>CM024538.1:17535348-27535348 GCA_014182365.1 Eucalyptus tenuipes | reverse complement strand
CAGCACTCCTGCGCCTGAGCGAGCATCAGCCTCTCCAGCATCCCCGCGCACTCCGCCGACAAATCCAACGTGGTCGAGTATGCCTCGGCGGCCACCATCTCTTTCAGGTGAGCGAACGCCCCCGCCGCAAGGCGGAACGCCTTGGCCGCCTCCTGCTGCTCCTCCACCGTTGACCGAACCTTGTTCTTCCCAATCTCGCTGTACACGGCACCCAGATTGAAGAGGATGGCGACCTTCTCGAGGTGGATGCTCTCCTGGGAGGCCTTCTCGTCCTTCTTGAAGGCGTCATACCAGGTGAAGGCGAGGTTGTTGATTTTGTCCTCGGGTGAGGAAAACAGGGTTCCGACCTTGCAGAAGGCGTGAAAGTAGGAGACAAGGAGGTTCCGGCGGGCGGTGAGGGAGCTCTTTTTTGGGGGGGTTTTCGCGAGTTGGGAGCGATGCTTGTTCAGGGTTTGAACGTCATTGAGGTCCTGGGCCTTGCGCTGGGGGCATTTCCGGTGGATGTCGCAGAGGAGAGGGTCGTGGAGGTCGACGGACTTGGCCCTCTTCTCGCGGATCCTGCGCATGGGAAGCATGTCGTCGGCGGGAGGTGGTGGAGGAGGACGGAGAGGAGGAGAAAGACGATTACGGAGTTTCTTGGACAAGGAGTGAGAAGATGATCGATTTAGGGTTGTAATGGATGATTCCAAGTCAATTGGACTCTTTTTCTTGAGAGCACTTCCGTCACAATAATAAAAAAGGTCGAGAGTTAGTCCAAATGGACCGCGAGAGTTCACACTGAACTGGTTAAGTAAACTCCAGTGGACGGGAATGAAACCCGTCCAACGACCAAACCTTGGCTTTTCTTTTCTTTTTGGGTAGGTAACTCCCGAGAAATACGAAACCCTGACTCCTGGTATCTGCACAGAAAGGACAGAAGAAGACAGAATGGCAAAAGGACACAGGTCCCATAGGAAGCGGAATGTGGTCTTTCCGTCTAGGCTCGGGCACGGTTTCTTTTTGCGCATACGGACAAATGTATCGAGCCACCCTCGCACTTGCACCGAAATGACGAGAAAATATTGGGTGGTCCGGGACCTCCACGTCAGCGTGGTCCCCGGCCACTCACGAGGCGCCATGTGGAGGGGTGGGCCCCACTTGGCGTCTTCCGCCCTGCCCTCTCTCCTTTCTGCTCCTCGACTCGGCGCTTCTTTCTCTCTCCTCTCTCTTCTCGCTCTCTCCCAAATAACTCGGCTGGTGGCTCGGCTCGGCTGGCAGAAGAAAGGACGGGTAATAAATGCGCAACGTTCCCGCTTAAATTTTCTCTCTCCTCACTTGAATTTTCTAGGTTTTGTCTCTCTTTCGTGGAAGAGCAGACAGAGAACGAGCTGCACTTACTTCCTTTGTTTCCTTCTCAGCGCATCCCCACCCCTCCGCCTCCGCCTCCGCCTCTCCAAAATGCCTCGCCGGTCATCTACCTCTGGTAGGTCGCCTCGCAGCTGGTTCCTCAAACCTTCGCCTCCGATTGTTTCAACGCGGATTGTGCTCGCGTTGATCTCTCGGCAACTTCTAGGCCTCCGTCCGATTGCCTCCCTCCGACGAACTCATCATCAACTCCGACTCCGAGCCGCGGCCGCGGCCGCCTCCGCCGCCGCCTCCGATGGCGTCCTCCGTCTCTGGCATCTGCTCGTCCTCGCCCTCCCTCAGGCCGAAGACGCCGCCGGCCTCCGCCGTGGCCGTCGGCCTCCGGCAGAGGGAGGCGGCCTTGGTCTCGCTCCGAGCGGCGCCGGGCTCCCGCCGTCGACCGGGTGTTGTCCCCGTCGCCGCCCGATCGGTCGCAAGGGAGATCTCGGTGGACACAGGCGGGCCGACGGCGCGGCGAAGAAGGAGAGGCGCGGGCTAGAGGGCGGAGAAGGATTCCCGCTTCTTTGTGGACGACACCAAAGCACCGGAGCTAGGGCTTTTCCTTGGACGTGAGCCGAATCGGGTTCACGGACGAGTTCGTGGAGGAGATAGAGCCTCGGTTCCGAGCCGCGTTCAAGGCGATGGAGGAGCTGGGGAAGGGCGCGATCGCGAACCCGGCCGGACGAGGCCGCATGGTCGGGCACTACCGGTTGAGGAAGTCGGAACTCACGCCGGCCCGATTGCTGAAGGCGCGAGATTGAGAGCACGCTTGACTCGTGCCTGCAATTTTCGCCTGTTCTTCTTTAATTGCTGTTTCGAGTTTAATGAGCTCGCGGTAATGATAATAATGATATCTATTGCTCCTATTCTAGAGGATTCTTAGAAGAGAAGCTTGACGATCGGTTTATTTGTTGACATTTGCCGAATGCCAAGTGTCGGGAGTTACGTTGAAAGATGATAAAATTTTCATATGTTTTTGGAGCTATTATTCATTGGAGCAAGTTCAATAAGACAGAAGCTCGTGACTTTTAACTTACAATGTTGGACACTCCCGCCATATAGGTTTGTCTTTCGGTCGACTTAGATGGATGTTGGAGCTCCCGAACGACATAGAGATAGTCGATAGATCGGTATCCCTTGCTAATGGAACAAGTGGAGAGTAGTAGTGGTCATCGGCACATAATTGATGTAGAGAGAAATGGGGACGCCTCATTGACAAAGCATCTCATGGTGATCAGCAACGCAGGGTAGACTCGACAGAGAATGAGGATGGACTTTCGCCTAGCATGCCAGCCCCTGCGGATCAAACAACTGTAAATTCATCGAACAGATTGAACTTCGTGAATACCTCTAGCACGAGGAGTGATGATTACCACCAGCATCGAACAAGTCCATTGAATTCTGGACTATGGATTTCGGTGGAGTTAGTTGTCACCGTGGGTCAAATTATAGCAGCCATAGTGGTTTTGTCATTGTCAAGACATGAAAATCCAGAGGCTCCACTATTTGCATGGGTTGTAGGTTATGTGGCAACGCTGCCTATTCTTTACTGGCGTTATCATTCTGGCAACCGTGGTAGTGATCAGCAGTCCAGTCGATCCCATCGAGGGACTTCTCATGGCAGTCAATCAGAGCCTAGATCTTATACAGCTATCTCTGTCACACAGTCCACGAGATGAGGGCAATCAACATTACGAAGAAGAATCGGCATCATGGAATGGCCAAATTGCGAGACACTCCGAGTTCACGGTAAAGTTCAATCGTTTCTTATGCTTTGCTCATGGATGATGATTGCTTCTCATCTATTCAAATTGAATTTCAATTTGCACGTTGTGGGATTATTGGCATCATTCAGAATAACCTAGTCTCGTACAATCTATGATAGATGGAATCAACGGCTAATTTTGTTTTGCAGAATTAGTGGGCTGGTGGACCATTTCAAGATGGCCTTAGACTGTTTTTTTGCTGTATGGTTTGTTGTTGGCAATGTGTGGATTTTGGAGGTCACTCTTCACCTTCGATGCTCGAAACCGTATAGGTACCAATTTATAGGGACACCGTTCTGTTCGTCTATACATGTAATTCTTTGTGCTTGATGAAATATATGTGTTGTGGCCCTTTTGCGGGTTATGTATAGTATTTCTAACTTTTAGCTGTATTGGATATGCCATGCCTTTTATAGTATGTGCAACAATTTGTTGCTGCCTACCTTGCTTAATGTACGTTCGGGCATCCGAGAAGACTTTTCGCGGAGACAAGAGGAGCCACCTCGGGAATCCATCAATGCTCTTCCTATCTACAAATTCAAGGTGAAGCAAGACTTAAATGCTGACGGCGAGGAATTTAACACAGGAGGAAGTGAAGGCGGGGTCTTGGCTCCAGGGACAGAAAAGGAGCGTTTCTTGTCGAGAGAAGACGCGGTAAGCATAAAACCCACTTATGTCCTCCCATTCCAATTCTCGAGTTCAAGCACCCTCCTGCTGAATTTTGACCTATAATGTAGGGCTAGCATTTGATTTCGCGTCCTAAAAAGAAAGGCCTCGCCTCACATCTGCTTATATGTTCCTTAACATGGTGAAACTATCATGATAGCAGCAAGTGGCAAATGCTTACTATCGGCGGCTAGGCATGATATTTATCTTCAAGCGAGACAAAGTGATGTTGCCATTGTATTTGTGCGGGTTTGCTGTATTTGCTTGTCAAGATATGCAGATAACGATGAACTAAAAGAGCTACCTTGTCACCATGTCTTCCACGTTGAGGGCATTGATAAATGGTTAAAGATCAATGCTTCATGCCCCCTCTGTAAAAGTGAGATTAGCGAGAGCAGTGGGCTTTCGCAATCTGAGAGAGACAGCTAGAACTGAGGACGAGTTTCAAGTAGCTCAAGAATTTGCATAAGGGAGCTGCCGATGAATGTGCCAACTACAATGTTTGCTCATCGGACTTACGATGAAACAGGGCCTCTTCGCAGAGACGTGTATTGACTTGGCACAGGTAGCAAGAGGTTATATCTGCAAAGAGGTTCTCTTGCGACACATTGGATGATTTACCATTGCTACACTACACTATGGAGAAGTGAATCTCTTGCTTGGGAGTGGTCCCACCTTCTCAGGACATGTAAATGTGAGGTCGAAGTTGGATGCTCGGCTCATACACCGGGTCCCGTGAAACGATCTGGGGGTGCTGCAATGGCAAAGGAATCTTTGCGCACAGATCCTATCTCGGGATAATGGTAATGATGTATATAGCTTGTTCGAAAATACAGCACATGGTGTATTTAATCACGTAAATTGCGATAAACTGTAACTATTCATCGTGTCATGTTCTCCTATTTTGGAGCCCTAGAGTGGGCATGCTTAAGATAAATGGAGGACCTCGGTACTATTCTTTCATTACGTACGAGTTACCCAAGGCTGATCAAGAAATAGCTAGCATAGTGCGTAATCAAAGTTGTAGCAATATGCTAAAAAATTGCTGATATTTGCAGAGAACAACTTAGTTTTTATCTTTCCTCTTTTAAATAAAAAGATTGAAGACAGATGAGCAATAGAATTTGGAAGAACGTGATGGACAAAAACGATAACGGATAGAGTAATAGCAATTTAGTCTTTGGTTTTGTTTAAGATTCTGTTTGTTTCATAGATTTGGAAAATATTTTTTTAATATTAATCACTTATATCAATTCAAATAATTAGTTCATGAAAAGTTCTCTCCATCCCTTGCAATTATACATGTCTAAATATTTTTATGAACGTTAAAAATCTCTTATTCATTAATTTTTTATAGGCAATATAAGTAATATTCATTTTTAAAAGTGATACAAATGTATAACTTTTAAGATGCACCGTACACAGTATCAAAGATCATTTCGCACCATCCCTCACAAGATATGAGAGAGCATTGCGCAGGTGGTCGGTTTGGGACTCATAGAAAAGAAGAAAAATGGCTTTTTCTTGAACTTACATATTTCGTGCCATTCATGTTACTATTCTGGTTGTGGTCTAAGAAGGGAGATGAGGCTACATAATTTCAACCTTCTTATTTTGGTGCGAAAACAGCAAAAATGGCATACCATTATTTTCGCATTTTCTAAATTTATTTTCAGAGTTTCAGACGACTTAAAAGCAGGAGAAATTGCCAAAGGCCTCAAGAGATAATTTCTTTGAAGGTTGTAAGAGGGAAAACTAGAAGAAAGAAAAAGAAAATGAAACATTTTCCCTACAATCTAGGGAAATTTCCGTACCAGAAAAAAGATCAAGTCCAGCAAAACATATGGCTCCTCTCCAACAACCCATTAGGAGACCACTTGTCTTCATCCATTTCATTAGTGATACGAAAAAACCAAAGAAGAAGATAAATTAGGAGGTTCATATTAGCAAGGATAACATAGAGCCAAGGCCCGAATCACTCACTTGCATACTTTAACCAAAAAATAGAAAACTGTCATGACCTGAAACTAGAAAACGAAGAACAAAAACCAACCCAGGAGAGCATGTCTTATTGATGCAAAATCTATCATTTGTAACATCTCATTCCAAAATTTTTCACAGAACGCAATGTTTATACAAAGGAAAAACAATGGTGGACATAAATAAGGGAAGTACAACATGTCTCCGTAAGTAAGTTTGCAGAGGCCACTTGTTCTTAAGGCCGACGAAGCATCCGTTCTCGAAAATTTCTCCTGTGGCTCCACCTCGGGGATCTCCTATAGATTGTAAAACTAACAATGCAAAAAGGGAAACCTTAGTTTAATGCATATTCCCATGGAGCCCGCCACCTTTTCTCATTCATGCCCACAGACACACAAGGCTATGAATCCGACCGGAAACGAGAGTGGAGGAAGATTATACACAATTAGCAAAACAAATTCCAAGATGAGAGGGAGAGGGAGGCCAAAAAGAACAGAACAAATGCCAATCCAATAAAGCGACAGAATGGCCATGAACTGGAAAAGGCCCCATGAAGGATACTTCCCCAGTGGTTGAACGGACTATCTCCCAAGCCCCAGCTATTGCTGTGAACTAACTCTCATGCATACCGATGAATGTAGAATTACATTGCCCAAAATGAGCTTTCAACTCCACTTGTTAGATAGAGAGGTCCTTAAAAGCTTCCAGTTTTCCATTTGGCGCAAGAGAATCCATGCTTATGCCACCCGCAGGATGGTTGACTCCATTTTCGGGATTACTAGAAATCTGGTTGTACGAGGACTTTAGAACTCGCTGAGCTGCGACTTCCTTCAAAATACGTGGAGTGCAGGAAGTATTCGGCACAACGTAATTTCCATCCTGTTGAAGATGTATTTTACAAGTGTCAGAGACACCATCTCAAAAGTCAAATCTAGCTTTATCCAATCATAATATCCCATCTTTGTAATCAGTAAAATGAGTAAGCCAATAAGGAAGTAGGGATAGAAGAATGGTCATCAGTAACGAAATTCACCGACGAGATCCCTCCCTGACTCTCACACCCCAACACACACCAACCCAGCCACCCACTTGCTACCCTATACTGCTACTACTCCAATTATTCCAACAGATACTCCACATTTTAAGCATAACTTTAACCAAAAACAGTTGACGAGATCAAAACTTACTTGACGCAGCATCCATATCAACTACTACTGAGGAGAGTAGCTTGTGAACCGCAATACAATCCTTGAGTTTCCATTCCTTAACTGATCCAAGCGCTCCATTTCTATGCAACATAACGTGGACATGCTCAACAGATTATCAAGGGGATGGCAGCGTAAAACAGCCCAAAACAAATGAAATGAAGATGGTAGACCTTCGTTGCACCAAACAGTACCTTTGCACCAAGTTGTTGCTTGAATCCTCAATTAATTTCACAGCCTTGCCCTTATTGCTGGGTTCCAAAAGATACAGCATTTCTGCAGAGCTGCCCCTGTCCATCAAGGAATCTCGCACACACAATAAAAAAAGACCAAGCACACTTAGAACATGTTATAACACACGTAAGAAAATTGTCTGATGTTGAGGATACCTTTATGCTTATCGAGGAATGACTCATTTGCCTCTAAAAGAGACTTCCCATGCAAATGACTGCAAGATGAACAATTGTATGTGTTAAAAGACTGTCATATTGAAAAAACAAACAAGATATAGCAAGTCCAAAAGATAGGTTGTAAAGAACCTGATTTCTGGTCGTTCAGCCTCTAATACAGTGCAAATAAGTTTCTCGAGTCGAGCCGGGGCAGCCATGGAACTAACTACGTGGAAAAACTTCAACCGCAGCATAAGAAGCACCCATCGGGAACAACACCAAGCCGTCAAAGTCTCTAGCAACCAGGGAAACAATATAGACCACCACTGAAAAGAGTTGAGGAAAAAGCAGCAGCAACACAGATCAACATACTATGACTTGCATCAAAATTTACAGACACCCAAAAGATGCGACAAATATATCAACAGCTCAACCCAAGGAGTTAAGAGGACATATGAGAATGATAAAATATCTCGAGTGCAAACTAGAGAGAAACTAACCGAGCACCTATGTGTGTCGGGGCTTTCCGCGTCCAACCGGAGCATTGCTTCACCACCAGGTTTATGAAAAGAGCAGCATATAAAGATGCATATATTAAAATGGAGTTAAGTAGAAAATTAAATTGCAAGCAGCACATATATAGGAAAAAGAAACAGAACATTTATCAGCTCATCATTAAGTTACTCCGAACAATATGTTTCAAGAAGTTTCAAGAGTAAGAAAGTCTTGGACAAAAGAAAAAAGAAGAAGCAAAGTAACCCCGGGCAAAATTACCGAAAAGCAAGGAAAGTTTTCCGCTTTCTCATATTTACTTCAAACGAAAGAATGTGTGTTTCCAAAGAATCAGTTGAGCTCCTTTGAAGCCGCTTCAGGTACTTTGTTGCCTCTGATAGTGGATCCTCGACCTACCACCACATATACATAATGGAATCCAGGTCACAGCAGCAACTAATAATAAAAAGGAAGTTACATAATATATGAAGCCACAAAGAAGATTGCGCAGGAATATTACATACACTAATTTATCAGGAAGAAGCTGCTCATTGGTACATATCATGTTCTCTCTAGAAATGATAAAGCACATTTTTTGGCGAAAGGAATGTAATCACCAATTCCAATATTAGTATTCTCATGTGCTATTCAGAATCAAAATGGGCAGGCATTCGCGTATATGACAGAATGCGGGGAACTACAGACTCTCTTACCACACGGAGAGCAACAACGACCGGAATTCCAGAACTGACCTTACCGCTGACCACGTCGGCAGCGAAATTGCAGACGGCGTCAAGCGTGCTCTCAATCCGGCGTCAATGAGATGCTGTCAATGAGGCGTCCCCATTTCTCTCTACATCAATTATGTGCTGATGACCACTACTACTCTCCACTTGTTCCATTAGCAAGGGATACCGATCTATCTGACTATCTCTATGTCGTTCGGGAGCTCCAACATCCATCTAAGTCGACCGAAAGACAAACCTATATGGCAGGAGTGTCCAACATTGTAAGTTAAAAGTCACGAGCTTCCTGTCTTATTGAACTTGCTCCAATGAATAATAGCTCCAAAAACATATGAAAATTTTATCATCTTTCAACAGAACTCCTGACACTTGGCATTCGGCAAATGTCAACAAATAAACCGATCGTCAAGCTTCTCTTCTAAGAATCCTCTAGAATAGGAGCAATAGATATCATTATTATCATTACCGCGAGCTCATTAAACTCAGGAAACAGCAATTAAAGAAGAACAGCGAAATTGCAGACCGAGTCAAGCGTGCTCTCAATCTGCGCCTTCAGCAATCGGGCCGGCGTGAGTTCCGACTTCCTCAACCAGTAGTGCCCGACCATGCGGCCCTCGTCTGGGCCAGGTTCGCGATCGCGCCCTTCCCCAGCTCCTCCATCGCCTTGAACGCGGCCTGGAACCGAGGCTCTATCTCCTCCACGAACTCGTCCGTGAACCCGATTCGGCTCACGTCCAAGGAAAAGCCCTAGCTCCGGTGCTGGTGTCGTCCACAGCAAGCGGGAATCCTTCTCCAGCCCTCTAGCCCGCGCCTCTCCTTCTTCGCCGCGCCGTCGGCCCCCGCCTGAGTCCACCGAGATCTCCCTTGCGGCCGATCGGGCCGGCGACGGGGACAACACCCGGTCGACGGCGGGAGCCCGGCGCCGCTCGGGAGCGAGACCAAGGCCGCCTCCCTCTGCCGGAGGCCGACGGCTTCGCGGCGGAGGCCGCGGCGTCTTCGGCCGAGGAGGGCGAGGACGAGCAGATGCCGAGAGACGGAGGACGCCATCGGAGGCGGCGGCGGCGCGGCGGCGGCCGCGGCTCGGAGTCGGAGTTGATGATGAGTTCGTCGGAGGGAGGCAATCGGACGGAGGCCTAGAAGTTGCCGAGAGATCAACGCGAGCACAATCCGCATTGGAAACAGTCGGAGGCGAAGGTTTGAGGAACCAGCTGCGAGGCGACCTACCAGAGGTAGATGACCGGCGAGGCATTTTGGAGAGGCGGAGGGGTGGGGATGCGGCGAGAAGGAAACGAGAGGAAGTAAGTGCAGCTCGTTCTCTGTCCGCTCTTCCACGAAAGAGAGACAAAACCTAGAAAATTCAAGTGAGGAGAGAGAAAATTTAAGCGGGAACGTTGCGCATTTATTACCCGTCCTTTCTTACGCCAGCCGAGCCGAGCCACCAGCCGAGTTATTTGGGAGAGAGCGAGAAGAGAGAGGAGAGAGAAAGAAGCGCCGAGTCGAGGAGCAGAAAGGAGAGAGGGCAGGGCGGAAGACGCCAAGTGGGGCCCACCCCTCCACATGGCGCCTCGTGAGTGGCCGGGGACCACGCTGACGTGGAGGTCCCGGACCACCCAATATTTTCTCCCGAAATGACAACCATGATGATTGCTTCCAACACGTAAAGGATCCGTATTCTTCTGTTCCTTTTTGGTTTTCGTGAAGAAGAAAGAAGGTGATATGTGGTGGACTGGCGAGGAGGATCTTCATACGGGTTCATCTTTATCCGTTCTTTCCTATTAAAAGGGAGAAAGACGAGAAAATCGCCGCGTCAAGCTCATCGTTGCGGTATAACTCTGCTGCCTTAACGTCCCAACTGACTCTCACCTACCTCTTCCTAAACCCGGCAACCAACCCCTGCAATGGTCAGGTAAACGGGCTTCCTGCCGGGTCAAGGATTCGGTACAATCAGAACCCACAAACCAATGCGATCGCCGACAAGAACATGAGCATGGTATATGTTTGCGTACCACAACGCAGATGATTGAAGCGACCGTAATGGTCTAGAAACGGCCAGCATTGACATCGGCAACATGAGCGCCGAGCAATGACGTCAAGCTAGCAGTGCCACCGAAGTTGGTAAGAGTGTTGGCAGCTTTGGTCATGGGCATGTGCAACTTGGTGTTCAAGTAATTTATCATGTTAGCTTTGAATCCCACCACAGCCAACTTATCGCACACTTCATTGCTGCTCCACGTATAAATAATCATTCAAGAAGAGCATATAGTAAGTCCTTCATAGATAAGCCTCGGGAAGCAGAAGAAGGAGAAGGAGAAGAAGACCTACCAAAGATGAAGGGCACTGTGACCATCCCTCCCTTTCGCTTCGTGCCATGCTTCTCATCTCTCTACTCTATATCTTCTCCGCTTGGCTTTAACCTCGTTTTGCTCAGTTTCTTTCGGAGGAGGAATCATTCATATGTATGTCTGTCTCCCCTCACGATCAGTATAGAGTTCCGTCTTGAGACAAAGTTTTCTCTCGCAAAACCCTCTTAACCTAATTAGTGGGTGTGACATGCTCTGGTAAAAGTTTTGAATAAAGCATGCATCTAAGATTAATCAAATCGGTGTACTGGGGGACCATTTGCTAACTAAACAAGACTTGAAGCAAATGAGTTATATTTACCATCCAATGAATGTTCACACTTATTATATAAATATACCAAAAGGAACATCAAAATACCCGACATTATTCCTGTGATTTGTAACATGATATTATAGGGAGTGAACCAGCTCATGGAGACCCAAGGGTTAGGAGTAGAATTCAGTATTATAAACTCGTCTTTCCATCTTGCCAATCGATCAAAAAAAGTGGATGACTGGAATGTCAGCGGTGCTAATCATGCAAATTAAAAGTTTGATGGGTGCCTAACAAAATGCTTACTTAACTCGCTAATGTTTCAGTTTCATAAATATATAGTATCCCTTGTTCAACTGCGTGGGTCCAAGAAATTACAAACTCAAACAGCTATGTACACTTTGATCTGTATGCAATTTGGTAAACACATATAGCTGGTGAGATGAAGCGGTAGTGTTGACAGGCATTAGATAGCGAAGATCTTCTCTTCAATTCAACTATACATGTGATAGCGAAGTGTTGTTTTCGCTGAAGCTACAATTGCACGAGTACGGGAAAAGACAAGCGATGCAGGCGTCAAGCATTTGATAAGCCTTAAAGGGCAGATCGGCCACTCGCAAGATCTATGACTCAACTGGCAAAACGCAAAAAAGTTTATGACTCAATTTGCAAAATTAAAATATTTAAGACTGAATTGGTAAAAGTGCCATAGGTTTAGAAGTTTAGAACTTTTAAACAATTTTCTCTTAATCTATGCCAATTCCTACGGCTTCCAAATCACTGAAATTCAAGAAACCATACAAAGAAAAACCTCCATCCTTGTTCTAATTTAACCCTAAATTTCTCTCTTTCACACAATTAACTGTAGTTTCGTTGTTGTTAAAATGTAGAGGCAACAGACATACTCAACATGCGCACTCACTCTCACTTTATATTGTGACTTCACTTGAATCTCACCATCAAAAACCATCAAGCTTCTTGGGGAAGGATAGGATACCGCATAGCACTAGAACATTGTCCAAAAAGTTCTAGACCTATTATATGATGACCAATTCAATCATACACTATTCAGTTTAATCCAATTAGTCCTAAACATCCTGATGAATTATCAATATGGTCCTTCTGGCCAATTTTGATATGAAATCTCTACTATGGATGCCAGCAGTCCTATGTAACATGAAAGGCCATAGGTAAAAAGGAGAAGATTAAGGAAAAAAATATGAAAAGAAAAGAAAAGATGTATATCAGCCATTGCAATTCTTTTCATTTATATTGTTTTTATCTTATACGGACTTTGTTGCATATATCGGGATTTTCCAGAAATATACTTTTTCGCTTGCATTTTAAATGTGACCAATAATTTGTTTGAATACTAGGAAACATTTTACTTTCTCAATACCGTGATCGATGTATAAAGGAAGTAAAATGAAGCCTACACTTATAGAATGACAAATAATGGTACTTGAATTTTACTCCTTTTAA
This sequence comes from Eucalyptus tenuipes, assembly GCA_014182365.1. Lineage (NCBI taxonomy): Eukaryota > Viridiplantae > Streptophyta > Magnoliopsida > Myrtales > Myrtaceae > Eucalyptus > Eucalyptus tenuipes. Next base: position 27,522,626 of record CM024538.1, on the reverse strand, counting down.
AATTAGAGTTGGCTGAGAGATGCCATTATTTTACAAGTGGAATATAGAGATATAATACTGCACTGAATTAGAAATCATCAAGTACTAAATTTGATAGAACGACATTATCTTGATTTGACAAGAGATGATCGACGCCAAATTCTAAATTATTAGATAAAAATAGCATATAAATCTTTTCTAATTTCAAGCCAGCAGGTGACTAGCAAAGCAACTAACACACCTCATAGGCCTCAAGTTCAAATTGAACATTAGACTAACTCTTTATACTGTCAAAACCTTCGGGGAAAATTTGAAATAGGGTCTGGAGTAAGGGAATTATTTCAAAAGAGGATTCGAGGTGAATTTTGTCTTCAATAAAAATTCAAAATGGCCCCTTAATTCCGAATAAGCGCCCAAGCTTCCCAGCCCACCCGATTGGCAATTGGAGGAAAGGCAACTTTGTCTAGGATATTTTTCTCTCTTTTTCCTGTTCTTTTTCATCTTACTCGTGCCTCCATCTTCCACCTTCAGATCTCCTCCTTCTGAGGTCCCTTTCTCTCCTTGCCGACCTTGCCATCGACACTTTCGACCTTGTTAGGCACCACCCTCAACAATATTTCCAACACCTTCCTCATTAGATGGAGATCGATCCATCGTAGAGCTTTTACCATGGTCCCCGCCACTAGCGAGAGCTTTTACCATGCTCAAGGCCTATATGTTTCTGGTCCGTAATTGCTGCTGTTACTTCTCTAATTCTCGCTCATGCAATCCACTTTGGGTCAAACCATATCTTGCGTTGTTTCCTATCTAAAAGTGAATTATCAAATAGTTGACACAATTTTAATTTATATAAATAAGAGACTAAAGGCTTCAGAACTAACGTGAAACTAAATAGCGATCTGAGCATTGATGCGCTTGAAATCTCCTCGTACGAGACTAAACTCCCCATGGCATGAGATTCTTTTTTTGGGCACGCTACTGTGTAAAATCGCATGGCATGTGTGTCACCTATAAATAGCATAAAAACAATCTCTCCTAAATTTTGCGTGCGAGAATATTGTAATGGACTGCAACGAGAACAAGGCAATCATCTTTTGCTGAGCCTCAGTAGCAGACCATTGAAATCAAAGCACAAAATAATCACACTGGTGCCCAAATTTTGTAAGATGACAACAGACAATAAAATGCGAAACAAGTACACCATTAGAATCAATAACCAAGATAACTATGTATAGAAAACAGAAATTCAGTAACCAAGAGAGCCTGAAAGACCACAGAGGGTGAGAAGGAAAAATACATCATCCACATTGCCCGCCGGCCTCAGACACTCCGACATCACAAAATATTAAAGGTCAAAGGTTAACAAGATGCAACTGGAAAGAGGGAGAAGGACACTGGCAGACATTTAAGGCACAGCATAGAGAGAAAAAATGAACCATCCTATTTCTTCGAATCAGTCCTCGTGTTCATGTATGTGATCCAAAAGGTAATTAGCAGCCAGCTCTTCATTCTTGTTGCAAGCAAAATACACCTCTAGAACAATTGCCCGATCAAATCCCATCGCTTCCAGCTGAATCAAGGAATATAATATTAGTAACCACAATGAAGAGGAATACTGTTTACAGAGAAAAGCAAAAAGGAAAAAACAAACAAATAACGTGCAAGACAGAAATGTAAGTCCCCCTGACGAAAACTATGACCCAAGCAACTTAGGGCAGTCTTTACTGTAAAATCTAAAAGCTCCCAGTTGAAGCAAGCCACAAATTTGAGCTACACAAGGATGGGTAGTCAGATAACAGAAAAGAAAAACTTACCCTCTCTATTGCTTCCTCGGGCGTGAAAGTTACTGCCTTTAGCATGGCTGATGGCAACTGCCCAGTTGCAGGTTGGGCATGCTATGCAGGCTGGGCAGGCGGATTTGCAGCTTGTGCACCAGGAGGAACTCGAGCAGCAGGTGGAACTTCAGCTTGCTCAGGGATGCCCTGATAAGTGATGGTAAATATAAATGGTCACTAATTTAAACTAACAGGTGAAGGAAAGACTTTACAAGTTGCAACTGCTCGAAATAAAAGGTGCAGTACACAAATGATGAGCATCAGCCGGCACTAGTCTTTGCAATTTTTTGAAGTCATAAAGTGCCAAGACCAAACATTTAAGTATCAAGAACAAGGTGACTTGCAACAGAAGACAGTGAATCCAGATTCAAGAAGTCGAAAAAGATAACAACATTCACAGACCGAGTATAAATATTCAACAGCTCTCTCTGGATTGTTGTAAGCCGCACCAAGAGCACGAAGAACAATGTCCCTGTCCCACATCCCTCCACCCATCTCCAATATTCCTTGGATTGCTTCCTCCTTATTGCCTCCGGTGACAAAATTAGATGCTGCTTGGCCACAGACATCAGACTCCAACCTGAAAATACATTAAGTCATTAGGCAAGATAAAACAGTACTGAGGGGGGAAAAAGATTATGCTAAGAGCTCAGGTAGGCGGAAGTATCAGGCAAAGACATCAAGAGCATGTTGGATGAATGAGATAAAAACAGGGAATTGTAATTGTAACCATCCAAATGTCTTCCCACAAACAGAGACATATAAGACATACTACTTACCCAATCATTTCAGGGCACCGGATATTTCTTGTCATCACAAACTCGCTGAACTGCCGCTTCACGTTTTTAACCGTTTTCTGTCAAATCAAAGAGGATACCATTGCTTAAAACTCACCCAGATGGACCATATATTTTGTCCAGAATCATTTGGACGTACTTAGCCCATTGATATAAACCATATCGATGATTAACAAACATCAGACTTAAGCCAGAGTGCATCCTCACAAAGACCCTGACTAACAAATTAAATAATATGTAATTATCAAGCCACCCAAAAATGGGCATGTCTTACCGGAAGAGTGATGTAGAAATTTTTTGCCCGATCGATCTTCTCCTTGATTTTTCGATATTCAGCTATGGCAGCTCGAATTTCCTCATAAGTTTTCTGGCGTGATGCTGAAAAATTGCAAGGGAACATTGACAAATTTACGCATTTAATAAATTAACTTGGACAAAAATGTGCACATTGCAGGCAATCATCACTAACGAACGCAATATTATATCTCCTGAAAATATCTCCAAAAAATAGTGATATAATATCTGAATCAAGAAGAAAATACCGTTGGCTACCACTAAGCAAAATAAAGGGCTTCTAGAGAGCTGCTACAAAGGCAAAGTAAAAGATTACACTTACGGTCAAAAGAATAAAAATGTACAAGTCTCACAGGGTCTCCCCAAATCAGTATCCCCTGTCTGAGCTTTCAAAGGAAAAAGGAAAAAAAAAAAAAGAGCGAAGGCTAAAATAATTGAATCTGGGACCACAAAAAAAAAAAAATCAGACATTCCATAGAGTGAGGAAAAGGATGACAACATTGTCATCCTTTGGGCCTTTCGAGTTTTCCCTCGAAAAAGGAGGAAGATCAATTTTACTAAACAAACAAATTCATAAGGATTGAAGAAAATTATGTTACCCAAAAGGTGTTTGCTCATCATTCACTAACAGTGAAGATGAGCAAGGGATTGATCAATTTGAAACGGTCATAACCCACCTTTATACTCCTCAAGGTTGAAAAAGGAAGACAATTGGTCATTTTGATCCTGTGGAACAACGCAAACATTATATTAAGAACAAGGCAATGGACCATTCTCACAGCATCTGGATCAGGAATACTAAATGGTCGACAAAAACCTGGATTTGTGACAATAATTACTCTCTCGCTTCAATATTTTGGTCAATTTCTTTACAAGTACGTTCATACTTCGATGTCTCCTTCTTAAAGAGGTCTTTCCTGAGAGCCCGTTGATGCCAAAAACTTCGGTCGGATATCATCCCATGCAAGCACACATAAAAGTAGGCTCAATCGAGTGCATCTAAAAGCAATAATGCTCTGTCAGAGGGGAACTAAGGGCGTTATTTCTCAGTCTAACATCGGAGTAACTATTAAATTTCAGGATTCCCGTTAAGAGAAATTAATACATATATCTTGCTGTTGAAAATTTGGATGTGAGCGTGCGGAAGCATGGTTTTGGTATTAGTTATAATTTTTGGTTAGTGATGTGTGTAAGTATATGGTATAGTTTGTAGTGGATGGACAAGGGATAAGATAGGATAATTTAAAGACAAGGATCATGGGATATAATTTATCTAGTTGATAGAAATGGATAGTACAAGATGTTTTGGTAATGGAGGAATATTTCATGATATAAAAACTATCTTAGTTCTACTCCTCCACACCGGTGGAGGTATAAACCTCACACACACAAATGAATGAACTACAAGCCTATTTATAGGCGTGAGTTACCGCCTTAGAGGATTCTAGACTTCTCTTGAATGTTGTCCATGTAGGCTTCACTAGCTTGTTCTAGAATTTCTTCTTCAACTTGGCTTCTACTTGCTTGCATTCCCATGAATCTTCTAGATTCAGCTAGCAACCTCCATTCTCAATAATTCTAGAGATGCTGGTGTGGAGGTTCTCGCGTTAGTAATTTCTAGATGGTTTTAGAAAATGGATCACAGTTTCCAATACTTGCTAAGGACCCAATTTATCTATTCCCCTAGATTTTTACCCTCCGTTCGAAATCACCAGCAATCGAGATGATTATCTTTTAAACAAGAATATCCGGGCTATTTTCAGAAAAGAAAAATAGCACTTCTGATGATACTGTATTCTCGTGTACTCAAGGGGAAAAAGAAAAGAAAAAAAAGCCAAACTCCTATTTTATGAAAAAAATGAAAGGACGACCGCTCAAGTTGATGAGACATTGCACCAGAAAAATTAGTTTGGGTAGAATCGCGGAGTTGAAAACTCAACCATTAGGAAAAAGTTGTACAAATGCCCATTTCGAAGGAGGAGAGATACGATAGACAACAATGGCGAATCCGAATGAGCAGGGAAAAGGTGATGTAAACATCGATTATCCATACAATAAGCAAGTACCTTGGAACCATTGGATTGATTGATTCCTCCGAGAACATACTAAACCATCTTACTCAGTTTGGAACATTTTATTTCACAAAAAGACATGTACTATGTGCATGGCCGAATGATTACATAACCGTGCGATACTTTGCAAGATTGACGGTCTAACGTCAGCCACTATATTGAACAGAGGAAATTAGGTTGCGCAGCTTCGTATTTTTTATAACTTTCCTTTATTTCCTTTTTCTTTGGCTAAATTAAGGATTTGGAGGATATAAAAAGGCCTAAGAACCACCAATTCCAAGGCGAAATTCTCATTTGGTGTGATGATGAGATCTATTTCTTCATTTTACTTAAAGAAACAAACCTAAAGTGATGATATTCAAACAAAGCAATTAATGAAGGATTCAACTGAATTTTAAATATAATGGATATTGTTCTTTGGCAGAAAAAAAGGATTTGGTGGATATGGCTCTTAACTATAAAAAAAAAATGTTTAAGAACTCAGAAAAGTAGGAAAGTGAATATCTACATGTTCTGAACTTCCCATTATTTTTGGATTTTGCGATCAATTAACACATATCTCTGAGGAAAGTCTTTGCTTATTTTCATTGTAAAAAACTAAGAGGTATTTATTAATGCTGAATCTTAATCGGTATTTGTCAATGTATATATTTTATCCATACGATGCTTCATTTTTATCTCATCTCGTCCAAATAGATGGGTTCGTATTTAAAGATGGTTGATTGAAGAGAATAAAGTGGGTGACAAAGGAGACAAGAACAATTCAATCAAAGATGCTACTTTAACATATGGACTTTGAAATTCTTCTTTGCCTACTGGAAAGATAAAAGGTTAGACATGGATGATCCCGAAAGTATGTGTACCAAAAGAAGTCATGTCTTAACCAAAAGGATAACGAGAGAAAGTTGCAGAACTAGATTGGGCAAAACCATTGGCTGTAATTATTGAGTGATGGGATAATTCATTCAAAACTAGTCCTCACGCAAAATTGTATATTGACAAATAAGGTTCTACAGCTTCATAATCTCTAAAAAGGGCATCAAAATTTCTTCTTCTTCTTTTTTGAGACATTTTAAATTTTAGATTGACCTATTGTACGGCAGATGTGTAAGCAAAGGAACTATCTATAGAAAACTTGCCTTTCTATTCGTATGCTTTAGATCCTGTTGAAGCCGTCACCCTGTGCACCAAGGATTTTCAATTCTCCCTAAAGAGAACAATCCATGAAAGAATATAATTATGGTAACAATGAAAGAAAATCACATATCATTGAGCATATTGTCATGATCACGAGATTCCTGCAACTAAAGGCGCATGCATTTTCAAGAAGAACCTCCTGAGATCACTAGGGTTTCCCACAAGAGAGCTTCCGGAAGTTCCAACGGTGGGCGATACGGTAATTGCGTCAAGGTCTAGAACTTTTTGCCAGGTGGTTGGTAGGTTGGGCGGTACGATCCCGTCCGGATGAAATCTTGATCAATGGTTGTAATATGAGGATAAAATCTTATTTGATCCATCCATCCATCCAACCATTGTAATCAAAGAGCCTTTTCAACTTTCTCCCTTCTCCCTTTCCATATAAGAGCAGAGAAGTGGTGCCCTCCCGATGAGCATTTGTATCCATCCAACCATTCGAGAGACAAAATTAAAGCTCTTCTTTTTTCAGGCTCTTCCAAAGCCTTTTCTAAGAAACATTTTCTTCCTTCTTCCTCGTGTGAAAAGAGATAATTTGTTAAATGATCCGGGTAAGAGAACTTTAAAACAATTAAATTAGTAATAAAAGAATTTTATTGATCGGGTTTAGCACAACTATAGTCAATCAAATTTCAAATATAAATATATATTTTCTTGCCCTAATGGAAGGTGTCTTAATTTTTCAAATATTCTTTCTTTAAAAAATCAACATTTATTTCATCTTTTTCGTGGACGGAAGACTCTCCTAATGGAAGTAAATTAATTAATCAACATTTAGTTGCGTGACTTAATAGCTCAAAAACATAGAGTACAAGTTGAAAAAATTTCTCCAGTTTGAGACCAAAAAGGAAAGTTTCCTAATTCAAGCAGCCTTCCTATTTTGAATAGGGTTCCTAGTTGAATGGTTTCCTATTTGAGAAGATTTCCTAAAAAGTGATTTCCTCTTTTGAAATACAATTGTCTCCTATATATAAGGATGTTCTTTGTGAATGTTATTAGAGAGGAACTTCTACTTGTGAATTACATCTTGAAGAGACGAAGAAGAGTTATTATTATTATTTTTTTTATTATTACTGCTACTTTTCCTTTTGAAAATCAACAGCTTCATATTTTAGTTTTTTTTATTAATTTAAATTTCACAAACCTTTTCCAAACCCAACTTATTTAAACCATTCAAATCACTTGAATGTTAATTATATAGATTCTTCATGTACTATTTCCAATTTTCTTTGAAATTTAAATAATAGTATAAACTTCGGGTAAGTAAAAATATACTACTATCTTTTTACTTATTTTTAGTATAAACAAACTGGCGAGGTGATGTCCAAGGTTTTTAATAAGGATCATAATTAGAATCCCTTAGCAGATAGTTTTCTTTTATTAGAAATAGTCTTTTCTTTTTTCCTCTCCCTCCTGAAACACATCGGTAGTTTGTAGTGTTCTAGTGAGAAGGTGTGCCCAAATTTTTCAGGATTTTCAAGAAATGGATCCCTTGGACTCCAATCATGGAGGCGACGTGGTGGAAATGCAGTCTCATCCTTCTGAGCTGCAATCCCCGTCGTCGACGGCGGCGGCGGCAGCGGCCCAAGAAATAGATCAGTGGGACTTCTATCGGGGAGGGAACATAGATATGTGGGACTTCTATCAGGGAGGGAACGTCGTGGAATGCCTCAACACTTACCCAAGGACGACCACTTGAAAGAGGCGATGACGAATCTTGAACACGGGCCCTCAATGGGCCTCTCGGTCTCCGGCACCCACCCTCCCAAGCACACAGGAGGTGAAGCCGAGGCGATGGCCTCTGGCCAGCCGAGCAGCGGTCACCCTTTTGGAATGGTATGTGATGCACTGTTTCTTTATTGTTTTATTCCCAACATTTCCCGCATTTACGTATGAATGTGGTTCTCCTCTAAGCCATATTTGGATTTCTCGGCAGAGAAGATAAAATCATAGACTAGCCGTTCGGTCATTTTCTTCTGCCGAAACTCCATTTAGTTCTTTTCGTTCATATCCAATTCAATCTTGTCCTCAAAACCACAGGAACACGACTGCCTAAACTCCATTTAGATTTGGGATGCAATTGACAAGTTGGATACAAACATGAATTGGTGCTAAAGAAGGCCCAAAAGGAGGTTCCTTCCCTTTCCCCTGATTCTTTGCCATCCCTCCCATCTCACTCTATGGTCGAGCAGCCAATACAGAAAGATGAGTTTTTGGGTGACAGGAGAAGATGTTGGCAAGTCTCGAGATTGATGAAAATTTTTTTGTAGCAATGTAGTGAAGTTACCCGTGCCGTGCAAGGGTTCAGCTGGTCGAAGTTGCTTTAGGATTTGAGGCGAGTCAGCTTGTGGTTCAAACTGAAGAACGCCTGCAAACCTATATTGAGCATTTAGTGAATTATCATTTACCACTCGTGTCAATTCTTGATTGCCAGCCAAATTTATTGGGAGAGCTGATTTAATCTAGAAAAAGGGAAGGGGAGACAAGTCACCATAAATTTGGATGAAAACAGAAAAAAAAACTCCGTTTTACCAAATTCATTTTTATTTTTTTTAAAAAAAAAAAAAGAAAAGCTCTTGGCTGGCAATCAAGAATTGACACGATTGGTAAATGATAATTCACTAAATGCTCAATATAGGTTTGCAGGCGTTCTTCAGTTTGAACCACAAGCTCTTGATTGACTCGCCTCAAATTCTGAAGCAACTGTAATTCAGATTCGACCAGCTGAACCCCTACACTGCCTCCACATATCGCACGGGTAACTTCACTACATTGCTAGAAAAAAATTTTCATCAATCTCGAGACTTGCCAACATCTTCTCGTGTCACCCAAAAACTCATCTTATCTTCTCCTGTCACCCAAAAACTCATCTTTCTGTATTGGCTGCTCGACCATAGAGTGAGATGGGAGGGATGGCAAGGAATTAGGGGAAGGGGAAGGAACCTACTTTTCGGCCTTCTTTAGCTCCAATTCATGTTTGTATCCAACTTGTCAATTGCATCCCAAATCTAAACGGAGTTTAGGCAGTCGTGTTCCTGTGGTTTCGAGGACAAGATTGAATTGGATATGGATGAAAAGAACTAAATGGAGTTTCGGCACAAGGAAATGACTGAATGGCTAGTCTACAATTTTATCTTCTCCAAACATGGCTTAGAGGAGAACCACATTCATACATAAATGCGGGAAATGTTGGGAATAAAACCATAAAGAAACGGTGCATCACATACCATTCCAGAAGGGTGACCACTGCCCGGCTGGCTAGAGGCCAACGCCTCGGCTTCACCTCCTGTGTGCTCGGGAGGGTGGGTGCCGGAGACCGAGAGGCCCATTGAGGGCCCGTGTTCAAGATTCGTGGTCGCCTGGTTGTCCTTGGATAAGTGTTGAGGCATGAGTTGGAACGTGGGTCCCACGGCCTTCATAACATCGGCCGAGTTGAGGAACAATTCGCGGTCGCTGAGGCTGAGAGCGCGCTGGGCCGCAGCTGCAGAAGACTCCGCTGTGGCTCCTTCCACGACGTTCCCTCCTTGATAGAAGTCCCACATATCTATGTTCCCTCCCCGATTGAAGTCCCACTGATCCATTTCTTGGAGTCCAAGGGATCCATTTCTTGAAAATCCTGAAAAACTTGGGCGCACCTTCTCACTAGAACACTACAAACTACCGATGTGTTTCGGGAGGGAGAGGAAAAAAGGAAAGACTAATTCTAATAAAAGAAAACTATTTGCTAAGGGATTCTAATTATGATCCTTCTTAGAAACCTTGGACATCACCTCGCCGGTTTGTTTATACTTAAAAATAAGTAAAAAGATAGTAGTATATTTTTACTTACCCGAAGTTTATACTATTATTCAAATTTCAAATAAAATTGGAAATAGTACATGAAGAATCTATATAATTAACATTCAAGTGATTTGAATGGTTTAAATAACTTGGGTTTGGAAAAGGTTTGTGAAATTTAAATTAATAAAAAAACTAAAATATGAAACTGTTGATTTCCAAAAGGAAAAGGTAGTAGTAATAAAAAAATAATAATAATAACTCTCCTTCATTCTTCGGGATGTAATTCACAAGTAGAAGTTCCTCTCTAATAACTTTCACAAAGAACTCTTTATATATAGAAGACAACTGTATTTCAAAAGAGGAAATCACTTTTTAGGAAATCTTCTCAAATAGGAAACCATTCAACTAGGAACTCTATTCAAAACAGGAAGCCCGCTTGAATTAGGAAACTTTCCTTTTCGGTCTCAAACTGGAGAAATTTTTTCAACGTGTTTTTGAGCTATTAAGTCACGCAACTTGCTAGTCAATCCACGAAGAAGGAAATAAATGTTGATTAATTAATTCACCTTCCATTAGGGGAAGGGGTACAGTAAAATCCCGATCAATAAAATTCTTCCGTCCTCTAGAAATTGACGGGTGTGGCAAAAACAAAAAGAGGAAATTATGGTGGCGAATAGATTTGATTTTTTAAAGAAGGAATATTTGACAAAAGTAAGACAAGGTGATATGCAAAAAATCCATATTTTACTAATTAATTAATACGAGAAGCATGGTCAAATTGAAAATATATATTTATATTTGAAATTTGATTGATTATGGTTGTGCTGCAACACTAAACGATGATCTCGATAAAAAGCGATACTAGATGTCTATTTCACACCACATAATTTAATTGTTTTAAAGTTCGAATCTTACCCAAAAAAAAAAATCAATCTTTAACAAATGATCTCTTTTCACACGAGTATGCACAATTTCTTCAAGTACCGTGCCAATAATGTCTTTCCATTACTTAATAATTCGTAATTAATTTGCCAACATTTAGTACTCCAGCACAACCTCAGTCAAGCAAATTTCAAATGGTATATACATACATGTGTGTATATATACACACACATATATGTACATATATGTACGTATATGTATTCAATACAACCATGCTTATCGTATTAATTAATTATTAAAATACGGATATTTTTGCATAATTCCTTATCTTTCTTAAGCATAATATATCTTTAAAAAAAAATTCATCAATTCGTCCCCGTAATTTCCTCTTTTGCTCTTGCCTCACCCATCAATTTCCGGTGCGGTTCATATTGAATATGAATTAATTATGGGGAAATATTTGATCGAGATTTTATTTTTCGTCTTCCCCTAAAGGAAGGTGAATTTATTAATCAACATTTATTTCCTTCCTCATGGACCGAGTGGCCAGTTCTGTGACTTAATAGCTCCAAAACAAAAATACACACAAATCAAAAGCAAATCATGCTGCGTCGTTTTTGTGGAGGGCTAGGTCATCGACGATGGAAAAGGGAGCTCCGCCCATAATGCTGGCGGAACCCGCGCGGCGGCGCTAGAAATGTTTGCCGATCTTTCAAAGGAAGGACGAATCGTGCGCGATCACGATCAATATATTTTGGACTACCCAGATGTAGGTTCGGGCAAGTCGTACGTCATTAAAGCTGATTAGTTATTGCGGAGGATGTGCTTGTTTTAGCTTAGGTCGTTGGCTTGATTAAGTAACGCATGGAGAATGGTTAAAACGGTGGTAAGATATTTATTTAAAGATTAATTGAAAAAAAAAATTCTATCAGCTGCCAACACTAAAATTTCTCAAGTCATGGATAATTAATATTTTTTACCATTCGACTGTTGCGTATTAAGCATGCACGGCAATTTGCCTCGAGAAATTCATTGACATAACTTATCGAAATAAATATATAACCGTTGTGTGATAGAAATTCTATACATGAAACTAATTACTGATCTATCAAAATAAATACATAACTCTTGTGTGATAGAAATTCTACACGTGAAACTAGTTACTGATTTACCAAAGGGTAGGATTACGTGTTTTCGTGGATTGAATAAAGAGGCGGTTCAACTGGAACAATTCTTATATAAATACTCTGAATAAGGAAGTACAAATCAAGGCCAACAAGCCCTAGTGTGAATCTCCGAGGGTATTGCTCTTTTGCTTATCCAATACAACCGAAGTTTCAAATTCAGAAGGAATGCACTTGAAAGTAGATATATCGTGAGATGCCATCAATCTCATCTTTGCTAGCTTTACGCACACTGATTTGGTTCCCTGAACACGGGCTCAGTCGTTAATCCTCACCTGGTGCAATTCAGCTAATACGTCCCTGCGTTCATTCAAGACTGAGTTCAAGTTAGGGATGTCAACACTAGTATTTTGCGAGGCACACGTCACATTACTGGCGTCAGATTCGTTCTCTAAATATGTTGCATTTAAATCTAAAGCAATAGTTTTCCCCCACACTTCCGCGGCGAACGGTAATAATGGTTAATACAGAGAAGACTAATCCTAGTGAGAAAGATAATGCATTCTAATGTGGAAGTGCGGTGAGGAAGAGGCTAACCCGTTTCCCCGCTGGTCGAGAGCTGAATTCAACCTTGCGTTTCACTCTCGGACATCCCATCCCAGGTTTAGCTGCATTCTCTTGGTAGAGTTGTGTTCCGAGGGCATACTCACAAATAGTCCGATCCTTATCATCCGTAACGTCTGGATGGTCAAGAGCAGCTGCCACTTCTTCCGTCTTCAGCACCTTTGCAATGTGCTCCACTGCCGAGTCTATGAAGCTCATAGCTATTCTCTTCCTTTTCTTATTTACAGACATATGGGCCACATGCAAAGCCTTTCGCACGAACTCGCCCGTAAACGAGTCGACCGGACCTTTGTCACGCGCAGCTGCACTGGGAGTGGGCACGGGCACAGGCACGCTGTCTTTGGCAGATTTTGTCCATCGTTTCAAGAAATAGCGAGGCGATATCTCGCAGTCGACATTCGTGAAGTTGAGTACTCCGAAGACATGATCACATAAAATACCGACCGACTCGAACTTCCCACAGCTACATGCCAATGTCGAATCCGAAGGATCATACTTGACGATCTGTCTGCTGCTGGCGGTATGTGTCTCCGTGCCGCCTGCTTCTGTCAACTGGAACATGCGGAGAGTCTCCGAGCACTTAATTTCTTCCACTGCCAGCCCTAGGCAATTGATGAACTCCTCTTGGAACATCTCGAACATCCTTGGAGTATAGAGTCGTTCAGCTTCTTTCTCCATCGGATTCCTGGTTTTCGATTTCACCGTGTTTTTCTCGCAGAACATGTCATCGCGAAATTCTTCTGCGCGCACCTCCTTGGCCACCTGTTCAGACCGCCATGCAATTTCGGTTAGCGTCATGGTCTCGGAGGAGAGACTCCCAGCGTCCTCAACGTTTTGAATGGAGAGTAGGCCGACAGAGAAGACGTTGGTCTCGAAGGAGAGACTCCCAGCGTCCTCAACGTTTTGTATGGAGAGTAGGCCGGCAGAGAAGACGTTCTTCGTGAACGCATGAGACCATTTCTCGCGCATTTTATACAAAGAAGCAAGCCACGAGTTGTCCCGCAGCTTGTACTTTCCTATAAACGAATTCCACTTGGACTCGAATTCTTCTCGCGAGTGGAGGAACACGCACTCCCTGAAGAGCTCGACGACGTCGAGTTGGTCACTCAAAGGAGACAGGTACTTCCGGAAACTGTTCAAGACAGACCAAGCGGGCAGACAATGGCGGGTCTCTGGCAAGACAAGAGAGACGGCTTCGGCGATTTCTTCGCCGACTTCAGTAATGATTGTCTGCGGTCTCCGCCAGTTCATGGATTGAAGGAAAGTATCGAGCAACCAATGAAATGAACCCACTGTTCGATCGACCAAGAGACCGTGTCCGAATATGGTGGGCTTCCGATGATGATTGAGTCCCCAAAACATTGCAAAGATCATGCCATACTTGCTGATCCAAGTTCTTGTGTCCAGGACTAGAAGATCGCTAAAATGCTCATAATCGACCTTGGACCGGCTATCCCTCCAGAAAAAATTCTCCATGCCGCGTGCCTCCACCACTCGCAACGAGTAACAGGAACAACAATCTAACCTCGCCAGACGCCTGAAGTGATCAATCAAGTCCTGAGTCTCCTCAGGCGGGGGTCTTGGGCGATCCTCCCGTGTGGGGTCCGCGTCGGAATCAAGAGCCCGCTCTCCGACCGCCCTAACTCGGTAAGCAATCCTGCCCGTCGAAAGAGCCGTCGTAACGTGATTATGCTCGAGAACTACCTCGGAGATCTTCCACGTTCCATCATTGACCACGCATTCGATCTTAGCGTCACAACCTGTTCTCGTGTCCCGTCTTTTGTACCGCATCGCGTTGGCGATCTGCTCTTTGGACTCGTGGCCTCCGCAAGAGCATAAGAAGGACTTCGCCCTGACGACGCCCTTGTCGGATCCGGAGTATTCTGCTTTTCCCCTTCTCACGTTGAAACCGGTTTGTTTAGCGTAGCTGCGGTAAAAGTTATACACGGCCACTTCCGAATCGAACTCCATCCCCACTCTCGGCACCTGGGGGTCGGACTCGAGGTCCTCTCCGTCTGTATTAGCGCCATAAGTAGAATGCAATTCATCTTCGTCGCGGCCGATGGCCTGCAGCAGTGAGATTTTTTTTTTATAAACAAAAAGGTAAAGAAAACAAAAGAAAAAGGTTCATGGCATACCATTCCCAAAGAGCGACCGCTGCTCGCGTCGCTTGATCTGTGGCTGCGACGGTGGATGCCGTTGACCGAGAGGTGGTTGGAGCCATGTTCAAGACTAGCCGTAGCCGTCGCGTTCTCCGAAGCGTTGTCGTTGGATAAGCAGATGTCCATAACATCGACCATGAGTAAGAAGTCGCCGATGAGGAGCCGAATCCGAGGGCGGCGGCCGCGGCCAAAGAAAGAATCGGGATCTGCTCTTTTCACGACGTCTCCTTCGGTAGGTCGTACGAACAGGAGCGATCATCCACAAAAGCACAAGGTACAAAATCTGTCTTGTGCTAATTATGGGAGAAGTGGAGTGGGGGAAGCAGAGCAGATCGATTGGTAGCGTGGTCTCTCTTCTCCCGAGTGGGCGGTGGGACCCCTCCTTCATGATTTTCACTTATCAGATGGGAGATGGAGAAAAAGAGGGGAGTGTCTATGGGCGGATGAGAGAGACGAGAGAGAGAGGGAGACGGGTTTTTTTTTTTTTTTTTTTTGGTCGGTAGGGAGAGGGGTGTTTATGCGGGGGAGATGGAGAGAGACGAGAGAGAGATATGAGAAAGTGGGGGAGAGAGAGAGGGAGGGGGAGAGGGAGAGGGGTTTTTTTTTTTGGGTTAATACCCTGAAAAATCCCAAACTGGTACACCTGTGACAAATTTACCTAAAACTATATTTTTTACCATGAAAAACCCCAAACCGGTATACCCGTGACATATTTACTCCGACTGACGATAAAAAACCCTAAACTGATACATTTATGACAAATTTACCCCAAACTAATTTATTTGATCGCAAAAAACCCCCAAATTGATAAATTTGTGACAAATATACCTTTCGCTAAATTGGATTAATGCTACAAAAAAATCACCAAAATTGTAAACTGTGACAAACAGATCGTAAAATCCCAAATTTGTATATTAGTCAATTGTCACGTGTCATTTAACTTAATAATTTGACAATAAAATTTAAAGAAAACTAACAGAGGGTAAATTTGTCACAAGTGTACCAGTTTGGGATAAATTTGTCAAATGTATACCAGTTCGGGGTTTTTGATGGTCAAAAAAATAGTTTTGGGTAAATTTGTTACAAGTATACCAATTTGGGGTTTTTCAGTGTTTTAACCCTTTTTTTTTTTTTGGTCGGTAGGGAGAGGGGTGTTTGTGCAGGGGAGATGGAGAGAGACGAGAAAATTTGGTCAAAAAAAAGTCGGCAAGAGGTTAGTCTACTTAGGCTAGCTTTTGTCGTATGGATTTTTAATTAAGATATGATTATCTTGACACAATAAGATGTGAAATCAAAAGATTTTGCTATCTCATGTTTGGTGATTCCAATAATATATGATTATCTTGACACAATAGGATGTGAAATCAAAAGATTTTGCTATCTCATGTTTGGTGATTCCAGTAATAAAATAAGATATATTCACATCATATAATATACATTGTTATTATATTATAAAATAAATTCGAATATACAAATAAAAATCAAATTAAATTAAAAATACTAAATTGTTATTCTTTGTTATTTTGAATTTATTATATTGGAATTCAAATATTATTTATATTGCAACATAATTTTGAATTTGTTAATTTAAGAAGTTTGTTATTTGGGAAAAATAACTTTTTCATTACGGATATTAAAAATCTTATTCGCCTTTGTCCTATATTTTCCTTGGAATAATATTATCCAACATATATCCTTTTATATCTAACTTTATCTTGTTTTGAACGGGTATCAAATGCGGGATATGATAAATTGTATCTCACCGCATGGACCATACGGGTCCCATTTTGCGGAAATTTCGAAACGTTCTCCTCTCTCCCTCCGTTACTTTTCCATCATCTCCCCCGTTCCTGACATTCTCTGCCCTTTCTCCCTTTCTCCCTTCCTCCCGAGAAAACTTTCGTCCTCCTTCCAGTCTCTGCTCTCCCTCCCTTGCGAGAAACTTTCATCTTCCTCTTTACGTTTTCTAAAAGAATTTAACAGAAGGAAGACCTCTCCCTCTTCCCCCGAGCTTCTCTCGATTTGTCGGACGAACTTTGCCGCCGCCTCCTGAAGTCCCATCCGTCATCCTCCATTTCAACCCTAGAATTCCAAATTTCTAGAATTCTCTAACTTGCATCTAAACTCATCCACAAGTGTTCTAACCATCACACCATGTTCGAACAAGCTTGGAACACTACAAACTAATACCCTCAAACATCAATTATCATAGCACATGAACGGATTGCAACGTCATGATACCAAATTGAAATCAATTCACTCTAATCACCTAATTGGAGCATGCAAGAGGTTTGATCATCAAAATTGGACTCAAATCAACATAGGAAATTCAGAACAATATATCACCCAGCAAGCTTGAGGGTAGCTAAGTTGTGCTAGACACTCACTTTCATTTATCATTCTAGAACAAATTCTAGCCAGGATCCTATAAGAACTCATCACATCCTCTCCAAAACTATCAATCATTGGTTGAAAATAATCCTTCGACTCACTACTAGGACTCATAGGACGATCCTATGAGTTTTGATCAGCAAATGGAGAGAGCCTATCCTTGATTAGAGCAAAATCGGAAACCGGTGGATTAATAGAGACTCCGATGGAATCAAGAAGTTCGCTGGTGGCCATGAGAGACGCGGCCGGCAAGCATGGACGACAGATAGGACTAGGCGACTCCAGAACAACTTCGGCATGGTGAAGAATCGCCAGGATATGAGAGAGAGAGAGAGAGGACCACTCCGGGAATTCTGTTTTAAAGCAATGCAGTTAGTTAATGGCGAATAGTTAGTCGAAGTCTAGATAAATATTCACTTTGATTATGCTTCTCGTATCAATTAATCATCAAAATATGGATACTTTTGCATATTTCCTGATCTTACATATGTATGATAATGGAGGGTGACTTGATTAATCAACATTTTATCTTTCCTTCCTCATTGACGATTGGTCAGTCGCGTGACTTAACAGCTCCAAAACCTAGGATACACATGAATAGAAAGCATATTATGTGACGATGATCAGGCAAAATTGCGTCCTTCTTGCTGAGGGCTGAGTCGCCGGCGATGAAACGCAAGTTCCGTCTATAATGCCGGTGGATCACGCTTTGCAACGCTAGAGATGTCGGCTTGATCTCCCGTAGGAGGAGGACGAATTTTACGTGTCTCCATATGTTGGCTTGATTCAATTGCGACAACTGCTTGACAGCAACTGTCAATGGAGACCTACGACAAATATTCTTGCCTAACAGTTTGATTGCAACAACCTTTCCCGCTCTTTTATCCTACTTATATTCAATTTGATTTCAATCAAATTTAGTGAAGTGAGGTGATATCATTTCTTTTCGACTCGACTAACATTGACTTGACTAACCTTAACTCGGCTATCAATTGAGATAAATGTTATTGTGCAGCCGACTCGATTCTATAAGATTCTCACAATTAATGCTAGCATTTGACTACCGACTATATTCACAGTCAATATCGGATTGCACGGTTGGCCCGCATTATCTATTCCCCTTTTTTAGCTCAACATTTTCTCTTACTCGATCAATACCCACAATCAGTCCCGACCTCATTCGGTCAATGACTTTACCTTATCGCTATGACTAGACTTAAAAGATTCCTGTTTGTCTCAATGATCCAAACAGGGGCATTGAAATATGCCAATTGTTCAAAAGATCACAAATGAGAACCAACGAGTGGCATTGAAACAAGCCAATTGAAAACTCAAAGCATGCTCGATTCCAAAGGTGATGAGCCGGTACGAATCTTGTCTATCGTGTAGACATCTTCTTCTTTTTTTGTCGGAAAAAGGTTTCTCGTATGCTAACTCAAAGTGTTCAAAAGAAGAGATGGGATAAAAAATATAGTAAGGCTTCATGGGATTCAGCAACCAAATTGGGAAGCAAAAGCCTATTCCTCTGAGTTTTGGCGATCCGGTCTGCGACCTTATTGGATTCTCTGCTGTAGTGAGTCAGTTTCAGATCCGTGAAGTCCATTAGAAATTGTTAGAACTCGGTGATAAGTGCCCGAACCGGTGCTATATTAGGGACGATGAGGGGACACGTGCGCTCTCTCCTTTCATTTTCAGTATATAAAGACACACGTAAGACCAAAAAGATGTGCTGAAATGTCTAGGGCTTATCACCAATTCAATGCTTTGCCTGTGCATATCACGGAAACAGTTAGGACATCGAGATTTTTTTAATTTTTTTGTCTTTCATTAATGGAAGGAGATTTTATCGTTCGGCACTTATTTCCTTCCTCATGGACCGACCAGCCAGAGCTGCGATTCAATAGCTCCAAAGCATAGGATACACATAAATCAAAAGCAAATCATGCCGCATGGTTCCGGTGGAGCGCCAGGTCGCTGGCGACGGAAAAACGAGCTCCGCCTATGATGTTGGCGGAACCGTGCAGCGCTGGTATGGATGTCCGCTGATCTTAAAGAAAGAGGACGAATCGTGCGCGATCATGACCAATATATTTTTGTGATAACCACGTGATTATCACCACGCAAAGTTCGGGCAAGTCGAACGCCATCAAAGCTTATTAATTGTTGCAAAGGCTATGCTTGTTTTAGTTTAGATGGCTTGATTGAGCAACGTGCACAATGAATGGTTAAGGAAGGATTTTGTTCACTGAGTGTTAAGGTAATTATTCAAAGATTATTAAAAAAAAAAAAAATCTTACAATTCTCAACACTAAATTTTTTCGTGTCATGGGTAATTAATATTCTATCGTCAAACTATTACATATTAAGTATGCTTAACAAATGCTGCGTGACATTCATTGAGATAACCCACTAAAATAAATATATAATTCTACATGCTTTCATGGATTGAATAACATAGGTTAACTGTTTCAACTAGAACGATGCACACTTAAAATATTCTTAATTCACAAAAGACATGAATTAGCTTCTTTAAATAATTGAGGAGATATTCATAGGAGATCGGATAAAATGCAAGCCAAAATTTGAGACAATAGCCAAACAAGAGATTCACCGCTCAAATTGACTTACTTGGGAAGGCGGATCGAAATAATAAATCCAAACATGTCGGAAAATATTAATTTTAAGTTAATTGAATTTGCATATTGAAAATCTGAATGAGTGATTATATGATTTCCACTTCTAATTATTGTTATTCTTACTCTAGAGTCTTAAATTTACAATTTTTATTTCCAATTGGAGCACCTCAAATATTCTAGATCCTCCCAATAAAATTAAACAACAAACAATATTTCGATTTGGCTTAAGACAAGCTAACTAACAACCATTAAATAGAAATTTATTATATATTGGGTCATAAATGTTTCAATTTTGAGACATATGAAAATTTAAATAGTTTCCCTTCAGAGAGTGAACAAATTTATATTTGTAGTCTAGTGCAACTATCTATTCTGACATTTTCTTTTTCTTTTTTCCATCGGTTGGCACCATCGGCGGGCTCGGGAAGGAGACGGCGGGGTGGAAGCCGCCGCATGGTTCGCCCGACAAATAGAGACAAGTTTTCGCAAGAGGGAAGAGGGGAGAATTACCAAAAAAGGTTTATGACTAAATTGGCGAAAAAAAAAGTTTAGGACTGAATTTGGCTTAAGACAAGCTTACTAACAACCATTAAATAGAAATTTATTATATATTGGGTCATAAATGTTTCAATTTTGAGACCTATGAAAATTTAAATAGTTTCCTTTTAGAGAGTGAACAAATTTATATTTGTAGTCTAGTGCAACTATCTATTCTCAAATTTTCTTCTTTTTTTTTCCATTGGTTGGCGCCATCGGCGGGCTCGGGAAGGAGACGGCGGGGTGGAAGCCACCGCATGGTTCGCCCGACAAATAGAGACAAGTTTTCGCAAGAGGGAAGAGGGGAGAATTACCAAAAAAAGTCCTAAACCTATTTTAATTGTACCAATTCAGTCCTAAACTTTTTTTTTGGCCAATTTAGTCCTAAACCTTTTACAATTATGCCAATTCAGTCCATCCGACCAAAATTGGCAGGCCGGCGCTGACGTGGATGCTGGCCGGCCGATGAACGATTTTTTAATTTTTTTAATTTTTTTTTATTTTTTAATATTTTTTTCTCTTTTTTTTTTTTTTTTCCACCTTCTTCTTCCTCTAGCCGGCGCCGGCGAGGCTCGCCTTCACTAGTGGCCGGTGGGGGAGAGTCTCGCCAGTGGCCGGCGAGGCTGACCTCGCCGGTGCCGGCCAGAGGAAGAAGGTGGAAAAAAAAAAAAAAAAAAGAAAATCAAAAATAATCAAAAATAAAAAATTCAAAAAAAATATTAAAAAATTGTTCGCCGGCCAACTGTCCCCGGCCGGCGTCCACGTCAGTGCCGGCCGGCCAATTTTTGTCAGATGGATTGAATTGTCACAATTGTAAAATGTTTAGGACTAAATTGAAAAAAAAAAGTTTATGACTGAATTGACACAATTGCAATAGGTTTAGGACTTTTTTGGTAATTCTCGCGAGGGAAGAGGGAGTGGCCTTCCTTCTCTAAAATTTCTTAGAAAGAAAAGAGGAAGATGGTGGATATAAAATCCGAGATTTAGGTAATGTCCGATCCACTATTTAGTGAATCCAGTAATAAAGTCGAATATATTCACATCATCTTATTTACATTATATGGTGGCACTGAGTAGGGCTGGAAGTATTTAGGACATGATTCACGATATATGAAGTTGAATGATTTGTTGAGTGCAGCCACAGAAGCTTAATGATTGGCTATTGAATTCTTGCACTAACCGCGATCCTAAATATTGATATGCCAATTACCTCTTTCGCATTAGTTTGCATGTTTCGATTGTCGAGCATACATAGGCACGCTTTGGACCTGATTGGGTCAATCCTCAGTTCGATTGTCGAGCGTATCTAGTTTAATGCAAAAGAAAGAGTTCATGTTTTGGACTAAGAAGCAATATTTCTATTTGTCATCCGTAATCGAAAATAATAGTTACCACAAGAGAAGACTAATCCTACTGAGAGAATGCATTCCAATGTGGAAGTGCGCACACGTTGCAGCGAGCTTAAGAAACTATTTAAGGAAGAGACTAACCCTGTATTCAGTTTCCCAACTGATCGATGGCCTTCAACTTTGCCTTTCACCCTCGGACATGCCACGGGCCAGATTAGGAGTTGTGTAGGTAGGCCTGACTGGAGGAGAGAGTGCATGGGAGATTTTTACGGGTAATAGGTATATTCAACACTATCTTAAAAATAACTATGTCGCAATCTCGTGAATAATACGGACAATCATAATATCAATGCTGGCAAAGGATGCACATCCTTTATTTATTATATGGCATAGTCTTTTTTTTTCTTTCTTAAATCTGTATGAAGGCCAAACGTTAAGTCTCCGAAATTACTCGATTAATTTCATCGGATCCTAATAGAATACTAAAACAGCGAGGCTTCAAGAACCACTCAGGTCGCTTCTAAAATGTATTTATTGTTGGTGAAGTCTCCATAATCACCATTTGGTTATTCTTACTCCATGGCATTTTTATTGCAGCTGCCACACCCATGGGAGGATGAGCTGAACAATGTTGTACAAATGGGCTTTGTGGGTGGTGGTGGTTCTCATACTGCCCCAAGTGGTCAAGATGCAGTGGGTATCCTTATGAGTTCAGCTCAGCTAAACTTAATCACTGTTGGCGAGATTCTTATCTCCTATTTTTGGAAAGTAGATATTATTACTATTATATTATTCTTGTTTCCTATTTCTAGTTTTTCCTTCCTTATGTAAATGGTTGCCTATTGCCTTGCTGTAAGCAACCATATGCTGCATAAATGATGAATAATGGCAGACCTACTCCCCAAGAAAAAAAGAAGAGAGGGGGAGTTTTTTCTCTGTGGATGTAGGCATATTGCTTAACCACGTTATTTTCCGTGTTATTATTTGTGTGTTTGATCCTGCTAGACTTCAACATGGTATCAGAGCAGGTTGTGTTTGTTAGAGAAAACTCATTTACTGTTTTGAAGTTGACAAAACATTTCCAAAAGTCTAGTTTGAAGACTTGCAGACTCAAGAGTTATGATATGAAGAATTCCAAACTCTTTTGTCAAAATCTGAAGACGTGAGACTTTAGTCTAAAAAGTCTGCCCTCACTAACAGTTTCCAGACCGAAGAATGAGGATTTATCCATATGCAAGATTATCTTAAAAGATTCGATTCATATGGTTTCTAGAAGACCTTATAGCTGGATTTAGCATTTACTTGATTGATTATTCCTATTGGAACTTACTCCGATATGAAGATCGTTTGAAAGGCAAGCAAATTTGGAAAGTTCTACTTATGGAAACCAAAGATCCTGATTGTATGAGCAAATAGAATTGACGGGCTTTCGTCACAATCATTTAACAACTCGAAGATCCCCTTGATTGATTCTGTCCAACGGGTAGATTGGAAGAATTCCTTTGGTAAATGCCAACGATTATGAAGGCATAAAGGAGTATTTAAGGCGGACTCTCAAGTTGTTCGAAAGTGTGTGTGAAAGAAGAATTCCAAAGTCTAAAGCTCTCCAGTTACTTACTGTTTCTTTCATTAAGCTCAAAATTGTATACAAAAGAAAGAGATAATTAGTGAGACTTTGTGAGAGACTAGTAAAGACTCATCACTGAGAAAGTCGAAGATCACAAGTTGTAAAATCTCTTTTGATTCATAGTGGAATCCAGCCAGTGGGCTGTCAGCGCGGGAGAGTGAACGTAAGCTTGATTTAAGCCGAACCACTATAAACCTTGTGTTCTAATTCTCCTTCCTTGAACTCTTTACTTTCATTTATATATTTGCATATTCATTACGTTCTTAGTCTATCATATTCTAAAAATAAATTACTTCTACTAAGTGTTGGAAAATTTTTATTTACACCTATTCACCCCCTCTAAGTGTTTGCACTAGCCCTTTCAGTGTTTTGATTTCGTCGTTGTGATCCAGCAATCGGGTCCTTGTTCCAATCGATTATAGTCTCTCTTTTTTTTTTTTGGATCTGCACCGCCTCTACTTGTTCTGAGGCATGGATACGAATCAAGATGAAACCTCTCAATCTAATCCTTCAAAGTCTATTGTTCTTGAGTCTCACAGCCAACGTCTGACTTCCTTGTTGCTGAATGGAATCAACTTCCTTCCTTGGTCCCGTGCTGTGACTATTGCCCTTGGAGGAAGGTCTAGGCTCGGACATATCAACGGGCAGACCCCTGCTCCGACGGTAGGTAGCCCAAAATTTGAAGAGTGGCAAACTAATAACCACAATGTTATGACATGGATATTCAACTCCATGGAAACCCGCATCTATGAGATATTCGCATATTCGGATTCTGCTCAAACTTTATGGGAGTCGTTGTGTGAAGTGTATGGACAAGCAAATAATGCGTCCAGGATCTTCGAGTTGCAGCAAGGGATTGCTAACTCCAAGCACGATTCAAATCAGTCCTTTATCGAGCATATGAGAAATCTCAAGAGACAATGGGATGAACTCCGCCAATATTGGCCCCCTACTAAGATTGTTGCCGACTACATCAAACCAGAAGAGCAACATCGCATCTTTCAGCTTCTGGCTTGCCTCAAGCCTGAGTTTGAAGAGACCAGGAGACAAATTCTGACTGGTCCACAAATGCCATCTTTTAATTCCGTGTGGTCCATTATTCAGAATGAGGAAACAAGACCAGGGGTGATGCAATTAGATCATGTATCGGTAACAGATCCTGTGGAGCATTCAGCCCACAACGTGGCTAGCAAGCCTAGGCAAGGTGATTTGGTCACACAATTCGTCAAAGGCAAAAACAAGAAATCCATATGTTTTCATTGTGATCACTGTGATCGTGATGGTCACTCTAAGGAGGGAAGTACACCTCAAGTGTCAAAACTTGACAATTTTTTATTATTTTTTCTCGCTTACATGGCTTGCCGGAGAGCTAACTCAGCAAAGAAACACAAAAACGACTCGTTTTTGCACGAATTCGAATTTAATATAAAAATTAATTAAATTAAATTATATAAATAAATAAATAAATAAGAGTATGAAAAAATTAGCCCTTAAAGCTAGCATAAACCTTCTTAGGCAAAATGAAGGTGCAAGAAAGCCATCCTCTATGTGAAACAAGGCAGTGGAAGAGAGAGATTATGCTTAGAAGTTAGAAGTATCTGCATACGCTAGCCACCTACTTGACCAAGTATATTTTTATTTTGGGATAGTTCTAAATAAGGATATGAGACGAGAGCGTTTATTCAAAAAAAAAAAAAATGGTCCACAGTAGACTTTATTTCAAGGGCTTTCGATGCTACACTTACTTTATGCCGTCTTCAATTTTCTCCTTATTGGACCTTTTTCATGTACTTTTTCATTCCATTTTTTCATTGTTATATATAAATTTTACATCATTATATGGTACGCAATTTTCGACGCAATATAATACTATATGGGATAGCCATATTTCATATTAAATCACCTTGTGAACAAAAGCAAGAAGTATGTTCGAATGATCTATTCTGAACATCTCTGAACTAAAATAATAAAAACATTATTCCTTTGCTCATTAAAAAGTTAGGAAAATTTCCAAATAAGAACCTAAAGAGAATTAAGAATGGTCCAGAGTGCTATTACTTTTGATATTAAATCCAAAATGTTATATCAAATAAGCGATGAATATTATGTAGGGTAGTTGTTGGTAATTTATCAACATCTAACGTGTCATTCAAGATGGGTTTGGTATTTTGCCGAGGGCTTTTGGTCTTCAAAACCCCTTGAGAAAATGCTAAGGAGTTTGGCAACCCTTTAATGCTAGCCTTAGGAAACTTGAAAGCTTGAGGGAAGTAGGGACTGGCCTTGGGTGGAATGCCATTTCTAGGCATTTTCCTTTCATTTGGTCCTCATTACTTATTAGGATTTGCGGCTAATTGCCAGCACCGGTGATGCGCGGCACCATCACCAATGATGGTGCCTAGCCTTGCCGGCAACCCCAGGCCTCCTCACCTGGGTCACGCAATCCTTGGCCTCGTCGCTTGGGTTGTGCGATGATCCTCACCGAAGTCGCCAGTGTCAAATCTGGCTCAACGACGAACAGTTTAATTTTTTAAATGAAAAAATAGAAAAATTTCATTGTCTCATCATCAAGACCTTGACCCATCCCGAGACCATCCTATGCAACACGCTCGTCGACGCCTACGTGAAACTCGGCAATCGTAAGCACGCACGCCACGTGTTCGACCATATTCCGCAACCGAATCTCTTCTCCTGGAGCACCCTCCTTTCTGCTTATGCGAAGTCGGGGGATATCACCAGGGCACGAGAGATATTTGAATCGATGCCGAACAGGGATGCAGTGCCGTGGAACTGTCTCATTTCGGGGTACGTGAACAAAGGGTTGGTGATTGAGTCGGTGAAGGCTTATAATGAGATTTTGAGAGATGGGAGCGCGAATTTGAATAGGATCATGCTCTCAACGATGCTCATATTGTCTTCAAGTAAGAATCATGTGGATTTGGGTCGGCAGATACACTGCCATGTGGTAAAGTTCGGATTTTGGGCGTATGTCTTCGTGGTAGCCCTTTGGTGGACATGTACTCGAAAGCGGGATTGACGATGCAAAGAGGGTTTTTGATGGCATTCCTGAGAAGAATGTAGTCATGTATGATACAGTGATGACAGGGCTTTTGAGATGTGGGATGGTTGAGGAGTCCGAGCACATATTTTGTGGAATGAAGGAAAGAGATTCGATCTCATGGACGACAATGATTACGGGATATATTCAGGAGGTTTGGAAAGAGAAGCGATCGACTGGTTCAGAAAGATGAGTTTTGAAGGCTTGGCAATTGATCAGTTTACTTTGGGAGTGTGCTAACTGCTTGTGGGAGTCTGGTGGCTTTGGAAGAAGGGAGGCAAATCCACGCATATGCAATCAGGACCGATCACACCAACATTGTCTTCGTAGGTAGTGCTCTCGTTGACATGTACTGCAAGTGTAAAAAGATCACAGATGCTGAAAAAGTACTTAGAAAAATGACCATTAAGAACATTATATCATGGACAGCAATGCTTGTGGGGGACGGTCAGAGTGGGCTGAGTGAGGATGCTGTCAAGGTTTTCTGTGATATGCAGAAAAATGGCATTGAGCCCGATGAGTTCACACTCGGGAGTGTGATTAGCTCATGTGGAAACCTAGCAATCGTATAAGAGGATGCACAGTTTCATTGTAGAGCCTTGGTTTCTGGCTTTATTTCATTTTTGACGGTTTCAAATGCTCTCATCACCTTGTACAGTAAATG
This sequence comes from Eucalyptus tenuipes, assembly GCA_014182365.1. NCBI lineage: Eukaryota > Viridiplantae > Streptophyta > Magnoliopsida > Myrtales > Myrtaceae > Eucalyptus > Eucalyptus tenuipes. Next base: position 27,495,624 of record CM024538.1, on the reverse strand, counting down.
TGGAAGCGTAGAGGACTCCGATCAGCTGTTCAATGAGATGAGTATCAGGGATGAGGTTTCCTTGACAGCACTTGTGTCATGTTATGCTCAGTTTGGCAAAGCTAAGGAGACCATAGATTTGTTCGAGAAGATGTTGGCCCAGGGTTTGAAACCAGATGCTGTCACTTTCATTGGCGTTCTTTCAGCGTGCAGTAGAGCAGGATTAGTTGAGAAAGGACAAATATATTTTGAATCGATGGTCAAAGATTACAGAATTACCCCAATTGCTGATCACTATACTTGCATGATTGATCTTTTTAGCCAATCAGGAAGGTTAGGACAAGCCAAAATTTTATACACAACATGCCCTTCCCTCCTGATGCAATTGATTGGGCGCAGCTGCTAAGCTCATGTAGACTTCATGGTAATATGGAAATTGGGAAATGGGCAGCTGATTCACTGTTAGAATTGGAGCCACAGAATCCAGCAAGCTATGTTTTGTTCGCAAATATCTATGAGCAAGAGGGAAGTGGTGACTTTGTGGCCCAACTAAGGCGGGATATGAGAGATAGATCGATAAAAAAGGAACCAGGATGTAGTTGGATCAAGTATAAGAACAGAGTACATATCTTTTCAGCTGATGATCGATTGAGTCCTCATTCAGAACTTATAAGTGCTGAGCTGGACAAGTTGACTGCTAGAATCATAGAAGAGGGATATGTGCCAGACATGAGCCCAGTTCTCCATGACGCTGAGGTGTCAAAGAAACTGAAGATGCTAAATCGTCATAGTGAAAGGCTTGCAATTGCTTTCGGATTAATATATATTCCTTCAGGCCTCCCAATACGAATTTTTAAGAATCTTAGGGTTTGTGGAGATTACCACAATGCAACAAAATACATATCTAGAGTCACTCAGAGAGAAATAATCGTGAGAGATGCAGTTCATTTCCATATTTTTAGGGATAGAACATGTTCATGCGGAGATTTCTGGTGATATCTTCTCAGTGTGATTTTTGTTCAAGGGGATAAGACTACCTTTCAGGTTACCATGAGTGACAGAGATTTTGGTTGATATGGATAAAAAGGTTACTAAAGCATTTAGCTTCTTCAGCATCATCCTCATAGCTTTTAAAAGCTATCACACCAAGGGCAGAGAGTATTTCCTGAGAAGATGCCAAAGTTGGGTTTTTCTGCAAGATCCTCACGAAGTACTTGATCCCAGTAAACTGAGGTGACCTTTTGTGGGAAAGGAAACCCTGATAATGTTCATTAATCTTGATTTGGTAATGAAGTGCATAAATTATAGAAAGCTCTTTGTTTTATCAGGAGGTGTGCTGAGAAAGAGGAAAGAAATGTTTTCTTCAATCAGAGTTTTTGGCCAGTACTTGCTCTCTCAGGACATGGAGGTACTAAGGAAAGAGGTTATTTTCAAATCAGAGTTACTTGCGTTTTCTTTTGAACTCTTTGGCTGTACAGCTAGAATGACGATTATTGTTCTTTTTCAGATTATGGATTTACAACATGGACCCAGATGTGCCTTGAACTCCTTAAGGATGTTAAAAGCCGACCTAGACATCAGTTTGAAGCTATATCTGCTTAATCTGTGGCAATTCATTTCCATGTCACTGAAAACACTTAAGCCATAGAAGTAGGGGAATGTTTGGTCAGTAGTCTTCACATTTTGGAGTTTTTCTACTTTGTCCAAGGATTAAAATGATTGCAGAGACAATAACAGTGAGACATTGAGGCAGTCTACCACTTCCATGCGAGAGGAATGTACAGCAGAAATACCCTCAGTAACCCTTGCAAAGATGATCACCTATCAATGTCCCAACTACCACATTTTTGGGTTACTCTTCTTCTAGTGCACCAAGCAAAGGCAACACCGTAAGCCAGCAGTTTGTCTCATTATTGAGTTCTGGGAGAGTCCTGGTTAAGTTCTTTATTTGTTTATGAAACAAGCACAAATGAAACAGCAGACACGATATAGATGAAAAAAGTGAACAATAAGAAACAAAAAGTGCCATTGACTCTCTTGACCAATGATTTTAACTGGTGCTTGCTGTTCTATTGTATCAAAAATGGTTGATTATCAGTATCGCTGAACTCCCTTGCAGATTACCAGTTAAAAACGTTAGTTTCACTTTACGGTGCATTTACATTCACTTTCTGTGAGTTGAAACATGGTTCGCATTGCTTACTCTGGAGAGGGATTAATACACTGAAGCTGCAGCTGACTTGTGCTGTCCAAACACAGTCACATCTGAATTGGTTTTTATCAACCCTTGCAGTGGTGGCTGCCATGAATGCTGCTCTTGCTGAATCCATTGAGATCTTGCTGCCCCAAATTCTTGGAAGGAGCTGATAATTTGTTGGAGTCGCAATGGGATGTCAGAGGGGGTGTGATTTTGAATGATGTGGTTCCAATGCTCCCACAAACACCAATAAGTTACTCTGACCATAGTAGGAAAATTGACTGGCAGAAAAACATTTGCCCAGGATAGTAATTCAGACTGGATAAGTTTCTCACAAATACCATCATATTGCAATATTTCGAAGCAATGACACCAAGATAATGTACCCCAGGTGCCTCTTCTCAATATATGCAGTACATTTCCTAATATGCCACTTTCCATATCTTGCCACAATTTTAGTCCATCATGACTTATGCGCTTATGATGACATTTGCGAAGAAGGATGTCATCCGTCAACCCTTGTTTCAGCCTCATTTCTTGACTCAAGATAGCATGTCTTCATTATTATAGACATGCATTTGTTAGTGGTTCGACTTGTAGGCTTTATGTGGCTTTCTTTGATTTTGTTGAGCCAGGGTTGGAGAATGGGAAGCTGCAAAGTGGGTGGCTAAAGTGAGAAATGTTGGGCGCTCCCATCGTGCACATTTGGTATTTATGAGAACAAATATGAGTGCAGGACATTTTGGTGAAGGTGGACACCTTAGGCATCTTGAGGAAACGACAGCTTTTGACTGCGCATTTCTGATGAAAGATACTGGAGCTTTAACAAGTGATTTTGTAAGGCTGGAAATGTCAATCCTGTTGGTGAAAAATAGAATGCGTTGAGGTTTGCACTCAACTAACAAGATCCTGCTACACTCAATTCCTCTGTTTGTCACTGGCGTCAAGGGACTGCTGCATGCTGTCATGGGGTTTTGGAACTAGTGTAAGCTATCCTCTACTAGTCAGCTCTTATTTCTCTTTTTGTATTCGGTTGTTTCATTTGCGTGATATTTTTCTCTTTTAGGAAAAGCTTTTACCTGAGTATGACCTTACTGGAATAACTTCTCTGGCTAACACGTTTTGATGTTCTGTGCATACATGAAAAATCTTTTATTCTAGCAAGTTTTATTGTGTGGTAGTCTGTTGTCCTGTGGGATGGTGGTAGTGACCCCAAGCAAAATGAGTTCACGAAAATGACGTGTTCATTTTCCAGATTTGAAAATTTATCTTTGGTTGTTCTGGGAAATTAGTCAATTGTTCATTTATTTTCCTGCAGTTACTTTAGCATAGAATAGGAAGCCCTTAATTCCTTGATAACTGAAGTCTATTCATTTGACTAGTTGATTGTTACAATGCAGATGGTTCTATATGCAAAGACACCTGGGAATTCCAGTCCCTTTCTTGAGCTTCAGTTTGAAGGGCTGCTTGATATGCAGTCACCAGGAACTTATGAGCAGTTGCCTGCCCTTTGTGTACTGGGAGTAGATTGCCATCTGTGAACGCTTATTGAAGTTCCATAGCCTGTTGTCTTTAAGTTTTAATTTCTATGCGAGATTATAGCCCTCAAATCTCCCATTCTTGATCTGAACTTTGTTCTGAGTCTGTTACATAATTTACACAGTTTCATTCATGCTAAGTCCTTCATGTACTATGCGTCCATCAACTTTTGGCCCGGGGAACACGTGCAATCCTTAAGGCTGTTTTGTTCCTGCACCTTGTCGCTTCAATTTGCACTTTGTTATCCAAGCTTTGATTGCAATTACAGCGACGGTTGATTTCCGATTGCTAAATCGACTGGGTATCATTTTTGGAGCAAGCAAGTTTTAGCGACAGGCCAGTTAAACACTCAAATGTCCTCTCTATTTGTGATTCCGTTTCCCCACTTCTTGTTGGGCTGGTGGCTTCGTACTGGTGCTTGTTCGTTTGCAGATGGTCAGAGAGAAAAGGCCCCAAGAAGCTGGGCGTGCCTTCTGCATCTGCTTATCGTGTGTCCACCGTTCTTGCTAGATTGTGTTCCCGGGGCTGGTTTCTATCCGTGTTAACAAAAGCGAAATAGGCAGTCATCTTATGGGGAATTCCACCATCAATCAGCCACATCACACTCTTTTGGTTCGTTTTCAGGAGTGAATCATTATTAATTAGTACATGGCCGTCCAGCTAATGAACTCACCGCTAAGTTGTGTTTCAACTCGTAAGCTGATTGCACTTATCATTGGTACAATTTTGTCAAAATTACTAACATTCTTTACACTTCGTAAGTTGAGTATGTTGTTACCAGTGATTATCCAATAATATAATAATTTTCTTCAATTAATGGTTATTAGTAGTTCTATTAGGGTTAATAATTTCCCATTTTTAATACGAACTTCTCTTCATTCTTACCTTTAGGACTCAATAATTGGCCTCAATAATCGTAACTTACCTTTAAGTCCATCTAAATGGGAGTTAGTAATTATCTTCAAAGTTTGTAAATGAACTCGAGTTATCATATGCTCAAAGGTCTTCATGATTGTAACTTCTCCTGAGAAATAGTAATCAACTCAAATATCAAGGTTAATATCACAAAAAACTCCAAACAAGAACAACTGTAATCAATTTATTCATGAAAAAGGAAAAAAAAGAAAATTAAAAATTAAAAAAATCAATCGAAAAATTATTAAAATCTATTCACGCCGGCGCTAGTCATACTACATAGGACAATCGATGTTGATCGAATAGCCACATTAGTGATTTTCAATCAAAATTGGTTGGATGAATTCAATTAGCAAAACATAAAATGGTTTAGGACTCAATTGGCAATACATAAAAAGATTTATGACTCAATGGGCAAAATTAAAATATTTAAAATTGAATTAGCAAAAATGCAATAGGTTTAGAACTTTTCAACGATTTCCTCTAAATCTATGCCAATTCATACGGCTTCCAAATCACTAAAATTCAAGAAACCATACAAAGAAAAACCTCCATCCTTGTTCTAATTTAACCCTAAAATTCTCTCTTTTGCACAACCAACTGTAGTTTTCTTTGTTGTTCAAATGCAGAGGTAACGAACAAACTCAACACGCACACTCATTATCACTGTATGTTGCGACTTCACTTGAATCTCACCATCAAAAGCCTTCAAGCTTCTTGGGGAAGAATAGGATACTGCATAGCATTGGAACATTGTCCAAAAAGTTCTAGACCTATTATATGATGGCCAATTCAATTCTAAACTATTCAATTTAATCCAATTAGTCCTAAACATTCTGACGAATTATCAATATGATCCTTCTAGCCAATTTTTATCTGAAATCTCTACTATGGATGCCAGCATTCCTATGTAACACGAAAGGCTATAGGTAAAAAGGAGGAGATTAAGGAAAAGAAATATAAAAAGAAAAGAAAAGATGTATTATGCCATTGCAATTCTTTTCTTTTATATTGTTATTTCCTTATACGAACTTTGTCACATGTATCAGGATTTTCCAGAAATATACTTTCCCGTGTGCATTTTAATTGTGACTAATAAATTTGTTTGAATACTAGGAAACATTTGATTTTCTTGATACCACGATCACAGTCGATGTATAGAGGAAGTAAAATGAAGCCTAGACTAATAGAATGACAAACGATGGTATTTGTATTTTATTCCTTTTAAAATTAGAGTCGGCTGAGAGATGCCATTATTTTAGAAGTGGAATATAAAGATATAAGACTGCACTGAATAAGAAATCATCAAGTACTAAATTCGATAGAACAATGTTATCTTGATTTAACAAGAGATGATCGACGACATATTCTAAAATATTAGATAAAAATAGCATACAAATATTTTCTAATTTCAAGCCAGCAGGTGACTAGCAAAGCAACTAGTACATCTCATAGGCCTCAAGAACGTTAGATTGACTCTTTATACTGTCAAAACCTTCAGGGAAAATTTGCAATAACGTCTGGAGTAAGAGAATTTTGATTTTTTTCAAAAGAGGGCATAATGTGAATTTTGTCTTCAATAAAAGTCTAAAATACCACTTACAAAAACAACACTTAATTTCGAATAACGGCCCAAGCTTTTCAGCCAACCCGATGGGCAATTGAGGCAAAGGCAACTATGTCTAGGGTTTTTTTCCTGTTCTTTTTTTATCTTACTCGTGCCTCCGTCTTCCACCTCCAGATCTCGTTCTTCTAAGGCCCCTTTCTCTCCTTGCTGACCTTGCCATCAACACTTTCGACCTTGTTTGCCATCACCCTCAACGACATTTCTAACACCTTCCTCATTAGATGGAGATCGATCCATTGGAGAGCTTTTGCCATGGTCCCTGCTAACGTAACCAGCGAGAGCTTTCACCATGCTCGAGCCCCTATATGTTTCTGGTCCGTAATTGCTGCTGTTACTCTTCTATACATTCTCGCTCATGCAATCCACCTTGGGTCAAACCATATTTTGCGTTGTTTCCTATCTAAAAGTGAATTATCAAAAAGTTAAACACAATGTTATATACCAATATAAATAAGAGAGGCTTCAGAACTAACACGAAGCTAAATAGCGATCCGAGCATTGATGCGCTTGAAATCTCCTCGTACAAGACTAAACTCCCCATGGCATAAGATTCTCCTTTTGGGCACGCTACTGTGTAAAATCGCACGGCATGTATGTCCACCAATAAATAGCATAAAAACAATCTCCTACATTTTCGTGCAAAAATATTGTAATGGACTGCAACGAGTACAAGGCAATCATCTGTTGCTAAGCCTCAGTAGCAGACCATTGAAATCAAAGCGCAAAATAATCACATTGGTGCCCAAATTTTGTAAAATGACAACAGAATAAAATGCGAAACAAGTACACTATTAGAATCAATAACCAAGATAACTATGTATAGAAAACAGAAATTCAGTAACCAGGAGAGCCCGAAGGACCACAGAGGGTGAGAAGGAAAAATACATCATCCACATTGCCCGCCGGCCTCAGACACTCCGACAACACAAAATATTAAAGATCAAAGGTTAACAAGATCCAACTGGAAAGAGGGAAAAGGACACTGGCAGACATTTAAGGCACAGCATAGAGAGAACAAATGAACCATCCTATTTCTTCGAATCAGTCCTCGTATTCATGTATGTGATCCAAAAGGTAATTAGCAGCCAGCTCTTCATTCTTGTTGCAAGCGAAATAAACCTCTAGAACAATTGCCCGATCAAATCCCATCGCTTCCAGCTGAATCAAGGAAAATATAATATTAGTAACCGCAATGAAGAGGAATACTGTTTACAGAGAAAAGCTAAAAACAAACAAACAACGTGCAAGACAGAAATGCAAGTCCCTCCTGACAAAAACTATGACCCAAGCAACTTAGGCAGTCTTGACTGTAAAATCTAAAAGCTCCTAGTTGAAGTAAGCCAAAAATTTGAGCTACACTTATTCTTTCCAACAACCTAACAACTGAATGACATCAAATGGGTAGTCACATAACCAATCAGTCGTACAGAGAGTTAACAACCATAAAGGGGATAAATTGCCAGCAACTAAACCATTTGCTCTGGGCATCTAGCAGTATGCATCGGCAATTATAACATCATAGCATACATGAGAGTGTTCGTGCATAGTTCACCCAAAAGCACTTCCTGGAGCAAAAAGAAATCAAGAAAGACATTCAACATTGTCATAAACAGAAAAAACAAAGCCTCCAGATAGGTCATTCCAGGTTGACCATTCATATGAATCCATCAAGTTCAGCTCCCATTTAGGCCATTACATTCACTTCTCCCAACGATTCTTATTTTCAATGGCTTAAAACATATTAACAGATACTAGATGAACTCCAACTGATGAAGGGAGGAAGGCATAAAAGGGGGTTGCTACACGGATGGTTAGTCAGATAATTGAAAGTAAAAACTTACCCTCTCTATTGCTTCGCGTTCCTCGGGTGTGACAGTTACTGCCTGTGGCATGACTGATGCCAACTGCCCCAGGATGTTCCTGACAAGATTGATCAATGGAAGCACCATAAATATTTGACCCTAAAACTGGTAGAACAGGCAATTGTCATCATAAGTACTAACCCTTCTCCACCCTCCAAAGGTTCATTGATCAATCGGAGGAAGTCAGCTTGATGATCTTGAATAAGCCTCATAAGTTGCGGATTTTGTTTTCCAAGTTCTTGAAGCATTGGCTGCATAGTCACAAAAGAATATGTCGATTGCTACTTCAAATGAAAGACCTTACCCAAAATTTAACGATAATCATAACAACAAGAGAAGGTGCAAAAACCTGCAATATTTGTGGATTGGCTTGAACCATAGCTCTCAAAGCTTGGAACTGCAACAAAAAAATGATCAAAAACAATTTTCTACTAGCAAAGACATTCAGGAGCTCTGCAGTGCATGCAGGCATGCATCAACAAACTATGCTCATCTGTTTGAGCTTGAATTGTTCGTTAACATGAGGATGGCGTTGAGCTTGTGATTCAAGTGGGGGCGCAAGTAGGTGGGGAGAGAGGATGACGAGGGATGACGAGGGAAAGGACGTGAGAGAGAGAACGGGGAGGTACAGGGAAATATCACCTGTTGACTAGTTCGAAGAAAGTCTAGAGTACCAGCACCAGCAGCACCTGAGCCCACAGTTGGAAGACCCTGTCAACACAGATACATGATTCATTTAATCCAACCACATGGCCATTAAATTCTAAACTTTAGAACAGCTACCTGAGGAAACAGATCAAGGGGATTTGCATTAGGTCCACTCGAAGGGACAGGTGCAGGTTGGGCAGGCTGTGCTGGTTGGGCAGGCGGATTTGCAGCTTGTGCACCAGGAGGAACTCGAGCAGCAGGTGGAACTTCAGCTTGCGGAGGGATACCCTGAAAGTGATGGCAAATGTATATGGTCACCCTTTCAAACTAACAAGTGAAGAAAAGAGTTGACAAATTGCAACTGTTTGATAAAGAGGTTCAAGTACACAAATGATAAGCATCTGCCAGCACTTTTCTTTGAAAGTTCTGGAAGTCATACAGTGCCAAGAACTTCAAAATTCAAATATCAAGAACATGGTGACTTGAAACAGAAGAAAGTGAATCCAGATTCAAGAAGTCCAAAAGTTAACAGCAATCACAGACCGAGTATAAATATTCAACTGCTCTCTCTGGATTGTTGAAAGCCGCACGAAGAGCGCGCACAACAGTGTCCCTGTCCCATGTCCCTCCCCCCATCTCCAATATTTCTTGGATTGCTCCCTCCAAATTGCTTCCTGCCACTAAATTAGAAGCTGCTTGGCCATAGACATTAGCCTCCGACCTGAAAATACATTAAATCAATAGGCAAGATAAAACAGCACTGAGGGAAAAAAATACAACAGTATGCTAAGAGCTCACGTGGGCGGAAGTAACAGAGACATCAACAGCATTTTGGACGAAAGAGATAAAAACAATAAATCGTAATTGTAAACACCCAAATGTCTTCCACGAACAGAGACATAAAAGACATAATACTTACCCAACAGCAGCAGGAGCAGGTGCAGGAGCAGCAGGAGCAGGTGCAGGAGCAGCAGGCCTGTGAATGACATATAACGATTGCTTACATGTGCACACAGACAAATGCACAACTCCGAGATAACATAAGAGGCACAGCAAAAGCTGCGAACATACGTTGAACTAGCCAGTGGAGCCGGAGGTACTGTCAAAGGTGGTACTGTCAAAGGTGGTACTGGAGCAGGAGGTGGGGCACTTGTTTGAGGAGCCTGCACAAAGAAACTGCTTCATTTTCTATATTCTGAGCACAAAGGAATTTCAACACAAAAACAGCTTTCTATGTGGCTTTTTGAGATTGATATTATTCGGGCGCCAAAAGTTCTCAAAGTATGGCTAAATCTGTACCGTTGTAATTATGAGGTAGATCGGAAGACGATAGAAAATTGCACAACACTGTGCCACAAACTTTGCAGATCAACATCATCTGAGAGCATCAAATACCTTTGATGGAGGTGCAGCAGAAGCAGTTGATCCCTCACCAGATGAGCTCTTACTCTTAACAATATGGAACCAGATACAGAAAGTTAGAAAGGACGTACCCAAAAATTGCAAACCAAGGATAACAATTGCAAAAGGACCTAGGAATTAACAGAAGGCACCAGATATCTGGTTTTATTTTTATCAGCAAAAAGGCAGAATGATGCCCTTCAGCACCTCCGAACGAATGGATATCGGCGACAGAGACACTGGGGTCTAATTTTCAGGCAAAGTACAATAGCCAGTCTTTATCAAATGATACACTTTTCACCGATATGATCAAAAGCTTTGTGTGAGATATTCTCCTGACTAAGTGCTCTTCAAATAATATGATTACTAAATAAGCCGTCTCATACTTGCAAGACACATCTGAAGCTCAAAGCAAGTTGGTTTAGCCAGTGTTACCAAAATCGCAAGTTGACACGATTTTCCGAGTCAACGCTGAAAAACGTGTTAAATTGGAAGAAAACCATTGAAAGAGTAAAATTGGGTGAACTCACATTTAAACTCAGTAAAATCACTAAACTCGAAAGTTGGCTTGTGTGACTTGGTATATTCTCCAGGAGGCTTTTTTAGCTTCTGGTCTTGGAGTTTGGGGCTCAAAGAAGCCCAAAATGAAATAAAAGAAAGAATTGGGGCCCAATGCCCCTCAGTTAAACTCCCATTTCATTAATGCACTGCCTTTTTTTCCTTCAAAAATACAAGTAAAAAGAGAGCTTTCTTGACCAGTACAAACAGAAAGAGCAGCTTCAATCTTTGGAATCTTTGAATTGAGGTAACGACACCAAGAAGAAACTAGATTAGTTACCGATTCATCATTATGTTAGTTTGCTCAGCCAAAGCCTTGTATTTAGCTACTCTACTCAGCTAAAATGTGGATCCAAATAGATTTAAGCTTCTTACTATTGAAAGACGACAGCCTAATAATGTCATCTATTTTGACTTGTGTGAATCACCCGAAAAAATAGTGCTCCATGGATAAATTGCTTACTCATAGTAATAAAAGAAAAATTCAACCTTAGTTGATGCAACCCAGTTGATAAATTGCAGATTTTTTTCTGTAGATGACATTTTATTAGCATATGAACATGAAATCCATGCAAGTGGGGTGACATCACTGTAAGGCATCATTTTATTGATGATGGTAATTTGACTTATTTCATTCTCATTGTTTTTATTGCTTATTTTAAAGTCTAGAGCTTTAGGATATATGCAAACATAATACATATAATATCTTGCAGTTATTTTGCAAGATTCTCAATTTTTACAATCTGATTTTATGGATACCCCATCGACCCTATGAGAAAAAGTGAGTTTGACAATCCAGGATCTAGCACATTAACCAATTTTACCAGGAAAGCCCCTTCACAAAGCAAGTGTCACAACTACTTCTGAAAGGTGGTATGTCAAGCGAAACAAATTTCGAAAGTTCAGTTTGTCAGGAAAGACTAGTCCCTTTACAAAAGATTTATGCTATCCTACAGAATCACAAGTTCAAAATGGGTAAACCATTCACCCACTGGCACATCCTCAATCAACAGCGACAATAAAATTCTTCTTTTGATGAGCCAGAGAAGCCATTTCGGCTTCCAAGAATCAACTTATGATTTGTCTGAAACAGTGCAGGCTGCTTTCCTCTAGGATAAAGGTTCTAAAAATAACAAATACACTAATTCAACTAGTTCATTTTTTTCCTCTAATGTTAAAAAATAAATCGAATCTGATTGCTCGAAGTAATTTTTTCGATAAAGCTATGCATATGCTTGTAAAAATAATACAGTAAATGATGCGGTATGATTGCATTTGAAATTTATAAAAAAGTGTATTATCTCTTACTTCAAATCACCTCTTAAGATACTCGATCGAACCATTACCACATTAGTAAGTTTACCATTTCTTCTGAATCATTAAGCATAGCTATTCTTACTCTAATCCAAAAGAGCAGCTCAATAACTATATCTAATTGCTACTATGACATAAACAATTGGGTATATCTACAAAATAATTTCACCGAGATTGAACAAGAAAGGGTGAGTGCTGTTCCATTGGGGACATCATATTTATAAAGATGATACCATTTAGCATAACATCCACAAAAACTTCAAACATTCGGAGGTATGTATTTAGGCCTACTATAACTAGAGGCTCCTTACTTCCTAACAAAGAAGTGCTTCAGCACAGGTGAAGCATATTTCTGGCAATTAGTTGGCTTCAATTTGGCAGCATTTCACACACTGCATATCTAGAACTAATGATAAGGTCCATGAAGCTATGGAAAGAATAGGATACTTATCCCTACATGTGGTTTCAGCTTGAGGCATTCCAGAACTATGCCATGAAAACTTCACAGGCTTCTTCAGTTCAACCTTGTCGTGGCTACATCAGTGAAAGTTTATTCTAGGTTTTGGTTCAACAAAAGTCTACTCTTAGTTAGCCATGAGAAAAATTATTCCCCAATGACTTGCAACACTCAATGTGAAAAATGTTATCCCTATCCTGCGGCTATTCCATCGTTTGCAATTCTTCAAGTATGTGCCATTATCTAGGCAACATATTAAAGCAGCACAAAACACGTTGCAGCCTCCCCATCGGTGACGATGCCATTGATTGCAGTTACACAAAGTAGTTCTTTCTAAAATCAGGTGAAAGCTTTTACTTGCCTTTGTTAACATGATTACAATAAAACTACCCTCGACAATTTTATTTTCGTCCAAGGTAGTTTCGTCCTTGAGGACTTTCCCTTGATGGATAAGCATCTGTTGAGAGGCTGGGAACATACTAGCTCCTTGAATAATTTCGATTTTTTTCTTTACATCAACAACCTGTAAAAAGCAGCAAAAAGAATAAGCAATTAGAAATTAGGCACCTACTTATTTGTCTGGAAACATTAATGGAAGTTTTAATATCAAGAAGCAGATCAAATCCATTCCGACAACTTTTGCATACAACATAATACTCACAGACCAAAAAAAGAAAATCCTTGATGGAAAAAAGCAACTTCCTTCCCCCACTTCAGAAGGAGCAACAACAAACCCAATCAGAAAAATAGAACAACTCGATCCAGGGAAGCAGGTGAACACAAACACAAACATTTGGAGACCACAGGAGAGCAAGTGATATCAACATAACTGGAACCTTGAAACTAGCGCCAAACGGAATGTACCAAACCCAAGTTTTTCAGGATTTCCAGAAACTAAATTGATTAGTACCACCACACCAGTGCAGAAACTTGAATTTAAATTCCACAAAAGCAAAACTGGTGAAATACTGCATTTCTGCAGCACAAGCAAAGGGGCTCGGAGAAAGGATGTCCACACTTCCTATAAACCACAAGCTCCTAAACACTCAACAAGCACCTAGGTGCTTCCTATTGCCGATATCTAGGCTAGAATAAGCTGCTAAAACGAATGTGGACACAAATCATATCCCTCGGTCAGCATTTGAAATTTCACAACTGAAGAAGCCCTCAGTGTCTCATCACATGATGAAACAATATTCGAAATAGTTGAATGCCAACCATAACCAAACACATAAAGTTCGACAGCAATTATGACAGACGACGAAAACCCCCTACCACTTTGGCAAATCCACCAAATAATGCAAATTTCACGACTCCAACAATCTCATGCATATTCAGAATTAACAACACCCGGCAAAGAAATCACTTAAAACCCGAGATTTCTACTCAGCCAAACGACACGCAGAGCCAAAAAAAAAAAACCCAAAAGAGAGCAGGGACTAATCAGCACGCGCGGAATTACGCGATGCAATCGGGCCAGAAGAGCAGTAAACACGACGTCCCCTCACTATACAGCACGAAAGCAGGCCAGGACAAGGCAATCGGAACAAAACCCTAACAGCAGCAGCCCCCAATTGCGCGGGCACCGAAGCGCGCGCCCACACAGAGCCGGACGCACTAGGGATCAATCCCGGCGGCCATAATCGGGCCCCCAAACCGCCGGATAAAGAGCCCGAAGACCCCACCGGAGCACCGATTCAGGGACCGAATTGGAAAGCCCCGGCGGCGGCGGCGGCGGCGGCGGTTCCGCCGCCCGGGGGGAGGAAGAAGGGGAACTGACCGCGTCCTGGGGCTCCACTTCGATTTCGAAGTTGGTGCCCTTCAGAGTCTTGACGTTTATCTTCATCTCGAAGCCCCGATCGCCGCGCGACGGAATTCCCTCTTCCTCGTCCTCCTCCTCGAAACGACGAACCCCGATCGGTCTCTCGCCCCTTCTTCGTCGCCCGATCGATCGAGAGAGAGAGAGAGAGAAAGGGATTGCGACTTCGACAGAGAGAGAGAGATAGAGATAGAGGGAGAGAGTGACCTATTGCTCAAGAAAAGCTCTCTTTCTCTCTCTACCCTGTTCTCGCCCCCTCCTTATTATTCTTTATTGACGTACTTGCCGTGCTGCGGATGCGCACGCGACGGGCGGGGCAGTGGCGTGCACGCGAGCGGGCGGGGGCACCTCCCGGGCCGCGCGTGGCGGGGACTCGCGGGGAGCGCGAGTTGGGGTCGGTTTGCGTGGCGGGGATGCAGAGAGAGGGGGCTAGATTTTTGCTGCTGCGGGGGAAGGACCTTCCCTGCTGCTGCTGCTGCTGCTGTGTTTCACAGGTTTTTCGGAGATTTTTTATTTCCCCAAAGCCACCAACTTGCTTGCAGTTTTTGGCCCTTTTCAAATCTTCCTAATCGAGTAATATACTAATTATTTGGTAATGTTGGCTTAATTGATTACAGCTTAATCATAGTAGAGTCCTGAGAAAATATTGGGTGGTCCGGGACCTCCACGTCAGCGTGGTCCCAGGCCACTCACGAGGCGCCATGTGGAGGGGTGGGCCCCACTTGGCGTCTTCCGCCCTGCCCTCTCTCCTTTCTGCTCCTCGACTCGGCGCTTCTTTCTCTCTCCTCTCTCTTCTCGCTCTCTCCCAAATAACTCGGCTGGTGGCTCGGCTCGGCTGGCGAAGAAAGGACGGGTAATAAATGCGCAACGTTCCCGCTTAAATTTTCTCTCTCCTCACTTGAATTTTCTAGGTTTTGTCTCTCTTTCGTGGAAGAGCAGACAGAGAACGAGCTGCACTTACTTCCTTTGTTTCCTTCTCGCGCATCCCCACCCCTCCGCCTCCGCCTCCGCCTCTCCAAAATGCCTCGCCAGGCCATCTACCTCGGTAGGTCGCCTCGCACTGGTTCCTCAAACCTTCGCCTCCGATTGTTTCCAACGCGGATTGTGCTCGCGTTGATCTCTCGGAACTTCTAGGCCTCCGTCCGATTGCCTCCCTCCGACGAACTCATCATCAACTCCGACTCCGAGCCGCGGCGCGCCGCTCCGCCGCCGCCTCCGATGGCGTCCTCCGTCTCTCGGCACCGCTCGTCTCGCCTCCCTCGGGCCGAAGACGCGCGGCCTCCGCCGCGAGCCGTCGGCCTCCGGCAGAGGGAGGCGGCCTTGGTCTCGCTCCGAGCGGCGCCGGGCTCCCGCCGTCGCCGGGTGTTGTCCCTGTCGGCCGGCCCGACGGTCGCAAGGGAGATCTCGGTGGACTCAGGCGGCCGACGGCGCGGCGAAGAAGGAGAGGCGCGGGGGAAAAGGGTCGGAGAAGGATTCCCGCTGTCGTGGACGACACCAAAGACGGAGCTAGGGCTTTTCCTTGGACGTGAGCCGATCGGGTTCACGGACGAGTTCGTGGAGGAGATAGAGCCTTGGTTCCAGCCGCGTTCAAGGCGATGGAGGAGCCGGGGAAGGGCGCGATCGCGAACCCGGCCCCACGAGGGCCGCATGGTCGGGCACTACCGGTTGAGGAAGTCGGAACTCACGCCCGATTGCCGAAGGCGCAGGTGAGAGCACGCTTGACTCGGTCCAATTTCGCCTGTTCTTCTTTAATTGTCATTTTCCGAGTTTAATGAGCTCGCGGTAATGATAATAATGATATCTATTGCTCCTATTCTAGAGGATTCTTAGAAGAGAAGCTTGACGACGGTTTATTTGTTGACATTTGCCGAATGCCAAGTGTCAGGAGTTCTGTTGAAAGATGATAAAATTTTCATATGTTTTTGGAGCTATTATTCATTGGAGCAAGTTCAATAAGACAGGAAGCTCGTGACTTTTAACTTACAATGTTGGACACTCCGCCATATAGGTTTGTCTTTCGGTCGACTTAGATGGATGTTGGAGCTCCCGAACGACATAGAGATAGTCGAGATAGATCGGTATCCCTTGCTAATGGAACAAGTGGAGAGTAGTAGTGGTCATCAAAGCACATAATTGATGTAGAGAGAAATGGGGACGCCTCATTGACAAAGCATCTCATGGTGATCGGCAACGCAGGTAGACTCGACAGAGAATGAGGATGGACTTTCGCCTAGCATGCCGCCCGCGGATCAAACAACCGTAAATTCATCGAATGATTGAACTTCGTGAATACCTCTAGCACGAGGAGTGATGATTACCACCAAGCATCGAACAAGTCCATTGAATTCGGACTATGGATTTCGGTGGAGTTAGTTGTCACCGTGGGTCAAATTATAGCTGACCATAGTGGTTTTGTCATTGTCAAGACATGAAAATCCAGAGGCTCCACTATTTGCATGGGTTGTAGGTTATGTGGCAACGCCGCCTATTCTTTACCTTGGCGTTATCATTCGGCAACCGTGGTAGTGATCGCATCCGTCGATCCCATCGAGGGACTTCTCATGGCAATCAATCGAGCCTAGATCTTATACAGCCTATCTCTCGTCACACAGTCCACAGATGAGGGCAATCAACATTCTGAAGAATCGGCATCATGGAATGGCCAAATTGCAGACACTCTGAGTTCACGGTAAAGTTCAATCGTTTCTTATGCTGCTCATGGATGATGATTGCTTCTCATCTATTCAAATTGAATTTCAATTTGCACGTTGTGGGATTATTGGCATCATTCGAATAACCTAGTCTCGTACAATCTATGATAGATGGAATCAATGACTAATTTTGTTTTTGCAGAATTAGTGGGTGGTGGACCATTTCAAGATGGCCTTAGACTGTTTTTTTTGTATGGTTTGTTGTTGGCAATGTGTGGATTTTTGGAGGTCACTCTTCACCTTCGATGCTCAAACCGTATAGGTACCAATTTATAGGGACACTGTTCGTTCGTCTATACATGTAATTGCCTGTGCTTGATGAAATATATGTGTTGTGGCCCTTTTGCGGGTTATGTATAGTATTTCTAACTTTTAGCTGTATTGGATATGCCATGCCTTTTATAGTATGTGCAACAATTTGTTGCTGCCTACCTTGCTTAATGTCTGTTCTGGGCATCCGAGAAGACTTTTCGCAGACAAGAGGAGCCACCTCAGAATCCATCAATGCTCTTCCTATCTACAAATTCAAGGTGAAGCAAGACTTAAATGCTGACGGCGAGGAATTTAACACGGGAGGAAGTGAAGGCGGGGTCTTGGCTCCCGGGGACGAAAAAGGAGCGTTTCTTGTCGAGAGAAGACGCGGTAAGCATAAAACCCACTTATGTCCTCCCATTCCAATTCTCGAGTTCAAGCACCCTCCCCGCTGAATTTTGACCTATAATGTAGGGCTAGCATTTGATTTCGCGTCCTAAAAGAAAGGCCTCGCCTCACATCCGCTTATATGTTCCTTAACATGGTGAAACTATCATGATAGCAGAAGTGGCAAATGCTTACTATCGGCAGCTAGGCATGATATTTATCTTCAAAGCGAGACAAAGTGATGTTGCCATTGTATTTGTGCGGGTTTGCTGTATTTGCTTGTCAAGATATGCAGATAACGATGAACTAAAAGAGCTACCTTGTCACCATGTCTTCCACGTTGAGGGCATTGATAAATGGTTAAAGATCAATGCTTCATGCCCCCTCTCGTAAAAGTGAGATTAGCGAGAGCAAAGTGGGCTTTCGCAATCGAGAGAGACACTAGAACCGAGGACGAGTTTCAAGTAGCTCAAGAATTTGCATAAGGGAGCTGCCGATGAATGTGCCAACTACAATGTTTGCTCATCGGACTTACGATGAAACAGGCCTCTTCGCAGAGACGTGTATTGACTTGGCACAGTAGCAAGAGGTTATATCTCGCAAAGAGGTTCTCTTGCGACACATTGGATGATTTACCATTGCTACACTACACTATGGAGAAGTGAATCTCTTGCTTGGGAGTGGTCCCACCTTCTCGGGACATGTAAATGTGAGGTCGAAGTTGGATGCTCGGCTCATACACCGGGTCCCGTGAAACGATCTGGGTGTCTTTGCAATGGCAAAGGAATCTTTGCGCACGAGATCCTATCTCGGGATAATGGTAATGATGTATATAGCTTGTTCGAAAATACAGCACATGGTGTATTTAATCACGTAAATTGCGATAAACTGTAACTATTCATCGTGTCATGTTCTCCTATTTTGGAGCCCTAGAGTGGGCATGCTTAAGATAAATGGAGGACCTCGGTACTATTGTCATTGTTCATGACAGGTTACCCAAGGCCGATCAAGAAATAGCTAGCATAGTGCGTAATCAAAGTTGTAGCAATATGCTAAAAAATTGCTGATATTTGCAGAGAACAACTTAGTTTTTATCTTTCCTCTTTTAAATAAAAAGATTGAAGACAGATGAGCAATAGAATTTGGAAGAACGTGATGGACAAAAACTGATAACGGATAGAGTAATAGCAATTTAGTCTTTGGTTTTGTTTAAGATTCTGTTTGTTTCATAGATTTGGAAAATATTTTTTTAATATTAATCACTTATATCAATTCAAATAATTAGTTCATGAAAAGTTCTCTCCATCCCTTGCAATTATACATGTCTAAATATTTTTATGAACGTTAAAAATCTCTTATTCATTAATTTTTTATAGGCAATATAAGTAATATTCATTTTTAAAAGTGATACAAATGTATAACTTTTAAGATGCACCGTACACAGTATCAAAGATCATTTCGCACCATCCCTCACAAGATATGAGAGAGCATTGCGCAGGTGGTCGGTTTGGGACTCATAGAAAAGAAGAAAAATGGCTTTTTCTTGAACTTACATATTTCGTGCCATTCATGTTACTATTCTGGTTGTGGTCTAAGAAGGGAGATGAGGCTACATAATTTCAACCTTCTTATTTTGGTGCGAAAAACAGCAAAAATGGCATACCATTATTTTCGCATTTTCTAAATTTATTTTCAGAGTTTCGACGACTTAAAAGCAGGAGAAATTGCCAAAGGCCTCAAGAGATAATTTCTTTGAAGGTTGTAAGAGGGAAAACTAGAAGAAAGAAAAAGAAAATGAAACATTTTCCCTACAATCTAGGGAAATTTCCGTACCAGAAAAAAAGATCAAGTCCAGCAAAACATATGGCTCCTCTCCAACAACCCATTAGGAGACCACTTGTCTTCATCCATTTCATTAGTGATAAAAAAAAACCAAAGAAGAAGATAAATTAGGAGGTTCATATTAGCAAGGATAACATAGAGCCAAGGCCCGAATCACTCACTTGCATACTTTAACCAAAAATAGAAAACTGTCATGACTGAAACTAGAAAACGAAGAACAAAAACCAACCCGAGAGAGCATGTCTTATTGATGCAAAATCTATCATTTGTAACATCTCATTCCAAAATTTTTCACAGAACGCAATGTTTATACAAAGGAAAAACAATGGTGGACATAAATAAGGGAAGTACAACATGTCTCCGAAGTAAGTTTGCAGAGGCCACTTGTTCTTAAGGCCGACGAAGCATCCGTTCTCGAAAATTTCTCCTGTGGCTCCACCTCGGGATCTCCTATAGATTGTAAAACTAACAATGCAAAAAGGGAAACCTTAGTTTAATGCATATTCCCATGGAGCCCGCCACCTTTTCTCATTCATGCCCACAGACACACAAGGCTATGAATCCGACCGGAAACGAGAGTGGAGGAAGATTATACACAATTAGCAAAACAAATTCCAAGATGAGAGGGAGAGGGAGGCCAAAAAGAACAGAACAAATGCCAATCCAATAAAGCGACAGAATGGCCATGAAGCGGAAAAGGCCCCATGAAGGATACTTCCCAGTGGTTGAACGGACTATCTCCCAAGCCCCAGCTATTGCTTTGTGAACTAACTCTCATGCATACCGATGAATGTAGAATTACATTGCCCAAAATGAGCTTTCAACTCCACTTGTTAGATAGAGAGGTCCTTAAAAGCTTCCAGTTTTCCATTTGGCGCAAGAGAATCCATGCTTATGCCACCCGCAGGATGGTTGACTCCATTTTCGGGATTACTAGAAATCGGTTGTACGAGGACTTTAGAACTGCAGAATCTGCGACTTCCTTCAAAATACGTGGAGTGGGAAGTATTCGGCACAACGTAATTTCCATCCCGTTGAAGATGTATTTTACAAGTGTCGAGACACCATCTCAAAAGTCAAATCTAGCTTTATCCAATCATAATATCCCATCTTTGTAATCAGTAAAATGAGTAAGCCAATAAGGAAGTAGGGATAGAAGAATGGTCATCGCAACGAAATTCACCGACGAGATCCCTCCCCCGACTCTCACACCCCAACACACACCAACCCAGCCACCCACTTGCTACCCTATACCTGCTACTACTCCAATTATTCCAACAGATACTCCACATTTTAAGCATAACTTTAACCAAAAAAAAGTTGACGAGATCAAAACTTACTTGACGCAAAGATCCATATCAACTACTACCGAGGAGAGTAGCTTGTGAACCGCAATACAATCCTTGAGTTTCCATTCCTTAACCGATCCAAGCGCTCCATTTCTATGCAACATAACGTGGACATGCTCAACAGATTATCAAGGGGATGGCGTAAAACAGCCCAAAACAAATGAAATGAAGATGGTAGACCTTCGTTGCACCAAACAAAGTACCTTTGCACCAAGTTGTTGCTTGAATCCTCAATTAATTTCACAGCCTTGCCCTTATTCTTTGGGTTCCAAAAGATACAGCATTTCTGCAGCGAGCTGCCCTGTCCATCAAGGAATCTGCACACACAATAAAAAAAGACCAAGCACACTTAGAACATGTTATAACACACGTAAGAAAATTGTCTGATGTTGAGGATACCTTTATGCTTATCGAGGAATGACTCATTTGCCTCTAAAAGAGACTTCCCATGCAAATGACTCGCAAGATGAACAATTGTATGTGTTAAAAGACTGTCATATTGAAAAAACAAACAAGATATAGCAAGTCCAAAAGATAGGTTGTAAAGAACCTGATTTCTGGTCGTTCAGCCTCTAATACAGTGCAAATAAGTTTCTCAGAGTCAGTAGCTGGGGCAGCCATGGAACTAACTACGTGGAAAAACTTCAACTGCAGCATAAGAAGCACCCATCAGGAACAACACCAAGCCGTCAAAGTCTCTAGCAACCAGGGAAACAATATAGACCACCACTGAAAAGAGTTGAGGAAAAAGCAGCAGCAACACAGATCAACATACTATGACTTGCATCAAAATTTACGAGACACCCAAAAGATGCGACAAATATATCAACAGCTCAACCCAAGGAGTTAAGAGGACATATGAGAATGATAAAATATCTCGAGTGCAAACTAGAGAGAAACTAACCAGCACCTATGTGTGTCGGGGCTTTCCGCGTCCAACCTGAGAGCATTTGCTTCACCACACGGGTTTATGAAAAGAGCAGCATATAAAGATGCATATATTAAAATGGAGTTAAGTAGAAAATTAAATTGCAAGCAAAGCACATATATAGGAAAAAGAAACAGAACATTTATCAGCTCGTCATTAAGTTACTCCGAACAATATGTTTCAAGAAGTTTCAAGAGTAAGAAAGTCACCGGACAAAAGAAAAAAGAAGAAGCAAAGTAACCCTGGGCAAAATTACTCGAAAAGCAAGGAAAGTTTTCCGCTTTCTCATATTTACTTCAAACGAAAGAATGTGTGTTTCCAAAGAATCGGTTGAGCTCCTTTGAAGCCGCGGGTACTTTGTTGCCTCGATAGTGGATCCTCGACCTACCACCACATATACATAATGGAATCCAGTCACAAGAAGCAACTAATAATAAAAAGGAAGTTACATAATATATGAAGCCACAAAGAAGATTGCGCAGGAATATTACATACACTAATTTATCGGAAGAAGCTGCTCATTGGTACATATCATGTTCTCTCTAGAAATGATAAAGCACATTTTTTGGCGAAAGGAATGTAATCACCAATTCCAATATTAGTATTCTCATGTGCTATTCGAGAATCAAAATGGGCGGGCATTCGCGTATATGATGAATGCGGGGAACTACGGACTCTCTTACCACACGGAGAGCAACAACGACCGGAATTCCGAATCCGACCTTACCACCGACCACGTCGCGGCGAAATTGCGAGACGGCGTCAAGCGTGCTCTCAATCCGGCGTCAATGAGATGTCAATGAGGCGTCCCCATTTCTCTCTACATCAATTATGTGCCGATGACCACTACTACTCTCCACTTGTTCCATTAGCAAGGGATACCGATCTATCTCGACTATCTCTATGTCGTTCGGGAGCTCCAACATCCATCTAAGTCGACCGAAAGACAAACCTATATGGCGGGGAGTGTCCAACATTGTAAGTTAAAAGTCACGAGCTTCCTGTCTTATTGAACTTGCTCCAATGAATAATAGCTCCAAAAACATATGAAAATTTTATCATCTTTCAACAGAACTCCTGACACTTGGCATTCGGCAAATGTCAACAAATAAACCGATCGTCAAGCTTCTCTTCTAAGAATCCTCTAGAATAGGAGCAATAGATATCATTATTATCATTACCGCGAGCTCATTAAACTCGGGAAACAGCAATTAAAGAAGAACAGCGAAATTGGGACCGAGTCAAGCGTGCTCTCAATCGCGCCTTCAAAGCAATCGGGGGCGTGAGTTCCGACTTCCTCAACCGGTAGTGCCCGACCATGCGGCCCTCGTCCGGGGCCGGGTTCGCGATCGCGCCCTTCCCGGCTCCTCCATCGCCTTGAACGCGGCCGGAACCGAGGCTCTATCTCCTCCACGAACTCGTCCGTGAACCCGATTCGGCTCACGTCCAAGGAAAGCCCTAGCTCCGGTCTTGGTGTCGTCCACAGCAAGCGGGAATCCTTCTCCAGCCCTCTAGCCCGCGCCTCTCCTTCTTCGCCGCGCCGTCGGCCCTGCCCAGGTCCACCGAGATCTCCCTTGCGACCGATCGGGCCAGCGACAGGGACAACACCCGGTCGACGGCGGGGAGCCTGGCGCCGCTCAGGAGCGAGACCAAGGCCGCCTCCCTCCTGCCGGAGGCCGACGGCTTCGCGGCGGAGGCCGGCGGCGTCTTCGGCCTGAGGGAGGGCGAGGACGAGCAGATGCCAGAGACGGAGGACGCCATCGGAGGCGGCGGCGGCGGCGGCGGCCGCGGCTCGGAGTCGGAGTTGATGATGAGTTCGTCGGAGGGAGGCAATCGGACGGAGGCCTAGAAGTTGCCGAGAGATCAACGCGAGCACAATCCGCATTGGAAACTTGATCGGAGGCGAAGGTTTGAGGAACCAGGCTGCGAGGCGACCTACCAGAGGTAGATGACCGGCGAGGCATTTTGGAGAGGCGGAGGGGTGGGGATGCGCTGAGAAGGAAACAGAGGAAGTAAGTGCAGCTCGTTCTCTGTCCGCTCTTCCACGAAAGAGAGACAAAACCTAGAAAATTCAAGTGAGGAGAGAGAAAATTTAAGCGGGGAACGTTGCGCATTTATTACCCGTCCTTTCTTCGCCGGCCCGAGCCGAGCCACCAGCCGAGTTATTTGGGAGAGAGCGAGAAGAGAGAGGAGAGAGAAAGAAGCGCCGAGTCGAGGAGCGTAAAGGAGAGAGGGCAGGGCGGAAGACGCCAAGTGGGGCCCACCCCTCCACATGGCGCCTCGTGAGTGGCCGGGGACCACGCTGACGTGGAGGTCCCGGACCACCCAATATTTTCTCGTAGAGTCCTACATGGCTGAGTTGGAGAGACGCCGGCCGTCCTATTTTGCATGACTCGCGCGCCATATGAAGCACCTCAAATCGCGGCAAAAAGAGATCCGTCAGCGATCGATGAGAATTCATTTCGTGTAGTACACTTAAAATATCTAGAGCGGAAAAAACCGAAAAGATTCGGTTGAAAAAAAGTAGAATAAGTACAGATCGTTCTTACAGAAGCATTATTATGACGCCGAATGCTTCCGTGTGCAAATTAAGAACTCCCACGTTGAAGGACCTCACTCACTCTCAGACAGGCAGAGTTGATTGAGTTTGGGTGGGTCATAAATGAGTTGGACCGAAATTGACTCCTCTATTTCTTAAATAAGTTAGAACACTCGTGTCCAACCCACGTTCGATCCAACCTCACCCATTTAATCCATCCAAAAAATCAATAAAAAATTTTGAAGATCCTTTTAATCTGACCTGCAAAAACAAAAATTAAACTCCTCCTCCTCCAAGAAAATGACAGAGCTCCTCGTGTTTCTTTAAATTCGCTATTTCCTCCGCTACCCGGGTTGGGATTGCAGAGGAGAGGCAAAATAGGAATAGCGTTTCTAGCCCACCGGTGGCCCGGGGCAAATCCCCATCACCAGCATTGCGGCGGCTCTCATTGCAGAGCGGCCGCAACACCCGTCACCCGACGCAGCCGCTCTCGCCCCGCTCCTGATCTAAAGATGAAGAGGATCTCCAAGGACAAAAGCCCCAGACTCTGGTCGACATCGTCCAACAGACGAAAAAAACTTATCGTTTACGTCGATAGGCACCAAGCCTCGTGAGACCAAGTGCAAGGAGATGTAAATGGGTTGTATTTCTCCTTTAATTTTTATTTGTCTTTTTTTAAGCGAAATGAGTTGTAAACGAGTTTGATTCACCTTATGATAAAGGCAAGATAGTGTACCATATGGATCGTGGACATGTAGATGTTTTTGGATGGAAACAGATTTTTCTCTTTTACCACTAGACTATTGAGGAAATCTTTGCACGCTTTAATTACATTTTATGAGACCGACGCTCAGTGAAGCTGTGTACTTGAGATTGTCTCTTGGCCCGGAGGCCCTAATACAAGGTGAAGAAAGGATCGCATAATTTGTGTAAGAAAAGTGCAAAGCCAATCTCAGGAAATAGTAAAGTTTCGCACAGAATCTTTCTGTTCATATGGAGGAAGCCAGCATCTTCACCGATATTTTTTATTCACGGAGTCTCTCTCCGATACAATGCCCATATCATTTATGCGTTGTGGGTCAAAGCATATCCTACAAGGAATTTCACTACTTTTTAATTAGGATAGGTACGACTGTCATTCACCGAGGCTTCGTTGCCGGCTCCCCTTGTCATCAAGCTACTAAGGGGTGCATGACAAACCAAAATTTTATTCCGAAATAATTTTTCTATTACGACTTATTTTTGGAATAGAAATCCGTTTCATAAAATTATTTTATTTTTCTATTTATGAAATAGATTTTTATTCCATAAATAGGTTTAAAATAAAAATCAACAATAAATTTTTTTTACTTTTCTATTTCTAGAACAAAAATGAGAAATAAAAATTCTTTTCATTGTTCGTTCTTGCTACGAACCGGTTGTCCATCCGTCGCCGCCGACCACCGTCCGTCGATCGCTACCACCCTGGGCCGCCAATCGTCATTTTGCCACCGCCGTTCGCCGGCCGCCCGTTCCGGCCGCCGTTGCCATCCGCCGATCGTCCGCCGCCGCCGCCACCGTCCAAAAAGGATAAATTTTGTGTCGTCATCAAACGGGTATTTTTGCTTAGAAACTCTTCTAGAAAATTCTATTTCTCTTTCGTAAATCAATTTGCGGTTAGAATGGTTATCATTCGCGCCCTAACTTTCTCAACCTTTCGGTACTGGGATTAGCCCTCATGAAGTGTAATTGTCATTCATCAATTCTATAATTAAAGGAAGAATTTATGCAAGTTTCCTCTCTGGCAGAGGAAATTTGTCAGGCTTTAAATTGAGGATTAAAAATGAAGACAGAAGGAAACAATTTTACTCGGTGATATTTTTGTAAGCGTCTCTTCCGCTCTCCCCTTCCATTTGGTCTCCTTTTGGTCCCCTTTCACTTGTACTAGCAAAAAAAAAAAAAAAAAAAGAGACAACTACGTACGTACATGAAATAGACTAAAGAAAAAAGAAATGAAAGTATGATTCGACTTATCTCTTTATAGAATCCATAAAACCATAAAAAAAAAAAAAAAAAACCCAAATTTAAATTAAATCTGGCATAATTTATTAAAAAACCCAAACTTTAAATTTAGTCTCAATTCTACCTCGAACATATTTTTATCTAAAAAAACTCAACATTATATCCAATCCAAATTTGTCCCGAATTTTTTTTGTCTTAAAAAAAAAAAAAAAAAAAAGCTCCAACTTTAGGTCAAGTCTCAAATCTACACTGAAATCTTTTTGACTAAAAAGAATCATCACTTGTCCCAAATTTCTCACATTAGCCCTTTGTCAAAATATCACCGTTAGTCAACCCTGACTTTCCCCATTTTCATAGCCAATAACACTTTTGTTTTAAAGATAAATTTTCACGCCTCCTAGATGTTATGGATTTGTTACCAATGAAAAATACCATGCCAAACAACTAATGGCGAATTTGGATGGAAAGTTAATGGAGCAGATTTGAGACTAGATTCAAAAGTAGTGATTTCTTTTGGACAAAAAAAAAAGTAGGGAAAAGTGTTAAAAAAGTCATAAACCTTTTACATTTGTACCAATTTAGTTCTCAACCTTTTTATATTGTGCCAATTCAATCCTTTCTAGCCAATTGTGGCCGGATTTTTTGACCGGACGCCCGGCCGGGCGACGTGGCTAATCGGCACCGACGTAGACAACTTTTAATTATATTTTAATATTTTTAAATTTTTTCTTTTCCTTTTTTTCTTTTTTCTTTTTCTTTTTTCCTTCTCCTCCTTCTTCCTCCAGTCAGTCACCGAAAAGAAAAAAATCAAAAAAATTAAAATATTATTAAAATTTGTCCACGTCGTCGATCAAGCCACCGGCGGTCTAGTCAAGCAAAATCCGGAAATGACTAAATTGGCACAAAGTAAAAAATTTTAGAACTTAATTGGCACCAAAAAAAGGTTTAAGACTAAATTGGCACAAATGCAAAAGGTTTAGGACTTTTTTAACACTTCTCCCCAAAAATGTATATTTGGGACTAGAGTTAAAGTTGTTGTTGGATACGTTTGGTTGGACTTTTGGGCAAAGTATATGAGAAAATGCAAAAAATTTTAAGTTAAAGGGGTTTTTCAGAATACAAATTATGTGTATTACATTGTAATATGAAAATCCATTGTGAAATACCGTTGAGCAAAATAGCATTTGGAGAAATTATATTTACAAAAGACTTTTGTAACTTAAAAAAAAAAATTCCGTCAACAAAGATATAAAAAATTGGCTGGCAATGGCAGACAGCCGTCGGCGATCGAAATCTATCTCTGGCGGCTGACCTATGAGGTTGCAAGACCTGAGGCGGCCCTCAGAAACCACTGGAGAGGGCCGCCTGAGGTCAAGCGACCCCTCGCGAAGGCACGACTAGGCGACCATAACCTCCGCACCACCTCACACAACCCAGATCTGAGTCGTCGAAGGTCATGCGACCTCACCACGTGGGTCGCGCAACCGGCAACCTAGACCTGGGTATTACCCGGCAAGGTCACACGACCTCCGGCGACCTAGATCTGGGTTGCAGAGAGGTCACACTAGGTCGACGAAGGTCGCGCGACCTCACCTCAACCCAGATCTGGGTCACCGAAGGTGGGTCACCAGAACGACCAAGCGACCTCAAGTGGCCCTTCACAAAGGCTGCGCGATAGATCTGGGTTGTCGCGACCGTCACCGGGGATCGCCCGACCACCTACCCTTCACCAACGACCACTCGCAACCATGCCTATCCCATTCAACAAAGAAGAATAAGAAGAAAATGAACGGTAGTAGGTCAACATGCTCAAAAGGCAAAAGTCCAAGGCATCCCCCAGCTACCTTGGGCTTTCAGCCTTTGGAAGGCTAGCATTGGGGAAATGGGGTTAAAAAAATTTTTGCCAAACACACTTTATTTGGCCTAAAGGACTTTAGATGCCCAAGGGGCTTAGAGAATGCCTATTTCTACCTTAACTTCTTATATATAGGCAAGAATCAAACTTAAAGCAAGAAATCTCTTTTTAGTAGACCTTCTCCGACTAGGAAGACTATTCAATTAGGAAGCCCATTCAAAATAGAAAACTTATTTGAATTAGAAAATTTTCATTTTTCGGCCTCAAATTTGAAACATATCTAACAGTTGTTGATTTTATTTTAAACAAAAAAAAAATCTAGGATAGATTTGCAATTAAAGTCTAAATCTTGGGGTGTTTTCAGATGAAAGAATTCAAGGGAGCCGGACCTAAAATTTAGAGGTTTTTACGTGACAAAAAAAAGAAATAGTTTAGCCCAAACTGGGATCAAAATCTAAAGTAAAGTTTTTTTTTTTTGGGGGGAGGGGAATTAGGCCTATTAAATCTTTCCCATCCTCCAACAATGTATGTTCATTCTTTAAAATAACTTAAATCATACTTTCTCTTATTTTCTTAGTTCTGTTTTTCACATTCTTAAGACGTGGAAATTGAGATCCATGATGAAAGAAGGACATATCATACGGTCAAAATGACAAGCGCAAATTATCAATTTAATCGAGAAATTACAAAATGCACGAGGTTACGATTCTGTCGTGATCAACATGGAGACAAACACGAGAATCTTCTATTTCCATCATTTTCTAGGGTGCTGGTGCTTTAGTGTAATATTGTTTCTAAGTTCTATTTTAATGTCTAACCTACAGTAGATAATAAGTTATGCTAATGTCATTTTTTGCCGAATTTTTCCTTGAAATCTATTTTAACAACATAGCTTGTGTAGTTTTTTTCTTTTCATCACAACCCACCTCCATCGCTGTTGGCCTGGGTCAATGGTGATTAGAGTGGGCTTTGCAGCAAATAGATTGTACAGGTTTTCTATTCTACAAAAATTATTATTTTTTCTCAAAGTTCATGATTTCACGAGATATGTGATTCAGCAAAGTAAGATTTCGGTTTTGACAGTGCTTTGAAATCACGAGATCAAACAGTCATGATCTTATCTATCGAATTACTGCACATTTCAATTGGAGTGTGGTGTTTATCAGCGGCAACATACAATTGGTTTACGTATTAACAAATCAAAAACCCGTGGCCTTACCATTCGACCAACGGGGGTCGGCCAAAAAGCGTTTTGTCAAGAAACAACACTGGCCCCGACAGATAAAAGGAAAAAAAATCATTCAAAAGGTACAACCATAATGGAAAAGGACGGACCGTTTTGTTAGCGTCTTTGAATATGATTTGGCGGCTTATCTATGCACGTATAGTTTGTCAGCACGATATGACAGAATCTTGATAGTAACATCCCCCTATATCTACTAAGACAAAAGTCTCATTCATCTGCCTTTTGGTTTTTCAAGTAAATGCCCACTTTCTTCCATACGAAATCTCCCTAATTACGTGCTTTTTTTCTATGCACGGCTAGGCCAGTGCACACAGATCCACGTGTGCTGTAGAAGAAATCAAGAAAAGAAAAAGGAAACACAGAAGAGACCCAAGCCCAGATTAGCTGACGGGATGAACGAGGAGGAAAGGCGTTAGGAAACTCCCTGGGCCGTCATTGATCGATTACGCTGCGTAATCTTGGACGATTGCAATGCATCGAATCGTGGGCCTAGCGAAGTCGCGAATCGAGAAGCACCAACCGAGCCCACTTGTTTCTTTCCACTTGCGCTGAACCAGACGTTGCGTCTCGTTCATCCTTCGTGGCAAGAATTCTGAAAACACAAACCACCAGTCTAGTGCTACAGAGTTTTTTTTTTTTTTTTTTTTGGTCGGTGTCTAGTGCTACAGAGTTGAAAGTCCCCCTTTGAATTCATTTTGTGGTCTGGTCATGTTATGTTCTAATCGAGAAACGAGCCAATCAAATATGAGTTTTCTAAACGAAGTCATACTCCAAAATTGATCGGGATCGAGAATACAACGTAGTCAACAAATTTCGATTGGCTCAGTACATCATATCAGTATGTTATCACCAATTGATACGCGAAACCATTTCCTGGACTAAAGTTGCGTTTGGCGAAGCATTGTTGGGACATACAAAAGTCTTTGACAAAGAGAAAATGCGTTAGGTAAAGCGATTGGAAAGCTTATTTGGCAATGCAATGCATCCACAAAGTCATTTCTCTTGAGGCAAAGGACAGAGCCACATTGGCATTGTCGAATTTTTGCAGTGCTGAAAGTAAGAATTAATGGGTTTCTTTTATTTCAATATTACCCTCACGATTATTTCCATATATTCCCTTTTCACTCCACTAAGAGTCGCCAACCTCTGGCTGATGCTCACCGAGAGTTGAAGGTCGTCGAGGGTCGAGGGTCGACAGTCGACGGTTGCGAACCTATCTCAAGCACAATCAGGAGGGCTAGGGGTCAGTTTCTGGCAAGATTTGGAGGATCGCAAAAGATCACGCGAGGCTCACGAATGATTTGTCAAGGTTGTGCGACGATACCTAAGGTCGAAGCTCGCCTAAGGTCGTGCAACCTTAATGGCAGTCATCGGGGATGGGTCAAAGCGTCATGCGACCTCATCAACCCTTGCGTCAAGTCACACCAATGCTCAGAGGATCACATCCAACTTATCTATGGTCATGCGACTTCTTTGTCGCTTCGCATGAAATCACACAACCTTAGTGACGAGTCATCACTTGAGTTTTGAATTTTATTTTTCCGAAGCTCTTCACAAGTGTCATGCAATTAGTGTAAACCATTTTGTGAAAACCTTTGGATCTGAGAGTCATTTGCATTCATGCAGAAGTTTTCTCCAAATGATGTCTTAGACGCACCACGAGGACATGTGTTGGACATCGATTAGATCGATTGGCTTTTTCTTCAATTATGCCAAAGTAGACATGTGATCGAGTAATGGCACTAGAACGATTCCATCCATCTCCCCCCCTAAGCTTAGAGCCAAATTGCAAGAGGTGTCGGCAGATCCATTGATTGGCATTTTCAGGCATCATGTTGATTGTGGGTCTATTGGAGCTCTCCCCATTCCACCTAGCAGGCTCAACTAGCTAGGTGAGTGGCAAGATGGTAGCACTGTCCCCAAAACAATAATGAGGGCCCTTCTCTTCTTTAAAGACACCCATCCAATAGCTATCGGTTTAATTTAACGGATAAATAAAAAATTTGTGATTTGTTACCTATCAATCAAAAGTAAAACAATAGCTTTTTTTTTTTCCCCTTTTCATCTAAATTAAAAATATTATTTATGAATTCATTAGTAACCATTTAGGACTTATTTAGAACTTATCTCGTGACCCTTTAATTTTTGTATTTTTCTTTTTTATTTTTGTTAAATTTTACGACACGCGTGTTTTATTACTTTATTGCCCTCATAGCAATTTGAAACTTTATATTATACCAATTTAGACATGTAAATCACAGTAGGTTTGTGTATTGAAAATAAAGCATCCGATGAGGCGACTTACGGAAAATCAATAGTATGCAAATATTTGAAAAGATGTCTTATCATCAAATATGATGTTAAATGACAACGAAAAAAGATTTTGGCTCATTTATTTCATGATGATGGATTTACTACTAAAAATGATTTGCTTATATTGCTCACAAAAATAATCGATATTTTTTTCATCATTCAAAAAAGATATTTAAAATTTTTATTGATAATGAAAATGTTTTTCATAGATTAATTACTATAAGTAATATGAACCATGATATTTACATAAATATTTTTGAATTATTCATTTTCTGCTTTATCTGAAGGAAACCCATTTTTCAAGAAAATTGTTTTCAGGCTTTCTGACAAAAATTAATCAATTTGTGAAAAACATTAACTTGAGGCAAAACAATGAAACTAACTATTTTCCTATAAAAGTATTTGTTAAAGAGAGAATGTGTTTGGTAAAGCAATTTGAAAAGCTTATTTGGCAAATATAATGCATCCACAAGGCGTTTCTCTTGAGGCAATGAGGGGCAGAGCCACATTTTTATTTTTATTTTGGTCGAAAGGGTCAAAGCCACATTGGCATTGTAGAATTTTTGGGTCGCTGAAAGTGAGAATTAATGGTTTTTTCTTTATTTCGATATTACCCTCGCTATTACTTTTGTATTCCCTTTTTATCCCAAAAGTTGGCACTGTTCATCATCTCTCTCCCTCAGCCACCTAAGCTAATCTCATTGCTCCACTAAGAGTCACTAGCCTCTGGTTGATGCTCGTCAGAGTTGAAGGTCGTCAAGGTATGAGGGTCGCAGAAGGTCAACAGTCGATGGTCGCGGACCTATCTTAGGCAAGATCTGGAGGATCGCAGATGCATGTGGCTCAAGATTGTTTGCCAAGGTGTGTGAGGGTAGCCATGTTCGAAGCCCACCTAAACTTGACGTGGTCATGCAATCTTGACAGTAATCATTGAGGGTGGGTCATGCAACCTCAGCAGCCCATGTCAAGTCATGCCGATATTCAAAGGACTACAACTGACTCATTTACAGTCACACGACTTCTATGTCACTTCACATGAGATCGAACGACCTTAGTGATGAGTTGTCTCTTGAGTTTTCAATTTTGTTGTTCTAAAGTTCTTCATAAGTTTTGTGCAATTTATTTACCATTTCGTGAAAACTTTCTGATCTAAAGTAATTTACCTATACATGTGATAGTTTTCTCCAAATGCTCTCCTAGATGCGTCATAAGGACTTGGGTTGGACATCGATCAGATCAATTGGCTTTTTCTCCGTTTTTGCCCAAGGAGACATGTGATCGAGTGATGGCACTAGAACGAATCCATCCATCTCCTTCAGAGCGAGAGCCAAAATGCAAGAGGTGTCGGCAGATCCACTTATTGGCATTTTCAGGCGTCATGTTGATTGTGGGTCTTCTTTTGGATCCCTCTCCATTCCACCTAGCACCCTCAACTAGCTGTAGGTGAGTGGCAAGACTGTAGCATTGGCCACAAAACAATAATGAGGACCCTTCCCTTTTCCTTCTTCTAGGATGTCCATCCACTAGCTCTCGTTTTAATTTAACGGAAGATTAAAAATTTGTGATTTGTTCCCTACTAATCCAAAGTAAGACAATACTTTTTTCCCTTTTTCGTAAAATTTAAAATATTATTTATGAATTTCCTAGTAATCATTTAGGGCCTTACCAAGTGGCCTTTTACTTCTTGTATTTTACTTTTTCATTCATGTTAAATTTTGTGACAGCGTCTTGTTTCTTTATTACCCTCATATCAATCTGAAACTTTTATAATATACCAATTTTGACATGTAAATCACGTTAGATTTGTGTATTGAAAATAAAGCATGTGACGAGGCGACTTATGGAAAGTCGATAAATATGTTAATATCTGAAGAGATTTTTTATCCTCAAACATAGTATTAAATGACAACCAAAAATGATTTTATCTCATCTGTTTTGCGATGATTTTCTACTAAAAATGATTTGATCATATTGTTGACAAAAATAACAGATATTTTTTCATGATTTAAAAGGATATTTAAATATATATTATTATTGATATTGTAAATATTTTTCATAAATTAATTACTACAAAAGGCTAATCGATTGGTGAAAACGTTAGCTTGAGGCAAAACAATTTTGCCTTCTAACAAGGGTAGAAATTGCTTTTCCCATTTTCCTTAAAACTAAATTTCTTCAAAAAACAAATCATTAAGTTTTGTCTTTTATGCAAAAAAATGATTGATTTGAAAAAAAAATTACAAAACAAAAAAAAAAAAAGACTTATATCCCTTATAAAAATTAAGGAGATATTTTTGTCTAGATAATGTTTAGATAAAAATTATCATCGAAAATGAAAAAAAAAATTCACTCACTAATCAGTGCATAAATTATTATTTTTAAAAGAATTGACAATTTAACATTGATATATTTATTTTTCCGGCTGGCCGTGCTATTTTGTTTCGAGGTTCACATGAACTGTGAAGTAAAGTAGTAGTTTTGTCAAAAACCCATTCGAGGTTGAACCGGTCTCTTTCGATAGGTAAAAGATACTTTAGATGATAAAAATAAAAGGAGATATCAATCAGCCATAACGCGTTGCGCAAATTCCAATTTAAAATCTCCAATCAGAGGCGCTTCTAATAGTCACCGACGCTGAATTTTGGTATGCGTATCTGCCAAACATCTTTTCCTCGCTACTTTCTCGTCATTTCCGAAAAGAACAAGAAAAAAGAAAAGGCTAGAGGAGAAATTCCTCCTTTCATCTATGTTTTCTAGCTGCTACATATATTTTCCCTCTTTACAAATAAATAAATTCAAAACCAAAAAGGAGAGTTAATTTATACAAATCAGCGTCCGCCGCCGGCCCACGAACAGCGTTCCGATCCCCGGCCCCCTATAGCGCCGGCATGGTCTCCCCCCGCCGCCACAGGAAGCCCGACTGATCGGACGCATCGAAGCCCTCGTCGGAGTAGTCGAACAGCCCATCGAACGCCACGTACTGGCCCTCCTCGTCATCCCCTCCGCCATACGGCCCTCCTCCTCCGGCGGCGGCTCCGAACTGGTACGGATCAGGGTAGCTCGGGATCCCGTCCTCGAACTCCCAGAACTCACCGATCCCGGACGCCTCGGACGCTGCCCGGACCAGCTCCGCCTCGCACCAGCTCGCCGCCGCCGCCGCCGCCGCCGCCTCCTCGCCGCTGGAAGGGGTGGTCGAGGGCGGGAGGCCGAGCTCGTCGTCCGAGGCCCCCAGGAGGTACCCGAGTCCGACCTCGAGTCGCCGCCGGAGGAGGACTCCGCCGTGAGGTCGACCACCTCGACCACCCCGCCGGCGCCGGCGCCGACGACGCGGCGGCGATCTCGTCCTGGAAGCTCCGCATGAGGGAGTCCAGGTCCGGGGCACCCGGGTCGGGGTCGGAGTCGTCGAGGAAGCCGAGGAGGTCGTCCCTGAGCCTCTTCACCTCGGCCAACTCCAGCAGCTCGTCCTGCCTGTCGTCCCTGACCCGCTTCCTGCTGCTGCTGCTGCTGCTCTGATCTTCCATCGAATGACTAACCAGCAAGCAAACGAGACGCGAACCTTGCGCTAGGGCTTTTGGGTTTGCGAAGAAGAAACGGATTTGCTTTCGCTTTGGTGCTGCGGGAATCGACGACTGGATTCAAGAAGGTTTTATAGTGGGGAGACAAGGAGAGAGAAGACGAGACAAAAGGCTGTTCGGGGGAGAGAGAGAGAGAGGGAGGGAGATGGTGGGTGGGTTCGATGGGAACGTGCAGGCGCGTGGGGGATGTGAACTTGCTTAGGGCGTCACGGACCCCCTGCCTTCTCCCCTTTTTCCTTTTCTTTTTTTTTTTTAAAAATATTTTATTATTTTATTATTTTTTTGCGTTTAGTGCGTGCCCGGCGTTCCCATGTTTCGGAATTAAATCGGGCTTTGAATTCCGTCCTGCGTATACGGTCGGGGATAGTAGCCGGTGGGCCCCGCGCCCCGGCATAGTCAATCACGGCCGCGCGCCGGGCTTTTAGCTTTTTCTACTTTTGTCTTCTCTTCTCTCCCCCCGCCCCTGGCTTTTTCTCTGCGGCTCGGCTCGGCTCGGCTTCACCAGCAATTGCCTCGTGATCACGTCCCTGCTGACTCGGCGGCACCTGTCGAGAATCGAAAAAATCCATGGGGAAACAGGGGAGGAAAAAGAAAAATCGCCAAATCGTGTTGGAGCATCCGATTCAAAGTCTACCTCGAAATAAGTCATGCCCGTTGAAGATAAAGACCGCATAATTAATCGATTGCTTTCTACCGCAGAATCGACCAGTGCGACTCGGTTCCAGGAAGGCGACCCCTCTTTGAATATAATTATGAGGGTCTCGCGTCCGTTATTAAATTTTTAAATCGAGTCGTCATTATTTTATACTATATGCAGCCCCCTAAGTCGTCCATGAATAATTACTCTAGTGATTAGATAGAGTTGCGTCGCATCGGAATTAGCTGACTTCATGGAGTACACAATGCAATGAGAAAGGTCGACTTTTCGATCTGTCATAGAACAATTACGAGAGAGCCGAGGTGGCTTTCCTCAACTTTCCCTCATGGAGATAGTGGGGGAATATTAGGGAGTCCTGGTCAATTGGCTGGCCGGAGCTTTTGAAACGGCATACTCGATTTGATTTGATTAAATCTTATGGAGTAGACTTTGGACAAGGGCAACGAGTATTTGACCGGTGCGATGGGGACTCTAGAAAAATCAAATAAAATTATTGGACGGGTTAGGATAGGTGGCAGCGCTCATTTGCAGCTAGCTAGCTAGCTAAGCCTATCAGGTATCGGACCGCCACGATTTCTTCCACGTTTTATCGGCTTTTTTTCTTTTCACTAGCGACGATGGCTGACGGGCACCCCCCACTCGGAGAAAACAATAGATCCCACAATAGAAAATTCATAAAGTGGGGCGGTACGAGGGGAAAACCACATTCGAGATTTTGTAATCGTGGTCGCATCGAATATCCAAATTTTCCTCGTGTCTCCGCACGTTGGAGGGGAATCAATCAACCCTAATGGCGCCGCTTCTAGAAGGGGTGGTGGACATAATCCAAGTAATTGGTGCGCGTCGTACGTTCTCGATGGTTGCGAAGATTGTGTCACGAGAAGGCGTCAAAAAGAGCACGAAGACAGATACGGGCGGCCTCGGACTCTGACTAGTAGATGACGGGCGCGAGGGGGAGAGGGAAAGGATTCGATTTCGGAGCAAGTTTGTCTTTTCTTTCGGCCGAAGGAAACCGGATAGAGTTGAGTAAAATAAGACGGGAGTTGCAGGGAAATCCCAAGTCAATTACCGGGCAATTTGGCGATTTCTCGGGGTTTTAGGTAAAGCGTGAATTAGTTAGGTAGGAGAAGCTGGTGGATTTAAATTGGAGGCCAATTTCTAGCTTTTTTGTTAGGCAGATTAGGGGCCGAATTAGTACGTATTTTACCACCCTACCTCGCCATAGCAAGAAAAGTCTAAACATCGAAACGATGAAAGGTTTGGTGAGAAATTACCCTAAGTCCATACTCTTGCAAATAGGTCTCGTTTTATCCTCCGATAGGCTCAACTACTGCCGCAAAAGCTATGATTTTTTTGGTGACGTCGTGTCCCAATCCCCACTCCATGATTGGCTTCCGCCACTGCAATCTCTCTCCCTCTGCAACCTTGAAGCATGTTGTGGACGGTCGATGGGGTCGTTCTCAGATCTTGGTGAAGCTAGCACGCATAGAAGTGTAGGTGGTGAGTGGCCGCCTCATCATCATGCGTCGGAGTTGATTTTGTCGCGTGTATTTCTTCTAGGAATCTTGTTGAAGAATGTCCTTATCAATTTAGTCAAGTATCCGAACAGAGGAACTTTATGGTTTTCAATGTACATCACTTTATCTTTATAGTGTCTGTAATCCTACTTTTTTTTTCGGTCGGTTTTGTAATCCTACTTTTTTTTGGGGGGGTCAAACAGTACTACTCTAAAAATTGAAATTCTTACATATAGGATTAGCAAGTGTCGTTTTTCAAATATCGAAGCATTAGCACAACTTTTTTTAGTACAACGGAAAAGTTATGCCAGTTCAAGTACTGAAGACCGAACAAATGGGGTTGATATTGATTGCCTTTTACCTTTTACTTTTATTTCAATTAAAATTGGCACTGATGGATGTTAAATTTTTAATCTGAGATGCTTGGAGCTTTTACAAAATGCAAATACTATTTTGTAGGTTTACATATAATTTTTTGATAATGTTTTGATTTCTTATTCATTTTTGACGAGAAAGCAAAGAAACACGCATATTATTCTTATTTCTGAAAGAGACATGCCTAAATCAATACGAGTTCAGCTTGAAAAAGATGATCGAGATGGCAACGGGACACAGGAAATAAGGGAATTGGGGAGGGAAATTTTGAGGAATTTTTAAAACTAGCATGATAAAAAGATTTTGTCATTTTCAAAACACCATTTTTCTCTTTAATAATTATGATTAATCGATATAGTTAGAAAATTCATTAACAAAACCCGAATTTAAAAGAGACCATAGAATTTTTTTAAAAACTAACATGTAAATTCTCGCTTAGTTTGATACAAAAATTGTAATGAAGGTAATTTAGCAAATAGTATTGTTACAAATTATAAAGAAGTGTTGCTTAGTACTAGTGTTTCGCATTAATTGCTTCCGTGATAAACATATATTTCACTAAAAGTCGTCATTTGGCTTTTATTAAAGGGGATAAAGATTATGCGCCAACTCCGGACAGAGGATATCTCGTGCAATAATAAATTCAACTTCTTTGATCCAAACAATACTATATAATCTTCAGCTAAGTTGGAATTTAATCTATGACGAGGTCTCACTCGAAATTCAATTGACGACGCAATAAGATGGTATAGGATAGTGCCAAAATACAATAATATAGTATAGAAAGATATAAAGTCAGAATTTAATAAAGGGAAAAAACCACAAAAAACTCCAAACTTTGCTCAAAGTGATAAATTGACCCCAAACTTTTTTTTGTGATATGAAAAATCCCGAAATTTGCTAACCATGACACATTTACCAAAAACTTTTATTTGTGACACAAAAACCCCGAACTTTCATTTGTGTGACACGTTTACCCTAAATCATAGGGGCATTTTGGTCTTTTTACTTTTTAAAACTTTTTTCCTTTTTTTTTTTTTTTTTTTTCTTCTTCTTCCTCCTTCCCTCCACCGGCCATGGCGGAGGGAAGCCGGCGTCTGACGGCCCTCGCCAGGCCCTCGCCGGTGTCGGGCGAGGGCGGCCCTCACCTGGGCTAGCTAGGGCTAGTGAGGGCCTGGCGAGGGTTGCCCTCGCCCGACGCCAACGTGGGCCACCCGACGCCGGCGAGGGCACCCTCGCCGGCGCAGGCGAGGGCTCTAGCGAGGGCAACCCTCGCCTGGCCCTCGCCGGCCCTAGCCAGCCTAGGCAAGGGCGGCCCTCGTCAAACGCTGGCTTCCCTCTGCCAGCTCCGCCATGGCCGGTGGAGGGAAGAGAGAAGAAAAAAAATAAAAATAAAAAAAAAAAAAAAATAGAAAGAATAAGACGAAAGTGTCCTTAATAGGATAAATGTGTCACAAATTGCAAAGTTTTGTGTTTTTCATGTCACAAAAAAAAAGTTTTGGGCAAAGTTTAGGGTTTTTTGTGGCTTTTTCCCTTTAATAAATGACGATACGTCTAGATAAAGAAACACGCTGGAATCTAACCAACGATGGGAATCTAGGAACTATGGCAAAGTGCAACACGGGAAAAGTAAAGATGAAAAAATAACATGTTGATTGACTTGTCAGTGAGCTTTCCAGTTGGATGACTAGTAGTAACTATAGTGAAAATTTGATTACCGTTCGACAATTATGTTTTCTCTAATAACCGTCCATAGCTTTGTCCAATCTCCTTTTCTCGTAGATTACTCTACCCATACCTCATACAATTGCCTTGGTCATGTTATGGGGATTGTGCAGTTATTGATGACTATTCCATGATTAGGCATTCAGATAGCAATTGCTCTTTCACAATGCACACATCTAGTGCTTACCATCCCGTCACCGAGTAATATTTAAAGTGTTTTTTATTGGAAAGTTTGTCGCCAAGGACCATACGAGTAGCTGCTGGCCATCCGTTGTCGTACTTCAACAATTGGACACGTGGCATTTCCTCATCTCGTCATCGATTATTGAATATTTACCTTTATGCCCGTCGATGGTCAAGCATGTATCAAATATCACCCGAGTGTCACGCACATGATTGTGACCCATTTCTGTCCAAATGTTATATTTTCTCTTATGACAAGCATGCGACAATCGAGTTGATTTTGGGTGTCAAAATAAAAAGATTTCTCAAGCAAAACAAGTTGTTGTGGTTCTGTGTGAGGTAGCGTGGTGTCCACGGATTTTTTATTTTTTTTTGGGGGGGAGCTGAGGATGGTGTTGGTGATGGTGGTTTGGACAAGCGACGATGGATTGGGTGTTGGTGATGGTGTTTTCCACAAGCGATGGTGGATTGAGTAAATGCTGAGGTTTCAATAAACCGGAGGTTTGGAATATGATTTGTATAAAGTGATGATTAAACCTTCCTCAATTTATCGATCTTTACATATATATATACATATATATCAAGACATTATATAAACGACAAGTTTGTCTAAATATGAATTCAAACAGGATGAAACCATCATAATCGGTAATCACATGGATCATACGCGATTCCGAGTGTACATTCACGCAATCGCTTGGGGTCAAGTACTTTTTCCTGGAGCAGGACGCGCGGTCGCACAATCTTGGCGTGGGCGGAATAGTAATAGTACGTGAGAAGCGTACCAATGCGTCCCGGAAAAAGAATCGGTACGACCACAGCATACCTTGGAGCTCATGTCACGCAAATAGACGTGACTCCGACACATGACATGACAAATCCTCTCAGTGGGCGACAGCCTAATCGAGTTTACTTGAATTTCCCGTCGTGCATCCTTCCACCCCCGGCTTTCACGTTCACACCAACATAACGCTGGAAATAACACTGTTCCAACTACTAGGGACAACGTAGGAGAAACCACTTCCTAGTTGATTGCCCTCGTGCGACAGCGATGAGATGGAGAAGGCCGGTCTCCACAAGGGCTTGATTCATCGGAGAACCGAGATTAACGTGGTTTGTTGGGACGTGAAGTATTTTTCAATTAGAGAATTGAAAGTTATTTGTTCAGATCTCATAAATTATATGTAAATTAGTTTGGTAAGGGATCACTTGCGTACCTCAAGTGTCTAGACTTAATTAATTTAAAGGGCTTGCTGGAGTGTTTCATAAAATTTTAGGGCCCTGTTTGGTAACGTTTATGTTTTTTTCTATTAATTTGTTCTTTAAAACATTAAAAATACAAAAAATTCATTTAGTCACGTTAGCTAATTTTTCAATTATCCATAATAGATTACTAGCCAATGAATAGATTTAGAATAAAAATAATATTTTTTTATTTCCAAAAACAAAAAAAGAAATAAGGTCATTTAATAAAAAAAAGCTCAACGTGACCTAATTCTCGTCTTCACAAGATCAATAGAAGATCCGGTCTCCCGACCCAATTTGAGTGCCCATTTTTCGAAATAAAAATCGAAAAATAAAAAAAAAGTATAAAAATCCATAAATTTATAAATTGGATTTTGAGTAGTTTGACTATATTTTAATGTTAATTATAGTTTATGGTCATTTATGATAAAAAATGCGAAAATATTTTGATGAAAATTGGATTCAAAATTGAATAAGCTTTTAAGGATTTACTATATAGATTTTTGAATGCCCTTTTTTTTAGAGACGATGTTATATCGTGAAAGTTTAGTGACTCCAAGCAGTGTTTGCTCTTGTTCTCGAAAGATCTATACATGTGTTTATCGTAATGCCCAAAGATTTACTATTAACCTTCTCATATTGTGAGTTACAAACTAATGTTACTCTCTACTGCCATTTCAAACATCCACCGTTGACTAACTATTA
This sequence comes from Eucalyptus tenuipes, assembly GCA_014182365.1. Classification (NCBI taxonomy): domain Eukaryota; kingdom Viridiplantae; phylum Streptophyta; class Magnoliopsida; order Myrtales; family Myrtaceae; genus Eucalyptus; species Eucalyptus tenuipes. The sequence continues at coordinate 27,453,902 of CM024538.1, read as the reverse complement.
TGTTGGATTTTCTTATGTCATTTTAGAATATATCGATTTAATTAAATCATTACAAAAGTCCAGTTTTATCCAAACATGAAATGTTAAGTCTCTTTATAATTAAATAAAAAAATGGGAATATAAATTTTTATGAGAATAAAATATTTGTATAGTTATCGAACATGTTTTTGCTTAAAAACTGGAATAAATATAGAAAAAATTATTTATGAACAAAAATTCTTAAGAACAAAAATGTTATCAAACGTATTATAATTGGCCGCATTTGTGCTCGTGCACTTGATTTATTTATTTTTTCAAAGAAAGGTTGTTTGGCTTGGTGACCTTGGGCACACGTGTTTGTAATGCTATAGTACAAGTCGTGTTGTAATTAAACTATGCCTCCACCATATTTAGCCGATGCGTGTGGATTGGATGGTTTTACGCTCATCCATGTGATCTAACCAAGTCAAGAAGTTTATGTTATAAAATTAAGCGGGGAACATTTTAAAAGCCATCATCACTATTTATTATATATTAATTTGGAAAACCTATAACTTATTAGGATTGTGACTTGCGTTGGAAAAATCCTACATTCGAGAATTGATGCGGTGTAAAGTAAGTAATATAATCTTAATTAACTCATAACTCATTAAGCATAATTTTTTGAGAGAAAGTGTATTGACAGGTTAGGATTTAGGCTTCATTTCGATGATCTCCCTAAGCCAAAGCATTAAACTTTTGCTGCATACGCTTCTAACAACATGATTTTCCGAGCAAGGAGTTGATGCAAGTATTGGATTTATGCTGCGCTCTAGCCTCACGCAATAGCATTTATTTCAAAATAACGCGAGCCCATAAGAAGCCGATGCGGAAGGAATGCTTGAATTAACGGGTAGCGATGGCACCGCCAAGTTGGAGAAGGGCTGAGAAGGGGAATCGAAAGGAGAATGGCAAATTCGTGGATAGAACCAAACGTTAGGCGCAATTTAAAATGGAACGGCGAATGCGAGGATGCTAATTGTAAATTTGTACGATTGGAACTCGACCGCGATTCCTGAGAATTTTTCCGAATAACTCAACACGATTAGACGCGGCTGTATCATGGGAACATCACACAAGGAATCATGATATGCCTCGCCGCAACGGGAACACGGGAACACGGAGACCGACCGCCGGGGGGGGCGCCAGGACTAGCCGCTGACTCAAGCGGCGCGCCGCTTCGAGAAGCCACGTCCGGGGCCCCACAATTGAATAACGTACGCCTGCGCCGCTTGTTTTGGTCGCGGTCTAAAATCGTAGCCGTCCCGTCGGCTTCGTGGTAACCGCTCATAGGCACAATCTCCCACACCCCACCGTCCTATTAATGGTCAACTTGCAATTTCCCCACTGGCCAAGAAAGCAAAACCCAAAGACCCAAAAAAAAAAAAAAAAAAAGAAAGAAAGAAGGCAAAACCTGTTCCGACCCCCCCAAAAAAAAAAAAAAAAAAGCGAAGAGAGAAGAAAGCAAAAACCTGCAATCGCAAGACGTGGCGCGCTGCTCTGGCTGTACTTCTAGACCCTAATTGAAGTCTTTTCAATTCATTTTTTGCCTTTCTCTTTTGTCAGTTCGCCTTCACGAGCCAAACTTACTGTACTCATCAACTATTTTCAACGACCAAAAATTGGATTTCTCATTATAACTCTGACACGAAATTTGATTTTCGGTCATTTTTTAACGCTGTTTTTATGACAGATTATGACTTTCCTTTGTCCAACGACTGAGCATGTGTTGTCACTGGGACAATTGTGCCCTTTTTTTTTTTTTTTTTTGTCTTCGGGTGGAGTGTTGATGGGATGAGGACAGGATCTGGAAAAAGAAGATACGCTCTTGCAGGGGGGGGGGTGGGGCCCAGCGTGTTGGGTGGTGGTGGAGGAGGAGTGTTTCATAAAGGCGGATCACGTGATGCAGGCGGGGGTGGACGGGGATGCGATTGAGATGTTAATGGCGTGGTACTCACATTTCACGAGGTCTGCTCGTCTGCTGGGGCGGGGATTCGCGCGCCTGCATCGTCGCGCACGTGATGCGCGACGGTGCGCGGGGCATCCAACGGTCAGGATACGCGCGGACGGCGCATCGGGTCCCGGAGATGACCACCGGTCATTGATTGATTCTGCAAAGCTCGCTCGGAAGAGCCCCCACGTCGAGCCCGCGAGGACAAGCACGATGCGTGTCGATTCGCATCCGTCGCCAAGTAGCTCGTCCATGATCGCCTTTGCTCTTTCGATATCATTTGCTAAAAGATGATTTCGGTGCAAACGAACATTTGATTTACAACCACTAGGGTTTACCCAAATAATAATTCTTCCAACATAGAAAAGAGAGGTGGAAGGCTCGAATTCCTATCTTCTTAGGAGGTTAGAGTGGGGATGATATAATTTTAGATGTGGATTTCGATTTCCACGCTATGCAATAAAGCATGACAAAAGTTAGGGATTTGTCCAAGTAATCACTCTTCCAATATGAAAGGAGGTGGCGGGAGGTTCAAATCCCCACCTTAGGGGTTGGAGTGGGGACGATATAATTTTAAGTGTGGGTTTTGATTCCCACGCTCTACAAAGAAGTATGACAAAAGTTCGAGAGAGAGAGTTATAATAGGAATAGAGTAGAACCAACAAAAATAAAAAAAACATTTGATTTATGAAAGGATTCGGATTGAAATAATTAAATGCATTATTATTCATTAAAATTAAAGTTGATCACTCGTTAATTTTTCTATTTCAATTAGGCGTACCTAAGGTACGAAATACATTGTCCTCATCTAAAGACTGAATATGAAGGTATCGTTGTATCTAGATTTATATCGTAGTGCTATTTTCCAATGGGAGATTTGAATAGATGTTTTTAATGAACTCTTTGACCCTTTTCCATCTCATGCTCCGTGTCACGATGTATCATACCCTCCCCGTCTTGAATACCATAATTCCCATGAATGGGATGAAGATACTCTCCCACCAATTAATGATGCTTTCTCTTGATTCGTACTGTTCAAATATTCATAATCAAGAAGTACTGTATTCTCCAAAGTCCTCTAGTGCTGTATTCAAATTTATCGATCAATACATCATTAGTCGGGATTTGTTGGAGACACTCAAAAAATACATCATGCGAGATAGACGGCCTTCGTCCCCACAATGGTGCGCACCGCACCGCACCGCACCGCACTACCACTGAAGGAAATGTGAAGAAACTATTGTACAAACTCAATTTAGGGACGATGTCGCGCACACACGGTATCGAGACAAGAATTTGTGTTTTGGCGAGACCTAATCTGAGTACTTCGTATTGTTGGCAAAGTTCATGCCGCCAGTACACATGGCTGTCATTCACCCACGGTCTTTGTCATCTAATGGACCAACTTGTTCGGCAATAAAATTATCCTAAAATTAGCCTTGCTTCCTTTTCTTTCATTTTTTTCCCTTTTATCTCTTCTATATCCTCTCCCTTCTCTCTATTGGTTCATTATAGAACCCAACCATGTCGGCCGATAACAAGACTAGCCATAGCTGTCATTCGGAGCCGACGTTCATCGCGCAGGTCGTCCGTCCATGCTAATCATATTGTCCTTGTTTTTCATTGTCATCGACATTCATCTACCTAAAGTCGGAAGAAGTACAGCGCAAATATCATAACTTTGATACGATATTCACTTAAGAATCATCACTTTTTTTTTCTATTCATTTAAGTGCCACATTAGAGTGAAATTGATCATTTGAATGTAATTTTTGGCAAATTATCCAATGTGAATTTATTTTTTATTGTTTATTGTTTTCCTTTTTATAAGGGCTCGTGAGGGTCACTCATCAACCCATAAGAAAAGGGGAAAAGAAAATAACAATTAGGGCATGGTGGAGCTAGATTATTTGAGAGAGCCAGATTTAGCTAGGTTAAAAGTCGTTGAACCAAATTTAACTAATAAGTTGGGTTTGCCATAATGGAGCTAAAGCTGGCTTTGAGTTTGTTGATAGAGCTTAGTTGACTTAGAAAACTAAACTTTTACTCATCTTTATCATGTGGAAAATGTATGAAAATTGGCGGAGAACTTGAAATTTATTTAGAGGTTTGGAATGAGTCATAAGTTGTGTGATGATCAATGACGGGGACCTTGAGTTTGCCCAGAAGTAAACAGATGTCTTTGCTTAGGTCTTCATCTCCTATCTCTTTTCCAATCAACAATGTTCTCCTTTTGGATATGACCCTAGTGCTAAAGCGTCGAGAAGTAGAGAGGGGAGAACTTAATGCAAATTTATAGAAATGCTCAATCCACACGTTCGAATTAAGTCCACGTTTTGCACAACGCGCACTTAATTTTCTAAACAGGAAGTCGCTTTCAGAATATTGGGCCTACCACTACACTAAGTTGTCCAGTAGCATTTTCACTAAGCACGTGCAAAAGCCAACGAATTTAATCATGTGGCCAAAACAAAGCTATCGTGCATTACCTCAGCTATTACGACTGTCCATATATTCCAACCAAAGTCACTAAGGAATCGACGACGGCCAAAATACCCTAAAAAAGGGGGAAGAAGAAGAAGGGTATGACAGAAATTTCCTATAATCCGACTGTATAAAGATCAAGCAGACTTTAATGGAAAATGATGAAGCCCTCGCGTTGGTACAACCGTTGCCAAAAATATAAAATCGGGATGCATTTAATGCCTTTGCGCTCAAAAGCGATTGGACATGGATGTATGATTCTATCCACGATAAATTAATATGAATGAGTGCAATGGAAATCCCGAGCTTTACGATTAGATCTTGAGCGCTCCATTTTGATTGATTGAGTCCTTTTTATTTTGCACTTTGTGAAATAAATCAAATCGATCGAGTGTGGCGGCAACATTTGATTGGCGGAATATCTATTCTCTTCAGATTTTCTTGAAATCGAGGAGGCGATGGTCGTTAAAATGAAGTTTTATCGGAATGATCTATGCAGTGGACATGGATTACATAAATTAATCGAGAAGTAAAGGACTCCTGGTCCAGTCTTGCATTATTCATTGGGCTAAGAGCCCTTCCGAAGTAAGCCCAGCTGATTTCCACGTTGCTCCGAAGATCTTAAGCTGATTTCCACGTTGACAAATTTACCCTAAACTGGGTACACTTGTGACAAATTTACCCTCTCGTTAGTTTTAGTTAAATTTTATTGATCAATTTGGGATTTTAAGAAATTTTTTGATTTTTTTGTGATATTAATCTAATTTAGCGGAGAGTATATTAGTCACAAATTTACCGGTTTGGGGTTTTGTGCAGATAATTAAAATCGGGTTTAGGGTTTTTTTATAGTTAGTCGGGGTAAATTTGTCACATGTGTACCAGTTTGGGGTTTTTCATAGTCAAAAAAATAGTTTGGGGTAAATTTGTCACAAGTATACCAGTTTGGGGTTTTTCAAGATATTAACCCTAATTAAAATCGGGTAATTGCGACCAGTGAAATAAAAATAAAGTAATTTTTTTTTTGGTAGTTCAGAGGCATTGAGAAATACGAAGCAGATGGCCGCTAAAATTGAGAAATTTGCAAGTATAGAGGGTAATCAATTTGGATCGGTCCGCTAATTGCTAATCTGTTGCTGTCAATGGCGGAAGAAAAATTTCCTTTCCCTCTTATTCTTCGTTCACTTGGGTTAGGTCGTCCTCAACTCGTATCAGTATTTTACTTCATTTTGTCATCCATTCAATATTTAGGATGCACTTGTTTAGTGAAAAAAAGAAGAAGAATGATTTTGACAACATTTTTCTAAAATATAACCGTTTGTACCGATTAGAAAAATGAATGGATGAAGAAAAGTTCATCTTTCATGATAGTATTTAGATATAACGACATCAATAACAAAAAATGTTTTATCGACTAATAATTTTAGGTGATACAAACGATCATTTTAAAAAAATATTTTCTAAATCATTCATTTTCCGCATATTAAACAAAGCCTTATCTTTATTTTCTCCTCTTATTTCGGCCACTCCTTCATCATCCTCTTTATTTTCTTATTTTAGTGCACCAAACTAAGCTCCCTATAATTTGGCCTCCTCACCCCAATGCTCCAACAATCTAAACTTGAATTTCCGCTAATAGAAGCATGCATATACAGGACTTGAGAAACCATTGCCTATTGCCATATTTAAGATAGGTTATCCACGCGGTGTCGAGAGGATTTATTGTAAATATTTCTCATGGACTCGAAAACTTATATTGGACAAGAATAAAAATCGGATTTTCATACTCGCCAAGTTAGAAGTAGCGTCCTTGAACCCACTAAATACCCGGTTAGATAAAATATTGGAATTTCAGAGCTCTACTCTACTCTAGGAAGAATTTGGAAGTTAAAAGGGGCCAGGTAGAGTCTTGCATCCAACGTTAGACTGTACCAAAGGCGAATAAAGAAAGGCCTGACGAGACGTGGACGACGGTTCCTCTGTCTATGCACGTCTATGGTGGGATCTTCTAGTTTTTGACCGTATGACCAATTGACTGGCAGAGTTATGATGGAGTGCCACTTCCCATACGGCAATTCATAATTCAAGTCATAATAGTACTAGACTGCCGGTATGTGTCGGTCTTTGTTTGAAAGTTTAACAAGAAAAAAAAAACCTAAGTCAACAGATGAAGAATGATTACGTCTATATTAAGAGCATATAAATTCTATTGTCAATTGATATGAAATATTTTAAACCTCTTCTCTCATGTGCAAGCTAAATTATGAATGATATGTGGAGTTCACTATTAGGGATAGACTCACACGCGAAGGGACATAATATGAGTTTGATGCCATATTAAAAAGTCAAATCTAAAAATTTAAACTATAATTGAATAAAGACCATATTTATATGAAAGAGTATATAAATGCCATTATCAAACCATATAGATATTTTGACAGTTTTCGAGTGATCTATTTGTTCTTAATTTATGATTCCCCTCTTGATGGTGCTTAATGAATATTTTGGATGATCACATCTAGTGGCTCCACAAAATTTTTAACATATATCGAAGCAAAAATTCCAAAATCAAATTTCTCCACATCCTTTATTTGTCTTGCTAGCCAAAAATTCCTCACTTTTAAAACAACTGATATCGACCTCGCATAATTCCTAACTAGGATCAAGACAAATAATCGTTTATGCATAAATTTGCTTACATATAACTTCTATTCATGAAGCCGAGTCATCCATCTTCGCGATCAAGCCAAGTCCCGCTTTTCTACGTTCTTATTCTTTTTGAACAAAAGCATAAAAGATTAGGAAATATTAAAAGAAGAAATAATTCAGCGAGCAAACTCGAAATTTCCACGAACGTAGCAGGCCTACCAAACCTAGCTACCCCCCCCGGGCGATCGCCCCCGACAAAAGCCCAAGACCTCGTCGACAGACTCGACACCCGTCCCCTGCGGACACGTGTCGCGCTGTCCCTTCGGTTGGGGGGCGGGGAGTCGGTAATTTGGCGGGAAAGGAGGGGCCGTTATTCCCACGCCGGCGTCAATTGGCGGGAAACCGAAGCAATCCATTCATTGGTCCCGACCGCCCGCCCCCGCCCCGACACGCACGACCGTCTCGGGTCGTCATCATCATCCTCGCCGGTCAACATGCACGTGCGCTCACTGTTTCCCTACTGTTGTTCTTTGTCTTACTTTTACATCACGACATGCATGCATGTATGGATGCATGTATGTATGGGATGCCATGTATGTTTTTGGGTACATTGGAGGTTGGAAGGAAATTGGAGGATCTGTCGTTTTGGAGAGAATAAGTAATCGAACCGATGGCTACAGATACCTGCAATGAAGCATGGTGGATTAAAGCCCATTTAAATAATAGAGACACGAAGGATCCAAGAAGGCAACGACTGAAAGAGCACTCTCGGCTCTATTCTCCGATATCTTGAGGTCACGATCAGGCGTCTACTAAAAGGAAATGGAAGAAGAAGAGTCGTGGCGAATTGGCAACACCCGCTCCACCACGTGGTCATACTTTTGAACGGCGAAAAATTGAGGTCAAGGTCAGGAGTCCTTGTCCTTAGGTCTGGTTTTGCACCACTTCAGTCGGACTTGGGGATTATGTTCGAGATGAAAAATGGGTCCTGATCAATGAAAGTGGATGTTGCGAGGAGATATTTTTATGTATGATTTACAGTCCGATTACTTCGCAGATGATGCCACGACCCCTTTCCCTATGCAGGCTTTCACCTCACTCTTCTAAAAAAATAATAATTTGCAAGGACAGAAAAAGAGCAAAAGGGGAAAAACACAATCGGATTCGGCTCACATCCGGAGCGGTGGTGGGGTTCGTGGCATCAAGATAGGCATGATGCAATTAGGTAAGGTGTCATGCGCCATGAATGGGGATGGCTCCCCAAAGGGAGGTCATGACCGTACGTAGGCCTCAGCGAGTATTTAATTCCAGATTCTTTCTTCTCTCCTTTTAAATTTTATAATTTTCGAAACTATATCTTCGCGATTTCTTTACTCTTTTGTTCTCTATCTTTACACGCCCCGTCTTTAATGGCCTTTTGACCGCTTAGAAAAAGGTGCAGCGAGCAGCTATGAACTAGCAGCAGCAGCAGCAGCAGCAGAGGCCAGAACTGGGAAGCGAGCTCCGAGACATCATCACAGCTTCATCAGCACCGAGGGAGGCTGTGTTAGACCACGTCGGCCTAGTTCTTGACCGGTAAGTTGAGAGGTTTCTCGTTTTCCCCTCTCTACTTTCCCGCTTGAAGCGTTTTTGTTCGGTTCTGTCTTTCACTGTTCGAGTTAAGATCTGCGAGGATTCGGGGTGTCTTAACGTCTTAGGAATATGGTTTTACTCTGTTTCGGCGAAGGAAGAGGATAACATAACGCCGGGAGACTTTTTTGTCTCGTTCTAGAGAGAGAAAACATCATCTTGGCCATAGATATCTGATCCTGTAACGATCAGTTGATCTCTTTGTTCCTGCTGCTATATCCATCACGATCTGATGCGACCCTTATTTCCGCCTACTGCTTTGTGTCTCAACAGCTAGAGCATTAGAGAGGTTGAACCGGGAAAAGGGTGGTTGAGTTTTGGGATTTATGTCGGCTGGTTTTGAGTTGGGATTTACCGGGGCCCTACTTCAGCACTCTCTTTCCTCATCGACACCTTCTTGTTCGGCCTATGATCTGTTCGTAACCGCTGCTTGCTGCACCCTCTGCTGCTTCTGGCAGAGGTTGAATCTGGTCTCGTCCTCTGTTTCCATGCGGTTGAGACCAAAAAGGTATGTGGGTTCTTGTTATCTTTGTTTGTGAATTTATGCAAGTTTCATGTTGTAGTTTTGTGGATTAGTGTTGATTTTCCGTTTTAATCTGAAGTTGGGTTTTGGGTGGGTTTTTGCAGGAGTTGTTCTGGAGAGGAGTGTTTTGGGGGGTTTCACATAAAGCCATTTTCCAATCCGGACTTGTTCTTGATGGTCATTCCTACATAAACAATTAGACGCCTTTATCATCTTGAGAGAACCACCTGCTTCCCTGTCTTTTAAATCGAAAATTTTGCTTGTGTGGATACTCGAGGGGTTTTTGTTGAGGGTTTTAGCGTTTTCCTCTGCAAATGTCTGGCCCCTGTCAACCGTTTGACAAACGTTCTTCCCTCAAGAAAGTGAGAGATTCCAGAATGGTGAGAAAGATCCGGGTGTTCTGTAGAGATCCTGATGCCACCGATCTGTCGTCAAGTGAGGACGAATCGGATCAAATTGATGAGAAGCTCTTTGTTCGCCTCATCGATCTTCCGCTTCCTGTTGTGCACCCCCATGTTATTGACACCGAATGTTCATCTCTAGATACCATTAGTGATGTCAAGAACCGTCATAAGAAGAGAAAGCTTAGTCAGAAAGGTGATCTAATCTCAAAGAGAAGGCCGGGAAATTTGCGGTATAAGGGGGTCAGGCAAAGGAAATGGGGCAAATGGGCTGCGGAGATTAGGGACCCATTTCACCGGGGAACTCGAATTTGGTTGGGCACTTACAATACTCCCGAGGAGGCTGCTAAGGCTTACGAGGCTAAGAGGCTTGAGTTTGAAGCTTCAGTCAAGGCCTCCTCTGATGAGAAGAAGACAAAAACCCCCTCTTCAGAGGCCTCTCTGTCCATGAACAAACCTATGGCTTCAGGAAATTCGGAGAGTGCATCCTCACGCACCTCCCCATCATCCCTCCTCGACTCAGGCACCTCAGCCTCAAATGCCTCTGAAAGCTGTGATATTTCGACTGAGAGAAGCAACGAGCAGCAAACGCCCGCCCAAATTGAATGTGTGGAGGAGATGCTGATGCCCAGTGAAGCTGTGCAGGACTTTAGCTTGGGAAACGACTTTGATATGCTGTTCATGGATGACTTCGGGCAGCTCGTGGATGATTTTTGTGGAACAGATGACTTCCAAATGTTCGGATTTGGAAATGAGATGAGTGAGCTGCCTGATTTTGACTTCGACATTGGAAACGACGATCTCGGTCATTGGATGGAAGAACGACCTGTTAATATTGCCTGCACCTCAGTTTTGTAGCTAGGATTCGGTATTATTGATGTGTTTTAGAATATGCTTGGAACTCTAATTTGAGCTCTCAAGAGGAGTGTTTTTTTTCTTTTTTCCCCTGTTAATGAGTTTAGTTTAATTTGTCTGTGGAGTCTTGGAGGGAGAGAGGGATAGAGAGAGAGAGAGAAAGAGAGATGAGAAGGATGAAAGCAATTTTGGAAGGTGAGGATCCTTTGGGTTTTCTTGTGCCATGAGAGCCGTCCAAAGGTTAATGCAAAGTTTCTAAGACGATGTTGTTGCTCTTTGTCCTGGCAGTGTCTTGTTTGCTGTACTGTGATACCCTTGTCGTAATGAAGAAGGGTTTTTGTGCTTTTCCTTAGTGAATATTGAGATAAGTGTGTTTTTAAGGATCCTTAAAAAAGGGATTCCAATCTCGTCCGAAAAGATAAAGCAAATCTCGTCCGATTAAGGTAAAGCTTTTAAGGATTTGTGTGTAGCCAGTGTAATGATAAAAGATTAAATCAAGGAGTTTCGACTTGTCACGATCTGAGGACACGTTTCTCGATGGACAATATAACTACAGATGGTCTTTGCTTTGTTTTAATGTTTTGGTGATAATTGAGGGATATGAGATGATCTTTGTTATTCCCCTCGTCAGAAGTGCTATTAAATTCACAGATTGACAATGAGAGTATAGTAGAAGATGAGTGGTGAATCTGGTTCTGGAACTTTCAATGGGGGGATATTTGGTGGTTGGGCAATGAAAACGACAAGTTCCTAATTCCTTGGATGCCGCTGTATAATGCCCAACCTGTGCTGCTTGCTTGCTGCCAAAATCTGTAGCGAGGCCGAGTCAAACGGAGAAGGTGGATCAGTAGTATAGCGACTTGGTGCTGTAGCGCTGATGCTGGTGCGGTGCTGGGCTAGTGCTTGACTTTTCCCTGACGAAAAATCTCAAAAACTGGGGTTTCAACTTCCGACAGCAACTGGTCATGCCTCGTCACTCTGCATTCCCATCCCACATATTCCAACTGGCAACCTAGATTGCTGTGTTAATGCTCCTCTTCTTTTGACCAAAATGCAAGTTTGAAGAGCGAAGTCAACAGTCATAGATCCTCCGGATACCATGCATTCACACGCATTTTTGAAGATGAGACGCAACCTCCATTGATATGTCCAGCAAGTCTGAGTGGACAAGCATTTCGGTGCATTTTTGGAGCAACTTTACTCTTCTCTTTGCACTTTCCATCCGAATTGGCTCTCATTCAATACCGAGCCCCACATTCGACCAAAAAAGAGAAAAGAATATGGAGCGCCTAAAATTTTGCAAATGATAAACAGTTTCCTCAGTGAAAAGATACAGTTACTTATTCATTATATATATATTTTTCGGATTGGCAATCGATTGACTATATTTAGATAGAGGAAAATAGTGGAGAGTAGCGATTGATGGCGGTTCTCGCTTTTAAATATTGAGTGACTAAAGTAGTCTGTGGATACATTTGACATTAGTTTTGAGTCATTGTCATGACTAGATATCGAGGTGGTTTAGTTTGAGAGACCAAATGAGGAACTTCTTCCTTAAAGAATAATGTAGAAGTTATAGATATTGAGCTTTCTGGGCTGATCCTTCATACTTGTTGGGCCTATGACCTGTCCAATCAGGCCCATACATGTTACACACCCATGACTTGTTGGGGTTATAGGGCTCTCCATGGGCCCAACCATTCATCTTGATGTCATTCGGCCCAGATTATTCATCTTCATTACTAATTGCATTGGCTTCGAAGCCAGTTTTAGCAGCATGGGACTCACTAAGCAAAGATTAAATCGTCAATGTAAAGATAAACATCCTGTGGGCGACATTGATACGGCATCAACCTTTTGATCATAGAAAGTAAAGTGTTATCATCCATCGTGATTTTTAGGATTATATTATTGAGAATATCTGATTGGATGAGCGACACCACGTCATCACGTCACGTGACAGAAGCATTACACATTAGATATTATTTGAGAGAAATAGCTTTTATATGGTATAATGAAATAAATTCTTTCGGTTAGCACTATCTTTCGTGAAACTAGGCTAGGTAGAAGGCTTGAACTCCGGAGTTTGTAGCTCTCAGGCAATATTTAAATTACAAAAGGGGACGGGACTTCCACATTTCACCACCATTCAGCAAATATGGATTTAGACATTGCACGTTGCATCTATTACGACTTAGACATTGACAAAGCTGTCTCCCTCTCGCTAGTTTAATTGCATTGACTAGGTGAAAAATGGGACAATAGGAAAAGCACAACTTTGTCCTAGAGAAATGCACAGAGAAGGTATGTCTAGCTGCTGCAGACTGTGTGTCGTCTGTTTTGGATTGGAACTAAGGTTAGCTTTAACTTTTAAAAATCTGAGAAAACAATCTATCCTAGAAGTCAACATCTGAGGATGACCAAATGTCCTATGATCAGACGTCATATTGGTTGCCCAGTCACTAACCATTAGAACCCATGCACAGTAGTCTCACAGCCTGTAGACCCGATCAGTTTTGGTAAGGGCTGTTGGCACGTCACGATTTGCAGGACACGAATTTAAGCCTTACGTTGGAATGAGTCACTTCTCTTCCTTTCTCCTCTTTTATTTTACTCAAGAAAGAACGAAAAACATGTTTCATTTTGAATTTCAATTCCATACCGCATATTCACTTTGGAAGGAAATCATTACTACTGAAGAGCGTTCTCTTCATCTATGTGAATGAAAAAAAATAAAAGATCAGTAATTAATCAACATGATGATAAGATTGGTGCAAAGCTTACTAGACTGATCGGTTTCGATGCTACTTTGTCGCAAATTGGACTTGGTGAGTCTGAGACCCATACAAGAATTTTCACTTCAAATGATGACCATTAATGATATCATAACCCTTTTAGCTCTTTCTAAATCTTGTGTTTAGGTGTTCGATTCTCCGCATCATATCTGTTCAATTCCGGGACTCGCGCTTGAAGGATGTTGCGACAAGATTTGCAAGAGAGCCTGACCAGCTGAAGTTCAATCCCTCTTCTTCACAAGGAATCACCAAGAGTGAGTGTAAATGCGAGTTCAAACTTATTAATGTATAAAGCTAGCTAGTGGGTCCTTGTTTCACTAATTAAAAGTTAAGCAATTGAGATGTAAGCGAATAATTTAAAGGTTCTTCAATATTTGTTTATTTGACATTACGCTTTCGTACACTAACCTTAACACTCGGAAACAAAACTAAAAGATTGTCTTTGCACTCCCTAGTGGTCTTGATTGAAGGTTACATAAGTGCTGAAATGCAAGCGCAGGCGACAGATACAACGGAAAAACCTACGTGCTTATTTTTTGAACGTGAGAGAGTAATGGACTTAAGAGTCCTAATGTCGTCCATAATTTAATCTTTTTAGTCAACTTTCCTATCTTCAATTTCCGACCTCCTTACGACCATATTTTGTCATCATTCCCCTCCATATCCTTCTGTGTTTGTGAAAAAAACCATAAATGAACGAGAGGTAAATGATAATCCTGCTAAATTAAAAGTCAACTTGGATGACGGAGATGATTCTTACGACCTAATTAGTGCAGTTATTTCCCAAGTTAATATTGTCACCAATATGAAATAATGGGACGTAGACTCAATTGCTCCCAAACATATATGTACAAACAAAATGTTTTATCCTCTTGCACTCTAGTAGGGAAAAGAAAAGAAAATATTTGTCTTGGTGATTTGAGAATTGCTCAAGCTCTTGGGAGAGGGACGAAACCGACACCTTCTATGTCTATGCATTATGATTACCTAGCCATTGTAAAGAATGAAACTTTCAATGGTAAAAAGAGACATCTAGTTGAGATGTGATGTGGTATACAATTGCTTAAAGATGGTATTATGTCCATTTATTATGTGAAGTCGAAAGTGAATTTGGCCAATCCTCTAACTAAACCTTCGGGAAGAAAATTAATGATACATGAAGGGGAATGAGACTTAAGCTTGTTGAGGAAAATCAACATTGATGGATAACTTAGCCTATGTAATTGGTGATTTCATGAATTAGGTTCAAATGGCTAATAACAAGTCACTTGTTAATCTAGTGATGCACCTTTAATTTTTTTTGTCCTTTCTAAGGTGAGAATAGTGCAAGATTAAATTAAAAGAAAGGTTGAGTTCAACTCTTAATGAATCTCATAGCCATTATTAAGGGTGTTCATTCTGCAGAGTGTACTTGATGAAATCACTTATATAAGTGTGAAGTGGGGCACTCCTATGAGGCTTTTGGTAAGATCTCTAGAATATTTATGAATAAACCAAGCAAAAACACAAGGCCTATTAGCGGAAAACCATGTTGAACAACAAAATATGTGAGGGTATAATGTGATCGATGAATATTATAACAGTTTTAAACTTCATTGATGATTTTTGTGAATTATATTTCATTCTTTTTAGGTCTAATTCATAATCCAACGGGTACTAGTTCATGTTCCCTCTATTATTCTATGCAGAGTAAAGAGGAAGATTTGTTGTATTGTGGGAGGATAGCTGTTAAAGCCGATCACACCAAGTTTTGCACTTCAAGGAGTGGAGTTATCCTTAAAATAGCGCTTGCACACCTTAGATAATTAATCTCAGTTTTTTTAATCTTTTCCAACAAATTTTTCAAACAATGTGCTAATCATATATATTTAGTGGCATTTTTTTGAACATACTGAAATTAATGGAGATTGTCCTTTATATGCGGCACCACAATTTATGTCTAGTGTGTTCAACGACTCCCACTCATGTTTATGTTTTCATCAAAAGTTGTTCTTCAATTTTATTGGAGAAGGCGAGTTTTGTGGCGATTTCGGATAGGAAATATTACATGTGAACAAGGCAATCAATAACTTCACTTCAAATGGAATTGAACGTACATAAATTGTGTTAGAATTTAATCGATGACCAACCTGAAATTGTAAAGATGCAACGATAGAATTTAATCAACGACGAGGCACCCACAAATTACAGCAAAGATATATGCTGAAATTTATATTGACGATGTGAATATGGAAACTGGAACCATAGTGTATGAATTTAAAGATAACATGTTTGTTTGTGTGTGGAGGAGGGGAGAAGGGGGGGCTCCAATGGCCAAGCAATGGTATTTATAGTGCCTATGACATAACCCCTTGAGAGCAGTCCTTTTGCTGTTTAAGTCATGTTTCCATATGTCTGAGAATCATGATTCCATGTTTTCACGATGCCACAATCTTATCTTCATGTGGTTACTTCTTTAAAATTGCACCCTCATCTTTTGCCCTCATTGAGTTAGTTTTATTCCTTCTCCACAATTTGTTGCTCTTTCTACGGGTGATTCAAATATGAAGTTATTTGTGTTTCTTGACGTCTCCCAAACATCCAATTCTTATTCGGTATTTCAATCGATAACTTATCATTCATTTTTATCAGTATTTTTTGCAGTTAGTTTTGCTATGACAATT
Source organism: Eucalyptus tenuipes (assembly GCA_014182365.1). Lineage (NCBI taxonomy): Eukaryota > Viridiplantae > Streptophyta > Magnoliopsida > Myrtales > Myrtaceae > Eucalyptus > Eucalyptus tenuipes. Next base: position 27,437,937 of record CM024538.1, on the reverse strand, counting down.
GTCCACCATACGCCATCATATATCAACAGCTAATTTATAATCATCGATTTATATGAATGTTGATCACTCTTTCGGTCGTCGATAGTGGCTCACGTATTAGCGTCAATAACCACGAGTCTACTCGTGGGGAAGACCTGGTGAAATTTTGCTTGCAACACTTTTCCAATTCCGGACATCTCTCCTCCAAGAAATGTTGGAGTCTGTAAAAAAGTGTCTGCGAGTGAACCTGCAGCTGCAGCAAGAGACCTCAGAAGTTCCCAAATCTCTAGGTTGATGTCCACATTGCATGGACAGCAGGTGTCCTATACACTCCTCCACCGCATGCTTTCTTCTAAGTGTAGCCCAAGCCCGCTGCCACACCACGCCCTGAATCAGACGTATCACGACAGGTTCTTGAGATGAAGCGAAGTGCTGTCAGATGATAAGCAGTAATGGACTATTTGAGTTTCTGTGTAATCGATGTGCCTAAGTAAATCCCCATTTTTCTGGGCACAATAGTCACAGCATTATAGGAAGAAAATGTCAAAGAGAGAAGAATTTCTTCGGCTGGCAGGTGATGCTTGTTCTGTATCCTCTCGGTCAAGTTCTGGCTATTAAGAATATGTTTCAAATTGACGAGGTGAAAAAACACTCCAAATGTTAAAATTTGGCACGGATGGACACATAAGTGCTAAAACTTTAAAAAGATAACTTAAGTGCCAAAATCGGATAAAAAATGAATACTTAAGTGCCAACCACAAGAATTTTCGACCAAATTATTGGCATAACATTTTCTGGAAGAATTTTTAATGATATTTATCCATGTGGTGCTAACATAACTTTTTTTTTTTGGTCGGTTCGCCGACGTAACTAGATAAGCCAAAAACAATGTCGTTTTGGTCCAAAGTTGATTTTTACTATGAAATATTAATTAAATTAAATTAGAAAACTAAATTTAAAAAATAGAAAATCAGTGAACTCGGCCCTTGCTGCCCCCATCCCACCATCGTCGGAAAGGGCTGGCGACAATAGGGCAAGGGTCAGTTGAGATTGTCAAGCCCCGTCTAGTGGTTGGCGACCTTGGCAGACCGCAAGTGAGGGCCTGCATGCTCTCACCTAGATTTAGGGTGAGGGATCATGGCATCCCCTAGTTGGCCAAGAGCACTGGCCACATCCCACTATTGCCAGCCCTTTCTGGCAATGGTGGGGTGAAGGCCCTTGCTGATTTTTTTCAAATTAAATTAAATTTATTTAATATTTATATTAAAAATCAAATTTTAGATCAAAATGACGTTTTGGGACAACAATTGCTGAGTAGACATTCTGACAAATTATGTAGACGGTTTAATTATAAAATAAAATCACGTTGAATTTCCAGCAAGTCTTATTGGAATTGGCACTTAAATATCTAATTTTCAAAAAAATGTGATATTAAGTGTAGTTTTTGGAAATTTTAGCATTTTATCTGTCCATTTATATCAAGTTTTGATATTTAGGGGTACTTTCTTCTCGGTGAAATATGTATGTAAATGTCACTTACTAGTCATGTCACATGATGATGTTACCTCTGCTCGGTGTCTCTGTCTCATTCATATATCATGTGCTGTATGTACACATCGAAATCTGTCACCTCACCACAAACATCAAAGCATAGGAACAATCGGAATTGCGAAACTGAAACTCGATGACGAATTGAACTAAAAATGACGACAAAAGGATAAGGCGAAAAGAAGAAGAAGAAGAAGAAGAAGATGCATGAGCAAATGACTCCGAATCTATACCCAGACGGAAGTGCTGAACAGGTCTCAAAATTGCTTTCTCTCTCGTCTGACTACCCGCCACTCTGATCAATGCCGACCGAAGTCGGGCTCGCTTGGATGTGACGACGGTTTGATGCCCAGACTCAGCTGTAACTGGAGTGGACTCTCCGGACTCTCCTCCGCCGGCCAGTCGAATTTCAGCATCCGGTTCGGCTTGCCCAGGTTTGCCAGTGAAGCCTCCACGGTCTCCACCGAGAAGATGCTCTCCGCCTCCGCGCTCTCCCGGTTCGCCGCCGCCCGTGAGTCGTGGCTCGTCTCCTCGAAGATGGGGCCCGGGTAGATCCACTTGCTCCCTTCGCGGCCGAACAGCTCGTCGGGCTCCGTGCCCACCTTGTCCCGATTCGATGACGACCGCTTGAACTGAGTCCTGGCCCTGATCCTGTGGAGGCCGCCGGAGCCGGACGTCTTCCGGACGTGGCGGATGTCGCAGGGCTTGAGGGGGGGCCCCGTGGAGTCGAGCGAAGGCGATTGCAAGAACTGGGAGGAGCCCTGGAGCACCGCCTCGACGGCCGACTGGCACCGGGCCCAGTCGCCCGACCAGAGCAGCCCGACCGAGCCGTAGATCGGGTTGACGACCCGCCCGCAGGCCTCGTACAGCAACGACCTGAAAACGGCTGTCCAAAGAAGGAAGAGGCTCTTAGCAACACTCGGCAGTGGCAACGCGAACGGATTTAACGAAAACGCATCTCCATTCCCTTCGTATGATAACTCAGACTCGAATCGTTTCCCTTATTCACAGAAGTAGATGGATTTGATACCTGGGCGGAGGTGGCGGGGGCCAGCATTGATGAGGTTGATGAGGCCGGCGCGGCCGTAGAACTTGGCGAGGAACACGGTGGCGTTGGCCTGCGACTCGGGGGATTGGATCCACTGGAGGCAAGGCCTGATGGCGCAATCTTCGCTGCAGGCTTTCCGGAGGACTCTACACCCGTTGCAGCTCATTCTCATTCCCCTTTTCGAAGTCCCTCTGTGAGAATGAGAGAGAGAGAGAGAACGGGGATGTATGCGATGAAGGAAAAGAAGAAGAAACAGGGGGCTTATTTATTGGCAAGGTGGGGTTTTGGGGAAAAAGATGGGAAGGAGGGTGTAGCTGGTTTCATTCACATTTGACAAAGAAAAAAAAAACCAAAAGGAAGAATATGCTATGACTCATACATTTACCAAAAAAATACTATCCGCTTTTATTTTATAATACTGCATTTTCGGGATGTAAATACATCTTTTTTTTCTTTCAATTTTGCCCTCGATTAACTTCCTAATTTTTGAAATGCCTTCAAAAACTCTAATTTTGCCTCAGCAATTCGCGTGCTGCCGATGAGCAATAAAAGGTGTTAAGTATTGAATATAGGATGTACGTTAAATAATTACTTGTAATTCGATGCATGGTCTTGTAAATTAATCTTCACCTACTTTCTTCTTGAAAGAAAAGATTAAATACATCGAAATATGTTTGAACCGTGCTCTTTTTTGTTAAGTGAGTTGGTTCCTTCCAACGAAGTTTCCTTATCCGACCCTTTGGCGTGCGAAAATTCGGCCGATAAACGCGCTAATCTCTCATGTCCTTTTTTCCTATTTATCGGAAGCTTTGACCATCAACAATACTAGAGATGCAAAGACTAATAAATGACGGTATCCGATTTTCTTGATTGAGTTATGACCTATTTACTTAAGAATTCACTTTCTATCGTCTCCTTTTTTCTTTGATTGATTAATAAATTTTTTAAAATTGTATAGAGGCCAGTAAGCAATGGGTGTATTTGGTGTAGCATTTGCAAAGCCTTTTGTAGCCTTAAAGCCCTTTCGGCAAATGAAAATGCCTTTTGACAAAAAAATTGAGTTGCTTTGGAAAGATGCAATTGTAAGCTCTTTAAAGTCCTTTAGCTTAGGGCATGTCAGAAAACGTTTTGGAATATTGCATTTCCATAATGCAAATAGATTTTTTTCCTTTCCATCGATAAGTGATTGATGAGCCACCGCCACCTTAGCTTGAGGGGCTGAGGTTGCCTGACCTCAGGCGAGGTTGGCTGGTGATAGTTGAGTTCTAGCTGTGAATAGTTTGAGATTTTTTATATTAAAAAAAATTAGCAAAAGTACTTTACAAACTGCAGTTTTACCAAATGACATTTATTGTTAAAGTTGTTTTCTAACGTGTTTTTAAAATACATTTTACTAAATATTATTTACATTTCGAAAAATCCTTCTAGCCCAACGACCTTTATATTTTCTTAAAGATGTTTCCCCAAAATCAAATCAAACGTCTCAAATTTTTAATGAGCGCTTAAACATGATATACTTGAGCTACCCTGCATGCACAGCTATATTCAAGATTCCACCAAAATGTAGTTTTGGTTGCAAGCCAAGAAGACAAATCATGTACGACATGCATGGCATCTTATATGAGTAGGTACTTGAATTTCGCATTCTTATGTTATAGATTTTAATCCATTTTGTCCATCACACAGGACCGGCAATTCGTATTCATGCATCATGACTAGATTTTCTAATCATGTCAAGTCGTGTAACTGAGAAACACTATGCCATAATTAATAATGTTATAGAACTTATGTATATTAAATTCGTGTCAATCAGTGTGCCTTCGACTTTGCATATACTCTTGGATAAACATGGTAGTTCATATTGCAAAATTGCCAACTTATCACATGAATTATTCAAATTATAAATGACCCCTTTTGTTAATTAAAAATAAAAAACAAGAAACAAATGAAGGGCTAAAGAGCATTAAGCCGCACGGTATACCAATTTCAAGAGTTTCATATGCTTAAAATTCTTCGTACGTACAACGGTCGAAGCTAAACCTTAGAAGGACAATAGTTTTCTCATCTTTGATCGGAGGAAATTCCCACCTGTCTGATTGGTCGGCTACAGATACGAACATTACCTACGTATTTGTTACACATATTTCTTATAGTCAATCAAAGGCTTGGGGATGGAAGAGAATCCACCCTAGCGCCCGATGACCATGTCAAATGGGACCAATTTCTTCCACAAATTCGTCAGGTATTCGCATGTTTGAGATACCAAGATCATTTTCTTTCCACCATTTTCCATCCCACACGCATGGAAGGAGCGGTAAAATCTTATGGATCAGCTTCATTTTAAGTAGTCAATTTCTACTCAATTTGACTTTTAGAAAAGCTGAGTGAAGTATAATAAGGACAAGAGGGGAAGCACGCAGGGAAGGATACGACGGAATCTGGTGGGCTCAAATATTTTATTAGAAGGCGCGTGGCCAGCACAAGCCTCTCTATTTTATAAATACCGTGGGGGGCGCCACATATCTTGGCTTTCCCTCTGTTTTGTCCCTCCTATTTTATTGTGTTCTCTCTTTCTTGAGCACTCGAATCGTAACCCATTTAAATTCCTGATTATAGGAGTCGCTCCCACGCAATCCCAACTCGATAATTAAGGAAATTGCTGAGTTTGTAGAACTGATTTATGCTTCATTTCAATCACATCAATGTTGAAATTACTGAGTGAAAACTCAAAAGTCACATAAAAAGAGAGTAAATATCTATTATAATTAATATATGTAGAAACTTCTTGTTCGGACCGTGTAACTGTGACGAATCGATCAGAAATTTAATTCGGGGCTAGCAGAAAAAAATGGAACTCTAAAAACCACTTACGGCATTCCACTCGTTAGTCTGCGGGCGCCCATTGTAATGCAGCCTGCTGCTTTCTTTCCTTGTAAGGTTTGTTTACTCCAACTTGCGTGGAACCTTACAAAGACACTTAGCTAAGCCCTTTGCTTTTACCCTTCTCTTTTATCCTTTTTTTTCCTTTTCCTGTTCTTTATTTATATTTTCGCCAAATTCTTAGCTCTATTCAATGTACTGATACTTTCCTCATATGCTGAAGGGAATCATGGAGAAAGGGGCAATTATATTCGTGCTGACGGATATTAACGCCGTTAATTAGGGCTTCTTGAATTAGGGTTATTATATCGAGTCTGTACATATTTGGTGGGCTGGGATAGCAAAAGAGAATGATCAAGTTTCTCCTGTCGATCTACATTCATGAGTCGGCCATCTAAGTTAATCGTCATGCTACACATCATTTAGTATATTCTATTTGGGAATCTTAACAATTTGATGTACAAATGATAGAGATTGTTTAGCAAGATAGACCCATAATATGGAAAGGGAAAATTTCGAAAGAAATATTGAATAAGTTCTAAACTCCTCATTCACATGTCATTTCAATTTTAAATTCTTTGATTTTGTCAATTTAATCCTAAACCTTCATGCGAAACTCTAATGTAATACTTCTAGTCAATTTTCATTGAAAATTACTGATATGACAATTCAGTTCGCCACTGATTATTCTTCATGGCACATTGCCAATTAGCGATTTTCCAGCACATGGACCCAAATGATTTAATTGGAATTTCTCACTAAAGTTTATGACTATATTGGTCAAATTGACAACTTAAGATTGAATTGAATTTTGTATGATAAATTTAGGACCGATTGAACAATTTCTTGAAAAGAACTCTATTAGTCTTCGTTGGGATCATTGAGTCCGAATTGGCATTGCCTACTAATTTAATATGCTCCCAAGTTTCCTCCTCCTATTTTTAGATTCATTTCATAGGTAAAAAATAGTCAAACCTTGCTGTTTCCATCAGTCATTATCTGATTTTGTCACGCCAAGAATAAGGCGAGTTTACTGTAGCCACCATTCCATCTTGATGGGGTCCTCTCAACACTTCAGCACAAACGAATAATTGATTAGCTTTTTTTGTATCTTGAATAGTAAAAGCTGTCCATCATCACCATAGATGAATAAATTTTTTTTTTCTTTTTTTTCAAGCGATGAAAAGCTATATAAAAATGCCCCAAATTAGAATGCTTAAGGTCATAGATCCGTGGCCCAATTGGCCTCCTTAAAAGAGATCTTTTCCGAAACACGGCTGGACAACTACGTCATAAGATGGATGCTTTCTTGTTGTCGAAGACTGAAAGTCAAAAAAAAAAAAAGGAAAAGAAAAAAGAAAGGACAAAAATAGTGGTTAGTGAAGAAGACTAAGTAAACTTTTCTATAAGTTATGATTGTTAATTAATACGACCGCCCCAGTGCTAAATGCAAACGATGATTTGTAATAGATTTACAGCAGCTCCTCAGGTTAAATTAAGTTGTTTTAAGATAAACAGAACGTCGAACTCTTATTGTGTATTGAGCTTCATTGATTATTGTGTATTGAGCTTCATTGACGTACATATTCCTATAAAGAAATAACCTATATCAATCTAGTGAAAACCTATGTCATTCTAGTGAAGTCATTGTTTAGCTCAAGATTAAGGTTGCGTCTGTTTTGCGAAAAAATGAATGCTTGCATCATTTACAAAAATGAATTAACAAAAAGTATTTTCTTCGTCCAAAATATTTAGATATAAATCATTATTGACAATAAAAATATTTTTTATTGACTAATTATTTTAAATAAAATAGTTTTCTAGTCATTCATTTTTACGAAGGATACCGAGCCTCAGCTAAGTTGGACATTTTGTCTGAGGCCAGTCCCTTTTTACATATTATGCACTAATAAATCATTAACACAAGGAAAGACTCGAAATGCAACATCACTCTTGTCATTATTTCGCCTCGAGTAACCATTTCCTCTCTATTGGCGTTGAGTTATTTAGACCCCTGATAGTATTTTATAACGTCAAAGTATGCTGACAGACGCTCGGGATGGTTCTTATTTTCTTGCAAAATTAGTGGCATGATTATTTGCAAATGGAATTAGTCGCATGCTAACGTCTACTAATTGTCGCTCATCCAATTTGCTGACAGGAAGAGCATTATTACTAATATGATATCCTAGATTCTACATTGAATGAAAGAACTTTTCCATCCCTAGTTGGCTTCGTACGGCTTCTAAAAATATTTTGATTGATCCATATGAAGAGAATCTTTCTCTAGTTTCACGTAGACAACTACTTTTAAATCAATATAATTGTTAGGGGTTAGATGTTGTACCAAAAACATCTTGAATTTTCTGCTATGTAGGAAGTATCATACAGCTTTGTTTATTGGTGTTGAATACATCGTCCACGGAATATTAAAGGAACATGTATATTTCTTTGTGAAATAGTCGTTGACGTGATAGCCGAAATACCAATGAGGCATCCGGCCCAATTGTTGGAAAGTTGGGATGGGCATGCCAAAATTCGCGGATCAAACATTTGCTGTAAAACCAAAAAAAAAAATATGAAACTTATAAATATAACTGTTGTAGCTAAGCTAATCGAGCTAAAAGATTAGATTTTCTAAACTGATTGATAGTGAATCAAATCGAACAATGAAGCTGTTTTTATCTTATAAAGGCTGCTTCTAACAATAACATAAAGCTGAGATAAGAAAATCTATTTTTTAATACAATGAGGCGAGTGATTCAGAATTAACTTACGCGTGTAATTTGTATATGATATATTTTGAAACGTAATATTTTCACGAGATTAAGTATCCTTGCATTTCAAGACGCATATTTTCCTCCCTTTTTTTCCATTACTTTTATTGACAAAAGAGTGCACGTTTATAATGACCGTCCATGGGGAACGGCGGTCAACGTCCAAAGCTTACGTTGTCGAATTCCATTTGCTTTTTTTTTTTTTTTCGGGTTCTGGAAAAAGGAGAAGAAGGAACCGAGAAGAAGATATTAGCAAACAACGGGTTTTATTGCGGGCGAGGGTTTAAAAATTCAAAGGGCTCTCGAATTTGACTACGGAACGTGTCCGCCACACGCCAAACCGCTTTTTTATTGGCCAGGAAACGATAAATACGAGACGCGTTCAAAGGGTTGGTACGAGTTGGACTACAGTCCGCGGTCATCATGGAGTGTCGAAGTAGTACTCCGGATTCCCCTTCCCCCAGATAAAAGTAGTACTCGGCATGTTTCACAAAAATAATTTATTATAAAATGACCGTTTATATCACTTATAAGGATAAACTAATAAAATTATTTTCATCATTCGCGAAAATATATAAATGTAAATCGTAATCGATAACAACAACATTTTTTATTAACTAATTATTTTCAAACGACTATGTTTCGCCTTAAGTGGATTGTCAACGAAATACCTTTCACTAAAATTCGTTCTCCAGTTTTTATTAAGATGAGATGAGTTCTGTGATAATTTTGGATAAGAGTTGTATCAATGGAAGATAAGGAACAAATACACTTCAATAAAATTTAATCGACGAGGAAACCCGGTGCATAAAATTTTGACGGAATTAATTGGCGACAAAGTGCGATGACAAAGGTACAATGTCATAATTTAATTGACGATGAAATATTTAAAATTACAATTAAGTATGGGAATTGAAATATATATAAATTGCGGAAATGATAAATTGCTGAAAAGTAAAAATAAAGATAAATTTGCAAGAATGTTGAGTTCTTCCATTGATTTTTTTTGGTCGAATCTTGAGAGACCTCAAAAGAGGCACACTTAGGGTATTTATAACTCTCTTTAAACAATTACAAACGGCAATTACTAAATTTGAAAGAATAAATAACCCTTTTATCCTTTCTATGGTTACTAAAAGTACCTCATGAACACTTATCCAAAAAGATATAACTACCCAACGATTACCTTCATGTCGATTGCTCACCGGCGATATTGATGACTTTATTGAGAAAATTCAAGGTTCTTGTCAATAACTTCATACTGTGTTATTGATGGCTTCACTAGCGAGATGTAAGTATAATAATTATATTTATTAAATGCACTAAAAGAGGAGGTTAAGGAGCACTCTTAAATGATAGGGTAAATACCACAAAAAATCTCAAATTATGCCATAGGGCCATAGGTATTCTCAACTTCTTTTGTATTATAAAAAACCTAAATTTAGCCATTGTGACACAAATACCATAACTCTTTATATGTCACATATGTGACATATATACCCTTTATTACAATTCCATTCGGGTATAGTTGTCATAGTGATATAATTTTGAGATTTTTTATGATATAAAAATTATAATATTTATGTCATAGTGAGCATAATTTGAGGTTTTTATCACATTTTAGGAACAAATCTTTCGAGGAAGCTCATTTTTATGGTTCCATGCCGTTGGACAATTCACAGAAATAGATAACTTCAGCATCAAAAGTTAAAACTTACGACTTCTTCGTCGCAATGAAATGAATTGTAGAAAATCCAGAATTATCGGTTCCCTGCTAGGCCACAAGAGGGGCACCAATCAATGGACCAGCCCTTAGGCAATTATTTCCTCGGCCCAATCACGTGTAATGGGCCTCCCAGTTTCGGTCTTGATGTAACTATGGACTGAGGCCCACCAAGGAAAGAACATGTCCACCGATTCGGTGCCACCCGACTTTTGGAGTTGCTTTGCATATGTTGGGCCTTCTTGAAGATCTTCGGCTTAAAATCCCTGAGTTTACTCTCTCTTAAGCTTCTTGTCTGTATGTCTACTCGATGCCAACGGTCTTAAACCTAATTAAAATGATAACCTATTGATATTACCATTGTTTTAAGTTATGATTTTATTGATTTGGTCTAGGTTTGGTTGAGATTGCTTCAAACCAGATATTTGGGGTTAAGTTGTGTTGACACCAAAATGCCCAAGTCTCCCACCATCGACTTAGACTAGGAAAGATTGAGCAAGACATGACAAAGGTAAAAGTTGCTAAGCATTTAGAATTCTTAGTCGGCAAAATATATGTGGTTGATAAGTGTTTGGTGTTGGCATGAAAGAGCGGAGAAGGAATGGCTGTTGAAGTAGCGGGTTTGTTTAGTACTTGCCTGTAAATGTATGTTGCCGAATTTCAGGAGTCACGTAAAATATGTTTGCTTTTTTTGTAATTGTTGTATAAATATTTGAATCGTAGTTTCTAGTAGGGGCTCTCAATCGATCAATGAACACCATTAGTTCAATTTTATCTTAATATCATTATAACATTCTAGTACACTTTTATGTGTCTAGCCGTGATTATCTTTTGTCTCAATACATTTAAATTTCTCATCAATTCTGTCCAAGAATCAGTCTAGGATCCTTCACATCCTTTGTTGATTTTCATAACCCTTCACATTTTGAAAAGTTTTTCGTCACTAACTTTTCAACAAAAGAGGTTAAAGAACTTTTTGCAAAATCGAACCATTAATGCCCTCAGTATACGGAATTGAAACACTTCCTTACAAGATGTACCTAGGGTTGTCAACGGTTCGGTTCGATTCGATTTTTCAAAAAAACCGAACCGAACCGAACCATTAGAAATAACTTCCGAACCGAACCGAATGAAACCCGAACCGAATACAAACCGAACCGAAATTTCGGTTCGGTTCGGTTCGGTTTTTCGGTTTTTGGTTTTTAGCTTTGGGTTTTTGGTTTTCGGTTTTTTGGTTACTCTGTCCATCGACGAACCACACGACGACCTTCTTGGCGACGCCCGTAAGCCGAATGTAAGCTTGCCCCCGCTCTTGCCCCTGTTTTGGGCGGGCCGGGCCGGAGCTCCCGCCGTCCGGCTTCCGCGAGCTCCGCCGGCGTCGCCCGCGTTTTGTTTCCGATGTCTTCCTCGTCGCGTGTCGAGAGTCCCGGTGTGGGTCGAGCTTCGTTGACCCAAAAATCTCTCGTTATAGTAGCGCGCCCCAATTGTTTGATATAATGCCCGAACTGGATCTAAAAGTTTGTATGGGGAATATTCGTTCTCGTTGTGTTGTTTCGTCTGTGGTTGTTGTTGCCCCTTTCTTTGATCAAGCAAACGGAGGCAAGAGTCGCTGAGGCGTGGTTTTCGGATGGTAGGGGTGTGTCGAAACCTTAGATTGGGTCTCCGTTTGGGTGTTCGGGCAAAGTTTGGCTTCCACCGTGAGGAGGCCGGCGAGGGCAAGGGGTTCGGCGACGGCCGAGGTTGTCGGCCGTGACTCACCAAGCACCGGGTGTGGTCGGACGTGGAGGTCGGGGCGCCGGTAATGCTTCTACCGGGTCTAGGCGGTGGGGCTTGGTGGAGGCTCGGGCGTGGAAGAGAAGCTGCTGTTCGGGAGATGAGTCCATCGTGGACTCAAGGCCGGTGAGGGGCTCGTTGTAGCGGTGGCGATGGTTCGGCGGGAGGGCTACGGGCGAGTGTTCGGTGAAGAGAGAGAGGGGAGTCGTCGAGGAAGAAGTAACCGAACCGAAATAAGGTTTTAGGATTTTATCGGTTTATCGGTTCGGTTCGGTATGGTTAACCGATAAAAACCGAACCGATAAAAAAATTTCGATTTTTAATGAGAACCGAAAACCGAACCGAACCGAAAAAACCGGTTTTTTTGGTTCGGTTCGATTCGGTTTTCGCTTTGGTTCGGTTTTCGGGACGGTTTTTGACACCCCTAGATGTACCTACTCTGGACTTTGCATGGGTGTAAAATTCGATTGTCCGGGTACACACCCATGTGTACGATAACCTCCGAAATTAAAAGGATACGTTCAGGCGGAGTTAGGTGAATAGAGGTAGTAGCCAATAAGGAAAGGACGAAAGTATAGTTAAACGCAAGGGATATTGCATTCACCAGGTTAAATTAGATGCCAAATTCCCTTGAAAAAACACTAACTTCTTGTCCAAACTTTTCTTCATCTCATTAAAAAAATCAATTTTTTATTCGGTATCAAAATTTGACATTCATCAAATTTTCGTTCAATGATGACGTCCAAATAAAAGATTTATAGAAACTTGACAAGTGCGAATTTTGGCACCGATAATTGATGCTTTTTTGAGACAAAAAAAATTTAGGACGAGATTCGCGAAACAACTTTAAATGGTAAAATAATCTATTCTATCGTTCCCTTTTTACGTGGCGAAGACCCACAGTGGCAGAAGTCTCATTATTATCGTAATTATTGTTGTTAGAATAATTTAGGTAGGAGCGCATGGATCGGAGAGCTAACTTGTCTTGGTGTCCAAAGAACCAACTAAGGGGGGAGTCGGTCAATTTGATTCCCATTCCAAGCCACAAGCGGACAAACCTCCACGGCTCCGAGCTCAGTCGGCAGCTTTTTCTCTCCCGCTCACACTATTTCTCCTTAAAAAAGAAGGCTCCGTCCCGCCGCACAGTACGTGGCTGTCTCTCCCTCTTGCAGAATTTTGACAAACGTCAAATGAACTGGTAATAAAAACGCTTTGTCTTCTACCTCGTCTTCTACTCGATGGTGCCTTTGTCCTCACTCCTCCCCCATTCCATAACGGGACGATAAGTTCGCTGCAAGAAACAATGCGGAAGATACACAGGTTTCTTTAATACCCTCTAATCGGTCCATGCGCTAAACTCCATCCGACTTTCAACCCCATCATGTCTTTCAACAGCGTTGGGGTTTTCTGGTCTCCGGTATGTTTAGATTGCACCCAACATCGTATCCTAGTATTTAACTCATTGATCTTTGATTTTTATGCGGAGTATGCACTGAAGCTGAGAATGGATCTGTATAATTATTTTGTAGGGAGGATGTGTTTGGAAATGCTTTATAAAGCTGTTTTTGAGCCCAGAAAATTTTTGGAAGAAATTTATGATAGTCTTTTGGTTTAGAGTTCTTGTATAGGGCTATCTTTGTTTTAGAGTTCTTTACATATCAAATGGACTTTGGAAAGACTGAAAGTTCAAAGTAAGATTAGTTTTCTAAAGAGAGATAATTTCAATCTACCGATAGACAGCAATTGTCACTCTCTAAGTGCATATGACTACCTATATACATGTGATGGACTCATCTTGATCACTCATTCTTTCTCAATACTTCTTTCAAATCCTCCCCTAATTATGCTTTTGATAGATAGTAAGTCGATAGATTCCGACATCGGCCTGAAGCTTCTTCTAGCTAGAAGGTAAAAAGTGCCTGAATCACACTCATTATTTCTGTCACATTTTCATTACGCTACAGAATTTTGCTGTCTTCCTTGTGGGAGAAGGGCTGCAGGCCACGCTGTAATGAACCAGCCTTTGACTCTCGCAGTTATAGGAGCTATATAGCTCCTACCCCCTTGGCGAAGTACAATTTATGATAACGAAATCATAAATGCATGCATACATATAATATATTTGTGTAAAAACCGATAAAACTTGACTTAAATTAAGTTGCGCGATGCTCACTTATAAATTGATATTATTATCATTTAGAGTGCAATGTAGAGACTCAAGAAACTGCAAACATAAGATTTTGTTCGTGGTTTTGATACACATGGCACATGTTCATAATGACATATAAATATGAGTAAATACTAACAAGATATAAATCTTATCGGAAATTACCGTTGATAAGAGCAACTATATTTAAAATAAGTTTTAAAATCGTGAAATTTATTTGAATCGATGGACTTTGAAAGATAACTATCTCATTTGATTTTTCCAAAGGCAAGAGATTGTACTCTTCCCAGGCATCTCCCCAATCTAATTCAAAGATTATGTGACTTAAGATTTTTTAGCCCGGACACGGAGTTGTTAGGTAACTTCTGTGACCTGTCCAAGCCAGGTAATATTTTCCATCACATAGCAGTCGAGGAGTATATTCCATCTCCCTCGTGCACTGTGTAAACCAACCTAGGCCATAGTATAGTCAATCTCATTGTATACAGAGTTGGATTTTACACTACAGCATCAGTGAGCTTATGGCAGTCAATGCTAGAGAAATCAGATGAGACTGCTGTATATTCCGGAATCGCGAATGAGTCCATCACATTCCGCAGCTACTTTAACATAGGGTTCAAGCCAATATGGACACACAACACAACACCCCTCATCAAGCATTGACATTTCATGAAATGGGGCATCCTCGAGGACGTCTGAACGAATCACGCTTTTACTTCTTCTGGGAGGATATAAGGCAACCCTCTCCTCTAGGAGAGCCAACGAGTACACCAGACTAATGCAACAAACAGCAAACGATGCATCGAAAGGATTTTAAAAAAAAATGATGCATCGAAAGGATAAGCCACTTCAAAACAAAACCCAAGCTGAAAAACTCAAAAAAGGGGGAAAGAGTATACTGAATTGAGCCAGAAGTTGCCTAGTTGCCTTTTTCTTTATTTTTCACTTTATCTACTCCAGAGGAAAAAGTTTCCTGGAAAGAAATCCAAGTAAAAGATGGGTTGAAAAGATGGCAGGTTTCTTTTCTGATGAATAGAAGATTGCAATCTTCCTTGACAACACTTTGTGCAGCCAAGTACAGGTCGCGCACAGTGAAATCGCCTCCGGTTCCAAGCTTTGATTTTTTTAGGACACAATTCTTTCGTTCCATTTTTCGTTGCCCGGCACGGGCCGATAGCATTTCGACCTGAGCTTTAGCTCGTTATTGCGTTTCTGCCCTTCTTCCACCACCAGAAGGGACAAATATGTGAAAAATCTAAAGACGCAAGCAAGAAGTGAGCCGGAAGATCTCTTACGTACAAAGGAAAAATGAGTGGCCATGTAAGTTGCACTGTGGAAACTGATCAATTCTCGAACATCTCTCTCTGTACACATCAGGATCCTCTCTCCAGATATCTGCGGATCCTCTCTCAGTCGAGAAAACGAACCCAAAAAGGGTTTTCGAAATGCCAAAATACCCCCGGTTTTCCCTCCATTGACATACCAGGAATCCAGCTTTCAGATGAGAAAATCGTGGGTATTTTGGGTACTCGAGAACATAATTCAAGAAACTAATGAACAGAGAAAAAAAAAAAGAAAACAGATTGAGAGAGAGAGAGAGAAAGAAGGAACACTTGGGGATCAATTGTGGAGAGGATCTGGGCAACTGGGCACCGTTCTCTTGCTCTCTTCAAGAACCGACGATGAGTCGGCCGGAGCCGTGTCGCGTTTTCCGTCGAAGTACCTGTGCAACAACTCTTCCTTGGTCTTCCTGTGCGAGGCCACCACTTGCGATTGGCCCGTCGTCACCTTCTCCGTCACGATCACGCCGCCGCCGCCGCCGCCGCCGCCGCCGACCATTCTTCCGGGCACCACGCGTATGGCGTCGGCTCTACAATCGCGGAGGACGCATACTTGGAGCAGGAGGAGGATCGTCAGCTGAAGCAGCGCCGGTCGTCTCTTGGTGCGAACGGGAGGCATCGTTCCGGCGCTCTCATAAAGTCAACAAGCCCGAGCCGAACCCGGTCGCTAGAGCTTGCCTTTCGGACGATGATGAGTTGAAAGAAACTGAGAAAAACAAGGGCGGCAAGATTCGAGCTTTGCGGATCTTACGGGCGTTGAAACGAGATCGCGATGCTCCTCTTCCTTCTCTCTGATTTTCTTGGCAAGACACGCAGCAACTCACGCACAGTCTCTCTCTCTCTCTCTCTCTCTCTATCTCTGTGTCCGTGTCCAGGCGATAATGTATCACTTGTCGACGAAGAATTGACGGCTATTTTGCCAGAGAGAGAGAGGGAGACAGACAGAGACAGGGAGGGAGGGAGGATCAGTTGTCCCATGGATTACGGGGACCCACGTGATGAAAACATAGAAAGCAGCAGTACCAGCGGGCCTTCTAGAGAGAGAAAAATTGAAATGAAGGATTAATGTTAAAAGCATATTTTTGGAGCACTTAGCAAAACAGTAAGATAATGCAAAATTTTTTTGTCATTTTTCTCTATCCAACAACTCTTTTTTCTTCGCAATTGATATTTCGAGGATTCAGTGTTCTCCATTGAATATGTTCAATGAGTACCCTTTGCCAACACCAGTTCACACGACCAAATTATTGTGCTCGAAATGTCAAGAAGGCATGCACCGTTGCCCACTTTTGTACTGCGTTTTGAATATTTTAAGCTCGCTTTTTCTCGGGTAGAAAGTTCACAAACGCTTTACAGCCGATTTTCCAAATGGTATTACAATAATAATATTACTGCCCTTCGGGGCTTAAAAATAAGACTTCTGAGCCCCAAAAAGCAAACTTTGTTGTCTTTGGCATCAATCTGCCGCCACAAAACCGCGAACCGCGTGACGTTTTAAGCACGCCCGCAGCACATCAGACAGACCTTCATACTTTAGATGTCTGCGATTTAATAGCGAGATGTCTGTCCTTAACTCATACGCTTACCTTGTCTCTGTTATTATAATTAATTATTTTTAGGTTGGGATATAATAATTTCGGTACATTGTGAAATTGTCCTCCATTATTTCGAAACCGTCTCATCCATTCTCGACATTTTCGCGAGCTCCTGTCATATATAACACGACCTTGTAGAATTATTAGAGGCATCGACGACTTTTGTTACCAAAATATTCTCTCAATGTCCACGTCTCTTGAATTAATCACCCATTAATATGTGAAAAGGAAGTGTGTTTTATTTGGATTTATTCTTGGCACGAGTTAAGAATTATTTTGCTAGCGCCAATTATGTGGGTGATGTACTACTGGTATGATGGTAACGTCATTAAAAGAGACTCGCATGATTAGTCATCAACTATCGCGCATATCTTAGCACCGATCGAGAGACAATTTGATAGAGGTTGAGACTAACTTCCTCTTATGAATCGAATAGAGACCTAAGCCAAGCATCCTTAAGTTTTGGACAAAAATAATTTAAAAACGTGGTGTGTTGTGAACGTTAATCCTTCCCAAAGGTGAAAATAATCTCAAAAGTTCTAAACTTATGGGACGGTCCCCGGGTATAAAAAAAAAAAAATCTAAAAAGTCCTAAACTTATTGTACGATAATCAATTCAGTTATAAATTTTTTAATTATATTAATTCAGCTCTAAACCTCTTAATGATTTGCCAAACTAATCTTAAGTCTTTTTAACAAATTGTCAATTTAGTCATGTTGGCTGATTTTAATTGGACATCGCTGATGTAGCGGTCCAATCAGCATTAACCATACTACATAGCATGACCATTACTAACGTTGACATTTTTTTTTTAAAGTTTTCCAAATTTTTTATTTAATTTTTTCATTCCTCTCATTTCTTTTTTCCTCTTTTTACACATAGTCGCATAGGGTTGTTGCCCAATGACTAAGTGCCAACATCCTTTGCCGGCCACTAGGTGAGGCTCGGCAACCCCTATTGACTGAGGGTGAGGGAGTTGCCAAAACTCGCCTAGTCCCTCACTAGCAGGCAAGGACCGTGATGGCTTAGGCGAGGACCGTGATGCCCTTGCCTTGCTAAATCTGGCAAGGGTATAGTGGCCCTTTCAAACATGGTGAGGAGTCACGAGCACTAACCTAAGGGTTGCCGAGGGTCACAGACCCCCAACTAGGGGCTTGCAGGATTGCCAACCCTTGCTAAGTGCTCAATAAATGTCGCCAGTGCTAATTGGACCATCATGTCAAAGACATTTGATCAAAATTAACCGGAATGACTAGATTGACAATTCATTAAATTGTTAGAAGGTTTATGACTAAATTGATACAATTAAAAGAATTATAATTAAATTAGCAGGTTGTCAAAATATTTATGATTTAATTAATATAATTGAAAGGTTTTTGATTGAATTGACTATCGTACAATGAGTTTAGGATTTTTTGGACACTTTCCCTTATCTTGTGGGCAAAAGAAAAATATTGAAGCTATCTATAAACATGCCCCATACAACTAGGAAGACATACACATACTTCATAAAATGAAAAACATCTATGAGCATATCCCGAATCAAGCAATCAAGGTGGTTGAAGCTAATGTTGCATAACGTACATTCATATCAAACCATCGTTACGATTTGAGTAAGGCATAAGTCGGTACTATAATATCACATTGGCAAGAATTGACACTTGTCCACTAACAAACACTCCTTTGTAATTCCAAGCCAGAGGCTCAAGAATCTCGTGCAATCTAAGCTTCATTTCCTTGTCGAAACCCTACACTAGACCTCATACGTATGAACATGGTCCATACTCTTTATTATAGTTCCCTTTCTTGTACGCCACCAACAAATCAAAATTATAAATGGGACCCTTCTTCTTTTCAATAGACCAAGTCTTTCCCAACAAATTTCCCCCAAAAAATGATTAAAAAAAAAAAAACATCAAGCCCCATCGATCTTTGTCACTTTTGCGAGCATTTTCAAGAACGTACACATCGCACGCGCCTATGATCTGTCCTAGAAATTAATTTCTGTCCCCCCCTTATTTATGTTTATTTAATTTTCGGTACAACGTTCCCTGTTCTTATTAATTAATTAATTAATCGTCATTAAGTTATTGAATAAGAGCATGCAATTAGACAGGGGGGTGTGCAAGAAAGGTCGGAGGAGGAGGAGGTGGTGGCCCGGGAATCCCGGCACGGTGCTTGACACCCTCCTCGCCTGCCTGTTGACGTATGCGGTGTGAGTTGCATAACAAGGGCAGAAATAATAAAAAGGGTTCGTACTAAGGTTTCACCAAGTTTTGATGCAATCTTGTGATCTCCCCCTCGTTGAGGAGAACCTAATCGTCCTTGCAATGACGACCATTTGGGGATTTTCTATGATTTCTCCCCTCGGACTTTCAAATTGCAAAAAGTGGGTTTGACCCAGCTCGTGTCTGAAATCTTTGGTTTTGACTTATGTGAGTGTCTTAGCTTTTATTTGGAGGACGTTGGTCGATTAAAAGATTGTTAGCTCCACCCAGGCAGAAGGCGCCGGTGAAAAAGTACGGCCGGAATTAATTAGGCGAGACTCGATTTTGCCGAGTCCACTTAATTAAATGGTGATTTGATTTTACATTATAGGCGTTGGAGGTGGATGGTTCACGACCTATTTCAACTGTATCAATAATTGTAGAATATTGTGAAATGATATATATATATAAAGGTATGGAAAATTAGAAAGAGAATTGGGTAAATAAAAGAATCCTGTGTAGCGTCATGGAGTCGAGGTTTAAGTTTTTCTCGAATCGAATTCTATGCGCACCGAATCGAACAGATCTTGTTGCAGTCTCTGAATCTTAGACTTTAAGAATTGGTTGAGTGGACAAGCGTTTATATTTTTAATGCAGTAGACCCGTGCTTAAATTGCAACGTTTTCTCGCTAGAGGGAACTTTGGGACCGCTTCATCAGAATTTTAGCCGGAGTCTCATGTGATGCACGTTGATAGTACGATCGGAAGTGTACTGAAGCGCATGATAGGCAGTTACATCGTATGTAATTGTGGTCATGACACATCAAATCAAATATCACGAATTTGGGAACTAATCCAACCGGCAAGTAAGGCTAATAAAGGCCGGTGAAAGCCCGCTATGTGCCATGCATTTTCACTTAGATTTTGGATCGACGGCTAGCCGGGGGCCCCGGGACAGAGGTACAATCTCACATGTCAATGGGGGTTTGTGCAGTAGCATCACATGCAAAACACCCAGGGAATCCCAATGACTTAAGCTAGCTGAAATTTAGAGATTTAAGACCGTACCTTGTCATGTGCAACTTCCCCTAATTGCCACGCAAGTACCTTATTAGTATCTGTCATTGACGATTGTTGATTGGATGATGGCGCTATTATATGCCAGGGGAGAAAGCTAATTAGAATCTAGATTTTCCTTTCTTAGAATATGCTCAAAATTTGTTAAAAAGAGTTGATAAAAAAAAGGGAAAACGACACAAATGATTCTTGAACTTTACCCGATGGGTAATGTGTATACACAATATTGTTCACGAACTTTTAATTCGTTTAATGTAGTCTTTGAACTTTTTATATACATTCAATATAGTTCATGAACTATATTGAATATGTACTAGGCACATTGAATGAACTAGAAGTTTAGGGATTATAGTGTATGTTGAACTAAAATTTAGAAATCACGTTGAATAAATTAAAAATTCAGATTAGGGACCAATTGCGTCCCCACTCCTAAAAAATGGAGTGATGAGCTACTCCTACTAAAATCTGGGTCTTGCATTTTGAAGTGTCAATAGTTGCTTTAGCCGGCCATTCACGTTGAAGATGAACTCTGTGGTCCCTGATAAGGGGTTGAGAAGATGGCACGTTGATGATGATAATTGAGGTTAAGGAAAAGTCATTTCTTTTCGTGGATTGACGAGACGTGGCTTGGGAATTACAGGCAATTTACCGGAAGAGAGAGATCTATGGCTACACCTACACGCCCGGCCAATACCAGTTTACCACCAGACCAAGAACTGCACTCTGCAGGACATTGAATGTCTTTGACCCCTTCTCCTGAGCTGTACCTTCGATTTTATTTTCACCACACGGCACGATCGTTTTTGACTTTTCTTTTCCTCGCACTCCAGAGGAGAGAATGGGAGAACCCATCTTCGGAGGCACGTGAGATGAAGAAATGACCGCAGAGGGATTGAAGCAGAAGGAGGAGCTTTTAAACTCGAGGGTTGTCCCGAGGAAAAAGTTTGGAATGGGAGTGGCCCAACTTATTAAATTTGCTTTTGGGCGGGTGTGCGCGTGTGTTGCAAAAAAGGCAAATCTAATCTAGTCTCCTCAAGCAAAACACAGATACAAAAAGATAAAAACAAGGTCGAATGATTGTGGCGTGTGAAATGGAGGGATGGTACTCTCTGAATTCAATGGAAAGTTTGTCAACTCCTCCGACTGATCTCTCACTTTGGCTGACTTAAATGCCGTCTTTGATTGCGTCTTGCCCTTTTCTCATCAGCCCTTTTCCACTGTCATCCCCTCCCTCTGTCCCCTTGCGTTTGCCTTCTTCTCCTTGCTCTTTTCCTCTCTCTCTCTCTCTCTCTCCTCTCTCTCTCTCAAAAAGAAAAGGAAATAAGAAAAGGACCATTAAAGAAGGACCGAATCTGCTTTATGCATGGCGTGGTAATTACAATGAGACGCATTATTTGAAGTGGAGTTGGATCGGATGATTGTAATCGAAATAGATAATTTCAACCTGCCCTAGGGTGAATATTTGGTGGGCTTTGCTAGATGCATCTGGCTTTTGGTATAAGTCCAATGCTGATGCTACTTCTGGTTTCTCAAGTTCCAATTTTGTTGGGTATGAGCACTGCGGTTATGCGATAATCTTTCTCCTAATACTCATCTAAGCTAGATGGTAAGTATGCTTGATTCATGCAAATCCAGCGATCCTGACCCAAGTCTAAGAAGGGGGACTTCTTTGAGATGATGGAGAGGCCCAAACAGGGAGGTATTGCTGCAGTATTGAATAATGAAATCCTGGCAGCTAAATTGATACTTAGAGAGTTCGAATATTTGACAACTGAATTATATGAATTCAGGCATTGTATCCAAAACAGAGTCTTCATTTAATCCCGTGACATCAAGATATTCGTTGTTGGCAGGGGCAAATGAACCCACAAAGAAATTCCCCTGACATCAGATGGCACAAAGGCACGACGCACAATAGGCCCAACTGCTTAAATTACCGGCAAAAGGCTTGAGGAAGATATGCAGCAAACATTAGGCATTGATTTATATGTTCCTGAAAGCTGGTTGGCATGTCTGTTCTTAGAAAGGCATTGAGATTGACTCATCTCACGTGGTTGCTCTAATCTGCTTGGTATGCTCAGATTCGAATCTTAGGTTGATGTGCTGTTTGAAAGCCTTAACTCTTGCTCTGGTCACGTCCTATAATCTTGAAAATGCAAGATTCCACGGTGAATTGGTGATCACAACACCATACAGCAGCGCTAGATGGATGGAAAACTTACAGCTATTTGGACCTTGAGCGAGCTGATTCTATGCATATCCAGTCATCCCAACATCTGAGGTTGATCAAGTTGCATTATGATTCGCTGGATTTTTTGCAGCCTTCTTGAAAGTACATATAGCAGTAGATATTGATAAATCATCTATGTCGCTATGATAAGAACAACCACCGCTTCGGTGACGAGAACGCCTCTTCAGAGTGTCCCCCAGAAGATGTTTTGGGCACTTATCAATCCCCTATACTTGGTTTGACAAACGTTTCCTTTTGCTGCTAGAGCAATTTGCTTCCGCTATTGGAGAAGTGGCTCTGCACACATTTTAATGCTAAAACATCGAATTGTTCATTCTTACCGTCTTATGCCGCTAAAATGTTCAACAAGTCGGTGGGAGTTTGCAGTGACCATTTTCAAGAGTTGGGATCCAGGATGTATTTTTTCTTGAGTTTGGCAATCAATAAGAAGACGGACTAAAGGTAGGGATTGCCTATTTTTGATTGGCAACAGCTACTAAACTGGGCTAGAAGTCGCCTACTAGTTAAGTTTTGCAGATACTTCTCCTTGGTTTCTCAGGATAAAATGACTGGAAGAGATCATGCTATCGCACATTTGAACAAGATAAAAAAATATGCACCCCAAGGACATCATAATTCTAGTGCATTCTTATGTTCAAACTTAGTTGACTTCTTCCGGTCAAACGTGAACTACTGTCTGAATAGTTAACATGTGCTGCTAAGTCCATGAAATAAAATTGGCAGCTCAGGACTTTCGTTGTGATTTATGGCACAAATCTTCTTGTGCTGCCTTTTTCTAAATAAAGAGAAGAAGGAGAAAGAGGGTGATCAAATAAGAAAACTCTCCAGGAACACAGCCACTTCAAGCAGTCATCAGTTGTAGTTCGCTTGAAAGAGAACAAGAAAGCACTCCCTCCATATCCCACCAATCTCGTAGTTATGGACACTATGTGTAGCATTTGTGCGCTCATCTTCAACTATCATTCCCTGTGTGCAAGAAAAGGGAATCTGTATATGGTAGACGCCAGCTTGACTGGTTTTATCAATCTAATTCGGCAAGGCCGATTTATAGATCAAATAATGATGTTAAACAGATATCTAACATACCATCTCTCACAATTGCAGCAAGAAGTCGGACACTAATTACTCATCCACGAGAAGGGAAACACAAAGTCATACCCATTCTGCATGCGGAGAGCACTGAGACAGAACAGAAGGATTATCATCTAGCAGTTGTTGATCCCAATATCTGGATTCACTTTTGGCTGGTGTGGAGAAACGCAACGAAGCATACTGTCATCACTTCTATCCACAGAACCAACCAACGTTGCTGGCCTCAATCCACAAATTTTACTGCTTTTCCTTAGATATCATCAGTTATACTCCTGTCCGAAGAAGTCATTGAGATTGCCTCCCGCGATCTTGGTCAGCACCGTGCTGCAAAACTCACAGCAAATTTGGTGTCTCTACAGTCCTATTGGGGTGACAAAACAAAGAAGCAATTTTCTGGAGCATTGTTATTGGATTCATGGTAATCATCTCATCGTTCATTGACAAGTCCAGTTACCAAGTAGTCATTGCCCCATTAGGACAGATATGACGCAGGGTGATCATCTTGTGGTTAATCCACGCTGCCCCTCCTACCATGTTGCAGCAAGACAGATGATCTGTTTAGAACGGTGTAAATTATGCCGTCATCAAGGAGAAATCTGCGGGTTGGATTCAACAGGAAAAAAGGGATCGGCTTGATTGTTCAGACTTTACTTTTTTTAAATCGCTCTTGGAAATCAGACAACATTTGCGAGTTCCATAACGCATCAATCTGACAACACAGCATTCTGAGTTTCATTAAGTTGAAGAAAGTAGTAAATACCGTTTCACATTGGAACACTAGGGGACCAAGGAACAACTTTTACTTCTTAGGAATCTCCTGCCTTCTCGTCCTTCAAATAAAATGCTACAATCTACAATGTTCGGAAGGAAAGGAACAGAGTACTCCCTAAGTTAGAAAAGTTGTTGCCGCAATCAGACTTTCATTTCGAGCTACCTTTCGAGCACTGATATGAGATGGGAAGAAAGTGATTGATGCTGAATTCAGGGAATCATGTGAAAATGGAGAACCCGATTCTAGCTTGATAACTGAATTCGAATGTTGGTGCGCTGAGAACGTCTTTGTGATAGAAGTAGAATGCAGTCCTTTGTCTTCTTCTAGGTCGTTTCCAGCTGATTGGGTTGTTTGGGTGGTCTGTTGGTAGTCTTAATTTTGGCTTAATGTGGACGTGCTTGACGAATTGGTTGCGACCTTGGCTTGTCAGGGGGTCAGCCACCCCTCAACTCTCAAGGTTGAGCAGTAAGATTTAATAGCTTATCCTAGAAAGAACACCGACTATTGCTCTGAAGCAAGATGGTCTTGTATGACCGCGTTTAAGGCAACTCGGAGACCTTAAGTTAAATGGTTCTTTTGAAATGCAATAGCATTTTGTAAAGGGTAATTGGAAAGTATCTTGGGAATCAATTTATTTGGAAAAATACTACACACATAAAGAATTGTAGTCATATATTTTAAATAATAGTAAATAACTAAAAAAAAAAAAGTGAATCGCTGGCAAGCTAGATCTAGCATAGGTGGCCCTCGCTTGAGTTTTCATGACCTCAAACGAGACCCGGGAAAAGTACCAAAAAAGTCTTCAACCTATTGCATTAGTATAATTCAATTTAAAATTTTTCAATTGAACCGATTCAGTCCTAAATCTTTTCATATCGGTACCAATTTAGTCCATCCGGTAAATTTTGGCTAGCCGGCAATAACGTGGACACCGGCCGGTAGTCGAACATTGACGTGGACACCGGCCAATGACCAGACGCCGACGTGGCAATTTTTTTTTGAATTTTTTATTAATTTTTTCTTTTCTCCCTTCTTCTTCCTACTTGGACTGTCCTCACGATGGCTGCGAGGCCCTCGCCGGCCGTTGGTGAGGGTCACGACCCTCGCCCAAGGCCACAGGCGAGGTGACTTCGTCTAGATTTGGTCGGGGCTGGCCTTGTCGCAGGCAAAGGCGGCCTTGCCGGCAGCCCTCACCAAGTGGCCGGTGAGGGCTTCTTGGGCCACCGACGGTAGGCTCGCTAGCCACCGTGAGGACAAATCAAGGAGGAAGAAGGGAGAAAAGAAAAGGAAAAAGAAAACAAAAAGGGAAAAAGAAAAAGAAAAGTAAAAAAATAATAAAAAATCAAAAAAATTATTAAAAATTGCAACGTCAACATTCGATTGCCGGTCGGCATCCACATCAACGTTGATCGGCCAAAATTAGTATAATGGACTGAATTTGTACAAATGTAAAAATATTTAGGATTAAATTGATCTAATTAAAAAATTTATGACTGAATTGGTACAAATGCAATAATTTTAGGACTTTTTTAGTACTTTTCTCGACAAGAACCACATTTGGTCATGCAACCTGGGTGCGCCGACTTCAGTGAGTCGCATCTTGTCAGAATGTTGAGTCTTGAACTTCACTACATTAGGGCTTGAAATTGAGCACAAGCGTCATGCAACCCTTGGCTAGCGTTGCATGAGCGTCACGTGTGCCTTGGCGACACTTGACCCTCAACGATCGTTAGCGTCGCCTTACTTCAAAGAGAGACGATAAGCTGTGGGAGAGATGAACAGTGTGCCGTTCAAGGGTAAAAGAGGAATATGAAAAATTGATGAGGGTAAAACTGGAATAAAATTTTTCTTTAATTTTTGGGCTCCAACATTCCAAAAATGATGAATACCCAGTGCTGGCGGGTGGTGGCCTTGAGATAAAGGCCTTTGGAGGACTTCCAAATGGGCCCCAAAAATGGTGATCAAACAGTTTTAGCATCTGCTTTAGAGTCTTTGAAGGTTTAAAGGACTCCGGAAACATCTCAGCATTCAACGGTTTGTCTTCCGGTTGTTGTGTAGAAGATTGGACCTAGTTAGGAAGTTGTATTTCCCTATCCTGCAGCATTCCTACAAAAGTAGTTCATACAGAGAAAAATATCTCGGCGAGTACTTTGCAAGTGCTACGAGCACACTGATCATGCAACACTAAAAACTCCTCACTCCAAACATAATAAGCAAATGGAGGAGTTCCAAGGAAGGTCTATCAAAATCACCCTTAAAACTCTTTTTAATCCGAGTAGCTGAGAGCCTGAGAGCACTCAGGGTGTGTTTGGTTAGACTTTTGGGAAAAGTCTTTAGAGAAATGTAAAGGGCTTTAAGTTAAAGGGACTT
This sequence comes from Eucalyptus tenuipes, assembly GCA_014182365.1. Lineage (NCBI taxonomy): Eukaryota > Viridiplantae > Streptophyta > Magnoliopsida > Myrtales > Myrtaceae > Eucalyptus > Eucalyptus tenuipes. The sequence goes on along the minus strand of CM024538.1, from coordinate 27,411,337 downwards.
TTCAAAATGCAAATTGCATTTGGTAAATTGTAATTTAAAAGTCCATTATGAAGTACATTTGAGCAAAATAGTATATGGAGGACTTATATTTATAAAGGACCTTTATTATTTAAAAAAAAAAGTTGGTTAATGAAGGGCAATGGCCACCGTTTGAGGTTGCTGGACCTCAGACAGCCCCCGGCAATAGTCGCTTGGGTCACCGTGACCGTCGCTAGTGTCCCTCTAGCCCGTCGTCTGCTCCTTGTAACCCTGCGCAACCCCGCTGGCCCTCCTCAACGGAGAAGATGAACATTCAATATTTGCATGTCTAGAAGGGTGAAAGCCCAAGGCACCCCAAGACTAGCCTTGGGCTTTCAGCCTTCATAAGGTTAACTTTCTCCCGATTGGATTTGTAAAATTTTTCCCAAACACCCAATATTTGGCCAGAAGGGCTTTGGGTGTCTAAGGCCTATTCCTAAAACTATTCCCAAATGCAGCCTCATTAGACCAAGCTTGAGCTGGCCGAGGCACATTACACAAAGAATGAACACTTTCCCAACTTTGTCTTGAGAAAGAGCATTGGAAAAGTGAATGTTCTCTTGTTTCATCTTCCTTCTCACACAGCAGACAAACGCCCATAGATGGGACACCAACATTCGCATCCTGTCTTTGACCTGCGATTTATTTAAAATAGCAACCCTTTCAACAAAAGCATGCTTCAGCACATTGGGCACATTAGGCCTAAACCAAATGAGTTCGTGCCACTAAACCTTGGCACCATTAGGGCTTAGTAACTTCCATGCTTCTTTTATATTCCATTTCTTCATAATGAGGACCCAAGGCATTTTACCAGATCCACAGCATTAGAGCTGGGGAATATAACTCCTCATGCAGCAACTTGAATGGCAAGAAGATCCTCAGATCCGGAAGAAGGCCAGCTCCAACCGAAGTTCCCTCTATTACAGCAGCCACCTTAGCATTCTTTTGAATAGCCGAGTCATTAAGAACTCTCGAAGGAAATCCATCCACCAAGATCCGCAAGGGGTGCCGGTTACCCAACCATTAGCAGACGTAGCACATATCATCAGACTAAACCTCTTACATTTAAGCCTAGGCATACTTTTCATTTGGGCTTCACTAACCTTTCTCAAACTTGTTACTTATTGCTTCTCCCCTACTTTGGCCAATGACGTTTATTATCAGTAATTCCTACACTTATGTTTTGGAAAATCGCCAGAGACGTAATAATTTCATCAATGTCAACATTTGTAAACACATAATCTTTCTCGATCCTACTACAATGGTCTTGATACTCGATGAAGTCAAATTTATCAGAGATATGTCATGTGAGAATCTCTAATTTCTTGCACACTTACGTCAGCATGAAAATTGAATTTCGAGCTGCTTGTTACTAACAGCACAATAGGTGTCCTTGTCCTTAACATTTGAAAATTCCTCCACCAAATATATATTTCCCACCCACAGAGCAAATCTTGAAGACGATAGCCCATGTTGTAACTTGATTAGTTCCAGGGATCAGTTCATTCTAAATAATAGACAAAAGGGTAAATGAAAATCCAACTAAGAAGCAAGAGATATAGAAATATTGACACGCCTTCTCATCAAGAAGAACCATATAAATATTTACTAGTTTCTTATTCTCTGCTATTAACTACATTCAGCATGGAAAAACATACTCTAATCCTTGATTCATCTGAATCAACCATTAAGTTTTCTAATAGGTGATTCTTCTTCTTCTTCTTCTTCTTTTCAATCTTTATTGACCAAACGATACCTATCTGAAATGGCTTTTCTAATAAGAAGTTCAAATAGTATATCTGTTTGACACTCGCCACTCAATGTGAAGCCTGGCAAATCATTTGGTGATTAGTTTGCCAGGAAGCGTTTGATAATCTGTGAACACACCCCACAACTCTTCTTCCTGTCTTTCCCAAAGAGTAAAAGGGGAAGAAAGGAGAAATTGCATTTCTGGAATATCCCCTGATACCAATACAATCTCTCTCCTCCTTTTCACCATCTCTAGTCTACTATCCTAAGCAAACGCCACTCAAGACACCTGTGATCCTATGCTCAAAGTTTAATGGGTGAGCTCATTCCATCGAAAAGCAAAAAATTACATCCGACCAATGAGCTCTATTTCAATCCAATGGCGAAAGATTGTAGTAGCATTGTGCCTTTGGGTACTATAGCTTGACCCTTTCAACCCCATCTGTAGTATGCCGACGGAGTTGGTAAACTCGTGCCATTTGAGGCCGAAAGAAGATGAAAACGACGGGACTGGCGGTGATCGTCAGTCCGAGCAGAAGAAGAGCAGGAGCCATAAATCTTGAACGAATTCTCTAGACTCTGAAGAAGAAGGGAACATCATAAGAATACCGATGAGGAAGTCCTTGCCTCTCGTTTCAAGACACTCCATAACCACAGATTCAACGGTCGATCTCCATCGTCCAAGAAAAGAAGCAGCACCGAGAGCGAGACCCATCATTGAATTCAATGAATTGCAGTGCGCCACAAAAAATGATATTTTTCGAGTTAAGCAAAGTTTGAGAGAGAGAGAGGATCCCGTATGTAGATGATAGAACATAACTGAATCAGCTTGGAGCACCTAATTTCTTGACGAGAAGGCGAATTCCCATCAGCCCCCCCTCCTCCCCGGGTGATAGTATAGGCAAGACTACCTAAAAAATCTTAAACCTGAAAAATCTTAAATTTTCCTATTATATGAATACTAATTTTGTTTTTTTTTTTTTGTCGAAAATAGATGCATAGGCAAGTTCTGCAATTTTTATGAAATTTTTTATTTTCAAACTATTTTTTAATGTCATATTGATCGAAGTGTACCCATTGTTTCAAATAAGGACCGAAGTGAATTTTGTTTCAAATAAGGACCCAAGTGATCAAGTTAATCTCTATTGAGGACCTTTTTGTGCAGACATTTTTTGGCGATTAAAATAGGGGCAATTTTTTCATAAATTTGTGATAGGAAAAAAAGAGGAAAATTCTAAATTAATTAAGTTTAGGTTATTCATTTAGATGTTTACGTTTTTTCTTCTTCTTCCCCCGCTGCTCCTCAACCAAATCGCTGCCCAATCATCATCGCGACTAGAATCTCGTCACTCCTCGCCTTGCTCGACCGGTGAAGAATTTGGGTCTCCGCAAACAAAGAAAGAAGCAAGTTTTCTTCTTGTTTTTGAATTCGTGCCTCAACCAGCGGAGAATTTGGGTCTTCGACTTTGCAGAGGATGGGTACAAGAAATGGGAGAACTTCGTTCTTTGACTTTGCAGAGGATGGGTACAAGGAACAAGGAGTCGAAAAACCTAGGGTTTTTTGTTTCTATTTTAGGATTTGTTAATTTTCCCTATATTTTTTTGACAAAATAGGCAAGTTCTGCAATTTTTATGAATTTTTATGATTTTTTTTCAATTTTTTTTTGTTGTTGTTCTTTTTATTTCCCTTTTCTTTTCAATTTTTCCTTTTTTTTTTAGGGTTGACAAGGGCTTTCAAGCCCTCACTAGATCTAGGCGAGAGTTGCTTCATTAGTGCTTGCCAGCTAAAATGAAAAGAAAAGGAATTTATAAAAAATTTAAATTTCCTTTTTCAAAATTGTTCATGTTAGTGTCGGTCATGTGACATAAGACTATTAGTGTCCACATTAGGATTTTTAAATAAAATTTGTTAGAAGGATTAAATTGGTAAATCTTCATAGGGTTTAAGACTAAATTTGCCAAATTGAAAAATTTAGAATTGAATTAGTATCCGTATAATAGGCTTAATTATTTTTTGATAATTATCTTGTCATATCAATCCCCTAATATCTTAAGACAATTAAGGCTTTACTCACAAGATTAAAGACAACCGAGGCTTTCTTCAGGAAAATTGTTCAAAAAACCATAAATTTATTGTGCAATGGTCAATTTAATTCTAAATATTTCAATTTTGTAATTTAGTTTTAAACCTTTTGACAACATGATAATTCAATCATAAACTTTTTAACGAATTGTCAATTTAGTCATTTTGGCTAATTTTGGCTAGATATCATTAATGTGGTGGCCCAGTCAACGCTAACCATCCTACGTAACACGTCGGCGTTTATACAGACATTAATTTTAAAAAAAAAAAATCAATTTTTCTATTAATTTTTTTATATTTTCTTTTTCCACTTTTTCAGAGGGCCAGTGGAGCTACTCGCCATTGAGGAAGGGCGGCGAAGCCCTTGCTAGTGGTGGGTGAGGGCCACGACCTCGCCATCCCTTGTTGTGGTGGCAATAGCCTAGGCAAGGGCTCGTGGCACCCTTGCCAGCCATATTGAGGGCTTACGAGCCCTTGCCATACCTAGCCAGCCACGACACCTCGCTAGATTCAGCGAGGGCTGTGACCTTGTGGCCAACGAAGGCTTCGCAGCCCTTGCCCAGGGCCCAACGAGGGTCACCGATTCTCAACTAGTGACCCTTTGTAAAAAGAGGGGAAAAAATTAATAAAAAGTTTGAATACTTTTTTAAACATTAAAAATTATCCACGTCAATGACGTCCAATCAAAATTAATTGGAATGACTAAATAGACAATTTGTTAAAGGATTTAGGACTTATTTGGCAAATCATTAAAAATTTTAGGATAAAATGGCATAATTAAATGGGTTAGGACTGGATTAGCAAATTGTTTAAAAATTTAAGATTAAATTGATAAAATTTAAAAGGTTTAGAATTAAATTGATCATCATGTAATAAATTTATGATTTTTTGAATTTTTTTTCCTTTCAGATCCATAAAGCGTGGTCGGTCACAAATTTTGAACTTTTGCCAATCGATGTCGATCCAACTCGGATCCGTTTAAAACCGACGCAGGTCGGACGATTGAGTACTGAAAGCATTGGCCTATCCGTCCTCATTGAACCAAACAATCAACTGATGGGTCGGGCCGCTACGAGATTAAGACTATTTGTCAGAGAATTTTTCCCAATTGGTGGTCCATTTTCGTCCGTTCTCTTATTCGAATGGAAGTCTCGAGATATTCATATAAAATCAACGAAAAATAATTTTCTAAAATGAAAAGAAAAAAGAGAAAAGTTTTGTGTGCCATAAAAGCAGACGGGCCCCCTGTCGCACTCAAAACACAAGATGACAAAACTCTTCTTGATTAGCATCCATTCTTTAGAAGAGGCGGTTTTGTGTCCCCCGCGTCTCTTATCCCGATAAAACGGCCCGAGTGCTTAATCCGTCCAAGCCCACAAAATTTTTTCCCATTTTCTCATTTAATTTACAAAATTTTTCCTTTTTTCCTAATTCGAGTGGAATTTACATTTTAGAATTTAGTGGTCGAGTGGAGCTATAAATAGGGGGCATGGTTTGCAATGTACCCTCAAGCAACTAGAAGAAAGTGATAAGCCTTGTGAGGTGTTGAAGACAGCCTTGCCCCCAAGGGGAGATCAGTGATGGCCTCAGCCTCAATGCTCTCGTCTCCAGCCGTCCGGGCCGCCCCGGCTCAGGCCACCATGGTCGCCCCATTCACTGGCCTCAAGTCCGCCTCGGCTTTCCCGGTCACCCGCAAGTCGAGCGAGGACATCACCTCTCTTTCCAGCAATGGCGGAAGAGTCCAATGCATGCAGGTACTAAAAGACTAGATTATAATCGTTAGGAAGACTTTACCCCCATCACTCTCAGATAAATGTGGACCCTAGGATATATAGATCCAATTGCATCTATGTCTTGCGTCTAATTAAAATTGCATGGACTCAATTTCACTATACTTAAACTCGACTTGGCTACGAAATATCGTGCTTGGTGCGACACTCAAATTTAATCGATTTCTATGTACTCGAACTCTACGGCAAAAATTCTAAAGAGTGGAACATAGCACTAAGACGACTTTAATGGCGACCATCAGGTGTGGCCTCCGATTGGCAAGAAGAAGTTTGAGACGCTGTCCTACCTCCCTCCCCTCTCTTCCGAGTCCTTGGCCAAGGAGGTCGACTACCTTCTTCGCATGGGATGGGTTCCCTGCCTCGAATTCGAGCTCGAGGTGACGTTTTCCTCTCCATCCTCTCTGAATACTCGAATGGACGTCTCTAAACGGCGCTCATTTAGGAACGTGTATTCGAGATCTGATGTTGCGTTTGTGATCTCGACATTGCGCAGCACGGGTTCGTGTACCGTGAGCACCACAAGTCCCCCGGGTACTACGACGGGCGCTACTGGACAATGTGGAAGCTCCCCATGTTCGGGTGCACCGACTCGGCCCAGGTGTTGAAAGAGCTGGAGGAGGCCAAGAAGGCTTATCCCACGGCGTTCATCCGGATCATCGGGTTCGACAACAAGCGCCAAGTGCAGTGCATCAGCTTCATCGCCTACAAGCCCCCGGGCTTCTAATTCCGCTTACCTGCTTGTGCTGTGAACTTTTCTTTGAAGGTTTTTGGAGATCGCTTTTGCTTTCGCAATGCCTGTTGCAGTTGTTGTGTTTTTTCCTTGTGGTGTCTTTGTGACGAATCTGGACCGCCCGGTATGATAGAAGGGCCTCGATGTACATAAATGAGTAATCTAATGTCAGATCAAGTCCTTTTATCACAATAAATTGCATCTTTGATTCTCTCCCTCTCTCCTCTATATCAATTATTATTTTTCTGCACTTTTATTCTGCTAAATCAAGCTAATCACACATCAAGAAACATAGGAACCCAAAACTTTCGATCCTGCAAGAAAGAGATACTAGTTTTTCTACGCCTTTTCCCATTGTTGTGATCGATTCCGACTGCAGTACACATTCAAAAACATAGTCTGGTTTCTGGCTATAAGCTTATCAAGGGAGAACATGTCTTGACTTGTTATTAAATTAGATGGACAGACTCAACCTTCAACGAAGACCTCGTTCTGGGGAAACTAATTACACATTACTACTTGTGTATAGTTGTGCGGCTTGAGCTAGCCAAGCATGATACTTTCCCCAAAGAAATTGCATGAAATTCAAAAACCGGGACACAACATTCTATCAACTTCATTTTCACTTATTTATTTATTTATCCTTGTCCCGGAATTTTGCGGGAAAAATGCATTCGGTGCTGCCATGTCTGGACGACCCCTTTTAGTGGCTTCAATCGCTCATTTGATCGGGACGTCCATCGGCATTACTTTTTATGGGACCTCTGAGAATTCAGACCTGTCATCTGTGTTGACTGAGACTACTGATGGCAAGCCGCCGTGCTGGGCCGGGATGGCCTTGCGATTTTATGGGCCTTGCAGGTCGTGCTGCCGGCCATCGCCTCTCCTAGGGGCTGATGGTCCGTGTTGAGCCAGTTCCCGGGCCCGCCCCACTTGCCTAGTCCATCGGCTACCGTTCGAGCCCACTTCGTCAGTCCCTACCTCCTGTTCCTCCTTCCTTTCTCAAATTCAAGGCATAAAAGTACGATAAGTCTCTTATCGACGAACTCCGAAACGAAGGAACAAGGTTATTAGATGAACATGCCAGCCGAGAGCAATCGAGAATAAATCTGTGGTTTCTAAGGGCGCACATGATATCCATTTTATTTTTTGCTCAGATTTACTTTTTCTATTTTTGGTAATAAGTTTGGAATAAAAATCCATTTGATAATGTAATTTCATTTTTCTATTTTCAAAACAAATTTTTAGTCCAAAATTAGGTTTGCAATAAAAATGAAAAGTAAAAATTTTCTGTTTTTTCTATTTCTGTAACAAAATTAAAAAATAAAAACCATTTTCATCGTTTGTCCTTGCTATTAGGTTGGTGCCCACTTGCTGCCACCCACTACTGTCCTCCACTATCCTCCGCCGCTCGGAAGGGAAAAATTTGTGTCATTATAAAATGCATATTTTTGCTTATAAATTTGTTTAGGGAATAGAATTAAAAAAAAAAAATATTTCTAGCAAGAAATTATGTCAAAAAATAGAGTAGTTATCATTCACATCCTAAATGACTTTTAAATAATAAAGCTACATTTGGTAATCCGGATTTGAGCTCGGATGACTTATCCTATCCAGTGTATGGGGACATCTTTCAAATTGGATAAACTCGCATATGTCTAGATAAATTGTTGGACAAGAAATCTGAAAGAGGAGATAGGGTAAAGCCGGATCGAATGAGAAAAAAATTAAGAAATTAACAAAATGAGAATCATTATTTATTTTATCGGCAATCGCTAATCAATCATGAATCTTTCCAAATCAAACCGGCTTATGAATACCTTCTATGAAAATCTGTGTAGTTGTGCAAAGGAGACGCTAGTGCTAGAGGTCTTCGATTGTGGCCACCATGGCAGAATCTCCCTTACCTTTTTTTTTTTTTTTTTTTTTTTTTTTTTTTTCTTTTTAGGGTCACTGGAATTTCCCTTACTTATAGAAAATGTAGGGAGCATGAGAGTGCTTAAAATATTGCACTTGTAGTGACAATAAGGAATGCTTGAGCTTAAGGTATTTATGAGAGTTAAATACAAAATGTGAAAAGTCCAAATCATGAGGCATTGTTTTTCTTTGTCCATATAGGTCATGTAATCGTGGGACGAGACATTAAGGGCATATTTGATAACGCACTATTCTCGGAACAATTTTCGATCGAAATTATTCTTTTTATTCTCGTTCCCGAGAACAATTTCTAAACATTTTAAGCTAGTTTGATAAGCTGTCCAAAATTTGATTCCGGAATAAAATTGCGTTTAAGACTGTCCTCAAAATTTATACTTCAAATCATTTTTTTAATTTTTAAATAATTTTATTATTATTTTCCTTTTTTTCTCCTCCTCTTCTTCTTCAAGGTGGCTGGTCTCCGGCCTTGGGATGATCGGCCACATGAGAGCCGATGACCTCATCGGAGCGTCGTTGGCCTTCGGCGAGGCCATGCCTCGTCGGCCGAGCTCGCCCAGCCACCGGCGGGGCTCGACCTCGCCGGATTTGGGCGAGGTCAAGCCTCACTCGGCCAGGCAAGCCTCACCGATGGTTGGGTGAGCCTCCGGCGAGCTCACCGGAGCTTGCCCTGGTCTAGCGAGCCTCTAATGAGCTTGCCGGAGGCTTGCCCAGCCATCGGCGAGGCTCACCTAGCCGGGCGAGGTTGACGAGCTTGTCGGACAGGTCGCTAGCGACCAACGGCGGTGGGCGGCGGATGACGGCGAACGGCAACGGTAGCGGCAGTAGTTGAAGAAGTAAGAGGGAAGAAGAACAAGAAAAAAGGAAAAAAAGAAAGAGAGAAAATAAGTGCTTCATTCTAGAATTGTTCTCACGATCAAAGAATCAACTTTTTTTTACTTCTCGAATTTGTTCCAAATCTACTTCCGGGAACAAAAAAAATAGAAATTTGTTCCCGGAAATAAAAATTTTACCAAACAGATTTCTATTCTTCCAAATCTACTCTCGAGAACAAAAGAATAGAAATTATCACTGTTTGGTAAATTGCCAAACAAACCCTAATAGGCCATGTTTAGCACAACCCATTAATCTCTTATCCTTACCATGCTTGGCCTGGCTCGTAACGAATCAATCAAGGCTTTAAAGCGGGTGGTCTAGCTGTCACTAAGCTAGTCTACTAACTCTTTGTTGGCAAGTCTAATTTTTCGTCTTAGATATTATCACAATTAACTAGATGTGATTCTTATCATTTCAAGTTCACTTTTTTTTTTTTTTTTTTGGGGGGAGTCTTTATTTCGAGTTCACTTTTTTTCTTTTTGGGGGCGTTTATTTCAAGTTCACTTGACGAGTAAGATTACGGCGCTTTTCTCAGGACGTTATTTCAATTGCTTCTTCGATTATAAAAGTGAAGAGAAGAGAAGGACAAATATAAAAGGGAGCGAAACTCTTTGGGATATTGCAATCGAAGCGAATGGAGTCCCGTGAGCTTCAGACCCTTTGAGGGCCGAGAGTAGTCTTTCTTAGAAATGGCCCAACCTCGGTAGGTACAACGGACTCTCCTTTTCCAATTAAGGCAACGCAAACGTACAATCATAATTGAAGTAATGGGGTAGCACTCACCCTTCATTTCCTCGCTGTCCTTGATTGCAATGTCCTAAATCTGTTCGTATTTCCAAAATAATGAGGTTCTTCCCTGTCTCAACCACCTTTCCAATCTCCAATTCATTCATTGATGTACCTTAGGCAAATAAAAAAACAAATTCAGGATTTCAGATACTTAATTTCAGGAGCGGGGCATTATTTTATTTGTTTCTCTTTAGCTAACTTTTCTTTTCAGATTTGAGCAGCGGGCCATCGACCTTTGACCTGAGGAATATAGAGCTTTCGTGGGTAGAGCAATTCCCGAGGGTCAAACGGATGTCGGATTCTCCTCTGATGTAAAAAGTTGGATTGTAAGAAAGTAACGTCACACGTGTCTAGCATTTCTACCTTGTCGATGGAGCTATTGCTAGGAAAAGATGGCACATACGAAAAACGTGAACTGGATTTAATACTTAGTTGGCAAGCGACAGCTATTACTGCCTTCGAATTAGCAATTGCTTGGCAAGGGAAAAGGACAGGATTATGCAAATCCATCGTCGTTAGCCTTCACTGCAAGGAAGCTTTCAGGAAAGCAGATCTGTGCACCGAAGCAGAAGCCACGAAATGTCCAATCATTTTCTTAGATTGGGGGAGGAAAATAGGGATGGAAAAGCTCGTATTTACAGACGCGAGTCAAATCCACCACGTTTTCCTCGATCCGACCGCGTTGACCGTTATTCCAAGACACGACACAACCCAACCGCCGGCGAAGCAGAGGACCCCACTCGACTCGCGACTCGCGACTCAGTAGTCAGAACCGCTCAGCCCTCGACTCGCTCACCAGCTCGTCGGAGACGACGACCGCGTCGGCGTCCCACCACGTCTCCGCGTCGGTCTCCGTCACCCTCTTCAGCGGCGAGCTGACCTTCCTCATGTCTCCGAGCACCAGCTCCCCGCCCGCTTCCAGGAACAGCTTCTCCACGCCGCCGCAGTTGACCCGCTCGACCTTGCCAGCCGTCCGGGGGCCCACTCGGCGATTATCGCCGGCGCCCGGCGACCCGCGCGCGTGTCCCACACCCTCAGCGCCATGTTCCCCGAGGCGCTCGCTCCGGCGGACACGATCGCCGCCGGGGACCGCAGCGGCGCGGCGGAAAGCGCCGGGATCCCGGACGTGCCGGATGAGAACGAGCTCAGTCTCTGTCTCGTGTTCAAGTCGGTGATCGAGATCGCGTCCCCGAACGAAGCCGGAGATTCTCTTTCGGGGTCCACCCCGATCTCGAGCCCCAGATTCCAGAGCTGGACGATGTTCGTCCGGTCGCAGAAGCCCGATAAGTGGTCGCAGAAGAAGCTCCGCCGGCGCCGGAGATTCGAGCTGACGCCTTCGCGTTGCGGACACGCCGAGCCCTTGACGACGAAAACTTCGTGGTCTCGCGATGGGTCTTCGAGAGGCGAGCTCGCAAGCTCGATTTCGTCTTCCTCTGTTTCCGAAGAAGGAGCAGAGCAAGACGACGACGAGCAGGCATCGTCTTCCTCGCTACGATCTAGGCAGCTCCTGAGAAAAGGCTGGGACTGAGACGGCGACACCGAGACAAGGTTGTTCTGGTACTTGATGATGAGGAATCTGATTCGGTTGATTAGGGTGCCGAAAGAAGCGACGAGGGCGAGGATCAGAGCACCCCATTTCCAGAAACTGTAGGCCTGCGAAATCGTCCTGACGGAGAACGAGAGAAACTGAGAGAGAAAAGACGGGTCTTGCAGAGAGCTTATGCCTGCTTCGAAATCGCCTATTCTGTTTAGGACTGGCATCTCCATGACGGCGTCTCTCTTCGGTTGCAAAGCCTAAGAAAAAAAAAAAGGGTCGGATCGGAGAGAATCGTTTAGCAAGCGGAGATGCTTCAATGGCGAAAACAGAGGAGGAAGGAGAATAATTCGAGGACTGAGAAGGAACAGAGCAATTCCTTGCGGAGCTCCAAACGAAAGAGAAAAGCGAAAGGGAGAGGAGGTTCGGGGAACCCCACCCCTCGTCAGTTTATAAGGGCAAAGCGCGAGGAAAGGAGGTCCGCACAAGAAAGGTCATTTGCCCTTTTCATTAAAGCCACCGAATAGGTTTTTCAGTGCCCATTTAATCATGTTAATCTTTTTTAATCATGTTTCACTTGGCAATACTAGGTAAAAGAAATAAGTCAATTGTAAATTAAATTTATTAATTCTCTTTCTAAAATCTTCTCTCTCTCTCTCTCTCTCTCTCTCTCTCATTTTTTTTCTCTACTTATCTCTAACTTTTCTTTCACTTTCACTTTTGCTCTGCTTTTTTACAAAGTGCGGGAATCGAAACCCATACCTATGATACTAGCGTCCCCACCTACGAATTCTTTTACCAACAAGAGGGATGAGTATGATTCTAAGATAAAACTTGAAATCGAAGAACTAGACTTAATTTGTTTCAACATTCCTAAGTATGCAGGGTAGGTTCTGAATTTTAGATAAATGAAACTTAGAATCCGAAACAAATTTTTATGTTTTTTTTAATGTCTGCGTGCAATCCTACAGTATTTCATGACGCTAATTGTGAATGTGTAATATAAAACTACTAGTATAAGTTTCTCTTTTTTAATCGAGACTTTCAATTTATTAATATTTTATATTTTTCATGTATTTAAATATAAGTTTTGGTTAAGGGATTGTAGAAGTAAATTGTGGTTATTAAAGATGATGATTCACTATGATCATAAGTAGAACATGAGTAAACCCTATAATTGACCTTGAAATCCGTGATAGAGTAGGTTTCAGATTCTAAGAAATGCATGATAAGTTCCAAGTTACTTAAAAAAAATAAGAAATCTGTTTGAGAAAATAGGTTTCAAATTTTAGACGAAATATGTACAGAACCTTTAACCGATAGGGCCGCATACCAATTGGCCGTCTAATCTTACTTATGTAAAGGAAAATAAATTATTTTTACATGATTTAATGGCTATTAAACTCGAGAGAAACGACTTTCCCTCACAACTTTAGGAGCCCACCCTGCGATCGATGTACACATAATAAATCATTAGTCAGATGAAGAACATGGGCAACGGAAGTCAAGAGGAAGGACCCGGTTCGTGGTGTATGACGTGGAAGGCGATAATTGGTCATGTGGGGAGGGATTTTCCTTCCACGTCAAAAAAGGGTCGGGTCCTTTTCTTTTAACAATTTCTAGATATGGATGGCTGAGTAAGCAATATTCCAAAATGTGGGGCAACGTCACCAGAGGGTGAGCAAAATCTGACCCCCTCTCTAATTTCAGCGTCAGCACTCAGCAGGCCGGATCCAATTTGTGTGGTTTTCAGGTCGTGGGCGACTCCCACCATCTAGACGTCGGCACGTGGCGGCAGATGGTTGATTGCCCGTACTCCCAAGTGCCGAGCAACCGTCAAATTTTGAATAATTGCACGGCATGTGATTCGGGTCTTTTTGAACCATACCTTGGTGTAAAAAAAGAATTCATTTTCAGTATATCGACGCGTGTAAGCACGAAAAATGTTATTCTTCCAGGATATTCCCTCGTGACTTGCCAAAGTTAAATTTCTTATCGAAAAGAAGGATGGAGAGACACGATATTCACCAGCTCAGCATATCAAAGCCTTCAAAGTCTCACTTCGGCATTCATTGAATGCAATGTGATCCTTAAAGCTAGTCTCTCATAATATACTTAGCAAAGACATCATGATGAGTTGCTGTCGCCATGAAAGGTTAACATCACATATCGGCTTTGGTCAACCTTTTTGAAAGAGAAATAAACTTAAATGCGTTCGAAGCCGTACCAAAAGCTTTTTCTTTCCTTCTCTTTGTATGTCAACCACTCATTGCAAATGATTTTTTCTTTTGGTAAGAAAAGAGGCCAAGCCCGATTATAACATTAACATTTGCCTAACAAAGCTTAAACCATAGCGATATCCTATCAATAGGAGAATTAAATCTATTGATGACCTATCTAATGTAGGAGTGACAATTACATTGGAGGACTGAATAGCTCAATTTGCTAATAAATCTGCACACAAATTTCTTTCTTTATGAATAATTCTAACTCGTTGGAAGTACTTCAATAATTTCAGAATTCAAAAGGTGATTGCGAGATTGGAAGTACTTTAATAATTTCCAAATTCAAAAGATGATAGCGAGAGATAATTTCGTTTCTGAACTAGTGCAATTCCTGCTTGCGAGTCAACTTCCACAAAAATTCTGGAAAAGACAATCTAACCCATGTCTCTTTTTTATTTCTCTGGAGAGACAATCTCTTTTTCACTGTTCGAGCCATTGCATATAATTTATCTACAAAAGCACAATATCAAGAAGAAAAAAAGAGAGAGGGAGAAACCTTATCCAAAAAGGAATAATTTGTTCAGGTTTGGCATATATATGTATCCTCAACAAGAGCTATCAACAACAACTCACATTCCGCTCCCAAAAAAAAAAAAAAAAAAAAAAAAAAGAACATCTCTAATAAAATGAGCAAAAATGCACCTAATCCAATTCTCGGAATGATGCTTTTGCTAAGTGCTCATTTATGGGGTACCTACCTCATTGATTGATTTTGAGCTGATCTTCTCGTATCGGTTATTAAAAACCTACATCAACATCAACATCAACATCAACATCTACTCATTTCTGGGGTCCTGACTTCCGGGACTTATCTGGTGCAGTCTTGATGCCTCTACTGCACCCTGGCGAGGGAAATTATCAGCTGAGAGCGGCGAGACGGCGTGAATTTTCTCTCTGGCCATAAAAGAATAGGTTTTGCTCTTGATATTTCGTTAAAAGCAGCCAACCACATGAAGATGGTGGTCCTAAAAGAGAGAGTTCAATTTCACGACGGCTTTGTCGAGACGCATTTGGGATGTCCCCTCGCGGGGGGGCTTTTGCATCAAAGAAAGAATCAAAAGTATGTAGAAACATGCTTTTGAAGATCGCCGTCTCCAGGGTTTGTCCCGCTGCCACACGGGCCGTGAGGTTGGTCCATGCATTGGCAAGTGCACTCGTCCTTTTTATTTAAAACTCGGGTTCAAATCACTGCATTTGTCGACGATCGAGTGTAATTATGCCAGAGAGAGGATTGTATAGGGAGAGAAATGATTCCGTGTTCAATGTATCGTGAGAAAAATAATTTATTCTGGATTACAAAAAATTAAATAATAAAAAATTATAAATTATTGTGGGACTCACTTCTTTAAAAATTTATAGTTTACAATAAACTGTTATTTTCATAATATCCTAAAGATTATTATGCTAATAAAACCCCTTACTCAATGATTTATATGCGACATATATGCATTAGAGGCTTTGGACACGTGCACCCGCAAAATTGCTCATCGATGAAGATATCGTAACCTATCATTAAGCCAAGCTACAATAGCTATAAGGGGTGAGCATTAGTCCCAGTCTAACTTGGAAATTGGACAGAATTGGGCAGTTCTCGGCAATACTCGTAGGAATTGATCCCGTTCTCGGTTCTCAAAATTTGGAATCGAGAATAACCAATCTCGTTGCCGGTTGCTTATGTGGAACCAAACTGACTGGACCGGATTGGTATACCTTTTTTTTATTTTTATTTTTCCTGTAATTTTGTTTCCCTTCCAACTAAAGAGTTGTTGTAGAAGCACATCGGCACTGGACGACTGCAAGAGGCTGGCACTAGCAGTGATGTCACTGCATGCGCATGTAACTTCAATGATGGCTGTTCTCGCTGGAGAGCATTTGTGTTCATCTATGGAGCACAGAGAACTTCAAATGAACAGAGGCACTTCTCGGTACTCTATTTGGGTATATGCACAATGGGCTCTAGTCTAACCCACGAACTAGACCGACTAGTTGGACAAGGTCGGTTCCCAATTCCACAAATAGGAAAATGTCCGGTTTCTAGTTCCAAAATGAGAATCAATCTACCATGAAATCGATCAACTCTAATAGTTGTGAAGACCGCCCCTTGCATTCTCTAGCGATTATGAGTATTTAGGTCGGCCACTATAGTCATAAAACTTATATTAATTATTAAGCATTGACTAACTACTCCCGGAAGAAGCGCAAATTAAGAAGTAAAGAAAAGGTCCAAAAGAATAAAAAAAATCGTGGACTATGTCACCAAGCGAGAAAATGATTAGTGCTGTCCACTGGTTGGCTTCGAATTGGGTAGGAGGTCATGGAAAATAGGACTTAACGTCCCCATCACCAAGCCAATAATCAAAGGCTTGCTCTTTCCATTCATTAATAATTCGTATCATCCGCACTAAATTGTACGACTTCTTTATCTCTTGATTTATTTGGCATCATAATGGAGTCCCATAAAGTAAGTGCTAGGAATACATAAATGAAAAGAAAGTTAATGATCAACAACCACTCCTCTCAAAATGGCGAAATTAATGTTAGCCTTTTTAGCTTTTTATTGATTGGCTTCCTATCTTATGAAGATAGAGATGAAGTAGATGGAGATATGCCCGTGCACTGACATGACTACGAACGTATCGTACTGTCATGGTGTTGAACTTTAGATGACCAAGCGTCCTAATGTTGTAAATTATTTTAGGACTTTTTATGACCTTTTCTGTACTTAGTTACAGCTTCACATCATAATGTTCTAGTGTACATTAGCCCTTATGTGCGTGCTATCATGGTTTCGTCCATCCCTAATCAAAGGAAATATTCTCCAGTCAGTTTCTTGATTGGTGGATTGCATGAATTGACATTGCCTACATTTAGTTCTAGTTGAATTTGCATACGTGTGATAATAATAATATAATTTGTAACTCATAAATTAGAAGCAAGATTAGAGAAAGTTTCAAGAAAATATAGCCCAATGTTTTTCACAACAAAAACATTTTAGCTAATATGCTTTTGGATCCAAATACTTGTCATATCTATTTTTAGTTTTCACACCTAACATATAAAAAGTACAGGGTAATTATGCTTTTGATCCTTCAATTTACTTTATTTTTACAATTGAATTATTTATGATGTCGCATCCTGCAACTTATAGAGTATAATCAAGCATTTGGAATCGGTACATATAATAAAACTGCCATGACCTTGCTTGTAAAGGGAAATTTTTTATTCTAATGATTGAGTCTAATAAAAGACGGTAAGAGAAGTAATTAAAAGTATTTCAATTTGAAATAAAAAAGAAAACTATTGACAATTACCGAGGACAAACCAACGGCTCGTGCCGATCCCGGGCAAAGTTGGGCCTGTCCTAGGCACGATCCGTCAATTTTCTTTCTTAGGTAAATTAAGCATCTTAATTGACGAGTTTTCATGTTATTAATATTTATGTCCACATCCCCATTTTAATATGTTAGCTTTTACTCCTACATAATCTATGTTTTTTTTTCTTTTGGTTGGAAAAGGCAATATATATATTCAAGTAGGAAGGCAAATACAACCCTTGACTAGAGCATCAGTACATATTATATCCAACATAGCTTGAGGAGGAAAATGAACCCAGTTGGATGGAAGGAGGCCTCGCTCGTGGGCTTTCGCGGCCCAATCGGCTAGGACATTTGCCTCACGTCGACAATGCTTCACTGAGAGATTGGGAAAACAGGGCATTAGGGCATTAGGGCAGCACATTCGGCAAACAGAGCACGGCACTCCCATGGTGGTAGATGACTCCGATTAATGGTCTCAACGAGGATGAGGTTATCTGATTCGAGCTGCAGGTAAGCATCGGTTTTGTCTTTCTGCAATAGATCCTTCAGCGTATGCAGAAGTGCCTTGGTCTCCATTTTGAGTGTTGTAGAAGCATGAATGCTACGTGTGAATCCGTCGATCACTCTACCAGTGTGATCTCGTGCTATGCTTGCAATCGCCCCTATCTGATTAGGGCTAAGAAAAGCGCCATCCAAATTAACCTTAATAACTCCTTTCTTTGGTGGTTGCCAGATGCTATTAGGGTTCTGCCAAGTGGGCACTGTGGATGTTTCCATCTGGCGAGCTCGAGACGAGGCAGCGGCGGTCGGGTAATGTGTCAATGATAATATCCTGATGGGTACATTGATGGCGAAAGAGAAACTGATTCCGAGCCTTCCACATTTGCCACAAAAGAGCTGCAATGATCTCAAATGCCAGTATTTTCCCCTTCTGCTCGATGATATGTGCAAGCCAAATATCGATACGGTTTGTTGTAGAGCTGGAAAGTTTGATCTGCACTTTTGGGTTGCACCAAATAGAACTTGTCGATGGGCAAAGGAGAAATAAATGTTCAGGGGTTTCAGGAGTATTAGATGAACAGAGTTTGCAAAAAGGATTAGGGGTGATCCTTCTTTTAAACAAATTAGCTTTGGTAGGTAACGCATTTTGGCATAAAGACCATAGAAAAGTACGAATTTTGGGGCCGTCTTTGTCTTCCAGATCTGTTTCCATAGCTTTGTTGGGGGAATATAAGAAGAGGATGCCTGAAAATTTACCTTGTCAGATGCTGATTGTTTGATGTAATGATATCCACTCTTAACAGTGTAGTTACCATCTTGTGTGGCTGTCCAACATAGTTTATCCTCATATGAGATTGTCCATAGATTAATAGTTAGAATTTCCTCAACTATCTGTGGCTGAAATGTCCGATGAAGAAGCTCTACATTCCATTCATTTTGCTCAGGAAGAATTTACCCTGCTACTGATTTCGGTTCCTCTCGTTCCTTTGGCCCACCTAGAATGCCCATATTCAACCATTTATCCTCTCTAGCACTAATTGATTTTCCATTTCCAACTGACCATTTAAGTCCATCGATAATAGAATCTCTGCCCATAAGAAGACTCCGCCAACCCCAAGAAGGTCTAGTCCCCTTATCCGCTTTCCATAGGGATGTAGAATGAAAATATAAAGCTTTAAAAACACTGCCCTATAGAGATGAAGGGTTATGATAAAGTCGCCAGGCTTGCTTCCCCAATAGAGCTTGATTAAAGGATATTAGGTCTCTAAATCCCATCCCTCCTTTCTCCTTACTCTCTTTCAGAAAGTCCCAATTTTTCCAGTGAATACCAGCTCTGTTACTGTTGTTTTGCCACCAAAATCGGGCTATTTTTTTCTCAACTGCTTTGCATATAGAAACAGGAACTTTAAATGTCATCATAGCATGCTGAGGTAAAGCCTGGACCACTGATTTCAACAGAATTTCTTTCCCACCTTTAGAAATTAGGCTTTCTTTCCATCCCTCCAACTTAGCATTGACTCTTCCTAAAATCCAGGCAAACATATCCCTTTTTGATGACCCCCAATCAGAAGGTAATCCTAGATATTTGCCAGTTTTATCCAACAATGGTACTCTTAGTTCGCTTGCCAAGTTAGTCTTTAGGATATGAGGGCGTACTTGGTAAGAAACAAACCTGATTTATTCCTATTAATTTCTTGACCTATGGCTAGGCAATGCGATTTATTACACTTGCTAAATTTTGACATTCTCGAATCGTACCATCAATAAAAAAAGATAGTGTCATCGGCAAAGAATAAATGGGATAAAGTTGGACACCATCTATTAAGTGTGATACCTCGTAGATTACCCATGTCAACAGCTTGTTGGATGAGGTTGGATAGTATATTAGCCAAAAGTATGAACAAGTAAGGAGAGAGGGGATCACCTTGCCTGTGTCCCCTTGATGGTTGAAAATAGGTGAGAAATTCGCCATTGAACTTTACGCAGAGAGAGATTGTAGTAACACACTGCATCAGCCAATTGATCCACCGATCATTAAAGCCCATTCAACAAAGATAAGCTTGTAAAAAATCCCATTCCACCCTATCATATGCTTTCTGCATATCCAGTTTAAGAATCCCCTGAAACCGTTTCTTTCTTTTTCGAACCTTTAACTGATGAATAACCTCCGAACTAGCGGGACATTGTCTTGTATTTGTTTGCCCGATACAAAGGCGCTTTGTTCTTTAGAGATCAAATCGGCAACCAAGGCTTGGGCGATTTGCCAACACTTTGGAAATAATCTTATATATAAAATTACATAAGCTGATAGGGCGAAATTGATCTAACCTCTCGGGATTTGGGATCTTTGGGATTAGAGAGATTGCTGTTCTGTTAATTTCTGCTGGCAGTATTCCTGTCATGAAAAAATTCTGGACTGTTTGAAAAACATCTTCTGAATAATATCCCAATAACTATGATAGAACAATCCATTTAAGCCTTCAGGTCCTGGGGCTTTTGTGGCTCCTAATTGAAAAGTTGCATTCCTGACTTCCTCTTAAGTAATTTCAGCTGTTAGATTCGTATTCATGGCTTGTGTTACAACCTGAGGACATTGCAATAGAATAGGTTCAAAAGCTCTCTGGCCACACGAAGTGTAAAGCTTTTTAAAGAAAGAAAGAGTCATATTTTTCAGTTGATCTGGTTCTCTGATCCACTCTTCATTGTCGCCTTCAAGATGCGATTCTATTTCGTTTTCTTCTTTGTACTTGTGGTGGCATGAAAGAATCTGGTATTTCTGTCTCCCCATCGCATCCATTTAATTCTAGAACGCATCCCCCAATATTGTTCTTCCTGTAACCAGCTCTGCTGTATTTGTTCTTTCAAATATCTAACCTGCTGTTCATCATAATTACAAATAGGTTGATTAGTGTAGTGTTGAAGTTGCTGCTGTAGAAGATCAAGTTGACGATGACCCTCTGTGAAAGTTGATTTACTCCACTTGATCAGCGCTTTCGTCATTGCCTGAATCTTCTTAGAAATTGAGAAGCTGCTGAGTGATAATGCAGACCAAGAATCCCCTACCACACGCATTCTTCATGTTCAAGCCAAAAAGGATTCAAAGGTAAAAACTCTTTTTCCCTCCCTGTTTTGATATGAGTAGTTAACGAGAATCGGACTATGATCCGACCCTATAGCGGGTAAAGCCACAACTTTAGCTTCTGGATATGTTAAACGCCATTCAATATTGCACAAAGCTCAGTCCAGTCTCTCTTTAACCAGCTTCTACCCACTTCTATGATTGCCCCAAGTATAGGCACAACCCTTAGTCTCCAGGTCCATCAATGCACAATCATGTAGTAAATCCCTAAAGGATTGCAGTCGATAAGGCTCAGCAGGTCTCTTGCTGACTTTCTCCCAGCTGTATAAAACTTCATTGAAGTCTCTGACACACACCCAAGGTTGAGCGTTAAAGTGACTAATTTGCCTCAAATCTGCCCATAATAGTTGCCTCTGATTATAAACCGTCGGAGCATGTAAAACAGTAAGGCACCTAGAAGTAACACCACTATTTTCAGAACAAACAGTGTCAATAAAATAGGAAGTATGAGCCGTGACAGTGAGTGAAATCTGGTCAGTCCAATAGAGAACCATCCCTCCAGCCAAGCCCTGAGGATTCACCACAAAACTCTTGCTATAATGCAGCCTTCGTTGGATTTGCTTAATAACTAGTTCCTGATTCCGAGTCTCCATCAAAAATATTATATCGGGCTTATCTTGAGCCACTATGGCCCTAAGAGCTCGGCTGTCGGGATTGCCCGGTCACCCGCGGTTCAGCTAATATCTTCATTTTGCAATTGGTGGCTTATTTGGGCAAGCCACCACAGCCCCCTCATAGGCCTTTTCAGCCTGGAATACGGGAGTCTCCATCAGAGTGCTTTCATCAAGAGTGTCAAGCAGAATAGAACGTCTCTTAGCTTTCTTTAAAGGAGTCATTTTAGGTTGCAAGCGAGGGTTTTTGAGTTTTTTTGATGATGACGCGTCATATTGAAATACATTGACCTCTGTCTTCTTGACTTGTGCAGGGGAGGCAAGCACTTCCATGTTTTTCAGAGTAACTCCTTGTGAGGTGTCAGCCAAAGGGTGATTGGGCATAAAGTTAACTATTGATGTATGGAGATGCTGACCAGTCTGATTATCCATAGACGCTGTCTGTGTATTTATCTCAAGAGGTGCAGCAGGGAGTAACAAAGAGCCCAGCCGAGGTGTTTCAGGTACACTTTCTTCATATGCATCTTGAGTAATGTTAAAGTCATAAAATGCCTGCCAGTAAGGGCTGTGTTCTCTGACCTCAGCCCGTAACCATTGTCCATGATACATCTTATCCCGCCCTTCAAACTTGGCCTCATCATAAGGAATAGCTTTACAATAGGATGCATAGTGGCCCAAAACACCACAGGAATAGCAGTAATGTGGCAACCGTTCATAACGAAAATCGAGCCAAATATTTTTCCCTTCCACACGTATGAGTTTACCCGGTTTAAGAGGTTCTGTAAGAATAATTTCAACCTTAACTCTCGCTACTTTAAATGTCGATCCTTCTTTTGCCTCGATACTAACTTCCAAAGGCTGACCAACATCCCTTACTACCTTTCTTAAGAATTGCTCCGTGCATCGTTCCAGAGGTAAACCTAATACTTGCATCCAAAACACACAAGTAGTGAAGCTGTAACAGTGCAAGGGTGTATTAGGAACCCAAGGTTTGAGCATAAGCAAATTGTTAGAGAAAGACCAGGGTCCATTTTCGAGAACACGCTGCTTCTCCGCCTCCGAATTAAATTTGAACACATACATTCCTTCTTCTCATTGAGTGATATCAACAGTATCTAAACACCAAGCTTTTTCATCGTATGCTGAAAGGCTGAAAAATTAATAGATGTATTGGCAAGAAGTTTGCCGACTAGGATCAACTTACATTCTTTGACTTTTTCTGCAGGAGGTGCATCGTCCCACTCTTCAATTTCCTTAGGAGACCAAAGTCGGCCTAACCGACTACATAAGGTAGCTAACCGAGCTTCCTCGACCAAATCCGCATTCTCCATCAATGAGCAGCTTCAAAAAGAAAACCAGCGGAGATGGGTTGCTAAAGGGGTTGCATGCAGAATCTGAATCGGGAAGTAGCGGAAGGGAACGCGGAAAAATACATGCGATTTCCTTTTGGAACCAGCAAAGAAGGTGGTGGGATAAGCGTACGGTGAGAATTGAGGGTTCGAGATAAGGTGGCCTCTCAATAAGCGGAAAGATGTAATTTCGATAAACCCATAGAATTTGTTCATGGATTAAACTGTTGTGGTAACCAGAATAGAGAAGAAAACCGAAGCTAAAGAGAAATTTTGAGGGTAGGGTTCAGGTAGAAGAAGACGACTACCAGGTCGGTAGGGGAAACTCTACATTGCGAGAGAGAACTTCTATCTTCGGATAAACATGCTGCTGAAATGTGTTGATCTATGTTTAATTATCTATGTCTCTAATATCTATCTCTTTTTTCAATTCTTTTGTCAGAGTTTGAAGAATAGGTCAAGAATGAGAGAATGACTTGTAATTTTTGTATATTTAGTCATGTATACTCACATAGTATAAGCTCTTATTTATAATACAATGAATGTCTAACTAAGGAAAAGAAATGGAAGATATATCAAATCAAATCTAATCAAGATTGATATAATTTATCAATTACAGTCTCCTATAATCTTGGATTGATCAATCATAATCTTCAGTCCAATACTTGCATATCTCCAACATCTTTAGATTTCTATTAAGTAAATGAACTAAGTTTTAGCGTCCTAAACTCGCGTTGGAAATTAAAAGGGGCGAGCAGTTCTAAATTTGAGCGAGTCCACCCTAAATCTTGAAACCTACTAACATAGAATCAATTCCCAAATTTTGGAATCTAGAACTCACCTTGATCTAGTTCCAAGGTCGGTCGAAGGAATCGGCAACTCTTTTTTCTTTTCTTTTCATTTTTTGTATTATTTGAAAAGACAAACTTACTCTTTCGAAGTATATATCCAACATCACAAAATATTTAGAACTGCCATTTTTTTTTAGCAATAAATGGCAAGGAAAAAAAACGCCAAACGTCTCCGCGCATGTAAAAGCTAAACATAAATTTTTAGCAATAAATGAAGTAAAAGCTAAACATAAATATGAAGTAACAGGGAATTATCCAACTCATCCCTTAGTCAAGCAAAATGAAAACTAAAGTAATGGAATGATTACACAAATGGTCTTTGAATTTTGTTCAATGTGTAATATCATTCCTGAATTTTTAATGATTTCAATGTAATATATAAATTTTTGGTAAATGTGCAATCTAGTTCCTACCTATAACCTTTCATTGATTCAAGTTAACGGAATTGGTTGATTTGACTTCCAATTTGGTAAGTTTGAATAGTGAACAAAAAAAAAAAAATTACACATGAATTATTCATGTAACATATTCGACTCAAACCAAGCACTAATAATTCAATGAATAATATGGATGACCCTTTTTCAAATTGAATAAATTAAAAATATTATTACATCTTAATATGAGTTGAATATCTTATGTGAATAATCTATGTGTAATATATTTTAGTTAACCATTCAAACGTACTAGATTGGAAGAAAAATAAGTGAATTTCATGAACTTGAATTAATGAAAGGATATCAATGAATATTTTTATATACTCTAGTGATTGAAATCATATATGTAACAAAAATTCACAAATTACATTAAACAAATTAAAAGGTTAGTGATAACGTTGTACATTAAGCTAAAGTTTGAGAACCAAATTGAACAAAATTAATAATTTAATGACAACATTCCAGATGAGTCAAATTTTAGGAATCATTTATGTTATTTTTCCCTAAAGCGACAACAATGTCCTCTTGCTAACAACAACAACCCACAAAAAGTGAACAACTAATAAAATAAACAATAAAAAGTTCAAAACACATAACATTAAACATGAATTGTAGAACTTCATTCTTCATTCATCCATAGAAAGTTACTCCAAATTTCAATCAGCTGAAAACAAAACAAATAACAAATATAGTTAAAATGGATTCGGTTGAGAGTGAGTTCGCCGATCTGTTGCCAGGGTTTACCATGGTTCATGGATTAGTGTTCAGCCCTTCAAATTCCACCTTGTGTTGCTCTATGCATTTGTATTTTTTTTTTTTAATCATTTCTAAATTTTTTTACCACTTTTCAAACAAAAAAGTATTAAGATTTTCACAGAGTTTCGTTTTCTTCATTTTAACATAAAAATGACCATGTCAGCGACGATGTGATTGTATAAGTGTATTGATGACAGAGAATTCGATTGCACAAATTGCACTATTTAAAAGATTCAGTCGCACAAGTTTGATGACATTTGCGCACTAAGTTGAAGGAGACAAAGCCAAATGACATTTACAACGCAACTGATGGCACTGTAGTTTGCCGTGCCAGGCCCGACCCGTTTTCTGAGCGGGCCGTGTTTAGGCACGAGGGCACGAACCATCTCGTATCCATGGGCCAGCACGTCCCGAGACTTGTTGGGCCAAACCCATGTTTTGATGTTTGGAATTTCAAAACGCAATATTGCAATTTTTCACATCGGACAAACGTTTTGAACAAAAAAAAAAAAATAGAAAAATAAAAAACATCGGACGAACGAGATAGCCTCGTGCAAAATTTTTGTTCAAAGATATCATGCACCAGTTGAGATGAGTACAACAAATTTTGCGAAATGAGACTACTTTAATTCCCGCATTCTTCAACATTTGAGGATTAGATCAAAATGAAATTATTTCTTCATTAAGCTTTCCCAGTCTCGACGTAAATGACCCACTTTCAATCAAAATGAAATTATCTCTTCATTAAGCTTTCCCGGTCTTGACGTGAATGACCCACTTTCAAAATATTTGAAGGGATAGATTCAACCTTAGGGCATGGAAACTAAGAACAAGACTTGGAAAAGGGAAAGAAATGGAAATCCCATTGCCTTGATTTCTTTACTTTTCCAGTTTCAAATTGCCATTTTCTCCACGCATGCACCTTTCCCTTTTCAAGACCATGAAGATCTTCGTAATCAAATCAAAGTTCATGAGGAAAGAATCCCTTCCCCGAAGAAACTTCCTCGGCATCATCCGTCGTTTTAGGAGTCCACAGCTCAAATCCGACACTTCAACGCGACACCTTACCTTCCCAACCACGTAATAACATCCATTCTCGTGAGCTATAATCCGTAAGCGCAACGGCGCAAATCGACCCTTTTCGGAAAACCGGCGAGGTCATGCCTCCCATGTTATCTCATTCATTAGGTCGACGTAATATCTGAATGGACCCAGATATGTTTACTTATGGGGACATATGATATGAGAAGATCCCTTGCGATATTCGTTTGGTGCGGCATGCGTGAAAATGGACAGCATCGATGTCTGAATCAAGACATATAAAAGGGGCACGCAGCAGCAATCCAGGAGATTGATCAGTCGTGCGGTTCACATCAGCCGGAGCGACCGGAACCGTTAAAGGAGGGGCTCTCTCCTTTTTACCTTTTCCTCTTATTTTCCTCAGTTCCCGCATACACGGCAACACCGAGTCACAGCTGCAACAGCATATAGGGCCGTTCAGTCATGAGCGCCACATTGCCTTTTGCTCCACAGGGAAAGAAAATGGAGCGTCACAGAGCTCAAATTACGGCTTTTGTGCTGGCAGTTTCGATTTTTCATGTCGCTCATGGTTGGGGGTCTGAAGGGCACTATACCATTTGCAAGATTGCTCAGGTGAGTTCGTCTGTAACCAGGCAAATAGGCTGGCTCTGCGTGTTGTGCTTCATGGTTATAGTTCTAGTCTGTACGATGGGATTTGTGATCTTGTCGTGGACAGTCCCGGTTGAACGGAGCAGCAGCGGATGCGGTGAAGCAGCTGCTGCCGGAACAGGCAGATGACTTGGCGAGCGTGTGTTTGTGGGCTGACCGAGTGAAGTTCCGTTATCACTGGTCCTCTGAGCTTCACTATATCAATACGCCGGACAACCTCTGCACATTCCAGTACAACAGTATGTCATCACTACCATAGCTCCCCTGTTTTGGCTCTGCCCTTGTTTGTGGTTGGCTTGTTTTCCCTCACCAGACCAACCCTAGAATTCCTTGTTGATGTTGTAGAAAGAGTAGAAACATATGGATGAAATGAAAGATCCATCTTTGGTATCTTTACATGACAAAAAGTCGACAAGATCAAATTTAAGTCGCAGCAACAGTTGCCTTGATTAAGTTGAGCTCACAAATGACAGTCTCACTTGTAAAAGAGGAGTCATTACATGAGTGTAGCGAATGTACTAAACTGACCCGACCAGATCCGACAGGGAATCCACCAAATTAGACAGCCCAGATTCAGTTTAGTACATTCTCCCTTAAAAAGGCAGAATACTTCCATCAGAACTGTTAGCATGTAGTTCTTTAGCCAGGATATGCTCAAGATATGTCACCCAAGAAACTAGACTCTAATTTTGTCATCTATCTCTCTCTCGAATGAATGTAGTTACGGTAGTACCAGAACAGTGAGTGTTCTAAGAATGGTCAAGAGCCTGAGAATTGGCTTTACGCGTGCAGGGGACTGCAAGGATGATAATGGAGAGAAGGGAAGGTGTGTTGCAGGAGCAATCAACAATTACACCTCCCAGCTTCTTGGTTATAAAAGCAATTCTTTACGAGCT
The DNA here is from genome assembly GCA_014182365.1 of Eucalyptus tenuipes. Classification (NCBI taxonomy): domain Eukaryota; kingdom Viridiplantae; phylum Streptophyta; class Magnoliopsida; order Myrtales; family Myrtaceae; genus Eucalyptus; species Eucalyptus tenuipes. Next base: position 27,384,005 of record CM024538.1, on the reverse strand, counting down.
GCATGTAAGACCTGCTTAATCATTGTTGCGCAAGAATTTTTCTCGTATCTTATGTGATCAATTTCACCGAGCAACTCCTCCTTTGGACATGCAATAGATAATCTTACAGAAGCGCTCATGTTTCTCTCTCATTTCATTGGAGACATTCATCAGGTACTCAGCTTCCTACAATGAAATGTGGTGATGTATGGACATAGATGCATGTATTCCACATCATTAAACACGCCATCATCTAAGGTTATTGTTATGTTATGTGCAGCCTTTGCATGTAGGCTTCACTACAGACAAAGGGGCCAACACCATTGATGTCCACTGGTACACCCGGAAAGAAAACCTTCACCATGTATGTAAACTCAGCCTATGCCAAAGTTTAATGCTAGGGAAAAATTGTGACAAAACCTGTGGATTGTGCAGGTTTGGGATAGTAATATAATTGAGACCGCTGAAGAGAGATACTACAGCTCAGACATAGACGGCCTTGTTGATGCTATCCAGCAGAACATCACGGTCTCTGATATATGCAACTTTGCAGATCTATCGAATAAACTTTATTATTTTATTGGAGAGTTTAATGCATGAGATGGTCATTTCTTTTCTTACTTTGTGATATTCAACAACAGAATGAATGGGCAGATGAAGTTAAAGGCTGGGAGACCTGCAGTTCTACCAAGCCACCTTGCCCAAACATGTACGTTTCATATCCACACTAGTAAAAGAAAAAACACTTAAGGATTTGAGATTTTGCAGTCTGTTGAGGAATTGTCTATGTTTCATAAATCATCATCAACTATCACATGTTTCATTAATTTCTTCCAAGTCGGCAAATTTTATCTATCATACACTGGATGAGGATATATGAATGTCACAGATATGCATCCGAAAGTATCACGGCAGCCTGTCAGTGGGCGTACAAAGGTGTCAGAGAAGGTTCAGTATTAGAAGGTATGTGATTCTACTGCCAATAGTTGGAAGATTCTTCAGACAGTCTTCATAGCAAATGTCTAACAACAAGCATGCTATTATCTCGCAGATCCATATTTCCTGTCCCGTTTACCTACCGTTAATCTTCGGTTAGCTAAAGGGGGAGTTCGACTTGCAGCCACTCTAAACCGCATTTTCAAGTGAGTGGCTTCAAGTTCTGGTTGAAAATATGGGACTAAAAGGAGGACAAGGTGAAGATTTAAGGCATATTGGAGTGACAGAGAGCTACTCAGACTACAATTGCAGTTCATGCTTGTATAGGTAGTCATATGTTCATACCCTACTGCTTTCCATCTTCTTAATTGCCCAACTGTTCAGTCCATTGTCACTAAATAAAGACATTCTGTCTATTAATATGTTTATCAAGAAAGAAGACGATTCACCAAAGAGATAAATTCACAGATACAAAGTGAGGTGCGAAATATAAAGGGGGTGGAACAATATCCTTCAACTTCTGATTGACAGGTATAGATGAAATTACATTCATAGATTGTTTGTCCCATTGCATGCAATACAGACACGGAGAGGGAATGGATTCATAACATATTCCACACTTCACATATTTTCAACAGCCAAATATTTACAGATGCAAACTGTCAAATAGATTTTTACACACAAACATGTACCGACTTTCCTATCTTCAGTGCGCCTTCTTCACAACAAGAACAGGACACTTCGCATACTGAACACAGTAATTACTCACGCTCCCAAGAATAGCCCTGTACATTAGAAAAAGATCAAACATCACTCCAACGCATTGTGATAGAACGAGAAAGATCCTTGATTAAGATCCTTGATTAATTCATATAGTCAGAGGAAAAACAATGACATCTCCTCTCCCTCTATTAATCTAGTTATGAGACTAACCGTTTGATTTTTCCCAGTCCGTGGTCGCCTAAAATGAGAAGCGTGACATTGTTCTTTTCCACTGCATCACATATTGCTACTTTCGGATCACCAACTTCAGTAATAGTCTCTGCACTAACCTGCAATTTCACAGCAAAGTGCAAATTCAAATTCTCCACATACAAGCTCATTCCAATGACTCCAAGCATGTCCTATCCCAATCGTCACGTTTGTTCCAACATGAAAAGGAATCAAAGGGAATTGAACGAATTACCCCTCGAGCAGCGCAAATCTCCTTGGCCTTCTCCAAGAGAGCCAGGGTGAGCTTCCTGTGTTGCTCTTTGACAGAATTAACAAAGTCTGGAGCTGTAATTGCAAACGCAACATCCAACTAATCCTTCACATATTGTAATATAACAAAAAAAACCCTTTAATTTTTCAATGCAACCTCATAAGGAAAACTTCCTTTTTCTTTAATTGAAACCAAATACATGTTTAACCTGCACGCCGCCACGAGTTATAAGTTCACCGGACAAGGAACTACATTACTAGAGAGAGAGATGAGTCTTGGGATTTAACGGCAGCAACAGAGCAGTACATGCGAGTAGGGACGAGATTAGCAGCGAAGGGAGAGAGAGAGAGAGAGAGAGACTGCAGGGCAGTACATGGGAGCAAGAGAAGAGTTTGTGGGCTTTACCTGCAGAAACAGGGCAGTACATGCGAGCAAGGCCGAGATTAGCAGCGAACGAGAGGTTCTGCTGAGAAGGGGGTTGAGCCATGAAGACGACGAGCGGCGAGTTCACCAGCGAGTCCTTGAGGTTGTCGAGGGCCCAGACGAGAGCGTGGTGGCTGCACTCGCTCTCGTCAATCGCCACCATCACCTTCCTCTTGTCCCCGCCATTAATCGCCACTACCTCCGCCATGTCTCCAGGGCTTAACCAACTAGAACCTCAGCAACCAACAAGACGAAGGAAGACGATGCCCACCGAAAAAGAGAGCTTCCTGATAGAAACAGCAGCTTACTTGGTCGCGTGTGAAGGTGCCAAAGGGTCGAAGAAAGACGGTGCCTCGCTGGTTTTCGAGGTTGCCGAGAGATGAAGTGATTGGTCCGTTATGGTAGTTGGAAAACAGTATGCGCTTTTTTCTTCGCAGGTCAGAACGACCAGTCAAACTTCGGAGTTTCGCCGCCTACGGGGATGAAATTCAATTAAAAACTAGAGACAAAATGGAGGATAAGGACCCCCCTCCAGTGCTTTTTTCTTCGCTCCTGCATCATTTCTTATCCTCCAGTTACTCTCGCCACGTGGTTCGTCTGCAAAAACGTCACGACCATGTTCTTCTTTCAGCGCGTAAACTTCGTAGGGAAGCAAAGGAATATCTAGGGAGGAAAATCCGTGGAAGGATGGGAAAAATTGGCAATTTGGTCTTTCAAGATCGTCTCCTATGTGGGTTTGCCCCATAAAAGTCACCTTCGTGTTGCTCTGTGCACTTCACTTTGGTAAGCTCGGGTCGATTTTTTGTAGGTACAGTTCTGGTGGCGCGTGGGGTGGGCATTAACTATACCGATAATTTAGGTGATGTGGGACTTTGCTCTCCTTTTATACGCCGTTTACTTTGAAAGCGATTGAATTCCGACAACAAAAATGAAAGAAGCGGTAGTGACCATGAGGATTTTGAGATGAAATTGATGCAGATTGTAAGAAGGTAAGTGGTGAACTGAAACAAAGGGAAACTTTGGGGCAAATGTGAAGCTGGGTGCAAGTTTCAGGGAAGAAACAGAGCCGTCCCCGTTCAGTCATGCGTCATATGTTCTCTTACCCCACTTGACGCGTATTAAATGAACATTTCGCCGTGGATACATTTAGACTATGTTGACAGCGAACACTGATCGATTCTCTTTCTATTAAAAGGAGCGATGTCAGAGTTAGGGATGTGACATTTATCCGTCTCGGAGGTCATTGGTGTCTAGAATAATGAATCATCTGTTCAATCAACTTCAACGCCACCGGAACACATCACGGTAAGCGACCTTGTTTTGTATATCTAGTCTAGTCATAAGTGATTGCTAAGCTAGCCTTTGTGTCAAAATACGATGAAATATGTCATCACTATGAATTTGAAGTTTCATTAGTGTCACGTTCCGAATCCTATAGAAAATAAGGGTAATAACACGGCATCCTTCCACTAAAAAAAGGCAACCTTAAACCATACCAAAAGGTCTAGCTCCCAAAAGCCCTCATCAATACCGCTTTTACTCTATTGGCAGCTAATTGGGGAACTTGAAAAAATTTGGAAGGAATAGAATGAGCAACTACAGCTCAGTGGGTAGTGCATATCTCTTTTAAGTAGATCAAGCAGCCACTATGCATATATTAAATAATCCCATAAACTCATAATTCAAAGTCGCCATGTATATCAAATCAAATATATATGGTTACATTTCAACAAATTTTTATTTAATTGAAAATACTTATTTAAATCCACCATTTCAATATAAATATCACTAGTTAAATTCATTGATTGATCTCAAATAACATGTTAATGATCCATCCATGGACCAATCTATTACTCAATATCCTATTATGGTCACGACACAACGTCTAGTAGCATGACGACCAAGATTCTCCCTTAATAATGTACAATGTATCCACCTACAAAGCCAATGGCTCAGCCTATAAAGATATCATAAACTAGTATACATACACAAGCTCCTCAATGGGATTACAGTGATATTGAACACTAACACAAATCTTGAATAGTATCATTCGCAATTCACAAGTCAATTCATAATCAATATCACAAAACAGTTTCACAAAGAAAAATATATAATCTTTTCCCCTATTCAACAAATGGAATACATTTCTCAAACCAACACATAACCTTTCATGACTCAATTCATTTGCTAGAAATACTTTTCGTACAACCCTGAAATTATTTGTAAACTCATTATATAAATCGGAATACATTTTAAAAACAATTCAAAATCCATTTCATAAATTAGAATATATTTCACAAATCATTTCAGAATAAATTTCATAAACTAGGTTCACAATTTACTATATATAACATTTTGCAACACATTTTCTAAAACATCCTAAACCATTTTCAAGTATCAAAACGTAATAAATACCCATTCCAAATTTTTATGCAATAACTCGTACGATACTCAAATATTTATCACTTTCACATGAATTTACAAATTCATAGAAGAAATAGGATCATTCACCCGAGAATGTCTATGAAATAAAAAAGATTACTTGAACCGTTAAATTCGCAAAATAAGCGAAAAACAACTTTAAAATTGAGTAAACACTACCTCAACTATAAAAATTATGCTAGAAAATTGCTGGACATGCACTATTCATCATCGCGGGAAACTTTGAAAATTTGTTTTGGATAAATCATAAACTAAAATGCTATAAATCCACAACATCTTAAATTATTATATATATGTAGTCTGATAAGTTCTCAATCGAACCTCAAAATTGACCTAGTCTTGAATTTGTGCCCTAATTTCGAATATTACTTTGGTTCCACGAATGAAGAACGTCATTATATAGTGGACATTATAATATGTAGTTTGGTTGGCTTGACGAGATCTCCGGTACAAAATCCTTTATCTTCTTCTTTCTTCTATTTATTCATTTTCCTTCGTACGCGTGCGGTCGGCCACTTCTATTAACCGAGTGGTCCACTTCGCTAATGATGCTGCTGCTTTGACTCTACAGCTTTTCAATTTTTTATATTTTTTTTTTTTTTTTTGCTTTTTCCCTTTTCGACTAGGTTAATACCCAAATATTACAATTGGTTACATTAGCATCGGCAAATCTCGCTCAAAACATGACCACTTGCGTTTTACACTCGATAAAAGCCGCTCTATTTCTGATGGTAAACATGACAACATTTAGCTCAAGCTCTGTTCCTCTTTCCTATTCTCTGTCGTCACACGATCAATGTTGCTTAAAGCATTGGATCGGATGGCCAAGGAAAAGGACAGATTCAAGCTCCTTCCAACTCTTTTTTATGTGCACTCATCTTTTCGCATGAACCACTCAATACTGCGTAGACTATTCTTAAAACCATCAAATTGGCAAAAACAGCGCTCTCTGCTTTTCTTTGCAGGAGCGACTAATATGCTCCTTTTCAATCTAATAAACTGAAGAAGCAAATCAGGCTTGCTTAAAGCTTTTCGAGTGTCATCTTATTCTCTTCTTACAAGTTTACAACTGCAAATGCAGAGTCGAGTCCTAACCAAGAAACCGTGTTGTCTTGCTGGTGTCCGCAAGAGATTTTACAAACTAGAGAAAGATACTGTTCTGCATAGAGCGTGACAATAAAAATCAATGTTGAGAACATTCTTTATCGGAGCAATGTCTGTTGGAAAGGCCAAAAAAAAATTGTAAGTGAAAACATTTCTTTTTCACTAATAAAATAGACGGAGCAACAGACCATGGTTACAGCAACTGAGGTAATCGCACCTGGATTCTTGTGAACAGTGATTAATTATAGACAGCTCTGAATATGAATTTACAGACCTGACAGATTTAGCTAAGATGAGATAATCTGCCAACTCGTACACAGTGAGGACTTTAATATATTCACTTCGGTGGTCATATAGCTGACATAAACCGATATAAGCAGTTTTGCTACGGTTATTCTGGTCCCTTCACCACAAGTACCGGGCACTTCACATTATTCAAGCAGTGATCGCTCAGAGTCCCCAAGAAAACCCTGCAACGAACAACTAACTTCATCATTCTCACAAAACAGAACCGAGTTTTAAGCTTTGATCTTTGATCTAGCACTACGCTGTCAATTGTCATTAGCAATAGGATGGGAAAAATCAGCTAAACATCATGAGAAGAAAATGATGGAGAAACGAAACGCTGGAGTAACGAGATAGAGTTGAAAGAGACGATATGGCACGAATGCACTGACTTTTCAGGACTTAAATAGAAAAGGAATCTAACCGCTTGAGGATTCCATGAGATTCATGCCCCAGGACAAGAAGATCGACGTTGTTCTTGTGTGCTGCATTGCATATGGTAACTTTAGGATCTCCAGCCTCCGTGAGTGTCTCCACTTTCACCTGTCAAAACAATGAAATTCACTTCTCGAAATGCAAGCCCAGAAAAGATTTTGGATTGTGATGTCCATGGGCATGACTCAAATACAAGTTTTGAAAGACTCTGAAATCGGAATGCTTTCTTCAAAAGGAGCTAAAGGAGCTAGAAGGAGCTAGATCTTGAATTTGCAGTTGAACTTGAACATAATTTTTGTCTGAAGCAGCAGCCACATGTTTTGAGCCTAAACAGAAGATCCATGGACATCCGTTTCAAATCTGCGGATGCAATAAGACTGATAGGATTCGCCAATAACATAGGATTTGAAGTTTGCCGGTAGATACTGTGATACCCCATATTTTACTAGGCTAAAGCCCTTGCATTAGGATGTTTTTGAAAGGTTAGAGGCTGAGGCTTCCTAAAATTTAGTTTGTAGGGAAGTATCGATCACCAGAACTTTTTCTCCTTTTTTGTGCCATTAAGTTTATTGAGCGATAAGCATGAACTTGCCATCTCGTGAGACTGTCTAAATATTGATCATAAAACCACGATTAAAAAGATCGAGAATAATGAAGATCGTGAAGAGAAGTATCCACTTTCAGTACCCCTCGACTCGCACAGATGCCTTCGGCTTTCTTCAAGATTCCCAAGCGAATCTTCTTACTTCGTTCTTGTGCCGGGTTAAAAACCTCCAGCTCTGTCCCATGTTCCAAAACAAAGCAAAAGATTTTCATCAGATAAAACAATAGTTTATTAACTTCAACAGTTCATTAACTTCGGGAACACGAGGCAAGAACTTCAATTTTTCAAGGCATATGGTGATTGGAAACCACCGATAGCCTCCCCCCATACACAATCTCTCAACGGAACAATTGAAACTACTTGCACAGAAGTACATCTGAAAAACGAACAATGGACAAAGAGGAAATGAAGCAACCAATGTACCCGACCTGCTACGCCTTGAAAATATAGGCTAGCCAAACCAAACGGAGCTGTGAATGCAAAACCATGGCGCGGAGGTGGCTGCGTGGCGAAAAGAACTAGCGAAGAACTTCTGATCGATTCCTTGAGATTGTTGAGCACCCACATGAGGGCATAGTAACTGGAATCACTCTCATCTATGACCACCATCACCTTCTTGCTCTCCCCTTTCCCTCCTCCATCCATTTCTCTACAAGTTTTTCACCTCAAAAGCCACAGCTTTGGTCTTTGGAACTCGCTTCTGATGTTTAAAATTGCATCTGTCATCAAAATGCACGCGACCTCTTAAAAGAAGGGAAAAGGAAAGGGACCATAGGAGGCAAACTTTATTGCCTCATTTGCAAGTACAATTTTAAGAGCCTTATTTCCAATTCCGAGACTTCTGCTTAAGCTGTCACTAAAATGCTAAAGCAATTCAAGCCCACCATTTGTCAGAGGTCATCACATGTGAATTATTAAGCAAAACCATGACAAAAAAAATAAATAAATTATTAAGCAAAGCTCATGGGTCATTTTTTTGCACACTGAATTGAATAAAGCTGTTGACTTTATCATATGATGCACCTTGCAAAATAGCAATTGAAGGTCTTGTTACAGTTGACAAGGTCCATAAAACTAAGGATTCGTTCGTTTCGTGGAAAATGTGGTGTTTCCGGTTCACGATATCATCTTCCAAGAAAATAACCATATTTTCTAGTTTTAAGCTGAAATTTGAAAATGAAGTAGAAAATATTTTCTACCGTTCAGTAGGGAAAATCTTTTCGAGCATCCACTCATTTTCAATAATTTTTTATTATTTTATATTGTTGGCCTGTGGCGAGGCGTCTAGTGAAGTCAAGCTAGCCCAAGGTTGGCAAGCTTGAGCCTCATAGATCCGACGAGCTGGGTAGGGCTTGGGCCTTGCATGAGGTCGCTAGAGCCCTCTATCCAGCAACGACGGAGCCTCGCCAACTTGTGGCAAGGCTTGAGGTGGCATGTGGCCAGCGATCGACCAAGGCCAAAGAAGAAGAAGAAGAGAAAAAAAAAAAATAGCAAAAGAAATTAAAAAAAGAAAGAAAAAAATGAAATGAAAATGTGTTTGGGGAAAAGAAATGAGATGGAAGAAATTATGAAAAATGTTTTCACTTTTCAAAAGTGAAAAACATTTTCTTCATTTTTAAAATATTTTTTTCAAAAGTGGAAAACATTTTTCTTGATCAGTTCATTTTTATAAAATAAATATAGGAAAATTTAAAAATATTTTTTTAAAATTATTTTTCCGTAAAATAAACGGAGAAGGTGCAAGGCATAAGGGACTTTTCGGGACAAGTTCGGCAGGCTGATTGCAAGGTCGCCTTGCTGGTTCATCATAATCTTTTCGAGGCTGCGGAGAATAATTCAGATAAGCCAAACCAGGGGCACCATAGACATGTGTGTCCCTTGGGACAAGTGGTCGGCAGGCTGATTGCAAGGTGACCTGTTTTGTTCATCAAAGTCTTTTCGAGGCTGCCGAGAGTAATTCAAATATGTCAAACCAGGGTCACTATAGACGTGCCTGAATGGTGCTTTTTGCTGTCTTCTCTTGGGATTTTGATGAAGCTGTGTAGCCAAACATCAACCTAGATTAGCCCCACGTTATATACTTTTTGATGTTCTCTTTCGAGCTCTAGCCATGATATGTTTCCACGTATCCACAAGATTGGTCAGTGAATTTCGGATTTGTACTATGCTTCATGAGATATCTCAATGTCCTTACACCTCAACTCGGGCCATCTCACATGTTAACTCATTCGATGTTTGGCTAATTTATTATTGAAAACTACAAATAATTTCATACGGCATGTCATGAGATCAATCGTATTTATGGAAAGCAAATCTTTAACCACCGGAGGAGCTAATGAAACTCCTATGAAGTAAAAGCTTGCATTGAGCAACTCTTACCATAATCATAAAAAAAAAAAAATTCACAAGATTTTGTAACAACAAACATAGTAATGAAAAGCTTTCAAGGTTTTTGTTGAATGACTTCCTATTCTCAAATGACCTATCATTAAATCATCCGAAGCAACATTTGAAAATCGAAATATTAGTTTTCTCAACCGGGGACATATAACTAATTACATGTGAGTCATGAGCTCATATGAATTTCATATGAGATTCACAAATTTAACAACTTATGTGAAGTGGGTTTTATGTGGGTCAAGTAATAATTTTTTTGCAAAAATCAACTGGTAGTTGAAGTGCTCAGATTTTTTACTAAATGTTGCATCATTCGAATAGTCTCTCTCTCCCCACTAAAGTAAGTACAGGGCACTTGGAAAAGCAATTGGACCGCATGGAAAGTGATTAAGCCAAGTCGCTGATAAATCATGATCCGAACGCATCCGGGCCTTCTTTCCTGGGAATGCAATGCGATTTTTCAAAGCCATCAATTTCAACAGATTCCTACAATGGGATGACGGGTGCTTTTAATATAAATTTCGGATCTGGTACATGATGTGACGTTTTTCTGGATCTCTGAGGTCATCGGTTGAGCAGTTTCGCTCACTTTCGGTGCCTCATGGATCGAGTTGAAAACAATTCTCTCACATCATAAAAAAGCTTCTTTTTTTCTTTTTTACTGTTGTCATCTCACCTCGCCAATGAAAGTCATGTCCTGATGATTCCTAAACCAGCAAAAGTGGTACTTTACCATTCAGAAAAGGAGAATGTTCGTCATCTTCAACATTATAAAGCTGAACAGAGGAAAAGGGTCCTGGGAGACAAAAGTAAAATCTACAGGAACTCGAGGGATCATTAGTGAGTGATGAGTGATGAGATTGATTGATGAAACGTTATCTCAAACACCGTCGTTAAACATCAAATTGCGATACCAAGAGTCGCCATAGAGTAAGAGCTAGAATGATATTGTATGTGCAAGATTGGAGAATACACAAAGCGTGAAGATTTGAGGGCTGATCAGCAAGTATATTACGCATCTTAAACAAATATCACATCGGAAGACATCAACATTTTACGTTGTGGTGAAGTAATGAAACAACAATGGGGGTTTATTGAAGGTTACATCCCCCATCAATCACATGAATTGGTGAAGCTTGCAACTATGGTACTAGCTTCTGCTGAACTTTCTTGACTTTAAACTCAGAGACAGGAGATGGTAGATGCTGATAGGTCAAGCTGGCTTCTTCACCACAAGGACAGGGCCCTTTGCATTATGAACACAGTAATTGCTTACGCTACCTAGAAACGCCCTGTCACAATTGTAGCATTGATAAGCATACGGGAGACGGTCTTACGAACGGGCCCAAAACGAGAAACAAGAAAAAAATTCAACTAGGTCCACATTAATTCTCAAGCATATCACTTTCACATATGAAACACGGGATATAGACATATAGCTTTAGGGATACTAATAGTAAGGTGACTAATATTATGCTATCATTTGAGCAGCTAACCAAGTCTAAACATGTTAAGTCATTTGTAGGTTAAATTATGGAAAATGAAGTTGACAGAGCACAACTGCAACAGAACATTATCATAGAATGGACGATACCTGTGACTTGGTTTTCCAGAGACATACATGGCGCCGTCTCATCACAAACTAAGTTATAAGGATGGGCTCAATCCTACTAGGTTTGGACTTTCGTGGCCAAACTGAAGGACCATCTAGACTTAGAAAATTACAAACCAAACTTATTAATTAAAGGGTCTGGAACCAAACTTTAATCATATTGAATAGGCTAGTCCAGTTCAGTTCCAAACTGAATTAAATTTCTCTCTTTTCTTTATTAATCATTCTCTTTTCCAAAATATTAGCATATTAAGAGGTGGCCTAGAACAATAGCTAAATATTAAACATCCAACCAGCGCTACACAGAAGAAAGAATCGATGAAAATTTGTAATAGTTGTTGGGAAAAGGCTAGAACTACGAATGTTTTGCAACCAGAAAACGTGTCATGGGATTGCCTATTAAATTTCAATTGATTTAATCACTTTAGAAGCTTTTTGACAACTACCTCCATATCCAAGAAAAGTGAAAAGGGGAAAAAAGAAGAAGAGGAAAACTTCACTTTGGTTCTGCCGTTCAGTATCATTAGAGAGAAGTTCAGACCGAACTTAACCGCCATGACACGGTTCAGTTCTTGTTAATGGGATATAGGAAGCACACTCCCGGCCGAACCAAACTGGAAAAGTAAGTTCGGTTCGCTTCGGCACTTGGCAGTTCAAACAAACTTGAGGTCAGCCCTATAAGACACAGAAAGTGACCAACCTTTTGATTGCTCCACGACTATGGCTGCCCAACACAAGCAACTGGATGTTGAGTTTATCAACTGCCTTGCAAATTTCCTCTTTGGGATCCCCAACTGCTGTCATCGTCTCTGCATTGACCTATTTTAAAAATTCGTTTATCACATTAGACAGATATTTGAATTAGTACAGTTCCAAGAACCATATCCAGAATAAAATCCACAGAATTAAAGCATCCAAATCGTCATTGAAGGTGGAAGCTTTGGATTCCTGATCTTGGATAATTTGTTTGAAACAAAATGCTGCTTTCATGGAAGTGAACTGCTCAGCTTGCTCCACAAATTGAACTGCCATTTTCTTCCAAAATGGACAGCTCAATCATCTGATGAGGAGCTTATGATTAATCTTGATAGAAACAAATCATAACCGCATATTTACCACCATGAAATTAATGCATTGGCATCATTCACTTTGGAAGGAACGTTTGCTTTTTCTCTGCTCGGACAAATTGCACATGCATTTTTTTAGGCAATGGATAATGCCAACGAACCTCTTACATGTTGACTTTTGCACTCCCCCTCAACACTTCCCATCTTCCTATATATCATATCCTTAGACTCTCAAAATTCACAAACTCGAAACTTCAATCGATACCCTACTAGTAATTTGCTCGTCTGTTGCAATTCATCTCTTTATCAGCAGAAGATTCTCTAGTGGATGAAGTGATAGTGCAATTGAAGTTCAACATGCTTCGCTATACTAGTGAAAGACCAAGCTATCAGCTGAGCAGATCATCAGTTGGTTTCACACTGTGCAACAGCAATGAACTTGGTCAACTTAGTGGTGCAAATCCTTCAACAACTGCACTAATCGACAATGATCCATCTTAACAAATGACAATGGATTAGACTAAAAAGAGAGAGCTGTCAATCTATTCTTCTTCAACTGTTTCAAAGTTGAGACAGACAAACTGTTTATGTAGCCAGTCATTGTAAGTGAAGTAGATGTACTCAGGCTGTGAATAGGAGAGTTGAAAGATGATAGGGGCTTCATTGTTGAATCTCTGGGATTGGTAAGATGGCCACGTTATTGTCAGATTCATGCTTGTATATCTCTGTATATCTTTTTATGTTGCAGCGCCTCATCCTTGGCTTGCCATTTAGCCATTACATAAAGTGCTTTGGTAGCCTTAACTTTCATCTCTTGGGCCTCTTAACATCATAGATTTTATTTTAAAAAGCTGCTATTCTTGTAAGACTTAAGTACTTCACAAGCTGGACATACCACTCTAGAGTCATACTACAACTTATGCTTGTTCTGACTCTGCCTCTTGCAGATAACTCATTTGTCACCCACTTTGCTATTTGTGTAACAGTTCACTTGCTTCCATTTCCTTTATTCTTCTATTATGTCCTCTCCTGCTGCACCTCTTTATATATAGATAAAATAGATCAAATTCACTAAGCAACCTTCAACTGCAGAGAGCACATGTTAGATGCCATTGGGGAACATTTCAAGAGTACAGAGATGCCTTCCAGCCAAACAAGCCAGAGACAGGAAACAAAGTTCTCTCTAGGCTTTGGTTAATGCCTTTAGTTAGGATGGATAAGTATTTGACTAATGCAATTGTTGAAGAACTTTTACCAAACAAATTGATGGTAACATTATACAATTGCTAAAGATAATTAACCAGTGTCTTGCCCAGCCAAGAACCCAGTATTTCCTAGTTTGTATAGACATTGAGATGATATGCCGTTACCAAAGATGAATAAATTGCCAATATGTATTCACTCTAAACTCTGCTTCAGCAACAAATCTTGAAAATAAATGTGGATGAATGATCACTAGAAGAAGAGAGTAAGCAGCAATGAGAAGCATGAAAGTCAACACCAATATAAGATGTGTTAACCCGATTCAAAGCTTAGATTCAAATGTGAGAGAGAGTTGATGCTTAGATTTCCTACTTATGGAGACTTTGCCTGCTGGAGGAATAAGCAAACTTCCTTCTACACAGACTTGCAAGATTCATGACAACTAACATTCATCTCACAAGTCCTCTGTCTTCCCTGCCTTCGAACTTCTAACCTAATGACCTGGGTTTCACTTTAGGAAATGCCAAAGTGTGAATTTGATAAATTAGGAATTGATGCAAGCATAGGAACACTCAGCGCGTTGTGTACAAGTGTTCAAAGTAAAACGAATCATCCTGTGTACCAGGCTAAAGTGTTTCGAGTGAAGTCTTCTGTTACCGGGACCATAATATTTGTAACTCCTGATTAATTCATTTCTCATGATTTCTTTCTCCATGTCCCACTCGCGTTAATGTGTTAAACAAAAACATGGATGTGGACTCGTATTATGATTTTTACAAACTATTTCGAATCAAATTGTGGTCCTCTTGCTTACCCCATGCTGAGAGCAGATTTCCTTAGCCTTTTCTAGTAGGCCTAAAGTGAGCTTCTTGCGATTTTCATCGAGGCTTCTGATCAAATCAACAGCTGCACAGCAGAAAGAATTATTTAAAAACCATAAGCATATCCTCGGCTAAAGACGAATTAAGTTAGAAGAAGACAAGGAGCACAGAGTATCCAGATGGTCTACACAAGGTTCAGCAAGTGAAATTTGACCAACTGCGCTGCAAAATGGGACAAAGAAAGGCAGATATATAGCAAGCGAGCCACAAAAATTCTAGCATAAAATAGGGAAAAGAGAATACAGGAGCCAAGCCAACCGAGGCATATTGATGTAAGGAATTTTCTTAACCGACCACGCTGATCAAAAGATAATCTCAACATGACAACAATCCGCTACGATCGCGAGAGATTTAACAGCTGTCGAAACCTCAGCCGGTAGTTTTGATGGATCCACTCAAACTCAGTGATCACGGTACAAATTTAAGAGAGAGAGAGTCTCACGGGCAGCTCCATAAGAAGCAGCATAAACGGAGCCGTAGTTAGATGAAGGCTGGACTGAGAAGACGATGAGCTCGGAGCCGGCGATGGTGTGGCCCAAGTTGTCGAGAGCCCATTGCAGAGCATGGTGGCTGCACTCGCTGTCGTCGATCGCCACCATTATCTTCTTCGTCGCGCTTCCCTCCTCCATTTTCGCTCACACCCTCGAATGATCAGCGCCCTCCTGCGGTCGAGATCCCTTATGTCCCCCCTCCCCGTTTGATCAAAGCTATATATGGTAGAATCCGACACTCAAGAAACTGCTGCGGGTCGTGGTCCTTATCCTTGAAAGGGCTGCATCACCTACTCTTCCCAGTGAAATACAGTGTCCATTCCAAGGTGATCAGGTGGTTCCCGAATCACCGTGGATTGTGTAGACCGGGATGGAGACAGCCAATCAGAGCCCCAGGCGTGGAAATAGACAACGTGTTGATGTCTCGAGTCAAAGCTATTCTCTCTAAACTACCGATCAAAGCCCCGCAAGTAATTTTTTGGCGGGTCATTTAAAAGTTAGTTGGTTCAATGATTGAAGAGAGGAAGCCTCCAGACTCGAGAGTAGAGTATACCGTGTGCGCACACGGCAATCTGTGGTTGATTACACCTGGACACTATCCTCCATGACTCACTTCTCTAGTCTAAAGTCAATTTCATTTTAGAAAGGGAAATTTGTATAAGTCATCCTCAATTACAAAGTTTCAAAATCGTGCTCTACGTTAACAGCACAGCTCAGCAAGGAGAATTGTCCAAAAAATCATAGACTAATTATCCTTTTATCAATTTAATCTCAAACATTTTAATTGTGTCAATTGAGTTTTAAACTTTTTTATGTTTTATCAATTGGGTTAATCTGGTCAATTTTAATCAAAATTCGCTAACAAGAACGATGACCGTCCTATGTAGTACGGCCAACGTTGAGTGAACAAGTTTTAATAGTATTTTAATATTTTTTTCGAATTTCTTTTCTTTTCCTTCTTTACTTTTTCCCCCTTTTTTTTTCTTTTTTTTCTTTTCTCTTCTTTTCTTTTTTTTTTCTTTTTTTTTTCCTTCGCAAGGCCTCGTCAATGACTGATGGATCGCCACCCTTGCTAGCCTCGGGTGAGAGTCGCCCTTGCTAGCCCTTGGCAAGGGTCGCCATCACCTAGGCAAGCATGAGCTACCCTTTCGTGGCTTGACTAGGGCAACCCTCGCTCTTGACTAATTTGGTGAACGGCTGTGAGGGCGACAAGGAGGGCTACTATTATCGAAGGTCGGCGATCTTCGCCAACCATCGACGAGGATTGTTGATGGCCTGCGAGGGGAAAAAGAAAAAAGAAAAGAAGATGAAAGGGGAAAAAAAAGTAAAAGGGAAATAAAAAGGAAAAAAATTAAAATTAAAAATCGAAAAAAAATATAATATTATTAAAAATTGTCCATATGAACGTTATTCATGTCACATAAGATGATTAACATTTACATCAATAATTTTCTACCAAAATTGACCGAATATATCCAATTAATAAAAATATAACAAATTTAGGATTTTTTAGACAATGTGATCCAGATTAACATCCAAAATTTTCAATTAATAAATACACACTTTGCACCATCCATCTTCTTTTGTTCTTTGAACTCGAGGGTGAAAGATGCCCCGCGCAATTTCCCATATAGTGAAAGTGAAACCTACACTAAGATTTCCCGACTAAAGGTATGATGTCACAAGAGCTTTTTAGGGCCTGTTTGATAAAATCTGTTTCCGTTCCCCAAAACAAAAATTTATGTTCTTTTGTTGTGGGGAACGAAAAAAGAATAGAAACGTGTTTGGTAAAACTTTTATTTCTAAGACAAAAAATCTATTTTTTTGTTACCGGGAATAGATTTGGAACAAAAATAAGAAGTCGAAAAAAATAACTTTTTGTTCCCTGAAACAATTTTTCTTTCTCTTATTTTTTTCTTTTCTTCTCCTCTTTCTTTTCTTCTTCTTCTTCTTCCTTTTGGCCGGTCGCTGGCGTTGGCCATGATCGGCGCCGGTGACCGACCAAACGAGGGCCGGCGCTAGAGCGTCGCCGGCCCCCGGAGACGCCGAGCCTCGTTGGCCGGTGCGAGGCCGACCTCGTGTTGCTTGGGCGAGGTCGAGCCTCGCCGATGGCCCGGGCGAGGCTCGCTCGGCCACCAAGGCCACCGGCAAGGCTCGGCCTTGCCCGGATCCGGCGAGGCCGAGCCTCACGATGGCCTAGCGAGGCTCCACACCGCTGCGTGGCCGGCGACTAGCCACCAAGGAGGAAGAAGGAAAAAAAAAAAAAAAAAAGGAAAAAATATTTAAAATATTAAATAATTAAAAGAAATAACCAAATTATACAATTTTACCAAACGCATTTCTATTCCGAGAGTAAAAATTTTTTACAATTATCAAGCGCGTTCTTATACTTTGAAATTGTTCCTGGGAACAAAAACAAAAAAAAACTATTTCTCATCAAAAATTGCAATAAAATCGTTACCAAACGCGCCCTAAGTCTCTTCCTAATCGTGTATGCCATGTGCTGTCATTATGGAAGGACGTTGGTATTTCTCGTGGGTATCACTCCATGGGGAACATGGAAAGTGGCGTGAAGTTTACGAACCTAATACGGAAAGCAGAAGTAGGTATTTCTCGTGGGTATCACTCCATGTGGAACATGGAAAGTGGCGTGAAGTTTACTACTTCTGCTTTCCGTATTAGGTTCATGCAGAGGCATCTGAAGGAAGTCATCACGTTACTAGCCACAAAGGATAAACGCGTGCAGCAATTGCGACATCCAGGATAGCCCTCTAGCACCAACTTTCCTGTAGGCTTCGGTGCCCAACGGCAGAAAATTTGAAAGTTTTCAAATGGTCTAATCAGCTTGTAGCGAACTTTTGGACCCTTCCTGTGATTCGAGAGGGAGAGGAGAAGAAATCGGATGGTGATTATAGTCACTGCATACTGTCGACATAATTTCTGACTATGCTAATGCTTGCACGAAGATGCTCATGAACTTGCACAATATTCTCTCCATATCATTGTGGACCTACAGAAATCGAACTTCACATTCATTAGAAATGGTTACTAAGTGACCACTAACTAGACCGACATTCTGGAAGATCCATTCGGAGAAAAAGAAGCTGAGAAGATGCAATATTTGCTAAGCAGCTTCTTCAGCACCAAGAGTAACCAAAGAGAGCAACTGCATAATCAAAATGATAAAAATTTGCAATTTGCTATGCTTTTAAATCAATGACAGTCGATGTATGCATTACAAAAGAAAAATGATTTGACTTCCCAATCAATAGAGACTGAAGCTCACACATTCAAACTCCAAATTCGCTAGTATGACATCCAATCAAGTCTTTCCCCAGGTAAAGAAGCCCTAGATGGACTTAATTCAAATCGTGTGGCATATCGTCACAAGTAAGAATCATTCCCATTTTTCTGGGTTTACCAATATGCAGGACTGCTTAATCCGATATTACCTGTTGTGGAAAAAGTGGAACTGCTCTCTACATCTCTAGGCACATGTACCCACAAGCATGCATGAGTACACAAAAAAACACCGTCTCCCTTCCTCTGGTCAAATACCTATCGAAACGGATCCACGTACACACTTTGAACAACTGAGTCTTTGAAATTAGACAAAAGAAAGGTTTCTTACTCTCCCATTTGGTCAATCTTGAATTGAGCAAGCACACATATTTCTCCAAAAGGTGCTTAACTGCCTCAGTGCACATAAGATAAGTGTTCAGCATATTAGTGTTATCATCATGTCAGAGCTTGTGTTTGGACGTGACAAGACACCATTGAAGAGAAGTAGGGATGCATGTGCCAGGACATTTTCCATGTATATTAATCAGTAATATCTACAAGCCGTGCATAGCAAACAGTTAGATATTCCCTCATGTGTCATTTAATGAACAGATACCGTTTACAGTTACAGAGACGTATTTCACAGTTAATTGGTTGATTCCCACAGATGCCCAAATACAGGAGTTCAGAATGATGGACTAGATCATACGCTCCAAACATAATTGTATTCTATGAGCTGCTTGTGTGGAAGGAAAGAGCTCAATTGACATGTGCAAGGATTCTTCCTCGTGGATGTCTATCCTAGAAGTAATTCTAGTAGCTTTCCTCTTTCCTCTTCTGTGTCTGTCTTCATGATTTAAGCTCAAACAAGGGGACTAAGCAATAGGGAGGGTCTTACAGCAAGTATTCTATCGCCAACTTCTTCTGGACATCAGTTGGCCTCCTCATTACGAACGAATTGGACAAACTTAGATCTAATTTCTGGTGGAATACGGATAGGACGATAGTTCTTGTCAAGCCAAACAGCCGTAGCCTTTGCTTCCAAAATAGGCTGTGGAACATGTAACAAAAACGTCTCAGTGCCAAGACAAGAACTAGTATGATATAGAGAGATGTAGTTGATAAACAGACCTCATTGTTTGGCAGCCTGAAAAGGAAGTGATCAAAGTATAAGCGAGCGGCTGATGAGTTAGAGACCCTCACCTTTACAATGAACCTGTCCCCACTCTGGTTGCCCAAGAAAGGACAACAAAACAACTAGTTAATGAATATTGAATGACATTACAATCACAAGCAAGCACTTCTGCACATATCTGTACAGTCGTATATAGTGTTAAAGACAATGCTTTTTCAGAGTAAAATGTTCTGTTGTGTCTATTTGCATACGAGGGAGCTGGAGCATTTGAGTTCCTTACTGCCATCAGACAGCATACGTAGGTTCATCTATCTCCCTAACAATATCAACAATCACCGACCCTTTTTCCATTCACTCAGTGTACACATACAGGTTCTTCTAGCGATTGTGCCCTCTCTGGGACTATATCCCTCATCTGCTCCTTAGACATCCCCTTGGATTTCCCTCTCTTTTTCTCATTAGCCCTTACAAAAAAGTGATATTAGCTATCATCACATTTTAAGAGAATACTTCTACTTTTGAATGAATATGCTAGAATCACTAGTCAAGAGCAGAGGCACCCAGTATGTGCTCTTTAATATTTTAAAATTTCTTCTCAGGAAAATAATTGAAAATAGTGAAATGAAATGAAAGGCAAGAGGAGAAAGAAAACAAGGACAAGCTCTGAAGGACCTTAAATATCTCAATCTATCTATTGTCTTGTCATTGTTGCCACTATATTGAACTCTATATAGGCGTTAAATGTATATCTAGGATAGCTTGGGACCAACTTAAGGAATTAGTGAACATTTTATAGGGCGAATACCAACTCTGATTTGGATCAAAAGCGTGTGAAAGTCTGCATAAATCAATTTAAAGTTGAGGAGGACCCAAAAGAAAGCAAGGCAAGGCATACCACAATTCATGACCAGAAATATCATTAGATTAATCTTGAAGTATCATCTTTGCAAGAAAATACAAATGAAAAACATACTTTTAGAGGAGCCAGAAATTTGAGTGACAACTCTGATAATGCCAATGCATTACCAGTTCTGGCCACAGCATCAGCACTTACACCAATCATTTCCAGAAGCTCATGTCGACCTGATTGAAGACAAAAATAGTTAGTTCTTTTTTTATCGTGTGCAGACTTGTTAATTTAGTCGAATAAAAGAAACTATTCAAGCTTCACAAAATGACAAATCATCAGAAGAACAACCTTCACCTCTCAGTTTCCAACCACAAAGCAGGGTGCCAAAACAATGCCTTTTGAGACAAGTCATCATTGTCGTATGATTAGCATATTCCCATCCAAGGAAAGAAGCTCAACTAAAAAGAGAAGCAGGAAGATTTGTGGAAGTACGAGATTTTGGCTTTTACTAACCCTAGCAGAATTTTATAGATTGAACTGGAGTTCTCCTCTCTATCACTAGAAAGTCAAGACCACTCCCAAAGCTCCATGCGGGACATTGCATACAAATGTTACCTGGTTTTGACATATGCATCCCCAGAAAAAGGAGGGAACCACCAGATCACAAAAGGTATAGCGGCTCAGCAGACAAACTAACGTTATGAAGATTTGAGAAGGCTGTTATCTAACCAGACCAATACATTCCAAGCCATTTTGTTCCCTTTTCATGAAAACCTCTAACCTTTGTCCCTAGACACTTGCAACCCACGAATTTTAACATTAGTCCCCTATATTATTCTTATTACCACTATTTGAAGAGAACCAACTCTGTAGTCACATTATTCTTAGTACCCTTTGCCAGATGCTACTCGAACGAGGTGACATGACTAGGAGACTGAATCTATCCCCCTCCTATTAAAACCTTCCTCAGAAAGAATCTCGACCACGCAAGGAGGCCAGACCGGATGCGGGAAATGCGTTTGCTTTATAAAAATGTCATCGACAAGGTAAATGTACTGAAGAATTCTTCGTCTCACCATGTTGACAGTAGCTCGCGTAGACTGCATTGTTCACCACGCCATACTGATCCAATTCGTAGTCACGGACCTTGAGCTCCACATCGATGAACCCACTCATTCTGCGAAAAACGACAAAAATTGCGAACCTCATCAGTCATCATCACAAACCCAATTGACGCAAGTAAAAGACTCATCATCGCAATGCCCAGATGGATGCATTTGACAAGAGCGGCGAGTACCCCGTGCCACCTTTGAGATCAAGCAATGCCGACGGCGCGCGTCGGCCCCTCGCGGTGGACAGCGGCCGGAAGGGCGTCGGCGTCGGCATCGGCATCGGCGTTGGCCGGGAGACCGGGAAGGCCGGCGGCGGACGGCGAAGAGGGAGCGAGGCGGCGCCGGCACGGGACAGATGGATGGTCACGTGCGCGGGCGGGGCCAAGGCGAGCGCTGGCGACATCTTGATCGGCGGCGGTCCGATCCGGGACATCGCAAGGGACGGGAACCGCGGAAGAGGGACGGATTGTCCGAACGAATGGCCCTTCTTCGCATTTTAATTTTTAATTCATAGGAGGGCGATGTAGATACGATTCATGCAAACGAAAGTATTAGGTGGATAATCCGCTCCGACATCAGCAAATCGGCAAATCCCACCGGTTCAATTCAACGAAAGGCGTACCAGACAGGTGCAGCTCCAGAATCAAACCCGGTTAGTGGGCGACTTGGTTTTGGTCTTAGGCCAATCCCAATCCTGATTTAGGCCCAGTATCTAATGGGCCACGAGTTAGGCCCAACAGGGCTGCTTCGATATTAAGGACGACGGCCCGTTAGATACTTGCTTAAGATAAGATAAAGTCATATATAAATGGGATATAAACCGGATAAAATTATCTCATCGGAGAGATGGGATAAAGGTGAATAGGATTTCTAAAATTTATAATATGAAAGTTATTTTTCTCGAATAGCAAATTTCTTAAATTAACCAAATTAAAATTATATTTTAATTCTAATATAAGAAAATCAAAATAACAAATATAACTATTTAGTTGTTTTAATTTTATCTTATTTTTATTTATATATTAAAATTTAATTCTATTTTATGATATAAATTCAATATATAAATTTAAACTCATATATATTTATTTATTTATTTATTACATGTTTTGGGTATTTTAGTATCTTAAGTATATTAGCGCAGTTTACTATTTAATAAATTCTTATTAGATAATGATGGAAGGGGGAAAATAAAAAAGAAAATAAATAAATAAAAAGCAAATAAAAATAAAGTAGGTAAGAGTGTCGCAAGAGATTTTTATCATATTTGTTTATAATATTTTTGGTCAATTTATACTAATATGCCGTTTAAATTAAACATTGTACATGATATGATATAAATATATCTGACTTTATTAGTGTAATCACCAAAGAGTGGATAAGATATAGCAAAATCCTTGAATTTGATAGCCTATCCTATTCAGTTTTATGCTGGTTAGAAATCCGGACGATTAAACGCAATTTTGGTGGCGATACCAAATTGGTGTGTGGGGACGATCATCACATAAACTCGAGAAGTGCCGCTTTGGTCGTCCCCACAACTAGCTTCCTACTAATTGGCGTGTTGTTTGATAAGTCCCCTTCCTTCAGCTTCAATAGTAATTGCAAGAGCTCTAATGCCTTGCTGGCGAAGATCTGCTCTTTTAAATGTTAGATTTATGTTTGTTTAACTTGTTGCAATTATAGGTTAATGGCTCAACATAACTCTTCAGTTCATGTTCTTTAAGTTTTTCGCTATGGCTTTTTTGTCCTTAGTAATCATGGAACAATGGCTCAACAAATATGAGCATAACCGACATGACTCTTTAGTTCATGTCCATTCAGTTTTCTATTAGTAGTTTTCTTTGTCTTTAAAAAGACAGTGTCCTTCAGTTCATTAGTAGTTGCTCTCTAGGTGTGCCAATTCGAGAAAAAGTTCGATTAAACTCTATTTGCGTTGTTTTATTTAGTAGGCATGGTTCATAAATTTACAAAGCACCGTTAGCATAAATTAATTGCTTTAAAAAAAAATTCTATAATCAGTACCTCACCTTCTGTCTAATTTGGTTTCAATTTTATAGCAATTTTATAAGTCCATATTTGGTTTGTAATTCACTCCCCTCTTTAAATTAGTTATCGCTTTCTTAGAGTTAAATTTTCAATAATTTCACTTGTTACAATAAATAGTATTGTTTTGGAAACAACACAGCTTGTTTTTGTTGTCTCCATACAATGATGTTGTGGAGAAAGCAGAACTTAAATGCGCATTACCAACCAGTAAAATCATAGTTACTAGAAAAGGAATTTCCAATGTTTATCTGTTCAGTGATCGGTCGTCAATTATTTTATTAGACAGATCCGTTCTTGTAAAATGAGTGTGTGCTTAACCTTGATGATACTCTGTTGACCCTCCTATTTTATGGCTTTAGCTTTGTAGTATTTTGGTTTTGCTCTAATTCAATTTGCTTTACCACAAAGTGTATACTTTTTATATATATTTTTAATCAATCAATACAATCTTTTTATAATTAAAAAGGAAAAAAAAAAAAAAAAAAAGCCAAAGTGTTCCGTCCAAGTTGATATTCATGCGTTCACTATTATTCTTTTTCGTTAAAAGAAAATAAGAGAATTCATGATACTTGACGCGGAGCGGTCAATTCTTCAAATAGTTGGAATATGGTAATTGATGCTAATTTTCCCCATCGAGCACATAAAATTACATCAGTGACCAAGAAACACATGAATTTACATCTAACATTAAGAGATTCCAATCCTAGCAGCAATTACTTAGATGAAAAAAAACAAAATATCAATCAACCTCCGCGCATGTCCATGTTATTGAAAATTCAGAGTCATAACTTTTTAGTCACGAGTTGATGGTTTAAATAGACATAAACAACAAGGTTCATGCATCATTGGGTCACCCATCAAACTTGGGAATATGATTACCTGAGAGTTGTGATCATACAGACGAAAAAGTAATACTCTGTAGACTTTCGAATGAAGAGTCTGTGAGCCTAAATATGTAGTACAATCGATTAGAACCGATAAAGGAAAATATATAGAATCTCCTGAATATATCTCTAACACGATTGGTCGATATCAACATAGAGCCATCCAAAACGGAAGGCTGCAAGTGACCAGTAGCTTTCCCTTCCCTTTCACTGAGCAATGCTCGTCGTCTCTCCCGTCCGACCCCCACCCCCACGCGTACGCACACATTACATATGTCACATGTTATCCTCACACGCACGCACGACTTCTATCGCGAATTATTATTGTACGAGAAACGGGGTGGTCCCTTGGCTTGCTTTCACATGACAATATTGGCAACCATCCCCTCCAAGGCTCCAGCTGCACAAATTCGGATAAAGGACAAAACCCCTCTCTCTTTCTCTCTCTCTCGATCTCGATTGGAAACTTGGGGAGTGTGAAATGCGAGCAACCCCAGCCGGCCATGAGCACAATTATTGGCCGTCGCGGAGTGGACCTGCCCTTCGATTTTAAGTCCACGCTGTGCAGTGAATCGAGCCCCCCCACCATCGCCTTGAAGATTGGCAAATTCTTCACGCCCCACCAGATCACGCGCGCGCGCACAACACGACACTCGAATGGGGGGTGGGGGGGTCCTCGGATGCATTTTAAATCTTGTTCGCGTCGAAACTGTGTCGGCAGCTTCGTGTTCGGTTCTTTGGATTTCATTAGTAAACCTCAGTCGATTGTGAGCTCGCGCGATTGTACATATCGTTTCGACACGAATGGCCTTGGGCTATAGTTAACCTGTTTGGTTTTCTTTCTTCTTTTTTGGATCGGAAAGAAAATTTTCATTTCGTATGAAAGAGAAATACATAATTTCAAGATAAAAATGAAAATCCCACAAAACGAGTAAATCTGAAAAGTGAATTAACTTGGTACATTCTGCAGATACTAATTCCACAAAAATAAATCTTTCATAGCACCAGTGATGAGCACACATTGAAAAAATCCCTCTCCA
The DNA here is from genome assembly GCA_014182365.1 of Eucalyptus tenuipes. NCBI lineage: Eukaryota > Viridiplantae > Streptophyta > Magnoliopsida > Myrtales > Myrtaceae > Eucalyptus > Eucalyptus tenuipes. Next base: position 27,358,593 of record CM024538.1, on the reverse strand, counting down.
ATAACTAAGGCTTTACTAAAAGGCGATGTGAGCTTAAGCAAGCTTAAGTTCAGTATGCTGAGCACCATCACAGTATAGAGACCACAACAACATCTAAAGGTTCTAATAGTATCGAAAATGCCTTGTAAATCTCATATTTATATCTAAATCGGGATAAAAGAACACCCAAATCCAGATCTAGCTCTAGATCTAGATCGGGAGAGAACTGCTGCAAAAGAGATACCAATTGATTTCAAAATCACTTTCAAATAAGCCGACAAAAGAGCCTCAGAGACTTGTGGAGCGCTCGACTCTCTTGAATAGGCATCAGGAGTCAGAGCGGGTGAGCTTGGGCTTCAATCTTTAGAGCTCACTTATGTGGAAGATGTCAACCATGTCGTCCACAAAATCAACAAAAAAATCTAAAAGTGAGAGAGAGAGGTTCTTTATCTCCATTGGGGGAGTCAATTTTGGGCTTCTAACCTGTTTGATTTTCGAAGTATTTCAAGATTTAGGGTGTGTATATATCACAGAAAATGAATAATTTAAATAATATTTATTTCTAAAAATGATCATTTATATTACTTACAAATATGAATCAAAGAAAAAAAATTTCATCATCTACAAAATGATAATGAAAAAAATTCATTGATTAATTACCTCACACAATACAAACAACTATTTTTAAGAAAATATTTTTCAAATTATTTATTTTTCAAGAATGAAGCCTTAAGAATACTTACGGATGTTTTGTGGCTTAAAGTCAAGTATAGCATATGTCATTTGTTATGATAGCGCTAGAAGATTAGAACTCCAAGGAACTTTTACGAAAATAGTCATAGATGTTCGATCGTACATGAGGTAGGTGAACCTCACCATGATGCTAGGAAGTCTCTCTCCACACGAGGTGCGTGGAAGCTAAGCAACGTAGTATGAGCCATTCAGAGTAAGTCCATTCCATGGTAGATGCTTGACCCCGGACTGTCGACTCCATATCCCTTTACCATTGCGCTAATCGCATTGATGGTGACGGCCTCTATTCGGGCTGACATTGTCATCTTGGCAAAGCCGGCAAAAGAAAAGTCAAAACAATCAAACCATCTAACTTAAATTGGATGTTCAAATCAATACCCAAAAATTATTAAAAAATTGGATGCTCAAATGGTTTCTCATTTTCAAGGTACTGTTGTTGCACAAGGGAAGTTTGTGACTTTATCTTGATAGGCCGAGAGGAGCCCCCCCCAATGATCTCTCTCAAACGGTCAAATTTTGCTGCTACAAATTAGAAAGATGGAAATCCGAAATTCCATGTTCGGACCAGGTTCTGCCCTTTACTCTCCCATTCCAGATTCGTACCGACTGGGTTTTAACGCTGAAAATACCCGTCCGGAGTAAACCTTCTTCTGCTTGACGTGACCTGCATCCGTGGAAGAAATTTCAGCTTTTCTTTCTTGCTTTTCCAAGTATTCCGAGGAGGCAGCTTACTGCCGCCCCTGTTGAGCATTCCCTATAGTTCCACGTTTACTCATTATATTATTATTTTCGTGAATGATTTAAATCTTTGTTCAGTCAACCACGTTTCTCACCCAGAATCTAGAAGCACTAAATGGAAAAATGGAATAAATCATTCCTCAGAAGAAACACTTAAGATCCCATCCATCCCTCAACGGTTCTTTTCACCAAGAAGACCCACCAAGGTCTCAGTCTCGTCCCCTGTTCCAGCCCCCCCCCCGGCTTCTCTCTCTGCGGCCCATTTTGAGTTCATGATGACGCTTCACTTCATCGAAAGCACACGCATCAGAATCGAACTGAGAGCTCGCGATATGATAGCACCAATTTGATTTAACTGCAGTTGGCATGTGATATGTGAGCTTCACGCGGAAGAGTTTGATCAACCACTTTTTCAAGAGAGAGAAAAGTTTCATTTATATTACTGAATCTACCACGTGAAGCAGAAAAGTTGTCATATGAATATAGTACATGTACTGAACTGAACTATAATTGATATTTATGATTTCGCATGGAATGTCACGTGGGTCTCACCATATCTAAGATTGATAAATCACTTCTTCAAAATAGAGTAAAGTTTTATCTATATTGTTGGATCTATCATGTGAAACGGAGAAGTTATCATATAAACTAAATTATGATTGATAACGATGATCCTATGTGCATATCATGTGGATCACACCATATTTAACCTTTCATATTAAATTTGATAAAAATATCAAGAAGAGCGAATGTTTCCACCACAACAAGGCAAGAGTGTGTACATATAATTTCATGGGTGCTCTACGTGTCAAAAGAGCAATCCCTTAGCCCATCGGTATGAACCTCATTAAAATAGGACCCATAACAAGATATGGTACCGTGTAAGTAAAGCTCTACCAATAAAGTTTTCTTGAAACCATGAAATATTCCACAATCCTTGTAAGAGGCATTTCTAAGGAAAAAAGTTACCAAAGTTACATGAAAATATTCATTCCTGCCCTCAATGAACACAAGAATAAAGGGTCCATCGTTTTCCAAATTTGCCGCCTCCTAGGGGGTGAGAACTTGTTGGCCAGATACATGCTCTGACCCCAAAGAAAAATTATGTTCCACATGACTTTGTATATAAAGGCAACGAACATGTGGAAAAAGCTCAAACAAACAAGGGTTTACTTTACTATTCTGAGTCCTCTACTTCTAGTTTGGAATCATTAAATTCTTGGTCTCACTTTCGCTTGGCCTATCCCCCGAGAGTTCTCTGCAGAAACTTCACAGCCGTCCTCTGCTCTTTCACCAACCATCGTATGCCTGGTTTTACTAGGGCTAGGAGGATGAGCATGTCCGGAGAAGAAGAGGGCGACCTGCGAAGGGGGCCATGGACTCGCGAAGAAGACAGTTTGCTCATTCACTCGATCACGTGCCACGGCGAGGGGCGCTGGAATATGTTGGCGAAAAGCGCAGGTAAAAGAGACAACCCGGAGTATGATAATTTGACAGTCATTTTTTGTTGGCAATTAGAACGTCTAGATGTTGCAGAAAAGAAAAGCATGATGTAGAGAGGATGAATCTGTCGTTCCTGGTTTCAGGATTGAAGAGAACTGGCAAAAGCTGCAGATTAAGGTGGCTGAATTACCTGAGACCCGACATCAAGCGCGGGAATCTCACCCCGCAGGAACAGCTCTTGATCCTTGAACTTCACCACAAATGGGGCAACAGGTCAACATTCAATTGATATTTTCCTTATATAATTTCGCCACGTAGGTCGTAAAAGAAAGTTTGTTCTTTCCTACGCTCCTTACTGATAATATGTCGCGTGTATTTGTTCTGTATCCATCTGTTTAAATTCAATGATGACATATCAGTATTCAGGTAATTTCATTGCTCATCACATGTGATAATAATTTGATCATTGGGCGGATTTGCAGGTGGTCGAAAATCGCGCAGTATCTCCCAGGAAGGACAGATAACGAGATCAAGAACTACTGGAGGACGCGGGTGCAGAAGCAAGCGCGCCAGCTCAACATCGAATCCGACAGCGAGAGGTTTCTCGATGCGGTCCGCCATATCTGGATGCCCCGGCTGCTCCAGAAAATGGAGCAAGCTTCGTCCTCTGATCAAACAACTAGGACTTCTGATATGAGCATGAATTGTTCTGTTTCTGCCTCTCCAGTACATTATCCTCCCTCCACATCCTCACCCAGCAAATTGACCCAGAACTCGAATTCTTCGATGGAAGTCTCGAGTTATCCGATGGCTGATGCAGATATTTCTCCGAATTTCCCGATAACGGGACAGACACCTGAAATTCCTGAAGAATTCTCAAATGCAGATGTAGTAGGCTTTGGCAACAGTACTGTGTACAACCCTTTGCTTGCGGATGACGATTACTTCGAGGACGGCACCGGCTATGATGTGAACGACTATGCCACCATGTCAGCACTGGGCGCTTGCAACGGGTTTCCATTGCAGGGCCACGTGGAAGGAGGCAACTGGGCGGTCGATGACATGGCGGATGCATGTTGGACAGTCGATGACATATGGAAGTTTAGAGACTAATGCAGCGCTGGAGGATAGTCTAGTTATTTATGCGTAGACCAATCCCAAGATCTTTTCAATTGGGTCCAAATTTTTACTTATTAATTCGTCATAAGCTTCTTCTGTGACACCCTAGAAGTGGGTTCGATTTTAAATGCGGATGATGTTAATAGTTCTCATCTTTTGAAAATTATTGGCATGACGTTAGCACTTATCCAAGCAGTGCCCTAACATAGGGGTTTTGTTACAATTTTGTTGACCAGCCAAAAAAAGTGGTAGATAATTGTTTTTATATTATATCACGATGTGTCGTGTCTTACCATCTTTTATGCAACTTAATTCATTCATCTCAAATATCATATATTATGATTTTGACAAGTGAAAAGAGTATTGAAGATCTTGATATCTTATATATTACGATTGCCCCCAAAATTCATTCGACTTCATTTCGCTCCCCACATAGGACAATATCCCCTCAAACCCTCCATCACCAATGTGTTTTGGGTAAATTGATACTGTTACAAGTAAGAGTAGGCAAAGTATACTATTGACATTGTCCAAAGATCGGCCCCTGTTTGGTCAACAAGCCGGCCAACAACATTCTTCTCCGGATAAGTCGGTCCAAGGGAACTTCTTCAATTATTGATTTGCTGACCGACTGGATGAGATCAGAGGTCATGTCTTTTCGAGGAAATTATGGAGAGGAATTTCGATTTCTTCGGCCAACGCACGTTGAGCCGAGGTGGAGTCACATCGACGGTAGGGATAGGGAATGCCTAGGCCAATGCATGTGTGTTGTTCGATCGTGCATCTTATGTTGTGGTAAGAGCACTTAATGCCAGACCCACACCTACACACGTTGCACGAGTCGTGAAAGAGATCGATTGTAACATGGCATGGCATCCTCTCGTTTTTTGTTTTTTTTCTTGTCTCTCTTTTCATGCAGTTTGAAGTTGGAAAAGTCGAGTCTAGGGCAATATGAGCCAATTTCAAGCAGGCCAAACTACTTCCGATTGGTAAACGACTCAACTTATTTCGGGTGAGTCGAGCCTCAACGAGGAATACTTAAATAGCCGCACCACACAACAACCATTTGAGAAAGTCTTATTTATGAATCAACTAAGAATACCTTTCTCGTTCAATATATATTTTTAACGTGGTCACTTACTATAAGATATTTTAAAAGTGATAATTTGAAATTAGTGATGATGCATATTTATATTCGACTTTTCTGGATGTGCTCCACTTAATAATAAATCACATGGCGTAAACCTAACTTCCCAATAACTCCCAATGTCAAGAACGACGATAAACGGACCTATCATCGTTGATACACAATTGTGGTCTCAACTAAGAAAAAATAAAAAACTAAAAAAGGTCTTTAATCTAGGATTCGGTATCGCCCGAGGCTAAATTTCTAATTCAATCGGTCAAATCAAGGGTGTGGTGAACTATGTTTTTGTTACCGTCGTGAGTATGATTTGTTCTCAGGACCGGGGCCATAATTTCAGACTCACCGCCAATTATAAGTACATCTAGGTAGCTTGTACTTGCTATATCGATGGATCCGATCCTACGATGTTGCAACCGAACAGTTTTCACATCCTCCGTTCTAATGAGATAAACACTGAACGAAATGTCTATGTCATGATCCTTCTGTCCAATCAATCAAAGTCGCATGAAGTCCAGCGAAAGCTAAGCTCCAAAAAGAGGTTCCCCTCTCCGTTATGAAGTTGAAATTTTCGTGTGTGTTGCGTAGAGTTGCTCCTCTCGTGCTGGCTGTCATTCACCTTCCCCCCCGTGATGAGCAGATCAAGCACTGGACTTGAATGCTGAGGATTTCGCCAATTCACGAATTTGATAGCGCAGCTGGGAAAGTTCAAAGCAATCAGAGAACGTCCACATCCAAAAACAAAAGCATCGTTTCGGCTGCTCGTCCAGTTCTGAGGCGTCTGCTAATGTGCGCTTGACTGCAGCCTAGAATAATGGTCAGGTTGGACAAAATCACAAGCAACTCATCTAATTCCATCGACTGTTGATGCTTCTCTTAGCGACAATCAAGCAAAAAACTACAATCCAACGACTGGCATATTTGACTTTGGCTTGAAGTTAATCTCGTATGATTTGAAATCCCACCCGAAATTACGTTGTATGGAAACTCGAACCATATTAGGCAAGTCGAAATTGGACTATTGCCGACAAGATCGCGAGTGGTGCAGAGCGGGAAATTAATTTCCCACCGTGATTTGTGATTTGTTTTTTCTTTGTTGAATTCGAAGTCCGTACTGACTTTCGAGAAATATATATATTAAGTTGCAAAGTTCGATCTCTAGCGCATGTAGGGAATATGCTAAATATGTGTGAAAATTCGCTAGGGACACAGAGAACGAGAGTTGTCATCAAAGTTCAGAATTTGGGATAATTCCTTTGTTGTGATTGATTCTTGTGAATTTGAGTTTGATATGGGATTGTGAAATCCCTACAAGTAAGTGTAATTGAGCGATTATAATCTCATTTGTACTGATCAAAATAGAACCATCTTGTCAATATTTCCTTATCAAGTAGGCACGCCGCCAAACCATATATATCATTATGCTCGGAGCATATTTTGCAAAATAAATTTCTTATTCAAATCATCTGTCCGTCCGTGCGTCCGCATTGGTCACGGCACATCTAACTCAGATCCCAACGTCGAAAGTCGTCAGCACATGAGATTGCGATTGAACGGTGGCGTTCGTGCATAGCCTTAGAGATGTTCCTTTTCCATTCCTTTATATTTTCATGGCTTGATTTTCCGGGAAAATGGAGAAATCGCCATCCGCGTGACAGAGGCACAAATTCAAAGATAGATTATTCCAGTTGAAAATTCACATCTTGCCACCGTCGCCAAAACGGAAGAAAAAGAAAGAAGAATAAAACGAGGGCTCTAAAGTACTTCCTTCCAGAAGAGAGACTGAAAAGGAGAGTAGAACAAGGAGTAGTAGTAACGAGAATCGACTATAACAAGAAACAGTAATCACCAGGGGTTTTGCAGGAGCATAGAATAATATGTCATACGATGCATTGGCGACGAAATTAAGAAAAAGCGTGAAAAGGACAGACTTAGCAAGAGAGATGGCTCGTGCTTATTTTTAAAGTAACTCGAATGCTAATATGATTCGGGAAAGACGGGAAATGATTCTGCTACAAACAATTCGCTTTCTCGTCTCTATTTTGCGAAATAATACAGTGGAATCGAAGCTTTGATTCGTTATCAAGAAAGAACGTAACAATGAAGAATTGATAAAATTAGAAGAAGAAGAAAAAGAAGACGTGCTTTTCCCATGTTGAGAATATTTTGTTAGATCATACTTTAGCATCGTTTGACCCGACTTTGCAACATCATTATGTAGAGACAAGCTAAACACTCAATCATTAATTATAAGCTATGAGCATTGAGAATTGGGATCTTCTACAGTTACCATGTATCCGTAAACTTAGGAGTTAAGAAAATCGTGAGAATTTGGTGGACTACTACCGACTATTCTAAAAGTTTAAGTTATTAGAAGAATGCGTTATTTATTATTTAAATATTCTAACACTCTTCCTTATACTTAGTCTAATATTTTGCCTAGTACTAAGTGTGGAAATTTAATTGGGGAGGCAAATGAGGCTAGAAAGATTCAAACTTAAAACCTCCAATTTTGATATCATGTGAGAATGTGATAAGACTACTGTCAACTGTTTCTAAAAATTTAAACTGTTAGATAAATACATGATTTATTATTTAAATATTCTAACAAAAATCATCATCAAAGTTGATGAAGGTATTTACTCCTTGATCTTTCTAATCAAATAGAGGGCAAGATTTCTTTAAGAAATATATATATATATATATATATATATATATATATATATATATATAAACAAGAATGAGCTAATTTAGACTATATTTTCTTTGAAGAATAGTATTATTGGAGAAAATTTACATCTTAAATTTACACATTAAAATATTGAAAATGACTAATAGTCCTTTTATTTGCGTGTTCCTTTTTTTTTTTTTTTCTTTTTTTCCCAATCTTCCCACAACTGGGTTTTGAAATTTCCAAAAGCGCATTTGAGTAAAGTTTGGGTATTTTCCATAGCACGACTTAATCTAAACCTTTAGTTGAGTTATCCATATCGCTCATCAAATTAAGGGGGTAATTTAATAAGCAAATCAACCCCTTTAAATGTAGAGGATCTCAATACCATTCTTTTACAAGAAAAAAAAAACTTTAAATCCTTGCTCGACCTATCACAACGGATCTCAAATCAACAAATTGTTAATTACGATTGCTGGCCATATTTTGCCATTTAACTTTGATGAGCAAAGACGATATGTGAAACTCCTTTCCTTAATCAAAACCAATGTAGATTTCCCTGGTGCTTACGTTGCTGTCTTGCGATTGCAATCAATAAATCACACGAGAAACCCAGACAGATTCCAACGTTTGCCGGTAGGAAAACACATCATCAAAGTGATGGGAACAAACCTCGGGACGATGCTTCTCTAGACCAGCACATGGCACAAGATAGTAAGCCTGAATATCGAAAGGTGCTCTCCCCACTATTTCGATGGCCCTTTTTATGTTGGCGTGCGCCCGAGTCAGATCAGTTAGCCCCATTGGATTCTATGCAGTCGAGCATGTGACCAACTGATGTGACTAATTATATTTGATTTTGTGTTTAGAAGCTTGGAGGCAAGTCTCGCTCATGTTTCTCATCACCATCTTTTTCCAGATTTTCAATCACATCAAAAGCTCTCTCTCCCCCTCTGTGTCAAAGATATTAGCGTGAAGAAACTGAACTCTCTTTTTTGGGTGGAAACAGCTTATTGGTTTTATCTATCGGGTGCTTTTAGCGCCAGGGAGTCTAGGGCCAGCTTTGAACGACGGCGACGTTCCAAATGAGGATCACGAACCGTTTCCTATGGCGAGAGGGAGGGCAACGAGTTACCTGACATAACTTTAGCAAATCATGGGTCATCATATTAGAGATTCTGCAAGTCACAATAAAATTTGTTCATGTAAAACATGTTCTTTATTGCATTCGATTTAAAGGACTTTCCTTTTTCAGAACAGCTCGCGCTAAAAACTTGTTACACGGACAATGTATTAGTTCGATTACTATGAGTGGACAATGTGATCGGCAAGCAACCGGTGGGAGCGCGAATACAGCTTTCGACTCCTTGAAAAGTCATCTACATTGCGCGTAGGACCCGACCAATGGGGCTCGATCCAAGTTGGTATATGCTGTCCATGACAAAGTTTATGAAACGACGCAGGAACTTATTCGAGCATTCCAATTTCAGCTGGTACACGTTTTGCTTTCTTGGTTTAGACCTTTATAAATTTGAGGGAATCTAAACTTAGTTGCGTGTGAAAGCATGAAATATAGTTCTTCATTTCCATTGGACTCCTCCCCCGACTTCTGAATCTTCAAAGCAATTTAATTCCTATTTTTCATGTCAATTATATATCTATTCGCCCGTTCTAAGGTAGAATTCTAAAATTTGCAAGTTCTTAGAAGAATAATTACAAATATATATATGTATATATATCTTATATCTATTGTACTTGTATCAATTTAATCCCAAATCTTTCAATTTAGCCAATTTAATCATAAATCTTTTGATAATTTGTTAATTTAGTCAATTCAGTCAATTTTAACCAAAAATCGCCAACATAAATATCAATCGTCTTACGTGAAACTAACATGGACAGTTTTTATTTCTTTTTCTTTTCTTTTATTCACTCATCCTTCTTTTCTTTTTTTAACATAAAGCTCTCATCGGCCACTGCCAAGAGTTGCAGCCCTTGCTTGAAATAGTAGGCATGGCCAACCTTGCCATTGCCTCACTGGCCTTGGACAAAGGCGACCTCACCCAAACCATTGCGGTTGTGGGCAAGGACAAGGCAACCTCACCCTCGACCATGATGGTCTTGCCAATGATGAATGAGGGCTTCATAGCCCTTGTCAGAGCTCACCAACCATAATTTGAAAAAAAAAAGGAAAGAAAACGAAAAATTCAAAAAAAAAATTATTCACATTAGCATTAACCGTGTTATGTAGAACAGCTAGTGCCATGTCAATAATTTTTTTTTATCAAAATTGATAAGATGAACTGAATTGGTAAAATATCAAAAGAATTATGACTTTTTTGGTCGAATTAAAAGGGTTATGATTGAATTAGCATAAGTTCAATAGGTTTATAACTTGGCTCAGACCAATAATTACACACGACGCAATGTTCAGAATGATTTTAAATCAATCCACCATCTACAACCAGTAGCCTTCATCCCTCAACCACAGTTCACAGGAACCAATGTCATGGTCGATCGTAGGACACGTGACGGTGTCTTGGAATGTCATTGAGTCAATGGAAAGATCTCTCCAATCAATGTCCCGTAGTAAGAAAGGTGTTTTTCACAACGCATGCTAATCGCCCACCGAGTCGAGCTTGGTGGGACACGCAGTAATAGGTGACGTTACACAGCACAACGTCTCATCCGTTAACGCGTACATGGGTTTCACATGGAAAACGAACACCTAGCTCTATCAACTAATTGTTCTGACATGGAAAAATTTGTCTAAAGTTCTCGTCATTCAAATAATTGCGACCGTAGCTCACAAGTGTGGAAGGGGCTTGCAGTAAGATTATTCGCAAGCTTTTACTTATCAATCACCGACGAAGAAAACCAAGAACGTAGCCTGCATGTAACATCACTCGAATGGACCAGTGATGCAACAGGCGAACAAGCTTGGTCCGTTTGATATTATGGTCAGACTACTATCCACAACACACAAGCCATTCGCGTGAACCATGCAATTGCAATGCCCGAGCACTACCCCTTTCCTTAGTGACATATAGGGGGTGCACCAAAAAAGGAGTAAATGAGCACGACATTTTCAGCTCTCCCTAGGACATTACATCAGAATCAGATCGAATGATGCATGATTTATGGGGCCAAAGAATAGGAATTTCCAGTTTGAGTGCTGAGAGAAAGGACGTTAAGTTGGCCATAGTGATTCTTTGAACTTTCTCGCAGCAAAAGAGCATACTCCGGAATTACTCGTGTTGATTTGAAGAGGTTGTGCTGGTGATGCTAATTCACAATTTTGGGGGCAGCAGCAATCATCGCAGTCTCACAAAGATGATGCACGGCTGCGCTGGTGGAGCAGAGGTGGCGGTGAAGGTAAGCATGTCTCAGAGGAACCCATGGCTGACAAAGCCGGAGGTCAAATTGGGTGATTGTGGGAAGCGGCAGGAGATTAGAGATTAGTGGAGCCAACACTAAAAATGGTGGCTGTGGAAGTAGGTAATGGATTGAAGAAGTGGAGGAGACCAAAAAGTAGAGATGAAGGTGACCAGATGCAAGCTTATACCAATTGAACAATGCTTCTGATGAACTTTAGAGCGATATTTCTCCTTCAAACCCATGCACCCAAAACTTAAATGAAGTACTAGTAACCAAATACTCTTTCTTCTCGGTCTCACCCCTTAGAACCCATGCACACAGTTTTCTTTCTTCCCCAAATATAGAGCAGATTAACTAACTGAAGAGGGAAAGGAGTATTCCATTTTTTTATGATACGAATGACAATCACATGTAACACTAACTTCCCCAACTGTTTTGCTTCCACAAGCAAAGCAGCAGTCACCAGAACTTTCATCTGAAGACACAACAGATTTTGATCAAAAAATGAACAAAATAGGTACATCGTGATTAATTCAAAGATATACGTAGTAGTCCTGTTAATAATGATTAATAGCCTGTGGTTAATAATCAGGGCAAATGTTTTATACATCTGTAAAGTATTCAGAACCTGTGCATCTCTAGTTGCATCTCAAGGCCTCGCTAGTGTTATATCATGACAACCTACTTTCCACCTTTACCGTAGCTATCTCGTAGTGTAACGGTCCGGTTGAAGACAAGTTTCTCAGATGTAGAGTCCTCGTCAACCACGAAATACCCTGCAATTTCAGATTGTCAATACAACGATGATCAGACGATACATGAACAGATTTCAGCCCTATTGAACACGGTAAACATCCTCCAAAGGTGTATGAGCAGAACATTATGCCAATTAAATGTAATACATTTACATAGCTTATAGATGGATGCTGCGCAGCAGTCAGACTAATCTAGAAAAGACAGGAAGTTTTCATTTTTTGTTAGAGAACAACCTAACCTCCGTACTAGATCACTCATGGGGAATCCTGACCAATTCGTAAATAAGTGCTTCATGATTGTTCTTCATTATAAAAGCAATTCAAAGATTTTATTCTTGCCTAATGCTTCTTTTATTAAACCTTTCAGAAGTACATCGTCTATGCAACAGCTGTCTGAGTGGATGTAAAGCGCAAAACAGAAGAGGAAACAACCTTACCAAGAACTTTAAGACAGAGAATCCTATCAAAATGGCAGAAAAGAAGGATGTCACCGAAGGCCAGTACAGCAGAAGCCAGCACAAAGGACAAAATTTAATAACTTGTGGCCCCACTTTGCTAGATTGGGAAGAGATATAATGACAAAGCAAATGTGGAAAGACACATGAGCTCTTAGGAAGCTGGATTATGGCTCTTGATCCATCATGAAGCTATTTTATGTACCATTTTAGCGATCTCTACATAACCTATGATAAGACTTGCAACTGCTCTACCAGCACCTAACCAATCACTAGAAGCAATGTACTTGGATGAGCCCAAAAAAAAAAGAAGTTTCCAATCTTCAAAGCTGTGCTGCTTCTAAAGGAAATTTAAGAAGAATAGATGAAATAGATAATCATATCAATGGATTGTGATAGAGATTGCAGTATCTCCTCAGAAAAGCATTATTCCCAGCTTCAAATGCATAATTCACATCCTTCACTGATGCTAAATAGCCATATGCCAGTATATTAATGCCACTAATAAGTTCCAGTACATACCAAGCCTTTCAAACTGAAATCTATCTCCCACTTTAGCTTCTCCAAGCGAGGGTACAGCATATGCAGAAGGGACCACGATTTTTGAATGTGGGTTGAGATCATCAAGCCAATCTTTACCAAGCTCAGCCGGATTCTAATTTAGCAACAAATATCAATAAATATTAATTATTCACATAAACCAGATAATGCAAGAAGAAGAATACACAATTTCTGACGTTAATTTCCAACCTCTGACAAAAATAGCTTGTCAAACAATCTGACTTCCACCTGAAGTGGGTCAACACCATGGGAAGTTTCAGCAACCCAGTGAAGCACCCCCTTGAGATACATTTTGGGAGAGAAAAAAGAGAATAAGTGTCAGCACTACAAAGTACCAACAATAACAGTTTGCTCAAAGCAATTTTAAAGTAACAGGAAATGAACATTAGACATATGAACCTTAGGTTTTGTTTTCTTGGAGGGATCATACTCAGCGTGAATCTCAACGACTGTTTCCTTATCATCAGCTAGGATAACATCGTTGCACTTTATGGGGAATGCATACCTACCATCACCAAAAAAAAAAAAAAAAAATGAGCATCAAGCACGCATTTGATAAAATTGAAACTTCAAAGGAAGCAATCTAATAGGTCCATACCTTAGCATCACTGTTTTACCAGGAGCGAGACCATAGTAATCTTTTGAATCCTTCATCCGAAAATCTGACTGTTCTATGTACACCGTCTTCGAAAAGGGGACCTGGGGAAAATATTAAACAGTAAATTCGCTTCACAAAATCCATCTGAAAGCAATTTTAGTAAAATTATGGATGTATACATATATCAAACAGATTACCCAGTTCAAATGTTCAAAAGAAGTCCTAAAGACCTGACTTACATACTTTTCAAGCAATCAAACAACATAAGTTAGACCAGAAAATCCAGGGATATTTTACCTCATCAAAGCCTATGGCTGCATTTAATGTTAATTACAAATTCCCATGTAGTTGACATGTAAAAAAGTTTAGATTTAATAATGAAAACTATAAAAGCATCTATGCCTAGTATGGTGCGGCCATTACCTGGTAGATGGCAGCTGCATCTGTTTGAGCGTCAGGCCATTTCTTTGCTTCAAGATCCATCACACTGCCAGCATCCAAGTTGGTAATAACAACCTTAATAGAAAAATAATAATCAGTTAATGAAACAGCAAAAACAAATATTGGTCCACATAAAGAACAAATCCAGCACGCACCTTAAGGGGATATAGAACAACCATGGTTCGAGGTGCTGTTTTGTTCAGTTCTTCTCTAATGTGATACTCAAGGCGATCCAACCGTATCGTGCTACCATCACTGTTGAGAATATAGAAACTTTAAAGTAAAGGACTACCAATTTGATATTCTTTTATGCTTTTCATGTTAGCTCCATATTTAACAAACTCAACCTTCTAGTGATTCCGATTCCTCGAACAAAAGCATTGATTGAAGTTGAAGTTACACCTCTTCTTCTCAAACCAGCTAGGGTCATCAAACGTGGGTCATCCCAACCATCAACAAATTTCTTGGTCACCAATAAATTTAACTGCAAACATAACAAGAACATACTTCATACATGAAAAGGGATCGACAACTTTATGCTAATCAAAAACTGCCCAAGGTTCAAATTTCTGCCTCACCTTCCGCTTTGACATTATGGTATTAGTGACATTGAGCCGTGAGTACTCCCATACATATGGTTGGTATAGGTCTAGAGCATGCAATAGCCAGTAGTAGGAAGCACGCCGCGTTTCAAATTCAAGAGTACATAGCTGTTGACGACCCCAGTCAGAAGACAAAAAAAAAAAATTAAAAGGCACGAAGGCCAGAGGGAAAGACAAGCCTAAATGACCAAAGACCACATTAACGAAAGAAAATCATTCACATATCCTTACTGCTTTGAGCATCATGAAAATGTGCATTCTGTCCAAGTCTAGTAACCAACATACAAATATAACAAGCATGAATAAATCTAGTAAGGACCCTTGAGGACATTGATATAATATATTTCTCATACGACAGAGTCATGATTGTCCAAAAAGAGCAAATTGAAAATGTATATCTACAAGGCTAAAACGGATAGATCTATTGCATAATTTAAGGCCATTAAGCAAAAACCTACGTCAAGAACATCTGGAAGATGCCATTTTCAAAACAAGCAAAGATGGTTTACTCCCTAGATGGAGTTCCAGCAACTACAGAGCATATGTTCGAGCAAGGGATGTTGACAGATTTAAGTCATTGAATGAAGAGCCTCAGAGGTGAGCCTTCAGTCAAGAAAGACACCACTTGCCCTTAATAGAAAAGATATTGTACCTTATCTCAAACCTGAATATAGATAAAATCAGTAGCTTTAGCCTCAAACATAATGATAAAAATCCAATTTAACTATCTTGACTCTAAAGGCCTGCTCCTCGTTCGTTCATAGTTATATCCAATTAGAATAGTTCATGCTATTGAAATGTCTCCACATAGTTGTTCATTAATTAGCTGAAAATCAAGCAAAGAGAAGAAAAAGCATCTAACATGCCACAAAATCCAGAGCCAAATCCCATATCCATAGTTCATTTGCTTATGACTTCTAATGCTACCTTAGATAGGCATTAGTGCACACCGTCAACTTAGTTGGTATTCACATGAAATCCTACATTTTACTTAACCAGGGCACAGGAGGTTTTCATCAATCCATATTATGCATTTCATTATCATCAGATAGAAAAGCGAAGGAAATACAACTAACATAATGAAAGTGCCCCCAACCAGAGCCTCGGCTTCACATCAACTATCAAACTTAAGTCCTCTTTGTGGTTGCCCATCCTCACCTTCCTATCTCATTACTATATTTAAGGACATGAGACAAAAAGTACGCACACCCATCACTACCTTAAAAACTCAAACAACCAAACTAATTGCTGACCTTTACACTTAGAATAATGCCACAGTTTCCCTTCACCATCCTAACTCCATATGGAGTCTATCCCCAAAACGCATGCCTCTATTATTCTATCATCAACGGTAGTACTAACATTTGTTCAGGAATCATCCAGCAAACGAGAACACCATAGAATTGATGCACTGAAGAGATGCAATAAAAAAGAAACAAAAAGAGACATACCGAATGGGTGATATTTTCAAGGGAATCAACAATGCAATGAGCATAATCGTAGCTTGGATAGACACACCATTTATCTCCGGCATGAGGATGAGGAGTAAACTAGAGACAGTAAAACCAAAATGTGAATTACCAAGAACAAACATAAGAGCAAGCTGTTAGAGAGAAATTAAGTTAGAAGGCACACCTTTATACGATATGCAATGAGATCATACATATTAAAGTTATCGCTCTGCATATCCTGCTTCATTCTAAGTGTTGCTTTGCCTTCCTCGATCAAACCCCTTCTCATATCCTCAAAGAGTTTCAATGACTCTGCAATAGGTCTGTCCCTCCATGGACTATTCATCTTCTTCTCCCTATACTCCTTTATTTCATCCGGTGTCTACCAAAATAATTAAGCAATGAAAGAAACTGAGATTAAATCAAGAATGGATAAAGCACAATGAGAAGTGGGTAACACAAGAAAATTCTCCAACATAAATAAACACTTCTAGATGAAGAAATTCCTCAACATCTTTGTAGGAAAAAAGGTTAGCGACTGTTGCATAAAATCAAGAAGTGTGACTGTCATACAAAATGAAGAATTGCTAGTATGAGTGCATCCATGTGGCAAAATATCTAACTTGCCTGCTTCCAAAAGCTATGTTAGACTGAGGATTGAGCAAACGCTAGCGAGAAAATATAACTACATATGTTGGGCAACATATTAGCAGAGTTGCAATAGAAATAGAACCTCCGAAGTTTTCTTCCAAAGCTTCCTATTCTACAAGGGCTCAGCCTAAAGCAGCAATAAATTTAGTTGGGAGGAAGAATGAATCACAAAGAGAAATGTGTACGCTAGAAATTACCTTAGTCATAACCAATTCACAGCTATAAGAGCCATGTCATTTACTTTCTGTTAAGTATTTGACACTCATTGCACATGGTTTCACTCTTAGTAAGGGGGGAAATAGAATCACTTCTACCCAGAGCAGCAAGAAGATTTTAGCTATTAGCCAAAGGAAAATCCAACGGCGCACCTGATGATCAACATAAGCATGACACCTTCTTATAAGCTCCACCGCCAGATCATACAACTCTTGGAAGTAATCACTGGCATAAGTGATCTACCAAAATACAAGTTATATCAGATCTTTCTCCCAGTAAAAAGGCTCGAAGAACAAACCAAGTCAATAAATGAAAAAAAAAAATTCACCTTGAAAGGTTTCCAACCCATCCAATCAACAATTTCTTTGATATGATCAATGTACTCTTTCTTTTCAGCTTCCGGGTTTGTGTCATCAAACCTACAAGTGCCATTAGAACATAATGAAGGCTAACAAACAGGAAACCCTTTCCAGAAGAATACAAGGGAACAATTATAATCCATAAAAGAGTCTAGGGGGGAATCAAACTCGAACACCAGCACAACCACTAGTAACTATTAAAATGCATTCTAAAGCTACAGTTTAAAGAATTCACGGAGTATAAATAGACAGCTATAACTTCACTAGACAACCAAAAGGCAGTATGGACCCTTCCCATTGGAAACCATATATATAAATGGCAGGTCATACAGAAAGCAGAACATCGATGCCCTAAGAATCACAAAGAGTGCTGCTTGTGTGTGTTTTAGGTTAACACTTACCGCACAATTCAAATGTTAGATGTTATTTCCTCTGTAGTTACTTCTTTTCCATACAAGTATTTTAACACTAAAATCCTTTCTCCTATCCAAGAAGACCATCTTCAATCTCCAAAAGAATTTCACCTACATTAGATGGAGCTGAGAACACTGGGTCAAGCAAACGCTATAACTTCTTGAGCCCACATAAACTATTGACTCAGAGAAATTAGTAAGAGAGTCTCCAGTGCATCAACTTGAGTCTTCAATATTCAAAAGGGTATCTCTTACAGTATATCAAGTAGACAGCATTAGGGGAAGCAAAGGCTATTAACCAAGCCCAAAGAAAATAAATTAAGTCAGATAAGTTAGTTAAAGGCCTTGTTTGGTAACAAGTCAATCCTTGGCTATTTTTGTTCTTTTGTTCCAAGGAACAAAAAAAAAATCCATCTGGCAACATTAGCTAATTTTTCAACTCCCAAGAACAGATTTGTTCCCGAGACTAAATTTGGAACAAAATCAAGAAGTACAATAAAGCCACTTCTTTGTTACTGGAAATAATTATAGAATCAAGCCATTTTCTTTTTTTCTCTTTTCTTTTCTTCTTCTTCCTTCTCTAGCCAATCGCCAGAACAGAAAGGAAAAAAAAATCTCTTAAAATTATTTAAAAATTAAAAGAAATTCTATGTCACAAATAAATTTGAGAGCCATACCAAATGCATTCCTGTTCTATTCCAAGAATAGAAATTTTGTAAAGTTATCAAACGCGTTCGAATGCTCGGAAACCGTCTAGGGAACATAATTAAAAAAAAAAGAAAAACTATTTATGAGCAGAAATTAATTCCAAGAACAAAATGGTTGCTAAACACACCCTAAGTATACCTTCAGCTCAAGTCTCCAAAACTTGAATTAAGAATTTAGTTTCCTCAAGCGGCTACGAATGGCTTTCACTATTTTGGAGCTAGACCACTCTCGATTATCATCAAAAGGTGACACGTTTTGATTGCCATAAGGTAGAAAAACATGACCATTATATGCCAAAACCTCATTTCTTTTAGCAGTTAGCCTGCCTCCCTTATTTCCTAAGAAGAAAGATTTGGATATAGAATCAAAATAAGCACAATCTAAGCATATCTAAACTCACTCCACCCAGCAATAAGATTTGACAATCCAAGGAATCAGAGCTGCAGCAATTGTGAAATACTAAGTAAACAAATCTCCCCCAAAGTTACTCAAGGAGCTTATTGCTCATTAAAAAAAATTTCAACAATTTATAGGAATTTTACTTTACTTCAATGAACATGTACCGATTATTTAAGATGAATATCCACCTTTTTCGCTGTTAAAGCCTGATAAGCTAATTTATTGAGTGTTAAACGAACGTGTATAAAGCAGCCAATGCTTAGACTGAACTATTTGTTATTTGTCATTCAACGGACTGGAAATGGAATACTTTTCACACGTTAGGTATTCTAAAAATCAAACTCACATGGATGGTCTAAAAAGATCCACAAATGTTACATATATATATATAGGGGGAGGGAGAAGCAAATGTATTTTTCTTACCTCAAATAGCAGCACCCAGATCTCTCTTGAGCCAGACCAAAGCTAACAAACATGGCCTGAAGTCATTAAGGTCACAGATGGCAGCCATAAGCAAAACAAATAGCGAACACAAGTATGATTTAACAATAATTCAGTATTACCTTTGCATGACCAATATGCAGATACCCATTTGGTTCGGGAGGAAATCTTGTGAAAACTTTTCCGCCTGTTACTGTTAAGTGCTTATTAAGCATTTCTCTTGAATTGCAGCATCTCAACACATGATCGTCACTGAAAAATATCTCAGTATGCACCTGATAATTGGAGGCATACAATGTATTAAGCACATATTTGTCTGATCAGACTATACCAAAGAATGGAAAAGCAATTAAGAATATGCTTGCACATAATTTAATTGGAGAGCAAGCTTCCAAATATGCCCAGTACTCAAAATAAGTCTATTGAGAGAAAGGAAAATAGAGGGAAAAGGAAAAATCTTACCTTGAAATTATCCTCTGGCTGTGGAAAATCCTTAAACGGATTAAGTTCTTCCTCAGAAGGCTGTGGCGCAGCAACCACTGCAACTTTCTTCTCCTGCAACTCAACAACAGAGAGAGAATGAAAATAATGACCTCTTATTAAAAAACAAAAAGCAAACTCTACATCCTGGTGTAAACCCACCTCAACTTTCACAGGCTTTTCCTTCTTCTTTGCAGGCTTTTCATCATCTGCAGCAGTCCTTTCACCCAGCAATTCATACATTTTTGCATCTATGATTTGCTATAAGAAGACAAGGGTACATCAAGAATGAGAAACATAGCAGTGAGGAGAGGAAAAAAGGGAAAAATAATAACATCATAAGTTTGAACAATTGGGAAATCCAAAGTTCAAGATGGCACCTTAACAATCTTTTGGTCAGCCCATGGCAGCGTTTTTCGAACATGTCCAAATAATTCACCCACTAAAGACAAAGGGGAAACAATTAGATACTGTAATCCAAGAAGAGTATTTTCTTGCCATGATAAATAACTGAAATGGGCAACACTGCTAATAGAAAAGGATATGCCACGAAATATACCACGTGCGAAACAGCACAAGAGGTTAGTTAACAAGCTGAAAGGTGCAACAAGAATAATCCCAGCATTTGAATTCCATATAAATTTTACTAGCTAATAGGACCTATAGAGCCACCCATCAATTCTATTTCTGGGAGACCCCAACCCACACCTGGAGAGGAAGTTGACAATTTTGGACCTTTCTGCAACCGATGCATAAATATGTGATGCTTAGCTCTTATAAAGTAGTCAGGGCTAGGAAATCCTTGTGAAGGGATAAAAAAGCACATCAGATAATTTAGGACAATGTTTTACAACAAGAAATCAGAAGATTGAAATCAAAGTGCTGAGTCATCAAAGTAAGACAGAATTCAGCCTTTTGATAATAGTAGTAATAGATTATCTCTCACCATTTGTTCGATAACGCTGCTCCAAGATTGAGCTCTTTCTCCCTTCAAAAATCCCACTAACTGTCTGTTTGATATCTTCCACAGACACCTCCACTCCTGCTTGCACAAAATCAGCTATATGGTGAAACAATGCACAAGAGAACTATCATAAAGGTGAAAATTGTTTTACATAAACATAAGCATAATAATGCGATGGCGGCATAGTGCTTTGCAGCCTCAATTAAACTGTCAAAACACGCAGACACCACAACATGCATGCCAAAACAGCATATGAACAAATTGGAAATCTTAATATTCAATTGGAATTCGTTACAGATAGCAGTGCTTTGCATACCGACACCACAAGCTTCTTCAAACTCATGAATCTTAAAGCTCTCCGAACCCGTGTGGGAGAAAAATGAAAATGCAGCATCTAGCTGTGCTGTGGTTTTAATCTGCAGACAATCAAGCAGCATGAATAAGAGGTAAATTATTTATCTGACATTTTGCCAAGTTCACAATCGTTTATCTAACATCATGCCAATTAATCATGGTTGAAACAGGAGAAGAATCCGATACGTGCAAAAATGGTTGAAATAATACTCACAGACTCAACCACAAAGTTTTATATTTTGTCCTCACCTTTGACGACACGATGTACTCGAGCAATGTGGGACGGTGCACGAGAGCATTGGCAGGATACTTCGTAGCAACCTGCAGCAAATCCATCGCAGACAAAAGCAACGATTAAGTTCGTAAACCACTTCCCACCCGCTAAACACCAGAATCGACTAATTTGCGATCGAATCCTCTCAAAACAAACGCATCACTTCCATAAATTGTTCCCCCGATGGAACTTAAAATTCGGCACAAGCTGAATCCACGAAATGCAAACTCACCGAGTAGAGAAGATTCCCGATGCTCTTGTCGCATCCATCCGTCACAGAAGCCTTAAGACCAAAGAAGAAACAGAGGACAACAACAAAAGTTCAGCGAATCGATCGATTTTTACAGCTGAGTTTCGCAAACTCCACGAACTCGCGAATCATTTTTCAGTCATCCGCCAACTCACGCATCTCCGATTCCCCAACATGCAAACCGAAGCGCGACGAGATTCGAGCTCACGGCGGTAGGTAGTACCTCGTGGATGACGGCCGTCAGGTTCACGGTGACCTTGTTGTTGGCGACGGTGTTCTTGGCGGTGCGCTCGTCGAGGCCGATCTTCAGGAACAGCTCCAGCGCCTTGTCTTTAATCTCGTCCTCCTTCACCATGTTCGACGTCCGGGACGGCGGCGGCGGAGCAGGAGGCCGATTCGAGCTCCGGCGGCTTTTTTCCCGTCGCCGGAGAAGTTATTCCTGCGTCCGGTGGAGGCTCACGGATGGCGGTAGCAGCGGAAAAAGTATGCGATAAGCCCTCCAAAAACCTAGCAAAAACGGAGGAGGGCTGGGAGTAATTAGAGAGAATCTGGAGGGGCGATTTGGGAAAAGGGAGATAGATGGAAAGATTCAGATTCCTCCTCTTCGTTCCCGTGAAGATTTTGAAGGGAAGAATGGTCGTCGGTTTGCTCGTACTTTTCCAAGGACCCGTGGGCCTCAAGCGAAAAAAAGCGAATGGTATCCGAAACCATCGGCTTGAATCGTGACCCCGCAAGTCAATGAATTTTTCGTATTTTCGGCAATTGATGCCACGTAATTAATAGTATCATGATGTAAAATGACGTCATATGTCAACTAAGCACCGTCTCCACATAACTAGAACCAAAAAAATAAAAAAATAGAAGGGCGTCCGATAATTTAAAAAAATAATAAAATTGAAAGGTAGAAATAGGGCTTAAGGGCTGGACCTAGTGCGGGGTCGAGAACTCTTCATCATCGACACAAAAGATTATGTGACCCTCTAAAACAATTGCAAAACATATCATTGATCGTAATTAAGTAGAGTTGTCACATCTCTCCATGAGAGCGACTGAGAGTCGCGCAATCATTTGCTTTGACTTACGAATGGTCGTGTTATGTTGTTTTAAATAGAGAATTACATGACGTTCAGTTGTCGTTATAAATGGCAACGAGGCCCTTTGCATCTCACAACCCCTGCCGTAGCTTGGGGATAGTTGCAACACCAAGGCCTTTGCTTTTCGATTTTTTTAACTTCTTTAGTTTCCAAGTTTTTTTGAGAAAATATTTATGGATGGTATAGTATCTGATCAAACGTTAGCTTTTGCCATGTTACTGTTTGTGTTAGTACATAGCTAAAAAAATAAAGAAATAAATGTGTCAAAGTTCTAAAATTTATCTTTGAAATGCAGTTAATTCATCAAATATTTAAAAAGAGTAATTGAGTCTTGAAATTTATCAAATTGATGCCATCGAGTTCCTATGGCAATTTGATCGTACCCACGTGATTTTCGCATTATTCTCTTGAGATACGTGATGTTGATGTGTCATTTTTAATTAATATTTATTTTCAAGAGACAGGAGTTGATGTGACATTTTCTTCTTCTTTGCTCGGCATCTTTTTTTCAGCCAAACGAATAAATGTGAACAAGAAATTAATCACGATCAACTTGAATCGTACCGGAGAGCTGGATTTGGTTCCTTCGAAGAAGAATCGACAAGGTGTCGTCGGATCACAACGTGGGCCGACGCACCCAAAGTTCCTGCACATCTTCGTCTTTCTTTGCCCGATGAACTGGTCCCCTTGGAAGGCGGCCAACAGAAATATTTCACGTTCTCATCTTTGGGCGACGACGACAAGATGCTTTGTAGTCGTACCATCTCTGCGTGTAAACTATATATTAGGGTCGATTCTCCTAGCTCCGCAACATAAGCTCGTGATTGAATTATAGAGCCGAAGTTTGTGAATTCTTGTTTTCTATTCACGTATTCGACCGGACGATGGACCAAGTCCTTGCCGAAAACTCTCACGCCAATTCTTTTTCCCACTATTGCATGCCGCGATTTGACCGGACGAGAACGTCTTCGGCTCTTGGACTCGGTCGTCGGCCTCGCAGCCTACGGGCCCGTCCAGGATCGGCCCGGGATAAATGGGCTAGAAGGCTTTTTAGACGGGTTTGGACCGAAGTCGTTTAGGCGTGGTCGAATACGGAATTTGGGCCCAGCCCAATTCGGGCCTACTCGGCGGCGATCACCTCTGGAATCTCTCCACGAAAGACCGTTTAAGGATTCCGGTGTTTTCTCCATTTTCTCACCCCGGTATCCATGGCTATTCCGTGGCTTAAAATACTTAAGAAACAAGTGATGAAAATTTTGCATTGTCATCCCATGTTTATTCCTTGCACGATGTTTATTTAATGTTCATCTTTTGGTCAGATGATGTTATTCCTTTCCGTTCAAAGATTTTACTAATTTATATAAAATACAACGGGTTACGTGGTAGGATGGTGCAACCTTTGTTTAATCCCAAACTTTTACTCTAAATTTTCCATGAAAGCCTTACGCATAATATTCCATCGTATGATCATGACCTTTTTTTGTATAATGTTTGCAATCTATATTTAATTAGATAAGTAGTCGTGTAATTTAATAAATATCTCATGTTTCTTTCTCATTGAAAATATTGTCATTTCTCTTTTTCGAGACAAATGAAGATTCTCCATCCGTTGTGTGCTTATATTTGGAGTTTATCCACTTGCTAAAACAAAAATATAAGTGCTGAAATTTTTAAGTATTGAACATTATGTGCTAGAGTATTTATACCTAGAAAATAAGGCTGTTTGATAACAAATGAAAGAAGTTATCATCATGATTTTTTACTTAAAACCCACCAATTAAGTTGCATTTGGTCGATGATTATCAAATGCATTTGACCACAATAAATACTAAAATTTCAGCACATAATGAGGTTATCGAACACACTTCTAAAGCAAAAAAAAAAAAATTCTCGACCATTAATTCATTGAGTGACAAATTTAAAGAGAGCTTCTTTCACATTGATCAACAATTGAAATGATTGAATCATTGAACCTAACTACCAACTGAGTAGAAGATCTATGTCCCTCCCAAGACTATCTTCATCGCCTTTTTTTCAACACCCACCAATTAATCCATAACTTCACCGCCACGGCATCCTTCCCATCGCAGTTCTCTAGCCACTCACCATTGGGAACGGACCTGATATGGACACACATGGGTAACTTAAGGTCTTGGCTTTTTGACTTTCATTGAGAAAGGGTATATCTAACAACTTTGATTATGCAGACTGGATTTAAAGACGTAAAGTGATAGTTAAAAAGAAATTGGACAATGCACATCAATAAAGCGTAACCCTTTTCGTATTTAATTCGAAACACGTCTCTTCCTAAAATGCTTTCTTTATTATTGTGTCGTGATGTTAAGATAAAAGGATAAAAAAGAACTCACGATCGCTCGGACTCGGAGGGTATCTAGACACCATGAGACTTTGGGAAAATTCTCATATCGACGGAGAAGGCTTTTCCCCCTCGAGCTGACCTAACCTCAACCCAAACGAAAAGAAGAAGATTCCTTCCGAGAGGGGAGACCGCACGATCGAACGCGTGGACTCCACGAGGTGGAATTGGGGAGGGGTAATGCGGTCGGCATGCTGACTGGGCCGCCCACGCGGCGGCTTCCGATTGGGGGAATAAACTAATGCCCGGGAATGGCCGTCAAAGCGCGGTCCTTGCTCCCCCTACAATTCAAAGGTCAAATCATGACGGAGAGTCGCCACCTTACCTTACCCTCCTCCCCGCGAACTCCGAATCAAAGATGGCGCAGACGCAAAAGGTTTCTTTTTCTGTTTGTTTTCTCGGGGGGGTTTCTTTTTCCCTTTTTGGGGTTTTTCGGGGAGAAAGCCATGGCTTCCTTTACGCGGCAAAGGCCCAGGTGTCATTCCCTGTCGAGAACGTAATCGAATATGGAGGAACGCGAAGATCTCTCGACCGAGAATGTTACGAAGCGTACAGCCAGGGTTCGTAGCATCCGACTTGGTCCCCCAGCAGTCCTGAATCGAGGAGCCATTTGTCTTCTTCTCTCGGCTCATATGTATGTGAACTCCACCGCGTGGATTCTCTGGCCGCCGTGTCAAGTTATAGATCAATCGGTGCAGCATACATGAAAAGGTCGAAGCTGATTAATGGGCGTGAGATGATGCGGCCCAAGGCAGAGAAACAAGCAAAGCAAGCGCTCCACACGCACCGTCAATCATCCGCCTTCAGCAGCTCTCTCTGTTATGTATTTATATTGGTCTGACTTTCGTTCGCCAATAAAGAGTTAGACGACAACGGATGAATGAGAAAAAGGCCATGTTAACTTCACACTCCAAAGTCCATATCAGATTCCTTTAACTGAAATTTTTTCGCATGGGAAAGTAGAGGGGGAACCTTTTCAAGAAGACAAAAGCACGATATACAGCGATGCGGCCGCTCAAAGGTTTCAAAATCAGCCGGACGAAGGAGTTACCAAAACATGCCGGAGTGAACGCCCCAATCAAGTTGATGTTTGCAGCTGAGCCAGAGCATGAGGCCAGAGATTGAATACCCAGGTTCCGCCGGAAAAATATGTCGAATGCCCGAAACTGACTCGGAGGCCAAGGGAGCGTAAAATGTAAACAGTTCAATCAAGCTTTTATGAACTGAACCAGCATGACCAGAGAGTTGCAACGAACTGACCAGCTATAACAAGTCAAGACTCATGGCTTGTTGCCATGAAAGAAAGATGAGACGACAACCAAATTTCCCGGAGTGGAACAAATATTGAGCAAAATCGAACTCGGTGCATAACGGCTGTCTTGTGAACAAGATGCGGTGTTCCAGTTTTCGCATTCAATTCATACAAACTGAAGGCACGAGAATGATATTCAAACAAAAGCAGCAGTAAACAATATGTAATCATGAAGCTCAAATACCACCTTTCTAAATGATGCTTGCATTTAGTTTCACACCACACCTAGTTACTGGAAAGAGAAATAGAGCCAATACATTGCAACCCATGCCACTTGATCAGCAACAGTAACAATTCAATTCCCAAAAGTTCTTTCTGGATTAACAACATTCACCGGTGTTCCCACTTTGTAGAAGCTTATTGTGATTAATGGAAAGAAATATAAATAGAACTTACCTACCTTATCAAAATTAGCTATTTCAGCAAGAAAAGAAAAAGGAAAAAACTGATCTAAAAGAGCAAGGAAGCTCCATATCTTTTTTACATTTCAAATTCAGAGAGGTAGTCTGAACCGATACGCAGGGAGCCCCGAATGTCACCAGCAGTCAGCAAGCACGGACCTTTGAACATCAAATTTTCCAATTCCAAAGGTCAACCCTTCACTACCTCTGCAGAGAAAAAGAACCAAACATTGATGTAATTCAAAGCTAACGATCAAAGTACATGACCAGAGATCAATCACATGATTACGAAGAACAGAAACTGAGGAGGCGAGCGGTGTGTCTCGACAAAAGCTACGCTTTTTTGGATCCTTGATGAGATCTTTTCGCAGGAACACAGTAATCAGAAGATCGGCTCGCTAATCAAATGAATTGGGATGGGTCGGGGCAATATTACCTTGCCGTTTTCAGGATTCTCGTCGACTTTGTAAGTGTCCGCCGAGATCTCCGTCAACCACAGCCCCGGGAAAAGCAACTGCGAGAAGGCAACGCAAGACAACCGGCGATAATCAGAACCAGAAGTCAAACCAACGCGACGCTCGATGATTTTCGAAAGGAAAACACTCGGAGAATTACGCGTTCACTTACATCCAATTGCTTCTGTACATTTTTGGGACGCTTCTTGAACCGCCGGGGCGGTCGGTGCCCCACCATCGCCATGAAGTCCTCCTCAATTTCCTTTCGCTTCAGCGCCACCGCGAACTTCGCTCTCTCCTCCGTCTTCTGCGTCGCGCCACCGCTGTTACCTCTCAGGACCCTGGGCGACGACTTCGTGTCGTTTCCGCCGCCGCCGGCGGCGTCCTCGGTCCTCAAAGGAGAGCTATTAACTCTCCCGCCGCCGCCGCCGCCGCCGCCGACGACGACGATCGGAGCCTTGCACGCTGCCCTCCTCGTCCTCAGATTCCACGGCCTCGACTCCTCCGCCGCAGCCGCCCCGGACTCAGCCACGGCCTCCTCTGCCGCAGCGGCGGCCGCGGCGGCGGCCACCGATTCCACCTCCTCCCTCAGCAGCTCGTCCTTCATCTTGTCCGTCTCGGCCCGCAGATCAAACATCAGCTTCTGCCTCACCGCCTCGATCCCGCAGTCGCCGCCGCCGTCCTCGTCGTCGTCGTCATCGTCGTCCTCCCCGGCGGCGGCGGCGGCACCGACGATCCCGCCGCCCCTCCTCCCCGGGTCCGAATCGGCGCGAACCACGTCGGCCGCTGGAAACCGGCTCCCTCCGCTGGAAGGAGGAGTGAGATCTGGCGGGGGATCGGCGATCGGCGGCGGCGGCGGCGGCGGCCGAGGAGGAGTCGGCGGCGGCCACCTTCATACACCGCATGTAGCGCTGGCTGCCCCAGCGGAGGCGCGGGAGCGTGAAATTGTGGAGCGGCTTCGATCTCTCGGGGCCCATCGCCATGGAAGCACGGACTCGTCCTCTCTCGCCGACGAACCCTCCTCCGCTACACACCATCACCGTGCGAGGCCAACTCGCGGGGGAAAAAGCCGGAGCGGCGGGCAGCTCCGATCGCGGGGTGGCAAATCTCCGGCGCCGGCAGGCCCGGATTTCCTCGGGGAAAATCGCGTTTTTCCTCTCTCTCTCGCGACGGAGGGATTAGGTCTCTCTCTCTCTTCGCTCTCTCTCTTTTCTCTACCGCTCTCGCGTTTTTCAGAGCGTCGCCGGGAAACGGAAGTTTATATACGAAGTGAGGAGAAGCGGTTCTAACGTTCGGGTTGGGTGTGTTTCCTTCTCTCTCTCTCTCTTCTTTTTTTTTTTTTTCACTTTCCTATTTTTATTTTCTTTTGAATTTCTTCTTCTTTTTTATTTTTTCTTTTTTTTTGTGGTCACTGTAGGTGCGATGAGGTGCTAAGTTGCGCCGGGGGGTGGTGTGGCGCGAGCAGTGTTTGTTGTGTTTGGTTTTCTTTTGTTTTCTTTTTAACTTTTTTTTTTTTTAGATTTCCCGGGTGATAAAATGTCGCTTTTTTTGAAGAGGAGGTTGGCATAACCACCGTCGGATGGGAGAACGGAACGTGGAGACGCCCTTTGAGAGCCGTCGAATTCTCATTTAAAAATTATCTGTTTTTTCCGGCCATCTGTTTAGTCCTTTCCCCATTCTTCTTTCGGCCAATTTAATTGACAGGATCCAAAAATAATTTGTGCGACATTGTCACCGTGCCTCTTCGAGTTTCATTATTTGGTAATCCATCCAAATTCAATCGATAAATTATTGACATGATGGACTAGTGGCTACTTTTATTATACCACATCATTGCCAAATCGGCACATAGGCCCAATGTCGGTATTTTCACTAGCAATTGTGAAGGAAAATTCAATACGTCGAGTGATTAAATCGTGATTAGATAACTTGATTGGAGAATTGTTAATTTTTAGAGAGCATAGATCAAATCCGCCCAACTTTTCATTAATAGAGCATTTGATTGACATTGTCTAAGTCAACTATTTTATTTACTTTTGCTGTCTATTTTTCAGGATTTTATTTTTTCTCAAATTCGATGACATATAATTTAACAAGAAACTCTTCAAATACTTCAAAACATATGTTATGCAAATCTACATATAATTTATTTATTTTTTGAAATTTAACAATTCCTCTCCTTTCGAAATTCGAAATACACATGCTACAGTGCAAGATGGTAGAGTATTCTGGGACGTGTGTTTTTATTACGTCGCAATTAAAAGCGACATCCCAAAAAGTATCAACTTCCGAAAAATTAGAAGTGGAATTGGTCAATGGGAAGTTTTAAGGCGAATTGGGCCGTGGATCAAGCCCAAAGAGTTATTGCTTGAGCCGGCGTATTATTTAATATATATATATATATACATATATATATATGTATATAATTTTCCATAAATTTTTTGTTGAACTAATTTTTTCCATAAAAAGTTCGGCCGCTCGGAGTCGGTCAAAATGATCAGGCTTGAACTCAAGATGGCACTTTTTTAATCCTTTGCATGTATGGGCCCCGCCCAAGAAGGCCTTGTTTGCTTGGGCCGATGCCTTTGTTAGAGTTTTTGCCCAAAGCCTTTGCATAGATGTAAACAGAGTTTAAACTAAATGGTTTCTATGAGAAATAAATAGTGTTCAGCAACCACTATTCGATTTTACACTAAAGGGCTTTTCGTAGATTTATTTTTAAATAATGAAAAAAAAAAAAGAAGAATGGATAAGCTCAAGCAATGAAGGACGAATCATATGACACTAACTCAGGGATTAGGCCACTAAAGTTGTATGACCCCAAATATTGAGGTCAAAAAACTCCAAGCAAGGCAACTCAAGGTTTATGGTGCGTCTAGTAATGTTTATGTTCAAAAATTATTATAGGGAATAGAAATAGAAAAAACTATTTCTATTCCGGGGAACAATTTTTTATCAGAAGAATGCATTTGGTAAACTTGTTCCTAGAATAGAAAAAGAACAAAAACACGTTTGATAAGTTGTGTAATTTTTTTGTTTCTTTTAATTTTATAATTTTTTTTATTTTAGTTTTCTTTTTTTCTTTCTTTTTTCTTTTTCTTTTATTTCTTCCTTTTGGCCGATCGCCGGCCTCGCCTTGGCTAGGTGAGCTCGAGCTCGGCCTTGTCGAGGGCCGACGACGCTCTGGCGAGGTCGCCGACCCTCAACGGCCGGTCGCCAGCCCTCGACGGCCACCGGCCAAAGAAAAAAGAAGAAAAAAAAGAAAAAAAAGGAGAGAGAAAAATTGTTTCTCGAAAGTGTTCCGAAAATAAGAAACAAAATTTTTTTGTTTCTTGTTTCTGTTCAAAATTTATTCCCGAAAACAAAAAAATAGATTTGGAACAAAAACCCAAACAAACGCGTTTCTATTCCGCTGAACAAAAAAACAGAAATTGTGTTCATAAACACACACTAGGAACACAAACAAACAGGCCTTAGTGACCTCGAGCGAGGGCCGCCAATGTCAAAGGTGAAGATAAAGTGACGCTAGTGTCACTAGCCAAAGAAGTGACACAATCCATAAGGTTTCTTAAAGAAGGATCATGATTAATCAATGAACGAGCAAAACTAAAAACGCTTAAGTCCTAAAGTTTTATTGAGTATTCTAAAATACTCTCGAGGTGGGCAATATTAGGGGTGTGCATGATCCGGGTGGGTGGTTCCCGGCCTAGAATCGAGAATCGCCCGCTAAGGACCGGTTCCAAAAAATTGGAACCGGGAATCACCCGTTGTTGCATGGATCCACCTGAGAACCGGACCGTTGGTACAGTCCGGTTCTCGGGTGGATCCATGGAACCAGTCTCACCAATAATAATACCGTTTTCCAAATCTCGCCATGAGTACTTTTTAAATCGAGTAATATTTTTCTTTAAATTGAACTGGCTTAGTTAAGGATACCATTTTTCTTTATTTTATTGGAAAACACTATCAAAGAAGAGAAATAGGTTTTTTTTTTTTTTTTCCTATTTTTGAATCATTTCAGTGAAAATCTAAAATATTCTTTAAGTTCAAGATCCTGGATGATTGTCATATGTAGATTATCTTTTTCTTTATCTTCTAACTAGGGGTGTGCAACTGGATCGGGTCAACCCAGTTCCCGGATCGGCCCACCCAGAAAACAGGGTCGGGGATCTGTTCCGGTTGAAACCGGTCCGAAAACCAGTTCCCAAAGTTCAGACCTTGTTTGAACTGGTCCAGGTAGTTCCGAGGGAATACCCACCCGGAACCGCATCGACGACTCGGATCGAACCGGTTTGAGAACCGGTTTTAAGGCAGCCCAAAAGTCCAAAAGACCAAAACCCTATTCGTTTCTATCTTTACTCTCACGCTTGTCGCTCTCACCTCGCCGATCCATCCAAGTCCGCGACGCCGATGCCGCTTCCGCGCGCCCACCGTCGCCTTCCTCCCGCGACACCCACGGCCGGGAACGCCCGCAACACGGCCGTCAACATCACCGACCTCCGGGCGGCAAGGTGGGCTTTGGCGCCGTCGCTCTAGGGTCCAAGCTCGACTCGTCGTACACCAAGTCGGTGAAGCAGATCCCCTACAACATCTCCGTCCTCCAGATCAGCGCCCCCATCCTGGTCCCGGCCATCCTCGCCGCCCCGGCGCCGTCAACCTCGGACACGAACATGACGGCGCGGCTTGAGAAGGCCAGGTGCAAGATGTTCGCGGGCCTCCTCATCTCGAGCGGCGTCATTAAGACGTACCAGTCGGCGCTAGACAAGGGCCTGACGGTGTTCGCGCCCGACGTGAGCTTGTGTCACTCCGCCGTACCACACGGTGGCGGACTACACCCGATCGGGTCCCTGAAGACGAGCAACGCCCCGATCAGCACTCTGGCCATGAACGGCGCCGGGAAGTATGATTTCACCGTGAAGACCGCCAGCGACTCCGTCGCGCTCAACACCGGGGTCGACTCCTCGTGGGTGGCCAACACGGTGCTTGACTCCACCCCCGTTGCGATCTTCACCGTCAACAGCGTCCTCCTCCCCGTCGAGCTATTCGGCAAGTCCCCGTCCCCCGTGCCGGCGCCGAAGCTGGTAAGCACGATTTTTCTCTTCGTCGTGAGCCGCTAGCTAATTAGTTCTACTTACCCCATGATATGATCCGTATTGCTGAATTTGATCCCTTTTCTAGTTGATTTTTTCTTGAATTTAGTGGTTGGCTAATCTTCCAAGGTTTCATATGTTATTCCTTGCTTTGACCGGTAAAGTCTAGCATCTTAATTCGCAAAATCGCCCAAATGAAGTAGGTCCGTGAGGATTTTGATTTTCGCGAGTGACTGTTTAAATTGAATGGTTGCTCGGGTCTGTGAGCACTGTGAATTCCTCTTTTATTTTATGAAAGTCTGGTTTTGAATCTCTCCGGTTGTTTGCTCTTTTGATTCGTTCTAGTGTTTTAAGAAGATATTGATCCATCGGACCGTTCTTGTATTGTGAGTCTGGTGTTTTTTTTCTCGGTGGGACGAATATTGAGAATTGGTCATGTCATAAGTAGTGGTGTCGCATGAAGCCGGAAGCCGAAGGGGACGACGATGCACCCGATCAGGTGGTATAGAAGAGAAAGAGAGTTGGTTGGCAGTTGAAGTTAATTTTTTTTTCCTGTGTCTTGCTTTGTTAATCTCTTTTCTACTTTAGGAAGCCAACGTATGTCTGATGATATCGGACTGTGTCTACTTGTACCACGTACGATGACTTGCTTTCTTGAACAATGTTGTTTGCATCCGCCCTTGTACGAGATGGATTCTTGTTCTTCAATCTTTATCACATGAACACATGTTATTCTTTTCTTTACTAGTTATACAATGAAGATTTAGCCATTGTTTTCAGCGTTGAGTTATCAATGAAAGGCAGGCTTTTTGTTATTCCACATGGAGCATTATGTGAAGCTTGTAATTCTTGTTCGTGATAGAGATAATAGGAAACTTGTATTTCCACAACATTGAAGTTGAGTAAAAATGGAGTGATTTCTTATGTTAGACCATGAATTACATAGTGCCAGAAGATCAGCATTCCACATTTCCAATGCACACCGAATGAGAGATTTGATTTACTATGTTAGACCATGAATTACTTTCTGTCTCCAAAGTTATGTTGAGAGATTTGATTTACTATGAAAACTAATCTGTTTTTGTAAAATCCTAATGTTATATAACTTTTTTTTTTTTTTTCAGTTTTCAGTTAATGGATCAAGACAAAGACATATAAATGGAAGTAGAGGGACATAATGAAATGAGTCCACTCATGGAATTGCCATTCCATGGAGCCGATGAAGTGGAATCTGCAACCATGGGAGCGACAAACAAGGTGAGGGTACCTAACTCTCATACTGCTTTGGGTAAAAAGCGAGATAATCAATCAGATTGTTGGGATCATTTTTCGAGAATTATAGATGAGAAAACATAGAAAACAGTTAAGGTGAAGTGCATTCATTGCGTGATGGATTATGTGTATAATGTTGATCATGGAACCTCTACTATGTGGAAGCACTTGAGAAGGTGCAAAAAGTATCATCGTACAGATAAAAAGCAAATGTTGTTTGCATCACGTGACAAAGATGTGGTTAGCGAGGTTGGGGAAAATACTACTAGTGATAGTGTCTTAACGACATGGAAGTTTGATCAAGAACGTTGTAGGCATATGCTTGCTCGAATGATTATTATTGATGAGCAACCATTTTCCATGGTTGAGCGTGTTGGTTTTCGTGATTTTGTTACTAGATTGCAACATCTTTTCCATCATCTTTTACGATTTACAATGGCAAGAGATTGTATGAAGTTATATCTAAGTGAACGGACTTGTTTGAAAGCTTACTTTGGTAAGCTTAAATCTATGATTGCACTCACAACGGATATGTGGAGTTCCATTCAAAACTTGAACTATTTGTGTGTTACTGCACATTATATTGATGAAAATTGGCAGTTGCAAAAAAGAATAATCAATTTTGTGATGATGCATAGTCACAAGGGTAAGGAGATTGGTAAAATGGTGGGGAAATGCATTTATGATTGGGGAATAGAAAGAAAGGTGTCCACAATAACAGTAGATAATACAAGTTCAAATGATGTGGCCGTTAGTTATTTGAAAGAAAAATTTTCAAAAAAATGATTTTTGATTTTGAATGGCGATGCTTTAAATATGAAATGCACTGCTCATATACTTAACTTGATAGTAAGAGATGGATTGAATGAGGTGCGTAATTCTATTGCATGCATCCGAAACATAGTTAGGTATGTGAGGAGTTCTCCGGCGAGAGCCAAGACATTCAAAGCTTACATTGAGAGTGAGAGGATTGCATACAAGGGTTCGGTCTGTCTTGATGTTGCCACTAGATGGAACTCCACTTACATGATGTTAGACACCGCCATAAAGTTTAAGAAAGCTTTTCAAAGAATGGAAGATGAAGATTTATTTTTCTTAAGGGAAATTGACAATGATCCTCCTGAAGGTGAAGATTGGGAAAATGCCATCATTCTTTCTAAATTTCTGAGACGGTTTTATGATACAACCAAAAGGATGTCGGGTAGTTCATATGTTACTTCAAATGCTTATTTTGAAGAGATAGCTAAGTCGTACAAGTATTTGAATAATGCGGTGAATTCTTTAGACCCAAAGCTTCAAGCTATAGGTTTAAAAATGAAAGAGAAGTTTGACAAGTATTATGGGAGTTTGGATAAAGTTAATATGATGGCATTGATTGCGGTTGCATTGGATCCTACAAAGAAGTTGAATTATGTAAAATTCTGTTTTGAACAAATCTATGATGATGAAGCAAAAATTGATGAGATGCATGATAAAGTGAAGGTCGCCTTGGAGAATTTGTATAAATCTTATGAGCGATATCTTGTTGGCTCTTCTAGTAAAGAAAAATTTGGTGATTCAAGTGTGAGTAACAGTAATAGTGCTTCCAATGTTGATATTGATGACAATGATTGTGAAATCGATGCTTGGCACAAAAGCTTTCTCCATGCGAAGAAAAGAGTGTTGGATGAAAACAAATCTAAGCTTGATTGGTATCTTGAAGCTGAAAGTGAAGATATTCTTGATATTGATCTTTTGATGTGGTGGAAGAGTACTGGGTCAAAGTATAAAATCTTATCTTTGATGGCTCGAGATGTTTTGTCTATTCCCGTGATTACCGTTGCTTCAGAGTCGGCTTTTAGTACATCGGAACGTGTACTTGATGGCTTTCGAAGTTCTTTGACTCCTAGAGTGGTGGAAAGTTTAATTTGTACTCAAGATTGGTTGAGAGCTGTTCGCGTGCCAATTAATGTTGAAGAGTGCATCGAGAATGTGGAAAAGTTTGAGGCGGGTAAATTATATATATTTCTTTCTATTTTGTAATTCATTCGCATAACTATCTATTAAGTGAATGCCTTATTTAATCTTTTTTTTTTTTTTTTAGATTTGGATTGTTTTACCAAGGACATTATCATTGGAAAATAAACTTCATTTTGTGGAAACTCCGATTTTGTGGTAAGTAAATAAACTTTATTAAATCATAACTTTTGCATGTCTCTAGAGTATGGATTCTTGTTGATTTTTTTTATATATGAATTTTAGGTTTTTGTCGAGATTTTGTACCATGTGGAATGCAAGGCCGAAGAAGGAGAAGAAGATCGAGCGCATCAAGGACAAGGTTGATATGTGATCAGCCAAAAATTGTCCTACAACTAGTTAATTGGCTAAATTGCTAGCTTGTATATTACTGGAATATGAGAAACTCGATATACCTTGTGGGACCTAGGGATGTGAGATGGTCGAATTATATACTTTATTGTTTTTTCAAGGGGGTCCAAATTTTATACATGTTCTCAATGAGTTTGGTTGAAGGATGTGCTTGGTTCGGCCTTTTTGTTTCAGCAGACAACTCATCCAGACTTGCTTCTCTAAGGTTAATATAAAGATACAACAATTTTTATGCAAAATAGGTTCCAATATAAACAGGGTCAACCTTGTTCTCGGACCGAAAAAACAGGGTGGGTCGGGAACAGGGTCCAATGCAAACAGGGTCGGGAACATGGTCTAAAAAAAGAGAATCGGTTATAACAGGGTCGGGTACAGGGTCCAAGTCTAGACCCTACCCACCCTGGACCCGATCACCCCTACCTCTAACAATGCTCAATCTCTTACAACATTTGCTTTACTGATTTTTTTTTGTAGAAACAATTCCACCGGTACTCCACATATTCTTGAACATAGTGTTATATGTGAGTCCCGAAAGTATCATTTGAAGGAGCAATTTGTTGAGTTGTTGAAAGGTAACTTACACATTTTACTAAATTCTTAATAAAACATGGAAACCATGAGAGGAGATGAAGCCTTAAAATTTAGATTTGCTAATTAGTAATTTCGAAATTTATTTTAATATTAAAAATTAATATATTATTATAATATAATCGGTCCGGTCTAGGTGGGCGGATCCGCCCATGGAACCGGGAACCGGACCGGTACCCACAGGTTCCCTCAAGAACCACCGGTTTTGGGTGGTTCCGGTCCGTTCGGGTGGATCCCGGTTCTTTTGCACACCCCTAGGCAATACTGTAACTATATACTATTATAATAAATGCGAAAAGTGGCATAATTGGGGATATGCAATCTCTACTATTAGATTGATTAGAAATGCACAATTACGATTGAGTTTGTACTTGTATATGTAGTGGCCCCCTCCATTCATTTGTATCAATCTCGCGAAAAATGCTATCTTCAAAATTTCTCGGAGTTTTTCTTTCTACGATGCTTGTAACTATGGGCACATTTACTTATGTTTTCTCATATGATTCTCTTATCTCTAGTTAGTGGAGATCCCATTTATGTACCAACTCAAAATATGCTTATTGGTTTATATGTATTAACAAGTCAGAGTTATTAAAAAAAAAACCTTTATTTTGGTAATTCCTATGATGCAACTAGAGCTTATTGAAAAAAATAATAAATTCAGTCTTTTGTACCTTCGTTAGTGACTAGATCAACGCATTATTACTTCGAGAAAAGTTCCTATAAAGATTCACTATGAATCTTTGGGTACCTATCATGAAATTTATGGGCATTATTTTGATAGTGAGGAGTGTAAAAAAATAAATTATTTATATATACATTCGAACAAATGTCGAATCCTTATGGCTTCTTGCAATGTAATGGCTAAGAGAGCTATTGATAATAATAATTCGCATAAAAGATATGTGTAACCCAATATCATCATACTTACATGCATAATCAATCATTGGGATTGGAGAACACAATAAAAGAATGATGAGGGTAAATCTAAACCTAAGTCTAAATCTTAAAAAAAAAGAAGCAAGAATGAGGGTAAAATTGAAATTTTAAATAATTTATTGAGGATAAGATTGGAAGAAAAAAGTTCATTTGAAAAGTAGCATTCAAAAAATGTTGATAGCCAATGTGGGGTGGGAGTTGCATTAGGTTAAAGGATTTTGTAAATTGCAAAAATTTGACCCAAGTGCCGATTATGTTTACCAAACACATCAATTTTGGAGTGACCCAAATAACTTTAGAAATGCTCTTTGGAATACACTCTAAGTGGATCGGGCCATGTGTCAAACTTCAAACTCCTTTCCTCAATCATTTCATATATAAAAAATCATTTGATATTCTTATAACTGAACTTTAATTGTACTTTCATGTGGATATGCTGCGAAGTATTGCGACTTGTATTTTTGTAATACAAATTTTAGAGTTACGACAACTAAAATTCGGGTGGGACAACTTTTGAAAAGCTTATGGAGATTGTTATAGATGGGGACAAGTTGTCACTATAAGGCGCTTGCCAAAAACCTTATTAAGCGCACATACATTTAAGGCTACTTAAAAAGAAAAAAAACTTATACTAAACAAGCATTTAAATAAACTAAATTTCTTCTTGATATAATTGTGCCTAGATAGGCTGAGGTGGATTAATATGGGTAGGCTTGGGCCATAAGATCTAGGAGGGGCCAATCACGCTTGTGGGACTGCGCTCAAGTCTCTCAAGAAAATTATTTACCAGGATGGCCTAATATATGCTCATGACCTTATTGACTCGCGCCGACCTATGAAGCACCGACACTCTCCAAGAGCTTTCGTGTCGTGTCGGACATTTCGACACGTGTCCGACACTCTTCGACACTCTCGGACACTCGGTCAACACTTGTCGAAAAATCCGACACCTGGTCAAGTTTCTCGACACTCGAGTCGGAATTCTGACATATGAGTTTCCAACACGTGATTCCAATATTGAGGTCAATTTTAAAAATTCAATAAATGAGAGGTCAAAATATATATGTGAAAAAGTAAAACACAATAATAAAAATAATAAATGGAGAAAAAAAGGAAAACTTGGTCTTCTATTATCTTTTGACTCTCATTTCTCGTGATGCACAATTCAACCCTTAAGTTTTTTTTTTCCTCTTCCAACATATCTAACATGCGAGTCCAGAATATGGATCACTTGTTTTTTCTCTAAGTTTTATGAATTATTGAAATAGAATTGAATTTGTTAAATTGAAATAATGAATGATATTAATAAATGACGGATTAATGTTTTTAGTGTATATTCATTCTAGGCTTTTTTAATTAATTATTTATTTATGAATTTGATTCAAATTAATTTGATTGAAATAATCATGAAAATGATAATTTGCTATGTATATAGAAAAATATATATTTAATATACAACGTGTCCCAACGTGTCCCAACGTGTCGGAATTCTCTGTTTTTTTTAGAAACGATGTGTCGACGTGTCGTGTCGTGTCGCGTGTCGCGTGTCGGTGTCGATGCTACTTAGGCGATCGACTCAAGCACGATAGAGGTTGTCATATCCACGATCAGCTTTATAAGCAAAAGTATCCTGACATTACTAATGCTTAGTTTGTGCGACCGCATGGGTAAATTTGAGGACCTTCTCTCATATATTAGTGAATTTCATGAAGCTAACCTAATCAGACATACCCTGGTCAAGTTTTTTTTTTTTTTTTTTTTTGGTTAGGTAAGAATATATAGAGCAATAGCCAACTATACAAAAAATCGGCGCAAAAAACTTTCACTCATAATGCATGAGCAAAAAGAGTGAAAATGAGCCAATGTAAAAGAAAACAAAAACAACGGAAAACAAGGAAGCCAAAATAGACCGGCAAAAAAAGAAAACAGCCACCAAGCAAACAAAAAAAACTATCAGCAAGGCAGCACAACACAGCAATGGGGCCGCAAACCCAGAAGGAACAGCACCAACTGACCAACTCTAGCTGAAGAAGCACCACTAAGGAGAATGGGCAGGCCCGCTAACAAAAATAGAAGGATCAAAGCCCCACCCTTGTTGAAGACGCCTGTTATGAAAGTTGTCCAGCATGTTGCTGAAGGTCAACACTTTATCTTTAACAACTTTGACAAGTTGATTCTTCAAAGCCGAAACCTCAAGCGTTTCACCTCGGAAAATGATGCTATTTCTTTTTTTCCAAATTAAATGGCACATGGCTCCCAAAGAGAACCGAGTAATGGAATGGAAGAAATCCTTACCAATCAGGAAATTCAAAGCCCAAAGGAGATTTTTCGCCCAAGATTTATTACGCCACGGAAGATTACATCTATCGGCCCAAGAAAAAGCAAGAGTCGCCGAGACGGGACAAGTAAAGAAGAGATGGCCTATAGAGTCTGGAGTGACATTGCAAAAAGCGCATACTTCATAGCCAATTCTACCATAAGATAGGAGGAAAGCCTGCGTTGGTAGGCGATTCCTGATAATCAACCAAATGTGGAATTGACATCTGGGAGCAATGGCATTGTTCCAGATAAACTTAGCCCAAAGGACCCGATTCTTTTTGCTTCTTATGGCATCCTAAGTAAAGCCATCGAGAAAATACCAGAAGAGGAACCGCGCCAATAGAACCGGCCAGGCACTCGAGTAAGAACTGAGATGGAAAAATCCCAACACTCCAAGAGAAAGGATTATTGTAAGGCCCAAGATGGGTGAACAAGCAAAAGCCCAAAACAAAAGGCCCAATGTTCCTGGCCCATTTGTTTGCGTACGCTATGGGTTGAGCACCAACCTCGCCGATCCTCGCCACGACGACCCGGGCGAATCGATGTCCCTTTTCTGAGTAACGCAGCGATCGGCAAAACCCTAGACACGCTCGATTTCGGCCGTTGCTGGACCGACGATCGGAGCTCCCTGGTTCCCAAGCGATCGGGAATCGGAGAGAGAGAGAGAGAGAGAGAGAGAAGGATTTGGGGGGAGGCGCCCAGCGATGGCCGCCAACAAGAAGGAGCTCAGGGTGTACAACTCGATGACGCAGCAGAAGGAGGCGTTCCGGCCGGCGGTGGAGGGGAAGGTGGGCATGTACGTGTGCGGCGTCACGGCCTACGATTTCAGTCACCTCGGCCACGCCCGCGCCGCCGTCGCCTTCGACGTGTTCTACAGGTAACGACCGGTCTCTCCGATCGGCGGCCAGAGTGTAGTATTGTGAGGGTCTTGCATGTGGCGCAATTGATTTTGATTGGATTGGCAGCCATCTCTTGCCATTTGGGGCTCGCCCGGGTATTTTTCGTTTGCTAGTTGTGGAATTTTCGACTAAACGAGTAAGAAGAAGGGGCATTATAAAAGAGAATTTCAGGGGCAGATATTTATGTGTAGCTGGTCTTTGTTGGTATGTTTTACCCTTTCGTGGCGCGTATTTGGGGAAGATCTTGATTAAGAATTTAGGGTGTGTTTGTCTCGGGGAAAATGAATGGTCTGGAAATTATTTTTCTAAAAATGATAATTTTTTTAGCTTACAAAAATGGATAAATGAATAACATTTTCGTTGTATGCAATACATGAATTATTATTGATGATGAAAAATATTTTTTGTTGACATATATCCTAGTTTAATAAAGGGATAGTTTTCACTAACAAAGTTGTCACATTCTGGTACATGTTTAAGCCTAATTAGCATGCTTCATAGTGCGAGGATAGTATGCTTTTGAAAAATCTCGCCTCGTTTTGGTATGGGGAACGGGTTGTCTTATTGAGGATTGTGGAGCAGATGAAATGGAAAGGAGGTTTCTTTATAACTGAAGTAAACTCCACCTCACATATCAGATTGGTTCTGTACAGGCAGAGGTCATACTTGGTTGATTCCTCATAAAATGAAGAATTACTCACTGAAATAATGACCTAGCAGGTTTATTATGTAGCATTGCATACTGTCTGTAGCAGGGTTTTGTTGAATGTTAACTATGTATTGTTTAAAATGATTTCGTGCAGATACCTCCTACACTTGGGCTATGAAGTTACCTATGTGCGCAATTTTACAGATGTTGATGACAAGGTCCGAATGATTTTCCATATAAATATCAGGAGTAAATTCTTTCATGGCTGTACATTGTGTTTTTGGTTGAATTAGATTCCTCATGCGTGATCTCATGATATGGTACTGTGGTTATGCTTAATTTTATTTGTCTTTATGTCGATGTTATTTGATGTGAAAAAGAAAATATGCAGACATGAATTTTTTGAAGTATTCTCATAAGCTCTGGACTACCCATATTCCCTTTGAAATTTGAAAAGTGTGGGAGCTAATTGACTGGTTGCGACAAGAATCCTTATGTAATAAGAAGATGAGGTTATTATCAGAAGATCAAAGGGTTCATTTATACATCCTAAAGTTTTGTCTGCTTTACTTGCATAGCTCTGCACAGCCAAATCAGAGTTGCATGTTGTTCTTGTGGAGAATTGAGAGTTTGATTTGGTTCTTACTGAGAACACATTATATCCTGCATATAGTGTAAAGTGACAGTCCTGTTCAATGTAAAGGAATAACGTGGTCTGTGAATGTGAAAGTATATGACTTTTAAATATATCAATAGCAGTATTTGACCAACTTCCGAGAATTATCTTGACAAACAAGTCAAGTTACAAATGGACTAGTAGGTGCGAGGGGAAAATCATGATCAGCAATTCAAAAATTATTTTGAAATTTTCATGTTGTGGAATGCATTTTCAACCCCGAAAAATTGGTATATTGACATTTCTACACATGGACTCGAGAGTAAGTAATTATTAAGTCATATAGAATTAATTAGTTTGGATGCTTTTTTAACTCAATAGAACTATTGTTTGTTGCAGTGGTTGCTATTCGATTATTTTTTCTTTCCTTCATTTGAGTAGCAACTTATACATTACAAACTGTTTGGTGCGTCATCAAATGCTGTTGATAGATTTTATACTGTAAATTCCGGGGTGACTTTGATTTCCTGACGTGCTACATAGTTCTGTTGATGGGAGATCTGAAACTGCTATATGAATTTTGCAACTTCAATGATGAGATCGTGACGAGGAAAGTCCACCTGATTAACTACACTGGACAACTAGCTGAATTCATTTCTTTATTTCTTATACTTCTAAAAACTTATGGTATGAGCTATGCACATTTTGAAGGAACATCTGTTGTGCTATTGGCAAGTAGGTCTGATCCTCCAGATTGTTAGTGAAATTTCATTAGTAATGCTTGCATAATGTTTCGCTATTTGACAACTGAAGGGGATTTACTTCTCTTAAGTTTGAAGTGGCCACCTGTTGAAGTGTCGGTCGCTGAAAGTAGCTTCTGAAAGATTTTATGTCATCATTTAACTCTGGAAGTGTCCACTAATGGAAGTAGCGGTATTTTATCTTGGAGAGAAGCATTTCCGTTTTACCAAAGTGTACTGTTCATTACTTAATTCTGTGGTTATCAAGAAATTCTGGCATTTTACTGCTAAAGTTAGACTTTCCTAGTTTTCATGTTTTATTTTTGATATTCGGTTATCTTGTGTGGATGCTAAGGATACCTGGATGGTTCTTGGTGTTTCTGAAGCAGTTAGTTGGACATTTCTAACGTGTGGATATCTGCAGATTATTCGTCGGTCAAATGAGACTGGGGAGAATCCCTTGGATTTAAGTAATCGCTTTTGCCAAGAGTATTTGACTGACATGGCCGATCTGCAGTGCCTCCCCCCTACCCACCAGCCACGCGTTTCTGATCACATGGAACAGATTAAGGACATGATAACCCAGGTTTCTAATTTCAACTCTATATCTGCTGCTTATTTTTTAGAGGGGTTCATTAAGAGCATGAATAAACATAGGTTAGAGTATATAGAGAGGAGCTGCTGTTGCTACAGCATGTAGTTTACAGCCTTTCTATATTTTTCTCATAATTTCTCTGATATTGTAGTGCAAATGTCCTTAGTTCCTGGTTTCTGTCATGAACTTCAGAGGGTAAAGTTATATCAAATGATTCTTTATAC
Organism: Eucalyptus tenuipes; assembly: GCA_014182365.1. Lineage (NCBI taxonomy): Eukaryota > Viridiplantae > Streptophyta > Magnoliopsida > Myrtales > Myrtaceae > Eucalyptus > Eucalyptus tenuipes. The sequence goes on along the minus strand of CM024538.1, from coordinate 27,315,059 downwards.
AATTGTCCTACCAATTTAGCTGCTATTGCTGAGAAAAACTGATGTCACTGAAGAATTCTGAAGTTTAGTTGTTCATGTTTGATTTGGAAATTCCTTCTCCCATTTGTGTTAGAACAAATCTTACCATCTGTCATTTACTCTTATGTATCTTAAAATATGGCTCGAGTTGAAAATATGTTCCTCCATATGAACGTATGTAAATTTGAGGAGAGATGAATTTGAAATTAAAATAGTGGTTTTTGCTTTATGTTGGTGAAGACAAGGGTTTCAGAGCTCTACATTTGGTACTGTATTAGATGCTCTTGTTGTTATTAGGTAAATGGAATCATGAATATGAAGATATGTTACCAATATCCATGAGTTTAGTTTCTCTATAATGTTATTATCCTCCACATGGAAAGGATGCACATGTAAAGAGGTATAATTTGAAGTTAAGTACTTCACATTAATATTCAAAGCTATACTTTTACTAATTAGGAAATTTGAATCAACGATGTTCCGGAAGCCTGTAATAATAATCTAAATTAGAAACTTAAGGACCATGTTTTATGGACCAATTTTTTATATAAATTCGAAGAGGAAGCAACTGACATTCCTACATATGACTTGACTGTATATTCCCATGTAATGAGGTATTTAGAGGTGATAGCCATATGAAAGTGTCTGCCTAAGTTGCTTTTATATTTCTTTATTCATTTATTCATTCATTCTAAAGTTCTACTTTCACAGGGAGCATCTTCAGCAGTGTGTATTTTACAGGTTGCTAGGATCAATGCGGAGAGTTTTAACTGATAATATTCCTTATGGCTGCTTGCAGATTATTAACAATGATTGTGCTTATGTAGTGGATGGAGATGTGTTCTTTGCTGTGGATAAGATCTCAAATTATGGCTGCTTGTCGGGGCAGAAGCTAGAAAATCACAGAGCAGGTGAACGTGTTGCAGTGGACTCTAGAAAGCGCAATCCTGCTGATTTTGCCTTATGGAAGGTGTGCAAATGCATTACACTACAAGCGAATTCTCTCTCTCTCTCTCTCTCTCTCTTTTATCTGGTATGTAACCTGGAAGGTATATGGTTATTGTAGGCTGCAAAGCCTGGCGAGCCAAGTTGGGAGAGCCCATGGGGTCTTGGCAGACCAGGGTGGCATATAGAATGCAGCGCAATGAGTGCTCATTATCTGTCTTTCAAATTTGATATCCATGGTGGTGGAATTGACTTGATCTTTCCCCATCACGAGAATGAAATCGCCCAGAGTTGTGCTGCATGCCAAGAGAGCTGTGTGAGTTATTGGATGCATAATGGGCATGTGACCAACAACAATGAGAAAATGTCAAAATCACTGGGTAACTTTTTTACGATCCGTCAGGTAGTATTTGCAAATTTGTTCCGTTTTCTTTCTTGATGTGTTAACAACTATCTTGAGCTCTCATCATTCCTGGTGTCTAAAAATACTCAATTTGTATTAACTATAGATTACAGAGCGATACCATCCACTGGCTTTGAGACACTTCTTGATAAGTGCACACTATAGATCTCCTCTCAACTATTCAGTCTTGCAGTTGGAGGGTGCATCAGAGGCTGTCTATTATATATATCAGGTATAAATCATGTTTTATTAACTGCAAATCACTTCTCATCTTTCTGGCTGCTTACTCATACAATTGTATTTGCTCTCAAACTCATATGTAGCTAATGAAAGGGCAGGCTAGCTTGATAGAACTTATTAGAAGATACTGTGGGGATTTGATGCTGTTAGAGAAGAAACCATTCCTATTGTCTCTGCAATTACCTGTATGAATTGTTTGGGTGGTTTTGGCCTAGTTCTATTGCCAGCAGCCACTGGTCTGAGTCTCTCTGTAATGCTCTTCCTTGATTATGTTGGATGTATTTGTATGAGTGACATGCATGCAAACTTGGACTCTGCTCTCTGACAGAAAATTAACTTGGGATGTCTTTTCAATGTTAGACGTTACAAGACACTGAAGATACTCTGTCATCATTTAGAGAGGCAACTCCCAGTGAGGGTACAGAACCAAAAGGCAAAACAGTCCGGGTTCTTCCTGATGCTGAGAAATGCATCAAAGGCTTGCGGAAGGATTTTCACGACAAAATGGCCGATGACTTGAACACTTCACATGTGCTGACAGGTGCTTTCCAGGATGCATTGAAGTTCGTAAACAATAATACGAACACCCTCAAGGTAATTAGGTTTAATGTTTCTTTCCCATAGAGGAAGCTGCACCTTTTCAAACGTTCTCTCTGCTGTGTATCTTTTGTGCTTTTCTCTTAACTTTTAAAATTGGTTCGTTCTCTAATGTACTCCAGAAGAAGCAACAGAAGCAACGGCAATTGGCAATAATTCAATCCCTTACTGAGATAGAGAAAGAAGTAAAGGGTGTTCTAGATATTCTGGGCTTGTTGCCCCCTATAACTTATCCTGAGGTGATGCAAGTTCTTATGAATACTTATTGAGTTTTTCTTGGATCAAATTTGATTTAAATGTGAAATTTCTTCATCGTAGATTCTGGAGCAGTTGAAAGGCAAGGCGTTGATACGGGCTGATATGACAGAAGAGCAAATATCACGTCTGATTGAGGAAAGAATTTTAGCTAGAAAAGAGAAGGATTTTGCAAAAAGCGATCGAATCAGGGCCGACTTAACTGTGAAGGGGATTGCGCTCATGGATGTTGGATCGGAAACTATTTGGAGACCGTGTGTTCCTGTTGAGCAGGAGGAGAAATTGCCCAGCTGATGGAAAACAGCAGCAAATACATCTTTTTTTTTTTTTTCCTCAAAATTTTGCCCAAAGATGATGTTCCAAAATTCTTTTCATAATGTAAGATCCAAAAATCAAGCTGACGGATGTAACATATGGGGCATGCTACTGCATGTGAGCCCCCTTGGAGGCATTATTGACACTCAGTTAATAGGAAATTTTTTGACATAATTTGCGCCCGAGTTATTGCCTATATTAAAAGGTTCTTCGTATGGAATCCCGTCGATGATGACTTCGTATTGGTGGTCCTTCAGATGGCGATGCAATTTCAGAGGAATGCATGGAAAATGGGCGAATCAAAATGTCTTCCGAATTCTTTTCTCTAAGTAGGAGTGCTTGAACAAAACAGTCGAGGTCAGATCAAGGGTGACATCGCCGCAGGCCCGTCGTCTCCTCCGATGTCTAAAGCCCATTTTGCTCGGTAACGTTTAAGCACATCGTGTGCGAATTACTAAATTCCTCTTAGATTAGTTCATAACCAGACGGATTCTTGAAATGCTTCGACCGTAGGAGCTGAGAAGAAGCCCTGTCAATCAACGCATGGCACGATACGATAGCAAATACTCAGTTCTTTGTACCGGTCTGATTTTACATGGATTACTCCATCATCATAATACTTTGCGGTGCCGACGAGCTGACTCCAAGTCGTAGAATACGAAGGTATGTGAAGAATCTCAAGTTCCGCACCTGAATTTGCGACCTAGATCGATGCAAATGAGAAATCAATCGAATGGTATGCAGCGTCGGATTGTTTCAAGCGACGAATTTTAATCGTCCCCTCGTTCTTAACACTCTCACTCAATTTCTTTTCACCTGTTCAGCTTGTTCTCCGGGTCAAGTCTATAATCATATCGCGCTTTTCTTTTCTGACCAAAGATGAGTGGCGCTGCAAATTCACTCATGACCGTCTGGACTTCACTTGGATGGACAAGTTGCAAGAATGTAAAGTCTGTTTTACATTCTGCTGAGAGCAGGAGGAAGAAGCGTTCGTAGGGAGAATGATTATTTGCGACCCAAAAATCTTTTCTTGGCATCGTACATTTTAACGTTGGCAAATAAAACATTAGACAAAAATTATGATGGAATTATGAACGTGGCGTTAAATGTCGTACTGACATCCTAAGTGGCAGTTTTAAAGTTAAAAGCTTTGAAAAACATACTCAAAAAAAGAAAAAAAGATAGGAGAAATTACATTTTAGATCTTCTGTATTGGGGGAATTCGCTTTTGATCCTTATAGTCTGTTTAATTGTAATTCTGATTCTTTTATTATTCAAGTTGACGGTATAAGCTTCTGCTACTAATGCGGGAGTCTTGCTTGTAAAAATCTCTAACTAAATATTACATGTTTAGGCCCTGTGCTTTTTGGAATGATCAAGTTTCGTCCCTCTGCTTTGTTTTATTACCATTTACTGATGAGATTTCAGGTAAAAATTCTCAAATTTCCATTCCAAATAACATTGGCTATAATCTAAAGCATGATATATGCGCATTAGGCCTTTTGTGTCAGTAATAAATAAGGTAACTTTTTATTAAAAGCCACTTAATATTCGAGGGTTGAGATATACACTCCATATGATAACCTCCCAACTACAAGAATGACTTCCTTTCCTACAGTGACACTGATCCGGTGAGGGAGCTAATGGGCTTTACGTCCGAAAAATTTACAAGTTTGATAAGTCGCCAGGTGACAATTTGATTAATTAAATGAATAAGACTGTCGAAACCTCAAAGTTGGCCTATTTCTATGTTGGACTAAACTTTGTCATTAGAAGGTGACTTCTACCACTTAAATAAAGTTGAGAGCTTGCCGAGAAAAACCCACTTCAGCATGAAATTCAGGAGAAAATTACCAAAAAAATTCTAAATTTATTGTATTTGTGCCAAATTAATTTCACACCTTACTTGTAAACCTTTTCATGTATTGTCAATTATGTCAGTTTGGCTAATTTTAATTGGAAAACACTACTGTGGTAGTAATTAGCATCAATAGTTCTATGTGGCAAATTGACGTTGACATGGATAACTAATTATTATTATTTTTTGTGACTTTTTCTCTTTTTCTCCTTTTGGTTGCAATTGTTTTAGGAGATGTTCAAAGAGGTTTGGGCAAGGTTGTCCTAACTCAATTTGGCGAGGGATGCCCTTGTCGACCACAAGTGAGACCAGGCCTTGCCAAATTGGGGGAGGGATGTCCTCGATAGCCATAGGCAAGGGCCAGCCTTGCTTGGGCAAAAAAATTGATGAAGGCTACCCTCATTGATCACTAGCAAGGTTGACCCTTGTTAGATCTGAGCAAAGGTCACCTTGCTTGGGGTCGGCAAGGGCGATCCTTGCACAAAGCTAGCGAGGGTCGTGATGCCCTTACCTAGTGCTGGGTGAGAGTTGTCGACACTAGGTAAAAAAATAATGTAAATAAAAGAAAAAAGAAAAAAACCAAAAAAATTATAAAAATTCAAAATATTATCAAAAAAATATTCATGTTAGCTCCAGTCTTGCCACATAGGATGATCGGCATTCACGTAAGTAATTTCTGGCCAAAATTAGTTGGATCGACTCAATTGGCACAATGTGAAAAAGTGTAGGTCTCAATTGATATGATTGAAAGGTTTATGACTGAATTGGCATAAATGCGATAAGTTCATGAATTTTTTTGTAATTTTTCCTTGAATTTCGGTGTAAATGATTTGCAGCAGTTTAAGCTTAATGTTGAATTTGAAGCTTGAATTTATATTGGCGAGGACGAGTTTGATCTTCTTGGTTGCATCATTACCAATTATCATGAGCTTCATTTGACCTAAGTTTGGTCGACAAACAATTCATACAGGTAATTGCAGAGATACATATACATACGTATACACACATAATCTACATGAGATGGATTTGGCATGTTTCTCGAATGTTTGAACAAGAATACGGCACCCATGTCCAATTTTGGCTTGTGTATCCATCCATCTTACATCATCGGTTAACGGAGACACAAGGATCTCGGCTTTTCTATAAAATATCCAAGAAAATCAAAATATTATTAGAAGAATTGGGTGCACTTAGTGCTTTTCTAAACCATCGAATCTGATTGGTCAAACATACAACGTAATCGGACCATAATAGATTGAATGAATCAGGTACATTTGAATTTATTCACTTTATCTATACAATAATTTCTTACAAAAACTATTGTAAAAATTGTATTTGAGGACAATGATTGAATAAATTATTTTAGTTCACAGAGTCTTTTTAACGCAGATGACCACCTTACGGTTGCTGAAAGATCACTCCAGGGCCTTTTGTCTTTCTTCGGTTTTTGTAATAGGATGGGGCTAGCGACCCCCTAAAAGCCTATTTAAATATATGAAAACGAGTCTATACACTGGAAATGTGATGGTCACAATCTAAAAGCCGTTTCTAGATGGAAAACAAGGACAAGTGTTTTCACTTTTATCGCTACAAAAATGTAAAAAAAAAATTTTTTTTTGAAGTTTCAACATCAAAAGGAAAACAACCAAATAAGTTTCTTAAGGTTTTATTAAGGTCTCGAAATTATATTTATGAACGAAACACGTTCTCAAGAAAACTGAATATAATATTACGGCCCGTGTTAAATAAATGAAATTACTTAGGATCGTTGGGAATGCTGGAAGTTAGAACGGTTTTCTACGGATATACTGTTAGGAGTTAGAAGATATATTATCAAGAGTTAAAGCAGTTCCTACGGATATATTATCACGGTGGGCCTCGATACTCGATAAGTGCATACCACGCGCAGGCATCTTGTTCTATGTGTTCCTTTTGAGTAGTGCAAGAAAGCCCTAAGCCGATACCGCTGATGGAGGACATGTATAATGCAATAACTCGCTTCTAGTTATGCATTGTCATCCCTACTCAGAAATTCATGTAACATCGGTAAAATTAACCAATATGGCTGAACGTTCAACATGTCCTTTCAAGAGAATCACTGCTCTTACGAAGAGAATTTTGCTTCAGAGGGGGGGTGTACAGACGGATCCATGAGCAATAACAGATCAAAATGATACAAATCGTCCGTGACCCTCCGAACCGGGCCCAGCGTCCAAGATCAAGCCGGAATCCAACCGAACCGGCCGCGTGACGTGAGCATCGCCGAGCCGGTGACCGAACACTCTCCCCTTTGAGCCAGCCAGCCAGCCGCTTTAAAACTTTAAGCCGCCGATCATTCTAAGGCGCGGCTGGCGCGAGGCTCAGGTGCAAGTCCAGGCCCCACCCTTCGTCGAAGCTGGGCCCACCGTCCCCTCTCGAGAACCTACTCGGCGGAGGCCCATCAAACAGCGCCCGGCCCGGCACGCCGGGCTGCGCCGCGGGGCCCCCGAGCGGGGTCGCCGCCGCCGCCACCGCCGCCGCCGGCGACCTCCCGCCGGGGCCGGCGAAGACGCAGCCGTGGGCGATGTGGATCGGCGCGGCGGCCCTCGACACGTAGACCCACGGCGGGGGCGCGGCGCCGGAGGCGGCGGCGGCGACGGAGAGAAGGTGCGGGGGCGGGGCGAAGGCGGAGACGATGGGGTTGTGGGCGTAGACGGTGGCGTGGCGGGCGGCCTGCAGCTGGGCGCGCTTGAGCTGCTGCCGCTCCTTCTTGTGGGCGTTCTGGTGGCCGCCCAGGGCCTGGGAGTTGGCGAATTCCCGGCAGCAGTACTGGCACTCGAACTTCCGGTCGACGGAGGAGGAGGACACGCCGGCGGACTCGTCGGACGGCGAGGGGCTGGTCTTGTTGGACGTGGGGTCTAGCTCAGCTGGTTCGGGTTCTTCTTCGTCTTCGGCGAAGTCGAAGCCGAAGAGCTTGAACCGCGCGGGGTAGTGATTTTGTTTGGCTTTGAGGTGGTCGAGTTCGGCCATAGCGAGAGAGAGAGAGGGGGAGAGAGAGAGAGAGAAGCAGAAGTGTGAAAACTGAAAGAAGGCGAGAAGGGCTTTCAGAGAGAGTCGTTGCATGTGAAGCTTATTTATACAAACACCGGACGAGACAAGACATTGACTAAGCAGGTTCAGAGAGAGAGAGAGAGAGGAGAGAGAGAGTGAGAGAGAGAGATGGCCACGGAAGTTGAAAGGAGACAGGATAGCCCAAAACAAGGGACTTATCAAGATCATTAGCTTGTTTAACTACTTACGAAATTAACTTATACAATCACAAAAATCTCATCTTTACGAAACCCAATTCATGTATTTATTTTTTTATCTTTAAATTGCAGACTAAGAGGACTTTCAAATAATCGTGTCAGTTTTATCTCATCGAAATGTCAATTTTATGTTATGACTGACATCTGCATAATTAGGATTCATCCGTGCAGGTTCGTTGCTCAAATCTGAATCGTGCGGTATCACTCTATTTAATATCATCAATAGCGGTCTCTGTTATTATTACTGTGATGAAATATCATAATCTGAGCTGTCCACACAGAGCCGAATTATCAATTTCATTTTCATGTTTTGTCTATCCACTACGTGTTAAGTTGTCTCTTTCTTTAGGCAAAAGCTAGGCAAGTACCTTGATTGCGCCTTATATTGCAAGCCTTTCCGGCTAATTGGTTGTCTTTTCTTCTTCAAACCTTTCTTTATCAAAGTATAAATATTATATGTAGTGTAATGATCTATATGGTTAGCGTAAAAAGATTCAAATGGACCACTGAATTAGTGGACCAACTCATCATCCATTTTTCAAGAATGGACAACAATTATTTCATTATCTCTCTCTGTGTCCGCCTTCATGAACTAATCGATACGCTTCTTGCACTCAGATTGCTGGCTAGAAAGAAAGATTCACAAGGGTTGACAATTCGTGTTGTTGGTTGAGAAAAAAACCGGTATGGAAAGGGAATAGAGTCTTTCTTTTATTTAAGACGGAATAAGAAATGGTTTATTCTTATGGCTTTACCAAAGTCTGGTTGGAACGATTATACTTGAATTTAAAAAGACTGATTATGATTCCGACTAGGGGTTTCAAATCATCTAGATAACTAGCTTATCTATACGAAACTTTGAACAAGATGGGAACTAAAAGGTACTGTTGGTCAAGGTCATGCATCACTTTAGAGAGAGAGAGCGGGGGACTTAGGCGGAAGGTGGCGACGCCAATGGTGATAGTCTTGGTGTTGGCAATTTATAGACGGGATAGTGGTGGTTGGCCGTGAGGGAGGGTGGTGGGCAAATTTAGGTAGGGTAAGGGTGTTGAGTTTGCTAGCTATTTGAAATTAAAGTTTTCCAGACTTCTTTTTAAAGGAGTGTATTTCAGTCATTTGCATTATACAAAGTAAGACCATAAGTGCCGTCGTAATTTTAGAAGTGGAGAATGCGAGATGTTAAATATGCAAAAGTAGAGAAAAGTTTTGGATTAATTCAAATCGAATATTAAAAAGTGACGAGATTCAAAATTGAGTTTGAAAGATGACATAAATCTCACCATATATGTGTCGTTTGGATTGCAATCTGTGGCCCATTTTTTTTTTTTTTTTCACAAAGTGAGTGCATACCTAGTTTTCTTTCTCCCAACTTTGATGTGCTATTGCAACTGCTGCAGATATTTTCTCTCGCCGTCCGTGCTTAATCCCAGGAGCCGACACCACCAACTACCCCACTCTCTTTCCAAAAAGTCAAAAACATCCATGCATACAAGCACTTCAAGATCGCTCTCAATCCGTGTCCGCGCCTTAAACTAGAGCTTTGCTCAGGGCCCGAACTTGTCTGTAACCCACCCGTCATTATCACCCAGCCTTGCAAATCTAGCTTCAGATCCTCCTGTTCCATACAAAAGAAAAGGACCCACAATCTCTTTCCCTCCTTCTCTCTCTCTCTCTCTCGCGCACCGATCAAGCATCTGATATGATGGCCCTCCTTTATGACAAAAGTCAACATCGGAAAAGCTTTGGCCAATCTGCTTCCTTAAAGCTTTTGTCTGAAACGGGGGTCACACATTTACATGAATGCGAGCCAATCCCCTCGTCAGGTGCTTCCAAATGGTGAATGATTAACATACGCTTTGCGTGATTGACGTTGAAACATGTAATGGACCCTCAGTTTCAATGCTGGGGGGGTGGTTTCTTTGTAAAAAACAAAGAGACATCCGCCAGAATCTTCTAAATGTGGGTTTGAGTGGGAGGTTGTTTAAATTTTGCGAAACTTCCACTTAACCAAAGATCACATGATTCATTATTCAAACTGTTGTTAGTCAAATTTACCCCCAACAAGAAAATAACTTTCTTGATGTAAGAAAAATAATTTTTTTTTATCCAATAAACGTGACGACATAGTAAGATTTCTTAAGCACCTGACATTGCATATAATCGTCAATGCAATAAATGATCACTTTCTTGAAATGCCTACATACCTTTATTTTAATGAGAAAACTTTTCATAGAACATATAACCTACTGTTTTTCCAAGAGGCAGCTTAGCATAGCTATACTTTTAAAGAATCACAATATCTTTTATTCAAATTCTTTACGTGCGACAAAACCCCCATGAGAAAACAGTGGGCATGTGCTCAAAACATTTCTTCTTTTGTGAGTCTTAATCCCAGCTCCAAGCCATGACCCACCATGTCTACCCCCGTCAGTTTCTGGAGGGACTATGCGTTTTGTCGAAAGCCCTCCCCCCAATTTTCAAACCCAACGTTTGGATAGAAAAAGCTTATGTCCTTTCTCGACAGTTTGATTCCTCTTAATTAAATCAACCATCATCATCACTTCCATAACCAGCTGGAGGTTTCTTATCCGTAGACATCTATAATTTGGTAGACTAGACTGCTAAGTTGGTCGTGCCAAATGCGCAATCCATTGCGGTTTTTAGATGCAATAAGCATCCGATGATCTTCAAGATGCTAGCTAAGGTCGTGATGATAAAATACACAAGTAACGATGTGATCCGATAAGCTGAAACTTCTGGAATACACGGTTATTTATTGATAATATGGTTAGGGTCTAATATAGTTCCTCCTACTAGACCTTTGATGTGCGATATTTTATCTTGTAATTTCCACACCTAACTAAGTGTCACGCATCACTAATAAAGCAACCCTATAATTTCTCTCCCACCACCTATCTTGCTCGCTTAGTTTACATGCCACGGCCTCTCAGCCCATGGATCTGCCGTCGGCTTCATCTCTGCCGTGATAGGCCGTTGTAGCCGCTCCGTTGTCTTCACAGCTTCTCCTCCATCGCCACCGCCATCATCATTCCCCGGTCTCTCTGTTTCTGCGTGTTTACGGTAGCCGATGATATATACCTTAGAGCTACTTCATCTGACTATGGGTTGTGTGAATGGAAACGGGGAGCAGGGAGCGGGGGTGATGATGCAGCAAATTCCGGTGTTAAATGATGCTCAATCAAGGACCAAAGACAGCGGTGGACGGCTACGGGATTAAGGAAGCGACAATCATGGCATGGGCGATGAGAGAGAGTGAGAGAGAGTGAGAGAGAGAGAGAGACGTGGACATTGATGTTCGAATAGGATTAGAGTTTTGATTTTTTTTTTCCCTTTTTGTGTGTATTTTTATTTTATTTAAATTTTCAAGACATGTGATTATAATAGAAGAAGATTCTCTAATCCGTACATGCTACTCTTGATGTCTCGATAAATCTTAATCTTCAATTAAAACCTCATTTTCATAGACCAGCCTTCAAAATATGGTGCAGTGGATCTACGTGTTTTTCTTAATACCTTAATTATCTTGGGAGGATAGGACCGGGATTTCCTTTTTTTTAATCATGTGAATTCACAATTCAATTCAATTTCTAAAAATCCCTCTTGTACTTAATTTGGTCCATCACTCTTGTTATCTAGTCTCGTCTGCCTAATGTGGTTAAGTCTACCTCCTGCGTTTCACCTGTGGGGTCTTTTTTATGCACGATGAGAATGGTCACTTTATGTGTTGTATCTGCATATATTGTTAGGCCAATTCTCAGAACTTTCAAGGACAATGATTCATCTAACGAGTTCATATTATCTAACATTTACATTCTTAGTGGTTCAAAATGAAATAGACCCTTTCGCGGGGACCATGCTTTGGACTTCTAAACGTGGGCCATGGGAAGTGCCTTACATGCTGATTCGTTATGCTGATTGAAATTAGGCTTGCAAATCACACTTTATATCTGGCTCATTAAACCTAACAATCCTTTTGCTTTTATGAGAATCCGATGCCTTTTTTTCCAAGAATATTTGATAAATCTTCATGTTTTCCTCACTCCGGGGAACATTGGAAGCCAGTAGCGACGGTTGAATGGTCCGCTGGTACCCACCACCATGCTTTACTGATCTCCTTTGCTCGGAAAAAGGGAAGAGCTTTTGAAGTTGGTGGCATAATTGGACGAATGCGACGAGCGTTTGTTTGGACTCTTCAAAGCTCAACGAGCTGATATGCTTTGGGACCAGCATTGTAATCTAATCTCGTACAGTGTCATTCTTCAATTCGCCTGATGCGAACCTAAAAGTTATGGTTCGTTACAAAAATCATCCTCAATTTGCGATTGATGAATATTTTGCACCTTTTAGAATGCGGCGCATTTCACGCTTCACATATCGGAGTTTAAATAAAAAAAGAACGGCAGTATTGTACACTGTGAAGTTCCAACATGTTATAGAAACATGTACATGTATAACAATAACTAGAAGATGCTGAGTATAATTAGGGAGGAGCATTGGCAAAATTTATAGCAAATAAACTGTTCTTACGACTCTTGCACAGAAGGTTGCCCAACAAGGTGAACATAGGCAAGAAAAGAAATGCTTCGACTCCTCCACGAACTGTTTTCTCCTGATCGATCTTGTCATTGTACTCCGGCATTATTGGTATCCAGAAAGTTCAGCCAAACGGGGCAAGTCGCGGCACTGTGTACGTGGGTTTTGTTCATTGTTTCCCGCAGGCGAGAAGACAGAACGAGGGGTGAAAACATAATGCAGAGACCCACCGAAAGTACTCTTGTACCTTAGCGTCTTGCTCCTTGGATGCCACCCTATGTCATTCAATAGCTTGATTGATTGACATAGTTGAACATGTAGCTCGTTCCTATATTGCACTGAATTTAATGAATTTGTTTGAGGTTGGGAGGCACAACTCAACCTCATGTGTAATTGAAGTACCGTGATGTAGACGGATCGGTGCAACTTCCATCATATCATATCAGTAAGGAAATTAATGTGTATAGTAGGTTTGATGTGGCTAAGGACATCTTTGATGTGTAGGGCTTGGACCAAAGTCTCCATGTACGGCAAGGAGGATCCAAATAAATCGAGTAACGTTTCCGTGCATAAAATTGTGTCGTGTTTTGTAGTCAACCTTGGTGCACATTGTTGTTTGGAATTTTTTGTGAAGAACTTTTGAGCAGTCCCTTCCTGTAGAAATAGGACCGACAATTTGGAATCGGTAAATATCTCTGTATTTCTAATGTGTTTTCATTTTAGTTTCATGCAACAAGCGAAAAAATAATTGACAATATTAGGAAATTAACGTGTTGCTCATTTTAAATTAACCATAACTTATGGATTGGAAAAGCCCAGCTGAAATGCATATAGGATCTCATATTTTCTTTCACTAAAGTGGTTTTCTTTTCTTTTTTAATTCAACAGATAATATATTATGAAAGTCCATTTAATACTTATGAACTCATCAATATCACCATCTAATTTTAGGGTGAAGCTTACAATTGCCAAATGCACATGTTTGTACATCAATTTCTCACTCAATCTGTTGGACGTTAATCTGAAACGTAGTCTATATCAAATAATCAATGTTCATCGCATCGAGACAAATACCTATGCTTGCTTCGTAGAATCAACCCCACCATGCACCAGCCAAAAGCGCTTTTAGCTGCTAGAATCCTTAGGAAACAATCCAATCAGAGATCATCCGGTAATTTTTGTTAACTCATGAACAACTGTCTTCAGGAAGATAGATTTTCTTTTCCTCATTCGCTTGTTCATAAAAAAATAGTTTTCTTTTGGCTCCTTAATCGTTCTTTTCTTTGGTCATTGATTGAAGGGAGGCCGACATTATTGTATATAAGATCGCCCGAATCCTAAACGTGCCCCCACCATGTTGTTCCAATCAAGGGAATTCGAGCAAATCCAACATTAAAAAATGGCAACATTTTCGCAATTGATTGCTCTCGGGACACCGTATCATTCGAGGACTCCATTATCTTTCAAATCGACTTTCATCGTCAAGTGATGACTTTTTGATTTTTCGAGATTTAAAAAGTTGGTTTTCGAGCAATCCAAAACAAATGTGGATGTGGGTGTGACAAGCAATGCGCCCATTCCAATCATAAGTGTTTTCAAGTGACAATAACCTACTTTTATTAGAATAATATAACATAAATTAAAATAAAAAAAAGGCGTGGGGGATTGGGTGGAGTTAGCTTTAAGTCATGTGAAGTGACACCTTTCTCTCAACAAATCATTTGATTACATGTCTAAATAATTGGGTTATCCTATGCCTAGGTTGCAGTCTAGAGTGTCCATATCTGAAATTTTTAAAAAAGAAAACATGTTGCCCAATGAGATTCCAATCAAGTATTCTTGGAATTTAATCAATGGAGAATCCCATGAAGAGATGAGGTTCAGAGAGAGACTTTGGTCAATTAGATGAGACAAGAGACACTTGCTTGGGGTTCATGATAAAGGGGGACACTAAGATAGGTGGCTACACAAGCAGCCACTCAATTGATCTGTGTTTAACCTAATAAAGCGACATTTAGGTGAGCATGTGACACGACATATGATTGCACTTCTATATTTATTTGAAGTCGTCTAGTTTAATAGCACCTATCCTTCCACATGCTTCGTCTTTTGAGCCTATCCAATTTCACTATTTGGGTAGCAATTATTTATATGATAATTCCCATATGTGTCATATCGAGGTAATTACTATAGATATTGTCGAATTTTCTCTTGTATTGCTTGAACCCGAGGTGATAGATCATTCATAAATTTACTAGATAAGTCATGAATTTGCGATATATTTGGAGTTTCCCTTCGTGACGAAAAAAAATCCAAGTCCTTTTTGCAGAATTGTGTCTATGGATTGTAGGGTGGCTATTGCAGACAATTAGAAAGTTTTGAATTGGACTTAATATGATATCATAGCATATAGATCCCGCCGATTAGCAATGCTGGAACAAATCAAATATGATGAACCATAGGCTGTACATGTGAAATAAACTAGGAAATATTAGAAAATTTAATCAAAAAGTTTAATTTAGCCTGCATGTGAGAGTAAGTGTTAAGATGTTCCACATCACTTGCTTACGACATCGTTTGTTTTAATATACATATGATCTTCCTTCGTTATAAGTTGAAGTTCTTGAGTTGAACTTTTCAAGAGCCCAATAAAGGTGGTTGCCAATTGGTAATTTAACACCTAGGTCGTACTTTGTGGTAACTTCACTTTCAATCCAATCCCTATATTTTTCTCTATGTCATTAGTCCTTGTACAATTTTTGTTGACAATCTAGAAAGTCATTCCGATAAATTTTCTTATTAATTCATAAGTGAGGGGGGTCTGCGTAGGTGTCAGCATCAACCCCCTCATTATTGAATGGCTCAAAGCGAAACTTCCTTCGGCTTGCAAACAAGAGCTACAGCGGCGCAAGTGCATGATTTTCTATTTGAAGATTATTCAATTAGATATTGCATGTCAAGAACCAATGCCAACTCAACTTTTCCCATCAGATGTCAAAAGGGAAGTTGAAAATAAGTGTACTTGCTATGCTTCTAGTCCCCTCATCTAGACGGAAGCGAAGAAAACTTAAATCTGTAATCAACTACGTATAATTGACGTTAGTAGCATATGATGTGACAGGTTTTTCTTAACTTTTGAATATGATTCTTCCGTCTGAATCCTCATTTGCAGTCTATCACGTCAATGTTCTGTACCGTTCCTTGACATTGTTGGTTCTACGAAATTGCATGGAGTCCTAACTCTCGAGATTCAATTACACTTTATGTTGAAACAATTGTTACAGAAGTGTTAGATGATCAATAACACTTTTATAACGATCGTTTCAATATATATAGCCCATATCGCAGTTACTGGAAAATCCGAGTTTATTGCGACATCACATGAAAGAGAAGTTTTATATGTGCAAACACTAGGAACTTCAAACACAAAAAACAGGTGAAAAGCATCAGAATAATGGAAGACATTATAAATGTGTGAAGACTACGCTAGGACAAAAAGTCTTGCTTTGCACCTTCGCTCATAAAACCTAACGTGAGGAATTGGTTCAATGGATTGTCGGGAGAATAATTTCAAGTACTCGACCCCGTCTGTTGCGGAGCCTTTTGTACTTGGGATGTTCGTACTTGGGGCATGTGCATGTGAAAGACTCGGCAGAAAAGAAAGAGGACATGTTCGACATCTTTGACCGATTGATCTTAATGTCCTGAATTATTCCACCAAACCAAGCTAATCACATTTTCTAGAAAATCAATAGGATCAACATTGGATCCTATTCTTATTGAGAAATGCAAATTCAAACGCACATCCTCAATTCTAACTAGTTGCGGAGCCTTTTGTAGTTGGCTGCCCTTGCTGCCCTTGCCAGCCACGTGCTGGGCTGGGCCTTGTCAAATCTTGGCAAGGGTCGCCTTGCTCGAGGGAGGGGAGGGCTGTGAGCCTCTTTGGCTGTGATAAAGAAAATAGAAAAAAGAAAGAAAAACATCAATAAAATATCATTTTTTTAATTGCAAAAATGTCCACAATTAGCGTCAATGATGCTAAATAGGATGACTGGCTCAACATTCGCGATTTCCGGCCAAAATTGACTGGATGAACTATATTGATAATTTGTCAAAATTTTTAGAACTTAACTGGTTAAATTAGAAAGTTTAAAATTGATTTAGTACAAATACAATAGATTTAGAATTTTTTTGATAATTTTTCCCAAATTGAAGCATCAACCAGTGGAATTAGAACTATAGAGAGATTGCTCATGTCGCTGAAAATTCAACAAAGCTGGATCGAGGAGAAGTGCATCAGACGTGGATGTTCTCCCATAACTTTTCAGGCAGGACCAAAACCTAATCGGAGAAAAGACACCACTTGTTTGGCACGTGAGAATTAAACTTCTGGACACCAATTATTGCATGCATTATCAATGCGTGTAGACATGGTCAAGACTATGATGATAGTCATAGAGTTGTTCTCTGTTTTGATTGAAGTGCACCGAAAGAAAGAGATGCAGATGCTGCTGATTCGTTTGGTAACGAATGATGTTCTCCGATTAGGTCGGCAACCTCTGTTGAACTTTCCCCGAGAGAAGAGTGACGTATTCTCATTAGCCCAAACTCTTTCATATTTATATAATGAATTTGTAAGACTAGAAAAGTGGTAAAAGAAACTCAAGCGCCTAAGTGCAGAATACTTACGGTTCGAGGGAAAAAAAATTCATGATACGGTTTTCCATTCTTTCCCTTGAATAAATAGAGTTACGTTAGCTAATATTCAGATGTCATTTGCAAGACTTCTAATGATATGTGATTCTTTTAACAAAGCTGATTCTCACCTGCAAGTACTCTTGAAAGTCCTGCGAGATGAGATTGTCTAATTATTGTTTTTTTGGAGGAAAATGATACAAATGCTCCATGAACTTAAGTTTAATATGTAATATCATCCTTGAAACTTTAATATGTTTAATGTGGTACTTGAACTATTAGTAAATGTTCAATCTATTCTTTAAACTATATAAAATTATTCAATATCGTCCTTCCGTTAGTTTGAATTAATGGTATTTGCTAATTTGCCTTCAATCATTAAGTTTGAATAGTGGACAGAAAAAAAAATTACACACAAATAATCGAAGTAAGGTATTCATCTCAAATCACAATATAATAATCCATGTCATTAAATAATGATGGATATGTTAATGCCTTTATTTTTCGTTTCATTTTCAAAAGGATGAAAAGATAGGTATGTTGACACCTTACCAAAAAAAAAAAAAAAAAAAAAAAGGTATGTTGACTCATCCTTTTTAAAGATCCAAGTTAGCTTGTTATGATATACGTTATTAAATAACATCCGATTTATCATTTGAACAAATGAAAAAAATACATTAAACATTTATAATAGTTCAGGTCCCACAATGAACAAATTAAAAACTTAGAAATTATATTGCACATTAGACAAACGTTCATGAATTATTTGTGTCATTGCCCTTTCTTTAGATGGCCTAGGGGCAAGGGAGCAAAGGTCCGATCAATTGAAGGTCCATAATATATGTTGCAAGCCCCACAAATGGGTTGAGATAAAGCCTTTGACCTAGGCAAATTGTTTCGAATCTAGAGTGGTTTGCACATAATTTGTGAGTTGTAGATGAGCATATTCATTGATACTAGATTGCTCACATTTAGAGTAACACACTATTTTCACCTAGGAACAATTATTTTGTCAAAATGACAAGGTGAATGAAATGCATGTGAATAAAAAATTAAAATATTTAATGTTGATATAATATTATATCATGGCCGTGTTTGGCTGAGATGGTCCTCAAACCAAATATCTTTCACAGAAGAAGATGTTTCTTCGAATGTACTGTTTGTAGTGGGTCCTATGTCGTTTTGGAAAGGAAATTATGGATTCTAATGCAATTACGATAAAATGAAGGATAAATCTAAAGTAATTGAAAATAAATGCGAAACGGGGATAAGTAAAGAAAGATAGTCGAAACTAAGTATATTCAGGTTTCTTGTGCATATATGCAATCCCTTACAATGGGGTTTTCTAGGCTATTTATAGTCAAGTATTGTGAATAACCATCCTTTGGCAGTTATTACTTCAATTTCAAATTTCCCAGAATCTTCGACACCGTGTCTTACACGTGAAGTCGTTGGTATCAAGTGCTTAAATGGTCGCCTTTATTCTTATCCTTTTGTTCGGGAGCGATAATCGGTACCTGCGATAGCTATCTCCCTTGATCCTTTAGGCCCTGTTTGATAACATTTTTGTTTATCCCAATTTCCGTTCTTTTGTTTATTAGAACAAAAAAAGAACGGAAATTCATTTGGTAATGTTTATTAATTTTTCATTCCCTGAAACAGAAAAGTGGCTGGGAAATAAATTTGGAACATAAATAAGAAATAGAAAAAAGTAACTTCTTGTTCCTGAGAATAATTTTTAGAAATAAATTATATTCTCTTTTCTTCTTATTTGTTGGCTGCCACCCCCCTCTGCCACCTGTTGTTGGTCGACTGTCGTTGTTGTCGGCCGATCATTGCCGATTGTCATCATCGCGGTCCGCTGTTGCCCACCATCGATGACCGCTGACACCGCTGCCTGTAGGTTGGCCGACCGATTGCCGTTGCTCGCCAGTTGGCCAATCGACTGTCGTCGCCGTCGCCATCAATCGCCGACCGTAGGCCCCCACCAACCGTAGCCGCCCGCCACTCGTTGTAGTTGACATCACCACTGCCGGCCTCCGGCCATTGCTAATTGGTAGTCAACCGCGGTGGTTGGTGGCGACGAGCGGTGTTGTTGGTGGTTATCAGTGATGGTAGCAAGGAAGAATAAGAAAAAAAATCAAAAGAAATTCTACATTAAGCAAAAATTTGTGAATTATACCAAACGCATTCCTATTTATTTTTCATTCCGAGAATATAAATTTTGTGTAGTTACCAAATACGTTTTTTTATTAAGAAATTGTTCCGGTAATAGAAATAGAAAAAGACTTTCTGAAAAGAAATTGTTCCTCGAAATAAAAGTGTTACTAAACGAACCCTTAGTAGCTCACTTTACAAATCTTGGGCTTATGGGGCCTTATTTTTCACCCATAGCCCACCGGACCATTTTCGGTGTTAATATTGCATGAGTGTCAATTCAGTCATAAATCTTTCAATTGGAGCAATTTAAATCTAAACTTTTTGCATTTCTGCCAATTGAATCCATCCGACCAATTTTGACCGGAAATTGCTAATGTGGATGGTGGCCATCCTGTTTGATACAGCCAATGCTGTTGTGGGCAATTTTAGATAATATTTTGATTTTTTAATTTTTTTTGTATTTTTCTTTTCTTTTCCTTCTTTACTTTTTTTTGCAACTCTGGTCGATGAGGGGCGGAGGCCCTCACCATGTCACATCTTTATTCTTAGCACAAGAGGGAGATAACAAGACCATCCTTCCTCCCAAGGATGCAACCAATGACATCAAAATTTCTATAATCCATTAAAAAAAATACCTCTACCAACTCAATTAAATTAAACCAAACAAATATCATATATATATATATATATATAGACACATACATATAATTCCTTCAAATCATAAAGGTCTCGTATTAATGGTTGCTAAGTGCTAATCGCCAAACCTAAAAAGATTGAAAAGGAAGGGGATGAGTCACTATAGCTCAGTGAGTATTACGTGTTTCTTTTAAGCAGATTGAGCACCCATTATGAGTAATACCAAAACTCAATAACCCCAAAGTTAGTATATAACAAAATTTCAAGATCAAAATAAGAAAGATAAGACTTTGACAAAATTACATTCATAACAGAAATACCCCTTTTCATCAATAATATCAAACAAATAATTAATGGTCTAATTTACCGTCTCATCAAATCATACATGATCCATTCTAGTGACCAATCTAAGCAAATTATACGTCATCACATCACATCTTAAGGCCCTAGAGATGGCTTTTATGCGACTCACATTATCATGTAGCACTTAGCTTTCGAGCAGTACGAGGCCCTGGAGGTGACTTGCACGAGAGTCGCATTACCATGTATCAACACATATCAATGTGCTGGTTGCTCCACGATACTCACATCTCCGTGTAGCAACACATATTAATGATACAAAATCCTAAACGTGGCTCCCATGAGACTCATGTCATCATGTGACACTTAACCCTTAAATAGTCCATATCACAATTGGTTGCACAAATCATAATATAGCCTTTCACAAATATATTATTTCCACAAAACTAAATCTAGAATTCGTATCATAAATCTGTTCACAAATCAAAAATCACGTTTCACAGCTTGATTTATCAAAGAGATAAAGTATTTCACAAATCAATACATATAACCTTTCATAAACCATACTCAAAGTCAAGAGCCTTTCGTAACTCTGTGAAAAGGTTTTGCAAACTAGATATATACAATCCTTTTCAACTTTGTCCATCAAACAAAATGGGGAGAAGTATAGCCCAAGTGTCAAAACTTGGTATGGAGGGACACTTAAGTGCAAAAAGTTAGGAAAGTGACACTTGAGTGCCAAAATCAGAGCAAAATGGATCGCTTAAGTGCCACTCTGGCAAAAATCCGGCCAAAATGCTAACATGGCGATTTTCCGGCGAAATAAGTGCAAAACGGCGTCGTTTTGCACGCTGACATGGTTAGACAATACAAAAACGACATCGTTTTGGTGCTGACATGGTAAAAAATAATATAAAAAATAATAAAATTAAATTTAAAACTAAATTTATTTAAAACATTTAAAAAAATTAAAAAAAGGGAAGGGGGGCGAGGGTTGAGCCCTCGCCGCCATCGCCTCCCCCGCCACCGGCGAGAAGGGCCGGTGACCTCGGCCAACCGGTGGGGAGGGTTCGCCCGG
The DNA here is from genome assembly GCA_014182365.1 of Eucalyptus tenuipes. Lineage (NCBI taxonomy): Eukaryota > Viridiplantae > Streptophyta > Magnoliopsida > Myrtales > Myrtaceae > Eucalyptus > Eucalyptus tenuipes. Next base: position 27,293,718 of record CM024538.1, on the reverse strand, counting down.
ATCCGGCGGGGGTCGCGCCCCCGGCCGGGGCACGCGACCCCCGGCGACCCTCCCCCTCCGTCGCCGACGCCCTCGGCCCGCCCCTTCCCTCTTTTTTTTTTTTTTTATTATTTGATATATGTATTTGTATTTTTAATTTGTTTAAATAAATTTAGTTTTAAATCAAATTAAATCAATTTTTATATTAATTTTTTACTACATCGGCATCAAAATGACGCCATTTTGCACTTATTTCGCCGGAAAATCGCCACATCGGCATTTTGGTCGGATTTTCGCTGAAGTGGCACTTAAGTGATCCATTTTGCTCTGATTTTGGCACTTAAGTGTCCTTCGATGCCAAGTTTTGATACTCCAGGTGTTCGGCACTCAAACAAAATGTGTATACATACATACATACATACATACATACATACATACATACATACATATATATATATATATATATATATCACACCATTTTGTAATCCATTTCATATATCTATAATATTTTGAAATGTATATTATAGAACGCTTTTCTCAGATTGTTCACAAATAACCAAAATGCACTAAGTGCCCAATCTAGGCTTTTATGCAATAAGCATACTTTAATAACTCATACGGCACTCAAATATTTATTGCTTTTAAGACATGAGCTTACAAATTCAAAGAAATAATAGTACCACTAACCTTGGATTGCCCACAATCACTATAAGTGCCGACAATCTTGTAATCTTATTAATTAAATAAAAATCGACGTCAAAATAGAGTAAAATAATACAACAACTACGAACCGACTGAATTATGCTTAAAAGCTAACAAAATAAACTCCTATTTCTCAACTAATTGCACTCCCAAAGAGATTATTCAATTTGTTCGTAACGTAGAGCTCGTATGAAAAGTCCTAAAATTTTCACTTCGATCAAACCATTACTCTAAATCAACTTTCATCAAACTCCACGGCTCCATAGAGCTATAATCCACCATTAATTCAAAAATCAGATTTTTCGGCTTAAATTTCATTAACTTCAAATTTAAGCCATAATTTGGAAAACTTCTCCAATTGGATTTACAAAGGATACGAGCACTTACCATGCGTTGCAAATCTACTTGGCAAGGCCCTCGTGGGGTGTGCGTGTTCTCTTTTTACCTTCTCCTCTTCTTTTTAGTTTCCTTTTTGTGCTGAGCGTGCCTTTTTCTTTATTTTGTTGACTTTTCAAGATTTCACTCTTTTTTTTGGGTCCCACATTACAGCTCACACCTCGCTTGTGGATGACGAGAGCCGACCGGCGACCTCGCACGAGTTTTGAAGTGCTTCTGTCATACAGCATTCACGTGAAGTGGGACGTTCCCATGTAGAAAACTGGCATCCATCCAGCTATGATAACCAGTACTCTCATTAATCTCTCAACCAAAATAAAATGATTAGATCCATCAGAAGAAACAAAGCCATATTCATCAAAGTTAACAGAAATAAACAAGAAAGCAAGACAAAAAATCTCACATCACCTTCTTATACACGGCACGAAATTTGGAACAAAGGTAGCTCGTCCAATGAATTGATCTGATACGATATAAGGATGCAAAATTCATCACTCCCTCCATCTTCACCTTCCAAAATTTGGCTTAACTAATACAATACACGTTGCGAAACCAGCATTCAAGCTATAGTGAACAAGAAATAGCAAGCCCCTCAAAAGGATGTGAGAATTACAGATATGGGGGCTCAAAAGGGTGCAATCTGAATACCGAACCCTTTCAGATCATAGTATGCTGTCCAAGTATCTTTTTCACTTAAACGGCCATCTCTTTTTGGTGGGCTTATCTTTCCCATTGGTGGTTCCATCTTCCCCTGGACTTCCTGCCTTCGAGTCTTCGCTTGAAACTTTCTCGGCAGTGCTTCCGTTATTCATGTGACCAGCGCTCCCGGTACTACTAGATAAGCCCCTCGATATGGTGAATGAAGAATGGACACAATCTCGCTGCTTTAGCAGCTCGTCTACCTGCAACGATCAAGCAAATTGCCCAGACCAGCTGAATGAACCAGTCCTAAATCCTTTTAATGTTCAAACTCAAAACTCAAAGGAAAAGAAAGGATCGGAGAAGCAGAATCACAGGTGCACTTAGCCCACTGATCTTTACTATAAAGGAGGCATTTGAAGTTTCGTTTTGTCGATGCTTGTCCAACTCATGAATCAAGTTTGGTAGGGTAAAAGGTGGATTTTCTTATTTCTTTGCTCCTTTTTTCCTTTCCTTTCCTCTCCCTTTACGTAATAGAAAACATTTCTTTTCTCTCCAAATTACATACACAATTGTTCTGGCATAATGCCCTTTTGTAACTTGAACCGCTCTTCACTAATTAGAGAAATTTCTTGATTTATGTTTTCATAAAATTTTGTATTCTATTCATTATGAATAGATTTAGGCATGAAGCAAAATTGTTTTGTTAAGTAACTTTTTAAATTAAAATCTTAATACGTGTCATTTACTTCATTTTTTAATATTGTCCATTTGGATTAGACATTTATCTTCTTTAAAAATGACTCTAGCATCCTATAGCATTAGATAAAAAAAAAAGATTTATCTTCTTCATTAGTTAAAAAGCAATCATCTTACTTGAATTAATATAATTTTCTTACAAAGAAACAACAACTCTTCTTAGCATCAATATTCAAGTGAAAATTAATAAAGAATAAAGCGAGTTGATCCGTTGCTCTTAAAAATGCTTTATGATAAAATGATACCATCGTGATGTGTGGGTTTTCCGCTAGTTTTAAAATAATGCAACAGAAAGAATGAATCATAGTGACTGATGATAGATCCCTTAACCATGAATAAACAAAAACTTGAGTCGGAGAGTTGACGAGTATGTGCAGACAAGCCCAGGCACATGACCTGAATGCGCTTCTACAATCCTCATGGTATAAATAAATGTGTGATACCAGTTTCAAAGTGCTGCATGAGCTTAATTGCACAATGATGCAAATCGAGCCCCATGCGCTCAATCATAGATATAAAAATATTTAATCAAAGTGAGACAAGGTGTCTAAGACTCTCCACACGGGAATCTCCACGTTGGAATCAAGTAGTATGACCGTATAAGGGGCCAAAGGAACTTACAGATTGCTTCTCTTGACTGTATCTGTTGGTCACTTCCTGGTAGCGTGCCAATGCCTACAAAAGCATGGTCTGAATAAAAGACAAGATCTTATAGCGAGCTACTAAAATGAGTGGATAGAAAGGCAACGAGTGATACCGCTCTGTATTCAGTTTCAAATTGTCGTAACTCACTTCTTTTCCGCAAAATTTGAGACTCAACTTCCTTGAGCTTCCGTGTGGTATCCTCGTATGTCTTAACACAAAGAGCCTCAATCGTATAGGAAGCTGTCTTAAAGAAGTTGTCTCCTGGAAAATTCAAGGTAGGTCAGTAAGATAGGGCCACAAAAAAATTGCTTTATAATGTTTTTCCCCCTTAGAGAAAGAGAGAGATGAAGGGAAATGAAACAAAGGAAAAACTAAAATTAATCTGACCATAAACAGCAAATATATGGGTTCCAGCTTTGAGTTGTGAAATTTCACAAGGTTGAAGTCCTTCCAACCTTTTAAAGAAAGCAGCTTCAGGGTCCTTTGCTATTGCCAACTGCACAATGATAATGATAATGGTTTGTTCGGCAATGAAAGAAAAAGAAGTGTATGTTGAAAACAAAAAGAAGAGGACAGGAAAAGGTAACAAAGCTAACATACCGCATTCACAGTCGAATCCATTCGGTACACTTGGAAATGTAAGAAATACATTCCTGCAGATGTCACCTTACCTGTTTTCTCAGAGTCTTCCTATATTTGAAGAAATCAGCAGGTTACTAGAACTAGCAGTAACCCTATGAATCATGTAGTGCTGACAAGGTATAAAGGAGTGATAATCCTTACTATAGTGATTCTACATGGATGTAAACCCTTGGTAATGCAATCTATAATGTACTCTAATTTCAAGAACATAATTCCATTTTAATATTGCTGAAGACTGCAACAACTATTGTGACAAAATGCTATTGGCAGTTCTTTAAGTAATGACAGCAGCAGATTTGACAAGAAGCACATCAGGGATTAAGTTACCTGTAAGGCCAACCCATAACCACCATTGGCATCTTGTTCAAAGTAAAGTAGCTGGATATATACAGAAGAAGACAGCAAATGTGGCATTAACTTTTCCCCCAACTATACAAGAAAGGAAGACATTTACAATGTTAATGGAGAAATAGAACATCCTTGGGAATATTTTATATACCTTGAATTTGCTCTGAGCTGTGGATGTAACTCTGACCACCAATCCTGCCTCAGCCTGTTGCTCATTGATTGTTACACTAAAAAAGTGGGCACACTGCTTTTCAACCTGAAGGAGAGGATACATTTCTTTTTTGAGTTGACAACTATGCAATTGACATATGAGAAAGTTTCCTCATGGGGACGGGACAAGCACCTTTCCACTAACTGATGTCCCAGTTGGCAGGGGTTGAACTGTAACTGTATTATTCAAAGCTTCTTCAAGAACAGCGGCGGAGATTGATGTTTTGATCGGCACGCCAAGCTTGCTATAAAATAGTAGTGAGACAGGAGATACTATATAACTGAAGAAGTAATGTTCAAGTGAAACTTTACCTGAATAATGCTGCAAACACTGTATTGACAGTTCCCAGGTTAGACAAGTCAATTTCCACATCCAAACCATCAGTATTAAGTGCCTGATGCAATTATTTGGAAAAAGCAACAAAGTCATGCTGATGCATTGTAGCATTAAAACAACAAAATCAGTACAATAGGGATGGAGGACCTGACACAAGCAAGTCCATTGATAAAACTTAAAAAACATAATATCAGATGAAATTGAGAAAAGTATAGGAAAAGAGAAGATATTTTATATTTCTTAAGATTGACACATGCATCGGAAAGATGAAAACTCTTGAACTCCAACCAACAGATAGCCAACCCATAATGAATATATAGCAATTTCATCCAACAACTGAACAGACGAAGTTCTCCTCGTCAGTTCCAGTTTCATATTCAGGTGGTCAATTGTCAGAGCTAGATTGTATCCAGTACCCCACTTAATAAAGAAAATAAGACCTGAAATTTTCAAAGTGCCTTTAAAACTAGATTTACGTCATTGAAGGGATCAGACAGCAGCAAATAACAAGTTTGAATCAATCTTTGACCACACAAATGGAAATTAACAATATTTTTCCTATTTCACTCTCAAACATACAAGTAAAAGATCTCTCTCATAAAAAATCATATATTTCATCCGCAAGATATAATCATATATTTCATCCACAAGATATTACTTTGGTGTTATATTATACATGCACAGGCAGAGTTCTAAGTCTCATGAAAGACATGGAGTAAGTTAGAAGAACACACCTCAAATCCTGCGCTGTCATATTGCCTTCTTTTCTCTGGATCAGACAAGATACCAAAAGAATATGCAACCTCTTTAAAAACCTCTGCAGCTTCGGGATTATTGGTGTTCTTGTCAGGATGATACCTGCTCATAAAAAATTGTTATTACTGACACTGCATTGAGATCAGTCACAGCTACCTTTATAACACAATCGACATGACAACTAAGAATGTGCACATTTAATTGTCGAAATGCTACTCCTCAGTGAATTACTTCAAACAAGCGCGTACCAGGATGACTTTTCATCACCGTTGAACAACAAAGTGCACATAAATGCTAAAGCATTGAATCCACTCGCCTGTATATCGCTCACTGGAATAATATCCGTGGCAGGTCAAATACTTCAAAGCAAGATCAACAGAAGAGCACTCGTTGCTGGAGCTTCCTAGAAAGACAGTTTTTCTCACAAGTGCACGGACCTTCCTCATAAACTCCCAAAAACAATAAGAACAGCATCCCATTTCCAAAGATCTCATACCCGATGCAATCGCGAAACGCCATTCGGCATTCACACGCCTAATCTTGCTCGACAAAACACTAAAAATACCAGCTGGACTCAAATGGGCAGAAGAGATTTCAAGAACCAGATACGCACATTAACCAAGCAACACGGCAGATCGCAAGAAGAAAATCGAGTTCTTGCGGACAACCCACAAACTTTCGACGACAAAAGCTCATGAATTTGGCAGGAAAATTAATGGACAAAAGGAAAAAGAAGAAGACAGAAGACAGAAAGAAAAGCAAGAAAGCAAACATACTTGAGGGCAAGCCTTCTATAAGCAGATTTGATCTCCTGGTCGGTGGAATCTCTCGACACGCCCAACACCTCGTATGGGTCTCGCCTGATTGCTGGCGCAGATGGACCTTCCACCTTCGAACCCATCTCTCTCTCTCTCTCTCTCTCTCTCTCTAGAGAAGGACTATATCCGGGGGCCTCTGAATGAATCTGCAGCTTCTTGGAATAACTCAACGATCCCTTATCTCTCAAGTCGAGGTATTCTCAGGATCGACAGACTTCCCAACACAAAACAAAATGAGAAATTTAGTGCTTTTTCTCGGGAAAAAAAATCCAAAAACACGAGATTGACCGCGAAAGGAATCAAACCGAAATCCGGGAAAACGGGTGAAGATTTTTCTCTGGGTTGGGGGGGAATGTTGGGAAATCAAATGGTTTATCAATTGGCGATTGCGGAGTGAAAAAGAAAGAGATAAAGAAAGGAGAGTGTGCTTATTTCGGTTTTGAATTCCTTACCATACGAAAATACGAATGAGAAATGCGACAGTCACGCAGGTACGAGGTTGTCAGTCTTTTACTTCTTTTGGCCAAAAAAAAAATAATTTAATATTATGAAAAATCTCAAATCAATGTTTTTATAATAAATTTACCATAAATTAATTTTTTAACTACGTATACTTTTAATAAATTCACCACAAATTGATATATTTATGACAAATTTATTTTCTATTAATTTCTATTAAATTTTACTATCAAATTGCTAAGTTGGATAATACGTGATAGGTGATTGATGTACCGGTTTAGGATTTTACTCTTTAATTATCACAATTATACTAATTTTGTATTTTTTGTGGAATTAATCCCATTTAACGGAGGATGTATTTGTCATAAATGTACCAATTTGAGGTTTTTAGTGATTGGGTAAATTTATCACAAGTATACTAATATAAGGTTTTTGTGATTAATTGGGGTAAATTTATTAAAAATATATTAGTTTGAGGTTTTTCGTGATAAGAAAATTAGTTTGGAGTAAATTTATTATAAGTGTATTGGGTTTGGATTTTTTGTAGTATTAACCCAAAAAGAAAGACTTTTTAAAGCATTGTAATTCTACCTTTATATTAGAAAAATATTGGCAATGTAATTTCTATTTCTTTTCCATTATAATTAAACTAGCAATGATACTAACCACACCGGGACCTTTTCAAAATTCGAAAAAAAAAAGGCAAGCGAGCTACAGTGGAAGTCTTTAAAATTGGGTGAGAGCTAAAATGAGTTGAACAATGAGAGTTCGATAGGGTCAAATACATCTATAATGGCATTTTGTACGTTCATATAACAATAAAATAAGTCGTACGGTACAAGTTATGTCTAAATTTCTCAGGATATTTTGGTCATGGCTTGATTGAAAGTAAAGCCATAGTTGATTGATTTATACGTTAAAATTGAAGGGAAGGGTAATCTAAAAGTAAGTTGAAAAGTTGATTAGCCATTGGTGTAATTTCACTATTTTTTTTTTCGTAAGTATATAACTTGATGTAGTGATACACATTTTTCATTTAAATATGATCATTCGAGATTCTCATGATTGAATTTCTATTTTAGAGATCCCTAAAAGACCCATAAAGTGCATTAGATTAGAGCTTCGAGAATAAGATGGGAGAGAAGCTTGCACAGTTATTTTTATGAGTATAGATTCTTGACTTTCGGATGACTAACCCTAGTTGATGGACGAGATCCCTCGTAACCATACCGGGGAAGCTCCTTGAGAGACACTTCAACTGCTTGGATTGACTTAGAGGTCAAGTAGAAATTTTGATCTAGGGCCGTGATCTTGTGAGGTCGCAAGGTTTATACTCCGACTTCAGAAATTTTTTCTAAAAAATTCTAAATCTATTACATTTTTGTCAATTCAGTCATGACCCTTTTAATTTTATCAATTGAGTTCATTCGGCTAATTTTGGCTAGAATTCGGCGACGTGGATGTCGACCATTCTACGTGATACAACCGACATGGTCATAGATAAAGTTTATTATTTTTAATATTTTTTTTCGATTTTTTAAATTATTTTTTTCTTTTTCATTTTCTTCCTTTGATCGGTCGCCCAGCCCCTAGCGACCGACTAGAGGCCACAATTAGTGAGGGTTGGACTCGTCGGCCTCAAGCAAGGTCGCCCTCACGGGAATCTAGCGAGGGAGAGCCTTGCCCGGGACTGGCAAGGTCTCGACGGGGTTGCCCCTCGTTATATCCCGGCGAGGGAGACCTCACCTGAGGCCTACGAGGCCGACCCTTGCTGGTCGTGGCCTCTGGCCCATCGTCAGAGGCTAGGCGACTAGCCAGAGGAAAAAAAAGGGAAAGAAATTAAAAAAAAGAGAAAAAAGAAAAAAATTTAAAAACATATAAAATATTTTAAAAATTCAAAAAAATATTAAAAATGAGTAAATTTGTCCACGTCGGCACCGGCGTCTATGTTAGCAAACTCTGACTAAAATTGATTGGATGGACTTAATTAGCAAAAAGTGAAGATATTTAGGATTCAATTGACAAAGTTAAAAGGTTTAGGATTGAATTAGTAAAAATCTAATAAATTTAGGACTTTTTGGACAATTTTTCTTTCTGGCTTGAGTTTATTATGATCATTGAGTCTTGAATATAGACTCAAAACATAACGGGAGCTTTATCGATCATAAATTCTCAACCTTGCGCCCAACTGAAATAATGTTTCAAATAAGCCAAGCTTGACTTGATTCAAATCGTGGCGCTTCAAGCTTTTACAGTAATTTTTTAAGTCTTAACAAGAGTTAAAAGGCCATACCAGACTCGAATCTGGAAAGTGAACTAAAATGAAAATATTGCACTGTCAATCTTGTAATATACATAAACGTGTATATATGTTTATAATATATAATAAACAACTTTTCGATCATGCCTGGGAACTGATAGTTTGAGTTTTGCACGAGTAAGTACTTGAGCTATTCAAATTTGAAACAAATTGAGCCGAGCTCCTTGTAACTCGGAGTAGCTTAAACTCTCTCGTACTCTTATTCAATCATGCCTCAAGTAGTAGATCTGGAGGTGAATTTATGTCCTAAATGAACTCATACTTTATGAGGGAGAGTAATCATTTGTCTAATGTCTCCGGATTATGCGCAATACGGGCGAATCACTGAGTACCATCTTAGAAAAGTTCCTCAATCAAATCGGATGTTTGTACGTATTGAGTTTAGGGTCCCTCGGTATTGCCCAGAACCCAACACAGATAAAGATCTTTCCGTGAGGTTTCTGGTGTGGCTCATACAAGCCTTCTTTTTTGTTCTTGTTCAATTCTTTCTTCTCTATCCTATGCTGATGCCCACATTCACATTGGAACAAGAAGGGGCCAATGTCAACTTGTTTCCCACCCCATGTCATCCTCATATGCTATCATACGCTATTCTCGAATGTGCTTTGGCACAGAGATGAATCCCTTTATCGATCAGCTACATTTCTCGACTGTCAGGTGTGAGGGAAGAACTTCCAGGCACGACCTGCGCGCGAGGAGGAGAAAATAACTGCGGCTTGGGAGGCATTGGAATGCTTTTCAAGTTGCCCATCAACATTTCCAGCACTTGTGTCATTGAGGGCCGATCCTTCGGATTTATTTGAATGCACCACAGGCCTACCATAACCATCTTTCTTGACACAGCAACTTCTTCTTCCACAAGATCACCAAATTCTTGTGCTCTTTCTTCATTGATTTTGTCGTAAATTCGGCCTGGAAAATACAATTCACTCGATGCACTTCCCCTTACTTCTTCATGCTTCCTCCCGCCAACCATCTCAAGCAACAGCATTCCAAAGCTGTAGACATCGGATTTATGAGAAGGATTATTTCTCATGAATATTTCAGGAGCAATGAACCCGATTGTCCCCCTGGCACCTGTCATGGTTATGAAGCTTCTACTCCTGGAGTGTATTTTTGCCAACCCAAAATCAGAGATTTTTGGGTTGAAGTTCTCGTCAAGAAAAACATTATGGGGCTTTATGTCGAGATGCAATATCCGTGAGGCACAGCCCTTGTGCAAGTACTCAATTCCAAGGGCAACCCCAATAGCAATTTCGAGCAGTCTTTCCATCGCCAAAGAAAGTTTTGACCCTTCTTTATGCAGCAAATCTCCTAGAGACCCGTTAGGCATGTGCTCATAAATTAGAGCTTGTTTTGAACCTTCCAAACAGAAACCGAGCAAACGGATAATATTAACATGGTGAATCGTGCCTATGGTTGCAACTTCGTTAATGAACATTTGGCTGTTGTTGGTGGACTTGTCGAGTATTTTGACGGCGATTGCTCGCCCGTCCGGCAGCTTTCCTTTGTAGACAGTACCATATCCACCTTTACCTAGTTGCTCCTTCAAGGCATGAGTCATCTTCTTTACGTCCTTGTATGAATACTTGGTCAATAAGGTTGACTGATAAGTTCTTAGGAATTGCTCTGCATTTGCCCTTTCTTCTGCAGTTTCATCTTTGCCAAAACGGGATGTCTTCTGAATTGACAAGCTTCTCGTCTTAAAAATGTACAGTAAGGTCATAATGAGCACAAGAGAAGAGCTTCCCAATGCACAACCTGCAAATCATGCGCCAACTGATTAGCTTAATGGACAACCAACAATCTTTTTGCAAAGTAATAAGGATGATTAATTTGCAGAAGGAATTCAAGCAAGTCGCGTTGATGAGAAGCCAATAAACAATTTTGGGTTCTTGCAAGAGAACAACTAAAACAGAATTCAGTGCCATTGCTCCTTGAGAATCCCTATCACCAAGCATGGTCTGTAACTTCTCAATAGGGACAGGCAAAACCAAACCACCCAATGAATCTAAAAATAATCAGACTTCATAATATGCAGATATGTAATTGCTGCAGTCCTCGTCTAGCTTACAAAATTTCTCATCGTCAACCCTGTATAGTCTGCCAGCAAAAACTGAGATGAAATAAGAAAAATTATGCATTCAAGCACGAAATACCTCAAGCAAGAACATGGCTATCAGAGATCATATCAAATATTAAGTTTCATGCTCTCTTCCATGTCCAACTTAACTCTAGAGTCTAAAACTTCAGAAGCGATGAAGTAAATGTGCATACCGATAATGAGTTTGGTCTTGCTTGGCTTCCAGTTCCTGCAAAGGTCAGACGAAGGAAATGAGTACCGTGTAGGATTTCTTTTGGAGGCGAGTGATGAAGTTCAACTTCCAATATCCTCATTATCATTAGGAGGCAGTGGCAACGGCCATCGCTGCATGCTGTACATATATTTAAGTCATAGCGAAGTCTATCTCACCTCTAGCTTTTAGCTTCTAGTGCACAGGCTGTGCGGACAAATAGAATTCCCAAGGTTGTCTTGAGAACATGTCTCCAACTTGAATCCGTAAAGGTAAGCAGAATTTTTATTTTTATTTTCTCATTATACGACTTGAGATTTAATTAGGAAAGTCTTGATTAAACTTTTGGTTGACCGAAAGTACGAAGCAACAATAAATCTTTGTGGACTCTCTCTTTTTTTTCTTTGGACAGAAATCTTTGTAGGGTTGGATTTCTAGTTTGAGAGAGTTTTTCTTTGGGAATTGCATTAATAAGCAGGGAAGCTTTTGGCCATAATAATCTAATTGTGCTGCTTGCTTGTGAATGTTAATATCAAAATTCTAAATTGATATACTTATGATAAATTTACTACAAATTAATTTTTTAACAATAAAAAATCCCAAATTAGAACTCATGCGATAAATTTATCCTGAATGACCACAAAAAATCCAAACTAATACACTTGTTTAAAATTTACCAAAAAATAATTTTTTTACTGCCAAAAACCCTAAATTAGTATATTTGTAATAAATATATCCTCTATTAAATTGGATCAATACCACAAAAAATCACAAAACTGAAGAGAGAGTAAAATCCAAAATCGGCAAACTAGTCAATTGTCATCCAACTCAACAATTTGACAAAAAAAATTTAACGGAAACGAATAGATGGTAAATTTATTATAAGTATATTAGTTTCGAGTAAATTTGCCAAAAGTATACCGGTTTGGATTTTTGGTTGTTAAAAATTAGTTTGTGGTAAATTTGTTACAAGTATATTAGTTTGGATTTTTTGTGGTATTAACCCTAATTTTGCGCTCCACAAACTGCTCTTTTATTGAAATGTCATGTGATGTTGGTTAATTGTTGCTATGAAGTGTATTTGGTAAGTTTGAAATTACTTGTGTTTAAAATTAAGGGTTAATACTATGAAAAACACTAAATTGGTATATTTATGATCAATTTATTATAGATTAATTTTTTGATCATCTAAAACTCCAAACTTGTACATTTACCATTTGTTAGTTTTTGTTAAATTTGATTAATTTAATGAAAAACCATAAAATTGGTACACATATGATAAACTTAAGGTGAAATCTCAAACTAGTATAACTGTCAAATGTCACTTGTCATCTAACTTAGCTATTTAACGATAAAATATAATGAAAATTAATGGAAGGTAAATTTGTCATAAGTATATCAATTTGGAGTTTTTTGTGTGATGGACAGTGTAACTTTTGAATGACCACTTAAGTTTCACTTTCAATGTTAACTCAGTAGAAGCACGTTGGACCATTTATTCAAAATATTAATATGGAGGATTTTATATGATTTTTCTAACATTCTTGATCTTGATTTTTGTTTTTTAATTTTCAAATTATGGGGTGTTTTCATCATCAAATTTTGGGGAACTTCCGTTTGTTTTATTTATTTATTTATTTATTTTTTTAACTTACTCTTGGACTTTTATCCTATTCATTTACGGAGCAAGAGGATGGAACCCCACCATATTTGAAACTAAACACCTCCATCCAAGCTCCTAAGAAGTTGGGGAATCAAACTTTCCATCTTCCCGGACATTAACTATTCCTTTTTATTGATAAAAATTTCATCATAGATGTATGCATTCGGAACAAATGGGAAGGGGAAAGTAGGGAGTTCGATTCTCCATCTTCTTCGAGAGCTGGGGTGGGGACATTTGATTGCAAAGTGATAAAGTGAAAATCCAAGAGTGAGTCGTAAGTTAGAATAAGATTGATTTAAACAAAAAAAATAAATAAAAAGGTCAAAGGACTTACTCGCAGCTGCCGCCGAAGCAGATGACTTTTCCCAAACTGGCGTCGAATCCGCACCGTCCGCCCCTCAGCTGGCAGCGATCGCACTCCGGAATGGCGGACCAGACCAGACGAAATCCTTTACCCATCAGATCGAGAACGAATCTCCACCTCTCGCCATTACTCTTGTTCATAAATCCACTGCTCCTTAAACCGAGGCCATCGGACACAGGCACCTCCACGAGCGTACATCCGTCGGGCGTCTCTCCCCCGTACGAGTTGTCGGAACCGATCGACTGATCGCTCCATCGGTTCATCCACAGATAAAGCTCCGCGTCTCCACAGCTCGCGTTCACCACCGTCGAGTCTGTGAGCTCGTGGGGGAGCGCAATGCCGGCGGCACACTTGAAGAAGGTGAGGTTGAAGCGCCACTGAGGAGGGAGGCTGAGGTTGTCGATCTTGACCCCGGAGCTCGGGACGGTCAGGTTCTGGAGCGACTCGCAGGAGCCGGCGGCCAGGTCTTTGATGAGCTGGGCGTTGACGACGGTGACGGCGAGGTCCTGGCGGTCCAGGTAGAGAGCTCGGACCTGGTAGGGAGTGCCGGGGAGGTCGAGGACGGGGCGGCCGGCGGCATCGCAGGAGACCTGGAAGCGGGGGAGGCCGCAGTCGAAGCGGCCAGTGCCGAAGGTGGCGGCGTCGGAGAAGGGGAAGGTGAAGTTGATGCCTCCGCAGGTGAAAGGCCTGCATGGGTCGTGGTACGACGGGTACTCTCGAGATTGGGCGGTGCCGAAGATGGGGACGAGGAAGATGGTGAGCGCGGAGAAAAGCGGGGGCCGCATAGTTTGAAAGTGATGGCGTAATTCACAAGAGAACTTGTGTTCAATCTCCACTTCTCCATTCTTTAATCTGTAAACCTGTCTTTATAGACTGATCAATTGTTTATGAACGCTAATAGCCTTTTTGACGTCAGAGCCTTCCCACGCACAGTGAAACTAACCATGGCAAGCCAACTAGTTCCAGCTTTACCGGGCAATTTCAAATACCGACAAACTCAAACTTCCAAACATTATGTTCCGTGTGAGAAAATATTCAGTGGCTTCAAACCATCACGCACGGCATTCCTTAATTTATTCAATTCTACTTTTGACATTCGATGAAAAATTACAACGGAAGCTAACTTTTTTCTCTCCTCCGGATGGTTTTCTACGGAATGGACTGAGCACAGTTCAATGTCGACATTTGTTGCCTGCTTGCTCTCCCTCTCTCCTGTTTGTAACAAAACTCGATGAGATCCTCTTCTCTTTCATGTTTCCGCCTCTCTTCTGCAACAAGCTTCCCGCCTCTCTCTTCTGCAACAAGCTTCCATCTGTCTTCCTCTCTTAAGGGTATCCCGGACTCACCTCAAGTCCTCCCCTCCCCCTTCTTCGCCTTTATCCCCTCAAGTCCTGCCCTCCTCCTTCTTCTTCGCCTTTTTCCTTGTCGCTGTTAAAAAATGACTCAAATTTGAGCCCAATGCGAAAGTTTGAATATTTCAAATAGGATATTTTGCGGACGTCCGAAATCGAACAAAGTTGACTTGTTTTGGCAAATTAGAGTTGGCGATGGAAGAAAGTGTAAAAGGAAATTATAGATGATGATTTCCTAATTATTTTCGCCAAGAAGGATTCAAAAAGAGATTTGGACTTTGGATTTTCTTCTATCAATTGTAGTTGGTGAAGAGATAGTTGTTATCTGTTGATTTTGTTGACCAAATTTACCTCGGATTGCATGTGATTCTTATCCACGTTGGAATCAGTCAAGGAGCATGCCTTTTGTTGAGAATTGAGATACACGCACATATTTATATGGGTTGTTTGTCTGTCGCAGAAGAGCTTGCCGTTGTCAAAGATTGTTGAAGCGCCGTTGTTCTAGCAAGTGCTTGGCAGGTTTTTCGTTCGTGCAATTACATCCAAGAAAGACTATTGTTTGTAGCTGATCAAATCTTGTGGTAAGATTTGCGTGTAATTCCTTCGTGAGATTGAGAAATTATTTCGTGAGGAATTTCGGGGCTAAACACTGCATGCGCTATTGGGTGTAATTGGGGCTTAGGAAACACCGAGAGAGTGTTTGAATGACTCAAGTGTGTAATTTCCTTGTATCGCTTGATTTATAGTGAAATTCGTCGCTGCTCTCCCCGTGGACGTAAGGTCTTTACGACCGAACCACGTAAATCCGGTATCCGATTTATTTTTTTCTTCCGTCTATATTATTGTTCGATCGCTTACTTTCCGCAACAATTGGTATTAGAGCCAGGTTTGGCTAAGTTGAAGCGAATTGATGGCGACAAAAGAAATAAAAGTGAGAATCGACAGATTTGATGGGAATGATTTTGGTTTCTAGAATATGCAGATTGAAGATTATCTTTACCATATGAAATTGCACTTACCCCTGTTTGGGGAGAAACCAGAGTCGATGAAGCAAACTAATTGGGATTTGCTGGATAGACGAGCTATGGGTATTATTCGGCTGACGTTGGCTTGTAACGTCGCGTTTAACATTGTGAAGGAGAAGACCACTGCTGACTTGATGCAAGCCCTATCATATATATAAGAGAAGCCCTCTGCAATCAACAAAGTCTATTTGATGCGACGTCTGTTTAATTTGAAGATGAGCGAATGTGCGTCAGTTGCAGATCATATCAATGAATTCAATGTGATTGTTAGTCAATTGAGTTCAGTTGAGATTGACTTTGAAGATGAGGTACGTGCTTTGATTCTATTATCCTCATTGCCTGATAGTTGGAATATTACTGTTACTGCCATTAGTAATTCCTCTAAATCAACAAGTTTGATGTTTGATGGGGTTTGAGATTTGATTTGAGTGAGAACATCCATAGAAGAGAATTTGACGAATTTATATTTGCTGCCTTAATAGGTAAAAATAGAGGAAGATCTAGAACACGTGTTAGTAAAAGTAGTACTAATATAAAGCGTAGTTAGTCTAGGATTGGTGATGTTGTCTGTTGGAACTGTGACAAGAGGGGCCATCTTAGAAGAAATTGCCTTAAGCTGAAAAATGAGAAGGGTAAGGGAATTATAGTTGATTATGCAGATAATGTTGCAGTTGTAGCAGATAATGCCGATTATGTCTTGTCTGTCACGAATTATTCATCGTTTGATGGATGGATTATGAATTCTAGTTGTTCTTTTCATGCTACACCAAATATAAACTGGTTTACTACTTATCAATGCATGGATAATAGTAAAGTGTAGTTGGGGAACAATGCTGAATGTAAGGGCGTTGGTGTTGGCAATGTTAGAATCAGAATGCATGATGATATCGTGAGAACATTGATTGGAGTAAGGCATATTACAGAGTTGAAGAAGAACTTGATTTCCTTGAGTACCTTAGATTCAGTTGGGTATCGATATATTTCAGAATGTGGAATTTTGAAAATTATTCGAGGTGCTTTGATAATAATGAAAGGGATTAAGCACAATGGCCTATATGAGCTTCAAGCTGAGACAGTAACAAATTTCACTGT
This sequence comes from Eucalyptus tenuipes, assembly GCA_014182365.1. NCBI lineage: Eukaryota > Viridiplantae > Streptophyta > Magnoliopsida > Myrtales > Myrtaceae > Eucalyptus > Eucalyptus tenuipes. Next base: position 27,276,918 of record CM024538.1, on the reverse strand, counting down.
GGAGATGTTGGATGCATCTGTTCGAGAGTCTGAATTGGGGCATATGTGTTTAGGGCACATTGGCGAGAGAAGTCTGAAGGTTTTAAGTGCAAAAATCTGCTATGTGGTTATATTTCTAACAAACTGAATGTATGCAGGTGCTGAGATTTAGATCAACGGCGGAAACTGCAGTTCGGTACGATTGTCAAAGAAACCATGGAAATTGTAGAGTTAATTCACTTGAATGTTCGCAGGTTGTCGCGGTTTCCTTCGAGAAAGAGTGTTAGATATATGCTAACAGTTGTTGATGACTACTCGATGAAGACGTGGGTATTTGTACTTAGGCACAAGTTTGATGCTATTGTTAGGATCAAGTAGTTGATAGCTTTGATCGAAAAGGATACTGGTAAGACGATCAAGCATGTGCGGACTGACAGTAGCATGGAGTTTTGCTCGAAGTTGTTAAACGAATTTTGCATGAAGGAAGGTATAGTGAAACACCGCACTAATGCTGATGAACCATAATATGTTGCGGAATTGATGAGCAAAACATTATTAAAGACGGCTCATAAAATGCTCTCTAGTGCTGGTATGGCTAGGAGATTCCTAGCGGATGCGCTAAGTACGGCGTGCTACCTGATGAATAGATCCCCATCGACTGCGATTGGATATGGGACTCTCGAAAAAGTGTGGTCAAGTAACGTTGCTGATTATTCTGTTTTTAGAATATTTGATTGCCCATGTTATATTCGAGTGAGTGATGGTAAGCTCGATAGAAGGGTAAGAAAGTGCATATTCCTAGGCTATGCACGAGGTAAGAAAGTGCATATTCCAAAGCCCAACAAGCTAATTTGGGCACCAACAAATGCCCCATTTAAAAGAATTAAAAGGCATTTTAATTCTTTAAACTACATTAATGATTGTATTGACCGGTACTTATTGCCTCATCCTCCATGCACTATCATTTCAGCTTTTCCTTCTCCGTACGCAAGTTGGTGCTTTTAGACTACGTTTGGTCGTCTGGATTTCTAATTGGGATAGGATTGGATAAGATAGGATATGAAATCCTAGGATTTTTTTATATCATGTCCATTGTTTGGTGTATCGCAATATTAAAGTCGGATATATTCATATTATTTTATGTAACGGCATATCATTGTAAATGAACCTAAATGTTCATAAATAGAGATGGTGAAAATATCTCGTAAACTATTCCTTAATTTATTTTTATTTTATTTTTCCTCTTTTTATATTATTTTCTTTATTATTTCTTTAATGCCCTTTCATCATTATTTAATAAAATTTTATCAAATAGTAAATTGTACTAACATACCTAAAATACAAAAATATCTAAAATATATACTAAGTATAAATATATAATTTATAGATTGAATGTTTATTATAAGATAGAATTAAAGTTAAATATATAAATTAAAATAAGATTAATTTAAAATTATTTTTAATTTTTAATTTTTTTTTAAATTATAATTCAAATATTATTTATATTGAAATATAATTTCAATTTTTTAATTTAATAAGTTTGTTATTTGAGAAAATAATTTTCCTATTATGGATATTAAATTCTATCCACCTTTATCTCACCTCTCCCATGAGATAATTTTATCCGGTCTATATTCCATTTATATCCGATTTTATCTTATCTTGAGCGAATACCAAAAGTAGGATAGGATAAATCATATCCTATCCCGAATTTTATCTCGACTGCCAAACGTATTCCGAATCCGCATCCCTTCCGAATTCCCTTTTCCTCTTGTTGTGTGACTTTTGACTTTCCCTTGTCACCTTGGACGCCATTGAAGTTCCTCTTTTCAAGATTGAATTTTTATATCTTTCTTCTGTCATCTTCAACCTTCCTAGTTCCCTTTTGATCCTATCATGTTTCGATCATATGATCCCAATACCTTTCTTGCTTGTTTGAGCAAATCCAGTCACAGGAGCATGCAAGCAACATCCTCGTCTCCCAAGAACTTTATTGACTAGGCAGCCAATGACATCATTCTTGGCTCCTTTTGCGGTCATCGACTCCACCTCCTTTTTGTACCGAATGTTTCCCTCGACATGTGGAGGAGTTACTCCCATTCCAAAGGGACCATCTATTGAAGCATGTTTAGCTGTCCCCTTCACAAAAACTTAAAGGCTTTTTACCCTTTTGACCGTACTTTCTTCGACTGATACTATAGGCTGAAGGCTGTCAAGCTGGAAACATGGCGCAAGGCCTAAATCAATAAAGTTTTGGAGTTTTGCACCTTCGATTGGAAACTCAATCACAAGCTTTTGGGTCCTTGCCTGCTTTTGGTCACCATCTATTAATTGTTTCTTCTTCAAGTCGGGCCTTATGTCAGTGACCCTTCTTGACGTGTTCCCCATCATTGGTTTAAGCCCAGACGGCGATGATGCTAGCGCTATCGACCCTTTGGCTTGTGATTACTTCAAAAAAGGTACGGATACTTCTTATTCTGGTTTCGAAAAGGCTTATGCCCATTGGACAGGAGATGTCGAAGAAGAGGAGCATGTTACTTTCTTGCTCTACTAGTTGTCTAATTTCGTTTTTTGTCATCCCTCTCTCCAAGTAGCTTGAGACCTCAAGGGTCTAGCTTTCTACCTCTCCCAAGGTAGGCATATAGCCATGGGTCGTCTGGCTGTCGCTGCCCTTTATCGTGGCCTTAGTTTTTTATCGGTTGCTTTGTGCGTCCCTCTTTTCAGATGCCAAAATCTCTCCTCCACTAGGGTCTAAATTTGAACCGTTTTACCTTGAAAGCAAAGGAGCTCAGCTGTTGAGTTTCCGTCTTCGCCCTTGTCCCGAGGGATCTTCATTTTTCCAGCATTTAATTCCATTGGTTTTATCATCATTCTTTGTATACCGATGATTTCTGCCCGCTTTCAAGCCCAGATTTCAGCTCTGTCTTTGATTTTGGTTGGGCTAAGGACAACCAAAGATTCTGGCAATCCGTTTTAATTGCATCTGATTTGACTTTGAGGTTGTCACTGAAAGGAAAATTAAAATTAGGCATGGAGGTCCACTCCCTTCAGTACTGTGAGGTCCACTCCCTTCAGTACTGTGCTCGGCAATTTGATTTAACCCAGGGTATTTCGCTTGTGGCTCTTTACTCCATGGACTTTCCGTTCGAAGAGAAGTAGCTTTTTGGGGCGACTAAAACGTCTTATCCTTTCATTTGTTGCCGCACTATCACCAACAAAATACTCCGCCATTTCACGATCCAACCTTTCGTCCCAGCCCTTAGCGTTTTCAAGAGCTTCATTACTTGGTGGAGGACTTACCGAGATTCTCTTTTTACCGAGGACTTTGATGCTATTCTCAGCAAGATCATCTCTAAGGCTACTCCTACTGATATTGCTGAACCTTCATCCAGTTTTCCCACCTCTCCAACTCATCATGCGTCGAAAAGAACGTGAGACCCAGGAATTTTATTTTCTCAGCTTTGTGGTACTCCTTAATTTGGCTCTAGTTTAATGTTCCAATGATTTAGATGTCCTTGCTTCTGGGCCAGCACCCCTACCTCGAAATAGGAGACGCTTATCAAAGCTGTCCCGATTGTAATATCTACTCAATCAGCACGCATAACCTTCAGCTCTTCCGCTCCTGAGATTATCGATGTGGAACCATTGCAAACATAGGGCCGTTCTCGTGTTGATAGTCCCCCATCTTTGACTTCTCTTGCCGTCGAGACTTCAGCATCAGTTCCAATCAGTATTGACAATTCCTCAGGTCTTGCAACCCTTGCTACGTCAGAACATGCTTCCTTGTCTTCGGATGGAATGAATGGATCTCCTTCAATAGATGGAGAAGACTCACCAGGACTGGCTCACCCCCGAGAGCTGACCTCTTATATTGCTAGCGGGCTCGATCCCGATGTGCTTCAAAAAGAAACAGCATCGTCACCTACCTAGAGGAACTTGGAAGTGAACTCTCCTCAGTCCAGATCTTCCTCTAGAAAGAAGGGATGATCCTGCTGCCACTCCCATCTTACCGATTGTTACCTCAGGTTTCCTCTAAGAGCCACCAACTACTTTGACCTCTTGAATCAAAGAAGAAAGAGACCCTGCGTTTTCCTCAGTTTAAGATTTCATTTCCTCATGGTCTGCTCTAGTGACATTAGAAGCTATCTTCTCCCCTTCTGTCACTTCGACTATAGTTTCGCCCTCTTCTATGACCATGCTACTACCGAGTGGGTCAGAGATCATTGTATTTATTGATGTAAGTCAGGTTTTCACCTTGCCTTGATTTTATTTTTATTTTTTTGCTTCTGACTTTTATTTTGTTAGGGTTCTCTGTCATGAACCTGTTCCTATAATTATCAGGTCAACGACCCAGCTTGACTTGAAGAAGGTATCTCTTCCTACTTTCGACATCCTCGATAGCACCAAGCTGACTATTCATAGAATTGAATGGACGCTTTCTGTTACTCCTTTTGAGTTTAGTCCAAAGGAACTTGCTAAGCTTGCCCTAGAGGAACAACTTCAATCATTTCTGAAGATAGGACTTTTTGGTGATCCTTGGCTCGAAGTACAGGCCAAAGCACTCCTTGAATCATTCTGTTCTGACCCTGCTTTTGCTGGACATCTTGCTTTCCTAGCCAGTTGCGAAAAATATATTTCAATCTTCCTTGAGAGCTTGGACTTATTTAAGAGAAACAGTGATCGGTTCCAGTCTTTGGTTCTCTCAGAACGCAGGGTCCAAGCATTTACTGAGAAAGCCCAGAAGCAGAAAATTGAAGCAGAACATCTCATAAAGTCATTTCTAATGATGATGAAGATTGAATCCCAATTAAAAAGAAACATCCTTAACCTTGAAACTCAACTTGCTGAGGAACGCCGCAAACTCCTGTCTCACCAACTAGATATGACTGACACTTGTTGCTTGTTGAGCGGCAGCATTGACAGAGTAGTAGAGCAATTTGAAGAATCCGAGAAGTCTGTTGCTAGCTTAGACCGCCAAAAAATGATCAAACTCCATCTCCTAACCCAGAACATGGCTCGCGACAAAGAGTTTCTATCTTTTTGTTCTAAAATTGAGTGGGAATGTTATCGCTCTTGACTTCTCTATGTCTGACCTAATATTGAATCATCTAGCTTTGTAATTCTTTTTGTACTTGTGCACGTATTCCCTTGTGATTGGGCATGTTGATGGACGTTGCCTTCTCCTATGCTTTGGTCTATGGTAGAGTTCTCTATGTGTTATTTAATTTATTCTTCTACATTCCAATAACTAAATGGAACCGCTCCATCACCACGCTCTGCATGATCTCCTTACCGAGACCATTCACTACTCCTGGCAGTTCCCCTCTGCTTTCTTTATTTAATAGCATCAATCACCTTTGTTCTTCATTCCCCTTCCCCTTCTTCTGTTACGTCATGGCTCCATGCACTAGAGCTTCTAACAAGGATGTTTATCGCGCTAATGCTTTCATAGGTCGACTAACTGCATTGTACTATCTCGAGAAGAAAGGGAAACTCCTAGTTAACTCTGTTGATTTAATTGTTGATCCCGAAGTTGGGCAGGATTCTGCTCCTGCTGATCTTAGGTTAGGTCCTTACTTCAAAGCTTTGCCCTTTCCTCCATATTTTGATGAGAATTTCCCTCGGGATCGCAAGGAGCAACTTCCTTTTTAGCGAGAAGTAACTTCCTTTTTAGTGAGGAGTCCTCATTGATCACCAATAACCACCTACAGATGGCAGGTTTGCTCGTCTTCCCAGTTTCGATCCTGTGTTTGTTTCTTAGTACTAACGCTCAAAACCCGACTTTGAGCCTGCTTGGAAAACTTTAAATATTTACTGCGCCCTCAAACTCTATTTCATTCCTCTTTCGATTGATTATGATTTGCTTGCCAGCTTTTGTTGCTTTTGATCACCTTCCACCCAATGCTTTTTCCTTCCCGCTGGTCCTATGTCAATTTCTTTACTTGATGTTCACACCTTAACTAGGCTTATGCCCTATGGTGACGACTCTATTACCTTGTACACCATTGACGTCCTAATATTTCGTGACTTCAACGCATCTGATCTTTGTCCTGACGCTTTTGCGGTACATCACTTCGGTAGTGGGTGTAACACTACTGGCGAGGAGCATGCGGCGTTCCTACTGTACTGGTTTTGTCGGTATGTTTTCTGTAGTCCTCCGGATTTCATTTTCAAAGAATTTGGTGCTCTTGTCGCCTATACCGCTCTTGAACTCCATCAGCCTCTTGGCAAGATGATACTTGTTGCCCTATATCAGTCCATTACTGACCTTCAATCTTCCCTCAATACGGACCATCCCGGACCCTTTTTCGGCCCTTTGTGGCTTTTACAAGCTTGGGTTAAACTTTATTTCCCCGACTTGTTTGCTGATGCACTCGAAATTCCTCGAAGGTGGTACGATGTACATTCAGGTCTACTTGGTCCGGATAACTTCGGCGTTGAAGTTCTTTGTAAGCCCTTAAAGCACCAATCATCACCTCCTCTCAGTCCTTTTACCTTTTTTCTAGAACACTTCCTTTTAGTTCAAGAGGAAACCATAGTAGTCAGATCGTGTTTTCTTTTTTGGTGGGAAAAGTGCCAAAAAAGTCCTAAATCTTTTGTCTTAGAGCCGTTTGATGATTGAAATAAAAGTCCGATGATCTGGTCGCTCATACAATCAGAATCTTGGTTTCCATAAGTAGATTTTTTTCAAATAAACTTGCTTTCCAAAAATGATTTTTCCGATCCGTAATAGATTCCAATAAAGATAACCAAGAATGAAAGTGATATTTCCAACTAGAAAGCTATATATATATATATATATATATATATATATATATATATATATATATCATGTTCGTACTGAAGCCTTGAAGGAAGAAAAATAATGTTGAGTCTGATTATATTTTCGTTCTTCACTTGCGTTCAGTCTGGGTTTTCGTCAAAGTGGGGCAAACTTCTGATGTAAGATAGACTTTGAAAGAGTTACACAAAAGTCTCATATTCCTCAGCATGAGAATAGAACTAGAAAAGTTTTGTCCGCTTCAAAATCTAATACGAGTTTTCTCCAACACATGTAAAATGAAATCCTCCAAGAGAAGCTTGCCCAATTATTTTCCTATATGCAGTTTATGACTTTCGAATGAATAACCCTAGTTAATGGATGAGATCCTTTATAATCACGCTGCAGAAGCTTTTTTAACAGAAATTTTTATCTGCTTGGATTGACTAGAAATCTAGGAGAAATTCTGATATAGGGCTAATATGCATATACAGTTTGACTCTTGACTAAAATATGCGGGGCCTTATACTTAATGAGAGCTTTTATTGTTCATAAATTCTCAAGCTTGCGCTCAATTCAAATAATGTTTCAAATAAGCCAAGCTTGGTTCGATTCAAATCTATGCAGTTCAATTTTTCAGTAGACTTTTTAGTCTAAGCAAGAGTTAAAAGGCCAAGCCTGATGCGAAATTTGTAAACTCAAATGGAAAAATTATACTATTTATGCAGTAGTATCCTATTTTCAAATGTATGTAGATGTTTATAATGTAAATAGATGTATCTTTTCTGGAACATAAAAACCTCACTTTCTTTTCTCCAACTTCCTTCAAGCCTTCCTTTTCTGTCCTATGATGCCTATATACCCACTGGAACAAAAAGTGTGAGTGTCAACGTATTTCCCACTCTATGTCATCCTCAATTCCTCATGTGCCATCCATACGCCATTCTCAAATGTGCTTCACAGAGAAAAATCCCTCTACCGATCAGCTACGTCTCTTGACTGTCAAGTGTGAGGGGTACAGAACTAGCGTCTACATCTGTGGAAGAACTTCCAGGCACGACTTGCGCGCGAGAAGGAGAAAAGAACTGCGGCTTGGGAGGCATTGGAATGCTTTTCGAGTTGCCCATAAACATTTCCAGCACTTGCGTCATCGAGGGCCGATCCTTTGGATTTATTTGAATGCACCACAAACCTACCATAACCATCTTTCTTGACACAGCAACTTCTTCTTCCACGAGATCGCCGAATTCTCGTGCTCTTTCTTCATTGATTTCGTCGTAAATCTGGTCTGGAAAATATGATTCACTCGATTCGCCTCCCTTCACTTCTTCATGCTTCCTCCTGCCAACCATCTCGAGCAACAGCATTCCAAAGCTGTAGACGTCGGACTTATGAGAAGGATTTCCCAGATTTCTCATGAATATTTCAGGAGCAATGAACCCGACCGTTCCCCTAGCACCTGTCATGGTGATGAAACTCCTATTCCTGGAGTATATTTTTGCCAACCCAAAATCAGAGATTTTCGGGTTGAAGTTCTCGTCAAGCAAAACATTATGAGGCTTTATGTCTAGATGCAATATCCGCGAGTCACAACCCTTGTGCAAGTACTCAAGTCCAAGGGCAACCCCTACAGCAATTTCGAGCAGTCTTTCCATCGCCAAAGAAAGTTTTGACCCTTCTTTATGCAGCAAGTCTCCTAGAGACCCGTTAGGCATGTACTCATAGATTAGAGCTCGTTTTGAACCTTCCAAACAGAAACCGAGCAAACGGATAATATTAACATGGCGAATCATGCCTATGGTTGCAACTTCGTTGATGAAGTCCTGGCTGTTGCTGCTGGACTTGTCGAGTATTTTGACAGCGGCAGGTCGCCCGTCTGGCAGCCTTCCTTTATAGACAGTACCATATCCACCTTCACCCAGTCGCTCCTTCAAGGCGTTGGTCATCTTCTTTACGTCCTTGTATGAATACGTGGTCAATAAGGTTGACTGATAAGTTCTTACGAATTGCTCTGCCTTTGCCCTCTCTTCTGCAGTTTCATCTTTGCCAAAACAGGATGTCTTCTGAATTGACAAACTTCTCGTCTTAAAAATGTATAGTAAGATCATAACGAGCCCAAGAGACAAGCTTCCCAATGCACAACCTGCAAATCATGCACAAACTGATTAGCTTAATGGACAACAAATAATCTTTTTGCAAAGTAATGAAGACGATTAGTTTTCAGAAGACATTCAAGCAAATTGTGTCGATCAGAAGCTAATAAGCAAATTTAGGTTCTTACAAGAGAACAACTAAAACAGAATTCAGCTTTACCAAAAAAAAAACTAAAACAGAATTCAGTGCCAACAACTAAAACAGAATTCAGTGCCATCGCTCTTTGAGATTCCCTATGACCAAGCATGGTCTGTAGCTCTCTCAATGGGCACAGGTAAAACCAAACCACCCAGTGAAACTAAAAATAATCAGACTTCATAATATGCAGATATGTAATTGCTGACGATCCTCGTCTAGCTTCCAAAATTTCTTATCGTCAACTTTGTATAGTATGCCAACGAAAACCAAAACAAAATAAGAAAAAACACACATTCAAGCACGAAATACCTCAAGCAACAGCATGGTTACCAGAGATCGTATCGAATATTAAGTTTCATGCTCCTACCATGTCCGACTTAATTCTAGAGTCTAAAACTTCAGAAGCGATGAAGTAAATGTGCATACCGATAATGAGTTTGGTCTTGTCTGGCTTCCTGCAAAGGTCAGACAAAGGAAATGAGTACTATCTAGGATTTCTTTTGGAGGGAAGTCATGAAGCTCAACTTCCCATATCACATTAGGAGGCAGTGGCACGCTGCATGCTGTATTTATATTTAAGTCAGAGTGAAGACTATCTCACCCCTCGCTTTCAGTTTCTAGTGCAGAGGCGGACAAATAGAATTTCCAAGGTTGTATTGAGATATGTCTCCAACTTGAATCCGTAAAGCAAAGCAGAACTTTTTTTCACTATACGACTTGTGATTTAAATTGGGAAAGTCTTGATTGAACTTTTCGTTGACCGAAAGTATAAAGCAACAATGAATTATTGTGGAGTTTTTGTTTTTGTTTTTCTGGACAGAAATCTTTATAGGGTTGGATTTCTAGTTTGAGTGAGTTATTTTGAATTGGCTAAGAGGGGTGTATTTTGGTTTTAATCCATTAATGAGCAGGGGAGCATTTGGCCGTAATAATCTAATTGTGCCGCTTGCTTGTGATTTACATTTGGAAGAAATTGCACCAATAAATCTTGTGGTAAGATTGTGAATTACTCTATGAGATTGACGAATTGTTTCATAATGACTCGTAATTGCCGACACCATATAAGTTATTAAATGCAATTACACACTTTTGCACCATGTGAGTGAGTGAGTGACTTGTGTGGTGTAATCTTTATGGTATCGCTTGATTTATAATGGAATCTTATGCCATTCTCTATGTGGAATATCACATTATTTGAATAATGTAAATTTAGAGTCTCGTTTCTTTCCTTGCGCTATTTATTCTACTATTTGATCTTTTTTTCCCCGCAATAGGTGACTTTTTGATTTTTTTTTCCTGCCATGTACATATTTAGCACAGGTATAATTTTGCACTACGCAAACTATTCTTTTATTGAAAATGTCATGTCACGTTGGTTATTTAACGGAAATTAAATAAGGAAAAATTTGTCGTAGATATTTTAATTTGTAGATTTTCGTGGTATTAATCCTAAAATTAATGGAAAGTATAACCTTTGAATGTCTACTTAAGTCTCACACTCGATGTTAAATCATACTGATTCTTGATCTTATCTTTTTTTTTTTTTTTTTTTTTTTTTTTTTAATTTTGAAATTATGGGATTGCCTTGCCCTTTTGTAGGGCGGGAGTCGAACCTCACATCTCAAATTCTGCGTTTGGCAATCGGGATAAAATTCGGGATAAGATATGATTTATCCTATCCTACGTTTGGTGCTCGCTCAGAACATGATAAAGTTGGATATAAGGGGGATATAACGGGATAAAATTATCCCATGGGAGAGATGGGATAAAGGTGGATAGGATTTAATATTCATAATAGGAAAGTTATTTTTCTCGAATAACAAACTTATTAAATTAACAAAATAGAAATTATATTTCTATATAAATAATATTCGAATTCTAATTTAAGAAATTAAAAATAAAATTGTTTTTAATTAATCTTATTTTAATTTATAAATTAAACTTTAATTCTATCTTATAATAAGCATTCAATCTATATATTAAATATTTATATTTATTATATATTTTAGGTATTTTTGTATTTTAGGTATGCTAGTATAGTTTAATATTTGATAAATTTTTATTAAAGAATGATGAAAGGGAAAAAAAGAAATAATAAAGAAAATAATATAAAAAAGAGGAAAAATAAAATAAAAATAAATTAAGAAATATTATTACGAGAGATTTTCACCATCTTCGTTTATGAATATTTAGGTTCATTTATATACATTTATAATGATATGCCGTTTATATTAAAAAAAAAGATGTATATGATATGATGTGAATATATCCGATTTTAATACTGAAATTTTCACCAACAAAGAATAGTAAACGTAGGACGAGTAGAAAAAAAGGGAAAGAACTTACTTGCAGCCGCCGCAGAAGCAGACGACTTTTCCCAAACTGGCGTCGAATCCGCACCGTCCGCCTCTCAGTTGGCAGCCGTCGCAATCCGGAATGGCGGACCAGACCAGAGGAAATCCTTCGCTCATCAGATGCAGAACGAAGCTCCACCTCTCCCCATTACTCTAAATCCACTGCTACTTAAATTGAGGACATCGGACACCGGCACCTGCACGAGCCTACACCCATCGGGCGTCGCTCCCCCGTACGAGTAATCGGAACCGATCGACTGATCGCTCGTTCGGTTTATCCACAGATAAAGCCTCTCGTCTCCGCATATCGCGTTCACCACCATCGCGTCGGCGAGCTCGCGGGGGAGCGCGATGCCGGAGGCGCACTCGAAGAAGGTGAGGTTGAAGCCCCACTGAGGGAGGCTGAGGTTGGGGATGGTGACTCCGGAGCTCGGTATGGTCAGGTTCTGGAGCGACTCGCAGGAGCTGGCGTTCAGGTCCTTGATGAGCTGGTCGTTGACGGCGGTGATGACGCGCTCCTCGCTGTTCGGGTAGACAGCTAGGACCCGGTAGCGAGTGCCGGGGAGGTCGAGGACGGGGCGGCCGGAGGCGTCGCAGGAGAGCTGGAAGCGGGGGAGGCCGCAGTCGAAGGGACCGGTGCCGAAGGAGGCGGAGTCGGAGAAGGGGAAGGGGAAGGAGTAGTTGATGCCTCCGCAGGTGAAGGGCCGGCATCGGGCGCCGTCCAAGGCGTCGTCTTGGGGTTGGGCGGCGACGATGATGGTGAGGAGGAAGGTGAGCGCGTGGAAAAGCACGGGGGACATGTTCGACTGGCCGGAAAAAAATAAAAATAAAAATAATGTGCTACATATAATTATATATTTTTATATAGTATACTTAATACATATTGCGAATTGTTTGCGTGGATGATTTTTGACCAGAAGTGGTCGGCCAGGCACTCCCCAAGTCAAGTCAAACTCGGAGGATATTCGTTTCTGGTCACTATCAATTCATCGTTCGAAGGTGAAGTCCGAGCATGAATGACTAGACACGACTTTTTTTTTTTTTTTTTGATTTGTATGCCATAGCGAATTAACCATTTTCCTTTCTTGTCGTGATATTGTTTTTCACCTTCTCCGATCAGAATCATAATGTTTTTCGTATTGACCATCATATGAACAGTGAAAAAAATTATGATGTGTGCCAAAATGAATTGTGAATCACACATATTTGACATTCGCAGGGCTTTTTTTTTTTTTTTTTTTGAGTGGCATGCCATGACATGCTCATGGCTTTTTCATATAAAAGTACGACTAAGGTATGATGCTCATGGCATTGCACATGCCTATACTCAGAACTATAGTAATACATTCCTTCGAGCATTCAATTTAGTTCATTGCATTACTCGAGTAAATGGATAGTTTAGATGAGTTTTAAATCAGTGACGCGCATCTCGCAATTTTGTGAAGCAGAGGATGATAAGGGCGGAAAAAAGCGTGGGAGGCATGTTTTGACCTTGATTGCGCAACTCGAGCATTTATATGCAAAGTCCACTTCTCCATTATTTAATCTGTAAACTTTTAGATCGTTCGACTGTTTACAAACGCTGGTCGTCTTCTTGACATCAGAGCCTATCCGCGCAGGGTGGAACTAATCATCAGCTGCTCAGCTCTAATCATGGGCAACAGGCTCCCACCCTCCCCGGTCGATGCTGTCCCAGATGATATACTCAAGTACCGACGAAGTCAAATTCCCAAACGTCATCTCCTGTGGAGAGGCCAAGTTCATCCGAACTAAGACAATTTGGGTCGAACACCGATGGCGAGGAAGAGCTAATTGCAGCTCATTCATGGTGGAAACAAGATGACAGGATGATGAAGAACTTCATTGCTGCCACAAAAGAAATTCGAAAGTGAGATTCTTTCAAGAACTCGCATGCAGGAGGGCAAGTCTAGTTTCTACTCCTCTCAATGCAAGGCTCTGACTTAAAAGATCTGTTGAATCCTGAAGCTTAGAGAAGTCTTGTAGGACTCTTCGAGTGCGGCAAGCACCAAAGCGTGCCCCATCCCTCGGTGTCGTCGCCTCCCGCCTCCAGCGTGAACGAGTGGCCTGATTAGCACGATCTGTCAAACTCATCTCCCGTCACTCTGAGGGATGCCGAAATCCAGATTCACAGCATGCGAATTGCGACCTTCTCCTTGGTTTTCCAAACTCCTCTCCAGTCCACAAGTCCCTCCTCGTCTTCAACGCACTCCCCTCTTGGGCAGTCATGTTGGGATTAGAGCTTTTGCGTATGGACAGCTCGACGAGATGTCACAACGGGTGAACTGTGGCAATTTAATGAGACAAATGGATGATCACAAGAGCTGTTGAGATTCTGGACCCGAGATGTATCAGTTGAATTCATTGGGACAAGATGAAATCGTTCGACGGAAATCAGGAGGGAAGCTTGTCGGAGGGATAGCGTGAGTAAAGTGTTTGATATGATGCCTAAGAGGGATGTTGTTTCCTGGAATACTGTCATTGCTGGGAATGTGCAGTTTGGAATGCATGAAGAAGCTCTAGCGATCGTTAGGGAGATGGGAAATGCTAACTTGAGAGCCGACTCCTTTACTTTGTCTGATGTTCTTCCATATTCGCGGAGCACGTAGATGCTTGTAAAGGAAAGGAGATTCATGGATATGCAGTGAGGCATGGATTCGATTCGAACTTATTCATTGATAGTAGCTTCGTGGGCATATATGCAAAGTTTGCTCATGTCACAAATTCAAATATTATTCATGAGATTAAAATCATTTTCCAAGTGAGATCCAAACACTAGAAAATATTTTCCATTGTATATTATCAAACAAAGAAAACTAACTATACTTTAGGAATATAATTTCCTAAAAGGCATTTTCCTTTATCCCGGTGTTTTCTCCTAATCAAACACATCCTTAATTTACTGTCTTTCATATGCGGACTCGGTTGGATGCTTGTTGTTTGACCTTTGGCTACTGTGTATTTTTGGTGGTAGATAGTATCTCACGTCTGCAAAGGAGCAACCTATCGTGTCCAGATCTAAGTTTCGAAGCAAACTATTGATCCATGACTTTAGCAGTAACTAAGTTCACATGGCCATTATCTGTTTTTGCATTTATGGTACACCTTGAAATCACCCTTTCCTTATTCCGCAATTACTTGATCAGTTGATTGCTATCTAAATGAGAGTAGATCCCGTGTTTCATCGCCATACGAAGAAGTTGACTACTGGTGATTTTATCTAAAGCTCGATTAGCTGACATTTTTTAGCAAAGCGTCTCCCCACAATCGACCCCGATCTCTTGCCACGTAGCTCGCTGTGGGACAAGGGCAAGACTTAAAATGGATAATGAGATCTGCGGGGTATTTGATGGACGTTTCAATTGTCGCATCTCCACGCAAATGCTTCTAAATTATTCAAAAAAAAAAATTTGCAACAAACATTATGGATATATTTGGTAACATTTCTGTTTTTTTTTTTTTTTTTTTAAATTTTTTTTCCTTTTATTTCCTAGAACAGAAAAATAGCAAAAATCTATTTATATACGTCTGTCAATTTTTCTAGTCTTTATATACATCGGTCAATTTTTTTAGTCTTTGTAACAGGTTAGTGACAAAAAAATAGATCTTAAAAAGATATAAGTAGTAAAAAGAATATATTTTTTGTTCCAAAAAACAAAAAGAGAAACAATATCATTTTAAATAAGCAAACTTAGCGTAACCGAAATCCTAAGCTGTACACCATATAGCGAAGACTGTACATCCTAAACCCTACGCCCCTACACCCTAAACAATACTCTACATCCTACATATTAAATGCTACAATCTACATTCTACACCCTAAGCCCTGTACAGTAAACCGTACATTGTACACCATAAATCTTACACCCACTCTACACCGCACACCCTAAACCCTACACCCTAAAGCTTAAAAAATTTATACATTTATTTACTGTAATGTTGAAACATCGTCAATCTCCTCATATTGTAACTTATAAGCCAATATAATTCTTTGTCATTATTTCAGCCATCTACTTTTGACTAATTATCGCATTGGATTTTATGAAGCCATCTTAAAATATCTTAATCAGTTAAGTTCTTACAAAAATTTAGTTTTATCCATCGACATTTTTATAATTAAATGAAAAAAGTCAAGAATAGAAATTTTTAGGGTTGTAATAAACACATTTCTATATTTTTTTCTATTCTAAAAATATTAATTTTGTGTGGTTACTAAATGCACTCTTTTATTTAGGAACTCATCAAGGAAATAAATGCATAAAAAAATTATTCTAAAAACAAAAATGTTACTAGACATCGTTAGGGAGGCTGAAGAAAGGAACTAGACTTCGATTTTACTGATAACGGGCGCAAACGGGCGGACGTCGAAAAGGACATTTTGGCGGGCGGGGTTTGGTTTGGCGCAACCGAAACTCGCATTTAATCCCTTCACCTAATCCTTCGTCTCGCTTAAAACGAAGATTCGCGACCATCACTACGCAAGCCAACGGCTACTGATTCCCCAAATTCTCTCGCTCTCGCTTTCCTCTCACATGGCCGCTCACAACCTCGCGGTGATCCTCCGGCGCTCGTCCGGCGACGCCCGGTTCCTCCTCGTGAAGCAGCGGCGGCCCCCGGCGTTCGGCGACGAGGAGTACGACTCCTACGTCGATTCCGACCTCTGGGACCTGCCCTCCGCCCCGCTGAGCCCCCTCGCGGGGCGGCCCGGCGAGGTCCGCGTCCGCGTCGGAGGCGCGGCCGCGGCGTGCTCGGAGAAGGTCGATTTGGGGCGGTTCGATGTGGATTCCGCCGTCGTCCAGGTACTCGGCGAACTGGCGACGCTTCACTGGAATTATTGTGATCTTTTTTTGTTTTTGGATGAAGTGGAGCTGAATTGCTACACTTTGTGGTCGGATAGGGTCTGGGGCTTGTTGGACTGGAGGTTGCCGATGTGGGAGAGTGGAGGTTCTTCAAGTATGTCGAAGAAGCGGAGTTCGGGCCGGGATTACCTGTTAATACGGTCTTTATCGAGGGCATATTGATCGCTGGGGACTGTAATTTACCAGGTTTGATGCCGTTTCTTTGCGTTTTTTTCCTGCAATTTCTGGAGCATTTTGAGGTGTGTATGCCTGGGTGCTGTCTTTTAGTAATTCTGGCCATCTGGAAGTTGCAAGGATGAGCATGAGCACGGGGATTTCATTGGCTACTGTTTTATCCCATTGGATGGGAATAACGTTTGAGGATTGCATTTGCAGAGTCATGTAAATGGATGTCCGTTGACAGTTGCCTAGACTGGCTTGTGGATGTGAAACCAAGTAGTGGTCGTGTTGGACCTTTAACCGTTCTCGGTCTAATAAATGACTCTATGCCACCATCCAAATTTAAGGTCCCGTCAACGTTAATTTATCAGGTTTGTTCTTACTTCAGTCAATTTCTCTGTGTATGTGTTGTTCCCTAGGACGTTGAGCGGATTTATTCAATATATTCCACTAATAGCAAGACTTGTTATCTTTATTTTTGGTACATTCTAATAGCAAGACTTCACGAAGCACTTCTTTGGCTGGCCTTCACGCCTGTCCTCGTAAGAGAATTCCACATTGGTGCGTGACACGTGATACTTGATCCAAATCTCTGAAAACATTAAAAAATCTCTTTTTACTTCAGGAGTATCCTCCAGGTGTTGTAGTTGTTCCTATGGGAAGTAGGACAGGAAAGCCTTTTCACACCACCAGTTTAGTGGTGTTTGCACCTGCGAGTAGTTCAGATGAATGTGGGGAAGGTAATTTTATTATGTCAGGAGATGCGCTCATAGTTGATCCAGGTTGCCAATCCCAACACCATGAAGAGGTCAGTTTGTAAGTTCAGTTGGTTTTATGCATGCATAATTTAGTTGCTTAGATCCATCAAGTGCTTTCTAAGCCTCTAAATTTTATAGACACGGCAAATAGAAACCACTAATTTTTAATTGTTGGGTCAGTCCATGAGCTCCAAGTGATCTTAATAAATTTGGTCTTTAGAGTTCCTACGCATTGTTAATTCATTCTTATGACGACCCTCTTCTCTAAAGGCATATCTTCACACTTGAAGTCAAAATTTTCACTTGCCTAAACCAATAATAAAAGAGTTTCCTTCCTCTTTGTCTTGAATGGTTGTGAAACTTGCCATTTCATTTACTTCACATTTTACTTGTTCATTCAGTCAATCATCATAGCAAAATATCTTGGCTAGACTCATTATCTGCCCATTCTGAAGTTACCTGTCTATATCCGTGCCAGAATACATAATTTACACAGTTTCACTCCAGTAAGTATTTCCATTCAATTAAGCGGCATTCAGCAGTTGCATATAAATTCATGAAATAAGAATGCTATAGCTTCCTCAGTCTAACATATATGTGAATGATGTGATAGTGCATGGGAAGCTTAATACAGCCAAGAAATTTTCAGCAAAAAAAGGTTAAAGAAAATGGATCAAAAAGTCATTCTCATCTAACAATTCTATGAGTACGTATTCTAAATTTGAGGCATTTTTACTTATTGACAGATTACATGGTATTAAATGTTGCGAGTCAGTAACTCTCCATGGAACCAATCTGGATTTGCATCTGCTTTTGTTTTGGTTTACGAACTTTTTTGAAAATTTGTTGATTTCTATTCTCCTATTTATTAGCTTGGGAAAATTGTTGCTGCCTTGCCAAGAAAGTTGATTGTGTTTCTCACCCATCATCACCATGATCACATTGAAGGTGAGTTAAGCTTCATACAGTACTGAAAGCTCTTTCATTTCCAAAGGGGCTCTAGGACTAAAATTTAGTCAATCAAAACTGTACCCAATATGTATAGAGAATCGTTGGTCATGTCATTTTTATTCCCTGCAACTTGGGTTGTGAATTGGAAGGTAAAGAACTCAGAATTTATAGAAAGGCCTTCTCTTGCCTAGACTCAGTCCACCATTGATCCAACAATCTCATCTTGGGTTCCACGTGGGGCCCACATGTTGGATGACTGAGATAACTCATCCACAGGTAGAATTTCACCTAAAGGATGGTCATCGGTATTGGTGAAGAATTCGTGGTTTAGAGAACGTTGATTTGCCCTGAGAGCATCATGCTCCTTATTTTCCTGGCTTCTTGGCGCATCCATTTCCTTAAGATCCTAAACTTTTGAGTGCAGAATCAAGTTTAAAATTTTAGGACTACTGCCTCAACTTCTCTTATGTCATTTGATAGTTTACAAGGATGGATATAGAATGACAGTTGGGGTGCATGTGAAGAACTGGTCAGTTGGTTGATGCATGAACTGCTATTGACTTTAGAGTCTTTACAATTCTGGTTATAGCAGAAAATGTACTCTCTATTAGAATATACAAAATAATAAACGATGCCTTTATCTAACAGCTTAAGTTTTTAGACAGTTGGCAATGTGTTCCACAAAATCTCACATGGTATCAAAGTTAGAAGTTCTGAGTTCAAATTTTTCCAGATCCCATTCGCCTTCCCAATTAAATTTCTCTCTCTCTCTCTCTCTCTCTCTCTCTCTCTCTCTCATGCACGCATGCACACATCAATGAACTCACATAATGTCGCATGTGCCCTTGTGCTTTATGGCCTTATGCTTTATGGCACGGATGTGCTTGCTTGCATTCTCTGAATACAGATGTGAGCACCGTGGACAGCTTTAGAAACACCCACCCACCTCCCCAAAACTGGAGGAACTATATTATTAAATTTTGTGTCAAAAAAATCTTAAGCTAGTATCAATATCTTCAAATGATGATCCTTATCATAAAATATGAGGTGATATTAAGTATTTATTTCCAGTTTAAGAGATGACATAAACCGATATTAGATCTATTTCTACTTGGATAATACTTCTTTGCCTCGTACTCTGGTAATATTATTTATTATAAAAGCTTACATTTTGCTTTTAAGGAGACACTTAAGGAAGGTATCCGAGTGTGTTTATAGTCGTGAATTGGTTGATACTATTATTGATAAAGCATCTTTCTAATATTCTCTACTACTTTCCTACCCTTTACTGGTTAAAAAGAGGAATTAATTTCATAATAGAATTCTCCTTCATACATCGACTGCAACAGAAGTCTTTTATCATTAATAAATTGATTGCCATGGCATATGATATTTTGCACTAAATATTTTTCAGGTCTCTCAGTCATTCAGAGATGCAACAGTGATGCTGTCGTATTAGCACACAAAAATACCATCTCTCGCATTCAGAAAGGTGATGATGCTTTTTTTGAATTTCTGATGATGCTTTTTTTGAATTTCTGTTCTTTGTAGCCTCATATCCGTAATTACATATATCCCATTGAGGACAGATATGAAACTACATAGAAACCCACAAATTCATCTATTTTTCCCTTGATTGATGCTTTTTTTTTGGCAGACGTTTGGTCTCTTGGTTACACTCCAGTTTCGGGAGCAGAAGATATCTGCATTGGTGGTCAGAGGTTAAGTGTAATATTTGCACCGGTAATTCGCCTTTATATGAACAACTTTTCTTACTGGATGGTTTATGGATCATAATTTAAAATTAAGTTCAAAAGGTTGCTAACGAGAGAAAAGAAACTTTTATTGTATGCAAGATGCATTAAGACTTGCCATTCTCATTTACTAATTTGGCTCATGACTTTACAGTCTTCTTAACTATGCCAAATGGAATGCTAAAGCTGAGTTTTTCTATACATTTCTTCATGGTCAAGTTTTTAGGAAAAATCCATGGTCCGGTAGCTGCTCTGTTGGACTGGTCCCATAGAGAATATGGGAAATTGGATGGAAAGCCAAAAAATCTTGTTCACCAGATCAATTTTAAGAAATGTAATAGGTTCCCCATTAAAGCATCACTGACATTTGAGGAATTTTACTAAAGTGAGATTATAAATTTTACAGTTAATGAAGGAAACTTACGACAGCCAATGATTATTACTTATGGATAGGCTGCATTAATTAACAAACTTGAAAGAAATGTCACGATCATTTTCTAAGTTTACTAAGAATAGGGAATGGGGATCACAATAATTTTAGGTTGCGTACTATTTCTCAAGAGAACTTACAATTATTAAAGACTGTCAAGCTTATGAGAACTTAAGGTAATTTCCTATCTTTAAAGGTGGATCACTGACCATCATTTACATAGACTTATGGTTAACTTACGGTTATTAAAGCCAGTTACTGAAAGTTCGGTCTCCTACAACAATTTGAGCTACGTTACTATGCCATTGGTTAATTACTAAGTTATAGGATGTGAAATCTACAGTTAAATTACTACTTGAGAAGGAAAGCATTAACTATATGTGCAATCGAGATTATGATGATTTTAGATCAGTTACGATCATTGGAGGTATAATTAGTAAGAACAGGAGCCATAAGTTATGACGGATTGAGGGAAATTACAAAATGGTAGGATAATTACTAAGGGATTCTATTGTTGAGTTCTGAAGTATAAAGGGTACTTGAATTAGTAACCACGATGAACTACCAATTACTACTATCTGAGGGAAATTGTGATATATATTGGACAATCACTAGTGACAACATCCTCTTGGTATAAACTGAAATTATGGATGTTGTGAGGTCTAGAGATTTCAAATCATCTTATTTGTTAAATTTGTGTTAATTGGATTTTTGGGATGACTTCACAAGGTCATATCTTTCTTAGGTAATAAATTACTCGTAGCAATAATTCCCAAAATGAGTAATTTACACATCTCATAAGGCAAAGTAATTTACCTTATAGACAGTAATTCAAAGTAGTAATTTATCTTATAAAATGTAATTCCCCTTTAAAGTAGTAGTTTCCATTGTAGTTTGTAAATTAAGTGAGTGATAATTCTTGATGATTGTAACTATAATTATTCTCAGTAAATTGTTACCAAAATCTAATCGTAATTATATACATTATTATATTGTATATACAAAATGATGTAGGTAAGTTATATTTTGTGTTTGTAAGATAAGATTTAGCGTTGTCAGTGTAAACGCAAAAATGATCTTATATGTCATAAATTATCTTTTGGGGCTATAAATTAACTGTAGTAAGTCTTTTTTGCACATGGGTCAGGGTACCCTTTCTCTCATACGGGACCCTAGAATCGCCCTGAGTTTTATGATTGCCTAGAACTTCTGTTATGTCGGCCAAGTTTTGGATTGTGCACAAGATTGGGTTGCATAGCTCTGAATTTGGTTGGAACCTCCGTTTGGTTTGAAACTTCCAGTCTCCTCAACCTATGTTGTAGAAGTTGGTAAGCTACTTGATCAGCTGCTTCTCAAGGTAGTTACCATGCATACTGGTTTAGGGGCAACCATGTCTAACTTGATATGTTTTGCTCCGGTCATGGTTTGACTGGGGAGATGGACCAGAAAACTAAGAACATATTGTGCAGGTGTTGGCTTACTTTTTTCTTTTTGGGTCACTAGTAGTAGTTGCCTTGAAAAGATGGGTTTTTTATGGTATCAGCAATGTACTTTACCTTTTTGGATTTTTGCTGAAATGTATTTGCATCTTGAACCATCAGCTGAGACTCCAGGCTTAAAATACTGCATGCGCATAAAGTTACAGAAGAAAGACTATCAGTAGTGAAATATGCGTATAAGAATTTACCCTTTTGTTCTTTGTTAGTCTGCTCTCTCATTTGTTTATTTTGGTTTTGGTTGGTGAAAGTAAATAGTGAAGTGTTGTTGTTCAGTTTCTGCACTACTATACATGTCACCCCATATCCACTTGTGTTTCAATCTGTCCAGAGATCATACACAAAATCACTATCTATTTTAGTTTGTTTCACTGTAGATGTTGGTAGACAGACAGCTGCCAGGTCAGATGCTTTGAACCAAAATTTTTTTGGCATGTAGACAATTGGTTAATTTCTTTCTAGTTTGTTACCTGTCTAATTATCAGTATCAGGTTTAAGAATTAGTATGTCCATCTATTTGTTTGTTATTTGCTGTTTATGGAGGAAGTCTTTTAACTCAGGGTCATACGGATGGACATCTGGCACTATTGCACAGCAGTACTCACTCACTCGTAGGAGGTGATCATTGTGTGGGGTAAGTTTCTTGAAAGACAGGTCATTATGAAACTAGATTGGATGTGTGCTTATAGAATTTGAGGTTCTAAATTCGGGGAAATATTTGTATTTGTGGATCAATCAGCTTTCATGGAGAGCCTCCTTAAATTCTAATTGTTTTATTTGGCTTACTCTGTTTTATATATGCAATAAAGTAAGTAATTTTGTGTAATCTGACAGAATTACATGCTGTCATCACTTGAGTGGCAAATTTATGCAAAAGTAGGTCAAACAGGGATGGTGCTTGTTATTGATACTTTTTACCTAGGTTAAAAATTATAAAGGTCATGGAGATATAAAGCTTGGCTAGTTTAGAATAGTATAATTTTTGGGAGTTTATCTGGTAAAACAACAGATAGGTGAAGTGTAGCTTTTCTATTTCATGTTTTATTTGATTCTGGCTCTGTGAGGTGTGAGCATGTACCCTTGAGATTGACTCATCTATTTCTCTAAGTTTGATATGCATGGATTTGCAAAAATGATCCACAATCTGGGCATGGGAATTGATGTGTCAATAATATGAAGATAAGTGAAAAAATAGCAGAAGAGATAATTTCAAATGACGTGTCAAATGCAGTTACATTGTCCCATGTTCATTTCTCTCTCTTTCCATTTTATTCATGGACTGCTTACTCCTAATCTTTGGTTTGTCACCCTTTAATTTTGTCTTGATTTATCAACTGATCTCTTCAGCCAAGGAAGTTCGATACTGGATGTTAATTCTGGTGGAAATATAATTGTAAGTTCAATAACAAATTCTCTTCATGCTTTACCTTTGTTATTTTAGCATGTATTGATTGCACTAGTTGCTCTGTAATCTTTCCCAATATTCATAATCGGAAACCCTATGATAGGATCTGATTTCAACTCTTGGGAGAATAAGCTTACTCTATCCAAGCATCACCAATGTGAAGTGTTGTCGGTGAAGAAAGTTATATTGAAAATTTGACTCGACCAAAATGAAGTTTGCCAGAAAAAGGAAAAATTAATTTCACATTGTCTGGCTTGGGTACACTCAGTCAGTCAACCCAATTTTCTGTCTCAGATGTTCATGTGCACATTTTTTTGATAATGGAAAAGTTCAACCATAGGGCAATTGGGGGTACAAACAAAACCATATACAAAGAGAGACCAGAAAGCTAAGGCCATAAAGAAAACAGCTCTTGAAACCAAAAGGGAGCTGAAATACAGGATAAATCATTGACAGTATCAACCAACGCATTTACATTCATAGCAAGTTTCCACTATACCAAAAGTTTATGACTTCAAGCCAGTTTTCAAATAATAATAGAAATGGAAGTTTCCTCTCCATCTAAAGCTCTCTTGTTCCGCTCCTTCCATATCAACCTAAGAACAGAGAGAGGAATTGAGGTAATCCTCCTTGTCTTGTTGCACTGGAAACAAATGCCCTGCCCGGCCCAAAGTTCTTGCTTGAGGTACCTTCAATAACCCAAGATAACAGCATAGGAAATTGTCCAAAAAGAACAATGGAGGAGATGCTGCACTATACCTGCCTCCTTTTTGCAGAGGAAACACCTATTAACAGGTGCTTTTCCTCTTAGTTATCGGTTATTTAAAGTAAGGATTTGTCACCACGTGGCTTCCCCAGCACCCCCCCCCCCCCCTTCCAAAAAAAAAAAAAAAAAAAAAAAAAGTTGGAACCTCTCACTGGCCAAATTGCTTTAGAGAGAAATTGTCACCCCCTTGATACCCTTCGATGATTACTTCCCATTCTCAGTAACTTATGTTGTGAAAGATTCGACTCTTTTGCATAAAGGAAGTTTTTCGTTTTGCATTTTCTTGCTCGGGCACCCTCAATCAGTTCCCTTATTCTGTTGCTGCTGTTCATATGCATATTTTTTTTTTCCTTTTTTTTGGTATGAGAAAAGAATCTGTCTTCCCCTTGGTAATTTTCTTGATAACTTCCCACTCTCAGTAACTTATGTTTTCCTAGTTTCTTCCTAATTCAGATTATTTGTCTATGAATTGTGTGTTCTCATTCTTATGATATCATACCATATTATGTATATAAGTCTAATTTTAAGAAATAAAGAATACCTGCCTATATAAAAAATATTCAAATGAAATCAAACAAGTTAAGTATCCGTGTAAGTGATAATGCGTAAATGCTGGGCCTCCGAAAGTCGAGGAAAAATGAACTAGAGAGAAATTGAGATTTAATGGTTCGGATAAACTTTGTACACCTAATGAATTTACAATAGACATTGTATGACTATGTATTATTATACCATTGGAACCACTAAACAATTTTTCCTCACACTCCTCCTCAATTTGGAGCATATGAATTATATGTTCCTGACTTGTCACAAATGTAACTCAAATGGGGACCTCCAAGAGATTTTGTAAACTAATTGATTTTCCAAAGGCTGTCGCAATTTCACCGTAAAACAGTTTCTTCTTGACAATGTGGCAGACAGTCTCAATGTGAATGGTACTTTCATGGGACACTAGATTGAAAGCTATGTGCAGTGCAACCTGATTTGTGAGGGATGAGAAATGAAAGAGAGAAAGTGTGACTGTATAGCCGGGGTTTACTGTGGACCCCTTATACATTATAGGGTCTTTCACATGTATACGCTTCTAAGCACCTATACTGATAAACAGAATAATTCCCCAACAGTGCCACACCACAAGCAGCACCTGTACCCTATACTCCATTGAATCAGTGATCTCTTCATAGTTATATGTATCTCATTTTGATCCGGGCTTTTCCAGGGATTATTTTCTAAATTAAGCTCCAGTGATGAGCTGAGTACTGGGATTTCCATGGATTTAACTGTTTATCTGCCTTGTTATGGTGTCTTTGTTACAAACTTGAACGTGATTATGAATTTTACATTGATAAAATCAAACGTTAAAAGTTCATTTAGACTTCAATGCTACTTACAATTGTCTTCTTGAGGAGTCAATTGATGGTTCTTCTCACTTCTTATTAGTTAAAGACTATTTCTTTATTTGGTCAACTGTGGGTATTTATTTGATAATAACCGAGAGGGAACTGTATTATACCAATTAAGAATATAGCACTTCTTCTCTAGTGCTGCCAAAAGATTCTAGAGTTAAATGCGATTGAACAAATGTGCAGTAATTTGGGAAACTTTAACAAATGATTGTATTATCTTCTGAGAAGGTATAGTTCTCCTATGCTTTGTTATCTTGAAACTATTCTTGATGACCCTCTTGCTTGCACAGGATTACTTCCAATCAACATACAAATTCATGGAGCTTTCTCCACATGCTCTCATCCCCATGCATGGGAGAGTCAACCTGTGGCCAAAGCACATGCTTTGTGGATATCTGAAGTATGTAATCAGCTTTGCTCCCTGAATTTCTATCTTGTCATACTAAAACCTACATCCATAATTACAACTCCACCTTTGCAACTTTTGTTTGCTACCTTGGAGGTTTCTTTTTATTACGTTCCAAGAAAAAAGTTTGGTGGTTTTCAGATCACTGTCAAAGATTGTGTGGGATGATTTGATGACTTTGGCAGAGTAAAAATTTTCGACTGTTCAAGGACAAATACTTGGTTTCAGCTCAAGCAAAGTACGAACATAGACATTAATATTGGCTGCTCACAGCTTGTATGAATGATGTCACGTGTACGATCGGTGTCAGATGTGCATTTGCTTTACTTTCCCTAAACCTGATCTTTTTGGGTTACTAAACTACATTAAAATTAAACTGGGACAGATGGCTAGTTCTCACTGTCGCGTCTGTATTCAGGAATCGGAGGCAGAGAGAGGAATCCATATTGAAAGCTATAGAAGGTGGAGCGCAGACATTATTTGACATTGTTGCAAATGTCTATTCTGGGGTTGATCGCAGTGTTTGGCCTTATGCTATGTCAAATGTGAGGGTTCACGTGGATCATTTGGCCCAACAAGATAAGTTGCCAAAGGTTTGTCCAAAAATTCAACATTCAACGTGCAGTTACAATTGAATGCTACTTACTTGTGTAGGTTGGTTGATCATACACCATCCATTAATGTCTTTCTCTGCCTGTGTGCCTACTAATTTTGCACAGGAAGTTAAAAATAATTAATGTTTTGAGACTGAGCACTCCTTACATTTAGATCCCAGAGGTTAATGTATAGAGACGCTTTCTTACTTCCACTGGAAATTTAGAACTGAATGGAATTAATTGAGATGACCCTACTGAACTTTTTCGCTTAATAAATAAACATGAAGGATTTTCCACTTTACACCTTGAATCTTGTTTCACCTCAAGCATTCTCAGATCGACTCATTGGTTGTCCTGGATGTGAACAAAAGTAAGGCTCGCTATCTTATTGAGGGTACTGTTATAGCATTTCCTATCACAGCTTTGGAATTTATGTGTTGCTAGATAGCCTCCCCAAAACTTAGGACGTATATGGAAATACAAGGAATTATACAATATACATAAATAAGTCCTTCATTCTAGGGTGCTTTTCATATCAATTCTGATGGTATTCTTCTGGAGCTTTTAATTGTGCAGTATATGTGATATCACATTTTGCTATCAAAGCTAATGTAACTTCAGTTATTAGTTATTACAGAAGACTACGTAACACTAGTGTCACTCTCGTAGTAAGTTCAGCTTTGAGATTGAAGTTTGATCAAATTGCCTCTTTAGATTTTTTCTGGGGAGAATGTGTTCAAGCAATGGCTAGCCTCTAGGAATGGAGGAAAGCTATTCCATTTGCAATAAAATTTTGCAACTCTTTCTAAGTTGATTTGATTTATATCAGCCTCCAAGAAGCTATCTTCTCTGTGTACTGGGTATCAAATGATCTGTGATGTCAGAGTCGATCTCATTAGATGGAGAAACTAAAATGAAACTAGGATGAACCAGGTAGTGAGAAGAATGTAGAAAAACCTGGTTTTCTCTCAACTAATATTGAGGGGTCACTGAGTTGAGATGGGATGCTAGAATCCAGATTTGGTAATCGAATTGACAATATTCAAAGCTTTATGGTGGTTC
Source organism: Eucalyptus tenuipes (assembly GCA_014182365.1). Lineage (NCBI taxonomy): Eukaryota > Viridiplantae > Streptophyta > Magnoliopsida > Myrtales > Myrtaceae > Eucalyptus > Eucalyptus tenuipes. Next base: position 27,249,467 of record CM024538.1, on the reverse strand, counting down.
TTATCCTTGCAAGGTTTAGGATCATCCCCTTGTACAGGCAGCAACACAAGTCATGCTATGTTAACCTCTGTTTTTCTTTCACGTACAGTCTCTGAACAATTTGGTTGGAGTTAAGACTGAATGAACATTGAGAGTTTGCAGGACTTTTCAATGGACACTTTCAGTCACAGTTTGGTTGCATTTCCTGATCACATGGCTAAACATGGGGCCAAATAAGGAGAGCTGCTCTCTGGCCTGCCTCCACCTGCTCTAATTTAGATCGGACCTTGCATACTTTGAAAGTAAGGGCTGAAAGTTCTTAGCTGCATTTTTAAGTTGACTGACTCAGTAAATCATTAGACATGAGAATGCAAACACATTGTTCACTGCAATTGCAGCAGATTGTTTCTTACTGGAAATTAATCTTGCGATAGTAACTCTATAAATCTTCAAATTTTGACTGACTGATGATAATTTGTTGCCCTGATGCAGGAATTTTCAATTCCGAAATTCCAAAGAAGCTGTAAGCTGCATTTCTTCATTTGGTGGCTCGGATCCTACTTTATACATCTATTGATGGTGATGTGCCACAAGCTAAGCAAGTCGACATTTATAGTTTCCGGCCTTATAGCTGGCTTTGCCGCAGTTTACTTAATAAAAAAAAGCTCATTGTCGAATAGTTAAAGAGAGGAACTTGCAGTCCTAGTTTTCAGAGCAGAATTATAAAGTTGTGTTGTCAAACTTGAACTTCGTGTCCAGCTGATTATCCGCCCAGAGAGGATCTGAACTAGATCATTGCTGTAGTACTTCAGACATGGATGCACATGGGAAATATATGCATTCCCTTTTCTTTCTGCAGGATGATAATCTGCGGGGTCCTTTTATGTCTCTATCCTAGCTTGAATTTGGGGTGTTTCAAATATTGAACAATCCATAACCGTAAATTTTTTATAGTCTGCCATGCATATCTTTCTTCCACATTAGAATTGAAGCTGATTCATTCCATGTACAAGTCTGGTTACCATAGGATGGATTTGAAAGTTGATTTAGTTCCAGCATTAGTCACGAGCACTGGGACATTGCCAGTGCTTAAATCATTGAAAAAATCCGACACTATGTAACTTCTGTTGAGGGTGGAAACGTTGGAAAAAGTCGTCAATGCCTAAAATAATTACTCTAATGCCTTTTTTTCCATATGTAAAGAACTGCTTAGCTTCTGATCTGACTGAAGATTTAGTTGCCTAGACTATGATACCAACCTGTCTCTCGTTTCTTTTCTGCCATGAAACGTGAACCCCGCGCTTCAAATCATGCCATACGACAGTTCGCCTGGGATGCTTGAACTAGCAATCATTCACGAGAAAATTGCTCCTCTTTCTTGTTTCGAAGCCTACTCACAGGCCAACAACGCCTGGCACTTACCATGTGTTCACATCTCCTAAAAAACGTGCTCAGCGCTAATCTCATCCCCAAGAGTCCGCCTTATAAGCTGTTACTGTACCGTCGTCTCTTGAATGCTGTACTACAAAAACGGTTTCTTACAGAAATACCACAGAAATGAAGAGGTCTAAGATTACCGTGTGCATTAAAGAACTCACGGTGCGCATTGGAAGAGACAGGAACTTTCGCGTCACGGCGACCATAATTTTCTGTCTGTCTATGGCGCTTTTCACAGTTGCCCTCGGGATGTACATTCACGATCACATAAAAAGGTTCATTATTTCAGATGAATCCTATTCTACTCAACTGACTCCACTTCTTACATTGGTACCCACTTCAGCGATTTCATTATTCAACTTTTCGTTGGCCGCTTCTTCACCTATCCCATTTGAACGTGCAATTGGTCCGGTGGGTCCTGAGACGTCATGGCATTCAATGAGTGATGAGGAACTTGCATGGCGAGCCTCCATGGTGCCCCATATCCTAGAGTATCCTTACAATCGGACGCCGAAGGTGGCCTTCATGTTCTTGAGCAGAGGAAGTCTGCCTTTAGCTCCTCTTTGGGAGAGGTTCTTCAAGGGACACGAGGATCTCTATTCAATCTACCTGCACATGTCGGTGGACCTTGGCAATGACAAGATGCCGGAGATGTCAGTGTTTTACAAGCGCAGAATTCCAAGCAAGGTTCGAGTCATCTACTCCTTATTCCTGATCTTGTTCTTTTCCTCTGTGGAAGGGCCGGGACAAATGAGTCAATGATAGTTCATGTTTCTTCATCTGCTGTCGGCGTCACTATTGTTTGAATTACAGTGACCAAATACCACACTGCATGCTGTTGATAGGAAGCTGCTAAGGATGTTAAGCATTCCCAACTTAATGGTCCGATATGCAGAAAGTAATTTCCTTGAGGTGATCATGACATGATTGCGGAACCCTTCTTTGCAGCCGGCTCAATGGGGACGGGCAAGCATGATCGATGCTGAGAGGCGCCTCCTGGCTAATGCCCTGCTTGACTTCTCCAACGAGAGATTCGTGTTACTCTCGGAAACGTGCATTCCTCTTTTCAACTTCACCACAGTCTACAGCTGCCTCATCAACTCTAATCAGAGCTTCCTCGGCTCGTTCGACGACCCTAGGCCCATGGGAAGAGGCCGGTACAACAAACGGATGTGGCCCACAGTGTCGTTGTCCGAGTGGCGTAAAGGCTCTCAATGGTTCGAAGTCCAACGCAGGGTCGCTGTCGAGATAGTGTCCGATGTCATGTACTACCCCGTGTTCCGGAACCACTGCAAGCCTCCTTGTTACATGGACGAACATTACCTGCCAACCCTTGTCACTAAAGTCTGCCCAGGCGCAAACTCGAACAGGAGCATCACTTGGGTTGATTGGTCCGTAGGCGGTTCACACCCCAAACAATTTACAAGGACGGACGTTTCTCAGGTGTTCTTGAATAGGATAAGACATGGATTTAATTGTACTTATAATGGCATCACGACCTCAATTTGCTTCCTTTTCGCTCGAAAGTTTCATCCAAACACTCTTCAGCCTCTCCTCAAGATAGCTCCTCCAATGCTTGGCTTTGTCCCATAGAACAGGACAATATGGCAGTGTCGAATAAAGACTTGACCTGGCTCATGAGTAGCAGGTGTGTTTTCTATAACACTCACTCACCAGCTGAACCGTCCTGACTGCAAACTTGATAACAGCAATGATTACATGTTGGTTCAAGATCATATACATAAAGATTGAACAACAAAAAAGAAAAAAAAGGAGTCATGAGCCGGTGACCTTAATTATGGTTCTTGATCTCCTCAGGCTTTTCGGTTATAAATTGCGAAAAGCAGCATACAATTATTCTTGTTTGTCCTGCATAAACATTTCAAAGAAATGCGACTTCTTAAGCTAAGGAAAATTGAGCAGTCACTTAGGGTGCACATAATAATAATTTTATTTATCTATTTATCTATCTTTTTGTTCCTAGCAGATTTGAAACAAAAATCCTTTTGACAACGTAGATTCATTTTTCTATTTTTAAAACAAAATTTTCAGTTCAAAAATAGGGACTAGAAATGAGAAGTGAAAATTTTTCATCTTTCAACTTTTGAAACAAAAATAAAAAATAAAAATTATTTTCTCTTCACCCACCATTGTTACTAGCTAGCCGCCTACCCATCCGCCGCCGTCCGCCCATCGGCTGCGTCGTGTTGACCGCCTAGAGGGAGAAATTTTTTATCGAATGTATAAATAAAAATACAAAAATCTATCTAAAAATTCATTTTCAAAATAGAATAATTATCATTCGCACCATTAGAAGCCAAACATTGATAAAAAGATATTTGAGCACCAGGTCAAGATTTTACATGAAAATAACTGAAAAACAACTATAGAAGATAAGAGAGTATTAGAAGGGACTAGTTAGTCTGTGGTCACCAGCAAGAATAAGTGGACAGTGAATGGAATTATAGAAGAACCACAGCACAGAGAGAGAGAGAGAGAGAGAGAGAGAGAGAGAAGGTACTGTCCTCACAACTCACAAATGAACTCATAATTAAAATGCTACTCTAAGGTCGACATTATTTTGGTGACATTACATATACATTAGCGTCGATACCACTTTAAGATTCAAACAATCGCCCAGACCGCGAACAATGGTGAATTTAGGACAAAAAGAATGGAGCGGGGAAAAGAATAGACGAACAAAAATAATGCAAGCTACAATTTAGGCCACTTTAACTCCACTAGGACGCTTTCCTTCCATTGCGTCCTTCTTGTTACGGCAATCGCCGCAAAGGAAAGGCCCTTGCCAGGGCTTTGTATTGGTCGAGAATATAGAACCGGCGTGAACAGAGATGCCCTCACTGGAAGCAAGATCGACTTGGCACACTGCGCATACGAATAGACCGGATGTGGATTGCCCCGCGGATTCATCAGTCCCTAATCTGCATAACATCAAAAACGGAGCAAATATAATTAAAAGAAGAACTAGACTTTATCAGATTAGTGGAGCGCAAATGAAAATATGTCCAGAATTTGATGCCACAAATCACAGCTCATAAACATGTGTCAGTTTCTGACCAAAAAAGATAAAATGAACGTGTCAGTTTCCATGTTATGACAATCAAGTGTTCAAAATGCCATAGCAATGTGGGTGATCATCGTAGAACAACCCATGAGTACAGAAAGTTCTTGTCTAACCACTAAAAGAGTTTGATGCAGTAGACATTATCAAACGAGGGATACTTTCAAAATAATTCAATGAAGGAGAGCATTTGACAAACTACAGTATTAAGGTTCCAATGAGATAATTCTTAGAATGAGATTTCACACATGATGTGGCAGGTGCCCGTCCATATACATGATGGAAACAGGCAGGTAGAGTTGATCGTGTGCTAGTGGAACTTTGTGTGCAGGATGATGGACAGAGCTCTCAAAATCGCTCTCTAAAACAAGTGCAAAAGATGCAGACTATGCAGATCCATCGCATGCAAAGAGAACCATCGAAAAATCTCCTAGAAGTTTGTGTGTTCCACAACCAACCCAGCATAAAATCAGAAGTATACTGAAGGGTAAATTAACTAGATTCTATGATTCATCATAGCCTCATATCAGTCTAGATTCTGTGATCGTGCGATTCAAAGACTACAAAGTAATTCATGTGAACTTACTGCTTTTCCTAGATGACAAAGAATAACCAAAATGTATGCTCATGGAACCATTGGTCAGAAGAAAAACCATACAAGATGGACATATCAAAGAAAAATGTAAGAAAATCATCACGTTTATTATACCAAACCTTTGATTTAGTAAAAAAGAGAGCAAACCTTTCTGCGAGCATCGCTGAGCCTTCTTCAAAAAGTTCTTCAACTATGCCAATAGCTGACAGCTTTTGTGACAGCTTATTAGCAGAACCCTTGGACTTGCTCCTAAATAATAGTGCCCTCAGTTTGTTCTGCTTTTTTGGGGGAGGTGCAAGCTGTATGGAATTATCAGGTGGAATTATGTCGACAACAATGCATGTCGTGTCATCCTTCAGCCCTCTTGTCCTCAATGCTTCCTTCAAAATTCAAACATTATTGAATTTACATGCATTCCTGTACTTGATTACTCTTTATAATAAGGATGTTCAAGAAAGTTCAACACGACTACAAGGAAATTGAGAATGCATCAAGTATTAGTTGCCAACTCACCTTCACCACTTGTCTAGCAGCTAGTTCTGCAGGCACTCCACGACAAGATTTTGCAGCCATTTCAGAAGGAAGGGCGTCCCAAATACCATCTGAAGCAATTATGAGTCTCCCACCTACGTTTGATAACTGTTCACGAAAACTTGGTTATTAGGTTTAAATTTCAAGTTAAGCAGACATCACCATTTTTCTCTATCTGTACTCTATTGAAATTCTATGTCATCTACTAAGATCAAATAAACTCAACAGAAACTACATGAAGGATATAAATGCAAAGCTCAACTTCATTGGGTATAATTACAAACTTCAAAACAATATACATAAATTAAAGCGAATTCATTGTTTGGGTAGTTTAAGGGTAAATACTTTTAAAGAATTTTAAGCAATAATCCATGACCAAAAGCCAACCAATTAATAGGTGAAGTTAATGTTTTTCTACTGAGAAAATGGACTTCATGAGTCACAATTGCTGACTATCAATCTAACGTAGAGTCCATCAGCTTTGAATATTGATTAGGTTTCCATGGAAAAGTGAAGTACAAATTTGCTGAGATCAGGCAAACAAGCACATGGACACATGCTATTCAATCTCCTGGTCACAAAATTCTTCCAGCTGACTTGAAAAGATAATTACCTTCACTTGCTTAACATGGGGTACTGGAACTATAAATTCTCCTACATCCATGTCTCCGATTGACCTGGAAAGGCATAATCCACCTGGCCAACAGCGGAGGGGACCAATCTGTAATGGTTAAGAACAAATTTTTAGCAAGCAAAGTACAGTAACCCCTAATAACAAGTATCTCCACTGATTTCTGATCATATAGCATATCGTACATAAGCAAGGGATTTAAATGAGAGTTTACTGCTGAAGGCAGAACTATGTTGGTGAAACTCAGAAGAAATCCCAAGTCAAAACACCATTAGTTAGATTATAATTATTTCCATAATACAGATATTGAAAATTCCCCATGAGGAGTCAGATCTGTTAGCTTAGGTTTCATTGTCACACATCTTTCGTTGTGGTTTTTAAGTTTGTGACGAAGCCCAACTTCATAAAGCTGGATATAGCTGATAAAATTTAAGTCAAATTATGGTGTTAAAGTCCTGCTATTATTGCTTGTCAGTTGCTAAAATTCAGCATTCACCTCCATGCCTTCTCCTGCCAAATCTCTGCTCACTGCTTCTGCTCCTGATTAATGTTTCCTCAAATTCTAATCACAGTCAACCCTTCTTTTAACCAGAAACATATCTCCACTCCATCTATTACAACCATTCTTATCCAACCTGACATCATCATGGCCATCCTGATCACTATGAAGAGAATGTCAAGAGGAAACAAGTCCAGGAGTCAAAAGCACCTTACCTCAGCACCACCAAAGATGCTCAGTCTTCCAACTTCACCTCCACTTGCAGTGACTCGCTCCCTCCTACAATTAAATCATAAATAACAAATAAGCTATCTGGAAAAAGCAGCAAACAGCATAAGGCTTATAGCATGCTTACTCCTCCACATTATCTTCAAGCCTGTGATCAACAGTTAGATTAGAAACAGCGCCCCCCTGAGCATCTAAAACACAGCGAGAATCTCCAACGCATGCAACGGTCACAGTCCATCCATCAACGATTACAAAAGTAGCAGTTGTTCCAGAGGTTTCTCCTGCATAAACCAATATATGAGACACATGGTTCATTTCCAAATTATTTTGTCGAAGTCTCTCTTTAAGCAATGTGAACTGTTGACCCAAAGAACGACATCCATACCTCTCCTCTGAAATTCCTTATCTGTCTTCACAAATCCAGCAACTAATGCCCTAGGGAGAGCTTGGAGCCAATCCTCTCGTCCAAGACCACGAGGCATAGCGCTGATGATATGATTTAACAGATGCTCCTTTGAATAAATGGCGGCAGCATTTCCATTATGACCATCAAAGACCTAATGATTAGAAGAAGCGGGTGAGAGGTTGAAAACTAAATCATTCATGAATTACATGCGAGCACCAATCTCCTCTGTTTGATGAATATGTAGTCAGGGACATGAACTGATTATGTTTCAGATAGTAACTATAAGAGTTATGCAGAATTTACTGTTAGCAATTGATTGATGCCGTCTTTATAAATATCCAGTGTGAATCGGTAAGTTTTTTCAGAGCAGTCCTTAGTCACAATGAGCTGTTTATATGACTCCAAACTTCTAAAATTACAAAGTTTTACTCCTTTACAAATGATAATAAAGCATACAACAAAGCAGATCCAGGTTAGCTTTATGCGTTGAATCTGAGCAGACAAAACCAGTTCTGAAACTTGAGAAGTACATAACGATCCCAACATCAATCAGGAATCTGACCGTCGATTTGAACCACTCAAAAGTCCCACAAAGTTAAATACAAAACTTGAATAGACAACTCACTTAGTCCTCTCTGATGTACAGAGGCACCACAAACAGAAGAACAAGGAAAGTCCTAAAAAAGGGTACTTACTGCAAAAACAGAATATGCTGACGAAGGATTTCCGGGGACCCGCTGACAGTCCGTCTTTATCAGAAAGAAATCTTCTCCCTTCTTAGATTGGGAAGCACAGCCATACCTCACAGTGGGCTTCTCCAATTTCTCATTCTTCATCTCTCTGTTGATCAGCGCGGCAAGAGGCACTAGATCGTGACCACGGCGCCTCCCTTCTCCAGAGGCCATGTACACTTCCCTAATAACTTCAATCCGCCTCCCTCTGGCTGGCAATTTTAGTTGACCCTTCCTCTAAATTTCATTATCCTCAACAAGCTTAGCATCCAATAACCGTGCTAAGGTCAGCAACACCCAGAAAGCTCAATAGCACAGCTCCTCGCTAATAAAGGGCGTGGCAAAGTTCCACTCCAGAACAAGACTCTGTTTTGCTTCTGCGATCAGTCGAGAAGTCGCTGAACTCGATCTGTAACTGAACAATCACAAGATCTGGTAGAACACCCACTGAGTACACGAAATTCAGCGGTCAGCCCAACACAGACCCCCAAACATTAGCCGAGAAAATCGATTATTTCAGCAGTTCAAACCAGATTTGAGCCAGATCGACCAGATTTAGCTAAAAAAGAGTGGATTTTACGATATGGGTCTGCCTAAGTTTAGCCGTCTAATGCCCTCCAGACATGGAAGAAACTCGAGCAAGGCTCATAAACCGGGGAACTACCTGAGAGAATGTCTGCATGTACGGACCGAGCACAGACCCGAATGCAGATCCAATGGCGGGACGCTAAGCAAGACAGCACCCACGTTGAGGAGACAACGGGGACGGGCGACGAAAGAAAAAAGAAGGGAAACAGGTAATCAACACGCAAAAGAAACGCGTAGTGATGATGAGGAGGCATGAACTGTAAGAACCCACTAATCGATCGCCCCAAAAGATCCCCTTTTTAAAGAAAGTGAATAAACAAAAGCACCGGACCCGGTTTAGAGAGAGAGAACCAGGTCAGCTTTCGCTCGCTTCCTTCTTTCACACCTCCCCCCCATGCTGTCGTCCTCCTCAGACAACCTTAAACAAAGGATCTAATAAAATAGGATAAAGGAGCTGCCGAGAAAATGCGGTTGCTTGGCGAGACAAAGCTTCTTCTTTTTTCTTTTTTTTTTTTCTTTTTCCCTATCGAATGGTTCGGAGGAGGGACAGAGAAAATCAAGCTTCGCCGACCATCGGAAAGCGATCTGCCTACAGGCCTCCGCGTTTCTGAACCCGCTGAACGACCGATTCCATGAAAATTTCCCTTTCTTTAATTTCCGGTAAAGTCCTTGCTTCTTTCCCGGGAAAATGAAGTCTACCGAGCCGGTGAGGAAGATGCGGAGGACTTGCATGCACCAAGAAACCATGAAACAGAAAATTATGTGTCATTATCATAGGGACTCATTGGACAAAATAATTAAAATCAATAGGAGTGAAAAACGAACGACCTATGTTTTCATTTCTTTCATAAGAAAGAAATATTTTTGGTTTATTTATTTATTTATTTAGCTTGGGTCTCATGATTTTCATAATTATATAAGATTGTTTTGATTGCCGCAATAAAATCGAGATAAGATGAATGGAGATAGGATAAGAAATGTGGAGGGATTTGTTATATCATGATTGATTAAATACTGGATGTCATCACAAATATAGTAATGAAAATATAATGGCAATGCAAAAAAAAAAAATCACTTAATGAAATCCTCACTTTTCTTTCCTAGGAAAAAGAAGTCTACTGAACCGGTGAGGAACACGTGGGGAACTGGGATGAATAAAAAAAATGTGAAATAGAAAAAGATATGCCATTATTATGTGAACTCAATGGACAAAATAATTAAAATCAATAAGAGTGAAAAAGGAACAACCCATGTTTTCTTTCATAGGAAAGAAATATTTTTGGTTTTTTTTATTTTGCTTGGGTCTCATAAATTTCATAATTATATAAGACTGCTTTGATTGCCATAATAAAAATTGGGATGAGATAAGATGATCATATAAGAAATATGAAGTGATCTATTATGTTAAATTTGATATTTGGTAAGACATTGGATATCATCACAAACTTAGTAATAAAAATATAATGGCAATGCAAAAAAAAAAAATCAATTAATAAAATGAAAGAATAAAAACATAAAAAATATGGCAAGGGTTGTACTGGCTGAACAACGTGAGCCACCTTCATCACGGTGGTCCCCAAGTGGTAGTGCCTCTGTGGTGACCGCCATGGTGGTGGTCATCTTTGTCGTGGTGATTTCCTAAGACCAATACGACAGGGTTAGGGCATCGGATCTTGATTGAGATCTCAACCTTCAAATGCAAACATGACTACCGTGATAGTGATATCATCTATTGAGATAGTGGACCAACATTATAGCTAGATAGGATAACCGACAATAGAAATGGGTGGGGAAGGGAGAAATCTCATGTGCCCATAGGGTCGTCCAAGTAGTGTGATCATTGTGTGGCGGTTCCCATTAGTGCACTTGATTGTTATTGCCTAAGTCTTATGCCCTTTCCTCTTGAATTTTCTGTTGTATAACCCACCCACAATGCAACCAGTAGCTCTAGTGGCCAACCTTCCAATATGGAAGGGGGAGGTGGAGGGTTCGAATTCCCACATTCTCAAGGGTTGGGGTATGGATGATTTAATTTCAAGTATGGGTTTCGACTCCCACACCCAGCAAGAAGGTAAGGCAAAAGTCCGAGACTGAGAATTATAGTAGGAATAGGATAGGACTAACTAAAAAAAAAAAAAAAAAAACCCACCCACAATGCTCCAATAATATATATTCAATATTTTATCCAGTCTTATCCTTATCCAAATGTGTCCTTGGATAACATAATTTCTATCCCATCCCCCCCCCCAAAAAAAAAAAAAAAACTTAATTTGTATTCTATAAAACTTTATTATCTAGGTGATCAAACGTACGTTGATTGGTAGTGGAATAGGTTAAAACACATTAAAAATCTTGTTAAATAGTCAACAAAGTAAAATCCGTTACAATTAGCTTCTTTCATGTTCCGTGTAATTAATGTTAAGAAATCACTGCTGATGTGGCAGTCGCTTAACCAATTTTCCATGCAAACATCAGCATTTGTCCAAAGAATGACTGGGATTCCAACCAAGGAACTTGGATTGCAAAATGTTGAAAAGTTTATTGCATTGGGTTATCGAACACAATATTGCAAATTGTTTCCTCTACAAGTTTAACATATGACTAAATGATCAGCAATTTAGATGTAAATGACTAGATAAAATTTCAAAAATGATATTGAACTCTGACAAACTAGAATACGCATGGTGTCAAAATTTTTGACCCATTGATTGAGAAATCAAATGATATTAACACATGCATGTGTATGAGTATTATAGAATTCTTAAGGATGATATCAATAACATGGCAGAATTTTTTTCACTTTATCACTTTCGATCATATACTTGTGAGACCTTAGTTTGTCTTCCCACCCCACGGCAATGACTTAAATATCCTCCTTCTTAGGAAAAGAAAAGGCTTGAAAAACTTAGCTCAAACCGTCTATATTCCCCCAAACTACCGCCATCCCCCCACGTCGCAAGCCATCACCCCCGTCGTCTCTGGCCACATCGCTGCCATCGTTCGATGCTGATGAGGGAGCTTTCTGTGGCGGCCCTTTGTGGCGGTGTGACGATGAAGGCGGTAAGGAGGCGAATTTGTATTTTCAAAAATAGAGGTAAATAATTGGATACAAGTTCGTATGTCGATCCAACTTATTATTTTATGACTATTGGTTGAATGATTGTCAAGGGGGTAAGCTTGCATGCATGTGCCTAACATCGAACGCCGTTCCACCAACGTCTCTCCCATCCCAATTCAACGAGGACTTCGGAAAGCAAGAGAGAAATTTCATTGCATCGATACACTTTCTTTTAGAATTTCTTGCACTTGCAAGGAAGCTGCTCGGAAACCGTCATGCCAATTGAAATGGTTGAACAGACAGGACCACGAATTGAGGGTGTACTTCCGCCTTGGCCCAATTAAAAAGGGGACAATCAACTACTTCTTGCCAACCACAAATTGGTTCGCTCATTTTTGTTTATGGCGGGTGGGTGCAATTTACCGACACACCATGTTCTTCCCTTCTGTTTAGGCATCGACAGGGCGCTCTGCATGGACTTTCGATAATCGTTCCGGCTTGATAAGAAGCGAGCCATCCGTGTTGAATCGAGGGAATGTATGATTGATTATGATTATGATACTATGACATGATCTTACGATGACAAGATGAATAAGAATTCAATTTGAGATCTCCCTCTTTTTGAGATAAAAATCTGTCGTTAGTGCTCTTTGGCTAACCCACTTTCCTTGGATTGCAAAATCTCTACCAATCTCCACGAGACACGCACTAGACCTTGTTCACCAACGAGACATTTGACCATCGTAACTTTGCTGACTTAACGACATATATACATCTAAATTAAGAGTCAGCTTAATTGTTTTCCTTAATTGGGCGTACTGTTTACATGTATGTACAGAGTCAAGGCACTTCTTGATAAAAGCGCCATCATTCACCATCACGTCTTAAATGATTTTGTCCCATTCCACCATGGGAGAGAGAAATAATTATTTTTTTTGGTCAGAAGAGAAAAATAATTTTACGCAATACTTAAATTAGGATTGATAATCATATTGTATGCAAAATTTGAAGGCTTAATTCCTTAAAAGCCCTCCTCAATTTTAGATCCAATCCCAATTTTGTTCCAAACTTTCTTTTATCCGAAAAAATCATTAACTTTATCTCTGATTCCAAATCTACCTCGGTCTACCTTTCGCCCAAAAATCACTATTGATTTTTTTCAAAATTGTCAACATCAAGAAGCTTCTGTTGTTCCTTACAAAGGTAAGGTGTTAATAAAATTGCAAATTTTGATAATGACTTCTAAATGGTCCTAATGTTAATAATTTTGAAGAAACCGATAGTGGTGTTTGGACGATACATTGATGAGGAAAGATTTAGTATTAAAGTAAAAAAAAAATATATATATATATATTTTTTTTTTACAAAAAAAGCCCAAGGAAGAGTTGTGATTAAACATAAAGGTGAGATTTTTTTAGGGAATTAAGCCAAATTCTAGATGAAAATATCATTTAAAAAAATTTAAGTGAATTTTGCATTTCTTCAATTTTAGTTAGATGGGATCCTCCACCTTTCGGGTGGATTGAATTGAATACCAATGGGGTCTCTAAAGGTAACCTAGGACTTACTAGCGTAGAGAATTTATTAAGAAACAAAGTGGGTGACTGGCTTAGTAGTTTTGCCATATTTGTAAGAATATGTTCGTTGACATAAGAACTTTGGGCTTTGTGGTTGGGACGCAACTTTGCAAAACAACATGATTTTCATAAGAGCATTGTTGAGATTGACTCTAAAATCATCATTGATCTTGTTAGTCTAAAGTTCATAATTGACAATGTTGGTCTTGCTTTGCTTAAAAGTGTAAGAAGACTCATCCACTCTCACTTTGAGTTTAAAATGCAACATGAAAGTACTCTGCTGATTGGTTTGCTAATTTTGGTTTAGATAAGCACTCGGATACTAGTTTCTTTTCATTATCTTCCATAGGGTTACTTTTTATTTTATTAGGTGATAAGATAAGGATAGTAGATTTATAATGTTCAACTTTCGTATCCAGCTTTAACCCTTTTCCATACTAAAAAAAAGAAAAAAGAAAAGAAAAGAAAAAGGAGTATATGTAAGTAGATGAAAGCATGTCGATCATCATAAATATGAGCTGCCTTTTTTCTTTCTCATGAGTGTCCCCGCCAAATGTTCTAGATTTTCTTCTCTTTATAATACAATTGTTATATTTCTATGATATGTCCATGATGGGGTGCAATTAAGGCATCCATTCATCTTAATGTGATATGATTGAGAAGGCACCATTTGAAGGGGTATGAGTAGTTATTTTTTAAAGAAAGTATAAATAGAATGACTTCAGAAGATACTTGACTACAATAGAACATTTCAGAAAAGAACGATGCTCATTTCTCTCTCTCACTCCATCAAAGAAGAAAGAACAAAAGGCAATTCCATTACTTCTTTGAGAAAATAATTGCCATTAATGCCGTGGAACGTGAATATTTTCCTTGTGATTGTATTCGGATCATCATGAAGTCATATCGCCCATCGTTCGCTCTCGATTTATTGTTCATTCCTAGGTAATTTGTTCATTGCACATAAAAAAGGTTAGTTGTTTCTTCCGTTGACTTTCTTTTAACATTGATATTATAGCTTGTGTTGTGATCTTTGCCTTATTTTTGCCTTGAATTTTTCTCGCTTGTTGTTTGATATTGGGATTAAGAGGATGAACTTCACATCGTTTGGATGTTCATTGCCAGGAAATTACAATATGAATCTTCAAAAAAACTAACCGAAGTGAAGAACGAATTGGGGGTCGCAGACCACCGTACAATTTTGGCCATTTTTTAAGAATATTTTTTTGACCAAAATCAATTTTTGAATATATGGGGTGAAATTACTCATTGAGATGATCACAACAGTGGGTGGCATGTCGCTGGACAACATTGGACACACCCACACATGAAGCCATGGCCAAAGCGCATGAGTGCCACGAGCGCCACGCTTGCGTCAACCGACCGACGTGTGCTGATGTAAGCAATAACGTCATCTAACGGCTAGTAATTGACTCGTGACGTCATTGATAATGTCAGCCACTGATCGGCGATCGACCCGACCCAACCTGACAACCCGACTCGGTTGATTGGTCAACTAGTCGAACCGGCCAGTAGCCTTGTTGGCTCTTTAGCATGTGCGCCACACACGTTGCTCACTCAAGCGGCAGGTGTAGGCCCATGTATAGTCCGGTCGCCACGTGGTCAGTTGCGTTTGATTTGTGTAGATGTGCTATATATTGTGGTATAATTATTTTACATGTTTGAGACTTTTAAAGATATAAAAATGCGTTTGGAACCCTAAGTATGCATATTTTTGAGTTACAAATGCATTGTTTATTCCTTCCAACTTGTATTTTCATATGGTTTTGGAAATATAGAAGCTAGCCTACATGTAAATGACCACATATGTATTTTGCAGAGCTTGTTTTGATGATAGCTTGTAAATAATTAAACGTGCTTGCAATTTTCTAGTTTTTGGCAAATTTAAAGAATGGCTGGAGATTTTTTATTTTTACATTATGTTATGAATTTTGTTTTCGATTACAGTTGCTGCATAATTGTTTTGTATGTTAGTTCACATCATACTATGCTTTTTGATACTACATGAGGTAATGTAATTATTTTTTTCTAGAGGGGGTTCGTAGGATGGTAAAATTTGAATGAGTTCTCATCTAGAACTTGAAATTTGCGCAAATTAAACTAGTTAATGATAGTAGAATAATATTATATTGAAGCTGATTGGGAACGTAGTGAATTTTCGTTTCGATGTCTTTTGTTAAATTCTCATTAATTTAATTTGTCTTTGTTGTAAATTAAATATGTGTGTTAATGTGAAAAATGTATTAATATTGATTTTGCATTTAGGCCCCGTTTGTAGGGGTGAGCGGTTCCGGGTTCCGGTTCGGTTCGTCGGAACCCGGAACCCCGAGTACGGGGTTCCTCAATTTTGGAACCCGGAACCTACCCGTCGAACCAAGAACTGGAACCTACCCCGTCACGGGTTCCGTGGTCGGTTCCAGGTTCCAACGGGTTCTTTTTTATTTTTTTTTTTTTTTTTTTTTTTTCAATTTTTTTCAATTTTTTTTAATTTTTTTAATTTTTTTTTAATTTTTTTAATTTTTTTTAATTTTTTTTAATTTTTTAAATTTTTTTTTTCATTTTCATATTTAAACTATAACATACACGCACACTCTATAGCAGCGTCGGTGACGGGCGAGGCAGAGGCGAGCACAGCGGCAAAGGGCATCAAGCGGCGAAGGTTCGCGCGAGCGCGTCGGCGGCGGCATCAACGGTGGCTTTGATGTGATGATGGCTCGGTGGAGCCGAATGTTTGGCTAAGGTGTCGCGGTTGGTGACGGGGATGAGCTAAGGTGACAAGTCCTTGCAATGGTGTGGTGAGGCATAGCGACTAGATGACATGGTGGTGGTGGCGCGAATGGCATGATCCAGTGACGAGCTTGGTAGCGTGGCGATGATTGCTAGTCGCTTAAGGCTCACGATTCCATTAAGTGAAAACTCGAATGTCACATGCGAGGCCCTTGTCTATGGTTGGTGAGGGTGGTCGACCCTCGCCAGACATGGTAGAATAAAAAGTAAAAAAATAAATCATACTTCTTACAAAAATATATAAAAAAATTATCCATGTCAATTGTAAGCCGTCCTACGTGGTATTATTGGTGTCCACGCTAGTGATATCCAATTAAAATTAATTATGGATTCAATTAGTAAAATATAAAAAAGATTTATAACTCAATTGATATAATTAAAATATTTAAGAGTGAATTGGTTAAAATATAATAATTTTAGGGCTTTATGGATGATTTTCCCCGTATCGATAAATTAGGGCTAAATCTGGGCAAAGAAGCAAACCCTAACCCTACCCATTGAAACTACTTGTAAAATTGTAGTTGATTATTTGCAAGAGAGTGCCCGAAAAAGCACATTCAAGGTCATTATGTAAAGCTTCCCGTGGCTGTTGAAGACGAGATTGTTGGGCGCATATATTCACCATCGCCCGAGCGGGGGAAGGGGGCTCCTTTTGGAGCCTTAATCGGTTCCAAAACCGGTTCCGAAACCGGTTCCGGTTTCGGTTCCGCAACCGGTTCCCGGAAAAAATGAAAGAACCGGAACCGGTCCTTTAAGAACCGGGAACCGCGCTCACCCCTACCCATTTGGTTCAGCATTCCCAAGGGGCTTTCAGCCCCGAAAGCCCATTGGGAAAAAATTTTGGTGTTTGGTTCAACATTCGGAAGTGTCCTTGGCCAAATGCTGACCTTTGAAATGCTGAAAGCCCAAAGCAGGTGGAGACCTGCTTTGGGCATTCAACATTTGCGGAATGTTAGTCCTCTTATTAATGAATTTCTTTTTTATGGACATATATGACCATGTTTAATATCATAAAATGACTCTTTCTAGTCAAATTTGTATG
Organism: Eucalyptus tenuipes; assembly: GCA_014182365.1. Taxonomy (NCBI): domain Eukaryota; kingdom Viridiplantae; phylum Streptophyta; class Magnoliopsida; order Myrtales; family Myrtaceae; genus Eucalyptus; species Eucalyptus tenuipes. The sequence goes on along the minus strand of CM024538.1, from coordinate 27,232,275 downwards.
AGAGGAACTTGGTTTTATTTTTCTTAATGAGGATATCCATTTTTATATGCGGTGCTTACTCAAAAAAATTAGCATCCACAATCGGTCACTTCACCATCCACCGAATAAGTTCACCTTTTTTTTTTTATCATTTTTATATTTTGACAATCAATAGCTCAACTTTTTATCCATACACTAGAATGATAATTAATTAACGAAGATGATTAATACTACAATAATTAAAAAAATTATTCAAAGTTGAAAACAAACCTAAAAGAACCCTAGGCCAAAAGTTGAGCTTTGCATCTAATCTATAATCAATTTTTTAAATATAATTTTTAAATAAATTTACTAATATATATCTTTTACATTACTCTCAACATGAAAATGTAAAAGGTTATATAGTCATTGTTTCTTTTTTGCATTTTTAAAAATACTAAAACTAAAAAACTTAATTTGGTCACACCAAAGGACTTTTCAAATATATGTTTACCAAACAGTCTTGCATTTCCCTAAAACACTTTTCAGTTATAGTTTACCAAACAGGCTAGCATTTCGAAAAACCCCTTTACCTCAAAGGTATTTGCATTCTCCTAAGGGCATTTCCCCAAAGCCGAACCAAACGGGCTCTTAGTATGTCAATATGGTTATAGAAATTTGATTATGACTTCCGCGTTTAAAACCATCGTGGTTGATCTCAATAAAGGTAAGAAATTGAATTGTGACAATTATGATATTTGGCATTGAAATGTTCAATACATCCTTGAGGAGCAAGAAATTTTTGAAATCCTCAATCACATCATGGATGAACCTGAGCATGGAACCTTAGTTCAGCAAAGACAAGATTAAGAAATTTATCAAATTTGGAAAAAGAAAAATAACATCACTCGCATCACATTACTGAATTGTATGCAAGATGATCTTATGTATAAATTTGAAAGTTATGATAAAGTTCAAGCAATGTAGATTACCTTAAAAGATAAGTTTGCAGGTAATTTACCGCTAAGTTGAGGAGACTCGCCATCAAATTTGACGTAAACCGAAAGCGCCCAAATATAACGATAAGACAGCATCTTCAGTAGATGTCAAACATCATATGTGATTTGAAGTCGCTAAGGCACACAATTACTAATAAAGAGTAAGTTTAGGCTATTAGAATGTCTCTTTCTAGACATTCTAATAGTTTAGAGTATATGAAAATCAACATGACGTACAATAAGAATATTGTCATTTTTTATAGCGCATCATTTGAAATTAGAGGATGAGCGGCTAGAGACTCTACCCATGTTTATGCTACTGAATTAGGTTCGCGCAAAGTTTAGGACTTCGAGCACAAGAGGAATCATCAATTCAACAACAAAATGAAGGAAATTGATTAAGCACCCAAGAGAGCTAAGACCCTCTAACACAAGAAGTGTGGTGGGAAGAATGACAAGATTAAGATAAAGTGTTACAATTGTGGCAAGTTAGGTCATTTCACTCGTCAATGCACTGAGTTGACAAAGATACCCTAATATTCCACTACTTTAAGTAATGCTTTTGTTTTTAGCACTATAATACTTACTGAATCTTATCCTATGTGGATTGTAGATTCAAGAGCAATAGCTCATGTAGCTAGAGATTGAAGAGCATTTATGGAATATCGTCGGATATGACCTGGAAGTAAATAGATATATGTTGGGAATAATTCAAGAGTTGAAGTAAAAGGTATCGGCACATATAAATTAGTCTTACGAGGTGATCGAAACCTATTCCTATATGATGTTTTCTATGTTCTAGATATTTGACGGAACTTGGTCTAAATAGTTGTTTTTCTAAACTTAGATCATGTATTGAATTTCCATGGTAATTATGTTAATATTTTGTTTGGAATAGTTTATTATGATTTTGGTCATGTATTGAATAGTTTATGGTGTTAGATATTGACTTTGATATGTACAATGTTAATGTTGATGGTTGTTTTTCTTTAATTGTATCTTCTAGTAATATTGAGATTGACACAAATACTTGGCATGCTAGATTAAGTCACATTAGGTTATAAATAATGCAAATGTTAATTAGAAAAAGCTTTTTGGGGTCACTCACTAATGTTGACCTAACCGTATGTAAACATTGTCTAGCTAAAAACCATTTGGTAAAGAAACCATGGCTCAATTTCCATTGCAACTCATATATTTTGACATTTGTGATCCATTGAACGTGAGGGCAAGGCATGAAATCTTGTATTTCATCATTTTTTAGAGATAACTTCACTTGTTTCATTTATGTCTTTCTGATCTTTCATAAGTCAGAAGCATTAGATTGTTTAGATGATTTATAGCGTTGGTAGAGAATCAGTTGAACAACACAATGAAGGTATTGAGAATTGATCACGGACATGAGTATCTATTTGAGCAATTTAAGGTCCTTTTATGGTAAAAAAAGGAATTATAAGATAATTAACTATTCTTGGTACTTTACAACAAAATGAGATTGCTAAGAGAAAGAATAGAATCTCATTGGATATGGTTATGTCTATGATGACGCAGACAAATCTACATACCTCATGTTTGGGAGATGCGTTACTGACTACTGCTTATATACTTAACCGTGTGCCCTCTAAGTCAGTCACTTCCACCCTTTATGAATTGTGAACTGATAAAAAACCCTTAAATAATCTACGACCTTAGGGGTGTGCAGCTTATATTTATGATTCTTCCCATAACTATGCAAATTAAGCCCTAAAGGGAAGATGTGTATCTTTAGAAGATATTTTGAACATTCCAAATGGTACGTGTTCATAGGTGAACAAGTTGATGAAAGCATGACTAAAATGGAATAACAAAATGTCACGTTCTTAGAAAACGATTTTCCTAGTGGAGGTGAGATTGATGAGGATTTTCAATTATATAAGATAGAATATCCTAATAACACACCCACTAATGTTAGCAATGGAAATGAAGATTTATCTCAACATACAAGATCTTGTGAGAGAGTTGTATTGCATAACGAACTAAATTTAGAAGAAGTTCAGTTATGTAAAAGTAATTGTAAAAGTATTTTCCGTCACCGTTTTGAGATTAAAGGGTAAGCATTTATGATTACTCTACAAGACGATGCCAAGCCTAAATCTGTCAAAGAGGCTCTCTCATCCTCTAATAAGAAAGAATGGAAAAAGATTTTGGAAAATGAAATAGAGTTAATGAGGGCAAACCATATTTGAGACTTGGTTGATCTATCACTCAATTGTAAGGCTATTGAAACATATGAGTTTTCAAGATTAAACAAATGGTGGATGTATCCACCGAAAAGTATAAGACATGTTTTGTGGCAAAAGACTATGCTCAACAAAAATGAATAGACTATGAGGAAACATTTTCACTAATTGTAAGATTTGCCTATCTACACCTTATTTTAGCTATTGTTACACATTTAAATCTAGAATTATATTAAATAGATGTAGATATGGCATTTCTCAATGAAGAACTAGATGATAAATCTATATGAAACAACCAAAAGGTTTCATAATTGAAGATCAAGAGCGAAAGGTTTGCAAGCTTTATCACTCAATATATGACATTAAGTAATTATCTAGACAGTGGTATTTATTGAGGCATAACGTCTTTTAGGTTCACGATGATCGAAGAAGATCACTGTGAATATGTCAAAGGATCCAAAGGTAATTTTATGATTTTATCACTTTATGTAGACGATATATTGTTGGCTAGGAATGATAAGGGTTTGGTTATCACCATAAAAAAAAAAATGACTGTTCTCCAATTTTGAAATGAAGAACATGAGAGAAGCTGTCTATATATTGAGAATTAAGATTGAAAGAGATCGATAAAATAAACTCCTTACTTTGTCACAAGAGTTTTATATAATGAAAATTCTTGAGCATTATAATTTGTAGCATTATAATCTCATTGATATTTCTATCATGCAATGTGAAGGTTTGAGTACTAAGATGTGTCTTAAGACTCTAAAAGAAAAGAAAGGAAAAATGTTCATTACGCTAGTGTAGTCAGAAGTTTAATATATACTATAATGTGTACTCGACTTAACATATGTTATATAAGGGTGAGCACGATTCCTGAGTACAACTAGGAACTGGAAAATTGGACCAGTGGGTCCGGTTTAGTTCCCGGTTCTAGAGAGATCGATTTTGGTTCTCGATTCCATTTTTTTGGAAACGGGGATTACCCTTCATAGAAGCCTAATTTCTCCTCTTCTTCACTTTCCCTTCTTTTTATTTCCTCTACAACGCTCCACCTCGACTCGCTAACAACCCCGCGTTGCTCGCCGCCCTCGATGTCCTCACTTCTGGCTGCCCTCAACGTCATCGTCATAACCGGCGATGTCGTTGCCGACGCCGTCGCCTCTCCATTTGACGACGTTGTCGGCTTTAGGCATCGCATGTGCCACTTTCAAAAAATGAGTTGTTGTCGAGCCACCACCACAAAGCTGCCATTGTTCCACTGTCGGCAGTCCTCAACCTCGCCCACTTCTCTGATCTCTCGCTGTTGCCCGATCTCGACCTCTTCTTTGTAAGCTCTCTCTCTCTCTCTCTCTCTCTCTCTCTCTCTATGTGTTTGTGGGTATTTCTATATGGGTTTTCTTTGTTTTGTTTAGTTTTCATGAGATTGAGAAAATAATGTTGTCTTGAGAAGTGCTCATGCATTTGCTACTTTTGGGTCACTTCTAGAGCCATTTTTAGAGCAGATTTCGGCCATTTAGGTTTGAAAGATTTGATTTATAGAGAGAGATGACTGTAACCCTTCAATTCTTGGTTTGATGTCGATCTATGAGCTATTCATGCTTCTTCTTTTGTTAATGTGCACATGAGCTTTCTTCCCATGTATTGCCCTAAATATCCAAATCCATGGATTAAGATGGTGCCCCAGATCACATAATATAACATGGCACTAATATAACATGATAGCATGGATTAAGATGGTGCCCTAGATTTTTGCAATTGTTGAACATTACATTAAAATTACCCCTTCTATTGAATATATCTCACTCACAAATCTGGGAGGGACGAGGTTGGAAAATGATGCTGTCTTGAGAAGTGCTCATGCATTTGCCACTTTTGGGACACTTCTAGAACCATTTTAGAGCAGATTTTGGCCATTCACATTTAAAAGATTTGATTCAGATGGGGGAGAGAGAGAGAGAGATGATCGCAACCCTTCAATTCTTGGTCTGATGTCGATATCTGAGCTGTTCATGCTTCTTCTTTCGTTAAGGTGCACACAAGCTTTCTTCCGATGTATTGTCTTAGATATCCAAATCCATGTGAACCAAGTTTCGACTTCTTCACATACATCACGTTCCACACACTGTTATCTTTTTATACTGTCCTCTAAATTGCAAATCTGCATCTTGTTTCATTACTTTAACCAGCATGATGGATCATCAGCTACCCCTAAATTATTGATAATGTCTCCAGTCTTTTTTATCTCTTGGGAAAGCGACAATTACAAAAATATTGCAAATAAAATGATAATGGATTACAATATGCCTAAGATTGCTTGCTTATTTAATTGATCTTTGTTCTTTGTCTCCATACATTCAAAATGTCAAGATAGATTACAGAGTTTTGTTCACATTACTTGAACTTGTTTGCATCTACGTTTCTCTCGTAAATATAATATGGATTTAGCTTCTGATGGTAGAACATGGCGGACATTCTTGTTTTTGACGTCATCTCTAGCTTCTCTGTATCGATCTTTTATCAATGCTTATTCTCTTAGTTATTGTAAATGTTTCTTTTGATTTCAGGAGATCAAATTTTGGATCATATTTTCATGGATGTTTGAGAACCAAAAACTCATCTTTCTTCATATCTACAATTTTAATGCTCTTATTTTTATGATTTAGTTTGTTCTATGGTGTTATAAATTCCCTGATACAAAGTTCTAAAACAAAATTTACGGTCTAGTAAATTTTGTTCCATTTCAATGTAGACTTTTGTTGCATTTCCTCTCTTTTATCTAGTTGAATTCCTTGCCAAGAATTCATTTTCCTCTGTTGATAGTTTTGTTCGTTTTATATTCTCTTTGATGAATGACAAGTTTGTTTATTATTATTGCGTTCATTTCTTTTTTTTTTAAACTAAAAATGAAACTCAAAAATAAAATAAAAAGAACCTGTTGGAACCTAGAACCGACCCTAGAACCTATGATAGGGTAGAGTCCAGATTCTTGATTCGATGGCTAGGTTCCAAGTTTCAAAAAATGAGGAATTTATACCCGATGGTAGGTTCCAAGTTTCAAGCGGAACTTGTAAGGAATTTGGAACCGCTCACCCCTAATGTCATACCATGGGGTTGGTGAGTCAATATCAATCAAATCCTGGTCAAGCACATTGGAAAGTAGTGAAGAGGATCTTGAGATACTTGAAAGGCATCACGGACTATCAATTTTGTTATCAAGGGAATGATTTATACTTATTAGGCTATTCAGATGTTGATAGGGGAAGAGAACTAGATAAATGTAAATCAACTTCTAGATATGCGTTCTTACTCAATGAAGGTGTAATTTCTTGGAATAGCAATAAATAGATATGTACGACCTTATGGAGGCAGAGTTCATTGCATGCGTTGTTGCAGTGTAGGAAGCAGCATAGCTAAAACGTTTCTTAAAAAATTTAGTCATTGTCACTGAGGTTTTAAGATCAGTGACAGTTTGTTGTGATAGTCATGCGGTCATTATCTATGTGAAAATTCATGGTAGGATGAAGCACATTGACATAAAAAACAACTTTGTCAAAGATATAATAGTGTAAAAAGAAGTGATTATACAATATATTTCAATCAATAAAATAGTTGCTAATCCATTTACGAAGGTTGTTCCTAGAGATGTGTTCTTGACCCTAGGATGTTTTTAGGTTTACGTAAAATATGATATATAATATTGTTGGGGATCATTAATTTATGTATATGTGAATATATATATATATATATATATAAATATATTATACTTGTTTGTCTCTAATGACTTGATGTTTGACCAATAAGTACAAATTTATTATGAGACTAGCACAAACACACATATTGTTGAAAGATATATCAGCAGATAATGATTGGCTTACTCACATGAGCAATCACCTCAAGTGCTATAGTTAGTATGTTTAGATGATATGTTATGTACTATAAAAGTTGAAAGAGCAAGTTTAGTATATAATAATTTTGCGTTGCTTTAATTGGAGTCAAGATGAGGTTTGTGATTTGTATGTGATAAGACCAAACATAATAGTCTCACAATCATGTATGCATGTAGGATGCCGGATGTAAGTACTTAACTGGACGCTATAGAAAGCAATATGATATAGCAATCGAGCTAAATATGAGTACGTGAGAAGGACGTGACTATGTTTAAGCTAAAATCTATATAATAGATGTGTTACGCTCTTATCGAAAGAGAATATCACCATAGCATGTAATTCATACTACAAGTGCATTGTACTACTGACAAGAGAAGACGAGTGAAATGATCCTTATTTACCCGCCCTTGAGGAAATTTATAATCTACTCTTTTTGTGCCTTATGTTACTTCTGACAATATTCTTAAAGTGAAAGATCAATGTTTCTATTTTAGCATGTTACCGGCCGTCATGAATAGATATGACTTTATGGGATGTGTCTAAAAAACAGTTGTTCTGTAATGGAGAAAGACTTAAGTGCGAATGATGACTATTGTTGTTTTATATTTATCACATGTATTTACTAGTTGACCAATTATATTGCCTTTGTGATTTTGGATATAATTGTAAATATATTGTATTATGAGAATAGTCAAGTATAGCTAAGGGATAGGCATACTTGGATTGACGTAGCAAAATATGTCTGGAGCATTGTGAGACATTAATTGTTTATTTCTTTTTGGGGTCATAGCCATTATGTCATCCCTAATATGTACATAATTTGAGCTCTCAAGTGTAGGTGTACTCACTAATCGCACGGCTTTCTTGCTAGTATGAATTGTTTCTAAAGTAGATGAATGTTGAATGCTTTATATTTTTGATAGAGCACTATCAAGTCTATCGTGCCCGAGTGGAAGATGTTATATTTCTATGTTATATTCATGATGGGGTGCAATTAAGGCACCTACTTGTCTTGATGTGATGTGATTGAGAATGCACTTTTTGAAGGGATATGAGTAGTTATCTTTTAAAGGAAGTATAAATAGGATGACTTTAGAAGGTAACTGATTGATAACAATATAACGTTTCAGAAAATAATGCTCCTTATTTCTCTCTCTCACTCCATCAAAGAAGAACAAACAAAAGGCAATTTCATTATTGTTTTGAGAAGATAATCGGCATTAACGCTGTGGAATGTGAATACTTTCCTTGTGATTATATTTGGACCATTGTGAAGTCGTGTCGTCCGTTGTTCGCTTGTGATTTATTGTTTGCTCCTTGGTAATTTGTTCATTGCGCATCGAAAAGGCTAGTTGTTTCTTTCGCTGACTTTCTTCCAACACCAATAACCTATGGTATATTACATATATTATCATCGAAATGCGATGCGCATAGATGGGCAATTCGCATGGAGATTAGTCTAGTGCAAGTTCACATATACACCATGTTATTCTAAAAAATGAAAAGAAAAAGTTAAATCAAAAAGTGATTTTTCTTGCTTATTTTTCCTCCGTTCTGATATTTTTGCAAAGGGATGATAGCCTTAGAAAGTACACAAAGGCAGAGCTTTGATCGAGACCTTGTTACTTGCATTGACCTGAAATAGTTTCAGGACAAGCGCAAACTAAACCCAAGGCTTCATAATAGAAACCATATGTGACACCCATGTTGTTTTTTAATAACCTTGAATGGAGAAACCTCTAACATAGTGCAATACTTAAGCGACATCTGTCGCCAGAAATGGTCCTTGTTTCGTAGTTTCCCAATCTTTAAGCTCATTCGATCGTCTTCACCGAACTTCATGTTGATGTAGAAGCAATCTGGGACGAATTCGGCTCTTCAAAGCGTAGCCGTCTTAGTCCTTTGTTGACGAAGATTAAATGCCAAGGGCCAAGACGGACACGGTGAAGATTGCCAACCAGATATGTTCCGTCTGGTCATGGTTTAGTGCTTCGACGAAAGCGACAGACGGGTCAAGTTTGGGCGAGCAGCTCAACTAGAATTCGCTTACAGGGTCGTGTTCCCGCGTGGCCGTCTTAGTACTTTCCTTAGACGGCCCATGCAAGGATCCTTCTGTCACTGAAGGTTTGACTTTGCATGGCCTTGATAGACAGTAGCTGACAGGGTAATCAGCTTGGTCGCTCATGCTACTTGCGAAAAACAGGCCCACTGCTCTCTGAACATGGAAGCATTTCAAATGCAATGAATCCATCGATTTATGCTTTGCTTAAGTGGTCGATTTTTGTCCTTGTGATGGTTTTAGTCATCGCATATGCTTCAAGGGAAGCGCTTTCGTAAAGACCTGGCAACGCAAATCCTTTTCAAACCAAAGAGAATGCGACACTTTTGTTTGGGCAAAATGCTGAGACCTGTTTTATTCTTTATAGACCAATTCATGATTTTGATGTCTAGTGACGTTACATCTAAACTATTCCCATGAGTTGACATTGATGAATTGAAAGAGAGAGTATCTGTGGGCTCTTATGATATCTCGTCACTCATCCACCTCTCTAATTCCTTAATACAAAAATATTGACGAAGATACTTTTCTCTTAGTTGAAAGAATGAATATTGTGGTACTTGGTTCCATGCGATTGGTTGGTGGAGAGCGACGCGACACTCCGCTAACGCCTAGGAATTTCTCATATTAAAAGGGCATCGGGGTAGCCTATTTGTACGCGAAGACATCATATTTGCCTCTACTACAAGGAGGATCTCAAAGTATCTCTTATTATACAGCAACTTCGAGGTCAATTTAGGCACGTATGCATTGATCGTAACATCCTCATTTTTATATGTGCCTTTTCTTTTAAACCGGGGAAGTGACTTTAGAGGGTTTGACTTGAATTGCGATGTTAAAATATTTAAAATCTCTTCGATCAAGCTCCAAAAGAGCTAAAAAAAGAGAGGCTACCTTTCTTCTACCATACTTAATTAGTGATCTTATGGGATACAGAGATGCATGAAACGATTAATTAATTATAGCCTACACTCGTTAAAAATTGCATTAAATACCAAAGGTTGGAGAGATCGACAACTTCCATTTGCCACCTAAGTCCATTAGTGGGCTTGATTTTACTTAACAAAAACTAATGAAGAGTAAATTTGTTACAAATGTGTTAGTTTGGGATTATCAATGGTTCAAAATATTAGATTTGGGGGAAATTTGTCATAAATGTATTAATTTGGAGATTTGTGGTATTAACCCTTAGTTATATTATGAATTAAAAAATCATATTTTTTTGGTTGCATGAAATTGAATTGGATAAACCAGCAAGTAGGGTCTTGCCTAGTACGCCGGTCCTTTGGGAATTCTTCAAGCTTTAGCAGATGGGACAAAACCGTAATTATCTCTTTGAAATAGCAAGATAACTTCATATTATAGTTTGAGTTGATTCCTTGTAAATGGTTTATGAAACCTCTTATGAAAGAATTATGAAAAGTTCATGATTTATGAATGTGGTTTATAAACGATACTTTCATATATATATTGAATCGCGAAAAGTTATATGATTTGATTAGTATACTTGAGTTTTGAAATGGTTTATAGTGTTGATTGTAAATTCTTGGAGAAAGATATTGGTTCATTGTGCTCATGTCACTGTGATTAGAATCCATTGAGGGGGTAAGTATGCATACTATTTTAGAATTAGATTACATATAGATTGCAAAGATTACATATAGATTGCATCTAGATAATCATTTCACATGTCATTAGTTAGATTAGCATCACATAAGCATAACCTAGAATTAAATTGTATCTTGTGCATTGCTTAAAGTTTAATCTTTTGTTAAACAAGAAAAAGCCAAAAGGAATTAAATGCCATTGCATTTGGAAATCATGTTTAGGGCATGCATTTTTTAATTAACACATTGCAGATATTGGGAAATTGATCATAATGAAATTATGCTTTGTTTAATGCATTGAGGTTTGCCCTATTTAAAGCAATTTATTTATGTTTCAATTTGTTGAGTGTTACATTGTTGATTGTTTACTCGCATAGTGATCGATTACATATTAGTGGATTATGATTAAAATAGACTAAGATTGTCAGGTAAGTAATTTTAAAAATAAAGAGAAAATGCATCAAAATGACATTAGATTGATTTAACATAATCAAGTTTCCGTATCTATGAATCTCTAGTTCGTAGAAGTAATGTATTTTTCCCACAATTCACTTGGGTTTCTAATTGACTCATTATAAATAAATGGCAACTCATAATTGAATCGATTTCCATGTTAAACTGATTAAATTGAAACCCAAAGTTGCAGTTAATATGGGCTTAGAAGAGTTCGCTCTAAGCTTTGAACTGATAATCCATTAGCTTTCCATTTAATAGTTTACCTATTGAAAAAGTTGCAAAAGGCTAGAGTTGATATGGGCAATTTTTCTAAATATTTTTTTTTTATTTTTTTCTTCTTCCTTTGCTGGTGTGGACTAGCCATAAGTGAGGGTTGATCTATTGGCCTTGGGCAAGGTTCTCCCTCACTAGATCTTGCTTGCAAGGTTGAACTTTGCTAGAGGCCGACGAGTCTTGTACTCACTAGCTTTGCTGGATCTAGTGAGGGTCGACCTTCCTAGCCCTTGCTCATTAGCTGATCGTCAAAAGGAGAAGGAAAAAAAAAAAAAACTTGGAAAAAAAAAGTGTCAGCGTCAATGTGGGCCGTGCCACATGAGATGCTCAACGCTATGTCACGAATGATGATTGGCATTTACGTCAGTGATTTTTAGTCAAAATTGATTGGAATGACTATGTTGACAAATATAAAAGGGTTTATGACTAAATCAATTGAAATTGAAAATTAAGAATGAATTGGATGTGTACAATAAATTTTAGAACTTTTTTGGTAATTTTCGTATCTACAAACTCTAACTCCACATCTCGGCGAAAATCCTAACCTCTCTTTCAATAAATCTCTCTCCCCCAAAAAAACTCTCGCTTAAAGAAATTTTACCTGTAGGCTTTCTGAAGTTGAAGAGTTTGCTTTCTTTCCTATGCCTTGATTTCCTTTTTTCTTTTTTTTTTCTCTCTTGATCTAATCGGTGAGTTCTTTTCGCCTCGTTTGGCGTCTTCTTTTGCTTGTTGTTACTTTTTTCCTCTCATCGTGGTTAATAAATTTGTTTGTAGATGCAAATTTTTTTTGAGTATATCGTCACCAGTCTAGCTAGTAGGATGCTTGGGACGTGGTTCTATGACTTCTCCTAGACTCGGCGAAAGCTTATCTCTCCCGATTTAGGTATTGATCTAAATTATGGAGCTATTCTCTCTTGACCTAAATCTAGATCTGAGAATTTAGTAGAGACGTTCGATCTATGGTGGTTCAATGTGTTATTTTTGTCTCTGTATGAAAATGATGTTAGAGACACTAAATTTAGGTGCACACTACAAGCCATGATTCCTAAAGGGGAAGATCTTGACTTATGTCCATCACTGAGGGTTTTAATGGTCGGTTGTCAATTGCTTTTGGGGGTTGTGATAGATTTGGTCTTTTTGGATGAGAGTATACTTATAGCTGAGTTCTCCTTCTTTATTTTCTGGGGAAATGAGAAAAGAACCGGTCCGTCACTTTCCCAAATGTGACGGAGCACTCTTCACCACAAGTTTTTCCCCCAAAACCTGTTAACTGGTGCATCCAGTTTTGCAGCAAAAATATACTTTAAATTTAACGCTATGGTGTTGTTAAACAATTCCATTCGGTGGGACTTTCAAAGAGGCAAAGATCAAATGAAAAAGAGAACATAGTTGGGCCAAAAAACAAATTGCAAAATAACAAGAAGAATAAAAAAAAAAAGACAAAATAAGTAATTAGAAGGTGGATTTCCCAAAGGATTTCAAAAAAACTTTTACTTAAAAGTGACGAGAGCAAGATTAAAATTTTCATACATGCAAGCTGGTACCATAACGTGATTATTGATATGGATGCGTATATAAGACACGTCGGCAAGGCAAAATGATGTTGACGCTTTTTATCTTTTCAATCAAAAACTCGTGTATTTCAGTGACAAAGAAGAAAAAAAAAGGAGTAGCCACAAATTGAAAGAATCGGGGTTAGTGAACTGAGTTTTGTTTGGCCCAAAACAAAAGTTAGTGTCCCAAATCGATGATTATAAATGAATTCATTAATTTGCATAGCTGAAAAACTTAATATATCTTTAATATAAAAATTCATGTGTTTTTGACATATTTAAGAAGCAAAAGAATTGAGTTTTAGGCATGGAAAACTTTGTTACCTTTAAGGTCCCATAAAAATGTGTGTTTGCTAATGTGGCTTTCATTGTGTTTATATTATGTTAGAATATTATCCCAGATATATCATAAAAGAATTGATTTTACATTTAATTAGTTATTTAAGATTAAACAGATTTCACGTGTGGTAATTAAATTTCCTTATTATTGGTTTCATGTCCTTTTTGAAAGAAATGGTGTCCAATATCTGGTTGTCCGAGATACTTTCTTAGATTTGCTGTATGTCCTTTTATAAAGCAAGTTCCGGTTGCCAAAAAATCCTCAATAGCAGATTGTGGTAAAAATGGCACCGTTATTCATCACCGAATAACGATGCCGTTAGCTTAGCAACACTCTATTTTCTGGATTTTGTTTTGTTTTTGCTGCTCTTTATGGAGTTGTTTTTCTTGGAAGTTTTCTATTTTATGTTTGATTATGACAAATAAAGGAATTTTTTTTAAAAAAAAAAAAGTTCTACACTCACGACCAAAGCTCGACTAATCATGCAATAATTTCTTTTAATTGAAACTCGAAAATATCATCAATAAAAACAATGGGAGCCAATACTTCGATCCAACCAATCAGCTGCAATGTGAAGTTAAAATTTCTCAATCCCATCATTATGTTTCCCTTTTTATCCACGAATGCTTGCATTTGGAATAACAAATTCACGTCTCAGATAAATCTCCTCGAATCACAGACATCCAAATCCGAATGCCCTTTGTTTTTTTTCCCCTCCTTCCATCCACGAAATGTCCAACATCAAATAATAATCTTAGTTAATCTCCAATAATAGCATCTCATTGAAATCTAAATAAACACGTCAACCAAATGGATTATCTACTTAAGAATCTTAATCTGCCGCAATAATTATCAAAAGATCTCCTTCTAATAAAACTTTATCACACAACTTAATCACTACACTCAAATCCCTTAAACTAAAGGCATAAAAAAACTCAAAAACAAATTGATGCAATCCTCATATATTCTTCACTTAGTCCACAAAATATCTAGATATCTACAAGAGATCAAGATCTTAATTATTATTGATATAGTTTACTAATTATTAACCTAAAAAGTTCAAGATGTTACGTGAGGCACTGAATTGAACCTGGACATGAAAATTTGAGAAGAAACGTTGAAAATTAGGTCAATGTTGCGAAACATCCTCACAAGCATTTTAAATTCGAATTCAAAGCATAGACGCCACCCATTGTGATAATTTAATATGGTTTTTAATAAACGTATACCCTAGGAAGTTGTTGCCCTTCACATTTTTTCATTGATTACTGCTAGGGTCTTCCATTCAAAGTAAGGAAAAAGACGGGAGTAGCAGGCTCTAAATTTCTGGGTTTTTTCCTGGGTCAGACCCAAACTCTATCCTGCAGAAAATATTGACCGGTCTTTCGATAGTCCAAAAATGAGATAAACGCAAAAGCTGTCAAACCATACGCTTTGAGATTCCTATGGTATGGACCGCAACTTCCCAATAAGTACCAAAGTCTCGTCACCCCCAATTTCCCCCTTCCTTTTTCACCTTTTGATTTCCCCCAAAAGCAGAGAGAGATATATTCCGACACAAAAAGACCGCACCGATCCCCCACCGATTCCTCCTCCCTTCTCCTTCTCCCTCTTCTCCGTAGTTGCCGAAACGCGACGCGACCCGACCCTTCCTCCGGTCGAATCCTCGTTCCTCCCCTCTTCGCCCGTTCACAATGGCGTCTCGCCATTCCCTGCGGTAGACCGAATCAAACGTGTCAAACCCTTCGAACAAGTCTTTTCCCCCGAATTCCACCCCGCCCCCCCGTCCTCCCCGGGCGCGCTTTTTGGGTTTATATATGTGGGGGAATCGAGCCCGTATAGCCAAGTGCGTCGGCAGATCTGCGATGCGATTTGGCTTCCGGTTCTCGAACCCGTCGGTATTCTTCTGAAGCGAGAGGGCGGGCCGGGGGCGGGGCGGAGAGCTCGAGGATGACCGGCGCTTCGCACGCCGCCCACGGCAGCACCACCCGCGATTTCCTCTGCCATGCCGGAGCCGGCGCGGCCGCAGGTGAGCTCTCTGTCGGGTGCCGGGATTCTTGGTTCCGTTTTTTGTTTCGGCGGTGCGGGGAAGATTGGGGGATTTTGGTCGAATGGCTTGATTTTTTTGCGTGCCTTTGTTGATTGATGCGTTGGTTGGTTGGTTGGTAGGTCGGGGTTCTGGTTTGGTAGCTGGTTTGTGAATTTGGTTGTGAATTTGACTTGCAGGTGCTATTGCGGCCACCTTCGTCTGTCCCTTGGATGTTATCAAGACGAGGCTACAGGTCCATGGCGTTCCCAACGGTCACAAAGGTACGATCTTTCTTCGAAAATAGGTAGTCCTTACTTTGGGGATGAATACTGAGGTGGGCTTGTTTGAGCTAGTGGTGCTTAGCTGTAGAATTTAAACAACAAGCTACTGGACAAGGGAAGATGCTTTTTTGTCTTTGTGAAATGTAGTATTAGTTCACGCTTGAAAGTCAACCTCTTCGCAAGGAAGGCTATGCTCCACTGTTAGGCAATTTCCTCCAGCTATTGGGGGAGGGAGTGCGGCTATCATATGGAATTTGGAAGCTGCTATCCAAATTTTAAACTGTCGATAGTTTTGTGAGTTTTGTTTCTCTAGGTGCAATTTCTTTCAATTACTAAACTCATGATGTACAAATTCATTGACCAAGTTCCAGTATGGACATCTAACTTCTACTGCATGATCCAAAACAGACCAAAGGACAAGGTTAACATAAATTATGGGAATTTGCAAGAAGTTTTAGATGAAGGACTTAAGTGCGCAGAAGCCATGAGTGGATTTTCCTTATAGTAATATGTCTTGACTACTACTGGCTCTTGCAAGTTAATAGGGTGAGGGTTCATCTGGTGTGTGAGGATACTACCTGGGTTGACAAAAACATGCAGTAAGAATGACACCAACAAGAATTTTGCAAGGGTCCCATATAAATATATCACAGGTTAAAGAGTTTGGTAATAAATGCACGGTCAGATGGTTGTTTTGCCTGCATTTAGTACTTAAATCCATTACATAAATCTCTCAGGGAAATTCTGTTCATTCCGTGCTTAATTCCATCAGTGTAATAGAGAGGAGGGAAGTGCTTCAGTTAGAGTCTTCCTAATGAAGATTCTTGGCCTATATTGGGAATTTGAACTATTTTTAGCGAACGGCTTACTTGGCTCTCCCAACCCTATATATACGATTCAATATAGTCTCATAATTTTTCTGGTTTAGTTGAGTAACATCAATGAGTGATTACATGGTTAAGGGCAATGGGGGTATCAACTATCAAATGAAAAAGTGCAAGGGGAATGTGCCTAAAGAGTTCAAGAAGAGCCAAGTACCAGTCAAATAGTAACCAGAGCTCTTCCTAAGTCCCTTTTTAAGAGTCCCTTTGCCTATATATATTCACCTTGCCCAATTTCCCCACATGAAGTTGTCAAGGTTGCCTTTGTCAAGAACCTAGGGTCAGCCCTCTGTTTGCTTTTTTCTGATTTTGTGCTTTGAAATGATGAGACACAATTCTGTCATTAACATAATCAAGCCTAAGGCTGGTGATTTTCTTCTAGGTACTTTGTCCGTTGAATATTGGGGTAGAGTCTTGATTATGATCCTGTTTCAATGGCCATTTATGGCCTTCTCCTATTGCCAATTTAACCAACAAAGAATAGGCCTATACGTAACTATTCTTTAGAAAATTTGTTAAGATCTTACATTGAGGAGAGCAGAATCTTAGGAGAATTTAGGATTTTTGTTAAACTCTTTTACCTAGGATTAAGAGTGCAACATTTGCAAGGGACATCTACATCTAATTGGATTTCGAACCATTGATTCATTGTATAAGTATTCTCCTCTAATTTATCCAGTTTTTTTGACCCAAAAAAAAAAAAAAATTTATGCAGTTTAATGGCAGGGAGGTTTTCCTCACAACTGGTTGATTCAAAGTCTGCTGTTGCAAGATTGAAATATTTTATGACTGATTATTGTCTTCAAATATTGAAATTAGAGAGGCCATGACTTTGGCTGATATGTAGAAATAGTAGCACCCAGGCCTTTTTCCATTGGTGTGGAGTCAGCTACTTGAATTCTATGAGGGAGTTGCTCTAGGATTAGTATCACACACAGAGGGAGTCTTAATAATTTTGAGTGACGTGAGAAGAAATAAGAGGTGGCATTTCATTTCATCTCTACTTTCATCCAAAATTTTAATATCTGTCTCATATGTAGATCTTACCAACCTTGTGAAGTGTGAATTTGTGGGGTTTTACACCTGACGGGGTGTGCCATGTAAAAAGTAACATGTCTCAAGTTTCCCTGATTCGCAAAAGAGCAATACCTATTACTTATAGGTGGTATCAAGTGAGAATAGTAGATTACGGTGGTTGAAGATGGTAACTGCTTGAATGGCACAAGCAGGCGAATGGAAAAGGAAAAAGATTGTCATACGAATACCAGAGTATGGTCGACCTAGTATTATGCAACTAATTGAATGAATGGCTTCTGAAATTTTCCAGGATTGTCTTTTGCGCCGACTTAATATGCACCTATCCTTCCACCATTGAACTTCAACTGTTTATCTTGCATATTTTTCAACATGCTGACCTTGCGAATGCCTCAAAACTCTTATGATTAAATCTTGTACATCTTTTTTTGCTCTCCTTCTTGAACTATTACTTGTGATTACTTAGAAAAGCAATCAATGCTCCTGAAACAATTTCTAGGTTTACCTGTCTCTTCAAGTTTTTACTAGTTCTGTCTCATATAGTATGTTTCTGTTCCATCTGTTTCCCATTGACACGCAGGAAGCATTATAATCACAAGCCTACGGAACATAGTAAGGCAGGAAGGCGTGAAGGGACTGTACCGCGGCCTCTCACCAACAATTCTGGCTCTTCTTCCAAACTGGGCTGTGAGTATTGTTATTTTTTCTTCTATTGACTAGACTAGTTAATTCTAGTCTGTGTACGGAATTAGCTTGCATCTGTTGCTAAATCGGAATGTTTGTTGTGCTGATTTTCTAAACAACAGCTTGCAAACTGGTTATCGTCTGATTGGGCAACCACGTATCTCATCATCTGTTAGTTGAGACTAGGTAGCAGTGCTGTTCAGTGACCACCTCTTATTGGCTGTTGCACCACTAATGTTAGCTTATACCTTTCTAACTATAATCACCTTTTACTAAATAGACAACTGGTAAGCACAAAAGGAAAAGCATGCTCTGCCACAAAGTTCTTGCAGTTAATGCTTCATAATCAATTTATAGTGGAAGTAAGCTAGGACATGGTCTCTAAACAATGGCATATGTGGAGTGAGGAAACTGTGTGTTACTCTCATGAATTAAAAGTATAGGTGGCTCTAAGCTGGTAGATAAGGAACCCTTTTTGGACTCTACATATCTTATATGTGCATTTTATGCACACAATTTATTTCTACTCTACGAAGACAATGGTTAGGAAGACAAGCTTCTTTACAGTTTAGGAAAACGGAATTGCCATGTAAAGAATATTCTGCTGTGGTCAATTTTACATCTCATTAGTCAATCTGGGATGTTCCTTCTATCATCTTGGATAATGCTGGACCTTTGCAAGGCTGATTTTTACAAATGATTTGGTCTCACAGTACATGATGCATGCGAGATATAATGTGTTTGCTTTATATGCTCTTTCAAATGACAAAATGCTCATTTATATGTAGGTCTACTTCACAGTTTACGAGAGACTTAAGGGGCTAGTCCATTCACACGGTTGGTTTTCACAGAATTATTTGCTTAACAATAGATCTCCTAAATCTAAGCTTTTTATTGAATACATTTTGTCAGCATTTGGGGATTATTTATGTTAAAATGAAGTCCAATAATGTATACTTTGTCCTATAAAGCATTGAATGATTTTGGATGCAGATGATAATGGCAATCAAGTAAGCACGGGTGCCAACATTGTAGCTGCTGTGGGGGCTGGAGCTGCCACATCAATCACTACAAATCCTTTATGGGTTGTAAAAACCAGACTCCAAGTAAGTTGGTCAGTGGTTATTCTGCCTTAGTGAGTTTCCTCTTTGACTAGAGTTTTAGACTACAAGATAATTGCACCACACCGAGCTTTGGTTATTGATATCTCAGATTTGACCTGGTTGCTGGCTTAGGTAACTTCAGAAACTAGCCCTAGAAGTCATGATGTACTTTCTGCAAATGATTTCAGCTGTTTTGCTTATGTTTGGTAAAAATTGCAAACACATTCAATGAGAAAGTTTAGATGTTGCTGGGAATAGTAATTTCATGTTTGTCTTCTCCATCTATAAGTCTCACAGTTTATTTGGAATGGGCATATATCTTCTGTGATCCTTGCATTTGAAATATCTAGGTTCATAAGATAATTCCTGTTTGCTGTTGTTAATTTTAACAGCTGGTCACTGCTAGAAAAGTAAAAATGTAAGGATTGTGCTGATTGAAGGGTTATGCTTTTACACTTCACTTACAACATTAAGTTGCGTTTCTTATTGTAGACACAGGGTATGAGGCCAGACGTGGTCCCATACGCAGGCGTGCCTTCTGCTTTATGCAGGATCGTACGTGAGGAAGGTCTCCGTGGTTTGTATAGGTCAGTTTTTGCTACTGCTTGGAATTGTCCAGACATTCTATCAGGAATATTTCATTTATTGGTGCTTTTCCCCCTGCTTCTTCCTTTGGAACAGTGGCATTCTCCCATCATTGGTAGGAGTAAGCCATGTTGCGATTCAGTTTCCGGCATATGAGAAGATCAAATGTTACATAGCGAAAAGAGGTATATGCTTGTTCTAAGTGGGTGCATGAAAGTTTTGTTTTTGTATTTTTGTGATTTTGACACAGTTATTGCCTTTTGTCTGTAATTGTTTCCAGATAATACAACTGTCGATCAACTTAGTACCGGAAGTGTAGCAATTGCCTCCTCAATATCGAAGCTCACTGCCTCCGTCATTACTTATCCACATGAGGTATTTGTCTTCTCTGGACTGGAGAGTAATATTATTTCATAATTCTCTATATTCAGTGAAAGCATCGCATGTAACTTTCACCTATATGCTTGTGTTTGTTTGCACAAGGAACTGATTAAAACTTTGTCTATTCAGGTGGTACGTTCCCGGTTGCAAGAGCAGGGACATGGAGCTAAGGTTCGGTATGTTGGAGTTGTTGATTGTGTCAGGAAAGTGTTTCGGAAGGAGGGTATCCCTGGGTTTTATCGAGGCTGTGCTACAAATTTAATGAGGACTATTCCATCCGCTGTTATTACCTTTACCAGTTACGAGACGATACATAGATTTTTAGCACAAGTATTACCTCCGGACGAAAGACATTCGCAATCCCATCCCCGACCAGAAACCAAAGGAACTAAAGAGGGAAAAAATGGTGGAGTCTCTCAACAATCGCAGACCCACTCACATAAGCCGACCCACATGGTTCCATAGGGAAAGAAAAGAGCAGCTAACAGCATAAGTCAAATTAGATTTTCTGATGTATTTCATTTTCCGATTTTGATAATTTTTTTTTTTTATGTTTCCAAAATTGTAATGCTTAATTTAAATGCGGAGGTGAATAAAAGAATAATCTTTTGTTGCTTTATTTTTAACCCATTGTTGGGTAGGGGCTGTCTTTTGATTTTTGTACTTGTCTGATTTTTGAATATGGGCGAGATGTCTTATTGTAAGCATTATTGATTTACCATAGAGCAGCTCCGCTCTTAATATTTTTGTGCCTTCATTGATAGGTGCATGCGTAGCTCAACAACATGAGCGAGAAACTTGCTGGCTGATTTTTACACAGCTCTTATTTCAGTTGGAGAACCCAAAATCACAATGCGTCATTGAGATGCCAATTTTACGATATTGAGGTGTCTCCACTTCAAAGAGAAAGTATATGTTGTAGTATATGTTGAATTCTCGATTCTAAGGAGTACAGAGGCAAATAAATTAAGTAGATAAAACTACGTCACTTCACATCATGTGACAACTAATAACATCCTTTTCAACGAGCATTATAGTGTCAAAGTTGCAGGTTTCGGGCTGTCCAGGCTTATTCCTAATGATGTCCGTCGTAACTCAACAGCTTCGACACACTGAACTTGTTGAGATCCATTCCTACCGGCAAAATCCACTCATGGCTTCTACACTCTGCAGTCGTCCTTCATCTTAACTTCATGCAAATTCCCATAATTTAAGTTAAATCTTGTCGTTCTGTCTGTTTTAGATCATGCAGTAAAATCTAGATGTCCATACAGCAATTTGTTAAAGTGAATTTGCATATCTAGTGGATACACTATACAGCAAATTGAAAGAAATTGCACCTACAGAAACAAAACTCACAAAACCATCGATAGTTTAAAATTTGGACGGCCACTTCCAATTTCCGTGCTATAGCCGCACTCCCTCCCCCGATCGGAGGAGGAAGTTGCTTAATGGAAGAGCACTGCCTTCCTTGCCAAGAGGTTGATGTTCAAGTGTGAACTTTACATCTGCAATTCACAAATTAGAAGAGCATCTGCCCTTGTACAATAGTTTGTCCTCACTAGCTCCACCAAACCCATCTCAATCTTCAGCAACAAAGCGAGAAAAAGTTAATTCTCATCAAGCAGCAACTACATGTTCGAAGAAAGATCATACCTTTGTGGCCAGAGGGAACGCCACGGACCTGGAGTCTCGTCTCGATGACATCCAAGGGAAAACAAAGACGGATGCAATAGCACCTGTGAATCGTATTAACGTCCGCTCACAACCCAGCTACGAAAGCCAGAACCACTGGCTACCATCCAGTGCGGCAATCGACGTGCACGCAGAAATAGGCCACCTGAAACTATTAAGCGAACCTGCAGCTGCACTGGCACTAGCATGGCAGAAAAAGTCTTGAGTGCTAATGCCACCGGTGCCGTGCGAAGCTCTGGTCAATCCTCAGAAGAATCCTGACGATTTCGAGGAAGTTGAAGCGAAATTGCACCGCAGATGTACCGATAAACTTGGCTGCATGGATATGATTACTCCACATGTATAATAAGCGCACAGAGAAAGAAGGGGGTGGGGGGAGTGTGAGGAAAGATCTTATTCCAATTGTCTAACGCGTGAGGAAAGGAAAAGCCCTCCAGCGACGGCTAACGAACCTTTTTAACACAAGAAAGTTATTAATTGACGTATGGGAGGACTTTACTTTCCCCCGAATTTTCCCTCTCTCTCTGTCTATGTTCATTATATATGTGGATTGATCGAATTCGTTAAGCCAAGTTTACAGGCAGATCTGCATTGCGATTTCGCTCCAAGTTCCTTGAAATCATCAAGATTCTTCTGGAGGCGGAGCTACACACGTCGCCGCAAGCTGGGACGCTTAAGATGACCTCTGCAAAGCCGGTGCCGGTGCAGCTGCAAGTGCGCTTATCAACTTCGAAATTCCTAGCTCCGTCGTTTCAGTAGCGATGATGGGTCTTGCTGGTTTTCCTAGCTGGTTTGTGAGCGGTGGTTGATATGACTTGCCACAGGCACCATCGCGGCCACCTTCGTTTGTCCCCTTCGTTTGTCCCTTGGATGGCATCAAGACGAGACTCCAGGTCCACGGCGTTCCCGCTGGGCACAAAGGTATGATCTTTCCCGGAAGATGAAGCTACCTCTTGATGAGAATGGACCTTTTTTCTTGCTTTGTGGATCAAGTTCGAGGTGGGGCTTGTTTGAGCTTCATGAGGTTTAGCTGTAGAAGGTAGAGAACAAGCTATTGAACAAGGGGAGACAGACAGCTCAATTTCTTTGTGAAATGCATTTGTATGGTTCAAAAGACATATGCTCTTCCATTAAACCATTTCCTCCTGGCTATTGGGGGAGGGAGTGCGGCTCTAATCACGGAACTAGGAAACTGGCCCTCCAAATTTGGAACCATCTTATGGTTTTGTGAGTTTTGTTCCTTGAGGAGGAATTTCTTTCGATTTCGGTAAAATTCTTTTGAAAAAATATAAATTTTAGATTGTATTCCAATTCTAACTCGAATTTTGTTGTTTCATGAAAAATTCACCAACTTCACTCCATATTTAGGTACTTTCAGCTTAATAAGATACTTCTTTTAGAAAAATCTAATTTTCTTTCCTTCATTCACCTCAATCTCGAACTTTCCATAGAAGCTAAATTGAGAAATGATTTAAAGACGGTCTTTAATTTATTAAAAGAATAAAAATTTAAATAATAAAAAATTATAAATTATTATGAGTGTACTTATTCAATAATTTGTGGTTCATAATAAAATCTTATTCTAACATAACTCAAAGATCAGATTAAGTTTTCAGTGGAACCTTAAATCCAACCATCTCCATCATCTCGAATCAGCCTTCAGCCAACAAATTTAGAAACTTTGATTACTTTCAGCGTACGCCCATAATTGCCCACATGTGTACTTTGCGAGCCTCGATCACGGATTGCAGTTTCATGCACCGTTCATCCACTCAAAAGCTCGGTCTTCTTCCTCCTCCGTCGCCCGAGCTCCTCCTCGTCACCGTTCATCGCTTCTTTGCGCGGACTCACTTGGTCGCAGCTTCCCCGGCGTTCACCCATCGCCAACCAGACCTCTGATGATCCTTCTGCGACGGTTGACAGACCCTTATTCTGGTTCCAGTTTTTCATGGTCGACCTCCACTAACAACGGTTAACGACCGCGATTGAGACGCGCGGGCTTATATTTGAGGTGATGAGACTAAGATCCGAGCGACTCGGAATTGAGCTTGAGCCATTTGATAAACAGGGGCTGCAAGGAAAATAAGATTTTTCATGGAAAAAGAAAAATGTGATTGAGCTGAATTTCCACTAGTGACAAAAGAGGGGAGAGATATATTTGAAATTGACATGTCACGCCTTGAACAACAACATTAGACACAAAGTTAACGGAGACCAAATCTGAATATAGAGTGAAAATGGATCGAAGTTGAACTGCGATCAAAGTAGGTTTCTTTAAATTAGTTGGACCTTTCAATTTGCTTTATAACATATCCGCTAGTTATACAAATCATTTATTATATTGCATTACAAACAGACATCTAAATTTGACTGCATGAGCTAAAGTGGACACAATGTGTGGGACTTCGTAAGAAGTTTCAGATGAAGGGCTACTTTAGTATGCAGAAGCCAGAGTGGATTTTGCTGCTAACAACAGGGTCTTGAACACTGCTGGCTCTAGCGAGTTAATGGGGAGAGGGCTCATTTGGGCTGTCAGAATTCTACCTGGATTGATGAATGCATGGTCACATGGTTGTTTTGCCTGCATTCAGTACTTAGACCCATTACACAGATCTCTTAGGGAAATTCTGTTTATTCCGTGCTTAATTACATCAGTGTTAGTTGAGAGGAAGGCATTGCTTCAGCCAGAGTCTTACTAATAAAGATTGTCCACCAATATTAGGAATTTGAACTATCTCTGATGAATGGCTTGCTTGGCTCCCTCAAGTCTCCGTGTACACTCGTTCAATAGAGTCTCAAACGCTCTCTGGTGTAGTTTAGTAACAACTTAGGGTAATACATGGCTAAGGGCAATGGCAGCGTCACCTATCAAACGAAAAAGGGCAAGGGAATGTGCCTAAAGAGTTCCAGCAGAGCCAAGTAGCAGTCAAACAGTACCTAAGCACTCCCTTTTGCTATTCGCTTTGCCCCATGTCTATCCTGCGTGAAGTTGTCAAGGTCGCCCTTGTCAAGAATCTAGGGTTGTCCATCTGTTGGCTACATTCCGGTTTTGTGCTTTGAAATGATGAGGTACGACTCCTGTCTTTCGTGGAATCAAGACAAAGGCTGACTATTCTTTACCAGCTTGTTAAGATCTTTCAATGAGGGCACCACAGTCTGAGCAAAATTTAATATTCTTGTTAATATGTTTCACCTAGGATCTAGGGTGCGATATTTGCATTGGAAATATTTGTATAATGGATTTCAAACCATTGGTTCAGTGAATAAATATCCTCCTTGATTTAGCCATTTTAATGGCATGGAGGTTTTCTTAGGTCTACTTCTATCCTACTGGTGTAGTTATAGTTGAACAAGGAATTTCATGCAAAATTGCCAATTCACATGACCTGCGGAAAGTACTTTGCCATGCAGCCGCCCATCCCTTTCTTCCCCTAGCAACCAATTTTCCTGTTTATCCAGTCTGGCAAGCAAACCTTTGCTTGAGTGTTGATGTACATTCTAAAATGTACAGAGGTTTCTTCAATATTTGATCTTTAGGATTTATTTGGATAAATCATAAGTTGATGGGAATTCTTTTTTCATCTTCTAAAAGCAATCTCTCAACAACTGGTTGATTCAAAGTCCACTGTTGCCCAATTGAAATAGTTTATAACTGTTAATTGTCTTCAGTAGTGAAATTAGAACGGCAGCAACTTTGACTGATATGTAGAAATAGTAACGACCGGGGCTTTTTCCACTGGGTGGAATCAGGTACTTGAATTCTTTCATGGAATTGCTCTAGGATTAGTATCACACAATTGGGAAGATTAAGTGATTTTGAATGATGTGAGAAGAAAAAAGAGGTGGCATTTCCTTTCATCTCTACTTTCATCTAAATTCTAATATCTGTTCCATTTGTAGATCTTGCCATCCTTATGAGGTGTGAATTCATCGGGTTTTACATCAGATAGGTGTGATGCATAAAAAGTGACATTTTTCAAGTTTCCCTGATGGGCGAAAGAACAACATATTACTTATAGGTGGAATTAATGGAAAATAGTACATTGACAGTGGTTGAAGATGGTAACTGTGCAGAAAGCACGAATAGGTAAATGAAAAAGGAAAGAGAATGTCATAATGATACTAGAGTATAGTCAACCTAATATTATGCAATTAATTGATTGAATGGCTATCCTTCACCTTTGAACTTCAACTGTTTATCTTGTGTACTTTTGCAACAATTTGACCTTGAGAATGCCTCAAAACCCTTATGATTAAATCTTGCACTCAGAAAAGCTGTCAGTGCTTCTGAAACAGTTTTTGGGTTTACCAATCTGTTCAAGTTTTTAGCAGTTCTGTCTACTTTTGTTTGTTGCCATTTTATCTTTTTCCCATTTACACGCAGGAAGCATTATAATCACAAGCCTACAGAACATAAAAAAGCAGGAAGGCGTGAAGGGACTGTACCATGGTCTCTCACCAACAATTCTGGCTCTTCTTCCGAACTGGGCTGTGAGTAGTACTACTTTTTTCTTCTATTGACTGGAATTGTTAGTTTTAGTCAGTGCAAGAAAATTAGATTGCATCTGTTGCTATTGTCGATAAGAATTTTGTTATGGTGATTTTCTCGCCAACAGCTTCCAACCTAATTGCCATCTATTACGAATTTTCGTCTATCAAATAGTGATTAGTGATTAGGCAGTCACGTATATGATCGTCTATTGGTGGAGATTGACTGACAATGCTGGTCAGTGACCACATCTCGTTAGTTGTTATATGGCCACCGTCAACTGATGTCATTCTTACCATAATCACCTTTTACTTAAGTCAATGTCGGGTAAGTACACAAAGGAAAAGGGGGCTCAGCCACAAAGTTTTTGCAGCAAATACTTCACAATCAGTTCATAGTGGAAATAAGCTGGGACATGGTCTCTAAACAACAGCACATATCGAGTGAGGCAACTATATGTTCCTCTCCTTCCATAAAAGAATTGGTGGCTGGGAGAAATATCTACAGTGCTAATTTCTTATCTGGGAGATGGGGAACCCTGTTTGTATTCTGCATATCTTATATATGCATGTTATACACAATTTATTTTTACTCGAGGAAGTCCGTTTTTAGGAAAACAAGTTTCTTTAGTCCGCAATCAATTTCACATCTTATTAGTCAATCTGGAGTTCATTCTATCATCTTAGATGATCTGCTGGACCTTTGCAAGTTGCTGATTTTTACAGGTTAAAATGATTTTGTCTCCCATAATGTGATGCGTGTGATAATAATGTGTTTGCTTTATATGCTCTTTCAAATGACAGAATGCTTATTTATATGCAGGTCTCCTTCCTGGTATACGAGAGACTTAAGGGCGTAGTCCATTCAAATGGTTGCTTTTCAAAGTATCATTTACTTAGTAATGGATCTCCTAGATTGAAGCTTTTCATTGAATACATTTTCTCAGCAACTATGGATAATATATGTTGGAAATGAAGTCATTCATGTATACTTTGTTGTTTGACCTTATAAAGCACTCAATGTCTTTGGATGCAGTTGAAAATGGCAATCAAGCAAGCACCGGTGCCATCATGATTGCTGCTGTGGGCGCTGGAGCTGCCACAGCAATCACTACAAATACTTTATGGGTTGTAGTAATCAGATTCCAAGTGAACTGATCAGTGGGTATTCTGCCTTAGTGAGTTCCTCTATGATGAGAGTTTCAGACAAAAAAAAAAATAATTGCACGACTCCAAGTTTCAGTTATTCTTGATATCTCAGATTTGACCTCGTCGCTTGGCTTGGGTAACTTCAGAATATTACCCCAGAAGTCGCAATATAACCCAAGAAGCCGTGATATAATTTGTGCAAATGATTTTTTCAGCTCTCTTGCTGATGTTCGGTAAACATTGCAAAAATATTTGATGAGAAAGTTGAGATGTTGCCGAGAATAGTAATTCCATGTTTGTTTTCTCCGTCTAAAGTCCTGTAGTCTATTTGCAATGGGCATATATCCTCTATGTGCTGAGTGAAGGATCATCTTTAAAGACTTTACCTATGAAATTCAGTTGCCTTTCTTATTGTAGACGCAGGGTAAGAGACCAGAAGTGGTTCCTTACATAAGCGTACGTTCTGCTTTAAGCAGGATCGCATGTGAGGAAGGTCTCCGTGGCTTGTATAGGTCAGTTTTTACATCTGCTAGGAGCAATTCCCAATTCCAGACATTCTATGAGAAATATTTCAATTTTTATTTGTACATTTTTGCCCTACTTTCTTTGGAACAGTGGCATTCTCCCATCACTGGTAGGACTAAGTCATGTTGCAATTCAGTTTCCAGCATATGAGAAGATCAGACATTACATAGTGAGAAAAGGTATATTCTTGTTCTAAGTGGTTGCATTATTTGTTATTATTTTTTGTATTTTTTTTTTATTTCGACATAGTTATTGCTTTTTGTCTGTAATTTGTTTCCCGACAATACAACTGTCGATCAACTTAGCCACGGAAGTGTAGCCATTGCTTCCACAATATCTAAGCTCACTGCCTCCATCATAACTTATCCACTTGAAGTATTTTTTCTTTTTCTGGACAGGAGAGTTATATTGTTTCATAATTCTCTCTTTTAAAGGAAAGCATCATCCGTAACTTTCACCTATTTGCTTGTGTTCGTGGGCACAAGGAATTGATTAGTAGGGGTAAGCAGTTCCAGATACTATATAGGTTTCACTTGAAACCTGGAACCTACTCATTGGAATATGTTCTTCATTTTTGGGAACCTAGAACCTACCCTATTACAGGTTCCATGATCTACCTAGGTTCCACTTTTATTATTAATTAAATGATTATAATAAATTATCAAATGCCTTGGAATATCGTAAGATCTCTTAAAGACATGGACCAAAAAAAGTATAAAAACTTTTTCTAAGTTCTAGGTTATGAGTTCCAAGTTCACCAACCTAGAACTTGAAACCTACTCATCGAATCAGATTTCCTAATTTTTGAAACCTAGAACCTACCCTGCATACTTTCAAAAAATTGGAACCGGATAGGTTCTCATTGATCTAGTTCTTAGTTCTAGGTAACCTAGAACCATGCTTACCCCTCACTAATTAGAAATTTGTTTTATCAGGTGGTACGTTCCCTGTTGCAAGAGCAGGGACATGGTAGGAATTCTGAGTTTCTGGATGTGGGATTTATTGATTATGTGAAGAAAGTATTTCAGAAGGAGGGTATTTCTAAATTTTCATCGAGGCTGTGCCACAAAATTACTGAGGACTACTCCGTACGCCGTTGTTATATTTACCAGTTACGAGACCATACGTAGATTTTTGCAACAAGTATTACCTCCAGACAAAATACATTCACTATCTATTCCCATTCCCAATCCCATCGCCAACCAGAAACCCAAGGAGCTGAAGAGGGAGTAAATAGTGGAGTGTCCCAGCGACCCACTCATGTAAGCCAACCCACTTAGCTCTATGTGGAAAAAAAGAGCAGCTAGCTGCAGAAGTTAATTAGATTTTCCGATGTACGGCATTTTCTGATTTGATAATTGTATTGTTTAGAAAGGATAGTAGTCCTTTACTTAAATGCAGAGTTTAATAAGTCAATTATCTTTTTATTTTATTTAGTGAGTTCCTTTTTATCTTCCATTGTTGGGTTGAAGCTGTCTTCTGATATCTGTACTTGTTATATGGTTTTTGTTTCACCGTGACATCCAATTGTAAGCATTACTAATTTACCTTAGAGCAGCGCCACTTAATGTTTTGTACATTCATAAATTGGTAAATGTGTGATGCAACAGCATGAGCAAAGCCATATTCGCTGATTATTACATGGTACTTAATTTCAGCTGGAGAACCAGAAAAGTTACAATGCATTATTGATATGTTGACATTGCATCCGTGTTTTCGTCTCTTGTTGACAACTAGAGATATTGAGATATCCATGGCCAAATGTGCAACCATTAAGATAATGCTCAATAGATAATTATGTCAGTCGTCTCTCCTCTCCTCGCTTTACTATCTTATCAATAAGAAGTACGTTAAATTCTTGATTCTAAAGAGTATAGAAGCAAAAAGATGAAGTAGATAACACTGTATGTCATTCCATATCATTTGCAAATGAGATCGACAAAAATTGCTTAATATGGCGTACATTCCTGCGGATATTAGCCCAACCATAAACCCTGGCACCTCAGATCCAATATACATAACCACTCGCTTACATGCAAAGTATGTACTGGCAGCTCATGAAAAATTCAAATTAAACTTGAACGCTAGGAGCGGAACAACTGCTGCTGCTATAGCATTTTTGAGTCACAGAAACAGGAGAACGTGTCAGTTGCATATTCTTCAATAGCTGGACATCGTCATAATCCGGGGGAGATGCTAGGACATTTTCATCCTCGTCAACATCAACAAATTCATCCGCAGCTTTGTCGCCACTCGCAATTGCCTTCAGTTCCTTCAAAACCTCGTCCATTGAAGGCCTCATCTCCCTGTCCTGTTGCAAGCACCGGAACGCCAGCTCAGCCACTGAAGTTGTCATCCTATAAATTTCGTCATCTAAATCAAATCCTAGAGTCTGGTCGATCAGTTCACCAAATGCGCATTTCTGAATCTTGTTGATAGCCCAATTGGCCAAATTAATCTCATGCCTTGCCCTGCTTACATCCACGGCTGTCTTGGACGATATAAGCTCGATCAGAACGACTCCAAAGCTATAAACATCGCTTTTCTCAGTAAGTTGGTAGGATTGATGATACTCGGGGTCCACGTAACCTGGAGTTCCTTGAGGAGCTGTTGAGATATGACTGACATCATTAGGGATCAGCCTGGAAAGCCCGAAATCTGCAACTTTAACACTAAAATTCTTGTCGAGAAGGATGTTATTAGTCTTCACATCGCAGTGTATAATGTCAGACGCATGGAGGTAAGCTAATGCAGTGGCGGTCTCTATGGCAATCCTCATACGGGCACGCCAAGGCAACATGGTGAGTTTTGCTTTTCTTCGGTGGATATGATCCGCCACAGTGCCATTGGAGACATACTCATAGACGAGCAGAAGTTCATGGCTGTGGTGGGATGTGCAACCGTAAAGCAAGACGAGGTTTTTGTGGCGCAAGCGGGTGAGAATCTTTACTTCATTCATGAACTGCTTCACCCTCAGGTGCTTGTGCTTGTTTAGGCGTTTGACCGCTACTTCCTGTCCATTTTGGAGTTTTCCTGTTACAAAATTGAACAAAAGTCTTTAAATATAATTCGTCATCCTTTAATAAGAGGGAATATTCTGACCAAAAAAAAAAAAAAAAAAAAAGAGAGGAGAAATGAACTTTCCTTACCATAGTAAACAGTTCCGAAACCGCCATCCCCAAGTTCATTGGAAGCTGAGAAGTTAATCGTGGCTTCTACGAGTTCAGAACTAGTGAAAATGGGGACTTCAAAGTGGACACTTCTCTCTCCCATGTCTGAATTTGAATTAGGACATGAACTGGTGTTTTTTAAATGGAAAGTGAGAGAAGCATTTTGCCTTTTCAGGTGGATCAGATAGGACAAAAGGCCAATGACCAAGCTTCCAATTCCGGTACCTGACAGACATACAAGGAGATATCAAAACCTGCTCTGTAGGCACCTAGGCGGGCAACATGATGAGCTTCTAAAAATTATCCGGGAAAAACAGAGTACATGGAAAATGATGCTTAGAAGAAGCTTAATGGGCTAATGTTTTAACTGGTTAGCAGTTCTCAGGACTTTGGAATTTTATTCGCTATAAGCATAGCTTGGTACTCCATATTTTGATAACAAATGAGAAGATTCAGGACAATTGGAAGGCCGATACAACCGGGAAGCTACATATTGGATTTTGTTTTGCACTTTCTTGCTCATGCATTAGATAATCCGAATCTGTAGCGAAAACATATGTAATAAGGTTATACTGTTTTTGTTGGTTATCATGTCATGTAGCAAGCAGATTATCTTCATGGTACTATGCTTTGTTCTAGTCGACAAAGGGCATGCAGTTAGGCAAGCTACTTGAGAAAATTTACCGAGCCCTATCTTCAACCACAAGCCTCTTTTTCCTGCGTCAAAGATGAAAGTCAGATTGGTCAATAAGGGAAAGGATATGGAGTTAGTGCCCATAGAGTTCATGAATTAGGTTTGCACATTCGGAGATATATAGAGTATGCTATCAATAAAAACCGGTACTGTCATCTGAAGCCGATGTGGACATCACCGAAGGGAGAAACCATTTGCCTCGTTACTAAGCAATCTATTGTAATATATTGTCTTAGGTTCTGCAAAGGTCATACTGGAAAGTGTGGTCGTTGGATTAGAGTAAACAAGTCATGGATACTCTGCAACATAAGGATGTGGTTTTTCAAAGAATCTCCTTTTCATGACGTTGGGCATCCTATCCAGGCCTCTTAAATCCCTGACCAATCCCAAATTTGGGAGGTTCTCTAGAGGACATGGGAAGCACCTTGGTCATCTTGCTCCTAATAGTCATAGTGTTTATATTGCCCTAATAACCAATTCTATCTAGGAAAGAGAATTATTTAGGAGTGATGCAAGAATTGTCAATTCCTAGTCCTAAAAGCCTTACCGCTGTTGCTGCTATCGCAGTCCTTGTGGTGGTGAGTTCCATCAGGGCAGTAACACCAGAAATGTTGCTTGTCTGACAGTCCACATCGGCCTTCACTTTGTTGACAACTATTACAACCCTTTTCAGGTAATAAATCCCATTTTAAGACGAACCCTTCCTTCAACAACTCCTTGTAGTCAACATCACCTATTGTTTGGTTCGACGACCCTTCCTTCAGTTCTACTGGTACTTCCACGGACGATTGGCAGGCTCCGCCTTCTTGATAGTAGGAATCATTTGGATGTATTAATGCAACAAAGGAGTTGTACATGGGTTTAGAGGCACAATTTACTGGGACCTTTGGGTAGCGAAAAGAAAAGGAACCTGTGCAATTATAGAAGAACCAGAGTCTTGGATGAAAGGAGTAGCTGTGATCTAAAATCGGGTTCACGGGATGGAAAGTGGAGGGACGAGGAGTGAAGCAGGAAGCATCCATAACGTACTGATTCGCCAAATGAATGGATTGTTCTTCATAGGAGATTCTTTCAACTGAGTAGTGACCATACATAGTTTTTGTTCCTTGACAGATGATCTCAAACCCTGGATAACCACAAAAATCTCTATCTTTTCCAGGAATGCAAAAGGGATACCTTATTTTTGGGCTTCCACCACCGCCACATTTCATGGGTTCGCAAAGCTGATACTGTGATAAGTTATTTGGCTCAGCTAACATGGCAATGAGCAAGATGTGCAACCCAATGTGAAGTAGCACTTGCGCATGAGCACAGCATAGAACCATGACCATCCTGACACTTTACACGGGGTTTCCAGGCTTCAAACGAGAGAGGAAGATTTTTCGTTTTCCATTGATGCTCTACAATGGAGCAGCTTTGAACTTGAAGGGAAGGCCTTCTTATTGGCAGTTCCTGCACAATGATAAAGGTAGGGACACCCAACTGAAGACTTGAAGAGACTCTGATTACATAAAGAGGACACGGAAGACTCGAAGAGACTCTGATTAGCAATTGCATAGACACGTTAGTTGACTTGGAAAAGAGGACACGGAAAACTTGAAGAGACTCTGATTACATAAAGGTGGGGACACCCAACTGAAGATTTTTAAGTCTTGGGTCCGTCGTTGGTAATTGTAATGCCATCTGTCACTTCCCTCTTGATGATGATAGGCTGATGAAAAAGTAAAACCTCCAATCGGAAAACTTCCATCCTATCTTGCCCCTTCCTGAAAGACTTTTTGACGACTCTATTTCTTTCCAAGCAATTACAGGGTGACCCTCACATATTAAAGCAAATAAGCAGGTCTAACCACAATTGATTCCATAAAAAGGTGAGATTCTACAAAGAAACACAAGTCGTGAAATAAAACGAATAATTATAAAGGGCAGGGAAAGAAAGCAGATGATTATAGAAAAGGTTCATGAGTTGCAATAGGAATTGCTCAGTCAGAAAAAGAGGCCGATTAGCCTTTAAGGGGCTCCTACATCCATTTGGTAAGTCTCTTGAGAAGATGTAAGAGCTACTCTCTGAACAGTAACATTAGTGTCAGTGGTAGGAAGGCAGTGCTTGAGCCGGTGATTATGTCAATTGAAGTTTTCAAACCGATACCATCACTCGGAGCTTATTTGGTGCGAAATGCATTTATGTAACGTCTGCTAATATTGTCAAGCAATGCCACTAGCTGATCACATGCTTAAGAGAACGTGCCTAAAGAGAAGAAGAGTATACTAATACAGTTGCAGTGGAGTAATAAACAGACTAGAGTCTCGCTAAATGTATAGAGAATCCCTTTTTGCCTGTGATTAAGACTCCTAGCACTAGCCATTGAATCTATATACAGTCCGGCCAATGTCTTATATTTGCGCCGCTTGCATGGATGTTTGGGGGTTACAAATTTTTGCCAAGAATCTAAGGGCAGTAAAAGAGATAACCAAAAGTTCTGTTGCACGTTGGATAGGACTCGTACTCGAATGTTTATTTCTAGACCTGTCCTCCTAAATAGGCCCGCCATACCAATAGAGAACCAATTGTGTTTATAATGACCCGATCTTGCGAGGGATGGGCCAAGAGCACACCTTATGAGGATGGCGATGGAGACATGAATGAATCGAATTCTACATCGCTTGAGGATGGTGAGGTGATGTGCCTTATAAGGTGTGGCACCATTCTTAATTACGAATGACACATTTTAAAATCATGCATGTTCCGGCCCAAAGTAGACAATATAGTTGGCAAGTGGGGTCATAGGTCAGCCCTCACAATGGTATAGAGCCAAGCCTAGTCGGAAGTGTGTGGTTCGAGGATGAACCGGGCTGAAGTTGGTGGCTTTGTAACAACCCAATCTTGCGATGGATGGGCCAAAAACACGCCCGTGAGGATGGGCTAAGCTTCAGCTCAAAGTGGACAATATAGTTAGCAAGTAAGGCAATCTCGTGAGGGATGGGCCAAAAACATGCCCGTGAGGATGGGCTAAGCTTCAGCTCAAAGTGGACAATATAGTTAGCAAGTAAGGCCAGAGGTTGGCCCTTACAGTATTTGAACCATTGATCGCGTTGGAACTATTAACGATGAGTATTCTCCTTTCTTTCGTATTCAATTATTGTGAAAACACCAAAAAAGGTTAAAATTGAGATTATCAATTGATTGGAGAGAACAATATAGTTCCCTTTAAGTAATGGATTGATGAGTGTTCTCCTTTCTCTCATATTCAATTCTTGTGAAAACACTAAAAATCATATGGCCAAGTTAAAATTGAGATTATCAATTGACTGGAGAGAACAATATAGTTCAAGGGAGATCATGGAAAGAATATTAAGCTCTACCTACTATTGGACGCTCTATTCATTATTATCTTTATTTCGATTATCACTCATCGTATTTGGTTTGGTATTGCGACCGTACATGACTTTGAGAGTCATGATGATGTGTTGTGTTGGATATTTTTAATGGGGTACGAAACAATAGATAAACTATTCAATATAATGCGCAAGCCAGATTGACATTAATGCTTTATTACCATGTCCATACCTTCAGCACTCAAATCAGTAATATCTCAACATATATGACTGCTTACTTGAAGTTGCATTCACGTGTGTGCAAAGTATGTGACAAGAGGCTGCATGGATAATCTAACCATCAACACCAAGAGCAAAACTGCCGCTGCTACCCCATTTTTGAGTCACAGAAACTGGAGAATGGGTCAACTGCATATTCTTCAGTAGCTGGGAATTGTCGTAATGCGAAGGAGGTGGAGCAAGGACACCTTCACGCTTATCCGCATAAGCAAATAAGTCTGCAGCATTCTCATTGCATGCAATCGCCTTCAGTTCCTCCAAAACCTCGTCCATTGGAGGTCTCATTTCCTTATCCTGTTGCAAGCACAGGAAAGCTAACTTGGCCACCGAAGTCGTCATCCTATTGATTGCGCTATCTGACTCAAATCCTAGATTTGGGTCCATCAATTCACCAAACGCGCATTTTTGAATCTTGTTAATAGCGAAGTCGGCCAAATTAATCTCGTCCCTTTCTCTGCTTATGTCCACAGCTGGCTTAGATGATACAAGCTCGATCAGAACAACTCCGAAGCTATAGACGTCACTCTTCTCCGTGAGCTGGTAGCACCGATGGTACTCGGGGTCCACATAACCTGGAGTCCCTTGAGGAGCTGTTGAGATATGAGAGACATCATTGGGGAATAGCCTCGAAAGCCCAAAATCTGCAACTTTAACCCCAAAATTCTTGTCGAGAAGGATGTTATTTGTTTTCACATCACGGTGGACAATGTCAGAAGCGTGGAGGTAAGCCAATGCAGTAGCAGTCTCTATGGCTATGCCCATACGGATTTTCAAGGCAATGTAGTGGAAGAGTTTGCTAGCTGGCCATGGATATGATCGGCAACAGTGCCATTGGAGATGTACTCATAGACAAGTAGAAGCTCGTGGCTGTGGCGAGAAGTGCAACCGTACAGAGACACAAGGTTTTTGTGTTGCAAACGGGTTAGGATCTCTACCTCATTCATGAACTGCTTTACCCTCCGATAGTTACGCTCGTATAGGCGCTTGACTGCTACTTCCCGCCCATCTCGAATTTTTCCTGTAAAGAACATTGTAGAAAATGTCTTTCAGTTGAAGATCCCTTGGAGGAATAGGGAAGGAACATTTTCTCACCGTAGTAAACAGTTCCAAAACCTCCGTCTCCTAGTTCATTGGAAGCAGCGAAGTTGTTTGTGGCTTCTTCGAGTTCAGTACTGTTGAAAATGGGGACTTCGAAGTAGACATTGCACTCTTCCATGTCTGAATTGGACTGAGGATGAGAGGTGCTGTTTCTCAAACGGGACTTCAAAGAAGCATTCTTCCTCTTCAAGTAGATCATATAGGACAACAGGATGATGGCCAAGCTTCCGATTCCAATACCTGATGCACCAGGAGATAATTGACCAGTGTCCTATGCAGGAAAATGCTTTTAAATTTAGTGTCGTCTCCTAGGACATATGGATTATGTTAGCTGGAGGCATGGACAGATAGTTGAGATCCTAAGACGAACTAAGAAGATTTTACGACAGCCAACTTTGATTTGATCAGCATTGTTTGATTGGTTTTCAGTAAAAACCAGAAAGGATACTTCTGCAGTAAGTTGATCCTGTTTTTGTTGTTTTATCATGTCAAGCGGGGAACAGATTGTCCTAGTTATACTTTGATTTGTTCAGGTTAGCGAAGGCAATGTGATAGCAGACAAGAAACTAAGAAAAAGGAAGTCACCTAGTCCTATCTTCCACCGCAAACTCTCTTTTCCTGCATCAAAGTTGAAAAAGCAGATTGGTCAACCGAGGGAAAGGATGCCAATATAGCCTCCATAGAGTTCATAAATCAACTTTACATACTTGGACGAATAGAGAATAATAAAAGGGAAAATAGCCACGACCAGTACTTTCATCCGAATCTTATTTGATATAAAATTGATGCCCAACCTATCGCAATGTGAATGGCAGGGCAAGTTCAAAATATAAAGTGGGTTAACTTATGTTTGCCATTTATAATGAGGTGTGTCAACTAGTTGTGCATTTTATTGGCAAACAAGAGTTCTATATATTCATCTTCCAGAAATGAGAAGTCAGTTTAATTGTCATAAGACCTCTATTCTAAAGGTTCTGCTAAAGTATTCATGAGCTTTGCACAAATGCAAAAAGATAGCAGATGACATGAACGCTGATTGTGTATTATCCCACCCGAGGAAAGCCGAAATGGGAAGTGGAAACTGATAGGTTGAATGTGAGAAATGCACATGGAGCTATGGCGTGTGATTTCTATGGTCAAGCACAATAGTATCCGTTCTCTCAAGTCATACTGTTAGGCAAGATGCCTCTAATATTTTGAGGATGACAGAACATTTTAGGTATACAAACATGTGCAATTGAGTGTGCAGAAGACACTAGTAGAGATTCATATGAAGATGGCGTTAGCAATAGGACATCTAAGAGTGTAGAACGACTTTTGCTTTAAAAGATAAACAAGCTATTGGACGTGAGATATGGCAATAACTGGATGGACATTGCAAATGGTAGATGAGGAATATGTCAATGTTCAAAAGGACCTTGTGAATGGTAAATAAACTATAGGACGTGCGATCATAAAAATGTTTTGGATGGACCAATGGAAGATGAACTAACCAAATGACATGAAAACGTTGATAAGCTTGGTTGGACCTTGCAAGCCTTGAACAAATTAGAGGGCATGCAGTGGTTGAAGAGTTTCGATAGACCAAACAAAAAGTGAATAGTCTAAACAACATAAGGACTTCAGTATGCTTGAAAGTGCCCAAAAGTTGTAAGCAGGCAAGCTTGGGCACATAGAAACTTGGACCTCACTTCAATAGGTGTTCTCAATATAGACGGAGTATTGGTTCTACTGCAAGCCTATACAATCATGAAGGGAAGATGTAGACTCTTTATCAATGTAATTTGAACTCATATTGGTGTTATACAAATGATCTTAGGTATTGGAATCCACAAAAAGTGGACTAGAGAAGATCAAAACAGTTTACTATATTTTTGCAGGCAACAAAGGATGATGGGAGCTGCAGAAGCAAAAGCGACTACTTTGGGAAACTCTCTCAATCAAAGCTGCTCGTAGGATTTTAATTTCAAATGGTCTTTTGAGATCTCATGGCTGTAAATTCAAACAATGAAGTAGTAGAGTTGGGCAAAATGAACAAGAGTCTATGCTTTGAGTGTTCATCTTCTTGTTGTTCTTGTGTGTAAAAGATGAGTAAATCTGATTGCATTTTTCTGTAGAAGTCTGAGCATCAGTAATTAGAGAATAGAGTGTGAAGTGTAGTGAAGATTGCTTGTATTTGTAGAAGCAGAGCTACAAGTAGAAGAAACATCTTCAGATGCCATAATATCTCAAGGATTACATAATAAATTCCAGCGTTGATTTGTGTTGCCAGAGTTGGGAGAGTGGAGTAGGCCAGTTGAATATGGTAAGTGGATAGGCCAAAGGGAGATGACATGATTAATAATGCTCATTTTCCTCTTAACACTCAATAAAATTGTATCATCGTAATAACCATATTCTATTCAGGGAAGAGAATAGTTTATGACGAATTTATTGCATGAACCGTTAATTCCTAATTCCAATAACCTTACCGCCGCCACTATAGCAGTCCCTGGGATGAATTGTTCCATGTGGGCAATAGCACTGAAAGTTTGTGTCTTGTGATCGTCCACATCGGCCTCCACTTTTTCACAACCAGTACAACTGGTTGATAAATCCCACTTTAACTGGAACCCTTTGTGCAACAACTCCATATAGTCGACATCTTTGATAGTTTGATTCGAGATATTTTCCTCCAGTTGTACTGGTACCTCTGCGAATGACCGGCAGGATCCACCTTGTCGATGGGAGGTGCAGTTTGGAAAAATCAACGCAACAGAGGTGTTGTATGTGGCGTTAGAAGTACAATTCACAGAGAATGTATTGAAGGGAAAAGAAGGGTCGGTGCAGTTATAGAAGAAGAAGAGTATAGGATGATGGAAAACACTGTCCCTTAGGAAAACGTTATTCGGAAGCCAAGGGAAGGGACGAGGAGCAAAGCAGGAGGTATCCCTTTGGCTTACTAATTCGATGGAATTCTCGTTGTAGGAGATGCTTTTAACTGCGTAGCTCCCATACATAGCCATTTTTTCTTGACAAGTGATCTCAAATCCAGGGTAACCGCATAAATTATTTCTTCCTCCAGGATTATAAAAGGGATAGCTAATGTTGAAATCATCAGTGCCACAGTTGTGGGGTTTGCAAGCTTCATATGACGATGACTCGACTTGATCTTCGAAGATGGCAATGAAGAAGATGTGCAATGCAATGCAAACCACCTCTTGCGCGGAAGCCCAGTGTAGACCCATCCCAGGATTTCAATTTTCTTTCCTTTTAATTTTTGAAATCAAAGCTAAAGAATGGAATGGAACAGCATGATGAAGAAGAAGAAGAAGAAGGGAAAGCTGTTTGATTCCTCATGTGAAAGTGAAACGAAAGCCCTTGTTATTGGCAATTCTTTCTACTAGTTACGTAAGATCAGCTGCTTAAAGAAGAAGAAGAAGGGAAAGCTGTTGGATTCCTCATGTGAAAGTGAAACGAAAGCCCTTGTTATTGGCAATTCTTTCTACTAGTCACGTAAGATCAGCTGCTTAAACACGGTAGTTGACTTGGAAAGAGGACAGGAAGACTAGAACAAGAGACTTTTGAGAAGAGCCAGATAGAGACATTTAAGGGAGCAATGTCATCCATCACTTTGCCTCTTTGATGATGATAGGTTGGTGAAATGTGTAGACTTAGTGAACTTGCACAAATCTTGCGCCCATTGACAAGTTATTCCAAGAGTTGACTCCTATTTTCATACATCTCCTCAAGTTGGATCCTTTACAAGAGGATTGATGAAAAGAAAACCAGAAACTTTTATCCCCTGTTTGCTTATTACGATCAAACCAAATAAGCAAAGTTAGAAAAATAAGTTTAAGAAAAAAACAAAATCAGTGGGTCTTTGACAATTAGGCGTCTCTGCTGGAAAATTTTCTTCAAAGATGCAGCAGGAGGAATTGGTTCCAGCAACTAATGAGAAATTCCATGAAGGTAAATCCTGAGTACAATAAGTGTTGGAAGATATATGTGAATCTTCCAATATCCTTTGGGTTGAGATCGATACATTGAATCAATCAAGATTAATTTAATATCGAACATGATTTGTAGGATACATTATTTCCTTTTTTTATGCACACTTTGTACTATAACATGGAGCTAGTACATTGAGTCAATACAAAATAGAAAAATACAGAAAATTTCCCTCTCAAATTCTCTTATTCGCTTGTCCTTGTCTTTGGTTTCTTGCTTTCTTTCATGGTTTCAGAGCACTAGTTATGCATCTAATTTAGCTTCCGCACCTCTTGATTGTCTACCGGAAGAGACACGCTAACCTACAAAACAATGTTAGCACTCGAGTGTAGGAATCGGTCTCTTGAAGTTAAAATTATTAAAGCAAGTGAAGAAATGATTTTTTTACCACCACCATGGCCGACGAGCAGATCTCTGAAGAGCGTATCCCAGTAATGGAAATGCCTACCTCATAGATACAGGATCTTGTACAGAATGCAGCCGCCAAAGCCATTGGAGCCCAAAGGCAATCCATCCCCAGCCAATTTCTTCAGTGGCAGCCCATTCCGAGCCAATCCATTTCAGGCCAACATGTTGCGGGCCAATCATACTAGTGGGTGCCTTTTCTCATGTATCATGGGAAAAGCCTAAATTTCTGTTTTCCAGGAATCCAAGCTCAAGGAGAAAACGTACAGCCCATCGATGGCCCACAGCCACAAATGAGGGAGGCGTGTCCAATGGATATGGATCTCTCAATGCGAGGGAAAACCCTACTGAGTCAAGAGCATCCAATGAGGGGCTACCAAAAGGGTTGAATCCTGGTGAGGGTGTAAGGGTGCGTTTGGTATAGCATTTTAAAAGCATATTGGGAAAATACAAAGTAGTTTACCCTAAAGGACTTTAGGCAAATGCAAAAGCCGTTTGGTAAACTATCTTTGAGAAGCGATTTTGAGAGAAATCTTTGTTTGATAGAAAACACATTTAAAAAGCCATTTGGGTAATTAATATTAGTTTTTTTTAATTTCATTTGTTTAAAATTGAAAAAAAAAATGTATGCAACTTTTAAATATAAATTTTGACAGTAATACTAAAAAATCAAATATATATATATATATATATTTTAAAAGTCCAAACCTTTCATCAGAATTTTTATATTTTTATTTGCTTAAAGTTGAAATAAAAATAATGTATGCAACTTTTTAAATATAAATTTTGACAATAATGCTAAAAAAAAATCAAATACATATATATAATTTTTTTTTTTAAAAAAGATCAAATCCTTTGTCGAAATTTTTTAATTTTATTTATTTAAAGTTGAAAAAATAATGTATGCAACTTTTTAAATATAAATTTGAAATTAATGCTAAAAAATCAAATACATACATATATATAATATTTTTTTGAAAAAAGACCAAACCCTTTGTCGGAATTTTTTAATTTTTATTTGTTTAAAATTGAAAAAAATAATATATGCAACTTTTTAAATAAATTTTGACAATAATACTAAAAAATCAAATATATAAGCTAAAAAAAAATCAAATATATAAATATTTTTTTAAAGAACAAAATATATTTAATATTTTTAGCATTTATGTAATTTTGATTTTTAGCATTATTTTGGCATTTAAAAAATAATAACGAGGGAAAAATAAGAAATTTGAAGAATGAGTGATGATAGTTTTGAAAAAAAAATAACTTTAAGTATTTGGCCAAATGCAGAAAGCTTAAAGCTAGTCCCTACTAGCATTGGGCTTTCAGCCTAGGCTAATGCTAATGTTTTGCGACTGTAGAATGTAGATGGCACACCAATGGCCACTCGTGGCATTGGAATTCCAAAATGGTCGTAACAAAGTTAGGGGAAACGAAAAGAAAAGAAAAGAAAAGAAAGATAATTACACAATGGTCCCTAAACTTTGATCAAACATGCATTGTGGTCCCTTAACTTTTAGCAAATGTTCAATTTAGTTCTTAAAGTACGTGAAAATGTTCAATATCATTCTTCTATTCATTTAAGTTCAGGCACAATATTGAACATTTTTATATAGTCCAATAACTATATTGGACATGTATTAAAAATTCAGGGACCACATTAAATATATTAAAAGTTTAGGGATGACTTGTACATTTAATTAAAGTTTAGGAACTATATTAAATAAATTAAAAGTTGAAAAATCACATTGCATATCGAGTTAAAGTTTAAGGATTATTTATATCGTTTTCCTTAAAAAAAAAAAATGAGTCTATGCTCTGAGTGTCCATCATCTTGCCGTTTTGTGTGTCGAAGCTATTAAATGCGATTGTATTGCTTGGTAGAAATTAGAGTGTCTGTAATTAGAGAATAGAATGTTAAGTGTTGCGAGGATTGCTTGTATCTGTAGCGGCAGAGCTATAAAAAGATGGGGACCGTAAAATCTCAAGGATTATACAGTGAATTCCAGCCTTAGTTTGGCTTTTAGAACTGAGAGTAGAGTAGGCCAGGTGAATAAACCGGAAAAGAGAGATGATACAATTGATAAAGCACGAAGTGCATGACTTTTGTTTATATGATTCGTACCATCATAATAACCACATGCTGTTCAGTGTTCAAAGAAGAGAATAATCAATGATGAACTTATTGCATGAACCGTTAATTCATAACTTTAAAAACCTTACCACCGCCGCTATTGCAGTCCTTGGAATGACTGAATTCATGTGGGCAATAGCACCGAAAGTCCATGTCTCGTAATCGTCCACATTGGCCTCCACTTTCTTGACAACCGATACAACTATTGTTAGTTGATAAATCCCATCTTAACCGGAACCCTTTCTCCAACAACTTCTTGTAGTCGACATCTTTGATAGTTTGATTAAAGGACCCTCCCTCCAGTTCTACCGGTACCCACTTAAAGAACTGGCAGAATCCCCTTTGTGGAGGAGGGAACGTAGCATTAAAAAGCAAAGCAACAGAGCAGTCGTATGTGACGTTAGAAGTACAATTCAGAGGGGATGTTGGGAAGGGAAAAGAAGCGTTCGTGCAGTTACAGAAGAACCATAGTTTATAAAGAGAACCACAATGCTTTAGGAAGACGTTTTGGGGAAGAAAACGGAAGGAAGGAGGACCAAAGCAAGAAGTATCCCATTGGCTTACTAATTCGATGGAACTCTCATTGTAGGAGATGCTTTTAACTAAGGAGGGACCATACATAGTGTTTTTTCCTTCACAAGTGATCTCAAATCCAAAATAACCGCATAATTCTCTTCCTCCTCCAGGAATATAAAAGGGATAACTTATGTTCAGACGGTGGTTGCCCCCAC
This sequence comes from Eucalyptus tenuipes, assembly GCA_014182365.1. Classification (NCBI taxonomy): domain Eukaryota; kingdom Viridiplantae; phylum Streptophyta; class Magnoliopsida; order Myrtales; family Myrtaceae; genus Eucalyptus; species Eucalyptus tenuipes. The sequence goes on along the minus strand of CM024538.1, from coordinate 27,188,246 downwards.
AATTGCGGGCTTCGCAGACTTCATATGACACTTCATCTGACGACGATGCAACAAGTTCTTTTGAGATGGTAATGAAGAAGACATAGAACACTGTGCAAACTAAACCTCGTGTGTAAGTGCAGTGTGGACTCGTCTCGGGATTTTGATTTGGCTTTAGTTTGGGATGTATGGAGTTTCTTTTTTTCTTTTCTTTGGGATATCGATGTTGGGGAATGGGATTGAGTAGAACGTATGGAGTTTCTTTTTTTCTTCTTTTCTTTGGGATGTGTGATTTCTGAGGTGAAAGTGAAAAGAAGGTCCTTGTTATTGGAAATTCTTTCCACTAGTCTTGTGAAAACAGCTACTTAAACACGGCGGTTGACTTGGAAATGGGATAGGAAGACTTGAGCAAAAGACTTTTGAGGAGCCAAGCAGATACAATCAAGGGAGCAGTCACCCATCACTTTACCTCTTTGATATGATGATAGGTCGGTCAAATGTGTAGACTTAGTCTTGCCCCCATTGACAAGTTATTCCTAGACTCCTATTTTCATATATCCCCTCAAGTCGGATCCTTTACAAGAAGATAATTAAAATAATAAAAGATCCAGAAACTTTTATCTCTTGTTATGCTTATGAAAATCAAACCAAATAAGCAAAATTAGAAAAATGAATTCAAGGAAAAAAAAAATCAGTGGTCTTTCACAATTAGAAGCCTCTGTTTGAAATTTAATTTCAAAGAAATAGCAGCACGCGTTAGGTCCAGGAATAGTGGGAAATTCCAAAAAGGCAAATCCTAAGTACAATAATCATGAACAACAAAAACTATTGACCTATCCTAAAAAGTTTCTCGAAAAGGTTTTGTTGACATATAAATTTTAGTTGACAATTCAAGTATTCATTTTTTTAAAAGTAAACAATAAAAAAAAAAAGCAAGATAATATCAAAATTAAATGAATATCGAGCGGTTTCAACCTCGCTCGTCCAAAGATTGCTTTCAGATTCCAATTCTGATTACCCTTATCGCCGCTCGTCACTGCCTGCTACCGCTGAGAATTCCTTCACTTCTACTCTCCTGACGTTATTAGCCTTCGTCGCCGTCGCGTTTCTCGGCATTCCGGATTTGCGCCTTTCCTGCTCTGCCCCTCCCTGTTTCGCGACCGGGAAATTCGCGGAAGTTATCTCGCGTTTATATCTTCAATTTAACTTCCGATCCTCAGTGGTGAAATTTCTGGGGAAGTCCTTGCTTGGATTTTCTCACTGTTCGGAGCTAGAAATTAAGCTTGATGAAGGGGAGTTCAATATTTGTTACCATCGGTCATAGTTTTAGAATGAAAACAGGTACTGAGACTTCATACATCGTCAATGTAAAATCTGATATGATCGAGGCTGAGATGATGATGTTTGTAAGTGCTTATTGCGATGGAATGAAATGGACCGTTACCCTAACTCATGTATAAACTAAGCACCTAAACCGCCCACCATATGTTCGACAAAATAACCAAATTGAGTCTGTATAGATTAAACGACTCATATGCACTAACAAGTCGCTTATCCGAAGCGATTACTCAAACCTAAACAAACCTCAACCCAACAAAACCTTACTTTAAAATGACTCTCCTCAACACAATATCATTATCCATCATTCTCATGAAAACTCGGAGCTGCACAATTCAAAAATCGGACTTTACGATTCGATTTTCACATAACTTTGAATATAAGAACTCCGAGAACTACTCCGAATAAATGAACAGAGGACACGATATATTATGATACGTAATTGATTCGGCTTGACAAGGTCCCATGGCATGTACGTGCAAAACGTTTTTACTTTTCCCTTTTTGTCTTTCTTTTCTTCCCTTCCTCGCGTGAGCTCTCGGTCTCCTGGTGCCGAGCGTGCCTTTCTTTTTCCCTTTTTGTTGATATTTCAACCCCCAAGGCAAATATTACAATATGCGTCATCCCTGGGGTGCACACGACTTTATGCCGGTCTATCCGAATGGCTCACGGGCAGGACGATAATTGCTAGAAGAGAATACGGGAAAATTTTGAAGATGTCTCGTTGAGGATCGAGAGTGGTGACATTGCAAGGGAAGGTTGCAGCTAGTGGGATTTTGAACTAATGATTGCGTCGAAACTATTAGGATGGGTATTCTCTTTTCTAGGTACCTAATTCATGTGAAATTACCAAAATCATTTGGTCAAGTTAAAATTGAGATTATCGATTAACTAGAGGTAACAAAATGATTCCCTTCAATTAATGGATTCAAACCAATTGAAAGGAGTTGACAGATAAGTCGCCTTTATTGCCACCGTATAGATTTCCTCTTCAACAATTATTTCTCCAATCTATGTCAATTAAAGGGGATTATGGAAAGAACATTAAATTCTACCTACTAATGGACCCTCTATTCCTTATTATCTTTATTTTGATTACCACTTGCTGTATTTGATTTGGTATTGTGACCGAACATGACTTTGAGAGTCACGATAATATTACTAAGGAACATCTTTATCAGAATTGAAAATATGGGATAGAACATCGAATTAAACCATAGACAAACTTGGATTTGCAATCTGAAGCATCCAATCTCCCGGTCCTGCAGAAAGGAAAAAGAGTGTGGACGGAATAATCCGAGTGGACAGAACTTTGAATTGCACATCATATTTCCTTTTTTCACCCCATGCTCACTTTAGCGAAGAGTCCTGATATACATGTCGTCACATGTCAGGTCGCCATGGTCGTAAGCTTGAATGATTGTATCACATAAGTTCAGTATAAGTCACGACCAATCACAGAGAAAGATGGTCTCTGAAGACTTCCCTATAATAGTTATCTATGTGTTGAATCTACTCATGTTTATAGGCCGTTCTCTTTTTCGGCCAACCAATATATTGACGTGTCGTGTTGGATATTTTTAATGGGGTATGAAACAACAGAAAAAACTATTCAATATAATGTGCAAGCCAGATTGACATTAATGCTTTATTACCATGTCCATACCTTCAGCACTCAAATCAGTAATATCTCAACATATATGACTGCTTACTTGAAGTTGCATTCACGTGTGTGCAAAGTATGTGACAAGAGGCTGCATGTATAATCTAACCATCAACACCAGGAGCAAAACTGCGGCTGCTACCCCATTTTTGAGTCACAGAAACTGGAGAATGGGTCAACCGCATATTCTTCAGTAGCTGGGAATTGTCGTAATGCGAAGGAGGTGGAGCAAGGACACCTTCACGCTTATCCGCATAAGCAAATAAGTCTGCAGCATTCTCATTGCATGCAATCGCCTTCAGTTCCTCCAAAACCTCGTCCATTGGAGGTCTCATTTCTTATCCTGTTGCAAGCACAGGAAAGCTAACTTGGCCACCGAAGTCGTCATCCTATTGATTGCGCTATCTGACTCAAATCCTAGATTTGGGTCCATCAATTCACCAAACGCGCATTTTTGAATCTTGTTAATAGCGAAGTCGGCCAAATTAATCTCGTCCCTTTCTCTGCTTATGTCCACAGCTGGCTTAGATGATACAAGCTCGATCAGAACAACTCCGAAGCTATAGACGTCACTCTTCTCCGTGAGCTGGTAGCACCGATGGTACTCGGGGTCCACATAACCTGGAGTCCCTTGAGGAGCTGTTGAGATATGAGAGACATCATTGGGGAATAGCCTCGAAAGCCCAAAATCTGCAACTTTAACCCCAAAATTCTTGTCGAGAAGGATGTTATTTGTTTTCACATCACGGTGGACAATGTCAGAAGCGTGGAGGTAAGCCAATGCAGTAGCAGTCTCTATGGCTATGCCCATACGGATTTTCCAAGGCAATGTAGTGGAAGAGTTTGCTAGCTGGCCATGGATATGATCGGCAACAGTGCCATTCGAGATGTACTCATAGACAAGTAGAAGCTCGTGGCTGTGGCGAGAAGTGCAACCGTACAGAGACACAAGGCTTTTGTGTTGCAAACGGGTTAGGATCTCTACCTCATTCATGAATTGCTTTACCCTCCGAAAGTTACGCTCGTATAGGCGCTTGACTGCTACTTCCCGCCCATCTTGAATTTTTCCTGTTAAGAACATTGTAGAAAATGTCTTTCAGTTGAAGATCCCTTTGAGGAATAGGGAAGGAACTTTTTCTCACCGTAATAAACAGTTCCAAAACCTCCGTCTCCTAGTTCATTGGAAGCAGCGAAGTTGTTTGTGGCTTCTTCAAGTTCGGTACTGTTGAATATGGGGACTTCAAAGGAGACATTGCACTCCTCCATGTCTGAATTGGACTGAGGATGAGAGGTGCTGTTTCTCAAATGGGACTTTAAAGAAGCATTCTTCCTCTTCAAGTAGATCATATAGGACAACAGGATGATGGCCAAGCTTCCTTTTCCAATACCTGATGCACCAGGAGATAATTAACCAGTGTCCTATGTAACAAAATGCTTTTAACTTTAGTGTCGTTTCCTAGGACATATGGATTATGTTGGCTGGAAGCATGGACAGATAGTTGAGATCCTAAGACGAAGTAAGAAGATTTTACTACAGCCAACTTTAATTTGATCAGCATTGTTTGATTGGTTTGCAGTAAAAACCAGAAAGGATGCTTCTGCAGTAAGTTGATCCTGTTTTGTTGTTTTATCATGTCAAGCGGGGAACAGATTGTCCTAGTTATACTTTGATTTGTTCAGGTTATCGAAGGCAATGTGATAGCAGACAAGAAACTAAGAAAAAGGAAGTCACCTAGTCCTATCTTCCACCGCAAACTCCCTTTTCCTGCATCAAAGTTGAAAAAGCAGATTGGTCAACTGAGGGAAAGGATGCCAATATAGCCTCCATAGAGTTCATAAATCAACTTTACATACTTGGACGAATAGAGAATAATAAAAGGGAGAATAGCCACAACCAGTACTTTCATCCGAGTCTTATTTGATATAAAATTGATGCACAACCTATCGCAATGTGGATGGCAGAGCAAGTTCAAAATATAAAGTGGGGTAACTTATGTTTGCCATTTATAATGAGGTGTGTCAACTACTTGTGCATTTTATTGGCGAACTAGAGTCCTATATATTCATCTTCCTGAAATGAGAAGTCAGTTTAATTGTCATAAGATCTCTATTCTAAAGGTTCTGCTAAAGTATTCATGAGGTTTGCAAATGCAAAAAGATAGCATAGAAAGATGACATGAACACCGATTGCGTATTATACCACACGAGGAAAGCCGAAATGGGAAGTGGAAACTGATAGGTTGAATGTGAGAAATGCACATGGAGCTATGGCGTGTGATTTCTATGGCTAAGCACAATAGTATCCGTTCTCTCAAGTCATACTGTTAGGAAAGATGCCTATAATATTTTGAGGATGATAAAATATTTTAGGTATACAAACGTGCAATTGAGTGTGCAGAAGACACTAGTAGAGATTCATATGAAGATGGCGTTAGCAATAGGACATCTAAGAGCGTAGAACGACTTTTGCTTTAAAAGATAAACAAGCTATTGGACGTGAGATATGGCAATAACTGGATGGACATTGCAAATGGCGAACAGCTTATTAGATGAGGAATATGTCAATGTTCAAAAGGACCTTGTGAATGGTAAATAATTTATAGGACGTGTGATCATAAAAAAAGTTTTGGATGGACCAATGGAAGATGAACTAACCAAATGACATGAAGACGTTGATAAGCTTGGTTGGACCTTGCAAGCCTTGAACAAATTAGAGGGCATGCAGTGGTTGAAGAGTTTCGATAGACCAAACAAAAAGTGAATAGTCTACACAACATAAGGACTTCAGTATGCTTGAAAGTGCCCAAAAGTTGTAAGCAGACAAGCTTGGGCACATAGAAACTTGGACCTCACTTCAATAGGGGTTCTCGCTATAGACGGAGTATTGGTTCTACTGCAAGCCTATACAATCATGAAGGGAAGATGTAGACTCTTTATCAATGTAATTTGAATTCATATTGGTGTTATACAAATGATCTTAGGTATTGGAATCCATAAAAAGTGGATTAGAGAAGATCAAAACAGTTTACTATATTTTTGCAGGCAACAAAGGATGATGGGAGCTGCAGAAGCAAAAGCGACTACTTTGGGAAACTCTCTCAATCAAAGCTGCTCGTAGGATTTTAATTTCAAATGGTCTTTTGAGATCTCATGGCTGTAAATTCAAACAATGAAGTAGTAGAGTTGGGAAAAATGCACAAGAGTCTATGCTTTGAGTGTTCATCTTCTTGTTGTTCTTGTGTGTAAAAGATGAGCAAATCTAATTGCATTTTTCTGTAGAAGTCTGAGCATCAGTAATTAGAGAATAGAGTGTGAAGTGTAGTGAAGATTGCTTGTATTTGTAGAAGCAGAGCTACAAGTAGAAGAAACATCTTCAGATGCCATAATATCTCAGGGATTACATAATAAATTCCAGCGTTGATTTGTGTTGCTAGAGTTGGGAGAGTGGAGTAGGCCAGTTGAATATGGTAAGTGGATAGGCCAAAGGGAGATGACATGATTAATAATGCTCATTTTCCTCTTAACACTCAATAAAATTGTGTCATCGTAATAACCATATTCTATTCAGGGAAGATAATAGTTTATGACGATTTTATTGCATGAACCGTTAATTCCTAATTCCAAAAACCTTACCGCCGCCACTATAGCAGTCCCTGGGATGAATTGTTCCATGTGGGCAATAGCACTGAAAGTTTGTGTCTTGTGATCGTCCACATCGGCCTCCACTTTTTTCACAACCAGTACAACTGGTTGATAAATCCCACTTTAACTGGAACCCTTTGTGCAACAACTCCCTATAGTCGACATCTTTGATAGTTTGATTCGAGATATTTTCCTCCAGTTGTACTGGTACCTCTGCGAATGACCGGCAGGATCCACCTTGTCGATGGAGGTGCAGTTTGGAAAAATCAACGCAACAGAGGTGTTGTATGTGGCGTTAGAAGTACAATTCACAGAGAATGTATTGAAGGGAAAAGAAGGGTCGGTGCAGTTATAGAAGAATAAAAGTTTAGGATGACGGGAAACACTGTCCTCTAGGAAAACGTTATCGGGAAGCAAGGGGAAGGGGCGAGGAGCAAAGCAGGAAGTATCCCTTGGGCTTACTAATTCGATGGAACTCTCGTTGTAGGATATGCTTTTAACTGCGTAGCTCCCATACGTAGCCTTTTTTTCTTGACAAGTGATCTCAAATCCAGGGTAACCGCATAAATTACTTCCTTCTCCAAGAATATAAAAGGGATAGCTTAGGTTGAAATCATCAGTGCCACAGTTGCGGGGTTCGCAAGCTTCATATGATGATGACTCGACGTGATCTTCTAAGATGGCAATGAAGAAGATGTGCAATGCAATGCAAATTACCTCTTGTGCGGAAGCACAATGTAGACCCATCCCAGGATTTCAATATGGTTCTAGTTTGGAGATAAGAATTTTCTTTCCTTTTATTTTTTGAAATCAAAGCGAAAGAACGGAATGGAATAGTATGAAGAAGAAGAAGAAGAAGAAGAAAGAAGGGAAAGTTGTGTGATTCCTCATATGAAAGTGAAACGAAAGCCCTTGTTATTGGCAATTCTTTCCACTAGTCAGGTAAGATCAACTGCTTAAACACGGCAGTTGACTTGGAAAGAGGACAGGAAGACTAGAACAAAAGACTTTTGAGAAGAGCCAGGTAGAGACATTCAAAGGAGCAATGCCGTCCATCACTTTGCCTCTTTGATGATGATAGGTTGGCGAAATGTGTAGACTTAGTGAACTTGCACAAATCTTGCCCCCATTAACAAGTCATTCCAAGAATTGACTCTATTTTTCATGCATCTCCTCAAGTTGGATCCTTTACAAGAGGATTGATGGGTAAAAAAAAAAACAGAAACTTTTATCCCCTGTTTGCTTATTAAGATTAAACCAAATAAGCAAATTTAGAAAAAAAGTTTAAGAAAAAAAACAAAATCAGTAGGTCTTTGACAATTAGGCGTCTCTGTTGGAGAATTTTCTTCAAAGATGCAGCAGGAGGAGTCGGTTACGGCAACTAGTGAGAAATTCCAAAAAGGAAAATCCTAAGTACAACAAGCATGAGTAACAAATGCCGTTGGACTACGCAAGAAAGTTTCTTGAGAGGGTTTTGTTGACATCTAAATTTTAGTCAACAATTCAAATATTCATTCTTGTAAAAAGTACAAAAGTAAAAATTAGCCAGATAATAACAAAAATAAATCAATCAAAAAAATAAATAAATATATAACAAGTGGAAAGCGGATAAGAAGATGGAAAAAGGTGCTATATAACATGCTCATTTGAGTGTTAAATGTTTTTTTTTTTTTGGATCACTTGAGTGTTATAATTTATATATATCACTCACTTAATTGCCATATTTTTTTTTTCGATCACTTGAGTGTCATATAACTTTTTTATCGATTACTTGAATGTTTAAAATTTTAAAAAACGTTCATCACGTGCTATGCCACATCAGATTTCCGGCACTTGGGTGAACATTTTTTAAAAGTTTTAGCACTCAAGTGATCAATCGAAAGTTATGGTGAATATTTTAGAACTTAATTGCTAAAATGTTCTATGTCAAATTTCCAATACTTAGATGAATATTTTTAAAAGTTTTAGCATTCAAGTTGTAACGACGACTCAATTGCTAAAATGTTCTACGCCAAATTTCCAATACTTAGATGAATATTTTTTAAAAGTTTTAGCATTCAAGTTGTAACGACCCGGGCGCCACTGTGTAATATTGTCCTCTTTGGACACTGAGTCCTCATGACTTTAAATCCCAAGCCCCATTGGCCTGTCCTCCGGCTTTGTTTTCAGCGCAGCGGAAGTGTACGTGAAACGCGTTACACAGATTAGAGGGACCCAAGCCTCATAAACTAGTCCAGGACTCCCCCTCCTAAGCGATGTGAGACAGGAGATATGCCCTTAGCCTTGCCCGCGTACTGCCAAGGCGATCTCAGTCCATCCCTTCGTACTGCCCCGGGTCTAGGTCGTCACACGAGTAATCGATCAAAATTTATGACACTGAAATGAATATTTTTTTAGAAGTTATGTCACTCAAGTGATCAGAAATAAATTATGATATTTAAGTGAACGTCATATAAAAATTATGATATAGTGCTGTATGTATCTCCACTTGTTAGGTTCAGCACTTGGGCTTATTAGTTCCAAGCCTCTGAAACCTTGGCAAGGTATTCTACCCAATATTCTCAGTCGAGGCCCATTCACAGCTATCAATTTGCCCGAAAAGTTTGCAGTCGGCGAGGGAACCCACGAGAAAAAGTCTAATTGAAACTCATGATAATGCCTAGCGTGGAATTCATTTTGTTGGCCCAATTAAGTAAAAGAATGGAAATGCCCAATTCTGATCATCCTCATCGCCGCTTCTCGCTGCCTGCTACCGCTGAGAATTTCTTCACAACTACTCCCCTGACGTTTTTTAGCCTTTGTCGCCTGTCGTTTCTGGGCATTCCGGATTTGCGCCTTTCCTGCTCTGCTTCTCCCTGTTCCACGGTCGGGAAATTCGTGGAAGTTATCTCGCGTTTATATCTTCAATTTAACTTCCGATCCTCAGCGGTAAAATTTCTGGAAAAGTCCTTGCTGGGATTTTCTCTGTTGGGAGATAGAAATTAAGCTTCATGAAGGTGAGTTCAATAATTGTTCCTATAGGTCATAGTTTTAGAATGAAAACAGTAACTAAGACTTCATACAGTGTCAATCTAAAATCTGATATGATCGAGGCTGAGGTGATGATTTATATTAGCGCTTATTGTAATGGAATGAAATGAACCGTTACCCTAAACTCATATAAACTTAGCAACTAAACCGCCCACCATATAACCGCACGCTTTATGTTCGACAAAATAACCAGACTGAGTCCGTATGGATTAGTCCTTGATCTGACCTGTTTTGACTGTATCATGATGTGTCACACATGATCACAACTTTTTGTCCATGTTTTCTACCGCATTTTATCTCCACGGGACCATATCTAAACAATTTCTTTTTGATTGTATTTGCTCTGTTTTTATACATCTTCGTTTAATGATATTCATTGGCGAGGAACCGCTCAAAAATAGATGGTCTGAGGGTCAATTTTTAAGCTCAATTGTCCCAGTTTGTTCATCACATCCTTTTATCTGGTCATGCCCCTTTCTTTGTTCTCGATGTTTGTGGAGGCTGTGGCATGCGTATGTTCATAACTGTGTGACATCCTTATATTAACTCAGATAAGGTATCGTCTGCTTTGGCATGCCTCACGTTTTTGTACTTTGGGTAGACATTGTCATAGGAGATCACTCATCTTAATATTACTCTAACTTGGACTTGCTTAACTTTGGAGTTCTAAAGCAAAACTTGTCGTTATGTTTGAAGGCACCTTCGTGAGTTAATTTCAGTTTCGCTCTCCTCTTGTTCGATGTACAGTTTGGTTCATTTATGCCCTTTTCGCCATCCTAGAAGCCTACTAGTAACCGCTCATTGTCTGGACACCCTAGCCTTGTCGACTATTCCTTGCTCTGGTCGGATCGGGCTATTACAAACCTACCAGCTTTCGCATGGTTTGTTCTAAATCATACACTTACTACTAGAGGGGTGCTGCTCTAATATCAAAAGATCAAAAGATGTTATATCTTGAATTCTACAGTGATAGGGATATAATATGGTCATCCTTTCATTGGAAGGACATGGTCTTTATACTAAAAGTTCATGGATCATATTAAATATATTAAAAGTTTAATGACGACTTGCACATTCGATTAAAGTTTAGGGATTATATTAAATAAATTAAAAGTTCAGATATCACATTATATAACGAGTTAAAGTTTAACTATTATTTATATAATTTTCCTTTAAAAAAAGGATTGCTTGTATCCGTAGAAGCAGAGCTATATAAAGATGGGATCGTAACATCTCAAGGATTACACGGGGAATTCCAGCCTTAATTTGGCTTTTAGAACTGAGAGTGGAGTAGGCCACGTGAATAAACCGGAAAAGAGAGATGATCCAATTGATAAAGCACGGCGTGCATGACTTTTGTTTATAAGATTCGTACCATCATAATATCCACATGCTGTTCAGTGTTCAAGGAAGAGAATAATCTATGATGAACTTATTGCATGAGCCGTTAATTCATAACTTTAAAAACCTTATCACCGCCGCTATTGCAGCTATTGTAGTCCTTGGGATGACTGAATCCATGTGGGCAATAGCACAGAAAGTCCATGTCTCGTAATCGTCCACATCGGCCTCCACTTTCTTCACAACCAATACAACTATTTTTAGTTAGTAAATCCCATCTTAATCGGAACCCTTTCTCCAACAACTCCTTGTAGTCGACATCTTCGATAGTTTGATTAGAGAGCCCTCCCTCCGGTTCTACCGGTACCCACGTAAAGAACCGGCAGAATCCACTTTGTGGACGAGGGAACGTCGCATTAAAAAGTAAAGCAACGGAGCCGTTGTATCTGACGTTAGAAGTACATTTCGGAGGGGATGTTGGGAAGGGAAAAGAAGCGTTCGTGCAGTCATAGAAGAACCATAGTCTATAAAGAGAACCACAATTCTTTAGGAAGACGTTTTGGGGAAGAAAACCGAAGGAACGAGGACCAAAGCAAGAAGTATTCCATTGGCTTACTAAATCGATGGAACTCTCATTGTAGGAGATGCTTTTAACTGAGTAGGGACCATATATAGTTTTTTTTTTTCCCTTCACAAGCGATGTCAAATCCAGTATAACCGCATAATTCTCTTCTTCCTTCAGGAACATAAAACGGATAATATATGTTCGAACAGTGATCGCCCCCACAATTGTGGCTTCACTAACTTCATATGACACTTCATCTTACCACGATGCGACAGGATCTTGTGAGATGGTAATGAAAAAGATACAGAACACTGTGCAAATTAAACCTCGTGTGTAAGTGTAATGTGGACTTATCTCGGGATTTTGATTTGGCTTTAGTTTGGAACGTATGGAGTTTCTTTTTTTCTTTTCTTTGGGATATCGATGTTGTGGAATGGGATCAAGTAGAATGTATGGAGTTTTTTTTTTTTTTCTATTTTCTTTGGGATATTGATGCTGTGTGATTCCTAACGTGAAAGTGAAAAGAAGGCCCTTGTTATTGGAAATTCCTACGTAAACACGGCGGTTGACTTGGAAAGGGGACAAGAAGACTAGAACAAAAGACTTTTGAGGAGCCAAGCAGATACAATCAAGAGAGCAGTCACCCATCACTTCACCTCTTTGATGATGATAGGTTGGTCTAATGTTTGCACAAATCTTGCCCCCTTAACAAATTTTTCCTAGAGTTGACTCCTGTTTTCATATATCCGCTCAAGTCGGATCCTTTACAAGAGGATAATTAAAAAAATAAAAGATCCAGAAACTTTTATTCCTTGTTGTGCTCATTAAAATCAAACCAAATAAGCAAAATTAGAAAAATGAATTCAAGGGCAAAAATAATCAGTGGGTCTTTCACAATTAGAGGCCTCTGTTTGAAATTTAATTTCAAAGAAATAGCAGCAAGAGTTAGGTCCAGGAACAGTGGGAAATTCCAAAAAGGTAAATCCTAAGTACAATGATCATGAACAACATAAACTATTGACGTATCCTAAAAAATTTCTCGAGAAGGTTTTGTTGACATATAAATTTTAGTTGACAATTCAAGTATTCAATTTTGTAAAAGTAAACAATAAAAAAAAAAAGCAAGAAAATATCAAAATTAAATGAATATCGAGCGGTTTTTAACCTCGCTCGTCCAAAGATTGCTTTCAGATTCCAATTCTGATTACCCTTATCGCCGCTCGTCGCTGCCTGCTACCGCTGAGAATTCCTTCACTTCTACTCCCCTGACATTGTTAGCCTTCGTCGCGGCGTTTCTCGGCATTCCGGATTTGCGCCCTTCCTGCTCTGCCCCTCCCTGTTTCACGACCAGGAAATTTGCGGAAGTTATCTCGCGTTTATATCTTCAATTTAACTTCCGATCCTCAGTGTTGAAATTTCTGGGGAAGTCCTTGCTTGGATTTTCTCACTGTTCGGAGCTACAAATTAAAGTCGCCGGATTTGGCGAGGCTCAACCTCGCCGGCGTCGAGCAGGGCCTTTGTGACATCCGGAAATTTCGGAAAAAGAAATTATCATGTTACCCCTTCTAGAAGTGGCATTTATTGTTGGGGGACAAAGAGAGAGAAAAGCCAAAGGAAATTATGAAGGAAAATGATGTAAATAAAGGGGAATTGGACTTGGCTTCTTGCTTTCTCTTTCTCTCTCTCTCCTCATTCCTCTCCTTCCCCCAACGTCTGCCCCACTCTCACGTATCTTTCCCCCTCCTTCCTACGCAATTTCCTCCCCCTCTCTTTTCTTCTCTCTCTCCCACTTTTTCCACCCCCTCCCTCACGGTAACTTCTGCTGTAATTTCCCCCTCAATTTCCCCTCCTCTACTTTATTGTTTCTCCCTTCTCTTTCCCCCTTCCTCCTCTCGACAACCCCACTCCCACGTCCCTCTTCTTCTTCTCTTTTCATCTTTAGTTTCTTTTCTGCTTTGCTCCAAAACAGCAGCCAAGAAAACAGAGCAGTCCTCTGTTTCGGTTACGCCAAATCTGGTGCAAAGCAACTGGTCCGACTTGGCTGAGGAATCGACTTCGGCGGTAGGCCGAGAGCCTTGCCGGCCTGTGTAGGGCCATACCGAGGTGTCCCGGCATCTCCTGGAGTTGTGACCTCGTCGCCGTCGCCGGAAGTGCTTGGTTTCAGAATATGTGAGTTGTTTTCCTAAACGGATTAGGGGTTGTGTACCTCTATTTAGGAATTCATCCAAGTAAGAAAGGTGTAGATGATATTACATATGGTTGGGTGTTAGTTAGTGTTGTACTTTAGCTGGTACGTCCATGATGGGGTGCGGTGGAACGCACCGTTTCGTCTTGATGCGTTACGATGGAAAGACACCAATGGAGGGGGTACGAAGGGAGACGTATAAAAGCCTCCCGAACACAACCGTTGGACTTGTTGGCAAATCATTCGCATCAAATTTCCTCTCCATTTCCATCGAGGCGTTCCACTTCATCTTTGCAAGAACAATCGGCATTTACGCCGTGGAAATCGGGTGTTTTCCTTGTGATTGCATCCAGACTAACGTGAGGGAGTGTTGTTCGTGTTTCATCGGCAATTCAACGTTCGTTCCGGGGCTATTTGCTGTTTGCGCATCGGAATCAGGTAAGTCGTCTTCCGCCGACTTGAATTCCAACATTGGTATCGAGCCCGGTCGTGATTTTGCCTTGTTTTTCATTGAATTTTCCCGTTTACCATTTGATATTGAGATCAAGAGTATGAAATCTACATTGCTTTGGATCTACGATAGTCGGAATTGCCATATGAAAACTCGAAATCGAACCGGAGCGAAGAACGGGTTCGGGGTCGCCCGCATCCGTGAGGTTTTGGCCGTTTTCGAATTATTTTCTTGGCCAAAATCAACTTTTGAATATACGGGATGAAAGTACTCGTCGAGACGAGTCCGACGAGGTGGTTCGAGCGCGCCGGAGAACGCCGGACGCGCCTACACGCGCGGCCGAAGCCCTGCGCGTGGGCCTCACGCGCCCGAGGCGCTGGGGGACGCCGGCCCGCGTGCGCAACATGCGCCGGTCGGTGAACCGACGCGTGCGCGTCACGCGCGTCGCGCGGTGCGGCGCGGCGCTTGATGACGTCACGATGACGTCATCCAACGGTCGGTAACCGCTTGGATGACGTCATCGATGACGTCAGCGCCTGCGGCAGTTGGCCGGCCGGCCGGCCGGCGACCCGACCGGACCCGACCCGAGACCCGAACCGACCCGAGATCCGACCCGGTTGACCAGACCGTTGACCGGTCAACGGTCGGACCGGTGAACGATCGGACAGCCAACCGGTCCGGCCCGGTCAAACCGGTCGGACCGGTTAACGGTCGGACCGGCCACGGTCGGCCGTGCCACCGGATCGGCCGGTCACGGTTGGACCGGTCGGACCGGTCGAGAGCCGTTGGCTCGGCTGGGGCGCGTGCGCCACACGCGCTGCGCACTCGGGCGCGCGTGGGGCGCGTGTGAGGTCCGATTGGAGCGTGGTTGGAGGCGTTGGGTTCGTATGGATGTGCTCTACACTTTGTGGTATTGTTATTTTTAATTTTTAATTTTATAAATGTACGAAAATGCGTAGGAAACCCTAAGTAATTGTATTTTTTGGGGTTTAATTCAGTCTATTCATTTGTAGCTTGTATTTTCTTGTGATTTAGGAAATACAGTAGCTAGCTTGTGTGCAAATGATGTTATATATACTGTGTAGAGCTTGGTTCAATGATATGATGTATATATTTTAATATACTTGCAATTTTCTAGTTGCTGGAAAATTAAAACAATGGTAGGAAATCCATTACATGTTGAATTGCATTTTTGATTATAGTTAAAGCATGATTGTTGTTTACACGTTGGTTATTATCATGCTATGTTTTGTGTTAATGAAAAATATAGAAATTACATAAGGTCATGTAATTATTTTTCCTAGTGGGAGTTCATAGGTTGGTAGAATTTGAGAGAGTTCTCACCTAGAACTTAAAATTTGCGCAAATTAAACTAATTAATTATAATAGAACAATTGTACATAGAAGTTGATTGGGAACATAGTGAACTTTTGCCTCTGTGTCTTTTGTTGAATTATCATTAATTTAGTTTGTCTTTGCTGCAAATTAAATATTACTCTGTAATGTGTGCTAGTATTGATTCTGTGTTTATTATGTCAATGTGATATAGCAATTGATTATGGCATCGGCATCCAAGACCATTGTGGCTGACCTCAATAAGGGTGAGAAGCTGAACGGTGACAATTATGATATTTGGCACCGAAAGGTTCGGTATATCCTTGAGGAGCAAGAGGTTTTGGAAACCCTCAACCACACCATGGATGAACCCGAGCATGGAACTTCAGCTCAACACGGGAGAGATCTAGAAGCTTATCAAGCTTGGAAAAAGAAAAATAGCATTGCTCGCATTACGTTGCCGAGCTGTATGCAAGATGATCTCATGTGTGAGTTTGAAAGTTATGATAAAGCTCAAGCTATGTGGGTTGCCTTGAAGGATAAGTTTGGGGGTACATCCGCCACTAAGCCGAGGAGACTCACCATCAAGTTTGACACATTCCGAAAGCGCCCAAATGTAACGATGAGGCAGCATCTTCGGGAGATGTCAAACATGATTCGTGAGCTGAGGACGGCAGGTCACTCCCTTACTGATGAACAGCAAGTTCAGGCTGTTATAAGGTCTCTTCCTGACAATTGGGAGCATATGAAGATCAATATGACGCATAATGAGAATATTGTCACTTTTGATGATATAGCGCGTCATTTGGAATTAGAGGATGAGCGCCTAGAGGCTGCAAGATCCTCTACCCATGCTTATGTTGCTGAATCGAGTTCGCGCAAAGTTTCGGGCTTTAAGCGCAAAAGGAATTCTCAATTCAACAACAAAGGGAAGAAGACGATCAGGCACCTAAGAGGGCTAAGACCTTCCGACGCAAGAAGCGTGGTGGGAAGAAAGACAAGGCCAAGATGGAGTACTACAATTGTGGCAAGATGGGTCACTTTGCTCGTGAATGCACCGAGCCGAAAAAGGTACCCTATTACTCCATTACTTTGTGTAATGCTTTTGTTTCTAGTACTTGTAATGCTTGCTGAATCTCATCCAATATGGACTGTAGACTCGGGAGCAACAGACCACGTAGCTAGAGACCGAGAAGCATTTGTGGAGTATCGTCGGATACCAACGGAAGAAGATGGATATATGTTGGGAATAACTCAAGAGTTGAAGTGAAGGGTATCGGCACATGTAAATTAATCTTACGTGGTGGTCGAAGCCTATTCCTACATGATGTCCTCTATGCTCCGGATATTCGACGAAACTTGGTCTCCGTAGTTGTTCTTCTTAGCTTAGGTTATGTATTGAATTTTCATGGTGATTGTGTTGACATTTTGTATGGAACAGTCTATTATGGTTCAGGTCATGTATCGAATGGTTTTATGGTGTTAGACATTGACTATGATCAGTACAATATTAATGTCGATGGTTGTTTTTCTCTAATTGCATCTTCTAGTAATGTTGAGATTGATGCAAATACTTGGCATGCTAGATTAGGTCACATTGGGTTGCAAAGAATGCAAAGATTAGCTAGAGAAGGCCTTTTAGGGTCACTCACTAATGTTGATCTACCCGTATGTGAACATTGTCTAGCGGGAAAAGCAACTAGAAGACCATTCGGTAAAGGGACTAGAGCTGAATTTCCATTGCATCTCATACATTCTGACATTTGTGGTCCTTTGAATGTGAGGGCGAGGCATGGAGCCTCATATTTCATCACTTTCATAGATGACTTCACACGTTTCGGTTATGTCTTTCTGATCTCCCATAAGTCAGAAGCATTAGACTGCTTTAGACGATATATAGCGATGGTAGAGAATCAGTTGAACAAAACAATAAAGGCATTGAGAACCGATCGTGGACGTGAGTATCTATCGGAGCAATTCAAGGCTCTTTGTGATGAAAAGGGAATTGTACGACAATTGACTATTCCTGGTACTCCACAACAAAATGGGGTAGCTGAGAGAAGGAATAGAACCCTATTGGAAATGGTTAGGTCTATGATGGCGCAAGCAAATTTACCTATCTCCTATTGGGGAGATGCGTTAATGACTGCTGCCTATATACTTAACCGAGTGCCCTCAAAATCGGTCACTTCCACCCCTTATGAATTATGGACTGGTAAGAAACCAGACTTGAGTAGTCTACGTCCATGGGGATGTGCAGCTTATGTTCATGATTCTTCCCATAAACATGGCAAATTAGGCCCTAGAGGGAAGAAATGTATCTTTATAAGATATTCTGAGCACTCCAAAGGGTATGTGTTCATAGGTGAACAAGCTGATGGAAGTGTGACCGAAATGGAGTCACGAGATGTCACGTTCTTGGAGAACGACTTTCCTAGTAGAGGTGAGATTGATAAGGACTTCCAATTATATGAGATGGAAGATCCTGATAACACACCCACTGATGTTGTAGAGGGAAATGAAGATTTACCTCAACACACAAGACCTAGTGGGAGTGCTGCATCGTCTGATGAATTGAATTCAAGAGAAATTCAATTGCGTAAAAGTAATCGTAAAAGTATTCCCCGTCGTCGTTTTGAGATTGAAGGGGAAGCATTTATGATTGCTCAAAAGAACGATGCCGAGCCTAAGACTGTTCAAGAGGCTCTCTCATCCTCTGATAAGGAAGAATGGAGAAAAGCTTTTGGAAGATGAGATGGAGTCAATGAGGGTAAACCATGTCTGGGACTTGGTTGATCTACCACCCAATCGTAAGGCCATTGGAAACAAATGGGTCTTCAAGATTAAGCATAGGGCGGATGGATCCATTGAAAAGTATAAGGCTCGCCTTGTGGCAAAAGGTTATACTCAACAAGAGGGTATAGACTATGAGGAAATTTTTTCACCAGTTGTAAGGTTTGCCTCAATACGCCTTATTCTAGCTATCGTTGCACATTTGGACCTTGAATTACATCAAATGGATGTAAAGACGGCATTTCTCAATGGAGAACTAGATGAGGAAATTTATATGAAACAACCAATAGGTTTCATAGCTAAAGGTCAAGAGCATAAAGTTTGCAAGCTTCATCGCTCAATATATGGCCTTAAGCAATCATCTAGACAGTGGTATCTTCGTTTTCATCGAGCAATAATAACTTTTGGTTTTACGATGATCGAAGAAGATCACTGTGTATATGTCAAGCGGTCCAAAGATAAATTTGTGATTTTATCACTTTATGTGGACGATATTCGTTGGCTGGAAATGACAAGGTTTTGGTTATCACCATAAAAAAATGGTTGTCCTCCAATTTTGAGATGAAGGACATGGGAGAAGCTGCTTATATATTAGGAGTTAAGATCGAAAGAGATCGATCAAGGAAACTCCTTACTTTATCACAAGAGTCTTATATTATGAAGATTCTTGAGCGTTTCAATATGCAGCATTGTAATCCCATTGATACCCCTGTCATGCAAGGTGAAGGCCTAAGTACTGAGCTGTGTCCTAAGACTCCAAAAGAAATTAAAGTGATGGAAACTGTTCCTTACGCTAGTGCGGTCGGAAGTTTGATGTATGCTATGATGTGTACTCGACCCGACATATGTTATGCCGTGGGATTGGTGAGCCGATATCAATCAAATCCCGGTCAAGCACACTTTGAAAGCAGTGAAGAGGATCCTGAGATACTTGAAGGGCACCATGGACTATCGACTTTGTTACCAAGGGAATGATTTACGTCTATTAGGCTATTCAGATGCCGATTGGGGTGGAGACCTGGATGAGCGTAAATCGACTTACGGATATGCGTTCTTGCTCAATGGAGGTGCGATTTCTTGGAATAGCAAGAAACAAAGACATGCACGGCCTTGTCTACGATGGAGGCAGAATTTATTGCATGTTCGCCGCGGTGCAAGAAGCAGTATGGCTAAAACGTTTCTTGGAAAATTTAGCCACTATCATTGAGGTTCCAAGACCGGTGATAGTTTATTGCGATAGTCAAGCAGCCATTGCCTATGTGAAAGATCCCAAGTATCATGGAAGGACGAAACACATTGACATAAAGAACAATTTTATCAGAGATATTATAGCGCAGAAAGAAGTGATCCTACAATACATTTCAACCAATAGAATGGTTGCTGATCCATTTACGAAGGCTATTCCTAGAGACATATTCTTGACCCACAGGATGTCACTAGGATTACGTAGAATGTGATGTGTTATTGTAGAGGATCATTGGTTTATGTATTTGTGGACATATGTATTGTACTTGTTTATTTATTAGTGATTTGATGTTTTATCAATAAGTACAAATCCACTATGAAACTAGCACAAACATACATGTATTATTGAAAAGTATGTCAACAGACAATGATTGGCTCACTCACACGAGCAATCGCCTCAAGTGCTTTAGATAGCACGTTGAGATGAGACGTTATGTACAAATAAATGCTGAAAAGCAAGTCTGGTACATAAAATTTGTCGCCTTGATTGGAGTCAAGATGAGGTCTGTGATTTGTTTATAACAAGACCGAACATGATATTCCCACAATCATGTATGCCGAAAGATGCCGGATGCGAGTACTTAATTGGGCGCTATAGAAAGCGAGCTGATATAGCACTCGGGCTAAACATGAGTACGTGAGAATCACGTGACTATGTTTAGGCTAAGATCCGTATAGTGGATATATTTGATAAATGACATACGCTCTTATAGAAAGAGTAATCCACTATAGCATGTAATTCATACTACATGTGCATTGTACGACCAATAAGGGAAGATGAGTAAAATTATCCCTATTTACTTATCGTGTGAGCCATTGAGGTAATTTATAATTTACCTCAATTTTTGTGCCCTATGTTACTTCTGACTATGTTCTCGAAGTGAAAGATCAATGTTGCTACTTTAGCATGTTACGGGCGGTCATGAATAGATATGGCCTATGGGACGTGTCTAGGAAAGCAGTTGTTCTGAAATTGAGAGAGACATGAGTGCGAAGGAATACTATTGTTGTTTTACATCTATCACATGTATTTACTGGTCGACCAATTATATCGCCCTATGTGGTTGCGGATGTAATTGTAAATACATGGTGTTTTTTAGAATAGTCAAGTATAGCCTTTAAGGGATAGATATACTTGACTGATGTAACAAAATATGTCCGGGGGGCACCGTGAGACATCGATTGTTTATTTCTTTTCGGGGTTGTAGCCATTATGTCATCCCTAACGGGTGCATAATTTGAGCTCCCAAGTGCAGGTGTACTCACCGGTCGCACGGCTTATTTGCCGTATGAATTGTTTTGTAAAGTTGATAAATGTTGAATGCCTTATATTCTTGATAGAGCGCTATCAAGCCCATCATGTCCGAGTGGGAGATGTTGTACTTTAGCTGGTACGTCCATGATGGGGTGCGGTGGAACGCACCGTTTCGTCTTGATGCGTTACGATGGAAAGACACCAATGGAGGGGTACGAAGGGAGACGTATAAAAGCCTCCCGAACACAACCGTTGGACAAGTTGGCAAATCATTCGCACCAAATTTCCTCTCCATTTCCATCGAGGCGTTCCACTTCATCTTTGCAAGAACAATCGGCATTTACGCCGTGGAAATCGGGTGTTTTCCTTGTGATTGCATCCAGACTAAAGTGAGGGAGTGTTGTTCGTGTTTCATCGGCAATTCAACGTTCGTTCCGGGGCTATTTGCTGTTTGCGCATCGGAATCAGGTAAGTCGTCTTCCGCCGACTTGAATTCCAACAGTTAGAAATGTTAGATTAGCCATAGAAAGGCTTAGTTGTGGTTTAAAGGACAAAATAAGAACCGTAGAGGATGATTCGGCCAAAGACAGGGCTGTTCCTTAAAACTGTTTTGTGGACGTGTGCGATTTACTATTTTTGTAGACTGATATGTGTTGCGATTTTGAAGAAATTTCCTCTGAAGAAATGTTTTAAACATCCTAAATAATAACATATATTTTTCTCATAATTTTTAGAATTTAAAAAGATGACGATTTTCATGACGTCATCCTTGAAACAGTAACTCGGACAGTTCTGTAAACCGTGACCTGTTATGATTCCGAGGGCTGTTACTGACCTTTAGAAATCGAATTTCCAAATGGTTTCTTCACAAAAGTTGTTTGTTACATCTTCTAGTTTAACATACTCAAATTTCAGATCAAACGGATATGTATCATATCTTGAACCAAATTGATTTCGGAAAATAGACGTTCTGGAAACGGACCCAGTTTCTGGTGCTGGATTGAACGATTTACTGGGCCGAATCTAGAAGGATCTGGGTTTGGTTGTCTTCATGAAAAATGTTCATTTATGTGTTCTTTACAACATATTAAAATTTGGGAATTTTCTGAGCTCGATTGGTTAGGTTTCTGGATTCAAACTTGGAGACGCGCTAGTAGCTAGGTTTCTGCCAATCATGACCGATTTTAGTTAAATGATGGTTCTTGATGCTTTGCTTTCTTTAATTAGTGTTTTTAATGACTTGTGGACTTAATTTATTAGTTAATTAATTCTGGAATTTCACTGTTCATGACGAACTGTTCACGCGGTACTGTTCACGCGACACTGTTCACGTGCACTGTTCACGTGCACTGTTCACCCGAGTATGAAAAGTGGTCTAATTTCATGTGTATTGATTTTATGAAGTGAATGGATGTGTCAATGCATGGGCATCCGCATGAATTGGGTGATGTTTTGTGCAATTGTATGGTGATTGAAAACTGTTGGTATTTAATTAGAAAATACCGAGTGTCAGGTTTTGGACGCCGAAAGTGTTTTTAAATACTATATCAAACTGTGGGATTTTAAAAGAGACGACACAAATTTTCTGGTTCGATTTGACCGTGTCCCCACACACGATTATTTTATCATGCATTTCTAATATGAAGAAAATAGGCCGGGATCACCATTTTAATTGAGGTATTTGAGTGCAATGCACGGTGTCCAGGCCGAAATTGAATGAATGCATGAATGATATAAGATGCCGTCATAAGCCTTTGGGGCCAGACGATGCTCCTTCGGGAATGCCCCACGTCAACGGATGCCGGTCGCAGTGGAGGCTGGACCGATGCTCCTTTATGGAATGCCGTCTAGAGATAGACGTTGCCGCACTCGACGGTGCGAGGCGATGCCCGGTTATGCCGGACGACTATTATCTGAGGAGTTGGCTGTAACCAACGAATGAAAATGGTGAAACGCATGAATGATTGAAGATTGAGGGACCTAATTAAGAGACGGAACTGTATGGTGCGGTATGGGACGTACCATCACGGTTTAGTCTACTAATTGGGGGCCCGTATGATTTTATTAATATGTACATTCCCGAGCATTCATTTGTGAGAATCATGACATCTTTGGGTCTGGTCATGCATGAGTTGAGCACACTGTCTATGGCATGCACGCATGAACCGATAACGCATTTCACACATACTTCTGTTGTGCTAAGAATAAAGCCTTGAGGGGTGACCCGACTGGGATGGCGGTTCGTCCGCGCCAGTGCGGGGCCCAAAAAGGACAATACTGGGCTGGGATGAGGGATGGCGGTGCGTCCACGCCTCTACCCTGCACAATGCGTTCGTATGGCAATGGCCGGTGAGATCGCTTGTAACGCGATTCGTATGTGATAATGTGATTGATCAAGCGAGACGATGCCCGGTCATGCCGGAAGACTGTTATCTGTGCATTGAAATCATTTGTGACACATGAATGGGTGAAAGCGAGGGACCTCATTAGGAGACGGAACTATGTGGTGCGGTATGGGACGTGCCATAATAGTTTAGTTTGGTAATTGGGGTCTCGTGTAATTATGTCGACATTTATGTCCTTACATATGTACGTGTTAAAGTATTCTGATGATATATGATCTCGATATCTTATGTATGAATTGATTGACTCTAATATGTAGAAAAGTACTGGTATTAAGAAAGTGTGAGAAAGGCGATTAGATTGCATGTTGAGTGTACCCTTCTCCTAATCTGGATTTAGGGGATGGACTTGCTGAGATGTGATCTCACCTCTTAGTGGGCTAACATTTTCAGGTCCCAAAGTGTGAAGAACCCGGAGCTTGAAGCGGAAGGGTCGGGAACATAGGTGGTTCAGTAGTTCTTTATGAGATAGACCTTCTGTATAAGCTTGAGGTGTTTATGCAAGTGTATTTGTTTTTAAATTGGTTGTCCTACTTTTCTATTCCATGTTTGTTGTTGTCAGAGGATTAGTTAATTCGCTCCGCATGTGCAATAAAATGAAAAGGGTCGGCGACGAATCCTGGGAATGTCGCAAAATTCTATCGACCACCGAGGGATGTGCGCGTGTTCGAGGTTCGGGCGTGACAACCTTGGCCGCGCCGGTGACCCGCCGACTAGCTCGAGCCTCGCCTAGCCCGTCGCCGGCTGGTGGCCGACCGTCACCCCGCTGGCCATCGGTTAAGGGATGAAGAAAAAGAAAGAAAAAGAAAAATAATTATAATATAAAAATAATTATAATTTCGATTTTTTATAAAAAAACATTTTATAAAATTAAAGAAGGTCATGGCTCATGGATTCAAAGTGGGTCTAAATGGGTTATTAGTAATAACTCATTTAGTAATAACCCATTTAGACCCATTTCTTTTTGTGCTTTACTTTCTCAAACCCATTTTTGACCCATATTTAACTTTCACTTGACCCATATATGACCAATTTAACTAAAAATGGGTCATAATATGGGTTTATGACCCATTTTGCCACCTCTAGTCAAACCCACGGCTCCACAATGCCATTATCCATCATTTTCATGAAATCTCAAAGCTTCACAACTCAAAAATCGGACTTCATGATTCGATTTTCACATAACTTTGAATATACGAACTCCGAAAACTACTTCAAATAAATGAACAAAGGGCGCGACCACTTATTGGAATTGAGATACGTAATTGATTTGGCTTGGCGAGGTCCTATGGCATGTACGCGCAAAACGCTTTTACTTCTCCCCTTTTTCCTTTCTTTTCTTCCCTTCCTCGGGCGAGCTCTCGGTCTCCTTGTGCCGAGCGTGCCATTTTCTTTTCCCTTTTTGTTGACATTTCAAACCCCAAGACAAATATTACAATATGCGTCATCCCTGGCCTGCGCATGACTTTATGATGGTCTATCTGAATGGCTCATGAGCAAGACGACAATCGCTAGAAGAGAAAAGGGGAAATTTTTGAAGATGTCTCATTGAGGATCGAGAGTGGTGACATTGCAAGGGAAGGTTGCAGCTAGCGGGATTTTGAATTAATGATTGCATCGAAACTATTAGGATGGGTGTTCTCTTTTCTAGGTACCTAATGTTGGAGAAAAACTCCCTTATTTGTTTTGATGTCGACAAAACGTTTTCATCAGTCTAGTCTGAAGACTTGTAGACTCACTCGACAAAGTCTGAAGACTTGCAGACTCACTCGACAAAGTCTGGAGACCTGCAGACTATTTCTTCAAAGTCTGAAGATCGCCAGACCGCCAGACTCAAGATGTAAAGTTTGCCCTCATTGACAGTTTCTAGACCGACGATGAAGATTTATCCAGATTCAAGTATTTCTTTAAGGATTTTATTCGTTTTGAATTTAATTCGAATAAATTGGATCCATTGATTGACGAAGTATACTTGGAAGGTTTTACTTATGGAAACCTAGATCCTGATTGTATGGGCGAGCAAGATTGGTGGGTTATCTTCACATTCCTTAAGTAACTCGAGATCTCCCTAATTGATTCTATCCAATGGGTAGATTGGAAGAACTCTTTTGGAAGGTGCCAACGGTTATGAAGGCATGGAGGAGTATATAAGGAAGATGCTCTGGTTATCTGAGTGTGTGCGAGATAGATAAATTCCAAAGTCTGAAGCTTCTTGTTCTTTGTCGATTCAATTGTTGAGCAAAAACTTGTACTCAAAAGAGAGTTTATACTTTTGTGAAGCCTTGAGGAAGTGTAGTAGAGTCTCTACACTGTGGAATCAAGGAAGTGATACCGTAACAACTCTTTTGATTCATAGTGGAATCCGGCCCGGTGGGCTGTCGGTGTGGGAGAGTGGACGTAGGCTTGGATTAAGCCGAACCACTATAAACCTTGTGTTCTTATTCTCTTCCCTAAACTCTTTTACTTTGATCGTAACTCTATTTTATTGTTAGAGTAGAATTTCCATTTGAAAGTCTATTGCTGAACAGACTTGAGTTAAAGTCATAATTTTTGGTTTACTTAGCAAAAATTTGTTTTCGCACCTATTCACCCCCTCTAGGTGCTCGTACTAGCGTTTACAATTGGTATCAGAGCCTGTGTACTCATTTAAATTGAAGTGTTTTTACTTTAGAGTTAACGATCCATGGCTAGTATGTTAGCTCCAGGTCTGGTTGAAGGGTAAAGCAACACAAGACCGCCTTATTTTGATGGAAAGGATTACAACATATGGAAAAACAAGATGAAGGCATTAAAGATCCTATGGAATGGGACGTGGTAGACATAGGAATCACTCCTAAAGCTACAACAGTCTCAGAAAGAGGAAAGGAAGCTGTTGAGTCCAGCGGGATGACTCAAGAAGAGATAACCAAGAGACAAGCTCTCGATGCAAAAGCAATTTATTCGTTATATTGTGCATTATCTCCTACTGAATATAACAGAATATCTTCTTGTGAAACAACTAAAGAAGTCTGGAATAGGTTGCACATCACCTATGAAGGAACCGATCGAGTGAAAGAAACCATAATCAATATTCTGCTCAGTCAATACAAAGCCTTCAAGATGAAACCAGGAGAATCTATCACTGACATGTTTAGTCGTTTTACGGAAATCGTGAATGGTCTTGAGTATCAAGGTCAACTAATCTCTGGACCCATGAAGTTTAACAAACTGCTGCGTGGACTTTCCAAAGATTGGAATCACGTAAAGACCTCAATAAGGGAGACACAAAAAATCATGCCACTTTCTGTTGACGAATTGGTTGGCACTCTTCAGTCTTATGAAGTGGAGCAAAACAACAAAGATGAAGATCCCAAAGGTAAAAAATCTATTGCTTTAAAATCTAACAATGACTCTGATGTTACAGATTCTGAAGATAATATAGAAGATGAAGAGCTTGCTCTCATGATAAGGAAGTTCAGAAAACTGAATAAAAAGGGAAGAAGATTCAATTGGAAGAAACAAAGTTCACAAAAGTTTCAAAACAAATCAGCAGAGGACGATGAATCCAATAAAGATGTGATTTGTTTTGAATTCAAGAAAAAGGGACGCATCAGACCCAACTGTCCCTTACTAAAGAAAAAGAAAAGAAAAGCTAAGAAATACAGAAAGGCTCTCAAAGCAGAAACTTGGAGTGATACCGAATGCGAAGAGAGTGATGATGACTATGCCAATATTTGTCTAATGGCACAATTAGAATCAGATTCAGACTCTGAGACAAACTCAGACTCAGACAGTGAAATCAAGGTAAGTAATTTTAAGATTCTTAGTAAAGTATCTAAATATATTGATGAACTATGTCTTAGTCTCAAAACCTCTCTCAAGAGGATTTCCGAACTAAAAAGGGAAAATTCTGCACTGAAGCAACAGGAGACTGTTTGGAAAGAAAAGGTCGAAAATTTAGATAAAAATGTCATTACCTTGAAAGAAAATGCAGACTCTCTTTCTAAAGAAAATGAACTTTTGAAAAATGATATTTCAAGCATCTCAAAAAGGTTTTCTATAGGATCGAGAAATTGGAAAAGATTCTTTTAGCGCAAAGACCCTACTTTAACAAATCAGGCTTGGGAATGATCTTTGAAACCATTCCTCTAATTGATTTTCCAAAAGTAAAGGAAAGAATCAAATAGAGACCTACAAAGACCTTTATAGAAATCATTTTCAAAAAGTCTTTGTAAAATCTATAGGGCACAGTGCTCTTAAATGTTCTAAGTGTAATAGCTCAGAACATTTTGAGAAAGAATGTCCTATGGTTTGGAAACCTGTTAAGAAGGCTTGGGCAAAGACCGTATATTGTACTAACTCCATTGGACCCAAGAAAATATGGGTACCAAAGAAAGCTTGAGTTTTCTTTTTAAATGCAAGTCACTATCAAGAAAAATGTCAAATGGTACTTGGATAGTGGATGCTCAAGACATATGACAGAAGACTCAAGTTGTTTCATAAAGCTTATGCAAGTTAATGGTGGAAAAGTTTCATTTGGAGGAAATAGTAAAGGCAGAATTGTCGGATGCGGAACAATAAAGATTGGAAGTCCACAATCAGCAACGTTTCTTTAGTAGAAGGACTTAACTACAACTTGTTGAGTATTAGCCAACTATGCAATACAGGTTTCAAAATTAGCTTTCAAGAAGGAATATGTACAGGAATCAACAAAGACTCCTCTCAGACTTTCACAGGACGAAGACATGGGAACATCTATCTTCTGGACATCAAACCAGAAAAATCCCAATGTTTAATTTCAATTCAAGAGGAAGCTAATTTTTGGCATAGGAAACTTGGCCACATCAACATGAGGCAAATAGCCAAGATCTCTGCAAAGAAACTTGTTCGTGGACTACCAAATCTGACATACCAAAAATCCGATCTTTGCACACTATGCGTGTTGGGAAAACAGTCGAAGTTCTTTCAAACCAATAAATTAAGTTTCCACTAATCGTGTGCTGCAACTCTTGCATATGGATCTTTTTGGATCAACTAGAACCCATAGCATTGGTGGTAAGAAATATTGCCTAGTAATAGTAGATGATTACTCACGATTTACTTGGGTATATTTCTTGGTAAATAAGTCTGAAACTTTTTCTTATTTTATAAAGTTTGCTAAGAAAGTACAAAATGAGAAGGGGTATGTTATTTCTTGTATACGGACAAATCATGGAGGTGAGTTTGAAAATCAAGATTTTACTAAAGTCTGTGATGAATCTGGTTTTCAATATGTGTTCTCCTCTCCGTACACTCCAGAACAGAATGGAGTTGTGGAAAGGAAGAATAGATCACTGCAAGAAATGACTAGAACTCTTTTAATTGAAAGCAAGATTTCCTCTCGTTTTTGGGCTGAAGCGTTTTTACAAAGCATGTTATATTATTAATAGAGTTTTCTTAAGGCCTATTTTGGAGAAAACTCCCTATGAACTATTCAAAGGTAAGAAACCAATTATTTCCTATTTTCATGTGTTTGGTTGCAAATGTTTTATATTGAAAAATGCAAATGATCGAATTGGTAAGTTTGAAGAAAAATCAAATGAAGGTATTTTCCTTAGATATTCAACCACAAAGCAAAGCTTACGAGTTTACAACAAGAAGACTCAATCGGTGGAGGAATAATTGAATGTTAAATTTCAAGACTTCATACAAATTCAATCGATCCAGACTCAACTTGAAGAATCTGAACATGCTCCAAACTTTACAAAGTCTAAACCTCCAGACGCAGCTCAGACTTCAGAAGACCAACAAAGAACAAACGTTGAAGAATCAGATGAAGAGAAAGATCAGTCTGTCAGACCAACCAGCAATTGGAAGCACAAGTCTAGTCATCCCAAGGAACTCATAATTGGCAATATTGATGAAGGAATCCGTACAAAATACAAAAGGCATGAAGAGCCTAGTGCTGTGGCTCTTATTTCTTAAATAGAACCCAAGAGCATAGAAGAAATTTTAACTGATGAAAGTTGGATTGAAGCTATGCAAGAAGAACTCAGGCAATTCAGCATTAACGATGTCTGGGAATTGACTCCTAAACCAAAAGGTAAATCTGTTATTGGAGCTAAATGGGTTTTCAGGAACAAGATGAACGAAAAAGGAAAAGTTATAAGGAACAAAGCAAGACTCGTGGCCAAAGGATATACGCAAGAAAAAGGGATAGACTATGATGAGACTTACGCACCAGTAGCAAGGTTAGAAGCAATTAGATTATTAGTTGCTTTTGCTTGTTATAAGAATTTCAGGTTATTCCAAATGGACGTCAAAAGCGCATTCTTAAATGGATTTATCCAAGAGGAAGTCTATGTGAAACAACCTCCCGGATTTGAAGACCCAAGGAAGCCAGACTCTGTAATTAAAGCAAGCACCTCGAGCTTGGTACGATAGGTTAAGTAAGTTTTTAATCCAAAATAGTTTTGTTAAAGGTAAGGTAGACACTACCTTGTTTATTAAAAAGGAAAATAAAAACTTTTTACTTATACAAATCTATGTTGATGATATTATTTTTGGATCACCTAACGAAAATCTGTGCAAGAAATTTTCTAAGTCTATGCGGGATGAATTTGAGATGAGCATGATGGGTGAACTATACTTCTTCCTTGGACTACAAGTAAAACAATTGAAGGAAGGGACTTTCATTCACCAAGAAAAATATGCTAAAGAACTTGTTAAAAAATTTGGTTTGGAGAATTGCAAAAAGACTGATATACCAATGTCTAGTTCTTCGAAACTGTACAAAGATGAAGGAGGAAAGAAAATTGACCAGAAACTATACAGGAGTATCATTGGTTCACTTCTTTGTCTTACTGCTTCTAAACCTGACATTTTGTTTAGCGTATGTATTTGTGCCAGATTTCAATATGATCCCAAAGAATCTCATCTAAGTGCTGCAAAACCCATTATCAAATACGTTGCAACAACCTCTAAGTTTGGTCTCTGGTATCCTAAAGAAGGAGATCTTACCCTCCTTGGATACTCAGACACAGACTTAGCAGGATGCAGAGTTGATAGAAAGAGCACCTCAGGCACTTGTCAATTGCTTGGGAACGGGGACGGTATCTTGGTTTTCGAGGAAGCAAAGCACGTAGCTCTTTCAACAACAGAAGCAGAATATGTGGCTCTTGGAAGTTGTTGTTCTCAAATCTTATGGATAAAACAACAGCTAAAAGACTTTGGAATCGAAGAATCATGCACTGAGATCAAATGTGACAATACCAGCACAATAATCTCACCAAGAATCCAATTCTTCATTCAAGAGCAAAGCATATAGAGATTCGACATCATTTTATTAGAGACCATGTTCAAAATGGAGAAGTATTGATTCAATTTATTGACTCAAAGAATCAGCTGGCGGACATCTTTACTAAGCCACTGGAGAAAAATCAATTTGAGTCTATTCAATCCAGACTTAATATCTTAAAGTCCGAAGAAGTTCGAGACTTAGGGACTAAAGTCTAAAGATGCTCGGACTCGGGAGATCAAGATCCACTACGTAAGTTATTTCTACTTTGGAAATTTATCTTTCGGACAAAATCTCGAAAAGGTACGTTCATCTATTAATCGTAATTGATTGATGTTATCTTTCCAAATTTTCGTAATTATAGCAATCATTCCTTTTCGAAAAGAAGTTATCTTTTTACAGTTGTATATTTTTCAAAAGGCAGTTATTTTTAAAAGGCATTTTTATTTTTTCTTTTACGGCGATTCGTATACCCCCTGTTTCGATCACCTTATATACCGATCGTCTTCCTTACAAACCCTAGAAGCACGTAACATCACTTTCTCACTTTTACTCTCTAGTTTAATCTCAAAGTCTTCACCTTCTTGCGAATCGAGTTTGGAATCTCCTAAAGACGTGATAATGGCTTCTCAAAGAAAGTCCTCAAGAATCGCAAGCAGGGGACCACCGCCTTTGCGTGAGGGTCCTACGCACTTTGACCTCACCGAGGAAGAAGAATCTCCGAGACAACAGCAGAGCCCACAACATTCTCAACCGCGCCGCTCTTCTCAGGCTAGACCACAACAGCAAGCGGAGGAAGAAATCGTCGTGGATGCCGAACCTGTAAGGTCTCAAAAGCCTGCTTTTACCTACAAATTGTACTCTGCTTTAAAGGAAGGAGGTTCCGCTTTGAGTTTCATTGATGAATTTTTGGTAGAAAAAGGGTACAGAAATGAAACCCATTTTTTGTGCACGATGGAACGCTTGGGAATCGCTCCTGCGGGCTTAGCAGATAGAGCCTTTGCGAATATTCAAAGTGATCCACGTGTTGGTGGACATAATCAACCCGATGGAAATGATGATGAAAATATGTTCACCAATTTTAAGTCTAGAATGGGTATTGCTACAAATGTTAGAAGCAACAGGACAGATCTGTTTCGTTCTGAGGAACACAAGCGACTTTACTCTAAATTGCTGAAGCGAGGGGTGATGAACCCAAGGAGTGTAGACTTTGATTTTCTCGACTCTCTGAATGTGAACTTGCGGGAGAAATTCGCCTTACTTCAACTTGATCGAATTTGCTCTGAGACAACGGTGGCTCATCTAGAACTTACTGCATATTTCTATTCAAATCTAAGCTTTTTGGATGCGAATAGATTGTCTTTCAGCGTTAGAGATCAGGATTATGTGGTTGATATGGATACTTTGGCCGATGTGATTGGAATAGAAAGAAGGGAGTTTCAATCAATCGGTGTGTCTATTGGCCGTGCAACGGTGGAGCTTGTTTGAGATGGGATGGCCGAAGGTCAAATTTCGTACGTGAGGTTGAATGCCTCAAATGTCTTGCTTCACAAAATTGTGATCAACTGTCTTAGACCCAAATCGACTTCAAAGACTGACGTTTCAAATTCAGAAACAAAGCTGATGTATGCCATCAACGCTGGCAAAAAGTTCTCTCTACCACACACTATAATGTTTCACATGTACAGATCGGTGGTGAAGGACAAGGGACAACTTCCTTACTCAGCACTTGTTTCTAAGCTGTTCAGACATCTTAACATTCAGCCTCCCAATATTCTTTGTGTTCGATCGTGTGATCAAATGGTGGTGGGACTGAAGATGGTTTCCAAAATGCGTCTGAAAGAGCTAAACAAGGCTTTGGAGCGCTTTAAAGAGAAAACTCCTGTCAAGACTCATCAAGTCTCTTCGGATGCAAAAAGAAAGGGAAAGGAGCCCATGACAGCTCCATCCAAGAAAAGAAGAGTCCTCATCTTGCAGGATAAAGAAGATAAGGAAGATGTAACCATCTCAGCTCTTGCATTAAGCAATCTTCAGCATTCTGTTCCAGAGACAGAGGAGAGAAAGGATCAAGACAGAGAAGAGGAAGAGCAGAGGGAAGAAGAGAGGGCATCAATGAGGAAAGAGGTAGAGGAAGAAAGAACTTCAGAAGAAGAGGAGCAAGGAGAACCGCAGCATCATGTCACTGACGAGGAGACAGAGCATGAAGAATACTTCTCTCCACTTGAAGGCACTGAAATAGGGGGAGTTACTGAGAAAAGAGGTACTTCTTCAATTGCTTTTGCTAGTGAAGATGTTAGCCGCTCACTGCGCAGATCCGAAGATGTTTATGCATCTCAATTTCTCGAGGAAGGTCATGAGGCTTCATCTCCAAATCTGGATACTCATGCTAGGATGCCATCTTCTCGCAAATACTCCTCAAACTGATTATGCTGAGGCAAGCACTCAGACTGATAACTCAGCAGACTTTCGACGAGTGCTTGATATTCTTATGGAGATGCGAGGTCAGATCTATGCCCTGGGATATGAAGTTCAGAATCTGCGGAATGCTAGTCAAGCCTCTTCAGTTTCTTTGCATGATCAAATACGAGACTCTTACTCTTCAAGTTCAAGCCACCTTTGCCAAGAGTCACGAGGTAGAACAGCTGAAGGAGGATTTGAAAAAGTTGGAAGACACTATCCAGTCGATGGGAGATTTCCAACTTGTTCGCATTCCAAGACAATCCTAATTTCATTCTCTTCTCATTTCTTCCTTTTTAATGTTAACAAAAAGGGGGAGAAGCTACGTGCAGATTTGATTCATTCGAATTTGACTTCTGTTTTATTCGACTTTACTTTTGTCTGGTTGTGACTGATTTGGATTTGGATTAATGCTTGGATTTGGATTGACTGTTTAATGCTTGCTTGCAGTACTTTAAGTATTGGCAAAGATAGTTGTTTTTGCGTTTTTGCAGGACTAACACATTTTCTGTGGATGCAGATTCAATACTATCTTTATCCATTTATGAGATATTCATGTTTGCTTAAGTATTGTCTTGTAGGTCAAAATGTCCAAATCTGCAGGAAAGTTTTGTCACCATAAAAAAGGGGGAGATTGTTGGAGAAAAACTCCCTTATTTGTATTGATGTCGACAAAACGTTTTCATCAGTCTAGTCTGAAGACTTGCAGACTCACTCGACAAAGTCGAAAACTTGCGAGACTCACTCGACAAAGTCCGGAGACCGAGACTCTTTCGTCAAAGTCCGAAGATCGCGGACCGCCGGACTCAAGATGTAAAGTTTGCCCTCATTGACAGTTTCTAGACCGACGATGAAGATTTATCCAGATTCAAGTATTTCTTTAAGGAATTGATTCGAGCGGTTGAAAAAGATCTCACGGCTAGAGATAGCATCTTAAGATTGATTATTCGTTTTGAATTTAATTCGAATAAATTGGATCCGTTGATTGACGAAGTATACTTGGAAGATTTTACTTATGGAAACCTAGATCATGATTGTATGGGCGAGCAGGATTGGTGAGTTATCTTCACATTCCTTAAGTAACTCGAGATCTCCCTAATTGATTCTGTCCAACGGGTAGATTGGAAGAACTCTTTTGGAAGGTGCCAACGGTTATGAAGGCATGGAGGAGTATATAAGGAAGATGCTCGGTTATTTGAGTGTGTGCGAGATAGATAAATTCCAAAGTCCGAAGCTTCTTGTTCTTTGTCGATTCAATTGTTGAGCAAAAACTTGTACTCAAAAAGAGTTTATACTTTTGTGAAGCCTTGAGGAAGTGTAGTAGAGTCTCTACACTTTGTGGAATCAAGGAAGTGATATCTTGTAACGACTCTTTTGATTCATAGTGGAATCCAGCCGATGGGCTGTCAGTGTGGGAGAGTGGACGTAGGCTTGGATTAAACCGAACCACTATAAACCTTGTGTTCTTATTCTCTTCCCTAAACTCTTTTACTTTGATCGTAACTCTATTTTATTGTTAGAGCCTAATTTCCATTTGAAAGTCTATTGCTGAACAGACTTGAGTTAAAGTCATAATTTCTGATTTACTTAGCAAAAATTTGTTTTCGCACTTATTCACCCCCTCTAGGTGCTTGTACTAGCGTTTACACCTAATTCATGTTAAAACACCAAAATCATTTGGCCAAGTTAAAATTGTAATTATAGATTAACTGGAGATAACAAAATGGTTCCCTTCAATTAATGGATTCAAACCAATTGAAAGGAGTTGATAGATAAGTCACATTTATTGCCATTGTACAGATTTCCTCTTCAAAAATTATTTCTCCAATCTATGTCAATTAAAGGGGGTCATGGAAAGAACATTAAGTTCTACCTACTATTAGACCCTCTATTCGTTATTATCTTTATTTTGATTACCACTTGTTGTATTTGATTTGGGATTGTGATCGAGCATGATTTTGAGAGTCACGATAATATTACTAAGGAACGTCTTTATCAGAATAATTTTTCTTTATACAACATCAAATTGAACCATAGACAAACTTGGATTTGCAATTTGAAGTATCCAATCTCCTGGTCCTGCGGAAAGGAAAAAGAGTGTGGACGGCTTAGTTCGAGTGGACAGAACTCTGAATTGAACATCAACCATAACAGTTACCATCTTTCCCTTTTTCACCCCCATGCTCACTTTAGCGAAGAGACCTGATATACATGTTGTCACATGGCAAGTCGCCATGGTTGTAAGCTTGAATGATTGTATCACAGAAGTTCGGTATAAGTCACGACCAACCACAGAGAAAGATAGTCTCTGAAGACTTCCCTATAATAGTTCTCTATGTGTTTAATCTACTCATGTATATATGCCGTTCTTTTTTTCGGCCAACCAATATATTCATGTATCGTGTTGGATACTTTTAATGGGTAACGAAACAACAGATAAACTAAATAACCTATATATGGTTCAATATAATGCGCAAGCCAGATTGACATTAATGCTTTATTACCATGTCCATGCCTTCAGTACTCAAATCAGTAATATCTATCTTAACATATATGACTGCTCACTTGCAGTTACATTGACGTGTGTGCAAAATATGTGACAAGAGGCTACAGGGATAATCTAACCATCAACACCAGGAGCAGAACTGCCGCTGCTACCCCATTTTTGAGTCACAGAAACTGGAGAATGGGTCAACTGCATATTCTTCAGTAGCTGGGAATCGTCGTAATGCGAAGGAGATGGAGCAAGGACACCTTCACCCTCAGCCGCATATATGTCTGCAGCATTCTCATTGCATGCAATCGCCTTCAGTTCCTCCAAAACCTCATCCATTGGAGGCCTCATTTCCTTGTCCTTTTGCAAGCACAGGAAAGCTAACTCGGCCACCGAAGTCGTCATCCTATTGATTTTGCTATCTGACTCAAATCCTAGATTTGGGTCGATCAATTCGCCAAACGCGCATTTTTGAATCTTGTTAATAGCGAAGTCGGCCAAATTAATCTCGTCCATTTCTCTGCTTATGTCCACAGCTGGCTTGGATGATACAAGCTCGATCAGAACAACTCCGAAGCTATAAACGTCACTCTTCTCTGTGAGCTGGTAACACCGATGGTAGTCAGGGTCCACATAACCTGGAGTCCCTTGAGGAGCTGTTGAGATATGAGAGACATCGTTGGGGAATAGCCTCGAAAGCCCAAAATCCGCAACTTTAACCCCAAAATTCATGTCGAGAAGAATGTTATTTGTTTTCACGTCACGGTGGACAATGTCAGAAGCGTGGAGGTAAGCCAATGCAGTAGCAGTCTCTATGGCTATGCCCATACGGATTTGCCAAGGCAATGTAGTAGAAGAGTTTGCTCGCTGGCCATGGATATGATCAGCAACAGTGCCATTCGAGATGTACTCATAGACAAGTAGAAGCTCGCGGCTGTGGCGAGAAGTGCAACCGTACAGAGACACAAGGTTTTTGTGTTGCAAACGGGTTAGGATCTCTACCTCATTCATGAACTGCTTTACCCTCCGATAGTTACGCTCGCATAGGCGCTTCACTGCTACTTCCCGCCCATCTTGAATTTTTCCTGTTAAGAACATTGTAGAAAATGTCTTTCAGTTGCAGATCCCTTGGAGGAATAGTGAAGGAACATTTTCTCACCGTAGTAAACAGTTCCAAAACCTCCGTCTCCTAGTTCATTGGAAGCAGCGAAGTTGTTTGTGGCTTCTTCGAGTTCGGTACTGTTGAAAATGGGGACTTCAAAGTAGACATTGCACTCTTCCTTGTCTGAATTGGACTGAGGATGTGAGGTGCTGTTTTTCAAACGGGACTTCAAAGAAGCATTATTCTTCTTCAAGTAGATCATATAGGACAACATGATGATGGCCAAGCTTCCGATTCCAATACCTGATGCACCAGGAGATAATTAACCAGTGTCCTATGTACGAAAATGCTTTTAACTTTTATGTCGTTGCTTAGGACATATGGATTACTACAGCCAACTTTGATTTGATCAGCATTGTTTGATTGGTTTTCAGTAAAAACCAGAAAGGATACTTCTGCAAGAAGGTGATTCTGTTTTTGTTGTTTTATCATGTCAAGCAGGGAACAGATTGTCCTAGTTATACTTTGATTTGTTCAGGTTAGCGAAGGCAATGTGATAGCAGACAAGAAACTAAGAAAAAGGAAGTCACCTGGTCCTATCTTCCACCGCAAACTCCCTTTTCCTGCATCAAAGTTGAAAAAGCAGATTGGTCAACTGAGGGAAAGGATGCCAATATAGCCTCCATAGAGTTCATACATCAATACTCAGACGAATAGAGAATAATAAAAGGGAGAATAGCACAGCCTGTACTTTCATCAGAATCCTATCTGATCTAAAATTGATGCACAACCTATCCCAATGTGAACGACAGATCAAGTTCAAGATATAAAGTGGGGTAACTTATGTATGCTATTCATAATGAGGCGTGTCAACTACTTGAGCATTTTATTGGCAAAAAAGAGTCCTATATATTCATCTTCCTGACATGAAAAGTCAGTTCAATTGTCATAAGATCTCCGTTCTAAAGGTTCCGTGAAAGTATTCATGGGGTTGCACAAATGCAAAGAAAACATGTATGCCGATTGTGTATTATCCCACCCAAGGAAAGCCAAAATGAGAAGTGGAAACTGATAAGTTGAATGTGAACAATGCACATAGAGGTATGGTGTGGGATCTCTATGATTAAGTGCAATTGTATCCATTCTCTCAAGTCATTCTGTTAGGAAAGAGGCCTGTAATATTTTGAGGAAGACAAAACACTTTAAGTTTGCTAACATCTGCAATTGAGTGTGCAGACCATACTAGTAGATTCATATGAAGATGCTGTTAGCAATAGGACGTCTTAAGAGCGTAGAATGACTTCTGCTCTAAAAGATGAACAATCTATTGGACGCTATATATGTTGATAGCTGGATGCACGTTGCAAATGGCGAACAAGTTATTAGACAAGGAATATGTCAATGTTTGAAAGGATAAACTAGAGGACGTGTGATTGCCAAAAAGGATTGGAATGGACCAATAGAAGAAGAACAAAACAAATGACATGAAGTCGTCAATGAGCTTGGTTGGACCATGCAAAACTTTTACAAACTAGAGGGCATGTGGTCGTCGAAGAGTTTTGATGGATGGAATAAAAAGTGAACAGTCTATAGAACATAAAGACATCAATATGCTTGAAAGTGCCTAAATGTTGTAAGCAAACAATTTTGGGTGCGTAGAAGCTCAGATGAACCTGAATGCACAGAGTGTTCTCGCTTATAGATGGCATATGGGTTCTGCTATAAGCCTCTACAATCATGAAGGGAAGACGTAGATTCTTTATCAATGTAATTTGAATTCAAATTGGTGTTGTACAAATGATCTTAGGTATTGGAATCCACAAAAAAGCGGACTAGAGAAGATCGAAACCGTTCACCACATTTGTGCAGGCAACAGAGGATGACAGGCAGCTACAGAAGCAGAATCGACTACTTTGGGAAAATCTCTCAATGGAGCTACAAAGTGAGTTCTGCGATTGTAGATGACAGAATCAAGGCTACTCGTAGGATTTGAATTTCAGATGGTCATTTGAGATCTCATGGCTATAAATCAACCAACCAAGTGGTAGCTTTGGGGGAAAATGAATAAGAGTCTATGCTCTGAGTGTTCATCCTCTTGTTCTTGGGTGTAGTGTGTAAATCTAGTTGTAATTTATTTTTATTTTTTGGTAGAAGTCTGAGGATTGTAATTAAACAATAGAGTGTGAAGTGTAGTGAAGATTGCTTGGATTTGCAAAAGTAGAGAGCTACAAGTAGAAACATTTTCAATCCTGGTAACATCTTGAGGATTACATAGTGAATTCCAGCCTTGATTTGGGCTATTATGGTTGTGTTAGAGTTGGGAGAGTGACGAAGGCCAGCGGAATAGGCCAAGTAAATAGGCCTGAAGGGAGAAGACATAATTAACAAAGCTAGGCATGCATCTTTCTCCTAACGCTTATAAAACTTGTGTCATCGTGATAACCACATTCTGTTCAGGGAAGAGAATAAATTATGACGAACTTATTGTGTAAACTGTTTATTCCTAATTCTAAAAACCTTACCGCCGCCACTGTTGCATATCAAGGGATGATTGGTTCCATTTGGGCAATAGCACACAAAATCTGTGTCTCGTGATCTTCCACATCGGCCTCCGCTTTCTCGACAACCAGTACAAGTCTTGTTAGTTATATCCCATTTTTACCGGACCCCATTCTTCAACAATTCCTTGTAGTTGACATCTTTGATAGTTTGATTAGAGAACCTTCCCTTCAGTTGTACTATCACCATTGAGAATGACTTGCAGGGGCAGGTTTCATTTGGGTGAGGGAAGGTGCCATTAGGAGGTAACGGAAAACGGAGGGGAAGTAACGCAACAGAGGAGTTGTACGTGGCTTTAGATGGACAACTCACGGGGGATGTTGGGAAGGAAGGATGGCCGGTGCAGTTATAGAAGAACTGGAGCGTAGGAAGAGGAAAAACACCGTTCTTTAAGAAGATGCCTATGGGATTGAAATAAAAGGGACGAGGGAAAAAGCAAGGAGTATCCAATAGGCTTACTAATTCGATGGAGCTCTCCTCGTAAGAGATGTTTTTAATTGAGTAGTCAGCATACGTAGGTTTTGTTCCTTCACAAATGATCTCAAATCCAGGGTAACCGCATAATTCTCTTCCTCCTCCACGAATATAAAAGGGATAACTTATATTCAGACCGTGGTTGCCCCCACAATTGCTGGGTTTGCACTTTTCATATGATACTTCATCCAACGACGACATGATAGGATCTCCTAAGATGAAAATGAAGAAGATGTAGAAAGCCGTGCAAACTAAGTCTTGTGTGTGAGTGCAGTGTAGACCCATCCCAGGATTTCGATATGGTTCTAATCTCGAACATAGGAAATTTCTTTTCTTTTTGGGTATTGATGCTCAAGAACAGAATGGAACAGCAGGAAGAAGAGGGAGAAAAAGAAGGAGAAGTTGTTTGATTCCTCACAAGAAAGTGAAAAGAGGGGCCTTGTTATTGGCAATTCCTTCTACTAGTCTTGTGAGATCAGCTGCTTAAACACGGCAGTTGACTTGAAAAGGGGACAAGAAGACTAGAACAAGCGACTTTTGAGAAGAGCAGGAGACACTCAAGGGAGTAATGTTATCCATCACTTTACCTCTTTGATGATGATAGGTCGGTGAAATCTGTAGACCCGCAATTAGCGAACTTGCACAAATCTTGCCCCGACTGACAAGTTATTCCAAGAGTTGACTCCTATTTTCACATATTCCCTCAAGTTGGATCCTTTGCAAGAGAGGTTAATGAAAAAAATAAAAGACGCAGAAATTTTACTCTCCCGTTATGCTTATTAAAATCAAACAAAATAAGCAAAATTAGGAAAATAAGTTCAAGACAAAAAGAAAAATCAGTGGGTCTTTGACAATTGGAGGTCTCTATTCGAAAATTAATTTCAAATAAGTAGCAGTAGGAGTTAGTTTCCGGAAACAGCCGGAAATTCCATTAAACTAAATATCCTAAGCATCATGAGCATAAACAACAAAAGCTATCGGCTTACCCAAGAAAGATTCTGGAGAGGATTTTGTTAACACCTCCATTTTAGTTGACTATTCAAGTATAAGAAATGCTTGTGTGACTATTTTAATCTATTGTGAAAATATTAGACTGTTTTAAACCACAAAAATAAATAAATAATTAGAAGTTGTTTTGAGCTCCATTTTTTTTTTAAAAAAAAAATTGTAACTCACAACATGCTATTATTCTTACAGGCCAAAAACTATTATGCTAGCAAAGATCTTCAAGTATTCATTCTTTTAAAAGTACAAAAATTAAAATTATTAATAAAATAAACTAAATAAATAATTACATGACAAATGAAAAAGAGATAAAAAGTGATAAAAAAGGAGGTTTTCTCTGCCAGTATGGGCTCTTGAACCTTTTGAATAAACCTTAGCTCATATAAGTTATCTTGCGTTTAATTCTTCCGATCTCATTGGCGACATTTCTGAAACATCGTTGCTTGGATTTTCTCACTGTTTGGAGCTATAAATTAAGCTTGATGAATGTGAGTTCAATATTTGTTACTCTCGGTCATAGTTTTGCAATGAAAACAGGAACTGAGACTTCATACATCATCAATCTAAAGTCTGAAATGATCGATGTTGAGTTGATTATTTATGTTAGCTCTAATTGTGATGGACTGACATGAATCGTTACTGCAAACTCATACATGAACTAAGCAACTAAACTGCCCACCATATGTTCGACAAAATGCCCAAATTGGGTCCATATAGATTAGTCCCTGATCCCGACCTGTTTTGAGTCCGTAATTTGATTTGCATACTTGGTCAAAGTTCAGATTCTTTTACTCATATGATGAAAGTTATAGGCTATATTCTTATTTCTCTCTGAGAACTAGTGCTCGCAAGAGCTTTTCTCGAGAAAATATCTGATGTCTCAAATAGAACAACAAATAAAAGCAAAGAAAAAAAAAAAGATTTAGAATATAGTCACAGCAACTGCAACGTAACGTGCGAACTGAGTTATGACTATAAGAAAACTTTAGGTGCCGTGACGTACCAAGTGCACGATTGATACTTCTAGCCTTTCGTTCCACTTAACCAATCAACAGGCACGGGTGCTGATCCAACCTCCACGGCTCTTTCTTGAAAGTGTCCACCTCATCGTCTTGAAATGATTGACTTTGGCATAATCACTCAATTTTGTCATTGGATAATTGTCAAAAAAATTCTTGTACGTAGCCAATTAAAACCTAAAATTTTCAATTGTGTTAATTTAATTGTAAAAATCTGTTGATGATTTTTTAATATAGTCCATCCAACTAATTTTGATCAAAAAATCGCTAACGTTACGGTCTAGTCAATATTAATTGTTTTATAAGACACAACCGGTGTAAATGTGAACAATTCTTATAATTGTATTAAATTTCCACAATTCGTTCTTTTTGTCCCTTTTTTTTCTTTGCTTTTTTTTGTTTTTATTTTTATTTATTATTTCCCTACTAGTTGCCGGTCGTCGGCCACAGGTGAGGACCGTGACACCTTCTCCCTTGCCCTCACCCCAATATAATGTTGGGAACATATGGTGAGGGCATCACAGCCCTCGC
The DNA here is from genome assembly GCA_014182365.1 of Eucalyptus tenuipes. Taxonomy (NCBI): domain Eukaryota; kingdom Viridiplantae; phylum Streptophyta; class Magnoliopsida; order Myrtales; family Myrtaceae; genus Eucalyptus; species Eucalyptus tenuipes. The sequence goes on along the minus strand of CM024538.1, from coordinate 27,146,126 downwards.
TTATAGCCATTGACTTATGTAGAAACAAGGAAAAAAAGAAAAAGAAAAGGAAAGGAAAAAAAAATCATCTAAATCAATGACGGATATCTTGACTAGACTACAATTTCAACAATTTTTAATCAAATTGACCAAATCAACTACATTGGAAAATCATCATAATGTTTAGCATTAAATTGGCAAAATTGAAAATAGATGACTAAATCGACCACCGTATAATAAATTTAGGACTTTTTGGACACTTTTTCCATTTTGTTGATGTGCTGATAATTTGTTTCGAGAAGAAACGCACATATTTATTTAGTCTTGAGGTTGCCCATTTGTTATGATTGAGTGATTAGATCAAGATGATAGTGGAAAAATAGTTATCAAATTAGTAAGTCCGTAACGAAACCGGAAACCAATGAAATTATAAACATAATGAATTCTAGGTGGTCATGCCGTCATGTAAATTCGGCCGCATAAGATGCAAATTCATGTTAAGATGCTTTCTGCAAGTAATGACATGGCTTTATAACTTCTGTCGGCTTTAGCATTGAAATACTCTTATATATCTTGGTACACAACTTGGTCCTTGCGCTAAAAGGCTAGCTGTGCTTATAGTACGAACTTAAATTTCACACGACCATGGACATTGAAGTAATTGGTGATGATCTTGATGGAGAAGACAAATAGGGCTTGGGAGGACTCGCAAACAGTCAACACTGCCTCTTAGCATATCCACCACCTCACTCATTTTTGGCCTAATTGAGGATTAGTCTGTATGCACCACAAGCCCACTATTACCATCTTTCTCAGTTTTCTCTCTGTCTCTTTCACTTGCGACATTCTGCGGTCCCAACTCTTCTTGAAGTCCAAGACACTTATGAATCCAATGTGGGAAGTATATTTCACTGGTTCTCTCTACTCCAGTCACTATATTTTTCCTCCCACCACTGTCATCCCAAAGCTATACACATTGGATTTTTGGGATATTCCTTCAATGTTCCTGCAAAATACTTCTGGCGCGATCAATCCAACAGTCCCTCATGCTCCAAGTAGTGAGATTGTGCTCTTCTCTCGATGGCATATCTTCGCACGGCCAAAGTCAGAAATCTTGGGGCAATAGTTTTCATTGAGAAGAATGTTGTGCGGCTTTATGTCGAAGTATAATATTCTTGAGTTGCAGCCTTTGTTCAAGTTTTCAAGCCCTTGGGAGAGAGATTTGGTACAAGGTGTCCCACCCGAGGTGGCCGCAACCTAGCTTGAAGTAGTTCTCTTCGTATATGAGTTTTTCCAAAGATCCGTTGGGCATGTACTCATAGACAACGGCCCTTTTGGTTTTGTGAAGGCAAAAACCTAGTAGTTTAACAATGTTGACATGGGAATTTCTGCCCGTGCTGTTTACCTCATTGATGGAGTCTTCACCATCGCCTTTTAGCTTGCTTAGGATTTTCACAGCCATGAGATGTCCATCTGGGAGCTTCCTTTTGTACACACACCCATTGCCTCCCTTGCCTAGTTTTTCTTTGAAAGGGTTGGTCATTCTCTTAATGTCAGCGTAAGAATACCTTGTCGTTACTAAAATTCCATGATTTTCGAAAATGACCTCAAATTTATGACTCTTTTTCATCTTTCCGCTCCCTATGATCGTGGATTTCTGTTTGGAAATTTTCTGTTGACAAAGATAGGCTAGGACTATTATAGCGACACCAAATGCACCGGTTGATGCATCTTTGTAACCAAACGACATACAAAACATAATTAGAGATAATCATTTTCCCAGGGTTGTAGTAATCCTACTTTCTGTTAAATACTGTCCAAATGTCTGCATTTCAATTCGTAAGCACGCAGAAGAAATTTGATTTTCTACTTACCAAGAGCACCTTTCTTCGGTAAGCTCCTAGGTTTCAGTTTCCCAGCGACATAAAAGCAATATTAGTCGGAGAATTTTTATTGGAAACATATAGATGATACAATTCATCAAGGTCCACGTGCATCTTCCTCCCAATAGTTATGAGATTCATATAATCATATTAACCACATTCTGTTCAGGGAAGAGAATAAATTCTGACGAACTTATTGCGTAAACCGTTTATTCCCAATTCTAAAAACCTTACCGCCGCCACTATTGCAGATCAAGGGATGATTGGTTCCATTTCGGCAATAGCACAGAAAGTCTGTGTCTCGTGATCGTCCACATCGGCCTCCGCTTTCTCGACAACCAATATAACTCTTATTAGTTAATATATCCCATTTTAAGTGGAACCCGTTCTTCAACAATTCATTGTAGTCGACATCTTTGATAGTCTAATTAGAGAACCCTCCCTTCAGTTGTACTGGAACCATTGAGAATAACCCGCACGGTTCACTTTGGTGATGGAAGGTGTCGTTAGGAAGTAGCGCAACAGATGAGTTGTATGTGGCGTCAGAAGGACAACTTACGGGGGATGTTGGGAAGGGAAAGGAAAAAGGGCCGGTGCAGTTATAGAAGAACTTGAGGGTCTGATGAAGAGAAACACTTTTGTTTAGGAAGATGTTTATGGGAGCGAAAGTAAAGGGACGAGGAACAAAGCAAGAAGTATCCAATTGGCTTACTAATTCGATGGACCTCTCCTCTTAAGAGATGTTTTTATCTGAGTAGTGAGCACACGTAGGTTTTGTTCCTTCACAAGTGATATCAAATCCGGGGTAGCCGCATAAATCTCTTCCTTCTCCATGAATATAAAAGGGATAATTCATATTTAGATGGCGATTGCCTCCACAACTGCGGGGTTTGCACTCTTCATATGACACTTCATCCAATGATGGCGTGATAGGATCTCCTAAGATGGAAATTAAGAAGATGCAGAAAGCCGTGCAAACTAAGCCTCGTGTGTGAGTGCAATGTGGACCCATTCTGGGATCTCAATATGGTTCTAGTCTTGAACGTAGGATGTTTCTGTCTTTCTTTTCTCTCTTTTTTTTTTTTTTTTTTTTTTTGGTGGTGTGGGTTGGGGGGGGGGGGTGGAGATCAGCTGCTTAAACACGGCAGTTGACTTGGAAAAAAAGGACAAGAAGACTAGAACAAGGGGCTCGGGTGGAGACACCCAACAAAGCAATGTCATCCATCACTTTACCTCTTTGATGATGATAGGTCAGTGAAATGGGCAGACCTCCAATTAGTGAACTTGCACAAATCTTGCCCCCATTGACAAGTTATTCCAAGAGTTGACTCCTATTTTCATATATCCCCTCTAGTTGGATCTTTACAAGAGGGTAATGAGAAAATAAAATAAAAGACCCAGAAATTTGAATCCCCTATTATGCTCATTAAAATCAAACCAAATAAGAAAAATTAGGAAAATAAGTTCAAGAAAATAAATGAGTGGTCTTTGACAATTAAAGGTCTCTACTCAAAAATTAATTTCAAAGAAGTAGCAGGAGTTAGTTCCAAGAAACAACTGGAAATTCTATTAAGGTAAATATCCTAAGCACAATGAGCAATTGATCTATCCAAGAAAGTTTCAGGAGAAGGTTGGTTGACGTTTAAATTTTAGTACAAAAATTAAAATTAAAAAAAAAAAAAGCAAGACAATAACCAAAATAATAAATAAATACATATCAAATTAGAAGGAGATAAGAAGTTATAAAAAGGAGAGTTTCTTTTTCACTACGGGCTCTTGTACTTTTTGAGTAATCCTTAGCTCATAAAAGTTATCTCGTGTTTAATTCTTCGATATAACTCCCAATCCTCATTGGCGACATTTCTGGAACGTCCTTTCTTGGATTTTCTCACTGTTCCGAGCTAGAAATTAAGCTTGATGAATGTGAGTTCAATATTTGTTACTCTCGGTCATAGTTTTAGAATGAAAACGAAAATTGAGACTTCATACATTGTCAATCTAAAATCTGAAATGATGGAGGCTGAGTTGATGATTTAGGTCTCTGTTAGCGCTTGTCGTGTTGGAATGAAATGAATCGTTGTGGTAAATTCACATATAAACTAAGCAACTAAAATTCCCACCATATGTTCGACAAATGCCCAAACCGAGTCCGTATAGATTAGTTCCTTGATCCTGACCTGTTTTGAGTGTGTAATGAATGATATGTCACGTGTGATTGCAATTTTTTTTTTTTTAATTATGGCTAAGCATGATTTTCTTCCGCATTTTATCTCCACCGAGACCAAATCTGAACAATTTCTTTAAGATTGCGTTTGCTCAGTGTTTTTACATCTTTCAGCTGCACTCAATGGAGATCATCGGCAAGTTACCGCTCAAAAATTGACAGTGAGGTATATTCGATTAGCTGTATCTCATCTCGTGTTACTTAAGGCCTCCTCTAGTTCTTGTAAATGCAACAGTCATATCTTTGATATATAGACAACGCTGGTGAGACCAAGATGAAGAAAAATTAAAGCCTAAAGCTACTTGTCAAACTCTGTAGAAGTGATGGTGGACTTAGATAAGAATGGATGATTGAGAACTAACAAGTCTATTACGAAGGAGAGCAATGCCATGTAAATGCTACAGCAGGAGTTGTTTATTCAATTTGGAAATTCCTTACTTGGGAGATCAATTTGACTGGGATTCTTCTTGTTTACATTTCAGTCATCTGTCGGGTAATTTGGTTTCCATACTTGGTCAAAGTTCAGATTCTTTTACTCATGAGATGAACATTATCAGGCTATATTCTTGTTTCTCCTGGAAAACCAATACTTACTAAGAGCTTTTATTGGAACATATCTGACGTCTCAAGTAGAACAACAAAAAGATTTAGAATGTAGCCACAGCAACTGCAACATAATGTGCGAACTTAATTACAAATATAATTAGTCAATTTTGTCGATATATAATTGTTAGCAAGTGTAATATTCTCGAGTTGCAACCTTGGTGCAAGTATTCAAGCCCTTGAGATATGGCTAGGGAGATTTGGTACAAGTTGTCCCATCCGAGGTGGTGGCAACCTAGTTTGTTGTAGTTCTCTTCGTGTATGAGTTTTGCTGCGACCTAAACCCTCTTGTGGGGGAGGAAGCTATTAGGTTAGGGTATTGTCAACTTCGGGCTGACGGCCTTCTATTGACTTGAGCTCTCCCAAGCCCATATTTTGCGTGACATCGAGCATTGAAAATTTTGATTAGTTAAGCCAATGCAAAGTTAAACAAAGGAGTTGCCACTACCCTTTTTTAGGGTCAATTAGAACCCTAGTAAGATTTGGGAGAATATTTTACCATCTACGCAACCACAGAATGTGGACTCGAGGGCTTGATTACATTAGCCCCAAGGCAAACGTACTTAATCTAATCATGTGCTAACTAACGCCACAGCAACCCATCGAAGAATTCTAGGTTTAGTCCAAACAATTCTTAAACAAAGAAAATAACATTCGAGATATTGAAAAGCGCAACGAAATATAATCGCAAAGAAAATACACATGCGCGCTAGAATTGTCCTTAAAAAGAAAAAGACAACCCCAAACAAAGAACCTATTGTAAAGTCCTAAAGGCTTGCAAATTTTGGGTTTCAATACTGTTAAAAGATTTTCCATTTTTTATTAAAATTTTCTGATTTTTTAAAAGAATTTTCTGAATTTTTTAATGATTTTTGTAATTTTCTAAAACTTTTTGAATTTTCTAAATTTTTATGAATTTTCTGATTTGTTTCAAATGTTTAATTTTTTTCAATTTTTTTTATTTTTTTACGATTTTTTATTTTTTAATTTTCATTTTATTACCCGATCCATAGCCAGATCCGACCCAGGCCCTATCGGTCCGGGTTAGACTAAAAAGGGGCTGCGCTAAGGCCCACTTTGAATTAATCCCACTTGGCCCATGAAAATTTTAAAACAGCCTACTCAAATTCCAGCCCGCTCCCATTTTCTCTTCTCAGCCCAATCCTCATCCCCGGGCCCATGATACACCAGCCCACGGATCAGCCCAAAATTAAATTAAAAACGAAGCCCATTTCCTTATTCTATTTTTCTATTTTTGGCTTTTTCTCTTTTTTTTTCTCTTATTGTTCTTTTTATTTTATTCTCTTTTCTTTTCCTTTTATTTGTCCTTTTTACCCCCTTTGGTCTTCTTCTTCCTGGCGTTCTCACGCCCGAAGCCTCCTTCTGCAGAGCCTTCGTCGGCGTTCGGGCCGGTGCTGGCTGACACCCAACCTCTAACCAGTCGTCGGCCCCGACCGCCACTCGTCGGCCGACCTTGCCCCGAATGGCCAAGCCGAGGCCAACTCCAAAGTCTCAACACACCCTCTCACCGTTCGGGAACCACGCAACGCTTGGCCGCGTCCGCCCGATCAAAGAAAGGGGCCGTGACAACCATAGGTGAAACAACACGTCGAGCTAACGATCGGTCGAAGCTCAGGAACGCACACTCCCAACATAAATTTTCAGATCTAGTTTAGGCATTACGTCAAACATTTGAGGCGCGCTACTGTAACGAGGTGTTTTTGGCTCAACTGGAGCTCGAACCATCCCGGGATCTTCGACACACGACAAACAAGACATCAGAAACGAAACCTAAGGCGATGCAGGCCGGAGCTCGCGCGAACCGGACGGGAACGAGCTCTGGCCTGGTGTACCGGAGACAGAGAGAACACACAAAGGCAGAGGGGACTTGCCTGGTTCGGGCGGGGCGCTGTGGCGGATGGCGACGGGCGGGCTGGCCTCCGGCGGCGGTGAGCCCCCTTCTCCTTCCTCGTGCGAGTAGACCAGCCCGCTCGCTCTCCCTTCCTGCTCACCCTCTCGGTCTCCCCCACTAAACACAGCTCTCTGCACACAGCTCTCTGCTCTCTCCATGGCTTCCTCTCCCTCTCGCACGCCGCCCACCTCATGCCCCACTTGTCTCGGCCAGATGGAATCTTTTCTGTCGTGTTCCTCTCCCCCTCCTGCGCCAGCTCAGCTATTCTTTTTGCCCTGACTTTGCTCGCGTCACTCTTGCGGCGTCATGGTCGTTTTTCGTGTCGCTGGGGTAATGGCGGAGCGCGCGAGGAAGAGAAAAGACATACGTGTGGGCTGGGCTTTTTCTTCATTTTAGGTTCTGATGGGCTCAAAAATAAATAAAAAATGGATGGGCTGAAGAAGAAATAAAGGAATGGGCTGCAAAAGCATTAAAAAGAATGGGCTTCCCACTCGACTCCTTTTTTTTTTTCTTTCTTTCTATAATACTTTTTATTCATTTTCATCTCACCTATTTTGTTCATCTTTTTATTTTATTTTTTCCTTTTTATACATTTTTTTATTTTTTAAAATAAACAGATACCCTAAAAATCAGCAAAAATTCGGGGTTCAACAAGTTTCTTCGGAGATCCAATGGGCATGTACTCCAAGACAAGCCCTTTCCGTTTTGTGAATTCTTCACCATCTCCTTTTAGCTTGCTCAAGAGTTTCACTACCATAAGATGGTGGTGTGGGAGCTTCTCTTTGTACACATAACCATAGCCTACTTGGCCTAGTTTTTCTTTGAATGAGTTAGTCAGCATAAGACTATATTCTTGTCACTAAAATTCCACAATTTTCGAAAATGACCTCAAATTTATGACTCTTATTAATCTTTCTCCTCCAGTGATCAGGCATTTCTGCTTGAAAGTGGTCTGTTGACGAAGATAGGCTAGGACTATTATAGTGACAATAAATGCACTGATTGATGCGCTTGCGTAACCAAAGGAATATAAAGCATAAATAGAGATTATCATTTTTGTGGGGTTTTAGTACTCCTAGTTTCTATTAAATACTGGCCAAATGTCTGGATTTAAAATTCGTGAGCCGTAAAGCAAGACGAGGTTTTTGTGGTGCAAGGGGGCAAGGATCTCTACTTTGATCATGAACTGCTCGACCCTCTAGTAGTTGTGCTCTTATAGGAGCAATTGACTGTTGCTTCTCAACCATCTTAGAGTCTTCCTGTGAAAAATATGTAGAAAATGCCTTGCAGTCATCACCTGTAGGAACAGTAAATTGAAATTTTCATTCAACGTGTTCCAAAATGTCCACATCCAAGTTCAATGGAATCATAAAAGTTATTTGTAACTTCTTCGAGTTCGCTACTGGTGAAAATAGAAGCCCCAAAATAGACACTGCTCTCTTCCATGTTGAATTAGAGTGAGGATCTGAGGTGCTGTTTCCAAAATGGGAATTTAAAGAAGCTTTCTTCCTTCCCAAGTTGTGACACCTTCGACCCTACCCCAAAACGCAATGAGAATCAATAGGCCACGAAAACGCAAAAAAAAGACTACTTTGGAGCAAAAAATCGATTTTTATCGGCAAGAAGTAAAAAATTGGAAAAGTAAAAATGGGTTACGAAAGAGGACCCACATGGGCCCAATGGGCCTCACACCCAAGTGGGTGGCCCAATGGGGTCCATGGGCCACCCAAGCCATTTTTGGTCTTTTCAAATCCTTCATTAATAAACCCATGTACATTAACAGCGCGTGAACAATACCCAAAGTTAGTAAAATTATCATTTTGCCCTTCTAGTCTAATAAAACAAAAACATTTTTGCATGTAAAAAGTGTGAGGCATTCAAGGGGATGGATGAGAGAGAAAGTAACACCATTCTAGCCCAGTCTTCCCTATTTCTAACTTAGGAATGATGGCCACCCTAAATAGAGCTTGGAGGGCAAGTTTTCAAGAAGCCATCTTGGCCGCTTATTCTTGGCTTGGGGACCAAGGTTTCATCTTGGCCATCCATGGAACTTGGCCATGAACCCTCTCTCTTTCCCCCTAAATTCGGCCACCCTCCCTCTCCCTTCTCTCTCCCTCTCTCTCCCTCTCTCTCTCTCTCTCCCCCCCCCACCCCTACATTATAGTCGAACCTCACCCTCTCCATTTCCACCTCTTTTGCAAGCCATTTCCTCTCGTTTTCCCTCTAGATCTCACTGGCCACCATCCACCATCCATCATCCCCATTGTCTGTCGAGACACTGTTCTCGCACCGCCATCTCAATACCGTTATGGATCTTGGAGCCTAGGAGGAAGCTATTTAGCCCTCCACTGCAACCTCCTCTTTCTCTTTTCCCTCTTGGCTTGGACCACCGTGGAGCCCGAAGGTCGTTCGTCGCCTTGCCGCTATCGTTCCACCACTAAAACACCACCACAGCACCTCACCGTGGGCTATTGAGGCTTAACCAGCCACAGCCGACACGAGTCCATCCCTTCCCACACTTTTGCCGTCACTTACCGAGCTTGAAATCGGGAGTGAGTGGCTTTCTAATCCTTATTTAGGGTTGTGGTTGCACTTAGGACTTAGATTAGTGTTAAGATTAAATGATGTTTTGACTATGTGATAAATAGTTTTAAGCAATAGGTTACCGTAGGTTTCCAATGGGTTATCACAATAGGTTACCATGTTTTACCAATAGATTATTGAGATAGGTTATCATGATTTACCGATAGGTTATCATGATATGTTATCGTACTTTCTGATAGGTTATCGTGATAAGATATCGTAAGTTGCAATAACTTATCGCGATAAAATTTTCTAGTATTTAATAAGTTAATGAAATATGATAAGCGGCTATGCGATAATTTATCATGTTTTGATATGCGATGAGTGATAAGTTATTATGACACGTTATATTAATGTGAGATAAGTTATTGCACAGGTTATGATGGCATGTGATAGATTATTCTAAAAACTTATACTCTATTGCAATGACTTATTGTACTTTAACGAGTGTTTTATATGCCATGAGTTTTAAATTGATTGGTACATCGTTGGTTGCTAAAGTTAAATATAGTGCATGCTTACGTAACCCTCATTATGGAAAGTGATCAATGTTTATGATATTCGATGATTGTAGCCAATTAAGATGCACTAAACAATATGTGGAAAGTTGGCATGTTGAAGTGTTTAAGTGATGCATCGTTGTGATATGATATAAGATATAAGTATGATATGATGGCATGTGGCAAAAGTTATCGCATGTTATATGGGCATTACATTCCTGCATCGCTTAATAAGAAAGATATTAAATGAGTTTGAATGATGATATGCCCGCGTAATCACCTAAATACCCTGATGCGTATGATTATGCGGGATGATGAAACCGTCCTGATGCGCATGATTATGTGGGATGATACCCGATTAAATCGGATGCCCCCACATTAACGAGATGTCGTTCGCAGATGGATTTCAGAATTAAGCTTCTTAACTGGAATGCTATCCTAAGGTGTATGTATACGCGGAATGATGTCATGCCCAAGGGGGCGAGATGATACCTAGTTATGCTAGAAGACCGCCAACCTTCAGGTTGGCCATGGCCTTGAGCGGTCATAATAATCTGGACATATATGTGTGAAATGTGCATGAAAAATTATATTCGCTTATGTCTGAATTATTAGTTGGCATTTGTGCATGATTATGAGATATTACACATTCTCATGCCTACCTTGTATATATGTGATTGGTTGTGAGATTTGCCAATGTGCTTATGTTATGATGGCTATGAGGAAGTGAGATAAGCATTCATGTTAATAGTTAGGGAAGAGCAAGAGCTTTGCTATTGATCTACCGTCGATGGTTAACTTGCAGTTTATACCAATTTCGAGACAAATTACCTCCTTAAACGAGGATTAGGGAATTTACTCATTGTTATTTGTTGAAATGTTTCAGGCCCTAAGCATGACTGAACCCTTTCGATATGTCCGCTTCGGGGTCCCTATGGATCAAAGCTCTGAGGTGATAGAGTACATGATCATAAGCACAAAGAACTGATACGAGCGCTACGTCACTACCATCTGGGTAGACGAGAGGTTAACTAACTTGGTGCCCTACAATTTCATCGCTTGGTAATACTGGGCAGGAGGGATGTTGTATGGCCTCTTTACAGGTTTCGATGGACCCCTTGGGATGGGGATTGCGACCACTAGTTGGGATGCCATGGACCTAGACGTCCCTGATAGTGAGGTTACTGATCCGGATACTGACCCAGATTAGGACCCCGACCCCGAGTCATGGTACTTTGGGGAGCCTATGGAGTGTTAGGAGTTAGCAGGGTATGTCACTTTTTGAGGTCACCCTCTTAGTAGTAGAAGTGTTAGACCAACCCCCCAAACTCAAGTGAAAGTGCGTGGCTAGCTAAGTTTTTGGTTATAGATGAAATTAGCCTATAATAGTTCATGTATGTGCATAAATAAATGAAGTGTGTTTTGATGTATGTAAATATTTTTATGCTATCCATATTTTGATTTGGTTGGGTGATTTGTCTCCGCTTCTGCTTGCACATAATTAAACGATAATATCGTGTTAGGTCGCAATGTCTTCTGGGATATCGCATTTTCAATAGCCTAAGTGAACGAGGGTTATTGCGCATCTAAGGATCGGGGTGTGACACAAGTGGACCGTTTCGGATGGGACAATTGCCAAGAAAACTGGGCTGAAAGAGCCTGGGTCAAGTGGATCGTTTCGGATCTATTTTAATACCTGACAAACGCAGAGACGATACCCTGTTCCATATGTAACTAGATCTCTCGTACAGCTATAAATGCACTCACTTGGCCTACACATTTTTGTGGATTGTGATGTCGACGATGACGTTGAGGCTGTTGAGAAAACTGGGCTGATGGCACTGGGTCTGGGGTGAGATCTGTTCGCAAACTTGAAAAACCATGTCTTGGCTTTTTTCCCGCTCCTCCAAAAATCAAAGCAGAATTATTCGCTCTCTCAAGACATAAAGAAAATAAATATGCACTGAAAAATATTTTCCTCGGAGGAGGGGAAAATCAGTGTGCTAAATTGTCAATGTTTCCGTATTTTTTATGAAAGCTATGTATACATGTTCAGCAGTTTCATGCCCTTCTCGGAGGTGAAAAGAAGGCCCTTATTAGTGACGCAGCATTGTCTTCCTTTTGGAGGATCTGCATATTCTGTCTTCTTACACATTTGAAAGTGAAAAGAAGGCTGTGACAGCCTGAATTTTCAGATTTCGGTTTCGATTAAATAAATGGGCTTTTCATCGATGCGCTTATAGCCTTATTCTCTGAAAGGGTCCCTCACGAGATAACTAGTCTATCTGGGGAAGCAATTCAGGAATCTAAATACAATGGACTTGAGAATTCGATCAGGAATCGACTGCTCGATCGTGTCGATCTGCAAGGGTCATTACAGCATTGTCAAAATCGATCAGAGATTAGAGATAGGTCGACTCGACTGAGATATGTGATCAAAGTGTGGGTGATTTCACCTGATTACAAAATTCTCATCGATCGGCACTAAATTGATTTTCTGTCGTTTTGGGTACCTTGTGTCTGTAATTGAAACCTTGAGATTTTCACGACAACCGAGAGTCGCCAATGTGTCGAAGATGCACTATGTGACTCGAGATAAATCGATCAATGGTTAATTGCACTAAAAAATTCCTAAAAAAAAATTACCCGATAGATTAGGTCACGCTAAAATCGCATCGGATTGAAATTAACAGTGAATTTGAACCCGATTTCAGAAATTGAAAGTTCTGTGATGTCACAATCTATTTTAGGACCGTCGACTCATCCTCCGAAAAATTTTCGGAGATTCCGAGATTTTTTCGGAAAATCATTTCGGACGTTACGGAAAATTAATGGAAATTCGGATCGGCCGAATTGAAGAGATTTTCAACTTGCAAACTGAGTTATATGGCGAAGGGGACCTGTAGAAATTATGTGGACCTTTTCTACATCGAAATTGGATGTCGATTTCCAGAAATTAAGGATGAAATTGAAACTCAAATTTGTGAAATTCGGAGCTGGATATTGGGCAGCAAATTTGGCTTCAAAATTTATTAATTTTTGGATTCAATTATCAAGAAAGAATTAGAGGGGACCAAGTGGATAGACTTGAAGACTTTTTGGACAAAAATCACGATGAAATTAGATATTTCATCTTGACTTTTAAAACAATGTTCCCTCCCCTTCGTGCGTCGCCTCTACCCCTGCCTCACTTTCATTTCTTCTCGCATTTTTTTCATCCGAGCAATCCATCCCCTTGCCGCGACATCCCAAGCGAAGCCAACGAAGCCCGAAGCCTCCACCAGCTTCATCTCCACCGAAAATGCTTCTGGCCACGTATCCTTCAGCCCATGCCATCATCATCATCTTTCATCATCAATAGCACCATCCACCATCCCCATTTCCCTCTCTCCCTCTGCCCTGTTTCTCTTCGTGTCGTCACCCACCGAGTGAGCAACCATCAGCCCTCATCTTTTCATTTTTTTTTTCATTTCAACCGAAACTGCTACCCACCCATCGTGTCTTCATCGATTCTCCACCGCCCTCAGCCCATGCGTCCGCTTCTTTTCCCTTCAGCTGCCAGCGAAGCCCAAAGCCACGATCTTCACACTGCTTGCAGCCCCTTCGGTCAACTTCTCGCCATGAAGCCCCAACGAAGACCGCCAGCTCACCTTCCTCGGTCGGTTGGTTGATTGCTGTGACAACTCCAGCATCTTGAGCCGCGCGTCTTCAGCTTCTTCGGTCAGAGCCCCAACGAAAGGCCACCGCCGTTGACTTCGAGACAGCTCGCCACCACCGAAGCTTTCTGCTCCATTTCGTTGCTTCTGTCTCCGTTTGGTCGTGTGAAGTCGAGCGAAGCAGCGAGCCAGCGAAGCCCATCTCCAGTCGAACTTGCTTCAGCCCAACAGCCCAGTTCAGTTGCATTCCAGCCCATCTCAGCCCAATAAATAAGCCCATCAGCCCAGCGAATTGAGTCCATTCAGCCCACGATCAGCTCAGCAAAGCCGAAGCCCAGCTCACATTCTTTTCCAGCCCAGTCCAGCGAAGCTTGCAATTGTTCAGCCCAGTTTCTTGAAGCCCAGCAATTCAGCCCGTTGGTCCAAGAAGCAGGCCCAAGCCCAGATCAAGCCCAGTCCAAGTCAGTAACAAATCTCAATTTGGGTTGAGATTTGTTGGGCCAAGTTTTGGCCCGGCCCGAGTGTTCGCCGACGTCGCCGAAAATTTGGATTTCGGCCGCCGTCGCGCCGTCGTCGCGTGAACTGGTTTCCGCAATAAACCGGTGAGTTTATTCACTAAACTCTTCGTAGTAGGCTAATGACGTCTAAGTGGTGTTTAGATTTATTTAAGTGTAATTAGTTTAATTATTATTTTATTTAATTAAATTAGGATAGTTAGAATTAGTTAAATAAGTGGTTAGAGACTATAGGTAGTTAAGTTAGTATTTTGTTATTTAGTTAGAATGGTTAGGGTAATTTATTTAGTTCAATAGGTGGTTAGATTAAATTTATTTAGCATAAATTAGCATTTTTAGTATTTAATTTATTTATTTAATTAATTTCAGTAATTATTTAATTATTAATTATTTTTCCGGAAATTAGGCCGGGATAGCTAGTGACCAGAATTTCGTGCTTATTGCAATGGTGTGGTTAATTCTTGCAATTGAGTGGTAAATTATGCAAATTGAGTGCTGATTGGACTTTTGAGATTTAATTCCAAAAATTGTGAAATTTCAATATTTATTCAGAAAATCCCGGGTGTCGGATTTTAACACCGAAAATGGTTTTATATACTATATAAAATAGTGGGATTTTAAAAGTGAAAGACATCACATTTTCTGTGTCGAGTTGACCGTGTACCCACACACGACTAATTTACAATGTATTTTTAATACGAAGAAAATAGGTCAGGATCACTATTTTAATCGAGGCTTTTGTATGCAATGCACAGTGTCCTGGGCCGAGATTGAGTGGTCGTGTGCTGGTTAAAGTGAACCCGTCCTAGCGTTTACGCCGAACGTTACTAAATCCCACTTTCGGGTTACCCATGCATTAGGGTAGCGGGTCGCAGTAGATTCTGGACCTAAGCTCCTTTGGGATAGCCGTCTTTGTGACGTAGCCGTGCTTTATGGGGAAGAGACGATGCCTGGCTATGCCAGTAGACTACCGAACATGGATGTCGACAGTGCCTCGAGTGGCTTAATTAACAATTGGAACGCATGATTGTCTGAGTTTGATGCGCCTGATTATGAGACAAAACTGTGTGGCATGGTATGGGTCGTGTCATAACGGTTTGGTCTTATAATCGGGACTCCTGTGATGGATTGGGCTGAGACTTTTGTAGTTGATTGAGAAAAGTAAGACGTTTCAATTGCCGTATGCATTAATTGCGTGCATTTGAAATATGAATTGTGCTGACCTGCAGGAAGAAACTGAAGCGATGTAAGTTCCTTGTTCTAATTGTGTGGTTGTGTGGCTAGAGCGCCTTGAAGCGTATTTCCCTATTAATCGGAGTTTAGTGGGTGAACTTGCTGAGACATTGTCTCACTGGTTATTGAATAACCATTTTCAGGGTCATTGAGTGGAGGACCTGGAGCAAAGAGGAGGTGAACGGAAGTATGGGTCGGCTAGGATCGTTTCTTTTTGGAAGGCTAGACTTTTGTAGTCTTTTGGCCATAAACTTGTACATGACTCTATGCGAATATAAAAGCATGTTTGTTTTGAATCTGTTGTCCTGCTTTTCTATCTCGAGATGATTACTGTCAGGGAATTTATTTTCGCTTCCGCATGTGCAATAAAATGAAAGGGTCGGCGACTAGTCCTGAGAAGTCACAAATTTTTATCGACCAAAGAGGGATGGGCACGCGCTCGGGGTTCGGGGCGTGACAAAGGCCCTTGCTAGTGCCAATTCCTTTATGGTCTTGTGCTATCAACTGCCTAAACACGGCATGTTGACTTGGAAAGAGGAAACGGAAGACTTGAACGAGAGACTCTTAGAAAAGCAAGGTAAAGACACTAAACCAAGCAATAAGTTATGTCATCCATGACTTCCCTCTTGATGATGATGGGTCTTTGAATGTGAGAACCCGCAATTTTAGTGAACTTCCACAAATCTCGCCCCTATTGACCGGTAACTCAGAGAATTGACCCATCAAATTTTGCGACGTCCCCTCATGTGAACCCCTTCCAAGAAAATTTGTATCTTCTCTTATGCTCACTAAAATCAAACCAGATAAGCAAGATGGGGATAAAGGAAGTATGAAAAATAACGGGATAAGTGAGCCTTTTAGAATACTATGCATCTCTGATGAAAAAACAAACTCCAAGCAGCAGAACACGGACGTCTATTAAACAGTGCAAAATCACAGAAAAGGTTGCTCTTGGCATAGCCACGAAAATTTCTTGCGAGGTGACAGTGATAACGTGACTTACTAGAGAATTCGAAGAATTTGTCACAGGATTCAAAAACTAATTTGAACCCATGTGTTGAATCTGCTCAAATACCTGAATTTTTTACAGTAGACCTGCATATATTGTCCAATATTATGTGCAAGCTAGAGTGACAAAAGCACTTTATTACCACATATATTCCTCCATATTCAGACCAGGCAATGAAATTGGTAATATCTCAACTTGCGTCCTCGTGTGCAATAAATCTTACAAACAGCTATAAGGAAAATTTAAACATCAGCAACGGGAGCAGAACAACTGCTACTACTGCTAGCCCATTTTTGAAATACCGAAACAGGAGAATGAGTCAACTGTATGTTCTTCAATAGCTGGACTCTGTCATTATTCATCGGAGATGGCACAAGGGCATCTTCGCCCTCATCTGCATCGACAGATTTGTTCACAGCATTCTCATAATGCGCAATAGTCTTCAGTTCTTCCAAAACCTCGTTCATTGAAGGCCTCATTTCCTTGTCCTGCTGCAAGCACTGGAAAGCCAGCTCTGCTACTAAAGTTGTCATCCTACGAATTTCACTATCCGACTCAAATCCTAGGGTTGGGTCGACCAACTCGCCAAGTGCGCATTTCTGGATCTTGTTTATGGCAAAATTGGCCAAACAAATCTCGTGCTTCTCTCTGCTTATGTCCACAGCTGGCTTGGACGATATAAGCTCGATGAGAACAACTCCAAAGCTATAAACATCACTCTTCTCAGTGAGCTGGAAGCATTGATAGTACTCGGGGTCCACATAACCCGGAGTCCCTTGAGGAGCTGTCGAGATATGAGAGACATCATCCGGGAATAGCCTTGAAAGCCCGAAATCTGCAACTTTAACGCCAAAATTCTTCTCAAGAAGAATGTTTTTAGTTTTCACATCACGGTGGATGATTTCTGAAGCGTGGAGATAAGTTAGGGCAGTAGCAGTCTCTATGGCGATGTTCATGCGGATTTGCCATGGCAACGTAGGAGATGAGTTTGCTCGCTGGCTGTGGATATGATCGGCGACAGTGCCATTTGAGATGTACTCATAGACAAGTAGAAGTTCACGGCTGTGGCGAGAAGTGCAACCGTACAGAGACACAAGGTTTTTGTGCCGTAAACGGGTAAGGATTTCTATTTCATTCATAAATTGCTTTACCCTGCGGTGGCTGTGCTCGTATAGGCGCTTCACTGCTACTTCCCTCCCATCCGGAAGTTTTCCTGTCAAAAGAAATTGAAGGATGCGTGTTTAAGGATACTTTTTTGTCCCTTAACTGGGTAAAACATGGAGGAACCTTTCCTTACCATAGTAAACAGTTCCGAAACCTCCATCTGCAAGTTCATTGGAAGAAGCAAAATTATTTGTGGCTTCTTCAAGTTCGCCACTAGTGAAAATGGGGACCTCAAAGTATACACCGCTTTCCTCCATGTCTGGAGCAGGGGAAGGACGAGGAGTGATGTTCTTCAGATGAAACTTAAGAGAAGCATACTTTCTTCTCAAGTAGATCATATAGATGAATACGCTAAGGGCACTGACCGAGACTCCAATTCCGACACCTGATATGCAAGGAAATTTCAATCTAGCTCTATGAATTACTGAGGAGTAGGTTAATCCAAGGAAACTTGCACAGAAAAGGGACATCGCTGAAAAAACAGCATCCAATCTATCAGATTTCTTGCTACTGAATTATGCAGTTTACCAGAACTTAGGATAATGCCCGGTAAGCATGCATTCTTATTAAATGAAAAAAGAAACGTGTATTAGACATGACTGAAGGCAAAATTTGAATAAAGCCACTCAAGTAGCCAAAGGTTCCACATTGTTGAAGCTATGCGAGCTATGCGAGTTGGTAAAATAATGAAGTATCAATTGAAAGCCAGCCTGATTTCATTTTATACCCTTTTTGCATCGGAAGATTTCTGACTTCTGCCTGCATAACAGTCAGAAATTTAAACTATCCAAATGTGATTTTGCACATTATTTTAAGTGGCAAGAGGATTAGCTCAAGTCGCCAAATAGTAAATGTAATGCATGAATAGTAAAAATATTTGTATTTACCTAGTTTTATCTTCTGCCACAAACCACTGTTTCCTGCACAGACGTTGATAATCAGTTTGATGAAAAATTTCCACACATAGTGCAGATAGCCCACAGATTCCGATTCACGGACTAGGATACATAGAGTATAGGATGTGAAGAACAACTAAAATCTTTGATGAATTTCATAAAGAGATCTGTTCTTTTACCAGTAAAAGAAGTATCTAGTATAGATTTGTGTTTCACAGCTGTGCCTTAGGAGGCACTGAAATTGCATTATGAACTCGGGAGAAAAGAATTTGTCTCCAAAAGAAATTATTATCCTCATTATCATGGCTCGCAAAATAATCCCATCTCGGTCAAATAACAAGGTCATCCATTTAATTATAGCCAGTTTTTGACGGATGAGGCTCACTACGCTTGGAACACAAGAGGGCATAGTAGCCCAAAAACTTCGTGGCCAAAACAAGAAGACCATTGGAGTGAAAGATCCAAATTTTTTGCTCTCTGTGGTTGTGGTCCCTTTTTATTGTTCATTTCAACGATATCAGAAGCATGAGATTTCATAGCTTTGGGTTGGGTTCAGGACTCTTTTACAAAAATCCACTTTCAGATCATTCTGTATAGCATGGAAATCCACTGTCAGATCATTCTGCATAGCTTGGAAATTGCATGCATGACGGACAAAAACAACTTGTGGAGGAACCTCCTTAGGTTATTAATAATCTCCTCTATGACATGTACTTCGAAAGGCTTTAAAATTAGTCCTTCTTCATACCCAAAAAAAAAAAAAGGTCCTTCAGGATGAAAAACAGTTGCAGTCCAAAAATAACGTTCATTTGTTTGTTCAATTGCCAGTAACATAGTGGCCAAAAAAAATTGCCAGTAATAAGAGCTGCTGCCGTTGATGAAACATGACTCTCTTAGACTGGCCTCTAGTATCTTCAATTGGCTTAATGAAAACTCAGGGAAAAGAAAAGATCTGCTTATTGCAGCAAATCCTGGTAAAACTCACCAGCATCACAATTTTTGCGACTAGATCTGTCAGAGCAATAGCAAACAAAGTCTTTGTCATTTGATCTGCCACATCGGCCTCCACTGTGTATGCACTTAGCACAACCCTCATTGGTCAACAATGTCCAGTTCAATGTGATTCCATCCTTCAGGAGCTCCGTATAGTTAACACTATGGATGGTTGGGTTGAGGATTCCCTCCTTCAGTTCAACCGGTATTCTTGTGCGTGAATGACAGGATCCACCTTTCTCTGCTGGCCATTTTTCCCCACGTAATAGTACAACAAACGTGTAATTTAAGTGATCAGATGTGCAACTTAGCTGAGATTGAGGCAAGTCTGTAGAAAATGTATTAGTGCAGCCATAGAAGAACTTTAGATAATATTGGAAACGGAAGTTCCGGAAGAAATTATCGGGAAAATGGAAGTAGGGAGGAGGAACGAAGCAACCGGTGTTATTCATATACCGAGTTGCTAACCGAAAGGATCGCTTTTCATAAGAGATGCTTTGGATGGAGAAATTGCCATACATAGTTTCCCCTCGTTCACATCTAACCTTAAAGCCAGGGAAGCCACAAAGTTTCTTCCCCCTTCCAGCAACATAAAAGGGATAGCTTATGTTGGGACCACTCTTGCTACAGATAGTGGCCTCACAATCCTCATATTTCACCGACCGAACTGTTCCCACTAAGACGGCCATGAAGAGGATATGAAACCTGACGTATCCTAAAACTCCGGCAATATTGAGATAAAAGTGCAGACCCATCTTCTGAATCAACAAATGTGGTTCTAGCATATAAAAGAGACACTTGTTATATATGAAGTTGCTTTGCTGGTGAAGAACATCAGCATCAGCGATAATGTTTATTGCATTTTTGGCTTTGTCTTATTAATATTCTTGCCGATTAGACACGTTAGTTGACTTGGAGAGGGAAAAATGGAAGAGTTGAAGGAAGAGACGGCCTTGGCAGTGGTAGGGACAACTCCAAGTGAAGAATAAATTTTGGGTCTCTCATATGTTATTAATCTTTTTTGGTCGGTGAAATCTGAAAGCCTACTCCAATCAAGGAACTTGCACGCACCTTGGCCCTATTGACCACAAATCTGGAAAAAAAGAGAAAAAAGAAAAAGAAAAAGGACTTGACTCTTTGAATTTGGACTCCTTCATGCGTCAAATTGAACTCTTTTCAAGCAATAACGTGCCAACCGTAACATTTGGTCCCTCATTTTGACTTGGTCAAAAGTGGGCTTTATTAAAAAGAAAAAAGAAATAAAAAAGAGATATACAGGGAAAACGAGAGCACGCCAGAAAACAGAGAAGAAAGGAAAGAAAGATTGGAGAAAGAAGAAGGAAAGGAAAAGGAAAATAAGATTTTGTGTATAGGGTTTTCCTAGCATAATAGTCTTTAACTATTGTGAGAATAACAATTTATCGTAAGCCACAAATTTTTGAAAGAGTGCGCCTTACAACCAATTATAATTATTTGTTATTTGATTTTTTAAGATCCAGAATAGACTGTTATTCTAATAGTATATTAAAAACTGTCATAGAATCATTTCTCTTGTGCATACACACTATGGAATTCTTGTCAAACTAAATCTGTACGACGCCCAGTAGGATTTATGCCATTGATTCGTCTTATTGGATTTATGCCATTTAACTACGGAACCCGATTTTGGAGTTGTTAGACTGTGGAATTACATGGAGATCATGGGTGAGGGCATTGTGGAGCCGTGCGATTTGATGGGAGTCAATTTGAGATAACGGTTTAATCAAAGTGAAATTGTAGAGTTTCACACGCGAACTCCGCAATGCGAATAGTTTTCGATAATCGCTTTGAGCGATGATTGTTGAGGCATGAGGGTCAATTTATTAGCGATTATGCGTAGTTTAGCCGATATGTAGTTAATGTAGTGTTTGTAGTGGCTAATAATATTACCTAGATGAGGATCAATAGGTGATTCTAAGAAAAACTTGACTATTTATTGCAAAATTATAAACATTAGGTTAAATATAAGCAGAATAACAAAAACGAGTTTATATAAGCAGAAGCAGGTAGTTATATTAAGTGCAATGCACTTCTATTAGACAAATATGGAATAAGTAGAGACATAGAAAATGATGCACTTAGAGCTTTATAAGAGTTTGGCTTGGTGTAAGCCTACATCCACTTTCCCAAACCAACACTCTCCCGATTAGGTTCCATTAAAAATCTTCTAAGTAATTAGAGTAGTATGTAATGTTTATAGTCAAAGCACTTCTTCTCAAACCTAGTGCTACTTATACTTAAGCACATGGATCTCGCTGTCACAATCCTAAGCATAAACTATGACACCGAGTCACTTCTCAAAATGCTACACTTTTCAGTGAACTCAGGAAACAATATAATGTAAAGCTTTCTCTATTAATTGAATTGCTTGTCTGAGTTGATGCTTCTTGATTTCTTTAGCGTTTGTTGATCTCCTATTATACTTCCTCTTCTAGAATCTCAGTCTTCTCCTTAACCATAAAATTTTGCTTCGATAAAATTGTTGCTCTAAAACAATTCCCATTAAAAATCACAGCCTTACAATATCATAATTAGCAATTTCCATGAAATCCCAAACTTAATAATTTAAAAATTGGACTTCATGGCTCAAATTTCACAAAAAATTGAAGTTAAGCTTAATTTCGAAAACTTCTTAGATTAGAAGTACGAAAAGCGCCAGCACTTACCAGACTTTACAATACGTAATTGATCCGTCTCAATAAAGACTTCATGACATGTACTCGAAACACCTCTTTTCCTTTCTTCTGCTACTTTCTTTTCTTTCCTTTCTTCTTTCTCTCCTCCATTTCCTCTTGTGCGCTCATCTCGGCGTTAGAAAGCTAAGTCCACTAATCCTTTTTTTTTCTCTCTTTTTTTTTTTGGGGGCCGACTTTGACTTAGTCAAAATATAACATGGTCTGTGGTGGGATGTGATAAAATCATTTTCGAGGTTTGTAGACAATGTTTGTATGTCCTTTCTCACGACAGCATTCTCCGTTTGAGTAAACAGGTGTTAAAGGTCTTTCTCTTTAGCTTTTTACATAGCCTTCGTTTAACACGAAGAACAAATTGGCTTTTCTGATTACCGTCCCCATGAGACTGAAAATGACAGAAGGAAAGTGGATTTATCTCCTGCTGCATACAACTACTACGTATGATGGATTGTGTTTCAATTTCCTGAATGTTCTAAACCTTTTCCGTCATAGTCGGCATGGCAAAATCTACCACTGTGTCATGTTAAGACCCCGGGGAACCTTTGCGTCCATTGTTTTCTCATTTTTTTTCTTTGTTCATATTTCCCCATTGGTCGTCAATTGCCAGCCACAGTTGAGGACACCCTCACCCTCACCCAGATATAATGTGAGAAAATAACAAATAGTGAGGGCATCAGAGCCCTTGTCTATGGCTGGCTACCGACGCAAAATCAAGAAAAAGAAAAGAAGAGAATATATATATATATATATATATATATATATATATATATATATATATATATCATTAACATCAACGCTAGCCGTCCTCAATGATTTTTAACTAAAATTGACTAGATGGACTATACTGGAAATTATCACAAGTTTTAAAATTGAATTGGCAAAATAAAAAAGTTTAGAATTGATATGGCCATCAAACAATAGGTTTATGAATTTTTAGATATTTTCTTTCTTTTGGTCAAATACTTTTCCTAATTTGTTGAAGTACTAATAATTTGTCTCAAGAAGACACGCACATATTTATATAGTTTGACTTTGCTCATTTATTATGATAATGATTAGAGCGAGATGATCGTGGAAGAATAGTTGTGAAGTTTTTAAGTCTGTAACGAATCTAGAAACCGAGGAAATTAAAAAGGGATAAGTGCTACAGAAGTCTTAAAACTTGTTACGAAAATGCAATTGAGTCCTAAAACTTACAAAAAGTGTAATTAAGTCCCAAAACTTATCAAAATGTTTCAATCGAGTCCTAAAATCGACGCCGTCAAATTTCCTAACGGAAAAAGCTGACGTGGCACGGATGTGACTTTTTTTAATCGTTTCTCTCTCCTATGTGGCGAATAGTTAAAAAAAATCCATTAGGAAATTTGACGATGTCGAGTTTAGGACTCGATTGAAACATTTTGACAAGTTTTAAGACTTAATTGCACTTTTTGCAAGTTTTAGAACTCAATTGCATTTTTATGACAAGTTTAAGGACTTCTAAGGCACTTATCCCAATTAAAAAACATATTGAATTCTCGGTGGTCTTGCCGTCATGTACAACAGCTGCCCAAGTTGTAAATTCTCGTTAAGATGCTTTTTGCAATTACTAACCTGGCTTTATATAATTTTTGTCGGCTTGAACCAATACGATAAGTAAAATTACGAAAGTCTTATTAGCTAACTATCTTTGTGTACGAGTTGCTCATTGGATTGAAAGGTTAGGTGTGCTCACAGTATGAACTTAAATTTTACACAACCATGGACATTGAAGTGGTTGGTGATGATCTTGACGGAGAAAATAAATAAGGCTTGGGAGGCAGTCAACACTGCCTCTAAAAATATCCACCTCCTTTTTCATTGTTGGCCTAATTGAAGGATTAGTTTGTATGCACCACAAGCTCACTAATAATGTAACATCCTCGATTTCGACCCTTATTTTGGTCCCAACTAGGAGGCTAAGATAGGCCTTAGGTTAGTCGAACCTTCCTAGAAAATAAGTGTGAACAAGTATGAATAAGTGTGAACAAATGTGAACGTATTAAATAAAGTGGGGAAAAAGATATCTTTATAACCTAGGCTCATTAATATCCTAAGATCTAAGTGTGAATGGTAGATTTTGGAACCTACAAAGGAGGGGTCACATGTAGAGAGAGAGAGAGGAGAAGGCCAAGACAAATCCAACTTTGAACCAAGACAAGTCTATCTTATCTCTTTTGGACATTAGCCAATAAATAACCAAAACAAGTGCCCAAGCTAATATAGAGCCTACTTGGGATCTTGGGAGATAAGATTGTATAGCCATGGATGACCCTTGATTCAAGGCCAAGTGTGAAAACTCCTCTTTTCAATTAGAATTTGCCTCATTTAATTTTCGAAATTTCTAAACCTTTGTTATTTGCCAATTTCACAGAGCCTTTTATGTTACGAATTTGGAGAATTTTTCTTCATGAAAGTTGTTCAAAAAATCTTTGTCTATAACATGTTTAAATTTCATATTTTTCTGAGGTGAAATAGTTGGGACGAAGGCCCAATCAATTACCTTATAAAATCTGTCTAGTATAGTGAAAACGGTAACCAAGTTGCTTTTTCGAATTTGGACATGCTTCATTCACAAAATTTTTAAATGACATCAATATCTACAATATATTAAAATTTCGAAGATTTTTGTGAAGATTTAGATTTCGAAATGAGTCTCTCTCTCTGACTATTGAATCTGCTCGATGGATGAATTTTTGGGTTGTGTTCAATGATTTGGTGCTATTTCCACAAAACGAATTTGGCTTGGATTTATTCATGAAAAATGTTTTTTAAGGTCTTCTTTACAACATATTAAAATTATATTATTTTTCAAGTCTTTTTGATAAGGTAATTATACTGATTTCGAAAGTTACTCAAAACTATTTTTGCCTTAGAATGGGAGAACCATACGCTCAACTTAAAGGGGAAGAGAGCTGCAAGCCTAACTAGAGGAAGAAGCCAATCGAGAGTCTTCTTGGCTTGAAGATAAGAATGTATTAAATGCTTTTAGAAGCTAGCTAATTAATGAGCTTAATGAGTCACATGCTTATGTGTTTAACTTGAAAAACAAGTTGTCCAAAGTCCAAATTTCTTGATGACCAAATCTTATATAAATCTTAGAGTATGATGGCCCTAGATTATAACCTTGATGAGCAAGACAAAAACCAACCAATTAGCATTAGGCATTAAAGGGGCTTATGTGTCCCTAAGCGCCGTAGGCAATAATGAACCTAGATTGAGCCTTGGAGAGCAAATAAATAGGTGGATCAATCACAAACCGACACCAAAGGACCTTGGCGCCAACTCTGAAAGATAAGTACGCCAACTCTTCATTTAGGCGTAACCATGAGTTTGCATAAAAATCTAAGAGGAAGAGGCCTATAAATAGGAAAAAGCATCCTCACATTTTAAGAATAAGCCATTCTCTCCTTTCCTCTCCATTTCGCTTCTCTCTTTCACACCCTTCTCTTCCAAGCCACCCTAGACGCCGACCGACCACCAAAGAAGCATCTTAGAGCTAGGTCCAAAAAAGTAGTAAGTAGATTTTCCTAACTCTTTGATAGGGCGATGTGCTATGCTTATCGATTTTAGGATCATGTTATCGTTTGCTTGTGTTGGCTTTATATTGTTATGCTTGTTGTGTTTTATATTGCTTGTTGTTGCATTAAGTAAGTTCATGATCTCGCATGAGTGTCGAGGAGAGGTCTCGGTGACTATGGACAATGCTAAAGTCTGAGTGAATGGTTCCAGGTCAAGGTTGAAAGTGCTAGTACAAACACCTAAAGGGGGTGAATAGGTGTTTAAAAGAAATCTTAACAAATAATTGGGGAATAAAACAAGTTGCAAGTAAAGTCTGAATTAGGATCAAAGTCTGACAAATGAGCCACTAGACTTCTGGTAAATGTTCAAAACCTGTTATGCGATGGAACAAACTTCTGAAATAACTTGTAAGTACGCAATAGACTTAAATATGAAGAGTTAAGGAAAGAGAAGGTTGCACACGAAATTTATAGTGGTTCGGCTTAGATCAAGCCTACGTCTACTCTCCCACGCTGACAGCCTTCTGGCTGGATTCCACTATGTGATCAATAAGAGATTACAACTTTAAGTGCAAACACTCAGTGGTAGATCACACTATTTCACGAAATCACTCTTTTGGTATTTCTCTCATGATCATAAACGTTTAAACTCACCAAAGATAAGTTTATGATCAAAGTCCACTCATACTTTGGAATTCTAAATTCTATGCTCCGTCTCTTACTTGCTCATCGGTTCTTGGTCTCCTTAAATACTCCTCCACTTCCAAACTAGCCGTTGGACAGTATCTAGAGGATCGTCTTCCAATCTACCCATTGGACATATCTATATCTAGAAAATTTAATAGCCGTTGAGTGACAGAAGTAGAATCCCAAATTGATTCCGATCGCCCATACAAACAGAATCTTGGTTTCCATAAGTAGAGCTTCTTCGTTTAGAAAGTTCTTATCTTTAAGATCCAATTGTCAATCAATTAAATTGAGTCAATCAGATCTATCTTGATGTAGAATCCAAACCAGATCATTAGCCGTTATATGTTTTGGGCTTGTGTTACATTCTGTCAAGTTGTCTCGTTCTGAACATGCTTCGTTCTGAATCTGCTACGTTCTGAACTTATGTCTCGTTCTGAACCTTGTCACGTTCTAGACTTATGTCTCGTTTTGGATGTAAAGTCTAAGAGTGTTCTGTCAAAAGTAAAGTATGAGTGTCTTCCATCTGAAGTAGAGTCTGAGTGTCTTCCGTCTAAAATAGACTTTACAATCTAGACGTAAATCTGAACATATTATGCTTCTGAACATATTTAGCCTTAAGATCTTGACACAGTCTGAATAAGTTCAGCTCCAGTATAGAGTCTATCTTCTGGTTCTTCCAAGTATAGACTTCAACAATATCCTTTACATGTTATATCATCTGCATAGTCTATTACTCAACATTAAACACGTTAGTAGCCTTTGATTTATTTTGTCATCTTCAAAACATCATAAGAGATTTCCCTAACAATCTCCCCCTTTTTTATGATGACAAAACAATATCTGAATATGAAGATGTGTAATAACACTTTCTAAAATATTAATAAATCAATCACCAAATTTTAGATTTTCAAAAAAAATGTGATTCGAATCAAAAGAAAGTAAATAGATTGAGCATAACAATATATAGAAAAATAATCACAACTCAATATTATGCAATAAATAATATCAACCAATCAACACATATGCATATTTATATTCTCTCCCCCCTTTTGTCATAATAAAAAAGCGATAATGATGGAAAAAGTATCACATAGAGAATAAAATGATAACAAATATATTTTGCATGAAACACAATTTCCTAAAAAAATAAAAATCAGCTTTTACAAAGTAAGTCGAATATCAAAGATATGTAATATGGCTCACTTCGATCATATATATCAGCAAATATCCAATAAAAATCACGGATGCATTATGAAATTCCCTTACCCTTTTTGTCATAATAAAATGATTATATCAATAAGAGATTTGTTAATGACAAAAGGTGATATAGGATGCACTAAACGGATTTTGTAGAACTTAACAAGTTCTAACACATTTACATTTTTCTTCCTTCCATAATAATCAAGATCATGATCAATTCAAAAAGATTTTCCATAATTGATCAATGCTCCCCCTCAATTTGTTGCCTTTTTGAGGTGATCACGATTCTTTTCCTTCTTTTGGATTTACTTTCTCCCATTGTCATCATGATAATGTTTGCATGTTGAACAGAATATTTTTCTATTATTTCCTTCGTAGCAGGAGCATCCGCAACGATCGTTTGCTTTTTGAAATTCGAAGCAGAAATTTGTTTTCTTCAATCATGCTCTTCTCAAATTCAACCAATCGTCACAGGAGATACTTTTCTGATTGCATCAAAATTTGTGCAATTTCGCAATCATTCTTCCCTTATAGAATTTCCTACAAGGAACTCATTTCCTTTTTGGTATCCATCAATTTGGATTATTCCATTTCGTTAGAGCAAAATATAAAATCCACATAGATAATCAAATATTATTTCTTAATTCATCATAACATATTATTTAAGGAAAGAACATTATGCACAATAATATCTTGAAAAAGAAATTCTCACTTAGTCAAAGTATGATAAAATCAGAGAGAATAAAATCTTTGAGTATCTAAGAAGGAATATCTTGCATAATTAACATCACGTAAAACAGATTTTCACTTTGCAAAATATGACAAAATCTGAGAGCATAAAATTAATCCAAATAAACTCAATTGTCTTTAAGCAAGATATCAAAAATAATCACACGATTCTTTCTTTAATAAAACAAATCATAGAATACGGTCATAATAAATTCCAAATCAACTGAGGCATAAAGAGGATCTAAGTATAATGAGAATTATTGCCCAAATTAAATTGAGAATAAAAAAATTCCTTACCAAATTCTTTTTCTTTTTTTCCTTTATATCCTGCAAAAACAACTCATCTTTTCTTTGGTACCAATATTTTCTTGGGTCCATGAGAGTTAGTAGAGTATGCTACTTTTACCCGATCTTTCTTAATAGGTTTCCAGACTTTAGGACATTCTTTCTCAAAGTGTTGTGAGTCTCTACAATTTGAACACTTGAGGGCATTTCGACCAACAGGTTTTGTAAAGATCCTTTGAAAATGCTTCTTGTGCGCAAGTTTATGAGGTTTTTGTCTAAGTCTCTCATTGACTTTAGGAAAATCTATTAGAGAATCACTTTCCTTATTAAAGCCAAGTCCCGACTTATTATAGTAAGGTACTTGTATGGAAAGGATATGCTCTAACGTTTTTGAACCATTTAAAAATTTTGTCGAAATATTTGAAAATTACTTTTTAAAAGAATCATTTTCTTTGTTAAGTAAATCTTGATTTTCTTTTGTTTGTGGAAAATCTTTTTGCAAAATTTCAAACTTTTTTTTTCGAGAAAGATCTTGTTGCCTAAGCCATGAATTCTCATTTTTTAGTTCGGAGATCCTTTTAAGAGAAGATTTGAGATTTAAGCAAATCTCATTTATATACTTAAGATCTTTAGTAGGAATTTCTGAATGACTTACCTCGATTTCCTTGTCGAATTCTAAGTCTGTGTCTAAGTTAGACTCTGATTCTAATTCCGAATTTGAGTCTGAGTCTGAATGTGTCATCAAGCATATATTTCCTTACTTGTCATCTTCTTTCATGGTTCTTTTCTGCCCATTCTACTTGTATTGTCTTCTTCCACTGAATTTCCTTCATTTTCTACTCATCTTTTTGAATTTCTTGATCATAAAAGCAAGTTATTCGTCGTCCATGTCATTTTTTGAATCTGTATCATCAAAATTAGCGTTAGATTTTAAAGCGATGGACTTCTTACCTTCGGGATCTTTATCAACAATTGGTTCCACTTCGTAGGATTGAAGAGTGCCAATCAATTCATTAACAAAGAGTGGCATAATCCTCTGAGCCTCTCGAATTGAGGTCTTAACATGGTTCCAATCTTTTGAGAGATCTCACAAAAGTTTGTTGACCTTCATTGGAGCAGAAATTGGCTGACCATGATATGCCAATCCATTTACAATTTCTATAAAATGGATGAACATATCTCCAATTGACTCTCTTGACTTCACCTTGAAGGATTCATATTGGCGAAGCAAGAAGTTTACTTTTATCTCCTTTACATGATTAATTCCCTCATAAGTGACGCGAAGTCTATCCCAGACTTCCTTAGCTATTTCACATGAAGAAATTCTATTATATTCAGCAGGAGACAATGTGCAATATAAAGAATAAATGACTTTTGCATCAAGAGCTTCTCTTTTGGACATCTCCGTTCGAGACATAGGAGCAGGGAGTTTGGTTTCTTTGTCTTTGCCATTCTTATTTGATGTAGATGCAGAGTGGGATTGATTCATTTTTCTACAACATCTCATAGCAAGGGATCTCTGGATCTTAGAAATGCCTTTATTTTGTTTTTCCAAACGTTGTATTCATTTCCATCAAAATATGATAGCCTGGTGTTACTCTGCCCTTCCATAAGTCCTGGTGCCAAGATACTAGCCATAGAATATCTTTAGCTTAGAAATAAAAACACTTCAATAAAATAAGCACAGTAGCTCTGATACCAATTGAAAGTGCTAGTACGAATACCTAGAGGATGGTGAATAGGTGTTTAAAAGAAGTCTTGACAAATAATTGCAGAATAAAACAAGTTGCAAGTAAAATCTGAATGAGGATTAGAGTCTGACAAATGAGCCACCAGACTTCTGGTAGATATTCAGAATCTGTTATGCGATGAAACAGACTTCTAAAATAACCTGTAAGTATGCAACAGACTTAAATATGAAGAGTTAAAGAAAGAGAATGTTGCACACGAAATTTATAATGGTTCAGCTTAGATCAAGCTTACGTCCACTCTCTCATGCTAACAGCCTTCTGGCTGGATTCCACTATGTGATCAACAAGATATTACAACTTTAAGTGCAAACACTCAGTGGTAGATCACACTATTTCGCGAAGTCACTCTTTTGGTATTTCTTTTACGATCACAAGCATTTAAACTTACCAAAGATAAGTGTATGATCGAAGTCTGGTCAGACTTTGGAATTCTAAATTATATGCTCCGTCTCTTACTTGCTCATCGGTCCTTGGTCTCCTTAAATACTCCTCCACTTCCAAACTAGCCGTTGGACAGTATCTAGAGGATCGTCTTCCAATCTATCCATTAGACAGATCTGTAGCTAGAAGATTTAGTAGCCGTTGAGTGACAGAAGTAGAATCCCAAATTGATTCTGATCACCCATACAAACAGAATCTTGGTTTCCATAAATAGAGCTTCTTCGTTTAGAAAGTTCTTGTCTTCAAGATCCAATTGTCAATCAATTAGATTGAGTCAATCAGATCTATCTTGATGTAGAATCCAAACCAGATCACTAGTCGTTACATGTTTGGGGCTTGTGTTATGTTCTGTCAAGTTGTGTCGTTCTAAACATGCTTCGTTCTGAATATGCTACGTTCTGAACTTGTGTCTCCTTCTGAACCTTATCATGTTATGGACTTGTGTCTCGTTCTGGATGTAAAGTCTGAGAGTGTTTTATCGAAAGTAAAGTCTGAGTGTCTTCCGTCTGAAGTAGAGTCTGAGTGTCTTCCGTCTAAAATAGACTTTACAATCTAGACATAAATCTGAACATATTATGCTTCTGAACATATTTAGCCTAAAGGTCTTGACACAGTCTGAATAAGTTCAACTCCAGCATAGAGTCTGCCTTCTGGTTCTTCCAAGTATAGACTTCGACAATATCCTTTACATGTTCTATCATTTGCATAGTCTATTACTCAACATTAAACACGTTAGTAGCATTTGATTTGTTTTGTCATCTTTAAAATATCATAAGAGATTTCCCTAACAAAGGTCACAAGCCCAAATCGGATTCGGCATAAGTTTGATTTAATAAAACACAAGAGTCGTTCATTAGTTCATCTTGCATGAGACGCCTTCGGACCTTTCATTCAGCTAAAAGTTTAAACATAAAATGAATCGGTTGATGTTTAAAATGCATGGACACACAATGGACTTATATGCTGACGCTGGGGGATGCCAGGTCGTTGCCTGGGGTAAAGCCCCGGATGCCGTTCTGATATTGAGATCTTGGACGATGCCGGACCGGGTGAGGCCGATGCCTGGAAGTCGCCCTAGATGCCGTCCTAATAATGAGATCGGGACGATGCAGTTGCCAAGGGGGGGACCGATGCTTGGTTGTTACCGGAAGAGTCGATTAATTTCGACTAATATGATACTGAAAAAGAAAAATGAAAGTCCATGTGTGGCCCATGACTGAGACATGTGTGATACTTGCAAAAGATGGGTTTGTTGGATATGTATTGTTAAGTAATTGCTTCAACTTGAGCATATGTCTGAATTGAGTCACTTAGTGCTTGAATGAGTTTCATGAGATGTGAGCATCCCTTTTTACGGCCGAAATGATCATAAGCTACGAATCTTTGGAAAACTTGTTCATATGCACTAACTCCTTGTCTTTGATTCTTGAAAGCACATAGACAATTGAGAGCCTTTCATACACATAAGCAAGGTAAGGCACGAATCTTACTATTGATTTGCCATCGACAAGTGGGTGGTGACCTTGTATTTGACGATCGACGGCAAGATGTTTTCCTATAGGAGAATTAGGGATTTCTACTTATTGAGTCATCGACTCACTCTTGTTGTTCTAATAATTTCAAGTGTGTGATGGGTGAACCTAGGTCCAGGAAGGGAATGAATCTAGTATGGGGGGCCACTTTTGGGAGCAGCTCGATAGAGGAGCTAGATGCTTAACTAAAGATAAAAGACTTTCGGGACGTTCGACGTTGCCGAGGGCGTCGATGCTAACCCGCCAGTCATGCTCTCATGCCAGAGATGGGGCGAAGGTGTGACAAATAACATCTTCCTAGCTTTCTCTCTATCTCCTTCATTTGTGACATTATGTAGTCCAAGCTTTTGAAGTTCCACATGGTTGTAAATCCAATGCGGCAAGTATATTTCACTGGTTGGTCTTGCTATCATGTACATCAATTGCCCGCTTTATGCATTTAATGACATGGCTTTATATAAACTTTGTCAGCTTGAACAAATAAGATAAGAAAAATTACAGAAGTATTCTTAGCAGAAATGCTAGATGTGGACACGCGGACCCTTAGAGTGCCATAACTTGGAAGAAAGGGATACTTAAGTGTCAAAATCGGAGCAAAATGAATCACTTGAGTGCCAATCCGGCCAAAATCCAGTCAAAACGCTGACGGTGTCAATTTTCCTGCAAAGCGAGTGCAAAACGGCGTCGTTTTGGTGCTGACGTGGTAAAAATTTACTATAAAAACTAATTTAATTTAATTTAAAACTAAATGTATTTAAAACATTTAAAAATTAAAAAAATCTAAAAAAATCTAAAAAAATTAAAGAAATTTAAAAAATTTAAAATTTTATAATTTTAAAAATTTTAAAAATTTTAAAAATTCAAAATTTTTAAAAAAAAGGGAGGCGGCCCCGGCCGACCCTCCCCACCTTTCGGCGATGGCGGGGAGGCGGCGGCGGCGGCGAGGGCTCGTCCTCAGCCGCCTCCCGCCTTCCTCCTCCTCCTCTTTTTTTTTTTTTTTTAAATAAATATAAATTATATTATTATTTTGTTTTAAATTTAATTTAATTAATTTTTATATTATATTAAAATTTAAATTATGCCAAAATAACGTCGTTTTGGCTTATTTAAGGGCTCTATTCTGGCCAACACCCGAAACGACGTCGTTTTGGTGCTGACATGGTAAAAAATTTAATATAAAATTAATTAAATTTAAATAAAAACTAAATTTATTTAAAATATTTAAAAATAAAATTTCAAAATTTACAAAATTTACAAAAATTTTTTTTAAAAAATTAGAAAAAAAGGAGGCGGATGAGGGCTGAAATTTTTTTGTAAATTTTTGTAAATTTTTGTAAATTTTTTAAATTTTTTAAATTTTTTAAATTTTTCGTAAATTTTTTAAATTTTTTAAAGTTTTAAAATTTTTAAAATTTATTTTTTAAATGTTTTAAATAAATTTATTTTTAAATTTAATTTAAATAATTTTTATATTATATTAAAATTCAAATTATGCCAAAACGACGTCGTTTTGGCCGATTTAAGAGTTCTATTTTGGCCAACACCCGAAACGACGTCGTTTTGGGTGAATTCGAGCTGACTCAGCTCTCCGGCGAGACACATCGGCGAGAAATATTAATATTTTAATACCACGTATGATTTCCAGCCAACTTTGTTGGAGATGGCACTCAAATATCCCACTTTTCTTAAAATGTGGCACTTAAGTATACCTTTCGTAAGTTATGGCACTTAAGTGTCCCTTTCTGCTAAGTTATGGCACTTGAAAGGTTCTTTTGCCGCTAGATGTGCTTACAGGACGAACTAAAATTTTACGCAACCATGGACATTGAGGTGGTTGGTGATGATCTTGATGGAGGAGACAACTCTCTGTCTCCTTCACTTGTGACATTCTGCGGTCCAAGCTCTTCTTGAAGTTCCACGCACTTGTGAATCCAATGCAGGAAGTATATTTCACCGATTCTTTCAACTCTCGTCACCATATTTTTCCTCTCACCAACCATTTCAAGCACTACCATCCCAAAGCTATACACATCAGTTTTTTGGGATATTCCGCCGATGTTCTTGCAAAATACTTCTGGCGCAATAAACCCCACAGTCCCTCATGCGCCAAGTAGTGAGATCATGCTCTTCTCTCGATGGCATATCTTCACAAGACCAAAGTCAAAAATCTTGGGGCAATAGTTTTCATCGAGAAGAACGTTGTGCGGCTTTATGTCCAAGTACAATATTCTCGAGTTGTAGCCTTGGTGCAAGTATTCGAGCTCTTGCGCTATGCCTAGGGAGATTTGGTACAAAGTGTCCCATCCGAGGTGGCAGCAACCTAGCTTGCTACAGTTCTCGTCGTATATGAGTTTCTCTAAAGATCTATTAGGCATGTACTCATAGACAAGAGCCCTTTTGGTTTTGTGAAAGCAAAAACCTAGCATATTAACAATGTCGACATGGGAAGTTCTACTTATGCTATTTACCTCATTAATAAATTCTTCACCAATCCCTTTTAGCTTGCTTAGGAGCTTCATTGCCACGAGATGACCATTTGGGAGCTTCCCTTTGTACACACAACCGTAGCCTCCTTGGCCTATTTTTTCTTTGAATGAGTTTGTCATTCTCTCAATGTCAGCATAAGAATATCTTCTTACTATAATTCCGCAATTTTTGAAAATGTCCTCAAATTTATGACTCTTATTAATCTTTCTACTCCCCATGATCATGGATTTCTGCTTGGAAATTTTCTGTTAACGAAGATAGGCTAGGACTACTATAGCGGCACCAAATGCACTGAACCTGTGTAACCAAAGGACATACAAAGAAAAAAAAGAGATAATCATTTTCATGGGGTTCTAGCAGTCCTAGTTTCTATTAATACTGGCCAAATGTTTGGATTTAAAATCCGTAAGCATGCGTAAGAAAATTGATTCACTACTTACAAAGAGCAACTTTCTTCAGTAAGCTCCTAGCTTTCAGTTTCCCTGCAACATAAAAGTAATAATAGCAGGAAAATTTCTATCGGAAAAAGAGAGATTACACAATTTATAAAGCTCACCGTGCATCTTCCTCCTAACAGGTATAAGATTCATATCATCATGATAATTACATTCTGTCTGGGAAGAGAATCATCTATGACGAACTTATTGCATGAATCGTTAATTCCTAATTCTAAAACCCTTACCGCCATGGTTTGTTCCATGTGAGCAATGGCATAGAAAGTCTGTTTATTTTGATCGTCCATATCGGCCTCCACTTTCTTGACAACCAGTACAACTCTTGCTAGTTAATAAATCCCATTGTAACCGGAAACCGTTCGAACTCCTTGTAATCGACATCTTTGATAGTTTGAGTTGAGAACCATCCCTCCAGTTGTACTGGTATCGCTGCGTATGACTGGCAAGCCGAACCTTGTTGAAAGAAGGCCTCATTTGGAAGTTTTAATGCAACAGAGGTGTTATATGTGGAGTTAGAAGTACAACTCACGGGGATGTTGGGAAGGAAAAAGAAGAAGGCTCGGTGCAATTAAAGAAGAAGAAGAGTTTAGGATGACGAGAAACACTGTTATTTAGATAAATGATGTTAGTGAGAGGGAAAGTGAAGGGACGAGGAGCAAAGCAAGAAGTGTCCCTTTGGCTTGCCAATTCAATGGAATTCTCCTCATAGGAGATGCTTTTAACTAAGTAATCACCATACATAGTTTTTCTTCCTTGACATGGGATCTCAAATCCTGGGTAACCACAGAAATCTGTTCCTTCTCCATAAATAAGAAAGGGATAGCTAATTTTCGGGTCAATGGTGCCACAATTGCTGGGTTTGCAAACTTCATATGACAATGACTGAATCTGAGCTTCTGAAATGGCAATGAAGGAGATGCAAAACGCTATGCAAACTAACCCTTGTTTGTAAGTGCAGTGTAGACCCATACCAGAACTCCAATATGGTGTTAGGCTTGAAGAAGAAGAAGAAAAAGAAGAAGAAGAGGAGAAAGCGGTTTGATTCCTCACGTGAAAGTGAAAAGAAGGCCCTTGCTATTGGCAATGCCTTCTACTTGTGCTATCGACTGCTTAAACACGGCAGTTTACTTGGAAAGAGGACACGGAAGACTTGAACAAGATGTTGAGAAGAGCAAAGCAGGGACACCTAAATGAGCAATATCTAGTGTCATCCTTCGCTTGCTCCCCCAAATGGAATCATTTCCGTTACGCCGGCTAAGGGTCTTCTGGAAGGCCTTGGATCAGCTCACGTCACCTGCTGTTGCCTGTCGGACCTCTCGCTCGTGGGCGCTTCCTTCTCCGTTCCTCTCCTCGCGTCACCCGCACGTTAGTCGTGCAAAAGGGAAACGAGAGAACGTGTGGGGCTGGGCCTCTTCTTTTGATTTTCTCCATGGGAGAGGAGCTGGGCGCGTGGGCCTAAAGACATAGAAGAAATTAAAGAAGTGGGCTGGGCACAATGGCTTGGCAAGTCCGAATTTTGTTAAATAAAATGGACTTCGAATTTATTTTTTATTTCCTCCCTTTTACATCTCTTTTTTTTATCTTTTTTTTTGTATTTTTATATTTTTACAAAGAATGGACACTGGAATGGTCGACAAAATTTGAGTATCAACAAATATAAAGCTGAGGCTTTTGACGAGAGTCGATTTGGAACAGTGGCTTAGTCATGATGAAAATTTTAGGATTTCGAGTGTGAGCTCCACATTGTGAATGGCTTAAATAATCATTTTGGGTGATTGATTTATTGACGCATAGGTTTTTTTTATTAGCAGCATTTAAGTTTAGTCTAGCCAATTGATTGTTGAGGAATAATTTTATTTGATTTTAACGTTATTTTCTCATTTAATCAATGGTATTGCGAGTTTAGCGATTCAAGTAATTTGTGTTGTTTGATCGTTGGTGTTTCAAAGTGAGTAGTATTATCTCTTATTTAAGTTTGTGAAACTCATATTTCGTAAGTAATATGAATTATATATAGTATGAATCACGAAATGATATTGTTGTTGCACAAAAAGTTGGATCGAACATTTACTCCCTCTCAGAACTTGTGAATGGTTTTGAGAAAAATATTGTAAAAAGATGCATATATGTATTGTGTTACAAACTAGTTTATAAGAAATGCTTTACAAAAAGTATATCTAACATAAGAGGTGTATTGTGAAAAAAAATTATTTGTTTGATTTGTGAAATGTATATTGGATTGGATTTCTGATATTAAAGGATGTTGTTTTTATATTTAATATGACTGTAAACCTAGTGAGGGATTTGTAGGTATGCATATTGGTTAAAGATATTCTTAAGAGCCAAGTCATGGCTTTGTAGGCGGAAACTTTGCCAAGGAGAGAGTTTTGATCGCATTGTCACTAAGCGTTATATCGTGATCATAATAGTATATCGAGCAATAAATTAGTTATTGGAATCGACCATTGATGTGGTTCTAGATATAGATGAA
The DNA here is from genome assembly GCA_014182365.1 of Eucalyptus tenuipes. Taxonomy (NCBI): domain Eukaryota; kingdom Viridiplantae; phylum Streptophyta; class Magnoliopsida; order Myrtales; family Myrtaceae; genus Eucalyptus; species Eucalyptus tenuipes. Next base: position 27,108,644 of record CM024538.1, on the reverse strand, counting down.
TCAATAAACTTAACCATTGATGTGATGATGATTTAAATGAGTTTCTTTTATTAATATAAAGCTTTATTGATAAGAAACAACACATATGATTCAATATGTATATTATATCTTAAGTTTGGATTATGAAGTTATGGTATTGCTTTATTTACATATATAATGGTTGTCGATTTGTTTAGAAGATATATATTACTCACCGAACTATGGTTGCTCATTCCACTAGTCTTTCATGTTTTCAGGTTTCTCGAGTAGCAATAGATAGGGCGAGATCACTATTGGTAGAGAACTTTTCAGAGTTGTATTTGGGTATGGCTTAAGAAAGCTATATATATAGTTGTTGATAGTTTGTGAAATTGGCTGAGTTTTAGTTGTGCACGTTCTGTTTTGTGAATTATAGAAATTCTGATATTGTAACAAACTTGCTGATTTATATATATAACCAACATTAACCTGTTATCAAAATAGACATCTCCATCTATAATTTTGATAAAGATTAGAGTTGCAAAACCCCTTATAATATATGTCTCCTACTAACAAGTAAACCCAACAAGTAACATTTTAGACATATAACCAACCATTTCAACTCTTACACAAAATTAAACTATCGAAAATTACTCTTCGATATCGCTCTTACTCTATTTGTCGCTATTTCAAGAATCTAAAAAGATTCGTAATGAATGGAGAGGGCAACTATAGCTCAGTGAATAGTTGTAAAGCAATACCACAAACTTCATTATCCTAAATTCAATCAAATATACGTACGATATCAAAAATGAGTTATATCATTTTAATAAAGGTTTGTTCATATCGAATCAATCAACAATATCAAAACAAAATAAATGATCAATCCCATTGATCAGTCTCCATCAAATTACACATTAATGGTCCATTCCATTAAAAACAATCAAGATTCTCTCATTGGCTAGATTTCCATCTATATTGCTAGTGACTCAATTCACAAGGATATTCTTAACAGTAGGCATACCCATTACCACTCAACGGGTCTTGAACATAGAGACAATAAGTATCGAACCACTAACATCAATCTCTCACAATTTTATGTAGGATAAGTGCATAGGGAGTTTCTAAACTTGTCACTAAAGTGTAATTAAGTCACAAAACTTTTAAAAAGTGCAATCAAATATTAAAACTTGTCAGATTGGTCTAATCAAGTCATTCCGTTAATTATATTTTTTGAAAATTTTAAGATTCGATTGCCCTTTTTGAAAGTTTAAGGATTTGGTTGCACTTTGTGAAAGTTTTATGACTTTATGATTTAATTATACTTTCATAACAACTTTTAGGAATAAATTGCATGTTTTGAAAGTCTTATAACTCAACTGCATTTTCATGACAAGTTTTAGGACTTCTAGTGCACTTATTGTAATTAAAATTTTCAACCTAGTCTTATAAATAGGGTTCACAACCCAAATCCGATAACCTATGATAGTTCAATTTATCAAGTATAATTCATTTCATAAAACATTTTTCTAATCATTTTAAAATTTATTGCATAAATCCGATTCACAAATCATTATAAATAACCTTTTGCAATTCTTTTCGTTTACACTTCTTAAAACATTTCTCAATTGATCAACTCGCAGACTACATCAAGAAATGCTTTACTTTGCCATTTCATATAACAAATAGGGCAATAAATTCCTGATCTGAATTTATGCGTTAAATATGTTTTAAATATCAATTTTGCCTTTTGATCAAATCATAACTTGCACATAATATATCTAATCCTTACGGCTTTTAAATATGAACACACAAATTCATAGATTAGATCAGCACCGCTCATCTAAAAATCTAAATCAAACAACCAAAGTTATCTCTAGCCCACAAACTTGAAATCTTATCGATTAAACGATAAGCCATGTTAAAACTCAAATAAAATAACTACCTTAACTATGACTCGATTATGTAACGCTATTTCAAAGTCAAAATGTTCACCATGAGTTTACAGAAAACCTCAAGAACGGCCAATCATGATAAATAACCACTAACATGAAGAACAACTACTCATACAACAGATAGCCATACGCACGACAAACTTTCTCATGCCATATTTCATTTTGGGCTTACTGTTAAAATAAAGCTTTTTTGAAGTACTAAATAATCTTTGAAAAAAAAGTATTAAAAAGATCCTAAAATTCCTTATTGGACGCTGCGAAATCGAGTTAATCCAGCTTATCAGGATATTCAAAGCGCCACATGGGGTACGGGTTCCTTCTTTTTGTCGATGGTCTCCCGGCCGAAGTAAAAGAACCAAAGCTCATAAAGAAATGGCCTTATGGGTTTTGGGATCACTTGGGCTCGTGGGACACTTGGACTTGGGCTTATTATTTTCTTTTCTTTAAAAGCCCAGTTTGTAGCTATAAAGTGTTCAATCTAGATGACAAAAGCGATTTCTCCCCATCTAAGGTCCTTCATATTCTGACCCAACAATGAAAATGTTAACATCACAACTTGCATCAGGATGTGTGCAAAGTGGGCGTGGAATCTAAGGCCTCATTTCCTTTTCTCTGATGCAAGCCAGCTTGGCCATCTCGCACAATGGCCTACCAATCCTCCAAAACCTCACCCGTTAAGAGGCCTCATTTCCTTGTCCTGTTCCAAGCACCGGAGAGCCGGCCCGGCCACTGAAGTTGTCATCTGATTAATTTCGCCGTCGGACTCAATTTCTAGAGTCCAGTCGATCAATTCGGCAAACCCACATCTCCAAATGCTATTGACAGCAAAGGTGGCCCAAGTATTTCCGTGCCTTTCTCTGCTTGTGTCCACAGCATGCCCAGTGTTCACAGCCAGCATGGATGACATGAGCTCCAGGAGAGTAACTCCAGAGCAGTGAACGTCACTCTTCTCAGTGAGCTGGTAGTTCTGATGGTACTGGGGGTCCCCATAATTTGGAGTCCCTTGAGGAGCTGTCCAGATAAAAAACACTTTTTTTAGCAAGGTTAGAATATTCCTCGAGTTTAAAGGCTTCAACAAAAGCTGACCCCAAATAAAGTTTCCGGGATACCATATGTGGCGTGCTTAATTAGGAAAGTCCGGATTCTTGCCGTTTTGGCGCGCCAAAAACAAGGAAGTTAACTTCCTATTGCAATTGGCCAAATTCTTCAGAGATTATTACAAAAGAAGTTTCCTCAATTATATCAAAGAGTGGGCTCACACTCTTATATATATTGAGTTCGTGAGGATTTCTTTTCACTCAATAGGACTTCACTCATTGTTTTGGTGTTGTTATTGATGTATGTGTGCCATGACTTCATGAAGTGGCTGCCCCATTCATGCAATTACATCCCGGAATAATTTCTTTGTGAGGTAATTCTCCTTTATTAATTTAACCGAACAATTGTGTGAGGCTATAATTATGGATTTGAGTGTAATGTAGGACTGAAAACACGTTAAAGACTATTGGTTGTAAGCTAAATTCTTTGACTAATTTTGCGGTCGACTCTCCACACATAAATTTCTCGTGTTTTTTATCATTCAGAAATTATCTTTTCCAGTAATTTCCTTGTAAGTTTTGAATTGCAAGATCAATTAATTGTTGCATCATTTCACAACAGGGAATACACACAAAAGCCCCCAAACTTGATATTTTGACGCCAAAATTACTTGCCAATAAGAATATTACTTGTTTGTCACATCACGGTGGATAATGTCAGAAGCGTGGCGGTAGACTTTGCGGCAGCAGTCTCTATGGCGACGATGTTCACACGGACATGCCGTGCAATCATGTAAGGACTGACTTGACACCGTGGAATGATTAGCCAGTAGCCACCGTGCTATCCATAGACAAGTAGAAGTTCCCAGGTGTGACGGCGTGTTCAGCTCTAAAGCAGGACGAGGTTTTTGCGGTGCAAACGGCCGAGAATCTCTGCTTCATTCATGAACTGATCGACGCTCCTGTAGCTGCGCTCTTGTAGGAGCAATTGGCTGCCGCTTCTCCCCCATCCCGAAGTCTTCCTGTGAAAAATATGTAGAAGACGCCTTTCAAGATAAGCAATCATCACCTGCTGGGAACAGTGAATCAACATTTTCATACCGTAGTAAACGGTTCCGAAATCTCTGCGACCAAGTTCAATAGAAGCAGAGAAGTTATTTGTGGCTTCTGCGAGTTCGCAACTTGCGAAAATAGGGAGGCCAAGTGAGACGCTGCTCTCTTCCATGTTGAATTAGAGTGAGGATCTGAGGTGCTGTTTCCCAAATTGGACTTCAAGGAAGCCTTCTTTCTTTCCAAGTGGATCGTATTGGACACCAGGACATTGCCCAAGCTTCCTATTCCAATACTTGACCAACAAAGAGTACTGAACCCTGTTCCATATGGTACTAGACTTTGGTGCAGTTATAAATGCATTCACTTGTCTGACAACCTTTTTTCAATTGTGATGATGATGAGGATGCTGAGGATGTTGAGAAAGCTGCGCTGAAAGCAACTGGATCTGCAGCGAGATCGACTGTGGCAAACTTGAAAACCATGTCTTTTAACTTTTCCTGCTCCTCAAAAAGTTAAGCAGAATTATTCACTCTCTAATGACACAAACAAAATGAATATCCACTGATGAATATTTTCCTAAGAGGAGATCAGTTGCGAAAGTACTGTTGATGTTTCCTTATTTTTGGGGAAAGCTATATATAGATGTTCAGCAGTTTCATCCTTTCTGGAGTGGAAAAGTAGGCCCTTGTTATTGATGTCACGTTGTCTTCTTTTTAGAGGGGATCCCCATATTCATCTTCTTACACATCTGAGAGTGAAAGGAAGGCCCTTGGTGTTGGCATCTCCTTGACTTGTCTGATGATGATACTAGGGTTGATGAGAAAGCTGGGTTGGAAGCTCCTCTTGTCTTGATATAAACAAAATGAATATACATTGAGAAATATTTTCCTCATAGGAGGGGAAGATCAGCGTTCTAAAGGATTGTTGATGTTTCCTTATTTTTGGTGAAAGCTTCGTATACATGTTCAGGAGTTTCGCATGCTTTCTGGAGGTGAAAAGAAGGCCCCTGTAGTTGACGTGGCATTGTCTTCTTTCTGGAGGATCCGCATATTGTCTTCATACACATCTGAAAGCGAAAAGAAGGTCCTCGGTATTGCCAATTCCTTTACTTGTCCTGTCCTATCAACTACTCGGCAGGTTGACTTGAGAAGAGGGAACGGAAGACTTGAACAAGAGACTATTGAGAAAGCAAGGTAAAGACCCTCGACTAAGCAGTAAGTAATGCCATCCATAACTTCCCTCTTGATAATTATAGGTCTATGAACGTGAGAACTCGCAATTTTAATGAACTTCCACAATTCTTACCCCCATGGACCAGTAATTCTAAGAATTGACTCCCCCGATTTGGACATATCCCCTTAAGTTGAACCCTTTCCAAGGAATACTTTTACCCCCTCTTATGCTCCCTAAAATTAAACAAGATAAGCAACATAAGGAAAAAGTAAGTATGAAAAAGGACAGGATCAGTGGGCCTGTTACAATCTTAGGCATATCTGATGAGAAAAAAAACTCCAAGCAGCAGCAGAAGGTCTATGAACCAGTGTGAAATCATAGAAAAGGTTGTTCTTGGCATATCCAAGAAAACTTCTTGCGAGGGGATAGTGACAGCATAACTTACTAGAGAAGTCGAAGAAGGGTTAGAGGATCGAGGAAGAATAGATAAACTAATTTGCATCCATGTGTTGAATCTGCTCAAATACTGTTTCCAACAGTAAACCTTCAGTAGGATCCAACATGGTCCAATATTATGTGCAAGCTAGAGTGAGGAAAGCACTTTATTACTATGTACATTCCTTCTAATTCAGACCAAGCAATAAAAGTGGAAATTCAACTTGCGTCCTCATGTGTGCATAATATCTTACAAACAGCTATAAGGAAATTTTAGACATCAGCAACGGCAGCAGAACAACTGCTACAACTGCTAGCCCATTTTTGAGTTACCGAAACAGGAGAATGAGTCAACTGCATGTTCTTCAACAGCTGGACATTGTCATTATCCATAGGGAATGAAGCAAGGGCATCACGCCTGATTGCCTTCAGTTCTTCCAAAACCTCGTCCATTAAAGGCCTCATTTCCTTCTCCTGCTGCAAGCACCGAAAAGCCAGCTCTGCCACTGAAGTTGTCATCCTATGAACTTCACTATCTGACTCAAATCCTAGGGTCCGGTCGATCAGCTCGCCAAATGCACATGTCTGTATCTTGTTTATGGCAAAAGTGGCCAAATTAATTTCATGCCTCTCTCTGCTTATGTCCACAGCTGGCATGGACGATATAAGCTCTATTAGAACAACACCAAAGCTATAAACATCGCTCTTCTCAGTGAGCTGGTAACACTGATAGTACTCGGGGTCCACATAACCTGGAGTCCCTTGAGGAGCTGTCGAGATGTGAGAGACTCCATTTGGGAAGAGCCTTGATAGCCCGAAATCTGCAACTTTAACGCCAAAATTCTTGTCAAGAAGGATGTTGCCAGTTTTCACATCACGGTGGATAATATCGGAAGCGTGGAGGTAATTTAGTGCAGTCGCAGTCTCTATGGCGATGTTCATACGGATTTGCCAAGGTAATGTAGCAGGTGAGTTTCCTTGCAGGCCATGGATATGATCAGCGACGGTGCCATTCGAGATGTACTCATAGACAAGTAGAAGTTCACGGCTGTGGCGAGAAGTGCAACCGTACAGAGAAACAAGGTTATTGTGCCGTAAACGGGTTAGGATTTCTACTTCATTCATAAATTGCTTTACCCTACGGTGGCTGTGCTCGTATAGACGCTTCACTGCCACTTCCCTCCCGTCCCGAAGTTTTCCTGTCAAAAGAAATGGAAGGATGTGAGTTTTAGTATACTCTTTTGTCCCCTAACTGGGAAAAATAAAGGAGGAACCATTTCTTACCGTAGTAAACAATTCCGAAACCTCCATCTGCAAGTTCATGGGAAGAAGCAAAATGATTTGTGGCTTCTTCGAGTTCACTACTGGTGAAAATGGCGACCTCAAAATATACACTGCTTTCCTCCATGTCCGGACCAGGGGAAGGACAAGGAGTGATGTTCTTCAGTTGGAACTTAAGAGAAGCATACTTCCTTCTCAAGTAGATCATATAGATGAAGAGGCAAAGAACAATGACCAAGCCTCCAATTCCGACACCTGATATGCAATAAAATTTCAATCTCCGCTATATGGGCAACTGTGGATGAAGTTCTTCTTAGGAAAGTTGCACAGAAAAAATAAACATGTTGAGACAGCATCTTCCAATCTATCAGATGACTTGCAACTGAAGTGTGCAGTTTACCAGGACTTTGGATAACAACCAAGGAGCATGCATCCTTATTAGAAGAAAAAGGGAACTTTCTTTTTCTTTTTCTTTTTAAATTATTTGGAGGCAACATTTGAAAAAACCACCCAAGTAGTCAAAGGTTCCACATTGGTGAAGATGTGAGATTGGTAACATAACGGGAAGTATCAGTTGAAAGCCAGCCTGATTTACTTTTATACACTTTTGGCATTGGAAGATTTCTGCCTGCATAGCAGTCAGACATTTAAACTATGCAGTTGTCATTTTGCACATTATTGTAAATGGCAAGAGGATTAGCTTAGTTTGGCAAAGTTCGGCAAATAGTGAAAGTAATGCATTTACAGGTTAAATATTTTTACCTACCTAGTCTTATCTTCTGCCGCAAGCCTCTGTTTCCTCTGTTTCCTACACAGACGTAGTTGGTCAATTCGATAAAAATCTCCACATATCTGTAGTACACTGAATCGGGTTCACAGATTACGATAGATAAGAGTATAGGATGTGAAGAACAACCAGAATATTTTATGAATCTCATTAAAGAGATCAATCCTTTTACCAGTAAGATAATTATCTTGTTCAGATTTGTGTTTCACAGCAGTTCCTTAGGAGGCACAAAAATTGCAATATAAACCTAGGAGAAAAGAATTCTTGTCTCCAAAAGTAATGATGATCCTTGTTATCGTGGCTCGCAAAATAATCCTTCCTTCATCAAATAATGAGGTCATCCATTCAATTACAACCAGTGTTAGACAGAATGAGCCCCACTATGCTTGGAGACACAAGAGGGCATAGCAGCCCAAAAACTGTGTGGCTGAAACAAGAAGAGAATTGGAGTAGAAGATCGAAAATTGTTATCTTCTTTCTCTGGTTGTGGTCCCTGTCAGTATTCATTTTAACAATATTAGGAGGTGAGGTTTCATAGCTTTGAATTGGGTTCAGTACTCTCTTAAGCAGATCCACTGTCAGATCATTCTGTGTAGCATAGAAATACACTGTCAGATCATTCTGCATAGCATAAAAATCGCACAGATGATGGACATGGACAAGTCATGGAGGAATCTAAGTGAAGGGAACTTGGTGGATCGCTGTTATTAACGGAAGGAAGATATTCTTGGGTTATTTGCAATCTCCCCTATAACATGCACTTTGAAAGGCTTTAAAATTAGTCCTTCAGGATGAAAAACAGTTGCAGCCCAAAAATTTACGTTCTTTTGTTTGTTCAACTGTCAGTAATGTTATGTCCAAAACGAAAAAAGTCGCCAGTAATTTCTTCCAAGAGCTGCTGCCACCAATGGAAACATGACCCTCTTAGACTGGCTTCTAGTGCCTTCTAATGGCTTAATAAAAAAGCGGGACAGAAAAGATATGCTTAGCATGTCCCGGTAAAACTCACCACATTTTTCGTTATCGGATCCATCAGAGCAATAGCAAACAAAGTCTGTGTCATTTGATCGGCCACATCGGCCTCCACTGTGACTGCACTTGGCACAACTCTCCTTGGTCAACAACGTCCAATTCATTGTGAACCCATTTCCCAGCAGCACCGTGTAGTTAATACTTTCCAAGGTTGGGTTCGGGATTCCCTCCAACTCAACCGGTATTGAACTGCTCGATTGACAGGATCCATTCTTCTGCACTGGCCATCCTTCCTTAGGCGTTAGCGCAACAAACGTGTGATTTGAACCACCAGAAGTGCAATTTAGCCGAGATTGAGGGAAGCGTGTGGAAAATGTGCTAGTGCAGCCATAGAAGAACCAGAGGCAATAGTGGAAACTGGAGCTCTGGAAGAGCTTCTCACGATAATAAGTGAAGGGACGAGGAGCCAAGCAACGAGTGTCTTTCATGTACTGAATCGCTAACTCAAAGGACTGCTTCTCATAAGAGATGCTTCGGATGGGGAAGTTGCCGTACATAGTTTCCCCTCCTTTGCAGCTAACCTCGAAGCCAGGGTAGCCACAAAGTTCCTTCCCACTTCCAGCAACATAAAAGGGATAGCTTATGTTTGGACCCCTCTTGCTACACATAGTGGCCTCACAGTCCTCATATTTCACCGACTGAACTGTTTCCACTAAGATGGCCATGAAAAGGATATGAGACCTGACGTTTCCTAGAACTCTGGTAATATTGAGATAAAAGTGCAGACCCATCTTCTGAATCAACAAACGTGGCTCTAGCATATAAAAGAGACACTTGTAATATATGAAGGTGCTTTGCTGGTGAAGAACATCAGTAATATTTATAGCATTTTTGGCTTTGTCTTATTAATTAATATTCTTGCTGATTAGACACGTTAGTTGACTTGGGGAAATGGATGAGTTGAAGGAAGAGACTAGCTTGGTAAGGGTAGGGAAACCCCAAGTGAAGGATAAATTTTGGGTCTCCCATATTTTGGTCCGTGAAATCTGAAAGCCTCCTCCAATCAAGGACCTTTTCACGCACCTTGACCCCATTGACCACAAATTTAAAAAAAAAAAACAAAAAACGAAAAAAGGAAGAAGAAGAAGAAAGAAGAAGAAGAGAAGGACTTGACTCTTTGAATTTGGACTCATTTATGCGTCTAATTGAACTCTTTTCAAGCAATAATGTGCCAACCGTGATATTTGGTCCCTCTTTTTGACTTGGTCAAAAGTGGGCTTTATTTATTAAAAAAAAAAAAGAGATATACAAGGAAAACGAGAGCACGCCAGAAAACAGAGAAGAAAGGAAAGAAAGATTGGAGAAAGAAAAAGGAAGGGGAAAGGAAAAGAGGACTTCGTGTATACACACCATGGAATTCTCGTCAAGCCAGAACTATTGACGCTCAGTAGGCTTTAAACCATTTGTTCATCTTATTGGAGTAGTTTTCAAAATTATGACATAAATTCAAAATTATATGAATTTGTAACTGCGAAACTCAATTTTGGAGTTGTTAGACTGTGAAATTACAAGGAGATCATGGATGAGGGCGCTATGGAGCCATGAGATTTTAATGGTTTAATTGAAGTAAAATTTTAGAGTTTCTCTCTCAAACTCCGCACTATAAATAGTTTTCAATAATTGCTTTGGGCAATGATTTATTGACGCATGAGATTTGTTAGCAATTAAGTGTAGTTTAGCCGATCTGTAATTAATGTAGGGTTTGTAGTGACTAATAATATCACTTAGAGGAGGGTCAATAGGTGATTTTAAGAAAAACTTGACTATCTATTGCAAAATTATAAACATTAGGCTAAATATAAGTGGAATAACAAAAACGAGTTGATATAAGTGGAAACATGAAGTTATATTAAGTGCAATGTGCTTCTATTAGACAAATATGGAATAAGTAGGGACATAGAAAATGATGCCCCTAGAGCTTTATAAGAGTTTGGCTTGGTGTAACTCTTTCCCCAAACTGAAAGCCTCCCGATTAGATTCCATTGAAAATCTTCTAAGTATTTACAGTTTTATGTACTATTTATAGTCAAAGCACTTCTTCTCGAAGCTGGTGCTGCTTATATTCGAGCACATACGTCTCACTATCACAATCCTAAACATATACTATAATACTGATACTCTTCTCAAAATACTACACTTTTTAGTGGGGAAAAGTTTTTAAAAAGTCCTAAACCTTTTGCATTTATACCAATCTAGTCATAAACATTTTATTGATACCAATTTACTCATAAACATTTTCACTTTAAGCCAATTCAATAATTTTCGGCTAATTTTGGCCAAATTTTGCCGACTAAGCGCCATTGACTGACGTAACACGATCAACGCTAATGTGGACAGCTTTTAATAGTTTAATTTTTTTTTGAATTCTTTTCTTTTCTTTTCTTTTCTTTTCTTTTCTTTTTCTTTTTTCTTTCTCCTCCTCCTTCTGGCAACCGACCTAAGGGGACGGCTGGTGATGTCAAGGTCGACCTCTACCCTTGTTGGCCATTGGTGAGGCTCAAGCCCTCGCTAGAGGCCGCGAGGGCAACCTCACGTTGGGCGACGAGGCTTGAGCCCTTGCCGAATATGGCAAGGGTCAAACCTTGCCAACCATGGGTATAGGCTTGACCTCCCTCGCCAACCTAGTGCGACACCGCCCTCGTGGCTTGGGCAGCCTTGAGCTGGCGAGGGTCTAGCCTTGTTGACCATGGGTGAGGCTTGACCTCCCTCGCCAGCCCAGCGCAAGGCCTCCTCATAGCTTGAGTGGCCTCGAGCTGGCCTCACCCATGGCTGGCGAGGCCGCCCTTACAGCCTCTAGCGAGGGCTCAAGCCTCAACGTGGCCGACGAGGTCAACCTGGTCAGCCGTCACCTCAAGGCGATCATCGAGGTCTAGTGATCGGCTAGAGGAAGGAGGAGGAGGAGAACAAAAAAAGAAAAAAACATTCAAAAAATATTAAAATATTATTAAAAGTTATTCACGTTAGCATTGACTATGCCACGTCAACTGACTGGTGCCCAATCAGCAAAATCCGATCAAAATTAGTTGGAATGATTGAATTGGCATCAAATCAAAAGGTCTATGATTAAATTGGCACCAATGAAATATTTAAAACTAAATGGACACAATTACAAAATGTTTAGGACTTTTAGGACACTTTTTCCCTTTTCAAAGTACTAAAAAAAATAGTAAAATTTAGAGCTTTCTCTCTTGATTGAATTGCTTGTCTCAATTGATGCTTCTTGATTTCTTTAGCATTTGTTGATCTCCTATTATTCTTCCTCTTCTAGAATCTCCGTCTTCTCTCTTTAACCATAAAATTTTGCTTCAATAAAACTGTTGCTCTAAAAAGATTCCCATCAAAACCCACAGCTATACAATGTCACAATTAACCATTTCTATGAAGTCCCGAAACTTAATAACTCAAAAATCGGACTTCGCAGCTCAAATTTCACAAAATTTTGAAGTTAAGCTTAATTCCAAAACCTTCTTTGATTAGAAGAAAGAAAAGCGCAAACACTTATCAGACGCTGCGATATGTAATTAATCTGTCTTAATAAAGTTTCTGTGGCTTGTACTCGAAACACCTCCTTTCCTTTCTTCTACTTACTTTTCTTTCCTTTCTTCTTTCTCCCTTTCATTTCGTGGTGTGCGCTCATCTCGGCGTTAGAAAGCTGAAGTCCACTAATCCTTTTTTTATTTTTCTCTTCTTTTTTTTGGGCCGACTTTGACTTAGTCAAAATATAGCATGGTCTGTGGTGGGATGTGATAAAATCAATTTGGAGGCTCCTAGATAATGTTTGCATGTCCTTTCTCACGACAGCATTCTCCGTTTGAGTAAACAGGTGTTAAAGGTTTTTCTCTTCAGCTTTTTTTTACATAGCCTTCGTTTAACATGAAGAACAAACTGCTTTTCTAATTATCGCCCCCATGAGACTGAAAATGGGAGAAGGAAAGTGGATTTATCTCCTGCTGCATACAATTACTACGTATGATGGATTGTGTTTCAATTTCCTGAATGTTCTAAACCTTTTCCGTCATAGTCAGGGCATGGTAAAATCTACCAATATGTCATGTTGATGAACCCGGGTAACCTTTGCGTCCATTATTTTCTCATTTTTTCTCTTTTTTCATATTTGCTTATTGGTCGTCAATTGCCAGCCACAGGTGAGGACACCCTCACCCTCACCCAGGTATAATGTTGGGAACAACTAATGAGGGTATCAGAGCCCTTGCCTGTGGCTGGCTACCGACGCAAAAACAAGAAAAAGAAAAGAAGAGAAAAAAAAATACAAAAATCGTTAACATCAATGCTAGCCGTCGTCTTTGATTTTTTTTTAACTAAAATTGACTAGATGAACTATATTGGATGATACCACCGGCCGTGGTGGCTCCGCTGGGTAGGCTTCAGTCCTTTGAGGGAAGGTCGGGAGTTCGAAGCCCTTGCAACGCAAGTTGCAAGGGGCTGGCGGGCTATTAGGTGATTGACGCTTGGCGCCGGGGTGGTGGTTTCCCCGCTAGCGACACCTGGGGGTTTACGTGGCGGCTGTCGGCCAAAGCGGTTCCTCCAGCAAAAAAAAAAAAAAAAAACTATATTGGATGATTTTAACAAGTTTTAAGATTGAATTGGTAAAATAAAAAAAGTTTAGGACTAAATCGACCATCACACAATAAGTCTAGAACTTTTTGGATATTTTCTTTCTTTTGGTCGAATACTTTTCCTACTTTGTTGATGTACTAATAATTTGTCTCACAAAGACAAGCACATATTTATATAGTCTGACGTAGCTCATTTATTATGATAATGATTAGAGCGAGATGATTGTGGAAGAATAGTTGTGAAATTTTTAAGTCTGTAACGAATCTAGAAACGAAGGAAATTAAAACCATATTGAATTCTTGGTGGTCTTGCCATTATGTAAATCAGCTGCCCAAGATGCAAATTCTCGTTAAGATGGTTTCTGCAATTACTGACATTGCTTTATATAACTTCTGTCGGCTTGAACAAATACGATATGAAAAATTACAGAAGTATCTTAGCTAACTATCTTTGTATAAGAGTTGCTCATTGGATTGAAAGGCTAGATGTGCTTACAAGATGAACTTCAATTTTACACAACCATGGACATTGAAGTGGTTGGTGATGATCTTGACAGAGAAGACAAATAGGGCTTGGGAGGAACCCACAAGCAGTCAACCCTACCTCTAAAAATATCCACCTCCTCACTCATTGTTGGCCTAATTGAAGGATTAGTTTGTATACACCACAAGCACACTAATAACATCTTTCTAGCTTTCTCTCTATCTCCTTCATTTGTGACATTCTGCAGTCCAAGCTCTTCTTGAAGTTCCACACGCTTGTAAATCCAATGCGGCAAGTACATTTCACTGGTTGGTTTTGCCGTCATGTACATCAACTGCCCAAGATGCAAATTCTTGTTAAAATGCTTCCTGCATTTAATGACATGTCTTTCTATAAATTTTGTTGGCTTTAACAAATAAGATTAGAAAAATTACAGAAGTATTCTTAGCTAGCTATCTTTGTATGTGAGTTGCTTATTGGATTGAAATGCTAGATGTGCTTATAGGACGAACTTAAATTTTACACAACCATGGACATTGAAGTGGTTGGTGATGATCGTGATGGAGAAGACAAATAGGGCTAGGGAGGGACTTGCACGCAGTCAACACTGCCTCTAAGCAAATCCACCACCTCACTCATTGTTGGCCTAATTGAAGGATTAGTCTATATACCCCACAAGCTCACTATTATCATCTTCCTAGCTTTCTCTTTGTCTCCTTCACTTGTGACATTATGCAGTCCAAGCTCTTCTTGAAGTTCCATGCGCTTGTGAACACAATGTAGGAAGTATATTTCACTAGTTCTTTCTACTCCCATCACCATATTTTTCCTCCCACCAACCATTCAAGCACTATCATCCCAAAGCTATACACATCAGATTTTTGGGATATTCCGTCGATGTTCTTACAAAATACTTCTGGTGCTATAAACCCCATAGTCCCTCGCATGCCAATTAGTGAGATCGTGCTCTCCTCTCGATGGCATATCTTCGCAAGACCAAAGTCAGAAATCTTGGGGCAATAGTTTTCATCGAGAAGAATGTTGTGCGGCTTTATGTCCAAGTATAATATTCTCGAGTTGCAGCCTTGGTGCAAGTATTTGGGCCCTTGCACTATGCCTAGGGAGATTTAATACAAGGGGTCCCATTCGAGGTGGCGGCAACCTAGCTTGCTACAGTTCTCTTCATATATGAGTTTTCCCAAAGATCCATTAGGCATGTACTCATAGACAAGAGCCCTTTTGGTTTTGTGAAAACAAAAACCTAGCAAATTAACAATGTTGACATGGGAAGTTCTTCTTATGCTATTTACCTCATTAATAAATTCTTCACCAATCCATTTTAGCTTGCTTAGGAGCTTCACTGCCATGAGATGACCATTTGGGAGCTTCCCTTTTTACACACAACCATAGCCTCCTTCGCCTAATTTTTTCTTTGAATGAGTTTGTCATTCTCTTAATGTTGGCATAAGAATATCTTCTTACTATAATTCCGCAATTTTCGAGAATGTCCACAAATTTATGACTCTTATTAATCTTTCTGCTTGGAAATTTTCTGTTGACGAACATAGGCTAGGACTATTATAGCGACACCAAATGCACTGATGGATGCACCTGTGTAACCAAAGGACATACAAAGAAAAAAAAGAGATAATCATTTTCATGGGGTTCTAGCAGTCCCAGTTTCTATTAGTATTGGCCAAATGTTTGGATTTGAAATCCGTAAGCATGCGTAAGAAAATTGATTCACTACTTACAAAGAGCAACTTTCTTCAGTAAGCTCCTAGCTTTCAGTTTCCCTGCAACATAAAAGTAATAATAGTAGGAAAATTTCTATCGGAAAAAGAGAGATTATACAATTTATAAACCTCAGCGTGTATCTTCCTCCTAACAGGTATAAGATTCATATCATCATGATAATTACATTCTGTCCGGGAAGAGAATCATTTATGACGAACTTATTGCATGAAACGTTAATTCCTAATTCTAAAACCCTTACCGCCACCACTGTTGCAATCCTTGGGATGGTTTGCTCCATGTGGGCAATAGCACAGAAAGTCTGTGTATTTTGATCGTCCACATCAGCCTCCACTTTCTTGATAACCAGTACGACTCTTGCTAGTTAATAAATCCCATTTTAACCGGAACCCGTTCTCCAACAACTCCTCGTAATCGACATCTTTGATAGTTTGATTTGAGAACCATCCCTCCTGTTGTACTAGTATCGCTACGTATGACTGGCAAGCCGAACCTTGTTGAAAGAAGGCGTCATTTGGAAGTTTTAATGCAACAGAGGTGTTATATGTGGAGTTAGAAGTACAACTCACGGGGGATGTTGGGAAGGGAAAAGAAGAGTCGGTGCAATTAAAGAAGAAGAAGAGTTTAGGATGACGAGAAACACTGTTATTTAGATAAATGATGTTTGTGAGAGGGAAAGTGAAGGGACGAGGAGCAAAGCAAGAAGTGTCCCTTTGGCTTGCCAATTCAATGGAATTCTCCTCATAGGAGATGCTTTTAACTAAGTAATCACCATACATAGTTTTTCTTCCTTGACATGGGATCTCAAATCCTGGGTAACCACAGAAATCTGTTCCTTCTCCAGAAATATGAAAAGGATAGCTAATTTTCGGGTCAATGGTGCCACAATTGCTGGGTTTGCAAACTTCATATGACAATGACTGAATCTGAGCTTCTAATATGGCAATGAAGGAGATGCAAAACGCTATGCAAACTAACCCTTGTTTGTAAGTGCAATGTAGACCCATACAGGAATTCCAATATGGTGTTAGTCTTGAAGAAGAAGAAGAAAAAGAAGAAGAAGAGGAGAAAGCGGTTTGATTCCTCACGTGAAAGTGAAGAGAAGGCCCTTACTATTGGCAATGCCTTCTACTTGTGCTATCGACTACTTAAACACGGCAGTTTACTTGGAAAGAGGACACGGAAGACTTGAACAAGATGTTGAGAAGAGCAAAGCAGGGACACTGTTGACACCTAAATTTTGGCGATCTGGTCATTTATTTATTGCATAGAAAATGAGGGGTTAATTTTATCCTTGAAAAAATATTAATTGCATAGCATATAGATGTAGGTGCATTTATTTTTAGTTTGCATGTTTCGCATTTATTTATTGGATCGGTGGTCGATGGGTTTGAATTAGTGGTTTAAGCTTTAAATTGGGAAATTTCACGAAGTGAGCAAATTGGCCCAAGCCTTTTTTTCTAATTATCGAAAATTATCTCATAAAAAATAAGAAATTGAAAATTTTCACGATATGATGGGATTTTTCGGATAAGGCGAGTGGAAAGAACGAATATTCGAAATATTGTGTTTGCGAAAAAGAATCTTTGTAGATATCAATTTTGAAAGATTAGAAACCCTAATTCATTGCCTATAAATAAATTAGAATGCATAGGGTTCGAGGAGGCCACACATTGAATACACGGCCACGTTAAGGGGGCTTTTTCTCTTGATTTGAAGATTAAAAAATGGTGGCCAAAAAGGAAATATTTCCATCGTTTATTTAGGGTTTGTGGAGAAGAAGTTTTTTTGGCTTTTGTTGGAAAAAGGGAAAAGAGGGGACGTGAGAAGACAAGGGAGAGGAAAAAGGGGAAAAAGCAGAAAGTTCTGTTCATCTTCTTCCCCCTGGATCCACAGGCGCTTGGCTCCCCAGCAGCCGTTCGAGGTTTCTGCTGCGCCGGTCGCCGCGCGGCGTCGTCCGCGAGTCACCGCCCCGCTCACGTCCGTCTGCCGTCGCCGTTCGTCCGCGACCGCACCACCACCACGCGAGCACCGCCGTAGCAGCAACCCGAGCCTATCGACGCCAGTAGCTACCTCGTCCCCCTGCGCTGCAGTCACCCGCTCGCGTCTGCCACTGCTGTTCCGCCGGTCTCCGCCCCTGATTGGTCCGCAAACGCTCAGCACAGACCCGCATCTGCTCCCCCTCGCCTGCGTTGCTACCGCCCTGATCTAACCGCGATTTGCGCTGCCCGAGCGACGACGTCTCTGCCTGTGACGCTGCGACCCACCTCGACCGCAACCTCCGGCCCGCCGAAGCTCTGCCGCGGCCGGACCCGAGCCAGATCTGCCCACCGCCTGCACCGCGCCGGCTTTGAGCTTCTCCCGACGACCGCTGCTGCTGCTCCCGTGACGCCCCTGCATCGTGCGCCTCTGCCCTGCTCACTCGACGTCCTGCTGTTCGAGCCCTTCTGAGTTGATCCGCCCTGCTCGCTGCTGGTTCCTCCTCGCCGGAGCTCCCTTCCCGGACCCCCTCACCAGACCGACGGCCGGCTGCCCTTGGAGACCCACGAACCGTGCTTGGGAAAAGAAAACAGGAAAAAAGGAAAAAAGAAAAAGGGAATCAATTAGGTAGTTTTATTTATTTATTCACTTATTGTTCATTTTTATTTTATTTTCATATATAGCTTTTATGTTAGTGAAATTGTCCCTTTAAGTATGTGATTGAGATTCCAATATGAATTAGCCCTTCATATTAGGGATTAATAGTCCGATTTTCGCGCCCGAAATCCGACTCATAATCCTTAAAAGTCGACAATCCGATCTGCTCGAGATTCGATTCGCGATTTAATTTTAAAATTGGTCAACCCGATCTCTCATGCGCGAGATATGGTTCGCCGATTTTAGATATCGACATTATCTTTGCTTGATTTGATGTCGTGGTGTTTGAATCGTTTTGTTTTCGTAAAAGGAAAAGGAAATCCAAAAAAATTAAATTAGGTTTAGGTTTTTTTTTTTTTGTTTTTTTTAATTATCTTTGCATGTTTAGAATAGGGGTTTTATTTTCAATCATAAAAAAGGAAACCAAAAAAAAGTGCATTCATTTAGGTTGTTAGTTTTTTTTTAATTGCATGTTTAATTATGTGTTAGTTTAATTTTGAATTTCATAAAGAAAAACACAAAAAAATCATTGTGCATATTAGATTAGAATTGCATGTTTCATTTTAAATTTAGATCATCTTTTTAGATAAATTGCATTTTAGATTTAGATAATGTCTTAGTTTAAATTAGGATTTAATATGACTTAATCCCTAGTTTAAATTAGATAGAATCTTAATCTAGCTAGATCATTTTTGCATTTTTTTCTTAAATTTCGAATTTCATAAAATTTGTCTTAGGATAAATTAGTTGCAATTTCTAGGATAGCTTGCATTTTTAAGAATAGAAAAATCATGTGCAAGTCATATAGAATTAGGTCCATAAAATGCACGTCATTTTAGTTATTGTTATTACGTTCATTTCTAATTAAATTGCTCGTCATTAGAATTAGGTTATTTTGGCTAATTTAGATTGCATATCTAATTGTTGCATGTTCATTAGGAAATCATTAGTTTTTTTACCCATTCATATAGTTTAGGACATATTGTCATGCCATATTATTTCATATTAGATTAGAAGCATTGCATTGCATATGGACTATGTTCTTGTTTAAAAAGTGAAAACAAAAATTGAGTGATTGCTTGTTAATTAGAAATCATATCTAAGATTGCTTATATGAATCCCGATATAACAATGCGAGATCTTTCGTTCTTTATAAGGTAAGTCATGCATTTTATTTATTTGCTTTCTTGAGTGTTAAATTGGTGGTTTCGCACTTGTGTGATCACCTCATATGTTAGAAAAGTAAATTAAAATCAATTCAAGCTCGCCCGCAAAAACATTTTTAAAATAAAGAATGGTACCGAAAGGGCATTAGAGAAATCTAGTGTAACCAAGTCCCCGTACCCAAAATCTCTGGTTCGTAGAAGTAAAATAATCCTCCCATTATTTTACTTAGGTGTCTAATCGACCTACCGAAAAATAGATTAGTGGCGACTCCTAGTTAAAAATCAATTGCATGCTAAAATTTGACCTAAGTCGCGAATTGGTATGGGCTTGGGAGAGCCCGAGCTAAGTATAGGCTTAGCAATCCATTAGCCGAAGTTTAGGTGGTGCACCCGAAAAATTGGTCGCGACAGACACCTAAATGAGCAATATCTAGTGTCATCCATCGCTTTCCTCTTTGCTGATGATAGTTTTTTTTTTTTTTTTTTTTTGAGAGAAAGCCGGGGGGGAGGTGGGTTTCAAGACTGATGGTAGGTATCTGATATGTTACATTTTGCCATAAGTGAACTAGCCAAATTCTTGCCCCCATTGACCTATAATCTGCGACTTGACTCCTATGTATCCCCTCAAGTTGAATTGAACCCTTTCGAAGAAACTTTCATCCTCGTGTATGTTTACTAAATATCCAACTTGATAAGCAAGATTAGGAATAGGAAATAAATAGAAGATAATACTAGGAGTCTGATGGAAAAACAATCTTCAAGAAGCAGCAGAAGGAGGTCCTTGAAATGGTGCGAAATACTAAGCACAATTTTAAAATCAATGATAATCTCATAAAAAAATTCAGAACTTTTTTCCATGGAACACCGGTCACGTTGGATTTGTAATGACCATAACGGACGGAAGTTTAATGGAAATTTTGGCTGTACTGGAGAGACAAAAAAAATAAAATCGGATATTGATGTCATATGAAAAAAGGTCAAGGATTTTTTATGGGATTTTTCCCAAAAATTGAACGTGTTCGTTGGCATAACCAAGCAACATTATTATTGAAAGGGGATGGTGACTAGGCAGCGCGAGTTACTTCTAGAGAAGTAGAAGAACGGTAAAGAAGAGTAGATAACTAATTGGAAACCTTGTGCGGAACTTGCTCGTGTTTTTACGCCTTGGTTTTCTTCGCAAACCTATGTACACATCTCTCTGGTTCATATATTGTCGTACCCCAACTCTACGAGAGCGAGGAAACTGACAACGTGCTTCGGACGTTATCATAGTTGCTTTTTTACTTAGTCAATGTAAGGCCCATTGAAAGAAGAAAGAAATAAAAAGGTCAACAAAAGAAAGACACTGGGGTGCTCCAGCTCACTTAGACCGAGAAAACGTGCGAAAAAAAAAGAGACGGAGAACGAAAGGGGAGAAGGAAAGAGAAAGAAGAAGATGAAAAGAAGAAAGGTAGATTTCGCGTTCGTGCCACAAATAACTCATTGAGCTAAATTTATTACCTATGGCAATGCCGGGTAATTTACTCGTGCCCTTCGTTCATTCAATCAGAGTAATTTTTGGAATTATGGCTTAACTTCAAAGTTTTATGAAATTCAAGCCGTAAAGTGTAATTCTTGAGTAATTGAGTTATGAGATTTCATGAAAAATGTAGTTTATTGTAAAGCTGCGCGGATGACGAACCAGCCAACTCCTTTCCTTCCTCTCTCTCTCTCTCCGGTCAGAACCAGCACCCCCGGCTCTTCCTTTTCTTCAACTCACGCCCGCTCAAACCTCCCTCGTTCCCCCCCAATATATCGTCGGGCATGCTCCTTCGCTTGCTCCCCCAAATGGAATCATTTCCGTCACGCCGGCTAAGGGTCTTCTGGAAGGCCTTGGATCAGCTCACGTCACCTGCTGTTGCCTGTCGTACCTCTCGCTCGTGGGCGCTTCCTTCTCCGTTCCTCTCCTTGCGTCACCCGCACGTTAGTCGTGCGAAAGGGAAACAAGAGAACGTGTGGGGCTGGGCCTCTTCTTTTAATCTTCTTCTTCTCCGATGGGTTCTAAAAAGACCCATTAAAACGTAAACAAAACGGGGCCGAAAACAAAAGGAAGATGGGCCATGGGAGAGGAGCTGGGCGCGTGGGCCTAAAGACATAGAAGAAATTAAAGCAGTGGGCTGGGCACAAGGACTTGGCAAGTCCGAATTTTGTTAAATAAAATGGACTTCGAATTTATTCTTTATTTCCTCCTTTTTATATCTTTTTTTTTATCTTATAATTTTTTTGTATTTTTATATTTTTACAAAAAATGGACACTTGAATGCTCGACGAAATTCGAGTATCAACAAATGTAAAGCTGAGGCTTTTGACAAGAGTCGATTTGGAACGATGGCTTGATCAGAATGAAAATGCTAACATCACAACTTGCATCAGGATGTGGGCAAAGTGGGCGTGGAATCTAAGGCCTCATTTCCTTTTCTCTGCTGCAAGCCAGGTTGGCCATCTCGCACATTGGCCTACCAATCCTCCAAAACCTCACCCGTTAAGAGGCCTCATTTCCTTGTCCTGCTCCAAGCACCAGAAAGCCAGCCCGGCCACTGAAGTTGTCATCCGATTAATTTCACCGTCGGACTCAATTTCTAGAGTCTAGTCGATCAATTCGGCAAACCCACATCTCTAAATGCTATTGACAGCAAAGGTGGCCTAAGTATTTCTCTGTTTGTGTCCACAGCATGTCCAGTGTCCACAGCCAGCATGGATAACATGAGCTCCAAGTAGAGGTGGCAAATGATGGGTCGGGTCGGGTATGGGTCGGGTCGAAAATGGGTCGACCCATATCTGACCCATTTAACCCGTTTTGACCCATATTTTGTAGTGTAAATCAGTGGACCCATACCCGACCCGACCCGTATCCGACCCATACCCGACCCGACCCGTATCCGTATTACTAAAATCTATTTATTGTTAAAACATTTTTATGTAATACAAATTTTTTAACAATTTTTATGCAATACAAATTTAATGGGAAATTTTTATAATTCTTTTTAAAATATTTAAAAAAATCCAATTTTTAATTTAAAAAATTAAAAAATATATAATTTAAAAAAATTAAAAAATATATAATTTTTAATTATTTTTTTAAAAAATATAATTTTTATAATTTTTATTTTTAATAATTTTTTTATTTTTTCTTATTTTCTTTTCTCTTTTTTTTTTTTCTTCTCCTTCGGCCGGCCGCCGGCCACGACGACGGCCAACGACCGGCCACAGGCGAGATCGAGCTCGCCGGCGTCGGGCGAGGCTCGATCTCGCCGATTCGGCAAGGCCGAGGCTCCGCCCGACGTCGGCGAGCTCGAGCCTCGCCGGATCCGGCGAGTCTCGAGCCTCGCCAACGACGGGCGAGGCTCGAGACTCACCGAATTTGGCGAGGCTCGAGACTCACCGGATCACGGCGAGGCTCGAGCTCGCCGACGTCGGGCGGGGCCTCGGCCTCGTCGATCCGGCGAGATCGAGCCTCGCCCCGCGCCGGCGAGCTCGAGCCTCGCCGGATCTGTGAGGCTCGAGCTCGTCGGCGTCGGGCGAGGCTCGATCTTGCCGGATCGGCGAGGCCGAGGCCCTGCCCGATCTTGCGGCAAGCTCGAGCCTCGCCGACGACTAGCGAGGCTCAAGACTCACCGGATCTGGCGAGGCCTGTCGCCGGCGCCCGGCCGGCCGTCGCCCCGTTGGCCGCCGTAAGGAATGAAGAAAAAGAAAGAAAAAAAAAAAAAAATTGAAATATAAATAATAATTATAATTTCGATTTTTATTAAAAAACATTTTTATAAATTTAAAAAAAAAAAAAAGGCCAAGGGTTTAAACTTTAAAATGGGTTTCCTTATAACCCATTTAGACTATTTCTTTTTGTGTTTTACATTCACTAACCCATTTCTGACTCATATTTAACATTCATTTGACCCATTTCTGACCCATATTTAACATTCACTTGACCCATTTCCGATCCATATTTAACTTTCACTTGACCCATATATGACCCATTTAACTTAAAATGGGTCATAATATGGGTTTTTGACCCATATTGCCAGCTCTAGCTCCAGGAGAGTAACTCCAGAGCAGTGAACGTCACTCTTCTCAGTGAGCTGGTAGTTCTGATGGTACTGGGGGTCCCCATAATTTGGAGTCCCTGGAGGAGCTGTCTAGATAAAAAAACACATTTTTAGCAAGGTTAGAATATTCCTCGAGTTTAAAGGCTTGGACAAAACCTGACCCGAAATAAAATTTCCGGGATACCATATGTGGTGTGCTAAATTAGGAAAGTCCGGATTCTTGCCGTTTTGGCGCGTCAAAAACAAGGAAGTCAACTTCCTATTGCAATTGGCCAAATTCTTCAGAGATTATTACAAAAGAAGTTTCCTCAATTGGATCAAAGAGTGGGCTCACGCTCTTATATATATTGAGTTTGTGAGGATCTTTCCTTTCGCTCAATAGGACTTTACTCATTGTTTTGGGTGCTGTTATCGATGAATGTGTGCCATGACTTCATGAATTGGCTGCCACATTCATGCAATTACATCCCGGAATAATTTCTTTGTGAGGTAATTCTCCTTGATTAATTCAATCGAACAATTGCGTGAGGCTAAAATTGTGGATTTGAGTGTAATGTAGGACTAAAAAACACGTTAAAGACTGAACGGTTGCAAGCTAAATTTTTTGATTAATTTTGTGGTCGATTCTCTACACGTAAATTTCTCATGTTTTTTATCATTAAGAGATTATTTTTTTCCAGTAATTTCCTTTTTAGTTTTGAATTGCAAGATCAATTAATTGTTGCATCATTTCATAACAAGGAATACACACAAAAGCCCCAAACTTGATATTTTGACGCCAAAATTACTTGCCAATAAGAATATTACTTGTTTGTCACATCACGGTGGATAATGTCAGAAGCGTGGCGGTAGACTTTTGCGGCAGCAGTCTCTATGGCGACGATGTTCACACGGACATGCCGTGGCAATCATGTAAGGACTGACTTGACACCGTGGAATGATTAGCCAGTAGCCACCGTGCTATCCATAGACCAGTAGAAGTTCCCAGGTGTGACGGCGTGTTCAGCTGTAAAGCAGGACGAGGTTTTCGCGGGGCAAACGGCCAAGAATCTCTGCTTTATTCATGAACTGATCGACGCTCCGGTAGCTGCGCTCTTGTAGGAGCAAATGGCTGCTGCTTCTCGCTCATCCCGAAGTCTTCCTGTGAAAAATATGTAGAAGACGCCTTTCAAGATAAGCAATGGTCACCTGCTGGGAACAGTGAATCAACATTTTCATACCGTAGTAAACGGTTCCGAAATCTCTGCGACCAAGTTCAATAGAAGCAGAGAAGTTACTTGTGGCTTCTGCAAGTTCGCGACTTGTGAAAATAGGGACGCCAGGTGAGACGCTGCTCTCTTCCATGTTGAATTAGAGTGAGGATCTGTGGTGCTGTTTCCCAAATTGGACTTCAAAGAAGCCTTCTTTCTTTCCAAGTGGATCGTATTGGACAACAGGACATTGCCCAAGCTTCCTATTCCAATACCTGACGAACAAAGAGTACTGAACCCTGTTCCATATGGTACTAGATCTTTGGTACAGTTATAAATGCATTCACTCGTCTGACAACCTTTTTTCAATTGTGATGATGATGAGGATGCTGAGGATGTTGAGAAAGCTGCGCTGAAAGCAACTGGATCTGCAGCGAGATCGACTGTTGCAAACTTGAAAACCATGTCTTTTAACTTTTCCTGCTCCTCAAAAAGTCAAGCAGAATTATTCACTCTCTAATGACACAAACAAAATGAATATGCACTGATGAATATTTTCCTAAGAGGAGATCAGTTGCTAAAGTACTGTTGATGTTTCCTTATTTTTGGGGAAAGCTATATATAGATGTTCAGTAGTTTCATCCTTTCTGGAGTTGAAAAGAAGGCCCTTGTTATTGATGTCACGTTGTCTTCTTTTTAGAGGGGATCCCCATATTCATCTTCTTACACATCTGAGAGTGAAAGGAAGGCCCTTAGTGTTGGCATCTCCTTGACTTGTCTGATGATGATACTAAGGTTGATGAGAAAGCTGGGTTGGAAGCTCCTCTTGTCTTGATATAAACAAAATGAATATACATTGAGAAATATTTTCCTCAAAGGAGGGGAAGATCAGTGTTCTAAAGGATTGTTGATGTTTCTTTATTTTTGGTGAAAGCTACGTATACATGTTCAGGAGTTTCGCATGCTTTCTGGAGGTGAAAAGAAGGCCCCTGTAGTTGACGTGGCATTGTCTTCTTTCTGGAGGATCCGCATATTGTCTTCATACACATCTGAAAGCGAAAAGAAGGTCCTCGGTATTGCCAATTCCTTTACTTGTCCTGTCCTATCAACTACTCGGCAGGTTGACTTGAAAAGAGGAAACGGAAGACTTGAACAAGAGACTATTAAGAAAGCAAGATAAAGACCCTCAACTGAGCAGTAAGTAATGCCATCCATAACTTCCCTCTTGATAATTATAGGTCTTTGAACGTGAGAACTTGCAATTTTAATGAACTTCCACAAATCTTGCCCCCATGGACCAGTAATTCTAAGAATTGACTCCCCCGATTTGGACATATCCCCATAAGTTGAACCCTTCCCAAGGAAAACTTTTACCCCCTCTTATGCTCCCTAAAATTAAACAAGATAAGCAACATAAGGAAAAAGTATGAAAAAGGACAGGATCAGTGGGCCTGTTACAATCTTAGGCATATCTGATGAGAAAAAAAACTCCAAGCAGCAGCAGAAGGTCTATGAACCAGTGTAAAATCATAGAAAAGGTTGTTCTTGGCATATCCAAGAAAACTTCTTGCGCGGGGATAGTGACAACATAACTTACTAGAGAAGTCGAAGAAGGGTTAGAGGATCGAGGAAGAATAGATAAACTAATTTGCATCCATGTGTTGAATCAGCTCAAATACTGTTTCCAACAGTAAACCTTCAGTACGATCCAACATGGTCCAATATTATGTGCAAGCTAGAGTGAGGAAAGCACTTTATTACTATGTACATTCCTTCTAATTCAGACCAAGCAATAAAAGTGGAAATTCAACTTGCGTCCTCGTGTGCATAATATCTTACAAACAGCTGTAAGGAAAATTTAAACATCAGCAACGGCAGCAGAACAACTGCTACAACTGCTAGCCCATTTTTGAGTTACCGAAACAGGAGAATGAGTCAACTGCATGTTCTTCAACAGCTGGACATTGTCATTACCCATAGGAAATGTAGCAAGGGCATCTTCACCCTCATCTGCATTGAGTGCTTTGGTCACAACATTCTCATCACGCATGATTGCCTTCAGTTCTTCCAAAACCTCGTCCATTAAAGGCCTCATTTCCTTCTCCTGCTGCAAGCACCGAAAAGCCAGCTCTGCCACTGAAGTTGTCATCCTATGAACTTCACTATCTGACTCAAATCCTAGGGTCCGGTCGATCAGCTCGCCAAATGCACATGTCTGTATCTTGTTTATGGCAAAAGTGGCCAAATTAATTTCATGCCTCTCTCTGCTTATGTCCACAGCTGGCATGGACGATATAAGCTCAATTAGAACAACACCAAAGCTATAAACATCGCTCTTCTCAGTGAGCTGGTAACACTGATAGTACTCGGGGTCCACATAACCTGGAGTCCCTTGAGGAGCTGTCGTGATGTGAGAAACACCATTTGGGAAGAGCCTTGATAGCCCGAAATCTGCAACTTTAACGCCAAAATTCTTGTCAAGAAGGATGTTGTCAGTTTTCACGTCACGGTGGATAATGTCGGAAGCGTGGAGGTAATTTAGTGCAGTCGCAGTCTCTATGGCGATATTCATACGGATTTGCCAAGGTAATGTAGCAGGTGAGTTTCCTTGCTGGCCATGGATATGATCAGCGACGGTGCCATTCGAGATGTACTCATAGACAAGTAGAAGTTCATGGCTGTGGCGAGAAGTGCAACCGTACAGAGAAACAAGGTTATTGTGCCGTAAACGGGTTAGGATTTCTACTTCATTCATAAATTGCTTTACCCTACGGTGGCTGTGCTCGTATAGACGCTTCACTGCTACTTCCCTCCCGTCCTGAAGTTTTCCTGTCAAAAGAAAAGGAAGGATGTGAGTTTTAGTTTACTCTTTTGTCCCCTAACTGGCAAAAATATGGAGGAACCTCTTCTTACCATAGTAAACAGTTCCGAAACCTCCATCTGCAAGTTCATGGGAAGAAGCAAAATGATTTGTGGCTTCTTCGAGTTCTCTACTGGTGAAAATGGCGACCTCAAAATATACACTGCTTTCCTCCATGTCTGGACCAGGGGAAGGACAAGGAGTGATGTTCTTCAGTTGGAACTTAAGAGAAGCATACATCCTTCTCAAGTAGATCATATAGATGAAGAGGCAAAGAACAATGATCGAGCCTCCAATTCCGGCACCTGATATGCAAGAAAATTTCAATCTCCGCTATATGGGCAACTGTGGATGAAGTTCTTCTTAGGAAAGTTGCACAGAAAAAATGGACATGTTGAGACAGCATCTTCCAATCTATCAGATGACTTGCAACTGAAGTGTGCAGTTTACCAGGACTTTGGATAATAACCAAGGAGCATGCATCCTTATTAGAAGAAAAAGGGAACTTTCTTCTTCTTCTTTTTTTAAAAAATTATTTGGAGGCAACATTTGAAAAAACCACCCGAGTAGTCAAAGGTTCCACATTGTTGAAGATGTGAGATTGGTAACATAATGGGAAGTATCAATTGAAAGCCAGCCTCATTTACTCTTATACACTTTTGGCATTGGAACATTTCTGCCTGCATAGCAGTCAGAAATTTAAACTATGCAATTGTCATTTTTCACATTATTGTAAATGGCAAGAGGATTAGCTTAGTTCGGCAAAGTTCAGCAAATAGTGAAAGTAATGCATGAACAGGTTAAATTTTTTTATCTACCTAGTCTTATCTTCTGCCACAAGCCTCTGTTTCCTCTGTTTCCTGCACAGACGTAGTGGTCAGTTCGATGAAAATCTCCACATATCTGTAGTACACTGAATGGGGTTCACAGATTACGATAGATGTGAAGAACAACCAGAATATTTGATGAATCTCATTAAAGAGATCGATCCTTTTACAATGAGATCGATCCTTTTACCAGTAAGATAATTAATTTGTTCAGATTTGTGTTTCACAGCAGTTCCTTAGGAGGCACAAAAATTGCAATATAAACCTAGGAGAAAAGAATTCTTGTCTCCAAAAGTAATGATGATCCTTGTTATCGTGGCTCGCAAAATAATCCTTCCTTCATCAAATAATGAGGTCATCCATTCAATTACAGCCAGCGTTAGACAGAATGAGCCCCACTATGCTTGGAGACACAAGAGGGCATAGCAGCCCAAAAACGTTGTGGCTGAAACAAGAAGAGAATTGGAGTAAAAGAACCAAGATTGTTATCTTCTTTCTCTGGTTGTTGTCCTTTTCAGCATTCATTTTAACAATATTAGGATATGAGGTTTCATAGCTTTGAATTGGGTTCAGGACTCTCTTACGCAGATCCACTGTCGGATCATTCTGTGTAGCATGGAAATACACTGTTAGATCGTTCTGCATAGCATAAAAATCGCACAGATGATGGACATGGACAAGTCATGGAGGAATCTAAGTGAAGGGAACTTGGTGGATCGCTGACGGAAGGAAGATATGGAATGGCTATTCTTAGGTTATTTGCAATCTCCTCAATAACATGCACTTTGAAAGGCTTTAAAATTAGTCCTTCAGGATGAAAAACAGTTGCAGCCCAAAAATTTACGTTCTTTTGTTTGTTCAACTTTCGGTAATATTATGTCCAAAACGAAAAAAGTCACCAGTAATTTCTCCCAAGAGCTGCTGCCACCGATGGAAACATGACCCTCTTAGACTGGCCTCTAGTGCCTTCTAATGGCTTAATAAAAACTCGGGAAAGAAAAGATATGCTTATTGCAGCATGTCCTGGTAAAACTTACCACATTTTTCGTGATAGGATCCATCAGCGCAATAGCAAACAAACTCTTTGTCATTTGATCGGCCACATCGGCCTCCACTGTCTCTGCACTTGGCACAACTCTCCTTGGTCAACAACGTCCAATGCATTGTGTACCCATTTCCCAGCAGCACCGTGTAGTTAATACTTTTCAAGGTTGGGTTCAGGATTCCCTCCTTCAACTCAACCGGTATTGTACTGCTCGATTGACAGGATCCATTCTTCTGCACTGGCCATCCTTCCTTACGCGTTAGCACAACAAACGTGTGATTTGAACCACCAGAAGTGCAATTTAGCCCAGATTGAGAAAAGAGTGTGGAAAATGTACTAGTGCAGCCATAGAAGAACCATAGGTAATAGTGGAAACTGGAGTTCTGGAAGAGCTTCTCACGATAATAAGTGAAGGGACGAGGAGCCAAGCAACCGGGGTCGTTCATATACGGAATAGCTAAATTGAAGGACCGCTTCTCGTAAGAGATGCTTTGGATGGAGAAGTTGCCATACATAGTTTCTCCTCCTTTGCAGCTAACCTCGAAGCCAGGGTAGCCACAAAGTTCTTTCCCTTTTGCAGGAACATAAAAGGGATACCTTATGTTCGGACCACTCTTGCTACACCTAGTGGCGTCACAATCCTCATATTTCACCGACTGAACTGCATGTACTAAGATGGCCAGGAAGAGGATATGAAACCTGACGTACAGCAGAAGTCTGGTAATATCATCACAAAAGTGTAGACCCATCTTCTGAGATGACAAATACGGTTGCTGCGTAAAGAAGAGAAACTGCTGTAGATCAAAGTGCTTTGCTAATGAAGAACATCAGCATCGGCAAGAGGAGGCTATATCTTGCATATCTTGCTTCGTCCAGATTGTACCTCCTGCGGCTTCAACACGTTAGTTGACTTGAAAATTAAACAGGGAAGACTCGACGAAAGAGACCAGCCCGGTAGCGGTAGGGACAACCCCAAGTGAAGGATGAATTCTGGGTCTCTCATATGTGGTCCATCTCTTCCGGTCGGTGAATTTTGAAAACCTCCTCCAATCGGTGAACTTGCAACTTGTCCCCATTGACCAGTTCAACCCCTTGAATCGCACTCGTGTGCGTCCTCAAATTGGACTTTTTACAAGGAATCACGAGCCAGCCGCGAGGACCTGTCCACTTTGGTCCGTCCTTTGCCCCGTGGTTTTTGCACTTTCGTGGCAGTGAGGCTCGAGGAGGTCCGCATCGTGATAATGCTCTCGTTTGAGTACCCTCATAATTGCGTCATAAACATTCATCGAAATCGATTCCTCTTGCGGGTTAGGTTTATTTCCACATACAAAGCATAGGGATGATTTGTTTATTGCCACCGTAGTCGCCACTCTAAAACTATCTTAGGGGTCACACCTTATTAAGCCTTTTGATGTCAACGATCGCTCTCCATCATGACTAGAGGATCATTCCAAATCCCTTAAAAGCTTTCAACATCATCAAGTAAGTCTAAGCAAAATATTATAATTTTCATATAATGCTCTAAAATTTTACAATCGATTGCTAAATATCACATCTACAGAAAAACAATCACTTAAGTGCCTCTAGCGATAAATTCCGACAATGCAACAAATATGACATTTTTTTAATAAAACTCTAATTCCTACTTGGCTTTCCTAACAAAATTTGAGTCCAACCTAGACGAGGGACCGGATGACATGGTAAATGGCCTCTGTTCTCCTTATCTTCTTGATCTTCATCTTCGTCTT
Source organism: Eucalyptus tenuipes (assembly GCA_014182365.1). Classification (NCBI taxonomy): domain Eukaryota; kingdom Viridiplantae; phylum Streptophyta; class Magnoliopsida; order Myrtales; family Myrtaceae; genus Eucalyptus; species Eucalyptus tenuipes. The sequence goes on along the minus strand of CM024538.1, from coordinate 27,077,562 downwards.
CATCTTCAACGTCTCCGTCTTCAGCTGATAATTTCCTTTCATACATACTTTTCTTCTTTTTTTCCAACCATTTTCTTGACCACCGTCCACAAGAATGCACCAGCTTTCTTGTTCATCTGAAAATGTACCTCCACTGGATTCGCCATGTCGATGATGCACATGGCTTCCATCTTTCATTTTGGAGCATGAAGAAGAAGATGGGGAGTATCCGGCCATGGGAGGAGGATTATGCAAGAAGAATTTCGTCTCAAACTCAAACAGTATCAGTCATGATGACGAATTGGCGCTCATTGTCGTCGATAATGAGTAAAAGCATATGAGATTATCTTGGTCTATGTTCAATGAAAACCCTAATTGCATCTCTCGCTCTCTCTCCTTCGCAGCTTATTTTCGTCCAATTCTTGACTGGAACATGTTTAATTTGGCGATGTTCATCCTGCTCCTGCTCTCCGCTGCAAATTCCAGTATCTAAGGGCGCGCATGATAATATTTCTATTTCTCGATTTCTCTGTTTTTTTGTTCCCCGAAACAGGTTTGGGCAATCCATTAAGTCCACGAGAACGATTTGATTTTCTATTTCGAAACAGATTTCTATTCCGAAATAGAGAAATTGAAGAAATCGAAGCTAAAATTTTTAACTTCTCGTTTCGAAATAGAAATCGTTTGAAATCAAACCATATAAAAGAACCTTGCGCTTTCTTTGCTAACTTAATTCACTCATAACCACAACTTCACAAATTATTGCTAATTTTCTTTTTCTTATTTTGCTAGTGTTTTTTTTTCATTTTTTTTTTGATAACTTCCTCTTTAGGATGAAAGGCAATCGAATGGGTCCCCAATTTTCAAAAACGACCAAAGTTCTTAAATGTTTACTTAAAAACAATGGGGCTCTTTCCTTCTAGAAAGGGCACGCACATGACCAGTTAAAGAAAAAGTTCTTACGTAATAGATGAATAAAAAATGTGCCTAGAAATTTAACTTTGTTTCTTTACGGATTCAAAATTCTTGCAAAATCAAAATAATTAGATTGTTACACAACCTTGAATTTTAATTCGAAGGCAAGAGATTCAAGAGAATCTCTCTTTGCTATGCAAGGGCCATTAAAGGTTCATTGAGTAACAATAAAGAAATTAGGGATGAGCAACTGGATTGATTCAATTCGAGAATCAAAATAAATCGATCTTCCCCCGATTAGTTCCTAACCATAAATGTTACTTCAAGATAGAATTCTCATATATTCCTTTACACCATCAATTTTATTTTGTTGATAATCTTGTATAATACTAGTCTTTGATAAAATGACAGGGCTATATAGGCGCCATTGGTGGCACCCATATTCATGCTTCCGCTGTACTTGTCTGAACCTACGCAGGATGAGCTTGCAAATGATACATTGACCGAGGAGGGAAACCAAATAAATACGCTTAGGAAAACCATTGCCAATAAAATGGCAAGAGATAATAATATGTCGGAATTTCCATGAAATTGTATTTTCAACTTTTGTAATGTATTAGTATTATTTCAACTATTATTTTGTATTTGAGGATTTCCTATGTTGTTTTAGTATTATTTCGACTATTATTTTGTATTTGAGGATTTCTACGTTATTATCTAATCAATTTATATTCCTAGAAATAGAAATTTTATTCTGTTATCAAACGGATTTTGTTTCAGAAATAGAAATTTTAGTCGTTATCAAACGGGTTTTTTTGCTCAGAAACTTGTCAGGGAATAAAAATTGAGAAATTGATTTCTGGCCAGAAATCAATTTCTGTTTCAGAAATTTTGTCATGCGCAGCCTAATTTTGCCCCAGTCGTTTGGTTGAAGAAGACAGTTAATTAAGGTCCAAAGAAGGAAAAGAATGTAGCCTCAATTTGCAAATACGGGACAAATAACAAATAAACGACCTCATTTACGACAATTCTTGCCCAATTTCTCAATTGAAGAACACAACAAAATTAAGGTTTGAATAAGAAAAAAAAATTAGCCCAAATTCACAAATTTGGGGCAAATAACACTCATAAATAATGTCATCTAGAGTAATTTTACGCTAACTCACATTTTCGACAAGTCATATCAGTCGAAATATCATTAAATATTGTCACAATGGATTTCTAATAACCCAAATTGATGATGGCATTGAAGTGGTCATTTTTTTATTTTTTTATAAAAGTGTCAGTTAAGTAATTGCTCGAAAAGTTTTGGCACTAAAATGAATGTTGTTAGAAAATATATAGTCCTTTTAGAATCATTTTTCCATATCAGCAAAATCAGAAAGAAGTAAAAAGCCCAAATCAGCTGGGCATTACGGTTGATATTCCACACACGCCCAAAAAAAAAAAAAGGTATTTTTTAAGTACAATAGACGGGAAAAAAGGTGGTGCCGGTGGCCTTATTTAAGAAAATTTCTTTGGGGGCGGAAGTGACAACATGAGGCTTTGAGAAGTAGAACACGGGTTATCTGGAGTTGTCCTCTTCTTGAACATAGGGAGGAAGAGGATCTTCAACCGAAACATGTTTGAACATTTATAGCAAGAACCCAAGAAACAAATTTGCATAAGCAAGTCCCAAAGAGCTAGAAATAAATCTTCAACCCGCGTTATCTGTTTCGGTTGTCAAATTGCTAACGGTGCTTCATTGGATTCGTGAATTCCTCTCTCTACTTCTAGTGATAGAATGTAAAGTAAGAACCCACAGTTTAAAAATTGCTTTACCGTCTTTGGAGTTCTGGGTCAGTGGTCCATCAGAGCAGATGCATATACTAGTTTCGTTCTCAAAACCGCATCTTCCACCACTGCTCCAGCACGACGTGCAACCATATCCTGTCCGTGTTAGCATGAACCCTCTCCATAACAGTTCAACGTACTCGATGGTTTCTGTCGTTGCCTTTGTCTGCTATTTCTCTAGATCCATCTGAACTGGGGGCAGCAACGATGGACTCACATGAATCTCAAGTCCAGTCTAAGTACTCATCATCCTCAAGGCTCAAAGCAACAAAAGATCTCCTTAGTTCAATGAAACCGCAAGTAACCCAAGAAACCATTGAATTGACTGAAAATGAGTCGCTGTAGTTGTAAAAGAAGCTGTGGGCTGAAATTAACGGATGAGCACTCCAAGCTGGAATTAAGCTGAGGCATGGGGCAATTGGTATAATCGAAGACTTGAACATCCACCGATCTGAATGAGTTCTATTCGTACACAATCTCCTTGTTCAAGTAATGAGCAGTAGAAGCCCGGTAAATAGGCTTGTCTTCAAGGCATCGAATGTCGAAGCCCGGGTAGCTGCAGAAACCCAATCCATCATCAACAATGAAGAAAGGGTGGCTTATGTTAAGGCCTCCACAGTTTCTTGGCGCCCAAGAGTCGCAACCTTGATAAGCAGACTCTGCTGGTGAAGTCCAGATGAAGAAGCAGAAAAGCCTGAAGCTCACCAAGCTCTGCTGCAGAGTCACAGTGGGAGACACGATGGACTGAGGATGAATGAGCGAGAACTGAGAAGTCAACAAGAAAGGAGAGGAATGCCAACATTTACATGCCACAGCAGAACTTGTTTATTTAATTAAAAAAGAGTTTCTCTATTGGGGTTGAATTTGCCTGAGCTTCTGTTTGTTTATAATTCAGTTCCTTGTCAGGTTATTTGGCTTTTCTCACGCGGTCAATGCTCATATTTGTTTTATGAACATGATTATGATAAATTTGGGCAATTTTAACCAGTTGGTTAGGTTGCCAGTTATAAACTACGAACGGCATTAGTGAGTTTCGACCATCAATATAATAGTAACTCATAAAGTTCTTTTTATAGATTTAACACTTGAAGCTAAATCTTATGAGTTTGGTAGAATTAACAATGAACGTAATAGCTTACGGACATAGCTTCACTTTTATGGTAGTAATAGTAAGTTATTATCAACGTAAGCAATTTATGATTTAATTGAAGAACATCGGTGCAATAGTAAATTATTAAGTTCTTCTATAAATTTACTACTCAAAACTGAATCTTACGGCTTAAATAGTAAATTACCATCGAAATTAATAGCTTACCATCATAGCTCTACTTTTAAGATAGTAGTAGTAATTCATCACCAGAGTAAGTAATTTACTATAGATAGCGCAATAGCTTAGAAGGCGCCCTTATAATTTATAGCAACGGTATGGTTTATGACGAGTTACAACACCCTCTCACAGAATATTTTGTACATGGAGTATGTATTTCTAGGAGTAAAAGGATTACTTGTGGGGCAAAAACATTTACACCCATGCATTCAACCAAGTGATGGAATGATGGGTATTGCAAGTGAGTGTACTAATATTTAGGGAGATTAAAAAAATTGTCCTCGCATGATAACCCGAATTCAGTTTTGGTCTTTGTATTATGTTTCAGTTTTGGTCTCTGCACTATAATGAGTTCATGACAAACAATGGGTCTAGATGCATTTCTATTTGGTAAGTCTTTCGTCAAGTTCCCATTTGTGCCAAGTCTAACCTTCAATTTTAGCCATTTAAGCTGCGTCTGGCTGTACTACTGCACATAGTACATACTTTCACTTTTATCAGTTTACATTTTAACTTGTTATGGATTTCACTTTTATGGCCTAAGTCAGATCCACTCAAACAAGAGCAACTGGATTGGAGAATATGGTTCGGCATTGCTGATGGTATTTGTTGAGGCCTACCATGTCTTTGCCGGGAAACTAGACTACATATAATTCATAGAGATCTTAGATAAGCAATAACCTGTCGGATGAAGAGCTCAATCAAAAAATTTTGGACTTTAGAATGGCTAAGGTATTTGGGGACAAAGAACATCAAGCAGATATACTAAGAGTTCCAGTTAGTACCTTTCTCATTATTAAATCTAGCATAATTTAATTTATATATCTGGAATAAATTCAAAATTTAGTTGAATAGATGTATCTATGGAAAATTCACTTTGAAGGACTTCAAAATTTGTTTCATGTAACTTGGCAAGGAAATTTTGAGGCATGGGTACATGACCCCTTACGTGTAAGATCTATTGCTCATGCAATTTGGGAGTACTGATTCCTTTTCCTTTCGTAGCATGCATAAGGAATATGAACATGATTTATGAAATGCAAGCTATTGCATAGCTCCAGAATATGAAACGGAAGGGCAGTCTTTAGAAAAATCAGATGTCTTTTGATTTGGGGTACTATTGCCAGTGATCATAACTAGAAGATGGAAGGGAAAATTACCAAAAAAGTTATAAACCTATTGCAATTGTGCCAATTCAGTCCTAATTTTTTTTTTACCAATTGAGTCCTAAAATTTTTCCAATTATATCCGATTAGTCCATTCGGCCAAAAATGGCCCGATCCGTGACATGGCAGCCGGCCGGCGCCATCGATATTTTTTAATAATATTTTGTTTTTTTGAAATATTTTATTAACTTTTATTAACTTTTTTTCCTTTTTTTATCTTTTGTTTTTCCTTTTGTTTTTTCCCTCTCCCTCCTTCCTCCTCCTCTCCTCCTTCTTCCCTTGGCTCCGACGACCGACCAGCAGGGGAGGGCTGGTCGATCGCCGGGACCGAGGCGGGCGGCGGGGCGAGCCCTTGCTAGATTTGGCGAGGGGGCCTCGCCGTCATCGGAGTCCGGCAAGGCGAGCTCCGCTTGATCCGGCGAGGGCTCGCCTCGCCAATCGGCGCGCGTGCAACGACGGCGGGCGAGCCCCCGCCGAATCGGCGAGGGCTCGCCTCGCGGTCGCCGGTTGAGGCGAGCCCTCGCCGATTTGTAGGGGAGCCACGGTTTCTCCCCCGGCATGTGATTCGGGGGCCGGCTTCCACCGTGTGCGATGGTGGCTATAGTGTCGACACCGGTAAACCCTAATAAGGCGGCGGCGGCAGCAAGGGCGGCGAGGGCGATGGGTCGAGGAGGAGGAGGCAGTGCGGGTCGCGTGAGGCCTTCGAGGCTGCCGCTGCGCCGGGGCTCGCCTCGCCGGACCCGGCGACGGCGAGGCCCACCTCGCCGGATCGGCGAGGGCTCGCCCGTAGGCCGCCTCGGTCCGGCGATCGGCTAGCCCTTCCCTCGGCCAGTCGCCGGAGCCAAGGGAAGAAGGAGGAGAGGAGGAGGAAGGAGGGAGAAAAAAAAAAGATTAAAAAAAAAAGGAAAAAGATTAAAAAAATAATAAAATATTTCAAAAAATAAAATATTATTAAAAAATATTTCTGGCGCCGGTCGGCTACCACGTCAGCGTCGGCTGGCCATTTTTGGCCGGATGGACTGATTGGAAATAATTGTAAAATGTTTAGAACTCAATTGGTCAAAAAAATAAATTTATGACTGAATTTGCACAATTGCAATAGGTTTATGACTTTTTTGGTAATTTTCCCGAAAATAGAACACTAGCTTCAATGAGGAAGATTTATCCTTGAGCCTGTTAGGACTTGTAAGCTGTTACCAATAGAAAACTAGATCCATTTCCATGAACTCAAATTCCAATAATAATCAGACTTGAAATCTTTGCTTTATTTTTCTCAGGTATGGAAATTGTGGAATGAAGACGATGTTCTAGTACTAGTCAACTGGGAAATAATTGTGAGATGCTTGGAAGTTGAGGCCTTAAGATGCATATTATTGGGCTACTCCGTACCATTTCAGCTGTTATTGCGATGCTTAACGATGAAATTTGTGGATCTTCCTAGTCCAAACAAACTTGTTCGCCAGATGTTCAGCAGCCACCGACAGGTTCTTCCAGACAAAGCCAAAAGAAATGTTCTGCGTATAGTATCATTCTTACCACCCGTTACAGGCAGATGAAACGAGCATGCCAGATAAAAACACATACCGCAAATTCAGCTCAGCGATGCAACTTATAGCCAGCTTTAGTCATGAAACAAGCCTGCCTGATCCTATTTACATGTCCTGTTATTGAATGCACGGTCTTTGTTGTTTCACCGTTGATCAAATTCAATATTGCTTCCAAATGTAGGAACCCCAATTAGTGGGAGTATTAAATAAGAAAATTACTGTAGGTTGGGTGACAGTTAGGCATAGTTAGCCGAACAGTTTATATACTTCGCAGTTGAGATACAAATGCTTGTGTCGAGAGGTGCAAATGTTTGGTGCCTTCTGCGAGGATAATGCTCTCACTTCACAATGGCAGAAAAGTAGGCTGTTCCAACATTCAGGTTGTATGTAGATTATGCTAATACAAACATAACTTTACGCTAAATATTGACATAGAGCTGCATAAGATGCAAAGTCATGTTAAGATGCTCTTGTACTATTAATGGCTTGGCATAATATAACTTAAGGGTCAGCTTAAACTTCAGTACGTTCCCCAATAATAGCTGAAAAATTCTAATACACTTATCTAGCGATGTCTGTATACAAGTTCCTCATTGCATCGAATTTAAAGCTCTTGGTTATAAAAGTGTTCTCACCAAACTATGCTTCACACAATCATGGACATTGAAGTGGTTGGTGATGATCTTGATGGAGAAGACAATTAGGGCTTGGGAGGAACTTGCAAGCAGTCAACACTACCTCTTAGCATATCCACCACCTCACTCATTGCTGGCCTAATTGAAGGATTGGTCTGTATGCACCACAAGCTCACTATTATCATCTTCCTAGCCTTCTCCCTGTCTCCTTCATTCACAATATTCTGCAGTTCAAGCTCTTCCTGAAGTTCCAGACGCTTGTGAATCCAATGTGGAAAGTATACTTCGCTGGTTCGATCAACACCTGCCACAATGTTTTTCCTCCTACCGACCATCTCAAGCACCGTCATCCCAAAACTGTACACATCCGATTTGTGAGATATTCCACCAATGTTCCTACAAAACACTTCCGGGGCGATAAACCCTGCGGTCCCTCGTGCACCAAATAGTGAGATGGTGCTCTCATCTTGATGGCATATTTTTGCAAGGCCGAAATCAGATATCTTGGGGCGATAATTTTCATCAAGAAGAATGTTATGCGGCTTTATGTCGAAGTGTAATATTCTCGAGTTGCAACCTCGGTGCAAGTATTCAAGTCCTTGAGCAATGCCTAGGGAGATTTGGTACAATGTGACCCATCCAAGGTGGAAGTGACCTAGCTTGCTGTAGTTCTCTTCATATATGAATTTCTCTAGAGATCCATTGGCCATAAACTCATAGACAAGAGCCCTTTTGGTTTTGTGAAAGCAGAAACCTAGTAGATTAACAATGTTGACATGGGAAGTTCTACTTATACTGCTTAACTCATTGATGAATTCTTCACCATCTCCTCTTAATTTGCTTAGGATCTTCACTGCCACAAGACAACCATTTGGGAGATTGCCTTTGTACACAGAACCATAACCTCCTTGGCCAAGCTTATCTTTGAATGAGTTGGTCATTCTCTTGATCTCGGCATAAGAATATCTTCTCGGAATTGGCATAGCATGATTTTCGCAAACAACCTCAAATTTATGAAAGTCATTCATCTTCTTGCTCCATGGGACCATGAATCTCTTTTTACAAAGATATCCTAGAACCATTGCAACAGCACCCACCCCGCAAAATGAAGCAACTGTGGCCAAAAGGAAATACTAAGTATATATGAAATAGGAAAAAAAAATCATTTCTATTGTGAAAGCTCCTTCTTAAATGGTAAATGAAAAAGAATTTTGACTTCTGGAAGGTATGCACCGTGCCATTGCCAAAAATCTCGATTTTAATTCATGTGCATGGCTAAGAAATCAAGTGTATTTTACTTACAAATGGCACCTTTCTTCAATAAGCTGTTACCTTTACCTGCAATGTTAAAGCAGAGACAATATGAGGGATCCCCTGCAAAAAATAGATGCAAAAGATGCGACTTTGTTGAGGACATGGAGACACTTCAAATGACGCTACTGACAGTATAGACGGGAAGTTCTGAGAATGCGCTTGACAAAGAAAAATGGAAATTAGGCTAAAGGATTTGCCTATTGCAGCAAGTTCCCACCAGACTTACCTGCATCACATTTTTCGTGATAGGATCCATCAGAGCAATAGCAAACAAAGTCTTTGTCATTTGATCGGCCACATCGGCCTCCACTGTCTCTGCACTTGGCACAACTCTTCTTGTTCGACAATGTCCAATTCATTGTGAACCCATTACCCAGCAGCACCGTGTAGTTAATACCCAAGGTTGGGTTCGGGATTCCCTCCAACTCAACCGGTATTGTACTGCTCGATTGACAGGATCCATTCTTCTGCACTGGCCATCCTTCCTTACGCGTTAGCGCAACAAACGTGTGATTTGAACCACCAGAAGTGCAATTTAGCTGAGATTGACGGAAGCATGTGGAAAATGTACTAGTGCAGCCATAGAAGAACCATAGGTAATAGTGGAAACTGGAGTTCTGGAAGAGCTTCTCACGATAATAAGTGAAGGGACGAGGAGCCAAGCAACCGGGGTCGTTCATATACGGAATAGCTAACTTGAAGGACCGCTTCTCGTAAGAGATGCTTTGGATGGAGAAGTTCCCGTACATAGTTTCTCCTCCTTCGCAGCTAACCTCGAAGCCAGGGTAGCCACAAAATTCTTTCCCACTTGCAGGAACATAAAAGGGATAGCTTATGTTCGGACCACTCTTGCTACACCTAGTGGCCTTACAATCCTCATATTTCACCGACTGAGCCGACACTACCAAGATGAATGGGAAGAGAATGTAAGCTAACGCTCTGGCAATGCTACAACGGTCTATACCCATCCTACGAACTCGAAAACAAGATCTGGTTTTTGCGCAAGAATAGAGGAGTCGACGGCACGTATGAAAGGGCGATCTGCCAATAGCATCAGCATAAGCAAAGACGAGGATGATTTTGCTATTGGGACGTTAAAGGAGGCATTCTTATTGGTAATTTCTTCCTGCATATTCAGTTTCTTGGAATCTGCTGATACACTCTAGTTGACTGGAATAGTGGACACGGAAGACTCCAAGAGGAGACCTGAAGAGTAGACAGGCCCTTCCGTTTGTATCACAAAAAAATATCTTTCGGAAAAAAACAAATTTGCGTGGAAAATAAGTGGTCAAAGAACGCGTTTCCTGTCGACAGAAAATTCCCTTCAAAAATTGGGGAAAATGATTTCTTTTCAGGGCGTCCTCTCATCCTCTTTCTGGACATGGAGATCCCTCCCCGACCTTCTAACGCTCCTCTCGATTTCTCTCTCTAAAATACCTTCACTCCCCCACTCTCTCTCTCTCCCCCGATCCACCCCCCCAAAAAAAAAAAAAAAAAAAACCCGCTTCCGATTCTCGGCAGCTCCTCCGCAACCAGTCTCTCCCTTCAAAGTCCAAATGAGGTTCTAGACCTGGTCTCGAATCGAAGTCAAGACTCATCTCCTCCGACCGACCGAGCGTTATTGCCTCTCGCGTCTTTACAGTTATCCTCCTCATCGATCGAAGTCGTCTCCGTCAACTTTCCTCGTCGAACCCGCGTCGTTTACGCACCGTCGATCGGCTCAAAGCTCGCCGTGTCGTAAATTGGTCGCGGGAGCCCTTACGTTCGATTTGTTTGACCTAGCTTTAGAGAATTATCGGTCTGAAATGTTCCGGTTTTGTGCGTCCGAAGCAGAGTTCTGGTCGGAGTCTCCGTCGATTCGATTCGGGTTTGTGGGAGACGCTTTGAATTAGATTGGTAGGAAAAGCTCGGAAGATCTCGAAATCAGTGAGAGGGAGGGAGGGAGAAGCAAGAAGAGAAATATAAGATAAAAATAACTAAAAGAGTTGAACGGAAGGAAATGAAATAAGATTTTTCATATCAAATGATAGGAAATATTTTGTAATTTATTTTTAAATTTGAGCTAAACATCAAGAGATATTTTCCTAAAAAATAACAAATTGACCAAACAAGGAATCCTGGAAAAACTTGATTTCTCTTGTCAGATGAACCGTACAAGTCTGGTAAATGTTAAGGCTGCACTATGTTAGGAAAGATTGAGAGGCATGAGAAAGTGTAAAAGAACAAAATAGTGTTTGATTGGAAGGAAAAAGAAGGAAGAAAATAATGACAAAGAATTACAAGATCAATGCTCCATTTGTCTTGTAAAAAATAAATGATTTCAAAAATATTTTCAAAAAAAAATAATCACTTGTATCGTTTGAAATAATTAGCCAAAAAAAAAAAATATATTCATTATCAATGATAATTTACTTTTAAATATTTTGGTAAACGATAAAAATATGTTTTTGTTTATTCATTTTTATAATTGATATAAGCAATCTTTGTTATAAAAAAAAAAATTCATACCATTTATTTCTCGTGAAAGAATCATCACCTTGCTTGAGAGATTGGTTTGGTCAAGGTTTTATGGAATTTGTCAAGGCCTACTATATCTTCACTGGGACAATAGACTACTTAAAATTCATAGAGATCTCAAGACAAGTACTAACCTATTGGATGAAGAGCTCAAACCAAAAAATTTAGACTATAGGATGATTAAGGCATTTGGGGACAAAGAAAAATGAAGGAAATATACTAAGACAACCGTGGGTAAATAATTAATATAAAAATTAATTTAATTTAATTTAAAACTAAATTTATTTTAAAAAAAAAAAAAAAAAAAAAAAAAAAAAAAGGAGAGGGATGGAGATTACAAGCTGCCCTACTGTCGTCGGGAAGGGCCGGCCTTACCCGGCAACGGTGGGGAGGCGGTGGCAGTGCGAGGGCACAGCCCTTAGCTGCCTACAACTCTCTTCCCTTTAAAAAATAATAATTTAATTTAATTTAATTAATTTTTTATATTAAAATTTAAATTCGTACCAAAACGACGTCACTTTTGTGTTTCTTTCTTTGCTGAGTCGGCTCTCCGGCAAGCTACGTAAACAAGCAAAATTAATAAAAAAAATTACCACGTAGGATTTCCGGCGGGGTTCACTGTAGATGGCACTCAAGTGTCTTATTTAAAAAAAAAAAATGACACTTAGGCACTATTTGGTAACCATCCAAACAACAGTCTTTGCTCGATTCCCGATATTTTGTTCCCAAAATCAGTTTAGGACGAGAATCGCGTTTGGCAAAAATTTTGTTCGAGACCAAATTTGTTCCTTGGAACAAATTGGGAAGAGAATCAAGAAAAAAAAAGTTGATTCTTGTTTCGGGAACAAAATTGAGAATAAAAAACCAACTCTTCTTCTTCTTCCCTTCCGCCATCCCGCAACCGCAGTCCATCATCCCACCACCGCCGCCCGCCACCGCCCCGTCGCCCGTCTCGTCCGCCTCCGCCCGCCGCCGGTCACCGCCGCCGGTCCGGCGAGCTCGCCGGAGGCAAGCCCCCACCGGCGAGGCTCGGCTGGCCGGATCTAGCGAGGCCGAGCCTCGCCGGTGGCCGGGGGCGTCGCCGGGGCTGGGCAAGGCCCGCCTAGCCTCGACGAGGCTCACCCGGCCCGGCGAGGCTCGGCCGACGAGGGCCGGCCTCGTCGAGGGTCAGCGACGCTCCGATGAGGTCGCCGGCCCTCGTTTGGCCGATCGCGGTCCGGCGACCGGCCAAGAAGAAGAAGTATAAGAGAAAAAGAAAAGAAAAGAAAAGAAAAGAAAAGAAAAAAAGGAAAAAAGGAAAAAAAAAAAAAAAAAAAAAGGAAAAAGCAAAAAAAATTATTTAAAAATTAAAAGAAATTGATTTGGAATAGAATCAATGAGCACGGTACCAAACACAATTCTATTCCGAATCGAGATTTTGGACGAGTTACCAAACGGCTTAAAATGCTTAGAATATGTTCCCGGGAACAGAATAAAAACGAATCATTTTCTGATCAAAATCTACTCCCGGGAACAGAATCGTTACCAAACGTGCCCTTAAGGGCCTGTTTGTTTATTTTTGTTTCTATTCCCGGAACAAAAATTTCTGTTCTTTTGTTCTAGGGAATAAAAAAAGAACAGAAACGTGTCTGTTTACAATTTTGTTCCCGGTAACAAAAAACCTATTTTTTTGTTCCCGGGAACAAATTTGGAATAGAAACAAGAAGTAGAAAAAACTTGTTTCTTGTTCCTAAGAACAATTCCGAGAAACACTTCTTTTTTCTTTCCTTCTTCTTCCTTTGGCCGGTCGCCAACCTCGGCCATGGTCATCGACCGGCCGTCAAGGGCTGGTGACCTTGCTGGCCCCCGGCGAGGCTCGGCCTCGTGCCGCCCGGGCGAGGCCGAGCCTTGCCGGTGGCCTCAAAAAGAAGGAAAAAAAAAAAAAAGGAAAAATATAATAAAAATATTGAAAATTAAAAAAAAAATAAAAAATATATACAAGTTTACCAAACGCATTTCTATTCATGGAGTAGAAATTTTTTGCAATTACCAAGCGCATTCTTATATTCAGAAATTATTTTCTAGAACGGAAACAAAAAAAAAAAATATTTCTGTTAAAAAATTGTTCCCCGGAACAGAAACGTTACCAAACGCGCCCTAAGTGTCACTTTCCTAACTTTTGGCACTTAAATGTCCTCTCGTGTCAAATTTTGATACTTGGGGTGTACTTTTGCCCATTGATTTGTGAACTATTTTATGAAATAGATTCTGAAATAATTTAGGAAATATATTGTGATTTATGAAATGATTTATGAATTTAGCTTTGTGGATTGTGAAGGATGTTGTTGTGAATCTGTGTTGGTGCTCAATATCGCTATGAGACTAATGAGAGGCTTGTGAGTATGCATTTTAGTTTAGAAAATCTTTGTGGGCCAACCATCGACAATATAGGTGGAGACCTTACAGTGGACAACTTGATTGCCTTGTCATGGGACGTTACACGTGACCATGGTTGATATTTGAGCACAAGTTTGATCAATGGATGAATCATTGACATGTGATTTAAGATTGGCCAATGTAATGAACTACAAGCATGTAATTTTATTGAGATTGATCAATGTACTTGACCATTGAAGTTTGTCATGGGATTATTGATTTAACAAATGTTTTCTGATATGTATATGGTTATGTTAATGTGATATAACTCATTCTCATCTTATATGTGTATGTACTAGAATTGAGATAAATGAGTTTTGATGTTGTTTTATAAAGTGCATAATGGATGCTTGATCTGCTTAAAAGATGTGTACTACTCATTGGGTTATGGTTGCTCATTCCATTAATCTTTTGTGCTCTTCAGGTCCCTCGAATAGTGGCTGTTATAGCAAGAGTGTTATCGACCAGGACTTTTTGCAGTTAGATTTTTGGGGTGAAAATGACACTAGAAATGTTAAAAATTATGTATAGCACTCACTTTAGTATTAAAAGTTTTTTTTAGATAACTTAAGTGTCACTTAAAAAAAAAAATACTATCACTTAAGTGCCAACTCCGATCTAGGTCACCAGAAATCTAACGTTGCCATATTTTATTAATTTATCACTCTTACGTGACTCACCGGTATATCTAATCAGCATATAACCCCTAAACGAAATTGTGTAGCAAGTAAAAAAAAATGATCACTCTAATGTCAATCATTGTTAAAAGTGATCACTTCAGTGCCAAAAAAAGGCCACCTCGGATAAAATTTTTAATTGTAAAAGCTACGTAATTTCTCTTGCCATAATTTTTTGCCGGGGGCAATTAAGTGATCATTTTTTTTTTATTTGGCACTGAAGTGAGTTGGTGAAAATTTTTGGCACTAAATTAAACACCATACACAACTGTTGGCACTTCTAATGTCCTCTTACTGATTTTTCAATATAGTTTGAGGCTACATCCTTCGAGTGTAAGGACGGCCATGTCATCTCTATTTTTTGCTAAGACATGGGGTGTGACATAAACTAATTTGAATCCATGTGTTGAAACTTCTCAAATACCCGCGTTTCCAGCGGTAAAACTGCATATATGGTCCAACAAGGTCCAATATTATGTGCAAGCTAGAGAGAGAAAAGCACTTTATTACCATGTATATTCCTTCATATTTAGACCAGGCACTGAAATTGGTAACATCTCACTTGCGTCCTCATATGTGCATAATATCTTACATACAGCTATAAAGAAAATTTAAACATCAGCAACGGCAGTAGAACAACCGCTTCTACTGCTAGCCCATGTTTTAGCCACCGAAACAGGAGAATGAGTCAACTGCAAGTTCTTCAATAGCTGGACATCGTCATTATCCATCGGAGATGGAGCAAGGGCACGTTCACCCTCATCTGCATCGAAAGATTTGTTCGCAGCATTCTCATCACGCGCAATTGCCTTCAGTTCTTCCAAAACCTCGTCCATTGAAGGCCTCATTACTCGCCCTGCTGCAAGCACCGGAAAGCCAGCTCCGCCACTGAAGTTGTCATCCTATGAAATCACTACCCAACTCATATACTAGGGTCCGGTGGATCAACTCGCCAAATGCACATGTTTGAATCTTGTTTATGGCAAAATTGGCCAACCTGATCATGTGCCACCCTGTTATGTCCACAGCTGGCATGGACAACATAAGCTCAATTAGAACAACTCTTCTCGGTGAGCTGGTGGCACTGATAGTACTCAGGGTCCACATAACCTGGAGTCCCTTGAGGAGCTGCCGAGATATGAGACATCATTTGGGAATAGCCTTGAAAGCCCGAAATCTGCAACTTTAATGCCAAAAGCATCGTCGAGAAGGATGTTGTTAGCTTTCACATCACAGTGAATCATGTCGGAAGCGTGAAGGTAAGTTAGTGCAGTTGCAATCTCTATGGCGATGTTCATAATGATTCGCCAAGGCAATGTAGCAGGTGAGTTCGCTTGCTGGCCATGGATATGATTCGCGACAGTGCCATTCGAGGTGTACTCATAGACAAGTAAAAGTTCATGGCAGTGGCGAGAAGTGCAACCGTACAGAGGCATGAGGTTATTGTGCCATAAACGGGTTAGGATTTCTACTTCATTCATGAATTGCCTTACCCTACAGTAGCTGTGCCTGTATAGGCGCTTCACTGCTACTTCTCTCTCATCCCGTAGTTTTCCTGTCAAAAGAAATGGAAGGATGCAAGTTGGAAGATACTCTTTTGTCCCTTAAATGGGAAAAACATGGAGGAACCCGTTCTTGCTGTAGTAAACAGCTCCGAAACCTCTATCTGCAAGTTCATGGGAAGAGGCAAATTGATTTGTGGCTTCTCTGAGTTAACTACTGGTGAAAATGGGGACCTCAAAGTATACACTGCTTTCCTCCATGTCTGGACCAAGAAGGGAAGGAGAAGGAGTGATGTTCTTCAGATGGAACTTAAGAGAAACATCCTTCCTTCTCAAGTAGATCATATAGATGAAGAGGCAAGCGGCAATGACTGAGCCTCCAATTCCAACACCTATTATGCAAGGAAATTTCAATCTGCTCTAGGGGCGACCGTGGATGAGGTTATTCAAAGTAAAGTTGCACAGAAAAATGGACATGTTGAAAAAGCAGCTTCCAATCTATCAGATTACTTGCAACTGAATTATGCACTTTCACCAGGACCTTGGATAACAACCAATGAGCACGCATTCTTATTAGAAGCAAAAGTAAACATTTTCTAAGCACGTTCGAAGGCAACATTTGGCAAAACCACCCAAGTGGTCAAAGGTTCCACTTTGTTGAAGCTGTGTGAAATAATGGGAAGTATCACTTGTAAACCAGCCTGATTTTACTTTTATACACGTTTTGCATTGGAAGATTTCCGCCTGCATGACCGTCAGAAATTTAAATTACCCAACTGTGATTTTGCACATTATACTCAATGCCAAGAGGATTAGTTTAAGTCGCCAAATAGTAAATGTGATGCACGAATAGGTAAAATGTACGTATTTACCTGGTCTCATCTTCTGCCACAGACCTCCGTTTCGTGCACAGACATTGTTGGTCAGTTCGATGCAAAATTTTCACATATAGCGTAGATGGTCCGCAAATTCAGATTCACACAGGGATACACAGAGTATAGGTGTGAAGAACAACTAGAATCTTTGATGAGTAGATCTATTCTTTTACTGGTAAGATAACTATCTTGAATCGAAGTCAAAACTCGTCTCCTCCGACCGAGTCAAGAGCCCGTCACTGTTAGCCGAGTCAACTCCGCCATCGCGAGAGTAATTGCCGTTCGCATCGCTACATTTACCCTCCCCTTCGATCGAAGTCAGTCTCCGTCAATTTCCCTCGTCGAACCCGCGTCGTCTACGCTCCGTCGATCGGCTTGGAGCTCGCCGTGTAGTCAATTGGTCGGGGGAGCTCTCTTTCCTCCGCCCGCTCCGCTTGTGCAATCGATTTGTTTGACCCAGCTTTGGAGAATTATCGGTCTGGAATGCTCTGGTTTTGTGCGTCCGCAGCAGAGTGTGCCGGTCGGAGTCCCTGTCAATTCGATTCGGTTTTGTGGGAGACGCTTTGAATTTGATTTGTAGGAAAGGGTCGCATGATCGCGAAATCAGCGGAGAGAGAGAGAGGGAGGAAGCCCGTGTGTTCGCCTCATCTCCGGCGGGGCTCGGGCTCACCCCGGCGATTGGCCAAGAAAGAAGTAAAATAAAATAAAAATAATTCAAAGAAGTGAACAGAAAAAAATTAAATCAACATATTAAATGACGAAAAATATTTTAAACTAAGCTTTGGAAAGTGTTATTATTTTCCTAAAAATAATTTTTTTGTTATTCATGTTTATAATTGATATAAGCAATCATTGTTAAAAAAATATTTCTTTTTGACTAATTATATTTCGCGAAAAAACTGTCGCATGAGAGAGTGGTCTAATCAAGGTTTTCTGGAATTTGTCAAGCCCTACTTTATGGACTACATAAAATTCATAGAGACCTTAAGACAAGTAATAACCCGTTGGATGAAGAGCTCAAACCAAAAATTTTAAACATAGGAATGGTTAAGGTATTTGGAGATTAAAAAAAAAATCAAGGAAATATACTAAGACAACTAGTTAGTACCTCTCTCATTATTAATCTAGTAAAGATTTATTTTTCCTTTATGCATAAGGAATATGAACATGATTCGTGAAATGCCATCGATTATATGGCTCCAAAATATGCAATGGAAGGGCGGCTTTCGAAAAAAAATAAAAATTAGATGTGTTTTAATTTGGGGTACTATTGTCGAAGATCATAAGTGGAAGACAGAACACTAATTTCAAATGAGGAAGATCCACCATTGAGCCTGTTAGGATTCCTAAGCTCTCATTAATAGAGAACTCATCTATTTCCATCAACTCAAATTCCAATAATAATCAGATTTGAAATCTTTGTTTTTTGGGTAGGTATTGAAATTGTGGAAGGAAAACTATGTTCTAAACACTAGTCAATCGGGAAATATCTGTGAGATGCTTCAAAGTTAAGGCCTTAAGATGCATATTAGGGCTACTCTATAGTATATACAATTTAAACTGTTATTTCAATGCTTAATGGTGAAATTTGTGGATCTTCCTAGTCCAAATAAACCCGTTCATCGAGAGTTTAATAGCCACCGACAAGTTCCTCCAGACAAAGCTAGAAAAAATGTTCTGCCAATAATATTATTCTTCCCACTGTCGAAGGCACAGATGAAATAAGCATGCAAGATACGACATATATCGTAAATTCAGCTCAACAATGCAACTTATAGCCAACTCATGTCTATGAGCCTGCCTAATCCTATTTACATGTTCTGTTATTGAACTTATATATAGCTCATTGCATTGAATTCAAAGCTTTTAGTTATGAAAGTATTCTTGCCAAATTATGTTTCACACAATCATCGACATTGAAGTGGTTGGTGATGATCTTGATGGAGAAGACAAATAGGGCTTGGGAGGAACTTGCAAACAATCAACACTGCCTCTTAACTTATCCACCACCTCACTCATCGTCGGCCTATTTGAAGGATTGGTCTGTATGCACCACAAGCTCACTATTATCATCTTCCTAGCCTTCTCATTATCTCCTTCATTCATAATATTGCATAGTCCAAATTCTTCCTGATGTTCAAGACGCTTGTGAATCCAGTGCGGGAAGTATACTTCACTGGTTTGATCAGCACATGCCACTGTGTTTTTCCTCCCACCAACCATCTCAAGTACTGTCATTCCAAAGCTGTACACATCCGATTTGTGAGATATTACACCAATGTTCCTGCAAAACACTTCTGGGGCGATAAACCCCACAGTCCCTCGTGCACCAAATAGTGAGATGGTGCTCTCGTCTCGATGGCATATTTTTGCAAGGCCAAAATCGGATATCTTTGGGCGATAATTTTCATCAAGAAGAATGTTGTGTGGCTTTATGTCAAAGTGTAATATTCTCGAGTTGCAGCCTCGATGCAAGTATTCAAGTCCTTGAGCAATGCCTAGGGAGATTTGGTACAAGGTGTCCCATCCAAGGTGGCAGTGACCTAGCTTGCTATAATTCTCTTCATATATGAATTTTTCCAGAGATCCATTGGCCATAAACTCATAGACAAGAGCCCTATTGGTTTCATGAAAGCAAAAACCTAGCAGTTTAACAATGTTGACATGGGAAGTTCTGCTTATACTGTTTACCTCATTGATGAATTCTTCACCATCTCCTCTTAATTTGCTTAGGATCTTCACTGCCACAAGACAACCATTTGGGAGATTGCCTTTGTACACAGAACCATAGCCTCCTTGGCCGAGCTTTTCTTTCAATGAGTTGGTCATTCTCTTGATCTCAGCAGAAGAAAATTTTCTCGGAATTGACATACCCTGATTTTCTAAAACAACCTCAAATTTATCAAACCTATTCATCTTCTTGTTCCATGGGACCATGGATTTCTGATTGCAAAATCTCTGTTTACATATATATGCTAGAACCATCGCAACAGCACCCACCCCACAGAATGAGGCATCTGTGACCAAAAAAGAAAAAAGAACGGTAAATGAACTGGAATTTTGATTTCTGGAAGGTAGGCACCGTGCCATTGCTAAAAGTCTTGATTTTAATTCATACGCACAGCTAAGAAATAAAATATAAGTGACTTACAAATGGCACATTTCTTCGGTAAGCTGTTACCTTTTCCTGCAACGTTAAAGCAGTGACAGAATGAGGGATCCCCTACGAAAAATGGCCTATAAATATGCGACATTGTTGAGGACATCGAGACATGTAGACACTTAAAATGACGCTAGTGACCAAACACCAGGAAGTTGTGAGAATACGCTTGACAAATGAAAAAGGAAATCAGGCAAAAAAAGATTCGCTTATTGCAGCAAATCCTGGTAAAACTAACCAGCATCACAATTTTCGCGACTAGATCCGTCAGAGCAATAGCAAACAAAGTCTCTGTCGTTTGATCTGCCACATCGGCCTCCACCGTGTATGCACTTAGCACAACCCTCATTGGTCAACAATGTCCAGTTCAATGTGAATCCATCCTTCAGGAGCTCCGTATAGTTAACACTATGTATGGTTGGGTTGAGGATTCCCTCCTTCAGTTCAACCGGTATTCTTCTGCTTGAATGACAGGATCCACCGTTCAGTACTGGCCATTTTTCCCCACGTAATAGTACAACAAACGTGTAATTTAAGTGACCAGAAGTGCAACTTAGCCGAAATTGAGGCAAGTCTGTAGAAAATGTATTAGTGCAGCCATAGAAGAACTTTAGGTAATATGGGAAACTGGAGTTCTGGAAGAGACTATGATGAAGATGGGAGTAGGGAGGAGGAACGAAGCAACCGGTGTCATTCATATACCGAGTTGCTAACTGAAAGGACCGCTTTTCATAAGAGATGCTTCGGATGGAGAAGTTGCCATACATGGTGTCCCCTCCTTTGCAGCTAACCTCGAAGCCAGGGTAGCCACAGAGTACCTTCCCACTTCCAGCAACATAAAAGGGATAGCTTATGGTCGGACCATTCTTGCTACACATAGTGGCCTCACAATCCTCATATTTCACCGACTGGGCTGACACTACGAAGATGGAGAGGAAGAGAATGTAAGCTAACGCACTGGCAATGCTACAACGCTCTATACTCATCCTACGAACTGGAAAACAAACTCTGGGTTTTGAGGAAGAAAAGGAAGGAGTCGATAGCACGTATCAACGTGCGCGCTCTACCAATGAATAGCATCAGCATAAGCAAAGACAAGGATGAAATTACTATTTGGACGTTAAAGAAGGCAATCTCATTGGTAATTCCCTCCAGCATACTCAGTTTCTTGGAATCTGCTGGTAAACTTTAGTAGACTGGAAAAGTGGACATGGAAGACTTTTTGCGGAAAACTTTTTCCTTATTTTTTAGCTGGAAAACCTTTTCCTTATTTTTTAGCGGGCGTAGAAAATGAGTGGTTAAAGAAAACGTTTTCGGTCGGCGGAAAAGTACCCTTCTAAAATTAGGGAAAATGATTTCCGGTCCCATCTTTTTCAGGCATCCTCTCATCCTGGACATGGAATAATTCCCTCCCTGACCTTCTCTGGCTCCTCTCGATTTCTCTCTAAAATCCCTTCGCTTCCCCTGAGATCCCCTCCCAAACGCGCTTCCGATTCTTGGCAGCTCCTCCGCAACCAGTCTCTCCCTTCAAGTCCGAATGGGGTTCTAGATTTGGAGAGTATTGGATACGTGTCGAAGAAAATACTAGATTTTTCTTATTTCTTCATTTATTATTTTTTATTATTCTGTTTTATTTTTTCACACACACACACACATATATATATATATATATATATATATATATATATATATATATATATATATTTTGACCTCACATTTATTGAAAATTTTTAAAATAGACCTCGATAGCGGAATTACGTGTTAGAAACTCGTATGTCGAAATTCCGACTCGAATGTCAAAGAGTGTCAAGAAAGTTGACAAGGTGTCGGATTTTCCGACATGTGTTGACCAAGTGTCAGAGAGTATTGGATAAGTGTCGAAGTGTCCGACACGATACAAACGCTCTTGGAGAGTGTCAGTGCTTTATAGGTTACATCTATCCTCCTGATCGAAGTCGTCTCCATCAATTTTTTGTAATATTTAGAGTCAAAAAGATCGTGGTGGAAGCCATAAACAATACTTTAAAAAAAGAAAAAGTAAAAGAAGAAAGAAAGGGCATGTTCAGCGTAAAGAGAACGAGAGCTCGCTCAGTGCAAAGAAAGAGAAGGACAAAGGGGAGAAGAAAGAAGAGGCAAGTAAAAAGGGGGGACGCTTTTGCGCCGGGTGACTTCGCCAAGCGATTTGACTTTGTATCCAACGCCAGTAAATGCCCGCCTCCTCCGTTGGTTTAATCGGAGTAATATTTGGGTTGAGACATAATATTTGGGTTGAGGCACAAATTCTGGACTTTGTAGATTTTGAGCTACGAAATCCGATTAAGGAGTGGTTGAGTTATAATTATGATTATATATAAAAATGATAGTCTAGCATATTGTGGATTTGTAGAATTATCTGCTCATTTTGAGTCAATTAAGTAATTGGTCTTTTAGTACTTCAAAATTTTTATTTTTATTTATAAAGTCTCTCGAAACGAGTTTTGATGGAGAGAATTATTGGCATGATTGGGCTTTATGGATAACTTTGAATATTCACTTCAGTTGAGAGTTTTGTTAACATGATGAGTGGTTTGGTTAGCGTTTAAACTTAGTATAACTATTTTGTAGTAGTTGTAGTATTTTACTTAGTTTTGACATATGAAAGACGAACGGAATGAGTTTGGTGAACATGACGTCTGACGAGGCTCTAGCTCAGTAGCGTAGTGAGAGCTCTAACTTGGCTGTGGTCAGTCAAGGAAAAAGCAAAAAGAAAGAGAAGACAAAAGAAAAAAAATTAAAAGTATGATTTAAAATAATAATAATAATAATTAAAAATAGTGCAAGGAAGAAATTCAAATCAAAATTTCCATAACAAAATAATGGAAAATATTTTCCTACTTCATTTTTAGGATTGAGCCAAACATGATAAATATATTTTCATTTTTTCTGGAAAATGGCTTATTGAAAAACACTTTTCATAAATGAAATATTTTTCGTGAAATAAATGAACCTTAATGAAAAAACTTGATTTTTCCTTTTATATAAACGGTACATGTTTGGTAAATATGAAGATGCGCGCTATGTTGTTAGGAAAGATTAAGAGGCATAAGAAAGTGTAAAAGAACAACATCGTATTTAATTGGAAGAAAATAAATGGAAGAAAACGATTGGGAAAGATCACGAGAGATTAATGCTCCATTTGTTCATGAAAAATAAAAAAATTTAAAAATATTTTTCCTAGAAATGATCGTTTGTATCATTTGAAATAATTAATCATTGAAAAATATTTTTTCATTATCGGCTATAATTTGTTTCTTGATGTTTTGGTTAATTATAAACAATCATTTCTAAATATTTTCCATATCATTCATTTTCCCTCATGTATACTTTTATTTTACATTTATTTATAAATGCATAAGAAAATATTCATGAATAATATATTCTTTTCCATTTTTTCTTCTCTCACTAGCATCGAAATAATATTGCAATTTAATTCCTTTAAACATTTACTTACTTTTCTCCTCATAATTATCCAAATCCTCTCATTTCTTTCTTAATCAGTTCATCCAAATTAAGCAATTACTTTACAAATTCAGGTTATTTATTGCAGCTTTTCTTTCCTTTTTTTTTTTTTTTTTTCTTCGGAATAGAACACAACACAATTCCTTTAAGTCTTTTACTTCCTTATCCCTCATAATTGTTCAGATCTCTCATTTGTTTCCTAATCACTCCGGTCCAAATCAAGTGGTTAAAATACTTCCGTTACAGATTCAGAAATTTTATTATAGTTTCAGTCTCCTTTTTTTTGTGGGGGATAAAATAATAAAACACAGTATCGCGTGGAAAGAAAAGGAAAAGATAAATAATAAAAAAAGAAACCCGAAAACTGAGCAGGTAAACGGGCCGTCACGACCCGCGGCTTCCGGCTACCCGTCCAGGTGGATCGGCGCCTCGGCCCTCCGGGATCCAGCGGCGCTCCAGCTGTCTGTCCAGACGTTTGTTTCCTCGTTTGTCAAAAAGCCGTCAAAAAAAGGGCCCCACCAGTTAAAGAGGACGCCGAATCGAAACCTCTGGGCCATCCGCCCGAACCCCTGCCCGACATCTCGGTCGCAATCTTCCCAGCTCCCCACGAGGTACTCAGCATCAACGGCTCAGATCAGAGATGCGCGACGGGCCGAGGAAGCAGGGGATCATTACTTCTCTCCCCTTCTTCCTCTTCCTTTCTCGCTTTTCCATCTCTCTCGCTCGAAAGAAGTATATTCGACCGTGAGTCACGCGTGGCGAACAGTGGGAAAAGGGGAGATTTCGCAGTGAGCGAGTCACAGTGAGTCCACCCGCTCGCGTTCCTACTCCTCTCCTCGCTGGTGGGGAAAGGAAAATGGCCGTCTCGTTTCCGGTCCTCACTGCCATCGTCGCCGCCGTCGGCGCCAATCGCCGCTTTAGCACTGCAACTCTCTCTCTAGTCGAAGTTTTGACAGAACGTGATGTTCTTTGAGCGTGTCTGCTTTTGCATATACACATGTATCAGTTTACATTTGAACTTTTTATATGAATTTCACTTTTCATGGCCTAAGATCCACTCAAACGAGACCAACTGGACTGGAGAAGACGGTTCGGCATTGCTGGCCTTCCATATCTTCACCGGGACACTAGACTACATAAAATTCAAAGAGATATTAAGAGGAGCAATAAACTGTTTTTTTCTTTTTTTGTTGGGTCATAAAATGAGTGATTACTTTCATTTATTAATACAATAGCTACATGATAAATGTAAACATACTTCTGAATATAAAATATCCCAAAGAGGCCGGGGATGAGAAGACACCAATTGAAAAGAAGTTTTTGACTGTTATGGGCTTTTGCTACCCAATTGGCGGCTCGGTTTCCTTCCCTTAGACAATGGGCCGGCTTTGCTTGGCCAAACTAGCCTAAGACCCTTTTCCTTCACTTATTATGTTCCTCACGGCCCAAGGTGCTTCTTCTCGGCCTAAGATGCTTTCCACTACCATCCAATTGTCACTTTCACAAACATAATCTATTGACTTATGTTGTACTTGTTGCATGTGACTCACTTAGATTTGTTGCAGAAACTTCAGCCCTTTCACAAAAGCTAGGGCTTTGGCTTGAAGGGGCGACTTTGCCCCAATCTCAGCTCAAATTCCTCAAGAGAACACAGGTTTTTGCTCCCCACCCATGAAACATCCACATTCAGGTTCAGATTGTCGCCAATTGGAGGTTTCTACTTGGTCGCTTCTCTTCTTGGTCTGGGTTTGATTTGCTACTTTGTGGCTTCCACTGGATATGGTTGTTGACTTGAGCTCGTGCTTCTTCTAGTATAGCTTGAGCATTAGGTTGTTGCCCCCCTTGAAACACAACATTATATCGCGCCTTCCATATGAGCCAAAGTGTTGCCGTGACTACCTCGACTTCAGGTAGATCAGATTTTGCTTCGAATATGTATAGCAGCCATTTGTCTGCTTTGGTTACATTTAGAGGGTTGTGTATCTTGAAAATTGGATCTAACTAGATTTTCGCTATCCAACCACAGATCAGAGGCATATGTTCGATTGTCTCTAGGTGTTTTGAGCAGAGCGAGCATAATAGGTTTGATAATACTCTTCTCTTGAAAAGTTTTTCTCTTGTGGGTAGGGCATCTTCGCATATGCTCCATAGAAAGATTTGCATTTTTTTTTGGGTTGGGGGAGGGGGGTTGGGGGGTGGGGGGAGGACTTAGAGATTCCATATTTTTATCCATAGTTGTATGGAAGGCTGTATGAGGTTGTTACCTTGTTTGGATCTAGCTTGTTGGACTTGGAACGATCATTGTCATAGCCACTTTAACTCAGAGCTTCTGATTTTGTTTGCTGTCCAACATAGAGCGTTTGCCTTAGGGGAAGGGCTAATGGAGATAGCTAGTATTTCTTTGGCGACATTCTGCACAAAAAGATTATGCAAAATTGGTTCTTTCCACTCCCCTGTTCCTTCATTATCAGATATGCTACTTTATATGGATCATCCCTATTTGCAGGACCCCAATTAAACCTGAGGTTAGCCATTTGTCCTCGCGGATTTTTATAGATTTACCATCTCCCACCAACCACTTAACCTCCAGCTCAATGGTTTCTCTTCCCACTATGATACTTTGCCAACCCCAGGACGGGCAATATCCCTTGTTGGTTTTTCATAAATCTCCATCCGGAAAATATATCCTCATAAGAACCCGACTCCAAAGTGCTTAAGGATTTTGAGATTGTCTCTAAGTTTGTTTACCTAACAAAGCCTTGTTAAAAATTTTCAAGTCTTTGAAGCCTAACTTTCCTTCATCTTTCCTAAATTTCATCACTTCCCAATTTTTCTAGTTTATTCCCCTTATTGTATCATTTCGTTTCCACCAGAAACAGGCTATTCTCTTCTCAATGGCATTTCAAATAGAACTTGGAATATTCAAGATCGACATGGCATATTGAGGAATAACTTGCACTACGCTCTTAATCAAGACTTTTTTACTTGCTTTGAATAGAATTTTTTCTTTCCATCCCTCCATCTTCATGTTTACTCTCGCTAATATCCATACAAACATTTCTTTCTTTGACTGACCCTAATCGGATGGTATGCCAAGATACTTCCCCGTCTTTTCTATAATCGGGACATGCAACCTCGAGCCATATTCCTCTTCAAATTCAGGGGATAACCATTGCTAAAAGCAACTCCTAATTTGTTCAAATTGACAATTTGACATGTTGCAAAATACTATTGATTTAAGATAGCCACCAAGCTTTGGCATTCCTTCACTATTCCATCTAGAAAAAATATAACATCATCAGCAAATAATAGATGTGACAGTGTAAGGCAATACCTGTTAAGAGTGATTCATTTAAGGCTTTCATCCGCTGTGGCGTTATGCATCATCCATGATAGAACATTGGCCATAAGTATAAATAGATAAGGGGATGGTGGATTCACTTGTCTGATTCCACGTGAGGTAAAAAATATTGCATGGGTTCTCAGTTTCCTTTCACACCGAATGAAATAGTCGAGACACTCTGCATGATTAAGTTCACCCAATGCTCGCAAGAGCCTATTTCAACATACATGCTCTCAAGAAGTCCCATTCTACCCTGTCATATGCCTTTTTCATGTCCAATTTAAGAATGGCTTGGAACTTCTTCTTTATTTTCCTTACCCTCAATTGATGCAATACTTCATGAACTATGAGATATAATCTTTAATTTGACGACCTTGAACAAAAGCACTTTGTTCTATTGCTATCAACTCATGGAGTCATGATTTTAACCTATTAGCCATCCCTTTGGAGATGATTTTATAGCTGAAGTTGCATAAGCTTATAGGTCTAAACTGACTTATTTCTTCTAGGTTCTTAAATTTTTGAAATAAGAGCAATATAGGTCTTGTTTAAAGTTGGGTCGAGGATACTTGTATTGAAGAAATTCTGAACCAGCTGAAGTACATCCTCCATGATTTCCTCCCAAAATTGCCGATAAAATTGGCCATTCAAACCGTTGGGTCTTGGGGCTTTAGATGCCCCTAACTGAAAAAGTGCTTCTTTGACTTCCTCAATATTAATATTTGCCATTAATCTGTCATTTATCTTGTCTCTAATCAGGCTCAAACATTGGTCTAAGATGGGCTGGAAGTTTCGAGGTCCTACCAATGCATATAAGTTTCGATAAAAGTCCCCTATATGATTTTTAAGGGTGCTTGGTTCTTTAGACCAGTTTTCTTCATCAATCTTCAGCATTGTTATCCCATTTCAATATTTCATCTAAACTGTAGTTGCGTGAAAGTATTCTGTATTTTTGTCTCCCCATTGTAGCCATTCAATAAGGGATCTCATCCCCCAATACATCTCCTCTTATCTCCATAGTTTTTCCATTTAGGCTGCTATATTTTGGATTTCTGCTTTGCTGGTATTTGCCCCTGATTTGTTATTTATTTCCATTAATTTCCTTTTGGGCCCTCTAATTTGGTGCGATGCATTGGAAAATTTTCCCCAACTCCATAATGCTAGTTCCTTTGACACTTCTTGGACTTTTTCTGAAAAACTCAATAGGTGAAATTGTTCCTCTTGCTATGTCCTTGTAATAATCTCATCACATTCATATTCTTCAAGTTAGAAAACCTCAAACTTAAACTCTTTCTTCCTTTTGTTTAGAAAAGGATACAAATAGAGCATGAGTGGGCTGTGATCTGATCCCACGACAAGTAGTGCCCCAAACCCTGCATTTGGAAAGGCTACCCTCCATCCCATTGTGCATATCACCCTGTCTAACCTTTTCTTAACTAGTGCATCCCCTTCCCTATTGTTTGTCTAGTTGTAAGCACAACTACTATCCATATCCATGAAAGAAGAGTCATTTATGAATTCTCGAAAAGCCACTATTCTATAATGATCATACTCTCTTTTGCCTTCTTTCTCCCAGCTATACAAAATCTTATTAAAGCCGCCCATGCATATCCATGGAAGCTAATTTATTATCTGGAAGCCTCGTATTTGTTACCAAAGCGCTAGTTTTTCTCGAAAGTTTGTGGAAACATGGAGGAAAGCAATTCTCATTTGTCTATCGCTTTCTAGATTTTCGTATTCGAAATCGATGACTTCTTTTGAGCTGAAAATCACTTTGATTTCTACTTCTTCATCCCACATAATGACCAAGCCGCCCATTATTCCTTCCGGTTGTTCTAAATACAAGTGTGGGTATTTAAGTTGTCTTCTTATCCTCTCCACTAGCGACTTCGTATTCTTTGTTTCCATTAAAAACACTAATTGGGCCTTTTCTGAGCCACTAAGGCTTTGAGCTGTTGGAATGTCAAGGGGTTGCCCAACCTTTGATAGCTCCAGCTCAAAAACCTCATGCCATCTCCGGTGGCTTATTAGAGTTAGCCACTAAAGTTCAATCATTTCCTTCCATTACCACCTGAATAGGCGTATCTAATAACTCCATCTCATCTACTAATGCAATGGTAGAATCTTGAATCATCTCTGTTTTTAGGCTCTTTTAAAACTTTGGCTTTTCTTGACACTTGATGCCTTGATCCTGAGAACTTCAGTAGTGGTGGTTCGAATAACACTATTTGTTTGCATTTACTTTCCCTTTCTGCTGCAATTGGGGCTAAATCTCCATCATGCTCTTTTAGTGAGGGGCCGTCAGTTCTTTTTTTTTTTTTTTTTTTTTTTTTTTTTAGTTTTACTTTCAATTGGAGTTGGACTCTTTGCTCCCTCTTCTCTTATTGTAATTTCCATCTCAGCTAGTTGAATTTGCGTTTCCGAAACTGATTCTTCTTCTTCATTTCATTGGGTTATCACTCCATAGAAAGCTTCCCAATGAGGACTCTTTTCACGCACTTCAGCTTTCAACCAAGATCCATATTCGCTTGCCTTATTTTCTGCCCATTTTGTTTGCTCATATGAGATTTCTTCGAAATACAAGGCATAGTGACCCATTCTCTTGCATGAATAATAATAGTGGGGTAGCCATTCATATTTAAATTTCACCCACATCATTCTTTCTCCGAAATTAACAATAGTTTCGGATCTCAGAAGGGCCAACAAGTCCACTTCGACTTTCATTCTCCCTATTCTATGGGGTCCGTCTTCTTTAGCCTCTAACTGAACTTCCAATACCCTCTCAATCTTCTCAACTAAATCAGAGTATATATCTTCCAGCACCAATTCTGGAGATAGCCTTACTATTTGAACCCAAAATGCACTTTTTATAAAAACAATGCCTGGATATGTCCGCTACACATTGTTTCAGCACTAATATATTATTTGTGAAGGATCAAGGTCCTCGATTTAAAACTCTTTATTTCTTAGCCTCTAAATCAAACAAAAAGGAGTAAAATCCTGGCTCTTTCTCACTACAAACCATTGTATCTAACTTCCATGCCTTCTTCACTGTATTTTTGAAAGCCTGAAAGTTTACATTTGGCTTCAAAAATAGCTTGCCATACATGGTTAGACTGCATTTCATTCGTTTTTCTACTAGAATTTCCCTCCTCACTTTTACCATATCATCCTCCGACCACAAATGACCCAAGCTTTTACATAACGCCACTGGACGAAGCTCATTCTCAATATCTATTTCCATTTTCCTATTTTGTAGATCACGCTCGAGAGACTTACTATTGTTGAGACTAAGTAGATGTATTGTCTAGCCAACTCAAATCTTCGAAACCTTCGCCTCTCTCTCTCTCTCTCCACAAATGAAATGAATATGCTAGATAAAACATAGTTCGTAAATTCAGCTCAAAAATGCAAATTATAGCTAGCTCATGTATTGGTCATGAAATGAGCCTGCCCTATCCCATTTACATGTCCTATTATTAGGGGTGTGCAAAATACCCGGGAACTGCCCGGACCCCCCGAAACCGGACCGGAACCGCCCGGAACCTGCGGTTCTTGAGGGAACCGGTCCGGTTCCCGGTTCCGCAGGCGGATCCTCCCGCCCGCCCCCCCGGACCGGACCGATTAATTTTTAATATTAAAATATTACTAAAAACAAAACAAACCCTAACCGAGCGTGACTTCTCTCCTCTGTCTTCGACTTCTTCGGTTCTGTTCTGTGACTGTCTCTCTTCTCTGTCTCTTCCTCGGTTCCTCCCTGAGCGTTGACGCCGCCGCCGCTATTGTCCGCCCCCTCGCGTCGGCCGCCACGGCCTCGCTCGCCCAAGCGGTGACCCGCGACGCCGTTGCAGCCCCGGCGGCCGCGATGACCGACGCCAACAGATCCTGAACCGGTCGCTGCTCCGCTGCCCCTCCGTGCGATCCCTGCAGTCATTTCGAGCGTCGACGCCGCCGTCGCTGCTCCTCCGTTGCTGCTGTCCGCCCCCTCGCGCCAGTCGCCACAGCCACAGCCTCTGCTCCGCCCAGCAGTGACCCGCGACGCCGTTGCAACCCCTACAACTGCGACGACCGATGCTAGCAAATCCCGAACTGGTGGCTGCGCCTCCGTCGCTGCTCCGCCGCCCCACCGCGCGATCCCTGCAGCCTTGCGACTTCAGTTTCCCCTCTTCATTGCTGGTTCGCCTTGCTGCTGACGCCACACCTCCGCCGGTCTCCTCGCCGGAGCTCCACACCGGCGTCCATCCAGCACCTCACAGCCGTTTTTCCAAAATTGTTTCTCGTCAAGATAGGTTCCATAGATCCACCCGGGAACCGGACCGCCGGTCCGGTCCGGTTCCCGGGTGGATCCATGCAACAAACGGGTGGATCCCGGTTCCAATTTTTTGGAACCGGTCCTTAGCGGGCAGTTCCCGGTTCTAGGTCGGGAACCGCCCCCCGGACCATGCACACCCCTACCTATTATTGAACTTATAGACAGCTCATTGCATTGAATTTAAAGCTCTTAGTTAAAAAAGTATTCTTGCCAAACTATGTTTCACACAATCATGCACATTGAAGTGGTTACTGATGATCTTGACAGAGAAGACAAATAGGGCTTGGGAGAAACTTGTAGACAGGCAACGCCACCTCTTAACTTATCCACCACCTCATTCATCATCGGCCTATTTGAAGGATTGGTCTATATGCACCACAAGTTCACTATTATCATCTTCCTAGCCTTCTCACTGTCTCCTTCATTCACAATATTCTGCAGTCCAAGCTCTTCTTGAAGTTCAAGACGCTTGTGAATCCAATGTGGGAAGTATACTTCACTGGTTTGATCAGCACCTACCACTATGTTTTTTCTCCCGCCGACCATCTCGAGTACTATCATCCCAAAGCTGCACACATCTGATTTGTCATATATTCCACCAAAGTTCCTGCAAAACACTTCCAGGGTGATAAACCCCACGGTCCCTCGCACACCAAATAGTGAGATGGTGCTCCCGTCTCGATGGCATATTTTTGCAAGGCCAAAACAGGGGATCTTAGGGCTATAATTTTCATCAAGAAGAATGTTGTGCAGCTTTTTGTCGAAGTGTAATATTCTCGAGTTGCAGCCTTGGTGCAAGTATTCAAGTCCTTGAGCAATGCCTAGGGAGATTTAGTATAAGGTGTCCCATCCAAGGTGGCAATGACCTCGCTTGTTGTAGTTCTCTTCATATATGAATTTCTTCGGAGATCCATTGGCCATAAACTCATAGAGCTCTTTTGGTTTTATGAAAGCAGAAGCCTAGCAGATGAACAATGTCGACGTGAGATGTTCTACTTATACTGTTTCCCTCATTGATGAATTTTTCACCATCTCCTCTTAGTTTGCTTAGGATCTTCAATGTCACAAGACGACCATTTGCGAGATTGCCTTTGTACATAGAACCATAACCTCCTTGGTCGAGCTTTTCTTTCAATGAGTTCATCATTCTCTTGATCTCGGCATAAGAATGTCTTTCCAGAATTGACATACCATCATTTTTGAAAACGACCACAAATTTATCAAACCCATTCATCTTCTTGCTCTATTGGACCATGGATTTCTGATTGCAAAATGTCTTTTCACGAAGATATGCTAGAACCATTGCAACAGCACCCACCCCGCATAATGAAGCAACTGTGACCAAAAGGAAATACTAAGTGCATATAAAATAGGAAAAATTCAATTCTATAGCGAGAGCTCCTTCTTAAATGGTAAATGAATAGGAATTTTGATTTCTGGAAGGCATGCACCGTGCCATTGTCAAAAGTCTTGATTTTGATTCATACGCATGGCTAAGAAATCAAGTACATGTTACTTACAAATGGCACCTTTCTTCAATAAGCGGTTAACTTTACCCGCAACGTTAAAGCAGAGACAGTATGAAAAATCCCCTGCGAAATGCAAAAGATGGGACTTTGTTGAGGACATGGAGACACTTAAAATGATGCTAGTGACCAAATACCAGGAAGTTGTGAGAATACGCAGACAAAACGATCTGCTTGTTGCAGCAAGTCCTGATAAATGTTACCAGCATGACATATTTTGGGATGGGATCCCTCAGAGCAATAGCAAACAAAGCCTTTGTCATTTGGTCTGCCACATCGGCCTCCCCTGTGTATGCACTCGGCATGACTCTTATTGGTCAACAATGTCCAGCTCAATGCGGACCCATCCTTCAGGAGCTCCCTGTAGTCAACACTATTTATGGTTGTGTTTAGGATTCCACTCATCAGTTCAACTGGTATTCTACTGCTTGAATGACAATAAATCTTTCAGTACTGGCCATTTTTCCTTTACTTGTTAGCACAACAAACGTGTGATTTAATTGAACAGAAGTGCAACTTAGCCGAGATTGAGGCAAGTCTGTAGAAAATGTATCACTACAGCCATAGAAGAAATGTAGGTAATACTGAAAACTGGAGTTCTGGAAGGGATTATGGTGCTAATAGGTGAAGGGATGAGGAACGAAGCAACCGCTGTCATCCATATACCAATTTGCTAACCAAAAGGATCGCTTCTCATAAGAGATGCTTCGGATGGAGAAGCTGCCATACATACCTTCCCCTCGTACGCATATAACCTCGAAGCCAGGGTAGCCACAAAGTTCCTTCCCCCTCTCAGCAACATAAAAGGGATAGCTTATGGTCAGACCACTCTTGCTACACATAGTGGTCTCACAATCCTCATTCGTCACCAACTGGGTTGACACTACCAAGATGGAGAGGAAGAGAATGTAAGCTAACGCTCTGGCAATACTACACGCTCTATACCCATACTACGAACTGGAAAACAAACTCTGGTTTTTGAGGAAGAAAAGGAAGGGATTCGATAGCACATATCAAAGTGCGCGCTCTACCAATGAATAGCATCAACATAAGCAAAGACAAGGATGATTTTACTATTTGGATGTTGAAGAAGGCATTCTCATTGGTCGTTCCTTCCTCCATATTCAGTTTCTCGGAATCTGCTGCTTCACTTTAGACATGAAGGGGAGACCTGAAGAGTGGACTTGAAGACTAGAACAAGCTCTGTTGTTTTGCGAAGAACTTTTTCCTCGTCATTCGGCTTTTGGGGCGCAGAAAAGGAGTGGTCAGACAAAACCTTTTCCGGTCAATGAAAAATGCCCTTCTAAAATTAGGTAAAATAATTTCCGTTCCCATCTTTTGCAGGCATCCTCTCAACCTGGACATGGAAATCCCTCCCTGGCCTTCTCTGGCTCCTCTCGATTTCTCTCTGTAAAATCCCTTCACTCCCACTCTCTCTCTCCTCGATCCCCTCCCAAACCCGCTTCCGAGCGGCTCCTCCGCAACCTGTCTCACCCTTCTAAGTCCGAATGAGGTTCTAGATTTGGTCTTGAATCGAAGTCAAAACTCATCTTCTCCGACCGAGTCGAAAGCCCCTCGCTGTTAGCTGAATCTCGAGCTTCGCCATCGCGAGAGTAATTTCCTTTCTCATATCTACATTTATCCTCCGCTTCGACCGAAGTCGTCTCGGTCAATTTTTGTAATATTTTGATCTTTTTATCAAGTCAAAAAGATAAGGATGAAACCCAAAAAAGAAGAAAAAGAAAAATGAGGAGGCACTTTCAGCGTGAAGACAACGAGAGCTCGCTCGGGAAAATGAAAGAAAAAAGAGAGAACAAGAAAGAAAGAAGAAAGAAAAGGGGAGGAAAAAGAGGGGGATTTTGCGTAACGAGGACTTTGCCAAGTCTAATCGACTTCGTAACCAACACCCCAGTTTGTACTCACTCATCTGTTTGTCTTGGGTTAGTGAGCAAATTTTGGGGTCCGTGGATTTTCAACTAGAGACTTGATTAAGGAGCCGTTGAGTTGCGAATATATATTGAAATAATAATTTATAATATTGTGGAATTGCAGGATTTTGCGGAGTTCGACTTGAATTTACAGTTTGGTCGTCAGTGATGATTAGTGGGCAATTTAGCGGCTTTCTGATTGAATTTCGACGATTTTCGGCTCGATTTTGAGTTGACTAATTTATGGGTTTTCTAGTGCTTCACAAATCTTCTTATGGCATGATCATTTCAAGTTCAAGCTCCACGTTGCAAATAACTTTAAATATTCATTCTGTAGAGATTTTTGTTACCGTTTAAACTTAGTATAATTGTTTTACATGAGTGAAATGAATTCAGTTAACATAACGTCGAGTTCAAGCCTAAGGCTCAAGCTGGCTGATCCAGTAATAGTTTGAGCTCGCTTGTGGCCGGTCGCCCATTGAGGACGAAAAAAAAAAAAAATTAAAAATCTTATTACAAAAAATAATAATAAAATGAGTGTGAAAATTAAATAAGATATCAAATTACAAAAAATATTTTCTAGTTTATTTTCAAGTTTAAACCAATCATCAGAAAATATTGTCATTTTTACTGGAAAATGACTTCGTAGCGAACATATTTGGTAAGTATTAAGGCTCGCACAACATTTGTTAGGAAAGATTATGACGAATGATAAAGTGCAATGGAGCACAATCGGTCTAATTGGAAGGAAATAGACGGAAGGAAACAATTATAAAGGATTACAAAGATTAATATTCTATTTGTTTCATAAAAAAAGTGGTTTCAAAAATATTTTCATAAAAATGATAATTTGCATCTTTTGAAATTATTAGCTAATGAAAAATATTTTTATCATCACCAATAATCTATATTTAATTATTTTCATAATGATGAAAATATTTTTTGTTCATTTATTTTTATAAAGGATATAAGCAATCATTTCTAAAAAAATAATTTCCACATTATTCGTTTTGCGCAAAACAAAGTTACTTGAAAGATTTTTTTTTTTGTCGGTCTCTACTCTACTCCTATTCTAACTCTCGACTTTTGCCCCCGCTCCTTGCGGGCGTGAGAGTCAAAACTCACTCCTAAAACTTAATTCGTCCCCACCCCAACCCTCCCTGAGAAAGTGGGGATTAAAACCCCCCACCTCCCCCTTCCAAGTTGGAAGGGTGGCCACTGGGGTAAACCCCAGTGGTTTACTTGAAAGATTGATCTTGTCAACTTTTAAGCGCATTTTAAGCGCTCTGTTCGTTTCATGGAAAATGACTTTCAGGAAAATATTTTTCGGATTTTCCAATGTACGTTTCACGGAAAATGAACTAATTAAGGAAAATGTTTTCCATCATTGGAAAAAACAACCTTTAAAGATAAGGAAAATGTCTTCCACTTTTCAAAAGTGGAAAACATTTTCCATAACTTATTCCACCTTGTTTCTTTTCACCTACACATTTTCGATTTATTTTTATGCTTTCTTTTTCTTTTTTGTTTTTTAAATCGAGTTTTTATTTTTTTTCCTTTTCTTTTTTTCTTTTCTTTCTTTCCATTTCATTTTCTTCTTGGCCTTGGCCGATCGCCGACCACGGCGACAGCCGGCGACTAGCCACGAGCCAGCTCGAGCCTCGCCCTAGGCCGGCGAGGCTCCGCCTAGCCCGATTTGGCGAAGCCGAGCTCGCTCGAGCCCGGCGAGCTCAGCCTCACCGATTTGGCGAGCCGGGCGGGGCTCGGGCCTTGCCCAAGCTCGCCGGATCGGGCGGCGGAGCTCGGGCTCCCAATCCAGGCGAGCTAGAGCTTCGCCGCCAGATCCGGCGAGCTCGCGGCTCGCGAGCCCGGCCGAACCTCGGCAAGCTTGGGCGAGATCGATCGAGCCTCAAGCTCGCCGACTCTAGCGACCGCGTCTTGGTCGGTCACTGGGCAGCCGGTCATTATCAGGCCTGAGGCGGCGGAGGAAGGAGGAAGGAGGAGGAAGAAGGAGGAGGAAGGACGAAGGAAAAGGAAAAGAAAAAGAAAAAGAAAAAGAAAAAGAAAATAAATATTTTGATTTTTTAAAAATACAAATAATTAAAAATTCATTTTTAAAAAAATATAAAAAATAAAACTATTTTTTTGTCAATTAAAAATATTAAAATTCAATTCTTTGATAATTTTTTTTCCAAACAATTAAATTAGCTAACGAACGGTGGAAAATATTTTCCACTCAAAGTTTAGGTTTCAAATTCCTAACACAGGAAAATATAGTCATTCCAAGAAAATGACTCCCTAGAAAATATTTTCGGAAAACGTGATATTTTGTCTTCCCCAGGTACAAGATAATTTAACATGCAATTCTTTCTAATTTTACAAATTCTAACTTGTTTAGTCTAAGTAAACGCATAATATTCTAAAATGTGACTTACATTTTACGATTGCAAGACCTCACAATAAAAATTTTACGGAACATGTGTCATATTTCTACCAAAATCATAACAAATTGAATTTATTAATTTTATACATATGTCTACAACCAGCAACATTTTAAGATAAAGAGGATGGGTTTTTTTTTTTTTTTTTTGAGAAGGGTGGGGGGGGCGCATTTTTCCGAGTTGCATCTCATAGAGAAGCTTCATAGAAAGGGTTCAATGGAGTTACTTTAGTTGGAAAATGGAGAAGTCTTCTGTTTTTACTCTTCGAATGATCAAATGTATAAGGGTGCAGTGTGGAAAGTGGTCATTCACTAGAAGGCCACATCTTTCATCCTTCTTCGCAAAAGAAAATACTAGAAGATATGAGAAAAATGATGACACCAGCTTGAAAAATCTCCTTGTAATATAGTCAGCAATTTGGGGCCGAGAATGTTATTTTGAAAGAAATAGGCATTGCCGTTAACAATAATAACATGTTGCGAGTTACAAATTTTTTAAGAAGTGGACTCGACAATAACTTCTAATTATTTTGTGGTTCAAAATAGTTTGTTATTCTCACAATGGATTAAGACAGTCACAAAAGCATTTTTCATACTTGAATAGTCAACTAAAATTTATGTGTCAACAAAATCCTCTCTAGAATCTTTCTTGGGTAAACAGATAGCTTTTGTTATTTATGCTCATTATGCTTAGGATATTTACCTTAATGGAATTTTCGGCTGTTTCTGGGAACTAACTCCTACCGCTGGATCTTTGAAATTAATTTCGAATAGAGACCTCCAATTGTCAAAGACCGACTGATTTTTTTTCTTGAACTTATTTAGCTATTTTTGTTCATTTGGTTTGATTTTAATAAACATAACAGGAGATA
This sequence comes from Eucalyptus tenuipes, assembly GCA_014182365.1. Taxonomy (NCBI): domain Eukaryota; kingdom Viridiplantae; phylum Streptophyta; class Magnoliopsida; order Myrtales; family Myrtaceae; genus Eucalyptus; species Eucalyptus tenuipes. The sequence continues at coordinate 27,039,781 of CM024538.1, read as the reverse complement.
AAAGTTTCTGGTTCTTTTTTTTTTTCATCATCCTCTTGTAAAGGATCCAACTTGAGGAAATATGTGAAAATAGGAGTCAACTCTTGGAATAACTTGTCAATCACGGCAAGATTTGTGCAAGTTCGCTAATTGCAGCTTTACAAATTTCCCCGACCTATCATTATCAGAAAGGTAAAGTGATGGACGACATTGCTCCCTTGAGTGTCTCTACTTGGCTCTTCTCAAAAGTCTCTTGTTCTAGTCTTCATGTGCCCTTTTCAAGTCAACTGCCGTGTTTAAGCAGTTGATCTCACAAGACTAGTAGAAGAAATTGCCAATAACAAGGGCCTTCTTTTCATTTTCCCGTGAGGAATCAAACAGCTTCTCCTTCTTCTTTTTCTCCGTCTTCTTCCTGCCGTTCCATTTTGTTCTAGAGCATTGATACCAAAAAAGAAAAGAAATTTCCTATGTTCGAGACTAGAACCATATCGAAATCCCAGGATGGGTCTACATCGCACTCACACACAAGGCTTAGTTTACACAACATTCTGCATCTTCTTTATTTCCCTTTTAGAAGATCCCATCACATCGTCGTCGGAGGAAGTGTCATATGAAGTGTGCAAACCCTGCAGTTGTGGGAGCAACCACCATCTGAGCATAAGCTATCCCTTTTTTATTCCTGGAGAAGGAAGAGAATTTTGCGGTTACCCAGGATTTGAGATTTCTTGTGATGGAACAAACACTACGTATGCTCACTACTCAGTTAAAAACATCTCTTACGAGGAGAGCTCCATTGAATTAGTAAGCCAATTTGATACTTCTTGCTTTGTTCCTCATCCCTTCACTTTCGCTCCCACAAACATCTTCCTAAGCAACAGCGTTTCTATTCATCATACGCTCAAGTTCTTCTATAACTGCACCGGCCCTTTTTCTTTTCCCTTCCCAACATCCCCCGTGAGTTGTCCTTCTAACGCCATATACAACTCCTATGTTGCGTTACTTCCTAATGGCACCTTCCAGCACCAAAGTGGAACCTGCCAGTCAATCTCTATGGTACCAGTACAACTGAAGGGAGGGTTCTCTAATCAAACTATCGAAGATGTCGACTACAAGGAATTGTTGAAGAACGGGTTCCGGTTAAAATGGGATATATTAACTAATAAGAGTTGTGCTGATTGTCAAGAAAGCGGAGGCCGATGTGGACGATCACGAGACACAGACTTTCTGTGCTATTGCCGAAACAGACCAAATCATCCCCAGGACTGCAATGAGGGCGGCGGCGGCGGTAAGGTTTTTTGAATTAGAAATAAATTGTTTATGCAATAAGTTCGGCATAATTTATTCTCTTCCCTGAATAGAATGTGGTTATTACGATGATACAAGTTTTATAACTATTAGAAGGAAGATGCACGCCTAGCTTTGTTAATTATATCTTCTCCCTTCAGGCCTATTTACTTGGCCTATTCTGCTGGCCTTTTCCATTCTCCCAACTCTAACACAACTATAATAACCCAAATCAATGCATGAATTCACTATGTAATCCTCAAGATGTTACTGCGATTGAAGATGTTTCTTCTACTTGTAGCTCTCTACTTTTACAAATCCAAGCAATCTTCACTGTACTTCACACTCTATTCTCTAATTACAATCCTCACACTTCTGCAAATAAAAATAAAAAATAAAAAAACTACACACTACACCCAAGAACAAGAAGAGTATGAACACTCATAGCATAGACTCTTATTCATTTCCCCCCAAATCTACTACTTGGTTGGTTGATTTATAGCCATGAGATCTCAAGTGACCATTTGAAATTCAAATCCTACGATTAGCCTTGATTCTGTCATCTCCAATCGCAAAACTCACTTTGTAGCTCCATTGAGAGATTTGCCCAAAGTAGTCGATTCTGCTTCTGCAGCTACCTGTCATCCTCTGTTGCTTACACAAATATGGTAAACGGTTTTGATCCTCTGTAGTCCGCTTTTTTGTGGATTGCAATTCCTAAGATCATCTGTATAACATCAATTTGAATTCAAATTACATTGTTAAAGAATCTACATCTTCCCTTCATGATTGTAGAGGCTCATGGTAGAACCAATACTCCGTATACAAGCGAGAACACCTTATGCATTCAGGTTCATCTGAACTTCTACGCACCCAAAGTTGTTCGCTTACAACATTTAGCCACTTTCAAGCATATTGACGTCTTTATGTTCTATAGACTGTTGACTTTTTGTTTCGTCCATCGAAACTCTTCGACGACTCTATGCCCTTTAGTTTGTAAAAGTTTTGCATGGTCCAACCAAGCTCATTGACGACTTCATGTCATTTGGTTTGTTCTTCTTTCATTGGCCCATTCCAAACCTTTTTGGCAATCACACGTCCTCTAGTTTATTCTTTCGAACATTGACATATTCCTTGTCTAATAACTTGTTCGCCATTTGCAACGTGCATCCAGTTATCAACATATATCGCATCCAATAGATTGTTCATCTTTTAGAGCAAAAGTCGTTTTACACTCTTAGACGTCCTATTGCTAACACCATCTTCATATGAAATCTACTAGTATGGTCTGCACACACAATTGCAGATGTTAGTATACTTAAAATGTTTTGTCTTCCTCAAAATATTATAGGCCTCTTTCCTAACAGAATGACTTGAGAGAATGGATACAATTGCTCACATTCAACTTATCAGTTTCCGCTTCTCATTTTGGCTTTCCTTCAGTGGGATAATACACAATTGGCACACATGTTTTTTTTTCTATGCTAAGTTATCATTTTGCATTTTTGCAACCTCATGAATACTTTTGCAGAACCTTTAGAACAGAGATCTTATGACAATTGAACTGACTTTTCATGTCAGGAGGATGAATATATAGGACTCTTTTTTGCCTATAAAATGCTCAAGTAGTTGACACGCCCCATTATGAATGGCATACATAAGTTAACCCACTTTATATTTTGAACTTGATCTGCCGTTCACATTGGGATAGGTTGTGCATCAATTTTAGATCAGATAGGATTCTGATGAAAGTACAGGCTGTGCTATTCTTCCTTTTATCATTCTCTATTAGTCCAAGTATGTAAAGTTGATTTATGAACTCTATGGAGACTATTGGGATCCTTTCCCTCAGTTGACCAATCTGCTTTTTCAACTTTGATGCAGGACAAGGGAGTTTGTGGTGGAAGATAGGACTAGGTGACTTCCTTCTTCTTAGTTTCTTGTCTGCTATAACATTGCTTCCGCTAACCTGAACAAATCAAAGTATAACTAGGACAATCTGCTCCCTGCTTGACATGATAAAACAACAAAAACAGGATCACCTTATTGCAGAAGTATCCTTCCCGGATTTTACTGCAAACCAGTCAAACAATGCTGGTCAAATCAAAGTCGGCTGTCCATGCTTCCAGCCAACATAATCCATATGTCCTAGGAAACGGCATAAAAGTGAAAAGCATTTTCCTATATGGGACACTGGTTAATTATCTCCTGGTGCATCAGGTATTGGAATCGGAAGCTTGGCCATCATTCTGTTGTCCTATATGATCTACTTGAAGAGGAAGAATACTTCTTTGAAGTCCCGTTTGAGAAACAGCACCTCACATCCTCAGTCCAACTCGGACATGGAAGAGAGCAATGTCTACTTTGAAGTCCCCATTTTCAACAGTACCGAACTTGAAGAAGCCACAAACAACTTCGCTGCTTCCAATGAACTTGGAGACGGAGGTTTTGGAACTGTTTACTACGGTGAGAAAATGGTCCTTCACTATTCCTCCAAGGGATCCTCAACTGAAAGACATTTTCTACAATGTTCTTAACAGGAAAACTTCGAGATGGGCGGGAAGTAGCAGTAAAGCGCCTATATGAACGTACCTACCGAAGGGTAAAGCAGTTCATGAATGAGGTAGAGATCCTAACCCGTTTGCAACACAAAAACCTTGTGTCTCTGTACGGTTGCACTTCTCGCCACAGCCGTGAGCTTCTACTTGTCTATGAGTACATCTCCAATGGCACTGTTGCCGATCATATCCATGGCCAGCGAGCAAACTCTTCTACTACATTGCCTTGGAAAATCCGTGTGGGCATAGCCATAGAGGCTGCTACTGCATTGGCTTACCTCCACGCTTCTGACATTGTCCACCGTGACGTGAAAACAAATAACATTCTTCTCGACAAGAATTTTGGGGTTAAAGTTGCAGATTTCGGGCTTTCGAGGCTATTCTCCAATGATGTCTCTCATATCTCAACAGCTCCTCAAGGGACTCCAGGTTATGTGGACCCCGAATACCATCGGTTCTACCAGCTCACGGAGAAGAGTGACGTCTATAGCTTTGGAGTTGTTCTGATCGAGCTTGTATCATCCAAGCCAGCTGTGGACATAAGCAGAGAAAGGGACGAGATTAATTTGGCCGACTTCGCTATTAACAAGATTCAAAAATGCGCGTTTGGTGAATTGATCGACCCAAATCTAGGATTTGAGTCAGATAGCGAAATCAATAGGATGACGACTTCAGTGGCCGAGTTAGCTTTCCTGTGCTTGCAACAGGATAAGGAAATGAGACCTCCAATGGATGAGGTTTTGGAGGAACTGAAGGCGATTGCATGCAATGAGAATGCTGCAGACATATTTGCTTATGCGGATGAGGGTGAAGGTGTCCTTGCTCCATCTCCTTCGCATTACGACGATTCCCAGCTACTGAAGGATATGCAGTTGACCCATTCTCCAGTTTCTGTGACTCAAAAATGGGGTAGCAGCGGCAGCTCTGCTCCTGGTGTTGATGGTTAGATTATCCCTGTAGCCTCTTGTCACATACTTTGCACACACGTCAATGCAACTGCAAGTGAGCAGTCACATATGTTGAGATATTACTGATTCGAGTGCTGAAGGTATGGACATGGTAATAAAGCATTAATGTCAATCTGGCTTGCGCATTATATTGAACCATATATAAGTTATTTAGTTTATCTGTTGTTTCGTTACCCCTTAAAAGGTATCCAACACGATACATGAATATATTGATTGGCCGAAAAAAAGAACGGCCTATAAACATCAGTAGATTCAACACATAGATAACTATTATAGGGAAGTCTTTAGAGACCATCTTTCTCTATTGTTGGTCGTGACTTATACTGAACTTCTGTGATACACAATCATTCAAGCTTACGACCATGGCAACTTGCCATGTGACAACATGTCTATCAGGTCTCTTCGCTAAAGTGAGCATGGGGTGAAAAAGGGAAAGACGGTAACTGTTATGGTTGATGTTCAATTCGAAGTTCTGTCCACTCGGACTAAGCCGTCCACACTCTTTTTCCTTTCCACAGGACCAGGAGATTGGATACTTCAGATTGCAAATCCAAGTTTGTCTATGGTTCAATTTGATGTTGTATAAACGAAAATGATTCTGATAAAGACATTCCTTAGTAATATTATTGTGACTCTCAAACTCATGCTCGGTCACAATACCAAATCAAATACAACAAGTGGTAATCAAAATAAAAATAATAACGAATAGAGGGTCCAATAGTAGGTAGAACTTAATGTTCTTTCCATGACCCCCTTTAATTGACATAGATTGGAAAAATAATTTTTGGAGAGGAAATCTGAACAGTGGCAATAAAGGTGACTTATCTATCAACTCCTTTTAATTGGTTTGAAATCATTAATTGAAGGGAACCATTTTGTTATCTCCAGTTAATCGATAATTTCAATTTTAACTTGGCCAAATGATTTTGGTGTTTTCACATGAATTAGGTATCTAGAAAAGAGAATACCCATCCTAATAGTTTCGACGCAATCATTAATTCAAAATTCCACTAGCTGCAACCTTCCCTTGCAATGTCACCACTCTCGATCCTCAATGAGACATCTTCAAAAATTTCCCGTATTCTCTTCTAGCGATTGTCGTCCTGCCCGTGAGCTATTCAGATAGACCAGCATAAAGTCATGCGAGGGATGACGCACATTGTAATATTTGCCTTGGGGGTTGAAATGTTAACAAAAAAGGAAAAGAAAAGGCACGCTCGGCACAAGGAGACCGAGAGATCGCGCGAGGAAGGGAAGAAAAGAAAGGAAAAAGGGGAAAGGTAAAAGCGTTTTGCGCGTACACGCTATAGAACCTCGCCAAGCCGAATCAATTACGTATCTCAATGTCCAATAAGTGATCGCGCCCTCTGTTCATTTATTTGGAGTAATTTTCGGAGTTCATATATTTAAAGTTATGTGAAAATCGAACCGCGAAGTCCGATAAACGACTTGTTAGCGCGGTTTGACGAGAGTCGCTTTAAAGCAAGATTTTGTTGGGCTGAGCTTTGTTTAGATTTGAGTAATCGCTTTGGATAAACGACTTGTTAGCTCGTAGAAGTCGTTTTGCTAGCGTTTGGGTATAGTTTAGCCGTTTTGTAATTGGGGTAGAATTTTATTTGATTTATGAAATGGCATATGAAATGTATCTTGGTTTACAAAATATAGTTTGAAATAATTTGAGAAACACATTGTGATATATAAAATGATTTCTACATTTGGCTTTGTGAATTAAGGAAAATGTTATGGATTGATGTTGATGCTTAATATCGCTGTGAGCCCAATGCTAAAAGCCAATTGAGTTTACATGCATAAAGCATCTTAACGTGAATTTACATCTTATGCAGCTGAATGTACATTGCAAGACCACCTAGAATTCATTACGTTTTTAATTTCATTGGTTTCTGGTTTCGTTACAAGCTTACTAATTTCATTACCATTTTTCCACGATCATCTTGATCTAATGAGCAACCTTAAGACTATATAAACATGCGTGTTTCTTCTTGAAACAAAGTATTAGTGCATCAACAAAACAGAAGAGTGTTCAAAAAGTCCTAAACCTATTATACGACGGCCGATTCAATCCTAAATTTTTAATTTTTTCAATTTAATGCTAAACCTTACAAGGATTTTCCAATGTAATCCATCTTATCAATTTTGATTAAAAATCGCTAACAGCGTTGGTACTAACGTAGAGGAATGTTGTAAAATACATATATTTTTTTTGCATTTTTCTTTTCTTTTCTTTCTTTTTTATTTTCTTTTTTCTGTGTTGGTCGCTAGCTATAGGCAAGGGTTGTGATGCCCTCATTAGATGTTCCCAACATTATATTGAGGTGAGGGCAAGCACAAGGGTGTCACGGTCCTCACTTGTGGCTGGCAACCGACAACTAGTGGGGAAATAAGAAAAAAGAGAGACAATAAAAGGAAAGGAAAGGAAAGAAAAGGAATTTAAAAAAAATTAAAATTTTAAAAATCATTCACGGTAGCGCCGATTATGTCACATAGTACAAGTAACATTGACTGGATCATCACATTACAATTTTTCAGGCAAAATTGATTGGCCGAACTTCATTAAAAAAAATCATCAAAAAATTTAAGATTAAATTAATAAAATTGAAAATTTCAAGTTTGAATTAGCCAAGTACAAGGATTTTTTTTTTTGACAATTATCTGCCGACAAAATTGACCGATTATGCCGAAGTCAATCATTTCAGAAGGCGGACACTTTCAGGAAAGATATAAGTTGGATTAGTAGCTTCCTTGTCGATAGGTCAAGTGGAACGAAAAGCTAGAAGTATCCGGTGAACTTGGTATGTCACGGCACCTAAAGTTTTCTTATATTTGTAATTCAATGCGCACATTACATTGCAGTTGTTGTGGCTTCTGTCTAAATGTTGTTTTCTTTAATTTTATTTGTTGTTCTATTTATTTATTTTTTTGGTTAGATATATGTTGTTCTATTTGAGACATCAAATATTTTCCCAATAAAAACTCTGTAAACTTATTTTTTCCTCTCTTATACTTTTATTTTACATTTATTTATAAGAGCAGAAGAAAAAATTCATGAATAATATATTATTTTCCTTTTTTTTCCTCTCACTAGCATCCAAATAACATTATACTTAATTCCTTTAAATCTATATTTACTTTTCTCCTCATAATTATCCAGATCCTCTCATTCCTTTCTTAATCAGTCCATCTTGGGAATAGAACACAAGATAATTCCTTTAAATCTTTTACTTCCTTTTCCCTCATAATTTGTTCAGATTCTCTCATTTGTTTCCCAATCACTCCGTCCAAATCAAGTGGTTAATCTACTTACGCTACAGATTCAGAAACTTTATTATAGTTTCACTCTCCTTATTTCGCGGCGGATAAAATAAAACGCAATATCGCGTGGAAAGAAAAGGAAAAGATAAATAATAATAATAATAATAATAAAAAGAAACCCGAAAGCTAAGCGGGCAATGGGCCGTCGCGACCCGTCCAGGTGGATCGGCGCCTCCGGGATCCAACGGCGCTCCAGCTGTCTCTCCAGACATTTGTTTCCCCGTTTGTCAAAAAAGCGGTCCAAAAGATGGGCCCCGCCAAAAGGAGAGGGCGCCGAACCAAATCCCTCCGGGCCATCGCCCCGAATCCCCGCCCTCCACGTCGGTCGCGATCTCTCCATCTCCCCGGGAAGTACTCAGCATCGACGGCTCGGATCGCAGGAGCGCGCTGGGCCGTCGAAGCAGGCGATCGTTGCTACTTCTTCCCCCTTCCTGCCTCTTCCTTCCTCGCTTTTCCGTGTCTCTCTCTCGCTCGAAAGAAAAATATAAAGGGAAATTTCGCAGTGAGCGAGTCAGTGTGAGTCAACCCGCCCGCGTTCCTACTCCCTCTCCTCGCCGCCGCCGGGAAAGAAGAAATGGCCGTCTCCGTCCCCGTCCTCGCCGCCGTCGTCGCCCTCCACCTCATCGCTTTCGTCTTCGCCGTCGGCGCCGAACGCCGCCGCAGCACTGTAACTCTCTCTCTCACTCTCTCTCACTCTCACCATGTTCCTCGAGCGCGTCTGCTTTTGCGCCGCGGCTTGCTAATTTCGGTTCCCCCTTTCCGCGCTTCGGCAGGCGACGGTGAAGCCCGACGAGTACGACGAGCGCACCTACTGCGTGTACGACTCCGATGCGTCCACGATTTACGGCCTGTCGGCGTTCGGGCTGCTGCTGGTCAGCCAGATGGTGGTCACCGTCGTCACCAGGTGCCTCTGCTTCGGTCGAGGCCTCCTCACCGGGACGTCCGTCACCACCTGCGCCATCTTCTTCTTCATCTTTTCCTGGTAATTTCGACTAGCTCGAGACTGCTGTTTGCTTCGTACCGAGAGTTGTCTGATCCGCATTGCCTGGCTGTACGAGTGTCGTGTTTGTTGAATTGGGCGCTCGTTATATGAACCGCCTGCAAATTCAGTGGTGTCGGTGGAAATTTAGTTGTGAGATTGTCCAATTTCGGCTGCTCCGTGCTTTAGCTAGTAGCTTCGAATTGTTCTGCGCAAAACGTTCTCTTTCTTGAGAGTCATGGTCTGTGGTGGGAAAATCAATTTCGCGGCTCTTAGATGGTGTTTGTCCCGTGAAGAACAAATTGACATTCCAGTTACCGTCCCCTTGAAACTGACAATGACAGAAGGAAAGTGGATTTTATCTCCCTGCTGCGTAGAAATTCCTAGTGTGATGGATCGTGTTTCAGCCTCCTTAATGTTTTTAAACCTCTCCGGTCATAGTCACGGCATTGTAAAATCTACCAAAATGTCATGTTAATGACCCCTGGTTTCCTTCGTGTCCATTCTTTTTCCCCTGTTACAAATGCTAATGCAATGGAGTCTTATTAGAGGAAGCCGAAGAAACCATGTTGAATGCTTTCAGTGTTAATCAGGCAAAGGAGGAAGTTCGTCTGCATCTCTAATCCTCTTCAGTCAACCTCAAAAGTTTTCATCTCCATTTAAGCTGCACCTCCTCAATGGCTTTGTTATAATAATTATGTTTTAACCATTTAATGCATCCTAGAATAGAAACAGCATCCGGCATTCACAATTTAACGAATTCGACTATGGATCATGGCTGTTTCAATTTATGGAGTGTTCTTCAACAATCGGGTTTTGGTCTCTTTGTCAACAGAAAGGAATTAATTATTTTGTTGTTGTCCAGTTGCTTGTGTGTGCTGACTGACTGCTTGTAAGAATACACTGTAATAAGTTGAGCTTGAGTTATCAATCAGTGTTGGTTTTGAGGAATATAGTGGTTTCAGTTTGGTTTTTGTCGCTGGTGGGGTCTGAATGAGTTGGATAAAGCCAACCTTGAGTGCGTCGCTTGTTAAATCTTTTCACATTGAAAGCTAGTGGTTGATATTTTAGAATCCAAATCTATGTCATGTGCAAAACAGTATGTGACAGCTGTTGGGAACTAACTATCGTTTGAATTATTTCAAGTTTTAAGCTCAATGTGACAATGGTGATGGTTTGGTTTAGTTTACTCAAGGCCATGATTGTAGTTTGTCAATTGCTTTGTCTGATTTGACATTAACCATGAAAGTATAGTTAGATTAAGCTCAAATCAAGGATTGAAGCATGATGTCAATGTACAGTCAAGTTTGAGACTCAAACGGTTCGTTGTGTTGCCCTATTGGAGATCAGATCTACAATGTTTGTTCTGTCAACGTTACAAACCTGTGGTCAGCATGATTCGCATGACATTGCCATTGCCCCAAGCTACCATCTAATGATTGTTCATTTGGCTGACATGATAATATATATGCGTCTGCTCTCCCACTAAAAGGGTCCATCATAAGAGTAAAAGAAACTGCTTGATAATTTCAGTAGAATCTACTGTCTTGTTGGAGTTCATACTTTTTATTCATGTCACCTATTTATTTCTCTTTTCTTCCTAAAGATGGAATGGTGCAAAAAGCCTCTGCAGTTAATTCCCAGGAAAAAAATAATTAGTCCTAATTTCCTTGGACAGAAATGGCAGTTTCCTCTCTAATGTACTGAATTACTTTGAGAGTATAGGGTGACCTTTTTGGGAGCTGAAGCTTGCTTACTGGCTGGGTCAGCAAGAAATGCGTACCACACAAAGTACCGAGGAGTGTTTGGTGGAAACGAAATATCATGTGCCACTCTTCGCAAAGGTGTATTTGCTGCTGGTGCTGCTCTGACTTTGTTGTCATTAATCGGTTCAGTAGCTTACTATTGGGCTCACTCAAGAGCTGACACGGGTGGATGGCAGAAGCATCAGAATGAAGGTCTTGGCTTGGCTGCATCCAATTATACAGAGCAACAGCAACATCATCAGAACAGTGGTGGATTCGAGAAAGCGTAATCCTAGTCTGATGATGATGTAAGGGGGCATAATTTTGGTTTCTTGGTCTGAAAACTAATAGTCAGTGGTAGATATCTGAGTATATCAGAGTCGCCTCTTTGTTTTCTCTTTATATATACCCGCAATATATATGCATATGTTCGTGTTGTGGTTTGGGACATATTCCTTTCACTGACTCAAGGGTGTACATGCTTCGTTATCGTTTGATTCTAGACTAGTTGTCATGCCTGGAGCTTGAATGTAAAATCTCATGGTTGGCTACCCGGTCCTGCTGGCTTTAGCCCTGGGGCGAATTGCATGTTTTCTTTCCCTGATGCAGTTTGGAATGAATCTTTCACCCAAGAATGATATACTTTGTCTTCTGAACTTTCAAACAATAATCCCCTCATTTTAGTATCCAAAGCCAGTCAGTTCCCTTCGAGATGTGTAGTGGAAGTTGGAATTGTGTGGTTGTAGTTGCGTAACCGTTTCCAGGTTTTTGGCTGTTGTTTGCCAAGGCGATGCTTGGTTTGGGGAAAGCTTATTGGCATGGCAATTTGATGGGAGGGAGTAACCAATAAAGTTCTAAACCTATTATAAATGTATCAATTCAGTTCTAAATTTTTTATTCTGTGTCAATTCAGTTTTAAATCTTTTGTAGTTTATGATAATTCAATCAATTAGACCAAATTTGACCTATCAATATCGGTCGTCCAGCAAATGTTGATGTGATAATTTTTTAATAATATTTTACGTTTTTTTTTCAATTTTTTTCTCTTTTCTTTTTCTTTTTTTCTCTTCTTCTTGTACTTTTTTTTATCCCCATAGTGGTTGGTGAGGCTCCAATGAGACTTACCGGCCACTGGGTGAGGACTGCAAAGCCCTCGCTGGCGATGGCCGATGAGGGTCACGGCCCCCACCAAACCTTGCCCACCCTTGTCAATGGCCTCGCCTAAATATAGGCGAGGCCACTAGCGAGGTTTGGTGAGGACCGCCTCATCCATTGGTCGACGAGCCCCATCGATGCCTTGTTGGCCACTGTGGGTAAGGAAGCTAGAGAGGAATAAGAAAAAAAATAAAGGAAAAAATATTAATAATAAATCGAAAATATAAAAATATTTTTTAAAATTGACAAGTCAATATTTGCTAGACAGCCGACTCAGCTGGCCATATTTAGCCGCATGAATTGAATTGGCAAAATTGTAAAAAATTTAAGATTGAATTGACTAAAAAATAGTTTATAATTGAATGGGCACAATTGTAAGAGATTTATAACTTTTTTAGTAATTCTCCCGATTTAATAAGTGGGGATAAATCCTTCTAAAGGATTAGAATCGGTATATCTGTTTGGTGACTTCATTAGTATTCTTAAGAAAGCTGCATCTAATTCAACATATGCTGATGATTGTCTTTCTTTTTCTTTTTTTCTTTTTTTGTGCAGTCTTCTATAGGAAATAAAAAAAAAAATGGTGATTGTCCCTTTCTTTGGCTGATATGTTTCTTTTTTCCAATTTCATCGGAGTAGTTGCGACTACGGCTTGGGAATCATAGACCAAGTGTCTCTACAATCGCGGGCGGATTCTTTCTAATGATTCGCTCACGCATTGAATCAAGCTCACTTTGTCGTGTACTGTCGTGTACACACTTTCACATTGGTGAGCAGTAATAGCCCAGTCACGAGGCTAATGCACATGGACGTGGTCATGTGTAGAGAAGAGTACAAATTGCACTTACAGATTACTGTTCCGAAAATGGGTAACACAGAGAGATATCAAAACCTTTATTTAGTCGGTACAATGACGATACTACCACGAAGTTGTATGACTACCGGGTAAGTCAGCACCGACGACGCCGCACTGCTACTACTTCGAACGCACGATTCAACCCCACACCGGGAAAACAACCAACCGCCACTTAAGAGAGACCGCGAGTAGTGAGATTAACAAGAAGGAAACGGAGAGCCGCACTTGATCGCCACGTTCCTGGAATTTGGAGAGTTGATGAGCTTCTGGAGGTTAGGGTTCTTCATGTACTGGCAAAGGCAAGGCCTTTGCTCCTTGAGCTTGGCACAGCACATGGCCGATGGCGGGGTCGAGGAGGTTATTGCACTCGCGCATGAACTCAGCTCAATTGGGTTACAGGTGACCGCCATCGACGGCTCCAGTTTCACAAACAAAATCATCAGGACGATGCACAGGGCGTATTTGGACATGTTCTCAAGTTTCTCAAGCTCTCTAACTAAGTGAGGGACAAAGAAGGAAGGAGATGGCACTTGGGTGGAAATCCAATCCCTCCAATTTATATCAAGCGCTCCTTTGGATCCACTCCTCTTTTTCGACTTTTCAATATCGTGTCTCTTGTTCTTTTTATTCATAGTGAGATTCGAAGTTAAGGGTTATTATTGTGGTCATGATGATAAAGTTGTTGGAGTGAGATGTGTGAGTGGGAAAAAGAGTTTATGGAGATAAGAGGGGTAGTATTATTGCCTCTATTTTGGAGCAAAGAAAGGTTACTTTTTTGGAGAAAATGGTGATTACTGGGGCCCAAAGACTATCATTACCCGTGTCATTAGGAGTTCAATGGCCTTTTTGACTAGTATAGACAATTCGCACATATTTCTTGATTCTCAATGATATCTTATGTGATCAATTCTTGAATCATTAACGGAACAAAAAAACGCTTACTTTGAAATCACATCGCTAGAGTACACAAAGTTTCTAATAGTACCGGGGCCCTTCGCCAATATGTCAATTCAAGCTGCACTTTAAATGTTTTACTCAAGGGTGAAACCGTTTGCTTTGATGATTTGAATTATTGAAAATACAACCAAGGCTTACCTTAAGCATGAGAACCCAAAGCATGAAGGTGAACGGGGTTGTTGAAATCATCACATATAAGTGAGGGTCACTCCCTAAATGAATGAAGGATTGTGTGATGCACCGAATTAGAGACCTCTTACTCGGATCACATATTAAGTTGACTAAATAATCAGTTGCTTTAAAAGTTTAATTTGCTAGAGAAAAGCACATATTATGTTTTAAGTTTAACATATGATTGTTATCAATTTCCTATGATATCTTCTCATGGCACATGACTCAGTACTGTCATGGGAACTATGAATTTTGTTACTTCTGATAATCATGGCCGTCCACATAATTGTCCATCCGAAAGAAATTTGCTTCCAGAAATTTGAGTTAAATAGCATGTTTATTATTATCATGAAAGGAAAACGGCGAGTGGCAAATCATTTTGAATTAATGTGAAATTCAATAATCACTATACAAGTTTGACTTTTGTACAATGCCACCTTGCCTTATAATTATCGATATAGTCCACACTCCATACGCCATGGGAGCAATCATTGAATCTTCCCATGGGTCAAATGGTCAAAGATTTCATGGCAAAAGAGAAAGATTCCCATCGGGATAAATGACCTCACGTTCTTTAAAATTTATCTCGCTTTTTCAAGGATAACTCCTTATTAGGAAAAATATCAAAATCAGATCTTCCTTTTCAATTCAAGACTAAATAAAGTACCTCTATTCTCGAAACCGCCAATTACATACATCTGCTAATTAAAATGACCTAATTACCGCGCCTTATGTAAAGATTCCAACAACCTTAACTTCACACCACCCACACCCCAATCACTCAGCCTAGCTCGGTGGTCACCATCTCCCATCGCTGGCCACCACCTCCACCAATGTGGGGCAGCTTCTTCGTTGCAATCCATCCCCGCCTCAGCCTCTGAGCCGCGATTTGCGGAAATATCATAGAAAAAATAACACAAATAGTCTATGGACTTTGATTCAATGTGCAACATCGCCTTTGAATTTTTAATCCTAGCCCGCCTTTGATCCTCCAAGTTTTCACACGTTACATGATCAGCCTCCTACAATCACAAGAGATGACTTAAAGTAACAGAGTTTAGAGGCAGGATGGAAGCTTGATTAGTGTCACTAATTTTCAGCAGCAATGTATCCGAATTCAAACCTGTTCTCTACTGTGTTCGGCGGTGCTTCTGCATCGCCACTGATCATTCCATTGGATATTGCTCATTCCTTTGCTTCCACTTCCACTGGCTTCAGCTCGGTTTGGGTTGCATAAGATGTCCCAAAAAAGTGGTACAGAATGTTCTGGTAGAGCCTCAGCTTCCACTCTTGCTAAGCCAATAAGTCGACAGTTTCGGAGGGTATTGAAAATGTCATAAAAGCTATCTCCTTGATCGGTTCCGCTGATTTCGAAAGGGGTTGGAGAGTCTGTCTGAAGTCAATAATTGTGGTCAAGAGCACCAGCTCCGGGAAGAGTGGCGGCATTCTCACTGGTGCTCTTGGAGGAGCTCCAGAGATCTCCCTCTTCCCTGGTGGAGGCGGTGGTGGGCGTCGCCGAGGCAAATTTCCAATCTTGCACATGGTCTTCCATAGCTCAAAGGTGTAACATCCCACACCTTCTGATGGTATGAAAAGGAAGATAAAGGAAGTGACCAGAATAACCGATCTGCCTTTAGCCTTTCAAATCCTAGCTTAGGTATACATACATGTATTTATATGTGTGTAATACACGTAACATATTAATATGTGCAGATTTTTGTAATTAAAAAAGGATATTGGAATTTTTTGGTTCCACAAATCTAAAGTGATGCGTACAAACCACCTCATTCACGCGTATCAATAAGGTTCTACAAATAAGCGGTGGTCTGGACTCGAGATCAATTACTGGAAGTGGGAAGAGGGGTGTAATTTGGACATATGATTTACTTACAGTAGCTTAAGTATTTTTTTAACGCGATTTCGAAGCAGAAGCACAGTTAAAAATAAAGTGAAAAGTTCGTATCTAAAGAGCAGCAAGGATAGAGGAAAAACTTGATTGGATCCCGGTACACATGGAGCAGGCTTATAGCATTTGCGGGCTGGCTATTCACAAGTTGGATCTATTTATCGATGGTTATGATTGCATACAATTTTGTAGCTTTAGTCGTTGTGACTTCTGTACATATGAAGTTTTAGTTTTTCTAAGTCGATACTTGTGACTTGCGTGTATACGATAAATGGGAACAGACCCATTAAACTTTTGGGGAACATGATGGATTTGGTGTTCAAGACATGTTAAAGCACCTTGCTCATCATAGATACACGTTAAGGCACAAGCAAATTCAAAGCCTACCGTATAATGGAAGGGTGAAAATACAAGAACAGAATTTGTCTGGACTCAATTACAAACCTAGTCAATCGCTACTGTATGCTGAATGTAACTCTCACAAGCTAAATCATCACGACTTCATCATGTTTAAATCATGGTTACTTGGGAGCGGTCGGCTTTACAATTGGACGTCTAGTGGATGCACGGTACATGGTGCAATCCATCGATTTCCAATTCCACATTGTCTAACTTGCCACCTATCGATCGATTTATGGCATCAGTTTGCAGGAGCTTAAGTTGTCCTTAGAACAAACGGGGGGCCACCGAAATTTTATGGGGCGGTGGAAACGTGCAGTTTGCAAATGCCTCTGGATACCATGACATGAATGGCAACATAAGGAGGAGGAAGGCCTACTGGTGTGGAGCTATCTTTTGTGTATCCTCCTGTCCTCCGGGCCCAGATATTCATATGATAAAGGTATAGATCGATCAAAAACTACTACATTCTAGTTCAGATACAGAGAAGTATACATTAACTCTTCCGCTACGACCTAATCCTGCATAGATTTCATGGCTAATCTAGGGTTTTTGAATTACTGGTGAAGTCAGAGCTGCATCGGTTTTTCCACTACGTGTCCCCCCGCCCGACGCCTTATGGCGGAAATCGGCCGTGCTTGCATTGGTTGTGTTTGGATAGATATGGCACGTCTGTGACTGTGCGGGGCGTGCTTGTTGAGGGGGGGTAACGCACGTGGCCATGCATCCACGACTCGTGTCGATTGCCCACCGTGTTTTCCCTTCACGCGACTTGCTGGTTTGGAAGCAACCAAGCAGGCGTTTGAATACGGCGAACTTGTCGAATATTCGTGGGCATATTTCGATGAGGCTAATGCATTCTTTTCAAAGGGGTGAGTGCGGTCAAGCATACCAAAACTCGTACCGTTTGTATTGGTTGGTTATTAAGTATTCATTCTCTCTCTCTCTCTCCACCGTGAATGTCACCTCCTCTGGCCACCACTAGCAACGCTGACTAAGGGTGCAAGTGGTTCAATTTGATTCAGATTTTTTTTGAAAATCGAATTGATGATGAAATTTATTGAACCAAACCGAAATTTGATCCGAAATGAAACTGAACCAACAGAATTGAAATCTCGGTTTGGTTCGATTCGGTTTAGTTCAATTTTTCAGTTTTTACTTTTGTTTTTGTTTTTATTTGCTATTATATATTATAAATTAACTTTCCAATTAAATTTTCTTTTGTCCAGCAAGATAAAAACTTCATTGGTTTTCATAAGAATTTCATTTTTTTTAATTAGGTGAAAAAAATTCAACATACCGCTTTTATTCTCCAAATGAAAACAATTTTATAAAAGCTACCACATGGAAATAAGTAAAATGCAATATTAAATTCCGTAGCAATTCAATTACCTTAATATTAGCATTTTACTTAATTTTTTATCACTTTAAAAGACACTGAAATCCTTATTTTTTGTATGAAATCTAATGTGACATATTAGGTGTATAATACTTATAATAGATAACTTGAGGACACAATCCATGGTTGCTTACTTTGTATTATGAATTCACATAATAGGCTTGGAGAAGAATTGATCTTGCACATCTTCGTGGATAAAATTAGAAATATCAACAATACCAATAAATGAATTTTAATTACGAAAAAGATGAATGAATTTTATATTATCTTAATTTATTAATTGTAAACTCGACAAATTACGAAATGGTGGAGTGGACTAAAATTAGTGAAACAAATGTTAGAGCCCAAGCAAATTAACATTTCATCAATTGTCTCGGCATTGTGATAGTGACATTTTTATAGGTCATGTAAAAAAATTATAATCCTTTTTGCCTTTTCAAATGAATGAATTGTAGACATGAAACTGAATTTTTAGCAAGGGACTTCAAGGTTCACTTTTGAAATTAACAAACAAAGAAAAGAGCGAGAATTAAAATTTTAGATTTTATCAGTTTGGTTTGGCTGACCAAACCGATAAAAACTGAACCGATTAAAAAAATTCATTTTTTTATATTATCCGAACCAAATAAGAACCAAATTGAAAAAACCAAACTTTTCGGTTCGGTTCGGTTTTTGAGCCCCTCACCTGTCCATCACATGGATCAAAAACTATACTGAAAGTGTATCGTCTGTACTGGTTGGTAAGCTTTGAGCATCCCATCAATTGATTTGCTATCGGTATGGCCAAATGTAGAGATCAACAGTGATATATTTACAAGCAAGTATTTATTTGTGAACTGACATGATAATATTATATTAGGTTTTTGCAGTCAATTAAGGTATCGGGAGATTTCTCATTCAAGATTGGAGATCCCACATCAGGGCCGGTGCTAAGAGTGAAACGCCGAGTTTGAGTCAACTTGAGAATCGTAGTAGACCAACCTAGAAGACAAGTTTGAGGTGGATTTTAGAGAGATCCAGTTTCATCTCCAATGGTTGTGATTCTTCATTCTATTCTAGATTCAGTCTGAACCGATTTTGAAATCTCTATTTTTCTAAAAAAAAAAATAGGGTTAATACTTTGAAAAACCCCAAACTGATACACATGTGACAAATTTACCCAAAACTATTATTTTGACCATAAAAAACCCCAAATTCATACACCTGTGACAAATTTATCCCAACTGACAATAAAAAACCCTAAATTGGTATATTTATTGCAAATTTACTTCAAACTAGTTTATTCGATCGTAAAAAATCCCAGACTGATAACTTTGTGACAAATATACCCTCCGCTAAATTTGATTAATACCACAAAAAAATCACAAAAATTGTAAACTATGACAAATGGAGCGTAAAATCCTAAATTGATATACCAGTCAACTGTCACGTATCATTTAACTTAATAATTTGATAGTAAAATTTAATGAAAACTAACAAATAGTAAATTTGTCACAAGTGTACCAATTTGGGGTTAGTTTGGGGTAAATTTGTCAAAGGTGTATCAGTTTGGGGTTTTTCAGGGTATTAACCCAAAAAATTACTTTTGCATCAATCTAAAATAAGATGATCGTTTTCAATGTAAATAAAAATATACCCGCTTGACCAACGTATAATTTTATAAGGTGGTGTAGCTTTTATAATTTATTTAAGAACTTGAGTTTTTACACAAAATATTAAATAGGCCAATACTCGGGTAGAATTAGGACTGAAATGGAAAGGCCAGTTTGGTTTCGATTCTAGGCGGGGGATCGAGTCTTGGTAGAACTGACCATCCCTAATTGACGCAATCATATAGGTAGATATTGCATAAATACAAATAGTATGACTCTTGAGTCATCTATAGACAAGAAAGCATTTCCGAATACCTTTGACAAGGCCAGGTACTGGTAGAATTTAAAGCTTCGTGCAGGTCGAGATGCATGCGAATCCGTGGAATGTGGTTGGCAATCTTTCACCCATCGCAAGCTGGCCAGAAAAGAAATTCAACCGCAGTCTGGCCTGATAGATGAGCAAAGGAGATAAATGGTCTCTTCGTAGAGATCTTTTCGTATAACCAGCTGGCGTCCAATATTTATTCCAGCATCGTCGTTCAACAGATTATACAGGAGAGTACAATAGTATAAGGTCTTCGAGTACAGTTACGGATTTGACTCTGACAAGAGATATGGTGAGTGGTAACATATATCATCTCGATCAACGACTTAGAAATGACAATGTAAAAGCTTCCGAATATTTCAATTCTTCAAGGTCACGCCAGGGCAGAGTGCAGCTACAGCCTAATAGCAACCAAAATCTCTCTTTTCTTTCATTTTTGCCTTATGCAGTCGAGCAACGTGGACCACCTTTCACACGTATCGACAAATCCATCCGTCTGAAAAATCTTAACGGCATATTTTCTTATATCGATTTAATGCACTCAGAATTTTATTCCCAAAATCACAAAGAATAAAGCAAAGTTCCTTTATCATATAAAGCAACGTCATATTAGTATCCTCTTCTTCTTCTTCTTTTCTTTTTTTTTTGATATCTCTTTTTATCTTTTAATTTGTTATTATGGGTAGATTTGTCAAATGTGTAAATTAGGTTGGGTATAAGTCAGATCGAAACGAGAAAAATTGCCAAAAAGTCCTAATAACTACTAATATAATCATAAACTTTTTTTTTAATTTTATCAATTTAGTCCTAAACATTTTAACGATTTGTCAATATAATCATTTAGGTCAATTTTGATGAAAAAATGTAAACCACGACCGTTTTATGTGGCACTGATCGATTTCAAGGTCACTAAGTTCCAAACCTGAAACCTTGAACCTATCCTTTTAGACTCAGTATCCTCTTTTTGGAACATGGAACCTTTTTAATTTGTCTAGTCCATTATCACGGTCTACACTTTTTACATGGCTGACACCAATTGTTCCTAATCTCATTACATTTAATTTTCTCATTGTTTGTGTTTCATGTCCAATAATCATAAGACCCTTTCAAGACCTTTTATCGATTGACATTGATCTTTATTTTGAAAGGTACTCTATCACTACTTACCGGCAAAATTATATTATAATGGTGAATGGAATGATTGTATGATCTTGGAATATTTATTCAATTTTGCAAACAAAACTAAGGAAGAGTCATTCCATTTCTATTCATGTTCCTACTAAGTTCTCTTCCCCTGAAACGGCTATCTAATACCTGTCTTTAATCCTTTCCGGTGAAACAAACATATCAGAACATATACTCAGCTCTTTTGTCCCCTCCCCTACACTTGGAAATTGGTACGAGGAAGAATAAAAAAGAACAAAACGAGGGCAGAACTGGAATATACTCAGCTATTTTGTCTCCTCCCCTTGTCGTGGAAACTATTCGCTTGTTAACAAATTTCTTTTTCAGATGTTGACATCATCACCAAACCATTGTCCTATCCAGAACCTGCACGGCGACAAGTCGAAGTTAAATCTGAAAGCCAAAGTAGGGGGAAAAACAAATCTATTCTGAAATACGGGAAAATCAATTGAAATGAGAGAGATAATATCTTGATTAAGCCAGTTTTTCGCTGTTCAAACGGGAGTCTTCGACTACGTCATTGCTCGTGTGCCTGCACGAAATATCGATTGATATCCTTGCAACAGTATGTGTTTATATTTCTGTATTCATATCTCTATGTCTATCTTTGAATCAATTCAACTACTATTTCTTCGTGTCTTGCGTATTTATCACTGTCCATATCAACACACCCAGCTCGATAGATGTGGGACATATAAGTCCTAAAAGAAGTGATCAGTGATGACTATCGAGAGGCGATTCTTTAGTTATAAAAAGCAAATGAACTTGGCTCTCACAAACTCTTAAAGTATTGATGTCCCCATCCATTTCAGCTCATATGGCAGTCAGTGATCTAGTCCCATATTTAATGTGTGACTCGATTCATTTATGTCTCCTTTTTTCATTGTTGAAGTCTATGAAGAGGCACCTTGGTCTAGACCCTCTTGATCCATTATCACTGCCTAGCACCCAACATCGGATTAGATTGATTAAGGGATTAGTTCAGTCTTGTATCACATATCTACTCAGGGAGTCTTGATTTAACATAATCCTTAATGACTCGAAGTAAATATTCTAAATTATAGATCTTTATTGGTGAATATAATCACTACATATTGATTATAACATCACAGACCATCTCTTGTTACACATAAAACTTTTGAGGTGTTACATAATCGATCGACTAATCTCTCTTTTGTAATTGTTGAAACACGAAACCTTCTCTACGGGGAAAAATGAATATAAACAAAGGAAACAAAGGAAGATGCGTGACTGTGCGCGCTCGCATGAAAAGAGATGCAAATAAACAACAGAGGGAAGAGACTTGATGGCTCGGTGCAGGCAATACCTGGCGGTCGATATTTGACGGAGTTGGATTCGAATTCCAGACTCCAGTGGCTAGATTCCCCTTTATCTGTTGTGGGATAGTTGAATCCAGGAAAGAAGCTGGTGTTAACCGCGCTGGAAGCAGCCGGGGACAACGAATGGGTTCCCGCATTATGAAATGGAAAAGACACTTCTTGGCCCAGGAAAGGAGGAGAAGTCCGGAACAACGGCAGTTGATGGAAGGGCATGGCCGGAAGTCCGATCGAGGGGCTGTTGAAGCCATAGGATGGTCCCATGACCACGATTGGCCTTGGAATTTGCCAGAACAATCCCTGATTGATGTACTCAGTCCCGATCATCGATACTGCTGGTGATGGATTGAGGGTCAAAGCTCCTCCGGTGGTGAACATCTGACACAAATTGAAGATGTCGTGCATTAAAATAGAACAAAAGATGAAGCAAAAGGATCTCAATCTCATTAGATTGAATTGGTGATCGTTAATGTGATGGGGGTAATTAGATCACCCTGAAATTCATTGAATGTTCAATTTGTCGAGACAATTGATAAATGATTCAAAGATGTTATCTGAGGTTATCAGACTAGTTATAGAGAAAACATATGCCCATGAGATAGGGAAGTAGGACGCGCTTTATATGATTACTTGAATCAATTATGAAAGAATGGAAACCTGGCTTACCCCAAGAAGGCCAGCATTTATCATATTCCTAGAATTGAATGATCAGTCAACTTATTCTGAAATTTAAATTAGTGAGATCAAAGGAGAGTTAAACATCCAAAGACTCTTTACTCCTAATATCTGTGTCGTTTTCCAATCTAATTGATAGTGTCCATGGGTTAGATAACTTTCAAGCAAAGATGTGCACGTGACAGAGATACTTACTTCAACTTGGAGCTTTAATCTTCTAAGATATTTAACCGCGTCATCTAGAACTGAAGCTCTGTCAGGCTAAAGCAAAGCAGGAAGAAAGAAACACACATCAGCTGGATGAATATTAATTGAGCAGCTAACCCTAGCTAATATAGCATCAAGATGTAGCGATTTGTCTCTAAGGTACAATTGCTTGAGAGAAAAACATCAAAACAACCCCTAGGTAGAGGACTTATTAGATGCTTTCATCTAGAACATCCCTAGCTGGAGCATAGAAGTTTGGTCCCTCGTTTCCATGACTTACCCAGTTATTTAGTCAATAAACCTCGCACGAAGTGCACAGCCCCAACATCCATTAATATCTTTTCGCCGCATAATCAGCCAATGCTTCCATATCACGTGACGAAGGAAGATGGTCAACGTTCACGTTGCCGAACAGAGAGCAGAGGGTTGAAGGTGCACGTGATATCAGGTAACACGCGAAGGGAGGAGAGAAAATGGTGAAATATTGTTTTTGTTGATTACCTTGTTGCAGTTGGGTACGAGTTGCTGAAGCGTCTTGATCTTCTCCTTGATTCGGTCCCTTCGTTTCTGCATGTGTTTTTTTTTTTTTTTTTTCATGTGCGTGTGTGTGTGTGTGTGTTTTTTTTTTTTTGGGTGGATCACAATGCAAACTACAATTAAAAGGAGCTTCAAATGACGCGATTGTAAATTCCAGAAAAGAAAAACCCTCGTAACAATTGTAATGTCTAACCCTCTCGGCCATGTTGTGCAGTTCCGCAGAACGTGTCCTTTTAACCCTAGCCTTCCTTTGATCTTCCAATTTCTCACGCATCCCATGATCAGCCTCCTACAATCACAACGGATAACTTAAAGTAACATATTTTAGCAGCAGAAACAAAGATGGCACCTTGATTAGTGTTGCTAATTTTCGGCAGCAATATATCCGAATTCAAACCTGTCCTCTACTGTGTTGGGTGGCGCTTTTGCATCGTCGCTGATCATCCATTTCGATACTGCCATTTCTTTTGCTTCCACTTCCACACGCTTCAGCTTGGTTTGGGTTGCAGAAGATGTCCCAAGAAAGTGGTACAGTATGTTCTGGTAGAGCCTCAGCTTCCACTCTTGTTGTGTTAATAAGTTGACAGTGTTGGAGGGCATTAAAAATGTCACGAAAGCTATCTCCTTGATCGGTTTCGCTAATTTCAAAAGGGGTTGGAGAAGCTGTTTGAAGCCAATAATTGTGCCCAAGAACACCATCTCCGGGAAGAGTGGCGACATTCTCAGTGGTGTTCATGGAGGAGCTCCGGTGGTCTCCTTCTTCCCTAGAGGAGGCGGCGGTGGCCATCGCCGAGGCAAAGTTCCAATCCGGCACATGGTCTTCCATGGCTCGAAGGGGTAACGTCCCACACCTTCTGAGGGTATGAAAAGGAAGATGAAGGAAGTGACGAGAACAATCGATCTGCCTTTAGCCTTTCCAATCCTAGCCTAGGGACATACACACGTACGTACGGGTGTGATACATGTAACATATTTATATGTGCAGATTTTTGTAATTAGAAAAGGATATTGGAATTTTTGGTTCAATTTATCTATAATGATGATGCATGCAAATCATCTCGTTCACGCGCATCAGTAAAGTTTTACACATCAAACTGCAGACACAACTCTCGAGATTAATTATTTTAAGTGATAGAAGTTGTGATTGGGCATACAATTGATTTTTCTACAAATTTTATTCATTCAATATTAAACAAAATATAGCCATCCGTTTTGGAGCGTTATAATATATTAGCTTCTACTTTCAAAAAGTTACGATAGATTTTCTTTATCAGGCTTTCAAAAAGCAGAAGCAAGGTCAAAAATAGGGTAAAAGCTGGTCACTAAAGAGCAGCAAGTATAAACAAAATACTTTATTGGTTCCAGATTCACATAGACCGAATATGCTGGTCACACATACACTCACAAGTTGGATTACTTATCAATGGTTATTGTTGCATACAATTCATGTAGCTTTTGTCATTGTGACCTCTGTCTGTTTGTATGGTTTTTTTTTCCCGATTCAATGCCTGTCATTTGTATGCGTAACGGATATATCTCGAAACTTATCAAACTCAAGATGAATTTGGTGCTTAAGATATGTTAAAGCCCCTTGTTAATCACAAGACTCATTAAAACGTGCAAATAACAGCTGTTGTACATCAAGGCACAAACATACACAAAACTTATGGTATAATAGGAGGGGGGAAAGGGAAGACTATACTTGTCTAGACTTGATCCATCGTAGACCTAGTCAATCACGATTGTATGGTATATGTGTATCTCCTAAAATTTAATCATTATATTGCGATCGTGTTTAGATCATAGTTACTTGCGAGCGGTCGGCTTTACAATTGGATGTTGAGTGGGTTGGTACATGTGAAATCGTGCAGTCTATCGATTTCGTATTTAATATTGGTTCTTACTGTCTAACTTAATTACCTCTTTATCAATTCATGCCATCAGTTTTTAAGAGCTCAAGTTGTCTTAAAACTGAGAAATGATTTTGTGACAATTTTTAATTTATTCTAGACCATAAAAAATTAAATAATAAATAATTATAAATTGTTGTGAAACTCATTCCCTCACGAATTTATGATTCGCGATAAATTATTATTATCATAATTACTCAAAAACTATTTTGCTAGCAAAATTTCTTAAAATTAAAGGAGTGGGCGCCAAAATTTTCCAAGGCGGTGGAAAGTTTCAGTTTGCAAATGCCTGCGGAAACAATAATACAATATTAATAGCAACAAAAGGAGGAGGAAGGCCTACTTTTGTGGAGCTGTCTTTTGCTTATCCTTCATTGAACCGTTTCAGCGGCTGTCCTGCATAGTCAGGATCCATACGCAGAAACTTAAATCAAAAAGGTACAGATTGATCAGAACTATAACACTCCAACTCAGATTCATACGCTACGACCTAGTCCTGCATAGAATCATGGTTAATATAAAATTTTATTGAATTCCTTTGTTTTCCAATGTCGAAGCTCGTTACTGATGAAGTCAGAGCTGCATCAGTTTCGGCAGGTTCACTACGTGTCCACGGTACCTTATCGAGGAAAATCGGTGGTAGCGTTGCTCGTCTTTGGATGGACCTGGTGCGTTGCATCTGTGGAGGCGTACGTGTTGGGTGAGGGCCAACACGCGTGGCCATGCACCCACGACTCGTGTCGATTGCCCTCCGTGTTTCCCCTCCATGCGACTTGCTGGTTCGGAAGGGATCAAACAGGTGTTTGAATACGACGAAATTTGACGAACGCTCGTTGGCAAATTTGGATGAGGCCAATGCATTCATTTCAGAGGAATGACTGCGGTCGTGCATGCCAAAACTCGTAGCGAATGTATTGGTGGGTCAGTACGGAGCATCATATCGAGTAATTTGCTATCGATACAGTGAAACATAGCGATCGAGAGCAACATATTTACGAATGAGTAGACGTTTTTATGAACTAACATGAGGATATTACATCATGTTAGTGCAATTAGCGATTGAGAGAGCGACATATTTACGAAGAAGTAGTCATTTGTGTGACCCGACATGAGAATATTATATTAGGTTTAGCGCAATTGATTGAAGCATTAGAAGATTTCTCGCTTGTTTAAGAACTGGAGGACCCGCGTCGAGATTGACAAAGCATATTGTGATGTTGCATGAATACGCATGGTATGACTTTTGAATAACGAAGAATCTGTCAAATATACGTCGGCAAGAGGGAGACATGATCTTGTAAAATAGTTTATGGAGCAAGCAAGGAAGATGAGGAGAAGAATGCGCCAAATGTTGAAGCCCCTGCTGCAACTTGTTGCCATCTGTTTTCAGAGAAAAAGGAAAGCTACTTCCAATTTCCAATACCAAAATGAAGGTAAAATTACGGATAAGGCACAGGTTCGGTTTTGCATCAATTAGACACAATTGACTTTAAGGTTCCGTTTATTTTGCAAATTATTTTTCAAGAAAATATTTTTCGTATTTTTCGATGTTCATTTCACAAAAAATGAACTAGTCAGAGAAAACAATTTCCATCAATTAAAAAAATCTTCTAAAACAGGAAAAAACATTTTCCAATATCTTCTTTCACCTAACATCTTTTCCTTCTATTTTTTTTTTAAATCGAGTTTTTAATTTTTTTAATTTTTATGATTATTTTTCTCTTTCTTTCTTTTTTTCTCAAGTAGTCACCGGCCACAAGTGAGCTCAAGCCTCACCGTAGGCCAATAAGGCTCGAGCTTGTTAGATTTCGGTGAAGTCGAGCCTCACTAACCTGTGACAATGTAGGTGAGGCTCGAGGCTCGCCCAAGGATACCAAAACCTCGCCAACCTCTGGCGATTTCAGGGGAGGCTTGAGCCTCGCCCGAGCTCGTTTGACCGGCCTTGAGTGAGCTCAAGCCTCTTTAGGCTTGAGCTCGCCTATGGCCGGTCACCATTATATATATATATATATATATATATATATATATATTAAAAGATATGTATGGAGGAAGACAGAAAATATGTCACGCCCCGAATCTCGAGCGCGCCAACATCCCACCATGGTCATTCAAATGCGACGTTCCCTGGTTAAGTCGCCGACCCTATCAGTTCTTTAATGCACATGCGGAAGCGTATTATAAAATCCCGACAATAAAATACGGGATAGAAAAGTAGGAAGCAATTTCACGACCAATCACTTACATAAACCAACGGAGTTTGAGGTCTACAACCAAAAGTCTACAAAAGACCCAAAAAAAAAGAAACGTCCCCTACGACCTACAAGTCGGACACGATCTCCAAACCAACTAGACTTCGCCTCTCGCAACTCCACAAGGCCAACCATAACGAACTGGCCGCTCCATCCACTAGGGACTTGAAAATGTAAGCCCACAAAGGGGTGAGACGTTATGCCAGCAAGTTCAACCCCCTAAACCCCTATTAGAAAGAAAATATGCCTAAGGATGGCCTAGCCACACCACATAGAGGACTTACCTCGCCTCAGTTCCTTCCTGCAGGTTAGCACAATTCAAATCACTCAATCATGTTCATATCACTCAATCACAGATAGTAATAAGAACTTAAACAACCGGAACGTAATCTCTTTTAGATAACCAACAACCACAGGGGTCCGGATTATAAGACCAAACCGTTATGACACGTCCCATACCATGTCACACGATTCTGTCCCATAATCCGACTCGTCAATATCACTCAGCAAGTGTTCCAATTATTATTCACTGCCACATAAGGGCATAGCCTACTCGTAGTTCGGCTATCTACTAACATTAATGCCAGGCATCGCCTCCCCCCTTGGAGCGCGGCTTCGTCACTACGTCGACGGCATTCCTGAAGGAGCATAGGTCCGTTGGCCTAGCCTCTGCGACCCGAGCCTCGTCACTACATTGACGGCGATTATAAAGGAATACAAATCCAGCTGGCCTAACCACTCTGCGGACCGAGCCTCATCACTATATTGACGGCGATTATAAAGGAATACGAGGTCCAGTGACCTAACCACTACTGCGATCGAGCCTCGTCACTATATTGACGGCGATTATAAAGGTATATAGGTCCAGCTGGCCTAGCCACTACTACGACCGAGCCTCGTCACTATATTGACGGCGATTATAAAGGAATACGATTGGTCCAATTGGCCCACTTCCACTACTGCGATCAACCAAAGACACGACATTTCATTAAATACAGCGGACGTAATCCTTAAACCCGGACAATTTGCATTTCACTTAAATACTTCCAATTGCAACGTAACTGGCGATTTAAAAATCCAAGTACCAAACAGACACGTGGGATTTTATGAATAAAATCCATATTTTACCGACAATCTCACAATTTGCATTTATCCATTCATCAAATTAAAAATCTACCAAAGCCGACACGTGGGATTTTATGAATAAAATCCATATTTTTCACAATCAGCAATTTGCAAAATTCATCAAATTTAAGGTCGATCCGACAAAATTTTTGGAATTTAATAAATAATTAAATTTATTCCGAAAATAATTAAATAATAATATTTTAATAATTTCGAATAATAATATATTATTAAATTATTTAATAATTTCGAAATACTTAAATAAATCAAAAGTAAATTCTTTTATGTCCAATCAAGGC
Organism: Eucalyptus tenuipes; assembly: GCA_014182365.1. Classification (NCBI taxonomy): domain Eukaryota; kingdom Viridiplantae; phylum Streptophyta; class Magnoliopsida; order Myrtales; family Myrtaceae; genus Eucalyptus; species Eucalyptus tenuipes. The sequence continues at coordinate 27,010,654 of CM024538.1, read as the reverse complement.
TTATTCTAAATAAACCTACTTACCCTTAATTAAACACACTTTAAATTAAAACACCACCTTAATCTAATCTACTCTTAAATAACTTAAACTAACCACCTAATAACACTTAACATAAACTAAACCTCCATAAGCATAATTAACCCTCTAAGCGAGATTTAGTTAGCTAAACTCACCCTATTAGCGAGTCGAGCGGACCAAAACGACGGGGACGCAACAAGGATCGACTTTCCTCAAAACGGGCCAAGCATCCGGGGTCGGGAAGCCAACCAAAACGGGCCAAAACCGGGCTGCCATACCCATTATTGCAGCTGCTGTTTGAGGCCGACGAAGGGCGGATCCAAGGTTGGCTTGGGTCGGAAACGGGCGGAGAAGACCGGCGGGGCTTGGACGGGCTGGTGGGGAGGTCGACGGCGGCTCACGGCGGCGGGGACGAGCTCCGGTAGCTCCTGGAACGCGCGAACTGAGGTTGAGACGCAGCGGCAGGCGAGAGGAGGCGGAGCCATGCGGTGTAGCGGCGAGCAGCGACGGCCTACGCGGGGACGAACGGCGACGGGCGGAGGCATGCAGCTGCTCCGACGGTGCTGCAGGCCGCTCCGGCGTCTTCCCAGATCTGCTGGGGCATCGAGCAAAAGCTGGAGAGGGAGGAGAGAGGAAGGCGGTGGCGCGGGTGGTGGCGCGAGCGGACGGCGAGCAGCCCGGCGGCGCAAACGGCGGCTTGAGGCGGCGACAGCTGCTCCAGGCAGCTTGCTGGCGACGTGCAGCTCTTCTCTGGTTCTTCCGGAGGTCTTCGCACAGCAGGAATGGAGGAAAGAGGCAGCAACCGGAGAGAGAGAGAGAGAGAGGAAGATGGGACCATTTCTTTTCTTTTTCTTTTTCTTTAATCTCACAAAAATGGCCCACCATGACCTCATATGACATCACCATCCACTCACCTCCAAGCTTCCACAACTATCTTCAATGGGTCCAATTTCTCCCTCCGCCGTGGCATACGAATTTGTTACATCTCTCACTTCGATCTCCGTCAATTTCATTCAATTCTCAACTAAACAAATCCAATTGAAACCCAATTAAATCCATCAAGGTGTCCTCGTCCATCTCATGAATTTTCCCCATTAATTGATCCAACTTGATTGCCAAAGATGCAATCAAAAGCGGTCCTCTAATAATCCCGAACAAAAACGGTCTTACTTTGCTTTCGCAAAAATCTCGTTTGTAGAAAAATCTTCTCGAGGATGAGTCGACGTTCCTAAAAATGGTGTGACGTATTAACTTTCAATTTCGAAATCGAGTTCAATTTCTCGGTTAATCTCAATGGCATGACTTTGAGCTTTTTAGCGTGTCCTAACCTAGGGTAGCTTTTAGGAATTTTCGTGCAATTGACCTATGGTTGATTATTTTCAAGCCACAAAGTGCATCTTCAACACATTAGCTTGGCTCTCGGTTGGTTGTCATGAAATCTCGAGATTTCAAATACGGACACGAGGGTACCAAAACGACGAGAGAAATCGGGCTAGTGCCGATCGACAAGAATTTTGCAATTTGGTGGAATCACCCACACTTAATCACATGGTTCTGTTGAATCGACTGTCTCCAGGTCTCTAGTCGATCAGGCCGTAATGACCCTTGCGGCTTAGCACGGTCGGCGGTCGTTTCGGTCGAATTCTCAAGTCTATTGCATTTAGATTCCTTAACGGCTTCACACGATAGGCTAGTTATCTCGTGAGTGGCCAACTCGAGAGAAGAGAGCTATAGACGCGAAGATGAAATACCCGACTTATTCAATTAAAACCAGAATTGTAAAAATTGGGATGTCACAAAATATTTTATAGTTCAATTTTAGATTTCAGCTGAAGATTAGAAAATAGTCATTTTCTTGAAAAATGACTTCTTGAAAAATATTTTTCAAAAACACCATATTTTTCGCATAATGCCACATTTGTAGGTCGAGATGAATGCGAATCCGTGGAATGTGGTTGGCAAACTATGACCTATCGGAAACTACAAAACTCAATTGCCATCATCATTCCATAATGACAATTGCTGGCCACAAAAACAATCCAACAACGACAGCCGGACCTGGAAGATGAGAAATGGGAACGAAGTTTACCTTTTTGAAATCCTAGAAACCCATTTGGAGAAATGACCAAAAAAATTATATTGGCAAATCATCAAAAGAATAATAATTAAATTGGCACACTGAAATCGTCAAAAGGTTTAAAATTCAGATAATATAATTACAAAATTTATAACTCAATTGGCTCTGAACAATAAGTTCAAGATTTTTTGTACAATTTTCCCCGTGAAAGCCTATCAAGAGCTACACTTTGTTTGAGTCATCATGGCTTCGCTATCACTCTATGCCTACTACTTCACAGCCCCTTGTCTATCATGCAATGGTGATGCCACCATTGTGCAAGGGCCAGTCACGAAAGGTTCCATGGCACCGCCATCGCCCAACAGGCGAGGGTTAATGAACTCTTCCCAACCCCTAATAAGTGTTGAAAGCCCTTGCTTATATGTTGGCAAGGGTATTTTGAACCTTAAGGCTTTAGGCCCCTCTAGGATTGGTATAATTATATATATAGATGTTACATAGTTACTAATGGTATGACTCTTGAAATATTTAATGTCATATCGGATAGATAAGAAAGCATATTCCGATTAGGGTAAGCAAAAAGAATCGCTCAAACCAACTAGTTCTTGATTCTTAAAATTTGGAACAAGTGAATATCAATTCAATTCCCAATTCCAGGTGTGGATCCACGTACTCAATTCACCTGGACACACCGGTATATCCTAATTCTTTTTTCGCTCTTTTTCCTAAAAATAAAAGAGTGATAAAACCCTCTTCTTTTTACTCTTATTTCTTCTAAAAGTAGAGGAGTAACTTTAGAAACCCAAGCCTCCTCCTCCTCCTCCTCTCTTGCACTCATGATTCTCTTCCTCTCCATCTCTACTCTCTCTCAGTCACCTCACCGTAGTCCCTAGCAACCTTGCCAATCGCAATCTCACCTCTAGTCTTCCCTTGTAGTTGTAGCCTCACCTCCAACCCTCCATCGTGGCGTCACAGCCACATCCATCTCAGTGGCCTCAATCTCTACTTTTCCTCTAGCCCTTCCTCGCAGTCGCGGCCTTGCCAAACGCGTCCGACCCTCCCTTGCAGTCACGCCCACACCTTTGGCCATCATTTTCGTGGTAAGGGAATAGTGGATCTCACTTTCACGGCCTTGCCTTCAACCGTTGTTTTGGTGCAATTGTTGAAAGCTAGTTCCAAGATCCACTAGGGAACCACACCAGCCCCATTTGATTTTAGGATCAAGTGGACCGGTTCTCAGTTTCAATGTGGGAATCGGCCCACCCCGATTACCCATTATCAAATGTTTTTTTTTTTTTGTTATAAGGTCAAGATTGGTAAAATTTTTTTTTTTGGTCGACAAGATTGGTAGAATTTAAAGCATGGAAATTCGAGCAATGTCGTTGGGAAACTTTCACCCATTGCCAACTTCAAAATCCGATAGCCATCATTCATCAATAACGACAATCGCTGGCCCAAAAAAAGATTCAACGGCAGCGAGACGAGAGAAGGAGACAAACTTTCTCTTTTTGAAATCCTAGAGATCTCTTCGTAGAACTAGCTGGCGTCCAAAATGTATGCCAGCAACGTCGTTCGACAGATTATACATCGGCATACAATTATACGGAGGTTTCCACGCACACGGAAGCATTTGACTCTGACAAGAGATACGGCAACATATATCATCTCGATGAACGAGATGGATACAAGTACAACAAACAATGTAAAGCTTCCAAATGTTTCAACTCTTCACGGCCACCACACCCATGGAGGTACCGCAGCCGCGTAATAGGCGGGTCTAAGAAATAATGCTTGTGCCCTCAGCCTACCACCAACAATAATATTGTCCTCCATGATCGGAGCTTACTGGTGCTCAATGACTTTGTAACGGGCCAAGCTCTTTTGATGCCGCGCAATATATGTACTAGTCTTACAGCCAAGATGAAGGTAGTGTAGGATCAAAGATATGTCTTATGCCCGATGTTATTAATAAGGGTTAATACTCTGAAAAACCCTAAACTAGTACATCTGTGACAAATTTACCCCAAACTATTTTTTTGACTATGAAAAACCTCAAACTGATACACCTAAGACAAATTTACTCCGACTGACCATAAAAAACCTTAAACCGATACATTTATAACAAATTTACTCTCGACTGCAATAAACCCCCAAACTAGTAAATTTATGACAAATATACCCTCCGCCAAATTGAATTAATACCACAAAAAATCACAAAAATTGTAAATTGTGATAAACGGAGCGTAAAATCCCAAATTGGTATACCAGTCAACTGTCACGTGCCATTTAACTTAATAATTTGACAGTAAAATTTAACGAAAACTAATAGAGGGTAAATTTGACACAAGTGTACCAGTTTGGGATAAATTTGTCAAAAGTATACCAGTTTGGAGTTTTTAGTAGTCAAAAAAATAATTTGGGGTAAATTTGTTACAAGTGTACCAGTTTAGGGTTTTCAGGGTATTAACCCTATTAATAATGAGGATATGGATACAATTATAATATATATTAGGGATAAGCATAATCGAAATCTTGAAACTACTTGTGAAAGTGTAGTTAAGTTCTAAAATTTTGAAAAAAAGTGCAATGAGTCCAAAAACTTATCAAATCGGTGCAACCAATTTCTTTTGTTAATTTTGCCTAATTTAGCTAACGAAAAATACTAACTTTGCATTATCTCTTTATTATTTGTATACATACAGCACCTAGCACCACATCAATGAAAAGTTTTAAAAGTAAAAGGAAAAGGAAAACATTAAATAACAAAAAAAAATGAAAGATAAAATGATTAAAATAAAAATAAAAAGCAAAAAAAAAAAAAAAAAAAAAAAAAAAAAGATAGAGATTCTTGGGTTGGATTGGTGGGACGATAGCATTACCCTATTTTGCTAGCAAGGGTTGTAAGGCTTGCCCAAATTTAGGGAAAATGTCGTAAAATTTATAAACTTATTATATTTATATCAATTTAATTATAAACATTTTATTTATGCTAATTTATTCATAATTTTTTTAATTTAATATAAGTTCAGTACTTCCATATAATTTTGACCGGATTTTTTGGTATGGACGTCAATCTACTTACATGACATGGTTGGCACTAACATAGAAAACTTTTAATAGTAATTTAATATTTTTTCGATTTTTTTTTTATTTTTTCCCTTTTCCTTTTTTTCTCTTTCCTTTTTCTTTTCCTTCTTCCCTTTTTTCTTCCTCTAGCCAGTCACCAATCAACGACCAACTTGTTGGCCATTGGCAAGGCTCTCTCTCGCCAACAATAATGAGGGCAAGGCTCTCCTTGGCCAACGAGGCTCACTCTCGCCAGCAATAACGAGGGCGAGCCTCGCCAACCCAACGCAAGGCCATCCTCACAACCCCTGGCAAGCTTGCCAGAGGCTGAGTGAGCCTCGCCAGTGGGTAGTGAGGTCCCTCGTCTCTAGCCAATCGCCGAGATCCAACAATCAGTTGTAGGAAGAAGGAAGGGAATTAAAAAAAAAACGAAAAGATAAAAAAAATGAAAACATATAAAAAAAATAAAATATTATTATAAGTTGTCTACATTAGCGTCAATCATACAACATAAGCCTAGGGGCGTCAACGGTTCAATTCGGTTAGGTTTTTTTGGAAAAACCGAACCGAACTGAACCATTAGGAAAAACTTCTGAACCGAACCGAACCAAAATTTGGGTTCGATTTGGTTCGGTTTTTTGGTTTTTGGTTTTTAGCTTTTAGTTTTCGGTTTTTGCATTTGTTTTTTTGTTTTTTGTTTTTTTCTATTGTATATATTTTTCGTCTCCAATAAATAAACTCTTATCGGTTTGTTGGTTCGGTTCGGTTTGGTTAACCAATAAAAACCGAGCCAATAAAAAAGATTTCAGTTTTTAATAAGAACCAAACCGAATGAAAACCGAATCGAAAAAATCGAATTTTTCGGTTCGGTTCGGTTTTCGGTTCGGTTTTTGACACCCCTACATAAGCCGACCAACATTCACGTCAGCAATATTTAGCCAAAATTAGCCAAAAGGACTAAATTGGCACTTAGTCAAAATGTTTAGAATTAAATTAACACTATTAAAAAGTTTATAACTAAATTGGCACTAAGTCAAAATGTTTAGAATTAAATTAACATTATTAAAAAGTTTATAACTAAATTGGTATCAATGTAATAAATTTAGAACTTTTATGACACTTTTCCCCCCGAATATAAGTGAGGGTTAATAGCCGCTCACCTATCGCATGGTGATAGCGCCACCAAGAACCTTTCATGGTCGGCCTCTACGCAGTAGTGGTACCACCATTGCACTTACGTAGGGAGCTTCCCTCACTCCCGGCAAGGATCTTCAAGCCATAACCCCTTTTAGGTGAATTTCTTTTAGGCTTTGCAGTCTTTTTTTTTTTTTCCTATTTAATCTAATTTTATTAAAATATAGTAATAAAATAACGTCATTTGGATGATTGTTGCACTCGTAAATCAACATAATAGCAACTTAAGAAAGAAAAGTGATAGAAAAAGATAAGTTGGTATTTCCCTACACTAAAATTAAATGGAGTTAATCGAGATATTTGATAGCGCAAACTAGATAACTTTTAAGATTTGATTTCACAGATTATAAAATCTGAGGATTCAATTTCATTTTCGTAACAACTTTAAGGATTTCAATTGCACTTATTCCTAAACATTATGAGTTTAACTGTTGTAGTCATGTAATTGGACAAGTGAGGGTGGAGGATCTTGTTCATATATAAATATGATATTTTATTTATTTAGTTAGTATTGTTGCTGGATAACCAAGAATCCGCATGAGCAGACCTTTCCAACCGATAGAGCATGATCGGTCCAATTGACATAACATTGTCTTAGTGTACATGACTGAGATGAACATCGTCTTCTTCGTCCATTCTCTGTAAAAACCGTCATGATATGTACAGCTGAGCAACGCTGTCATGGAATCCACTCATCGAGGGAACTAGTGTAATTGCTAAGAAGCTGAACAAAAGCAGCGCATACATCAATCCCAATTAGAAGAGAAAGAACAAGGGGTGACTACTGTAGCCCGACTCTCGCAATAACTCTAATTTTTGGTGAAGAAGAAATGAATAAATTTTTGAGGATGAGGAGAAAAAGGAAATGCTATAGTTAACTTTGGAAAAAGGTGATTTGGAAAATATACTACTCGAGGGACAATGGAGAAACTGTCATGCTTTGTTCTTTCAGCTCTTTTGTTAAGACTTACAAGGACGATTCCAGCACAAACAATCCAACTCCGCTTGTAGATGGAAAGATCAGAAGTAGCGCTGATCATGGGCAAAGGTTCAGTTGGCAGAAAGAGCGAAATAAGTATGTCCGAACAAGTAATTTTCTTTTTGAGCCCTCGAAAGTTTGATCCTCCTAATTTAGATCTAAATCATACGGAAAAATTCAACTTCTTTCTAGTCACGGGCAAGATTTTGGACAGGACTTTTTGCCAACTATTAGGCCTAGCCCGTTTTAGGCCCGCCTAGTAATCAAGTCTACGTGAGTTTGTCTCCCGTACCTTTTTCATTTGTTTTTGGTCGGGAAGTTTGTCTCCTGTACTTAGATTCACGAGCGAGGAGATCCATGGAAAATAACTAATGAGCAATCGAGGGTTGCAACTTACCGAGGCCACATGCCACCAAAGTAGTGATCTTATCTAAAGGTTTTTATGGCCTGGGTTTGTTGTCTGTGTAGATAACTCACGAGATTGGACAAAAATCGCTTCAAGTGCCATAACTTGGCACAAAGGGACAGTTAAGCATCATAACTTACGAAAGTGACACTTAAGTACCACATTCGAAGAGAAATTAATCACTTAAGTGCCACTTCGGCCAAAAATCCGGCCAAAATGCTAACGTGTGCAATTTGTAGTGAAATAATTGCAAAACAACGCCATTTTTTGCACGACGACGTGGCCAAATAATGCAAAAAACGGCGTCGTTTTGGTGTTGACGTGGTAAAAAAATATATAAATTAATTAAATTAAATTTATTTAAAATATTAAAAAAAATAAAAAATTTTAATATTAAAAATTTTAAAAAATTAGGGAGGCAGGCGAGGGCCGGGGCCCGGTGACCCTACCTCCCCCTCCGTCATCGGCCCTTCCTGGCGGCGGCGGGGAGGCGGCGGCGGCGGCGATCGAGGGCTCGCCCTCAGCCACCTCCCCCTTTTCTTTTTAATTTTTAATTTTTAATTTTTAATTTTTAATTTTTAATTTTTAATTTTTAATTTTTAATTTTTTAATATCAAAAATTTTAATTTTTTAATATTTTAAATAAATTTAATTTAAAATTTAATTTAATTATTTTTTATATTGTTTTTTTACAACGTCAACACCAAAACAATGTCGTTTTGCACTTGTTTCGCCGGAAAATCGTCACGTTAGCATTTCAGCCGGATTTTGGTCGGATTGGCACTTAAGTGATCCATTTTGCTTCGATTTTGACACTTAAGTATCACTTTCGTAAGTTATGGCACTTAAGTATCCCTTTGTGCCAAGTTATGGCACTCCAGGGGTCCACGCGTCCACAAGATTGTATCTTTTCAAAAGCACTTCAACATAATCGTGACATTATAAGGATTTTCGGAACTTATATTCGAACATAAATCTGAGAATTCATCTCATAATCGTGTTCGAAGGTTAATTTAGGAACCAAACATGTCACTAGATCGGAGATAATAGTATGGAGACCTCTTCTAAATTTTCCCTAATAGCATTTTCCGCCTTAAAACCATTCATGGTCTTTTCAACGTAACATGCTATTTAGGGACGAGCATAGTTCAGGTTGGGTCAGTTCAGTACCTAAACTAAGAAGCAACCCATACAGTGTTGATTCTTAATTTTTGGGACTAAAGACCGATCCTATTGAGACTGGGACTGACTATTAGACCGATCCTCCGAGTCCGTCCGGTCCAATTTCAGGATCAACTCAGAACTAATCAATAAATATTTTGTTTCATTTTTTGTATTCCCTAAAAATACAAATCTACTATTTGAAATTACATATCCATCGATAATGCGGCGTTGATTAACCAAATTATAAACACCAATACATATCCTAACATAAATTTTAGATGACCTAACAAGATAATTTCATGAAGCCCAGCTACCACTGTTTCATAAATTTCTATTTGAAAGGAAAGAAAAAGTAATGTGCAAAAACATAAAAGGCCAAAAGTAGCATGAGCTTAAACCATGCATTTTCATCTAATACTAGCACGACAATTTTACAGTTTAGAGAGAATTTCGAAGCAAAACTCTAAAAAACTTTGTCGCAGTGGAGCAAGAAAATTTGACAAATATAATTATCTACGGATTACTTTTTTCTTTCAATTAGAGAAGTGAACCCCCACCCAATATCCTCTAAATCAGAGGAAGAAATCTACGATTACTAAGGAAATACTGTTTCTCAAATATAGAATTTTACACTAGATCCACATTACTAGCACTCAATGAAAAGATTTGTGAAAATAATACTTAAACACAAAAATAAGCATCCAAGTTCCAGCATTAATGAATGACACTAACAATTTGAAGCAGCCATTGAGAAGGGTTCTTTTCAAGTTGACATGGTGCTGATTGACCTTTTACATCCTATGATTTTCAAAGTAATAGGGTGAGCCAGGCAAGGGGCGAGCTGCAAGAGACGTGCAAGAGTGGGGTGAGCAGCAAGCGAGCGACATGCTAGAGCGAGGCAAGTGGTGAGCGAGTGATGAGCGAAAGTGGGGCGAGCGGCAAGCATCAAGTGTTGCTCATGAAGAGTTTTTCTAAATTTCTAATTAGGGCTTTATTCTTTCGGATTTATTTGGCAAAGATAAAAGAGAAAAAAGAGGACATAACACAGAAGAAGAGGACTTGTTAACGCATTAGGGTTATAGACTTTAGAATAGATAAAAGAATAATATACATAACGTATTAAATATATCATATTTATAGCGTTGGTTTGGATTGGACCAATTCTAAACTCTCATGAACGATGATCAACCCACACGTATAGAGTCCAGGGGTCTCAAGACTAAGGACCGATCCAGTCCCCTTGGGAGCCAAACTAGAACCGACAAGGTTGGGCTGATCCAGGATCAATCCTAGACTGATGCTCATCCCTGATACTATTCTATGGGAAGAAAGTCTAACGGGTAAAGTCAGCAAACCTTTATGAGACATGAAACAGTAATTTGAAAGGTCTACATGAAACACCTTTAATTTTGAGGAACACAAACTTCATTTTACATCTCGGTCGAATCATTGCTCTCGAAACCCCAGTTAAGTTGGTTGTTCGTCGGCTGATGCCTTTCCAGGATCATTGGAAGAAATGCTTCGCTCTTTCTCGTGATCCGCATGCGCTTTACACGTCCGATGAACTCCCTGTTACATCAATCGACAAAGATGTTAGAACGTTCGATGCATCTTTTCAGCAATTTCCAACAACTGGAGAATTATAACAGAGAGTAAGAGCTGAGAAGAGCGTATCCGCGCACGAGACAAGATGGCTCACATCCACGGAACATCACCCACAATCCTCCAATTCTCTTCCCCATCCTTATAGTGCAAGGTGTATTCGGATTTATGGTCGGATAATCTCAACCCGTATGCGCATTGTCCACCTGAAACAGAAGATCAAATACTCTGATTATTCGATGAGATCATGCCGAAGCAACAAAAATTTGGGAAGCTCCGAGAAAGTTTCATTGTGGCCAACCAAACATGTCTTCCAATTGAAGTGCCAAACTGCAGTAACTGCTGTGATCAAGCATGCACAGTTTTCTACCGACGACTAATCCATCCATGGTGACTTTGACATATATCGATCGCTCTTCGCTCTGAACCCCCTCTGCCTCCTCATCATAGTACGTGTCCTGGAGAATCTTCGAGCACGGGTTTTTTAAGTTTGAGTATTGCAACTGGTTCAATTGCTGCCAATCAAATAGCTCGCCGCACCCATGTGTGGTCATTGCTGCTGAGCAGGAAGAATTGGTTTATCATTTCTCTTCTCACTCACTGATGGCAAAACACAGTAATACAGAGCCAGAACGCCTGAACTCGATTTAGTTTTGAAAAGGTCACTATATATGACCATAAGCACTTGAAAATGAGTTCAGGACGATGTGTCGGTTCAATCCAGGCCAACATCTAAGCCCTATTTGATAATATGGAGATTCTAAGTGCGAATCTGCTTGGATCTCCCGGAGTTGGAGATTCATGCCAGTTTTCTTTTGCTTAAAATAATGTACCAGAAAGTGAACTAAATCAATGCATCGTAATTCATTATATCCTACTACTTAACACAAGGAAAAACGGTTTCAACTACAACCATCCCAGAATTCATTTCCTCGGTTAAAGATTAACCTATACATGATGCAGATTCTGATAATTGCATTGCATTAATATTGTGATTAAATCTTCTATGTTATCTTCTCCTTTTCTCATCTTCGTCAGTAACATCACTAAAGTCCCTGGACGGCTTCTTCCTATGTGGGCTAGAACCTCAACGGTACAACGCGTTACTACAACACCAGAATTTCTGGGTTAGATTATGAGAAAACTAATGATCTGAGAAAAGCATAAAACTACAGAAAGCAATTAACAAGCTTAAACATACAGTCGCCAGATGGATCATCGCATGAATCAGACTGCAGAGTTCTCAGGCTAAGACCCAGATCGATCATTCGGCTACCCTTCTTGTCTTGATAATACATCGAGTGAGAACTTGAGGGGTTGAAAACAAAACCAGCAGGTGCATTTCGATCCATGATTTGTGTACTCACAAGAGCTGCTCATGTTACGGGGCATCGGTATCAAATCCTATTTATATTGTCCAGCACTGCTCCTGGGAGTAATTTGGCCACAAATGATGCAGGAACTGTAAAGTGGAGCTTAGGGACACATGGAAGACAAGAAAAAGTTGACCCATGACATATTATTGAATGGTGTTTTGTCTTCTCCCGCTCCTCCCCAGTTACGTGCCAAAAAAGCAAGAGAGAGGAAGAAAAAGCCAAGAAAAAACAGGGGATGGCCAAAGTGATTTTAAGTAGAAGTCGGTTCGGATACTGTAACCTCTTATTGGGACAACCACTCAATTCTCTTCAGCTTGAAATTGAATTGCTAGTGAGGAAACAGAAACTGGCTCTTCGGGATAGAGGGACTCGAATTAATCGACATAATATGTCGCATCCAAGTAGGTGCTTTCCACTTCGTTCTTTTATCGGAGGAGAATACCCATCAAGCGTCCGGAAAGAATAGACCAATCGAATTATGCCATGGCAGATTGCTCTTGCTCGAGCCTGGAAAGATCGTATTGTAAACCTTAAAACTTCTGTTCTGGCCGAAGGGAAAGCCCAAGGCACCTGTCCATACATAAGAGCTCAACAAATCCACCGACGAGTGACAACAACGGCGTGTTGTTTCTGGCATTCGTATAATAAGTATTGTGCAAACAATTCACAGGTTTTCTGAATTCTCCCGCGAGTTAAAGACAGCGTCAATATAATTTTGTTAAGGGCATGTTCACCAGATTTCACCGTTAAAAGTCATCGCTCGGAGACAGCAAAACCCAGTCCCATTTCTGCCTGCCCATCGAGAAGAGACGTCTTCTGAATGACCATGAAGAGCAACAAAAAGGTCTAAAACTGAACAAGATAAAAGATTTTCACGTCTCTGCTCTAACGCTCCACCCAAATTCACGAAACCAATTTCAGGTCAAGTTCGTAACTTCACTCGATTGATTTTAGCCAGTACAGGAGTTCCGCTCCGACAGTCCAAGTTCATGGCCATATTATGTATCCCTCGGACTTTATACTGTAAATAGTCACCTATGGTTCCATACTCTTGGTCCGCTGTTTATTCTACGAAAAATAGGAAACTCTGAGGCAAAGTAACTTTTACAATGAAGATGTGTTACATCCATCATTTGATCCAGCAGATGCCACGGATCCAATGAACTGTAGATCTAGAATCTATCATTGATATGATCCAATTAACCTCAGATTGCCAAAGAATATTGCGCTGTGTTAAACATACCATCAGCACTCATTAAAACTTGGATCTGATCTTTCAAAGAAACAAAACAACTTCTCGTTTTGCTCAGAGAAGATGATACACCCATATGCACAAAAAGCATTTAAAGTTGATTCCTCAGACTAATGCAGTGATGATAGCATGAAGCGATATTAGATTAACCATCTGAAATTTGTAGACCACCTGAAAACTCAATGGCACACAAAAATTATCAGTCTAATGCAAGAGAGGATACGAGGTCACTTAAGAATCAGAGAAAAGGTATAAATACTTTCTTACATGGTGTCATGCACTGACTAACAAACACTACTCTACGAGTACATCACAAGAGCTAACCAGAGTAGAAACCTTAGCATATCAAAATCGATATGTGTAGACACATGTCTCTCCACGCACACCAACTAATAATCGAACAACTGTCATTTGGCCATGAAGAAACTTGTTATTTCTTACTTTGCATTAAAATTACAGTTAGCATAAAAGTTGTTTTATGTTTGAAAGTGACTGTTATATATTAAGGCATCCTTTTGGATGGAGAAATCAAGAGTAAACATACCCTTAACTGAGTCATCAATCTATAAGTAACGATAAAATTTCAGTGAAATCAATTAAGGCTTTTAAATAGTTGAATTATTTCCTTTCAGCACAATCGCAACCATCTGGCCACAAAAAAGTGCAATTGCAGCTAGGAATGGATAATGTCAACAATGACAATCATATTTTGTTCATGACATGACAAAGGACAAATGAAGGCAGGGCTCACAAACCACAAGCCTTTATCTGGAAAAAATTGACGATACCCAATTCGTGAAATAGAGAACATGCCACCCCCTGGCAGAAGATAATCAATCACTGCCTATTGATCATAGAGCTGGTGACTTCTACCCAGAAGAGAGAAAAAAAAAAAAAAAAAAAAGAGAAACACACACACACACATGGAAATTAACTTTATGCTGCACTATATGTAGAAAAATGAACATCAATTGACAATCCGCAAGATGCTTATCAATTGATTATTAGTTTTTAAAAAACATTAACAAACAGTATACCGACATTGCCTGCTCAGGTCAACAAAACAAATTTCTTCCATCTTTCTCTGTTACTGTCTGCAACCAAATGAAGTTATTTCCTAAGGCTTGGCTCTTGTTCCAAGCTTCACTGCCCTTAAAAGAGTTTATGTCGACAAGACTATTATATCTATCTCCAGCCAAGACTAAAGAGTGAATTACATCTTTGATTAAGAGGGAGGAGCAGATAGAGACAACTTGCCGGCTAAAAGAGGCAAATGTGAAAACACCAAGATCATGGGGATGATGTAAATGCATTGTGCTATAAGAGATGAAATTATCGAATCACGGTTATAATCTCATGGTACTTTAATGCTAAGTTATCTTAATTCAAAGGATATCCACAAGAACCATTATAATTTTCAAGCATTAAGACTCTATATTAATGAGATAGACAACATGCACACATAGATTGAAACATACTGTACAGATGCGATGACTATACATATAAACTGTAAACCCCAACATAGTACAACTCTAGTTTTGCAGCTTGCAAGTTATGCTCTTCAACCAACTTCATAACTCATGATAAATACAGACTATTAGACATACAAAGGACACGGAAGAATTCATTGCCTCATTACCAATATCAAAAATATATAAAAGATGACTAAGGGGGAGAGAGTAGGGCAGATCATTTAAGAATACACAACAAACCCATTCCACCAAGGCAAGTGGACTAGAATGGCTTTGACGCTTGCATCTGCTGCCTGATCTGGTTACCAGCGTGCTGAGTCGAACCTTCTGAAAACAACAAGTTATTGGATCCCACAGTTGGCTGATAATGAGAATACAACATTGGTACCATGGTTTGGCCACCGTACTTCCACGCAGTGGCGGGATCTGAGTATTCAGAACCATAAGTGGCCGGAGCCACAAAGGACCGAGATTGATGATGAACTTGAGAGTAACCAGCAAACTGTTGGTGAGGTTTAGCAACTGGAGAATCTCTTACAAGGTTATGAGGCATTTGTGGTTGGCTAGAAGGTACAGCTGCAGCAGCGGAAGCTTCACTTATATTAGGTTGCTGCACAGCCACATCATTCGCTGCTCTGACATAGTACACTGGAAACTGCTGATTTGGCTGAGTGTGATAATATTGGCAATTTTGATGTGAAGGAGGATATTGAGAATAATAGGCAGTTAATTGAGCCGCTCCATTGGGTTGAAGGGGAATAAAATTCGAAGCAGCTTGTACAAATTGCTGCTGTGGCAGTGGTGGATGGTGTTCAGGCTGCCGTTGATCAGATTGAGAGGGAAACGAGTGATTGGCATCAGCAATTTGTTGTCTTAAACGAACCTGACTGATCAGATCAGATGTATTGACCTTTTGATCATCCTGATTAGAAGGGTTCCTTGTGGTTGCAGGAGGCATTTGTGCAATCAACTCTTGATAATTTACAGGATTTGGGAAGAACACCGTGTTTGTCCAAGTACTCTCGCTGCAAAGTTAATACAAGCAAGAATTAAGCAAGCAGAAATTCAAGAAACAAACTGAAAGTACTGCCAGCTAAACATGATATAACAAGACAAGGCTCTACTCTACAGCAAAATCTCTAAAGAAATGCAATTATCCAATTTTACCACTTTTACTTCGACAATATGCAGATTCTATTATATTTCCAAAACAGCAAACGGTTCAAATTCATTGACCTTCCAGTCTAGCTTTTATTCCACATGTTTTCCTACATTAACTAATCATTTTTCTCCAAAATCAAGTAGTAACTAGCGAGCATACAGAGATGTTAGCGAAAAGCAGCAAGAACAAACTGAGAAGCAATATTAGGCGATTTTCTCAGTTTTCTCAGTACCTAGATAGCGAATCGGACAAAGGCGAATTTAGTCCACTACTTTGCTGCGACTTCAGAAGCACATTCTGCGGTACCGACTGCCGCTGAGGCTGCTGCGTCCCCAACTTCTGAGAATTCACCGGCGTACCGTGGTCCGATCTCTCATCATCAGAGAAAACCCGGTGCATGCAATCAGCGTAAGTTGCAGGCGTTAGAGGCGCTGAACTTGCTACAGAACCATCGTCTTGCTTTGGGCCAACGCCAATCCCAACCCCCATAAGCGCAAATTGCTCCTCAATCCCCAACTTCTCATCCCGCGCCACCTCCGACTCTGATTGGACCCGTATCGGTGGCGAATTCACCACAGAGTGCGACGATGCAGTGGAGGAAGAACCGAAAGACGACGACGTCGCCAGCATCGGCGAATCCGGAACGGATTGCACCTCCTGCGGCTGCTTCGCTGTCTTCTCCAATCCGGACTCACCATCTTCAAGCCCTAACAAGCAATTGACCAGAGCAGAATCCGAAAACCCCTTGTTCGGCCCAGCGGCACCGGCGCCATTCAAAGCGTCCACGAACCAGTGCTCCGACGTCCCGGAGGCTTCGAGGAGGCGGCCGATCGACCGCGACGACTCCGGCGCCGCCGACGGCGACGGGAAGAGGAAGAGCCTGGTGCGGGGGTGCTTGAGGGAGGAGCTCACCGACTCCTCGATCATGTTGTCGAGGTCCTCGTCGGTGGACACGGTGACGAGGGCGTCGAGGTCCTCGTTCGGGAGCTGGTACTTGAGGACGAAGGGGCGGCCGCCGAGCAGCGTCTTGGCAAGGTGGGACGAGAGCGAGGCGAGGGAGGACAGCTGGCGGTCGCCGACGACGACGATCCGGGTGTCGCCGCCGACGTAGCAGAGGGCCTTGTCGTGCGGGCGGGGGACGATGTGGCCGCCGTAGCTGCACATGAGCCGCAGCTTCGGCGAGAGCGAGGGCGCCCCGCCGGCCGCCGCCGCCGACTCCATCCCGTCGTGCGGCGTTTCCGAGACGCTCGAAAGCGGGGAGAGAGAGAGAGAGAGAGAGAGAGAGGGGTGCGATGGTCTTATAGCTTCGCCATAGCTGGCTGGGGGTCCTTGCTCTTTTTTTTCAGGTTCGATTCAAGATTTTCTTTTTCTTTTTCTTTTTGGGTAATTTATTTCCATTTTTCCGGCAATTAAAAAATCGATCTACTATTTTCTGGGCGGTGGGAAAATAATAAATTATGGGTGGATGCTGAAATAATACATTTTAATTTTCGTCAGGAAAATAGTCTAAATTTAAGTTTTGACTCAGCAGTAGGTTGGGCTCAGTGGAAGAAAAGGCGGGTTTGGCAGTTAAATACAACGGGAGAGGCGAAAACGGTTGGCGGTCAACAGGCTTTCGACGGTTGACAGCTTGTCCCGCTGATTGGCTCCAGTTGGCGCGCTTTTACCAGGTGTGGCCCACTCTGCGGGGACCGCTTCCGTTATTTTGGGGATTTTTTTTTCCTTTTTTTCTCTCTTTTCTTCTCCTTTTTTCAGCAAACTTATTAAGGGTAAGGAATTAATTCCACGTGGGATGATGATGATAATTGATGCACGTCCCTTGTATAGAAATTGCGTGATTATGAAAATAATTAAAAATAGCTACGCCCAGCTAATTCTCCTTACACGTCTCTCTATTTCTTGTTTTTACTCTACCTCTTTAAAGATCGCAAGAGTTGAATATCACAATTGAAAGTAGACGTTTATATCATACTATACTTACTTATGATTAGTCGGTGGGTTTTGACATGACCCTTACCCAACACATAATTGCATAAGTTGGAGTACGGCAATAGGGTGGGCATGGTCTGGATTTGACCGATCTAACATCTAAACGAAGGACCAACTCGTATAGTATTGGTCCTCAATTTTTTAGACTGAAGACAAATCCTATTAAGTATGGGATCGAGGACCAAACTAACCTTATGGATCTGGTTCGATTTCAGGATCAACTCATAACCAACCAATAAATTTTTTTATTTCATTTTTTGTATTTCCTAAAAAGACAAATTTACTATTTGAAATTATGTATCCAAGAATGTGGCGTTGATCAACCAAACTATAAACACCACTATCTATCTAACATAAATTGTAGATAACATAACAATATAATTCCACAGAGCCCAACTAGTGCTATTTCGTAAATTTCTATTTAAAAGGAAAGAAAAGGTAAAGTGAAAAATTTAAAAGGCCAAAAGTAACATGAGCTTAAGTCATGCACCTTCATCCAATATTCAGCACGACAATTCTACAATTTAGAGAGAATTTCAAAGCAAAGCTCTAAAAAAATTTATCGCAATGGAGCAAGAAAGTTTGAGGATTATAATTTTCTACACATTATTTTTTTCTTTTAATCAGAGAATTGAATCCCTATCCAGTATCCTCTTAATCATTAGAAGAAATCAACCATTACTAAGAAAGTACCACTTTTCAAATATAGAATTCTACACCAAATCCACACTACTAACACTCCATGAAAAGAATTGTGGATATCATACTTAAAACAAAAATAAGCATCCAAGTTCCAATATTAATGAGTGACACTAATGACTTGAAGCAACCATTGAGAAGGGTTCTTTTTAGGTTGAGCTGCAAGCAACAAGCAGGAGCAAAGGGAGCATCAAGTGTTGCTCACAAAGAGTGTTTCTAAATTTCTTATTAGGCCTTTATTCTACCGAGTTAGATCAACCCTAAATTCCTAGGACCAAAGACCAAGCTGCACAATGCAGGGTTCATGGGTCTTAGGACCAAGGACTGACCTAGTTCTTCTAAAAACCAAACCAAAACTGATAGGGTTGGGTTAGTCCAAGGTTGGTCTAGGGTCAATCCTGGATCAATGCTCACCCCTATCCAACATGAACTAAATCATCAATAAGTTACTCAACTTGCTCATGACAAGAAGAGATATATGTTAACGCAAATTGACCTGCTTAACTCAAATTAGGATACTTGTCATCAAGTTTATAAGGTCGTTGCATGGTGCAATATGTCTCGTGTCATTAGCTTCGACCAGATTTTTCTTGGAGACCAATTACTAAAGGCAATTCATCATATATATATAAGTATTCAAAAATATATTACATGTGAAAGCAGGTAACTAAAGTTCTAGGATGAACTTGAATTCGTCTAAGGAAATTCTCCAAAGAGAGCCCAAATTTGAGCCCGCCATCCATCTTCCCTCAAAAACTTGAACTAATGAGTTATAGGTTGAATGAAATATATTAACTGCTTTACATCCCTAACGTTGGGCTTTTGACACAACTAGCACGTATATCTCGGCAATATGAATGACAAATGCACATTGTTATATAGGTTCAAAATATATTTTTGAGTAGTCCCTATTTTTTACTAACCTATGTAGATAATATATGACCAATTAGCCTTCGATAACTAATCAAGTGCAAACATGCGGTCGAATAGGAGATAAAAAGGAGTTTGGGACACTTTGAGTGTCAAAACTTCGAAAAGGTACACTTAAATGCCAAATTCGAAGTAAAGTGGATCACTTAAGTGCCACTCGGCCAAAATCCGGCCAAATCGCTGACGTGGCAATTTTCCAACGAGTTGAGTGCAAAACAACGTCGTTTTGCACGCTGACGTGGCGACAAATTGCAAAAACGACTTCATTTTGTGTCTGATGTGTAAATAATTAATATAAAAATTAATTAAATTAAATTTAAACTTAATTTTATTTAAAATATTCTAAAAATTAAAAAACTTAAAAAAAAAAAATGGGTGGCCGAAGGGGCGGCCGAGGGTTGAGCCCCCTCGCCGCCGCCGCCGCCTCCCCGCCACGTCGGGAAGGGCGGCGACGGAGGGGGAGGGTTGGCTCGAGTCGCCGGCCCCGGCCGACCCGGCGACGAGGGCTCGCGAGCCCTCGACGGATCACGGCGAGGGTCGCGACCCTTGCCCCAAATCCGGGTGAGGGTTCGCGGGCCCTCGCCGCCTCCCCGCCGTCGCCAAGACGGTGGGGGGAGCATCGGCCGGGTCGCCAGGGCCCTCGCTAGGGGCCGGCGATCGGTGACGAGGGCTCGAGAGCCCTCGCCGCCTCCCCACCGTCGCCGGCCCTTCCTGGCAGCGGCGGGGAGGCGGCGGCGGCGAGGGCTC
The DNA here is from genome assembly GCA_014182365.1 of Eucalyptus tenuipes. Taxonomy (NCBI): domain Eukaryota; kingdom Viridiplantae; phylum Streptophyta; class Magnoliopsida; order Myrtales; family Myrtaceae; genus Eucalyptus; species Eucalyptus tenuipes. The sequence continues at coordinate 26,990,521 of CM024538.1, read as the reverse complement.
AATTGCCCCTTCGGCCACCCTTTTTTTTTTAAATTTTAGTTTTTAATTTTTATAATATTTTAAATAAAATTAAGTTTAAATTTAATTTTATTAATTTTTATATTAATTATTTACACATCGACACAAAACGACGTCATTTTGCAATTTGTCGCCACGTCAGCGTGCAAAACGACGCCGTTTTGCACCCAACTCGCCGGAAAATTGCCACGTCAGCGATTTGCCCGGATTTTGGCCGGAGTGGCACTTAAGTGATCCACTTTACTCCGAAACTGGCACTTAAGTGTACATTTCCGAAATTTTGGCACTTAAGTGTCCCTCCGTGCCAAGTTTTAACACTTGGGCTGAACTTCTGCTTGATAAAAAGTTGGTTAGAGTGAACACTAGGTGACATATTGTCGATTTTAAAAATTCAAGGGGCACGTTACAAAATATCGAAACGTGAGGGGGCAACTTGCCACGATCACAAAAACTCGGGAGGTAAAGTTCTCCATTTGCCATTGTGGGTTTATGTTGCTGCAACTTACGCCCTCTGCCATTCTCGTCCACTTCAGGACCTTGGTTCTGCTCACTGCGAATATTTATCATTACTTCGGGCCGCGGTCCCCTTGCAACTCCATGCACTAATCTGACCATGCAAATAGGTCTTGCAAGAACCCTACTACTTACCGCTTCGTCGAGTCGACCGCCAAAGGGGCCGCCATGAGCACTATCACCACGGAAGCCGTTTGGCCTGTGCAGCTGAAGTTCATGTTTCAATGCAAAAACAAGATTCACTTACAAACTAAATGATTTAATAAATAACTTCCCAAAAAATATCTCTCATATTGCTTACAAAAAATAATAAACGATATATATTCTCATCATTTATGAAAATGTTTAGACATCAATCATTATCGACAATAAATACATTTTTTCATTAGTTAATTATTTCAGACGATAATAAGATTTTAACAAGATATTTTCCAAAAATTCATTTTTCGCGAAACAAACTACACATGGATGCGTTTGTTTCACGAAAAACTTAAAATTTGAAAAAGAATTTTTCAAAAAAAATGATTGTTTTATAAAAATGAATGAATGAAAAATATTTTTATCACCCACAAAAATAATTAGGTATAACTTGTTGTCAACAATGAAAGCATTTTTTATTAACAAATTTTTTTAAGCAATATAACCAATCATTTTTCTACTTTAGTCTTGTGTTGCTTAGGAGTGTTATGCCACGCCCAGGTCATGCCTATGTGTATCCATACTTCATCTATATTTGCTTGATTCTATATATAATTATATGGGAAGATTCGAAACATCATCCTTAAGTTATCTTCTCAATACCACTTTGCGTGGTTTACTTTCCAAAATGCATCTCCACACACCTATTTTCGGGAAAGTGTTAGAAAAGTCTTTAACTTATTATATTGATACTAATTTAATTATAAAGCTTTTATTGATGCTAATTTAATCCTAAATATTTTGATCTAATGCCAATTCAGTTCTTTCGGCTAATTTTGGTCCAATATTACTGACATAGACACTGGTTGGACAGCAAGTGTTGACTTAAACAACTTTTAATAATATTTTAATATTTTTGTAGATTATTTACTTATTCCATTCTATTCTTTTTCCTTTTTTTTTCCCTTCATCTTCCTCTAGCTGATCACCGAACCTCGGTGAGGCTAGCCAAAGGCCGGCAAGGTCCAACAATTGGCTAGAGGAAGAGAAAGGAAGAAAAAAAAAGAAAGATTAAAAGGAAAAAGATAATAAGTAAATAAATTTGCAAAAAAAAATATATTAAAATTTATCCACGTTAGCATCGGTTGTGTCACGTAAATCAATCAGCATCCATGCTAGTATTATTCGACTAAAATTTGCTAGAATGACTGAATTGATACAAAGTTAAAAGATTTATAACTAAATTGGTACTAATAAAATAGATTTAGAAATTTTCTAACACTTTTCCCCACCTATTTCTATACTTATTTGCTGGTTCGAAAACAAGAAAAGTTTGTCACGTAAGTTTATCAATCAAATTGCTAATTCCTTCTTTCAAATACTCATGCTACTTTTCTGAGTTGACTAGATGCACTTTCCAAATCTCGATCTAGCCGTCGTCTCAACTGCTTCCATCATGTTCGTCCACCATTCAACTTGCCATTTCTCTCCCTCAATCACAGGGCCGACGAAGAAAATTATGACCCCCATATTGAAGTCGCCGTCGTCAAGCTTCCTGGAGTTTACGGGGCCACGCTTTTAGGGGATTTAGAGGACTGCAGTTCTTCCTTAGGGACAATTTTGATATTTTTCCAGCCATGAAGATTTGTCTCAATTATTCCTAGAAGTGAAAGAATGCAAAATGCAATTTGCAAAGCTGAAGTGGGTTTGCACATTTCTCCCTAATTTTGTACATGCTCGGTGGAAAAAACACGAAAAAGACCCATGACGACTAGCTGTCCCTATCACCTTGATGGAGTCCAAAACTTTAGCAAGCCGACCTATACAACAACTACATTCATTGGAAAAAGGGGAAAACCTATGTACCTGCTGCCGCCAGCAACCTTGGCCACTTCGCCCTGGACGAACCGCCCCTCCCCAACAGCTAGGTGGGCCACCTCATCACCAATTTCACTCGTCAAAATTCGTAGAGCATTTGTGATCACCTGATTTTAATCAAATCAAAGCGTTGCAGGAAGCACACCATCCAATATACATCCATACATAATCTTAAGCATCGACCTTCGGATTGAGCACGGCAGAACTGGCGCATAGTCAACTTCAAAGCCCTCATAAGACGGATACGTATTGCCCGGGACCACCGTAGGTAACATCATCCAAACCCGCCTGAACGACGATATTTTTCTATGCTCTCAATTATGGAGGGTGCAAGTGGTCGAGTGAGGGAGAGAGGGACGCAAAGCAACCTAATCTACTTCCTAAAGCGACCCCCCTGATAATGCCCCTCGTAGGGAGTCGGGGACATCATTGTTTTGAGGAGGAAAAAACCCCCATTCTTCTTTTCTCTCTCGTTTGTCCTCTACACTTTTTGGGGGCCTCGAAGATATGACGAGCGCTAGTGGGACGATATCTTGACCAAAACGGTCCTTTGAGATTTGGCCGACGAGGGCGACATGGTCCCGTCCCGATTCGCTTCACCCCCCTTATTCAGTGCCGACCGAAAGAAGCCCTTGTTCCTTTCGGCCAGTTTTTCTCACATGACGAGATGGGTTCACCTAATTGCGAGTTTGCACCGAACGTTAAAATCAAGTTGTGAGGTAATTTGAGGGGACGTCTTGAGCTCTGTTGCGCTTCGCCCACTAGATTTTTTAAAAATATTAAAAGTTTTAGGGTTGAAATGTAAGATGCTCCAGAGTACATGGACCACTAACGAAATTTGTTCCCGAGTGGAGCTTAGGCTTCTTCTACTGTGACAGCTAATCTACAGGAATGGAATGATCTCCCCTGCTATTGGTGGGACGGCTTGACTCGTCATGATAGCAACTCGATTAGAGATTGATTTCAAAAATAGAGCCAACTAGGACCATTTTATCTATGTTAGGAACTTTTCTTTATTGAGAAAACCTAGTGGATGAAGACTGAAAAACAAATCGCCCTTTCAAAAAAAAAAAAAAAAAATACTTGAGCGACAAATTACGCTCAAGAATGGAATGATCTCCTTGCTATTGGTGGGACGGCTTGACTCATCATGATAGTGAAAAGCACTCGCTTCGAGATTGATTTCAATAAGAGAATGAAATAGGATCATTTTATTTATATTAGGAACTTTTCTTTATTGGGAAAACCTAGTGGACAAGGACTAAAAAACATATCCCCCAAACCTCCCCCTCCCCCAAACCTGAGCGACAAATTACGCTCTCGTGAAGTTTTGCCTAGAAAAACTTCTTGCGAATTAAGAAATAACAAGAGACATGTTCCGATGGCTTTCTTTGTAAGAATAATTGTGACTCACATGATGTTATTAATCAATGGTTTAATCATTATTTAAGTGTTAAAACATATTGGCTATGAAAAGGATGAAAATATACAATTTTATTGGGAAGTTATCGTTCTTCCAAAAAGGCGCAACTCTTGCAAAGTGAAAAGACACTTTGATGAAAAGCATCTATTGATAGCATGCATAAATGAAATGTAGTCCTTTCCATCCAAGTAACGAAATAAAATACATTAAGGCAAAGTGTGAGTTAATGAAGAGTAATCAAATTTATTCATCTCTTCTATTTTCAATAACAAATATTTTCAATGGTATTGCGATGAATAAAGGTATATCTTTATCCCTTTCATTGTGAGAAATTCCCAAAGATCAAAGAACTCCTATTTTGAATTTTCATATTAAAGAATTAAATTACAGCTTACATTCTTCTCACTATTTTCTTGAAATTTATTATTTTTCATAAGATTTCTCTTGAAAAGCCATGCGGATTCAAAATAATGATCGCTCGAAAAAGATGGCCGAGCAATGAGTTACGCTCTCTCGAAAGTCATTATGCGTAGCCCTGAGTATTTAAGCCAGAGAAATTAATGGGCCTGACTTGGACCAACTATGACTAATTCAAGGCCCATTGGATTGGTCCAGGCCGGTGCCTCTCTCTTTTCAACTTCACTCACGCTTCACATTGGAATTCATCGAGTACACAGGCATATGCCATGATATGTATACGTATATGTTATAATCTATGCAAGTTCTATAAAATTTCAATCCATATATATTATTTTCTCGCCCCCTAATCTAAGGTATTGCACACTCAATTTACATGTATAACACCTTGCTAAATCAATAGTACCAATTTATTATGTTCTTTCATCGTTCTAATAATCTTTTTAATTTGAAAAACCAGGTAAGTTATTCTAACAAGACGTATATATACATCATATTTTTTTTCTCTACCTTTTCTACTTGGTTTTCGACTTTCCGATTCATATAGAGATTCATGACATCGAAAGGTTTAAAACACCAATAAAACCTATTACTTTTAAATTTATACCGAGCTTTCACATAAATTCGACAATGTCGGCACTTTTCTATTTTGTTTACAAAATGAGTTATTTTTGTAGTTAATGAAGGAAGTATTCTTTTGTCACCAAATTGGGAAGTAATATTCACTAAACAGGCAATTATTTAACTTGGCATGGATGTCATTTAATCAACTAAGTTATATTCCATCAACACCGTCAACAAATATAATATTCTTGCATAAAGGGAACATGAACCAACCCATATAACATCTTCATAAGATAGTCCTCTCAATATGATAAGGTAGGCATAAAGAGACAAGGAGGTCCATTACGCGAAGCAGACGAAGTTGGTCCATCCACTTTCATCTCTCTCTCCATCTTTGTCACCTCCTTTTATGGTGGCATGTGTCCAAGAAAGGAAAGTCACGACTGACCGAAGAAGCAAAGAATCTCTCCACAGATTAATATAACAAAGTAATTTCATAGACTTCTCGCGGCAGGTATCGACAATGATCCACTTATTTAAACACTCATTTACAATCCAACACATCACATAACATGTTAGCTCTTTAGGCCGATCTTTATTTATGTATTTATCATCTCTCTATTCATACTATAGACCAAAAGAGATAGAGAGTATGTGGACCAAGCCACGACACTCGGATGCACTATGCTCCAAATTTCCTAATCTGTAATAATCACTTAAAGTTCAAAGAATGTTATCATCACTTTTATTCAAGGGATAATGACATAAATTGTCATTGAACTTTAATTTGATGTGTGATGTGATTCATAAACTTTTAGTTTGTTTAATATACTCCCTAAACTTTACATAAATGTGCAACGTGATCTAGAATTCTTAAAATATATTCACTTTAGTCCTTAAGTTATGTAAAAATATTTAGTATTATCATTCCATTTATTCAAGTTCATAAATAATATTGAATATTTTCATATAGTTCAATTGAACATATATTAGAAGTTTAGAGACCATATTAATAATTTAGAGAAATAAGGATCATATTATATTTCGGGACAAAATTTAGAGATCATTGGTATCATTTTCCCTTTATTCAATACATGATGCTTCCTCAGCATCTTAGAGCAATTGAATCCCATTTCCGTTCTTCACATTTGAATTCACATTGACACCCTCGATAAGGCCGAGTTAGCTCTCTTAGTCGGGAAGCATCGCGAGTAGCTCCGTGGTGGGGCCTCCTCACCATTTCTTTAACCCGATGCCTTGTATCCATTCACAGCTCCGAGACAGAATCGACAATCTGTCGGGAAATCTTCAGTATCCGTTCCAAGACTGAATTCGACCTAAATTGACTAACGAAGCAGCAAACACCTAGCAGCACACGGTTTCAATATTAAGGAAGAGATTTGATGATACACGAAAGCCACGGCGAGGGTCAAAGGCGCGAGTGGGGCAGTGGAAAATGACTTCTCGAGCAGGAACGAATGTGGGATCATCACCTTACTACATAATGAAGACCATATCCATGTCTGGTCGGGCGTGAGCACAGATCTCATTAATTGGCTACTCCCTGATTTGACCCATGCTGCGATTTCGACTCTGTTTTCTGGTGGAAGAAAGAGTAAACCTGCCCCATTTTTTGACTCTGATATTTATCGACCAAGATCTCCATCAAAGTGTAAACGTCGCCCATTGATTGTGGTGTAACGTTTCGTGTAGAGCTAGAATTAGTGACCATTGAAGCAATTTTTCGCAGGTGATGGTGATGCAAACTGGCACGTAAGAACACTTTCCATCCGTGAGCAAAACCACACATGCGAGCCTAGGTTGATATTTTAGCTTTAAAGGGAAAGAGAATATCTCCCAGTAATACTCATCCTTAGCTGTTCATCCTCACTTTCCTTTTTTTTTCCAAATGAAACCAGGCTCTAATTCAAAACCCACCACCGACCGACGCCACCCAACCCAGAGAGAGCGATTTTTTTGAATTTGGTGTCTGCTTTGCTCTGCTCCATTTTAGCAGAAAAACGGCGATAAAAAAGCAACCTTTGACATACTGCTGTTTGGCTTTGGCCTCTTCTTTTTGGAAAAAAGATGGCGTCTTGGTGCGACCCTCGTCCTCTTCTGGGCCGCCTATGACGCTACGAGTAGGGCCTCGCGTCTCTGTGTAGTCTTTTTCAGGAATCTCCGGCGAGCTCTTCCGATACCCCAAAAGCTCACGCGCTTCTTCTTCTTCTTCCCCTCCTCCGCCGACGAGCAACGTCTCCGAGTTTCAGGCACTCCGCTCTGCTTCCTTTCGCGTCCTCCTCCTCCTCCTCCTCCGTCAGGTTCTGTCTATCTTGGAAAGTCGCGTGCTTTTGTTCGAAACGGCTCTTGGGTTATCTGGGCCGGTGCAGAAGTTCCCTTTACTTGGCTTTTAGTTAGATTTGAGGAGATGCGAGGCTGTTAGAAATCGATGCGTCAGCTTGTTGTCTGTAGAAAATGTGTATCCTATCAATGCACCTTTCTTTTCAGGAACGAATAGAGTAATTGTTTTGCTCTTCTGGAGATTGGTGCTGCATGTGCGTTCTTTTAACTGGGCCGGTGCAGGATTTCCCTGTAGTTGTTGAAATACAATTTCTGAATGCAGCTTCATGTTCGCCCTGGAAATTGTAGAGTTTTTTTTGTTTTTTTGGTGGAAGGAAATTGTAGAGATTGGTTGTTTTGTTCTTTGTTCCTTCGCTTATGCAGCTAATGGGCTCGTAACAATGATGAATTTTTTCTTTTTGTATGATCCGAAACGGTTCGGCCGTGCATGTTCAACCTGCTGTAGTCTTCTATTAGGGCTTGTTTGTGAAAATCACTAGCATTTGTTTAAAGCATGGTGACTTGTGACCTTGTCTATCTTATTTTCTCTTTTTTTCTGTTTTAGCTTTTGGAGTTTCCTTGTAGATCTTTGACCCACATGAGGCTGGTAGGAGTGCTCTGGTTTGAATTTTAACTTTCCATTCAAAGTCATGATGAGTTCTCTGCCAATCTATGGGCTGGTAATGTTAGTAAAGCTGCTGAACTACTTGGAGAAATTGCTAAAGCGATGGCTGAAATCACTGCTATTGTCTAATCTTGCTTTTATCTTCCTGAAGAAGTTAAACTTGTGATGTCCTTTGCCAGTCGCTTCATGTTTAGCCTAGTGCTTTGGGAAACATCATCATTGGTGTCATGTCTGGTATGCATGATGTTGGGTTTGGCCCTGGTGTATTAGATGTATTAAAGTCTTGCTTGAACCTTTTTATTAATTGAGTCCAATGTATGTCCTCTGCAGTATTTCTTATATGTATCTGCTTTCTTGTGCATCTTATTTTGGGTTAGTCTGCAAAGTACTGCTTTTTGTTGTTTTGACTCGAGTCCTTACTCCTTTGCCATAGTGGATGGGAATGATGGGAGAGGTTTTTCTCTCATAATGTGTTATACAAGTATAGTTTTTCTTTCTAGATTGATTTTCAGATTTGGTTCATCTGTTCTGTTTTGAGCTTATGCTTTTCGTGCATGCTTACTGATTTGATCTGGAGTTGCCATTGTATTGCTGTTTTATTGTAGGCAGGTACTCTTTTCAGGTTCTGTCATTCTTCAAGATTTTTGTATAGACAGATGGGATTTGAAATTACAGAGCCTTGTTTTTCAATGGCAGTAAATCCAAGTTTTCTATTACTGGTGATAGAGGAAGTTGTAGATTGAAAAGAAGGAGAGTTGTCTAGTAATGTAGGGGTTTCTTTGTCATGGTAGTGTGATGTCTCTGTGTAATCTCACTATATATTGATGTGATGCTTCCCTTTCAAATTTTTTTATTTATTTATCTTTTTAATTAAACTTTAGGATCCTGACTTCTATTGATGCTTTGCTTCTTTCTTTGTACCACTTTACAGTATTTTCATCAATTCATCTGGATACTGAATTACCCTGTGGTTATTACTGGTTGCCATTCTTGACTTTGCTTTTTCTTGTGTAAATTCCTTTGTCTTCCACTGAGCATTTGTATGCACTTGTTTAATCGCTTTGTCAGGCTCTCATAGTTTTTTTTTTTTTTTTTTGTATATCTATAGTTGGCAATAAACATTTTAAACTAAGAGTTAAAGATGCCGGAGATCCAGTTGGGTTGTCACACGGTCAGGTCCCATGGAATCAAAGTGGCAAGAGTACACATGCATGACTGGTTGATCCTCTTTCTTCTTGTGGTAATGGTGATTATATTGAACGTCATAGAGCCATTTCATCGTTTTGTTGGAGAGGAGATGATGACAGACCTGAGGTACCCTCTGCAGGATAATACTGTTCCCATCTGGGCTGTTCCGGTATGTAAATAGACAAAACACATAAGTTCACATGAAGGAAAAGTTACTCATTTATTTGTATTAATTAGTTAATTATCACAGATTATCGCGATATTGCTGCCGTTTGTTGTAATTCTCATCTACTACTTCATCAGAAAGGATGTTTATGACCTGCACCATGCCTTATTGGGTAAATCCTCTTAATCTATGTGACTTTTTGCTAATGCATGTGTGTGAATATCATGTCCAAAGGCAACTAATCTATGTGACCTTGTCCAGGTCTTCTATATTCTGTGCTTATCACTGCAGTTATAACTGAAGCAATCAAAAATGCTGTTGGCCGACCTCGACCAGATTTTTTCTGGCGTTGTTTTCCTGATGGTAAAGGGGTAAGACCTAAAGAAAAGCTTGCACTTATGAATTTTTCACCTTTCCTTTGCAAATGATGTTTCAACTTGTCTGTCATGTTGCCATTTCTAGCTAGTGCTAAGATCTTTAAACATGCAAAGAATGAAAAATGATCTGTGCCACCTGCAGGTGTTTGACCCTGTCACACTGGATGTGATGTGTACTGGAGATAAGACTGTCATCAAAGAAGGATATAAAAGTTTTCCAAGCGGGCATACCTCAGGTAAGCATCTAAAAGAAATCTGTTGTTTGAATATACTATTGACTGAAGTTTACAGATGGCCTGGAAATTTTGGATTTGTCTATATGTCGTATGACATGGACTGGCATGGGTAAATTATGTACTTTAAAGAAACTGATTCCAAGCAATGTGTACCCTACAAGATCTTAAATCAGATTATGGATGACAGAAACTTAAGAAGATAGAATGACAATGGAATAGTATTTACTTTGCCTTTTTTTTACTTAATGCCAAGTTTGATGGTAGTAGCATGTCTAGTCCTAATTGAAAGGTCTTGTTAACAAGGGCACTTGTTAAACCTACTTAATGATGAAATATTCAACTTTTAGAGCATCGAATGTGCATATCATGAGGGTAGCTATGAGGGTAGCTAGTGCATTGGAAATTGCAATATCTGCTCATTTGATTGCTTAAGAAGTGCTCTGTTTTTTTTTTTTTTTTTAATAACAAAATCTCAATGAAATAGTCAAATTGTGATCATTTTGTTCATTCTGATTGAAAAAAAAAAAAAAAATCTATAATGCTTTGAATTTTGCAAAATTAAATTGAATGCAAATAGAGTCTCTATGCGAGAGTTCTCAAGGTGATCCATTCTGTTGGCTGTGACAATAGAATTGGCTAAAGGGATGTCCAGCAGGTTTCTATGTTCGCATGCTGTCAGTTTATGCAAGCCATTGCACTATTTGTAAGTCTTCACAATGAAGACGAGGACATCATAGAAGAATCAAGTTTCTGGACAGTTTACTTCTAATGGCAAGAAAAAGATTACTTGATTCAAGACGCTGACCTGCTCTCCTAGGAGCATGATTCTTTTTTAATCATCAGTGGTCAAACATTGTACAGCAATGATAGGGAACTGGGTACCTTCTTGAGTTAATACATCTCCTCATCCAGAGAAAGTCAACATCTAGAAGGACCAGTCAACTTTGATGACCTGATTAAATCTGCTGACCAGGTTATGAAATTATCCAATTTTCAAATTACTGAAAAACTACCAACTACCAAATTTATTAGGGAAATTTGCAAAATATAATAAATGAATTGTTGATTGATTGACTTTAAACGTAATTGACATGTCATTAAAGTACAATACACTAGAAGGTAAACAAATGGCATGGACGCAGATTAAATCAGATTTAGAATGTTACTATGTTGCTTTTGCGAATGATTATATCTCCTTTTTGTGACATGATTCATTTTGAGGGATCTCTGGTTTGGCAGGGTGCTTTGCTGGACTGGGTTTTCTTGCATTGTACTTGTCAGGGAAAATCAGGGTGTTTGATCGTCAAGGCCATGTTGCGAAGCTTTGTATTGTTTTCCTCCCATTACTGGCAGCAGCTCTTGTAGGAATTTCTCGAGTTGACGACTATTGGCATCATTGGCAAGATGTATTTGCTGGGGCTCTTCTAGGTTTGTTTTCAACTTTGATTGAATTTTTTTCATTTGTTGCAGTACCAGTCATCTACTTAAACAAGTGACCAATCATTTTAATCCATACAGGGACAATCGTTGCTTCATTTTGCTATTTGCAGTTCTTTCCGCCTCCATATGATATAGATGGTACTCTCTTTATTCTTTTTCTGAAATCGTCTAATCTTTTCTAAATAACCTTTTCTTTCGTGATGGAAAACACACGGATGCCTACAGGAATGTACTCTTTTTTCGTAAGCTGTGAGTACTGTTTGGTTATGCTGAGGAAAAGGAAAGTCATATGACATGAAGATTTCATTAATACTTTATTAAAAGTGGTAGCTTATTTGTTTCTTCTTAGCCTGTTATTACTTTTAAAGTAAAATTCTTGTTTTCTGTGCACCAAAAGAAGGAAAAAAACAAAAGGACTGCCATACATTGTTTATGTACCATTGATGTCTAATGAAAATCGTTTTCTTAATTGGTCTCCATTTAAAACCCTATGGAAGCTTGTTAGAATTCGTGTCCAGCTTTTCTACTTTCATGAACACTTGAGTGACCTATTGATTTTTTTTTTTCTTTCTTTCCGTTTACGTCTTGCCTAGCTAGCAGCATAATACTTTTGTCTTTCTGTTAGTGCCTTAGGATTTGAATGCCCTTTTGAGCATAATTTTTTACTGATTTGTGTCTCAATTTCTGTGCAATTATCTTAGAACTTGGTAGATTTCAGTAATTTAATTCAGAGCAAAAGACACCAAAATCCCCAAACTATGCCCCGCTGTGACATATTTATCCTGAACTTTTTTTCGTGACACATATACCCTTTGTCAAGGTTCCGTCAATGAGCACTGTTAAACATCTGCCCACATTTACTCTGGAAAGCAAATGTGTTGACAGGGCGCAGTAAGTGAAATAAAAACTATGTTGTTTTGGCTGAAAAATCATCTAACAGAACCTTGACTGAAGTTAAATGTGTCACATTGTACAAGTTTGGGGTTTTTTATATCACAAGAAAAAAGTTCAAGGTAAATGTATCACAGTGAGTATAGTTTGGAATTTTTGATGTCACCAGAAGGAAAAAAAAAGAAACAGAGAAAAGTGTAGGGTAAATGTATTGCAGCGGACATGGTTTGGTGCTTTTGGTGGGCTCTTCCCTTTGATTTAGTATATGATATTGGATTTCCTGTGATAAACAGTTTATTTAGCTGAATTACGTAAAAGCATCGCTTCCAATTCATATATGTAGTAGACTAGATCATGATAAATGGAAGTCTTCTGCTTACATGCTGCAAAACCATAGTTTTAATTCCTTCTGCTCATACACTTATGAACATAGATCATTTTCCCAATTAGTTGGCTGCTGCCTTGATCCTCATTTGCTGTTCATGTCTTCCTTTTTAGAACAACAGGGCAGAACCAAGTTTCAATCAGAGTGTCAGGAATTGCTCTGAATTAATGTTGTCATCAGATTATAAGGGTGCATGTTACTGTAGAGAGACATCTGCTTATGTCCATGATTGTCTATGTTTAACTGCAGGTTGGGGGCCTCATGCTTACTTTCAGATGTTGGCAGAATCTCGGAATGGCCTTCAGTCATCGACAAGCACAAACCATCTGAGGGTACAGCACTCGGAGCTCGAGAGTGTTCATATTGATTCACAACGTGGAATGGAAACTTCAAGTGGCAACATTAGGGATACAAGCCCCATATTACACGAGGTGCAGAGCAATCGGAGGCACTGAGTTTGGGCTTCAAATTCAAATACACGTGGAATGTTTAGCTTTCATCAGTTCATATGGAAAAGTACCAAACGAAAAGGAAATGTTGGTTCTCTAGTTCTTTTGGATGTCTGGTGTTGCATGGCGTAATTTTGGATTGCTAGGTTCTGGTTGTCTTCTAATCTGGTAGCTTTTGAATCAAATGTGTTGTACAAAGGCATCATCTTGGGGTCAGTGTATCTTGCCCAGTTGTAGGAATGCAAATGAGTAGGGGTGTGCAAAATACCCGGGAACCACCCGGACCGCCCGGAACCGGACCGGAACCGCCCGGAACCGGCGGTTCTTGAGGGAACCGGTCCGGTTCCCGGTTCCAATTTTTCGGAACCGGTGGGTACCGGTCCGGTTCCCGGTTCCATGCGCGGATCCGCCCACTCGGACCGGACCGGAACCTTTTTAATATTAAAAAAAATTACTAAAAGAAACCCAGATTAGATCTCATCTCCTCACTCCCTTCGTCTTCGGTTCTCTCTCTCTTTGTCTCTTCCTTGGTTCCTCCTAATCCTATCGCCATTTCGATTCCTCCCCGAGCGTCAACGCCGTCGCCGCTGCTCCTCCGCCGCTACTATTTGCCCCCTCGCGTCGGCCGCCACCCACCACAGCCGCGGAAAATTGTTTCGCGACCGTTCAATGTTGAAAACCCGACCATAGACCTCCTCCCCTCATTCCCAACTCATAGACTCGACCGTTCTATGTTGAAAACCAAAATTGTTTCGCGTCAAGATCGGTTCCATGGATCCAGGGAACCGGACCGGACCGGCGGTTCGGTTTTCGGGTGGATCCATGCAACAAACGGGTGGATCCCGGTTCCAATTTTCGGAACCGGTCCTTAGCGGGCGGTTCCGGTTCTAGGTCGGGAACCGCCCGCCAGGACCATGCACACCCCTACAAATGAGGGATGTAAATGTCAAAATCTTGGCGGTAGTGTAAAATTACACGGTCGAGGAGCCAAGATAAGTGCAAAATGAAGCAGTCAGATGCAAAGGCATAGCTTGGTACCCAGTAGGGGTGTCAAAAATCGTCCCGAAAACCGAACCGAACCCAAAAACCGAACCGAATCGAACCGAAAAAACTGGTTTTTTCGGTTCGGTTCGGTTCTCATTAAAAACCGAAATTTTTTTATCAGTTCGGTTTTTATCGGTTAATCGTACCGAACCGAACCGATAAACCGATAAAATCCTAAAACCTTATTTCGGTTCGGTTACTTCTTCCTCGACGACTCCCTCTCTCTTCACCGAACACTCGCCCTGCAGCCCTCCTGGCCGAACCATCGCCACCGCTACGACGAGCCCCTCACCGGCCTTGAGTCCACGATGGACTCATCTCCCGAACAGCAGCTTCTCTTCCACGCCCGAGCCTCCACCAAGCCCCACCGCCTAGACCAACCGAGAAGCATTACCGGCGCCCGACCTCCACGTCCGACCACACTGGTGCTTGGTGAGTCACGGCCAACAACCTCGGCCGTCGCCGGAACCCCTTGCCCTCGCCGGCCTCCTCACGGTGGAAGCCAAACTTTGCCAAGAACACCCAAATGGAGACCCAATCTAAGGTTTCGACTCACCCCTACCATCCGAAAACCACGCCTCGGCGACGCTTGCCTCCGTTTGCTCAATCAAAGAAAGGGGCAACGACACCCACGACGAAACAACACAACGAGAACGAATATTCCCCACACAAACTTTTAGATCCAGTTCGGGCATTATATCAAACAATTGGGGCGTGCTACTATAACGAGGGATTTTTGGGTCAAGCGAAGCTCGACCCACACCGGGACTCTCGACATGCGACGAGGAAGACATCGGAAACAAAACGCGGGCGATGCCGGCCGGAGCTCGCGGAGCCGGACGGCCGGGAGCTCGGCCGGCCCGCCCAAAACAGGGCAAGAGCGGGGGTGAACTTACCTGTTCAGCTTACGGGCGTCGCCAAGAAGGTCGTCGTGTGGTTCGTCGACGGACGAGTAACCAAAAAACCGAAAACCAAAAGCCAAAAGCTAAAAACCAAAAACCGAAAAAAACCGAACCGAACCGAACCGAAATTTCGGTTCGGTTTGTATTCGGTTCGGGTTTCATTCGGTTCGGTTTGGAAATTATTTCTAACGGTACGGTTCGGTTCGGTTTTTTTGAAAAATCGAACCGAACCGAATAGTTGACACCCCTAGTACCCAGCAGTCAAAAACATTTACACCCTATAAAGACTATAATTGAACTATGGTGTGTACAAATTCAACGTTAGCGAAATGTTTACTTGGTTAGGTCTAGGAGGTGAACCAGGATTAGTTAAATATTGAGTGCCGATTGAGACAATTCAATTTTCAAAGGTAGAGAGAGTGCATGTGGTGCTTTTCACGATCAAAGGTCGCCGCTCTATCTCGAAGAAAAGTGTAGCTTTTGAAATAAGGCCAGCCAACCCTCGCAAAGATGCCATGTGGGAATTTAACCGAACGATGTGCATGAAATGAGGGTAGCACAGTAGAAAATCCTTAAGCATTTAATGCCGGAGAGCTGTTGTAGAAGAAGCTTCAGGCATTTGAAAGGAACAATCTCAATACACTCGAGTGACGAGATGCAATACTGAACAGGGAACAATGATATGAGAGGACCGTCTTGTGGTATGAAACGGCCTTTTCATCTTGATGTTTCTTGTATGCAGTTGACCATATTGCAATAATCTGTTCAGGCACCGTCCCTTTCGCTTCTAGAACACGACCCGAGACTTTCTTCTCCTGCCTCCCACGGGCACGGGAAACGTCCATGCGTACAAAGGTAGGACCTTTAGGGCAATTCATGGGGGCTCCCCGGTGTACTGGCCACATTTCGTTGACCGTACTGGGGGAATGTTTTCGTTGACCAAGTTCACTGTTGTACTAGGCCCACGGTTAGCCTCCAACGTTGAAATTCAAGAAAATTGAGACCGGACTTGGTCAGTCTCATCCCATCTACAGAACCCCTTTGCCTACGCGTTGCCCATAGGCAATTTCGAAGAATGGACTGAAGTTCGAAAAAATATAAAACCGGGATATTCCATTTGGATGCATGTTCAGTTCTTTCCATAAAGTCAAAATTAGATAGGGAAAATTGTCCAAAAAGTCTTAAATTTATTGTACGACGGCTAATTCAGTCCTAAACTTTTTGATAATGCTAATTTAGTCCTAAACCCTTTGTGAATTTACCAATTTAATAAGGAAGTTGTGATCCTTGTGGGCCACAATAAGGATAGGCAAGGAGGGCCAAACCGAGGGCTTATGAGTCCTCATCAGCCATAACAGCAATGTGCGAGGGCTACGACACCCTTGTTGTGGCTCGCGAGCCCTTGCTAGATACAACAAGGGCGGTGACCTTCACTTGTGGCTGACGAGGCTACACAGCCTCCTTACTTGGGGGCCGATTGGGGGTTGCCAGCCCTTGTCTAGTGGCAGCAGCCTCATCAGCCCTTTGAACCAAAAAAGAAAACAAAAATGAAAAAATCAATAATAAATTACTAAAAAAGTTATAAACATTTTAAAAATATATACGTTAACATCGACTGTGCCACGTAAGAAGACTAATGCTGACTAGATTGCTAAGTCAGTAATTTCCAGTCAAAATTAGCCAAAAGGATTACATTGGTACTTTATTAAAATGTTTAGGATTAAATTGGCATAATTGACATGTTTAAAATTGAATTGACAAATTGTCAAAAGTTTTATAATTTAATTGGCATGATTAAAAGTTTATGACTGAATTAGCCGCCGTATAATAGGTTTAGAATTCTTTGAACAATTTTTTGATATGAGACGCAATCACACTATCTAGAAGACCAAGAATAGCATGGTCCTCTTAATAATCAATCACTATTTTGTTAGTTTTCTTTCGTATGACTGTTGTGATCACGTTTGTTAAAAAAATTTGTGTCTTTCTGCTTCTGAGAGTCATATGCTATTTATATAGATGCAATTTAAGCATTCTAACAAGTTTCTGCAAGCAAATCAAGTAATTATCTAGACACATATGCTCGGTTTGGGCAAAGGTTGCCCTTGTTTTACCCAGGCGAGGGCGGCCCTCGCTTGAGGTAGGTGACCTCCAGCAACCATTGACGAGGCTCGGTGATGGTCGAAGGAGGGAAAAATGGAAAGATAAAAGAGAAAAAGAAAAGGAAAAGGAAAAAAGAAAAAAAATCATAAAAATTTTAAAAATTGTCTATGTTAGCCTCTGACATACCATCTAGGATGACCATTGCTAACTTGACTACTATTTTAGAGATTTCCGACCAAAATTTGCTGACATGACTAAATAACAAATTATTATGACTAAATTGACACAATTGAAAGGCTTATGATTAAATTGGTACGATTGAAAAATTTAAAATTGAATTAATTATCGTATAATAGATTTAGAAATTTTTTGAAAAGCTCGCTGATTTGGAACAACTCTGATTGCTAATTGCAATTTCACCTAAGCTTCACACCGGAATTCATCTAGTATACACCAATACACAGTGATGTGTGTGTCTATATATTATAATCTCAAGTTTTTGCATATTCCATTGACATGCATGTAGAGGTATAAAACCCTGCTAATTGATAGTACCGATTGATTATGTTCTTTTATTGTCCAAATAATCTTTTTAATTTGAAAGGTTAAACAAATTATGTTTACCAACGTATACGTACATCTTTTTCTTTTGTCTAACTCTCCTGTTAACTTCATTTGACTCTTCGATTCGAATAGAGTTTTGAGACGTCAAAAGGTTGAAAATACCGATGAAATCCGCCAATTCTTTTTTTGACAAATAAGTGGGATATCATTACTATCTGAGGGTCTGAGCAAATACAACATGTGCATCAGTACATAGTAAATCCAAAAGAGCAGAGGAGGGGGGTTAATAACCCAGTTTCTAGGAAGACAACCCATACGTTGGGCTTTAGCTAACCAATCGGCCACTCTGTTGGTATTGCGGCTACAGTGGGCGAAAGTCAGTCCCGAAATAGTCTCCAGTTTGAGCTTGGCCCGGTCCACTAGAGGCTACACTGACCAGCTTAAGGTAGGTGAGGAGAGGACACTCTCCACTAGCATACAGCAATCAGACAGAAGTACTATTTCTTTTTCTGGGGAATTCGGGGTGAGCTTTGAAGATATAAAATCTAGGGTTTCAACTAAAGTTACGGCCTCCGCTTGTTCAGCTGAACTCACCTCGACATTTTTTGCAAACCCATCTCTTATTCGGCCAAATGAGTCTCTACAGATGCAAGCAATAGCAGCCTGAGGGAATGGTCTTCTCTGCTGGGCACCGGAGAATCCCCCAGTTGTCTCTCTGGTCGTGGCGGGGTGCGATGCCGGATCGGGTCTGCTATCAGCATATTGCTCGGTTCGATCGGGGCCAGGAGGAGAGGCAGGTTCTTCCTCTGCGTCGTGCTGCACGGGTAGGTCCTATCCCCATTCCTCTCTTCAGATCTGCAGATCCTTACATGGTGGGCGTCATGGTGCCCAGACTTTTCTATTTCAAACAAGATGAGTCTTTTATAGCGAATAAAGAAAGTATTCTTTTGTCACCAAATTTGGAAGTAATATCTGCCAAACAGGCTATTGTTTAGCTTAGCATGGATGTCAATCAATCAACACTTATTGCGTTAAAGATTATTATTCTGTCCATTGATCGAAAGGTCGATTCCAACAACACCGTCCACAAATTCAATATTCTTGCATAAAAAGAACATGAACCAACCCATGTAACATCTTCCTAAGATAGTTCTCTTTATATAAAAAGGGAGGCATAAAGAGACAGGGAGGTCCATGATGCGAAGTATGCGAAGTACACGAAGTTGGCCGATCCACTCTCTCTCTCTCTCTCTCCATCTTTTTCACCTTTTAATTTTTCGGTCGCATGTGTGAAGTAAGGAAAGACGTGGCTAACAGAAGAAGTAAAGAATCTCTCAACAAAATTAATATAATAAGCAATGCGATAGACATCCAGCAGTAGGAATCGAGGATGTTTCGCTTATTTCAACGTCCATTTACAATTCTAACATATCACACAGCATGTTAATTCTTTAGGGCGATCTCTATGTAAATGTACTTATCGTTTCTCTATTCATACTATAGGCCAAAAGAGAGTTACGTGGACAAGGCCACAGTACTCCGGATTACCATAATTTGCATTAACAAGTTCTTCAAAGAATGGCGCCGTCACTATTGTTCAATCCACGATTCCTTGGCATCCTGAGCAGATGAATCTCTCTCTTCTTTCACAGTACTCGCATTGATAACTTCGATGTGGCCGAGTTATCTTTCTTCATTGTGAAGCATTGTGAGTAGATCCTAGGATAAAGCTTTGTCCGGTCTCCTCACCATATCTTAAACCGATGCCTTGTATTCATCGACAGCTCCGGGTCAGAATCGACATCGGTTCGGAAGTCTTCAGTCTTAGTTCCACGACTGGATGGCAGCACGCAGTTTCTGAAAGGGCTAGTACGAATACCTAGAGGGGGATAAATAGGTGTTTAAAAGAAATATTGACAAATAAATACGGAATAAGATAAGTTGCAAGCAAAGTCTGAATAAAGATCAGAGTCTGATAAACGAGTCACCAGACTTCTGGTAGATGTTCTAAATATGTTATGCGATGGAACCGACTTCTAAAATAACATGTAACTGTGCAACAGACTTAAATAAGAAGAGTTAAGATAATAGAATGTTGCACACGAAATTTATATTAGTTCGGCTTAGATCAAGCCTACATTCACTCTCCCACGCTAACAGCCTTCTGGCTGGATTCCACTATGCAATCAACAAGAGATTACAACTTTAAGTGCAAACACTTAGTGGTAGATCACACTATCTCACTAAGTCACTCTTTTGGTATTTCTCTCACGATCAAACGTTTAAGCTTACCAAAGACAAGTGTATGATCGAAGTTCGCTCAGACTTTGGAATTACAAATTCTACGCTCCGTCTCTTACTTGCTCATCGGTCCTTGATCTCCTTAAATACTTCTCCACTTCCAAACTAGCCATTGGACAGTATCTAGAGGATCGTCTTCCAATCTATCCATTGGACAGATCTGTATCTAGAAGATTTAGTAGACATTGAGTGATAGAAGTAGAATCCCAAATTGATTCTGATCGCCCATACAAACAGAATATTAGTTTCCATAAGTAAAGTTTCTTCGTATAGAAAGTTCTTGTCTTCAAGATCAATTGTCAATCAATTAGATTGAGTCGATCAAATCTATCTTGATGTAGAATCCAAATCAAATCACTAGCCGTTATATGTTTGGGACTTATGTTACGTTTTGTCAAGTTGTCTCGTTCTGAACATGCTTCGTTCTGAATATGCTACGTTTTGAACTTGTGTCTCGTTCTAGATCTTGTCACGTTCTGGACTTGTGTCTCGTTTTGGATGTAAAGTCTGAGAGTGTTTTGTCGGAAGTAAAGTTTGAGTGTCTTCCGTTTGAAATAGACTTTACAAACGGACGTAAGTCTAAACATATTCTGCTTCTGAACAGAAAAATATATAAATAATTACAAATTTACTTTTCTATGTAAAGCATATGTGTCAAATTTAGAGTTGGGAGACCTCTTCAAGTGCATAATTCTGGACAGATTCGTGTTTTGTCACAATAAAACCACTAATAGCCCATGTTGATTCTTAATGTTTTGATGAATTGATTCTCATAAAAATAAGTTAATAAATTATGTCTCTCCTTAGCAAGTTGTGAATTCATGCTTGTGCACGAGACATATTCTCATACAATCATTAGAAATTGAGAGCATTTAAAGTTGCATATCACTCGTGTAAAGTTATTTTATTTAGGAATTTATGTAGAAATTTTGGCATTTAAAATTTATCAACCTCGAAATTCATAACGGCACCTTAAGTTAGAATATCAGGCAAATATTTTATTTAAGAGAAGGGATTATATAATATAAATTTAAAAATAAAATAAAATAAAATAAATTTGATAAAAAGAATAGTTGCATAAAGAAGGAGAAGAAATAAAGGGAAAACTAGAAAGTGGATATAATTTTAGTTTAAGAATTTTACAAGGGAGAAAAAGAACGGAGGAAGTGACATGTGTGATATGTTCTTCTAAAAATCTCCTATAGTATGTAGAAAAGGTAAATATATATATTTATTTATTTTCAGGCCAAGAGATGAATTAGTGATTGACAAGGAAAAAAATAACATAAAAAAAAAAGAAATAAAAGTGAGCAGGAGCAAGTAATAAAAAAAGGCCCCAAGAAAACCCTCGCAGTGCCCAATCTCTCTTTTTTTCTCTCTCTCTCTCTCTCTCTCTCTCTCTTTAATCAACAACATACCTGTGCTTTGATAGGGCTAGTAAGAACACCTAGAGTGGGGGTGAATAGGTGTTAAAGAAATTTTTCAATACTTAACAACTTAATTCGTCTTTTGAGAATGATAGACTGAAGATGTAAAAGACTATAAACAGTTATACAAGACTACGAATTAAAGTAAAGAGTTTAGGGAAAGAGAATTGAAACACAAAGTTTATAGTGGTTCGGCTTAGATCAAGCCTACGTCCACTCTCCCGCACTGACAGCCCACTGGCTGGATTTCACTAAGAACCAAAAGAGATGTTACAGTCTCACGTCCTTGATTACACAGTGTAGAAACTCAACTACACTTCCTCAAGGACTCACAAGTATTTAATCTCTCTTCTAAGTACAATTTAAGCTCAGTGATTGAATCAGCAAAGAACTAAGAACTTCAGACTTTGAAATTTTCTTTCACACACACACTCGAATAACTTGAGCGTCTTTCTTATATACTCCTCCATGCAATTATAACTGTTGGCACCTTCCAAAGGAGTTCTTCCAATCTACCCGTTAGACAGAATCAATTAGGGAGATCTCGAGTTATTTAAGGAATGTGATGATAGCCCATCAATCTTGCTCACCCATATAATTAGGATCTAGGTTTCCATAAGTAGAACCTTCCAAGTATACTTCGCCAAACAATAGATGTAATTATCCGAATTGATTTCAATAAGAATAATTGATAGCATCTCAAGCCATGAGATCTTTTTCAATCGTACGAACCAAATCCTTAAAGATATACTCGTATCTAGATAAGATTTCTTCATCGGATAAATCTTTTCTTCCTCGGTCTAGAAGCTATAAGTGAGAGTAGTCTTTAAATCTTGTGTCTGGAGATCTTCAGACTTTGACGATAGATTGTCAACTTCAAAACAAATAAGGAAGTTTTCTCCAACACACTTCACTGTGCACAATCATTTTTAATTAGCATATTTCATTCATACTTGATTAAGCTTAAATATTATATAGGTGATAGCATCGTATTCTTAGATGTACAACTTGAGAAAGATAATGAATCATGTTATTTCTTAGAGATCCAAATGAAATCAATAAATAAATAAAAGAGACACCCGTTGATGATTTTAATCGCTCAACTATCCTTGTGAAGTATAAAAAGGACGCTGCATAAAAAGTGGTAATTTAAACTAGTAAAGCAAATCTTGTCAAAAAAAAAAAAACTAGTAAAGCAAAAGAAAATGAAATCAATTGGGCTAGTATATGAATTTTTTTTATGGGCAAACATATATAATTTTGGCATAACTGGAAGGATCTTGTTTAACTCGCATAGAAAATATGCATCACAGCCACTCGTAGTATTTATATTATTCCATATACGAATATATGTAAATTAAATTCTAAGTGGTAATAAAAAAATATTGACTAAATCTTAGATATCAAATACAAATTGATTGGGTTTATGTGGCCGGTATTATGAATGTATACGTTAAAACATAATGATGTGTTAAAATTTAAAAATATGGAAATTGGAAAAAGAGAGAAATAAAAAAATGTAAAAGAAAAGGTTTAACTAAGATGCACTATATAGTGATCTAAAATTCATTTGGAAGGAATATAGAATACATAATGGGGAGTAGGTAAAAGAAAATCAAAACCCACTACATCGACTCCGCACTCTCACTACTCCCCTCATTTTTTTTTTTTTAAAACGTCGTGTTTTCCATGAAATTTCTCTACAATATATAATGCTTTTTCCCAGGTTTCGTTTGTTTTGTAGATTTTTTTTTTTTCTGAAAAAGGTCTTTTCTCTCATTTTTTGATGTTTAAATCGCTAAAGAAAATAAATTGACCAAAAATCTATACTTAAATTCAGAAAAAAATGATTTCTGATTAAATTCAGAAAAAAATGATTCTCTTTCAAAAATCAGAAATCATTAATATAACTAGATGTTGATACTTGCATTAGAGACTCTGCACTTGGGCATGGGAATTTCAACGTCCATTCTCAAGTCCTCTCAAGTCCTTGGCAGTAGGCTCAAGTCCAAAGAGGCAGGGCCTAGGATCCCGATGTTAGTGCCTTGTTCCTCAATGCTAGGTTTGAGTCCACAAAGGTTAGGTCCAAGACACCGGCCTAGGACTTGGATGCCCAAGTTCGAGACATTGGAGGTCAGGCCCAATTTACAAAGGTCGGGCCTTGGTCCATGGAGGCTGGGTCTTGGGCCTCCATTGTCCTGGCTTGACAGATGAGGACCTAGGCATCGAGGACTTCGGCACAGGCATTAAGATCTTGGGCACAACTTATTTGGACGTGGGACTAGTGCTCTTGCCCGGCTCCTTAATGCTCAAGCCTGGGTCCATCGAGGCAGGGTTTAGGTCCACGGAGACTAGGCTTGAGACCTTGGTGCCCATGCTTAGTTCTTGGGTTGCCCATGTCCAAATCACTAACTAGCACTTGGATGGTACATGTATATGTACAAAAATAAAAACAAGTTTTCCTTTTCAAACGGCACAAGATATCTCCACTTCCTTTAACTAGAAAATATTGCCATATTTTTGAAAAATTACTTCTTAAAATATTTTTCCAAAAATATTAAATTTTTCACGAAACAAATGAAATCTTAATCATATTTTTCTTTTAGCTAACTTAGTCACATAGTTGATTCAAGGACTTAATATTAGCGTAACACACAAGCGACACAATATAAGCTTTGTTTATGACCCGTGGCATAGAGGCTAGCAGCCATAACTCAAAGGGATAGTTATCTAAGCTTCGAATTATGAGTTCTGGTGTTAAAGATTATCTTACTATAAGTGCAAATATTATTCTTCCATGTCTATGCGAATTTAGACGGCCAACTATAAATTATAGACGATAAATCACAGTCAAACTTAAAATGGGTTTCCAACCTCAAGCTTTTATGAAAAGAATTTTACAAGCATCCTATCTGCTACTAAAAGAATTTCAATCGTGCAAAAATAAATAAAAATAAAAGTAATAAAGAAATTATCTTTACTAAATGATCCGAAAACTGTATTATTAAATTGACTTCCCATGATCGTTTCTAAGAGTTTTACTTCACGATTAGTCTGTGCACGCTCCGAAAGCACCTAATAATTTTCCGCAATTTTCATCTTTCGTTAAGGGAAGCATGGATTTCACTCTGCTTTTTTTCCAGGGTGTAAATCTCGCCCGTTTATCGTCACAAATTTTTATTGAGAGGTATAACGAGTTACGATTCGAGCATCCGTCAGCAGGGGATGAGAGCACCGGTGCAGAGGAACGCCTTCTATCCGTGAGCAATAATGCATGCCTTGTCTAGATCGAGTTTTAGCTCTAAAGGGACACAGGATCTCATGCATTTATCACCCTGCTCCCTACAGTAGAAACGGCCGAGAACAGCAACAACCTCTGATATACTGCCGTTTTTGTCTTCTCTTTCTACTTGGCGGGCTTCCCTCTTTTGGAAAGATGATGATGCCTTGGTGCGAGCCTCATCCTCTTGTTCGCTCATGGTGCTGCCCAAAAGAACCACGCGCTTCTGAGTAGTTCCTTTCGGGCGTCTCCAGCGAGCTATTCTGAATCCCGGAAAGCTCTCGTTCTTCTTCTCCATCTCCCCTGAGCAACGTCTCAGCTCGGTCACTCGTTCTGCTTCGCTGGCGTCCTCTTGTTTTGTCCATTTTGAAAACCGCGTGCTCTTGTTGGTAAAGGCTCTTGTTCTTCAAGGGGTCTGAATTTGAACGCGAGTCTGTCCTTACCGAGCATTTCGCTACGGTACGTGTTGTGTTTTCGTTTGACTGAAATTATGCGTTCGTGACTCTGAATTTTCGAGTTCCATTTGCCGGGGAAAGGACGTGGGAGGATTAACGTGAGGAGAGGATGTTTTGGGGTTGGCTCGGTTTAGTTGGAGTTGGAGTATAGCGTTTGGTATTGTCTCGATGATATTGGAATGTAGACTCGATGCGGCTAGATGATTGTAAAATTTGTATCCTCTCAATGCGCTTTTCTTTAGATTGTTCTACTTTGCTGGAGATTGGTACTGCAGGTGCGTCTTTTCATCTGCGCCGATGCAGAATTTCCCTGTAGTTGTGGAAATACATTTTATGAATGCAGCTCTATGTTCACCCTGGAAATTGTAGAGATTGGTTGTTATGTTCCTTTCGTTCTTTGCTTTATGCAGATTATAGGCACGTAAGAATGATAAATTTTCCTTTTTGTATGATCCCATCTAATAATATATGCTCCACCCGCTGTAATCTTTTTAGGGCGAAAATCAGGAGCATTTTATTAAGCATCGTGTCTTGTGGCCTGTGTTAAGCCACCAGAGGCGGGTAGCAGTGCTCTTGTTTTACTTTGTACGTTCTATTCAAAGTTTTTACGATGAGTTCTTTTGCCAATTCTATCTGCTGGCATCATTAGTAAAGCGGCTGAACTACTTTGAGAAATTTCTAAACCGGAGGCCAAAATCACTGCGACTGTCAGCTTTGGAGACGTGTCTGGTCTTGCTTTTATCTTCCTGAAGAAGTTGAACTTGACATGTCCCTTGCCAGTCACCTGTGTGTTAAGCCTAGTTTGCTTTGGGAAACATCATCATTGGTGTCATGTCTGGTATGCATGATGTTGGGTTTGGCCCTGGTGTATTAGATGTATTAGAGTCCTGCTTGAACCTATTTAATAATTGAGTCCTCCTTTGCTTTCGTGTGCATCTGATTTTGGGTTAGTCTTCAAATGGTGGCTAAGTCTTAAATGTTTCTTGTTATTTTGACTCGAGTCCTTAGTCCTTTGGCCATAGTGGCTGGGAATGATTGGAGAGGTTTTCCTCTCGTAATATGTGATATACAAGTAGAGTTGGTTCTACTAGAGGTTTGGATCTGTTCTATGTAGAGCGTGTGCTTTTCATTCGTGCTTACTGATTTGATCTGGAGCTGCATTTTATCTCTGTTGTATTGAAGGGGTACTGTTTTGAGCTTCTGTCATTCTTCAAGAACATTCGTATAGACAGAGGGGATTTGAAACTTAAGTCCCCATCGTTTTACAAAACCTTGATCTGTACAAATCTTCAACTTCAACTCATAATAGATGGAGGAGGTTGTACATTGAAAGGAAGGAAGATTGTCGAGTAATCTGGGAATTTCTTTGTCACAATGGCATGATGTCTTTGTGTAATCTCACTGTATTTGTAAGATTTTTCGCTTTCAATTTCTTACTTTTTACTTTAGAAGTGACTTTTATTGATGCTTTGCTTCCTTTTTTCCTACCACGTTACAGTATTTTCAATAATTCATTTGGATACTGAACTGCCTCGTGGTTATTACTGGTCACCATTGCTGATTTTGCTTCTCTTTTGTGTAAAGTCCTTTCGGTTCTACTGAGCATTTGCATGCATGTGTTAAATCCCTTTGACAGGCTCTCATAGTTCCTTTTATTATATATATTATCAGCAAGAAACGTTTTCAACTAAGAGTTGAAGATGCTGGAGATCCAATCGGGTTGTCACACAGTCAGGTCCCATGGAATCAAAGTGGCAAGAGTACACATTTATGACTGGTTGATCCTCTTTGTTCTTGTGGTAATAGATATCATATTGAACGTCGTAGAACCATTTCATCGTTTTGTTGGAGAGGACATGATGACAGACTTGAAGTACCCCCTGCGGCAAAACACTGTTCCCTTCTGGGCTGTTCCAGTACGTAAATGGTCAAAACATATGTGAACAAAGTTCACACGACATAAAAATTACATATTTATATACATTTTGAGTTAAGTTATGACATTTTAACATAGGTTATTGCGATGTTGCTGCCAATTGCTGTTTTTCTGATATTATACTTCATCAGAAGGGATATTTATGACCTGCACCATGCCATAATGGGTAAATCCTCTCAATCTATGCAAGTTTGTGCTAATGCACGTGCATGAATATCATGTCCAAAGGTAACTGATCTAAGTGAACTTGTCCAGGTCTCCTGTTTTCTATCCTTATCACTGGAGTTATAACTGACGCAATCAAAAATGCTGTCGGCCGACCTCGACCAGATTTTTTCTGGCGTTGTTTTCCTGATGGTGAAGGGGTAGGACCTAAAGAAAATCTTGCACTTATGAATTTTTCACCTTTCCTTTGCGAATGATGTTTCAACTTGTCTGTCATGTTGCCATTTCTAGATAGTGCTAACATCTTTGAACATGCGAAGAATGAAAAATGACCTGTGCCACGGTGGCAGGTGTTTGACCCCGTCACACGGGGTGTAATTTGTACCGGAGATAAGGCTGTCATCAAAGAAGGACATAAAAGTTTTCCAAGCGGGCATACCTCATGTAAGCATCTAAAAGAAATCTGTCTCTTGAATCTATTGTTAAGAGAAGTTTACAGATGGCCAGGAAACTTTGGATTTGTCTATATGCAGCATGGCATGGCTAAATTTTGGCTCTCAAAGAACCTGATTCCAAACAATGTGTACTCTATCAAGATCTAAAATCAGATTATGGATGACGGAAACTTACGAAGATAGAGTGACAATGGAATAGTGTTTACTTTACCTTTTTTTACTAAATGCCAAGTTTGATGGTAGCTGAGCATGTCTAGTCATAATTGAAAGGTCTTATTAACGAGGGCACTTGTTAAACATGCTTAGTGAAGAAATATTTGATTTTCAAAACATTGATTGCGCTTATCACAATGATATTAGATGCATTGGAAAATGCAGTATTTGCTCATTTGATTGCTTAAGAAGTGCCCCAAAGTCACTCAACGAATTGTGATCATTTTGTTCATTTGATTAAGTAGTCACGATGAAGATAAGGACAACATAGAAGAATCAAGTTTTTCAATAGTTTTATTTGTTAAACATGCTTAGTGAAGAAATATTCGATTTTCAAAGTATTGATTGTGCTTATCACAAGAATATCAAATGCATTGGAAAATGCAGTATTTGCTCATTTGATTGCTGAAGAAGTGCTCCAAAGTCACTCAACGAATTGTGATCATTTTGTTCATTTGCTTAAGTAGTCACGATGAAGATAAGGACAACATCGAAGAATCAAGTTTCTAAATAGTTTTACTTTTATCATTTAATTGGTTGTTGCCATCATCGTCTGGGGAGAAAAAGTCAACTTGAAACAAGATGCTGACCCGCTTTTCCAGGAGCTCGATTCTTTTTGAATCACTAGTGGTCAAACATTGTACAGCAATGATAGAGAACCGGGTACCTCTTTGAGATGGTATCTCTCCTCATCCGAAGAGAGTCAAAATCTAGAAGGACCAGTGAACTTTGAGGACCATATTAAATCTGCTGACCGGTTAATTAAATTATTTAAATTTCATAATTCTGAAAAAACTACCAACTTCTAAGTTTATTAGGGAAATTTGGAAAAGGTAATAGATGGATACTTTTTGCCTAACACATTGATTAATTGACCGTGAACATTATCGGTCGCTAAGGTACAACGCACTTTGCGGAAAATAAACTACGGCCCGCATATTAAATTATAAATCTAATGTTACTAATTTGTTTTTGCAAACCAAGTTATCTGCTGTTTGTGACGCGATAATCATTCTGAGGAGCTCTGGTTTTGCAGGGACCTTTGCTGGACTGGTTTTTTTCGCGTGGTATTTGTCAGGGAAAATCAGGGTGTTCGATCGTAGAGGCCATGTTGCGAAGCTTTGTCTTGTTCTTTTCCCATTACTTTCAGCAGCTCTTGTAGGAGTTTCTCGAGTTGCTGACTACTGGCATCATTGGCAAGATGTATTTACTGGGGCTCTTCTAGGTTAGTTTTAAACTTGTATTGAATTTTTTTCTAATCGTTGCAGTACTAGCCGTCTCCTTTAACAAGTGACCGTTCTTTTTAATCCGCACAGGAACAGTCGTTGCTTCATTTTGTTACTTGCAGTTCTTTCCACCTCCACACGATGTAAACGGTACTCTTCTTTATTCTTTTCTGAAAGGGTCTTATGTTTTTCACATGACCTTTTCTTTCATGAACTGTTAGCCATAGGAAAACACACAGAAGCCTACAAGATTTGTACTCTTCTTTTTCTAAGCTATGGAGTACAGTTTTGCTTATGTTAAGGAAAAGGAAAGGCGTATGATATGAAGGTTTCATTAGACAGTGTTGAAAGTGGTAGCTTATTTTGTTTCACTTAGTGTGTCATTACTTTTGAAGTATTAATTTCGTTTTCTGTGCACAGAAAGAGTGAAAAACAAAAGAAGTGCCGTGCCATGTACATGTTTATGTATGGCACACCGGTGCTCAATACACTTGAGCGATCTATGGATCTTCTTCTTCTTCTTTGTCCGTTTTCATGTCACCTAGCTAGCAGCATAATACATTTGTCCTTCTGTTAATATGAACGTACCCTTTTGAGCATGATTGGTTGCTGATTTGTATCTCAATTTCTGTATGACTTATTTGAAAACCGACTAGACAATTCTCAGTAATTTGATTTAGTGTATGATTTTGGATTTCTTGGGATGAACAATGTCCGTTAAACTGAATCACATGAAAACATTGTTTCCAGTTCATTTATGAACTAGAATAGACCAGGAGGATATATGGAAATTGTCTGCTTACTGCAAAAGCTGTTCTTTTAATTCTTTCTGCTCATGCACTTTTGAACTTAGATCAATTTCCAAGATTAACTGGCTGCTACGTTGATCCTCATTATGCTGGTCATATCTTCTTTTTTCAATCAACAGCACAGAGTTAGGAATCAGTGGGTCCAGCACTGCTTTAAATTTATGTTATCGTCAAGTTATAAGGGTGCACTCACTGTAGAGAAACATCTGCTTATGTTCGTCATTTTCTATGTTTAACTGCAGGTTGGGGGCCTTATGCTTACTTCCAGATGTTGAAAGAATCTCAGAATGACCTTCAGTCGTCGACGAGCACAAACCAGAGAGAACAGCAATCAGAGCTCGAGAGTGTGTACATTGATTCTCGACATGGAATAGATATGTCAAGTGGCAACATTAGGGATACAAGCGCCGTACTAGATAGGGTGGAGAGCGACTGGAGGCACTGACTTTGGGCTTCAACTTCGAGTACACATAGAATCTCTAGTTTTCATCAATACATATGGAAAAGTACCCATCAAAAACAAAATACTGTTTCTCTAATTCCTCTGGATGTTTGGGAGTGCATGGTTTAATTTTCGACTGCCAGGTTCTGGTTGTCTTCTAATTTTGTAGCTTCTAAATCAAACGTATCTTTCCAAAGTCATTATTTGCGGGTCAATGTTATCTTGCTCACTTGCAGAAAATGCAAATGAGGGAAGTGAATGTCAAATTGGAATTAGGATGCAATACATGGTCCTCGAGCCAGGATAAGTGGAGGCAAATGCATAGCTTGATACCGGGCAGTCAAAGGCATTAAAACCCTAGAAAGTGCATGATCGAGCTATCATGTGCGCGAGTCAACGCTAAACTGATGGCTCTAGTTAATTATCCTAAAAGATAAGAAGATGCGATCCGTCCACTGTAAGTGAAATGTTTCTTTGTTAGGATAAATTAAAAGCGATCAGTTAGGTCCTGGTGGTGGACCGGGAATAGTTAAATACAAGTGCCAATCAAAGGTAGAGAGAGCGCTTCTGGTATTTCACACAATCAAGGGTTCCCGCTTAATCTCAAAGAGAAACTCAGCAGTTGAAATTAGGCCGGCCAGCCTTCACACAGACATAGCGTTGGAATGTAACCAAACAACGTGTAGAAAAATGAGTGACAGCACAGTCGATAATCTTCAGGATTTGATGCCGGAAACTGCTGTAAAAGCTTCAGACATTTGAGGAGAACAATCTCAACGTGCTCTAGCAACAAGATACGATACCGTCGCAGGGATAGGTCCATGACGAGGCGTGAGAAGATGGGAATGAGCTCTATAGCATTCCGAGTTTTACGTAGTGATGCCTTGTTGAGATCAATCAATGCTATAAGAGGATCGTCTAGTGGTATGAAATAGGCTTTTCATATTCGATTTCTCTTGTACACGGTTGACCATATTCCAGTAATCCGTTCAAACGGAACGATCCGGGCCCCACTGTGTGATATTGTCCGTTACACGTCACACAGATTAAAGGGGCCCAAGTCATTATAAACTGGCCCTGGACTCCCCCCTAAGCGATGTGGAACAGGGACCCCTTCCTTGAACCCCCTTGGGAGGACGGCGTCCTCATTTGGCCCCACACGCTGTGATCGGGAGTCGAACACGTCGATACCATTTGTAACAACCCAGCCCCATTTGTGTGATATTGTTTCTTTGGATCTGAGTCACTCGCGCTTAAAACGCATCATATAGATTAAAGGGGCCCAAGCCATTATAAACTGGTCCATGACTCCCCTCTAAGCGATGTGAGACAGGGACCCCTTCCTTGCGCACGTCCGGGGACCGAGGCGTGGACACACCGCCATTCCTCCTCCCCGCGCACCGCCGCTCGGGCTGTCACACTTGCTTCTAGAACACTACCCAGGACTTTCTTCTTCTGCCTCCCGCGGGCAAGGAAAAGGTCCGACCGTACAAAAGTAGGACCTTAGGAAAATTCACTGGGATTCAACCGGCGTACCGGCCACAGTTAGTTGACTGTACTTGGGAATGTTTTCGTCGACAGAGTTCACTCCGGTGCACTATATTATAGCTACAGTTAGCCTCCAATGATGAAGTTGCAGAAAATTGAGATCGGACCTGGTCAATCTCATCCCATCTGTATAACCCTTTTTGCGTTCGCGTCGCCCACAGGCAATTTCGAAGAAAAAGATTGACAGAAAAAAGGGGTGTTCTGTTTGGACGCACGTTCAACTCTTTCCATAAAGTCAAATTAGACGCAATCTCACTATCAAAGAGGACCAAGAATGGTGTGGTCCTCTTAATAATTAATGACTATGCTGATGTTTTTCTATGGAACATCGAGATTGGGTCAGTTCAAATATCTCGTTATTATTATTTTTTTTAGGAGTTATCTGCTCTTTATATAAATGCAATTTAGACATTCTAACAACTTTCTTGGAAGCAAAATAGAGTAATTACATAGACACATAGGGTGCATTTGTTTCGCTGTGAAAAGAATTTTCATCTTGGACGAAAATGTCTAGACATATATTGTTGTCAACTATAAACCTTTCTTTGACTTCAAGCAATCATTTTAGAAGAATATTATCCAGATTGTTCATTTCTTATGAAATAAATGGAGTCGATTAATGTCTTCGAACATATATACCCTCATATGACAGCATAAGATCGAGTAAGTCGAACTCGAGTCTCAAGTTTTCTTTTTTTTTTGAAAAAAAAAACACGTTTATTATATAAGAATCTACGGATGATGGATTATCTGGACCGTCGTTCTAATGCATTTATAACGAGCTTTTCCAAGTTGCCGGTCAAAAACAGCCAATGTTGACCAACGCGACAAAATTCTGCGACGCGTCTCTTTCTCTCCTTGTCATTCCACCGTTCCTTCCTTGGACAGCTGAACTCTGATGTATAACATGCTTTCGTTCAAGCCCCATTTGCCTCTGACCTCCTCTATAAATACAGACCTTCTCCTCAGAACTCTCCACTCATCATCCCAATCTCTCTCCATCTCTCTCTCTCTTGCGTAGCCATACATACACACAAAATGGAGATGGTTCGCCCCACTGCATACTACGAAAGCCTGAAGAGGTACTGGAGGAGAAGAAGGTACCAAAAGCTGTCTGGTAGCCCCACCAAACGAAGCAAGTTGAAGGTCCTGAGGCTCGGCGGGAGCGGCAGCCGGCGCCACTGGAAGGTCCGGACGGCACCGAAGCTCCGGTGGAAGATGGCCGCCGCCTCGCTCTCCCCTGTGAAGCTACTGGCCAAGTTCCACAACAGCTACATCGACATGATGATCGGCCTTGCGTGCAGCGTCGTCAAGTCGAGCAGTGGCGCTGGCATCTTCCGGGGGAAGCGGATCACCAGGGAGAGCCAGAAGATATCCGTGGTCTCGACTGGGGAGGAGGTCGACGGCAGGTTCGTGGTGGAGGTCTATAAGAAACTGGCGGCTTCGCGGCAATTGATGGAACTTTGAGCCGGAAGGAATCGTGATGCTTTCGTCGTTCGGATTGCTGTTTCGTGTATATTTTTAGGTTCCGGTTTTTGGTTGATTCGATGCGTCTTGTGTGCGTCCCAAAAGCAAAGGGGATACTTCGTTTCAGATTTATTGATACGTGACTTCGGTATGTTGTGGTGAGCCGTTTATCGGATAGATTTTCATCGCAAGAAATCTTAGCTGTACCTTATACAGGTAAGCCGAGCTAACATACGTCATTCGATAAGAGTGGCCTCACGTGAGATCCATAATATTTAACGGTGACATGATTCAAGGGCGCTCAACACCTGCCCATTCATCATGTTCTATTCGGGCCTTTTTCCTAGGCCGCGGGTTTCACGACAATTTTGCCGTGGTGCGATCAGACGGTTGATAGTGATTTGCTTTGATTCAACGGAAGAATGGGCCTCTTTTCATAAGCGTCGACAACCAATCTCTTCAAACGGTTCACATTTTACATAATCAGCACGACAAAGTACTATGAAAATGATCGTTCTCTTTGCTAACACATCTGACATGTCTCCATGAGCGCGACCTAATTACACGAATAAGATCCATTCTATGTGATCTCGACACGTCTTCTCGTTTATTAAAAAAAAAAAGCATATCTCCTCAAGACCTATAAAAACTAGGGGTGAGCATAGTTCCATGATAAAACCTAGAACCAAAGAACCGAAATGGGATTTGTTCGGTTCTAAGTTTTAAGATATGCAGGATAGGTTCCTAGTTCAAAAAATTGAGTAACTTGTTTTAATAGATAGGTTCGAAATTCTACCTACCTACAAACTTCTGACCCAAAAAAAAAAAAAAAAAACCTACAACTTGCAACATTACTTTTCTTGGTTTATATATTAGCGCTATTTTGTGGTATGACGAGTATATAATTTGGAAACTTCTATTTTATGACCAAGATTTTTACTTTGTTAATATTTCATATTCTTTATTTGTCTAAATGTGGTCGATGGATTAAAATACAAGTGATAGTTATTAAAAGTGATGATTTATTATAATCGTTCTAATACAGGTAAAACTTGAATAAAATCTGGAACTAACCTTGAAACCTGTGACAAAGTAAATTGTAAGATATGTAGATGTGTTTCAGATTCTAGATAGAACTTGTGTGAAACCTGGAATACCATGTTGGATAGGCATATGACATATCCAAATGCAATCTCTGCAAACATAACCAGAAAGCGGTTTTGCATTTAGGCTCTGTTCGTTTCACGGAAAATGACTTTCAGGAAAACGTTTTCTGGATTTTCCAGTATTTGTTTCACGTAAAATAAATTAGTTAAGTAAAATGTTTTCTATCATTGGAAAAAACAACCTTTAAAAGTGAGGAAAATATTTTCCATAACTTCTTTCACCTTACTTCTTTTCACTAACACATTTTCGTTTTATTTTTATGCTTTCTTTTTCTTTTTTTGAAAAATTGAGTTTTTTTTTCCTTTTTTTTTTTCTTTCTTTCATTTTCATCTTCTTGGCCTTGGCCGGTCACCGGCCATGGCGGCGGTCGCAAGCTAGCTCGAGCCTTGCCCCAGGCCGGCGAGGCTCTGCCTAGCCCAATTTGGGAAGCCAAGCTCGCCCGAGCCGGCGAGCTCGGGCCTTGCCCGATCGGGCAAGACAGAGCGTTGTCGACCTGGGGTGGAGCTCGAGCCTCGCCCGAGCTCACTAGAGGTTCGCCGAGCTCTGGCGAGCCGCGAGCTCGCCAAAACTGGTAGCGGAGCTTGGGCTCCCAATCTAGGCGAGCCCGAGCTTGCAGCTCGCTAGAGCCGGTGAACCTCGGCAAGCTCGAGCGAGATCGGTCGAGCCTCGAGCTTGCCAGATCGGTGACCGCGTCTTTTTTGGCCAGGGCGGCCCGGCCATCGTCGGGCTGCGGTGGCGGAGGAAGGAAAAGAAAAAGGAAAAAAGAAGAAGAAAAAGAAAGAAAAATAAAAAAATAACAAAAATTTCGATTTTTTAAAAATACAAATAACTAAAAAAATCATTTTTTAAAAAAATATATAAAAATAAAACTAATTTTTTGGTCAATTAAAAATATTAAAATTCAATTTTTTGATAATTTTTTCCAAACAATCAAATTAGCTAACGAACGGTGGAAAATATTTTCTACTCAAAGTTGAGGTTTAGTAGAACATCGGAAAATATAGTCATATTCCAAGAAAATAACTTCGTGGAAAATATTTTCCAAAAACGTGATATTTTCCGCGAAGTGAATGGACCCTTAGACCCGCCCATTTCAACTTTAGGCCCACCTCATACTGGATTCAAGAAGTCAGTAGGGCGTTACGTATGTTCTGATTAACCTCCCCATCGTGGGCTTCCTTGTCCGAAAAATAACCAAGTAAACAAACGAATACTCGGCCAGATTTATGTGCGGCATCGCGTGTCTTTTAGAATGGTGCTTAGCCTTATTTGCGGTATCAAAATTCCATGGCATTCCGGTCGAAGACCTTCTCAAAATTGCCTGCGCAGAGCGCAGTGCCTTATCTAGATCCAACTACAAAACTGAATGGCCCACGATATAGCCCAATGTAGAAAACGGCGCGCTTTTTGGATGCATACGAGGCCCGTCGTATGGCGCTACGGTACAAGATCATCGAACGAGGTCCGGATCGTCCGGCTCTGACCAATTTGGAACAGAAATACTTTTCTTCTTTCGTCGCGGTCCCGTCATGTGGTTACATGCTTTGCTACGTGCGAGATCTCTCCTCGATTTGCCTGCCATGCTCCAGCACATTCCCATCATCGACAGGGAAAATCAGATCAAAGATTCAGATATTCTTTCTTTCTCGGGTCAAAGATTCAGATTCCGTCATTGGCTGCTCTGTTTGACCCTCTCCTCAGAGGTGCAATCCCAGAAAAGAAGCGCTCACTTTGATATTTTGAGATGACTTTGCTGCGGTGATTCTGATTGGATTGCTCCTCTGAAGTGGGAGAACTCCGCTCCTTCCCAGAACTTATCAAACCCACCGAACAAATACTACACGAACAAACAAAGAAGATCTCGAGGGGGGAGAAACAGAAGCAGAGAGGCTGAACAGAGCATTCTTAAAGTCTCCCTTTTTCTAGGCCGTGGGAAGGAGAGGGAGAAGAAAGAAGAAGATGGTTTATGATTGGGATAAAAGGGACCTCCCGACTCGCGCAGCTCAAAACGGGGCCGACACCGTTGACTCGGGCCACGCCCGTCTGCATGAGCTCGGCTACAAGCAGGAGCTCAAGCGCGACCTCTCGTAACGCTCTCTCTTCCTCCTTGTGTATCTCCGTAGTTTCTTCCGTTGGGCTCTTTGCTGAGGCGTTTGGGTCGTTTGGTTTGGTTTGGTTTTGGTGGGGGATGAATTTTTTGGTTGCAGGGTGATATCGAATTTCGCGTTCTCGTTCTCGATTGTATCGGTGCTCACCGGCGTAAACACGCTCTTCACCAACGGGCTACGGTACGGCGGGACGGCCTCGATGGTCTACGGGTGGTTCGTCGCTGGTTTTTTCACCATGTTTGTCGGGTCGTCCATGGCTGAAATCTGTTCAGCTTACCCGACCTCTGGGGGCCTCTATTACTGGAGCGCCAAGCTCGCAGGCCGGAATTGGGCACCGTTCGCCTCTTGGTTGACTGGCTGGTAAATTGTCTCTTCGGTTAGTTTTATGACGACATAAGTGTTTATGCAGATTTCGATACTAATTCCCGCAATGGAGACCCCAATTTCTCCCTAGCATCCTATATCCTATAGTAGCGAATCGAATTTGTTCATCTCCAATGTCGTTGTTTCTACAAGTAATTGTGTTCGATGTGGTGGATAAAGTCAATCACAGTATTGCTATTGAGCAGGAATGCATGTTTTTTTGTGGGGTCTAGTGTCGGTTACACTTTCCGTGAAAAGTGATTGCTTGCGGATTTAGTAGGTGCCTCAGTAACAATTGCTTGATTTTGGTTGGATTTTGTTAAGTCCTTTCACATTCTAGAAAGCTTGTCAAGAACGTCTCATTGCTGTCCCTTTCTCTTCATGATCACCGTCTTGCATTTTCCATGAACCAGTGAGAATTGCAGCCAAAGTAGGATGAGATTCAGTAGCAGCAATTTGAAAATTGAAACCCACTCCTTTTCCTACAGCCCCTCTATTTTGCTGTAACTTCGATGATAAGCAGGGCGATGGTTTGAACATTATAATGTGAACAATTATGATAGACCATCGTGGTTCATGCAAAAAGCTCAAATTCATTGAGCAGCTACTGCTTCTTTAGTTTGGTAGGCTCAAATTCTGCTTGAGGAGGTGCGAGTACTGCAGTCGATAGCTCTAGTGTAAACTCGGAGATGTATCACATAAAGGTAGTGCAAGCTAGGGGCGTAAAAAATCGAACCGAAAACTGAACCGAACCGAACAGAAAAATTCTGTTTTTTCGGTTCGGTTTTCATTCGGTTTAGTTCTCATTAAAAATCGAAATTTTTTTTATTGGTTAACCAAACCAAACCGAACCAATAAACTAATAAGAGCTTATTTCTTGGAAATACAACAGAAAAAAAAAACGAAAAAAAAAATAAATGCAAAAACCGAAAACTAAAAGTTGAAAATCAAAAACCAAAAAACCGAACCGAACCGTTGACACCCCTAGTGCAAGCATGGAAGTGTTACTATGTTGTGCTTAAACATGTTATCTTGTGTGTATGGCTAGACCCTCTCGTGAACTACAATTGTTCATTGGCATTATGGCATGCAGCAAGATTGACTTTAGGGAATTAAGGAAAAGGGAAGTAATTCACTTGTCCTTACAAGCCAATTTATCTGGCAATGGTTTTTAAGAGAAAATTCTGAATGTCTGGGTACTACCTCGACATGAGTTCTACATATGCCATTCCATTTACTTAGTCAATTTAAAATAGGGATAAGTGCAATAAAAGGCCTAAAACTTGTCACGAAAATGTAATTGAATCCTAAAACTTACAAAAAGTGCAATCAAGTCCTAAAACTTGTCAAATTGTTTCAATCAAGTCATAAAGTTAACATCGTCAACCTTTTTAACGGAAAATGATGACGTAGCGTTGACATGGCATTTTAAATAATTTTTCATTTTCCACATGGCTTTTTTAAATTATTTTTATTCAATTTATTTAAAAAAAATTAGATTTAAAAACTAAAAAGAAAAGTTAAAATTTATTTTTAAAAATTGTAAAAAAAGAAGAAGAAGAAGAAGAAGATAAAATTAGCAGCTCCGATCGCCGGCCCCTCCGGCGATGGGCGTGGCGAAGGAAGCCGGCCATTTTTTTCTTTATAAATTTTTTTTTTTTTTTTTTTAAATTAGCTTTTCTTTTCTAATTTTTAAATTTAATTTAAATAAAAAAATTTTAAAAAGCCACATGGTAATAAAAAATCATTTTAAATATCAAGTCCACGCCACGTCAGTATTTTCCGTTAAAAAGGCTGACGGTGTTAACTTTAGAACTCGATTGAAACAATTTGACAAGTTTTAGGACTTGATTGCACTTTTTACAAGTTTTAAGACTCAATTATATTTTCGTGACAAGTTTTAGGACTTATATTGCACTTATCCCTTTAAACTAAGACACGGAGACCCTATTCTTGCATCTTAAGATATGTAAATCAGGTAGACCACATGAAACTACTAATATTTTAGTTGTGCAATCCAACCCCCACTCTCAGTTTGCCATGTCATGCAAATTCAGCGAAAAGAGTCAAATTTTCATGGTAGGTGCATAAACTCGAAACATTCACTGTTAGGTTTTGCTGATTCAAGATGGATTTTCCTCTGTCATGCGGCCAGCCGTTCTCATTTATTTTCTTTATGCAACTATGTGCAAGTATCTGGTTGTGGTGTCCACTCTATATTTTCAATCTTTAAGAGCTGAATTTCTCTTTTAAATGACATCTTTCCTAACATGCTTACAAATTCTCTCTTCCAGGTTCAATATTGTCGGTCAGGTACTTTTGAAAACTCCTTACTACAGAACTGCATATCCTTTGCTATGTTCAGTGATCCCAAGTTTTCACCAGTTCTAACAATTTCTGGTATGCTCTCATTTGCAGTGGGCAATCACAGCTAGCGTAGATTTTTCTCTGGCACAGTTGTTTCAGGTTATTATTCTCCTAACCACTGGTGGCAAAAATGGCGGCGGATACGAGGCATCGAAATATGTTGTTATTGATTTCCATGGGGGAATTTTGCTCCTTCACGCTATTATAAACAGTCTTCCTATTTCGGTTTTATCTTTCTTTGGACAGCTTGCTGCTGCTTGGAATCTTGTAGGTGAGGAATCAAAACCCTGAAGAACATTTTACAAGGCTTAATTTTTCAGTTTCATTAGTGATCCTTTCCTTCACCCTCCTACAAGCCTTGGCATTCTGGTTTCAGGTGTTGTTGTTCTCATGATTCTCATCCCCTGTGTTGCAAAGGAAAGGGCTAGTGCCAAGTTTGTTTTCACTTACTTCAACACTGATAATGGGGAAGGCATTGACAGCAAACCCTATATATTTGTTCTCGGACTTCTAATGAGTCAGTATCCACTTACTGGGTATGATGCATCTGCTCACATGGTAAGTCTACCTTCGTTTCTTCTTTTTTTTTCTCTGTCCTTTATTTTTCACAACTCTGGGAATAAAATCATTGCAAACACGAGACTTAGAGGGGGTTTTGAGATAAAATGGTCGGAAAAGCCTCACGACATAGGAAATTTGCTCAAAATGATCCCCATAAGCTTTAAGTTACGGTTGATGGGAACATTGTATAGCTACTTTGCTTAGTAAATTAGTATGTTCCACTCTTCTTGGAGATTCTGCCTATTCTCTTGACCGTATCATCTAAATGATATAATCAGATGCGTAGTTCACGTCAGCCCTTTTATTTCCCTCAGTATCACCTTAATATTTAGATGTGTGAAACTGAAATCCTGCTTCTTATATCCTTCTTTTTCTAGACAGAGGAAACCAAGAATGCTGATAAGAATGGTCCGAAAGGAATTATTAGTTCTATCGGGATATCTATCATTTTTGGATGGGGTTACCTAGTAGGCATCACCTTTGCAGTGACAAACATCACCTATCTCTAAGCGATGAGAACGATGCTGCTGGTTATGCAATTGCCGAAATATTCTATTTAGCATGCAAAAGCAGATTCGGCAGTGGAGTTGGGGGTATAATTTGCCTAGGGGTGGTGGCTGTAGCCATATTTTTCTGTGGCATGAGTTCAGTCACCAGCAATTCCAGGTAAACATTTTTCTCTCTGGAGCTATTATCATATTGACTCTTGAGTAGGAGACTCATGCGATGCAAAATGTCATTTTCAGGATGGCTTATGCATTTTCTAGAGATGGAGCGATGCCATTGTCATCTCTGTGGCATCAAGTGAATAAGCACGAGGTCCCGATAAATGCAGTTTGGCTCTCCGCTTTTATATCCTTTTGCATGGCGCTGACCGTAAGAACATCGTCTTACTTTTTCACCCCTTGAATTTTCTATTCCTGTTTTGGCGACAGTTTAGATCATTTCTGTTTGATCTCTTGACGTGGAAAGATCCAACAAAGTGCCACTTTAGCTCTGTCCTCGCCAATTCAATGAACTTTTTCTGCATCCCTCAATCTGCTGATCAATGTGCTTCTTCAATCTGTTTTGCAGTCTCTTGGGAGCATTGTAGCTTTTGACGCAATGGTGTCCATCGCGACAATCGGGTTGTACATTGCTTATGCCCTCCCAATTTTCTTCAGGGTGACGTTGGCTCGCAAGACGTTTGTCCCGGGGCCATTCAACTTGGGACGATACGGGGTGTTAGTTGGATGGACTGCAGTCCTCTGGGTGGCCACCATCTCGGTCCTCTTCTCCTTGCCTGTGGCCTACCCCATCACAAAAGAGACACTCAATTATACTCCCGTTGCAGTCGGCGGCTTGCTCATTCTTACGGTTTGTTCTTGGGTCTTCAGCGCTCGGCATTGGTTTAGAGGTCCCATAACCAATATAGATACTTGAATTCAGTGTACTAGTTGCACACGATGTGCAGAAACATGCAGCCATACGAGAAAAATGCAGTAGCTATGCATCCATGACGTTCAATAGAAATCGCAGCGGGCCCCTCTTTCTCTCTCTTCCTGCCAAAGATTTTCTTTTTTCACACAGCAATATAATTGTTTAGATGTGTGCGAGATTGTTCGTGCCATAACTCCAGTAAATCGATGTCCCATGCCATCGGAAAACTCAGACAACTAGAACAAAGTGTTGGGCAAGCGTGACCATTTGATGTGAAATCCGAAAGTGGCGCATCAATGGTTAAGGGACGCAAGGAAGCGACAAAACATATAGCAACGAGGGCGTTGCGAAATTGAGTGGGGGAGAATGTCATGGTCCGTGAATCCTCTACTACTTGTGACATTTGTGAGTGGTGCTTCGGGTTATCGAGTGAAGAGTAAGGATGCAAAAGGGACGAACACAACTGGTCTGTGAGAATGATGTTAGGACGGTTGGGGCTAGAATATCTAGGATGGAAGGATTATATCACTTAAAAGCTCTGAAGGTAGGGTAGGCCTCCCGTGTACAAATTGGTCGGGAGCTTATGCCACTCTCCTGACGAGGCCATGGCAGGTCGAAATCAGTTGTTGAGCCTAAAGAGATCTGCTATCTCACTTGATGGACTAGATGCCCAAGCGAAACTGGGCATGGTACGATCTCGTACTGAGAAGCTATTCACCGTATTGTTCGCTGGAATAGCTATAGAAGGAATGCTGGCCTGGCGAATTCCGCTCGCCAGGCGCCGCACGGGT
Source organism: Eucalyptus tenuipes (assembly GCA_014182365.1). Classification (NCBI taxonomy): domain Eukaryota; kingdom Viridiplantae; phylum Streptophyta; class Magnoliopsida; order Myrtales; family Myrtaceae; genus Eucalyptus; species Eucalyptus tenuipes. The sequence goes on along the minus strand of CM024538.1, from coordinate 26,948,360 downwards.
CGTTCCATGGCCAAAGGAACTATCGGCCCATGACACATGTCTAAAGCATGACATCCTTTTTTCTTTTTTCTTTTTTCCTGATGTTCATTGACAATTGAAGAACTTTCCCCAAGAGTAAATGTCTGGTATATAAGAAGGCTATTTATGTTGACCGCAGAATCATCACATTATAATTCAGTTCCGAGAGGATTGATTTTTAGCTCTTTGCAATTCGATTGCGTACGGCATGTTTTGAAGTAATAAGAAAATGTTAATATTAGACTGGCAATGTGATGATGACCTAAAATATATAGTGATCAACTCGTTCACCTATTATGGGATTTGGGACTTGGTCAATCCCCAGTGTTGGTTTATTGGGAAATAATTTGGGTCATACGTGTACTAATTCTATTTTTGGAATCATCCAATCCACCTTCCCCCACCCAAAAAAAAAAAAAAAGAAATCCATTTAGTAGATTTTTTGTTTGTGAAAATAAATTTGGAATAGAATTAAGAAATAAAAAAAAATTGCTTCTTTGTTCTTGGGAACGACTTCAGAGTCAAATTCACGTTTTTCTTCTATTCTTTTTTTTTCTTTTCTTTTTCCCTTTTCTTCTTCTCCTTCTTCCCTTGGCCGATCGCAGGCCTCGGCCAACCCGGCGACCTCGTCAAAGCGTCTTTGGCCCCCAGCGAGGCCGAGGCTCCCCAACGGCTGACTAGGCGAGTTCGGCCTCGCTAGAGGTTGCCAGCCAAAGGAAGAAGGAGAAGAAGAAAAGGAAAAAAAAAAAACAGAGAGAGAGAAATATAATTAATTATTAAAAAATTAAAAAGAAATTCTAAATTATAAGAGAATTTGAAATCCTATCAAACGCATTTTATCTCGAGAATAAAATTTTTAAATAGTTACTAAATATATTCAAATGCTCAGAAACTCCTCTAGAAATAATATTAAAAAAAATAGAATAATTATCAACCTAAAAGTACTTTGAGATAATACTTCCATCAAACACTGAAATGATCTGCTATAATTGCATCCTTACTTCTAACTCAAGACGTGATTTCTCGAATAAAATCTATGAAGATCAGTCATGGAGCACTGCTTTCCCTCCAATCCGAGACCACCGGCCGAAAAGAGCCACGCCGTCATCCGCACTGCCATTCCCACGCGGCGATCGTCCATTGGGCGGCATGTCCCGACTAGTGGATAATTGTACGGGCCTCACATGCGCAACCCAGATAACGTCAGCGGGGCCCACGCAGCCCACGTGTCGCCAACCCACGTAAGAAAGCCCCCGCAGAGCTAGTGGGATTTGTTTGGTTCCAAGTTCTAAGGTATGCAGGATAGGTTCCTAATTCAAAAAATTGAGTAACTTGTTTTAATAGATAGGTTTGAAATTCTAGGTAGGTAGAACCTACAAACTTCTGACAAAAAACAAAAATCCTACAAAAAAAATAAAATCCTACAAACTTCACGCTATTTTGTGGTATGATAAGTATATAATTTGAAATTACTAGTCTGAACTTCTATTTTATGATCAAGACTTTTACTTTGTTAATATTTCATATTCTTTGTTTGTCTAAATGCGGTCGGTGGATTATAACAACAAGTAGTAGTTATTACAACAAGTAGTAGTTATTAAAGGTAATGATCTATTACCATCGTTCTAATATAAGTAAAACTTGAATAAAACCTGGAACCTATGACAGGATAAATTCTAAGATATTATATGCGTTTTAGATTTTAGATAGAACTTGTACGGAATCTGCAACAATCTATAACACTCACCCCTAATGAAGACGAGGGGGAGGGGTAGGGGGTACACAAGTCCAAGCTTCGAGCAAAGATTTGGCCGGGGTGATGAGCACGATATACCGCCAAACCGTCTTGCAATGTGAGGTGGGAGGCGATTGAAATTCCGCGGAGCCATTTGCCAATATCCCAAAAGTTTAGTGGGGGCTGGGCAGGATGCGATTCTCAGAAGTTTCTGATTCAAATAGAGAATGGCGAGTCGGCAAACAAAGGGATTTGATTACTGCTAGGGTCCTGCCCACGTCCCGTTATCCACTCGCAGGATTCTAACGGTCGGCTCGTCAAGCTACTCCTCCACTCCTCCACACACACCCGTCGATCTCTTCGCTTTTTCAAGGAAAAGTACTTGGACTGTTAGATGCGGGATCCCTCACATCATCATCATCCCCCACGCTCTCGAACCTTCTTCTTTTTTTTTTTTAACTTCTGCCGACTTCTCTATCGCTACTAAAGTCAAGGGGAGAATCGCCGAGAAAGTCACGATTCCCCTGCTTCCGAGACTCTTCTCCCCTTCGCAAGGACTGACCCCATGGCGATGGCGAGCCGCGGCGGAGACTGGGCGGGCGCATCCGCGGCGGCAGCAGAGGAATACCATCTCCTCCCCGACCGAGGGGACCAAGACGCCATCGAGGATGCTTCCGACGATTCTCGACTCAAACAGCTCGGTTACAAGCAAGAGCTCCGCCGCAGCCTCACGTGCGTAGCTTCGCCCCCTCTCTGCCCTCTCCCGAATTTTGTTATCTGATTCTTTGATTAGTTAATCGACCGAAATTAAGGCGCTTGAACTCGAAATTCCCTCTCTCTCTCTCTCTCTCTCTCTCTCTCTCTCTATCTATCTATCTCCGTGCATTCTTCCCTGAAAATGGTGCGGTAATCCGTGGAGATGTGATCGGTATCTGGAATGAGAGGCTCGATTTGGGTCGGATGTTCCTTTCTGGGGACACACATCTCTTCATTTCCTTTATATTTTTCTCCTCATTAGAACTATGGCTTCACATTCGCCCAATCGGAGTGGCAGAGGTGGAATGTGACGGTCGGGTCGGGTCGGATTGGATCGGATCGATTTTGAATGGATTATTCATACACAGAATCTGTATAAAAGCGACCCATTTCATTTCATTCGACTCCAACAAGTATGCTTGAGAGTTTATGTAGAATCGTGATGGATTACATGGGCCATTTTGTTTAAGTACGTGTTCGATGTCGTTTCTTATTCTCAGTGTGATTTCTGATTGCACTGAGGAAGCCTTAGATTTTATACTAGTTTTTGAACTTTTGTCCAATTTCTTATGAAATTTCAGAAATTTCAAATCCATTTCATTTTATATCCCTATACTTTTAATCTAATATATATCATCATCTCTGAACTTTCGATTGATTCGATCGGGTACTTGTATTGTTTCAAAGTATTCACTGTGTCTTTGGGGTTTTGAGCAGGGCAATCGCCAACTTCTCTGTGACTTTCTCCATAGTATCGGTACTCACGGGACTCACCACCATGTACGGGACAGGGCTCACCTATGGCGGACCCTTGACCATGATCTACGGCTGGCCATTCGTGGGCATGATGACTCTGGTGGTCGGTTTCTCGATGGCCGAGATCTGTTCCGCTTTCCCGACCTCCGGCGGCCTCTACTTTTGGAGCGCCAAGCTCTGCGGGACTAAGTGGGGACCCGTCGCCTCTTGGTTCACTGGCTGGTACGCCATCACTCTCTCCTTTTTCACTAAACCTTACTTGCAATACCATGTTAGATAGGCATATGACATATCCAAATGCAATCTCTGCAAACATAACCGGAAAGCGGTTTCGCATTTAGACCCGCCCATTTCGACTTTAGGCCCGCCTCCTACTGGATCCAAGAAGTCAGTAGGGCGTTACATATGTTCTGGTTAACCTATCCAACGTGGGCTTCCTTGTCCGAAAAATAAACAAGTAAACAAACGAATACTCGGCCAGATTTATGTGCGGTATCGCGTGTCTTTTAGAATGGTGCTTAGCTTTATTTGGGGTATCAAAATTCCATGGCATTCCGGTCGAAGACCTTCTCAAAATTGCCTGCGCAAAGCGCAGTGCCTTATTCACATCCAACTACAAAACTGAATGGCCCACGATATAGCCCAATATAGAAAACGATGCGCGTTTTGGCTGCAGACGAGGCCCGTCGTATGGCGCTGCGAGATCATCGAACGTGGTCCGGATCGTCCGGCTCTGACCAACTTGGATCAAAAATAATTTTCTTCTTTCGTCGCGGTCCCGTCATGTGGTTACATGCTTTGCCACGTGCGAGATCTCTCGTCGATTTGCCAGCCATGCTCCATCGCATTCCCACATCGACAAGGAAAATCAGATCAAAGATTCAGATTTTCTGCCTTCTCGGGTCAAAGATTCAGATTCCGTTTCGAAGTTTTAGCACGCACGTTTCGCTGACCCGAAAAGCCCGCGGGGGCTGAATTTTCTGAAACGTCCCTCCATGTGACATTTATAAATTATACTTTTCTGGTCAACTTTGCTGATCGATGCATAATTTTCTGAATTTTCGTGTGGTTTCTAAGGAAACACGTTCGTGCCTTCGAACCTCCGTCTCCATGGCAAAGCGGGCGATGATTTTACCTTGGAAAAAAGCGCAACCTGAAATTCGGAAAAATCGTTCCGTGAAGAGAAATTTCGTGCGTTGAAATTGTTGACTCGCCGGACATGACCACGTAGCATGCGTTAGGAAACTTATCACTTGGTTCAACTTGGCCATATTTTTTGGGATGCCGGGAGCTTAACACAAAACTATAGTTTTTCCAGTTTAACAACCTTTTGTTTTTTATCTTTCCTATTAAGAGTTAAAATTCTCTATGACTCTCAATTAGTACACGTGAACTCACGTGTCGATATTTGTATTCTATAGATTTTGTTTTAAAAGTATCGTGTCCGAATATGTGAAAAAATTCAACTTATGTTATCTAGTCACGCATTCCAAGGAAGGAAGGATGCCAGACAGAGGCACGGAAAGCGACATGAAGGTGGGCACGAAGTCAACCTCTGGATCACGTCGGCAGTAGGACAGCGAAAACTTAATTGAATCTCGATCTTGATGGAAAACGATTCTCTTTCACCGAAAAAAAAAAAAAAAGAAAAGAAGAGAGAAAAGTGTTCACGTGCACGAATTCCTCCCGGCCTTGTTATGAAATTTCTAACATTAGATTTCAACGTTCTGCGTCACGATTTCGATTGGCTGTCTTGGGTACGACAAGCGGTAGACAGCCGACGCCTAACGCAATCATTGATTAAAAAAGAAAAGGGGGAATATAAAGAAAATCAAGAAACGATTGATGACCGAAGAGGCGAAACGGTATCAACCCAACTTGAGAAGGGGAAGCATCGTTTTCAAGTAGTCATGCTCATAAGCTCTCGCGTCATGCTTTCTTGATTCCCTTCCTTCATTCCGTCGTTGGCTGCTCTGTTTGACCCTCTTCTTCTCAGAGGTGCAATCCCAGAAAAGAGCCGCTCCCTTTGATATTTCGAGATGACTTTGCTGCGGTGATTTTTGATTGGATTGCTCCTCTGAAGTGGGAGAACTTCGCTCCTCCCTAGAACTTATCAAACAAACAGAGAAGATCTCGAGGGGGGAGAAACAGAAGCAGAGAGGCTGAACAGAGCATTTTTGAAGTCTCCCTTTTTCTAGGCCGTGTGAAAGGAGAAGGAGAAGGAGAAGGAGAAGATGGTTTATGATCGCGATAAGAGGGACCTCCCGACTCGCGCAGCTCAAAACGGGGGCGACGCCGTTGACTCGGGCCACGCCCGTCTGCATGAGCTCGGCTACAAGCAGGAGCTCAAGCGCGACCTCTCGTAACGCTCTCTCTTCCTCCTCGTGTACCTCCGTAGTTTCTTCCGATGGGCTCTTTGCTGAGGCGTTTGGGTCGTTTGGTTTGGTTTTGGTGGGGATGAATTTTTTGGTTGCAGGGTGATATCGAATTTCGCGTTCTCGTTCTCGATTATATCGGTGCTCACCGGCATAACCACGCTCTTCAACAATGGGCTCCGGTACGGCGGGACGGCCTCGATGGTCTACGGGTGGTTCGTCGCTGGTTTTTTCACCATGTTTGTCGGGTCGTCCATGGCTGAAATTTGTTCAGCTTACCCGACCTCTGGGGGCCTCTATTACTGGAGCGCCAAGCTCGCAGGCCGGAATTGGGCACCGTTCGCCTCTTGGTTGACTGGCTGGTAAATTGTCTCTTCGGTTAGGTTTATGCAGATTTCGATACTAATACCCGCAGTGGAGACCCCAATTTCTCCCTTGCATCCTATATCCTATAGTAGCGAATCGAATTTGTTCATTTCCAGTGTCATTGCTTCTACAAGTAATTGTGTTCGATGTGGTGGATAAAGTCAATCTCAGTATTGCTATTGAGCGGGAACGCATGTTCTTTTGTGGGGTCTGGTGTCGGTGTCACTTTCCGTGAAAAGCGATTGCTTGCAGATTTAGTAGGTGCCTCGGTAACAATTGCTTGATTTTGGTTGGATTTTGTTAAATCCTTTCACATTCTAGAAAGCTTGTCAAGAACGTCTCATTGCTGTCCCTTTCTCTTCGTGATCACGGTCTTGCATTTTCCATGAAGCAGTGAGAATTGCAGCCAACGTAGGAAGAGATGCAGTAGCAGCAATTTGAAAATTGAAACCCACTCCTTTTCCTACAGCCCCTCTAGTTTGCTGTAACTTCAATTATAGGCAGGGCGATGGTTGGAACATTATAAAGTGAACAACTATGACAGACGAGTGTGGTTCGTACAAAAAGCTCAAATTCATTGAACAGCTATTGCTTCTTTAGTTTGGTAGGCTCAAATTCTGCCTGAGGAGGTGCGAGTACTGCAGTCGAGAGCTCTAGTGTAAACTCTGAGATGCATCACATAAAGGTAGTGCAAGCACGGAAGTGTTACTGTGTTGTGCTTAAACCTGTTATCTTGTGTGTATGGCTGGACTCTCTCATGAACTACGATTGTTCATTGGCATTATGGCATGCAGCAAGATTGACTGTAGGGAATTAAGAAAAGGGGTGTAATTCACTTCTCCTTACAAGCCCATTTATCTGGCAATGGTTTTTAAGAGCAAATTCTGAATGTCTGGGTACTACCTTGACATGAGTTCTACATATGCGATTCCATTTACATAGTCAATTTAAAATAAGACACAGAGATCCTATACTTGCATCTTAAGATATGTAAATCAGATAGACCACATGAAACTACTAATATTTTAGTTGTGCAATCCAACCCCCACTCTCAGTTTGCCATGTCATGCAAATTCAGCGAAAAAAGTCAAATTTTCATGGTAGGTGCATAAACTAAAAACACTCACTGTTAGGTTATGCTGATTCAAGATGGATTTTCCTCTGTCATGCAGCCAGCCATTCTCATTTATTTTCTTTATCCAACCGTGTGCAAGTATCTGGTTGTGGTGTCCGCTCTATATTTTCAATCTTTAAGAGCTGAATTTTTCTTTTAAATGACATCTTTCCTAACATGCTTACAAATTCTCTCTTCCAGGTTCAATATTGTTGGTCAGGTACTTTTGAAAACTCCTTACTATGGAACTGCAAATCCTTTGCTATGTTCAGTGATCCCAAGTTTTCACCAGTTCTAACAATTTCTGGTATGCTCTCATTTGCAGTGGGCAGTCACAGCTAGCATAGATTTTTCTCTGGCACAGTTGATTCAGGTTATTATTCTCCTAAGCACTGGTGGCAAAAATGGCGGCGGATACGAGGCATCGAAATATGTTGTTATTGGTTTCCATGGGGGAATTTTGCTCCTTCACGCTATTATAAACAGTCTTCCTATTTCGGTTTTATCTTTCTTTGGACAGCTTGCTGCTGCTTGGAATCTTGTAGGTGAGGAATCAAAACCCTGAAGAACATTTTACAAGGCTTAATTTTTCAGTTTCATGAGTGATCCTTTCCTTCATCCTCCTACAAGCCTTGGCATTCTGGTTTCAGGTGTTGTTGTTCTCATGATTCTCATCCCCTGTGTTGCAAAGGAAAGGGCTAGTGCCAAGTTTGTTTTCACTTACTTCAACACTGATAATGGGGAAGGCATTGACAGCAAACCCTATATATTTGTTCTCGGACTTCTAATGAGTCAGTATACACTTACTGGGTATGATGCGTCTGCTCACATGGTAAGTCTACCTTCGTTTCTTCTTTTTTTTTCTTTGTTTTTTTTCACAACTCTGGGAATAAAATCATTGCAAACACGAGACTTAGAGGGGGTTTTGAGATAAAATGGTCGGAAAAGCCTCACGACATAGGAAATTTGCTCAAAATGATCCCCATAAGCTTTAAGTTACGGTTGATGGGAACATTGTATAGCTACTTTGCTTAGTAAATTAGTATCTTCCACTCTTCTTGGAGATTCTGCCTATTCTCTTGACCGTATCATCTAAATGATATAATCAGATGCGTAGTTCACTTCAGCCCTTTTATTACCCTCGTTATCACCTTAATATTTAGATGTGTGAAACTGAAATCCTGCTTCTCATAATAGCCTTCTTTTTCTAGACAGAGGAAACCAAGAATGCTGATATGAATGGTCCGAAAGGAATTATTAGTTCTATCGGGATATCTATCATTTTTGGATGGGGTTACCTAGTAGGCATCACCTTTGCAGTGACAAACATCACCTATCTCCTAAGCGATGAGAACGATGCTGCTGGTTATGCAATTGCCGAAATATTCTATTTAGCATTCAAAAGCAGATTCGGCAGTGGAGTTGGGGGTATAATTTGCCTAGGGGTGGTGGCTGTTGCCATATTTTTCTGTGGCATGAGTTCAGTCACCAGCAATTCCAGGTAAACATTTTTCTCTCTGGAGCTATTATCATATTGACTCTGAGTAGGAGACTCATGCGATGCAAAATGTCATTTTCAGGATGGCTTATGCATTTTCTAGAGATGGAGCGATGCCATTGTCATCTCTGTGGCATCGAGTGAATAAGCACGAGGTCCCGATAAATGCAGTTTGGCTCTCCGCTTTTATATCCTTTTGCATGGCGCTGACCGTAAGAACATCGTCTTACTTTTTCACCCCTTGAATTTTCTATTCCTGTTTTGGCGACAGTTTAGATCATTTCGGTTTGATCTCTTGACGTGGAAAGATCCAACTAAGTGCCACTTTAGCTCTGTCCTCGCCAATTTAATGAACTTTTTCTGCATCCCTCAATCTGCTGATCAATGTGCTTCTTAAATCTGTTTTGCAGTCTCTTGGGAGCATTGTAGCTTTTGACGCAATGGTGTCCATCGCGACAATCGGGTTGTACATTGCTTATGCCCTCCCAATTTTCTTCAGGGTGACGTTGGCTCGCAAGACTTTTGTCCCGGGGCCATTCAACTTGGGACGATACGGGGTGTTAGTTGGATGGACTGCAGTCCTCTGGGTGGCCACCATCTCGGTCCTCTTCTCCTTGCCTGTGGCCTACCCCATCACAAAAGAGACACTCAATTATACTCCCGTTGCAGTCGGCGGCTTGCTCATTCTTACGGTTTGTTCTTGGGTCTTCAGCGCTCGGCATTGGTTTAGAGGTCCCATAACCAATATAGATACTTGAATTCAGTGTACTAGTTGCACACGATGTGCAGAAACATGCAACCATACGAGAAAAATGCAGTAGCTATGCATCCATGACGTTGAATAGAAATCGCAGCGGGCCCCTCTTTCTCTCTCTTCCTGCCAAAGATTTTCTTTTTTCACGCAGCAATATACTTGTTTAGATGTGTGCGAGATTGTTCGTGCCATAACTCCAGTAAATCGACGTCTCATGCCATCGGAAAACTCAGACAACTGGAACAAAGTGTTTTATGAGACGGCACTCATTCTTCAATTCATGCTTGTTCAACTGATGGTTTAATAAACCTATTTTGCCTCCATCCACAGGCATGTCTAAAGCATGACATCCTGTTTTCTTTTTTCTTTTTTCCTGATGTTCGTTGACAGTTGGAGAACTTTCCCTAGGAGTGAATGTCTGGTATCTAAGAAGGCTATTTATGTCGACTGCAGAATCATATCACATTATAATTCAGCTCCGAAAGGATTGATTTTTAGCTCTTTGCAATTCGATTGCGTACGGCATGTTTTGAAGTAATAAGAAAATGTTAATATTAGACTGGCAATGTGATGATGACCTAAAATATATAGTGATCAACTCGTTCACCTGTTATAGGATCTGGGATTGGGTCAATCCCCAGTGTTGGTATATTGGGAAATAATTTGGTTCATACGTGTACGAAGAGTCTATTTGGTAATCGACCATTCAGTACTTGATTATATTTTCCCCTACCAAAAAAAAAAATCAAATCCGTTTAGTAGATTTTTTGTTCATGAGAATAGATTTGAAATAAAATTAAGAAGTAAAAAAAAATTATTTCTATGTTCTCGAGAACAACTTCAAAGTCAAATTCATGTTTTCTTCTTTTCTTTTTCCCTTTTCTTCTTCTCCTTCTTCCTTTGGCCGATCGAGGGCCTCGGCCAACCTGGCGACCTCATCAAAGCGTTGTTGGCCCCCAGCAAGGCCAAGGCTCCCCAGCGGCTGGGCAAGCGTGGCCTCACTAGAGGTTGCCGGCCAAAGGAAGAAGGAGAAGAAAAGGAAAAAAAAAATATATATATATATATAATTATTAAAAAATTAGAAAGAAATTCTAAATTATAAAAAAATTTGAAATTCTATCAAACACATTTCTATTTCGAAAATAAAAATTTTAAACGGTTATTAAATATATTCAAATCTTTCGAAACTCCTACAGAAATAAAATTAAAAAAAAATAGAATAATAATCAACCTAAAAGTACTTTGAGATAATACTTCCATCAAACGCTGAAATGATCTGCTGTAATTGCATGCTTACTTCTAACTCAAGACGTTATTCATCGCATAAAATCTACGAAGATCAGTCATGGAGCATTGCTTTCCCTCCGATCCGAGACCACCGGCCGAAAAGAGCCACGCCGTCATCCGCACTGCCATTCCCACGCGGCGATCGTCCATTGGGCGGCAGGTCCCAGCTAGTGGATAACAGTACGGGCCTCACATGCGCAACCCAGATAACGTCAGCGGGGCCCGCGGAGCCCACGTGTCACCGACCCACGTAAGAAAGTTCCGCCCCCGGAGAGCTGACACGTCGGACCGAAAAGGTTGGCTGGGGCAAGGCAAGGCAAAGATGAGATCAGGGGAAGGGGAAGAGAAAGTGGGAAGAGATAAAGCTCCAAAGTCAGAGACGAAATTTTCCCGGGAAAATGGGAAATGAAAGGGAAGGAGAAAAGCGGGGATCCTGATCTCCTCAGGAAGCAGACAGGTAGCTTCTTCTTTTAGTCTTCTCTCTTGATAGGTTGATTTGCCAGAGATGATCCTCATTTTCTATGTTTCGATTTTTTATTCTTTTCCTTTCATTTTTTCTGGTTTGATTTTAGCTACGTGCACGTCGAAAAGTACTGTGTGTAAATTATGTGGAGTCTAAGAACTGTAGAGATCTGTGCCTTGGGATTGACTTTAGCTCGTACGATTGAAGTCTCCGGAAGTGATTGATTATCTAGCGTGACATTGAGCTGGAATTCTCACTTCTAGCAGTGCATATTTTAAAAAACTGAACAGTTTCTAGGTCTGAACATATTCCTGGAAAGATTTTCTATTTTCCTGGCTTTAATGTCCAGTCCTTCCACACCCTTTAAACTTTTCTCGCATTTTTCGCGCCGTTTGTTTTCTATAACAAGGCAGTGAGGATCATGAATCTATATTCGTGTTATCTAGTAAAGGGTAAAAGCATATGGATGTGTTATATGCAGTATGATCTGATTGGTTCTATTCTTTTTCTAGTTACTTTCTTTGTCATGGGTAATTTAAATGTAATTCATATCATAGATGAAAAACCTTGACCGATTTCTACGATAGGACTGAAGTTCCTCAAGCTTTAGATGCGGGGAACTTATGCTTTTCATTCATTAGGAAACCACCTTGGATCCTGACGGTTTGATGGCCACATAAGCCTGTTGTTAAAGCCATGATCATGTCTGTTTTAATGGTTCTGTGCTGGATGGCTGGTTTCCCATTTCCCCTCTTGAATCTAGTTGAATCATTTGTTTATGCATAGCCAGTTGATCATTGACATTAACAAGAAGCACTCTCATACGAAGGTGTATACTGGTGTTGACTCGTGGATGGGGATGGCATCCAGAATCATGACACCAAAAAATTGAAGCTTATGATCCAAACTAAAAGGAACATGGAGAAAGTCTGTGAATTCTGCAGGGCTTTGAGGCCCGTCATCTACTGTCAAGCCGATGCAGCACAACTTTGCCTCTCTTGTGATGCAAAAGTACATTCGGCCAATGCACTGTCTAGCCGCCATCTCCGATCTCTCCTATGTGATTCTTGCCAGTACCGCCCAGCATACGCTCACTGTCTGGACCACAAGCTGTATATCTGTCGTAATTGTGACAGGAGGATCCACGATGGGTCTTGTCAGCATCGGATGCAGGCAATCTACAGTTACATGGGATCCCCTTCAGCTAATGACTTTGCAGAATTATGGGACTTAGACTTGAGCCAATTGGGCAATCTTGCTTGCACCGGTCCATCTGATTCCTCTTCCCATGAATTCGTGGATTTGGGCACAATAACTGTGGATACTTCAGGTTCAGTCTGTCCAGGGGAATGTAATGTTGGATCAAGAAATCAACAAAGAGCTAAGGTAGGCATCTTTGCATACTTGTCAATGGCATAAGCTCTGTTAGTTCTTTGTGATGATTAACCAGTCATCATAAGATATCAAGTTGAGTTCTAGGTGACCGATTTGAGCTTGTTTTGCATACTTGTAGTCTCAAAGGGACAAATAGAATGATTGTTCTTGTGTCTATTATCTCCTCCTATTTTCAGACATCATGCGAAGGTCAGCAGAATCAGTCATCTTGCTTCATTATGCAACAGATTCTTGACTTGAGAAAGCTTCAACTAAATGAGAAGAAGGACAGCTTGCCATTGATTTGTGATCAAGAGCAAAATGATTTTTCTTCGTCATTTTCTCATAGTCCAAGGAAGTTCAATGAGACCACTGATCAGAGTTTGCAGAGCTGCCACGATCTTTCCGGTGAAAGGATTACCTTGCTCCAGGATCTGAAAGTGGAGACCTCTCCTTCAACATTTTCCACACTAGGGAACTTACCATCATCTTCAACTTCTGGCACTCCTAGCCCTTGGCAGAGCGAATCCATCTGGCAATGCAGAAGCCCTTTTCAGACTAGTCAGGTTTGATCATTGTCGTTGAGTCTGCTGTAGATAATAATTGCATGTTATTTCTCGGTTCAGTTCTCCATGTGGGATGCAGTGTTCATTTATAAGGGAGTTTCCTCTTCTTCAAATTTATTTAACATTTTCATTTCAAGTTGGGCCGAAATTCTCATTGAACAAGAGCAACTTCATAATCATAAATATCTTTAGACAGTTCAAAGGTTGAGTAGGAGTTTCAGACAGAGTTTCGCGGTTCTTATCTTCATTCATTATGAAATTTTTGGTCGTGTTGTTCCTATTGCTTCTTCACGTATTTGCATGTAGTGGTGATGAAAGATGTGCAGCTAAGATGCTGACAACGAGAAGATGAAATGTAATGGGCTTCATATATGGTACTTTTTCCTAAAAGCCATCAGTGAGAAGTGCCAGTGCTTTGATGGTAGAATAACGCAAGAAAGAGAATTTCTTTAATCTAATCTTGTTAAGGTAATCTTTATTTGCATGATGTATTACCACTCATGGAGAGCCATTGAATGTGCAGTTTTGGACCCAAAATATGCAAGATCTTGGGGTTTGCGACGAGCTTGCTTGCCATGATGATTTTGACATTCCAGAAGTTGATGTGACATTCCAAAACTATGAAGAACTTTTTGGAGGAGAGCAAGACACAATCAGAGCTCTACTTGATGAAAGCAAGCTGGCATATTCTTCTTTGGACAAGGATGTTCCTCTTGATGACTCAGAGAATAGCCATGCCAAACTTTTCGAGGTTTTACTGACAACCCTTTAATGGAAGAACCTTTCATTACTATAACCCAACTTCCCAGTTGGAGTATCATACTGCAGGATAATAGATTTAGATTCTGTCCCCAACCCCAACTCCCCACAATCGCACAAACACAGACCAAGAAATGAGGAGAAGTTATTAAAACTGCAGGGAAAACCAGAAGGCATAGGATACTGAATTATAAAATTTTCTCTTTGAGCATGAAATGTTAAAAAAACATATTATTGTGACAATCTGTTTAATATGACAGACCGGCAATGAGAAGTACAAGCAATGTGCTCAATTAGTTCACTCTTAGTACCACCATGGGATGGTATAATATAGCTATCACGAATCAGTGTTTTTTCCAATTAATGTATTGTTCTTTTGCATGGTCTAGTCTGGATTTTGGAGAACAAAGTTTAGAGGTTCGGAAATACAGGCATTCCCTTTGACAAACTGTTAACTACTCATCAAAATTACCGCAAATCTGTTGTTTGTGTTGTGCACTTGAAGCAGTGGATCAAGGAAGATAACGGTGGCGGTAGACAAATTATGATGGGCCTCAAATTTGGTTAAACTTCATTTGATTGGATAAAATGCTGTCATCAATTTTCTGGCAGACCTGACAATATGATTTTCAATACTTTAGCCTCATGTGAAATTAATTTTCGGATTCTATAATGTGTATCTCACAGCAGGATGTAATTTTCTATGACAGGATATTTCAGTGGCTACATCTATTTGCTTTGGCGCCACCAATGTTATGGATGGCGATACAGTTCTTAAAAACCAGGTTAATTTCATACAGCAGGGAACCTTGGATCCCTGCCCCTCCATTCGAGAATCTTATTCGACATTGTCACCCTCAATTTCAAGGCTCAATTCAAGAAGCACCGGTTTAGATTCTCTTGAAAGCAGTCTTTCACCCAGCATCATTGGAGGAGAACAACAATGCGACTTGCATGAGGAGGACATCGTCAAGAGGGATGGCAGACAAACCGACATGATGAACAACATAGACAGAGAGAAACCTCGAAGGTATGCACTAATTTGACCCAAACAATGCGATGTGTCCTCTCAATGATTTGAGTTCTTCTATTAAAAAGTAGGCTAACTTAATTTACACTTATCGCTGAAAAGGAGGTGTGCATAACTCAAGTTTCATATCAGGACCGTGGTAGGAAAAAATTAGTCCTGAATCTGATTGACGAATCATGAACATACTGACCTTGCTGGACTAAATCACTCTCGTCATGTTAACAACCGAAATAGTGTATGTTCATTAGTGCAAACGAGTCATCTTAAGGTGCTTGTTTTCGCACAGATTTGCCACCTATGCCTGTGAGCCGGCAAAGGTGGAAGTATAGACAGTTTTTACTATAAATCTGCAGGACCCTGTTGCCTGGGGGCCTAAGTACAAGGATCTTTCACTTAAATTGATCAAAATCATGGCAAGAAAAGAGAGGCTAACATTGGTCAACATAGAACTTGTTCCTTATGAAAGCAGATGAATGTTCCTTCTTCCAGGCACGAGAAAAGAACGCAGAACGCATCCCAAAGAGGGAAAGCAGATGCACGGAAGCGTGTAAAGGGAAGGTTAAAGATCGGGGGGTACGATTCTTGATACCGCTGGCGTCACGAGAAGCGACCGAGAGTGGTCTTCCTTCATCTTCATGTTCTGTAGCTGTGCTGTACATAAGTGACGAGCCCTAAGAAATTACTGGGGCTATGGATCTCGTCCTGCTGTGCTACTTGTGTTTTTCTGAATGCAAATTAATTTTCCCGTTTCTCTAGCAAACGCAGGGAAAACTACATGCTTAGAGCGTCATTAAGGAGTCCACGGAATTAAAGAGAAGGAAAGCAGAGGTAAGAAGAATCTGCAGAAACTGAGCATAGATCACACCTAGGTTATTGCCCTTCGCTATAGAAACGCCAAAGGGTGCTCGTGTTTACGCTTTGTTTCTGTTTAGTTTTTTTCTGAAAGCGATGGAAATCAATAGCGAGACCAGATTTAGAGCAGTCTCGATGAAAAATTAACACTAGTCTTGGCAGAGTTAACCTCGGAAGCACGATGTAAAGAGAAGGAACTGTTCAGACCTACGTAAGTCCTTAAAAGATTTCATCTCCGTCCTCATCTGGATCTCGAAATCACTGGAATGTAAAACTTTTAAAGGGTATTCCCTTTCCCCTTCAAAGCACGAGCACGTTAAAATGAGGAAAGCATCCATGGAGCCCGCCGTGCCAGTAAATCAAACGGACAGGCCACGGATGTCCAAGTAAGAGCGAAAGCTCCCTTCCTTTAGTGAGGTTCCCTTTTAACCTATCGGTCGTTTCTTTTTACGCGTCGGCAGCTGTGGGTTGGTGGGACAATTTCGATGGCCTCCCCTCGTCAAAAGGAAAATGAGGTGATCGATGATAATCCTTGTCGCCTACTCACACTTCCATCCGTTCACATTCACCCTTTGGATTTTGATAATTCACCGCACAGGTCAAAAGAGAGGGCGATGCTACCGAAATGGGATCCAATGTGGAGGACCGTGTGGACCGCCGTGTAAGGCCATCCTTCGACGGCTTCTGCAGACGGGGCCAATCTCTTAGGGCTAAGTTCCTGCGTGGGACACGTGTTTCCATGAATCGAATCCATCGTAGCCGTTGACCGTGTAAATTCAATATATGGCCTTACATGATCAATAGCAGTGAGTGATCGCATCCATAGACCTCGGCCCAACAAAAAGCTTCTCAAATTCTTGCCCGTACCCAAGAGCATAGGGGTTGTGTCCATCCTACTTGTCAATTATGTGAGCCCCGCATGATCAATGGCTACGTAACTACTTTTGATCAATTGGGTCAAGTTTGGATAAGAAGTTGGCACAAGCTCGAGTGGTCAATGATGTATTGCTATTATACCACCAAAAACTCTAAATTATGCTCATTTTGGCACCATTACTCCCAAACTAGTTTTTTTTTTCTTTTTGGTAACCCGGGAACCGCCGTAAGCCGACAGTCGACGACGCAAACCCGAGGCGAACCTGCGGGGACCCACCTCCCACAGACCGCTGGTAAGTCGCACAAGCGAACACGGTGGCTCGAACTCGCTCCCTTCCGGAAGAGGGATTGAATGCAAGCCAACGTGCCCACCAATGAGGTGGGTCCCAAACTAGTTTTGTGTCTCTAAAATCATCAAATTCGCACTAGTATGACAAGTGCCATTGATACCTCAAACTTGTACTAGCGTGATAAAAATACCATCTATCCGCCACCAAAAACCTTGTATTTTTCCATACGGCAGCATCAACATGCCACCTTTTTTTCCCTTCCATCCATACCACAAACTTGTACTAGCAACGACCGTAATTTTGCCCTAAACACCAACAATATTTCAAAGTCCAAAGTTTTGGGCTTTGTATGGCAAGTGGAGAGTGTTTTTGTCATACTAATAAAAATTTGGAGGGAAAAGTGTCAAAAAAAGTCATCAATCTATTGTATTAATGCTAATTTAGTTCCAAACTTTTTAATGGTTGCAATTTAGTCATAAACTTTTTGATTTGATGCCAATTCTATCATTCCAATTAATTTTGGCCTAATATTACTGATGTAAACGCTGGCAGACTTATGTGGCACTGCTGGCACTGACATAGATAAACTTTAATTTTTTTTCTTTTTTTTTCTCTCCTTTCTTCTTCTTCTTCTTCTTTTTGCCAGTGACCGGGCGGCCTGGCCTCGACTGGCCATGTTAAGACTGAGCCCCGACAAGGGTCGACCTCACTAGATATAGCTTGGGTAAGGGTAGCCTTAGCAAGGGCTCCCCTTGCCAAATCTAATGAGCCGAGCATTGCCCAAGCGAAGGTGACGCTCGGCTTGGTCACCTTGGCTTGGGCAAGGGCCGGCCTCACCATGGCCAAGCGAGGTCAACTGTCCTGGCCATCGCCCGATGGACAGTCACCGGTAAAAAGAAGAAGAAGAAGAAGAAAGGAGAGAAAAACAAGGAAAGAAAACAAATCAGAAAAAAATTGAAAAATCATTAGCAACAATGGTGCCATGTAAATTAGCTAAGTGTCCATGGTAATATCCGGTCAAAATAAGTTGAAATGACTAAATTGGCACCAAATTATAAGGTTTATGGTTAAATTTGCATTAGTTTAAAAATTTTAGGACTAAATTAGGTATGACTAAGTTGTCATCAATACAATGGATTTATGATTTTTTCAACACTTTTCCCCAAATTTGGAGGTTTTCGTGATACAAAAAAGTTTGGCGTATCGATGTCACAGTGGACATTATTTATATATATGTAAGCTCAATAAAAGTGTAATTATGTCAATATCCAAGCTAGAGCTACAACAAAAGGGAAAGGCATTGACTATTTCACGAAAGCACGTCAAGTATGATGCGCGAAGGGATACTAAAATGAGCGTGCAATTATACGTAACATTGGAAATTTCAAACAATATTTAACCCGTCAATTTTTTTTTTTCCAAACCAATAATCACGAAACTTCGCATGGCCGGACCAAATCAAAGCTCCAAAGAAAAAGATAAATCTGGCCCTATCAATGATCTCATAGGTGTAATTTTCATAAAAGCTAGAGCGATCAGTCGCCCAGCTTATTGAAGCATGCAATGTGGGTGCGGGAAGACCCTTTTTTTTTTTTTTTTTCCTTTTCTTTTTTGGGTTGGGTTGCCTTTCTCGTGTCGTGGGGAGAGAGAGAGAGAGAGAGAGAGAGAGAGGGCATCGCAAGGTCCGAGGCGCACACGAGAGTGACCGGTGTCGTGTCAACCGCTGGGCCGACAGTGGGGTGACCCAATTTGGGGGGCGCTTTATCGGACTTCGCACCCCCTAATTTTGGCCCTTTTTGAGTATCCAATGATTGACCATTCTCCCCCCCACTCCCTGGCCCTCCTTTTCTTTATTCAACCTTATTCCATCTCGCCGACGTGCGCCCCCACGCGACCGGAGAATCCCTTCCTTCGGCACGCGCTTTTCTAGAGATTTATATGTAGTTTTTCACTTCCCATTCTCTACTTTTTGACAAAGAAGTTTTGCCTTCTCAGCTGTGTAACGTCCAGTTGAAATGATCACAATATCCTTCTTGCACACCAAAACAAGAAAAAAGAAAGAAGAATAAGAGGTTTTTTTTAAAATTTTCTAATATTAATTATTTCGTTTGTGTGAATTCTCTATCCAAATCTGTGGTCACTGTCAATTATTGTTAATCGCCCGTCACCCTCGATCGTTGTTAATTGCCTCTACCGCCATTAGCTCTCTCTCTCTCTCTCTCTTTCTCTCTCTCGCTCTCGCCAGTCTTGCAATCAAAGTCGTTACAGCTATTGTGACAGCATAAATGACCTTGACAATAATATTTAGGAAACGTGATGAGAATCTGTGACAGGTCCATTTTTGGGGCCACAAGGCAAGTCTTTTAGTGACAAGACAACAATGGCAACACGAGTTGTCAAATGTCACAATTGTAGGCGTAAGAGGGAGGAGGCATCCTTGGTGACTAACCTAAGGGTTAGGTTAGATTTTTGGGTTTAAGAGATGTGGATTGGTGGGTATGAATAAATGTGTATGAGCATTTACGGAAAGGAAAATTGAAATGTCTTAAATGGATGCAAAACTCTATGAGAATAAGGATGCAAACTCGCACTTTCAAAGATAGAGAATGCAAAGTGGTTGAAAACTCGGATATGTGTTTGGCGCTTTCCTTTTTCATTGTCATACTAGAATTGGAGATCAAAACTACCGTCAAACTTAACATAATTATTTGGGGTTTGAGAGTTTTGGAACACGTTGACTTCAATCATGGTCAGAAGGCATTGCACATAAAAAAATATAAAAATAAATTTGAACCTTCTTTGGATATTTGCCGTCATCATTTTCATGTGAATAGAAGGAGTCGCTCTTATTGTAATGAAACAAAAGGGACCACATAAACCAAATAAATGTTGATTATCTTTCTAAATTTAAAGTATCCCGATCTATAAATTTATATGCAACGCCGTGCGCATCAAGTTTAATCCATGGAACTTTAGCCGACCTGCATGATACATAAATCATGTCCACATGGTTTTACAAGATGGCCCACATTCCATATGAACGATGGCAAGTGTAGAGTACGCGCCCCTGCAGGCGCACGTAGGAAGAGTGCTCGGCGTCTCTTGGGTGGCTTCAGCCCTCTTCATGCTTCAGCGTCGAAGTCAACAAGCCTGGTTATCCAAGCTAAGAAAAAGCCACATTTCTACATACGCTAATTATGACGTACTAATTGCGTGGCATGACGTATAACCGGGTCGCCCTCCATACTTCCAAGCCCATTTTGATAGGGCCCTGGTCGAATGGAAATCTTAAAATTCAAAACCTGAACTCCACCGAACTTAAGGAAAACCTCCTCTTTTCATTAAATTATTAACTTGGGTTAAGTTCTAATTTGGCATTTTTGCCGAATCGAAGCAAAATTTGCACAAACCCGATTGCATCTATAAGCTTTGTTGGTCACAATATGAGTAATTTACTTACCGACTCGAAGTTCCATTTATTGGAAAACTACCGGCGTTATTTTGTCCGATTGTTTAATCGATTTTGATAAAAACAACTTTTACAAATTTCGTTGCTCAATGCAAAGGTCAATATGATGATTCAACGCAATCCAGAATGCAGTCTTCAATATACCGATTGTTCTTGTGTTATGTGTGATCAATCGCCGTGAAAATATAATGTTTTTCAATTCAATGTTCTTAACAAGTACCCAAAGACACTCGTTAACATAAACTCTGACATGTTAAAAGTAGAAATATCGTTTTGTTCAAAGATATTTACGCTTAAGAATCTCTCAAACTTCGAATCCACCGGAACATGGACGTCCTCCCGATGTGTATTTTCGTACATTTTGCAACTCTTCTCCTTCTAATTAATAAGGGGAGACAGTTTTTTCTTCTTGTTTCTCGTTTTGACGTTGAGAGCACATTGTCTCAAGTTAATGTAATCCTCAAATTCGGCCGGCGGGGGGTAAACATCAGTAATTTGCAACCTATCTAAGCAAAACGACACAAATTGAAATTAAGAACACCTTTCAGGTCAATCTCTTTTTTTTTTCAAAACGACAAACTTGACTAAAGGGTAACGTGCGAAATTCACTTAATATAAAGAGTGGATACGTACCCACATGACGCATCATCAAAAAAAAAATTATACTAAAAGCAGGCATGAGGGTAGTGGTGCAACCTGGCCTTTTATTTTTCTAGAATGTGGTATAAAAATGGGTCCGGCATGCATTATTGGTTTATCATGAGAGGAGGAAACGACACAACGAGCGGGTCGACTAAGAACAGATGACAGATCCATCGATGGATCATCATCATGAACCCACGATAGGAAAGGCATGGCGTGTCATTGCTTCGGCCGTCGGATCGAGATCGGAAGGCGCTGTACGAGGATGCACCATGCATGGAAGGAAGAAGGAGGAGGAGGAGGAGGGGTGTCATGATAGGGACAAGGCCACCAGCTTTGTCAAGGTGGAAAAAACGGTGTTGTGCGAGTGTGAACAGCGAAAAGCGAGATCCAAGCACGATCTCGCCGCTGACTTTTTTTTTTGCGTTTCTTTTGCTCTCTCTTTGCTTTGAACGTGGTAAAGTGAGATAGGGGGGCGCTTTTATCCGGTAGTCGTCGCTTACTGATTCAGCTGCTGCTTTTTCTTCCTCCATCATATCCCTCCAAGTCATGGACGGCTGTAGTTATGCACAGCTACGTCTCATGACTCAACAGTAAATGTCGTGACAGAATGGTCAATCAGAGAAGCAACGAGGACCACTATCGTTTCCTTTATCGTTTGTTCTCTTGCGGGCATCCTAGGTCAAACAAGCAACAACCCACTCTGATCTCTAACCATGGAAAAGGTGATACACGCTCAAAAATATGGAGTAACATGCTCAAGTTACCCTATCTTGACCAAAATGCTTTCAGACTTTCGGAAATTTCATCCAAAACTATCCAAACCTTAACCTCTCTCTCTCTCTCTCTCTCTCTCTCTCTCTCAACAAAGACCGAGACTTACGCGAATGAAGAGTCGCGACAACGATGCAAGCCTGTGGCTCACTTTAGGCAACCCTAAATAGGGGTCGCCGATGCCTAAGACATCGGATTTGAGTACTAGCCTCATATTTGGGGTGCCGTTCAACACGGCATAGATACATACACACATAAAAATTGGCAATGTGTGGTGGTGTGTCACGCACTGAGGTTTGGAGGGTGACGGTGACGAGGGCGTCATGGTGAAGGAGGATGACATTGGAGTGGGAATAAGTAAGAAGAATTGACGTGGAAAGACGAAGATTTTTTAATTGAAAAAAAGGGGGGAAAATAAATTGAATTCGTCCAATATTAGCTGTGTTTGATGTGTCATCCTCTCAATGACGTAAACTGCAATTCTCGATTCATCTTTTAGACTAAGAGGATCCCAATTTCTTTTCTTTTTTTTTTAAAAAGGAGTGTTTTACGGGTGAAATTTGGTCTATTACCATATAGTTCAATCTCACCAATTAAAAGTACGAAGACGTGGAGATTCAAGTGTAGAATTTTCCTTTCCAAATTCATGTTTACATGAGGGATGCGGGGAAGATAAATACACATTGGGCAAGGAATATTACAATTACTTTCAGACCTACATAATTGACATGTAGGTAATCGAATTTTAGTACTTAAAAGGTACCTCATGATCCGATTCGGAACATTGGAGCTTTTAAGGTGCATCGGAGCTTTCACGATACATAGTAGACCTTTTAGCATTTTTTTTTTTTTGCCCATAGAGAAGAATTACGAATACATCGATCTACTTTGGAATCACATACATCATCATAGAAAAGGAGCAACTCTTGTAATGTCTACAAGAATACAGAACATGCAAAACATAGGAAAATAGTCGAGATAGAAAGTGATTATTAAATTTTACAGTATAAATGCATTGTGTGAAGAATTACACTCAAAACAATATCATATGTAATTATTTATTTCTATATTATTAATCAATTTCATCATATCGGTTGTAAGCTTTTAGTTAACGAGTTTGTGACTAATAGTTCCAACAGGAGGATTAGTAAAAAACAAGAGGCCGTTATGTGTATATGCCACGATCTGTGATAACTACAGTTGACTTGTCGGTGCTCGATTGAACTAAAAACGATTTGTTTCTTTATTCATAAAAGCTTAAGCTTCAAAGTTTTAAAAATCATGATTGATCTATCATGGAATGACTACTGTCCTTTTTTTTTCAAACTTACATAATAATTTTTGGACATTTAATTTGTGATAAACCAGCAACTTAGCAAATAACTCAAAAAGAGTGCACATGGAAAGTGGGATTGATGGCCTTCTCGGGTCCGTGTGCCATCGTTTCAAGATCCATTCCACGCAAATATCTAGGCAAATGGCCATTCTCAAACGTCCATCCAACCCTCAATTATAAGGCAATAAATCTAAAAAGTTGGCCAATGAACAGACTCTTGTCGCCATCCAAAAACCCCATAGCCCCCGAATTAATGCAAGCAAAAGGAGGAGGAATATATATATATATATATATATATATATAATATTAATGTAAAGCAAAGTTTCACTCCCGCACGCAGACAAAGGAGCCCCATCAATCCCACTTTCCTTCCCCTCTCCTGCATCAAGGAAGAATATATAAAATTTTCGACTGTGGAAATTCCCAGAGCCTTGGAAAACGGGTTAGTGGAGTTATTTTCATTCCCCACAAACATGCCCTTCTTCAACGTGAATTTCAACCTCACTTTTTTGAAAAAAGAAATACAAAGAAGGGATATAAACAAATTTGCACCCCATGGAAAAGTAAAAGCTAAAACAAAAAGAGAGGGAGGGTGAAAAGAAGGGAAAAAGACCACTCACGCCTTCGACCAAAAGCTACGATCTCGCCTTTATATACGACCCGTCATGTCCCCTGCCACCACCATTCACTCCTCATCATCACTCACTTGAAACTTTTCTGTGTATAGCTTCCCTAGCTATGTAGCAACAAATCATAAAGCTCTCTCCCCCTCTTTCTTTCCTTTCGTTTTTCGATCTCATCTCTCACTTAACTTTTGCTTCCACAAGCAAATCTCCATTCCCTTTCTCACAAACCAAACCATATACATCCACCGGGATGGGCGGTCGTCGGCATGTTGCGGTGGTTTCCAGCAGCGGTTACGGAAGGAGCAGCGGATGTTGGCGTCGACGGCGTCCCAAAAACTGTACTAGGGCGATGCTTGTCTAGCGAAAAGTAAGGCACGAAAGCGCCGAAAACAGCTTTGCAATTGCGCTCTCCCGAGTTTCTAACCCTTTTTTCTGTTCACATCAAGTGAAAGAAATTAAACAGACGGGCAGAGTTGGGAGAGCAGCATCGTTGCATTGCGGGGAATTGAGGGTAGCGGTCCGATTTTCACGTTAAACTCATCATCATGTATTTCTCTTTTTCTTTCTGTAGTACTTATCGACTTTAGCTTTTCTGTGTTCCTTCTTTTTGGGGGTTGCTTCTCATGATTTTTGTCTTTTTTTCTATCCTTTGGAAATGGGATGTAAGAGACGCATGCTCGAGTTTTAAAAGAGGGATTGAGGTCGGTTGGGCTTTGCGACTAGAGAGGGAGGGAGGGAGGGAGGGAGGGAGATGTTGCTGGGCATGCATCACTTACACCTGAGAATAATGTATCTTTGCTTTGTTTATGAAGTTAACAAAACTTTTAGGGCAAGAAAAAGTTCATCTTGGCTTCTTTCTCGTGGACGTTCTCGGACTAATCTTCCCATGTGGTCTGTCAGGTGTGTTGTGTACTTATAATAGATTGAGTTTTGGATTGATGTATTTGTACACGACCCCTTTTGTTTTTTCTCTTTTGGTGGAAGATTACAGCCGATGTACACATCATGAATCAATAATTTGGAAGAGGTTCTGTTGTTCAGATCACGGGAGTATCTTAAACTTTGGCCGTATTCATGTTCAGATGGGCTTCTGGCTTTTTCCGATTTGCATGATGAAGCCATGATGTTTCTGTAAATTTCTTTCCATCATCATAAAGATTAAAGAAAGGAAACCGGAAAAATGAGCAGAAAAGAAGAGAAAAAGAGGATTAGATTTTACTGGTATGGCCCCAGATAATCATCCCGGAATTATGCGTTTGGTCTCCCACTTAGGCGTCAATTGTCTTGTAGCTGGGAAACCCTCGTGAACCATGATCATCATTTCATCTACCTCGTCAGAAAGTTCCGACCAGAACAAAAGGGCAAAAAAAAAGAAAAGAAAAGACTCGTCAAAATGTCGAACGATGAATTAACATTTTTGTATAGTTGCGCGCCTGTTTGCTGCTCAAAAATTGCAGCGTGCTTTTCCTCCATCCCTAATTAGGAAGAACATGCGACTCCTTTCTGACATAATAATCTGAACCTGTTTCATCATGACTATGGGAAATGAAGTAAGTACGCTTGACTTTTGTGGCATGGAGTTGAACCATTTTAAAACAAATGAATTGTTCGTGAACATAACACCAGTTTAAATTAATTAGCATGTGTATGTAATATGCGCATATACCTTAATACAAGACGGCCAACACACCAAATTTGTTATCTCCGTAAATGTCTACAGTACGAGACACAATTTTCTGTAGTGAGTATCCATGTAACTTTTCAATTGTAACAATTACTACTTAAAATATATTTCGTTAAACATATTGTTAAGTATATGCAATCATGTATTAGAACCCTTTTTCCTTCTATGATGGATAATTTTGCTATGTCCGTTTATTAGTAAAGTGTGTTTGATAATTCCTTTCATATTATTCTTTTTCAAACGTGAGTTTAAAATTATTTTTTGTTAACTGATTACCCTAAAATGAATTCAATCTTTTCATACTATCACTGGAAAACTCGCCATGAGCAATTATTGCAAACACGTGATACGTAGGTATTTCAAATCACCATATATTTATACATAATTGATCGTTTCTAGTCATCGATTATCAAAATTCGTTACGATCTATTGTACATCGAGTGGGAATTTATTACTGAAATTGGCATAAGAATTAGAGATTCGCTAAAGTAACTATCGAAAGTAAATAATTGGTAAAGCTCACGCGTGAGCGTGCAGCGTGACTCGATTAGTCGGAGGAGCTAACGACGATAGAGTAAGAGGCGCCCCGCGAGGCCGCAATAGATGGCCATGGACTCGCACTTGGAGGAGCCCAGCAGGCTCGTTTCGTCACTTATTTGCTTTGATCCTGTCTCCATCTATTCCGCGAAGTACTCAGGCCGAGCTGAGCCCATGAAGGGATTTCGTATGGCCGTGCATCAATCCTCAAATTGTCGCTTATGCGAAAAAACAGAAGAATTCTTCAGAGGGTAGACGAAACCATTAGCAATGTCAACCCGTTTCTCAACGCAAGTTAATGATTTTCTGAATCCTTCAGATTGATTTTGACTAGGCTGACGCTCCAAAGGACGTCAAGGTGCCATCGAAACTCCTATAAATCAATGTAGATGCCTGCGTCAACTACTATCACTGGAAAAAAAAAAATTACTAATGACAATTGCGAGTCTCCCCCACTCTTTCATCTAAAAGTTGAAAGTTCGAAGACCATTCTAACAGACTCATGCTTGTTGTTTGGGAAGGGTTACGGTAAAAAGCAACAAAAAATTTAAGAATTTTGTGAGGGAAAGAGAGAGCAAAATTGGAAATTTTCTTCCTCCATCCAAATTTTCTCCCCTCTCATAGAAAGAAAGGGAGGAAATTTGTAAGAGTGTTTGGTAGTTCCTAAATAGAAATAATTTTGGTCCAAAGGGTGCCCAAAATTTAGAGGATTCCAATCCTACTACCTAAATGAGGAGCATCTCAATCTTTTGTCAAAGATGTAATCCATTAAAATTATAAAATTATATTTGATGGTCCGGATTTGAGTCCATTATCCTTTCTAGTATTTAGTGATATTCTCCATACCTAATATACTCAGATAAAATGCCAAATAAAAAATCCGATGTTGAGAGTGTGATAAATCCGGATTTGATATAAAAATCTAAAAATTAACTAAACAATTCCCACCTACCGAGAAAACATTACCTCAAGCGAGACTCATTGTCCTTGGCATTTCTCCTCAATGCCACCCCACCACCACTCCGACAACCATCCACCACAGCAGTCTCTCACTCCATGTCCTCAAGTATCCTCACCTGTTCCCTTGCTCATGACTCACTTGGAAGGCTATGGGTCACCACCTCATCTATGGCTCCCTCACTTTTTCAATCAATTTCAATTTTTCTACCATCACTCAATCATCTCTCAGTTCCTCTTTGTACTTCACCTCCGATTGCTCATTCTTGTCCTCCATTGTTCCACAATCTCTCTCTTGGTCAACTTTGAACTAGGTGCTCACCAACTATTTGATGAAACGCCATAGAGAAATTCTCCTTGTCTTTACTTTGGACTATTGCTTAATGGAGGAGGTGGCCCCCCTCCATTTCGCTTTGTAGCTCGCCTTGCTCCATCACGCTTCCTCCACCACAGTAGCTTCACCTTCAAATCCTATTTTAAGTTGCATCAAATACATGATGGGTTATTTCTACAATTCGAAGGATATTTAGAGGATTTTAAATCCCCCTTTATCATATCTTATTCCAATCCACATCCGGATTGCCAAACATGATCTAATGATATAATAATCATATTTGTAGAGATATATATAGTTACATGTTGTTTCATCACTGATGATCAACACCATTCTTGCCATCCATTAGAAGTACAAATAAGAAATTCTCCCAATTATTTCATGATTCCTTGGGAGTGACATAGTAAATGAACATTTCTTCACTTAAAAAATAGATTTTTTGAAATGATGTTAAGACCTGTCAAATTGACGAGTTAGATTGAAAATGGCACAACCTAAATTGACCAATTTCATCTGTTTTGTCCATTTCTATGTAATACGAATCTAGTGACCCATACCCAACTTAACATATATTGCTAAAATATTTTCATATTTAATTAATTTTCGAAAACTCATACCCAAATCGGGATGAGAGCACAAAGTGAACAAGCGTGAAATTGAGAGAAGGCAAGAAGTCATATGGATGGGTTGAGTCTAAGAAAGTTGCGGACTCATTAAACATCCATATTATTTGGGGTTTTACTATTTTAAACTCATTTACAAAATATAACTAACTCATCTAATAATTCAACCTATCATATATGGGTTATATATATATATATATATATATATATATATATATATATATATAATGGGTCTATAACCTATTTAGACAAATCTAGACATTGTTAACAAGTGTCCCAAGACACTCAATATAATATTAACAATAGAAAGAACGATTTTCAATATGCAGCAAACAATGTCGAAAATTTAAAATATATTCTCTTTTCAAAATGCCATCTATGAAAACATAACATTCTAATCATAATTAATTCCTTTTATCGAGTTTAGAAGCCCCTTTGGATGAAATTTAATTTTAAATTAAATCAACGGGGAGAAAAATGTACCTTTCAACAGGTTATGGGTATTCCACCAAAAAAAAAGAAAAAAAAAAGAACAGGTTTTAATTTTAAAATTAAATTCTGTTTGACCGCACCAAGGCAACTCATATTGCATCAGCACCCACGACTCGAAGGGGATTGGTGGAGACACTTCATCGGATAAACTCTCGTTCCCAATAATTAAAGTTAATAATGTCGACAACAAGTGATCAGGTCGGCAATCAGCTCCTTTTTATATTTTTTCTGTGCAGCTTCAAATTGTCAATGTTTACAGGATTGGGTCCACTTCCTTTCCTTGATTGGACACTTTATCATCCCAAATTTACGTTCTAACAAAATATTTGTGCATTTCGTGAAAAATTTACGATGGATTTATTTCTCTCAAAACGAAAAATATCTTTAATATCTTCCATGAAAATTATTTTTAAAAAATAATTATTTTTTATTTATTTTATGGTTTATAATAAGTGATTTCCTTCCCCTTATTCCCTCAATCTAGATTAATTATTTTAATCCATGTTAGATGATTTCTATATATCAATTAGTTCTCCATCATCAAAATACTGGAAAATAGGGAAATAATTTTCCATCAAGCAAAATGATGTTTAGTGCGCATACATCATATGTTAAGTCTATCTCGAAGAGCTTCGCTTTTCGTTCTACGAAGTGGATGCTTTTGTGGTACTTGTCGTGGGGCACCGCCAAGCCATTTTGTTATTGTTTGTTTCGAGTTCAATATTGCAATCGCGAAAAAAGGTTTTGACAATTCATGCAAAATGTCAGGAGCAATAATAGAGAGGAACCTCCATTTGAATTGCCCTACGAGTTTGGCGAAAGAGAAACTACAACCGAAGCTCTACACATTGGGCGATATTATCGAAGAGAAGTTCGGCATATAATTTAATCGGTCAGAAAACATAACTAAGATCGTCCTAATATATTTCGTTGCTTTCTTTTGAAGGTAAGATCTGCATCAAATACTTTGCCGAGTACTCTTAGTCCATTAGTACTCGTGATCATGTGAAATTATGACTAAAGCCGTGCCTCGAACGGGCACGCGTGACAAGGTAAAGTTCCATGCCAATAAGAATCCTCAATCCAAAAGCTAATAAATTATATCCATGTCAATGCATGAAATGTTGTATGAAATATGTGGATAAAATTCGAGTCTCGAATGAGTTGTATATGCTTAAGTGAGTGAGATTCGTAAAAGATGCACCAACCACTTATCTATGAAGCGGGGGGAAGGCCATGAGAATGATACAAACGATGTTGGTAATGAAAAAAAAGATAAAAGTAATGGTAAATGCCATTTTATTAAGATCACTCTTAAAAACTCCGAAAAGGTCGACATTTACAGCGAAGTGAAAAAGAGATCCCCTACAGCAGGAGCTCTTCAAAAAACCCTAAGGGCCAATCCCAGACATCATCATCATCATCTTACATACGCATCTCTCTCTCCCTCTATCACGGTCTCATTATTGCAAATGGCAAAGACCTAGCCCAAAAACCTATATGAACAGCACCAAGTGAAAAAAGAAAGTCAAAACAACCCTAGCAGTGAAAGGGTTTAAAAAAAGGAAAGAAAGAAAGATGGTCAAAGTGACTGTAAAAAAAGAGCAAGATGGAAGAAGAAGTATGTCACCGTTTCTGCGCCACGACTGATGGCGCAACAGGACACGGTCAAAGCTCGTGGCCCATCGCCACCGCCCCCGCCCAAAATTCAAGGGGTCCCCCTCCCCCCCCGGCCGGGGTCGGCTCAGCGCAGCGAGAACCACTCCACCAGCTCTCCCCCACGCGCCTCCCCGCGGCGTCCGCGGGCTCGCCGGACGCCGCCAGCGGGGAGCGGCAGAGCGGGCAGTTGAAGTTGAGGTGCTGGAGCCACCCGTCGAGGCACGCCTTGTGGAAGACGTGGCGGCACCCGAGCTCGCGCACCTGCTCGCCCTCCCTCATCGCGGAGAGGCACACCACGCAGTCGGGCGACCCGAGGCCGAGGCCGAGGCCGCCGGGGGCGGCGGCGGGGGCGGGGCAGCGGTGGGAGGAGAGGCGGTTCTGGTTGAGGTGGTCGGCGAGGACGATGAGGCCGGCGAGGCCGGAGCCGATGAGGCCGGCGTCGACGGAGGAGTCGGAGGCGGCGCGGTGGATGGATCTGGATAGGCGGAGGGAGTGGAGGAGGGCGAGGAGGAGGGAGCGGAGGTGGCGGACGCTGCGGGCGACGACGGCGAGGAGGAGGAGGGGGATGGAGCCGGAGGCGACGTCGTGGAGTTGGCTCTGCAACATCGCCGTCGTCCGATTCGAGTGCTCGTTTCCGGATGATGGAGGAGAAAGAGAGAGGCTCGTGTTGTGCGTTGGGTTGGGTTGGGTTGGGGAGGGCCAAAAGAATGGGAGAGCGCTGTGCGCTGTATTATAGCAAGGCATGTGCTGTGTTTTGGTGGGGGGCCCACTTTCGTTCCATTTGAAAAATGTTGGGATCTTTCATCGGAAAATTCAGAAAAAAAATCAAAACTGAGTATTTTTTTTTATTTGGGTTAGCAAATTGTTGATCTTCGTTTTTTGGGGTGGTGGGCTGATGCGTGGATAACGATGCTGCCACACATGTGTTGTTCGGGAAGTTGCAGAGTTTCATGGTGATTTTCGCTAATTAATCATGGCGTACTTTTTTCTTTTCCTTTCATCACGTCAGTCAGGCCAAGTTGCTGACTTGATGGGGTTTCGGCGAATGCCATTGGCTGTGCCCGACGTCGCAGGTCGCGAAGAGGCGGCGTCAAAGCAGGCGCTAGTGGCTGGCTCTCGAGTATCACGGTTGGATGAGGAGCAACCAGATGAGATTAGAGATGTTGAATTTTTTTTGTGTTTTTTTTTTATTTATATCTGGACGCGATCTGAGTGTATAATCTGAAAATCATTAATCCGAGCTTTCATTATACAACTGAGATTACGACAACAAATAATAATCATTAAAAGTGGAACTTATGTAGAACATTAAACCTGTTATAAGATAAGTCGTAGGTTTCAAGATATGCAGAATAAATTTCAAATTCCTAAAAATAAGGAATTTATTTTAATGGGTAAGTTCCAAAGTTTCACATAAAACCTATACCAAACTTGGCACCGCTAACCCTTAAAGGAAATGATAAACATCGAACATAAAAATATGCTCCCTTTGCTTAGTGAATGACCTTTTCCTCACCATCCATTTAGAAAGTAGATGTATGGCCTTTTCTACGGTATTTCCTAATAATAGGAAATGCGATTAAATTATAAAATTTACAAAAAGTTCAATCAAGTCTTTTTGTTAACTCCCGTCCAACTTAACTGATGAAAAATAATGATGTGAATTTATTTTTTTTATCTCTCTTATGCGACATTGATCTTACCAAAAAAATAAACATAAGACTAAAAGGATGTCATCTTAATCCAAATTATAATTTTTAACTAAAATCTTAATGGAAGTAGATTAAAAAGTAAACAATGCTAATTTTTCTTTTTAAAAAAAGAACATCAAAAAGGAAAAATTAAACAAATGAGGCAGGCCCTTGTTGCTGCCGTCCCACCATCGCCGAAAAGGGCAGGGGGGGTCAGCAATCTTATTGAGAATTTGATTAATTATGCTGAGTGAGTTTTCTAACTGGTAATTGAGATTGAATCGGCTACTCACTTTAAATAAAGATAATTTCTACACTATAAAGTCAACATCTCTCCTTCTTCAACCCCCTCAGCATGACTACTACTTTTTCTCTTCTTGTAAATGAATGCAAGAGAAAGTCTCCACGTATATAGTGTCAGACCAATTGTCGAACTTTGCCGCTCTGCTACTTTTAGGAGATTGGAGATATATAGAGAGGAAGGAAATTCGATTAGTTATTTTGAAAATTAAAAAAAAAATAATGAACAGAGAGAGAGGAGGGAAATTGAGGCATTTTACAACTTAGCAATTTATCATCATTTGCATTTGATAAGGGACCTCCCGAAATGTCTTCGATAAATTTCAAGATTATGTTCATGGCTTCGGCTCTTGACCTTGGTAGACTCCTAGCTATCTTTTTTCAGTTGTGCGAACTTAGGTGAGGCAGATTGCTAGAAATTGTTGCGATTTCGAGATAACCGAAGTTATGAGAACTTTTTGAAATACGTTACAAAAGCCATAACACTCCTTTTACGGTTGTCATTGGCATAGGAAGGGGTACCCACGCAGGACATTGCCGGACTTCTTGAATTGGCGTAGAAAATGTAGGTTAGGTTTGGTTCTGCTAATCCTTGCCTTGGTAAAGTCAAGGCATTTGGCAAGTTTTTCTGAAACCACTCTCGACAAATACTGGCATTGGTACAACCAAAAGCCCAAGGCAAACCTGGACTTCCAATTTTTTTGGAACGCAGCTACAAGAATTTAATGAACTTTTTTTTTCCCAACGCATCATGTCACTGACGAGTTAGATCTTTGACTCATCAGCAATCTTCGGAGCACCGCCGAATCAATTTTTCTTACTTTATTTTTTAGTTAGATATAAAACTTAAGCCCTTTACGAATATAATTTTTTTCCATGCATCATTTAAACCAAAGTTGATTTCAAATATGCTTTTCAATTGAATTTTACTAAATACTATTTGCATTTTTAGAAAAACTTAACGTAAAGTCTTTGCGTGTCCCTCGAAAACTTTTCCCCAATGTCAAACCAAACTCAGCCATGGGACTCATGCCAACTAGAATGAAAAGAATGGGGAAAATTTTAAAAAATGAAAAGGGCAAGAATAATATGGGTTACGATAAGTAATCACAATTAATAAACGGCGCAAGTGGACGTTGGATGGTGAGAGATCGGACAGTCGGGACAACGACCACATCCGAGATTGAGATTTGCCGCGATCTCCGGCACAATTATCTGCCCGCACCAATTAACACTTTAGTTGAAGTCATATTGCGAAATGGAGATAAAAAAAAAAAACGAAAAAGAAAAAAGGGCGGAATCTTCACCGTCCAAGGAAGATCAGTGGACCACCGACCCCGCTGAATATCTTTTTGTTTTATAAAAAAAATTAGCTTTAATTTATATGCAGCCGTCAAGAAAAAAAAGTGTACTTTTTTAAGGTTTACGCATATGATCGGTGAACCTAAGTTCAATGTGCAATGCAATCTATGATATTTTATTTATTTAATATGATTTCTAAACTTTAACTCAATATGTAATATTATTGCTAAATTTTTAATTAGTTCAATGCGGTCCCTGAACCTGTATATATATTAATGGATATCTAAATACTGGATTGAATATATATCACAAGCTTGTTCAAAATAGTCTCTGGATATTCAGGGACTATATTGAACATTAACCATAAATTCAAGAACTAAATCAAATAATTCAAAATTCAAGGATCATCTATTGAACTAAAGTTTAAAGACTATATTACACGTTGGGTTTAAGTTCATGGATCATCTGCATTATTTTTCCTTTATTTATTTATGATGGGTGAAAATATTTACCACATTTTGAGGGCAGTATTGCCCAACTTAAGTCGTCAAAGATGAGATTATAGGATAGGCGCTCTTCCAATAAGTTAATTTATTAAGGAAAAAGATATATTTAACCCATGGAGGAATAGTGCATCGAGGCACCGTAGAAGTGTTCAAGAAAAATAATTTTTTTTCTCGAAAGAACCGTATTGAAATTTCACGCAAAAGTTTTGAACTAAATAATAAAATTACAAAAAAAAAATTATAATCAAATTGGCATAAAAACAATGAATTTAGAACTAATTGGACGATTTTTCTCGTACCGACAATCATAGTTTCTCTAGTATAAAATTGATTCACCCTAGCCTGATCTACAGAACTAACCTTTTCTTCCCAATCTATTGCTCGGCGACAAAAAAATTGGTTTTTTATTTGAGTGTTGCAGCCACTTTTTATTTTTTTTTTCTTTGGGTCTGAGGTAATGCTTACGATACCATAGAAAGATTTGACATTCCTCGTTCCAAAGCGTCACTTAGGCAGTTTGACTCGACCTAACTAAGTAGTGCATTTCCCCTCCCCATTTTGCTATTAAAAAAAAATCCCCGGCCAAATTCTATAGGTACAACAACCACCCCTCAGAGAACAATTCTCGATGATAAGAAAAAGATAAAAGAATTCATAAAACCCTAGAGATAGAGAGACACCTTAAGAGAATCGGGCTCTCTGGAGTCTTCCCTAAGATAATGAGCAAGACGGGTCTATAATATATACACTAAATTGCATATAATAAAATGATGGCGTGAGACCCTTAGAATCGAAGGTGGTCTAGGATGTTCTCGTTCAATGCAGATTATTGGGGGAGAAAAGCGCGATGATTAGGCTTTTCCCCCCGGGGCCAATTAGTGGTGCGCATCCTCAACTTTCGAACCGCCAATGCGCGACTTGGCCGCTCGCGCACGCGCTCCATACTTCTATTCCTGCCGTCAATAATGCACGATTAACAAAAGGCAGAGGATAAAGATACCGACGTTCCCGCGCCCCCCCACTTGGATTTTAATTAGCGAAAGGGATGGCGATGTTCTCTACGCCGGTCCCCTCCCTTTTGATTAATCAACGACGCCTGTCTAATCTGATGAGATGAAGACGATGTGCCCCGATTCGATTGATGGAACCCTCTTTCAAAAGGTCGTGACTTCTCGCGTTGCAGGTTGCTTGCACCACAGAAACGCCCACCCGTAGCAATCCTCACTGAGCAAGTGCCATCGCGGATGGGAACAGGAGGAGTTAAAAACGAAGGGAAGACAGACGAAGGGAGACGCTTGCGCGGCACCATCACCCTCGCATATTATTGAGATTAGATTTCTTTAACTGACATCGAGCATCCGAAATCTGTCGGACCATTCGAAAGGATGAGAAAAATGAAACTCGGAGCCAACATCCTCAATATTTTAATAATGAGTGTTTGCGTCACTTGAAATAGTTAGTTAAGGAAATATATTTTTACTATCGATAATATTATATACCTAAACATTTTTATAGATAATGGGAATATCTTTCGTTTATTCATTTTTATAAGTAATACAAATAATCATCTTTCAAATGTCCTATAAATCCTTGATTTTTCTTAAAAAAATAATTAATACTATGAAAAACTTCAAATTAGTACACTTGTGATAAATTTACTTAAAATTAATTTTTTACCATGAAAAACATCAAATTAGTACACTTCTAATAAATTTATCATAAATTAATTTTTTATCACAAAAAATCTCAAATTGATACATATGTGCCAAATTTATCCAAAATAACCATAAAAAATCTCAAATTAGTACACTTGTGATAAATTTACTGTAAATTAATTTTTTTTACCGTTAAAAACCCCAAATTAGTGCAGTTATAACAAATATACCATCCGTTAAATTAAATTAATATTACAAAAAATCACAAAACTAATACGACTTTGACAAACGAAGAGTAAAATCTCAAGTTGATATATTGGTCAACTATTACATGTTATCCAACTCAACAATTTAATAGTAAAATTTACAAAAACTAATAAAATGTAAAATCAATTTAGAGTGAATTTATCACATATATACTAGTTTTGATTTTTTAGTAGTGAAAAAATTAGCTCAGAATAAATTTATCATAAATAGACCAATTTAAAGTTTTTCATGATATTAACTCAAAAAACAGCACCCCATACAACATATTCACACTCAATAATGTAAATAATTTAAAACTCCTGCCTCCCACATATATCAATCTTTTTCCATTTCAAAGCCGAAGTGGACTGAACTTCTACCTTGCACTTCTGTTGCCAAAAATCTTGGTTACGCTTTATTTTTCAGGGCCCCCATCTAAATACAAAGTCAAACAGCTGACTATATTAGGATTGTGCGATCTCCTCAACATCTAGGCCATGATTCACATAAATATAAACATGGCACAGCCCACTGCTCAGGAGTATTCTCAATGAAATCCAGTAACATCGATCTATTCAGGTGCACCATGTGTTGGGAGTAGGCAACAAGCCCGCCGATTGGTTGGCCACTTTTAGCCGTAGAATACGCTCAGAAGCAAGATTTCCCCCTAAGCCGCATACGGGTTAGAAATCTTAAGGCTACCCTTCGTGCTATATAGCCTCTTGTATTCACCAAAAAAATCGTACAACGGGTATCTCCGAATCTGACATCATAAGTCAATGAGCAAAGAAAAACGACCATCACGGTGAAACATGGAACATCCTCCTTCACTAGAACAAGCAACACATCAAAAAATACATTTGAAGCCCTCGTGTACTCAACCTGGATTACTTTTTTATGTACAGCTACCAAGCAGTCCAAAATCAGCTGAGGGGCAGCGATGGCTGAGATTCATTGCCATATCATGGATGATGCTCCTTTTGATTCACAAATGTGACAGTTGATTTACAAGTTCCCAACAAGGGGTGGCAAGCTCCATAACTCAAGCTGCTCTTCTTTCCCTCTTCATCAACTCCTGAATACAATTTGAGACGGCATATTGTTACCAAGAAATATCAATCTTAACTTTTCCATGCACTTAAATCTAAACCATACCAATTTGGTGCTGGCAAGTGACGATTGATGCCTCACTCTCTTGGTGCGTAGGCACTCCCCACACCAGCTAGAGAAATCTGTCTGATATTTCTTCAGCTCTCGAAAGACAGAACTGCTTCGAAGGTGTTTGACACAGGTCAGGCAATCCAGCAGTAACAGCGACCATAAACATTGCATCACATGGTTGCAAAATTCTAGCTCCATTAAAACTAAGCTACCCATCTTTTACCATCACGAGGCAATATAGTAATGAAAGGATGCATTTCTTACCATCTTCAATGCTCAAATGTCATTTAAAAATTTGCTTTAGCTAAAGATGTGTGTTAGCATATCTATAGAATAGAAAGAGAAGACACATGAATTTACGAATGGCATTTAAACTGGATTCAAACTTAAGAAGCTTGTTATTTGGTACCCAACTCATGCTTGATTTAAATTCTCTATTATGGTTGGAATATGATCTCTGTCTTCCTCATTTGCTTGTCCATATGTTTGAGTTCAGCTTAAAGGATATTTGGTAATCGACATACTTTAGAGAGACTCTATTTGATAAGTTATCCAAATTAAGTTTCTGTTGAACTCAAGATTGAGCTAAAATTCAACTTGATCGTAAACAACTTACTCAGATATCCTGAACAAACTATAATAAATTAATGTGTACTTTGCATAGAAAAAAAGGCATCAAACATGCTATTGGTCTTTTGAAACTCGTCACTGCTCCAACTACATACACTTCAGTCAAGCTCAAGTAAGTAAAGATGTCGTTTGACTGGCTTGCAACTCTAAAATGGATTGTATCAACTTTATGAAAAAAAAAAAAAATTATTCATGGTAGCACATTATTAGAGAAGTAGATGACCACTGTGAAAAATGGTGCCAATGCTTTGGCTGTAGATCACTTGCATATTAACACCAGTATTTCCAAGAAAGGAAATCATGTAAATTAATTTCATGTAGAAAGAACAAATCATGAAGTGAGGTACTTCAACAAATCATGAAGTGAGGTACTTCAACAAATCATGAAGTGAGGCAAACTAATGGAAGGAAAGGTACCTTCTGCACCACAAAATTAAGTTGGCCCGATGTCCGGATGTTGTGGCTCTAGCACCATGACGATGGCGACCACGATGAAGAACTGCATGACCAGGGGTATGGGCATAGTCAAAGCTTTCCTGCATAAGAGCATTTAACAATAGTGAATGAATTGAGCACTTAACAAATAAAAATCTATGAAGAACAGCGAAACAGAAACCTACACTTCATCAATACATATAAAACAACATAGCTGCACAAGAACAAAATAACAGGTTGGCATACCTCTTGCTGTGTCTCTGAGTTTACATGCTTATCACATCGAACGCCGCGAAAGAACAATTCTCCACCCGAAAATTGCTCACCCAAGCAAACATTTAAAGTGACTTCAGAGTCATCTACATGGAAACCTGAAAAAACAGAGTTGTTTCACTTAAGAGTTATAAAGAAGAATCCAAAACTTCAATTTCAGAAAAAGGCGGAAAATGACCAACAGGTGAAAAACAAGAACGGGCAACAGAAAATGGCAAAAGTACCACGACGCAAGTAAGATAATACCGGAAAAAAGACCAACTAATTAATAGAGAAAACAGAGGTATGATGAAAATAAGATCTTAACAAAAGAATTGAAGAAATTTCGTGCAAGTCATTATTGAGCATAAAGGGACCACCACAGCTAGACCGATTTGGACATTTGAATAAACTGAAATGTATTATACAAAAAGTAGAAGGCTGTGTTTGCTTTGTAGACCAGGATTAGATCAAACTTCTGAAAAGATCAATCAAATGTTCTGCAAAGCAAATCAGTCTCGAGAAGTTAAGATCAGGCAAGCATATGGATTGAGACTTTCGCCAGCAAGTTCAGACTTTTGATATGCCAAACGATAAACCAAATGATTTAAAGAGAAGTTTTCAGCTACACATCATTTGAAAATTCAAATATAAGGTACCATACAATTAATAATGATTGATTAAGTGAATTACCCACCAAGTTCAACATCCCTATCCATTCCATATTCAACAACAAAACCGTGATGAGAATCCAGGGTGGACCCGCCAACTTCTGGATAGAAAACTGCAAAAACATAATGAGAGTTTTCAAGTCTAGAGTACATCATACACAGCCTCCCTCTATAAATCACATAATGAATATGTAGTTCATATTACCCCTAGCTATGGGACGAACAAAGTCATCCATCATTCTAGCAAGCATGGTCTCCAAACCAAAGTCATCAAGGACAACGCCATATCTATTCATCGTATTAGGCCGCATGATCCTGAAATTTGTGTCATGGACCCATCTCTCAAAGTTCTCTACCTAAGCAATCAGAACCTGATAAGACAACACAGCTACTACACTCAAGCTGAAAATAGAGTGCCACATAATGGCGAGAAAAGTGAAATTATACCTCCTCCAATAACATTTCACAGGCCCGTGACTGAAGCATCTCAAACACATATATCCCTGGAGAGGGTTCAGTAATTATACTTCTAAAACTCTCTTCCGTGTTTTCCTTCAACGCCCTCAGAAACGAGGGCACAAAGAAACTTGCGGCGTGCAGGCTGTAAAGCTCTCTGTGAAGAGGCTACAGAGATGAGGGAAGGTTAACAGAGACGCCCATAGCATCTACTTACTTACAGAAAGAGAACCATTTCGACAGAAATGGGTTATGCATCAGTACTCAAAAGTGTTCTTTTGAACATCACATATACATGAACCTGCCACAACAGCGTGGTGCTATATGGCTTCTTCTTACAACAAAGGAGTTCAAACCTTCACCTGCTGTCAAAGTAAAGATATTGAAATAGCTATATTTGCATGAAAGGTTACCTTATAGTTAGCTAGAATCTTCTGCCTGTATTCTCGATGCCTTAGGACCTGTCAACGATTAGTACAACTGTAAACTGCAACGACTACGTGAAAACCAAAATAGTCAAGCCAGAAACTGAAACGACAAAGAGGACCGCACAAAAACACGCAGCTCATTCTCAGCATCTGAATAACACTCTCTCCAGCCCCTCCCTCAAAACCTCGATCTTTTGAATTATCGAAGACTAAATCACAGGACAAGACCGGCACATTTAGGATCAAAGCTTTCAAACAAGCACACGAAACGCCGCGATACTCAACGGCCGCCACGTGATCATGCATTGCATTAGCGATCTCTCGTCCAGGAAACTCAACACACTCCGATGTCCGGAATCGACGTTCTGCTGCTAAGGGTGAGGGAGAGAGCACTCACGCGCGTGCGTTCGCCCTCGGGGGAGTACCGGAGGAGGATGTCGCGCATGTAGTCGACCTTGGCGTCGCGGGAGAGGGCCAGGAGCGGGGGAGGCAGGTACCGCTCCAGGGAGCTGAAGAGCATGGGGCTGAAGTCGAGCTGGCTCTGCAGGTCCTCGTAGCTGTCCGGCTCGTGATGATCGGTCGGGTTCAGGCGGAGCCGGTGGGCCGCCCGGGCCGGCGCCGGGGAGGCCGCCGAGAGGGCGCCGTGGCCGTTGCCGTTGCCGTTGCCATTGCTGGCGGGGCTGGGCGGCCGGAATTGCTTGAAGCGATCGGCGGGGGAGGCGTCCACCGACATTATCGGGCCCCCACCGCGCGTGCTCTGCGAATCGGAGTTTCCGTTAGGGTTTCAGGGGAGTCCGCAGTTGGAAGGAGGAAGGAGGAGGAGAAGAAGCAGGTGGATTAGGGAGGGGAAAATGAGGTGTGCCTGGGATGCCGGGACCCATTTGATTACGTGGAAGTTATATTTGTAAAGTTACTCGGGCCCACTTTCGATCTCCCAAAAAGTTATATATATATATATATATATATGTCATAATATTATGTATATCTCACTTTTAATTAATTGGTCGTCTGCAACGTTACTCGTGGCTCATTCATCGCATAAAATATATTCTCCATTTTCGCTAAATTCATCACTCTTTAAGAATTAATTCAAACATTTTATAATTTTCACTGCTATAATTACTCTTATATCACATGCAATTGCTATTTCTAACAATTAAATTAGTCTAAATCAAGATTTGTTCAGTGGACGTCTTGAGAAGAGCAAAATATTTTAAAAGGTAATAAACTTATTACACTTTTATTAATTCAATCACGAGCTTTCAATTTTACCAATTAAGTTTTAAATATTTTCATATTTGCCAATTGAGTTCATGTGGTCAATTTTAGTTAAAATTTACTAACGTAGATCTAGCCATCCTAAGTAACATGGCTAGTATTCATGTAGATAATTTTTTATATTTTTTCAAATTCTTTTCTTTTTTTCTTCTTATTCCTTCTTCTTTTTCCCAACTCCATAGTGAAATGCCCGTCCTCGCATTCAAATGTAGCCTTAAGAAGTGCAAATTAATTAATAATGAGATGGGAATATTCAAATAATGACCCTATTTTATCACTATTTATACTCTTTCCATTTCCACGTTTCTTCCTTCTCAAGCTTTCACCTTTAACACATGATTTGTGATGATCACATTATTTAATAAAAGACAATCACATTTTGATTAGGCTTCAGTGATTTTACAGAAACCACAAGGTCTACGAATTGACCCGAAAAATAAAGGAAGTTCCAGCACACAAGCGCCCCCCCCAACATGAATTAGTAATTACTCATATTTAGCTCGACGTATTATTTGCATTCTGTAAAAGAAAAGAATGGAATGACATCGGACCAGAGAGAGTTCGAATATGTTAACGTAAAACCAGTGAAGTCAACTGAGAGAACGAGCTAAGCATGAGAATCGAGAAAGCTGAGTTAGAAAAATGTTACGAAAAATGACACAAATGATCCATGAATTTTAGCCTAACGTACGAGTGCAATATGGCCCCGAACTTTTAATTTGTTAGTTTTTGAACTTTTAGTACATGTTCAATTTAGTTCTTGAATTATGTGAAAATGTTCATTGTTGTCCATGATCTTAAATTAATGATATGACTGTATTGAACATTCTCGAATAGTTTATGAACTACATTAAATATGTAGTTAAAGTACGTAAATCACATTGAATAAATTAAATATGTATCGAAAATTCATGGATCACATTGAATAAATTAAAAGTTCAAGGGCCACATTGAATATTAGACTAAAGTTTATGGAACACATTGAACAAATTAAAAATTTAAGAACCATATTATAAATTACTATCTCATTCGGACTTGGGCAAACTCCAAATCAACTCGTGAGACACTCCAAAGCTGGTCAATTTGGTTTTAACTCAATCTC
The DNA here is from genome assembly GCA_014182365.1 of Eucalyptus tenuipes. Taxonomy (NCBI): domain Eukaryota; kingdom Viridiplantae; phylum Streptophyta; class Magnoliopsida; order Myrtales; family Myrtaceae; genus Eucalyptus; species Eucalyptus tenuipes. Next base: position 26,906,245 of record CM024538.1, on the reverse strand, counting down.
CACTCAAGCTTTGTATTTCATGCTACAAATTTGAAATGAGTAACCTTAAATTCTAACTTGATATTCAGGCACAATTTACTTCGAATATAGATATGTTAATAATATGTCAAACCTGATAAAAAATTTTGTGAAACTCTCTCCCTCAATGCCCAAGAAGGGTTTAATTTAGGGTTTTTGGTTATCAAAAGAAGAAGCCACGGCGCTAAAAAAGAGAGCACATGTATATTTCATGCTAAAAAAGTAATAAGCATTTTACAATGAAGACACGCTACAATCTAAATTATAAACTTCATCTGGAATGTGGGACGGCAGGAATCATTCATAAACATGGCTGAAAGGATAGCAATAGAGGAAGAAATCATAATAGAATTCGAAGGATCTTGCTGGGCACACGTCAGGTGTCGTTCCTAAACACGGTTGACATTATATCAATGGAGAAAGAACAAGTCATACTAGAATTCAAGAATCTTGCTCGAGAACGTAAGGAGCGGAAAGACTAGAAAAAATCGACGTTCACGCGTGCCCTAGCTGTCGCTTTTCCTGGACTTCGACCATAAATGCTTAATATCACCGACGATGCTGGAGCCGCCCTTCTCATACCCCACGCCAGGAATCTGCTCTTCTTCCAGATGTATTCTGGTGCTCTCTTTTTGCAAGTCCTCCAGCTTGGACGTCACTGCATTATACTTCTGGCGCCTCTTCTGATCTCTCTTTACGTTCGGTCGCCTGTTGCCGTCATGCAAGTCCTTGATGAGTTCTTGGGTCGCCTTCTTTAACTCCTTCTCGGTCGATCGTATCTCCTTCTCCACTTTCTTCAGCCTCTCCTTCTTGCTTTGTGAACCCCCATCCTTCCTCTCTTCTGTGCGTGTATTGCACCGATTTGGACAAGAATTTGCCGAGCAAAAGGATCAAGCATTGAACGATATATAGAGCTGCAGATCGCTGATCTTTACTTTTCCGATTCAGGAAATCCTCACGCGCGTGATTCTGGATATTCTTAAGCGGTGCTGGATGATACACCTTCTTCACCTTTTTAGTGCCCGTAAATGAGGAAACTGTATTTAATTTATATTGTTAATAATAATAGAATGTACTCCAAATATATATATTACTAATGTTAACCTTATGGGTTATTGGGTTCAGTCATATAATCCCCATCGTGATATTATTTTTCAAGAAAATACCCTAAAAATAAGATCTCAAGATAGCTTCCGTCGTATAAAATCCCACAAAAACTAAACTGTGATTTGATTAGAGGAGATATTTTTAAATGTTTCCAAATCCTTCTTTCTCTTTTAGAAGAATGTTAGGGTTAATTTTGGTTAAGATCCCATCGTGATTCGCGGCATATCTATCTATCCGGCAGCTTGGCGCTTTGGAAAAGGGAAGCTGACCACTTTCTGTTGATTTTGTCAAGTGCAACAAAATTGTACCACTAATATCAAAAGTAATTAGGGGGAGTGTAGTACATAGCAATATCGTACATAAAGATATCATCGCTCTAATCAATAAAACTGTCTTTATTTCTACATCCAAAAAGATATCATCTTATTCAACATTTTGTTATCATTTTACCTACAGTATATTGTTAATTTTAATTTATGGTCTCATATTTCTAATCACAAAAATTACATGGAAGGTTATAATTTTTTTTTTTATTTGTGATGGCTTATTTTCCTTTTTTTTTTTTAAAATAGTTTTAGAGAAACTTTATTTCGAAAGTGAAAATTAAATTCAATCTAATTATTTACCTGATCTTAACCATGTGGTTTTTTTTTTTTTGGAACAAGTTTGTAAGTTTTTTGGGTTAATACCCTGAAAAATCCCGAACCGGTACACATGTGATAAATTTACCCCAAGCTATTTTTTTTACCATAAAAAACTCCAAACCGGTACACTTGTGACAAATTTACCTCGACTGACCATAAAAAACCCTAAACTGGTACATTTATGACAATTTTACCCCAAACTAATTTATTCGACCACAATTTTATCCAAAAACCCAAAAAACCCCAAACTAGTAAATTTATGACAATTATACCCTTCGCTAAATTGAATTAATACCACAAAAAATTCACAAAAATTGTAAACTATGACAAACGGAGTGTAAAATCCCAAATTGGTATACTAGTCAACTATCACGTATCATTTAACTTAATTAAAATTTAACAAAAACTAATAGAGGGTAAATTTGTCACAAGTGTACCAGTTTGGGGTAAATTTGTTAAAGGTATACCAGTTTGGGATTTTTGGTGGTCAAAAAATAATTTGGGGTAAATTTGTCATAGATATACCAGTTTGAGTTTTTCGGGGTATTAACCATTTTTTAAAATAAAGCATCATTTATTTTGTGCTTCTTTTTTTTTTTTTTTTTTTTGAGTTTTTCACATTTTAATCTGAATTGCTAGATTAGGATTGAAAATCTAGTTGCCCCCTTCTTCACTTTCAAACCTATCTCAGATTATTTAGAGGAAAGTTCATAGCATCTTTTAAAGTTTTGATCCGCTTGTCATGAGGATGAATCTACAATCGATATTATTTACTTTTTTCATGGCATGAGTAGAACAACAAGAAGTTCCCTTCTTTTCCTTTTTATGCTTGCCTTTTGTTAATATTTAGATATGATATACATATAAATATGCTTAATATTTGGTCATGCTTCCATATTTTGATCATTTTTTTTTCATTTTGATCAAGATCAGCTAGATAATTAGATTGAATTTTAATTTTCAACTTTGAAATATTGTTTTGCTCAAACTATTTGATAAAAAAAACGCAATCAATTGCGTGCTCCTAAGCTGTCATATTCATTATAGGTGAAAATCTCTAATTTTCTATATAGCTTTGTTATTATAGATATGAAACCATTAATTAAAATCAACAATCTTCTCTAGGCAATGTGATAAAAGGATGTAGGATAAAATGATATTTTCTTAGGCATGACAGAGCATTTATATTATAAAACTGATGATAGAGATGATGGAAATAAAAAGGTTTTATTGGTTAGCCTGATAGCATAAGAAACAATAATTGAAGAGAGAAATGGTATATCCTTCAGTTAACTAAAAAAAAGAAGTGTTTTAGCCAAAATGAAGGTCGAAATAGCATTGTCTTTTTAATTTGCTTATAAACTGTAAAGTGATTTCACATTGCTAAAAAGAAAAAGGGAAATGCTCCAAACATGTTTTAAGTAACCGCCCATTTCATCCGCCCACTTTTGCTCTTCATACCAAATTGGCGCTTTATGCTATCGTAGCCCGTGCTTTGCCTCTAATTATACATTATTAATGAATTCTAGATAATGTTTTCTACCATGCGCAACACGTGATACTTCACTTTATCTATAATTGTCACATCACCCGTTTTGCTAGGTAAGCAACATTTGACCAATAAGCGTTGGTTTGTCATCCTGGCTCATTGATTTACCATGACCAAACGTTTGATCTCTTTTGAGTATAAAAATTCAAAAAATGGACAAACGAGTCACCTTAAATTGTTTTTTTGGGAATAACATAGTTTTTTTAATATATTTTGTTATAGAATCTGACCCATTGTAAATCTAACTTGTTACAGCAGAAACAAGACAACGGGGATAAACAAGGTTGGGCAACAGCACGTTAGCACACAATTTTGCTTGGCCAAATCAAGCATAAGAACCCCAGAAGGTGAAACAAGCACTTAAAATGTTTTGGCGTTTTTAAAAAACGGACGTTCCCTACAATCAGCTCAGCAGCACCAACAGTAGTATGGCATTCTTTTCACCTTTCCGTCAGGGCCAAAAACACTATCGAGCGCAACGCCCATCGTCATAGTTGAGCTCCTACAGATGGAAATGAGCGACAGTCATGCCAACTAAAACTGGAACAGACCCCCTAGAGAATACTCAGTTCCACACAATTAGCAAGTACCAATGGTCCACCCTTTGGACCAATCTATCGGCAAAAGTCGACTTGAATGAAAGCAAAGAATAGGTCCAAGTCTCCGCCCCATGCAGTCTCTGCTGTAGCACATCGTCAGTTCATATGAATACAAAAGGCTTTCAGACTAGCAGCCGGGCGCATGCAACCCATTTCCTGGAAGCTCGCACGGATGTACAGATAGAGAGAGATGTGCATTGACACATTGCTGCCGAATATGTTCAAATAAGTGTTTAGCTACTAAATGAAGAGGGTCGCTGCTGTGATTGATAAACGCGGCAGTGTTTCCAACTGAACCAGCATCATGCAGAACTCCGCAACGTCAGAGTTCTGCTCATCAGGCTTGTTCATCGGATCATCTGTCTCGGAGGATGCATCTTGTCACCTCCTCTGATCATGGGTGAGAAATGTAAGAACCACGAAGTGAACACTTGCTTCCGTCAGAGGAAAAGGACGCAGCAATTTTTCACTTTGGAAAGGTTAATACAAGTGGTCCTCTCGAAAGTGTTGACGTTAACTTCAGTATACATCTCCGAGACCAAGTACACATTTCAGCTGTCCTTCAGAACAATGCATTTGACAGTTATTACGTGAAGTTAGCTTTCTTACGGTAACATGCGTTTCCTTTTTTCGTCTTTCAGTCTAAAAAGACAATGCTACCCAGATGCAGATGCTGATGCTGATGATGATCAACTGCGCCATTCATGCACGGTACAATGTCATTTCCCATTTGAAAATGATGAAAAAATCAAATCCAAAAACTCGAGTTATTAAATTGAAAGAGGGTACGTGCTGATAAGATTATCAAAGATTCTAACCCCATAAACAAGAGATGTGAAAAAGAATTTAACACCTCCTTGCACATGCAAATCAAACCAAGATCATGTGCATTAAAATGAATGGGTCGGCGATGCGTCTTGGGACGTTGTTAAATCGACCAAGAGGGATGGGCACGCGCTTGGAGGATCGGGGCATGACACTTTTGCTTCAAGCTCTTCATTTCAGAAATTTCCAAAATCTTTGCACCATTACATGGTCAACTGGCATATTCCCTCCTTCATGCGTAAATTGGCATCTGTGGCATCTTCAGCTTCTTGAACCTTATGTAAATCAGAGATGCACAATTCCCCTCCAAGGTTCTCTAGGTTTTTTAACTCCTTTAACCTCGACCCTGCTTCTGTTCCCACTACAAATTTGGACAACATTTTAAGACACACCAAATTACCTATATATAGCGGCATCGCTCTTAGGCTCGGAGTGTCGGTAAAGTCGAGAAATTTTAGATTAATCAGCTTCTCCATACCTTCTGGTAATTCAGTAAGGTTTTGACATCCCCGCAACATCAAGGCCTCTAGGTAGTACAATGCAACAATTAACTTTGGAAGGGTTTCAATGTTAGTATACGACAAATTGAGGCACCTTAGGTGCCTTAGTTTGCCAATGCAATCCGGTACCTCTCTAATGCGATAGCGATGTAATGAAAGCACCCTCAAGTACTTCAATTCAGATAACAAGTCGCCTAACACTTTCTTAGACAAATAAGGCTTATCATAATACGTAAGTTCCTTCGCCAACGATATGAAGCTCCTAAGTCCCTTCATTTCATGATATATCTTGAATCTTCTTCCCACAATGTGACTACTACAAATGAATGAGGCATGACGAGCTAAAGATGCATTATTTTGATCACCTTCATACTCAAACTCTCCTGAGCTAAAACAAGTTGCACCGGCAACTAGCTTTGCGAGGTCATGCACAAGATCATGCATCAAGAAGCGTGATTCACTGCAACTCAATTTTTGAAGAAACAATCTAGAAACTAGCTCGTCGAAAAATTTCAAACCTGCATTCCAACAATTCTTTCCTTCTTTTCCTTCCAACAAGCCCTCTGCAATCCACTAGTGAATCAACTCGTCTCGTTCAATTTCATAATCCTTGGGAAATATAGCACAGTAAGCGAAATATCTCCTCAAATTCGAAGGGAGATGGAGGTAGCTAAGTTTCAAGGCCGGAAGGATGTCATTACGTTCTTTTGGTAGGTCCCAAATTTTGCTATCCAATATAGCTTTCCATTCATGGGGACTGACTTTAAAGCTCAGTAACCCAGCCAAAGTCTTCACAACTAATGGCAACCCTTGACATTTTTTCACTATTTTCATACGGAACCCTTCAAGATCTGGATGATGATAGAAATTTCCGACTCCAAAAGCATGAAATGCAAACAAAGTCATACAAGAATCTTGCGACAACTCTTCGAGAATATAGGGTCGAGCACGGGCTATTTCAGCAACGTAAAAATTATGAGTCGTGACAATGACCTTGCTTCCCTTCACTCCCGAATGAAAAGGCTTCAAGAGGATAGTCCATTTTCCATAATTCTCATTCCAAACATCGTCTAGAATGACAAGAAACTTCTTCCCGCAAGGTGTTCCTTGAGCTTAACATGAAGCCAATTTAGGTCCTTTCCTTCACAAAGCAAATGGTCATTTACTGTCTCAAGGATCTTCTTTGTAATAGCAAGCACGATGAAATCTTCGGAAATGTAAGCCTATGCTTTCACATCGAAATAGTTGGTAACTCTAGCATCATTGTAGACTTGCTGAGCCAAAGCAATCTTCCCAATACCACCATCCCCACGATGGGAATCACTTTTAGATCTGCACATGTCCTATCATCTTCTTCTTCACTGATCAACAATTCAAGGATCTCCATTTTTTCAACCTCCCTGCTAAGAAAACAAGGCTCGGGCAAACTTGTAGTGTGAAGCGGCTTATCCACTCCTCGGTATGCAGCTCCGTTCCCGTTGTTCTCTCTCAAGCTCAAAGTATCTTTCTGAGGATGATGTCCTTTAATCTGCCATCCATCTCGTCTATCTTGGGTCTCATTTTACGATTGAACGTAAATGCTTTTGGGCTCAATCTAAAGCAACAACTCGGAAGAAGGGAACATGCCTTGCTAGTGCCAGGTTATGCCTTGGACTTAGAGTGCGCATGGCAACGCTTCTACTCCGAGGAACAATTTTTTTCAGAAATAGTTTTTTTTTCTATTTCTACTCCGAGGAACAATTTCTAAGTAAAATAATGTGTTTGGTAACGATACAAAATTTCTATTCTTGAAATAGAAAGAGAATAGAAATGTGTTTGGTACGATTTATAAATTTTTGTATTTAATCGTTTTTTTTCTTCTTGCTCACGGATCACCAACTGCCGCCGGCCGCCGCACGATCGTCGCTTGCTGCCACCGACCACCGACCATTGTCATCACCGACCGGCGCCCAAAGCCCACCGACCGTCGTCCCCCCGCGGCCGGGCGCGGCAGTGGCGGTCATGCGGCGATCGGGCAGCTGTCGTTTGACGGTCATGCGATTGTCATGCGGCGTCGTGCGGCTGCCGTGTGACGATCGGGCGGTGGTCGATGGCGTCGTCGACCGGCGGGGGTAACCGGTGGGCTATGGGCGGCGGCAATAACGGTCGTTGGCGGTTAAGGGCTGCGGCGACGACGATGACAATTGCCAGCGGTCAGGCGACAGCAAGAAAGAAGAACAAAAGAAAAATAAAAAATAAAAAATAGACTAATTTCTATAAATTATTCCTAGGAACAAGAAGCTACTTTTTTTTTGTTTCTTGTTTTTGTTCCAAATCTATTTCCCGGCTACTTTTCTATTCCGGGGAATAGAAATATAAGTTGGCGTTATCAAACAAATTTATGTTATTTTTCTGTTTCGAGGAACAAAAGAACATAAATTATGAGAAACAAAAACGTTGTCATGCAGGCCCTTATTTTCCATGGACTCCACAGCGAACTCGTCAAGCAAGTCTTCGATGTCATAGACCAAGTTCCTGAGATCTTTAAGCCACGACTTCACATCGAGATCGTCGGTGAGTTGCCTATCCTCTGCATCATCCAACACCTTGTTGATGCTAATCAGCATCTTCTCCCATTTCTCCAGTAGCATATCTATACCCACGCGCTGCGCAAAGTTGAGAACCTCTTGAGAGGCCAACCATTTGAAGAGCGCCGAAAGAAAGGCACCAAGAAAGAGCTCTGCGATGGGCATGGTTGGACACGTGGTCAACACGCTCCGACGCGTGTGTCCGGAGGTTTGTGGGCGGATCTGCAGGCGCGAAGGGAAGAAGGTGATGGAGGGTGGAGGCAAGGGTGAGGGAGCTGAGGCGACGCTGCGAGTGAGGGCAGTGACCTCCGACTGCAACGTGGAGAAGGCTGCGACCGCTGACTTGCCCAAGTTCATTTCAAAAAGGGTTGTTGGGCAAGAAATAGAGAAAAAAATGATGTTGGGTTTGGACACCAAATTTTATTTGCTCAATAACACGATGAGATTTTAAACTAGGTGCGTGCAAAGTTTGACGGATTAATTTTGAGTACGGGAGCCCGTACGAATTTATTTCCAAAAGCTTTAAAGAAAAAAAAGTTGCCCAAGTTTATTCCAAAAAGGGTTGTTGGGCAAGAAATAAAGAAAAAAAAAAAAAAAAAAAAAGAGGTGTCGAGTTTGGATGCCAAATTATATATGCTCAACAACATAATAATGTTTTAAACTAGGTGCGTGCAAAGTTCGATGGATTAATTTTGAGTACGGGAGCACGTATGAATATATTTCCGAAAGTTTTAAAGAGAAAAAAGAGTTGCCGAAGTTTATTTCAAAAAGGGCGGTTGGGCAAGAAATAGAGAAAAAAAATGAGATGTCAGGTTTAGATGCCAAATTTTATATGCTCAATAACACAATGAGATTCTAAACTAGGTACGTGCAAAGTTTGATGGATTAATTTTGAGTACAGGAACATGTACGAATTTATTTCCGAAAGCTTTAAATAAATAAATAAAAAGAGTTGCCCAAGTTTATTTCAAAAAGGATTGGTGGGCAAGAAATAGAGAAAAAAAATGAGGTGTCGGGTTTGGACGCCAAATTTTATATGCTCAATAACACAATGAGGTTTTAAACTAAGTGTGTGCAAAGTTTGATGGATTAATTTTGAGTACGGGAACACGTACGAATTTATTTCCAAAAGCTTTAAAGAAAAAAAAAAGAGTTGCCCAAGTTTATTTCAAAAAAAGGTGGTTGGGCAAGAAAATAGAAAATAAGTGAGGTGTCGGGTTTAGACACCAAATTTTATTTGCTCAATAACACAATAAGGTTTTAAACTAGGTGCGTTCTAAGTTTGATGGATTAATTTTAAGTATGGGAGCACGTACGAATTTATTTTCGAAAGCTTTAAAGAAAAAAAGAAGAAGAGTTGTCCAAGTTTATTTCAAAAGGGTGGTTGGGTAAGAAATAAAGAAAAAAATAAGGTGTCGGGTTTGGACGCCAAATTTTATTTGCTCAATAACACAATGAGCTTTTAAACTATGTGCGTGCAAAGTTTGATGGATTAATTTTGAGTACGGGAGCACGTGCGAATTTATTTCCGAAAGCTTTAAAGAAAAAAAAAAGTTGCCCAATATTATTTCCAAAAAGGGTGGTTGGGCAAGAAAATAGAAAATAAATGCGGTGTTAGGTTTGGATGCCAAATTTTATTTACACATTAACACAATGAGGTTTTAAATTAGATGCATGCAAAGTTTAATAGGTGAATTTTGAGTACGGGACCACGTACGAATTTATTTCCGAAAGCTTTAAAGAAAAAAAAAAGAGTTGCCCAAGTTTATTTTTAAAAAGGGTGGTCGGGCAATAAATCAAGAGAAAATGAGGTGTCGGGTTTGGACGCCAAATTTTCTATATTCAATAACACAATGAGATTTTAACCTAGGTGCGTGCAAAGTACGGGAACATGTATGAATTTATTTCCAAAAGCTTTAAATAAATAAATAAAAAGAGTTGCCCAAGTTTATTTCAAAAAGGGTTGTTGGGCAAGAAATAGAGAAAAAAATGAGGTGTCGGGTTTGGACGCCAAATTTTATAAGCTCAACAACACAATGAGGTTTTAAACTAGGTGCGTGTAAATTTTGATGGATTAATTTTGAGTACGGAAGTAGATGCGAATTTATTTCCGAAAGCTTTAAAGAAAAAAAAAGAATTGCCCAATATTATTTCCAAAAAGGGTGGTTGGGAAAGAAAATAGAAAATAAATGGGGTGTTGGATTTGGACACCAAATTTTATTTGTTCATTAACACAATGAGGTTTTAAACTAGGTGTGTGCAAAGTTTGATGGATTGATTTTAAATATGGGAACATGTAGGAATTTATTTCCAAAAGCTTTAAAGAAAAAAAAAAAGAGTTGCCCAATATTATTTCCAAAAAGGGTGGTTGGGAAAGAAAATAGAAAGTAAATGGGGTGTTGGGTTTGGACACCAAATTTTATTTGTTCATTAACACAATAAGGTTTTAAACTAGGTGCGTGCAAAGTTTGATGGACTAATTTGAAGTATGGGAACATGTACGAATTTATTTCCGAAAGCTTTAAAGAAAAAAAAAGAGATGCTCAAATTTATTTTAAAAAATGGTGGTTGGGCAAGAAATAGAGAAAAAATGAGGTGTTGGGTTTGGACGTCAAATTTTCTATGCTCAATAACGCAATGAGGTTTTAAGTTAGGTGCGTGCAAAGTTTGATGGATTAATTTTGAGTACGGGAGCACGAGCGAATTTATTTCCGAAAGCTTTAAAGAAAAAAAAAGGGCTAATACTCCGAAAACCCCAAACTCCGCACACCCGCGACAAATTTACCCCAAATTATTTTTTTTGACCACTAAAAACTCCAAACTGATATACCTTTGACAAATTTACTTCAAACTATTACACTTGTGACAAATTTACTCTTTGTTAGTTTTCGTTAAATTTTACTGTCAAATTATTAAATTAAATGACATGTGACAGTTGACTGGTATAGCAATTTAGAAATTTACGCTCTGTTTGTCACAGTTATAATTTTTGTGATTTTTTTTGTTGTATTAATCCAATTTAATGGAGTGTATATTTGTCAAAATTTATCAGTTTGTAGTTTTTTGCGGTCGGAAAAATTAGTTTGGGGTAAATTTGTCATAAATGTACAAGTTTATGATTTTTTATGGTCGGTCGGGGTAAATTTGTCACAAGTGTACCAATTTTTAGTTTTTCATGGTCAAAAAAATAGTTTTGAGTAAATTTGTCATATGTGTATCAGTTTGGGGCTTTTCAGGGTATTAACAAAAAAAAAAGAGTCGCCCAATATTATTTCCAAAAAGGGTGGTTGGGCAAGAAAATAGAAATTAAATGGGGTGTTGGGTTTGGACTCCAAATTTTATTTGCTCATTAAAATAATGATATTTTAAACTAGGTGTATGTAAAGTTTGATAGATTAATTAAGAGTACGGGAACACGTACGAATTTATTTCCGAAAGCTTTAAAGAAAAAAAAAAGAGTTGCTCAAGTTTATTTCAAAAAGAGTTGTTGGGCAAGAAATAGAGAAAAAAATGAGATTTCGGGTTTGAACGCCAAATTTTATTTGCTCAATAACACAATGAGGTTTTAAACTAGGTGCGTGCAAAGTTTGATGTATTAATTTTGAGTACGGGAACACGTACGAATTTATTTCCGAAAGTTTTAAAAGAAAAAAAAAGTTGCCCAAGTTTATTTTAAAAAAGGTTGTTGGGCAAGAAATAGAGAAAAAAAATGAGATTTCGGCTTTAGACGCCAAATTTTATTTGCTCAATAACACGATGAGATTTTAAACTAGGTGCATGCAAAGTTTGCTGAACTAATTTTGAGTACGGAAGCATGTACAAATTTATTTCCGAAAGCTTTAAAGAAAAAAAAAATTGCTCAAGTTTATTTTAAAAAAGGGTGGTTGGGCAAGAAATAGAGAAAAAATGAGGTGTCGGGTTTGGACGCCAAATTTTCTATGCTCAATAACACAATGAGGTTTTAAACTAGGTATGTGCAAAGTTTGATTGATTAATTTTGAGTATGGGAGCACGTGCGAATTTATTTTCGAAAGCTTTAAAGAAAAAAAAGAGTTGCCTAATATTATTTCCAAAAAGGGTGGTTGGGCAAGAAAATAGAAAATAAATAAAGTGTTGGATTTGGATGCCAAATTTTATTTGCTCATTAACATAATGAGGTTTTAAATTAGGTACGTGCAAAGTTTGATGGATTAATTTTGAGTACGGGAACACGTACGAATTTATTTTCGAAAGCTTTAACAAAAAAAAAAAAGAGTTGCCCAAGTTTATTTAAAAAATTGTTGTTGGGCAAAAAATAGAGAAAAAAATGAGATGTCGGGTTTGGACGCCAAATTTTATTTGCTTGATACCACAATGAGGTTTTAAACTAGGTGCGTGCAAAGTTTGCTGGATTGATTTTGAGTACGGAAGCATGTACGAATTTATTTCCGAAAGGTTTAAAGAAAAAAAAAAGAGTTGCCCAAGTTTATTTCAAGGGTTAATACAACAAAAAACCGGTACACTTGTGACAAATTCACCCCAAATTATTTTTTTTTTTTTGGTAAAGCACCCCAAATTATTTTTTTGACTATAAAAACCTCAAATTGTATACCCATGACAAATTTACCCGACTGACCATAAAAAACCATAAACTGGTACATTTATTACAAATTTACCCAAATTAATTTATTCAATCGCAAAAAACCCCAAACTGATAAATTTGTGACAAATATACTATCCGCTAAATTGAATAACAGAGTGCAAAATCCCAAATTGGTATAACTGTCACGTGTTATTTAACAGTAAAATTTAACGAAAATTAAAATAGGGTAAATTTATCACAAGTGTACCAGTTTGGGGTAAATTTGTAACATGTGTACTAGTTTGGGATTTTTCCGGGTATTAACCCTTATTTAAAAAAGGGTGATTGCGCAAGAAATAGATAAGAAAATGAGGTTTCGGGTTTGGACGCCAAATTTTCTATACTCAATAACACAATGCGGTTATAAACTAAGTGCATGAAAAGTTTGATGGATTAATTTTAAGTACGGGAACACGTACGAATTTATTCTTGAAAGCTTTAAAGAAAAAAAAAAGAGTTACCCAAGTTTATTTCAAAAAGGGTTGTTGGACAAGAAATAGAGAAAAAAAATGAGGTGTCGGGTTTGGACGCTAATTTTTTTTTTTTGGTAAAGTAAAAATATATTGAGTTTTGGACAAATATACAAAAACCGGCTCGAAAAACTTTCACTCTAGTTGCAACAACCGAAAGAGTGAAGGGAAGCCGAAGTAAAAGCCAAAAGGCAAATACACCAAACGAAACAACAAAGCCCAAGGCCGGCAAACAAGCTACACTACAAACCACTCAACAAACCTCGACTAAAAGTAGGAAGGCAAAGAACGGAGAGCTTAAGTAGTGACAGCTAAGAGGAGGAAAAGAGCAAAACACATAGCACCTATAGAGAAGTGGAAGACCGATCAAAGACAACGGGGTCAAAACCCTAGCTTCTCTGAAGTCTCTTGTTTCTTGGAATAGTCGGTATATTCTTGAATGTAAGAGCTTTGTCTTTGACAACCTTGATAAGGTGGTTTTTGAGAGCCAAGACCACCAAGGTTTCACCACGAAAGATATAACTATTCCTCTTTTTCCAAATGAGGTGGCACATGACTCCAAAGGAGAAACGTGCAATGCTATGAAAGAAATCCTTACCCGTTAAGAATTTCAATGCCCAAGAGAGATTATCCATCCAGGGTCTGTTCCTCCAAGGCAGGTTACACCTGGAAGCCCAAAAATAAGCAAGCATCGCCGAGGTGTCACATTCAAAGAACAAGTGGTCGATGGAATCCGGAACTGCATTGCAGAATGCACAAACTGTATAATCAATTCTCCCATGTGAAAGAAGGAGCATCTGAGTAGGAAACCGATTTTTGGTAATCAACCACAAATTAAATTGAAACCGAGGGGCCATTGCATTATCCCACACAAAAAAGGCCCACGGAACACGGTCCTTTTTAGTTCTAATGGTATTCAAAGTATATGCAACCGAAAAAGAACCAGAAGGATTAAAACACCAGGAAAAGCGATCTCAAGTCATGGATAGAACCAGGATGGAAATACTCCAACTCTCCAGGAACAATTTAAGCGTGTGACCTGCAGGAGTAAAGAGATCAACCACTACTGCATAACTTGGAAGGTCGAAGCTCTCCGAAGAAGAAATCGGAACAAAAAAGTCCAGCGGGCCACATGATAGCCAATGGTCATGCCATAAGGATACTTCAAGGCCATTACCAATCTCCCAATAGAAAGAGAGTCTGAAATATCTTCTAAATTGCAGGATTTTCTTCCATGCCCAGGAGCATATAGTGGGTTGGGGGGAAATCCAAAACTTCTCATTCTTTAAGAAATTAGAATGAACCCAACAGCACCATAAAGATTCTTTGTCAGTAAAGAGAATCCATATATATTTGAGCATTGAGGCTTTGTTGCAATCTTTCAATTTCCGAATGCCTAAGCCACCTTCATCTTTTGGGAGACAAACGTCGTCCCAAGAAACTTTGGCCCCCCCAAGGGAAGTGCCATTCCATAAGAATTGTCTTAAGATTTGTTCGACTCTTTCTAAAACCGCAGAAGGCAAAGTGAATACTCTAGCCTAAAATGCTTGAATAGGATGAAGAACTAACCTTATTAGCTGAACTCTTCCAGCAAAGGACAAAAACCGCTGAGTCCAAGATTGGACCCTGGTGGTAATACAGTCTATCAAGGTGATGCAGTCAGCTTTGCCAAGTCTAGAAGTGATAATAGGCACACCCAGATAACGAACAGGAAGCTTCCCTTCCTGAAACCCGAAAGCAAGCTGAATATTATCTCGAAGAGAAATAGGACCACCCAAGAGGAAAATCTCACTCTTGTCCTTGTTTGGAATCAACCCGCTCCAGGAAGAAAATATATCCAAACTTCTTTTAAGCACAGTCGCAGAAGCCCAATCAGCTTGACAAAAGAGATTTACGTTGTCAGCGAAGAAGAGTTGAGAAAGCTTCACCGCTTTACACCTCCAAAAATATTTAAACTCCTTGACCGAAGTCCGGGCACTCGAGATTCCTGAGAACGCCTCCATAACAAAAGTAAACAGATAAGGCGACATGGGGTCTCCTTGACAGAGGCCACGACCACCAGAAAAGAAACTATGCAAAGTTTGATGGATTGAACTCAATAATACAATGAGGTTTTAAACTAGCTACGTGCAAAGTTTGATGGGTTAATTTTGAGTACGGGAGCACATGCGAATTTATTTCCGAAAGCTTTAAAGAAAAAAAAAAGAGTTGCCCAATATTATTTCCAAAAAGGCTGGTTGGGCAAGAAAATAGAAAATAAATGGGATGTTGGGTTTGGAAGCCAAATTTTATTTGCTCATTAACACAATGAGGTTTTAAACTAGGTGTGTGCAAAGTTTGATGGATTAATTTTGAGTACGGGAATACGTACGAATTTATTTCCGAAAGCTTTAAAAAAAAAAAAAAGAGTTATCGAAGTTTATTTCAAAAAGGGTTTTTGGGCAAGAAATAGAAAAAAAAATGAGGTGTCACGCCAAATTTTATTTGCTCAATAACACAATGAGGTTTTAAATTAGGTGCGTGCAAAGTTTACTGGATTAATTTTGAGTATGGAAGCATGTATGAATTTATTTCCGAAAGTTTTAACAAAAAAAAAAAAGAGTTACCGAAGTTTATTTCAAAAAGGGTTGTTGGGCAAGAAATAGAGAAAAAAAATGAGGTGTTGGGTTTGGACGCCAAAATTTTATTTGCTCAATAACACAATGAGGTTTTAAACTAGGTGCGTGCAAAGTTTACTAGATTAATTTTGAGTACCGAAGCATGTACGAATTTATTTCCTAAAGCTTTAAAAAAAAAAAAAAAAGAATTGCTTAAGTTTATTTTTAAAAAGAGTGGTTGGGCAAGAAATAGAGAAAAAAATGAAGTGTCAGGTTTGGACGCCAAACTTTCTATGCTCAATAACACAATAAGGTTTTAAACTAAGTGCATGCAAACTTTGATGGATTAATTTTGAGTACAGGAACACGTACGAATTTATTTCCGAAAGTTTCAAAGAAAAAAAAGAAAAAAGAGTTGCCCAAGTTTATTTCAAAAAGGGTTGTTAGGCAAGAAATAGAGAAAAAAATGAGGTGTCGGGTTTGGACACCAAATTTTATATGCTCAATAAAACAAGGAGGTTTTAAAAATGAGGTGTCGGGTTTAGTAGCGTCGGTAGCAAAGAGAAGGTAATCATCTCGCATCTGTCTAGTGTTTCCTTGAATAGAATTTGCTTAATATTCTCTTCCCGATTTTATATTTACTTAAAATTCTCGCTTGTTGTTTTGTTAGGGAAAAAAAGGCTGATTTGCTGAAGAACAAGTTTGGATTTGATGATGCTTTCAACTACAAGGAAGAACTAGACATGGATGCACTACTGAAAAGGTGAACCAGGAATATAGTAATGAAGATTGAGCAAATGACTTATGTACATTCAAACTTCAAGAAAGGCGACTTGGTTTGGGGTGTGACTGGATGGGAGGAGTGTAGTCTAATTACTGCGCCAAAGACTTGTTTTAAGATCGAACACACTGATTTTTTTTATCTTACTATATCGGCCTTCTTGATATGTTCCTTAATCATTTGGTGCGATACCTTTTCCGTTCCAAGCAAAACAAAGGAGATTGCAAAAAACTTGAACTTCATTCATGTTTGAACTTCATGTGGACAAATACATGACATCTACTAGAACAACTTAATAATGCAAACGACATTAACACATTTTATGGCAAGCTCATTATATCATTCATCTTCATGTTTCAAAATAACAAGTTTCCTAAAATTACTAACCCACGACATAACTAACATTGTCTTCAATGCAGAATTTTGATTCTTTAATTTTGACACATCTTGTTTGAAATGTTTCAGTTGTGCCTTGAAAACTCTGAATTCTACATCCATTGAATTGTCATCATCCTTAGTATGGCTTGATAGTTTCTCTTCAACATTGCTTCGATGAAAATTTTTTGACACATTTCTTGTCGATGGACTAATTTCCGTATCAACCCAAGCAAAAAAACCGCAACTTTCTCCAATCTTGTATTTTGGGCAATCGTGATATCTTCTTCCTCGATTCTTGTTCGTCTTTGCTACTTGTAGTGGACATTTCAAGCCACAATAGCAAAGCACATATGTATCGTTGATGATTAGCGGGACCGATATCATTGATTGTGATGAATTCGTTAGTATCTTCATTGATTGTGATGATTGTTGGAAATAGGAGCCTCGTATGCCTATGAATTTGTGCATTTAGGTTGCACCTAAAAAGATGTAGATATGATGGTCAACATAATGTAGACAGTACATTTTCAGCATAAATAAGACAACATTATAGTTAACATGTTGTCTTATTTCTATAAACAAGAGTGAGCACCGGTATATAGAAATAGACAACATTAGAGTGAAGTCTAGTTTAGTTAAAACAAAGCACCAGTAGTAACCCAGTAATATCTTTAGCATTGTATATTGAGAAAGTGTGAAACTGATCTAGATTTTTTCTATAAGTCAACTTCTATTAGTAAGCTAAGGAGATAATCAAATAGTAAATTCTCAAGCTTCCACAACAGTGAGCTTCCGATGCAAAGGGAAAAAAAAAAACCTACAATGTTCCATCAATTGTATCATGACAACTTAAAATAAAAAGTTTCAACTTTCAATCACTTTTTTGAAGTTGCAATCCTGGATATGCATATCATATTCAGTTCAAGTCATTAAAAAAATTTGATGTGCTCATGGATGACATATACAGAATCCCTCCAAGTATAATATAAAATCCACAACATAGGCAGGCCAAAATTGCTGCAGTTGCTGTGAGATTTAGGTGATCTAGACTAGCTTTGGGAAATCAGAACGAGGAGTATATTAGGAACTCCATATATCTAACAAACTTTATCGATCTGAACTAGAGGCAGCAACTCAAAGTAATATATTCTTCCCAAATGAGCCAAAAGCAGCAACAATACCAAAAATTCTAGATGAGATAGAGACATCCTACGCGAGACCATCCACAAACCCATGTCAGCAACTTGCCCAGCCATTTCAAATGAACCAGTTCAACAACCACAAACCCATTACTATAACAAACCCATGTCAACAAAATTTAAAATAAAATTCAAGTGAAATCAAGACGGCTAAAGCCTCAACATAAATATAAAGCACCGCAATTTCAAGAAGACGATGAAGACTTTGAGTGAGCGTCAAGCAAACGCCGGGCGAATCTGAGTGAGCATCGGATGGAGGCATCGGGCGAGCATCAGACGAAGATGTCGGGCGAGCCGAGCGTCGGACGGAGGTGTCGGGCTGATGCACATGTTGGATGGAGACGTCAGGCGAGCGTCGCCCGGAGGGGTTGGATGGAGGCATCGGACGGAGGCATTGGGCGAGCGCGGCGGAGGGGTTGGACGCGTCGAACGGGGGTTGGACGGAGGTGTCAAACGGAGGCGTTGGGCGAGCGTCGGCCAGAGGGTTTCAATGGAGGTGTTGAATGGAGGCATCCACCAAGAATCAATGTCGGGCGACCATGAATCAAGGGAAGATCCTCCCAATCTTGATTTTGGGAAAGAACCCAGCCAACCCCACGCCCTTTTCTCTTTTGCCTTTTGTTTTTGGCTTTTTTTTTTTTTAAAGAAAAAGGGTGATGTTTTGCTCTCCTGTGCCATGTCAGCGTCGGCAACGCCGACCGGCGCTGACTAGGATGTCGCATCAGATTTTTCCGACTATGCATGGCTAGATGGACTGAACTGGAGCAAAAACAAAATATTTAGGACTAAATTGGCAAAAAAAAAGTTTAGAACTGAATTGGCACAATTATAATAGTTTAGGACTTTTTTTGGTCATTTTCCCCTGTTTTTTCTCTAACCACATGAATATTATTTTGCTTTGAGTTTGTGCGACATATAGTCCCATGAACTTTCAAGAAAATTAAAATAAATAGCAAGCGTTATCAATTAACCACCCTCTACTCTTTGAAAACAAATTTGAGTTAAATACTAATTATACCATACTCTGTGTTTTTTATACTATTCACCGTAAATAAGTTATTTGCTTTAATTTCAACTTGGCCAATAATGGTCTTTTTTTTTTTTTCCCCCTTTTTTGGCTTTAGATATATCATACTTTGTGTGTGTGTGTTGTTTTTTTCCTTTAATTTCAAGCCTTCCCATGTTGACCTGAATATCAGGCGTGCAAGTGAGGTCCAAATGCGACAACCGGTCTCATTCGCAGGTGGTTGACGATACAGAGGATGTTTTGGCTTTGCGGTCTCTCGTGATGGCTGTTTGAATCCCCTTTAAAACAGACATCTCGTTTTCAATTTTAAAAATTGGGTGGGAAAATGAAGCGAAAACATGGACATATACAATACCTCAGATGTTTGCCTTTTTCGTTTCTATGATGGGATGGTATTTTACAATACATTTTTCATACATCAATTTAAGCCTGCCTTCCTGATTCATTTTTCTTTATATACTCGTCGACAGATTGTTATTCTCATCACTCCACATAAACCGCAACTACATCTTCCTCGACATTTACCATGGCCAATTACAAATTTAGCAGAAGCTCGATTTACTAAGACCGATTTAAGAAATTGGTTATTAATAAATGCTTGATACCGCAAGCGCTTTTACACACTTTTCTTCTACCCATGTAACGCCCTAACAAACACAGGAGATCAAAGCACCAAACACGGTTATCTATTAATCTCATTACGCCGGGTCAACAATCGAAATCCCGAATGTTGAAAGACTACAGAAGGTCAAAAAATGGAGATAGCTCAGAGGATGACACTGAAGAACCGTTTCAATAAGTACGGCATACGAAGACGTTGGCGAGCACAAATATCAAAATCAATAGACGTAGCAATCCTCATAAAAACTACACAAGTTGAGCCGGGTCCCGGTTAAAGGGCCCAAAGACACGTTCGAGCGGGTTTGAACGAGGGTCTTCAATCACGAAACCTTGCTTAAACGGGGCGAGTCCGGCTCACCCGGCCCGCATGACCGAATTGCAATTCCCCAGGATAGGCGGGCCGGGGCGATGCCTTGCGCTCGATCGAAGGGCCCGTGTCGATCCGGGCAGTTGAAGAACTAGTGAAAGGACATGGAATGGGATGGTATGGTTAGGTCGATGCTACGAGCTAGGCTCGGGCAGGTAAGAAGGGCAAATTCGCGACCAAGGCGGAAGGCAGGAAAGAGAAAAAACGAGAACAGCGACGGCGAACGTTTGGTAAGCTCCGCACGCGGGGCCGTCTTCTTTCACGGTCTGCGGACTACACGAGAAGAACTGAAGAGAAGTCCCATCTTCCTCCTGCCCCTTTATATTTTATAGGCACGTCTTCGTATTCCTCACCAACCTCCACTTCCTCCTCCTCCTCCTCTTCCTCCCCTCTCTCTCGCTCGCTCGATCGATCGGATTCCTCTGCGTGAAGAGAAGGGAAATGGCCTGCGCCAGCTTCGCCAAGCTCAACGCCTCCTCCTCCCAGTGGATCGCCGGGCAGCAGTCCTTAGCCCCGCGCCCCGGGTCGTCCGCCGCCCGCTTCCCCGCCCGCCGCGTCTCCGCCCCGATCCGCGCCGCCGCTTACTCCGACGAGCTCGTCCAGACCGCCGTCAGTCCCTCCCTCCCTCTCCCTCTCTCTCGCTACAATCGGTTGTTTTCGTTTTGGACAATTGATCAGTTGGTGCTCGCTGTTTGCATGCGGGTTTGGTGTGGGGTTTTGGGTTTGGGATCTCTGATTATGAGGTTTGAGAAGCTTTGGGTAGCTTGATTGATCCTTTGTTGGGCGCTTGAATCTTGAATCTTGCTGGCTTTGATCGTTGACCGGCGGAGTGTTCCCGTGGGTCAATTATTGCTTGAAGTTCCATGGAGACAGAATTGACTTCTGTTGGGCCAGGAGAGATAGCTATTGATTGTCGATCTTTCGTTGGATTTATCTCCGTTCTTTTGGTTTGTCGGCTTTGTCTCAAATGAGTGGTCCACCTCCTTCGGTCGGGTTGTTTGCATTCGTAAAAAAATAAAACTTGACCAACCATCGACTTCGTTCAGATCAGGGACGAGCCTTCCTGCCCAATCGTTACCGCTATCCCGAGGGAACTCTCCTCGTGATGGATAATGAAAACTAATGTTGCTGCCGGCCGTGCATATGGAATAAATGAACATAGCGTTCCTTGTTTTTCTTTCGTCTTTGGGACCCCAATTGGTGGAGACACTTTTGACATTTCATTTGACTCGTCCGTGCTTTACCTCTTAATTCAGTTTATGCTGGATTTCTCCTACCAAAGTTACTTTGGTCCAAAACAGCCAACTCTGTGGGATGTTTCAAATTCCTTCTGTCCTTCCCTTGAGGAGGTGTACCTCATAATTTTAAATTTCATAATATTCTAATCCTAAGTGTCCTCTCATGTTATCCTATCTTGCGCCTGTTGTTTTGGAATTATGAGATTGAGTTTTGCCATCACTATTGTCTTCTGGCAATGCATAGCAGCTTCATATTTTTGTCATTTGATTGTATACTTATGTTGGATGAGTTGTAGTGCATTATGACAAGCCCAAACATTTTTCCCTTTATCTGATCTTGCAATAAATTGCAACTGTTGTTGCTCTATGTAAGAGAGAGAGAGAGAGAGAGAGAGAGAGAGAGAGAGTCAAGTAATTCTTTCCCCAAGTTAAGAGTTGAAACATCATTTACTCCCAGTGGGATTTCATTGAAAGTAGATGTTTGTAAACATATTCTACCAGTCTGGTGAGCGTTTTCTTGGTTCATTATGCACAGAAATCCATTGCATCTCCTGGTCGTGGTATCCTTGCCATTGATGAGTCAAATGCAACATGTGGGAAAAGGTTAGCATCCATCGGGTTGGACAATACTGAGGTCAATCGTCAAGCTTATAGACAACTTCTGTTAACCACGCCTGGTCTGGGTGAATACATCTCTGGTGCCATTTTGTTTGAGGAGACACTTTACCAATCGACAACAGATGGGAAGAAATTTGTTGACTGCTTGCGTGAGGAGAAAATTGTTCCAGGCATTAAAGTTGACAAGGTTTGCTTTGAGCGGCCCTTCCTGAATGTCTATGCTTCAAATAGAAACTGTCGTTATCAATGTGCTTATCATCAGTACACTCTGTTTGTCCAAAGGGTTTGGTTCCTCTTCCTCGATCCAATAATGAATCCTGGTGCCAAGGCTTGGACGGATTGGCTTCAAGGTCCGCTGAATACTACAAGCAAGGTGCTCGTTTTGCCAAATGGTGAGTCAGCTTGTGCTCCAATTTGTTCAGTAAGATGATACTTTCGGCCTTTCTTTAATTTCTCTTTATGAAAAAAGATGTCCAGAAAATATCTTATTACATGACTTGTAACTAATCTGTTTGCCATTGCTGAATATTCCCCTCGCTATTTAAATGCTTTACACTTGTGCTCATTAACCTTCAATGCTTAAATTATTATGCAGGAGGACAGTGGTTAGCATTCCTTGTGGTCCCTCTGCTCTTGCAGTAAAAGAAGCTGCATGGGGACTTGCACGATATGCTGCCATCTCTCAGGTAACTCATCAACTTAAGACACCTTTGTTCTCATTTTACAAACTGTTTTTGGTGTAAGAACTAAATAAAAGACTTCTCAATGACTGTAACTTCTTGATCACTGTTTTTATTTTGGAGCTGAAATTTGAACTGACTGACCTTTCGACAATATGTCCAATTTTATGCCTGCATGACTTGTCAGCTCGATTTGGTCCTTGAAAATGCTTTCTTTTTGGGTGATGCCTTCTACTTAAAAGTAGAGTAAATACTATTTTAGATGATTATTTTACTTAAATTTTCTGATAGGCTGGGGTTTTCTGATTCAGTAAACATCCGTCTTGAAGGTTGTAAATAGGATGCACTGCTTTCATATCTGGTGTCCCTTAGTTGTTATATATTGTCTAATGTGCAGGATAATGGCCTTGTGCCCATTGTTGAACCTGAGATTCTTCTTGATGGAGACCACCCTATTGAGAGGACTCTTGAAGTGGCAGAGAAGGTTTGGTCTGAGGTCTTTTGCTATTTGGCTGAGAACAATGTTTTGTTTGAGGGTATCCTGCTTAAACCCAGCATGGTAACTCCTGGAGCTGAGCATAAGGAGAAGGCTTCTCCTGAGACGATTGCCAAGTACACTCTTACAATGTTGAGAAGGAGAGTTCCACCTGCTGTTCCAGGAATCATGGTATGTTCGTGTTAACATTTACACATCTTTGCAGCCTATTGTAGTACATATAAGCCTAACAATTTAGCAGGCTGGTCGTGTGTTGTCATTCATTCTTATTCTAATGTTTGATGGCTTTTCTTGTTGATTTTCCTTTTACGGTACATGATGCATATGGTATGTTTCTGCTGAAATAGGCACCACTATATGAAACCGAGGGTAAGTTTGGGCATCTAGGTTTGACTACTATAGATATACTGATGTAGGAGGGATTCTTATGAATATATGATAGTAATCGCGGTTGTTTGGGAGGTTAGCATGATACCAGGTAATTGCATAGTTATGATCAGAGAGCATCAATTTCAATAGAATCTATTAGATAATGGGCATTTTTTTTTTTTCTCTTTGTTTCCAGTTTTTGTCAGGAGGACAATCTGAAGTCGAAGCCACCCTCAACCTTAACGCGATGAACCAGAGCCCCAACCCGTGGCATGTTTCCTTCTCATATGCACGAGCACTGCAGAATACTGTGCTGAAGACATGGCAAGGAAGTCCAGAGAATGTCCAAGCCGCACAGAAGTCACTGTTGGTGCGTGCCAAGGCAAACTCGTTGGCTCAACTTGGAAGGTACTCTGCTGAGGGTGAAAGCGAGGAAGCAAAGAAAGGGATGTTCGTAAAAGGATACACATACTAAGGCCCCAGAATTCGGAGCAACTTCAGTACAATGGGACTGCAATTCGGTTGAAGTGTTTTGTGGTCTGTTTTTTCATCTATCGTTCCGTTAAATGAGGATTCGTGAGTGTTTCGGTTCCTTGGCTTGGATCCTTGCCTTATTGCCCTCATACTTCCAAATAATACCCGTGAGAAAGGAAATAGTTCCTGTACGGCATTAGGAGAGTGATGTGATAGTTAAACTAAGACATTAAGTGTATGGATCTTTAAAAAGGTTTAGAAAGACTTGCTTTCTAAATGATTTTGTGAGCATTCATAGGATACTTTCAATATGCTGGACTTTTATGTGTGGACAGATACAATATGTCCTTCAATCAGGTCATTTTTATTGTCATGTTACCGTTGTCATGCAAGTTTTAGCAAGAATAAACCGTGGTCCTCGATTTATGTTCCAAACTTCTTTTTTCACCCTTTCTTAGTCCTTTTTAAAGATATTTATACGGCAGTCTTTGTACTATTACGATAGATGGAAATGAAGTAAATACTACCCTTTGAAAACTGATTTTGTATATGCCAATAGAAAAAGTCTAATTTTGTATAATTGAGTATCTAATTTTATGAGAGAGAGTGTGTGGGGGCAGCTGTCCCTTCCCCGGGTTTAGGACAAGTTAACATAATAGGCCCAAAGAAAGCCCACTATTCATAGCCTACCGGGGGATGGCCCGAACCCTTTTTGTCTTTTCATTATCTGATAGGTCGACTTAACTTGCTCAGTGTCTGCAACCATCCTACACCATGTATGTTCCACAGCAGATTTTGCTCCTCGTCATTCACTTAGGAGACAATATCTAGCACAAAAGGTTGTCTGTCTGAAGTCCAATCTTTGACTATAAATCTACAATTTTTGGGGCAATTCCTTTCATTCTCATCTGCCGGCTGAATTGTTTTGTAGTTGATCATTCTAGTAGTAATAAGCACGGTCATAGGTCGCCTCAGTTTCGAAGTGAATATAACTTTAAGCTCTAATTTCGATCATCTCAATTTCAGTTCTCACCATCATTCTGCTCGGAAGGATGAGATGTGGTTGTGGCTTCAGTATGGACAATTACTAACCTATTTATCGGTAACAAAGCGATGACTTCATTTTGGACAGTTTAGAGAGCACACACGTGAAAATGGCGACCCCGGACAGATCATAGGCTGTCGATCAGCTGAAGTTTTTTGGCCAGAGATCACATGACTCAAAATCCAAGTCGTGAATTCTTAAATTATCTAATCTTGCAATCTCTAGAGACCACCTCTGGAGGTGCCTCTGACTCTTAACCTTAGACTGGACTTTCTCGCGGCGTGTTTTGTCTTCTAAGGCAGCTTTTCAATTTTCATATATGTTCCCCGAATCTGACCTGACCAAACTCCAACGCCACCATAATCAATACTATCATATAACATAAAAAAATTTCACAAATCTTTTTGAGTATCTCAAATCTTTTTCTTTCTTCCAAATATAATGGAAACGGACAGTTACTAGCTTCAAATATGCCGTCTAATCGGTCCAATCAATGGGTGGACCACGACAATTCGAGTAACTATTTACTTATAATAATCCTAATATGACAAGGCCCATTGATGTACGGGACCACATCGAATGCCACAAGAAAGTTTGTAACTTCTATGCGACTCGTGGTAAATTTATATTTGTGTTACCAGGGCAGTGCTAAGAGTAACCAAAATTACGACTCACGTCTCATTTAATTAGGAAAAGAAATTAATTATTGTTATCTTCGAACGAAAAGATTAGTGTCAACGATATTGTCTTCATTGCCCCACTGACTTCGAGGTCAAGATCTCTAAGCCCTCTTGTTATCGTGTCACGTTGTGATCAAACAGTTGGAATCTTGCTCACATGTGTCCTTCATATGCAAATGGTCATGCTAATATAATATGCATATATATATATATATACTTTTGGCCACTAGAAATTATCCGACATTTGCTACGAAAAAGTATAGGAAAAAAAGTGACGCTGATTCGAATATTCTTTCCTATTTAGCATGTCGCAGCAGATTCAATTTTGTTATGAGCACAACCTTATTTGAAGAAAATTTAAGGTTGCTTTCTCAGCTTGCCTTTCTTGTCCTCTCGGAAACTTCCTTTTTAAGGATTAATACTGTCAAAATGTTTCAATTTGGTACACCTACATCACATTTACCCTAAACTAATTTTCTAGTCACAAAAAATTTCAAATTGGTAGATACCTATGACAAATCTATCTTCTGTTAAAGTTCATTCATGACAAAAAATCAGATGTGACAAATGCTTCGGATGATCGATGTGTGATGTGAATTGAATATGGAAATTTGACATAGATGAGTCTCCTAAATGATGTCATTTTGAGAATGCAGATTTGGAAAAATTGAGCAGAGATTTGAAATCTTCTAAAATTTGCTACTTTGCCATAAGAGCTCCCTTTCACGTTTCAAAAAATCTGTTGAATCTTTCCTTTTGCCCCAATTTGCCTTAGTATTTGGATAGACTTGCCTCCGTACTGATTTGATATTTTTTCATAACGCCAAAACTAACTCTAGTATATATGGCACGGATGCACTGGTTCGGAACTTTTTGTAACACGAATATCAATTTAAATAAATACGGCATGAATGTATCAATTCGAGAATTCTGCTGGTGTTAACCATTTTCTTTTATCTTCACTCACAATGGTAACAATTGAAACATACTTATTAACATGGATAAATGCAAATCCCAAATATCCAGAGTGTTGAGTCAAACGAAAAAGAAAAAAAGAGCACGAAAGTTTACTTGAGATCCGAATAATTTTCCTATTTAATACTTACAAAGACATGGACAATGTACACCACAAGTTTTTCTGAGGAAATTGAGTAATTAAGATTGGGGGGATGAGCGTAACGCGTCGAGCGGGACAAAAACGGTGCGTTTCGGGAAGAAGACCCATCAAACCATGTGAAGATGCGGTTTCGTCGTCGAGCTGTAGCCTGTACCTGTAGGGCTGCCGGGGTGTCGGGCCGTGGATGGGATTCGCCATTTTTCAAGCATTTATAGATTGGCTGGAAATATGAAAATAAGACTTATATCATGTTCCTAATTATTTTATGCAGTTCTTTTTTTTTTATTAAAAAAAGGGGGGGATTCTGTGTGACCTTTCTCTCCGTTATTTCATGCAATGAAAAAAATTACAGATTCCAAAAAAAAAAAAAAATCTTGCAAAGATATGGTAGCATGATTAATTGATAGCGAGATGAGTGAAGTCGACAAGCACGCCTGATTTGAGAGAGACAGATTAAGGGTGCGTTTGAAAATGCTTTCGCTTTTAAGATTTTGTAATGAGTAAAAGATCATTGACTCAAAATTACTTTTACCGTACTAATTCGTTTGGCAACGGATATTTAATCACTTAACTATAATGGCAACTTTAAAGTAGAGAGAGAGAGAGTTACGAAAGAAGCTTTGAGGGAAATCGAGACCAAATGCCAAACAAAAATGGCGGTCCTACTACCAGATCTGGCTCTCCTAAAGTCGCACGAGACCCCACTTTCGCAAATTAATGTCAATGCCACCACATCTCTCTCGTGCACATACCTCAATCCCATAAGCTTATGTTGCCACAACATGTCCGTCGACTTCGTAGGCATAGTTGGCAACGATAGCGGCGAGCATCAGCTAACCGGCTAACTCTCCCTCCTTTTTGTACTATGGTGGCTTGGGTATGTTAGGACTACAGGGGACGAAATCGGAAGAATAATTAGCTTGCCAGGGTAAGATAGGGACCCAATGATTCATTAGAGCCCTCGCGTAGCATTTCGAAAATGTTTCAAAGTCAAGGTTAGTGGGCACTTGCTTTGTGGGCACTTGCTTTGTTTTGAGCTTTGCCGAGGCAAGTTTGGGCTTAAAGTACCTCAGAAAAATGATCTGACGTTTGACAAGTTTTCGTGGAACGTACCTAATTCCGGCGCCCAAAAGTTTTCATACTATATAACTTAAAATGTGTTTAATACCCCAAAAAGGAAATTTTCAAAAAGAAGTCAAACAGTTCAGCTGGACATTTAGGCCTGATTTAGTGGGTAGGCAGTCTGGTTGACAAATCCTCCTTATAAACCGGAGGGTAATAACCGACCAAAATAAATAAATACCGGAAGGTAATAGGTAGGGGTATGCGTGGTTCGAATGGGCAGTTCCCGACCTAGAACCGGGAACCGCCCGCTAAGGACCGGTTCCGAAAAATTGGAATCGGGATCCACCTGTTAGTTGCATGGATCACGGGAACCGGACCGCCGGTCCGGTTCCCATTCCGGGTGGATCCATGGAACCGATCTTAACGCAAAACAACTTTGGTTTTCGACCGAAATTGCTAGTTTTTTGCCCGATCTATTCTTCTCCTCCTCCTCCTGCAGCCTTGCTTCTTCGCGTGCTTGCTTTTTGCCCACTCACTACTCTGCGTTTTGTCAATGACTCAAGGTGCGCTTTGGACTTTTTAGCTTATGGACCTCTCCATTTGGTTTAATTGGAGATTACCTAGCCCCGCTTCTTCGCAATCTTGACTTAATTTTTTTAGTTATTTGATTTGGGTTTATTAATTAGTAATTTTAATTTTTTTTAATATTAAAAATTAATATATTATTTTAATATAATCGGTCCAGTCCGGTTGGGCGGATCCGCCCATGGAACCAGGAACCGGACCGGTTCCCTCAAGAAGCACCGGTTCCGAGCGGTTCCGGTCCGGTTCCGGGCGATCTGGGCGGGTCCCGGTTCTTTTGCACACCCCTAGTAATAGGCTAATAGCTCTGCTCGGTGCTCACCACTATAAACCCATGTGAAGATGAAAACGATGATGTCAAATTGGGGAAATGGGGTGGGACGTTGATGTTGGAAACACACGATGCGGAGCAAGTGGAGGGAGTGTCAGAACGACAATGCATTTGTTTGGAAGGTTTCGTTTGTTTTCCCCCGATCATGTACACATGTTTTAAATTTATTCTTTTTTAATGTTTGCATTTGTGGGCAGAGATTGCTAGGGTTTTGGAGCATGACCTCCCCCACGCATGTTTGATCCTCTTTCTCCTCTTTCGACCGGCATCAGGGCATGCAAGATCGGATTGCGATATTTGTTCGCATATGAGGACATTGATTATGTTACCACATCTGTCAGTCCCCCCCTCCCTCTCTTTTCCTCTCTCCTTCTCCAGCTGGAGAGATTATATGTACTCATCTCCAATTGGACTAATGGTTTTTTCAAATGTATAGTAAGAGCTGTATGTGTTTCCGTCAAATTATGTTGTAGGACTTTGAGAGCAGTACGGATGTGAGAGAGAGAGAGAGAGAGTAGTAACTTCCACTCCTGAGCCAGGTTAGTTTAGCACAGTATCTCCTCATTTGGAAAATGCTTTTCACTTCAGCCAACGTTTATTTTTTAAAAACCTGATATTCCGAAAAATGTTTTTTTTTAAATTCATTTTCTGAGAATATGCTAATATTTTTGGTATGTAACCAAAATATGTAAATGAATTGGAAATCATTTTTCGTTCTTTAAAAAGGATAATTCTATTTTCTTCTTCTAATAAGACATGTACTATTCATATTATGTAAGAGATACTCAAGTGCTCGGATCTCAGTTGCAAGAGTGAGGTTGGGCCCAACCACCGAAAATCTGAGACATTGAGGACTAGGTTCGTCATTGATGGACTTGGGATCAAGTGTTGGTGACTTGGGCATGGGACTTAGGTACCTAGGCATGAACACCGAGGTTCGGATCTAGCCTTGAGGAACTTGAGCCCAAGCCTTTGTGGAATTAGACTCGAGCCAATGACTTGGGTGTGGAAGTTGAGTACTCCAGCATGGGCATCAGGGTCTCGAGCATGGTTGCTAGGGCCTTTGGCATGGGCAATGGGGACTTGGGCTTGACCTTTGTGGACGGTGACTTGGGCATAGGAGCAAGTGCATGGGACACCCGTTGAGGACCTGAGTATGAGCATCGAGGACTTGGGCCTAGTCTCCATGGACTCTAGTGCCGGTGACTTGCATGTGTAGAGCTAGGTACCTAGGTATGCCGTCGTGGACCTAAGCACGGATACTAAGGTCTTGAGCCTGGCCTTCATGGACCAAGGGTTGGCCTCTATGAACTCGAACCCATGCACCAATGAGTTGGGTGCAAGAGCAGGGTACTCGAGCATGGTTGTTAGAGACTCGATCAGGGCACCGATGTCTTGAGCTCAACTTACGTGGACTTGGGCTTGAGCACCAATGATTTGAGAGTGATAGTTGAATACCTAGACATTTCTATCGAGGCCTCAGGCACGGGCACCGTAGTCCCATGCTTTGTGGACCTAGGTTCAGCCTTAATGGACCTAAGCGTCGAATTAGGACCCAATGCCATTGACTTGGGCATGGGAGCCAGACATAGTCATTAGGGACCCAAGCAGCCAGCATGGGTGTCTTGGGCTCGACCTCCATGGACTCGAGTCCAAGTGCTAGTGACATGGGCATAGAAGGATTGTACCTAGGGTCTTGGGCTCGGTTGTAAGGGATTTGGGGCAAGCCTTTGTAGTTCGAGCTTGGTAGGTGTGGAATTGGTCCTAATTTCAATGGACTCGGGATTATGGCCTCGTTTGGTTCAACTTTCCCAAGGGGCTAAGGGAAAATATTAGGCGTTTGTTAAGCATTTTTTGAAGTCTTTTAGCCAAATGTTAGCATTGGGAATGCGGAAAGCCCAAAGTAGGGCCGACCTACGGCCCTACTTTGGGCTTTCGGCATTTTGGAAATGCAAGTCCAACTTCTACTATTTATCCATTGACCTTAACTTTTTTTTTCCCCGAGCATTCATCTTCCCATAGCTGCCGAAGGCCTGCCAATCGCTAGCAAGGTTCTTTGAGATCAGGCGAACCCAAATCTTGCTGTCGACGAGGCTGCCTAAGGCCGCGCAACCTTAGGCAGAGCCACCTAGGCTTTGCCAATGCCAGATTTGGGTTCACGCAACCTTAGACGGCATCACTTGGGTCGCGCGACCTCCGGCGACGCCGTGACCCGGGCGGCGTCGTTTGGGTCGCACGGACCCAAGCGATGCTTGCTTAGTTCACGCGAATCTAAATCTAACTGTCAATGAGGCCCATGCGGCACCGCCCGAGGTTGCACAACCTCGAGCAACCTCACCAATAGCCAGATCTGGGTTTGCCTGACCCAGGGAGCCTCGCCGGCGGCTAGGGTGGTGGCTGTTAGTTAGCGACGAAATTTCATCGGACTTGATTTTATTTTATTTTTTGAATTAATAAAAGCCCTTTGCAAATGTAGGGTTTACCAAACGGTATTTATTCCAAAGTCACTTTCCAATGCACTTTATTTTTTAATTTGCCAAACACTAAAGTATTTCAAAAAACCTTTTTACCCCAAAGGTTTTTGCATTTTCCCAATGGCATTTCCCAAAAGTCGAACCAAATGGGCCCTATGAGTTAACTAAGTAGGGTGGCTAGAGACCTGTGCATAAGTTTTGGGGTCTTGGGCATACTCGTCGTGGACTTGGGTACAGGCAACAATGTCCCGAATTTGGCTTTCTGGACTCAGGCCTTTATGCCGAAAACTTGATGAAAGAGTCAGGTCCTCGAGCACGAGCACCAAAGTGTTGGGTTGGGCATCGAAGGACCAGAGCCTAGCCTTTTTGGACCTCGGCTTCGCCGTCGAGGAAAATGGCTCAACCTCGATACTTGGGCCCAAGCATGAATGACTTTGCAGGACGAGTTGGGTACCCGAGCATGGCAGTTGGGGACCCAGCCATGAGAATCAATGTTCTAGCCTCGGCTTTTGTGAACCCAAGCTCGGTCTCTAGAGTCGGGCTTGCTACCAAGGACCCTAGCACGAGCGTCAAGATACCAGTACATAAGCACCAAGTTCTTTGATTCAAGTGCCAATATTTAATCATATTTTGAAAAATGATATTTGAATTCTGAAAGAGAAAACCATTTTTCTTAATTTAAGTATAGGTTTTTCCATTGATTATGAAATTACTTTTTGTTAACTTAATTTCTTAAGTGATCTAAATGTCAGAGAATGATGAAATAGTTTGAGAAAACTTTATTCGCAGAACAAACAGAGCCTTAATTAATTAAGAAAGTCATTTTCCATGACGATTTGCTTGAACAAAAATAGATTTAAGTTTCACCATTCATTTTCCATGTACCAAACACAAAAAGTCAACCAAAACTCTCTTCCGGAAAAACCGATAGTCTGCCATCATCACTTTTAGAGTGGAATTTCAATCCTACTCTGTAAAAGATTAAGATGTTTACGATATTATGTGTTATGTTTTGAAGTTTAACATAATCGAAGAAATTAAAAGAATATGGATGAGCTCTTGTCGTTGCTTGAAGTTTATGTTCGTACTTGAAAGGAGAATCTCGAGATGTGATAAGCTCCATTATCGTCCAAACCTACTTTTAATTAAAATCAGCTTTTTAGAAGTCAAAAGGTGCACACGATCGAAATCTTCAGGCAATCTTGACCAATCTCATTCTCGCTAACAGGGCCAATAGTGGCTAAACTATACTTAATGTGTAATTTTTATTCAATATGATCCTGGAATTATTACTAAATATTTAATGTAGTCCATTTTATCCAATATGATCCTAGAATTAGTAAAATTCATGTTATGCAATTAGAATCATTATCACTTATTCTTACATCATATCGACCCATCATTCTAATAGGAACCATCGAATTTTTGGAAATAGTTTAAGGATCACGCCGATAGAATTAAAAGTCCAAACATGATATCACACGTCAAGGTAAAACTTAAGAATAGCTGTCCCGATGAGATAATGCATGCAATTATTCGATCCCCGGAACGAAAGGCTATAGCTATTTAGGATCCCTTTTGCGCGAGCGCACGAGAAAAGAAAAAGGTCGACAAGACAAAAGGCGGTTCTCGTATTGGAAAACCCTTTTGTGAGCTGTACCCAGAGAAAAGGAGATGCTGACCCTAGTGCAGCTGAAGGCGCAGGAGAAAAGAGAGAGGCCCAAAAGAAAAGAGAGGAAGGATTCGATCTCGACACGCAACAACCTCCAAGCGACATTCCCCCTTAGCTGGATCGACCCCGCATTACATTTATTCCTGCGTCCAACGACCATTCGCCCCTCTCCATTTAATAACCCTTCTCCTACCCTCGCATCATCCTCTGCTGCTGTTCATGAGTTTGCTTTTATAATTCACGCAGATGCAGCAGCAGCAGCAGCAGCGAAACGTTGGGCCTTTTGCGCTCTGGGACGGGCGTACTTTGCCCCGCTTTTTCATTACACGGGCGGGGGCCGTACGGCGGGCGGGGCGGGCGTTTGACATTTCGTTTTCACGTTTGAACGGACTGCAATTAAAGAGAGGGAGTACACGCCTGCTCGGTTGACTCGATCTGGACCTGTACGCGTACACGCAAGTACGCAGGTATACACGTCGACAGGACGGAATTGATTACTGTCCTCCTCTCCGCCTTTTGAAAAGGGAGGGAGGGAAGGGGAGGGAGGGGGAGTAGGGCGTACAAATGTGAACGGGTCGAGCGTGGTCCGAGACGAGCGAAAATGCCTACGGTACTGCTAGTGTGTAGGGGCATGCGGCAAAACCCGGACCGGCCTTACTTTTCTCGGGCTCAGATATTGCACCAGGAACCTGGACCGGCCCTTTTTCTGAGTTCAATCATGATCGGATAAGGGCGCGGGTCAAATCCAAATCCGTTGTCGTTCGGTGAGAAATGATGAAACCGAGTCAATGAGGGGGAAAAGGAAGAGAGAGAGAGCGGAGGATGGATTGGCAGCGATTTTAGGTCCTAAAAAGCGATTGGATAATCATGAGGGAATCAGGATCGGGACGTAAGCAGTGCGCTAATCATGTCACGAAATCGACCGGGGGGGCTGGGGGGAGAGCATAAAAGGGAAGGGAGAAGCGAATCATCAGGGAATGATGCCCCGTAATTACGCCACCAGCAGGAGGGCATTCTCGGGACCTGGCCCGGACAGCTCCCCCACGCCCCACCTCGAGTCCCCAGGGGTGGTCCGAAACGTCTTCAAAATCTCCCTTTGACCGTCGTACTCTCTCTCTCTCTCTCCTCTCTCCGAGGAAGAGGAAGAAGCAGGAGAAAGGACCCTTTTTTTTTTTTTTTTTTAAAATATGTCGCGGAGATCATCAATTAATGGGTGGAAATCATTAAATGATCGCCTCGCCTCTCCCTCGCGCGACCCTTTTTAGCCCGGCTGTTGCAGTTGCAGAGACGCACAGAGGGGGGCTTTCTCTTCATCTTCATCTCCATTCCCTCTCCTTCATTTCTCTCTCAACCTTTTCGAGCTCTGTCGTCATCGTCGTCATCTTAAAAGCCTTTAAAGCTTCCTCCTTTGCCTCTCCAGATTCGGGTATAAATAAATTTTCTCGGTGCCAGAGCGAAAAGGGTGCGCCCCCAAGCCAGCATCTTCCTGAGTTCCTCTCTCTCTCTCCCTCCCGTCAACTCGCGCTTCCCCGTCGGCATTGAATTCTTCGCCGCTCGTTAATCTCGTGCGCGCGCGGGCGGCGCGGGGCGGGGCGAGCGCGCAGGGAGGCTCTCTCTCTCTCTCTCTCCCTCCCTCTCTCGAGGATCGATCGACCAGTCGCGGCGGCGGTTCCCCTTTCGCGTCCGTCTCCGCGATCCGACGGCCCGGATCTTCTAGTCTGCGATCGTACGGCCGAGGGATCCCCTGTCAGCCCGTCCGTCCCTCCCTCTCTCTCTCTCTCTTTTTCTCTCTCTTATCTCTACGTAAGTCCGCTTCGGCACATCTATCTACCTACTTCCTCTTTAGGGTCACCGTTTTTATGGACGCTCTTCGTGTTTTTTGGCGTTTTTTTGCCTTTTTTTGCCGCCTTCCCTCTCTCTTTTGCTGTGTTGTGTAGTGTCGTCGTTGCTCTATGTTCTTCCGACTTTTATTTTTATCATTTTCTGTTATCTTCTGGGCATCTCTCTGTTCATTTCTTTCCCTCGTTGTTGCTTCTCTGTTAAGCTTAATCCTCCACGTGTTTCTTCTTTTTCTATGTTCTCCCACTCGAAAAGGTCGTCTCTTTCGTGTGCATGTTGATACCCATTGCTCTCCTCTTCTTTTCAGATTTCTGTGGATTATTCTCGCTTGGAGTTACTGCATAAGGGAGGGTGTGGCCGACCCATTCGCATTTATTTGTTGTTTTTGGTCTTTGAGGAATCCCTGTGGATCCCATATTATCAAAGGTTTCTCCATATTCTTTTCTGGTAATGGTTAACCGTTTTAAAGTGATTTTCTCAATTCGAAATGTTTGGTAGTGTTTGGCAGTTGCACAGTGGGTAGATGCCTTTCGGGTTTATATATCTTGAAGGGATGAGTTGTAGGAAAAGCATCCCTTTTTGTGGGACTGTGATTCCTATGTTTTGTCCAAGTGAAAATTTTCTTTTCTTGGTTAATCGAAAGATAAATGCCGGTTATTGCAAAGACGTTCATAAAGATAAATAAATAAACATATAACTTTGGTTAAATTCCTGTTGCTTCTCAATTTCCGGAAATCAGATTATAGAATTCCTACTTTTTCTTTTTGAAGTGAGGTTGGTTATATTTTTGTATTTACTTGTCAATATTGATTTACAGTTATATTTATTATTATTATTTTTTCGCTTGAAGAATAGGTGCACAACATACTGAAGTTGTAGTGAATATAGGGTATGCTTCCTAGAATCTATGCTTTCAAAGGTTTGAGATAGATGTTCAGCGTATATTTATTAACTTGCTAAAATTTAGATAGATAAAACATGTATGGTCTGGGTTAAGCAAGCAAGGTACAATTGCTTTGTTGGAAAGTTGTGGACCTTTTTAATGGTGTCATGGTTATTTGTAGCTATAGCAGTACATAGAGTGCTTCAATGTCGGAAACTTTATTTCAATGGGTACTCATATCATTGGAGTGTTGCTGAATGTAAGTGTATTATCTGGGACAACCTGTAGGGGTCCATGACACTTTGTGGGATGAGCTGGATTTAAAGATCAGACATCCCATGTTCTTTTTCACCTGCAGATGTTTTTTCTGGGGCGAAGATGCTCTGGAAAGATACTACATTGTGATGAGTACTTGATGGAACTAAGAACTGCAATGTACATGTTGTAGTACACAGGCTGAAAAGTCACTACTTTTATCTTGTGTGGGGAAAACCTTAGAAGTGGTGGTTTTTGCTATGCCTTTTTCTTTTTCTTGGAGTGAGAGAGAGAGAGGGGAGAAGGGGGGGTCGGCTTTTTACATGTTAAGACAGTCTCAACAGTAATTTAAGCATTAACTTATTTTTTACTACAGGCAGATGTTAATGTGATGCATGCATTTGTTGCTTCTGGACAGCACTAATGTTACATTCGCTATAATTGGCTTTAATTTGTTGTTGCAAGAACAGTGTTCTTTTTTCTTTAATTTAATTACGAAACCTTTGTGGGTAGTTTTCTAATGGTAGTTTTATTATGATCCTTATTCTCTTGGAATTAGCTGGTTCTTATCGGATTTTATATCTAAAGGACATCATGTTTTTATTGTCTTCTATGATTTGCAGTTACGGAGTTGTATCTTATCAGCTATGGAGCCTCATGATCATAGAAGACAAAAGAGACAGAATAATCTTTTGCATGCAAATGGCAATGGCAATGTGACTACTGTCGATGAATTTGATCCTTGGACTGCATGGGCATACAAGCCACGGACCATATCCCTCTTACTAATTGGAGCATGTTTTCTGATGTAAGTATATGCTGATTGGCAATGGGCCATATCCCTCTTACTAATTGGAGCATGTTTTCTGATGTAAGTGTATGCTGATTGGCAACCATGGTTCAAATGATATGCAAGCTTACGTTAAGTTTTTTGCATATAGCTAACATTGAATGACAGATTCTCTTCCTTTAAACTCTGATGTGTTTCTGGTCTATCTTAATGTTGAAATGAATGTTAACTATGGGCAGAAACAGAAAAAAAAAAAGTGGGTGCTAGCTGCAATCTGTTTCTTTTGTCTCTTGGTGGCATTGTTGGACCTGATAGCTTTCAATGCTGTGCATAACTTAACCTATCTTATGAACTGGAGGAAGACTCGATGATATTTCTTTAACTCACAGGAACATATTATTTATTTTCTTTTTTGAGCAAATGGAGTTTGTTACGAGAAGTGTAGTAACGTAAATTAAACTATACTTGAGCTGTTGATTAATTTCCAAAATTCAAATATCTTCTGTCTAGATGGGCTAGTGGAGCTCTTGATCCAGAAAGCAGTGAATCTGGTGATGTCGTTACATCTGTGAAAAGGTATGCTGTCGTGTTTTGCCTCGAATGCTTCATGTTGCATTTCATGTACTTCGCTCATCAAAATTATCTTTTTAATGCCCTTAATTTGGTTGTTTCTTGCAGGGGTGTGTGGGCCATGATTGCAGTGTTTCTGGCTTATTGCTTGCTGCAAGCCCCATCCACGTAAGTCCATTTGTTATTCACTTACATCTAACCATTGGCTTGTCTTTCTCCTTTCATGCATGTACTTTACTTACAGGTGTAGCAAATTAGTCTGTCATTTTATATTGTTTTTCATTTTGCACTTGAATATCCTGACATCTAGAGAATAAAAGATATTAAATCCTTATGTTATTCACTTATTTAGAACTGAAATGGAGGGACAAAACCCAATGTTTGGGGGAATGGACAAGATGGAAGGAGGAAGTGGATAGAGTAGTAACTACAACTCCTTGGTATGGTTGTGATTGTGAGGCTGCAGCTCGCAACATTACTAAAATGGGTGCATGTTGACTTGTTGAGTAAATGAAGTACATTAGTCAATGCTGCATTTCCAGTTGCTTAAAATAGAGAAGGGGATGGTGTGATGGCATGATGAGGGGATGGAGTGACGGCATGATCATTCTTGCATACTTTATTACCTTTACTTAGTGGGATTAGCAATTTTAGTGGTTGTTCTTGTATTCACCCTTGCATACTGTCTGTTGTTATATACCTGATGCAATGAGAGGGATTTTTTATATGTAACAGATCCGGATAATAGTGATATCATGACAAGTTTTTGAATGGTGTGTTGAAAAATAGAGAATGGAATTGTGTGACAGTCATGACTTCTGATAATTGTTAATGCCTTTGGTTTACCGGTTCTAGTTGGGTTTCTATCACATTCTGATCTTCTAATGGCTTATGGTCAGGTTTAGTTACTTTTCTGCTTCTAATTTTAAATTTCTGTTTGTTGTTTTATCCAACTTTCGCTTTCTGCTGCAATATTTAGGGTCTGTCTAACTTTCACCTATCTGCTGCATTATGCAGGGTCCTTATTAGGCCTCATCCTGCAATTTGGCGTCTAGTCCATGGCATGGCTGTAATATACCTTGTTGCTCTCACATTCTTGCTTTTTCAGGTTGGTTCCCATGTAGCCAGCCATTCTTATAACTACTCTCTCTGGCCAAGTCTGCTGTTTTTTTCCTCTGTTCTGTGTCTTTTTCCCCCCAATTCTTCTGGTTAAGTCTACTTCGATTTGTTTTCCTTGGTCCACAGAGTGTTTACTCTATATTTTTATTTTTTTGGGGGGATGGGGATTTGCGATATTGGTAATTGAGGCAAATATTCAGGAAAACCTAAGGAACTTCAACTTGTCCCAATCATTTATTCTGCTGAATATTTATTTCAGCTGATAATTGTCTGCATATACTTTTTCAACTTTTGATGATCTTTTTAATGTTCTATTTGACATTCTGACTAGGATATACATGCTCGGTACTCTGAAATCTTAAAAGACCTTGTTAGCTACTTATCTCTGCCATAATTTAAGGTGTTTAACCGACTTCATATTGCAATATGTTCCAGAAGCGTGATGATGCTCGACAATTCATGAAGTTTCTCCATCCTGATCTGGGAGTCGGTAATGATTCCATTCACACCTACTGTCATGATGCATTTGTTGTTGGGCCTTTTGAGTGTTTTTGTGTTGATGTAGATAGTATGAACAATTCAGTTGCCTACATTAATGTTTCTAGTTGGACTTGGGACTGAGTGAAATCTGCTCAAACTTTGCAGAACTTCCTGAACGATCATACGGAGCTGACTGCAGGATTTATCTCCCAGAAAATCCTACGAGCAGGTTTAAGAATGTTTATGTATGATTTCTTCCTTAATGGTCATTTTACTTTCCCTTGCTTTAAGTCTGACCTTATGGAATGTCTATGTGATCGTTTTCCTTAATGCCATTCCTTTTCCAGGATACACTGTTTGATGAATTTGTGCTTGCCCACATCTTTGGCTGGTGGGGAAAAGCGATATTGATTCGTAATCAGCCACTTCTGTGGGTGCTTTCAGTTGGATTTGAGTTCATGGAGGTTTGCTTTTGGCCTTTTGGTCTTATGTGTGAATGCCCCTTCTTGTGTTTGTCTACAGTTGTGGAATGTTTTCTGTTCTCACTTATAGTGGGACCCTTGTTTTTTGCAATTAAGCTGCTTTTCTCTTTGGTTTCAGCTCACATTTCGTCACATGTTACCCAACTTCAATGAGTGCTGGTGGGACAGCATTATTCTGGATATATTAATATGCAACTGGTTTGGTCAGTTTTTTCCTTCCTCTTCTTAGGTTCTCTTTATATTTCCTCAATTGGTCATTATAGTTTAATAATTATTATATGTGTGCATGTATTGATGTTTTAAGTGGTCTTGTAAAAGCGGTTTTACCTATTTTCTTGATTTTATCTGATAGTATTTGTCTGCTTGGATTATTTGTTGATCTTTGTAAAAAAATGTGCAGGCTTTTTCTTTTTTATGATCGTGTAGCTCCTGTATAATTGCCATTACAGAGACTTTCATTGCCTTGCTGCATGACGAGTATTGCATGAACATAACATGGTTCATTAATAATATCAGTCAAATTTCTAATAGGCCTTTGGTGATGTCATGTCTTGACTTCTGTCGCTTTTGACAGAATTAACTGCACGAAATATTAAGCATTTGGTGACTAGTTCTTTGCTTCAATTTTCAGGTATTTGGGCTGGAATGCATACTGTCAGGTATTTTGATGGGAAAACATATGAGTGGGTTGGTATAAGTCGACAACCTAATGTCATAGGGAAGGTACAGAGGAATTTACAGCTTGGACATTGTCATTTATTCCTCATTTTTGTAAATCGATATTATCCATTCATTTTGCTATTTATAGATAAAAGTCATAAGCATGATAAAAGGACGCATCTCAAGAATTCTTCAGGCAATCCTCCTATATATTATATGCATGTCATGTGGCTTCATTTTCCATTTGATTTTTCTTTGGTAAAGTAGTTTACTTTTGACTCCTGAGTCTAAAGTTGGAAAGTTAGTATCACTTCTTCAAACTTAATGTCTCCAAAACCAAAACCCATGAAAAATAACTGAAAACAAAATAACCATTGCTCAGTTTCGTCCATAGTAAGCAGTGAATCACATGGCATCTGGTTGCTTGTTTCTTTCGGAGTAATTTTGGTCTTCCAGTAAATATATTGTAGTGTGGGAATTTCAGGAACCTAGAACCTCTTTTTGCTATATCAGCCTCTTTCTTTGAAGTACGTGGTGCTGGTGTGCTTTTGTGCTCTGATCTTTGGCAAAAATGACTCGTGCATAGTAGGCTTAAATTGGATTGTGCAACACTATATCTCTGAAGTCTGAAAACTTTATACTTGGTTAATTTAATGAGTCTCTGTATGCCATTTTTATGCTCTTAATGGGCTGCTGAACTTTGCTTTTCAGGTTAAACGGACATTGGGACAATTCACCCCAGCTCAGTGGGACAAAGACGAGTGGCACCCCTTGCTTGGTCCATGGCGTTTCATTCAAGTCCTTAGTCTTTGTGTTGTCTTCTTGACAGTGGAGCTGAACACATTCTTTCTCAAGTTCTGTCTGTGGGTTCCTCCTAGGAACCCTGTCATAGTGTATAGGTTGATCCTATGGTGGCTCATTGCAATCCCCACAATCCGTGAATACAATTCATATCTCCAGGACAGGTCTCTCTCTCTCTCTCTCTCTCTCTCTCTCTCTCTCTCCCTCATCACGTGCACGCTCACACAAGTGGGACATTATCTGGGAATGTTTAGAATTGCGATTTTGAACTATTAGTAGTTCATTAACATGATTACTTTTTAAATATTCAGGAAAAAAGTGAAAAAGGTTGGGGCTTTAGTTTGGCTTTCGCTGGCAATATGTATTGTGGAGCTTCTCATATGCATCAAGTTTGGACAAGGTAAGTTCTCTTGATGGCTAATTCGTTGGTGTTGACGGTAGGTGAGATTTTCATCAGTAATGACTTGGCTCTGTTGAATTTTGCAAGGTTTGTATCCAAACCCGATGCCTCAATGGTTGGTAGTCTTCTGGTCTTCCGTTGGTTTGGGCATTGTAGCATTTCTGATTGTCTGGTCGTGGCAGCTACATAGAAGCATGCAAAGAAAGAGGCATTGACTTATGATTAATCGGGCATTGATTCTTTGATTTCTTTTTTTCCTTGTACTGCTGTACATGCTTTTAACGTCTTAAAGAAATGTAAATGCTTGTTTTGCTAGGCCAGAGAGAATCAGAGTCCTAGATAATAGTCAGTTCGTGCGTCCTCTTAAGGGGCTTTTTTTTAGCAGTTTCGGTCAGAGAGTTGCTTCCA
This sequence comes from Eucalyptus tenuipes, assembly GCA_014182365.1. Classification (NCBI taxonomy): domain Eukaryota; kingdom Viridiplantae; phylum Streptophyta; class Magnoliopsida; order Myrtales; family Myrtaceae; genus Eucalyptus; species Eucalyptus tenuipes. The sequence goes on along the minus strand of CM024538.1, from coordinate 26,864,847 downwards.
TGTTTTTGCGACATTCGCAGTACTGTTGGTTTGATAATTCTATGCAGCTTTGCCATTTGGAATGTGCTTCACATGTTTTATATCTCGCACCATCTTTTGGACGGTCATCCGCTGCATCGAAACTCTCAGTAGGTTTTAGTGCTCTGGAACTTTTCCAGTAAAGGTGTTCATTGGATTGCCTTGACCAGTGACATTATTGTCGACCATGTCGAGATGGAAGGAGAAAGTGGTACACAGGAGTTATTATCTTTCTCCATACAGTTCTACTTTACCGAATGTGTTTTTTCGCCCAATATGGATCCTTGGAGCAAAATGGAAAATCACGTGGTCCGTAAGTTCTGCTTTGTAAAACAGTTCATCTGTCTTTCAACTTGTCTGAATGTTAAAGGAAAGTTTCATATGGAATAGGCCTAAAATCATCCCAAGCGCTGCTAAACAGACTTACATCCAATCGAGAAAAGTTATCATAAAAGTGGAAATTATTTACGCATTGGTTGCAAAACTTGGCAAAGTGTAAAGGAAAGTTCCGATCAATTACGTATGTGAAGAACAATGACACAAAAGAAGTTAACCATCAACTTGGGAAGATCGTTACTTTTGGGGATAATTATAAATCACAGTACTAAGAGAACTTATGACCACCTAAGAGAAATTACACCCGCTAAACAGAAGTCACGAAATCATACATTACCGATAAATCACTATAGTGAAGAAAGGAAAGTAATATTCATTGGTAATTTCCAAATAATGGGAAAATAAATTTATTATCTACTTAGGCAAATTACCATATTTTTTTGGAATATTACGAATTATAGGACCTGCAAAACTAACGATTCCAAAATGGGAATTAACTCTTATAAATAAAAGATAGATAATAATATGTAACAAGTAAATTATTATAAGAAGGCGAACAAGTCTGCCCAATAAATGTATTAGAAATGAGAATGACAAAATAAGAATTATTGCGGATAAAAGATAAATAATAATATGTAACAAGAAAAGTACTATAAGTAATGAAGATAACGAATGATAAAAAAATTAAGATCAATTAAGTAGTATCTGATATAGTCTTTATTTTTATTTTTATTTTTATTTTTTAGGGGATTGGAATTTATGGTGAAAAGGATACGTAAAAAATAGCCTAGATCACATAGCTTATGTGAAATGGAGTTTTGTCCTGTGAAAAACAAAATCATCATCTAAGAAAATTGTCCTCATCATCTCCATTTTAAAGGAAATAACAGTAGCCAACAAAGTTAACTTTGATTACAATTGCAGGATTTGTCCGAACCCGTTTCTCAGCCAACCGTTCCAACACGCAGCCTTCAGATTTTTTTTTCTTCTTCTTCTTCTTCCTTCTTCCTTCTTCTTCGTGAGAGAGAGCGAGAGAAAGATACAATTCCTTGCTCTGGAATCGAAATCCGGAAGATGGGGAGCACGAGCGCCGCCGCTCTGGTCCCTCATTTGCAGCTCGGCAGCTGCTGCTTCAGCCCTCTTGATTCCGCGAGAAGCCGCGGCCGCGGCCGGGGCCTGAGCTCGCTCCGCTTCGGCAGCTCGAGGAGGACGAGATTGAGATTGGATTGCAGCGGTCTGAGGAGTCGCGGGGGTTCCCGTGAAGAAGTTGTCTGCTTTGCCTTCGAGGACGGCGATGGCGGGAATAAGCAACCCGAGCTGGGCACTAGCGGCAGCGTTGGCTCCGCCGTGGAGGATAGACCTGGTAAATTGCTGAATTCAATCGCTTTTTCCTTTTTTTTTTTTTATACAATTTGAAAATATTGTTTTGTTCCATGTGATGCGTTCGCAACTTGGTGAATTGTGCTCCTTTTTGGCTGGTGAAAGATTGGGTGTAATTGGAATTGGTATTGGATTTGACGGTTCTTGTTGAGGAATACTAATGGAGAAGCGTCCTGATCAGGCATAGAGTAATCGAATTTCAATTTGTGACTTTCATATGCCCGAGAAGTCGAATGAAGGAAATGGTGGATCGGGTTTGATGTCTGCAAATGCCATTTCATGTCACTTGGGACATTGGTGCTTCTATGGCTGCATTTAGTTCTTGTTTTTCCTGTAATTAGTTGCGCGATTGTGGATGATCTCTTCTAGCGTATGACTTTTCAAGCTTGAGTACCTCTTGTAATATTTGAAGAGCTTAAATAGTTGCAGCGTCAACCTAGAGGATGATCAGATTGATTTCTGTGCTATATGTTTGGTCAAATGTTGTCGTCATATTGGGCATCAACTTCGGAGGTTTCTGAAACACTTATTTCTGTGCTACATTTTTGGTGAAATTTTGTGTTGTCCTATAGGGCACCAGCTCGAGAGGTTCTTCTTATGTATTTTCTAACACTAAGCACATTGCATTCTTCGTATTGTGAGTGCTTCCCACTTTGCCGGCAATCGCTCTGTTGCCTTTGTGTCTGTTTGTTGTTGCTATGTCTTTGATTCCTTTGTGATGTGTATACGCAACATGGATGAGTATGTTTGATTTGAAGTGATTTTAGCTTTTAGCTGTATTAAACACATCTTTCCTTCTTCTTCTTTTTTTTCCCTCCTTTTTCCTTTCTGTTGCATAAATTCATCTCTGTTCAATCAAACCTATCACCGGAAAAAGAATTGTGCTGTTGCAGCCATGCAACAACCAATTTGCACTTTCCATCTGCATTGTCTGTCGCTGAAAACATGTTTCTTCTTAGTTAGAGCCGGAATATGCAGGCTAAATCTTTACTATTTTTCTCCTATTCTAATATTCAATTGCAGTTTATATGTTATCAAAGCCATACATTTGAGTCATGGAAATTATGTGCTTGTCTAAGTTACACTGCTGTAAAAGTGTAAGCTGACATCGCATTAGTGGATGATGCAGGTGAGGCTGATACCTTGAGGCAAGAGACTATTGAGACCTTTAACCAAGATGATGGAAGAAGTCCCCTTTATGATCTTCTGTATCCTGATAAAGAGCTCCTTCCCGATGACAAGGAAATGAGTATATTTGATCATCTTGAAGAGCTGAGACAACGAATATTTGTGTCTGTTATGGCAGTTGGTGCTGCTATTTTGGGATGCTTTGCTTTCTCAAAAGAGTTAATAGTGATTCTGGAAGCTCCCGTTAAAACACAAGGTGTTAGATTTCTGCAGCTAGCTCCTGGTGAATTCTTCTTTACAACTTTGAAGGTACCTCTCTCTCTCTCTCTCTCTCTCTCTCGAGCGCACGCGCGTGCACTTACACGGTGGGTGAGTCGATATCCATGTATCTTTTGTTCAAGTCAATTGATTCCATCAATAATGTGGATTTCATGTATCCATCATGACCAGAATATCAGATTTTATACTTTCAGACATAGTTGTACTAGTTCATTGGTAGGCAGATCATGTTTGCTAGGTCTGCTTGCACAACAACATTATTTATTATGTGAACCTGCCAATGGGGTGGATTCCTGTCGCTCTGTTGTCTGAATCAACAGATTGTGAGACCTGAGTTGGCAACTTCTAACAAAAACAAAATATGCCTGAGCTCTTTCATATTATGAAGTTGTGTAAGCACTAGAAGAGTCGATATTTAGCATGTATGGCCTATTTGCTTAATTGTGTGATCCAATTCACATTTTTTTATCCCTTGATCAAACCATGGTTTTGTGACCTGTATATGATGAATGGCGTGCTGTTATGATTTAAGTATTTTATTTCATACTGCAGGTTTCTGGATACTGTGGTCTTCTCCTAGGAAGCCCTGTTATTCTCTATGAGATTATAGCGTTTGTTCTTCCAGGTCTAACAAAAGCAGAAAGAAGGTTCCTTGGGCCTATTGTTTTAGGGTCTTCTGTACTTTTCTATGCTGGCATTGTGTTCTCCTACCTAATTCTTACTCCAGCAGCCTTGAATTTCTTTGTGAGTTATGCGGAAGGGGCCGTTGAGTCAATTTGGTCCATTGATCAATACTTTGAGTTTGTGCTAGTGCTCATGTTCAGCACCGGTCTATCTTTTCAGGTAAAACTTTAGTTTGCAAGTTCATAAAATGATATGAGTTCATTGCTATCTTTTGTCTCCCTAAAATTTGTTTCATGTGGACTTTTACATGGCTGAGTGTGGAGTTAACCATGGAGATTTCTAATGATCTTTTGGGTGTTTTTCTGAAAATTTTATGAAACAAAACTGTTGCTTTCAAAATGGAAACAAGGAACTGCTGCCCAGTGAATTGATAATTAGGATTTAACAGTTGATTTTTTTGGATGGGAAAGATGGAATAGGAAGGAGTTTTTACTGCCGAATGAATTGATAATTAGGTTTTGTAGTTGATGTTTATGCATGGGCTTCCTCCAATGTTGGAGAGAATGAAATACTGGATAATGAAAACATCATCCCATGCTTCAAGCAATTTGTCTTGTGTTTTTGGAAAAGTTCTACTTTTTTGTCCTTGAATTTTCATGCTTTATCTAATCAAGTCCTTCTACTTTTAATTATCTAATCAAGTCCTTCTACTTTTAATTATCTAATCAAGTCCTTCTACTTTCACTATTTTTCTAATCAAGTTTATCCAACACTATATTCGATCCAATTCAGTTGACATGACTGTTGAGGCGATGCCAAGGTATGATACGCACAAAACGTGCGGATGCTCACATGGACGTGTGGAAAAATTTAGCCAATATAGACAACATCAGAGTATGATGTGCGTAAAATTTAGCAAATGTGGATGCCCACATGGACATGCACATTGGAAATGTTTTGTCCACATTAGAGGGCTACATCAGTTGATTTAGCCAGATTTAATGTCAAAGGGGCTTGATTAGAAAGTTTGTAAGAGTAGCTTGACTTTATGACAAATTAAAAGTCTATAGACTTGATCAGAAAAAGTGTGAATATCATGAAGGAAAATCATCTTTGGCCAAGGGTTTATAGCAATAATTTCATTCGACATGATTGAGACAAGAAATTATTAGAAAGCAGCTCTACTTGAGTTTCATCCTTCATTGTTGTCCGTTTCCCTGTTCAACTTATAAGATTAGTCAATAATTGTGGTCTTGTGTGCTAGAGAATCCGAATTAGACATCAACCATAACCTGTACTAGTGTATGCACATTCCTTGAAAGCTGAATAGTAAAGCAAAATCGATACTAGATATTGGTCATGGAATCTTTCCTGTCAATGCTGAGATATTCTTTATGAAAGGCACATATGATTTCATTTGACTAAAGAGTGAAATTTGTGGTTCCAGTTTCTGCCACGCTCAGTCATTTCTACAGCTTTGTTCGACTCCTGATATTTTTACTTGTCCTTCAGGTTCCAGTAATACAGCTCCTTCTGGGACAAGTCGGTCTAGTAACAGGAGACCAAATGCTGTCCATTTGGAGATACGTAGTTGTAGGTGCGGTCGTAGCTGCTGCTGTGTTGACACCATCAACAGATCCTCTTACTCAAATGCTGCTGGCAGGACCTCTTCTTGGCCTCTACTTGGGTGGCGCATGGGCGGTTAAGCTCATAGGGCGGTGAACTGTATGTGCTCACAACTTTACTGGTGTGTAAATCAGAGTGCGCTCGGCGTCTGAGACTACCCCAAAGGATGTACTTGAAAATAGCTGGTAGTGAAGCATTTATGTACAAATCTACTGATCGGTCTTCTCGTCCGAGGGTTTTGTATTCTTTTACACTAGTGATAGCAGGATAACGTTTCCCATTTATAGTGGAGCAATTTCAATACATTTGCTCTTCAGTCATTGTCTCTTTACTCCTGTTCAAAAGCTTCTATCGCTTATCACAAGAATTTGTTGCTAACATAAACGCCAAAGCTTCTGCTCTTTCAAATTTTCCTTCTAACCTATGAAGTCCGTCACGCTTCTTCCTTGAACATATCTTCAATTTCTCGATCAATAAGAATTCTCAACATTTTGCACAACCGGTTGTGCTGTTGTTGGTGTAATTTTTACTTAACCATTTGTATTTATTTTTCAAGTTTGCGCAGGACATCAACCAATTCATTGAAAGCCCTTCCGCACTTACCTAGCGTATTGACTTCTCTATAAATATTTTTTGTTGTGGATGCAAAGAAAGGGTCCAGGGAGCAAATTGAGGTCACTGGTGCATCACCTATATCCTTCCATCTCCATTTAATAGCGAAAGCATTGAATGATGCCTCCTAAGGCCCTTTGGTCTCTAAAGGACCTTGGGTAAAAGTCAGAACCGTTTAAAAAAAAATTGAAAAAGCTTTGGGAATCATCGTATTTCCAAAATCCCTTAGTCCATGATAAGTTCATGGAAGCTCTGAGTTTTAGCATTTTCGGAATGCTAATCTATTTTTTTTTCCAACTTTGACCTCACTGAACTTTCGAAACTCCGGAAATATCCTCATCACTCGATATTTTGAAACAGTATCAGTCCTTTACAAGTGTAGTTTTTAGCATCTAAACCAATTTTCCTTACATTTTACAAACAATATTTGCATTTTGAAAATACTCTTTCTCATTTAGAATGTGTTTGTTTCAAGAAAAATGAAAGATTTAGAAAACATTTTCTTTAAAATAATTGCTTTTATCGCTTGAATAGTCAATAAAAATGTTTTCATTATCGATAACAATTCATATCTAAACATTTTCATAAATGATGATAATATTTTTCTTTCATTTATTTTTGTAAACGATAGGAATAATCATTTAAAAAAAAATCAAATCAATCATTTTTTGCAAATCTTAGCATTTCTCCAAAGTAGCCTTGGCAAAGGCAGCAATATAGTACTTTATAGTTGACCACTTTCATGGAAAGGAGCATATACTTCTGTTATTAATGCAGATGCAATGCTGTCAATAGAAACTGCTTGTTGGTCGTGCTGACAAGGGGGAGAAAAATAGAGAGGTTGCCCATTTTATTTCTTATGAAAGTAGCTTCACATCGTGCGGTGGTCTAAATGATCCGTTCTCATGCAATTAAAAAGCAGTGTTCACTCTTTATTTGCAAACGTCAGCCACTAAACTAGGGGGAAAGAATCGATTTGAGCATGAGTTTCTTCCTAAGAAACTCTTTTCTTGCTCACTCCAGGGCATTGTTTTTCTGAGATCTTCCGCGAAATATTCTGTCCCTTGCCCTGTCTGCCTGCAGTATCAGAAAATGGAGAAACAAGGAACACAGCGGTTGTTAATTTATTGATAAAATTGTCCGACGAAATCACGCACATCTAGTTCTTTCCTATTAGAATCGTTAAGAAGACTAGTGGCCGGAAGCTGAGGATCTTGGTTTAACTTAAAAGGGTCGAAACGATGATTTCAAGATGATGAATCCTCTTCAATCCTCATTGCTTCCTATCAATCGATAACAAAGTGTACTCTTTTTGGTTTTCACAAGATTCAACCTAGAAGCAAGCAAGTACCTGCTTGTCCCAATCCGTGCAAGTCGTGACAATGATGAGCAGAGCAGTCTGAACGAAAGAACCAATCTGAATTCCAATCCAAAGCCCCTTTCCTCTCAAGTTTGCATAGAAACCCAACGTTGCAGCAACAGGAATCCCGCAGAGGTAATATGCCCCAAGGTTAATGTAAGCTCCAATGTCCTGCCAACCACATCCTCTGGCCACACCTGGGACAGAACCAGAAAAGAAATAAGCAGAAATCAAATGAGATCGCCGCTAACTCTTGTTTTGATCCAATGTTCTAAGGAATGAACCTGAAAGGACTCCTTGTAAGTTGTCGAGTATCACAGATAGGCACAAAAGAGGAGCCATGGATTCAACATAATGGACCACCTCTTCCTCGTTGCTGAATATGTAGCCGAATGAGCGGCGGGTGGTGAACAGGATTGTGCTTATTGCAGCAACCCCCAACACTGTAATCAGCATGGCAACTCTAACAGCGCAACGAGCCGCCAATGGATTCCCTGCGCCTAGTTCATTTGAAACCCGTGTGCTACGATCAAACACTTATGTGTTTTAGTAGAAAAGTCGAAGAAAATCGGATAATGACAATTAGGCGTACGTGCATATGTGAGTAACATGTATTTGCGAGTTTCTAGGTGCAAACCTTACTGCCGCCCCAAGTCCATCTGGGATCGTATAGAGCGTCGCAAGCACTGCCAAGCTGCCGAGGATCGAGAAGTTGAAAATCAATCAGCTCTGCAATCTTTTTCCCTTTGGAAGAAAGATACTAAAATTTTTTTGAGCATGCAAGCAAAACCAGGAAGAATTCACACGCGAAAGCCTAAGGTCATACCACACAGATAGGACTGAAGTTTCAAGCTTCGGGTTGGGGAGAAGCCCGGAGAGCATCGTCAGAAACTCGAACGACCACCATTCGAGGCTGAAATCATTAGAACGAAAATGCATCATTTGGTGTAACGTCTCGGAGACTAGCAATCCAACTCAAACCCTTCTGAAAAAGGAAAACTTAAAGCTAAGACAAAAGCTAGAGAGTCCCCACCAAATCATGACAGCGGAAGGGACAGCGAAGCTGAAGAACTCTCTCACTCCTGGGAGCAGCTCCATGGAGATCCGCACACGCGTCTTCGTCTTCGCGCAATCGGGGGAATACTTCATGTACAACGCGAGCAGAATCACATTCAACCAATAGGACAAGCCTATGGCTATCGCCGCTCCGAGGTTGCGGAAGCTGGAGTTGAAAACCAGAGTCCAGCAGAGCGCTATGTGGAAAATTAGAGTGACGAGAGAGCTCACGAGCAGAGGGAAGACAAGGCTCTGAGTCTGAAAGTACCGGACCAGAGGCTGGAGGGTCCCGTAAGCGAAGAGCGCGGGAATGAGGCAGGTGGCGAATCTACCAGCCTCGAGGGAGATCTCGGGATCTTGGCCCATGAGAACCAGAAGCTTTCCCATGAAGATCCACACGAGCGACAAGGGGAGACAGACTAGGACAAGACAGAAAATACCGGTGTGGATTTGGATGCTGAATTTCTCGTATTGCTCAGCTCCATAAGCTTGCCCGCAAAGAGTTTCGAGGGCACTTGACATTCCAAACTGCATCAACAAGTAACACGCGACCCGTATAAGCATCCAAGGCATATAAGCATACGAAACTTGGGGAACGAAAATGACAAATCCCGTTCTGTAAGCTCACACAGCGGCATGGTTATTGATATCAGATATGCACAGCGAGAGAGAGAAAGAGAGGTACGAGGGGACTGAAGCCGGTGACGGCGCAGAAGGAGATGGCGATGGCAGTGCTGGAGAGCGAGAGCTCGCCAAGGTGACCCACCATCATCACCGATATGATCTGCAGGAAGTACTGCGACAGGTTGACGGCCACCATCGGCCCTGCCATGCACCCCATCCTCTTCGTCTCCTCCTTCAATGTCTTCCACCCCGAGCTCAGGGCGGAGACGCCGTCGCCCTCGCCATCGCCGCCGCCTCCTCTCTCCCTCCCGCCGCTCGCCAACAGACGCTCGCCCTCTTCCATATGCCAATGCGTTACGTGTCTCTCCCACACTCTCTCTCTCTCTCTCTCTCTCTTCCTCTCTATGTTCTTTATCTTAAGCGCTCAGCTAGACATACATTTTCAATAGCTCCCATCATATTCATGTTGGCCAAAATAGCTTTTTGCATGATGGGGATCTTGACTTCATCCGATGGCACTTCAAATGAATGATTTCATTTGGTCAGTGGCGCCTATAATATCATTGCCGAGGTCATAAATTAACACAAATCGGCGCATCGCATTTACGAGCTCTTGAACATTGTTTCCTGATTATTTTTTTTTCGACCAAAAAGTTTTGTTTCATGATTTTCTAGACTTGTTGTGCAAATTTTTCCTTTTCACTAATAAAAAGAAAATTTCGAATGACGTAATTACAACGCCATGCGTTCCAAATTTCCGGGAGTGAGGAATTCTTTTCAAAACTTGAATAACGGGAGAATTCAAAAACTTTGGTTGTCTTAGGAATTTATGTGACTTTAATAACATAGGTTGTTAGATATAATTAGGATAATACTTTAGGATGTTTTTTTAGAGATAATTAGATATTAGAGATAATTAGATATTTTTTTCTTGATTTTTGTATATTTAAAGATTACACAAATATCTCATTTTGATTGTGCATATTTGATTTATATACCTTACCTTATATAGTCATTTCATAAGATCTATAAATAGATTTATGTAATTTTTGTCATCGTACATCAAATCAAATTAAAAAACTCTCCCATTCAATTCATTGCCTTTTTGTATCTACTTCGATCCTAAAGTGCACCCACAACACAACCATGTGCTCATTCGGAGCTCATCTTGCTTCTCGTGTTTTTTTTTTTTTCCCAATAAGTCCTAATATCCTCATGTCAACGTCGATTTCAACATTGTTTGTTACGTGCAATAGCCAATGTCAGGCTGTAATGTTGTCACATAGTCTATAGAGCGCTATAGTCTAAGGAAAAGCCATCGAGTTACTATTTCATCCACAAAGCTAGCTGTATCGACCGCTCGTTGTTTCCCTATGTTTCTCAGCTTGGTCATTACAACATTGACTGCACAGGCCGCATCGTTCTATAATCATTTTGAAAGTAGAGTCAGTCGATGCCAGCCCCATCAACCATGTTCGTCCAATTAATCTTTGACTCAGCAAAGCCAATTGTATCATCCGCTTGTTGTTTTTCCTTCGATTCACTATCTTCGGTGGCTGCTAATGTGGGAGAATTAACACTACCACTAGACTTACCATTCCCAAACAAGCAAAATCCTAATCTAGTCAATGCTTTTCAGATTTTTTTTTTATCCATACTCAAGCTAACTTAATTATCTTCAGTTGGGGGATGTTGGAGATAATTAGGGTATTTTCTCATATTATGCGAATATTTCTCTTTAATAATGCATATTTTGATGGAGGGAAAATTGTCCAAAACATCCTAAACTCATAAAGTCTGAATTGGTAAAAATGCAATGGGTTTAAGACTTTTGGACAATTTTCTCTCTTGATGGATATATGTTACTGTCATCTCCAAAACCTATAAATAGAAATCTCAATATTTGGAATATTTTCTAAAAGATGATTACTTGTATTGGCTGCAAAATTAAATGAATGGAATATATATTTGTCACTCACAAAAATAGTTGGAACATATATTGTTATATGACTAATCATTTTTAGGAAAATATTTTTTAGGTCTTAAATTTTTCTGTGAAAAAAGTGTATTTTATCCATTTATTGAAAAAGCAGCAAAAAATCTAGGAAGGCATAAAATGTACCTTGTATCAAATCTAGACACAGGCGCCATTTGGTTAGACTTTTGAAGAAAGCTTTTGGGAAAATGTAGAGGACTTTGAGTTAAAAGAGTTTCTCAAAATGTAAATTATGTTTGGTAAATTATTTTACGAGGTCCATTATGAAGTGCCTTTGAGCAAAATAGTGTTTGGAGAAATTATATTTGCAAAAGACTTTTGTTGTTAAAAAAGGGGGTAAAAAAAAAAAGAGTTAGTAGGCCAAGGGTAGGCAGTCACTGATGAAGGGCAAGTGATCTCATCTAAGGTTGCAAGACCTTAGGTGGTGTACGGAGACCATCGATGAGGGCCACTTAGGGTTAGGCAACCCTCGACGAGGGTCGCACAACCTAAATCATGCAGCCCTTCGTGGAGGTCACGCAACACCCCCCGGGCAATAATCACCTATGTCGCCGTGACTACGCCAGCTCATTGCCAACCACTCGCAACCACCTCGGTTGACTTCAATGAAGAAGAAGATGAATAGTAATCGAGGCAAAATTGGAAAAATAAAAAGTTAGTGTGAGTATAGTTTTGAAAAAAAAAAATTTACTAACCCTAGCTGAAGGTATGTCAAAAGCAAAAGCCCAAGGCAGGCTTAAGCTTAGGACTTGCCTTGGGCTTTCAGCCTTATCAAGGCTGTTCTTTGCAAAATGGAGTTTTAGAAAAAAAAATTGCCAAGCACCTGCAATTTGGCCCAAAGAATTTTGGACGTCCAAGGGACTTTGGGAAAGTCATTCTCAAATGCACCATAAACAATTAACTTTGAAGAACAACGCCGATTCAATTCGATTCGATTCACATATTTTGTGTGCAGATATTTTATCCACATTTAAACAGAGTGTTTGCAGACTAGAGAAGAAAAATATTAACATTTGAAGGAAAAGACAAAGGAAGAGGACAAAAAGCAAATGATAATACGTCAAATCCTAATGAATCAGCAGCGAGTGGTGGTAGCAAATTAGTATACGACACCCACTCGCCGTTGGGACCGCCTCCTCGTACGTGGGGCTACAAGACCGGCACTTCTATATCCCACTTGGTTTGCCGTGCAACCTTATAACACGTCATCATAAAAAACACATTAACGTCGTGCAAGTCGCAAACTGTAAGCGAACTGCTGTCAAATAGGATTATCTACGAAGGCTAAAGACCTAATCTTAATCGGTGCATGGAGTATTTCACGAGCTCTCGAATAGTTAGGCCTTTGAACTCATATCACTGAATTATATAAAAGATAAAGGGGTACGTATGACGCATATCGACCAGTAAGCGAAAAGAAAAATTCCTGGGACCAATTTATTCCGCTGTACAGAATCCGAGAGAAAAAGTAGAGCTTTTGCAGTTCGGTTCCTTCTAACTTTCAGGGCGAAAGGTGCTTGCATGAACAAAGGAGGAGAGAGGAATCTTGAGCACATTGTGAGGGCCCCTTTGGATTTCTTGGGCGATAATCCGGCTACAAGATTACTTATCACCGGTCGCTACTTATTATAGGTAGGAAGCATTGTCTTCTTTGTGGACGTAGTTTTCAAAATGGAAGCAAGGCAAGGGGTTTTGCTGCCCAATGAATTGATAATTTGGTTTTGATAATTGATGCTTTTGCATGGGAAATGTGGAATAGGAATGCCCAATAAGATAATTAAGATTTACACTGTTAGAGAACATGAACTGCTGGGGGAATGAAATATTTATCCCATGCTTCTAGCAATAACTATTTTTTCTTGCAGAAAATTCGACTTTTCATTTCTTTATCGTCACAGTTTATCTAATCAAGTCCTTATAATTTTAATTTGCCCAATCATATCTTTATATTTTCATAAATTTTCTGATCTGAGTCATTTTGACACTAAATCCATCAAATTTGGGTGACTTGACTATAGAACAAAACCAAAATATGATGCGATAATATATATAGATTGCCACCTAAACTTGTCTGGAAAATTTTAGCCGACATAGATAGATAAAGTTTAGCCAATGTGAACATCTGCATGGGAAAAGTTTTATTTGCGGAAGATACCACATTCAGTGGATTTGGCGTTGGAGGAATTCAATTAGAAATTGTGCAAGTACAGGAACATTATTAGATAAATTCAAAGTTTATAGACTCGATTAGAATAAGTGTGGCACCCACAAATGTCATGTCAAAGTCATAAATTAACATGATTCCGCGTATCACAATTACAAAACTCTCGAACAATGTTTCATGGTTTTCAAGACTTGTTGTGCAAGGTTTTCTTTTTTATCAATAAAAAGACATATGGGATTATGTAATGACGACATCAGATGCTAGCGGTGACTAAGCAATTCTCTTCAAATCCTGCGTACCAAAGTTGGTTTTGTCATTTCACTTGACTACTTCAACTTGCTATACAACACATGAGCAGTGCAAACGATGCACGCCATACTATTATTCAAAAGTATTTCGCTGCCATCTATATATTAATTTTTACCTGTGCACATATTTTATCCACAATTAGACAAGGAGTTCGCAGATTAGAGGAGAAAAATATCAACAGTTGATTGTTTTTTCACTCATCAATGCCAATAATTGCTTATTATATGTTTAGCATCTGAAGGAAAAGACAGAGGACGAGGAAATCAAAAGAAATAATTATAAAACAAAAGGCCTAATGAGACAGCAGCGAGGAGCTGTCGCAAAGTAGCATACCGACAGGAGTTGAGCTCTCACGAGTGACGCGAAGATAAATGTGTTCTGTCAGGATTCGTGAAGCCGTGCATGAAACATCTTCTCCACCCCCCATCTAGCTGATATTCAATTTCATTAGATTAGATCCATCGAATCATATTTTGAATGAGAAGATGGAGAGATAGCATGTTACAATCTCTTGATGGCACTGGCGAGTAGCGACAAGAAGGGCCAACACCTACTCGCCATCCCTATTGCTTGAAAACACAACACGACCATAACAAGTCGCAAAATCACATTATAGCATTCATCGAATGTGATTGTACATAAAAAGTATAGGGACCGCCATTATGCCAGTACTGATGTGCTCTTTCTTATTAAATCATGCAAACTACTTTAAATCGGGACTATCCATGCATATGAAAAGATTAAATTTAATTGGTGCATGGGATGCTCTATGAGCCTTCGAATATTCGATCTTTATATAAAGCAAAACGAAGCACGGCATGTCGGGCGCCACGTGTGCCAACGAAATATGTCAAGAAAAATTGCTGGGACCAATTTGATTCGTTGTATAGTGTCCGAGAGGAGAATCAGAACTTTTGCAGTTTGGCTCCTTTTGTACGGAAGGGACTTTGCACGAACAAATAAGAAAGAAAGAATCTCGAGCACATTGTGAGGACCCTCTGAGTTTCTTGGTGATAATCTGGCTAAGACTAATTATCGTCGGTAGCTACGTATGGGTAAGAAGCGTTTATCAGCTTTGGATCTTAATTTATTTTCGATGCTGCTAAAGTATAGGATAAATCCCCCATCTTTTTCCCCTTCAAAGAGATGGTTAAGCACTCAATTTGAAGATATCCCCCAAAAAGGGTTCTTTGCTGCAACACGATAAATATAAAAATGATGATAGCTGACAACATCACTCGAGTAAAATATCTAGATTTATTTGTTTAGTTCACCAAATATGAAACGGCATCTGAAGTGACCAAGAATCGAGATACAACCTGTCTAATGACTCGATATGATGAGCATTGTCCATTTCGGGCAGGGTAATGAAATTACCCTCACTCTTATTTGAATGACAGATGTTCACATATGACTTATGCTTTGTGATTATTGAATGCTGGCTGATGTTCAGGGGTTGGACATTTGTGCGGATATGGTGACCTTGTTCAGCGAATTTGAGAGAAAATTGCGTACGTCTGCAGATGCCCCCTGTGATTCACTGCAATCTATGAACGTGATATCACTGAAATGAAGAGCAAACTGGAGAGCTTGTGAATTGCAATATGATCATTCTCTCAGTTGCAAGTCTGCTTGAGCTCAGATAATCGATCCATTATCGGCTGAAAAGCTTCCGTCAAATATTCTCTCCCTTGCTTTGCTTGCCTGCAACATCAAAAGCACGTTTAGCACCAGCTTAATTCCTTCGGCTGGAAATTCCTAAGATCATAGGCGAATGCGGAGCCGAGTACAGCGGGAATTATCAAGAGAAACTTGCAATCGACAAAACATAACATGGCACAACTTTACACATCGACACGAATTGATACCTAGTTCAATGAATACTTTATAATTACATTAAAACATTTTCTGACTACACAATCAACTAACATGAACATATCCATGACTGATCTAAATCTTTCAGTTGAGCACAATTAGTTTCTAAATCTTATTGAATCGTGCAATCAAGTCCTTGCAAGACAGCAAGGAAATTTTCTAAAGGTTGCCACTAAGGAAAAATTGAAGAATTGATGACAGGAAAAACTTGATTGCACTTCCAATGAAAAGCCATGTATAACTTGTGACCATTGCACCATGGCTAGAAAGAGGATCTAGGGATGTCCCAAACTCCTCCTCGTCTAGTTTTATGAAGGTATAGCTGCTAAGAAGTCATCCGCAAGGCATGTTGTTGATTTGAGTAGTAGAGGATAAAATAAAATTACCAGCTTTTCCCAATTTGTGCGACAGGTCACAAGTGAGAGCAACGATGTCTGCACAATAGCACCCGCTTGAATCCCTATCCAAAGTCCCACTCCTCTCAATCCCACCCAAAATCCCAATGTTGCAGCAACTGGAATTCCACACAGATAGAATGCCCCCAGGTTCACATAAGCTCCAATGTGTTGCCACCCGCATCCTCTCGCAATACCTGATCGAGTCAAACAACATCACGAGAGAGGGAAAAAAAAAAAACATTGCATTATAATGGATCGAGGAGGTGATCGAATTATCTAGTGTAGGCTTCCTTGTTCCTAAATCACAGTTCCATGGTTGGGTGTATTGAGATCAAATCTGGACAAAGTTTTCTCCAATGATACAGAGAGATCGAGTGATACCTGAAAGGACACCTTGTAAGCTGTCTATGATGACGGAGAGGCAAACAAGAGGAGACATCTTTGTAACGTAGTCCACGACTTCCTTTTCGTTGCTGAAGGTGTAACCGAAGACTTTACGGGTTGCAAATAAGACTGCGCTCATAATGCTTGTTTCAGTGATTGTTAAAAGCAATACTGCATAGACAGCTACACGAGCTGCCTGCGCGTTTCCTGCTCCCAATTCATTGGACACTCTCGTGCTGTTATTGAACAAAGGCAGCGAAAAAGAGTGAGAGTGTTGTTAGAACCCTCCAATGGTACTATGGGGGTCAGTCCAACATGCCCCAAAAGGCTAAATGAAGAGTTTACAAACCTTCCAGCAGCTCCAATTGCAAATGGTATTGCGTAAAGTGTTGATATCGTCGAGAGACTATCCATGAGATTAAACAAGAACAGTGAATTACGACACGAGATTGATACACAGCTCTAAAATCAGATGTTGGTCAAGTCATGAAAAATGTAACATGAAAGACAGGACATACCACACAGAGAGAACTGAAGTTTCAAGCTGTGGATTCGGAAGAAGCCCAGAAAGCAGGATGAGCAGCTCAAATGACCACCATTCAAGGCTACGGTCCATCCAAATGAGTACACAGAAAGAAACTCCATCAACAGAAAATATCTCAAACAGTAAAACAAAAAAGATGAGTTAAGTTCATTTTCCAATCAAGAGGAATGCGAGACTAACGCTAGGTGTACGTGGAGCGGTATAATAAATGGATACATGAAGTGATGCGGTAGACTTCAAGTGAAACAAGTGGGTCACATTCAAAACCCATTTACAATCCATCACTTCCGTTACTGCTAGTATACAAAATACGTAAAGTAGTCTTACTAGACCTAGCGTCAGTCATCCTTCAATATAAACAGCCTATACACATGCACTGCTACTAGAAAACGAAGAATATCGCACAGAAGTAGCACTTGGGGATGAAAATAAGTTACCACATCATGACAGCTGACGGAACAGCGAATCGGAAGAACTCCGGAATGCCTCGGCATATCTCCATTGACACCGGTGCACGTGTCTTCTGGCACGCACTAGAGAACGTCATGTACAGCCAGAGAAATGTCACGTTCAACCAATAAGAAATTCCCAATGCCAATGCGGCTCCAAGGTTATGTAGCCCAGACTTGAACACGAGGACCCAACAGAGAGGCACATGTAAGCAGAGCGAGGCAGTGGCGCCTATGAGCAGCGGAGTGGTGAGGCTCTGGGTCTGGAAGTAACGGACCAGTGGCTGGAGTGCCGCGTATGCCAAGAGCGCAGGGATGAGCCACACTATGAACCTACCCGCCTCACGCGAGATCAGCGGGTCTTGGCCCATCAACAGGAGGACTTTGCCCATGTTGAACCAGAGAAAAGAGAGCGGGACGCACACTAAGGTCAGAGAGAAGATCGCCGTGTATGTTTGTGTTCCGAGTTTCTGGTATTGTTGAGCTCCGTAGGCTTGTCCGCACAGTGTTTCCAGGGCAGTGGCCATGCCAAGCTGTTGTTGCAGAATCATGAACTAAGAAGTTTAGCCATCTGTAAATGAATCAATTTATATCTCCCACGCAGCCATAGATCAAAATTCGTTCGTACAGACTAGCATGAACATATGTCCCATAAAAGCAACCAAAATGGATGGAATTGCCAGTTTTTATGTCAACATGCAGTCCATCATCGTCATCGATCAGTTTTCTAAAATAGCACAATAGCTTTTTCTGGACCCTCATATGCATACAATGACTACGTGTTGTGTTTTGAAGATATAACACGAGCTACTTAACCGACAGAAGAGCACCGAACGTAACAAGCTCATTTCAGTACTGTTACATGTGCAACTTTAGGAACCCATTGAGAAAGCACATGGGGTCACGCTAATACTAAATTGACTGATAATATAATGTGAAAAAATTATTGTCGGTAAAATGAATACCACTCACTTACTTCAAACATCAATAATGTGATTTCGTCCCGTCAGAATCAAATCCATGTCTCTAACACACTGTTGAAGAGTATGCCCCTGATTAAAGACAGGACGAGCTTTTTTCCAATTCTCACCAACTCGGGTTAATTCATTGTTAACTTTTGCACCATTTCTAATACGACATAGACCAACTTAAGCGGGCAAAGTCAAGCCATCGTCAAGAAGAAGATAGTACTAAACTAGCCGCCATCTTGGACTATGCAGCACCAGTCATGTGCCAATGATGCCCTCGGGAACCTTAAAGATCCAACCTCACAGATTCAACTGGCACAGGCAGATGCTTCAAAGGGTCGATCACGACATATTCCTAAGGACATGTACTCAGACGGTTTCTCGTGCGTGGTTTCGAGCAAACTGATTACATCAATATCAACGGAATCATCATCGAGATTGAGCCTCTGACACACATGTTGTCGCTATTATCATCATGGCTGGTGGAGTTCATTTGTTCGAAAAGAATGAAAGTAAAAAAATCGCTGAGTCTGCTACATGAAATTTAAGTTTAGCTGAAGTGCAGCATTGTTGAGAGCATATGGAAGCATATGATTGATCATATGGAAACAGATGGCACACGTGTAATTCAAACGAGTAGTCACCGATCATGGGTTGATGTTAAAATCGGTCGTCCGGTAAGAAATATTGCACCACGGTAAAATAATCCAAAACAAAGAGTCAAAAACGTGAAGGGAGGGGAGAGAGAGAGAGAGAAAGGGTACGAACGAGGAGACTGAAGCCGGAGACGCCGGCGAGGGAGATGGCGATGGCGGTGCTGGAGAGGGAGAGCTCGCCGAGGTGGCCGACCATCATGACGCAGACCATCTGGAGGAAGTACTGCGACGACGTGACCACCACCATCGGCGCCGCTATGCTCCCCACCCTCTTCACCTCCTCCGTCACTCCTCCCCACGTGATGCCATCGCTCTTGCGCTCTCCCTCCTCCCTCTTCGCCAGCAGCCTCTCCTCCATCTTCTGCTTCGTTTCTTCATCCATGGAAAGACGGGAAAAGATAGAACGAAGGAAAGAGCAGCGGGGCTTCGGGCTCTCGGCCGCCTACCCTCACTCCTTTTAATATGAAGACTCTGAGAGAAAGAAAGAGAGAGAGAGAGAGCGGGCGGCTGAATGTATTGTCTGGGAGATGGTGGTGTTTTATAAGTGATGATGGGACGTTTTGGAGGAGGCGTATCGTGTATTACATTTTTGCTTCCGTCCTTTTCTGGAGTCTTTGGAGACAAAATGAGTCAACCATGACGAACGCATCTCGTGGTTTTGAGAAACTCGCGTGACCGAGAAAATATTCTAGAGATGATTGGGTAATAATTTTTAATTTTTTATGAGGTTAATAATTTATTTTAAATCATAAAAAAAATTATAAATTATTATATCACTCACTTCAATTTATGATTTATAATAAATTATTCTAAAGATTTTTATACTACCAAATCAATGGTTACTTCTCGTCACGTCATTATTTAACGTGAAGTTGTTTCCTTAGTTTAACCAATCAATAATCATCGCTCGACACTTGTATTGTGACGTGAAAATAAATAAAGTAAATAAGAAAAATTTCTCTCTCTTCCTCCTCCTGCGAAAGCGTCGCTATAGCCACTATGATTAAATTCTAGCCCTTGCTCCGCCGCAGCCTCCATCCACAAGCCCTCCACGTTGCCATGGTCGCCACATCAGCCGTGATCTGAGTTCCCACCCTCCATCGGAGCCCAACGACAATCGGAATCTCGACCTCACTTGCCACGGCCATGGACGAGGCTTTGTTTCCGATCTGGAAGTTAGCCGTCGGGAAGACGAAGATGAAGACTAATAGAGGGAGTCGCGAGTAGATTGTAAATTTCTAAGTCAACTTTAGCATTCAAATTTGGATTTTTCTTTTGTGTTCCTATTCTGGCTTTGAGCTACAATTGAAAAAAAGGAGACCTTTAGCAATATTCAAGTTTTCGGATTTCCTTTTTTCCCCAACTTCCACAAATTTTCCATAAGCCAGCTTCCACAGATTCCCTATAACAACCATGTCTTCTATGTTTGGCCAAAAGAACAAGCCAAGAGACCCACTGATTTTTTACCCGCGTTATTCTGTAAACTCCTCCGAATGACAAATCTTATGGCTAAAAAGACAAACCGAAAGACCCACTGCCCCTTCCTTGTCTCATAGATTTTTCCTCGGATTTTTTTTTTCAGAGACTTCTATTTTTTTTTTCCAGATTTTTGGCCATTTGCTCGGGTCAAAAACCGATAAAGATAACCACAAAAACGACGGAGATGGAGGACTCCTTTCAGCGAAGAGGGATGGTCTGGTTTGGACGCGCACCAGTGTTGTGGCCTTGACGGGCATCAGAGGTGGACGCACGAAGGTGACTCTCGCTAGAGGAGGATGAAGAGAGAGAAAGAATTGATGAGCAGATCTGTGATTTTTTGTAATTGCACGTCAAAATACACATGTCAAGTGGTGATTGCTTAAACTCAAAAATATGTACTCCACATAGGATGTTGACGTGGTGAGAAGCAACCACTAAATATTTTCTTAATGTGAACATATCAATCTCTCGAAACTTCGTGCTTAATTAATTAGGTTAATATCACCGAAAATTCCAAATTTTACACCAATAACAAATTTATTCCAAATTAATTTTTTTATCACAAAAATCTTACCCTAATAACGCGTGATATATATATATATATATATATATATATATATATTTCATTAGTTTCCATTAAATATTGTCAAAATTTTCTGACTTGGATGCCCGTTGATCAATTAATGATTTAATAACATGAAAAACTCCAAACTGATACTCTTATGATAAATTTATCTCAAATTAATATTTGGATCAATAAAAATCCCAAATTAGTACACACATGACACATTTATTCTCCGTTAACTTCCGTCAAAGTGTCACAGGTAAAGTTATCGTCTCACCCATATAATCAAGTGCCTCAAAGCAAGTTCATGCTAAATGCTTGGGCATTATTTGAGGACCATAATTTTACCCATGACTGTAATTTTATGCCTCGAAGAAAGATACTTGTGCCCTCTATGTTGTTTTCTTTGGATGTGACATCGAGCACAAAAAATGTATAGATGTTGGGATTCTATCATTAATCGCTATTGCATCTCTTGTCATGTTACATTTTTTGAAGGATGCTCTTGTCACTTCGTCCTCTCGACTCATTTCCTACTATTTCTTCTTTTCAAATTCTTCAATAAATCTAGTTTCTGAAGATTACACTTGAACTTTCATTTTCTAAGTTGTCTTCTCCTAATCTTGATGCAAGTACCTTTGGTGCTCTCGCTTCGGTAGCTCTTAACATATCTACGCCATCCATGGAAGCTCCACTCTTCATCATTCCCTCTTCGACGTTTGTTTGTCTTTGTGATTTCCATTGCTATTCTACTACTTAGCAATTGGCAGAGGGAAATAGGAAAAGATAAAGGAGAAGAATTATTTTTTTTTTAAATAATCGTTAACATCAACAACGATTGTATCATGTAGGATGACTGCATTCCCGTCAGCGATTTTTGATCAAGATTGAGAAATGATTATATTGACAAATCATCAAAAGATTTAGAACTAAATTAATCCAAAAATTCAGAATTGAATTAATCACCTTATAATAGCTTTAATACTTTTTGGACAATTATCATGTTTTTGTAACGTGTTCTTTGTTCATCTCTCTATATTAAAATGTTTTAAAAGTACTATGTTGGCATTGGAATGTCGACTTGGATGCCGAATAGACGTGTTCTTTCATGTCTCACTGGAAATTCTTGTGTGGCTCTAACTCGCTAATCTGAAAGTTAGATGGAAAAAAAAAAGTGGCGTCACAGAGTGAGAGAGAGAGAGATTTGACAAGCACAACTGGTAATGCAACAATGATGACTCCCTTAGACAATGGAGCGAGCAAGCGCGCGAGAGAGAGAGAGAGCATGACCCCTCAATGCCCTCAATGCGAGAATGATGACTCCCTAGATGATGGCTCATGGTGATATCCTTTTCCGATTTGATTTGAGCGAGAGAGAGAGAGAAGGGAAAAGAAGGTAACGTAAGCAATGGCCCATGCTCCTCGGAAAGAGGATAGCTACTTGAGGTGTTGACAGACCTTGTTATTGTGCCCTCAGCACTCGTCATCTTTAGAACAGAATTCCTACTCTCGAGGGTCAAAGGCGAGGCTTTCGAGACCTGGCGAAGCCTAAAACGCACTCTCTGATGCCTTCGGTCTAGTGACTTAAGCAAACGAGACTCTTTATCTCCCTCAGATTGCCATGCGGGGATGAGCATGGGAACACCGAAAAGGGATCCTATTAACTTACTTTACTGTCCCAAAATGAAAGATGACTTCCATCTCCAAGTCGAACTCACATGCAATGATGTCGGCCCTTTTCCTTCTCTTTTGGATGAATGGAATGGATTTGTCCCCTTAAATCGGTATTGTTAAGCTCACGCAATGAAGAATCAATACAAAGGACTCCATCAAAAGCAAAAGAAAGAACACACAAAACAGAGGACAAAACTTTGTGAAAAGTGAACCCACTTCAGCAGTAACGTGTCCTGTGTGTTGTTGGGTTCTCTAGTGTTTACTACAGCAGTCCGGGCCACTCGGACTTGTGTATCCAAAGCACGAAAAACCGGAACCACCCGCACAGTAAAAAAGGGAATAATTTGGGCCCAGTGGCCTGGCCCAGTCCTACCAAAGTCTGAAAAAATAGGGCCGATCCGGGCCGGCCAGTCCGGGTTTTCGATCTACCCGGGTTTTCAACATTCATCTCTTACTTAGACGATTCTGATCAATTCTCCATAGCATAATCGGCTGTCACGATCATAAGAAGGTGAGGGGGAAGAAGATTGCTCTATGACGGCCCCCCTGAGATATGAAAACAAAAAAAGGATGATGATTAGGTGATTGATACCCTCACGCAGCTTCGCCTTGTGGACTGGTATGCTTGGGGAAAAATTGTCCAGAAAGTCCAAATATATTGCGTTTTTGCCAATTCAATCCTAAACCTTTTAATTTTACTAATTCAATCCTAAATATTTTCACTTCTTGCCTATTGAATCCATCTGACCAATTTTGACAGGAAAATATTAATATGGACACCATCAATACTGCCAATTCTCACATTTCTTCTCTCCTCATGCTAATGCAATTATGAATACGAAATATATAATTATCATTGTATGATAGCGCATAAATAAAAAAAAAAAAAAAATCTATCGAATTGGAGAATCCTTTCAACAGCTCAACCGAGCTTAATTAGAGGTAGAATAAATTACGACAACCAGAGCCTAAATTTACTCTATTCAACACAATAATCAAAAGTGATCATTAGTCTAAGATCTACTTAGGCTTGAGTTCTAACTAGACTTTCGGGACTACTCTGATGGGGTATAAATAATATGTTGTGCCAATGAAATGTATAAAGAACAAAAATGTACAAACGTTAAACCTATTGTATATGTATTAATTCAATTTAAACTCAAGTACATTGATGTCGTTGATAGCAACATGTTGTCTTATTAAATCGTATTCATTTGATGGGGAGCGAAATTTTTTAGGAAAAATTATCAAAAAAATCTTAAACTTATTATATTTGTACTAATTCCGTTCTAAACCATTTAATTTAATCAATTTAGTCTTAAACGCTTTTATGTTTTGTCACACTAATTTATCCAATCAATTTTGATCGAAAATCATTTATGTGTACATTGATCATGTTATGTGACATAACTAACACCGATGTGGACAAAAATTTGTTGGCTACAATGAAAGAGAAAAAAAAAAAGAAGGAAAAGAAAAGAAATTGAATAAAAAAATCAAAAAAAAAGTCTACGCCAATGTCAGTTGTGTTGCATAAAACAATCGGCGTTACATCAGTAATTTTAATCAAAATTAGCCGGATTGATTATCATGGTAAATTATCAAAACGTACATGACTAAATCGATCAATTTGAAAGGTTTAGGGTTAATTTGGTATAAATGTAACATGTTTAGGACTTTATGGTAATTAAGCCTGAACTTTTGTTTGCTTGCTAATAATTTGCGAACGAGCCTACGTGAACAAACCAAAAAGGGGATGAGGCCAAAACCCATGCCAAGTCAAACCTGGCAAGCTTCTCTCGTTGGCGGCTTCCCAGAAAGAATGGGAGGAAGAGGCGGAGATCGAGAGATCCACGAAGCGGCTCTCCTCGAATCCCCTCTGATCCAAAACAGAGATCACGAACGCGACGCCGGCGGTGGCGGCGGCGGCGGCGGCGGCGAAAAATCTTCGCACGGCTCGGCTCGAAGAGGAGACGAGAGCCGCGCGATCATATTCGAAGAAGTGAAGAAGCAGGCATGGCTGTCGGGGCCGCTGATCGGAGTGAGCCTGCTGCAGTACTGCATACAGGTGATCTCCGTCATGTTCGTGGGCCACCTCGGGGAGCTCCCTCTCTCCGGCGCGTCCATGGCCACTTCCTTCGCTTCAGTCACCGGGTTCAGCGTCCTGGTATGACTCTCCATCTATGGCAACATTCATGTTCCTGTTAGTTCACAGCAGTTAGTCGTCGTCGTCGTCGTCGATGTTGTTGTTTCTGTCTCCGATAATGGTCTTGCGCTCTTGCTACTTAAAAGAGAGGAATAGACAAAGTAATTGAGGAAAATGTGTACTGAAGGAGATGATAACTCAGCATGAGATACAAAAATGAGCAAGACGTGAAGTGAATTGAAATATCGCAAGGCAGAGTGTTTTTTAGGTGAAGTACAGAACTCTACCATAACATTAGGCGGATTCAGAAGGAAAAGAAGTTTGATTGGTTTGCCTCGAGATGACAATTGAGTGCTGAATCAAAGAAGTTCCGAGACTCATCTCCTCGGTTTCGCTGTCCTTGTCTCTATAGATATATTGTGCTTCTCCGGTGTTGGATTTCCATGCCTGACACCGCTTGTGGAAATAACTTGTTAAAATCTGCAGAGGTCGACTGTACTTTGAGCATAATTCCTAGGTTTTGTTAACTTA
Source organism: Eucalyptus tenuipes (assembly GCA_014182365.1). Taxonomy (NCBI): domain Eukaryota; kingdom Viridiplantae; phylum Streptophyta; class Magnoliopsida; order Myrtales; family Myrtaceae; genus Eucalyptus; species Eucalyptus tenuipes. The sequence continues at coordinate 26,839,666 of CM024538.1, read as the reverse complement.
GATTTGTCCATTTTGGTTTGCGAACTAATTTGTTGTAGCGAAAATGCCTGACGATAGTTAGGAATGGGAAGTGCGTTGGAGACATTGTGTGGCCAAGCCTATGGAGCCAAGCAGTATCACATGCTTGGAGTTTACACGCAACGAGCTATGCTTACGCTACTATGCCTAAGCATCCCTCTTGCAGTCGTATGGCTCTACACCTCTGACATTCTCAGAGCTTTTGGCCAAGACGCCGAGATCTCCACGGAAGCGGGAATTTTCAACCGTTGGATGATCCCAAGTCTATTCGCATATGGCCTCCTCCAATGTCTGAACCGGTTCTTGCAGACGCAGAATAACGTCTTACCTATGATGCTGAGCTCTTTGGTTACTGCTTCTCTTCACATGGTCCTCTGTTGGGTCTTCATCTTTAAGCTCGGGCTAGGAAGCAGAGGAGCTGCTTTGGCTAACACAATTTCAAATTGGAACAATGTGATTCTGCTGGTGATTTATGTGAAATTCTCTCCCACTTGCATCAAGACTTGGACCGGTTTCACGACAGAGGCCTTGCATGACATCGTTAGCTTTGTGAAGCTTGCTGTTCCTTCAGCAACAATGATTTGGTGAGTACCTAATTGTGCTCATATTTGTTAATGAGATGCCAACTTTTATGATAAAAAAAAAAATTAGCTGTTAATTCGCCTTTTTGAAGTGTTTTAACTATACTTGATCAGATTGTGTAATTCTAACCCCCAATTTCGGAAGTGAGAGTCCTAGCATTGATTTAGTGTACTCACTTCACTTGTCTCTTGATTACTTTCTTGTCAGTTTCGAGTATTGGTCCTTCGAGATGGTTGTTCTTCTATCGGGTCTTCTGCCAAATCCAAAACTAGAGACTTCCGTGCTATCAATAAGGTATGAATTAAAAATCGCTGAGCAGGACAGTCTTTTTTCATGGAATGAGAAGTTCAGAAATACATTCCTTTTTTTTTTTTTGCAGCCTCAATACTTGTTGGATGGTCTACATGATCTCTGTCGGTCTCGGTGGAACAATCAGGTTCGTTGTGTCTTTCGCTTCACTTGTGCAGTAATTATGATTCAGAAACAAAAAGAGAAGAAGAGAACCAATCTTGCTGGGCATTACCTTCTCTAAGATGCATTTCCAAACGGATTCCGTGAGGACAAGTCTCACAGTACTCTTGATGCTGTGGTACAGATGGAGACAGCAGCGTTGACTGCCAAATGTTTGATTATCTGTTTATCTATCCAGAACCAGATAAAATATAAATATCTATGGTTGATCCCAGGTCATGCATCTGGACAAAAATGAAAAATGTTAATATGTAAGACTTATAAGAGTCTGTTTATTTCATGCAGTACTAGAGTGTCGAACGAATTAGGTGCAGGCCATGCTGCAGGTGCGCGCTTGGCATTGCGAGTTATGATTGCCATCGCGGTCACAGAGGGTGCAATAATTGGAATTGTGACGATTTTGGTACGCCATGTTTGGGGGAAGCTGTACAGCAACGAAGAGGAAGTTATTGAATACGTTGCCAAAATGATGCCGCTTCTTGCACTCTCGGATTTCTTGGACGGGTTCCAGTGTGTCCTTTCAGGTCCTAATTCAGATTTTATTAGCAGCTAGTAGATATATTTCTCTCTATGAGCCAGTTTAGGATTGTCTCGTGCATATCTCAGATCTTCTGATTACAAATAGCATGGGAATTGTTGTTCTCTTAACCTTTTCACATGTTGTCCTGATTAAATTTTAAGTCCTTAGCACAGATTATGATGATTATCGATCACAGGGTCCGCAAGAGGATGTGGATGGCAGAATCTCTGCGCTTGGATAAACCTCGGGGCTTATTATGGTGTGGCGATTCCTTGTGCCATACTGTTTGCGTTTGGTTTCCACATTGGAGGGATGGTATGAATCTCTGTACACAGTTTTGCATGCAAATACTAGTTTGTTCAACATCCGTGATGTCCAAGTTATTGATCTTGAAACAGGGTTTATGGATGGGGATCATATGCGGACTCTCTGTACAAGTCATGGCACTTATCACAGTGAATGCATGTACCAACTGGAATCAGGAGGTAATTGACCCCCACTAGTCTCTCTCCTATGCAAATGGATTGATTCTGTACATCTTTAATACTCTGGCAACCTTTTTCCTTTCTTTTCAGGCAAAGAAAGCTCTGGATAGAGCTGAAGCAGTAACGAGCACATTCTGATGACGAACAAGAACAAAGATAGATTTTCTAAATATTGGAAACTGGCTATCGGATCAAGGTGTCATGTAATAGTCTCTCTAGAAAAAGACATTACTTGCTATGTATATAGAAGAATTATATTGATCGAGTCAAACAATTTTACAGTATATAAATGATGATGTATAGATGATTGAGTCAAACGCTTTTAAAAGATGTATAAAATAACTCTCAATGTGAGGACGATGACTTTCATAGATGATGGCTCCCAAGGCGGTCTTTCTTTTTGATCTGATATGTGAGAGAGAGGGGGTAGCAAGGGGACAACGGCCGCGGCGACATTAGCTACTGTTACTTGAGATTAGACGCGATCACCCTGATCTTGCGGCGGCGGCAGTGGTGGCGGTCTTTCAAAGAGAGAGAGAGAGAGAGAGAGAGAGAGAGTAGGGAAAAGAAGGTAACGCAATCAGTGGGGCCATGCTGCTCAGAAGGAGAATGGCGACTCGAGGTTTTGGCGACGCGGAGACACGACGGTGGAGCAGCTTGGCCAGTGGGTGTGTAGGGAAGAGAGGCGTAAATGGAAAAGAGGAACAACGGGTGAAAAAAAAAAGGAAGAGAATTCAGGCCGTTCAAAATGTACATGTACTGATGTGAAGTTGTCCAGTAACTAGAGAGAAACGTGTTCCGCATATCCTCGGATGAAATTATAAGGGTGAGTACACCTAGAAACTTCGTCATAAGGAATTCGATGTTTTGGGCGACTTCGAACATTTCGTACTTTAGACAGTTCATATCAATTCTCTCTACGATGTTGAACAAAAAAACAATGACAACCTCATTCAGCTTTGCGATGTGGTTTGGTGCACTTGGGTGCCATCAGATTCTCGCCTTTCTTCTCTCCTCAAAATGATCCATTTATATCCACAAACATGTCATTATTACTATAAAAGCACATAAATAGAAAAGAAAATTATATCGAATTTTGTACAACTCCAAGTAATTGCGGGGTATTAATCGAAGGTCCACTCAATTTTACTAGATATTATATCATCTGAGGAAATGATATATTACAACTGCTGCTGAGGTCGACTATGCTTTGAGCATAACTCCTGCTCCTCTGGCTGAGGATGAGCTCGTGAGGAAGAGCTTGAAAGGGGTGAGGAGTGATTTGTCGTCGGGCGACCGGATCTGAGGTAGTGGAAAAATTATGGACGAAAATTGTTCACCATTTGTTCTTCAAGATACCGATCCTTCAGCTTCTCAACTGTTCAGCACGAATCTAGGAATAAAAATTGAAAAAGTTTAAAAAAATTGCCTTCTCGATTTAAGACAGTCGACAGAAACTTGGCTGGACGGTGAGCATTCTTATATGAAACTAAATTTCATACTCTTATTCGAAATGAAATTCAATCGGAACCTTTGGTTTTTCAGAAAGTGTGCCCTACTTTAGATACTTATTTGAATTTTCTTTTTAAAAAATTAATTTGTCAAATAAGGAAAGATGGCAAGCTACAAAACACAGAAATCAAACAAGACATGAAATAAACTAACGCAATACCCATCTTTACCGCAACATTAAGGGAACTGGAAAGGAAAATAATTTTAATCTGTTGCGTGTCAAGGCAACATCCGCGTGCTAAATTTGTTGCCTTGTCTCTAGACATATATCATGCTTCTCCGGTGTCGAATGTCCACGCCTGACACCGCTTGTAAAAATAACATGTTACGCCTGCTGAGATCAACTATATTTTGAGCATAATTCCTAGGTTGTGTGAACTCAGATTTTCATTTTGTTTGCAAACTAACACGTTGCAACCGACGTGCATGATGAAAGTTAGGAATGCGAAGTGCATTGGAGACATTGTGTGGCCAAGCCTATGGAGCCAAACAGTATCGTATGCTTGGAGTTCACACTCAACGAGCTATGCTTATTCTTCTATGCCTAAGCATCCCTCTTCCAGTCATATGGCTCTACACCTCCGACATTCTCATAGCTTTTCGTCAAAATGTGGAGATTTTCAGGAAGCAGGAATTTTCAACCGTTGGATGATCCCAACTCTACTTGCGTATGGCCTTCTCCAGTGTCTGAACCGGTTCTTGCAGAGCAAAATAACGTTCTGCCGATGATGATGAGCTCTCTGATTATTGCTTTGCTTCACATAGTCATCTGTTGGGTCTTCATCTTTAAGTTTGGACTAGGAATTAGAGGAGCTGCTTTGGCAAACTCGATTTTGAATTGGAACAATGTGATCCTGTTGGCTATTTACGTGAAGCTCTCTCCTGCTTGCATCAAAACTTGGGCCGGTTTAGCGAGAGAGGCCTTGCTTGACCTTGTTAGCTTCATCAAGCTTGCTGTTCCTTCAGCAGTTATGATTTGGTGAGTACTTATCCGTGCTTATTTTTGCTAATGTGATGCTAAAATTTATGATTAAAAAAAAAATTACCGTTTGGTTATTTTGAAGCGTTTTGATGAGAATTGGTCAGACCGTATTAATCTAAGTCCCATATTTCAGAAGCGAGGGCCCTAGCCTTGAACTAGTGCACTCATATACTTGTCTCTTGATTTACTTTCTTTCGCAGTCTCGAGTACTGGTCCTTCGAGCTGGTCGTTCTTCTATCAGGTCTTCTGCCAAAACTGAAACTGGAGACATGTGTTATCGATTAGGTATGAATTGAATAAAAATGCATAAGCAGGACTCTCATAATGTCAGAACTTCGTTCATACCCCTATTTTTGCAGCCTCAACACTTGTTGGATGGTCTACATGATCTCTTCGGTCTGGGTGGAGCAATCAAGTCTGTTTGAGTCATTTACTTCAGTTGTGCAGTTTACTATGAGTTAGAGAGCTAATCTTGCTTGGCATTACCTTCGCTGTGATAAATGTCCAGAACAATAGGGGGAGGGTAAAAGATTGGATTCTGTGAGGACAAACTCAAAGTGCTCTTGATGCTGTATTACAGAAGGAGACAACAGCATTGACTGCCAAATGTTTTGATCATCTTTTTTTTTTAATCCAGAATTGGATAAGAAATAAGAATTTGAGGTCGATCCTAATATATATGGACAAACTGGAAAAATGTTGATATGCAAGACTCTCCTACGAGTCTGTTTATTTCATGCAGTACTAGAGTGTTGAATGAATTAGGTGCAGGCTGCGGTGCAGAGGCACCCTTGACAGTGCGAGTTATGATTGCCATCGCCATCACAGAGGAAGCAACAGTTGGGATTGTGACGATTTTGGTACGCCATATTTGGGGGAAGCTGTACAGCAATGAAGAGGAAGTTATTGAATATGTCGCCAGAATGATGCCGCTTCTCGCTCTCTTGGATTTCTTGGATGGGTTTCAGTATGTCCTTCCAAGTCCTAACACGACTTCACTTATTCAGATTTTCATTCCATCAGTGGCCGGTAAATATGTCTCTCCATTAGCCACTCTAGGATAGTGTCGTGTATATCTCAGATCTCCTGATTACAGATAGCATAGCACTTGTTTTCTTGAACTTTTCACGTGTTGTATGGATTACATTTTAAGTCCTTAGCACAGATTACGATGATGATCGATAACAGAGTCCGTAAGATGATGCAGATGGCAGAATCTCTGTGCTTGGATAAACCTCGGGGCTTATTATGCTCTGGCGATTCCTTGTGCCGTACTGTTTGCGTTTGTTTTCCATCTTGGAGGAAGGGTATGATATTCTCTACACATTTATGCACACAAACGCTTTCTCTGTTCGACATCGGTGATGTCCAAGTTATGGATCTTGAAACAGGGTTTATGGTTGGGGATCATATGCGGACTTTCTGTACAAGTCGTGGCGCTTGTCATGGTGAATGCATGTACCAACTGGAATAAGGAGGTAATTGACACCCACCGAAGCTCTCTCTCTTAAGATGGATTGGTTCTGTACATCTTTTATGCTCAATTTTTCTTCTCCTTCAGGTAAAGAAAGCTGTGAATGGAGGTAAAGCAGTACGAGCACCTTCTGATGATGAACAAGAACAAAGCTACCTTTGCTAATATTGAAAACAGGCTATGGGATCAAGGTGTGATGAAGTAGTCTGTCTATAAACGAACATATCACTTGCTTTGTATACTGTAGAGTTATGCTGATTGAGTCGAACAGTTTTACAATATATAAACGTTGACCCGTAGATTAGCAACTAATTTTTTCACAAGTTTTTACATTAAAATAATATTTAAGTTTTAAGGAGAAAAGTAAAAGTAACTTTTTTACAAGTCCAAATAAACACTTCGACAAATCGTGAGAAGGTAATGCATTGGAGATTGTTATATTCTTTAGTTAGTTGATTAACAACTTTCGTAAGGGCGTTTTTTAATAAAATTTTATTAAAAAAGTTTTATCTTTAATCAACTCTTACTGACATAATATTGTTCTGAGTTATAAATAAAAATGACAAAATGAATCTTAAACCCATATAATAATGAGTCCTACAACTTCAACCCATTCAATCAAAAAGCAATGCTCTATGCTCGTGCTCAAGTCCACAAAAGTCATGATCATGCCTCGACTCGATGCCCAAGTCACTGTCACTTATCTAGATCCACTAAGGTCGCGATTGATTCCTCAATTGTTAGGCCTAGGTCCATAGAGTTAGGATACTCAATTCTTGCGCCCAAGTGAATGGCCCCTCACTCAGGTCCATCAAACCCAAGCCTAATCCATCGGCAATTAAGCTCGAGTCCATGAAGGTGAGACGTAGTTCCCTCAAGTTGGGGTTGGGACCTCAATGCTTGTGCTCAGCTCCATGGAAGCTGGGCAAGGGTTTTTCAAGGTCAAGGCTCAGATCCATAAAGGCCTTGCTCTGGTCCCTTGAGGCATGTTTAGGACATCATGATCGCTTGGTGGCCGTGCCTGGGTATTTGACTTTTGCACTTAAGTCACTAGTGCTCGACCCAAGTCCTTCATGGTAAGACTCATTCCTTGATAGTTGAGCCTAAGTCCAGAATGGCTACGCCCGGGTCCCTCGAGACTGCGGTTGAGACCCCAATGCCCATGCCTAGGTCCATGGAGGTCAAGCCTAGGTCCCTTGAGGCTCGACCTAAGAATTTGGTGCCCGTGCCTAAGTCCCCCAATGACCATGCCTTAGTACCCAGCTCCTAAACTTAAGTCACTAACACTAGGCCCATTGAGGTGAACCTAAGTCCATCAAGATCAGGTCTAGTCAAAGAAAGCCAAGTCCATTGAGGTCGGGCTTGGATCACTAGAGGGTATGCCTACTTAGTAGAGGTGATCATAGTCCGGGTTGGGTCGGTCCAACACCTAACCTAGAGACCAACCCACATAGTGTTAGTTTCCAATTTTTGGGACCAAGGATCGACTCGATTGAGCCTGGGACCGAGGACCGGACCAACCCTATGGATTTGGTCCGGTTGCATGGTCAACCTAGGACTAATCGATAATTTTTTTGTTTCTTTTTTTGTATTTCCTGAAAAGACAAATCTATTATTTTAAATTACATATCAATCAACAGGGGCAAGCCACGAGACAAGGGCAAGCCGCGAGGCAAGTGACATAGGTGTTGAGCGATGAGTGGGGTGAACGCCACGAGCATTGCACAAGAAGTAGGGCGAGATTGCTAATGAGCGAAAAGTTGTTTCTACTTACCCGGTCCCCCTAGGTAGCGAACTGGGATCAACGGGATTGGGCCAGTCCAAGATTGGTCTAGGGTTGATTCTAGATCGATGCTCACACCTACTACTTACCCATCTCCACACCAAAATCACCAAAGTCCAGCCTAGTTCCATCATGATGAGGCCCAATTCCTTGACGGCTAGCCCAGGGCATATAAAGGAGGGGCCTAGGTCCCTCAAGGCCAATCTTGAGACCTCGTGCTCATGCTTGAGTCCATAGAGGCTAGGCTCCATTCTCGGTGCCTATACCTATGTGCACAAGTTTCGATCCTAGGCCCATTGATATCGGGCTCGAGATCCCAATACTTGTGGTCTTGTCTATAGAGGTTTGCCTTAGGTCCCTTGAGGTTGGGTCAAGACTTTGATGCTCGTGCCTGGGTCCTTGAGGTTGGTTCTAAAGCCTCTTTTGTTTGAAAAATGCTTTTGACATGCATTAATAATTGAAACATGATCTTCGATATGAACAAGCAACAACGTTATCACTTGATCAATATGTATTTTATAGGGAAATGCTGTAAATTTTATATTGTATTCTAACAAAAAAATTCAATATTTGACTGAAACTTGAAAATGAAATAGAAAATATATAATTTGATTTAAGTTTTCTAAATAGATACGCATTATTCAAGCACTAGTAACTTGCATATGAGCAATCGTGAATTGAGTACGGGCAATACGGTCTCGGTTCTAGCCATGATGGGTCCCAAACTAGGCAACAGGAATGAGGACACGGGCACCTAGGTCTCATGGCCGGCCTTGGTGGACATTTGTGAACCATGTGATTATTTTTTAAAATATATTTTATAAATTATTCATTTTTCGTGAAATGGACGGTGCCTTAGACAGTTACATATCATTTCTCCATGGGAAACTGAACAAAGGAGCATGGTTTTGCGATTAATAACCTCATTCAGCTTGCGTTGCGGATTGGTGTGCTTGTGTGCCATCAATTCCCCCCTTTCTTCTCTCCTTGCAATGCTGCTATAGAAAAATATGATGTGCCAACACGCATGTAGAAATAACCAAGATGGATAGACACTTCAATTCAATACTCAATTAACTTATGTCGTTGATAGCAACCACCTGTCTAATTAAACTGTATTTTTTTTATGGATGCCGATTTTTTTGTCGCCTTGCAAATAACTCAGGAATAAGCATGCGTAAACAGAGACAAGCCAAACCCGTTGAGGTGGTAGAGATTGGGAGAGGTTCTCGTTGACTGAACCCAAGAAAACATGGGAGGAAGAGGAGGAGATCAAGCAAATGATGAACCGGCTCTTCTTGAAACTCCTCTTATCCAAAACCCAAACCGAGATCGCGAGCACGAATACGACGACGACAACGCAGCATGTTCATCAAGCTTGGTTCGAAGAGACGGGAGTCGCATGATCATAACCGAGGAAGTGAAGAAGCAGCTATGGCTGTCGGGGCCACTGATCGGAATGAGCATGTTGCAGGAGAGCGTGCCGGTGATCTCTGCAATGTTCGTGGGCCATCTTGGGAAGCTCCCTCTCTCCGGCGCGTCCATGGGCTTTGCCTTCGCTTCAGTCACCGGCTTGAGTGTCTTGGTATACTCTCTATTACGTCACTTTTTCATGCCTCGTTTATTATGCTGCAACATTCATGTTCCTATTAGTTCATAGCAGTAGTTGCTGTGGTGGTTTTGGTGGTGAGTCATTGTCTCTGATAATGGTCTTGCTGGTTAAAAGAGAGGAATAGACAAAGTAATCGATGAAAATGTGTACTGATGAAGGTGAGAACTCAGCACAAAGATACAAAAATCGAGCAAGACATGAAATAAATTGACATATTACAAGATAGTTTTTTAGGTAAAGTGCGCAATTTTACTTTAACATCAAGTCGAACTGAAAAGAAGTTCGATTGATTGCTGCGAGACGACATTCTGGTGCTAAATGTGAAGAAGCCCCGGTTAAACTTTTCTAAAACTAATCTCCCGGGTTTCTCTATCCTTTTCTCTAAACATGTATCATGATTCTCTGGTGTTACATTTCCACGCGTGACATGTTACATCTGCTGATGTCAACCGTTCTTTGAGCATAATTCCAAAGTTGAGTGAACTTAGATTTTCATTTTGTTCGCTAACTAATTTGTTGTAATGGAAATGCCCGATGATAGTCTGGAATGGGAGGTGCATTGGAGACATTATGTGGCCAAGCCTATGGAGCCAAACAGTATCACATGCTTGGAGTTCACACGCAGTGAGCTATGCTTACGCTTCTATGCCTAAGCATTCCTCTTGCAGTCATATGGCTCTACACCTCCGACATTCTCATAGCTTTTGGCCAAGACATCGAGATTTCCATGGAAGCGGGAATTTTCAATCGTTGGATGATCCCAAGTCTATTTGCGTATGGCCTCCTCCAGTGTCTGAACCGGTTCTTGCAGACGCAGAATAACGTTTTACCTATGATGATGAGCTCTTTGATTTCTGCTTCTCTTCACATAGTCATCTGTTATGTCTTCATCGTGAAGTTTGGACTAGGAAGCAGAGGAGCTGCTTTGGCAAACTCGATTTCGAATTGGAACAATGTTATTATGCTGGCGATTTACATGAAGCTCTCTCCCGCTTGCATCAAAACTTGGACCGGTTTCACCAAAGAGGCCTTGCGTGACATTGCTAGCTTCATCAAGCTTGCTGTTCCTTCAGCAGTTATGACTTGGTGAGTACCTATTTATGCTTACCTTGATTAATGTGATGCCAAAAATTATGATCGAAAGAAAAAATTAGCATTTGTTTTGTTGACTGTTTTGATGATAATTGATCAGACCCCTATTCCAGAAGTGAGAGTCGTAGCCTTGCATTAGTGTAGTCACATCACCTGTCTCTTGATTTACTTTCTTTCGCAGTTTAGAGTACTGGTCCTTCGACATGGTTGTTCTTCTATCGGGTCTTCTGCCAAATCCGAAACTAGAGACATCCGTGTTATCGATGAGGTATGAAGCGAAAAGCACTGAGCAACTAGAAGCATTATAGCCAGTGAGTGTCCTTTTCCATGGAATGACAAGTTCAGAACTGCCTTCACGTCCTTATTTTTTTGCAGACTCAACACTGCTGGATGGTCTACATGATCCCTGTCGGTCTCGGCGGAGCAATCAGGTTCATTGAGTTATGTCACTTCACTTGCTGCTTATTATGAATAAGAAACAAAAAGAAGAGAACTAATTTTGCTTGGCATTGCCTTTTCTGAGATGCATTTCTAGAACTGTAAGTTCAGGCTAAAAAATCAGATTCTATGAGGACAAGTATCACTAATACTCTTGACTGCCAAATGTGTGATCATCTGTTTATTCATCGAGAATTAGATAGAATACAAACATCTGTCATCGATCCTAGCTCATACATTTGGACAAAAATGAATATGTAAGACTCTCCTAAGAGCGTTCATTTCATGCAGTACTAGAGTATCGAATGAATTAGGTGCAGGCCACGCTGCAGTTGCCCGCTTGGCATTCCGAGTTATGTTTGCCATTGCCATCGCAGAGGGTGCCATAGTTGGAATAGTGACGATTTTGGTACGCCACGTCTTGGGGAACCTGTACAGCAACGAAGAGGAAGTTATCAAGTACTTTGCCAGAGTTATACCACTCCTCGCTCTCTCGGATTTCTTGGATGGGATCCAGTGCGTCCTTTCAGGTCCAAAATTCAATTCCACTTGACCGTATCTTCATTCCATAAGTGGCTAGTTTTAGGGTAGTGTCACGTGCATATCAGATCTCCTGATTACAAATAGCACAGGAATTGCTGTCTTAACCTCTTCACATGCTGTCCGGATTACCATTCCAAGTCCTTCACACGTATAATGAAGATCGTTCACAGGGTCCGCAAGAGGATGTGGATGGCAGAATCTCTGCGCTTGGATAAACCTCGGGGCTTATTATGTCGTGGCGGTTCCTTGTGCCGTACTGTTTGCTTTCGGTTTCCATGTTGGAGGGATGGTATGAATCTCTTTACACGTCTATGCACAAATACTCGCTCGTTCGGCATTGGTGAAGTCCAGGTTATTGATCATGAAACAGGGTCTATGGATGGGAATCGTGTGCGGGCTCTCGGTACAAGTCATGGTGCTCATCGCGGTGAATGCAGGTACCAACTGGGATCAGGAGGTAATTAACCATCACCAAGCTGTCTCTTGTGCAGATGGACTGATTCTGTACTTTTTCAATACTTTCTGCAACACTTTTTCCTTCTGTTCAGGCAAAGAAAGGCGTGGATAGAGTTACAGCACTGCGAGCAGAGTCTGACGAGGAACAAGAACAAAGTCAGACATGCTAGATATTGAAAAATAGGCTATGGGTTGGCATTGTAATAGGCTTTCCGCAGTATAAACATATGACTTGCTACCTCTACAATAGTATCATATGACTGAACCAAACATTTTTACAAACATTTCGACTTTTAGGCATGGATTGTGTATATCGTGAGAACAATCAATGCATTTAAAATTATACTATTTTCTTATATATTTATTTAATAAGTGTCGCAAGGCACTATTTTGTCAAAATTTTGTTAAAAAGGTCCCATCTTTGATCAACTTGCCCATCAACATATTGCTCTCATGTGCGACGAATTTATGCATGTGTTTCACCAAAAATGGGCGTTGACCCAAATAGTGAAAAACATTTCACCAAAGGTTGATCTTTGGGTTTTTTGGTTAGATGGCTTAGTGGTGATTTCGAATAGTAATTGAATGGATATGAAAATGAAAATCAACAATAAATAAAAAGTAAATGACTAGACTACAAATGACACAAGCGTAAAAGATATTAATATTGATAAACTGAAAAGCTACGTTGAAGTTTTGTTCTTGATGTGTCAACTACAATAATTACATGTCGCCACATATATAATTCCTAATTATAACCTCCCGTTAATGATTATTATACTAAAATAAGTTGTAGCTACATTTTTTAGCTTATAGGTCTCTTATTTGCATGCCAATCTCATTCACAAATGGTTACAACTCCCTAGGCCACTGTCACTCAACCGTCAATCTATAACTTTGTTTCCGATCGACATCATAGTCTTCGTGTTTTCCTCTTTAACCAATACTTTATGTAGATCTAGGTCACCAACTCGTTGTGCTCATCGTGGACATGTCTTCTTGAGTGCTTCTTGACTACCTGTTGATGTCTTCTTATTGTCGATGGCTACATCATCAATGCAGAGATTCATACCTCTAATCGACATATTCATGCCATCCCTTTTCATTTCTTTTTTGTCCAACACCTAGCGAATTTTACAAGATTGGTTTTGGTATCGAAGTGAGATGTTCGTCGACCACTCGTCATTGTACGTCGATGCTATATTTCATGATTATCAATAATTAATATCCACGGTCATCGATAAGCATTTCTTTTTATAATTATCGATGACTACCTTATGTAATTGTCACTGGTGCATATAGCCCGTCAATATCGATTGCAACATCAAACTCTATTTGACTCACACGATTTTGTGTAGATTATGAAGAGTTGTTTTTATTATTATTATATAAATAACATGGAAGTACGTTTTTTTTTCCTTCTCCACTTCTCATGTAGAGATAGCAGACAGAAAGTCTCATGTCCCTCGTGTGGTGAGATAGGAACTTTCCTAACTTCAAGTTAAAGTGTAGCTAAGGTTAAGGTGGACTTTTGCAAATACAGAGCCCCAAAAACGGCACGTCGTCTAGCCCTCTGACCAACCGTTGCTTCGGCAATGTCGCACGCTTTTTCCCTTTCCATTTTCATTTTCATTTTTATTCTTATTCCACCCAACTTTTTCCGGCGTAGAAATTGAATTCAGAAATTGCAAATCGTTAAAAAAAGAAAAGAAAAGGCTTTCGCAAATACGAATATTCCCATTTTGCGGTTCGCCATAGAAGATGGGAGAAACCGTACACCCACCACCGCCGATTCTCCCCTACATTAACCCAGATCTGCGGCCACTTGGCCCACGTGACGACGTGTAAGGCTGCGGAGACGCGCCTCAGGGTAGCTATAATGAGACCGGCCGTGGACGATCTTCAGAACCTTCGCTCCCCACGCACTGCTGAAGCTCTGTAGTTAAAACACATACCAAAGCAGAGCCTTCACTAACCCTAGCATCTCTCTCTCTAAAACTCTTTCTCTCTCCTCCCTGAAGCCTCAGCCATGGCTTCACGCAGGCTCTTATCCACGTTCCTCCGCTCCTCCGCCCGGAGATCCGGCCACCGATGTCCCTTCCCGAGCCCCAGGAACTCCTCGATCCACTCCCCCACCGCCCCTCCCCCTCGGCTACCTCCTCACCCGCGCCGCCGAGTACGCCACCTCCGCCGCCGCCCCCGCCGCGGCGCCCGCCCCGCCGGCGAAGAAGGACGGCGGCAAGGGCCGGATCACGGACGAGTTCACCGGCGCCGGCGCCATCGGGCAGGTCTGCCAGGTCATCGGCGCCGTCGTGGACGTGCGGTTCGACGAGGGCCTGCCCCCGATCTTGACGGCGCTCGAGGTCCTGGACAACTCCATCCGGCTGGTGCTGGAGGTGGCGCAGCACCTGGGGAGAACATGGTCAGGACCATCGCTATGGACGGGACCGAGGGGCTCGTCCGGGGTCAACGCGTGCTCAACACCGGCTCCCCCATCACTGTGAGATCATCGTTTTTGGATGCGTTTTCTGATTGTCGACGGATGTTTGTGTCGTTCCTTTGTGATTCGGTTGCGGCGATGGAAATGTGTGATTTCGACGGTGTTGACGCGAGTCGGAGTGTGACCTTGGAGTGTGCAATGTCGAAGCACTATTGTAGATCTGGATGCCAGGAGCTAAAATTTTTTGTTGCTATTGCCTTTTGAGGAATTTAGGGGAAGAGACTATTTCGTTCTTTTGGATTTCGAATGATTTTTACATAAGAAATTAGCCTATGCTTTCTCAATTGTTCGCTAAATCACATGAGAAGTTCAAATCTTACCTTTCCGTGTAATTCTTATAGTTTGCCTTTGTTCATCTACTTATTCTGATTGATTTCAACTGTATATTTGATATGATGCTGTAAAAGTCCTAATTTTCGGTTATTTGCTCAAATTCCGTATTGTGTAGTGTTGTCTTTGTATAGAGACTTTTAACGCATCTGTCTTTTTAAAGGAATTGGCTTTAGGCTGATGATGCTGGGTGGCTGTTTGAGTGAAATTATTCCAGTGCAAAACACGTTTTTTGAAATGGGTTCGATTCTGCTTCTAGGTGCCTGTTGGTAGAGCTACTCTCGGCCGGATCATAAATGTCATTGGAGAGCCCATCGATGAGAAGGGAGATATAAGTAAGAAATTTTGAGATAGTTAGCTCACTGAATTTGAACAAAAACTATTGTGGTGTTCTTGCCATTTCAAGCCATTTGATCTTTGTATATTCTTTTACACATCAGAGACGGACCACTTTTTACCTATCCATAGAGAAGCTCCATCATTTGTTGAGCAAGCAACTGAGCAACAGATTCTCGTCACTGGTATTAAGGTAAATGTGCAATTATGAGCAGCATGCTCAAATTTTTCTCACTTGTGTTTCCTTTTAATCTTTGAACAGTCGTGAAAGGCTTTCTCTAGAAGTAGAGATACATCTTTTGTTCTGGCCATGAAGTTAATTTGCATTTTTCTCATCCCCAGGTTGTTGACCTTCTTGCGCCATACCAAAGAGGAGGCAAGATTGGACTGTTCGGTGGTGCTGGTGTGGGGAAAACAGTGCTTATCATGGAACTGATTAACAATGTTGCTAAAGCTCATGGTTAGTCTTATTAAGGTGTTTGTCTTTGAAGATGTCGTTTAGCCTTTTCCTCTGGTTGTTTTAGATGAATTCATTCTTTGTTGGTTCATTGTAGGTGGTTTCTCTGTGTTTGCTGGTGTGGGAGAACGTACTCGTGAAGGTAATGACTTGTACAGAGAAATGATTGAGAGTGGTGTCATTAAGCTGGGTGATAAGCAGGTCAGTTGCTTTAGTTACGTGCAGTTTCACTCTTCTCCTTGGCTTTTATGGATCCTTATTGATTTCAATTATGCTCTGGTACTTGAAATGATTTACATTTCATCTTTGTTTTATGCAGGCTGACAGCAAATGTGCACTAGTGTATGGTCAAATGAATGAGCCCCCTGGTGCTCGTGCCCGTGTTGGTCTTACTGGCTTAACTGTTGCTGAGCATTTCCGAGATGCTGAAGGACAGGATGTGCTTCTTTTCATCGACAACATTTTCCGATTTACCCAAGTAAGCTTGGCTTTGATATATTCATCAGATTATTTGCCGGTTTCACTTGCTTGTGATTACTAATGTTTAACTCATGCATTCTTCCAATCTTTTCTGCAGGCCAACTCAGAGGTGTCTGCTCTGCTTGGACGTATCCCATCTGCTGTGGGTTATCAGCCAACTTTGGCTACAGATCTTGGAGGTCTTCAGGAGCGTATTACGACTACGAAGAAAGGATCCATCACATCAGTCCAAGCCATCTATGTGCCTGCTGATGACTTGACAGATCCTGCTCCTGCTACCACTTTTGCCCACTTGGATGCAACAACTGTGCTGTCTCGACAGGTCTTGTGATTCTCCTTTGTTCACTTTCAGCTTGTTGTTGTGGTGCTTGTGATCACCCTCTTACAATCTAAATTCCGTTTTGAGCAGATTTCTGAGCTCGGTATCTATCCCGCTGTCGATCCGCTAGATTCAACATCCCGCATGCTTTCTCCTCATATTTTGGGTGAAGATCACTATAATACAGCTCGTGGGGTACAGAAGGTTCTTCAGAACTACAAAAATCTTCAGGATATCATTGCTATTTTGGGAATGGATGAGCTCAGTGAAGATGATAAATTGACTGTGGCCCGTGCTCGTAAGATTCAGCGATTCTTGAGCCAGCCTTTCCATGTTGCAGAAGTGTTCACGGGTGCCCCCGGCAAGTATGTGGAACTGAAGGAGAGCATTAACAGTTTCCAGGTATCTCTATTCTCACCCTGTCTATTGCACATTTAACTGACCAACATGTTGCCCATCGTACATGCTTGTTCCAAAATATAATCAAGATCACTAGTGGGGAGCTGCTGATTACGATTGCACTAAAATCTGACGACAGTTAGGATGTAGATGTTGGAGTGACACTATCTTTGTGTATTGACAGGGTGTGTTGGATGGCAAGTATGATGATCTTCCAGAACAGTCATTTTACATGGTTGGTGGAATTGAGGAGGTGATTGCTAAGGCTGAGAAGATCGCCAAGGAGTCGGCATCTTAATGAAATCACCCTTGTGCCTTCTCTTTTCTTGTTCTTGACTCTTGATTATTGCGAAAATCAATAATTTAGTTGGTGCTGGTGCGTCCAGCAACAGGAGGTTTTTTTTACCATGACTAGATCACTCAGGCATTCCTGTTACTGTTTTAGACTTCTATTTTTGAGTGTGAAGAGGGAATGGAGTTGAGAATGAGACACCCTGCCTGCCAGAACCTTTTTCTCAACGTCACTTAATAAGTGAAAAAAAGAAGGCGGACATGTATATTTTGAATTTTTCTTTTCAAGAAATTGGATGCTGAAGTTGCAGAAATCTCTGTTTCATGAGTCTGTCGCTTTTAATGCGCCTGATGGTTTTCTCTTTGCAGTACTGGTACCCATACAGATGCATGCTCATATGTTTGAAACATTGGTCGAATCGAAGCAGTGTTGTGAGTTGTGAGTTGTAAGGTAAATTTCTTTTGGTGTATGGTAGCTGGCCTGTTTGGCATGAGAGTCACAATGCCGCTATTTTGTGGAAACGAGAATAGTTGTCAAAGTGGAAAAATGCGTTTGCGATATGTTGCCATGATGACGAACTGTATGCCGGGTTTTTCCTGAACAAACTAATCACTATCGTTCGGTAGTAAGCATAGCTTGGATAGTTCCTCCTTTTTCAGAGAATGCACTGAACATGTGGCTTAGAAAACCTCGTGTATCATGGATTATCATGTCGTAGAGCGCAGTGTATCTGAACTTAAGTTTAGGCAATGGGAAGGCAGTGGAAATGTCAGAGGTAACATGAGATCCTCGGTGTATGCGTGCTTGTGACACGGTTCATGGGTTCCACGGCGCCTGAGCTTATCGTCGACGCTTTGCAATTCTTAGACTTTATCTTGTGGATTTTACTTATGTGGACATCGCGGTGGCACTACATTTTGGTATATAATACACTTCTGTCCTTATTTTTGGTTATGTATTTGCATTTCATAATATACTGCAATGTTTCTTAGTTTGGAAAGATTGAAAGATGGTGCTCCTTCAAAACTGTCGGTCTGGTGCTATAGCTGATTTAGGTAGAAATCATATGGAATTTCTTTTTTAGGGAAGTCGATTTCTTCCCGCTCCATTAAAACTAGTTTAATTTCGAAAGAGCGGTGCCCGAGGAACCAAACGGGTTCTGAGGTTTCGTGGCAAAATCAACGTGTCCGTAGTCGTCGAATTTAATTATGTGTGTTCCACTGAAGAAGGTAGCATGATTCCGTTTGGTTCGACGTGGATTGGGAAGAGGCCCGAACTAAATCCGAACCAAATCAGAACAAAGAGCTTAAAGAGAACTCTTTGCCGAATATTTTCCCCAGATTATAATAAAATAAGTAACGTATTGATTCGAGTAATAGAGACCTCTCTAATCAAATTGCCGGAAGTGTCGCTTGGCTAGCCTAAAGAAGAATGTATAATACGTAGAATTTGATTTACATGTTAAATGCAGGACTATTAGCAAGATTATTTTATTAGGGACATATCAAACTTACACATTCATCGTTAGATGATTGACACATGTTTAGAATTAGTTTTATAACTAAACTCTTCCACGTGCTCGCCATCTAATGGTGGCGGTGCAAATTATCTCTTCCGTCGATAGTGGACCTAATAAAAATTTCTCAAACTTGTCTAATTTTGGTCGCTTTGATTGGGTTATGAAATGATAACTTGAAATTAGATCGACGAATCAATAATTAGAAAAAGTCTCAAACAACCGATCTTTTAAGTAGGTTTTATTCTGCATATCGATTTGCAATTATTATAAGAACTTCCAAAACTTAATATAATAATTAACATTTGGTCGTCCTTCTCAACATTTTTACTTGTAAGAAAAATGAATTCCATGTATTATTTGCCACTCCGGCAATCTTGGAAGGCGGCAGCCTCAGATCGATCACTCTTCACTCTTCAGTCCGACGGTCCTTTGCGTTCTCCGACAAGAACATAGAAATCTGCTCATCCATCGCCTCTCCTCCCAATTACCAGGCGAACCCCCGAGAAGCCGCCACGTGGACACGCCTCCTCTTGAGAGCCCTATCGTGCAACCCCGCGCACGTTAACCCTCGCCACCTCATCGCCGCCCTCGCCGCAAGTTCAGCGCCGTCTCTCTCGAAGCCACCCCTACCCGCCCGCCATCATATACACGCTCTCCCCAAACATGTCCTTCGCACTTTCCCCTCCGGCAGCTCCCCCTCCATCGCGCCCCATGCGCACCTTAGCGCCGCCCTCCCTCCCATGTCTATCCTGCGCCGCCTAGCCCCCTCCACCTCCCCCGCCCCTGCCCCCACCATCGCCGCCGCCGCCTCGCCTCCGTCGCCGCCGCCGCCGTCCGCCAGGACACCACCGTCTGGACCGCCGCTCCACTGTCCCTCGTCGAGTCCGCCGCCGAGTCCCTCTTCCACGTCAGCATCGACGTCTCCGACGCGCCCGAGCTCGTCGGCTCCCACGCGCGGCCCGGGCAGTACCTGCAGCTGCGCGTCCCCGACGCCGCCAAGCCGACGTTCCTGGCCATAGCCTCGCCGCCCTCGCTCGCGGCGGCGCGCGGGGAGTTCGAGTTCCTGGTGAAGAGCGTGGCCGGCAGCACGGCGGAGGTGCTGTGCGGGTTGAGGAAGGGCGATGTGGTGGAGCTGAGCCAGGTCATGGGGAAGGGTTTCGACATCGACCGGATCGAGCCTCCCGAGGATTACCCTTCGGTTTTCATATTCGCCACGGGATCTGGAATCAGGTAAAGAAGAACTCCTTTTCTCGTGCGCTCTTTGCTAATTTGAAAGCGAAATCGGTTGTCACGGCGATGTGGTAGTGCCAAGACAAACTAGACCTTGAGGTTTGATCTGCAAAATGGTTTGCTGCTAGTGACCTAATGGGAAAGCTAAGAGCTGTACGGTACCTCTGTTTACTTTGGAAAAAAGTATTGGAATGCCATCCTGTTTTGGTCGAAACATGGATTGGATGTATTTCGGCTTGAGGCTGTTTGGCAGAACATCCTACTATAATTTAGGTTTCCTCCTGAAAAATCCGGGGCGTGGTGTGATTTCTTCCTCGTACTTCCAAGGAAGCAATTGCCGTAGTTTATACTCCTGATGCATTGTCTGACAGCTACTCCTTTTTCATGCTCGAGGGTATCAGCTGTAAATATTTGCTGCAACGTTGAGAATTGGACCATAACCATCACCTAAGCGGGCTTTGCTGATGGCATGGAAATCTCTGTATCATATACCTCTATCGGGATCCATAGACTCGGAGACTTTGCTGGACTCAGTTTTGGTTAATAATTGATGCATTGTGAATGATCGATTGACATGTTAACAATCAGGGAGAGAAGTAATTTCTAGCTGCTATTTAATTAGATGGCCCATTAGTAAAAACTTCTGGAAGTGGGTTATCGAAGTTTGAGCAATTTTTATTTGAGTGAAAGCAAAATGTTGTGTCCTTCACAATTGAACTGTTTTGCAGTTATTAACAATGTCTATCTCCGTATCTTATCTTATGTTGTCAGTCTCTCTTATTACAGCATGAGACCGCCTTAGGATTTTGGAGCTTTCATGTTTTGATAGTTATTTACCCTTTTTATCGCATGCTTCTTATGAAAGTTTTGATCTTCCTTGACTATTGGTTCTTGCATTCTGCCATTTATTGTGCCTCTAAATAAGTACAAAGTATGAATGTACAACTTAGCTGGTTACTCATGGATATTATCTCTTTCCCTATGCAGTCCTATCCGATCTCTAATTGAGTCAGGATTTGGTGCTGACAAGAGAAATGATGTTAGGCTCTATTATGGTGCTAGAAACCTTCAGAGAATGGCTTACCAGGTTTGAATAATTCGGCATTTTGTTATCCTTATACGACTGCTTTTTGTGCTCAAATAGTAATAATAAGATGAGTTTTTTCTCCAATTCCCACAGGATAGGTTTAAGGAGTGGGAATTGTCAGGCGTTAAGATTGTACCAGTATTATCCCAACCAGATGATGGTTGGAGTGGGGAAACTGGCTATGTACAGGTACTGCTATTTGGATGTTGGGCATTCATTCAGTGCATCATACTCAACTGAGTTTATGAGTCTTCCTATCCCACCACAGGCCGCATTCAATAGAGCCAAAAGGAATTTGAGCCCTCAGGCAACAGGTGCTGTGCTCTGCGGTCAGAAGCAGATGACAGAGGTTAGATGCTCTTTCATTTCTTCCCAATTTGGTCCTGCATTAGTTGTTCTGGAATCTTGGTGAACATGATAATGTAGCTTTCTCTTGGCAAATTTTCCTAGTACTATTTTCTGTTTATCTGTTGTCATGCTAGAGATTCTCATCTAGACATTGCATTTTTCTTTCTTGTGCTTTGGTTTATGCTGATGCCATGTTTTTCTGACTGGCAACTGGGCTATTAGTGTCATATTTAGCTCTATCTCTCAATGACAAAATTTTCTCATACAATGGCGATGTACCTTGTTGAAAGGATCATGCCTGGTGGTAGCATGAGGTTTGGTGCATGAGGAAGTTTCTGCTTATAAGTTAAGCATTCGAGGTTGATGTCTAATGGTTCTGGAAGATGCATGAGGGAGCACTGGGATTAGGCAGCATTTAGTGCAGTGTGAATGGGGTCTCGGGCATACAAATTGCACAACTGCCATGGGCAAGTTCTTTGTGGTGTTGTTATGGAGGATGGATTATTTTTATTTTTTGGCCAGTGAAGGATGGGCTATTTAATTTCTAATATTTGAAAGAAAATAGGTGCGAGGGTCTAAGTACAGTGTTTGAAATGGTCAACCCAATTTCTTCCTGGTATTGTCTCTGTTGTCACATTAGAGATACCCATCACCATTGTGCATGGTACTTCCTCTTGCGGTTTTTGGCTGGTATGGTGAGCGAGAGAGATTGAAGATTCTTTTGTCGAAGATGAGACTTCACTGTTAAATTTCATGGTCACTCTCTCTCTCTCTCTCTTTTCAAAATAGTTTTTAGTATGGAAATCATTGTTTTTTAGTGCAGGGATTTAGTTAACTAAAATAGAGTCCCCATCTTGCAAGTAATTTGGAGTAAACATACAAGCAAGCATTCACATTGTGCCAAGTTAAGTAGGGATTTTCTTTCATGTTGTGAAGATGAGACTCTCTTTTAGACTCCGTTTGTTTATAATGATAGGTTCCTAGTTTTGATTATTTATATTCATTAGGAATATGAGTTAATAAATAATGTTTTCGTTATCAACAGAAATGTTTGGTCTGATTTCTACAATTATAACAGGGGAACATATGTTGAAACTGCTGGTGTTTTTGAAGTTCACACTAATATGTTGAACTACTTAGAGAAATTGAGCCACCAGTTAAAGAAAGATGGGAAGCTACAATGAAACTAATTGTTTTTGATTAGTAAGTTGATACATGACCATTTAATCGAGTTTAAGTCCACAAGGTGTCGGGATTAGATTTCCTTTCCCGACAGTAGGAAAAATGAGTTGTTTTTCAATCGTTGTCTGCACTATTTTAGTCTGTAACTTTTTTGGTATCAGTCAAAGTTCTATATGTAAAGGGAGCATGTTACCTTGGTTCAATGAAGGAAAGCAAAGCTCCTGACCAAGATACTCTTAGCTTTGCCTTTCTTGAAGATATTTTATTGCCTGTTTATGCCTTTCCCTGGTGAAAAATGACCCCGTACTGAAAAGGTTAGGTCCTAGAAAACTTCTAATTTCTCACTTGGGCAATTGTGACCTGTTCTTGGGAGGTATGTAATCTGGCACTGATGGCAATTGGGGTAGTTTTACTATTTGATCACTTTAAATGGTTTCTCACTTCAATTAGTGATACCATTTCCATCTCTGTCTAGGATCAGTGATTTTCCCATAGATTGGATTGGAAGATTGAATCTTAAGATCTTAATTTTTTTTTATTATAAATATAATTTCCAAAAATTAATGAGCCTCAAACAAAATGATCATAAAAGTACACATGATTAGACCAAAGAATTTAATCAAATAAGTGGTCATGTCCCATAGCAGCAACACTAACATTGAAGGCATATAATTGGATGAGTCAAAAACTTACGCAAATAAATCAATTAGCACCTGAAATTGACTTTTCAGAAGAAGTAAAATCAATAGTAAGATAGTACCTAAAAGTTTAGAATTGTTCACAAGTAAATGCAAATTATGGTCTCAAATTGACAGTAGCGCTTAAAAGTATCTACAGATGAACTCGTGAAGAGAATATAATTTCCTAATAGCAACACTCTAAAAGACTCAAATTCCTCCGGAAGAAAAACTTATATTAGCTTTTCTGAAAAGTTTCTCTGATTAAGAAAGTTTAAGCACACACAGATATATCACAAAGTTCATGCAGTTCTAAATAGCTGGAGTCTTGTCACTTTCTGATGCTACTGTCATTCTAAAGTGCAGTTTTGGTGGCCAATGTTGGTGGCGCCTCTACCATTTATGAACAAGAAGAAAGCACGAAAAGTGAGCTTTCTCTTAGTATGAACGGAAACTAGAAACCCTATCTGCACATAAGAAGAACAGAAAGCCCTTTCCTGTGTTGATTTTTAGAAATCATACAGGTAGGCATCAGTGAAACAATGTTTGACTAATGCCTAATGGGCTTGTCTTAGTTCTTAGAGCCCAAAATCCCAAACAAAGTGCACCTTAGCAGCAAAAACAATCACCAGTAATTCAATGTAAGGCTACTCGTAAATTCAATGTGTCAAGCAATTTTCGTGATTTTACCAGTTTTACTCCTATAAATGATTTTCTACCAAGTTAACATGATTCTCATGATCTGACTCGTAAGTCTTGTCGGTTCTTGACCCAACTAAATTCTGAATAAATTTTTAATTATCGTGATTTGTGAGAAGACCAATGTTTCTATTTCAGCCTAGTTTTCTTTTGTCAGAGAATATGAAAGTGAATTGACAAATGTGAAGCCATTTTATTTACTTCCAGTGGAAATTTTGTTAACTTTTCATCTCCATTCCTTCTATCCAAACACCTGGAAAAGAATTACTTTTATCTATTTAGTGGTTACCGCCAGGACTTCATGAAGTGGAGGAGGCACTTTGTAGACTTGAAAGCTGTTGCTGATTTACTTTCGAACCTGTTGTATATACAGTAGGGGCATATCTAGCTAGACGCTGACATGAATTGCATCAACAGTATGGCCGGAGTTCTTGGTTTAGTATTGGCTGCTTGCAGGACCTGGCATACCTATTTAAAAATTTGCTACTTTTGTATACTTTCTTTTGGGGACATTAGGAAATTGTGGGATTTGACTCGCTGGATAGACATTAGACACAAATGGCAATATGCTAGAGGCTTGAGCCTTTTCGTCTGGTGTATTTTGAGGTGTCTGGCTATCTGCTGCTTTTTGTCGATGCTCCAGTCCTGTGTCTGCTTTGGAAGAGCAACAGCGCTAAGGGTGGATGGAATGGAACAGTTTGTGTCCTTACATATCATAAAAAACCTGTGGTAGGGCAATCCAGCCATTTGTCTGGTTCTATATCCTGGGACGTCCCAACTTCCCCCATTCCCATTGCCAGTTCCAGTTTACGTATTACAGCAGAAAATTGAAGTTGGTGGTTGATGGTTCAGGAGATACATAACAAAAAAGTAGCTTATGTAAATTACTTACTTGTGGCAATTTGCATTATTTGTTAATGAAAAAAGTCACTACATTTTTCTGCTTTAAATACTATTCCTAACGCTAGTTTGAGACTCCTTGAATTGAAAGTTCTCTTTTCGACCATTTGCAGGAAATCACTTCCATTCTTGTAGCTGATGGTGTTTCAAGCGAGAAGATTTTGAAGAACTTCTGATCATAACTGGATGAGATCAACGTGTTGTACCTATTATTTATTTTATTCATTCCAGCTGCTGAAGATCAATAACATTTCAGCTCGGAATAGAATAATAAAACCAAATTTGGACATTTTTGCTCCATACGCTGTACGTTAGAATGCCATGGAAAACAGTCTTCCATCAGATTATGACTAGTAACAAACATCATTTTTTGACTCTATCTGCTTCCTAATGGTGATGAGTGAAATCACGAGCTGGACTCGCCCATTTTTCTGTAAATAATGCGAGGTCAGCATTCTGTCCTAATGAGGCTCGCGCTCCAGGTACTCGCAAGTTGTCAGCTGATATTCAACGCTGATTTTCGGGGCAAGTGGGCACTCATGCTTGCAAGCTTTCAAAACAAACGCCTTCCTTCAGTCGAGCCACTTGTCCGCGTGTACAGTTATTCTAACGTCAAAACATACGCTCACCTTCAGTCAGCAAAGCTATTGGTCTCTTACCTTCATTGGAACTCCGCGGCTGAACCGAAAGTTCAGTCGGCAAAGCTATTGGTCTCTTACCTTCATTGGAACTCGGAGGCTGAACCCAAAGTGCCGATCGATTTTGTTTAAGGGGTCGACGGTTTGTCGAAGTTGAGTTCCAAGGACAGCAATGACATTTTCGCCAAATCTTATGCATAATTTTCGACTGGATCCTCTTGATAAAAGACTTGGTCGGGAACGTGTTCCGCACATCCAATTTATGGCCCACAAACAGTCTGGAACTGCAGTACGTGCAGTAGATTCCGCTGCAGGGTGCACTATTTTAGGACATTATACAGGAGCTTATGTTCACCTACTGCCTTTGTTGGCTGACTACATATACTAAATAATTAATCAAAAACCACAATAAGTACAATATCTCGACAAATATTTTAGCGTTTACTCGTTGCATTTTGTAGCTGTGCCACACTGTCACGTAGCCATAGTGGCTGCGTTAAAGTTGGATGGGTCAATATTTTTAAAAAGAGGTTGTAAATTGCTATAGCTATCACAATAAGAACGCTGAAGTTGCATACAAGGACTGAGGAATCACAGGTCGCCACAGGAATCTTAAACCACGAAATAGAATAAAAGGTAAAGCAGAACCTGGAACGTTTCATGAAATCACAGATTCCGAGCACATTGAGTAAACCAATCAGTTAAGTTATTGCGTGCACCCGCACTCACGAGATGAAGCATCTAAGAAGCCCAGTGTTTTGATACTCAGGCATCATGACAAACATCATCTGCTGCAGTTGGTTTGTCCATCAATTCCCCATTAGGTTCTCCAGGAGCCTGAGACTCGAGAGTACTGCCGCTCCTGTGATTATGCTGCTGTTTGTGATGCTGACCACGCTTGTGATGCTGCTCAGACTTCTTGTGCTTCGAAACATTGCTAGCTTCGTCATGGTTGTCATCTGATGACTTGCCCAAAGATCGACTCCTTTGATCACGTCCAATCTCATCAGAATCTGATAGGTCCAAGTCCTGGCTGCGTGACTGTTTGTGATGCTTATGGTGCTTTGAATGCTTCTTCCTTCTAATTTCACCATCTTCAACATCACTTGAAGAACCTGAATCACTGGACTCCCAGTACTGCTGCCTCTTGTGATGCTTTGTATGACTCCTCTTCCTAACAGCAGCTTCCTCCTCATCGCTTGAATCATCTGGACCACTTGATTTCACCCTCCTATTGTGTCTATGATGCCTTGCACGTCTTCTCCTCCGAATCCTCTCATCATCACTGTCTTCACTTGAAGAGTCAGCAGTAGAATCTGGCCTCGAGTCATTATGCCTGCGCCTCTTATGACTTCGCTTCTTTCTCCTCTCTTCTTCAAACTCACTATCATACTCATCACCGCTATCGTCACTAGTACCCGAAGATCCTCTCCTTTGTTTACGCCTTGACTTCTTCTCCTTCCTCTTCTCATCATCACTGGATCCAGAGTGGGCACCCTTCCTATGTTTCTTGTGAGATCGTCTCCTCTTTTTGTGCTCCTTAGCGTCGGAATCACTGTCACTGCCACTGTCAGAGGATGATCCAGATCTCCTCCTGTGTTTTGCAGCCTTCAACTTCCTCTGTTTAGCTTCGGCATCAGCCTTCGCCTTAGCAGCAGCTTCAAGCTTCTGTTCCCATTTCAAAGGCGCTTCCTTCTTCTCCAGAGCTCTCTTCTTCTTCTCCTCAACCAACTGAATGAACGTCTTGCAGTCCATTTGGATACACTAATAAAAACAAGCTCAACTCCTGCATTTTTGTATGATGACCGGAAGTACATCTCAAAAAAGAGAAAAAACAATGTTAGTTCCTCCAATAGAATAGCCCATTCCCAAATATTCATCATGGAAGTAATAGTAAGTCAGAAAACACTAACTGCATCCGATATTCAAACACACCATAGCTAAAAAGGAATCAGGACTCTTCCACTACAGATCTCCTTCCCATCTATTTCATTCAGGTCAAAGCACAACAGCAAACGAGACATCATACTGGTATGTAATACATGTCAATATGTGGCATATTATCGAATACATGCAGACGGCATAAGCGGTTGTCTGCCAAGCATCCAAGTTTGACACTTGCTCATGATTCATCCTTTTTTTCTCGTTAGTATGCAGCATCCAATCTAAGCTTACACCCAGAATTTACCACAGTTCCAACCATTCCTGAATATATCACTAACCTATCACAGCAAGCAGCTGTCGCTCTACAGGTCAATTAGGGGAGTGACTACTGGGATCAGGCCAATCAAGGAAAACCAATGGATGTACAAATCACTTGGGATACAGACTTAAAAGTTACAGGCAGGCATTGTCGAGGAGTGCAAGGCATCGTCACTCTTAAATATTGCTTGGAAGCACTCTACTTATATGAAGATGAACAACTGCCTGTAAGGGGGTTACTGCACAAGGCCCCTGCAGAGGAAAAGCCTTATGCCAGCAAATTGAAGATGCTCAACTCTGCACAACATAGGGATTGGCATGCAGGAAGAACATAGAATAGTAGAGGATCCAGCATGCGGAACACAGCGATCATTATAAATTCACGAATTAGAGCTGCTGTCATATACTCTTTCCCATAACTTCTCCTACAAGACCAACCCACTAAAACGCTAATAGGGATAAGAAACATGGTCAATATCACGAAGAATAAAGAGATACCATCTGCACCAAAAAAAAAATTGATGTTTTCATAAGGAAGCCATCAAAGGCTTTCAACAAATTGAGATTGGCCGTCGAAGGATCGAATTGCATCCAAGGAGCAGAAGAATACAAAAAAGTAATAACACAAGCGCACGGACCAACCAATCGTATCTGTCGTATTCTTGACGTAGGAATGAAAAGAAGGGTAATAAAAAACAGTCAGTCTCGAAATTCTCTTTAGAGATGATCCTCAATGAACTCTTTCTAAAGCTACCCTGAAAGAGCTTAACAATCAATTCCAGAAAAGGAAGGGTTCCAGCAGCAAGGCTCATTTGCATGTTCAAGCTCGAAAAAACAGGTGGCATCCTCATCTTTATGCAGTAAGAAACTTTACTGCTTACATCTGAGCCCAAAGGCCGCAAAAACCTACTCACTCACTGAATGAGCACAATTCATTACCTTAATCACACACAAGAAAGACTCGTACTTTTCCGAGCCCTGAATTCTAGGAATAAATCTGAGTCAACCGGAGAAATTAGATTAGGCTTCCTTACCTTGTGTGTACCGAGGAAGCACGTCAAATATCAGCGAGGCCCGCGATGGGAGGAACAGATCTGCGAATTTCCAAAGAAGATGAGGAAAAACGTCAGGTCATGAGAGCTCCGTCAAAGATCACAAACCCTAATCTAACGTCGGCAAACGAATCACAAAGGCCCGAGCTTGCCCCCACTTCGCTGGGCACGTTCGCCTCGAAGCCAAAGCAGAAACTAAGCCAAAAACTCTCGCTCCTCGCAACACAAAGCTCTTTCGACAGACAGTAGCAGTAAACCCCGTCCCCGCGGAAACGGAGACGAAGCTCCTAGAGACTAAGGTCGAAACGGACGCAAGCGACCCCAGAGCGGCACGAAACCCTAGCTCGTAAAGAACGAAAGAGAAAGGGCGACGGATCGAAGGGACGAGGAGGGCGTACCGGGATCGGCGTCAGCGGCGGCGGCCGGAGGCAATCGGAGAACGCGGTGGCGACGAGCTTTCTCCGACGCTAGGGCTGCGTCGACGTTTATCTTGGCTGAAGAGTGGGAGGGGTTTTGTTCCAGAAGCGTCTAAATATATATATTCTAGAGAGAGAGAGAGACGTGGGGTCAAACGCGTCCGCGGTCTCCACCGGCCCCGGTTCCATCGAACCGTTGGGCGGCTTGGCCGGTGACCCAAAGGCTCGAAAATAATAAAATAACAATAAAATAATAATAATAACAATAATAAATGCATTGAACTTTGAAAAAACGAGAACATAATTAGATTCTAAAAATTTCAAAAAGTGCCATTGAATTTTAAATCTTATTGAATTGATGTAATCAAGTCTTTTAGGGTGCATTTGGGAAAACTTTTGGGGAAAGACCTTGAGGAAATGTAAGGACCTTGAATAAAGAAGCTTTTCAAAATACAAAGTGTGTTTGGTAAATTGTATTTGTAAAAGTCTTTTGTGAAGTATTTTGAGCAAAATACCGTTTGGCTAAATTAAATTTGCAAAAGAATTTTGTTATTTAAAAAAAAAAGGAAAAAAATGATAGTTAGCCGGCCAAGGGTTTCACGGGTTACCGCCGGCCAAGGGCTTCGCCGGTTACCACCGGCAACTTAGTTGACGAAGGGTAGGCGATCCGGCAACGGGGAGGCGGTGCGGCGAAGGGTAGCGTCCGCTAGGGTCACCGTGTAGAGGACATGGCGCGAGGGTCACGAGGGTCGCTGCGACCCTCGCCCGCCATCGCGCGACCCACCACGCTGCGGAGGTCGCCGGCGCCCACAATTTGCTCGCCGCGACCCAGATCCACGCGACCAGATCTGCGCGCGATCTGGGTTGCCAGCGTCCTCCGAAGGGTTGTGGGACCCTAGTCGAACCACTTGTCCTTCGCCGCACCACCTGCCTTTCGCCAGACCACCTACACTTCGCCGGCAACCGCACGTAGATGCTAGTCGAGCAGATTTGCAGAGAGAAGCGAAAGATGAAGATGATGAATAGTTGTCAGGGTAAAGCCGGAAAAACTAAAAATTAACAAGGACATTTTCGGAAGAAAATTTTATTAACCTCCAAGCCAGCATGCCGAAAAAGCCTAAGGCAACTCCCAACCTTCTTTGCGCTTTCAGCCTTGAGAAGGTTGGCCTTTCGCAAAGGCAAGTAAAAAAAACCCTTGCCAAATACTAAATATTTGGCCTAAAGGCCTTTATCCCCCGAAAGATCCTTGGAAAGTGGTTCCCAAACGCAGCCTCAATCAATTAGGAAAAAAGTATTTTCATTAACTTTATCCAATTGGGACAACGGAAAATATTAACTCGCGGAGGTGCCTATGTTATTAAAAGCACAACTACAAGTGCATCATTTTTTAATTAAGATATGATTCTTTAATACAAATTTTATCTAAATTATAAACTTAAAAAAATACAAAAAGAAAAACTTAGGGAATGAGGTCTTGCGTCTTTTTCCTTCTTTTTTTCGTTTCTACATTTTCTTAAATTTTGCTTATGTTATAATATAACTGAAATAAAATTTGTGTTAGAAATTTAAATTTGGAACAAAACGATGTCATTTTAATCACATCAACACACCACATAGAATAAAAAAACTTTAAAAAGAGCCCCGTCAACATTTTTTATCCAAATTGGATAAAATTAACAGAATTATTTAATTGCATTAATTTCACAAGTTTAGGACTTAATCTTACATTTAGAAAGTTTTAAAACTAGATTATATTTTCATAATATATTTTAAGGCCTTCAGTGTACTTATCTAAAAATAAAATAGTTCGATTTTTGTGGAAACAACTTTCTAAAGCTTCATTATTTACCCTAAATAGGACTATACTTCAGTTTTCTCTTTCTAATTCTATTACGCATATTCAAAGCTTCCACCAGACCACTTAGAAAACATATTTCGATTTCAAATAAATCTAACCGACAATTTTGTTGTGATCGTGATGCCTGACTAATTCAACAAACTATCGACTCCCAGATGCGACATTCTGTTGCGCGTTTTATACCTTTAAGATGGTTTGAACATAAATTCTGACCATATTAACCAAGTGTAACGACTTAATTTGATGAAAGTGAGTAGTCGTCGTCGAGACCAAAAGGTTTGGATAATAAGCAGTCCCTTGTAGACTTCTAAAATGGTGAAAGGGACAGAAATGAATTGAACCGCATACGGAACGAGTAAGAGAACGATTCTTTGTGAAAATTGGAATTAACTCACATAGATGCCTTTTAACGTAAAAGTAATGTTGAACTTTGGAAATCCAAAATTAAGTATACTTAAGTGAGAGCACTACCAAAATAGGTTACCTCTTGAGAAGGTGCCTACTTGGACATAAAAGGACAAAACTGTGATATTCAATATGAATGGATCAAAGTGGATAATACTTTTTTTTTTTGTCGGTCATGCTCTATTTCTACTTTAACTCTTACTCTCAGACTTTTGTTATACCTCCTTATAGGGCGTGGGAGTTGAAATCCACTCCTGAAATTAAATCGTTCCCATCCCAACCCCCATCAGAAGGTGGAGATTCGAACCCTATCTCTCCCTTCGTATTGGAAGGGTGGCCACTGAGACAAACCCGAGTGATTAAAGTGGATAATACTTTAAGTGCATTAAATATAGAGGCGTCACGCAAAGTATATATGACTTTACCTTGAAAGAAAGGATGAAAAAGAAAAGGCAAGGTCATGGGTAACCACCTAATGATATAGTTACAAATTACTTTAATTCATCTAGATTACCTAGTCATATAGGTTTAGACAGTGTGAATGAAAAATCGCAGCACTCGGCTAGAAACATTTGTATCTATGCTACTCTTTGATTTTTATGAGTGCCATTATGGGGACAACTTTGATATTTTGCTTGAGAAACCTGATTGACGTAATTTTATATTTTGTTTGAAATGAATGTGATCCACATGCACATAATTTTCATCTCAAAAACGCAAATTAGTCTGTTCAGTATATCGAAACATATATTCTGGAAGAATTATAAATTTCTTAGAATTATTAAAACAGTTCTTAACGTGAGAATAAGGTGGAAAAATACCCCAGTAGAAGAGTTCAATGGTAATTGAACGCTCTCTTAGTTACTAACTTCGCAAAACTTTATGAAGTTGAGTTACGGCTGCGCTGAATACAACTCGGCCAAATGGTCAATGGATGGTTGTGGATTGATGTCCAATCCTATGTAGCTTACGAGGTTTTTTGGTGCATGACGCGTGGTGGTTGAAATGCTAATTTAAGTTGTGAACAGCAAGACGACCTTTTGCGCCGATGGGCTAGCGGAAGTGGCGAGAGACACAGCAGACTGCAAACCATGCTTTCATAAATATTTCAAAAGCAAATCTAGATGCTTTTCTTATTTTTCTTATTATGATATTTCTTCCGATCCTTTTTAAAGCTTTGATACGTTGCTCGCTTTTCCTTCTCTCGATTTTTAATAAGGGGCGACGCTCTCGGCATTTGCTCTGGTGTGTTCTAGCGTCGCGAGTCACCGACTCTCCTCTGTACAGCCAATTGAAAGATTCGTTCGATCGGTGGCATGGGATCCATGGCGAAGATTTGCGAGCGAAAGGTGAGGTATGTCTCGTTTAAAATAAGCAGAAAGCGTGTGGCTTTCTCCCTATCTTTGATGGATTTATATTGTTTGATCGTGGATTCTGGGTCCTCAAGCTTTTCTTCGGCCGCTTCGAGGTTATTCCACAGTGACGAGAGCTTGTTGAAACAAGTTGTGACTGTCATGTTCCCTTGCTTTAACTTGTCGAGTTCCTACATTAGGGTAAAGATTTTAGCTTGATCCAATTTATTGTACATCTCTTTGATGTTTTCCCACATGTTTTTAGCATCTTCTGTTGGTGGAAGTTCGGCCGCGACCTCTGGGGAGATGTAATTGCCGATCCAGGTTCGGACGAGGCGGTTGCTCTTCCTCTAGAGTCGGGCTACACGTTCATCGAGAGGGACTAGAATGGTTGTCAAAGAAACCATCTTTGTCTTTTGTTGCCGGGCGCACCTGAATTCTTGCGACCACCTAGGATAATTTTCTGGTCCGATCATTCTTGGGCCGATTAGCGCATTCCGGTCCGTCGGCGGTGGAAACGAATAGCGTGTCGCCCGGGTTACTGGGTCGTCCGTGAGAGCCACCGGAAACGGCAAAAAACCGAGCATGAGGTTCGGGTAGGTATTCGTTCCTAAACCCGATTCGCTTGACCCGATCGGATAACCCGCATTAAAAAATCCCGGGTAGGGATTTGTTCCCATACTCGGTTCACCCAACCCGCTTGTCTACTCCAATCCGGTGGGTGGGCTTGCCCACTCGTGGTCAGCGGGCTCCCATCGGCTTGAACGTAGCTCGGTGGCCCACATATCCGGGCGATGATGAATTTGGGCTTGGCCCAAAATATAGTGGGTAAGGAATCCACTGCAAGGTTGGCCCGTCAAGGGTTGCCCCAAGTTGAGCGAGCTGTGTGGGCCGGCATGCGGGTTGGGCCTAAGTCGGCTGTTGCTCCACAATTGGAAGTGTTGTAGGATGATTATGAGCTTGCGAAAGTTGAGGGGAGGCTTCTCCAGTTGACTGATTACCGATGGCAGAAGCGTTGTCTTGCGGGGTGGCCATGGTAAGTAAAAATAATTCCTTACTTTGAGATTTATCCTAATGCATAATGGAAATCTCTTTTGTAGGTTGAAGATTCTTCGGCAGAAGGTTGAAGCGGAAGCAATTCAGAAGCCTGGAGGCTATGATACCATGAAAGAAAGTAAGAAGGAAGGAAGGAAAGAATAACGAAGTTGAAGACGTAGGGAATTTTTGTATATTGTCTTTAGTATGTTGTAAATGTACAGACTCCCAAAGATACAACACTAGGATTGTACAATTAATGGAAGTAAATGATCTTATGTATCAATCTAAATCTAAATCTAATCTTTAATTGATATACATACAATTGTAATCAAATCAAATCAAAACCTTCCATCCCAATTGGCACATATCTTCTAACAAACAGGCCCCTCCCGAGTCGATCCACACGATTTTTTCCCTTCTTGCGGGTTATATGCAATTCTAGGTCATCATGTGCTCTTCATGTCTAGGATTGGATTCACACATCAAAAGGACATTTAATCGCACTGACCTGTTAGTGTCCTCTATGAACAGTAGCTCCATCGCTGATTGGTGGATTAGAGATGGTATAACCCGATAACTCCCTTGAACAGACATAATGTAATGTCTCGCTCCCAAAGGTGACCCTTGAGTTCATGTGTAGTTAGGAACAACCACTTTTCTCGGTTGTAGTGTGTATTTTGTACTCATGAGAACTCTCTGGCGCGCGCGTGATGATATTTTTGTTCCATAAATCAATTTATAGCAAAAATTGTTTTTCAATTTTTATTTTTTGGACAAGTTTATGAGTAGAAAAACGCTTTTGATAATTATTCAAAATTTATGTTTTTAAAATAGAAATTAGTTTTATAACATAATAAAATTTCTAATTGTAAGGGGCGACGGCCGGCATATGGCGGCGGGTGGGTGGGCAATGGAAGGAGGGCATCCCATCGGTGACAGGTGGACGGTAACGAGAATGAACGATACAAAGAGTTTTCATTTTAAATTTTTGTTCTAAAGATAGAAAAGTTAAAAATTTTAATTTTTGATTTCTGCTCCAAATTTATTTATGGAATGAAAATCAATTATAGAAATAGAAAGATGAAATTGCATTACTAAATTGATTTTTATTCCAAACTTATTTCAAGGAGTAAAAAAAAAAAAAAAAAAAAAAGTATAAATTTAATCATACGCACTCTTTATCTCATATCAAATAAAAAGAGGAGACGAGAGAGAGGATGAGTTGATGGGGAACCACACCGAATAAACGGTTTACGATTTAATTTGGATAGTAATCAATTTCTTTAGATCATCACAGTTTAGAATTGTTATTCGGACGATATTTTTCGAGATCAAAAGACACATAAAAAAAAAAAAAAAACAAGTGAAGATTTCCAAAACAAATGATGACACGAAACGCAACGCTAACGCGTTTATCCTAGCAGCTCGTACAAATCGCAACAAAGCTTCGATTCCGACGTCGCTGTTCCGCCGGAAGAAGACGTCCTACGGCGTCGTGCTCCCTTCGCCAATAAGTTAAAAAAAAAAAAAATACGCCCCCTCCCTTCCTCCTCCTCCTCCTCCTCCATCTTCGACGCCCCAAATCACCCGATCGAATCCATCGATCGTCTTCTACACTCCCTCCCTTCCCCCAAAATCACCGCCGCAATCGATCGAACCAGGATGTCGGCGCCGCCGTCCTCGTCGTCGTCTCCGTCCACCACCAACATCATGCTCGCCATCTTCGAGAAGAAGACGGCCCCCGTCGACCTCTACCGCCCCCTCCGCTCCTACATCGCCTTCCACTACTCCGAGCGCGAGGCCCAGAACCTGGAGGACGACCTCCAGACCCTCCGCGACCTCCGCTCCGACCTCGAGAACCCCGCCAAGCAGTCCTCCCCCACCGCCCGCCGCGACGTCCTCCAGTCCTACTTCCGCGCCCTCTGCGTCGTCGAGACCCGCTTCCCGATCTCCCCCGACCGGGACCACGTCAACGCCGTCACCTTCACCTGGCACGACGCCTTCAAGCAGAAGCTCAAGGCCTCCCAGCAGAACATCCACCTCGAGAAGGCCGCCGTCCTCTTCAACCTCGGCGCCGTCTACAGCCAGATCGGCCTCAGCTACGATCGCTCCACCGTCGAGGGGCGCCGCCTCGCCGTCCAGGCGTTCATCGGCGCCGCGGGGGCCTTCGCCTACCTCAGGGACAACGCCGCCGCCAAGGCCTCCATGGGCAGCTCCACCACGGTGGACGTGTCCGTCGAGTGCGCGGGGATGCTGGAGAGGCTGATGCTCGCCCAGGCGCAGGAGTGCGTGTTCGAGAACACCATCGCCAAGGGGAGCACCCCTGGAGTGTGCGCGAAGATCTCTCGGCAGGTCGGTGTTTGTTAATTCCTCTCGATCGCATTTGTTTCGGATGTATGACTAGTAGAGTCAGCGAGCGGGTGCTTAGTATGGACGGACTGATAGTGGATTATTGTTGGTATGTGGCGGAGAGATCTATTCTTATGAAGTGGTCAAAATAGTCGAATTCGACATAAAACTGGTATTGATTTATGGATTCAGTCTTCTCTTCGCTTGTGCATCCCTGTTAATTTTGCTTTCAGGATAAGTAATCTGATGATTCAGAAAAGTTGATTTTGGGATTCAGTGAATGATGATTGATGTTAGGACTATTGTTTGGATTCTACAATGCTAACTTCTGGCTTTCAGATTTAGGATTTATTATAGCACATGGTAATCTAGGTTTTGTGATGAAATTAGTGAACTTAGGACATAATACCTTTTCGATACAAAACAGGTTGGATTGTACTATGAAGAAGCATTGGCAGCTCTGAATGTGGCACCTTTGAACCAACATTTTGACAAGGGCTGGATATGCCACGTGCAGCTGAAGGCAGCTTTGTTCTATGCAGAAGCATGCTATAGATATGGTTTAGAACTGCATGAGAAGGAAGAGGTTGCTGAGGAGATTGCAAGGCTGCGGAGTGGGATTAGTACTTTATCAGAGGCCAAGAAATCGACAAAAGGTGCACCACCTCAGCTTTTAGATGCAATTAACAAGTTAGAGGCAAACAGTAATAGGAACCTGGATAGGGCCGTCAAGGAAAATGACAGAGTTTACCTTATGAGGATTCCTTCCCCTGGTTCCTTGCCACCCCTCCCATCATTCTCTATGGTCAAGCCAATGCCGATGAATGAGGTTTTGGATGCCAGCAAGGAGAAGATGTTTGCAAGTCTTGTCCCTGATAGCAGTGCAAAAGCACTTTCTAGGTACACTGAAATGGTTGATGATATTATTCGAACTCAAGCTGAAAAGTTGCAGCAAGGAAGTGAACTTACCCGTGTGAGGCTTAAGGATATGGACCTACCAGATTCTATACTAGCTCTAGAAGGGCACTTCAGTCTTCCAGTAGATCTCAAAGAAGATGTGGAGGCAGTACAGATCAGTGGGGGTCCCGCTGGTCTTGAAGCTGAATTACAGCAGCTTCGGGATCTGAGGCGAGTGAATCAAGAGCTCCTGGTTCAAACCGAAGAGCTTCTGCAAAAAGAAGCAAGAGAGGATGCGCAATTTAGGGGCCAATTTGGAACACGTTGGACCAGGCCTCAATCCAGTACTCTAACGAAGAATTTGCAAGATCGGTTAAACAGATTTGCGGGTAATCTGAAGCAAGCAGCAGAAAGTGATGCCCGTATCGAGCGTTCAGTGAAAGATCATGCAGCACTCATGTCAATTCTTGATCGTCGGCCGGTGAGAGCTTCATTATATTTGTAGTTGCATTGACTGGGTTGCATTTTTTATGTGGTATGAGAAATTAAAGTTTGAGAGGATGCATCTGGCCGGCACGGTTATGACCCAAAATGTGCATGCACCAAATTCTATGGGTTCTATGGTGATCTCTTGTTAGTGCATTATATAATGGAATCAGGCCATTTTATTGAGCATCTTTTAATTGTGTATGGAAAGCATATATAGGC
Organism: Eucalyptus tenuipes; assembly: GCA_014182365.1. NCBI lineage: Eukaryota > Viridiplantae > Streptophyta > Magnoliopsida > Myrtales > Myrtaceae > Eucalyptus > Eucalyptus tenuipes. The sequence continues at coordinate 26,802,028 of CM024538.1, read as the reverse complement.
TTTGTTGGTTATATTGAAACTCACTCAATGAAAGTGAAATTCTTCAAAGTAAATTATCAACGAAGAAAAAAATTGTTCTTATCATAGTATGGCCATATGATCTTTGAGATGAGCTGTTCTATCAACACAATAGAATAACCTATCATTCTCGAGAACAAATTGGGCAGTATCACATAACTTGTTAACCAGTAGCTTTCTCTGTTCGAATCAGTTGATGTCCATTTTCATCAGCCTGCAGTCGGCTACTCATATTTGTTTTGTTTGCAATGAAAAAATTGTGATGATCCTTTAACCATCTTTATCTGGTTACTAATGCCACTCCCCTTAGCAGTTGCAATGGGTGACTGTAGCACTTGCCTAAATCATCTTTCACCAGATCATTTCTGAAAAGCATTTTTTCCCCTTCGTATCACATGAATTTTACTATACATATGGGCCAGATTTATGTTGGATTTTTTCCATTGACTTATTCTGAGTGTCTACAATCTTGATTGAAGCTATTTTTTTTGAATTTTGAGCTTGCACAAACATAGTTCTATTTTTTTTTTGCCCATCCATCTTATAGTGATTGGTCTCTCCTTCCCTTTTTCCAGATTGAATCGGCTCTCCCAAGTTTGGCTCGCCCGATAATGTCTTTGGATGCGAATGAAGATGCTATTGTGGGGGCCCTAAAGCAGAGCTTGGTAATTGTTTCTCTTGCATGACTCAGACCTTTGATTATTTTTCTCAATGTTTTACATTCCTTGTTCCCGTCATCTCTAAATGATATACTCAATGATATTTGATTTTCCTTTATTGGTGTAATAACTATATTATTTCATGGATGGTTCTTTTCAGAGACAATTGGAAACCCTTGGTGCACAGAGAGCAGGGCTTGAAGACATGCTCAAGGAGATGAAAAGGAAGGTTAGTTTTCTAGATAGTTCTTTGCTTATGCCTCTGCCACAGAATAGGTCAATCCAATACTTATAACGACTAAAAAATAGAAGATTGAATGCCTTTAGAGATTATGACGCTGTGAAACCTTATTCGTCGATATGTAATTTTGCACAAGGACTAGTTTTGAAAGAATCATTGCATCATTCAATAATTGGTTTTGTCTAACCTAGTACTGCAACTTCCAATTGTTGAATATCAGCACAATGTTCATCCTTTTGGTTAAGACATGACTTCTTTTCGCAAGCATACTTCCAGGATCATCATATCTGACTTTTTATCCTTTCAGTTAGCAAAGAGGAATTTCAAAGTCCATTTGCTGTAATAGTTTCTTGTATTTTAACTTGTTTTATGTAAGAAGGCTATGCACATTGTGCCTATCTCCGAACTGGGTAAGATGGTTTGGAGTCTTGGGCCTGTGGTATTAATGTTCTCAGAGGAATTAGTAAAATCATTTCCAAGAGACTTGCTTTGTTGTATTAATAATGGTTACATCACCTTTCCCCTTCTCATTTGGATTGGCATTGTGTCAATCACCCTTTTCCGCCTTTTGAATTGGGCATTGTACAACTCTTTCATTTATTTTCGAACTTCAACTCCTGATTCTACCCAAAATAATTTTTTCTGGTGCAAGGTCTCATCAAGTTGAGTAGTCGTCCTTTCATTTTGTCACAAATTAGTAGCTTGGCCTTTTTCTTTTCTATTTCCCCTTGAGTACCCGAGACTATGGTAGCTTAAGAAGTGCTATTTTTTTTCTCTGAAAACAGTCTGGATATTTTTGTTTAAAAGATAATCATCTTGATTGCTAGTGCTCTGTGATGGAGCACAAAAATCCGGTGGTATAGATAAATTGGTTCCTTAGCAACATATGTGCATTAATTTCTCTTAACAGGGGTCCTGAAATTTAGCAGTTACTCTGATGTTACTTTGAAAAAATAAATGCCTTTGGTTTCCCTTTGGCAGAGCCATTATTGCTTTTAGACGCACTGGACTGAGCCTACCTTTTTGCTTGTTTGGATAGGATGATATACTGCCAAAGTTGATGGCATCGACCGGCTCTCAGGAAGACCTCTTTAAGAAGGAGATATCAAAGTATGATCCTATTTGTGAAGACATTGCCCAAAACATTGAGGCACAAGAGCAATTATTGTTTCAAATCCAGGTTTCTTGCTGACCAGCCGCTATTCTTAATCTAGATGCTGTAAGAATGGTTCCATTGTCTTGTTTTTAATATTATGTATGTCTTGTTTCGCAGGCTCAAAATGATCAATTTTCTTCCCTTTTCAACCTTGAAGATTACAAAGGTGGGTTATGGCTCTTCCAAATTAATCTATCATTTGCTCATCTTCATTGCTAGTGAATAATAAGCAAAAACCTTTTAGGAACAACATATTTTCTTCAATTCTCAGGGTTTTGCATGTATACTAAAATTGATCTCCCTCCTTTTTCAAGGAGAAAATCAAACGGCCTGAAGGAAGGAATGATAATGTCTCCTTATGTCCGAGTTTTGTCTTGTTGTCCCAGATTTAACTATTTTAGCCTTTGTTATTCACAGTTTTTGCTTTCTTTTTTCTTTTTAAAGTTCAGATGGGAGACCATCTACTGATTTGAGGTGACAGTTGAATTAGGTTTCAACCTAGTCCTTGGAGAGCGTGTGCATTTTTATTCCTTTTACCTGAAGTGCAATCTTTTACTATGCCTTTGTAACAGCTCTCTAAAAAGCCTTTGTTTTTTTTTTTCTGTTTAATGGTAGCTAATGGTATTTTCTCCTTGATTCAGATGTTACATTACTATTTCAAGAAGATATGAATATTGCATTCATTTGTGATGTTTTCCTGGGGTCTGCACTTTTTTGTCCAAGTCAATTTATTAACTGTGTATATTTGTGAATGCTCCCTTCAAATTTTCAGCATCACGTGAGAAATGTTATAAGCAAATTCAAGCTGCAATAGCTAAATATCGAGAAATCAAGGAGAATATCAATGAGGGGTTGAAGTTCTATGTCACTCTTCAGGTAAGACATGCTTATTTTTGGGTGGAGTGATAATTGCATGCTATTTAATTCGTTAATCAGCTTGTTGTGAGGATGTACCCTGGCTATTATCTAATGTTCTTTGATTATCAAGGAGTTGTTTGGTTGTAATGGTTGATTTCGATGGGCTAAACACGTCGAAATGATTATGAACAAAATCTGTGGTTCATCCTGGGTTAGTTGTAAGCATCGGTATCCTTTTTGATTTTACAGGATGCAATAACAAATGTGAAGCAGCAGTGCAGCGATTTTGTGATGACAAGAAACATCCAATGCCGTGAAATGATGGAGGATGTACAAAGAAATATGGCCGGTCTCAGTTTCCAGGATAAAAATGCTGGTGGATACAACAACAGCTATCCTGCAGTTGGACACCAGCCTCAAAGACCCAATTCAACTGATTCCCAAACTGTATCTCATCCTCCTCATTCACAAACTCCTCCTTATCAGCCTGCTGAGCAGACCTCCATGACTGGCTATGGATACCATCCTCCATCATATGGCTCTGCTCCGCAGCCGCCACCACCTTACCAGGTTCCTGCTCAACATGGTGCCCCTTACCCCCCTCATCAACAGCAACAGCCTCCTCCGGTCAGCCACGAGTACGGCCAACCTGCATATCCTGGGTGGCGTGGGCCATACTACAATGCCCATGCTCAGCAACATGGTTCTCTTCCAAGGCCTCCGTACACTGTTCAGCCTCCGTACCCACCATCTCACCAGGGTGGTTACTACAGGCCACAATAGGCTTGCCAGGGACGTGCCCTTCTCTTTCTTGTCTTGTTTGGTATATGCTACTTGACTATCGTTGCTCCTATCCTGGAACTTTTCCTGAGGATCGAATCTAGTTAGTGCTCACTATAATGTCTTTATGTCCATTTATCATCAAGGTATTCTTTCCTGTGTATTATCGTTGAGTTGTGCTATATTAAGTGAATTCTGTAAGTAGCTCATTTTAAGGATTTTGGGTTGTATAGGGCTGGTTTAATATATGAGCAATAAATGAAGCAAATTATCGTTCTCCTGTCCAAACCACACTGTGTGTCAATGTGGTCAAGGATCCCCATGAAATTGCCGCTTTTAAGTTATATGGCTATCACGACTTTTGTTTTAGTTATATCCACATATTAAGGGCGCGTTTGGTAACGATTCTGTTAGGGAATAAATACCGATCGAATGATTATTTTTGATTACGTTCTCTTAACCGATTCCAGTAAAAGTTAACGCGTTTGCTGCAGAATCGTACAAAATTTCGATTCGGAATAGAATGCGTTTGGTGCAGGTGTTCATTAATTCGTTCCAAATCAATTTATTTTAATTTTTAAATAATTTTTATAATTTTTAAATAATTTTTTTATAATTTTTCCTTTTTTTTTTTCTTTTTTTTTTTTCTTTTTTTTTTTATTATTTTTTATTATTTTTTTCCTTATTTCTTTTTATTTTTTTCATTTTTTTTTTCTTTCTCCTATTCTAATTCTTCTTCAGGCCGGTCGCCGACTCGGCGAGATCGACCCTCGTTGGCTCGGCCTCGCCGGATCTCGCCCCTAGCCTCGACGAGCTTGGGTGAGCTCATTGGACCCGGTCATCGGCAACCGGCGGTGTCAGACGGCGGCGGGCGGCGGCAGATGGAGGCGACCGGTGGCGGCGGACGGCGGTGGCGGCGGGCGGCGGTCGCGGGATGGCGGTTGATGAAGAAGAAGAAAAGAGAAAAAAAAAGAGTTTTGATTCTCAATTTTGTTCCTGGAACAAGAATCAACTTTTTTTTTTTTATTGTTGATTCTCGTCCCAAACTGATTCTGGAAACAAATTTGTTCCCGAGAACAAAAATTTTACCAAACGTGATTCTCGTCTCAAACTGATTCTAGGAACAAAAAATCAGAATTTGGCACTGTTGGGATGGTTACCAAATAGGCCCTAAGCAAATCATGCGACCAGTCGATCTGTCTTGGTTTTGCTGCATGCATAACCACAGCAAGAAGACATGCCCTTTTTAAGGTTCCATTGCAGGTAGAATGTCAAACGGAGGGTATCTACGGGTATTGTAAAGTTGCATTTAGCACATTTCGGAACGTGTTTTGGTTTGCTTCTTCCTTTTTTATATGTTTTTACTGCAAATTTGCTGATTCTAGTTTCGCTTTGTGAAGATAAGCTGACTTTAAAATCTTGACCGGTGCGAGACACGGATCAACCAAGTCCTCATGGTCTGTCTCTCTTATTGAGCTAATCTTGTACATCTTTTTGATCGACGTAACAAACGTATCCTACGTTTGAGAAAGACAAACAACGTGGTCAACACGTCTATAGGTTCACAGCAAAAGGAAGATTGAAGCGATCGATTCAATCATCTTCCTAGTTGCTTCTCAAAATGTCGACTTGATTCAGCATTTCCTTGACCTCTGCTCCTATACTAAGGGCATGGGTGGTGATGGGCTTTGCCTTCTTTTTTTCTGTTTTGTTCAGGATCTCCTAACAACGGTGAGCACAGAGAGCACGCATTACGACTGATCACTTCCTTCAGCTCCTCCTGTGTTATGATCGGTGATACGCTGACATCATCTTTGTCGACATGGTAGTCTCCGACATACCACAGCAAACGATAGACACGAGCGCGAACATCAAGCCTCCCCAAGCAGCTCTACCTTCTTTTCTTTGTGTTTGACTATGGCATTGAGCGTCCGAATCTCCTGAAGAACAGATTTCCTCCGCCTACTGTTTAGTTTACGCACAAAAAGATGTAGACCCTTTCAGTGATTTCGGAGTCTCTGTTCATCCAAATTGATCATGGCATCTGAAATTATATCATTAGAAGACTTCATAACACTTTTGAATCCATGATGCACTCGGTTGGATGGGAACTCGTATTTCTGGAATACCAAATTGGATAAAAGCTTTACTATAGATGCCTCTCTTGATCGTTCAAATTGAGCCCAAACAAGCTCAAAAATTCCTTTTGACGATTTTCTAATTTAACAATTCTGATCAATTTTAATTAGAATTTACTAACGCGAATACTTTTTTTAGTTTTTCTAATATTTATTTTATTTTACTATTATTATTTTTTTTGTTTCAACTCTTGGCCAGCGAGGTTGTCAGCTAACCCTCATTGGCCACAAGTAGGAGCTAGCCTGGGCGAGTCGACCACGAGTGAAGACCGCCACGGTCGATGGCCACAGGTGAGGGTGTCAGCCTTTGCCTATAATAGTAAGATTTAGAAAATTTATTTATGTCAGCATTAGTTGTGCTACATAGGACAATTCGTGCCGACTAGATGGTTATGACCATGACTTCTGGCCAAAATTGGCCGTAAAGACTAAATTGGTAAATTGTTAAAAAATTTAAGGCTAATTTGCAAATTGTAAAAATATTTATATATAAATTAATATAATTGAAATATTTAGGATCAAATCAGCACAAGTGTAATAGATTTGAGACTTTTTTAGCATTTTCCCCCAATACATAACGATAACGACAAAGTGTTTATGGTGTCTCAACTCTAATCAAGATTCCATGATACGTATTTATAAGAGCAACGATAAAAACATAATTACAAAAAGGCATCATAATACGAATAAATTACGCATTAAGAAATACTATCTAACTACCGTTGCGTAGACAATAATTTGATAGTGCAATGGAAACAAATAGATTTTCGGTGTCCGACGCGACGTGTGGCTTCCTTTTTCATTGTTCTCGTAGTTAACCTGCCCGGTCTGACGAGTAAATCAAATGATTGTTCCGCGTCACGACCCACTAATCAGGTGGAAAACCAATCAAAACCCAAGCAGAAAAAGAAGGAGGAAAAACAAAACCTCATTTTTATCAAAGCCTAAACGTCCCCATCGTCCATGGTTGTTTAATAGCAAACGTCAGTGGACTTGCCAAACGACTCCGCGTTTTTACACATCTTTATTGGTCTCTCCACATTTCTGACTTGACGAATCTGCCCAAAATTTAAGGTGTGTCGTTTCACATTGGCCGACTAGAAGTCGGACTTAAACAACTCGCAATGGAAAGCACGACGTCTTTGTCGAGAATGCTCGAGGAAAGAGAACTGAAATCGACGCGTGACAGAGAGAGATGCCATGGAAAATTGTTAAGTGCCCTATGATCAACGTCATCGGTTTTGATATCCCTATTATGATGAAGACTCTTACCTATATATTTAATACTAATTTTAACAGACTGATCGAGCGGTATAATGATAAGAAACTCGGGAGCAAAATCTAATCCCCCAAGTCCCCATGGCCTAGGCCCACCGAATAGCCCAGAAACCGTAGTCTCTCCACCGCTTGATAGATCCGCTACCGTGAAGCCGCCTCCAAGAATTGTCCCCATCCTCGACACCACTACCTCTTCTGTTCATCCACCACAAACCTCCCCATGCTTGGATGTCTGCGGTGAAGTTGTGACGATCATCAATGAAGGGCAAGCATGGTTCCATAATAGGACCCGATAATCAAATCGGTGAAAACTTGTCCAGTTTCAGATTACAAGTTATTTAGAGTAGGTTCTAGATTCCAAAAATTGGAGAACTTGTTTTGATAAGTGAGTATCAAGTTTTAGGTTGGTGGGATTTTGAAACTGGAACCTAGATATTGTGACCTAGAATTCATTTTATAACTATAATTTTTATTTTGTTAATGTTTCATATTCTTTGTATGTCTCAATATAAGTTATGGTCAGTAAATTGTGATAACAAGTGGTGGTTATTAAAGGCAATAATTCACGGAAATTGTTTAATTAATATTAAAGGTAGAACCTAGGTAGATCTTGAAATCCGTGACAGGATATATTTCATGTTTCAAAGTATGTAGGGTAGGTTTTAGGTTTCAGAAAATAAAGAACCTGTTAAATGGGTAGGTTTCAGGTGGAACCTGTGTGAAATCTAAAGCCGCTTAACCCCTATCATCAACAATCCCAGATTGAGATCATGGGAAGCTTGGTGACAAAGCGAGGAAAGAGAAGGTGGGGGTGGGGGGGGAACAACAGATGAACTAGATTTTGTACGCATTTAAGATTCCTAAATAGAAAAGTGAGGGGATGTATTATGAAGTGACGAATCGATAAATAAGCTCGTGGTGGTGATAGTTTTGAATTGCAATTCAATACCTAATTAGGGTTACATAACTAAAGGTACAAACTCATGGTTTAGTACATGTAGAATGCAAGACCAAAATTCAAAAGGTGGTTTGATTTCCTACTAAGACAATACCTGCCAATTGCCATGCATTCAACATGTGATATGTTAGGATGTGGTTTGTACCTCCTATCAACATGATGGCATGAGAGTCCTGTTACTAAATATATATATATAATCTCTCTCTTTTTTTTTTTCTTGTAATTGAGGGATGACGAGTTTTATAATCTGAGCCTATATTTTATTAACACTTTAGGTTTGAATTCATGAATAGTTACTGGATATATATAATTTCTTACTTTTTAGATAAGCGTGGGATGCTAGTCATAGTAAAATCATATGTTAGATGTAACCTTAATTATAGGGTGAATTGGGATATAAACCTTGTGCCTCGATTTCTTTTCTTGCTTCTATTCTCGATTTTCTTTTGATTGTATCTAAGAAGACGGTAGGCGAATGTCTTGCCAGAAGACAATGTATCGCTTGCCCGTGAAATAGTAAGGTCGATTCATCTTATCCATTGAGTCATGTGAGGCTCTCTCGAGGTCCACATGATCCGATAAATCTCATGCACCGCACCTATACAAACCCAAGTTAAGTACTAAGAGTTAGTGATTTATCCTACAACCACGTGCGCGCAGGAGGGTACAGTGTACCGCGTAGCGTTGGGAAAGAAAAAAGAGAGAGAGAGAAAGAGAAAGAGAAACAGGGGAAAAAACAAATGATTATGCAGCTTCGCCGCTGCTTCGCTTTTCCTTGGCCAAACGCGCATGCCTCTCTCGTCCGTTCGTGAAATGGCACGTCAACTTCCCACAACCTTCTCTCCTCCTTCATCACATGTCATGATATTCCCCTCCCCACCTTCGGTATAAACAATTTCAAGGTCCCTTTTTCGTTTGATCCTTCCTTCTCATTTCTCTCCATATATACACAAATCCACCCTCCTTCCCTGTTGACCATCCCCGCACAAAACCCACAGACATCTCTCTCCCTCTTCCGCGTCTCCCTTCGAGTCTTCTCTGGCCCTCGGACATGGGGAATTACTTCTCGTGCACGTCCGTCGCGCCGCCGTTGATGAAGAAGGGCTCGCGGGTCGCGAGGGTCATCTTCCCCGGCGGGGAGATCAAGCAGTTCCGGGAGCCGGTCAACGCGGCCGAGCTCATGCTGGAGAGCCCCGGCTACTTCCTCGCGAGCTCCCGGTCCCTGCACGTCGGGCGGCGGTTCGCCGCCCTTGGCGCGGATGACGAGCTGGAGCTCGGCGACGTCTACCTCATGTTCCCCATGAGGAGGGTGAACGCCGTGGTCACCGCTGGCGACGTGGCCGCGATGTTCGTGGCCGCGAGCACGGCCCCGAAGAGGATATCCGGGGCCAAGGTCCGGGTGTCGCCCGAGTCCGCCGGCGAATCGCCCGAGGGAACCGCCGCCGCCGCCGCCGCCGCCACAGGAGAGAGCCTGCAGAAGGAGGACGAGACGAGGCCGAGGCTGGAAGAAGCCGAGGGGTTCCCCTTGGCGGAGTACAAGCATAGGCTGTCCGTGTGCAGGTCAAGGAGGCCGATGTTGGAGACCATCAAGGAGGAGGCTGCTTTTTCAAGGTGAAGAAGCCATTTAAAGATTTTACTACAAGTCTTGCAATGCTCTCGTGACCTTTTTTTGGCGAGCTAGAGAGATGAAATTATACTCAGGTGGGACTTGGGAATCAATCTCTGTCCATGTATATGTAAATTTTTGTGGGTTGTGATGCATAGAGAGTAAGGGAAGAAACTAGGATGTTTCGTGTGTTGTAATTGGATAATCGAACTCCAATTTAATCAAATGATCATCGTTCACTCCTTTGTTGCTTGCTTGCTGAAGGTTCTTTCCATTCTAATTCGTCTTTTTTATTATCTAAAGCCCCAAAAAGGAAGAGATTCCAATTCGTTGTATTTTTATTTATTTTATCGGGGGTTCTGGTTAACGTTTTTGATAGCGAAATCCTTAAGACTTCCACGAGAACGGACAACGGAAACACGGTTGTGACCCGAAAGATTGTACGCGAGTTGTTTGAATTTGACCGTGGAAGGAAGCTTCGGTTAGGTTAAGGACCACGCGGGCGGTACCCGGAGGAAGTCCCACTTGCTTTGCTTGGAGGCTTTGACGAGGATCGACAAGACCCGTGGTCGGAGCACGTCGTCGCGCCGTTGAACTGGAAGAAAAGTAGGATGCGAACATTTAGAGAATTTGTTTGGAACTGGAAGTAAAAACTTGTTCTATCGCCCAGATAGAAACTTTTATACATTAGGATATCGAAACCCTACACTTTTAGTTACGAAATCAATTGACCGAACAAGCCTGATTCTTTTTCCCTCGAAAGCATTCCATCGATGGGCTTTGTGGGTCGAATTTATTGTTACGACATTCGTAATCGATGGGCTCGTTTAAGCATTTTGTTGAGTGGGTCTTTCATGGGTTAGTTGTATTGTTATAACTTGATTTGGATCATTCGCTTCTTATGTTTAGGCTTATACCCCGCCCACAGCGTCGATAGGTGGTAAGGGTCAGATTGTGAAAAGTGGTAAAAAATATGTGAAAAAAATGATTTTCGAGGACAAAAACAGCCTCTCGTCAGGCTTTGGACAGGCTTTTAAAATTGTGCGTACAAGTGACGTAATTTCATCCGGATCAAAAGTTATACTCCTTGAAGTTGAGGTACGAGAAATTCATTTGTTCAAATGCAATTTGTGGATATGAATGCAGTAATATAATAATAAGGTTAGAAATATAATAACAAATATGGTATTTTTTTCATTTCTGATAAGAAAAATAAAAAATCGGTACTAGGCCTGAACCGAGCCGGTATTACTAAATCTGAACTGCTCTTCGAATGGCCAAGCCATGTTTGGAAATTCGAGGCCTGGTCTACTTGCATCATGCCGAAAAATACCTCGAGGTTTGGCCCGTGTACACCCTAAAGTCACAATCACATATTCACGGGTCTGTCAAACAAACTTGCCTTGCCAAATATTCTCTTATATCTCATTATTAGGAAGCATTACAGCCTCCTCAATTTACTTACATGCCTGTCTATTTAAGTTGCCTTCCCACTATTTCTGAAACTCGAACAAATATAAATATAAGTATATACATCTACATGTGAGTTGATTCTATCTTTGAAATCTAATTGAGAATGAACAGATACGAGATGAGCCAATTTCCAGGTCCCTTTGAATTTACTAAGCAAATCACCTCATAGTCGCTAAATTTGACTTACCATTTATTAGGGTTTGCTCGCATCTCCACCTCTCAATCTCCGCTTCTTGATCTCAAAGAAACATGCAGAAATGACGATAAAATTTTTTGCTCTCAATGATGTCGTCTGAATTCGTTGGTGTTCCTTGCCATTTACCTATTGTGAAATACTAAGCAGACCATCCGAAGATGTTTTTATTTTCCGTAGAAATTATTTTTATTGAGAAAATAGTATGTATTTGACAAGTTGTGCGAATCATTATAACTGCCATTCTACAATAAACAAGTCGTTTATGTATCTAATATACTATAGTTATTGATTGTTTGAAAAGATAAATTATTACAATCATATTGCAGGACTATCAATAAAATTTCGCACGGAGAGCGAGTTGTGTGAAATGAGTCAAAAGACTGATCTTATGCATCGCTGCATTTGTTCTTGGACGACGACGTTATCATTTCCCCCGACATTTCATTGTCATCGACGCTTCTCTGTTGTCCACAGACAAGCGAACCGTGTTGGCCAAGCAAGTGCGCATGCATGAAAAGGGAACCGAACGGTCTGTAATTTGAACGTCACCTCGCATTCTTGGAGCTCGTTCTAAATGACACTCTTAAAGCCTCGCGGATAACCTTACAGATGGTTTGTTGCTTAGTTAATGTTGTTTAGCAGATTCTCATGACATGTTAATATGCGTGCGGAGTTAATTACTCCCTGTTTTCTTTCCTCTGTTCCTGTAAATCCTCTTATTCCTTTCTTCCATGCACGCATGCATAGAGCTTTTATGACGGTTGAATCTTCGAGGATGACCCAACAGACCAAGAAACCACAATCACCAAATTACTGACCGCGGCTCTATAAATAGCGGCTCATGCGCTTGGCCTCTTCACCCATTCGCATATAATCTCTCTTCAGATTCCACAGAAGATCCCAACTAAACCAGCTAGTCATCTCATCACCCGATACAAGAAGACATGGGCGGCGGCGGAGGAGGAGGTGGCGGAAAGGGCGGCGGAGGTGGCGCAGGCGGAGCAAGAGGTGGAGGTGGGGCCGCAAAAGGAGGTGGCGGCAGCGGAGGGATGATGGTTGCGCTGGGAACTGGGGGTTCGGCGTTTATTTCGCGGGATTCGTTCGAGAGCAACCCGCAAGGCTACTTTTCTGGGCTCCACGACAGCTCCAAGGGGGGCAAATGAGAGAGAGCTTTCGATCATGATCAGTTCGAGTGAAGTTTGATCTACCAGTGTTGGAACAAGTTTGACTATAAATAAAAGACCTTTTTATCTTTTAATCACGGCCCTCTCTCTCTCTCTCTCTCTCTGTTATAGGGTTCATCAAGCTTGCTATTTGCAATTAAACGTTTCATTTTCCTCGGCCGAGTAATATGCAATGTAGGTGGTGGGATTGTTTTATCGGTTTGAACCTGAGTTTTTGAGCATGGACTTTAAACCCTACGAAATTCATTTAAATTTTTGACCGATAGAAAGTGAATTTAATAGTTAAATATTCATGCACAAAATCCATGTTAACTTAAGAATTGGATCGGTTAGTGATTATGGGATGCACTCATTGGCGGTATGGATCAAACCTTATTGAGATTAATGTTTATCATCATCTTTTATCAGGGTTCTTCGAAGATTAAACGATAATATGAAGAGCACAGAGTTGACAAAAAGTTGATTTTCCTATGGATTATTTTGTTACCAAATTTGTCAACAAGTTGTGTCCGACCTCAAGGCTCGGTCCAAAATGAGCCCGTTCAAAGATGACCTTCAATGGAAAAATGTTTTGTAAATCCATGCCTAAGTTGGCATACCACACACCTCCAATATTTTTAAATTTCCTAGGTAAAGAAGTAAAAGCATAATTTAACGCATTGTTGGAAATTGTTCTATATCGGCTATCAAAACCTTACACTTTCCATTACCAAGCCAATCAGCCTAATGAAGGATGAATTTCTTTTTACTTGAGGTCGCCAATTACTAGCTTGATTCAGTAATAAGTTTTCATCGTCAGGACCATCTAAGCCGCCTCACTTAACGTGGGCTCAATACCTTGATGTATGACCGATTTTCGGCTCACCAAGAATGGGTTTCTCTTATCTATGGCATTACAATATACACCACATTTACCTCGTCACAATCACGATTTGGATTTGCAGCAGAATGACATATCCATATCAATTGAAAAAGGGGATTGGAATAGACCCGGGTCGGGATTCTGGGCTCATTTGATTTTTCTTATCCGGGTCTTCGGGCTTGCGCATGTTCAGGCCCAAAATGGCCCAGACCTGCTCAATTTTTTATTTATTTATAAATTTACTAACGTATAACTATTGTGAAATAATAACCAACTATTAAACCTTCTAAAACTGTTTTTATATTCCATATCGAATTATATTAACTGAGAAAATAGTTTGTATTTGACAAGTTATGCGAATCATTGTAACTGTGATTCTACAATTATGTGGTTGATTAAGTATCGAATATACTATTGCAGTTGATTATTTCATAATATATATTATTCTAGTCATATTACACGACTATAATTAAATTCTGCATGACGAGCGAATTATTTTTTTTTTTTTAAGAGAAGAAGGAGTTTAGTGGCTAGCTGGATAACGGCCTTCCAATTTTCAGTGCACATCAGTTAAAAGAACCAAATTGAGAAAGCGATGTACTTTATATAGAGGATAAGAATTATATTGACGAGTTTCAATGCAAAATATATCGTTCCAAATCTCAATAAGAAGGGAAGAATTACCAAAAAAGTCCTAAACCTATTGCAATTGTGCCAATTCAGTCCTAAACCTTTTTTTTTGTCCAATTTAGTCCTAAACCTTTTATAATTGTGCCAATTTAGTCCATCCGGCCAAAATTGGCCGGCCAGCGCTGACGTGGACGCCAGCGGGGGACAGCCGGCCGGCGAGGTAATTTTTTAATATTTTAAATATTTTTTTTGTATTTTTCGAATTTTTAAATATATATTTTTAATTTTTTAATTTTTTTTTTTTTGGCCTTCTTCTCCTTCCCTGGTCGGCGGGCGGGTGAGGTCAGCCTCGCCGGCCACCGGCGGAGGCTCGCCTCGCCTAGCGACGGCGAGGCGGCCCGTCGCGATCCGGCGAGGCTCGACCTCGCCATGGCCGGGCGAGGCCGAGCCTCGCCGGATCCGGCGACGGCTGTCTCGCCGGCCATTGGCGAGGGCGACGCCATCGCCGCCTCCGCCGCCTCCGCCGCCTCCCCCGTCCCCGATCGTCGGCATGATCTCCCCCTCCGAGCTCAAGCGGCCCTCCTCGGCCGTGACCGTCGCCAAAACCCCGTTCTAGCGCCTCCGGGACCGACGAGGACGAGATCGAGCTCCTCCGCGGGTTCCTCGACTACACCACGTAGTGCGGCGGGGCCTTGCCTCGCCGGTGGCCGGCGAGGGCTGAGCTCGCCGGATCTGGCGACGGCCGCCTCGCCGTTGCTGGGCGAGGCTCACCTCCGCTAGTGGCCGGCGGGGTGAGCCTCGCCGCCCTCGCGACTCTCACCTGGCCGGCGTCGGGCTGGCCGAGGAAGGAGAAGAAGGCCAAAAAAAAAAAAAAAGAATTAAAAATTTTAAAAAAAATTAAAATTTTGAAAAAAAATATTAAAAAATTACCTCGCCGGCCGGCCATTGTCCCCCGCCGGTGTCCACGTCACGTCCGGCCGGCCAATTTTGGCCGGATGGACTGAATTGGCACAATTATAAAAGTTTAGGACTAAATTGGACAAAAAAAAAGGTTTAGGACTGAATTGGCACAATTGCAATAGGTTTAGGACTTTTTTGGTAATTCTTCCCAATAAGAAGCATACTGCTTACGAGAAAAACCCTTTGCATAGAATGAATGTGGACACGTACCAAGCAAGATATATGGATGTGAACAAATATAAGATAAGCTATTTTTCAAAAAATGTTATGGTTTATGGAATTGCGAGATTACGAATGAAATGATGAAAATACTATTAACCCTATCAAACTCATCTCCTACATCACCACATGTCCTCCCCCACAACTCCATCCACTAAGTCCCCCATATCTTTATGGACGACGACATGGCATCTTCCCTGACATCTTTCTATCGTCGACCTTCCTCTTTTGTCCTGCATGAACCAGGTATTTTTTTCCAGAGACGTACTCCAGCAGATCTCCAGACAAGCGAACCATGCGGGCTAAGCAAGTAGGCACGCATGCAAAGGGAACAAATGACATCTAATTTGATCGTCACCTCGCATTCTTCGAGTTCGTTCTAAATGACAGTCTTAAAAGTCTCGCGGATAGCTCCACAGATGGTTGTTGCTCAGTTAATGTCGTTTAGCAGATTCTCATGACTCGGTACACCATGCGTGAATAGTTAATTACTCTCGTTTTCCTATTTTCTATGGCCGCATGCGCAGAGCTTTAATAACGGTTGAATCGTCGAGGATGACCCAACAAACAAAGAAATGACGATCACGAAATTAGGGACCGCAGCTCTATAAATAGCCGCTCATGCGCTTGGCCTCTTCAATCATTCGCAATATAGTCTCTCTTCAGATTCAACAGAAGATCACAACTATCTAGTCGTTATCCGGTCGAAGGCATGGACGGCCAAGTAGGCGGTGGCACTAAGGGCGGCGAAAATCACAACTCTCTTCCGTTATAGGGTTCAGCAAGCTTGCTCATTTGCAATTATACGTTTCATTTCTTTTGCGGAATGAGATGCAGAGTAGGAAGTGGGATTGTATTATCGGTTTGAACCTGAGTTTTGGGCATTGCCGTCAATGCTGTGATATAAATTCTAACTTTGACGAAAAGAATCCCAAGCTCAACCTAAATAATCCCATCAGTCACTCTAATTATATCGCAAACATTGAATAATTCAAAAAACTCAGTTTTGGGCATCGCCTTCAATGCTTACTTAAATAATCCCATCTATCTCTCTAATTAACCCTTGCGAACAAAGTAAGAAAGAGGCTAAAACCTAAATAGACATTCCACACATGAGATTTATGATGCATATATAGTATGAAGATCGAACATATGCCGTGCATTTAAACTATTTACATGTCTCCTTGATCATTAAGTAAACCGATAGGTTTAACTTCTTTCATGTAATTAACCGAAGTTATTGATCTCAAGAGAACTATTAAGCTCAGCTCATGGCCATGAGTAAGGACTAATTTCTGACTGATCATGCACGGAGTTTCTTTAGACTCGACCTATGTAAAAAAAATATTGCATACAGATGATGCATCAGCCAATAGTATCCTACTCTATATCCTAAAGACCAATTACCATACATACCTATGACGATTCGCAAATAGATTTGAGGCTAAATTTTATTTCTAGGGTTCTCCTCAGTCATTACAACGTAACTTTAATGACCTAAATAGAAATACAGTGGGTCGGCTAAGGGTCCGTTTGTTAACTTTCAAATTTCTTTGTTTTTCTGTTCTTTTGCTCCCTAGAACAAAAAAAAAAAAAAAGAACAAAAATTTGCTTGGTAACGTTAATTAATTTTTCTATTCTTTGGAATAGAAAAGTAGTCGGGAATATATTTGGAACAGAAATAAGAAGTAGAAAAAAATAGTTTTTTATTCGCAGGAAATTTTTTTGGAAAAACTTTTTTTCCTTTCTTCTTATTTCTTGCCGACCCTTGCCCCTCGCTATTCTCTGCGCCCCCAATTGATTGCCGCCACCGGCCACTAATGGCGGCAGCAAGCAAGAAGGAAAAAAAGAGAAATGTACAAAAATTATTAACAAATTAAAAGAAACAAAAAAATTTGTGGGTCATACCAAACACATTCATATTTTTTTTTTTTTTTATATTTCAAGAATAGAAATTTTGTATAGTTACAAAATGCGTCCTTTTTATTTAGAAATTGTTCAGAGAATAGAAATAAAAAAAGACTATTGCTAAAAATAAATTGTTTCTTGGAATAGAAATGTACCAAATGCACCCTAACTTGTTGCAAGTACTTTCATGCATAGCTAGCTATCTTTACTTGGTAAATAATTAATATTATGGAGTATAAAGAATTGTATTCTTGGCAACCTCTTCTTTGCTTAAAATCGTAAAATCTAATGCACGTGTTTCACGCTTAAAATCGTAAAATCTAATGCGCGTGTTTCACGCTTTTACCTTGTCATTTTACGTCCCCTACCGAATCCGCACCATTGTCGGTACCCTAATGATTCTTTTGTTCCACGAGTTCATGCTATATATTGCACGACCTAACCTGCCCAGGCACAGAGAGAGAGAGATATGGAGGATGAGAGGACGATTAGGATCTCTGAGCCAAAGGCCATGAATGGAGGGAATGGACCTTATAGCTACGCCCAGAACTCCTCCTATCAGGTAATTCCTATACAAGATGAATATAGATTGTAGTTTCTGTGGAAATTATTGGTTGTCGCTTTATATAATTTAATAGCTGTCACTTGGTCGAACTAATTTCATAAAAAGTTTTAGCACCCTTGACATTTCTCTTCTTTTTTTCTACTAGCTATTAAAAAAAATACAAACTCATTTTAAATGTTGCATCCACTGAAGAACTAGAGCAGGAAGCTCGTACATGATTGGGTTCAATGACAGAGCACTTATATATCAGAATATCGATAATTTTTTTTTAGATTTACTACACTTTTACCAATTTAGATTTAAATATTTTCATATTTTACTAATTGAGTCTATTTATCTAAAAATCGTTGACGTGACACCAACTGTCTTACGTGACATGACCGGTAATGATGTTTGACAATTTTTAATAATATTTAAATATTTTTTGAAAATTTTATATATTTTTATTTATTATTTTCATTTCTTTTTTTTTTTCCCCTTCCTTTCTTCTTGCTCTAGTCATTGGCCAAAGGCAAGGGCCGGTGAGATCGACTTGCTAGCCACGGGTGAAGCTTGCCCACCCTTGGTAAGGCTTGACCTTGCCTTGCAACTGGCAAGGCTCAGACCTCATCAGATTCAATAAGATTGAGCCTCGCCCAGCCACTGGTGAGGCTTGACCTTGCTTAGCGACAACAAGGTTTGCCTCACCGATCGTTGGGCGAAGGTCAAGCCTTGCCAATCCCAAGATGAGGTTGACCTTGCGAGTGGTTAGTAGTGGTGAACTTCGCCAAAGGCCAATGACCAGCTAGAGGAGGAAGGAAGGGAAGAAAGAAAAGAAAAATAAAGAAAAAAAAAAAGAAAAACTCAAAAATATTAAAATATTATTCAAGATATTCATGTCATTGATTATTGGTCAAAATCTGCCAGATGGATTCAATTGGCAAAATATAAACCCATTAAACGGGTGGGTCGGGTCGGGTTTGGGCTGGATTATAAATGGTCTGACCTAAATCAACCCATTTAACCCATTTATGACCTGTTTATTGTAGTGCAAAATTTTTGACCCATACTTGACCCGACCCAGACCTAACCTAGACCCGACCCATTTAACTAAACCTAAGAAAGCTTATTTATTATGATTTTTTTAAATGATATTGCTAAAATACTTTTATGCAACATAAATTTAATGGAAAATTTTTATAATTTTTTTAAAAAGACAAATTTAATTTTTTTAAGAAATTGGATTTTTAATTATTTTTATTTTATTTTTTAAGAATATAATTTTTAATTTTTTTTTTTTTTTTGGTTTTTCTTCATCTTTGGCCGACCGTCGACCACAATGATGCCCAGCGACCAGCTATAGGAGAGCCTCGAGCTCGTCGAGCTTGCCCAACGTCGACGAGCTCGAGGCTCCGGCCTCGACCGACACCGGCGAGCTCGAGTCTTGCCGGTGTTGGGTGAGCTTGAGCTCGTCCCTCGCTAGATGTTGTCGAGGCCTTCGCCTCGCCAAATCAGCAAGGCTCGAGCCTCACCCAATGCCAGCGAGCTCGAGCTCACTCGACACCGGCAAGCTCGAGGCTTGCCGATCGGTGAGGCTCGAGCCTCGCCGATGCCGGCGAGCTCGAGTCTCGCCGGATCGTTGAGGCTCGAGCCTTGCGGTCGGTTGCTGGCCATCGCTGTGCCGGCCATCGGCTAAGGAAGGAGGAAGAAGGAAAAAAAAAGAAAAGAAAAAGAAAAGAAAATTGAGATATAAAAAATAATTATAATTTCGATTTTTATAAAAATATTTTTGTAAAGTTAAAGAGGGAAGAGAGAGATTGTAAGGCTTTAGATGAAATGGGTTTTAAGTCCAACCCATTTAAGACCTACTTAAAATCCATTTATCTTATGTCTTCGATTGTTAAATCCATTTAGCTAGTTTTCAAAAAAAAATAAGTAACCCATATATGAACAATTTATGATTTAAATGGGTCATATATGGGTCTAAGATCCATTTTGTCACCTCTAGCAAAATGTAAAAAAGTTTATGAGTCAATTGATAAAGTTAAAAAATATTTAAAATTGAATTGATAAAAGTGCAATAAGTTTAAGACTATTTGGACAATTTTCACCTTCTATATGCATACTAACGTATTACTACCTTGATGATATTTTTTTCAAGTAGTAGATGAATAGCTCCACAGCCTAAACTTATTGATGCGAGACAAGTAGCTTTAACTATAGGTGCAATAGACAAACGATTTTTTTGTTTTTTAATTACGATGACGTGGTCTACTAAAATTTTCTAAATATTTTAGTCATAATTTGGTTCACTAACCATAAGATTCCCTTGACCTCATAATTCCGTGTTACTTTCATTATCAGATTGTCCTGTCTCATCCTTGCTTCAACATCTTTTCCACTTTTGCTCTCTCTTCATACATCCACTTCTACTCACTATCATATCAGAATTAACAACCTTTATTTGGTGCACTCTCTCTTATTGCGCAAGTTTGCAAGTTTTTGAATTGCTACTCGTGTTTGCGAATTTAGGAATTTTGTATATTCTTGTCATCACCCGCTTCTGCCGTATCAAACGCTATCACTGTCATGAAGTCATTTGCGAAGACTAAAAGGTTTACTCAAGTGGTGACTATTAATTATGGGGTGGACTTCCACTTATCAATCACTTCATAAAGTAGAGCATGTATGGGATTATCAACTGAATCTTTCTTGCATCTGGTACATTGTTAAAGTGGCTCGACGTTGGACCATCTATCCACTAAACATATGGATGTGTTTTGCCCACATGGAAATAAGTATTGCAAAAGTAATCGCCAATATTGCCCTGTTCTACAGAAAGGAGTCGCTGTAGCCGCCATGGGCATGATCAAGGAAGCTTTACCTGCAACCCTTGATCTCAATCACCTCTCTTCATCCTCTCCAGACCCAATCATCAGAATAGCAGACTTTGATTGCTCCACAGGACTCACGTCCATTCAAGCCATTGAAACCATAATACAATGCCTTTTAGACGTCATCAAACCCATCAAACATGAGAAGCGGCGGTACTACGCCATGGTGGTCCCGGGGTCGTTCTATGGGCGTCTTCTCCCGACCCCGTCCATACACTTCGCATACTCATCCCTTGCGCTCCACTGGCTGTCCCGTGTTCCGCAAGAGATATTGGACAAGTCTTCCTGTGCTTGGAATGGAGAGAGAATTCACTACGAGAGCTCGCCTGCGGAGGTGGTAGGGGATTACGCTGCTCAGTTCGAGAGAGACATGGAGGCGTTTCTCAGCGCAAGAGCGGGGGAGATGGTCGGTGGAGGATTGGTATTCATGGTCGTGCCAGGTGCGCCGGACTTGGTTCGTGAATCTCAGACCACCTTAGGGTCGGAGATTGGGCTGCTGGGTTCTTGCCTCGTGGACATGGCCAATACGGTATGTAGTTTCAGTTCAATGCTAAGTCTACTGATCTATGGTACAAAGAATGTAATAACTTTTGGGAATAATAACATCTCCTAGTGAAAATCATGGGGTGCGACATATCGTTGGTTGTTTCTGCTGTTTATCCAAGGATGAAAAATAATCTCTGTATTGATGGTGTAAATTTTTGTTGGATCTGTGCAGTAGAAATATTTTTAAAAATAATTAAATAACAGTTTAACACATGGTGAAATATTGGCACGTGAAAATAGACACAAAATACAAACGGCCAAAATCATTATTTGGCTCCAGGAATTAAGCAGGGCTTTCATCACTTTGAAAATATATATTGGGAAAGCAGGGGATCATAAGCAAAGCCAAAGTAGAGAGCTTCAACTTGCCAATGTATTTCCCATCAGAAAAGGAGCTGAAGCAAGTGATCCATCGAAACAGATTCTTCGACATTGAGAGGATCCAGAGCCTGAACCACCCCAAAATGCACGTTGCTTTTTCCACCCTCGAATCACGCTCTCTCTACTTAAGAGCAGCAATCGAGGGATTATTGCTCCATCATTTCGGTGATGAACTGATCATCGATGACTTGTTCCACCGGTACTCGTTGAAAGTGGCGCAATCTCCCTTTTTCCTGAAGCCAGAAAGCCATGAATCCATCACATTCTTTATGGTCCTTAAGTGTAAAAAGGTCTGAAGAGAACATGCAATGATTCCACTGGCACATACCGAACGTTGTTTCTGGAAGAGAGAATTGACTAAGAGCAGAAATCTGAGTTCAAATGAACGACGCCGTTAACTAGATTTCCCCAACTCGAACAAGTTTGTGCTCCATTCTCCATGTAGGGTGCTTCTTTTTTGTTGGATAGAATATAACTAATGACCATACTGTACTGTCATGGTCATTTGTTAAACCTACATAGATTCGCATTTGCTTGCTCTATTAAAAAGAATACGTCAATGCTCATTGCCTTTTCATTAGTGTATACAGTGCTATAAGAGCAACCACGACCACCAATTTAGTATCACAACAAAAAAAAGACAAGATTGAGACCAGACAATGAAGTCAAAATGGAGGGTCTATTACACTTTAAGATTACCAAAATAATTAACCTGAGGAGTGTCTAAAGATTTTCACAACGCTGCTACTTGATTCAATTAACTTGCCTTTTAACTTGGTCCATGAGATTAATACGATATTTTATAGGCCAGATTTATTTATCTAAACTGATCTTCTTTGTCATAAAGCAATCAAAATTATTGGGAACGTTTGTATTATGGTATCAAGCGGAGTGTAAGGAGGGAAGGAACAAGTGGGGTGAGGGGCGCGGATCATCTACTATCTATCCATGCCAGTTTTCTGTGGCTTGCAACGATATTTGACATGTGACACTTAGATTTTATATATATTTTTTAAGCATGCCAGATCTCTCTCTCACCCACACACCGAATCTCCCACCGGGCATGTCTCCCGTTGAAGTCGAGCTTGCGCCGGCATTGAGCTCGTCTGTTGCGACTGAGCTCAACCCTGCGCGCCCAACTCCTAATCTCACCACAATTTGCTCGTCGCTTGTACCGAAAACTGGAAGAGTGAACTCTAGATCTGGAGGTCTAACCCCCCAAAAGAGAAAATCAAACCATCATCGCCGAATCTACAAAGATCCCGATCGCGATGGGTGGATCTTGAAGAGAGTCCGTTGATGAGTTCACCTGTCTTTGAGTTATCTATATTTTCTAACTGGAGTACCTTATTGTGACAATATGGCTAATGGTGATCGATTTCAGGATAGATAGGTTCCAAATCTGGAACCCAAACTTATCCTGTTAGAACTCGATTTGAGTTTTTGCAACTTGGAACCTACCTTGTTTGCCTTGAAACCAATCCTGAAACCTATATTTTGTTTTTTTTTTTTTTTTCCGATTCTAAAGTGTGTTTAGGAGCCTATTTTTCTTTCGTTCCTTCTTTTGGTTCCATTTTTTATAGCAAAATAGCATGAATAAAAAAACGGTTCAAAATAAAAGTTGAACAAGCACGAGCTGGCAGAAGGTGAGTCATGATCAAGTGAAGAATTGTCTAAGTGAAGTTGAAGAGAGCAGAGCAAAAGAGACAAATAGAGAAAAAGATGTAAGGAGAAAAATTAGGCTTTAAGACTTTATGAAACCGGTTTCAAATTCGGTTCGGTCAATCTGGTTCTCGAGAACCATATCAGTTTTCATTGCTTCCAAAATTGGAATTGAGAATCGGACCAGTTTTTAGGATGGTTTGGTCTTAATTTCGAGTATAACCAATCTAGTTGCATAGGCCCAAACTTGGGTCGAATCCACGAACTATTGGAGGGACATTTATGGAGGAGAGTGGTGGTTGGTCATGGTGGGGGTGCGGATGTGGCAAAAATGGGGGCAAGCTGTTGAGGGAGAGAAAAGGTAGGCCTAGTCATGATGAGATTGACACATGTTAGCCATTCATGGGAAGAAAATATTAGGTGCAATTGTGGTAGTCACCTTAGCAATGCACTAGTCTATTCCGTGAGCAACAAGTATTGCTCGCGGACCTATTTTTTAGAAAACTTGCAAGCTACTCTCTCTCCATCATGTCTCTCTCTTCTTTTAGTGTTTGCTTCTTTTTCTTTTTGCCTTTTGAGGCCATGGATGATGCTTGTGCCATGGATTGCAGTAGCCAACCATGGACGAAACCCTCACAAGCATGTAGACACTCATCCATGGTTGTTGTTGGTGTTGTTCGAGCATGCTATTGATCCCTGGGTATTTATCTTTCCCATCTAGCCATGATCGACTGACCACTTTTTACTCTTTCTAACAGAGTCTTTGTTAGGAAGGGTTGGAGTTTGATGTCGAGCAGTACTTGGAATTTCACAGCTGAAATTAATATAGAAAAACCGATCAACTTTTTCCGCAATTTTCTTTTTCCATTCACCGAACTCTTATTCCAGTCAACACTTTTTGGCAAATCTTTCGAAGAATCATCTAATTGTAGCCATTACCATGTACATATAAATTCCAAATTAGTTGGTTTATTCCATGAAAATGATGCTCAATTTGATCGAGCATAAGCCTTAGGCTCACTCTTCCTCTTCCAAAATCGAGAGAAGTGTGGCCCCAACTATTTTTAGTTTTAAAGTGACCTATCGACATCAGTTTTAGAGCTTTCACTGTCATTATCTCAATAGAAAATGAAGTTCATTTTATCGGGAATTATTCTGAATGGACAAAGGCAATAAGAGTTGGTGAGGTTACGACGTACGAGATTTTGTTTTTTCAATGGACGGTGTTTGTAAATAGGATTCCACTGGCTCCTAAACTGGCATCAACTTCAAGGGTAGGCAGTACCGAGGAGCATGCGTGTGCACATGTGCCTCCCGTGCTTCTCGGCCTCTTCTGTTTGTTTTATCGAAGTTGTTTAATGTTTCTCGGTGACCTTCTTCTTGGTCAACATTAATATAAAAACACGAAATTTTTTAAAAAAGAGTCACACAGTAATCGAAGTTTCATGGTCGGCAACTTGTTGATTCTTTTGCCGCACGACTTGATGCTATAAATTGCACGACTAGACCTGAGCTTGGAGAGAGGAAGAGAGGGAGATACAGAGAATGGAGGATGAGAGGAAGATCAGCATCGCTGAATTAGTGGCCGCAAATGGAGGAAACGGACCTTACAGCTACGCCCAGAACTCTTCCTATCAGGTACTTCCGTTTACAAGATAAATTTGTAGTGGTCACTTGGTGAATCGAAGTTCGTATATTGTTTAAGCATGCTGAACGTTTCTCCTTCTAGCTGTGAAAAGAATACGAACTCATGCTCATATATCGCATCTGTTGAAGAACTAGAATGTGTGTAACTGGCTTCAATGACAGAGCGCTTCTATATGCACCCCAAAATATTACTTCTTTGATGATATATCTTTCAAGTAGTAGGTGATCATTTTCCCCCGTTGAAAGATGTTAATGTGACATTACTAGCTTGGATGGCTAATAGCGAGTACGTTGGCTTATCTACCACAAGCTTCCCTTGATCTAATAATTCAATGTTAATTTTATAATCAGATTGTCCCCTCTCTCCCTTTCTTCCATATCTTTTCGACTTTTGCTCTCTTTTCATTGGTGAAGAGACAGTTGAAGTTGGACAATTCCACAATCTTTGTTCGAGTGACTTAAAAATTACTCTCCTACTAAGTTACCCACTAATTGAGTTCCTAACTTTAGTTTGAGTTGCTTATTACCAGAATTTATTTACTTTCTTTTTGTATCCCACAAATTTTTTTTTATTGACTTACCCACTTTTATTTGCCTTACTTGTTAATTTTTTTTTTTAAAATTAACCAACTTTTTTTAGAAGGGCAAATTACCAATTCGGTCCTAAACCATTGCAGAGATGCAGAAAAAGATTGGGTGATAGTCTTTTATCTACTGTGAGAATAACAGTTTGTTTTATACAAGAAAAAACTAAATAACAAATAATTATCAATAGTTATGGGATCTACTCTTTTAAGAATTTGTGACTCACAGCAAGCTGTTATTTTTACAATAATCCAAAGACTATTATATTAGCAAAGCCCCAAGGATGCCAATTAAGTCTTAAACTTTTTCAATTTTACTAATGTAGTAGTGTTAAATCTTTACGCGACATTTTAATGTAGTTCTTCCAGTCATTTGAGATGATGTAATGGTCCATTCATTGCTAGCCTAACTACATGGCATAACTGATTGGATATGTATAACTCTACTCGAAACAACGATGTTTTGCATATTTTTCTAATTTATCTTTTTTTATTTTCCTTTTATTGTCTTTCGTTTCTCTTTTCTTTCCTTTTCCACGCTATTGTTCATCTACTCCTTTAGAGAGCTCCTAATCATCGTCCACGGCTCAATCTTGTTATGAGATTACTGACGCCCATGATGACCTCGCCACGGTTGTGTGAGCTTTCGACAATGATAGGTATCCAAATCTAGGCTTCATGGCGAGTCGCTGAACCTCCTGATATGGGGGCTTGGCTTATGGCTGTCGAATTCATCGAGATCTCAATGGCTATGGAGGACAAGTGGCTGTTTGTAGAGATAATTGGTTCATGGTCCAGTTCAGTCCTACCCTCGAACTGGGAATTGATGATTCACAATAATGTAGACTTCATTTTCGTGCAGCCACATATGATCACACATATGATGATGCTTCTACAGCTTTGACCCAAAAGCAAATCGAATAGGACTCGGCCATATTTTTGTTTTCTCACCATCTTAGGAGAAGCGCGAGTGCAATGCAGTGTCGCCGAACTCATCCATCTGCTTCGATGTTTTTTTTTTTTTTTTTTTTTTTTTTTTTTGTGGGGGGGGTTTGGGGGTTTTAACCTTGCAGCGACGAGATTCAACGAGATGCCGGATCTAGAGCCAGGTGAAATCAAACTCTAGAATAAGAAGTGAGAACCCTGGATTTTGGTGATCAGAGAGAGAGAGAGAGAGAGAGAGAGAGAGAGAGAGAGAGAGTTGAAATCTGCTTTTAGTTGTGTCTCTTGTGCAAGAACTCTTCCAAGTCGTCTTCCGCCGAGCTGAGAGGCATGAGAGGCAGAGCTCAAGCCATTTAGGCGATTTAGGGTTTTTATGAAAGAGGCGTGACTCGTGAGGCGAGAGAGGAGAGGGGGAGACATGAGAGGCGCACAGGGAAGGGAAAGAAATTGAATGCAAAATAAAAAAAATCGTTCCGGTCTCCCTTGGAACCGGACCGAAATCATTGGTTCCAATTTTATGGAACCGGAAATTGGACCAATACCTTCAAGAACCGCCTAAAATCGGCTGATTCAGTTTGGCTCGGGCGGTTCCTTATATGGGTGGTCCATATTGCTCAGCCCTACTACTCACTACTCAACCCGAGAGCACAACAACATAATAACAGCCAACAAGTAAAATAAATAACATATCATTTCGGGGAATCACTACAATTCTGAAAATATCAATCACTTATTTGGCAAGAGAACAAAAATATTAAACTTATTTCTTTTGTTATTTTTATGCTCTAGAATAGTTCGATCACTCTAGGAGTATATGCATTCTTCATGATTCAAGAGTTTGTAACTCAATCCCAATCAACATATAAACCATTTTGTCTTTTGTGAGCACATGTTACAACATATGTTCACAAACATGTCCAGTTCCACGTAATCCACCAACATATTCATAAAAGACATTATAAGCACTAACCAATCATGTCAAATTTCTCCAAAAAAACTTGTCCACTACGATAATAAGGAGATTATCATACTCAAAACAACGAGCATTCACATTTACATTTCAAGATAGTGTAATTCACATGTTATGACAATAACCATGCGTGTCATGAAACAACTAGATGACATGAGCTGATATTCAATAAACACTCCAATACATTCAGATAAACGTATTAATGTCGTGACATGCAAATACTACATAGTAGCTCACCAATTGACATGAGTGAGTATCTATGCCTACTTGTCATTAGCCGTTGAAACAAAAATTGTTGTGTGTTTCCATTAAAGGTAGGTGGGTATTTATATACCCAATAGTACATTCTAGAAGATTTACTTGCAAGAAAAGAGATACATAAAATTGAAAATTTCCAACTTCTAAAGATAAAATTCTAAATCTTCTAAATCTGATAGCACTATATTTGGTTGAGACACCCCCTCAAGTGGAAGAGTCGAGATAGTGAATCTTCAACTTGTCTCGTAAAAATGCAAAACATACTTTAAGAAGAGCTTTGGTAAGAGCATCAACAAGTTGGTCAGCTGTGGAAGTAAATTGCACATTGAACTGTCCTTGGGTGACACGATTACGAACAAAGTGGAAGTCAATTTCAATATATTTGGTATGAACATGGAAAATAAGATTTGCAGACAGATAAGTGGCACCGATATTATTGCACCAAAGGATTGAGAGGGGACCTTGAAGAGGGAACTCACACTCTTGAAAGATGGACTTGAGCCAAATGAGTTCAGTTGCAACATCGGCAAGAGCTTTATACTCAAACTCTATAGAAGAGCGCGCTACATTCGTTGTTTTCTGGAACTCCAAGAGATCATATCAAGTTAGGACAAAAATAAAATAAAATAGCATATGCTCTAGTTGACTTCCTGTCATCAGAGCTATTGGTCCAATCTGCATCGGAAAAGGCTTGCAAGCGAGTACCATTGGATTGAGAAAGAAGCAAACCAAATGACCTTGTATGGTCGTGAAGATGCGTTTCACCATTTGTTAATAGTCTTCAGTCGGTGCATGCATGAATTGACAAGTTTTATTGACAACAAAGGAGAGATTTGGTCGTGTCAATGTCACATATTGCAAGGCACCAACTATAGATCGATAATAAAGTAGGATTAGATGTTAAAGCACCCCCTTCTTAGATAGTTTTGTAGTCGTGGCCATAAAAGTTTGGACAAGCTTACACTCAGGCATCCTAGCCCTGTGAAGAAGATTATCAATATAACGTCCTTGAGAAAGAAGTAACTCGTTAGAGTGAGAGACAACCTCTCTTACAAGGAAGAGGTGGAGTGAACCGAGATCCTTAATTGACTACTCTGCAGATAATTTTTGTGAAATTGCACTGATTGTAGAAGATGCATTACTTATAACCAGAATGTCATCAACATAAATAAAAAAATAAATGACATAAGTGCCTTTTCGATAGATAAACAATGAGGGATCTGTTTGTGATGCCGAGTATCCCAAATGAAGCAAAAACCATCAAAGTTAAGGTTGAAAAGGAGCGTTAGTTTTAGATAGCTTTAATATTATATGAGATTTTGGTGGGACCACAACTACCTATCCTAAAAACTTAAGTTATTAGATGAATGCATGGTCATGCTTAGTCTAGTCTTTTGCCTAATACTAAGCGTGAAAATTTAAACTGGGAGGCAAATGGGATCTAGAAGATTCAAATTCAAGACCTTCAGCTCTTATATTATATTAAAATAGAATTCGTTATACGTTTCCTTCAAATGTAGGTGGGTATATGTATGTACACGCGCGCACACACACACACACACACCCAAGAGTACATTCTAGAAGATTTACTTGCAAGAAAAGAAATGCATTAAATTGAAAACTTTCAAACTTCTAAACATAAGATTCTAAATCTTCCAATTTCTAAAGATAAGATTCTAAATCTTCCAAATCCGATAGCCCCATATTTGATTGATTTTATCTATGACTCATCTTTGTTAGGGAAATCCTTTATGATGTTTTGAAGATGACAAAATAAATCAAAGGCTACTAACATGTTTGATGGTTGAGTAATGGACTATGCATATGATAGAACATAGGATATTGTCAAAGTCTATACTTGAAAGAACCAGAAGACAGACTCTATGCTGAAGTTGAACTTGTTCAGACAGTGTCTAAACCTTAAGGCTAAATCTGTTCAGAAGTAGAATATGTTCAGACTTACATTCAGATTGTAAAGTTTATTATGAAGATTGCCAGACTTCTATGTCAAATTCTATCTTACATCAGAAGTCTGCCCTCTTTGACAAATTCCAGACTGAACGCAAGTGAAGAAGGAAGACACTCAGACTCTACTTCAGACGGAAGACATTTAGACTTTACTTCAGACGGAACACTCTCAGACTTTACATCCAGAACGAGACACAAGTTCATAACGTGACAAGGTCCAGAATGAGACACAAGTTCAGAACGTAGCAGATTCAGAACGAAGCATGTTCAGAACGAGACAACTTGACAGAACACAACACAAGCCCAACATATAATGGCTAATGATCTAGTTTGGATTCTACATCAAGATAGATTTGATTGACTCAATCTAATTAATTGACAATTGGATATTGAAGACAATAACTTTCTAAACGAAGAAGCTCTATTTATGGAAACCAAGATTATATTTGTATGGGCGATCATAATCAACTTGAGATTATACTTTTGTCACTCAATGGCTACCAAATCTTCTAGATACAGATCTGTCTAATGGGTAGATCGGAAGACGATCCTCTAGATACTGTCCAACGGCTAGTTTGGAAGTGGAGGAGTATTTAAGGAGATCAAGGACCGATGAGCAAGTAAGAGATGGAGCATAGAATTTATAATTCCAAAGTCTGAAAAACCTTCGATCATACACTTGTCTCTCGTGAGCTTAAACGTTTGTGATCGTGAGAGAAATATCAAAAGAGTGACTTAGTGAGATAGTGAGATCTACCACTAAGTGTTTGCACTCAAAGTTGTAATCTCTTGTTGATCACATAGTGGAATCCAGCCAGAAGGCTATTAGCGTGGGAGAGTGGACGTAGACTTGATCTAAGCTAAACTACTATAAATTCTATGTTCTTATTCTCTTCCCTAAATTCCTTTACTTTGTTCGTAGTTCTATTTAACTGCTAAAGTTTGAACCTACTTAAAGTCTGTTGTTCTTCATACTCAGTTTCAAAAGTAAAATATTTTTACTATTCTTCACCCCCTCTAGGTGTCCATACTAGCACTCACAATCTCGACTAACGAGACTTCGTCACCCACAACTCATGGGATTATAGATTCTTGACACCCTACTCAACCTTTTTTGCTACATGAAACAATATCACTGTCATAAAGTCAATTGCAAAGACTCCTTGATTCCTCAAGAAAGACAAAACTTAAAAGGTGGAGTCAAGCATTGACAATTATTTTGGGGTTGGACCTCTACTTGTTAATCACTTCAAAAGGTAGCGGATGTATGAGACAGTGAGTGAATGTCTCTTGCATCGTGTACCTTGTTAGAGTGGCCGGACATGGGACAACCTACCTAGTGAACGTCTTATATGTGTTATAGAAGGGATTTAATTGCACGTATAAAGATGAGTATCGTGAAAGTAATCACCGTGTATTGCCCTATTGTACAGAAAGGAGTCGTTGTTGCCGCCATGGATATCATTAAGGAAGCTCTACTCACCACCCTTGATCTCAATGACCTCTCTTTATCCTCTTCAAACCCCATCATCAGAATAGCAGACTTTGGTTGCTCCACAGGACTCAATTCCATTCAAGCCATTGAAACCATAATAAAATGCCTGTTGGACCTCATCAAACCCATCAAGCAACCTCAATTTGGTGCCCTCGAGTTCCAAGCCATCTTCAACGACCTCCCCACTGAAAGGGCTAGTAAGAGCGCCTAGAGAGGGGGCGAATAGGTGATCAAAGAAGTTTACTCAAAACTTAACAAATTTATTTGTCGTTTAAGAACAATAGACTAAAGACATAAAAGACAATAAACAGTTATATAGAGTTACGAATTGAAATAAAGAGATTAGGGAAAGAGAATCAAGACACAAGGTTTATAGTGGTTCGGCTTAAACCAAGCCTACGTCCACTCTCCCGCACTGACAGCCCACTGGCTAGATTCCACTAAGAATCAAAAGAGATTTTACAGTCTCACGTCCTTGATTCCACAGTGTAGAGACTCTGCTACACTTCCTCAAGGTCTCACAAATATTCAATCTCTCTTTTGAGCACAACTCAAGCTCAACAATTGAAATAACGAAGAACTAGGAACTTCAGACTTTGGAATTCTTATCTCACACACTTCCTGGAATAACTTGAACGTCTTCCTTATATACTCCTCCATGCCTTCATAACCGTTGGCACCTTCCAAAGGAGTTCTTCCAATCTACCCGTTAGACAGAATCAATTGAGAAGATCTCGAATTATTTAAGGAATGTGATGATAGCCCACCAATCATGCTCGCCCATACAAACAGGATCTCGGTTTCCATAAGTAGAACCTTCCAAGTATACTTCGCTAATCAAAAGAACAAATTATTCAAATTGATAGGAATAATTGATCACGAGATACTAATTCCAGCCGTAAGATCTTCTTCAACCGTACAAAACAAATCTTTAAAGAGATACTCGTATTTGAATAAGACTCATTCGATAAATCTTTTCTTTGTCGGTCTGGAACTATCAGTGAGGGCAGACTTTGAATCTAGAGTCTGGAGGTCTTCAGACTTTGACGATAGAATCTGCAAGTCTTCAGACCAGACTGATGGAAACGTTTTGTCGACTTCAAAACAAATAAGGAAGTTTTCTCTAACAATCTCCCCCTTTTTGATAGTGACAAAACTTTCCCACAGATTTGAATTCTTTTTATCTGCAAAACAACACTTAAGCAAACCAAGATATCTCATAAAAGATAAGTAGATTAGAATAAGGATAATAGCGATTCTGCAACCACAGAAAACGTGTTAGTCCTGTGAAAATCAACCACTATCTTAACCATAATCATTAACATAGCTTAAGTTACTGCAAGTATTAAAAGATAAAGATCAAATAGATCAAATCATCAACTAGTCCAAATCACAACCAAACAAAAGATAAGATCCAAAAGTCAAAACCAATCAAAACAAAGTAAGTCAAATCTGCAACCCTTCTCCCCCTTTTTGTCAACAGCAAAAAGTGGAGAATTAACAAAAGAGATGTTTTAAAAATGAAGTCAAAATCATGGCTGTTTTGGAAGGCCAACAAGCTCGAATTCTCCCATGGAATTGACTGTCTTCTCAAACCTTGCAAAACTTTCCTTTAGTGACTAAAGCTCTTCACCCTTCACAGTAGACTGCACTTGATTCTTCAGGGCTTGTAACTGATCATGCAGAGACACTGAAGTGGCCATGAACGCATTCTTGAGATCCTGCATCTCATATCCCATAGCATATTGCTGCTTCCTTACATCCAATAAGATCTCTAGCAGTCTCGAAGAGTCTACTATTTGCTCTGTTGCAGTACTAGGACCAGTCGAGTCAAATCTAGGGGTTTTGAGGAAGGATGGAATTTCAGCAGATTGTCCACCTTAACTGTGAGTAGAGGCTTCTAGATAATGAGAGGCATAGACATCCTCTGGATCCACTGCAGAACGACTCATATCACTCATAAGGATAGGTGAAGAAATACCTTTCTGCCCAGCAACTCCCCCTGTTTTATTGCCTGTAGGTGGAGTAGATAAGATTTCTTCTCGATCAACTTCAGTGTCAGAGTGATGTGCGTCACCAGTTCCAGTTCTAGCCATCTCAGATGCACTGGACAAGGGAACAACCAAAGTTGGCTCAAAAGAGTCTTCTCGACCCTTGTTTCTTGCTTCTTCTCCTTCTTGTCCTCCTTCATCTGCTTCTTCTTCAACTCCTCTTCTTTCCTCGTCTTCTTCCTCTTCTCGCTCTTTTCCTTCCTCTTCTTTCTCTTTTGCTCTCTCTTCTGGTTCTTCTTGAAAACTAACAAAACTCCTCAAATTTCGTAAGGCTGAAAGAGTCTTTTCATCCTCATCCTCTTCATCCTACAAGATGAGAATTCTTTTCTTCTTCAATGGAGCAACCATGGGCTCCTTGCCTTTTCTCTTTGCTGCAGAAGAGTCTTGCTTTGCTTTCAAGGGAGACTTTTCCTTCAAATGCTCCAACACTTGTTCAGTTCTTTCAAA
Source organism: Eucalyptus tenuipes (assembly GCA_014182365.1). Lineage (NCBI taxonomy): Eukaryota > Viridiplantae > Streptophyta > Magnoliopsida > Myrtales > Myrtaceae > Eucalyptus > Eucalyptus tenuipes. The sequence goes on along the minus strand of CM024538.1, from coordinate 26,768,515 downwards.
CGCATCTTTGTGACCATTTTAAATCCAATCACCATAGGAGAAATGGATGTCAAATATAATGGTGCAGGGATGTGAATTTTAAAATGTCTAAACAGATGCGAGATAAGAGCCGAGTAAGGGAGTTGTCCGTTATCCTTCACCACCGGACCGTACATATGAAACAAAATGGTGTGGGGCAGAGAGAATTTGTAGCCAGAATTGATGGCATACATAAATTTTGCTTCAGACCGAGAGACATCGGTCTTGGATGTCGCCTTTGGACGAATTCAGTTGATTATGATCTTGTGCAGCAAAATGTTGGAGGCATTCATCCTTAAGTAGGAAATCTTGCCTTCAGCAACTCGATCTTTCACCAATGACATAGTAGCATGAGCAAAGACACACTAATTGGTTGGAAACTCGATCTTTCCACCCCAATTATGTCGCCAATGTGTCCACAAGTAACCAAAAACTCTTTATCCTTCACTTTGTGAAAGAAAACTGTTTGCATTCAAGAATGATAGGTTCGAGTAAAAGTATGCTGTGAGTTCGGGATAAGCGGTAGTGGATTCAGAACAAAATTGCTCCAATTGCAGTAGAGCAAACTACTCATGCAGATTTACTTTCACTGAATCAAGGAAATCAAAGTCGACAGTCCTAGGGTTCATGACACCTCTCTTCATTGAGTTCATATAAACCCTCTTGTGATTTTTCGATCTGAATAGACTTAAACCATCACTAACAGCATTTGTAGCAATTCCTAATCTAGGCTGAAAATGAGTAAACATGCGTTCATCATCATCCGGTTCCTGTGGTTGATTTGCAGTCCCAAAGCGCGGGTCACTAGGGAAATTAGCAAACACCTTTTTTGCCGATCCCTTTTCAGCAATACCCATTTTCTCCATATCAAGCAAAAATAAAGTTTCATTCTTGCAGCCTCTTTCTCTCAGAAATTCTTCAATTAAGGACATAGCGGTTCCTCCTTTTTTCAAGCAAGAATACAGCCTAAAAGCAACCTTAGGAGTTAACGTTCTTACAGGTTCAACTCCTTCCAAAACTTCTTTTTTTGGTTGAGCCGGTGGAGAAGACTGACGTTGTTAAGAAAGTTGTTGCTGACTTGGTCGCTGAGGTGGAGAGGAATCTTCTTCTTCAGTTAAGTCGAAATGGGTAGGATCCTCAGGCATTGATTGTGGTCCCCTGCTTGCAATCCTTGATGACTTTCTCGAAGACATTGTCTCTTTTAAGGGAGAATTTCACAGACTTGCTCGAAAAGTGAAAGTTTTTTTGGATTAAACAACAGGGAAAGTGAGAGGAAGTGGGAGTTTGGAATTCTAGGGTTTGAGCGTGAAAATGACGAGAACGAATTTCAACAGTATATAAAGCAAGTGAAGCGAGGTAAACAAAGTGACATAAAAGGAAAAAATAAAAATACCTTTTCGAAAAGGAATAACTGCCTTTTTGAAAAATGAATAACTGCCTTTTTGAAAATTGATAACTGTTAGTAATTTCAATCAATTAACGATTAATGAGTAGTCGTACCTTTTCAATTTTTTAATAAATTAAAATACCGTTAACGAGAAGACTTACAGTCGTAACTCTTGGTTTTTTGAGTCTGAACATCTTCAGACTCTATCTCTGAGTCTGAGTTTCTTCAGACTTTAAAAGATATGATATTCAATCTGGTACGAATAGATTCAAATAGGCTTTTCTCCAGAGGCTTTGTAAATATGTTCGCCAGTTGATTCTTCGATTCAATAAATTGAATCATGATTTCTCCACTTTGAACATTGTCTCTAATAAAGTGATGTCGTATCTCTATATGCTTTGCTTTTGAGTGAAGAATTGGATTCTTTGTGAGATTAATGGCGCTGGTGTTATCACATTTGATCTCGGTGCATGAATCTTCGATTCCAAAGTCTCTCAGTTGTTTTATCCATAGTATTTGAGAACAGCAACTTCCAAGGGCCACATATTCTACTTCTGTTGTTGAAAGAGATACAATACTTTGCTTCTTTGAAAACCATGATACTGTCCTGTTACCAAGCAATTGACAAGTGCCGAAGGTACTATTTCTATCAACTCTGCAACCTGCTAGATCTGTGTCTGAATAACCAAGGAGAGTAAAGTCTCCTTCTTTGGGGTACCACAGACCTATCTTTGAGGTAGTTGCAATGTATTTAATGATGCATTTTGCAGCACTTAGATGAGACTCTTTGGGATCAGATTGAAATCTAGCACAAATACAAACACTAAACAAAATGTCAAGTCTAGAGGCAGTAAGATAAAGAAGTGAACCAATAATGCTCCTGTAGAGCTTCTGGTCAACTTTCTTTCCTCCTTCATCTTTGTCCAACTTCGAAGAACTTGAGATTGGTATATCAATCTTCTTGCAATTCTCCAATCCAAACTTTTTAACGAGTTCTTTTGCATATGTTTCTTGATGAATAAAAATTTCTTCCTTCAATTGTTTCACTTGTAGTCCGAAAAAGAAAGACAGTTCACCCATCATGCTCATCTCAAATTTATCCTACATAGACTTAGAAAATTTCTTGCTCGTTAGGTGATCCAAATATGATATCATCAACATATATTTGAACAAGTAAAAAATTTTTACCTTCCTTTTTAATAAATAAAGTAGTGTCCACTTTTCCTTTGACAAAACCATTTTGAATTAAAAACTTCCTTAGCCTGTCGTACCAAGCTCGAGGTGCTTGTTTTAATCTATATAGAGCCTTTTTCAATCTGAACACCAAGTCTGGTTTTCTTAGATCCTCAAAACCGGGAGGTTGTTCCACATAGACTTCTTCTTGAATAAATCCATTTAGGAATGCACTTTTGACGTCCATTTGGAATAACTTGAAATTTTTATAACAGGCAAAAGTAAGTAATAATCTAATTGCTTCTAACCTTGCTACTGGTGCGTAAGTCTCATCATAGTCTATCCCTTCTTTTTGCGTATATCCTTTGGCCACGAGTCTTGCTTTGTTCCTAACCACTTTTCCTTTTTCGTCCATCTTGTTCCTGAAAACCCATTTAGCTCCAACAATAGATTTACCTTTCGGTTTATGAGTTAATTCCCAAACGTCATTGATACTGAACTGTCTGGGCTCTTCTTGCATAGCTTCAATCCAGCTTTCGTCTGTTAAAGCTTCTTCTATGCTTTTGGGTTCTACTTCAGAAATAAGTGCCATAGCGTTAGACTCTTCTTGCTTTTTGGATCTAGTGTGAATTCCTTCATCAATGTCACCGATGATGAGTTCTTTGGGATGACTAGACTTGTGCTTCCAGTTGCTAGTTAGTTCGACAGAATGTTGAACTTCTGATTCAGTTGATTCTTTGTCCATTTGATGTTGTTCTTCTGAAGTCTGAGCTGCTTCAAGGGAGATGGACTTTGTAGAGTCTGGAGCAGGTTCAGATTCTTCAGGTTGAGTATGAATTAATTAATTTTGCAAAGAGTCTTGAAATTTGAAATTCATAGATTCTTCCACAGACCAAGTCTTCTTGTTGTATACTCTATAGGCTTTGTTGGAAGTTGAATATCCAAGGAAGATTCATTCGTCTGATTTTTCTTCAAACTTACCAATTCGCTCATTTGCATTTTTCAAGACAAAACATTTGCAACCAAAAACATGAAAATAAGAAACAATCGGCTTCCTTCCTTTGAATAACTCATAGGGAGTTTTCTCTAGAATGAGCTTTAAGAATACTCTGTTAATAATATAACATGCTGTAGAAACTATTTCAGCCCAAAAACGAGAAGAAATATTACTTTCAATTAAAAGGGTTCTTGCCATTTCTTGCAAAGATCTATTCTTTCTTTCCACAATTCCGTTTTGTTCTGGAGAGTATGGGAGGAGTAAACATGCTGAAAACCAGATTCATCACAAAATTTGTTAAAGTCTTGATTTTCAAACTCACCTCCATGGTCTGTTCGTATGCTTGAAATCACATATCCTTTTTCATTTTGTATTTTCTTGGCAAACTTTGAAAAGTGAGAGAATGTTTCAGACTTACTTGCCAGAAAGAAAACCCAAGTGAATCGTGAATAATAATCCACTATTACTAGACAATATCTCTTTCCATCAATGCTTTGAGTTCTGGTTTGTCCAAAGAAATCCATATGCAGGAGCTGCAATACACGATTAGTGGAAACTTGATTTATTGGTTTAAAAGAACTTCTAACCTGTTTTCCTAATACACATGGAGTGCATAATTTAGATCTTTGATATTTCAGATTGGGTAATCCTCGAACAAGTTTCTTGGAGGAGATCTTGGCAATTTGTTTCATGTTAACATGACCAAGTCTTCTATGCCAAAGATTCGCTTAATCTTGAATTGATATAAGACATTGAGATCTTTTGGGTTTTATATCAAGAAGATAAATGTTCCCATGTCTTTGTCCAGTAAAAGACTGAGAAATATCTTTACTGGTTCCCGAACATATTCCTTCCTAGAAATTGATTTTGAATCCAGTGTCGTATAGTTGACTAATGCTAAGTAGATTGTAGTTTAGACCTTCCACCAAGGAGACATTGTTGATTGTAAGACTTCTAATCTTTACTGTTCCACATCCAACAATTCTTCCTTTGCTTTTTCCACCAAAAGAGACTTTTCCACCATTTGTTTGAACAAATTTTACAAAGCAATTTGAATCTCCTGTCATGTGTCTTGAGCAGCAACTATCCAAATACCATTTAACATTTTTCTTGATAGTAACCTGCAATTAAAAAAGAAACTCAAGCTTTCTTTGGTACCCACATTTTCTGGGGTCCAGTGGAGTTAGTGCAATATACAGTCTTTACCCAATCCTTCTTAACAGGTCTCCAAACCATAAGACATTCTTTCTCAAAGTGTTCTGAGCTGTTGTACTTGGAACATTTAAGAGCACTTCGGCAAATAAGTTTTACAAAGACTCTTTGAAAATGATTTTTATAAAGAGTTTTAGTAGGTTTTTGTTTGATTCTTTCCTTTACTTTTGGAAAATCAATTAAAGGAATAGTTTCTGGTGTCATGCCTAACCCAGATCTATTGAAATAGGGTCTTTGTACCGAAAGAATCTTTTCCAATTTTTCAGATCCCATTGAAAACCTTTTTGATATACTTGAAATATCTTCTTTTAGAAAGATATTTTCTTTTGAAAAAGAATCTGCTTCTTCCTTTAAATCATCAAAACTTTTGTTTAGATTAGCAAACTTTTTTGCCCAAGAGATTTCCTGTTGCTTCAGTGTGGAATTTTCCCTTTTCAACTCGGAAATCTTTTTAAGAGAGGTTTTGAGACTAAGACAAAGTTCATCAATGTATTTTGAGACTTTAGTAGGAATTTTTAAATTACTTACCTCGATTTCACTGTCTGAGTTTGAGTTTGTATCTGCCTCAGAGTCTGAGTCTGATTCTGATTTCACCATTAAACAAATATTGGCATAATCATCATCACTTTCTTCGCATTCAGTATTACTCCAAGTTTTTGCTTTAAGAGCATTTCTGTACTTCTAAGCTTTTTCTTTCTTTTTCTTCAACAGAGGACAGTTTGGTCTGATGTGTCCCTTTTTCTTGCATTAAAAGCAAATCACATATTTATTGGAATCATCATCCTCAGTTGATTTTTTTTTAAACTTTTGAGTGTTTTGTTTCTTCCAATTGAATCTTCTTCCCTTTTTGTTCAGTTTCCTGAACCTTCTTATCATAAGCGCTAGCTCTTCATCATCCATTTCTTCTTCAAAATTTGTAATATCAGAATCATCGTTAGATTTTAAGGCAATAAACTTCTTACCTTTGGGATCTTCTTCCTCGTTGATTTGCTCTACTTCATAAGACTGAAGTGTGCCAACTAGTTTGTCTACGGAGAGTGGCATGATCCGTTGTGTTTCCCTTATTAAGGTCTTTACATGATTCCAGTCTTTGGAGAGTCCACGCAGCAATTTGTTAACCTTCATAGGTCCTGAGATTGGTTGTCCTTGATACTCTAGACCATTTACAATTTCTGTAAAATGACTAGACATGTCAATAATAGATTCTTCTGGCTTCATCTTGAAGGCTTCATACTGTCCGAGTAGAATATTGATCCTTGTTTCTTTCACTCGATCAGTTCCTTCATAGGTAATGTGTAACCTATCCCAGACTTCTTTAGCTGTCTCACAAGAAGATATTCTGTTATACTTAGTAGGAGATAAAGCGCAATATAAAGAATAAATTGCTTTAGCATTAAGAGCTTGTCTCTTGGTTATTTCTTCTTGAGTCAACTTGCTAGCAACTGCAACTTCTTTTCCTCTCTCTGAGACTGATGCAGCTTTACGAATGATTCCTTTTTCTACCACATCCCATTCCAGAGAATCTTTCGATCTTAGGAATGCTTTCATCTTGTTTTTCCATATGCTGTATTCCTTTCCATCAAAGTAAGGTGGTCTTGTGTTGCTCTGGCCTTCAACCAAACCTGGAGCCAACATACTAGCCATAGATGTTTAACTTAGAAGTAAAAACACTTCAATTAAATGAGTACACAGGCTTTGATACCAATTGAAAGGGCTAGTAAGAGCGCCTAGAGGGGGGTGAATAGGTGATCAAAGAAGTTTACTCAAAACTTAACAAATTTATTTGTCGTTTAACAACAATAGACTAAAGACGTAAAAGACAGTAAACAGTTATATAAAGTTACGAATTGAAATAAAGAGATTAGGGAAAGAGAATCAAGACACAAGGTTTATAGTAGTTCGACTTAGACCAAGCCTACGTCCACTCTCCCGAACTGATAGCTCACTGCCTGGATTCCACTAAGAATCAAAAGAGATTTTACAGTCTCACGTCCTTGATTCCACAGTGTAAAGACTCTGCTACACTTCCTCAAGGTCTCACAAATATTCAATCTCTCTTTTGAGTACAACTCAAGCTTAACAATTGAAATAACGAAGAACTAGGAACTTTAGACTTTGGAATTCTTATCTCACACACTTCCTCAAATAACTTGGACGTCTTCCTTATATACTCCTCTATGCCTTCATAACTGTTGACACCTTCTAAAAGAGTTCTTCCAATCTACCCGTTGGACAGAATCAATTAAGAAGATCTCGAATTATTTAAGGAATGTGATGATAGCCCACCAATCCTACTCGCCCATACAAACATGATCTCAGTTTCCATAAGTAGAACCTTCCAAGTATACTTCGCTAATCAAAAGATCAAATTATTCGAATATAATTGATCACGAGATGCTAACTCCAGCCGCAAGATCTTCTTCAACCGTACAAAACAAATCTTTAAAGAGATACTCGCATTTGAATAGGACTCCTTCGATAAATCTTTTCTTTGTCGGTCTGGAACTATCAGTGAGGGCAGACTTTGAATATAGAGTCTGGAGGTCTTCAGACTTTGACGATAGAGTTTACAAGTCTTCAGACCAGACTGATGGAAACGTTTTGTCAACTTCAAAACAAATAAGGAAGTTTTCTCCAACACCCACCAATGACTTCAACACGCTATTCGCCAATCTCCCACCCAAGAGACAGCAGTACTTTGCCATGGCGGCCCCGGGGTCATTCCACAGCCATCTCCTACCAAGCGTGTCCCTACACTTTGCATACTTGCCCTTCACACTCCACTTTCTGTCCCAGCCTCCGCAAGAAATATTGGACAAGTCTTCTCGTGCTTGGAATGGAGAGAGAATTCACTACGTGAGCTCAGCCGTGGAGGTCATTGGGGCTTACTCTGCTCAGTTCGGGAGAGACATGGATGCATTTCTCAGCGCAAGAGCAGAGGAGATGGTTGGCGGAGGATTGGTATTCATTGTTGTTCCTGGTGAGCCGGATTTGGTTCATGATTCTCAAACAACCATAGGGTCGGAAATTGAGCTGCTGGGTTCGTGCCTGGTGGACATGGCCAATAAGGTACGTAAGTACATGCCTGGGCAAGCATTTGGCTATGCTAATTGTAGTAAACTTTGCATTACTAATATTGGTGTCATGAGGATTAGCAGTAGCTTGCTTGATGTCCTAATTGTTGCAACCCAATACATTCACAAGAGTTATTTCAATGAGATATCATAAAATGAGTAATCACTTGCTTTGGTAGATCATTTTGTAGCAAAACTTCTGAGCCTACTCGTAGCTTCTTGCTTCAAAAATTCTAAAAGTTGCAATACTAAGCTCCAACTCTATACTAGAAAGAATCTACTGAAGTTTCGTGAAAATAATATCTCCAAGTGAAAACCATAGAGTGCAACATGTCAGTGGTTGTTTGTGCTATCTATGCCAGGATGAAAAAGTACATTTTACATTGTGTAAATATTTGTTTGATCTGTGCGGGTTAAATCTATTTAAAAAATGATTAAATATCAGTTTGATACATGGTGAGATATTGACACTACACATGGAAAAAAAAAAAAAATAAAAGCAAATGCATATTCGACCAAAAAAAAGCAAATGCATAATTCACTATTTGGCTCCAAGAATTAAGCATGGTTTATCGCTTTGAAAATTTGAAAATGAATGAGCGGAATGCAGGGGATTATAAGCAAAGCTAAAGTAGAGAGCTTCAACGTACCAATCTATTTCCCATCAGAAAAGGAGCTGAAACGAGCGATCGATCAAAACGGGTTCTTCCACATCGAGAGGATTCAGACCCTGGACCACCCGAAAATGCACGTCACTTTTTCCACTCTTGAATCGCGCTCTCTCTACCTAAGAGCCGCATTCGAGGGGTTATTGCGCCGTCATTTTGGTGATGAACTGATCGTCGATGATTTATTCCACAAGTATTCGCTGAAGGTGGCGGAATCTCCCTTTTTCCTGAAGCTAGAAAGCCACGAAACCATCACATTCTTTGTAGTCCTTAAGCGTAAAATGTATGAAGAGAGTTTGTAGTGATTCCACTGATATCTACTCTACGTTGTTTCATGGGGGCTGAATAATGCTTTGGCCATATATTCTTTTGGAAGAGGGAATTGACTGGGAGCAGAAATCTGAGTTCAACTCAATGAGTATACTTAAACAAATTAGTGCTTAATCCTCCGTGCCATGTGCTTCCTTACCATATTGGAGTGGACATAACTAGTGACTATACTGTAATGATTTCTTGTTATACCTGTTAAAATATGTCTCGAATTTGAGTTCAATGCGAAATTCCGAATATTCCGAATTGGATATGTTGTGGACGTTCGAAATTGAGCAAAGAAGATCCGAAGATCAACTTCCCAAAATTCGAATCTGCGTTGGAGAATTTGACCGCTAAAATGGAAAGTCCAACTTTCACTTGGATTTGGATTTTGTTTAAAACATACAGAGATAAGTTTTGGATAAAATCGTTTAAGATAGGAAACATGATCCTATGAGAAGTCGGCAAAAGAATAAGGGTCTCACTTATATATATAGACTTGTGGCCGTGGGTGGTAGGAGGTTGATCATGAAGAATTGGTCTTGAAGCACCGTCTCGTCGTTGAGTGCTTAGGAGGGATTTTCTTTGTCGTTCTTGTTCGTGAATTACATCCAAGAAGATCTAGTGTTCAAGCAAATTAAATCTTCTGGTAAGATTTGCGTGTAATTCTTTCGTGAGATTGAGAGATTATTTCTTGAGGAATTTCGGGGCTAAACACTGCGTGTGTTGTTGGGTATAATTGGGGCTTGGGAAACACCGGGAGAGTGTTTGAGCGACTCGAGTGTGAAATCTCCTTGTATTGCTTGATCTATAGTGAAATTCGCCGCTGCTCTCCCTGTGGACGTAGGTCTTTACGACCGAACCACGTAAATCTGGTGTCCGATTTATTTTCTTCTTCTGTCTATATTATTGTTCGATTGCTTGCCCTTTCGTAACAATACCTCTATAGATTCGCATTGCTTGCTCTATCTTAAAGGAGACTCTGGATTTTTATATATGTTATATTCTCATTGCGTTCTTATTGCCGAAATGGTACTTGTATAACCCGCTCTATCAAGATGTCATGTCTTAATACGGGAGCTCTGCAAATATTAGGTGCTGCTAGTTCTAGAGGTTTACATTTTGTGGTGCTCTAGGAACAAGCAATATCGTCAATTTCATATGAAATAAAAGGACAAGACAGAGACCATGCAATATAGTTAAAATGGATGGTCTAATACACTTTCAGACTACCAAAATAATTTACCTGGGGAGTGTATGAAGCTTTTCATACTATTGCTACTTGATTATATTGTTCATGAGATTAAGGCTCCACTGGTTTCATGGAGAAAGTGGCATTTCTGGAAAATGTTTGTTAAGAAGTCCCTTTTTCAAGAAAACGATACTATTATCCAGTCTTTAGTTGAAATTCGAAAATAAAGTGGAAAATGTTTTTTGCCGTTTGGTGAGGAAAGTCTTTTCCTCCATATACTCATTTCCCATAATTTTTATTATTTTTAATTGATTTTTAATTGATTTTTTAGTTTTTTTTATTCTTTTTTTTCCCTTCTTCTTCCTTGGCCATCACCATTGCCCTCGGCCGACCACAAGCAAACTTGAGCCTCACCATAGGCCAGTTGTCACGCCCCGCACCCCGAGCACGCGAACAACCCGCCATGGTCAAGCAAATGTGACATCCCCAGGTAATGTCGCCGACCCTATTCATTTTCTATGCGCATGCGGAATGTATTATAAAACCCTTGACAAGACTTACGAGATAAGAAAGCAGGAAACCAACTCATTCAAAACCAAGCATACATTCATAGATATTCACACCAGAGTTTACATACACCAAAAAGGGGTTAGTCTACAAAAAGATTGGTCCACCAAAAAGAAGGAACAATCCTATGACCACTAGTTGGACTCGTTCGCTGATCCCACTTCTGACTGATCAACCTCCGGAGACGATGGGTCCTCCACCCTACCATCGGGAGGGTCAGCCACGCCCTCACCTAGGATGGCCTCCAACACAGCAGGCGGAATGTCAAAACCACTAAGAGGACCAACCTTGAAACCATTGGCTCCAAAGTGGAACCACGCCCTATATCGATGAGTCACCCTGACAAACATGGCCTCCTCGACCCATACCGTGGTCCTGACAAGCTTGTAAACCCAATGACTTTCAAGATCGTGAAAATTATGCACCTGCTCAGTAATATGCACTGGAATACCATTACGCTCCGAGGGTATCGCCATCTACTGTCTTGAAATTTTGACCCACAACGGGGTGAGACATTGTTTCAGCAAGTTCACCCCCTAAACCCCTATTAGAAAGAAAATATACCCAAGGGTGGCCTAGCCACACTACAAAGAAGACTTACCTCGCCTTATTTCCTTCCTGCATGTTAGTACAGTTCAAATCACTCAATCATAGGTAGTAATAAGAACTTAAACAACTGGAACGCAATCACTTTCATATAATCAACAACCACACTCAGCACACGTTCCAATTTTTATTTATTATCACACATGAACATAGCATACTTACAGTTCAGCTATCTACTGGCATATAGCCAGGCATCGTCTCCCCACCTTGGAGTACGGCTTCGTCATTACGTCGACGGCGTTCCTGAAGGGCATGGGCCTAGAATCTACTGCGACCCGCATCTGGTATATGGGGCATCCCATATAGGGGCAACTCCAGCTCAACAGCTCAGGACAATTTTCTCGTAATTATCACACAATAATTTCATACTCGGCCGAGGACACTTTGCATTTCACTCAATGCTTCCATTTAAAATAGTGATCCCGGCCTCTTTTCTTCATATTAAAAATGTTCCAGAAATTATTCACGCGTGTGGGGGCACGTTAATTTCGAACTAGAAAACTAATATCTCACTTTTTCAAACCCCACTATTTAATATAATCCTTAAAATCTAATTTTGGTATTAAAACCCGACACTTGGGATTTTCTGAATAAAATCCATATCTTTCACAATCAACACTCAATTTGCAATATCCACTCATCAAATTCATAATCTGAATACATAGCAGCGATCAGCGCGAAATTTTGAGAATTTAAGGTCCCGAAATAATTTTCGGAAATAATAAATAATTAAATTTATTTCTAAAATTAATTAAATAATAATATTTTAATAATTTTAAATAATATAAAATATTATTAAATAATTAAATAATTTCGAAATACTTACTTAATTCAAAATTATTAATTAAGGTCCAATCAATATTATAATAATATAAACATCTAATTAGCCTTAATTAAACATACACTAAACTAATCACACCCCTTAATCTAATCCACACTTAACTAAACTAATCTAACCACATAATCTCACTTAACTTAAACTAAACATCCCTAAGCATCATTAACCTTCTAATCAAGGTTTATGAGGCTAAACTCACAAGAATTGCTTTCCGATGAGTCTCCGGCGAAGACAACGGCGAGACGATTGACAAACCTCCACGGGGCGACACCAAGCAAGGATCGGAAGGCACCTGAAATGGGCCTTGAAGACCGGAGCTTGGCTGGAACTTCGGTTGCTAACCTCGACTGGAGGAGGGCTGCTCGGCGGTTGGTTGGGCGCGAAATCGGCGGAGAGGGACGGCGGCAGCTCAGGCGGTGATTGGTGGTGGCTAGGCGGGACCTTCGGCGGCCTCAGCGATGGCGAGCAGCTGCCTGGACGACGGACGATGGTGTTGGAGCGCGGACGAAGATAGAGCAGCGAGCTGGCCAGTCGCGCGGGCAAAGGAGAAGCGGCACCGGCGGCGAGCGACTCCGGCGACGTGTGGGCGTGCGTCGAGCAGGTGGAGGGGCGGCTGGTCGGGCGTACGAGTGGCTGGTCGGGGTTGCTAGTTTTGCACACTTCTTCTCTCTCCTCCCCCAAGTTCCAGGAAGCCCCTTGATTCAAGGAAGGAGATGAAGTGTGATGTGAGGGCCCCTTTATGAGAGCCAATGGGCTTCTTCCACTTGTCAAAGCCCCACCAACTTGGCCCCACCATTACCTCACATGACATCACCATCCACTCACCTCCAATCTTCATCTACAATCTTCCAATATATCCAATTTGCCTCATCCCCCATGGCATACGAATTTCACATTTTTGTAGATCAAATTCAATCAATTTCATTCAATCCCCATCCAATTGAGCCAAATTGAAGTCCATAAATTAATCCAATGTCACCACACTTCAATTCACATTTTTATTTGACTATAAAACCATCTTAGATCCCAAAAGTATGACCAAAAGCGGGCCTACCAATTTTCCCGAACCAAATTAATCATACTTTGATTTTTTGCCGAAAAACTCGATTTGTAAGAGAAATCTTTCGAAGATGAGTCAACGTTCCAAAATGATTTGTGACACAACAGGACTTTCAATTTCTGAATTCGATTTCAAATTCACGGTTAATTTCACTTTGGCACGAAACTAGCGCGTCCTAATCTACTGGGTAGCTTTTAGAAATTTTCGTGCATTTGACCTGTGGTTGATCATTTTCAAGCCACAACGTACATCTTCAACACATTGGTGACTCTCGGTTGTCGTGAAAACCTCAAGATTTCAAATACGGACACAAGGTACCCAAATGACAGAAAAGTCGATCCAATACCGATCGACAAGAATTGTTGGATCTGGTGGAATCACCCACACTTGATCACATGCCATTGTCGAGTCGACCTATTTTCGGTCTCTAATCGATTTTTAACTGGGCCGTAATGACCCTTGCAGATTAGCTCGGTCGAAAGGTCGCTTCTTGGTCAAATTCTCGAGTCTAATGCATTAAAATCTCTTAACGGCTTCACCTGATAGACTAGTTTTTACATTAGTGGCTAACTCAGGGAAAGGAACTATATGCATGTAGATGAAATGCCCGTCTCATTTTACTGAAAATAGAATTAGAAAAATCGGGATGTCACTCCAGTGAGGCTCTAGCTTGCCAGAGCCTAGGCAGCCTCGATCTAAGTTCAAGCCTCGTCTAGTTCGTCGCTCTGGCGAGGCCTAAGCTCACTCGACAATCTAGGTGAAGAGCCTCGTTGGCCTATGGCAAGATTGGAGCTTGCTTGTGGCTAGTCACCGAATATCGCTGTGGCTAGCGATCGAAAGAAAAAAGAAGGAAAAAATAAAGAAAAGAAAAAAATTATAATAATTAAAAATTCTATTTTTAAAAAATAAAAAAATGAAAGGTGTTTGGTAAAAAAAGTGTTTGGTTTAGAAGTGAAATAAAAAAGCGGAAAATATTTTTTCTATTTTAGAAGACTTTTTTCTGTTGATGGACTATATTTTCCTTGATCAGTTCATTTTCCGTGAGACAAACATCCAAAGATTAGAAAAATATTTTTCTAAAAGTTGTTTTTTGTGAAACGAATGGAGCCTAATACAATATTTTATTGGCCTCAAGTAATTTATTTAAAATGATCTTCTTTGTCATAAAAAGGATTAAAAGTTTGGGGAACACTTTTCTTATGATGATATTTAGGGGAGGGAAAAAAAGGGGCTTAGGAGAGAGGTTTATGATTTTTTTAAACTGAGAGAGGTTTATGATTTTCATGTATCAAGAGAGGTTAATGATTGAGTATAAATTTTTTAGATTAAATTGACACAATTGAAATGTTTATGACTGAATTGGTAAAAATATAATAGGTTTAAGATTTTTTTATAAGCTTTCCAAATATGTCTTGATGGTGATGGTGGAAAATAAAAACAGATGAACAGATGATGGGCAGAGAGAGAGAGAGAGAGAGAGAGAGAGAGAGAGAGAGAGAGAGAGAGTTGGCCGAGAGCGTGGGTCGAATCTGGAAGCCGTTGGAGGTGCTATTGATAGAGATGGGAAGTGGCCGATCATGGTGGTGGCGCGAACATGGCGACGGTGGGGGCAAGCTGCTAAGCGAGAGAGAAGATAGGTCCGATCGAGAGATTGGTGAGGAAAGAGGGAAGGAGGAAAAGAGAGGATGGTGAGGAAAGAGGGAAAGAGGAAAAACAGGATGGATAACGCAAGGCATGTTATGCAAAATTTGTATTGTAACAAATGTGAAAGACAGGTTCTCAGTAGATTTTAGAAATGGAAAATTTCAAAAAAGGGATGGAAATAGATCTTGAGTCAAATAGGGACCTAAAGTGATCATGTTAGTCTCAAATAAGGGCCCGAATAGAGACCTAACCTTGCAAGTCACTAGCCGGCTAGATATCTCAGCCCATCAAGGCATTTTCATCAAAAAATAATTTTCATTTTTCATTTTTTATTTTTTCTCTTTTCTTCTTTTTATTTTTTCCTTTTTGACTAGTGCTAACGAGCCTCATTGGTCGTTGGCGAGGCGACCCTCACCATGTCCTCTCTAATGGCCGGCCATTGCTTGAGATCGACCATCGATGAAGAAGAAAGGGAAAACTAGAAAAAAAAAAAGGAAGAAAAAAAGGAAAAAAAAGAGATAAAAAATCGAAAATAACATTGACCAAGTGGAATGTTAAGCCATTATTTGAAATTGACATAATCACTTCAAGCTTTCAATGTTGACACTTCAAATTATTATTTAGAATTTCCCCTATTGAATATGACCTATTAGTACGTTTTCCTTTTTTTGTTTTTATTTTTTTTTTATCAAAACTTCTAGTACGTTCAGTCGCTACTCTTTCTAGCGGGCTCTTTAACCGTAAGGGGTGGTGTTTGAATCGTTTGATGATGCACAATACTTGAATTTCACGGCTAAAACTGATAAGTGGGATTCGTCCACTAATAAATTTTTTCCACTATTTTTCTTTTCTCATTTGCCAAACCCTTATTCCAATTTAGAGGAAAGTGCCTAATTAATCATGATCCCATCATATCAGCCAATTAGATTGGTTTGAGGCTTGTGGTTTGAGCTTTGTGATTTATATGGTGAATACTCGTGGCAAAGCAATTTGTATGTTGGGTCGGGACATGTCTGATCTTCGCAGCGAAGCAGGCTTTACCTTTTCTTTTCACGTTCATTAGGGGTGAGCATGGTCCGGGTTGGTCCGGGCCACCCCCTAACCCTAGGACCAACCCGTACAGTGTCGGTCCTCAATTTTTAGGACCGAGGACCGACCCTATTGAGCCTGGGACCAAGGACCGGATCGACCCAATGGGTTCGGTCCGGTTCTGTGGTCAACCCCTAGACCGATCGATAATTTTTTCGTCTTGTTTTTATACTCCCTAAAAAGAAAACCTACAAATTCAAATTACACATCCATTGACAATGCGGCATTGTGCGACTAAACTATAAATACCAATACATATTCAACAAATTTAAGATGGCACAATAACAAAAATTTCGTACCTGCTAACCGCTCATCGAGATATGGGACAAGATGAAAAGTTCTTGTAATCATCTATCTTTAATATTCATAACACTATACGCAAAAGCGTTTTCCTGCATTTGATCATATAGAGTCCACTCAACCAAAAAATGAGCTTCACACCATTTGACTAGCATTTGATCATGTAGAGTCCAGTTCACACCTTTTTGGATGCCGTCTATTTGTGACTGTTAGCCTAAGGAGTCAACAACTTTAACATCATTTTACTTAGGTTTTTTTTTAATAGA
The DNA here is from genome assembly GCA_014182365.1 of Eucalyptus tenuipes. Classification (NCBI taxonomy): domain Eukaryota; kingdom Viridiplantae; phylum Streptophyta; class Magnoliopsida; order Myrtales; family Myrtaceae; genus Eucalyptus; species Eucalyptus tenuipes. Next base: position 26,752,112 of record CM024538.1, on the reverse strand, counting down.
CCTTTTACTTAGGTTTGAATATATAAAAGAATTATAAATAATATAATATAATATACAGGGTTGGTCCAGGGTTGGACCGACCCAAAACTCTTAGGACTGAGGACCAACCCGTACAGTGTCGGTCCCAGAATTTTAGGACCAAGGACCGACTTAGTCCCCTTGGGAACCGGACCAGGACTGGCAGGGTTGGCCCGGTCCAGGGTCGGTCCAGGGTCAACCCTAGACCGCTGCTTGCCCCTAACGTTCATGGACAGCTTTCTTGTCTGTCTGAAGAATTTGAGCCAAATAATTTCTGCAGAGTTGAACTTTTTGACTTCTCATTCCTTTTTCCTCTTTTATTCAATACAGAATTTGCAGCACATATGGTTTGGATGATGAGAAATTTGAGAAGGATCATCCCTCGTCAAGCATCTCAGACCCTAAACAGGCGGGATCATTGCTGTTCCAAATGGTTTTCTTCCATCCAAACATACTCTTCAGCACTCTTATTGACTATAAAATGGTTTGATTGAAGATTGCACGGGCTGTATATGAATTATGAAGTTGAGGTGGCCACATCCGCTGTGTTCGACATCATTTTAGAGCACAAGGTACAATTTGTACACCTTCAACATGGTTCTGTGAGATCTATTCGCATCTTTCCATTTTTGGCTCAATCACTTACATACGTTTGCTCAAGGAAGCACGCATGCGTGAAAAGGGAGCAAATGGTAGGTAATTGGAACATCACTCGCATCTTTCATGCGTAATTATTTACTCCCATTTTTCTTTTCCTCTGTTCCTGCAATTCCTCTTATACTTATCATCCGTGCACGCATGCCTAGAGCACTTATGACGATTGAGTCTAATCACCATCACGAAATTGCTAACCGCAGCTCAATAAGAAGCGGCTTACCATCTTTGCCCTTCGTCTCCTTATGGTATAGTCTGTTTATATTCCATAGAAGATCACAAGTAGCCAGTCATTTCCTGATCGGTCACATGTCAGGCAAAGGAGGCGGCGGCGACAAGGGAGGAGGCGGGGGACAAGCAACACGTGGAGGCGTGGCTGCCAAAGGCCGTGGCGGCAGTAGAGGAATTAGGGGTGAGCATCGGTCTAGGGTTAACCCTAGACCGACCCTGGACTGGCTCAACCCTGCCGGTTCTGGTCCAGTTCCCAGGGAGACTGGGTCGGTCTTTGGTCCTAGAATTCTTGGACCAGTACTATGCGGGTCGGCCTCGGTCGTGAGAGTTTCGGGTCGGTCCAACCCAGACCAACCCTGATTATATATATCTAATATATTATTTATAATTTTTTTATATAGAGAAAACCTTAAAATAAACGACGTCAACAACATTAAACAGCTCTTTAGTGAGGAGTTCAAGTAATTTTACATTGTTCTTTAATAACTTAGGTTTTTAATGTCTTTTACTACGTCAATAGTAATAATTTACGAATGAAGAAAATGTTTTTGTAAGGAATCCTCACGGCGTCCAAAAATGCACCTTATGGCATCCTCCTAGAGTATTCGTTCTCTTTTGCATTATTTGTCCTTTTAGTCTTCAATTTGCCAAAATCGAAATAAACAACTTCTTCGCTCGTCACTCAACACTCACCTCGCTTGATTTGGGTCATTTGTGCCATTCACAGCTTCGTCCCACTCACCGCTCGATGCTCGCTTGGCTTGTTACTCCCTACTCGACATTTGATGCTCATTTTGTTCACCGCTCACTCCACTTGACCCTTACCGTTTGCCTTTCTTAGTTAACCTCGCTCATCATCAAACCCATTAGATCGGTACAATCCCCGGTTATCCTTTTAAGGAGTACAAAAAATAAAATAAAAAATTATAGGTTGGTCCTAGGTTGACGTTGAAACCGGACCGAACCCATTGGGTCACTCCGGTCTTCAATCGTTTTTTTAAAGAGTACAAAAATGAAATAAAAAAAAATTATCTATTGGTCTTGGGTTGACCCTGGAACTGGACCAAATCCATTGGGTCGGTCCAGTCCTTGGTCCCAACTCAATAGGGTTGGTCCTCGGTCCCAAAAATTGAGGACCAACACTGTGCGGGTTGGTCCTAGGGTTAGAAGGTGGACCGGCTCAACCCGGACCATGCTCACCCCTAAGAGGAATGATGTCGTTCGAGAATAACCCACGGGGATACTTTGACTACAATAAATAAAGACCTTCACCTGTTCTTCCAACACTCAATTTCGCTTTAACGAAGACTTCTAATGGTTAAAGATCAAACAATAATATGCAGAGCAATAAGCAGATTTTCTTATGGATATATTTATATATTTGGTTACTAAAACGATGTTAAGTATTTTTGTGCATGGGTGGCCTGATCATTCCTTCGGAGTTAGTGTTACATTATATAAAGAACTGTATTCTTGGTAATTCATGGGTAGCCTCATGCGCCCCAAAGGATCAGCCTAAATTTCATTGTCGCCAAATTAATGATTCTTTTAGCCGAGATTCTAACCAGGTATAAAATCATTGATCCTCCATTTAGTGGTGTTTTTTGGGGGATTCTATTTATCTATGCAGGATTCCTATTCAAGATCATTGCAGTTCATTTTTGGGCGGCAATAGGACGGACGACTGCCTATATATGAGCATCACAGTGGATCTTACAACTATGCCCAAAACAACTCCTACCAGTTGCCTCCTATTACAAGATTTGTACTTATTACAATGCGTAGGTTGGGTCATTATCCTTTTTAACGTAACTTAGTAAATCAAATTCTCTAAAAGGTTTTAGCAAGCTTAGCATTTCTTTTTTTTTTTTTTTTTTTTTTTTTTTTTTTTTTTTTTTCTACTAGCCGTGAATAGAAAGCTCATGTATAAATGGCTCCTATACTCTACTTCTACATGCATTCCAGGATATCACTACGCCTCCCTCAATGATAGATCTTTCAAGTTGGGGATGATCATTTTCCACTGTTGGAACAGATTTTGCAACAGCGAGTTTAATGGCTAGTTGGATAGTGACCTTTAAAATTCTATTGCACAAAAGTTGAAGAACGAAATCGAGAAAGTGATGTATTTTATATAGAGGATAAGAATTAGACCAACGAGTTCCGAGGCAAAATATATCATGCCAAATCTCAATTACAAGCATACTGCTTACGAGAAAAACCCTTATATCTTGAGTGAATGTGGGCATGTCTATAAAGCAGATTGCATCAATATGGACAATATAAGACTGCGTGTTCTATGCGGCCGCGAGATTATGAACTAAACGTATAAAAGGCTGTTGTCTTCTGACCAAAAAAAAGAAAAAAGGCTGTCGTCCCGGCCAAACTCATCTTCTACACCGCCCCTATATTCTCACCCATAACTTCACCGACTAATTCCCCTTTTTCTTCTTGGACGACGACATCATCGTCTTATCGTCGCTGACATTTTTCTCTCGCCGACCTTCCTATTTGCTCCTGCATGAACCAGGTAGTTTTTCAGAGAAAGATAATTCACAGCAGATCCACGGACTAGCGAACCACGCTGGCCGAGCAAGTAGGTACGCATGAAAAGGGAACGAACGGGTATCTAATTTGAACGTCGCCTCGCATTCTTCGAGCTCGTTCTAAATGACACTTAAAGCCTCGCGGATAACCCCACTGATTGTTTGTTGCTTAGTTAATGTTGTTCGGCAGATTCTCATGACTTGGTAACATGCGCACGTATTTAATCACTCCCGTTTTTCTTCTCTCAGTTGCTGTAAATCCCCTTATTCCTATCTTCCATGCACGCATGCGCAGGCTTTTATGACGGTTGAATCTTCGAGATTGACCCAACAAACAGAGAAATCACAACCACGGAATTACTGACCGCGGCTCTATAAATAGCGGATCATGCGCTGGGCCTCTTCACTCGTTTGCATATAGTCTCTCTTCAGATTCCACAGAAGATCCCAACTAGCTAGTCGATACCCGGTCGAAGGCATGGAGGGCCAAGTAGGCGGTGGCGCTAAGGGTGGCAGCGGAAAGGGAAGTGGTGGTGGCGGAGGAGCAACGGGGGTAGTTGGAGGTGGCGGGGCTGCAAAAGGAGGTGGCGGCAGCGGAGAAACTATGGTTGCCCCGGGAAGCGGCGGATCCGTGCATATTCCGAGGGAGTCGTTCGAGAGGGACCCGCAGGGCTATTTCGCTGGACGCCGTGAGAGCTCCAAGGAGAAGAAATGAGATAGCCTATTGACGAGTTGATCTCGAGTATGATGTATGGACTTGGAAAGCAAGTTTGAAATTAAATAAAGACCTTTATCCTTTAATCACCCTCTCTTTCTCTCTCTCTCTCTCTCTCTCTCTCTCTCTGTGTTATATGGTCCATCAAGGTTGCTCATTTGCAATTATATGTTCCATTTTCTTTTGCGAAATGAGATGCGATGTAGGTAAGTGGGATTGACCAAGGGAAAGTAAATATAATCCTTCGATTTTCGTGCGCCAGGTCCTTTCATCTTTGCTCATAAGAATTGAATAAGAATTGAATGGCCTAGTTATTATGAAATACCTTCTTGGCAGTATACACAGCTCTTCTTTCGACGCTGGGTTTCATTTTAAGTAAGGCTTGTCCTGGTTATGTGACTTGGCTATGGTCAAATTCTGGTTGGGATTGATTATGATTAATATTGTTAAGGAGTTCGTTAAAGATAAAACAACAATTTCGAAACCAAAAAGCTGTTTTCTGTATGGATATATAAAAAAATGGTCAATTTATATTCATTGCGAAACGCAATTGTTGTTTTTATCTTCGTAAACTTTGAAAACGGTGATACATAGATAGGACAAACAAAACAATAAATCAACAAAAAAGAAAAGTTATTATTGGAAAAGGAAATTTGTAAATAGGAGCTACCATTTATGATCTCCGACAGGGAATACATCAAGAATATAGATATTGCTCCCCCAAGCTTGGGAGCCTCAATATCTTCCATTTGTGAGTATACAATGCGCTTGCCTTTAGTGTCAAATATTCGCCGATTCCACAAGGTGCCTATTGGTCAGACAAACGGATATTCATTACTAAATCAAGTTTGACAAATTACAAAACGATTCAAGATCCGAACATAAAATCGATCAAAGGGATTGAAGGGGATTTATAATCCAGTCCGTCACGATGGGCCTTTGCAACGCAATCGGCCGCTTTATTGTAGTCTCTTGGCTCAAAACGGATATTGACATCTTCAAGTTGGCCTAGCAAATTTGGCAGGCGTGGATAATTTTTTAAAGGCGCACGGTGCGTCCAGCCAACCCAAGATACACTCAACCGTTGATAAGCTATCAGTTGATAAGAGCAATGATAGATCAGAGGAATGAACCAGTCCAATTCGCGTGTTTCGGTCTTGAAGCTTTTGTTGAAGCCACTTCAGGGCCTCCCAAAGAGCATGGAGCAAAAATCTTCTTCGCTGAAAGAAACTAAAGGAAAATGAGAAGGACCAAGAGATCGTGATTGAAGACGATGAGTTTTGGGAGATTTTCTTGTATTCTGTATTCTCTCTTCAATAGTTTCTAATGTATAGTCTTCTATAGATATAATACAAGATGGAAATAAAGTATTCTATGAATCAATCTAAATCTAAATCTAATTTTTAATTGATTTGTGACAGTTGTTATCGGATCGAATCTTCTGTCAAATATCACGAGCATATCTTCCAACATTCGCAAATCTGTCCACGAGTACCCCATCGGCGTTTCGACAGACCACCGCAGTTGATCCCTAGGTCATCAAGTTGTTCCAGGCCCAATCGGTGTTGATTTTCCATCAGATGTAAAGCAGAGATGGATCACTCACTACTGCAGATCTTCGTTCTTCAGCTTAAGTAAGGCTCGAGTTACAATATTTCTCGACCAAGTTGACCGAGATGATTGCTTTATCTATGATTACGCTCCACTTTGGTTTCAGAGCTTTAAAGATAGAAGTTATTCCGCGCTTTCCACATCCGCCCGACCACTTTGGCAAAGAGGGCTTGGATTTTGAGGTTGCTTGCACGGTAATGTTTTCCTAAACCCTTCGGTCCATTCTATTTGCATATTTCAGGGGATAAGTCCACTTGCACTCTCTGATCTGACCACACTTGTTCTATCCAAGGGCATTTGATGAAGATATGTTCCGTCATTTCGGGAGCTTGGTTGCACAAGGGACATTCCAGTTCAGGTAGCATATTCCTCTTATGTAAGTTTTTCTTTATGAGCAAGGCATTGTTACACGCACTCTATAATAAAAACCTGACTTTGGGCTATGTTTTAAGCTTTCATAGTTCTGTCCATAGTTTCTTTGGTGGCTGGTATGAGGTGGATGGTTGATTTGCCGATTGAGGTTTGGCAGAGTTGCGGAGCTTGTTATATCCACTTTTGACTGTGTATGCACCTGAGTTGTTTGCTGTACATATAATTTGGTTTGATTCGGGCGATGGTAATAGCTAAGATTTCTTGTACCACGCTTTCCTTGAAAATCTCCTGTAGCAAAGGGACGTTCCATCCATCCTCATTGTGGTTGATTAGGGGCGCACTTGGTAACACTTCTGTTCTGGAACAAATTTTTAATCAGAAATTGTTTTTTTTTTAATTATGTTCTCACGAACAATTTCTAAACAAAAGAATGTGTTTGAACTCCATAAAATTTTTATTTCCGGGATAGAAATTCGTTTGGTAGGATTTTTAATTTTTTTTAATTTTTTATTATATTTTCTTATTGTTCTATTTTCTCTTTTTTTCTTTTTCTTTCCGTGGCTGGCGATTGGCTGGGCAAGATTTGGCGAGCTCGCCGGAGTGTTGCTAGGCCAGGATGAGGTCTAGTGAGCTCGCCTAGCCACAAGGCTCGCCTCCCTTGGCCGGGCGAGGTTGACCTCACCTAGATCTGGCAAAACCGAGCTCACCGGGCCATCGCCAGGCGATGCCGCCGACCTGGAGGTGGCCTGACGAGGCTTGGGCCGACGAGCCTCACCATGGCTTGGCGTTGCCGGCGGTGAGGTCGATTGGGCAATGCTCTCCGGCGAGGTCGCCGGCCCTCGTCTGGCCAGTCGCCAATGCCGGTCATGGCTAAGGTTAGCAACCAGCCAAAACGAAGAAGAAGAAAAGGAAAGAGAAGAATAAAAGAGAAAAAGAGAGAAGAGACAAAAAAAATAAATTCTTTGTTTTTGTTCATTTGATTCTTAGGAATTGTTCTCGGGAATAAAAAATTACTTTTTTCTACTTCTTATTTCTGTTCCAAATTTATTTTCAGGAACAAAAATTTTACCAAACAGATTTCTATTATTTTTTTGTTCTCTGGAACAAAAGAATAGAAATAATTGTTTCGAGGAATAGAAATTTTTTTTACCAAACAGGGACTAAAGCCGCTACCAAGGTTCATTCTGGTTTGTGGGACCTCCGATCTTGCTTGAAAGTAGCCATCTATCCTCTCTGATTTGATCTCTTGTCCATCCCCCACCTCCCATTTAATCTCTAGCTCTATTGTGTCTTTCCCTATGAGTAAACTTTGCCATCCCCACGAGGGTCGGGCACCTTTGCTTGCTGTCTAGAATTCTCCTCTAGGAAAATAGATTTCTTTCAGCAGTCTGCTCCATATTGCATTTGGGTTTTGGGTGAATCTCCACACTTGTTTTCCTAACATCGCTTTGTTAAAGTTGACTAGGTCACTAGAGCCTAGCCTCCCCCTTCCCCCCAAAATCTTTTCTATTTTTCAAACTCTCCCATTTTTTTTCCAATGTATGCCCTTTGTAGAAGCATTTTGTTCCCACCAGAACGAAGTTACTTTCTTTTCAATTGCTCTACAAATCAATATAGGAACTTTGAAAATGGACAAGATCAATCGAGGTAATGCTTGGACCATCGTTTTAATCAAGATCTCTTTTCCGACCTTCAACATTAGTTTTTCTTTTACCATTTTAGCTTGCTATCAACTTTTGCAAGAACTCAGGAGAACATTTGCTTCTTTGTTTGCCTCCATTCTGTTGGGATGCCCAAATACTACCCTGTTTTCTCGATGACTTGTACTCTCAATTCCGCTGCTAGATTTTGTTTCAATCCTTGGGGACAATTTTTCCCGAAGAAAATTCCTGACTTATTGAGGTTAATAGCTTGGTCCGACACATGGCAATACTGAGGGAAGATATTTGCCAAATTCCTGACAGTTTTAATCAGGATCTCTTTTCCAACCTTCAACATTAGTTTTTCTTTCCACCCTTTTAGCTTGCTATCAACTTTTGCAAGAACTCAGGAGAACATTTGCTTCTTTATTTGTCTCCATTCTGATGGGACGTGTGACATCCCAGATTTTCGATCATGTTTCCTACTGAATAAATCAGGCATTTCATCAACGCGCCTATAGGGCTGTTCTCGGAGCTGATCACTCTCGAGATAACTAGACTATTTGGGGAAGCCATTAAGAAATTTTAATGCAATAGACTTGAGAATTCGACCAGGAACCGGCTTCTCAACCGTGTCCATCTTTAGAGGTCATTACGATACAGATATAAATTGATTTGAGATCAGAGATAGGTCGGTTTGACTGAGATGTGTGGCTAATCGTGGGTGACACCACTAAATTGGAAAATTCTCGTCGACCGGCATTAGACTGATTTTTCTATCGTTTTGGTACCCTGTGTTCATATTTGAATTCTCGAGATTTTCACGACAGTTGAGAATCGCCAATGTGTCGAGTGGGTTCATTGTGGCTCGAAGAAAATCGACCATGGGTCATTTGCACTAAAAATTTCTGAAAGTTACCCGGTAGCCTAGGTCACATGAGCCTCGTCGTGGCTCAGCATCTCCGAGGGCCGGTGATTCTCCGGCAATTGTTGGCCCTCGTCTAGCTGGTCGCCGGCGCCCGCCATGGCCAAGGACAGCGACCGGCCAAAAGGAAGAAGAAGAAGAAGAAGAAAAGGAAGAAGAAGAAGAAGAAGAAGAAGAAAAGAAAGAGAAGAAAAAGAAGGGAGAGAAAACTTGATTCTAGAAATTGTTCCCGGGAACAATAAGTTACTTTTTTCTATTTTTCGTTTCTATTCAAAATCTATTTCCGGAAACAAAAGTCTTACCAAACACATTTCTATTCTTTTTCGTTCCCCAAAACAAAAGAATATAAATTTTTGTTCCGAGGAAGAGATTGTTTTTAACAAACAGACCCTTAGAGGCTGAAAATCTCTTTGGAAAGTTGAACCAAACGCACTCTATAAAGTACTTTGGAAATGTTGCATTTTGTCAAATCTCTTCAAAAATATTTGCCAAACATGTTAACATTTGGTCCTTTGGTCAAGGACCTTTAAAGGTCTATAGGCCTTTGGGAAAGTCACTGCCAAATGCACAACCAATTTGCGAAAACAAAATGCATTTTAACTTTATTCCGCAGAACTGGATGGCTTAGTAATTATGGGAAACACTTACAAACCTCCTGTTCAATTTCACCTTAACTAAGACTTGTCCTGGTTATGTGAATTGGCAATAGTCGAATCTGGTCGAGGTTAATGATAATCATCCTTTGTTACGTGGTGTTGCTCTTTAAAGATCAAACAATTATCTGAAGAGCAAAAAGCTGACTTTCTCTTTGATATATATTTGATTACCAAAACGCCGTTTAGTATTTTTGTGCATGGCTAGCCTGAGCTTTACTTCTGAGTCGGTATTTGGTAGCCTCATTTGCTGAATATGGTAAGCTCTAATGCACGTTTCACGTTCTTACCTTGACTTTGATGTCCCCTTACCAAATCCGCCTCGAAGTAAACTTAAAACGTCGTTGTCGGCATGTTAGCGATTCCTTAATTGAAGATTTTGACCAGATACGAAATAACTGGTGCTCAATCTAATGTTGGTCATGGGAGGATTCTATTTATTGATCTAGAATTCCCATTTATGATCGCGCAATTCCTTTTCGGGCAAATGTAAGACGGACGGCCGCCTAGATAGGTGATAGGGTAGGGTGAGAAATATCGCGCATATTGTGGCCAATCTTCCTACCTGTGCTTGCGCTGAGATTCGATACTATCGCATGACTTGACCTGCGCGTGGAGGGTGTGTGTGAGAGAGAGAGAGAGAGGGAGAGAGAGACAATGGAGGATGAGAGGAAGATGAGCATCTCTGAAGAAGTGGTCATGAATGGAGGGAACGGACCTTACAGTTACGAGCAGAACTCTTCCTATCAGGTACTTATTATTACAAGATATACATACATATAACAAGATATATCATTTTAGCTTTTCTCTTTGTACTAGCAGTAAAATCCTTGTCGCATGTAGTCTATTCCTCAAAGTTTCCCTGCACTTACAAAGATAATCTCATGTATTGCTCTAATTAACCCTTATGAATTAAGAAACAAGGTGTAACCTAAATAGGCGATCCAAACATGAGATTTTACGGTGCATATATAATGTGAAAGATCAAATATATGCCATGCACTTAAACTATTTACATATCTCCTTAATCTTCAAGTAAACCAACGTGTTTAACTTCTCGCATGTAATTAACCAAGTTATCAATGAAGAATGGAAATAAAGTTGGTCGACGAAATTGCTGCAAGTGCTTTTGTGCATAGTTAGCCGGATCTTTACATGATCAGTAATTAATATTACACTGTACAAAGAATTGTACTCTTGGTAATCTCTTCTTTGCTAACAAGCGTAAGATCTGACGCACGTGTTTCCTGTTTTCACCTTGACTTTTAATCTTCCCCCACCAATCTGCCCCATTGTCGGCACATTAATGATTCTCTTGTTGCACAACTTCATGCTCTGTATTTCACGGCATAACCTGCGGAGAGAGAGAGAATCGAGGATGAAAGGACACTTAGGGTATGTTTAGGCTATGTTTGATAACCAACAACTGATTTTATTTTTTTGTTTTTTGGAATAAAAAAAGAATAGAAATATATTTGATAAAATTTTTGTTTTCAAGAATAGATTTGAAACAGAATTAAGAAGTGGAAAAAAAGTTGTTTCTTCCTCTTGGGAACAATTTTAAGAATCAAGCTGAACTTTTTTCTTTTCTTTTCTTCCTTTTCTCCTTCTTTCTTCTTCCTCCTAATCCCAGCTAGTCACCGGCCATTGCTCAGTGGCTGGAAACCGATTGATCGAGATCTAACGAGCTCGCTTGACGACGGCGAGCCTCAGCCTCGCCAGATCTAGGCAAGGCCGAATCTTGCCCAAGCGGCATGAGGTCAGCCTCGCCCTGGCCTGGCAAGGCCAATGTCATGCCGCTTGGGCGAGGTTGAGCCTCGCCTGGCCACCGAAAGTGAGCCTTCGATGAGCTCGTCGTACCTCGCCCAGCCATTCGCCAGCCATGGCGACTGACAATTGACCACAAAGAAAGAGGAAGGGGAAGAGAAAAGAAAAAAGAAAAATAATAATAAAAGTATTAAGAATTAAAAGAAAAAAAATTTAGAATCCTACCAAACGCATTTTTATGCTGTGAATAAAAATTTTGTGCAGTTATCAAATGTATTCTTTTGCCCAAAAATTATTCTCGGGAACAGAATCAGAAAAAATTATTTATAATAAAAAATCATTCCTAAGAATAGAATGGTTATCAAACGCGCCCTTAGTAACCATTTTATTTCCGGAAACAATTTCTAATTCTTTTTTATTCTATTCTTGGAAACAATTTCTAAATATTAAAAGGTGTTTGCTATCCAAAATTTCTATTCCCGTAATAGAATTGCTTTTGGCACCATCTTTAAAGTTTCTAATCCAAATCATTTTCTTTTAATTTTTTAATAATTTTATTACTTTTTCTTCTTTTCTTTTTTTCTTTTCTTTCTCTTCTTCTTCAACCTTTGGCTAGTCGCTGGCCTTGAGATGATTGGCGACTAGTTAGATAAGGGCCAACGACCTCGTCGAAGGGTCACTGGCCCTTAGCAAGGTTGTGCCTCATTGGCCAAGCCTTGTTGGCAATTGAGCGAGGCTTGGCTAAGCCTTGGTTGGTGAGGTCAAGCCTCACCGGTGGTTGGGCGAGGCTCGGCCAAGCCTTGGTTGGGTGAGGTCGAACCTTGCCCAGCCAAGGCTCGGTCAAGCCTCGCCCGGTTAAGTAAGGCTCACTAGTGGCTGGGCAAGCCTCGCTGGCCTCGCATTAGCCTAATGAGCCTCCAGCGAACTCATCGGACCTCACCTAATAGGTCGCTGGCAACCAATGGCAGTAAACGGCCGTGGCTATGGAAGAAGAAGAGAGAATGAAGAAGAAGAAGAAGAGAAAAGAGAAGAAAGAAATTTGGATTGGTTTAATTCTAGAATTACTCTCGGAAATAAAGAAACACTTTTTTTTTTGACTTCTTAATTCTATCCAAATCTATTCCTAGGAACAAATTTAATTCCGGAAACAAAAAATTTATCATACAGATTTCTGTTCCAAATCTATTATTAGGATCAAGAAAATAGAAATTGTTACTATCTGGCAATTTGTCAAACGTGCCATTAGCATCGCTGAACCAATGGCCGAACGGACAAAAAAATTATCCAAAAATTCTTAAATTTATTGTACTTTTATCAATTCAGTCATTAATTTTTTAATTTTTCCAATTCAATCCTAAACATTTTCACTTCTTGCCACTTGAGTGCACCCAGCCAATTTATATCGAAAATTGCTAATGTGGCCAGTCGACGTTGATGTGGCGTTTTTAAAATAATTTTTAATATATTTTTTTTACTTTACTTTTTTTAGGGGGGGTTAAAGCCGGCGAGGGTTGCCGGCCGACCTTCACTGGCCACAAACGAGGGTCAATAGCCCTTGTTAGCCATAAGGAGGGTCAACCAACCCTTACCGGCCTTCGATGATGATGTTGCCACCCTTGTTAGCAAAAGCGAGGGCTTGCAAGCCCTCGCCCAGAAATGGCAAGGGCCGTGACGCCCTCATCAGATTTGGCTAGGCGAGGGCGTTGCAGCCCTCAGTTAGGGCCAACGAGGGTCGGCTAGCCCTCGCCTGCAGCTTGCAAAGTCTGCTGGCCCTTGCCTGTGGTCGGCGACGATCAGTTGACAACCCTCATTGGCCTTAACCCCAAACCCAAAAAAGAAGAAGAAAAAAGTTAAAAAAAAGGGAAAAAGACATTAAAAATTCAAAAAAATTATTTAAAATCGTCACGTCAGCGCTAACCGGCAACGTTAGCAATTTTCGACCAAACTTGGCAGAATGAACTCAATTGGTAAAAAGTGAAAATATTTAGGATTGGATTGTCAAAAGTACAATAAATTTATGATTTTTTGGATAATTTTCTCCCGAGCGGACCTTATAACTATGCCTAGAACTCTTTCTATTAGGGATTTTCTATACAAGATGAATACAAATTCCAGTGTCTGTGGATGGTGTTGGTTGTGTCACTTTATATAATTTTATAGCTTGACGTGGTAGATCGAATTTCATGAAAAAATTTAGCACGCTTAACATTTCTCTCCTTTTTTCTACTAGCTGTGAAAAGAATACAACTCATGCTTAAATGTTGCATCCATTGAAGATTAGAACAGAAAGCTTGTGTGTAACTGGCTCCATGGACCAAGTACTTACTATATGCGTCCCATCATAGTACTGTTTTAATGATATATATTTCAAGTAGCAGATGATCATTTTCCACTACCTAAAGATATTGATTTTTCTAAATTATTTAGTTATAATTTGGTTCACCAATAATAAAATTCCCTTTATCTCATAAATTTTAGTTTCATAATTGGACTGTCCTGTCTCATCCTTTCTACATATCTTTTCCACTTTGCCTCTCTCTTCATATATCCACTTCTAATCACTATTATATGAAATTACCAGCTTTTATTTGGTAAATTTTCTCTCTTATTGCACAAGTATGCTAGTTTTTGAGTTGCTACTCGTGTCTGCGAATTTAGTGTCTTTTCTATATTTCATCACCCCGCTTCGGCTGCATCAAACACTATCACCGTCGTAAAGTCATTGGCAAAGACTCGATTCAGCAGGTAAGATAACCCTTAAAAGGTGTACTCAAGCGGTGAGTATTAATTATGGGGTTGATCCGGATGTATCAATCACTTCATAAGCTAGTGCATGTATTAGATATCTAGTGAATCTTTCTTGCGTCTCGTGCGTTGTTAGAGGGGCTGGACATTGGACGATCTCTCCACTAAGCATATGGATGTGTTTTGGAAAAGTCTTAATTATTAATATTAAGTATTGCAAAAGTAACCACCACATATTGTCCGATTCTACAGAAAGGAGTCGCTGCCGCCGCCATGGATATGATCAAGGAAGCTTTACCCACAACCCTTGATCTCAACCACCTCCCGTTATCCTCTCCAAACCCCATCATCAGAATAGCAGACTTTGGTTGCTCTACAGGACTCACATCCATTCAAGCCATCGAAACCATAGTACAATGCCTCTTAGATTTCATCAAACCCATCAAAGAACCCCGATTTCGTACCCTCGAGTTCCAAGCCATCTTCAACGACCTCCCCACCAATGACTTCAACACGCTTTTCGCCAACCACCTGCCAGTGAGGCGGCGCTACTATGCCATGGCAGCCCCAGGGTCGTTCCACGGCCGTCTCCTTCCGACTGCGTCCCTACACTTTGCATACTCGTCCTGTGCACTCCACTGGCTGTCCCGCGTTCCACAAGAGATACTGGACAAGTCTTCCCGTGCTTGGAATGGAGGGAGAATTTATCACGTGAACTCGCCTGCCGAGGTCGTTGGGGCTTACTCCGCTCAGTTCGGGAGAGACATGGAGGTGTTTCTCAGTGCGAGAGCGGAGGAGATGGTCAGTGAAGGATTGATATTTATGGTCGTGCCTGGTGAGCCGGATTTGGTTCAAGATTCTCAGACCACTCTAGGGTCAGAATTGGAGCTGCTGGGTTCTTGCCTTGTGGACATGGCAAATGAGGTACGTAATTGCATGCATGGGCTAACACTTGATGCACGAGATCGTACGCAAGAATAAGACCAGAGAGATTGAATTATGCATTTCGGGATGATTGGCCACGCTAATCGTACTAAAGTTCGCTTTACTGATACTTTTCTTGAAGGGTAGCAGTAGCGCGTTTAACTTGGATGTCCTAATTATTCCAACAAAGTACATTCACAAGAGCTATTTCAGTGGGGATCTCCTTAAATAAGTAATCGTGTGGTTTCATGGATCACTTTGTGGTGAAAAACTTTGAAAGTTGCAAAGCTAAGTATAGAGATCTACGCTGCAAAGAATGTAATAACTTTCGTGAAAAATAACATCTCCAAGTAAAAGCCATGTAGAGTGACATATAGGAGGTTGTTTCCGCTGTCTATCCCAGATGCAAGAAATAATTTATTTTCGATGGTGTCCATATCTCTTGGATCTGGGCAGTTGAAATCTATATATTAAATGATTATAATTCAGTTTGAGGAATGGTGACTGTTGAAATATTGATATTGCACGTGAAAAATGGACAAAGAAAATACAAATGGCGAAAATCACTATTTGCCTCCAAGAAATAAGCAGGATTATTATCACTTTGAAAATGAATTTTGGTTACGCAGGGGATCATAAGCAAAGCCAAAGTAGAGAGCTTCAACTTGCCAATGTATTTCCCATCAGAAAAGGAGCTGAAACAAGTGATTAGTCGAAACAAATTCTTCCACATCGAGAGGATTCAGACTCTAAGCCACCCCAAAATGCACGTTGCCTTCTCCACCCCTGAATCGCGCTCTTTCTTCTTAAGAGTGGTATTAGAGGGATTGTTGCGCCATCATTTCGGAGATGAACTGATCATCGACGACTTGTTCCACCGTAACTCGCTGAAAGTGGCGAAATCTCTCTTTTTCCTGAAGCCAGAAAGTCATGAATCCATCACATTCTTTGTGGTCCTTAAGCGCAAGAAGTCTGAAGTGAATATGTAGGGATTACGCTGGTACATACTGTACTTTGTTTCACGGTGGGAAAGATGCTTTAGCCAGCTACTTTTTCTGGAAGAGAGAATTGACTTGGAGCATAAATCTGAGTTCAAATCAACGAGGCCGTTAAGTGGATATCCCCAACTCAAAGAAGTATGTGCTTAAGTCTCCATGTAGTGTGCTTTTTAATTTGAGTTAATATTGTTGAGAGAACCCATAACATGTTTTGAAGTTGACAAAATTATTAATGAGTTATATCGACCTTGATAACTGTTAGAGTTGTTTATTTTTCAGGTTACATCCACGTTGAAAAAGAACTTTGATGTAATTGGTAAAGTGATTCCGACTGACTTAAAGAACCTATGTCGAGCACACTTAATCTTGGATATACCAAAGTGTCAAGTTTAGAGGATCTATAGGAGAACAGTTGAATATATTTAGGAAGCTAAGTGTATCTGTCACTTGAATATCAACACAGTAATGCATGGATATCAACAAGGTACTGCATGGATATCAATAGGCTATCGCATATATATTGGCAATGTACTAAGTGGATATCGCGTTTGGTAACTCCATAAAATTTTTATTCTTGGAATAGAAATGCGTTCAGTAGGATTTTTTTATTTTTTATTTCTTTTAATTTTTTAATACTTTCATTATATTTTCTTTTTTTCTTTTTTCTTTTTCTTTCTATGGCTGGCGATCGGCTAGGCAAGATCTAGTGAGCTTGCCGGAGCCTTGCCAGGCCAAGGTGAGGTCCAGCAAGCTTGCCTGGGCACAAGGCTCGGCCTCGCCTTGGTCGGGCGAGGTTGACCTCACCCAAATCTGGCGAGGCCAAGCTCATTGGGCCACCACAAGGTGATGCCGCCAACCTAGAGGTGGCCTGGTGAGGCTTGAGTCGACGAGCCTCGCTATGGCTTGGCGTTGCCGACGGCGAGGGCAACCGGGCAACGCTCCGATGAGTTCGTCGGCCCTCGTCCAGCCGGTCGCCAACGCCAGTCATGGCCAAGGATAGCAACCAACCAAAAGGAAGAAGAAGAAAAGGAAAGAGAAGAATAATAAAGAAGAAGAGAGAATAGACGAAAAAATAAATTCTTCGTTTTTCTTCTTTTGATTCTTAGGAATTGTTCTCGGGAATAAAAAATTATTTTTTCTACTTCTTGTATCTATTCCAAATCTATTTTTGGGAACAAAAATTTTACCAAATAGGTTTCTATTCTTTTTTTGTTCCCTGGAACAAAAGAATAAAAAAAATTGTTCCGAGGAACAGAATTTTTTTTTACCAAACAGGGCCTAAACCCGCTACCAAGTTCATTCTGGTTTATGGGACCTTCGATCTTGATTGAAAGTAGCCATCTATCCTCTCGGATTTTGATCTCTTGTCCATCCCCCACCTCCCATTTAATCTCTAGCTCTATTGTGTCTTTTTCTATGAGTAAACTTTGCCATCCCCACGAAGGTCGAGCACCTTTGCTTGCTGTTTAGAATTCTCCTCTAGTAAAATAGATTCCTTTCAGCAGTCTGCTCCATATTGCATTTGGGTTTTGGGTGAATCTCCACGCTTGTTTTCTCAACATCGCTTTGTTAAACTCGACTAGGTCACTAGAGCCTAGCCTCCCCCCTTCCCCCCCCTCCCCAAAAAAAAATATTTTCTATTTTTCAAACTCTCCCATTTTTTCCAATATATGCCTTTTGTAGAAGCATTTTGTTCCCACCAGCAACGAAGTTACTTTATTTTCAATTGCTCTACAAATATATATAGGAACTTTGAAAATGGACATGATGAACTGAGGTAATGCTTGGACCACCGTTTTAATTAGGATCTCTTTTCCGACCTTCAACATTAGTTTTTCTTTCCACCCTTTTAGCTTGCTATCAACTTTTGCAAAAACTTAGGAGAACATTTGCTTCTTTGTTTGTCTCCATTCTAATGGGACACCCAAATATTACCCCGTTTTCTCGATGACTAGTACTCTCAATTCCGCTGCTAGATTTTGTTTCAATCCTTAGGGATAATTTTTCCCGAAGAAAATTACTGACTTATTGAGGTTAATAGCTTGGCCCGACGCATGGCAATATTGAGGTAAGATATTTGCCAAATTCTAAGCCTCGGTGATGATACATTTAGAAAGAATATGGCGTCATCCACGAATAAAAGATGAGATAGAGTGGGACAATATGGATTCAATTTAATGCACTTTTAAGTTGTCATCTGTTGTAGCTTTCAATATCATGGAGGATAAAATATTGGCCATAATGATAAATAAATAGGGAGATAAGGGGTCTTCTTTTCTGATTCCTCTAGACGGTATGAAATACTAACATGATTCTCCATTAACTTTGATGCTAAAAGACCTAAGGAAATGCATTGTTTTACGAGGGAAACCCATTTCTCACAAAATCCCATTTGTAACATGCAATTACATAGGAAATCCCGTTCCATCCTGTCATAAGCTTTTTACATATCAAGGTTTAGAACCACTGGAAATTTTCTCTTTCTTTTCCTCGCTCTGAGTTGATGAAGAACCTCCTGAACAATGAATATATTGTCTTATATTGGAAATTTTTGACGAAACCATAAGATTTCTTGAACCAATTTCAATTTTTGACTTTTATGTTTCCTTATTGTAAGCTCAAATTTATAGACAAAATCAGAAGAGAGCCTACAAAATAAATTTTCTTGAATATGAAGAAAGAAAAAATAAATTAATACTGAAATATAAATAATCATAAGTAGAAAAATAATATAAAAAATTAAATTAAAAAAGGAAAAAAAAATTTCAAAAATTTATTAATACATATTTTAAAAATGTCATGACAGCGTCGATCGGTCAAAATTGGTCGGATGGGTTGAACTGATACAAATACAAAAGATTTAAAATTGAATTGTTAAATTGACACATTTATAATAAGTTTAGGTTTTTTTTAATAATTTTCCCAACTAGCACATGTTAGCCATTAGTGAGCGCAGCAAACAATGGATGCCTGCTTGGGAGCAGACCATCCGCATCCAGGAGAGAGGATGGTGAAGAAAGAAGGAAAAGAGGGATGAACAATGCTAAGCATGTTCTGCACAATAATTGACAAATTAGGTAGAACTTCATTAGATATTAAATATAATCTGCTCATTTCAAGTCTTCACTTGCTACTTTTTCTAACAGTCTTTGATAGGAAGGGCTGAAGTTTAATAATGTCGAGCAATACTTGGAATTTCACAGCTGAAATTAATAAATGAAAACAGCCCACTAATAAGCCTTTTCCACTATTTTGTTTTTCCATTCACCGAACTCTATATATATTATTTTATTTTTTCAAAATTCTTCCGGAGAATCATCTAATTGTAGCCATTACCGTGTACATATAAATTCCGAATTCGCCCAAAAGAAAAGACGCTCCACTTGCTCGAGCATCAGCCTTAAGCTCACTCTTCCTCTTCCACGTTCGGGAGGAGTGTGGCCCCAACTATTGTCGGCGTTAAAGTGACCTGTGGACATGAGCTTTATAGCTTCCGCTGTCATTATCTCAAGCAAAAATGAAGTTAATATTATCGGGAATTATTCTGAATGGATAAAGACAATAAGAGTTGGTGAAATTACGACATACGAGATTTTTTAGTTTTTTTCAATGGACGGTTCGTAAAAGGATTCCCCTGGCTCCTAAACTGGTATCAAATTCAAAGGGCTTCTCGGCCTCTTCTGTTCATCTTTTCAAAGTTATTTTTATGTTTCTCAGTTACCTTCTTCTTGGTCAGCATCGATAGAAAAACAAGAAGAAAAAAAACACAATAATCTAAATTTTATGGTCGGCAAATTATTTTTATGTTTCTCAGTTACCTTCTTCTGTAGCAAGACTTGATGCTATATAATGCGCGACTTGACCTGGGCTTGGAGAGAGGGAGAGAGACGAACAGAGAATGGAGGATGAGAGGAAGATTAGCATCGCTGAATTAGTGGCCGTGAATGGAGGTAGCCGACCTTACAGCTGCGCCCAGAACTCCTCCTATCAGGTACTTCCTATTGTAAGATGGTTTTGTAGCGGTCGCTCGGTGAATCGAATTTCGTCAAAAGTTTTAGCACGCTGGACATTTCTCCTACTAGCTGTGAAAAGAATACGAACTCGTGCTCACATTTAGCATCCGCTGAAGAACTAGAACACAAAGCTCATGTGTAACTAGGTTCAATGACAGAGCACATCTATATGCGTCCCAACATATCACTGCTTTGATGATATATCTTTCAAGCAGTAGATGATCATTTCCCCCCGCTGAAAGATATCAATGTGACATTACTAGCATGGAGTATTAAGCGGAATATAGAAAAAAAAAAAAATTGGGTTCGCTGCTAAATTTTGGATCGGTAATGGCGACTACATTGGCCTGTCTACCACAAAGTTCCCTTGATCTAATAATTCCATGTTAATTTCATAATCAGATTGTTCTCTCTCCCTTTCTTCCACATCGTTTCCATTTTTGCTTTTTTTTTTCAATGGTGAAGAGCGAGACTGTTGAAGTTGGACAATTCCCCAACCTTTGTTTAAGTGACTTAACACTGCTTTCCGATTAAGTTACCCACCGAGTCACTAACTTTTCTTTGGGTTGCTTATTACTAGAATTCATTTAATTTCTTTTTTTTTTATCTCACAAACTTTTTTTATTGACTCACCCACTTTTATTTGCCTTAATTGTTAATTTTTTAAAATTTACCAACTTTTAAAGGGATAAATTACCAATTTATTCTTAAACTCATTGTAAAGATGCCAATTAAGTTCTAAACTTTTCCAATGTAGTCTTAAATATTTATACGAAATTTCAATGTAGTTATTCTAGTCATTTGAAATGATGTAATGACCTCTTCAGCCATCCTACGAGGCATAACCTTTGACATGTATAATTCAATTATGACCAAACGAAAGTAGATTTAACAATAGTGGTTATATTTGGATAGGCTTTTGGAGAAATGCAAAGTGCTTTAGGTTAAAAGGGTATTCGAAGTACAAATTCCGTTTGATAAATTATAATTTAAAAGTATTTTGGGAAGTACCTTCGATTTAAATGATATTTGAAAAAACACACGTACAAATAAAGGACTATTGTTATTTTTTTAAAAATAAACAAGAACTCAAACCCTTTACTGGTGAACCAAATTTGGCTTGTTGGCGATCAGATTTGGTGTCACCAACAACGCCGCATGAGGTGGTCATTGGTGACGGCATTTTTGAAATTTTGAAAATTTAGTGAAAGTAAAATTGAAAGAATAAAAAATGTAATCACATTTTGAAAACGCTAAAGCCCAAAACTACTATAGAACTTCATTAGGCTAAGAGCCAATGGGTGGATTTGGTTCAATTTTGCAAATGGACTTTGGGTGTAATACATATGCTGAAAACCAAAGCCTTTTGGAGAAATGTAAATTGTATTTGATAAAAACTCTTTGTAAAGAGACTTTGAGTTCAAGTAGTGTCGGGTAAAAAATTTTTTGTAATAAGCTTTGAATGTATTTTTTATATTATTCTTTTATTTGAAAAGGGCCCAAACCTTTGTCGGCTTTGGCAAAGGGCTATGGTCACCGACGACTAAGGTCACCCAACCTTGAGCAACCTCTTGCGAGGGCAGCCTGAGGTCACGCAACCTCGGGCGACCCTCAGCGAGGTTTGCGCAACCCAAGCGGCACGCGACATAGGCAACCGCTGCCTAGGTCTCGCAAGGATCGCCTGAGGTTGTGAGACCTAGGCGGTGGTCGCTTGAGGTCGTGCAACCTCTAGTAGAGGTTGCCTAGGTCACGCGACCTTGCCAAGCCCTTCATCGACCGTTCACCGGCCCTTCGTTGGCTAGATTTGGCCTTGTTGGCCAAATATAGTCTTGTCAGCCGCTCTTATGCGAAGAAGATCAACAATTACAATGAGGGACAAAACTATAACACCACATAATTGGTGAGGATAGTTTTGGAAGGCAAAAAATATTTAATTATAGTTTCAGCATTCCGCAAATGCTATTACGGAAGGCTGGACGAGATTAACATTGGGTTTTCAACATTCTAAATGCAAGCATTTAGCATAAAGCTATTTTAAAATGCTTACCAAATGCTTCAATATTTCCCTAAGGAGCCTTAGAACGCGTTTGGTAACGCTTTTGTTCCGGAGAACAATTTTTGCTGAGAAATGATTTTTTTTTTTTTGTTCTCGAGAATAATTTCTGAGCAAAAGAATGTGTTTGGTAATTTCTCAAAAATTTCTATTCCCAGGATAGAAATACGTTTGGTAAAATTTTAGATTTTTTTTTATTTCTTTTAATTTTTTAATTCTTTTTTTGTTCTTTTTTTGTTCTTTTTCCATTTTCTTTTCCTCTTTGGCCGGTCACCGGCCACCGCCGTGGCCGACCACCAATTGGGCGACATCCGGCGAGCTCGCAGAAGGCCAGCCTTGGCCCCGGCGAGCCTTGGCCTCTCCTGTAATGACCCGAGCCCCACTATGTGATATTGTCCGCTTTGGACACTGAGTCCTCACGGCTTTAAAACGTGTCACCTAGGGACAAGGTTGCACTTGGCCATTCCTTTCCCCAAACCGATATTGTCCGCTTTGGCGGCCCCACAGTGGGCCCCTCACGGGTTTGTTTTCAGCGCAGCGGAAGCGTACGTGAAACGCGTCACCGGGGACAAGGTTGCACTTGGCCATTCCTTTCCCCTAAACCGATATTGTCCGCTTTGGCGGCCCCACAGTGGGCCCCTCACGGGTTTGTTTTCAACGCAGCGGAAGCGTACGTGAAACGCGCCACACAGATTAAAAGGGCTCAAGCCATTATAAACTGGCCCATGACTCTCCCCCTAAGCGATGTGGGACAAGAGAGAGGGATCCCTACCGCCATCCCTCCTCCCCGCGCACCGCCGCCGGGCCGTCACATCGCCCTAGCCTAGCGAGGCCCCCTCATGCCGGTTGGGGAGGCCGAGCCTTGCTGTGGCCACACGGAAGCTCGGGCCGACGAGCCTCACCATGGCTTGGCGTCTCTGGGGGTCGACGATGCTCCAGCAAGGTTGCCGGACCTCGTCTGGCTGGTCGTCGGCGCCGGCCATGGCCAAGGCCGCGACCGGCCAAAAGGAAGAATAAGAAGAAGAAGAAGAAGAAGAAAAGAAAAGAAAGAGAAGACAAAAGAAGAGAGAGAAAAATTTGATTCTAGAAATTGTTCCTCGGAACAAAAAGTTACTTTTTTCTATTTCTCGTTTTTGTTCCAAATCTATTCCGGGAACAAAATTTTTACTGAACACGTTTATATTATTTTTTCGTTCCCTGAAACAAAAGAAAATAAATTTTTGTTCCGGGAAACAAATTGTTTTTAACAAACAGGCCCTTAAAGGTTGAAAATCTCTTTGGAAAGTTGAACCAAACGCACTCTATAAAGTACTTTGGAAATGTTGCATTTCGTCAAATCTCTTCAAAAATTTTTTGGCAAACATGTTAAGATTTGGTCCTTTGGTCAAGGACCTTTAAAGGTCTATAGGCCTTTGGGAAAGTCACTGCCAAATGCACAACCAATTTCCGTGAACAAAATGCCTTTTAACTTTATTCCTAAGAAATGGATGGCTTAGTAATTATGGGAAACACTTACAAACCTCCTGTTCAATTTCACCTTAACTAAGACTTGTCCTGGTTATGTGACTTGGCAATAGTCGAATCTGGTCGAGGTTAATGATAATCATCCTTTGTTACGTGGTGTTGTTCTTTAAAGATCAAACAATTATCTGAAGAGCAAAAAGCTGACTTTCTCTTGGATATATATTTGATTACCAAAACGCCGTTTAGTATTTTTGTGCATGGCTAGCCTGAGCTTTACTTCTGAGTTGGTATTTGGTAGCCTCATTTGCTGAATATGGTAAGATCTAATGCACGTTTCACGTTCTTACCTTGACTTTGATGTCCCCTTACCAAATCCGCCTCGAAGTAAACTTAAAATGTCGTCGTCGGCATATTAGCGATTCTTTTGGTGAAGATTTTTACCAGATACGAAATAACTGGTGCTCAATCTAATGTTAGTCTTGGGAGGATTCTATTTACTGATCTAGAATTCCCATTTATGATCGCGCAATTCCTTTTCAGGCAAATGTAAGACGGACGGCCGCCTAGATAGGTGATAGGGTAGGGTGAGAAATATCGCGCATATTGTGGCCAATCTTCCTACCTGTGCTTGCGCTGAGATTCGAAACTATCGCATGACTTGACCTGCGCGTGGAGGGTGAGAGAGAGAGGGAGAGGGAGAGAGAGAGAGAGAGAGAATGGAGGATGAGAGGAAGATGAGCATCTCTGAAGCAGTGGTCATGAATGGAGGGAACGGACCTTACAGTTACGAGCAGAACTCTTCCTATCAGGTACTTATTATTTCAAGATATACATACATATAACAAGATATATCATTTTAGCTTTTCTCTTTGTACTAGCAGTAAAATCCTTGTCGCATGTAGTCTATTCCTTAAAGTTTCCCTGCACTTACAAAGATAATCTCATGTATCACTCTAATTAACCCTTATGAATTAAGAAACAAGGTGTAACCTAAATAGACGATCCAAACATGAGATTTTACAGTGCATATATAGTGTGAAAGATCAAATATATGCCATGCACTTAAACTATTTACATATCTCCCCAATCTTCAAGTAAACCAACGTGTTTAACTTCTTGCATGTAATTAACCAAGTTATCAATCAAGAATTGAAATAAAGTTGGTCGACGAAATTGCTGCAAGTGCTTTTGTGCATAGTTAGCCTGATCTTTACATGGTCAGAAATTAATATTACACTATATAAAGAATTGTACTCTCGGTAATCTCTTCTTTGCTAACAAGCGTAAGATCTGACGCACGTGTTTCCGTTTTCACCTTGACTTTTGATCTTCCCCCACCAATCCGCCCCATTGTCGGCACATTAATGATTCTCTTGTTGCACAACTTCATGCTATGTATTGCACGGCATAACCTGCGCAGAGAGAGAATCAAGGATGAAAGGACACTTAGGGTATGTTTAGGCTTTGTTTGATAACCATCTCTAGAACAATTGATTTTATTTTTTTTGTTTTCCGAAACTAAAAAAGAATAACAATCTGTTTGATAAATTTTTTGTTCTCAAGAATAGATTTGAAACAGAATTAAGAAGTAGAAAAAAAGTTATTTCTTCCTCTTGGGAACAATTTCAAGAATCAAGCCGAACTTTTTTCGTTTCCTTTCTTCCTTTTCTCATTCTTTCTTCTTCCCTAGTCCCAGCTAGTCACCGATCATTGCTAGCCCCCGATAGCAATGGCTGGAAACTGATTGGACGAGATCCAACGAGCTCGCCTGACCACGGCGAGCCTAGCCTCGCTAGATCTAGGCGAGGCCGAATCTCACCCAAGTGGCATGAGGTCGGCCTCGCCCTGGCCTGGCAAGGCCAATGTCATGCCGCTTGGGCGAGGTTGAACCTCACCTGGCCACCAACGAGGCTCGGCCTCGCCTAGATCTGGCAAGGCTGAGGCTCGCCATGGCCAAGTGAGCCTTCAATGAGCTTGTCGGACCTCGCCTAGCCATTCGCCAGCCATGACGACCGGCAACTAACCACAAAGAAAGAGGAAGGGGAAGAGAAAAGAAAAAAAAAAAAAAAAAAAAAATAATAAGAAAAGTATTAAAATTAAAAGCAAAAACATTTAGAATCCTACCAAACGCATTTTTATCCCGTGAATAAAAATTTTGTGTAGTTACCAAATGTATTCTTTTGCCCAAAAATTGTTCTCAAGAATATAATCAGAAAAAATATTTATAATAAAAAATTGTTCCTAAGAATAGAATGGTTACCAATAACCATTCTATTTTTGGAAACAATTTCTAATCAGAAATAATTCTTTTTTATTCTATTCCCAGAAACAATTTCTAAATATTAAAAGGCGTTTGCCATCCAAAATTTCTATTCCCATAATAGAATTGCTTTTCGCACCATTTTTAAAATTTCTAATCCAAATCATTTTCTTTTAATTTTTTAATAATTTTATTACTTTTTCTTCTTTTTTTTTTTTTTTTCTTTCTCTTCCTTCTTCTTCAACCTTTGGCAAGTCGTTAAGTCTCGGGATGATTGGCGACCAGTCAGATAAGGGCCAACGACCTCGTTGAAGGGTCGCTAGCCTTGAGCAAGGTTGCACCTCATTGGCCAAGCCTTGTTGGCAATTGAGTTAGGCTTGGCTGAGCCTTGGTTGGCAAGGTCAAACCTCACCGGTGGTTGGGCGAGGCTCACCCAAGCCTTGGTTAGGTGAGGTCGAACCTTGCCCGAGCCAAGGCTTGGCCAAGCCTCGCCCGATTAAGTGAGGCTCACTGGTGGCTGGGCAAGCCTCGCCGGCCTCGCTTTGGCCTAATGAGCCTCCAGCAAGCTTGTCGGACCTCGCCTAATCGGTCGTCGGCAATCGATGGTAGTATACGGCCGTGGCGATGGAAGAAGAGAGAAGGAAGAAGAAAAATAAGAGAAAAGAAAAGAAATAAATTTGGATTGATTTAATTCTAGAATTACTCTCGGAAATAATTAAACAATTTTTTTTTTACTTTTAATTCTATCCAAATCTATTCCTAGGAACAAATTTATTTCCAAAAACAAAAAATTTACCATACATATTTTTGTTCCAAATCTATTATTGGGAATAAGAAAATAGAAATTGTTACTATCTAGCAATTTGTCAAACGTGACATTAGCATTGCTGAACCAATGGCCGAACGGACAAAAAAATTATCCAAAAATTCTTAAATTTATTGTACTTTTTATCAATTCAGTCATTAATTTTTTAATTTTGCCAATTCAATCCTAAACATTTTCACTTCTTGCCACTTGAGTGCACCTAGCCAATTTATATCAAAAATTGCTAATGTGGCTAGTCGATGTTGATGTGATATTTTTAAAATAATTTTCAATATATATTTTTATTTTATTTTTACTTTTTTTTGGGGGGGGGTAAAGCCGATGAGGGTTGCGGCGATCGACCTTCACCGGCCACAAACAAGGGTCAACAGCCCTTGTTAGCCATAAGGAGGGTCGACCAACTCTTACCGGCCTTTGATGACGATGTTGCCACCCTTGTTAGCGAAAGCGAGGGCTTGCAAGCCCTCGCCCAGAAATGGCAAGGGCTGTGATGCCCTCGTCAGATCTGGCCAGGCGAGGGCGTTGCGGCCTGCGAGGGTGTCGTGGCCCTCACTCAGGGCCAACGAGGGTCGGCTAGCCCTCGCCTGCAGCTTGCAAAGGCAGCTGGCCCTCAACTGTGGTCGGCGGCGATCAGCCGACAACCCTCGCTAGCCTTAACACCAAACCCAAAAAAGAAGAAGAAAAATGTTAAAAAAGGAAAAAGACATTAAAAATTCAAAAAAAAAAATTTAAAATCGTCACGTTAGCATTGACTAGCAACGTCAGCAATTTTCAGCCAAACTTGGCCGAATGAACTCAATTGGTAAAAAGTGAAAATGTTTATGATTGAATTGTCAAAATTACAATAAATTTAGGACTTTTTGGATAATTTTCTCCCGAGCGGACCTTATAACTATGCCTAGAACTCCTTCTATTAGGGATTTTCTATACAAGATGAATACAAATTCTAGTGTCCGTGGATGGTGTTGGCTGTGTCACTTTATATAATTTTATAGCTTCACGTGGTAGATCGAATTTCATAAAAAGTTTTAGCACGCTTAACATTTCTCTCCTTTTTTTCTACTAGCTGTGAAAAGAATACAACTCATGCTTAAATGTTGCATCCATTGAAGATTAGAACAGAAAGCTTGTGTGTAACTGGCTCCATGGACCAAGCACTTACTATATGCGTCCCATCATAGTACTGTTTTGATGATATATATTTCAAGTAGCAGATGATCATTTTCCACTACCTAAAGATATTGATTTTTCTAAATTATTTAGTTATAATTTGGTTCACCAACGATAAAATTCCCTTTATCTCATAATTTTTAGTTTCATAATTGGACTGTCCTGTCTCATCATTTCTTCATATCTTTTCCACTTTGCCTCTCTCTTCATACATCCACTTCTAATCACTATTATATGAAATTACCAGCTTTTATTTGGTAAATTTTCTCTCTTACTGCACATGTATGCTAGTTCTTGAGTTGCTACTCGTGTTTGCGAATTTAGCGTATTTTCTATATTTCATCACCCCGCTTCGGCTGCATCAAACACTATCACCGTCGTAAAGTCATTGGCAAAGACTCGATTCAGCAGGTAAAATAACCCTTAAAAGGTGTACTCAAGCGGTGAGTATTAATTATGGGGTTGGTCCGGATGTATCAATCACTTCATAAGCTAGTGCATGTATTAGATATCTAGTGAATCTTTCTTGCGTCTCGTGCATTGTTAGAGGGGCTGGACATTGGACGATCTCTCCACTAAACATAGGATGTGTTTTGGAAAAGTCTTAATTGCAATTATTAAAATTAAGTATTGCAAAAGTAATCACCACATATTGTCCGATTCTACAGAAAGGAGTCGCTGCCGCCGCCATGGATATGATCAAGGAAGCTTTACCCACAACCCTTGATCTCAACCACCTCCCTTCATCCTCTCCAAACCCCATCATCAGAATAGCAGACTTTGGTTGCTCTACAGGACTCACATCCATTCAAGCCATCGAAACCATAGTACAATGCCTCTTAGACCTCATCAAACCCATCAAAGAACCCCGATTTCGTAACCTCGAGTTCCAAGCCATCTTCAACGACCTCCCCACCAATGACTTCAACACGCTTTTCACCAACCACCTGCCAGTGAGGCGGCGCTACTATGCCATGGCAGCCCCAGGGTCGTTCCATGGCCGTCTCCTTCCGACTGCGTCCCTACACTTTGCATACTCGTCCTGTGCACTCCACTGGCTGTCCCGCGTTCCAAAAGAGATACTGGACAAGTCTTCCCGTGCTTGGAATGGAGAGAGAATTTATCACGTGAACTCGCCCGCTGAGGTCGTTGGGGCTTACTCCGCTCAGTTCGGGAGAGACATGGAGGTGTTTCTCAGTGCGAGAGCGGAGGAGATGGTCAGTGAAGGATTGATATTTATGGTCGTGCCTGGTGAGCCGGATTTGGTTCATGATTCTCAGACCACTCTAGGGTCAGAATTCGAGCTGCTGGGTTCCTGCCTTGTGGACATGGCAAATGAGGTACGTAATTGCATGCATGGGCTAACACATGATGCATGAGATTGTACGCAAGAATAAGACCAGAGAGATTGAATTATGCATTTCAGGATGATTGGCCACGCTAATCGTACTAAAGTTCGCTTTACTGATACTCTTCTTGAAGGGTAGTAGTAGCGTGTTTAACTTGGATGTCCTAATTATTCCAACAAAGTACATTCACAAGAGCTATTTCAGTGGGGATCTCCTTAAATAAGTAATCGTGTGGTTTCATGGATCACTTTGTGGCGAAAAACTTTGAAAGTTGCAAAGCTAAGGTTACAGATCTATGCTGCAAAGAATGTAATAACTTTCGTGAAAAATAACATCTCCAAGTGAAAACCATATAGAGTGACATATTGTAGGTTGTTTCCGCTGTCTATCCCAGATGTAAGAAATAATTTATTTTCTATGGTGTCCATATCTCTTGGATCTGTCCAGTTGAAATCTATATATTAAATGATTAAAAATCAGTTCGAGGCACGGTGACTGTTGAGATATTGACATTGCACGTGAAAAATGGACAAAGAAAATACAAATGGCGAAAATCACTATTTGCCTCCAAGAAACAAGCAGGATTATTATCACTTTGAAAGTGAATTTTGGTTACGCAGGGGATCATAAGCAAAGCCAAAGTAGAGAGCTTCAACTTGCCAATGTATTTCCCATCAGAAAAGGAGCTGAAACAAGTGATTAGTCGAAACAAATTCTTCCACATCGAGAGGATTCAGACTATAAGCCACCCCAAAATGCACGTTGCTTTTTCCACTCCTGAATCGCGCTCTCTCTGCTTAAGAGTGGGATTAGAGGGATTGTTGCGCCATCATTTTGGCGATGAACTGATCATCGACGACTTGTTCCATCGTCACTCGCTGAAAGTGGCGAAATCTCTCTTTTTCCTGAAGCCAGAAAGTCATGAATCCATCACATTCTTTGTGGTCCTTAAGCGCAAGAAGTCTGAAGAGAATATGTAGTGATTACACTGGTACATGCTGTACTTTGTTTCATGGTGGGAAAGATGCTTTAGCCTGCTACTTTTTCTGGAAGAGAGAATTGACTTGGAGCATAAATCTGAGTTCAAATCAACGAGGCCGTTAAATGGATATCCCCAACTCTAAGAAGTATGTGCTTGATTCTCCATGTAGTGTGCTTCTTTTTTATTTGAGTTAATATTGTTGAGAGAACCCATTATATGTTTTGAAGCTAATAAAATTATTAATGAGTTACGTCGATCTTAATAAATGTTAGAATTGTTTATTTTTCAGCTTATATCCGTTGAAAAAGAACTTTGATGTAATTGGTAAAATGATTCCGATTGATTTAAAGAACCTATGTTGAGCGCACTATCTTGGATAATCTTAAATGTACCAAAGTGTCAAGTTTAGAGGATTTATAGGAGAACAGTTGAATGTATTTAGGAAGCTAAGTGTATCCGTCGCTTGAATATCAACAGGGTAATGCATGGATATCAATAAGGAACTGCATGGATATCAATGGGCTATTGCATAAATATTGACAATGTATTGAGTGAATATGGGTAGAGCACTATGTGAATACAAGTAGATTAGTAAGTGGATATCAGCAGAATTTGCACTAGATATTAGCAGCTAGAATACAAGCAATGACTGTGAATATGAAAATGGATTTATAATTCTACGATAACAACTTTTATCACAAATACTATCTTGAGATAATTTTATCCCTTAATCGTTCATGATCCAGTTTGAATTCCTTATTTAGAAAATTTTAATTGACCAAGATTATCTACACAAAAATATTCAATCGCGCAAGATATCTTGATTGATTATCATTCCAAAAACAAAATATATTCCATAGACGAGCTACTCTATTTTTGGAAACCAAAATTTGATTGCATAGACAACCAAATCTAGGGGATTCTAATTGAACGATTTCATATGCTCATTGTCTTCCCATTGCGGAAATGTTTAGTTGTTTAGTTGGTATCGCGAGATCTGCAAATATAAGGTAATTCTAGTTCTAGAGGGTTACAATTTGTTTGGCGCTCCAATCTGCCTGTTGTTGGAGCTGACGTCGACGGAGGGGAGAAGGTTAGGCCTAGTGATGGTGAAGCCTTCAAAGTGGGAACTAGGAAAAAAGCAAAGGCCGACGTGTGCTTGCCGCTCCCCTTGTAAGCGTAGCGGGATGGACAATGCTAGGGATGTCCTGCAAAGTTAGCGTACGAACTGTCGAGATAGATAACGACTCTTATCTAGATATTAACATGACCTACTCATTTAACATGTTTAACTCCTCTACTCTTTGCAACGGGAGTCTTCGATGGGGAACATTATGAATTTCATAACTCGAAACCAATAAATGAAATTCGCTCACCGATCAGTCTTTTTTATTATATTTCCTTTTTCATTTACCGAACTCTTGTTCCGATCAATATTTCTCTTAAAAAAAAAGAAACTTTTGAAACATGATGTAATCGCAGCCATTACTGTGTACATTTGCTGGTTTATGTAATGAACAGTAAAAGATGCTCGATTCGCTCATAGACATAGAACCTAGATTATCTCCAATAATAATAATAATAATAATAATAATAATATGAACTCAGGCCCAGACCGTGGGCTTTAGGCCCGTCTTAATTTGAAAGAGCAGCACATGGTAACTAGTAGGTCAAGAGAAAAGCGTGGGGCCCCCCAACAAATTCTTTCCGACATCCCCACCAAAACCTGAACAAATCCGTAACTAATCAGCAATCCAACCTCCTCTTCATCGGAAAGAATCGTGGACGATAATTGTAACGAAAAGACATCGGATCCCCAGGAAAAAGAACTTCAAATTCCCGATTCGGAGCCGTTTCCTCCCTCCCTCTCGCCGGATCCCACCTCCCCTGTGATCTCCGTCCGCCGGCAGCTAGATCGGAGAAGAGAAACCTCTCTCCCTCTCTCCCTCCCTCTCGCGGGATCCATTTCCATTTCCATGTCTTGGACAGCTGCGATCCTGCTGCTGTTGCATCTGGCGCCACTGGTCTTCCACCGAGCGACGGCGTCTCCGCCCTCATCCGCCGCCGGATCGCGCTCGATCCTGCGGGCGGCCGCCGCCGATGGCCCCGCCGCGGATTACGCCGTCGAGTTGAACGCCACCAGCTTCGACGCCGCCCTCGCGGGAACTCCCGCTACTTACGCCATCGTCGAGTTCTTCGCCCACTGGTCAGTACTTTCTCTCTACCTCTCGATAGCATCGTTTCGGCGCGGTCTTGTGCGTGCGTGAGTTCGGTGATGCCTCGCCGTTTGATTTGGTTAGGAACGCCGTTCGACGCGATTCATTTCCCGTTCGGGAACCTGCCTCTCCGGCGAAATGATGTTAGTGTTAGGTGATGTAGAAACGTTTCTGGTAGTTTTGAGATCGGGTTAGTCGGCTCGCCTATGTTAGCTCTACCGGTGTTGCATCTGACGCGTGGTGGTAGTTTTTGAGCTAATAAAGTAGCATGTTCCTTTGTTACTCCATTGCTCATGAGCAACTGAAGACTGCGAGAGATGTCAGATTCCGTTTGGCTGTGTTGAAAATTTATATTTTCACTTGAATTAGGTACTTGGTAGCAGGAGGAAAAAAATTGTCGTTGGGGGGAAAGCCGGTTGACTCGCATAGGATGGCTTTTTATCGAGTAGCCACCGTAGTGGTAGCTCTGAAGCATGCTCAGTAAACAAAAATTAAGTCAGGCTGAGCGTTTTTGTATATTGTTCTGCTAGTCATCAGGGAGACATCGTCATGACCATCTTCATGTATTGATCAGCCTTTATTTTAAGTCAGAGAGAGCAGCAAGCTGCCAAGAACCATTAGACAGTGAGGTTATGGTGGTACTGCTCACTAACAAATGTCTATCTGTGGTGGTTGGTGAGATAAAGGACTGAATGTTGTGTAGTGATTATGGTATTTGTTCATTGGGCTTGATCGCCCTTGCATCAATGGACATGATAATTTTGATTGGGTATATTGGCAAGACTTAACAATTTCATTCTGTGCCTCCAAACATTTGTGGACCATCATCTTGCTGTTGCTTTGCTGCATATCAATGAGCCCTTCATGGTTAAGCTGCAGAAAATATTAACTGAATATTGACTCGGAATGACCTTATTACGAGTGTTGGTTCATGCAACCCTTTGGTTTCTTGATATGGATATCATGTTAGAAAATTATTGGAGCCAATAGGAGCATCAATTGAAAGAATGGAGATGAAAAAATCATGCGACTTGCGGGTTTATCGCAGACATTGTGGATGAGTTGCTCAAAATAATGAATTTTAAGGACAACATTGTATCTTATGATGCAGGCTTTCACCCCAATGGTTTCCCTTTGCTATGAGTTGGCCTGTAATACTAGGAGAGCAGATAGCTGCAGCTGATCATAGTACTAAATACTAACACACCTGATAGCTTGAATATGATTGCCCAATTGAGTAAAACACCAACTTACCAAATCAGCGACTAACTCTCCATTCTCAAGTAATGATCTTTAAGATGACCTTTGCAAGCATGGACCCTGGATGCTTTAGATGGAAAGGTAGGATTTCATCTGGCTTTACATGTTTCTGGCTGGTTAGCTGGTGGAAATATGTTAGATTTCACTTAGCCTATGTTGTTATGCCATCCTGTGTTTTGGCAATATGGCATCTGAGTTTGAATTAGTTTGATTAGCTGATTCTGCTATGCCTGATCAATGGTAAAACACAATTTTAGACAATATGTAGCAGCTAAATAAGTGCTTGCTTAAGTTGCTGGTCTTTTGAATTCTGGAAACCAGGTTGCTCACTTTGATTAATTCTTATGTTGGAGATACATTTGACATAAAATTTGTAGATTTGCCTTCTGACAACATGTTGAGGTGGCAACATCTGCCCTTACCCTCTAGGTATATAGGTATAATTGCTCAAGCAACAGCATGACTGGTTCCAAATGCTTTAGTGAATTTCAAAATGTTCGCTTTTGCATTGCAGATACATTAAATTGTAATTCTAGGTTTCTACCGAAAGAACAGCTCTGAGCCTCTCTCTCTCTCTCTCTCTCTCTCTCATGCATGTCCAACGAGTTTGAGTGTTCATGTGTGTGTTTGTGTCGGTTTCTTTGTGTGGCAGCGTAGATGTATGGATTGGTGGCTGGGTATGTATGACTGAATTTCTGATTGCTGTTGATTATTGATCTTGCAGGTGTCCTGCATGTAGAAATTACAAGGTACTATCTGCTAGTGCTACATATCAAATATTGAATTCTTTATTTTTTTTTTCTCTTAATAACTTTTTAAGATTCAATTTTGTAGCCGCAATATGAGAAGGTGGCCAGACTTTTCAATGGACCTGATGCAGTGCATCCCGGGATAGTTTTGATGACAAGAGTAGACTGCGCACTGAGGGTACTTAAAATTATTGCGTCAGCATTTCATTCTATTCCAAATACTGTTGCTTCGAAATACTTTGCTTTGCAGACGAAAAAAATGCTGGAAAACTCTGGTTTCCTTTAGAGAGGTATTTATGTCCAGACTTGTGGTATGATGGATCAGTACTGGCATGGTTGTGCAAAATCATTTAGGAATTTCGAATTGGATAGGTAATCGTGTTGGCAAATATCTGATGTGCAGGTTGCTAGGATTAGACAATGAAATTTTTATCAAAAGGAAAATGAATGATTTGCAATTTTTGCTACTGATAAACATGGATGGTCCACTACTTGAAAGCCACCACTTTTTTGTACCATCCATCTATTTGAAAAATGAAAATGCTGGCCGTTACCATTTCACTTATTTATGTTGTACTATAGATTAACCTGCTTATGCGGTCTTTGCTGGAATCTCTTTAATACATGATTAAGCTATTTGGCCCATTTTGATTGTTTGGCAGAGCAGATAAACAACAAACTTTGTGATAAATTTTCTGTGAGTCATTATCCTATGCTCTTCTGGGGGCCTCCTTCCAAGTTTGTTGCTGCCGGTTGGGAACCTAAACAAGAGAAAAGTGAGATACGTGTAATTGATGATGGACGCACTGCAGAACGCCTGTTAAATTGGATCAATAAGCAAATGGGCAGGTAGGAAGTATTTCTAGTATTTTCTGGTTACAAAGTGATTATTCACAGTACATTGTTCATCTTATAAGTTCTTGGACATCCTAACAAATGCATCCAGCTACTTAAATTCCTTTCGTCAACCAGAGATAAGTTTATCCTTTCAGTTTTGGAATGTATTAATAAATTAGTCATCTGTAAATTTTAGATTTCCAGATTGACAGCTAAATTATATGCAAAATTCCATGCTTGGAATATAAAATAGGCTTTTCAAGTTTGATCAACTTATATTTGTTGTGCTTGGTTGTTCAGTAGATGCTGATTCACTTATTACTTATCAGAATTGTATAATTTTTTTATTTTTTTATTTTTGGACGGAATCAGAATGTGTACTGAATAGTCACTATTGTCACAGAGTGAAATCGAGAATTCATATGAGCACCTAATTATTAGATGTCAATCAGGGAGCTACATTACTATTGGGTTGAGACATGTCTAACCTTCGAAGTGAAGTGGGCTTTACCTTTCTTTTCACATTTGTGGAAGAAGATCTTGTCTGTCTTGAGTTATTTGAGCCACATATTAAGCACTGCAAAGTTAAACTTAGACTTCTCATTTTTTTTTTCTCTATTGTTCAATACTGAATGTACAGCTCATATGGTTTGGATGATGAGAAATTTGAAAATGAGCATCTCTCGTCAAATATTTCAGACCCTGAAGAGGTGGGATCATTGTAGTCCAAATAGTTCTTTTGTATCTAATTATACTCTTCTGTACTACTATTGACTATAAAATGGTTAATTGAAGATTGCACGGGCTGTATATGATGTTGAGGAGGCCACAGCCGCTGCCTTTGACATCATTTTGGAACACAAGGTGCAATTTATTTACCTTCGATATGGTTCTGCGAGACCTAATCTGGTGTCTTTCCATTTTTTGCTGAATCCCTTACATTGTTTTCAATTTCATTTCCGGTCCTCTCCATATATAATATGAAAAAGATCAAGTCGAAAACTCGGGCTTCACTCATACAATTTCTGCAACTTCTGGTTGCGCATCACCCTTCGAGGCGGTTAGTTCACATTCTTTATTTTGCAACTATGATTGCCATTAATGTTCTGCCTCACTAGTTTTTGACTTAGACTGTCTGTTTTAGGTGTCGTCAGGGTAGTGCGGAAGTTCTTGTTAACTTTGATCACTTTTATCCCTCGGATATGCTGATGCTTGACAGACAGGAAGTTTCTAGTGGTGGTGACAAGACAGCCTTTCGTAATTTCCAGATATGCGGAAAAGAAGTTCCTCGTGGATATTGGGTGGGTACACTGTTAATTCTATTTTCATACTTATTTTAAATTTTGCATTCTCTACTTTTGTCAAATTCTGGATATCTCTGTGTGAGATTTATGAACTTTTTGCATCTGATCAGTGTTTATGTATTTTAATAATAATAGCAGGGCATCTCTAGTTAATGTTTGTTGAAATGTCTTTTAATTCATTGAGGTTAGACTACTACAGTTGGGGGAAAGAGAGAAACAATTCAGTAATGGCATATCTAATCGTGATTTTGAGGAGTGCAGAAAAGATTTCCAACGTGCTGTAGCCTAGAGACATATAAACCAGTTTTACACATCATCTTAAGCCCACCCTTAGTGTCCATTTCTCATGGTTCATTAGTAACAGAAGTTTCGTTGCTTGAACATTTTATATATGCATTACATGTTATCCAGTATGATCTTTTTAAGCAATCAGGTTCTTCTTACTCCAAACTTTTATGCCTTGCCAAAAGTTATTAGATCGTCTGATTTTCACATGTATGTGTGAGATTGTCATCCTCAGCCAAAGCACAAGAATGGAATTATAATAGGTAGAGCTGCTGTAGTTTCCTAGGGTGCTTGACAGTGTTATAACTTGTCTTTGGACTCTGGTAGTGATGCCTTTTACTTGAGAATAATGTTGAACTCCAATGATTTGGTGTTACTTGTCAAGTCTTAATGAGATAAGAAAGAAAATGTGAAAAGGTTACAAATAAAGGTTGAACCCTGAAGGAAAGAAGGTTAGCTCATGCAAATCACAAGGTTCATCAAGCAATTGGTAACCTGATTTCTGGTCTAGGATGCTATAATGGTACCCGCTATAGAAACTCACAATATTCACAGTCGCCTTCATGCAATTGACACTCTGGCAGTGCATCAAATGGTAAACATGATGGGTTTGTGACTTCCCCAAGTGCTAGTAAAAGAGAACATGAGATGATACATGAGGGGAGAGCACCTCTGAAACGAGGTGATTTAGTTGTTGAAGAGCAGTCATCGATTCTGCGACAATAGCAGTCGGGTATTGTGCCTCAGCCCACAAGAGCTGGGTGCCAAAATAAGTTGATGTTTTTATCTTCATCCTTTTCACACCATGCTCATACAAAATGACAAAATGTTGGACTTAACGATAGAAGAAACTTTTTCCTCTAATTATTTCACATTTCCCTCGCCCTGGAATTTCAAGAGCTAAATTTTGGCATTCATTGTGTTTTGTTGCAGATGTTCTGCCGTGGCAGCAAGAATGATACTAGAGGATTTAGGTATTATTGTTCTCCTTTATTTGAAGCCTGACTCGTCACTCTCACCTAAGCATCATTTTTGGAAGGTTCAGTATAATGTGGCAGAAGCTCGTGTCATTTCTTGTTGCACTTTTTAATTCAGCCGATTTGGTTGTTTTGCAGCTGTGGATTGTGGGTGCTTCTTCATTCTCTATCTGTAAGAATTGAAGATGCAGAGAGTCATTTTGCATTTGGAACCATATGCGATTTTATCCACAACTTTTTCATCTGTGAGGAGTGTCGCCAACATTTCTATGGAATGTGTTCAAGGTACAACTATCTAATAACCATGTGGTTAAGCTTTTTTAGTATT
The DNA here is from genome assembly GCA_014182365.1 of Eucalyptus tenuipes. Lineage (NCBI taxonomy): Eukaryota > Viridiplantae > Streptophyta > Magnoliopsida > Myrtales > Myrtaceae > Eucalyptus > Eucalyptus tenuipes. The sequence continues at coordinate 26,714,240 of CM024538.1, read as the reverse complement.
AGTACCATTTACCATGTGCAAAAATTTTCTTCAGCGTTTCTACTCCATTCAAGACGACACGTGATTTTGCACTTTGGTTGTGGCGTACGCATAACAAAGTAAATGAGAGATTGATGAAAGATGAAGCTTCTCTAGGCACTGCCGATCCCAAGTTTCCAAAGATCATTTGGCCTCCAAAACAGCTTTGCTCATCTTGTCATCGGTCTGACAGTCGAAGGAATGATGGTTCTATTAATATTGACTGGGACCAGGATGAGGTTTTTAAATTTCTGAAGCAGTACTATGGGAAGACGCTTGTGTCTATTTACCAGAAGAAAGATATGATTCAGAAGGATGGAGCTAATGGAGCTCTGGAAGATTCAGTGACCTCAACAAATGCGATTGTGGTGCCTATCGGAGCTGCGTTAGCAATTGCTGTTGCTAGCTGTGCCTTTGGAGCCCTTGCGTGCTACTGGCGTTCACGGCAGAAGAATCGGAAGTATTACCACCATTTACACCCTTATAAAAACATATGATTTTGAGTAGGTACTTATCAGTTTAGGGAAAATAACTAAAGAATTTTATAGCGGGTAAAAGGGCAAAATTGTTCCCGGATGCTAGGATTGCTGATCCTTTATTTTGGAATTTGAAAAAAGAGGGGTTTTTTTGGGTGGAGTTTGTTTGTTTGGAGTTAGGTTTTCTTATTTCTTTTTTGTTTCCTTCAACGACATTTCAGGCCAAGAAGAAGCTGGAATTAACATATTTTTTGAAGGACAGTCGTTACACACACTGAGGTGCCAAAAAAAAGGTAAAATCACTGCAGTAGGAATTCCCTGGATACTCCCGCACCAGTTGGGCCGTTACGCAGTCACTTCCTTTTGAAGGTCTGATATGGATTGTACAGATGCTTTTTGGACAAAATTACATGATTTTAGATGAGATTGTGCGATTCTGTGGCCTAGTTAATGTACATGTTCTGAAAGTATGGTAGAGGGTGACCGGTGGGTGTCGCCGTTGATTTCTGAGTCGGAATTTTGTCTTGTACTTGTGCTTTACGGAGCTGTACATTGATGATCGAGCGGGATTGTTTCTTGCTTAAGGAGAATTAGTTGCTTTTCGTGGCCAAGGAGCAAGTTTTGTTTATGGTTCATGAAGAGAGAAGCTTTCAAAACGTAGGACCCGATGCGTGGGCACTAGGAAGGGTTATCTAATAGCATGCCTGTACTTGTTTCTCCCTCTGTCTATTTTCATCTTACTATATGGTTGAATTCTATACTTTAAAGACGAGTCATATAATTGATTCCAATAATGGGTTATGGCACCTTCTCTTCTCCTTTTTGTTCGATCGAATTTGAATGAATGGTCATACCTCTACATCCGGTAAGGGCCTGAATGAGCACGATGGAGCGATCGAGGGGCTTCGAATGTGCAAGTTGGATCCTCATTTGCCTTCAGCACGTTCCTCATTCCGCATTCACAATTCTTTCACAGGGCTGGGAGATCTCTCCATGCAGACCAATCTTCTTGAAGTTTTGATGATTGGATCGATCTGCTTGCAATTCTTGTTCGCGTCAATAGGAGTATTCAAGCTCTTAGCTGCTCTGTAAGCGTGTACGTACTGCGATTTATAAGATGTAGATTCAAAATTGCCAAAAGAAAAAAAAAATGGAAAATGCAAAGTGATGAAATCCGCTTCAGCCTCTGAGGTCAGTTTCGTCATTGCACAGTAACTGCCAAAAACTGTAACTATTTCTAACTAACCAAACGGTGCAGGTGCAATCTCCGCCAAATCTTCGGGCTCGTCAATGAGAAGCCCTTCTGCTCATTTCATTCTCAGTGCTCCACCTTCAACCAGAGCCAACCGAACTGAGAAACCACTCTCTCTCCAAGCTTCTCGATCAATGGCGTCCTTGCCCTTCGTCCTCTTCATCACCGCCGCAGTCATCCTCGCCCTCATCCCTCCGCTCTCCCTCTCCTCCGCCCCTCACTCCGACTCCCTCCATCAAGCCGCCCGGATCCTCTCCGGCGCCCGCTTCACGTCGATGGCTCTGACCCTCGAGCTCGTCTCTCAGACGTCGGTCGTCCCACGCTCTCAGTCCCTGACCATCTTCGCCCCCCGCGACTCCGCCTTCTCCCGGTCTGGCCAGCCCTCGCTCTCCCTCCTCCAGTTGCACTTCGCTCCACTCTCTCTTTCCCATCGCTTCCTCGCTTCGCTTCCCTACGGCACCGCCGTCCCGACCGCGCTGGGCAACCGCTCCCTCATCGTCACTTCTCTGCCGGGCGACCCGTCCATTTCCCTCAGCGGCGTCAAGATCGACGGCTTGCCCCTGTTCGCCGACAAGTCCCTGACGGTTTTCGGAGTCGAGAGGTTCTTCGACCCAGGTTTCGAGCTCTCTTCGCCCGTTCAGGGACCCACGCTGGATCTGAACTGCGTCCCCTCGCTGAAGAGGGGAAACCGCGCGGGCTTTCCTGGCGATGGCTCGTTCCACGAGGCTTCGAGAAAGATGAAATCTTCAGGGTATTCTGTGATGGGTTCTATCCTCGGAATGCAGCTTCTGGGGTTCGAGTATCGGACTGCTACGTTGACTCTGTTCGCTCCAGTCGACAAGGCGATGACGCATAACAAGGGCAACTTCAGCGAGGACGCTTCGATCTTTCTTCAGCACGTGGTTCGGTGTAAGCTCCTGCGGAGTGATCTGGCTGAGTTCAGTAATGGGCCTGCGCTGCCGACGTACAAGAAAGGGTACGGCATTCGCATCACGAAATCCGACGACACCTTCATGGTTAATAAGGTGGCCATCGACCACCCGGAATTGTACGTGAATGAGTGGATCGTCATCCATGGGGTTCGCGAGATGATCGGAGCGAAAAGCAGGGCGGTGGACAAGGGGGGCCACAAGGCGGCGCACAAGGGGTCCAAAAAGAGTGGCCATTTCGAGGAAAAGGGATGGGCGACGTGGCAGTTTCGGGTCTGGATCGCCATCTTCCTACTGGTCTCTGCTCAAGTCTGTTGTTGAGTTCTGGTCGATCTGTTGCATTTCTAGTTAAACGTGCATGTGGTTTTGAATAGATATGACAATGTAGAACAGGGCGCAGTGTCATGGAGATGCTGATCTACAGTTGGATTTTAATTCAGTGTCCATGATCCCTCTGTTTTCTGTCGTTCCCCAGAGAAAATTCTTGATTGATGAATACACGTTATGCTTTTTCAATTTTCTTTGCTTTTCTCTTCTTATGCCTTCTACTCACTAGCCTTTATCTTACAGAAAATTGCTTTTGCTTTCTTAAGCGTATGTAGATTCTCTATAAATGGGCAGCGTCAGTCTCTATCAGCCGCACGCTTCATCTGAAGATGGCCGCAGCCTAAACACTGGGTAATATCCTTCCACGGAAGAGTCGCTTCCCAGCTGGAACACCAGTGAATTACTGGAGGTGCTAAAAGATAACCATATTAACGAGCAACTCTAATAAGTAGATGCCGTAAATTGCTCATTCGCAAGCCACATTTTCTTTCGGGAGAAAAGAAACAAGAATGAAATCACTACATATGCTAGTAACAGGATACAATTGAAAAGGCTTTAGCCCTAAAAAACTCAAAGTGAAGCTTTGCCCCACTTGGTTTTTTTCCTGCTGTGGGAGGACGCTCGAGCTATAAAAAGTGGAAAAGGTAACCTACACACTTCTATAATGATCCTACTATTTGATCTAAAATACACTACTCGCGTTGGATGACCCAGTATCACGACGAACATTGTTGTTGCTGCCGCCATTGATATTGTTGTCATTAGTATCACTCCTGAAGTTCCTGCAGACTTTGATTGGTAAGGAAAGCTTTGCAAACACCTCCTCCCTTTGGGGGCGGTTTGCATAGAGTATCCAGAGGACAAGGCAAAGCATGACTCCTATAGAGATCAAGCCCAGTCCGGCATTGACCAACCTCAGATGACTTTCCAGAGGAGGACAATGAGTGGTGGTTATCTCCTGGAACGTGTCCCTCACGAAGTCGCAATTTTGAAGGCTGAGTAGAGGAGGGGCGTAGTGCTCAAGTGCATAACTTTCATTCACCGCCTCCACTAACTGCCTGTAAATTGCAGGGGTGATTCTACCGGGTGTAGTGCATATGCCATAAGCAGATACTTGGCATGTGTAATTCTCCCAGACCTGAAAACATTTCAAAAGAAATGGAGAAGTCAAAAAATCTATTGAGGCCAATAATGCAACCAGTTGAAGAACAAGGAAAGGACTAGGCATTGCTTGGTGATCGTTTCTCTTAAACTGCTGCAGCTTATTGAGAGCAACAAGGCAAGTGAAGGATATTTTCAGTGATTTTCACCCACTAGTACAGAACTTCGACAAAAACCATGAAAGACTAACTACTTTGGGATTTAGTTATTATGAAGAATACAAAAGGGAAATCCCAGAAGTATTTCATCAGTGAAAGGAAAGCAGACAAATGCACAGGATCACTAGATCTCACATTTGCCGGTGTCACTTAGCTTCAAAGTAATTGTTCTCAGAAGTATATGTGTTAGAGAAACAAGAACGACAAAATTTAACATCCGATAATGAATAAAAGAAATATCAACAACCCAAACCAGGTCTTTTTTTGACAGAGGCATCAGATGTGGACCTCGTGAACAATTAAAATTATCATTTTTAACAGCTTTAACTTAAGCACCAAGGACCTAATGTGTCCCCACAAATGGGCATGTATTGTAACGGCTTGTTCTCTTAGTAGAAAGAGGAGGACAAAGTAATGGCCAACGAGTATCATACCAAAGAAGCATTTGCGATGGACACTTCTTGCGGTCCACATTGGCGATCTTTCAGAGCAGAGTCAAATGGAGAGCAGAGAGGCGGCATCATAGGTCCGGACTGATTGTAGTAATAGAGATTGCCCTGGGCTGGGTATGTATCGGCGTAAGTATATATAAATTGATTCACAACATTGACAATACCCGTGATAACTTGTTTACTCTGTACTAGTGTCTGATTTGTGGTTCTCTGGTCGACACAAGGAAGGATGTCGCTAAGAGCAGATTCAGCATGGGGATTCTCCACCCATTCTTCCATTGCCATGCAAGTGTCAGAAATTGTACTGGGACAAAGAGGAGAAGCAATGGTTAAGTTTCTATCATTCCCAGTATTCTCATTTACATGACATGAATATATTCTCAAAACATTAAAGATCTTAAGAAGGCATAGATTCAGGCAACAGGATTGATTTTTAGTCTAGTCATGAAAGGTACAACCAGTTAATATATTGGCAATGCAAGCAAAAGCTAAAAAGTTTTAGGATACAACACAAGAAAACGTATAACAGGACAAATAGAAGTAAATAATGAAGAAATGGGAACTGCTGGGGGTTCAAATTTAGAATATGAAACATCAAACCTCAAACATAAGAATGATATTAGGAAAGTAATGAAGTCCACATGCAGATTATGTCTCAGAGAAATAAATGAACTAATAAAGTCTGCATTCTGCATGCACCTATATAGAAATCTACAAGCAGATCTTTCATTTTATTGAATACAGAGGCTAGGGAGAATTGACGAAGATGCTTGCAGTGGAGTTAGCATCTTACTTGTTGAAAATTACAAAAACTCCACAGAGGATGAAAGTAACAGCAACAAGTAGCCACCCACTTATGACAAATCTGCAAAGATACAAGATAGCATGTTAGACTCGAGTAATAAAACAATATTGAGAAAGAAATGCAAATCACTGTTGCATTGCAAAAAGATCATTGTCAATGCAAAAGCCTTACAAGTATATTGCATGCCGATGGCCAAGGACAGACAACACTGGGAGATGAAAATATAATGAATCAGAGGCAAGAAGACAAGGAGAAATAAAATCATACTGGTCAGATAGAGATTGTAAATAATAGCAGTGTGGCAGATGCATACAAAGTCCAATGAGAGACAGCAGAAGCATCACAGCAGCCACAGTGATCAATGTTGAGCGCCTGCACAAATGCATCAAAGAAACTTATTGTTGCCTCAAATACCAATAAGAACTCAGTATGTTAAAGTGTTGCAAGGACAATACATACACTGCATTAAAAACTCTTCTTATTTTTCCAGAGTTTTCGCTTGTCTTCTCTGCCAGAGTATCTGCTGCAGCATTTAAATCTTGATTCAACTTGTCTATATCACTCATGACAGTGGATGGAAGGAAAATTTGTGCCACACTGATATTCTTTGCAAGAGACAAATACTCAGTAACATTTCTGAGTGTCTGCACCGTGTAGTCTGACTGGTTGACAACATATTTCAGAGTACTAAAAACTTCACCATGAAATTCATCCTGTCCAACAGATAGAAGTATACATCCAACCCTGTACATTCGAAGATTAAGAGTGTGTTAAGAAGAGCTTGAAAATGAACAGAAGACCCAAAGGTTTTATAGAGTGCTGTTTACTTCAACATTCGTGACTATTTTATCGCTAATGAAATTTGTAGATCAATTTTCAGATGTTATATATCTTAGTTAAATTGGCAGAGGTCAATTACAGGAGTTTACCCTAGTGGCCATTCTTCTCACATGAGAAGGGAGAGGTGGGGAGTTCGATTCCCCACCTTTTCAAGGAGGGCTGGGGGTGGGTACATTTAATTTCAAATGTGGATTTTAACTACCACACTCTGTAAAGAACCAAGGCAAAAGTCTGACAGTAAGTTTAGAGTTAGATTAGGACGAACAATATATATATATATATATATATATATATTAGCAGAGGTCATTCTGTCAATCACATCACAACAGAAAGCCAAGTAAACAATAATAAGAATGAAAAAATAACAGTTCAAAGAGAATGTGAAGAAGAGAAAAGAGGCAAAATCTCCACATGAACAATCAATGGAACGCACGGAAATCTCTATCCTCTACCTCTTATGCACACACAATGCATGGGTGATTCGCTAAAGAAGACAAAACTCACGAAAGTAGGAGACAGATAGAAACTACGTAGCAAGAAGTGAATGATGTGCTCATATGATCATATCAGACATGATATTACCATAACATTAGTACATCCAACCAAGTTATACATGCATAAAAGAGGACCCCTAATCCAATTAAGTGAATTTCACTCCAATAAACCACCAAAAGTCAGAAAATTAACTGATGAAAGAATAAAAAAGAAAGGATAAAGAGAATACAAATAATGGGAAAAAGGAAGTGAAAATACATCGACATTAACAATTTATCGATATGAGCTTGAAGTTGGGTTCTTACGCCGCGGCAGATGTGAAGAGCAGGAGCATTATGAGGCATATTCTTTGTGAATTGGGAGATCCCCTGTCTTTTATTGTCATTTGCCATCTGCAGCAATGATGTACCAGTAGAGCCACCCCAAAAAAAACAAACCAAAGGACAGCAAGCACGAAACCAAAAGCACCTGTGAATGCAACAGACTGCAAAGAAAGATGGCTAGAAAAATCAGGTAAATAGTGGAGATTTAACTTAATCTTAATGCAATAGAATCATTTAATTTAACTACCCCGATGTGTCCTTGCAGATTGGAAATGATATGACACAAATCCAATCGATATGCGTCAAAATGCTGTAGACAACATCTGAAGTACAAATACATATGCCAACTTGATTTTGATCATGACAAGGCAGATGTCACAAGTATACAAAACACAAACTGTTGGATGTCATATTATTATTGTTTTTCCTTGTCAGATTATAATCCAGACTAACAGAATTTGCAAGGAACCTTGGTGATTTAAACAACAGAAACAGCTGTCTAGGGAGACAAAACAAGTAACTCTCCAAATGAAACGAAGGGATGCACTATCATGTGAGGCTTGCTTCCCTATCCATGCAACTGAAGAAACAGAGGACTGACATCCAATTTAATGTCAAAGCAGTCACTGGGATATGTAGAGTTTTGTATAGGTAAACAGTCAAATGAAAAACTTTAACTATTGGATCCACTTATACAACGACGAAAAACTTTAACTATTGGATCCACTTATACAACGACGACACTTGATCCCAAAAATCATCAACTCAATCTGCCATATCCATGTTTGCCAGTACATACACAAGGAACGAATCAAACAACAATACAATTTGGCTAGGTCCACTAGCACAAGAGAAAAACAAAGAGGAATAACTACTACGAGACTCAATGCTTCTAAATAATTTTAATGGTAGTACGTTAAGAATGCTATGAACAAGAACTAAAAACCAGACTTACAGCCCAGTAATGCCGATTAGAAATGTCCCAACCGTCTCGATAATGCTTAAAACCACGAAGAATATCAGGCCTATTTGTTCTATTCCCCGCTAACACCAGTGTGCTCTGCGGACCACTCGCTTCTGGCCCAGGCGCTTCTGCAAGGGCAGCGTTCGAGATGCCATTTTTCCATGGCCCCAAATTCTCTTGACCTGCGGGTACAAACTATTAGACGACAAAGCACCAACTGCATTGCTGCAAATACTTGGGACAAGCACCATGCTGCTAAAAAACAAATACGAGTAACATAGTGCGGAGAATCTCAGGCCTGCCAATGCACTACATCATATACTGAACCAGTACAACGCTTCAAACAAAGTAATACCCAGCTTTCTGGCAATCCCAAAAACGAATCTTCTGCACATAACTGCTCAGCGGAATATAACCTTCAATGTAAAGTTACATGCGAAGAAAAGATTCTTCATCTCGCCTTAGCAACGAAACGAAAGGAAAATCACCGACAAGCCCATTCCAAGAACTGCCACTTCGCATAAAAAGAAAGAAACGCAAAGCTTCGAGATTTTAGCAAGATCATCGAAATCCTAGTAAAGTGACTGACCCAAGATGAACTTGAGTGGATCCTTGGCGAGTCCATGCCGGGTCGAAACAGAGTCATCTGCTATCGAGCTCGAAGAAGCCCACGAGAGAACCAAGAAAGCGATCAAGAACCTTCCCATGTCTCGTGGTCGCTTCCCCTCCTCTCCGGCGAACCCGTTATCACTGGAGCCACCGGAGAAGAAAAAAGAGCATCTCCAAGATTCGGCCTCCGCGCCAAACCCCGGGAAAAAAAAAAAAAAAACCGAAACTGGGGAATTGGGCAACGGAGGGAGATGTCAACAGAGCCAGCTGGTCATCAATCCGGCACCCAGAGCAACCCAAAAGTCAGATGGGTGGAGACTGAATGCGAAAAAGCTGACCCATTCACAGCATCTAAAAGAGGAGACAAGGAGAGACGGAAACAGCGAGTCACATGGTGGGAGGAGTGACAAGAGAGGAAAAAAAGGCGGGTGTGAATGCCACCAGCAAAGGACCCTCTCTCCCTCTCTGTCTCTCTCGCTCTTTCTCTGTGTCTCTGTCTCTCTCTAACTCCGCGTTCCCTGTGCATTAACGAAGCAGCAGAGAAAAGCAGTGGGGGCTTTTCTTCTTTATCGATATCGGCTGTTGCTTACCCCACCTGATATCTTTTGTCTACTTCTGCTTTTTCCCCTTCTCTCCTTCTCTCTCTCTCTCGCTTTTCTGGCTCCCTTTCTTTTTGCCGCTTTTCGTAGGCTTATTCTATCATGTTAAATCGGCCACTGAGATTATAGCGATAAACTGGAGTATCTTTCCCCCGATTTGCTTACGCCTAATCAGCCTTCACTTTACTAATATGGGAGACAAACATCCGGTGCGGTCAGGCGCACCGAATCCTCTCACCGCACTGCCAGCCATCCTTGCATAGCGCGCACGAGATCATGTGTGACTCCACATAATCCAACAGATCCGCGAATTGACTATTTCAAAAAGGGTTGTCAGATTCAGATCGTCCAGTCACGCCCAGCCGCTCAAAATTTCATCTTGAATCTAACCGAGCGAGTTCTGCACTTCCCCAGACAAGTGGAAGCCGGACGTTTGACGATGGAGGGAAGCTCCGGCGGCCCCGCTTGGTGCCGACGGACAAATGCACGCGGAATTCCCGCGGATTGGATGGGTGGACGCGGGGAGGAAGGGAGCATGAAAAGGCGCGTGCCGGACGCCGCACCCGATCTCCACCACGATTCCGTGCCGCCGGGGCGTATGATTTTTTTCGAGTGGCGGTGGATCACCACCGCGAATCACGCAAATGTCACGTCAGCTTTAATCAATCAAACCAGAAAAAGGGGTCGTCCTCGGAAACACGTAAAATCCAGCGTGGCATAAGAAAAGGGTACATCTTTATTTGGCCCTCCTTTCCCTTTTGCCTTTGCCTATCTTCATCATTTATTGTCTTAACGAGTAAGTTTTCCTAATCATTTAGTACATCGAAAGTTACAACTTCTCCCGCCGGTTTATTTAGCTAGTGTCGTAGTCGGTAACAGCGGCTAGCAGTGTTACCTGTACTGGCATAATGTTTGGGCAAAATTCTGTCAATAAGTGGTGATGGCACAAAAGAAGAATGATATTGGGTGTATTAGGACTAATAAAGGAAATAGATTTGTGAAACGATAAGAGTATATCATGAATCATGATGGGCTTTATTAGAAAATACTTGCAAGTATGTCGAGTTGCTTTATATGTAACATTCATAAGGAGAAAACATAAACGTAATACTTTTTATGTTTATTAGTGAAGTGCTGATGCCATGTATATATGGCCAATGGCGGAAGAAAGCATCAACTTCTTAGATAAAAGTCTATTTATGCATTTCTTTTTTCAATCAAGTTCTTAAATTCGCATAATTTTTCTAATCAAACCCCTTCGCTTCTAAACTCGATTCCTTAAAGCTAAAGAGTCTGCTGGAGATGGAGAAAGTCACATTTGAAAAGCTCAAGTGTAATGTTTATGTAGAGAAATTGTATCGCTCAAGATTTGATCGTGATTGTCATCTTCGAAGTTTTTAGTTAAAAAAGGTTTTCATGTTAAATCTTGCTAGTTTTGACAAATAATCAATTCCAATGAATTGGATTTGAAGTAGGGCAAGCATGATCGGAAAAGTTGATCAACTTTGATTAGCTCCAAATAAATGGGCGTTGATTGTGGCAAATTCAATTAGCAAAGTTATGCAAATTCAAGAACTTGATTAAACAGATTAAAAGTTCAAGGATAAAAGATAGACTATTACCCATCACAAACAAAACCACGATTAAGATCTTGTTGACAAGTCCCTCTTTGAGGGAGATAAAGTCTCCAATTTTTAATGCGCTGAGATTCTATGGTTTTATCATAACCTAAACATTAGAAATGAAACTATTTATTTATCAAATATGCCTTACAAGTGTCTAGAGGGCGGTCATAAGTAAAAAATTTTCTATCATAATCACTCACTCGTCACTTGAGTAGACTTGACTACTAACCTGAAAGAAAAAAACTTGGTCTCCCCTTCTTTTATTTGGCGTCTTACATGCACTCACCTATAAAAAGAAACGTTGCAAGGCATGATCAAAGGGTCTATTATCTGGCGTTACTTCTACAAAATTGGAGGGTAAGCATACAGAAACTTGCTTGGCGAGAGAACAACGACAGCAACGATAAGGAATCCAATCCCTAAATGCGTAAGAGGAAACGATCACGATCGCTATATATAGGATTAAAAGAGGAGGTCTCCATCAATGTCAACGCTCCAAGTAAAAGGCCAAACCTAAAACACGTTGTTGTTTCTCTTGGACATGGATTAGTTGGGCGAAAGGGACCTTCGTCGACTTTCATATCTATCTCTCGACTCCACGCTCCATTCGGTCATACACAAAGACATGACATATCCAACGAGAAAACGTCATGCAAACACGCGCATGTCTTCTAGATCCTGAATGCTCGAATACAAGCGTTCACCAGAACTTTGCCATTCGAAGTGAAACTGGCAAGCGAGGCAAAGCATTTTTGCGATGGTGTAGCGACGAAGAAGCACGTGCCCCCTCTATGCGGCGCAACACTTGGGACTCGATATGGTGCTGCGTTGGTCATCTGTTTCTGCTCTTGTTTTGTTTTTGTTCGGACATTACCCGCTAAGGGAATTGTATCTTTAAATAGGGTTTTGGTCAGTCGGTCACGCTAAAAATGGTGGGGCGCCTCTCTCTTGATCCTATCATCGTGAGGGCAGTTGAAATTCACGTTAGACACGTAGCTACGAACGAAACGGACCAGACATTTAGGGCATGTTTGTTTGTGTTCCTTGTTTCTGTTTTTGAACAAAAATTCTGTTTTTTTTGTTAGGGAACAAAAAAAAGAAGTAAACGCGTTTGTTTGCATTTTTGTTCCAAATCTGTTTTTTGTTCGCGGAAACAAAAAAAAGTAAACAAGAAACAAAAAAAAAAAGTTATTTCTTGTTTTAACAACTTTTTGGGAACAAAAATTCTCTCTCCACTCTTTTCTCTTCTTCTTCTTCTTCTTCTTCTTCTTCTTCTTCTTTTCTTCTTCTTTTTTCTTTGGCCGGTCGCCGGCCTCGGCCATGACTGGCGACCGACCGTCGGGGCCGGCGACCTCGCCGGAGCGTCGCCGGCCCCTGGCGAGGCTCGGCCTCGCCTTGGTTGGGCGAGCTCGGCCTCGCCGGATCCGGGCGAGCCCGAGCTCGCCGAGCCTCGAGGCGCGGTGCGAGGCGGGCGGGCCGAGCTCAGCTCACCCGGCCACGGCAGCTCGGCCTCGAGCCTCGCCGTGGTTGGGCAAGGCCGCCGGCCCTCATCGGCCGGTCGCCGGCCTCGGCCCGAGGCCCGGTGACCGGCCAAAAGAAGAAAAAAAGAAAAAGAAAGAAGAAAAAAATTAAAAATAAAATTAAAATATTAAAATATTAAAAGAAACAAAAAAAAAAAAAAAGAACACAAATTTACCAAACATGTTTCGTTCTTTTTTTATTTCAGAATAAGTTTACCAAACGCGTTCTTTTGTTCAAAAACTGTTAGGAAAGAAATAGTTTTTTCTATTTCGTTCCCTAACAAAAAAAAAGTAAAACACAAACAAACGCACCCTTACACATAGCAGGCAAACGTTGTCAAGTGAAAACGATGTTGGATAGACATTTCTCATTTAGCATAACCAAACATCTTTTTCGATTGAAAATACTTTTAAATAAATGGACAAAAAAACAAGTTTTACGAATCTAAGTAAAATCAAATGATACTTAAGGCTATGCTCGTATAATAACATTTCTATTCCTCTATTTTTTTTCTTTTTATTTTTTTGCTCTCCAGGAAAAAAAAATAAGAACAAGAATTCGTTTGGTAACGCCAAAATAGAGAAGTAGCTGGGGAATAGATTTGGAGTAAAAACAAGAAGTAGAAAAAAAATAGCTTATTATTCCTAAGAATAATTTATAGAAATAAGTCATTTTCTTTCTTTTCTTTTCTTCTTTTTCCTTGTTGCCCATCACCTGCCCTATCTGCCACCCCCGCCACCATCCACCAGTTGCCAACGAAAAGAAAAAAAAAAAAAAAAAAAGAGGAAAAAGAAGGGAGTAATAAATAAAGAAATAAAGGAAAAAATCTCAAAAAAATTATTAAAGAATTATTAAAAAATTAAAAAAATCCTTTATCACAAAAAAAAATTGTGGGTTGTATCAAACTCATTCTTGTCCTTTTTCTATTTGGAGAATAGAAATATTGTGTAGTTATTGAACGTGTTGTTTTATTTAGAAACTATTCTAGGGAGTAGAAATAAAAAAGAATAATTTCCATAAAAAAAAAAATTGTTCGTAGAAACATAAATATTTTCAAACGCATCCTAATAGCTATAATCTCCACACAATCGAGAAACGTATTGCAAAGATGTTAGTAGGTGCAAGATGAAGGAGAGATTTGTTATGTGAATGATCAAACATCCTCCAGGGCTCTTTACATGGTTCATTTAAGGGCCGTCTAGTTTTAAATTGCCCCAAAAATTGCAAATGATTCGAGTCAGATTCATAGAGATATTCAAAGGGAAGAGAGAGGGGACGTGTGCATATGCGATCCAGTAGAAGCAAGCTGTTATGCTACTTAGCTTGCTCGGTTGGAATTTGTTGCCAGCGTATGAATTGAAGTCAAGTTTCCATCCAGGAACTTGATTTGTTCAGAAATTTACTACACTTGTGAAACTGTCTATTTAGATTTAGTTCGTTGCTCTATTTTTCTGCCGATATGAAAGGTGCAGCGTCGAAGAAAATAAGATGGCTGTAAACGTGAGTCACGTTTTGTATCGTAAGCCCGATATTACCGAACGGACTGAACTCAAGGGAGGTGCAAAGCCTCTAGCGATGGCGACAATCGCATGGCTAAATGTCGTCGGAATGTCCGATTCAGGAATGTGAACTACAATTTTGCACATCCTAAGTATACAACCTACTTCCGGCATGAAATTAACGAATTTGACTACAACTTGATCTACCTCTATGATTTATGCTTGAGTGCAACTTTTATATCAACGTATTTATGTGTCACAAGAAAAATATTTCCACTCTATTTACACCAAGTTATTCTTGTTCAAGCCATCGTCCACCCTTGATTCATTCGCGACATCAATCTTGGCATATGTTGGTTAATTAATATCTTGTGCCACGGTTGCTGGAGAGAACCCAGAGCAACAATTTACTAAGAACAAATCCAATATAGGATCAATTTCTCTTTTCAAAACTAAATCAACTGAAATCAACAAAAATCAGCCAATACAACCTCTCAATAAGTAAAGATAATGCCAAAATACTAAGAAGACGAAGCCGACAAAAGTATTAAGATTTTATTTGAAAATCCAATATAAAAAAAATTATCGACAGCCTAAATGATTTTCAGTAAACATAAAGAATAGCAGAATATACAATACATTCTTCCTTAATCACATGCTAAAGGCTTAATATTAATGATACAAGCATATTACCTCATCATAAGATGAATTAGCTTAAACGGAGCAAGAATAACATACTTGAATTTGCGCCAATATTATGAAAGGCGTTCGCCACTGGATCGCAAAACCGTAGGTGTCCTTCTTTTTAACTTTTTGACTTTTACGTCTTCTTTTTATTATTTTATTTTATCTTAATGTTAGCTCGGCCCGCAAGAGGCGGACCCAGGCAACAGTGATCCCCTTGGAATCGTTCGTTGGTTAGTGCGTACGGCGGCCGGGGATTGTGTCCCATTTAAGGAAATGGAACTACATGGACTCAACAAAAATATAAGTCGTGCATGGGATCTTAAGTGCGACGTCGGGGTGGTGGGTCCTCCGTTAGCGTCGCCCCAGGGTTTACCCCCCGTTACCCGGGCCTGTCGGGCTGTCCGTGTTGGTACGGTGCGCGGGTTCCCTGGGTCATCAAAAAAATAAAAATAAAAATATAAGTCGTGCGATCACAGAGGTTTTTAGAGCTTGATGCTTGCGTTGGTTGGGAACCAAAATGACAAGGCACAGTCACCGTAGAAACATGGCTTCTCTACGAAACATCAAATGTTCGCGTCAGACTTCTTTGATCGATCTTGGGAGGAAATAACTCGCGCAGTTACCCTCCTTTCCCGTCTGGTGACTTCCAGTTTTGGATGTAGACGAGGGAGGAGATGGGGAGGAACGAAATTGTTGGAGGAGAACTAGTGAACGGGGGAGCGACGAGGGTTTGAAACCAGCTGTCCATCGAACTTGTCTATCAACCTCCTTTATTAAGCCGATTGGAATCCTCTGAGATCACGAGTGGTGCTTTTGCATTTTGAAGTTACCTTCTCGAGGTCATCATTGGATTCATGAAAAGGCTCCTATCGATTTTCTACTTTTCCATTTGTCAGAAACGGATTCCTAATTAAAAACTTATACTTAAACAATCGAGTAACACTAAAATACAAATGTGGAAATGTGCCCTAGGATCCTTGTAACACCGATTGTAAAGCATATCACCAAAACAGACGTACTTTGCTTTCCATGAATTAAATGTTGTTGCAATCTCGAGAAAGATCGATCCTTCGATTGTTGATGGAAGCCTCTAAATTCTTTTACTTGAGAGAGGGAACCCACTAAAAACCAAAACTTGTAGAATGTTGTCAATTGTTTTTGTTTTTTAACATTCTTTTATATTGCAATTTATCTTACATAAAAATAACCGCCTCCTCTTATGGGCCCCTTTCGAGTTACGGGCCAAGTTTGGCCCAGCATGAGCGGCCCAACAATTTTTATAAAACCCATTCTCACTTGCACATGATGGACTGAATATAGTTGTCTCTTCTCCTTTCTACAACTTTCATACCAACAAATAATCCGTGCAACCAACGTACTTAGAGAGCTTGTTGTCATACATTTGTTATGAATTTATAGCAGTTCAAAATAGACATAATGTTTTCGAATAGATATAGTATGCAATACTCCAGATCAATCGATTGTATTTACATCTCTCTCGATCTCTTTTTAGTTATGATATATCATATTTGTTGGAGAAAACTTCCATATTTGTTTTGAAGTTGACAAAACGCTTCCATCAGTCTAGTCTGAAGACTTGCAGACTCTATTGTCAAAGTCTGAAGACCTCCAGGCTCAAGATTTAAAGTCTGCCCTCATTGATAGTTTCCAGACCGACAAAGAAAAGATTTATCGAAGGAGTCTTATTCAAATGCGAGTATCTCTTTTGAAGATTTGATTCGTGCGGTTAAGGAAGATCTCACGGCTGGAGATAACACCTCAAGATCTATTATTCGTATTGAGATTAATTCGAATAACTTAGATCCGATTGATTGGCGAAGTTTACCTGGAAGGTTCTATTTATGGAAACCTATATCCTGACTGTATGGGCGAGCAGAATTGGTGGGCTATCATCACATTCCTCAAATAACTAGAAATCTCCCTAAATTGATTATGTCCAACGAATTGATTGGAAGAACTCCTTTGGAAGGTGCTAACGGTTATGAAGGCATGGAGGAGTATAGAAAGAAGACGCTCAAGTTGTTCGAGAGTGCTTGATAGAAAAATTCCAAAGTTTGAAGCTCCTTGTTCTTTGTGATTTCATTTGAGCCCAATTTGTATTCAAAAGAGAGATTAGATAATTGTGAGACATTGAGGAAGTGTAGTAGAGTCTTTACACTGTGGAATCAAGAACATGAGACTGTAAAATCTCTTTTGGTTCTTAGTGGAATCCAGCCGGTGGACTGTTAGCGTGGGAGAGTGGACGTATGCCTGGTCTAAGCCGAACCACTATAAACCTAGTGTCTTGATTCTCTATCCCTAAACTCTTTACTTTATATCGCAGCTGTATATAACTGTTTATTGTCTTCATGCTTTCAGTCTATTAATCTTAAAAGCTAATTTGTTTTGTTAATATTCGCAAAAACTTCTTTGATCAACTATTTAACCCCCTCTAGGTGCTCGTACTAGTCTTATCAATATTCACAATTATGATTATCCTAAACTAATCATAATTGGTTGACTAGAGAATATAAAACTAGAATGTAATATCTCAAACTTGATTTTCCTTTTTCCTTGAGGTCTCAATTTCAGTTCAACTCGCTTTTTTAGACATGTTCTATTAGATTAAATCAATTAATGATTATTAACAACATTCTAATATAGCAAATATTGAATAGAAATATTAAGAACAACTAAGAGTCATGTGGGTACTTATTGATGAACTCTTTCCTTTAAGAGTCTCACACGGCATAAAAGTTAAGAAAAAACCTTTTTCACTCTTATTAATTGTCTCATGTATATATAGTATGAAATACGTATTATGGTATTAACTCTCTTCTTATGGAGCGTGTCTCTTCATTTTTAATACTGTACAGATGATAGTTCAGACAGACCTAATATCTAACTTGAGTTTAAGTATCTATTCTTTCAAAGAATCCATCAAAACTCACATATGGCATTAAATACAGATAAAGTAAAACATGATCAGATATAATAAATATTATGTTCTCATTTTAACACTCAATTAATGTGACATCTATATTTTAACCTTTAGTTCTTGATTATCACATAGATAATAAACTTAAAAATTGTCTCATCTCTATTTATCACACAGTAAATAGAGGTGATTACTTGTGTAAGTAGAATAATCTCTTATTTGTTTAACATACTTTCTCAATATATAATGCATTACGCATTAAAATATATAAACGTCAAATTAAAAATCATTGGCTTTAATAATGAAAAGATAACTTCATTAAATGTGAATACTTAGGGAAATTAAAATATTCAATATATCAACCTCTATGCAATCTTAGAGATTTTTACATGATCGTAGAAAATATCTATGTATTGGCTTTATCATAAGATTTGCTATCATTGTATACATAGATATGTACTACAAATTTATATTTTTTTGTGCAACCATATCCTTGACAAAGTTATATTTAGTGTCTATATATTTAATCTTGTCATGATATTTTGGATCCTTAATGTACGCTATCGTTGCTTGACTATTACAGTTAACCAACAATAAGTTGTAGCATTTTTAGCGATACCTAAATGATTCATAAATCTTTTAAGCCAAACACTTTCTTGTACTAATACTGATAATGCCACGAATTCGGCTTCTATCATGAACAAGGCTACACATGTTTGTTTCTTACTACTCCAAGTTATGACACCATTGTTTAGTAAAAAAACAAATCTAGAGGTAGATTTCTTTTCATCTAAATCCTTTCTCTAATCAGCATCTGAGTAGCTTTCAAGCCGTAGATCATTTACTTAATAACTTAGCAAATGATCGATAGTACTTTTTCGAAACCTTAGTATTCTTTTGACAGCTGTTCAATGTGCTCAACCTGAATTTGATTGATATCTATTTACCATTCCAACTGTAAAACATATGTCAGATCTTGTACACATCATAGAGTACATCCAGCTTCGAACAATATTAGCATTAGGAACACATTGCATTTGTTCCTTTTATTGTGGAGTGTTTGAACACAATTTATAGTTCAATCTTTCACCTTTTGCAATTGGAGTATCTATAAGTTTGCAGTCTTGCATATGCAATCGTTCAATAACATTATTTATATCTCTTGTGAAAGAGACAATGATCTCTTGAAATCTTAACTCCAAGAATATGTGTAGCCTTGCCTATGTCTTTCATTTTAAAGTTGGAAAATAACCAATTCTTAACGGTATTAACAAACTCTATATTGTTTATAGTAATAAGTATATCATCAACATATAATGATATGATCACAAATTGATTTTTGAATCTTTTGATATATACACAATAATCATCATCAATCATTGTAAAATTATATGTCATTATTGCCTTATGAAAATGTATATATTATTGTCTCGCTGAGTATTTAAGATCATATATTGATCTCAAAAGAAGACACACATTTTGTTCTTCTTCACCTTTTGAAATAAAAACAACAAGTTGTTCTATATAAATTTTTTATTCTAATTCTTCATCGAGAAAAACAGTCTTTACATCCATTTGATATAATTCAAGATTCATGCAGGCCACTATTGTTAGAATAAGACGAATTAAGGTAGATCTCATTGTAAGAGAAAAAATTTCCTCATAATCAATTCATTCATGTTGATTATACCCTTTTTCCATAAGGCGATCCTTATATCTCTCTATTGAGCTATCGGTTTTACGGTTTATTTTGAAAACCCATTTGTTTCCAACGGTTTTGCATTCTTTTGGAAGATCAACTAGTTTCCAAATATAGTTTCACTTTATTGACTTAATTCCTCTTCCGTTGCATGTATTCATTTTTCCTTGTTATGGCAACTTAAAGTCTCATTTACATTTTTAGCTCATCTTCATATTGTAGAGCGACCATGAAAGTTCCCCCTTTAATTTTAAAACGTCGATGATGAATACCTTTGTGAGTTGTTCGCCGTACGGGAGATTGTACATTTAGTACATTATTCTCAATTACACTCCCACTCGGATTAGATAATGATGATATCGTCTCATCAAGTGATTGTCATTAAAACTAAATTGAATTTAATTCCTCACTTCTCACATTACTCCAATTTGGACGGACTCCATTAAGTTCATTATTTTGATCCAATATTTCAAAATAGGGAGAAGTCCTCATCTATTTCTCCATTATTAAGAAATTCATCCTCTAAGAATGTGATATCTTAGAATTTAAATTCAGTTATACTCTCACTTTCTTGCTTATCTATAAGCATATACCCTTTCGAGTGCTTTGCGTATCTTATAAAAATACTCTTTTTGCCTCTGGGATCCAATTTCCCATACTTGTGATGGGGTTCATAGGCAACATAACCCCATGATTTTAAAAAAATTAAGTTGAGTTTTTTACCTGTCTATAACTTATATGGAGTAGAAATAACTGATTTGGAAAGCACACGGTTATATGTATATATAGGCAGTAGTTAACAAAGTGTCACCCCAAAAAGTGATAGGGAAGTTAGCATACGCTATCATGGACCTAACTAGTTTTAGTGGGATTCTGTTTCTTCTTTCCGTGACACTGTTTTGTTGAGAAGTATAGGGAATAGACAATTATCTTTTTATTCATTTTTCATCACATAAGTTTTTGAACTCATTAGATAGATATTCTCGACCTTGATCATATCATAGCGCTTTTATTTTCTTAACTAGTTGATTTTCTATCAAGCTTATAAAATTCTTGAAACAACATAATATCTCAGATTTATGTAAATCAAATAGACAGGTCCAAATCGAGTATAATCATCTATACACATGATAAAATATATAATCTCATGCCTTGCTCTCACATTCATTAGATCACATATATCAAAATGGATTAAATGCAAATGAAATTCAACTCTTGTTCCTTTTCCAAATGGTTTCCTTGTTGTTTTTCCTACTAAGCAATGCTCGTATATAGGCAAATCAACCTTTTAATATTGCCCAATAAGCTCTCTTTGGTTAATCTATTCATTTGTTATTGACCAATGTGACAAAGTCTAACGTGTCATACATTCATATTATTATCATATGAATTAGAAGACATGAAGAGGGAATAACTAATATTGACATTACTATAGTCAACATTCAATACAATAGAATCATTTAGAAAGTAACCACAATTATAGTAACTCGTACCTAAATACAAGTCTATACTACTATTATGGAAGTTCAAATTAAAATCAAGTTGAACTAACACTAAAATAGACACTAAATTCCCATGAATTTTTAGAGCATATACATCATATAAGAACTAAAGTGTGTTCACCATGCATAACTAATTAACAGGTGTCAATTCCTTTAACTTTAGTTTTTGAATTGTTCCCTACATAGATCCATTTTGTTTTAGTCGGTACTCATCAAAACTCCACGAAGGCTTTTCTATCATTCGCTATATGGTATGTTGCTTTCGAATCTACAGTCCACAAAGGGTTATATTTAGTTAGAAATACAAAACTTGATATATAAGCAAAATTCTCTCAAGAATATAAGGGTGTTTAACTTTCTTGACTCGCCACGGTCGCAAGCATAGTGACTCTTTTTGCCACAATTGTAACATTTCACTCTTGATATTCTCTTCACACAAGGACGTTTTCCTCTCTCATGTTGGTTAAGTCTTGGTTTCTTGCCTGAATAGCTCGCTCCCTTACCTTTTCACATTTTAAACGAATTAAGATGCTTGCGCTTGGAGATCGAAACCCCATGTAAGTTAGAATCAACGTAATAAATATATGTTTCTAACTTAGCTGCTAAGAGGCGATCATCTTTTTGCTAAAGGTGACGCACTGTATATATTGGATTTTTATATGCCATATTTTATAATTATTATCATTCAGTTTTTCTCCTCTGTTCAATTCAGCAATTATGATTTTAGTTACCAAATCATTGAATTTGAACATATCAGAACACATGCATGAATTATCAATGTCTATCATTTATATATCTATTTTGCATAAAACAATCATATTGATGAATAATTTTAAATAATGTTTCAAAATCAAAAGATCATGATTGTTTCCAATC
This sequence comes from Eucalyptus tenuipes, assembly GCA_014182365.1. NCBI lineage: Eukaryota > Viridiplantae > Streptophyta > Magnoliopsida > Myrtales > Myrtaceae > Eucalyptus > Eucalyptus tenuipes. The sequence continues at coordinate 26,692,485 of CM024538.1, read as the reverse complement.
ATCATTTAAATCCTAAACTGAAATTGTCATTAATATAATCTTCTATGCAAAATAAGTTGTTTAAAGCTACTTAAAACTTCTTTGAACTATTTACAAGAATTAATAATAACATGAACAACTGACATTAAACTAAAATCCCATTTACATATAGTAAACAATACAACAGAAAATACAACAACATCAATATAGAAGAAACTATCTACATAAGATATTCAAAAACATGCTAAAAGACCACAAATTCAACGATGCTCATCTAGCTTATGAACAAGGAATGTCTTTTTAAATTTCTTAGTAAACTTAAGTTCCCTCTTTGGCAACCAAGAGAAGACATACAAGAATCCCTTAGGGTTTCTCCTTGGCACATTCATTCTGCACTAGGTCTAATTCATTCTTAGGGTTGAAGTCTTCGTGGTCTTTTTCTTACAGTATTCCTCACAAAAGCCATTGCAAACTGTTTATAAGCCAAAACCACGTTGACCTCTCATATATGATTTAACACTATTTGCCATTCAGATGGAAGAGTGTTAATTAAGGCTTCCACCTTCTCAAAATTAGGCATGGGATAACCGTTCTAGATGATGTTTTGTATCATCTTATTGACTTGACCACATGTTCCGTTATGTTATCACATTCCCATCGATAATCAGTTAACTCAACTATCATCCTTGCAAGTCTTGCCTATTGTCCATCTAACAATATGCGAATAGGTGTGTGCATGTGATGGTGTGCCATTATTCCTGCAATAAATGTAAAAAAAAAAAATATTGATTACATATAATTCATGGTGAATGCAATTGAAAAAACTCATTTTTCTTCTTCTTCTTTTTTGGGTTCAACGCTGTTCAACGATCAATAATCAACGATCATTGCCGATCAACTGTCAACAGGTCACCTGGTGGTGCCAACTTGGTTGGGTCAGATCAACTGACTTAACTTTCAATGCTAGCTGACGTCTCGATGACGTTAACTGCATGTGACACGCATGCGCCAACGGTTTTGTGCCCGTTACATATGTGCAACACATATGCTCGACGAACTGCCATTTCTGGCCGCACCTGCAAGCATGTCCAGCCTCCTCTAGCGGCATGCCACTAGTCGATTATCTCGTCTTGACGAGAATTTCGATCCCGCACATTCAAAAACAAATTTTGACTCATTAAACTTTGAGATAGGGTGTCAAACATAAAGGTCGGGTGTCGGGTTTTGCGCCCCTGAGTGTTCGTTGGCAACGTTTCATGAATTTTGGCCATTAATCCATTTATAAACAACAACAATAATTGGGAAACAACAACACTAGGCTTTGATACCAATGTTGGAAATGTATTCCTAATAAAAAAACGTATACTCGAACTATCGAGTAATACTAAAACACAAATGCGGAAACTTATCCTAGGATTATTGCAACAACAATCCTAAATGACATCACAAAGATGGATGTACCTTATTTTCCACGGATTAAATGCTATTACAGTCTCAAGAGGAATTGATCCTTCGATCGTCGATTAAAGCCTCTGAGTTCTTTCTCTTCAGAGAGAGAATCCACCAAAAACCAAAACTTGCAAAACGTTGTCAATTGGCTTTGTTTTCTAATGTTATTTTATATTGCAGTTTATTTTATACAAAAATAACTACATTCTTTAATTTTCCCTTTTTGAGTTATGGGTTGGGTTTGGCCCAACATGGGCGGCCCAGCACCATTTATAAAACCCATCATCGTTCTTTTTCCTTAGGAGAGATGGGAGCAATGATAAGGATGGTGTTGTAATATGAACATGGAAGCTAATCGAGATCTTGTAATTGAATCAATGCAAAAAAACCAAAGACTGAAGCATTTAAACCCACGAAGAAAAAGGAATCTAAAGCAATGTGAAGACTAATTACAAACAAAAAAAGCTACCAAAGATTTACGAGATTTGATTCGAGCATTAACATCCAAAGGAAGAGCCAATAGCAAATACTTTAATATAATTGGAGAATTGGAGTTACAGTTACTTTCATTGCACAAAATCAAAGCTCTTTTCATTAGGCCAAGAAAAAACAAGAACGTGCGTCCTCTTTCTTTTCCTTCATGTGGCTACACTTGTGCGGCTCCTACAAGCAAGGAGGAGATACAAAAGCAAAAACCCTTGGCTTTTATTTCATTCCTTGATAATTACCTTTTAACCCATGATATGAACAAATATGTGACCCCTTATTTTGTCTTGTAGTGCAAAACTTTTCCAAGGTCAAAGTTGGAGTCATACATGCAACGATGCACTCTTGGATGATTACAAAGAACCAACGACCAAGAATAAGAAGACAAATCTGACAAAAAAGAAAAGAATAAGAAGACAAATTTGGTATTAGATTTTGAACATTCAAATCTTCCGACGGATCAGATTCTATAAACGGGTCAAATTCAAGACATTCAATTAACCTATGCGACGGCAAGGGGATTGGATTATGTGAAAAGGTCAAATTCAAGACATTCGATTAACCTATGCGACGGTAAGGGAATGGGTGACCACACAAAGACGTGAGAGCGACGACTGATGTTTGACGGCCATTAGGTATGCGATGGATCTTCAATGTTTGAGAATGAAAGCACTATTTGACATGGTCGCCAAGACAATTTTCCAACAAAACCAAGGCAATTGGAAATTAAACTTGGAAACTAAAAATACTTTGTTTTGGTTGTTGCATAGCCTTCATTTAAGTGACAATAAGGGAGCTAGGAAAACCCAAAAGAAGATATTTTTCTTATTGTTTCGGTGAAATACAAACACATTTTAATTATTTTTTGTTAATGAAGAGCTATTCCATCTGCACTTGCCAAATATTTTTCACAAGGAAATATAAAACGAACTGATTGACATTTATTTAGAACCAAATTTGTGATTATCATTATATGACCCTACTAGTCATCACGGCCCATTCATCTTACATGTAATAGAGATTTCGCAAGTACCTTTTGACAGAAATTGAGAGAGAAATGAGAAAAATTATATTCAGTATATTACTCTGTATTGTGTACAACGTTCCTTTATAATGTAAAGGAAAAGAAGAGAAAAAAGTAAAAAATATACAAAAAATACAATTTCCAATCCTTTGGATTAATCATAGATTAACCAAATCAATTGTCTATAATTGACATCCGAATCTTCGAATATAATAGATATCGGAATCTTTAGATATATTTCCAACACTCCCTCTCAAGCTAGTAGCCTATATATATCGAGGACACCTAGCTTGCTTAATAAGTATGTGTGTTGTCTTCGGCATAAGAGCTTAGTAAAAATGTCTGTAGGTTGTTGCATGGTTCCAATGCCCTTTGTCATAAGGACTCATTTGATTTTGTCTCAAGTAAAATGACAATTAACCTTAATGTGTTTTGTCCTTTCATGAAGAACTAGGTTTGCTACCAATTTGTATACAGCGTTGTTATCGCAAAATAATTACTAGGTTTATTGATCCATATTCCATGATCTGATAGTGGTCTTTGTCTCCAAACAATCTCATGTGGTCTTCACCATGGCTCAATACTTTGATTCGGCTGATGATAATGATATGGTCGATTGCTTTTTCGTTTTCCATGATATCATTGAATTTCCCAATTTGATACAGAAACCGGTGATGGACCTCCTGGTCATCGGGCAAGTAGCATTGTTTGTATCATAGAAAGCTATCATCTTCATGTTGTAATCACAAGATAAGAATATGCCAAGTCTGGAACACCCCTTTAAATATTTTACAACCTTCAGAGCTGCATTCATATGGGATTGCTTTGGAATATGCATAAACTGGCTAAGGATCTATATCTTATAGCATATGTCAGGTCTCGTCATAGTAAGATATATTAATTTGCCAACGAGTCGCTGATAGCTTGATGGATCCTTGAGTGATGCATCCTTAGTAGATGAAGAAGATCCCCGATCATACTCGTGTGTTGTAAGTTTGGTATTTTGCTCGATTGGGATAATTGCAAGCTTACATCCTGATAATCCTGCTTTTGAAACAATCTCCAAGATGAATTTTCTTTGACAGAGGCTGATTCCTTTGTCATTCCGAGCAATCTCAATGCCGAGAAAGTACTTGGGAGGACCAAAGTCTTTGATATGAAAGGTGAAATGCAGATACTCCTTGAATTTTGTAACATGATATTCATTATTTCTCGTGATGAGTATAACATCCACATAAATCAGTAAATAAATTGATGGATTCCCTGCAGTTTGTGTGAACAAAGCATAATCAAGCTTGGAATGCTAAAATCCTACATTAATTAGTGCAGCAGTGAACTTGGCGTACCATTGTTTGGATGCTTGCTTCAGCCCATATAGGGCTTTATGCAGGCGACATACTCAAGACTCCCTCTCTTTTCGTAAACCCAGAGGAAAATCATATTAAATTTCTTCATCTAGATCATTATGAAGAAATGCGTTATGGAACCCACCCGTGGGTAGCGCAATTGCTTGAGAGTTTTCCTTCCTTCGATTAATTAGTGCGCTGTTAGCGATTCAAGCGGGGGGCCCCGGCAGTGGGTTGCTGGGCCAGTCTCTCCCGAGGTATAGTTGCCGAGGGCCTCTTGGAGGCCCGTGGACCCCAAATCGGCATAAGCCGACAAGGGCGGACTGGCGGATCCTCTGTCACCAAAAAAAGAAAAAAGAAAAAGAAATGCGTTATGGACATCCATTTGATGCATAGACAAATTTTAATGATGGCAATAAATAAGAAGGAGCGGACCGTGACTTCCTTTGTAACAAGTGAAAAAGTTCATGGTAATCGAAACATTCTCTTTGGGTAAATCCTTTCGCAACCAAACAAGCCTTGTGTATTTTAATAGAGCCATTTGCCTTGAACTTGATTTTATACACCCACTTGCAACCAATTGGTTTTCGATGGGGAGGCAATGGATCAAAATCCCTTGTGTGGTTCTCCATGAGAGCATTAAGTTCCAATTCCATTGCACATTGCCACCGAGGATCACGTGCTGCTTCAGTGAAAGAAGATGGTTCTTGTTCTTCCGATATTTGGTTAATGCAATTCATGTGCTCGAGGGATAGCCGTGACGAGATAATTAGAGAACTCATTGCAGAACATATATAATCTTTAGTCCATGTGGTGGACGAAAGTGTTGTTGGGATTGTCGAAGTTGCTAAGGTGGTTCAAGTTCTAGTGAGAAATGAGAAAAAGTTTCCAAAGTACCCAATGAGGAAGGAGAAATATCCACTTCTTGTGATTCCTCCATAGTACTATGAGGTTCTTCTAATGCCGGCACAGCTTCTGTCGTGGATGGCTTTGGTGCAACAAGATTTTGAGGCAAAGGTAAGGATAGATCTTCATCAGATAAAAATAGCCGTTGTCTTTCTAAAGATGGTGAAGTTGAGTCTAGTGAAGATATTATTTCCTTGAAAGGGAATGTCTTCATGGAATGTAACAACCCTACTAATGAAGAATTCACTTGTAGAAATATTAGTAACTCGATATCCTTTTCGAAAGAAGGGATATCCCATGAACACACATTGAGTTGATCGAGGGTCCATTTTGCTTATGGGGCCCACATTTCTTGCATAATACAGACATCCAAAAACCTGAAGATGATCATTGTCTAGTCTTCTATTGTACAACATTTCAAAAGGAGTTTTATCATTGAGAATCCGAGTTGGCGTGCGATTAATTAAATAGGTAGTCGTGACCACACAATATCCCCAAAAGGACTCAGGAATAGAAGCTTGATATTTCAATGCACGAGCTACTTCCAACAAATGTTTGTGCTTGTGCTTAACAACTCCATTTTGTTATGGAGTGTAAGTGCAAGTACTTTCATGGATTATTCCATGGGAAGACATGAATTCTTTGCAATCAGAAGTGAAAAAATTCACGACCATTATATATACGAATTTTTTGCACAGATTCATCGAATTGATTCCTAATCAAGGAAAGAAATCATGATAGGTGACTAAAAGTTTGACTTTTTGATTGCATAAGATATACCCAAGTAGCACAAGAGTAATCATCAACAATAGTGAGAAAAAAATGAGACCCATCATGATGAGGGATATGATAAAGACCCCAAAACCAAATGGAGTAGTAACAAAATTTTATTAGCTCAAGATGCCCTAGATGGAAAGGATTTTCGAGACTGTTTAGTTGAGGGGCATATCGAACATTTTGGGTGAGGATAGCTTGCACTGTGACTCAATTGCTAATGAAAAAGAAGATTTTTATTCTTGCTAATTGCACTACTATAATTTTTTTTATTCAAAAATCTAAATCTCTCGGGGAATTAATCCAAAAGTATAGTTCTTGTGCAACTCTACCCAAGCCCATCAGCTTGCCAGTCGAAAGGTTCTGAAATAGACAATTTTCAGAACTAAATATGGCACGACAAAAATTATCCTTGCAAAATCTAGAGACAGAGAGAAAAGAGCGCCAATTTTGGTAACATATGTGATATTACCATTTGGGAGTCGAACTGATACACAAGATTTTGTTCAATTGTAAATATAAGAAAAGAATTCCTTATTAAATATTATGTGGTCACTAGTCCCTATATCAATTATCCATGCATCAACTGAAATTGGATTTTCTCTATACCTGAGAATCCAACATTGTTATCCCGTGTCTTCAACTGGCCCATAATTTGTACAATATTGTCATATTGCTCCTGAGTAATTGCCTGATGAGGTCCATCGAAATTTTTGTGCCGAGACCTGATAAACATTTGATTCATTCTCCTTTTTTCCCTTTTCATTAGGCTTTCCAAGTAGTTTCCAACATGCGTCTACAATATGGTGCGGACGCTTGCAATATTCATAATACTTATTTTTGAGTTTTGAATTTTGTCCACTAACCTTCCCCAATGATGTGGAATTTTTGGAGTCATAGGAACCTTTGTATGTTGGGGATGAGGGGGCTTTATATGGGGCACTTGATTCAGCTGAAGAGATGGGGGATTAGTAGCTGTCTAATCTTGTCTGCGAGTCCCAACTGTTCGATCACCCATGCAAGTCCCATCCATCCAATGGCCCACATAAATCCCAGCCGTCCACGCTTGTTCGCAAGTCCTAGTTGTTCGATCGTCTATGTAGCTCCCAGTTGTCAATTTCTTTGTTACTGCAGTCATGATGCTTCCAGAATCTCCTCTCCCCCTTTCTCCCGAGGTACTACTAGAGGAAAACATCGACGAAAACAGTGTGAGGGACACGTCATCACCACTCGCCCATGTTCAGCCATGGCTATCTGTTGGCTTTCCTCTTGGATAGCCAATTGGTGGATCCGACCAAGTGGTGGCAGAGGATCCATAGCCAAGATTTGAAATCGAAATGAAGAGTACAAATTGTTGAGGATCAGTAAGAATTGTGTGGCTTTCTTTCTCTCCTTCATTTATTTGTACTACCTTAGGGTATTTTTGGGACCCTTGAGCCGTTCTTTTGCTGCCTCAAGCGGTTCCAGAGAGCGAAGAGGTAATTGAACATCGGGGTGATTGCTAAACAACCATACATTTCTCTTATATTCTCCCAAAATTTTTGTGCGTCTTCAATCGGCGGGAGCTCGGCTGTAACATCGGAGGCAAAGTAGTTGCTGATCTAGGTGCGGACTAGTTGGTTGCATTTTTGCCACTAGTGTTGGAGTCGGTCTTTGGTCGGGAATGGGACGGTTCCGTTGAGGAAGCCAGCCTTGTCCTTGGTGACGAAAGCCTACTAGAGATCCCAAGACCACGCTTTATAATTCTCAGGTCTGATAAGTAGTGTCCCTATTAATTTCAATTCAAGTCCGCTGGTCGACGACACGTAGAGGGGGTTGCTGGGCTCGAGATTGTCGTCGTCACCGAATGGGAAAGTGAACGACATGAAACCAATTGGATACGTTGGGTAGGGATTCGTCCTTTGCCTTGACCAGATCTGGTCATTTGACCTGGAATTGTCTGGCCCAATTCTTCATTCGGGTTGGATCCGTGCAATGGATGGGCTTGCCCAAATCTAGAGGTATTCTCATCTAGAAATTTCATATGAGTATTGGGCCCACGCCCTTGGCCCAGTGGCCCATTGGCTTTGGATTGGATACTACTGGACTTGAGGCCACTGACTTGGGCTAGGAATATGAGTTGGACCACAAGTAATACCAATTCAGCTCTGGTTATTACCATAAGGCAGATTAGGAACCTGTTCTCGTTCCTGCAAGGCAAATGGATTGACATGCACTGAAGAGGAGATAGGCGTTTCCTCTACTGGTGAATTCTCGGCCATGGTTTCAAAAAAAAAAATTGAATTGCTATTTAGTTTGTTGAATCATTTTGCAAGATGCGACAACGTTCAAATATGGAACCGATAGAAATTGAGAGAGAAATGGGAAAAATTGTATTCAATAATTACTCTGTATTTATGTACAACATTCCTTTATAATGTAAAGGAAAAGAAGAGAAAAAAGCAAAAAAATACATAAGAAACACAATTTCCAATTCTTTGGACTAATCATATATTAACCAAATCATTTGTCTGTAATTGATATCAGAATCTTCAAATATAATCAATATCGAAATCTCCAGATATATTTCCAACACCTTCGATCTTCCGTATTTTCTTCTAAGTCATTTGAACAATTAATTGTTATTTATATGCATTATAGTAGTTTATTAAAAAAGAATATTACAATTGCGTTCACATGCGTAGTTACATTTATCTTTTATTTAAGTTTGGAAGGTAATTCGAAGTAATTAACAATTAAATTTCCTCGACCATCCATATGCACTCACTTGCATCGTTTGAAAAATAACTATTTTCACCCGTTTCATCCACGAAAAAGACAACTACTTGAGAGATTGATACTATATATACATACATATATATAGTGCTTGTGATGGCCAGAGGTGGCTATGTGATGCTGCGGTAGCCAAAGGGGGGGGATTGTGCAGGTCTCGTTAGCTTAGATTCGATGAAACAACGAGAACAGGAAAAAAAAAAAACAGTACAAAAAATATAAATGTTTCTGATCCCTGCAAAATTAGGTAGAGGGGACAGATATATTTACAGTTTACACTTATGGCCTTTGAAACTAGAGAATTCGTGGCCCATTTTTTAGAAATGATTTTCTTACGACACTGCACTCATTTAGGTTCTGGTTTTAGTATAGATCTTGAGTTTTGTTTCTTATAATATGACAAAATGATTATTTTGAGTTGATGTTGTCAACAATTTTCTGTGACCATTCATTATGGATAGTGAATTTTTTGGTTTATACTAGTGAAAGAGCGCCAAAAAAAAGAAAAATTTATATCTAAGTTTGATATGTGAGAGATTCATGAAATTGCTTGAAAATTTTCCTAGAAATCTTAGATTAAAATTCTTTTTATTATATACAAATACATTGGTATCATATATGCATGAACTTTCATTTAGCAAGGGAGAAGTACTTGATGTGACCGTCACACTACGTGGAGAAACATACAAACAAGAAGGAATTTGAAATTCAAATGTAAAAGTTTATTGAGATGTATATCGCGCGGATAATATGACTGATCGGTTATACTACATGACTAATATTATCGATATATAAAACACTTTCATCCTAACAGATGGAGAGAGTTAATGCTTTGAAACCCAATAAAACCCTAGTTAACCATCAATGCGACTAGGATCATAAAAGGGTCTGAATGATTGAGTAAAGAGATCATCTTGCTTAGCCTCTTTGATTGAAATAAAGTACACCATGTAGAAGAAGCAGTCTCATGTGTGGTTTACATGGCGGATTCGTTCGTATGGAAATAATGAAGCGATCGATAGAAAGCATCGCCGCATGATGGAAATTGAGGAAAATTGAGGCATTCAGTTGTATGATTCGATGTAGAAGAGAGTCGAGACTGGGCCCAACGTGCACGCACTCTTGTGCGACAGTAACATTCAAACGACATACGATTAGAACAATAGATTTGCATTTGCACGTGCCTCTTGTCCTTCCCTCTTCTACTTTTATTATTATTATTTGAAGCCTCGCTCATCCACCTTCTTCCTCGGATCAAACCCTTTTACAAGCTTATCAGTTGCTATTGTTCTCTCATTCCTAGATGGGTGCTCTCATAGATGATGTTGCTAGTCACGTTTCTTTTTCTGTTCTTTCTTCAATTCTCTGTGGGACGGTGTTAAAACCCTACGCATGATGTTCTATCATGAAGATATGTGGAGTGACAAAGTAGGGTTTGGTTGTTTTGATTGTTGGAAAATATGGTTTCGAATTGAATAGAATAATCAAGTCGAATTTTGAGGCGCAATATTACTTTTTTTAAGGATTTATTTATCCCAAATGTTGCTAATGGTCACCGATAAATATTCTCTAGGATACAACAAAGTCTCAAATGAGAATATTAAATAATAATTCTAGTATTTCTCTCAGTTTCTCTAGAAAACAATTGAAATTATGCCTATAGTTTTTAGAAAGAAGACTTGAAATGACTTCATTCTCATTCATACCAAAAATTAACATATATATAAAGATCGGTCTTAAAGAACATAGGCAACTCATTGCAAAAAGTTGCAAATTGAATAAATGTATCTCTTCGGGAGAAGTTGCAAAATAAACAAAGGCAACGGTTTGGGAAAGATTATAAAATGAACAAATGCAACCCTTCGGGAAAAGTTATAAACTAAACAAGCATAATTTCAAAGGTTATCTTGAAAAGGCATATACAATTCAGAATAATAAAATAAATATTTTTTTATAAAATAAGATTCGAATTCATAATTTCCAAAAATATTTAATGAACAACATTGTGGAGAACACTGCGTTTTATTTTGTACGTGCATATATTTCCATTTCTTCGTCATTGAGTATCTCACAGTTTGTATGAAAAAGAAATGTTTTGCAAATATGATGTATGTGGAGATTCAGCTATCTCATAATTCAGCATTTCGCCAGAGGCACATCGGAGGTGGGCGGGGGTTTCGATTGTGTAGCCCAACATACGGTTGCGAAACGTTAGCCATCTTTGCTTAAGTTAGTACTACCTGTTAACAAGTCTCTTGTAAACGAACTCCACGATGATGTTGTCCGCTAGTTTACTCTCCTTTGGGTGCGGTCTACACCATAGTGAGAAGATCGATTTGATAATTTGTTCGTTGTGAACGCATTAGATGCTTAAGGACTGTTTGTCTGTTTTCATGTTTGGTTTGGCAAGAAAGTCCAAGTCCCTTGTCCACGCTAACGTAGGAATTGACCAATGAAGCTTCCACCTAATTATTAGTTGGTGCGCATGATCTCTATTTACAAGGTGAAAATGGAGAGAAATCTCATATAGGCTCATTTTATGGGTGATGTGTAATGGACAGAATCAATCATAATAATTAAAAAAAAATGTATTGGAACTTATGCCATTTAATGGAATTTAATATGGATTTGACAGATTCTTGAAATGTAATTGGTTTGATCTAGTGTAATGTAAATGTTATGTTTGTTTATGAAAATGACATCATGTGTTGCACTACATGCGATACCCTACAAGGAAGGGAAGAAGAAGGAAGATAAGAAATCTGAAGAGGCTAGAGCTACTTTGTGTTTACAGTAAGACATTAAATATTTGTCTAACATGCTAAATGAACGACTTAAAAAACATGCCAAATCTTATCAATGGTACTTAAGCATTGTACCATGTCATATTTGAGTTACGTATGTCCTGTTTGTATCATGTTTACTTTATTTATGAGTCATATCTATCTTTATAATTATATATTAAACATGATGTAAAAGAATCAAGGCATGATCTCATTGTTTGAAAAGTTTTCAGCTGGAATTTAAGACAATTTCACAAATACTGTTTTGCTAAGTGAAGAATTTCTTTCATTTATATACATGTCAAAATGTCTCTAAACATTGAAACCATGTATCTTGCACATGTGAAATGATCAATTGACTAATGACCCTAAGAATATGAAGAAATTAATATCCTCTGTTCATGGGTAATATCCTATCTTTATAATTTTATATTAAACGCAATATAAAAAAGTCACAACATGATCCCATTGCTTGTTTTCTTCTAATCTAAATTGGAAAGTTTTCAACTGGAATTTAAGACAATCTCTCAAATACCGTTTTGCTTAGTGAAGAGTTTATTTCATTTATATATAGGTCCAAATGTCTGTAAACATTGAAACCTTATATATTGCACACGTGAATCGATCAATTGACTAATGGCACTAGAAATATCAAGAAATTAATATCCTATGTTCACGGGTCATATCCTATCTTTATAATTTTATATTAAATGTAATGTAAAAAAGTTACGGCATGATCCCAATGTCTGTTTTCTTTTAATTCAAATTGGAAAGTTTTCAGCTAGAATTTAAGACAATCTCGTAAATACTATTTTGCTATGTAAAGAGTTTCTTTAATATACATATATATAGGTCCAAATATATCTCTAAACATTGAATCCGTGTATCTGCCACATGTGAACTGATCAATTGACTGAATATACTAGGCAGATGAAGAAATTTATATCCTTGGCTACAACTTTGCAAATTCAGTTGAATGAATGTTCCCTTCCATGTTTATTAATAGAAGGCCTGCGTTTGGAGCTTGCAACCGCGTGCCCTCTCTGCTAGGCACGATCATCATCATCATCATCATCATCATCATCAATTTCTACTCTTGTCTTCCTTTGCCGTCTACGTACATAGGTCTACGGCCGACCAAAATCGTGTAAAACTCTTCTGTCATTCCATTATCCGATCATCATTCCCGGACGCTCGATTGCACATCTGATGAGGCGCGAGAGTCGGAGTTCGAATTCAATTGGCATGGCCTTTCAATTGTCTTACCAAAGCAACGCTAGCTACAAGTTAAACCCGTGCTTCTGCAACAAATCAAGGAACTACAATGCAAGCCATCTTGTCGCCCAACATACCCACTAGGCTTGGCATTTTATCACCATTAAAAACCTTTGAGAATGTAAGTTTGTGAATGTTAAGCATATCTGCTGGTGTAAACGCTTTGCATCACGAGATATTATTCATGGAAGTGAAGGATTTATTAAAAAGCACAACTATAACATTCGGTCGGAAACATCTCAAGTCGAACACTGCCTCATAAATTAGTGACTACTACTGGCTAGGGTTACTGGGCGCCGAGATGATATTTTGCCAAGATCTCTCCGGCCATCTCAGCCAGACGGAACAAGACCAATGCCGAGGACGTCAGCACGCTGAGCGCCACCAAAGCCGCTACTCCAAGAACAGCCCTGGGCCTAGTGGTCATCATCTGAGACTGCAGGAACCCCACGGTTTCGCAGATGATGGAGTTGTAGCTTGCGTAGCAGCGCTTCTCCCAGCCCATCCACTCAGGGGGCGGCTCATGGCCCTGCTCCGCCATGCTCATCTCATGGATCCGTTTCCGGAGCACGATCATGTCCCGGTCCACCAGATGGCCACCCGAGTACCTGTCCTGATGGTAGTCCTCTTCTCTCCTCGACACGAAAACCCTCACATCGGGTTTCCCTGCTGTCGCTTTCTTCATCGGATTCATGGAGCGAGAGAAGGTGGGGTGGCAAGGAAGCGTTGAGGGCAAGAAGGAAGTCGACTGCATGGCTGTTTAGGGTTTAAGGAAAAGGGAGATGTTGAGAGTATAGGATGGGTTTGGGGGTTATGGCTTTCTAAGAAGATGTGGGAATGAAGTGCCGGAATGCTGATCGTGCGTTTATATATACTTTGGATAGGCAGGAGCTTAACGTGTAATCTACGGTGAAAAAAGAAAAAAAGAAGAAGAGTACGAGAGTATGGCCGGAGGCGGGGGGCGGCTGGAAAACGTGTTATCAGGAGCTGTATTTGAAGCGCGTTTCTTTTCCTTTTGGCTCTGTCCTGAAACCATCCGAGGAAGGCCAACTTGTCCGGCTGGGAAAGTGATACGTGCCTCCCATCTTTCCTGCCGCCGCAATCTACAACGACTTGGGAATAAAGTCTTTATTGTGCCAGACGCCTTTGAATATAAGCCCTCCTCTATCTCATCTCGATCATTGGACCATGTGAAGCTCACATAAGTCTTATAATATTGACCGATTAAGATGAAATAAACCCGTACGAATTGAACACATACAAGAGTTCCTTTTTTTTTTTTTTTTAACCAGTGATTTTGTTGAGCATTTTCTTTGAGCTGACCTCTTTTAACCTTATCGGGTCCAACCGGGGAAACCCGTCCAATCTCTTTTGGTCCCTTTTAAGATTTTCCTGGACAGCAATGGGGCTCTGCCGCGATCCGCTTTGTATCGACAAAAGCATAGTTTCCAGCACAAAACAGCACCTCATAAACTCAAAACTTCCAGCTGAAATTGAAGGTGGCCTCGTGCCCGAACCTAGCAAAAGATTATGTGTAAGCTGCAGAGATTCTTGCGCTTGAACCGATTGTACATTTGAGCCCCAGCCAAGATGATTCTACAGAATCCGTGTCGCCAGGCAGTTTTTAAGGAAAGGGATGTGCTATTTCTTCTTCGCCTTAGCAAGGAGTATGGAATAAGAACACTAAAAGTACCAAAAGTCCTGTATGGCGTTCACTTTAGTGCCAAATTGTTTTTTTCAGATCATTTAAGTACCACTTTTTATTTATTTATTTATAAAAATGTCACTTAACTGCCAATTCCAATCTGGATCGTTGAAAATTCGACGTGGTTATATTTTATTAATTTCTCGATCCTACATGTCTTGCCAGCATGCTTATATATAACTCTTAAATGACGTTGTCTAAAAGTTGTATTAAAATGATCATTTGAGTATTAAATTTTGTTTAAAGTGATCACTTCAATACCAATCGTTATGAAAAAGCAATCACTTTAGTGCCAAGTATGTCACTTGAAAATGCCATGTGGACTGGAGTTTTTAAATAATTTGCCAAGTCATATTATAAATTTAATTATAAATAACATTTAATCAATCTGGACAGTATTTCTCACCGTTGACAGTTAAGTAATCATTTTTTCTTTGAATTAGCAATTAAATAAGCCAACGAAAACTTTTGTCATTAAAGTGAGCATCTGTATATAACTTTTGGCACTTCTAGTATACATATCCCCAAAAAGTGCTAGCATCTCCAGCAGATTATTTTTCCAAGTGGACGCTGCACACTGCTCTTTCTCCATTTCAAAGTCGAAGTTGCACATTGTAATGGGTGCGGCGGTCCAAGATACGCAATCTTTTATTCGATTTTGCTAGGACCTTGTAGTCGAGACACATTCGTCCTCATGAGCTCCTTGACATTTTTTCACAAACCAACGTCCAAGATGTTGATGCTCCAGCCGCAAAATATACAGAAATCGTGCTTGTTTTCACTCATAGCCTTCATGTCCGTTTGTCTAACTCGAGTAAATAGAATCATATCACCAACATAAACAAAATCATATCATCCGCATATAGTAGATGAGTAACTGAAGGGCCATCTCTAGGTGATCCTAGTCTAGGAAATTGTTTTTACTTTTACACGGCTAATGCGATGCAATCAACTAATCGCATTATCTATGTGAAATGTATCTTATCATCTCGAACACGCCCCTTGAATTCTAGAACAACTTCTTCTCAATCGGCTTGTCAACATCATCTACTGAGGTTACCACATTGTATCCATTGCGTAAACAGAGTATATTGACATCCGATCATAAGTTTGCATTGAACAAAATAAGCTGCGCACGCTTTATATTGATTCCCAAGAAGAATGATTAACCCATCTCCATTTTCAACAAACATCAAAACAAAAGGCATCATAAGGATTAAAATCCAGCCGAGGGTTTACTATTGAACGACGGCCCTTAACCAAGGTTTATGAAAGGTGCTATGAATCTTAACTGTACCAGACAGTGCATCTGGCAGAAGTGAATGATGAGCAGACCTAGTACTTTATTCTTTTCCCTCCACCGTCCTCGTCGCCAGAAAAACTCGGCTGTTTTACACTTACAATTTCTTATTGCTGACGGCGAAACAGAGAAAAGACAAACCCAAGATGATGCTTCTCTCTCTCTCTCTCTCTCTCTCTCTCTCTCCACGCTTTCAATCTGTGGAACAGTAATCATCTGCATCTTGTCTACCAACAAGAACATAAGTAAAACCATGCACGTCAAGCTTAGGGAAAAAAAAGAAAAAAAGAAAAAAAGAGCCTACCAGAAAACAAAGCTAGCCCACTCAGAAAAATGACCATTCGTGCGCATTCTGGGAGGGAGAGAGGGAAAGAGAGAGAGTGGATAGCACAAAGAAAGTATCCACGGACGGTCCGAAAGTTTCACCGTCCAACAGAAGCCAAAGATCTCCCCATTCAAATGACATGTACCGTCCCACACTTGAAATGTCAAGAAAGTGACAAGGAAAAATTCCAATCCTTTTTGTACTGATAGATCACCACCATTTCCATTTCCAGTTCTTTCTCCTTCTCCTTCTTCGAATGAATCAACCAGTGAGATCCAGATGAGGAAGATAGAGACAGAGATGATGGAATGGAGATCTCGTGCTCTCCTCATCCCCCCGTCTTAGGCAATGCCAAACTATATGCTTGATTTCTTGTTTGGTCGTGCCTTCTAGTAGCAATGGCATGAGTTTGGCGGAGCGTCGTGGCTACATTGTGGAGATCGTCGCCAACTATTGCATTCGTTGCTGGTGTGATCTGATGCTGAATAAGAAAGTGGCCTCCCGGAACTCCATGATTATATAATAAGCGTTTTTTTCAGCGTGTGGGCATCTTGGCACCCCGGAGAGAGGCAACTGGGCCATGGCTTTTCTCGAGAAAAAAATCAAATTAGGCTTGGCACTTCAGGTTGCAATTCCTTGATTTTCATGTATTCTTGATCTCGGGTTTCGGCGCCCATTGTCGTGGAAGGGAAGCCTTTGTAACTGATGTCAAAGAGGAAAGATGAAGGCGTTGGGAAGAAGACTGACTCCATCATTGCAAATTAAATCCTTAAAATTATTGGGAAAATATGGTTTTAAATTGGGTAGAACAATGAAGTCAGATATTTAGAGCAATTAAATCGGATTGTGAGGTATGACATTACTTTTTTTAAGGATTTATTTGTCCTACAATGTTGCTAACGATCGCGGGCAAATTTCTTCCAAGATAAAACAAAGTTTCAAATGAAAATATTAGATAACAATTCTAATATTTCTCTAGAGTCTCTCTAAAAAACAATTGGAAACAATGGCAATATATTCTTTCAAAAGAAAACGAAAAAAGGAAAAAGAAGATCTTAATTAAATAGACACGTTCGGTAATTTATAGCAAAAACAAAAAGTTATATTTGAACAAATACAACCTTCCAAGAATTAAGAAGTTATGTCTGAATAGGTACGGACTCTCGGATAACCGTTGGAAGAATTAACAAAATTTGGAATTAAATAAATAATAAATAATAAATAACCATAACTCCTTATGAACAGTCGCACTATTTTCAATAGGACACGATGGTTAATTTTTTATAAAAATAAATCCAAATTTTCTAATAAATAAAAATAAAAATCGTTGGTTAGTGCCAAAGTGCGCACTCACATTTTTTCGATGTGAGACAAAGCATCTATTTGTTTTACTAATAAACTACCAAGAGAAGGAGCTGTCTCCAGTCCATCCGGGCAGTTCACGAACTGAAATACCCAGCTACTGAATCGTTGGTTCAAGAGCCTATCCGAACTTGCGATTGTAAACGCTAGTATGAGCACTTAGAGGGGGTGAATAGGTGCGAAAACAAATTTTTGCTAAGTAAAACAGAAATTATGATTTTAGCTCACGTCTGTTCAGCAGTAGACTTTGGAATAGAAATTAGACTCTAACAATTAAATAGAGTTACGATCAAGGTAAAAGAGTTTAGGGAAGAGAATAAGAAAACAAGGTTTATAGTGGTTTGGCTTAATCCAAGCCTACGTCTACTCTCCCGCTCTGACAGCCCACCGGCTGGATTTCACTATGAATCAAAAGAGTCGTTACAGTATCACTTCCTTGATTCCACAGTGTAGAGACTCTGCTACACTTCCTCAAGGCTTCATAAAAATATAAACTCTCTTTTGAGTACAAGTTTACGCTCAACAATTGAATTGACAAAGAACAAGGAGCTTCAGACTTTGGAATTTTTCTATCTCTCGCACACTCAAATAACCGAGCATCTTCCTTATATACTCCTTCATGCCTTCATAACCGTTGGCACCTTCCAAAGGAGTTCTTCCAATCTACCCGTTGGACAGAATCAATTAGGGAGATCTCGAGTTACTTAAGGAATGTGAAGATAGCCCACCAATCCCGCTCGCCCATACAATCGGGATCTAGGTTTCCATAAGTAGAACCTTCCAAGTATACTTCGCCAATCAACGGATCCGAATTATCAAAATCAAAACGAATAATCGATCTTGAGATGCTTTCTCCAGCCGTGAGATCTTCTACAACCGCTCGAATCAAATCCATAAAGAAATACTTGAATTTGGATAAATCTTTCTTTGTCGGTCTAGAAACTGTCAAAGAGGGCAGACTTTACATCTTGGGTCTGGTGGTCTAGTGATCTTCAAACTTTGACGAAAGAGTCTGCGAGTCTTCAGACTTTGTCGAGTGAGTCTGCAAGTCTTCAGACTTTGTCGAGTGAGTCTGCAAGTCTTCAGACTAGACTGATAAAAACGTTTTGTCGACATCAAAACAAATAAGGAAGTTTTCTCCAACAGCGATAGCATGTGATGTGTTCCTGATCCGACGGAACCGGGGCTGAGTTCGGTCGTTGCCGTCGCGTATTGGACTGAAGGGAGTTCCTTCTAACTTTAACATGAATGCAACTGCAAGCATGTTCGTCTTATACCTATTTTGTACCATGAGATGGGCGAGAGAACTTCACGCTCAAGATTAAGAGCATGAATATTTGTCGCGCGCGAGAGAGAGAGAGAGCCTGAGTGGAGAACACTGCGTTTTATTTTGTACGTGCATATATTTCCATTTCATCGTCATTGAATATCTCACAGTTTATATGAAAAAGAAATGTTTCGCAAATATGATGTACGTAGAGATTCAGCTATTTCCTAATTCAGCATTTTGCCAGAGGCACACCGGAGGTGGGCGGGGGTTTCGATGGTGTAGCCCAACGTTCGCCTTCTTTGCTTTAGTTAGTACCACCTGTTAACAAGTCTATTGCAAACGAACTCCACGATAACGTCTACTAGTTTACTCCCCTTCGGGTGCGGTTTACACCACTGTGAGAAGATCGTTTTGATAATTTGTTCGTTGTGAACGCATGAGATGCTTGACGACTGTTTGTCTGTCTCACGTTTGGTTTGGCAAGAAAGTCCAAGTCTCTTGTCCACGCTAACGTAGGAACTGGCCAATTTAGCGTCCTCTTGATTATTAGTTGGCGTGCAAGATCTCAGTTTCCAAGGTGAAATGAGAGAAATCTTGTATAGGATTGTTTTATGGATGATGTGATAGATAGAATTAATTATAGAAAAAATATTGTATTGAAACTTGTGTTGTTTAGTGGAATTTAATATGGACGGATAGATTCTTGAAATATAATTAATTTGATCTTATATAATGAATTTAAATGTTATACTTTTTTTTTTTTTATGAAATGACATCGTGTGTTGTATTACATGTGCTACACTACATGGAAGGGAAGGGGAGGATAGACAAGAAATCTAAAATGGTAGGGCTACTTTGTGTTAACGACAAAACATTTAATATTTGTCTAACATGCTAGATAAACAATTTAAAAAACATACCAAATCTTATTGATGGTACTTAAGCGTTGTAATATGTCACATCATAGTTACACATGTCCCATTTGTATCGTGGTTACTTTGTTTACGAGTCACATCTATTTTTATAATTATATATTAAACATGATGTAAAAGAGTCAAGTCATGATCTCATTGTTTATTTTCTCTTAATCTAAACTGGAAAGTTTTCGGCTAGAATTTAACACGATCTTGCAAATACTATTTTGCTAAGTGAAGAGTTTGTTTTGTTTATATAGGTCCAAATGTCTCCAAACATGAAACCCATGTATTTGACACACATGAATTGATCAATTGACTAATGACGCCAGGAATATGAAGAAATTAATATCCTCTATTTATATTAAACATAATGTAAAAGAGTTAGGCATGATCCCATTGTTTGTTTTCTTTTCATTTAAATTGGAAAGTTTCCAATTGGAATTTAAGACGATCTTGCAAATTTTGTTTTGCTAAGCGAAGAGTTTCTTTAATATTCATATGTATAGGTCCAAATATCTCTAAATATTGAACCCGTGTATCTGCCCCTCATGAATTGATTAATCGACTAATTGCACTAGGCATACGAAGAAATTGATATCCTTGGCCACACCTTTGCAAATTCAGTTGAATGAATATTCCCTTCCATATTTATTAATGGAGGGCCTGCGTTGCAGCTTGCCACCGCGTGCCCTCTCTGCTAGGCACGAACACCAACATCATCATCATCAATTTCTACTCTCTTCTTCCTTTGCCGTGGACGTACTTAGGTCTATGGCCGACCCAAATCGCGTAAAATTCTTCTGTCATTCCATTATTTGATCATCATTCCTGGACGCTCGATTGCACTTCTGATGAGGCGCGAGATTCAGAGTTTAAATTCGATCGGCATGGCCTTTTAATGGTCTTGCCAAAGCAACGCTAGCTACGAATTAAACCCGTGCTTCTGCAGCAAATCGAGGAACCACAACGCAAACCATCTCGTCGCCCCATATACCCCTGAGGCTTTAAATTTTTATCACCATTGAAAACTTCAAGCATGTGGGTTCGTGAATGTCAAGCATATTTGCTGATGTAAACGCTTTTGCATCACGAGATATTATTCATGGACATGAAGGATTTATCAAAAAGCACAACTATAATATTCGGTCGGAAACATCTCAAGTTGAACGTTGTCTCATGAGTTAGTGACGACAACTGACTGGGGTTACTAGGCGCAGAGATGATATTTTGCCAAGATCTCTCTGGCCATCTCGGCCAGACGGAACAAGACCAATGCCGAAGACGTCGGCACGCCGATCGCCAGCAAAGCCGCCACTCCGAGAACGACCCCGGGCCTAGCGTTCATCATCCGAGACTGCAGGAACCCCACGGTTTCGCATATAATGGAGTCGTAGCTTGCATAGCAGCGCTTCTCCCAGCCCATTTACTCGGGGGGCGGCTCATGGCCCCGCTCTGCCACGCTCATCTCGTGGATCCGCTTCCGGAGCACGATCATGTCCAGGTCCACTAGATGGCCGCCCAAGTACCTGTCCTGACGGTAGTCCTCTTCTCTCCTTGACGCCGCGAACACTCTCACATCGGGTTTCCTGGCAGTCGCTTTCTTCGTCAGGTTTGTGGAGCGACAGAATATGGGGTGGCAAGGAAGCGTCCAGGCAAGAAGGAAGTCGATTGCATGGCTTCTTAGGCTGCGTTTGGCAGTCGGGATAAAATTCGGGATAGGATATAATTTATCCTATCCTATGTTTGGTGCTCGCGTAGGATGGGATAAAGTTGAATATAAGGGGGATATAAACAGGATAAAATTATCCAATGGGGGAGGTGGGATAAAGGTGGATAGGATTTCTAATGTCCATAATAGGAAAGTTATTTTTCTTGAATAAAAAACTTATTAAATTAACAAAATTGAAACTATATTTCAATATAAATAATATTTGAATTCTAATTTAAGAAATTAATAATAAAAAAAATAAAATTTATTTTTAATTAATCTTATTTTAATTTATATATTCAACTTTAATTCTATCTTATAATAAACATTCAATCTATAAATTAAATATTTATATTTATTATATATTTTAGGTATTTTTGTATTTTAGGTATGTTAGTATAGTTTACTATATGATAAAATTTTATTAAAGAATGATGAAAGGGGAAAAAGAAATAATCATGAAAATAATACAAAAGAGGAAAAATAAAATAAAAATAAAAATAAGGAATAATGTTACAAGAGATTTTCACTATCTCCGTTTATGAACATTTTGGTTCATTTATAATGATATGCTGTTTTGTACATTATATGATGTGAACATATCCGACTTTAATACTGTAATTCACCAAACAATGGATGGAATATAAAAAAATCCTAGGATTTTATATCCTATCCTATCCAGTCCTATCCCGATTAGAAATCCGGACGACCAAACGTAGCCTTAGGGTTTAAGGAGAAGGGAGAGGTTGAGAGTATAAGATGGGTTTGGGGTAGACCGTTAAACGGGTGGGTCGGGTCGGTTTTGGGTCGGGTCATAAATGGTCTGACCCAAATCGATCCATCTAACCCGTTCATGACCCATTTTATCGTAGTGTAAATTTTGTTATCCATACACGACCTGACTGATACCCAACCCATACCCGACCCATTTAACGAAACCTAAAAAAACTTATATATATTTTAAAAATGGTATTGCTAACATGATTTTATACAACACAAATTTAATGGATAGTTTTTATAATTTTTAAAATAATTATTTCAAAAAAATAGAATTTTAATTATTTTTTATTTTTCAAAAATTACATTTTTAATTATTTTTATTTTTTAAGAATATAATTTCAATTTTAATTTTCTTTTTTCTTTTTCTTCTTCCTCTTCTTTGGCTGGCCATCGGCCGCCGGCCACGATGACGGCCGGCGACCGGCCATAGGCAAGCTAGCTCACTCGGCTCGCCGACATTAGCGAGCTCAAGTCTCGCTAGATAAGTGAGGCTCAAGCCTCACCGGACATCAACGAGGCCTCTGCCTCACCAGATCCGGCGAGCTTGAGCTCGCCCCGCCGGATCGGCGAGCCTTGAGCCTTGCCTAATTCCGGCAAGTTCGAGTCTCCCAGATCGACGAGGCTCGAGCCTTGCCGAGTGAGCTCGAGCTCGCCCGGCCATCATCGTGCCGGCCACCGGAAGAAGGAAGAAGAAATTAAAAAGGAAAGAAAAAGAAAAGAAAATTAAAATAGAAAACTAATTATAATTTCGATTTTTATAAAAAAAATATTTTTGTAAAGTTAAAGAGGGAAGAGAGAGATTGTGTGGTTTGGGTTGAAAATGGGTTCTAAATCTAACCCATTTAAGACCCACTTAATACCCACCTATCTTAAGTCTTTAATTATTAAACCCATTTAATTAGTTCCTTTAAAAAATAAGTGATCCATATATAATCAATTTATGATTTAAATGGGTCATATATGGGTCTAAGACCCATTTTGTCACCTCTAGTTTTGGGGGTTATGACTTTCTAAGAAGATGTGGGAATGAAATTCGGGAATGTTGATGGTGCGTTTATACTTTGGACAGGCAGAAGCTTAATGTCCAATCTAAGAGGAACAAGAGAAAAGAAGATAAACGAGGAGAGAAGTGGGGGCGGGGTGGCTAGAAAACCGTGTTATCGGGAATTGTATTTGAAGCGCGTTTCTTTTCTTTTGGGTTTGTCTGAAACCATCCGAGAAAGGCCCAGTTGTCCGGCTGGGAAGGTGACGCGTCCCTTCCCTCTTGCCTACCGTTACGATCCACCACACTTCGGAGGAAAGTGTGCATGTAAGCCCCATTTTATCCCGATTGTCAGATTACGTGAATCTTACGTAAGTATTATAATATTGACCGATTAAGATAAGGTAAACTCGTACGATTTGAGCGGATACAATAACTTTTTCTATTGTTATTAATTTTGAGCATTTTCTTCGAGCTGACCTCTTTTAACTTTTCCGGGTCCCACTCGGGAAACGCATCCAATTTCTTGGGTCCTGGATAGCAACAGGGCTCTCCTATGATCCGCTTTGTATCGACAAACCCATAGTCTCCAGCACAAATAGCACCTCATAAACTCAAAATTACCAGCTGAAATTGAAGATGGCCTCGTGCCAGAACCTAGCAAAAGAATATGTGGAGAGGTTCTTGCACTCGAACCGATCCAACACTTGAGCCACAACCAAGATAATTTCCACAGCATCCGTGTCGCCGGGCAGTTTTTAAAGAAAGGGATGGGCAATTTCTTCGCCTTAGCAAGGAGCGCAGTACATTTGTAATTTTAGCACCTCATGCAGATTATTTTTCCAAGCCGACGCCGCCTACCGCGTTTTCTTCATTTCATATTTGAAGTCGCGCATTGTAATGAGTGCGGCCATCCAAGACACGTGATCTTTCCTTCGATTTCGCTAAGACCTAGTAGTTGAGACACGTTCGCCGACATTTTTTCGAAAAGCATTGTCTAGGTTTCTGGATGTTGATGCCTTGGCCGCAAAATGTACAGAAATCACACCTGCATTCTCTCATAGCCTTTATGTCCGTTCGTCTAACTCAAGTAAATAGATCATATCATCCGCAAAAAGTAAATGAGTTACTGAAGGACCATTTCTAGGTGATCTTAGTCTAAGAAATCATTCTTGGTTTTACATGACTTATGCAAAGCAAATGACAAATTGCATTATCTATGTGAAATGAATCTTATCTTCTCGAATGCAGCCATTGAATTTTGGAACAATTCGTCTTCAATCAACTTATTAATGCTGTGTATCAAAATTATCACATCGTATTTATTGCGTGAACAAGGTATTTTGACTTTCGCATCGTACAAAATAAGCAGCGCCCGCTTTATATCGACTCCCAAGACAAATCATTAACCCATCTTCCTTTTCAACAAGCATCGAAACAAAAGGCTTCATGAAGATTAAAATTCAACCGAGGGTTGACTATCTGTCCAGTGGCCTAAACGAAGGTTTATGAAAGGTGCTATGAATCTTAACTGTACCGTACAGTGCATCCGGCAAAAGGGAATGATGGGGAAGGCCGAGTACTTTATTCTTATCCCTCCACCGTCCACGTGGCCAAAAAAATGGGCCGTTTACATGTACGATTTCATGTTGCTGACAGCGAAACAGAGAAAAGAAAAACCTAAGATGATGCCTCCCTCTCTCTCTCCCTCTCTCGCTACGCCTTCAATCTGTGGAACGGTAATCTTCCGCATCTAGTCTACCAACAAGAACATAAGTAAAACCATGCAAGTCAAGCTTAGTACCAAAAAAAAAAAAAAACAGAGCCGGATGCATTACCTGTAAACAAAGCTAGCCCACTCAGAAAAATGACAATCCGTGCACATGCTGGGAGGGAGGGAGGGAGAGAGAGCAGATAGCACAAAGATAGTCTTCACAAACAGTCCGAAAGTTTCACCGTCCAATAGAAGCTAAAGATCTCCACGTTCAAATGACATGTACCGTCCCACGCATGGGGGTAAGTATACTAGAAGTGCTAAAAGTTATCTATGACGCTCATTTTGATGCAAAAAGTTTATTTTGGATCACTTAAGTGCCAAAAAGTTTGAAAAACAATCATTTCAGTGCTAATATCGATCTAATTTGCTAGAAATCTGACGTAACAGTTTTTTTATTAATTTTTGAAGCCGACATGGCTTGCTAGAGAGTACAATCAACATGCAAACAACAAAACGATGCCGTTGAATCCTAAATCCCCAAATTGAAAAATAACTAGAAGTTTAAAACCCTAAATCCCCAATTTGAGCACGTACTTCGATTTTCTCCCAAATTTATTAGTTCGCTCTTGCAAATGGAGGGCAAAAGTTTCAGTACCGACTCACATTCATGCAAAAAAAGCAAATTAGATGGTGAATGTTACCGTTATTGCGAGTTACCGAGTTCGAAAAGAATATCTTGGACTTGGTTGAATCCCAGGAAAAGATTCCATCGATGTGGCAGATATAGAGAATGCTCGAAGTGCAAATGGGTTGATGCGAAATTCTCCGATCGAGCGACAGAAGTGATCTTGGAGCTACTTGAAGGCTAACATGAACCTCCACTTACATTAATGGACGAGTTGGAGAATGTCGACTCAATGCAAGCTCAAATGAAGTGTTTAACATCTCTAGTCAATCACTTGAAGAAGGAGATAGTATTGAAGAAAGTTTTATTGAGCGTTGATTGTGTTTTTTTTTTTTTCCTTGTGTAGTCTATTCAAATGTGAAGTGAGTAATGAAAAAAGTTTGCATGTCTACCATAGTCGAAGACGTGGATATGTGTTGTATTGGGTTATTTGTAAGTAAAATGTGTTCTTGATTTGCTGCAATTTTTGTATGGAACAAAAGGTTTTGTTATGGTCTATGGTAGAAATGGAAGATTGGAGTTCGAATTCATTGGTTGTGAGCACTTAAATTTTTTCTTGTTTAGTTATGTATTGTTAATGTTTGTTTTGCTTAGTTTTTGCTTTAGATGTAATGGTTTGTTACATTTTTTATTTTGTAATGGTTTGCTGGTTTGTTGGTTTGCTGCAACTATTATCGCAAACCATGGCGAAATTAATGGATGGTGACAAATTCACGATTGACTATTTTAGTGCCATAAGTTGTAAATAACGATCGCTTGTGATTATTTAAGTGACAATCGCAGTTAAAAAGTGATCACTTGTGTTGCACAAGTTTTTTTTGAAAAAAAGAACAAGTTAGTTTCAAATGTCACTTGGCTTGCACTAGTCGTGACGCATCTTGTTGCAGGAGTTAGGTTGCTGGTGCATCTTGTTCTTGCACTAGCACAAGTATTGCCGCAACAAGATGCATCAGCACCCAGAATTGCTCATGTAAGAAGATGCAACAATCACAACTAGACTAAGGCGTACTGGTGAATTTTGTTCTTGTACCAGCACATCCAACCAGAACCCACAAATTCGTTAGCACCCTCTACTTCAACCAGCAACAATATATGCATACATCACTTTTAAAAACAACATCAGCCTTGTAATAATGTTGCACCAGCAGTAAAAAATTTATATAGCATAACTGTCTTGCTAGCATTACTAGCCGAAATCAAGACAAGAGAAAATAACAAAAACAGTTTTTGATTGATTCTTTACAAAGGAAAAACATATCTCACTTCACTCCCCAATCATTGAAGTTTAGCACCCTCCTCAATAAGACAATGGCAATATGCACCCTATTCAAAAAACAATGGTAGCAACTCCCATCAATAAAGATACAATATCTAGCACCCTCCTCTAAAAAGAAAACATAAAAAGATATCATGTCTAGCACCCTCCCATCAGTCAATATGCACCACACCCCTATCTCGTTTTCCTTTTGGAACTTTGAATTGATTCATAATCCAAGTACTCTTCAAACTGGATGTGCAGGTTCTTTAATTGGCCTTTCCATCACCTCATTTTCCTTGTCCTTAGTATTGGCTATTTTTTTTCTAGCACGTGTCATGTATTGGTTTGTAGGATCACTATTGCTCTTATGATCAGTTAGTTGAGATGAAATTGGTGCTACTGTCTTCTTCTTTGGAGCACTCTTCTTTAACTGCGCCCTTGATTCTTGAGTTGACCCACCTTGAGAGATAAGCACCTTCAAAGTTCTCTTTGGCTACAAGAACGTAGCCATATTGTCAACCAAATAAATTCAAGTACAACAAATTACATACAAGAGCCTTACAAATCTTACATTCAAAATAGTCATTCTAGTACGTTCATATGTGTAAATCCCATGACCATATTGCCTTAATATTTTTCCAAGAGCCCCTCTTGTTTTCTTTGGTGCATCACTTTTAGCAGCAACCAATGGGGAAGCAACTTGTGTAACTTGTGTAGTTACTCGTCTTCTCACATGAGAAACACATAATAAAATTAAATTTCAGCCCATAAAAGACAAATACGGCGATGTACAACTTACATGATATTTTTTCCTTGTTTGTTCGACAGTGAACTTAGTTATTGTTGTTGTTGTCCTACCTGTACTAGTCATTGTCCTTGTTCTTAGGCTTACAATAGGGCCTTTTTCTAGCCCTTTAGTAGGCCTTACAACAGGGCACTGTATCAGGACTATAACCAACTAGAACAAATAATTGGACATCTACTCATTTTCATTGTGGAAATAAATGTAGAATACTTCTCAAATTAATTACAGGTGCATGATAGAGGAAAAGGACAAGAGAAGTCAGTGCATGGTCAACCATCAAATTCTATCAAATATGAAATGAAAAGTTAATAAGGGAAAGAGGATACTTACCTTAGAATAGGGCTTTTTGTTTGCCCTTTATTAGGCATTATAGAGCCTTCTGTCCTCCCTTCAGTAGGCCCAACAATAAACTCTTTAGTAGACCCTGTTCTTGGCCCTAAATCAACCATTGCATCTTGTTGTTTGATGTTGTTTTTTCAGCTCACAACCTTTTTCATTGTGCCGTTCCTTGTGGCAATAGGAGTATTCATCTTTACCACAATTCTACTCATCCTATGACTTGACACATCTTCCTGCTACATTCTTTCTCTCCTATTTGGTTTTCCTATTTACTTATTCAGTGGCAACGGTAGAAGGCCTTTACAATTTGTTGGTTCCCACAATTTGCTACTTCTAACAAGCTACATTATGAATTGGTACGAAGCATGGTATGAGTTTTTCTTGTACCAATCATTTAGGTAATTCTCTAGGTTTTGTTGCTTCATTTAAATAGCATAAATGGCATGGGCACAAGGAATTCCATTTAGTTGTCAAGCTTGGCATGAACACTTTCTTCTATTTAAGTTGATAACATATTTAACATAGTTTTCAGTGATCTCATATCCATTGTCTCCATTCCAAACTGAATGACAGAATCTACAAGTAGCAATATTTGCATCCAATCTCTTCACAATCCTAGGACCACAGTCTCTAGTCCACTTCGTAGCCTCATATTTTTGTTTATGCAGTCTAGTCATGACCATAACTCGCATATCATCAAGCATGCTGATGATTGGTTTTCACTTGACCTCTAAAATTCTGCCATTGAAAGCTTCACTGAGGTTGTTGTCAATGATATTGCATTTTGAACTCTTCGCTGAAGAAGGCCCGACACTAGTGTTTAGCTTTTGTTTAGAAGAATGCATCAAAACCTTCCTTTGTCAGCTGCAGCAACCCTTGTTTGGCTAATCGGAAATTAGCCATGTTGGTACTTTTCGCTATTTGCTAGAATTGCTTTTGCAACTTATCACCTAGTATAGGCCTCTTAGTCTTTGCAATTTCAACTACAAAATAATAGCAAAAGTGATGGCAAATAGACTAAAGCCTTTCCTCCTGAATATTATATCACAAGAATAAAGAGCCTTCGTGAGTGACCATCAGATTCAAGATAACATTTTCATAGTCCAAGAGGTTTTGCACTAGCTGAGGATTCGGAAAAGGAAGCAGAAGTTTCGGGCGGTGCTTAAACTCAATATACAAAAGGCTTATGATAAGATAGAATGAGATTTTTTGATCGACTATGTGCTAAAATTGGATTTTTTTTGTCAAAAACGGGTCCTCTTAGTCAAAACATGCATCTCATCGGTCTCTTTTTACGTAAGAGTTAATGAAGAATCATCAGCTCCTTTTTCCCCATCTCGAGGCATTAGACAAGGAGACCCACTTCCCCCTATCTATTCATCATCATGGAAAATGCCCTATCCTCACTTATGCTAAAAGCAATTGAAGATAAAACCATCCATGGCATCCGTTTGAACTCCACCTGCCCCATCCTATCACATCTCTTGTTTGCAAATGATGCCATATTTTTCTAAAGGGCTCGATTATGGAAGCTCAAAAATCTGGCTAATATTCTGAATTAATGTTGCTTTGCCTTAGGTCACTCCATAAACCTCCACAAGTCAAAGTATATTCTTTGGGAAGGATTGCCCCCACAGCTTAAAATTAAACCTAGCGGCTGAATTGAGAGTCTCTATCATTGAGAAAATAGGGAAGTACCTAGGGATACCTTCCGATTGGGGTCAAACTAAAAAATAATTGTTTGCTTGGTTCCTAGCAAAGGTGGATAACAAATTGGAGGGCTGGAAAGAAAGGTTGATATCTAAGGAAGGGAAAGAGATTTTAATCAAAACAATCATCCAAGCATTACCTTAATACATCATGTCAATCTTTAAAATCCCGATATCCATTTGTAAAGCAATTGAGCAACGAATTTTAAACTTATGGTGGAAATGAAGTGTAGAAAAGAAAGGAGTTCACTGGAAAAGTTGGGAAGTGCTAAAAACTAGGTTGGATTGTGGAGGTCTTGGGTTCAGAGATCTTGCAGATTTTAAAAGGTCATGTTAAGAAAACAAGCCTGGAGGATGATCACAGCCTTGGATGCCCTATGGAGTAAAATTTTGAAGAGCCCATACTTTCCTAGAAATGAGTTCTTAAATGCAAAAAAAAAAGGCCATGGTGGGTCGGGATGTTATTGAACTAGATCTAAGATGGGAAATTGATGATGGGAACAACGTCAGAATTATAGAGGATACATGGCTACCCTCGGGTAAGATAGAAGACCCTTCAAAGCAAAATGACCCTTAGTTTATTATTGATTGTTGACCTAATAGATTTCAGTAGGTAAATGAGATAAACAAAAAATTAATCTATTGTTTGAGGACAAAGTATTTAAAATAAAATATTAGCTACCCCCCTTCACCTGAACCTAGGACAAGACAAGTTGCTATGGATAGCAAACAATTCGGGAGAATATAAGGTATAGAGCAGCTACAACAAAGTCGAAAATCAGAATGAATGCCACCCGCAAGTCCAACCATCTACGTCATACTAGATCTCGAAAGCTTTATGGACTGAAATCTAGAAGCTAAAGGCTTGTCCCAAAATCAAATTCCTTATATGGAGTATATGTAATAATGCATTACCTACCAAGGAATGTTTATTCAAGAGGATAATGGTACCTAAGCCTATTTGCACAATCATCAACCAACAACCAGAGACGATGGAGCACCTCTTCCTACTGTGCATCTGGACAAGTGGCATGTGGTTAGATCCCAACCTAGTAATGGACATGTCCTTGATGAAAGTCACACGTATAGATAAATGAGTGTTGGAAACTCTTACCTCAAAGGCCCGCCACCAGAAGAAAGCCTTCTTCGCCAAAGTCCTCTGGCAAATTTGGAAGGCAAGGAATGCCATGGTCTTTCGAGCATAACCACCACACCCAAGATCGATTTTAAAGGAAGCCATCTTAGTAACTTGACTCTACCCAAAATGGCACCAAAATGAAGAAGACCGAGGCATCAGCAAAACCTCATAGCCCAAACCATGGACTCGACTAAAACACCAAAGCTAAAAAACAAATGTGGGCAGCTCTTGGCGTAGCTTGTCCATGACTGGATTAATGGCTGTGATTTGCATAAATGAGCATGGTGCCCTCGTCGATTCCATTTCGGTCAAGCTAGTATGGCATAATGCTTCCCCTAATATCCTCCCTTTACCACATCATGGGGGTTTACAGGAGACTAGAGAGACTGTTTAGGCCACTATATAGGAAAGCCTAGCCCGAGCATATTGATAGGGAACAAGGTGGTTTTCTACTGGAGCTTACCTTGCTCTCAGGAGAAGGCAATGGGTTAGCCTTAGAACACATGGCTCGTGCCCTCGTCGATTGTGACATTCTCGTTCTGATTCGGTTTTTCCGAATAGAATCATTTCGGCAAGTGATCGTCGGACAAGAATGTCTTGAGGATCGATAGGCCACGAGGACATCGGGAAAGGCCATTTTAGGGGTGAAAAACTTGATTTTTTTATTAGTAAGAGCATATGAGTGCGGAAAAGTGGAAATAGGCCACGGACGAGGACCCATTAGGCTCAAGCCCAAGTGGGGGGCCCAAGGCCCACATGCCTGAGGGGTGGGTGGCCAAGCGAGGCTTATGGCCTCTCAAAGCCCTTTTAACACAATCTTGGCATTAAATGCACAAAAGGACATGAATAGTGCATGAATAGTGTGAGATCTTGGAGAAATGATCGAAATGCCCTTCCATTAGACTAAAGACAAAATGGTGAAAATGGGATAGGGCAAGTGAGGGGGTGGCACTTGAAAATAGGAGGCAAATGGGAGGGGGAAAAGGCTATCTAGCCCACCTAGCCTGGCCTAGTCTCGACCTATGTACTAAAGTGCAAATCCTTCTATTAAATGCTAGATCTTGCTTCTAAATGGGACAACTTTGATGGACAAGAGACAAAGGAAGTGATGGGGCATTGATAAGAGACAAGACCTCTCTCTCCTCCCTTTCTCCCCCCTCACGCCGGCACACACTCTCTCCCTTATTCTCTCATTTTTCCTCACTTGTTTGCTCTCAAGCTTACTCTCTCTCTTTCCCCTCACCACCACCGAACCCCATAGCCATTTTCATCACCATTTCTAGCTTGTTCGTCACTTATTCCTCTTGTTTTCTTCATCAGTGACCACCCGTCGAACCCCCGATGCCGGATCGCCCTCTAGCTCCGTCGTACCACCGTTGGATCATCGACGTGCGACCACTGGACCACCATCCAATTTTTGTCCTGCCTTGTAGCCCTCTTCCTCAACGTGTTTCAAAGCTTGAGTCGTCCATGAGTGCCTTACTAGCCTTTGATTACGGCTTTCGTTGCATTTAGGGAGTAGTTTATGACGGATTAGTGGTCATCTATGTTATTTAATGATGTGCCATGTGGTTTAGTGATTATCTATGTTATTTAGGTTATGTGCCATGTGATTTAGGGGTTATCCATGTCATTTGGATGATGTGCCATGTGGTTTGGTGGCTAAACATGTCATTTGGATGATGTGCCATGTGGTTTAGTGGTTAAACATGATGTTTGGATGATGTGCCATGTGGATTAGTGATTATCTATGTTATATGGGTTATGTGCCATGTGGTTTGGTGGTTATCCATGTTATTTGGGTTATGTGCCATATGGTTTAATGGTTAAACATGTTGTTTGGATGATGTGCCATGTGGTTCAGTGATTATCTATGTTATATGGGTTATGTGTCATGTGGTTTAGTGGTTACCCATGTTATTTGGGTTATGTGCCATATGGTTTAATGGTTAAACATGTTGTTTGGATGATGTGTCGTGTGGATTAATGATTATCTATGTTATTTAGGTTATGTGCCATTTGGTTTAGTCGTTAAATATGATGTTTGGATGATGTGTCATGTGGTTTAGTAGTTATCCATGTTATTTGGGTTATGTGCCATGTGATTTAGCGGTTAAACATGATGTTTGGATGATGTGCCATGTGGTTTAGTGGCTATCCATTTTATTTGAGTTATGTGTCATGTGGTTTAGGGGTTAATATGATGTTTGGATGATGTGCCATGTGGTTTAGTGGTTATCCATGTTATTTGGGTTATGTGCCATGTGGTTTAATGGTTAAACAAGACATTTGGATGACGTGCCATGTGATTTAGTGATTATCCATGTTATTTGAGTTATGTGTCATGTGGTTTAATGGTTAATCGTGATATTTGGGTGATGTGCCATATGGATTAATGGTTAAAAATGATAATTGGAATATGTGCCATGTGAGTTGGTGGTTAAATACAATATTTGGATTATGTGCCATAAGTTTGGGAAGTGAATGGTGCATATGTGTGCGATATAAGTAATGCATGTGTATGGAATAATGGCATATGACAAGTGAAGTTACATATCGCATAAGCATTACATGGGTGAGGAAGATAAGAAATGAAGTGTGTGATGGTATACCCGTGTGATCACCTAAGATCCTGATGCGTTTTACGCGGGGTGTGAACCTGTCTTGAGACGTTTTACGTGGGACGATACCCGATTAAGTTTGGATGCCCCCAAGTCAATGGGATACCGTGCTTGATGGGGCGAGACGATGCTCGGTTACGCCGGATGATTTCAAACCTTTGGGTTGGCCTTGGGTCCCGAGTGGCCATAATAATCTGGACAAATGTGTATGATGCATAAGATTCAT
Source organism: Eucalyptus tenuipes (assembly GCA_014182365.1). Lineage (NCBI taxonomy): Eukaryota > Viridiplantae > Streptophyta > Magnoliopsida > Myrtales > Myrtaceae > Eucalyptus > Eucalyptus tenuipes. The sequence goes on along the minus strand of CM024538.1, from coordinate 26,658,844 downwards.
ATGTGATGAGGTCCAGATTATTGCATGGCATGAGTGCATGACTTAGATCATAATGTGTATTCATATATTTGGCTCGAGAACATAAAGTTTATATTATGAAATTGCCTATACATCTACATTGATGGCCTTGTATGGTAGACAAGTCGTTATAAGATCGATGAGAGTAAAACGAGAAGTGTGTTACCATGTTTCGCCATCGATAGATATTTACATGTTTAGGGCGCTACCGAGGTGAATGACTTCTCTACGTGACATCTAGGAAGTTCACTCATTGAGTTTATCTCATAGTTGTTTGTGACATATCACGTATAGTGTCCATCGGTTGCTCCCACTACAGGGTACTCCGTCACCTCCTGACTATGCTCGACAGGGAGGCCAAAACGAATTTGACAGAAGGACTCAGCCATTCACCATTTAGGTCAATGAGGGTTTGCCTAGATTTGTGGCTTGGTACTTTTGGGTAGGTAGTGAGAGCCGTAGTCCCATTCGCGGCTTCAACGGTCAGTCGGGTGTCAAGGATATGGGGGCGGCATCGGCTGGGATGCCAAGGATGGGGATGTTCTCGATGGGGAGGTGTCCGACCTCGAGATCAACCCCGCGCTGATCGCTGAATCGGAGGCTTGGATCCCGAAGGCCATTAAGGCTCAGGTAGACGTAGGGTGTTAGCACTTTTTGGAACCACCTCGTAGTATTTGAGGCGTAGGCATACCCTTGGGCTCTTTTTGAAGAAAGTCGTGGCGAAATAGTTAGGCATGTCGGAGGTAAAGAAGCTAGTTGATTAACCCTTAAACTTGTGTTGTATGAGACGTTGACATGTAACGCTCTTCTATATATATGAATACATTTTTAACCATCCCTGTTGTTTGATGATTGGAGATTTGCTCACGTTTCCGCTTGTGCATTTCAATGTTATTACGAATTGGGTTGACGACGCCTCTTAGGACGTCGCAATTGAATGACCAAATGATAAGTAAAGGTTTGATGGGCGCGGATTGTCACACAGCCATAGAGGTTCGGGGCGTGACATCGATGGTTTTGCGAAGCCGATCCATGCAACTTTGACTCTAATGGCGGAAACTCTAATAGTGAAAGATGGGTTGTTGTGGTTGCAGAAGATGTAGAATGCATGAACTAAACTTAGTTCAATTTCTAACTTGTACTTTCTTTTAGTTCAGGTAACTTAGCTACTGTTGAAAGCATTATGGGCCAAAAGGAATCACCATGGGTTGCTAAGTCCACCATAAGCAACTACACATCTCTTCTAGGCCATTCTCCTCATACCCGGTTTATCTTTCAGCCTAAAGACGCCAACCAACTAGCCAATTGGGTCGCGAGGGCCTACCAAACTGGCTCCCTTCCATCGAGTTGGATTGTTAATGCTCCCCACCCCCTTTACTTAATCTTATGCTTAGATGTTGAAGCTACTTGTTATCCTTTTACTAGCAAGTAATGAAAGCTACTTTATTTCAACAAAAAAAAAAATCAAGTTTGACTTACATTGGCCCAAATGATTTGAGTCGGATTTATAGAGATATTCATAGCGAAGAGAGGGGGGGGTGTAAATCTACGATCCTAGAAGCTGTTATGCTGCTTAGCCTGCTCGGTTGGAATTTGTTGCCAGCATATGAATTGAAGTCAACTTTACATTAGGGAACTCAATTTCTTCATAATTTTGCTGCACTTTTGAAACAGTTTACTTGTTAAATTGTCTCGAGTTTGAGCCCAAAGAGAAAGTCTAAATATTTTGACGTTGATATTTTGTGGCAGTCCGAAATCTAGCAAAGAAGATCCGTAAATTCACTCCTCAAAGTCCGAATATGCATTCGAGTGTTTGGTTATTGAAATTGGAAAGTCCAACATTGACTTGAAGTCGGCAAAATAATTGCGAGAGAATATTAGGTGATCTCGACACACCAGTCAGCATGGTCCTGGACCAATCATGAAGAGCCATGTGGAACCACATGGAGCTGTGGGGTCGGCTTGCCAATATGGAAATTTTTGCACAGAAAATAATATTCTCTCTCTCTTCTAGCCTGCATCCTAGCCTCTACGCTCTTTCTCTCTCCTCTGTGGAGTCTACGCACATTTATTATGTTCTCTCTCCTCCTCCTCTTCTTCTTTGTTCTTTAAGAAGAAGAAAAACCATTCCTCTCTCCGGTGAGCCAAAACTTTTAAATTTTGAATTTCTGCTTTTGCTCCTATCGCAACCTACCCCTCAGGGGGAGAGAAGAGGTTTAAGGGGTATTGCCTAAAGACAGGTTCACGGCTCACGATTAGGCACAAGTTCTCCCAAACTCATACCTCGCGTGACGTTGGGGTGTTCATAAGAATTTTGTAATAATGAGTCGTCACTCGCCTATTGGCGTCGGTTAGAAACCAAGTGAGACATGTGAGTATACCTCACTTCCTACACAACTAGAGAATCTAGGTTCGGGGACTTGATTACACTAATAAACCAATTAGTGCCATTTTGGTACCTAATCTTGTTCTTCTTTAAAAAGTGATGTTTTTGTCAGGCAATCTAGATTGATTTTATACCTATTCATTAACATGTGAGGTGATCATATGAGTGCACAATCATATAATAATCGGCAATCAAGGAAAGCATTAAATGCATATCATGGGATAGCAAAGATTTTTTTTTTTTTTTTTGGTAAAATCATGGGATAGCAAAGATTTAACACTAGAGAAAAGATAAATACTAATCCTGACTAGACTAAAGGGAAGCCAAAATCAATATACCAATACTGCACGATCATGGGCATTTGTCCCTAAGACAATTGAAACCCTAAGGTAAAGCCCTAAAGGCATAGTCACACTTAGGTATAATTCTGAATTGAAATACTTCCATTTTTAGAAAATAACCAAAGAGATTAATTTTAACCTTTTTTGAAGATTTTTTTAATTAATTAATTTTTTTAGAATTTTTTTAGGATTTTTCGGTTTTTTATGAAAGAAAAGAAATTCAAATTTTCCCAAAAATTGGATTTAACAATATTTTTGAAACGTTTCTTTTTTAAAAAAACAAATCAAATTTTTTAATGTTTTCTGAGTTTTTTTAAAATTTTGGGAAAGTCTTTGAATTTTTTATTATTTTTCGAATTTTTTAATTTTTTAATTTTTTAATTTTTTTTAGTTTTTTAATATTTAATATTATTATATTCAAGAAAATGGGTTCGGACTGAGTAAACCCAATCCAGCCCATTGACCCGACCCAATCCCGAATGCAACCCAACTAGATTAAAGAAAAAGAGAGAGAATTTTTTTTTTTTTGTTTTGGTGAACGGTAATTGCATTAAGCTTAACCAATATGTACAAGCAAACAACACCAAAGCTTATACTCAAAATGAGCAAGGCTTAATGAGTGGAAGGGTGCCGAAAGAAAAAGCAAAAGCCAACAAGGCAGAAGTTAGAAGGCATAGTCAGCACAACGACTGCCACATCCTAAAGAAGGACCAAAACAAAATAAGGCAACCAGCCAACCAAATAGTGGCAACCCAAGCCCAAAACCCAACACAAAACGACGACGCCCAAGAGCGGCAACCAAGGACACGGTAGCGACGCAATTAGTAAAAACAATAGAACCCATCCAGCAGAATCTCCACCAACAGAACTCCTAAAGAACCACCGAAGAGGAATGGAAGATGCAAGGGTCAATCCCCCAGCTACGTTGAAGTCTCCTGTTTCTTGGATTGTCCTCTACATTTGTAATTGTCAAGGCCTTATCCTTAACCACCTTAATGAGGTGATTTTTTCTTCTTCTTTTTTTCGTTTTTTTTATATTTTTTCTCTACCCCTTTTGTCTCCTTCCCTATTTTGTCTTCTTCTACTGCACTCTCTTCTCTGTTATTTCTCCTTCCCAAAGCTTTCATTCTCTCTCTTTTCTATATATATTTTTTTACTTTTTTTTTGCACTTTTTCCTTTTATTTTTTCTTTTATTTCTTCTTCTTCCCTGGTTTTCTTCCCCTCTACGCCTCCCCTTTACTTGAAGCTTCCTCATTTGCACCATCTTCACCGAACCAAAACTAACACCACGGCGAGCTCTCATCGGCGTTTGGGGCCCGCCAAGCCACCATCCGGCACCGGTCATTTGGTCCGACCATTACTCGCCCGCCGACTTCTCCACCATCGGCCGAGCATGCCCTCCTTGGCTAGGCGTCGAACAAATAATGACAACGATGGGAATGTAGCAAACGACTACACGGCCGACACCCAAGATCGCCCAACACCACTAGAACATTCCAATAGAATGTGACGCGCACAGATGACTCGATTTCGGCTAAAGATGAAGGCGACTAGATCTCGTTTAGACATTTCATCGAGCAGTTGGAACGCACCATAGAAACAAAAGATTCCCGACTCGACCGAGACGCAAACTCGGACCCGGGCTCTCGAAAAACGAACCAGAACACTCATCGACACAATGGGGGACCAACGGGTTGAAGTTCGCATGAGTCGGACGAACGCGAGTTTCGGCCCGGCGTGCCCAAAGCAAGGCAAGAACAGGGTACGAAAGGGCTTACCGGTTTGGCTCGGGGATGCCAACTGGGAAAGATCGCTGGACGGGGGTCGAGCATAGCTCTCTTGTTGGTGGAGGCTCCCTCATTTTCGGCCCTCTCAACTATCTCGCGTCTCTCTCTCTCTCTCTCTCTCTCTCCCTGAACCCTAAAAAAACGAACCCTTTTCTCCCTCTCCTCTTCCCCTCTTTTGAAGGCCACCGGCCAGCGCGCATGGCTTCTGCCATTGCCAGCTTGCTGGCCGGCCAAGCCCCGACCCGTAGACCATGCTCACCTACCCTTGCGATCCTCTGTCTCTTCCCATGCTTTGTACGCTCCTTTCCTGCAAAAGCAAAACAGGCGTGAAGGTGGGAGGAAGAGAGGAAGGAGAGAAAGGGTCGGGCTTAAAGCTCGCTTGGAAAAAGAAAGAAAAATGAAAGAAAAGGAGGGATCGGGCCTAGGCCCACACGAGGAAGGAAGGAGAGGCGGGTCGGGCTAAGGTCGGATTTGGCCTGACTCAGCCTCTCTCGCCCATTTTCTTTTTTAAGAAACAATTTTTTGAAATTTTTTTTCTTCTTTTCTTTTCTTTCCTTTTTTTGAGACTTTCATTAATATCTATATGAGAAAAAACTAGGTGTCGACAACTACCCCTTTTTGAATGTAGCCTCGGAAATGTTGCATTCAAAGACAAAAGACGCATAAATTATTCCGATGGGAGAGGGACCCTGGCTGCATAGGCACGTGCCAGGTTGACGGAAAAGACTCAGGGCTATAGAAGCACGTCATGTCAATAAGAGGAAGAAAGACCCCAAGTTGCAGAAGTATGTTGTGTCATAGGAAGAAAGGATGGCCCTAGGCTACAGATGCACGCCATGTCATAGGAAGAGAGAGACATCCCGGGCTACAGAAACATGCCGTGTCATAGGAAGAAAAAGATACCCCGGGCTACAGAAGCACGCCGTGTCATAGGAAGAAGGAAAGACCCCAGACTACAGAAGCACGCCGTGTCATACGAAAAAAAAAAGACTCTGGGTTACAAAAACATACCGTGTTATAGGAAAAGAGAAAGACCCCGAGCTATAAAAGTACGCCGTGTCATAAGAAGAAGAAAGAAATGAGGTCTCACCGTGTAACAACAAATTTCGATCGGGTTGGAAATACATAATTTAAGGAAAACCCATGAACCTTTGTAGATGGCATGGTTTAAGGTTGACCATGAACCTTTAGAGATGATATGATTTAAGACTAACTATGAACCTTGTGGTTTTTAGGGAAGCACCCACTAACCCCTTGGAAACTGCATGGCTTCACTGGGGAAACCTGTCAAACTCAGCTTGAGCAAATGTCATTAGGGACGACATCAAGAAATGTATCGGCCATATTGCAGCATTAATTGAACAAGCTAATCAAGCTAGGTCTGATTGCTTTGAAAAACATTCAATGTCAATCAGCATCATATGGCGCAGAATTGTCATCTGGCTCGGGGATGTATCATTAATCATCAAATTCTCTAGGTGACAAGTTCTTATTAAAACGATTTTTACTCGTGAAAAAGGCTTATTAAGCATGCCAAGCTAGAGCTCCTTAGTCAAAAAGGGTTTCTCACATACTTTCGAGAAAATGGTTGTTTGACCCCATCCATTCGTGTGAGAAGTAACTGGTTGCTAAGGGTATCTCACATAACCTATGTCGAAGGCTTTCGGAAACATTTGTGATGAGCACAATCTGATCGATCAAAAAAGTCTTTTGAAAATACCGCAATATAGGTTTAATCATGGAATTACACAAAGGGATTATTACTTTGAGGCCAATAAAGGAACATTCGTTGCTATCTTCATCGTGTTTACAAGTTGAGAACCTGGAAGATAAGACAAGATAGAATTGCTTCCACTCCTTCAAGCGGTAGCTTCTTTTTGGCATCCCCATTTCCACTCGAACCATCCAAATCAGAAGAGACTTCGGAAGAGGGTTGTAATGTTGGATCAGGAGAGGCTTGAAAGGCTTAAAATTTTCAAGAGAGTTTTTAAGAGTCGGTGATCATCATGGCATCATGACCATGTCACTCAATCTTTTGAAATCATTTGGCTTTTGAAACACAACACGTCTTGAAAGTCCCTTGGCTAATCATCTATGCATGGGAGCTTTGCTTCTTTCTCTAATTTCTTTTGCACTTGCGATGATTTTTTATTTTATTATGCAAGCATTTTGACTTTGATAACTTTTCTTTCACATAGGAAGCAGCCTTTTTGGCTCTTTTTCTTGACGGGCATTGACCTTGCTTTTAACATGTACACTGCTTTTTCATGCCCCCTAATTTTTGTTGAACTTTTTACTCTTTGAACTTTTAGAGCTCTTATGACTTTCGACATGCTTTTCACGTTTTCTCGTAAATGTCAATTGTATGTGGTCAATCATTATGCCTTGACCCAGTGAAGGGATATGATCACCGCTTGGGCTTCAAAAATGAACAATCAGGCCTAAATTGGTTTAAGCAATGGGTGTCAGTGTTTGGGTAGACAATGAAATGCTCTCCTTCACCTTGGGATGAGTCAAGCTCCGATGAGAATTCATTTGAAGCTATCATAAGAAGATTGATGCAACTGAAAGTAATAGAATCTTTCTCAATCTTTCGCTCTACATTTCAACCGTAATCTCCTATGTTGCCCCGATGTAGGGTTGGTGTTGACAGGGATACTTTGAAGAATTATCCTTATTCGACCCAGAGGGTTAGCAAAAGGTTAGCTCAGTGCTTGGGATTGGTAGAGGAAATGTCTTTATCATTTCGATTTTTGCGTTCAATGCTAATCAATCATTTGTCATAAGAGAATGTCGTTTTCCACTCAACTCTCAAAAGTGTTTGAAGGATGTGTTTGGAAATGGCTTGCCTTTCTTCATTCTAAATATTCTTTACTTGGCATGATTAACATCTCAGTTTTACTCTGTTGAGATCATCTGAGTAGATTAATCTCCATGGAGAATTTTGATTCAAAATGAATAACCTACCAAACGAGAAAACAATTTTGAGATAAAAAAAGATATTCAAAAAGTTTGTAGAAAGTTCTTTTCTTTTCTCGATTATTCATTTTTGTGTTTGTTTTTAGGAAAGTGCTAAAGGTTCTTTTTTGTAATGGAAGTTCTCCATTTTTTTTCATTTAATTTTGAGAAGAAGGGTACTTACCTGCGGCATGGCGACTTGGTAACCCTGTAAAGAATGTAAAAGAATATGTTAGTGTAAAAATCTTTAGAGATTGGAATGTTGGAAACGATACATTATTACCATTCATTCGCTTTTATCCTTTGAGTGCTAACATTTCTTGGATTCACCTGGATATTTGGTAACTCGACATTACCCTTCACTTGCATTTGTCTTTAAGTGTTTGATGTTTTTCTATCAAAGGAAAAGAGAATCATGTCAGAGACGCTCTCAAAATGAGCAATTGGAATTGACACAATTTACCCTTCACATGTTTTCGTTCTTCAGGTATGAACTTTGCCTGAAGTGGCTAGGATTGATTGAACTATGTGGCCCTGATTATATCCATGAAAATCACTTCTTTATTGTATACAACAATTTACAAAGTTCAATTCCTGCTTTTTCAAATGCTCTTTTGGAAGAGATGTTTAATTGACAATGAGCTTGAAAAATTTAAATATGGATTATTAGATGTGTTTTTCAAGATCTTGCTGTGAAAGGAGAAGGATTGCTCCTTATTTCCACACTTGGGAATATTATTCTTTAGATGCTTTGCCCATTTATTGCCTGCAAAGAAAAGATTAGACATGTTATTTCCTCGCTCAATTGGGAATCATTTAGGAACTATACGCATCCCTTTACGCCAAAATGGACAGCCAAGTCTTAGCATGATTCCTTGGTGGAAAGCGCTACTTCTACGGTCAAGGTGCAACTTTTTCCCCATTTATCACCCTGTGAGAAGAGGAGATGAAACGGGTTATTTCCATACTTAATTAGGTTCAATTGAGGAACGATACATCCTTTGTTGATGAATTTAACAATGTTATCCCAGCACACTTCATTGGTGGGGGAATGAGAGATTTTTTCTATGTCAAACGTTGCTCTCCCATTCTTTATTTGACAAACCTTTGTTTTGTTCGAGTCTGTTCTATACCAAAGAAAATGATATGTCATTTCTTTATGCTAAAAAGGAATCAAGTTTAGGAACAAAATACATCCTTTTTTAAAGTCGAGCGATCAACATCCCAATGTATCTCTTGCGGAGGAAGGGATAATATTGCCCTTCCGTTTCATTTGAATCTTTCATTGTTTAAGATAAACAGGACTTAATAATGGTCCATTGCATTTGTTGGAACGTTACAAGACTTGGTACTCTTGATGTCTCCTTGACAATGGAAAAGAAAGTCATGTTAGAAACGGTATCAGAGATGGATAATTGGAATCGACACAGTCTACTCTTCCTTCAAATTCGCCTTTTTAGATGCTTAGCAACTCCTTTAATTTGTCTCATCATGCAAAGTGAACGAGATCGATGGACTATTTTGGCACCTGAGGCATTTGCCTCATTTCCTTACGATAAAGCATATAACAAAGTAGCATTTTGCGACACGAATCTCCAAAGTTGATTGCAGAAAGTTCTTGCAGCCAAATGTTCAAATGCTTTAATTGCCAAAATGTGCAAGAGCCCTAGTGCTAGCCTTTTAGTAACATATGATGCGGCTCTTGATAAAGCTCGTAAAAAATCTAGTGATGGCGATGCCCGACCTCCAAATAAAAAAATTCCTAAAACGGAATTCAACTTCGTTTCGCCTCTATGGAAGATCGGCGCCGACGAAGCCCAATGCATGCTTGGGGCACTCCGAGTTCTCATCAGGAATGGGCTTTTAGTTTTGTTATCGAAGAATGTAGCGGCAAGGATACAGTGAGGAGACTAGAAAGGTAACGCAGGTAATCGAGCTGAAGGCCGCAATAAAGCATATGAAAGATAGGTTTCCACTGAGTCGATGAAATGGAAGCCCCCGGTAAGCAAACAGCTAACATCTTCTAGAAACCCTTGCAACAACTCAGGAGACAAAATCTTCCGCTTAAATGATTTAGGAGTGAATACCCGGCTAAAGGCGATCCGCCAGCGAGAAATTACCCATAGAAGGCCTTGGGCTTCTGTTCATGTGCATCCTCTTGCCTTTGGGTGGGATGATGCGCATTGAACTTGAGTCCACCCATAGAGGTGCAGATGCGCTCGGTGTGCGTAGACCCGGTATGATCCAATTTTGCCAAGACTTTATAGCCAGCACGTGCCTTCGCCGCAACCTCCTCACCGTCATTCTTCATACCTATCTCTTTTCTTTTCTTTTTTCTTTTAGCATTCACAATTTCTTTAGTTAACCGAAGCATCCCTCCTAGTTTCCTTGCAACTGTAAGGCGATCCTTTGCCAAAGGGAGGACGTGGCCCATTGCTTTTTCGTGGAATGAAGCTCAGCACCTAGATTTGCTTCTCTAGTGACTCAATAACCTCGTCCAAAGTTCTTCGTATGCTTTTGTCATTATGATATGATCACGCATAATCTTTAATGCAGATTCAGAATTAAGATTCTCATATTCTCTTCTCCATATGCCGTTTTTCTTTTTCACAGTGGTCTTGATATTTTTGGACCTTTCTTTTTTGCTTCAACCAGTTGGTCATTTTTCTGTCTTGTTGGATGAGCTTTGCAATTCGAAGGACCCTCCTTCCTGGCGCATCATCCGACGCTTAAGTTTCAAAGACCTACACTTTTGTCCTTTAGAAGATGTGATTGGCAATCTTAGATGATCCCTTTATTTTACCTATTTAACAAAAATGGATGAACGAATAAGTTATTTTATCAAAAGTCCCTACTGGAACGATTACAACCTTACCATCTCAAAGTATCATTTATGGACCAACTCGAGAAAGCAACTGAGTGAAGAGATGAAATTTTACACATGTTCTTCTTGAAACTCTTTTTTCAAAACATTTCGAAGCTAAGGTATAAAAACTCAGCTCCAATGGTCCATTTGAGATACTTCAAGTGCTTTTTAAAGAATCATGTTTTTTATGAAATCAAATTTAATTACTCAAAATGTGAGTTGCATGATTCGCAAAAGTGCCAATTAGGCTCGCATGCAAAACTCAAAATTGAAAATATGATTACTACCAAGAATAAAGACAATGATATCATACAAAACAATCTTGCATATATGAGCGTATAAATCCACTCTCATCATAATTCTAAAGTCGACTTCTTGGCATGATCAAGCGAGCGAAGTTCAAGAAGTGTCATCACACGTGACCTACGAAAAGAAGACAATGTTGGTGTGTGAATGAAAAATTGATCTTTCAATGAGGTCGCCTCTTATAGCAAAATCGAGATGACGGTACATGCCCCATAGTCCCTATTTATGGGATTTTGGTATTTCAACAAGATTAGTCATAAGAGAAGGAGCATCATTAAAAGTGGCATTGATTTTTGAAAGATTGATTTGTGATTATACTCCAAGAAAAATGAGGTGACTTTTATTTTGAGAAATTTGTACATAAAACATTATTTGAATTTCAATCTCATAATGTGAGAAAGAAAGAATTTGATCGAAAATATGATCTCAATTTTTGTGCCCCAAAATATAGTCTTGACTTGAAAGAATTTGTTAACAAAAAGTAGTTTTGAGCCCATAATTGAAAATTTAGACAAAGTCATATGTTCAATGGGGCTAGATCAGATAGGCTTGAAATTTATATTCAAGCTTCATTATCAAGAGTGCTTGCCAATTTCTTTTTTATTATAAGCCTACATCACCGAGGGATTCGATTGATTTCCGCAAATTTCAAAATGAAAATTCAATAAAAAAATGAATAAAAAGAAAAATGATACTTACAGTGGGGGGCGACTTTTCTCTCTGTGTTTTTTTTTTTTTTTTTTAAAATTACATAAACATGAATATGGAATGTGGTTCGATTTCTATTTTATACGGCTCAAAATGGAGCTACGAGATTACCAGACTAAATCGATGTGATCGTGGTTAGGTCGGGGTTCCCATGACTTCGGCTTCGTCAAAGAGTCGACTTGTGTCGCGTGATTGTCGACTAGGGTGGTAACTCTTAACATTAAGAAGGAAATTTTGGGGTTGAGATGGACAACTCGTACTATATGATCGTAGTGGTATCCGCCTCAACACCATCCTAAGAAATCATGTGCGGCCTAGGTCCGGCGGCAGGTCATGTATACTTGTGTAGTGTGGTGCAAAGACTACATACACAACGGTTTATAAACAAGCAACACTTCAAAAATTCAAAACATAAACATTCATTCCCGACTCCACACCTGCAAGACAAGGGGTTAACAATCAGTCCTCCCCTTATAACTTCCAATTGCAAAAACATTTAACACTCATGTTAGGGATATACCTGATATCCTCGCTGCCAAACAAAACTTATTTTTGAACAAGATAGATTTAGGCCTAAGTCCTCTAAGGTTTAAACAAAGTCCCAAGTGGAGTCGCCAAGCTGTCGTGACTAACTCCTCGAGGGGAGAGAATAGGTTTAGGGGTATTGCCTAAAGACAGGTTCACGGCCCATGATTAGGCAAAGTTCTCCCAAACCCATACCTCGCATGACGTTGGGGGGTTCATAAGAATTTTGTAATAATGAGTCACCATTAGCCTATTGGGGTCGACTAGAAACTAAGTGAGACATGTGAGTATACCTCACTTCCTACGCAACTAGAGAATCTAGGTTCGGGGACTTGATTACATTAATTAAGCAATTAGTGCCATTTCGGTATCTAATCTTGTTCATTTTAAAAAAGGAATGTTTTTGTCAGGTAATCTGGATTAATTTTATACCTATCCACTAACATGTGAGGTGATCATACGAGTACATAGTCATATAATAATCGGCAATTAAGGAAAGCATTAAATGCATATCATGGGATAACAAAGATTTAACACTAGAGAAAAGATAAATACTAATCCTAACTAGACTAAAGGGAAGCCAAAATCAATACACCAATACTGCACGATCATGGGCATGTATCCCTAAGGACAATTAAAACCATAAGGTAAAATCCTAAAGACTTAGTCACACTTAAGCATAATTCTGAATTGAAATACTTCTATTTTTAGAAAATAGCCCAAGAGATTAATTTTAACCTTTTTTGAAGATTTTTTTAATTAATTAATTTTTTTAGATTTTTTTCGGACTTTTCGGTTTTTTATGAAAGAAAAGAAAAAAATTGAATTTTCCCACTAATTGGATCTTACAATATTTTTGAAACTTTTCTTTTTTAAAAAAAAATCGATTTTTTTAATTTTTCTGAGTTTTTTAAAATTTTCGGGAAAGTCTTTGAATGTTTTAATTTTTAATATTTTTTTGACATTTTTAATTTGTTTAACATTTAATATTATTATATTCGAGAAAATGGATTCAGACCAATCCGGCCCATTGACCCCACCCAAACCCGGATGCAACCCAGTCGAATCAAAGAAAAAGAGAGAGAAATTTTTCTTTTTTTCTTCGTTTTCTTTTATATTTTTCTCTTTTTCTCTACCCCTTTTGTCTCCTTCCCTATTTTGTCTTCTTCTACTGCACTCTCTTCTCTGTTATTTCTCCTTTCCGAAGCTTTCATTTTCTCTCTTTTCTATTTTTTTTTTTGCACTTTTTCCTTTTATTTCTTCTTCTTCTCTGGTCTTCTACCCCTCTACGCCTCCACTTTGCCCGAAGCTTCCTCCTTCTGCACCATCTTCACCGAACCAAAACCAACACCACGGCGAGCCCTCACCGACGTTTGGGGCCCGCCGAGCCACCATCCGGCACCAGTCGTTTGGTCCGACCGCTACTCGCCCGCCGACTTCTCCACCATCGGCCGAGCATTCCCTCATTGGGTAGGCGCCGAACAAACGACGATGATGATGGGAATGTAGCGAACGACTACACGGCCGACACCCAAGGTCGCCCAACTCCACTAGAACATCCCAATGGAACGTGACGCGCACGGACGACTCGATTTCAGCCAAAGACGAGGGCACAAAGACTATATCTCGTTTAGACATTTCATCGAGCAGTTGGAACGCGCCATAAAAACAAAAGATTCCCGGCTCGACCGAGACGCAAACTCGGACCCGGGCTCCCGAAAATCGAACCAGAACACTCATCGACACAACGGGGGACCGACGGGCCGAAGTTTGCGTGAGCCGGACAGCCGCGAGTTTCGGCCCGGCGTGCCCAAAACGGGGCAAGAACAGGGTTCGAAAAGGGCTTACCGGTTTGGCTCGGCGCGCAGCTCATGGTGATGGTGTCGTGTCCCCGCTAGACCACCACAACCTCCATGATGCTTGCACTCGTTGCGGCTGCACACCAGACGAGCAGGCAGGTCGTCCACATCTCGCCGGGGCCGGACAAACGCTGAGTATGTTTAATGAGATGCCGAGACTTCGGGTGGAGTTGGACCGGGTGACTCTGGTAGCTGCGCTGTCGGCTTGTTCGGAGTTGGGAAATTTGAAACCTGGCTGGTGGATCCTTTCGTATGTCATAGAGAAAATGTTTGCAAGAAATCAGCAATTGTCTGTCACTCAACAATGCCATTATACTCATGTATGCTAGCTGCGGTTCGATAGATGAAGCCTACGAGGTGTTCAGGCAGATGCCACGGAGAAGCATAGCTTCTTGGACGACCATAATCATCGGATTCGCGAAGCAGGGGCTTGCAGATGAAGCTCTAGCGATATTCCATATGATATTGAGCGTTGGAGAGCCTGAAGCACAACACGATGAGCTAACTTATATTAGGGTTCTGAGTGCGTGCAGCCATGCCGGGTAAGTTGACGAGGGCTGCCGTGTTTTTAAAAGCATGACCGCTAGTCAAAATTATACCGAGAATCGAGCATTATGGCTGTATGGTTGACCTCTTGAGTCGTGCTGGACATTTGGACGAAGCGTGTTAGCTCATAGAAAGCATGCCAATGAAACCGAACAAAGCTGTGTGGGGTGCCCTGCTTGGTGGTTGTAAAATTCATGAGTCCTGAGATCGCTTCTTTTGTGGCGAAGAGACTAGCAGTTGAGCTCGACCCTGATCGTGCCGCGGGCTATCTTATGCTTTTGTTGGAAACATATAGGACATCCAAAATATAAACAGATGTAAATGATATTAGGCAGAAAATGATTGACATAGACACAAAGAAGCCAGCACCTGGCCGGAGTTGGGTTGAGGTCGATGAAGCCATTCATGATTTCGTGGCCGATTATAGGAGCCACAAATGCCCGTTTTTTATACACGAGATGCTTAGAAAGGTGAAAGTTCAGGCTGAGTTGGGAGGATGGCAGCCAGATGCGTTGGATGAGGAATTGTGTGCTGCAGCCTAGAAAGGTAAAGAGGGGAGATTTTGCATCAATTCTTCCTGTACATGCGCTATGGCGTGCGAGGTTGTCGCTTGTTTGGACTACAAAGGTTCTTGAGGAATCCTGCATCAAGCAAGAAGTTTTGAGCACCATTTGATTGCATTTTAAAAGCTCTAATTAACGTCAATTATCATCTGATGAGAATACTTGTTCAATTGTCATCGGAGGAGAATACTTGTTCAGAGAGGATCTTGGTACTATGGTAGCTTCCATTCTTCTGTATCATCTGTTCTGGTGGAGTTTAGAGACTTGTACATATACTTCAGAAGTATTCTGATTCTGGATTCTTCAGAAACGGCATGAAATGGTGATGTTCGGTCTATGGGAATTTTGCTACAAACGCAACATAAAAATTTCGCCATGAATTATTCAATGGATTATGCATATCTCTCTCTCTCTCTCTCTCTCTCTCTCTCTCTCTCTCTTGCACGCGAGTGACTTGATCTCTAAAATACAGATAGAAGGATGGTAGAAAGTAAAAACGATTTGAAAAAATTGGGCAACAGAACCACGGGGCCAAGTTTTTGTGTTACGCTTCTTTTTTTGCAAGTTAAGTTGCATTCCTGTATGCTGAGAAAGAATTCTTTTGACAGTAAAAGCATGACAAAGTCTAGACATAGAATGAGGTATGCATATTTTGCACATTGGCACCGAGAAGGACCAGCGAACAGAAGTAGCAGCATTCACATGTTAAAACCAAACTTAAAGCCTACATGAGGTTTTCCAAAGGCCACCAGGCACCAGCAGAAATGGGCGCCAAAAAAGGAAAATGCTTCGATGAACTTTACTTTGAATGATGATCTTTATTATTCAACCCGTGACATATTGTACCCTCCCCCTCATACTGCTATTTTCTGGGTGGATGATCTGCGAGTCTTATAAGATTAACAGCACCCAATAGAATTGACCAGAATGCAGCAGCATCTTCAGCGGCACAAGCTTGCAATATTCTGTTGCCTTGGCAATCTTTCTGCGGATGAAAAGGAGATATGAACATGTTAAAGAGAGAGCTTATTCAAAAACTTAAGAGAACCAATCCTGAGCGCAGAGGAGAAATTCACAATGAATTATCTTTACTAGCCATATTAACACTGAGTCAAGAAATCACGTCGGTGATTCTCAATAGCCATACTAGTCTTTTTCCAAATATCATAGTCCAGACCAACTAAACTAGTCAATAATGAAAGGAATTCCGATGGAGTGAAAAGCTGACATACATGATGTGAAGAATTCAGTATCAAAAATTAAACTGGAAGACTGAGAGCTTAGACAGCAACTGGTTCAGGCCTCTTGCTGGTTTTGATTCCTCCAATAGCTGTAAAACATTCAAAACTTACCCAAGGGGTGGGTCAAACCAAATTATAGCAAATGGATTTTTCCTTCTTGAGCCTAATAGGTCTTATGTGGCCCTACGTTCCCCATAAATTTTAGCACCGAAGACTGCAGAACCAGCAACTAAAGCATTTGCACCAGCTTCAAGGACCTGCATGCATAGAAACAGCTTAAAATGAATCATGTATGTCATATGATCTGTCAGTTGAGCGTGTATGTGTTAACAGAAACGATGTTCTTGTTCACTTTAGCTAAAGAGGTATTTGCAGCCATGTTTGATACTAGGGTGCTGGCATCCTTCCTTTCACAGGCCAGAATGAATAAAATCCTTCTGTTTCAGTTAAAGCATTCAAACTTTGTGTTGGTAACTATTGGTAGGTTCAAGCATCAATAGGCATGCTGTTACTTATTTCCCCCTTCCATCCTTTTAAATACATTTTAAGGACTCTGAGAGGAAAATGGACGGACTTGGAGCATCCAGTATATTTCAACAGCTAGAACACTTAGTTTGGTTCTTCTGGGATGTCTTTATGTCTTAATAAAAATTGCATACTTTCAGAATTTAAAGTCTCGTGATTTGCAGGAATGCTGGATAATACACTCAAAAGATCAGAAAATAATCTAAGATGCCCCTTTATGTCAGCTGGCAACGGTTCAATAAAATTCAATCCAATTCCTTCCCCATGATTGACTATAGATTCATCAACTAGTCAGTCAGATAGATCAATATACTAGTTGGCACATAATAATTACATAACAGCACCTTATATGCATTGGCTGGGCCGACTCCACCATCTACTTCGATCCATGGGTTGACTCCCTGCCACAACAGAGAAGACAACAAAGTTCCATGATAATTTTTTATAACTTTCAAGAGAAAAGTTCACTATAACCAACCAGATAAGCAAGTAAAGTAGATTGACATAGGTGTTAGATTTTTGCGGATACGTGTGTTTGATGCGTGCGCAAGTGTGTTTTGTGTGTGAACTATCAAGAGAGCAAAAGAACGAAGGAAAATGTGAGCAAGAAATTGTTGGGCAAAGTAATAATAGAAATGTGTAAAAGAGAATGGGAGCACAAGGGAACAAAAGAAAGCTTATTTATTTATTTATTTTGTTGTAGTACAAAGGAAAGGGAGGAGCTTACCTTTTTGCTCTGCTAGCATGCTACACTCCTCGCACTCCACCGACTTATGGCTCACCTTCTAGTAGTTTCTTTTACAATTTTTTTCTTGAACAATAGACTTTTCTAAGGCAAATATCTCTGCCATTTGCAAAGATAATTCCGTAGACTCTTCTAGAATTTTTCTTGAAGTTTCTAGAAATTGGATCAATAATTTAACACTCCTCCTTGATCCAATTTCGTGTTACTCCAATAATATTTGAACCTTAAGTCGCGAATTGGTATGGGCTTGGAAGAGTCCGAACTAAGTTTAAAACTTAGTAGTCCATTAGCCTAAATCGTAGGTGGTGCACTCGGAAATTTTAGGTCGCGACACTAGCTAAAAGTGATTTAGCAATGTTTATATGGATCTGAATTGTGTTTAGTTTGAGGTGGAGTTGCAATTAAAAACTCTTGAGTTAGCAAGTACTAACGAAGTTATCGACATGGATGGTGCTTGAGGTTGGGACACATGGAGTGCCAAAACTTGGCATGGAGGGACACTTAAGTGCCAAAACTTCGGAAAGGTATACTTAAGTGCTAGTTTCGGAGTAAAGTGGATCACTTAAGTGTCACTCTAGCCAAAATCCGGCCAAATTGCTGACGTGGCAATTTTCTGGCAAGTTGAGTGCAAAACGGCGTTGTTTTGCACGCTGACGGGGCGAGAAAATGCAAAAACAACGTCGTTTTGTGTCGATGTGTAAATAATCAATATAAAAATTAATTTAAAATTAATTAAAATTAATTTAAAATTAATTTTATTTAAAATATTCTAAAAAATTAAAAAAATTAAAATTAAAATTAAAAAAAAAAGGAGCCGAGGGGGCGGCGAGGGCTGAGCCCTTGCCGCCGCCGCCGCCAAGAAGGGCCGGTGACGGAGGGGAGAGGGTCGGTGGGGTCATCGGCCGGCGTCGTCGGCACCGGCCAAGGCCCGGCGACCCGGCCCGATCTCCCCCCACTGCCGCCGGCATTTCCGGCGACGGCGGGGGGAGGTGACGAGGGCTCGTGGCCCTCGCCGCCGGTCGGCCGGGGGCCGGCGACCCCGACCGACCCTCCCCCTCCATCATCGGCCCTTCTCGGCGGCGACGGCAAGGGCTCGGCCCTCGCCGCCCCCTACGGCCCCATTTTTTTTTTTTTAATTTTAAGTTTTTTATTTTTTAGAATATTTTAAATAAAATTAAGTTTAAATTTAATTTAATTAATTTTTATATTAATTATTTACACATCAGACACAAAATGACGTCGTTTTTGCATTTTCTCGCCACGTCACTCGCCGGAAAATTGCCATGTCAGCAATTTGGCCGGATTTTGGCCGGAGTGGCACTTAAGTGATCCACTTTACTCCGAAACTGGCACTTAAGTGTACCTTTCCGAAATTTTGGTACTTAAGTGTCCCTCCGTGTCAAGTTTTGGCACTTGGGCTGTTCTTCACTCGATGGTGCTTGTAGCGAGGTGGAGCCTATAAAGCCAACAATTGATGTAATTACTTATATTGACAAGGAACATATTCGATCTCCTAATAAATATGAATGCAACAATGGTTGTGCTTTATTTGTGGTGAAAGATGTTGTGTCGAAAAAATCCGTACCAAGTTTTGGCACTTGGGCTGTTCTTCACTCGATGGTGCTTATAGCGAGGTGGAGCCTATAAGGCCAACAATTGATGTAATTACTGATATTGACAAGGAACATATTCGATCTCCTAATAGATATGAATGCAACAATGGTTTTGCTTTATTTGTGGTGAAAGACATTGTGTCAAAAAAATCCTTGCATAGTAGTTAAAGATGCATGTGGAATTGGTTTTCTAAGGAGATCCCCGGTTACTGTGAAGTTCAAGCAAGGCTTGGACGCGAAAAATATTTGTGGCGATTGAGCTCATTGGGGGCTATGGGAGAGTAAAAACGAAATTCCGATTTTTGGCGAAGCGATTGTAACTTGGCTCAAACATCGAGCCAAGGTGGAGATTGTTAAAATATGTCTCGAGTTTGAGCCCAATGTGAAAAGTCTGAATATTCCAAATTGGATAGTTTGCAGACGTCCAAAATCAAGCAAAGAAGATCCGAAAATCAACTCCTCAAAATCCGAACCAACGTTGGAGAGTTTGGCCACTGAAATAGGAAAGTCCAACATTGACTTGGACTTGGTTAAAGTTGGCAAGTAAACTGCAGAGGAAAGTCCAACTTTTACTTAGGTTGACAGTGTAGGTTGACAGAATCACACGGAATTCTTTTCCGAGTCGAAATTGGTCTGTTGTCTCTTGGTGCAATATAAATAATTTCTGCTCATGGGACTCTCTTCAACGAAGCACACATATTGAAGTGTTGTTTTTCTTCGAGTGCCAAGGTTGCTATGTTTGTGAGAGACATCCATAGGTGTTGGGTGCTTGGCAACAGGTCTTCATGACGTTCGTGCAGCGAAGTTTATTCGTGAATTACATCCAAGAAGTTTTTAGTGTTGAAGTTGATTAAATTCTTATAGTAAGAATTTGTTTATAATTCTTTCATGAGATTGAAAAATTATTTTACGAGAAATTACAAGGTTAAACACTTCGTAAGTTATTGGGTATAATTAGGACTTAAAAAACACTAATAGCATTTGAGTGACTCGAGTGTATAATTCTTATTGTATCGCTTGACCTATAGTGAAATTCGTCACTACTCTTCCCATGGACGTAGGTCATTACGATCGAACCACATAAATCTAGTGTTTCATTTATTTTATTGTTATGTCTATTTGTTTGTTTGATTGTTCACTTTCCGTAACACTATTTAAATTAGTCGTTGCTCTAATTTTCTGTTGATATGAAAGGTGCAATGTCAGAGAAATAAGATGGCTGTAATTGTAAGTCATGTTTTGCATTAAGCCTGATATTACCATAAGTGATGTTTTGCATTAAGCCTGATATTACCAAACAGACTAAACTCGAGAAAGGTGCAATGCCTCTTGTCGTGACCTTATCTCGGGTGCACCACCTAGGGTTTGACTAATAGATTATCAAGTCTAAACTTAATTTGGGCTCTCCTAAGTTTATACCAATTCACGACTTAGATTCAAGTTCTTAACATATTTAATTAGGAGTCGTCACTGTTGGTGGGTCAATTTGAAACCTAAGTAAAGTAACAAGAGATTTACTTTATTCCTACGAACTAGAAATTGTGAGTTCGGGAACTTAATTATGTTAGATTTCTCTAATGCCATTTCAGTACCTTTTCTCTTCTTTTTTTTAAAAAAATGTTTTGCAGGCAACTTAAATTGATTTTAATTCATTTTCCTAACATATGAGGTGATCATGTGAGTATGCAAATCACTAATTTGACATCCAAGAAAGCAATAAATAAATTATAGGACTTACCTCGTAGTAACGAAAGCATCTACAATGTTAACTTAGAATTCATATCAACAGCCCTACATATAATTTCTAATTAACACGCAATTACTCAATTTTTTTAGAATTTTCTCTTGTTTAATGAAATCTAAGCTATACGTCATGCAATTTAACCAAATGGCCTAATTGTAATAATGGACAATTTTTAATTAAGTAGACCTAGCAGCAATTACTAAATGACATGCATTTTATGACCTAATTCTATATAACATGCACAAGATATTTTTGTTATTTTTATCAAAATTCGTAATTAAAAATTACTAAAAATAAAAATCTACTGACCTAAATCCTATCGTAACTTAGAAACTTATCTCAACATGCAAATTAATTATCTAAACTAGATATCGCATATATATATATATATATATATATATATATATATATATATATATATATATGCATTCTAATACAATTAGATGATATGCAAATGCAATCTTTTTTGCTATTTTTGGGATAAAATAAAGCAATCAAAATATTCAAACCATTCAATCCACAAAGGTTTAATCCAATCGATTCAAATATGGAAACAATATCTAATCATTTGAAATTTCGTGAATAAAATCAATAAATTGATTTTAAGCCTTAAAAATCAAAACGTCAATTTTATAAATTCCCGCAAAATTAATGATTCCATCTAAAACCTTATAGATAGAGTCAAAGATTATATAAGGTTGTGAATCAAGACATAAATCCTAGTTGGGGATATGTCTATCACTCAAATATGTACGTTAGATATTGATGGACATATATTAGGCAATAAAATATCCAAATCAAATTTAGATAAGATAATTACCTAATTTCACATGTAATATTGCCAAATTCGAACTCAATGGAATGGACTTGACGGATGACCGGGATCACAGCTAGCTCCTCAATGTTGAACGGCAAGCGACGATGGCTTGTGGTCCACGAACCTACAAAACAGATACTTGTGAGATGGCTTGAATTTAGGATGAGCTTGACGGCCAATGAGCTTGCTGGCTCGACAAAAGACAGTGATGGTGCTGGGATGACCAATGAGGCTGCTTTGTCGATGGTCAATCACGGAGAGGACTGAGAGTTCTCGATAGCCGGTTGGTGTGCGTGTGTGGCAAACATCGCACTCAGGATCATCGAGAGCGGAGTCAAATCATGTGCGGTGGACTAATTGCAATAGCATCGCCCAAGAAAGAAGACAGGCAAGAGACAACTTGACGAACTGAAACATCTTAGTAGCCAGAGAAAAAGAAAGCAAAAGCGATTCCCATAGTAGCAGCATGCTAAATGGGAGCAGCCTAAACCATGAAAATGAGGTTATTGGAGAGCAATACAAGGTCGTGCTGCTAGGCGAAGCAATGGAAAACTGCACCCTAGATGGTGAAAGTCCAGTAGCTGAAAGCATTACTAGCTTATGCTATGACCCGAGTAGCATGGGGCACGTGGAATCCCGTGTGAATGAGCAAGGACCACCTTGTAAGGCTAAATACTCTTGGGTGAGCCATAGCAAAATAGTACCGTGAGTGAAGGGTGAAAAGAACCCCCACTAGGGAGCGAAATAGAACATAAAACCATAAGCTCCCGAGACTACTAGGACTCTGACCGCGTGCCTATTGAAGAATGAGCCGGCGACTCATAGACAGTGGCTTGCTTAAGGGGAAACACCGGAGCCGTAGCGAAAGCCAGTCTTTCCTTTTTTCACTCCAATGGACGCACGAAATCCTCTTTCCTTCTTCCCTGAGCATCTATGATATATATTCAAATTCCTTTTCCTTCCTCGCCCTTGCGTATCATGCATTTGTAAGCCGATTTTTCCTTATTTCTTGTTTCTTCTTTTTTCAACTCACTTATGAAATCTCCCTTGACCATGACATATTTATTGTCTTGAGACATAGGATATATCGCTCAATATATGTTCCACGTGCAATATTCCCTCTTGATATTTCATTTGAAATCTTCCAATCTATTGTGAAATATATCACTCAATGGATATATTACAGGATTATATATAAGATTTACTGAATATTGAAAGAATAATACGAATCATTTTCAAAAATATCAAATCGTCATTTCTCATAAGTCAATTTTCAGTCTCCAGAGAATAACTGGCTTGGGCCAATTCCCTCTCTCCATGGGCTTAGTCCAACTCGCTAAATTAAAGCTCAAAATCATCAATTCAGATCCATCCACCGCTGGTCCAATGCCAATGCAATAAAAAAAATGCTCCTAAAACTATATTTTATGCAATTTAATTCTAATATTTCTATTTATGATTTAAAAATTAATCCCTAATTTTGAATGACCGAATCACCAAAATTTAGGTATCAATACATGTGGCGATGACAACAATCGCATGGCTAAATGTCGTCAGAATGTCCGATTTAGGAATGTGAAATGTAATTTTGCACACCCTAAATATACCAACTATTCCCGACATGAAATTAGCGAATTTAAATACAACTTGATCAACCTCCGTGATTTATGTTGAGTGCAGCTTTTATATCAACGAATTTGATTGTCACAAGAAAAAAATTTGCACTCTATTTATGCCAAGTTATTCTTGTTCGAGCCATCGTCCATCCTCAATTCATTCACGACATCAATTTTGGCGTACGTTGGTTAATCAATATCTTGTGCTGTGTTTGCTAGGGAGAACTTGGGCAACAATTTATCAAGATTTAGCCCAATCTAGGATCAACAATTTCTCCCTCAAAGTAAACTAACCAAATTCAACTTAACCCTAACAATAATCGGCCAATACAATCTCGCAATGAGTAAATATAATGTCGAAATGCTAAGAAGACAGTCAACAACAACACTAAGATTTTACGTGAAAGTTCAATGCAGAAAAAATTATGGACAGCCTAAAAAACCTCTAGCAATCACAAAGAATAGTATAACACACAAAGCGTTATGCTCTAATCACACACTAAAGGTCATTAGCATAAGTGGAGCAAGAAGAGCATATTTGAATTTGCACCAATTTCACGTTCGGTCTTTTGAATCGGGACTGCAAAGTCGTATCTTTTTTCTTTTTAACTTTTTGACTTTTTGACTTTTCCGTCTTCTTTTTGTATAGTATTTTATTTTAATGTTAGTGGGGCCCACAGGAAGCGGGACCCAGCCAACAGTGACGCCCTGGAATCGTTTGTCGGTTAGTGCGCTCGGCGGCCAAGGATTATTTCCTATTTAAGGAAATGGAACTTCACGGACTCAGCAAGAAGATAGGTCGTGCAATCAAAGAGGGTTGTAGAGCTTGAATTTTGCGCTGGTTGGGAACCGAAATGACAAGGCACGGTCGTGGTAGAGACGATGGCTTCTCTGCGAAACATCAAATGTTCGCAGCAGGCTTGTCTGCAAAAGTTCAAATGTATATTCCTCCGGTTGCATGTCCATAGAGGACCGTGGCTTCTTCCTCGAACATGCATGATCATATCAGTTCGCTTTGATCGATCTTGGGAGGAAATAACTCCACGTCCAGTTACCTTCTTTCCTGTCCGGGTGACTTCCCGTTTCATATCCAGACGAGGGAGGAGATGAGGAGGAACGAAATTGTTGGAGGAGAATTAATGAAGGGGGAAGCGATGAGGGTTCAAAATCGATTGTCCATCGGACTTGTCGATCAACCTCCTTTATTAAGCCGATTGGGATCCTCCAAGATTACAAGCGGCGCTTTTGTATTTAATTCAATAAAATTGGAGAATCGGAGTTACAGTCATTTTCTCTATACAAAATCAAAGCTCTCTTCATTAGGCCAAGAAAAGACAAGAACGTGCGTCCTCCTTTTCCTTCGTGTGGCTCCACCCGTGCGGCTTCAGGAAGCAAGCAGGAGATACAAAAGCAAAAACCCTTGGCTTTTATTTCATTCTCTTACAATTAACTTTTTAACCCATGACATAAACAAATATGTGACCCCTTATTTTGTCTTGTAGTGCAAAACTTTTCCAAGTCAAACTTAGAGTCATGCATGCAACAATGCAATCTTGGATAATTACAAAGAACCACCGACCAAGAACAAGAAGACAAATCTGATTCTATCAGATTTTGAACAATCAAAATCTTCCGACAGATTGGATTCTATTACGGGATCAAATTCAAGATATTCAATTAACTCATGGGACAGTAAGGGGATCGGATATGCAAAAGATCTTCAATGTTTGAGAATGAAAGCGCTATTTGACATGGTCGCGAAAACAATATTCCAACGAAACCAAGGCAATCAGAAACTAAACTTGGGAACTAAAAATACTTTGTTTTGGTTGTTTGCATACCCTTCATTTAAGTGACAATAAGGGAGCTAAGAAAACCTAAAAGAAAAGAAATTTCCCATTGTTTTGGTGAAATACAAACACATTTTAATTATTTTTTGTTACTGAAGAGATATTCCATCTTCACTTGCCAAATATTTTTCACAAGGAAATAGAAAACGAGCTAATTGACATTTATTTAGAACCAAATTTGTGATTATCATTATATGACCCTGCCAGTCATCTCGTGCCCGTTCATCTTACATGTAACATAGATTTCCCAAGTGCCTTTGACCTTTTGCGTTTTCTTCTAAGTCGGTTTGAACAATTAATTATTATTTATATGCATTTTGGTAATATATCTAAAAAAAATTACAATTGCGTTCACCTCCTGAAAGGTAGTTTAAGAAAGGATTAAAAAATGAGACGTATCTATGTTTCAACTTAAATAAATACAGCACCCAACAGTGTTTGTGATGGCAAGAGGTGGCTATGTTATGCTGCAGTGGCCCGGGGGGCTGCACGAGTCTTGTTCTATGTAGCACCGACACGGACACACGACACGCGACACGACATGACACGACACGACATGCCGACACTTCATTTCTTAAAAATAAAGAATTCCAACACGTTTCGACACGTTATATATTAAAAATATTTTTATATATAAATACATAAATAAATAATGATAAAAATAGCCTAGAATTAATTTACACAAAAAATAGTAATTTAACATTTGTTAATATCATTCATTATTTTAATTTGTTACAATAATACATAAAACTTAGAGGAAAAAAACATTGTTTAAAGAAAAATGCTAAAAAAATATTTTTAAATTTATTTATTTATCATATATATAATTTTTTTATTACTTCTTTCATAGTAAAAGACTTTTGAAAAAACTAAAACAATTCTAAACACACAAAATTGAAAAAAAAAAAAATTTGACCCCGAGCGTGTATATTTATAGCATTGTTTATTACTTCTTTTTTTGTATATTTATATTTTGACCCCTCAAGTATTAGACATTTTTAAAATTGACCCGTGCGTGTCGGAATTCTGAACTCGCGTGTCGGAGCATGTCGGAGAGAGTTGACCACGTCTCGGATTTTCGACACTCGTTGACTGCGTGTCGGAGCGTGTTGGGACATGTCAGAGCGTGCCGGACACGTGTCGGAGTGTTGGACACGACACGAAAGTTTATGGAGAGTGTCGGTGCTACATAGGTCTTGTTAGCTTAGATTCCAATGAACAGTGAAAGAGAAAGGAGAAAGAAGAAGAGGAGAAAAAAAGAGAGCGGGAAAAAGAGTACAAAATATAGAAATGTTTCTGATCCCTGCAAAGTAGAAGGGACAAATGCATTTACAATTTACATTTATGGCTTTTGAATCTAGAGAATTCGTGGTCCATTTTTTAAAATCATTTTTTTACGACACTGCATTCGTTTAGGTTCTAGTTTTTGTATAGATCTTGAGTTTTACTTCTTATAATATGGAAAAATGATTATTTTGACTTGATGTTGTTGACAAATTCCTGTGATCATTTAGTATGGATAGTGAATTTTTTGGTTTATACTAGTGAAAGAGCGCCAAAAAAAAAAAAACTTATATCTAAGTTTGATACGTGAGAGATTCATAAAATTGCTTGAAAATTTTCATGAAAATCTTAGATAAAAATTCTTTTTATTACATACAAATTCGTTGGTATCATGTATGCATGAGCTTTCATTCAACAAGGGAGAAGTACTTGATGTGGTCATCACACTACTTGACAATGACGTGTGGAGAAACATACAAATAAGAAGGGATTTGAAAGTCAAATGTAAAAATTGATTGGGATGCATATCATGCGGATAATATAATTGGTCGGTTACATTACATTAATAATTTTATCGATATATAAAAAAAAAAATTATCCTAATAGAAAGAGAGAGTTAATGCTCTGAAACCCAATAAAATCCAAGTTAACCATCAATGCGACTAGGATCATAAAATGGTCTGAATGATTGGGTAATGAGATCGTCCTGCTTAGCCTCTTTGATTGAAATATAGTGCACCAAGTAGAAGCCGTCATATGTGGGACACATGGTGGATTCGTTCGTACGGAAATAATGATGGGATCGACAGAAAGCATCGCTGCATGATTGAAATTGAGGAATAATTGAGGCATCCCGCTGTATGATTCTACTAGAAAGGAGTCGAGACTGGAATGGTTGTTTTGACTGCTTGCTTGACTCGTGTTCTCTCTCTCTCTCTCTCTATATATAGATATATCCTTTTCACAGGTCGACAGAAAGAAGAGGGAGCAAGAAGAGCAAAGTCTGTACATTCGTGAGTCTGTGACAGTATATAATGTGTAATAAAAAAATGGTGGAAGAATTAGAAGGAGCTGTCTCCAGTCCATTCCAGCGCAGTTCACGAACTGAAATACCCAGCTGCTGAATCGTTGGTTCAAGAGCTTATCCGAACTTGCGGGACCATGCAATGTGTTCCCGATCCGACGGAGCCGGGGCTGAGTTCGGTTGTTGCCGTCGCATATTGAACTGAAGGGAGCTCCTTCTAACTTTAACATGAGATGGACGAGAGAACTTCACGCTCAAGATTAAGAGCATGCATATTTGTCGAGAGAGAAAGAGCGAGAGCTTGAGTGGAGAAGACTGCGTTTTATTTTGTACGTGCATATATTTCAATTTCATCGTCACTGAATATCTCACAGTTTATATGAAAAAGAAATGTTTTGCAAATATGACGTACGTAGAGATTCAGCTATTTCCTAATTCAGCATTTTGCCGGAGGCACATCGGAGGTGGGCGGGGTTTTAGATGGTGTAGCCCAACATGCGGTCGGGAAATGTCCGCCATCTTTGCATTAGTTAGTACCACCTGTTAACAAGTCTATTGCAAACGAACTCCACGATAACGTCTATTAGTTTACTCCCCTTTCGGTGCGGTTTACACAATTGAGAAGATCGATTTGATAATTTGTTCGTTGTGAACGCATGAGATCCTTGAGAACTGTTTGTCTGTCTTCACGTTTGGTTTGGCAAGAAAGTCCAAGTCCCTTGTCCACGCTAACGTAGGAACTCGCCGATTAAGCTTTCTCTTAATCATTAGTTGGATGATACGATGAATAGAATCAATCACAAGAAAAATACTATATTGGAACTTGTGTCGTTTAGTGAAATTTAATATGGATCCAACATATTTTTGAAATGTGATTGGTTTGATCTTATATAATGAATTTAAATGATGCACTTGTTTATGAAAATGACATCATGTGTTGTATTACATGCGCTACACTACATGGAAGGGAAGGGGAGGATAGACAAGAAATCTGAAGTGGTAGGACTATTTTGTGTTAACAACAAAACATTTAATTTTTTTCTAACATCCTAAATAAACGGCTTAAAAAAGTGCCAAATCTTATCAACGGTACTTAAGTATTATACCATATCACATCAGAGTTACACATGTCCTGTTTGTGTCATGTTTACTTTGTTTATAAGTCACATCGACCTTTATAATTATATATTAAATATGATGTAAAAGAGTCAAATCATGATTCCAATGTTTATTTTCTTTTAATCTAAATTGGAAAGTTTTTGCCTAGTATTAAGAAGATCTCGCAAATATTGTTTTGCTAAGTGAAGAGTTTGTTTTATTTATATATAGGTCCAAATGTCTCTAAACATGGAACCCGTGTATTTGACACTCGTGAATTGATCAATTGATTAATGGCACCAAGAATATGAAGAAATTAATATCCTCTATTCACGGGTCATATCCTTTCTTTATAATTTTAGATTAAACATAATGTAAAAGAGTTAGGCATGCTCCCATTGTTTGTTTTCTTTTAATTTGAATTGGAAAGTTTCCAATTGGAATTTAAGACGATCTCGCAAATTCTGTTTTGCTAAGCGAAGATTTTCTTTAATATTCATATGTATAGGTCCAAATATCTCTAAATATTGAACCCGTGTATCTGCCCCACATGAATTGATTAATCGACTAATTGCACTAGGCATACGAAGAAATTAATATCCTTGCCCATACCTTTGCAAATTCAGTTGAATGAATATTCCCTTCCATATTTATTAATGGAGGGCCTGCGTTGCAGCTTGCCACCGCGTGCTCTCTCTGCTAGGCACGAACACCAACATCATCATCATCAATTTCTACTCTCTTCTTCCTTTGCCGTGGACGTACTTAGGTCTATGGCCGACCCAAATCGCGTAAAATTCTTCTGTCATTCCATTATTTGATCATCATTCCCGGACGCTCGATTGCACTTCTGATGAGGCGCGAGATTCAGAGTTTAAATTCGATCGGCATGGCCTTTTAATGGACTTGCCAAAGCAACGCTAGCTACGAATTAAACCCGTGCTTCTGCAGCAAATCGAGGAACCACAACGCAAACCATCTCGTCGCCCCATATACCCCTGAGGCTTTAAATTTTTATCACCATTGAAAACTTCAAGCATGTGGGTTCGTGAATGTCAAGCATATTTGCTGATGTAAACGCTTTTGCATCACGAGATATTATTCATGGACATGAAGGATTTATTAAAAAGCACAACTATAATATTCGGTCGGAAACATCTCAAGTTGAACATTGTCTCATGAGTTAGTGACGACAACTGACTGGGGTTACTAGGCGCAGGGATGATATTTTGCCAAGATCTCTCTGGCCATCTCGGCCAGACGGAACAAGACCAATGCCGAAGATGTCGGCACACTGATCGCCAGCAAAGCCGTCACTCCGAGAACAACCCCAGGCCTAGCGTTCATCATCCGAGACTGCAGGAACCCCACGGTTTCGCATATAATGGAGTCGTAGCTTGCATAGCAGCGCTTCTCCCAGCCCATCCACTCGGGGGGCGGCTCATGGCCCCGCTCTGCCATGCTCATCTCGTGGATCCGCTTCCGAAGCACGATCATGTCTAGGTCCACTAGATGGCCGCCCAAATACCTGTCCTGACGGAAGTCCTCTTCTCTCCTTGACGCCGCGAAAACTCTCACACCCGGTTTCCTGGCAGTCGCTTTCTTCGTCAGGTTTGTGGAGCGAGAGAATGTGGGGAGGCAAAGAAGCGTCGAGGGCAAGAAGGAAGTCGATTGCATGGCTGCTTAGGGTTTAAGGAGAAGGGAGAGGTTGAGAGTATAAGATGGGTTTGGGGGTTATGGTTTTCTAAGAAGATGTGTGAATGAAATTCGGGAATGTTGATGGTGCGTTTATATATACTTTGGACAGGCAGAAACTTAACGTGTAATCTAAGGTGAACAAAAGAAAAGAAGATAAACGAGGAGTAGGGGTGAGGTGGCTCGAAAACCGTGTTAACAGGAATTGTATTTGAAGCACGTTCCTTTTCTTTTGGGTTTGTCTGAAACCATCCGAGAAAGGCCCAGTTGTCCGGCTGGGAAAGTGACGCGTGCCTTCCCTCTTACCTGCCGTCACGATCCACCACGACTTTAGGAAAAAAGTGTGCATGTGAGGCGTACCCCATCTCGATTGTGAGATCAGCTGAATGTCACGTGAATGTTATAACACCGACCGATTAAAATGGAGTAAACTTGTATGATTTGAACATATACAAGAATTTTTTTCTGTTGTTGATTTTGAGCAATTTCTTCGAGCTAAACCTCCTTTTAACCTTTCCGGGTCCAACTGGGGAAACGTATCCAATCTCTTTGGTCCCCTTTTAAAGATTTTCCTGGTTAGCAACAGGGCCCTGCAACGATGCGCTTTGTATCGACAAACCCATAGTTTCCAGCACAAATAGCACCTCATAAACTCAAAACTACCAGCTGAAATTGAAGGTGGCCTCGTGCCAGAACCTGGCCAAAGATTATGTGCAGAGGTTCTTGCGCTCGAACCGATTGAACATTTGAGCCCCAACCAAGATGATTGCCACAGCATCCGTGTCGCCGGGCAGATTATATTTCCAAGCCGACGCCATCCACTGCATTTTCTACCTTTCAAAGTCGAAGTCGAGTACTGTAATTAGTGCGGCTGTCCAAGACACAAGATCTTTCTTTCGATTTCACTAAGACCTAATAGTCGAGACACGTTCGTCGTGAGCCCCTCGACATTTTTTCAAAAAGCATTGTCCAGGTTTTTAGATGTTGATGCCTCAGCCGCAGAATATACAGAAATCACGATTGCTTTCTCTCAGAGCCTTTATCTCTGTTTGCCTAACTCAAGGAAACAAAATCACATCATCCACATAAAGTAGATGAGTAACTGGAGGGACATCTCTAGGTGATCTTGGTCCTGGAAAATGTAGGCTTTACATGGCTGATGCAACACAATCGAGTAATCACATTATCGATGTGAAATGTTCCTGTTCTACGCGGCCCTTGTAATTGTATTATGAAACAACTCATTTTCAATCGGCTTATTAATGTCGTGTGCCCGAAGTTACCACATTATATCCACTGCGTGAACAAAGCATTTTGACATCTGATCATAAGTTTCACACAGCACAAAATATGCAGCTCACACTTTATATCGATTCCCAAGAAGAATGATTAATCCATCTCCATTTTCAACAAACATCAAAACAAAAGGCATTATAGAGATTAAAATTCCACTAAGGGTTGACTACTCGAACGACGGCCTTAACGAAGATTCATGAAAGGTGCTATGAATCTTAACTGTACCATACATCGCATCCGGCAAAAGGAATGATGGGGTAGACCGAGTACTTCATTCTTATCCCTCCACCTTCGACGTCGCCAGAAAACATCAGCTGTTTACATGTACAATATCATATTGCTGACGGCGAAACAGAGAAAAGAAAATTCCAAGACGATGCCTCTCTCTCTCTCTCTCTCTCTCTCTCTCTCTCTCTCTCTCTCTACGCTTTCTAATCTGTGGAACAGTAATCTTCGGCATCTAGTCTACCACCAAGAACAAAAGTAAAACATGCAAATCAAGCTTGGGAAAAAAGAGAGCGAGATGCAGTACCAGAAAACAAAGGTAGGGCACCCAGAAAAATGACCATGTATGTTAACATGGGCATGCTGGGAGAGAGAGAGAGAGAGAGAGAGAGAGAGAGAGAGAGAGAGAGAGAGAGCAGATGGCACAAGGAAAGTATCCACGGGCGGTCCGAAAGTTTCACCATCCAACAGAAGGCAAAGATCTCCACATTCAAATGACATGTACCGTCCCACACATGAAATGTCAAGGTGACGAGGAAAAATTCCTATCCTTTCGATTTTGCAGCTCAGTGCGCAATGGGCATCAGTCAGCCAGTTATTCTAATGAGCCTCCTGCCTGTAAAGCGCCACAAGGTCTAACCTAAATGCCCCAAGTTCGAAAATTGTGTATATTTGCATCACTTGTAGAACATTAGGTGTGTCTTTGGCAATAATTACAAATGAAGATACGGTATAATGAGATTGCAAAATTCATCCCCCCCCTTCCCCTTTTCAAGAAAAAAAAAGACGGATATCAGTGAACAGGAATGAGGCCCTCCAATATTGCAATCTCATCTCCCCTAATTAGCACCTGTATGAGATAAGTTAATAAATAATTGGATGTGGTATGAGACATCATGAATGCCCAATTAGCTACAAACCTTCTAGGATAAAGGGACGGATTTGGTCAACAGCCGGTGATTCAAACTGCTGATTTAGTTCGACTTCACTGGACAGAGACGGTTCCTGTTGCAGATTTTCCTTGGTATTTTCAAGGCCAAAGTCTTCAGGCTGTGGGGAAGATTGGTGAAGAGGTTCATACTCGAGCTGCTGGTACCTGGGTTTGTTCTTCTTAAGGAGTACATAAGTGGTGTAATACCAAAAGAGCAGTATTCTGCTTTGAGCTATGACTGTATCCCGAATGCGA
Source organism: Eucalyptus tenuipes (assembly GCA_014182365.1). Taxonomy (NCBI): domain Eukaryota; kingdom Viridiplantae; phylum Streptophyta; class Magnoliopsida; order Myrtales; family Myrtaceae; genus Eucalyptus; species Eucalyptus tenuipes. Next base: position 26,626,021 of record CM024538.1, on the reverse strand, counting down.
CTCCCTCCAAATGACAGCCTTTCAAGTGCCTGCAAAATATAGAAACACTGGGTCACGCAACTGAAGCATAACGGTATATGGCACTCTCCTCAACGCTTAGCTATTTAAGGCAGCTATCCAAATCCTCCAAATAGTAACACACGATGATTAAGGTTGTGAGCAAAGCATTTATCAGCAACTTCAAGATGCGAAAGCCCTCGTCTATTCAGTATAAAGTGAAGACTCTGTGATCTGTATGTGAGAAAGGAACCAGAGAAAATACTCATAAAGAAATTTATTTATTTTTTCTAGCCTCTTAGGTTCTGCATATCTCCTTGACATATTTATACTCTTGACAAATAACTGCAGTGTAATATTTAAATCTACTCTTGGCTCAACATACGCATATTCAATACATTGTCAAACTTGCAATTCCCATAAAAAAATTTAAATTTCTAGTCCTTCAGAAGATTGAACAAGTTTAATATCCAACATAAAGTACTTTGCCAAAGGTCATAGGGCAAATGCAGATTTCATGACATAATAGACTCCAAAAATGGCAACATTCTTGAATATAAGTCGTGAATCATAGAGGAAGCCTCAACAAATGACTTTAATGACTGTATGTAACACACAACAGGTCATGAGATATTTTAAAAGAACTTCAACTGCTCTGTTACCTGTTCTCCAGTCTGTATGTCAAAGGAATGCTCATGGTCGAACTTAAGGCCACTAAATTCATTAATGCAAAGTCCCTGAAATGCCCTGAAAGCACAGAGCCAAACGTGGGGTGAATCAATGCAACAAGATCATTTGTTAATGAACCTTAAATTGAAAAATATAAGGTGTTTACCATCTGATAAGCGAAACACGAGGAATCCAGCGGAAAATTATTGGTGTATTATCCGCATTTACGTAATAGCCACCAAATACAATGAATACTGTCATTAGGGATGGCCCCAGTGCCATTGCTGCTTCAGTGGTTGGAACCATTGCCCCAACTGTCAGTCCCATTGCAGATGCAGCAAATGATTCCACCGTCACGACTCCACAAAACTTTCCGAATCTGAAAAGTCAGAATCTTCCAATTTGAGAGGTGAAGCAATGAAAAGGTTTAACATGTACACAGTTTTCTAGGCATATGATTTTTTAGAGATCATAAAATGCAATTAACATTTCAGCAGGAAACACTTTGGCCATAGTTAGCGATCAATGACGAGACTACCACCCTTCCCCGAACGAGATAATGTAAAAGAACCCACAAAGAAATAAAAAGAAAAGAGAAAAGCACACTGATAAAAAAATGTAAAATAAATGATCAAGCACATGCTTTGACATACAAGAAAGCACAGTAGCCTTATGCTCTCTTCTTTTCTTTTTTTGACACTCAACTTCCCTTTGCTTCAGTAAGAATTAGAAGAGTAAGACATAATGTTTCAAGTTTTAAATTATCTTGAAAACATGAAGAGAATTTGTTCGGTACTAAGTTGAAAAATTACATGCTTATCACATTAAGAGTCGATAATTAAGCTTGTCTTGTCAGTAACACTTCTTAGCACACCACCTTTAAGAATCACAAATCAAAGTGTCAGTATCTTTGATTTTTACCAAATAGATCCAGAAAAGACGCTCTCTGTGTTAATGTTAACGTATCCTTTTTGTAACCAGGCAAAATAAGTGCTATGAGCCATGGCAACCCCCAACCCAGGTGCCATTTGTTTTCTTGCTAAAGCATTTGGTGTTTTGGGAAATTTTCTTAAAAGTAAAACAACCCCATGTATCGAGGCTGCATCTCCCTAACGTGTCTGAGAAAATTCCTTCACCATATTCAATACCTACTTTACCCCCTATCCACTTTGGACAAAGAAGTGTGAGTGTCATCCTTTCACCATTATCCTCTTTCACATGCCAACTGGGCATCTTTTCTCTCCATATTAGTCCATAAAAGACGTTAAAACATAGTTTCTTCAACAAAGTGGAAAGATGAGTCAACGATGTTAGTCAATCTGTAGCCATATCAGAGTACTGCAGTGCCCCAATAGCATGGTTGGAGAAAGGAAACATGAGATAAATATGACTACAGAAAAGTTGCATCTAAGATTGGTTTGCAGTTGAAAACAGAAGCCTTAGTGGAACCTAGTTTGATAAGTTTTTGTGTGGTCTTTATACATCTGCATAAAGCCCCAAATTAAATGTTCATGTTCAGATAATCAAATAAAAGTCCATCCAGAGAGAATAAGCAACACCCTCTTCCCCAGACGGCAGAGGTAGAAAGGGGAGAAAAAAAGGAGGGGAAGGATTGAAATGAAATATCCTTAACATTCAACCCAGAAAAAAAAAACGAAAAAATGATGATGAACATACCTGCACAAATTTGGATGAAGACGTGCCATGGGATACAGAAGGGCACCAAACATAAGCGGAAATGCTGCTCCAATTGGAATTTCGGCTAACAGTTTGGAGAGTAAATAGGGTCCCAGTGCATATGACCCCTTTGCCCGCTCTCTATCTACAATGGTGCGTTCCTTTGGAAACACCCCTACAGTCTTGGTAAGTGCAGCCATTGCAGTATTAATTGCAGTAACCTGTCACAGAGCAAGAAGACTGAGATCTAAAGGCTCTTAAAATAATTCAGGCATTGAAGAGTTGATTTTATAGGTATATTTGCTAAGCAACTTCAGGACAATGAGATTTTTTTTTTTTTTTTTTTTTGACGAGATCAGGACAATGAGATTAAAGAGCTGAATTTGCAACATTTTGCTGCATTTTTCCCCGTTAGTCCTTCAAGCAATCTGACATCACAATGTCCTCCAGTATAGCCTTGTTATGATAATAGTAAAATTCCCACGCTCATGACAAAATCATTTAGTAACATATTTGGAGGATATTATTTGTGGAGGTTGTTCAATGTCTGGACATTTGGTCAGCAAATACACCATTTACAACTTTCGTCAGTCATTCAACTGCCTAGAGGCAGACTACACACCACATTCCCCATTCCGCTCCTCAATCGGAAGTGATTATAAAAAATGATTATCCAATAGCCATTATGCAACAACATCAGTGAGATGATTTGATGAAGTGCCAGCTGTTTGGTAGAAGTTTCTGGCATCTGACATTTCGCATTTGTTAAGTTACAGCAGCAAAAATCTCCATTACAAGAAATTGGACTAAGACATGGCTTTCCTTATTAAGTTCACACTAATCATCCTATACAAATGTGTATCACAAGGCACTCCATTTACTGCTACAGCAATGGACATGATAGTCCCACACTGTATGCAGTGGATGAATTGCAGAACAAAAGGAACTACAATAATAAATGATTATATGCACCACAATGTTGTGAGAAACTTATGATAAAATCTAGAAAGTCAGCGAGCAGTCCTTTTTAACTGTGGGAATTAAAAGTTATCACCAAGATATGTTTGTAAGTAGAACAAAATCAATATCAGCCAGTATAAGTTGCCCACCTTTCAATATCGATCACGAATCAACAACAGGTCAAGGTCAAACTTTGATCATTTGGTGTACTTTAACTAGGAAAAAACCCATTCGAAGGCAATACATTCAAAAAATAACAACCTGACCTGAAGCAATCCCATTCTATCTTGTATCGATGTCTGGGATCTTCCCATTCTCCAAAAGACTGAGCCAAATATTATGGCTGATGCAATGGACATATTTACCCGAACTTTATTTGTTGGTCCATCACGGGAAGCCTGGTCAAGAAATTGTTGCTTTTCATATTTTGCAAAAATGCCAAATTACAATGAGCCAGTAAACATAAATTAATCTAGTACTTTGCATACTTGCTCTAGCATCAAAGGTGCTAAGATAATCTTCTAATGTATATAACAATCGATAGATCAAGGCACCTTGTTACGAGTTGATCTGAATTCCAAATTATGAGATTGTCATTTGTACATAAAGAGGAGGGAAGGAAACTGACATGTTGAATAAAAGCATTTTGCTTAGAAAGAGGTGATACCCAGTGTAAGATAAAATACATTTGGGTTATCTTTCCAATTAAATATCTTTGCAGCTCTTAAAATTCAAACTACAAGATCCTATAACATTGATAATCGTGCTTGCCAAGCACAATGTGAATCCTTTCCTCCTAATAAAATTATAACAGGAAAAACAAAGAAGAAAACAGGGACAGTTAATCATTGACTAAAAGACCTGCAACCAAGCGCGTTTAAGGAGCAACCAGAATTGTCTCCACCAGCCCCCTTTACTTCTAACGGCAGCTCTCCTATCAAGTTTCTTCCCATTCCAAGAAATCTCCCTTTGGGTCAGGGGAGTTGCATATAGAATTTCTGATGATTGCTGAGAGAATAATTCAACAAGACCATCTATCCTTTTATGAGATGAGTAGACACTTTCTGCAGAACTGTAGTCAACGGATATGAGATCAGCCAAAAATTCTGCAGGATTCACATGATCTGGGCAGCTATACCTGTCAAAAGAACGACCAATCAGTCAATGCTTCTAGAAATACCAAATGCCGCTCGGAAGCTCACTTAGTAAAAGGTTGCGAAAGAAGAAGAAAGTAGTACAATGGTTTAAGGGACAAAAACCATAAGATAGCAAAATAAAAGGAATACGAAATGGATTTAGATATGGAATTTAGACATCATAAGTTCCATTATGCAGCACAAGAGAAGTGCCAACAGGCCGATTGTCTTGTTCCTAAAAGGGGGCATGAGAATTTTCTTGCTGAGCATAGAAAAGCCCTTTTTTTTCCTATATACCACTTACACAATATATAAGGACTGCTAGTTAAAGAAGCACCATTCTACTAGATGGCCCGAGGATATGAAGAATGCAAAGTCATACACCCAACAATGATATTAGACTTATCACTTACAGCCTACACAAAGGAAAGTAGCAGGTTGAAGAGATGCAAACTAAGCGGCCAAATGCAAAGCTTGTTACTTGGACCTGAACCAAAAAAACAAACCCAGCCACAACCCTTGGCTTACAGCACTCAGAGCCTCGCCCAGCCAAGGGGAGGCCAAGCTTGCCCAGCCACTAGTGAGGCTCAACCTTGCCTAGCCACTGCAAGGCCAGGCGACACCAATCTCTACAGCTCATGATGCTTTAAGAGGAGGTGCTTGTCAAGTCCTATGAGTGATGATAACTCTAAACCAAAGAAATGTACCATGACTTGAGCAAGACAAGGTTTAGCATCAAACCCAAATTTGGAGAAGTATGCCAGAGGTTCATCGCGTGCAGGACCCGAATAGACAAGCGCGCCCTCTGCTAGCAGCAGTATGTCGTCAAATTTATAATAGACTGAACCTCTGGGCTGGTGTATTGAACATATTACTGTATGCCCATCCTCCGCAAGCTGTCGAAGGGTCTCCATTACTTTCTCTGCCTGAAAGGCATCAAGTCCTGAAAGAAGCACAAGGGAGATAAACAAAAGTTTTACCAATATAATATAAGTCAAAGACTAATCAATGTTTGACAATCGTTGATGGTTCATTAGTCAGAATCAGATAGATTTCACAAAAATAGCATGTCAAGTGCATATTCGCTGTGACCAGACAATGCTTGAAGCAGAAATAGATCATGGCATCAAAAAAAAAAAAAAAAAAAAAATGACTATGGACTGAGCATGTTCAAGCAATTAGTATATTTACATAATAAACAATAAACTACGCGTTCATCTAATAGCTTAATCTTTTAGTATGGTTCGTAGTAGTCCCACAAAATCTCACATTATATAAGAGCTAGAGGTCCTGAGTTCGTATCTTTCCAGGCCTCATTTGCCTCTCATATTAAATTTCCACATTTAGTACTAGACAAGACCAAACTAAGCATAAGGAGGCCGAGTGTTAGGATATTTAAATACTAAAAAATAAACCACGCCTTCATTTAACCGCTTAAGTTTGTAGAACAGTTGGCAATGATCTCATCAAATCTCACACAAGCCATTTGTCTTACTTTGGAAAATGTGAGGAAAGGGCTACAACATTTAAAACAATCTTGCTATGTGAATCATGTGATAAGACTTGCATGCACAATTTGGAAAGTAAAATACTTGATCATAATCTTAACAAAATAACCTCTTACAGCTCATTCACATCTTAACTTTGTATGCACTAGCTCAGTAATGGGCTCATCATACACATAGAGCTACAGAGATAATGTTCACGCAACACAAACAACAATTCATGGAAGCATTCATACCTGTAGTGGGCTCATCTGCAAATATTACAGACGGGCTTGCAATTAGTTCACATGCAAGGGATAATCGTTTCTTTTCGCCGCCACTTATCCCCCGAACTTTTGCATCACCAACCCTGGTTTCAGCACAACTAACCTACATGAAGAGGAGAAGGGGAAAACAGAGCAACAATCAGTCATACATTCTCTGACATGAAAAGCTAACAGATTTATCGCTAGTGAACTAGATAGACAAGAATCATTTCAGTTACGCTAACATGTTGAATCGCACATGCACAAATTTCATGCACAATGAAAACATCTCATGGTAGTCCGTACCAATCCTAGCTTAAACAAGAGGCTGTTCACATATTTTTCCCTCTCATCCACAGAATAGACTTCTGACAACTGAAGCTCAGCAGCAAGAGACAGCGTCTCCCTCACAGTCAATTGCGAGAAGAAAAGATCGTCCTGGCGTATATAAGCAAACCTGAAACAACCGAACCAAATGGAGACAATGATGACATTCAATATGAGAACTACTATAACATCCGGTGAAAAAGTCCGTGAGACCAACTACATACTTGTAAGGTTTATTTGCTCTAGGCTGTCCATTGAACTCCAAAAGACCCGACAAGTGCAATCGCGGCGACGCCACCAGCTGACCAGCTAGAACATTGAGCAAGGTGGTCTTTCCTGACCCTGAGGGACCCATGATGGCAAGCAACCTTCCGGGTTTAGCCTCTCCACTCAAATTATTAAGCAAAAACCTCACCTGCGACACCATGCACTGCATCAAGTCAATCTACCAAAACATAGTCATTCAAGTGTATTCCAGCAAACAACACCTCCATAAAAGCAACACCGAAGATAGCAAGGGATCACCCCTTTGCAACCACAGCTAAATTTCTAAGGTCTCCAGTTCTCGGACAGTGCACAGACAAGCAACTAACTTCGAAGAATCATGAATATCCTAACTAAAAGTTTTTGACGAAATGCGGTCACGCATGTGAAATGATTGAACATGCAATCGCACTCCCATGGTCACTCCAGGAGAGAGCTGACGACAATCAAACCACAAACCAGATTATCAACATAATCAAACGCACGTTCGTCCAAGCCGAGTGAACCGGCGACTCAACTCAAACCTGCAGTCGCCTAAATCTCTTTGGCCATTTTCGCAACTCTCACGCTCACTCGACGCACGCGCGGAGCTCCGGAAAACGGCCGGAACATGCAACTCACCGATTTCGAGGACTTGTCGGAGACGGAGCACGTGATGCTGCGCCACCGTATGGTCACAGGGCGGACTCCGCTGGCGGCCGGAGCCTCTCCGCCCCCGTCGTCGAGGCCGTCGCCTTCCCCGTCGCCGTCGGAGCGCCCGGGCTCGTCGTCCTCGGGCGGGAGGGCGGGGCCGGGACCGGAGAAGAGGCGGATGAGGAGCGCCACCGCGGCGGCCGCCAGGACCTGGCCGGCACCCTTCCCGCCGAAGCTCGCAATCTGGCCGACCTTCTTCGCGCCAAGCCCCACCATCATTCCCCGCCGCTGTGCTCTCGCTTCCTCAGTGGTAACCACTAACCGGAGCTTCCCGGCCTTCGGCTATGGTCCGCTTGTTTGCTTTGGAGGATTTTTTCCTCGTCATTTTGTAGACGAGAGTTTCAGCGGGGGCCACCTTGGAAGGACTTTGGAAGATGCCCCGCGGTCCGACGCCGTTTGGACTGGATTGGGGGAGGGCTGGGAGTTAACCGTTGTGAGACGCGTGTCCACTCGTGAGTTTTTGAGGATAAGATGGGTTTCTTTTTCTAAGTAAAACTCAGCCTTATTTTTTTCTAGCGAGGTCACGAAAGGAAAGTGATGGAAATTGTTGAAATAAATACTAAATTTATTGTATATTGGCCAATTTGATTCTGACCTTTCTAAATATATTAATTCCGCCATAAATTTTTTTAATACTTTATCAATTTAGTTTTAAACTTTTTAATGATTTATCAATATAATCATTTGAGAATTTTCGGACAAAAATATCGAGAATGACTAAATTGACAAATTATTAAAAAATTTAAAATATCAAAAAGGTTAGTTGTTTAATTGACATAATTAAAATATTTATGATTAAATTGGATGTCATACAATAGGTTAATAATTAAATTGATCCAATCGAAATGCTTATGACTAAATTTATTGTCGTACAACAAATTTAGATGTTTTTTTGGCAATTATCCTAAGGATAGCATGTCATACGACTTAGGCAGCATGATCATCACCATGCCCATCTGATATACTTATCATCCTATTTGGCATTTAAATTTAAGAAGCAATCGATTTCAAATTAATTTATTGCACTTCATATTGATGCCTCGTGATATAAAAGTTGCATGAAATATCATCACCTTTCAAGTAGATTATACAGTATACTATGCCGTCACAAAGCCTAGGTTTGTTCTAAGTTTTTGTGCCTGCCATAGGACATTGTCAAGGTCACAGCTTAGTCATTATGTACAAAGCTAAACAATAAAAAGAATAAATAACAAAATTGTTTGATTCTAAATCTCAACGTACTGTTTTGAGACGATTTCCGTTACACAAGGAAACAATATAATAAGGGAAATAATAAATGGAATGATTATTATATTACAAAAATCGTAAATTCCTTAATTTTAAGCATTTTAAGAATCTGTTTGTGGTCTCCAGATGTTGTTTCCTTGATTGACGAATCAGTACCCTTTTATAATTTTTAGAAATTCTATGTTTGTTGATCATGCTAGTGTCCATTAGGTTGGTGTAAGAGGGATATAGATTAGATAAAATAAAATATCCTGAAAATTGAATAAAGCTTTAACACAAATCTCCCATCAATAATTCATCATTATAAAAATAAAATAAAACTATAGATGGGGTTAACAAATATTCGAAGCCTAACAAAGTTGTATGACAAGGTTAAACTTGACTTATGCTTATATGACGATAGGAGGCAGCTCTCATGCCTTGATAAATATAGTGGCTAAGACTTCCGAGGAGAACTTGGTGCGGGAATGATATTGAAGTAAGAAATTGCCAATGTTCAACTTCTCTTTAGTGGAAAATAATTGGTATTCCCTATTAGTGGGGAAGAAAAATACACACTTCCTATGAAGAGGGTGAGGCTTGCGGGCACTAACAATTAAAAATAAGGAACGCAGTCTTGTTAGGTGTCCTGTTGGGGGACTATCAAGGATAGCCCTCATTGGTGGAAATAGCCCTTGACTACACCCAACGGTCTATCCACCGACTGGTAGTCGAGGCCCCTAATGGAATTTTGTCATCTCAACTAGTCAAATTATTCAAACCATCAAATCAAACCCAAATATTAAAAGCCTAACAAAGCTATATGACGAGGTCAAACTTGACTTGTGCCTAGACATATGAGCCACGTAGGCTATATTTATTATTTTATAGTTCGATTATGCAAAAACTCTATCAAGTGACTTGTGCTCGATTAAGTTTTATATCAAATGACAAAGACTTTATTGAGTGATCTATGAGTCACCACATGGTGCAATTGCTCAGAATGCTTCTTTCAAAAATTTGACTCACATGATACTAAATAGGGTTTTACAATGTCATCATCGGTGTGACGGAGCAATGGTCATTGCCTCGCAAAGCTATTACTATTTCTCATTTTTTTTTTTAATTTTCAAATTATATCAAATAAACATATAACAACCGGTCAGAATATATGTGCCTCCATTTAGTGTTATATTTGATCATTCAGCAAATGAGTATAAGAAGTAAATACTTTTATTATATCCTATTTTAACCTAGTTTGGTTGGAAAATTTGTATTTGGTCCATACCATTTGAGGCTCCACAAAGCATTATGATCCAGTTGGGTCCCCCAAAAATGAGTTGGGTAATTATATGTATGCTCAAATCGTAGAAAAGGACTACAAATGTCCCCGACAACTTTGAATCCTCGTTTACGGTGAATTTATGGGTGGGCAGACCTTACAAAGTGTTTGATACGGTGGACTAGATTTACTTAGACCGGTTCCCACCTAAGGTCATATTCATCCTAAACCTATATCGCTCTAAATCTCTATTTTGGGTTCTTTTCTTCTTTCCATTTCCCTTTTTGTATTGCAGAAGTTTAGGTTACTTTGATCTCTATACTTAAAGTAAATCCATCTATATCTCTCGAATAGGGTCATTACCTGCTCGTCACGGAAGAAATTAGTTAACACTTTTGCCGTGATCATTACCACTTTGGCTACTTTCCACGTTGTCCCGACGATGACAAGGACCTAAACTTCCCAGGGAAGGAATTGGCCTAAATCATCAACCGTTCATGCAGCGGAACACGAACCCGTATAGGGAAAATACAAGGTCGACATTATTCCGTATAACAATTAGTTTACGTCTTCCTATTTCTCGAAATACACGATTGATATGGCCTGTCCTCAAAATTGCGTGGACCGACGACTTTGGCTTTGTACCGGCTCTACTTGTTCTCGCACAATTGGAATGCGTTGCTGGTAGGATGGGAAGCCAAACATCGTTTTAGGACATAGTCATTGCATCGCACAATAATGGTAAGTCTTATATGGGCCAATGTCATTGATTACATGCTACTCTGCCTTCAAGTCTTCGTCCCCGAAGGCTCGCTATCTTCATCACTTCAAAGAACGGCCACCACAAAAATTTGGGTATACATAAAGCAATATGAGGGAATTCCCAAGAGTATTTAAGAGGAAGAATAGACCTTGAATGATGATGCGATCGCAGCTATTGCAATCTTTCACGTTTGATGATGGTCTTTGATAAGAGTGGCCCTCGTAAGTTACGTCTCAATTATTTTATCCCAGTCCAGATTTTATGGTCCAAAATTTGGAAATATTATTCCTCCGACCATCAGAAATTTGGAACTTTGAGAAGGACCAAAATCAAGTGCCCAATCAAGGTGTCTTTACATCTATTAAGATTGCAAGAACATGTCTTTTCATTTAGAGTCTTGTTAACGAGTGGCCCGAGATATTTGTTATCCATACTTAATAATAAATATTTTTATATTGAATATGCCTATTACACATAACAAGAGAAAGATAGTGCAATGGAAATGATGTATTTTCTTCGTAGAGATGTTTACCAAGTACCAAATGCTATTATTTGAAAGGTTTTTTTTTTTTTTTTTTCTATAAATGCCCTTTAAGACCCTGGGTAAGTGACCGAGGAATATTAAGTTTTTCAATGTATCAACGAGACCCCGCAAAAATTGGTAGTCCACACACTTACTGTCCACAACTACAGCATGCAGAAACCAAACTTGTGATAAACATATCTTTGGCTACGTAGCATGATTTGAAGACATTAAATGTACCTGCCTATAAAAAGACACGAAGACGGCGGTTTACCATAAACTAATAACTTCGTTTTCATGTCCTCGCGGGCTTCTTAACTTCGTTGTAAGTCTCTCTCTCTCTCTCTTTCTCTCTCCCTCCCTGCGTTTATTTGTGCCTGGAGTTTGCACCGGGCGTCTGCATCGACTGGGAAGGGGAGAAGAAGATGGGGGCTCTTGATTTTTTATCCAATTTTTGTACCATTTCTACCCCAAGAAAGAAGCGCAAGCCGATGCAGGTACTCATTTTCTCTCTCTGTCCGCCCTCACAACTAAAGAAGAAAACCAAAGAGATTTCAGCTTGTAGTCGTAAGAGTTCTCAGGGGTGGTTTTTAGCTTCAACAGTTCTCTTTCATTTTCTTTCTTCCCTCTTCAGACAGTTGAAATCAAGGTGAAAATGGACTGCGATGGCTGCGAGAGGAGAGTGAAAAGCGTCGTTTCGTCCATGAAAGGTACCAAATACGTTATCTCGACTAGCAGTATAAAGCTCACATGTTGAGCTGGTCATTTGCAGCATAAGTATTTATGTCCTTTACATTCTGGTTTTTGGCAACCGAGCAGTTAATCTTTTGACTGCAAGATGAGATTTCATCGAAGATTGATGTAGTGTTTTACTGACCCAGAACTCATTTGACTTAAGCTTGGTAGACTTTCTATTTATGAAAAACAGGAAAGTAATGACAAATTCATGACACGGTAGTTAAGGAAGAAGAGAACTACTGAGCATCCACAAGGTAAAGCAAAAAGCTGAAGGAGACATTTATATCACTTTTGACCCATTCCCTCCCTTCATCCACCTCCTCCCAGAAGCCCTGGCATCATAAATACTGCGCTGTAACTAGAGCCATTATTTCTTGTCCCGATGAGTCCGCTGTCCGGAAATCCTTTCTGTTTACTAAATGAGTTGATTGAGCATTAAGTAAGGTCAACAACTTTATACATGAACGTCCTCCTTCAATCATCAATATGTGAATATGTGATATTATGGATCATAATGGTAACGGCAAACCGGCGACATAGATATTGCCTTCCTTTGTATTGTGAATTTGAACTAAAAAGTAGAGGCCATACTACGGGTCACAGTTATGCTCCCTAGCTATTTCAATATTTCTTTTTCACTTTCTTTGATTCCATCACTTCTTGAGATTGGAAATGCCATGCAAGATCTAGCAAAGTATCTTTATGTATGTAGGAATCATAAAAACCATGATAGCATGATAACCTCATTGGAGACACCCGAACCAAATTAAAGAAAAAACCACATAATTAGTAGCACTGGTTGAATAAGATGGGAGTGGATCTAGCCGGGCTCTCAAGTCAAGTTTAATTTGTTGTTTAGCCTTGTCCATAACAAAAATTTATGTATACAATTTGTGAGATGGATCGGGCTTTATAACTAAATAGCCTTGCCCAAGCTCATCCAAAAAATACCCTTCAAAACCATTTGACCCAGATGGCCCAGTGGGCTGCCAGGCCCCATGATTAGATCTAGGAATATCATTTCACTCGCATATATTTCTTCTTTAGTACATTGCTATATCTAAATGACATGTGGCATGATGAGAAAGAGAGCAAAAAAAAGATATGAACCATACTATGATAGCTTGATTTCGTAGATTTCTTTCACGAATGTGCTAGCCACAGTGATAAGCTAGTTCATCACTTATGTTGTTATATGATTCCAATTTGTGAGATATCACCGGTTATAGATTGTTTACAACACACCCAGCCTTTATCCTTGTAAATCCATCAAGTATGTGTCAGATATAGATTGTGAAATCAGTTCGAAACAGCTTGTGTTTGGTGAAACGATTAGCAAACATAACCCGGTTAACGGACGGATGCTCAATCTACGGTCCATTTTCAGGAGTGAAATCGGTGGAGGTGAACAGGAAGCAAAGCCGGGTGACGGTTCGGGGGCATGTGGAGCCAAACAAGGTCTTACAGAGGGTGAAGAGCACAGGAAAGAAGGCGGAGCTATGGCCCTACATCCCTTACAACTTGGTGGCTTACCCGTACGTAGCTCAGGCCTATGACAAGAAGGCGCCTGCCGGCTATGTCAAGAACGTGGCCCCAGCCCTTCCTAGCCCGACTGCCCCTGGCGAACGGTTTGTCACGCTCTTCAGTGATGAGAACCCCAATGCCTGTTCCATCATGTGATGGCAATATATATCCACGCCCAACAGTTCTAAGACGAGGGGTTCTTGCCACATTAAAAAAGAATTGCGCAAATCGCCCACATGACACTACAGTTTGATATTGTTTGTCTTGCAAAATTGTGGTTCATATGACATGCATGTTCAATATGGTTCATATGACATGCATGTTCAATATTGTTGTCGATGTGGATGGAATTTGGCAACCAGATGCTCCCTCTGGAAGTACCTTAGGCCTGATTTATGGCAGACTGATCTATATGTGCAAGTTCTCACTCTTGTTTTGGCTCATTCACGATTGATCGGAGCTACATTTTTATTCGCCACGGTTGTAAGAGGCGGAATATGTGCCAACCATTTTCCAACTCTACTCACCAGTAGGAACCGTCGAGTAGGTTAAGACTCGGCATGACGTACTCGACATCGCCTTACTACTCAGGAAGTGAAAACACGATTTGAAAGCTCCATTCAACCATTCAATTTCACTGAAAGCGAGTCACTTAAGCATATGACTACATGCCCTTTGGTATTGATAATTAGCTGGTTGCCATGGACTCACGGAGCAAGGATTGGCTACAACCATGATGCAGCTAATGGGGGCCTAACAAGGGACTCGAACATTCAACATTATAAAGAAAACAAGAAAAATCTCGACTATTATCGTATCTTACTTTGGAGAATTTCTTATAGAGTGTCATTACAATAACTAAACATTAAGTATGTGTCGAGATTAGAAGTTTCCAAAACCTGTCAAGTTAATAAGTAGAAAGAATCAACTAAAGAGAAGAGAAGCCGATCTCCCACATATGTTCCTTTTTTTTCAAATGATATCCCACATTTCATGTTTTATTTGTCTATATAGACTATCCAAGGACTGCATTTAGTCGATTTTCGCCTGAACATTGTAGAGATGCAAGTCTCTGATGTTTGGGAAAATCTAGTCGGGAAATTGGATGAACATTGAGCAGTCAATCAAAGAGATTGATCCTACGAGTCTAATGTATGTCTCACAAAATTAGACTAATGCGATTCACCATTTCTGTGAAGCCCAAATTAGGTGACACTGAATGCGCTGGTTTGAACCATTTCCAATCTATGAATGCTTTTCATTTGAAGAGAAAGAAAGAGTACACCTCCTACTCAAATGTCCATACCAAGGCAATGTTCTTTCTAAGGGTAGTTCAACTGGGAATGTACTAAGAAAGATTAGTCAAGGCCTAAAATTGGAGTGATCAAATAACGGACAATATGTCTAAACTGAGAGGTAAATTGGCAAGTTTGGGCAATACTCTTAAATAAAAAATATTAACATGTCCATTTTCTGCCCTTTTGATCCGACCCAGTTTAGTGATAACCTCTAGTATGAAATGGGCGCGAGTTACCATTTTAAATACTTCGAAAAAAAAAAAAAGGAAAACATTTTAAGTAAAAAAATAAAACAGAAGAAATCATCAAAGGAAGAGTAGGAAAGGACAGCGACTTGACAGGCCGAGAGTGCTGCTCATGTATCGCCTCTTGGGCTTCGCTCGCTTGGGGAATTGAGTTTCTTACGTTACTTCAAGATTTGGGCCCATCGGACTTTTTATGTTATCGTTGTATTTGTGCATTAAATATTTGCATGGTCTCAATTTTTATTTTTTTTTAACGAGTATAATGACCGAAAAGGCGCGACCAGCGCTAAGAACCTCTCTTGAACGTCATTATAAGGGTCTTACACCCGTTCCAAAATATTCTATTTCACTTATAATTGCTTTGCACTACCCGTGTTTCGAAAATCCAAGGTTGAGCCCATCACCTGCCCCACCAAAAATACAGAAAATAATGTATTCTAGTTTTGAAAAAGGAAGAAAAATCCTAAGCTAGCATTTCGACATAGTTGCCTTGAGCTCAACCGCTAATCTAAATAAGTCCACTGTTAAACAATGAAAAAGGTGCTAGTTGGTCATTTAATTTTCTAAAAAAAATGGACGACGACATTTTATTATAATCTTAGCTCAAAGGATCATCACATAGTTAGGCATGAATCAATTGATAAATTATATTCCACCACCAATTATGATTCCTATTTTGTGTCATGATATTGTCTTTAGCGGAAAAATCTCAAGTTCACATCATGTCGTCTTGCTGTGAAGTTGACATAGTTATGCAAACCGAACGACCTATACAAGGTTAAGGACCTAAGGTACATAGAAGATGTCGGATTTCTCTCCAATGGTTCGAGGGAAAGAAGCATCTCGAGGTCTCCAATACGGATTTCATTTCAATGACCCATCAGAAAGCATGACACAGCCAGGGTTAATACCTTGAAAAACTCCAAACTGGTATACATATGACAAATTTACCCAAAACTATTTTTTGACCACCAAAAACCCCAAACTGGTATACTTTTGACAAATTTATCCTAAACTGGTACATTTGTGACAAATTTACCCTATGTTAGTTTTCATTAAATTTTACCGTCAAATTATTAAATTAAATAATACGTGATGTTAACTGGTATACCAATTTGGGATTTTAAGCTCCGTTTGTCATAGTTTACAATTTTTGTGATTTTTTTGTGGTATTAATCCAATTTAGCGGAAGGTATATTTGTCACAAATTTATCAGTTTGGGGTTTTTTGCGATCGAATAAATTAGTTTGGGGTAAATTTGTCATAAATATACCAGTTTAGGGTTTTTTATGATCAATCGGGGTAAATTTGTCGCGGGTGTCTGGTTTGGGATTTTTCAGGGTATTAACCCGACACGGCCACCAATGCTTCTGTCCAAATTCAATTGTCATCATCATCGCACTTTGCCATTAATTTTCACCAAATACCTTGGCTTGACTTTGCGTATAGCCCTCTACGCTTGCAATCTCTCTGGCGGGTCTGGTTTAATCTGTCACTGTTGTGAAGATGAAAGCTTCAATCCTGCAATTGATAATCATTCTACTCCCGAAAATAATTTCTTATCAGAAATGATTCTTTTTTATTATATTCTCAAGAATAATTTTAAAGTATTTTAAACCGTATGGTAACTATCCAAAATTTTTATTCCCGAAATAGAATTACATTTGGTAATGTTCTAAAAATTTATATTCCAAATCATTTTTTAATAATTTTTTTCTTTATTTCTGTATTTTTTCTCTTTTCTTTTTTTCTTTTCTTTTTCTTCTTCTTCTTCAAGGTTGCCGATCGCTATTGCCGGCTTTGGGATAATCGGCGACCGGCCAGACGAGGGCCAACAACCTCACTGGAGCGTTGCTGGCCCTCGGCGAGGCCGTGCCTCGTCAGCCAAGGCTCAACGGTGGCTAACCGAGGCTCACCGATGGCCGGGAGAGGCTTGGGCAAGGCCCGCCGGACCTCTCCTTGGCCTAGCGAGCCTCCGGCGAGCTCGCTCGACCGGTTGCCGACGACCAGCGGTAGCAACGACGACAATTGAAGAAGAAGAGAGAGCGAACAAGAACAAGAACAAAGAAGAGAAAATAGAAAAAATGAATTAACTTGATTATGGAATTATTCTTGGGAACAAAGAATTAACTTTTTTTTTACTTCTCGATTTTGTTTCAAATCTAATTCTGAGAATAAAAAATAGAAATTTGTTCCTTGGAATAAAAATTTTACTAAACAAATTTCTGTTCCAAATCTACTTTCGGAAACAAAAGAACAAAAATGTTACTATTTGACAAGTTGCCTAACGCAACCTGAGTAAACAAACGCGGTCAATTGATAGTTCTAGTTTCACGTTTAAGAGTCACCTAGAGTTCTGAAATTGACCCATTGAACTCCGGCCACAATGACCGTTCTCGTGCATCTCGTTTCCTTTCATAATCATAAGAACAGAGAACAGAAGTTCCGATGATGATGGATAAGGTAATTTGCTCCAAATAAAACTACCCTATGGCAACAAAATTTCGGAGCTGTTTTAGCGGATTGACAGTTTTTATGGATGGATATACATCGATCATCACTCTGTCTCACTCTCTCGCCGGATCTGGCTTTATTGAGGACGACGGAGCTGGATCTAGCCCTATAAGGACGTCACCGACGACCGATTTATGTGCGCGCAGAGAGAGAGAGAGAGAGAGAGAGAGAGAGAGAATAGGGTTTTTATCCTCGATGGCACCGATGCGATGGACATTTGGCTGCAAAGATGGGCGCAGCGGCCAAATGGGCAGGTAGCCTATCCAAATAAGTGGAGAGATTAGAGAAAGATGGACGCGGTGTACTTTTTATCCCGTTGTACTCATTTTCAAGATAAATCTACATGTGTTTGACTTAGAAGTTATAATATATGATTATAGTTTCGAAGATGTACGAAACACATCGAAATACACAATAAAAAAAAAATTAATTTTTCTCTTTTCCCCGAAATTGCGTGATGCGTTCTCCAAAATCAAGATGAACCTAAAGGCAACTACACCAATCGTAATTTCGCTAATCGCCCAAAGGAGGAATCTAGTGTCCTCTCCTACTTTCATCCTTGTAAAGGTGCAAAGTTTAAACTTTTGAAAGAAAACTCATTTGGGGAAAAATATCAAGAAAGTCTGAAACCTACTAGATTTGTGCCCATTTAGCTATAAACTTTTCAATTATGCTAATTTACTTCTAAATTTTTTCATTTTTTGTCAATTGAGTTCATTCGACCAATTTAAGCCAAAAATTATCTGTGTGGATGCCAGTCATCTTCCATAACACAATTGGCATTGGCATAGACATTTCTTATAATTTTCTTTTTTTGCCTTTCGTTTTTTCTTTCCCTTTTCTTTTTCCCAATGACCTGTCATCGGCCACAAGCCATGGCTGGTGAGGGTTGGCGAGCCAAGCCTCACCAAATCTAATGAGGTTGACCCTCACCTGGGTTAGGGCTGCCTTGCCAAGTGTTGCTTGGGTCAGGGCGGCCTTGCCAGGTGTTGCGCTTGCTAGGCAAGTTTAGGCTGGCCTTGCCCTCATCGACGCTTGCCCTCACCTGTGGTGACGAGGGCAACCCTCGCCAAGGCAATGCTAGCGCTCGTCAACCATTGGCAAAAAGAGAAGGAAAAAAAGAAAAATTCAAAAGAATTATTTAAAAAATTATTAAAAAAACTCACGTAAGTGCTGGCCGTACTACTTGAAATCGTTCAACATTCACATCGGTACTTTCTGACTTAAATTAGTAGGATTAACTCAATTGACTCAATGTGAGAAGATTTATGGCTAATTTGACACAATTAGAAGGTTTAAGATTGAGTTAGTACAAATGTAATAAATTTAACATTTTTTTGGGGTACTTTTCCCAACTTCTTTGTCCTTGCTCATTCGATGTTTTGGTCCATCCATTATGATAAAAGTCTATGCAATTAGATGAGAACTCGTGTGGCCGAGAAACCACTCTGGTGAGATAGGCTAGGCATCTGGAAGTCAATAAACTATATAATTAGCTTCTTGATTTCGGCAACTTAGTTATTGGAGTTAATAATGCATTGTTTGACCCATGGTTCGGTCCCAATAAGAAAAGGACTATATAACCAGAAAACAATGAAGAGAACAAAAAAAAAAAAAAAAAAAAAAAGAGGAAAAGAAATTGCATCAGACGACGGCTTCATCCATCGTTCTTCCCATGCAGGAGAAGCACGTGCTCATCAAGAAGTCCAAAGGTCTTTACCGGTATGTTCGTTGGCGACTTGTGCGCGCCACGACTTCGTTTTACATGCCATCTGCACAGGCGTCTCATCTTATCCATCTTCATGTGAAAATTTAACGTTCTGTGGCTCCACACGATGAAGCGATCGCAGGGTTTGGTGGATAAGGTCTGTTACTATTATTGCATGGCGGGGATGAGATCTAACGTGTGCATCTAACCCCAGGACATGTGTCATCACTCTGCAAAAATATTTTGACATCGGTATATATTTTTGGCAGTGTGTTTTTCGGGTCCCATATACAATTATTTCAATGAAGAGCTTGGCATGTAGATACGACATCCGTTGTAGATAAATTTCTAAAATGATGATAGACCAAGGCACAATCGGCGGTATGCTTTGTTTGGATTCGTTTCTTAAAACTTCCATTAGATGATGTCAACCATATAGAATCGAATCTCTTGGCTCGCCGATGGTGTGAACAACTGAGGCTTATTATATGTGGTTTCTTGTAATTGCATTCAAGTCATCACTTGCCTGCAGTTATTCTCATTTTCAGAGGATTTCCAAGATAAGTATAGAAGTGCACAAGTTAATGGATCTATCAAAATAGGTTGAAACATCTCCTAGTTCGTCCTTGTACGAGAGGAAAAGTCTTTATGTAAACTCATTCAGTAGACGATTATAGGTGGACAAAGCCCATGATTGTAAAAACTATAAGGGGATTGATTTATTTATCTGTGGATTCACTGATTCTTAATATGCGATTGACTTAGTGTGTTAGGAGTGACAGTTCAAGAGCTTAGGTGACTCAACGATGCTGAAAATAAAGCACTTGGTGTTTAATTCATAGTTTTTCTAGGGGAGAATTACCAAAAAAGTCATAAACCTATTGTAATTGTGCCAATTCAGTTCTAAACTCTTTTTTTGGCCAATTTAGTTCTAAACCTTTTATAATTGTGTCAATTCAGTCAATCTGGCCAAAATTGGCCGGCCGGTGCTGACGTGGACGCCGGTGGGGGACGGCCGGTAGGCGAGGCAATTTTTAAATTTTTTTTTTCGAATTTTTTAATATATTTTTAAAAATTTTTAATTCTTTTTTTTTTCACCTTCTTCTTCCTCTAGCCGGTGAGGTCGGTCTCGCCGGCCATTGAGAGGCTCGCCCCGCCGGCCGAAGGCGGGCCGGTGAGGGCGAGGCCCCGCCGGATCCTACGAGTCGGCCCTTGCCAAGGTGGGTAAGGCTAAGCCTTGCCGGTCGGTGAGCTCGGCCCTCGCCAAGGCTGGGCGAGGTTGCCATCGTCAAGGGCTGCGGTGGAGGCGGGGAGGGAGAGGATGAGGAGGAGGAGGTGGCGGAGCGGCGTAGAGAGGTGAAGAGGGGCGTTGCGGCTGCGGCGGCGGCGGCGAGGAGAGCGAGGTGGGGGCGGAGATTTATGTACGAGTGTGAGGACGATGGCGATGTCGACGACAACGACGGGGATGTCAGGTTTCTCTAGTGCTGGAGCAACGCCCCCATCTCCGCAGTCGCTCCGCCACCGCCTCCTCCTCCTCCTCATCCTCTCCCTCCCCACCTCCGCCGCAACCCTTGGCAACGGCTAACTCGCCGGATTTGGTAAGGCCTCGCCCTCGCCGAGGCCCCGCCAAATCCGGCGAGGCTGACCTCGCCGTCCAGCAAGAGGAAGAAGAAGGTGAAAAAAAGAAAAAGAAAAAGAAATTAAATTTTTTAAAAATATTAAAAAATTCGAAAAAAATTAAAAAATTTCCTCTGGCGTCCACGTCAGTGCCGGCAGGCTAATTTTGGTCAGGTGGACTGAATTGGCACAATTATAAAAGGTTTAGGACTAAATTGATCAAAAAAAGTTTATGATTGAATTGACATAATTGTAATAGGTTTAGGACTTTTTTGGTAATTCTCCCGTTTTTCTAGGGAAAGATCTAGATGAATTTTGTCGGTCCCTCCCCATGAGTATATCAAATTCCAGAAATAATTCTATTTAGGGTAATCCGCAAACTGTTCGAAAGACAAATTCGCTGATGGATTTTTTGAAGGAGTACTTTTGGATAAGAGCGAAGGAATGAGTCATCGTAGGGCCAATATGTTGGGAGTATAAGTGAGAAGTACTATTGAATTGCCAAGCTGCACTAGAAGAGTGGAAAATATCTCCAGATCTGTCGATGAAAATCCACTCATCCTTTGGCGATATTTTTCTGAGTCAAATCTTTGGTTCATGGTTGATATAGATTTACCTCTCTGGCTCTGCCCAAGAAAATTTTTTTAGCATTAACGAGTCGCAAAATAGACACATCAAAATATGTAAAAGAACGACATGTATTGCAAAAAATTCACCAGGGATTTTACCCAAAACAAGTACAGAACCTTCATTTAAAGGAGAAACGAGAGAGAGAGAGGGGGGGGGGGAGAGAGTTGAGGTAGCAGCACAGCGTGGCAGCGGCATTGAATGAGCAGAGGTGCAACCGCGTGTGATGGTGGGTGGCGGGTGGTGGTCGAGCCGTGCCGCTCCATCGCTCCATCGGGGAAGAAGAGAGGGAAAAAAAAAGAAAGAAATAAGGAAAGAAAGAAATATATATCTTATTCTTCGATTCGAAGGTGCCGGCATTAATGGCCAGCACAAAACGAAGATGAAATGGATTGACCAAACAGACTGGATTTCACATGAGGTGAAATGAATCAAAGGGCAATTAAATGGTGTGAGCGAAAAACTGACTCGTTAAGGACAAATAGGTATCCAAACCCGAAAAGAAAAGAGGCAGAGGAAAGACACAAGTTCCCAACAATTATAAGATTCAATTAAGGTTCAAACCTTAAAAGATTCGCCTGTACTTCTATTCACGGTTCTTACAGCTCCAGTCAAATTGGCCATGGAAACCACCCTACGCCATTCGATTTCAGCTCATGATAGATCATCGACGGGTGCAGAAGATTCGTCCCAACGGCAAGTCGCTCGATCAATTGGACTTTGGGGGGACGCATGTGCACCGTCGTCACCCAACCCAATCCTTTACTATAATGTTCTAATCCGAAAACATATATTTCATACTTATTAAAAGACCGAAGAAGCTTATCGTTTGCTGGGGCAGTTGGACATGTCCCATGTATCTTATATGTCGTTGTTATAATCAGCCTGTCATGTCCCCTCCCCCATCTTATCCAATTCCCGACATGAACTTCGAGCTTTGGAGAATTCTCCTTATCGAATGGCGTATGACTGGACAGTAACGTGGCCTGTGATTCTTAAAATGATAAGTGAGCAGGAGCAGCCCTTCCGCCTCCAATTTCGTTCGCCTTCTTCGTCAGCGTGCTTACCTGTCGCGATCTCATTTTACATCATGCATGCAGGTAGCACGAAGCTAAATGAGTTGCGACTAATACGCAATTCGACCTCTCGTGTGATCTTGGACCACAACCCTTTAGATATGTCCATTTCCTTTGTACATCTTTTCATTTAGTTCCCAGCAAATGCACACGCAAAAGAAAAAAAAAAATTGATAATTGATAGCCCCGGCAAAATTGTTTTTTAGCTAAAATGTCTGAATTATTAAATAGTGAAGAAATTTTAGATAAAGAAGTCCACAATTTACAAGGGAAATGTATAATAATACGTGGAAAGATACAAATATGTTAATATTTCAAGGAAGGTTGTTGTTGGATAGAAAAGATAAGAATTTAATGTTAAAACACGAGATAGATTAATAAAATTATTAACTTAAGCGTTTGCCTTTGAATTCAATATTTCCTAGAACAAGTTTTTAAGGACATTTTGGGAAGAAAAAAAAAGATTGACTTCTTCTAAAAGTAGAAGATCCTCTTTACTTTATGTAATACTATAAATAAAAAAGAATATTATCTATATTGAATTGAGATCCTCTAAAGTTAGGAAGAAAATTTACCCATTAGATTTACAATTCGATAGAAATATGCCTATGTCTTAGGAGAGTTCCCCCCCCCTCTAAAAAAAAATCTCCTCCCATCTCTGACACTAATGCACATTCATCCCTAGACTTGTCACCAAGCTACAATCTAAGAAGCACCGACGGTCTTTGAGAGCCTTCATATCGTGTCGAACACTTCAACACGTGTCAAAAAAATCCGAAACATAGTCAATTTTTTTAACACTCTTCGGCACTCAAGTCAGAATTCCGACTTGCAAGTTTCCAACACATACGATGTCAATTTTAAAATTTTCAATAAATGAAAGATTAAAATATATATGTGAAAAAAATAAAAATCAATAATAAAAATAACAAATTAGGAAAGAAGAAAAACCTAATATTTTCTTCTCTTCTTTTTTTACTTTCACTTTCCATGATACACAATTTACCCTCAAGTTTTTTTCTTTTTTTTTTTCAACAAGTTTGACACGCAAATCTAGAATGTGAATTACTTTTTTTTTTTTCCAAATTTTATGGATTTATTGAAATGGAGTTGAATTTGTCAAATTAAAACAACGAAGGATATTAATAATAGTGAATTAATGTTTTTAGTGTTATATAATTTTTCTGTTATTTATTTATTTGTGAATTTGAATTAGATGAATTTGATTGAAATAATCATAAAAATAATAATTTATTATTTATATATAAAATATACATATAATATACAACGTGTCACAATGTGTCGGAATTCTCTATTTTTTGAGAAACGACGTGTCGGTGTGTCGTGTCGTGTCGTGTCGTGTCGCGTATTGGTGTCGATGCTACTTAGGCTATAGTCACCATTCACGGCGAGTGAATAGATGTATCCAAGGGCAAAATGGGCAAGAAAAAAGGAGTAAGGGAAACAGAATGGGGAAAGGATATAAAGAAAGTAGTTTGGCTCTGAGCCATCCAGTTTGCTCGAAAACTGCGGCTTCTTTAAGCCTGCCGTTTCTTCACCTAAATTTGAAGGAGAAGTAATGATTAGAGGTTCCTAATATGTAGCTGAGGTTTCTTCTAAGCCTGAAAACTAATGAACTCACCTACCTAATTTTAAGGCTTGGCATCTCATTATCTCAGTCGCTGCGGATTTTAGTCAGGAGAATCTGTAGTTGCAGAACTCGTTTTCTTTACACTTTCTTTTGAGTGAATTGTATAGCAGAATAATATAATGGGACATGGACAAATAGTGACAAGGTCATGAGGAGTCTCTTTCTGTTTGTCGTAAGTATTCTTACATGACGAATCACTCCATGCTGGCTAAAACAATATGATCCCTGATAATAATAAAAAAATTACGACTGAGTCAGATATATTCCAACTGAGTCATCTTGAGCTCAATTAAGATTCCTTAATTGGAAGAACATATAGGACAACTTCGTTAGCGACCTAGTCATATTAATTTACGATAATGAGTTGAATTCCTAATCCCTATTTAAGAAACCATTTTTTTTTAATGTATGTACTGATAATTCCACTAAGTATTGGTAAATGTCAAAATGTTGTTATTTAATGGGAAAGACCGGTGACCTTTTTTTATTTATTTTTCAGGTAATTTGTTGGTAATTTGCCAATACTTTTATGAAGTTATTGGCTTTTAATATTTATAGTTTGCAAATACACAATTTTTGTACTAGCCTATCAACTTTCGTTTGCATAATTAATGAATGTTGCAAATATACTAACTCTTGTATGAAATTATCGCCCTAATTTAGAGTGATTTAACAAATTTTTACGGATGAAATTACTAACTAATTTTGGGTTACCAACTCTTCTTTGGGATGCATATTGACAATTATTTGTTTTGTTGACTTGGTTGTAAACCCCTTACATTTGTTATTACAAACCTAAATTAACCCGACTCACCAACTTTTTTTTCCACGAGATTAGCATATAAAATTAGGTTACCAACTTTCATTTGAGTTACTCGTTGTTATCTTTATATGGATCTTCTTAATTTGTCAACTTCTCTTGTTATTTATAAACTATTATTTACATTTCTTAACAATGTTTTAAATTTGCACACTTTTTCTTAGAGATTACATATCTTATTATAGTTTTTTCTTTGATTAAATTACAACTATTTTCCGGTTACCATATCTCATTTGACTTACTTAACAAGATTAATTTCCTTTTAATTACCAATTTTCATTTTTGTTTTACCAACATCCATTCATTTACCTTTTGTCATTGCACCTTCATTTTCCAACTCTTATATGAACCTACTAACTTTAATGAAGTGATTTATCAATTTTTCTCCAATTGAGTTATCAACTAATTCTGAGTTTTCAACTCTCATCACATAATGTGTATTTCGGTTTGAATACCGTCTAATTTGGAATAAGCTTTCTAATACAATTGATGGCCCATAACTCCACTTTCAACAAGAACTATGGGCCATTAATGTCGAAATATGCATATATTGATCCATGACTCGCCTGACAAATTCGAACTGATTAAACAACTTTACAATTTTTTTTTGATCGCCAAAAAAACAAAAGTAGGTTCATATAAAACGTTTCAGCAACCGTATACAACAAATCAGTATCTCTCCATAACAATTTGTTCAGGAATAGGTAGGAAAACTTTTTTCGAGAAGCCCTAGAGTTAATTAAAAGCATCAGGCAAATCATTAAAGAAACTCAAGAGGAATATTTTTGCAGCTTTAATTTTTCATACCAATGTCTACACTTAAAACTTTTTTTTCAATCTCATTGACTGATCAAAAGGAAATTTGATTGTCATATTATGGTTTAAATACCATATCAAGGACTTGAACCAGGTAAGTAGATTTGCATAAGGGTCCACCCCAATAGGATCAAAAGAATTTCGACAAGTGCCACCAACTGTGCAATGAGCAGTCGTTTTCGAATCTATAATACTCGTCATGCTTATTCGGGGCGCTCCAGAAAAGTAACATAATAAATTTCTCTACTTTCGAAACTATAATTGGAATCCACTGTTGTATTAGCTGATGGAAATTTTCCATAGCTACCCCCAGGCTAGAACGGCTTGCTTATTAGCACCACCATTGCGAAGCATATGAAAACTATAATGGAACCAGCAAAGTCAAACGAACTCATTCACGAGAATAAACCCTCTTTTCACTGTCGATTATGCTTTTCCATGTAGGTTTCTTTTTCTTTGCATAAAGTGGACCTTTAATGTGGTCGGATTTCCTCTTTCTTTTCTCCAGTAATTGGGCAAGTCCCAATGCGTTGCTCAGGTAAGTTTTTTCCATATCCAGAACTTCAGAATAATTCAGCAAAAAGAAATCTCTCTCTCTCTCTCTCTCTCTCGCTCTCTGGTTTCAAGAAGCTATTGGTGGGGAAGCTTCCGGAATCTCGCTTTACAAGTTTGCAAAATATCGACATCGCAACGTTACAGGCAAGAAAAACGAGGGCCATCGATTACGAGACCGTATATGGATCCGAGGACTCTGAAGAAGCATGGATTATTCTATTAGTAGTATTATATTTTGAGGGGTCAATTGGAGAAGATCAATTCACAGAACCAGAAGAGCCCGTCCAACGTCGTCAAGAGGTGGCAAAGCACCACCAGCGCTAAAGACTGTCGGTTACACGTCGAGATATCGGGAAAAACCATCAGTCAACGTAAGTTAACAACAGCACCAACTTTCGATGCGGCTTTCTCTGTTGTTTTTGGTTTTTTTTTTTTTTTGGGGGGGGTGGGGGTGTGTTCTTTCGCTCTCCTTTGATTGGCTATTCGAGATGACTAGTGGTTTGACCCGACGGGGGCCTTGTTTCTTCGGTGGATGATGATCTACTTCGCTTCCATTAACGTTGATCAAAGAAGACGAGCAAATAGCAATCGCCATACATGTTGGTAGGAAAGAAAACGACTTATACTTAACGGCAACTAACACACGGAAACAACTATCAAACCCAGATCTCTCTCTCTCTCTCTCTCTTTCAGCCATGCACCAACGCATGGGCAAAACCACCGGTCCAAGTCAACCTACTTCGCCCTTGTGCGTCCAAAAGAAAAACCTGATATATACCTCCATGCCTCATCTTTAACCCCATGGCCTGCTCTTTTTCTCCTCTTGAAACTTCTCCGCTCTTCTCTTCTCTCTCTCGAAAGGAAGGATGAGAAAACCTTGTTGTGACAAGCAAGACACAAACAAAGGAGCATGGTCGAAGCAAGAAGACCAGAAGCTCATTGACTACATTCGCAAGCACGGCGAAGGATGTTGGCGAACTCTTCCTAAGGCTGCCGGTACGTCATTTTCTTTGGCCTCGCCGATGACGTTATAATTAGTTAGTACTTCTGATGTTCGAAAGATTTAGTGTTTTGGGGAAATGTAAGGGGAGCAAAGACTAAAGGTGTGTTCATTTTCTTGTTCAATGATTAGGTCTACTCCGTTGCGGGAAGAGTTGTAGGCTAAGATGGATAAACTATTTGCGGCCTGACCTCAAAAGAGGCAACTTTGCTGAGGATGAAGAGGATCTCATCATCAAGCTTCATGCTCTCCTAGGCAACCGGTATGGCAATATACTAGACCCTATGGATAGTTTCATATATGTTCGCTTTCTCGAATTTAAGCCTAAGTAGCTCAGTGAATCACCTCATCCCATTCTATAAAATGTTTTTCCTCTGCAAGTTGCACGTTAGAAACCAGAAAATTTTCCAAAGCAGAGTAGGTGCGCTTTTAAACAAGAAACCGACTTTTTTTTTTTGGTCGAAACAAGAAAACGACTTTACATGCTAGGATTCACCACGTCTTACTTTCATATTGTCCAATTTTCTTGGCCACAACCTTCATCTGGAAAGTTAAATGCACATTTTTTTCTAGGTAAGTCTGACATATTAACGGCATAGATAAGAAAGGCCTATGGCCTTCATTTAAAGGACATTGGAGAATTTGGCTCTGTATCAACACAACAGGAGTAAACAAGAAAAATACATAGCGATCAAGCGAACACGAACGTGGCTGTTGAAGAAATTATGTTGCTATGATGTTAAACTTCGCATCATATAGAATCATATTAGTTGTAATATTTTCCAGTATGAAGTTATTGTTGGATAAAAGTTATTGACCTAAGCCGTATCTTTTCTTACATAGATGGTCGCTAATTGCTGGGAGATTGCCCGGACGGACAGACAATGAAGTGAAGAACTATTGGAACTCGCATTTGAGGAGGAAATTAATTAACATGGGCATTGATCCTAACAATCACCGGCTCAACCAGACTCCACCTCGCCTTGAGAGCTCGAACAATGTCTCTGTTAGCGCAAATTCTTCTGGATTGAAGACTCGTCAAAGTCCGCGACAAAAATCCTGCGGTGGCGACAAAGACCAGGTTTCAGACGCTGGTAGTTGTCTGGAAGATGAGCTTAGCAGGTTGCCCGACCTGAACCTTGACCTAACAATTAGCATTCCGTCTCCTTCGCCTGCAAAGATTGAGAAAGAGCAAAAACCTTGTTCTTATAAGCATGACATGTTAAGGGACTCGGAAATTGCTACATCACCCGCTTTGGTTCTCTTCAGATGACCAATTGGGCAAACCAATTAATTACTAGGCAGATTAGATTGAGCAGGCCCCTGATGAATATTTGAAAATTAGGGCAACCTAGCTGAGGTGATTCAATGACAATATACGGGATGGCGTCTCCCGATACATATCGATATCTGAAGTCTAAATCAATTAGCAAGGATTGATATGATACATCAAGCTTAATATGATGAACTATATACAGAAGCAATGGGCTCGAGCCTGTTGAGAGTTGAATCTTATTGACCCGCTCCTGTAGAGAGTTGTTTAATATAATCTCTGGAGTGGAACGGGCTTAGATGATGTATTACTGAGAAGGATCAGGTATTAAGAGTAGATAGGTGGGAGCCTGCCGGTTGTAAATTTAATCACCTAAATAGGAAGGTAGATTTAATTCTGTTAACATACTTGTACTCGAGATCTGCCATAGACATATTATATATATTTATGATTGAAATGTATCGTGAGCTTATACCTGAATTTATATGCCCCTTAAAGTTTCTATCTCTAAAATGCAATGTGTCTATTATGCGAAAATTGCTATTGATAAAAAAGAATTTGAACATCGATCTTGTCATGATGAACACGCCCAGAGAGAACATGTACGAGTACATGGTAAGAATTAAGCTCGCTTAAGCAGATGAAGATACTGAGCTTCGTAGTTTTTTTCCTATGTTCCTCTGAATATCCCTTCTCGAGAATATTGGCACCAACTATGGATAGGGCAAGTTAGGAGCATTATATGGACATAACCCAAGATTCCATTCAGAAAATTAATCCTTCCAACTGAATGCCTGGAGCATGTCACCTATGCAAGCTTTAATTTCGAGGTCTAACTTGAAATATTTTGAGGTAACCCTAATGGTTAATGGGTTGACTGACAGAGTCAATACCAACAACCACCAAACATTCCAACCAAAGTTTTATTCCATTGAAAACGTGATTCAAGCCCCTCTTTGTACCTCTATTGATCGTGGCACTTCCACTAATCGAGAAAAAGCGCTTTGGAGTTTCGTTTTAGCAGTTTCAGTTGACCATACTATAAATATGTATGAGAGAAATTCTTGACATTTTCCTCCTGAGTGACTAGTTCATACCTAGATCCATCTCTAGCTACCATTCTTTTGTTGCATTTGTTGAATTTCCTACTCTGGCATGGTCGTTTAAAGTAGAATAAGAGAGCAGAAAATGGGTGCGACGAAACGAATTATTCTTACTGGTCGAAATTTCAAGTCATGATACTCGAATATGAACTTTGAAATAGGTCACAATTTCCTTTTCAGCTGTTAAAGTTTGATATACTCCATGAGTTAGAGTTTTGACTCAAGAGAAATCAAGTCCAGATAGAGTTTGTAAACCTTCGAGCATGAAAATTGAAGTTTGAGCAAAGGATAGTAAACTGAGCAGGCAACATAAGATAAAAAAAAAAATCCTCCGTTTGCCACTGAAGTATTGACAAAATACGAAAAAGGGAAATATTATACTACCTGTATGCCTCCAATCCAGACAGCAGCTATTTGGCTCGAGCGTTCGCATGCTGAACTTTTACATAATCACCATCCATATTTGCATGTCTTTATGACTGGTAATAAAAAGATTATAGTTTCATAAGGACCAAAGATGAGGAACGGGAGCAAGATATGCCTTTTTACAAGGTAGAGAGAAGTATGCTTTTTGTTTTTTCACAACCAAAACCGATCGTGTTTTCCTCCATCCCCAATACCAGCTCTTTGATTAGTGAGTTATATCACACAGATCAATGTGTTAAGAAGTTTGAATATTATACAACACACTCATCTAATAACTTATGTTTTGTTTGGGACAGTGGGCAATGGTTCCATTTAATTTCATCAGAACATGAGGTCTTTAGTGTAAATCTTTTAATTCCCCCCTCCTCCAATCATATATTTTTCATGCTCAAGTCTACATGGAACCATACCTTTGTCTAATAACTTAAGTTTCTTAAACACTTGATAGTGATTCTACAAGATTTTACACTAGATTTTGTGAAGTTGGCATATGGATGGATGGTGTCCATTTCTTATAACTTACCAGACATTTCCTCCAACGTTTCAATTAGGAACGGTGGTAATTATATCTCTATCGAAAGATACTTATTCCAGACAAAATTAGTAAGTCAACTTCAAATACAGAAGTAATTAAACGAGTCGAGAACAGCCGAGAAATGAAAGGCTAAGGAGGAAATGCTGATGTAGCTTCAGCAAATGGTCAATTTCGCGCATGAGCTCGTATAAGGCGTGATGCTAAAGCAATGTTGACCTCCCCGCGTTAGGGTCTTAAAAATGTCTGCGCCGTATGACACGGTCTTAAAACGGGATTGAAACGGCATATGCAATCCTTACTTTTTTGTTTTCTTTTGGTTATGTTTCGTCCTTTTCCTTTGACAAACATGTATCTATTCTCATTTTCATTCATATTTATTGATCTATTCTTGTTGAAACTACATATATGTTGAGCGTTGAAATTGAAAGGAACCGTAGCTAAGGAAACTTCGTCTGTCCTGATAAAACTATGTTAATGTTTTGTTTGAAAATATCAAATTTACTGTGTGACTGGAAAAACTCCGTATAACAACCTAAGACGTCTTCCCCAAAGTGCTGCCCAGAATCGGAAGAGGAGAAGACAGATACTCTCGTGTATGCTTATGCATCAGCTGGGGGAAGTCTTATGTATCTCATGATTTGTCTGAGAGCGGACATTGCTTTTGCAGCAAGTACGATTAGCAGATACCAAGCAAGCAACCAGGGAAGAGCACACTGGGTTGCTATTCAATGGCTTTTTAGATACTTGAAGCGTACTTAAAGTACCAGACTTATGTATCAAGGCGAGGATATGCAATTGATTTGTTATTTGGATTCTGATGATCAAGAATGGTTAGATACTCGAGAATGGGGCAAAGTCTTGGAAAGAAACAGGAATCTGTCGCACAATCCACTATGGAAGCATAAGACGCAGCTCTCAATGATGCAGCAAGAGAAGCCGTGTATCTCAGAATGTTTCTTACTGAAATCTTGATTGGGAATTGCTTTCGAATGACCAATTACTATATTTCAGGATAACAATTCGGCTATTACAATCACAAAAGATAATCGATGCTACCCTCATGCAAAGCATGTCGAAGCTTGTAATCAATGCATAAGAGACATGATTAAGAAGATTGAGATAGATGTAAATGGAGTTGCTTCAGAAGAAAACTTGGTGGATTGCTCAACAGTGCTTCGCCACCATTGTACCAGTCGAAATGCCTTTAGCAGCCATTTGGAATGTTTGAAACACCTGTGCACAACATGGGATTGTGTTAGGTCAAGTATGGAACTGCAAGAACTGCAGGGCCAACAAAATTGACTTAATTATAAATTCATATATAAATCATGATAATAACCTTAATTTTGCATCTACCAGTTTCAGTAGGACTAAATGAACTCATAGTCCTTGATTTGACCGCATCTGAGGAGATACTGTGTTATTGCAAGTGTATGTCTTAATTCTGATGCAGGCTAGAGTTATCTAGAGAAGGACTGACATTTTCTTATCGAATGCGTCCACAGCATTGATGGATCAGGGATTTCTAACACATCAAATGTGAAAAAGACTTGGTCCAAGAAAGCACAATGAAACCAAAGCACATGCTTTGAAGTATTGGAGCCAGCGAACAGTTGAATTTAGAAGCTGCGATTCTCTTAACAACTCAACAGCCTTTCATTTGAAGGAACAAAACTTTAACGTGAACCTCAGGTAAGGGGTACCCAGGACAGGCATCCAATGCAGCTGTAGTCTCATCTGCACGTCGGTGGGAGCTTGCATGCTTTTAGGACACGAAACCAAACTTCCACTATGCAAACTTGGCCTTAGTTTCTCAACATCGTAACAGTTGTGCAGAGAGTAGTTAAACTTGATTGAAAATGTAGATGGCACGCACAATATCTAGATTTCATTAGAGAGAGGATGCATGCATGGATGCGTTGGGTTCTTACTCATAACTCTCACCTGCAAGTCTTCCTGTGGGAGAACAGTCGCTGTTCGGTATAAATCGGACTTTTGTACGACCAGCAATAGAGCCTAATGCAGTACTTTCTCCTTCGTGGGTGGTAGTCATGAATCGGGGTGAGCGATTTCAGGTCGGTATAGATTTTACTTAAAATTTGAAATCTACCCTATTGGAATCAGTCTCATAATTTTTGAAATATAGAATCTAACCCGCATATCTTGAAATCTAGAATCTACATTATCAATCGGTTTAAGGGTCTATCTAAGAATAGGCTTCTTTTATTTGTTTCATTTTTAGTTAAGCCAACTAAAAGTGAACACAACAACAAAAATTCACATTTATCAATAGCAACAATCGATAAAAGATAAGCATGTAAAATAAAATTGACAATATAAAGTTCAAAACATGTAGCATAAAAAGGTTCTCGATTCTTGATTTCTAATCCGATTCTTCAATTCGCAGTTTGCAGCTCGGTTCTTAACGAATTGCACTATACCGGTTTCATGATTTTTGGAATTGGGAATCAAATCAGTAATGGTGGGAACTTGGAACTAGACTGGTTCTTATGGCCGGTTCGATAACCTAGACCCATGGTCACCCTAACCATGACTAGTCTTGAACCTTTTGCCAATTGTAGTTTTAGAATAATTTGGGATTTGATTGTGCATGTCAAGATGAAAATCAAGAATCGGTACTTGAGAATTTCCCTGCTGTGCCCCTCATTTGATTACTAAACAAGTATAATTTTCATATCTGTAGTCATTTTGAAATTACTTCCACTAAAAAGAACATTTGTAGTCTATATGTTACCAACGAGGCTGACAAAAGTTTCATTATATTCAATATCAGTATTTAAAACTACCTCACTGGTTGACATCGATCTTGTTCCAATTGAAGAATGAAAAATGCTATCAAACAAGGGGAATTTTTATATTATTCATGAATATTTTTAGAAATAAATTGCTATCAACAATGAAGATATTTTCTATTGACTAATCAAGTGATATAAATAATTATTTTTAAAAAATATTTTTCAAATATTTTTTTTTTTTCGCTATACGTGTAACCTTTTTCAGTTAGTCCTCGATATCTTTTAAGATCTGTTGCATGGCAACCTTATCCGGGTAATATCCAAGATGTCTGATGCCTCATTTGGGCTGCCCATAGCAAAAACCCATTAAACAAAGAATGTCTGATTTGGGCCCTTTGAATGGGCTGATGGGTGTTAACCATTTACGGTCCCTTAATCCCGAGGCCGATCATGATTCAAACCAATGCTGAATGGAAAAAGGCCTGAATTCCACGAAGACAGCTGGTCCTGGTTCGAGGGAAAAACATGATAAACAAAACCTTGGTGTCGGACAAGTGCGTCGGAACAACGATAAATACCTCATACTTCCGTTCGAGTCAGATAAAGAATTATGACTATCGAAGCAACACAGACACGCAAGTTCTTATTTCGAGATCATCTGTTTGACTTGCAAACGTTCGCGATACTCAGCCTTTTAAAGCTGCTTCTGTGAGCCTTAAATGACCAAAATGATTCTAGAAACAACGTTCATATGGGGAAAATAGTGTCAAACATAGCTGTATAAAAAGGGTGTATTTTATAGTATTGTTCACATTCCAAGAGGGCCACGAAAAACTCAGTGCCGGATTCCCTAATCTGTCTGGTTTTCTTGGGGGAGCCAAGCCGCCGTCCCATCGTCTAAACCCGGATTAAGCAGGGTCTCATTCCCCATATTGACGGTTCAATCAAGCAATTAGATGGCCATGAAGTCAACAATGCCATCAGTTAAAGAATGCGTGAAATGCGTTTTGCGAGGACTATATGAAATTGTTTGACCATACATGTACCGTATATGATGTCATGTCATTTAGATAAAGATTTTAGTCAAATATCAGTACCCTTCACATTGCTCTATGAGTACCATGATTTTGGAACGGTTCGTGGTTCCTATAGAATTCTCGGTCCTTGTTCTCCGCCAACTTTGGAATAAGCCCACTTGACCTTCCAATTTGATTGGCGGAGTATTCTCTCCGTTCAAACATTGACAATGATCCGAGTCTTGGAGTTTCCAAAACTGGCTAAAGTCTCTCAAAAGTCGACGCCGTAGAAAGAATTTTCCATTCGAGAGAGTCATATAACCGATGATATTCCCGTGATGCATATGAGCAATAAATCAAATCTAGAGACAAATCTAACATTCTTCTCGTCATTGTAAACCTAACTTAAACTTCCTTAATGTTTATCCCCGCAATCAATGGGGATAGATATCTTAAAATGTGAAAAGTAGCAAGAATTAAACAGTCATAACACGTTCCATGTCTCACCATATTATACAACAAAAATTATAGTATGAATTCAGCTCAAGATCAAAATATCTTAGAATTCGTATTTCACACACATTCCCTCAAAAGTTTTCAAAGTTGGCTTCCTAATTGACCAATGACTTTCAACACCTTCTATAAGATAGAACTATAAAGAAACCCCTAATTGTCTCCTGAAGTTAGAGCTAACTCTCTTTTTTTAATAGACAATTTTGGGTCATTTGTCTTATTGTCGCCGTACGTCAAATGGGAAACGCCCTGGGAGGAGCTACAACAGTCAAAATTATGAAAGAAACCGGCGAAACGCTGAAACTGAGCATGCCGGTGCGTGCCGGAGACGTCGTCAAGGACTACCCAGGTTACGTGTTGCTAGAGTCGCAGTCGGTGAAGAGTCTCGGGATCAAATCGAGACCACTGGAACCGCACCAAGAACTGGAGCACGAGCGGTTGTATTTCCTAGTGGAGTTACCCAAAGAGGCGGTAAACGATGATGAAGCCGACAGACGTTTCCAGCTTGAAACAAGCTGAGTGCAAAAGATCGGCTCGATGGCTTTGTGCTAGCTCGGCGACTGGTGTCTGATCCTTCTACCATGAGTAGGGCCACCATTTTGTCGAAAGAAGGAAATGGGCATGGTGGGTTGAGGTTGAAGATGAGACTTCCGAAAGCTGAAGTGGAGAAGCTGATCAAAGAAAGCAAAGACGAGGCTGAGGTCACCGACAAGATAATGGAGCTTTATGTTGCATTAGCGAGTGCTAGTGACACTAATGAAGGACTAGTTGGACGAAGAGTAATTGCCATGGACGGGTCGAAGGATGTTATGTAGGCTCGAGGGGTATTTTTACATATCCTGAGACAATCATCTTCGTTTCTTGCCATCACGCATCTGTGTCCAAAGGATCATTACAACATTATTTTCCTCAAAAAGCCCTTCCGCTTTTAAAGTTAGTAAATCTCTTTCCTTAATTTAGCAAATGAATGTAGTTTCACAATATACGACTGGACCTTGTTCAAGTTCTTGCACTTTATACTGGAAAATAGAGAATGGAAAATTTTGTTTAAACGAACGTATCTTATATCTTTATTTACAGCCTGGGTACTTATAATTTTCTGTAATTGCAGAAACGGGTAAGGTTCTCACCAGTCGTTGAAGATCGAGCATGTTCCTATGGCTTCTTAGGAACAATAGAGCAGGAATACTGAACTACTAGAGGACCTGAAGTCAGCTCTGTAAATTTTGGAGTACATTTATGACTACGGACTGAGAAAATTAGTGTACTAGCCTAGCGCGGGTCAAATATTGTTCTTTATATATGATATGGGGAATCGCGGATATGGTTATTCTAATTAGCCCATATGCAAATTTGCTGTGAAATTTACTTTACTTGAGCTTTATGGTGTGTTTAACTTCTCTCAAGAACTCAAAAGTATGACAACTCGAGAGACCTAATTCAACCAGATTATTGAGATTAAAAAGAGAAATCTATATTGGATAATGAACTTAAGAGATCTTATGCACTTGCACCGTAAGATTCATGAATCAATTGACGTGTTCCAACAGATCCATAGCAGTCTACTTGAGTTTCCATTGACTCTGTTTACTCCATGGATGGATTAAAGCTCGGAATGTAATTTACGAGCTAATTTAAATATTACAAACCATTCTAGAAGTAATTTGCATAATGTAGGGCAAATGAAATGTACTTCGTGACTTATGAGCTTACATCTTGCTTAAAACACATAATGCACTTCAACATGACTCGTTTAATATAGAGAAAGAACCTCAATACGAGGTGTTTACATTAGAGGGAAAAAAAAAACCAAAAATCTCAAATTATACCCACTATGATACATTAACTTTTTTTTTTTTTTTGGTGACACCAAATCACAAACTTGTGTCAATATTGTTGACACCTAAATTTCATCATTTCACTTAAAACTTAATAGCATTAAAATTTAGGAATTAGTTGCTAAGAAAAAAAAAAGAAAGAAAAAGAAATAATTAAAAATTATTATTATTTCAAAAAAACCGATAGAGGCCGGGTCGGGCCGGATCCGACCTCAGCCCGGCCGCCTCTCTTTCTTCTTCCCCCGCACGGGCCTGGGGGCGGCCCATCTCTTCCTTTTCTTTCCCCTCGGGCGGCCCAGGCCCTTCCTCCACTCAGCCCGGCCCGCGCCCAGCTGTCTGCCTTCCTCCCCCTGGTGGTCTTCGCGCGCAGACCGGCAGAGGAGGAGAGGTGCAGCAGCACAGTGACAGAGAGAGCAGGAGGATCGGGGGAGCAGCTCCGGCGTGATCCGCGGGTCGGGGAGCAGGCTGGTCGACAGGCTGGCAAAGCAGGAGCCAGGTACGCCTGCCGTTGGCCTTGAAGAGCTTGGAGGCAGAACAGAGAGAAGGGGGGACGGAACAGAAAGCACCGGGAGAGCGAGCTTGAGAGAGAGAGAGAGAGAGAGAGAGAGAGAGAGAGAGACGATTAGGGAGAGAGCTAGAAGCTACTTGGGCTGAGCATTGCTCGCCCCTCCTCAAGGGCAATCGCCGACTTCTAGCCGACGCCCTCGAGCGCAAGACTTTTCGTTCCCAAATCTCGGCATTTCCGGTGAGTTTCCTTTTGGTTCAAACCGTTCGTTCCCGAGGATCTCGGCTTGGAGATATCGCGAGGCGGTCGACTGAAGTTCGATTCGTCTCGAACTGGCCTTCGCGCCGCCGTCTTCGAGCCGAGTAGGGGTTGTTTATGACTGAAACTCGTCCCCATGGACCCTCTTGGCACTGCCCTGTTTTGGTAATAGAATAGCCAAGCGAGTTTTCTCTGATTCTTGAGTTTATTGTGTCTAGCTGAGTCAATTTGTTTGATGTTGAGCGTTTCCCTGTGTTCACTTGGGTCTAGGTCCGGGTTCGAGTCCTAAGAAGTGGCCAGCGTCGTTCTCTTCACTTTTTGCCCACTACGTGCTCGATGAAACGCTTGAATGAAAACTGTGTAAACCTGTCTCTGTGCTATGCATTCTAGCCGCCTACCATGCGTTTGTGATAATGCCTAAGCGAAGCTGCGTCCTCGTTCTAAGAGGGTCTTTCAAATCAAAACATCTAATTTTTTAGAAAAGTCGTAACTTTTGACTTGAGTTCATTCAGTCCACGTCTGTTTACCTGAGATTTGAGTTTACGGCCATGCATTTTTGCTGTTTGAAAATCGAACGTGTTAGTTTGTAAATCCATGGGCGTTCTCCTTTTACGGGAAAAAGTCTGTGCAAATATTCATGAGAGGAGAAGTTGGCATTGAAATGGCCGTGAGTTGTGAGCAATGGGCTTGGTAGATTTAACGAGATTTGGGTTTTTGGTTGATTGAGAGAGCTTGGGTTGGTTCAGGCTCAAAGAGATTGTAGGCCTTAGTTTTAGACGTAGGAGGAGCTCTGCTGGTTAACCGAGGGAGAGAAAGAGAGATCGTAGAAAGAAGAGGCAACCGAGAGAGAGCAAGCCTTAAGTGAGAGGGAGAGAGATCCTAAAGCGAGCCTGAGGTAGAGAGGAATCTAAGGGGAGAGGAACGTTAGCTCAGTGACGCCTAGTAAAGCCCACTCTTCCCGATTGGCTGAATGGCTGCAGCTGGCACGCCACACCCGCGAGATCCCCTTCAGTCAATGCCCATCTCTTGCTCGATGAAATGACCCTGACGCGTGTTTGTGATTTCAAAGCTAGTTTAGCCAAATCCAAAGATGTACTCGCGTGCTGTCACGTTATTAATCACTCGTTAGCCTTGGAGTGTGGCTTTCTCGGGTTTACAGCCTTACTTTTCCTTTTCCAGTCCATCCTTTTGCTTGCTGTCGCCATTGGGCAGTTCGAAATGTTAGTTCGAAAGAGTTGGTGGAGTTGGCCCAGCGATGGTGATTGGGGATTGTCGATGATGTGGATAACATTCTTGGTGTGTATACGAGTTGTTGTTGAAAGTTGGGGCGTTTGAAGTTGAATAGTTTAGGGTGCGTTTGATAACGTTTTTGTTCAAAAATTCTTCTAGAGAACAAAAATATAAAAAAAAAAACTATTTCTGCTCCGGGGAACAATTTTTGAACAGAAGAACGCGTTTGGTAAACTTGTTTGTGGAATAGAAAAAGAACAGGAACACGTTTGGTAAACTTGTATAATTTTTTTGTTTCTTTTAATTTTTTAATTTATTAATATTTTTCTTTTTCTTTTTTTCTTTTTTATTTTTCCTTTTTATTTTTTCTTTTTCCTTCCTTTTGGCCGGTCTCTAGCCTTGGCCATGGCCGGCGACCGACCAACGAGGGTCGGCAAGGCTCGGCCTTGCCCAGATCCGGCGAGGTCGAGCTCGCCCACCACCGGCAACACTCCGGCGAGGTCGCCGGCCCTCGATGCCATCGTCGACCCTTGGCGGCCGGTCGCCGGCCTCGGCCAAAGAAAAAAAAGAAGAAGAAAAAAATAGGAGAGAGAAAAATTGTTTTTCGGAAGTGTTCCGGGAGCAAGAAACAAGTTTCTTTTGTTTCTTGTTTTATTCCAAATTTGTTCCCGAAAAACAAAAATAGATTTTGAACAAAAACGCAAACAAACGCGTTTTTTTTTTGTTAAAAAAAAAAAATGAATTATGTTCATGAACAAAAAAAAAAAATAACACAAACAAACGCAGCCTTAGTATTTTGTGTGTTGGAAAAAGTTGTAAGCGCCCTAGAGAAAGACGGAGCTATTGGGCAAAGTAAAGGAAAAATAATAGAAAAAAAGACTAAAAAAAAAGAAAAAAAGAAAATTAAAGAAATGTACAAAAAATAGGAAAGCTTCGTTTTCTTTTAGATATGACTGGGTCGGATCCGAGGTTCGAGCCATGTCAGCAGGCCGTATTGGGTTTACCCGGTCAGGACCCGTTTTACCAAATAAAATAATATTAAATATTAAAAATAAAAAAATTCAAAAAAATTCAAAAAAATTCCGAAAATTCAACAACTTTCAAAGAACATTAAAATAAAAATTCAAAAAAATTCAGAAAATATTGAAAATTCAAGTTTATTAAAAATTAATTAAAAAAAGAGAAAAATTAGAAAATTAAGGAAAATTAAGGAAAATTAAAAATTCTGAGAAAATTCCAAAATTCAGAAAATTCTAAAAATTTCAGTAGTAATTAGAAAGACACCAAAAAAAAAAAATGAATCAAAAGGTTTTGAAAAATTTAAAAAAAAAAATTCCAAAAAATCCAAAAAAAACTTAAAAATCAATTAGAAAAAATCTTCAAAAAGGTTCAAATTAATCTCTTAGTTTATTTTCTCCTAAAAAAAATGGAAGTCTTTCAATTTAGAATTTTGCTCAAGAGGTTTTAGTTGTCCTTAAAGACGAATACCCTTGATTGTGCAATTTTGATATGTTGATTTTGGCTTCCCTTTAGTCTAGTTAGGATTAGTATTTATCTTTTCTTTAATGTTAAATTTTTGCTCTTCCATGCAATTTATTTAATCGCTTTCCCTGGTTGTTAATTGTTATTTGAATGATTGCACACCCGTATGATCATCTCACATGTTAATGGATAGATATAAAATCAATCCAAACTGTCTGACAAAAATCCTTTCTTTTAAAATGAACAAGATTAGGTACCGAAAGGGCACTAATTTGTTAATTAGTGTAATCAAGTTCCCGACCCTAGATTTTCTAGTTGCGTAAGAAGTGTGGCATACTTACTTGGTTTCTAACCGACCCCAATAGGCTAATGGCGACTCCTTTTTGCGTAATTCTTAAGAATACTCCAATGTCACGCGAGGTATGGGCTTGGGAGAGCCCGCGCCTAATCATGAGCCTTAGGTCCGTTATTTAGGCAATACCCCTAAACTTATTCCCTCCACTGAGGGGTAGGTCGCGACAAATATAACGCATTTACTTTCCATCAAATATAAGGTCAATAAGCACCGTAAAAAGTTTGTCTATATGGATGATAGAAAGTAAACAGTGTACATGGTACCCTCGTGTATTAAGTTAAATAAAAACAGCGTTGTTAATGGAAGATAATGTATCACGAGAGTACAAATTTGGGGTTATGATATCACAATAAAAATTTTAAGGTAAATATATTATAGTGAGCATAGTTTGGAGTTTTGGACATTATTAAAAAAAAAATTAAGGTAAAAATATCACAATGGACATAATTTGAGCTTTTTCAATGTCTTTTCCCTCACATTTAAAGTGGGCTTATAACTTATATACATAAGTTCAAGAGATCTAGCATATTTATGCAACTTGCACCGCAACATCCACATTATCGTTCTTTTTAGACTTATTGTAAACAAATTATGTTCAAATTTACGTTTTTTAATTATATTCTTGACTATTTACACTTTATAAACTGACCAAAATCGAATTAACCCTAGCAATAGCCAACCAATACAACCTGTATTGTAAATACAATGCGGAAATGATAAGAAGACAAAGCTAATAACAACACTAAGATTTTACGTGAAAAATCCAAGACGGGAGAAAGTACGGACCGCTAAAACTCTTTCGCTAATCATCAAGAATTGT
Organism: Eucalyptus tenuipes; assembly: GCA_014182365.1. Taxonomy (NCBI): domain Eukaryota; kingdom Viridiplantae; phylum Streptophyta; class Magnoliopsida; order Myrtales; family Myrtaceae; genus Eucalyptus; species Eucalyptus tenuipes. The sequence continues at coordinate 26,584,454 of CM024538.1, read as the reverse complement.
AAGATGCAAAAAAAAGAAATTCTCTAGCCACACCACTTAAGACTTAACATTAACAAGATAACAATATTTCCATTGCATGAAGCTAAATTACCACAAATGGAGAAAAAAAAAATCCTAATTATGATAGGAGAATTCGAAAAAAGCTTTTAACAAACGAAACTAATCAATTCATAACTCTCTATTTCACAAACAACATACTGAATTTTGAGCTAATTTCGACAACGTACATACTGAATTTTGAGCTAATTTCGACAACGTTTGGCCTTAGAATTAGGATCGAAAAATCACGCACCTTTTTTCTTCTTCTCCTTCGCTCTCTCTCGGTGCATTCTCTCTCTCCTCTTGCTCTTGCTCCGTGCACACGAAGCAGCCCTACTTTTTTTCTTTTTTTCTTTTTATTATTATTATTATTTTTTTTATGTATTTTGACTTTCTTCTTTTGTTTTTTTTTTTACTTTTAATGTCAGCGGACCCAGCCAACACCAATTATATACATGCATAACATATTCGAGGACAAAATAAATACTAGAAGGTAAATCGAAAGGTGGCAATATACATAAGAAATGCACGGTGGTATACATATCGAAATGAATGTGCAAACGTGTCCAAAGGACGGACGAAGGACGGACGAAGGCCAGGGACACTTCTCGTCGTTTCGTATTGTATTCACTGTGGTACAATTGAACAAATTTGAAAATAGTACCAATTGACAATAATTTAATATACATAAGTCGTAGGGCATAATTGATAAAAATAAAGTTTTTATATTTTTCAATAACACACTCGACACGATTATAAAAATGACCACGAATTGCCGGCTCTATCTGAGCACTCCACGAGCGCAAACTCAAAGCTAAAATCCTATAAAACTCGACCTGCATCAAATTGATTTAATCGGAGCTACCGTGTAATCGGAGCTTCGCTACAGGCTACCTCTTTCGCTTGGTCGAGGATCGTGAGTTCGGATTGAAAGTTCATTGCTCTAAAAGAGCTTACATCATTAATTGACTAGTCTTGTTTGAGTTCTCTTCTGCTTTGTGCGCGCGTGTTCGTTAGCTAGTTTAGCTCTCTTTAGGTGGAGGCACGGTGCTTCGTGTTGGTTTTCATTTTGATGTTTTGAATTCTAGTGTGTCGAAAAGAGAATTTAAGTTTGAATAGGGGTCGACTTGGGTTTGTTTGTGTGATGTTGAGACTGAAATCTGGGGCCTGATCTCGATGGACTTGGGCACCGGAGCCAAGGTCCAAGACTTGGCTTCAATGGACCCAAGCACAAGTGCCAAGGATTAGGCCCAACGTCCCAGGCACTAGTGTCTCAAGCTTGTCTTGGTGGACCGAGGCGTGGTAGCTTGGGTCATTGAGCATGGCCTAGATTGACCTAGGCCAGGGAGTTGGATCCAGAGCTTGAGCCTAGAGGTCCTAAGCATGAGCGTCGACGTTGTGAGTGCGGGAACTGCAGTGTTGGACCTTGCCTTAATAAACCTGAGCTTGACCTTGATGGACCCTGGTAGAGCTACCCCTGACCTCTACTCCTAGCCTCGTTGCCGAGGGCCCTATAACAAGCATTGGGATGCCTATACTCAAACGCAGGGTTTCTAATCCAAACATCAACTTCTAGTCATATTTTGAAAAATGATTTTCAATTTTTCAAAAAGAAAATCATCATCATCATGAATTTAAGCATTACATTTCACCAGTAAACTTTTTCCATTAACTCATTATTCTAAATTATCCAAACCTTGAAAATATTTTTCGTGAAATAAATAGTTTAAGCTAGAATTCAAGCTGCAAATTGGGCACCTGCATTCCCATCTTCTTTGCTCGATTTGATTTGTACAGATATCAGAGATCACCCTTCCCCCCCCCCCAAAAAAAAAAAAAAATCCCCCACCAAAATTGGGCCTTCTTTCTAGTCTAAAGAAAAATCTTGACTCACGGCTGCTAGAGGCCTTATTGGGATCGCGAACGTGAAGCCGCTCACAGAATTGGAATCAATCATCATCGGCTAAGTAGTAAAGTTCAATTGTCACGTTTAACTCAAGCTTCCAAGAGGGACTACTTTTCCCATTCAGCTATTGTCCTCCTTCTTGTCCTTTTGTCCGGTTTAGATAATCGTTAGCTAGTGTCTGGCGACTCCATCTAGATATCAAATAAATTCAGTCAAATTTCAGACTCTTATCTTAAATAAAGGTCGGTCGAATTGAAAATCAAAGTGCTGAAGACGACCCTTCTTCCTCGTCTAATCCGATTTTAGGTGAACATCGACGTAACTAGTTATCAAGTTTGTCAAGTAAGTTGTGAAAGATATTACTTAGAAATTCTCCTATTATTTGTCTCTTTGTCACTTCTTTTCTAAGACATGTCGTGTATATGCACCAAGTTTGAAATTTAGCCCGTAACCGTTTATCTTGACAATTCAAGACTATTACCCAATCGGGTGGCCATGAAATCAGGGCTTCGCGCAGTAGTTTCGTATTCTTGTTTCTCTCTCTTTCTGCCTTCGAGGTCGGAGCACGTGATACAGGCGTTCATTCCTAATGTAAAAGCCCGCATGCACGTAGAGCGGGCGAAGAGCGGAAAAACTTATCTTTGACATGTACATGTTTAATTAATCTTGTACGATCTAAGATTTCTCGGACACATAACGTAATGACTATTGGAAAAGTGGAGAGTTGAAACATTTGAGGGCAGCCATTCATCATAGCATTTTCACACCATTAATTTCCAAATTGGCTGGCTGATGTGTCGCCCTTCAACGTAACTAAGTCACTTCAAACTCAAAAGGTATTTAGTCAACTCTCGATAGCACCCTTTATCACTTGGCGTCGAACTTCATATGCCTCCACAGGTATATATAATATCAAAGATTTGACTTTACATGATGTGCTTTTCTTAGTCCAAAACGTACGGCATTGATACCACTTAACCCCACGTTCTCCCTCGGTTGCGTCTCTCTCTGCATCTCCTTCTCCAACCAAACAAAAAGCTGTGCAGCAACAAAAGAAGCAGAGCAACAATGGCATCTCGCGAGAGATCTCCATCGACTTGGAAGTCTCTCTTGCTCCTCGCGGTTCTAACTTTAGCATTCGCGACGCAGGGACGGTGTGCGAGAATCGGGAAGGCTAGGAATGGAGGAGGTTCTTGGAAATACTTGTGGGAAAGCAAGCTCCCAAGGGGGCCGGTGCCTCCTTCCGGGCCTTCTAAGTGTCACAATAAGCTCAGCCCATTTCGCGACAGCTCGTCCTCCTTCACAGCTGACTTTGTTAACTGTCCCTAACTTTCTATGTACAAACCTCTTCTTTGCGTACTTACTCTCGGTTTTGTTCTTCTTCTTCTTTTCATGGTCGATGTTCTTTGTTCTTTTGCATCTTCCCAGCCGTGGAAGAGAAGCTTGTTTGTTCTTGTTTTCCTTTTTTCTTTTCTGTTTTCGTTTTTCGCCTCAAGGTTTTGCACATTCACAAACGGATTCGTGCACTGAGGTTTTGTAGGTAGACTGTATTCAGAATCAGAGTGCTTTAGATGTTGCAACGAGAAACTCCTTGCAACCCTGTTTCTTGGCCAATTTTGTATGTGATTTCTTGGGCCCGTATTTACTAGCTATCCCTAATTGAATAAAGCATAGAGCTATTTCTGTTTATTGTGAGAACATGAGTGCAATTTTGTCGAAAGGTGTGTATTATTACAGCATTCTTCATGAACGAATAAAGCATATAGGGACCGACTACCGTTAATTTCTTGCGATAGCAATAATTCTGACTGTACGAGAAGATTTGCCTTAATTTAATTTATTTGACTAATATATTAAGAAAAACTATGAAAAGAAAATACATATGTGTTTTCATATGGTTCGTATATCATGATAGATTCTGTCTACTGCATTGGAATTGTGTTAGAGACAGCATAGTCAATTGATTTCGTGTGTAATATTCCTGTTATGATTGATGCTAGAGTCTCAAAACACTCATATATGAGCAATTGATTATATAACACAAGATCCGCAGCAGGAATTCATGAATTTAATACAGTCATGTAGAGCTTTATTAATTAGACAAGTTTTGTCCCAACCCTTCAAGAGTCGAGTCCCACCTTTCCATTATGCTAAGAAAGCAGCGATCATTATGTTGTGACATCTCACATCGCTTGACAATAGGGTTTATATGGTTATTATATACACTATGAGGTAGAGGTCTTTTGACTACTGTTTGGGCCATGGCGGCAGGTGGACAACAAAATAACATAAGTTCTCTATTTCCACGTGTAGTATTATCATGTCTGGGGCCTTCCTCGAACTCGGAATGCAGAAAACAAAGGGCCTATAAGCTATGGTACCGCCAACTAGAGAATGTATAATATTTCCTTTCAGAGAGACAAAACCATCTATATATATATAAAGTGGTTAAAAAAGACAAAGCGGTACAAAGTGGACCACGAAAGGTCTAAAGCACATGATTCTTTTCTTATGTTTGAAAACACAAGAAAAAAGTGAAGAGGATCACTGTGGATGGTCCAACTGAGGACAACATCGGAGGGCCCGGTTTTCTTCGAGCCGCTTTACGACCATTTATCCCGACTTATTGCTCGAGCAAAAGGCCCTTGGATTCTCTTAACTTATGCCATATATTCATAGACATAGTCAATTCACCGTATTATGTTCAACCGTGATTCAGCGATAGTTTGATCATATCATGTGATATCGAAACGAACAAGCATAGTGTTACTTCTATTTTGCATTAGGCTGCATGAAGTACTCACAAAGTTTCAATTATTCCAAGTCACTGAACTCATTTCATCAAGTAACTAATCATTCCATACTTGTCTGTAACTTCCCATTGCCACTACACCAACTCCATTAAATAGTCATCCAATTCCTACATTCAAAACCATCCTCACATTAGTGTTCACATGTCAATTTGCATTCTCAAATTTGAAACCCTATGATTAGCATATTCATTTGCCCCGTTCCATTTCATGTCACATCCACCATATGGCCTTATTTACGTATTTACCATTTTCATTTGGAATTCGCCCTGCTCACCATTACAAATTGATCACGAAGAACATCCACTAATCCGAAAACCTAATCCACCCTGCTGCTCAACCCCTCTCCTCCCAAGTGCCGTTGACCCCCGCCACACTATCGCCACTTGCCGCCGAAGCCCTTAGCAGAGCCCACGACTTGTCACCCAAAGCCAGGGGTCCCTCTGGTTACTCGACCTTGTCATGTCTAATGTCAACCTTAGTGCCCCTCCATGGCCACTGAGATCCCACCATCAAGCTTGACCGCTTGTCGATTTCAGCCATGGGATAAAAGAAAGAGAGAGATCGATGAGGCTCAGCGATGGTAAGCAGAGGAAAAAAGGGAAAAAAATAGAAAGAAAAGAAAAAGGAAAAAAGAAGAAAAAATTTCAAAAATTGTGCACAATTTTTGAAATTGTGCACATCAGCGGCTGTACCATGGAAGATGGCTAGCCTTGACTAGATCGCTGCGTTAGTGATTTCCTATTAAAATTGACTAAAATGAGTAAATTGACAAATAGTTAAAAAGTTTAGGACTAAATTGTTAAATTTTCAAAATGTTTATAACTAAATTGGCACAATTGAAGTTTTAAGGCTAAATTGGTAAATCGCCAAAAAGTTTATGATTAAATTGGTGCATTAATGTTTTAGTATTTAATTAGCCGCCATACAATAAATTTATAAATTTTTGGATAATTTTCTTGATAAAATGATGGCTTCGGATATACAATATATTTAATCTAAATAAATATTGCTACCTTCTTTTGTGTGCTCGCTAGTCTTCCTCCGAATTAATGCGAAACAGGGACAGTGCAATCCAGCTTTCATGGGATGTAAAAGTGGGTAGTTACAAGCTATATGTGGCCTTGGTTGATATTGGTGGTTGGTAAGGATGGAGTTCGTGGGGGGAGTTTGGTTTTGTTGGAAGTCGTCATTCTAAAGTTTAATGTAATTGCAACCACACTATGACAATTCTCCTTCACAAACGCCTCCTACCATCTCACATGGTAGCGACAAAGTTTCTCTACTGGTCAGCAATCTACATCCGTACTATTCGATTCCTGGAAAATTTAAGGTTTGCGACAAGTGCTGACGGAGGGCCATGATCAAGCCAAACGACACGAACGCCACTCAGTCCAACAACTTAAACCGTGCGAACTGATCGACCTAGGTCGATCCTGCCAGGTGCCATCACGGTACTTTGGCTGAGAGAGCTTTCTCAGAGAGGCACGTTGTATCTTCGTAACCGCTGATGATTGACCCATGGATTTTTCTTTGGAACACTAGCCGTGGACAAAGTTGCTCCACACGCATAGTTAAAGCCCTACTACGTTTGAATCTTTTAATTAACATGGCTGCATTCGCGACGATTCATTACTACAAGAAAGTTGTCAATCTATAACTATTACTACGAACTTAAAGAAATTACTAAAGCGTTATGTACGGCATGCTCAATCTAAAGTACATAGAATGAATGCGTGATTATACTAATCAATAGAGTAAAAAGGGATGGACTACATAAACTATGTACTTCACTAGCTGTACTGAAGCTCCAAATTGTGATCCTTCTTCGTTCTCAATCAAATCTAAATGAAGGGTGTGATTTGAGGTAAACCAAATAAAGAGTAAAGGTATAATTTAACCAGTCAGATGAGAGAGATCAATGACTTGCCTAGGGCAAAGAGAATTGGAACAAAGAATAACTTCTGACAGGCTTTAAGGATGATAATGGGGAAAAGAATGAACCAAATCACCTACAGAATGTCTCTAAGTGATATGGACTAGGATTAAGGGCATCGCATTCAGCACAATTGATGTGTTCTGTTGTCGAGGGTGTAGTTGATATGATAAAGTTGATATGCTCATCATGTATGTGTTATGGCACACCTATGTGCGTTTGGGATGTACGAAAATAACTTATTCAAGCATATAGTTAGTTTATCGCAAGCCACTTGTAGGCATCATATTTTAAACTTCGTAAATTCGTTGTACATGTTCTTTTCCGTGCATGATAATCTTATTTGTTGAGGCGATGAGGATTGCTTTCTGAGTCGATGATCCTGTGAGGCTGCCCACTTATGTGTTTGCACTAGTGTAGAGGGCACAACCGAAGCGGAATGAGTTTTCGTTTCTGAATTAGCCTTGTAATATGTACATCCATTTGTTATGCATCTCATTTGTTATAATCTAGTGAAGATTCAGGTCATTAACAAACTTGGTGTCAGAATTCAAAGTGAAAAAGTGAATAAGTAGAATCACAAAGTGGGTCATGAGATCGTTCGAGAAATTTCAAAGCGAATTCTGTACATTAGGGTTGCCCGCGCACGTTCATTTCATGGCATGACGGATTGTTAGTCGAGGATGGATTATTTCCTATATTGCGATCTGCTTACTCATTTGTAAGATTGATCCCTGTCCAACGTTTAAAGGTTCACTCAGAAGGGAAAAATGGCTGATAAGTCTTAGGTAGCAGAGTAAGCAGCGGCAAAGTATTGACTTTTTAGTTTCTAAGACTAGCCTTGTCTTCTGCAGATGCACTTGACATGTAAATATTATATTAAAGTGTTAACGATGCAATAAACCATTATAAAACGTCACTTGACATGTAAATTTTATATTAAAGCGTTAATGATGCAATTAACCGTTATAAAGCATCACAGACTCAATTGACCAACGGCCATCAATCCAATTCGTATAGGAAATGTAATTTTTTTTTCACATCATTGTTGAGGTCACTACAGTTGTCCATGATATTGTTAAGTAATTACTCATGACTAATACATGTTATAATCAAGTGCTCAACTAAAGACAAAAGCTGCCCTATCTGGGGAAGGTATAAAAATCCCAAGAATCCTCCTTCTCAATTATGTATCAGTAGATGCACTTGCGACCAAATAGCGAGGGCTAACCCACTACGGCCATCAAATGAAAAAGAAAATGGAGAAGAATAAAAGGGTAGTCCAAATCCAAGTTTCTCGTAAGGGGAGTGACGAAACATTTGCACATCTATTTAGGGAAAAGAAGTATATTAAGAGAATCGATTTTAGATCCGCATGCAGATCTAGAGGAGCTTGCAAGTTACAATAATGCACGTCAGGCCATTAAAAATACATTCCCCGTAGATTCACGAAGGCTATTTAAGTTAGGAAAGAAGCTCAGAAACCCCTCCGACGACCTATGAATGTTCGACATCTGCAAATCTAGTACCTCCTGGGCCCCTTATGGAGGGTTGTACTGATGGTACCTACGAAAATGATTGGTGTCGGAGGAAGCGTCGCTTTGGAAGTCGAAGAAAAATTGGAGCGGAATGGAATAAATTGTAATTTTTGGTTCATGTTTTATTTCGCACAGAAATATATTTCATTCGTGCAAACAAATGTGATGATCTAGACATCGATAGTGCAAAGGATTTGGACGTCCTTTTATAATCCCTAGAGATTTTTTTATATCTAGAGTTGTGGGGAAGGATGGTAGATAGAAGTGGCACCATGTGGATGAGAGGTTGGCCTCCACGATCTGTAGACTCACCCTATCAACACTTCAGAGAATCACACGAGCACAACTAACCTCTCTCTCTCTCTCTCTCTCTCTCTAGCATAAATGGAATATCTTCCCATCAAGCATTAAGATCCGGAGCTACATGCAGGAGATACAATTTAAACCCCAAAGATGAATCGTTCATCAAAGACAGCTACAGAGGATGCTTGTATTTCAATTTGTGAGTGCATCATTAATTTGACTTCTCAAAAACAGTTCACGGGTACGTTTTGATTCATGAGTCCATACGCCATTCTCATATATGAGCTGACCCAATATTGAAGTATAAGTAAAAAGAAAAAAAGAAACACAATCCCTTTTGCGATATTTATGCTTCCATATGATATCATATTATTAGGAATTCTTCTACTCAATCCATGAAGCAAAATTTGACGCCTGTCACAAACTAATTTTTTTGTAACTCGAGTTTGTGTTCAAGCCAACCGCCTAGAAGGAGAGTCGTGGGACAGTTGAACTATATGTATATACATGGACTAGATCAACCTTACAATTTCCGATCATGCAGGAGCTACACAGTTCTCAGAGAGGGTTCATGACCTTAAGAGTAATCGCATTGTAGTAAGTACTATTTGCCCCATATAACGAGCTGTGCACATAAGGAACTCTTCTGGAGTTTGTATTGCCTATGTCCTGTGCAAATTCTTCGTACTTTGGAATCTCGGAAAGTGATGATTGGTGGACTGCAGCGCTCTTGGAGGCCACTTGCCCATCGTTCTTGTTGGCAATGGAACTAAAGAGATTGGTCTGGGGTAGTTAGAGATAACAACCAAGGATAGCGGTGAATGATGATGAAGGTTTGACAATTGGATCGATCATCAATCAGCTCAATTGGCTCGATAGACTCGCTCATTGTATAAAAAAAATAAAAAAGAAATTGGATTTCATCAATTAAGTCTGACCCAAAATGCTCTTGAGGCAGACGAGCTTAAATACCTGCCTCTAGTTTGAGACCGAAGCTAACTTTTCTGTCCCAAAGATTTTCATTAAAGTACACATGAGTCTGATTCATCTAATCATCCATTGAATTTGGTCTTGCAGTGCGTGTGGTGATGGAAGTGGTCGTGTGCGCTCACCAGTTGCGGAGTTGCGCTGCTGGTCATTGTCATGAAGGTAGCCTTCAATGATGGAGCCGAATAACCGCAAGACAGACGCAGCAACGAGTCCGGGAAGTGGTGGCTTATGTTTTTGAAATGACTACGGCAAACAAATCAACGAGCTCCAGAAAAGATTCAGATACGTTGCTCAAAAAAGATTATTCATATCCACATTTCTCTTTCAATTCTGAAATGATACAAGTTTAGACAGCTTCCTATTTACCAAGAAAATATCTGCGACCATACTCTCTCTCTCTCTCAATTTTCTTATAGGAGGGTTGTTGCGCGCCGCGGGGGGGGGGGGGGGGGGGGGTGGCGGCAACTGCACATGAACATTTCCTTTTATTGCTTCACCCGTGAGTCAAAAGCTTCGCACGTGCCAAAGGGAAGTAGATACAAACAGCCGGCTCTCGCACGCTTCCACCCTCTTCAATGACCTTTCTTCTCTATAAATTCAGGTTGCACCTCCCCAACGTCACAAATATACCTTCCTTCATGAGTTGATCATCTTCATTATCATCAGCTACAACATATATATTTGATTCCCTCGTCATCTTATTCTTCCATCTCCACTTTGTGTGTGTCGCATCGAAAAGGATTGACGGATGGCTGAGATGTTCGAGGCGAACTTGGGCCAAGGAGGATTCAATTAGAGTTGGGGATGTGATCGACTACGCCATCAGAAAATGGGTGAAAGGTTTCCATGCGATGCTTGTCCAGTGAGCGGTCCTTTCGCAGGTTAATCTCTCTTTCGTTGTCTGTTCGACCTTGAACACACACGATGTTAGGACTTGCATGAAAACCCTAGTTTTGGAACAGATTTTTCTTCCATCATGATAAGTTCGTACTGATTAGTTAGATGTAAGTAATCCCTGCACTGTTTGTTGATTCTAGCCTAACCCGTATATTAGCGATATAGACTGGTTGATGTAAACGAGTCAGCGGTTGGAGATGAACTTCGGTTTCCTCAGGGATATAACCAGATCTCCACGTCACTCCAAGATATATTCTCGCACTGTTTCTCAACTCCTCATGGTATATCATTTTTTTCCCAAATAGTTCTTGGATGTTTCATCACTAGGAAGGTGCAATCTATAGTGAAGAAACTTCCTCTAATAGGTTAAATGCAAAGACGGGTATTACCAAAAAAAGAAAAAATCTATCAATCAGGGGTCTGATTGAAGGAAGTTTCCTCTAACTAAAGATAATGGAGGAAACATGGGCCACTCCCTGCTCCAGAATTTAGGGTTTTCCCTGTAATGTTGGTCTCTTCTTTCTTTCCGGCCAAGATTGGTTGGTCTTCATAGAGGTAGAGACGGTTAACAGCGAAAGAAATGCAAGAGATGTATATGGCTTGCCTCCTTCAAGAAGGAAACCCAAGTACAAAAGAAACGATGAAAGGACTGTGGAAGAATAATCAGAAGCTCATTCGGCCTTTCAATTGATTAGGGTTGACCTGTATAGATCCTTTAGGTGCTTCATGGGTTACAGGGGAAAAAACAATGAAAGCAACTATCGTTGTCTCATAACACCCACTTTTCAAGAAGGAAGAAGCTCTTTTGTTTGCTTTCAGGCGTCAGGAAGGAGGAGATCTTGTCGTAGACACTGTTGATTAGTTCTACATCCGGTTTGTATATGATACTAAATCCTACAGTGTAATCATGACATCTCAAATGATAGGTCGAGATATACAAAAAAAGAAAAAGGTCATAATTTCAATGGAGCATATAAAGAAAAGATTTAAGTACGCAGGGTCAATGACCATTGGAATCTTCCGAATAGACATGAGTCAGATTATATGCTGGAATAAGATTATATAAAATAGCTGGTCTGCTTTCTTCGGTTCTTTGGGGATTCAACGGACATTCCTATTTAGGAAATGACCAGCAAGTAAGACGACGTTGGAAACTCCGTTGGTACTTGCTCGTCTATCTACGGAATTTCTAGGGACACAGGGCACCTTCCCTTCGATTATTCTTTTTATATGATAAATAAAGTCAATACCCATATAAAGGAGAGTTGCTCACAAGGGTCCTTTACCTTTTGCTAATTCCTATTAAGTTAATTATTTTCGTTAAGTCTAGAAAGAAAGATAAAGGAAACAGGTCTTTACCAACATAAAGACGAGAAAGCTTAGGCCTAACAGGATCTTAAAGGTCGAACTGTCGACGAATGTGGGATGCTGATGAAGGACTGGTTATTTGACAAGAATTTGCATGGAAATCAACACTCTCCGATCCTTTCCGGTCCTCAAGAGTCCCAAAGTTACCGATGGATCAGGTCCTCTCTCTCTCTCTCTCTCTCTCTCTCTCTCTCTCTCAAGTAATTTATAAAAGGAGATTATCTCTTCGGATGATGATCAGTCGGTTGCTATGCAGTGGCCTAGAGATGGATGGGGTAGATTTACATTTCCTTGATGATGTGAAATTTCATCTTAAACGGATAAAATCCAATGTTCATGTATATCATAGGTATGATGCAAGCCATATCTATTACATATCACAATATTTCCTTGTAATAGCATTTATTATAACACCGACCTTATTAAAACCAGAGTTCTAATTGCTATTAAACGACAATTCATATATAGTACATGTTACCACCAAGTGTAATAGTTTATTCTCCTCCCTCTCTGTCTTTCTTCCTTTACTAAAAATTGAGTGTTTCTCTAATCATAATAGAAACCCACTGACATGATAATTTGAATGCACATTGAGATGCTATTGATGATTTTCATAATGTTGTAAATAATGTGATAACATGTTGATTATTTAAATTATTGACATTGGATGTTATATAAATTTAATCATAATATTTATAAATTACCATTTCATACTATGTCGATAATATATTTTCTCATAATTTATCACTTAGCTAATTAATAATGACTGAGTTATTTGAGATAATAAGTAAACAACACTTTTAAAAAAAATTGATAACTATTTATCATAATGAAACTATCTTAGTACTATTAAAATGTCCCTTTTTAATATAATTTGTATTTATTGAACTATGCACTGAAAAAGTAAGTCAGATATCATTTAGTTCTGTATCATTCATACTATAACAAGTATATATTACTCATACTACAAAAAGTATGAAAACTATTAAACTGAGAGAATATAATAAAGAGTAATGACATTCTAGATATTGTAATCATTATTCTTCTCTAATACAGTATTAAACCAAATAGTATAATAACAGTATTTCATTATCTGAATCGATATTGTGATGGCTACCGAAGTTCTCTTATATTACAACCGCGATGGCTATCATATTACAGCCTAACCATTAACATGCGAAAGCTATAGAGGATAAGCCGGTTAATAAAATGTAAAGGCTATTCATAGTTGAATAAACACTAGAGAAATAAAATATAGAATTTATGTCTTCCGACATTCATTCCCTCGGAGAGGAATAGCGACAAATCTACGGGCAGTGCGCGAGCAACATCAAAATTATTGCTGTATCCTTCTGTCGTGTCTGGATCAACTCAACTCAAAATCAATCCAACAAGAGCTGCGCAAAGTACAGAAAAATTTCGTGGTCAGCAGTTTTTTAAATTAACTTTTGTTGATTTATATTTCAGAAGGAACGGAATCTTATTTTATTTTTTTGTCGCAAGAAGGTACAGATTACAAAAAGAATTGTAAAAAGTTGAAAGTTGGAAAAAAGTGCAATTTCTTTTTGTTTGTTTATGAGCAAAGCTCGATATAACGAGTCTCATTAGATGTCAAAAAATCCGTTAGATCAAACGCCTACCTAAACCTTGTTACGGTATTGTAAAAAGTAATGTTATAAATGAGCCTTTTTTGTACTTCAAATTGATTTTTGCTAGCAAAAGAGAGTCAAATTAGCAGAAAAGTTTACCAGAGATTATTTCTGAATTTATATTGCCCAATCATTATTTTTGAACGGAGATCTATAGATATTAAATAAATTGTTCTGGAGCATGACTCTATATAAAAGATAATTATGATAAAGTTTTTGATGAAATCAAGATCGAACTCTTCTTTACTTCAAGAAACTATTGACATGGACAATATTGTCATTCAGTTATCACAATCCAAAACTCCATTAGTTTTCTATGATTTGATTTTATAAGAGATAACTATCTTTAAAATCATAAATCTATTGCATGATTACCAATTCAGTCTTAAATTTATTGATTATACAAATTTAATTCTAGACCTATTATATGGCAGCCAATTTAGTTATAAACCTTTTAATTGTCCTAATCCATTCATAAATCTTTCAATTGTATCAATTTAGTCTCAAACATTTTGATAATTTATCAATTTAATCCTCAACCACTTAGTAATTTACCAATGTAGTTCTTTCGATAATTTTGATCAACAACCGCGGAAGGACTACGTTGGAAAATCATTAAAAGATTTACGACTAGTTTGGCAAATTGTCAAAAGTTTTAAGGCTAAATCGACACAATTGAAAGATTTATGACTGAATTGGTACAATTAAAATGTGTAGGATTGAATCGATAGCTATACCATAGGGTTTTAGAAATTTTTGGACAATTTTCCTATACACATAATTTGCATCTAAATAAATCTTTCAAAATAATCTTGATTATAGGATTTGTTGAAGAGATTTTGACTGATAATTATTTTCTTTCATAATTTTGTGTAGCTTTAACATTTAGTCTTTTGATAAAAAATGAATTGCTGGCAATCTTTCAATTACATGACTACAAACATGTAAAATTATGTATACTTTCTTCTCTTCTTTTCTTTTTCTTTTTTTTTTGTATCATTTTAGAAAACTTAAAACATTTCAAAGCTACTTCATGTCCTTTCAAAATTAATATCCTCACTTTCATTAACCTGAATTTCTTAAATATTTTATATCATTTTGGAATCCTCGTGTTATCATAAAAGTCAAATTGGGGGTTCTATTATTTTTCTCTGGCAAGTGATCTTACGGCGACAACGAGACAATGTTGTCCGTCTTTTTTATCCTTGTATAATATGAGGAAAAATCAAATATGTCTCTTAACATGGCTGCACGAACATGAGGAAATCATAAAACTTGTTAGCATAGATTTAATAAAGCCTTTCATTGAAATAAACATTTGTCTCCGACCAAAACTAATCAAATAGGCTAATATTGAGTCCAAGACCACAACATTTTCTCGCACTACAAGTGTACGCATTAATCCACCGACAAATAAACTCGTCGAAAGCATATATCGAACACCACTAGTTCTACGTTATTATTATTTAGAGTTGTAAGGGAATGTATAGCCGTAACCAAAATGCCGCTCATTTAAGTATAATTACCCTCTTTTTTTCCTTCTTCACAATACAGGATATTCGAATTTTGCTTCTCAACTAACCTCACAGATACACACAGACTATCCTATCCGTGTTCATCAAATAAGGCTTGCCCTCCAAAGTTAATATAAATAAGCGATGCTGCAATTTAAACGCAAGAATTTGCTTAATTTAAAGCAAGCGATTGATTGCTCAATCAACCTCTTGAGAGTAAATATCTACTACTTTGTTTCATTTGACGTCGTAATAGTAAAGGAATAGAAATGAATATCCCAAATGTCCTACTCTCCAATATTATGTAATTACAATGTATTTATCACTTATTTTATTAGCTAGTTAACAATTTAGCATACAAGTTACATTATGAGTAATATGTATTAATGTAACATGTACTTTCATGATTACTGATTAAATTAGGAGATCTAGATTAGATGAATTATTATATTATGACAATTATAAGAGTCGTGCTTTATTGTTTAAGCTAAACCAAATATTTGTAAACAAGTATTATTGATATCACTTCAATGTGAAGAACAAATAACCAAAGCTTTGCCACTTTAAATAGCATAATGTATATGAAAATTCAATTTTTCTGAGATAAAGACGAATATCGATTTTATTCTATTAATCGCTATGGATGCACTCAGAAGGTCATATTAAAAGCGCATGAGGTACAGTTACCCCCCACAAAAAAACAAAAAAGTTAGCTGAAGGGGTCCCATGGTTATCTTGATGTAGAAACGTCATCATTCACACATGCGACGCGTTACATTCCAATCAAAGGCTTGGCCGCTACCAAGAGGTTGACAATTATACAATAAGCATCCCAAAATTAGAATTTTAGAGTTCTTACCTATATGATAAAATTATTTTTGGCTAAAAATCAAGAACATCTGTATCTGTTAAATTGTCATTATTAGCATCTGTATCTGTTAAATTATTGTAGTAAATCTCCTTATTTTTGCACCTGATTTTCAGCCAGCCAATCCTTTTCAAAATTACTTATTCATAAAAGTCTACTGTTCTTAAATTTTCTTTGGCATAATTCTATTTTTATTCTGTGAAGACGATAGGAAATACTTGACTTTTGGCCACTATAGTAAAGAAGTTGATGAGTTGTCATTAGTCCAGGAGTAAGGATTTTCGTCACAAACCAAATGATGATCGAATCGAGCTCAATATGAAGTATCCTAAAAACCTATTGCGATGACTCCCTTTCTATTTCTAGTGGTCTATTACGGAAGCACACGATTTATATGTAAAATAGAAGATAAGAAAAATCCAAGAACCGTGAAAGGTTTAGCATAAAGAAAACTCTTCACGAGCTAAGATAAAACTAATAATAGAGATACGAATATTGATTCATAAATTGACTTGAAAGATATTGCAAGTATAAGTATATGGCTCACCGGTTTAAATATCCAAAATGCTTGAAAGTTTTAACACGTTGAACACCAAACCAAGTCGCATGAATACGGTTTGAATGAAAATGAAATTGCACCAAACCGATCGTACTTTGGATTGCATTTTGGTTTGGTTTGTTGTTCTATCTTTTATTTGTTGGTCTTTAACATTTTTATAATTTGATGATCTTTAATCCACTGAAAGTAATACTGAAAGGGTATTAATTTCACGAAGAACAAATAGATAGTACTAAATTATGTTCACACAAAATGGAAATCTTATCAAATTCACAATTAGAAAGGGGAAAAAAAAGTTACTTCATACGTAAATTACAAATACAACAAATAAAATGAATTAATTGATAGTACTATATAATATGGCCGTTTGGTTTGATTATTGAAACCAAACCAAGCTGCCAGATAGCTTTGGTTCAACTAAAAACAATATATTTAATTTTTGGATGGTCATTCTTGATATTTTGATGTAATGTTTTCCATCCTTTATTTCAAGTTGTTAATTTTCGTACAAGTTTTTCTATATCAAGACTGATTTTTTAATCATAAAAAAGAAAAAGAAATGTCTCTTATCTTTATTATGAAGGATTAATTTAAACTTGTTACTTTTTAATATGCCGATGTCGATAAACATCCATTTTGATCACCATTAGCAAACACGCAGGACACAAGTTCTTTGGATTGTGTAGCACGAAACAACATATATAATAGTTGTTGGCCGTCGACACAGCATCTCAAGATTAACATAACTAGAAACTCGAACATATTGGAGGAGAAAACGAAGATTTGCATACCTGATTTGGAATCCATCATTCTTTATGAGGAATGACGACAATTCGATATTCAAGTTCTTTTCCTCTATGACCCTCAGATCCTGGCGCAATGAGACCGCCCCTCACGGCTTCCTTATGTGAGGTAAGAGTATATTCGTGAAACAATGATGGTTATAGAAGGGACATTAATGCTATTTACAGAGTTTTCAGTCAGACCCTCTTATTACGGGCCGGGCTCAACTCGGTCTACACAAGCCAGTCTCATATTTGACTATTAAGAAATCTTATGTCTTACCTTATTTGACCAACCTCGTAAAACAGTAAATTACAATCTCAATTAATGTAACCTGCATCAGGAAAACTTTTACAGTATACTCTTTCAGAACATGGAGTAAGAGTTCCTCCAAATCATAACATACATTCAATCAATCTGACGCAGTCTGCAAGGACAAGACACAAGTGCGACTAGCAGTTCATCCAGGAGCATCATGCATGACAAAATGTGTATATATTTAAATATATATGCCTAGAATGTAGCACGGTTATCAGCTTTCTGATAAAAATCTTAACAAACCTTTATCAATATCTAGGATTGGTTCATCAACATATATTTAATGAAGATGTTGCTTTCCAAGTTCTGGCAAATGTAGCGTCCGTTTACATCAACCCCCGAAAGAACGGAAGAAAAGAAAGGAGACGATAATACTATTAAACTCGTGTTGGGGTTTGGGGGTTAAAAAAGAAAAAGACATGGTGAGCACGAGACCTACATGCACCGCAAGTGCTCTCCTCACATATCTCCATCACCGAAAACATTTCACCTGCGAGTCAAAGCTCTCTCCGCGCGTGCCGAAGCAAGAAATTATTGAGAAACTCACACGCTTGAAATCTCTCTCTATCTCTTCTTCTCCCTCTCTCTTTCTATCTCTTTCTATAAAAGAAAGAATTGTAGATCTTATCGGAGAAAAAATCGGCTTCGCAAGTTGTTGCCTCAACCTCTCTCTCCCAGATAGCGCAACGCCTACTTGGTAATCATAGTTATCTCTATTCTTCTTCCATGCTTATCTTCTCTTCGTCCTTTCCTTTTTTTTTTTGGGCCACCTTCCATAAGTTTATCGTGATTTCAAGGTTTAAAGCTTGCATGTGTTGGTTCAAGTGTTAACTCCGATTAGCTGGTTTTGTTATTTGCTCTCAGATGTTCTCGGCACAGATTAACATGTTACCAGATCGAGCTTGTTGTGTTCAGCATACGTTCAAACTCGACCGGTGAGTGAATTCTATGCGATGCTCGTCAAGTGAGTAGCCTTTTGCGGCTTTGTCCTTTGGTTCGTTGTCTGTTCGACCTGATCATATGCGTTCGGGACTGTTGGCAAAGACGTAGTTTTGATCTTTCCAACCTAAAAACGAGTTGAATCATCCTAAGACCAGATTAAGATATCAAGTACAATCATATCCGCCGTCGAAGGGTTGAAATTTATTGACCGGAGAAATCATTTTTAGCAGTTTTTTTTTTTTTCTCTAGACAAATCATCCAAATATCTTTGAGTGACTGTTGAGTCCTACACATGATCTCACTCTCGCATGGAGTTCTCTAAATCTCGTGTTCGTTTTCCTCCTATCTCAACTGTTGGGAAAAACCTAATTTTGATCTTTCCAAGCTAACAAAAACTTGAATCTTCCGAAGGCCACTTTAATTTATCAAGCACAGTCATGTCCATCTTCGAACAGTTTAAATCGTTTGACTTGAGAAATCACTTTTGGGAGCCATCGCCATAAAAATCTCGTGTTAGTTCTTTGATTTTTCCTCAAGACAAATCAACCATCTATCTTCGATTGACATATGATTCTTACATATGATCTTACGCACGGAGTTCTCTATATCCCGTGTTAGTTCCTTGATTTTCGATCTCCTCACCCCCCCCACCCCGGTGTCTTCTATATGGTGTGAAATATGCACTTCTTCTCCATCTACTATATTCACCAAGGCCTCGAACTTTACGAAGGGGCGTCAAAATTTTTGAGGTTCTACAAATTGGGAAAGATGTTTCAGAGGATCAGGTCAGAATCAAGAGTAAGAAATGACTTGCTTGTCGTATCTTATGTTAGAAAGTTTGGCCGGTTGATCAGTACATATATTACGGTTGGAGCTTGTGTCTTATATTCCATCAAACTATTTTGAGGACACAGACCCTCGAGCAATTTTTTGGCGGTTGAGCGTGTTTGGGTTTGAACGACTAGTAAGAAGTAGAGGAACAAGGTCGTCCTTAACTGGTGTGTACTTTTTAATGTCTACATAGATATGTGCTCATTCCAAGTAAAAAGCTAGCTGTGTAATAGATTGAATTGATAAGAAAGCTATACCTCATGGGGTAGGTCAGCACTTCGTCGCTTCTTTCTTTAGCGACCGTGGTCTGATTATTTTGCCACGGACTTCACCCCAATAGGCTTGTGACGGACAGAAAGTAGGATTAAAAAAGTACAGTGAACTGGTGCCACTAGATGATGTTCATCTATAAATATGGACAACGTGGGAGAAGATAATGATTCATAGATCTACATAACTCTTGCAGACGTAAGATATTTAAAGCAGTAAGGAATTGATTGATAAGAAGTAGAAGTTATTGGATTAGCCAGTAAATGCGAACAATGAGTTATGTATACATCTTACACGTAGGACTTTGAAAATTGCAAGGAGATATGTTCAACCAATAGATTTTTTTGGAACGAGAGTACTATTTTCAATTTGTGTATGATTAGAAATGTTAAGTTGCTATGTGGAGGAAGACTATACCTATACTAAGACTATAAATTATTTATATAAGCAATGTTGAATACTTTGACGTGGTCGAAAATCAAATCATATAAGGGACATCTAGTCTCTTCGTAATAGTTCGAACCACGTACATGAAAACCTGAGATTAGCTAGGCGTGGTACTGGTCACTGAAATTTCGCATGCGAATCATCTGGTTTTACTGCGTTTGCATCAGGGAATTCTGTTCCATAAACTCTTACAAGTGCCTGGAGACACTATCGCTCTCACTCTCCCTCTCATTTCCCGACAGGACCTTACAATTATTGTGTCATATCAGCTTTTAGGACCACCAGAACTATTTGTGACAGCGCCATTTTCCTCCTACTGGAGTTAAAAGGTCTTTTTCTTCTTATTCTTTTACCATGCAGTCGAATCTTAATCTGGAGCACCTCGGGATAGAAGTAATTCCTAAATGAAGCCAAACTTGCATCACGATAACCCTCTTTTGTAAATACATTGTAGGAGAAGGCCAACGAAACCCTTCTTCCAAATAAGAATAATATCATGATAATCTCTCTTTTCTATATATAGTATGACTACATTTGATATTATGAGCCAAAATTTGCCTGCCATTGCTTGGTAAGAGCATCTATGAATGCTGAAAATCTTTAGAGTTTCAAATAGCTAAATTGATGTCATTGAGTCTTCCTTATAAGAAAATTGACCGCTACAGTCTCGAGCAAGATATATTATGATAGAGGTTGAACAGACAACGAATTTGAGGTAAGAGCACGAGGCTTCTTAGTTGACGGGTGTTTGCATGGAATTCAGCACCCTTAAACCCTAGTTAGTTCCTTGTTTGATATTGGTGTACCATACGAACCTCGATAATGAGCAAAGCCCCGGAGGTAAGTTGTCAAGAAGTGGAGTAGGTACTGCCTTCTCTCTCGCTCTCTCTCTCTCTCAATTACCGTATCATGAATCCGCTTCTGTTTTAATGGAAATATCTTATGTATATAGCTAATGTCGCCTGGAGCTTGTCCATGTAGTTTGTGTGTATCTATGACTTTGTCTTGTATGATATCCATTCTTATTATCTCCGACTTTGCAATTACAAGTAAAGAATGGCATTCCTTCTAACTGTATACACAGGATGCAGCTACCAGAAAGGAAAAAAAAATGTAAATGAGCATCCTACTTATGATTAGCGCATCATCATGATTATGATGTAAATGGGTGGTTTCTGAGGGTTTCCCTCTGCTTGCGATGCGTGAAATCATAAGCTTAGATTTATTTTTATTTTTTGGGTGGGGGGGGGGGGGGTTGGCGTGGGGGTGGCGTACGGACGGGCAACCGACAAAAACTCGAAGCGAAGATGGAACACATGAGGAATAAATAGTACCCTCGTTTTTTTATTGGATGGAATGTGATGATGTGGCAACTTACACGACACAAGCACTGGACTTCCATTTTTCATGTGTTGAAGCTCCAACAAATTCGGACTAAAAGAAAATGGCATTATTCTACGATATTTCAACTTATGTTTATGTGGTAAAAAAAAAAAAAAGAACTTATGTTTATATGGACTTTCGGTTCATCTATTTTACAAAATACAATATACTAGATAATATTAATCAATATAACTTCTATTGGCACCTAAATTTTGGTAATCTGTTCAATTATTCATTGCATTAGGGAAATTAAAAATCAATCATGACCCCTAGCAAACACAATTTTTATTAAATTGCATATAGTCATTATGAGCATATTTCATTTAAATACATATTTGTTGAATCGGCGGTGGATAGAGTTGAATGGATAATTCTAGAGTCAATTAGGAAATTTAACCAAGCCCATGAACATTATTAGGAGCCGAATTTTTCATTAAAAATGCCATGTTGGAAACTATTGAATAATTGAGTAATTTCTTTTGATATTATCACAATTAGATTTGATGAGAAAGGAGTCTTCTTTCGTGGAGATATGGCGTATCTTTTAAGATTTTTAATTGGAAAGTTATAATCCTAGACTTGGCACTAAGGGCTTCACATTTTGAATTGAGGGAGAGGGCTGCACACAATAGACACGGCTAAAAGTGAGAGGCGGCCGCATTGAGAAGAAAGGAGAACAACCAGAGAAGCTTCAGGGCCGAGTCCCTTCCTCGCGGTTGCTGTCCCTCGTCGAGCACCCCGGCCGCTTCGTCTTGCCTCAAAGCCGACCTGCACCGGTGAAGATCCAGCGCTACGACCAGCTCCTGCTGTCGCTTCCTCGTTGACACGGAGACCGACGCTCTTGCTCACGGTCAGCAACTCTCGTGCTCATCGTGTCCTTTCTGTGCCTCGCAATCGTGCCCGACGGAGCGACCACCGGATTCATCCCCTCACGCCTTCATCGATGTACAATTACCAGAGAAGTTTGCTGACCATCATCCAGCAAAGCAACAGCCCACTTCGACAGACAAACAGGTGGATGAGCAACAATAACTTCTCTCGGGGCAGCCACAACAAGAGAACACCGTCAAAGGTCAAGGTTCTTTAACGAAGAGCTTTGTCGTGTTTGTGAATTCACGGTGAACCAGCAGCTTATCTCAGCGTTCTCCCAGCAACGATTCACGAACTTCACCGTCCGTTGGTGCTTTCTCATCACTACTCTAGCCCGGCCACGCCGGCCATTGGGGAAACACCGTTGCAGCAAGTCGATTAACGACCCGAGGGGCCCCTACCGTGTGATCCACCGCCTTCGTGTAAGCCAAGCCAAAAGCACCCCCTTGGCTGAGAAACCCACTGTCGGTCGTGCGAGCCGCTGCACCTCCATCGTGAATCATCGTGATCCCGTGCCACAATCCATCGCCGTCCGTCGGGTCTGATCTAGAATCGTTATCCACATAATATTTCGAATTAGGTAACGATTTCGTCCGATATTAATTTGAATATTTTGTCGTTCAATTTGACCGATTTCACTATTTAATTTGATTATTGAGTGACATTGCACGCTTCATAAGATAGCGAAAATATCCATTCCCTAATTTAGCAACGTGCATATAGACGACCATCCAATCTCAATCATGAGATATGATTCCTGCACTAAAGTCTTCTATCTTATCCATAACCATTTAGATATATCTTGTTTCCAAATTTTAATGGATGTGATATTCTTTGCAGACGAGTTTTTATCTTTTATTTGATTATTTCTATAATTGAATATATATATATATATATATATATATATATACATAATCGTAGAGATTAGGTTAGATTCTGTCAGATAACCTTGAATGTTTAGATAGATTTTTTTTTTAGAGATAATATTAGGGTAGAATCATGCTAGATAGAATTTCTGTTAAGTTAGGATATTATGATAGAGTGCATATTTAGGTGGGTTTTGGAAGGATAGAATTATGTTTAAATTTAAATTAAGACTGAACATGGATTATCTCCAAGTTTAAGTTTGATATCATCCTAAACTTGATGGTTAAATTATGGTTATTTTGAAATAAGAATTAAAAGATGAAAAATACCAAAAATAAACATGTGCATGCCATATAAGTCTAGTTGCGTCATCCATGCATCACTTTTTGCCTCATTAACAATGCCACGTCAACTTGCTACGTCATAGTGCCACATCACTATCCACGTGATGAGTCATATCACTATCCACGTGATTATATATGTATATGTATATATGTTATGTCATTGCTTGCATGTCTTTAGTGATTGTATGTTAGGCTTATGAAATTGTATGTCATGCTAAATAGTTGCATATCAATTTTGCATGTCATTAGAAATTACATGTTAATTCATTTATTAAATCACATATCACGTAGAGTAGTTTCATTAGAAATTGCATGTTGAGTTAAAATAGGCATACTTTGTGCATCATTACATTTAGATTAATTGTAGGTTATCTTTCATTTAAATAAGTGAAATCCCGAAGAAAAATATCAAGTGGATTGCATATTGATTAGAAATCATATTTAGGTTATTGATGCGATATTTCTAATTAACATTAGTCCTAAACCTTTTTATGTTGTGCCAATTTAGTCCTTCAGGCCAAAATTGGCCGGATTTTGCTGATTGGACGCCGGCGTGGCCGATCGGGCCGACGTGGACAACTTTTAATAATATTTTAATATTTTTAAATTTTTATTTTTATTTTTATTTTTATTTTTTATTTTTTCTTTTTCTTTTTCTTTTTCTTATTTTATTTTTCTTCTCATCTTCTACCTCCAGCCGGTCGCCGGAGCTCGGCGACGGCCAGAGGCGACGGCCGGCGAGGTCGAGGTCGACCTCGCCGGCCACCTCGCCTGGCCGCGCCGCGAGGGCGGCCTCGCGGCCGGGCTACGAGGCTCGCCCTCGCCGGATCCGGCGAGGGTCGACCCTCGCCCTCGCGAGATCCGGCGAGGGCGAGCCTCGCCCGCCCGGCGAGAGGCCGCCCTCGAGGCTCGGGCGGCGAGGCTCGCCCATGGTGGCGAGGGCGAGCCCCGCCGCCGGCTCGCCGCCCGGCCGCGAGGCCGTCTCGCGGCCACCGGCGAGATGGCCGGCGAGGTCGACGTCGCCGGCCGTCTCCTCTGGCCGAGCTCCGGCGACCGGCTGGAGGTAGAAGATGAGAAGAAAATGTAAAAGAAAAAAAAAAAAATAAAAATAAAAATAACAAATAAAAAATTAATAAAAATAACAAATAAAAAAATTCAAAAATATTAAAATATTATTAAAAGTTGTCCACGCGCACCGATCAAAGCCACGTCAGCCGGCCGGCGGCGTCCAGCAAAATCCGGCCAATTTTGGCCGGAAAGGACTAAATTGGCACAATATAAAAAGGTTTAGGACTAAATCGGCACCAAAAAAGGTTTAGGACTAAATCGGCACAAAACCAAAAGGTTTAGGACTTTTTGGCACTTCTACAAATGCTTTCGTTGCTCCAAGATAAGTATTTTCTCTATGTGCTTGCAATTTATTCACTACTATGCTTTATTGAGTATTATATAATGGTTGCGTACCTGCATGATCACCTCACATATTAGTGGATAGGTTAAAATGACCCAAATTGTGTGCCAAATATTTTTTGATAAAATTATAGTACTGAAAGGGTATTAAATCTCTCATTACTTTACTTGAGTTTCTAATCAACCCATCAAAGAATAGACTAGTGGCAACTCTAATTGAAAATCATTTGCCTATTACAACTTGAATCCTAAGTCACATGGATTTGTGAGAATCGAAGTTTAAGTCTAAATTTAATAGTCTATTAATCGAACCTTAGAGGGTGCACTAGAAATAAGAAATAAATGATAAAAAGTATCTTGCACTAAAATTTCAATTCCCATTGTCTGAGGAAAAGTCAGCATGCAGTTTGGAAACTTTTATCGACACATTAAATAGATGAGGACTATCAGAGAATAAAAATTGAAAGATTGAAATTACCTCAATATCTAGGTTCTTTTATCTTTTTCTTGGGTCAGAAAGGAGGATTCTATTTCACCTTTAATAGGAAGGTACACATTAATAGAAAAACCATTATATAATCTTTAAATTACTAAGGAAGCTTCAAGCCAAATTCACTGGTGAGGAAAGTACATCAATGCACAAATTACTTTAACTTTTAGGATATGTTGCTCAAATCAAGGCTTTCATTAAATAAATTGTCATGTCATATAATTTTACTAACATAATTCATTTACTCAGCAAATTTAAGCACAATTGAAAAAGAAAAGAAATGAATCTAAAGAAAACACACAATTGGTTTATGTCCAACCACAAACATCATTGTCACTTTCCATTGTTGATGTCCACAATGGCTATTTGCCACTATGTTGACACTTAAATTTTAACGATCCATTTTGGCATTTCATTGCATTGAAAATTAAGAGTTATTCCTAATCTCTAACCGAAAATATTCTTGACTTGCATATTAGGAGCATTTTTAATAGAAAGAAGCCCACATGAATCGTATTCTAATTGGACTAATGCAAAGAGGTTATGAACATAATTAATTTTTTTTACTAAGCTCGTAGGAGCACAAATTTCGGCCAAGCCCATTGAAGATATTTGTTCGTGCATATTGCACCAGGGCTATTATAAAGTTGATCCTTGAAATATGTATAATTCCTTATTACATCTGAGTCTTTTGAGTTCATGATTTGTTGAATATGTGTATATATTGTCTTGATGTATATATATTGATTTTAGGTTGAGTTGTCTTTACTCCTATTCTTGTTGAGTTGGAGGTGTGACATTTCCCAAGCATTTTAAGGTTTTTCAAATGAGATGATCAATCTCATGTTGTTTGTTATCTTCATAATCATTGTTAGTCAACTTCCATAGCTTCTTTGCAATAGTGCCATAAACCTTTTGCACTATGAAATCAAGATTTTGTTTTCAATTAGGGAGTTGCTTGTGAATCGGAATGAAGTGTACCACACACTTGTGCATCATAAATTCTACAAGAACCTTATCTCAAAGGAAACTATAAAAGAGTTTTCTATGGTCACACAATTGCTAACTTCCACCTCCCTTTTTCTCTACTTTTTCAAGTTTGTAGAACCATTGTCCAGTAATCATCATGCTTACAATTTTGGTTTATCCAGTATCCTATATAATTAGATGATGAGTACCTAATTGAATATTACTCAACAAAACATAATAGTAACCAAGGGGACAAACTTTTCTACAAAAGTTATCAAACAAACAACGTTTTCACAAAATAATAAAGAGAATGGCATAATTCAAGTAACACAAAAAAAAAAAAAAAAAAAAAAAAAAAAAAAAAACAACCACCATAATGCAGAAATATCTACTTAAGAAGAAGACCAATGCTCACATAACAAAAGTCATTACAAGGGGAGCCAACGGATAAATCAAGGAGACAAAGATAGATATATATCCATCATCTAATTTGATTTGTTATGGTCGAAAGTGAGAGAAACTTGAACAAACCAATGTAACAAGCATAACATAAAAATTCACACTACGCTTCATGATATAGCAATCCCTAAAGGATGAAGTTCTTGAAAAAACTTTGATAACTTAATGTCAATTGAATTTCATCTCCTTTTCCATAGGATCTAATCCAAGGTAAATGCTTAGACGACTTAATGTTATGATCCTCTTTGGAAAAATCTTCACCTCTCCCGTTTAAGTAAAGTTGGAAGTCTCCACTTTCCTTCTTCTTCAAACTTTTGTTTAATTTTTCTTCTAATCATATTATGGCTATCATTCAAAAGGATCCTGTATGAGTTGTCGATCAGAACATATATGGATAGAACTTATAGTGGGGTCTCGAAAAATAAGTAATTTCTGCTGGGCCTTTATCCTTTTTTTAGGTTCACTAGGATTCGTATTAGTTGGATCTTCCAGTTATCTCGGTAAGAATTTGATATCTTTAGTTCCGTCTCAACAAATTCTTTTTTTTCCACAAGGGATCGTGATGTCTTTCTACGGTATCGCAGGTCTCTTTAACGTTCTTGGTGAAAAAAATGTGAATGAAAGATCCCACGGAATTGAATTGGGTCCATGAATCTAAGAAATAGTGAGAATCTTTTGAACCTGCTACAATTGTATTCACTTGTGAGATGGATACAAATGTGAAGGAGAAAGGCTCATATATATGTAAGTACAGGCTCAACCATAGTTGTAGATCTCTCCTTAATCTGATGGTACCTAACTACTCACATTTATTATGAAAAAGTAAAATTATTGTATAACCCTCCTAAAGTATTCTAAAATACTCGAGAAAACCCTAAGACTCAAGAGTTATACAAGTGTTGCTCA
This sequence comes from Eucalyptus tenuipes, assembly GCA_014182365.1. Lineage (NCBI taxonomy): Eukaryota > Viridiplantae > Streptophyta > Magnoliopsida > Myrtales > Myrtaceae > Eucalyptus > Eucalyptus tenuipes. The sequence goes on along the minus strand of CM024538.1, from coordinate 26,556,788 downwards.
TTCATAGATCAATCATGGTCCTTTGTTCAGAAAAAATCTAAATCACATCGCTTCTTTAGTCCGTGACATTCTCCCCCACCTAATCGGGCAACGCCTTCATTGTATCTTCGACATGGAATGCATTGATTGCTTCTTGAATTGGCAAAATGTTTCAATGGATTCCCAATTTTCTTTGTTCTCCGAAAGCCCTTTCCATTAAATTAAATATTCTCATTTCAATGCATAATAACGCTTTCGTATGATACGATCTGCCATGATGCATTCGACATCTTATCTTATGAGGTTTTAGCCTCAAGTGTTGCCCATCGTGACTACCCTCTTTGGATCCTCCTTGTTTACATGGAAAGACTTAAGGATACTAACATGGAATATCATATGTATCTTTAGTTTCGGCGGAAGTTCCAATTTGCATGTGATCTTCCTAACTTGTTGAGCACTTGGATTGGCCCCTCATAGAGATGGAGTAGCCCCTGTCCTTATAACATAGAACTAGGTGAAGTTTGGCTAATATCATGTCCCTGACTTGGTACTCCACATGCCGTCACTTTTTGTCAAACCACTTCTTCATGTGCTTTGAGGCCTTGTATGTCCACCTACACATGCCAATCCTTGACGAACTTGTATGTGGATGGATGGGCTATTGCCTAAATGGCCTGTGGCAATTGTGCTTAGAGTGAGTAATTATTGCCCCATCGCGATGTTGAATGGACTTCGATTCATGGATCTGGTGTTAACCAAAGTTCACATCGCAATTAGGCAAAACCATTAGTATACATTTTTCCTTTTGCATTTGAAATGATGTACCTATTGAAACTAAGGGGTGGAGCGTTTAGTGAAAGCAAGCCAATATATATAGATAGTTTGACACTTTCCTAGATATGGAAATGCACAAAACTTTATACCCAACGTGACATTCATTACCAAAAAGAAAAAAGAAAAAAAGAAAGAAAACAAATCAAGGGGAATAATTACACAAAAAGCTGCTTTAATCACTGCAGGCTCATCCAATGTGGTATGTGAATATAGTAATAGTGGTGTGCTATATATACATACATTTATACATACACACTTTCTCTAAGCGTAAGATGTGAATATAACATCAAAATTTCAAAACTTCACCCGCTCCTCCACATCTTTTTTGGTCTCATCTGCTCTGGTTGCCTTTTGTTGAGCGCCAGTGAAATACAAGCCCCACCATCACCATCATCACAACCACATTGAATCCATCATTACCCACAATAGGATCAGTATCAACTGCAGCAGAATCATCACCATGCCCCTCATTTATATCCATCTCATGAGTGAATATAATTCTAGAGTTTCTCTCTCTATGATCTTTGCAAGTATGAGCGAGTAAGGCTAACTTAGGTAAGAAATTCCTAAGACCGCACTAGTAAGGGAATGCTATTTTGATCCACCCATGACAAATCCCTAGAGGATGAAGTTCTTAAAAAGCCTCTAGTTTAAGGATGATCTAAAGCTTGACATGCACTTTTCTGATTGAACTCATAGGATAGTCAAAACATAATCCCCAACTAATTTATTCTTTATTACCATTGATTGAATTATTTAGAAATCACAAAAACCTACAAGCTGAAGCTAATTCAACACCAGTAGAACCCTTGATACACACCTAGCATCCAAATCATTACGTATCCTTACAACATTGATATGTAGAAAAGTGATATGTCTGACTTTGTTCAAAACTATGTATTTTTGTTCAACAATGTATTGTTCATAAAAAATTCCGATACTAACTCACAATGAAAATGTAAATTGGATTAGCATGATCACTAATACTTTTCACATAACTCGGAATGAGTTTTCTGAGCTCACATAGTGAGATAAGGAGGCATTGAACAAAAATGGAGGTACCAAATAGTTACCTCGATAACAACCACATATGATTTTTGATCTATTTCAGTGGAGTTTAGAACTACAGGATCCTCATAAATGATAGCCATAAGACAAAAAGAAGAAAAGTTAAACAAAAGTTTGAAGAAGGAGCGAAGTGGAGACTTCCAAATTTGCTTAAAGGGGAGAAGTGAAGATTTTTCCAAAGAGGATTGTAACATTGAGTCATCTAAGCATTTATCCTAGATTAGATCTTACAGAAAAGGAGATGAAATTCAATTGACATTAAGTTATCTAAGTTATTTCAAGAACTTCAACCTCCGGGGATTGTTATATCATGAAGCATAGTGTGAGTTTTTATGTTATGCTCGTTACATTGGTTGTGTTCAAGGTTCTCCCACTTTCTACCATAACAAATCAAATTAGAAGATGGATATATATCTTTATCTCCTTGATTTATCCGTCAGCTCCCCCTGTAATGGCTTTTGCTATGTGAGCATTGGTCTTCTTCCTAAGTGGATATTTCTGCATTATGGTGGTTGAATTTTTATTTTATTTTTTCACTTGAATTTTGCCAATCTCTTTATTATCTTGGGAAAACTTTGTTTGTTTGATAATTGTTGTAGAAAAGTTTGTCTTCTTGGTTATTATTATGTTTTGTTGAGCAATATTCAGTTAGGTACTGATCATCTAATTATATAGGATATTGCACAAACCAGAAATGTAAGCATAATGGTTACTGGACAATGGTTCTACAAACATGAAGAAGAAGAGGAAAAAGGAAGTGGGAGTTAGTAGTTGTGTGACGATAGAGAGCTCTTTTATGGTTTCCGTCGAGACAAGGTTCTTATAGAATCTGTGATGCACAAGTGTGTGGTACACTTCATTCCAAATCACAGGCAACTCCCTAATTGAAAACAAAATCCTGGTTTCATAGTGCAAAAGGTTTATGACAATATTGAAAAGAAGCTATGGAAGTTGACTAACAATGGTAACACACAACATGGCATTGATGAATGTGGTTGTGTTCAAGTTTCTCCCACTTTCAATCATAACAAATCAAATTAGATGACGATAGACATTTCTCTCAATCTGCTTTATTTATCAGTCAACTCCCCCTATAAGGGCTATTGTTACGTGAGTATTGATCTTCTTTGATAGTTAATTTTTTTTTTATTATTGTTACTTGAATTTCACCTTCTCTCTTTATTATCTTGTGAAAACTTCATTTCTTTCATCGGAGTCTGACTTGAAATGTCGAGGGCCCGCAAAGAACTTGGTAACAACACCAGTTGAGGAAGAAGATGATTCTTCCTTCAATCTGTTTTTTTTTTTTTTAAAAAAAAAAAAAACCTTTTTCTCTCTTTTTTTTTTTGTCAATTTCTCTCTCTCTCTCCCTCCCTTTGCTCATTGAAATTTAAAAATAATTAAAATTTTGATTTTTTTTCAAAATTTGTATTAAAATGAACATTTCATTTGTCAAGGACTTGAGCCCGAACGCCACCATGCATGGCCTTCATGGACTAGAGCTCAAGTATTAGGGACCCAAATAGGGCCTTTATAGATCTGGGGTCAAGTGCCGAGGAATCGGGCATGACTACCAGGGGTTCAAGTTCAGCCTCAAAGGACCCAAGCTTGGGCATGTCGGGGCTTGGGCTTGAACCCCAACGACCTGGTCTTGAACATTGGGACCTAGGACCCGAGAACCAACATTAAGATTTTCGAGCCCAAGCGTAGAGTCTTAAGTCCAGGTGTCAATACTTAATTATATTTTGGAAAATATTTTCTAGTTTTTCAAATAGGGCAACCATTTTCCTAAATTTAGACATAAGTTTTTCGTTGATTCATTTTTCTAAGTGAACCAAATATCGTAAAATGAGGAAAATGTTTTCCTTGAAATGGACTAAGGCTTTGTGGGTTTCGTGAAAAATAAATGATTTAAAAAATATTTTCTAAATATGATTGCTTATATCACTTGCAAATGAATGAATAAAAAAATATTTTCATTATTCACAAAAATAATTAGATATATTGACTAATTATATTAGGCGATCAAGTGATTATTTCCAAGGAAATATTTTTAAATTATTCATTTTTTGTGAGACAAATGAAACCTAATAGTAAAAGATACTTAGTTATGTCATCTCATTTTTCTTAGTTAAAAAAACAACAAAATATTTTCGTTATACTCTAACAGAATTGGAATGAGAATAATATAGGTATTATTGTGCATACCCCAATGAAACTCCCCTATATATATATTATGAATCATAATGAATCGACATAATAGTATAATATTTTCTCTTGTCACATAGTTGTTGTTCTTAGTTTGATGAATATAGTATTACAGTATGATGTTTAAAGTTAGATTGAGACATTAAAAATGTATCTCAAATTTTATATTTTATTTGTAAAAAGAAACTCTTCTTCTTCTTTTTGTCGGCCCTCTCTCATTAAGGTTAAACGTGTTGGAAGTGTCAAAATTCTTCTTTCGTTATCTACAAAACTTTGAAAAATCTAATGCAAAGGAAAAACTCCTCCCATTTATTTAAATACAATAAAAATATCCGAAAGCCTATTTTAATATAATATACTAGGATTTTTTCTTAGACTCGAAGGGCCTAATGATTTTATTTTATTTTCTCTGATACGATTCCGTCATGAGGAGCAGCGCGCACACGTGTCGGCATCAGGTCACTTCCGCAGAGAACCCAGCAAACCTCGGCCGTCCGTGTGGAGGAGACCCGGGCGGGGCCCGCCCTTTCTCTATCCGGAAACCCGAACCGCGAGGGCGCTCGACAATATCTCCCCCGAACCCAAAAATATCTGGTTCAACGTGAAAAAGTAGTCGCCGACGTCGCTTCCGGAACGTTCTAAAGCCCCCCACGCCCCCACCTGCTAGAACAATCTCTCAGATATTTTTCTCGGCTCGATTCGTGGCCATCGTCGCCCTCTTCTGGACCTCCCTTGTATATATACACGACAATGAACGACCGCTTGCTCTCGTTGCTTGTGTCCGGTGGCGAAGCATGAGCGACGGAGGTCTTGTGGGAGGGCGACCGCGGGCTTCCGTCTCGATTTAAGAAGGTTCTCTTTGTCGTTCTTGCTTCTGGTTTCGTTGAGCGTGATGATGGGTGAGGAGGGCTGGGGGGCAGACATGGAGGGTGGTAAGAGCTCGCGGTCTTATTACGGCGTCCTCGGCGTCGCTCCCGGCTCTTCTTTGGAGGAGATAAGGCGCGCCTATCGCAAGCTCGCTATGGTAAGTCCACAAAAACGAACTCGATTGGCGAAGAGAGATGGGAAATTTCAGAGCTGGGTTGCGCCTAAATGTGCTGCAGCTGATTGAAGTATCGAGCTTTTTTTTTGAGTGGATGAACCATGTCGAAATCTAATGCTTCCTGGTCGTTTCGTTTCGGTGCAGCAATGGCATCCTGACCGGTGGACGAGGAACCCGTCTCTGTTGGGCGAGGCCAAGAGAAAATTTCAGCAGATTCAGGAAGCCTACGAAGGTAAATTATCTGCTCTCCCCTGTTTTTCTTTTCCCCGTTGCCTTTTCAATTATGAAGGGGGCGTTTTCACCGTTTTCTGATTTCTCTCGTTTTGATGGAACAGTATTGTCAGACCAGAGGAAGAGGACATTATACGACGCGGGTTTGTACGATCCGAATGACGAAGCAGATGAGGTAAGCCATCTAGGGAACTAACCAAGTCGGTCCATTTGTCAGATCAAGTCTCTTGCCTGGAAAGAGGGTGCTGAATCTGTTGCTTGTCGTTGTTTCAGGGGTTCTGTGACTTTCTGCAAGAGATGGTCTCTCTCATGGGACAGGCCAGCAGAGAGGTATGATGCGTTCACATGATTTCTTTCTCTCTTCTTTTCCATTTCAGTAGCTTTAAACTCTGTTTAGCCATGGTCGGAGATGTTTGCACAAAGTTTTTTTTTGGTTTCCGAAGCTTTAAACTCTGTTTAGCCATGGTCGGAGATGTTTGCACGAAATTTCTTTATTGGTCTCCGATTTCTACTTTGTTGATGAAATCATGCTTTGAGATAACGATGTCTTTGATAAGAGGCGATGCGCATATGTTCTTATTTCTAGTTCTCGAAAGCAGAAAAAAGCTGAGAAATGTGTTATCTGTCTCCGTGTGGAGGGCAAAGGGTTTTCCAGCAACACGTCTTGTATAACATTTGCCACATTAGAGTTATAATTAGTAGGCTCTTGTTCAAGATCCCCGTGTGGTTTTTTAAAGTCTCTTCGTGCCTGATGGGGTGTTTTTCCTTATCTGAAATGTAACTCAGGAGAAACAATATAGCATGGAAGATTTGCAAACGATGTTCATGGAGATGGCGGAGGGGTTTGATTTTGGGCCTTGGTCACCTGAAGCTATGATCTTTGAGGACCACAAGAGCTCAAAGAGAGCACGGTGCGAATTAGACTTGATGCCAGACACATCGCATTCGCGCGTATCAGGGGTCGGGATGTATGAAACAAGCAGTCGTTTTTGCCATTGAGACTACTCCAGTACACGCGGGGAGGAAAAGGAGGGAAACATCAAAAGAGATTTTCCGTGAAGAGCTCATGACCGCATTCGATGCGACTACTGGTATCAAACGCCTGGGAATGGCAAACGTGAGCAGTTGTTGCTTGTATTTGCTGTGCGGATCGCCTCAACCCTCTTGTTGTACAAAGTATTGGAATGGCCTCTGCCATGTTTGTTCGATTGAGAGGAGGCATGTTATGTACAGCAGTTGTTCACATTCGAAATTGCTCTAATGAATATTGAATGGGAAGTGTGTTTGTCCTTGATCCTGTTTATCAGGCGGTTGGCTTCGTTCTTGATTTTTTGACTTGGGAATTCTATTGGGAACAAGCTGAAATCATGTTGAAATCCCAGATCCGAGTATTGAAATCAGATAAGTGTCCGGTTTCTCCTATCGAATTGTTAATTGCTTTCTGCATCTATTGTGTCTCCTGGTTGCTGCATATGGGCGGTGGCGGCACTGGTGTGGGCTTCCGCACCACAGTTGGCGTGTGGTGGTGACTCTTTGTTCTTATCAAAGAGAAGTGGAATTTGGGATTAAGTTACGTCACGTGGAAAGATGAGGTGCGCCTTTAAATTATTTTCATACATGACATATCATGAATTTCACGTGAAATTTACTTTTCGACCATCCCACATGTTGGACGGACTTACAAAATCAGTTTACTAATTATAGGAATGTTATGTTACCAGTGCGACAATAATTCTTGTCAAGTGCTTAATTGGTAGCATTGAAATTTAAAAACTTGCTCATAATATATGCCAAAATATATTTTAGGGTTACTTATAAAAAAAATTATTCTAAAAGAACTTACTGAAAATATATTTTGAGTTAGAGGTGCGGCATCACTAAGATTTCGATTCTGACTTCTCGGGCAGCAACTTGCAATTTCTTGAGTATCAATCGCAAAAGTGAAGATGCGTAAAAAAATTATTGCGGAGGAGACATTTGTAGTATTTGACCATGCCTCAAGCAGAGTACAAAACACACAGGAGTTAAAACATTTTCTGACGACGCAGCTAGATCTAGATTCTCCTTAAGCACCGAGGGGACAAGAAACAACAAAATCATCGATGCCACGAGCGATGCTGGATATACATTGGCCCACGAACCTGTGCAAGATATCGTAATCGAACCACATGTGTTGGACGGCGTGTCTATGGCCCGTGGCCTTATTACCAAGCTCAATCTCCAGACTGGACCGGCCTTCCTAGTGTGGAGGAGGCCATCCTCTGGACCAGCCCACTTTGTCCCTATTCTAACCCACTAGAATTGCTTTACCGCCGGCGGCGGGGGCAGCAGAGTCGCACGAGTCGCGAGATTGCAATTTCGACTTCTCATTTCTCATGAGGCCCAAACAGATGCAACCAAGTCGTGTTCATAATCTTTTGATGTTAATTGACAAAAGGAAGTTTTTTGGACCATCAAAATTCGAATTCCATACACCATGGACAAAGAAAGTTATGCAACTCTTATACTATTTCAATCAAAAGAAAATGAGAACTTTCTCGATTCTCGGTTATTGACATCGATAGAGATAGATCGTCTCTTGAGAATAAATTCTATAAGAGGGACAATTATAAGTGGAAAGAGACTCCGACCATAAAAAAAGGAAATAGTGAGGAGGCGGTCAGTCATAGCAACCTCTTTTGATAATAGTACAAGAGTCTCACACCCGCTACAAAATATTTGATTTGGACACGGATGTTGACCCAAGTAGGCAAAAGGAGAAACAAATAATTGATCGTAGAGAGAGGTATACCCCGATCGCGACCTATGTCAATAGGCTCGAAGCCCCTCGGCAATTCCATCAACACCCCGACGTGGAAGACACGATAGGCATGTTCCTCACCCCCGGTTACTACCCAGTGAGATGATTGGTGCAAGGCAAGGAAGCTCCAATAGAAATGTTCGGTCTAGTTAAGTGAAACTTCACAAGTCCTGAAGCTTGACTTGAATTAAAAGCAGTGGAGAGAGAGAGAGGAGGGCATGACAAGAACGTGGTTTGTAAGAAAGAAAATGGACGGTGGCCTTTCTCTCTATCCCACAACTAATCTCATCTTCCAACTCGCTCATCCACGTCCACTCCTTCCTAACTTTTCTTGTCCCCTCCACATTTCCTAGAAACGTCCACTTTCACCCAACTTTTCTTTCCAATTTCCAAGTTTTTAAACTGACCCTCTTTCTCTGTTCCCATTGATTTCGCATTGATGGCTACCTCATGGCTCCACCTCTGTAGTCAGTACGCCTATGGAATAGAATTACCAAATTATACTTCTACATAATATATAAATAAATCACCCGAATCAAGCATTTTCAGCCTATTCCCCCCAATTAGCTGTCAGATACATGAATTATATCCGAATTTTGGGTGATTTTACCTAATTTTGGGTTACCTCATAGTCGTATTCGAACTTCGTGAACTAAAATTGTGACTACTCTAGGCTTAAGATAAACATTTGCCTCCATTTTTAAAGAGCTTGTTGAGATAGATTTCTTTATTTTTATGCAACATGCATGTGTAATTTTGATCCCGTGAATTCAATGCGATTTATAGTGATACAAATTTTTTTTTATCATTGTTTCAAGGCATCGAGCACATAACCCTGCCATTGGAATCAAGTAACCTTTTCCATTCGATAGGTCGCATTGGCAGTGTATTAATCTTTACCCTTTTCCCACATAGAGAGATCACAATTGATGGAGAAAATTTCCAAAGCTAGTTAAGAATAATCTCGTTCTATTGAAAGAAAGGAACAGATCAAAGATAGGAAAAAAGCTAGCTAATGGCGAAAAAGAAGAGAATACTATCCTTCAAGAAGGATCGAGAAATAAAGATACAAGTAAAAGATGGTAAGGCGATGTTGGACCAGGAGCTCGTATATACATTATTGAAAAAGATTCGATAGTCCACGAAAGCGACCGACTTTTTTGAATGTTTTCTTAGCCTCAGCCTGCCAGATAATGAGCATAGGATTCTCTTGACATACGCATCATCTGCGACTTAAAACATAGATTAAGCCGAGAAAGAAAGACAACGACATATGTTGGACTATTCTGGAAAATTGAAAGATTCATGCAAGTTTCCTGCAGAATTCGATCAACATTTGACTCTAACCTGCCATCAGACATCACTTTGAAAAATGCCAGTGAAGTGATAACACAGAAAGTGATGACACAGGGCGCAAATCAAGTCGTGTAAACGACTGCAACGTGACAAGATATTAGAAACTAGGGTTTCTCCAGGGAAAAGAAGGATGGCATGATTGTGTCCTTGTTCGATTATGCAGAAGATCATACATCACGAGTGAAATAGTATAAATTAGCTTTGCAATGTTTCTCTTGATCTTGAGCCTTAACATAGATGACCGGCCACACCCCCACCCCCCCGGAAAGAAATGGCCATGTGAATTGATTGATTAGTGCATAATTTGATGTAAAGGGAAATATTTCATGGCGATCATGGGCTGTCCATGAATAACTTAGTATAAAAGGCATAGCTTTTATGAGCATATGCATTTTTAAAAAGTAAGAACAAGATTCCTTCATTCAAGATTTTGTTCATGCAACAACCTGTACCTGTGCCATATTGCGTGCTGAATTGCTTATGAGTGAAGTTTGAAGGAAATCCCTAGGTTTTACAAGCTTTTTCTATAGTGAAGAAATTAAAGATTATATGTAACCTACTGAAGGTGGGAATTCATCATCGCATGGAGAAAGTGCTATACACTGAACAAGTTGTATGCAAAACACCAACACAAAATTTTTCGATTAACTTTACTATGTTTAAATACCCGCTTGCTAGTCCTATTGCGAGAAATAACACGAGGGAACAGTGGACCGATCTAGTCATATATTTGCAACACAATCTCTGAGATCTAGCTAATTAATGTTTCAGTAGGAAATAAGCTCCCTTCTCATTATTTATTTTCCTTTCAATAAATAAAGAGAATGAGAGGCTCAACTGGTACCATCAATCGACCATGGAAAGTGGCATCAGATTGCATGATCCATTAACTACGGGCTAAAATCAATAAACAAAGCAGATGATCCATAAACCAAGTACAATCATTGGAAGAACCTATCCTACCCAATACGTGCCAATACGAAAATTCACCATTACAATAAAATATTATAGCATCATCAAAGTGGGGGGGGCCCCCAATTCATGGACCATCACATGCCCTCTCCATTGCCTTATCGGACAAGGTAAGGCCTCACCATCCTCCCCCCTTTCCCTACAAAGTCTCGTGTAAGAACGCGTCTCGTTCACTCCTAGTCGTCTTTGCCTTCTATGTCACTCCCCAAAAAGCCTGTCGTCCTTTGAATTTTTCTTGCACTTTCCATGCACCTAATAACGTCGCCCTAAGCAAGGTCCGATTCTTCACCAATCCCACGAGAAGTTCCAGTTCTCTAGATTCACCCTTTAGTTTATCTCTCTGATCGGATCACAAGATTTCCAGACAAGTTCATCGATGGCTAATTTGGGTCTCCTGTTGGTCCTAGTTCTAGCCGTTGCAATCCCGACTAGTGGATTGACTTCGCGGAAGCTGGACGACGCCTCTGCCCTCGGATCGCAGAATTGCGGCCCCTGCATTCAGTCGCCTCCGCCGCCGCCCCCGCCCGCCCTTTGCCCACCACCCCCGGCTCTGCCGCCGCCACCTCCCCGCCCCCCAAAAAGAAGCCTCCTCCATACCCATACTGCTCCCCGCCGCCGCCGTCGCCATCGGGCTATATATACATCACAGGCCCACCCGGAAGTTTGTACCCTATCGACCAAAACTTCAACGGTGCTGGCCGGAGCTTCGCCGCCGGCGCGCCACTCTTGGTTGTATTGGGGCTGTTGGGTCTTCTGGCTCTTTGGTGAACCAAATAGGACGGTCTTCTTTCTATCTTCTTACCTCTTTCTTTTCTCGACTTTAAGGACAAGAGAAGATCAAGCATAAGGTGGGCCGGAATACTTTTAGGGACAACCTGGTATGGCTCAGATGATCTCCAAGGACGGAAGGCGATCTGACGAAGAAATTTTTTGTACTTTTTAATGGGAAGTGAGTACGCTAAGCTGGGACATATGCTTCTTTTAACCTTTAGATTCCTGTTCAATCTTCTTCTTCTTCTTCTTTATCCTCTTGTCGTGTTCTCTCCCTGTACTCGCTCCATCATCTTATTGTTCAATAATTCGATCATTCCGATATATCTCTATATAAATCAAGAAATATCATTTCGCCGAAATCGATTTCTCTTCGATACGTTAACAGTAAATTCTTCACGATCTTTCCAGGGCACTGTATGATTCTTACTTGTTATAACCCGAGCTCTGTTTCTTGGTCAGCGTCGGTGCTTATGCTCTGCTTATTTCGCATAATTCTTGATTTAGCTTTTATTTTTATTCTTTTTAAATGATATGGGTCGTCGAGAAGCTTGCGCTTCCACTGACGTCTCGATTTAAATACGTTGTTTTCAGTGGAGCCCCACCGTTAGTTGGTTGATGTGATTTAATCGAGCAATGTCATGTCTAGTAATGGCTGGCACTATCACCACTATTGATTACAATAATTAAGGTGATTGTTATATTATTTTCGGATGCATGGGAATGTTTATTGAGGACGGCCGTCGTGATATTACCCAAAAAAAAAAAAAAAAATAGCCTCGCTTAATAAGAATTTATAATTTGAATGTGGAAGTTCCGCTGGAGCGAATGATTCTCATTCATTGTATGGGTTGAGTGGTTGGCAGTTTTAGTTCGAATCCCTCTTTTGATAGCCAAAATCCGTAAATAGGTTTAAGCTCAATTCGAGTTTTCTTGGAGTTGACTACTTAACTAAAGAAAAATAGAAACTTGAAAAGCATCAATGAGATGGTATATCGGAAGTCCGAAATAGTAGAATTTCGAATTTCCCCTTTCAAATTAAGTCGTCGATGAATTAACGTCCCGTTACATCATAACAGTTATGTCAAAAGGCGACGAATTGATTTGATTGACGTATAATCGCATCACACGAATAAAATAAACGAGTTATGACGTTTTTAAAAAAGGTCATAATTTCAGGAGTTTTGAAAATCCTTGATACGGATTAAGATAATCTCAAATCCAACGAAATTGAGGCACTTCTTATGCAACCTCCAGCATTTTAATCAAACCCGAAATCGACAGGCCAACCACAGCATTTGTCCCTTTCCAGCATATGCATGACATGTATGCGCACCAAGGAATGGAGCCAAATTTCCATATCCCTTTGGACCTTTTCCTCTTCTTCTTTTTTGATCTCACCGCAAAGAATATGAAAAGGAGAGAGAGAAAGTAGGCTTCAAGAATACCCAAATGCGCAAAGAATGAAGAAAGCACATGGTATGGCATCCACGAAGCCAACCGAGCAGGTGGGGAAAGCCGGGGAGAAGTCACCAGCCGTTCGATCCGATTCGACGTGTCAGACGTTATCACTGTCTCGACTCTTTCATGCGTCAGGCTCAGACGTTCGTTCAGTACACGAAATCAACCTTGGTTTCACCAAAACTTTAGCCGCCAATGGGCCCCCCGCTACTTCGTGGGCGCTCGCCGTTGGAATCGGCCACGCGCGGTGGGGCCAATTTGTACCGACGAAGGAGGGGATAGGTGTTGGGTCGATTCGGTGGCTCTTTTGTCTTGGCTCTCTCCATGCGATGCGACGCCGTTTGTCGTTGGGTGATCTTGGGGGTACGCCTTTTCTTTACATGTATTCTTAACTCTTCTACCTTGTCGTATCTTGTACTTTTGGACGGATACTTAATATAGAAGTGGGTCCCGCGGAGGATTGTTGAGAGGAATTGAGGTTAGTGGTGATGGTTAGGGCATTGATGGTGTTAGGTAGATGTCTGTTTGTTGAGTTATTCATTTGATTGTGATGAGTTGTTTATACATCCTTTGTGTATTTGTGTCTCTCTGGTGTTTTTTTCTAGACGATCTTTTCATTTCCTTCTTGAGTGCTGCACAACTATGATGGTACGAGAGCCACAAGGCTTCACTGTCCATCACACGCCGTCTATTGCCCCCTTCTTCCTCCGTCCCGATCACAATCTCTATCAGATTCTTGGAGTCTTCGCCACCGATTCGCGGGCTCTGGTCACCCCTTATCTCTATGTTAAACAAGAGCCGCATGCCTTCATCGTACATCGCACATTGTCTATTGCCCCTTGTTCCTCCGTCTCGCTCACAAGCCCTGTCAGACTCTTGGAGTCTTCGCTGTCGACTTACGAGCTCTAGTCACTGCCTATATCTCTATTATACGAGAGACACTATGTTGGCCGACACTGCCAGGGAGAGAAAATCCCTATTGCGATTGCCTCATTCCGATGTCAGAAGAGCTTGTAGTGACTAAGGATTCCTTCTTCTCAACAAAAGAAGAAGAAGACACAAACTCACTCTTATAGAAAACGAGCTTTCTACAGGAAAAAATATATAAAAATGTTTTAAACATATTGCAATTGTGTTAATTTAGTTCCAAACTTTTTTTTTTTTGTCAATTAAGTCTTAAAACTTTTTATATCAATCCATCCATTGTGTTAGTGTTAAGATATCCCATCCATCTAAAATTAGGACAATTTTTAATAATATTTTAATATATTTTTTTTTTCCTTTTTTTTTCACTTCCTTCATCTTTAGCATGGATATTGCCATTGACTAGCCAAAGGCAGGGCGGGCAAGAGCCTGGCCATGGTTAGCCAAGGTTCACCAATTGAGCCTTGTCGGCCAGAGGCTACGAAAGTAACCTCACCCAAGCCCCCATGTTGGGTTGGCAAGGGTTCAATCTCACCAGCCTTTTAACAAGGGCTTGACCCTCGCCGGTGGCTGTGTGAGGCACAACCTCGCCCATGGCCCTTGCCAGCCCAGCGGGTGGCTTGGGCAAGGCCACCCTTGTCAAATGCTACGAGGTCGTGCCTCACCCAGCCATGACCAAGATTCCTCAAGGCTGGCAAGCCCTCGCTGGCCTTGCTTCTAGCTGATCATTAGCTAATGACCAATTGGAGGAAGAAGAAAGTGAAAATAAAAAGAATATAAATAAATAATCAAAGAATTATTATAATATTATTTAAAATTATCCACATCGTGGACCGCGCTACATAGGACAGGACAGTCGGTGTCGTTGTCGACTGCCCAAAAATTAACCGAATGGATTGAATTATCACAAATATAAAAAAAACTTATGACTTAATTGGAAAAAAAAAAAAAAAAAAGGAAGAATGTATATAATTAAATTGACATAATCATAATAAGTTTATAACTTTTTTTGTGATTTTTCTCTACTATGTGGGCAAAACCTTACTCAATGCATGTAGACAAAGCAAAAGCCCATGTATTTATATAATATTCTACTTCTAGACATTGATTATTTTTTGTGTATTCTCCATAGTGCATTATTAAAAAGTCATAACGTCGGTGCCCAATGCCACCACAATTTTCCATTGCTTGACTAATGATGAGTATGCATACAGCATCTTGGGCAGTCAAATATAAAATGCATTATGGCAGTGCTGAAATTTTGTCCAAGACGACTCGTGTTTAAAAATTTTCGCATCATCTTCACATGAAATTGGACCAGCCAAAGTGCATAAATCATATAAAAATACCTGGAAAAAGACCCCCAAAGTCTTCTTTGTGCCTTCTTTTCGGCCTTTTCTCGACTTTATCAGAATATATATTTGTATATACACATTGGCTAAGAAGGAAGGAACCGAGAGTATCTCTCCATATTTCTTTATTTTGTCGTCAAACTGACGGCAATAGAACGCAACAGCCTGTAAAAGCAAAAATCAAAAAAGGCGCTTATAAAGGCGAAAAGGGAAAGTAATCTAGAAAGCGATACTATGCTCAAAGGCCACTTTCTGAAGCATTAAGTGGACTGGAAAGTTTTGAAAAAAAGATTCTAGATGCTCCAAGGGAAGAGAGGTTTCAGAGTTTAAACTAATCAAGAAGACAAATGTAATTCGAAGGAATAATTATCCTTCTAAACCTTTCTTTATGTCAATTTAATTTTAATTTTTAAAAAAATTATCAATTTAATTATAAATTTGTTATTTGGATATTTGGCTAGAATTACTAAATTAATAAATCGTCAAAATTTTAGAATTAAATTGACATAAAAAATATTTAACCGAATTAACCCATATATAATATATTTATACATTTTTAGATAATATTTCCTCATAATTCGATTCATAGTCATCATTTAGATGGTCAGATAGTGAATATTTTCTGCAACAGAGAATAAAGTTCATATAGATAAGATGAATTAAACAGCTTTTAAAATCTGGATTTTCCATTTCCATATCTGTAGATAAATATAAATTACCGTATAGCATCAGCATGCCATTAAAGTCCTTAATTCCCCTGCTGAAGCAGATAATACTAGAAAGGACATGACGATTTATGGTAACGCTCCTTTTCTTCCAACCAATGAGGCCGCGACACGCAGCCATCATTCATCTTCACTCAACGTTATCGAACTTTCCAGCTGTGGGGCGCCCTCTTTTTCCCAGTTTTTTCTTCGAATTGCGTGAGAAACCCGTCTCTCTTTTCGGGATCGAGTCAATACTTTCAAAGTCAGCAACGAGTTTTGTACACTTCCTTCCAGCTTCCTCCACTTGTTTCCGTCCATCATTTCATCATCCACGTGGTGCTTCCTTCGTTTCTAGCTCCATCAGCTCCGGACAAATCTCAAAACCCTTTGGAAAAAAATTTCATTCAACCTCGTCCTTCCGATCGCTCCGCAAACATCAGATGGAAAATCGAATCGACGACGTAACGGGCACGGATGTTCCGCAATGATTTGATGGAAACATTATAGTTTGAATCAGATGGGCGATGAGTCTTGTCCTCATTGGTGGACCCAGGCTTTTCTAGTTAGATGTTGTAGACATAATTGGCCACCAGATATGACCTAAAGAAACAGATGCAAGTGCTGTGCACATGCGATCCCGAGGGCCAAAGATGCCAACCCGCTTTTCGTATGGAGGATGGCAATTAGTCGACTTTGTGGGGGCGGGTTTGGTAGAACGTTCAAGGGCCGTTGCGGGGAAAATGGGGTGAGAGAGTTCAGTGGTCAAAATAGAAATAAAGAAAAGGGCAAAGAAGATGAGAAATCGAGAAGAAGTTAATAAAGCCGACCAGCATAGTCGAAGACAACCTTCCCGTATTCGGTTGTTGCGGAATAATTGAAGGTTTGATTTTAACATCCTTAGTGACGATTACCTGCTCTGCATGTTTCCCCTGTTTTCTCCCCGCGACAAGACCTTTGTAAAGATGACGTTGGGACTAAACTAACTATGTTATTGAGAGTTTAAGCAACGAAGCTGGAAAACCCTATTTACGAAAAAGGGTCCACCAAACCTTCCCTCAGGGTTATATAGAATTCGAACTGCTTTGTAATTAATAAACTCTATTCACGTGACATAATCTGAATATATTATTGTTTGAACTTGATATATTGCGTGAAATATTCTAGACATGCTTGGCTCAGCGTGGCCAGGCTCGGCTCAGGGGGCAACTGACGAGGCCCGCCTCAAGCTGGAGCCCTAGAAGTAGAACATGCTAGACCGGCGAGTTTCAATTGGTGCTGTTGAGGACGCCCGAGTCGGAACCCTAGAACTAGAACATTCCAGATTGGTGAGTTTCAATTAGAGTAGTTGAGGCCACCCCGAGTTGGAGCCCTAGAACTAGAACATGCCGAACTGGTGATTTTCAGTGAGTGCGAGGGCAAAGACGGTGCGACCACTTTGATCAACCAAGAGAGGGGGTCCAGTTGTGGAGGAGTTAAAACTTGGTTTTCAAGGCGTCATGAGTTCCTTCGGCTTACGTGAACCATGACAAAACCCACGACATCAAGTCTCCCGAAAAGTCAGGCCCTCGCTTAATTACTCAACCACCAACTCCTTCCCCTCCCTCTCCAAGTCTCTGCCATCCTCTCCTCCTCACTTCTCCTCATCCTCCCTCTCATCGCCATCCCCACTCATGGCCACAAAAGCGACCAAGCTCGTCTCCACCCTCTTCTTTGTCTCCGTCTTCTCGCAATTAGCCGGAAGAGCGAGGTCCGACGAGCCGTGCCCCTATCCGTGCTACCCGCCCCCCACTGGCACCGGGACTCCGGTTACTCCAGTGACGACCACGCCGCCTTCTCAGACAGGGAATTCGCCTCCCAATTACTTCCCTCCGCCGGGAGGGTATTTGCCTTCGTCCCTCCGCCCCCTTACGGTGGCGGTTTCTACGTTCCACCGCCGCCCGACCCCATCTTGCCTTACTTCCCGTTCTACTACCGGAAGCCCCTACATCAGACGGAGTCGTCAGCAGCGCCTTTCCGACAATCAATGCTCATGATTGTGGAGACTGGCCTCTTGTTTTTGTTGTACTTAATGCTGAGCTAAGTTAAGAGTGATGGAGTTGTCGTTGTCTTTCAGTTTTATTCCCTGAGGTAAATTATTGTGAGATGAGATTTATGTAGGTGTCTACTACTGAAATGAATTACAATGTTGGCCAGAAAGTTTAGAGTTATCTTCCGCCATTTTTCATTTTTTTTTTTTTTTGAAGAGAGAGAATCTATCGAAATGGTGATGCGAAAGGAGGTGAACGAAGAACATTCTCAGAGACACATGAGTTCAGATACGTAGCTAGCTTCACACGGACGACACTGATAAGAGCAGCAAAGTCTCAAGCTCGACGGAATTCATGATTTCTAGTAGTTTTTGTTCACATTCATCTGATTAAACTGAAGATGCTAAACAAAAGGAGATTTTGCGCTCTGGTTTAGGGGACGACGATGAAACTCTGTTTTTTGGTCAGCAGGAGAGATCCATAATTTGAATGCACTAAACCCGTTCCTGATACCCGGAAAACCAATCAAATTCCTAAGAAAACGATGAACTTGCAACTGGATTTAATTCGCAGATCTTTAATCATTTTCTTGCGCTGCAACCGAGGTTAACTCCCTTCCCTACGCTGGGGAAGCAACGAGTCGAGGTTTAACTTTTTTCTCACAACTTACGCCGTCAGTTCATCGAGAAAACCGTGTAACGCTCGAAGGAGAGAAAGGAATCGGATCGCCATCAAGACCAGCTTGATGGATTTCAAGGCCATTCGAAAGGGTTTCTGATACTTGCTTTCTTCGACTGCGATGTTCGAAACAGAGGATGCCCTGCTCCAGGCATCGATTTCCCTTGAGGTGTTTGATCATATGCGTTGGTAGGCGGACTGTCCCGCACGACGAACTGTTAAGCACGTTCAAGAGTATGGAGTTTGGAAAGACTGAATTTGACCTGCGACAAAGAAACTCCTTCGATCCCCATATCATCTCTGCCCCAAAATCTTGGCAAGTGCCGGTGTCGATCCTTCGACTATGCTTCAAAAGTCTAGACATGAGCTCAGTATGTATACTTGTAGCATATTATGTAAATGTATACATTATGTAAAAAAATGTGCCTTAATGTAGAATTTGTGGTGATTCGCGGAAAATTAATGCCAAAAAATTACTGCTTGTTTCATTTATGATAATTAGTCAATGAAAGATATTTTCATTTCCAAGCAACAATTTATGTCTAAATATTTTCGTGGAAGATGAAAATAATTTTCGGTCAATTCATTTTTATAAGCTATATAAGTGATTTCGGCAAAACAAACGGAGCTTGCAAAACCCTAGATTCTCTCCTCTCCCTCCCATCTTCAAGCAGCCACCTTCTTCTCCCCTCCCCTCACTTTTTCCCCTTTTCCCTCTTTTTCTTTTTTATGGTTTTGGTTCTCTATTTCCTGTCTTACTTTCCTCCTATTTTGAAAAATTTTTCTCTTGCAATCTAGTCTAGATCCAAAGGCTTCTCCTTCTCGTTTCGAAGAGGTTTCCACCCTTATTTAATCTAAATTTGGGGTTTTGGCATGTATGATTTCGAGGTTTCGAGGTTTCGATTCATTCATTGTCATTGTTGTACAAGTCTAGTTTTGAAGGGGCTCGAAGAAGTTTTGTGAAGACTTCGCTATCATAGACCTTAGATCTGTGCTCGTTCGACATATTTGCTTTGAGCAGCAAAGGTGTTGAGGCTGCCTAACCTTGGTGCACACCATCATAAAGCAAAACCGTATTAATAGCTAGAGATGGTCGATCGCCAATTTTAATTTAAAGAAGTTGTAGATATGCTATTTGATTATGTGACCACTAACCTTGTTTTGATGAATAATTTTGTTATGTGGAGCTTCTTTTTTTTGGAAGTTGTCTAGGATTTGTCTTAGTTTGCAGTTGGACTGCATTGTTTCTCCTTTGTATTGTTGGGAAAATGAATGGAATATTATTTTGACAAAAAGAATATGGAGCTAAGTATTAAGTGCGTAACTAGGTATAAGCATACTCAGTAATTGAGGAGATAATTTTCTTAATATCATATTTGAATTTGAGAGACTATAATTAAGGATCTATACCGATGATTTTAGCTTTCTAAATGTTCATACATGAATAAAATATGAAAGGTCAGTTCTTATGATATAATAACTTACGAATATATATTGACATAAGGAGTTTTTGAGTGGAACTTTGGGAAGACTTCAACACTAGATGGATTCCAATGACAAGGAAGCAAGCTCTTATTCATGTGGCAGGTGCAGTGAACAGAACATGCATCGCTCCTCTTAGATGTGGCCAATTCAAGCAAAGCCCATCGAGGTTGATCAACAAAGATCTCAATGACCAGCCTTTGTAGAGAACGAACGGAAAGCTTCCAAAAAGATGAGGCTAAGTAGCAAAAAGTGCATGAGATGGGCAGCCCAGCCAAGGCCTAAACCTTCCGCCAGACGACCCAAATTATCTCCATGTGAAGATCCCAGATACATTGCTGGACCAAAACAGGCTTTAGAAAGTCGATTGTTGTATCCTTATTATAGCCCATCATCATGCGCCAGGTTGTGTCACAATGTGAGGACTCAAATCCACTTCAGCAGCGGCAACGAGTCTGCCATCAAAGATGGACTCGGCCTGTCATGCACCTGGACTGGGGGGAGGCTGTCGGGCCACGGGAAAAGGTTTGAAGATACGATCACAAATCGAACCCAGTCGAAACATTCAGCTGAAAGGCCGACAGCAAGTGAAGGATGGCCAGGCCCTGGTTCCCGGGGTAGGTTTTCCCCTTATTATTGAGCCTCCTCAGATTCTTGAGTTAAATTATAAAAGTATATGGTGCCGTCATCTTTATATTAATGTCCTATGTTTAAGAATCGGTTGTTAAATAGAACGTAACCATATGCGGCGAAGCAAGTATGAACGAATTTTCGGATCCTCTCCAATTTAGGGAGAGTCTATAAAGAATTATGCAAGAGCATCGGAACGAATGATCATGACCCATATAATAATCCGGAGCACGATTAGAGAAAGTATATGGATCTATCACGCAGTGGAAATGACGTGTTATGATAAGAGCCATATCATCGTATTACCCGTGTTAGGATAACTCTCCTCCGGTCCAATTCGATATCATAATTATTATTTATCCCACTTTTAATAAACTTTTTATATTATGCTTCCCTCTTGCGTATTTTAATCGTCACCTAAAATACCTTCTCACAGCACCTCATGGAAACAATTAAGGGTGTGCAACCGGACCGAGTATACCCGGTTCCCGGACCGGCCCACCCAGAAAACAGGGTCGGGAACCGGTTCCCATTGAAACCGGTCCAGGAACAGGTTTTCAAAATTCGGAACCGGTTTAAACCGGTCCGAGAACAGGATCCAAGTGATTACCCATCCGGAAACCGGTTTCTGGACCGGTTTTGGAACTTGTTCTCGGAATCGGTTTTGTAAGTAGAGGTCCAAAACTTTTTTTTTTCTTTCGATTTTATTCTTACTCTCGCAATCACACGATATTTTTCTTCTTGACTCTCTCAAATACGCACGGCGCTCCTCCTTTGTCATTCCTCTTCCTCACTTGCTTCCCTCCCTCACCGGCTCCCTCTCGCACCGTTTGATGGACGGACGGTGTTCGTCCTCACCAAATTCTTGTGTATCACATGGATTGGCTTGCCTAATTTCTCTTTTGTATAAGGAGTTATGCTTATATAAATGAGTAGCTTCATGTAGCAATTGTGAGATAAGACTAATATTATACCCATGTTTGTTGCTAATTCTTTGCTTTATGATTTTATTTATTATAATTAGCCCTATGGATTCTTAATTTTTTGTTTAGTCAAAAAGTTCATGTATTAATTTATTGCCAGTACTTAATGTTTCAATATAAATTAGGAGGATTACGTTATTTTATCGCTTATTAATATAAAATTCGAAGTCGTATAAGATATCGGGAGATTGCAAAATAGGTTCCAGTGGAAACAAGATTGACCCTAGAAGCAGATCGAAAAAACGGGGTGGGTCGGGTACAGGGTCCAATACAAACGGGATCGGGTATAGGGTCCAAAAAAGGGAAACCGATTATAACAGAGTCGGATACAGGATTTAAATTTAGACTTTACCCACCCTGAATCCGATCACCCCTATAAACAATGCATTTAGGTCGATACAGGGATGTCCTCGTCCTTTAGTCACTTGAAAAGTCAGGGAGGTCCTGCCATTCCCTCGGTACAATGGATCGATCAAATCAATGGCTTTTCAGCAGGGAGCATCCACCTCCTTTTCAAAAGCATCTTCAACTAATCAATGCTCATTTTCTTGGGTTCCTAGGTACTGCAATATGGCTCCGAACGCGCTACCACCATTAAAGCTTTTATGCTCTGTCTGGGAAAGGGAGCGAGACTTCGGGGAATGACAGTTTGAGCTTTTCTTGAAATTTTTGCAATAAGAGAGGTGAGGAAAAATATCAAGAAAGCGTTTTGCTTCACAACTTTCTTCACCTTGATGTCCCAAAGATATAGCGTTATTTAATTCATTTTAAAATGAGATGGCATCACTTTCATTGAGCAAGCGAGCCCCCTCGGTAGTTGTGGTTTATTTTTGTTGAGTAAGCAAGCCACCTTAGCAAGTACCCATGAATTGGCAATTTACATAAAACCATATTTAATGGCTTTTCAAAAGTTCAGATTCTCAATTGGAAAACACAAAATTTCAAGTATTTGCAGTATTTTGCGATATCATTATAAAAATTAATTTATCCAAAATACATCAATATAGACCATCCAATCAAATTCCATAGATAACATGACTTGATCATGCCTAGAAAGATTATCAACGATGCACTTATTGCATTATTGGCGATAAAAAGCTAAGTCTATTGCAATATAAAGAAATAGAGTTTAAATAGATTGTATATTTTACGTGAATACGCATGTGAGATGAACACCATCCTCTTCACTCTTTTTTTTTTTCATGAACGTCGAAATTCTCTCTTTCTTAATTAGGCGACATAATAGCAATGCTCCAGCAGTAAATAGAGCTGCCCAACTAGATAATACGAGAGAAGATTAATCTAATAAGCAGCTAAAATGCGGAATCACTTTTTTTCGCGTCATTGATGTAAGAAAATCTGTGACATGAGGGAGAGGACAGTGGCGTAAACTTCCCATTCGGGGCCAAATTGAGGAAATCGGAGCAGGCCAAGAAGATGAACCCAAAATGGCAAAGCGAAAGAGGGGGCTGAAACCAGAAGGAGCATGTGGCTTTGCTCAGGAGGATTGATGGGAAGGGTGCGAGGATTGATGGGGAGGTGTTCAATCAGGATGATGAAAAGCAAAGCAAAGTCCTCTCCCTCTCTTTTATCTTTTTATCTTCTCCCCCTTACTTTCTTTTAGCACTTGTCTCTCTCAACTCCTCCCAACCTCCCCGAGCACACTCTTCCACATCAGTCTCGCTCATCCCCCGGTCCTATCTCTCCCGCTCCTGTCCGTGGTTCACCCTACACTGAACATGACACCTCTCTCTCTCTCTTTCTCTCTCTCTAGATCGATCGATGTGTTGACGTGTGGTTTTTGTTGGCTTGTATTTATACCCATCTGAGCCGTGGCTTAAATACTATTTGGTCCTTATATCAACTTGCGGAATGTGGATGATTGCAATTCTCGGGAAAACGAAAGCTTTATACATTACCCTAAAGTCTTGTCGAACCTAGCTATAACTTTTGAAGAATAATTGAAACCCTGATCCATCACACCAGCTGGGACGATGCACCTCTCCCTCAGTCGAATGGTCACAAGCGTCGAGAAAAAGGTCTTGACGGTGGATGAGGTTACCTGTGGAGATCCCCTCCCTCTAATCGCAATTTATGGGATGAAAGTCGTTGAAGTATTTTTGACATTAAATCATTTTAGGAAACTCATTTGGGAAGCTATAAGAGATGAGAAAACTCAATTGAGATGACATTTGGTATGGACAAAAATTATCTCGAGAATTTTACACTACAATTTCACCCATTAGTTTTCAACACATTTTATCAAAGAATTTAATATCGTGTAATTTTTGGGCACCAATCGGAGGTAGAAACCACCTATATTTTTCTCAAAAGTATAAAGAGATGGTCATTTCTAATATGTGTACCAATAGTTTATCCAAATAGACAGCATCTGTCCATTCCATGGTTAGGGAAGGCGGGCGGCGGGGGAGTGGGGGTGGGAGTCTTTGATTGGATTATCCTCCTGTTTTCTAATTTAACGTTGACTTAAAGAGTGATGTTATGGAACAGAGGAACAGGTAATGATTAGGTAGTCATGCCACTCGAACATGCTTAAGAATCTAAGTTGGGCAGTTTCAATCAAATAAAGAATGGAACTAGAAAAAAAAAAAAAAAAAAAAAAGGTGATGAGACCGTGGGTGATTTCAGCGAATTAATTTTTTTAATTCCCACATTTTTTATTACTTAACAAACCAAAAATTATTAAAATAAGATTTTGATATGTTAAGTAAAATGGATCTAATATTTAAAGGGTGATAAGTCTTACTGAGGGGTTTTAATTTTTAAAAATTTTTTAAATTTTTTCTACTATTCCAGTATCTTTTACATATAAACATTATTATTGTCTTAACTAAGGTTTAAAATATTAGTTAATAAATACAACGTTAGAATATTAAAACATTTAATTACGCTTTGATCTAAAAGTTTAAATTCTTAGAATAGTTTACCCTAATTTCATACAATTTCATAGACAAAATGATTCTCATCTTTTATTTACAAATTCCATGTGTACCATTCTTATTTCTTCCCCAAACTAAATATTACTGGGTATTGAAAGAATGAGATAATAGCAAATTGATGATGCGGTAACTTGAGAATTTCCATTGGATTAGTTCTTTCCCATGTTTTACACTTTTTCTTCACTCGAACTTACAATTTATCTTGGCTTATAATTTCATAATGATACACATCGTGATTTGACTTACTTAATATGGTCGCAGACCACATGTAAAGTGAGTAAGGTGATGGAGTTTGTGCCTTGATAGTCAAAATAAAATTTAGAAAATGATGAAATTTATCTTATCTCATGTTTGGTTCATATTTAAAATAAGATAAATTTAGATATAAGAAAGATATAATCTAGATAAAAAATATCACCAGGACAATATGTGATAAAGGTGGATAAGATTTCTTACATTCATGACACAATTTTTTTTTTTCTGAATAGCAAATCTCTTAAATTAATAAAATTATTTAATAATTAAATATAAATAATATTTTAATTATAATATAAAATAAAAATAACAAAAATTTTCGTTTTTATTTATTCCCATTTTTCTTTATATATTTGAATTTCTTTCTATCCTATAATATATATTCAATAAATATTTAGTATTTATATTTATTAAATATTTCAGGTTTATCAAGTATATTTTATTATTTAATAAATTAGGAATGATGGAAGGGAATAAAAGAATAAAAAATAAAGTAAAAGAAGAGGGCGAAAAATACTTAGTAAAAAAAAATGAAGTAGACGAGAAAATCAAAGAATTATACCTTTTGAAATCATGAAGATGAATGATTATATTTTCTCTCTCTTACTAAATTTGACATTAACTAACTGATATACCTCATTGATATTGCCATAGCACATTTATATTTCTTGGCATTGTCTAACCCATGGCTCTGGAATACTATTTAAGATTTAGTTGTACAACAATTATGGATTTATTTAAAGAGGTTGCCTCACCATGTGCATATGTGGTTTCTTTAGTAGTGGATGGTGAGAGATTCTTATCATCTCTGTTTGTATATTTTTAAGTTCATTTACATCGCTATGCCACTCATATTAAACAATGGACATGATAGGATATGAAAATATCCAATTTTATTATTGTCATTTACCAAAAATGAATAGGATATGACAAAATTCATGAATTTCATATTATATCATATCTAATTATATCTTAGCTAAAATTTTAGGTGATCAAACGCAACCTGAGAGTGCATGACATTTATCCCAAATCAAATTGCATCAATAGACCTTTCTTCTTGCAAATCTATCAACAAATGACATTTTCCAAGCTTATCCAATCACAAGCATATTTCATTCAAACAACACTAGATTTCGATTGTATCGATTGAAATTTCTATCAAGAATTCGAAGATATCATCTTATCAAACTAGATTTTTCCGTGCGTCATAGGGGTCCTTCACTATATCGGAATCCCATGCTACCGAATGCCTTTGTAAGTATTGAAACTAGCTACAAGGGGCAGTCTGCAATGGTCCAAAAATCCCAAATAGATATCGACATATTACAATGGGAAGGAAGAAGATATTTCCCATTCTCACGTGTCGAGTCTTGCTTCCATTATTGATAACCAACACGCAGATGGGGGTTTTCTATTTGGAGTCCCTGTTGAGATCGATGTCGATGAGCGACCATTGCGGGAGCATTCCGGGCCCCCATGAATGCCGGAGAATGAAGCCACGCACACGGGGACACCACCATACGCATCAACTTAGATCGCACTTTTCTCCAATTTCTCATGGATTTTCTTGCGTTTCACTTACGGCTCTAAATATCAATCTGTTCCTATCTTGACTGCATCCATCCATCCATCCATCCCGGTTCTTTTGCCATCCGTCGCGACTCGCATCAAACTTCCAAGCCACAAGTTGCCAAGCCAAACACGTAAGGATCTGAATCGCCTAAAGCGTACTACTTGCTGGACGCAATGTGATTGCAGCTACAATAGTGCGCTTCGGCTCGTGATGTCTCATGGATTCTCTTCTCAATTATTGTTAGGTGATCAGTCGATCGGTCAGTACGAACACATGCGGCCAACCCTGAAAAAGGTAAGAAAAAGCTTCTCGTGCGACTTTGATGATCGAGGACACCTTTATAATAGTATCTCAGCATAGGGAAAGAGCAACAGGTGCATGAAATTTCCCCTAAGTCCATCATCTTCGTATCGTACTATAAATTATTTGAATGACAGTGATTCTGCTCGCAGAGCGCACCAAGCAAAGCAACGCATGCACGGTACCAAATGGACCCTTCTCTCTGTGCGTGTGCGTGTGCGTGTGATGTGGTCCATTCAACATTGAACCATTCTATGAATTAACAACATATGCCTCAGTCTTTCGACGAAGAACTTATCTTTAAGAGCGAAGGAATGAAAGGTTCGAGCTCGTCCTCTCATATCCCATCAAGCATTTATGTTACCCTAGCCAATGGCCCTAAGATTTCGCACGGGACGGGGAATCGTACGAAGCCGCCATCGATAAGTATCTATGAATTATAGAAAAAAAGAAAGAAAGAAATGAGGAAATCGGTCACCACAAGTTATGCATGCTAGGTAAAGAAGTATTCAGAGCAGCAGCAGCAGTAGGACCCCCTACGTGAAGTCAAAATGTCAAGTGCTGGGGCCGACTTCTTTTGTGGCCGAAACCTAACCTAAGAAAAATGCCGGGCAATGCACATAAGTAAGAGGAGGAAAAAGAGGGAAAGCTTGAGCGAGGAAACTTCAAAAGTCCACAGAGATGATGCCCGTCAAAAGGAGTCGAAATCTGTGAGGAAGAGAAGAGACCCTACCTTAGTTGGATCCAATCCATTCCCTACCTTCTCTTTTTTTCTCCAATAATACACGCACACATACGCACGCACGCGCACTCGCATTTGCATGCACGTTCGGCTTCGGTCGCTGTTGAAGGGAAGCCCTAGCGAGCCGATATAACATCCACCCACATGACCTCGTTATGGGCACCCATATGAGCATGGGCCCAGTACAGGACAGCGCCTTTTGGCTATAGGTCGCCCCCCACCGGCTTTGGATGGTTTAACATTTATAGCCCCCCCTTTTTTTCTTCTCTGTAATTAGATCGTGATGTACATAGGTTCTCTCGTTTAGAGATGACTCGCGTTCCACGTTATAATTAGCGAGGAACAATCTCATGATCACGCCTGAGGGTTTTGCCGGCATCGGTTGCCTCATTCCCATCTTTTGGTCTTTAAAAAGAGAGAAAGGAAAAAAGAGGGGCGTACGTATACATATGCTCGCGAAAGTGAATTAACATTATAAGAGATTTGGAGAAGGGTGATTTGAGCCGGTCCCAGATGTACGCATGACCAGGACATCTCTAGGGCTGCGTTAATTTTGGGTCTTTAGCACATAACTTGTACCCATTGTCAGGTCCTTAAACAGTTCAAATCATTCATATGATTTGTTGTACCAAACTTGTAGAGCTTGTGCACGCATATTGTTCATTGAATAATCTTTTTGGATTGATACTGTCGTCTGTTTGTAAATAATGGGGGGTCAGCCTGAATCGCTTTTGATTTGACATATATGGATGCCTAACAGAAGTAAGAAATGATGCTACCTTGCTATACCCATGAGCCATAAGCTAAAATTTCCGTGCATCCTACAGGAAAATGTGGAATATATGGAATTTGCAAGTGCGTTTTCTCCATATTAGTTGATCTGAACCTCCTATAAAGAACTTTGGTCTCAGTTTGCTGGATGTTTGGTAAAGATCTAACCTGGAACCTCTCAACTTCCTCAAGAATTTCAGCAGGTAGTTCGTTAGCTCCTCAGGTCTTGTCAAGAGACTACACATAATAAGATCTTATCTTGGCAAGTCACATATGAGCACACATTTCCATAAGGTTATAACATCTTCTATGACCAATTAAGCTTAAAGCATTGTTACCTATCTTCGGCTCAATCTTCTTGAAATTCTTAAACGAAACCGATCCACCACCCTCATAGAGACG
Source organism: Eucalyptus tenuipes (assembly GCA_014182365.1). Taxonomy (NCBI): domain Eukaryota; kingdom Viridiplantae; phylum Streptophyta; class Magnoliopsida; order Myrtales; family Myrtaceae; genus Eucalyptus; species Eucalyptus tenuipes. The sequence goes on along the minus strand of CM024538.1, from coordinate 26,528,280 downwards.
GACTTCACTGCGATTTTTCAACACATCGAGACTAGAACTACTCTCTATCGAGATAGATGGTAAAGTCAAGCGGGAGGGAAATGATTAAAGCCAAAGCGATAGAAATGGTCCTGGAAGTGGGACTGAGGGAGGGCTCGATGTCGAAATCGAGAGATGGTCCAGACCCAGATGGATGGCATTGGAAAAAACGAGGCTCAACACACGTGGGGTTTTGGAGCGACCTTCCTACAGGGCCATGTGAGTCCGAGCTGGCTCCAATGACCGTGTCCCCAGTCGCACCACCCCTCCCCATCGCTCTCTCTCGAGGGCATGTTGGTCTTACGAGACAGTGCACGCCTTCCAGAAACCGAGCCATGGAAAAAGCCGCCCCCGTCTCCTCCCTTCATCAGCCACCATCGATCCGGTGCAATCATCGGGAGCGGTGATTAGTCAAAGGGGAATTTTAGGATGATGATCTCGGGTCGTAATTCGCGCGACTAATATTGATGGGATTGCGGACCAAATCTTGTAGCTCTAATCGCTGCGGTTTCCCAAGTCGTGATGTAGTGCGTGTGTTCCCTTCCGGTGCTACACCAAACCGAATTGTGGTCCTGGGGTTGTCGACTCCCCCGATTTCACGTCGGACTCGGCAAAACCTTGGTTCGTGGAATGTTGTCCGTTCGAGGGGGAGGGGGGGAGGTTTTGAGAAACCCTTCGGAGGTAGAGTTTTAATCCAGCGCTTAATTAGTGGAGAGATTTAATCTATAGGAATTTATTGGTTTCGTGGCATATTTCAAATGCTTGCATTAGGTGGAGCCCCCCACCTAAAAGGACTTGGTTAAGGAAAAATAATATACGTGTCTTCAGTAGAACTTACGAAATTGGCGGTCAATGGCAGCAACATCCGTCCTCCCGCCCCTGCCCGTGTGTAGAGGGCTGCATATTCGACCCAATTCCCGCCTCAAAACTCATAAATTCGCGAGTTTTACCTATCTTATATGACTGGGGGTGCAATCACAAAAGTATTTATGGAGACGATTCGAACTAGCATTTGCAATGAATAAGTCTGCTGTGAATATGGTTATAAGATGTCAGCACAATCAATGTTGAAAAAAGAAATAAATTTTGGTACCTTTGATAGATCTAATTTCCTTTTCGTTTGCTATATCTTTTTTCCTTTTTCAACCATAAACACGCCCGATTACCGCTTAGATTCTTTGCCTCAAGATACCCTCTCCCCAACCTCCGTTTCGTGCTTGGAAATGATCGAACGACCTTGTCGGTTGAATTTAATTACAAGTTTTCCATTCCACGAATTTTGAAGGAAAGATATTCAACAATAGGGGCTATACAACCTACTTTTGTCCTTCCAAATCCACCAAACTGAGAGAGTTCCGTGAAAACTACTTTTTTGGTGATTTGGCAAAATGTACCTCTGAAATTAAGAGTTCCCGAAAATACTGAAATGAATCTAAACGTCTATGGAAACTTTACATATTCTCAAACGGGATAAGTATACTGTTGCTCAAAGAGAAATGGAAAATTTTATTACTTTTGCATGTGTGTTATTTCTAGTCCCACCCGAATGAAGATTGGCGAGGCAAAGTTGTAGAAAGAGAGAAAATCTCTAAAAAGAAATCCGCAGTGTACAAAGGCTGAGGTCGGTAGCGGCGTTGCGATGGGGAGGGGGTTGAGCAGTTAGCTTATGTCTTAAATAAAAGAAACATATTGCCATGTGTCAATTTTTATTAGATGAACTATATAAAATTGGATAAGCTCAAACCTATCTAATGTTTTAATATCAACCTGCCTATTGACTTTTACCCATTTCAACCGGTCGAAAGTTAAGAAAATTACCAAAAAAGTTTTAAACTTATTATACAAATGTCAATTCAATCATTACCCTTTCGATTTAACCAATTTAGTCATAAACCTTTTAACAATTTGCTGATTTAATTCTTTTAGTCAATTTTGATTGAAAATCACTAAGATGAACATCGGCCGTCCTACGTAGTATGACCGACACTAACATGGACAAATTTTATTATATTTTAAATATTTTAAACATTTTTATTTTATTTTCATTTTTCTATTTGTCCCTCTTGCCATTAGGTCTTAGGCTTGCAAGTAGGGTTAAGCCTAGTTTTGGAGTAAAATTGAGAACCTGAGAATTGGTCCAATTTCAAGTTTCAAAAATTAAAGAACCTGCTCCATGGGCAGGTAGGTTTTAAGTTCTAGATGGAATCTAGAACCTCTAACCTAAAACAACTATTTGTGTTTTTCTTGTTCTATATCTTTATGTGATACTATAGCATTTCATGGCAAGTGCGTAATTCGAAACTACTAATCTGAGCTTCCATTTCCGACAATATCTATGATTGAAAATTTTCTTTTATTGATAGTCATAATCTTCGTGTATTTAAATATGAGTTGTGACAAGTAGATTGTAGCAAATGATGATCATTAGAGTTAATGATTCACTGTAATCGTTCAATTAACAATACAGGTAGAACTTGGGTAGACCTTGGGACCTAGGTAGACTTTCACATTTCTAAGTATGTAGAGTAGGTTTTGAGGTCCAAAAATTATAGAACATGTTCTGACAAATAGGTTGCAAGTGAAACATGGATGGAATTTGAAACCACTCACGCTAATTTGCAAGCCCTCATCCACCATTAGCAAGGGTTGTCTTCCCCGTGTTCGATGGGGCTGCGATGGCCTTGGGCCAGATCGATGAGGGCCGTGACCCCTGCCAGCCATACTGAAAAAAAAAGAAAGAAAAAACTAAAAAAAAATCATAATTTTAAAAGAATTGTAAAAATTGTCCACGTCAATGCCGGTCATCCTACGCTGCATGGCTTGCTCTAACTAATTCACTATTAGATGAATATGGACACCATGGATGGTGCAGACACACACACACAGATATATATATGAACTCACCTCTAATTGTTCACCAATACCATTACAAACTAATTATTTTAGAACTACCCGCCACGGTGGCTCCGTTGGATAAGGCATTGTTGATCCTTTCCTCGAAGGTGAAGGGTTCAAAACCCAGTGGAGGCGCTTGGCGCCTTAACCGCTGTCATGGGGTGGTGGTTCCCTCATGCGGCCCCAGGGTTTGTCCCACCGCGCTGCCAGCGTACAGGTTTCCCTGGGTCACCAAAAAAAAAACTAATTATTTTAGAAGTCAGGGCCAGCACAAACAGCAAAATTGGATTCTTAGGTGGAATTGGCCTTGGACTTTCATCCAAATGCTTCAGGATATCTTCTACATCATCCAAGTCAATCAAACATGCCAGTGAATTCTGATGGCCAAACAAAATTCGGTCATGCTTCTGCCAAATCACGTGTTCGACGTTGTAATCATGGTCGAGACTCGACGCGATTTGGGAAGGGTGTAGCGAGACATAAGTAGTAGCCCTCTGCAAAAAGTGGGAGGAAGGCCATTGGAGCACCAAAATTTAACCTAACTGAGTGGAAATTCGTGGATATCGAGTGAAAGCTCCAAGTGCCGATTGACAGGCTCCTAACCTGAGCATAAAGAAAGTAGCTTTCTTCACCAGTCTTGTGCATGCACAAAGATGAAAAATTTGACCAGCCACAGCAATTGTCATCAAATGCTGCCTACTTGGGAAAATTGTCCAAAAATTTATAAATCTATTGCACTTTTCCACACTTAATCTGATTCTTTTTACCTAATATTAAGCATAAATATATTTAATTGAGAAAGTAAATGAAGCCTGGAAAGACTGTTATAAAAGTTTAAGTTATTAGATGAATGTGCGATTTAATATTATCTAAAAAGAGGCGAATGGAACCTTAGAAAGATTGTTCTAAAAGCTTAAGCTATTAGATGAAAACGCAATTTAATATTTAATTATTTTATCACTTCTCCTCATGTTTAGTCTAATTTATTTGTCTAGCCTTAAGGGTGGACATATTTAATTGAGAAAGCAAATAAGGCCTGGAAAATTTGAATTTACAACGTCCAGTTCTTACATCGTATGAAATTTTGTGAGATCACCACTAACTAATCAAAAACTTTTTGATTGTATTGATCGAGTTTTAAATATTTTTACATTTTGTCAAATAAGTTCATTTGATCACTTTTTTTTTTTATAAAAAAAAACTCTAATGTAATGCCAGCCGTCTTAGATGGCACAATCAGTGATTTGGACAATTTCTAATAATATTTTAATATATTTTTCATTTTTTATTGATTTTTAAATATTTTAATTCATTTTAATATATTTTCTGAGTGAATGCGATGTTGGGGACATGAAGAGGAGGCCCGGTATCCGCCAAAAAAATAAGATCTTCAAATACAAGAACGATCATGTACAGAAAGAAGAACAATCCGGCATCATGGTCGTCTTACCAGTCTTATTTTCGTCAAAAAAGAGAGAAAAAGAAAGGCGACTAACTTGATCAAGTGGAAACGATTTCATTAGCAAAAGTCACAATTCGGGGGACTAAAAGTCTCGAAAAAGGGCAAAAATGCCGAATATAAAGCACCTTTGACTTTACCTTTTCGGCTCTTTTATCACCATCATCATCATATCATCTCACAAAGAAGAGAGAGAGAGAGAGAGAGAGAGGGGTCCATGACGGGCTCCATGCAAAAAAAAAAGTCTTGAAAGACCACACCGAGTGGCAAGAAATCATACGTGCCTTTCGCCAAAAGTTGAAACATGACGTCGGATCTTTTATTTGATTTCGGCCCTCCATTATTGAACTCTCCGATTCGGCGAAGGCAAGCTTTAAAGAGGAGAGAAGAAGAAAAGAAGAAAGAAAAAACACTTACATCGACGTTGCACCACACGACTTTGTTCTTACAAGAAAAGCAAAACGTCATCTCATCATTAACAAAAGCTTAAGCTCAAATGGCTCCCTACTACTGCCCACAAATCCAACCCCACCCCCTTTTCATCGTGCACACGGTGTCTTAAGTAAAAGAACACTACGACAACCATAAAGGCCAGAAACACGACAAGCGCAAATAATTGCCTGATCTACGGACAACGGAACAGCACCGCTAGATACCAAAAACACAACGAAGAAAAATTAAAAAAGAGGGTTAACAGGGATAAAGAAACTAAATTCCCCCCTCCTCTCATCTTCTTTTGATTTAAACTAACAATCAATTCATCGTTTTTGTCGTTCTCCTAGCCTGGAGAGAAGAACTTCTTTTAAAAAAGCAAAAAAAAAAAAAAAAAAAAAAAGATAATGATTGATTGACTCCGCTTATCGGTTTTTTTCTTTCCTTCTTTCCCTCCTCCATGTCTCCTTCAAGCAGGCCGAGCTTTGGAGGCGTTCTCTTCAAGAGGGTCTTCAAGAATTAGGTAAAAGACTCGTCTGGCCTTTTGGGGGAGGCATCAATCCTGGTATTAGGGTCAAAGCTATATTCTTTGCTTCCAAGCATTTTGGGAATCTTCCCTTCTTCCTCCTCCTCCGGGAAATCCTCATGTTAAGATGCATCATACTGAGTATTTTAGTGTTTTGCTGCCCTTCCTCCTTTTGCTCCTCAATCTAAAAGTCAGTCGATTCGAGCCTGCCGAGGAAAGCTCACAGCCCGAGAAGGATGTAGTACACTAGGGTAATCGGCAGTGCTATCAACATCCCGAAAATCACCCTGGAAAATGCAGAAACGGAACGATGGGTCACGAATAATTGGTTAGGTGAACTGTCGTAGCATCGTCTTTGCAGGAAATAACTTTACCCTGTGCTAAGAATGGCTGGATGAACGTTGTACTCTTTAGCAAACACGAATGGCACGATGCCTTGCGGAAGAGCAGCCTGTTGCACCAAAACAAACAAATTAGGCCTAACCCACGTCAAGATTGCTGTTGACAATAACGCAATGCGAATTGGATAAGAGATTAGAAGCGGCACCTGGACGATGGCGATGTGAAGGAGTCTCCCGTGCAAGCCGATGGCGATCGAAGCGGCGGCCATCACGGCCGGGCCAGTGAGGAACCTCACCGCCATGGCAAACGAAGCGACCGAGTTCCCGCACGCGATGATCTTGGGCTGCAAAGCCATGAACAGACCTGCCAATTACACAACACCCTCAATCAAACACCTCCTCACACTAAATTTTTTAAATAAATGAAAAAAAAGAAAGGATTTCTGCTAGAGACATGAAAGCGTTGATAAGACATGTTATATCAATTTTTTAAGGCACAGCGATGAATTTTCTACACTAGACTTTCTATAAACTCCGACATCACATTAAAATTAAGAAAGGGGCATCCAATGGGTTAAATGATGCCACCAGCTCAGGACCGCAAGCGACATCCGGGAGCAAGGGCCCCACCCTTCACTGGTCCCCAAATCATCAATCGCCCCACAATCAATACCCACGAAGACGACGACGACGATAGGCCTCTCGCGCGAGTGCGTGACCACCAAAAAAAACACTGCAGTGCCGAAGCACGTGATCATGCCCTCCCCCGCGACAGTGTCGCCGTCGCACATTTATGGCCCAGTCAGCCACCAACATCCCCCTCCAATATTTCATTTCGAAAAAACAAGAACACAAAAACAAAGACAAGCAAACAAACGGAACATGGAACCGAACGAGTAAAAAAGCCGATGAATTATCCGGTTCTTCATGCGAAGAAATTTCCTTAATCGCTTTCGTTGTCTCGATAAGATACGATTCGTGTTCTCTTCTTTGGGAGTAAATTGCAGAGCATGGGGTGGCTCGTGGTTTGCCCTTTCGGGACGAACACGAGCTTATGGCGTAGCATGCTGGGTCTGTGCAGATTTATTGTGGGAAAACCTGAACGAAAAGGCCTACCGAAGTAAACGACACCACCCAACTGGGGCACTCACCTAAGCTGAACATAGCCATTCCCAGCCCGGCACGGGACAGGATCTCGATCGACTCGTTTATTATCACCGGCATTGTCACGTTCCACCTGCAAATCCAACCGATAGATCATCAACGACGACGTCATTGCCGTCGTTTGTGACTTCGAATTCGGTTCAAGGCTCACCGGAAAGCGACGAGGGACCACGTGAGGCCGATGAGGCTGGAGTAGGTGTTGGGGTTGCGGATGAGCTTGCGCCACACCATGATGAGGATGAGGCGGGTCATGACCCTCGCCGGGGGCATGTGCTTCCCGCCCTCCCCGCCGGCACCGCCGCCTACGCCCAGCTGCTCCGCCGCACCGGCGGCCTTCGGGTGCAGCTCCGCCGTGGAGCTCGACCCCAGCTTGGTCAGCCCGGTGGGGCCCTCCTTGTTCTCCCTCTCCTCGTCGCCCTCCCCGCCTTTCCCACCAAAGCTGAAGTCATCCCCCCCGCCCAAGCCCTCGGCTTCCGCAACCGCTTTACATCATCACCACAACCATGTAACGTTCAGAATTTAATAATTTAGAAATACAGAGGAGAAGAAAATTTAGTAATGCGGGCCGAACGTAAGATCACTAATTGAAAACAATTCCTTCAAGCAGAAATTTTGTCGCCCCCGATAGCAAGATTGATTATTAAATTAACTGAGTCGATAACCAATAACATAGAAAAAGGGACTACCTTTGGTTTCGCCATTGGGTGGGTGGTCAGCGACAATCATGCGGATCTCCTTGGCGCCCTGATCGGACCGTCCGGATTGCTCCGACGCTCCGAGTTCGGTCCCCCGAACACGTGGAGCCCGCCTCCTTCGGACACCGGCGACGCGCTGGAGCTCCAAACGAACATGTGGAGCTCCTTGGCGTCGTGGTTGGCTTTTCCTTCCTGCTTTGGCTGCAGCTGCTGTGGCGCGTTCTTGCTGGTTTTGGTGAAAGCGGATGCTATTTCTGGATTCGGAGCCGGGTATGCGGCCGGAACCGTCTGTGCCGGGTAGAACCCGAATCTTGGAGACGGCACGGACTGTGCCATTGCCGCGGAGTTCTCCTCGAAATTCGATGGCCTCGGGGTCGGGCCGCGCGACGACTGGACAGAGTACAGATCGGCCGACCCGAAGTTGGACCGCCTCGGGGCGAACCCCATCATGGAGTAGAAGTCCGACTGGTTGAAGTTGGAACCCCTCGGGGTCGGGTTCCGGGACGAGCTCAGGCTGTAAATCTCGGCGCCGGTGAGGTTCGAGGGCCTCGGGGTCAGCCCGGAGAAGGAGCCGGGGCCGAGGGACCGCCTGGACGCGTTGGACTTCCTGAGGGTGACGTGGAGCTTGCCGTCGTCGCCGATCTCGGCGTCGGTCTCGAGGAAGTCGCGACCGTCGAGGGAGACGACGTCGGACTCGACCTTGAAGGAGACGATGGAGGCGGCGGTCTCGGGGAACTGCTCCATGATGAGGATCTTGGCGCCGCGGTACTCGAAGAGGAAGAGGAGGAGGGTGTACCAGATGATGCACTGGAGGACGACGACCTGGACCATGAGGCCGCCGGCGTCGTCGCGCTTGGAGCCGCCGGGGCCGTACATGGCCTCGAGGAGGGGGATGCCCATGACGAGGGTGTTGGGGAGGGTGGAGAGGGAGAAGATGGTGATCATCCACTCGAGGGAGCCGTTGCGGGTGAAGTTGGCCCAGAGGGCGAGGACGGCGAGCATGATGAGCTTCTGGAGGGTGTCGGCGGCGATGAAGCGGAGGTTCATGGCGTAGATGTCGTTCTTGGCGATGAAGTGGAAGGAGAGGAGGGGGACGGCGAAGATGGCGACGAAGCGGTTGATGCCGGAGCACTGGTCGGGGAGAAGATCTTCCACCACCGCACCGAGCCGTAGGCCAGGATCATGGCGACGTAGAGGGGGACGACCGCCGACAGGACGGTGTAGAGGTCGTGCCACGTGATCATGGCGGTGGTTCTTCTTCTTCTTCGCCGCCGCCGGGGAGGGGGGGGGGAGGGGCAAAATGGGGAAAGCCGGGGGGCCAATAACCGTTGAGTAACTACCTGCGAAAGGATGGACAATGGTACTGGGTCTCCTTTTTTTCTCTTCTTCAGTAGCAGCAGAGTGCGAGTGACGGTGTTTTCTGCAACAATTCCTGATTTTGCTGATGAGAGAGAGAGAGAGAGAGAGAGAGGAGAGAGAAGGACAGTCTTTAGGTGAATTTTTTGCAAAGTATGGAGTAGAGAGCGTGTATATAGAGAGAGAGAGAGAGAGAGAGAGAGAGAGAGAGAGATATAAGGAGGGGTCAGGCTGAAGTCAGTGGTGCTGGGTGATTTGAACTGGATTGGGGGACCAATGACTGGCCTCGTGTGAACTTTTGAACTGGGAGGTGGGTTAAGAGATAGGGAAGGATCTAACCAGGTTCTCTGGTTGGGTTAACCGGAGGGTGGGTGGGTTGAGATACACGTGGCGCGGGGGACATGTGGCATGGGACATTTCGATGACGTGTGATGGCCCTTTTCCCCTCTCTCTCTCCCTAAGAGGATTTTCATTCGTTCCGGGTTGCCACATTCATTTCACAATTTCACCATCGTAGGAGACAATTTTTTTTTTTTTTTCGGTTGTGCAGTCAAATGCATTACTTGGAGTAGCTTTGCTTGACCCCCTAAAAACTCCGCTGGGCTCATAATCGAGTTCTATCGCATCTTCCAATTAATTTCAATAAAATAGCGCTAGAATCTTAACGATTGTATTGCTCATTCACCTACTCTAATAAAATCTATTGAATATCCAATATTTGCTCGAGAATGTCTCTCCGTAGTCTTAACTGAAACACTTTAGTAGCAGTGTATTAATAAAACTCAATTAACACACTACCTTATTTTAGAAGCTTATCTACCCTTTGCATACTAATGGCCTCGTTCGTCCTAATTATAACTTTGTTTCCTCTCCTTATACTCTCTTATGGAGATCCCTCTTACTAGTGTTTTCTCCTGTAGTAACAAAATCACACAATATAAAAGAATCACTATAAAATATACCTCCAAGGTAAAAAAGATTTTGTACAGTTGGCTTTTTACACCATTAAGTTGAGGGAATTGGTAATTGTAAATATTAAGTCAATGGTGGATAAGGGCGCCTATGCAAAATTATCTTTACACAAATGGTGTATGCTCTATTTTTCTACAAAGGAAATGCCAAAGGAAAAAAGAAAAGTATTACGAAATTGAAATTTGGAATCCCCGGTCAACAAACCAAGTTATACCTCTAAGTACAATGCTCGAAATTTAGGCCTTTCAAAAGTATTTCAGTAATCTCCTAATGTGTGTAGAAAGGAAAAGAAATCTGTGCAAAAATCAGCTACTCCAAGGTCTAAAAGCCCCCTAACTCTCAATTATTAAACAATCACTGGGTGACCCGTAGCATTACGAATTGATTGGCAGGTCCTCCCGAACTTATAAGGCGACAAAAAGATTCATTTTCCAAGTCAAAAAGGCTTAATCAAACTGGGGGCAACTTAACTAATCTCTTTGTTTAATGGCAGGGTCCCCCCATTCCCCTGGTGCTTTTCCAAACATGCATTGCTCCCTACTTAATCCGCACCTGAAAAGTTGATCGGCTCTGTGTTTCCCTCTTCTTTCCTTTTTCCTCTCTTTTTCTCTTTCTTACTTTGTTTTCTTCATTAAGAGAGCATCACCTTCGAGCATGCTTTATAAAAAAACAAAGCATGGGAAGGCTGGTAATATGCTCATTACCAGATCATGTGCATCGTGAGATGTCTGTGACGGCGTCTCTAATCATGACCAAATTGTCGAATTAGTTGCATCCTGCTTTCGAAAAAGTTGCCCGTAGTGGGTATGCACCCTTTAATCATGCAACATGACATATAAGGAAAATACTAATTACCTTTCCCTCCTTTTTTTTTTTTTTTTTTTACTAAGACCACTTTACATCCTCAAATTTCATGTCAGGTACTTCATCGCATCTCATATCAGGTGATATCTTATGGTTATTCACAACAAATGTCATTCTTCTTCCCATATTGGCTCAACCCTTTAAAACGAAACTCCAACTAGAAAATGCAAACCCTAGCCACCCTAACCTCACATTCGCCTCGCTTTACTGCCAACGACTGCCTCCATCCGATGCTATCCCATGCTTCACATTGCCGCCCTATGCCGTGCTTCACATCGCCGCTCTCTCTTCCCCTCTGCCTTGCTTGTCGCCCTCTCTCTCTCTCTCTCTCTCTCTCTCTCTCCCTCCCTCTCCGCTCTTTGCTTTCTCTATTTTCTTTGACTCTGTATGTTGGTGTAGGGGCTTTTGGGGTTTTGCATTTCGGGGCCAAGATTTGTTGCAATCTCAGAGTTGAGGTTTGCCTGATGTTTAGGAGCGTAATTTGATATTTTTGCCTCACGAATCTTGTTCTGGGATGGAGAATGGTACTTTAAAAAATGGAGAATGCTAACCGAAAATGGAGCGAAAAGTGGCAGGGTTAAAGTGATACTTTCCCATATATATCGTCTACAACACTTAAAAGGAGTTGGCTGGCTATACCACACGTCAGTTTGACTCCCCATCGGCTCCCGCATAATCTTTGTCATTATGACCTTAAAAATTAGATGAATAATTAACTTTGGGTTTCTGGTTTTTCTTTTCTTTTCTTTTTAAAAAGGATATGTCCATCATCAGTCAATATATAACGACTTGAAAAAAAAAAAGCAGGAAAAGGCTTTGAGTACTGATTAATTTGTCTATTGTATTAGTACAATGGGACCTACCTTCAACTAATGATCACGACATATCAGATAAAAGAGAATAAAATGGAAGATGAGAGTCTTGATGAGTACACATCAGTCACCTTCACCAACACAGTTATATGTAATCGTATTAGAAAACAGCTAGTAGATATTGACGTACGTTGCACATAAAATATACCTCAGAAAGTTCACTTCCTTTTGCCTTGAAGCCTTCTAGATAGGTTGGCCTTCAAGAGAGAGGCTACTCTTAATCTTATCTACTTGCTGTCGCTGTTTGTGAACAGTAGATTTAAATAGGACGTGGTGAAATTAACATATGTTAAGAGAATCCTAAATGGCATGGGTGTCGATTTATCTTTTCTTGATCATTTATTAAGGAGCAACAACGTAGTCGTAGATATGAACCCAAGTTTAAAAACATTATATTAAGCAATGAGAAGTGTCTGAAATGGAGTAGTAGTGAGACAAATTTTGTAGATTAGAGAGCACGATGCTTGATAATCAATTCAAATGAGAGATAAAGGAATTCTACATTAAATCTCTCATGAGTATTATATTTAGCAAATAATATATATGAAGATCATATTGTTTGCTTTATGGGTTGGTCGTTGCATAGTATAGGACTCTCTTGTTTTTTTAGCAATCAAGTAGTGTCTGAGTCAACTTTCGCATAATTCGATTTGACCATCTCTCTGATGTTTTTAAGAGTGCACTCCTCTTCATTGGCCTAATTCATTAGGATTTTACTCCTAGAGAGCTCCCAATTAGGCTTGACTTTTGTTTCGAGTGAGCCCTTGCATCAATTAAACAACCGGCGCATGATGAATCCCATTTAGGAGTGGAAATACTAAGATACTGACCATTTTTAAATGACAGTTGCCAGGAAATAAATCAAGGGATTTGGTACCCAACGTTGGAAGGAATCACCTTCTGGTTCATTTGTGAAGCGAACAGATTAAACCCCGAAAATAAAAACAAGATCAAATTTACGGCATTTCAAAGGGAAGTTCCCAAAAGATTGATTGGGGATGTCATTTTCAAGGATAATGTTCCCTATTTGCATTGTTAACCAGTTATTTAATGTTTCCAACCTACCAAAGCCCATGTGAATCTCGGACAACTAGGTCCATGAGCTTGCCTTACCGTGTTCTAGACTGCAATGCATCATCACAATTTTGCTCATCCCATCTCGATCTGAGTTTTGCCACTTCATTTCGTTAACTTTTCTTTTCAGAAAAGAAAAAAGTTTCTGCCTCACTAATGCTTTGTAGCATAAAGCCAGCATTGTGCATATGCTGTGCATGTGCTGCGCGGCACGGGCCGATGCCTCGGAGTTTCAGGCCTACGCTGTGTAGCTTGAGCCCAAAGTCGTGTGACGTTGTGCTCACGCTGCAAAGTGTCCAACGTTGCGCTTACGGCACTTCGGAGCGCCGGAAGGGTACCGCCCCTATTTCCTAAAAGGATGGAGGGTGTGAAAGGCACGCACAAAGACTAAGTTCCAAGGCATTCAAATTTCAGCCCGTCGGGTTAGATTTAGCTCATTGAGAAGACATAAGCTGGGCGGGCCGCAGCTGGATCTGAGTTTGGGCTGAAATCTTAGAAGGGAGGAGGACTTTCGGGCAGGCTTCACGCCATTTTCCTATTGTGCCTTGTCGCTCTCTCCGTCAAGAACTTACATGTACAAAACGGCGAGCGAAGACTTCAGGGTCTTCTCAGTCAACTCTTGCAGAGATAGCGAGCTAGTGAGCGAGAGAGAAGGGAATGGAAGCCGAGGGATGCGAAATCAATGGCTCTGAAGCACCTGTGGGTTCTCTACAGGTTGCCCCGGAACCCCAAGCCCTGTACATCAAGAAAATCGAGATGGCATCATAGTACGGGTTTTGTGCCGAATCTCCATGGGTGGTTGGTTGAGGATATGTTGGAGCTTCTCTAGGGATTTTCTCTGAAAGCTTCTCTTTCCTCTTCCTCCGACATTGTCTGTTCGTCCCTTTACAATCCGGCCTCCAAACACCATTACATTCCTCGTCCCCTGTTCTTTGATTTTAGCCCTTCTTCTTCTCTTCTTTCTCGAGGAAACTTGGTTCCGGAGATGGTTCTGGGTAAGCAGTGGTGCAGTCTAGGCTTTGCTGAGTCATTGTTTGAGGATTCCTTGATTTTGATTCCTTAGTCTGAGCATTTTTTGCTCCTCTTTCGTGTGACAAAGGTGCAAATGAACAACAAGAGAATAGGCAAATAGAGCTGTTAATGATAGAACAGGGGTCTTTGAAGTGTTTTATTCAAGTACTCCTTTATTAGGATTTAGCATGTCGGGACATATCTACTGCCTTTAAACGTGAAACTACAAAAAAATGTAACTAATCGACATGGAACATGTCGCATACCCACATTTCCAAACGAGGAACTGAGGAAACAGTGAGCAATCAAACTCCTAATCTTCCCATGTTGTGGATATTTCTCCATCGCTTCTAGCGAAGTCCCATTTTGTTGACTCTTTTTTTCAGCAACCACAATCTTGTCACCGCATCGCTTATCTTCATTCTCTTTCGGGGCAGCTCTGCTGAATAGGCAACTCCAATTTCAAATATCATCACCAAGCACTCTTGAACATGAGCACTGATGCTTCTTTGATTGCTCAGCGTGTCTGCAATTGATGATTTTTCTATCTCACAAAATAGAAGCTACTGATCCGCTATATCTGGCACCCTTTCTGGCAAAGCCATCACGCAGTAATCGTGAAGTTCAAAGCATCCTTAAACATGTCATAGGCGGGTCTCTTTCCCGTAAAAGCCTCCAGCTGCAGGACTCCATATTTGTACGCATTGCCATCTTTTGACACTTCGCTTCCCATTCCATACTTTGCAGTTGAATTTTACTTGACTCATGAGCTGATCAGCTTATCGAAACATAAGGACAATGAAGAGAAGGCACGTATAGACCAAAGGGAAAAATTACTGGGGGGAAGCAATTATGAATTAAGGTCAATATTAGTAACTTACTTACCATGTTAAGCATGATTTGTCAAAGTCAAATTTTCTACTCTTATAACCTCATACTTTTATGAATGGAATGTGCAATTGAATCAAAGGAATGACATAATAAGTGCAATAAACTGAACTTAACTCTATGGTTATGGTTATTCCAACAAGGCACAGGTAAATTAGCTGAGACAAGTTTTCACGGAGAACGAATGAGTCTGTATTGCCTACAAAATTTTAGACAAGACGTTCTCTACATGTGCCATCAGGGAAAGAGCTTATAAGAGGACGATTGACTTTAGGTTTATTGCAATTATACATACCTGGAGGAGCATAGCCAATGGTTCCTCTATGTGCGATTGAGCTTGTTTGACTTGCGGGCAAATCACCAACGGCGTTTGGGAATATCCTAGCCAAGCCAAAGTCGCCGACATGTCCATTCATTTGGGCATCCAGAAGAATGTTACTTGGCTTGAGGTCACAATGGATAACCACCGTTTGGCGTTGATGATGGAGATAATTCACCGCACAAGCTACATCAAAAGCAAATGTTCAGTCTCTGAACAAGACTTAACCTATGCCTTGGCGTCCCATTTGGTGCAAGGTCCGGATGCAACCACTCCTCCAAGCTACCATTTTCCCTGAACTCGTAGACCAGAGCCTTAAACTCATTGCCTTAGAAATCAACACTGGAACAAGCTATTAGAATCTTAACAAGATTCCGATGCCTAATGTTTTTCAGGACTTCGTACTTTGCCATAAAGGTCATAAAACCTTAATAGCCACTATTTTGTTTTCATTTGCTAGGGTCCCTTTAAACGTGGAGCCGAAACCACCCATTCCGATCAAATTGCTAGAGCTGAACCGGTTTGTTGCTTTGACTATGTCTGCATGAGACACTTGCTGAAATCCTCCTATTGATGAAGTCTCTAGAGAAGCCTCACTTTTCTTCCTCCTCAACCAATAAAACGTCATCAGTAGCAATTGAAGAATCAGTGTGGCTACTATCGCACAAGTAACTACAATGATAACGTGAGGGGAGGTAGATGATCCACGTTTTCCTTTGCTCATCGAACAACTTGGCAAATCTAGGATCGGCATATCGCCACAGAGCTTATCATTTCCTTCGAGCGAAGTTGCGCTCGTGTTCAAGAGCACCCCTTCGCTCGGTACCTCACCCCGGAAGTTATTGAAAGGCAAATTCAAGTACTGCAATTGAAATTTCTCCAGGAATGTCAAAATAGGGCCAGATAAATTATTACTCGAGAGGTCTATGTACTGAAGACCATTCAAGGAACTCAAGAATGAAGAGATATTCCTTCAATTAGATTTTTTTGCATGTGAAGCTCCACCAAGCTAGTGCATCGACCGAGGCTACCAAGGATATTTCCTAATAGTTTAATGCGGCTAAGTTTTTCAATGTATCAATTTCTTCCGGTAAGGAACCCTTCAATTGGTTTTCGGATAGATGAAAAAAGATAGACAGGGAAGAGATAGTGAAAGCTTGAGATGGTATAATTCCACTCAAATCATTCTGTGAAAGGTTGATCCCTACCAAGTTTTGACATTTTCCAATACTCAGAGGAATGCTCCCTTGTAAATCGTTTCCCCTCAAGAAGAGTTTTATTAGCTCTTTCAGATTCCCTATCATGGAAGGGATAAATCCGGCGAGTTTGTTCATATCAGCACCAAACTCCTTCAACTTGATGAGATTCCAATGGTATCGGGAATGTTGCCCGTGAACTTATTATTGCCCATGTCCAATAGTTCTAGGCCTCACAAATTTCCTATGCTTGAAGGGATATTTTCGGACAATCAATTTTCCTTGATCAACATTATATTCAACTAGGAGGATAAGTTGCCTATAGATTCAAGCAAAGTACCACCGAAATTTTTTATGTTGATTGCCAGGAGGCCCAGGCTAGTAGAATTGATTGATTCAAGAAATTTTAGGTCACCTTGTGCTCCACTACCTAGCTGGTTGCCCGAAATACTGATCCATTGCGGTTGATTTAAGTTTTCCATAGTAGGCACGTTTCTATAAAATTTGTTTTTTGAGATTGTTAGCCACATTAATTTAGTAGCATTTGATATGGAAGTAGGAATTGTAAGTTGATTGGCCACGACATTTAACTCAACGAGATTAGGAGGAGAGACGCCTAAATCTGGAGGAAGGCTCCCTTCAAGTTGATTTAGGGGAAAATGAACAACCACAAGAGAAGATATGTTGAAGATGAAGGAAGGGAGAGTGCTAGAGAGTCCATTTGCACCAAGATAAAGATACTCCAAATTTTGCAGATGACCTAATGAGGCCGGAACTCTTCCCACAAAGTTATTAGATGTTCTGAAATGGGCGCCAGAGATGTCAGGTTCCCGAAGAATTCGGGAAGTTTCCAAAGAGATTGTTGGAGTGTATATAAATTGACGTTAGCTTCAACATAGAAGCAATGGCTATCGAAACTTCACCAAATAGCATATTATTGCCCACTCTCAAAGCTTCCAGATTTTTGCAGCCTGAGATGTTGGGAGGAATTTGACCAAAGAATGAGTTGTTCCCTAGGCATAAGTATTTGAGTCTAAACAAGTTACCAATCTCCAAGGGGATTTCGCCAACAAAACTATTGTTTCGAATGTCCAATATCTGGAGGAAGCTCAGGTTTCCAATGAAAGAAGATAGAGAGCCTACGGGTTTTATAGACGGAAGTGTCCAACAGGTTATCCTTGGATGCTGACGGCCACACCCAATCCTGTGCCACTGGCAAAAATGGACAAAGTCATTCCATGTGCTGAAAACCTCGAAGGGATCATCGAATATCTTATCCTTGAACTGGAGCAATGCATCTTGGTCGGTTTTGTTGGTTCTAGGAATCAAGATTACTCTATAATAAGGCATTGGCACCACCAATGTAATGAAAGAAAGTAGACAGAGAAAAGTGACTGCGAAGGATATCAAAGAACTCATGCTTGCAATTTTTTGGCTCCTCACACTCTAAACACTATCTATTAAGAAATGGATGGAGTTTTTGCCACAATCCCTATCACACCTCGAATCTTACAGGGATAAAGGTAGTGACATGGCTGTCCTTCCACCAAAAAAACACAGCCTCAAAGTGAAAAAAAAAAAAAAAAAAAAAAAAAACTCTCAAAAGCTCCTCACCAATAACACTCTCGCTTTATCGACCACTAATTGTGGACCTAAAAAATGTGAAACGTGAATGGAATGAGCAACTACAGCCTGGTGCGCATCTCTCCTAAACAAATGGTAGTAAATATTCAATCCAATTTATGCAAGAAATATGCCCATTCTTAACTCATAATATAACTAATCCTTTTAATTTTCAAAGTATGAATTTACAAATTCAAAGAAAAGATAGTACCACTCACATGGAAATGTCCAAGCCAAACAACACGTAGCTAAATGAGTCGATGATCACATAATCCTATTAATTAAATGAGAATTGACGTCAAAACCAATCGAAACTCTACCTCAACTACGTAACTGCTATACCAAGCTTTAATAATAACAAAATGACTCCTACACATTAACAAATCGCTCACCTAAAATGATGACTCGAACCTAAATGCCATACGAAACTCGCATGTGAAACCCCAAAATTCTCACTTCGACCAAACCGTTGCTCTAAACCGACTCTTAAGAGGTCCTACAGCTCCACAACGCCATAAATCACTTTTTTTTTTGTTTGAAATTCCAAAGCTCAATAAGCTCGACTTTCATAAAAAATTTGAATTTGAATCCTAACTCAAAAGCTACTTTGATTGGATGAATAAGGTGCGAGCATTTACCGGATGTTATGATATGAAATCAAATTGACTTGGTGAGGCATTGATGATGAGCTCACGCAAAACCCCCCATCTTTCTTTTTGCTCCTCTCCACTCCCCTTTTTTCTTTCCTGCGCTCGAGCTCTCGGTCTCTCTCTCTCTTTTACTAAGCCGAGCGTCCCTTCCCCGTTCTTTTGACTTTTCAACTTTTTTCTTTTTCTTTTTTTTGGTCCCACCACTTGGGTGTGCATGACAACCTTCTATTTCTGTTCCATAAACAATTTTTCTATTCCAGACTTGTTTCTAGAATAGAAATCTGTTTAATAAAATTATTCTATTTTTCTATTTTTGAAATAAATTTTTGTTCCAGAAATAGATTTGGAATAAAAATCAGAAGTAAAAATTTTCTACTTCTCTATTTCTGAAACAGAAATGAGAAATAAAAATTATTTTCATCGTTCATCCTTGCCATGAACCGGTCCTCCATCCGTCGCCGCCAGCCGCCGGTCTCCGGCTGCCACCAGCCACAGATCCGCTACAGTCCAAAAGAAAGAAATTTTGTGTCGTTATCAAACATATTTCTATTTTTAGAGTAGAAATTTTTCGTCGTTATCAAACAAGTATTTTTGGTTAGAAACTCATCTAGAAATAGAAATAGAAAAATCTATTTCTCTTCCAGAAATCAATTTCTGGCCAAAATGGTTATCATTCACGCCCTTGGTGACTTAGTCAAATATTACAAACGCCAACTGATAGATGTCCATCAGAGACGAGGTCATCTCACTCTAAAAGCAATACAAGTCTTTTGTATCGTGCCTAGAGGAGGATTGCGAGTGGGATGACCATATTTCAATCCTTTAACAAGTGTGTGATGACTATATTGAGCATCTTAAAAATACACAATAGCCTAAAAATTGACTCTCTACAATGGCGGGATTCATATAAGGTGCCACCGAAAAATAGAAGCTCCCATCCAGTATTTCCATCCGTGATTTGCTCCAATCACCGCATCATTCATTCATAGAGCAAGTCTCTTTGTCCTTGAGTTGGCTGATTCGCACAGAAACTTCCTGTCAATCAACTCGAGAAACATTACCGCTTGGGCACACGTTACACGTCCGCAAGACAAAACGAAAGCAAACGTAACAAAAATGAAATGAAATGCTGGAAAGGAACAAGAGCAGGGCAGTCGAAACGTGTCTTCTAGACTCACAAATGGTGCAGCCGCCTGCAAAAGCAACCTCTACAATGAACCGTGGGAGCGGACGGGTGAAGAGCGCGTGTGATTCTTTCTATGTTTTGATTCACGATTCGCCCAACGACAGTGATTGACAAAGACATGAAAAAAGTCACGCTTGCAAGTTTTTTGGCACCTAACACTCTCCTAGGGAAATTGTCCAAAAAGTTCTAAATATATTATACTTTTGTCAATTCAATCATAAATCTTTCAATTTTATCAATTGAGTCATAAACCTTTATACATTTTGCCAATTGAATTTATCCGGCCAATTTGAGCAAGAAATTGCTAACGTGGATGGCCAACACTAAAGTGGCGAGGGTCGGCAACCCTCGCCAACCAAAAGCAAGGGTCAGCCGACCCTTGCCAGTGAAAATGAGGGCACGTGAGCCCTCACCCAAAATCAACGAGGGCCGCGACGCCCTCACCAGATCTAGCTAGGTGAGGGCTCCGAGTGAGGTCACCCCCCTCGCCTGGGGCTAGTGAGGGCATCGCGGCCCTCACCAATTCTAGGCGAGGGCTCGCGCGCCCTCACTTTCGTCGGGGAGGGTCAGCCGGCCCTACCTCTGGCTAGCAAGGGTCGCCGGCCCTCGCCTGTGACCGGTGAGGGTCGGCCAACCACCCTCCCCAGCCTTCTCTCCAAATCCTTAAAAGAAAAGTAAAAAAAAAAAAAGCATTAAAGTTCAAAATGGTATTAAAATATCATTAAAAATTATTTAAAAATTGCCACGTTAGCAATTTCTAACCAAAATTGACTGAATGGACTCAACTGATTGAAGGTGAAAAGGTTTAGAACTTAATTGGCAAATTTGAAAAGTTTATAACTGAATTGATAAAAGTGCAATAGGTTTAGGACTTTTTGGACAATTTTTCCACACTCTGCCTGTTAGGAAATTGGATGAAGCTTCTAATCAAATATGGACCGATGCGATGAGCTTTTAAATCTCGGCTTCTTTATCCTCCCAACAGTCGTGACAGCCGCAGCCCCCAGCTGCAAGATGTGCATTTGAAACGCGCTCCATCCATCCCTCTTGCAATTCTACTCTTGGCATAATGCGGAAGATGTAAAGCATGCGAGTCTAGTCCCTCGTCAGAAAAATAAAAAACAAAGCAATGGCTGGCTATATGAGTGAACCGCAGGAGTGGAGCCGCCCAAGTTGAATGCGATTTTTTATCGTTTCAATTCCACAAAACTTTCTGAATCCTCTGGCCTAAAAGCAGTCTCGATGCCACCAAAAGCATTGGTTTAATAATAAGTGAAGACTAATCAAATCGACTTAATACAATGGAGGGAGAACTGCTTCTACTTTTGATTCGGTCTGAAATTTGCAAGTGGATAGAATACCATGGCCTTATTTTAGAAGACTTCCATTCTTCGCTGTTGACACCTAAATTTTGGCGACCCGTTTAGTCATTTATCGCATTAAAAAAAATTAGGGATTAATTTTAATCCCTACAAAAAATTAATTAATTAATTAATTGCATAGCATATAGTTTTAGGTGCATTTATTTTTAATTTATATTTACAATGGGCCGGTGACAGATGTGTTCGAATTGATGGTTCAGAACTTTAATTTGATGAGTTGGACCAAGCCCACGAAGAGAGGAAATCGGCCCAAGCCAGTATTCTCGAGGAGATTTTACGAATTTATCTTTGTGAGATTTCAATTCAAAGATAAATATTGCATTTGGAAAAGCAAATATTATATTTGAAAAAAGAAATTTTCGTAAATATGGATTCGAAAAAATTAAAACCTAATTGGTGGCCTATAAAAGGTAAAATGCGTAGGGTTTCAAAACGGGGAGCCACACATTGATACATACGGCCATATGAAGGGGCTTGTTCTCGTGTGCTAGGTCAAAAATTTCAGCACAAAAGGCAAAGTGTTTCCTTCGGTTTTTGGGTTCGTTTGGGAAAAGCAACTCAAAAGGAAAAAGGAAAAGAGTTCTTGAAGAAAGTCAACAAAAGCAAAAGTCTACAGTAGAAGGGCAACAGAGGAAGCGACGTGAGAGGAGACAGGAGGAGGAGGAGACAGGAGAAGAGAGAATTAAAAAAAAGCGGGGAAGAAGAATCTTCTTCCCCGGTGGGGCTCGACTACCGCCAGCCGTGCTTCGCCTTTTGCCCGCCGGAAGCCGCACTCGCCGTTCGCGTCTGCTTCTTGCACGCCCCAGCATCGGTAGCTGCCCCGCCGGACGTTGCATCGCTGTTCCGCCACCCAACTCCGCTTCTGGTCCGCGACCCAGCAGATCCCGCCTCCGCCAACGAATCCGCTCGGACCCGCCGTCGCGCTCAGTCTCTGCAAGCCGCGACCCAGCAGATCCCGAGCTGGCTCGCCGCGTCGCCACTGCTGCTCGCGACCCCTCTCGCCGAGCCCCCTGCTGCTGGGTCCTCTCCTGCTCCCGCTCCGACTGACCCGCGACGCCCTTGGACGCCGAGCTTCTTCACGCCCAGTCGATGCCGCGACCCATCTGCTCCCGCGGCTCCGTCAGTCGACGCCGCGACTCGTCTGCTCCCGCGGCCCCGCCAGTCGACGCCGCGACCCGACTACCCGCGATCCGCGCTCCAGCTCCGTCGCCCCTGCGAAACTGCTGCTGCCTCGCCGATCCGCTCCACCAGCCCGACGAAGCCCACCGCGCCTCAACCGATCTCCGTCCCTGATCTGCCGCACCGGAGCTGCGCCCGACGCCGCTGCTCACCTCCTCGTCGGTGCCCGAACGCCGACTGCTTCGCCCGAGCGCCCCTGCTCCACCGGTCTCCGACGCCCGCCGCCGATCCACCCGTCGTCGGTCCTCGCCGGAGCTCCGAACGCCAGTGACCCAACCCCCGGTGACCCACTGCCAAGTCGTGGGCAAAAAGGCAAAAAAAAAAAAAAAAGAGAAAAATTCAATTTAGGTAGTTCTTTTTCTTTTATTTATTTATCTCATTTTTTTATTTTACTTTATTTGTTCTTTTTTAGTATAATTATTCCTTGATGTAATGATGAGATGCTCGACATGAAATAGCCTCGGAAATTTGTGATTGTCAGTCCGATTTTCGCGCTCGAAATCCGACTCACAATTACTTCAAAAAAAAATCGCTAATCCGATCTCACGCTCGAGATTCGATTTCGAATTTATTTAAAATTGGTCAACCCAATCTCACGCGCGAGATATGGTTCGTCACATTTGGATATCAATCTTGCTTTGATTTTCTGTCGTGCCGATTAAGTTAATTTTGTTTTCATAAAAAAAAAAAAATCAAAAAAATGTAGGTTAGAATTAGGTTTATTTCTTGTTTTAGGGTTTGCATATTTAGAATATGAATTTTATTTCGAATTTTAAGAAAAATCAATCAAAAAATCAAAAAAATCAAATCAATTAGTTTAGGCCTAGATTTTTTTAACTTGGATTGCATGTTTAACTATTTGGCAATTATTAATTTCGAAATTAATAAAAAAAAAAACAACAAAAAAAATCATCATGCATATGTCATATAGAGTTAGGGCATCTTTTGTACGTCATTGCATATTACGGTAAAATTGCACTTAGTTTAATTCTAGATAATATTTTTCTTAATTTATTATAAGTTTAGATATTAGATTGCATTTTAGGATTATTTGGGTTAAGATAATATTTTAGTTTAAATTAGGATTTGGCTTAACCTAATTCCTAATGCAAATTGAATAGAATCTTAATCTAGTTAGATAATTTTCACATTTTTCCTAATTCCGAATTTCATGAAAAATACAAAAAATGTTTTAGAATAAATTAGTTCTATTCTCTAGGATAGATTGCATTTTTTAGGAAAAATAAAAAATGTCATATAGGATTAGATTCATGAAATGCACGTCATTTAGAGATTGTTATTAGGTCCATTTAATTAGAAATTGCATGACATTAGAATTAGGTCATTTATTGCATATTGCATGATTTTCATTAAATAAGTAAAAACAAAAAAAAAAGAAATTGCGTGTTAATTAGAAATCATATCTAGGACCGTTGATGTGAATTCTGATCTAACAACGCAGATGCTTTCGTTGCTATGAGGTAAGTCCTGCAATTTATTTACTACTTTACTTGGGTGTTAAATTGGTAGTTTGCGCACCCGCATGATTGCCTCACATGTTAGGGAAATAGATTTAAAATCAATTTAAGCTGCCTGCAAAGCATTTTTTAAAATAAAAAATGGTACCAAAAGGGCATTAGAGAAATCTAGTGTAACCAAGTCCCCGTACCTAGAGTCTCTGGTTCGTAGGAGTAAAGTAAAACTCTCATTATTTTACTTGGGTTTCTAATTGACCCACCAAAAAATAGATTAGTGGCGACTCCTAGATAAAATCTATCTGCATGTTAAGAATCTGAACATAAGTCACGAATTGGTATGAGCTTGGGAGAGCCCGAGTTAAGTCTAGGCTTAACAATCCATTAGCCAGATTCTAGGCGGTCCACTCGAAAATTTGGTCGTGACATTCACTTTTTGACCTTTTGTGAATATTCGGTGACTTACACTTCGACTTCAATTTAATTTGAAATGCTAGAATTCTTCCAAGTTATTTTGGCATGAAAAATCGAATCCAATTTCTTTTCGAGATATTTTGAAACTTGAAAGAACGTATCTTTATTTTCAAAATTCGGTTGAGAAGTTAAAAGTAGGCCTCAAAATAGTGACGGCCCACATAGATCATCAGCTTATTGTTTGCGGCTCTCTCTATGTTTTATGGATAACAGTCGAATTGGTAAAATAAGATGGTTTGATCTATGAAGCACGGACACTCTCTGGGACCCTTCGTGTCGTGTCCGACACTCCGACACGCGGTCAACTGCCTTCGACACGCTCCGACACGCGAGTCGGAAATTCCGACATGTGACTCCGACATGCACGGGGTTATTTTTATAAATTTTCAAAACTTCTGAGGTCTAAATATAAATATATGAAAAAAATAAAAAAAATAAAAGCTAAAATGTCAATCACACTCACACGCACAGGTTCTTCACTCTTCAGTCTTCTCTTCGTCTTCTTTAGTAGTAGCGAACATCGAACGAGCCTGAGCAATGCGCAGACCACTTTGGTTCTCTTCTTTCGCCGTGAGTGTCACCGGTGTTGCTCTGCCGGCCGCGCGGCCCACCCCACCAGTCGCCGACTCGCCGTAGCCCCCCGCGCCTCAGCCCCACCCGTCGCCACAGTCGCCTCCAACCCCGCCTTCGTCTCTCGCAAGCATCGAGCAGTCGCCCCGACGGCAAGCCGTCACCTTTGCCTCTCACAGGCGTTGCAACCACGTTGTTCTTCTTGCGATTTGAGATTTTTTGGCAAACCCTAGTTCGGGGAAAGGGGGATTTTTTGGACCCTCTTTTCGTCTCTCTGTCTCCGGCGCTCTTGTGCCGTTCTTTTGCCGATTTCTCTCTCTCTGTCTCTCTATACATCATCGGCGATTAATCCAAAATCACCTCCGCCTCTTCCCTCGCGAATCAGACGTCGGCCTCCGCCGAGCGGCGCATCGGACCCCTAGCCGCCGATTGCTAACATGCGTGCGCGCTCATCCGATTGTCCCCAAGTGAAATCAATCCCCCGCTCTTAGTTTCTCTATATAGTTGCGCCCCGGGGAGGGGCGAGCGTCATCGGTTTTCCGATCATTGGCGTCGCTGCTTGGGTCGATTTACTAATTTCACTGTAAACAAGCTCGAAGTCGGCCCTCCGCTCGTGAATTTCGGACGGGATTAGTGTTCTGAGGTTCCCGATTTGGTGTTCTTGAGCTTTTTCGCCTTCTGTTTTGGAGATTTAGTGAAGCCGCGGCCTTGATCAGTCCCACTGGATAGAATTCGAGGACTTGCATTTCCAATGTCCATTGATAGCATCACCAGGAAATGAGTCAAACTAATCATGTAGTGTGTCTTGAGATTGAAGATGTGTAGTTGTTGCTTTGAGTTAGTTTCGCACGCAAGAAAATTCAGAATGTGCCTGCTTTGAAGAATTATGCTGGATGCCACCCCTTTTTGACTGCATATGTAACCATCAACTTCAATTACTGTGTAATATCAAGTTGAGGGAATGATGTCTTTATCTATTCTATTGAAGGTGCTTTTTCTCTAATGGAAAAATTCCGCAGCATGATTGTCAGTTGAAGAGAGCAATTGTTCATGTATTAGGTCGAAGACAAAAGGAATGGATTTATCTCAAAATGAGAAGTCAGGCCTCGACCTAGAGCCTGCAAAAGCTGTTTTATCTACCTGTGCTCTATTCTGATTTCTTTCTTCTTGGGTGTTTGACTGGCGTTGATGTTGGTTCACTTGCTTCCGACTTGAAACCTTATAGCAATTGATAATAACATGTTTATTTTTATTTTTTTTGCAGAATGTCTTCAAGTTCAAACATGGCTAATAGTACTTCAAGCACACAAGCTACCTCTAGCAATGAAGTTGTAAAACAACCATTATGGAGGTATGTTACTAAGTTAGTTAATCATACTGATGCGGGGGGAAATTTGTCTTGGAGATGCAACTTTTGTCAAAAAGATTTTAAGAGTTCATACACAAAAGTGAGGGGCCATTTGATGATGATAAGTGGAAAAGGAATTGGAAAGTGCACAAAAGTAGAAAAAAAAAAAGATCTTTTAGAGATGGAAAGATTAGAGGAAGAGGTCAATACTAAATTAATGAGTATTGCACCTAGAAATGTACCTTTGCCTCTTGCTAGTTATTCACTTAGTGGTGGTGGTGGTGACGGAATGGATTTATCATTGAACTCCAAAAAAAAAAAAGGTGGAAGTGGGAGTGGAAAATCACTTGAAAATGCGTTTAATATGACTCAACGGGAACGTCTAGATTGTGAGATTGTTAGGATGTTTTATTCGGCGGGCTTGCCGTTTAACCTAGTAAGGAATCCTTATTTTCAATCCGCTTTCACTTATGCCGCCAATCATAATATTGCGGGTTATGTACCACCGAAATATAATTTGTTGAGGATCACTTTGTTGCAAAAGGAGAAGGCAAATATTGATAGGTTGTGTACACCTATCAAAATTATGTGGAAGGAGAAGGGTGTAAGTATTGTGAGTGATGGATGGAGCGACTCACAAAGAAGACCACTTATTAATTTCATGTCGGTATCGGATGGAGAACCAATGTTTATAAAATCAGTTGATTGCTCGGGAGAAACAAAAGATATGCATTTCATTTTTAACTTGCTGAAAGGAGTTATCAATGAAATTGGGCATGAGAATGTGGTCCAAGTAATTACGGATAATGCTTCAAATTGTAAGGGCGCGGAACAACTCATTGAGCAAGAATTTCCATCCATTATGTGGACGCCTTGTGTGGTGCACATCCTTAATCTAGCTTTGAAGAACATTTGTGCCACAAAAAATATGGAGAGCAATCAAATAGTTTATGAGGAATGTAGTTGGATTTCAAATATTGTTAAGGAAGTTATGCAAATCAAACATTTCATCATGAACCATTCTATGAAATTAACAATATACAATGAGTTTGTTAGCTTGAAGTTGCTTTCTGTAGCGGATACACGTTTTGCTTCAATGATTGTGATGCTTAAGAGATTCAAGTTGATAAAAAATGGTCTTCAAAACATGGTAATTTGTGACAAATGGAATATCTATCGAGATGTTAATCAAGAGAAAGCTAAGTTTGTCAAGGAGAAGGTGTTGAATGATTTTTGGTGGGATTTGATTGATTATACACTTTCCTTCACGGCTCCTATTTATGATATGCTTAGAATTTGTGACACCGATAAGCCTTGTCTTCACTTAGTTTATGATATGTGGGGTTCAATGATCGAAAAAGTGAAGAAAGTTATATATGCACATGAAGTGAAGAGGCTAGATGAGAAGTCCACATTTTATGAGGTGGTTCACACAATTCTTGTAGATCGTTGAACAAAGAACAACACTCCACTTCATTACTTGGCACATGCCTTAAATCCCAGGTAAGTTCTAAAATTGTATAAGATTATTACTTTAGTAGTTATTCTTTCTTTAACATGATAATATAATACTCCTCTTATTTATTACTATTTTATAATTTTATTTCATTTTATTTAATAAAGGTACTATAGTGATCAATGGCTTGATGAAGATCCTACTCGAATTTCTCCATACAAGAATAAGGAGATCAACTAAGAAAGACTGAAATGCTTCAAGAAATACTTTCCTAACTTGGATGAGCGCAACAAGGTGAATTTGGAGTAAGTAGATTTTGCAAGTAAAAATGGGGATTTTAGAGATTTTGATTCCATTCAAAATCGATATTCTATGGATCTTAAGGCTTGGTGGGTTAATCATGGTGCATGTGCACCGATGCTTCAAAGCATAGCCTTAAAGCTTCTTGCACAACCTTCTTCTTCATCATGTGCTGAGAGAAATTGGAGTACTTACTCATTTGTGCACTCGACGAGAAGAAATAAGATAACTCCAAAACATGCAGAAGATTTGGTTTTTATTCATATCAATCTCCGTCTTTTATCAAGAAAAAGCCCACAATACGTAGAAGGAGAGACTAAGATGTGGGATATTGGTGGAGATGCATTTGACTCGTTTGAAGATGTTGGGGTGCTTGAAGTTGTAAATCTTTCACTTGATGAGCCGGAGATGGAGTCTTTTTTTTTTTCAGAAGAAGTGGATAATGTGAATGAATGACTTTTTGTTATATTACTTGATAGAATGTTGATTGTTTTTTTGCTTATTGTTAAATTTTAAATTTAATAGTGGAATGTGGATTACTTGTTTTGTTCTTCAAGTTTTATGGATTATTACAATGAAATGTAGTTGAATTTGTCAAATTAAAAGAATGAATGATATTAACAAATGTAGGATTAATGTTTTTAGTATAGATTAATTCTATACTCTTTTTATTATTATTATTTACTTATTTATGCATTTATATATAAAAATATTTATTTAATATTTAACGTGTCGGAACGTGTCGAAATTCTTTACTTTTTGAGAAATGACATGTCGCGTGTCGTGTCGTGTCGTGTCGCGTGTCGCGTGTCAATGCTACATAGTGTTTAACAAGTAAAAAGGGCAGAGTGGGAGCATCATGATAAAGAAGCAAATGGTGGCCGCTCGTCGGCGCCTCACAAAAGATCAAAGATGGTGATGGATCTCTCTCTCTCTGGTTTTTTTTTTAACTATTTCACTACACTAATGTAAATGCACATGAATTCTTTTCTTTGATCTTTTTTTGGTTTTTTGGGTTACAACGATTCTGGTAGAGTTGATGCTATTGGGTCTCATATCGCTTCTCTTGACGGTGTTCCAAAAAAAAATAGGGAAGATTTGCATAAGGGAGCGACTCGACAACGTCTTGCCTCCTTGCAAGAAGCTGGACTCTTCTTCCGCCATCACCAATTTCACTACTAGTTCCTTCGCTTCCAGTGCAACACGAGGACACCGCCCCCTTGCCCTGGCTTCTGACACTAAAGATTACCGTAGTTAAAAGGTAACTTTACTAGAGTTGCTTCTTCTTCTACAATAATTATAGAGATCTTAAAAACACAAAGGCAAGTT
The DNA here is from genome assembly GCA_014182365.1 of Eucalyptus tenuipes. Lineage (NCBI taxonomy): Eukaryota > Viridiplantae > Streptophyta > Magnoliopsida > Myrtales > Myrtaceae > Eucalyptus > Eucalyptus tenuipes. Next base: position 26,499,226 of record CM024538.1, on the reverse strand, counting down.
TAAAAGATTGATATACAAAATTATATGATAAACTGCAAACGGATATTAAATGAGTGCAATAGTGTTTTGTGACTGATTTAGAGTCGACCACATCATTTATTACACTAATTATCTATTCAAGTCTTTGCACATCTCCAGTGTTAAGAGAGATGTGAAGATTACGGCGAATTGGTACGAAGCAAATGTTCGGTTGAGGGTTCAATATAACTTGTACATGTCTTATGTCTTTCCATCCTGATCATTTTTTAATCCTCTGTTAAGGTGAGAGCACTAAAAACATGGAGCCTCTCCTCCCCATCTCATTCTTCTCTTCTTTTGAAAATTGTTTCCGGAGATAATTCTGGGCGACAGGGGTGGAGTCTGGGCTTCGCTGAGTCACCGTTTGAGGATTCCTCCTTTTTTAATTTCTCAATACGAGCATTTTGCTTCTCTTCCGTGTGATAGAGGCGTAGAAGAAGAAATGGAAATATGTGAATGGACCTGTTGATACTAGAACAGAGGTCTTTAAAGTGTTTTTTTCAAGTACCATCCTCTTTCAGGATTTAGGAAGTCGAGACATATCTACGACCCCCAACAACATGAAACTATGGAAACAGTAACTAATCAACATGGAATGCGTAGCAAACCCACATTTCCAAAAAAGGAACTGAGGAAATAGTAAGCAATCAACTCCTAATCTTCCCATGTTGTGCATATTTCTGCATTGCTTCTAGCGGAATACCATTTTGTCGACTTTCTCTTTCAGCAAACGCAATCTTGTCACCGCATCGCTGATCTTCATTCTCTCTCGTGGCAGCTCTGCTGAACAGGCAATTCCAATTTCAAATATCATGACTAGGCACTCTTGAACATGATCACTTAAGCTTCTTTGATTGCTCAGAGTGTCTAGAATTGATGATTCTTCTATCTCACAAAATAGGAGCTGCTGATCCGCTATATCTGCCACCCTTTCTGGCAAAGCTGCTGCGCAGTAATCATGAAGGTTCAAAGCATCCTTAAACATGTCATGGGTGGGTCTCTTTCCTGTAAAGATCTCCAGCAGTAGAACCCCATAGCTGTACACATCGCCATCTTTTGACACTTTGCTTCCCATTCCATACTCTACAATTGGATTTTACTTGACACATGAGATGACATCGGCAAATCATAAGGGTAGGGAAGAGGACGCACGTATAGAGGCAAGGCGAAAAATTATTAAAGGGCAACGATTAAGAATTTTGGTTGATATCGGCAAGTTACATAGCATGTTAGGCTGATTCATTGAAGTCAGATTTTCTATTCATATAACCTTGTACTTTTATGAATAGAATGTACAATTGAATCAAATAGATGACAAAAAAAAAAACTGAACTAAACCGAACTTCACTATGTTAAGTTTCTATGTTCTGTTTAGTTTTGTGAGGCATAAGAAAGTTAGCCGAGATGAATGAGTCTGACCTATCTACATAACTAGTGGCGATGTTTCAGCAAGAAGTTCCCTACATGCATTATCAGGGAAAGAGCTTATAAGATGACAATTAACATTGGATATATTGCAAGTATACATACCTGGAGGAGCATAGCCAATGGTTCCTCTTAGTCCAATCGAGCTTGTTTGACTTGCTAGCAAATCACCAATGGCGTTAGGGAATATCCTAGCCAAGCCGAAGTCGCTGACATGTCCATTCATTTGGGCATCCAAAAGAATGTTGCTTGGCTTAAGATCACAATGGATCACCGGCATTTGGCACTGATTATGGAGATAATCCACTGCGCATGCTACATCGAAAGCAATGTTCAGTCTCTGAACAAAACTTAATCTATGCCTTTGTGTCCCATCTGGTGCAAAATACGGATGCAACCACTCCACCAAGCTACCATTTTCCATGAACTCGTAGATCAGAGCCTTAAATTCATTCCCCTGGAAATCAGCACTGGAACAAGCTGTCAGAATCTTAACAAGGTTCCGATGCCTTATGTTTTTTAGGACTTCGCACTCTGCCATGAAACTTTTGCATACTCCTCGTTGCTTCAGGTCAAAAACCTTAATAGCCACAATTTTGTTTTCATCTGCTACGTTCCCTTTATATACAGATCCAGAACTACCCACTCCGATCAAATTAATAGAGTTGAACCCATTTGTGGCTTTGACAATGTCTTCATAAGACAATTTCTGAAATCCCCCTATTGATGGAGTCTCTATAGAAGCCTTACTATTCTTCCTTCTCAACCAATAAAATGTTATCAATAGCAACAAAAGAATCAACGCCGCTACTATCCCACAAGTAACTGCAATGATAACATAAGGGGAATGTTTTCCTTTGCTCTTCGAACAACTTGGCAAATCTAGGCTCGGCATACCACCACAGAGATTATTGTTTCCTTCAAATGAAATCGCGCTCGTGTTCAGGAACACCCCTTTGCTCGGTACCTCACCCTCGAAGTTGTTGAAAGATAAATTCAAATACTGCAATTGAAATTTCTCCAGGAATGTTGGAACAGGGCCAGATAGATTATTACTTGAGAGGTCAATGTACTGAAGACCATTCAAAGAACTCAAGAATGAAGAGATAGTCCCTTCAAATAGATTATTTTGCATGTAAAGCTCCACCAAGCTAGTGCATCCACCGAGGCTACTAGGGATTTTTCCTGATAGTTCATTGCCGTGTACGTATAATGCCTCTAAGTTTTTCAATGTACCGATTTCTTCCAGTAAGGAACCCCTTAATTGGTTTTCCGATAGATCAAGAAACAAAGATAGGGAAGAGATAGTGAAAACTTGAGATGGTATGATTCCACTCAGATAATTCTGCGAAAAGTCAATCCCTATCAAGTTTTGGCATTTCCCGATACTCGGAGGAATGCTTCCTTGGAAATTGTTCCCATTCAACCTAAGTACCAGTAGCTTCGTCAAGTTCCCTATCATGGAGGGGATATTCCCGGTGAGTTCGTTCATGGCAACAACCAACTTCCTCAGCTCGATGAGATTTCTGATGGTGTCGGGAATGTTGCCCGTGAACTTGTTGTTGGCCATATTCAACCGTTCTAGGCCTCGCAAGTTCCCAATGCTTGAAGGGATGTTTCCAAACAATCGATTGCCCTCAATCCACATTAGAGTCAACTGGGAGGATAAGTTGCATATAGATTCAGGCAAAGTACCTCCAAAATTATTATCATTGATTGCCAAGACGTTGAGGCTGGTAGAATTGATTGATTCAAGGAATTGCAGGTCACCTTGCGCTCCACTACCTAGTAGGTTGACCGAAATACTGATCCACTGCAACTGATTGAGCTTTTCCACAGTAGGCACGTTTCCAAAAAATTTGTTTTTCGCGATCGCTAACCACATTAATTTTGTGGCATTTGATATGGAAGCAAGAATGGGCCCAGTAAATTGATTGTCTGAGACACTTAAATAAACAAGATTAGGAAGAGTGACGCCTAAATCTGAAGGAAGACTCCCTTCAAGTTGGTTTTCGTCTACCTTAAAGAAGACAAGAGAAGATATGTTGAAGATGGAGGAAGAGAGAGTGCTAGAGAGTCCATTTGTATTGAGATAAAGAAGCTCCAAATTTTGCAAATGGCCCAATGAAGCCGGAACTCTTCCCACGAAGTTATTAAATGCCACTGAGATGTTCACCAGATATGTGAGGTTCCCGAAGAATTCAGGGAAGTTTCCAAAGAGATTGTTGTTGGCCATAAAAACTGTTGTTAGCTTCGACATAGAAGGAATTGCTATCGGAACTTCACCAACTAGCCTATTATTGCTCAGTCCCATATATTCAAGATTTCTACAGCCTGAGATGTTGGTAGGAATTTGACCAATGATTAAGTTGCTTGCTAGGCCTAAGTATTTGAGTCTATACAACTTGCTGATCTCCAGGGGGATTTCGCCAATGAAACTGTTGTTTTGGATGTCCAACTTCTGGAGGAAGCTCAGGTTTCCAATAAAAGGAGACAGCAACCCTACGAGTTTTAGAGATGGAAGTATCAAACCGGTTATCCTCGGATGCCGACGGCCACATGTGATCCCATGCCACTGGCAAAAATGGGTAGAGTCGTTCCACGTGCTGAAAATTCCGAATGGATCGTCGGATATTTTATCCTTAAACTGAAGCAATGCATCTCGATCGGTTTTGTTAATTCTTGGGACTGAGATTGCTCTACAATAGGGCATTGGCACCATCAACGTAACGAAAGAAAGTAGACAAAGAGAAGTGATTGAGAAGGACATGAAAGACTTCATGCTTGAAAGTTTTTTGGCCCCTCACACTTTGAACACTATCTACTAAGAAATGGATGGAGTTTTTGGCCATAGCCCCCAGCTGCTAGATGTTCATTATAAACATGGTCATTTCACTTGGAATCCTACTCTTGGCGTGATGCGGAAGATGCAAAGTATGTGAGTCTAGTCCCTCGCCAAAAAAAAGACAAACTTCTTGGGCGGGTTTTAGTTTTAGACCATTGCGTGGTTTTAAGACTCTCAACATGGTCATCACACACTTATCGGAGGATTGAAACATGGCCATCCCACTCACAATCCTGCTCTTGGCATGATGCGGAAGACTCATAAAGTAAATAACTAAGACTCATTGAAATATGGTCATCCCACTCGCAATCCTACTTGGTATGATGCTGAAGACTCATGAATCTTGGCATGATGCGGAAGACTCAGAAAACTAAGGAATAAGACCAACTAAAATATGGCCATCCCACTCGCATTCCTACTCTTGGCATGATGTGGAAGGCTCGTAAAGCAAAGGACTAAGATTCTTGGCGTGATGCAGAAGACTCATAAAGCAAAGGACTAAGACTCTTGGCATGATGCGAAAGACTCATAAAATAAAGGAAGACTCATACAGCAAAAGACTAAGACTCACTGAAACATGACAATCCCACTCGCAATCCTACTCTTGGCATGATGCAAAAGACTCATAAAGCAAACGACTATAATCCTCTAATAAGCATGTGATGACCATGTTGGGCCTAAATGTACGCAATAGTTTAAAAATACCACTCACTTGGAAATGCCCAAACCTAACAATGCGTAACTAAAAGAGCCGATGATCTCGCAATCCTATCAATTAAACGAGAATCGACGTTAAAACCGAGTAAAATACTACAACAATTACGAACCAATTAAACATCACCTAAATGCTAATAAAATGACTCCTACGCACTAACAAATTGCTCACCCAAAGCGATTACACAAACCTAAACACGATGTGAAACTCAGCTTCAAAACCCTAAAATTTCGCTTCAACTAAACCGTTGTGCCAAAACGACTCACATCAAAATTCACGGCTCTATGACACTAAAAACCACAATTCCCATGAAGTCCCGAAACTCCACAACTCAAAAAACAAATTACATTGCTCAAATTTCCCAAAATTTCGAATTTAAGCACTACATCCAAAAACCACTCCGATCATACAAACTAGGGGTACGAGCACTTATCAAACATTGCGATACGTAATTGCGTTAGGCTCGGTAGCTTATACGCACAAAGCTCCTTCTCTTCTCTGTCTTCTTCTTCTTTCCTCTTATTTCTTTCTCTCTCTTCTTTTTCCTTCTTTTCCTGCCGTCCACTTCCTCATTTTGCTTCCTTTCGTTGGCTTTTCAAATCCCTTTTTTTATGTTTTAGAGTGGCCCCACCACCTTATCTTTTGACCTAGTAAAAATCTCAAATATTACCATATCAATCTTAGTCCTTTGCTTTATGAGTCTTCCACTCATCCCGCCAAGAGTAGAATTGTGAGTGAGATAACCATGTTTCACTCCTCTAGTAACTGTGTGATGATCATGTTGAGCGTCTTAAAGTCCCGATGACCCATAGGAGCGGCGGTTGAAGTGCATGTGGTTTTTCTATGGCTCTGATTCACGAATTTTTTAGAATTACGTGGCCCAAAAGCCATCCCGATAGCAAGTCTTGAGCACCAAAAGCATTAGTTAGTAATAAGTTAAAAAAATATACGGGTGAATATCACGAAGACGCGCAAACTCCAAACTAATTTTATAACATATACTAGTTTCAAAAATTAAGTTTTATATAAAAAGAGTATGATTTTATCGTGTGCTGTTCAGGGATTTTATCACTGCTTCCAATCCATTATTGTTGCCCTGTTTTGGATTGGTGTTCATCCCGCATCCGGCTTTCTCTTATTTACTTTCATTGTGCATCCAGAGGTAGAGGATAAATTTCAGTGGTGGCCATTGTCATTATTTGAGTAGGTTACTGAACTTTGATTTAATCACCAAGTGAACCAAACTTTTAGTTTCTTGGAATTGTTGCATTTTGTCCAGAACACTACTTATTTCGAACAAAATGCTGCCATGTCACTCATGTGACTTGGCATTCTAAAATATGGCCACATATCAACCACATCAGTAGTTCGCTGGGAAATCGGTCGGATTTCATTGAGTTGCCTCAATTGAAAAAGGAAAGAAAAACAGAGTTTAAAGATCAGTGAATTGACGTGATTGAAATAAAAATTGAATGATCATCAGAACTTCAACGACCACAAATGGAGTCGAGCTCAGTGAAAAAGAGGTATGCGGATATTGTTCCATTTTCTGGTGAAAGCTTTTTATCATCATTCATCAGGAGCTGCAAGATCGTCTGGAGCTGTGCTTTGTGTTCCCCAGCTGGACCGGAACGGAAATATAGACGCTGCAAGGCTAACAAATGTGAGGCATAGGAGTTCAATTGATTGAAAGATTCCCCTGCACACTTTGTGTTATCCTTCCACACGCTGCTCTGGAAATGGATTTGCTGCTTATGACCTACTCCTGTTAGAAGAACGGATGGAGAAAGGATGGGATGGCGACCTTGCCTTGTCACGTGGCCGACCCAAAACAAAGACAGAAGTTTCCTTCTTCTGAGATGCAGGAAAAACGTGACCACCGGTTTAGCTTTCTACACTGAATAGTTCTAATCCTTCTAATTCTCTAGTGATGTGCCTCAGGGTTGAGTTCACAATCGCATGTGTCAAGTTCATAACAAATTCATAATTCAGGGGAAGTACACTATCAGTGCCATAAGTTGTGTACGGCGCTCACTTTGGTGCCAAAAGTTTCCGTCGGATCACTTAAGTGCCAAATTGGAGAAAAAACGACCACTTTGGTGCCACCGGCGAGAGATTCCGGCCAGATTAATTACGTGGCTTTTATTTTAAAAAAAAAAAGTTCCGGTTGCTTTAAAACGACGTCGTTTTCGGTCCTCCTTAAGAAAACGACGTCGTTTTGCCATCCTACGTGGATGGTGACCTCACAAAAACGACGCCGTTTAACTCATTTGGGGATTTTTTTTTTATTTGGGGATTGAAATTAGCGTTTTTCCGACCTAGCTCGCTCGGCCGTCGTCACTCAGCCTCCGCCGTTGCTCGGCCGTCGTTGCTCAGCACTGTTCGGACGCCCTCGACGGCACACGAGGGAGCACCAGCCCCGGTCCCCGGAGCTTAGGTACTGGAAGACGCAGGCCAAGTACTCGTCGAGGAGATCGGAGATGGAGAGGGAGACATCAATGGCGGCGCACTCGTCGGCGGCCTCCCCAAGCACCGGCCAGATCACGGCCTTCGACTTGGCTGCCGAGTGGCCGTCATCGGGGTCAGGGTCAGAGCCGCGGCCGCCGAGTGGCCATCGTCGGGGTCGGGGTCGGAGCTGCAGCCGCCGAGTGGCCATCGTCGGAGTCGGGGTCGGGATCGGGGTCGTGGTCGGACCCGTGGCCGCCGAGTGGCCATCGTCGGTGGTCGTGGTCGTGGTCGGAGCCGCGGCCGCCGAGTGGCCATCATCGAGGTCAGGGTTGAGGTCGGGATCAGGGTTGGAGTCGCAGCCGCCGAGCGCGGGGGCCGTCGAGGACGACGATTGGCCAGAGATTTAGGGTTTTAAATTGGGGGAGACACCAAACGGCGTCGTTTTGGTGTTAGGATGCTGACTATACTCTCCGGCGAGCCACATCAACTTCAAAAATTAATAAAAAAAGTGCCACGTCGGATTTCCGGCCAACCATATCGGCGTTGGCACTAAAATGATCATTTTTCAAACTTTTTGGCACTTAAGTGATCCGACAGAAACTTTTGATACCAAAGTGAGCGCCATACACAACCTATGGCACTGATAGTGCACTTATCCCTCATAATTCCAGTTTCCGCTTCTAGGGAAAAGTAAAGAATCACCATTAGGCAGTAGAGATGCGGAAACTAAATACTCAACCGAGAGGAAAATTGAAAACGATATATTGACCAAAGTCCCGACCTTTTAAATGATCAACTACCCTCAAATTTCTTGCTGATTTTTTTTCTGGCAATAGCTCTAACTTGATTAGAACTTATTAAAATCCCAAGAATAGAGAGGCAAATGATCTAAGATCACTTTCAGGGGGATTAAATTTAACTACTAAGTCAGAATGAACCTCGAAAGGGTTCCAGCATTCAATTACAGAAGCCATAAAAGGCATAAAGGAGACCGTCGCCTTTGTCTGCTGCCATACCCTACGATAACAGCATTTATTTTGGCCTAACTTTCCGGTCCCCTCCATAGTAGCATTTCCATTTCGACATAGAAAACAAGCATATGCTTGTGTCTATTTCTTATTTCCCTAGTAACTAAACATGTCTATATTTCGTCATCATCGATGGGCCGATAGTCAGCATACAAATTGCAGCAGCTAATGCAGCGTGAATGGAGGCAAGTCAGCGAACTGTTGCCTGAATTGATCAACTCCACCGTGTTTCACAGAACATTTGCATACATCAGTGACCATTTCACTTCTCTCGCCAGATAACAATTATCAATTCCACTGTTCTTTTTACATGACATGTAACCATGCTCAAACACCAATGCAGTGGCTCTAGTAAACAAAACAAACCCCCCATATGAAAGCATGACCCTAACAGATACAAGACTTCACATAAAGCAATAGAAAAAATTGGATAGCAAATTATAGTTTTTAACATGAGCATATCTGCATTAGAACTGCATTCCGTAGGGACCAATTACTGGATTCGACCATTTCATGATCTCCAATTTTAGTCGCAGGAAAAAGCAAGGGACAAGTAGCCAGACAATTTGATATTGTTGTCCAGGCTTAATTCACAAGAAGCATATCTATTGAATTCATGGAAACTGAGGGACAATATCTGTTGCAACCTTGACTCCTATGATGTCGCTCGACGAGGTGTTCGTGATTTGTATGCACAAAGCCCTTTCTCTTCTCTTTTTCTTCTTCTTCTTTCCTCTTCTTTCTTTCCCCTTTTCTCTTTTTTTTCCTCTTTTTGCCAATTGACTTTTCAAACTTTTTTTCTTTTATGTTTTAAAGTGGATCCCACCACCAGTTTTTGACCTTGTCAAAATCTCAAATATTGCAATATAAGTCTTAGTCATTTGCTTTGCAAGTCTTCCACAGAAAACTCAAAAAGCATATAAGTCGTAGTCTTTGCTTTACTAGTCTTCCGCTCATCATGCCGGGAGTAGGACTGCTAGTGGGATGACCATGTTTCAGTCCTCTGGTAAGCATGTGATGACCATGTTAAGTGTCTTAAAATTCGCAATGAAGCATAGGAGTAGGCAGTTCAAGTACATGTGATTTTTCTATTACTCTGATTAATGAATCTTTCATATCTCCTGGCCCAAAAGCAGTTCTGATAGCAAGTCTTGGGCACTAAAAACATTGGCTAGTAATAAGTTTAAAAAAAGAAAAAGAAAAAGGATGAACATCATATGAAGCCACAAACTCTAGACTAATTTTTTAACCATCAAAAATCCCAAACCAATACATTTGTGACAAATTTATCTTTCGTTAAATTAAATTAATATCACGAAAAATCACAAACCGATACACTTATAAAACTAGTACTTCCGTTAACTACTACATGTTTTCCAACTTAATAATTTGATAGTGAAATTTATCGAAAACAAGCAAAGAGTAAATTCGTAGCAAATATACCAGTTTGAGGTTTTTCATAGTTAAAAGATTAGTTTGAGGTAAATTTATAGTAGGTATATTAGTTTGGAATTTTTCGAGTATTTCACCAAAAACTAGCAGAAATCAATCAAAATAGTGACGGCCCACATATTGCATCAGGCCTGGCCTACTCGGTTGGGCCTATTCAACTCTTTAACTGGACCCAAATTTACTATCATGGGCCGGGCGGGCTAATACTCTTCAACCATCGGGAAATCCGGCGTTTCACGAAATGTATCGATGACGGAGAGCACTTACTCGAACTCACATCCATCTTCTCCACTGTGCCAAGGTTTCATAGCTTGATCTTCGCTCGCTCCTTGAAACTTCGTACTCGGCCTCCATCTTCTCTACCCTCTTTCTCCATTTCGCTCCCCACTTTTAAAGGGCCCAAGTTTCTCTTCTCTTTACTTGTTATGAAGCTTTTTAAGAATGCCCACCACCTGTTTGATTAAATGCGCTTGAGGAAAAAGATTTTTTTTAAGTGTGTTAGATCATCGAAGATGATGATTTATTAAGGGTTCAAGGACATTCTCAAGATTCAGAAGTTCAGGAGGTTCGTGGGTTACTCTGTGTTCTACTGCTTCACTGCCGTCTTGAGCTATGCCTACACCAACAACACGTGAGTCTTTGCTGCCCCTTTTCCAGCTCGGTGGAATAATTTTCTCCCCGCTGTGCAGATTCCAAAGCTAATTCTTATATTTTCATCGTCGTTGTTGCAGTACTAGAGCTGGGTATTCTAGAGGAGAGCAGTATTATGCGGCTTACCCAGCCGGAACCGATTTATTGGGTGATTCTGATAAAGTCTGTTGGTGCTATGATTATGTGGCATTTTCCACCTTGTGCTGCATTTTCCTTGATTGTTTATGATCCCCGACTTATGTCTGATTAATGAATTTGGGCATAGTTGTACAAAGCTGCTCTTGGCAATTGCTTTGAAGCGGAAGAGGGGGGTCCCATCAAGTTCTGCATCATGTCCAAGCACTTCAAGTGCCTGGGAAAAGCGCCATATGCATATCGTGCTGTAAGTGACTGACTTCCCAAATGTCCATAAATTCGTTTGGTTTTGCATTCCTCTTGTTTAAGGTTACTCCTGTCATGATGAATGTTCTGTCATCGGTGGAGAGGATAATTCAAGAGTGCTTTGTCCATTTATGGACCACGTGGAAACCACAATAGTTGACTGTTAAAATTGAAAGTAGGAATTTTTTTCTTTTCCCCTTTGGTATTGTTGTGTATGTATGGATCAGAAAAAAACCAAGATTTTGGAGATGGAGGAAACCATAATTTTCCCTTTCTTTGCTAATTTAAAACAAATGGTTTACGTTTCTCAGCTTAATCATCCAATTATGCCGGCCTTTGCTTTGTAGCCTGATGGCTTGACTGATGTTGAAGGGAAAAAACAGTTGCCCTCAGGGAAATGCTTTGACATTACTGTGATTATTGAACTGAGTCATATTAAAAGTCAAGAACTAAGAGGCAAAGAATAATTGCTCATTCATGGATTAGGTGTTCTGTGTCATTTTCTCTTATCCTAATGGTGAAGTGAAACTCTTGGCAACCGTCATGAAAGACTTGAAACGGCAAGTTGACATTACACCATGGCAGGGTCATGCAGATCAGGATCGTTAGTTGGTTTTGATTCTTTCATCTTCAAAGATAGGATTATAGTACAAATCAAGGATCTAAGATCCTGTAAAATTGTCTAACTGAAGCTTGTGATGCCAATTAACTTTGTTATACGTAATTACCTGCATATAAACCTAAAGAAGGAATGAAGATCAAAGAGGGAGTTCTCATTTGAGAGGTCAAGGTTAAATCCTAGCATTCGCAAATCCCAACTTAAGCACGCTCTTGCATTTAAAGTGTCAACTTCGCACTGCAAATTTCGTTGCTCCTCATATTTGGTCTCTGTCTTTCTTTGCTGCAGCAATATGTGGCGCACCTTCTCTCCCTTGGACAACTAGATGGATCTGGATAGAGGGAAAATGCTGGTACTGCCAAAATTATTTGTTGGACTGTGTAAAGATGAAATTGCAGGATAGAGGGAACATTTTCCCGTTTGGATTTGTTAAAAATTGTAAAACCAAGAGCCCGTGGCTTATTTTTACAAATAATATGGTGTATGGTACTAGTTTTAACATTTACTAGTTTCAAAATTTAAGTTTTAAATAAAAAGAGTATGATTTGATCGTGCTGTTCAGGGATTTTATCGTTGCTTCTTATCAACTATCGTTGCCCTGTTTTGGATTGGTGTTCATTCCGCATCCTGCTTTCTCTTATTTACTTTCATTGTGCATCCAAAGGTAGAAGATAAATTTCAGTGGTGGTCATTAGTCATTTTTTTAGTAGGTCACTGAACTTTGATTTGATCACCAAGTGAACCAAACTTTTAGTTTCTTGCAATTGTTGCATGCTGTCCAGAACCCAACTTGTTTCGAACAAAATGCTGCCATGTCACTCATGTGATTAGGCATTCTAAAATTTGGCCACGTATCAGCCACGTCAGTAGTTCATTGGGAAATCGGTTGGATTTCATTTTAGTTGCCTCAATTGAAAAAGGAAAGAAAAACAGAGTAAAGATCAGTGTATTGACATGATTGAAATCAAAATTGAATGATCATCAGAACTTCAAAGACCACAAATGGAGTCGAGCTCAGTGAAAAAAAGGTATGTGGATATTGTTCCATTTTCTGGTGAAAGCTTTTTATCGTCAGGAGCTGCAAGATCGAGCTGTGCTTTGTGTTCCCCAACTGGACCGGAATGGAAATATAAACGCTGCAAGGCTAACAAATGTGAGGCATAGGAGTTCAATTGATTGAAAGAGTCCCCTCCGCACTTTGTGTTATCCTTCCACACGCTGCTCTGGAAATTGATTTGCTGCTTATGACCTCCTCCAGTTGGAAGAACGGATGGGGATAGGATCGGACGGCAACCTTCCCTTGTCACGTGGCCGACCCAAAACGAAGACAGAAGTTTCCTTCTTCTGAGACGCAGGAAAAACATGACCCCCGGTTTAGCTTTCTGCAGTGAATAGTTCTAATCCGTCTACTTCTGAAGTGATGTATCTCAGGACAATCGCATGTGCCTCGAGTTCATAACAAATCCATAATTCAAGTTTCCGCTTCTAGGGAAAAGGAAAGAATCACCATTAGGCGGTAGAGATGCGGAAACTAACTACTCTACCGAGAGGAAAATTGAAAACGATATATAGACCAAAAGTCCCAACCTTTTAAATGATCAACCACCCTCAAATTTCTTGCAGATTTTTTTTGGGGTAACAACTCGACTTGATTAGAACTCACCGAAATCCGAAGAAGAGAGAGGCAAATGATCTAAGATCACTTTCAGGGGGATGAAATTTAACTACCAAGTTGGAATGACATCCGAAAAGGTTCCAGCATTCAATTACAGAAGCCATAAAAAGCATAAAGGAGACCGTCGCCTTGCTGTCGCCTTTGTCTGCCACCATACCCTACGACAATAGCATTTACTTTGGCCGAACTTTCCTGTCCCCTCCAGAGTAGAATTTCCATTTCGACATAGAAAACAAGCATATGCTTGTGTCTATTTCTTATTTCCCTAGTAACTAAACATGTCTATATTTCGTCATCATCAATGGGCTGATAGTCAGCATACAAATTGCAGCAGCTAATGCTGCGTGAATGGAGGCAAGTCACCATTATCCTAAATAAGCACCAAGAGACCAAACACAAAAATCATGTCGCCGGTACTTTGCATTACATATGAAGAGCAATTTTCACTTCTTTTCCCCTTGTACTAGAAACCCTTCACCAGCTCTCCATTTCGGTTGAAAGTCGAATCAGCCTGGAGAAGATACAGGGTTAGCATGATTTTTTATGTGGCTAGTGTACGGTAACTTTGACATGACGCTAGACAATGAGAGATGAATTTCACAATCATAGAAATATAAGCATTGAAGCCTTCTTTGCTCTTCAAAATTGGAAACAGTAGGCCTTCATGAGTGACAGAGGAAGCTAGGGTAGCCAAAAGTTAATCATAATTGCAGTCATCACATATCAATATAACTTTTGAGATTCTACAAACTCAACCATGAGGTTCGTGTATGATTAGGCACCATTAGCAATATTGTACTTGATGTAAGTTTAGAGATCAATTACCTCGCAGCTTTTTCCCTTCATGCTCGAGCATGTGTAAGCACCCATGCTGGAGCTCCTTGAAAGGATATGAGAGCTGTATCTGGGCCTGGTCAAACCATCCTGAACACTACAACCATTTTTTAAAGCAGATTCCAGATTCCCGATACTTTGTAGACCTGGAGGACTATAGAGTGATGCACGAGAAACGGAAGTAGAGGTACGCCTTCCAGACTCGTTGCTTTGCTCCAGAGTCTCCTCTTTGGGTTGACATACCCGCTCCCTGTGGAAAAGGGCGATTACAGTCGGCAATGTTAAAGCTTTCATCTATCCACAGGCCAATAGGGAAAAGAACAATCATTGACATTAACAAGTATCTGGAATTCCCCCACATTATTGGATTCGCACATGCTTGTTCCTTTCACGTAATAATTACATAAGAAGCTTGGCGTATTGATTTTCAATTAAAATGCAACTAATTGAGCAAACATATAATAGTATCAAAGATCCAATAAGACCAAAACAATGTTAACCTACAACTGCAATGGACATTATTCATCCTAAAAAGTAATCAAATGATTGATAGGGCCAATGTCTTTGAAATACCAATCATCTGGAATGATAGTGTCAGATATGTTGCATCACCTGGGTAAGGAGGCATGCTTTCTGTGTAGTGGCGTACTTCTTCGAGATTTACCAGAGTGCTCCTCAAGTTCAGCGAATTGTTGCCTGAATTGATCAACTCCACTGTGTTTCACAGAACATTTGCATACATCAGTGACCACTTCACTTCTCTCGCCACATAACAATTATCAATTCCACTGTTCTTTTTACATGACACATAACCATGCTCAAACACCACTGCAGTGGCTCTAGTAAACAAACCCCCGCCCCCTTTTTTTCTTTTTCTTTTCTCCCTCCATGAAAGCATGAACCCAAGAGATACAAGACTTCACATAAAGCAATAGAAAAAATTGGATAGCAAATTATAGTTTTTAACATGAGCATATCTGAATTACAACTGCATTCTGTAGGGACCAATTACTGCATTCTACCATTTCACGATCTCCAATTTTAGTCGCAAGAAAAAGCAGGGGATGAATAGCGAGACAGTTTGATATTATTGTCCAGGCTTAATTCACAAGAAGCATATATATTGAATTCATGGAAACTGAGGGACAATATCTGTTGCAACCTTGACTCCTATGATGTTGGACTGATGGTACCCAGTCCATACAAGAACTACTCCTTGACAAGGCAGACATATTGAAAAATAATATATAATTTTTCACCTTTGCCCACTTCAAAACTCCCTAAGAGAAGCACATTTTTCACACAATTTATGGCTGCCTATAACTTTTGCAAGCACATAGAAAGATTTTTTCAACATGAACGCATAACATGGAGCATGCAACTTTAAATTATGATGCTTTTGAGATTGGAAGTACTGCAATCTAATTCTCAGTCTGACTGAAATTTGATCCTCATCATCACAGCCTCAATACATAGTTTTATTTCTATCCATTTTTCCTTGTCCAATCACAACTAAAAGATATTTTCACCTCACCTTGGATACAT
Organism: Eucalyptus tenuipes; assembly: GCA_014182365.1. NCBI lineage: Eukaryota > Viridiplantae > Streptophyta > Magnoliopsida > Myrtales > Myrtaceae > Eucalyptus > Eucalyptus tenuipes. Next base: position 26,483,590 of record CM024538.1, on the reverse strand, counting down.
GAAATGTATTTGCTCAGCCCCTTGAAGGTACTCCTTCAACATCTGTGGATGATACTCCAAAATCTGCAGTCCTTTCAGCATAGTGCAAAATTAGATATTTGATATAAATAAAATCTTAAGGACATCAATACCTTTAAAAGTTAAATGAGCACAACCAACAGTCATACCTCTCGGTAGATCAGCTCCCTCACGTCATCTTTTGTCAGTTTTCTCCGCTCAAACTCAAATTCCAGCTTTGGAATGTGTCTCATCGATGGCTCACAGTCAACATTGGCCAACCCTTGAAAGTAAGGATCAGCTAAAGCCTGTACACAAAACAACCATTTTAAGAAAAGAATTCTAATTTTAAAAAACCCACAATCCAAAAACTTTGCTCTTAATTGGGCTATTCTCACCTCTTTAGCAGAAATGCGATCTTCAGGATCAAAAGCAAGCAAACGTTCTAGCAGACGCAAAGCCAATGGATCTGAATCAGGAAATTTTTGTGAAAAGGGAACTGGAGGCTTCTTCTTCAAACTAGTTAAATATCTTCTAGCTTTTTCGTTCCGTATCTGCAGATTGACAGAGAGACACATCACTGTAACCAGGACTGCAGAAACCACAAAAGAGCTCTCCTGATCTCCTCTGACAGTTAAATAAAAAGAAAATAAGAGAATGCAACAGGAGAAACAAACCCTAGCAATCGATTCATAAGAAGGGGTGCCAAGCAAATCAGTAATGAGATCCAGTTGATGTACGACATTCTTCCCAGGAAACAAAGGTTTGCCTGTGAGCATTTCAGCAAATATACATCCTATGCTCCAGATGTCAACAGCAGGGGTGTACTGCAACAAGTCATTATATAAAACGAAAAATGAATGTAAACCTCAAGTTATCTCACATTGGAACTACAAGCTTAACATATTGACAGCAACCCCTCCAAGTTGAGGTTTAGGTCCATGAGCCGTAATCAAACAAGTGAAGTGCCCACACCTCAACATTGACAAGAATCACACAAATCAGGATGGTTAATGTGAGAAAAATGCATAGACAGCATGAGCTTGCCATACCAACTTTATGGCAATGACAAGCTTTGACATATCATGCTTCAAACAGTGGCAAACCTTGATAAACTCCAATCAACAATACAATTTACAAGCTAACAATAGAAACAGTGTCTTCTCTAAATCCACCGGTTAGCCTGACGAGGAATACCAAACAAAAGCAATAAAATCGTGAAACGAACTTAGAAATTATTGCTTATCACCCCCAACAAAAGGAATCCTTGGACTATACAAATAAGCAGCTTTCGTGCAACCAAATATGCATAGTTCAGCACAATTCAGTTCATCAAGACAAGAGCAGTCAAACTTACAACAAAATCGTATAGGTAACTTTTAAGTTGCTGAAGAAATATCAGTGCCCAAAAAAGAGTGCCTTCAGTATTAAGTAAACTATAATTACTGAGTCATAGTTAGCACCTGAAATTTAGCTGGCACAGTGCCCGCTTAAAACCTCATAACCAACATCAGGATCAAACCAAAATTTTGCGAAAAGTGCAGTTTCAAAGAAATTTACTAAATTTCTTCCAAAATCAGGCCAAGCCTAGAGTCTCAATCTCTAAGGAAGGCCCCACTCCAGATTCTTAGCCTCTAGGTATAAGAAAAGCATCTCCGGACATGTTTGGTCCCAATTGAATGGCCAACACACCAAAAGTTAAAAGAGTTTGAAAAATCAACCTCTACGAGCAAGATTTGTAGATCTTCAGAACAGCAACAGGGTTTAGTTCCTTCTCGTGCAGTTGGTCTAATGAAAACATAGCACCTGCATATGCAATCTCTGATGCATAAAGAGTACTGTGCAATACTCACGGCTGGTTGGGCAATGTCAAACCACGATATGTGGCTGTTTGCTAAAAGCAACTCTTCTTTAGAATATAAACTAATTTTGCAATATCAAATGGTGAAAACTCGTTGATAAGAGCATAATGCCATTATGTTGCTTGTTTGTCAACAAATCAAAACACTCAATGTCGATGGATCATGAGAAGCATGCATTGAAGGATTGAATTCTACAGCCATCCCCTTCTAGACCGGTACATAATTGCTTAATCAAGATTGCACTGATAAATGTCAAAATGTCAGTGTAACCGTCGAGTATGATGCATGGAATAAGCATTACGCAGTGAAAGAACTTCCCCTTTTTCAGACTGAAAGTGAAACCATCTAAGGAACTCAAATAGATGGAAAAGCAAAGTGAATTCGCAGCAATAAGAAAACAAAAAATCATGTCTGAAAAAAATTGCATGTGTTAGCAAATAACAATAGTGACTAGATTCTATAGGACTGCGAATTACTTACCTTCGAGTAAAAACAGCCACACAGTTCAGGAGCACGGTACCATCGAGTTGCCACATAATCCTTTAAAAATAACTACGATTAGCAATCAACTACTTATGAAAAATCTGTGCCTCAATTAATTACTGAGTCTTAAACAATGTTGGATCAACGGAAGCACTTTTATCAAAAAGTTGCCCCCCCATTTAGAATAAATCTTTCTTGATATGTGGCAGAAGGAACTGAAACCATATCTAAAATACACTTACTCCTAAAAACCATATCCAATAGGCAGAAAAGATTGAATTTTCAGTTCACTTCAGCTTAAGCCATGTCCACACCTCAAGTCTACCAAGTATTTAGACAACCCCTAATAGCTGGCAAAACGTTATCCAACATGTCCTTCTAAAACTATATGAGCAAATCGCCAGTAGTCAGCTTAGACATGCAATAGAATTGATGTTTAAATGCTATTTGGGAATACATTGACGGTACTATTTCTCGATGGCACAATTTCTAACTTTCGAAAGATAACAGAAGATACTCCAAATTTTTTATTTGCAATTTACAAAAAACCTACGTACATTCATACAATGTTCACAATAGATCCTTTCGGGTACATGAACTACCATGAGGTTATCAGATTAATTCCTACTAATGTCATGTTATCAGCGATCGAACCAAGTTAATACTAATAAATTCTCAATTATGTAGGCTCTGGTTCATAATCCATGTTCGTGCATTAGATCATTTCACTGGAAACCTGTATCATATCCCCACATCACCAATTTTATGATTAAACAAAAAATCACTTAGGCACATACAGTCCAAAAAATAGCAGTTGGTGTATCACTAAATGAAGCACGAGCAAGCCCAAAATCACAAATCTTCAGCTTGCAGTCTGCATTAGCAAGTATGTTTTTTGGCTTCAGATCCCGATGGAAGACATTGGCTGCAAAGCAAACGAATACATTAGAGCAATTATATAAACAGAGAACAGTTTAGGAAAAGAAGTCAAGAAAAAATCTGAACAAAGTCGATGCAAAAAAGAAGATAAAAAATGGTCCATCATCAAAAAGTGGGTTCCAACCTGAATGTATATACTTCAGGGCTCGGAGAAGCTGGTACAAGAAAAACTGATGGTGGCCAGGACTGAGATCATCATTGTACTTAATTACTTGGTGAAGATCAGACTCCATCAGTTCAAAGACGACATATATGTCCTTAAATTCTCTTGGGCATGGAGGAAGCATTATATGCTTTATTTCTACTATATCAGGATGTTTGAGCAGCCTGAGCAGCTTAATTTCTCTAAGAATGCGTATAGCATCGGAAACATGCTCCAAAACATTATTGATCTTCTTGATAGCTACCCTTTCTCCAGAATGAGTGTCAATTGCTGATGCAACAATGCCATAACTTCCCTTGCCAATTACTTCCTGAATTTCATACTGACTTGCCTCACCGTATTCCGTGAAGAATTCTTTGTCCGGCATTATCTGAGTCAAATCAGATTATTAGGACCCCAGATGACAAAGGATTGAACTCACAGATGAAAGATTAAAGTAAAAAAGACAGATAAATGATTATTTGATGGTAGAAATATAATAGGTTCCAAGTGCCCAGACAGTGTACTGATCATCTTGGTGATAGATCTCGTGTTGGTAGTTTGTGCTTTCCAATGGGACTCCTAGGCCTTTTGCTTAGTCATGTCATGTGCATTGGACTGATGGAGTTGATTGTAATTATGACTGCCATCCAGAAAACATCGACAATACGAGAAAAGTACACCATTTATCCTCATTTTTTAAGGATATTGTCACTTCTTTTATTTCTGAATAAATTTTCTCAAACAAATACAGCATGAGCCAGAAATACCCTTTTCTAAACCTTTCAGTCATCACTTTTAATTGACTGCATAAACTACCAAATCTAGTCCACCAGGGCAGGTCCCAACCAAAAAATAAAGAGTAATTGAAGCTCTAAGGTTCATCTTGGCATGAAAAGGAGCCTCAAAGTGAGTGCTACATAGGACCACATTGAATTGGATAGAAATAGAAAGAGTATCACACCTCTTCTGCTATCTGTAAAAAGAAGGGACGCAGCATTGATATGAATTCGATCTTTCCATTCACATGTTCAAAAGGTAAGGAATGGACAGAGCATGAATCTATGAACATGAACCTAGCATAGATCCTGGAAAAGGGAGGTCATGACAGGAATTCAACATGGAATTACATGAGGTAGAACCAGCATAGGCACTACAGCATTGTCCGGTAGAGTTTCACTATGGAGATATACATCTAACAAGCTTAAGCATGCACCAATTCAGGACACTATAACTCGGTAATACACTTCCTTTGTTTTAGCCAAAAGCTCAGTAGCACACCTTGCAAGTTAGGAAGTAACTCCTTAATGATCCGTACCTATCAAGTAGCAGCACCACAACAACATTGTATACAGTCTATAACACGAACCTAACATCTGAAACGCCAAAATCATGATTGAATGAGTAAATGCCAAATAAGATGGCTCTAAACTCACATATCTGCCTCCTCACAGATCAACAAGTAGACATCAATTGCTTCTGCACCTACCACCAAATGCCACAAGACTCGGAGCTGTTCTAGTATGCCAAAATATTACCAATTCGGTTGACATTCTTTAAACTTAAAATTTACAGAGTAAACAGATAGCAGGGACAACATAATTAAATGACAACCACTCAAACTATAAAAGCCCAGAAGCTAGGGCGTTGAAGAAAGGGTTGAAGCCAAGTACCCCCAAAACCGAAGAAATGAACATGAACAGAGACAAGACATAACCCGTAAAAGAAACACCTTTCTTGTTCTTTCCGGGGCTTAGCAATTCGATCCAGAAGGCGAACTTTCTGGGTAGTCACAAAACCTCTCGACAATCTCCAAACCCAACGGATAGATACCAGCCCGGACGAAGAAATGCTTCAACGCCCCGGCTATCTCGAAATACGCTATATTTGTTCAAAGTGAAGGAACAAGAAACGTATATAAATACAGGGGAAAATGACACTGGAGAGAGCCGAACGATTCTGTGGTGATCAAATCGCGCGCGTCAGAAATATCCAAAATCGCGGGTGGACTGAACCGTCTTCGTCATCAACGAATCAACCACAACAACACCAGTAACAACTACAACAACTAGCCCATCTTATCTTCCAATTCTCCCGCACGGATAAAAATAACCCCGAAAATAAATAAATGGACAGACAAACGACGCCCACCCAACAAAGACAGCTGTAGCTTCCGAGCAAGTCGTACCAAAAATTCCCTCTTTTTTTAAAAAATATATAAAGTCGTACAAATTCGACGCAGCGATTTTTATAGTTTCAAGAATTGGAAAAATAATCGTGCTCCAGAAAAAAGAAAAGGGTGGTGGGGGAGAGAGGCAGAAGGTAGAGGACAAGAGATTGAATGCGCATCAAAAATCGGACCTTATCTTATCGAATACACAACCCAAGAAAATGGGGGAGCGAATATGGGTGGAGGGGAAAGGGCCGGGGGGGCCTCTGATTCCGGATCTTATCCTCGCTGCAGGTCGCGCGTCAACCACCCACCCCGTCTTCCTCCTCCTCCTCTTCCTCTTCTCCTCCTCCTTCGCGACGCAGTCCTCTTTTGGAGCTGAACCCGATCTGAATTGGGGGAAAGAAAAACCCAACTTCAGCTGAAAACCCTAAGCTTTTTCTCCCCTGCCTACCCTTCTGCGAAGCAGCGGTCTGGAGCCGCCTGCCGACGAAGAGAAACGGTCAAACGACGTCGTCGGGCGACTCCTGGAGCCGAGATGGGGACGGCGAAGTCGTAAAGGAAGGAACTTTCCCCAGCTACTTGGACGATTTCGAGGAGAGAGAAAGAGAGAGAGAGAGAGAAGGTGATCAGAAGCGGAAAGGGTGGGGGCCCCTATATCTCAGAGACGAGAATCCACCTCCCCCAGTTAAGGCACGGCAAGTAAAATAAAAATTAGGGCGGCGGGGAGATGAACAGAGATTCCACGTTTTACGCGGAGAACCGACACAGTGCTCTTTCTTAAATATGTAATTAACCCTTCTATGGAGAAAACGTAATTGTATTCCTATAACTTAGCACGAGGGTAAAATTGAATTTTAAAATTTTCAAAAGATATAATTAAATTCTAAAATTTATTAAATTGAGATAAGATCGAATTGTATCGATTTAATAATTTTAAAACTTTATTAGACTTTCTACGAGTTTTAGGAGCCTGATTTCATTTTCGCGACAAATTTGAAAACTTTAGATGCACTTAACATATTTTTTAATTAACTAAGCAAAAAATAAGCTTATAAAGTTTTAATAGTATCATTATTGTTGTAATCATATGGTAATTAAAACTTTTTATTAGACATGCTTGGTAACAAAATCTTTTACTTCCTTATGGAACGTACTTTTAATTATGATGTAATCGTCAAGTTAAATGTGTGGATTGAATGAAAAATTTTCATGTTAATTCTGCTCGTGACTTTCTGTTTGGAAATTTGAGAAAACTATGAAACTGGTACACATGATACTATATGTTAATGATTGGATGTTCTGAAAATTTTGAGATAGCCAAATTTCCAAGAGTCATCAAATTAAATTAAAACGTTAAAAAGGGGCCATAAAATTTGTATAAAGAAAAAGTTGAAAAAAAAGGCCACCCATTAATGACACTCTGTTTGGTAAGACAGACCTGTTTTTTTTTTTCAAATTTCATTTCCTATGCAATTATATATGCTATGGCTTTGTGTTAAAACTCTCAAAACTTTTTTCAAATTCAAAATTTAGATAAAAACCCAGTTTTTTTCTTAGCAAATCCAGACAAGCTAGTGTCGAAATTAGAGAACTCAACATGAGAAATAGTCAAGCGTTCCTTTGGTTTTTTTTTGTTCCCACGCTAATGAAACTCCTAAAAATGTTCGTTGACATTACTGGTCAAAACTTGCTTATGAATGTACGGAACCGTAACATAATCTAATGTCAAGATGACTATTCCAAAGGTGCCTTAATCGTCAGAGTACAAAGCCGAATAAGATGTATGTTAGTGCTGTCGGTACCATAAATCTTTTAATGGTACATCCTTATCCAAATGACCTCATATAAATCGAGATAAAATTTTTATAATAGAATCTGGATTCCATATATAGATGTGCTAATATGGAGAAGTTATGATGTAAACTGATTTTAAGTACACCTATATTATTATAGTTGTTGATCACTTAAGTTCCATAATGAGACTCAATCTATATAGACCGAGTTTAATTAATATTTTTCTAGTACCACTCCTAACTATTGTTTCGGACGTATCACCATGTATAAACATAACCAACGGCCAATCAACATCGAAATGATCATTTCTTGACTATGCAAATGTAAATTGTTAAACTTATCTTGGTTTGAATTGTTATTTCCCAAAAACGTTTGGACTAAGTCGATGTGACGGCTACCATACTATGAATGAACCACGTGATAATGAGAGTTCAATTTGACTTTTGTGTTCTCTATTTTGTAAGAAATTGACTTGGCCTTCAGCCTCCGTAATTGGAAGGGTTGGCATTAGAGAAATAAAAGAGCCGAATTGACACTTGTGAATGATCACATCAAGATCCCGTCCACTTAAATCAGTTGCCATTAGAATGGAAGTTGGGTCTTCGCATGGAAATATCCAGCAATGCTGAAGAAGTGCTCATTAACCCGATTGACAATTCGAATTAAGCAGTGAATGGGCGAGGCTAAAAATTGATTTTTCTGAGTTTTATGTTGAAGCTGCCGCACAAAGGGTTTGATAAATAAGTCCACCATTGCGTACAACTACCTCAAAATTATTCAGAGCGTATCGGTCATTGACAATGTTGATTCAGCGATCGCGCTTGAGAATGAAGTTAATGGGCCACAAATTTCAAATTGGAACAATTTAAAGCGCACGAATGGTTGGCCTTTCCAGGTAGGAATTGTGTCATTATTCTTCGACTGTACTCGAGTTCTATGGTACAAGTTTTTCCCCGTTTTGGAATCACATTTCCGCCAAATTTCCATTTCAAGAAAAACCAAGCGGGAATTGCTGTTGATTCGAGCTTATTCTTCTGGTAAAGGAAGCTGCTTGGAATTGAGTTTCGTTTTATCAGAAGTATTGTTAGCATGACAACCTTAAATTTGTTCCCAGTGAATAGGCAAGCCATAAGAACAAAAGGCAGCAGAACCTCATGATTTCGACGCCTGAGAGTCTGTCCGTTTTTTTCTTTTTTTCCTTTTTCTGGGCGAAATCGGACTGCAGAGGCGAGACGAACAGGAGTAGCAGATGGAATCAACTTAAAGCCCGTGTTTGGCCAACAGCAATCTAGGGAATAGACTTAAGTCTTCCTTTCCCCAAAAGACTCCCTTGATCCTTCTTTCACTTTGTGAACATGGTTGAAGCTTTGAAGTTAAAAAATGGCCGCGAGCGGACACTGAATTTATCCTATAATTTCGTTCCTGGGGAGTCTCCAAGCAAGCTAGGACACGAATAAGTTCACAGACTACATGCAAGAGGCACCGGTGAGGGAAAAAAAAAGAAAGATTGATTAGCAAAACTAAAGGACAGGATTATGTTAAAGTTGACCTCCAAAGCTTACAAATTAAACCGGCTTGTTCATTTACAAAGAGCAGAGTACTACTATGTTCAAACCTTTTACCTATTAACAAAAGAGAGATCTACCCACGCCGCCTAAAATTTCACCATTTAGTTGATTTACACTTAGCTGATATGCCGCTTCCATTGAGATAGGGCTCGAAGGTTTTCATGACTTCCTCATATTGTGGCCTCTTGTAGTCCACAGCCTGTCGATGATTTCGTTTCAAAAATAAGCTTCTGTAACAAAAGCATTTTCGGAAATAAACGATGAATCAAACATGACAGTCGTCGAAACACACCTGCTCTATGACTTCTTCCGGGCTTGCCCATTTCCACTCTGCAAACTCTGTGTCGGCTTCACCATTTGCTAAGTTGATCTCACTGTCATTGTCTTTTGTCAGTCTCATGAGAAACCTGCCAATTAACAGAGTACATTCAAAAGCTCAGATTAATCAACAGCAAACTCTTAAATCATCAATTTTCCTTTCACTTCAAAGCATCACATAGATCATAAGAGTGAGTGTAGTTTCCTGAAGATGGACAAAAACCATCATTATCTCATTACAAGAAAACAAAATGGCAACAGTGCAATTCTTTATAGTGGACGTAGAAACTCTCCAAAATACAACAAGTTCAAAGAAACCATAGTCATGGCCTCCATAGAGTATCAGAGACACTGTTGAAACAATCGTGTAAAAGAAAAAAAAAGGAAGGACAACAAGATACTACCCACCGAAAGGAGAATCGGAGACACCGTCGTTGCTTGCAGATTTTCAAAGTCAAATGCATGTCATGTTTAAAATTTTCGGTTCACGAGGACACCAGAAACTCCATCTGAACGTACCAGATCAAAGTAAGGTCCTAATCTAAACTATGGCAGTGAAGATGAACAGCTTTCCAAAGATAAACATGCCAACCAGTCGTGTGCCTTACATGGTATGGCCACACCAGGAAAAAATAGATGGTCAAAGGGAAGAAAACATGCGGGCAAGATATGTGAGATGAAGGTTATAAGTAGCAGTGTGTTGCTATGAATTTCATGAACATTCAGAGTATAAGAGAAGAAGACATGACTGAAGTATGCTTTAGCAGGGAGGAAGGGAGAGCATACCACTTTTGCGCCTGCCCATGCCACTCGCCGCCCCAGAGACGATTCACTTTGGCCTTCACAGCGGGAGGAAAGTCATAGGTCAACCAATTTGGAACCTGTCAAAAATGCATGGGGGAACAAATTTAACCACTCATTCAATTAATTGCTATCTAATAACCAATGAGAAGATACCCCTAAGACTTCCACAAAACACTTAAAACAAGATTGGAAGAGACAAAATTTGGTGTGAAAAGGTTAAAAAAACCGTTATACCTTCAGCATGGGAATTATGGTAGCTGGAATTTTTAGTTATGGAGGCGAACAAATAGTATGTAGGTGAAATGCGACAGAGGCAAATTTAAACAAAAATAGAAAAAAGAAACACGCCTTGCTGGTTTCAGCTCTCTTCACCTTCCTTTCATTTCCAGTCTTGTTACCTAAAATGAGCAATTTTACTTTCGACATGATACAAATTCACCTTTTTCCTCATTTAAATAAATTTTGAAAGCATCCAACAACAAACCAGAAGAGTATCGATATGCAACTCCATGATGACTTTTCATTCTTAAATTTCTCGGCATAATATTTTCTAACCATGTTTCAACACGTCCAAGTACTAGCAAGTATCATATATTACATATAAATCACCAAAGAAGAGAAGAAAGCAGAGTAAGAAAATCTAGACCTCAGCAATAATCTCAGCAGACACTACACCAGTCTCTTCACGTAGTTTCTTGATAGCAGCAAGTTTAGGCTCCTCATCATCTTCAATGGCCCCCTGACACCACTCATATTGTTAAAGGCAGTTTAAGAAACTTATTTTCACACATGCTTCTAGGAGCTCAGACAAAAGTACAATTGCTTCTCTATTTATCAAGAAAAATCGGGCAAAGATTAAAAAAAAAAAAAAAAAAAAAAAATTAAGCTAATATGTGTTTCCCTTGAATTGTAAGTCCCATGTGTCATGTACCTGTCTCAAAAACACTCATCAACATGAAGAAATTTGATTGAATGATTAGAAGACAAAACAATGTATTAAGAAGTCAAAAAGGTATTACATTGACTAGAATCAGATATTGGAATGATTAGGATAATATGAACCCAGTTATAAGCCTAGCATCTCCTCTCTGGAGACCCTTAGCTGTCCTGAGGTAGAAAAAATATGAACTTAAGCTGGCCCAATGCACGTGTCATGCTGGATCTCATCATCGAAAACCATCTTGTTCGTTAAGTGTATGAAAGTATGGAGGAAAATACGGACATACAAAGTTTTCCAAGGAAACGATAGTCTTTCTGTACTACCCAAATCTTTGTGTCTGAGAAACTGATAAGAACTGGAAGGAAAATGATGACTAATCGAACCACCAAGTGAATCCATTATGGAGACAAATGAAGCAATTTCGAAATCATTACAAACTTATGGAAAAGGTCGGTTGGGATTTATTTTTCCCCTCAATCAGAAAATGCCTTCGATTGCAGCAAAAGACACAAAAGGCTTTTGAAAGAGGACACTAACTCACTTTCATAGCAGCTGAAACTAATCTCCAAACCGTGAATAAACAAATAAAAAGAGACTCCAAAAGGGAAACGGTGAATGCTTCTGATAGATCCAGAACACTGTACAAAATCATTCACTATGCTCCTGTCTGTTGACATTGGACCATCACTATCTTGCTGGAAACGTCGGTAAAACATAAGGAAAGGATGAATAAAAGGCTATTGCACTTTACCTGAGGCATCTGCCAAGCTCCCGGAACATTTAACCTGGACGCAACAAAAATCTGCAACAACAACCTCGTGTCATTTCCTTTCCCATAATTGACTTCCAACAGTGTCGTCTAAGTGGAAAAATAACATGGGGTGACTTCAGCTTGTTACTATAACTAATACAAGTTCACACGAGCAAAAAATTCACATGATATAAGTAATGAGCAACAGAGTTCATTTGATTTGAATATGAACCTAGGAGAATGCACTTTTGAAATCCAGTTGCTCATTTATATAGAAAAAAAAAAAAAATCAGAGCTATACAGTCTGATCTTTCGTGCCTTTTTCATTGTCAAAATTTCGAAAACTGAGTTGAATCTCACTGCAACTCCAAATCAGCATTTCGCAGCAATTAAACCACACCAAACCACCAAAAATAAAAAGAAGGGAACAAGAACAAGCATGTGTTGGCTTTTCTTAGTCTCTTCGCAATTAATGTGCGAAGTGGATTTTAAACCTTATACGGCGGTCCAAACTATAGCACAAGCGCATTTTTTCCCCCCAGAAGCCACGTTTTCGGGTAAACTTTTTTCCGTAATTAGCGAGGTACTCCACAAGAAAAATTTCCATGGTCTCGTGCCCTTCATATACTCTGTTTGTCTGGCATGTTATTCACTCCAAAATGAGAAGTGACTGAACTAAATTGCTCGAATAAGATGAAAATCAGCGGTACCGAGTTACTCACGACACAGTGAAAATACAGAAATACTGTCGTTACGGACCCACAAAGAAATCTTCTGTCCTTGTACCTTCCATGATTTACCACGGAAACAACAACAGCACGGCGAAATTCAGTACACGCCCAGAAACGCCCGGCCATCTTCCATTCATAAAAACGAGGAATTTACAAACCACCCCCAGACATCCAAAAAGGAAATTCGTCGAACGACAAGTAAGGAATCCTCGAGTCTAACCAAAACCTTCCGCTAAAATTCAGAATCTCCTCAAGACAACAGAACAAGCACGCACAAGCAACGAGCACGTCCAGGCCAAAAATCCGGCCGAAGCACGACAATCCCACATAACCAGACGCAGATCGAGCTGCAGACGAAACGATCACCGAACTAACGGAAACGATCACCTACACCGGGCGGAAACATCGAAGTAGGAAAGAAAAACAGGGATCACGTGTCGGGGGGGTGGACCTGATTGTCGGGGTTGATGAGGCAGACGCCGAAGTTGGGGCGGTAACCGGGAGGCAGTCCGTCCATCTTCTTCTCCGTTACTCCACCGCGCCTAAGGGAAAACCCGTCGAATTATAAGCCCGAAAAGCGAGAGCTTTACACAGAGAGAGAGGGAGAGAGAAAGGGAGAGAGAAAGAGAGAGAGAGTGAGGAGAAGGTTTAAAGGAAGAGGGAGGGTGACGCTGACCTTTTAACATTCCAAAGCTGCGCGCGTGACTCTGCGTCACTGCGAAGGGAATACAGAGGACGACCGAATTGGACGCCAGCCGAGGGAGATGCGTAACGCTTATACACAGAGAGGAGAGAGAAAGAGGAGATAGAGAGAGAGACAGAGACAGAGAGACAGAGAGACAGAGCTTTTCTTCTTCTTCTTCTTCTCCTTCTGGTCTTTCTCTCTCCTCCCTTTCTTTCTTTTTTCTCTTATCCTGCGCACGGCCTCGCGCGCACCCCCCTGGCCACAGGGTTGACTTTCTTCGAATTAAATAATCCGAGTGCACCCCCCGTCCGTCACTTTTTTCGGGCCGCGGGGGCTGCTTGGGTGCGGTGGAGTGTACCGTAAGTTTCCCCGTCCCCTCGCCGGCTCCCCTCCGTTCATTGGAGATCGAAAGGTTAAATGAATCGTTTTGCGCATAACCCGAATTGAAAAGGAATCAGGGTCGTTTGATGTAGTGACACGTCCCATGTTAAGCTGTGTACCTTTGGGGCTGTGCAAACTGGCGAAATTGAATTCTATCTAATTTCATTCCGACAATCAATTTGCTAACTAGCGGGAACGACAAAACATATATATGTAAATAGTAATATGTAGTCAGTCACCGTAATTGCATTTCGAATATATGTGCAGATAATTATGCACTCGAATACAAGAAAGCAGTTGCCGAGGGCGGGGAGCGTTCACTTCTATATTTTCAAGGCAAAGAACATTTATTACTGCAATTTCTCTCTGTTCTCGCATTTCACGAGGTGACCCGCCCTATTTTGGCCATAAATATTTAATACCAAACTTCAAATTTTAACGCAATTCCGTCAATAGCACTCAAACATTTCGAACGATCTATTTATTATCTTTTTCCAAAATTAGGCGCTACTTAATACGGGCGTTCCGATAAAGTATTTTCCGTTGTTTTGACTTCTTTTTTTTCACTTTCAAAGATGGGTACTCCCTATTATTTTGAACTTTAATGCTCTACCCATGGACTAGTCCATCCATCCCTATCAACATTGCTGGTCAAAACCTCCCTCCCACCAAACCAGAATAGGACCATTTGGGTTTTCAAACCCAAGCAGGTGATTCGCATTGACTTATATGGGAAGTCGAAGCAACGTGAGACATGAAAAAAAAATACATAATTATATAAATGATCCTTAAATTTTACCTTAATACATAATATGATCCCTTAATATTTTATTTGTTCAATATAATCTGTGATTTTTTTTGTAAATATTCAATCTAATCCTTAGATTATCAAGTTTAGTAACTAAATTTAACATCTACCCAAAATTCAAAAGTCATATCAAACAAATTAAAAATTCAAAAATTCAAAGTAAAATTTAAGAATTATTTATGTCATTTTCTCGCGATCTATGTTGTAGGGTCCAAGCTATATGATTTTGGGAGTCGATCGCCAGCTCGCGAAAATGACCACACCAGCTTCGAGACAACCACTCCTTTTCGGCCAGTCCATTTCTTTTTTATTTCGGTCGTTTTTCGTCGTCCACGAGTCCTGCTGAAAAAGTCGTGCGAACCGACGTGGGGAGGCGCCGAGGGTGCACGGGGATCCGGTGGGGACGCGCGCGGAGGAGAGCGGCCGCGAGTTAGGATCGGGGGAAGGGCGGGCGCAGGTTAGCGTAGCTCCCCCTGGGGATCGGTGAAGTGCGCACGCGGAGGGGCGCACTAAACTCCAAACCCCGAAAAACCAAAAAAAAAAAAAAAAAAAAAAAGAAAAGAAAAGGAAAAGGTAGTGGTGCGCTGGGGAAGGGAAGAGGAAGAAGAGAGAGAGCGTTGACTTTTGGGGGGAGTCCATTACGAAGTGGGGGAGGGGGAATCCACACCTTTTGTTATGATGCGTATTAATCATCACCCGACCTCATCTTCCATCACCACCAACATTTAAAAAATAATAAAAAATAATAATAATTTCCAAATATTATATATCTAGACATACACCAAATAAGATGTGACAATATGAATTCATTTGTGCTTAGTCTTGTTGAGATAACATGTGTCAAGCGAGCCTGATTCAAACATGCCAGTCCATTTCTCGATTACTCGCCCCAAGAGTTGAAAAAAACTCGGATAGTCAGTGAAAACAATATGCATACTATGTATTTCTCTTAGTCATAATCGATAATTGAGAAAAGAGGATTATTTTTATTATCGAACACCATAATGTTTTACAATTGATGAGTATTTATGGCCTATAATGCATACGAAGAGGAGGACTAGATATTCTAAGAAATAAAAAAAAATCAATTAGGACATTTTTGGTAACTTGCTAAACAAAGTGCATAATTCTATTCTTTTATTCCCTTGAACAAAAAAAAAAAAAGAATCGAAATTCGCTTGTAACTTTTTTTTGTTCTTGGGAACAAATTTAGAACAAAATTGAAAATTAAAAAAATATTATTTATTTCTAAAAACAACTCATCAAGCATTTCCTTCTTTTTTTTTTTCTTTCTTTTCCTTCTCTTCTTCTTATTTTTCTTCCTTTAGCCGATTGCCCCGAGTCCATGTGAGGTCACCAACCATGGCCAAGGCTCGCAATCGATAGGAGGGAGAAGAAGAAGAGAAGGGAAAAAGGTAATAAATGGAATAAAATTATAAAAAAAAAAATTCTAAGTCGTAAATTTTTTTTAGAGTTGTACCAAATACATTAATCTTAAAGGAATAAAAATTTTGTGCAGTTATCGTACGTATTTAAATGCTCGGAAATTCGTCTAGGGGACAAAATTAGAAAAAAAATCATTTCTAAATAAAAATTGTTCCCAAAAATAGAATGCTTACTAAATGCATTCATAGGTCCTTATAAAAGGTTGTGTTAATTATTATCTTTCGAACTTTCTTTAGTGTATAAATATTGGCCGCACGTAAGTCGAGAAAAGTCTCCGGACTGAAAATGGACAAAACTTTTCTTTCGTTCGATTTATCTAATTAAGTGCCCTTTAAAATACTCGTTCAAGAAACGATCGATTAAAGAATTAAGCATGCGGGAGTGGAAAATCGATGCGATGGGAAAGTATACAATAAGAGGAGCGATGCCACTGGGCGTACAAGATATAGGAAATATTTCGTGGGACCCACGATCATAAATTTTTTTGGCAAAAGTCGTTTTTTCCATTGACGACTTATAACCATAAAAGGTAATCATCTCCGGAGTCTCATCGCCATTCCTTTATAATAAGCAATTTGCCGTTTAAAAAGAGCATACGATCTTTTTCAGCCCCCAGAAAATAAAAAATTAAATTTAATAAAATTAATAAATGGAGCAATATGGAAGATATGAAAGTCACTTTGACTCGAGAGTTGAGACGTACGCTGGTTTCTCTTTTTCTTTTCTTTTTTTTTTTTTTTGTTTTTGCTTTCGGGGTTTACTTTGGGACACGTATTTCGGCAGTTTTCTCAGGTCCACCATGCAAGAAAAATAAAGCACCGGCGGCTGGCCCCACGCTTTGAAATCGGGTGGAATTATTTCCGATCGCATAGAGATTCGTGTCAATCCACATCATTGCGGCTTTATTCATTCCAAGGACAGTTGTCAAAGAGATTATAGACTCATCGAACTCGAGAATTCAAATATAAACACTTCAATTATATTAACTTAATTTTAAGCTTTTTAACTATTTATCAATCTAGTCATGAATTTTTTATATTTATTTAGTTTTATGAATTTTCACCAATTTAATCATTCCAACTAAATTTCCATTTAAATTATCAAAAATTTCATGATTAAATCGACACACAAGTTAAAAGTTTATGAATGAATTGGTCTAAATATAATAAATTTATAATTTTTTGGAAAATTTTCCCATTCATGATATGTAATTTAAATGAAAAGGTTATACTTTAAATGGCAATGCTGATATAATAGTAGTAGTAGTAGTAATATAAAGGGCTTGATATTAAAAAATTAGTTGTGTATGTTTATGCGTATATTGAAAGTAAGAATAACCTAAAATTATACTTTTGATGTGGAATCTTGGGTCTAAACTCTAAACCAATAAGGGCCTGTTTATTAACACTCTAAACGGTGCATAATTATAATTTTTTATTCCTCGAAATAAAAAAAGAATATAAATCCATTTAGTAAATTTTTTATTTTCCCGAACAAAATCTTGAAAATAGATTTGGAACAAAATTAAAAATAGAAAAAAGTTGTTTTTTTACTCTCGGGAGCAACTTTAGAATTAAGGCGAACCATATTCTCTTTTCTTTACTCTTTTCCTTTTCTCTTCTTCTTCCTCATTGTCGGTCACCCACCACGGCAATGCCCGGCAACCGGTTGGGCAAGGCTAAGCCTCATCGATGGCTAGGAGAGCTCGCTTGGACATTGACGAGCTTGAGCTCACCTTGGCCTAGCGAGGCTTGGCCTCACTGTGGTTGGGCGAGGCTCTTGCTCGAATTTGGTGAGGCGAGCTTCACCCAGCCTCCGCGAGACTCGGTCTCGCCAAGCTAGGGTGAGGTCGGCCTTGCACTGGCCTTGCACCAGCTGGACTTTGTCTAATCGATCATTGGCCTTTGTTGTGACCAATGATCGGCTAAAGAAGAAGAGGGAAGGAAAAAGAAAAGAAAAAAGAGAAAAATATAATAAAAGCATTAAAAGATTAAAAAAAGTTCTAACTTACAAAAAAAAATAAAAAGTCGTACTAAATACATTTTTGTTCCAGGAATAAAAATTTTAAATAGTTACTAAATGTATTCAAATGCTTAGAAACTTGTTCGGAAAACAAAATAAAAAAGAATCATTTTTTAGCAAAATTATTTTTGGGAATATAATGATTATTAAATGCACTCTAAAAGTCAAACCTTATCCCTCGCCACAAGAAGGCTCGTGATGATCCGAGTTCATAATTGTGTTATTTGTACATTATTAAATAAGATAATTATCCAAAATAACCTAAATTTGGTGGCTAATTCAATCGGAAGCTTTTTAATTTAACCATAATTTTTTTTTTTATCTTTCAATATAGTACATTAGGCCAATTTTGGCTGAAAATTTATAACATGACTATCCAATGCCGATGTGGATAATTTTTCATTTTTTTAAAGATTTTTTTATTATTTCTCCAGAGGTAATGCGGCCCTTGCTAGAACAAGAAAAAATAAAAGAAAGAAAAGAAAGAAAAGAAAATTCAGAAATTTTTAAAAAATTGCAAAAATAGTCTAAGTTAACACCGGTCATGCCATGTAATACATATGTACTGACTGAATTGCTATGTCAATGATTTTTAGTCAACTATATTGAAATATCATCAAATGGTTTATGACTAAATTAATAAAATTGAAAATTTTAAAATTTAATTAACCATCATACAACTAATTCAGGGCTTTTCAAACAACTTAACCTCTGTAACTAATATGGTGTCGCTCCCCTATAGCTGAAGAAAATAAAGTACAACAAAGCATGCGAACGGATAATATTGTACCATCCCAAAGTCATAATTTCTTTTGGTATATCTTTTAATAGTTACCCCGAAGGGTGATCATACAGTCTCCATTGTAGCTCAATAGGACCTGAGAAATATATTTCTCATAGGAAATATTTACAATGAGAATTGGACATGAGTAAATCTTGCCAAAAAAAAATCTAGCTGATTGTGAAGTGAAATTTATACCCTAATTACAAATGACCAAATTTACTTATATAAAGTGGGTTTTTTGTCAAAAAAAAATCTCGTCAAGTATCCTCCGATAGGATTTAGAATATGTGGAAGATAAGACTTCATTTGATTAGACATCAACCGGTAGTCGAACTTGACAAGTCTTTTGTGTGTGTATATAATATATATATTTTCAACATCATAGGTTAAAAAAAAAAAGGAGAGAGATGGATCACCAAATAATAGTTACCATCTGACCATTCCTCGTGAATGTGCATGTGTTTTGACTTTGCTTGGTACGATCTGGTGTCAGAGATGAGTCCGACTGGGGAGGCTGCAAAAAAGCTCACGTGAACTGGGATAACATAAGTGGGGGAGGGGCCGCATTGGATCCAATGTTAATGTTAACCACGTGCGATTGGCTTTTCTCAAACCATTTTCTACCTTTTTGCTGCCGTGTAACTTAAGATGTCCCCGCCAGCCCACTCTTCTCATCGGACCCAATCGAGTCTCCCCCAATTTTAAAATTCAAAAGACTCAGCCCGTTACCATGTTGTCAAGATAGAAAATCGTGATTGTCTTGGTAACGCGATGCGACCATGATGTGCAACATCTCTAATTTTTAATCTCATTGACTCGGCATTTGTTATTTAAGTCTCTATCCTCGTATTTAAGGTCGCATTTCTTTTGCATATATTTTTTTCCCGTGCTATTGTATAATAGATTACGAAATTAAAATGATTGTCTCGGTAACACGACGTGATCATGACATGCGACATCTCTATTTTCTAATCTCATTGACTCGACATCAGTTAATTAAGTGCCCCAATCCTCATATTTAAGGTCACATTCGTTTCGTATATGCTTTTTCCCGTGCCATCATATAATAGATCACAGGATTAAAATGAACCAAAATTTTCGATGCGGTCGGCATCATCACGGTCATTAGACAATAATTACGGGCCATATATATGGGCGGACAGATGTGCATCACTCTTCAGATTTAACTCAAAATCATCAGTCCAAACTCCTTAGGTTAATCTAATTCTCTATTTCCGGCCAAAGCAAATGGAATCCTCTGATCCATAGCTGCCACTGAAGAAGGAAACCGACATTATGATTGAATTTGAATCCCACCATTAGTTTGGTGAATCTTGCTGTGAATCGTCTCTAGCACGAGCAAGAGGTTAGTGTGTGTGTGTGTGCATGGACGTATAGAGGAGTTATATAAAGAGATTGGATGCTCAACATTGATCTGACTAACTTTTTTTCTTACTTACTTCCTTCACTCTCCTCCTTGATTTCCTGCTTTCAAGGAAGGGCTAGTATAATGGAGGAGCAGCGGAGCAAACATCGAAAAAGAAAAGAAAAGAAAGATCACAGATCAGACATGGCTTGTGGATTGAGCCTTGATTGAGGAAGAAAGAGACGCCACGGCCTCTCCGACCGTCAAGTAGAGGTTATCTGGCCTTAGCAGGTCCTGCCCTTCATCGGCTCTCTGCAATTTCTCCATCACCTCTCCGAGAGGGTTCACCAGCACGAGCTGCGCAGCACGAGTTCAACGTTCACCCGAGATTTAAGTTCTTGACAGATTGAAATTGTACCGACGTTGTGTCATTAGCCGAAAAGAACGCAGTTTCTGGAGTACTTACCTCGACGCCCTTCTTATCCATGGCTTTTCTCAGATCCTTCAAGAGCGATACTCCACTTGTGTCTATGGCACTCACAGCTGAGATGGCAACGAGGACATTTGTTATGCTTCAAAATCATTTACATGGTTCGAAGGCTTGTAATCTCTATAGTACATTTGAGTCACACAATGCAAAAAAAATTCGTGTTTGTTGGAACAGACGAATTAACTTGATCTTTTCATCATCTTGCTTGTCAGCTATCCATAACATGGAAGAAAAACATACCTGACAAGTCCAGAATCACAAATCGCAGGGTCGACTGCTGCTTCTCATCTTCTTCCGTCTCATGATCTTCTATCCATCTTAAGATCCTGTTACATCCAAAATCCAGAAAAACCGGTACATGCGCATTCCTTTTCTTTACTGACAAAACTGGTTGAGCAGTATGGTAGCTTATGCAGCGACAATTTACCTTTCATTGAGGTAAGTAGCATTAGCAAAGTTAATTGGAGCTTCGACGCTCAAAATGAGGAAACCGGGGACTCTCACGGCTTCCTCGTAGTGATGAAGATTCCGATATATGTCTGTTCCGGGAATATTACCCAGTATAACCGTCTTCGGCCTAGTGATTTGCAGGAGGATCTTGAATAGGGAAATGCCAACCTGCCAAAAACACTATTGTCACTTGTTGAGTAGTCATGTCTAATTCGTCTTGTAATCAGATTTTGTCCCTTTGTCATGAAAATCGACAGAGTTCAAGAAAAGAACAGCAGCTTAAATCTTCTCGTGAAATCAAAGAAAATCCGAAGCTTACTGCAAAAGCAAGACCATCTTGGACGGAGATGAATATGACTCCCAGAAACGCGCACAACATCACGACAAAGTCGAATTTGTCGATCTTCCAAATGCTGTAAGCAGCAGGAATGTCGATGAGGCCTATCACTGCGGTGACAATGATCGCTCCCAGCACGACGTTGGGCGTGTATTGGAACAGCGGCATGAGGAAAAGGAGAGTAACCATCACGGTCACAGACATCACAACGTTTGACACCGCTGTCTTCGATCCCGCATTGTGATTCACGGCCGACCGTGAGAAAGCACCTGAAAAGAAACATATTAGGCTCCAATGTCCCCCTTCTCTCATGCACTCTCCTTTCATGCTCTTTCTATGAAAAGTATTCCGACAAAAATAGGAGCCGAAGGCGTCTAAGAGGAAATCGAACCTGTCGTGACGTAGCAGGAAGTAGAGGAACCGACAATGTTCATGAGGCCGATTGCAATCATCTCCTTGTTTCCATCCACTTGGTAGTTCTTCAGAGCAGCGAATGTCCTTCCCACTGCAATTCCTTCCTGCAATGTAACAAACCTCAAATTAGAAATACTCGCTTTATGCTTCACGGTATTTTCTTCATCTACCTTGAGCTTCATGTAACTATATGTATAGCCGAAAGTAAAGTCTTAGGGCTATCATCTCGGTATCGCAACTCCAGTGGAGGCAAAGAGCACATTAACTTTAACAGTTCTAGTGAAAATTCGCAGCATCCCTAGCATTGCTCATGAAGGAACTAAGTTAAAGTCCACTCACAGTGAGGGAGATGATGCCGGTGACGAGTCCGGTCTTGATTACAAGACCCAGATGGCTACCATGGAATTGCAACATGTTCCAGGAGGGAGGGTTGAGGCCTTCTGGTAATTTCCCAATCTAATAATCGACCAACGAAACGAACGTGAACATGAACATGATATGATCACGAATCAACAGACGGTACAAACAAAGCCATTTACAGGTACTGGAGAGGAAATAGATTGTAATACCACACTGATGCCGTGGCGTTGAGCCTTGAAGGCGAATACGAGGAGAGTGGAGAGAATGACGGACATGAGCGGAGCACCCGCCGACACCCAGAACAGCTTCGGCCTTCTCATGCTCTGCACGGAGTTCCACCACACCCAGTCATCATCAACACATCCCAAACACTCCACACTCTTTCCTTTTGCGAATCTAAGAAGAATTTCAGCCATAGTCGTTTTCGTATGTTAATAGTACTTAAGCCTCCTCTCCTTCCAATTCCGTAAAGTGAAAATTTCAGATTGCATACACATCTGCGTTTGGCGGAGAGACAAAAAGAGAGCGATTCCTTAAAAATATGAACCTCGCTATAGTTGTATTCGAATATAGATGAATGAAAGAGATAATGAAAACGTAAACATGATGTAGAATCATGCTTAACCTTGGTATGGAAGTTATGCATGACCTTTTCTCTTGAATGATTTATTAACCATTGAAATTCCTTTCATCAATCAATTTCTTCCTCTAATTATATAAAAAGTATGATTTGTTTAAGTAAACGGCCTCAAAATATAATTAGTAGCTTATTCATATATCCTACGTGGTAAGTACTCTCCTTGCTTATTTCTTAGCTTCTAATTTCTGTCTAATCTGATCATCCATGTTTAGAAACAATGTCAATTTTACACCGAAAAAAGCTGTATCCACTATATTTATATCAATCGAGTGAAGTTGAGCTGCTCCGCACGTTTACTTGCTAGTTTCATCCAGTACTTTGCTTTTGATTGTCATTCTAGCAAATTTACAATTCTCATGCCTATTTTGGTAATAAATCTCTAATGAACGTATAAGAAATAATAGATCTCAGCATATTTCGAAAATAAATGTTTAAAGATAATTATCAGTTTATATGTAGATAGTATTTTGGAATTCTTTTATATCATATTTTTGAAAATAGTCATAAAATACCCGTGTATTATGTAACTACACATTATGAAAAAAAAAATATTCTCAACTGATTAAGGTGAGAAGTCCATTTATATGATATGATAAGTAATGTTTTGATGAAAAAATTATGTTAGAGAATTATTTTAAACATTACACGCAATCTCTTACAAATAAGTTTCCGCAAGTATAGAAATTTTTAGTACATAATGATCATGTCCTTTTCGCGAGAAAGAAGGGATAGAGGGCGGTGACGTGATATGCATCGTCGTCGGCGGGACGCAGAAACGGTGGCCGAAATCGAAGTCGGCCGCGAATGACGTGACGACGCGTGCGGTGCTGGGGTCGGTCAGTCGGACTGTCTGTACAGTCGGCGGTTTTCAAGTGCGTGATTTTCAGAGAGAGAGAGAGAGAGAGAGAGGAAGACCGCTTGTGGTTCAGACTCTGAGAGACTTAAAACCGACTGGTTGATTGAAGGAGATGACGAGGAGGAGTTTTACTTACGACGTGTCGCGCCACCAGAAGCAGCACCAGGAAGCACACCCCCATCAGTATCGTCTGCCACGACCACTGCACACAAGAAGCAAAACAAGCCATCCCCCAAGTTCAACTCCAAGTCAACAGCTTTTGACCCCCTCTCGAGGCATAAATGTAGCCAGTGAAATTTGTAAGTGCATGTAAGTAGTTTTGTTCTATTCAAAGCCTGAATAAAAAATCCATTTTTTCCAGAAGAAGACGATTAAAAACGGTGCTTTCGCTCGCAGGTGATTAATGGGCTATACTGCTTTTCTTACCTGGGCAGGTCAAGACAAAACTGATTAAATCTCGCGGAACCGAAAAGCAGAGACATAAACGTGAAAGCGACAAGGGAATTTTAAAGCTCTGAAATCATTTTTTCCCTTTCACGAACTTTGACTCCGAAAAGGGAAGAGTAAACTGAATCGACTGGTGGTCGGTCAAAGATGAGATACGACACAGCTAAGAACATGGGGGTAATTAGATGAATGAATGACTGACCTCGTTGATGTGGTGGAAGACGGAGCTCAAGACAGGGACTAAACCCATCTGCTTCGTGAAATGCGTGATCCCAAGCAGGCTCTTCAGCTGCTGCAGCGACACTATAATTGCAGCCCCCGCCATGAACCCGATGAGAGTCGCTTTCGACAGGAAATCGATTATGAATCCCAGCCTGTCAGTTGCCAAAGATCAGTACTGCGAAATCCGAGGGAATTGAGATAGAGCGAGCGACCGAACCTTAGTAGTCCCAGAGAAGCTTGGAAGAGGCCAGCGAAGAAGGTGGACGAGAGGGCGAGCCGGAGGAACAAGAGCGCGTCTTTGGTGGGCGACACCTCTTGCCTCAGCATCGACCCCATGATCAGCGACGCTATCGACACCGGCCCCACCGCCAGATCCCTGGAGCTCCCCAGCACCGCGTACACCAGAGGCGGTACAAAGCTCGAATCTTGATTTCCAGGACGTATTCAGCACCCAACAACACGAAAGGCGAGAAACAGATATATCAGAAAGCAAAACATCTTTTTAATGAAACAGTGCGTAATTCGAAGCGGCGAGCAAGGAGAGGAGGAGGAGAGAAGTCCACTCACAAAGACCCACGATGGGTGGTAAATTCGCTAGCTTCGCGTAGCTTATTCCCTGCCCATTTGCGTCCAAAAGACAGACACCAATCTCAAAAGTATTAGCAGCTGCTTTCAAAGTCGGTGTACCCTCAAGAACTTAGACTTGACAAGGATATCAATCATTTTCGAGAGCGACCGAGTGTCGCATATTGTCAAGCGAAAGCATATGTGTGCGCGATGTTAGGTGACGACCTTGACATGAGGAGCAAGTGATGTACCTGAGGGATGGCCAAGCTGGCGATGGTGAGGCCAGAGACGACGTCGGATTTGAAGAGCTTGAGGCTGTAGTTGGGGCCCCACTGGAGGATCGGGAACACGTACTGGGCGGCGAGGATCCACCGCCTCCTGGCCGGCTGCCCCTTGAACTGGCGGAGCGGGTCGTCGGGGAAGAACGTCTCCTTCAGCCTCGACCCCAGCTTCTGGGCCATGGTCCTCGCGGGCGGCACCACCACCCTGTGCGCCTCCATCGCCGTTATCTCCATGCAGTGCGACTGCGGGCCGAGGGTCGTCGTCTTCGTCGTGTTATGACTAGGGTTTGGATCCATGTGACCGCCAGAAAGAGAGAGAGAGAGAGAGAGAGAGAGAGGTGCTAATGGCAGGGGTGAGTTCTAGTGAGAGAGAAAGAGAGGTGTTAATGGCAGAGGTGAGTTCTAGTGTTTCTACTCTTGGGTTTGAAGGTTTTATGATTGGAGCACCCAGTGGCTTTGCTTTTTATTATGCGATGGAGCGGTACCACCGGATCAATCGAAGACCGCTACCAAACAAAACTTCTGTCTCTGTGCATATGTGAGAGAGAGAGAGAGAGAGAGAGAGAGAGAGAGAGAGAGAGATTGTGTTAGTGAAAGAGAAATTATTGTTTATCTCCCTTTTAAGTGAGGAATATGATGGCATGAGAACCTCATTTAAGTAAGGTGTCTTTGTTGAATAAGGAGCTTCTTTCACGCTTCATTTGTGGACAGGACAATCCCAAGTTAGTGCAAGTTAGTGTGTATTTTCAGGCATCGATCAACTGTGCATGCGACGTTCATGGTGTCAAATCAACGTCTGCAATACAACCTTTCTACGGCTACACCTAACATCGCCATACTCCGGGCATATGTTGGATGCTTGATATTCGCAAGCATTGATTCATTTGACCATGCAACTCGTCTCCCTCGTCCTCATAAATTCATAACATGCATTACCTCGAAATTTGGACCAATAAAAGGACCATAATAACTCGGATGGAAAAGAGATTCTGTAACGTACAGCGAGGGCCCCTGTGTATTCATTCGAACACCCAATGGTGATAGCCTGATGCGTCATGTTTTGGGGTGGAGAAGAGCATTCTCACGAACGGGCTAGGTTCACGTGGAGATGGTCTGTCCGGCACGCGTGGGTTAGAGACGGAGAAATGGAGTGACGTCCCTCTCCACTGGGTGGGTGATGGTGCAGTTCTCGAAGCTTTGGTTATGAACTTCAAGTTTCGTCTGCGTAGAAAAAGGCCGAAAAGTGAGTAATTAAAAGAGAGAATCGGCGACCGGCAAAGGCTATATATTTATGTGTGTGCGTGTGTGTGTGTGTGCACATACATGGATAGACCCGAGAAGTCACGAGTTTGTGTCTAATTACGACGTGGCGATATCGAAGAGGAGCTGTCCCCCCAGGATTACGAAAATTAATCAGAGAGGAGATCACGCAATCGGCCTCGTGTCTGGACGTATTATGAGCGAACACCACATGGATCGCTTGTTTTCTAGCATTTGTTTAACGTTCTTGAGCAGAAATGATGTTCGTGGGCCTTGTCTCTCAATGATTCAAATCCCCACATGCAACCATGCATAAGAACAAGCCTGGAAAAAGCCTGCTTGTGTCTCTGCTTTTGGTTGCTTCCCCCATTATTTTCATTTTGTTTCTACTCCGCCTTTCATTATTAGCTTAAAGTTACAGCTCCACAAGTCATTACCGCCGAGATTATCCATATATTTCTGCAACACTGAGACGAGTGGAGATCTCTTCGTCTCAAGTGAGAGCTTACCACGGAAGGGATGATTTTGCTCTTCATTTCAACCAAAAAAAAAGAAAGATATTTTTTCGTGAGAACTCTCGATAAAGTGTCAATATATCATTGATCACCTGATTTCCTGATAAGTTGTGGATTCTTGCTTCGCCGACCAAGAGATACTGTCGGTTGTCCTTGGAGAAATATGTGGACGATCAATCTTCGCAATTTATATTTTCTTTCCGTTACCTTATTGGCTGGACAAATTTTTCAAGTGGGGAAGAGGAAACGATGGTCTACATATATATATTTGGTTGTAAATGTATGAAAATTTTTACATGATAAATGTCAGTTAATGCGGAATAGTGGTAAAGTTTTAGATGTATTTTGTGCCGGGAGAAGGGGGGGGGTTTAGAGGGGATGAACCATTGCCCTATGAACCATGCAATGCCCTAACTTGAGAGTACTGGATGTAAAAGACGATGTGCATAATTCTTCAATATTATTTCTTTTGTAACAGCTACATTTAAAAAAAAAATATGTAAATACCCTAAATTTAACCCCTCAAAGTTGACAGCAACTAATTAGGGCGTTGGGATTTTCAATTAAGAAACTGAAAGATATCCTTTGAATTTCATCAATTGGATTGAAAACAGTTTTGGATTAGACTCAACTGCATAAACCAAAAGCTCGAACCTAACCGGTTCAAGCAATATTTTTGCAAGATTCTCTTAATCATCTCATCTCATCTCATACCAACTTGTTCCCAGACACATCACAATCGTAGTCGAATTTGTGTCGTGAAAGTTAGAGTATGTCCCACACCTTTACCTTTCTATTGGCCTCCTTTCTCTCTCTCTTTTCCTGCGGTCACAAAGGTCCTCCACATCCCAAAGTGACCTGAATATTTCATTTGTCCCGTAATGCGAAATGCGCAGAATAGCGAAAATTATAATATAAAAGGACACGGCCAAAAAGGGGCTGACTCAATTTGACCCTCAAAGGACCATCCTATATGGCCAGATCTTTACATGATCTAGCAAAAAGAAGAGAAGCCCTTTTTCTCTCTCCTCTAGTGGAATTCCTTTATTTCTTGTTTGGATAGGCCGATTGAGTACCAGTCATATGATCAAATCCCAAATATTCGTTGGCGAAAAGGAGAAGAAAATTCAAATTGGACCTAAATTAAATCGAACATGAAGCATGTGCGGCATGATACTTTTGAATCGTGGTACGGTTTAAATCCTAGCAAAGTAGTTTACTTTACTCGCCAATTAGACATGAGGGTCGCATGCAATTTTAGATAAGAGAGCTCTAGAGATAAGCTCGACCGACGTTGTGGGGTACTCACGGTCCGCCGACCCAGCGAGTTAGCGACGATAAAGAAGGGATTCGGGTATTGGGGAAGAAAAGGCCATAAAGCAAGCTTTCACTTCCTTTAATGATTAAGAATGATTTCTGGAGATTCTCTCCCCGAGATGATGAGCTTCTTGCATAATGCTGGTATAGTTGGGATGTAAACGAGACAGGACATGATGGGAAACGACGAGGAAGATAGAGATCAAGCGATCTTTTTTCCATCTCTTTTATTGCTTTAGAAAGGAATCTCAACATGGGACAGTAAAGTCAAAAAGGGGAAGGCAAGAACGGAGAAAATAGTTCAAAAAGTCTCGGTGGCCAATTCACTCCTAAACTTCTTAATCGTATGAATTTAGTCTAACACCTTTCAATTGTGTTAATTTAATCATCAATATTTTGATAATTTGCCAATTTAATTCTGAAACTTTTAACGATTTGTCAATTTAGAAATTGTTGACGTGACGATCTAGTCAACACTAGCCATCTTACGTGATACGGTCGTCACTAACACATAAAATTATTTTTATTTTTTTTTATTTTCATTCCTGTCCTTTCCTTTTACTTTTTCTATTCTTTTTTCTTTTTCCCAACCCTCACCCTCGTCTAGGCTAGCAAGGGCAAACTTAAGCAATGTCTCCCTTGTCGGCCCAAATGTGGGCATCCCTTGCCCAAGGTCAGCAAGGGTAGCCCTCGCTTGAAGCCAATGACCTCTACCGGCCATCAATGAGGCTTAGTGATGGCTAGCTTGTCAATGGCTAGTGAAGGGAAAAAGGGAAAAGAAAAACAAAAAGAAACAAAAAGGAAAGGAAAAAAAGAAAAAGAATTGCACAAATGATTTATAATAGCACCGCACAATCAGTATTAATTAGATCACCACATTATCAATTTTTGACCAAAATTGGTCAAAATAACTAAAATGGTAAATCGTTAAAAATGTTTAGAATTAAATTGACAAATCATTAAAATGTTTAAGTCTAAATTGACACAATTGAAAGGGTTAAGGGCTAAATTGACAAATTATCAAAATGTTTAAAATTGAATTGGTACAATTGAAAAGTTTAGGATTGAATTGGTTGTCTTATAATATGTTTAAGACTCTTTGGACACTTTTCATGAAAATGAAAGCCCCCATGATGAGTTTGGTTTGATGTGAGAAGATATCAAACCAAACTAAACTAGTGCTATCCTCTAGCTATAATCGAGTCGAACATGACTCACCTATTGAATACTCTCTTGTAACATACCATGTTGACTAAAGTATGTCAAACTTGCAGGGTAGTTTTAGGATTACCTAGCGCTACGCGTATCTTTATTGTGGTCGCCCATTGTTGCACACGAGATCGAGATTCCAACACCAAGATGAACTCTTAAATAGTGGGAAATAACAGGTGTTCCAGGAGCTTCAAAAGGGCCGCAAAATAATGAACCTAATGTAGTCTTGATGTGCAAAAGCTAGGAACCCAGCTTGTTCGGTAGATAGATATACATCCACCTTGAGACCACATATTTTCAGGGTAAAGCTATTCAAAGTTAGATTCCAAGTTAGTTATCACAAGTTCGACCACTCCTAGCTACGAACAACATTCGGCCATTTCTCTCTCTCTCTCTCTCTCACGTTGTATCTAATCTTTAGGGAAAGTTTTTAGGACGAGGTGTCGTGGCACTGACTTTGTGGGATGAAAGGAGTTGCTTCTTTTTCTCTCCACCATTTGGTTGTTTTTAAGTACCAGAAACAATAAAGGGGGGTCCGGGAAAATGTTCTACTTTTGAGGTATGGTTGACATTCTTTGGACCACATGCATATTCTTGCAATCATGATAGATCTTTGCCCACGATACCACCGCAAAAAGCAATTTACATACGTATGGCCTCTTTTTGTGGTTAAAAAAAGTTCCCAATTTGAAGAAGAAGAAGCAGAAGCAGCAGCAGCAGCAGCTCAGTTTTTGCTTTTCTGGGACCGTTTTCTTTGCACAGTGGCTCTGCTGGGGTCTCTCTCCGTGCCTGCATTATCTCCTTCAATTGGACTCACAGCAGTCTAAAGAGGAAAAAAGTAGTGGGTTTGTATAGTACAAGCAAATATGGATGTTAACGTAAGGGTAACTGATACGGATGTCTGTTGATAATGCAATCAATTCCGCAGTGCAATCGGAGTCTAGAAGCCGCATGTACGCCATGGTCTTTAATTATGTAGTCGAAGCAGCAAGGTGGGCATCTAATCAAGTGGCGCATTACTAAAGCGTTTTAATTCAATGTTCTAGTAAGGTTAAACCAGTAAATGAGTAAAAGTCACTCAATTCATATTGGATTCATGTTCTTATCTGTACCCCAATTTAGAGGAAACCCAACATCCACGGTTTGATCATCCTATCAAGTTAGATATACCCTGGTTAGTCTGGCAAGTGTTCACAATATTATATGATCATATTGTTATTGTCATCGTCATCATCCATTTTATACTTTTTGTCACCGGCTCATCATTGAAATGGCAATGGAGCTTCACAGCGATTTGTCACATTGCGTGACGTAATCCCTACTAAGTCGATGTAGTATGTATTCTTCTGAAAATAAAAACTCCCCTATCGCATGACATCTTGTCTCATCAATCAGATTAAGAATATTTTATAAGTCAAAATATAATTCTTTTGTATACCCACGGTAAGGTTACTATTTTTGGTCGTGCCCCATGTATCACATCAAAAGGTTCTTGCAGAATCTGAAAGGCATCGAATTTCTTTTCCTTAATCGATTTGGCCCTTAGAAAATATACGGGCGTGCATGTTTTCGTTTCTTTTTTCTGTTTAAGAACAGATTTTTTGTTTTTTTGTTAGGGGAACAAAAAAAAAAGTAAACGCGTTTGTTTGCGTTTTTGTTCCAAATCTTTTTTTGTTCTTAGGAAAAAAAAGAACGAGTAAAAACAGAAAAAAAAAAAAAGTTGTTTCTTGTTTAACAACTTTTTAACAAATTTTCTCTCCACTCTTCTCTTCTTCTTCTTCTTCTTTTTTCTTTGGCCGATCGCCGGCCTCGGCCATGGCCGGCGACCTCGCCGGAGCGTCGCCGGTCCCCGGCGAGCAAGATGAAGGACGAAATTTAATATTTATCAATAGTCTAGAGATCACATTATATAAATTAAGAATTCAAGGACAACATTACATATTAGGCCAAAATTCGGGAATCATTTTTATCATTTTCTCTAAAGTTTATGTATGTTTTTATTGAAAACTTTAAGCTTGCTTTGCTATTTATTTTTTTTATTTTTATGTTTGACCCTGCTAAAAATTCAATTTATAAATATTGATCCATAATAGTCTATATTATGATTTTTGTTTGTGTAGATTTAGCAAGAACTTTGAACTTTCATCCCCTCTTTTAATGAAGGCAGTAATAAAATAAGGTTAATCGATTGAAAATTATTTTCGTTATTAGCTTCCTCCACGCTTCCCGCTGGGGGAGTCCCAATGTGGGTAACGTTTTTTATATATTGATATGATGATTTACATGTTCTTTAGCTTTCTATGCTCTACCTGTGACTTTCTAACTAATATAATGTTCATAAATACCCATACAAATCAATGAATGTGAAATTTGCTCCTTTATTATGGTTAATACAGGCTTTGACCTAGGTTTAGAGAACCTCTTTTCTGTCCATTGAGTAACTACGCTATATATATAGTTTGGCTCGTTTTGTAAACACTTGAAATTTGAATAATAATAATAAAAAGTATATCTAACATCATCAATCAAGGGCTCATATCATAGTACTTCCAGTCATCTTTCTCCTGAATGTTGTTTCCGTTATTTCGAATATTTTTCTATCTACAATATCTATCTGTGCATTTACCTCCACATAGGTTGTCGCACGTGTGAGAACTGATGTGAAAATTATAAAAAAAGTCCTAAAGTTATTGCATTTATACCAATTTAGTCATAAACATTTTAATTTAGTCAATTTAGTTATAAACCTTTTAATAATGTCAATTGAGCCTTAAATCTTGTAGGGATTTGTCAATTAAGTCTAAAAGTTTTTGATGATTTACCAATTAAGTCATTTCAGTCAATATTGATTGGAAATTATAAACATGGTAGCTCAGTTAGCACCATTTGCTCTAGGTAGCACAACCGGGTTGAGATGATTAGCGCTGACATTGATGATTTTTATAATTTTTGAAAATTTTCTGAATTTTTCTTTTTTTCTCTTTTTCCTTTGATTGTTTTTTTTTTTGCTGTCTCTTTTCTATTTTGTTTTTTCCTTCGGAGATGGCCACCAAATCTAGCGAGGGTTGGCCTTGCTCAACCCTTAACAAAGGCCAACGGGAGAACTTTTTGGTAATTTTTCTGAGGACCGACTTACACAAGAGGGAGCGTTAAATTTAATGCAATTAAAACCATATATTATATTGGACGATTTTGAGCCACAAACAAGTGATAAAAGCTGCAAACTTACAAATTTCCCACGTGTAGGTGAAATAACATATAGGCAGGCGTAGCAAATGAGGAAGGGAAGTAGTTGAAAACATTATAATCATTGTCATACCAGTGGCTAGCGATGAAGCAAATTATCAAGGCAGGACATGTCCAATCTAATTGGTCGTACACTCCACTAATTGATGGATGTCCCATCCTAAAACTGCTCCTGCACAGTCTCACTTTATTAGAAAGCCCAAATGCCCAACTCAGCAATCACTTAATTAACCAAACGTCAAGTGATGCGTTGACCACTAAAACAACCTTTTTAAGGTCATTCGATGTGCTAAATCATGACTAAATAATAGACCTATCAAGATGGGTATTAAATTCATATGTGACCCATTTAATCGCCCAATACTTATGAGCCTGTGTTCGCGCAAATAACCCAAAGAGAGTTATTGAGATAAGCATATCGGATCAATCAAATCAGGAATCGCCCCAACTAGCCGATTTAGTCCGGTTTCCGGTAGTGTTGGTCCAGTTCCCGATTCTAGGGGGAAATTGAACCGGATAAAACCAACAAACTAGACCGACTCTTTTAAAATATCTATATATATTTAAATTTCTCAAAAATAACAATAAATCTTAAAATAAAAACAACACTAGTATTTTTATTTTTTTTAATCTTTTTTGCTAAGTGACCAGTTACGTTGGATAAGATTAGACCGGGAATCGATCACCTTTAGAAATTTGGCAAACATTGCAATTCATACCTTGGTTTTAAGAGAGGAGGAGACGGGATGCGGTGACCATTCAAACATCCTTTTTAAGGTCATTCAGTGTTGCTAAATCATGAGTACATGGTAGACCTGTCAAAATGAGTC
Source organism: Eucalyptus tenuipes (assembly GCA_014182365.1). Lineage (NCBI taxonomy): Eukaryota > Viridiplantae > Streptophyta > Magnoliopsida > Myrtales > Myrtaceae > Eucalyptus > Eucalyptus tenuipes. The sequence continues at coordinate 26,450,152 of CM024538.1, read as the reverse complement.
TTAAATCCATATATGACCCATTTAAATCATATATAGGGCATATATGGGTTACTTTAATTTGGGAAAATTCCAAAAAGGGACTCGAAGTACCATTTTTTTCTCAAATAAGGGCCCGAAGTGGATCTTGTTTCAAATAAGGACCTCAAGTACATTCATTTTTTCAAATAATGGTCTAAATTTGATGTTATTTTAAATGAGGACCTAAAGTGGTTATGTTTATTTCAAATAAAGCAGAAGTGGCTATGTCCGTTTCAAATAAGGACCCGTCTTTCCAAAGATTAAGGGTATTTTCATCATTTGTCATTTTCCCCTTTTTTTCTTTTTTCTTTCTTTTTTTTTCCCATTTTTTTGGCTGGTTCTTCTTCCTCTTCTGTCACACTCTAGCCCCATCTCTGGCACGAGAGCATAACCTGGCAGGTTAGCATCGATGCCCCAGGCAACATCGAACGTCCCGAAATTTTTTTATCTTTAGTTAAGCACAGGTGGAAGCGATAATAAACAATCCATGTGCAAACAAACATGGAAGCCGGGCAAGACATATGCAAGTCAAGCAAATAAAAGCAACATATACATATACATATTGACACATCAAAAGCTATTTTGATTACATGCCCATCCTAGTCCTGGACTACTTATTTTCGTTTTCATATATAGTCAATCAAAAGGTTGGGGTAGCCTAACTCCTCTACCAAGCTGCTCCCAAAAGCGGCCCCCATGCTAAGTTTATTCATTTCTTGGACCCAGGTTCATCCATCACACACCTGAAATTGTGAGAATAACAAGGGTGAGTCGATGACTCAGTAAGTAGAAATCCATAATTCTCCTATAGGAGGACATTTTGCCGTCGATCGTCGGATACAAAGTCGCCACCCACTTGTCGATGGCAAATCAATAGTAAGGTTCATGCCTTGCCTACTTATGCATATAAAAGGCTTTCAATCGTCTATATACTTTCAAGAACCAAAGATAAGGAGTTAGTGCATATGAACAAGCTTTCCAAAGATCTATGGCTTATGATCATTTCGGTCATAAAAGGGATGCTCGCATCTCATGAAACTCATTCAAGCACTAAGTGACCCAATTCAAGCATATGCTCAAATTGATGCAAGGACTTAACAATGCATATCAAATAAACCCAGTTTTTGCAAGCATCACACATGTATCAGTCATGAACCACACGTGGACTTTCATTTTTTTTCCTTTTTCGTATCATATTAGTCGAACTTAATCGACTCTTCCCGTAACAACTGGGCATCAGTCCCCCCCTTGGCAACCGGCATCGTCGTGATCTCATTATCAGGACGGCATCCAAGGCGAACCCCAAGCATCGGCCTCATCTGGGCCGACATCGTCCATGATCTCAATATCGGGACGGCATCCGGGGCTTTACCCCAAGCAACAACCCGGCATCCCCCAGCGTTGGCATATAGGTCCATTGTGTATCCATGCATTTCAAGCATCAACCGATTCATGTCATGTTTAAACTCTTAACCTAATAAAAGGCCCGAAGGCGTGCCATGCAAGGTGAACTAATGAACGACTCTTGTGCTTTATTAAATCAAACTCATGCCGGATGCGATTCGGGCTCGGGACCTTGATTTGGAACCATTCGCTTAAGCTTTAGCATAGTCCATAGTCACCAAGACCTTTCCTCGACATCTGAGTGTGCTCGATACTCATGTGGGATCATGAACTTACTTAATGCAACAACAAGCAATAGAAACACAGCAAGTATAATAATACAAAGCCAACACAAGTAAACGATGACATGATCCTAAAATCGATAAGCGTTGTACATTGCCCTATCGAAGAGTTAGGAAAATCTACTTACTATTTTTTAATCCTAGCTCCAAGATGCTTATTTGGTGGTCGGTCGGCGTCTAGGGCGACTTGAAAGAGAAGGGCATGAAAGAGAATGGAGGAAGGGAGAGGAAAAGAGAGAAAGACCAAAGCTTAAAATGTGATGATGGTTCATCCTATTTATAGGCCTCCTCCTCTTAGATTTTTATTGCAAACTCATGATGATACCTAAACGACGAGTTGGCCTACCTATCTTCTCAAGTTGGCTCCTAGGTCTTTGGTGTTGGCTTATCATTGGTCCACCTAGTTGCTTATCCTCCAAGGCTCACTCTAGGCTCATTATTGCCTATGGCGCCTAAGGGACACATAAGCCCCTCTAATGCCTAATGTCTTCTTCTAATTGGTTGGTTTTTGCCTTGCTCATCAAGGCTATAATCTAGGGCCATCATACCCTAAGATGTATTCAAGATTTAGTCATCAAGAAACTTGGACTTTGGACAACTTGCTTTCCAAGTTAAACACATGAGCATATGACTCATTGAGCTCATTAATTAGCTAGTTTCCAAAAGCATTCAATACATTCTTATCTTCAAGCCAAGAAAGCTCTAGATTGGCTTCTTCCTCTAGTTAGGCGTGCAGCTCCCTTCCCCGCCAAGTTGGGGGGTGTGGTTCTCCCATTCTAAGGCAAAAATAATTTTGAGCAACTTTCGAAATCAGTACCATTACCTTATCAAATGGACTTGAAAAATTATATAAGTTTAATATGTTTAGAAAACATTTTTCATGAAGGAATCCAAGCCAAATTCATTCTGTGGAAAGAGCATCAATTCATTGAATACAACCTAAAAATTCAATTATCGAGCAGATTCAACGGTCAGAGAAAGAGACTCATTTCAAAATCCAAATCTTCACAAAACTCTTTGAAATTTTTATATGTTATAGATATGGATGTCATTTAAAAAAAAATTGTGAAATTAAGTATGTCCAAATTCGAAAGGGAAGATTTTATAAAAATTCGAGAAAATAACTTGGTTACCATTTTCACTATATTGGGCAGATTCTATACGGTAATTGATTGGGCTTTTGTCCCAACCATTTCACTTCAAACAAATATGAAATTTAAGCATGTTATGTATTAAGATGTTTTGAACAACTTTAATGAAAGAAGCTTCTCCAAATTCATAACATAAAAAGCTCTGTAAAATTGGCAAGCAACAAAGGTCCAGAAATTTCGAAAATTAAATGAGACAAATTCTAGTTGAAAATAGGAGTGTTCTCACTTGGCCTTGAATCAAGGGTCATCCATGGCTGTACAATCTTATCTCCTAAGATCCTAAGTAGACTCTATACTAGTTTAGACACTTGTCTCAGTTATTTATTGGCTAATGTCCAAAAGAGATAAGGTAGACTTGTCTTGGCCTAAAGTTGGACTTGTCTCGGCCTTCTCTCTCTCTCTCTCTCTCTCTCTCTCTCTCTCTCTTTGCATATGGCTTCTCCTTTGTAGGTTTCAAAGTCTACCATTCACACTTAAATCCTAGGATATTAATGGCCTAGGCTATAGGGATATCTTTCTCCTCACTTTATTTAATACGTTCACATATGTTCACACTTATTTTCTAGGAAGATTTGACTAACTTAAGGCCTATCTAGCTTAGCCTCCTAGTTGGGACCAAAAGAAATGTCGAGATCGAGGATGTTACATCTTCGTCGGTGGCCAGCCGACCATTGGCAATGCCCACAAAAGGCTGGGCCAGGGATGGCCTCACCTGGGTATGTCGACCCTCGCCCAGGGGCCATCCGCGAGGTCAGCCTGTGTTGGCCCTGGGCGAGGTCGACGAGGGCTGGGCGACCTCGTCGGCCACCCTCGTCTGGGACCGGCTAGGGTCGATCTCACATATGGCCCTTAGGCAAGGGTCGCCATGCTCAAGCGAGGCCGTCCCTTGCCTATGGCCGTGTGGGTGGCCCTCGCCGGCGGGGCGACCCTCGCTTAGCCCTCTCGTGGGCGTCACCGGTGGCCAGTCGACCACTGGCTAAGAGGAAGAAGAAGAACTAGAAAAAAAAAAAAAAAGAAGGTGAAATGCAAAATGACAAAAATACCCTTGACCGATCGGAAAATTTAGCCGGTCGGCGATCAGCAAGGTCAGGTCCTTATTTGAAACAACCAAAGCCACTTCAAGGCCTTATTTGAAACAACTAAGGCCAATTTAGGTCTTTTTTTGAAATAAAGTCCACTTCAGATCCTTATTTGAGAAAATAATGATATTTCGGGTCCTTTTTTGAAATTTTCCCCTTCAATTTTAAAGAACTTTCTTTAAATAGGTTAGAAAGTTTAAAACATAAAATAAATGGTTTTAAATAGGTTGAGTTTATAACTCGTTTCCAACCCAAGGCTAATAGGGGTGAGCACGGTTCCGGGTAGAATCGGGAACCGGAGAACCAAACCGAAGGATCCGGTTCGGTTCCCGGTTCTAAAGAGACCGGTTCCGGTTCCCGGTTCTGGTTTCGGTTCCCATGAGAACGGGAACCGGAACCGATTAGTTAAAAAAAAAAAAAAAAAAAAAAACCCTACGTCACTTCCCCACCCCTCGCATGATTTCCCCCTCTTCGGCCGATTCTTGCCCCCTTTCCCTTTCTTTCTCTCTCTCTCTTTCTTTTCTCCCATTTTTCCTCCTCACGTCACTTCCCGCCCCCGACTTTTTCTTTTCTCTCTCTCTCTCTTTCTCTTCTCTTTCCCCCTCTCTCGGCCGATCAAAACCCCTCTTCTTCTCTTCTTCTTCTTCTTCTTCTTCTTCTTCTTCTTCTTCTTCTTCTTCTTCTTCGTTCCTCTTGCTGGCTGCTGCTTCATCCACCACCACATCGTCGCCCCACGCCTTACTCACCACCACCTCTTGGCCACCGAACCACCACCACCCACCGCTCGTCCGACGAGCCGTCTCGCCGTTGAGCCCGACGAGCTGTCGCGTCGTCCTCGCCGCCCCTTGCCGCGGTGAGCCACCGCCGCCGTCCCCAAGCCACCGTCACCACCTCTTGCCGCCGCTCGCTTGACCGTCCAGGCCGTCGTTGCTCCGAACCGCCACCGCCTCCGCCAGAACCGAGCTCTTCCCCCCTTGGCCATGAGTGGGCCACATGAGCGACCGCTGCACCAGCCACTTCGGCCGCTGGCGGCCGTTCATTGTTGTTGGGGCCTATCGATCACCTTCGCCGTGCTAATCATCGGCCACTCCGCCAACATCGGGTGGTTGCTCGGGGACAGGGAGAGCGCCACCAAGCCGCGGGTGGTGGGTGCCTTCGTCTTCGGGTTTTGGATCCTCGACGTCGCGAACAACATGACTCAAGGTCCTTGCAGAGCTCTGCTCGCTGAACTCACCGGTAATTTCAGCTCGTCTTGTTTCAATGGTCTAGTCTTCTGACGATTTTGAGCTTCTCTTTTGCTTCTTTAAAACCCTAGACGAGCACTGTTCCGGTAGAGTGCCTGCTCGTATACGAGTCCTAATTTCTAACTTCAATGAGCCATCTTTTGGCCAGACAAAAAACAAACGAGACAATTGTGGTTGTGTAGTATTTAATCCTTAATTTGGCTCTTACCTCTTCAGATTTTGGTGCACATAGTTGGGCTCGACAAACTCTGCCGACGACATCTTTTCACTTGTTTTTATTTTCATTTTCTGGACCATTCTATTAAGTGATTGCACATTAGATGCATTTGTTATGTTGCATCAGTAGGTATACCATATTTATAGATTTCTTGTGTGCTGGCAGTATATTTTGTTTTCTGACTCTGTAAGTAATTACATTTGCAGGTAATGTCGGGGCCATTGTGAATCCAAAAGGAGAAATGAAAGGTATAGTTCTCTTCACAACGTGCAAAGGTTTTCATGAATTTACATGCTTTGATTCAATGAACTGAAGTAGAGAGTTATTGAGCGGTATTGACATATCCATAGAAAGGAAAGCAGTGATACTTTCACAGGACTAGGCTTCCTGATACAAATAGTGTGGTTTTAGAGGCAAGATGAATTTGATTGATGAAAGCTTTTGGCCCGACATTTAAATTAGAGTCGCAGTTGTGGATGGTGTTTCTCCATGATCTTTGTATCTCATCCTCTTTTAATAATTTTCAGGTTCTGCCATTACTGGTCCGATCGGGAAAGAGTGTGCAGACCTGTGGTCGAGAATTGCCAGTGCAGCCAACGCCATCGTCTAAGAGTTGCACTTATCTTTTTTGTTCATGTTATTTGTTTTCATACTGTGGTTTGACGTTGACAGTGAAAGTAAACCTCAGATTGTCTCTTTTTGAAGTGTTGTCATGGTTTTAGAAGATTTAAAGTATATCCATTTTAGACCTTGGGTTCTTTTCTCGGAGTCTTTCGGCCTGCAGCCCTGTTTATTTCCCTCACGGCTAAAGATTGATTGGTTTCTGGTCGAGTACAAAAGGTTGATGATCTATTCTGATGCAATTGATGCAGATGGTGACCATGGTCTTGATCTCAATCTTGGGATATCAGCTTCTTCCAAGGGAATGGTGGAAACCTTAGAGCCCTCAGGCGACATGCGTCACGGAAGTAGTTTGAGGGTAATACTAGGGAATATTATCTTGATTTCCTTTTTCTTTCGTTTATACTCTTTAGCTCCATATATTTAATGAGGAGGCTCAGATTATTACTACTTCGTGACTTCCAATGGTATCCGTATCCACAATGCTTCTCAGGTAGGAAACTCTGCTGCATCGTGGGGTGATCCATCTGTTCAAGGTTTATCAATGACATCTGGACAACCTCCTCCTTGGACTAGTGCTTGAACTGATGTTTCTGGGATTTTATGCATCGATCTAAAGTTCTGGTTATTATATGGAGATATTCATGTACAAATATGTCAAGATTTTGTGCATGTTATTCCCTGTTTTATGTGCTGCCTCATGAATGAAGCTTCAATTAATTCATAACCTTGTGGGTATCAACCTAGAGTTTTCTGAACAGTGCTTGATGATGCATGTTGTCACACTGTTCTAATCCCGTGAGCCTAACTGTCAATTGTTTGAAAAGAGCTTTTCAAATTTAAAAATGAAAAAAAAAAAGAAAAAGAAAAGAACTTGTTGGAACCTGGAACCGACCCTGAACCTGTAACAGGGTAGGTTCTAGGTTCTTGGTTCTAACGGGTAGGTTCCAGGTTCCAAAAAATGAGGAACCTGTACCCGAGGGTAGGTTCCAGGTTCCAGACGGAACCGAATCAGAATTGGGAACCGCTCACCCCTAAAGGCTAACAAACACTCTCTATCCCTCTTTAGCCTTATAAAAAAATATTTTTTTTAAAAAGTGGGGTTTAATTATTTTTTATTTTTCTTTTCTTTTTTCCTTTCTTCTTTCTTCTTCCATCTTCTATGGCTGGCAATCGGCTAGGTGATGGAGGAGCTCGCCGATCTAGCTTGACTCAATTCGTTGGAATTGAGCAAGCTCGAGCCTTGCCGACCTATGGTGAGGCTCGAGCTTGCCTATGGCTAGTCGTGGGCCATCGCCGTGGCAAGTGGCCAACCGAAGAAGAATGAAAAAAGGAAAAAAGGAAACGAGAAAATTAAGAATAATTAAAAATTCAATTTTTATAAAAAGACAAAATATAAAATAGAAATTTACCTGCATATTTCAGGTAAACCTAGAAAATATTTTTATTTTTCAAGAAACAAAAAGAGCCTCATTATAATATAAATATAAATATAAATATAAATATATATAAATATATATATATATATATATATATATATATATATATATATATATATAAAGCTCATAAGAAATAATATTTCATAGATTTGGTTAAATGAGTCAGGTCGATATGAATTGAATATGGGTCGAGAAATTTGCAATATGATAAATAGATCATAAATAGGTTAAATGAGTCAATTTAGGTCGGATAATCTGTGAACCAATCTGACTCGTCCATTTAACAAGTCCAGTACATTCAGTCATGATACGACGGAGACATCCTGGTCGATCAGGACCGAGGGTCGAGTCGAGAGGCCCATCAGCTGCCGTCAAGCCCAACTGTGGGCTGATGGCCCATAACGCGAGGCCCATATAGTCTTCTTCCCGCATCCGTCCCTTAAACCGTCGCCCCCAACTAGAAACCCTAGCTCCTAGAACCTTCCATTTTTCCTTCACGAAGCTTCAAGTCTCTCGGTTTTATAGCCCCTCGCAGACCCTCCCCGCGCCTTCCCGCAGCTCGCAAACCCCCTCTTAAACCCTAGCTCCGGACCTCGAATCCGCTAAGAATGGCGAAGCGACTGGTGCCGCTGCTGAACCGCGTGCTGGTGGAGAAGATCGTCCCGCCCTCCAAGACCACCGCCGGCATCCTGCTCCCCGAGAAATCCGCCAAGGTAACTAACTTCCGTACATCCGTCGAGTCAAATGCGTCGTCATCCTCATCCGTTTCGTTTCGTTGTCTCGATTCGATTTGATTCGAGCCGTTCCGTGTTTCTTTTGGACAAAAAAAACAGCTGAACTCCGGGAAGGTGGTGGCCGTGGGGCCGGGGGCGAGGGACGCGCACGGGAACGCGGTCCCGGTCTCGGTCAAGGAGGGAGACACGGTGCTGTTGCCGGAGTACGGAGGGACGCAGGTGAAGCTGGGAGAGAAGGAGTACCACCTGTACAGGGATGAAGACATCCTGGGGACGCTGCACGATTGATCGATCCCGGCCCGTGTATGGACGGCCGGTCGGTGGGGATTTTGGGCGGATTCTTTCACTCGATGTCGAACGACGTTGTCGAGCTCGAAATTGTTGAGTCAATGAGATCGATTTGTATGCCGTGCGATTCCTCCTGTTTAATGCTAGAATGTAGAGCTCGATTCTTCTGAACGACGTGAAATTGTAACTTGTCGTTTCCTCTCATTTCCATCGCCTGGGGTGAGATTGATTGAAAAATGGAGTTTTTGGATTAACCCTATTCGCGGGTGATTAACGATCTGCTCTTTCTGTTTTACTCTCGTTGGGATTATCTTGAATTATATTAATGGTCGGGATTTTATGAGGACGGCCTGAGTTTCTTATGCTTGTGGGTTCTGGTCCGAGTCGTAATGGGCGAAAGCACGGCATTTGCTTACGAGTTGGGTCGTGTTAAAAAGAAACTCCATCGCCTCAACTGCCGATCAAAGATCAGTTGCTAAATAGATCTTGAACCCTGTCTTGAGTCTTATTGGGCGTATTGCGCAAGATCATGCGATCAATTGACTCGACCAAACAGATTAAGCAGAATCAGATGAAGCCCAACCGGGAGGTGAAGTCTCTTCATATAGATCAGAATCTGCAATTACAAACCCCATGCGCGTGTTAGACCGCTTTTGTACAAGTCATTTGCACCCGATCTTGCTCTCATATTAATGGAAGGAGCAGCTGTTGATCATGAGAATGCCACTAACTATTATTCTGTATTTTTTTCCTTCTTCGATGCCACTTGCTACTTGAGTACTTTCACTTCTTAACAGCAAGCAGCGGGGCTCTTCTAAAGAGAGTAGAAAACAGCAAATCTTGAAAGTCAAGAAACTACTGCATCTCGTGTAAGGCCTCAGCATCTGGCACGAGGTTGGTAATTTCACCGAGGAGGATTAGCAAGTCGATGATGGATCACAGACCAGGCAAGAGACTTCACCCATAAAAATGACTATAGCCAGGATTCAAGAGTTGAAATCGACGGTGGGCCACCAACAAAGACATGTGGGTTGGAGAACCTAGAATCTCCATGATTGCCTTCCCAAGACCCTGGCTCAAGGAAGACTCCATTAAGAAAAGACCTAAACATATAGTAATGAACATAACCCCCTGGCATTCAGAAGTCATGCTCCGTGAGAAAGCTCAAACAATTCACAAGAATCCTACGATGTAAAGACCAAGCCGTTTTATTCTTCAATTCTCTCTTTCTTCTTCTTCTTCGATTTCTGGTCAGAATGCTCTATTGACTGAGATGAAGCAGCTGAACCTTGATCTCGGGAACGCTCTGAGAACTCTGCAGTTGTTGCACTGCTATGATTCCGCCCAGAGTCTTGAGTACTATTCATCAATCCCAAGGAGTCAGTGGATTCCTGAGGATACCTCCTCTTGTAAGGTTCTGATGTCTCTCCAGCATCAGTTATGCTGCTTTTCTGCCGACTGCTACGAGTGTAGGATGTGTTTCCTCTGGATGAGCGTGAACTTCTCAGTCTACTGTTTGGTGTCACAGAGGAAAATTGATGGGAGGCATTTGTAAGCGACGTTCCGGGTCTAAATCTACCGGATGCAACTTTGGAAGCAAGTTTCTCGAGCTCATTAGGATCAGGGTAGTGGACCAGGGAGACTCTTCTTGAAATCTTCCCAGCTGTCAAAAATAGAAGCAAAGTCAACTACAACCGATTGAAGACCAGCCAAACTCAACAATGCTGGTTGAGAGAACATCTATCCCAATCTGAGTGCTGAACTTGGAAAAAAAAACTGTTCAAATTAATGATACTTAACAAAAATACCTCTGCCTAGATGTATCATAATACAAGAACACATAATGAAACTAGATATCAGTAAATGCAGGCACAGGATGTCATAAAATCAAACAATAGAGAGACAATATGAAATGTACTATTTAAGAAAGTATCCAGTCAATTGAATGGCTAAGCTTGCAAAAGAAGTGTTCAAGGGAAATCCTCATTCAATCCAGTTCCAACCAAGTAACCTCAATCGATACTGTGCACTTTAAGCAGATGCACTAAAGGACGTCTTTTAAATCAAACAGAGCTGAGTAATACAAAACCGGTGCATCCAAAGACGAAAAGACAAGAACAATATCAGAGCAATTGATACTACAAAGTAAAAGTGCCTAATTTATCATGAGTTGACCATCAATGTCAAAGGTAATAGCCTGCTTGCATCTAGCCTGCGAGTAATTATATATTTCAGAATTTTGTTTTTTGCCTTGACTCCTAGCTCTACAACTTGGCTGATAAAATTCTTGCAATTTATAGAATATAATTTCCATTACAGTAAAGTTCAGCTCCAGCAAGTTGTTTCGTCTTGATTTTTATGCCTTCCTGCTTCTGGAAAGTGATTGATGACTCACATTGGCAAATTGCAAAGAGCAAATATCTGAGGTAGCTACTTTCGCAGATTTCTTCTTAGGACATATCAAGAATGACACGGGCAAAATGTATGAACAAATGAACACGATATATTTCGTACAACACATTAACATAGAGATAGCCTTAAAGTAACATACTTAAGGAACGGCCCAAAAACTCGGAATAAAATAAATAACACATGCACAGGCTTTGGCTTAAGAAAAAGCGCATCAACATGAGCAGTAACGCATACCTATTCTTGAACCAGAGGAAGAGGCCGTGAAAACTGTTGCAGCGGGCTCCTGAGCAGAAAAACTAACCACATCATATTCCTTGCCTTCAACAAAGAGTAACGACACATTAAGACAGGTAAGCAAGTTAAGCAATGAATATAATCCCACTTAGCAAAAGAAAAATTTGTTCTGTCTATGAGAAGGATTATAACGGTTACCAGATGAATCCTCAAAACTCCCCAATTTCCCATCACGATGAAGTTTAAGCTTGAGTTCTTGGCCACCCAAATCAGGAGGCTGCAATGACCATAAAAGGGTATCGCCACGATCATATCCATGCCAACAAGAAATACTCAAGATAGAATTTTTAAGCAAGAACAGTGATCACTTTTCGTAAACAAACTGCGAAAAAGAGCGGACCCACACCATCTCGCTGAAAATAGAACTGGGTGGTATCTCCCCAATCCTCACAATCCAACAACATAAAAATCCCAGAAAAGCAAAACCCAATTTGACAAAAAGAGACTAGACAAGCCATGTGCTACTATTCGGCGTTGTTCTTAATTCCTTCAGAGAAAGCCAGAGGCCAAGGGCAGCGAATGGGTTCACGGTACCATGTCACGAGGCCACTGAATGAGCCAAAGTTCGGTGGAGTCGGAAGCGTCGAGATCGACCAGAGCTTCTTTCGCATCCTCCACGTATTCCGGCGGGGGTACGTACCCTTCGCCGGCGCCGGAAGCTCCACCGTCCATTGTTCACCGAGCAAGCGGAAAGCTCAGGCGCCGGCAGCTCCTATGGAGAGAGAGAGAAAGAGGGACGAAGACAGATTTTGTGCAGTCCTCTGAGAAAGAGCGAAAGACGCAAAACCCTACACAGGACAGGGAGGAAGACAACCGAGAGCGCCGGAGCTCGAAACATCGCGTGGGCAAATTCAGGAGCCGGCTTACTCGTTTGGGCCTAAAAGTGTGTCGTCTTTTTGGGCCCTGGGCCTACGATGTCCAAATATAAAAGGATGGGCCGATCCGGAAAAGCCCACTATCACGGGGAAGCCGGCAATGTTTCGGATTGGGTCTTTAAAGTCCAGAGAAGGAAATCTCTCCCATGAGCTAGTTGGGCTCTTAACACCTCCTCAGCCCTTATGGGGGAGTTCATTTGCTGTGAGGCCCAGTCGTTTAGCTGGAGAATGCTCTTAGAGCAAATCTTCCGTGCACGGTCATAAATCCTGAATGCAGTCTCAACTGCAAAACTGCTTCAAGGTTGGCGCAATTGGTTTGGGACTTTGGAAGATTTCCCGTTCGTAAGCTGGAGGTCACCTGGTTTGAGCCTAACCGATTGCATGCAAATCACTGTGGTTTAAAACTAATTTGTGAGGTGTTGCATGAGTTTCAGATAGTCAAATCTCTATCCTGTGCTCTTAAGTTATCGAAAGATTAAGTTTGGAAAAAAGGTAATTCCATAGATTCTGTGGACCAGATTAGTTTGGTGCATTACTAACTCCATTCGAAAATTTTATTTGACAATTGTGAGTGGTGAATGCATTTAAGATATGTGATAAAGAACGAACTTACTTGTGCATGTGCAGGTTTTTGTATTTATTTGTGTCTTTAGCCCTTATAACATTTCGCGATTCTATAATAACTATTAAAAACAACCAAACTCAACCTTTTTATCACAAAAGGATACTTTGTTGATTCTTGATCAATAAGGCCGTTAAAGACACGAAAAACCTATGCTAACTCAACAAGAGCACAGCTTGCTATGACCAATCATAGTAAAGAGTACAGAAGAGGGGTCCATTTAGCCAAGGCTCTGTTGACCCCATGCCCTCTTCAAACTTCACTACAGTGTACTACGAAAATTTGGGGAATAAAATACAGCAGGATTTATAAAAATTTCCGGAGACAACGGCTATTAATACCGGACAGTCCCACAGCACCCTCTTCGAGCTATACCAGTACAAAAAAAGAAAGGAAACAATCGCACCAAACCCACAAGCAACCAAGCCACCAGATGCCAAAAAACACCCAAAAATCAAAGCTCAGAACGAGGGTTTCCCCAACTCCAAGATATTCACAACACACCCCCTCTGCACTGTAAGAAATTATAAGAAGGTTCCAGGAATCAAGGGTCATGTGACTGGACCCTTAAGATAAGCAAGAACCTAGGTTTTGTGTCCCTTCTCTCTCTCTCTCTCTCAAAATTCCCACAGAAGGTTCTCTTCTCAGAATTCAGTCAAAACCCCACTTTTGGTCGCACTCTCAAGTCTGGTTCAGCATTAGAGATCTCACTTTTGGACTCTCTACTCAAGTCAGTGCAATGACAGCTTCTGCAGAGTCTGCAAGAACAAGAACAGGAAGGAGACACTGTATTGGAGCCAGAAGCGCGGTTTTCTTGTTATGGGTCGTCGTGGTTTTCTCGGCGGAGCTGATTCTGCTTCTTGCTGTGGAAGATAAAAGCACCAGGGCGACAACTAGTAGAAGCTTCTCCTCGGAGGCGTCTGATAAAATCGGAGCGACGACTAGCAGCGACCGATCTGCCGCCAGCAGCGTTAGGTCTCTACCGAGAAAAGCGAAGACGTTTCACGCAGTCACTGTCCACGCACCCTCCAACCCTAGCAGCGATGAACTTGCGAATGGCAGTGGAGATCCAGACACGGTGTATGAAGAAGATAAGAGGATAATTCACACAGGTCCAAATCCTCTTCACAACTAGAGGAAGAAGATTGAGTTAAAAAATAAGATAAAGTCACTAGCTGTTGGTAGGTACTTCGTTTTATTTTTGTAGCTTCTCTTTAGCTACTGTCAAAAATTTAATGCTGCGAGTCCAAGCGAAAATATATAACTGTGATCTCATCTTCCTGTCATCAGTATTTGTAATTTATTTTCGGTTTTAACTAAGAATGGTAGGAGTGAATGAGAGCATCAGTCTAGCCTTTTTCAGTCGATGTTTAATGTGGTTCTGGGCAGTTGTTGCAAACGGAGAGAGAGACAGACAATGAAGAGGCTAGGCTTTAATGCTCTTGATTCTTATTTACTTTTCACTGTTCTTCTTCTTCTTCTTCTTCTTCTGTATTCCTCCTCTGTACAGTTCTATTAGCATTAATTCATCGTGTTTGAATTTTGTCAAACGATGATGTTCTATATGTATATTCATCTTACATCTTGAGCAACATCAGAAGTTTGTAGTTAACTTTTCAGAAAATAGTGTATTCATCTTGCATCTTGAGCAACATCAGAAGTTTGTAGTTAACTTTTCAGAAAATAATGGTCCCTATACGTATTCAAACGATTCATGGTATTTGAAATTCGAGGTTATGTTAATGAATGTGTCCAGGATATCTACTAGAATATGCTTCAATGACAAACGTTTCGATTTCCAATGTTAACTACATATAATCCGCGAATAAAACTATACATTGAAACCAGAAGATCTTATCTTAGTTCTTAACAAATGACAAAGAGATACTTGATAACCATATCCTTACATTATTATATTTTTCCAAGAGCCATCAATATTAAATAAAGAGCAATGGAAGAGACATTGAAACCAGTAAATTGAGTTGGTTTAAAGCATGCTGCGACGATATGCAAACAATGACTTAAGTTAGTCATGCTGTTGCGTCACCTTATAAATTAATTAAAGATATTGGCGCAAATGCCTCTAGAATAATTGTTGCATAATAACGCATAAACCTGTTTGGTCGGCCTATATCTCTGATCTTTATCTGAACTTTTTGTCGACATTTAGTTCCTTGCTTGTTTAAAAGGGAAAACCGCTTGGAGATGGTCAGATTGGATGCTCCGGGAGATGTGTAATTAGAGGAGGATTCTAGGTTTTGAGGTCCAAGCAAAATTAGGTTCGTGTCGTGGTCGTGGGTTACGTTACGAAATTGCATAGACAAAATTACATGCTGAAGAGATCTGACCACATATCTAATAATAGCAAAAAAACCACATCGACACGACATGGAAATCCGATTTGCCAAGTTGACGTAGTGTAAACTCGTAAGTTGCTTCCCTCCTGACGTATGCGAGTCCCAAGCTAGACACTTCCTCGATTTCTCAGTCGTTAACAAACCATCAAACGTAACATCCCTCGTGACGATGGACTCATTATAACATATTTCAAACATTATAAACTTACCATGCAAGAATCAAAGAGAATGAGCGTGTGAGCACGACAATATCTGATAAATATTTTATTCGAAGCATATACGTCCATATGCACAAAGATTGAAGGAATGCACGTAAAGAGAAGATCTCGAAATAATTATATTCACAATGTAAATTCCACGAAATAGGGTTTACTCACTAATGTCCCTTCTCTTCTAGATGATATATGTGTGTGTGGATGGATTGATGGATGCATGCATGTGATTTATTTTGAAATGATCAATGAGGCCGTCGAATAAGAAGTGCATGTGGTCCAGTAGAACAAAGGTCGTGTGCACCCATCCGAACCCAAAGCTTCAATTCAAGCTGCTCCAGGGGGCCAAGCCGGGAGGCAGCTGGCGGAATGCGATTGGCCAGGCTGGGTCGGGCCATACATTGATTATTCCCCAGAGGGGGTGACCGCACCGATTCCCACACCCTCCTCTCTCCTGACCTCCCTTTGACTTTAATGCCTTTGGAAATTTGGGAGGTATTCAAAGCGAGAGCCGGGGGGGAAGGATGCTTTGCCTGTCTGTCTCGCTCGCCGGTTTTTCTGGCGCCAACACGCTTTCTCAAGGCTCTCAGGACAAATGCAACCCCAAAAAAGACGTAATTAATGCCCTTTCGTATTGTTATTTTTTATCTTTTATTTTATGCGTCCGCACGAAACATTTAAAACCGTCATTTTTGGGGGACCATTAGAATAATGTTTTGGGTCAGGCCTAGTAATGTTGACCTAAGTGATTTTTACTTATCCCTTGAATACTTGTTAAGCCTTATTTAAATGTGCTTTGAATATACAGAATTTACCAATCGGACCGAGCGATTATATTAATATGAGCATTTCTTATTTTAGATAAGGATGTTGTGAGTTGACTCACAGTACTTTGAAAACTTCTTTTCTAAAATGCGATGCCCTGTGCAAAATTCTAAACTCAAACTTATTAGATGTATTAGTACTTTGTACATTCTAATTATGTACTATCGAAACTGTATCTACCTCTTCTAAAATATAAGACACAAATTACACAAAAATGTTTGATTGATTTGAAACTAAAAAGTAAGTATTAATTTCTAAAATTAGGGGAAAAAGGCTTGAAGATGGCCACAACAAATATCAGAGGTGCTCTAACACTATTTGTGTTTGAATAAGAAGGCACACAAATAGAACACAACCCTCTAGGTTTAAATCCTAGGAACCACGCATACCATCCCAAAGCCATGTCTCCATTTCGTTATTGCCTTTCTGGCGAATGTCTTTGCTTCGTTTGAGGGTAGGGTCTCGCTCCATCTTAATTAAGATCCTCATAGAATCACTTATCAATCAAACATCCTCAGAAAAACAACCGCATGTATAGGTCATTCACTCTCATGTGCATTAAGTATACAGTCGCATAGTGTGCTTACCCATGTAGGTTGAATAAAAAACTAAGTTAGGCAGTCTCAATGTCGCCTTCAGACAAAACAAGAGTCCATCCTTCCGAGAAGGGATCTGCGACAAATTAAAGAAGGGTGTGGCCTGCGTGGAAACTTCGTTGGAATCAGCTCTTAGTCAAACGAACCCTCATAAAAACCCTAACATATAGCTCGAGGGAGGGAGAGAGGGGGAGAGAGAGAGAGATAGGTGCGTTATACAATTTTTTTTCCTCGTAACATAAGTTTTTGATTGTCCCAAAAGATTCTGTTGGGGCGAGACAGCGGATGCGAGGGCTTCGTTCCTGTGAAAGAGAAGATGGGCTTGTTTCCAAACGAAATGAATGTCTGCTTTATGGAGCCATTACAACGCAATCTGTATATTTTAATGCCCTCATTCTTCAGTGAGTGTCTGTGTAAGTGATGAAGAGCGGCCAACTACCCTCTCTTTCTGCTCTCTCTTTCTGCTTTCTTCTTCTCTCTCTCTCTCTATCGCATCATCAGCTCATGTCCGATAATAAAACCAGGGTTTATTGCTCTCACCCACCGCCACGTCAACGCCCTACTCCGTTCTCGCTTCGTGATCAGGGTCGTTCCGATTCTCCTCCAGGCCGACTCTTCGCAAAACACATCTTCCTTGCTTCTGTCTGCATCATATCATTGGCACAGTCTATCATGAATGAAGGAAGCCAAGGGCTTAAAAGTCGAGGACCCACGAGGCCTGTGTGCTTGTCCGCCCCATTTCTAACTTCGATCATCCGTCACTAATGTAATTAAATAGCAACCGCCCAACACGGTCCCTGTGTATTATTAATGGGTTAATTAATGGGAGGGTTGTATCCGTGCCAGTTTTCGACAGTGATGTCCATGCTATCTGTGATGTCTTCTTGCAGTCGATTTGTGTAAACCGTTTGGGTTTCTGCAGATGCCCTATTCACTCCATGTTGGGTACTACGAGCTAGCTTCCTGCGTATAGCTCTAGCCTAGATAGGCTGGGCAAATGAATAGTATCAGTTCTCGATCTCGTTTAATGCTCGCACATGGTTTCAAAGTCAAGGAAGCAGTAAAGATTATGTACAGAGAAAGAGTCTACAGTTGCTAGCAACAGCGTTGATTACCGCTGTTACTGTTCTTTTGGGTGGATAATAGACCTCACGGGCCCGCCCGGACAAGCCGCTCTGTTGGAATTTGTAGGCCTGTTGGGCTGGCCTGGACAAAAAATCCAGGCTCGGCCTGTGGGCGGGCTGGGCCTGGGCAAGAACCTTGAGGCCCGGTCCACCCATAATATATATAGCAATCTATAAAAGAATGTTTTATTGAAAATTCCACCCTGATATTTAAATTTGTATAAGCTATGCTAAAATTCTAAAACCATGGGCTACGTTTGGTCATACAAATAAAATTCCGAATAGGGTAACTTTTATTGTATTCAATGTTTGGTGTACCACAAATTCCAAATATGACTAAATATCATCCGAGTTACAAAATTCGTGGCAAAATCTAATTGCTTGTTATTGGGATTTTGAATTGGATACCCTTGTTTCTTTCACAATCTTATATATTCTAAAATGATGATGTTGATAGTATGTTACCTTCATAAGGTTTTTTTGGGTGATGACTTTAATGTGTTGCGTGACCTAATCTTCTGTTTTTAGCTTTAACGAACCCTGAGATGTGAGGCCCTTTTGATTCGTTCTATTTTGTTATACATACTTAACATGCGCTTAAATTAGTTAAGGTGATCCATGATGGGATCGAAGGAGATGTGTTCAAGTACTAGTACTACAAATCCGCTGAGGGGATATGGCAAGTGGTGCCCAACGCACTGACGCATGACTCTTGAAGGACCAATAAATAAAATTTAAGGTTCCGTTTATTTCACAAAAATGAATAATTTGGAACATAATTTTTTAAAATCGATTGATCTTATTGTTTGAAACAATTTGTCAATGAAAAATGTTTTTAATTATTGACAACGATTTATATCTAAACAATTCTATGAATAATGAAATTAATTTTCTCTTATTTATTTTTGTAAATGATACAATTAATTATTTTTAGAAAAAAATATTTTTTATATTCTTTATTTTTCAAGAAACAAACGCACTCTAAGCTTTCTTGATGAATAAGAAATACAATTGTTAAGAATTATGTTGAGGGTCTATAAAATGTTTTGCACGGGCAATGTTGGACGGCGTGGAGCTTTTGTTATACTGTCCTCGGACTGCACAAAAGTACCAAAACATATTATTCATATTGTGTATTTGTGGCTGGATACTTGATAATTCCACTCATATACTTATTTGAAAATCAATAAAATATTATTTTATTAATAATTTCACCTTGATATATAAAACCTATGAACACTAATAGGAAAAAAAAAAAAGCTCAAATTCTACAACAAGAGAAAAAAGATACCATGAAACTCATAGCTAAAGTAATAAAATGAATTAACGCGAAGTCCTAAAATCATTTTTCCTTTATTTTTCAGTTTTATTTATTTTTAACTTGAATTTTTTTAAAAAATAGAAACAGAAACGTGGCCAGATGGGCTGACCCGTCCATGTTTTTCCTTGGGCCTAGCCTCTGAAGGTTCGGACTCGAGCAACCCCGCCTGAGCCCGTCCATACTTGCACAGTGAGAAATTACTAAAATTGTTCTGAACCAAAAAAAAATAAAAAATCATTGATTACAGGTAAAATATATACATTTCCTTTTTCTTTGTTTTTTTTTTTCAGTTGATGAGAGCATTTAAGCTCATACGGAAATGTTACATATGATATTCTTTTACAAAAAAAAAAAAATTTAAGATGAAATATACACATAAAGTACAGTAGATATATGTTAAATTGGCACCGATTACATTCTCCAAAGATTATTTGGATTAAGCAAAAGAAAATTTTAGATCAAATTACTGACATTGGTCATACAAAAGGAATATAACCGAAATAATATAATTAAATTTTATAATATCGTTCAAGTAAAAAGAATGATTTTTTAAGTTCCATGCATTGTACAAGTCTTCTAGTAATATGATGTAATAATCAGCCGGGTTTTTTAACTAATATATATGCATCGAATACTAATTTTTATATTTTTTGCAAATCTCATCGTGAATCATTTAATTTTCACTCTGCAATTGTCAAATTCAAGACTTTGGTTTTCCATTTGTGCGTCATTTTTACATACGCTCACCTCAAATTATTAAAGGAGCATACTCAGTTTATTTAATTTAGTGAGTAGAAACAAAAAACCTACAATTACCACCGACCTTGGTGGCTCCGCTGGGTAGGCTTCAATGATTCTTTGAGGGAGAGGTGAGAGGTTCGAAGCCCTTGCAATGCAAGAGGTGGTGGAGTTCTTGGTGACTTACCCGATGGCATGGGGTGGTGGTTTACCCATGTGGCCCAGGTTCTTCTCGCCTTTTGTCGGTTTTCGGGGTTTCCGAGTCAAAAAAAAAAAAAAAAAAAACAAAAAACCTACAATTTCTGAAAATTCTTGGGCATTTTTTGAAAAAAGCCAAAAAAGTTCTTTTTTGGTCGAGATCAAAAATGCACAAGCCATAAATATACCGATTCCTTTAAAACGATAGTGCAATAATCTCAAGAAATGAATTCCCAAATCATAATTCATAATAATTTTATGCGATTATTTCATAAAAATTCGTTATACTTACATTTAAAAGGATTTAAAAGTTAACAAACGAGATTTGCTCTTTTTTATAGTAATTTTTGGTTATTATTTTATAAAAATTTGTTATTACCTAAATTTTAAATGTTTTATAATTACTCCTTTCTTTACTCGTCGTCCTGATTTCCCCGAAAACCCAAAACCAGAATGATTCACGCCGCCGAATAAGAACCAGCGCCGACCGAATCGAACCAGTTCGATCCTCCGCCGCCGCCGCCGCCGCCGCCGCCGCCGCCGCGCCGCCGCCATCTCCGTCTCCATCTCCTCGAACCTCGCCGCCAAAGCTCGCCGCTTGAACGCCGCCGCGGCCCGTCCCCGGCTCCATCTTCCCAATTCGCAGGAGCTCTCCCCCTCCCCCTTCGCGATTCAACGTTGCTTCAAGGGCAGGCGCAGAAAGAAGAAAGAAAAGATGGGCGATTCCGGCGACGCCAGGAAGGTCCGGAACATCTGCATCCTCGCCCACGTCGACCACGGCAAGACCACCCTCGCCGACCACCTGATCGCGTCTTGCGGCGGCGGGCTGCTCCACCCGAAGCTCGCAGGTAAGCTCCGGTTCATGGATTTTCTAGACGAGGAGCAGAGGCGTGCCATCACGATGAAGAGCTCCTCGATTGCTCTCACCTATAGGGACTACTCGGTTAATCTCATCGACTCCCCCGGGCACATGGACTTCTGCAGCGAGGTGTCTACCGCCGCCCGGTTGAGCGATGGGGCGCTGGTGCTGGTGGACGCCGTGGAGGGCGTCCACATCCAAACCCACGCCGTGCTGCGCCAGGCTTGGATCGAGAAGCTCACTCCTTGCTTGGTGCTCAACAAGATCGATAGGTTGATCTGTGAGCTGAAGCTGAGCCCCATGGAGGCTTACAATAGGTTGTTGAGGATAGTCCATGAGGTTAATGGGATCGTGAGCACTTATAAGTCGGAGAAGTACTTGTCGGACGTGGACTCGATGCTCGCGGGTTCTGTGGGCGGCGTGGTTGATGACGAGAATCTGCAGTTGATTGAGGACGACGAGGAAGATACCTTTCAACCCCAGAAAGGGAATGTGGCGTTCGTGTGTGCATTAGATGGGTGGGGCTTTAGTATTAATGAGTTTGCCGAGTTTTATGCTTCGAAGCTCGGAGCCAGTGCGGCCGCGCTGCAGAAAGCACTTTGGGGTCCGAGGTACTACAACAACAAAACGAAGATGATAGTGGGCAAGAAGGCATTAGGTGGAGGAAGCAATAAGGCTAAACCCATGTTTGTCCAGTTTGTGCTGGAGCCACTTTGGAAGGTTTACCAGGCAGCTCTAGAACCTGATGGGGAGAAGGAGATGCTTGAGAAGCTCATCAAATCGTTTAATTTATCCATACCCCCTCGTGAGCTCCAGAATAAGGACCCTAAAGTAATGCTGCAAGCTATAATGAGCCGCTGGCTTCCTCTTTCCGATGCAATTTTATCCATGGTTGTTAGGTTTATGCCGGATCCAATTGCTGCGCAATCATTTCGCATCCCACGACTGCTTCCTAAGAGAGAAGTTTTAGATATTGGAGTTGACTCAGACGTGCTTGCAGAGGCAGAACTTGTTAGAAGATCTGTTGAGAATTGTGATGGTAGCTCCGATGCACCATGTGTTGCTTTTGTATCCAAGATGTTTGCTATCCCAATGAAAATGCTACCTCTAAGAGGTCCACAGGGGGAAGTGCTGAACAATGCAAACGATGAAGGCCCAGGTGGAGAATCAGATGAGTGCTTTCTTGCATTTGCTAGGATTTTTAGCGGGGTTCTTTCTTCGGGGCAGAGAGTTTTTGTGCTTTCTGCTTTGTATGATCCCCTCAAGGGAGAATCGAAGCAAAAGCATGTGCAGGTAGCTGAGTTGCATTCATTGTACTTGATGATGGGTCAAGGCTTAAAACCCGTTTCTTCTGCAAAGGCAGGGAATATTGTAGCCATCCGTGGCCTTGGTCAGCATATATTGAAAAGTGCGACCCTTTCATCCACTATGAACTGTTGGCCCTTCTCAAGCATGGCTTTCCAAGTTGCTCCAACCCTCCGAGTGGCAATTGAGCCATCTGACCCAGCAGATATGGGTTCCCTTATGAGAGGATTGAGGCTTCTGAATCGAGCAGACCCATTTGTAGAAGTCAGTGTTTCTGGTAGAGGTGAACATGTGCTGTCTGCTGCAGGAGAGGTTCATCTAGAGAGGTGCATAAAGGATTTGAAGGAGAGGTTTGCTAAGGTAAGATTAGAAGTCTCACCGCCCCTTGTTTCCTATAAAGAGACTATTGAGGGTGATCAATCCAATCCACTAGAAAACCTGAAGTCATTGTCTAAGAGCTCAGATTATGTTGAGAAGACTACTCCGAATGGAAGGTGTGATATTCGAGTGCAAGTCATGAAACTGCCACCTGTGCTAACTAAGGTGCTTGACGAAAGTGCTGACCTCCTTGGGGATGTTATAGGTGGTAAGCAAGGATGGAGCAGTAAAATAGTGGAAACAAAGCAACCAGGAATGAAGGAAGAGGAAAATCCAACTGAAACACTTAAGAAACGTATAATAGATGCGATAGATAGTGAGATCAACTCAGCGGCTGAGAACGACAAGGATCGTGCTGATAAATGTAGAGCAAAGTGGCTTAAGCTCCTTAGGAGGATTTGGTCACTTGGACCTAGGCATGTTGGTCCAAATATACTCTTCACTCCAGACTTCAAGAGAACGATTTCTGATAAATCTGTTCTTGTTCGAGGGTCGGCCTATGTATCTGAGAAATTAGGCTTTCTGGATACTCCTGATTGTGATAATGTAGCTGCAGAGCAATTTGTAGAATCTAATCAAGAATTGTACGATGAAGCAAAGAGTCTTGAGAGTGGTATCGTATCTGGTTTTCAACTGGCTACATCATCTGGCCCCTTGTGTGATGAACCAATGTGGGGCTTAGCTTTTGTTGTTGAGGCCTATCTTTCTCCTTTGGCGGGCAAATCTGATGAATCTGAAAATAATCAGCAGCCTGAGCAGCACTCCATCTTCACTGGGCAAGTTATGGCGGCAGTCAAAGATGCCTGTAGAGCAGCAGTTCTCCGAAATAAACCCCGACTTGTTGAAGCCCTGTATTTCTGCGAGTTAAACACTCCAACCGAAAACTTGGGATCAATGTATGCTGTTTTGGGTAGGAGAAGGGCTCATGTTCTGAAGGAGGAAATGCAGGAAGGATCACCGTTATTCACGGTCCATGCATATGTTCCGGTTGCTGAAAGTTTTGGCTTTGCAGATGAGCTAAGGAGATGGACAGGTGGAGCTGCTAGTGCTCTGCTAGTACTTAGTCACTGGGAAGCGCTTCCTGAGGATCCTTTCTTTGTGCCCAAAACTGAAGAGGAAATTGAGGAGTTTGGAGATGGTTCTAGTGTACTTCCCAATACAGCGAGAAAGCTGATTGATGCCGTGAGGCGGCGAAAAGGCCTTCCTGTGGAGGAAAAGGTTGTTCAGCATGCAACAAAGCAGAGGACCCTGGCTCGGAAAGTGTAGACATTCGCAAACAAACAGGTTGTGATATCAGCTAATAGAAATATATTTTTGGAGCTGTACATTTCACCACTAATTGAGTTGGAAATGCTAAATTAAAGAAATCGAATCTGTATTTTAGCTGAATTAATTGTTTTTTTCCTTATGTCTCCAATTAAAGTTGTTCACGAGGACAGTTTACCTTAAAAGAGTGGAGCGAGTAGGAAATGTTTCATTGTCCCCTCTTAATTTACGATGTAGAGGTTCAACTAGATACATACGCTAATCAAAAAAGCTTTTTGAGTTGGATGTTCTTCCATATAAATCACTAGCATCAGTTAAGGCTCAGTGATCGAAGCATAGTGTCAAGTGAATCATAAAAGGGCCACCGTAACTATTGTTGACCGCGTCATTCAAAACATCAAGTGATGTGTTTGGTTGAGTAGCGATGCAAGACAGCACTCCTTGTTATACACGAATACGGTAAAAGAAGGATTTTATCAGCAGAACCCATTGAGCGACTAAAGATTAAGGTTGACATGATCCTGCAGCAAGTATATGAAGTCATTTGGTATGAGTAAATTTGAGGCGGTCGATGTGGGACATTGTTACCATGCTCAATCTTCATTCTGCAGGCAAACGATTTACAATTTTTCTTCAGCTGATACATAGAAGTGAATGCATAGCAAATTGAACAGTTTCTTAATCTTTCTTTGCGAGTAGATTATGCTTTCCTTAGTGATTACAGACACAATTATGTCAGCAGATTAACGAACAAATTACTTGAAGAAGGTTTTGACATGCACAAACATTTGCTCTCATTATGGCGCTATCATTTCTTGGACAGATCAGATTGGCAGATCTTGTTATAATCTTTCTTCAGCATAATGTACTTCTTGAGAATTTAGACATCAATGGACTTTTTTCTACTATTAGAAGTGTACAAAGTACGTTTCTCTTGTTCAATCTCTTGGTTTTATATTGACTGCAGAAATAGTTTTCTACAGGCATAGAGCAAAGGGTTTTAGATGTTCAGGAGTTTCTTGAGATGTCCGTTTAGAGGTCTTCATGTAAAGGTGACCCTAACAAGGATTGCTTGTTTGTTTATGCCAAAGGGAATGACAGATTGCCTTAGCAACTGCAATTAGCATCTGTTGGTCTTGTTTTTTCAGCATTCCTCTGCCGCTGTAAGTGTGCTTTTCTGTGCCCCCTGGATACAGCAAAGTTCCTTTGTGAAACTTGACTGATCTTGAATAAGTAGCTGTCACAGGGTTCATTCTTTTAACTTTTGGGGTTAGGATGTTGTGTCAATTGGACAATCTGGGTCATTTTGACTCCTGCTGCTCTATAGACTCTGCTGCAATACTCAAGTTTCTAATAGAAGTGAAGCTTGCTCTATTCTTATCAGGTAATATCTGGTGCTTGTTGAAGGTATCTGTTCTTGGTTCCGGTTCTCTTCAATGTGACTAGTGTTGATTCCTTTCTTTCCACGTGTGAAAGATTTATGCTATGTGCTTCTTCTGCTGTATTATTGGAAATGCGACTGACATTACAATATATGTTTATGGTAGGTCATCATCTGAGCTGTTTGATTTGCTCAGTTTTCGTGAGAACAACCGTTCTGAGTGATTATTTTGGCCATACGGTTCTAGGAGAACTCACCTGCCTCTCATATGTTTGACTGACAGGTTATTATCGACCCTGTAGTATGCATTACAACTGTATAATCCTGTGACAAGCAATTCATTTCTCTTGTCTGCTTATTACTTCTCCAAATCTACTCTCTTTTGTTTGTCGAGACCCATCTTTTACGTGCTACTCCAACATTAGCATGTAATTGTTTTCAAAAAAGGAACTGATTATAGGTTGGTCTTTCTTGAGGTAAGGTAACGGAAGCAGAATTTGTTTCTGTAAGGATCATTCTTGTTGCTAAAGTTGAGATAAGATTGTTTTAAGTTTCTGGGAAGATATAAACTTTTTTGTGAAGTTCATTTCATGATATTTCTTTCTGAAATTTTATCAACAAGGTTCAAAGCATTTGATTAGTCAAAAAAATTTTGTCCAAAATATTGTTACATAGTTTTGTTGCTTTACAAACCATGTCCTGCACATTGCACAATATACAAATTACACTGCAGAGTGCTTACGCTTCCATAATGAGATGTTACAACTATATTTCAAAATCACACTAAAGTGAAAAGCTTAGAATTTATTTCATCATATTCGATTGGTCATTCCGCTACTCTTCTATTTCTCTTATGATATTGAACACATTGTTGAATGTACGTTGCCAAATCACCACAACACCTCACAACTCTGTCTGTCTGTCGCTCTCTTCTCGTTGCCCCTATCAACGAGGGCTCAGCAGCGTCAAGGATGATGACAGTAAGCTTAAGGGTCGAAGGGTGGTGGTAGCAGAGAGGCAAAGGCAAAGTAAGGTGGAGAGAGAAGAATGAGGCCATTGGAGAAGATGTGGCCATTGCATAAGATGTGGCCATTGCATAAGATGTGGCCCTTGTGGTCGCTGGAATGGGTGCAGAAGGCAAACTAGGGGAAGAGGCTTGGCGGGGGTCATCGTTGTCCCTGGGCCGTTGCTCATGTTGGAATGGGTGCAGAAGGCAAACTAGGGGAAGAGGCTTGGCGGGGGTCATCGTTGTCCCTGGGCCGTTGCTCATGTTTGGCATTGCCAGAGGCGGCGGCATGGGAGGGGCCCGTTGGTGACGCGTCCCCAGCTCTCGTTGTGATTTTGCAAGTTCTTTCCCATGTACGTGTTTCATATGTAATGTATAGATACTTATCAATCCTACCTATCTTCTCATGATGGAGAAAAAGTTATAGATATGACATAGCAGACGCCATTCTCCAATATCTTGAATCGTTGAAATATGAAAATTAGCTGCAACTCTCGAGCAGAGTATCAATTTTCTAACGCCTACGGATATAGGCGTATATTTGCATTTTTCTTCCCCTTTATTATCGCTAATAGTCAAATGTGAATAAGGCCGCAACTCAACCTTCCTCAAACATTCCTCATTCATCTAGTTCTGGGCTCTCCGTACTTTTTTCGGGTTGAAAATAAAGCCTTTCATTCATTTGCGACGAAACTTCGAGTCAAACGCAATAGTTTCTGAACACAAAATGTCATAAGAGCTCCACAGCTTAGTCGTCCAGTTAGGAGGAAGAGCATTTCAACGGCCAGCTTTAGCAACCCAATCGGCAGTAGAATTAGTTTTGTTAGGAGGAAGAGCATTTCAACGGCCAGCTTTAGCAACCCAATCGGCAGTAGAATTAGTTTTGTTAGGGGCTATTTGACAACTTGTCAAATAGTGTTTATTTCTATTCTTTTATTCTTGGGAGTAGTTTTGGAATAGAAATGCATTTGATAAAATTTGTGTTCCTGAGAATAGATTTGGAGTAGAATCGATAATAAAAAAAAGAAGTTGATTATTGTTCTCGGAAACAATTCTAGAATCAAACACATATTTTCTCTTTTTCTTTTCTTTTTGCTTGTTCTTCTTCCTTCTTTCTTCTTCTTCATCTGCTACCACTGCTGCCGTTGCCGTCCGTCGCCCACTACTGCTGGTCGCCGGCAACCGGTCCGGCGAACTTGCTGGAGGCTTGTTAGGCCAAGGTGAGGTCTGACGAGCTCGCTGGTGGCTGGGCTTACGATTTGGCGAGGCTGAGCCTCCCCGGTGGCCAGGCGGGCCTTGCCTGGGCCTCCCCCGGCCATCGGTGAGGCTCGGCCAGCCCCGCCAAGGCTCGACCTCGCCCAGATCTTGTGAGGCCGAGCTCACCCAACCATGGCTCAGCCGAGGAGGGCTGGCGGATGCTTCGATGAGGTCACGCCTAATGGGGTCAACGAGGCCCCTAATATTCCATAAACCTATATACATATATACAAAGGAGAAGAAAGGATTACCTCTTCTTAGTAGTCCTACGTCGACTAGAGGCCGGTGCAGGTAATACAGAAGGGGGCGGATCAGGATAAAGCTTCAGTAATTTGTCTTGCATAGATTCAGTATTCCCAAGAATAGGAGAGACTCTCGGCGAAGAGGGACAAGTAGACAACAAATCATCATCATCTGAACAGGCGAAGACACTAGAACCATCAATGTCCTCACCCGAGCTAGATTGGAGAACCGAAGAAGAGGGAGGCTCAGCCAAAACCACACCTGCCGAGGACCGGCCTTCATCTAGCACGTGGGGTAGAGGTTCCACTATTTACATACGCTAAATCAAAAAAAGCGTTTCGAGTTAGATGCTCTTCCATATAATCACTGGCGTCGGTTAGGCTCAGTTAGCGATCGAAGCATAATTGTTAAGTGAATTGTAAAAGGTTAATTGTTCCACTACACATCAAACGATGTGTTTGGTAAAGTAGTGATATAACCAACACTCTTTATTCCACACGAGAAACGACTACGATTTAGTTAATTAAGATAAAAGAAGGATTTTATTAGCAGAACCCATTAAGCGACTAGAGGTTAAGGTTGCATGATCCTGCAGAAAGTATATGAAGTCATTTGGTTTGAGGAAATTTATGGCAGCCGATTTGGGACATTGTTGCCACGCTTTAATCTTCATTCTGCAGGCAAACGATTTTTCTTTGGCTGATACATAGAAGTGAATGCGTAGCAAATTGAATGGTTTCTTAATTTTTCTTGTTCGCATGTAGATTATGCTTTCCTCAGTGATTCCAGATACAGTTATGTCAGCAGATTAACAAACGAGTTGCTTGAAGAATGTTTTGACATGCACAAGCATTTGCTCTCATTATGGCACTATCACTCCGTGGACAGATCAGATTGGGCAGATCTTGTCATAACTTCTCTTCAGCATAATGTATTTTTTTTCTGAGAATTTAGACTACAGTGGACTTTTTCTACTATTGGAAGTGTACAAAGTCCGTTTTTCTTGTTCAATCTCCTGGTGTTATGTTGACTGCAGAAATAGTTTCTATGGGCATTGAGCAAAAGGTTTTAGATGTTCAAGAACTTTTTGAGATGTAGGTTTAGAGGTCTTCATGTGAAGGTAACCCTAATAAGGATTGCTTGTTTGTTAATGCCAAAGGGGATGGCAGATAGCCTTAGCAACTGCAATTGGCGTCTGTTAATCTTGTTTTTTCAGCATTCCTTTGCAATCGTAAGTGTGCTTTTCTGTGTTCCATCTGGATACAGCAAGGTCCCTATGTGAAACTTGACTAATCTTGCATAAGTAGGTATCACAGGGTCCATTCTTTTGAACTTTTGGGGTTAGGATGCTGTGTCAATTGGGCAATCAGCATCATTTTTTGACTCCTGCTGCTCTATAGACGCTGCTGCAATACTCAAATTTCTGATAAAAGTGAAACTTGCTGTATTCTTATTAGGTACTATCTGGTGCTTGTTGAAGGTATCTGTTCTTGGCTCTGGTTCTCTTCAATGTGCCCAGCACTGGGCCTTTCTTTCCATGGGTGAAAGATTTATGCTGTGAGGTTCTTCTGCTGTATTGTTGGAAATGCGACTGACATTACAATACATGTTCATGGTAGTTCCCTATCTGAACAGTTTGATTTGTTGAGTTTTTGTGAGAACAACCATTCTAAGAGGATCTTTTTGGCCATACGGTTCTAGGAGACCTCACTGGCCTCCCATATGCATGACCGATAAGTTATTATCGACCCTGTTATATGCATTTACAGCTGTCTAGTCTAGCGATATGAAAGTCATTTCTCGTCTGCTCTTTACTTCTCTAAATCTTCTTTCTTTTGTTTGTCGGGACCCATCTTTCCCGTGCTGCTCCAACATTAGTATGCAATGATTTTAAAAAAGGAACAGATATAGGTTGGTCTTATTTGAGGTAAGGCGACAGAAGCAGAATCTGTTTCTGTAAGGATCATTCTTGTTGCTAAAGTTGAGATAAGACTGTTTAAGTTTTTGGGAAGATAAAAAACATTTTTGCGAAGTTCATTTAATCGGATTTCTTTCTGAAATTTTATCAACGAGGTTCAAAGCATTTGATTAGTCAAACATTTTTGTCCAAAATATGGTCACACAATTTTGTTGCTCATCATACAGTGTCCTGTACAGTGTACAAATTACACTGCAGAGGGCTTACGCTTCTAAAATAAGATGTTTCAACTTAATTTCAAAATGACACCAAAGTCAAAAACTTATAATTTATTTCTTCATATTCGATTGGTCACTCCGCTACTCTTCCTATTTCTCTTATGATATTCAACACATTGTTGGATGTACATTGCCAAATTGCCACTAAGCCTGATCACCACAACACCCCACAACTCTCTCTGTCTATCGCTCTCTCTTCGTTGCCCCTGTCAAAGAGGGCTCAGCAGCGTCAAGGATGATGACAGTATGCTTAAGGGTCAAAGGGTGGTTGCCGCAGTGATGCAAAGGCTGAGTAAGGAGAAGAGAGAAGAATGAGGCCATCGGAGAAGATGTGGTCATTGTGGCTGGCGGCACGGGTGCAGAAGGCAAACCAGGGGAAGAGGACGCCTGGCGGGGGTCATCGCTGTCCTTGGGCCGTAGCTCATGTTGGCATTGCCAGAGGTGGCGGCGGCATGGGAGGGGCCAGTTGGTAAGGCGTCCGCAGCTCTCGCTGTGATTTTTCAAGTTCTTTCCCATGTCGTGTTGAATACGTAGGGTATAGACACTTACCAATCCTACCTATCTTCTCGTGATGGGGAAAAAGTTATAGATATGAGATACCAAATGCCATTCTCCAATATCTTGAATCGTTTTTCGTTTTTTTTGGTCGGTAATATCTTGAATCGTTGAAATGTACAAAAAGTTGCAACCCTCGAGCAGAGTGTATAAATTGGTTTGTTGCCCACGTTTCAATCCTTTCGGCCGAATACTTGGAGACGTGGCTGTTAGAGTCCCACACCGATGGGTCCGGACTTTTATATTGCTCTCCCGGCAGACTTTTTTTTTGCTTTCCTTCCGGATCGCGCAGGGCTTTTGGCTTTTGGAACCGGCCATCCTCACTTCATGGCTTTAAAGGAGCCACGTCGATGGGCTTATTTATTACCATTATTGGATTCTTCAAAGCTGATGCTGTCGATTATTATTTATCAAGTTAATATCCAGCACAGAAGCTTCAACAGCAGGACTGACAGCGAAACAAGTGTTTGTGGTTCCAAGTTGCTGATGCATCGGCATTTCGTTTTCACTCAATGAAACATAACCTTCAGACCGGTCCTTCTAGTCAACTGTACACCGAGAGCTTGCACAGTAGGCCTTTTGAGCGGTAGATAGATACACATACATCTGGATGTACATGTAACGAGATGATATATTATATTTTCTATGCACGTCATAACTTCTCTGAACGTGATCTCCAGATGAGGCAGTGATCAATCGTGGTCTTCAATGGAAATAATTTGCGAGTGAATGGAAGTACTTCAGCAGCAGAAAGAAATGAAGTACCCGAAACTTGTAATATCATTCAACTCATTTCTTTGTAGGTAAGGCCTACCCAAATTTGTATGGACCCCAAGAAACATGACAAAACGCTTCAAGTAATATCCATGTTAGAAAGATAGGCACCTCTTTTTCACCAAATCTCAACATCTCTCTTGTTACAAAATCACACGTCGATTCCAGAAAAATAATGCTTGTTAATAATTCACAAAGTAGAATATAATAATCAAAGAACATAATTAGAAGAACATGCCAGAAAATTTGTTAACGAAATTCACCAAAACCTGGGGTACGTCTCTGCGTAGAGGCACTCTGCCAATCTATTAGATTTCGAAAAAAATTGGAATATAACGATGATCTTCTCTCAAGATTAGGGCATAAAGAGATTGAGAACCCTCGTAAAGAAAAACTCACTTTTTTTTTCTCTTTTTTTTTTCTTGCATTTCTAGTTTCTTTTTCAGCGTCTCGACTGCTAGTGTCTTGCTATCACTAATATAAAGGTGTAACCTTTAACCTAAAAGCAAATCTAATAAAAAAGAGAAAAAAACCCTTACAAATATTTGGCTTCATCTATAACAATCTCCCACTTGAAGACAAATAAACCTGAGCACCAAGCAACTTTGCATTCATCTTTTTCAAAAAACTAGTACTTGAAAAACTTGTGCCTCTACGATACTCCTCATCAATCAACATGGAGTAATACCAATGGTAGTAGTACAATGCTTCTCTCTGTCTACTACCTTGGTCAACATGTCGGCTAGATTCTTCAAGCCATTAATCTTCTATAACTTTAACTCATTATCTTTCAATGCTGATCTGATAAAGTGATAACGCTTCTTGATATGTCTAGTCCTTGAGTGATAAGCTGCATTCTTTGCTAAGTGTCATGCACTTTGACTATCACTCCATAGTGTACTGACTGGCCGTTTCGATGTAGCTCTTCTATGTAATCTTGTAACTGTATGATTTCCTTGGAGGCTTTTGTGGTCGCTAGGGGTGAGTGGTTCTTTATACGTTCCAGGCCTACCCTCGGGTATAGGTTTCTAAATTTTTGGAACCTGGAACCTACCCTGTCACAGGTTCCGGGGTCAGTTTCAGGTTCCAACAGGTTATTTTTTCTCTTTTTTTTTGTTTCATTTTTAGTTTAAAAAAAATAATGAACATGGTACACATTTACATAAATGATTGGCAAAATTAGGATCCCTTGGTTAGGAAAATTGTCTAAATAATATACAAAATTGACTAGGTGAAGCATACCATGCAGCAGCAAGGAGAAGTTGCCTCATGTTATATAGTCATATATAAGGAGCTTCTCATCTTTTGAGTAGTAATATGCACGAAGTGGAATGACATTCGGATGCTGTCCTACCCTCTGCACGTTCTCCATCTGCTGCTCAAAGTCTCGTTTCTCCGCCACCACTTCCTTAAGCCTTTTCACCACCGACAACTGATAGTGAGGGTTGCACTTTGCACCTATAGAGAAGTTCAAATAAATGAGGTTCAGTGGATTAACATTAAAGGAAAAAGTAGTAGCTAATTGTAAAACTATCAAAAAACCATTGTTCTTTTTATTGGCACTCAAAAGGAGATACTTTTGAGTTCCTAGAATGGTTGTAGTCGATGTTGATGGACTCTTGGCCCTTAAAAAAAACGCTCAATTATGTTTTCACCTTTATTAGTAGAAAAAGAAGGCTCTCCAGATAATATGAACTGAACCACCTTATTCATGTCAATTGAACAAGCAAGCTGCTCAGCTTCATTCTATCCTAAGTGAGGTGGCATGAAAAAATGCCTTACCAAACCTCTTCCACTGATTGCGATACATATGAAAGTCATCAACATCACCAAATAGATACTGCAACTCATCACCGAACGGCCACTTCAATTGATTTGACTTATGCTGTAGCAAAACCTTCAGCTTTTATGACTGATTTCATCATAAGACCCCAAGTTTGCTCATTATCTCCTCTCCTAAATAGTAACTTGAGAATTCTAAAAGCAGTAGCAGTAACCCCTTGTGTTTGAAAAGTTTCAAAACATGGTCCAATACATATTATGGCACTGTCTAGTAAGATGATCTTTGTTTTAAAGCCTTTTCATGTCAATGAAAATATTCTCCTAATTATCCAACACACTCCTCAAATAGCAATCATCTATTATGGAAGAAACAAAATAGCAATCACCCACGGTTAAGGAGGAGGCCAGATGTGCTTCATTTCCTTTCTTTTCCACAAAACTTTACTCTTTCCAGTCAACTGAAAAAACTCAACATATCAAGCTTGCCTACAAATTTGTATAAACAGAAATTGCAGAAGGAAGACATTTGTCTGAAGATGCTACCACAGTTATCCAACTTTTATTAAAGCGTTGCTCACTATTCTAAAAGTGATGTCCAACTCACATCAAGTGCATATAAATAGATTAATTCAGCTGAAAGAAGACAACAATGGAACATTGCCATTCTTAAAAGAGAGGTTAGACATTGTCTCACCTCATTTAAACGAAATGGTGGCTTCATGAATTCTCGTAAAGGGAGGATGATGTCGGTGCATGTTTCAGAGAAAAGAAGAGAGATGATGAACTTGTCTATGATGGTGAAAGTGAAAAACATTTTCCGGGATTTTAAAATCTGAAGTCATTTTCCTCATTTTTGGGTGCGGCTTTTCCTCTTGATGAAAAGTTTTTCACTTAGACCAACTAACTTTCCAGCATCAAACACCATAATAAGATGAACGCACTTTTTTAACAATCATTTTCAAAGAAACAAGCAGAGCCAACAAAAAAACAAGCAAAATTTTCACGTTGTGCTGATAGATAGCCTCTAATGTGATCAATATCAAACAGCATGAAGAAACTACACTATCCCACGCAGTACAGTCGAATCCTCATTCAAAAGTTTCCCCAAATATCAGCACAAAAGATTCTCTCCACAGCCCAACATCAGCCACAATAGAGAGAAGGTGCCCAACAATTCGTCAACAGTTGCGCAACACTTCCCATAATTCAACCACATCTCTCACTAAGCAGCACGAAGAATATCAATCTCCACGCAACATAACCAATCTAGACCCTAAAGCAGATTCCACATAAATCCCAATTCCCAAGGAGAAGCCGGAAGAACATAAAACTCACCCATCTTGCGAACACTAACCTTCCGCTTATTGGGCTGAGGCCGAGCAGCGCATCCTTCGCCTCACGAGCCGCTCTCTTCGCCAAGTTGGTCTCGATGCCTCTTCCCTCGCGTGTGCGCCAAGTAGTTCCCCTCGTTGTTGTGCAGCGTCAAGCAAAGCTTACACTCGTAATTGCAACCACCGAAACAAGCCAGTGCCGCCGTCAGCCCCATAAAAACATCAAATTGACGCGAAAGCCTAGTTCTAGGGGATCGACACGAGGGGGAAAGGAAGGGGGAGTCTCGAACCGCCGAGGTGGTTGCGCATGAAGTAGGGGTCCTTGGCGAGATCGATGGTCTCGAGGGCGAGGCGATGGAGGCGCTAGCGGCGGTCGATGGCTTCGTTCTAGGCGGAGGTGGCACCCCTGCTCCCGGGCTTCGAACCCCACTCCCGATCCATTCTCTCGCCGTAGTCGAGCCTGAGTCGGGGTCGAGGGAGTCGAGATGCTGGAGTGGACAGGGAGAAGAGAGTGAATGAACTCTAAAACTAAAACTGAGGAAAGTCGCGAGAAGAGAGAGGGGGAAGAACAGAAGTGAAAACCAATTAGGGTTTTTCGGTTCCAATTCCCAAAAAAAATAGAACCGGGAATCGGAACCTCCCTCCTTAGAACCTAGAACCAAACCAGACCCTGCGGTTCGGTTCTCCAGTTTCCAGTTCTACCCGGAACTACGCTCACCCCTAGTGGTCGCCACGTATTTTGCCTCCGTCGTCGATAAAGCCACTACTTTTTGTAGTTGAGATACCCAACTTACTGCTGTACCTGCAACTGTAAAAATATATCCAATGGCACTCTTACCACTATCTCGATCACTCGAATGATCTGCATCTACATAACTCTGTAACTCTAGAGATGTACCACCATAACAAAGTGAGTAATTGGAAGTACTTGCTAGATATCTTAATATCCATTTTACTACATTCCAATACTCTATGCCTAGGTTTTGCATATATCGACTCACAAGTCCCACTGCCTGTGTAATGTTTGGTCTCATGCTCACCATGGCATACATCAAACTCCCCACTGCTGATGTATATGGAACTATTGTCATCTCATTTTTCAAAGCCTGAGTGCTCGGACACATATCATTGGAAAGTTTGAAGTGACTCGCTAGAGAAGTTGCAACCGATTTTGCATTGTCCATGCTAAATCTCTTCAACACATTGTTCACATAGTCTTTTTGCGACAACCATGATTTCTTATTTTTCCTATCTCTGATGATTTTCATGCCTAAAATACTATTGGCCTCTCTCAAGTCTTTTATAGCAAATTGTGATGATACATCTTCTTCACTTCTACGATTCTCTTCATATTGGAACTAGCCACCGGCACGTCATCCACATATAAAAAGAGATATACGATGTCACCATCATCATACTTGCGAAAATAAACATAGTGATCAGACTCACGGTGTGCAAATCATTTTTCTTTTATGAAACCATCAAATTTTAGGTACCATTGTCGCAGAGCTTGTTTCAAGCCATACAAGTTTTTCTTCAAGTGACATACCATGTGCTCCTTACCTTTAACTTCAAAACCCTTAGGTTGTGCCATGTATAGTTTTTCATCTAAGTCACCATGTAAAAACACTGTTTATACTTCTAACTGCTCAAGATGAAGATCCTTCACTGCAACTATACTCAGCAGAACTCTAATTGATGTCATTTTCACTACAGGTGAAAATATCTTGGAGTAGTCGATCCCTTCTTTTTGAGAAAAGCTCTTGACTATAGTCTTGCCTTGTATCTAATACTACCATCTGCTTCATTCTTAATCATGTACACCCATTTGTTTAATAAAGCTTTTTTATTTGTGGGCAACTTGGTCAACTCCCAAGTTTTGTTCTAAAGTAACGAGCTCATCTCGTCTTTTATAGCACACTCCCACTACAAGTGAGACGTGTCTACCTTTGCCTCATCGTAAGTCTCCAGTTCCCCTAAATTTGTATATAAGACATGACTCAAAAGAGTATTAATTGATGGATCAAAAATTACCCTTGGCTTTCTCACACGTGTAGACCTCTTCAGTACAGGTACTTCAGGGTCGTTAGTTTGCTCCGAATGACTACGTTCCTCTTGAACTACCTTTTCACTAATAATAGGCTCATCTTGAACCTTTCTCTCAAGTGCACTTTGATTTATTGGAAACATCTTCATGGGCATTGTGTCAAATTCAACATAATCTGGTTCTACTACCTTCTCATGCTCTGTCTGACGATCCTTGTATATCTTTTCTTCATGGAATACCACGTTCCGACTGCGGATGACTTTGTTATTCTCACAATCCCAAAGCCTATAGCCATACTCGTCGCCATCGTATCCGATAAAGATGCACTTTTGGGACTTAGCATCAAGCTTTTTCCTATCCTCCCTATCAATCAAAGCATATGCAATACAACCAAGTATCTTTAGATGTGAATAATTAATCTTTTTACCTGACCATCGTTCTTATGGTATTTTTCCATCCAACGCACTAGATGGACTTCTGTTGATAAGATAAATAGCTGCATCAACTGTGGCAGCCCATAAGTGTAGCGGGAGACTCGCGTGTAGCCTCATGCATCTCGCACGTTCTAGAATAGTCATGTTCATCCTTTCAGCTACACCGTTCTCTTGAGGAGTTCTAGGAACAGTCTTTAACCGGTGTATGCATTCTCGACTAAATTATTATGTGAATTCCTTACTTGTGTATTCACCACCATTATTAGACTTCGGAGCTTTAATCTGATAACCTATCTCTTTTTCTACCATGGTCTTCCACATTCTAAACATCCCGAATACTTTTGATTTTTCTCTAAGAGTATAGACCCAAGTCTTGTTTGTCGCATCATCAATGAAGGTGACAAAATATCTCTTACCACCATAAGAGAGTTCCTGAGCAGGTCCCCATACATTAGTATGAACCAACTCTAGCTTTTGGCCTTTATTTTGTCGCCCATTTAATTGAAAACTAACAGCTTTTTGTTTTCCACAAATGCAACTCTCACAAAAATTTAATTCAACTTTTTGCAAACCTGGAAGTAATTTCCTCGAGTGTAACTGCTTTACACATTTTTTCACAAAATGTCCCAAATGATAATGCCAAAGAGTAGACAAATTACCTATACCTATTGTAGTTGCAACCATATCACTGATATTGTCTTATTGGAAAAGGTAAAGTATACTTATACGCTTTCCCTTTACTACTACTCTTGCCCTTGAGGTTATCTTCCACTCTCCGCATCTAAAGGTTATTACCAAACTTTCTTGGTTAAGTTTACTGGTTGAAATCGGATTTTCTTTAATTTCGGAATATGCCTAATTTCACGCAAAAAAAGACGTTCTCCACCCGAGATGTTCACAGTCACAGTTCCTTTCCCAACAATGGGACACATGTGGTCGTTTCCCACAATCACTTATTCGAAATCTCCACTGGCATAATAATCAAATATGTCTCTTTGTGAGGTGCAATGAAAAGAAGTACTGAAATCAATAAACCATTTATCTGTCATCAAGTCAAACTTTGCAGACAAACATAAATTATCTAGCAAAGATTATTCGCTAATCACATTAGCTCCTTGATTCTCATCTCGCTGCTTCTTTTTGTAGGCTTCACACTGAAACCTCCGGTGTCCGGTTTGGTGACAAACCAATACTCATCTTTTGCAACCCGTCTCTTACCCTTGATTGTGATCTACCACGCCTGCTGAATTTTCCTCTACTTCTACTTCTTCCACGGTTCTCCACTGTGAGTGCCGTTGAAGATGTAGATGTAGAAAAATTATCTCCACCTGAGACTTTTTTTTTTCGCATCTCTTCATTCATGATACTACTCACAACATCATCAAGAGTTAAATCATCTTTCATGGTGCTCGAAAATTCCCTGTATTGTGGTATTGTCGCTTTTTGGAAGAGAACATAAAAATAATAAAGCTTGAAGCTTCGTATCTAAATTTATGCCTGTGAATTCCAATTGACCCGTGACCCGAGTGAAACTATTAATATGCTTTGCTATAAAACCTCTATCAGATAACTTCATATTAACTAGTTTCTTCAGCAAAAATATTTGATTTGATGTGGACGGCTTCTCATAAATGTTCGTTAGAATATCCATGGCTTCTTTTGCAGTTTATGCTTTTGCGATGTGGTACCCTGTCTTTTTCGTCAACCCTAAACGAATCGCACCTAATGCCTTTCGATCAAGAATTTTCCATCTGGCTTCTACTGTCGAATCTACTTCTGCTATCTTGGGTTTCCAACCCTCAAGTGGTGCATAGAGATCTTTTTGATAAAGATAATCCTCGATTTGTAGTTTCCACCATTCAAAATCCTGCCCATTGAACTTATTGATTCTGATTTTATCTTTTGCCATACCGTTTGCTTTCATTCGAACGTCACCAGAAAACTTCTCGATTAGCCAACCTAGACTTTGATACCAGTTGTTACGAAATCTCACGTTGATTCCAGAAAAATAAGGCTCGCAAACAATTCACCAAGCATAATATAATAATAAAAGAACAAAATCAAAAGAACATGCCAGAAAATTTATTAACGAAGTTCACCCAAACCTGGGTTAGTCTCCGCGTAGAGGCACTCTACGAATCCTCTAGACTTCAAAAAAAGTTGAAATACAATGATGATCTTCTCTCAAGATCAGGACACAAAGAGATTGAGAAAAAACTCAATTTTTTCTCCTTTAGACTTCAAAAAAAGTCTTGATTGCTAGCGTCTTGCCATCGCTAATATAAATGTTTAGTTTTTAACCTAAAAACAAATCTAATAGAAAAGACAAAAAAGCCCTTAAAAATATTTGGCTTTATCTATAACATCTCTCTCTCTTTCAACTCTCCCTTCTTCCAAAGCTTTGACGACGACATCACTACTGCAACCACCGACAGTGATGAGGACAGCCTCTGCGTCATCACATCGTAAGCGATGAACTAAAAATACAACAAATTGGTCTCACCTATATAATGTGATGAGGCAGAGGTTGTCCTCAACAAGATGCTAGCCAAAACACATACCGATATTACTAATGGGAATGAAGAGGCGAATAACCTGTTTTCCTTGTGACATCAGACAAAATAATTCGTGCTTAACTAACATCAAATCTTACGAACTTATGTAGTGATTAATAGATACTGAAATGAAAGTACGCGGCATGAGCTACTTGCTTTGCTGTTCACCTCCCCCATCAGGATCATGAGTGGATTCTCAATGAAGCAAATCCGAACCACGTGATTCACGGTTCATTTTATTATGAATTCAATGGAGCGGGGCCATCTTAATTGATACAATCAATAATGCAAAGATGTCGCTGGGGAAATAGTAGCATCTTGGGCTAAGGATGAAGTCCTTTCTTTTTTCTATATAAAGAGTGCACAAACTAGCTATTGCCATCCACCAGGTACATTCCAAGTTTGGAAAGTTAGATATCGTGCTTTTATTTTGTTGGTCACATATTCTCTCAGAAGAGAAGACAATGGCAGTGAGAGGGAAGATGGAGGTGGAGGTGGATCTCAAGTCGTCGGCCGATCAGTTCTACAGCTTCTTCAGGAACACCCCACACCACCTTCCTAATGCTTGCACTGATCTGCACGCTGGGGAGATTCATGAAGGCGAATGGCACTCTGAGGGCTCCATTAGGAAGTGGACTTATTCAGTTGGTAAGCATCATCTTTTGTGCTGGAGAGGTTCCGTTTTAGTTTGGCCTAGATTAATCATGCACCGAATCAATTGCAATTTGACAAGCCCATGTTTCGTTTCATTCTCATTATAGTCATTCCATTCCACTGCATCGAAATGCATGAACATAGAGCTGAATCTGTCCTGCGCTGTGTATACTAGCACTTGAGATTGTCTACATGCCATATACTTAGTCCGCCACCAATTAAAGTGATCATGGAACACGAGAAGAGACGCAGGAAGATATCCAAGTTCTCTTTGATTGGGCCAATGATTAATGCATTTCGATGAAACATGGAGACTTGGATGTATATAACCTCAGGAACATATATAAGAAAGGAAAAGAAGAATCACCATTTACTAGCTC
Source organism: Eucalyptus tenuipes (assembly GCA_014182365.1). NCBI lineage: Eukaryota > Viridiplantae > Streptophyta > Magnoliopsida > Myrtales > Myrtaceae > Eucalyptus > Eucalyptus tenuipes. Next base: position 26,409,699 of record CM024538.1, on the reverse strand, counting down.
GTTCGTTCCAATTTTCATGTGGGAGTGTGGAACTTGTGCAGAAGGGAAGAAGGAGACATTCAAGGAGAAGATACAGTTTGACGATAACAACAAGATCGCAACCCACGTCGGCATCGAAGGCGAGGTGTTCAACTATTACAAGAGCTACACGGCCATCTGGCAGGCCGTCCATAAGGACGGAGGACCCGACGTCGTTAAGGTGATCATCGAGTATGAGAAGTTGAACGAGAGCATGCCCCACCCAGTCATCTATATCGATTTCCTGGTTAACATGACTAAAGACCTTGATGCTCACCTCGTCAAGGCTTAAGCCCTACGAAAGAAGAGGAGAAGGATCTATGATGTCTGCTTGTGTTTCGATTATCCAAATAAACAAGCATAAATAAATAGGGAGTGATCGGCACTACTACTTAGTGCTGAACTCTCTGGTATATTTTCGTGCCCCTCTCCCTCTCTTGAATTTACTTTCTCTTTTGTTTATGATTATTGATTATTTGTTCGGGTTCGCCGATGATATATTAGATTCAAAAAACAATAACTATAAGCATTTCGACAGTTTAATTAATGTTACGATAGCATGAGTTTTTCTACATAACTATAAAAACAAAGTGAAGCTGTTATTTGACCAGACTCCCCAAACCTTCAAATGGGTTCAGTCCACATGTCGATTATGCAATATCAGCTCAAAAAGTACTTATCCTAATGTTGTAAAACTTCCGGGGTCTTAGTTTCTTCATTAAAAGACGTTGGGAAACCGATCAAAATTAACTGAGTACATTAAAACAAAATCTGCGTGGTTTAGATGATGGAACCTGAGTTGATGAGGATAGCAAGAATTCATTACAAAACAAACGGTACAATATAGAAATTAAGATTACTCAATTGAATAGATTAAAAACACTCTTTTATGTTTCCAAAGGCATTATACCCAATATCTCACAAATAAGCCGGTACAAGAAGTCCTACTTAGATATCTTCGTTATTTCGTGAGAAAATCTTAGGAATCCTCCCTTATGACTTAAGTTATTGCATGGTCAATAAATCATGCAAATTAATATAATCCCAATCGTTAATCATGTGGGTACTATTGTTGGACAGTTATTGATACCTAAATTTTGACCGCCACATTTAGTTCTTTATTACATAAAAAAATTAGGGGTTGATCCGATTCCTAAACAAAAATATAAATTCATTTGATTTGCATGTGCATTACATTTAGGATCCGTACCGCAATGATAAAATTTAGAACTGATATGTACATGAGTCACATGTCATGCACATGCACCAGCTGCAGAAGTCCAAGCCGTGGGTGGAGATCAAAGTAGAGTCGGTGAAAAGAAAAAAAAGAAAAAGAAAAAGAAATAAGGAGCCTCTGCGCTTTATTCTATTAGGGCATTATTGATGATAGTGAATTCAATTATTAATTTGATTTGTAAAGGTTAGGGATCATTATTTAATTACTTTGACTTGATATTGGATAATTATTGTGCCTAAAGATTGCGATAATCTTTAATTTAACCTGTTAGATGATATGTTATTTTTTAAATTATCTCAATATTTTAATTTGAAATTTCGTTGGATTGCAAGTGTCGATTAGTTGATAATCTATGTTTAATTCAGACGACTGCCATATTCTGAAAATACCAAAAAGAACATCATCTTAGAATGGATTAGAATTCTTTTCTTAGGTCAAATTGCATACTTAAATTAGGGCATATTTAATTACGAATTTTAATAGAAATATCAAAAATATCATGTGTATGTCATATAGTTTTAATTGTGTTATTATATACTATGCCATGTTATGTGCATGTCATATAGTTTTTTTTTAGTTGCATCATCATTATGCCTCGTTGTATGCTACGTCATCCATACATGCCATGCCATTTGTGCCTTGTCATTGATTGCATGTCATTTAGACACTGCATGTTTAGGTTCATCTAGAATGCATGTCATGTTGGAACACTTGCATTAAAACTTAGATTGACATTACATAGATGAATAAAATGCCAAAAAAGAGTTAATTAGAATTGCATAAACAATTAGATACTTTCCCATGTGCGTGTTGAATACGTAGGGTATAGATACTTACCAATCCTACCTATCTTCTCATGATGAGGAAAAAGTCATAGATATGAGATACCAAATGCCATTCTCCGATATCTTGAATCGTTGAAATGTACAAAAAGTCGCAACCCTTGAGCAGAGTGTATAAATTGGCTTGTTGCCCACGTTTCGATCCTTTCGGCCGAATACTTGGAGACGTGGCTGCTAGAGTCCCGACCGATGGGTCCGGACTTTTATATTGCTCTCCTGGCGGACTCTTCGTTTTGCTTTCCTTCTGGATCGCGCCGGGCTTTTGGCTAGGCCTATCAAATGGGTGGGTTGAGTCGGATCGAAAATGGGTTGACCCATATTTGACCCATTTAACCCGTTTTAACCCATATTCATGTAGTGTAAATCAAGTGACCTATATTCGACCCGACCCATACCCAACCTATACCCGGCCCATTTCGTATTACTAAAGCCTATTAATATTCTAGGAAAACCCACCTCTACTATATGCTAATTGTATTAAAACTTCAAATTAAATTAAAAATAGTAAATAAAATAAAATAAAAGTTAAAAAAACCTATAAGTTGAAATATTTATAAAGTTAGACCATGCACATGCTTATCTTATTTGAAATGAACATACCGTTGAATAACTAAAAACTGTAACATGAAATTTTTTTAACTAAACCTAAAAAAATTCATTTTTATGATTTTTTTATAAAACAAGTATTATTAAACAATTTTATGCAATACATATTTAATGGAATTTTTTTATAATTCTTTTAAAAATATTTTTTAAATCGAATTTTTATTTTTTAAATATATATTTTTATTTTTAAAAATACAATTTTTATTTTTTAATAATTATTTTTTCCTTTTCTCTTTTCTTCTTCTTCGACAAGCTGCCGGCCACGACGACGGCCGGCGACCGGCCACAAGCAAGATCTAGCTCGTTGGCATCGGGCGAGGCTCGATCTCACCGATCTGGCGAGGTTGAGGCCCCGCTCGACGTGGGCGAGCTTGAGTCTCACTAGTCGTTGGCGAGGCTTAAGCCTCGCCGATCCGGCAAGGCCAAGGCTCCGCCGGCGTTGGGCGAGGTTCGAGCCTCGGCAATCGTCGGATCTGGCGAGACTCAATCCCGCTGGCGTTGGGCGGGGCTTGATCTCGTCGATTTGGCGAGGCCTAGGCCCCGCTCGACACTGTGGAGCTCGAGTCTCGCAGACGGCGAGGCTCAAGCCTCGCCAGTCTTTGGTGACCTCGAGCTCACGTGCCGACGAGCTCAAGCTTCGCCCGGCTTGTCGTCGGTGGCTAAGGAAGGAAGAAAAAGAAAGAAAAAAGAAAAAGAACAAAGAAAATTGAATTATGAAAAATAATTATAATTTAGATTTTTTATAAAAATATTTTTATAAAGTTAAAGAGTGAAGGCCGTGGGTTCAAAGTGGGTTTCCTAATAGCCCATTCAGACCCATTTCTTTTTTGGCTTTACTTTCTGCATCCATTTCTCGACCCATATTTAACTTTCACTGATTTCATATGACCCATTTAACTAAAAATGGGTCATATGACTCTACTTTTAACTTTTGGAACCGGCCATCCTCACTTCATGGCTCTAAAGGAGCCACGTCGATGGGCTTATTTATTACCATTATTGGATTCTTCAAAGTTGATGCTGTCGATTATTATTTATCAAGTTAATATCCAGCACAGAAACTTCAACAGCAGGACAGACAGCGAAACAAGTGTTCGTAGTTCCAAGTCGCTGATACATCGGCATTTCGTTTTCACTCAATGAAACATAACCTTCGGAAGAAATACACTCCAAGTACCCAAACTTGGCACGAAATATTTAAGTGCTAAAAGTTAGGAAAGTAACACTTAAATGCCACTTCCGGTGAACCTCGTCGGAAATTTTAGGATGTAATTTTTTATTATTTTTCTCGCTTATGTGGCTCGCCGGAGAGCTAACTTAGCAAAAACCCGCAAAAATGATGTTAGTTTGGCATGTATTTGAATTTTTAATAAAAAAATTAAGTAAATTAAATTATAAAAATTAATTAAAAATAAATAAATAAATAAGAAACAAAAGGGAAGAAGGCAGTTGAGGGTTGAGCCACCATCGCCTCCCCCGCCGCCGTTGGGAAGGGTTGGCAATGGTAGGAGGAGGGTCGGCCAAGGTCGCCGGCGCCCCCTTGGTTTTTTCTTTTTAAATATTTTTATTTTTATTTTTTAAATAAATTTAGTTTTAAATTAAATTTAATTAATTTTTATATTAATTTTTTATCACGTCAGCACCAAAACGACGTCGTTTCTGCATTATCTAGTCATGTCGGTGTGTAAAACGATGCCGTTTTACACTTACTTCGTCAGAAAATCGCCACGTCAGCATTTTGGCCGGATTGGCACTTAAGTGATATATTTTGTTTCGATTTTGACACTTAAGTGTTACTTTCTAACTTTTGACACTTAAGTGTCCCTCTATGCTAAGTTTTGGCACTTAGGGTGTACTTTCCATAACCTTCAGACCGGTCCTTTTAGTCAACTGTACACCGAGAGCTTGCATAGTAGGCCTTTTGAGCGTAGATAGATACACATACATCTGGATGTACATGTAACGAGATGATATATTATATTCTCTATGCATGTCATAACTTTTCTGACTGTGATCTCCATATGAGGCAGTGATCAATCAGTCCCCAATAGAAATAATTTGCGTGTGAATGGAAGTACTTCAGCAGCAGAAAGAAATGAAGTACCCGAAACTTGTAATGTCAATCAACTCTGCATTTCTTTGTTGGCAAGGCTTCCCCAAATTTGTATGGACCCCAAGAAAGACAAACACTTTAAGTAATATCCATGTTAGAAAGATGGGCACCTCTTTTCACTAAATCCCAACATCCCTCTCTCTCTCTCTCTCTCTCTCTCTCTCTCTCTCTCTCTTTCAGCTCTCACTTCTTCCAAAGCTTTCACGACGACACCACTACTGCAGCCACCGACAGGGATGAGGACAACCTCTGCGTCATCACATCGTAAGTGACAAACTAAAAATACAACAAATTGGTCTCACCTATATAATGTGACGAGGCGGAGGTTGTCCTCAACAAAATGCTACTCAATACACATACCGATATTACTAATGGGAATGAAGAGGCGAATAACCAGTTTTTCTTGTGACATCAGACAAAACAATTCGTGCTTAACTAATATCAAATCTTACGTACTTATGTAGTGATTAGTAGATACTGACATGAAAGTACGCGGCATGGGCTAGTTGCTTTGCTGTTCACCTCCTCCATCAGGATAATGAGTGGATTCTCAATGAACCAAATCCAAACCACGTGATTCATGATTTATTTTATTATGAATTCAATGGAGCGGGGCCATCTTAATTGATACAATCAATAATGCAAAGATGTCGCTGGGGAATTAGTAACATCTTGTGGCTAAGGATGAGGTCCTTTCTTTTTTCTATATAAAGAGGGCACAAACTAGCTATTGCCATCCACCAGGTACATTCCAAGTTTGGAAAGTTAGATATCGTGCTTTTATTTTGTTGGTCACATATTCTCTCAGAAGAGAAGACAATGGCAGTGAGAGGGAAGGTGGAGGTGGAGGTGGATCTCAAGTCATCGGCCGATCAGTTCTACGGCTTCTTCAGGAACACCCCACACCACCTTCCTAATGCTTGCACTGATCTGCACGCTGGGGAGATTCATGAAGGCGAATGGCACTCTGAGGGCTCCATTAGGAAGTGGACTTACTCACTGGGTAAGTACCCTCTTTCGTGTCGGAGAGATTTCATTTTAGTTTGGCCTAGATTAATCATGCACATTTGACAAGCACATATTTCGTTTCATTCTCACTATAGTCATTCCATTCCACTGCATCGAAATGCATGAACATAGAGCTGAATCTGTCCTGCGCTGTGTACGGAGCTAGCACTTGAGATTATTTACATTCCATATACTTAGTCCGCCACCAATTAAAGTGATCATGGAACACGAGAAGAGACGCAGGAAGATATCCAAGTTCTCTTTGATTGGTCCAATGATTAATGCATTTCGATGAAACATGGAGACTTGGATGTATATAACCTCAGGAACATATATACGAAAGGAAAAGAAGAATCATCCTTACTAGCTCGTTCGTTCCAATTTTCATGTGGGAGTGTGGAACTTGTGCAGAAGGGAAGAAGGAGACATACAAGGAGAAGATACAGTTTGACGATAAGAACAAGATCGTAACCCACGTCGGCATCGAAGGCGAGGTGTTCAACTATTACAAGAGCTACAAGGCCATCTGGCAGGCCGTCCATAAGGACGGAGGACCCGACGTCGTTAAGGTGATCATCGAGTATGAGAAGTTGAACGAGAGCATGCCCCACCCAGTCATCTATATCGATTTCCTGGTTAACATGACTAAAGACATTGATGCTCACCTCGTCAAGGCTTAAGCCCTAAGAAAGAAGAGGAGAAGGATCTATGATGTCTGCTTGTGTTTCGATTATCCAAATAAATAAGCAAAAATAAATAGGGTGATCGGCCCTACTACTTAGTGCTGAACTCTCTGATATATTTTCGTGCCCCTCTCCATCTCTTGAATTTACTTTCTCTTTTGTTTGTGATTCTTGATTATTTGATCGGGTTTGCCGATGATATATTAGATTCAAAAAACAATAACTATAAGCATTTCGACAGTGTTAAGATAGCATGAGTTTTTCTATATAACTATAAAAACAAAGTGAAGCTATTATTTGACCAGACTCTCCAAACCTTCAAATGGGTTCAGTCCACATGTCGATTATGAAATATCAGCTCAAAAAGTACTTATCCTAATGTTGTAAGACTTCCGGGGTCTTAGTTTCTCCATTAAAAGACGTTGGGAAACCGATCAAAATTAACTGAGGAGTACATTAAAACAAAATCTGCGTGGTTTAGATTAAGGAACCGAAGTTGACGAGGAGAGCAAGAATTCATTACGAAACAAATGGTACAATATAGAAATTAAGATTACTCAATTGAATCGATTAAAAACACTCTTTTATGTTTCTAAGGGCATTATACCCAATATCTCACAAATAAGCCAGTACAAGAAGTCCTACTTAGACGTCATTGTTATTTCGTGAGAAGATCTTAGGAATCCTCCCTTATGACTTAAGTTATTGCATGGTCAATAAATCATGCAAATTAATATCATCCCAATCATTAATTATGTGGGTACCATTATTGGACAGCTGTTAATACATAAATTTTGATTGTCTTATTTAGTTCTTTATTACTTAAAAAATTAGGGGTTGATCCAATTCTTAAACAAAAATATAAATTCACTTGATTTGCATGTTACGTTTAGGATCCGTACCACAATGATAAAATTTAGAACTGATACGTACATGAGTCACATGTCATGCACATACATTTAGTTCTTTATTACATAAAAAAAATTAGGGGTTGATCCAATTTTTAAACAAAAATATAAATTCACTTGATTTGCATGTGCATTACATTTAGGATCCGTACCGCAATGATAACATTTAGAACTTATACGTACATGAGTCACATGTCATGCACATACATTTAGTTCTTTATTACATAAAAAAATTAGGGGTTGATCCAATTCTTAAACAAAAATATAAATTCACTTGATTTGCATGTGCATTACGTTTAGGATCCGTACCACAATGATAAAATTTAGAACTGATACGTACATGAGTCACATGTCATGCACATATATTTAGTTCTTTATTACATTAAAAAATTAGGGGATGATCCAATTCTTAAACAAAAAATATAAATTCACTTGATTTGCATGTGCATTACGTTTAGGATCCGTGCCGCAATGATAAAATTTAGAACTGATACATACATGAGTCACAGGTCATGCACATAAATTTAGTTCTTTATTACATAAAAAATTAGGGGTTGATCCAATTCTTAAACAAAAATATAAATTCACTTGATTTGCATGTGCAATACGTTTAGGATCCGTACCACAATGATAAAATTTAGAATTGATATGTACATGAGTCTCATGTCATGCACATACATTTAGTTATTTATTACATAAAAAAATTAGGGGTTGATGCAATTCTTAAACAAAAATATAAATTCACTTGATTTGCATGTGCATTATGTTTAGGATCCGTACCGCAATGATAAAATTTAGAACTGATACGTACATGAGTCACATGTCATGCACATGCACCAGCTACAGAGGTCCAAGCCTCTACGATTTATCCTATTCAACATAAAGTACTCACTGAGAGGAGAAGACGCGGGATACTCAACACGGAGGGGGTTATACAAAGGTGTGGTGTTTCTATTTTACAGGTCACCCGAGAGTCCCTGCTGAACTTTCCAGCGGAGAACCACTCTATGGGCGAATCTCAGTGAAGCCACCGTCGACTGCCATCGCAATCCCAGCATCCCTAGATTTTAATTTGGATATCGTTGTTCAAATTATGTAACAATCTTTACCCAAATTAATTTGAATATTAAATTGCTAATTTCTGTGTGATTTCGTTATCTAATTGCGATATATGAGATTTTAGGCATCATCCAATTAGGGCATTATTGATGATAGTGAATTTGATTACAAATTTGATCCGTAAATGTTTTGGATCATTTTTTAATTACTTTGACTTGATATTGGATAATTATTGTGCCTAAAGATTGTGATAATCTTTAATTTAACCTGTTAGATGATACGTTATTTTTTAAATTATCTCGATCTTTTAATTTGAAATTTCGTTGGATTGCAAGTGTCGATTAGTTGATAATCTATGTTTAATTCAGACAACTGCCATATTTTGAAAATAACAAAAAGAACATCATCTTAGAACGGATTAGATTTCTTTTCTTTATTCAAATTGCATACTTAAATTAGGGCATATTTAATTACGAATTTTAATAGAAATTCTAAAAATATCACGTGTATGTCATATAGTTTTAATTGTGTTATTATTTACTATGCCATGTTATGTGCATGTCATATAGTTTTTTTTAGTTGCATCATCATTATGCCACGTGGTATGCTACGTCATCCATACATGCCATGATACATGCCATGTAATCCATGCCATGTCATTGATTGCATGTCATTTAGACATTGCATGTTTAGGTTCATCTAGAATGCATGTCATGTTAGAACACTTGCATTAAAACTTAGATTGACATTAAATAAATGAATAAAATGCCAAAAAAGAGTTAATTAGAATTGCATAAACAATTAGAGTTAATGTTTAGGTTAGGCATGTGCGTTCTTTTGATAAACACTTGACAGCAATTTAGGAATTGATTACCATGCTTTGCTTGCTTTAAGGTACTTTAATTTCTTCCCTATTTTTGCAACTTATTTGTTGCTTTGATTATTGATTGTTATTTTAATGACTATGCACTCGTATAAAAATCTTACATGTTCGAGGATAGGTTAAAATGCATTATAACTTTTTGATAAGAAGAACCATACTGAAAAGGCATTAGAGAAAATTAGTATAACTAAATCCTCGTACTCACAATCTTTAGTTACATAAGAAGTGGGTATACTTATATGCCTCAATTGATTTTTAGTCAACCCCAATAGGTTAGTGGTGCCTCCTCATTTAAAAATTCTCATAGTGTTAATTTAACTTAATCTTGAATATTCCAACGTCGAATGAGGTATATGAGCTTGGGAGAGCCCCACGTCTAATCGAATGCTGCATTTCTTTTACGTAACGCATCGCCACCATTGTCTCCTCATTCAAGCGCGCTTGCAAGATCCACACTCTACAAATTTAACATCTCCACAAAAGAGGAGGTCGCTACTTCAACTAACCTTCAATCTGGGGTTGCCTAAGGCTGGCGACTTCGAGAGAGAGAGAGAGAGAGAGAGAGAGAGAGAGAGAGAGAGAGGCGCCAGTAGGGGTGAGTAAGGTGATGCTTCCGTTTTGTTCTATTTTTACGTTATACCAAAGCAAACCGCATAAAAGCTGTCAGACAATGTTGCTAGTCGAATCTTGCTTCGTTCGAGAGTTCATAAATAAACATACCCCCAAATTATCATTTTCAATGTAGTTTCAGGGAAAGAAGTTTGATGTGGCATGTCATGAATTGAAAAAGGAATACAAAAACTCGGGAATGACTGTTCGTGTGGTGGAGAAGAAAGATTCAATTAAATGTCTGTATCAGATATATTCACTCGTAATATATGTTTATGAACCAACACTTTCTTCCACTATCTTTTCTTTACCCTACTTGCGGAAGACTTTAGTTTGTTGAGAGAGTACAAGGTTTGAACAAAGATGAAACGAAACCAAACAAAACTAATAGTAATTTAGAACAAAACTGAATTAGATCATTTTTTACAGTTTGGTTCAGCTCGGTTTTGGAATCGAACTAAATCGTTTGTTCTATCTTATACTATTCTGTCCTCATCTCTTTTCGGTAATACTATGATCTTAATTCACTAAAAATAGTTGAGAGAGAGAGAGAGAGAGAGAGAGAGAGAGAGAGAGGACTAAATTAGTGTAGAAACCAAACTTCATGCTCAGACCAATTCATAAGCTCACATCTAAACTGCTTCACATTTAAAATGAAATGTTACTTCTCATGTAACGGTAAATATACTAAAATAGTAGGAGGTAGTACAATACAGTTTTGTTTTATGGTTCGTTTCCGAAAAAAAAAAAAGGGATCAAAACAAAATTTGATTCGGTTCAGTTTCTGATTTGAACCATTTTTTTGACAAACTATGCACCAGGAGGATGAGGGGAAGTCAGTTAAAGAAGGAGAAACTAAGGGTCCGTTTGTTTCGTGGAAAATGGGTCATTTTCGAAAAATATTTTCCCAGAAGTCATTTTCTAGGAAAATGATAATATTTTCTAGTGTTTGGCTAAAATCTAAAAATGTTTCGGAAAATATTTTCCGGTGTTCGGTAAGGAAAATATTTTCTAAGACTTCACCACTTAGGCATATATCACTTACGGACCTATAAATCCATCAAATATGAACTTGCATTTAAATTCGGGAAAACTTGCTTCATATTTTTGTTCCCTCATTGTCGCCAAATGTTCATCCACTCTAAAAAATGTTCGTATAGATTTTAAAAAGAAGCAAAAGAGAAAAGAAGTAAAGCATGTACATTCCTAATGAGAATCTTCTAGTCGAGTGACCTGTTCTTCCCCTGCGTCTTTTGTGTTCTAATAAACAAAAGTAAAAAGAAGCAAAGCATGTATAGCTCTTTACTTGAGCAATGTACAACTGTAGAGTAGAGTAAATAAAGAAAATGATAAGCAAGAGTGCAGAGGACGAGCTTGAGATCGACGAGCTCGAGGTTCACCTAGCAACGATTGACGACTAGCCAAGAAAGAAGAAGATAGAAACAAAGAAAAGAAAAAGAAAAAAAAAGAAAAAGGAAAAGAAAAGAAAAGGGAAATTAAAAATAATTTGAATTAAAAAATAATTCGATAAAAAAAGAAAAGAAGAATAAGAAAGGGGAGGAGAAAGTGTGGATTTGTAGGGGTGTGAAATAAGAAAGATCAAGTGAGGAAAATGTTTTCCACTTTTGGAAAACATTTTCCCAAGGAATTCATTTTCCGTGAAATGAACGCCGGAAAATCCGGAAAACGTTTTCCTGAAAATTATTTTCCGCAAAACAAACGGAGCCTAAAGTTAAATGCTCTGTCGAATTAAATTCAATAAAATATATGTTCTAATCCTGATTTTAGAGGATCATAATCCTTCCTTAGGAGATCACATCATGCATTACAACGTAAGCCCATTTCGGTAAAATTAAAAAAAAAAATCACAAGAGAAAATTAGCCTTTGTTTTTGTGGCAACATCTGGCGGTCTAGTTTAATTCCACTGTTCATTTGGTCCCGTGCAAGATTTGAGAGACCGATAGTTCTCTTCTTGTTGAGCTATACATAAATGTGCGAATCAATGTAGCTGTCGGTCAAATCGATACAGCAATTCGACTGAAGGAACTTCGAGTTTGCCTTATATCGACCCTTCCTCGGGAGATGAATGATGTTCGTTCTTTTCTTTTTTTTTCTTTTTTTACTTGGGCCATGACGGGTAGCTCGTCAACTTTCGCTGATTGTTCGATAACATTCCTGATTTTCTTTTTCATCATTCTTGAACTTATATAATTCAGTTCAGTGTGATTTTTCTACAAAGTTCATGACTCATTTTTTCTTTTCCGAAATTCAATCCATGTACTTTATTTATTTGCACAATTTACTCTCTCTCTCAGTTTTGTTTTTCCGGAATTCAATCCATGTACTTTATTTATTTGCACAACTCTCTCTCTCTCTACGTGTGCACGTGGTAGACCTTGCCTGAGGTTATACTAGTTGGCAAATCGCGATCTTGTGTCACAGTCGTGCCATGCGAAATTTAAGTTTACCCTCTAAATGAAAAGCTTATGTGTTTCACAATATTATAACCCATTTTAGATCTTACATATACAAAGGGTTTAATTATATGCTTACATTTTCATATTCTTTGGGCCAAAAACCAAATTTATCAATCAACAAATATATACCAAAGTTTCAGGTCTTGCAATTGATTCAGTTTGGTCGAAATCCAACTAGTTAGTGCGATTTTTTCCTTTTCCCTAAGAAAGAAAGAAATGTTATTGTTAGAATAGTTAAATGTTAAATAACACCTTCTTGTAATAACTTAAATTTGTTAAACAATAAGCAATAGTTCCACAAAATTTCATATGATACCACAATAAGAGATCTTCCAAAGTCTTATATAATATCAAAGTAGAAGGTTTTGGTTCAAATTTTTGTAAGTCTTTATTTGTATTTCCAATTATGTATTTTCATGCTTTAAATTTAGACCAAGATCCTATGTACGAGGTTGAACGTTGGAATATTTAAATATTAAACTATACCTTTATTTACAACATGATATCCATTTTATATCCACGTCGTGGAACCCATAGATGAGTTCTAGATAAGGTTGACAATTTTTTTTATTATTTTCTTTTGACTAATTCAACAACGAGTCAGTTGAAGCAACCATGCTCACATTAAATAACCCAAACGATTCTAACGCACAACTGCTTCATATTAGGTTAGCTTTAAAGTGACTGCTGTTTTTTTTTTTTTTTTTTTTTTTGGTGAAGGGTAAGAATATATTGAACTTTAACCAATAATTACAAAAGATCCGGCAGAAGACAAAAACTTGCACTCAACAAGACAACAAGTCAGAGTGAGTGGTAGGGAGCCGAATGCAAAAGAGGACCGCAAGAGCGGGCCTAAGGAAGTAGAACAACCAAATAAAGGCAAAAGGCCACGAAAGGCCAGATGAACCACAATCTATTGAAGCTTGCGGAAACGTGGTACAAGTATAACTCACGAAATATGACTTTCACTATTACAATAGTTCCTTACACCACATACAACACTCTTACAATTCTACACAACTTCTCTCACACTCATATGCATACATAGCACACTCTACAACACACTCTCAAGACCCCTACACACACACCACACTCTACACTCACGCCACCCACTACACCCACGCACACCCTCTTGGACTTCTTACTCACACACTCTTTAGTTGGACACTCAAATGAGGAGCAAGTTGCTCCTATTTATAGGATGGAAAGTCGGTGACTTTTCTAGCTTTCTACACTATTCTAGAAGTATTATTATTTTATTATAGCCTCACAATTAGATTTCTTTGGAGAAGTTTAGAAGTGGCCAAGCTGATGGATTTTGCTAGAACATTCTGGAAAAGGGAGAGTTCTAGAGAAATCCAGAGAGAGAGAGAGAGAGAGAGAGAGAGAGAGAGAGAGAGAGAAATCTGGAAGAATAAAGAGAGATATGGAGAACTCTAGAGAGAGAGAGAGAACTAGAGAACTTCAGGAGAGAGAGAGGCGGTGATCTTCAACACAATCTACGCACACATCCGGCAGCGACAGAAGTGAAGAACCGTCAAGGAAGCAGCCATGCAGATGAAGAGTATCCAGACAACAAACACCATGCTAGGGCCCTGCAGAAATACAAGAGTCCCCAGCTGAAAAAATGATCGGATCAATATCCCAGCTACGCTGCAGCCTCCGGTTTCTATAAGTATCATCCACGTGCTGTTGATGTTGCAATACTTAAAAATAACATAAATAGTAACATTGACCCATGCTATTCATTTGACACGTGCTAAGAAAGGGGTTGAGAGTAATGCTGGAGATGACACCGACATATGTGGAGGGAAAAGAAATTGGGGGTATGGCTATGGCTAGATCTACCCCATTTCGAGTATTCATTAAAAGATCGTCACGGAGCCAATGAAAATAAACCAGTAAAAGACTTGCCCGCCATGTCATAATCACACCTCACAGACCCACTCTTCTTCTCAGCCACTTGCCTCTCCTTTGATCGTCTCCTTCCTTGGCTCGTCGTCGTCCGCGGAGGAGCTTGGTCGCTATTGATGATGGAGAAGCCCAAGATAACGTAAGAAGAGCTCTCCAACTAAGTAAGCACATTGTAAAGCCATGAGCTAAAAATACTACAAATAGGACTCGCCTATTTAATAAGAAACACAACCCCAATAAATTCAACGGAATGTTGATCAAATCACCACTGATATTTACTACTAACGAGAATGAAGAAGGCAAATAACCAATTCTCCTAATCACATCAAACAAAGCAATTGTGCTCAACATATATAAGATCTTACGTACTTACATAGTGATTACTACATTGTGAAATAAAGCTACTTGCTTTTGTTGTTCATCTTCCCCACCGGTAGAATGAATGATTCTATATGAAGCAAACCCATCACAGGTGATTCACGAAGTTCCTATACACAACTCCAACCACTATATTTGTTTTATAATATCAAAAAAGTGTAATTTTATGTTTACATGTTGGAAATGTGCCTAAATTTTTCTGAAAATGTGTTAACAGCAGAGCAAGTCTGCAAGCCAAATCCTGCTACAATGCAATCGCAATGTTGTCATAGAAGCACTCATTTGGGCCGCCAATCAAGGAACCGACACCTCGGCCAAGACTGGAAGGAAGGCTATCTTCGAACGATGCTACTGACATTTGTGTTTGGATGGTTCCATTCCCCTGTAAAGGAAGCCCAATAAAACGCAAGCTTAAAAGCTTGAGTCCTAATGATAATCCATATGAAAAATTAATGGAATGCTATATTGGCCTCAAATCTCTATTTCATGTGGTAGCTGCAAATAATGATTAATGTGAGACCGTAGCAAGAGAGAAAGAGAGCAGAAAATTTGGAAAAATGGGTACTGTTCGATTTTCTTCAAACTGAGAATTAGAGGTTGATACGTGCTTCCTACATCAAGTTTTTTTGTAGGTTGAATCAAACATGTATTTTAGTGAGATCTATCCTTAATCTCTTGTGAAGTGCCTGTGTATTACCAAGAATTGTGTTCTTGATATTGTTGTTGCCTTTACCTCTAGCATTATTAGCTAGGCAAAAACTTTGTTTACCCAATTTTATTGATAGTGATGATTTTGGGTGGACCTCGGTCCCCCTTTTTTTATCTCCTCACATCGGGGAGGTTTTCCAAGTAAAGTAACTGGTGTTTGTGGGTGCTTGGTATTTCCTTTTGCCACGCCCCGAACCTCGAGCGCGCGCATCCCTCGGTGGTCAATAAAAATTGCGACATTCCAGGACGCGTCGCCAACCCATTCATTTTAATGCATATGCGAAAGAGAAATAATAACCCCTGACAGCAAACAACATAGGATAGCAAAGCAGGACAACCAAATATACAAAACATACTTCATCTACAGCCAGGTCAACCTACAGTTACCTATGCTCCTGATCGTTCCGCCTCAAGCTCTAGGTTCTTCACACTAAGGATTTGATAATGGTAACCCACGACGGGGTAAGATATAAATTGTGATATCCAGATTTTCGGGTTCTGATTTCGATTAGATAAATTGGGCATTTTATCGACGCGACTACAGTGTTTTTCTCTGAGTTGGCCACTCACGAGATAACTAAACTAACTGGGTAAGCTATTAAGGACTTTAAGGCAGATAGATTTGAGAATTCGACCAGGAATCGATTTCTCGATCGTGCTCATCTTTAGAGATCATTATGGCACAGTTAAAAATCGAATTAAGATCAGAGATAGGTCGGTTCGACTGAGATGTGTGGCCGATCGTGGGTGACTCCACTAAATTGGAAAATTATCATCGACCGACACTAATTTGATTTTACTGTCATTTTGGTACCTTGTGTCCGTATTTGAATTCTAGAGATTTTCACGACAACTGAGAATCGCCAATGTGTCGAGTGGGTTCATTGTGGCTCGAAGAAAATCGACCACGGGTCATTTATCCTAAAAAGTTCTGAAAACTACCCGGTAGCCTAGGTCACGTTAAAAACGCGTCTGAGTGAAATTAACCGCCAATCTGAGTCCGATTTCAGAAATTGAAGATTTTGTCATGTCACAATAAATTCTAGGAGTGTCGATTCAGTCTCAGAAGATTTTTCTGACAACTGACACTTTTTGGGAAAAAGTTATCGGCGGACCGTTTTATAAGATTGAAGCCGGGAAGTTATTTTGACGACAACATTGAGGAGCTTGAGGGATTCTTGGATAAGGAAAATTGTCAATTTGATAATTGAGACATCAATTGATTTTTACTAAAGCCATTTGAGGTGGAATCAAGAGAGGATTGAATCCATTTGAGGAAGATTGAGCCAAAATTCGTAACCCCCCCCCTCATGCCTAGCCAAAGTGGACTACTTCAAAGGTTATGAGGAGTGTGTGTGTGGTTAAATGAGAGCCAAGGGATTCTACTTGGTTGAGGTTGCTTGAAGAGGATATTTTTGTGGAAAAATTGGTCAAGTGGAGCCCTCCATCTCTCACTTCTCTTATCTCTTCTCCCTCTCTCCATTTGATCAACCCAATCTCCCTCTCCCCTCACCATTCTCGACCAGCACAGCAGAGGAAGAAGCTGCCTGCAGTTTAGCCATCGTACACCGAGTGGCCACCGTCCCCGCCGTCACCGGTCGCCCTTCCCCGTGTGGGCGTGCCACCGTGCTTGGCCGCGCCCTCTCCGCCTTCACCCGTGCTGTCCAGCTGCTGTCCTTGATCTGTGGGAGCCTCGCCGTGGCTGGTTTTGAGTGTTTCTTCGCCGGTAAAGACCTGCCATGGCCCGGTTTGGCCTATTTCCTCCTTACCGGTCAATTCCCGTGCTTAACCGAGTTGTTTGCTTCAATTTCCAGCAAGATCAGAACAGAAACAGAGAGGGTTTCGCAGTGGCTTCTAGGTCCGTTTTGAGGTGGTGTCGGACCTCAAAAGTTGGCCCGCCTTTGGAGTTTATTGTTCCCCGCGCCGTTCCCGTCGTTTTGGTCCAATCGGCTCGTTAATCAAGTGAGTTTTGCTCACTAATGCCTTCTTAGTTTGCTAATTATACTTAAAGGTTGATTAGTGTTAGTTAAGTGTAATTAGGTGGTTAGATTAGAATGGATTAGTGATTATTAGTTAATTGCATTGCATATTAGTTAAATGGTTAGTGCATTTAGCTAGATAATTGCATATAGTAATTATTGAATGCTTCTTGAGATTTTTCCCGACCCTTATCGGGTTTTAATTAGGCAATTCGGGCCTAAATGGAATTTTTAGTAATTAAATATTAATTTTCGAAATTAATTTAATTAATTAATTATTTATTTATTTATTTTCCAGAAATTCAACCGGGATGGCCGGTGACCGGAATTTCGTGCTGATTGTCGTGGTGCAATCCGTTTATTTATTTGAGCTCCAGATTGTGCTGAATTGAATTGATTGTGCAATTTGAGGAATTATTCCTTAATTGATTGAATTGAGTGGAATTGAATGCTTGATTGGTAGATGGCCGAGTATGAGTATATAGCGCCAGTTATACGTTGATGGGCTATATAGAGGGAGAATGGTGAGAACTAACTGAGAATACTATTGGCTGAGACCAATCAAGGTACGATATTTTTGGACATACGTGGTTTGGTGATTGGAAGTATCACTGGTGAAAACGGCGCCTTAAAGAATGCACGTGAATTACTTATAGACAAAAAGGGGTTCGGTGATTAAGGAAATGCCACTGGTGAAAATGACGCCTTAAAGAACTCACAATGTTGTCTATTACCGACGTCACCTTGGCGAAAACGGCACCCTAGAAAGGACACGTGGTTCGGTGATCGAGGATATCACTGGTGAAAACGGCGCCTTAAAGAACGCACGGTGTCGGTGATTGGTATGTCATTGGCGAAAACAACGCCCCAGAAAGGATACGTGATTTGGTGATTCGGATATCACTGGCGAAAACGACGCCTTAAAGAATATACGTGATCGGTGATGGTATGGCAGTTGGCGAAAAAGACGCCCGAGAGAGTACATGTGATTGATGTCTGGGAATGACCTAGAGTTGGCTTGTTTGATAGGTAATCGACTAGGTCGATTTATCATTGTTTTGATATGATGTTGTGAATTGATTGATTGAAGGGAAATGATCGATGAAGGTCTGATTGACATGTAATCGACCAAGTCGATTTGATCGATGCTTCGATCAGTAATGTTATTGCTTGAGTGACTATTTGATCTGTGCTAATATGTAGGTGGAATATGAGGCCAAGGTAAGTCCTCTGACTCGTGTTGTGCATAGGCAGCCCTAAGGTGTATTAGTTTACTAATCGGGTCTTAGAGGGTAGAACTTGCTGAGACGTAGTCTCATTCCGGTTGTGGGACAACATTTCAGGACCTTGATGAGGAACTTGAGGAGAAAGAACCCGAAGAGGAGTATCTGGAGGAGAATCCCTGAAGATGATTCAGAGTAGGATCTTGATGAGAACTGAGACTCCATTCTTATCTGATGACTTTTGCTGTAGAACCTCTTTGAGTAGAAACCGCCCTTTTAACATGGCTTGTATATGTATATGTATGATTGAATTGTTATATATGTATATAAGGGTGTGATTTTCTGGTTCAAATTTCTAGTCCTACTTGTTTATCCCATTGCTTTATTGTCTGGGGATTTTTATAACTGCTTCCGCATGTGCTATTAAAAAGGAAAGGGTCGGCGATACGTAGTCCTGGGATATCGCATTTTAAAATCAACCAAAGTTGAAGGATGGTCACGTGACCAAGGGTCGGGGCATGACATAAATCTCAGCGAGTTCACGCCCTAAACCCCAATTAGGAAGATAATACACCTAGGGGCGTCCTAACCACACAGCCACACAACCAATGAGACTCCCCTCGCCTCAGTCCCTTCCTGCACGTCAGTACAGTTCATATCACAGATGCATATAATAAATGCACACATCAATTGGAATGTCTCACATAGCTCAATCAATCACAGAGGTTCCGATTATAAGGCCAAATCGTTATGCCACGTCCCATTCCGTGCCACACAATTTTGTCCCATAATTAGGCGCGTTTATCTTAATCAATCACGCGTTCCAATTGATTACTGCCCACACAGGCACAATTTACCCGACACACAACGGTCTTCCGGCGTAGCCGGGCGTCGTCTCACACCATTGAGCACGACAACGTCTACCTCAACACGGCATTCCACATAGGAGTATTGGCCCAGCCTTTACTGCAACCGGCATCTGTTGTTAGGGGCATTCCACATAGGAGCATCGTCCACCTGATGTACATTGGGTGACGGGTTCTCATAACCAACATACGACCATCCAATCCTGGCCAAGGACATTGTGCATTGCACTCAAATGCCTCAATTAAAATGATGTGCTTGGCCTATTTTTTTCGTATTAAAAACACCTAGTGAAAATAGTCGTGTGTGGGTACATGGTCAGATTGAACCAGAAAAATCGATATCATTCCTTTTAAAAATCCCACTATTTAATATAGTACCTAAAAACATTTTCGGTGTCTAAATCCGACACTTGGTATTTTCTGATTAAATACCGAAATCTCATATTTTCGGAATAATAATTCGAAAATTAACACTCAGCATCAAATTGTACAAAGTAGCACACAATTACATAATTCAACCACACCATGACAATCAGCACGAAATTTCGATCATCGGCATCCTGGTAATATTTTCGGAAAATATTAAATAATTAAATAAATTACAAAATTAATTAAATAAATACAAATTAAATCAATAAATACATACTTAGGCCTACTAATGCTAATCTAACCACCTATTGGGCTAATTAAATTATCCTAACCATTCCAACTACAAGGCCACATAATAAACTAACTAACCACAATTTCTAACCATCTAATTCCCTAATTTAACTAACCTAAATTAACTAAATGAGATAATAACTACACTAATCTAATCTTAATTTAATTTAAACACCCCTTAAGCATCATTAACACCATAATGAGAGTTTAGTGCATAAACTCACTAGTTTAATGCAAAAACTAGTTCATGGCGACGGCGGCGCGACGACGACCGAAACTTGGGCCAAAGGCGATGCCAAGGGAGACCAAATCGAGGCCGAAAAAGCCTTCAAGGCTCACGGCCAAGGGCTGCCCACGGTTAAGATCCAAAGGGGCTGGTCACACGGAGAAGTTGATGTAGCGGAGTCAGTGTCGAGAGAAGCCGCTGGAGTTGACTCGATGGAGCGTTGCATGAAGAAGACGGAGCAGGGCTAGCGTCGAAGAAGCTGCTGGAGTCAACGTCGGGGGAGGGTTTTGCTGGGTTTGACTGGTGGGGGTTGAGTCGCAGACGTGTGGTAGCCAAAATGGAGGATCGGTGGAGTCATGTGGAGTTTGCTGATACTGGCATGAGGGGGAAACAGACGAAGGGAGGGCTTGACGTTGGGGGAAAATGAAAGGTGGCAGACGGCAGCATGAAACTGGAGCAGCATAATTTCAAATGGAGGGCTGGATTCTTCGAAGGAATGAAAGAAAGGCAGAAAACAGAAGGGGTCGGGGGAAGAGAAGAAGCTGGTCGCACGAAGGGGAGAGAGAGAGAGAGAGAGAACCAAGCCTTGAAAGTCAATAAAAAATATCTATTTTTCATCATTCTTGGTCCCCAAAAGTCCACATGCTAATCCCTTGTATCCCCCAATACTTTCTTGCATTTTATTTCCCACAAATGACTAATAATGGATAGCAAAAATGACAATTTCTCCTCCCATCCGAATTCACTTTCATTTTCCTATTTATCCGAAATCCGATTTTTCCAAAAAATCCCAGACTCGACGAAATTTTTCCAAAAGACGAGATGACGTCCTATAAATGAATAGTTACATGCTCGAACATCCGATTCATGAAACCGAATTCAATTTCGTGGTTAATTTCAATCGGACGCGATTTTAGCATAACCTTACCCACCGGGTAGCTTTTAGGAATTTTTAGTGCGATTGATCCATGGTCGATCATTTTCGATTCACATTGTGTATCTTCGACACATTAGCGACTCTCGGTTGTCGTGAAAATCTCGAGATTTCAATTACAGACACAGGGTACCAAAATGACAAAAAAATTGATCTAGTGCCGATCGACAAGAATTTTGCAATTAGGTGGAATCACCCACACTTAATCACATGACTCTGTCGAATCAACCTATCTCCGGTCTCTAATTGATTTTTAACTGTGCTGTAATGACCATTGCAGATTAGCACGATCGAGCAGTTGATTTCTGGGCGAATTCTCAAGTTAGTCGCGTTTACATTCCTTAAAGACTTCACTTGGTAGACTAGTTATCTCGTGAGTGGCCAACTCAGAGAAAAAGGCCATAGGCGCATCGATGAAAAGCCCATCTTATTTAATTGAAAACAGAATTGAAAATCAGGATGTCACAACTTTATTATATGGTTTCCTATTATATTGTATACAAAGGGAGATTATTTTGTTTTGTAGTGCTAATCCGATTTTATTCGATTGTGATTATTCTTCCAATAATTTGAACTCCATTTCTACGAGGTACGGACACTTGGAGTGCCAAAACTTTGAAAAGGTACACCTAAGTGTCAAAATCAGAGTAAAGTGGATCACTTAAGTGCCACTCCGGCCAAAATCCGGTCAAATTGCTGACGTGGTAATTTTTCGGCGAGTTGGGTGCGAAACGATGTCGTTTTGCACGCTGATGTGGCGAGAAAATGCAAAAACGACATCGTTTTGGCTCGATGTGTAAATAAGTAATATAAAAATTAATTAAATTAAATTTAAAACTAAATTTATTTAAAATATTTTAAAAAATAAAAATGTTTAAATAATTAATATAAAAATTAATTAAATTAAATTTAAACTTAAATTTATTTAAAATATTCTTAAAAAATTAAAATTAAAAATTAAAAAAAGGGGAGGGGTGTCGGAGGGGAAGGCCGAGGGTTGAGCTCTCGCCACCGCCGGAAGGGCCTGCGATGGAGGGGGAGGGTCGACCGTTTTTAATTTTTAATTTTAAGTTTTTTATTTTTAAGTGTTTATTTTTTAGAATATTTTAAATAAATTTAAGTTTAAATTAAATTTAATTAATTTTATATTAATTATTTACACATTTTTATTTTTTAGAATATTTTAGTTGGTAGTTTAATTTTTATTTTGTAGACGACGTCGTTTTGGGTGAGTTTGAACCGAGTCGCCTCTTTGGCGAGCCACGTAGGCAAGCAAAAATAATAAAATATTGCCACGTAGGATTTCCGACAAGGTTCGTCGGAGGTGGCACTTAAGTGTCCCACTTTTCAAAGAAAATTGCACTTAAGTGTACATTTTCAAAGTTTTGGCACTTAAGTGTCCCCTCGTGTCAAGTTTTGGCACTTGGGCTGTAGTTCTGCCCCATTTCTACGATCTAAATATGATCATTCTATTTAATTTAGGTTTATATTATAAGCAATTTGTATAAACAAATTCAATATACAAATTTTATGAGTCTTTGTACAAGGGATGATCAGTTCCCAGTCTGGTTTGGTCCGGTTCTGATCCTGTCCAAAGAAACCAGTCACATAAAAGTGCTTGTTGTTCTAAAACTTCATTTTCTCCTCTGCATTTAGCAAATGAAATATCTACCAAACTTGGTTTTTAAGCAAAAAAATGACGTGAAACCCTAACCAATCTGTGGAAAGAGTTGATCATATTACGTTGAGCAAAATCATCAAGATCCTTGTAATCTCGGCAATTAAAAGAAGAAAACATCGACGGTGGAACTGGCTTGAATTGAACATGATATTAACTAAAGATAAAGTCCATAGCTTGTCCTATTGAAAAGCATTAACTCCAACAATGCTTCCACACAGCAAGCAAAGGGGTTTAGCAAAAATCACCTCTTTATACCAGACCAAATGGAACAATACAGAGACACTACAGAAAAATTCTAATTTCTGTCTCATCATTTATAAGTATAAAAGAAGCTATGTAACCGTCTTGTCAACTAAAGAACAAAACAACATCGCTCAATTATCAACGCGCACATTCAGAAAGCCTACAGAAATAGAAGCCTCCGTCTAACATGACAAAAATACTACTTTTCATCCACGTTTCTATGTTTTTTTGAAGCCTACAGAGATGAAGGCTCCATTTTTTTTTTTTCTTGAAGGAATAATCCGATTCCTCCCGAGAACCAGGCTGCCCGGACATCAATTCCACTTTTAGGAATCGGACTGAATCTAGTCCGAGCAGTCTCCAATTTAATCGGTTCGTTTTACTCACCCCTACTTTGTACCGCTTTATATTTTTACTCATTGAGTGTCCCCATGCTACTTGTTAAAAAAATTATTTTTTTAAAGTGCTACAGTTTTAAGCGTACTGATTGTTTTTGGAAATTATAATAAGTATATCGAAAATAGAAAACTTTGAAAAGTGAGACCTTTTACAAAGAATTTCCAACGAAGGCCATAAAAGCAGTCATTAATAAGATTATTCTAATTTAAACATCCATTTAAAACATGCGATTTCGTAAGGTTTCCTATCTTAACTCAACTGCTAAACCTCATTAATCACGATTTCTGCGTCTACATCATCAATCAACTTTTGGACGCACTACCTACATGGGATTTAATGTTTACTGCCTTTTATCGGTGAATCTAATTTGACAATATGAATGAGACATCCAACGAAACCAAACCCTTCAAGGGCTTCCAAAGCAACCGGGTATCCAAGAATTAAGTGAGAGCTAACGGTAGCTAGGGTTTTTGAGTGAAAGAACAAATGGTGGATCACACATGGATTCCTTCAGATCTAACGATCCAAAATCATTTTAATACATGCTCAGATTTCATTCCAAACAAACCAAAATATCGTACTTCATAGGAATTCACATTCTAAAAACTATGATACTTGGCTCAAATACGTTGCAAACTACAATTTATAAGCGTACGTGCCAATACAAATTTTGTCAGTGATGGCTGATTATAAATTGATATGTAAAGATTCGTGGTGGACATTGAGCGCTCCATCTCTTGCTATAACTTATTGTTGCTTTTGAAGATTTGATCAGGAACAAAGTTATACAGTCCTTGTTAACAAACTTTTATTTTTTAATTTAAGTTTTTTTTCCAATAATTTCAAAAGTTCAAAATGTTAGAAAACACAGCCCAACAACACATATAAACGAATCTTTTTAAAACTCCTCCTCAGATGTAATCCAGTCCTTACACGGGCAATATAAGTAAGAGATATATGAAAGAGACTGAATGTTAGGATTTGAATCGTTGACCCACACTCCGATATCATCTTAACAAACTATTTTCCGGTAAGAGATATATGGACAGACTGAATGTTAGGATTTGAACTGGTAACCCGTATTCCAATACCATCTTTAACAAACCATTTTCCCTCAAAGTCTAAATTATTAGAAACCGAGCCAAACAATGTATGGTGTATAGCCCATTACTTAACATTCCCACATAAATCGGCTTGACTTTTCGTCATGTTATATTAGACTATGTAAGGAACCATCTCCAATCAAACGTGAACTGCATCAAACACTTCGCTTCGAAAAATTGTGGCAGATCCTCTTCCATAATGGATAAGTCATTGTATAGTTAGGCTTAGTTGATGCTATGCAATTTCGTTTTATTTTTTCTGTCTCCTAATCCAAGATAGATATTACTTACAAGGTCTTCTTTCTTTATCAGTTGAAAGGTCATGCGTCCGAAAATCAACAATATAAGGGATAGAAGTAGACGTAACCAACCAAACTACCCAATAAATATGCTGGGCAATGTGATCGTGTGAGATCTCTATCACTAAAAAGAAAGAACAAAGTGTTGACACCCGAAATTACCTCTGTTGTATGTTCTGGCCACAAGGAGAATAATAAGAGTAATACACCCCATTTTGTTCATGAAAGTTGAGGGCAACTAGTGTTTATGAGGATATTTGAGCTAAATGTCAACGGGATTCTAGACTTATATACTGGAGTCGACGACAAGGTAATTAATTGTCATGTGTCAAGCTATGAGAGGAACG
The DNA here is from genome assembly GCA_014182365.1 of Eucalyptus tenuipes. Lineage (NCBI taxonomy): Eukaryota > Viridiplantae > Streptophyta > Magnoliopsida > Myrtales > Myrtaceae > Eucalyptus > Eucalyptus tenuipes. The sequence goes on along the minus strand of CM024538.1, from coordinate 26,384,295 downwards.
CATCGGATTTAGAGTTTAAGTGGAATTAGCATTAGAGCTTAGGCAAGAATAGCTGCCGTACAAAATGCACATAAAAATAGGGAAGCTATTATTCACTTGATGCGTAAGTCGTGCCAGTGCCGTCAACAAGTCAAGAAACAGTTCCTTATGGATGAGATTGCCAAGAAGAAAAGGAAAACATGGGAAACGCTAAGAGTGGTGCCCAAGGAAAGTAACCGACTGATGGCTACTAGTTCGTCTTATAAATACCATAACTTGTTCAACAAAGAGGCCCTACCCAAATAATACAACAACTATATTTACTTTTTTTACTTTATCACACTATTAGTTGTAGTTTTTAAGATTCCCATCGTCAATTAAATTCCGACGTGTGTCTTTATCCGGTTTAGTATAGTTGATTAAATTCCAATATTATTCCACAAGCTCAGTGTCGTCGATTAATTTTTGGCGTTATGTCTCCTATTCAAGGGTATCATTGTCGATTGAATTCCAATTATACATCTAAAACAAGCTGTCTTGTAGATTAAATTCCGATACAGTTTGAACTTGAAGTATAGGCTATTTAGCTACTTGTGTTCATATTACATCGTTAATTAAATTCTGGTGTAATTTGTCCCCATGAGTTATTAGTTTTTGAGTTATCAGAGCATCAATTGTCAAAGTTGTATATACAAGTCGAGAATAAAATTTATCCTTGCATTTGACATTCTCTTTCCAGATTCAATATAGAACCTGAGTCTCTTATAATAAAATCAAAACGCATTGTTTGGTGAAAGATTTTTTGCAGGAAAAAACTGGCGAAACATCTTTTTGGCACGCTTGGTGGGACTATTGTGTCGAGTTGAGAGAATACTATGCCACGAATCTGAAGCTGAATTAACTTGAATAGCACCATTGACAATCAAATATTGATGGCTGAGTATAATGCACGAGTTGAGTCATCATCAGTCCAGCTTCCTCAGAATGAAACCACAAATTAAGTCCACTAGGAACGAGCCGATGTTTTAAGGTAGCGTGTGGAAGAAAGAAGACATTGCAATTATAAATACGATGATTAGGAGAAGAAAATGGAACATGTTTATTCATACAAGTTTTTCGTTTGCAGTTTTCAAAACCAGCTCGTACATATTAAACGTCAAAATGTTAGGTTTGTCTCGAATGCGGGCTCAAGAGATGAGAACCTTGTGAGTGAACAAAAACCAAATGAAAAGGACAAAAAAGAAGTTAAGGACAAGAAGAGACCTATCTCGCCTTTCCATCGGTCTCCCTCGAATCCCTTTTTCGCCCATCATTTATTTTTGTTTGATCTTTTAAGCAAAGAAAAAAAAAATGTTATTCAAGCACTAAATTTTAAAAAAATTTACCCCTCAACTCATGAAAAACGAATAGATTAGTCCCTCCATCGTTTCCACCGTTAAAATAAGGTGGACTTGTCATAGAATTTGGTGTCAGCCATACACACAAAAACAAAAATAAAAATTCACGGGACGACAATAGCTCCGTTTTCTGAACAACCCAAAAAATTACTCCAACTTTTACTTAATGGACAAAAACACTAGCGCCAAAAACTTTCATCCGTGCGAGCGAAACGACATTGTTTGTTAGTATTTTGAATCAAGGACTAGTCTTCCCCTAAATTGAAAAAGTTAGATTTCTCAAACCGAGTTTTTTTTTGGCCCGAATTGAAAAATAGCATTGCAGATGTAGGATTTTGAGCGTCTTCTTCAATTTGCATCGATAGAAAATTGATGGGTGTTGTTATCTCCCAAGTAAAAATTTGTGATCTCTTTGCATGTTTAAGAATTCTCCCCTCTCTCATATTGAAAGAAGCTGGGTCTGAGCGTCAAATGAACGGGACGTTGCGTTGCACTGGGAGGTATTTGCCGTTGTCTTATTGAAGTTCTTTTTCCTTAGGAGTGACTTGTCCAAGATATAGTTCCGAAAAAAAAGAAAAAAATGGGTCAACCAGATGTTTTATTGAATGCCATGCCATGACTTCTAAAAAAATGTTTACTTAAGCGTCATGACTTTTAAAAACCGTTCAGGTAAGTGCCAGAATTTTCTATCAATCACTTGAGCACCATAATTTTTTAGAAGCATTCACCACTAGTATAATGCCATGTTGGATTTGTGATACTTGGGGTAAACATTTTTTTTAAAAGTTATGGCACTCAAATGAAAATTTTTTAGAAGTCGTGATACTCAAGTGATAAAAAATAGAAAAATTTATAACACTTAAATAAACACAGTACGAAAATTATAGAACTTATGTTCTTGTTCTCCCCGAAAGAAAGTAAGTGTTATTCTTTTTCATGGGAAACTGCTATGCCAGACCTTTTCCTTTTCCTCTAGGTTTTACTATTTTGTATTGCTTAAAAAAGTTAATTAATGAAAAGTATTTGTCTGATCAATACAAACATATCGTCAAATCTCTGTCAAATTGATTTATAATTTTAGAAAATGAGAGACAATGTCAAGATGGTCCCCACACTTTGGGACAGATTCAACAGCAGGTCAGCCAAACCAGCTACAGGCTGTGGATAATTGTATCTTGGTTAGATGTCGGTGCTCTTACCGCATCCGACCGACAACGAAACAAGGGTCTGTGGTTCCAAGTTGCTAACCGGCGTTTCGTTTTCATCCAATGAAACATACCTTCAGAGTCCAGACCGGTCCTTCTAGTCAACTGTACACCGCGAGCTTGCACAGTAGGCCGTTTGATTGGTAGAAAGATACCCATACATCTGGATGTGCATGCAACGAGATGATATATTATATTCTCTATGCACGTCATAACTTCTCTGACTGTGATCTCCAGATGAGGTAGTGATCAATCGCAGTCCCCAATGGAAATAATTTGCGTGTGAATGGAAGTACTTTAGTAGCAGAAAGAAATGAAGTACCCAACCCTTGTAATATTAACCGACTCTGCATTTCTTTGTAGGCAAGGCCTACCTAATTTTGTACGTGTGACATCCAGATTTTTCGCTTGACAATATAACGAGCCCCAAATGCTTAATAGCCCATGCCACATTAACGAGTTTGTCATTGGACTGCGCCATTCACATATCACCGCGTCATCACCGAGCGATACCATTTCCACCTCTCTCAATGATGCATCCGCATCTCCGAGCCACTACCCCTACCTCGTTGCCAACAACTCCGACTTCCGCTTTCATCGTGTGATGTCATGCCGCTCTCCAGTTGACATCGCCTTCTGCAGCTACGAGGATCGCTTGACGAACAACCCAGACAGCCAACTCCTTCTCGGTGTCGCACGTCCATCGAGTCAACAGTGAGCGGTGTCTATCCCAGCTCATGTGAGATGCGCTGGACAGAGCAGCCACCGTGTTTTCTCCTCCCCCCCACCGCTTCCCAAGCCGCAACATGTCAGCAACAGCAAGTGGCGCGAAGAAGTAATGCAGAAAGAAGAGAAAAAAGCAAGGCAGGAATTCCTCTCATTTCAGCTTCGCCCATTGCACGGTCCTCCTCCCCCTCAGCTCACGGTCACGCCCTCTTCCTCAAGTTCCTGTTCTGCGCACCGCCTCAACTCACGACCACCGGCAGCTTCCCTCTCCATTGCAGCTGTGCGCGTCGCCACCGTCGGTCACGCTGTCACTCCGTCGAGCCACAACTGCGATATCTTAGGACCTGAGGCAAGTGGATACGTTAAATATGGGTTTTGACCAAGTCAAAAATAAGAGAAAAATAAGAAGGAGAAAGAGTTGAGCGATCAAAAGAAGAAGAAAAGAAGAGAAAGAAGGAGGAGGAGAGACCGAGAGCCTTTAGGAGAGATGAAGAAAAAGAAGAAGAGAGAGAGAAAGAAAAGAAAGGTTGAAAAGTCAAAGAAAAGAGAAGAAAAAGGAGGAGCGCGGAGAAGAAAGGAAGAAAGGAGAAGGAGAAAGAAAGAAGAAGAAGCAAAAGATAAACAGAGTTTTGCGCGTTCTCATCAAGGAAGTCTCGCCAAGTCACTTTAACTACGTAATGCAATGCTCAGTAAGCACTTATGCCATCTGTTCGTCCAATTGAATTAGTTTCAGACTTAAACCTTGAAATTCGAAATTATTGGAGATTCGTGTAGCAAAATTTGATTTTTGAGTCGTTGAGTTGTGTATTTATATAGAAATAATAGTTTAGGTGACTAAAAAAACAGTGCAAATGCCAAAACTTAACATTGAGGACACTTAAATATAAAAAGTTATGAAAATTATACTTAAGTGCCACTTTATATATATATATATAAAAGCGATACTTGAGTGCCAAGTTCGGCGACCTTGGCCGGAATTTTTCATTTACATAATTCGCCTATGTGGCTCGCCAAAGAGCTAAGTTAGTAAAGGGATTTAAAATGACATTGTTTTGCCTTGGTTTTAAATTTAGTATATATTAATTAAATTAAATTTAAAACTAAATTATTTTGTTAAAAATGGAGGATGGCGAGAATGGCTAGGGCTGTGTAAGCCCTCGCTGCCACCGTCTGCCAGCATTGCCGCGCTTTGGTCGACTAGCAGTGCAGGGCCTGCAACCCCCTGCCCAGATCTGGGGTGAGGGTCGGCGCCCTCCCCCAAATCCGATGAGGGTCGCCGACCCTTACACGGTTGAGCCAAGGGCGCCGCTGGCTGGGCGAGATATGAATAAGTATGTTTGTTGCATAAAATTTGGATTGGGCATTGGCTATGTTTTTATATTTGTGAATGGTGCAAGAACTAACTGGTGGAAAAATATGTTCTGTTTGAGGAACAAAGTTAAGAGATATTGATTTGTGAAATGCTTTATGATATGTATTTGATTTGATTTGATTTGTAAAACCAGTTTATGAGACAAGTCTTGAAATGATTTGAGAAATGTTCTACGAAATGTATTTCTAACGAATGAGTTGAGTTGAGCTGAGTTGCGAAAGCTTTTTGTGATATATGAAATGAATTTTGCATTTGGCTTTGTGGATTTTGGAGGATGTTATGGATTAGTGATTATGCTCAAGATCATTGTGAGTCTAGTGTGGGGCTTGTGGGTATGCGCATGTTAGTTTAGGATTTTTTTTGGGCTAAGCCACCGGCTAATAATAACTAGAGACCTTGTTAAGGGGGAATCGTAGTCGCCTTGTCACTAGGCGATGTGTTGTGATCATGGTTTGATATTGAGCAATAGATTGGTCAATGCAGTGGACCATTAACATGTGATATGAGTTTGGTCCATAGAATGAATTATTGACATATGATTTGAGTTTAGTTAATGGAATGAATGATCAATGTATGATATGAGATTATTCATTGGAATGGACCATCAACGTGTGATTTCATTAGACCATTGATGTGTGACATGAGATTAACAATGTAATAGACCATTGGCATGTGAATTAATAAGATTGATCAATGGATTAAACCATTGATGTTTGTTTGATATTATTTAAAATGATTATTTTTGCTATAAATAGCAATGTTGAAGCATATGTAACTTATTTTCTTATTATATGTTTATTATATTATAGATTTGGGTTAAAAGAATTGTGGTTTAGTTTTGTAAATATGCATAGTGGGTGCTCGATCCGCTTAGTAAAGATGCACCACTCATTGAACTGTAGTTGCTCATCCATCTAATTTCTAATCTTTTTTAGGTTCCTCAACGAGCAATAAGTAGTACAAGAGTGATGTTGATGAGGGAATTTTTGAGAATTGGATTTTTGGTGGTTTGTCATCCCCATTCTTGATGGTTTTGGGGTGTGACATGATATCCCCTGTTCTATCCTCGATCGTTTGTCGTATGCTGAGGAGCGTTTACTTAGAAATCCTTTGAATCTAGTGATTTCGAAGATGTTAGCACCTAGTTGCAAGTTTCAAACAAAGTTATATAGTTAGAAAGTTTAAAACTTTACTCTTGGGTTTGTATATGTGTTATGGGAAGGTTGTTAAATTTGCGTACATACCTGGACTAAAGGTCCCGAAGTTAAGCCGAAATGGGCAAAGGTTATCAAGGTTAGGATCGGTTTGGTTTGACCTTCGATTTGTTAACTTCATACGGACTCGTGATGCAAATTTCATGGGATGTTCTTCACAAAAGTCATCCCTTATTGGTTGTTCTATGACATACTATAAATTTCATATTTTTCGAACTTTGTACGACAAATATATATTTGAAAAACTATTGAGTTTGAAATCTATTTTTAGGGTTATTGAATTGACCTAGTTTTACTTTCCATTTTCCACAGAATTTTCGGTCAAGAATTCTAACATGTCTCCCCCATGAAAGTTGTAGAGTACATCCTATACTATGACATATAAAATTTCCAAGAGTTTTCGATCTCATTTAATCTATGAAATATTTATCTTTCTGCTCCATCACGTTCTGGGAATTACCTATTGTTTTGGCCTGGTTTACTAAAAATTATTTGGAACATTTTCCCTGGATCTTGTCTATCTTATGTTAAAGTTTCGCAAGTTTTTAAATTCGTTAACCTAGACAATTACTGTAGTTTCTAGAGGCGCGCAGGACGGCCTTATAAAGTTAGTTTAAGAACTTGGATAGGGAATTCTTCTCATAGTTCATCTAATGTAGGCACCGGTGAATATATATTAATCTAGGGGATAAAAATAACTGAGGATTTATTAGATTTATGCTTGAGTTCCTTAGTAATAGTTATATCAATATTCTTTTTAAATTGAATTATGGAATTGTTGCATCATGGCATGAATGTGTGATAGGTAATACCGTCGGTCCTTGGAATGACGATGCCTTGAGTTATAATAGGGATACCTGGAAGGGTAACTGGATTCCTTTAAATGCCTGAGGGGTGTAACTTGATTCCCCCAGATGTCTTGGTGATACTAGATGGGTGCAAAATGCCCGTGGGGCAACGAGATTCCCTAGAAGATGATGGTAGCATGGATTGATATTGACTATAGCCATAGTACTTTTGAGTTGAGTGACTGATTACCTGTTGGGAAAAGCTATTGCTTTTATTGATATATTATGTTATTTTGAAAAGGTTTCCAAGTAAGTTGATTATTTACTATACTTTATATTGATGTTTTCCTTGTCAGTATGGTGATTGATTTATGTAGTATAGACTAATGGATCTTCTGCTTGCTGAATTCAGGCTCACTGGTTATTGATCTTACCTTTTCAGATCAATAGAAATTATGCCGATCCTCCTTGCTTCTACTCTTATTAGTTATGGGGTATCTATGGACCTCACCTGGCACTTTTTCGACTTCAGAAATTCGGATTTTTCGGATTATTACCTTCATCCGATGCATCGCCATTCTGTCCATAGACATAGGGGTCCTGGCAAGCCCTGTACTTATGGGCTTCCTCGCGATCTTTGCACGAGTAGGCGGATAGCTCGTGGGGCCGATCCCACACCCAGGTGACGATGGCAGTAGTACGATCAACGAAGCAAGGGTAGGGAGGTGAAGCAATATTTTTGGATCCATGCAACGGCTTTTGGGCATACTAGCATTTGAGGATAGGTGACTAGACATGTACAGGATATTTCTGGGTTGGGATGGTACCATGGGCGATGTTTGATGTAGTACTTGATGAGCGTTTTTGAAATCCCTAGTATACCGACCATGTCACCTAACGTAAATAAATAAAGAAATGAAATACGTTAGCCTGGTTTACAATTCCACTACATTCTTTGAATTTTCTATGTTCTGGATTATTACTATTGACCTAAAACACTTATGCATGCTTAAAAATGGTGAAAGAAGCCGGATAACTATGATACCCATGACGTGCTGGGGACGTTACAGTATGGACCCCAAGAAACATGATAAAAACTTTAAGTAATATCCATGTTAGAAAGATAGGAGCCTCTTTTCATCAAATCCGTTAGCCTGGTTTATAATACCATGTGCGTTCATTGAATTTTCTATGTTCTGGATTATTACTATTGACCTAAAACACTTTCACATGCTTTAAAAAAGACGAAAGAAGTTGGATAACTATGTTAGCTGCGACGTGATGGGACGTCACAATAGGGACCCCAAGAAACATGACAAAAACTTTAAGTAATATCCATGTTAGAAAGATAGGCACCTTTTTTCACCAAATCTGTTAGTCTGGTTTATAATGCCGCATGCATTCTTACTATTGATCTAAAATACTTCCGTATGCTTAAAAAATATGAAAGAAGTTGGATAACTATGTTATCCGTGACATGCTGTGGGGACGTCATGGTATGAACCCCAAGAAACATGACAAAAACCTCAAATAATATCCATGTTAGAAAGATAGGATCTCTTTTCACGAAATCCCAACATCTCTCTCTCTCTCTCTCTCTCTCTCTCTCTCTCTCTCTCTCTCTCTCTCTCTCCTTCCAAAGCTTTGACGACGACACCACCACTTCAGCCACCGACAGTGATGAGGACAACCACTGCCTTACCACATCGTAAGCGATGAGCTAAAAATACAACAGATTGGGTCTCGCCCGTATAATGTGATGAGGCAGAGGCTGCCCTCAACAGGATGCCAGTCAAAACACATACCGATATTACTAATGGGAATGAAGAGGCGAATAACCAGTTTTCCTTATGGCATCAGACAAAATATTTGTGCTTAACTAATATCAAATCTTACGAACTTACGTAGTGATTAGTACATACTGAAATAAAATTAGCAGCATGACCTACTTGCTTTGCTGTTCATCTCCCCCATCAGGATAATGAGCGGATTCTCAATGAAGCAAATCCAAACGACGTGATTCACGATTCATTTTATTATCAATTCAATGGAGCGGGGCCATCTTAATTGATACAATCAATAATGCAAAGATGTCACTGAGGAATTAATAACATCTTGGGGCTAAGGATGAGGTCCTTTCTTTTTTCTATATAAAGAGGGCACAAACAAGCTATTGCCATCCACCAGGTACACTCCAAGTTTGAAAAGTTATATATCGTCGTTGTTTTTTTGTTGATTACTTATTCTCTCAGAAGAGAAGACAATGGCAGTGAGGGGGAAGGTGGAGGTGGAGGTGGATCTCAAATCATCGGCCGATCAGTTCTACGGCTTTTTCAGGAGCACCCCGCACCACCTTCCTAATGCTTGCACTGATGTGCACGCTGGGGAGATTCATGAAGGCGAATGGCACTCTGAGGGCTCCATTAGGAAGTGGACTTACTCATTGGGTAAGCACCCTGTTTCGTGTTGGAGAGATTCCGTTTTAGTTTGGCCAAGATTAATCACGCACATTTGACAAGCACATGTTTCGTTTCATTCTCACTATAGGCATTCCATTCCACCTCATCGAAATGCATGATTATAGATCTGAATCTGTTCTGAGCTGTGCGTGGAGCTACCACTTGATATTATCTACATTTCATATACTTAGTCCGCCACCAACTAAAGTGATCGTGGAACACGAGAAGAGACGCAGGAAGATATTCAAATTCTCTTTGATTGGTCCTATGATCAATGCATTTCGATGTGAAGAGTTGGATGTATATAACCTCAGGAACATATATATGAAAGGAAAAGATGATGAATCATTCTTTACTCGCTCGTTCGTTCCTATTTTCATGTGGGGTTGTGGAACTTGCGCAGAAGGGAAAAAAGAGACATTCAAGGAGAAGATACAGTTCGACGACCAGAACAAGATCGTAACCCACGTCGGCATCGAAGGCGAGCTGTTCAACCTTTACAAGAGCTACAAGGCCATCTGGCAGGCCGTCCATAAGGATGGAGGACCCAACGTCGTCAAGGTGATCATCGAGTACGAGAAGATGAACGAGAGCATGCCCTACCCGGTCAACTATCTCGATGTCATGGTTAACATGACTAAAGACATTGATGCTCACCTCGTCAAGGCTTAAGCCCTGCGAAAGAAGATGAGAAGGAACTATGACGTCTGCTTGTGTTTTGATTATCCAAATAAATAAGCATAAATAAATAGGGAGTGATCGGCACTACTACTTAGTGCTGAACTCTCTGATATATTTTCGTGCCCCTCTCCATCTCTTGAATTTAGTCTCTTTTGTTTGTAATTATTGATTACTTTGATTAAAGGTTTGCCGATGATATATTAGATTCAGAAAACAATAACTATAAGCATTCCGACAGTTTAACTAATGTTAAGATAGCATGAGTTCTATTTAACCATAGAACAAAATGAAGCTGTTATTTGACCAGCCTCTCCCAACCTTCAAATGGGTTCAGTCCACATGATCCGTCGATTATGCAATATCAACTCAAAAGTACCAATCCTAATGTTGTAAAACTTCCGGATCTTAGTTTCTCCATTAAAAGATGTTAGGGAACCGATCAAAACTAACTAAGAAGTACATTAAAACAAAATCTACATGGTTTAGATGATGGGATATAAATTGATGAGAAGAGCAAGAATTCATTGTGAAACAAGCGGTACACTATAGAAATTAAGGGCACGCATGACAAAATTTCTAGAATAGCAAGAAATTGATTTCTCAATTTCTCTTTGCTGGACAGGTTTATGAGCAAAGAAACACATTTGATAAAGATTCAAAATTTTTGTTTCTGGAGTAGAATTTCATTTGATGACAGAATCAAATTTCTATTTCTAGTGGGGGTGGCGGGCATCCGGCGTCTGGTGGGCATCTAGTGGGCGGCGGGTGGGCGATAGATAGTGACAAGAGTAAAAGATTAGAAGACTTTTCATTTATCACTTTTGTTCCAAAGATAGAAAAGCTAAATATTTTAGTTTTTGATTTATGCTCAATATCTATTTCTAGAATAGAAATCTATTACAGAAATAGAAAAATGAAATTACGTTACCAAACAGAATTATGTTCCAAACATGTTCCTAAGAAGAAATAGAGAAACAGAAATTTTGTCTTGCATGCCATAAAATTACTCAATTGAATTGCTTAAAAACATTCTTCTATGTTTCTGAAGGCATTATACCCAATATCTCACAAATAAGCCACTACAAGAATTCTTACTCAAACATCATTGTAATTTCGTGCGAAAATCTTAGGAATTCCTCTCTTATGACCCAAGTTATTGCATGTCCAATAAATCATGCAAACTAGTATCATCCTAATCATTAATCATGTGGGTACTATAAGATAGATGTTGATACCTAAATTTTAATTATCTTGTTTAGTTCTTTATTACACAAAAAAAATTAAGGGTTGATCTGACTCCTTAATAAAAACCTAAAATCCACTTGATTTGCATGTGCATTACATTTAGGATCTGTTGTACCGCATTGATGAAATTTAGAACTAAGTCACATGTCATGCACATGCACTAACCGCAAAAGTCCAAGCTGTGCGTGGAGATCAAAGTGGAGTCGGTGAAAAGAAAAAAAAAAGAAAAAGAAATAAGGAGCCTCTGGGCTTTATTCTATTGGGTTAATATCCCGAAAAGCCCCAAATTAGTACACGCGTGACAAATTTATCCCAAATTATTTTTTTAATCATGAAAAACCGCAAACCGGTACACTTGTGATAAATTTATCCTAATTGACAATAAAAAATATCAAACTGATACACTTGTGACAAATTTACCTCAAACTAATTAATATAACCACCTAAAATCTCAAACTGGTACATTTGTGACAAATATACCCTCCGTTAAATTGGATAAATACTACAAAAAATCACAAAAATTATATAACTGTGACAAATAGAGAGTAAAATCCCAAACTGATACACCGGCCAACTGTCACATGTCATTCAACTTAATAATTCGACAGTAAAATTTAACAAAAACTAACAAAAGGTAAATTCGTCACAAGTGTATCGATTTGGGGTAAATTTGTCAAAAGTGTACAAATTTGGAGTTTTTTGGTGGTCAAATAATTAGTTTGGGGTAAATTTGTCACAAGTGCACTAGTTTATGATTTTTAAGGATATTAACCATATTCTATTCAATATAAAACATTCACAGAGAAGAAAAAACGGAGGATGCTCGACACGGAGGACATACAGAGGTGTGGTGTTTCTATTTTGCAGGTCACCCGAGAGTCCTTGATGTACTTTCTAGCCAAGAACCACCACAACGGTGAGTCTCAGCTGCGTCACCGTCGACCACCATGCAATGGAAAAAGTTGATATATCATGGTTTTTACAATTTTCGAGAAACTACATCTTTTCCATGGCATTCTTCTTGAAAAATTATACATAATAGATACGAATTTCGCTAAAAAAAGTTTACAACAGCCAAACTATCGGGCATAGGCGTGGTCTAATAGCTTAATATTCATGTAATTTTGTGAACGAGAGGATTACATTCAAAAAGTCATGGAAAATGAAAAACAAACAATTGCCTGACAAGATTCCTCTTCCATTGATCTTGATCCTAATATCGTTGTTCAAATTAGGTAACGATCTTTATCCGACTTGATGAATATTGAATTGGAGATTGATTTCATTAACTAATCGCGATATATGAGATTTTAGGCATTATCCAATTAGACATTGCTGTGATAGCCAATTTAATTACTAATTTGATCCGTAAAGGTTTCATATCGTTTTCTTTTTCATTACTTTGACATGACATTAGATAATTGTTGTGCTTAAAGATTGTGATAATCTTGAGTTTAATCCGTGAGACGATATTTTATTTTAAGATTGTCATAATCTTTTAATTTGAAATTTTTGTGGATTGCGCATGTGGATTAGGTAAGACTCTATCTTTAACTCGGATGGCATGTTCTAAAAATACCAAAAAATAAACACCATCTTAGAACATAAGATTTCTTTTCTTAGTTCAAATTGCATGCTTAAATTAGCACAAATCTAATTATGAATTTAAACAGAAATACCAAAATATCATGTGGATGTCATATAAATTTAATTATATTATTATTTGCTATGTCATATATATTTTTTAGCTCGATCATCGTTAAGCCATGTAATTTTACCATGTCATTATACCATGTCATCTTGTCATGTCATATGCTATGTCATCCATACATGCCATATCATCCGTGCCATGTCATTGGTTGCATATCATTTAGAGATTGCATGTTTAGATTCATCTAATTAGAATGCATGTCATGTGTTGACACCTAAATTTTGGCGACCTAATCATTTATTTATTGCATAAAAATTAGGGATTTAATTTTAACCCCTAAAAAAAATAGAATTGCATAGCATATAATTTTAGTTGCACTTATTTATTTGTTTATCACTTTTGCATTTGATCAACGGCGGATGAGCTTTAATTTTACGAGTTGGCAATTCGGTATTTTCAGAAATGATTCATATTATTCTTTTAATATTCGGTAAATATATCATATATTCACGTGATTTATACATTAAGCGATATATTTTACTGGAGATTGGAAGTTTAAGGATGAAATATCAAGAGGGAAAATTGCACGTGGGGCATATCTTGAGTGATATATTCAATGTTTCAAGACAAGAAATATTTCATGGTCAAGGTGGATTTCATATGTGAGCTGAAAAGAAAAGAAACAAGAAATAAAGAAAAATTGGCTTACAAATGCATGATACGCAAGGGTGAGGAAGGAAAGGGAATTTTAATATATATCATAGATGCTCACAGGATTTTGTGCGTCCGATGGAAAGAAAAAAGGAAAGAAATAAATTATAGGAAAGGAAATTTCAGTCACGTCCTTGGCCTATAAAAGATGGGCGCACTATAGACAAAAGGGGGGGAAGGCCGGCAATTTATCATTCAGAAGGCGCTAAGGAAAATGCACCTAAATAGAGAGTAAGAAGGAGGGGGAAGTACTTTACGTCGTGCATTCTCACGGCCATGTTAATCCTCACCGCTGCCGTCGGCGTCTATGCTGCCATTCGTTGCTGCCTGACGAAGCCGAGAAACTGCTGCCTCGCCGAACATCGCCAAGCGCCCTCTGCCGCAGCCCTTCAGTCTTGAACAGCCGCTAATCAGCCCATGCCGAGTTATTTTTTTTATCGGGTTGTTCTGTGGTCTGGTATTAATTCATGCTGTCTTTTTTTTGCAGGTGTGATTCGCGAGTGACACGTGAAGAAGTAGAGAGAGTACACGAAGGAAGGATAAATCGTAAGAGCAGGGGGCCATTTACACGAGAGAAAGTCTTCATATTTGAGGTCAATAGTCAACAAAGATGAGGGCTGCAAGATCGATACATCCATGCAATTGAGGGGAGCGCAATAGAGAGAAAGGGAGAAGAAAGCTAGGACGCGCGAAGAAAAACCCAGCGACGCTATCGTTCTCACCTCCCTGCTCGACGACCACGCTACTTCCTTGCCCCGAGTAGCCCTGCACGGCTACGACGTCTTCATCCGAACAATGCTTGGACCCAACTAAGGCGACGACCGACGCTGCTCCCTGTACGAGACCTTGTCGTGGGAGCCTCACTGCTCAGCTAACCGACCCTACCGGTGAATCGGCACTCTTGCTAATCCCAACATCCCCTGCTTGAAGCTACCGCCATTGCTGCCTACGTCCGTAAACCAAGATTCAGCAAATTGTCGACACCCCTGGCGAGCAGCTACATCGCGAGCCTTGTCGAAGCACCACCACATCGAGTGGCGACGGTTCAAATTCGGAGGCCAAAATATTCAAATTAGGTGAAAACCTTATTTATTTCGATTTCCGAATATTCAGTTTTCTTATTTGAAACACCGTCAATGCGTATGATTGAAATTTTCGATATGCTGGGAAATCTTCCTACTTTTGCAACGTGCATATGATTGACGGTCCGATTTCACGCTTGAAATACGACTCGCAATCGCATGGGAAAATCGCCAATCCGATCTCACGCTCGAGATATAATTCGTGATTTTGTTTAAAATTGGTCAATCCGATCTCATGCGCGAGATACGATTCGTCAATTTATTTCCCAAAATTAAATGGACATGGATGATATCTTGCCTGATTTGTTGCCGTGCTGTTCCTGATGCCTTTATTTGATTGCTCCCGTAAAAATAAAAATAAAAAACCAAAAAATTATGTTTGAGTTAGATTAGGTTCATGTTAGAATATTACTTGTTTTAGGGTTATTTTGCATGTTTAGAATAGGAAATTTATTTATTTCGAATTTCTTAAATAAAAATCCAAAAAAAAAAATTAACTTAGGATGCTAGTTTTTTTTTTTTTTTTTTTTTTAACTTAGGATGCAATTTTAATTTCGAATTTTATAAAAAATACAAAAAAAATTACAAAAATTATCATGCATATGTCATGTAGAATTAGGACATTCATTGCACGTCATTGCATATTAGGTTGATTGCATGTTTAATTTCAAGTTTAGATAAATCTTTTAGAAATGTTGCATTTTAGGATTACTTGGTTGAGATAATATTTTAGTTTAAATTAGGATTTTGCCTAACCCAATTCTTAATATAAGTTGGATTGATATCTTAATCTAGCTAGATAATTTTGCATTTTTCTTAATTTCGAATTTCATGGAAAATACCAAAAATTGCCTTAGAATAAATCAATTTCATTCTTTAGTATAGACTGCATTTTATTTATGTCATATAGTTAGGTCATATTTCTATGTCATATCATTTCATGTTAGATTAGTGGCATGCATTGCATGACTCTCATTAAATAATTGAAAACAAAAGAAAAAAGGAAATTGCATGTTAATTAGAAATGATATCTAGGACTGTTGATGTGAATTCTGATCTAACAACGCAGATGCTTTCGTTGTTATGAGGTAAGTCCTGCAATTTATTTACTACTTTACTTGGGTGTTAAATTGATGGTATCGAAAGGACATTAGAGAGATCTAGTGTAACCAAGTCCCCGTACCCATAGTCTCTGGTTCATAGGAGTAAAGTAAAACTCCCGTTACTTTACTTGGGTTTCTAATCGACCCACCAAAAAATAGATTAGTGGCGACTCCTAGATAAAATCTATCTGCATGTAATAATTTGAACTTAAGTCTCGAATTGGTATGGGCTTGGGAGAGTCCGAGTTAAGTCTAGGCTTAACAATCCATTAGCCAAATTTTAGGTGGTGCACCCGAAAAATTGGTCGCGACATCATGTTTGGCATTTAGACTTAAATTGACATTGCAAAAATGAGAAACCCCCCAAAAAAGTTAATTAGAATTGCATAAACAATTAGAATTAATGTTCGTGTTACGCATGCGTGTTCTTCTAATAAATACTTTGCAGAAACTTGGGAATTGATTACTGTGCTTTGCCTGCTTCAAGGTATTTGAATTTCTTTCTATTCTCGCAATTTATTTGTTGCTTTGGTTAAAGATTATTATTTTAATGACTACACACCGGCATGATCAACTCTTCATGTTAGTGGATAAATTAAAATGAATATGAGCTATCTGCTAAATATGTTTTTTTATGAGAAGAACGATATTGAAAATGCATTAGAGAAATATAGTGTAACCAATTCTTCATACTCACAATCTCTGGTTGCGTACGTAATTTTTAGTTGATCCCTAGACTAATGACGACTCCTTATTTTAAAAATTTTATAATGTTATTTTGACTTAATATCGAATACTCTAATGTCACACGAGTTATATCATTTTCAAAGTAGTTTCGGGAAAAGAAGTTTGATGTGGCATGTCTTGAATTGAAAAAGGAATAAAAAAACTCGGGAATGACTATTCGATGTGGTGGAGAAGAAAAATTCAATTAAATATGTATGTACCAGATATATGCACTTTCTTCCGCTATCTTTTCTTTACCCTACAGGCGGAAGACTTTAGTTTGTTGAGAGAGTATGCGGTTTGAACAAAACTGAAAGAAAAGCAACCAAACCAAACCAATAGTAATTTGGAGCCAAACTGAATCAGACCATTTTTTGCGAATTGGTTGGGTTCAATTTTGGAATCAAACCAAATCGTTTGTTCTATCTTTCACAGTTCTGTCTTCATCTTTTTTCAGTAATACTATGATCTTAATTCACTAAAAGTAGTTAAGAGAGAGTGTTAAATTCTTATAGAAACCAAACTTCATATTCAAACCAATTCATAAGCTCACATCTAAACTGCTTCACATTTAAAATGAAATGTTACTCCTCATGTAATAGTAAATATGGTAAAATTGTAGGAGGTAAGTACTATACAGTTTTGTGGTATGGTTCGTTTAAAAAAAAAAAACCAAGCCAAATCAAAAGAAAATTTGATTCGGTTCAGTTTCCGATTTGAACCGTTTTTTGCTTATCCCTAAGTGCGAGTAGCGATGACGGACTATGCACAGGGGGGAAGAGGGGAAGTCGGTCGTGAAGAAGAAGGAGAAATTAAGGTTGAATGCATTCTCTCTCTCGAATTAAATTCAATAAAATATACTTTCTAATCTTGAGTTTAGAGGATCATAATCCTTCCTTAGGAGATCACATCATGCATTACAATGTAATTCCATTTCGGTAAAAAAAAAAAATCACAAGAGAAAATTAGCCTTCGTTTTTTTTTGGCAACGTCAAGAGCAACACTGACTTATGCTAATCATTTGACACGTACTAAGAAAGGGGTTGAGAACGATGCTGGAGATAACACTGACAAATATGGAGGGGAAAAAAATTGAGGTACCCTGTGGATGCTTGGAGGTTTGAGAGTTCCTCACCACAGACCCGAGAGTCCCCCTTGAGGATCGGCCCACCTGTTCAAAGGATATACGTTTAACGGACTAATAGGACTGTGTTCTTTATTTTTTCATGCTGGTACTCGTACCCCTCAAGACCCGTAAGCTCCTCTCTGTACTCTGTATCTTGACTGTACTCTGTATCTTTTTCTTCCTCAAGAGGGAATACCCTTTATGCGTTTTACGTCCAGGGATGTCGAGATTTGCAAGTGGCCTAGATGAAGCAGTTTAAGATCATACTTTGAAACGGCTATCCTACTTTGAGTAGGTCATTCATTAAAAGATCGCACATAGCCACAAAAAAAAGGAGTAAAAGACTTGCAACGCCATATCATAATCACAACTCACAAACCCACTCTTCTTCTGAGCCACTAGCCTCTCCTTTGATCTTCTCCATCCGTGGCTCGTCGTCGTCCACGGAATTTGGTCGCTATTGATGGTGGAGAAGCACCACCGCTGAGAAATCCTTGTGCTCTCTATAACATTCGTCTGTCTCAATCTTTTCTGCCCAAACACAGTATCAATGAGGGACCAGCTAAGCGAATCAAAGTGGGGATCGTGGGTTGCAAGCATAAACGTCACCAACTATTAAATTTTGATTAAGTTTGTGTGTGGATAAAATCCGTGATTTGTGTTCTGCCAATCAATGGTATGATTGGAGAAATAAATATCGTCTTTTATAGAATGACGTGAAAAAACTAGTCATGATACTTGAATACAATCAAGTCTATTCAAATTTTCATTTATATTATATATGCAATGTGTGTAAGGAAAAATTCAACATAAAACTTTTGTAGATCTTTTGAAACGACACATGCTTCAATTCTGATGATTGATCGATGCATGTCGGTATAACAAAATATTCATAGAATTGTATGTAGTTAGCTACATAGATGAATTCATTTAGGGTCTCTATAATATTTGTTAATTATAATCCAATAAAAATAAAAATTACACTTTTCAACATCTGATCAATCTTGAAAAATGTACAATCAGCCTTTTGAAAATAAAAACCTTTTGAAGGCCGTAAAGCACTCATTAACAGGATCGTTTACAATATAATATCGAGAAAATAATATCCCCTTAAAATTCGCCACGTGACACAAGGGACCGAGTACTGCCTTCGTTCCTCAATTTGACTGGACAATATAAATGGGAGATCCAACGAAACCAAACCCTTCAAGGCTTTGAATCCTATCCAGCTCTGGAGTAAGATCTGGAGTGAGAGGTAACGCTAGTTAGGGTTTTTGAGCGAAAGAACAGAGAAGATGACCCTAGCGGGGACACTGGAGACCGAGCTGGAGCTCAAGTCACCAGCTGATAAGTACTTCAAACGTATCAGCAGCGAACTCCACCATGCCCCGAACGCTTCCCCAGACAAGGTTCACGCCATAGAAGTGCATGAAGGTGACTGGGAAACTCCTGGATCGGTCAAGCTCTGGACTTACACCCTCAGTAAGTAATACTTTGCAGTCATCAAGAGAGCACTTTTAATTATTTTGGAATACTTTTCACATAGTTCTTCCTTTTGTCGCGTAAAAATGTGTGTAGATGGGAAGAAGGAGGTAATCAAGGACAAGATCGAGGTTGATGAGGCGAAGAAGTCGGTGACGCTGGTAGCCGTGGATGGGCACGTGATGGAGAAATACAAGAGCTACAAGGTCACCCTCCACATCGTCCCAAAGGGCGAGGCCTCGGTGGCGAAGATCACCCTCAACTTTGAGAAGCACCACGAGAGCCACGATGACCCAAAGGACTATCTGCAGTTTGTGATCAGCGTTGCTAAGGACATCGACGAGCACCTTGCCAGCCAGGCTGATTGAGCTATAAAGTGGTCATCCAGCTTCTCTAATTAAGTTCTAAATAAAATGTTGCAAGCAGAGTTCCACTTGTGAGATAATGAATAAGTGATTTCAGGATACATATATACGTGTTGTGTTGCCAGGACTTGTGCATCGAATATTCGATTTAAATATTGATAAGATCGGACGTAGAGTTTCAGAGTTGCCATGGTCACAGTCCAAACAGTTGCTCAGAAAAATAGTACAAACCCTGAAGTTTAAATGGCTCGACAAACTGCTTTTTTTTCCCCATAAGTTTAAAATGTTAGAAAATATCTAAACAATACATATAATCATATGATTTAACACTTCATCTCGAGTGTAAGCCGGTCCTTACATGCGCATCATAGGCAGGAGAAAAATGAGAGAGAATGAGTAGCGGGAATTGAATCATTGACCTGTGCTATAATACCATCTTAGACAAACTGTCTTTCCTTAAAGTTTAAACCACTAGAAAAGTAGCCAAACAATACACATAACTTAACATTCCCACGCAAAATTGGCTTAAATTTTCATCATCTGATATTAGTCAATGTGTCAATCCATCTCCGATCACACTAGGAACGACATAAAACAATGTGCTTCGAAGATTTAGAGCGGATCTTCTTCGATGATGGACAAGTCATCGTGTGGCCAGGCTTGCTCTAATGTACAACTGGCATCAACTATCTGGAAATAGAGAAACCCGCCAAAGGTAATCGCGAATACATGCTTCCACAAATCTCTCACAGTCACGCCCGTGCTCGGTTGGGTCCCCTATATCGTCCATAAAGAGAGGTAATCTGACATTCTCTCCCAACAGTGGCTCAAGAAGAGGGTTCCAGCCATCACAGCATCGCCCTCGTAATTGCCCGAAATCTCAATCCTCAGCATCAACGTTTTCCACAACATAAAGGCGGTAGTCTTTTTTTTTCTTCAGTTTTTCTTTTATCTCCAAATCCAATATATATAGAAATAGAAGGTCTTTTTTACTAAATCAATTAAGTGGGGGACAGATGTAGACATAGCTATCCAAACGTGTGAGATCTCTATCACGGGACAAAACAACAAAGTGAGCAAAGTCGATGTGAGATCCAATTTTGTGGACATATTTCGTCCAACGCACCCATAAATATCGTGCTGGTGTTATAAATCACTGACGCAATTATTGAGGGCAGTTCACTAGCGACGTCCCCACGGGACAACTTTGCATGGAGCATCTAAAGATTATGAAGACCCCATCCATCCCGGGGATGCACACCAAAGTAGTGATCACTCGCCCCCCTAAAGCATAAGGTTTCCTTCAACTTTCATTCTATATTAATCGCTGGAAAATGTAAATGTTCCTTATGTTCCGTCATAATATAATTAAGAGTATAATTAACCATCTAAACACGTTTCTGGGCATGTATCATTCACGGGACAATGATAACGAAAAAATGTTCGTTCACAGCCAATATAGATGATGTACATATACCTAATAAAGATCCGTAATGGAATTTGCAAAACTTGGGTAAATATTCATCATATGAAGTTATGGGCGTGTTTCTTTTGAAGAAAATTTCACGATAAAAGAAATTTTTTGTCAGGAAATCAATTTTTAAGAATATGTTTTCCTTTTCTAGGTTAGGAAATTCATTTTCTTAATTTTAAAAAAACATATTTCTTTGGACCGTACATGATTTTCTATTAACTAATCATTTTCTGCAAACCAAACTTATGAAAGTCTAGAAAACTAATTTGCAGAAAATCCCTTCACTCAGACAAACACACCCTAATGTTAACCAAATGCGTCGATGACAGCTATAACTATCGCAGTAATTGACCGTAGTCTTTCACAAGATATGACACTTAGGTGAAGTCTCACACTTTATTTTCATTTCTTCATTCCCCATTAGAGCAACATTTTCTTCATCTACATGTATTGGTCAGTTTGCATCCATTTTGTTTAGGAAAGGATGATTCCACTGGGTCGATTTTAGGACTGGAACCTATAACTAACTAGAGAACCGGAATTAGTTCTAGAAAATTAGTAACCCAAAATCAGGAACTGAACAAATAGGGCCCTACCCCTTTATTTTTATATTGAAAATTGAATTGAATTATAAACTATAACTATTAAATCTGAGTCTAAACTAAACAAAGCAATAGAAACTTTTCCAAACAAACTAAAGCGACTGACAAAAAATTATTAAAAGGTGGCTCATCCATGACAAAGCAGTGAATTTTGAGTCGGAAAATAGACTCAAAACTGAAACCGATGGCACCGCGACACATTGAATAAGCTTTCTAATAAGTATTTATAGTGTTCATAACTTCATTTATATCAAAAGTTATGCCCTGTCAACATTCAGATATCGCTACTGCTCGCCTCTGTTTCTATCAAATTTTCATTGAGTATCAGACAATCAGAACTGCAGAAGCAATTGGCAAATATTCTATAAAATGAATTTTTTCTTCTTTTTTTTTTTTTAAGAAGAAAACCTAGAAAAAATTCAAAGAACGGTTCTATTCTACTCTCATGAGAGCATGAATGTTCAGTTCTAGGGTCGAACCACTTGTCCCAAGGCTGAATCCGAGAACCTACGCAAGGAGAGGCCAGCTTCTAGGCTTGCGGCTGGTAACCGGAGCACTTCAAGAAATTTAATTACAAGATAAAGCGCACGTTTCTGTTTAAACAACATGAAAAGCTGGTGATTCTTACAATCTTTTATGCTGCAAAATAAACCCACAGCGTCGCCCACTTAATCACTGATATACACATCTCAGAAGTAAGAAGCAGCAGCTTCTCTTTATTTCGCCACACGGGACAACACATGGGACTTGTGGCATCCTCTTCAGCTCTTCCTATCAACCTCAACCTTGTTTCGGGATCAAGTGTTTGTCAAGACCTTTGGCAAGATCGACGAGAAACCGGAGATAATTGTGTGGCTCGCCATCGGTCTCCTTGAACTTCTCATAGATCAATGTAATCTTCACTGTCCCTGCTTCGTCTTTGGGGAAAACCTGATTCACGATCTTGTAGGCCTTATACTGCTCAAGAATGTGTCCGCCCACAGCCACCGTCGTCATCGTCTTGTTTTCCTCATCTATTTCCACCTTCTCCTTGAATACCTCCTGTACCCCATCTGCAAATTGGTTCCACTTAGATGTGTTTCATTCATGGTAAAAAAGAAACGCTTCGATAATTTAAGAGCATTTTATGATATTGTGCCTTAGGTATATATTTAAAGTCCGAAGTACCTATCGCGGGGCACAATTTGGGCATATACCCTCTAGAGATTAATTGACAACATATTAGGTTCATAAGTACCGACGGTGTAGTTCCAAAGTTTGACGGAACCGGGAGTGACCCAGTCACCCTCACGAATTTCAGCTCCTTGGACTTTGTCCGGGGAGGCTTCAGGGAGATGGTGGACTTCGTAGCTCCAACGTTTGTAGAACTTTTCCGCTGGCGAGTTGATTTCGAAATCTTCCTCTAGCTTCCCCATTTCCTTTATTTGGAAACTTACAACAATCACCATATCTCACCATATCTCATCAAATCCCATCATATCTTATCATAGCTCACCATATCTCACAATATCTCATTACATCTCATCATATCTTATAATATTTCTATAAACAATCACTACACCTAGAAGTACAAATGGACTCATTATAAGTAACGCAACAATTATGACTATTTTTCAATGAGGGTACCAAACAGTTTTCGGTATAAATTCTGGGATTTCTGTGTCCGGCAATTCAATAGTCTTGGTATTGAAGTATCGGCACCGATGAATTTGATTTGATTTCTAACAATACTCAAGAAAGATCTTGAGTAAGAGGTAAAGCTATTTAGGGTTATTGAGTGAAAGAACAGAGAAGATGACTCTAGCGGGGACACTGGAGACTGAGTTGGAGCTCAAGTCACCAGCTGACAAGTACTTCAAACGTATCAGCAGCGAACTCCACCATGCCCCGAACGCTTCCTCCGACAAGGTTCACGCCATCGAAGTGCATGAAGGTGATTGGGAAACTCCAGGATCGGTCAAGCTCTGGACTTACACCATCAGTAAGTAATACTTTGCAGTCATCAAGAGAGAGCACTCTTAAAATATTTTGGAACACCTTTCACTTTGTCTTTCCTTTTGTCGGGTAAATATGTGTGTAGATGGGAAGGAGGAGGTATTCAAGGAGAAGATCGAGGTTGATGAGGCGAAGAAGTCGGCGACATTTGTTGCCGTGGGTGGGCACCTGCTGGAGAAGTACAAGAGCTACAAGATCACCCTCCACATTGTCCCGAAGGGCGAGGCCGCGGTGGCGAAGATCACCCTTGACTTTGAGAAGCACCATCAGAGCCATGATGACCCGAAGGACTACATGGAGTTCGTGATCAGCCTCGCTAAGGACATCGACGAGCACCTTGCCGGCCAGGCTGATTGAGTTAAAAAGGGATCATCCACCTACTCTGATTATGTTATAAGTAAAATGTTGCAAACTGAGCTTCCAATTATGTGACAATGAATAAGTGATATATATATATATATATATATATATATATATATATATATATATATATTGTTGCTATATCAACATTTCGACTGCTTAATTAATGTTAAGATAGCATGAGTTTCTCTAAATTGCCATAGAAGTTCCAGTGAAGCTGCTATTTGACGAGGCTCATCTTACTTTTGGATAGGTTCAGTCCACATGATTTGTCGATCATGCAATATGAACTCAAAAAGTACTTATCTTTATGTTGTAGAAATTTATGGGTCTTAGATTCTCCACTAAGAAGTCAGGAATCCGATCAAAACCAAATGAGTAAATTAAACACATTATTTGGGTAGTTCAGATGATAGGAAGTAAGTCTAAGAAAGAAGCAAGATTCATTATGAGACAAGCGGTACAATATTGATATCAACTCGATTGAATCACCTAAAAGCACATTCATATTTCCAAAGGCATGGTTATGTCCAAGAATCTCACAAATAAGTCCTTACAAGAATTCTTACGAAGTGAAATGTTAATGCTACCAATTATTGTAGGATGTATTTTTAGTTATGCAAATGTCATAACGGAAATGATTTTCAAAATCAAACAAAATATGTTTAATCACTTTTGATCTACTCAAAAATTATATTTGAAACTTCAGATTCAACTGTAGTACTTATCTTTTTGTAGTAGGATTCAGAAACCCACTCTTAAGAATCTATAACCAAAGTTCATGATCCATAAATATAGAATGAAGATGAGGATAGAAGACGATGTTTTAGTCGTCCAACGGCATTTGAGCAACTACATGACTTTCATACACTTCATTCCCAGTTGGGATCTTACTAGAGCGATGGTAGGTTTATTTGAATAATCTCCAAAATTATTTTATTAGGTGATTAAAGCAGGTTGCAAGCGTGCATTCAAACAAGAAGAGCATATGCAACACAATATAATAATCTGCTACATCACTTCTAATTGACTAATTTCATAAATCAATCTGGGTAGACGTAGTATTTCTCATCTTTCTAATCTACTTATATCCACACCGTCCAGGTAGTAATTCCCGAAGGGTTTTGCTATCAGAATTCGCTGTTCACTGCCCTTGTTGAAAATATGATTCAAGTTTAAGCCGTAATGGAAGCATGATCCAAGTAGATTTCCTAATTGAATTGGTAATTCTTCCCAAAAAGAATATCCAAACTACTACACATATGAAAGGAAGTGGCTTAATATGTAATTCTTACATACAATTAAAATATTAGTACGTAGTACAATACGTTTTTACGATGACATTGGGTATAAAAACTTTTTATACCCAACGAAACCTGTTGGGAAAATATGGCTTCGAATACGGTAGAACAATGAAGACGGATCTTTAGAGTACTCGAGTCGGACTTTGAGGCGTGATATCACTTTCTTTAAAGATTTATTTGCCCCCACAAAGTTGCTAATGGTCACCGGCAAATTTCCTCCAGGAGACAACAAAATCTCAATTGAGAATACTAGATAGCAATTCTAGTATTTCTCCAGGATCTCTCTAGGAAACAATCGAAAGAATGGCTGCCTTTTTCGCTAAAGGAAGACTCGAAAATGATCACTCTGGTTCTTCCGAAAAAAAACAAGTATAAAAACAGTCTTAAAACACATGCAACTCTTCGTGAAAATTGCAAAACACGAACAAACATGTCTTTTCGAAAATTGTTCGGATAAACAAATGCGTTCCTTTGAAAGAAGTCGAAAACCGAACGAACGCAACCCTTCGGGAAAAGTTGTCTTGAAAAGACACAAACAAAATTTCAGAATAATAATTTTTTTAAAATAAAATTTCGAATTTTCATTTATATTTTATTTCCGAAAATTCTCAAAAACAAAAACAACCTTTGATTAAAATTAATAACATAACAAAATAAATAATAAATAATAGAGGGATTAGTGTTAATTAAATTGCGGGTGCGCAAAGTGCTAAGTGCGCCAAATAATCGCGCACCCGCACGCAGGTATGGTGAGGTCTAGTCCCACCCAATCATTCCTTTAACTACACAAAGGAAATCCCACATTTTTAAATTGGTTAACTTCCTTCCACCTTTCCTATGTGGGACAAGGCAAAAAAACACTTATTTTGTTTTAACAAACAAAAACTCCAACAAAACCAAACCAAATTGCAAAAAAGGTTTGGCTCAGGTGGCAGATTAATTCGTTTTTTCTTGCCCATAAGTACGAGTAACAACGATAAACATTGACCGGGGACAAGGAGGAGGAAGAGGAGTAGTTGTTCGAGAGAGAAAAAGAGAAAATTACCAAAACAATCCTAAATCTAGTGTGGATTTTCCAATTTGATCTCAACCTTTTTTTTGGCTAATTTAGTCATAAACCTTTGCTATTATGCTAATTTAGTCCATCTGAGATGTGGATGCCAGCCAATATTGACATGGCAATTTTTTAATGATATTTGATTTTTTTCAATTTTTTTTATTATTTTCTCTTTCTTTTTTTCTTCTTCTTTTGGTCATTCGTTGGATCGGCTGGAGGTTGACCTCACTAGCTATTGGTGAGGCCTTGCCCTTGCCCGGATCTGGCTAAGGTGAGCAAGCCATGGCGAGGTGAGACCTTGCCGTCGCGGGCGAGCTCACCCTTGTCGTCACCAAGCAAGGGCGAGCTCGCCCAACATCGCAACAATGAGACTCACCCTCGCTAATGGCCAGCAAGGTTGACCTCATCGGTTGTAGCCGGTTCGGCAATTGGCCAGAAGAAGAAGAAGGGAAAAAAAATCGAAAAAATAAAATATTATTAAAAAATTGTCACGTCAGCATTGGCCGTATAGTCGGCGTTGGCCAACACCCATGTCAACACCAGCTGACCAAATTTGACCGTATGGACTGAATTGACACAATTACAAAAAGTTTAGGATTGAATTGGTAAAAAAAAAAGCAAAAAATGTTTATAACTGAATTGGAAAAATTGCAATAAGTTTGGACTGTTGTAATAATTTTTCCGGAAAAAAAGAAACAAAGGTGGAACATGAAGATAAGGAAAAAAACCCACAATTTGGCCATGAAAGTTAATGCATTATGACTCTTTCTCTCAAGGATTAAATTCAAAATATATGTGTTAGGGAGTTTAGAGATCATAATCCTTCGTAAGGAGATCATATCATGCATTATGACGTATCCCATTTCGGGATATGACAATTCATAAACAAATTTAGAGCTTCCTAGTGTGGCAATATTGGGTAAATTTTGTTTGATTCCCTGTCCGTTAGGACCATACCCACATTCAAGACCTAGCAAGAACCGACTCGATATATACTCAACCGAAGTCTCCTTTTCAGGGTATGTTACGATGGAAAATGTAGTTATCTTACAGTGGGTTATATAATCAATGTGAAAATAAAAAGAAATGCTCTTGTAGAAAAAAAGTTCTTTTAAATAACTATATAGTTTAATAATACATACATAAATCTGATTAAGCTCCATTTACAAAAGTTGGGTTAATACCTGAAAAAACTCCAAACCTATATACATATGACCTAGAATATGACCAGTAATTATCACCACCTGCACTCGGGTCACCGATTGGTGCTCACCCGAGCTTCTGCATGTTTAAGGGTTTGTGCATGATCTTGACGCATACCCAAAACAAGCACAAGCATCCAAAAAATCATTGATCTCCCATCAGAGAATCTACAAATAGGAAATCTAGATCAGAGCCAAGACACCCAATCTTTATTCTTGAAACTCAAGTAGTATAATATCCTGAAAGAGGCTCGTGTTCTAATACACACTGCGGAAGATAATGGGTCTCGAGGGGAAGGTGGAGGAAGAGTTCGATATCAACTCACCAGCGCACAGGTTCTACAAACGTTTGAGCTACGAACAGCACCATCTTCCTGATGCCTCGCCGGACAAAGTCCAAGGAGCTGAAATTCACGAGGGCGACTGGGTCACTCCCGGTTCCGGCAAACTATGGAACTACACCATCGGTACTTATGAACCTAATATGTTGTCAATTAATCTTTAGAGGGTAATGCCCAAATCGTGCCTCGCAATTGGTACTTCGGGCTTGTGAATATATACCTAGCGCACAATGTCATAAAAAGCTCTTAGATTATTGAAGCATTTGTGTTTTACCATGAATGAAACACATCTAAGTGGAATCAATTTGCAGATGGGGTACAGGAGGTATTCAAGGAGAAGGTGAAAATAGATGAGGAAAACAAGACGATGACGATGGTGGCTGTGGCGGACACATCCTGAGCAGTATAAGGCATATAAGATCGTATATCAGGTTTTCCCCATGGGCGAGTCGGGGACCTTGAAGATTTCGTTGATCTATGAGAAGTTCAACGAGACCGATGGCAAGCCACACAATTATCTCCGGTTTCTCGTCGATCTCGTCAAAGACCTCGACAAACACTTGACACCAAAACCAGGTTGAGGTTGATAGAAAGAGCTGAAAGAGGATGTCGTAAGTCCCTTGTGTGGTACCGAGTGGCGAAATAAAGAGAAGCCACTGATTCTGACTTCTGAGATGTGTGCATCAGTGATTAAGTGTGGGATGCGGTGGGTCTACTATTGTGCAGAATAAAAGCTTGTAAGCACCATCTTTTCATGTTGTTTAAACAGAAACGTGCGCCTTATCTTGTAATTAAATTTCTTGAAGAGTTCGGGAGCTACACATTGCAAGGAGCTAGCAATAATTACTGGAAACTTTAATCAAAGCTTTTAGTGACTTAAATACAAATCCAGTTGCAAAACTTAAAAGAGTGCTAGACATTTTCATGCCAGCGTGAAAACACCTCAAATCACATTGCCCAAATGTACTCGGTATAGAATAGCGAGTAGACAAACAGATTTCAGACCATTCCTATAGAAGACCGAATCCCTTGTCACTGCCTTGTGAACGATGAGGTACTGGAATTTTAAACTCGAGCGATGACCATTAGCAATCTACTGACCCGTTATAAGCATCTGATGAGTTTCCCCTGTCCAGTTTATGATCGATAATTCTTACAGCTTCTATTGGGTCCTGATGTGATGGGTCAATACTTGGGATTGGCACGTGCGGCAACTTATGCTTTCTTTTATTTGTTCCTCTTTCTCGAGGGTCAATCTCTTGCCTATTAACTGGCTCGATCCATAGAGAGAAGTACTGGGAAAGAATATACTTCTATTACTCAAATGTTGAACGATATTAATAAGGAGAAGAGAACCCCTATATATACATAAGGCCTTCTAATTACCACCGCTCCAACTACCATCTATTTTATGAAATACAAGACCACCATCCACCTCATTAATTACAAGAAATATTGAATGCAAACATACATTTGCAAGAAACCCTAGGCTTCTATTAATTCAAGGCTTATACCGCTTCCTTGGATCATTTCTTGGTACATCAAGGCTTGAAAACCTTGAGACCGTAACATTCTCTCTCACCCGATCAAGCAACACGCTCGATGGTGCTCTCAACTCAAGAGTCTTTCACTTGCCCGAAGGCATCCTTCCTTCAGATTGTCGCTTTTCTTGAAAGTTGGTGATTCTTCTGTCTCCGATGCAACTTGATCTTTCCCTTCTTGACTTGTCGACTAGATGACCCTTTGATCCCAACTCATTCCATAAGCAACTCCTTCAGTTTAGCTATTTCCATGTTGTCCGGCAAGTTTTCCACTTCCTGAAAAAGCACATGGATCATCATATTACTTTGAGTTGGCTTAGGTCGCCCCAACTCCACCTTCAATCCTTCCAAAGGTTGTGGCTTCGCTCTCAACTCAACTACAAAGTTCCTCAACTTTTGGTTCTGCATCCACAAGTTGTATCATGGAGATGCTCCTGGTCTTTGTCGACTCAAAGATCATTGGTACCACTGATGACCATTTTGGGTCGGTGATCATAATTGAAACTAAATTGTATGATACCCTTAAATAAGCTTGTGCCCTAATCACATGCGTTTGTAGAGAAAGGAAATGGGTATTGAGGGGAAAGCTAGAGGAAGAGTTCGAGATCAACTAGCCAGAGGACAGGTACTACAAACGTTTGAGCTCCGACCTCCTCCATCTTCCTGATGCCTCACTGGACAAAGTCCAATGAGCTGAAATTCATAGGGCGACTGGGTCAATCCGGGTTCCGTCACTCTGGAACTATACCATCGGTACTTACGAACCTAGTAACGTTGATTAATCCGAGGTCTGTCCAAATTGTGGCCCGTGATAGGTACTTCAGGCTTGTGAATATATACCTGTAGATATGTTTATTTTGTCGTCGATCAACGCACAATATAATAAAAAGCTCTTGGACTATTTTAAGTGTTTGTGCTTTATAATGAATGGAACACATTTAAGTGGGACCAATTTGCAGATGGGGTACAGGAGGTATTCAAGGCGAAGGTGGAAATAGATCAGGAAAAGAAGACGATGACGCTGGCGGCTGTAGGTGGATACGCCCTTGAAAAGTACAAGGTCTACAATATCATCTACCAGGTTTTCCCCAAGGGGAGTATGGAACGGTGAAGATTTCATTGATCTATGAGAAGTTCAAGGAGACCGATGGTGAGCCGCACAATTATCTCCAGTTCGTCATCAATGCCTCCAAAGATCTCCACAAATGCTTGAGCCAAACAAGGCGTATAAAAAGAGCTCAAAGAGGATGTCCTGAGGGACGCGTTTTACCGACCGGTGAGCTAAAGAGAAGCTACTGCTTCCGATTTCTGAGATGTGTAATAGTTCTAAAGAGAAGCTACTGCTTCCGATTTCTGAGATGTGTAATAGTGATTCAGCATGCGATGCTGTGGGTTTACTATTGTGCAGAACTAAAGCTGGCAAGAATCACCAGCTCTTACATGTTAAAACATTGCCGCATGCCTTATCTTGTAATTAAATTCCTTGAAGAGTTCCAGAGCTACAATTGCAGGGAGGACCTAACGGTCAATCATGGAAACTTCTAATCAATTACCTTCGGATTCTCACATACAATTTCCAGCTGCAAAAATTGGAGTGCTGGATATTTACATGGAAGTCTAATTCACCAAAGTATTTCTGAGCTTCAATTCGAAAAAGAAAAGACCATTTGAAAGCCCACCAATCAATAATTTATGCCAATATGATTCACTCTAAGCTCTATTCTACCTCTACATTAGTTGTCCTCCTCAATTTTTTCACTCTTTCATTCTTCACTGTCTCTCTTTATCCTTCCAGCAATCAAAGCAGCATTTAAATGTGATCATGTCTTATTCCAATCTTAACAGCTAAATTTAAAGCATTGAATAGCTTTCTCTGCCTTTTTCTGCAGGAAAACAAATTGAACTACTTGAAAGCAAGACCAGCAAAAGAAGCTACTCGTCATTTAAGCAGAATCCAATGGTACATTGATATCATTCCTTGATCAAATATTACATCGCAGTACCATCCCATCTAAAGACCAATTACAGAATTATGGTTTGATATTTTCTTTACAGATTGCAGTAGTGAGCTAACAGCAGAGGTGAACCTTCAACTAGCCCATCTCTACCAAAGGAATTACAAGTGTGAACATTCTTATGTACAATTTTACCAGAATCTAGTAAAGAACTAAAAGAGTACCTAAAAATTTGAAGTCACCTTTGCTGTTGCAAGTGTCGCCTAAACAAGTGCCTCATAATCTCATCCAGCATCAGAAGCAAAGTGGCAAACATCCATCACTGATTTTGATTCGATCAAGGAGTCATGTAATCAATTCAAGATTCAGTCTCTTGATCTTGTCTCATGCTAGGCCAGCCTTGATCATGTCCTCTCTCATGCCAGGACAACCGAAAATGTGGAGAGAACATGCCAGAGTTGAAACAACTCAAACCATACTGGCAAAATCCACATGCTATGAGACATACAGATCCCGCACATTTCCTGCATAAGACCAAATCCCTTGCTTTTGCCTCGTCAATGACAAGGTATTGGAATTTTATACCCAACTGAGCGATGATCATCAGCAATTCACTGACCCATTACGGGCTTCTGATTGAGTCTTCACCATCCGATTTATTACAAAGTGGTCAACAATTCTTACTGTTTTTACTGGGTCTTGTAAGGGAGCTGCGGAACTCCACTTACTAGGAAACTGCCTAAGGTGGCTTAACTGCTCTGGCTGTTTTGGTTCTTCATCCCAATCAGGATCCAGCTTCCATTCCTTTGGAACCTGCATTACAAGGTGAATCACCATTGTTGGTAACAGTTACACCGTTAAGCAGGAAAGCATCATAAAATCTGGAAAGAAATGATGCATTTAATGTTTGGACCAAAGAAAAGACACTTTGAATTGGGTAAAAACTGTTTTCAGATAGACTTTTGAAATATGGAAATTCTCCATTACAAGTCAAGCTCATACAGAGTTTCGATGACCTTTGGATACATATATCTGGTATCATTCTACTATTTATATTATTATATTTTCTTTACCAGTAAAAAATCCACAACCAACTCTCCATTTCTGTAGTCATTTATCGTTCTTAATGCAAGTTTGTCTTACAAACACCTACCATCCCGATAATTTCAAAAGCCTAGTAGCAACAGGGAAATAATGAATTGTAGAACACAAATGTTCTGACAGATAATGCTCAGAAGTCATATTATTACTAACACATGCTGCCAGTCTAAGGTTTTACTGCAGAATCCCAAATTATATCCCGCTTTTTCGAGGCATACAGGTAATCATATCTGCTCTTAATTTTTTTTAGTATTCAAAAGGAAGCGACATATATTTAAGGGACCTTATCACTGAATCTGACTAAACAAGTGATGTATATCTCACGACACCTACGTATTGACCAGTTCCCAAGACAATGCAGTTAAGTCAAGACTCTTCCAGATATATTTAACAAGCCACAATGCTGAATCCACATAGAAGCAAATATTTCTTATCTAAGAACCCAGTACAACATAAGACCACTCCACAACACAATGCGCTAAGTCAAACTCTTAGAATCTTTTCTATAATGCTGATTTTTCCCTCCCATGAAGCACCTTGTCCTTACTATACTAAAATGCTTCAAATTAATAACAGAGGAGATACTGGTAGGGAAGCCATTAACACAGAAAATCATCAAACTTTTCTGCCAGTGTTTCATTCTAGACAATGGTGTATGTAGTTTAACAATAGCGCAATAAATCAACAAATAAACAAACAATAGTGAAAATTCAAGACATCCTGCAAATAGTGCTGCTTCAATTTTAAAATATACTCTGAAGAAGAATAGGCTTTCTGAAAAAATGTTCACAAAGAAATCATATTGCTTAAAATATCAATGACGGAGTAAAGAATAAGCAAATGGTATTTCATAAAACTAGGGAGCACGCTGTCTATGTAACTAAAACATCAGATAGTTCTGACCGGTTACCTTATCAACTACTAGGGTATAGACTTCAAGATCACCTTCACTGTTTATATGGAATCGTGTAAATCCCTTGTAATTAGCAATTCGAAGTGAGGAGAAGGCCTCGTCGAAGTGTAAATGAAGCCAGTTAATGCAAATGTATAAGTAGCTTCCAAAAACTAGAGAGACAACGGGAGTGGAAAAGACCCAGAAATAGAGAAACACAGAAGCATAATATATCACAGCACCGCCACGTGATAATGATTCCATTCCCCTCCGGCAAATGTTTGTCCTTGATACGGCCATGACCTAGCAAGTCAATCCAAAGATAGTCACATTGTAGAAAAAATGTCATATGAGATACCCATATCCAAAAAACAGCACTATGAATAAATATAAAGGACATAAACCTCTGGGACATCAAAGGCAGACATGAGATATTTGATGCAAGCGGGATATAGACCCAATGTCCATTGTTCTATACGAGATCGAAGGCCTGTTGGATCTGGAAAATGCTCGCTCTCCACAGTTCGGTACCACTGGTACAATGTGTGATAACCTAAGACAAAAATCTAGGTCAGCACCTCAAGACACTTATGTGAATGCTTACTTATCCAACACGAGGACATGGCACACAAGCGCAAGAAAATTGCAGTGTCTTAGTTTAAGAGTAGATGCAGTGTAGATGTGCTACAAGAGGAAAATTAACGAAATTATATCATCAATCAAACATCAGTTTTCCACTGGACACGCACTCACTTCTCCATTATGTCAAAGCAGAGGATCAATTAAAGCATCCACCGATTCACGCAAAGTCAACACCTTGTGTAAAAAAAAAATACACACACACATCAGAATGTATGAAGACAAACCTGAAGTCGCCAAAAGTTTATGCCTGATGCAGGTCTCTATGCCCAGTTCCATAAGTAGCATAAGAATTAGTGCGGCAGTCAAGTGTGCAGAAACATGAAGTACACCAATCATCACTCGTTTCTTCCGCGAAACTTTCGATGGTACAAATATGACAGATACAATTAGCAGTAGCAAAGCACCTGCTAGTGATACATAAGAATGTTCCAGCAAGTACTTGAAAGCAGCCCATACGGTAACAAAAAAGCTCTTCAAATGACCAGAAATGGAATCACCTTGTAACATGTGATTTAGCTCACACTGCAAAAGAAGCCCAAGGATTAGCCAACTACTCAAACATATTAACACAATAATCAATAAGGAGCAGGATAAGTAGGCCCCATGCTATTTGTTTGAGTTATCTTTGGAACTTAAATTATCTCCTTGGAACCTTGACTGCTTAAAAAGGAATTCACAATGAAGAGTTGAGTAAAATGAAAACACCCTGCTTCTGACGGATTGGATTAATAAATAAGGGATATGCTAACTGCCAAGTGCTAAGTGACATGATACCCGTCTACCAAGAATCGGAATGCAAAAATCACATTCAGCTAAAAGGCAAACTCACTTGGGGGAACATAGAAAAAACCAGAACAAAGTAGATGATACCACCGATAATATCAAATTGCCAGTTTTTCTTCCGAAATTTCAAGATATTCCCCAAAGCAATCTGCAAAGCAACCAGATTAAGTAAGATTTTGCACTAGAGTTCAAAACTAATTGATCAAAGAAGCTAGAAACCGTCTTGTCATATACCCTGCTAGAATCTTCAAAAGATGGATAAGAAGCCTTGGTCTCATAAGTAGCTCCACAATATTCCTTGAAGTTACCAAATACATGGGTTGGATGTAAAAATGCCCCACCACAACCATTCACAAGTAGATGTTGCACATAAACTGGCTTATCTGAAGGTACACAAGAGTGACGCATATAATGATGCAAGTCCCCAGCAATTCGAAGTTTACATCTCCCCTTCAAATGATCACATATCAAATGAGAGAAATTCTTTCCAGAAACATCATTCCAATACCAATCAAGAAGCCAGTTAGGTTCATGCGTAAGTATGATCACTGAATCCTCATCCCCAACCTGCATTAGATGTGGAATTAGATACTCACTGTAACAAGAGACAGCTGTAGATATCATGTTATGATGTAGAGGTTTTTGACTAGCTTTAGTCCCTATAAAATGTTCCACTTTGTGTTATAGTGAGTAAGACGTGTACGTAGAGGTACCAGAAACATGAAAAGAAAAACACCATAATCAATTGTGGAAATGTAAGTTGCTAGCAGTAGTAGAGGATATGAAACAAATTCCGATAATCTATAAGTTTAGATTCAGCTGAAGATACAATTAGCATTATCATGTTTCAAAGCACACCATTCTCCTTATGCACAGATTAGCTGTGACACAGATAAGAAATCATAAGATCACTAGTTAATGATTCCTATTCATACAAGAGCAAATGTCCAAACTCCAAATTAAGCCACATACATGGTAGTAATAGAGCAAAATGCCGGGGCCAAGCAGACTTTATCCTAGGACACTGAGGGCATTGATAGAGGACTTCTCACTCGGACCTAAATCAGATCTGAAAAAAATTTAAAGCAGGACTAACATCAACACTGAGGCCATTAGGAAAGGATAATATCGATAAGCTCTCTTGGGGAATATTTTGAATTATAGCACTAAAGTTGTCATTCAGACGCTGGAATTATTGGCCCCAACAGGAGTATATCACAAGCTAATAACTTAGCAAAGGATAGATAAATTTGCAGTTCTTCAAAAGACTTCTGATAAAAATAGAAATACAAGACCATGATCCTCTCTCAACAAGTTACTAACAGAAAAATATATGTCCAACTGTAAACAACTCAACAACATATCAGACCGCACAACAATAGCAAATAAGCTGCTGGAAAATATCCAAAATGGCAACTCAAAAGGCAGAAAGATGCTATACAATCCAGAGGAATATCCTCAAGAGTGATAGAAACTACCAGCTACATGTCCCATGCAGGATCCCTCAACTCAAGAATTTCCCTTATCTGATTGTTTTTCTAACAAAGATTGACAAAAAATTGCAAAGAAAATTAAGGAAGTACCTTCTTCTTTATCAGCTCTGAGAAGAATTTAAATTGGTACACATCAATATCGCCATGGAGTGCCAGATCAAGGCCAAATACCCACCAATTTTTGGGGAGTTGCAAAGCAAAATAACTCTTTTTCTGAGGCATCAACCACCCACCTAGCCAACTCTTATGACATATGTACCTCATGAAAGTATGAAGTCCATCAAACCAATCTGTAAAACCACATAAACAAAATTTAATGAGGTAACCATTACATCTTCAAAGCACCAGATTTTAGAAACTTCTAATAACAAAAACAACTAAGGACATGGGAGAGCACAATGCAATGATATTAGTTTCAAGTTTCAAAATGATACGAGGTGTTCTCAGAGAGCCAAACAAAAAACTTAAGCAAGGGTCACAATGGAAACCAAAACTGACCGTGATTTCCAGGAATTAGGAAAGCCTGGGGCCCATCATATTGCTTTAGCTCAGAAATCCCAGTTGGAATTTCAGGCTTGTTCACAGCAATCTGTTCTAGTTTGTACCAAGGTGGAGGCTGAAGAGCACACTCAAAAGGACGAAAAAACCTCTTTTCATAAGTAAATGCAGACGGATTTGGATATCTGCAAAAGAAGCATAATACTTTGTTTAAGCAAGAATGAAAATTTCTAGAAATCGATGCACTTATACAAGCAAATGATGCCCAATTCTCTGTTCGCCATGCTTAATTTAAAGTCAAACCAGCTGACACTTCCTTTCATACTCAGCAACGAATGTGATCAAATAAAAAATGTAATATTCAACATAACCGTAATAAAGAAAACAAGTAAAAGTAGACTAGCCTGAAGTTACAATATTGGCAGATGATATTAAACATAATTGGGTTTGGAGCTAAAAAAGCGCAGACCCATCCATTTTAAGTATTGACAAAAACCCTCAAGATCATTGTTGTTGACAACACACTTTGACTCATGAAATTACAACCCAAATCAAGGTAATCATCTCAACTAGCATACAGAATTGTTCATTGAGTGAAATCAAGTGAAACAGCGAGCTGACCTGTCAAAATAACCAAACTCACGATATAATTTGTATTGACTCTTCTTTTACCTAAAAGACTTGTATGACTCAATGAGATTGTTTATATCTGCCCCAGTGATTTTAGTTAGAGTATTTGGCTTGTTTGAAGCCACAAACTGAAAAATACTTCCGTCAGTCCATCAGGCATTGGTGAAATGGTGAGTTTTGCTAATGCTTGATGGGATTTTTTTTTTCCTTTTTAAATTGAAGAGAGATCCACTGCTGGTTTACTGCAAATGATAATTTTCAGGGGGAACAAAAAATCAAAAAAGTGCCTTCTTCTCTCTGTCTCGATGTCTTTGCTCAACAACTTCATACATGACTACACCAACCATCCGCTACATCAACATGGAGAGACTTTGACAGTGATAAGTGACACTCCAGCAGAAATAGGCATCAATGATTGTTACTCATAAATGAGCTAATCTCATCGGTCCAGAGTCATTGTACTTGTTACCTCACTGAAAATCTGATAACTTCAAGTTAAATAAATCTATACATTTTAGCCTGCAGATTAGTCTAAAACTATCTAAAACGATAAACCATGCTTATATATTAAGCGACTTTTTTAATATAATTGATTTCAGAATATTTGTATGACATTGAGAGCATGGAACCATTTAATTTCTCTGATCGTTTAAATTGATAATTTGGAGTATAAGACTCAAACTTCTACCTAGTTGTTAAGTATGTAAAATGTTATGATTTGATCTTAGAATCCCATTTTATGACGATGTCAGTAACCAAAGTGAGCTTGACTACCTCACTCAAGATGCAATTACTCTCCAAAAATAGAGCATGTGCTGGCTGCTTCATCGGGCTGAAAAATAAGATGTGTCCAGAGTGGCTTTATTTTTATTTTTTGATTTTTTTTTCAAATGATGTGTGTGCACAGTCTTTGACTTGTTTTTTAATCTTAACCACTTGAAACTTTCACAACATAGTAAATGTTGACACTTAGATTCACATATATATTTTTCATAATGTTTTAAAATTTAACAACTAATTAAAATTTTGGCGGGAAAGTAAAAATTGCTGCAACTTTTCATTAGTCAAAATAAACCGACCATAAGGTAATCAAGTCACATACCTGGAGTGGCCAATGAGAGTTTCAAACTCAATGAACACAACATATATCTAAAATCCTAATGGTACAATAAAGGCAAGTTAAGCCAATTGAAATGCTCCGCCTACAAAAGTAGATGCAGAACAAGCAGAACAACATATAAAACAGACCAGAATAGGCTCAAATGCAACGTTTAACTGACCAAAAAAGTTTGGTATTGTTTCATACAATTAAGACTGAAGAAACATCGGTCCAGTCCATCGCTAGCTGATAGAGAAAATTCTGCTTAACAATTGAGAGAGCAGAAGCAAGGCAAAGTTCAGCGCAGGGTCAACTTACAAAACAAACTAACCAATCTAAATTTGAAATTTAATGGGCAAGAACTAATTACCATGACCATTAAGCCACTGAATAGATTAGATTTAAAGTGGTTTATAACACATTCCATTTCTACGACTAACAGTCTAATACTATTCAAGAACTGCCAATCATTAAAGTGTGCTACTCTACCTGCTCTGGTTCATGCAAGAGATGGAATATAACGAAAGCAAGAGAATTACTTAAACTGATGCAAATTGTCATGTTGTAGAATAGAAAAACATGTGATTGACTTACGCAAGATCACCCCCAATAAGAAGCAAGTTCCCGCGTGGTAAGGAAAGCACAGAATCACTGGTTGTCACATTAAGTGAAGGCTGAGCCAGTAGCCGTGCAATGCTGTAAGAAGAGTTCCCACCATCACCAGTATCGGCCATGAAATCAAACCAAAAATCATCTTTTTCACTGAAGTGATCATAGAAAAAATCCTGCTCAACTCCATCTTCGACCTTGTTCATTGCTGCCTGATGAATTAGAAAGATGAAACAATGCCGCCACTGTGTTAACTATATACACATGGTTTTGTACTTAAACAATGATTTTGTTTGTGCTATATTGACAACAAATTGATCTGATAAAAAGACAGAGAATTTGCAAATAAATGATTGAAAAGAAACATTGACAATCACAGTTCACAAATAGCAACTATAGATTGATTGCCAGCACAAAATACTCGTTTAAACTTCAAACAATCTAAAAACCTTTTCTTCTTTTTTCGCCTTTTCTTCTTTTTTTTCAGAGGGAGCTTAAAAACAAGTGCCTAAGTTAGACAACAAAAATATGTACATGATACAACCACCTAAGCATAATTTGATGCTGTCAGTAGCATGATTTGATGCTGTGTTATTAATGCAAAAGTTTCATAATGTTCCTTTTGTTAGGATCCAATGAGGAAAGAATGTGAAGGAAAATCCCTAAAATTATTTCTCAGGTCAACTATCTTCTTGGAGACATTGATAGACAGATAGAGAGAGACATAACATGGCAATTAAGAGGGAGATTTACAAGAGAGACAAGAACACCATAAATTCGTCACAAAAAGTTTAGACAATGGAACTTCACCTGCATCATGCGCATGTCAAAGCGGCCAAGAAAGACTGTTACTGACACTAGGAGATCAAACATTGTCTTAAAAGATCAGCTGAAGTTCTGCAGTACACAACAAGAACTGTATAAGTAAAAAATACCGCAGGATCCTCCCCCCAAAAAAAAGGGGGAAAGAAAAGGAAAAAGAAGAGAGAAACAGCATACCCAGAATACCAGGGAACCATGCCCAAGAAGTTTGGTTTCATTTGCTTTTTCTTCAACTTTTCAAATTCTTCAACTGATAAAGGGTGAGTGAGAGCCCACCTGCTTGTTATAACATTTGAACAGATTGAGTTGAAATCACCACAACATGGTGAAGAAGATTATAGTGACAAGCAAAAGTTGGGCTAAAAAGATACAAGGGCATCTGTTAGCACAAGACCACTCTACTTTTCCACTGCCTAATTCTCAACTGCATTACCATAAAGAAGAACTCTATTACATAGTAGAATCATCCATCGCATTCAGCCTACCATATGGCTCTTAATTGGCTAATCAAAACAGCTAAAGTGCAAACTATTGCACTAAAACAAGAGTATGAACAATTTATCCATCACAAAACGATGTCCACGGCAAGGGGGCAAAGTCCTATTAATTATTCAGAAAACTAACAAAATGCCACTCACCCTGTTGACCTCTCTACAACATAATTGGCAATATAAAGGCCTATAAAGGTTGCCCATAATGAGTATAAAGGAGAAATTTCATCAGAAGAGCCCGAGCCCTGCAACAACCAAAAAAGAGATATTAATAACAATTAAGTTGATGTATGATGAATTATCGATGTCAGAAGTCATAACAATTAAGTCAGTACATGACATGTGATCAATATAAGAAGCCTTCATTCTATACCTCCCCATATATGACCCACTTCGACAAGAGTGGATAATCATTAGCAGACCCAACCGGTGCAAACCAAGATGAGCAAATCTGGTCCTTAAACTCGTGAATCTGAAGGAATTTCGCGATCCATGTGTTCCTTTCTTCTTTCTTCCAAAGAGAGAACCAGCCAGAACTTTTTCGCTCAAACGGCCTTTGCTTCAAAATAGCACGGTTGCCGCAGTGACTATAAAATACACAGCAGGCAATGCTTAGAACCTATACATAACATGAAATGCATTATATTAAAAAGACAAGAATAGGCAAATGCTACATAATCTTAGAAGAAATGGATCCTCAGAACTAACCGCACAATTCTGTAGAATGGTCCAGAGCTCCGGCCTTCTTCCAGCCACACGAGATACAAGTCCAATGTACCAGAGACCAAGGAATAATATATGGAAGACAATGAGGAATAAAACAGAGGAGACGCAAATCGTCAAAAATAAAGACAAATTCATCCTCAAATCCACTCCCATTGACTGAAAACTGGGAAGATGATACAGAGCCGCCACTAAAATCCACGCAATGTACCTGTGGAAAGCGAGCATTATTCCCCGAGACAGTTAAAACGACCGCCAACGCACTCAGAAGAACACAAAGCAAGCCCCATTCCACAGCCCAAAAAAAAAACAATCCTTTAGGCTCAGGACGGAACAGAGTGCTCACCATCTGCTAAAATTCGAATAACTGGGCTTGATGGTCTTCCCGATGAACGGCGAAGAAAAGAAATAGAAGAAACCCAGCAAGCAAGCATACATGGACCACCACTTGATGTTTTTGTCCAGCTTCTCGACGAGAGTGTGCATATTGTCCGACGAGATGAAGAACAGGCAGCCGACGACCACGGCGATCACGGCGTGCCTCGAATGCTCGTGAGGGTAGGGATACGTGTGCGTCAGGATAGTCCTCATCTTCAGCGTGCCCAGGAGACCCATGGACTGCCTCTCGGACCCCATACTCGCGATCCTCAGTTCGCCCCTCGCCGCCGATTCCGCCGATTCCAGCTCCTTCCGCACAACAACCGTAAACACCAGCACACCAATCGATCAGCAAGCGCGGCAACACGCAAACCCACTTCAACGATCGACGCACGCGGCGGATAGAGAGAGAGAGAGAGAGAGAGAGAGAGAGAGAGAGAGAGAGAGAAAGGGCTTACTTCGATCGCAAGCTTCCCTCAGCCGCGGAGCAGAGCACTAGGGTTTTCGCCGGCGGCCGACGCGAACCGCCACGAAATCAGAGCTCCGGCCGTCGCAAGATTCTCGAGACGGGGCGGGGCGAGATTGGGCAACGGGGGAGATTGGCCAATCGAACGGCGGCGGCGACCGAAGCCGGCGTCGAGAATCTTGACGAGGAAGAAATGGAGAGAGAGAGAGAGAGAGAGAGAGAGAGAGCGTGCATGTGCGAAGGATTCTGCAGGAAATGGTTGGGGGGAATTAGCGCGTCCTTGAGCAGCAAGGTCAAACCGACTCGAGGAATCTGAGAATGTCCGCAGCGCACATCTCCTCGGCATATTCGCTCTGCGCTTCCGCAAGCCCATCCTTTTCTTTCCCCTTTCGACAGTGCCATTGTTTTCGATTCCTTGTTCTCGTCAAACGGTTCCCCATCGATCGATGACTGGTGATTGGTCCGTCCCGACCCCGAATAGGTCCGAATTCGAGTTCATACGCGAGAATTCGAGTTCGTGCAACTCCAAAGAAACGCACAACTCGCGGGCATATTACTTTAGCAAGCTTTGCACGTGGAAATTTAGAAACAAAGTGCGAGAAAACGAAATAAGAGTGTCGGATTTAATTTTTGCAATTTCCTGGGTCTTGACAAGATTTTGAGTACTTTGGATCTTCATCTTTTTTGGAGTGATCATGATTTAATATGATTTGACTTCAACTAAATTGCACGTGACATTCACATCACTTGTTCTATTACATGCAGTGTTTTTTGCACTAGCAATTATCGTCACCTAATCTCTTTTGCAATCGAATTATTAAGTTCAAGTCCCAAGATACAAGTGCAATGCTTAAAAGCATGAGGTTTTCACTCTGGAGTCCATAAAACTTCCTCATCTTTTTTACAGTTTAAGTCTTTAATTTCTTTGCATCTTCAATCTTGCACGTGGCCCGACTTACGGAGGATGAAGGAAACGTGGGCTCTTCATGGGCTGGCCCAAAAACAGGCAAGCTTTGTCAGCTGATTATAAGGCCCTGCGGATGCAAAATTTTATGCTTTCTTGTTCTTTTTCGCCCTTCAGTTCTCCTATTAAATCAACACAAGCAATCCTATAATTACTCTTTGTTGTCTATGATTTATAGTTAAGCTGACCAATCAGAGGTGCATGATTTTTCATACATAATTTACCATCCCATTGGAAGATTGTCCATACAACTTCATGTACTTTACTGATACGGTGGACGATGCATAGGAAAACTTTCATATGACATTATTTAATGAGTACTTAAAACTAAATTTAAACT
Source organism: Eucalyptus tenuipes (assembly GCA_014182365.1). Lineage (NCBI taxonomy): Eukaryota > Viridiplantae > Streptophyta > Magnoliopsida > Myrtales > Myrtaceae > Eucalyptus > Eucalyptus tenuipes. Next base: position 26,341,221 of record CM024538.1, on the reverse strand, counting down.
GTTAATATCGATAGCTCAATTGAAATTTGTGTACTATTCAGAAAATAATTCATGTGAAGATGAAAGAAGGGATCCCCCCAAGCTTCATTAATCTTTGCTTTCAAAATTAGAGTGTGTTTTATTTGCGGAAAATTAATGATTTGAAAGATATTTTCATAAATATGATTACTTGTATTGTTTACAAAAATGAATAAATAAATAAAAAATTTCATCGTCCACGAAAATGTTTAGAAATAAATTAGTATTCATAATGAAAATATTATTCATTGATCAATTATTTGTAGCGATGTAAGTCGTGATCTTTAGGAAATATTTTTCAAATCGTTCATTTTTGCAAAATAAATGGAGTGTTAGTTTCCTCTTGAACTTTCTATCTCGACTTTGTATTGTGAGCCTTATCATTCACACCCAAGAAATTTAGGTTTCGAATATTTGTTTATGTTTTAATTTGGGTTGGAAGACTTACATGAGAGGTTCTAATACATTTATATTATAGAGTTTTACACTTTCTAAAACTAAATTAGATCGCTCTCATCTTATATCATTCCATTAATCAATTTAGATCTCACTATTTCCTTTTTGTACTTAACATCAAAATACTTTTAGCATCAGACATCCGTTAATCAACTATGTAATTATCCATCATGTTAGCCTTGAAATTGAATAGTTGGACAACGACATATTTTAGACGTTGTTGCGTGTTTGGTTAGCTTATCATCTCTAATTATTTCAAAAAAGTGATTGACTGAGCTCTTAATCTATATCGAAGATATGATGATGAGTCACGGAGGATCACGTGAATAGAATATCTAATTTTAAATGCGAGCGTTTACAAGATGAAGCTACACGATCCATTTTCAAACCCATATCCGCTATCAATCAAACGGTCGACTTAGTGATTGATGACAATCCTCCCCAATAATTGAAGCTGGATGGGCATTGGGCAATGCCACTCTTTTTTAGAAAACTAATTTAAAGGACATCTCCCCCAATAAGAAAACCCTCCCACATGTCGGTCTGGCAAACGATAAGCTTTAATAAAAATGGTGGGGACGCACGTTGTGATATTGAAATACTGGAGGGTGGCATCTCGATCTCCATATTAAGGCCAAGCGAACTAGCCCTCTGCTCTTACAACTGAAACGAGACAGCCTCGGTCTTTAGTTCTTGAATTGCAGCTTGCTTCTACTAGGGTTTTGGTTTCTCTGTAAGTGAGCTTATTCATTTCACCCGGAGAGAGGATGGGCTTGGAGGGGAAGCTAGACTTTGAAGTAGAGATTCAGTCGTCGGCTGATGAGTTCTACCACATCTGGAGGAACCAGATGTACCACCTGCCGAATGTGAGCTCCGATGCAATACAGAGCGTGCAACTCCATGAAGGCGAATGGCACTCGGAGGATGCCGTCAAGCTCTGGAACTACACCCTTGGTGAGTACTGCATGGCCTCACGATCCACTGAATGACTTGTTATGTCTTTTGTTTCTTCTGCTGGCATCATCGTTATCATTAGCGCATACTATGCTAGATTCTGATTTCACTGCCCAAGATTTCAACCTCAAAACATGTGCGCAATGAGTCTAGTTTTGGATCATTTACCCTCAATTTGCTCCATTTAGGCTCCGTTCGTTTAGCGAAAAATGTTTTCCGGATTTTCCGGCGTTCGTTTCACGGAAAATGAATTCCTTGAGGAAAATATTTTCCATGAAAGGAAAAATATCTTCTAAATTGGGGAAAAATGTTTTCTACTTTTGAAAAGTGGAAAACATTTTCCTCACTTGATCTCTTTTATCTCACACCTCTACAAATCATCAATTCCTCCTCCCCTTTCTTCTTCTTCTTTTCTTTTTTTATTCAAATTATTTTTAAATTATATTTTTTTATTCAAATTATTTTTAATTTGCTTTTATTTTTATTTTTATTTTTCTTTTCTTTGTTTCTCCTTTTCTTCTTTCTTGGCTAGTCGTCAGTCGTCACCAGGTGAACCTCAAGCTTGTTGATCTCAAGCTCGCGTTTGTTGATCTAGCAAGTCTCGAGCTTGACGCTCGAGCTCGCCAATCTGGTGAGTGGAAAATATTTTCCTTACCGAACACCGGAAAATATTTTCCGAAACATTTTCAGGTTTTAACCGAACACTAGAAAATATTGTTATTTTCCTAGAAAATGACTTCTAGGAAAATATTTTCCGGAAATGGCCCATTTTCCGCGAAACAAACGGACCGTGAATGTATTAGCTTCATGTAGGAATTTCCCTTTACTGAGAAATACGTCTCTACAGTAGATGTCCAATTTCAAGTTTTATGTGTTAGAACTATGAGAAGCTGTCCGTGAGAAGAAAATTTTGTGAAGGTGTTCTCCTGAAAATCTTTCCAGCTGAATATATTTAACAAAATGTGGGACATTGCCGTATCGGTTTATGGTTGTAACTCGACGAACCTCAATATGCAGAAGGGAAGGCATTGACGGCCAAGGAGAGGGTTGAGGTGGACGATGCAAACAAGGTACTCACCTTCAACATAATAGGAGGGGATCTCCTGGAAGAGTTCAAGACCTTCAAGGCAATCGTCAAGACGACTGCGAAAAGCGACGGCCGTGGAAGTTTAGTGAAGTGGACTCTGGAGTACGAGAAGCTGCACGAAGGCGTCGCCAACCCTAATGCCTACATAGATCTCGAAGTCAAGCTCACTAAGGACGCAGATGCTCATCTCATCAACAACGCGTGAGTGATTCGTGGTGTTCTTAGGGGAAAATGATATCTCTGTGTCTTGTGTGTTTGTGGATTTATACATGTGCTTGCCTTGCAGAGCTAATATAAACTTCTTGGTGTGGCTCTTGGTGAATTCATGTACGTCGAAAGGTACAATGTTTGTGCTATGTCTGTGTTTCTTTTGTTTGGGTTCGAGGAAACTGTGTTCCATGTGACTTCTGTAAGACTCGTGAAGTGGCTTCAAAAGTGTTTTGCTCCTTATTTGAAGTCGAACGGATTTTCAAATCCTTGTGCCCTAGAAATGCTGATTTTTTTTTCCCGATTTCAATAAATCTCAATAATTATTTATAAGTGTAAAAAACTCTGTAGATAAAAAAAAAATAAAGTGCGAGAAAACAGAGGAAGAGCGTCGAATTTACTTGTTGCGGTTTGCTATATCGTGACAGGATTTTGAGTTTGTAACTCGATTTCGGTGAACGACGAAGTATTCCCTACATATGTAATCGATCTATTTTGGAGTGGCCATGGCTTAATATGATTCAATTTAGACTGAACTACACATAAGATTCACATCACATGTTATATTACATGAGGTATTGTTTGCACTAGAAATTATTGTAATGTAATATCTATTACAATTGAAGAATTTATAGCTATTACATGGGCTCGATGTCATGATTGTTGTGTGTGACGTAGCCAGGGTTTAATCATGAAGGTGCTTCTCTTCTCCCACTCTCCTATAATTGTTGACACCTAATTTATTTTTTTAAATACATAATTTAAAAAAAAAAAAGGGGGGGCGAGAGAGGCCGGGTCGGGCCGGATCCGACCTTGGCCCGGCCCGCCTCTCCTTCCCTTACCGGCGTGGGCCCGGCCCATCCCAACTTGCCTTCTTCCTCCGGACGAGCTCCGCGCTGGACCTGCAGAAAAAGCAAGAAGACAGCAGCAAAGGACAGAGGCAGAGGAGGCAGGGGGTACGCTCGACTGGAGCTGGTGGTCGTGGAGCAGGCCAGCAGAGCCAGCTGGGGCATCCTTGCCGCACGAAAGGACAGAGAGAGGAGAGAAGAAAAGGAAGCGGAGGGAGGCTGGCTCGTTTGGAGGGAGAAGGAGGGAGCTAGAGACCGGGGGGAAGCATAGAGTGACAGATCCGAGCGACTGAGAGAGAGAGAGCCTCGGCCAACGCCTCGGCTGCGCAAAGACCCGTCCGACGACCTTCTTGGCGACGCTCGTAAGCTGAACAGGTAAGCTCGCCCCTGCTCTTGCCCTGTTTTGGGCGCGCCGGGCCGGAGCTCCTGGCCGTCCGGCTCCCGCGAGCTCCGGCCGGCGTCGCCCGGCGTTTTGTTTCCGATGTCTTGTTCGTCGCGTGTCGAGAGTCCCAGTGCGGGTCGAGCTTCGGTTGACCCAAAAATCCCTCGTTATAGTAGCGCGCCCCAATTGTTTGATATAATGCCTGAACTGGATCTGAAAGTTTGTGTGGGGAATATTCGCTCTCGTCGTGTCGTTTCGTCTGTGGCCGTCGTTGCCCCTTTCTTTGATCGAGCCGACGGAGGCAAGCGTCGCTGAGGCGTGGCTTTCGGACGGTAGGGGTGTGTCGAAACCTTAGATTGGGTCTCGGTTTGGCCGTTCGGGGCAAAGTTTGGCTCCACCGTGAGGAGGCCAGCGAGGGCAAGGGGGTTCCGACGACGGCCGAGGTCGTCGGCCGTGACTCGCCGAGCACCAGGTGTGGTCGGACGTGGAGGTCGGGGCGCCGGTAATGCTTCTCGGCTGGTCTAGGCGGTGGGGCTTGGTGGAGGCTCGGGCGTGGAAGAGAAGCTGCTGTTCAGGAGATGAGTCCATCGTGGACTCAAGGCCGGTGAGGGGCTCGTCGTAGCGGTGGCATTGGTTCGGGCAGGAGAGCTGCAGGTGAGTGTTCGGTGAAGAGAGGGGAGTCGTCGAGGAAGAAGGAAGAAGATAGGCGTAGAGAAGGAAAAAGAAGAAGAAGAAGAAAAAGAAATAATGCAGAAAAAGTGAAAAAAAAATGGAGAAATAGCAAACAAAAATGGCTCCGGGCGTGTGGAGAATGCGCGAGGAAGAAGAAGCCCAAGAGAGAAGAGAAAAAGGTAAAGCAAAAGAAAAGAAAAAGAAATGTAAAAGAGGTGATGAAAGGAAATGAAAAGACAGAAGGAAAGAAAGGACAGTGAATTGAAACCCTCGGTGAAGAAGGCGTGAAGAAGAAGGAGTGCAGCAGAAAAGACAAAAAAGAGGAAAAAAAGAAAAAATCGAAAATTTGAAAAAAAAAATGAAAAACTAAAAATGTTAGAAAAATTTATCCGACTGGGTCGGATCCGGTTATGGGCCAGATTAGCGAGTCGGATCCGGTTTATCCGGTCCGAACCCGCTCCCTCGAATATTATAATATTAAAAATTTCAAGAAAAATTTAAATTTTAAAAATTTAAAAATAATTTCGAAAGCTAATAAAAAATTCAAAAAAATCCCCGAAAATTCAACAAATTTCAAAGAGCATTAAAAAATTCAAATAAAAAAACTTTTAGAATATATTGAAAATTCGAGTTTTTTTAAATTAAAAATTAGAAAAATTAGAAAATTAAGGAAAATTAAAAAAATTCTCAAAAAATTCTCAAAATTCAAAAAAGTCTAAACATTTCAGTAGGAATTAGAAAGACACCAAAAAAAAATCAAAAAGATAAAAAACAAATTTTTTGGAAAATTCGAAAATTCAAATTTTCCAAAAAATCCCAAAAATTCTAAAAAATTAAAAAATCTTCAAAAATGTTAAAATTAATCTCTTGGTTTATTCTCTCTTAAAGAAATGGAAGTCTTTCAATTTAGAATCCTGCTCAAGAGGCTCAAGTTGTCCTTAAAGACGAATACCTTTGATTGTGCAATTTTGGTATGTTGATTTTGGCTTCCATTTAGTCTAAGTTAGGATTAGTATTTATCTTTTCTTTGATGTTAAATTTTTGCTCTCCCATGCAATTTATTTAGATGCTTTCCTTGGTTGATAATTGTTGTTTTAATGATTGCGCACCCGCATGATCACCTCACATGATAGAGGATTGGTTTAAAGTTAATCCAAACTGCCTGACAAAAATATTTTTTTTAAAAATGAACAAGATTAAGTACCGAAATGGTACTAATTGATTAATTAGTGTAATCAAGTCCCCAACCCTAGATTCTTTGATTGCGTAAAAAGTGAGGTGCACTCTCATGCCTCATTTGGTTTCTAGCCGACCTTAATAGAATAGTGACGACTTCTTATTGCGAAATTATTAAGAATATCCCAATGTTGCGCAAGGTATGTTTTTGGGAGAGTCAATGCTTAATTATGGGCCTTATGAGCCCGTCCTTTAGGCAAACCCCTAAACCTATTCCCTTTCTCCGAGAGGGGTAGGTCGCAACAATAATCATCTATCAATTACTAGTGGTTATTAATGGTCATTCACATTCTAAGATTGCCCTTTTTCTCAACTCCACCTTTTTCTTTTGTCACACGCACAACGTGCATGCATTATTTCTCAATATTTACATATCTTTCACGCATATTGTCAGTTTGATGTTGGAGCTTAACAACATAACTTTATTGAAACGAAAAATTAGCCCAATAGGATTTAATAAGTTCCAGTCTCAAATTACAAGTGTGATTCTTAAAAGCATGAGGTTTTCACTTTGGTGTCCATAAGACTTCCTCATTTTTCTGTAATTAAGAGTCTTTAAATCCTTTACATCTTCATTTTTGCCCATGACCCAACTTTTGAGGATGAAGGAAACGTGGGCTCTTCATGGGCTGGCCCAAAAACAGGAAAACTTTGTCAGTTGATTGTAAGGCCCTGTGGATGCATCATTTGATGCTTTCTTTTTCTTTTCCTCCCTTCAGTACTCCTATTTAATCAACATAAGCAATCCTTACTCTTTGTTATCTATAATTTGTCGTTAAGCTGAATAATCAGAGGTGCGTGATTTTTCATACATAATTACCATCCCATTGGAAGATTGTCTATGCAACTTCATGTACTTTACTCATCCGGTGGACGATACATCAGAAAATTTTCATGGAACCTTCTTTAATGGGTGCTTAATATTAAAATATAAACTGTTAGTATAGATAACTCAATTGAAATTTGTGTCAATTTTAAGGATAACCGACCCCTCCCCCGGCCCCCAAAAACCTAATCTTATCCACTTTGCTTTCAAAATTAGAGTGTATTTGACTTGTAGAAAATTAATGATTTGGAAAACACTTTCTAAAATATGATCACTTATATTGCTTAAAAAAATTAACAAAAAAAATCATTCATTTTTTGCAAAATAATGAGGTCTCAATTTACTCTGGGGATTTCTATCTTGACTTTACATTGTGTGTCAAATCATTCACAATTAAGAATTTTAGATTTCAAGTACTTGTTTGTGTTTTAATTAGGTTGGAAGACTTACACGAGAAGTTCTAATACATTCATATTATAGAGCTTTTACACTTTCTAAAACTAAATTAGATCGCTCATATCTTGTATCATTTCATTAATCAATTTAGATCGTGTTTCCTTTTCGTGCTAAAACATCGAAATACTTTTAGGGTGGGATTTCCGTTAATTAATAACTATGTAATTCACCATCACGTGAACATTGAATTGAATATTTGGACATTAACATATTTTCGGTGTTGTTGCGTGTTTGGCTAGCTTATTATATCTAATAAAAAAAAATATATGCTAGTTAGGGAAACAACTCTAAATTAATTATCATTTCAACAATTAGAATGACCGAGTTCTTAAACTATATCGAAAATATGATGATGAGTCATGGATAGAATATCTAATTTTAAATTTGAGTATTTACAAGATGAAGATATATGATCTTTTTGAGTGCCAGACATCTAGATTGCCAAAATTTGATATAGAGAGACATTTCAGTATCAAAAGTTACGAAAATGACACTTAAAGGCCCTTTAAAAAAAATGTGACAATTGAGTACCAAGTCACACGAAGGTGACTGGAAATCCTATGTAGCAATTTTTTAATAATATAACTCGCCTACGTGACACGTACGAGAGCCGAGTCAACGATGAAGAACAAAAATGATGTCGTTTTATCTTTTCTTTAAATTTTAATATAAATATTAATTAAATTAAAAAATATATATTTTAAAAAAGAGTAACAAGAGGAGGAGGCAGAAGGTGAGGTGGGGGAAGGGTCAATCGGGGTTGCCATGCCCTAGCCAGGGGCCGGCAACCCAGTCAATTGGTGGCGAAGGCCTGCGAGCTCTCATGGAGATTTGAGGCAAGAGTCGCACGCGTCCCCTAGATTCGTTGAGGGTCGCCAGCGCTCGCTCAGCCAAGCCAAGGGCCAACCTTCTGGCGACAACGGGGAGGTGGCGGTGAGGGCCGAGCCCTTGCGCTTGTAATCTTCATCTTCTTCCTCTTCTCCTTGGAAAAAAAAAAATTAATATATAAACAAATTTAGTTTAAATTTTAATTCAATTAACATTTAATTGAACTATCTAGCCACGTTAGTATATAAAATGACATTATTTTTTGCTTGTCGCTTCGGAAAATCACCAAGTTAGCATTTTGATTATATTTTCTCGCCATTGCCACTTGACTGATTCATTTTGCTTCGATTTTGACACTTACATATTACTTTAATAACTTTTGGCACTTAAGGCTCCGTTTAGCAATGTTTTCGTTTCTCCAAATTTCTGTTCTTTTGTTCCCTAGAATAATAAAAAAAAAAAATAGAAATTCGTTTGGTAATATCTAGGGGTGAGCAGTTCTAAATTCCGGTTATGTTCCGTCTGCAACTTGGAACCTACCCTCGGGTACAGGTTCCTCAATTTTTGGAACCTGGAACCTACTCGTCAGAACCAAAAACCTGAAACCTACCCTGCCACAGGTTCTAGGGTCAGTTCTAGGTTCTAGCAGGTTCTTGTTTTTTTTTTTTTCATTTCATTTTCAGATTTAAATTATAACGTACGCGCAAATAAATCTTTCACAGACACTAGATGTTACTGACATTCCAATGGTAAGAATTTGAAACCCATTAGAATTGTCATCTGATAATGTATAATTTACTCGCAAAAATCAGTTGTAGGTAACTAGAAGAGAGAGACAACTGTTGGATAGTCTTTCAAGTCATGATCTTGAAAGATACATGATATCATTGCTAAACTCACTTTACCACGTAATCTAAGTAATCCTACGATCTTTAAAATAGGTTAGTTGAATTGTCCTTGCATAAGAAAATATAACCACAACTTTGAGCTTCCATAGATTAGTTAGATTTTAGACAGCACTTTAGCCCCAAGATAGCACAAAGTTCCACCAGTCCAAGTAAAGCTCCAACTCCAAAATCTCGAAAGCAAAATTCAGTACTTTCTAATTGAAACCAGAATATTCCATTTCCTTCTTACTCCATTCCTCCTCTGCCAAACTTTCCCACTCCGAAACCGAAAAAAGCAACTCTCTTTCTAAGATAACATCTCATGTTCAATCATGTTGTAATCGGAGAATTCGCGGGCATAATTTCCACAAACGATCGATCCCAGTGAAAAAAAAAAAAAAAAAAAAGAACTCGACAATTCCTGCTTTCCTCAGACCTAAAACCCCCAATCGAATGACCAACTCAATCAATCCTCAGTCCACATTGACGCCATTGGGGGATCGACACAAACCGAACGAACCCTAGCTACTCGCATTTCCCCAAAAAAACCAGATCAATCTGAAATCAAAACAGCCAATCACACGCGAGGACGCGCAAGGGGGACCCACCTCGAGTCCTGGAGCTTGAGGGTGGACTTCTTCTCGACGCCGAGGACGATGGTGTCGGTGCCGCGGACGCCGATGGCAGCTTTGCCCTTGCGGACAGCCTTGAGGGCGTACTCCACCTGGAAGAGGTGGCCGTCGGGGAGAACACGGTGATGGCCCTGTCGTACCTTGCCATGGCCGCCTTCCGATCCTTCGCGTCGAGGGCGAGCGGCGTCGGCGATGGCGGCGAGCAGAGGCAGAGAACTTGTGAACTTGAGAACTCAGCGATGGGCGTCGAGGGTAAGCGGCGTCGTCGAGGGCGAGCGGTGTCGGCAACTAAAGTCCAGCGGCGTCCGGCGAGGGTGAGTGGCGTCCGGCGGCGGCGTTGAGGGCGAGCGGCGTCAGTGAAAGTGTGAAATCAGAGTGAAGGGAAATTGTGAACACTTAATAGCTCGAGAGATTTGTGGGCTTCTTTTGGAGGAGCCCTAACGGGTTCCAGTTCCGAAACCGGTTCCGGTTCCAGTTCCAAAACCGGTTCTGGTTCCGCAACCGGTTCTGGTTTCAGTTCCAACTAGAACCGGAATTGGGATCGTCGGTTCCTGGAAAAAAGGAATCGAGATCGCTGGTTCCTAGAAAAAAGGAACTGGGAACCGAAACCGGTCCTTTAAGAATCGGGAACTGAATCGGAACCTCCGGATCGGTTCTCTGGTTCCCGGTTCTACCCGAGAACCGCGCTCACCCCTAGTAATATCAACTAATTATTCTATTCTCGGAATAGAAAAGTGGTTGAGAAATAGATTTTGGATAGAAATTAAAAAAATAATAATTTTTTGCTCCTAGGAACAATTTTTAGAAATAAATTATTATTTCTTTTCTTCTTCTTTATTGCCCTCGCCCGCCCCTCGCCGTGTCGGCCACCGTCGGTGGTGGCCGATCGACCGTCGGCATGACCATTACCGATTGGCCATCATTAGCTGTTGCTTGCCACCCACTGGTCAATCGCCGTTGCCTGCTGGCGAACCACCACTCATCGCTGGCCGACCTTTGTCACTGCCAGGCAATGGTCAGCGATGGCTGGCAAGGAAGAATAAGAAAAGAAAAAAAGAGGAAAAATCTTTAAAAAATTAAAAGAAATAAAAATTTTGTGGATCATACCGAACATATTGATATTCTTTGTCCATTCTAAGAATAGAAATTTTGTATAATTACCAAACGCATTCTTTTATTCGAAATTGTTTAGGAAAATAAAAATAGAAAAATACTATTTTTAAAAAAAAGCATTCTCCAAAACAAAAACGTTATCAAATGGACTCTAAGGCCTTTGTTTGGTAACCATCCAAATAATGCATGATTCGATTTTTGTTCTCATAATTAGTTTGGGACGAGAATTGTATTTGGTAAAATTTTTGTTCCCGGGAACAGATTAGGAAGAGAATCAAGAATAAAAAAAAAAGTTGATTTTTGTTCCGAGAACAAAATTGAGAATCAAAACTCTTCTTCTTCTCTTTTCTTCTTCTTCATCGACCGCCATCCTGCGATTCTTGCCCGCCACCGTCCGCCGCCGCCGGTCGCCGAGCAACCGGTCCAGGAGGCTCTCGTCGGCCGAAAAAAAAAAAAAAAAAAAAAAGAAAAAAGGAAAAAAAGAATAGGACAAAAAGAAAAAAAAAAAGAAAAAGAAAAAAAGAAGAAGAATAAGAATAGGAGAAGAAGAAAAATAGAATAAAAAAAAAGGAAAAAAAGGAAAAAAAAAAAAAAAGGAAAAAGGAAAAAAAAAAAGAAAAAAAAAAGGAAAAATTATAAAAATTATTTAAAAATTAAAATAAATTGATTTGGAACAGAATTAATGAACATGGTACCAAACACAATTCTATTCCAGAATCGAAATTTTTTACGATTACCAAACGCGTTTTTTTTTACTCGAATCGGTTCAGGGAACGAGAATAAAAAATAATCATTTCTGATCAGAATTTGTTCCTGGGAACAGAATCGTTATCAAATGCGCCCTAAGTATTTCCCTATGTGAAATTTTGGCACTCCAGATTCTTTGGCCTCATCTTTTTTCTAACCTATAAATAACCGGCTAAGTGATTGATGACAAGTCTCCCCAATCATTGAAGTTGGATAAACAATGCCACTCTTGTTTACAAAACTAATATAATGGACACCTTCCCCGAGGAGAAAATCCTCCGACATGTCGATCTCGTCAACGATAAGCTTTAATCAAAATGATGGGGACGCACGGTGTGGTATTAAAAAACGGCAAAGTGGCATCTTGATCTCCATATAAAGGCCAAGCGAACTAGCCTTCTGTTCTTGCAACTGAAACGAGACAGCTTCGGTCTTCAGTTCTTGAATTGTAGCTTTTGCTTCTACTAGGGCTTTGGTTTCTCTACGAGTGAATTTATTCGTTTCATCAGGAGAGGGGATGGGCTTGGAGGGGAAGCTAGAGTTTGAAGTAGAGGTTCAGTCGTCGGCTGATGAGTTCTACAGCATCTGGAGGAACCACATGTACCACCTGCCAAATGCGAGCTCTGATGCGGTACAGAGCGTGCAGCTCCATGAAGGCGAATGGCACTCGGAGGATGCTGTCAAGCTCTGGACCTATACCGTAGGTGAGTAATGCATCACCTCACCATCGACCGAGTGACTTGTTATGTTTTTTTCCCTTGTGTTGGCATCGCCGTTATCATTAGCGCATACTATGTTAGATTCTGATTTCACTGCCCGAGATTTCAACCGCAAAACATGTGTGCGATTAGTCTAGTTTTGGATCATTTACCCTCGGTGCTCCATTTAGTGAATGTATTAGCTTCATTTGGTAATTTCTCTTTACTGAGAAATATGTCCATACAGTAGATGTCCAATTTCAAGTCTTATGTGTTAGGACTATGAGAAGCTGCTCGTGAAAAGGAAATCTCCTGAAAAATCTTTCCAGCTGAATATATTCTTAAAAAAGCGGGACATTGCTGTATCAGTATGTGCTTGTAACTCGACGAACCTCAACATGCAGAGGGAAAGGCATTGACGGTCAAGGAGAGGGTTGAGGTGGACGATGCGAACAAGGTACTCACCTTCAACATAATAGGAGGGGATCTCCTGGAAGAGTTCAAGACCTTCAAGGCAATCGTCAAGACGACTGCGAAAAGCGATGGCCGTGGAAGTTTAGTGAAGTGGACTCTAGAGTACGAGAAGCTGCATGAAGGCGTCGCCGACCCTAATGTCTACATGGATCTTGAAGTCAAGCTCACTAAGGACACAGATGCTCACATCATCAACAACGTGTGAGCGATTCGCAGTGTTCTTAGGGCGAAATGATATCTCTGTGTCTTGTGTGTTTGTGGATTTATATATGTGCTTACCTTGCAGAGCTAAAATAAACTTCTTGGTGTGGTTCTTGGCGAATACATGTACGTCGAAAGGCACAATGTTTGCGCCATGTCTGTCTTCCTAGGTTTGAATTCCATAAGACTGTGTTCCATGTGACTTCTTTAAGACTCATGAAATGGCTTCAAAAGTGTTTGGTTCCTTCTTATTTGAAGTTGAACGGATCGTCAAGTGCCTCTGGCCAAAATTAGCTAGAATGATTGAATTGGTATCAATATGAAAATATTTTAAAACTAAATTAATCTAATTGGTAGGTTTGAGACTAAATTGGTACCAATGTCATAGTTTTAAAATTTTTTTGGTACTTTTTCCTCTTGTTTACAATACTCAAGCACCTGAACTTGTCCAAGAGGTGAGCTACTTTTGCTTTCATTCTAGCTTTATTCTTCTTTAATAGGTACTTTAAAAAAAATGCGGAAGAGGCATTTCCTCCATTTAGGTTTGTATTCTATTAAGCACTGCTGTAAATCCAAAGTTGCTTATCGTGAACCAGCATAGCTGTTTTGGTCTGCCCCAAAAAATATAGGTTTTCTTCTATGCTAATAAATTTCGATTCTGTGCTCGTTTGTGTGTGTGAGAGAGCTAGCAATCTTCATCCTGCTAATTTATTACCGTAAATTGCGACAATTCACTATGACAGGCTTTTGTCCATTATATCACTTTTGGTATCCAATGTTCTCTTTATAGGGGAAATTGCGGGCGTGGAGTATGACAGATGAGTCAAATCTGATATGAACGGAATCAAAAAGGCCAAATATTAATAAAAATCAGAGATCGGGATTCACGATGGTGGAAGGGAAAGGGGCCATGGGTCAATTCCATAAAAAAATACAAACTTTAGGCATTATCTCAAATCTAATCCCAACTTTATTTCGTCTAAAAAAACACGAACTTTAGGTGTTATCTCAAATTTGGCCCGAACTTTATTTTGTCTCAAGAAAAAAGCACGAACTTTAGGTGTTGTCCCAAATCTAGCCCGAACTTTATTTTGTCTAAAAAAAAAGCACAAACTTTCACTTGTGTCCCAAATTTGGCCCTCCGTTAACCCTCATTCCACACTCATCCGACGTGACATTTCCACGTCAGCAATAATATCCAACACAGCAAAACGATACTTCGAGTGTTTGGAAAAAGTGTTAAATTTAAGTCTGTCATTCAATGAGATGAACTTTACAGATGATTCTCATGGGAAAAATAATTCAGCAGCTTTAGTTCCAGGGGATGAGGCACATAGCTAGGGCCATTAGATCAATTAACAATTGGCAAACTGTTTGCAATATCAGAAGCTGGGTTGGAAGCAGAATATTATATTGCCTTAAAGCGAGATATTAAAAGTGTGTGCATCTTATAGTTAAATAGAGATGTGAAGCCTATTTGTAATAGACTTACTTTATTTTGTCTCAAATAAAGTTCGGGTTAGATTTGGGACAACACATAAAGTTCGTGTATTTTTTTTAGACAAAATAAAGTTCGGGTCAGATTTAGGATAACACCTAAAGTTCGTGCTTTTTTTAAGACAAAATAAAGTTCGGGCCAGATTTGAAATAACACCTAAAGTTCGTGCTATTTTATGGAATTGGCCTAAGGGGCATGGTAGGTGCTAAAATTGACTTCTAAATGAATAGTGCTACAATTATGAACGTGGATTAAGCCTCCTGATGAAGAGACGTGAATCGTTAAAGGATGTGATTTCCTTCATCTCTAAATAGAGAGAATCTTTTTAATTGGTGAGTCACAAATACAAACGTCACCCATATGTATATATAATTAACTGAAAAAAAAATGTAGATGATTATAATGTTTATAACCTATTAATCAAAAGACTAATTGGAGGCTTCCTCCAGTAAAAAATAGAATAAAAAAACATGGCCCTTTATCTTGTACTTATATCACATAGACTTCCGCGTTTTAGTTAGGTTGACCGTGCACATATTACTAAAGAGTTCCTTCACCAATTTTCTATTTTACACCTCATAAATCTCGAAATCACTTACATGCAAAGGAATGGGAAAGCCCATTACTTGAATTGCCCTTCTCCGACCTAAAGAGGTTGTCACAAAGATCAAGAAGGAGGTGAATTGGTCTCTTTAAAATTTTTGTAGAAGACTTTTTCATGTACAATAAAAACAATTGGGCATATAATATATATATATATATATATATATATATATATATATATATATATATATCTAACAAATAATGAAAGAGTTGAAAAGATACAGATATGGTTAGCTCACCTAGTTTGGGTCTAAAATCACTGACTTAATGCCCACTCGCTTTCGCTACGGCTCCGTTACAAATAGATATATAGTGATTCAGCCAATCCCTTTGACCCACTCCACTCTCTCACAATCACGAATCAGATTGAAATTTACTGGTAATTGCAAGAAGTCACAGATTTGAAAAGATATCATTTCTATTCGGAGCTTAGTAGATAACTTTATAAATCACAAGCACCTCCGCTACTATAAACTCTCTGCATGTCGATTACAATACCCTTAACCCTCGTAGAGAATCCGAATCAAAATACAAACAATATTTCACAGTTCAGATCACAGGAGTATTCCAAGTATTCCAAGACAAAGGGAATGGAAGTTCTAAATATCTGCCACCTTCATCAACTCTTCTTGAACCCTTAAAATAATCTTCCTTGCTATTTGCTAGCCATTGAAATACACTCCTTAGTAGACCTACAAATTAGGAGTAAACATGATCCGGCTGGGTGGTTCCTACTTTAGAACCAAAAATAGCCCATTAAGGATTGGTTCCAAAAAATTGGAATCATGACCTACCCATTAGTTCTATAGATCCACCTGAAAACCAAGCTATCAGTCCAAACTGAGCCATCAGTTTGTTCTAGTCTAGTTTCCAAATTTGTCCATGGAATCGGTCCCAAATATCTATAAAATTATATTCATCAATTAATACCATGGTGTATTCAAGTTGAATTGCGAGTCATTTATTTTAATTGATAATTGAAAACTATAGGGTGGAACAAATAGACAATTGTCGTTAGTTAAAAACTCAATTTCTTTAAAGGTCATGATGTAATTCTCCTAAAGTTTCTCGACACTGGAAACATGTGGAAAATTAGGGTCCATTTGTTTTGCCAAAAATATGACGCTTCTAGAAAATATTTTCCAAGAAAATGTAATTATTTTCTAGTGTTCAAGTGAAACTTGAAAATAAAGTGAAAAATATTTTCCGCTATTCAGTAAGGAAAATCTTTTCCTCCATACACTCTTTTTCATTTATTTTATTTTTTAGAATCAATTTTTCATTTTTTTTAAAATTGATTATTAAATTGCTTTTTCTTTTTCCTTTTCCTTTTCTTTGTTTTCCTCTTGGCCAATCGCTGACCACCCAGCAACCAACCACCGGTGCTTGCCCATTGGCGAGCTCAAGCTCATTGCTTGCCGTTCGTGCTCACTAGTAAGCACAAGGCTCGCCCATTGGCAAACTCAAGCTTGCCGCTTGCCGATCATGCTTGTCGATCTAGTGAGCGGAGAGGCCCAAGGCTGACGAACTCAAGCTTGTGGTGAGGTTCGCGCTCACCAATTTGGTGAACCTTGAGCTCACCAGCCTTGGGCCTTACCAAATCGGAGAGCTCCGAGCTTGCTAGCTTTAAGCCTCGCCAGATCGACGAGCCCCAAGCTTGATGCTTGTGCTCTTCGATTTGGCAAGCGGCGAGCCTGAGCTAGCTAGAGATGGGCGGGCCTCGTGCTCACTGGTGAGCTCGAGGCTTGCCTATTGTTGGTCATCAACCATTGCTGTCGTTGGCGACTAGCTAATAAAGAAGAAGCAGGAAAAGAAAGGAAAGAAAAAATAATTCAAATTAAAGAGAGAGAGAGAGAGGAGGAAGTGAGGGCTTGTATAGGTGTGAGATAAGAGAGATCAAGTGAAGAAAATGTTTTTTACTTTTTAAAAGTGGAAAATATTTTCCCCTAGTTAAATTTTTTTTTTCCCTTTATGGAAAATGTTTTCCCCAAGCAATTTATTTTCCACGAAACGAACGAATCCGAAAAACATTTTCCTGTAACTTATTTTCGGTGAAACGAACGAGGCCTACATTTGCTTATTTTGTTTTGGTTGAGAAAGCAAGTAAATCGATTATTAAAATGAAAAAAAAAAAAGAAAAAAAAAGTAGGGGGTTAATCTTATTACACCCAAGAGGCAAAATTAGTAAATAATATCTAATAACTACAAATACACACACACACACATATATTCAGTTGAAAAACTACAAAATAACTAAGTAATCGAGATACAATTTCTTTTTTTAAGTATATAGTTACCAGTTCAATTCGGGTGGATGGGCAGGCGGTTCCATGTCTAGAACCACGAACTGGACCGATACTTACCGCCTCCACCAAAATTGGAATTGAGAATCGAACCAGCCCCCATGGGAACTACCAGTCTAGTTCAGTCTACTCCGATTCTGGGTGGTCCGGGCGATTCCTAGTTCTTACGCCCTTACTACAAACTACATGTTTAGAGTCAGACTAAGAGTCTTCTGCTTCAGCGAGCTATTGACTCTTCTGGATGCTTGCACAAAAGAGGAAATATTGCTGACTTTTCTCCAGGGTGGTTTCTACGGATCAAGACCTCAATACTGGCTATTAGAACCTAAAATTTAGATCAAATTAAATAATACGTAGGTATGTAGAGGCACTACAGAATATTTTGGCAGATAGAGTTTCTGTTTAGAGCCTCTTGCAAAATGATGGTTAAGATTCTACACAACCCGCGCCTTATGCGGATCAAATATCCTGCGCTTGGTGATTAACATCTCGAGTTATCTGTATCGATTTATATCTTCTTCCCCTATCTGTTCCTACTATGTATATGTTTCTCTCTCTTTTCCAACACAGTTGCATTTTTTTCTCTCCCTTTTTGGCATAATCAAAAGCAATAAAAATAATTAAGAGTGGAAAACAATGAACTCAAAAGTATTGATTCACTTCATCCGGTCAGTTCAAAGAAACACGAAAACAGTTCATAACAGGAAGAAACAAGCGCTCATCAAACTTTAAAAACATTCAAATCTTTTTCATCTTCTTTCTCCTTATGCTGCTGAGAAGGAAGCGTCGACTTCAAGGTTTACAAGCATCAAGATAAAAGTTATCGAGGTTGAAGCAGGACAACGATCGAATCATTTTCTCTACCTTGATGATTTCGTCCTTCAGCTCCTGGATCGCACTCATAGCCTGGCCGTTGGTAGATTCACCCTTTTCAGCTTCCTTCTTCTCACTAGGCTCCCCCTCAGCTTTTGCCTTCTTCTCAGGCACCTGGGACAAACCACTGGTTTGCTCAAACTCGGCATCGATGTGCTCATCATGGTCATCTTTCTTTCCTTCACTGCAAGGCCTCTCATCGTCACTATGTCTGATTGGCTCTGTTTCTCGCTCAGGAGGCAGAGCATCAGACCTCTCTGGTTCTT
The DNA here is from genome assembly GCA_014182365.1 of Eucalyptus tenuipes. Lineage (NCBI taxonomy): Eukaryota > Viridiplantae > Streptophyta > Magnoliopsida > Myrtales > Myrtaceae > Eucalyptus > Eucalyptus tenuipes. The sequence continues at coordinate 26,322,956 of CM024538.1, read as the reverse complement.
CTTCGATTACCTTTTCTTTGCCCTTCTTCCTTCGGGTTTCTTCTTCCTTTTCCTTGTCAGACCGCAGGGTTTCCTCTGGTTCAACTGAGGGAACGGCACCTGGTTCCTGTTGAATCTCGGGCTCAATAGGTTCTTCAATGACTGGATCTTCGAGAGCTTGAGCCTTGCTCGCAGATGCGATAGCTTCTCCTTCTTGTACTTCCTCAGGGTTAGATGGCCTAGCCACTACTTCCTCTTGCTTCTCTGGTTCTGGTTCTGGTTGAGCAGGTTCGGTGACTGGAGTTTCTTGATGACTTTTACCGTTCCGCTTTATGACAAATTTGTCTACAATTCTGACAGTTTTTACTGGGTCCTTTAAGGGATCTGCGGAACTCCACTGACTAGGAAACTTCCTAAGGTGACTTCTCCTCGCTGGCTGTTTCTGTTCCTCCCACCAATTAGGATCCCGCTTCCATTCCTCTGGAACCTGCATTACCACGTGAAAGAATAAGAGAACCTTATAAGAAACCCAAGCTTTGGAATGCAAAGGTTAAGTTACTACTGTCGGTAACTGTTACACAATTGAGCAGGAAAGCGTTATGCAATCTGGAAAGAAACGATGCGTTCGATGTTAAAAAAGATACTTTTGAATTGGCTTTTGAACTATGGAAGTTATCCATTACATGTCAAGGGCATACAGAGTATCGATGACTTTACTGGATCCAAATCTCTGTCATCATTCTTCCGTTTATGTTTCGACGTCTTCTTTACCAGTCAAAAATCCTTCTTAACGCAATTAGTAACAGGGAGATAATCAACTGTAGAACTCAAAATTTTCTCACAGATGATGCTCAAAAGGGATTATATTACCAACAAATGCAGCCGGTCTAAGTTTTTACAGCAATCGCGCAAATTGCTTCCACTTTTTCAAGGCATACAGGGTATCATAACTGCTTAATTTTTATTTTTATTTTTTTGTTTGTAGCATTTAATAGGGGGCAACATATGTTTAACAGACCTTATCACTGAGTCTAACTGAGCAAGCGATGCATGTCTCACAACACCTGGGTGTTGACCAGTTCCCAAGACAATGCACTTAAATCAAAACTCTTATAAACAAGTCACAACACTGCATCCGCATAGAAGCAAAGTGTTTCATATCTAAGAACCCAGTACAACATGAGACCACTTCACAACACAATACACTAGAGTCAAACTCTAAGAACCTTTTCTTTCTCACGGATGTTTCCAAGGAAGCACAATCTTTAGAAATGTGTAATAACCAGAAACAAAGACAAAAGCTTTGACTATAAGTATTTTAAATTTGAAAATAGAGAAGATACGGGTAGGGAAGCCATTAAGCAACAGAAAATCGTCAAGAGTTTTCTGCCGTGTTTGACTTGAGACAATGGTGTACTTGACATAACCATAGTACGATATATAAACAAATGAATGAACAATAGCAATAATGCAAGATGCCTGGCAAATTGTGCTGCTTCAATCTCAATATTTATTTTGATGACTTGTAGGCTTTCTATAGAAATGTTCATAAAGAAATCAAATTGGTTAAAATGTCAATGACAGTAAAGTACAAGCTATTGGTATTTCATACTACTAGGGACCCTACTGTCTATGTAACTAAAGCAGCAGATAGTTCTGACCAGTTACCTCATCAACTGCTAGCGTATAGACTTTAAGATCACCTTTCTTGTTTATGTGGAATCGAGTAAACCCCTTGTAGTTAGCAATTCGAAGTGAGGAGAAGGCCTCGTCATAGTGTAAATGAAACCAGTTAACGCAAATGTATAAATAGCTTCCGAAAATGAGAGAGACAACGGGGGTGGAAAAGACCCAGAAATAGACAAACACCGAAGCGTAATATATTGCAGCACTGCCACGCGACAAAGATTCCATTCCCTCCTGGCAAATGTTTCTCCGTGATACAGCCATGACCTAGCAATTCAATCCCAAAAAAGTCACATTGTAGACACAATATGCGATACGAGATACCCATATTTGAAAACCAGCACCCTGAAAGAAAACAAACGGTGCAAACCTCCAGGATATCGAAGGCAGACATGAGATATTTGATGCAAGCAGGATAAAGACCATATGTCGATTGTTCCATGCGAGCTTGAAGGCCTTTTGGATCCGGAAACTGCTCACTCTCTACAGCTCGGTACCTCTGGTATAATGTGTGATGACCTAAGATATAAACCTAGGTCAGCATCTCAGACACTTGTGTGAATGCTTATTTAACCGACAAACGGGCATTAAACACAAGCTCAAGAAAAAGGCAATGTGCAATGTGCTACAAGAGGAAATTTAATGAAGATACATTCATCAGCCGGACATCAGTTTTCCACTGGAGATGCTCACTTCACCAATATCTGAAAGCAGAGGATATGACAAGATTGCCAAAGAAATACACACACAACAGAAACCATGAAGACTAACCTGAAGTCGCCAAAAGTTTATGCTTGATGCAGGTCTCTACACCCAGTTCCATCAATACCATAAGCATTAGCGCAGCAGTCAAGTGTGCAGAAACATGAAGTACACCAATCATCACTCGTGTCTTCCACGACACTTTTGACGGTACAAATGCGACTAATGCAATAAGAAATAGCAAAGCTGCTGCTAGCGATACATGAGACTGTTCCAGCAAGTATTTGAAAGCAGCCCATACAGTGACAAAAAAGCTCCACAGATGACCAGAAACGGAGTCATCTCGTAACACGTGATTGAGCTTACACTGCGAAGAAAGCCAAGAATAAGCCAACTGCTCAAACATGTCGACATAATCATCAGTAAGCAACAGGATAAGTAGGCTCCATGCTATTTGTTTGAGCTACCACCTAAAAGCGCTAGTAAAAGAACTGGAACAGTCTCCTGGGAACCTTGAATACTTAAAAGGGATTTTACAAGGAAGAGTTGAGCAAAATGAAACCGTCCTGCTTCTGAGGGAATAGATTAATAAATAAGATATTTGCTAATTGCTGATTGTGAAGTGACATGATACCAGAGTCTACCTAGAATCTGAATGCACAAATCACATTCAGCTAAAGGAATACTCACTTGTGGGAACATAGAAAAAGCTAGTAAGAAGTAGATAATACCACCAATAATATCAAATTGCCAGTTTTTCTTCCGAAAAAAAAAGATATTCCGCAAAGCAATCTGCAAAGTAACCAAACAAAAGTAAGATTTTGCACTGCAGCTCGAAACTAATTGATCAAAGGAGCTAGATACCGTCTAGTCATATACCCCTTTAGAATTTTTAAAAGACGGATAAGAGCCCTTGGTCTCGTAAGTAGCCCCACAATACTCCTTGAAGTTGCCAAATACATGGGTCGGATGTAAAAATGCCCCACCACAACCATTCACCAGCAGATTTTCCACATGAGCTGACGCACCCGCAGGTACGCTATGACGCATATAATGATGCAAGTCCCCAGCAATTCGAAGTTTACATCTCTTGTTCAAATCATCACGTATCAAATGAGAGAAGTTCTTTCCAGAAACATTATTGTCATACCAATCAAGAAGCCAGTTAGGTTCATGCGTAAGTATGATCACAGAGTCCTTGGCCCCAACCTGCATTGAATGTGGAATTGGATACTCAATTTATTAAGAGACGGCTGTAAATACCATGTTACGATATTATATGAGTTTTTAACTAGCTTTAGTCCCTAAGAAAGAGTTCAAATGCAGAATACAACATGATTGAGAGGCGTACTAAGAGATATTGGAAACATGAAGGAAACACCATAATCTGTTGTGGAAAATATAAGTCGCTAGCAGTAGCACAAGATATTAATAAATGAGTAGATATTCACTTGAAGATATAGTTGGGGTTATCATAATTGCACATCATTCCTTCCAATTTTATTTTGTTTTTTGTTAATCATATTTTAATTCTCAATTCACTCTTAGATTTTTACTTTATCTTTTTATAAGGCATGAAAGTTACATTTATACACGAAACAAATCGTTCCCACATTAACCTCTTTTAGAATGTGGGGATTCAAACCCCTCACCTCTCCTCATATGTCCAAATTAACTGTGATATAGACGATAGATTATAAGATTTGTTAATAAAAGAGAGTGATCCTCTCTCAACAAATTACTAGCAGAAAATGAATAGCCCAACAGCAAATCAGATTGCAGGCCCATAGCAAATAATTCACTGCTAGCAAATCTCTTGAAAGATGACCGAAAAAGCAGACATGCTATACGACCCTGAGGAATATCCTAAAAAGCGATACGGCAATGGCTACGTGTCCTGTGCAGGATCCCTCAACTCGAGAAGTCTGCTCATTCGGTTTTGTTATTTTTGGCACCTCTATAAATGAACGATAAAAACTGCAAAGAAAAATAAAGGAAGTACCTTATGTTTTACCAGCTCCGAGAAGAATTTAAATTGGTACACATCTATATCGTGATGGAGTGCCAGATCAAGGCCAAATACCCACCAATTTTTTGGGAGTTGCAAAGCAAAATAACTCTTTTTTTGAGGCATTAACCACCCACCTAACCAACTCTTATGGCATATGTACCTCATGAAAGTATGAAGTCCATCAAACCAATCTGTAAAACCGCACAAAGATAATTTTATGAGGTAAACATTACATTTTCACGGCACCACTGGTATATAACACATAAGGACATGGACACAAAAAAAAAATAATAATAATATCAATTCCAAAAAATGATACAAATTGATCTCCAAGAGCCAAACAAATAATTTAAGCAAGGCTCAAGATGAAACCACAACTGACCATGATTTCCAGGAATTATGAAAGCTTGGGGCCTGTCATATTCCTTTAGCAGAATCTCAGCTTTGTTGACAGCAATCTGCTCTGGTTTGTAGAGAGTTGGGGGCTGAAGGGCCGACTCAAAAGGACGAAAGAACCTGTTTTCGTAAGTGGATGCAGTCGGATTTGGATATCTACAAAGGAAGCATAATATTTTGTTAGAGAGAGAGATTGAACATTTCTAGAAAACAATGCACTTGCACAAGCAAATGGTCCATAATTCTCCGTTCACCATGTTTATTTTAAAATCAAACTAGCTGACACTTCCTTTCGTACGGAAAAAAAGTATAAAAAAAAAACTAAACATTTTACATTTGTATCAATTTAGTCCCAAAACCTTTCATTGCTATCAGTTTAGTCTTAAATATCTTCACTTGATGTCAATTTAGTCCTAAACATTTTCACTTAATATCAATTCAGTTCTTTTCGACTAATTTTGGACCTATTTTGCTAACTAGACGACGGTCGGTTGACATGGCATGATGGACGCCGACTTGAATAATTTTTAATAATATTTAAATATTTTTCAATTTTTATTTTATTTTTTTCATTTTTATTTTCCTTTTCTTTTTCTTCTTCTCCCCCTTCCTCCGGTCGATTGTCGGACCTCGGAGATCAGCCAAAGGTGATGCCCGATGACGTCAACGTTGACCTTGCTGGTCACCGGTGAGGCTCGAGCCCTTGCCAGAGGCCACGAGGGCTACTCGCGATGGGCGGCAAGGCTTGCCCTCGCCGACCATGGGTAAGGCCCGACCTTGCTAGATCCGACGAGGCTAGCTCAAGGCGGTGAGGCTCGCCTTTGCTAGATTTGGCGAGGGTCAAGCCTTGCCGCCCATGGGTGAGGCCCGACCTTGCCAGATCTAGTGAGGTCGAGCCTTGCCCAACCTCTAGCAAGGTTAGCTCAAGTCTGCCCACACCACGAGGGTGGCCTCGCGATGGGCTAGCGAGGCTCACCCTCATCGGCCATAGGCGAGGCCCAACCTCACCAAATTTAGCAAGGTCGACCTCGACCTAGCCAACCGTTGCCTTTGGCTGGTCATTGAAGTTCGACAAGCGGCGAGGTTAAGCCTCACCCGGCCTTTGGTAAGGCTAGCTCGAGTCTACCCAAGCCATGAGGGCGGCCTCATGATGGGTTGCCAAGACTCGCCCTTGCTAGCCATGGGCGAGGCCCAACCTCGCCAACTCTGGCAAGGTGGAGCCTCACCCAGCCACTAGCGAGGGCTCGAGCCCTCGCAAGCGCGACCTTGCGATCTCCGGTGAGGGCTCAAGCCTTGCCAATGGTAGGCGAGGTCAACCTCAACCTTGCCGGTCATCACCTTTGGCCGGTCACTGAGATCCAACAACCGACTGGAGGAAGGGGAAGGAGGGAGGAGGAGAAGGAAAAAAGAAAAAAAGAAAAAGAAAAAGAAAAAGAGAATAAAAGAAAATTAAAAAAATTAAAAAAAAATTAAAATGTGATTATATATATATATTCAACACAGCCAAAATGAAAGGCAAGGACCTGAACTTACAGTAACGACACGACATAAAGACATAGTTGGCTTTCCAGCGCATAAAGCGAAGACCCATCCTTTAAAAGTATTGTGAAAAATCCTCAAGGTAATTATCATAAAGATCATGTATAAATCACAACCCAAATCAAGATAGTCGTCTCAACTAGCATAAAAAATATAGCTCATCGTGGAAACGAGTGAAACAGCAAGTTGACTCATTAAAATCACTAAATTGTATTGACTCAACTTTTACCTAAGAGACTTGTATTGACTCAGTTAGTTTATCTCTGCCCCCAAGTGCTTTTAGTTAAGTGCTTTTAGTTAGATAATTTGGCTTACAACCAAAAAACTAAAGAAAAATCGCGTCACTCCATCAAGCGCCGGTGATTTGGTGAGTTTTGCTAATCTTCTGGTTTTACTGCAAATGATGGTTCAGGGGTAACCAAAGATCAGAAAGTCCCTTCTCTCTCTGTCTTGTTTGTTAAATAAATCTATGCAGTGTTGTCTGAAGATTAGTCTAGATCTCTTTTGGAATGAACATTAACATCGTAGACAATGCAAAGTGAATCAATTTCATTGACGTAAACTTTAATTTGGTTGTGACCAAAAACAAAAAAACTTTAATTTGGTTGACATCTCTAAGATAGTTGATTTTAGAAGATTTGTATGATATTGGGAGCATGGAACCATTTGACCTACTTATCGTTTTACTTAGGGATAAATGCATTAAAAGTCCTAAGACTTATCACGAAATGCAATTGAGTTTTAAAAATTGTGAAATTGTTCCAAACAAGTTCTTCCGTTAATTGCACTTTTTGAAAATGGACTATATTGCACTTTCATGATAAGTTTTAGGACTTAATCGCACTTTTTGATAACTTTAGTTGTACTTTCGTGATAAGTTTTAAGACTTCGAGTGCATTTATCCCTATAATTTAATAGTTTGTAGTCTTATCATCAGTATATAAAAGTCTCAAATTCCTACCTAAATTTATGAGTATGTGAAAATGTTGCGATTCAATCTCACATATTCATTTTATGACGATGTGATAAACTTAAATGTTGCGTGTTTAGGGTGGCTTTTGCTTTTACTTTATACCTTTTTTTCACTTACTTTTAATCTTAACCACTTGAAATTTTTACAAAATAGCAAATGTTGACACGCAAATATACATATATATTTTTCACGATTCATTAAAATTTGGATGTTGGTTTAAATTTTTGTAGGAAAGTAAAAATTATTGGCTTGCCCTATTTTCAACGCTTTATTGGCTCATGGCACTCTTTATCATAGTAAATTAACTATATTATCTATTACGGGTGCCACTCTCAATTTAAAATTATTTCCTACATTTTTTTCTTTAGTTTCAATTTTATTAAAAGACAAAACTACCTACATCTCTTTTAAACAACTTTTTTCATCTAGCCGCTTCTTCCGCATTCATTACATTTCAACATTTCCTTCATGTTTGTCTTCTTTTTAATTTTTTTCTATAGTTATAATCTGAACAAACACTAATTATATATTGGAATAAAAAATGTTTAGTTCTATCCACAAATGGTTTACTCCATTTCTTAAGATTATCCTCGCGATTGTGTATTTTTTTAACTTCGATATTGTGGTTGATGTATACACTATATACTATCTACTCATTTTTTACTCCACTATTTTTTGCAGTACATATGAAAAAAAATATTATTTTTTTCTTAAGTGTATTTGATGATAAAACTACAAATAGAGCACAACAATCAATTGTGTCAAAAAGTTTTTTAATGCTAGAGAATCTGTAGAGTGGCGTGCAAAAGCATCTTATTGCTTAAGGTTATGTTATCTCTATAAAAAAAAGAAGTCAAAGGGATTCAAATATGTTCTTCTTGGTTGCAATAGGGGAGGTAGTTATCGTGATTGACATAATATTTCTATTGCATGTTAGAAAATAAAGAACGGGTCTAGTATGATTGACTATCCTTTTGCAATTTGTTGCTACAAACTGAAAAACGGATAAGGGTCACCTTTTTTTTTAATGCATCACACAAAAAATAATTAAAAACTTGACAGTTAGATTCACTTAATAAAGTTGTGTAGTTAAAATAGGTGAACTATAACGTAACGACACATTAAAGTTATAATTAAACAAAATGCATACTAAAATTGGTAGATAGTTCTTCTTACTCTTATTTACACTTAGATTATTTTTTGAATAATAGTTTTCTAGTAAAAATATATGTACAACTTGTTAACAAAATAATGAGTTTTTTTTGGTCATATAATTAATTAGCTTTCTATCAAATAAATCTTTTTTTTTAAAGAAAGAGGTACACCAATTTTATTTCAAATTGAGAAAGAAAAGGAAAAAAACCATAGTAGAAAAAAGAAGGCAAGCTATAATCTTAAATCAACAATGTGCCCCACAGCTCACCTTAATAAACGTTATTTGAGAGGAATATGAGTAGTTTGGTCTCTAGAAAAATTAAAAGAAAAGACAAAAAAAAGAGGTAAGAAATAATCTTAAATCAAGAATATGGCCCACAATGGACTAAAATGGATGTCAGTGGTCAATAAGGACTGGAAATAGGGCAAGTCAAATTATTTTTAACTTTTCGTAAGTCAAAACAAACCAACCCCGAGGTAGTCAAGTTATGTACCACCATCGTGTTCTCTTTGTGATTGAGAGTTTCAAGCTCACTGAACACAACACACATCTAAAAGCCTAAAGAAGATGCACAACAGTGAGTCTAAATAGAATAACATACAAAACCTACCAGAGACTTCAAACGCAACATTAAGCCAACCATAAAGTTGGGTACTGTTTCATATTATTACGACTGACTAATGCTTAATGCTTGAGTGAAGAGGAGCAAAGCAAAGTTCAGCACATCGTCAAACTTACAGAACAAACACATCCGTCAAAATTTGAAATTTAATAGACCAGAACTACTTACCATGAGCATTGGACCCACTAAAGATATTTCATTTAAAGTTGTTAAAAATGCCGATTTACTTTTTTAGGACAAAAAGTGAAATACTATGTAAGAACCATCATGCTCAGGTTCATGCTGGAGATAGAATAAGATGGAGGAAGATTTATATCGATAGTCCCTAAATTTTGGCCAAATATTCAATAATGATTTTTGACCTTCAAATCGCTCATGCAGCCTTGAACTATTAATGTTATATTTTTGTTTGATTAAATAAGGGAGAAAGCCATCACAAGTCACTAAACTTTTGCGAAATTTACTCCCTCAATTATTGCTAAATGTTGCAATTTAGTCCCTAAACTTTGGAATTATTCAATCTAGTCCCTCAACTGTCCCCAACAAAGTCAAATCAATCTTGTGATGCTATTAACAAGTTTTCATAATTATACTATTGTCCGGTTGAAATGTTCTTTTAATTATTTCCTAAATCAACAAAAAATAGCTATCTTTTTATTATCTTTTTATCTTTTTAGTTTTTATAGATATTAAGATAGTTCCATTTAAGTGTGTTTAATCTTATATCTTTCTATTAGTAAAAGTAAAGCCTCATTTAGAATTGTATCAGGTTAATAATTTTCCTAATTTATATCTAAGTGCTTTCATAGTAATATCTAGAAATTATAGTAATTTATTTATAGTTACTTGTACTTATATTAATCTAAATCTCGTTCATGACTTTTGAGATAGATAAAATTTTAAAGCATTTGTGTGTTGTGATTTCTTAATTAATTACGTTAGATATGCGTGTTTTCAAGCTCTTCAGTTAATGATCCGAAAATAAAATATTCTTACAAGAATAAAACACGCAGATTTAACTAAGTATAGTTTCTTAAAATTATGAAAGGCCATTCACGCACTTAGGTATTTACAATAATAAGACTCACGGACGTTGAATTTCCTGGGGATAACTATTTAAGTATGAAAATATATTCTCACGTATTGTGAAGGTTTCCAGTGCTAAATATTATTGATATCCAAAATGTGTGCAGCAAGATTTGAAAAGAACAACAAATAAAAGGTAAAAACCACTCCAAACACACTCAAACGAGGAACAATGCAAATTTGTTTTCTTACTATGTTCTATATTGTGAAAGGATTCTGAACTTTGGTTCAATATGCAATGTAATCCCTAAACTTTTAATTTGTTCAATGTGGTCCCTGAACTTTAGTCCGATATGCAATGTGGTCCCTAAACATTTAATTTGTCGATGTAGTCCTAAAACTTTTGGTACATGTTCAATTTAGTCATTGGACTATATGAAAATATTCAATATTATCCTTGATTTTGGATTAATGAAATGACTGCATTGAACATATTCATATAATTTGGGGACTAGATTGCTCGTATATAAAAAATCCAAGAATCACATTAAACAAATTTCAGGACCACATTAAATTTAGGCTAAACTTTAGGGACCCCATTGATCAAACTGAAAATCCGAAAATCACGTTGCACATTAGATCAAAGTTCATGGACTATTTGTCCCATTATCCCCACTGTGAAGTAGCATCAATGATACTTAAGAATGTGTGAGAAGTTAATTTCTTACACTTTTGTACATATTTAGATACTTTGGTTCTAGAATTACAAAAATATTTAATTCACTAGCTTTAGTTCTTTTTCTGACTCCGTTTTTTCCAAGCATGTGGTACCACCGCATGCACATGAAAAATACATCCATGCAAAATGTTGAGACCTGGCAATTACTAATGACTTCCGCAAAGACCTAAGACACCCACAATCAAACCAAACTAAACACATAATAATACGTTCTTCAATTTTGTAAAGATGAAAAATAATGTCATTTCGAACTGGTACGAATTGCATTATTTGAAATTTCACAGATCAATTTCTTTTTTCAGATTTTGTTTGATTTCATAAAAAGAAATAGAAGTATACACCGAGGCCAGAATTTTTCAAATAAAGAATAAATCCGACCCAAAGACAGCTGGTTCTTCTGACTTTGCTTTTTTTTTTTTTTTAAAGCTAGAAACGAAAAATCAGGGCATTCATGGCACATGCAGTGATTCCTACGGCATTGTTTTCACGAAACAAGGAAGCAAGACAAGAAACAGATAAAGAGATACGCAAGTCAACACGGTTAACGTAGGATGGGAGATTAATATCCTAATGAGATTAACAAGCCTAGTGAGTCAAGGCATAAGTCAATAACTAAAGAGCAAAAGAACTTAGATCCGAGTCAACTCCCTTAGTTCTACCAAGATCTGTGTGGTCAACAATTGTTAATCCATGTGGATTCAATCAATGTTACTTAGGGTTATTTGATATTTTGCATCATAATATATGGTGAATTAAGCCCAAGAAAAAATACAGTGGAAAGGAAAAGGCACTTGGTAAATTCGACTCAATTGCCGCCGGGAAAGAAGATCCGCCACATTAAGTGAAGGCTGAGCCAGCAAGAAGCAAGTTCCCAATAAGAAAAACAGGCGATTGACTTACGCAAGGTCGCCCCCAACAAGAAGCAAGTTCCCTCGTTTTAACTTTAAGGAATCTCTTTCGGTCTTCACATTAAGTTCAGGCTGAGCCAGTAGCCGTGCAATGCTGTAGGAAGAGTTCCCGCCATCACCAGTATCAGCCATGAAATCAAACCAAAAGTCATCTTTCTCACTGAAGTGTGTATATAAAAGATCCTTGTCAACTCCATCTTCGACCTTGTTCATGGCTGCCTGATGAATTAGAAAGATGAATAGATGCAGCGACTGCATTAAGTACATAAAGTTTAGAAAAAAAGAAACTTTACCTGCATCATGCGTATGTCAAAGCGGCCAAGAAAGAGGGTTACTGACACTAGGAGGTCAAACACCGTCTTAAAAAGATCAGCTGACGTTCTGCAGTAGACAACAACTGTATGAGGAAAAAAAAAATACTGGCAAGATCCCCCAAAAAGGGCAAGAAAAGGAAAAAGAGGAGGGAAACAGTATACCCAGAATACCAAGGAACCATGTCCTCAAATTTTGGTTTCAATCTCTCGTTTTCATCATCTGATAAAGGGTGACTGAGCAACCACCTGCTTGTTATAAAATTCGAAAGTTGGGAGACAGAATGGTGAAGAAGTTATGATGACAGGCAAAATTTGAGCTAGAAAATACAAGGGCATCTAGTAGTAAAAGACCACTGCAATTTTCAACTGCATTATCATATAGAAGAACTCTATCAAATAGTAGAATCATCCATCATATTTAGGCTACCGAATTCCTCAGGTATGGCTCTTAATTGGCTAATATTAAACGCCTAAAGTAGTATTGCACTAGAACGAGAATATGAACAAGTATTCATCACAAAACTGAGTCCAAGAGAAGGTGGCAAAGTTCTATTAGTTATTTCAATGCTAAAATAAGGTCACTCACTCTGATGACCTTCCCAACACAAAATTGGCAATATAAAGGCCTATGAAGGTTGCCCATAACGAGTATAAAGGAGAAATTTCATTAGAAGAGTCCGCGCCCTGCAATAAACATGAAAGAATTGTCAACAACAATTAAGTCGGCATAAAACAAAATCAATGTTGAAAGTCGATGGGTTTTATGGGTGGGCTGCCTATGTTGGGCTAACCTAGCCCATAACTTGTAAATGTTTACTTGTTTTTAAACATGATGTAATTGCTTTTGGGAGTTACGTTCTTTCACTTTGAAAGCAAAAAAAAGACGCCATTACTTTCACTAACTGAAAAGGCAAAAAAAAAAAAAAAAATCAGTGGCCACCCTTCCGATATGGAAGTGGGAGGTGGGAGGTTCGAATCCCACCTTCTCAGAAGGGTTGTGATGATGACGATTTAGTTTCAAGTGTGGGTTTTGACTTCCATGCCCTGCAAGAAGGCAGGGCAAAAGTCTGAAAGTGAGAGTTAGAGTAGGAGTAGAGTATAATTGATCAAAAAAAAAAAGCAAAAAAAAAAGAAGTACTCTCTCTCTCAAGGCTGCAATCAAGGCATTTAATATGTAGAAATAAGGTATGTTCCAAAATGTAATATGCCCAGTTCGATTAATGATCCAAGAATCTTTTGGGCATGTTTTTCATTTGTTGGAATATGGAATTTATTTCTTACAAAAGTCATAAAAAATAAGTCAGCATACGACATATGATCAATGTAAAAAGCCTTCATTTAGTACCTGCCCGAACATGAACAACTTCGACCAGAGTGGATAATCATTAGCAGACCCAACCGGAGCAAACCAACATGAGCAAATCTCGTCCTTAAACTCATTCATCCAAACGAATTTCGAGATCAATATGCTTCTATCTTCTTTCTTCCAAATAGAGAACCCCTCAGAACATTTTCCCTCTAAGGGTATTTGCTGCAAATTAGCTTGGTCCCCGCAGTGACTATAAAACACACAGCAGGCAATACTTAGAACCTGTACATAACACGAGATGCATTACATTTAACCACAAGAAAAGGCAACTGCTATATAATCTTAAAAGACATGGATCCTCAGAACTAACCGCACAATTCTGTATGGTGGCCCAGAGCTCCGGTCTTCTTCCAGGCACACAAGAGACAAGCCCGATATACCAAAGAGCAAGATATATTATATGGAAGACAGTAAGTAATAGAATAGAGGAGACGGATATTGTTAAATATAAAAACAAATTCATCCTCAAATCCGCTCTTATTGGCTCAAAAGTGGGAAAATGATACAGAGCCGCCCCCAAAATCCACGCAATGTACCTGTGAATGCAAGCATCGTTCTCAAAGACAGTTAAAACAACCGTCATGCACTCAAAAGATAACAAAGCAAGCCACAGTTTCATAGCTAAAACAATCATTTTGGCTCACGATAGAATAGAATGCTCACCATCTGTTAAAATTCACATAACTGGGCTCGATGGTATTCCCATGGAACGGAGACGAAAAGTAATAGAGGAAACAAACCGAGCAAATTTGCATAGACCACCGGTCGATCTTCTTACCCAACTTCTCAATAAGAGTGTGCCCATAATCCGGAGATATTAAGATTAGGTAACCAACGACTACCATTACGACAAGCATCGGATGCCGCCGCAGAATAGTTGTCATTCGCCATATCATCAGGAGATCCATGGACTGCTTCTTAGAACCACACTCTGGATCCTCGGTTCGGCACTTGCCACTTTGAAAATTTTGATGAGGAAGAAATGAAGAGACGGATGAATGCGCAAAGCGAGCCACGGAAAGATAGAGAGAGCTGAAACACGGAAGGGAGACAGGTGAAAGCCTGCATGGGCGAAAAACAGCATTAAATGGGAATGGGCTGTGAAGGAGCTGCTGGAACAGGAGAGAGAAAGTCAACGCGTGCATGTGCGAAAAAAATGCATAAAATGGGAATCGTCCGTGTAGACACAATGAAAAGTAGGAGCAACAGGATATGACATGAAAATATTTTTAAAAAAATATTCAAATGCTACCTCACCAACTTGATTTAATAATGAGTGATAGCAATCAATGGTTATATATACGCGAACAATATATACAAGAAAGGAAGAAATCTAACACCATAAGATAGTAAGCTATCTTTTTAAAAATGATTGCTTATACAGTTATTTCACTTATAAAAATAAATAAATAAATAATATTTTTATTGTACACAAAAATATTTAAATATGAATTATTGTCGATAAACTTTTCCATTGACTGATACAAGTCATTATTTTTAGGAAATTATTTTCCAAATCATTTATTTTCAGCGAAATAAACGGATATTGTAAAATCTTTAATAGAGAGGAAGAGGGAAAACAATAAGATTATTCAATTTATTTATTAATATGTTACGAAGGGAATTTGTACTAAAATAATATGTATAGAAAAGGAAGTAACCTAATCTAACAAAGGAAATTAGCTATTTTAATCTAACAAAAAAAAAAAACTAGCTACTATTTTAGAAAATTATGAAGTATCAAATAATATGCTTGATATTTGATATATATATATATATATATATATATGTATAGATATGTATATATATATTTCAACTCTCTCACTCAAAGGGGAGTATCGAGCTTGCGCATGACGATGCAATTTTCTTTCAAAGTCTGCCATGCAAACACCTAGGCAACAATGTGATACATCAAACTAGATTCAAGACAATGACATTTGTGCAAGCCAGACCTTACACGACAAATTAAATGTAAGTCATATCATCACCAGATTTGACAAGCATTTTATAAATGCATGATCAAGAAGTCGACACCTTGTTTTCACACAACTTGATAAAACTAGGCAAGTTTCCAACTTGAATTGCAGCAAACTACCGCATCAAGGCATGCTCGACTCTAAGCACTTGGGCTGCCTGGACACTCGATGGCGACCGACAAGATGACGATGCCGTAGGAAACGACTGCTCCCCCCTCAATGAATAGTGATGGCCTCAATCTCAGAGTAGAAACAATGATGGCCGATACTAGATTAAGAAGAAAGCTACGTTTCCCTCTTATGGTGGCTTTGATAATTAAGGTACTTAGGACTGCGTTGTTCATGAGATTAAAGAGAGAGGAAGAGCAAAAATAGCCAAATGCTACCTCATCGACTTGATTTAATAATGAGTGATAGCAATCGATGGTTATATATACGTGAACAATATATACAAAAAAGGAAGTAATTTAACATGATAAGATAATTAGCTATCTTAACCTAACAAGAAAGCTAGCTATAAGAAATAACGAAGTATCAAATAACATTTTCTTATATTTAATAATATCTCTATTAATATTTACTAATAAGAAATTATCTAGTATCCATAAATGTTGTGGAACATACGAAGAACAGGCCAATCGAATGCTGCGAATTGCCCAGTCGAAAAAGGACTGCGAGTGATCTCAGCTTCTAGAATTTTGATGACGAAGAAGTCAAGAGACAGATGAACGCGCACAGCCAGCGAGGGTAGAGAAAACATAGTCATCGCAAGCATGTGCGAAAAACTGCGTGCTCAACGAGCTGCATTAGTATATTCTCTTCCCATCTTGGCAAGCATATAATTTTCATTTTCGTGGTGATATTTTATATGTTCATTATTGATCCAGGAGGTCAACTAAACAAATGAACTCAACCACATGGAAGTTCATGGGGGCAAGGAAGATAAGATTTTATTTTAATAACGTGAGACTCGAGTTCATACACCACCTTCCCCTACAACACCGGAGAAAAACTCAGCAAACCGTCACAGCTCACCAGCAGATTACTTCCATGACCTCACACATGAAAATTAGAAACAAAATGCGAGAAGACCAAAAGAACGAGCGTCAAAATTGTTTATCATTATTTCCTATATTATGGCAAGATTTCGAGTTTGTTGATTGATTCCAACTAACAACAACGTGTTTTCTTAGCATTCTTAATATAATATAATTCGATTTAGACTATACTTCACGTAAGATTCACATGACATGATTTTATTCAATATGATTTTGTTTGCACTAGCTATTTTTATTATTTAATCTCTATTACAGTCAAAGTACCAATAGCTATGAAATAGGCTGAGCGTGATGGTTTCCGTGTCCGACGGTCAATGTTTAATCGTCAACGTGGTACCTTTTCTCACTCTCCCATAATCATCTACCAAGATTTAGTTGCTTTGATATTATTTTTTTTCCGTCGAGATAGGTCATCTCACATGTGCTTACTTATGTTCCCTTTTATCAAACTTGCATTCTGATCGTCAGTAGCTCCTGTAGTTTCTTACATTAGCTCCAAAAGGAGATTTCTCAATCTGTACCTTATCTTCGATCGCTACTCTTGAGCTTTTTGCAGCAGACGTTTCATCATATGAGCTCGAGCAAAAATCAAATAAACGAAATGGATCCATATCCATAGAAAATGAATTTATATGTTATAAAATTTATATAATATCCACGTATATATAACTGACAAATTGTTGTCTATTATTAATAGTCATTAGTATTCCAAGATTGCCTATCTTTTTTTTTTTCCCTCGACTCCACCATTTCTCTGTTTTTGCGCACGCGACATGAATGGATTATTTCTAATATTTATAAACCTTTCAAATATATGTCAATTTGACTATACAGCTTAGTCACGCAAGTTTTTCCAACGAAAAATCAACCCAATAGAACTTAATAAGTCCATGTCAAAACAAAATATGTTGAATTGAAATGCTTAGAATAATGAGGCTTTCACTTTGTACTCCATAAACTTTCTTATCGTTTCTGCAGTTACATTCATAAATAGAGTGACGTGATTTTTCATACATAATAACCATCCCATTAAAAGTAATTATATATGCAATTTCATGTATATTATACAACTGTTGGATGATACATAAGAAAACTTTTACGTTTCCTTCTATGCCAACGCAGTTGCATACTTTTCTCTCCCTTTGTGTCATACTCGAAAGCAATAAAAATAACAAAGAGTGGAAAACCGTGAATACGAAAAGTATTTATTCACTTCACCTCGCGGTCATTCCAACGCAAAAACAGTTCGTAACAAGAAGAAACACGGGGTCATCAGACTTGACAACATTCGAATCTTTTTCATCTTCTTCTCTGCCGCTGAAGAGGAAGGGTCGATTTCAAGGTTTAAGAGCGATCATGATAATGGTTGTCGAGGTTGAAGCAGGACAACGATCGGATCATTTTCTCTACCTCGTTAATTTCGGTTTTTACCTCCTGGGATCGCACTTATAACATGACAATTGATAGATTCACGCTTCTCCGCTTCCTTCTTCCCACTCGGCTCCTTATGATTGTTCAGAAGTCTCTCGTTCTTCTTCGATTATTTCATTCTCAGAGTTCAGGCTTTGCTCTGATTCTGGTTCTGGATCAGCAGGTCCAGGAGTTTCTTGATGATTTTCACCGTTCCGGTGTATGACAAAGTAGTCTTCAATTCTTACTGTTTTTAATGGGTCCTCTGAGGAATCTGCGGACCTCCACATACTAGGATGCTCCCTAAGGTGGCTTCTCCTCTCTGGCTGATTTTGTTCCTTCCGCCAAAGAGGATCCACATCCCAATCCTTTGGAACCTGCATTTCAAGGTGAAAGAATAAGAACACCTCATAATAAGCTCAAGATTTGGTATGCAAAGATAAGTCACTATTGTTGGGAACAGTTATACAAATTGAGCAGGACAGCGCCGTAAAATCTGGAAATAAATGATGCATCTAATGTTTGGACCAAAAAAAGACTCTTTGGATTGGGCAAAACTTGGGTTCAGATAGACTTTTGAACTTTGAAGTTTCCCCTTACTTGTCAAGGGCCTACAGACAGCTTCGATGACCTTACTGGATCCAAATCTCTGTCATCATCGTTCCATTTATCTTTCCACATCTTTTTCAGTCAAAAATCCAGAATCGATTCTGCGTATAATTTCTGTTGTCTAAATATCCTTCCTAATGCAAGTTTGTCTAACGACCACTTCCCATGCCAACAATTTCTACAACCCTAGTTGAAATTTTAGTAACAGGGACATCATTAAATTAGAGAACACAAATGATTCTGACAGATGGTGCTCAAAAGGTATTACATTACCAACACTGCTGCCGGTCTAAGATTTTTACAACAGAATCCTAAGATACATCTGGCTTTTACAAGGCAGACGACGTATCATATCTGCTCTTGAATTATTTCAGCGTTCAATAGGGAGCAACACATATTTAACAGACCTTATCACAGAATCTGACTGAGCAAGTGATGCGTATGTTACAACGACTAGTCCCCAAGACAAAGCACATAAGTCAAAACTCTTCCAGATATATCTAACAAGCCACAACACTTAATCCCCAAAGACGCAAATATTTCATATCTAAGAAACCAGTACAACATGAGATGACTTCACAACTCAGTGCACTAAGTCAGAATCTTAGAACCTTTTCGTTCCTGCTGATGTTTCCCTTGATGAGGCACAATCTTTAAAAATGTCTAATAAACAGAAGTAAAGATTAAAACCTTCGACTTGTCCTTAATTAACTACAAGTACTTCAAATTGTAAATTGACGAGATGCTGGTAGGTAAGCCTTTAAGCAACAGAAAATCATTAAATTTTCCGCCCGTGTTTGATTTAAGAAAATGGTGCATGTAATATAACAATAGTGCAATATATTTGTTAAAAAGTGATCCATTTTTGGAAAGCTCTAGACTACATCAGACTACACAGAGAAGGAAAAAGTGTCGGCAATGGTGAAAAGTAAAAGTGAAATGCAAGAAAAACAAGACAAGCCAAAAAGTGAAGACTCTCACATATTGGAGAAGTTTCTGGTACGACATGGGCAGCAAGAAGACAAGTTAAAAAAAAGTAAACTAAAGTCAACAAAAGGAGCTGCAGAGACTAGAAAATGCATAATAATGGAGAAGCAACCAAAAATACTCAATGTCGGTGGAAGAAGGCGGTGACTCACGCCTATAAAAAGGAGTCGTGGTGTCTGTTATATGCTGTAGAAAAACTAGAAACACTCCTTCCTTTGTAATACAAACTTTCATAATAAAAATATTTTTTACCTATACTCCCTTGCGTTGTAGTCCACTTTTATTCACACATACACACTTGCACACATACACGCTTCCGCAAAATACCATCAGTGGTATCAGAGCCACGTCTTTGGTTGGTATTGGGCGTTTGTCCTAACTACCCTTTCCAAATACCCATTAACTAAACCATGACCAACTCTACCTCATCCTCATTTCCCATTCCCATTTTCGATGGGAACAACTATGACTTTTGGAGCATAAAAATGACTACATTCTTGATCGCCCAAGACTTATGGGACATCGTAGAAAAAGGTTGCGAGGCTCCGCAAGAAGGTGCAAGTGTTTTGAAGGATCAACTACAAAAGGATGCAAGGGCACTATACTATATCCAGCAAGCACTCTCGGAAACCGTATATCCAAGAATAATTGGAGCAAGGACTGCAAAAGAGGCTTGGAATATACTACGAGAAAAATTTCAAGCATCGGAAAAGGTACGCACTATTCGCCTTCAAACTCTGAGAAGAGATTTTGAGAATTCCAAAATGAAATACAAGAATATTGTGGAAAATTAAAGGAACTAGTTAATCAAATGAGAGCCTATGGAGATGGGATAACTGATCAAAGGGTTGTTGAGAAAATATTAGTGTCACTTACCAAAAAATACAACTCCATAGTTACAACTATAGAAGGAACTAAGGACTTGACGACCTTGTCAGTGAGTGAATTAATAGGCTCTCTAGAAGCACATGAGAAAAGACTAATGGCACAAGATGAAGATTCAGTTGAAAGTGCCTTTCAGTCTAAAGTAAATATACGGTCTCATCAATCTAAAAATGGTGGAAGGAGCTCATGGAAAAATAAAAAAGGAGGAGAAACTATACAAAAGGAAAATAATCCACCTTGTGGTATTTGCAAGAAAACAAATCATTTGAAGAAGGATTGTTGGTTTAAAAATAAAAAACAATGCCGCTTTTGTAAAAGATATGGCCACGTAGAAAAAGATTGTCGCTTGAAAACAAATAATCGAGCAAACTATGTAGGAAAAAAGGAAAGTGAAGAGAATACATTTTACGCGGGCCAAGCAGCAAATGATAATAAAAATTAAACATGGTACATTGATAGTGGGTGTAGCAATCACATAACGGGGGACGAATCTATATTCACTGATATTGATAAGTCGGTGAAATCCCAAGTAAAGTTAGGCAATGGTGCATTAGTAGATGTCAAAGGAAAAGGCACCATCGCCGTGGAAACAAATAAAGGCCCAAAATATATACATAATGTATATCTAGTCCCTCGTCTTGCACAAAATCTCTTAAGTGTGGCCCAAATGATACAAAGTGGGTATTCTCTATATTTTAGTGGAGATGCTTGTATTATCTATGATAAATATAAAAATGTCATTGCCTCTGTTAAGATGGAAAATAAGAATTTTCCTATTCGATGGAAATATGTCAAAGATATAGCCATGAAAGCTCAACTTGATGATTCATGGCTATGGCATCGAAGATTTGGCCACTTCAACTTTGCTGGGCTAAAAAATTTCCATCAGAAAAATATGATGAGAGATTTTCCAGCTATTACAGAAATTTCAGATGTTTGTGAAGGCTGTCTTCTTGGAAAGCAGCAGAGGAAGTTCTTCCCATCTGGAGGCACATGGAGAGCTAAGAAGCCATTGGAACTTGTCCACACAGACGTGTGCGGTCCGATGAGGACACCTACACCCAATCAAAATAAATATTTCATCCAATTCATTGACGATTACACAAGAATGATGTGGGTATACTTTCTTTGAGAAAGATCAGAGGTTTTCTCTATCTTCAGAAAATTCAAGATCCACGTCGAGAATCAAAGTGGCCGAAGAATCAAAATCCTAAGGAGTGATAGAGTTACAGAATACAATTCAAAGGAGTTTAATAAATTCTGTGAAGATGAAGGAGTCCATCATCAACTGACTATTGGCTACGCTCTAGAGCAAAATGAAGTAGCAGAAAGGAAGAATAGAATCGTCATGGAGATGGCGAGGTCCATGCTAAAGGAGAAAGGCCATCCCAACACTTTTTGGGCAGAAGCAGTTTATACTGCAGTATACCTATTAAACAGGTGTCCAACTAAAACTGTTCAAAACAAAACACCAGTCGAAGCATGGAGTGGACGGAAGCCTTCAGCAAAGCATCTCAAAGTGTTTGGATGCATATGCTACGTCCACATCCCTACTCAAAAAATGAGTAAGCTAGATGAAAAGACAGAAAATGGAATATTCCTTGGCTACAGTGACCAATCAAAAGGCTATCAAATTTACAACCTAAGAACCAAGAAGCTTATGATTAGTCAAGACGTCGAGTTCAACGAGAATGCTGCCTGGAATTGGGAGCATGAAAAGATCGGGAAGAAGTACTTCACCTTGCCAGACATAACACCTGCTCAAGAGGAGTCAACATCACAAGAATAAGGAGAAGTATCGGATTCCACTACTCATGACATAACTCCACCAAGCTCTCCAAAAGTAACGCAAGAAGAATCTACTCCAGAGTCTCATGTACTAAGGGTAAAAGCCCTTAGAAGAATTTACGACACATGCAACTTTGCTATTTTGGAACCAGAAAACTACGAACAAGCATCCAAAGATGAAGTCTGGATAAAAGCCATGGAGGAAGAGATCAAGATGATCGAGAAAAATGAAACTTGGGAGCTTGTCGATCGACCCGAAGACAAAGAGATCATTGGCGTCAAGTGGGTCTACAAGATGAAGCTCAACGCGGATGGATTAATCCAGAAGCATAAAGCAAGGCTTGTGGCGAAAGGATACTTGCAACAACCAAGTATCGACTATACCGAAACTTTTGCCCTCGTCACTCGCCTTGATACTATTCGGACACTCATAGCCCTAGTAGCACAAAAAGAATGGAAGATCTATCAACTAGATGTGAAGTCGGCATTTTTAAATGGATATCTTCAAGAAGAAATATAAATAGAACAACCACAAGGGTTTATCCTCAAAGGCCAAGAAGAAAAAGTTCTCAAACTCAAGAAAGCCATATATGGGTTAAAACAAGCACCACGTGCATGGTATAGTAGAATCGATGAGTACTTCATCAAGCAAGGATTAAGGAGGAGTATGAGTGAGCCGACACTCTACATCAAGACCCAAGGTAAGTCCGACACTCTCATTGTCTCTCTATATGTAGATGATCTCACATATACAGGAAACAACGAGACAATGATCCGAGAATTTAAAGAAGAAATGATGAAGACATTCGAGATGATGGACTTGGGCTTGATGAACTATTTCCTCGGTATTGAAGTCAATCAAGATGAAGGAATTTTCATCTCACAAAAGAAATATGCAGAACAGCTCTTTGAAAAATTCAAGATGAGTAATTGCAAAACAGTGGTAACACCACTTGTGATGAATGAGAAACTATTGAAAAAAGATGGAGCTGAAAAAGCAGACGCTTCACTCTACAGAAGCCTAATTGGGAGTCTACTATATCTTACTGCTACACGGCCAGATATTATGTACACGACAAGTTTACTATCACGGTTTATGCAGAGTCCAAGCCAAATTCATTTTGGGGCAGCCAAGAGAATTCTAAGATACTTACGAGGAACCACTGATTATGGTATTTGGTACTGACCTAGTGCAACAACTAAGTTGATCGATTATACTGATAGCGATTGGGCAGGATCATTTGATGACAGGAGGAGCACCACTAGTTATGCATTCACACTGGGTTCTTGAATGTTCTCATGGGCATCCAAAAAACAAGACTCAGTGGCACAGTCTACTGTAGAAGATGAATACATCGCAGCATCTACGACCGCTAGTCAAGCAATATGGCTTCGAAGAATTCTAGAAGACATTGGAGAAGCACAAATTGAATCAACTCCGATACTTTGCGACAATAAGTCCGCAATCGCTATATCAAAAAATCCAGTATTCCATGGAAGAACCAAACATATTGACATAAAATATCACTTCATTCATGAAGTACAAAACAAAGGAGAAATTGAGCTGAAGTATTGTAAGACTGAAGATCAAATTGCAGACATATTCACTAAAGCACTACCAACAGCAAAATTCGAGACATTGAGAAGCATGCTCGGAGTATCACAAAAATGGATCAAGGAGGAATGTTAAAAAGTGATCCATTTTTGGAAAGCTCTAGACTACATCTGACTACACAAAGAAGGAAAAAGCGTCGGCAATAGTGAAAAGTGAAAGACAAGAAAAACAAGACAAGCCAAAAAGTGAAGACTCTCACATATTGGAGAAGTTTCTGGTACAACGCAGGCAGCAAGACCACGTGGGCAGCAAGAAGACAAGTTTAAAAGAGTAAACTAAAGTCAACAAAAGGAGTTGCAGAGACTAGAAAAATGCAGAATAATGGAGAAGCAACTAGAATTACTCAATGTCGGTGGAAGAAGGCAGTGACTCACGCCTATAAAAAGGAGTCGTGGTGTCTGTTATATGCTGTAGAAAAACTAGAAACACTCCTTCCTTTGTAATACAAACTTTCATAATA
Organism: Eucalyptus tenuipes; assembly: GCA_014182365.1. Lineage (NCBI taxonomy): Eukaryota > Viridiplantae > Streptophyta > Magnoliopsida > Myrtales > Myrtaceae > Eucalyptus > Eucalyptus tenuipes. Next base: position 26,298,748 of record CM024538.1, on the reverse strand, counting down.
AAAATCTTTTTTACCCATACTCCCTTGCGTTATAGTCCACTTTTATTCACACATACACACTTGCACACACACACGCTTCCGCAAAGTACCATCAATATTAAACAATATAAACAATAGCAATAGTGCAAGATACCCTGTAAATTGTGCTGCTTCAATTCCAGAATATATTCTGATGACCTTAGGCCTTCTATAGAAATGTTCACTAACAAATCATATTGCTTAAAATATCAATGACAGAGTAAAGAATAAGCTGATGGTATTTTATATTGCTAGGGACTAAAGCAATATTGCTTAAAATTCCAGAATATACTGTCAATGTGACTAAAGCAACAGATAGTTCTGACCAGTTACCTCATCAACCGCTAGGGTATAGACTTCAAGATCACCTTTCTTGTTTATGTGGAATCGTGTAAACCCTTTGTAATCAGCAATTCGAAGTGAGGAGAAGGCCTCGTCATAGTGTAAATGAAGCCAGTTAACGCAAATGTATAAATAGCTTCCAAAAACTAGAGAGACAACTGGAGTGGAAAAGACCCAGAAATAGACAAACACAGAAGCATAATATATTGCAACAACGCCACGCGACAATGATTCCATTCGATTCTGGCAGATGTCTGTCCGTGATACAGCCATGACCTAGTAATTTTCAATCCAAAAAAAGTCACATTCTAGCCAAGATATGCAACTTGAGATACCCATACTCGAAAAACGGCACCCTGAAATAATAAAAATGATACAAACCTCCGGGACATCAAAGGCAGACATGAGATATTTGATGCAAGCAGGATAAAGACCGAATGTCCATTGTTCCATACGAACTCGAAGGCCTGTTGGATCTGGAAAGTACTCACACTCCACTGTTCGGTACCACTGGTACAATGTGTGATAATCTAAGAAACAAATCTGCGTCAGCATCTCAGACACTTAAGTGAATGCTTACTTAGCCAACACAAGGACATGACACCCAAGCTCAAGAAAAAGGAATGGTCCAACGTGCCACAAGAGGAAAATTCATGAAGTTATATCAATCAATCCGACATCAGAGACGCTCACTTCTCCATTGTGTGAAAGCAGACAATCAAATCAAGCACCCAGTGATCCATGCCACATTGACATCTGAGTCATGCCACCTTCAAAAGTACATATGAATGACAAGATTGCCAAAGAATTACACGTACAGTAGAATGCTTGAAAACTAACCTGAAGTCGCCAAAAATTTATGCCTGATGCAGGCCTCTAAACCGAGTTCCATCAGTAGCACAAGCATTATAACAGAAGTCAAGTGCGCAGAAAAGTGAAGCAAACCCATCATCACTCGTTTCTTCCGCGACACTTTTGGTGCAAATGCTATTAATGCAATAAGCAATAGCAAAGCACCTGCTAGCGACACATAAGACCATTCCAGCAAGTACTTGAAAATAGCCCATACGGTGACACAAAAGCTCCTCAAATGACCAGAAACAGAGTCATCTTGTAAAATTCGATTGAGGTCACACTGCGAAGGAAGCCCAAGAATAAGGCAATTGCTCAAACATACTAACATAATAATCAATAAGCAGGAGGATAAGTAGGCTCCATGCTATTTGTTTGAGTCATCTTTGGAACTTCAATTCTCCTGGGAACTTTGACAGCTTAAAAGGGATTCGCAATGAAGAGTTAAGTAAAATGAAGACACCCAGCTTCTGATGGATTGGATTAATAAATAATGGATATGGTAAGTGCTAAGTGCTAAAGTGACATGACACCAGTCCACCGAGAATCTGAATGCAACGATGACATTCAGCTAAAGGCATACTCACTTGTGGGAACATAGAAAAAGCCAGTACAAAGTAGATAACACCACCAATAATATCAAATCGCCAGTTTTTCTTCCGAAATTTCAAGATATTCCGCAAAGCAATCTGTAAAGTAACCAGATAAAAGTAAGATTTTGCGCTACAGTTCAAAACTAACTGATTGAAGAAGCTAGATACCGTCTTGTCATATACCCTGCTAGAAACTTCAAAAGACGGATAAGAAGCCTTTGTCTCATAAGTAGCTCCACAATATTCCTTGAAGTTGCCAAATACATGGGTTGGATGTAAAAATGCCCCACCACAACCATTCACCAGTAGATGTTCCACATAAGCTGACGTATTTGCAGGTACACTATGACGCATATAATGATGCAAGTCCCCAGCAATATGAAGTTTACATCTCCGCTTCAAATAATCACGTATCAAATGAGAGAAATTCTTTCCAGATTCATTAGAGGATTTCTTTCTATTTCTCTTTCTAGAATTGTTAGAGGAATCCTTTCCAGAAACATCATTCGAGTACCAATCAAGAAGCCACTTAGGTGCATGCGTAAGTATGATCACAGAGTCCTCCTCACCAACCTACATTGAATGTGGAATTAGATACTCATTGTATCAAAAGACAGCTGCAGATGTCATGTTATAATATAAAAGTTTGTTGACTAGCTTAAGTCCCTAAAAGAAAGTTCAAATTCATACTATAGTGTGATTAAGAGGTGTATCTAGAAGTACTATAAACACAAAGAAAACACCATAATTTATTGTGGAAAATATAAATTACGAGAAGTAGCACAGGATATGAAACAAATTCTGATGATAAATGAGCTGAGATTCATTTCAGGTTGCAGTTAACATTATCATGAACGCACATCATTGCCCATATGTTCATAAAATCTATAGATAATAGAGTATCATCCTCTCTCAACAAATAACTATGAACAATCCTTGTCCAACAAGTGAACGACCTTTCGAACAACAAAAAACAAAGAAATGCAAACAGTCCAACGGCAAATGGGACCGGAGACGGATAGCAAATAATTCAGTGTTGGAAAATCTCCAGAAAAATGACCGAACAAGCAGACAGATGCTATCCCACCCTATGGAATATCCTAAAGAGAGATGCGAACAATCGGACACATGTCCTATGAGGGTCCCTCGACTCAAAAAGTTCCCTCATCAGTTTTGTTTTTGTTTTTGTTTTCGGCACCTCTATCGGAAATTGATAAAACCTGCAAAGAAAAATGAAGTACCTTGTCGTTCGCCAGCTCCGAGAAGAATTTAAATTGGTACACATCAATATCTTCATGGAGTGCCAGGTCCAGGCCAAATACCCACCAATTTTGTGGGAGTCGCAAAGCAAAATAACTCTTTTTTTGAGGCATAAACCACCCACCTAACCAACTTTTATGGCATATGTACCTCGTGAAAGTATGGAGTCCATCAAACCAATCTGCAAAACCACACAAAGATGATTTTGAGGTAACCATCACACTGGCACTGCTGGTTTAGTTTAAGAAAACAAAGGAAAAAATAACAAAATAGTCTTAAGCCTATTACAATTTTTTCAATTCAATTCCAAACTCTTTCTTTTTTCTATTTCGGTCGTAAACCTTTTGTAATTGTGTCAATTCAATCCATTTAACCAAAGTTGGCTAACCGTCCCACCGACGCTAATGTGTCATTGTTTAAGTATTTTTTTTTTTCTTCTCTCTCCTCCTTCCTTCTTCCCCTAGCCAGTCACCAGACCTCGATGATCGGCTAGAGGCGTTGGCCAACGGGCTCACCCTCACCGACCATTAGCGAGGTTGAGCCTTACCAGATCGACGGCAAGGTCCCATCGCCGGGTGAGGCCAATTTGGCAAGGCTCGACCTCGCTCCAAGTGGGTGAGGCTTTGCCGTCGCAGGACAAGCTCAGCCTCACCCAGCCATGGCGAGGTCGAGCAACGCCGTCACTGGGTGAGGCTCACCCTTGCCAATGGCCAACAAGGTCGAGCCTTGCTATTGGCCGGCAAGGTCGAGCCTCATCTAGCAAAACCTCTAGCCAATCATTGAGGTATGGCAATTGGCTGCGGGAAGAAGGAAGGAGGAAGAGAGAGAGAGAGAGAGTAAAAAAAAAATGATACGTTAGCATAGGCCGACCAAATTTGGCCAAATAAATTGAATTGACATAATTAAAAAAGGTTTAGAATTGAATTGGTAAAAAAAAAAAAGTTTAAAACTGAATTGAAAAAAATGCAATAGATTTAGGACTGTTTTGGTAATTTTCCTTTAAAGCGAAGAAGGATATGGATTCAGCACAAAGTAATGGTGTCAATTTCAAAAATGATACAAGGTGATCTCCAAGAGCCAGACAAATAACTTAAGCAAGTTTCAGGATGAAACCGCTGCTAACCATGGTTTCCAGGAATTATGAAAGCCTCGGGTCCATCAGAGAACTCAAGTGGAATCTCAGGCTTGTCCACAGCGATCTGCTCTGATTCGTACCAAGCTGGAGGAGGCTGAAGAGCACACATAAAAGGACGAAAGAATCTGTATTCGTAATTGTCTGGAGTCGGATTTGGATATCTACAAAAGGAAGCATAATATTTTGCTTGAGTGGGAGTCGAACATTTCTGGAAAATGATGCACTTATACAAGCAAATGATGCCTAATTCTCTGTTCACCATGCTTCTTTTAAAATCAAACCAGCTGACACTTCATTTCGTACTCTGCAACCAATATGATCCAATAAAAAATGTATTGTTCAACACTAGCCGAAATGAAAGAAAACGAGTGAAGGAGCCCAGTCTGAACTTACAATTTTAATAATTTGTTAAAATTCGAATAATATTTTAAAATGTCATGAGAAAGTAGGAATCACTTTCAGGTTTTCTTAAGTCAAAACAAGCCAACCCTGAGGTAATCAAATCACATTCCCGAAGTGGCAAATGAGAGTCTCAAGCTCGATGAACATAACATATATCTGGAAACGTAATGGTACAGTAAAGGCAAGTTAAGCCAACTGATATGTTCCTCCTCAAGAAAAAGTAGATGCAGAACAGTCAGTCTAAATAGAACAACATATAAAATAGACCAGAAGTTCAAATGCAAAATTTAGCCAACCAAAAAGGTTGGTACTGCTTCATTTACTACTTACCATGAGCATTGGACCCACTAATTTTATATGACTAATGGTTTAAATACTATATAAGAATCATCAGTCTTGAACTCTGCATGCTCCGGTTCATGCAGGAGATACAATAAAATGACAGCAAGAAAATTACTTAAACCGATGCAAATTGTCATGCTGTATAATAGAAAAATGCGTGATTGACTTACGCAAGATCGCCCCCTATGAGAAGCAAGTTCCCTCGTTTTAAGGGATGGTTCCCAGGTGGCAAGAGAAGCTCCGAATCACTACTGGTCTCTACATTAAGTTCGCGCTGAGCCAGTAGCCGTGCAATGCAGTAAGAAGAGTTCCAACCATCACCAGTATCAGCCACGAAATCAAACCAAAAATCTTCTTTATCCCTGAAGCGGTCATACAAAAAATCCCGTTGAACTCCATCTTCGACCTTGCTCACTGCTGCCTGATGAATTAAAAAATGATGAGATGATGCAGCCACTGCATTTTTTATGCACACATGGTTTTGTACTTAAAAAGCCTCAAAATGCTTAATTTAATTAGAGAAAGCAAACGGTTATTCACACCGATTACATATATGCTAGAGTGACGAGAAATTGATTTGATAAAAAGATGGAGAGATTGCAAATAAAATGATCGAAAAGAAACACTGACAATCAAAGTTCGCAAATAGCAACTATAGATCGATTGCCAACATAAATTACTCATTCAATCTTTAAACTATCTAAACACCTTTTCTTCCTTTTCTTTTGTGTGTGTGTGTGTGTGTTTTTTTTAATTATTATCTTTTACTTTGAGTTTAAAAACAATTGCTTAAGTTAGACAACAATAAAAAGTTAAATGATTTGATAACCTAAGCTATACTTGATGCTGTGTTTGTGATGCCTAGGTTTCATAATATTCCTTTTGTTAAGATCCAACAAGGAAAAAGTGTGAAGGAAAATCTATTGAAGTCATTTCCAGGTCAACTATCTTCTTAGAGAGATCGATAGGCTGATACAGAGAGACGTGAACTGCATTTAGGAGGCAGATTTCCGAGAAAACGGGTACATCATGAATTAAGTTCATGGAGTTTAGAAAAAATCGAACTTAACCTGCATCATGCGACTGTCAAAGCGGCCAAGAAAGACGGTTACTGACACTATGAGGTCAAACACCGTCTTAAAAAGATCAGCTGAAGTTCTGCAGTACACAACAACTGTATGAGTAAAAAACACTCCAAGATCCCCCGAAAAATGGGCAAGAAAAGGAGAAAGAGGAGGGAAAACGTATACCCAGAATACCAAGGAACCATGTCCAAAAATTCTGATTTCATTTCGTCTAACGTATACCCAGAATACCAAGGAACCATGTCCAACAATTCTGGTCTCATTTCCTTTTCTTCTCTCGCCGATAAATGGTGAGTGAGAGCCCACCTGCTCGTTATAAAATTCTAACGAATTAAGTTGCAACCTCCGCAGACTGGTGAAAAAGATTTTGATGAGAGGCAAAAATGAGGTGAACCGATACAAGGTCATCTATAAGCACAAGACCATTTTACTTTTCTACTGCCGTATTTTTCAACTGCATTATCACAAAGAACTCCAACAAATAGTCGTCCATCATATCCACGCTACCGACTTTATCAAGGTGGTGTCCTTAATTGGCTAATGAAAACACTTACAGTGTTAACTATTGCACCATAACGAGAATAAGAACAAGTATCCATCACAAAACTATGTCCAAGACAAGGCGGCAAAGTTCTGTTAGCAATTAAACTACCAGAGGTCTTAAAATAAGTCAATAAGAAACTATTGGTAATAGTATTTAATTACTATGAAAATAACAATATGTTTAAAAAAAAAATCAAATAACAAATAATTATACCTTATTGTGAGGTCTACTCTTTCAAAAATTTATAACTCATAACGAGCTTGTTATTTTCATGATGGCTCAAAGATTGTTATCTAGTAAAGTCTTGTTACTACTTCTCACTCTTTCACTGCTACCTCCTCCGCTACTTTCCAAAGCTCTCCTAAGAGATTATGAGAGAACCGCCGCAACCTAGGAGACCCATGGCTAGTCTTTCTAGTCTTTGAGTATTTCAAATCTTACGAGAGTAGAAATTTCATCAAACTTCTAGCACCGGGAGAAATAATAGGAGATTATACTCTAGTAGCTGGATACCTCAAAGCTAAAATGTTATGGTAATTTCTTATTTATAAATTTCTAATGTTCTATTTATTTTTACTTTTTTTCCACATACTACTTTTCATATTTAACGAGAGAAATTGCTAGAAATTGGAGCTCAGATTGAATTTAGTATGGATCCAAGTCCGAGTCAGGTTGGGTCAAATAGTATCAAATCGGTTATGGATCTCTAAAATTGCACCACATAAAAATGAGTGGGGTGAATGGGTCGAATTGGATCGGACATATTTTCAACCTACCAAATCTGAACCGATCTATCAAAGACAAACAAATTGTCACTCACCCGGTTGACCTTTCCAGAAGATAATCGGCAATATAAAGACCTGTAACGAGTACAAAGGAGAAATTTCATCAGAACCCTGCAACGAAAAAGAAAACGATAAGTAGCCATGACATATGATCAATGCAGAAAGCGTTCATTTTGTACCTGCCCGAACATGACCCACTTCGACCAGAATGGATAATCATTAGCAGACCCAACCGGAGCAAACCAACACGAGCAAATCTCGTCCTTAAACTCATTGATCCGCAGGAGTTTCGAGATCAATGTGTCCCTTTCTTCTTTCTTCCCAAAAGAGAACCAGCCATAACATTTTCCCTCAAACGGCGTTTGCTTCAAATAGGCACGGTTCCCGCAGAGACTATAAAATCCACAGCAGGCAATGCTTAGAACCTGTACATAACGTAATATGCATTATACTAAAAACCAAAAGAAAAAGCCTATGTTGTATAATCTTCAAAGAAATGGATCCTCATAACTAACCGTGCTCTTCTGTAGAAGGTTCCACAGCTCAGGTCTTCTTCTCGCCTCTGGAGATACAAGCCCGATATGCGAAAGACCGATGAATATTATGTGGAAGACAGTAAGGAATAAAATAGAGGAGCCATAAATTGTCAAATATAAAGACAAATTCATCCTCAAATCCGCTCCTATTGACTGAGAACTGGGAAAATGATACAGAGTGGCCACGGACATCCACGCGATGTGCCTGTGAAAGCAAGCATTACCCTCAAAGACAGTTAAAACAGCTGTTAGTGCACTCAAAAGATCAAAAAGCAAGCCCCCATTTAATAGCAGAAACAATCATTTAGGTAGGCTTGCGACAAATTAGTACTCACCATCTGCTAAAATTCAAATAACTGGGCTCAATGGGATTCGCGACGAACGGAGACGAAAAGAAAAAGAAGATACCAAGCAAGCAAGCACCCATAGACCACCAGTCGATGCTCTTATCCAGCACCTCAATAAGTTTGTGCATATCATCCGAAGATATGAAGAATAGGGAACCGACAACCGCAGCTATTATAGCGTACGTCGAATGATGCATCTGAATAGTCCATATTCGCCACAGCACGTCAAGGAGACCCATGGACTGCTTCGCAGACCCACACTCGTGGTCCTCAGCCCGTCCCTTGTCACTTGGAGAACTTCGATGACGAAGAAATGAACAGATGGCTGTATGCGCAGAGAGAGAGAGAGAGGAAGGAACAACTGAAACGGGGGAAAGAGAGGAGTCAAAGGTTGCTTGTGCAAAAAACCGCATAAAATGGAAATGGTGTGTGAAGGAAAAACTGAGGCAGGGCAGAGAGAAGTCCACACCGCATGAAATGGGAATGGTCTGAGAAGGAACAACCGAAACAGGGGAGAGAGAAGAGTCAACTCGTGCATGTACGAAAACATTCAGGGTGGGTTTGGCATTCGGAGTAGATTAGATCAAATTTGTCAGCCCATTTTTATTCTTTTCTCTTCTTTCTTTTTGTTCTTCTTCCCTATCTTCTCTTCTTCAACCGCCGCCACTGCTGCCGCCGCCGCCCCCGCCGCCATCGGCGATCGCTAACAACCAATCCGGCAATCTTGCCGGGCTATGGTGAGGTCCGACAAGCTCGCTGGAAGCTCACCCAGCCACTGGCGAGGCTCGGCCTCGCCAGATCTGGAGTGGTCGAGCCTCGCCAGTGGCCAAGCGGGCCTCGCCCTAGCCATGGCTAGGCAAGGCTCGACCTCGCCCAGATCAAGCGAGGCCAAGCTTGCCTAATCGTCGATGGGCCTCGACCTCGTCAGGCCACCGTGAGGTCGGCGTTGCCCGACCTAGGTGAGGCCGACCTCACGGTGGCTCGGTGAGGTCAAGCCTCGTCGACGGTTGGGCGAGGCTGCTCGCCCAGCCAAGGCCCGGCCAACAAGGCGTGGCCTTGGTTAAGGCCAGTGATGCTTCGGCGAGGTCACTGACCCACGTTTGGCTAGTCGCTGATCATCCCAAGGCCGGTGACCAGCAACCTTGAAGAAGAAGAGGATAAAAAAAGAAAAAAGTAATAAAATTATTTAAAAATTAAAAGAAAATGATTTGAAGTAGAAATTTTGAGGATGGTGCCAAACGCAATTTTATTCCGGGAATTGAAATTTTGGATAGTTATCAAGCAATTTAAAATGCTTAGAAATTGTTTCCGAAAACAGAAGCATTACCAAATGCACCCTAAATAAACTCAATCATGAGGAAGTTTACAGTGTAGGGGGAGAAGATAGGCTTAACATGTGAAATTTGAGTTCGAATGTGTCCTTCACCGTAACACCAAAGAAAAACTCAAAAAACTGTTGAAACTCACAAGCAAATCAAAATGAGAGAAGACCCAAAAGGAGTGTCAAACTCGTTTATTATTATGTTTCTTATGTTACGACAAGATTTTGAGTTTGTCAATTGATTTTATAAAACAAAAATATGTTCCCCATATATGACAAGTATTATGAATCTCGATAATCTGGAGGGTTTATGGTTTAATATGATTTAATGTAGACTATATTTAATATAAGAATAGTCTCTGTGTCAGAGTAAGAACATTATGATGGATACGTGGGTTCTATATTGTTTTTATCAAGACCAACAATAAGAAGAAAGATAAAGTTTAGTGTTTTGGTTTGGATCTCTCTTGGTGGCTCTGATGCCACTTACGGAATCACACGGCAAAAACCCGATAACTTTCTGCAATACCTTCACTCAAGAAGATTACTCGAGAGAGCCCAAATTCAACCCCAAGTGAACTTACTCGACTTAAAGAGTCAAGTAGGAAATGTCTCAACTTGAATCTCCACCTTGTTGCATGTGAGGACTACAACAGCACCACCTACCTTCATCCCTGATTACCATGGAGGGAAAATAGTTAAAGACCATGTTGTTACTCAATTGACTTGATTTGATTATATCTTATGATCAATAGACTTTTTATGCCCGAATAATATCTAAATATGTAGAGAGAGAGAGAATGAAGTCATCTAATTTGTAGTTACCTTAATCTAATGAGGAAATTAGATACCTTAGAAAATACCGAAATATCTAATAATATATCTATTATCTAATAATACCTCTAATGATATTCGCATATTATCTAATATTCATGAACATACGCCCACGATGCTCTCTCTAACTTCTGGACGGGAGTGTGCATGCCATGGGAAGATATGAAGAACAGCCAAACGAAACTAGAGCAATCGTGGCGTGCCTCCAGTTGCAGCGAATTGCCCAATAGAAAACGCGAGTGCGAGTGACGTCAGGTTCGAGAATTTCGATGACGGAGAGAGAGAGAGGAATGCGCGCAGCTAGCGAGCATCGGAAAAGTAAACGCGCGCATGCGCGAGAGACCGCATTGAATGTGAGCACGTGCGTAAGGAACAGCATCAGTATATTCTCTTGGCACCTTTGCAACATATTATTTTCGTTTCAATGTAATATTTTCTATGCGTTCTTCTCGCTAACGTTTTAATTATTGATTGATGACTGATGATAGGTCAATCTGACCGAAATAAACTCAATCACGAGGAAGTTCATCGGGCAAGGGACAATAGATTTTTCAAAAATGAGATATTGAGTTCAAATACCACCTTCATGGTAACACCAATGAAGATTTTTTAACAAAAATTTTAGAGAAAATTGATTCTTTCTTGTTGGAAGAGAAAAGTGTTTCCACCCATTCTAAATTTGTTTCTTTGAGTCCATGGAAAACGTTTTCTATAGATCAATTAATTTCTCGTTATCTAAACATTAGAAAGTTGGAAAATAATTTTCAAAAAATAGTTTGCTTTTTAAACAGACGGACCCTAAGATTGCCTTTTTTCTCCACTCCACCCTTTCTCCTTTTTTGCGCCCGCAATGTGTATGCATCATTTCTAGTTCTTATAAACTTTTCATGTATACGTCAATTTGACTTTATGCTTAGGGACGCAAGTTTATCCAAATAAAAAAATTAACCCTATACAACTTGATAAATTGTAATGCTTGAAAGAATGGGGTTTTCACTTTGTAGTCCGTAAACTTTCTTATTGGTCTGTAGTTTCAGACTTTAACTAATTTGCATCTCCATTCTTGCACATGACCTCTTCTTGAGAGGGTGACGCAAATGTGGGCTTTTCATGGGCTAGCCCAAAAACTGGCGAGTTAATTAGTTAATTAGGCCCACTCAATGCAAGAGCTCCGCTCAAAACCAACAATATAAACTAGGGAAAATTTCAAAATGGGACCCGAAGTGCCTTCTTTTTCTCAAATAAGGGTCTGAAGTGAACATTGTTTCAAATAGGGACCCGTAGTGCCATCACTTTCTCAAATAAGGGCCTGAAGTGGATGTTGTTTCAAATGAGGACCTAAAGTGATTATGTTTGTTTCAAATAAGGACTCGACTTTTCGGCGATCAAGGGTATTTTCGTCTTTTTTCATTTTCCGCCTTTTTTTCTTTCCTCTTTTTTTTTTTTTTTTTTTGGTTCTTCTTCTTCCTCTTCGCCAGTGGCCGGCTGACCACTGGCAATGCCCACAGAGGGCTGGGCGAGGGTCGCCCTCGCTGGCGAGGGCCACCCACGCCGGTCCTTACTAGTAGCTAGCGAGGGCCGACCTCATAGATGGCCCCTGGGTGAGGGTCGCCATGCCCAAGCGACGCCATCCCTCGCCTGTGGCTAGCGTGGATGGCCCTCACCGACGAAGGCGACCCTCGCCCAGCCCTTTGTGGGCATCGCCGATGGCTGGCAGCCATCGACAAAGAGGAAGAAGAAGAAGAACCAGAAAAAGAAAAGGGGAAAAAAGGGGAAAATGCTAAATGACGAAAATATCCTTGACCGGTCGAAAAATTTAGGCGATCGGCAACCGACAAGGTCGAGTCCTTATTTTGAAACAACCAAAGCCACTTCGCCCTTATTTGAAACAACCAAAGCCACTTCAGTCCTTATTTGAAACAAAATCCATTTTAGGTCCTTATTTGAGAAAATAAGGATACTTTGGGTCCTTTTTTGAAATTTTCCCTATAAACTAGCAGCGTCAATAATACCCTATCCAAACAAAAAATTTCAGGTATTTTCAAATCGATTTTAATTCCAATTCGGATAGTAAGTAAAAACAAAAAATGGGTACATTGACATTTCGGTTCAGTTTGCAAAACAACCTGAGACCCCGTAATTGTTGTAAGGAAGAAAGCAAGGAAAACGTTAATCTGAAAGCTCATAACATGAAGAAAGCAAATGGTGTCTTCGAAGTCACCAAAATATCCGACCTCAACTATATCGATCTCTCCACATCCAATGTTCACCAATCCGTCGCTCTACTCAACCAGGTCCTCAATCGCTCTCCTTCTTCTTCGCCCTTTTTTTTTTGGCTTTTTGTGTTAGAAATTCTGCATGAGACGCAACGTCGGCGAGTGCAACGTCGGCGATTAATTCCTAGTTCGATATCGTTTTGCATGCGTATAGGCGTGCTTGGATTGCAGGTTCTTCTACGTGTAAACCACGGAATAAGCCGTGAGTACGAGATGAGCTTTTCGAGCAGAGCAAGTGGTTTATCAATTTGCCGATGAGCGAGAAGATGAAGCTCCTGAGCACAAGAAGCATCGAGGCTACACTTCCTGAGAACGAGTTAAAAGGGTACACTCCGGCATGGAAAAAGGTTATAATTTCTCCAAAACTCCAGCGGTCTAAGAGTTAATAATAATACGATGGCTCACAACCTCCGCATCTAGTTCGACCACGGGCTTTTTGCGCCTTGATCGACAGGGCAACATTTTGCGAAGCGTCTTGTTAACTACTCAATAAGAAAAAAAAATCATTTTCATTGTGCTAATTACGCTTAATTCAAGAGAGAGATCTCATCAAAATGATGAACTTCTCTTGCTTTGGTATATAACAATTTTCTCGGGTGTACTTGTTAACGAAATCCTTTTGTTAAATTACTGACAAGTGCTATAAATTTTTTTAAGGTGATTGATAATGCTACCGCAAAACTTTATGAAGTATTAAGGCAAGGGCTCTTGTACTCAAATTTATCTGGCACAAATTTGCTTTCAAATCAATTGGGGAATTGTTTTATCTGCTCGGAATGTTTCAGAGACCAATAAAGAGCTTATAGAGACAGACATATACATTCAGCATATTTACTCGCAATTCAATTATTAGTCTAAGGACCCAATTGTTTTTAAAAAAAAAATCAGGGGCTAATGGTGTCGTTACCCTTTTAAGTAAAAACTACATGTGCTTATTGATATTATAAACAAACATGCAGTATTATATTCCAACTTTATTCGATTTCCAAAATTTGGATTCTGAGTTCGAGTCGAGCGCAAGCACAAACCTAAGTTTACTCCCGGTCGTGGTCATGTTTGAGACATCAAGCTCGATCGAGTTTTAATGGAGAATTGCTTCCCTACGAGGCTACGGTACTCTTTTGTCAACGATGGCGATAGGCACTAGCAAATAAAACGGGGGCGCAGATAGAAAAAAACAACTAAAAAGATAGTCACACTCACACATCGGCAAACATCAAATGAACAGTTAGAAATGGAAAAATAAAAATCAATCGTACGAGAAGGTAACATCAACTCGTCACTAATTATATTTTTAAAACTTAGATGAGACCTGACGTGCACCATTTGGTACGAGGCAATCACGATAGCACAACGCTTAAAGAGAAAATTATAAATGAGACCTCAACACGCTTTGTAGAGAAAGGCAGATTTGCAAATCTTATCTGCTTATTATTATAAATCAACTTGTTTGTATGGGCACTCTTTAAATTTAATTTTACTTCTCTTTTGAATCTATTGAACATCTCAATACATTTGAAACAAAGCCTATCAGTCATTGGATGCCAAAATTCAATCTTAGACATTTCATCGAAAATTGCTGACGTGGTAATGTGCCATATAGGATGGCCAGCGATAACTGGACCATCAAGTTAGCAATGCCTAGTGAAAATTAATCAAAAGAATTATATTAAAATTTCAAGTAAAGGTTTAGAACTAAACTAATAAAATTAAAAGTTTAAATTAAATTGGCATTTGTATATTAAGTTTATTTATTAATTACCATTAAGAAGTATGGTATATCTCGAAATCAAATGCTTCAATACATACATTTTATATGTTGTTTGATGTCCCCAATTCTTGTTCCACGATTTAAAATCTTACACTCTACTTGCTAGCTTACGTTGCCCACAGCTATGCGGAAAATAATGCACTATTGAATAAATTAGTCCAAGAAAAAAGTCCTCTATTATTTGAGGTACGGTATCTGAATATTTAATATGCTCGTGATTGCAAATTTGTTTTTGTGCTGGTTGCAACAAATTGCTGCCATAAAAAATAAGCCTAGGCACTCTAAGATAAGCCAAAAGGAAACCTAGTTATAATGCACCCTCGTGTTTGCTTTTGTTTTGTTTTTCCCCTCCGCCTTTCATTTTCTTGCATTATACATTTAAGGTCTTCCCAAAAATTGTATCCTAGTATTATTAAGTGAATTTTTTCCTTACTAAATGTTTGACATTGTAAAGCCCAAACCACAAACACAAGAAGAAGACGGTAAATTTTAAAATCGAATTTCATATTTTATTGCCTTTTAGTAGAACGGTCGAATTGCATTCCAGTTAGTTTTTGCGCATCTCAGCTACCCGAACAATTTTGAGGACAAGCTTCCCCAAACTTTTACTTTTATAGTGCTCCCAACAAAACCTGAACTCAAATGCACAAGGCGTGGAGCACAATACACATTTGATATTCTACATTTGATGTTCTAACTCATCAAATGCAAATAATTCTAAATTTTAGACTGTTTGTTTTGATTTTATGGTTGCATTTCACCTGGTCTTACCTATTTAGGCGGCTTCCTCCTCAATACACACACATGTATATAATATTTATATAAAATAGCCAACAACGATGCCAATCATTAAACCTTTTTAATGTGCAATATCCTCCTTAAATTTCGAGCTATTGCAACGAGATCCCTAAAATTCTGTACCATGTGCAACGTCATTTCCGCAATTTCCATTGATTGAACTGGGTTCTTAAAACTATCTCAATTCAATGTCTTGTACCTATCAACTAGGGTTAATGAAAATTTGCTGAAATGTTTATATACGTAAAAAAAGAAGTTAGCTCTCCTCCCCTCACCTAGGGCGCCACCAATGACCATCCTCGTCGCCTCTGGAATATAGTGCCACCACTATGTCGTCAATCGTCGCCGTCGTCCTCCTATTAGTCCCATCTCTGGTCTCTCTCCGGCACTCCGCGGTGAAGGTTGACCCAGCCGACCTTGGCTTCCCCTTCGCCGATCAAGCCATCTATCGAGCACTATAGAGTTAAATCTGGATGCTCTAGCATCCTCGAATTGTTATTCCCAAGCTTCCCGAGTAGTCGTGAACCACACAATAATCAAGGGATAATTACCAAAAAAGTACTAAATTTTTTTATATGAATATTAATTCAGTTATAAACATTTTAATTTAGCCAACTTAATCCTAAAACTTTGGATGATCTGCTAATAAGGTTCTTCCAACCAATTTGGCCACAAATTATTGACATGGATAATTTTTGCAATTTAAAAAAAAATCAATTTTTTTTATTATTGTGACCGGTGAGGGCTTGCAAACCCTCGTCGGTGGTAGGCAAGGTGAGCCTCGTCCAGATCTGCACGGACTTGTTAGCTATTGCCGGCAATAAAGACAAAATAAACAAAATAAAACTTCAAAAAAATTTATAAAAAATTGCAAAAATTATAGAACGCCAGCGTGTTTCATAAAATGGCCAAAATCTATATCAGTAATTTCCAACCAAAATTAATCGGAATTACTGTATTGGCAATAATCAAAAGGAAAAGTTTAGCATCGAATTGGCATAGGTTTTGGAATTTTTTGATAATTGATCCCTAGGCAGCCCATACATAAGTGGGAGGTGCAAGGTGTGTGCGCCTTCTCCCTAGCTGAGACACTTATTGGTGACGAAGCAATCAACACCTTCTCTCTATATATAAGTCTGCGCTTAGTACCTAAAAAGCTGTAAGTCTAGTCTCCGGAATCCTGATTCTTAACTTGGGTGTTACTATTGTGACATCTTCTCCACAAAAACCATGAGTCTAGAGGGGAAGCTGGAGGTCGAAATCGACATCCAGTCATCCACAGATAAGTTCTACAACCTCTTCAAGAGCCAAATCTACCACCTCCCCACCATTTCCTCCGATATTATCCAAAAGGTGGAGCTCCACGATGGCGACTGGAACTCCAGCGACGCCATCAAGCATTGGAATTACACACTAGGTAGGTACACCATCTCGAAACGCTCCCTCATTGATTAATCACCCCAGGAAACTTTCGCTGCTCAATCTGGTACAAGTTCCTCCAACTCGGGGCGGACAAGTCACAGAAGTAATCGCCTGACCTTGAAACGATCCTACTTGTATGGGACCTCTGTCTCGACTTGCGTCTTATATATATATATATGGATTAATGGATAGGCCAATATAATTCTCGAACCTTGTACTGATGCCAGGTTGAGACTTTGGATATTCAGTTTCAGTGAGAGGCTAACAGAGTCTAGTAATTGGCTTGACCAAAATCTGGAAATTGCAGATGGGAAGTCGTTGACAGTGAAGGAGAAGGTCGAAGTAAACGATGAGAACAAGTCGATCACGTTCAATATCATGGAAGGAGATATACTGAAGGAGTTCAAGAGCTTCAAGGCCACTGGGCAGGCAGCTGCGAAAGCCGACGGCAACGGAAGCACAGTGAAGTGGACCCTTGACTACGAGAAGCTGAATGAATCCGTTGCTGAGCCTAAAAGCTACACCGATGCCGCCGTCAAGATCACTAAAGACGTCGATGCTCATCTGCTCAACGCGTGAAGCAGGGCATCTTCACGCTGCTGCTTGCACGAGAGAAACGCTGCCGCAGAAGATGATCTTTACTTGATTACACCGTGCGTATGTGTGTGCTTGTGTCGATATTGTGTTCAATGTGTAATCTTATCTATTGCCAAGCTAAATAAAGTTCTTGGTGTGCTTATTGTGTATATATTCGCTGGGTGCTTTTGTTCCGAAGTATCAGATTGATTTTTCCCATACTAGTAAATTTCGATTAGTGCTGGTAAATGTCAAATGACTGTGAGTAAATTAGATAACCAGTGAATTTATTTTTATTTTTTTCAAGAAACTAGCTGGAAAATTACTAATAATTTTTTGCAACTTGCCAATTACCAATTTTTGTAGTAACTTACCAGTTTCATTTATCTGACTTACTAAGCTTCGAATATAGTAACTCTTATGCAAAGTTACCAACTTAAATTAGAAAATTCTATCAACTTTTGTCAGAATAAACTATCAACTAAATTTAATTTATCAATTTTAGTTTGAGTTTTTTTTTTTTTGGTCAGTAATTTTTGTTTGAGTTACTAACCAACTTTCAATTTTCTTCTAATTTACCAACCTTTTTATTGAGTTACCAATTTTTATTTACCTTGATTAGCAAACCCTATATATATATGATTTTAATGGTCATTATCATTGACAAACTTTTAGTTGCGTATCCCTGTAAAACCTTAAATTAACCAACCTTTTTACAAATTACCAGCTTTAATTAGAGTGACTTTACCCATTTTTCTTCGATTAAGTTACTAGCTCTGAATTGACTTCTACATATATCGTGCTACCACTTATGAACACGATGGTGTTGTGAATCACGTTGTAATATGGGCTAAGAATAACAGAGTTGAAATTTATGGATATATGTTAATATTTAATAGAAGATGACAACGATAGGGCATATATAGTGCATAAATAATGCAACATGTCAATTATCAAGTCTCAAGTGGTTAGTAACTCCAAATATGATAGTGCTCTAAACCTATGAGTGTCAGTCTTGTCCACACGGCATTGTTTCGATCATCAGAGAATGTGTTTTTCTATTTCTTTAAGTAGAAAAAATATTTCTAACTACAGAGATGAATATCACGACATGCAAACATGATAAAAAAATAAGGGTTAATACTCTGAAAAACCCCAAACTGATATACCTGTAACAAATTTACCCCAAACTATTTTTTTGACAACCAAAAACCCTGAACTGATATACCTTTGACAAATTTATCCCAAACTGGTACACTTGTAACAAATTTATCATTTGTTAGTTTTCGTTAAATTTTATTGTCAAATTATTAAGTTAAATGACACGTGACAATTGACTAGTATACAAATTTGGGATTTTACGATCCGTTTGTCACAATTTACAATTTTTGTGGTATTAATCCAATTTAGCAAAGGGTATATTTGTCACAAATTTATCAGTTTGGGATTTTTTGTAGTCGAATAAAAAGTAGTTTGGGGTAAATTTGTCATAAATGTACAAGTTTAGGGTTTTTTATGGTCAGTCGGGGTAAATTTGTTACATGTGTACCAGTTTGGGGTTTTTCATTGTCAAAAAAATAGTTTGGGGTAAATTTGTCACAAGTGTACCAGTTTGAGGTTTTTCAGGGTATTAACCCAAAAAATAAATATAAGTGATCTCTATGTTTATAACCTTCTAATCAAAAAACTAGTTTGAAGAAAATTCCCTCTTATCATAAAGGGAGAAAATTATGGCCCTCTATTGAATCTAAACACTTACATATCAAATAGATATCGTCATTTTAATTAAATTGACCACACTCATATTGCCAAAGGGTTTCTCCAATCAAGCATCTGACTAATGACTTATAAATATGGACATCACACACATAAATTTAATGGAACGTTCATTACTTCAACTACCTTTATCCTTCCTAGAAATATGGTTTCTTTGCCATCTCGTTTGCTTCCCCAATTGCACGATGCTATTACCAATCGGTCACTCTACCACTTAGCTACTGAGGAAACAATAGATCTTTAGGAGTTACCCAATAAATGACTCCTTCCAAGGACAATGGTCTTATTTTTCAAAGAAAAATCAAGAATTATTGCACTACCCTCATTTCCTAGAAGACACCCATATATCACAACTCGGAGACAAATTCATAATGCAAAATCTATAGATCATGTGGACGAATTTCATCCACACCCGTACTTATGCAAAGCCCATGAGGAGGCTCACACGATCAATAATTCAGATGATTTGGTTTATATAGTTTATAAATCATAAACCTTTTTTTTTTTGTGTTTTTTGCTTTTCTTGGAGTAAAGAAGCTTGATCGGATAGTTTGATGCCCCCGAAAGGAATAAGGAATAAGTGTATTCTATATACAATAACGTATATGCAGCATGAAGTGTCCTGTATACGTTTAATAAATAGTCTTCTCGAGCAACTTTTAATATTAACTTCTGCGAGAGTTGCACGTATAATTAATAATTTTAGCTGCCTAAGTATTTGTCAATCTGACTAATGTCTAGGGTCTTGTTCATTCCGCTCGCAAGAAGAAACCTGAAAGACAAAAAGAACAAGGAAATTAATCAGCCAAAAAGGGAGAGCAATTTAGATTCCAAATATAATAAGGGCATAAAGTATATATTTATATATGTAAAGATTAATGTGACATACTTGTCTCTAAGAACTGCAGTCATGGACCGACAACCTCCGGGCACTGTCGACTGCATATTTACAGCTATATTCGGATTGTGAATACTCTGCCGGAGGTGTACCCAACCGTATTGCCCATTTTCCTCGTCCGAAACCTTTGCCCTGTGTTTCAAGTAAAGATAACCCCATAATAAGCATACCGTCAGTGTAAAAACGAAGATATATTGATGCATGTATTTACAAGTAGCTAATCTACTGATAAATTGAAGATTGCTACATATAAGTATACTGTATGAAATCTACTATCTCTTATATGCTTAATTTTTTGCTAATTACAAGAACTATACAACTTATCAACTAATGGATTAAACAAGATTACTTCTATTCTCAATCTGAATTTAAAAAGTGAGAAAGCTGATCATTGTCGATGCCGTACCGGTACATTCGAGCATCAATGGCGGCCGGCGTTTCATTCGAGTCAACGAGGCAACCTTCGCTCACCCAGCAATCTCCACAGGAATCCAGCTCCCATCCCTGAAGCTTCCCTTCCTGCCAAAAAACAGTGACTCCAACGTTAGTTCTTTTAGGATCAATGGATTTCCTTATACGTGGTTTGGTTGACGATGACCGCACTAATCGCTGTGTAATTTGTACCTCGATGTATTGTCGAAATGCCTCGATTGCCTCAACAGCCTTCACTTTCGCATGTCTAGGCTCAGCAATGACATTCATTCTGAGTTCCGTGGACTCCAATGGCTCTTCGAGATCTTCTATGAGACTGCCGATCCCGTCATTAAATCCCGCGAGCTTCATCCGTACCATCTCGATGATGATTTTAACGACCATGTAAGCGCCTAGCCGGGCCAATTCATTGAAGAAAATGGCACACAAAATTTAATAAGAACCATCATAATTTGAAGCAATCGAAGTGTTATTTCAGTTGTTTCAATTTCTTTTCCTATTAATATGTTCGTGAAGGAAACAAGTAAACCGCTCTAGTTTGCATACGCTTTCTCAAACCTTGAAAACTAGATAAACCTACACAGATGATGACACGCATAAATATGGACTATGTCTATGTTGCTAAATTTCAATAAATGTTGGTAGTTGCCAAAAACTATTGGTAAATAAAATGATCGGGGATTTCTTTTAAGATAATTTGCTGAGAACTTACCGACTTGTTTATGAGATCAACAATTCTTTTTGTAGTTTTCAAATTACTAAATTTGTACTAAGTTACCAATTTTTATGTGCATATCTCTTTAAGCACTTTAAATTCATTAACTTTTACAAAAAATTACCGACCTAAATGAGAGTGACTTACAACTTTTATCAGATTTAATTACCAAAAATGTTTACATAATTAACAACTCTTACTTGAGTTACCGACAAAAGTTTAATCGGTTTTTTAAATAATTCAACTTTTCTATTAAGTTAATAACTTTTATGTGAGTAATGTCCATGTTGGTAAATCGCCAATTTGACACATGGTTGGAGGAATGGACGGACACAAACTTCCTCAAACGATAAACCTATAAAAAAAAACGTAACTTACCATCATCAAGAAAATAATTCTCCTTGAGTGCGCCGTGGCCGGACGTTTCCATCATCAGATGAGTCTCGATCCCGTCCTGATTGAGCTGAACCCCCTTATCGATGACATTCCTGTAACCGACCCGGTACAAGCAGTGATGGCCTCCTCTCTCCGTGATAAACCTCGTGAGGGCCACGCTCGTGCGAGCGTCAGTCACCACTGTCGTCCCCGGGTGCTCCCTCAAGACGATTGCCGACATGAGGGCAATGAGCTTGTCCCCATTGATCGGGTTGCCCTTAGCATCGACCACGCCACTGCGGTCCACGTCGGTGTCGAAGACAATCCCAAGATCGGCCGAGTTGTCTAGGACGGCAGCCCGAGTGAGGGCCATGGCAGTCTTGTCCTCGGGGTTCGGGATGTGGTTGGGGAACATGCCGTCCGGGTTGAGGTGGAGCGAGCCAAAGGTGTCGGCGCCGAGCTTGTCCAGCACGTCCCATGTGAAGAAGCCTCCGGAGCCATTCCCAGCGTTTACTATGATCTATATGCATATTCAGGCTCAGTGTCAACAATTCAAATGGCTAAGCTAAACTTTCTTTCACTCGTAGATAAACCAAAGCCTGAGTATTTTTCAAGATAAGGAATTTGTGTACAGAATTTAACGTAGTGCGATAATTCAAATATCAACCGGAAGGTTTGTGTAGAGAGGACAAAAAGAACTCTAGGAATCAAGGCCACAAGAACAGGATAAGATTGCAGAAGACGTTACTACGTTTGTAAGAAAACTTATTTTAATGGGAAACTAGGGAAAAGCAATTTAGTCGAGATAATTTACCTGGAAGTCTTTGAGGGGCGTGTCGTAATGAGTCGGGTGGTTCACTCTTTCCTTGATGATGTTGCGGAGATGGGCCGCGTAGGCGCTCATGAAGTTGACCCGGGTCGGGGGAGTGGTGAGCATGGTCGACACCTTCACCAGCCGATTCGCATACTTGCGGGCGGCCTGGTCACATATCTCCTCCACCTCCGGCGAGGTCAGCCCTCCTTTCTTCGTGAAGAACTTCAGACCATTGCGGGTGTAAGGCAAGTGAGATGCTGTCATCTGCCATGGCAAAAAACATTTTCAGTCGTCTCATTTTCTGTTTGAAAATGAATTGCGAACTTCACTTGTTCATGAACATGAGTAAATAAAAGCCTCGACTTTTATGCTTTTGCAATTTTGCCAATAAAGTACAGAATTACTCTCCCTATATGACCGGTTAAGAAACATGCTTCATATACGTGAGGCCGATCTCTTGCTAGTTTAAGGCTTGATATGAAAAACGTAAAGCGCGGATGCCTTGTGGCCGGATTCTATCAACACAAATTGATAAGAAAAAGAGTGCTAACCGCGCGTTGTTACACTACCATAACGGAAGCATCGTAAGAGAAATGGTCCAACACGGTGCTCATGAAACAAGCCGGTGTCGTAGCAAGCCCCATGTCAAACGCCATGCAACCGGCTCTTGAAAGCCCGGCAAACACGGCCACGCTCAACGCCGCACCAGAAATCCTGGGGTCCCTCCCAAGGGAAACCTTAACGTCCTCGACCGGCCTCCCTTTTTCGCTCTCCAAGCCCTTGATCACCCACTCCCCGAAGCTCTCCGAAATTGCATCCACAGCTGGCGGCGTCAGGTCCACCGTCCGGCCCTGCTCGCCCTCCAGTGCGACACCACGCACATCCGACCCATTTTGGAGCCTCCGGATCTTGTCAATTTCGTCGTCAACGACAACTTCATCGTACTTCGCAACCCTCAACGATCTAACTCCTGTACTCCTTATTGAAGGGCACATAAATATTACTCTAAGGTTCGTCGCCAAGGGTTTTGTGGGGAAGAAGGAGGGGATAATCGTTGATTTCTGGGCGCTCATGTTCTGAAGTGTCATCGAGGATGGCGAAGCGGACGCCATGTCGCCAGTGTCCTCCGAGCTGAAGTCCAAAATTGTCACAGAACTCAGCAGGAATTATTGCTAAAAGCTGATTTTCCCCCCCTTCTGCGAAGAGAAAACTATACTCTTCTATGTACGAGAAGATAAGAGTGGAGGTGAGTTCAATGGTAACCTCTCAATTCCAATATCTGCAAAGTGTCGAAATATCTGAAAACAAGCTTCCAAAGAGATGAGATATTTTTGTTGTTTTGTTCTGAACTGGTCATCTTCTTTGTCATTCTAGTTTGATATTTCATGCGCATGCAAGGAAGATGAAAACGGTATATTCTTCCCCTCTGGATACTGTTCGGATTTGGTACATGTTAATATATATTGGGCCAAATGTTATATGGAAAGCTCAAGCCCTTGAAGCTTGACCTCTGCTCATGTAACCCACCCTCTATTCGCCTTCAACGGCTTCAAACGCCATTGAGCGACGAAACAAGGTCAAGAGAAAAAGAAGAAAATAGAGAGAAATTTCTGCATGTACAGTTTAGGACGTCCGACAAGTCGAATTAACTTTGCTTTGCAACATCTGGTAAGTATTCAAGTCCATTATTCATTTAATCGGGATAATTCTTGAAATTAGGTCATAAATTCGAAGTTGGGTCAATTTTGAACTGTGAAGTTTGATTAATGAGTTGTTAAGTTGTGAGTTTATATGGAAATGATAGTTTAGGGCATTATGGAGCCGTAGGGTCTAACGAAAATTGATTCCGAATTATGGTTTGATCATAACGTTTACTATTATATGAGCTTCTTCGTTAGTGCAGAAAAGTCATTTTATAGATGAATAAGCATAGTTTAGTCAATTCATTCATTAGAGTAGTGTATTGCTTGTCGCGACCTAAAATTTCCGATGCATCACCTAAGTTTAGGCTAATGGACTACTAAGTCTTTAAACTTAGCTTAGGCTCTCCCAAGCCCATACCAATTCGCGACTTAAGGTTCAAATATTTAGCATGCAAATGATTATTATCTAGGAGTCGCCACTAATCAGTTTTTGGTAGGTCGATTAGACTCCTAAGTAAAATAACGGGAGGATTATTTTACTCTTACGAACCAGAGACTAAGGGTACGGGGACTTGATTACACTAGATTTCTCTAATGCCCTTTCGGTACCATTTCTTTTTAATTTTCAAAAAAAAAATGTTTTTGCAGGTAGCTTGGATTCATTTTAACATAAATCTCTATCATGCAAAAGGGTGATTACACGGATGCTCAATCATTATTAAACATTGAATAAAATAAATTGCACCAAGTGAATTCAACACACTAAAGCAAGTAATTATTTTTTTTTGGGTTTTCATTTATCTCAAAATCAAAACATGCATTCTAACTACATGACCTAATTTTACTAACAAACAAATTCTAATTAAATGAACCTATTATGCGAACTATGCACCTAATATTTTTGTATTTTTTATTGAAATTTGGAATTAATAAAAACCCTAATTAAATTATCTAAAAATAGAATAATTTTCTAATTTATTTTGGGGATTAATTTGACTTAAACCATATCCTATCGTAGAAAACTATTTCTAGAAAAATGAGATACTTAAAATGTGCAAGCATTATCTAAAATCAATCCTAATCTATTCCAAAAATAAAGTAAAAATGCAATCCTAAAAATTTTCTAATTTACTAACGTTCATGCTCATGCAAGATTTTGATTTTTTTTTATATTTTTGATTTTTAGTGTTTTTTCCAAAACAAGCAATATTATATCTAAAATAATAAAGACATTCATCAAATAAATGATCAAAATAATCAAAAAAATAACATGTTGTCTCACAGGTCAAATTAACGATTACTCTAACCCTAAACATCACGACAAATGGTTCAAAATAATTAAAAATCTGATCCGAAATCTTACGAATCAAATTAATAATTATATTGATTCAACAATTAAAATACTATCAACAAACCCCAAAAATTAATATAATTAAAAAATTGATCCGACGTCTTACGAATCAAATTAATAATTACATTAATTTTGAGCAAAACCCCTACGGATAATACCTACAAGATTTTTGAAATAAATATCGACATCCGATATTACAATTCAAATATCTTAAAGAATGCTATCAAATAAAGCAAAATAAATAAATGAAAATAATAATAACAAACTAAACTACCTAATTGGATTTTTCTTTTTTGTTTTTCCTTTGCTTCTTCTTCCCAAATGGAACGGCAACGTGATGGTGGGTCACTGGTTCGGCGAGGGAAAGATCGCCGGCTAGGGTTCCGGCGAGGACACCGGGAGCGGCGCGACGGCGGCGAGGCAGCAGGGAGCGTCGCGGGTCTGGGTGCGGGCGTCGCGGGCGAGGAACTCCGAGCGCGGGCGGAGGCAAGGCGGAGGCGGCGTCGGGAGCTCGGCAGATCTGGTAGGACGCGGGCGGCTGCGGCGTCAGGGGGACGGTCGGACGCGGGCAGGGGCGCCGGGGCTCCAGTGTTGCAGATCGGCAACGGGGCGACGCGGCGGCCCGTCGGGGTAGCGCGCGGATCGTCGGGGCTCGCGGACAAAGGCCGGCGGCTGTACGTCGGGGCTGCAGAGGGTGCTGGGACTCCGGCGGTAGTGCGGCTGCGGGACGTCGGGGCGCCGGGGGCTTCGGGCGCCGATGCGGCGCCGGCGGGGGCGCTGCTGTGGCGCGGCTGTGAGCCGGCTGCTGGTGCTTCGGCGAGAAGATCGGACAGCAGGGAAGGCGTGGCTGGCGAAGATGAACAGGAGCACTATTTTTTCTTCTTTTTCTGTTTTTTATTTCTGCTTTTTCCTGCTGATCGACGTCCCTTACGTCAATCTCTCTGCTGCTCCCTCAGCTTTTTCCTTCTGTTGCTGTACTTTTCCTTTTCTTTTGCTTTGTTTTCCCCTCGAACGAAGAGAAGTCCAAAGCTTTTTTCTCGTTGAATTTTTCCTTGACCTAGAAACCGAGAGAAAAGCCCCCCAATTCCGAAGCCTTGCACTCTCTATTTATAGACAAAAAACCCAGTTTATTCTGCCCATGAAGATTTGCATATATTGACCCAATCGCTGAGGATCATCCTTCGAGAAGAGGAAATGTGCTCAACAAGAAAATGGCTCCAAAATCTGAAATCCTTTGTCAAGATTTTCTAAGATAATTCGCTCCACCATTGAAGATTGTCTTTTGATAAGGCTTCATTATCCAATCTTTGAAATCTTCCAAAATTTCCCTCCATAAAAAAAAAATATTTTATTTTATAGATTATTTCTCATCCTCCTTTTATTTTTTATTATTTTTTTAGAATAATTTTTTAAAAGATAAGTTAAACAATGTAAATGTTATGAAATGCTTTATACGACGAACAAGTAAATAAAATAGCTAAAATTTAGGTGTCAACATTGCTCAAATTTTGATATCATTTTTTGATTAACGGATAAGAATACGAATGTGTCGACTCGAGTAATTATTGTAAGATGGTTTTCAATTTTCCTAGGTGAGTGATGCTATCTCTTCTTTGCATTTGTACACTCAGATTATGAGTTAAGAAATGACTTTTTTTGTTGCATACAAATGGATCTAGCATTTACTAAAGTTTTGTCTATATGAAATGGCAAGATTGTTTTATTTTTTTTTTTGGTGAAAAAACATTGCACATTAGGTTAAAATTTAGCAATCATATTGAATAAATTAAAATATCATGGATTTGAAATGGCAAGATTGTTTTTTATTACAATTTGAGTTAATTGCTTGTAAATAGTTTGTGAAACCTTTTATGAAAAAATCACGAAAAGTTCATGATTTATTAATATGCTTTATGAAAGGAATTTCAATATATATTAAGATTCCATTCGTTTCGTGGAAAATGTATTATTTCTGCAAAAAAAAAAAAAAAAAAAAAATCGAAGAAGCCATGTTCAAGGGAAATGATAACATTTTCTAGTGCTTGGTTGAATTTTGAAAATAAAGTGGAAAGTATTTCCACTGTTTGGTATTTGATTTGAATTTCCTCCATATACTCCCTTTGATCTATTTTTCCCTTTTAAAAAATAAATTTTTAATTATTTTTCTTTTTCTTTTCATTTCTTTTTTCTTCTTTTTTCTTTTCTTTTCCTTAGCCAATCACCAACCACGGCAATGGCCAACGAGCTAAAAGACGAGCTCACTAGCCTTTGGCGACACCCAAGTGTCACCAATCTGGTTAGGCTCGAGCCTCTCGCCCTCTGGAACACTCGAGCTCACTTATGGCCAATCGCCAACCTTCACCGCAGTGGCGACCGGCCCAATAAGAAGAAAAAGAAAAAGGAAAAAAGAAAAGAAAAAATATAATTACAAAATCGAATAAAAAAAAGAAATAATAAATTATTAAATTGAGTGATGAAAGAAAGAAGAGGGATAAATATTTCCTCTCTTCAACAAAAGGCAATCATTTTTCTCACTTTTAAAGATGTTTTTTTTCCATTGATGGAAAATGTATTCCTTAACTTGTTTATTTTCCGTGAACCAAACATCAGAAAATCCAAAGAAGTTATTTTCCATGCAACAAACGGAGCCCAAATAGTAAAAATTATATATTTTGCTTAATAAACCGGAGTTTTGATATGGTTTATGGTTTCGGTTTTGGGTTTTTGAAGATTAAGGTGGATGAATTATGCTCATGTTGTCATGATTAGATACTACTATTAAGGCATCAATTATGGGATGAACCATCAGTTGATATAAGTGAAGACCTAGCCAAAGGAAGAAACTTGGTCGCCCTTGTCACGGGCGTTAAGCGTGATCATAGTTAGATACTAAACATTAGATTAGTTGTTAGAATAGACTACTGAATTTAGTTTGATTGAGATTAATCAACGGAATAGGCCATTGGTAGTTGATTTGTTATCGATCTTATACGTAAAAAGTTTTGTTGAAAAGATATCATTCACTCTTGATATTTTACATCTATCATATGCTAAATTTGGGATTGATGAATTATGTATCATTTTATAAATATGCATAATGAATGTTCAACCTGTTTAGAAGAGATGTATTGCTTACAAGTTTGTGGTTGCTCATTCTATTTATCTTATTTGCTTTTCATTCTTCAGCTAGTCACAAATAACACGAGAGCGTTTACATTATCAAAAGGACATTTTGATAGTGAGATTTTTAGGTATGAATTATTTATATGAACTTCAAAGTTTAATTGTTTGATGGAGATATACACATTCTTTTGATGTATGAGTCTTTTATTAGATATGTAGATGTATATTTCGATAACAAATTGATGATAAATACATTTGAAACTACGTCTTTAGGATGGAAGGATGACATGTCATTGCCCTTGTACTTGTAAAGTTGGGGGTGTGATAGTACATATCGCTAAAATATGCATAGAACCTACTGCACCAGCATGCTTCGTTCTAAGGTTGAGCAGTCATTAATCTTCTACGGGCTTGGGCAGAATCTTCAACGGGCTCGGGAGCAGCTGCTATTCGAGAATAATTGATCAAAGGCCCAGATTGGCAAATTATTATAGACTAGTTTATAAAAACTAGCGAGATGCTCGAGCTTTGCATGTCCTTTCGAAATCAACATGCACTGTAGTAGTTTTACTCTTGATGGAGCTTGATGATGAGGTGGTTTCTTTCTTCTATAAACGATCCGGTTGTCCATTGCTAAACCACGAAATTTAGGATTGAGATCCTTTGAAATTAGGAGAGGAATTCAATCTTAAATTTTTTGGTCGAACAATTTTAAATTTACTCCCCAAGAAGTTCACACTTCAAGAGACATTGGATGGTCTAGATTTGTTTCGCGTGTTTCTTCTTCCTCTTCTTTCCCATTTCTTGTTTCCATTTTGATCAAGCCGTGCCATGTGTCGCTATCAGCAACAGAGCCAGCACGCCGCCATTGCTGGTGGCAGGTTGCGACCTCAAATCACGATTAGGGCTGCCATTAGCAGCCGTAATCTCGACTTTTGTGCGTTGGACCACTAAAGGCAAGCGGGATAATCATTCAGTTCTAAAAATCAATTTCTTGCTGGAAATTGATTTTTCTATTTCGATTCCCTAATCAAATTTTTGAACAAAAATGTAAAATTTATGTTCCTAAAATAGAAATTCGTTTAATAATGACACAAAATTTTTCTTTTTCGAATAATGGTAGGAGGCGTCCGGTGTCTAGCGGCTGCCGTCCAACAATCAACGGTAGGAGGTGGGTGGTAGGCGTCCAACAATCGGTGGTAGGAGGCAGGCAGGCGACATTCGGCGACTAGGGGGCAGCGATTGGCCATCGGCGGCAGGCATCTGACCACCGACCACAGACGACAGGCTTCCAACAACCGGCGGCTTGCATCCAACAACCAGCAACCGACATTCGGCCATTAGCGGTGGGCTTCCGGCATCGCATGAGAGGCGGGTGGGTAGTGGTGATAATGAAATAACCGATGAGAAGAGTTTTCATTTCTTACTTTTGTTCCGTAAATAAAAAAGCTAAAAATTTTAACTTCTAATTTCTTGTCCAAATTTATTGCTGGATTAGAAATCTATCTTAGAAATTAAAAAAAAAATGAAATTACTTTACCAAACAGATTTATGTTCCAAACCTGTTCCGAAAAACAGAAAGATATAAAAACAGAATTGTTATCATGCACGCCCTAAGGCTACGAGCTTAAACAGAGAGAGAGAGAGGGAGAGAGAGGTATTGGGGCTTTTCTAAAAATATACACTTCAATCATTGTATTTGGTAAATTCTCAATGTCAATAAAAATTGTTGATATCAAACTGTCAAATAAATATTGAATATTTAAGTATTGAATATTAATTGCTAAATTCCTTAAATGCTGAAATTAAAAATAGAAGGTTGTTCGATAATAGATGAATGACTAAGAAATGTTGTTATTTTTCTAACTGGTTATGGAATAATGAATATAATTGGAATGTTTGAAAATGTAATCGATATGGTATTGGTTTCTACTGATGCACGATCATAAGCGTCGTGATTTGGTTGGAAACTTAGGGTGCGTTTAGTAACATTTCTGTTCAAAAATTGTTCTAGGGAATAGAAATAGAAAAACGTGTTTGGTAACTGCACAAAATTTCTGTTCCTGGAATAGAACTATTTCTGTTCTGGGGAACAATTTTTTTACAAAAGAACGTGTTTGGTAATCGCACAAAATTTCTATTCCCGGAATAGAAAAAGAATGGAAACACGTTTGGTAAACTTGTATAATTTTTTTGTTTCTTTTAATTTTTTAATATTTTTATTTTCTTTTTTCTTTTTCTTTTTCCTTTTTCTTTTTCTTTTTCTTCCTTTTGGCCGATCGCCGACCTTGGCCATGGCTCGCGACCGGCCAACGAGGGCCGGCGGCCTCGCCTAGCCATGGCGAGGCTCGCCGGCCCCCGGCAAGGCCGAGAGCCTCGCCGAGCCACCACCAGGCGACGCCGACCTGGCGGTGGCTCGGAGAGGCCGAGCCTCGCCCGGGGCAGCGACGCTCCGGCGAGGTCACCAACCATGGTCGAGGGCGGCGACCGGCCAAAGAAAAAAAGAAGAAGAAAAGAAAGAGAAGGAAAAAATAGGAGAGAAAAAAATTGTTTCTCGGAAGTGTTCCCAGGAACAAGAAATAAGTTTTTCTTGTTTCTTTTTTTCTGTTCCAAATTTGTTCCCGAAAACAAAAGTGTAAACAAACGCGTTTCTGTTCTTTTTTTGTTCCCCGGAACAAAAGAACAGAAAATTGTGTTCGGGGAACAAAAAAAGAACACAAACAAACGGGCCCTTAAAGTCAATAAGTTTGTTCCTTCGAAGTCAAAATGCACATAGAATTACTTTGGAAAGATACAATGTAGCCCCATGCCACTCCAATGGTGAATCGCATTACTTTCTTTTCTTCTTGGTAATTTTCATTATGCCGGAAATAATCAAACCAAAATTCAGGGTCTATTTGTTTTGCTAAAAATGTTTTCCTTATTTTCTAACGTTAGGTTCGCTTAGGAAAATGAGTCAACGAAAAGAAATTTCCTACAAAAACTTAATTTTAGGGAAATGATTTCTCCTTTGAAATAACCGGAAAATGGTTTTCGAAATGTTTTTCTATTCTTAGGGTCCTTAATTAATTAGACGTTTATTCTTATAAAAATATTTTTTTAAAAATTTAAATTTAATTTTTTTATTAAAAAATAAAAAATAAAAATATTTTTCTTTTCTTCTTTTCTTCTTTTCTCTTTTCTCTCTCTTTTCCTGATCCTTGTTCCTTCGCCAGCCACATGCCTCGACAATAGTTGGCAGCCCAACGACCAAACATGACGCAAGTCAACAAGCTCACAACTCACCCGATCTTGGCAAGCTCGCTAGACCTAGGTGAGCTCAAGCTCCATTGAGGCTATCGAGCTCACAGCTCAATGAGGCTTACCTATGGCCATCACCGACCGGTCGAGGCAGAGGAAGAGGGAAAAAGAAAAGAAAAAATATATTTAAAAAAAAAATAAAAGAACAAAAAATAAAAGAGAAAATAAAAATAAAAATAACGAAAAATCAATTTAAAAAAATAAAAATAATTTAAAAAGTCGATTTTTTTGCCCGAGATTGACACCATTTTTTTTAACGAGGTTTAAATATCAAAAAACATTTTCAACCCACTCCGCTGTGGGCTCGTTGGTTTGAGCCTTTCCCCCTCTAATTGCGGAAGGAGGGAGATTCGAGTCACCGCGTGCGCATATAGCGCAACTTAAGCAGAGCATTGTGGGAGGTGAGTCCCCTCGCCAGTGCTCCCTAGGGTTTACACTAAGCACTCGCTGTGAGCCGGTTCCTCCAGTTCCAAATAAAGGAAAACTAATCAAATTCTTTGAAAATACTTTTTCAAAAAGTATTTTCCTTTTTTGTTGAGTTTTTTTGCGAAATTGACGACACTTAAATGAGATTTAAAGGGAAAAAAGAAAGAACTAGTAAAAGAAAAGAAAAGCGTCCCTTAAGTCGACCTCAATCGTTGAAATATAATAAAAACATACACCGACTCGGTTGAAAAACGAGCCAGTCCAATTTAAGCCCTCCTTCTCCACCCTAAGTAGTCTTAATCAAGTTGCGCGCGACCTTGTAGCTGGGTCTAATAAGGGTATGGTGCAAACCGATCAAAACCTATTTAGATGGGCTTAGCTTTTTGTAGACTCATATCAACCCATTTTGCAAATTTTATTTAACCCACATAACAGCTTAGTTAATTGTACATGACTTAAGAAGCGGGTCATAAGCCACTTTTGACAGATCTATTCATATGATGTGCTCTTACTTGATTGGTTATTTTTATAGGCACTGACATAATTTTGAATATCTCTGTGTTTCAACGACTTTTTCAAATTTTATTAGAATCTTAAGTAATAGTCGTGCTACTTCCAACAAACTTGGATATCGAATTCCAATTTAACTGTCAACGGCATCTTTGAAAATTCAAACCAAATGAGAAGTTATTGGAGACGTAGACATTCCGTGGAGAAAAGGGGCCCGAGGAGGGGTGCTCTGACTTGGAAAGAGAGGAATGAACAATGAAGGACGCGACCTTTTGCTGAACGATGGGCTGTTTTGGCTGGAACATAGGTTTGAGCTCATGCGGTCTCTATCTATAAAATGGAGCCGCCGGCGAGCATGGAAGATTATGTAATACGGCAAGGGTCTCCTGCTTTTGTACTACGGCCAGGGCCTTCTCCTTTTGAAACGCGCCAAGGGTCTTCTACGGCTTCTCACTCGAATGGACGTGTGGTCCTTGAGTATGGAGATATGTTAAAAGAACCTTCCGTCCTTTAGGAGTTATCATGAGACGTTCTCTTGGCAGTTGTCTTTTGAGTACTCATTCCCATGCGTCTATCGTTGGCAATGGGACCCCAAGTGGAGAAAATTAGTCATCTTCACAGCAATTAATTGTTTGCCGTAATTATTTCGTTGAATGTCCGAGTCCAAAACTCACTTTTTTCACTACTTTTGTATTTTCTTTTTCTTTGATTAAGTAATAGAGGTACGAGTGAGCACCGGGTCCGACTCAACCTAGGGGTTATCATGATAACCCCTTCCGTCCTTTAGGGGTTATCATGAGACGTTCTCTTGGCAGTTGACTTTTGAGTACTCATTACCATGTGCCTATCGTCAGCAATGGGACCCCAAGTTGAGAAAATTAGTCATCTTCATATCAATTAATTGTTTGCCGTAAGTATTTCGTTGAATGTCCGAGTCAAAACTCACCTTTTTCACTACTTTTGCATTTTCTTTTTCTTTGTTTTGATATTATCTTTGATTTAAGTAATAGAGGTATGGGCGAGCACCGGGTCTAACTCAACCTGGGGGTTATCATGAGACGTTCTCTTGGCAGTTGTCTTTTGAGTACTCATTACGATGTGTCTATCGTCGGCAATGGGACCCCAAGTGGAGAAAATTAGTCATCTTCACAGCAATTAATTGTTTGCCGTAAGTATTTCGTTGAATGTCCGAGTCCAAAACTCACCTTTTTCACTACTTTTCTATTTTCTATTTTCTTTGTTTTGATATTTTTCATTGATTTAAGTAATAGAGGTAACTGGGTCTGACTCAACCTGGGGGTTATCATGATAACCCCTTCCGTCCTTTAGGGGTTATCATGAGACGTTCTCTTGGCAATTGTCTTTTGAGTACTCATTACGATGTGTCTATTGTCGGCAATGGGGCCCCAAGTGGAGAAAATTAGTCATCTTCACAGCAATTAATTGTTTGTCGTAAGTATTTCGCTAAATATCCGAGTCCAAAACTCACCTTTTCACTACTTTTGTATTTTCTTTTTCTTTCTTTTGATATTTTTCTTTGATTTAAGTAATAGAGGTATGGGTGAGCAATGGGTCTGACTCAACCTGGGGGTTATCATGATAACCCCTTCCATCCTTTAGGGGTTATCATGAGACGTTCTCTTGGCAGTTGTCTTTTGAGTACTCATTACCATGCGTCTATCGTCGGCAATGGGACCCCAAATGGAGAAAATTAGTCAATTTCACAACAATTAATTGTTTGCCGTAAGTATTTCGTTGAATGTCCGAGTCCAAAACTCACCTTTTTCACTACTTTTGTATTTTCTTTTTCTTTGTTTTGATATTTTTCTTTGATTTAAGTAATAGAGGTACAGGTGAGAATCGGGTCTGACTCAACCTAGGGGTTATCATGATAACCCCTTCCGTCCTTTAAGGGTTATCATGAGATGTTCTCTTGGCAGTTGTCTTTTGAGTACTCATTACCATGCGTCTATCGTCGGCAATGGGACCCCAAATGGAGAAAATTAGTCATCTTCACAACAATTAATTGTTTGCCGTAAGTATTTCGCCGAATGTCCGAGTCCAAAACTCACCTTTTTCACTACTTTTGTATTTTCTTTTTCTTTCTTTTGATATTTTTCTTTGATTTAAGTAATGGAGGTATGGGTGAGCTCCGAGTCTAACTCAACCCGGGGGTTATCATGAGACGTTCTCTTGGCAGTTGTCTTTTGAGTACTCATTACCATGCACCTATCGTCGGCAATGGGACCCCAAGTGGAGAAAATTAGTCATCTTCACAGCAATTAATTGTTTGCCGTAAGTATTTTGCTGAATGTTCGAGTCCAAAACTCACCTTTTTCACTACTTTTGTATTTTCTTTTTCTTTGTTTTGATATTTTTCATTGATTTAAGTAATAGAGGTACGAGTGAGCACCAGGTCTGACTCAACCTAGGGGTTATCATGATAACCCCTTCCATCCTTTAGGTGTTATCATGAGACGTTCTCTTGGCAATTGTCTTTTGAGTACTCATTACCATGCGTCTATCATTGGCAATGGGACCCCAAATGGAGAAAATTAGTCAATTTCACAACAATTAATTGTTTGTCGTAAGTATTTCGTTGAATGTCCGAGTCCAAAACTCACCTTTTTCACTACTTTTGTATTTTCTTTTTCTTTGTTTTGATATTTTTCTTTGATTTAAGTAATAGAGGTACAGGTGAGAATCGGGTCGACTCAACCTAGGGGTTATCATGATAACCCCTTCCGTCCTTAAGGGTTATCATGAGATGTTCTCTTGGCGTTGTCTTTTGAGTACTCATTACCATGCGTCTATCGTCGGCAATGGGACCCCAAATGGAGAAAATTAGTCATCTTCACAACAATTAATTGTTTGCCGTAAGTATTTCGCCGAATGTCCGAGTCCAAAACTCACCTTTTTCACTACTTTTGTATTTTCTTTTTCTTTCTTTTGATATTTTTCTTTGATTTAAGTAATGGAGGTATGGGTGAGCTCCGAGTCTAACTCAACCTGGGGGTTATCATGAGACGTTCTCTTGGCAGTTGTCTTTTGAGTACTCATTACCATGCACCTATCGTCGGCAATGGTACCCCAAGTGGGGAAAATTAGTCATCTTCACAGCAATTAATTGTTTGCCGTAAGTATTTCGTCGAATGTCCGAGTCCAAAACTCACCTTTTTCACTACTTTTGTATTTTCTTTTTCTTTGTTTTGATATTTTTCTTTGATTGAAGTAATAGAGGTACAGGTGAGCACCAGGTCTGACTCAACCTGGGGGTTATCATGAGACATTCTCTTGGCAGTTGTCTTTTGAGTACTCATTACCAAGCACCTATTGTCGGCAATGGGACCCCAAGTGGAGAAAATTAGTCATCTTCACAGCAATTAATTGTTTGCCGTAAGTATTTTGCTGAATGTCTGAGTCCAAAACTCACCTTTTTCACTACTTTTGTATTTTCTTTTTCTTTGTTTTGATATTTTTCATTGATTTAAGTAATAGAGGTACGAGTGAGCACCAGGTCTTACTCAACCTGGGGGTTATCATGATAACCCCTTCCGTCCTTTAGGGGTTATCATGAGACGTTCTCTTGGCAGTTGTCTTTTGAGTACTCATTACCATGCGCCTATCGTTGGCAATGGGACCCCAAGTGGAGAAAATTAGTCATCTTCACAGCAATTAATTGTTTGCCGTAAGTATTTCGTCGAATGTCCGAGTCCAAAACTCACCTTTTTCACTACTTTTGTATTTTCTTTTTCTTTGTTTTGATATTTTTCTTTGATTGAAGTAATAGAGGTACAGGTGAGCACCAGGTCTGACTCAACCTGGGGGTTATCATGAGATGTTCTCTTGGCAATTGCCTTTTGAGTACTCATTACCATGCGCCTATCATTGGCAATGGGACCCCAAGTGGAGAAAATTAGTCATCTTCACAGCAATTAATTGTTTGTTGTAAGTATTTCGTTGAATGTCCGAGTCCAAAACTCACCTTTTTCATTACTTTTGTATTTTCTTTTTCTTTGTTTTGATATTTTTCTTTGATTAAAGTAATAGAGGTACGGGTGAGCACCTGGTCTGACTCAACCTGGGAACCGGATTGAACCAACTGGTTCAAGGGCCGAAACTGGCGATTCCCGGATTGAACCAGTTTGGAATCGTTCTTGTAAATAATAAACACTTTTGCACACATGGAGAATCGAACCGTGGTCTTCGACATGAAGAAATATCAACATAATCGCTTGACCAATATTTGATTTTGTAGTGAAATGGAGCAATGTTAATATTTTATAATAATAATTTGATTTTTTTTCAACAAAACAAAAATTAGACCGATTCCAAATACTAGAATCGGCCGGTTCAGTTCTCGATACCAATGTTTGGAATCAAAAGTCACGGGGTCGGCTTCCGGTTCTATGCCAAGATGTCGCATATGCTGAGATAATACTATATTATTGATATGAGCTTTTCGTATTGCAGGCCAAATCGTCACTTTTTGTGTTCAATGAAAAATGTGAAACACAAGTTTAATCAAATTAATTAATTCAAATTCACCATTAAATACAACAATGAAAAAATAAACATGAATCTAAGTATATCTAATAATATAATTAATTAACGTCATTAATGAAAAGAAGTAAACTTATATTAGCCTATCTACCAGACTACCATTATCTTCAAGAATTAAAGCCTAAGCCAGAGACTAAAGTCAAGTTTCTACAGTTTTCCTTTTTAATCTCTGGTATATTCATTCGGTTAGAAACACTTTGGGTAGAGTTCCACGTAATAGACCTTTATTTGGTCAATTGTATTCAACGATAGTAAATGTTAATTAATGGAGAAACCTGTGTAAGGTGAACGGTTTGGGTGTGGTAAGTATGTGCAATTATAAGAATAATAATTTGATTATGAGTAGTATTAAAGACAGTATCCGGGAAGGTCAAAAGTTTTGCTTTTTCCCAAATTATTTAGTTGTTTATTTATAAGATAAAGCCTATTATAATATATACATATTCATAGGAGGAGTCTAGCTTAGAGGAGGAATAATCTAGTTTAATTTTCTTTTTCATTTTTTTTAACTTCGAAAAATAATATGTATAAGAACTTTGCTAACATAACAGTTTTTGGGCTACTAGAAGAATAACAACTTGTTGTAAGTCACGAATTCTTCAAAAAAGTGAATCCCACAATAATCTATAATTATTTGTTATTTGATTTTTTTTGGGATCCAAAACAAACTGTTTTCTCACAATAAATTAAAAACCGTCATCCAATCACATTTCTCTACGTATAATTACTGAAAATGAGTCAGATTTATGCACGGTAACAAGTGACCCACGAGTACATGATAACAGTCCAAAGATAGGAAAAAGAATTTTCAATGCACGTTAAAGAACATTGCAAATTAAAACTCTATTCTGTTTTTAGCATGTCATAAATAAATATACAAGTTTCAAAGCAGAAGTAATGTTTCTTATCAGGGAAAATGACCCAAAGGCCTACCTAGATTAGATTAAATTAGATTAGATGTACTAGTGTCGCACTAATGAGCACCAAATATTATCTTATGGCCTCTTAGTAGGAAAATAGGGGTGAAAATTCTGGCTCCCAAAATGAGGGTAGACTATTGAAAGAGGATCTTGTCACTCACTTTCGTCTCCCCTTGGCTTTATCCTACATTAACAACTTCAAACCTGCCAAAGGAAGCAGCCAGGAAGATACACATGGTTTGGTGCGAAGACCTGAGCTACTTCGAAAGTCCAGAGACATCTATCTTTGAATTTCCACTATATGAGGCTGATATATAGCTAAGTTAACCCAAGCCCACTTCACTCATCCCTCGTTCCAATTTCCAGATATCAGCAAAATGGGACATCAATGCTTCAATTGCATGAAGTTCCATCTGTGCTGTTTCATTTCTCTTGCTACTTTTGCGCTGCACTTGGACCGGAGCTCTTCTGCTACCAATGAAACGGACAAACTCTCATTGCTTGCATTTAGAGTTGCAATAACCGAGGATCCGTTCGGGGTGCTGCGCTCATGGAATGACACTGTCCACTTCTGCAAGTGGTATGGTGTCGCGTGTAGTCTCCGGCGCCAACGAGTCACTGGGCTGGACCTTCAATCCAAGAACCTCTCGGGGTCCATCTCTCCACATATTGGAAACTTGAGTTTCCTTAGGAAATTGAATCTCAGGATCAACAATTTTGGTGGTGAAATCCCTACACAAGCAGGGCAGTTAGGCAGGCTACGTATCTTTTTTGTTGATAATAATTCTTTGGCGGGTGAAATCCCGAAGAATCTGTCGAGTTGCTCCAGCCTTATTTGCCTTTCGTTGGGGGCCAACCAACTTACTGGACGAATTCCCATCGAGCTTGGCTTGCTGTCGAAGCTTCGGCTCCTCCAGGTATGTTTAAACAATCTAATGGGAAATATTCCTGCATCCTTAGGGAACTTGTCTTCGTTAGAAATACTTTATCTTCCTGGAAACAGCTTAAGTGGAAGTATTCCCGAAGCTCTAGGAAATTTGATCAGAATAAGAGAGATTGCTTTGGCTATAAATTTGTTGACCAGTTCAATTCCTCGTACGATCCTGAATTGCTCGTCCCTGACGTTGTTGGACGTGACGGAAAATCGACTGCGAGGAATTCTCCCAGAAGACATAGGCTTCACACTTCCCAACCTCAAATATTTCGGGATGTCCTTTAACCTGTTCACCGGACCAATTCCTCCCTCGATATCTAATGCCACAAATCTAGTAGCTCTCTTCATTTCGATGAACAATCTTTCAGGGGGCGTGCCTTCTTTGGAAAATCTGCACAAGCTTCAGAGGATTTTAGTTTCCGCCAATCATCTTGGAAGTGGAGGACCCCACGACCTAAGCTTCCTTTGCTCTTTGGGAAATGCCACTGGTTTGATATGGTTGAGGATAGACGACAACAGTTTCGGTGGGAGTATGCCCGATTGCCTCAGTAATCTTTCTACGACCCTCACTGTGTTGCAAACAGGCGAGAATCCTACTTCTGGGGAGATGCCTAGAGGGATTGGAAACCTGGTGAATTTGACAGAAATATACATGGAGTCCAACGGGCTTTCGGGTGGCGTCCCCTCCAATATAGGGAACCTTCGAAATCTAGTTGAGCTGAGCTTGGACAATAACAAACTTTCTGGGGTAATCCCATCCTCTCTTGGAAATCTAGAGAAGTTGGTTAAATTAGCTCTTAAAGGGAATAGCTTTGAGGGAAGCATCCCTTCAAATTTATCCAAGTGCCAACACTTAATAGGCCTCGATCTTTCTGATAACAACCTGAGCGGTACAATACCTCCAGAGGTTATAGGTCTCTCATCATTGTCGTTTATTCTGAACTTGTCTCAGAACCACTTGACCGGAGTCCTTCCATTTGAAGTGAGGAATTTAAAACTTTTGGCTTACTTGGATGTCTCTGGTAATGTGTTGAGTGACGAAATTCCAGCCAGCCTAGGCAAGTGTGAAGGATTGGTAGTTTTGAATATGCAGGATAACTTCTTTCACGGTTCCATTCCCCATTCTATTAGTTCATTAAGAAGCATCGAGAAACTAGATCTTTCGCATAACAACTTATCGGGTGAAATTCCTAAATTCTTGGAGGAGTTCGACTTCCTGAGAATTTTGAATTTGTCTTATAACGATTTTGAAGGGATGCTACCAATGGAAGGAATCTTTAAGAACATGAGCACCACTTTTGTGATCGGAAATGACAAGCTCTGTGGAGGAATGCCTGAATTTCAGCTCCCTAAATGTTCTTTTGGTGATTCCCAAACAAAGAAGTTTGTCCGTAAATTGCAACTCGCCATCTTTATTTTTCTTGGGTTTCTTGGCGTAGCTCTTCTTCTAGCTTCTCTGTATCTTTATCGGCTGAAAAGGAAGAGGAAGGAATCAGCTTCCACTTCAAATTTGAATGTGTCTTATAGAACAATTGTGCAAGCGACAGACAATTTCTCTTCAGAAAAATTGATTGGTGTTGGTGGCTTTGGATCTGTTTACAAGGGGATACTTCATGAGAATGGGAACATAGTTGCCATAAAGGTGCTGAATTTACTGCACCGTGGCGCTTTGAAGAGCTTCATAGATGAGTGCGAGGCTTTTAGGAACATCAGACACCGCAATCTTTTAAAGGTATTGACCGTATGCTCAGGTGTTGATTATCAAGGTAATGATTTTAAGGCTTTAGTTTATGAATACATGGTCAATGGAAGTCTAGAAGATTGGCTGCACCCATATCCTAGGCAAGATGGGGGAAACGGCCATACTAAAAAATTGAATTTTGTTCAGAGGATAAATGTTGCTATTGATGTTGCTTCTGCGTTGGATTATCTTCATCACCAATGCCAAAGACCCATGGTTCATTGTGATCTGAAGCCTTCCAATGTCCTCTTGGATGCTGAGATGGTTGGTCATGTTGGCGACTTCGGTTTAGCAAAATTTCTCCTCAATACTCTCTCTAATGCTTCAGCCAATCAGATGAGTTCTGCTGATGTAAGAGGAACAGTTGGGTATGCTGCTCCTGGTATATCTCTCTCTCTCTCTCTCTCATGTGCGCATGCAAACACACGTGCACAACCCACGCATTCCTGCATAATAATTGCTGTGTCGATATTTATGGACTGCAGAGTATGCAATGGGAAGTGATGTTTCAAGAGAAGGAGATGTCTATAGTTATGGCGTCCTCCTACTAGAGATGTTCATAGGATTGAGCCCAACAAACGAGATGTTCAAGGACAACTATAGTATTCGCAATTTTGTTGCAGAAGCTGTGCCTGAACGAGTCTTGGAGATTACTGATGACATTCTTCTGCAAGAAAGAGAGAGCTGTATGAGCCCCGGTGGTCCTCTGTATGGGCATTGCAAGACAAAAGACATAATTCAAGAGAGTTTGGCGGCATTTTATGAAATTGGACTTGCTTGCTCCGTTGTGGCCCCTAGAGAACGGGTGAGTATCACTGAAGTTGCAGTTCAGCTGCGTTTGATCAGGAACAAACTCTACGCATCTGGTTTCCATGGATAATCTCTACCGAAAAAGAGATGAAATACCTTAGCAACGACTGACTGCCCGTGCTCTTTTCAGAAGTCCAGTGTTATTTATTTCTGCACTTGCCTATTTCTCTCGCTTCCTCTCAATCTTGTGTAAGCAGGCTCATATGTATTTTCAGGTACTACTGATTGCTGTGATATAGGAATGATAAACTTGTGCACTACTAAATGCACAGAAAAATGAGTACACAGTTCCCATGCGAAGGGTCTAGGTGTCTGCTGAACCTTGAAGTATCTCTTGTTTACAACCAGAATTCCTATTTTCATCATATTAAATCATGTATTTCCTTACTCTAAAATGATCCGCATGCAAGTTTAAGTACCAATGTCGTATACTGCTTGCAGTTGTGGGGTTGTGTCCTGCAAGATATGTCCACGGGAAAAAGACCCACATTTTGATTGTCATGGATGTTGGAAACCTTCGGTTGGCGCTCTTCTGGATATGCCCCAAATGGACAAACCCAATAGGTGCTTAATAGATGAACTCAAATGCTGAAAGAAGTACCCTCAAGTTGTAGGGCCTGCTTGTCTGATGATGAATTCAGCATCCATATCTTCCCCTCTGAAAAATGTGACTTCATTTGAGATTTCGTACCTTTGCTATATGAATGCTTCTCACCGTCCAGCGACTTTTTGTACTGAGAGGTCCTCAAGTAGACATGATTCTGTGCATTTAAACAAGCATGCCCGAGCTTGTCTACCTGGTTCAAAACAAAAGGCGCATTTTCCATCTTTTCCATCTTTTCTCTCTGGGAGGATGCATGAGACAGCTCAATTGTCCTGTGGCATCAAAACTTTGCTAAAAAGTTCCATGGAAAGCCCATGCTTGCTACAAGATAAAAGATAAATAGGAACCGTATCTTGCCAAACAATGATTACTAAGCAACATCACAATTTTTGTCATCCTAAAAATCTCTCGTATTTTCCAAATCTAAATTAATCTCCCTTATTTTGTAAGAATTTAAATCAATTTCCTAAAGCAATTCAAAATTCATTAGCTTTTTCCCTTTATTAAAACACTTTTTTTCCATTTTTACCTCTCGTGCGTTTGCCATTTTTGCTAATTTCTGGAATCCGACGTGTTATTATACTGGATTTTTTGCTCATGTTGAATCACACTGATTTTCAAATCATGTTGGAACTTTTGGAAATGCTTTTTTTGATTTTCAGAAATGAGCATACCATGTATTACTTGTTGCGAAATCTTTCACTTACGAGGATCACAACTTTTTAAAATTGCGCTTGAAATTTGTAGATATAATTGTTAGGCTCACCATCAGCATAACAAAATCTGTATACGTTGATTGTACGATGATTAACATATATACTAGACAATATTTAATTAGCCAA
Source organism: Eucalyptus tenuipes (assembly GCA_014182365.1). Taxonomy (NCBI): domain Eukaryota; kingdom Viridiplantae; phylum Streptophyta; class Magnoliopsida; order Myrtales; family Myrtaceae; genus Eucalyptus; species Eucalyptus tenuipes. Next base: position 26,255,732 of record CM024538.1, on the reverse strand, counting down.
ATTTTTCACAAGTCAATCATTCCACCGTCAATATTTTAATCAATTCACACATTGGCATTGGACCTAATAAAATACTTGTAAAAATAGGAACCCAACTACTATTAGTACAACAGATTTACTGTGTGGTGTTATTTAAGCGTCTTTTCCTCTTATCTTTTCTAGGGGTGACCATTGGTCCGGCCCGACCCAAGAACCAAATCGGACTCACCAGTTTTAGGTGTGTCCTGATTCAGCTAAAGGAATCGAATTGGAAATCGGTTGCTCTAAAATAGATTTAGGGCTCAAACTCCACTCTTCTGTTTTCGATTCATCTCCTGTAATTGTAATAAGATACTAAATTTAATCTACTTAGAATTTACTACGGTTTTATCTCTAGTTGAGTATCGAATTTTTGAATGACTATTCTACCTCTTCCTTAATTGTTCATTTTAGGTTTACTTTTGGCTAAGTCTACCAATTTTGTAATGGTGGAGAGTTCATGTTTGCCTGATTACGAGTTTGACTATTGTAACTCAATATGTAAAAGTAGAAACAAAAGAAAAAACCAGAGCCACTCCACAAGGTATGTTTTTTGAGGAGGGAACCTATCCTGAAACCGATCACCTCTAACTTTTTCACGGATTGAATTGACATTTCTTTTTTATTTTTTATTTTTTCTTTTGAAATATTGACACTACTTTAATTTACGTTAGCATCAAAACTAAAGAAAAGGAAAAATAATAGCAGTCGTCCATAAGGTATTTGTTAAGAGTAGGTTTGATTTTCAAAACTTAAAAATATAAAAAAGAATGCTTCTCACATGTTTAAGACTCTGTTTGTTTTATGAAAAATGATTGTTTTGAAAAATTATTTCCTAAAAATGATCCCTTATATTTCTTGAAATAATTAATTAATAAAAAAATAATTTCATAACCGACAACAATTTATGTATAAACATTTTCATGAATAAAAAGAATATTTTGTGTTCATTCGTCTTATGCGAAGCAAATATAATTTAATTTTTTCATGGAATGGATGGAATCATTCATCTTATGCGAAATAAATATAATTTAGTTATTTTATGAAATACTTGGAATCGTAGTATCATGTGTGTCTCAATTTAAATGAATCGTAGAAAGTTTTGAATCTGTGACAATAATGCCGAAAAATGTCCAAATTCGTTGACATTCAATCCCCCTGAAAATTTTGCTTAATCAACACATGGGTGGCGCAAGACAGCCAAACGAAAACAGGTCAATTCGACGAATTTCCTCCGATTTTCTAAATCCGCGGGGCTCGTGGGAGAACGAGAGTATGCCATTCAGAAGGAACAATCATGCGCACCCAGTCATCTGCCCCGAAATTAGACAGCGGGTCGGTCCGCAATGACGGCTTACCCATACCCATTAAAGAAACGATGAAGAGAATTTCCATACCGTTTAATGTCACATGCACGTTCTGTTCATAGAATAAGTATGGAAAATGTCATTTTTGATGGCCCTTTGCTCCTGTAGTTTAGTTTCTCAGTCAAAGAATATTCGGTTGAATAAAGACATAATGAATAATCGTTCTTGGTGGAGTTAGGTAAGAAATTACTGCATGGTTCGAAATCAAGACGGAATGAGCTGGATACATGTTGGTAGGATAAGGGCGCCGCAAATGTTATGACTTTTGTTTGATGCTTACTTGAAGACCGTTACTTTTTTTTTCGACTACTTAAGTGTTATAATTTCTAAAAAATATTCATTTAAGTGCCATAACTTTTAATTGATTACTTGAGTGTCAAACTTTTTTAAAACGTTCATCCACGTGCCAAAAATCTGATATGACATAACACTAATTGTAAACATCACTCATATGATAAATTGAAAAGTTATATGATACTTAAATGGTCAGGAAAAAGAAGTTAGGATATTTAAATGAACGATGTACATAAATTATAACACTCAAGTAATTAAAAAAAAAAGTTATGATACTTGCAATATCATTTTTCTCATGTTGCCGAGTGAATTACAATTGAATAAATCAAACTGATTTTCCATTTTCATGCAATGATTAGGTAGAAGTATGCCGCCCACGTCCGATGAAACCAAATGATTAAGGAAGAATTACCGTCTTGTGACCTTATTTAAAATAATTACACCTAATAGAAATCATTATTACTTTAGCTATGTCAAATCTCTTATTTATGTGATTGTGTTAAGCATTCAAGTGAGGAAGACGGTACAATTTTCAATGCATTGATTATTCTGATGATATATATACTTGGGAAAATAGATCGGTTTATCATTATAAATATATATGTATATGTATATTGATTGCATTAAAGCCACTTGGGAGAAAGATTGAAATCATTTCGAGATATGACGCGCGCTCCCCTTTTTGGAATGGCAAGTAGAATTTGTCAGCAAGCACGGGGGCATCAATTAAGTAATCAATTAAGACAATGAGCCATGGGGTCTTTGGCATTGGTGTTGAAGATAATCTGACGCAAAAGGAACATCAAGCAACATTTATCCTCCAAACGAAATTCAATTTTTTTTGTGTAGCCATATCCCCATCTTGCCTAGGATCGGTGCAACCATTCTTCAAGGCTTCCATTGACCATATATTCATAAACTAAAGCCTTGAAATCATTACCTTAATAATCAACACCTGAGCATACTGCCAATACCTCTAAAACATTGCGATGTCTAATGTTTCTAAAAATCTCACACTTGTCTATGAAGCTCTTCAAAGCGCCATGGTGCAGTAAATTCAGCACATTTATGGCAACTAGATTTCCATTTCCATTCTCATGAAGTATCCCCTTATAAACCGATCCAAAACTACCTACACCAATCAAGTTTTTTGAAGAGAAATTGTCCGTCCCTTGCTCAATTGTTACATAAGACACATTCAAATGTGAAGTGGAAACTGATCCCTTCCTCTTCCTTTTCAGCTGATAAAGAAACAGAGAAGCTATAACAAGAGCTATGACAAGAATCCCGAGAAAAATAAAGATGATGAGTTTTAATTTATGGAATTGTTTGGGAAGCACCCAGAGAACATTTAGGGAGCTGAAATTCGGGCATTCCTCCACAGAGCTTGTCACTTCCGATCACAAAAGTGGCGCTCACGTTCTTAAAGATTCCTTCAATCGGTAACATCCCTTCATAATCATTACAAGATAAATCCAAAATTCTCAGGAAGTCAAATGCCTTCAAGAATTTAGAAAGTTCAACCAATAAATTGTTATGCAAAAGATCTAGTTCTTCAATGCCTCTTAATGGACTTAATAGATTGGGGAATGGAACCATAAAAAGTAATCCTGCATTTTCAAAACCTTCACAATTGCCTGGGCTAATTGGAATTTTGTCACATAACATATTACTTGAGACATTCAAGTAAGCCAAAAGTTTCTAATTCCCCTCTTCAAATGGAAGGACTTCGGTCAGGTGGTTCCAAGACAAGTTCAGAAGAACTGACAATGATGAGAGACCTATAAGACCAAGAGAAGTTTAGAAGAATCGACAATGATGAGAAACCTATAAGCTATAACCTTTGGAGATATTGCATCGCTCATACTATTACTAGAAAGGTCAAGCTCTATTAAGATTTGGCACTTGGATGAATTTAAAGGGATGCTTCCCTCAAAGTTATTCCCATTAAGATCCGCCCTAGTGAGAGTCCTAGAAAAGTTACTGAGGCAATCGGGCATAGTCCCACCGAAACTGTTGTTGGCTATGCTCAACATCTTCAACCCAGTGGCATTTCCCAAAGAGCAAAGGAAGCTTAAGTCGCAAGATGATTGGAGGAAATTAAAAGCCACGGAAGCTTGTGCAGATTTTCCAAAGAAGGCACACCCCCTGAAAAATTGTTCATCACAGTTTCAAGGTCTACTAGATTCGTGGCATTAGATATCGAGGGAGCGATCGGTCAGAGAATAGGTTATGGTGAAAATTTTAAGGTTGGGAAGTGTGAAGCCTACGTCTGCTGGTAGACTTCCTTGCAGTCAATTTTGCGTCACGTCCAACTCTGCCAGGGACGAGCAATTCATGATCGTACGAGGAATTGAACTGGACAACACGTTTGCTCCCAAGCAATCTCTCTTATTCAGTCATTCTGATCAAATTTCCTAGAGCTTCGGGAGTACTTCCAACTAAGTTGTTTAGAGGAAGATCAAGTTGTTCTAACGAAGACAAGTTCCCTAAGGATGCAGGAATATTTCCCATTAGATTGTTTAGACTTTACCTGGAGGAGCGGAAGCTTCGACAGCAAACCAAGCTCGATGGGATTTCGTCCACTAAGTTGGTTGCCCCCAATCCAACAAAAATAAGATCAGTGCAACTCGACAGATTCTTCGGGATTTCACCCACGGAAGAATTATTATCAACTAGCAAGCTACGTAGCTTGCGTAACTAGCCTACTTGTTTAGGGATTTCACCACCAAAATAATTGTTCCTGACAATCAATTCCCTAAGGAAACTCAAGTTGATTACTATATAGATTACTTAATAGATTACAGAGTATTGAAATACGTGTAATTTGAACCGTTACAAGTAGAATTCCTAATTTCATCGTATCTCAATCATACATTTTCTTACTCTGGAATAATACATGCAGGTCCAGTACCAGTGTCATGTACTGTGTACAATTGTGGTGGCATGGTGTCTTGCAAGATATGTTCACAAAAAAAGACCCACATATTGATTGCCATGGTTGTTGGAAACCTTCGGTTGGCACTCTTCTGGATCCGCCCCAACTGGTGAAAACCATTAGTGCTTAATAGATGAACTCACATGCTGAATGAAGTACCTTGAAATTGTGGGGCCTGTTTGTCTGATGATGAGTACAGCATTCACATTTCCCTCTTTGAATAATGTGACTTCATTTGAGATTTCGCACCTCTGCTATATGAACGCTTCTCACTGTCCAGTGACTTTTCGCAGCAAGAGGTCCTCAAGTAGACATGACCGTGCATTTAAAAAAGCATGCCCAAGCTTGTCAACCTCGTTCAAAAGGCATCTTTTCCATCTTTTCTCTTTGGAGGGATGCATGAGACAGCTCAATTGTCCTGTGGCATCAAAACTCTGCTAAGAAGTTCCATGAAAAGCCCATGCTAGCCACAAGATAAAAGACAAATAGCAACCATATCTTATTGCTTTTCTCTAAGTAAGTAGTCACCTTGCTGCCACCAAGAAAGGCATGGCCCGCCTCAAACAAAATGAGAAAAAGAGAGAGAGAGAGAGAGAGAGAGAGAGAGAGAGAGGCTGACTAGAAGGAATCGGTGGGGAAATTTTGTATATTTTTGTCATCCTAATAATCTCTCATATATTCCAAATCTAAATTAATTTCCCTTATCCTGTAAGAGTTTAAATCAACTTCCTAAAGCAATTCAAATTTCACATGTTAGCTTTACTCCTTCATGAAAACCTTTTTTTTACATTTATAACCACTGTGCGTATGCCATTTTTGCTAATTTCTAGAACCGGCATATGACTATACTGAATCTCTTGCTCATGTGGATTACATTGATTTTCAAATCTTGTCAAAACTTTTGAGAAATGCTTATTTTGATGCAGGATCTCTTGCTCACGTGGATCACACCTTTTTGAAGTTGTGTTTGAAATTTGTATAATTATTTTTTAATTTTCTTAAACAAGTATAATTATTAGGCTCCCTGACGATATAACAAAATTTGTACATGCTGACCATATGATGATTAACATATATATTAGGTGATATTTAACTAGCTGAATTTTTTCAGGTGTCAACCACTCACACGTGAATATTTAAATCAATTCACACGTTGGTGTTGGACCTATTAAAATACTTGTAAAGATAGGAACCCAACTACTATTCGTAGAGCAAATTAATTGTGTGGTGTTAGCATCTTTTCCCCTTATCCTTTCTAGGAGTAAGCACCAATCCTAGTCCAACTTGAGAACCGATCTAGACCAACTAGTTCTAGGTGGTTCCCGATTCTATTGAAGAAATCAAACTGAAAACTAGACAAACCATATTGGATCGGGAGCTAGCTGCCCTAAAATGGAACCTAGGGCTTAAACTCCATTCTTAATCTTGGATTCATCTCCCTTAATTGCAATATGATATTAGATTTATTTCACTTGGAATTTATTGCGGTTCAATCTCTAGTGGAGTATCAAATTCTTTAATAACCGATCTACCTCTTCCTTAATGGTTGATATTTTATTTACTTTTGGCTGAGTCTACCAATTTAATGATGGCAAAGAATTCATATTTGTTTCATTGTCAGTTTGCCTATTGTGACCCACTACAGAAAAAGCATAACCAAAAAAAAAAAAAAAAAAAGCCAATTCCAATCCAATCCGAGAATGTGATTGTGACCGACCCATCTAGTTCCTAATTCCAAGAGCCGGAAAACAGACATTGGCTAGTCCAGTTCCTAGTTTCAAGGTGAGAACCAACTAATTCTAAAATCGATCACTTCTAATATTTTCACGAATCGAATCGACTTTCCTTTTTTTTCTTTCTTCTTTTTTGAAATATTGACATTACCTTAATTTATGTCAGCTTCAAAACCAAAGAGCCAGAAAAATAATATCGGGTGATCATAAGGTATTTGTTAAGAATAAATATGCTTTGCAAAACTTGAAAATTAATAAATAAAAGAAAGGATGTTACCCATATAGTCAAAATTCTGTTTGTTTTATAAAAAAATAATTATTTTTAAGAGAAATATTTTTCAAATTATTCATTTTTTTAGGAAATAGACGAAATCTGAATTTTCTTAAACCGGTGAAATCGTCGCGTGGATCTCAATTTTAATATGCCGTGGAAAGTTTTAAAATCTCACGGCAATAATGCTTGAAAAGTGTCCACTTGAGTTGACAGATCATGGGCGGTGGGCCGAGCCCGCCGAACGGAAACCGGTCAATTCGACGACTTCTTCCCCGAATTTTCCAGATTCGCGTGCCACATGCCGAAACGAGAATATGCCGTGACAGAAGGGAACAAGCATCCGCATCTTTGCCATCCGTCCCCGAAATTAGGCAGCCGCTCGGTCTACAACGACCGCTTACCTACGCCCCCCACTAAAATATACAAAAAAGAGCATCTCCCTATCATCTACCAATCCATACACGTCCAAATACATACCAATAAGTACGGAAAACGTCCCTTCTCGATGGCCCCCTTTGGGTGGTTTGGTTAGATGTTACGACATGGTTCGAAATCAAGACAAGACTAGCTGGATATATGTTGCGGAGTGAAGTACAGCCGGATGGAATCGAGCAATGTTTTTTTTTTTTTTTTTTTTATATTTCATGTGGTGGCTAGGCATAAGTATTCCGGTGGGACTCAAATGATTATGGAGGAAGTATCATCTCGTGGCATGATTCGAAATAATTGCACCTGACGGAGATCAATTCGGTTGTTTTGGCAATGTTGAATCTCTTGTAATGTGATTGCGTTAAGCATTCAAACAAAGAAGATGGTAAAATTTTCAGTGCATCAATTGTCCCCATGATATAAGCGTACAATCTGATATTTTGAAAATAAATAAATATTCATTATAATATATATATATATATATATATATATATATATATATTAAGTGTATCAAGCCGCTTGTTAACGATACTATTTGAGAAGAGAAAAAAGAAAAGCTTTAAATCATTTCAACATATGAGTGCGCTCCCTTTTAGGAATGGCAAATAGAATATGTTTGCAAGTACTTGGCATCTATTAATTATTCAATTAAGACAACTTTATAACTTTAGATAATTGCGAAGTCAATTATCAATTTAAAAAAAAAAGGAGAAATCTATGCACATTCAATATTGGACAAGAGACACGTGTCTTCGAGGCTAGTTTCGTAATCCGATTCTTTCCAACATTAATAATCCAAAGATAAATATGTAGATCCAATAAAAATTGACAGCTTTTATTTTTGGTTCATACTATGATAAATTCATAACTTGTACACCTATAATAAATTTATCCAAAACTAATAATTGGTATATTTGTAACAAATTTATGAATCATTAATTTCTATTAAATTGAATTAATACTATAAAAAACAACAAATCAGTACACTTTTGACCAAATAATAAATCTATCAATTATGATGTATCCTCAGACTTGGTAGATGTATTAATTTTGGATTTTTTGTGGTACTCTTTTTCTTTTCTGTATTAACTTTTTCTGGTGGAGGGGGTACTTCTTTCATTTGTGTTTTTTTTTTTTTATGGATCTTTAAAACCGAAAATTATTCTAGAAAAGAAAGGTTAACGAGCGCGTGGCCGGCGAGATGTCCCAAAAGGGAAACGCGGACGTCCAGCGACAGCGACGACGGTCAAAATACCTGGGGAAAACGCCGGATGGGCATTCTCCACGATTAGTCGGCGCCGAAACGAAGCCAAAATCGCCGACCCAAACGAACGCCACGCGAAACCGCAACCAATCGTCCCTGTCCGTCGTCCCCACATTTCTCTCTCCTCCTTTTAAAAGCACCCCCCTACCCCAACCAAACCAGAGCAAAGCGCAAAAGCGAAAAACCGCCCCTCAAAACCGATCTCGATTTTTAGGGGGACGACGAAGGCGACGAAACCCTAACTCTAACCCCACCACCACCTCCATTCATATAAGCCTCTCCTTCCGCCGTCTCCTTCCTCACCTCCCCCCCATCGTTTCTCTCTCTTCTCCTCTGGATCAATCGGTGGAGCCCCAACTCGTTGTGAATGGTGGAAATCTCGGCCGGCGGTAGCGATTTCATGCTCACCCTTTTCCGATCAAGGGCGAGCGCTCTCGTTTTCGCGTTCGGTTCTTGCAAGGAGGGCTGGTACTACCGCTGCCTCGGCGTCGACCCTTGAAACCCCCCATTTGATTCCTCCGAGATCGCTTCCCGATTTTTGCCTCCTCCCTCGCCCTTTTTCTCTCTCTCTCTCTCTCTCTCTCTCTCTCTCGCCGGGTCGCGCTCTTGATCCCGTCTTTCCATTTCCTTCCTTCCTTCATTCCTTCGTCGGGATTGGTTGATTCTTGTTTTTGGGTTTCTTTGAGACTGTTTGGATTCGGGGTCGGTCGCGAAAGATGTTGCTCTACAAGCAGAAGAAGAATCAGAGCGCCAAGGGCAACAGGCTCCTGATCAGCATCAACGTGCTGGGGAGCGCCGGCCCGATTCGGTTCGTGGTGGGCGAGGAGGAGCTCGTCGCCGCCGTCATCGACACCGCCCTCAAGTCCTACGCCCGCGAGGGGAGGCTCCCCGTCCTGGGGTCGGATCTCAACGATTTCCTGCTGTACTGCCCAACTTCTGGATCAGATGGTGCGTTACGTGGGAACAAATTTGGGGGTGTGAAAATATGCCTGATTGAGTTTTGATGCGTGGAACTGAAAAGTATATGAATGGGTTGTCTGTTTCCTCGTTGAATTTGACGTCAAACGAGTCTGTGTTGTGATTTGGTTTACAGATTAATTCAGTAGAGCCCCAAAGTTTTAATTTGAATTTGTCGGTATCTTAAGACTATTGTGGTGATCCTGCAATTGGGTATATGACTCTTATGATTCTTACGATTTTTGTGATTGGTTTCAGCTCTGAGTCCATGGGATATGATCGGGTCGCCCGGAGCTCGGAACTTCCTTCTATGCAAGAAACCGAAGACGGACGTGGTGGCTGATGACCGGAGGTCCCCTGATGCTGGCATCGCGAGGAAGGGCAATGGAAGCTGGAAGTCGTGGATCAATAAGTCCTTCAGTCTCAAAGTATCTTCCCACTGAGAGATTCATCTTTATTAGGTGATTGGCCTACTCATGGTCGTGAGTGGCTTGTTTTACGTTCTAATTTTGGTCAAATTGGTCATGTTGGTCTTACCATTCTTGGTATTTCTCGGAATCCTTGTTATGGTGGTTGATCAGAAGACTTCTTTCCAATGAATAAAATTGCTTTGGTTGCTTTTGAATTTACTTTGAGCTTCGCCCACACAAATACTCTGCTTCTGGAGGTTTTAGTTGCATCTTAATATTTTTGCTTCCCAAAAAAATCTTTCTGCCTGGAACCAGGAAGAAGCTTGTATGCTCAAAATTTCTCTGGATCACTAATTTGTTGGTCCGTGTATGTTATATCCCATGAGGTTCCGAGTCTGAACCAGGAAGAGGCATAATTCTTCAGGTTTACTGACTTCTTGATGATTATAATATAGTCTTGACTGAGCAGCCTGAACTTTTGTAATTGCAATCTTCTTATTAGTACTTGAATAAACGTGTGTGTCAGATGGTTAGATATGGTGTCTGAGCTGAATTTACTCTGCCATTTATGGGATGAATCACATGACTCCATGTGAGGACCACTAGCGTGGTGGGGGAGGTCAAAGTTTGTTTCAGCTGGTGTTGATGTCATGAGCCGAAAGTTCTTTTGGATTGTAGCATCAAAGCTGAAAAACTCCTGTCATTTGAACATGGGCTTAGATAGAATAATGTCGGAGGAGGGAAAATAGGCTTTTCGTACCTCTCAGTTTTCTATCTTTTGTTTTGTTTGGCTCTTTTATTTATTTAGTTGAATCTGAGATAGGCCTTGAGAATATAAATTTCGGTGGTGATTTTGCGGGCGAGTCTCGTGGAGGCACTTGTTAAGCAACTAGTTAAGGAAAATTTATGATCTCTATTGCACTGTCTTTGTTTCATGCGCAATCAAGCATTGGAGGTTGAATTATTCCAAATTACGTAACTTAATAAATATCTTGGGAACATTCTTGAACATGATTCTTTTGATAGTACCCTCTTTTTTCTTTCGAGAATTAGGTTGTATCCTTTGGATCATGGTCCAAGGTGTGGGGTAAAGTCAGAAGTTTGAACTTTTTAACACTTGCTTTGAAACGAATGTAGCGGACGCATAATTGGGTAGACTTTTACTTTTGCTATTCGGTAGGTGATGTCTTTTGTTGTTTCGGAATCGAATTGGGAAACCAACGGTGGAGCCCTCAGTGGGCCGCAGCGCAATCGCCTTTTGCTCGTCTTTTGTTGTGACAAGTCCGTGACGTTTACTGGTAATGAATTGGAGAGTACCGCGTCTTTTGAAAAAGGGGTGAAAAGGAGGGATTTTTCAAGGACTTTTCAAGCCTTCTCGGAGGTAATGGCGAATGAGAGCACGGAACAGGCGAGAGCGAGATTGATTGGGTTAGCCGGTTCACCAACTCCACTTTCTCTTTACTTTTCTCTGTTATTGTCATTTTCTTCGTTTTCCCTTCTTCTCCTTAAAGGTAAACCACACGATTCAAAATTAAAATATGCGGTGAGAATATTCGATGCTTATGAATGCGTTTCAGAGTTTTGCTTTAGCTTTATGGAACTGTTTTTATGATTCTAAATGCCTTTGGAACCGTGCTTTTTAGGTAGTGTGCCCCGTGACTCTAAAATTCCTTTGATGGGTTTCTATATAAGGGCGGGCTGGTCTTAGCTAGAGGCCATGTGCGAAGTCATAATCATCGTCTCATAACGTGTGTTATGTCTTAAGACATAGAATTAGCTTTACAAATTGTTTCATCACATAAATTATGTGGTATTTTCGTAGAATTAGCTACGAAGACTTTATATGCTACAATATGAATAATTGTGGGGTGAGCGTGTATTGTATATTAACAAGTCGACGGCTATCTATATGGTCGTGTGGAACCAATCATTGTAAACAGTCCAAAGTGCGTTTTTACATGGAACATTCGCCAGATAATTTCTCCTATGTGAAGAATTAAGTTCTTCTGTTGTTATTAAAAAAATCAGATATATGAAGTGCGTCGAGTACAATGGAAGCGCCCATGCTAGTTCTTAATTAGGAAGCACCGATACTCGCTGAAAGCTTTCGTGTGTGTCAAATATTCTGACACGTGTTGAACACTCTCCGACACTTGGTTAATACGTATCAAAAAATCCAATACCTGATCAACTTTTCCAACATTTCTCAACACTCGAGTCAAAATTCGGACATGCGAATTTGGATATGTAATTCCTATTGGTAAGGTCAATTTTAATAATTTTCAATAAATGATGGGTCAAAATGTATATATGTGAAAAATAAAAAATAAATATAAAAATAAATATATTGGAAAAGAATAAAAACTTAATCTTCTCTTATTTTCGGTCTTTCACTTCTTATGATACACAATTCATTTCCGATTGATACATCAGCCCGAAATGTAAAGTGCTTATTTTTTTCTCCAAGTTTTATGAATTATTAGAGTAGTGTTGGAATTGTCAAATTGAAACAACGAATGATATTAACAAATGATAGATTAATATTTTTAGTGTAAATTCGTTCTAGGCTTTTATTATTATTTATTTGTCTATGAATTTGAATCAAATTAATTTGATTCAAATAATCATAAAGTGATAATTTATTATGTATAATTTGGTATACAAGGTATCTCAATGTATAGAAATTCTCTGTTTTTTGAGAAATGATGCACCGGCGTATCGTGTCATATTGTATCATATGTCAGTGTCGATGCTACTTTGATTCTTAAGTCTATAATAGAGATCAATGTACATATATTTCTTTTTATGACAACAATTCCACTTCTAGAAGGTGAACTGAAATCTATGAAATACTTTACTCATTTCAAGAACTTAATATAACACATGGGTCCATAATCTATTATTATTGGAGACTATTATGATCCATGAATGTAGAGAAATCAAGCGCATTTGTTTTAGATATAGAAAGCAGCATTCTTACTCTTGAAGTACGATTACAGTTACTGTTTTGTTTATTTATGGCGATCATATTCTAAATTTGTTTATTTATAGTTATCGATTTGTGAGTGCAATTTGCCCTCGCTAGGACTTATCTTATATTATATGTTGCATAATTAAAATATGAACCTGGCCCTTTTGGGGACTTATACATCCAATCTTTTGTACTTAATAGAACGGGACTTCGCACTCATGTGTGTTTGAACCATGCTTTGATTCATCCAACAATCATTAAGCAACTCTATGAGTTAATTCAAAAATAGGGATTTCAAGTAATACTTTTGTTTATTCGACAATAAAGATAACATTTATATTTTTGTTAAATTGCGGAATGGCGCATTTGGGCATATTCGCTTGAGCTGAAGGTGGAATTTGTCTTTTTGGAACTTGTTCTCGTGTGATTAGAGCCTAAGCATAATTTTTGCAATATCTAGATGATTAAATGGATCGTTATATTATAAAAATGGGTGAACAAAGAACTACAGAGGAGTCATGAGGCTTCAACACGAATCAAAGATATAGATAAGAAGAAGATGAAGTGAATTAGAAAAATTCGTTACAAACTTGAATTTGTTCATTTAAAATTGGGATTCTTCTACTTCATTTTTATTTGCTTATTTTAATTATTTTTCCTCATTATTTTGTTTCTTTTTTTAATTATCATCCATCATTCCATAATAAAAAATTATTAAATAATAAAGTATACTAATATACCTAAAATATATAATAAATATAGATACTATATAAATATATATAGAATAAATAAAAAAGAAAATTGTCCTTGTTTTTGTTATTTTGAATTTTTATATTAGAATCCAAATATCATTTTATATTTTTATTTTTTTTATTTTAAGAAATTTATTATTCGAAAGAAAGAGCTTCTATGTGTTGGATATAATAAATTATATCCACATTTTATCTCATCTCCTCAATGAGATATTTTTATTCGGATTATATTCCCTAATAGCTAACTTTATCCTACTTTGAGTAGGAACAAAAAATTTGATAGCATAAATTTTATCCCAATTACCTACCGTAACCTTCTATAAAAGGATATCATAAATATTAGACCATACATACTAATTAAATGGATCAGAGTACAAAAGGAGCGCCCTCGCTGGTTCTTAGGACTACAATTGACATCAATGTTTATTTATTTATCTATTTATTATGGCAAGAAATCCACCTCTAGAAGGTGAACTCGAATCTATGAAATTCTTTGCTGATTTCATGAACTTAATATGACACGAGTCAGAATCCTAATGGGCTGCCACGCATTGACCCGTAATTTATTATTATCGGGGACTAATATGATCCATAAATTTAGAGAACTCAAGCATAAAAATACTGATACAATTATTATTCCGTTTATATATAGCGGTTATATTTTGGAATTGTTTATTTGCAGTTATCGATTTGTGAGTGCAATTTGCCGATACTAGAATTTATATATATTATAGCTGTATAATTAAAATATGAACCCACCCTTTTTGGTGATTTAAACATCGAATCTTTCCAATTATGCGTTTAAACCACGTGCCAGTTATTCCGTAATTATTAAGTAACTCCATGAGTTAATTCAAATACATGAATTTCAAGTATGAACTTTTGTTTATTCGACAAAAAAGATCACATTTACATTTTTGTTAATTTGCGGAATGGCATGTTTTTGCTTGAGTTGAGGATGGAACTTTTTTTTTTTTTTTTTTAACTTTTTTTAATTAGAGCTCAAGCATAATGTTTACAATATCTAGATGACCAGATCGATTGTAATAATGTAAAAGTAAGTGGTATTTATATTTGTAATTCACCGATTGGAAATGCAATTGATGGAATAGGAATTTGAAGAAAACTATATTCAAATAGAATACTCGATTATTCAACGTATTGACAAAAATATGTATGGATATATTCAAACTTTATTTAAAGGAGAAAGTGAAATTCCAAGTTGAACTTCTACCATTTTTTGACAATCTTTTAAAAAGCATTTGGAAGGAAAAAATCAACAGATATATGATGTAGCATATTTTTTTACTGTTGGTCCTAAAATGTTTGCTATTTTGCAACAATCTATTATTAAAAGGTACTTCTTATCCGTATCAATGAGATTTTTTTTTTGTCGGGTATCAATGAGATGAGTAGATATACATTGAGTGCAATCTTTTTCATTAATTTTTCTTTTTTAGGAAAAATTTCTCATACCAAGACATCTTTAAAAAGTTCGAGACACTACTTATTTAGTTTGATAAATTACACAAAAAATAACTTTGAAGTACATGAATGACTCAAAGCACATTAAATTAACATAGGATCATCATATACAATTTCGATATCAATGCATTTGCTATCGAGATACTTTTGTCATTTTCACTTCAAGAAGCGCCAATAAATTGCACATTCGACAAAAATCAAGTTAAGCACTATATATGTACATATAAATTAATTGTCGTCAATAAAAATAAAATTTTATAGCGCGAAAATTTTTAAATTGGTATCAATTTTAGATTTTTGTGATCAAAAAGTTAGTTTTGGATGACTTTATTGCATGCATATTAATTTGAGATTTTTGATTTTTCGTGATATTAACTTTAAAAATAACATTAATTTTTTTTTTTCGAAATATAAAAAGAAGAGACTCTTCTAGCAGATTCCTAGAAAGCCCAAGGTTCAATGGACAGCCCTCGAGCGAGAAAACGCTCGCAGCGCGAAATATCTTTTCTTCTCCTCCTTCTTGGTACGAACCGAGTCCAGAGTCTCTACTCAATCAACTGCGAGTCCACGGACATCATCTCCAGCCGCAGCGATGGCTGCCACCATCTCGACCCACTTCAGCTTCACCCCTCGCCGTCTCCGGCAGACCGTTCTTTCGAGCTCTCGTCCAGAGGCCGTTCGATTCCCGAGCACCGGAAGCGGGAGGAGGAGGAGGAGGACGCTGGTCGGTACTAAATTCGATGCCGACTGTTCGTTTCTCGCCCGGGTCAGTGGCGACGGTGGAGGCGCCGTCGACGCCTCCACGCACCAGTCCGCGTCTTCCGTGAGTTCCCTTTCCCCGTGGCCTCTCTTCGTTTCTGCTGCGGAGTTCTTCCGTTTTTTTCAAGGTTTTCAAGTTTTCTTTTTGTTTTTGGTCGTGGTTAATTTAGGCGTACTGGGTTATTTTATATGGGTTGTGTGGGTGCATTTTCCTTGGGAGTGTTTTTTGACGGTTGAGTTAGGGGAAGTGGGATTGTCCCTGTTTTGGCATTTGGGAAGAGAAGATGATATTTTGCCGTTGTCGCACATAGGGAGTTGGCAGTTGTTCTTCATTCTGTTGGTTTAACAATTTGAGCTGCCATTTGTTGGTGGATGCACGTTTTTCTTTTCATTGTTTATTGAAATGAGGAACAGGGACGTTACGGGCATGCCCTTATGTTTAATAGTAATGAAAGTGCAAAGGCGCTCATGTCTTATATTTCTACTGTTTATACATGGTTTTGTGTAGGTTCTTTGAGGTAATGATCTAGCACTCTCGGAGAATACATTGCTTGTTTTGCATTTTGCTTTGGTATTAGGATGGGCCCATTCAAAATGTCGGGGAAATGCATTGGAATGTGCAGTGATTTTAGTGCATTCTTTCTGTTGATATGATGTCTAATGTGCTTGTTTACATCAACGATAGTAAGGTTAGTTGCTGAGGGTTGTGGTTTCTTGTCTCTCTCTTGTTATTCTCCCCTGCATATGTATCTTCATTCACCTAATTACCGGGCAAGAGGAATTTGAAAGAGATATGATTGTTAACTGGACATATCATCTCCCTCCTCGTATCGTACATTGCGCTATCCTATTTGGTTCACAATTGTTCTTGTCTTGTTGCTTGAGATCCAGAACATTGAGGAAAAAGATGGTAGCAATTCCAGTGTCGGGGATGGTTATGTAGCCTTGTTCGTGCGGATGCTTGGGCTAGACCAAGATCCTCTTGACAGGGAACAGGCAGTAGTGGCACTGTGGAAATACTCACTGGGAGGGAAGAAGCAGATCGATGCCATTATGCAATTTCATGGGTGCATAAATCTAACAGTGAATCTTCTTACATCAGACTCAACTTCAGCATGTGAAGCAGCTGCAGGACTTCTGAGATCGATAGCATCTGTAAATATATATAGAGAGTCAGTGGCTGGAGCGGGAGCCATGGAGGAGATAACCGGTTTGCTAAGTCGGCCTTCTCTGACTCCCGAGGTATAGGGAGAGGTATCTATTGGCAGAATTTCTCTCCACGAGTATATGGGTCTTGGAAGGAGAAATTAAGGCATTTTATGAACTATTTTCTGCAGGTAAAAGAGCAATGTTTGTGTACTTTGTGGAACCTGGCAGTGGATGAGAACTTCAGATTGAAGATTGCGAACTCTGAGGTCTTGCCATTAATAATTAAATCCCTGGATGATGAGGACATAAAAGTGAAGGAGGCAGCAGGAGGGGTATTATCTACTTTGGCGCTAAGTGAATCAAATCATGAAATCATGGTTGAATATGGTGTCATCCCAAAATTGGTGAGGCTTCCTTTAATTGCATGGTTCCTTGAGCTATAATTAATTGATAGTGCTCAAAAATTTAATGGCACTTTACATGTCAGACCAAATATCTAATGCAAAACGAACTTGAAAAAGGTCACCATATTGTTCTTTGAACCAAAATTAATAGCGTTGGACTAAATTTATTCAAGAAATTTCATCTTTTTCAAACTATTAATAATTTAGTAGTGCATGGTCTCAAGGTCTTGCCACCCAGCATTGAGATGTACTGGAAAAAAAATGTTGACTTGTACAATGCCATTATTCTGACATACTTTGAAACAGTGCTTCTGATTGAATACTCGATACACACCTGCTTGCGTAAACCATGAATAATTTTTCCTCTTTCTTTAATCTGTGGAGCATTTTCTTGTCATCATCTTGTTATGTGCATTGAAACATACTTTACATGTATTAAAATATGTCGTGTCAGTGTTACAATGAATAAGTATGGTGACCCTAGGAGGCTTGGAGCAATATTGACCTGTACTCTCTTTGGTTTTCATGCTGAGAGAAACTGATTGAGAGATACTAAACCGCTGGACTTTTTGGAGTCTGTTAGATGATCATCTGTCATGAAGTGGGCTAAGTCTGTCAGTATAAGAGTGTCAGTTGAGTAGAATTTTTTTGCTCTACTTTATCTGAATGATGATAACTTTGACTTTTGGTCTTCCTTCACAAGAGGCTAATCTATTTGGTGCATTCCAGGCAAAAGCTCTTTTAAAGCCTGATGTGGAGGGATCCAAAGTCATCAGGAAGGAAGCGAAAAGCACGTTGTTGGAACTTGCTAAGAACGATTACTATCGAATTGTAATTATTGAAGAGGGCCTTGTTCCTGTTCCCATGGTCGGTGCCCATGCATATAAATCCTATAGGCCATCTTTGCATTCTTGGCCTAGCTTGCCTGATGGCACAGAGATTGAAAAGACTTCTAAGGGCCCTTCAAGGTTCGGTGCCTCTGAATTACTGCTTGGATTAAATGTAAATGGAGAAAACCTGAATGTCGAGGAAGTTAGAATGAATGCGATAGTTGGACGGACTCATCAACAATTTCTTGCCAGAATTGGGGCTATTGAATTAGAAGAGGAAAGGCAATCAGAACCTGAGAATTCTTCTGGTGGGAGGTTAACACTTTTGCCTTGCGTGGATGGTGTAGCTCGGCTTATTTTAATTCTTGGACTTGAAGATGAGTCTGCAATAACAAGAGCTGCTGAGTCCATTGCTGATGCATCTATCAATGAATACATGCGCATCTCATTCAAAGAAGCTGGTGCTATCAAGCATCTGGTGAAGCTTTTAGAGTGGGATAATGATGCTATAAAGATAGCTTCGACCCATGCTCTTGAGAGATTGTCCCTCAGGTAACATGCACCTCTATATGTTTCGAGGCCCTTAACTCACTGTGACAGGTGTCACTTTCCATGTATCTAGCAATTGTCCAAGATATTTTGATGTATCCTTCTCTCTTTAGAAAGAGAAATCTTTTAATATTAGAAAGATGATGGTAGTATAATGTTTGAGGTGAGAACTTTGGAGAAAGATACTCACTTGAAAGTTGGTCTCTCTGCCGATTGAATTGTTTTTAAGAACTTAAGGTAGGGTTGAAAACTACAACATGGAGTGCTCCACACTTTTGCTTCTTTTGCATTATAAATTCGGAGGAGGCTCATTGATAGTTTGCACTTTTCTTCTTTGATGTTGGTTCAGATACCCTCCCTTTTTCCATCCAGTTGGAAAATAATGGGTTTGGGCTTTAGACTCTTAGATCTTTCTTCACTGTTTCGGTTTTATGTTATCATGTTTGCTTACATGTGGTCTATGATATCTAAAGTGGTTTGTCAGCCACTTTCCACTTAGTATTTGGATTTAGCAGCATTTTCCTCATGTCTTTTCATCTTATATCTATTTTCAATTTTCATGTTGGTTATTTTCTGGTGCAGCAATGGTGTTTGCCAGATCATTGAAGCTGAAGGTGCTTTGCGTCCTTTGATCAATACTCTGAAGCAGAAAGAAATCTGTGATACCCTGTTGGACAAGGTTTCATTAGCTATGTAGTTTCATTTACTTATCTGCCTCTTTTCCTAAATTGCTGAAATTTTTCATTTCTATAACCTTTCTATTCTTATGGGCAGACACTGGATTTACTTACCAGGATTTTAGATCCCACCAAAGAGATGAGATCCAAGGTCACTTGTCCTGTCCTTATGTTCTTGTTTTTCGTTTAAGATTGGTCTTTGTCAAAGAACGACATTCTGACTATCTTTACCGGTATGCTTCAGTTTTATGATGGACCAGTTAATGGATCAAAAGGAAGTTCTGAATCAGTTAGTAGATCTGATGCTGCTAATGGGTTTACTGGGGTGAGCTCTGAGGATTCCATATTAACAACAAATTCAAGGTACTCAGTCTGATCTCCCTATATAAACACCTTTGCATCTTCATCATTCTTAATCAGTTATTACTTGGTATATACTTCTTATTTCATGTATGTCGTGTTACGCCTATGTTGTCAAAATTATCGCCCTTTAATCCTGTGACTTTTATGCCATCAGAAAATTACACTGATTAATTCAAGTATTAAACGCCAAATACAGCACATGAATTTCACAAAGATCTGAAATGAACGAAATCTTCATCCTCATGTGTTAACCGAGTAAGCTTTGCCAAGTTTCTATACTAAACAAACGTTGCATGACCTGAGATTTGTGTGGTGCTTGCAATACTTAGATTCTAAAGTGTCTTCTTTTACTCTCAATATTTGTAATAGCTTTGTTAAATCTAATTAAGCACTGGGTTCCTACAAAAAGTATGTTTTGGAGCAGATAAACTAGAAAAAGCCCCCTAGAATCTGGCATGGACTGCCTGTCCAATGAAAAAGTATAATGGGACCAGCAAAAGAAAAAAAGGAAAAGGGTAGGAAGTTTAGTAGTCAGCTACTTTACATGCTCCTTTTGCAACTGTCTGGATATGTCTCCTAGTCTGAATCTTGCGACTGCTGCTACTGCACCCGGTGGTCTTATGCTCAGCTTGCCTAAAACTGACAACTACTCCATAGCTGATTTGCCATCTTCTTCTTCTTAGCCTGGCTTTGTTCTTCATCATGTTCTTATGCATCCTGTCTCACTGCTTATTCTTCTTTGCCTATGGCCTCCCATATCAGTTTGATGGGGAACACTGCTATACTGCTGATCTCCATTTTCACTCGTATATATATATAGCGGCCGGTGGAGACATAGATCTTGACAGGCAAACGTGGGCAATATGGGAATAATTGGGATTCTTAGTCTCTTATCGATTCACTTTTTGATGTAGCTATATTTGACTGTAAGATGGGTTGATGCACAATGCATAACAAGTATCGCTGGTTTTGGATAAGCTTCTACTCTGGACTAGGCATTCATGTATGCACACATAAATGTGGATAAATGAGAAGTTTGAGGAGTTCGAGATTGTCTATCTCTCAAGCAAAGAAACTAATGTGATATTGTCAATTTATACAAGTAAGGTATGAATTTTCATCATTCTTTGGACTGGAAGTGAGATTTGCCAAATGCATTGTTATCCAGATCCAATATGGTGTTGGTTTCAGATTATAGTGCTTGTATTGGTGCCTGTGGAATCTGTTTGAATGAGTGCATTTACTTTTTGCATGCCTCAAAATAAACTGCAGGGTGCAAATGCTAGACTCTGCTGTCATTTCTCGCCTTTTTGAGATTTTGAAGACGTCATCATTAACTCTACAGAGAAAGGCAGCTTCAATCCTTGAATTTGATTCAATTGCCTCCAATGTAGACACAGTTGATCCTGCAGACATTAAATCTGGCCTAGATGCAGTCTTCCAGCTAAATGTTTTGGAAGGTAAGCAAAATGTATGCTTTTGATGAGAGAATTTCAAATTTCAAGATTACATTTCTTAGCAATTTTACCTTGGATGTAACCAGTGAGCAGCCTGATGTCTCGGGTCCTGTTCTAAAGGACTCACTGCTGAGTAAATTGTCACGGTGTTAGCATGGGATTTAAATGACTTCATTAAGTTTTTGAGTTGAAGCTAATGAGGATCACGACAAAGCGCATGCACTGTGCTTAGTGACTAGGAAAAAATCTGGCAACTGGAGTGAGTTTGTATTCTGCAAGACTAATTTCTGGTTTTACACTTGCACCTCTCAAAAATTAATCTGTTTTTTTTTTTTTCCTGATGTCCATGGAGTCAGTCATATACATAGATTGTACTTGTTAAGTCACTGTCGCTTATGTTTCACGCGAGCATTAGTGTAGGAGATCCGGTAATGTTCTCACTGTCATGATATTGAACCTTTTGTTCACTTTGAAATGGAAAAGACGTTCCTGCTCTGTTATCACTATCGTGATATTGAGCACTTCATTTATTTGTTTCTCTGTTGCTGTATCTGACAAGGAAACGCATAATATGCCTATGACTTGTCCAGCAGATCTGTAAGGTCCTTGTTTACTCTGCCTGTTTGTCTTCAGGTGACCATTTATTGTTGCAATTGCCTTCTCTCGATGCACGCTCCCTCCTTCATGTGGTTGATGATTTGCGCTCACTCGTCCTTTTGGCATTGCTTTCTGTTCCTGCTTCATACCTTTGACATTAATCATCTTTGTATTTACCAGACACAGAATCTGATGTGGAGGGAGAGCAGCCAGAACAATATGCATTAGAGGTTGAAGAAGCTGGACTCGCAATATCTGCGGCATCTCGCTTGCTAACAAAGCTTCTCGACTCTGATCACTTCCGCAAGAGTGTAGATTCTTCCCATTTCACTGCCTTGCTCCGGAAAGTCCTCAAATCAAACATCCCTGTCCACTGTAAGGATTGGGTGGCTGCTTGTTTAGTGAAACTAAGTTCGCTCTCTGGTTTCAGCAAGTATTTCGAAAATCCAATTAATGTGGAGGTGACTCTCTATGAAACAATCCCGAGATTAATAGAACAGCTGAAAGCCTCGTTCTCTCCAGAAGCTCAAGAGGTCGCGGCCGTGGAACTCAACCGGATAATCTCCGAGGGGGTCGTGGATTCCACGAGAGCGGTCGCTTCTGGTGGCGGCATCTTCCCGTTGGTCAATCTCCTGGAAGAAGGGACCGTGAGGGCATCCGAGGCGGCTCTGTCGATACTGTATAATCTGAGCATGGACAGTGAGAATCATCCGGCGATCATTGCAGCCGGAGCCGTGCCTGCTCTGAGGAGAATCATTCTAGCACAGAGACCGCAGTGGACGAGGGCGCTTCAGTTGCTGAGGACATTGCCTGTATAGCTCGATGGCGAATTAAAAAATGCATAGGAAAACCGAAGTACATGTAAAAAGAGCATAGCGGATGTCTTGTAGTCCACCAGTTTTGCGAGATTTTGATACTTGCATTACTATTACGATACCTTCGATCAAAGGGTCATTCTTATGCGTGTCGCCTTAAGCTGCGGAAGCATCATCGCTCTCGTTTCATTTCCGAGAGGGGTTCGAAGCATTTCGATCCGTGTGGCTTGTGTCGCGACCTTGCGGGATTCAAATGAATTAACCTCTTTTTAGCCTGAAGAACCACGTGAAATCAGACGGATGATTTGCTAGGAATTAGAGGAGAGCGAGCAAGATGAGCAGGTGAAGCCTTGAACCGATGACATGTAAGAAACTGCTACTTTCAGAGACAAAACCAGGAATGGGAGGTCCAACTTACCGATAGCAAAACACTAGGATTAAAAGATGAATAATCATAGAACTACCCATAAAGCAAATTCAGTAAAATCTATCTAATTTTCACTCAAAAATTTCGTGAGGGCCCCTGAGCAATGACATAGCCTTAAATTATTGAACATTAAAGAAAACCGTAATTTTGGGGGATCAAATCATGATTCTTAGTTATACCATAAATCCCTCACATGCTTGTATAAATTCGCAATAAATCCACCTTTTTTTGTTAAAATAATGGTATTCAAAATCCAATTTCTGGAATAATTCAAATCAGCATATACCCTCTTTCTTCCTTATCCTTAATAACTTAACTTTTTTTTTCCAAATACGCATATGTATGTGCTTTTATTTAGTCAGAGAAAAAAAATGGAGGGGATTTTCCGTCCTTTCCTTTGCTCTTTACTAGAGAAAAAGCTCTCAATCCGTCGTCGTCATCCGGGTTCTAACACGGCCCCAAATATTTGAAAACTTTCTCGGGAAAATATTTGAAAACTTTCCCCGGAAAATCGAACAGGCGGCGGCCCCCGCCGAATCACGAAACCCTAGAGAAAAAGCCCTCTTCCCCAATCATCGGAGCTTCTCTTTCTCCGGCCGTCGCCAATGGACAGGTCGCGCTGCAAGAGCTGCGGCGCGAAATCCCTGACCCGGGACGACGTCTCGGGCATCCTGGTGTGCTCCGAGTGCGGCGTCGTCGCCGAGCTCGACGACTTCCAGGCACACCTCGGAGGGATCAGCGGGCCCCAGGGCACCTTCGTCCGCGTCGGCACCTCCGGCACCGGCACCGTCCTGAACTACAGGGAGAAGAAGGTCTTCGAGGCCCAGAAGGTGATCGACGACTTCCTGCTCAGGCTGGGCCTGTCCGGCTCCCGGTCCGAGGACGTCCGGGACATGGTCTGTCGGGTCACGGAGGGCGAGTTCGGGCGGGGCGAGTGGTTCCCGGTCCTGATCGGCGCGTGCGCCTGCGTCGTCACGAGGAGGGAGGGCCAGTCCCTCCCGATCGCCGAGGCGGCGTCGGTGATCGGCTGCGACGGCCACGAGCTGGGCAGGATGGTCGCGCGCGTCGTCGATTTCCTCGAGCTGAGGGGCGAGTTCCCCGTCTACGACGTCGCGGTCGCGTTCGAGCGGGCCGTCAGGAGCTTCTCCGGATTCTCCAGGCTCCCCCGGGATAAGATCGAGACGATGCGGAAGCAGGGCATGTTCCTGATACAGTGCGCGGTGAAGTGGTTCTTGACCACGGGGAGGAGGCCGCTCCCGGTGGTGGCCGCGGTGTTGGTCCTCGTCGCGAAGCTGAACCAGATTGAGCTCGAGATTTCGGATGTTTCGAGGGAGCTCCATGCTGCCGTCGCGACGTCCAGGCGGCGGTATAAGGAGCTACTGGAGGCGCTCGTGGAGGTTTCCCGTGCCTTGCCTTGGGGGAAGGAGGTTACAGTAAAGAATGTGGTGAAGAATGCTCCACTCGTGATCCAGTACATGGAGATGAAGTCAATGGAGGAGCAAGGCGCGAAGAAGAAGGATTCGGGAGCCGGGCAGGTCGATTTGGGCGATGTGGTGAGTGAATGTTTGAGAAAAGATGTGTATGATTTCGATGTAGCTTACTTGGAGAGCGAATCTCTTTATCTGGATGCGAAAGATAAACGTGATGATCATCGAGGACCGGATGCGGATCGGTTGGATAGGATTGAGATTTCGCACGAGTGTTTGGCGTTGGCTTACTCGAAGTTCTTGGAGGAAAGGACCTCCCTTACGTGCATTGGCGAAAATGCGAATGCTCGTGGCAGAAGGCGAACAAGCTTCGATTTTCACGCATCTAAAGATTGGTGGAAGGGAAAATCGTTGTTGAGCAAGCGGTTGATGCTTAAGGAGATATTGGAAAAGGACGTGGGATTGGACGCCATGCCGCCTTCTTTTGTCAACAGCTGTATCGCCTACGAGAGGAGGAGACAGAAGATCGATGCTGCTAAGCAGCGCATCAATAGGATCATGCACCCCACAGCTTCTGGTCCTATCGACGTTTGTGATTCCCAAACGTCGAGTTCTGCGCATGGTAAGAAGAAAAGAAAGAGAAGTCAAGCGATAGACGTGGATTGGGAAGATTTCATGATCGAGGCCCTGCTTCTTCATCAGGTGAAGGAGGAGGAAATCGAGAAGGGTCACTACAATACTTTGCTCGATCTGCATGTCTTCAACTCTGGGATAATGTAGGCACCCTTTCGATGGAATATAACATACTAACCTTTTTTGGGTCATGCTTGGATTCTTTTGTTTTTTGTTGGTCTGACTCTGCTCTTCCTTGCCCCTTTTGTTCTCTTGAGGCATGCTGGTGCTGCTTGTCAATGTAGTTGCGGAGCATTTTTGTTGAAATACCAATGTAAACAGAATCTGTATAGCACGAGTTAGTCGTTTTCCTGATGGTTTGATTGATATGAAACATCAGAGGAAGATCTAAATCCCATCTGCATAATAGAACTCTCTGCATTACAAATGCTATTTTTGAAATTCCATGATCTGGTCTGTTAAAGGGGGCTTGCGGTTCCTATGGATTTTTAGCTCATTCGTGTTGTA
This sequence comes from Eucalyptus tenuipes, assembly GCA_014182365.1. Lineage (NCBI taxonomy): Eukaryota > Viridiplantae > Streptophyta > Magnoliopsida > Myrtales > Myrtaceae > Eucalyptus > Eucalyptus tenuipes. The sequence goes on along the minus strand of CM024538.1, from coordinate 26,230,246 downwards.
GAAACCCCTGCATCAGATTAACTCCGGCGTGGCTTGAGCTTCGCCCAGACTGTCAGGTGCTTCGTAGAGTTTCATGACTACATAATTGCATTCTCTCTATGGTGGTCATGAAATGGGGCTGCAGGGTGAAAAGCTACCTTAGCGAACCGGGTGCAGCTGAAAGTTTTGTGGACGGACCCAGATTACATGTTTCTTTTGTCCCTTCAAGAGCGGTTCGCAAAAAGAATGTTGAGAGATTGAGTTTCATGGAAGAAAGAAGGAGATGGAAAAGAAAACCTAGCAAGACCTTATCTTTCCATAAAAAGAATTAGTTCCAATGGCAGTTCCCAATCTGCCAAAAACAGATGCTAAGTTCAAAGATGTATGCTGAGAAATCTCTCATCTTTGGACATTAACATGTTACATGGAACCAGTAAGACGACAAGTCTGCATTGCTTCTTCCATGGAAGCATAACTTTACTGCTTCATAGCTCGTAGAGTTTTAAGTGCATGATGTCCATCGTGGCGGCTGAAGGTTCATCCAATGCAATTGCAAGTCCTTCCCTTGATGACCAGAACAAACATGAAGGTAAATCTGGCGAGGGAATCCTTTCCATACCTGATAAAGATCTCATTAACCAGAATACTCGCAAGCATGTTTAGACTTCACCGCAGGCGCCGACGGAAATTGATTAACGAGTTCCAGCTTGAGGAATGAGGTTTCGTATCAATCCATGTTTGCATTTTCGTCTCCCGTGCTGTATGTATTCCCACTTTTACATCCCGGTTGTGTTGTTTCCTCATCTGTAATCTGGTGTTTGCTCTTGCCTTATTGACCTAGGTGCAGACCTGATTGAAAAGTTTGTCGGATTTCCTCTGACCATCGAACCGACACATTCTCTTTATGAGTTACCTCGTTTTCAAAACAATGAGATTTTTAAAAGAATTATAACCTCCCTCACTTTTCTTCTTATTCTTATGATTCAACTCCAGAGTATGAAGGAGACTAAAGGAGGAGTTGGAATTTGATCAATGTGCATCTTTTCGCCTGCTTCTATATGTCGGATACTGATCCCTAGCTTCTCAAAATCGTAATTTGCTTGTATATTTAAGAGGATTGATTGATGGTTAATAGTACAATTGCAACGGTTCTATCTTATGTTGCATTTGATATAATGGAATGGAATGGAACAGAATGGAATGGAACATAATGGAATCAGGACGGAACGGAACCAAACAATTTCGACGTCTTCATTTGGTAAATTGCGGAATAGAATGGAATGACCTCTTGTGTTTGGTCGTAAGGAAAATGTTCTGGGCATCAATTGAATGAGATTTTTTTTTTATCAGTTTAAATTTTATGCATTTACATTAATAGTATACTAGACTTTAAGGTTAATCCTATTATCCATTAATTATAATTTGGTAATAATGAGTTACAATTAATACGAAAATGAACTCCAAAAGCATCGATTATTTTATTAAAATAATAAATTACATCTTATAATATACTTCTAAAAATAGATAATTTATTAAATTTCTTTCTGTGCTGTGGGAGGACTGGCATTCCATCGAAATCAATCTCGCCCAACCAACTGAAATGGCCATCCGAACATATGATTAAAAATAATAAGATTTCCATTCCAACGTTGCCAACCGAACGCAAAGTACAAGTTCCATCAAGTATGATAATGATGAAATTGTGCTTTCATTTTCCTCTGTTTTTTCTCCCGTTCAAATGAGTGTATTCAAGATAGAATTTGACAATCATTGCCAAAGAAATTCCATGGTGGCTGCCGGAGAATCTTCGGCTCCACATCTCACCGTTGATTTTGCAGCACATGCAGAAAAGAAGCCATGAAGGCAGAGTGACTTCAGTGGCTGCATTAGAAAACGTTATCCGCATCTCCAGAGAGAGAAACAGAGCCGCAGCAGCAGCAGCAGCAGCTTCCCCTGTCTCTCGTAGCTACTTCCCTGAGTGCTTGCCCGAGTCGCTATGCCTTACTTATCCTGCCTTTCCCTCGCCACCCCGAACGCATCGGTTCGCGCCTCGCTCGCTGACAACAGCTCCTTACCTTCAGTTCCCCATGTAAAGATAGACTCGAAGTCCTCATCCCCAAGAATCAGAACCGCCTCAGCTCCACCAGGAAACAAGCAGAAGAAGACCCAGAAACAGCAGCCCTCCGTCATCGAGATCGAGCGGGCTATTGGTGCCGGCAGGTTCAGCGACGCCGACCCCAAGTACTTCACTTCCTTCTTCCCTCTGTTGCTTCTATTTTTAATTTCTCCATTTGTGTTCGAAGGTATAGTTTTTCAGGCCCCGCCTAACTAAGTAAACACAGCCCATGAAGTATCCTGCTAAATTTCCCAAACTAGGTAAGGCGCGGTTCAAAGTCCCCATGGACGGCCTGAATTATGAGATTTTTTGCGTTTGGTAATATGATCGATCGACTTATTAATTGAGCCAATGGATCTAGTTGGTCTGCTAGGCAAAGACCTGATATACTTAATTTGGATTGGCATAGATTAGATAATTCATCGGACCGGCGATGCATTTACATGTTGTGTCAATGCTTAATTGGGGGAGAGGGTGAATTTACTCGAATAGAATTGTATAGGGAGTTGGAGCAGAGGAAGTCTGTACTGGATGGGCTGCTACCAACCGATGGTTGGCAAGTGGAGAGCTCGGTGGAGAGGAACCTCCGAGAGACTGGAGAGTGGATCGTGGATCAAACCGAAAGACGCCCGGCATCTGCAGGTAATAATTTTTTCCCGAGGCCTTCAATTATACTTGCGCATTTGTTCGTTTCTGAGAGTCTGTTTTCTGAGGAGTTGTGTTTAGTGTTCTTAAAGATTCTTGATCTGTTCCTTTCAATCTAGCCAATTGTTTTCTGGGAAGTTCTGTGGGAGCGCACATGCACTTACACATGCTAAGTCTGATAAAATACGTCTTCTTTATGCAGGGAAGAGCATCCTAATAGCAGTGTTCAAGTGGGTTTTGCCTGTATGGGTTCTTATGTTTCTAGTCGCATCCGGTGCCATAAAGCTACCGTTTGGCATTCCATTCCTTGATGACCTGATTAGGTAAATGTCGTGTGCAGATTCAATCCTGCACGTCCATGCTTATTAGCCAGGGTGCATTATGCATCATACCTCTCGACTATTTGATTGGGAATCAGCTTAAGCATGAGTAACCTGAAGAGTATCTTGCGACATAAGTAGCATTTCGAAAGGCTGAAGTGCTTTGATTGCTGAACCTGCTTTGCAAGAGCTCCGTTATGAGTCAAGATGCATGGCCACTGTTTACCAGAAGTTGTATCAGAGGGGGTCAGGAAGGATCTTGGATGAATTTCGTTTTGGCATGGGATTGCTCCTCTGTTTCCTAAGCAATTTGCGTCGGCACTCAATGTACATTGAACCGTGTAGCTTGGTCCTTAAATACATGCGAAGAAAGTTCCCTTACTTTCCCAGAAGATTACAATGCTCAATCTCAACATTGGGTCCTTGTTTTCTACTTCCTTTCTTGCAGAGTATGAGCGAAGCAACTTCACAAAACGTCTCCTTCTTTCTCACCTTGTTTACTCGTCAAAAAGCTTCTGAAATGATATGCTTGCCGAGTCTTATGGTCCTACATTAGCTCCCCCTGCGCCTTTATGGCATCGGATCACACTTTCCAATCGTCAGGTCGGAGTTATCAAGTCCTAACGGACTGTCCCGACATAAAAATGACAGAGAGAATCTGTTGGAAAGTTTGGCTGATATGAAAAGACAGCAAGGAGTGTCAACAAAGAGATCTTCTTGCTATTGGCAATTTGAGAAATCCGATGTTGGGACAACCACCTTACCAAAGAGGAAAAGGGCATTGCTTGTGATCTGTGTGATCTAGGGTCGGCCACATGCCTTTTTTCTTCTTCTTTGGTCAACAGAGTCCGTCCCATGGTATTAATTTTATACGAATTTGAACGGTAAGGTTCGAGATAAACGATGGAGATGCGCGAGCCCGGCCTGGTCAACGGAAGCGTAATTTGTCCTCTGTCTGGTCATATTGTTCAACGTCTAGAAGCTGCGATTATTCAATCTCTTCTGTTCTCAAGTCAAGAGCCTCAATTTGAAGCAAAGAATCAATGCAGTGCCACAGATCTGCCCGAAAGAAAGCGATTATGAGGCCGGGGCTTTTTTTCTTTCTTTTAATAAAACGGTTGGGGTAGCTACTGTTATGGGATCTTAAAACTCTCGCAGGCCATATGATATTTAATTTGAGTTGTGATTACTTGTTATTATCTGAGTTTCAAACTTGCAATCCGATTAGGTCCTTGCAAGATAGATCTCGTGCTTGCCTTGTATCGTTTATCGGTATGACGAATTCAAGAGGGATTGCATGTACAGTCAATTCAAGGGATTTGTTTGAATTCGAGCACTTGGTTGTATAGGAAAAAAATTAAAATAGCAAGGTCCCTTTTTCGTAGATCTCTAGAGGCTAGTAATTCTGTGGTGGGAAATTACTTGGGGAGATATTTCTAGCTTCATTTGAGGAGTAGGTGCACTCCATTGTCCAATTTCATGAAACACAAGATAGGCTCTCTCAAACTACCGACTATCGTGGCAAAGATACACGCTTTTTTGCTTCTTTTTTTTTACGTTTTTTATAAAGTTGCCAATTCGAAGCTTAGGTATTTTTCACATCGACGTCATCTCATTTATGAGCCGATCCTTTCTAAATCCGTCATTTTAAATCGAATGGTTAAAGCTCAATCAAGACGCGTATATTTTAATGAGCACGACACCCCCATCGTGATGCTTTCAACACACCCATCCTATTTATAGTTTTCCTTTCTCTTTGGTTACAATTTGCAAAACTCATCATAATTGAACATTTTGTCATCAATTAAAGCTGCGTAGGGTCACGTTGCATGTGCCAATTCGATTCCATCTTTTGAAGTATCCCTTCGGTGCATCCTTTGCACACGTGCTTTCATTGAGGATCCAGGCTATCGGTTCTTCATATTGCCATCATTAAACTACTCGAACGTGTCTAAATTGCCCAAATCCAGACAGGCATTGCCTACATGGCAAGGACTATATATTATTACAACCTTCTCCGTGGTCCACATTCCCTTCACATGACGCTACCTTTGCATGGCATGAAAATTAAAAAAAAAAAATTGACTAATTCGATGGCAAGCTCAAGGTCAGATCTCTTATTCAAAATTACAACACAATCCCACCTTATTATTATAATTGCCTGGTAGTAAGAGCAGGTGAAATGTCTAACTTATAATAAAGCCGTGCTTAAGTTTCTAAAACTAGATTATCTCTGCCGATGATGTTGATTTCAGTCAGCCAATTCATGACACTTCGCTAATTTATTACTTGGTACAAATTTCTTTTATTCTTTCACGAAATCAACTCCAGGCATATAAAGAAGATTTTGCAACATACAAAACGTCATTCAAGATAAATATGGGAAATATGCACAATGCTCTTGATATCAGAACGAGACATGCAGTCTTACGTCAAATCAGATGTTATTATGACATCAATATATGGGATAAATATGAACGGAAGTAGTTCATGAAAAATCAAAAGAGTCACTAACATAAAAATTTCATGCTAAAATTACAATCGCCAAATGTTTTCAGTACCAAGTATGATTCATACGGGAATTAGCAAGTTTTTGGAAAATTTTATGAGAACGTAATAAAGCTTAAAAGTGCGGGTGCATCAAACGAATTTTCTATTAGCTTGTGGTGAAAAAAGAAATTTACCACGTGAAAACCTTTTATGTCATTGTTTTCTTTTATTTTTTGGTTGGTTCCTTTATGTCATCGCTTAGAAGGCTAAAAAGATCAAATTCACAAATGGCTTCGTCCCATATGTGTTTGCTTCGTGGATAAGGAATGTAAATGCGCAATGAGAGGTACACGATGGAGATTCGATAATGTAGATCAAATACATATCTTTGGACATCATTTTGGTTTTAATTTGATAAGCAAAATGGATAATCTTTTTGCAAATCGACCGCCATAACCTATTGTTGTAAACCATAAATAAGTCTTGAAATTGTCTGAACTCAAAAACATCATTACCTTAGTAGACACACAATCAAATTAAAATAAACGCTGAAAAAACTTATACAAACCATAAATGTATATAAACACACAAATATTTGTCTCCCACGAAATTTGGGTGTGTCCACTTCAATATCCAATAAAAGTTGAAGTTTTAAATAGTAAAAATCAATATTTTATTAAATGCGTTTTTGTTCAGCTTTCCTTTTTTTTTTTCCGTCATCATAAATATTGCCGAATAATTATATTCCCGTAAAAAATGGGGCCTCCCAAGCTGTCATATCGCCTTCTGTAGATGGGGAGAGCCCCCCAGTAATTATGACAAGCAATGAAAATTCTCATTCCAAAATGCTTTTCTCCCTTTATTCACGAATAAAAAAATAAAAATAAAGGGCGGGGCCCACCGCTGCCAGCCACTGCGGGAAAGCGAAAATGATGACGAGACGAGACGAGAGGAGGCACCGAAAGAAGAGAGAGAAAGCATCCCCCAAAGGCAAAATCCACCGTGGAATTTCCCATCATCGTCCCACTCGAAAAAGGAAAAAAAAATCGCGAAACGGTCAATAATGGATTATCGCCTAAGAATTAAATGAGGATTACAGAAAGAAACATAAATTAATTCCGTCTAATTATCCTCTCAGGCGAGAGCACGGAAGAAGTCCGTGGACGCGAGCCCTCGTCCCTTCGATCGATCCCCCAATCAAAATCCCTCTCTCTCCTCCTTCTTCTCCATGTTCAACCAACTGCTCCGTCAAAATAAGCCCGTCCCCAAATATACAGCACAGAAGAGAGAGAGAGAGAGAGAGAGAGATTGAAGGCCTGTTCGCCACGTAAACGAGCGAGCGAGATCGTCGGAGGAGAGCCCCCGGGGAGACGCCGTCGTCGTCGGCGGCGGGAGCGGCGGGTGAGCGATCCGAGCGGGCGGAGGAGGCGAGGAGGGCGTTTCGGAGAGATGGGCACGCTCAAGACATGGAGGAAGGCCTACGGCGCTCTCAAGGACTCCACCAAAGTCGGCCTTGCCCACGTCAACAGCGATTACGCCGTACCCTCTCCATCCTCATCCTCATCCTTCGAGATTCCGTTCTCCCTCTCTCTCTCTCTTCCTCCTCCTTTTTCGGGAGATTTCACGCTTTCTCTTTCTCTTTCTTTTTTGGTGTTTGATAGGAATTGGATGTGGCCATAGTCAAAGCTACGAACCACGTCGAGTGCCCGCCCAAGGAGAGGCACCTCCGCAGTGAGTATTCCTCCTCCGATCAGATCGATATTAGAGTTTTTCTCCTGCTGCTGCTGCTGTTTTTGATGCGCTTATGAGGTGGATGGGGTGTGAAATGATCGTGGATTGGCGGTTCTTGTCTTGTTGCAGAGATTGCCGTCGCGACCTCGGCGGTTCGCCCCCGGGCCGACGTCGCCTACTGTATCCAGGCCCTCTCCAGGAGGCTCGCCAAGACGCACAATTGGACGGTACGGATCGGTTCCTTAATTTGTATTGCTCGGATCGGATGCTGTCTAGTTCGATGTGGTTCGGCGAGGATCTATGCGTTGTCTGGATTGGAAAACGACTGTTCTTACGGTTGCTTGGCCTGATTGGTTTTGTATATAACTACTCATTGTGCAGCGCAGCGCAGCACCTAGTATTTTCTACAGTAATGAACTTACGCTGACACTGATGCTAATGATGCCACTGCTGCACTTACTTACACATAAGCCTCGAATGTACTGGATCGTGGCTTCAGATTGATTTTAATTGAGAGAACAGAGTTTGGGAGCGTATCTTTTTAGGTGGATCGTATTGCTCCCTTTATGTACTTTGAAAGTTTTGTTCTAGCTTGAAACGGTAGCCGTGTCTTCTTCGTGGGCTTTGTGATCTTAACGCAGCGATCAATATAAGCCTTGGATTTTTTTTATTAAATAGCAGCGACTTATGTTGTTTGACACTCACATTCTCACCTTGAGCAAATAATCCATCATGAGAATTCATATCTTCTTTGTGTTGCCTTCACAACTATAGTCGTTACTGCATTCTGAGCTTTCATGATGGAGGAGTGGGGAGAAAGATGTCGAACTGGTCTAGCTCGGACTTGGTTTTGTATGAGATCTATTTGCAACATCTGTGTGCATCTAGACGTAACCTGAGCTTGGCTGCTTAACTTTTTTAACTCTTGTAATTGAGACCTCAGAAAACTTAAGAATATATATCGTACTTCATTCGGCAAGAACAAAGCATTCTACAGAAATTTCGGTTGATATGACCCTGTGTTCTCTCAGTGACTCTTATCTTCCACAAGAGCTGCCTCAAATAGTCATCACTTCTATGTTATTTTTGTGTTATTATGCCTAGTCTCTCTGCGCACCATGCGAGGGCCTGTGTGTTGAGAAGAGGCACTGATGCTGATAGAAAGAGATGCAAATGGTGTGGGTTAGTTGTTGAACATAAAGGAAATAACCCTTTGTGAGCATGCGTGAAGAAAGTGGATTACAGGTGTGAAGTTTTGAAGGAGAGATATGTAATCGGAGATTAGTTGTGGTGTGAAGGTGGGTGGTATAGTACTTTTTTCGCATTATTTCATCTTAAGGTAGGTTTTCATGTAGGGGCAGAAGCTGAAATTGAACTAACTAAAAGTGAGATCAAAGCAGTTTTTCTGGTTATATTAGTGGGTATTATGATGAGGAACTTATGTTTTTTGTGATGAGCTAATCTCTAATTTACTGGTAGTCTCAGTAAAGGAAAACCTTCCTACTTATCTCTACTGATTTGCGTCTTTCACGAGTGCTGATTTTTTAACAGTCAGCTTGTACTTTTGGCAGTTTGAATTCTATTACAGTCAGTGTTCACTTGTATATTATGAACGACACAATGTCTTTATGAAGTCTTGAAGTTAGTTTGATGTGAATTTTCGTCCTGTATACAGTTTTTTGATGTTACATTTCATTAACCTGCTAATGTTCTTGAGTTCTTCATGCTCTAACAGGTGGCACTGAAAACACTGATAGTTATTCACAGACTCTTGAGAGAGGGAGATCCTACATTTCGGGAAGAGCTTTTGGCTTTTTCACAGAGGGGACGAATTCTTCAGCTTTCTAATTTTAAGGATGACTCAAGTCCCATAGGTTTACCCCTCTCTCTCTCTCTCTCTGATGGCATTAGCTTTTAATTTTCTTGCACTAATCATTGTTCTTATCTTTAAAACATGGAATGTGATGCTTTGCACGGTTTCAGCTTGGGATTGTTCAGCCTGGGTGCGCACCTATGGACTGTTTTTAGAGGAACGACTCGAATGCTTTAGAATATTAAAATATGACATTGAAGCAGAGCGTCTTCCAAGACCTGCTCAAGGACAGGAGAAGGTATTACATTTTAGTGTATCTTCATTTTCTTTCCTTATTGTAGTGAATAAATTCTCAATGAGGAGAACATGCTTGATTTGATTGATATTTGTAGTCAAGTTGGCCAAGTAACTATGTGGAGGCTTGTGATACTGATTTCTGAGGTCTGTCGGTTTATTTATACCTATAGTTTTACAAGAATCATATAATTTGCATGAGTCATGTCGTCATTGAAAGTAATTTTTTCTTGCTGGAAGTATTTGTAATCCCATTGATAATGAGTGGGACCAAATAATTCAATAGGTGTAATTGTTGAACCGAACCACATAGTTCCAACAACAAAAAAAGCTGTAAACAAGACGGCAGCAATACTGCTGGAAAGTATGGTTTCAATAATGCTTATACGTAATCCCTTATATAGACATTGGGCGGACAGACACTAAGGGTGCGTTTGGTAACCATTCTGTTCTTGAAAATAATTTTTGCTCAGAAATGATTTTTGTTTTTTTTTTCTATTTTATTCCTGGCAACAATTTCTGAGTTTTTAAAGGCGCTTGATAATTCCCCAAAATTTTTATTCTTGGAATAGAAATGCGTTTGATAGGACTCTTAAATTTTTTTGTTTCTTTTAATTTTTTATTACTGTTATTATATTTTTCTTCTCTCTCTCTCTCTCTCTTTTGTTTTTCCTCTTCTCTTCTTCTTCCTCCTTTGTGGCCGGTGGTGAGGTTTGGCAAGTTCGCCGGAGGCTCACTTGACCACCATGAGCCTCAGCCTCACAGATTTGGGCAAGGCTCCACCTTGCTCAGGCAGCACGGGGTTGCCCTCGCCCTAGCCTAGCAAGGCCTAGCCTTGTGCCGACTGGGCAAGGATCGGCCTCACCTTGGCTAGGTGAGGTCAACCTCGCGTAGATCTGGCGAGGCCACCTCCAAGTTGACCTCATCTTGGCTGGGCGACACCGATCTAGTGATGGCTTGACACGGCGAGGCTCGGGCTGACTAGCCTCATCGTGGCTTGGCGTCACCGGCCATGGCTGAGGAGGAGGAAGAAGAAGAAAAGGAAAGAGAAGAAAAAAAGAGAGGAGAAAAAAATAGACTTGATTTTAGGAATTGTTCCCGGAAACAAGAAGTAACTTTTTTATACTTTTTGATTTTATTTCAAATCTATTCCCAGGAGCAAAATAATGAATTTTTATTGCTGTGAATAAAAAATTTATCAAATGGATTTGTATTCTTTTTTGGTTCTGGGGAATAAAAGAATAGAATCAGGCACTATTTGGAGAGTTATCAAATAGGCCCTAAGATGAAATAGGCCCACTAATATACCCAAAGTACGTGCAGCAATATGACGAGAGGCTATTCCTTCCAGAATAAAAATATCAAAACCTTTCTATACCCCTTGCTGGATTTACAGGTCGTACCTTTCATTAGTCCATAAGGATTGGACATCCATTTATTTTTAGTACCATAGGATGCGATAGTCAAGTTATTGTTAGTGCGTGGAAGGATCAGAATTCGTTGTCAATGGAAATTTGCAAAAATTGCAAGGGTCTCGTGGGGATTGATATGCATTATTGAAATAGAAAGTGGTAACAGCCACTCTTCAAAGAGATCATACATTTTACACATATTGTATGGATGATTGTTTCATGTGAGCATGTTTCTATCATATGTCAGTTTTCATTCCGCATGTTGTCCAAGTGGACTTTACAACATAACTTGTATATGAGTAATTCACCATCAATATGGAGCATTTGGGCATTTAAAGTCTTATTTGGTGGCTAGTCTCTATTTTTCTCTATTTCACTAGCCAATTCTGCCAATTTCTTTGTCCTGTGAACAATTGCTTCTCTACGAAGCAGTCCTTTCAAAGAAACAAATTTATAGCAGTTTCATTATTCTCTTGTCCGCTTAAATATGTTTTTGTCCATTGTCCAGTTTTAGTGGCGTGTGCAATGTCTGAACTTTATTTTTGCTAGAGTTTTCACTTGTTCTGTTGTTGTTTGATGAAAACACGTCAAGCTTTTCAGTAAGAAAGCATAAACTGCGTGTGCAATATAAATGTGATCTTGTGGAAGTATGAGCTGTTCCTCTATTAAGTATGGTTTTATTTCATTAATCTTTCATCTTTTACTGGTAGGGCTACAGCAGAACGAGGGAATTGGATAGTCAAGAGTTGTTGGAGCAGTTGCCTGCTCTACAGAATCTTCTTCACCGTCTTATTGGTTGCCAGGTACAAACATGAGTGGTTTATTTTCCCAAGTTTTGGAGAAGACGGGTCATTTTGGAATTTCCCTATTTTACTGATGAACTACCTTCTTACACATTTTTGACAGCCCGAAGGTGCAGCTGTTGGCAATTATTTAATACAGTATGCCCTGGCTCTGGTATATTTTATACCTTTGGCCTTTTTTTCATTTATTTTTAAAGCACTGATAAACACATGCTACTCTTGCTTTTTTGTGAATAAGTATATTCATTCTGTTACCATTGAATTATCTTTTGTAGAGGTTTTACTTTTCTGGCCAAATCTCCTGTTCTAAGCTAAAATAGCAAATAATTTTAGCAAAAACCATATGCATGAGAAGTTGCATGGACTGAAATGCAGGTTGCATGAACATTAGTGAAATTTCTGTGGGGAATAGCTGCCACATGTCTTTGAGCTGTATTCCCAACATCTCCTGTGTAAAATGCTTATGATTGTTTAATGCGTATGGCTTGTTTGCCTAAAGTTGCTGGGTAGAATACTATCTTTCTCTCATGAAAGCCTTATCTTTTAATGTTCTTTGATAAGATCATCGATTTAAAAAAAATTGTTTTAGTATTGAGCATGCGATGGGTACTTCTCACTGTATTTAGTTTCCAGGTGTTGAAAGAGAGCTTCAAGATCTACTGTGCTATCAACGATGGAATCATTAATCTGGTTGATAAGGTTTGTTAGCTTACCTCTCTGTAACTTCAAATACCATATTTACCTCTAGCAAAGTTCTCATCAAGCTTTGCAAGTTCTTTTTACTCTGTAAATTTACAATTTTCGTCCAGTTTTTTGAGATGCCTCGACATGAAGCTGTCACAGCTCTGGATGTCTACAAATGTGCCGGCCGACAGGTGACTGTACTGGTCCTATATTGGGGTATCTGACCAGTGGATTTGACTTTCCTTCTAATATCCTAAGAGGCCCTTATTTTATGCAGGCTGGAAACTTATCTGATTTTTATGAAGTTTGCCGAGGTTTGGAACTTGCAAGGAATTTTCAGTTTCCAGTCTTGAGAGAGGTAACGTTCTGTATGGTTGATCAAATATCTCCCCTCCTCTCAATCCTCTTGTACATAAATTTATGTATATATGCGTAAATGTCTACATATGTTGGATTAAATTCATCTGCCCTTCTTGCAGCCTCCACAATCATTTCTGGTGACCATGGAAGAGTACATAAGAGAGGCGCCACGAGTGGTTACTGTTCCAAGTGAGCCATTGGTCAGTATAGCATCTATATACATGCTGGATTGCATATTATTGCAGAAACTAGTCTGTTTTATCCCATCTCCCTCTTTACTTTTCTTGTCTAGTAGACCATGTGTCATACAGATTCAAAACATATGTCTAATTATTAAAATGACTTGAACATAATGGCGCACGTGAGCTACTTATTATTTTGATTTGTGTATTTGATATACTTGTGATTTACTGTTAAAAATAAAATAAACTAAACAAATCTTGTGATTCCACAACAATATAATTTAAATTGAAATTACTTCTTCCTAGTTATGAACTCTTTACCTCCGGGGGATTCTTTATGACTTAGCATTATGTTTGTTAAGTTTACTTTGTGCTTGGGTGTTTGGTAGTTTGCTATATGTATCTTCTTCTTCTTCTACTTCTTCTTCCTTTTTTTTTTTTTTTTTTTTTTTTTTTTTTGCTGTTGAAGAGTGCTGCTATATTCTTTATTCAATAGTTAACGGGAAAGCTTCTTGTAACATGTATAATCTTTATTGTTACTGCCGTGATTTGAGGGAGGGGAATATGAATTTTATTAACGGGACAGGTGTTTATTACCAGTTAATTTGTGGCCTCATTCACTGTATCAATTGAACTCGTGTAATTATTGTGAAGAGCAAAGAGAAGGGTACTTCTGATGACAGAGAAGCTTGTTCGCTGTTTTTGCGTGAGGGTAATAATTTAGACAGTATGTGGTAATTTTAATTAGGTATCCTTGCATGCTTGGTTTTTAAAGCAACCATGAGTAGTCAACCCTTCTTGACAATTGTTTACACATGGCACTGTTTGATTATGTTATGCTTCTGAAATGGTTTGTATAGATAGAAAAGTTATTTTTGGTGGTCAACTCTTTTTTTCTTATGGTTGAACATTATTCCTTTTGTTCGTTTCTTCTGTTTTGTAATTCTTTTTCTGAAACATATGCGGAGCTAATACTTTACTATTGTTAACAGCTTCAGTTGACATATAAACCAGAAGAAGTTCACGATGAAGATGCCAATTCATCTGGTGTTGAACCTGAGCCACTTCCTTCGGATGTTGTTGCTGCATCTACCGTGGAGGTTGCTGCTGCTGATCCACCTCCTCCTCCTCCACCTCAAAATAATCTGGACACGGGAGATTTGCTGGTATGAGCATTAACTTGATGTCTGTTGATGGTTGTTCAGTGTAAAATTATTTGCATATGATCTTTATTTCTTTGGCCTTTCAGGGACTTAGTTTTGACGCACCTGATGCTTCTTTCATTGAGGAAAAGAATGCTTTAGCCTTGGCAATAGTTCCCTCAGAACCTGGTAAGCATTTTGTGTATGACTCGTGTCTACTTTTTTTGTGTTACGCTTGCTTGAGCAAAGTTTGGCTGGTTGTGACAGGTGCTGCTTCTTCAGCATTTGGTCCTGGTGCTAAAAATTTCGATCCCACTGGATGGGAGCTTGCTCTGGTCTCTACCCCAAGTACTAACATCTCTGCAGCTAATGAGAGGCAACTGGTAATCTCCACCTTTATCTTCTATGATACTGTAGCAAATGAATTTTTTGAGCATTAACATCACGAACTGTTTGTTTGCTGCTGTTGCTTGACTCTATTACATGGTTAGGAATTCAAAGGGCAATTTCAATGTCTTTTCTTCTGGCCCTGATAGTCCAAAAGACTCTGAATTAGTAATAGCAGTTCTTTTTCTCATTCATCACACTGTTATGTTGTTATATTAGTTGTGTTTTGGGTGCTTTGGTCTTTTAGTTAATGACTATGCCTCCATAGATTCAATGGGAACTAATAGATTAGTTGAGGCTTTAAGACTCCCAGAAAAATGTCTTTTAGCACATGGATACTCACATCTGCTTACACTTGGACAATACATGGATGGATAGAGTGAGAACCAGGAAGGGATACATGAATTTAAGCAACTAAATTGAATTGACCCCATATCTTTTTAGTACATGTATCTTAGGTGGTAGAAGGAATGTACGAGCACCGGTTTCATCATTTCCTCTTGCTCGTGGCATCAGCTATGATTCTTAGCTTGTTATATCGATCTATGAGTTGATGCCTCTATGTTGCTGTAGTTGAAATTAACATCTAGTTCATGTTAGAATGGCGTGTGGAAAAGTAGCTATCTGCTCAGTGAAATTGTCATGGACAGACATATCAGAGTGCAGAGTGATCTACATGTCTGCAATCGAGTAGCCTCCAAGTTGTATTCCTTTATCTAGAGGGTTTAGGTATTGTTGCATCTATTTTTATCAGAAAAAGACATGGTATTCACATTCACTTTCTCAGTCCGGCTTTTTACTAGACCAAGATGGCACTTTCAATTTGGCCAGCTGGTTTATTTGATTTGCTGCTAATTTTGGCCAAAGAAAAAATGGCGGTTAATTATTGTCAGATTTGAATGTATGGAGTGAGAAAGTGCTCTCTGACTTGTGGAGTTTTTCTAGTAGTTAATATTTAGGTTTATTGTGGCCCGATATCCTCTGCAGTGCTGAAGCTCCTAGCTCTATCACATGGCACTTGGCTGCAGTGCCACGATACAACTGATGCTCACCAGTTATTGGATTGCTGTTACCCCCATCTTTGTTTTTGCATGAATATGATATGTTGCTCTTGCCCGTAAGACTTTTCTTTTGGCAGTCTGTTCGAAGGTTAAGAACACCACCATTCTAGTCCCATTGGTTGAAGTGATATAGTGCCATACGCATCTTCCATGTGTTGATGAGCCATAGTATCAGCCTGTCAGGACAACAACAATCACATAGACTTAAAAAATAAGCACCCACTGTACTTTTGGCATGTGGTATATTTGCTGAATGTGCAATTTACTGATTGATGTAAGTCTGCCAGGATGACAATGACAACAATCGCATTAGAAAAATAAGCATGCATTTGCTTCCATTAGTGCTCTTTTGTTAAACCAGAAGAGTAAGCTTTGGCTGGTGTTATATTTGCAGAACCAACAGTGTGTATAAATCAATGCATGAAGAAGTAAGTGATTGCTAGACCTCTGAGTAGAAGTGGATAATGATGCATCTGTCAATCTATTAATGGGTTTAAATCTACTGATATGGACCTGCATTGACATGTTTGCTACATGTGTTTGTTCGCTTCATAATCTGGTGAAGAAAGCAATATGTATTTGTTGGCCTCATGATTTTTTCCAGATCTGGACACGTTACCTTTGATTGCTTCTAATGTGATTATATTTTGAGAGTCCCTCTTCTGTGGCTTGTTAGGCTGGTGGGCTGGATACTCTCACACTGCACAGTTTATATGATGAAGGGGCCTATCGAGCTTCCCAGCAGCCCGTGTATGGAGCGCCGGCCCCCAATCCGTTTGAAGTGCAGGATCCTTTTGCTATGTCCAATGGGATCGCACCACCCCCATCAGTACAGATGGCAGCAATTAACCAACAGCAAACCAATCCTTTTGGACCATATCAACCAACGTACCCACTGCAGCAGCAGCCACCCCAGCAACACTTGATGATGGGACACGCCAATCCCTTTGGGGATCCCGGGTTTGGGGCATTTCCTGCGAATTCTACCTCTCACCCGCCTCCAGCCACTAATCCCTTCGGGAGCACCGGGCTTTTGTAATGCGGGGTCAGATTTTGTACAAACTGTAATCTAGTCCATGCGGTTGATTTTCAGTGTGCAACTTGAAGAAAAGATTAGAGACTCTTGGACCCGTCAGAGAGGAGGGTGCAAGGCATAGGATGGTTTGCATGGTTGAGCAGTGAGGACGCTACGTGAAGTGAATAGAGGGAGAGGAAATGCGATTCAAAATATGTAGGACACAGTTACTCTTTTGATCTTGCCCCGCCGGTTGTCTTGTCTTGTAAGCTGTCTGGACAGCGATTTGTAAGTAGGAGGAATAAATACAACCTTGTGCTATTCACAGGACAATGAATATGTGATTTGATTGTTTGATGCCTACTTTGATTGCTGTGCTGGGCAACCATTTATTTTAGTCCTTAATGACTTCTGGCTTTTGCGTGAGCCTCTGCAGTAACTGTAGCAAATGAAAACGATGCTTGAGGATTGTGCAAATAGAGTTATACCGAACGACAATCTGTGAAGGTTTTGCATATGATTGGCGCGTACGTTGTATTCTTCGTGGCGTCAGAGTAAGGATCAGGTATCTTCTATATAATATCTATCTCCCAACTCACTCAGCATATATGCCTGGCATTCATTATCATAAACAGCCTCAACAGGGGAAAAGGCTTCCGGGTCTCGCCCAACTGAAGAAGGTTCTCCGAATAAATCTTTTTTAAGGAACAAAATGAAAGCTAAAGTTCAAGGAACCATATATGCTTTCCTGTCCAATCTTAAGGGGGGATTCCTTTAGGGCCATAGAATTCCTCTACATATTCCCAGACTCTTCCTAGCAAGAAAGGGAAAAAGTAGAGAACACAAACCCAATTGGCCAATTTCATCAAATTGTTATCCGTTCAACTTCAGCCATCTATTTAATGTACGAACCCCCATTAATTTCGGTTTTATTGAGGATAAAAACACGAGGCCTCAGCCTCACAAAGTGAAGGCTAGGCGTAATGATGTGGCGGGTTGTCCGGTTCCATAACCTTGGAATCTCGGGAGACACCGTTGACGCGCCCATTTCTGACCAGTGGTCAACATCGATGTCAGTTCATTATCCACCGAACTCAAAAGGAAATTTGGGCAGGAGACTCTGATTGCGGCAAAGACGGGAATATGTGGTAATTACAGAAAGAGGTTCGCTTTATTTATTTCAGCTACATTGATTACTATTGACATGAATGAGGAGAAGAGGTTGTTAGAAATAGATATTTCTATTTTTATTATCCGAACGAGTTTTTTGAATAAAAAAACACATCTGATAGTGATACAAAATTTTTATTTCCAAAACAAAAATTCAATCGATAATGACACAAAAGTTTTCTCTCTTGGATGGCCGGTGGGAGGTGGCCAATGGCGAGAGGCAAAGGATGGTGGGCAACAAGTAGAGGGATGAAAGCAGATGGGCAACCCGCTAGTAACGAGACAAGTGATGATAAGAGTTTTTATTTTTCATTTACATTTCGAAAACGAATAATTGAGGACTAAAAATTTGTTCAAGTCCAAACCTGCTCCTAACAAATGCAAAATAAATTTGGCCAGAAATAGGATAGCTATCATACATGCCCCAAGTGACAACACAAGAAAATTTACTATTTTGAACCTCCTCCTTTTGTTATTACGTGTGATTGCTACTTTAAAAATCAAAATATTTCTTGTTATGTATCCTTAAGAAATAGATCTATATTCATTGTCTAATAATCATGTGTCGTTTTGTATAAAGACTTCAAGAAAATGTGTATTTCGCCGATATTCATAATTCAGAAACCACACCAACTAATTTTTCTCAAGAGTCATGTTGGTGAGTGTTCGATGGTACAAGTTGAACATGCTTAACAACAAACTACACGAATTTCGAAATATTGATAATACTTGTCACGAATATAAGATTTTCGAAACTAATTGCTTGGCAAGCCATCATTTTTTCTATTTTCGAAGCTCGAACGCATGTGCAGAATCTCGACCGCTTGGACACGGGCGAATCACTCTACAAACCCCCTATAGCCGCTCAAGTTCAACCTCCAACTCATGCAGCTCGATCCTGCTCCAGAACAAATCGAGCACGATTCATCCGGAAATCCTCCCATACCCCCGACCGGGCCTGACCCGGTTCTCCGAAATGCGCGCCGGGCGGTGAGAATCGCGCACCCGCACTTGCACGGGGCGCCGCCCGGGCCTGTCGCGATCCGGCGTCCGTACATTGTCCCCCAACGGTGTATCCCGCGGATCGACCCACTCACGCGTCGACACGTTTCCGATTGTCCCGGCGCCTGCGAAGTACCGGATCGGGGCCCCGACGGACTTTGTCGCGACTTGCGAGAGGGGGAGGATGAAAATTCAAAGCCCCTCCCCAAGAAGGGTCAAGCCCGTAAATTCGGTCAGCCCTCCCCTCCCCGTACATTGCAGAATCCCCGACAGGCCCCCGCCACGTCATCGATCCACGAGACTCCCCTCGAAGCCGCTGATCCCCGTCCGATCTATCCCCCGCGTTGTCCAACCCCAGCCGTCCGATCTCTCCCCCACCCCCAAAAATCTCCAAACCTTCTGCTTTTGCTTTCAGATCCGCGTCCTCGAAAGAACCATCCCCCCCTTCCCTTTTTAAATTCTCCGCCTTCATCATCTTCGCTCTCCACCCACTGTACTCTCTCTCTCTCTCTACACCACTCTCTCACTCTCTCTCTCTCTCTAGAAATGGCGACTGAAGAGACCGGCAACAACCCTCCGCCGCCGACCGCCGTTCCTAGTCCCGCGCTCCCGCAGTATCCCGAAGTACCGGCAACTTTCGCTTCCTGTCCTTTCGCGCTCTCTCTCTCTCTCTCTCTTCGTTTTTCCTCGGGGAGCTCCCGGTTATCTAGTTAATTAATGCTTTTTGTTTCTACTGCTTGGCGTGCAGATGATCATGGCGGCGATCGAGGCCCTCAACGACCCCAGCGGCTCCAACAAGTCGGCCATAGCCAAGCAAATCGAGTCCACCTACGGCGATCTGCCCCCGGCCCACTCCACGCTGCTGGCGCACCACCTCAACAAGATGAAGCAGAGCGGCGAGCTCGTGCTGGTCAAGAACAACTACATGAAGCGCGACCCCAACGCGCCCCCGAAGCGCGGCCGCGGCCGCCCCCAAGCCCAAGGAGCCCCTCCCGCCGGGAACCGTGGTCTCCCCGCCGAGGCCCCGCGGCCGGCCCCCGAAGCCGAAGGACCCCAGCGTGCCGCCCCCTCCGCCGAAGCGGAAGGCCTCGGCGGCCGTGAGCGGGAAGAAGCGGGGCCGCCCCCGAAGGACAAGCCGGCTGCTGCGGCTCCGGCACCGGCGGCGGCCGGAGGAGGGGTCAAGAGGGGCAGGGGGAGGCCGCCGAAGGTGAAGCCGGCTGTGGCGCCGGTCGGGGCGTGAGCGCGAGCCGAGCCGGAGGGGCGGAAAGCATGAGGAGATTAGATTTTTTTTTTAGTTTTTTTCTTTGGTCTTTGTTACTTTTGTTAGGTGTATCACTTTAGTTAGATCCCTGTGAGCTGTGCTGATAACCTTTGAATTTTTCACTTTTTTTATTTTATTTTATTTCTAATTTAGCTTTAGGCCCTTTATCTTTTCCGTCTAATTTCATTTAATTTAATGTGGGTGAGTGTTGTTTAGGTGAGTGATGATGATCTTCTTAGGGAGGGAAGTTTCTTTGTGAATTCTAATTGGAATGTACATTGTATCAACCCCGGCGATGGAGGCTTTTTCTAAGGGCCCTTTTTCTTATCTAAAATTCTCTCCTTTTCTTTTGCATTTCATGGAGTGGGAAAAGAAAGGACAGCACGACGCTCTACTTCTTGGGTTCCTTCTTTTTACTCTTCGCTTTTGCCTTTTTCTTTCGTTTCAGTTTTTTTTTCCTTTTTTTTTTTTTATGCTCATTTTGCGAGGGAATTTGAAACTTTTGATGAGGAGCGGTCTGGGCAAGAGCAAAAAGTCTCAATCTTTCTTACAATCCAGGCAATTAATAGATGGAAAATCGCTCGTGAGGCAAAGGATTTGGCTGTTCCAATTGTTTCGAAAGGTAGCGGGAAAATGGGTAGGTCGAATTTGCTTCATCCCTGCTAAATTGGAGAGTACCTTTTGGAGGTTTCGTTCTAAATTGAACTGATGGTGCTACAATTGCCTTCAAGAAAGCACTCGCATCACGAGTTGAATGTTTAAGAATTATGAGGGGATAATTACATAAATTGTTATTGAATTTTAATTTACTTAACATGATTTCTAAATTCTTTTTAATGTTCAATGTGGTCTTTAAATTTTTGGCAAATGTTTCATTTAGTTTTTAAACTATATAAAAATAACCACCGATATCTTTTCATTAATTTAAGCTTAGGGATCTTGACCAAATTAAAAGTTTGAAGGTCATATTGATCATTTATTAGAAGCTCATAGATTTTATCAAACAAATTAAAAATTTAAGGACGATATTGAATATTGAGTCAAAATTCATAAATTATCTGTATTATTTTCCTAATTATGAAGTTGTTGCAACGGTACATTAGTAGGTTGGTGTGTGTTTGGGTGGGGTCTATTTCGTTACAATACAAGTCGATTGGCATAATCTATGCAATTGAGTGGAGTGGAGTACCAATAGTTCAACATTTGACTTTGACTCCACTCATATTAAGAGTCTGCGCAAGGCGTTGTGCTTCCATTGGGGGTTTTATGAATTCATATATAGTGCGAATATATTCTTTTAGTTTTCAATTCAAAACGAAGGTTCAAGGCAAAATGCACCTTTAGCCATGCACTACATAAAAAAAAAAATATTATTCTTTACTTTCTCATTTTTTATTTTATTTTAGGAGGATATACAGTTACGTGGAATATTGTATGTTCATTATTAGTAATAATTTGGGGATAGTTGTACATATACTAATACATAATTTATTCACAAATCATATTTACTATGATTGATTTTTATATTTTACACATTGCATATTTACACATTTTATTTTGGAGGAAAACAAAAAAGTAAGAAAAAAATGATCGATAAATATTAAGGTTAATACCTTAAAAAAAAAAAAACTCAAACTGGTGAATGCACAACACATTACCCAAAATTAATTTTTGTGTAATGAAAACTCAAAACTTGTACTGTGCTACATTTACGGCAAATCAATTTTTGTGTTATCAAAAATTTCAAGCTGGTACGTTCATGTCACATTTATCCAAACTGATACATGCATGCCACATATACCCAAAATTATGATAAATTTGGGATTTTAGGTGTAAAAGTGGCAAGGATGCACCATTTAAGCGCAATTGTGGCACAAGCACACTAATTTGGGATTTTTTCCGATAAAAAATTAGTTTGGGATAAAGTCATTAGTATACTAATTTGGGTTTAATATGGCATGGATATACTGATTAGGGATTATATGCGATATTAACATCAATTATCGACCGATTGATGTTCAACTTTGACCCAATTAACCTTTGGTGTCAAAGGGTGTTTTTTTTTTTTTTAACCATGAATGATGTTCATTGAGTTGCACAAACTGGTGTAAGAGAACAATCCGAAAAATAGTGCATTTGATTTACGAGAAACTCATGATTCTAGAAAATATGTTTCGAAAAAGGATTGATATCACTTAAAAAATTAGTCAACATAAAATGTTTTTATTATCGATAATAATCATGCCTAATTATCTTCGTAGGTAGTGAAAATATTTTTCATTCATTCATTTTTGTAAGTGATACGCGTAGTCATTTTTCGAAAGATGTTTTTTTCAAATCTTAAGTTTTCCATACAACAAACACATCTAAAAAGGGGTAACATTTTGCATTGGACACACTGATTCAATTTTGTGGATTTTTTGAAATAGATTAAAAGGGCAACCCTTCGTCCCCCCAAAAAAAAAAAAAAACCCTCCCTCTCCCAAGAAACCCTCTTTCCAGGAAACTTCTCATGCAAAGCTAAGAGCCTGTTTTGCTCTGATTTTCTTTTCTAGGCTTTGACTTCCTTTTTTTTTTCTCTCCAGATCTAATATGTGAGTCTTATTTCACCTCATTTGGCATTTTCTTTCACTTGTTGTTATTTTTCTTAGCTTGTCATAGTAAATTTCTTTCCTTGCAGTTGTAAATTTTATGAGAGCATCATCACCAATCCAATCAATAGGATGCCCTAGATGTGGTTGAGTGACTTCTTCAAGATTCGACAGAAACTCTCCCCTTTTGATTTAGGTGTAGGTATAAATTTGGGAGCTTTTCTCTGTCAATCGAAGCCTAGATTTAGGAGTTTCTTAGAAGCATTCGATCTATGTTGAGGATGCCAAATCTAGACATACACTACAAGCCATAGTTTTTGGAGGGAAAGATCTCGGCGTGTGCTCATTACTGACGGTTTCAATTTTAGTCGCCGATTGTTTCTCATGCTATAATAGACCTGATCTATTGGGATGAGAGTGTGCTTAAAGCAGCAAGCCATACTCTTTTATTTTTTGGGTTTTCTTTTGTTTTGCACCCTTTTTAGCAATTGCTCTTGTAAGCTTTTTATGTTCCTCTTATGTTTAATTATAATAAATGGATGAAATTTTCTTTCGACTGAAAAAAAAAAGAAAAGAAGGGACCAAAAGAGAACTGGAAATTGGTGTGAAATTTTTCAATATTGTCGCTCTCTTTTTTTTCCCCCACCCTGATAGACTTTCGTAGGGTGTACGTGGGCTTGAGATCATAATTGAAGAAAACATCAAAGTGCATTGACATTTTGTTCTTCAAGAGGCATTGTATCTTAGGGTGCGCATGACAAAATTTTTATTTCTCTATTTCTCTGTTTTTTCTATTCCCCAGAATAGGTTTGAAACAGAAATTTGTTTTGTAACGCAATTTCATTTTTCTATTTTTGTAACAGATTTCTATTCTAGAAATGGAGTTGGAGCAGAAATCATAAGTTAAAATTTTTAGCTTCTCTATTTTTGAAACAAAAATGAGAAATTAAAAATTTTCTCATCGTTCACTCTTGTCACCGCCCGTGGGATACTGGATGCTTGTCGCTAGTTGCCGGCCGCCGCCGCCGACCGCCGCCCACCGAATGTCGGCCGCCGGCCACCGCACTCCGGCCACCCATCGCCAATCGTCGATTGCCGGATGCTGGACGCCCATCGGTCGTTGGCTGCTCATCGCCAATCATTGGATGTCAGAGGCTCATCACCAACCACCGGATGTTCGCTAGCGACCGTCCGCCGGACTCCGGATGTTGGACGTCAGACGTCAAACTCCGGATGTTGGACGCTAGTTGCCGGTCGCCGAACTTCGGTGTTGGACTTCGACTTTGGTCGCTCGCCGTTGGTTGCCGAACGTCGGACTCCAGCCACCGGATGTCAGTCGTTGCCACTCATTGAAATAAAAATTTTATTCTATTATCAAACGAATTTTTATTTCAGAAATAGAAATTTTGAATTGTTATTAAACACATTTCTTTACTCAGAAACTCGTCCATGGAATAGAAATTGAGAAATCAATTTATGCCCAGAAATTTTGTCATGCATGCCCTTAGAGTCAGCATTTTAGTTGGAGCCATTTGTGTTATAGTGGAAAATAACCCTCTTCAAAAGTTTTTCTAGGAGTGTCTTACTTCATTAAGGCTCCATTTGTTTAAGGAAGATAGATAATATGGATAATAATTTTTAAAAATAATCTCTTATATTGTTTAAAAAATGAAGAAATGAGAAAAAAATTATCATCTAAAAAAAATTACGCATTATTTATCGTCAATAATGAAACATTTTTGTTGATTAATTATTTTAAGCAATAGAAGCGATTATACTTAAGTAATTATTTTTCATATAATTTATTTTTACGAAATAAATGCATCTTAAGTTTTTCTCTACTTTCTTTCTTTTTATTTAATTTTCTCATTTCTCTTTTGGCTTGATTTCTTCTAATTGCTTTTTTTAAATCCATGTCCATTTTGAATTTGTAGCATTTGTACCCGCAATACACGCTTACGAAGGAAATTATATTTAATAGGGAATGTTTTAATTAAATCATTCTCGAACTTGTTTCGTTTCTCAAGTTCTTTAGAGTGTGTTTGGTAACATTTATGTTTCCGGGAACAATTTTCGTTTAAAAATAGTATTTTCTAATTCTATTCTCTGGATAAATTTTCAAAGCATTCGAATGTATTTGGTAACTATATAAAATTTCTATTCTTAAAATAGAAAAAGAACATGGAAGCGCTTAGTATGACTCTCAATTTTTTTTTTGTAATTTAGAGTTTCTTAGTTTCTTAACAATTTTTTTGAATTTTTTCTTTTCTTTTTTTTTCCTCTCTTCTTCTTCCTCCTCTAGTAGGTCGGCGAAGCGGACCTCGCCGTGGCTGGGTGAGGTAGCCTCACCGAGGGCTTGCAAGGCTACCCCTAAAGGAGGAAGAAGAAAAAAAGAAAAAAAAGAAAGAAAGAAAATGACCCATTTCAAAAATTATTTTCGGGATCAAAGAAGTAAGTTGTTTCTATTTCTTATTTTTGTTCCAAATCTACTCCCTAGCCACCGATATATTCTTGGGAAAAAAAATTAGTTAACGTTATTGAACAGATTTTTGTTCTCATTCTGTTCCAAGGAACAAAAGAACATAAAAATTGAGAAATATAAACACTACCAAACAGGCCCGTAACTAAACAACCCTTATTTTGATCTCAACCATTTCCAACGATGAGGTAGGCTCATGACGAGAACATTGAGAAATATATATATATATATATATATATATATATATATATATATATTACTTGTTGCCTCATATTTTTAACTAAAAGAAAAGATGTTTTGTAAGACATTTGGTCTTTTACTATTAAGGCTTATGGTAATTTGTATTGGATATTTAATTTCTCTCCTGAGGCTGATTTTAGGGATTCGGAAGTTTTATCGAAGTATCTTGTTGGAACAAGGCCTTCTTTGATACAATTGAGATCAGCCCCCGTATCAAAGAGTGCTGTTGTTTCAATAATATACTCATTATTGATTTTTATAATTATATTTATTATCCATTTCCTAGATGTTATTTCTGTTAATAACATAAGGAAGGCTGGGTCGGAAGTATTAGAAGTATTGGTGATTTCATTTTGGTCTTATAATTTTGTCTTTCCTTTTATGACAAGGGATTTTATATAAGAGATTTCTTGTTCATTTCTAATTGGGTTGCTTTCAAGGCTTGTATTTCTAATTTTTGTTGTTTTATTTCGTTTTGGATGGAGTATTGATGTTTCTATTACAAGAAATGGTTAACCAACTATCATGTAAGTTGGTAACCCTGTATAAATTATACTAGATGTATTTGAAAACAAACTTACTTTGTAACCGGGGATACAAGGTAAGAAAGCTTGAAGCTTGAAAGGATGAGGGTTTACAAGAGAGAGTGAGGAAGAATAAGAAAGGAGTGAGGTCTGAAAATTCGAGTATGCATCTGTTTAAATTATTTTGATCTTGGCATGGTAATGGTATCCCCTGTAAAAATCAGCGGCGCAAAGGCTATACATTATAGCAAGATAGGCATACACTGTCTATTTTACACTGTTTAGCACTGTAACACTTTCACTGTAGCACATCCTATAAATAAAGTGAATAGTGTTGAGTGAATAGTACTGAGTGAACAATGTATGAATAGTGTATGCCTATCTTGCTACAGTGTATAGCCTTTGTGCCACTGCAACAGTGTTGGCATGTGATATCCAGTCTTAATTTCGGGCCAGATTGATCCCTTAGCAGTCGTCTTCATTGGTCTTTCTACTGTAATGTAACTGTGAGGATCCATCACATCTAGCTAACCCATCCACTTTCACTGTAAAAGGACTAAAATCGAATACAAGTGTTTAATATCGTAAATCTACCATTCCTATCTTATCACATAATAATATATGAACTCTCGAGGCGGTAATGAAAAGATCCAAGTACTTATTGATTCCAAGATTGGCAAGCCACTCAGTAGAGCGATTGCCTTCCCGAAAGTTATATTGCACTTTGAACTCGAAATGAGAGCGCAACAGTCTTCTGATATGTTTAAACGAAATAGGGCGAATTGTATAAATCATAAGTTCTACATTAAAAAAATCAGTGATGGATTTAGAGTCAATTTCAATGATAATCTTAAGAAAATCAAGTTGTTTTGGGAAGTTAAATCCCAATCACAAAGCCCAAAGTTCTACTTGTGTTGACGAACATATTCCTATGACAAAATCACAAGCTAATCACCCTCTTCACTTTCCTAAACACAATGCGCTCTTTGCGGTTGGGGTTGGGTCATCTTCTGTTAAAAGGTTCTTGTAGAAATCTACCATAATGAATTTCATTTCCTCTTAGTCAAACACTCATTCTCCGATATTAAATTTTATTTTTCATGAATGATTGTGGTAGCATGAAAAAACTTCATATTTGTCGCTAAACTGCAGTCATTGGTGTCTTGATTTTTTTATACCAGTGGATTTCTTCTTATAATAAGATATTAACAAACTATTTCTGCGGTTTCGCTTCAAGTTTCAACAAAAAGGGATGTGCAACTTTCTCGACTGCCTTTTGAATGTCTCCTAGTCTGGCCAACCGAGTTCTTTTTCCTTCTCAAAATGTTTCTAAATATATACTAATGAGTTTGCTCAAATTAATTGAAGCGACGCATTTTGATCTGAAGAGAGCTTTTTACTAGAGAGATGCATGAGGGAAAACACCGCGTTGTCAGGGAGCAGATTTAAAGAATTAAGTGACAATGTGGATAAATTGTTTGGAGTTGAAGAACTTTGTTGGAAGCCCTTGTTATTGTTTTTAGGAGGAAGGCCCTGCACAACTCTGGTTATTTGCACATGAGGTTTGAGATGGTCCCAAACTCTATATTTTTTATGAATTAGCCCTCATAATCAAAACCAACAAATTTACCTTTCTTTTTAGCTTTGATTCTATGCGTTTTCCTCCTTCGAAATATGCATCTTTTACTTAGGAGAACCATTCATATCCTCCAGAAAGTTTGCTTGAGGTAGCATTGAAAATGGGGACCCCGGAGCAACTGTATCTCCAACCTTCTTTTTGACCATTAGCTAGCGCTTCTTTCACTTGTTGTCTTCGACCCCTTTGGATTTTGTGCACAACCATCCACCAGCCAAACTTATCTTTAGGCTACCTTTGAACTTCTTGTTGTTTTGTTATGTTCAACCATAAAGTTACCATTCCCAGTTTCTTCTGCCATTCTACCCCTTTTAGGCCTACAATCATATGATCCGTGGCCATAATGACCACATTTGAAACATATCAGATGTGTAACTTCATATTCACGGGTCTATATTTTCCTTCAAGAAAAATCAAAAGTGTAGACTTCAACGTAAAGACAAGCATACTTCCCTCTGGCTCCTAGCAATGTAGTAGAATCTGCTTAACAAAATTGCATTAGAAAATCCTCATAAAAATGCTCGATAAAGATAGTGAAAAACCTAACCTGAGCCGTGACCATATCAATTATTATCTCGTCTAGATCGAAATTGGGATGCCATCTCCTGGTGGACAAAATAATGTTGAAAGATTATGGAAGATCCTTCCCTAAGTACAAACTGATAGTCCTCTAGCAGGGAAAATTTTGCAATGAAAAAGTCATTTTGCCCAAATCAATCACAACCAATCCTTCTTTTGGGGACCAAATATACAACAGTTTCTTATAAAGCAAATTGTATCCCACAGTTCGACCCAACAATTTGATAAATAGAGATTGATGCCAAGATCGACACAATCTTTCCTTACTCCTCACTTAGCTTCATATGCGGGCCATCCTCGAAGCTTGTCTTGTCGGTGGTTCACCCATGACTTCATCATCTGAGACTACAAATTTTGATCCTTGACACTGCTTCAGATCAAGTTTGCGAAGTGCTGGGTGCTAAAAGGAATTCCTGATGACAGGATCTTTGAATTGAACCCACAGCGAAAACTCGATAACGCTTAATACCTTGCTGAAGGGGATGATAAAACCCTTCCATCGTGATCGTAGTGCAAAGGGGGAAGAGCAAGGCGGCTAGTGTCAAAACTCATAGGCTACCATATAATGTTGATTATTTCTATTCTTTTTTGTTTAGCGAAGTCCTATTTAAATCCTCCACAGTAACATTTTGGGTATTAGAACAAGATGTTGCCATGAAAATCAATTTCAAAGTGAGTAGCATATAAAAAAAATAAGTATTATTCTCTTCTTTAAAATCAATATATGACGTGAAAAAATGTGGATTATTAGATAACCATCATTCTTCCTTGGATCCTGGGTGGCAATTAATGGTGTTTACCTCACCAGGGAAGATGAGTCATTTCACAGGAGCTTCTACGGCCTATCCTCTTGTGAGGTGAGCTCCGCAGACGTGTTCCTTTTTTAAGGCATCAATGCTCACACAACTTATGCCCCCTAATTTCTCTCTATATCTTTTTCTTCCTTAAGAGGAGGGTGTATCCTTTTAGTATTTTACATCTCGATTTTCCTGATGTTTAGATTGGACCAAGATGAAATCTATTAAAGACTTGCTTAGGTTTGATATTCCTTTATGACATCCGTCAAGCATCATCCGTCGCGAAGTTGGAGAGCTTCACTTTGTCAAAGACAAGACAAGAGCGTCATAATATTAATGAAATAGAAAGGAAGAAATTTTGAAATCTTAAAAGTTTTGCTGTCTGGAAGAAGTAAAGAATATATCTAGAAAGAATCTTAAAAGTTATCGAACTCATCTTGTAAATAACTTTCCTTTTTGAGGAAAAAGAAGTTGTACATTTAAATTGAAATAGAAATGGCACCAAATAGATTAGTGGAGAGTGGTCAAGATTCTAGATTAATTGTCATTCTAAAATTAAGTTAGGCTGTGGCCATAGCTTCAATACTAAAACTTTCAAAAGCTAAATTGTTTTATATCAGGAGGCAGTTTTTATATAGAAGACAAAAATTTGGCCTATTTTCCATGCACAAAAATCAGTTGCGTTTGTATTTTAATTTTGGGAAAAAGCAAAAAAAAACCCCAAACTTCGCTCGAGTGATGATTTACCCCAAACTTTGTTTTGTGACGTGAAAAACCCGAACTTTGCAAATCAAGTGACACATTTACCCCAAACTTTTATTTGTGACACAAAAACCCCGAACTTTCATTTGTGTGACACATTTACCCTAAATCATAGGGGCATTTTGGTCTTTTTACTTTTAAAAACTTTTTCTTTTTTTTTTTCTTTTTCTTCGCCGGCGGAGGGAAGCCTCGCGCGCGTCCGGCGAGGGTCGCCCTCGCCTGAGCTGGCTAGGGCCGCCCTCGCCGGCGTCGGGCGAGGGCGGCCCTCGGGCTGGTCGGGCGAGGGTGCCCTCGCCGGATCCTCGCGGACGCCGGCGAGGGCGACCCTCGCCGGACGGCGATTTCCCGGAGCTTCCCTCACGGAGGCGGCGGAGGGAAGAAGAATAAGAAAAAAATAAAAAGAAAAAGAAAAAATAAAGAAAAAGACGAAAATACCCTTAATGGGGTAAATGTGTCGCACACAGAAAGTTCGGGGTTTTTCACGTCACAAAACAAACAAATCACTCGGCGCAGTTTTTTTTTTTTGGCTTTTTCCCTTTAATTTTACAAATAAGTCGATCAATATTTGCCGTGCATAAATCGAATATCTTTCGGAAAGGAGAAAAAGGAGGATAAAAAAAAGGGGGAAAAAGAGAAGGGATAAAAAAGGGATATTCCCTTGGGATATATATTTATATATATTCATCTTATTTTATTTTTCTTTATTTATCCATGTGCCGATGGATCCCTCCCCGCCGCTCGTGGTTTGCCTTTCCTTATAGATCTAGCGTGGGAATCGTTCTGTAGCTAAAAGAAAAAACAAATAAATAAACGAAAAAGAAAAAAAAAAGAAATATATATATATATATATAAATAAAAGGAAATAATATTTGCAGACGATTTGAAAAAACTTCCATCTCGCCTTGCTCAGTTCCTCACCACCTTTCCTGGCACCATCATCGACATCCCCCTGTTTATAGTGATCTCCCTCTCCGTTTCTCTCTCTCTCTTCTGCGAGTGATCTCGTTCGTGCACTGATATTTTTCTCTCTCTGGTTTCCCTGGCCGGCGGAAGCGAATCGGCAGAAAATGGTGACGTTCCAGGTGTCGCGAGTGGAGACCGCGCCCATCGATGGCCAGAAGCCCGGCACGTCCGGCCTCCGCAAGAAGGTCCTTCCTTCCCCCCTCCCTTCTCCTCTCCCTCTCTCTCTCTCCCTCCCTCCGTGTTCCGCGCGTTCGATTCCGATCCTCGATTTCCCCTTTTTTCCCGCCGCATCGGGTTGCTCTGTTGTCCGTGAGCATGCGGATTCAGCTCGTTTCATGCGCCTGTCGCGATTCGTACAGCCGGCGGTTATATCCGCCGGCGATCTGTTTTCGTCTTGCCAGTGTTTTTTTTTTTTTTTTTTTGTGATCGCGCCGTCGTTGGATTCGGTGCGAGCGAGTTTTGTTGATCAGTGCCGTGGATGACGGATCGAGCTTCGAGCGGACGTGTTTGTGTCCGGTCGCCTCGCGATCGGGCGCGGTGCCGAGGTTGGAGGGGATTAGATGTTTCTTGAATGCCAGATTGATGTCTTAGTGCATATACGGTGGGAACACTTGGCCTGACCAAACGAGAAATCTAGTTGAATGTGATTGTTGGACGATGAAACTTTTAGTGCCGAAGGTCCGATAGTGATTAGTTTTCTATAATGGAGAACTTCGCGGGAAAAAAAAAAAGCCCAGATTTCTGGCCAGAGAATTCATTTTGCATCGGAATGAGCATGTGCGTGGAGATTGCATATAACCTAGTTATGTTGAAGTGGCGCATTAGGCTTTCTAGAACTGACAGATACTGCTCAGTTTCTTACGAGATGTAGGGTTCTTTTTGGTTGGATAGTTCTGGTGGGCAGTTTGTTCTGTGGATACAGTTTCCTGTCATTGCCCACTTTTCTTTGGATATACTCTTGTCATATCTACTAGAATGCATATTTCTCAGGTTTATTTTTCTTCCCCTTTTTGTTCCTTTCATGCTTCCCTCCTATATCTAATGTTGTCGCGTACCTTTGACTAGTTGAATAGGTGTGTATTTCCTCTGTTTGTCGGTGTATGAGTTTTATCCGTTCAAGAGACTTATCATTGCGTATCGTCAATAGTGTCAAATTTGGTTATAGGCTCAATATGCGTGCATATTGCTGTGTCTCTGTGTTAGCATGTGCTTGTACAGGTGAAGGTTTTTGTGCATGTGTGTTGTATTTAAGTTTCCGTTCTTTTTTAATTTGCAAGACACTTTAAAGTTTAAATTATGTTGCTCTTGTAGAAGTGTCACTAAATGCCACAGGATCTCATCAAAGTAGTATCAATATTACTATCCGACCTTCTGAAAGAAACCCCACAAGATTTTTGAAGTTTTCTCATGATGTTTCTTTTGTCCTTGTAATTTGATTTTGGTGTGCCTGTTCCAGGTGAAAGTTTTTGTCCAGCCCCATTACTTGCAAAATTTTGTGAAATCAACATTTTATGCCCTTTCAGCTGAGAAAGTCCAAGGTATGAGCACTCTCCCACACAAAGTGGATTAAGAGACAATTTTACCTCAGTCCTTAGTCTTTCTACTTGGGTTTCCGAAGAAATAACTTGCTGCCTTGGATCATTGTTTCTGAGGATCTTAGGCTCATTAATTTGTTAGCTTAAATGAGAGCCTCTTGAGGCTTGCAGCTAGGCCGAAGTTCTCTGATTGAGAAGTGTTGAGGAAATACCAGGAGTTGTGCTGTTGAATAAATGCCTCAAAGAAATCCTAGTTGTGAGTGTAGTCATAGAAATAGAAACAAAAGCTCAACTTTTTGGTCTTAACTTCAGGAACAATAAGATTGCTAAGAGATGTAAGGAGTCAATTTTTTGAACGGAAAAATACTGAAGACTATTGAGATCATTTTCAAGCAGTAACTACCTTTATACCTTTCTTTGTTTAAATATTTTATTCTGCCTTGGCTTAAGATCAATCACTGCTAAATCAAGATGCATAAATTTTTAGAAGCATTGCACTGCAGACTATAAATTCAACTTTGGGGGGTATTTTGTTTGGTGAGCTGTCCTAGAGCATGTGAATCATAGGTCCAAAAATACTAGTTTTCGTTGTCCTTTCCAGAATATCACTTCTACATTTGCTTGTTTGCATTGCATATGGTGTGAGCTTATTTCATGGCTCGTGAGTGAGGAATTACCTTCTTTGTTGTGTTTTGGTTTGCCCATTTGGTTTTCGGGGTTAGTGTCTCTCCCCCAGCCCTATATGTACAGTGACCAGTTCCACCTTTCTCCTGTTGCATGTGTATGGTGGAAACACAAAATCACTAATGCTATGATGCTGAACTGCCTATTAAAAGAAATTATATATCATTGCACAAGTTATGTGCAGATCTTTGAGCGAAATATTTTAGTCTAGGCAAAGTTCAAAAACTTTGAAGTTGTGGAATTCTGTTGCTAAGTTCGTCTAGAGTTAATGATTGACTTGTATTATTTCATCTAGTTGCTGATCAGCATAAAAGAACTGATCTTGTTAACTTGTTTCCACGTGACGTGCAAAGTTTAGTGAACTTACATTTTGTCTTTGCAGGAGCTACACTCGTTGTTTCTGGTGATGGGCGTTATTTCTCTAAGGATGCTATTCAGGTGTGTATTATTTCCTTCTATTTCTATTGCTTAGTTCATCAGATGGGACTATGACTTGATTCATTGTTATAATGAACTTGCCTACGAGCATATTCCAAATATGAGTACATAGCTGGTTGGAAGGAACAGGTTTGAGATTTGGGTAGTAGCTTAATATTAGCTAACCAAGCCAGAAATGGTTTGGTGTGTTTGGCTGCAATTAGACCGATCAAATTACAAGTCGATTTTAGGTATATCCTGATTTCTAAGTTTTGGTTGCATTATTAGTTATTAGCTTGGAATGTCCATCACAACCAAACCTATGAGAGCTATTGTATAGCCCTACATATAATAGCTTTTATTTTTCTGTTACAGTTTACGTGTAATAGAGATTCCCTAAAGGCCCTTCTCTAGTTTAAGATTATACTACAGTTTTAGGTTTGCGCTTTGAATCTTAATCAATTGCTCTTTTTTCTGTTCTGCCTATTACTTCCTGTCATTGTGCTCCTACTTACTCATTCTTTTGTTTGATGTGATTACATCCACATCTTGTTTTTTACATTCAGACCTTGCTTGTATGAAGGTTTTAGAGCATGCACTTTTCGTACTGAATGAACATTATTTTCACCTAACTTGTAGCATATTCTTGTTCTTTCCTAATATTAGATGTCCTTCTGTTGACTGACTTTCTAACTTTGTGTTTACTGGAATCATAGATCATAATAAAGATGGCAGCTGCAAATGGAGTAAGGCGTGTCTGGGTAGGTCAGAATGGATTACTTTCCACTCCTGCCGTGTCAGCTGTGATCCGTGAAAGAGTTGGGCATGATGTAAGCTATCTTTTTCTCTTCGTTGGCATCCAATTGTATAACTCTTTGACTATGCAATCACAATGCAGCAATATTATCTAGATATGAAGTGCTCTCTAATCTATCATCAGGGATCCAAGGCGACAGGAGCATTTATTCTGACGGCAAGTCATAATCCCGGTGGTCCCCATGAGGTTGGTAGAAGCTAAATCATTTAGATTTTCTTCCTTCTGAAGAACAAAGCAGGACTTATTTCATCAGACTATTGAGAGTTTATATTTTCCATATAAAGGATTCAGAACTTCTTCTGGGTATGATCAAACCTAGTTATGTTCCCATTGATGCAAATTCTTATTCCTTACTGCTTCCCTGTTGTTGGGGATGGATTGGGGTTGGAGGATATCTATGTTTTAAGGTTCTCGGTGTTTGTTAAACAAAAATTGAAATGGCCATCATCTGTCAAGTGTACCCGGTGTTTCCCCCACCGTTCTCGTGACTTCAATCAGTGTCTTGACCATACCATTATAAAGAGCACACCACGTGGTGATCCCAATATTGATGCTGTGGTGGCACTAACATTTAGTTATTGGGGTTTCAGGACGATATCTACAAGATTTTGTGATTGGAGAGGTTGGACCTGGTTAGTGATTTTGGAAAATTCTGATGCCTAGTATGGCTTATGGATGTAAAGGAATGTTGGGTGTTGAAATGTCCAATATAGTAAACTGCTTCGGATGTGTTATAGCATTCATGAAGCAGCATTAAGGAGCAGTGTTCCTATGTACTTTTTTCTATGCAGGAGTGAACCATGTATGACAAGGCCGTCATAGCTTCATAGTCCATATATTGGCTTATCTAAGTTATCGTAACTTGTCATCACATTGTATATTACTAGTTCTATAGCTTCACTTGTTTGACCCCTGTCGATTATGTTCCTATTATGGTTATTATTAATTTTTTTAATGAGCTGTTTCTAGTTGTTCAAATGCTAGCACATCTGTTGCTTCTTGGGCTTTCTTAATATTTTCATGTTGTTTCCTGTGCGACATGCATCGATTTCTTGGTTATGAGGAGTTTTTATTAGTCATGTGAGCAATGTGAATTTATGTGTTCAAATTTTGGTCCCAAAGAGAATCATATAGTTGTCGAAAAGTAATCTAGTCAATGAAATAGAATATGGCCTGGGATTTGGATAACTTACCTGTCAAAAAGCCCTCTAAAATTTTGTTGAATAACTAAATTATAGGAGGCATTTTCGAGGCACACTTAAAATTTCATTTATGGTTGTTGGCTGATGAGACGTTGAAGGGAGACTTAACACCAAAAAAAAAGAACAACCTACATTTACTCACTCTACACTTGGTGCATAATTCTATCTGCTGCTTCTGCTTGCAGGATTTTGGAATCAAGTATAACATGGAAAATGGTGGACCTGCTCCTGAGGCGATCACTGATAAGATCTATGAAAATACAAAAACAATAAAAGAATATCTAATTGCAGAAAATCTCCCTGATGTAAGACTTACCGGGCTGCAAGTCTGGCATTTTCATTTTTCTCTCTCTAAAAATCTTCGCCCACGGTCATCTCTGTTTATCACTCTTTCCTAATATGCATTGTTAGGTGGATATTGCTGCAATTGGTGTGACAAGCTTTACGGGGCCAGAGGGTCAATTTGATGTTGAGGTTTTTGATTCAGCCAGTGACTATGTTAAATTAATGAAGTAAGCTTCCTTGTGTGCAACTTATCCTTGTTTGTAGAAATCTTTTCTCTAAGTAGTAAGCACGTTATGAGAAATTGTTATGTTTGTTACCACCAATCTCATGATGATAGTGTGTGAAAAATCATGGGGTAGATACATGCAGTGCAGAATTTGTTTTCATTTTGTGTACAGACATGCATGCAAAACTATGCATATTGCATTTGGCATTTGTTTTCCTTGACAAATAAACTGCAAATTGTTACCTAGCGTATTGTGCATCAACCTGAGAGGCATCTGTGATTGCTGAAATTCGCGCAGGAACATACACTTCCAATTTGAAAGGGAATATTCAAAAACATATCTACTCTGACTCAGAGAAATGCACTGGAGTATCAATGTGTACCATGCACGTGAATTGAGAACTACATAAAAAAGCATAGAACTACATAAAAAAGCATAATTAGTACAATGGAAATTGCACTCATGGTTATTAGTTGCTCACAAGCTGGAAAAAGTATTGTTTATATCATTAGCACTTTCCAATTAGCTCTTGCTTAAAAAATTATCTGCATGTGTCGCATGGTACCTTCATGTAGTGAGAAGGAAAATTTATTTAATGGATAAAATGCTAGTTTGAAGGGCTTTGCTTTTTCACCTCTTGATTTGGTCGTTTTAGGGACTTAGTGACTCAAGTGCGCCTTTTATGACACTGGTCTAAACAACTGGTTCTGCTCTAGTGGTAATTTGAAGTTAATCAAGGTTTTCCATGTAATATCCTGTCTTTGTTAACTATTGGAAGAGTAGTTTTTTTTTTTTTTTTTTTTTTTTTTGCTGAAAGAAGAGTAGAATTAGCTTGTGTATAGATTTAGTGGAAAGCTTAAAATCAGATATAAACTTGTGGAACTAGGGGATGGAAAATGTAATCTATTGTCTATATCTGGAAGTCTACTACCCTGATATTTCCTACAATGACTTCTCTATTAATATGTGTAAGTCTATATAGTTGCTCACGAAAGAGAATCTTAAAGCTTATTTTCCTTGTCTTTTATGCATCTTTTATTCCTATAAATGACATTTGATCTTCTTTTCTTATTTGATGAGCTAGGTCAATTTTTGACTTCCAGGCGATCCGAAAGCTGCTTTCATCTCCAAATTTTACCTTCTGGTAGGTTGACAAGCTTCAATTTTCGTCTCTAGATTATGGCCTTTAATGCTCATTTATTTGAGGGCTGTGTATTCTTACATCCTTTTTAATGTAAAGCTATGATGCTCTCCATGGAGTTGCTGGAGCATATGCCAACCGCATATTTGTAGAAGAGCTTGGCGCACAAGAGAGCTCATTATTGAACTGCACACCTAAGGTCTTGATGCATACTTGTTTTCCACAGTATGACTCATAGAATCTTGTAAATCTCAAAAACTCAGGACTTGTTTTAATGTGTACAGGAGGATTTTGGAGGGGGTCACCCAGATCCAAATTTGACATATGCAAAGGAGCTGGTGGCACGAATGGGTTTGGGCAAGTCAAGTCCTCAGCATGAGCCACCAGAATTTGGTGCTGCTGCTGATGGTGATGCTGATCGTAATATGGTTCTCGGAAAAAGGTAGCATTGGCTTATTTCATGAGATTCTCTTCAGGTGTATTACTATTTTCTTTGAACTTTAATATGTGAAACCTTTGCCATAGGTTCTTTGTTACTCCATCGGATTCTGTTGCTATTATTGCTGCAAATGCTGTTGAAGCAATACCCTACTTCTCCGGAGGCTTAAAGGGAGTTGCCAGGTGTTAACACTTAGCTATCTTCAGTATATATGGATGCAAGCATTTTACAGTACTTTTTCTTCTTTGTCATTGGTCTGCCTGATGAAAGTTCATAACTAAACTGCTAACATCATGGATCTATTTAAGGGGCGGGAATTGGAGATCTTGGAGATATACAATTCGCCCGTATTATATATGTTGTCAAAGTACTATTAAAAAATGTTTTCTCTGTGACTTCTTTCTTACAGAGTTGTAAGATCTTCAGCTATGATGTTGCATAATTACTAAATTAACAGATATTTCATTTGGTGGCATAAAATGTTCATTCTAGGAGATGCCATTTTTGGAAATCCAAGAAAACATAAAGGAAACTTCCGTTCAAACAATCAATTACTTATCTGTTTGCCTGGCCACTTGGCATGGAGGTGTATGGGCCTCCACCAGCAAAACCTCATGAGAACAAGATGCCAAAATATTTGAGCTTCTGTTTTTCTTACCGATGCCAGACACAAGTTGCAAGGTTCCCATGTAATTTTGCTAAAACTAGGAACATGTATGGATTGAAGCAACTTGGATGATCGGAAGACTTTGGAGTATGGTTTATAGAAGGGTCTATGACCAAAAATTGTGGCATAGATCTAACTATTATTTGGTCGTTTGCTCTGATTGTGTGTGCAGGGTCAAACTATGTCGGGATAGTTGTTAGCTGACAAAATACATCTCTTCATTAGCCCATTGGAGTTAGGATCCTTGTATGATAATCACTTCATGGAGAAATAAAAATTTAGTGCAGTAGGTTATGTATACGTCCAGATTTTCATGTGTGAGTGTCTGTGTTATCCAAAGTGTCCATATACACTTCCAAGTGTATCTGTAAAGAGTATTTATTTCTGGACTGTTTCCTTGAATGTCACCATAGGTTCAATATCTTAATTAATCAATTTGAGTAATCTCTTCTGGATCTGTTTGTAGTTATATTGATTGTTGTTTTTGCATTTGCTACCTGTAGGAGCATGCCAACATCAGCTGCCTTGGATGTTGTTGCTAAACATTTAAATTTGAAGTTTTTTGAGGTATTCATGTAAAAGATCTCAAATAGTTATTTGTGCTCTGGCACCAGTAGTTGAAATTTATATAGTTTTCTCCTTCTATGGGTGGTTCCAGGTTCCAACGGGCTGGAAATTCTTTGGTAACTTAATGGATGCTGGATTATGTTCAGTTTGTGGGGAAGAAAGTTTCGGAACTGGTTAGAATTTATTGTATCATGCTTCATAATTGTGGTCAGTTTTTTATTTGTAGTATGTACTGCTTTTGTGAAGGAAGCATCATGAAGTAAAAGGATTCACATTGTAACTAAACCTGGTGGAATTAGTTTGTTGTTGTTGGCACTTGTTGCTTAATCCATCGCATATGTGAACAGGGTCAGACCATATACGTGAAAAAGATGGTATCTGGGCTGTTTTGGCATGGCTTTCCATCCTTGCCTACAAGAACAAGGAAAATATCAATGGCGGAAAGCTTGTATCAGTTGAAGATATTGTTCGCCAGCACTGGGCAACTTATGGTCGCCACTATTACACTCGTTATGATTATGAGGTATCCATATGTCAATTACTCGAGATGCCTCTTATTCTCTCCTTTGAACCATCGCATTTAGTCTATTGGATACTAAATTTCATTGTTTTCTTGAAGAACGTTGACGCAGGGGCAGCAAAGGAACTAATGGCATACTTGGTCCGGTTGCAATCTTCCCTTGGTGAAGTTAATGAGTAAGATTGTCCTCTTATTTCAAGATTCTGTGTATTATTCTAATGTGATTTTATGTGCACTTCATTTTCCTTTATGTGATGGTTTTCCCTAAGCTCGAACCGATTGTGTAAGTCAAGTAGAGGCATCTATGGATCATTTTTGCCGCTTAGATGTTGTGAAGCAATTAGCATGTATAGTCAATGGTGGTTTTTGATGTCCTTTGTGTGCTCGCGTTCATGCGTTTTCTTCTCTGTTTTCCATTAAAGCTAAAGTTCCATTTTGATGGCCTTATTCTTGAATTCCAAGGAACTAAAATAAGAGATAATGATAATCCGCGCCCTACGTATTGCAATTATAGAAAAATTTTGCTGATCAAAGTTCCCACTTCACATCCAAGGGACTGTCCTTCAGTTCGAGAAAGACATTGAATGATAGGCCAAGTAGAGGCATCTATGGATCATTTTTGCCACTTAGATGTTGTGAAGCGATTAGCATGTACAGTTGATGGTGGTTTTTGATGTACCCCGTGTGCTTGCGTTCATGCGTTCTCTGTTTTCTGTTAAAGCTAGAGTTCCATTTTGACTAGGAATTAAAATAGTAGATAATGACAATCTGCGCCCTACTATTGCAATTATAGAAAAATTTTGGCCGATCAAAGTTCTCACTTTATGTCCAAGGGACTGTCCTTCAGTTCGAAAAAGACATTGAATGATAGGCCAAGTAGAGGCATCCATGGATCATTTTTGCCGCTTTGATGTTAGGAAGTGATTAGCATGTATAATTGATGGTGGTTTTTGATGTCCCCCATGTGCTCATGTTCATGTGTTTCTTATTCTCGAATCCCAAGGAATTAAAATAGTAGATAATGATAATCTGCGCCCTGCATATCGCAATTATAGAAAAATTTTGGCTGATCAAAGTTCCCACTTCACGTTCAAGGGACTGTCCTTCAGTTTGAGAAAGACATTGAATGATAGGCCTTTCTTCAATGTTTTTGGCTTGGAAGGTGAGTTACTTCCACAAGGATTGACAATTGGGGTTCAGAATTTTGCAAAATATGACCTTTTATGCGGTGGACTGTGGCTGAAGTCACATTGTTCTATTGGTATGCCAAGAGAAATTTACACTCACTGGAGAGTATTGTAAGACAATGTCTGCAATTCTTTGCTTTTGCAGGATTGTCAAGGGAGTATGTTCGGATGTGTCAAATGTTGTTCATGCTGATGAGTTTGAATACAAAGATCCAGTTGATGGTTCCATATCGAAGCACCAGGGTATTCGTTATTTGTTTGAAGATGGGTCGCGCCTGGTAAGTAGATCTTTGTGCTTTGCTTTAGAGGTTACTCCATCAACAACTTCAGATTGATTAATGTCCTGACTGAACTTTTTGTCGAAGGTTCATCAATATGATTTGTTAATGCTAAGTACCTAAGCAATGCTAAAGTTCCAAAGCCTATTACGTGACAAGTTTGCAGTCAATCTTTTTATATGATATATCTTCTGGTGCTTCGTGGCATAATATTCTCTTGCATTTAGGTTTCAGCAATGGTTCTGTTGTTTTATTTTTAGCTTGTGTTCAATTTTAACCATAGGAAGAATGGAGGCTGCGATTCTCCAATTATGCAGTGATTTATTTTCTTAGTTGGAATAAGTTTGCTAATAGAAGTATAAACATTTCAGATCTTTAGTGGAACTAGTATATTTGTTGCGTGGTCAATGCTCAACTTATGCTTGTTTGTTTTTGTTATCATTTGTGTTCTTACTTGATGTATGGGTGGAAGAACACTATGTCATGTCAAAATTATGGGTAAATTGTGAAACAACGTTATTGCCTTTTAGAATGATTCCTCCTATATGTACTTTGCAGATTTTCCGTCTCTCAGGAACCGGCTCGGAAGGGGCAACCATTCGTCTTTACATTGAGCAATATGAGAAGGATCCCTCGAAAACTGGGAGAGATTCTCAAGAAGCTTTAGCTCCTCTGGTGAGTAGCCCTGCATATTCCTCACCCAAGCTTTTTCAGATTTATTTGGGCTAATCTTTATGCTTTATTGCAGGTGGATGTCGCACTCAAGCTCTCCAAGATGGAGGAATTCACTGGCCGATCTGCTCCCACGGTCATCACATGATGGGCTTGCTAACTAAATGAAAGGAAGAGCAGACTCAACGAATATGAGAGAATTCCCTTAACAGTTGGCAACCCTGCTAGACCTTTCACTTGTTTGTTTCATATGGTTGACTTCATGAGAGGCGCAGCTCTATCTCTCTATCATCTTTAATAATAAGTTCTTGAAATAATATGTGCTATTCAGCCTTATTGTATAAAGTACAGTTGCGTTCCGGTGGATTAGCATAATCGAGCTGCGCATACTGAATCTGTTGTGCCAAAGTGCTCCTTCCATAAGCCTAAGAGGCATATTTTTGGCTGTTATATAGTTCCAGTGTACTTTGGACATTCGTTTGGGGCCCGCAAAAGAAATATTCCCTTTAGGCAACTTAGTTTGCAGGGCAAACTGCAAGCTGGCATGGTCCCGTTACAGGTACGACGTGGATGGTATTCGACAGAAACTCCTGTGCGATGCTTGGAATAATCGCAAGATCCCAAGTAACAAATTTGGTGGGTGGTCAATTTATCCGCCTTTGGAGTTTCATATTGACCATTATAGAGTTTGATGTGATCGGTAGGTGTTCAAATTCTCTGTTCCTTTCCTGGCTTGCCCATCTTTATGATTGGAAAACTGTGAGTCGTGCCAGACGCTGTGGTCCTTATGTTCCATCCTGCATTCCAATATGTCAAGGGCCGAGCAACCAAGAACCTTTGCTAGGCTTGGGACGGGCAACGATCACAGAGTAGCTCGCAGTATCCTCTTTTGTTTTGTCAGTACGGTTTGGCATTGTCTTTCGTTCTCTCAAATTGGTGTGGAGGCTCATCGTTGGCACATACCGCTCGCTCCAAGTTTACAGACGTCTCGCTGTTCAGCTTCAAATTTACCGGCTTTCTCTTGCTAGCGCTAGCAGCTGCAGCCCGATGAATCAATACTTATGGTATTGATGTTGAGATGTTGTCGATGATGACACCTTTTCTAACGAAATAAGAACAGCAGAGTTGGGCCAAATCATGAAAAATCAATGCCAGCGAAGACTATGACTTCCGATTCCGAGTCCTTAACAGCCAAGTCGTAACATTGATAGTTTTTGGCTTCCTGGTTAAGCGTATGCAAATCTAAGGATAGCTCAAGATTTGGAAAATACATTATATTAGTTTAAGACTTAGTATTAATGAATCAATTAATGAACCGCGGGCCTCTCTAATTTGGAAACCAAGCGCCCTCCAATTTTCAAGCATGAGCGTCCCGTCAAAAGCTTATCTTGGTTAGTTAGGTCGACATGCTTAAATTATTTGAGAATGATATGCGCAACCATATGTGGAACCCAGGGAAATCAGCAGAACCATTGGTCCTCATCGTTGCTTATCCGAATCCTTGGCAATGTCAATGTTCATATTAGTAGAGATACGAATTAAACATCTATGGATGGCGGGCGCCCCCGTCGACCAAGACTTGGAGGTCCGACAAGTTCCTTAAGGGGGTCCAAAATCTGTGGCGGCTCTTAAATGGAATTAACTAAATTTTCTATGCAGACAGGAACGCAAGCAGAAAATATAAATGTCATTATTAGAAAATAAACGTCCATCCCAAGTCGTAAGTGGATATTGTGGCTTGAAATAGTGCTGTCCCACATAGAGCCTAGAGAGTGTTCCTTACGATTTTGAACCCCAGCTGTGAAAGTGGGCGCTTTGTAACTTTTGAAGCTCGTCAGATGTCTAATCCGAAAATTATCAATAATTACAAGAATAACATCTTTATAAATGAGATATAATCTTCATAAACAAACAATACGGGATATTTTTTTATTAGAAGAGTCTGACAAATATTTCACGACCGTAATATCTAATAATAGTAGTGTTCGATAAATATTTCATGATTGTATTATCTTAGTTCTGCACGGCTGTAACACATCAATGACTTTCAGGAAATAATTTCACCTCGCTTAAAAGGCATTGTAACTCAGATGTGGAAATATAATGCTGAGATACGTCTGTATATACATGGTTAGTCCTTGTCTTGACGATTCAAACTTTTGGGAGGTTCGATATCAAGAAGAGGGCTTTTATTATTCTTATGTTACTGACCAAGTATATTCCCAGAATCCTCGAAATACAAAGTATTCGTTCCCCAGTGACACTACGTTACAACAGGTCAAAATGGAGGAATGAAAACGACTTCAGATGTCCACAGCATCACCTTGCTCTTACCCCCATTTAATGTATATGACTATAGGAATGAACCGACTTTTCTAAAATAATAGTTGCTTTGCCCGCTAAAACTTCTTTTGACAGGAAAAGTAACAAGAGGGGCGTTATACTAATTTGACTTTTAAGTAATTTCGTGTATACTAAAAGATGTTTCTTCAATGAAAAAAAAAATGACCAAGAAAATTCTCTTTGCGATGATATATAAAAAACATCTAGATGAGTACCGCCGATAGCAAGACACGTGTAGAATAACTCTAACTCTATAATGATAATGCTCATGTAAACCTTTGTCCTCCACTACTGAATATTGATGAGTTTAATAATAAGAAAAGCTGAGTCTTTTGTATTAATTCCAGAACATTGTGCCTCACAATCCTTTTTCCTATATATAATTCAGGACATGAGCATGGAGACACAGTTATTTGGAGACCTATAAATGCATTATCAGTCCCAAAAATAGGTTAAGTTCATATCTTTACTTTGTGTGGATAGCCATGATTCAAAATACTTTGCATATGCTTTGTGAAATTCGAATAGATAACCTTAAGTTTTTGAATATGTAAATTTTTAAATCTCCAATTAGCTATAATTTGAAGTGAAAGTACCGTTAACCCTAGAAAAAAAAAAAAGAGACTCGAACCAAAGAAACTACAGGGGGACGAAAGGGACAACCCCTTTGGAGTACTTCATTTGTTTTCAGGGGATTGACAAAGTGAAGAAAACCAAAAGCATCTTCCCTTACATTATATTCGCAACAATACCATTACACAAAAGTACAGGACGGTCCACATTTTCCCAACTTGATGGCGAATGTCTTTATCATATTTACACATATATTTGACACATACCCACTGCTCCTAGGGGAGTTTGCAGAAAGACTAAAAG
Source organism: Eucalyptus tenuipes (assembly GCA_014182365.1). Lineage (NCBI taxonomy): Eukaryota > Viridiplantae > Streptophyta > Magnoliopsida > Myrtales > Myrtaceae > Eucalyptus > Eucalyptus tenuipes. Next base: position 26,185,951 of record CM024538.1, on the reverse strand, counting down.
AAAATCATCCCCACAACATCATCTCACAGGCCGGCTGAGAACGGCACTCCAGTTGCTGGAAGCCACGAGTTTCCAGCCAAGAAGTTCCCCACTGTGAACTTCACCGCCTCCGTCGCGCTCATCGTCGCGTGATACCCTGGCCATTTCACTCTCCCACCGGTACCTGCGCCGCCACCAGTGTTCATGTACTCACCATAGTACAGAGTGCTCAAGGCGAAACTACCGCTCCATGGATACCAGCCCTGAGGGGCAATCAAGCTATCCAAGAAGGTCCTCATGAACACGGTCCTCGAATACTTCTGCCACGGCCGCCCGAGGTAGTTTTCGAACGAGCCTTGCACAGGCTTCATGTCTGAGGACGCCGTAACGCGAGAGTTGTGGACAATGATGCCCGTGTTCTCGTTCGGGTCGCTCCTCCCTTGAGCCGTGACTGTGTTCTTCTGGCCACTCATTGGTTTCCTTATGTAGATGTTACAGTTCTGGAGGACAGTCACGGCATCCCCAAAAATGAAGTCTTGAGTCCCGTAGATGTCGCAGTCACGGTAGAACTGGCGTTGAGCGTAGACGTACAAGGTGTCTTGATAGCCCTTGAAGCCGCAAGCATAAAAGACCGAGAAATCCGAACCAGAGCGGAGCGCCACAGCTTGGTGTTTCTGCGGCCCAGCCGTGTTCTGGAAGGTTATGTCCCGTGCCATGAATCCGTCGCCCATAACAGCTGGAGGAGAGAGTATCATTATCTTAAGTGAGCATAATTTAAGTGTTAGCTACAACTTTTGAATTGTATGCAGGTATGTATCTACCTCTAACTAGTATTTGGTTTTGTTTAAGGTGCTTGAATATGTTATATGCGTTCGATTCTAGGTTGTTCATTTTGCAAATCTTAGAATACACATTTTTGGAGTTTTTGTCTGTCCCTAAGATATATAAGATGAAGTTGGCTCATACCGGTTCCCTCGGAAAGAATAAGCTTTTTGAATGCTACAGTTCGTCCCTTGATTATTGTTGAATCATTGTAATTTTTTGTTTGATGTAAAAGATGGGGCATGGGAAATTTTCTGTTCAGACGCCACGTATCGGTTGTACTAAAAACAAAATAGAAAACGACTTATGTTACATGGACAGGGGTTAAACCCGCTTGTCAAAGGCTGTCTCGTTTTATGAGGCCCTGACCACCACTTGTTAACAAAATTGATATTGATATCTGAAAAGCGGGTGAAGAGAGAATTCATGTGAATTTGAACTAGTTCTCAGTCGTGATGCTACAAGAAAGAGGCTGACAAGTTGAGAATACTTTTCAATAATCGAAAACTATATATAGAGAGAGAAAGAGAGAGAGACGCGCGCATGTACGAGAGTATTGTTCACCCGATTGTACATGCAAACGCGTTTCCTATATTTTGACTTGGAGGATCCGCAAAGAGGGAGTGTCACCGTTTAAAAAAGATCATGGATCATGACTTAGAAAGCTTTGAGATAATCGAGCTTGGCAATGTAACTTACCAAAAGTTGCGGAACTGAAAGTTGTCGAACCATCTTGAGCATTCTTATCGCCAGTAACGATAGTAGCGTCAATCCCATCTCCAACGATCATCAGATTCTTCATGGACCTTTTAACCTCCACATTCTCACTATATACACCTGCTTTAACATATATAACGAATCTCGAACTCCCGCTTCGCTTACTAGATGATGCTGCCACCGCCTCCGAGATAGTCTTATAGTTCCCCGAGCCATCTTTTGCCACTACAAGGTCGGCTTTGGCCGGTGCCCTGGCAGTTTGAAGAAGCTTCCGATCGGAGGCTGAAACCCACGATGGAAACTTCTCAGTGATCGCCGAGCAACCGTCTACCCCTGACTTGTTTACTAAACGAAACCCTTGCTGGCGAATAAGAAGAAGACGAGACCTTATTTATTGCTAGGGAGTTACTTAGCAACTTAGAGAAGTTGCTCAACATTAAAGGGAAGGATTCTAAGTGAGATGCTAAGTTGAACTCCTTAAACCCATTTTGGCAAGTTCGGTGGTTTGTGATCGCAGCGCTTAGCCATGTTTGAGAATCGCTAGGCTTTTTTGAGCTCACGGAGCGATTGAGCAACCGCACCGAGTCCTCATAGAGCTCAATGCAGTCGGACCAGGCCAACCTAGCTCGCTCATTGAAGGAGCTCGGGTCCATGGAGGACACCAGCTCATGAGCTCGCAGAGCTTCGCTCATAGCTACCTTGAGGGCCACGTCGCGGAAAGAAAACTCAGTCCGGTCGAGGTCCGACAGCAGCTCGGCGCCGATGAAATAGTGGCACGTTTTGGGGAACGGGGTTTGAGCGCATGATGCCATCGGGGCACCACGCACAACAACAAACCCAAATGAAGAAGAAAGAAGCAGAACGCAGGCGTGAAGAACAAGTTTGTGCACCATCATATCCATATCGAAGGCCGTAAGCGAAATGGTAGGGTGGGCTCTGGGAAGGAGCATTGGCCTGTTTTTTGATCAGGAAATGGTGAGATATAGGGGTTGGTTTTGGGGGTCGGACTTATATAGGCGATCGTACTTGAGCTGTGGTACGTACGTACCATCGAGAGTTTGAGAGCGCTAGTGGGGTTTTGATTTTCCAATGTGTGTTGGGGCCATGCACTGACACTTACGTGAAGGGAGAACCTTCGTGGCTTCTTGTTTCGGGCAAGAGCTCGTGGTTGGATTTGAATGCCACGTAGTTTTCTTAGGGGTTTGAACGAGCTCCTGGTTTCGGAACCACGTCGCCCCCACGCCCTGGATTTCCCGTGCGTGTCGAGAAGTGTAAATATTTCGGTCTAGATAATATTGCCAAATATTAAAATCCAATGCGTAGGGGAGGGCGATGACATATGGAATCGGCAATTCTTTGTCGTCGCTCCTACATAATTGAGGAAGACATCTTGTTGTTATTATTTTCCCATTGAAAGTATCGCATTTACTTGGAAAAATTGTGGGTCAACCCGAGAGTGCAAGTGGGTTTCAATAATTAGTCGTTGTTGATTTTGATTTGCCTGTGTTTTCAAGCCTTATATTCGAGAGGACGGGGTTCTAAGCAATGCCGCAACTTATAGACGCGTATTATCATGATAAGATTTTCATGGGACGCAAAAGCAAGGAAGACATTTCACAAATTTATCTAACTAAACCACGTTCGTACATCTTGGGGTAGGTTCTTGATTTTCATTACCATTGACTTTGCTTTTTAAGATGGATTTAGTGGTTTTTTTTTATTGCACCTATTGCCAGCAACAAAGTCTATTTAAAGACAAAAATTCAAAATAAATTAGCTAAATAAATTATACAAAGTATAATTTTATCGGCTTTAGAAGCTATTCTATTGCTTTCTCTTCGAACCTTCGAAAATGGAAGAGAATATTTTTACTTTTTCAAAAGATATACATGACATAGCTCTAAAGAATTTAAGATGACAACATTTATAAAACTTAAAATGAGAAAATAAAATAAAGAAGAAGAAAGTAACCTGCCCATTAGTGGGGAACAATGACTGAAAATGGCCACTAATACCTTGTTGGCTTAGGAGCAAAAGGGAGAATTTGCCTGATGAGAAGCTCACGTTTGATTAGCCAGTTGGTGAGACAATAGCTCATCAAGGCGATGATTAGTAACTAATTAGAGAGGATAATCAGCCGCACCAGGACTGAGATATGACCCGGACTCCTAAATACATCCTAAGCTTGCTCTGTGCTTCGCAAGTAATCGGGTCGTGGTCTCCACGCGCACACACAAGCAAAAGGAAATAGAAATGGAATCGTGTAATTTGACAAATATCACCAATATGATAGCAAAAACTCAGATGATATCTAAAATCCAATGCGATTTTCCTTTGCTTAAGTGCTACGCGTACAGGTAATGCCATTGCGATCCACGATCAATCACACAATCAATCTCCCTTCATTAATGAGCGTAGGTGGCAGCTTCTCACTAGAACTCGTTAATCACCACCGATTTTGCTTTCGAAAGAACGCACGAGACGATGATCATCCCGTGAAGCTTTGGGCTCGATCGCGATGTGGACTCCATCTTTGGGGTCAACTTACCTCGTCCGGCGTTTTCAAGTTCTCGTCCTGACATGTGGCTCCGCGTCAGCCATCCCGGCTTACGACATGTGTCATCCCTGCAGCCTCATGTGTCACCGCGTGTTTGGCTGCCTAAAGGTAACGGTAGAAAAAGATTGATCGACATATGCAACTGCGCCTTTTCGAGGGCGTCTGAATTTCTTTTGGGAGCTGAAATTGCGACTAATTATCTGCTCGATAGGGAAGGTACATAGGAAGTGACTGGTAATTAACGTTTACAAATCTTAGGCCGGAGATCTTAATCATACCTTGGGATTTTATTCTTGAGCAACGATAGATAGGTACAATGTATATTTGCTCAAAGAGGGTTATTTTTTCTTTTTCCCCTTTAGGAGGTGACGATGGATACTTCACAATATGGTTAATGCCCAATTCAGAATATGAAGAGTGGTGAATTTCATCGAATCGATAGATTAATCTTTTGATTTTCGCTTGCTAAAATAATTCTGAAATATTTTATATGAATACCGTCAATGGAAGTGAGATCTTATGTTACACAAGTAATTTTGTGCTACTCCAATAGAGTGCTAACAGTTGAATTGGCTTCTATCAAGTCCCTTAAAGTTATGTTTGATCGTTTGGATTTCTAACCAATATAGAACTGGAAAGAATAAGATATTCCGTGAGATTTTATTATATCATATATATATATATATATATATATATATATTATTTGGTGATTGTAATAATAAAGTCGGATATATTCACATCATATCATATATATTGTTTGGTATAAACACCATCTCAACATAAATGAATCACAAATTTTACAAACGGAGATTTTAAAAATCTCTCGCTACACCATTTTATTTTTATTTGCTTTTTGATTTTATTTTCCTCTTTTTTAATTAATCTCTTATTTATTTGTTTCTCCCCCTCTGTTACTCTTCAATAAAAATTTATTAAGTAGAAAACTATATTAATATACCTAAAATAAAACACCTAAAATATGTAATGAATATATATTTATATATTAATTTTTATTATAAGATAGAATTAAACTCGAGTATATAAATAAAATAAGATTACATTTAAAAAAACTATTTTTTATTTTTCATTATTCTTAATTTCTTATATTAGAATTCAAATATTGTTTATATTGGAATATAATTTTAAATTTTTTAATTTAAAATTGTGTTATTTGAGAAAAAAACTTTCCTATTGTGGACATTTAAAATCCAATCTATTTTTATTTCATATCTCTCATGGGATAATTTTATTCGACCTATATCTTCTTATATCTGACTTTATCATGTTTTAATATCCTGTCTTGAATAAGCACCACACACAAGATATTATAAATTTTATCCTATCCTAATCTTATCTCGATCGCCAAACGCAACCTAAATGTTATATACTAGTTTGAATGGAAAAGAGAGCATAAATCTTAAGGAAACTCCACAAGAAGGAGAAATTTTGCTACATGCTTATAGTTATAAACACCTCATTTTCTACTAAAAATTCTTGAAAGTTTAATCAGGTTGCCTTATGCCAATATCTTTTGATGATTTGGTCGGTGGCATAATTTGGCAGTATTTATTAAAAGGCTTTTTGACAATGCACAAGGTGTCTAAGTTCAATTATCATATCTCAAAATATTTTATTTGTTAATCCTAGCCATCTAATCTTGATGGTGTTAGAAAGTCCGTGATTTCTCCTGTTCAAATATATATATTTTTATATAGGATTTACTCACGAGCTTTTTCAATGCACAAAAAAGTTACTTTAATTTGATTCATAGAGATGATGATGCGCAACTTTTCACCATGACCGTTTGTCTAGCTCAAATCGTAGAGATGGGGAATTTTTTGTGATCGGACTACATTTTCGAAAATGTTGGATCCCAAGCTTTCTATGGGTGAAAATCTGAGTCCCAGAAAAAATAAAAAAAATAAAAAGTTATCTGATCAAATTTTTTTGGACTCCCAAAAATGAAAAATGGTCATGGACAAGTGCCGTTTGGCACTTTCAACTTTGGCCAACTGTGCGCTCGGCAGTCCTATCGCCACCAAGGTTGGAACCCGTGCTGGAGCTTCACAAGGCCCGCGCGGGGGGTAGTTGTTCATTTAAAACTTTAAAAGATGTCAATTCCAGTTTAGAAGGCCTAGGTTATCCGTCCAAATCGCAAAAATTACGTGAAAACAGCTCTAGGTGTGGACCATTAACGCAAGCTAAAGCTCTGAACTTGATTAATTCACGAGATTTGTAAGGTGTTTCATAGGTCTCTAATTAGTCAGGTCTTTGTATTTGTGCCACTTTGTAAAAAAAAATTACATTAATTGATTAGGATAGCTCCAACATATTGAAGAGTCAAAATAATATAATATGTATAAACGAACATGTTGCTCTTTCATTTTTCACCTTTTCAAGCTCTTTTCATAGAAATGCAAGCATCTTATCATAAGATCCAAGAAGAGATTATCTATCACGCTAGGTAGGTTGTCCATGAACCATCTCAACGCTGACTTTTGCTCTTTGACATTAACTGCTTAAGTATGCACGTAAAGGAAATCTACAAAAGGGACATGATGGCGATGTGCATGCATTTGTATCGTAATGATGGGATCTTTTCATCAACTTGTCTAATTAAAAGTTTATAATGCTTCAATCCAAGACCCACCAAACGACCTCAATGCCATTACTATTACCATCTTTATTAGCAATATCTCATCAATTTTGTAGTTGAAAGGCAAACTGTTGTTCCCTTCGTGTGACATGTACTTTCTAATTATGGCACCCCAATAGAATTTCTGAAGGCAATTTGCATGAAGGTGGGCGACAAACGTATTTTTCACTTATGTTGGCGGGGCTCTTATGGCATTACGTAACCGGCTTAGAAGTCCCATCGATTGGACTTTGGATAATGAGAGGATTTAATTTTTATCAAGACTTAGTTGTGTAAGTTTCAGTCAAATTTAGAGGTTGGAAAGCCATTCGGGACACCTCTCAAAACTTATTTAATATTAGTATATGGTTGGCTCTCTGCCCATTAGTAGCGTGTTCAAAAAAAGATATTCTAAGGAAATTGTGGTTAAGATCACATTATTGGGTCCAGTAGCTTGTCGATTATAAGATGTCAAGCATGATAACCAAAATAGGAAGGATTGAATCGGGCTGAGAGAAGGTTGAGGATTTTTCAAAATATATGTCACATTTTCCCGCAAATTTAGGTGATATCACGAGACTCTTATTGAATATAAATGCAAATTTTGAAAAAACAATGAGCATGACGATGCATGCACGATTAGTTAGTTAACGAATATTGGTCGTGAAGTATTAATTGTCACTAGCATGTCTCTTATAAGAACCTTATCCCCTTCGGGAATATGCGCACAAGTGACGAAGCTCAATCAATAAACTATATTACTTAATTCAGAGGGTAGCACGTCTTATAATTTGTATTTAATTGCATTTGTCCAAATTATGCATTCTCGAAAGCTTGATAAACTTATTAAATATTCCCGCATGCCGATTGCTTCCAAGCATTACATAGTGTAGAAAGGTCTTGATACACCGATCGAAATCGGCTACTGTACATCTGATGCATTATTCATGGCCAAGAGCTTCTTTGTCCCCCCCCATGTCCTTTTTAAAGTGGAGAGCTTTATCATCTTCCAAGTTTGAAAACCCCAAATGATGCAAGGCGGTGCGGTCCCAGATTTGGAGAAACTTAATTATCATTAGTGGCTATCACGAGATGTCCGAATCTTTTGCTATCGATTGCTCTCGCGCGTGTGTAAGATTGATTTACACTTAAATGCTCTGCCGCCAACATTAGTCCTTGCATAATCTCAGCCATTAGACCGTGCAGAGCGTACTCCTGATGGCCTGTACAACTCCATTTCGTGCAATCAATGTTTGTAATATTCTAACAGCACCTAAAAAAGTCCAAATCAAATCTTGCTTTGTGATCATTCTTGAATCACACAGATCGATTTGCTGCCGCAACGGTGCAAATGCATCTCAAAGGAATTCGTAACACAGGAAGAGTGAGAAATTCATTCTCAAATTTGCATAACTTTTTCAAAATCACTTTGTCTTCTCAATTAGATGGTCGATATTATTTTTCATTTTATATATGTTTAGATTCTATCATGTTAACCTATGCTAGTATATCTTGACTTTTACATTTTATGCACAATTCCCTATATTGCTTAGCGTAGAAAAATACTTGCATTGGTCTTCGATTATCAACTAAAGAGCTATGGCGGACTGTCTCGAATATATTAACGTAAAAGGACATAAGGTAGAGAAGTATGTATTGATTGTGGATGGAAGACAATTAGACCACGTGGCAAATGATATGACAACTTTTTACTTGAGCTAATTTGGGCCGATCCACTTCCAGAGCTGACATCAAACAATGGTTTTAGACAGCAAATGATATGTCCGGCCCAATAAGAAAGACTAGGGATCTGCGTCTACTCTTTCCATAGCATCTTCCATTTCCACCCATAATGAAAAACATCTTCCATTTACTCTCTTCTAAGTTGACTCAAAAAAAAAAAAAAAAAACTCTAAATGAATGGCGCATCAGCTTAATTGAAATCCAATTGTCACGATTGATCAGATCCCACCAAATGCATAGGAGGAAGCCATCATTTCCAGCCTAATTGAAACTCTAATCTCCACACGTGCTCCAATGGACATGCAATGGTTGATTCTCGACGCGACTTCGGCGACTGTCATCAACCTCTGATCTGAGGTCGATGACGACGGATAGCTAATACTAGGGATGGCAGAATTTTGGGGATGGTTGCATTGGTGCCAGCAAAGGAGTTCAGATTAGCGCAGCCCCCGCGTCATATTGTGTGCGAAGAGATAAAGAAGTTCGAGACTGCGATTTAACGGGTGGGTTCTTTTCGGGAGCGTGAGGGCATCATGATAACATGGGAAAGTCCAGTTTTTACTTGCTTATGTCTCAGTTTACTTAGACGCAGTAAATTGAAAAGGTTAATTTAACCCTAAATAGAGTGGATTCCAATCTTCTTCTTCTTTTTTAAATTTTGGGTTCGATAAATCCTCCGAAAGGCACGTCATTTTGAAAAACAACTCGGCCTTTTTGTTTCCTTCATTATTATCAACAATTATGATTAAGAACTAGAGAAGATAGAGCTCCTATAACTAACCTAAATAAGGTGTGGAGGACATGGCTCTACAAATCCAGGACCCCATCAGGAGGCAGATGAGTTCCATCCCGTGAACCTTGTCAAGCACCTTTTTCGCTCAAATTGAGCCGCGATTACAAAAGCCTAAGCGTGAAATCCATCCCGTGAACCTTGTCAAGCACCTTTTTCGCTCAAATTGAACCACGATTGCAAAAGCCTAAGCGTGAACTCCTGACCTCTCTCTCTCTCTCTCTCTCTCTCTCACTAGTCTACTCGCTTCACGGGCAGGCATCCGGCTTGTCTACATCGTCGCCAAAAACCAAAATAATCCTTCCAATGCATGCATATAATGCTCGTTCGAACTCAGCTCGGATGTCAATCATGAGCCGTACGAGATTTGGCAGTCTAATGCGCCGAAACCGGCCTTCCCGGAGAGCGATACCACGCTCTGCGATCAAGCTTTGTACGTTGAAAATTGTCAAGTGATCGAAGATCGCACGCCCTCCCTTCGGAATTTGGATTAGTCGGGAACCACTTAACCCGCTAGATTTCTTCTTATTTGATCCAAGATACAAACTTATCGTTTTTGATTGCACAGCTACGAAATTTACTAGTTGATCAGATTCTTCCTCCTTACTAAAGCTTTGTTAATTTCAAGGATTCTTAAGTGTCAGGTTCCACGTATCTTACGAGTCGACACCTAAGTGTCCACGCATTCCACGCAAATTGATTTCCAACCACTCGTTGCTTTAAACAGGTAATCGCTGTGGTTCGTTGTAACAAAAGCAGAACATGATGATTAGTGTATGCTTTTTTTCCTTGACTATTTAATTAAATGGAGGGAAGGGGCCCCGTGTCAATGGCGACGACTTTCTCCAAATAGTAATAAAACGGCGATTGCTACTCTGGCTTTTCTTGACCCCACGAGATATTAGAGACGTTCCACCGGAACAATATTCCTCTTCCTTGTCTCCATACCCAATATGATTGTTCTTCAATTTCACTATTGGTCATCAGTAGTTGACATGATGAATGCCGAATATGACGCTTTCCTCGGTCAAAGGGTGGTGGTTCACATGTACAGATTATTAATATGAATTCAAACGATGTGGTAGGTCTACATGAGCATTCTGAATACGACCCACTTGTTGAAAAGCCATTTATAGTCAATAAAATCATCAAGGACATGAATTTATCTTTTTCCCTGTCACTCGGATGTCGATTTCGTAAACCGGTTAGTTGTGCCAATAGCATTACCACGTTCAGCTTGTCTTCTCGTTTCAAGAGATCTTAAACGAGGAACGTCGTCGTTGAAGAACATGGCACGGCATATACACGAGATAGGGTAAGAACAAGAGCAGTGATATGCAATCTCAACTATACGAAGACCATGCAATCAAAAGACCTCCTTCCCGGTGGGACAAGCAGTAGTGGGGTTCAAATTGATTTAGGAACGGAATGAGCATGTGAGATCAAAAGATCACGATATGCTCTAGTTACCCTAGGCAGACACGGATGGTATGTTTTTTTCTGTATGAATATCTAATCCTCGGACAATAATATACTAACAACGTCATATGATTTCATTCTCGGAGAATAATTTCCTGAGTAAACAAGACGCTCAAAGTGAAAAGGGATTGGGACACTATAAATTTAAGAGTGTAGCAAATTTTCAATGCATGCATTTTCGCATAAAATGCTCTACTAGCCTCATGAGGATACGAGCTGAAACTCGGGTGATTGGCCTAAACATAAAGTTGTTTGCAGTTGACGTCGTTAGGCATCCATCCTTTGCATTTTTGGCTAGTAAATATACCTTACTTAAACAATGCCTTGACCTATGCAGGCCAATTCCATATAGCATGGGTCAGATGCCAGTGAATTCATGTGATCATCGCTCAAATAACTCAAAAGCTATTTATGCATAAGTCGTTCGATTGATAGTCGATCTATATCGCTTGGCTTTTCATTTTTATACTTTGAAACTTGCTTAAAATATCCATAACTAGGCTCAGCTAGATACTGCTATTGAATCGAAGCAAAACCATACAGAAAGTGCTAGCATAAGTGGCCATAGAATTGGCATCTACATGAATATAAACTCTTGCATTTGGCAGACTTATGTACAGGGAGAAGTGCCAAAAAAGTCCTAAACCTTTTGTGTTTGTGCCAGTTTAGTCCTAAACCTTTTTTTGGTGCCAATTTAGTACTAAACCTTTTTATTTAGTGCCGATTCAGTCCTTTTGGCCGGATTTTGCTGCTTGGACGCCGGCCGGCCGACGTGGATAATTTTTAATAATTTTTAATAATTTTTAATATTTTTCTTTTTCTTTTTTTCTCTTTATTCTTTATTCTTTATTCTCTTTTTTCTTTTTCTTTTTCTTTTTCTTTTTCTTCTCTCCTCCTCCTCCGCCGCCGGCCGAACCACGGCGACCGGCCGAGGCGACGGCCGGCGAGGCTCGCCGGCCGCCTAGCCGATGGCCGCGAGGGCGGCCTCCCGCCGGGCGGCGAGGCTCGTCCTCGCCGGATCCGGCGAAGGGTCAAGCCTCGCCCATGGCCGGCGAGGCTCGACCTCGCCGGCGCCGCCGAGCCTCGATTCGGCGAGGTCGAGCCTCGCCGGCCATGGGCGAGGCTCGAGCCTTGCCGGATCCGGCGCAAGGCGGCCTCCCGCCGGGGGCGATGGCGGCGAGGCTCGACCTCGCCGAATCGCGGCCTCGCGCCGGGCGGGCGAGGGCGAGGCTCGACCTCGCCGAATCGCCGGCGAGGCTCGACCTCGCCGGCGAGGCTCGACTCGCCGAATCGCAGGCGGGCGGCGCCGGCGGCTCGACCCTCGCCGGATCCGGCGAGGTCGAGCCTCGCCGGCTCGACCTCGCCGGCGTCGCCCGGCGCGAGGCCGCCCTCGCGGCCACCGGCGAGGTGGCCGGCGAGCCTCGCCGGCCGTCGCCCGGCCGGTCGCCGTGGTCGGCCACCGGCCGGAGGGAGGAGGAGAGAAGAAAAAGAAAAAGAAAAAAAGAGAAAAAGAATAAAGAATAAAGAGAAAAGAGAAAAAAAGAAAAATATAAAAAATATTAAAATATTAAAAAAATATTAAAAAATATTAAAAAAATATTAAAAATTGTCCACGTCGTCGGCCGGCCGGTCAGCAAAATCCGGCCAAAAGGACTGAATCGGCACTAAATAAAAAGGTTTAGACTAAATTGGCACCAAAAAAAGGTTTAGACTAAACCCAAAGACAAACACAAAAGGTTTAGGACTTTTTGGCACTTCTCCCCTTATGTACATTACTAATTCTTAAATCTCTCATGACTGCCCATGTCAAAAAATGTGCGCCGATGATTTCTTAAGGCTTGCGAATTCTATACTACGTAGGCATGGACAGTCACGTGCTCCCTAGAATGTTAAAGGTCCATTCAAAAATGTTTAGTGTCGGCCAAGAATGAAAAGGCCCTCAAATATTCCGTCCCGTGTAAATTAGGCTCACGTGAATCAGATTATGATAAGTAACCTTTTGGTCAATATGAGAGCTTACTCCAAGAAGAAGAAGAAGGAGGAGGAAACATCATCTATGAACCCAAAGTAAAATGCATATCCAGACAGTGAAAAGAAAGGGGAAGGATGCAAAGTAATGGGGAAAAGGAAGAACAGCAATAATATGTCCAATTTCTCACTCATGGTGGTGCCTCCTTATTCACGTAGCTGTTCACCAACGCCAATGAGTTGCTCGTCACCTTCTTCACCTCCCCGGCCCGATCGCAGACGTCCGACTTCACGGGCCCGTCCGGCACGTCCTCGAACCCGTCCGTGCACGTCTCCTCGTCCGTCAGGGCGGCGCTCATCCACGTCTGCACGTTGCTCATCTGGAACCTGAACCCCTCCTGGCTCGTGGCTCCGGCGGAGGCGAGCTGCCGCATCTGCTTCAGCGAGCCGCGTATCTCGCCGACCGCGTCGCCCATGTTCGTGAGGCAGTCCCGGAGCGCGGCGGAAGCGGCGGGCGGCTCCGCCCCGGGGTCGGCGGAGTGGCTGCGCGAGAGGTTGGCGAGGTAGGCCGCCATCTTCTGGGCGCTGGCGAGGCTGACGGCGATGGCGGCGCGGGCCAGCTGGCCGGGGCTCTCCTGCACGGAGCCGGCGTAGGAGGAGAGGGAGCTGTAGCAGACGTCCGGGTAGAGGGTCTCGCTGCAGCTGGCGCGGATGAAGTCGGTGCCGTTGTCGGGGAAGCGGCGGCGGCGAGGATCGGGACGATGTGGAGGAGCAGCGCGAGAGTACGTCGGGCCTTCATCATGGGCATGCTTCTCTCTTTTTCCGGTATCGCAGCGATGGGAATTCGCGCAGATTTTAAACTCCCGGCGGATCACCGCACAATGACGAATGTAGCCTCCGCAGTGATGCGATATAACGGCTTTGCCACTTGTCTTTGTTTTTCACGTGCCGAATTCGACCGATCTGTTCGGTAAAACTGAAAATTTTAAAGTCTAGAGCCCTCTGGTGAAGGCCGTCTCTAGCAACCATTATTAGAGTCATGACATCATACTTTAAATGATTATTTATTTATAGTCGTGTATTATCTACCTTCATTAAAAAGTCTCTGGAATCGTTGAATGTGATATTTCAAAAATCAATTACCAATCCATCATAATAAAAATCTATGACCTTAGCAATCCTAAATGAGAAGCGAGAGTCAAAGTCGTGATTATGTTAGGAAAAATTATGACCCGTTTAAGTCCCATTACAATCGTGCATAGAGGTGGGAAATTAGTGGGACCGATGATTGATTAGGTTGATTTTGATTCCGAATTATATTCGAATGCGGGTCATTTCGATTTATAAGATTTTAAGATTTGTCTATTTTCTGATACAAACCGAGATCCAATTGTGAGTAGTTGCTGGTTTTGGGTTCTCCAGGATGTGAACATGAGTCTAATTTGGTTTCGGTTTTGATTTCAATCTTTGCGTGTTTGGACATGATTAAATTAATTTGAACTAACAAGTCAACTCTTTTGAATTATGAGTGAGTTCATAGTATCTTACTTTATAGTAATGTGAACTTTAAAATTCAATTTTAATACCTATTAGCAATGGATCTTTCATATTGCAAAATATGTTCGCGTATTTAACTATTGATAAGAAAACAAAACTATGTAAAGCAAAATAAACGTAATAAGCAACCCAAGTTATGAGATGCATTTTACAGATTCCGAGCAATACATTTTTTTAGCAAAATACCACAGCCGTTTACAAGCTAAAATGTTGAAAATTATTCAAGATTTTCTCCTACAAAAGATTAGGTTTCCCTCTTTTAAGTCGGTCCAACTTGGATTATGTCAAACCTATTATGGCCATTTTGGGTTCAGTGTGTTCTACTATGTAGATTAGTTTGGTTTCAATTTTGTATAGACTGGAGCAAAAGTCATATTTGGTTCACTAAAGCTTCGAATAACCTCAACTTCGAATCGAGTCGAACTTAAATGGTTAAATATAATTCAATCTCATCACATTCAGCTCATTTCATATGTTTCAAGTTGTGGACTTTTCTTAGTCTAATTCGATTCCGATCGAGTCGGATCAATTTATGGATTGATTTGTAGTCTGGCTTTTGCCATCTCCAATCAAGATGGTGTGGGATGCGAATCCAATAAACGCCAAGCCGCCTCCGTTCCAACTGGGAACGGCAGACATCCGAGGACCACAAGTCGGCACCAATAATTCTTTTTCCAAGTTGGCTCGTGAACCGGTGTGGTTTTTCAGTCGCTCCTTAAAATTTTCGAATGCAGGGAGTCTTTTGTCTCCCGGGTTCTTCCTGCTTTGCCAGCGCCTGTGCGCTGTCGCTGTTTCTAGCAAAAAGAACCACAGCGATCGTGCCGCGTGGCTGGGAGTTCACGAGGTCTCCATTCTCTTTGTCGTTTTTCTTACTCCACAGGACGAATGGTCCTCGTCAGACCGCAGAAGTCAGCATCCGGCCTTTTCGTGATTCTGCTTGCGCCCGACGAAAGCGAAGCCGCAATGTCTTTGTTCTTAGTGAAAATCGAGCTACCTGTTGTGACGTGGAGAGGGTCCATGAAATTTGCAATTTTAAAGGGATCTCTTTGATGCTGTTTAATTATCATGTGAATGCGAGACTTACAGACGAGGTAATGTCTTTGTTTAATTATTTGTTAATGACTTGATTTTTTCTTTTTCACGTGCCGACCTTGTGATCCACTTTATTAAATTTTGCAGCCACTAAATTAAGAAGTATTCATGAGATCTATAGCTTGTATTGGATCTGTTATTTGGAATTTCTCTTTCATTACATCTATATAAGTATATATCCACATTGCAAGATGTTGAAGTACGTTAGAGAGACATCGCTTGTATACGGCACTTAAGGTTTTGAGAGTTTTTCTCTCTTTCATGTACATTTGATTTTGACAAATGAAGCTACGTTGAAAAATGTGAGAGACATGGGACAGTGGTCGAATCACATTAATAATTTGCACCGTTCTTTTCTCAAGGTTCAATGAATTTTCTGGCCGTTCGTTTTTCCTCAATGATGTTGTGTAATTGTAAAGGTCCGTGGTGCTTTTCGTCCTTGAATATTTTGAGATTTGCCAAAGCAGCTTTTGTTTTAAAGCGGCTCTACACTTCTTTTTTGCCAAATAATCTCAAGTCTCGCTCAAATGTTTTAGAGCGTCAAAATAATTTTGTAAATTCCCAAATGCGCACATAAACAATTCTTTGTGGATCAAAATTCTGAATGAAAAGCTGTCTTTCGAGCCTCCTGGCATAGAAGTGTTGAGTTCAACAATGAAAATGTGAAATCCAACCCATGTGACCTCATTTTTACAATGCTAATAGCATTAACAAAACAATTTCCCTAAAAAAGTACAGCAAATGTGAACCCTTGATCTCAAAGCGCTCATATATCAACAAAAGTTCGGGGACAAAAATGTTGAATATTCAAATCCAGAAGGTTACGATATATAAAATGATCTTATCACAATAGTATATATCAACAACTAGACATATAATAGTACATATCAAGACCAAGGTACGATTCGAATTGCTTTTGGCGATAAAACAAAACCAAAAGCCGCGTCGTCAGCGCAGCAATTGCGGGATGGTGGTCGGTAAAAACATGGCAAAGGCGAATCATTGTCCTGGAACAAACACCCAAAAAAGGAACGGGGGGAACACTGTTCGCACCGGAAAACAAGTGACAAAACAAGGATAAAATCTTTTCCGGGTTCTCTCAATGATGAGCCCGCCAAAAAGTCTCTCCCAGCAGAGGCCCACGCAGGCTGTGCGCATAAGCCCGCGACCGCATAGTTCTCAGCAATTACATAGGACCCGGGTGATCCAGCATGGGCTTTTCACGACGTACGTGATTCTTTGTCCATGTATTCCCTTTTTCTTTCAATTTGTTCCTTTCAATTTGTTCCTCCGAGGATGTTGAATTTGTCTCTCGTTCGCATTACCTGTCTCGACATAGCACATGGACATCTCTCTTCCTAGAAGGAGCTTAAGGTTCGAAAGATAACCACTTCGACTGTTCTAAAAACTTGTTGTTATATGAAGACGTGGTATTTTTTTTTTTTAATAAATGGGGTCTAGAAATATTTGTCTTTCAATTTGCTCTTGTCCCTTGTTCGCATTACTTGTCTCGACATAGCGCATGGACATTGCTATTCCTAGTAGGAGCAAAAGGTTCGAAAGGTAATCACTCCAATTGTTTTAAAAGCTTGTTATTAGATAAAGACGTGGTCCTTTTTTTTTTTTTAGCATATGGTTTTAGAAATATCTGAATTCAGAACCTCCGGTTTTAATATTACGTGAGATTTTATAGAAACACCACTGAATGCTCTAAAAACTTAAGATGTTAAATAGAGGCATGAGTTATTATTTAAATATTCTAACATAGACAATTGATTACAGTTACAAATCATTGGTAAAAGACGGAACTACTTGCTCGATAACATGCGCATGTGAGCCACATGCAAAAGACGGCGCAGCATGTCGTAACTCGACCTAGAGACCCTTGGATTGGGGGAAGTGCACCATAATGCGCTGTATCCACCGTGAAATTCTGATAAGACGATAGGGCCCGTGACGATTAGGCCGATCGTAGCACGAAGACCCCTCTCTCTCTCTTCCTCCCTATCCTCCAAAGGACCTGTCGTCGTCCCTCCAATTGATGACCATCGGTGCAATGCACGGACCCCTCCATATCCAAAAATCTCGCAAACTTTATAAAGAAGGCCTCGAAAAAGGGAATTATTCCACACTTGCCCCTCGCGACAACTTGATATTCTGTCTTTTTTGGACACGACATCAATAAATGGTTCTCAACGAGAATTCACATGTTATCGCTGCCACCTCCGATTCGTAGTAAATCACCCACCGAAGGAGTAATGATACATAATTACTGCCCGGTCAGCGCGCCATCCGACGCTTCCCCATCATTCCCGCGGCAGTTCCGTCCATTAGGAGGTGGCGATTCCCTACGCTCTGTGGAGCCCACCGGTGATGGGACTCCCTCGCCACGTGTCGCTCATCGATGCGTCGGTGGACCACATGCTGTCAATCATTCCTTTCTTTTGACTCTTTAGAGCAGCCCTTAGATTTTGGGTCCGTCCCTTCATCTAAACTTTTTTCGTTCTCTCTTTTGCTTTTGCTTCAAAAGCCCTCTAGCCAATACTTTTGGTTCATTCAGAATATGCAATTATAAATACTTTGATTTTTGAAGAAGGGATTATGCATTGGAACTTGTATTTTTTTTTAATTAATTGCTTAGCAAATACACAAAGATACTCCAAACTAAAAATCATATATGAGAAAGAAGGAATGTATCCGAGAGCGAGAGAGGAGATGATAGTTTGTCCTATAACAAAGGCATTGCCAATGCCAAATAAACATGATTTATAACTAAAACTTGAAATAAATTTCATTGGCCATCAAACTTCGATCGTCAAATGAAAATATTTTTTGCAAGATTTAGATCAAATAAAAGTAAAAAGTAAAAATTTATTCAAATTGACCCTTATTCAAATTGATGGTAAAAAAAATAAATGGGCCCCATTAGAGATCGTTTACAATAGAAATAGAAAATGCAAAATTTAAGGTATGTTTTATATATATACTGATGTCTACATTTATGTATATATGCTGGGTATATTTTTTGTGGATACCTAAGTTCGTAAGGAATAATATTTTTTTTTTTTGTAATTAGGCTCACACATCCTTCAAAGTGTTATGAATTGGCAATTTACCACTAGAGCTATTCTATTAATAAGTATTAAATTGAGTATAAGAAGAGGGAGGATCCAAATTTGACTTGGCAAAGAGCTTGCATCCCAATCGTTTAGTATTCATCGAATTTAAAGTGTTAGTAATGTATTGTTTTATAAAATAACTTTATTGTATCTCTTAGTAAATTGAAAATTTTGCCCAAGTGTCTTTTGCCGATCCATTTTTGGCTAAAATTTGTCCTCCGGTATCAATTCGGCATAGAGGGTAAGTGTTCCCTTTGGGCCAGAAATAGACAGACAAGTGGAGAGCTCGAATTTGGAGCAATCTCACGAAGGACTCGGGCCACCCGACCCGACGATATCCACAGACCCGAAGACGAACCGGTCAAGCATGCGATTGCATTGGAATTGGGACCCGAGCGGCACGAAATTGTACTGCTCCATCCACGTGGCGCCTTCCAATTGGCCCATTATCTGGAATCCAATGCAACCTTTTATGGGCTCGGGTTATAAGAAGGAAGCCGCTGTCCCTCCCGCTTCCCCACACTCACCTCGCCACCACCTTTGCGCTCCGCCGGCAAGAGAAAGAAATGGCGCGAAAGGCCCTCCCCTCGCCGACCGCCTCCCCGGCGCTCCCCGCCCTCGCCGTCCTCCTCCTGCTCCTCCACCACCCTCTCCGCCCAGCCGCCGCAGCCGCCGGCGGCCACGAATACTTCGACGCCCTCCACAAGAGCATCCTCTTCTTCGAGGGCCAGCGCTCCGGCAAGCTCCCCCCCGACCAGCGCGTCCGGTGGCGGCGCGACTCCGCTCTCCACGACGGCGCCACCGCCGGCGTAAGTGACCCTACCACACCCCCACATTTGCCCATTTCTTTTCCTTTCTCGCAAATGCACTGCGTCTCGAGTTCATTTCGACATGCTATCAAACATTAACGTGAGAAATGTGATTTGATAAAAAAGACGAACGTGCGAAAATTATAATGCAATCTCTCACGATCTGCGTCCGTCGCCGCATCGCCAGGTGGACTTGACGGGGGGCTACTACGACGCCGGGGACAACGTGAAGTTCGGGTTCCCGATGGCCTTCACGGCGACGCTACTTTCGTGGAGCGTGATAGACTTCGGGCGGACGATGGGCCCGGAGCTCCGGAACGCCGTGAAGGCAGTGCGGTGGGCGACGGACTACCTGCTGAAGGCGACGGCGGTCCCCGGCGTGGTGTACGTGCAGGTGGGCGACGCCTACTCGGACCACAACTGCTGGGAGCGGCCGGAGGACATGGACACCCTCCGCACGGTCTACCGCATCGACCGGGCCCACCCCGGCTCCGACGTGGCCGGCGAGACCGCCGCCGCGCTCGCCGCAGCCTCCATCGTGTTCCGGTCGCGGGACCCGGGTTACTCTCGGTTGCTGCTCGACCGAGCCGTTAAGGTACGTCCCTGTCTCTCTGAATTCGGACTCTGGTTCTCTCTCTGTCTCTCCTCTTTTCTCTATTTCATTATTCAGGAAATAGAAAAGACGAGGCAAAATCAAAATGCGTCTTGCTTTTTCTTGGTCCTTGATTGGGCAATTTCTGTTTTACTTTGTCTTTCACTTTCACTGGGATGGAAACGATGGTGATGTTGGTCAGAAAAAAGGTCGCGGTCGCCTCTGCAAGCGATTTCTATTTTTTTTTGGCACACTGCACGAGTTTGTTCAGGATTGCGGCAACAGCATAGATTACGCAAACATTCCGAATTCCTATGCACGATAAGAATTGTCGTAATCTCGTGGTTATTGATGAAACTTGGCCCATCATTTGCTTATGACAAACAAGAATGTTTACCGGGGCATCAGCCATTTGTTTCGTGGGAGCCCACCATTCTTTAACCCGTAATGTTTTCATTTTGCTGCATCATCATGCTGCTTTAGGTACAGGAGTACAAAAGAGGGCTTGTATTTAACAAGCATTTGAATACATTTCACTAAGGAATTAAGTAAGCAAAAGTTGCACTTTTCTAAAAAGAGAGCTTTTTTTTATAGTGTTGCTACTCTGAAAAACCGAATCATTCACAGTGATCTGACGAAACGAAAATGTATTTGGGTAGTACGAGAAGCATTCCTCATTGATTTTTAGTGGAGAAGCAAGCTACTTGACAAGGTCGAGAGGGACCAACGACGTCACTCGATCAGAAACATTCAATGCAAACCATAACAGGGAAGAAAATGAGAGAAAATATTCAGTGACCGTTGTGGTGGGGGGGCATTGAGGTTTTGGGTAGTAATGAACGGTCTGTTTTGTCTCTTTGTCACTGATTGAGGTTTGCGTCTCTCGGTGTGAAGGTGTTCGCGTTTGCTGACAAGTACCGGGGCGCGTACAGCGGCAGCCTGCGCCGGGCGGTGTGCCCCTTTTACTGCGACGTCAACGGTTACCAGGTAAGCTTTCCCACCCCTCCCTCCCTAGCCGTTGGATCTCTCGGAACGAAGCGAATCGGAGCCGTCGGATTGACGCGACGGGTCCCGCAGGACGAGCTGCTGTGGGGAGCGGCGTGGCTGCACAAGGCGTCGCGGCGGAGGCTGTACAGGGAGTACATCATGCGGAACGAGGTGGTGCTGCACGCCGGCGACACCATCAACGAGTTCGGTTGGGATAACAAGCATGCCGGGATTAACGTCCTCATCTCCAAGGTACTAATTAATTATTGTTATACTTTTTGATTGATCGAACCATTTAGTTAAATGTCGCTCGGAGAATTCATTAGTGTATGCGCACCTGCTTATGGCAAACGCGCACGCTATTTTCACAATCAATGTGCATAAATCTAGGGAAAAAAAAAGCGACACACTCTTCACACTAAAACTTCACATGCGATTCTATCACACCAGTACCTGCCTTGTGAGAATATATGCCGATTTTCCAACGGGAAACCCGAATAAATGAATTTTTTTTTTCATGGGTATTCTGAATTTTCTTTAATCAAGTGGTAAGTTGGCATCATAGTCCAATAGAAATAGCCAAAAAAAGCAGTCATTCTCAGAACCTAGCACCATCTGTACTCGTGCCGTGCCATTTATGCTCATTGTCACATGGAGCGAGTCAGTCCCTCCCACCATCTTTTTCCAGACCAGTGGCACTGGCATTAATCTTTTCTGAGAGGGGATAAATGTAGATAAAATAAGTAGGAAAATGCTGGCGGTATCCCTCCATTTTTCCACATGCATTAATGGGGAGCAGTTGGAACGGAGGGAACTGGAAGGAGTCGGAGGAGGAAGAGGAAGAGGGTGTGGGTAGTACTGCCACCGAGTCACGTGATGTACCCGAGATGGGTGAGCTGCGTATGGAAAAGTCTGGAGATGGGCCCGTAAGTATATTCCCCGTCTGAGGAAAAAGGAAGAGAGAAAGCGAGGGATTGGCTTTGTAGATGTGGATTGCTTTTGGGGAAGGGGGACATGGCTGTGGCCTTTAGCTCTCGTTTGTCAAGGATCGTGGGGAAAAGGGAATTTTGAATAATTCAAGGAGGGGGATGAGGATGATGATGTGCCTGGTTTGTGGGCTCTATGGACCCTACGTAGCTTTACTTATTTGAGGGTCGTAAATTGGATTATATATATTTAGATAGATGAGTGTCTTGAGTAAAAATTAACATGTAGATAAAAATCATGTAGCTAGAGAAAAAGCCAAACATAGATTATACGGGAAATTGCCAAGATAACAGGAGCAAAATGATTGCACATAATGTTGGGCGAGACCTTGGCATTCGTTTTTTCCTTTCTATTATTTAGTGGGGGCCACGTTTTAATCTTTCCAAGGAATTGAATGTAGACACGTATTTCTAGGGGGAGGGGCATTTCTGTCTTTCGACGTTGCTGAATCAAAGGGTGGGGGAAGGCGTCCTTTTTCTATATCCTTCTCTTTCCAATCAAAACCCGAAGGCGGGTTCTGGCGACTGACGGGGCGAAGTGGGCGCCACGTGTGGGGCCCGCTCCGATCTCGAGCTGCACCAGTCACTGCGCCGCGCATGTGCAAAAAGCCTGTGACGACGGCTCTTCCCCATGCTTTTTAGTTTTTACAACAAAAATCGCTCCTCCTTTTTTTTTTTTTTTTTTTTTTTTCATTTTCGGGGTCACTCGGGAAATTTTTAAAAATTATTTATTATAATTTCTATCGGAAAATAATAATAATAATAAAGATTGGTATTATAGTTGCTGCTGGGTCTCAGCTCTCGCTATTGGAAAGATGAACCAGTTCGTCCGGCATTGTTACGCCTAATAATTTTTCCTTTTTAATTAACGATATTTCTAATTAGAAGAAATGTCAGTTACATAATTTTTCTTCAGCGTGCATCTTCTCAATTTCCATGATTTGAATTTACAGGAAGTGCTGATGGGGAGGGCAGATTACTTCAAGTCGTTCAAGGCGAACGCGGATGGGTTCATCTGCTCTGTTTTGCCTGGCCTTTCTCACCTTCAAGTTCAGTACTCTCCCGGTACGATTTTCGCTTCGACTACTGCACTTTTTTATCTATTTATTAAAGTGACCTATTTATCGTACGCCTCATTTAAGAAATGGTTAGTTTCCGTAGCGCGTACCGAAACTCAAGAATTTGCCATAGTGCATTCTCTTGGACGCTTGTGATTATTCTCGATCTCGCCCTAATTTCTTGAATATTTTTCTCGGGAAAAAAAAAGGGGGGTTGATATTCAAGGCGGGAGGGAGCAACATGCAGCACGTGACGTCGCTGTCCTTCTTGCTACTGGCTTACTCCAACTACCTGAGCCACGCCAACAAGGCCGTCCCCTGCGGCGGCACCTCCGCTTCTCCCGCCCTCCTCCGGCAGCTGGCCAAGCGTCAGGTCTCTCTTCTTCATCCTATTGCTTCGAAATTCATTTCAATCTTCTAACATTCGATCTCTTCTTCATCGGACATGGTCGGTTTAATAATGTTGCAGGTGGACTACATTCTCGGGGATAATCCGCTGGGGATGTCGTACATGGTCGGCTACGGGGCGCGTTACCCGCAGAGGATCCACCACAGGGCCAGCTCGCTCCCCTCGGTGCGGGCACACCCGGCCCGCATCGGGTGCAAGGCGGGGTCCCGCTACTTCCTCAGCCCGGACCCGAATCCGAACCTGCTGGTCGGGGCCGTCGTCGGCGGGCCCAACGTGACGGATGCCTTCCCGGACTCGAGGCCCTTCTTCCAGGAGTCCGAGCCCACGACCTACATCAACGCCCCGCTCGTGGGCCTGCTCGGGTACTTCTCGGCCCACCCTTGACTTTCCTCTCCGCGGCGAAAGAAGGGACAAGAAATCTTAAAGAGTGGTGCGCGAAGGTCACCCTACCTAATGCGGAGAGTCGCATTTTTTCTTTTTTGTGATGAAAAATTTAGTCTTCAAATGCTAATTTATGTTATTATTATTGGTAAGTGAATGTAGTCTGTCGCTGGCTCTGCCATTTTTTTTTAAATCCTCAAATGTAGTGAATGTAGTTTCTTATTTGTTAAGTGTAACAATATTTCTTTTACCATCGATTTATTTAATTTTTGAGGTTTCGATTTATTTCAATACAAAAATCATAATCTATACCATCGGCCTTGCTTTCCAGTTGACAAGAAGTCCTAATTCAAAACACAAATTCTTAATGGGGTTAGCAACACCGATGGTGGCAGCGGCCAATCAGATAGTACTAGTAAATCATCAAAGAAAAGCAAAAAAAGAAGCAGAAAACAAGTGAACAAGAACATAAAAAGGTGGGAAACAAATCTCAGCAATTTTTTTTTAAAGATCTCGTATTATTCATATTTAGGGGACTAAAGATGTCGATCTATCCCGGTATGAAAAATTCCACCCTTCTATGATTTTAGTTAATTACGTATAACTAGAAAAGAAGTACACACGGTTTTCGTGATGAGAAATTATAAATAAAGAAATTCAATAAACAAAAAATAACTCAGCATGTAAAGATTTTGATCCATTTTATGAATGTAATTTCAATTAGCTACTTTATGTTTGGGCCCAGACTTTATTTTTAATGTCATCATCAAAACCTACTAAACCCATAAGGCCCCTTTGATAGGATATCTAAATAAGCTCGTCAATCATAAACGTCATAACAATATGATTGGCCCATAAAGCCGATCGATTGGATGTGTAACAAGCTCATTGATCATAAGTTTTTAATGGATAGAGTTTAAGTGAAATTCGTGACATGTAGCAACAATTGACTCGAAACCTCAAAAAAAAAAAAAATTGAAGATCCGAGTCATCTAGGACTTTGTAAAATTTTTTTTTAGTCGTAGAGTCATCTAGTAATCATCACCCAAGGGATATCTATAGTTGAAGAGTACACATGGTACTTGTGAAAAGGAATGACGCCAAAAATTTACTTAAATTATATTTGTTTTGCGAAAAAATAAATAATTTTAAAAATATTTTGTTTAAAATGATTGTTTGTATTGCTTACAAAAATGAATAAATGACAAATGCTTTTATTGTCCACTAAAATGTTTAGAGATTAATTATTATTGGCAATGAAAAAACATTTTCATTAACTAATTATTTCATTTGATATAAACGATCTTTTCTTAAAAAATACTTTCAAATCATTCATTTTTCATGAAATAAATGAAACTTAAGATAGACAATAATATGTATATAATTTCAATTAGCTACTAGTAAAATCATGCCATATGATGTCATAATAAAAGTCAAACCGCTCAGAAAGAGATGAGAATTGAATGAGTGCCTTATGATGATGAGACGTAATACTCCAAAATTCCGATAATAATGATTTACTTCTATTTTAATTGATTAAGATCATGATATTTCGCGGATTAGGTTAAGTGTGGCAATCAGATTGTCTCACTATAGGGGCACAATGGAGATCAATTGGAAACTGAGTCAAGCTTATACGTAACACGATCTCGACGCAATAATTACTCGAGATTGGTTCCCTTTTTTTTTGAAATCGAGCTTGAACTACTTAAGCATCTTATCAAGTGTAGCTTGAACTCATCAGAACTCGACTCAACAAGCTGGCAAGCCTAATCAAGCTACTATTATATATATACTTTTATACGTAATAGTTGTAAAGACATGTGTAAAATCCTCAAAATTACAAAGAACTCACGAACGTTAAACTCGAGCTTGAGTTTTATAAGTCGGTTGCAGTTGATTTGAGTCAAGCTTGAGTATCTTGATATTTTTAGTTGAATAGAGGTTGAGTGAGAAAGTTAGTTGTCAGTCGAACTCAAGCATCAAGTATGCAAGTCCAGTTGACCTCGGGCATGGCACTACATTTTCTCAGCTCATCTCGGTTGCAACCTTATCAATGATAGAGTAGCTTAGCCACTACAAGGCCGAGAAAGGTGTCTCGAAAATGAATCATCACAATCATAGAGTTGAACATTGCATCAATTATTAACTATAATAGCCTTAACCACAACTAGTTTATTCATCATGAAATTGCATGGGATATGACGATAAGGTTTTGACTAATGAATTAAGATGACGTTCCTAAAAATTGACAGAGATTTAATCTAAGCAAACCTAAACTTTTATTCACATTCAATTTGCCGGCCTAAAGCATCCCCGGGTTTGAACTCTTCAAATCTCTGATGGAAGATTCATAGTTGAAAGCAAGATGCTGACAACGCTACAATTTTTGGTAAAAGTCAAACTAAACCGGGTTTGAACTCTTCAAAACTCTGATAGAAAATTTATAATTGAAAGCAAGATGCTGACAACTCTACCACTTTTTCCATTGTTATATGGTCATTATTGGGACAAGTTCAATTGATCTATGGGGTGTGATGTGGAATTGGGTCCTTCGATTTTTTCCTGCTATCTAGGTACTAACACGAAAATGTAGTGAAAGTCAAACTAGTTTATCTACACCATCAGATTGCTTGTAGCGTATACCAATTTTTTATTCTGTTGGGTCTGGTATTTATCAGCAGGTTAAAAAATCATTGAAGTTTGCATCCGAGTGATGTGCTGCTCTAGAAAGAGACATGACCCTTAAGTCAAGTGTTGGGGAAAATATAACCTCTAGCAGAGTACAAATTTGGACATCATCATATTTCCATGTAATTTAGATCGTGTTTGGTATAGTTATTATGATGTTGTACCGTATCTTAAAACTATAACAACTCAAAACTTATCAAATTAGTAAAAAATTCTAAATCTACTGTATTTTTATTAATTCAGTGTAATAATCGAACGGACTATATTGACAAATTTTCAAAAAGGTTTCGGACTGAATTAGTATAAATGCAATTAATTTATGACTTTTCTGATAATTTCCCCTTAAAATTAGATGAAACCGTTTTGCATAAGTTGTCGTAATTCAGGAGGTGGTAGCAGGGCTGGGTGTATGTAAAACGATCTTAATCAAGGAAGACCCAATGAGCATTCATCACATTAATGCAAATACCTAAACAAAATGGACTCGGTCAATTAATCGAGGAAGACGCAATAAGATTGGGCCACTTGCCTCCGCAAAAAACAAACCGGTCTTGCTCGGTATGCTTATATAATGTGAAGCATGCACATTCGAAAAGCTCTCCCCCTATCCCTTGCGCGCGTGCGCCAAAGGATGGGTGCACCAAACGACCTAGAGGCTCATGACAAGGCTATTCCTTTTCAAGAGCCTTCGCAGCCACCGCCGGCGGCAGCTAGAGGTGGCTGCTAGAGTTCCAGTGGTAGTTTCACCTCCATAGTTCGACTACGTCCCCTGGTCCACGGGTCTCTGCGACTACTCCTTCGACTTCAAACACCGTAAGTTTATAGATGTTTCTCCTTGAAGCACAAGGGACAAGTGAAGCCGTGTCCAGTGTGATCTGTGCGAGACTCTTAAACACTAAAAAGGCAATTTGCAATTTCACAATCTTTGGGTCTAAATATGAATTGTGATTGGTGGATTGTAGTAAATGGTGGTCGTTAAAGGTGATGATTCATTACAATCGTTTAATGAAGATATATATATAATCTGAATAGATGCTGGAACCGACCCTAGAACATGTTACAAGGCAAGTTATAGGTTCTTGATATGCATGGTAAATTTCAGATTATAAAAATTAGAGAATTGATTTTGACGAACAGGTTTTAGGTGAAACTTAAATGGAATTTGGAACCACTCACTCCTAATATAATTCCTTCCCGACATGTATCGATCGGCGTAACTTAATCATACTAGGCAATTTCTAACGCATGTAAACAAGATAGATGATCCATCATAATTCATATGTTTGCAGCTTGTAGTTTAAATGGCGCAATGTACTTGTCATCGCTTGGTTGACTGGGTGTGCATGCTGCTGCTGCTCCTTCTACCGTCTAAAGATGAGGAATCAGCACAGGATCGACGGGAGCGCCACCGAGGACTTTGCCCCCCTAATGGTGCTGCGGGACGTGCGCCTTCAACCAAGAGTATCGCGAGCTCCAGAATCGACCCGTCCATCGGTAATATTATATTGAGGACATATTTCCTTCCTATTTATATATTTGTTATTGAACTTTAAAATACTTGTACAGTGATTAATTTGACACGGTAACATGTATAGGTTGACTTGACAGCGTGGAGAGGCAAAATCACAGGGTGATGATGGCTTCGTTGCCACCTGTGGCTCCGGTCTTGAAGGACGGCATGAATCGTTGATGGTTTTGAGGTTGTTTGAAACACATCATTAAATGACTCTAAGTTCCATGTCGTGACTATGTATTTGTTATTGTTAGTGTATCTTAGTAATGCGAAAGACAGATGAGAGTTTACTTGTATTGCTTCACAAAATTGATGAAACGAGTAATGTGGGTAAAAGAATACAAGAAGTGTCAAAAGTTGTGTACGACGCTCACTTTAGTATCAAAAGTTTTCACCGGATCACTTAAGTACCAAATTAAAAAAAAAAATGATTACTTAAGTGTCAACGAACCAAAAATATTACGTGGCCTTTTTCATTAAAATTTTTATATGACTTTACATATTATTTAAAAAATCCAATCCATGTACCATTTTGACTTGGCATGTTTGGCATTTAAATGATTGCTTTTTAACAACTATTGGTACTAAAGTGATTACTTTAAATAAAATTTGGCACTTAAATGATCACTTTTTACAACTTTAAACATCATTTAAGGTTGATATGTTGACTAGATATGTTGGCGAGCCACGTAGGATTAAAAATTTAATAAAACATGACCACGTCAGATTTCCAATTACTCATATCATATTTGATACTTAAGTGATGATTTTTTATTATTATTAAGTGGCACTTAAGTGATTTGGAAAAACTTTTGGCACTAAAGTGAGCGTTGTACATAACTTTTGGCACTTCTAGTGTTATTTTCCTGAGTAATGTGTATTGTTATTGTTAGGTGTGGAATGTCAATCATATGTTTAAATTATCACTTGCAATCTTCTACATCATTTAGTATATCATTTTTGCACACAAGTAACTTGTATTTGCTTAATGTGAAAACTAAGATGCTTCTCCAAGACTCATATCCCTTCAGAAAACTGATTATGTGAGACTTTGGCATTAGTTTAAACCTAAAGCGTGAAAATATGAGTCTTGGAGAAACTTGACTTAAAACCTCCTACTTTGATACTATGTGAATTTTTGTGAGACCATTGTCGACTTTTCTAAAAGTTTAAACTTTTGAATGAAAATATGGCTTATTATTTAAATACTTTAACACTCGTCAATAAAAAGGTTCAATTTCATCGGATGTGAAAAGTGATCTAGTCTCCTTTAGAGTTTGAATATTTATTAGATAATAGAATTCAGAGACCGAAATAATGGAAAGTCAGAATTAGTAATGGGACCACCTCAAGATTTATTGCTTATAATATTTCAAGTTTAATGATAATTATGTTTATGTCCATAAAAGGTCGTGTCTCAAGAAATTTAGGGTGTAGAAATAGCGGCTGTTAGGAAAAAAAAAAAGAAAGAATGCAAACAAAAGGAAAATACAAGGAGCCTTACGCTGCCTTTGTATTGTGAAAAATGAATAATTTTTGGAATATATTTTGTTAAAAATGATCATTTATATCAATTACAAAAATAAATGAATGACTTTTTTTTTTATTGTTCATTAAATTGTTCAAGCATACATTATTGTGGATAATAAAAATATATTTCATTGACTAATTATTTCAAGCGATATAAGAAATCATTTTTGAAAAAAATATTTTCCAACTTGTTCATTTCGCAGAAAAGGGACGATTTGAAAAATATTTTTCTAAAAATGAGTGTTTGTATACTTGAAATAATTAATCAAAGAAAAATATACCAATAACAATTTTGTTTAAAAATTTTTATGGACAATAGTTATATTTTTGTAAGTGATACAAGGAATCATATTCAAGAAAATATCATCCTAATTGATTTTTCGCAAGTGTCTTAAAAAAAGAGAAATAAATGTCAGCAGTTAAAGTCATTTATGATTACGTGTCATCCAGTTTAAGGGGACTAAAGATGTCAATACAATCCATTATCAAAGATTATCCTTCTATATACTATATATAACTAGAAAAGGAGTCCAGAATGGTACTTGTGAAGAGAAATAATGAAAAAAAAGTTCAATTGATAGAAAATAAAATAGCATGAAAGGGTTTTGATCCATTTTCCGGATATAGTTTCCACTGTTGTTGTTAAAATTAAGCTAATTCTTTTTTTCATTTTTTGACAAACTAGTAGAATAAAAATCAAACCATAAGATGTAATACTCCATAAGTCCAAAAGACAAAGGGCTGGTACACGCTCTTAACGGCCGTTTACATTTATTTCAATTGATTAAAAGCGATAATCCGCGGGTTAGGTTAAGTGTGGCACTCATATGAATATGAAAAAATGAAACATCAATTGGATATTATCATGATAAATCTTTCTACCTGAAGGAACAGATAATTGACCAATTTTCAGTTGTTGTTGTCGGTAGGCATTTTGCTTATCTGGAGATATATTAAAAGCTAGCGGGACCAAAGTGCTTGAGGAACCATATTTTAATGGCACTCTTCTTATCTATGATCCGGGATGAAACTGAGCTTGATAATTACTCAGAGATCGGTTCACCTACTTTCAAATCGAGTTGAACTAACTGAGCATCTTGTCAAGTACAGCTCAAACTCACCAAAACTCACCCCGGCAAGCTCGTGTGCTTAATTGAGAACATTAGACCACAGCTTGAGTCTTTAGAAGTTGAATGCAATTGATTTGAGTTGAACTCGAGTGTCTCAGCTTTCTAGAGGAGTAGAGCTCGAGCGAGAAAGTTGATGCATGTTTGAGCTCAAGCACCAAGCATATGTATTGACACTAGGATCAATTCATGAGCCCAAACATAAAGAAGCTAATGGCTCAAATGAGCCATAATAGTACATTTAATTTGTAGTGTCTACTTGATAGATTGTGTAAACGAGCTTGTCAATCATTAAGGCCATAACAATACGATTAGCCCACAAAGCCCATGGATTGAATGTTTGATGAACTCAAAGATCACGAGTTTCCAATGGCCAAAGCTTAAGTGAAGATTATGCTACATTATGATGATTGATTAACTCAAAATATCAAAGTAAGTTAAAGATTTGAGTCCGTAAGGATTCATCAACCAATGGATAACTATAGCTAAAGGGTTAGGAGCAATTATAAATGATCCCTAAAGTAACGTGCAAGTCAAAAGGCGCTTAGAAATTTTTGTGGAGAAATGTGAGGATGCATAACGGAATGGCTTATTAATGATAAAGGAGAAACCAAAGTTCAACACATACGCAACACTCACCACATGTGACAGACAATACACTATGAGCAAGAATCATGCAACATCTAGAGACATCAGGAATCATGAACAGCCCATTGGACTTTCAACGAGATCATTTGTAGTATATTGATTTGGATTAGACTCTAAGTTTGAATTCCAAATTCTAATTAGATTAGGTTATTTTATTTTATTTTTTTTTTTAAGTTCCGTGTACTTTTTTTGCTAAAAGTTTAATTCGGTGTACTTATTTCTGGTCATAAAAGCTTTCCGCCCAAGTCTTGGAAGCTTTTTACTTTCTCTACAAACTTCATCGGTTTCCTTTAAGGAGTTCATGTCCAAATTCTATTACCAATCATCATCTACATATTATTCTAATAGTTCGAAGTTACGATAAAGTCCTTGAGATTTCAAGATGTATTAGAACTCACCTAATCTTTATTTAAAGCCAGATTTGGTGTCTTAACTGATCATCAATCAATCATCGTCCATTGGATGAGACCGTTTTTCATAAGTTGCTGTAAGCTGTTGTAACTTGAGAAGCGTAACACTTCATTTGACGAAGACTCGATTAGCATTCGTCACATAAAAGCAAATACTTCAACAAATGAACCTCCATCAATTAGCCGAGGAAGACGCACATGGCTGGGACCACTTGACTGTCCGTAAAGGACAAGTCAATCTTCCTCGTCATGCTTGGATAATATCAACAATGGTCATCCACCGAACACAAGATTCAAACAAAGCAACTCTCTCTCTCTCTCTCTCTCTGGAAAAGATGGGCGCACCAAACGACCCAGACTCTACTGACAAGGCTACTCCTTCACAGAAGGAGCCGCTGCCGCCACCGCCCCCGGTGACTGGAGTTCCGGTGGTCGCTCTGCCTCCGTCGTTGGATTACGTCCCCTGGTCCACGGATCTCTGCGACTGCTTCTCCGACCTCGAACGCTGTAAGTTCATAGATGTCGCTTCTTGAAGCACAGGTGATGAGTGAAGCTGTATCTCTCCCGGGATTTGTTTGAAACTCTAAACAACAAAGGGCAATTCTCTATTTCGAGTCTGTTGTATTAATAGCTAATAATTAGTTGATTGATGATGGTTTGTGCAGGTTGCATTAGCTTCTGGTGTCCCTGTGTGACGTTCGGCCAGATTTCGGAGATCGTGGACAGAGGAGCTTCCTGTAAGTAAATCAAAACCCCGGCTTAAACTCAATAGAGAGATGATGAAATCGCTGCTTAGCACATGGTACCTAGTTCCGATTTTTTCTTCCTTAACAAGTCTGAACTTGATTTCGATTCGTTAATAAGCACCGTAGAGAGACTAACTCCACTACAAGCGCTCGACGATGGAATCGAAATCCTAAGTTTATGCACGGAAGTCCGAGGTTTAGATAAAAGGAGAACGAGGGGAGGGCATTGGATGATGTTGAATCTTGACGAAGCTTCGAAAGAGGGGGATATTCATGTGTTTTTTATTAGAGAAGATGGGGGTCGATTTTGCTTTGTCAAATCAGCAGGCTAAGCCCCACAAGCCAACAGTTTTATTCAAACATGTGCCCACTACCTTCTTGCCACTTGCTCCATAGAACGCCGCCAATTAGGCCCTGTTTGTTTGTGTTTCTTTTTTTTTTTTTGTTTATGAATAGATTTTCAGTTTTTTTTTTTTTTTTAACAAAAAAAGATCGAAACGCGTTTATTTGTGTTTTTGTTCAAATCTATTTTTTTGTTTTAGGGAACAAAATGGAGCAGAAAGCTAAAAACAAAGAAAACTTGTTTTGTTTTGTTTAACAATTTTAAAAACAAATTTTCTCTCCTTTCTTTCTTCTTTTTCTTCTTCTTTTTCCTTTAATCGGTTTTGGCCTCGGCCATGGCCGTGTGCCGGCCGTCGAGGGCCGGCGACCTCGCGGAGCGTCGCCGGCCCCGGGCGAGGCTTGGCCTCGCCTTGGGCGGGCGAGCTCGGGCTCGCCCCATCTGGCGACTGACGATGGCCCGCGAGGCCAAGCCTCGCCGGTGGCTAGGGGAGCTCGGCGGCGCCAGGATCCGGGCGAGCCCGAGCTCGCCCGGCCAAGGCGAGGCCGCCGCCCTCATCGGCGGTCGCCGGCCATGGCCGAGGCCGGCGATCGGCCACAAGGAAGAAAAAAAGAAAAAGAAAGAAAAAGAAAAAATTTTAAAAAACACAAATTTACCAAACATGTTTATGTTCTTTTTTATTCACGAACAAGTTTACAGCGTTTTAAGTCAAAAATTGTTCGAAACATAAATAGTTCTATTTACATTCCGGAGCAAATTTTTGAAGCTTTAAACACAAACAAAATTATTGGCCCTGGACCACGCTGAATTACTGGATTTGGATCTTGTCATCGCCATCAGAATTACATCAAATTACTAAAATCTGATCCGATCTTCACGTAACTTTGAGATAATGATACGAGTGATTCTTCAACTTTCTTTTCAATGTCTAGAATGTTTTACGAAACGTTTTTTTTTTTTTTTTTTCAATGGAGTCTCTGAATTTTTAATATTAACTCAATGTAGTTTTTCCATTAAATATACTACCACACACCTGCATTTTTTATTTTTTTTGACATGAAATGTCATGCTAGTGCTAATTGGACCAAAATATTGACGTGGACTGTCATGTCGTTCCGTCTCCTTTTTTGAGTCAAAATTATGAGAGCAATAGAGATATAACGTCTAAACTGTATGTAAGCTACTTGATGCTAGAGTCGTAATTCTAATACCAAGTTAAGATAAATTATGACTATGTCAGCTAAAGATTTTGAACTTACAATGAAAAGACTACTTGGGTTGGATTTCCAGAAGTTCCAGCGGTAGATTGAACAAGAAAAAAATTTAAGAACCACATTCGAATGATAAATAAAAAATTAACAGACCACCCATGTCATTATTCCTCTAACCTTTCTCAACGTTGGTAGATCCAAATTTTCCAGTATAAAGATTGAAACTTATCGGTTCATTGGACTGTTGAGTCTGATTTGGTGTCTCTGTTTTTCCCTAGTACATTTAAACACTCTCTAATTTGATGGATGATATCACGGTATAATTCATTCCACCATGTCTTGATCGGCATAACTCAATCATACTAGGGAATTTCCAACACGTTTATTCAT
Source organism: Eucalyptus tenuipes (assembly GCA_014182365.1). NCBI lineage: Eukaryota > Viridiplantae > Streptophyta > Magnoliopsida > Myrtales > Myrtaceae > Eucalyptus > Eucalyptus tenuipes. The sequence continues at coordinate 26,151,665 of CM024538.1, read as the reverse complement.
GATAGCTGATCGGCTCTATTCTCGAATTCATCATAATTCGTGTGTTTGCAGCCTGTGGTCTAAACGGAGCAATATACTTCCTCATCGCTTGGCTGACCGGGTGTGCGTGCTGCTATTCCTTCTTCTACCGTCTAAAGATGAGGGAACAGTACAGGATCGACGGGAACGCCGCCGAGGACTTCGTCCTCCACTGCCTCTGTGAGTCATGCGCCCTCACCCAAGAGTATCGCGAGCTCCAAAACCGCGGATTCAACCCGTCCCTCGGTAATATCATGTTGAGGACACATTTCCTTCCGATTCATATTCGTATCATCGAACTCTAAGAAAACTTGTACGATGGTTAATTTGGCATGGTGACGTGTAGGTTGGGTCGAGAGCGCAGAGAGGCAAAATCACGGGGTGGCAATGGCTCCGATGCCGCCAGTGGCTCCGGTCGTGGAGGACGGCATGAGGCGCTGATTGTTTCGAGCTAATCTGAAACGAGCATCTTTAAAAGACTCTAAGCTATATGTTGTAACTACATAATCGTTATTGTTAGTGTATCCTAACAATGCGAAAGACAAATTTGATTGTACTTATATTGCTTTCACAAAATTAATATACTAAGTAATGCGATATAATGTTGTTAGGCGTTGAATGTATCCTAATACCATCATTATGGATATGGAGAGTTTGTGACCACCTCCCGACTGAGGACTACCTTAGCTCATCCCCTGCCTCTCGTTCTCTCTTTGCATCAGCCAGCCACATTTGCCAACTGCAATTTTCGTGCCACCTCTATGTGGCTTGCCATTGCTTCCTATTGCATTTGTGCTAATTTAGTTTAATGGTTGAACGGACTATATTAATAAATTTTTAAAAAGTTTCGGTATAAATAGGCATAAGTGCAATTGGTTTTGAAACCGTTTTGCAAAAGCTACCATAATTCAGGAGGTGTTAGCAGGGTCGGGTGTTTGTTAAATGATCTTATCAAGGAAGACTCAATGAGCATTCATCACATAAATGCAAATACCTAAACAAAATGGACTCGGTCCATTAATTGAGGAAGACGCAATTGGATTGGACCACTTGCCTCTGCTGAAAGCAAGCCAGTCTCACTCGGTATGCCTATATAATGTGAACCATGCACATCCGGCAAGCTCTCCCCTTCTCCCTCGCGCGCGCGCGCGAGAGGATGGGTGCACCAAACGATCAGAGGATCATGACGAGGCTGCTCCTTTTCAAGAGACTTCGCAGCCGGCGACGGCAGCGGTGGCTAGAGTTCCAGTGGTTGTTCTGCCTCCACAATTCAACTACGTCCCCTGGTCCACGGGTCTCTGCGACTGCTTCTTCGACTTCAAACACTGTAAGTTCATAGATGTTACTCCTTGAAGCACAAGTGACGAGTGAGGCTGTGTATAGTGTGATCTGGGAGACTCTTAAACACTAAAAGGCAATTTGCAATTTCATGATATTTGTGTATCTAGATATGAATTGTGATCAGTGGATTGTAGCAAATTGTTATTATTAGAGGTAATGAATTAAGAGTATCTATAAAACTCGAGTAGACCTTGGAACCGACTCTAGAAAATTAGAGTAAACCTTGGAATCAATCCTAGAATGTGTTACAGGGCACGTTCTAAGTTCCCAAGTGTACATGATAGATTTTAGGTTCTAAAAATTAAAGAACCTGTAATGACGAGTAAGTTTTAGGTGGAATTTAGACAAAATCTGAAATCACTCACTTCTGGTATAATTCATTCCGTCATGTATCGATTGGCATAAATTAATCATACTAGCCAATTTCTAACGCATGTATACAGGATGGATGATCGGTTATCGGTGGTCAAATCAGCATAATTCATATGTTTGCAGCTTGTAGTCTAAATGGCGCAATATACTTCGTCATCGCTTGGTCGACTGGGTGTGCATGCTGCTGCTACTCCTACCGTCTAAAGATGAGGAAGCGGGACGAGAGCGCCGTCGAGGACTTTGCCCTCTAATGGTGCTGCGGGGCGTGCGCCCTCAACCAAGGGTATCGAGAGCTCCAGAATCGCGGATTCAACCCGTCCATCGGTAATATTATATTGAGGACACATTTCCTTCCTATTTATATATTTGTCGTTGAACTTTAAAATACTCGTGCATTGATTAATTTGACATGGTAATATGTATAGGTTGGCTTGAGAGCGTGGAGAGGCAAAATCACGGGGTGGCAATGGCTTCGTTGCCACTTGTGGCTCTGGTTGTGGAGGACGGCATGAATCGTTGATCGATTCGAGGTCATTTGAGAATTGAGACACATCATTAAATGACTCTAAGCTCCATGTTGTGACTATGTATTTGTTATTGTTAGTGTATCCTAGTAATGTGAAAGATAAATGAGAGTTTACTTATATTGCTTCACAAAATTGATGAAATGAGTAATGTAGGTAGAAGAACATAAGAAGTGCCAAAAGTTGTGTACGGTGTTCATTTAGTGTCAAAAGTTTTCTCCAAATCATTTAATTATCAAATAAGAAAAATGATTACTTAAGTGTCAACGGCAAGAAATTTCGGCCAAAAATAATACTTGGCTTTATTAATTTAAATTTTTATATGACTTTACATATTATTTAAAAAAAATCTAGTCCACGTAGCATTTTCACATGGCATGGTTGGCGCTTTAGTGATCACTTTTTAACAACGACTAACACTCAAAAGTTCACCCTCAAATGTTAACTTTTTTACAACTTTAGACAACGTCATTTATGGGTTATAAGCTGACTGAGTACGTCAGCGAACTATAAAGGATTGAAAAATTAGTAAAATATGGTCACATCAAATTTCTGATAACCCAAATCGTATTTGACACTTAAGTAATCATTTTTTAAAAAAAAAAAGCGGCACTCAAGTTATTCGAAAAAAAAATTTTTGCACTAACGTGAGCGTTGTACACAATTTTTGGTATTTTTAGTGTTATTTTCCTGAGTAATGTGTACTGTTATCGTTAGGTGTGGAGTGTTAATCATCTGTTTAAATTATCACTTGCAATCTTCTACATCATTTAGTATATAATTTTTGCACACAAGTAACCTGTATTTGCTTAATGTGAAAACTAGAATGCTTTTCTAAGACTTATATACATTCAAAACTTCAATCTTCATTGTGAGATTATGTGAGGCTTTGGCCTTAGCCTAAACCTAAAGCATGAAAGCATGAGACATGGAAAAATTTGACTCAAAACCGCTTACTCTGATGTTTTGGAGATGAAAAGTAATCTAGTCTCCTCAAAAGTTTGAATATTTATCAGAAAATAGAATTCAAAGGCCGAAATAATGGAAAAACAGAATTAGCAAACAAAATTTCTGGTGGGACCACCTCAAGATTTATTGCTTATAATAATTAAAGTTTAATGATAATTATGTTGATGTCCATAAAAAAGTTGTGTCTCAAGCAACCTAGGGTGTAGAAATAGCGCCCGTAAAAAATAAATAAATAAATAAAAGAATGCAAACAAAAGAAATTTACAAGAAGCCTTACACTGCCTTTGTATTGCTAAAAAATAATAATTTTTGGAGTACATTTTATTAAAAATGATCGCTTACATCACTTGCAAAATTAAATGAATGAAAAGTATTTTTAATTGTTTACAAAATTGTTTAAACATACATTATTATCGATAATGAAAATATTTTTGAAAAGTATTTTTTATTATTTATGAAATTGTTCGAATATACATTTTTGTCCATAATGAAAATATTTATTATTAAATATTTATTTTAAGCGATACAAGTAACTGTTTTTTGAAAAATATTTTTCAAATCTTCATTTTGCAGAAAAGGAATGATTTGAAAAATATTTTCCTAAAAATGATTGTTTGCATGCTTGAATCATTAGTATATGAAAAATATGCCAATAACGATTTTGTCTAAACATTTTTATAGACAATAGTTATATTCTTTGTAAGTGATACAAGTAATCATATTTAGGAAATATCTATCTCATTTATTTTCAGAAAAAGTATAAAAAAAATGAGAAATAAATGTTTAAAGCCATTTATGATTACGTGTCATCCAGTTTGAGGGGACTAAAGATGTCAACACAATCCATTATCAAAGATTCGATACTTCCATAGCTTAGTATACTATATATAACTAGAAAAGGAGCACACAATGGTGCTTGTGAAGAGAAATGATGAAAAAAGAGTTTAATTGATATTGATAGAAAATAAAATAGCATGAAAGGGTTTTGATTCATTTTCTGGATATATTTTTCCACTATTGTTGTTAAAATTAAGAAAATTCTTTTTTTTCATTTTTTGACAAACTAGTGGAATAAAAATCAAACTAGTTTAGAATAAAAATCAAACCGTACGGTGGGATGTAATACTCCAGAAGTTTCCAAAAGGTTCCAAAAAAAAAAAAAAAAAATCAAACCGTAGGATGTAATACTCTAAAAGTCCAAAAGACAACGGGCGGGTACACGCTCTTGACGGCCGTTTACGTTTATTTCAATTAATTTAAGTGTGGCACTCATACGTATATGGTAAAGGGAAACATCAATTGGATTTTATCATGACAAATCATTCTACCCGAAGGAACAGATTATTGACCAATTTTCAGTTGTTGTTGTCGATAGGCATTTTGCTTGTCTGGAGATACATGAAAAGCCGGCGGGACGAAAGTGCTTGGGTAAACATATTTTAACGGCATTCTTCTTCTCTGTGATTCGGGACGAAACTGAGCTCGGTAATTACTCGAGATCGGTTCACCTATTTTCGAATCGAGTTGAACTAATCAAGCATCTTGTCAAGTACAGCTCAAACTCACCAAAACTCACCTCGACAAGCTCGTGTGCTTAATTGAGAACATTAGACCATAGCTTGAGTCTTTAGAAGTTTATTGCAATTGATTAGAGTCGACCTTGAGTATCTCAGCTTTCTAGAGGAGTAGAGCTCGAGCGAGAAAGTTAATGCAGGTTTGAGCTCGAGCACCAAGCATATATATTGACATTAGGACCAATTCATGAGCCTAAACATAAAGAAGCTAGTGGCTCAAATTAGGTCATAACAATACATTTAACCAAAGTAGCACCGACACGTGACACGACACGATACGCTGACATGTCATTTTTCAAAAATAGAGAATTTTGACACGTCGGAACACGTTATATATTAAATAAATATCTTTATTTTTAATTAATTTGATTCGAATTCACAAATAAATAAATAATAAAAAAGAGCTTACAATGAATTTATACTAATAATATTAATAAATCTATTGATAGGAAATTCAAAAGACATATTTATAGTTAATGTGTACCCATGTTTGGGAACATATTTCTAACTTTAATAAAAATTATCGAGGAAACTAATGACTAACAGAATATTATAATAAACTTATTTATATAAATATATTATCTTCTATAATGACAAAAATTATCATTATTTAATATTCAGTATTTTAATTTTTTGAAATCACTTTTTAACCCTACTCATTTATTTTTCTAACAAAAAAACCTTGCCATCCAATTTCCTCCCCCTTTCGTTCCCCCATCACTTGTTAAGGCTGTCATTTCCCTTGAAAATTGAAGTCATCCCACACCCATCCCTCCACATCAGAATCTCCATTTTAATTTTTTTTTTTATCTACTCTTCTTACTAAAACCCTCCTATGCGACCTCCTCTACCTCCTCACTCGATTCTCTTCATCTTGATCTCTGCTCTCTCTCAATTGCCTTATCGCAATCGCTCGCCACCTCGCCTTTGGCCCTTCCTCCTTTGCAGCTGGAACCTTGCTTCCGGTCCTCCATTGCGGCACCGCAATCATGGTCTTGCCGTCGCTCACGGCCTTGCCTCCCCTCCCTCGCCCTTGCCTCCACCCTTCGTCGCCTTCTTCAAAAAATTTCTCTCCCTTCGCACTTGCAGACCCGCCCTGAAAACCACCATGCCTCTTGCAATTATGGACACGTGTGTTGGAAAGAATTGACTGGGTGTCAAATTTTCTGACACGTGTTGACCACGTGTCCGAGCGTGTCAGACATGTTTCGGGATGTCCAACACGACACAAAAGCTCCTAGAACGTGTTCATGCTTCATAGCATTTAACTCACTGTGTCCACTTGATAGATTGTGTAAACAAGCTTGTCAATCACAAAGGCAAAAACAATACAATTGGCCCACAAAACCAATCAACTAAATGTTTGACGAACTCATAGATCACGAGTTTCCAATGCGCATAGTTTAAGCGAAGATTATGCTATGTAACGATAATCGATTAACTCAAAACATGAAAGTAAGTTAAAGATTGAGTCCAGAAGGATTCATCGATCAATGGATAACTATAGCTAAAGGGTTAGGAGCAATCATTATCTAAGCATTGGTATTCAAGAATTTAAGCAATTTGTTCTTATTCAATAAAAAGTTTTTTTTATCCATTACCAATCATCATCTACATATTATTCTAATAGTTCGAAGTTACCATTAGTCCTTGAGATTTCAAGTTGTACTAGAACCCATCCGATCTTTATTTAGAGTGAGATTTGATATCTTAATTGGATGACAATCAAGAAAATATTGATTGGAGCTAGGATTTCACCGTGTCAAATTACGAGTTCATTTATCGAATGACATGTGTCGCGCGAGTCCTAACGCGTCAGAACCTTTGACACAAACACCTCCCCCACCATCGCTTCTCTCTCTCTCTCTCTCTTCCCTTCTTAATTTTTCCTTTATTTCTTCTTCTTCTTCCCTCTGGTCTTCCCTTTCACTCTACTGTGGAACACGCAGGCTTTGGACTCGGCCCCGGTGAGGTCCAGGGGCACCGAGACCTTCCCAAGTAGCCTCCTAGAGCTCAACCCGCAGGTTGCCCCATGCCAGCCTGTGTAGACGGAGACCTTCAAATAGACCTTACCGGAGAAGATGGACTTCTCGACGAGCTTGTCGAGGTCGAACTTGCTGAGGAGGAAGGTTGCACCACCGCGGCCCCCTCCCCCGGGAGGGAAGGCAGGCGGGAGGTAAGGGACGAGGGCAGTCTGGAGGGAGAAGCTCTTGAGCTTGATCTTGCATAAGCAGGGGGAGGAGGAGGGGTGGACGGTGGAGTGGGCGGGCTTGGCGGCAACGGGGATCTTGAGGGGGAGGCTCCCCACCGTGAGCAGAGGGAAGAAGAAGAAGAAATAAAGGAAAAAAGAAAATGGGGAAGAGAGAGGGAAGAGAGAGAGGCGATAGAGGTGGGGAGGTGTGGACGTCAGAGGTTCTGACGTGTTGGAACCGGTTAGTGGGCTTGTAGTTTGTCACGGTATAATCTCAGCTCCTGTCAATATTTTCTCGACATCAGTCGATCATCGTTCATTGGAGGAGACCGTTCTTCAAAAGTTGCTATAAACTGTTGCAACTGGAGAAGTGTCGCAGCCCCGGTGCTTGGAAAATCGCTTTACTTGATGAAGACTCGATTAGCAATCGTCACATAAAAGCAAAGACTTTGAACCTCCGTCAATTGGCCGAGGAAGACGCGTATGGCTGGAAGCACTTGACTGCCGTAAAGGACAAGCCAGTCTTCCTCGTCATGCTTATGTAATATAAACAATGGTCATCCTCCAAAATCCAAACAAAGCACCCTCTCTCTCTCTCTCTCTCTCTCTCTCTCTCTCTCTCTGTGTGGAAAAGATGGGCGCACCAAACGACCCAGAGTCTACTGACGAGGCTGCTCCTTCACAGAAGGAGCCGCTGCTGCCGCCGCCGGCAACTGGCGTTCCGGTGTTTGCTTCGCCTCCATCGTTGGAATACGTGCACTGGTCCACGGATCTGTTCGACTGCTTCTCCGATCCCAACCTCTGTAAGTTCATAGATGTCACTCCTTGAAGCACGGGTGATGAGCGAAGCTGTTTCTCTGCCAGGATTTGTGTGAAACTAAAACAATAAAAGGCAATTCTCAATTCCGAGTCTGTTGTTTTACTAGTTAATGATTAATTGATTGATGATGGTTTGTGCAGGTTGCATTAGCTTCTTTTGTCCCTGCGTGACGTTCGGCGAGATTTCAGAGATCGTGGACAGAGGAGATTCCTGTAAGTAAATCAAAACCCCGGTTCAAACTCAATAGAGAGATGGTGAAATCGCTGCTTAGCACATGGTACCTAGTTCCGATTTTTTATTCCTCGACGAGTCGGAACTTGATTTCGACTCGTTAATAAGCACTGTAGAGAGACTAACTCTGCTACAAGCGCTCGATGATGGAATCGAAATCCTAATTTAGGTCACGAAAATCCGAGGTTTACATAGGAAGACACCGAGTGGAGGGCATTGGGTAATGTTGGATTTTGAAGAAGCTTCGAAAGAGGGGGTTTTGCCTTATCAAATCGGCAGGCTAAGCCCCACAAGCAAACAGCTTTCGTCAAACATGTGCCCACAGGACCATGAATTTACTACCTTCTTGCTACTTGCTCCATCGAACGCGGCTAATTGATATCCTGGACCACCCTGAATTATTGGATTTGGATACTGTCATGATCAAAATTACATCGACCTACTAAAATCTGGTCCCGATCTTATCTAACTTTGACATAATCTCACAGGTGATTCTTGAATTTTTTTCTCAATATCTAACATACTTTCCGTACCTAGTTTTTTTTTTCAATAAATTTTCTGAATTTTCAATACACTCAACGTGGTCGTTCTGTTAAGTATATTGCCGCACACTTGTATTTTTATTACAAGAGATGCCACTTTAATGGTCATTGGGCCAAAATATCGAACTGGACTGTCATGTCGTTATGTTCCTTTTTTAGCCAAAATCATGAGAGCAAGAGAGATATAACGATAAAACTATAGTAAGCTATGTGAATGCTAGAGTGGTAATTCTAACACCAAGTGAACATAAATTATGACCATGCCAGCTAACAATTCTGAACTTACTACGAAAGACTACCGGGATTGGATTTTCGGAAGTTCCAAGAGTAGATTAATTAGGAAAATAGTTTTAAGAACCATATTTGAATTAAACAAAAGTTTATTGACCATGCACGTCATTATCCCTTTAACCTTTCTCAACTTTGGTTGATCCAAATTTTCTGATACTGTTGAGTCTGATTTGATGTCTCTGCTTTTCCCTAGTAAGTGTAATTTAACTTTTAAACACTCTCTAAGTTGATGGATGATATCACGGTATAATTCATTCCACCATGTCTTGATCGGCATAACTCAATCATACTAGGGAATTTCCAACACGTTTATTCATGATAGCTAATCGGTCCTATTCTCGAATTCATCATACTTCGTGTGTTGGCAGGCTGTGTTCTAAACGGAGCTATCTACTTCCTCATTGCTTGGCTGACCGGGTATGCCCGCTGCTTTTCCTTCTTCTACCGACTAAAGATGAGGAGGCAGTACAGGATACACGGGGGCGTCATCGAGGACTTCATCCTCCATTGTTTCTGCGAGCCATGCGCCCTCACCCAAGAGTATCGTGAGCTCCAGAACCGCGGATTCCACCCGTCCCTCGGTAATATCATGTTGAGGATATATTTCCTTCCAATTCATATTCGCATCATTGAACTTTAAGATAACTTGCACGATGGTTAATTTGGCATGGTGACATGTGTAGGTTGGGTCAAGAGCGTGGAGAGGCAAAATTGCGAGGCGGCAATGGTTCCAATGCGGCCAGTGGCTCCTATCTTGGAGGACGGCATGAAGCGCTGATCATTTCGAGCTCATCTGAAACGAGCATGTTTAAAAGACTCTAGGCTATATGTTAAAACTACATAATTGTCATTGTTAGTGTATCCTAATAATGCGAAAGACAAATTTGAGTTTACTTATATTGCTTTCACAAAATCAATATACTAAGTAATGCGATATAAAGTTGTTAGGCGTTGAATGAATCCTATCACCATCATTATGGATATGGAGAGTTTGTGACCGCCTCCCGACCGAGGACTACCTTAGCCCACCCCCTGCCTCTTGTTTTCTCTTTTTATTGGCCAGCAACATTCGCCGACTACAATTCTTGTACCACCTCTATTGCCCGTCCCCGTCGCTCACCATTGCCACCTCCGAAGAAATCGACACTTAACGATGGTGCTCGATGACCGCCATCAGTGTCTCGACTGCTCTGCTTTCCACCGGACATGATCACCCGGTCAGCCCGTTTATTAGACACAAATTCCTGCCTATACACTCGCCCATTATTGAACAAATATCAAAATTGGATGATTTTGCGCAGGCCGAGGTGGGTCAAAGGGGGGCCGAGAGGGAAATAGCTTGCTCGGTTCAGTTAGCTATTTGAACCCGATCGGGCCTAGGCTAAACCGATCAGCCCACCCGCCAATGATCAAATCATATTTTTCCCACCATAGTCATCATCGTCTCTATTTTTCACCACTCGCGGCGCCACTGCACTCTCCACCGGCCACGGTTCCATCTATTTTCCACCATCATCCCTCTTGCTCGATCTCACCTCCGTCGAGACATCGACCGAATCGAGGGGCGACAGCGATATCTAATGCGCCCTCTCTTTCTTCAACCCTATCCTTCATCAAGAGAGATCTGAGCAGTCCCCCTCTGTTTAAGCCCGATCCGACACCGGCCCATGGACCTCAAACTACCCTCCCACGAGGTCCGATCCGAAGGCGTATCAAACCGGCCCAATTCGAAGGCACGCCCGTTGAGTTTGACGGGTCAACGGACGGTCCCCACTCCGTACGAAATGGAGCCGACCAGCTTTAAGAAGGAGGATTGTCTTTGGGGCCCACATCCACAGCCTCCTATACGCGTCCTTCCTCTTTTCTTAATTTGCATCCTCCTTTGTCTCGACTCGAGGACAATTTTCCCGCCGCGAGGAACGGCACTTTCTGCGTTTTTATTTGTTTTTTCTTTTTTTGGGGTCAATGAACCTTTAATTTATTTATGTTTATATCTTCCTATTGTTTCTGGTTGTCTTGGCGTTTGATTGGCTTTAAAGGGTTTTTGGTCATATTTTAGTTCTGAAGGTGGACTTTATGATTCTAAGGAATGAATTTCAGGTGGCTTGTTTCAAAACGTGCATTCATGTGCCCGCTGAATGTGGACGTAAATGGAAAAATTGTCAAAAAAGTTTAAAATTTATTATACTTTAACCGATTAAATTCCAAATCTTTTAATTTTATCAATTGAATCTTAAAATTTTCACGTTTTGCTAATTTAGTCAATATGGCTAATTTTAGCCAAGAATTATTGACATGTAAGAAAGATGTTTTATGTGATATAGTTATCGTTAATGTAAATAATTTTTTAATTTTTTTCTCTTTTTTATTTTCTTTAATCTTCTTTCTTCTTTTTTTCCTTCCAAGCCTAGCGAAGGCTTGGCCAACTCTCATTGGACTCTGTAGAAAAAAATGAAAAGAAACAAAAAAAAAAAATTATAAAAAATTATCCACATTAGCTAATTGTCCTATGTGATACTACTAACTCCTACGTCAACAATCTTCAGTTAAAATTAGACGAATAGATTTAACTAGAAAAACGTGAAAATATTTAAGACTTAATTGGCAAAATTGAGATCTTTATGAATGAACCAAAGTGCAATAAACTTAAAACTTTTTTAACAATTTTCCCTAAAATAACTGTTCCTTCTCAATGAATACATGTTCTAGAGCATCCGATATAAGATCCATTCCACTATGTTGAATTTTAAGCATTGGAAAATGATATGACTTTACTAAATATTTTCACTTGTTTTAATTAGATGCCGTGCAAGGCGATCGGCATAGATTATTCTAAGCATTTTCATAGGTTCTCACATCCGTTGTTCGATGTTTTATTTGAGTCGAAACTACTCAATTCACTCGAAACTTGAAGGCTTGATGCTAATTACCTATATCTAAGCAACGTGCCAAATCTGAGAAATATCTCCACTTAAGGTAGCAAGTGCTTGAAAGCCACTACCTTCTATTCATTCGAGTCATAACTATTTCGGAGGGGACGTGCGACCCATTTGTCACTCGACCACCACACAAGGCTGCAAACAATTGAAATCTATAACTCAAACTCATAATCTCCGAAAGACAAGTGACCCATTTTGTCATTAAGCCAATACTCGATACAGTAAACCAAGCATTTTACTTAACAAACAATCAATTTTTTCAGCACTTAATTGTACACACATTTAATAACATACAAATTTTCTTTTATTATTCTTGGAATTTATACAATCTTTTTGAATTTTGGCGAAGGAAAAAAAAGAAGAAATTGCTTAAATGTAAACACGCACTAATCCAACAGCAATAGTTCCACGGTGTCGCAATAATCATGGCGTGACATGCTTTTTCTTTCGTTGGCTCACGTTCGCCATCATGTGTTCATGAGGATGATTACCATCGATTAATCAACTCAATATTTTACTTAGGTAAAATTTTGTCGAATCATAGGATATTTAGGATGGGTCATTGATTAGCGGGACGAGTGGGGCTCGGCAAGTTTCGGTGATGGGGGTCGGCAGCTTCGCGCGAATCGAAGCGCGCCTGCGACTTGATTTTGTCTCCTCCTCCGCGGTCTTCACCTAACCCAACGACCTTGTCAATAGGGTTCAAACTAGTAACCCAAAAAAGGAAAAAAAAAAAAAAAAAGGAAAAAAACTAATAAAATGATTTTATTAACAAGTACCGTATAATTAATTTAATGAACGATGAAGTAAACAGACGCCGAACAACCATAGGCGGAATTGGCGGAGGAATTTTCACATCCATTATAATTAGTCGGCTGCTTAAATATTCTCAATTACCTTTTTTTTTCATTTTTATAATTAAAAGGGCAAGGAAGAGGTAGCAATCTTCTTAAGTGTTATTATAAAGGTCTTGCACCCGTTAAATAATGTTCCTCAAAACTTGGAAATTAGAAACTTTATTGAATAAGCACATGCCGATAAGCACCAATGATTTGGAAAATAGTAGATTTATTAAGACTAATTCATAAACTTGGTTTTTATTAAGTAATATGTCGAACCGTTATCGACCGTTTGAATATGAGTCCCTAGTCGTCATTACGGTCACTTGAGTTTTGTTCATCTTTCGTCGGATGAGCAACGTTTGTAATCTGGGCACGTAATCTAATAAATCAGCTAATATAAAGTTTTCACGTACTTGGAAAAAGGGGCAAAATAAATAAATAAATAAAATGCCGAAGGAGAGAAGAGAGGAGAAGCCATGGAAACGCCCCCCCACATCACAAGACAATCCTGCTTTTGATGACTTTTCCTCTGGCACTATCGAGACCCGTGTCTCCCCCGTTCGGACCCTCTCTCTCTCTCTCTCTCTCTCTCTCTCCTGTCTCTGGTCTCGTGCTCCGCTTTCGTTCTTTCGTCTCTCTATCTTTACTGTTCTCCCTCTCTCTCTCTTTCTCCGGGTCATCTGATCGAACGCCGGAAGCGCACTTGAGCTCCGGCCGCTGGCATCACGCCGCGCGCGGATGCGAGTATCGTCCTGAAGGAGGCGTGGGGGCGTGGGGGACGGAGGGGTGGTCGGTGGTCGGGGGGCTCTGCCGAGTTATGGGAGGGAGCGCGTGAGACGGGGGCGGCGGAAGATAAATGGCGGCGAGAGCGGAGGAGGAGCTGGAGCGGAGGAGCAAGTTCCTGAGCAGCCTGATACAGAAGAAGAAGGCGGTCGAGCAGCAGGACCAGCACGATCGGCTCAACGTCCGCGTGCGGGCCTCGGACATGCCCGTCCCCCTGCAGAACAAGGCCTTCCGCTGCGCTCGCGATCACCTCGACGCCATGCGCGGCGGCAAGCTCGACAGCAAGCGAATCGCTCTCGCCCTTAAGAAGGTGAAAAAAACTCGCCCTTTTTTTTTTCCCCAGTTTTATGTGGTTCGTGTCGGTGGTTCGTTGGCGTTGTTCGCTTCGGTTCAACTGGAAAATGTGGTCCCGAACTTTACCTGCGCGTGTTGCTTACTTGGGACTCATCCTTACGGGATTTTCGTACGCTTTAGTCTCGTGTCGGGTCGAGAGTTCGCAGTCGCGTCGGATGGTGACTGCTGTCTAATCTCCTTCCTTTGATTGTTTAGTTTCGATGTTTTGGTTATTGTTAGTTAAATAAGTTATTGGAAACGTTGTGGCTGTTTCAGCAACACCCACCGTGGGTGGTTTGCTTCTCCATACCTGCATCAAATTCACTGGTTTGGTTTTTTTGACAACCTTTAAGGGTACAATGGCATTCTCATGGATTTTCTGCATCAAATTCATGTGCAAATTGAAGTGGGTTGAGTACTAGTGCTACACGCCCCATTTATAATTGATGGTTTTTTCCACGCTACTCGATTCTGCAGTTTCTGATGCTTATGATTTACAACTTAGAACTTGTCAAATTTCGTGGGCTTAAAAGTTCTAAAATTTTCATTTTGTGCATCGAGTTACAATAGTAGAAGCATTTAATCTATTTCCCACAACAGTTCTAGTACACCCGAGCACAACATGATTACTCTTCTAATCCTTCATTAATTAAGATGACATGTCTATGAAGATGGTAGTATAATACTGACCTATTATCTGGCATTTGGGTGAGGGGGTATGGATCGTTTTCATCTTTGTGATCTTCAGGCTGAGTTTGTCATTCTCAAATCAGATATTCTTGTAAGTTCTAGGGATACGTCTCATAAAATGAACATTTTATTTCCTACTTGTTTGTAAGCATGAGGTGATCTTTCTTTCATCTGGATGGAATTACAATATGCCCAGAATTGTTATCCTGAGTCCACTTGTTGGGTGAATATCTAATGGCCTGTCGGTCTCCCCAACTTTGTTGCATGTTGTTGACAGTGTACTAATTATTTTAGGCTATATTTCAATGCTGATACGTTCAAGAGATTTAGCTGATGTTGATTATAGGAAACCATAGGAAACAAAATGAAGACCATAAAACTAAGGCTATCAATTTGCCACTGACACTGGAACAACTGGCACCATACAATGTCAGAGTGATTAACAGACTTACATTATTGTCTGAACTGTGAATACCTATAGCTACATGTATCATGCCATTGTAGACCCAGTATATGTAATTATTTTTGTTCATGCTAAAAGAATAGCTCTGTCCCTGTCTGTGTATGAGTGTTTTGGCTACAATTCCGTCTCTCTGTGTTATTTCCCTCGGCGATGCAAAATTTGCTACAGGTGGAATGGTAGAGCGTCCTCTATGAATTGTGAGGGTGTCAAATATTAATTTTCTTTTTGCATATATATGGAAAATTATTTACTAGTTTGGTAACTTTGTTAACCTCATTTCCTGTCATTCCTCTGTCCATATTCCTTTTGTATGTTTTGTGAAATAATCTTATTATTACTTCTGCTCTTATGAATTGGTTATCAATATTCCCCACTTTCTGCTAGTTTCATCATGTAAACTGCTGAATGAAAATAGTCTAGCAGAAAAGTCATGAAAGCACATAATGGTAACGTTTAACTCTGGACCATCGCATAAAACCAGACTAAGGCAGAAGCCTCAGTTAATGGCATATATTTAGAGTAGTGTTTTACTGCGTTTATTGCAATAGAAAATGTTGGTCCATTAAATCAGCATAAGTGGTCTGTCTCACACTATTTATCTACTTAAATATGAGCTTGTGGAATGAGCCAAAAGAACTTAAAATGGCTTCTTTCTGGAAATGGAAGGAAAGGATAGTTGTCAAGCAAGGAATTTCATCTTTTCTGATGGTCTATGGTAAGGATCGAGGTGGATGTTGTGCCTGTTGATTTTGTCTTTTGCCACATCAAGTCCATTCTACATTTTAATCAATATGTGCTGCACTTGGTGATTCTATCTTCACCCTGTTCAGATTTTCATCTGATTTTATCCTAGTCTTTTATACAGAAGATATTTACTTAGACCATTATTCCTAGGCAAATTGTATTAGCAGTGGGTTTTAGTGGATACCCCATCAGAGTCTTAAGATTCTTTTATGAATTCTCTAACCAAGTAATCCTTGTACTTTACCATTCGGATGGGCTTGGCTGCGAATTTTAGGTCTGTAGCCCTACATTAAGCAGTGCTGGGAAGTCTTTTAGATTAAGCTTAACATATGACAGAAGACTGTATTTGCACTTGCAGAACTGTCTAAGATGTACAGGCCTTTGGTTTCTGAAAAGTTTTTATGGTCTTTATTGAAAGTGCACTAAAGAATTTGATCAAAAGAATGTCTCCTTGTGCCACTACCATGATCTATTATCTCTCCCTCTCTCTCTTCCCCCGTGCGTGTGCATGCATGTGTGTATCTGTGCATGTGTGGACACTGGGTATGCCTCTATCATGTAATGAAGCTGGAATTGTGCAACCTGCAATGTGGGGACTCTGGGTATGCCTCTATCATGTAATGAAGCTGGACTTGTGCAACATGCAATGTGTATCTGCGCATGTATGGACACTGGGTATGCCTCTATCGTGTAATGAAGCCAGAATTGTGCAACCTGCAATGTCAAGAATGATTTTAGCCACTTGTTGAACCTGTCTCAAGGAGTCAGTGAATAAATGCAAATTTACTTCCCATCTGTTTCAAGCAAAAGAATTAGCTTTATGAGCCAGCCAACATCACACTTTGTTTCCCCGTGTTTGTGCATTGCAGGAGTTTGACTGTTCATACGGTCCAGCTTGGCACTGCATCGTGGGAACTAGCTTCGGATCTTATGTCACACACTCGCTTGGAGGCTTCTTGTACTTCTCAATCGATAAGGTTTACATCCTTCTCTTCAAGACAGCAGTTGAGCCCTTGGACCACTGATTGTATCTGGACAGTCTCTGTGTCTTGTTTCGCCATCACAAGTTTTTCTTCCTAGATTAGTATGTATAATTGTGGTTTGCGAAACTTCCAAGCGTCAACTTCGAAGGTATTCATCACTAACTGCCTGCCAGCGGACCAGTGACTACCAATTCTTGTAATAATTTCTCATGTCGGATTGAATCTCAACCATTTATCTGGTGTCTAACGCTCCATACCTTGTTCCAGACTTAAATTTAGGTGGTTGCGTTATGATTTGTCACTCGTCAATGTCCTATCTATAATATGAGACAACATAAGCAAGCTTATAGGTAACTGTTTCTATGTTCTGCTTGATCGCAAGCGACAGCTGCTTAACCACATTAGCCCTGCCGTTGGGTCCTGAGGGTATACTCTGGTACCGTCACCATCCATCAATCATTGGATTCGTGCCCTGTGGAGGTCCAACTCCACCAAGAAAAGATCCTGCCCTCCTTTTTCCATCTCACTCCTCTGCTATCCAAGCAGATACAAACTTTAAGAAAGCGGATACAAACATTGCCTCACAAACCAACGGCACCACAGTGGCGGCCTTTCGACAATCGCTCGGTGATGGCAGCTGCAACTCTCAAACGACCGACAGCGTGGTTGCTTGAGAGTTTCACTTTTCGTCGTGAGCATGGTCACCAAATTTGGATGATGACACCCCGATGAGGACCACCGCACGTTGACCACCACGACAGAGGTAACCGTCACTGTGGTGGTTGCCACGGTTAGGCAGCCCTTGCTGTGGAGGTCGCCATCAGCAATGGCGATCACTACAAGCAGTGGTCATTTCGTCTACATAGTAAATTGGGTTATTTATTTTTTATTGTGTAATACTAGTCTAGATCATATGCGATCATGTACTAAACAAAATATTACAAATATAAACATATACCCACGTCCTTAACCTATCGTATCCTAATCCTATATCAATGCCAATCCCTGCCACCAAATGCAGCCTGAGTTTTTAACCTCCAGAGAACTTCCTTTGTATCTTGGGATGGATTGATTGTCAAAATAATTCCATTCATTTTGGAAAAAAATTTGTAGAAAAATATTTTTCAGACTGTTCAATGTTCATTTAACAGAAAATAAACTAGTTGGGGAAAACATTTTTCATTAAGAAAAAAATTCTTCTAAAATTGGAAAAATATTTTCTACTTTTCAAGTTGGGGAAATAGAAAACATTTACCCTACTCATTCTCTTATCTCATACTCTATTAGCCCCTGCTCTTTCTTTTTTTTTTTTTAAAATTTTTAATTTTTTCGTTTTCTTTTTTTCCTTTTATTTTTTTCCACTTTTTTATTTGGTTGGTTGCCAACCACGACAAGCGGAGCGGTGGTGGGCCACGGGCAAAAGTGCTTCACTGGCCGTGAGGTGGTTCTCCAGGTTCAAAAAAAAAAAAAAAAAAAAAAATTCAAGTTTTTAATTATTTTTTTACTTTTATTTTTTCCCACCAAGTGAGCTGAACTTGCCAATCTAGCGCTTGAGGCCAACAAGCCAGTAGTGAGCTTGAGCTCGCTTTTGGCTAGATTGGCCAAAAAGAAGACGATAAAAAGAAAGATAAAATGAAAAAAAAATAATTTTAAAATTGATTTTTAAAGAAAAAATAAAATAATAAAAAACTCAAATTTTAAAATAATAAAAATGTTATAGATAAAAAGTGCATGGAGAAAATTTTTTCCTTATCAAATAGCCAAAAAAAATTTCCACTTTATTTTTAGATTTTAGCCGAATATCAAAAAATAATTATATTTTTCTAAAAAATGATTTTTTAGAAAATATTTCCCAAAAGAAAATATTTTTTGGAACGAATGGATAAGTGTCAAAGTCTTGGGAGCAAAGCAAAAATATTATAGAATCTAAATTAATTTGGCCCCAACACTAGCTAAGTCGTGGTTTATACATGAATCCCGTTACTTCCAATTTTCTTGGCAATAAGGCATTTAATCCGGACAAAAAATCTATCCACGTTCCCATTGAGTGTCAAAGTCACAATCCGGGTCGTTTGGCGCTATTTATAGAAGGGAGCAAAGCAAAAATATTATAGAATCTAAATTAATTTGGCCCCAACACTAGCCAAGTCATGGAAAATTCTTACATTCTCCCACTCCGCTTTGCATGGTAGAGGAAGATATTTATACGTAAATCCTGTTACTTCCTCTTTTCTTGGCAACTAAGAAAACAAAAAGATCTCTTGCTTCTTATCAAAGCCGCTACATTGAGATAGACCCGCATTTCACATAGTCCAGACAAAAATTATCTATCCACGTTCCCATTAGAGTGCATATAATCTCTTGTCCTTTTTATACCAACGCCATGATTACTCTAAAGGAGTCTTTAGAAGAAACGGTGAAAATGTTGCTTCATAGTCTATCCCTTCTCTTTGAGTGAAGCCTTTGGCCACAAGTCTAGCTTTAAATTTCTCAATCTTTCCTTTTGAATCTCTTTTAGTCTTATAAACCCACTTGCAACCTATGGGTTTACAACCTTTTGGTAATTCAACAAGCTCCCAAACACCATTATATTTCATAGATTGCATCTCATCTCTCATAGCATCCAACCACAAATTTGATTGAGGAGATGAAACGGCATCCATATAAGTCACTGGATTTGTGATGCAACCTACATCGTAATCATGTTCTCCTAAAAAGACTATATAGTCCGGTGGTATAGCTGAACGCCTTTCCCTAGCAGACCTCCTAAGTGGAGCCACTGTAAGCTCATTTTGAGCATGAGGAACTTGAGAGACTTCATCTGTGGCCGTTTCATCAATAGGATCTTCAGTGTTAACAGGTTCAGTTTGCGGTACAGCAGGCTCCGTAATTGTCCGCATAGGTAAGGAGAAAGACATAGCAGGTCTTGTCATGTTTTCATGTTCATTAATTTGTGGGCAATCATGCTCTTCGGCTACATCAAATTCCGAAACTTGGCCGTTTGTGATTCCACAATCCCCGTTCCTCCACTTGGATTATAAAAACGATATCCCTTAGAATGTTTCGAGTAGGATACAAAGTAGCATCGAGTGGTTTTAGCCTCCAACTTACCCAATGTTGGATTATACAATCTTACTTCACAAGCAGACATCCCAGACCTTAAAATGATTCAAACTTGGTTTGCGTCCAGTCCATAACTCAAAAGGAGTCGATGTTACAATTTTAGTAGGAACACGATTCAATATATATAGGGCTGTTTTTAGAGCCTCACCCCATAAAAATCAGGCAAATTAGTCCTACTCATCATACATCTTACCATATCCATGAGAGTACGATTACGCCTTTCGCCTACACCATTCGTTCGGGACTTCCGGGCATAGTGAACGAGCTACTATCCTGCATCCTCTAGGTATTTAGCAAATGGTCCTTTAATTTGCCCAACATTGCCATGTCTACCATAATATTCTCCACCTCGATCGATCTAACCACCTTTATTACCTTTCCCAAGCTGTTTCTCAACTTCGGTCAGAAAAAACCTTGAATTTGTCAAGAGATTCAGATTTTTCCTTAATTAGGAAAAGGTAACCATACCGAGAATAATCATCAATAAATGTGATGAAATAAACTTTTCTACACAAGGTTGCAGCATAGGGTCCACCGATATCGGTGTGAATGATTTCTAGTAATCCGTAACTTCGAACTGCGGTTTTCTTCTTTATCTTAGTCATCTTTCCTCTACAACGGTCTATGCAAGTTTCTAGGTCACCTTTAAGAGTAGGCAGGATGTTTGTCTTTATCAGCCTTTCTATTCTTTCTTTAGATATATGACCTAGTCGTTTGTGCCATAATGCATAAGATTGTTCCTTAGGTAGAGGTCTTTTGGGAACAACATTTTCAACTGTATTAGCGACGTATATATCATTGGGAGATAAACACAAACCGTACAATCCATTGAACATGTTGCAGCACCCAACCTTATTTGAGCTAAAGAACATAGATACAAGATCGTTCTTTATTTCAAAAGAGTAACCACACATATCCAAACATGATACGGAAACTAAGTTCCGTCTAAAGGAAGGTACATAAAAAGTGTTTCTTAATATCATATTAAAACCAAAAGTATCTAACATCAAAATAACATCTCCCACGAACTCGACGTCGATTTTATCGTTGTTTCCCACAAGTGAGCTTTGATTCATCCCGATTTGGCATCCTTCGCTTGTGAATCCCTCGTATGGTAAATGCAACATGATTAGTTGCACCACTATCTAGCCACCAAGAACTGGATGGGGCTTGAGATAGGTTAGATTCACAAACAAGTGCCAAAGAACCATTACCTTTATGCTCATTTCTTGACAACCAAGCTCTATATTTATCGCGGTGTTGTTTCTTTATGTGTCCCCTTTTCCTACAAAAGTAGCAAAGAACACCTTCCCTTTTAAAAGGTGCCTTTCTAGGAGCCATAGAAGCGGAGGGGCTAGCACTTCGGGATTTCCTCTCTTAGGAGCCATATTGTCAAAAACACCTATAGCTTTAGGATTTCCTCTAGGACGTGCAATCCATTTGCCCTTCGCCGGCGTAACTAGAGGCATACATGGCAAGATGCCCCTTTCCTTTTCGGTTTCTCTTCCTCTGCCACCACTCTAACTATAAGATCATTGATTGACCAAGCCTCATTTTGCGAACTATAGTTCGTCTTGATAATTCCAAAGTGGGGAGGAAGAGTATTTAATGCCCGATGCACAATGCAAGTTTCGGGGATATCAACCTCGAAGAATTCGGAGTTTTGACCGAAGATCTACCATTCTCGGCACATAATCTCTAACTCCGGTCGAACCATCATACTTCATATTGAAGAGTGATTGCATAAGTGTACCAATCGAGCATTGGAAGAGACACGATACCTAGCCTCCAAGGCTTCCATCATATCCTTAACAAGTACGGTCGGTTGGCAAGCCACTCAACAAATGCTCCCCGAATTGACCGCTTCATAATGAGCAAGCAAATTCTATTACTCTTTTCCCATGCAGCAAAACGTACTTTTCGGACTTCGTATCGGCATCGCAAGGTCCGCCGGCCTATTTTCGCAAGAGCAACATGAACATCCGCCAATTCCATCCCAAACTGAAAATCCTCTTTCCATGTCTTGAAATTTGATCCAGTAAGAACCTCAATCGCAATGGAATTGCCATTTACAGAGAATGTGACTGTTTTTGCAAGCAATTCATGTAATTAGCATCATGTGAGTACTAAACATACATCTCAAGAGCTACATATATCATCATATAAGCACCTTTGGGCAGAATACATGACATACAATTGTATACTCTTCACATGACAGCGGTCCATGAAAATTATACTCTAACCTTTCGCGAATTCATCACCTTTGGGTGTATAAATCACTGGGGCTAGCTACTTTTCAACCATATGCTGTACATGCATCCTCCATGAACTAATACACAATCACCTCCTTTGGGAGTATGACCACGTATTAGAACAGAGACATCCCATCATAATACAAGACCGACGTTTCTCAAATTCAATTAAGTGTGCCACTTTGGCGGTCACAACCCAATTGAATCATCAAAATTCTCTCATATCAGGGATATAACTTTATAACTCACATACACCTTCCATAAGTGATTTTAGACTTGATGACAGGGGCCGTTTGTCACTAAAATCACAAGTCATGCTAATTGCATTGCTCCATTCAATAATACATGCTAAATCTTATACATGTTATCGATGAATTGATCCTCTACACATTCCTTATGTGATGATATACATGTGAACTTGCAATGTATTTCCAAAGTTATAGAGAAATCCATAAAAAATACGCAAAAAATACCTCAAAAATCATGTACCTTAGGCTTTCACATGCATTTTCACATTCATAAAATAATCAAAATTATTAAATAAATACATAATAGTGTAGAGAACATCCATACGAGCACAACGGTCCAAACCACACTCCAATCCGACATCGTACGCGCCCTCACGCGCCGTTGGAACGTGCGGCGCGTGAGGCCCACGCGCCTCCGCTCTTATCCGGACTAAACCGGTCCGACCGGTCAACGGTCCGACCGGTCAACGGTCCGACCGGTCAACGGTCCGACGGTCAACGGTCCGACCGGTCCGGTGAAACCGGTCAACCCGGTCGGTCAACCTGGTCGCCCCAGTGACGTCATCGATGACGTCACATGCCACGTGGCGGACGCACGTAAGGCGGCTTACGTGACGTCATCATGACGTCATCGACGGACGCCGTCGGCGAATGACGCCACGGATGACGTCATCACGGACAGCTCAGCCGGAGAATGACGTCACGGATGACGTCATCACCGAACGCTTGGCGCGGCGAGTCGGCGGGATGACATGTGGCCCATAAATGGAAAATCCAATCACATCCCCCTCACAGGCTCTTGTTCACATTTCTCCCCTCTAGGCCTCATTCTCTTCTCCTGTTCTCAATCATAAACCAGCAAATCCGAAGATTCATGCTCTCTGTCAGAAGATTGGTAGAACCAAGAAATGCCAAACCTATCGTTCGATGTCGATCGTGCGTCTCCCGAGGATGAGAACATAGGTGAGCCGACGGTGCCGGGTCAACCCCATGAGGCCCTGCTCCTGGTCTTGCCTTATCTCAGCTTATCTGGGCTGATTGCCGTGGGCGAAGCATGCACGTCTCTGAGAGATGCGCTGCGCGACGATGTTCTGCCGTGGCTTGAACTCGTCGTCGACGATCCTTTGAGTCGGCGGATGTGTGACGAGATACTTATCGAGATCACTTCAAAGGCGAATGGGAAGCTCCGGACACTGGGGCTGTTCAATTGCAAGAAAATCACAGACGGCGGGCTTCAAACTGTTATAGAGAGAAATCCTCTCATCAACAAGGTAAGATGCAAACCGCTGCTCTAGTTATCCTTTTCTTCTTTGTGTTTAGTGTGAATTGCTGGAGATAATACCTGTATATCATTGTTTTCTGCTCTTGTCCAACAATTATCCATACCCTTAAACTTGTGTGCTTCATGAAGCGAACTGCTCCGTCGAACTAGAGAAAAATAAGCTCGTGGCAGCCAAAATCATAGTGTATGGAAAAATGTCCGGAAACATAGTGTTTCTTGTGGGGTTCAGTTTAGTGTTGATGGCTTCTTGGTGTGCGATTAGCCACGTCTGGAAAAATGAGTGGATACAATAATCGTTTGTTCTTCAAAATAGAAGTAATTCGATTTGCAGAAAGTTTACTTTAATGGCTTGAAATTGTTGTATGTGCAGTTATATGTACCGGGATGTACTGGCTTGACACCAGAGGGAGTCATAAACGCAGTGAAGACTCTATCAGCACATGGTAACATTTTGCAGTCCATAAAGATCAATGGCATCTACAATCTGCAGAAGCAACACCTTCAAGTGCTTCGATCCTACGTTCAAGTGAATCCCAAAACGCTGGAGCACAAGTGCTCGACGCACTTTGGACTCGAGGGTGACTTCAATATTTGTCCTATCGATGTGGAAATCTGTCCAAAATGCAACGAGGTGAGGAAGGTCTTTATCTGCCCTTTAGAAACATGCGTGTGGAAGAGAGACCGGCGATTAAGTGAATGTAGAGGATGCAGCTCTTGCATTCCGAGGTGCATCCAGTGTGGCGCATGTGTCGAACCTGACGATCTAGAGGAAGCCGAGGCTATTTGCGCAGACATCTTATGCATGAGGTGCTGGCTCCAACTACCCAAGTGTGATTTCTGCAACAAGCCATACTGCAAGCGACACGCAGAGCGGCAGCTCAATCCTTCAGGGTCTCGGGGGTTTGTTTGTGAGTTGTGTGCTGTATACGAGGAGGATGATATTGATGTATAGCTTTGGGCAAATGAATCTTGAGAAGGCCCAAGCATAAGGTTCCCTTTTTGCATATGCATGCATTCTGCAGCATGTCCCACGGTCTCTTTTTGCTACCGTTAGTGCACAGGTGATGATACCTTCTCTTCTCCAGAAGCGAACCTTGTTTCATTCGTTTTGACCGTGCAGTGAAACGGGCAAGAGTACGCACATATGATCTCCTGAGTTTGTGCCCGGCCGATTGATTTTATCATTACATTTTCTAACTGTCGACTCGCGTCATTCAACTTGCGTCGAATCAGAAATTGTCACACCTTACCCTTACGATTCTATCTATTGAAATCACTCCATCGTTTTTCATCCCAGAAGTATGCAGTCGGTAAAGACCGATGATAATGCCTTTATGAAAGTCGCAAACTGGTTTACCAATAGAGCTTGGACTCAACTTCTGAGCAGGACGCTAATGGAACATCCTTGCCATCTATGGAGCACAATGCTGTTCCCTCCTATTCCCATGCAACATCATTCATTTTAGTCTTCTTTTTTCATTGCACTCTTCAAATTTCCCTGGGCAAGTGATTTAGTTGCGATGACTTGAGAGGTCATTCCTTCTCAGCAGCGGCCCCTTTATATGGGGTGACCATATTCCCCTCCGTTCGACTTATGATGGATCCATTCAACAGAATAATCGACCTTAATTAAAAATCGGAAAGAATATTATGTTTATTCATGTTGAGATGGCATGTCTATTCATATTTCTTGAATATAAATGATAATTCCCATGGTACATCATTAATTGACTGATTGGAAAGTCATGAAATGAGTTAGATTGTGAAAATCTTTTAATCAGAGTATAAACAACAAGTGCTTTATACGCGTATGATTTATCTCACTTCAAGATGGTTTTTTTCCCCATAAATTCATAGTTGGATTGCAAATCATGTATGTACATGCATTTTTTTATTTTTTTTTGGGTAAAAGTACAAGTACTTCTTCACAAGAGGGCATTTTTGCCTCAAGTCAATGTCCACCTAACTATACATAAAATGTTGTTCTTGAATTTCAATCACATTTCAAAAACTTTCAAATTGGGCCGCAAGCAATTGCTATGACGAGGGTCATGACGCTTGCCTAAACTAGCCAAGGAGACCTCGCCCAGCCCTCTCTCCCCCTCTCTTTCTCACAATTGCGTTTTTGTGTGATGCCTTGGTGTTGCCACGATTGTTGTCATGCCTCTTCTTTCTCAAAATTATTCTCTCTAACTAATTAGGAAATAGCCAAGTGGGATGATAAATCCGTAATTTACATTAATTTATAATATTTCTTATTGAGAATATTACCTCAAATTAAATATATACTTTTCCTGAAATATATCGAGCCAAAAAATATGTTTAGGGACCTGATTAAATAAATTTAAGAAGAGCTCATCTAACACCTATTTGGCACCATGTTAACTTCAAGTCTTCTAAAAATGTTTAATATGAAATACAAAACAATAAAAAACGTTAATATTCTCGCTCGTCCTGAAAACTTAATTGCGTAACTTTCATAAATTTTAAAATTTGATCGTAAAAAGTTGAATTTTGGAATTTAGTTCGATTTCAAAATAAGTTTCACTATTTTAAGATTCACATGGCAATGACATAATATAGGGATTTTTGTTAATGATAGTAAGAACAGTATGATTGACAATTTTACATCTCCTTCTCTAGTTTTTGAGTCTTTTATCTTTTATCTTTTCCCTTTTTTGGCTTCGTAAGAAACTAATAAAGCCAACGGAAAAAAAAAAAAAACATGCTTTAGGGGCAAAATTCTCCTCGCAGTTCCAGAGGGAAGAAGAAGGAGAAGAAGAAAGCCAGCGGAAACACGCGCAGCACGGAAACTCCCCCTTCTCTCCCGCCATTGAAATGGTCCGCCGAGAAGAATCGTAGGAGCTCCGTCGCCTCTTCGCACCCCCGCCCCGCCGCCGCGGCGCCGCGGACGTGATCGCCGGGGAGGGAAAATGGATCAGCCGCCGCAGCGATCGAGCTCGGCCTCGCGGGCCTACCAGTTCCATCCGTCTCGCGCCGCCATCAACGATCTCTTCAACCTCTACTTAGGAGTAAGGCTCTCTGCCCCCGAAACAATCCTCCTTCGGCTTTTGCGTGTTTCGACTCTAGTCGTTCGCAAGTGTCTGACTTCGCTCGTGTTTCGCAGAGGAACAGCCGCCAGCGAGCCGACGACTCCGCCCGCGAACCCCCGTAAGGACTCGACACTCGGAATGCGTGAAGCCCGTGGATTGGCTTTGTGTTGTCGCTTGTGTCTGTTAAGTGTATACGAGTACGATTGTGGAGCAATTGATTGAGTTTCCGGTCCAACTGAAAATGGTCCTTTCGTTGTTAGGTGATTTAGATGGTTTTCTTCCCCCCTTTGTGTCCTAGGTCTAAGATGAGAAGGTGATTTTGCTGTCCGAAGTTGGGAAGGGAAATTTCGATGTATTTGTTGTTTGAACAAGAGTTCGACTTCTGGGTATTGTTGGGCTGTGCGTTGGATGCAATGAGGAATCTTTGGTGGTTTGCTTCCTTCGGGGGTTAATTCTGTTTCAATTTGCATCTAAATCACCTGCAGGAATAAGGCACAGAAGCGTGTCGTGGCTTTAAACAGGGACCTTCCTCCTCAGAATGACCAGTTCATTGTGGACTTCCAGCAACTTCAAAACCAGTTCGCTGTGGGTTAATAAATCCTATTGCAAATACATCTTCCTTTCGCATTTTTTCCTAAATCTCCCTCTCTACCTATATAATTTTATGTAACTAGCAGATGCGAGCTTAAAATGTGTGCTGTGCATTTCAGGACCAAGATCAACTGCGATCCATGACAGAATCTGTAATTATATCTTTGGTTTTAATCTGCAGTACTCATGCACCACGGGCAGAGTTTCTTCTCTTTGCTCTACGGAGCTTGTGTGGTATTGGTTACATTAACTGGGACACATTTCTGCCTTCTCTTCTTTCTTCAGTTTCGTCAACTGAACTGTCAGTGGGTCAGGGGAGCCAGTCTATGCCTGTAGTATCACCAACAAGCTTATCACAGTCTGAAAGGGTAGCGTCATCAGGCGCAATCCCCAATTCGAACTTTCAGCCTTCCAATCCTGCATCTCCACTGTCATCGGTTCATGTCATTGGTTCTCCTGGTCAGTCAACAATTGAACCATCATCTGGTGCGACAATGTCACCAGTAAAATCATCCGATATCTCCTTCTCTGGTCAACATGCCGCAATGAGAACTGGTTCATCTGTAAGAGACAGTGGTGTGGGCAGCCTACGTCAGCTATGCTGCAAGATTATCTTGATAGGTCTTGACTTTAATTTAAAACCGGTGACTCACTCTGACATATTCTCACATATGCTTAATTGGCTTGTTAATTGGGATCAAAGACAACATGGAATGGATGAATCCGATGTCATCAAGTCCTGGAGACCTGACAAGGCACTGATAGAATGGCTACACAGTTGTTTGGATGTGATTTGGCTATTGGTTGAGGAGGACAAATGTCGAGTGCCCTTTTATGAATTGCTACGCAGTGGCTTGCAGTTCATAGAGAACATACCGGATGATGAAGCCTTATTCACCCTTATCTTGGAGATCCATAGGCGGAGGGATATGATGGCAATGCACATGCAGATGTTAGATCAGCACCTTCATTGTCCTACGTTTGGAACTCAAAGGATACTAACCCTCACTACTCCTAATGTGTCTGGTGAAGCTGTTGGAAACTTACGGTATTCCCCGATCACATATCCAAGTGTGCTTGGAGAACCACTAAATGGAGAGGTGATTGGCTTCTCCTAAATTTTGTAAATGACGTGCATCCTCCTCTACAAGATAAAGACACATCGTCTAATTTAAAGGAGATTTTTGATAGATTTTATTTACTAATCATATTTTTCAGGAACTAGCAACGTCAATTGTACGGGGAAGTTTGGATTGGGAAAGAGCATTGCGATGTATAAGACATGCTATTAGGACTACTCCATCGCCTGACTGGTGGAAGCGTGTGCTTTTGGTGGCTCCTTGCTATAGACCTTCAGGACAACCACCAACTCCTGGTGCTGTTTTTACCTCTGAAATGATATGCGAGGCAACAATTGATAGGATTATCGAGCTATTGAAGTTGACAAATTCAGGCAAGGTGTTCTATCTTCACAGATGTAGTTGGAGTTTTCCTCAAAATTAAAGGGAAAACGACACAAATGGTCCATGAATTTTGTTCCAATGTGCAATATCACCTTGGAATTTTTATACGTTCAATGTGGTCCCTAAACTATTAATAATGTTAAATCTACTCCTTAGATTATATAAAAAATGGTTAATGTCGTCCTTTCGTTAACTCAAGTTTTGCTAAGGTGGCTTTCAATCTGTTAAGTTTGAAGGTTGAACAACAAAAAATAGTTATATGTGAATTAATTAAGTATGATATTTATCTCAAATTAGGATATAGTAATCCACATCATTAGTTAATGATGAACATATTAATGCCTCAATGTTTTGCTCTTTAAAAGTAGATGGATAAAAAGATGATGTTGACTCATCATTTTCAAAAGTCCAATTCAGCATATAATGATTCATGTCATCAAATAACGCCTGATTTGTTGTTTGTGCAAACGAAGGACTACATTGAACATTTACAGATAGTTCAGTGACCACATTCCAAGAAGGACATTGCACATTGGGCTACATTTCTCGTAGCATATGTATCATTTTCCCTAAATTAAATGTACATTACGTTAGGAATTCTAGATATGTTCTTGCACTGTTAAGGAGAATTGTGCTTTACAGTTTTGGAGAAGGAAACATATTAGTTCTAAAAGTGATGATTTGCAAAATTGCATGCTTTGAATATAATCTAGTTAAGCATGAAGATATTTCCATCTTTGTATGTTGCACTGATCAATAGGAAATTCTTCTTGTGGTGGTCATCAAGATAACATTAGATCAAGGGTTTATTATTGGGCTTTGCATTTACTCATTTGTACTTTAATGCAAAAAAATGGGGAGCGACTAACAATTGATCAATGGTTGCGAAGTTTAGGATTTAATTTGCTATCTAAAAGGATAAATCAAGGTCTTGATTGGTTCTTTGACAAAGATAATTGAAGATAACATATACTTCTCTAGCTTAGATAAAGGTAATCAAGTAGGTAGGAGATGCAAAACTGATAAGCCCATCATGAAGATAATCATATTTATGAAATTGCTAGGACTTATGATCGGAGGTCAAATTAATCATAAAAAAAAAAAAAAATGCCAAGCAGGCCAAATACTACTTTCTCAAAATGATGGAAGACCACCTTAAAGTCACTATGATCGATTCAAATGGGAACTGTTGGAACACTTTAGTACCTGAGACTTAGTTTGGTATTTGTTTAGCCATCATTTGGACAAGGCTGCTTATTCTAAGCTGCCATTCTATCTGGGCAATTGCACTTTTCGGATGTTTGCATCAATTCCTCTATTTAGGTAGTGAAGTTGTGCTCTTGACTTTTACCTAGTCAACTCCTTTTAAGCCAAAAAACCAGTCTTGCTGCTGAATTTTTTTTTTTTTTTGATGCTTAAATAACTTTTTTAATTAGTCATAATGAAGCACGTCGTGCTGATGCAATGTTTGAACTATTTAATTGCTGATTTAGGACCTTTACGAACAACAATAGAGGTTGTTTGAAAAAACTTTCCTGCAATAACTTCGGCTGTGAAAAGATGCACTGTAACTTTTATGAAGTTTTTGGCAAACACTTGACAGCTGCAGCATCTCCAAAGACATACTGGCTTAGAACGGTTTTTAAGGATTTCTCTATTCTAGGTTTTAAGATAGCTTTAAAACATGTTTTGTCAAATGTACTGGTTGCACCACTTCACAACACAATCATTAATCGATATAGCTACAATTTAGCCACAATTATGTCAAACGGGCTTTGTATTTTTAGTAGTATAACTTCTAGCAACTGAGCAAGGAAATTGGGAGATTGGAGAATGTGTTTTTGATAGAATTAAATTCCATTTGGTCAAGTGGCAGGCGATAGAAACATTTTGATAGAGGGGATCTTGGGAGTTAAATGTTTGTTGCTTAGAAACATTTTGATAGAGGGGATCTTGGGAGTTAAATGTTTGTTGCTTTTTAATGAGGCTCTAGCTGGCAAATGGTTACGGTGTTTAATGTTGTACATGATCACCTCTAGAGGAGATTGTGGTTGTGCAGTATGGCTTGGATAACATGTTGAGATGAACTTGTGTTTGGGGGACAACATGTTGAGATGAACGTGTGATTGTGTTAGAAAACTTGCACATTGAAGAATTAGTATAGTGTGAAGCAGTTAATATATTATAGTTGACCCATAACTCATTAGTTTAGTTTTCGAGTGAATGTGGGTTCAATTGGATATGCTGATGGGGTTGAACTTGGTCTTTTTCGTGGCGATCTGCTCTATTGAAGATATTGGATTTCTGTTGCATGCTCCCAACAAGTATCAGAGTTGATGATTGATTGGTGGCACAATCTCATGTTTCTTGAATGTCTCAAGGAAATAATGTTGTGACAAACGTAGTTTATGGGCAGCCTTCATAGTTTGGTATGGCGAAAGAGACCTTAATATGAAGGTGCGTGTTGGAAATTTAAGTTGAGACAAGTTGACGCAAATGTATACCTGAATTAAGGAAAAGCAGACCTAACACTAAGCTCACACGTGATTGGGAGATTGTTGAGATGCACGTATGTGTTGTGTTAGAAAAGTCCCACATCGGAGAATTTGTATGTTGTGAAAATATTCTAGTTGGCCCATAACTCATTAAAATACTTAAATTAAAGGGTAGTAGACCTAACAATGAGCTCATATGTGGAGGGGAGATTGTTGAAATATATGTGTGAGATCGGAGAATTGGTGTGATGTGAAGTAGGTAATATATCCAAGTAGGCCTATAACTCATTGATTTAATTTTTTGAGTGATGGTGGATCCAACTTGATAGTCCAACTGGATACGTTGGCGACCTGGGACTTAGGTCTCTCTTGATGATCTCCGCAGGTGAAGGTATTGGATTTCAATAGCACGCTTCCAACATAAAATGGTTTTGATTACCAAATATAGAGGATCATTGCATGGTTTTGGAACGTGGAGGTGGATTAGAGAGGCCAAGATGACCTTTACACCTTTGTTAAAGTTGGTGAGGAGAGTAGAACTTATACTTGTAGTGACGTTTGGCATGGAAACATGCTGCTAAAAAATTGGTTTCTTGACCTCTTTTGTATCTCTAGGGACATTTATAGAGGTTTTTGTGGAGGATTGTTAATTTTTGAACTTTGAAGTGACTTCTTAGCATATTGATTTTTCTTAGGCAAGATTGCAAGTTGGAACCTTTAATAACTTTTTTGACTAGGCGTTGGACTCTTATATTACCGCCTTTTCTAATTATATACTGATGTGGAAATCTGTCAAAAGTAGTAACTTTTTTGTTAAATCCTTTCATGGTTTTTTAGAGGAGAAGATGATGGTTGGTGATGGATTGACTTCCTGGATATCTATTTGGAAAACCAAGGTCCATGTAGGTTGCCTTATTTGGTTGGGAAACTTCTCGCAGGCACATCCTTACTTTGGACAATCTGAAAAAAAGAGGAGTTTTGTTAACCAGTAGATGCTTCCTTTTCAAACAGAGAGGAGAAACCGTGTTAAACCTTGTTAGAAAGTCCAATCCAAAAGCTTAAGTTGATAGGTGAAGGGATACTACATGAATATAAAAAGCATTTAGGATTCGTTGTCAAGTGATGTGGAACAATATTTCAACATCTCCTCTCACATTCGGATTATGAGCTGCGCGTGGAATTTTTTTACCACGCACCTTCACGTAAGGGATAAATAGCTTTGATACCATGTTAGAAAGTCCAACCCAAAATCTTAAGCTTAATAGGTGGAGCAAAACCAAATGAATATAAAGAGCATTTAGCTCCACTGTTTTATTTTTGGTTCATAGAGTGGAATGAGAACTTTTGAGTGGCAATGGTCCTCTATTCAAGATCTTATTCAAAATTGGCTTAAAGTTCTACATATTTGGTATAGTGGGGATATGTTCTTGGATGTAGATGCTTCACTCGACATTGTGGATACCTTGTCTTGTAAATGAGATCCCCTTCTTGGTTTTGAGCTCTTTCTGGACATGAGCTCCTTTTGTACATAGGTTGGCTTCCCTTTGGTGTCTTATAGTGAATTTCTCTTTACTTTAAAAAAAAAAATACTGATGTACTAACAACTTCCTTGACCAGAATAGACGGGAAAGCTGGTCACCTGGTCAAGACCCTGGGAAGATTAAGAAGCCTGTGAATATAAGAGATATCGTGTACCCTATATATGATATTTATGCTGTAACTCATTTGAAATGAAGACTTCTCTGTAATAAAAGAAGATGGTTTTCTATCAAATATGGGAGTAATCATGGAGGGAAAGATAACTTTTGGCCATGCTCTTTTGGTTTGCTGCTAAAATTAGATTCTTCAAAGTTGTGCTTTTTATTTGTTGTGACCGAAATTGATCTCATACTTCAGATTTCCTTATCATTCTGCCAGTGTTATGTTTATTTTTCTACATGCCTGGACTTTTAATGCTGGTAAAAAATGATTAAAATCTAGTCATTCATAGATTGCTGGAGATTTAGAATGGACTCACAACTAGCATAATTTTTTGCAGAGATAAATTGCTGGTCAGAGTGGCTCATCTTTTCAGATATCTTCTTTTTCCTAATGAAGAGTGGGTGTATCGATTTTGTTGATTTTGTGGACAAACTAGTTGTGCGACTTACAGAAGGCGATCAACATATTCTTCGTACAAATCATGTGACTTGGCTACTTGCTGAAATTATTCGAGTCGAGCTCGTGGTAAATGCTTTGAATTCAGATTCTAGAAAGGTTGGTTTTGAACTATCAATTGGTTTTGGATCACTATCTTTCAGTTTTTTTCCTGTTTTTTTTGTTTTTTGGCCATACGGTCTCGTTTCTAATCAATATATGCTCAACAGGGTTACTTTGGCTGTTGGGTGTGAGTTATTTCATATCACCTTGTCGGAACATGTCTTAGAAAACAGAGAGATAAGTTTACATGATGAATTAGGACCCCATTCCTTAATCCTCTCCTTATACAGTGACTCAGCTGATAACAGTCACAAAGTTGGTTCGGTGGTCAAAGCATTTTTTAGTCCTCACTTGACATCTGACTCAAGCTTCAGAACAGATGTTGATTGTTGATCATCCAGTTTATTTGACTTTTAATGAACATGATAATTTATTTGTGGTATTTTTGGTTCTTTCTTCAAGCTACATTCGCGCTGTAATTCAGCTGTCCAAGTTATTAATAAAATTTTTTACGTGTTTCTAACATACATTTTGCAGGATGCATCTACTCAATTCACCTAATATGCTCTTGAATAATATGTTCTGCTCTTCATCTATTATGTGCTTGTTCTCAAGAGGACCTGTAAATCAATGTGATGACAAAGGTTTACAACAGAAGAAAGTGAACTTGCATAATGATGATTGTAGTGAGAAACTGGAGAAAGAGAGGAAATGCTGAATATGATGAGCTGCGAATATAATTTTGTGAAGAGTATGTAGAATGTTGCTAGAATAGATGATTTTTGTGAGCATGGAAATTCTAGATGAGTTATAGTGGAGTATGCAATGTGGAAGACTGGACTCAACTTTTATTTGGCTAAATGTAGATGTGTGAAAGTTTTGACATTGAAAGATAAAAACAACAGTCTGGTGAATTAATATTTCCTTTATAGAATAAAATGAAAAGGTGTTTATTTTAGAAAGAGGAGGGGGCCCAATGGAAAAGGGCCATAAAATTTTTGTTCAGGTGGCTGGGCTTTAATACTAAATATGACTTGGTTAAATTGCTGGTGGCAAAATTTCTCATAGAACAGATATAAGTCGCGTGCATAAACCTTGCATAGGACAGATATAGATCACATGCATAAACCTCGCTTACTGAGGAGCACTTACTTAATTCCATGCTTCGAAACTTTGCCTTCGGATGAGGAGACAAAATCTTGATCATAATTGTGTACAGGGTTTCAAGAGGTTTTAACTCTTATAGAGTAACTTGCCTATGCTTATAACACTTGTGATTCTCCAGCAATCAGGTCCTTGTATATGATATTAGGCTTCCTTGTACTACCTGGTGAAGGGTTTGATTGATGAACATGGTTTTAGTAGACCATGGATTAAAAGGACAAACGTCCACTTCTCACTTATGGTAATTAGCCTTGATATGAGATGTGGTTTCTTGCAATTTAGATCACATGCATAAACCTCGCTTACTGAGGAGCATTTAAATTAATTCCATGCTCCCAAACTTTGCCTTAGGATGAGGAGGCAACATCTTGATCATAATTGTCTACAGGGTTTCAAGAGGTTATAACTCTTATTGAGTAACTTGCCTATGCTTATAGCACTTGTGATTCTTCAGCAATCAGGTCCTTTTATATGATATCAGGTTTCCTTGTACTACCTGGTGAAGGGTTTGATTGATGAACAGGGTTTTAGTAGACCATGGGTTAAAAGGACAAATCTCCGCTTCTAACATACAGTAATTAGCCTTGATATGATGTGTAGTTTCTTGCAATTTAGATGGTTTTTGCAGATTAATTCACATATTCTTCAAATGTTTAATATCTTTTACTCTTGAAGTTCAGAATGTTGAATCATTACATAACTCCTGCTTTGCCCCCTGCTAGGTGGAGACAATCAGGAAGATTTTGTCATTTCATCGAGAAGACAGGGGCTCAGATCCTAATAATCCTCAAAGTATCCTACTTGATTTTATTAGCAGTTGTCAGACTTTACGAATTTGGTCACTGAATACAGCAACGAGGGAATATTTGAATAATGAGCAGCTTCAGAAAGGAAAGCAAATAGATGAATGGTGGAGGCAAGTGGGCAAAGGTACTGCTTATGAATAGCCTTGTTAGAGTTTAGTTGTTTGATGGTATAGACATACCTATTACTACTTGTGAATTCTATCTACTGTTCCATTATTGTTGACTTCTCACTTAAGCCATTCTTTCCATTGGCTGACAAATGTTCATTGGCTTCTAGAAAAGCATAGAAAAAAATGGACTATAAGCTTGGACACAGAGAAAAAAGACATATAATGTGCCTAGAAAATTTAATGTGCCATTATTGTGTGCCTAGCAAATTTGATGGCTTCTAATTTAAGTAGGATTGTACTTCTCAGGAAAATTTAATAGGAATGGCAGGCCAGGTAAAAGGAGATTTCATGTTACCTTAAAATAGAAGCTGCAAATGCCTATATTCCTCCACCAGGAGATGTTCCTTTACTGAGTTAGTCTTTTTAAAAACCTTATTCCTTTCTGAAACATCTTTCTTCATTGGTGTTTTTACACTCTGCACCGTCACTTTCCAGAATTTACACTTGACATCCTCTCACTTAATCTTCAATAATTACCTGCACCTTGTGTTAGTATTCTTTTACTTGATCACCCTCTACAGTTTAATTATAAGCAATGATGCCACTAGAGGCTGAGATTCCATTTAACACAAATGCACTTCAGCTAGCTGCACTTCCATGCAGATCACAGATTCTGAGTAAGGCAACTTTCTGGAGGTAAAATTATTTGGATGAATAAGAGGTTGTGGTTGCCAGCAAGGTAGCAGGAAAGAGATATGTTGAATGGGATATAAAATCATGCAGGATTAACTCGGAGACTGCCTCTGAGCATCAAACTAATGTAAACCGAAAATCAAGACATCTATGATAATTTAGAAACGAAAACCTAAATTTAATCATCACATATTTGAAAATAGATATGAAGTATGTGCCAATATGGGTCCATTTTCTGGTTTTGCGTCATGCAATTATCAACCTATAAAGCTTAGCAAACCGTTAAATAGGAAAGAAGGAATGATGACCCAAGAAGTACCTTGAGCTGCTTTTTGAAAATCACCTTTGAACTCTTCAGTTGACATAATTCTGACAACTTATGCTCTTGGCTACGTCAGTTAATTGTCACAATTGCCATGTGCATTTAATGAATGCATCTGATGTGCCACCCTACAACTTACGTGTATGAATAATACGAGTTCACGGACCTGATGCATGTGCTTGCACACAAACTCATGAGCTAGAACGCTGTAATTTAAATCACATATTAACAGAGAAAATCAATCAACCTTCTGTATTCTTTTTTCACCTCAAAGGAAGTGAATGCTATCCTCAACCATGTGGCTGTATTTATTTCTGTCTCTTATCGTTAGCCTAGTTTTAGGCTATCATAATGTCAATGTGGATGCTAATAGCAAAGTTTATTTGGACTGCACCAATTGCTTAAACCTGTTGTCTCAGACATGTTTATGAAGTTTCAATCCATGCATATCGAGCAGATTTTCTACAGCTTGTGGAGCTTCTTTTTCAGGAGATCGCATGATGGACTACATGAATATGGATGAGAGATCAATAGGGATGTTTTGGGTTGTATCTTACACCATGGCTCAACCAGCTTATGACACAGTGATGAACTGGTTATCCTCTGCTGGAGTTACGGAATTATTACCAGGTTCTAATATGCCAAATGAGAGGGTAATGAGGGAAGTAAGCCCAATACCAATGACCCTAATCTCTGGGTTCTCAATGAACCTATGTTTAAAATTGGCGTTTCAGATGGAGGAGGCTTTATTTTCCAACCAGGTATCCATTAATGGAGCTTTCTTATTTTTAACAATTCTGGTGGATTTTACTTTTGCTGCTCCATCATTGCTCATGTTCAGCTTAATTTTTAATTTGGCATGATATCATCTATTGCCACTTTGTACAGCTCTATCCTTTGTTTCTGTTTAATCTATGGTTATGCTTTGCAATGCCTGAGTGTGAAGCAGCAGGCATCTAATCCAATCCAAGATGATAATAATCCAGTAAATGTTGATAATTCATGCACCATTGTTTTGCCAATATTATATATTCTTTTCTGAATGCAGGTTGTGCCTAGTATTGCTATGGTGGAAACATATACCAGACTGCTGCTCACTGCCCCTCACTCATTATTTCGCTCTCACATCAGTGTAGGCACTTCTTTCACCTAGTCTAAGTAATAAGTATGCCTAATCTTTAATGCAAAGTTCTACCTAGTTGAGGTGACTATGTCCCATTTTCTGCAGCATTTGGCCCAGAGAAATCCGGCCTTGTTGAGTAAGCCTGGAGTTACAATTTTGCTATTTGAGATTTTGAACTATCGGTTACTTCCTCTCTACAGGTAATTCTGATTGGTCCATAGAATATCTCATGTTTCCATAGTATTTATGGTGTGCTTAACTCTAGTTATTCCTTTTGATGATCGTCCAGTGTTGAAACTTCTCGGCTCCAATTCTTGATCAATCTCAATCTTTCTCCATAGTCATTGGAATAAACTTTCTTTTCAGATACCAAGGGAAAACCAAAGCTTTGATGTATGATGTCACGAAAATTATTGCTGCTCTCAAAGGGAAGCGTGGGGATCATCGTGTATTTAGATTGACTGAGAACTTATGCATGAATGTAATTTTCTCACTGAGAGATTTCTTTTCAGTGAAAAGGGAAGGGAAGGTGAGTAAAATACTAGGTGAACGTGGAACTGATTATCTGGTCTTTTTTTCTGCTCTTGCCTGTTACTCAAATGATCTCAAATGCCAAAGATTTTTTTATCTAATATATTGCCAATATTTCTTTTGGCAGGGTCCAACTGAATTTACTGAAACTCTGAATAGAATGACGGTCATTACCCTAGCAATACTCATTAAAACTCGTGGCGTTGCCGATGCTGATCACCTTCTATATGTTCAAACGATGCTAGAACAAATACTAGCAACTAGTCAACATACATGGTCGGAAAAGACACTACGCTATTTCCCTTCTGTGCTTCGCGATGCCTTGGCAGGGCGAATCGATAAGAAGGGCCTTGTCATTCAAGCATGGCAGCAGGTTCATCATAGAACTTAAAACCCTTTTAGCTTCAGATCTTTGTTATCTCTACTTTTCCTAGACATAATTATTTCAAATAATATTGCATTTATGTCTAGTATCATTCGTTCCTTGCACTATATGGAGGAATTTCACAGGATTTTACTACCTTTTGACTAAAAAGTTCTTTTGTTCCCTTGTATTTTTTCGACACCCCATTTCTATCACCAGTTCTCGCCTTAGGCATGAGGAGTCTCGTGGCACATGATTCTACTGTTTTCTGAGTATTATATTGTTCAGGGATCATTCAGTGTGCTTGTTTTGAGCTGACAAAATGGTTGCCTTTGGATCTGATTCTACATCTTAGAATTTTAGTGTAGTTTGCAGTCTATGGATGAGCTAAGATATAGGTTCGCATGTGTTTTGGGAGGGTGGGTTTGGATTCATGATATCTTGAAAAAGAAATTCTGGTAACGTGATGTTTGTCATATTGCTAATCTTTGTTGGAAAGTCTCAAAAGCTTAAGTTATTGGGTGGAAGGAGATTACACGAATACAAGACTCATCTAAATCCCATAGACGAGTGATTCGGGATATTTTAACACTCTCTCACATGTAAACCAGGCTAAGAACGACATATGGAATTTGCAAATAAGGAGGCTCACATGCGTAACAAACTTGGGGAATAGCCTAGATGTTAGAAAGTCCAACCCAAAAGCTTAAGCCATTTGGTGGAGGGATCACTTTGAGTATGAGGCTCATCTAAACCTGTGGACAAGTGATATATGATACTTTAACAATCTCAAAACTAGCATATGGGTCAAAAATGGAATCAATGTAGACTTTCTTTGCAATGATTGTTTTACAAGTTAAATTAACCTATACAGCCAACATGTGCATCTTGTTCATGTATTTAAATGTCCTCTTGGTAAAGCTTAAATGTGGGAGACATGCTTTAGCTTTTCATTTAACAGGCCAGTTATTGGACATATTAGTTCTCTTATTCTACTATGTCCCTGTTTTACTCATGTACAGTGCAATATTAGTTTGGGAAAGTCCTGAAAATTGTGCATGAGAGGCTTTCGGACATACTTAGTTTTTAGCTATCCGTGTTGTAGATTATTTCTCAGAATAGGGTTAGACTCTTCATTTGCACTATGGTCATTACTAGTTTTCAAATTTCAGGGTTCGCTTTAACTTTGTTCCCTTTTTTTTTCCCCAGGCGGAGACAACAGTCATAAACCAATGCACCCAGCTTCTTTCGCCATCTGGAGAACCTAATTATGTGACAACCTATACTAGCCATAGTTTTCCTCAGCATCGTCAATATTTATGTGCTGGAGCGTGGATTCTGATGCATGGGCATCCTGAAAACATTAACACTGCAAATCTGGTATTACTGCAAGCCTTACAGCACTTTGCATGTTGCCATGTGGTGCTAATTAATTAGTTGCGTGTTTCCTTAATTGCAGAATATGTTTTTGGCCTAGTTTATTTCAATAATAATAAGTACTCCTTCAATCTCTCTCTATAACCTACATATATGTGTTCTGTATAAAAGGTGCGTGTGTTGAGGGAGTTCTCTCCAGAGGAAGTGACTGCTAATATCTACACCATGGTGGATGTTCTTCTTCATCAAATTCAGATGGAACTTCAACATGGGCATTCCATGCAGGTCTTTTAATTTGAACTTTCTAGAGATTTCAAGTGCATAAGAACTCTCTCTCTCTCTCTCTCTCTCTCTCTACTTGTAAAATGCAGGCATCCATTTTGATCCATGTGCAGCTCTTCCTTTTCAGGACCTCTTATTTAAAACAAGTACCAACCTTGCATTTCTGA
This sequence comes from Eucalyptus tenuipes, assembly GCA_014182365.1. NCBI lineage: Eukaryota > Viridiplantae > Streptophyta > Magnoliopsida > Myrtales > Myrtaceae > Eucalyptus > Eucalyptus tenuipes. The sequence continues at coordinate 26,111,370 of CM024538.1, read as the reverse complement.
TTTGGACCCATGAGTTGCTTCCTTTGGACATACTACTACTGGCACTTATTGACCGTGATGATGACCCCCATGCCTTACGCATTGTGGTAATTTTCTAAATCTTATATTTGTACTTTTTGTTGCAATATCTTATGTCCACTTGTCAGATCATATATGGTCTGCTATATTGCTTCCTCTGCCCCCCAATCAAATCAGGTTCTTTTCCCTTCTTGCTTGCGTGGTCTTTAAATCAACAGTTTCAAGGGGGCACGTCATTAATTTGTCTTCAGATAATATAAGATAAAAAGTTTTCCCTTATATATCAGGTAGCTGGGGCTCTAGTACAGAGAGTGAACACAGCGGTGCTCTTTTGGAATTAAATGATATGACAAGGCTATGGTTGATGATGTTATGGTATTGATGGTATTACAATCAATTGCATCTGACGTTATACCTAATGGTTAAAATTATAGGTCAGAAGTAATCTTATTATGATGTCTTTCAACTGTCATTATGCAAGAGTCTGTCATGTAGTTTATTTACTCTCAAGGAATGTTTAGTTGCTTTATATGTTTTCACCATGATGATTCAGCCATATGAAATACCTTGCTGTTTGACGATTGTCGATCTTCTTGTCTGTTATAAGTGGGAGGTTCACCATCTAGTAATAGAAACATCTATTCCTATCTTTGATTTGGCTTAGCTTCTGATGCTTCTCCCCACCTCATTATTACCTACCTTTCCTATTGTCTTCTTACTCCGTTGACACATCTCCCCTTAGCTTAGTAGAGAGCTGCCTTAGCTTTTGCCTCAGCAATCTTCTATTTCATGAGAAGTGGTCATTGTTTCAATACCTTTTTCCACTGTAGTTTAAAAATTCTTAAATGTTACCAATCATAATTTGAAGAATTTTAAAAATGAAAGCTAGAAGCTTCTCATCGGATAAGTCAAAATTAGAAGACTGTGTTGTCCTTTTTATACATCGGTGCTGTCAAGGCATGGAGAAAACCTGGATTCAAACAAGTACAACTTGCCAAGTAGACATTCTCAGTGGGGAAGCTTGAGGAAAGCTTGGCTCTGAAGACAGTCCTGCAGGTGGCCTATTCTGGCGCATGCTGAAAAACAAGTGTAGGCCCTAAAATGGTTAATAATTTGTTCTTTTCTAGACTGCAACTTTGTATTTAGCCCACGCTGAGCATTGGGTGCCTGGCCAAAAGGTCTTGACCAATCCCATGATGTGTTTGACTTGCTGCTACGCTGATTAAAGTCTGGTGGTCCCATTTAAGTCATAAGAAATAGTGTCTGATATGTTTGAGAAATAAGAAGAGCCACTGGTCTGCTTGTATAGTGGACTTCAAGTGTTTATGGTCTCATGTTTCAATTCTTTCGACGTAGCTTTGTCTTTTAAGTTTCCAGCTACTTGAACAATTGTCCCTATAAATAAATTCTTTATTTATCAAAAAAGGAATTTTTACTTCGATGGCATTAACAAGCATTATGCTCCAGATCAGCCTTCTTGACCGACAAGAACTTCAACAAAGAGTGAAACAATATATTTTGAATCGCGGACCTCCAGAACATTGGACTTACACTGGAACTTTTAAGCGTGTTGAACTGCAAAAGGCGCTTGGGAATCATCTATCGTGGAAAGATAGGTAAACTTGCTGGCAATATCATCCTCTTTGATGGCATGTTAAGAAGGATTTGGATTTTTGCTCTTTTAATCTCAGATGGAGATGCCATGTATTTCGTTAATCTTTAGATAATAACCATTTCCTGTTAATTGTAAGTTTAAAGTAAATTTGACTTACCCCAATTTTGTTAATTTTGGAGGACCAACAATTAAAAATTGCCCTTATTACACCGTATGATTAAGAACTAGCATGTGCATTTGTTTCAATAGAAAATATTTGTAAAAAGTACGTGGGAGTGTGTATTTTAGTTCCGGTTTTCCTTTTCTTAAAAGGCTTGTTTTTGAGAAGAGATTTCTAAAGAAGCATCTAAAATACTCTTACACAAGTAGGTTTTAAGTGCTGCAGTTTTTAAATTCTTTAACACAAGGATTAAGTGATTAGTTGCTGTCCCTCATAATTATAGATCTTATCATAGGCAACCCCTGGTTTTCTCAAGTATAAACCTTTTCTTTATGTGGTCAAAGTCTAGTAATTAGTTAATGAATGGATGTCTTGTGTGAATGTCTCAATCTGTTTGAAGTCTTCAATGCAGGAATCCTCCATAGCATGTAAATAAGCTGGCAACGAAACCTCTTTTTTCACTCTTCCTGTCTGTCTGAGTAATGAATGAAACCAGTTTGTCTAGTCCTTAGTCAATATAGGGACTTACATGGGTTGGATTAGCATTTGGCCAATCTGTTGCATTATGTTCATTAAGTTGAAAACGCGGGGACTTGGTGACTATATTTTAGTTTCATTTCCTCAAGATGCTTATTCATATTGCATCACTATTTTTTGTTTTTTACATCAGATCAATCTAAGTTGTCTCCTCTTGAATTGGATATTCACTAGGGTGAAATCTGGATTAGATAAAACGGAAATTTCTGTTTCAAGGAGTCCTTACTATTTATCACTGTCTACATGTTTGTTATGTACTAGATCTTAATCTTTCTCGGAACCCTTGAAACTATATACATTGTCTTTATACTGAATCAAGCTAATCCATTGTAGTCCCTCTCAAAGGCACGCAGTCACAGAAGGCGATTCAATATTCACTTTTTCTCTGTACAGGGAAAAGGGGAAGAGCAGAAATAACTAATTTATAGGAGGAAGATACTCACTCATTTTTCTTTAGAGTAGTGTTTCTCGCCCACTTGAGAGTTGCTAGTTGAATTGTTAGTCCTCCAAAAATAGGTCTCTGAAAGCTTTTAGGGCATAATTCATCTCGCCATTTATAATTGGATTCTGGGTTTCAGGAGCTTTCTCGATCTTCGGCTTACAAATCTCCAATTAAGTTAGTCTTGTGGCTATGCACATGCAATGAAGCTCTTGTAGCACGGATCGACAATATCCTCTTATTATTGAATAGGACTAATCATAGGGACAATATAGATGATCTTCTTGGTAAGAGTCTGAATGATCAAATTTTTGTGCCTTGTGCTGCATTCATTTTACTTGGACTGAGAACTTTCATCATGAACTCCTTTTTCAAGGAAGTCTTGAAAGCTGGTTTCATCTGTACACCAACTGTTATTCGATCTATTTAATTCAGCTTCAACTTTTACTGCAGCAATTTTTAGAGTAGTGTAAGCTATACTTCGTGATGGTTCCGAATTACAGTGATGCATGGTCATTGTGCTTAATTTCCAGTAGTTACTGGACGCTTCTGTGGACTGTATTCCAACAGTTTATGTTCATATTAGTTAATTGGGCAAATGATGCTTGATGATGCAGGTATCCCCCATTTTTTGATGATATTGCAGCCCGGTTGCTTCCCGTGATCCCCCTAATTGTTTACAGACTGATTGAAAATGATGCCATGGATCAGGCTGAAAGAGTCCTGGCTGTTTACTCTCCATTTCTAGCTTATCACCCTTTTCGATTCACATTTGTTCGTGACATACTTGCATATTTCTATGGTCATCTTCCTGGGAAGCTCATAGTCCGACTTCTGAAAGTACTTGATCTTAGCAAGGTGAATATCCTCTTTATATCTTAATCCTTTGAAATGCTGCTGTCTCTACAACCATGATGACTTGATTTTTTTTTCCCAGATTCCACTTTCTGAGTCATTCCCACAACACATTACTTCCTCAAATCCTGTCATGTGCCCACCTCTGGATTATTTTGCTACTCTGCTAATGGGTCTGGTCAACCATGTCATTCCTCCATTGAGTAGCGACGCAAAATCTGTTTCCGTTGGGGATACTTCAAACAATTCAGCTCGAGCTCCGCATAACAAAAATTTGCCAGTCCAACCTGGCCAAATGAGTGCCTCAGAAGGTCAAAAGGCATTTTATCAAATTCAAGATCCCGGCACACACACTCAGCTGGTTCTTGAAACTGCTGTGATAGAGCTGCTTTCACTTCCTGTATCTGCATCTCAAATTGTGTCATCCCTAGTTCAAATTGTTGTGAACATCCAACCTACCCTAATTCAATCTAGTAATTGTCTGCATGGAGCTCCAAATGGTGTTGGACAAGGTTCAGTCCTACCAACTTCACCTTCAGGTGGAAGCACAGATTCCTTGAGTGCAAGCAGATCTACTCCTTCAGTTTCTGGTTTAAGTACCTCTAACTTTGTCTGGCGAAGTGCTTATACATGTCAACAACTGTCTTGCTTGTTGATCCAAGCTTGTGGTCTTCTATTAGCTCAGCTTCCTACTGAATTTCACTCACAACTTTATTTGGAGGCTACGCGCGTAATTAAGGAGAGTTGGTGGCTGACTGATATAAAGAGGTCATTGGGTGAACTAGACTCTGCTGTTGGGTATGCATTGTTGGATCCAACTTGGGCTGCACAAGATAATACCTCAACTGCCATTGGTATGCATACATTACTATAACTTCTCAGCAGTAGCTCTTTTTTTTTTTGGGTCAGATTCTCAGCAGTAGTTTAGGGAGACTTTTTGCATATGCATGCCCTCAAATAGTGTTCAGCAAACAAGTCCACCTTTGCTTAAAATTTAACTTCGCCTTACATTAAAAATCCTCTTCATGGTTTTTGTTAGAAGCAACTGTAATATGATTATATTACCCTAATACTATGTTTGGAAAACATGACGGGAGAGGAGAATGCAAAGAAAATGCCCACTTATAAAAAAATTTCCTCCTCTACATACAAGAATTATAAAATTTTCAAATATTTACCACCCAAATTTTTGTTCACCTCCATTTTCATGTGCAATTATCATATGTTGTAAGCAAATCAAAAAACAGTCCGTGTAATAAATCCATAAGTGGAATATGTCCTTGTGTGCATCATCGTCCTTATGAGCTCTTGGTTTTCTTTACACTGGACTAATTTTCATCTTAAGCATGCAAGGTTATGATTATCCGGTTAGTAACGAGTGTACATGGGATTTTCCATTGAAAACATTGGGTCAATTTTAACTTACTGTCTTCCTTGATGTTGCAATTGAATAAACGACTCTTCATTTTGTTGTGCAGTCTACATATACTCAGCCTGACATGTAAAAATTCATGATGTGTTGCTGTTATTTACCTGACTTTTATTTGGTGGACTCTCAAATCATAATTAACCCAACCCATGTCCATCACGAATATCTGGATAATGGTACTGATCTGTATGTGTGCTTGTGTGATTTGTATTCTACACGTGTGTCAATATTGAATGAAAAAAAAATCCTGTAACCTAGAATAAGTTTAGTTCCAATAAAGAAGGCCCTGATAAGTGGATTCAGTGAATTCTTAGTCGATTCTATATATTAATGGTTCAAATGAATCTTCTTTTATTATTTAGTTCCAAATCCACGACGTCCATGAGTTATGGTCCAGAGCATGAGCTTGCATTTGTTTGCTATTCTGATAATTGTCCTTTCATGCACTATCCAGGTAACATAGTTGCGCTGCTTCATTCCTTCTTTAGTAATCTCCCGCAAGAATGGCTGGATGGGGCACAAGCGATCATCACACACCTCAGACCAATTACATCCGTTGCAATGTTGAGAATAGCATTTCGTATAATGGGTCCATTGCTTCCAAGACTTGCCAATGCTCACTCCCTTTTCAACAAGGTAAAGGAAGTGATCCCTCTATCTTCTATTTGGATGCTTCTGTGGAAAATGCGACAGAGAGAAACGAAGCTCAGTGTTCATTCGAATATGTTTCTTTACTATTTATTAGTTGAGAAACAAAATCAGAATTAAAACTTGAGCAGGGTAAGAAGTTTGTGGATCTTAAAACTTTTTCTTCTTAAAGGTTGAAAGTTTTGAAGGAAAATGAAGTTATCTCACAATCACAAAGTTTGAGTGGTTAGACAGGAAACATAAAACAGAATCTATCCTTCCCTTTTGCCATGTTTAAGAGTTGAGAGGGTGGAGAAACAAAGGACTAGCCTCTCTCATGCGGTCTTATAGTAGATAGAAAGCCTTTTGCAGTGATAATTTCATAAGATTGGAGTTTTTAAAAAAATTAACCGTGTTGATGTCTATAGCCCAGATAGTGAGTTTTCTTCTATTGTGTCATTTCTTTATTTCAGCTGTCAACATTGTCATTTATATTTTTGTTTTTTGCTTGTAGTTGTGTAAAGCTTTACCAGTTTGGTCATATCCTATATGTTAAGGTTAAATGACTAATTACAAGAAACATTTTCTGATGACACAAATGTCCTGATTCCTATAATTGGTTTGAAGTGCAAGACAATGGGATAAGTTGACTTATTGCATTTGTTCCTTGAAGTTGTCTTACTATCTTCTTTATCATGCTCTGTACTCTGTGCTTCAAAGGAGACTTTTTCAGGAGCATGCTTGATAACTAGAATATTCTTCTTTAAGTTCGTACTTGCACTTTTATTTTTTATTCAAACCCTAGTGAGTACTTTCCAAAGTCTTATAGCAGGATGCTGCATTTTTCAAGTAATTGTAATCAGTGTTTGTTTAAAACTCATCGTTCTGTCGACGGTACTTAATGTGGATGGTGTTTCAGCAATAGTGAATGTAAAGCTGTGTACTTATTAAGTGTTATCAGTTAATGTATGATTCTCTTGAAGTCATTTTATTTTTCACTAAGGGAGAGAACATGAACAGTAGAACTTTGATGTGTCCATTAAATTACCGTGTACAATAATCTAAGGCTACGTTTGGTTGTCCGGATATTTAATTAGGAGAGATTTGGATAGGATAGGATATGAAATCCTGGGATTTTCTTATATCCTATCAACTGTTTGGTGAATGACAATATTAAGGTCGGATATATTCACATCATATCACGTACATTTTTTTGATATATATGACATATCATTGTAAAAAAACCTAAAATTCATGAACTGAGATGATAAAAATCTCTCGCGACACTATTCTTTAATTTATTTTTATTTTATTTTTCCTATCTTTTTAAATTATTTTCTTTATTATTTCTTTTTTCGCCTTTCATCATTCTTTAATAAAATTTTATCAAATAGTAAACTGTACTAATATACCTAAAATGTAATAAATATAAATATATAATTAAAAGATTGAATGTATATCATAAAATATAATTAAAGTTGAATATATAAATTAATATAAGATTAAAATTAAAAAAATAATTTTTTATTTTTTATTTCTTAAATTAGAATTGAAATATTACTATATTGAAATATAACTTCAATTTTGTTAATTTAATTAGTTTTGTTATTCGAGAAAAATAACTTTTTTATTATGGACATTATAAATCTTATCTATTTTTATCCCACTTTTGCACGGGATAATTTGATCAGGCCTATATCTCCGTTATATCCGACTTCATTTTGTCATGAGCAAACACCAAACGTAAAATAGGATAAATCATATCCTATCCCAAATTTTATTCTAATTGTCAAATGCAGCCTAAAGGTGTATTCTATGTATAAATGGTCATTTTTCATGATTCTCTATCAGTCTATTATCTGTGATTGTCAACTGTTTCTGCGCGTCATTAATTTGATCTATCATGTGGTATTTTGCACCTACTCATTAAACTAAGTTGTTTCTTATTCTTCTCACTTGTAGATACTTACATTGTTGTTAACCACATTGGTGGATGTCTTTGGGAAGAACTCACAACCCTCAAACCACGTTGAAGCATCAGAAATAAAGGATCTCATCGATTTCCTGTAAGTGGTTTTTCCTTTTGTATGGTTATCCAGGCAGAACATTACAGATGTTTTTGGTGCATGAGGTTTTGGAGAAGTGCTTCAGTTAATTACTCTATAGCGATTCCCAAAAGGTGCTCAGTTTAGAATTTGACAATTCTTTGCATGGTATGACATATCATCGTAAATTTTGTATATAGGAAGACTCATGATTTTAGCCCAAACTTTGGTTCAAAATCTTCTCCATAACAAATCTTTACTTCTCCTTTCACCAGAATTGCAAGCAGTAGTATCTTTTCTCCTCTAATTAAATGTATGCTGAAATGAGAGTTGCATCTGCTACCTAATGGATGTCTTCTTAATTGTTCTACCAGCCATCATGTCGTCCATTATGAAGGTCAGGGAGGACCTGTGCAGGCGAACAGCAAGCCCAGACCTGAGGTACTTGCTCTCCTTGGTAAAGCATCCGAGAGACTTAGACCAGACGTGCAGCACCTTTTTTCTCACTTGAAACCTGACATAAACACTTCCATCTATGCTGCCACCCACCCGAAGCTTGCACAAAATTCAGGACAATGAAAGCATCTATAGTCGACACCTGGAGCCTCATATGTTTGCTCAATAAAATTACAAGGGGCTCCTCATTTTGGCCGTTTCTCCCTCTTATACCTGCTGGCATTTGAAAGCAAAAGAGTCGCTGATTCTGAAGCATGAATATATGCAAGTCTACTTGGTGCTGACCTTGGCGTCATAAATAGCCTGCAAACTGTTCGCTGGATACTCTCTGATAATCTCTTCTGTAAATCTGTTCTGTAAATCTGTAAATACCCAATGTTGTGATACATGGATGGGTGAACGTGGTTGGGACCTAATTTTTGGCCAAATAACTTGAATGTAGTTGAGCCTTGCTTTTCTACTAGCCTACTAATTTTAGATATTACCTCGAATCTTGGTTATTAAGTCTTCAAGTGGAGTTTGGATGTTACTAAATTCTCCTCCTCTGTTCTCTCAGTATGCGTGTGTTTTGGATGTTTGCCCTGTCTAATTGGCTGCTTACTTCAATGATGACATGTCGATTCATAAACATGCCAACAAAAAGTTATAACTACGATCTCCCGATGGTGATGAGGCCTTTCGTTCAGAATTTCTGTATAGGATTCATTGTTTAGATTGATCGTTGGGACGTGCCAAAATTTTCTTCGGTAGTCAAATTTAAGTAGTGCAACTTCGCACATGGAATATCACGACTGAAGATGAAACCGTGCGTGGTTTGAAGGACATTATATAGTTCATCGAGGAAAGAGATAAACAGTGTCACTAGAGTGCTTTGTAAACTGGATCGGACCGGTTGAATTATCTGCTGGTCAATTCTTGGTTTGCTTAATTGCGCGCCACTCATAAATCTGATTTAGCTTGCCATCATGAGGTAGTAGTTAAGAGGAGGAGAGGGAGATCAGAGATGGGTGTATTTTCCCAGCACGCTGGCCTTTTCCTCTCGGCCATTGAATGGGACTCTGCGTATCACTTTCCAAAGACCACAATCTTCATCTCAAGTTGCTCTTGCCTCAGAGAAACTCTCAAAACTCTTATCCATAATTCTGTGATTGTACATTACTAGTCATAAATAAAATTTGCCCAAGATATCATCATACAAGATTTTGAAGAATTTCATTTGCTTTCGGCACGTCTCCCCCGAACATAGAACTTACCGCGAGCATTGCGGTTATTAGCAACTTGTGGTTATCGGCCACTGCGATAATCCTAATTGCAAAGTAGAAGAAGATTTTGGACCCAAGACTTCCGTGTGTGGTTTATAGCTTCGCGCTCTCTGGGCATGCGTTCTTTTAAGGTCCGTATCAATTCGCGAAAACTACTGAATCTCTGGGAAAACAAGTAGAACAGTGAATACAGTATAGTTAAAGGAGACTTTCTTTTCTTTTTTTTTTGATCGACAGTTCAAGAAGAGTTACGAGGCACAAAACCGGATCACTCTGCACATATTACAGTAGATTTCCTTTCACGCAGCGTAATGGGACTTGCATCGGAGTACGCATCAAGCCAAGCATATGGAAAAGATTTGCTTCGCCGAATTGACATGAATCGGATGTAACCTCCCCTGAAGCAATATCAAGACACTTAAAAAAATAGTCTCTAAGAGAATCATCTTTCTCAAAGGTCGTGTCATCTATATCCTCGGAGCATGTTCTTTCCGAAATCTTAGAACATCCTATCCCACGGGTGCTCAGTAAAGTCTCTAGGCGAACTAAGGAGAGTCATCATCCTACAACTGACAATAGTCTCTTAACCATTGCGTGCATAAATTGTGTTGACCTCAATTAGCATACCAGGTTCTGGGCAATTCAGAATATTCAACTTGCAGGCAGGTGCGAGTAGCAAGACCTCTTTCACTGCAGCTTATATGACCTAGAAGAAGCGATCTGGGTGCAGATGTTGATCTAATATACAAACTCAGCCCATCATCAACCTCCCACTCAATATGAAAACTCATTTTGGTGACCCTCAATTCTCACACACTCAACTGCTCCAGTCTTTAGTGCCGACCCCAATACGGTCCAATTTCTTATTCATTTTCAATAATCAGTCTTGCATTGACGTCCAGTTCGAATTGCCCAAAGGAGTGCATCTGATGAAACAGTCATGTTCCCATCTTATTTTTCGCTTAATGAGAATTGGCAAAGCTCCAAGCATGAGTCTGATCTTATGTGAACCAAATTGAGACCGGCACAAATCCATTTTCCTACTGTATTCATCATCAAATTACTAAATCAATCACGTTATCCGGTGCAGAAAAGATGAATCACAATCCACAGCTCACAGCAGAGCCTAACAAATGGGGAAAATCAATTCGTGTTTTGACGATCGAAAGAAAGGCTTTTCCTTTCAATTGTTTTCCACAACTACAGCTAGCAGCAATAGCTAAATCCACAAGGACTTCCTTCAGCTCATACTCTAGTCCCATAAATTTTTCGATGTCTAACCCTGTCAGGTGAATCTTTTCGCACATAAGGTTACTCCACATCATCCCATTCCACAACTATCTGCATTTCATCCCCACTAATCAAACTCAGGCTGGGATACTCAGAACCAATCAGACAGCACAGGGAAATTCCATATACGAACTCTGTGCCGTCCAAGCAATTAATACTCATTTAAAATACAGCAAAAGATCTCCACAATAACCAGCACAACGAACCGAAAGCTAGCCACGACACAACAAGATCTCCACACAGATGAAACGCCAACAGACATTATACTCAGATTCCATGTCGAGAGGTCATTCCAGAAAATATTCGAACATCACGACGAGTATTCAGACAGCAAAATCCGGAAAAAAAAAATAAAAAATAAAAAACAAAACGGACGGAGAAAACTAGGAACGCCATCTTGAGGAAAATCCACTCATCTCGAGGGGGCGGGAGCGGGGTGCCGGCGGGATCAATCGCGGGCCTTGAGCCGCTCGAGCCGCTGGTTGAGCTGCTCGATGCGGACGACGAGGTGGGTGACGGAGTAGAGGAGCCAGTAGAAGACGAGGGCGGCGACGATGAGGAGGGCGTTGCGCTGGCTCTTCATGACGGACTTCTGGTGGCGGAGGTGCTCCGAGGGGGAGCAGGAGGCGTCGTGCTCGCAGCTGGGCCGGGTCTCGTACTTCCAGTAGATGTCCATCAGCAGGAAGAGGCAGAACGGCACCACCGACAGGAACGGCTTCAGCAGGTTCCGGTCACGGCGACGAGCCCCGCCGCAGGCCGTCGAGCCCCGGGAGCGTCAGCAGCAGCACCATGATCGCCTCCGCCCCGGCGGCGTACCCGAGGACCACCCACTCCAGAGCCATCCGCGCGCGCGCTAGGGTTTTCCGAGGGGGAGGAAAAGGCTTCTGGAGATCTGCAGATTTTGGATTTTGCTGGATCTGTTTAGGGGTGCTTTTCTTCGCGACGAAGGAGAGAGACCTTTGAGGGGAGGTCGATTTGGGGATTTTTCTACTCAGTCTTCCTTCTCCTTCGCGGCGAAGGAGATGGGAAGAGGGGGCTAGTAAAATTGGTTCGGTTACAGGTGGGAGCTCGCGGCCGCGACACGTGGCTGTTGCAGACAGGTGCCAAGTAAGGGTGAGGAATGGGCCGGGCTTACCTCTTCATGGGCCATTCCTGGTTTGGGCCCACGACGAGGCCTATGTAACCGTGGTGCTCGATTGCGCTATGATCATGGCCGGGATGGCCCATGGAAGCGGAAGGGCCCGATGATGACATTTTGGGTGGGCTTGGGATTAGTGAAAGCTCGACCCGACCCGATCCGACCCGACCATAATATTTGTATATAAAAGTTGGGCTTTGACAAATTTAGGCCCCTTCTGTATATCTCGAGTTGACGGAAGTAAACATGGAATATGTCCCGAACTTTAGTAATCACCAACCCAACTCGCTTTTTAGAGCTCGATCCCTAGGTGTGTTTCGTTGAGATCCGATGCCTCCAAAATATAATATTTCGTAATTGGTCGCAACTTACAAGAGGGGGAAGCCAACCGATCAAAGGAAAATCTTTTATCGAATCAGATACTAGGGGACGTTCGGACCTTTACGTCTCTCTGCATTAGATCCGTGATGGATCATGTACAAAGGTCGCATCGCATCTTTAGATGTAAACATTGTCAATGAACGAGATCCATCCTATACAACGTTCAGGAGAAATTCTAGATGTACATGGAATGTTGCGCTCAAACTCGATTACTTAAACATTGTCAATGTCAATGATAGGTTTTAGGCTTTGAACAATGTAAAAGGGGAGATTTATTTTCTATTTTTAATGCATTTTCCCAATTGATGAAATTAATTCCACATCCTTACTTAGCTAATTCAGTGATTTTCCTTACGATTTTGCTTGACTGAATTTTTAAGTCAAAACTAGTTATGGTTATCCAACGTTCTTATTTTTGTTAATTGATTTTTTTCTTGTTGGAAGGAAAATTTTCATTTCATATGAAAGAGAGATACATAACTTCAAGACAAAACCAATCCCAAAAACTTATAATCAAGTGCAAATCTTGAAAATGAATCAATTTGGAACCGCATGTAAAGATTCGCTCATTCCACAATAATGGATTTGTCAAAGCATCATTGCCCATTTGACAGTCAATTATTGAAACTCGCCTCATCATCAGTAATAATCACATGCTGAGATTTCCCTTTCTAGTAGTTACAACTTTGTGCGCCTAGGTTTGGCCTTTCTTGCACCATCACCATATAGAGACTACAACATCACTAATAGATTGAAAGAGGACAAATTAAGCATTGTGAATCTCATATCCATATCTAGATTTAGATAGCAGAGCACCCAAATGTTGATCTAACTCTAAATTGGGAGAGAAGAACTGCAGAACAGATACAAGAGAATAGTTTCAGAGACTTGTGAAGCGCTCGACTTTTTGGAGCAAGCACCTAGGGCCAAAGCGAGCGAGTAGATTCGGAGAGAGTTAATTCTTTTGAAGCACTTATGCTTTGAGTTTTAAAGCTCACAGGGACAAAAGTCTCAAGTGTTTGGAGGATATAGATAGCAATGTCGATAAAATCAAGGAAGAAGTCTTGAAAATGAAAAGATAAGGAGGTAGGCAGGTAAATGGAGAGGGAGAGAGAGCGACTTAGGAAGAGAATCTTAGAGAAAGGGTTGGTGACTGGGAAGAAGAGAAAACACTAAGGTTACGTTTGGTCATTCGGATTTGAACTAGGATAAAGTAAGATAAAGGAAGATTAAATGGAGATTTGAAATCCTCCAAATATCCTCCAATTTGTAGAAATATACCCTCATATGTTTGGTGAAAACCTAAGATAGGATTTGAAGGCAAAGCTACTATGGTAGGGGAAGCGTGATGGAGGAGGGCAAGGTATAGAGCGAAATGAAGGAGAGCGATCTCTTCCATTTAAGCAAATAGCCTGAAGGCCAAAGAGCGCCTAGTTTAGAGTTAATTGGAGTGAAATCATGGGACAATGGAGGTTGAGAATGAGTAATCAGAGGTGAAATAGATAGAGAAACCGAGAGTTGATTATGGAAAAGCTGGAAAACTGACTGAGGAAAAGAGGGAGCAACGAATGAAGTGGTGAGCCCTACCCTTCCAAATGAGCTATGAGCAAGGGCATTGGCAAGAATATTTGAGGACGCCAAAGTTACGGACGGTCATGATGGACGGCCACCAGAGTGGTGGTGGGGTGCCATGCCAAGGACAGTGAGTCTCCGAGATGTAATTTTCCTAATGCATGGGAATTGTTAAGTTAATTTTTAAAATTTTACATTCAACATAGATTTGTCCCACCCCTATGCCAGATTTCTTATCCGACATTTTATCCGGATGTATCTAGGTTTATCAAATCCGGAAAACATCACCAAACACAGGATATAATAAAAATTATTCTATCTGAGCTCAAATCTAAATCATCAAACACAACCTAAGAGAAGGGGTTGGGAATGACTTTTTTTTTTTTTATTAACTGTTGAGTAAATTATTTTTCGGCACCTATTGTTATCAAAGAAGTTGATTTGGGCTTGTTTAACTCGAATCGAATTTCGATGAAATAAAATATAGTGAATAACAATCACAACTATAGCTAAAATATACCTCTAAAGTCCAACAAGCTCAATGGTAGAAGCACAAACAAGCCGACCCTTAAATCGTATTAGTAAATCATGTAAAAGATTAGTTCATCGGAACAAGCCCTTATATCGTATTAGTAAAAAATGTAAAAGACTAGCTCATCGAAACAACCTTATTGATCACCAATTCCTATACCTCAAAAAGAATTCTCAATCGTATATGAATTTAATTTCGGATGTCAAAACCCACTTGAGCATCTACAACCTTCGCATCATTGCACATACTCATGCAAAAACAGAACGTCATCGTGACATAGAGAGACATCAAACATGGATCTTTTTTCTGGTTACTCTCCCCCTAATGTTAGTACATATGAGATTTCACGTATGGCGACCCTGAGGGTGTGACTGGGATGATAAGGGATGGTGAATGATCCAAGAAGCTTGGCACATGTCTCTTGTTTCACATCGTTGGGGGGGGGGGCTGGGTTAGTTTATAAAGCTTGAGTTCTCTACTATGTGTAATACGTTTTAAAACCGTGAGAGCCGAAAGCCCAAAATGGACAATATTACACAGTGATAGCCCTTGGTCCTTATAGGTGGTATTAGAGCTGACTTCCGCAGCATGTGGGGCCACAGCGAGGGCGCTATGGCGTGAAGTAGAGAATGCCGTAGTGTGTGGAGCCACAACAAGGGCGCTATGCCGTGAGAGATGGAGAATGTGGCGATTCTGAGGGCGTGGATGGGATGACAAGGGAGGCCACGTTGGCGGGCGACTCAAGAAGGTAAGCACATGTCTCTTGTCTTACATTGCTTAGGAGGAGAGTCCTGGACTAGTTTATAAGGTTTAGGTTCTCTACTCTGTATAATGCGTTTTAAAGTCATAAGAGCTTAAAGCCCAAAGTGAATAATATTACACAATAGTAATAGCTTCCGGGTCTTTACATTAACCAAGTAGCACACGTGATGAATTCAGATGGAATATAATTCTCGGGGACATAACCTTTTGTGAATTTGAATTCGTGTGAGGGCAAACAATGAAATTCCCTCAGAATCGAGACGAGACACAAAGATGTGTCTGGATCACGCTGGACTTTTTGGCTACCTCAAAATAAAGGGCAGGCATCACTGGTGCTTTATGAAAAGCTGGAAACCAACAGCCTAAAGCATCGAGAAATAGTGACTCCATTTCATCAAGACATGAACTTTTGAGTCTTTTGACCATCCATCTTTACACAACTTCTCGAGTCTTTTTGACCATTTATCTATTCAGTTCTTGACCTATACACCATGGTCACTATAATCAACGGCTCAGATAAACTTGATTTATACAATTTAGAGATTACAATACCATGCATTATTTTCCCACTTTCATAAGCTATACTTTGACCTTTCTTTTTACAGGAGAAAAATAGGAAGAGACGGTCCCCAAGGCCAGAAAGAGAGAGGGAGTGGAAATGAAAAAGGTCTAAAGCATGAACCGAAAGTGAGAGTAACAATTTGAAAGACTTAAAAAAGGAACCAAAAGCTGAAAATCAGCCAGCTGATAATGTCACGTCCACAAATTTGTGGCCTTTATTTGCCTGCAATATTCAAAAAAAAAAAAAAAAAACGAAAAGAAAAGAGAAGACCATAGTGAATAGGAAAATTCAATAAATTATGCAGTCCGAACAAGGTGAAGAAGAAAAGGAAATAAAGGAAAGAGTCTACACCTCTTGCTCTTTCGCACATCGTTGCCATTAAAGAGAGGAAGATAATCACGACTGCGACCCCAGCAATGACACCGATCAAGATGACCACAGTCTTCTCAACCTCTTCATCAGCTGCACCTGTTTCCAATAGCACAGTCGTTACATTTTCAAGTTAACTAGTTTCAATCCATCTTTTACGCACTTACTACCCGATTATACAAAAAGAAGTGCTTCGTAAATCATGCAGTTTTGCTATTATACTTCGACTTGATTTTAGGACGCTACCATTTCATTATGTGTCAGCCCGGACTTACATGCTGCTGAACAACACAATCCAAATGCAACACGATACATCTATATAATATATTCTATCTACATGTGGGTGGATAGAATATTACTGTAGTGCGATTGCATACTCCTTTAGTTTCAGTGACAGTCCTTTTCCTTAGGTTTTAGGGTTATATATAATGTAGGTGATGATTAGATTCGATCATGCACTGTTCCCACATTCACTGTGGCTTTGCTAGCTCTATTTCACTTGTTAATTAAATGGCCACGAGTGGAGCACACTGCAATCATTACTTAATTAGTGGAATTGGATTCCTCATCATCTCCTGATAACCTTCCAGAGGGCCTATAATCGATTGAAGGGTGAACATACACCAAACAACCTCAAAACTCACTTGTAGCGTGCGACCTAGAAGACGTTTATGGAGAGTTTAATACCACTTGCAGCTTATGCTAAATGAGTTATTTAGCAGTTCGTTCCCTCGGGAGATCATTCCTCAATCGTAACTCTTCATATCTATGTACACACTTTGTCGTAATTTTCATATGTGGTGCTCTAATACTCAAAAAAACATCTGCATAGTGTCGGTCACGATTGTCTTTTGGTATATGTGTAGATAGTTTTCCAAGATGTCATCCATCTTTGTAGTGCTCTCACTTGAGCACATATAATATTGGAGTTCCGGCACTAAACTTGTCATTGCATCATTGCACAAAAAGGCGTTTCTTGTGAATTATTTCCATTTGGTGTGTAGTTTGATTCGTTCCTACCCTTTTAATACTAGAAGTCAATAAAATTCTCATCTAATCAAGTCTCTTTAGGCTTGATGATTATTTAATGCCCTCGTCAAATTGGGTTGTGTATTTATATGCGATCTGTCTCCAATCTCTCTAGAAACTCGTTTTCGTGGAATGAAAAAGATTCCTATTTCCTAATACCATCAAGTCATTTATTTTCAAAATCCGAATGAAATATGTGGCTTCCTCTTCTTCACCTTTGTAATATCCTCGAACAAGAAGTGAACGAGGACTTCTCTAGAAATCCATGGGAAACTCTAGTCACTTTGATCATCTCTGGATAACGATTCACGTCCAGGGCGAAGAACGAGCAGGGAGTGAACTTCGAGAATATGGAGACATTCTTCACCTTTTCTCGATTCTATGCCGAAGCGTGACTGGCTCAATCCAAATTTGTTATCTTGAACCACACGCAACAATCGAAGTGCACTGAGATCAAGATTCTATGTATACGAAGATGGATTGGGGCTGTGAAGTGGGCAGAAGAGTGACGATGTGATGTGACCTTTTGAAAACTTTCGAAAGAATTTCGTACTTTCTTTCAATTACTTTTATTCAACTCAAAACTCCTATTCGAGCATCTGCCAAATATATATAAATATATAAGAAGGGCAAATCAAAGAATATAGCAGCTCCTTTTTGGGGCATCCGATGCAATCATAAAGTAAGCGAAGAAAAAACTTAACCGTATTGAGAATAAGAATTTATCTGAAAACAAATAGTGTCCACACATTGTCATATTGTTCTTATTCTAGCAATGAATTTCTATTCAACCATCAAAACTAAGTAACTGAGGTTTTCATGACTTTAGTAACTTCAATTTCGAAGCCAAACAATCTCCATGCAGGAACCATAACTCTTCCTAGATCTCCCAACTCTCTTCTCGATCATAAGCATGCTCAAAACAGTCATTTGTCACTTCACAAGAAAATAGCAATCAAAGTTTTGAACGAATTGAAACAGATGGAAACAAACACATCCAACTAAGAAGCGATGCACCGTAAGTGAACCCCCATAAACGGCCGCTAGGCCTCTTACCGTGTCCGCTGCTAGTGTGATCGCCGTCCGAATACTGCACATAGCACTTGGCCAAGTATACGTCGCCCCACTTCGCGGTCCCGCAGTCGCTCTTCAGCCGTCCGATTGCCTCCGTCAAGCAGTCCTGGCAATCGCCGGCGCCCAGGTCCTGCACACACTGTGCCACCGCCTGGACGCTCCCCGAGCTACCGGTCCTGTACGGCTTGTAGCTCCCGTCCCCAGCTCCTATGTACCCAAGCACGGCGTCGCCCCTTGTCAGCTCATCAGAATTAGTAGCCCCAACCAGAGGCCCGCATCTCCTGAGCAGCACGGTCTTGTCCTGCACACCGAGGAACGTCGCGTTGTCGTACCGCACGAGGCAGCCCTCGAGCTGGAGCGTGCCACCGGAGGAGTCAGCACAGATGGTCCCGACCTGGCTTACCGCACGGGACACGCAGATGGAGCAGTCGGCCACGGCGAGGTCCCCGCCGCACTGGTAGAGGCCGTAGACGGTGTCGGAGGGGGTGGGGCCCGGGACGGTGAAGTTGTTGTAGGAGGAGGAGGCGGAGGAGCTGACGAAAGAGGTGAGGACGGAGTCGACGCTGGTCTCGTAAGGTGAGCCGGGGGAGAGCTTGTACCCAGAGCAGCCGACGTAGATGAAGGAGTCGAAGGACGAAGTTGACGGGGAAACAAGGAGCGAGAAGGGGAGGAGGTGTAGGAGGAGGAGCGAGAGCTTGGAGAGAGGGGTCGAAGAAAGAGTCGATATGGTGGGAGACATGACCGGGATCGAGTACGTCGTCGTGTCTGATGGAACTCGCGTGCGATCAAGGATTCATGGGAGTGGCTTGGAGAAGCAGAGCTTGTTGGAAGTCTGGCGAGAGTGAAGTTTAGAGCTTACGTGAGGGAGAAGGGAGGAAGATGATGTGGGCGCATGGGATTGATGATGAGCGAGGAGTGAGATCACCGGGGGTTTTGTCGATCCACTGTAGCGAAGCTAAGGTCAACCATGGATGGAGGCACCACCGAGGATGTCTTATTGGAGCCCATTTGCCAGAAGGAACTATTCTGTTCTATTTCTTCAGCATCAGAGGAGGAGTAGGGCTAAATACACTGACAATCGATTTCATAAAAACAAAAAATGGATAGAACTTTATTAGATATCGAGCATGGTTCTCTTGTTTGACTGCCACCTAACAATGCTAGCATTCCAAAAAGTGTCGGCGAAATTCCTTTTGAAATATGGATCAATGAGTAAATCAGTAAAGGGCGTGAAGGCATTTTTTTGTTGATTCTTGAGCAGGAAACTTAAACAAGACAAGAAATTTGAGGGTATTGAGATTGGGAATAATTATTGTCAGTTATCTAAAAAGTATTGGAATGTAAAGATAAAATAAAAGATACGTTTCTGCAAATTACAGTTCAAATACTTATATTTGTTATCGACAGTTAAGAACAGTTACCAAAAAAATCAAAAGATACTCTATGTGGTTCCTACAATGCAGCAATTGCTATTTACATGCGGTTATCCAGAAATAACTAGCCCCACTATTTGACTGTTATATCTTCTCCACTTCTTCATAGTTGCCATTATCAATTACTCTCAAGATCTTCGGCTCCACTACTTCATAGTTGCATCAGATGCACTTATTTATGGCCGCCCCCTGACGGTCGTATCCAAAATTGTTGGCTCCACTACTTAGATAGTTTTTTCATTTCCAATCATGGTCTTGTTGTCAATTAAATCAACCTTCATTTGCCAACGTTTTGCTTCACAACTTGATTATTTCCACCCAAAGGCTCCGTTGGCTAAAATTAATTTTTTTGTCAACCAACAAATTTTGCCGACAAGAAGCTCTCAACACTTAGCAAATTTTTGCTTCTACTACTTCTTTCCCGATCTCTGCCAACCTAGTTGCTGATCGAGGACTTGGACATCTTTTGGTGTCAATAGTATATTAGGACTGATTTGTAACGTTGGTAAACGAACAGATAGCAAACTCAAAATGAACATGTAAATAAGTGAGCCGATATTAGTACTCAATAAAAATTTGTCACATTACTTCATACGTTAATTTTGTAGACCGATCTTATTATTTCCAGCATTTTTAATGAGGGAAAAGCCCTCTCTCTGTCGCTCTCCCCCCCCCCCCCAACAGGCACTGTGTCTCATTGTTCTCGTGTCTAATTTGGTACTGGAAGTCCCAGCCTAGGACTCTTTAGGGGAAGAGATAATAGAAACGATAAGAAGTTCCTGAAACTCACCACGTAATCTTATCTCTGTGAATCACGTGATCGAGAAGTTTAATCGAGCTTTGTCCATGGAATAATGAGTTCAAGATCGCTGCCCAATAAAAAGAAGTCAGAAAATATATGAATCTCAAGTCCCTAAAGAGCAAGTTCTTCAGGTGCACCACATGGATTATACTTTCTATACTCGCTTCCAATCTTCCGCTCTCTCACTTTAACCCAAGTTCTATGCTTGACTCGAGTGTACTAAAGAGCTAGTACCTAAAAGAAAAGGCAAGGAAACTTCTAGGAAAAGAACTCAATTGCTTGCCCTCCCTCGCTACAGATGAGAATATGAAAGGAAAATCCAATTCCTAAATTGACATGACATAAATGAAATATAAAAAAAATTCAATCCATAACATCTATGTTATCTTTTCTGTTTGAATGCCTTTAAAAAAAAAAAAAAAAAAAAATTTGCTTTCTAGACGATCCCTCTAAAATAGGGAAAAAGGTTTTTTAATACTTTGTCCTCTATTTCTATTTGAGACAATCCTTGGGAAAAGCATCCTGTCAAGGCCGAGCTAAAAAATAGAATATGTTAAAGCTTTAAGTAAACTAAAATCAATAGCTATTCGATTTTCACGTCTCTATTAATCACACGCAATGGCTTGAGCCTTTGGTCTTGTAGTGTAGAACTTGAACTGAGAGCCATATGGGAATGTGACGATGTCCTGACTCAAGATTAACATGTCAGAAGAGGAGTCCAGCAGGAGACCGCCGAGATAGAGGGAGGTCACCGGAGTCGAAAAGGGTGTCCAGGTCGAGAATGGCTGCGTACAGGTCGCATATTGCAGAGTGGTTGGTCCGCCCTTGTCTATTTCCGACAAGACCAAGTATGCTTCCCCAACAGAAAAAATATATGGAAGAATGAGAGCTCCATAACGTGATCGGTCCCGTATCAAACCTAAACTGGTATATTAAGTACCTTTCCTTTTCATCTTTAATTTTTCCTTATTAAAATCCAACTTCCCTCGATTTTCATATGTAAACTCAACCGCAATCAAGGAGCATCATGTAAACCATGCTTGAAAAGCTTAAATACGCCGGAGGTCTTCATTCACCAAGCTCTAGGGTTGGATGTTCATAACTTACTTAGACTTGCCTAATGGTCAGGACGCCAATAATCTACCACAAATTTTTGCAGCAAAATATTTCATGTAACCGAAAGGTCTACGGTTAAATTCAAACCCACAAACTTTCCGTGCCATTTCTGCATTATGGAATTCGAAGATACAGAAGGCTGAAGCATTTTCGCATGTAACATCGCGCAAAAATACAGTATCAAATACAAAATGCTGAGAGTGCAAAACTTTACTAAGACATGGGGATACTTATATTCTAACTTATTCAGCTACTAGTAGACACAACAAGGGAAACGATGCGAAACATGAGAGGGATGATTGATTTGTTTTAATCAGACATTTCTCAGATACAACAATCTTCCGACATAAATATTTGCGAGCAACGTTACTGCAGGCAGTATATATGTGCTTATATACATAACCACATGAACTTCCCTCACATGACACAGCACCTTACAACAAGCCCCTTTTGATCCATCCTCGCCTCTTCATTTCCTGAAATTGCACCATATAAATAAATTTGGGAAAAAGAAAACTTGGACAAGGATTTCAAAACAAATCTGCGGTCACGTAATAACCTAATAATACAAGGGAGTAGCTTCCAATCATTGAAAGTATTTCACTGCTGACTACGAGTAAGCTACTATTTTCTCCAACTACAAAGGAATGTAATGCCATTTTGAACAAGTCAATTCGAAGAGGCATACCCTCAATGATAATCAGGCATGAGCCAAAGTTATATAGATACTTATAAGGGGAAAATGCCTGCAATTTCAAAGCAAATGCTAAGAGCTTAGAAACCATAATCCCAAAATCAGTTCAGAGACTTTTAACTTCCAATGACGAGACTTCATTTGGTTTTCCTCCAAACCATTTCCAACTCGAAAATTCAAATCTCGTGTCGTCTAAGTAGGTACATCAATGTGTCCCCCAAAAAAAAGGCAGTGGCTTACTAATGTACATTGAAAGAGCCAACCACTGGAAGTTGAAAGAAGATATAAGAAAACAGACAGCCATTAATTCTCACCTTCAGGAGGTTGTGCTAGCTTCCGGTTCTGTGGAGACAACATTTCCTTCTTCAATTGCAACAATATGTCTTCCATAGTATATTCCCTTTTCCAATTTCCAAGCATTGGCATAAGACTAGGTTCAACCTGGTAGAAAGCGAGCAATGAGTTCAAAACAATCAAATCATTATGTGAAGAATTGAATCAAAGTTGCTCACGTACCACGCCTGTTTCCTGATTGACACAAGTCATGTTTATCCGAGTCTGGAACCTCACAGCAGGCGGATTATCAGGGTAATCTTTACCACAAAACAATTTCAGCTGGTAAATACGCCCTTCATGAACAGTCTGCCAGCAGCATATGTCAATAAGCAAAACAAAGTTTTCTCAGAAAGAAAATGAGTGCTAAATAAAGTTTGGAAGTTAAATTGCATTTCAGCATTCAGAGACTTCACTAGTGTTGTCCAAAACTAACAAGTAAAATACAAAAATGCAAGATAGGAATTTTCTCCACACAATTACAGAGGCAATTTCTTTGATGAGTAAAGTCACTTAAAGTTTGGATGTCATACACATGAGCCAGTTCAGTAAAACAAAATTTAAGCAACAATAAGATCAATATTGAGTTCCTTGCTTTTGTCAACGCATCAAATGTATTTAATAGGCAGCAGCAGACAGGTCTGAGCATCCTATTTTCACTGGATATTAGCCTCCTCAAAATTACTGGAGCTTGGAATTTAACTACTTTTTTTAGACAAGTAACGTGTAAGCAGACAAGCAGATGACATATACCCCAACCTGCATTGCCTATGTCTCAACCTAATTCAGATAATATATTGATACTAGCCCTCACCTCACTAAATCAGCTGCCAACAGCTGAATAATTCAAATTTATTTTATAAAAAAAATAAAGTTCAATCAATAACAAATTCTAGAAACATGAATTTCATTTCACTTCAACTTAATTTCAAACTTTTTTCAACTTCCTTTTTCAGCATCCATTACGTTACTAATTATTCTGTGGAATGATTGCTCACTAGGATAATCACCATTCCTTGGTCAACCACTACTTTAGAAAAGAAATTGACCCAAAAAGAATCTCACAATACCGGCAGAGGGATTTAAGAATTCATACTCTGAGAGCAGCAGAGGTGGTATACTATTATGTGATGCATGAGAGAGAGAGAGAGAGAGAGAGAGAGAGAGAGAGAGAGAGAGAGGCATGCTCCCCGCAGCTTACATTAGGAGGACCAATGATAGTGCCTGTCCATGACTGCATGTAGATATCATCAGCATCATCCATTCCATAACTGACTGTTCCATCTCCAATTCCTTTTTCTCCCCTCTCGAGCTCTTCAAGTAATCTAAAGTTCCTTGGAACTGCAAACATTCACCCAAATCAGTCTCACAAGTCAGCATGATCTTTGCATACACAGAATTGTAAATAATTGTACAAAACAATAACCACAGAAGCAATAGAGTTCCTCAGTACAAGACTTCCAATGGCAACCAACATTCTATCTGAATCACTGGCATGAACCAGCCTGAAAGGAAGCTGAGATGTCGTTGTGGCTAGGGCTGACAAGTTCTGCTCTTTTTTTTCCTTTATTATTTTAAAAATTTCACTCATTACTCATTTCTCTTCTTTTCTTTATCTTTTATTTTTTCACATCAGCAAATGCGAGCCCCGCCCTGAAATAAATTGCCATGTTAAATGTGAACCAGACCAATCTCTTTACTTTAATTATCTTAAACTTTGTATGGACTGCATATGTTTTTTTTGTTCCCCTTTTCTTTTAATTAAACGTCAGCTGGTATTAAGTTACATGCTACCTGGGTGTATCATCATCAGCAGATTCGTACGAAGAGAAAGGAATGCTTATTTTGAAAGGAAATGAGTGATTATTTAATTGAAAACATGTGTAGTATGTAGCTATTAAATATGTGTGAATTGAGTGCCAACTTAGATAAAAGAGAGAGTGGTGGGTTGTTTTAACTGCAAGTGTAATTTTGGAAACAATAGAAAGGGGGACAAAAGCCTAGCCTCAACATATAGATAGATGTACCAAACATAGGAAAGAAGGAAACATGCAATAAAAGATTACTATTAACAAGCCAAAGTACAGTTCATATTCCCCCATATTAAAAGGATAGACCAATCGCAAATCATGTTTAAGGATCGATTTTTTCAAATGCTGCAGACCACGACAAGGTCCAATGATGTCTAACCAGCATTGAATCATGTCTAGCCTTGTCTAGCCAGCTATCACATTTTCAAACACAGACATAGAAAAAGACCAATAGACATTACAAATTTTAATGTAAAAGAGATCAGTATAAATCAGTTCCGCCACCATGCATGGGAACATGTAAATCTAGCAATTTATGGTCTCCAAGTACACTAGAAACTGCATTCAATAGGTGAGGTGTTTTTCAGTTGTCTAATATCCAAATGCTTGATCTATAATAAGTAATAATCATGAAGTTTGAAAATTTATCCTAAACTCAACTAAAGATATCAGTAGTCAAGACTGAACAACCCCATCAGGATAATTTATGCCACAAAACTAGAGTCTACGAGCAAAGCAATAGTGGTTTTAGTTAGGCAAAAGCCAATGTGTCAACAAATGCACTCACAACAATGAACTTTTTCTCCCAAATAATTTACTTATGGAAGACATGCACTTAAACAAATTTAGGTCAGTCAAGCTCGTTAACATTCTCGTTGCATAATACTTAACTCATCCACCTAGTTATGGAGAGTTATAAGATCATATTCACACGATAAAAATACCTTTTCTTGATGCACCAATATCTTATGGTAGACATCTACTTATCTGTAAGGAACCAGGAAAACAAACGACTATTCTCAAGAAGCCTTTTATTTCTGTTTGAGATTTCAAGCTGTTTTTGCTCCACCTACCCCACTAAATGAGAATAATCTTACCATCATTTTCCAAGCCGGCTATGAAAAGTAAAAAGACACTCTTTGCCACTTATCAGCCTGCATTTCTGGCTTTAAATATTCATACTAGTGCACTTTCAATGTCCATATGACATATGGACGGTTAACGTCCCTATAATATCAAAGTTTGGCTTCACATGAACCAACGGAGCACCGCAGCATAATCACATGGAGTACCGGCGGTATGAAGTTCGAAAGTCCACTAATCACACAGAAGGACAAACAGTGTTTTCTTAAGCATATAAACCAAATCCTTTTTCTCAATTGAAGCACAAAAATGACCAAACATCCAAATTAATCCATTTATACGTTCCACAACAAATCGTATTGAAAGTCAGTACCGGCATAAAAAATAATCTAAGCATGCACTCACACTTCCGCAAATATTAAACGCATAAACTTCAACCAAGTTCCTCACCCATAAAAATGCCCACGCAGCTCTCAATGAGAAGGAAACACACTAATAGTACTTCAATAAATCCAGAATGATAAGTAGTATTTGCACGTGTCTCATGCTAAGAGCCCAAACATAATTATAAATCAAACAACCGGTAGGAGACTCAAGAAACAGCCACTACACTTTTATTTCTTTCAAAAGCAAACTCCATGCACGAATTCATACACATTCGACTGAAATACAATCACAGGATTAGCTTTAGATGGTTTCGATTTCTTATAATGGCCTCCCCTTTCTTTCAATAGTTAAAAATACAAACCATAGACAGAATATACATGACTCAAAATCAACGAGCTCACCACTTTTTTTTTCAATGGCACCCAGTATAAGTGATTGGAAAAGTGACATAAAGACAGGACTTATGCTCATAGCCAAATGTGACCAATATTTGAATCTACAGGACTAACTTCAAACCACATTACCTGAAAACAACATTTCTTGGGGCAATATACATCAACATCCCCACCTTTAACACAAGTCAGAATCCCAATTTCATGCTTGAAATGCAAGATCAACACTCCTAGCACCATCCTTTTTTATCGAGACTCTAGCTCAAACTACTAGGGAACTAGAGAGTAGCTCCAGTGTAGACTCCGGTTGTTGATTCTCCATATTAGGTTAAAACAATCTTTTCAGTGTATCATTACGGAACAATAACCACACATTAGCCAGAGACACCTACATAATACTAACAAAATATACTGACGCATTTTCCCTTAATTAATAATTTACTAATTTACTAAATAACAGCCATTAAGTTCGTCTAATCATCCGATGATTAAGGATTTCCCAGTCATAAGAACTCCCGAAAGACAAGGCGACATATTTCCAAAACCCTCTATAGCCCAACAATCATCAGGCGCCCTCGGGTTAATTTAACAACCCACAAAATGGAACTTCAGAAGTCCATGTCCCGACACTCAAACCCTAGCCTGAAAACGACCCACTTCAATCCACCGGACCAACCAGCGGATCCCCACATTTCCCAACACGAGAGCCGAGACCGTCCCACGACGTCATGCAGAAAGCTCGAAAATTTGAACAAGACAGCTTCGAACCAAGTAAAACGACCAACAGAGCAAAGAAACAGTAAAAAAGCGATCGACAGAATCTGCGTAATATATTTAGCAGCAGGATACGCTCGCCCACAAAATGCTTCCTCCCTCCCCAGATAAGCTCCCGAACCACAAACCAAGCATAGACCGAAACGGGAAGCCGGAAGGACCGTACCTACAGCCATCGACGCGGATCCTTAAGAGAGGGAGAGAGAGCCCGGAAATGGCCGGTTTCTGGCTACCGGCGGCCGTTGACTGGCGATCGGCGGGGGCAGCGGGCCGTGGGAGACGGCGGCGTGGGGGCGACGGCGGTCGGCGCCGGCTCTGGTTTCCAAGGCCGTAACAGAGAGAGAGAGAGAGAGAGAGAGGGTTGGGCTGCCGCGGTCAGATCAACGCGGTGCGGAAGAAGCGAGTGAAGAAAAAGGGAGGGTCGTCTCTTATAGTTCCACCTACCTTTTCATTTGCTTCTCCTCCCTCTTTTTCCCTTTTGTCCTTTTCTTCTTTTCTTTTTCTTCTCCAGAATTATTGGGCTTTAAAGGGAGAGAATCCCTGAGCTGTCTTTTGAGTTTTATTTTAAACCCCCCACCAAAATTATTACTTGCTTAATAATCTACTAATATTAAGTCGAAACAATAATTAGTCTCACCCTTTAAATTTTTTCGTTCAACCTCGTAAGCACGTCGCTCTGATATTAGAATGCAGTTTAGTTTAGAGAGACGCGAGGTAAAATTCTAATCGGAGAAAGAAACATTAAAAGGTAAAACACGTAACTCATTTTTCCACTTCCTGATAAGAAGTTTCAAATTCTTTGATGGTTTATACAATATAGCAACAGATTTCATTCTTGCATAACCTAAGGAAATTCGAATTGCTTCTCTTGTATTTTTTGAATTTTTAAGTAAAAGACATGTTTCTAATTACATGAAAGAATCGGTTAATATTCATTTAATATTTGCTTCTTAGAGTGAGTTCCCATAATGGTAAGAAAAAGAATGTACCATTAAGCTTTTCAAGATTTCCATCTGATTGAATATTGTCGCGAGGAGCAAAAAGTGTTGCGAGTGCAAGAAGACTACTCATTATTAATTGGAAATTATTTACTCAATTGAAGAAGGTAAAGTTACTAAGAAACTGAAATTAGAATAGAGATGCCCAAGAGCGATTTGAAGAGCTCTACATAGGACAAAATGTAATCTTCTTCTTGTCCATGCTTTTAAGGAAGTGTGTGTATAATCATTAGGGAAGAGACTATAACTAATGTTCAGTTTAATGTAATTTGAGAATCCCTCTACAGTGCACACGCTCGCGCGAAGACCTTCTTTGAGAAAATCACGGACGTCCATCGACAACATGGTTTCGACCGAGCCCAACAGCCCAAGCAATTCGAAGACTCCCAAGTTATGTCGACTCCGGGCCTCGCCTCCATCCGCCCAACACCTTTCGCGTTGAGGCCCGATGAAGTCGCCGCCATCAACCTCTCCGGCATCGACTCCGCCCGTCAGCCACCCGGTCGCGGAAGGGATGGCGCGCCCGGGGGCTCCCGGGCTCGGCTTCTTCCATGTGGCCAACCATGACGTGCTGGCGGAGGTGAAAGTCTTCGACGAGCGGCCAACGAAGGTGAAGGCGAGGACCTACCGGCGGGAGGTGGAGACGGGGTTCGCGCTTCCACTCTCCGGCGTTGACTCGTCTCGCTTCAAGGCAGCGAGCTGGAGCCGGGAGGTACCTGATCTCGCGTAGTAGGGAAAAGGTTCTGAATCAATGTTATGTCTTGGGAGATGTGAGATATGGAGAAATTACGAAATGTAAAGAGGTAGCAAGTCAGATTGATTTCTTCGTGCAAATTTTACTCAAAGCATTTCCTGATTGGGAATTGTGATGTTTTTATGGGAGAATACATAGGCCACTTGAAAATACTCTAGTTAAATTATTTTCGAACTCGTTCTTTTCCCAAAAAAAAAAAAAAAAAAGTAATTTTTTCGCAGCAAATATTCTTTACCGTCACTTCAGCTACTTAAATTTTTAGACCATTGCGAAGCTCACGGACGTTGTTACTCCAGCTAATGATGGTGCTCCATCTGCCACTAAGGATGTGGACATGATAATTATTCTATTTCTCTATTTTTCTTTTTATTTTTTGGAACAAGTTTGGAATAGATTTTCATTTGATAACGTAACTTTATTTTATTTTTTGAAACAAATTTTTAATTTAGAAATAGATTTGTAATAAAAATGAGAAGTATACATTTTTTACTTTCCTATTTCTGGAATAGATCAAAAATAAAAAAATCTTCTCATTACTTACTCTTGCCACATGCTAGTTGCTTGCCTCTCGCTCACCACCCGCCCGTTGATGTGTGATTTCTACATTGACGCTTTTAGTTTAAACGATATTCTACCCGAGAATAGAAATTTTGTGTTGTTATCAAACGTAGATCTTTATTCAGAAATTTGTCTAGAGAATATAAATAAAAAAAATCTATTTTTGGCTAGAAATTATTCTCAAGAACAAAATTATTATAATTCGCGCCCTAATTTTTCAACAAGGAAATCGGCTACCTGAGAAGCGATATTGATTTTTCCACTAAGCACCGATTGCTATTTTGACAATAAATTAAGACCTTGCATTCCAAAAAAAACATTAGTTTCTTGCTCTTTCTTAATTGGGTTAGGAGGAAAATAAGAAAATGCTCACGCTGTTCGAATAACTTTAATAAAATAGTTGTGCTCAAGAATAGAGCAAGTACATGTCAACTTCAAATGTTTTTCAACTTTGAACTGTTCATTGAGAACTTATAGAGAACATGCTTATTATAAGGGTCCATAGTAGGTGATATATAAACTTGTACATTCAAGGACTCAAAAACAAATATTAACAAAGTACAAGTTTCAAAAGAGGGGCAGCGTATATGAAATTTCATAGGTTACAGTATTTAATCACTAAATTTTACACTAGACAACTAACAATTAGAATTTAAAATAGCTGAAATTCAACCACATTTTAGCTATTTAATCATTGTCGGATCCATTGTCACCTTAGTATGATTAACTTAGTTAACACTTTGTACTTCATATTTGAGGGAAAAGTACAAAAAAAAGTCCTAAACATTTTGTATTTGTACCAATTCAATTCTAAACATTGCAATTATGTTAATTTAGTTTTAAACATTTTCACATTTTACAAATTAATTTATCTGGCCAATTTAGGTTATGAATTATTGATGTGGATGTTGAATGTCATATGTCATATGTGGTATAACTTATGTTGATGTAGATATTTTTAGTTTTTTAATTTTTTTAATTTCCTTTTCTTTTGCCACAAGCCATGCCCGGTGAGGGCCCCCTTTGCCAAATCTAACAAGGTTGATGTTCTTGCCAAATCTAGTGAGGGTGGCCCTTACTAGCACTCGTCCTCATCCAACATGGCCCAACAAAGGTCAAGGCCGTTGGCAGAAAGAGAAGGGAGAACAAAAAAGAAAAGTTATAAAAAAAAAAATCCATATCAACCGTGGCTGTGTCATATCTAGCCTAAATTGAACAAATGGACTCAATTGATAAAATATAAAAAGGTTTAAATCAAAATTGACACAATTAAAAGATTTATGACTTAAGTAGCACAATTGTAATAGAATTGAGATTTGTTTAGTATTTTTCGTTTCTATTCGATCGAGTGATATGTCACTTGATACTCAAGCATAGTCGCTCCACCTTTGGCCACCCTTACGACCTGGCTAAACAGATTTTCCATTTGATAGATTTATAGAGAATTATGGGTCTTAAAATATATAAAAAAATGTTTACCAAATTCATATAATGTCCCACAATTAACAGTACCGTTTGCATGTCTGAAAATTAACCTGAGAACTTAGTTAAAGAATTCTTTTTGTCCTTTTTAGTAAACTTCAGCCTTCAATCTCTGAATAGACTAGTGGGTGAAAAGTCGGCTATACATTTTATATACCATGTAAATATATATGGAGGAATAATCACTTATAAGTCGACTGCCTTCTCTCAGAAAAAGGTTACTAATCTCAACCTCTAGTTGCAAGATTAAAATTTTCTAAAAAAATATTTTATTGAAATCTATGTAAATTCACCTAAAGTGAATTGCAAGTATATGTTGCTTGCAATGACCAAAGGTGTAAATTGAAAAGATAAGGATGCAATTATCATATTTGAAAGATGTTTAATCATCCATAAAATTTAAAAATCAAAGCCTTGGGATCTTCTTTATCGAAATAGATGTATTTTGTTTATTTCTCTTTTATTGCCCGCGCAGAACCTATGCTCTTTCTTCTAGTTTTAAATGAGCTGCAATAGCAATATCTAAAACAACGATCTTTTATATCAAATCTACATATATAGAATTGATTCAGAAGTTACGGCAACATACTTTTAGTTTGTTTGAAAAATGAAAGAAGTCAAATTGCACTTGACATTTTTCTTAGCAAAGTGCTCTTTGGATATTTTATGCTCTTATATCTCACCTTATATGTGTTTGAAATAATTTTCTATTAAATAATTTGTCCTTAAATCGTCTCATATTAGACCTACCAAGCTTGACTATAAATATATTAGGTGCAGCCACCCATCCTACTTAAAAACTTATTGAATAGGAGAGTATGTGATTTTAGGGGTGTAAAAAATACCCAATGCCGAACTGAACAAAATTTTTTGGGTCTTTCGGTCCGGGTCTTGGTCCGGTTCAGGTGACAGGAAAATAAATGGGTATCATAGCATTTTCGGTTTGGTTTCGGATCAAACCGAAACAAATGAAACCATACGCTCTCCAGTCTCCGCCGTCTTATTAAAGATCTGAGGGCTCTCATATTTCCCTCTCTTCAGGCAATCCAAGTAGAAGCTAAACTCCTTTGACAGAAAAAATAGAAGCCAAACTCTAATTTCGAAGTGAGAAATCTTCACTTGGGCAATAATGGTGGTCTCGAGAATCCTCTTCCTGGCGGCCATGGCGGCACTCTTGTTCGACTCATCAATGGAGCAATCTCCACCTCTGTCACCAGCTTCGTTGCCATCTCCAACGAACTCACGTCAGAAGCATCAGCATACGCCAACGAGTGCCCCGTCCCACACGACATTTGCCTTTCCGCCGTCCCCTCTTTCATCAACATCTCTTTATCTGCCTCCATTGGCGATCGCGTCACCACCGGTCGAAGGTACAGTGCTGCGGGTGAGACTTAACGACAACGGTATGACAAACAGAAAAGGAGAAAGTTCCATTTGAAGGCCAACGTAATTATGTATTCTCAATCACAGTTAGGGTTGTGGGAGAATGGCGTGGTTTCAGAGTGGCTTGGGTGGAGGAAGGAGAAGGGACAAACCCGACCCAACTGGAACGTTGTTTTCGGGTGGCGGTTCAGATCACAAACTTACATGTACCAAAATGGTTCAGGTGGATTAAGGTATCATGAAAATTCGAATTGACTTGAACCCTTGACACCCTTAAATTTAATCAAGTTAATCAGGGTGAGATCAACCCATAAACATTACTATGTAGGAGAAAATACTAGGTGCAACCGTGTTAGCTACCTCAACAATGCACAAGTGCATTCAGTGAATAACGCGTGTCGCTATGGGCCCGCTCATTCAGAAAACTGAACTCTCGCATTGTCTCTCTCCTCTCACACGTCTTCTCTTCTTCACCATTTCTTTCTCTCTTTTTCCCATTTTTTTTCCCTTTCTTTACCTTTGGCCTGTGGTTGACAACTGGCCATAGGTGAGGGCCGGCAAGGGTGTTGTGGCCCTCCCCTGTGGTCGGTGAGGGTCACTTTCATCAAATATGGCGAGGGCTCGACCCTTGTAGCCAAGGCAAGGGTTGCCTTTGTCGGATATGGTGAGGGTTTGGGAGGTGATGGCATCGGCGAGGGTGTCACGTCCCTCACTAGCCAGATGCGAGGGTCACTTTTTGTTGGATCTAGCAAGGGCTCGATTCTCGTGGCCGAGGCAAGGGTTGTCCTTGTTAGATCTAGCGATAGCTTAGGAGGCAATGACATTGGAGTCGCAGAAGACCTCGAGGATGCAGGGGCTAAGGGAGAGTTTGGGGTTGTGGATGATGAGGGGCTTGGGCTTGGGCTCTAGCTCGGGCTCGGGCTTGTCCTTAGACCAGGGGCAGCTACGGGGGTGGTAGACGACTTGTGATGAGCATCGGCGTTGCTCGTGAGCCAGTTGCCCATGGCAAGATGTGAAATGGATAGCTGCGCATTAATAGCATGCCCAAACGACGTCGAAAATAGCCATGGATGAGCATCATCATGCTTGTGAGTGATTCATCTGGCCTTTGCAATCCGAGACGCGAGTGTCGTCCATGGCGCAAAAAGAAAAGGAAGAAAACATTGAAAGAAAATAGAGAAATAAAAGAGAGAAAGGGGCTGTAGGTTTTCTGAAAAGGTGGACCCATGAGTGACACATGTTGTTCGCAAAATGTACTTGTGCATTGCTGAGGTGACTACCACAATCGCACCCAATATTTCTTTTTTGTTTCTTTTAATTTTTTTAATATTTTTATTTTATTTTTATTATGTAGTCATATTTTCTCTATTATGTAGTCACAAATCATGACACAGCTAAATCTTGATTTTTCACTCAACATGAAAAAGGAACTCTATGAGAAGTCAATCGAACCTAGACTTTAGAGGGTACTTTGAAAAGTAACTCTCCCTGGTACAATTACTTTTTTCGAACACCAAACCCCCACGAAAAGTGGCAAGCAATTTAGAGACTATACTACGATATTAGGTCACCTTGGATTTTTCCACTTTTTTCCACTCCGTGGTCGCTTGATCATGAGTTGATATTTGACCAAATGAATTCTTCACGCTTAGGGGGCCAAAAAGACTCAACTATGGTCCAAGGGTCATTTATACTGAGCTCCCACATCACGTCTCATGTGACTATCTAATTGACGACACTAGGTTCAACTTTGGGGATGTAAAGTCATTTTTTCATGTATATTCGAACAAATGTGTATTTGTCAAATGTAAATACCGTTTGATTGATTGTGTAAAGCAACTTTGAAATAAAAAGAGAGAAAAAAACACTCCTGCTCTTAAGCATACCACAGAAGCAACCAGCCAGCTAACCAATCAATCAAAATCACATGGAAAACAAATGGCTAAAGCACGAGGCTCGACGCTAGCGCTCGGCATGGAAGAGCTAGACAATCCACTTGCGGCACTACTTGGGGTAGGAGAGGGGGGTGCCAAGCTTCTGGTTGAGGTAGGAGTGGCTCCAAGCCGTGGCCGTCTTGGTCTCGGAGTCCACTTCTCCTCCGATTGCTTTGTCCGAGAGCCTCCTGCTCAGCCTTAACCCCTCTCCTTCTTCTCCTTCCAGCTTTGTCCCTCCTCGATCCTGAGTGAGGCGATGCCAAGGTTGCATGACTTTAGGCAAGCTAGATCTAGACTCCAGAATCACGTGAGCTAAACGGCTGGTTTGGACTCCAATGTTATGTGAGCCAAGCAATGGGTAGCCAAGGCTATGGGACACCGACGACGTCCGTCCAATTCCCCCACCTCCGCAAATTCCATATCTGCATAGTAGATGAACAGTCATGAGGGCTAAATCGGACTGTGAAATTATTAATGGGGATAATTTGGGAAGTAAAAAAATTCATTTATCTTGAGACTTGCCTTGAAAAATGTTGAAAATCCAAGGTAGGTCCCCACTTGCTTTAGGCTTCCAACTTTGTCGATGCTGAGATTTTCCCTAAGTGGCCCAAAAAATTATTGCCAAGCAGTTTGAGTATTACGACACTTTGTGCGGGAGTTGTGAAGAAAATTAATTAGGGTTCCAACTAGATATATTGAGGAGATTGATCCACCGACCATAGAAAATCCTAAACCTATATGCTAGTAGCTCGTGAATTATAACTTTAGAACAATAATTGATTTAGCTAATCGCTACTAGTTGAGAGCTAATTCCCCACCAGTTAAGAACAAAGATTTCTATCAACCCATCAATCTTGCTAATATATGCAACAGTTTAAAAAAAAAAAAAAACTGGCAATTCAACAAAACACCTTAACCAGAATTGGTCCATAATCTTAAGAGCCAGGTTCAGTTTAGGGGTTTCCCTATATCATTCTAAAATGAGAAAAATAACAAGAATTGGAGAAATAAAACTCAAAGCAACTTGAAATTCAAGTAGACTTGGTTTTTTTTTATCAATTCAATGGGTCTCTTGATCTCCGTTAATTTAAAAGCTATAAATGAAAAAAAGAATATCTCCATTTTTGTCGGCAAAACCTACATCAAGATTGCTCATCAGACTGGCCATTCGACAGAGAGAGAGAGAGAGAGAGAGAGAGAGAGAGAGAGAGAGAGAGAGAGAGTTATTGAGATTTACAAGTGTGCAAAAGAACCTTAGACAGTGGGACTGTGGTGATGATGCATTGGCAGCTACAAGTCAGGCGACAATAATTTTTGCTTAGATGAAGACAAGGTGTGAGTGAACCAACTCATCTTTTTACCAAGCAGCTGCCCTTCCATCAACTTTTATCACGAAGACAATGTTTCGAATGCCATGGTCCCCTCTCTCGCCTTAAAATCAACCCCCTTCCCGCTCCTCCAGAACACACTGCCAGGCAAAGTTCAGAAGAAGAAGAAGATGACAGGAACCGTGATGGGTGTCACCAACGCCAACGAACAACCAGCCCTCGACCGAGCCCAAGAGGTCCGGCAATTCGAAGAGTCCAAGCTCGGAGTCAAAGGCCTCCTCGACTCGGGCGTCAAATCCCTCCCTCCTCTCTTTATCCACCCGCCCGACATTCTACCCACCGCCAAGCGCGTCGGGTCAAGGGCTAAGTCGATCCCGACCATCGATCTCTCTGGCTTTGACTCCGACCGGCGACCCTTGGTTGTCAAGAAGGTTGCAAGCGCTGCTCGCGAGTTTGGCTTTTTCCAAATAGTCAACCACGGCGTGCCCCTGGAGGTCCTAGACCGAACCATCAAGGCAATGAAAGCGTTCCATGAGCAGCCAACGGAGGCGAAGGCAAAGATCTATCGGAGGGAATCAGAGACCGGCGTCGCCTTCTTCTCCAATATCGACTTGCTTCACTCCAAAGCGGCTAGCTGGAGGTAACTGACCAATGCATTGTATCATCTTCTTTTTCTACCGATATATGTAATTCGTTTGGTTAGGCATAGGAATGTCAATTTCTATATTGAGAAGGCAACATACGAATGCGAGTGACTTGAAATTGACATGATTTTCTTTTATTCTTCTGTATAAACCTTCATTTTCATTGTCCCGGAACAAGTTTCAAAATATTTTGCAAATTATACGAGGTCATCGGTGACCGAGTATAGTGGCTGAACAGAAGTACATATATCGTCAAAGAACTCTTTCTAAGTGCATGTTTGGATATAGTTTTACCTTGTTATTAATTTAAATCTTGCGGTGAATTCATTTTGACATTTTCTTAGCTCGAAACAGTTTAAAATTTTTACAACATATGAATGTTGACATGTGAGTTTTCACATCTTCTGAAGTTTATATAACTTTTTAAATTTAAACAGAAAAGATTTCTTACTTTATAAAAAGCATAAACACAAGCCCTTAAAATTCCACGGGCGATAGTTCGGGTGAAGAATAATAAGAACATGAAATTAGCTCAAAGCATGAAATAATTTTGCAGGGACACGCTCCTGATAAGGTCGGGCCCTAAACTAGCAGACCTGGAAGAGATCCCTGAGGTGTGCAGAAATGAGGTGATAGAGTGGAATCAGCAAATCCAATGGCTGGGAGGCCTCCTGATGGGACTGTTGAGCGAGGGTTTAGGATTGAGTCCGAGTAAGTTACAGGATATGACGTGCTTGGAGAAGAGAAACATGGCAGGGCAATACTATCCGTGCTGTCCCCAGCCGGATTTGACGATCGGGATTGCGTCCCACACAGACCCAGGAGTGATCACAGTGCTCTTGCAAGACCATATCGGCGGGTTGCAGGTGAAGCACGGCGACGAGTGGGTGGACGTGACGCCAATTCCGGGTGCTCTCATTGTCAATATCGGCGACCTCCTCCAGGTAAAATTTCACTAATGAAAGTTTTAAAGCTCCGGTTAAATTGCAAATTAATTGGCCTTAGTCAGTGTCTTAAGGAGATCCGTGCTAAAAAAAAAAGCTTAAAAATTGCCTCATTTCTATAAAGGATGGAGATCTGTACTAACATGAATTTGGATTTACCTAGATCATGTCCAACGACGAGTATAAAAGTGTGGACCACCGAGTGCTGGCCAATGCGAGCCCGGAATCACGTATGTCGGTGGCGGTTTTCTACTATCCGAGCGATTGTGAAAGCCTGTTTGGACCGTTTCCGGAGCTTGTGTCACCAGAGAAAGCCGCTGTATATCGGCAATTCAAGGTTGGCGAATACCTGAAGACATTCTTCACGAACGAGTTGGATAGGAAATCCCTGAAAAATCACTTCAGGGTATGATATAAGAGGCATATAGGGCATGATAGATGATGCAAGAATAAGATGCTTCCTTGTTATTATTAAGAAGCAATCGCTGATTAAGTTGTAAGTTCGGTTTGGATTCACTAAATTCCAAGCCATTGTCCTAATCCTTACAATGCGTGTGCAGCCATATTAAATAAAGATTAATCTACTTTTCTTCACAATTAGTCGGTAGGTCTGGCAACATCCACTCATTCCTTGTCCCCTTTTTACTGCAGTTCCCGTCGAAATCGTCTGTCCCTTAAATCTCCCTTAATTGGAGTATATTAGTTCTTTTTTTTTTTTGTGGATAATCAAGTCTTTAATGTTGGAATTTTAATAATCTAAGACTTATCATTCTGCTAAAAATTGATTGATTTCCCATCTTAATGTGAAATCATAGCATGGTTTTCTTATAGCATTGTGAAAACTATAAATACGATTTAGTTTTTGTTTTCTAGTTGGGACCGTGATTCAATGAGCATAATTTAATTCATTAGAACAGAATCAACGGAGAAGCCTATTTGAGTTTAATCAATCTGTGACTGTAAGGTAGTTTAACATGTCATTTCGGATTTTTTTTTTTTTTTTTGGCCGGTGGTGTCAATGTAGGTTTTACTTGTACAGTATTTGACATTATATCCAAAATAATACCCTTTCATATGTATCTATCGGTTTGAAATTTCACCTCCTCTCGATTAGAATTCTACCTCCATCACCATTTAAAATGAAGGAATTAGGTAGTGTTGATCACGAGCTATCTATCCATAGCTAACTTGTCCCAAAAATACAAAAGTTGAGCCGTAAAATATCGCGATCTTAGCTTATATCACCTAATTAAAACGTAGTTGGGAAAATTTTCATTTTCAGGTTTCAGTACATTATTACAACTTGGAGATCACAAGTTTTTAAGAGTCATACAAATCAGACGTCACATTTTTTTTAGCGCCCGATTAAAACCTGGTCGGGATGTATTCCGTTTTTGGGTTCCTGTGCATTGACTCGTAAGTTTATTGTCTTATTTTTAGGTTGATTTTCATCACGTCGTTCGTTCATATCATCCACCCCATTGTATATGGCCTCTTCGTCCTTCTCCTTCCTCACGCGACATCCTCATCCACATCCGACCCGACCCCAGGACATCGCTCCAACCAGAACTCGGGAGTCTCCAGCCATGGGCGTCACGGACGCCACTCAACAAGCCTTCGACCGAGCCCAAGAGCTCAAGCGATTCGAAGAATCCAAGCTCGGCGTCAAAGGTCTCCTCGACTCCGGCCTCACTACCCTCCCTTCCCTCTTCACTCAACCGCCAAAGAGCAGCCCGGCCAGGGCCCAATTTGATCCCCACCATCAACCTCTCTCCCTGTGACTCTGGCCGGCAGCGGTTTTGTTGTTGAAGAAGTGGGGTGTGCGGCTCGCAGGCTCGGTTTCTTCTAGGTGATTGACTATGGTGTGCTGGCGGAGGTTCCGGACCACACAATCACAGCGGTGAAGGCAAGCAAATGAGGAACATTGTCCAAAAAATCCTATACCTATTGTGAAAGGCTTAGTATAAACACCTAGAGGGGGTGAATAGGTGTGAAAATAGATTTTGCGAAATGCAGTAAAAATACTTTAACTTTTAAATTGAGTCTGATGAACAACAGACTTAGAAGAAGACTTCAGACTTTAACAATTATTTAAAAAGCAGAAAGATATCACGGCAAATAAAGTAAAGGAGTTTAGGGAAGAGAAAATGAACACAAGATTTATAGTAGTTCGGCTTAGAATAAGCCTACGTCCACTCTCTCACGCTGACAGCCTTCTGGCTGGATTCCACTATAAATCGAAAAAGAGTGTTACAGCCTTAAGATCTCGACTTCTTAGTGAAGAGATTCTACTGCTCTCACAAAGTCACTCTCTAGAGTTTCTCTCTTTCGAATACAAATTTGTGCACTATATGATGAAGAACAAGTGATTCGGAAGCTTCAGACTTTGGAATTCTTCTTTCACGCTTTATATCGAATGACTTAAAAAACTTCCTTAAATACTCCTTTATGCCTTCTCGATCGTTGGCACTTTCTAGAGAAATTCTTTCAATCAACCCGTTGGACAGAATCAATCAAGGAGATTTCAAGTTGTTTGAAGATTGAGATGAAAGTCCATCAATCCTGGTCGCCTATACAATCAGGATCTTGGTTTCCATAAGTAGATTCTTTCCAAATAAGCTTGCCTTCCAAAATGATTTGCTGCTACCAAATTGACTCCAATAAAGATAACCAATATGGTAGGTGATATTTCCAACCAGAAAGCTTGATATATCATGTACATATTGAAGCCTTGAAGGAAGAAAAATAATCTTGAGTTTGATTATGTCTCCGTTCTTCTTTTTGCGTTTAGTCTGGATCTTCGTCAGAGTGGGCAGACTTCTGATGTAAGATAGACTTTGAGAGAATTACACAGAAGTCTCGCATACTTCAGAATAGAATTTAGATAAGTTTTGTCAACTTCAAAACATAATAAGAGTTTTCTTCAACATATTGCACTTTTGTCA
Source organism: Eucalyptus tenuipes (assembly GCA_014182365.1). Taxonomy (NCBI): domain Eukaryota; kingdom Viridiplantae; phylum Streptophyta; class Magnoliopsida; order Myrtales; family Myrtaceae; genus Eucalyptus; species Eucalyptus tenuipes. The sequence goes on along the minus strand of CM024538.1, from coordinate 26,071,423 downwards.
ATTTACTCCTGAACCTTTTAATTGTTCCAATTGAATCATAAACCTTATTACATTTTGCCAATTGAATTCATCTGGCTAATTCTAGTAAGAAATTGTTAACGTGGATGTCGATGGTCTTATGTGATATGGCTGGCATTGGTGTAGACAGTTTTCAATAATATTTTTTTCAATTTTTATATTTTTATTTTCTTTTTCTCTTTCATTCTTGCTCCGCTGGTCATCGAACCCTGGGGGTAACAACTGGTTCAAGCCAGCTACTAGTTAGGATTACCCTTGCCAGCCTCAGGCAAGGGGCACCCTCACTAGATGCAACGAGGTTGCACATTGCCCGAAACTGGGGAGGTCTGCAACCCTCACCCGCAAGCAGTGAGGGCGTCGTGGCCTTCGCCAATGGCCAAAGTAAAAATAAGATAAAAGAACAAAACATAAGATATTAAAAAAAATCGAAAAAATCTTGAAAAATTATTCATATTAGTGCTAGTCATATTACGTAGGACAATTAGTGCCCACATCATTGATTTTTATGAACTCAATTGGTAAAATGTAAAAATGTTTTGTACTTAATTGATATAATTAAAATATTTATTACAAAAATTATAAAAAAAATACAATAAATTTATGATCTTTTGGATAATTTTTTCCGAGCAAAGGTAGGCAAGGGTGAGGATTAACCAGAGGAAAATGGAGACCCACGTCGCGTTCTTCTCCAATGTCTGACTTGTAGCACTCTAAGGCAGCTAGCTGGAGGTTATAAGCACAGCCACTCCAAATTAATGTTGTTTTAATTGTTGAACTAGATCAAAATTAGTTTTATAAAAGCTAGATTACCATTTACAATGGTATCGAATCAAGTTTAGAATATTTTAGCAAAATGACATGAAGCGACACGCTCCAAATAAGGCTGGGACCCAAATTAGCAGACATGAAAGAGATCCCCAAGGTGTGAAAAATAAAAAATAAAAAAATAAGGTGATGGAGAGGATCTAATAGCTGGGAGGCCTCCTGATGGGGTTGTTGAGCTAGAGGCAGTGTGGCCAAGCAGTGCTTGGAGACGGGGATCATGGTCGTGCATTACCATCCCTATAGTCCCTAGTTCGATTTGATAGTCAGCCTAACATCCCACATGGACCCAGGAGTGAGGTCATTGCAGGTGAAATTAGGAATGAGCATGATCCGGGTTGAATTAATCCAATACTTAATCCAGAGATCAACCCACACAATATTGATTTTCAATTTTTGGGACCAAAGATTGACCTTATTGAGCCTAGGATCGAGATCGGACCGACCCTATCAATCCAGTCTGGTTCTAGGGTCAACCTGGAATCAACCTATAATTTTTTTATTTCATTTTTTGTATTCCTCGAAAAGACAAATCTATTATTTGAAATTACATATCCATCAATAATGCAGCGTCAATCAATCAAAATATAAACATCAGTATATATCCAACATAAATGTAAGATAACATAACAACTCATGGAGATAAAGTGTTTTCATTGCTGGAGCATGCTATAATCCTCTCGCTTTTGATTTGTCTTAAGATCATTTTTTTGCTTGGGAAATTGGATGAGATGGGAAGTTTAAGAGGAGAATTTTGGGCTAGTACAACATAATTAAACCATAAGAAGTTCAAAATATTTAATATAAATCATAAATATACAACTTCATATCTTGTAAATTAGGGTGAGTATGGTCCTACTTGGACTGGTCCCATGTGAGGTGAGGGGCGAGCGGCGAGTTGAGAGCCGGGGCGAGAATTGAGCGTTGCTCACGAAATTTTTAATTAAGGCTTTGTTCTTTCTGATTTACTCGACAAAGATAAAAAGAAAAAAAGAAAGAAAGAAGAGGATAAAAAGGAAAGAAGAGAATAGAATAGAATGCTAGAGGATGACAACTTGCTAATGTCGTTAATGTTAAGTTAGGGTTATAGACTCTTGAATAGGTAAAAGAATATTATATATAACATATTAAATATCTAATAAATATTATACATAATATATAATATCTACAGGGTTGGTCCGGATGGGACCAATCCTAAACTCCTAGGACCGAGAAATAATTCGCACAATGTAGGGTTCAAGGGTCCCAAAATCAAGGACCGTCCCAATCATCTTGGGAACCAAATCAGGATTGGTAGAGTTGGGCCGGTCCAGGGTCGGTCTAGGGTCAACCCTGGACTGATGCTCGCCCCTACATGAAGCACGGTGACTAGCATTCATGACTCTCAACATGTGCTACAAACTTTTTCAAGGTTTGATAGAATCAAAACGAATACAATTATAAATAAATCGGATGATTCGAAAACTTCCAAAGCTACAATATCAACATTTGGCCTAGAGGAGCCAAACTTTCTTAAAATTTGAAGTTCTTAGTTCACTACTACACTCAACTCGTACTATAAACCATTAGCGGTTCTAATAGAATAAAAATTAGCCCAATTATAAGTAAATTAGATAATTTGTTATTGCTCGAAAAAATTGCCTAAGCGATGATTGAGAGGCGCATGGATGGAAAAAGATGACTGCTTCCCCAATACAAAAGGAAATACTGGATTCTTCCCTAAACATCATTAAACCTTGTGTTATGTTGTTGGCTTTGGTGGTTATTTTGCGTATCTTTGTTGGCACGTTCCACTTGCGATGGTAACTTGTGCCATAGACAGAATTTTCTGAGCGATCGCGAAAGCTGTTTGGGCCGTTGCCGAAGTAGGCATCACTGGATAAACCCGCTGTCTACCGGCAATGCAATCTTTGCCGTCTGCATGAGGAGATCCTTCACCAAGGAATCGGACGGCAAAACTTTGATAAATACTTCCGGGGAAAACAGTATCTCTTTCATCCAAATACTTATTCTCACCTCCCCTGAAGGGTCATCCCCGACTTGCACGTGGGTTATTTTTATATGAGTCCCAAAATTGTCAGAATGCCAATTATAGAGTGGTTGCAACGGACCGTCCTTTTCAATCTAGATGTATCTAAATAATTACACGAAAAAATCGTAGACAATCAAATTAGAGCCTACACTATAATATAGGGTCATCTTGTATTTTTCTGTTTTCTTTTGCTCAATAATTACTCAATTATTACGTGTAATGTTCAACCAAACGAGTTCCTCTCCCTTGTGGTCCCTCAAGGGACCATTCTTTCATTGTTTGTCATATTAACGAAGGTTCATCTCTGGCGAAACTCTCACTTAAAGTGTCCTATAAATTATTGGTTCTGTGGGTTATGGCACTTTTTGTAAGAGTTTTGAAAAAATTCTGAGTTATGGCGATGACTAGGTAAGTTGAGGGGATAGATGTCCTGACCATAGAAAATCCTAAACTTATATACTGACTTGTGAATATAATTTCCAAACTATCATTAATTTAGCTACTCGCTAGTAAGTAAGACCTAATTACTTGCCACTTAAGAACAAATATTTCATCAACTCATCAACCTTACTCTTGAATCCTCAAATGCGTTAAAAAATGCCATGAGGTGTTTGGAATATTGATATGTAACTATTAAAAAAAAATTGTCAATTTAATAAAACATCTTAAGCGGAATTGGTCCATAACCTTTAGAAGCCAAATTGATTTTAGGGGATTCTTGTATATCATCTTTGAATCAGAAAAACAACAAGAGTTCCTATGGATTATTTAAGAAATAAAACTCAAAGATTTTCTTTGAACATAATACATGAGAGTGTGGTGATGATTGGAGGCTACAAATTAGGAGGGGAGAAGGACACCACAAGTGCTAACTTTTGTACGGCGCTCACCTGAGTGCTATAAGTTAAAAAAAAAAAAAAATGTTTACATGAGTTTTATAACTTTTGACCAATCACTTAAGTGTCATATATTTTTTAAAACATTAATATGACATGGCATAGCATTCGTTGTAAATGTTTTTAAAAGTTATAGCATTCAAGTAATATATTGAAAGTTATACGACAATGAAGTGATCGGAAAAAAGTAATGATACTCAAGTGAGAATCGTATATAAATTATGATATTTAAGTGATTAAAAAAGAAATTATGACGCTTAAGTGAATACCGTATGAAAGTTTTAATATTTGTGGTGTCTCTTTTTCAAATAAGACAATAAATTTCTCCTTTAGATGAAGATAAGGTGTGAGTGATGCAACAACTTCATGTTCCCCCCCTCTCCCCTTAAAACCAACTCCTACCCTCACCTCCAAAACACATACCAAGGCAAAGTTCAAAAGAAGAAGAAGATGGTAGGAACCATGACTGTCCCCAACACCAATGAACAACAAGCCCTCAACAGAGCCCTAGACGCCCAGCTGAAAGTGCTAGTATTACCACCTAGAGGGGGGTGAATAAGTGTAAAGACAAATTTAACCAATAAAAATAATAAAAGTTACTTTCTCAAACAAGGTGTGATTAACATCAGACTTCTAAGTTTAATTCAGATTCAAATAAAATATTCTAGAATTTAGCAGGACATAGAAAAATATTGCAACAACCAAATTAAAGAAGTTAAGGAAAGAGAAAATTGAACACATAATTTGTAGTGGTTCGGCTTAAATCAAGCCTATGTACACTCTCCCACGCTGACAGCCTTCTAGTTGAATTCCACTATGAAATCAAAAGAGAATTACAGCGATTTGAGTATGCTCACTTAGGAAAGAGTTTCTTTTTCTCTCACTCAATCACTCCTTTGCATTTTTCTCTCTTTGAGTACAGTTGTAAGCGCAATCGATGAAGAACAAGTGATTTGGTAACTTTAGACTTTGGAATTTTAATCCTCATGCACACACTTAAATGAACTGCATGACCTCCTTAAATACACTTCCATGCCTTTCTATCCGTTGGCATTTTCTGCAGTAATTTCTTCCAATCAATCTGTTGGATAGAATCAATTAAGGAAATTTTGTAGCCGTTTGAAGATTGAGGTGAAAATCCAATGATCCTCGTCGCCCATACAATCAGAATCTAAGTTTCCATAAGCAGATAAAGGAACTTGTCTTTGAAATTGATTTCATCAATATATTTAGAAAAGATATGTGAGAATCTTCGCCAGAAAGCCAAATGTCTTGATCGTACTAAATCCTAGTTGGAAGATCAATAAACTTGAGTCTGATTATGTCTTCATTCTAGACTTGGTTCAGTCTGGATCTTCGTCAGAGTGGAAAAGACTTCTGATGTAAAATAAACTTTGACAGAATTCCATGATATAACGTAGAAGTTCAATATTCCTCAGAACAAGAATAAGATAAGATAAGATAAGGAAAGTTTTGTTAACTTCAAAACCAAATAGGATTTTTCTCAACACCAGCAATTTGAAAGCTCCAAGCTCGGAGTCAAAGGCCTCCTTGACTGGGGCCTCACCTCCCCCCCTCCCCTCTTCATCCACCCGCCCAACATTCTATCCGACTCAAGCCAATCGGGCCGAAACCCAAATCGATCCCTCTCTGGCCTTGATTCTGACCGGCGACTATTAGTTGTCCAAGAGGTTGCAAGGGCCGCTCACGAATTCGGCTTCTTCCAAATAGTCAACCACGGCGTGCCCACGTTGGTCCTAGACCGAACGATCGCAGCAGTGAAAGCGTTCCATGAGCAACCAACGGAGGTGAAGGCGAAGATCTATTCGAGGGAATCAGAGACCCGTGTCGCCTTCTTCTCCAACCTCGACTTGCTTCAATCCAATACGGCTTGCTGGAGGTAATGTGAATTTCAATTTCTATGTTGGGTTGACAAGACACGAATGTGAGTGACTTGAAATTGGCATGATTGTATATTGTTCTTCTGCATAAACGTTATCTGTCATTGTCCCCGGTGAAGTTTCAATTTTTTTTTTTTTTTGCTAATAATACGAATTTATCGGCGACAGAATACAATGATTAAACCCAAGGGAAAAGTACCCAAAAAAAGTCCTTAATTTATTACATTTGTGTCACTTCAGTTCTAAACTTTTTAATTGTGTTAATTTAGTCCAAAATCTTTTCATATGTTGCTAATTGAGTTTACCTAGCCAATTTAGGGAAAAATCTTGACGTAGATGCTAGCAATCTTACGTAATAGGTCGGCACTAACGTTGATAATTTTTATAATTTTTAATAACTTAATTAGTTTTTTTCCCTTTTTTTTTTGGTTCTTTCCTTTGCTTTGCTCTTTCTTTTTTGTTTGGATGGAGGGCTAACGAGGGTTGTTAGCACTGGGCGAGGGTGTCACGACCATGACACCCTTGCTGTGGCCTAGGACGGCTGCAACACCTTCGCCGACCAAAGTGAGGGCACGTGGTCCCTCATCCATATTTGAGCTAGACAAGGGCTGTAGCATCCTTGCTAGCCTTGGACGAGGCCACGACGCCCAAATTCGATGAGGGTGTGCGGCCCTTGTCCAATGCCATCAAGGGTGTCCTAACCTTCATCTGTGGTTAACGAGGGTTGAGCGCCCTCATTCCCAAAAAAAAAAGGTAAATAAAAGAAAAAAACAAAAGAATTGTAAAAGTGAAAAAAAAAGTCCACGTTGTCGCCAATTGTGCCATATAAAATGACCGGTGTCTTTGTCAGCAATTTTTAGCTTGAATTAATTAGATGAACTCAATTGGTAAAACATGAAAATGTTTAGGACTGAATTGACATAATTAAAAAATTTAGGACTGAATTGATACAATTATAATAGATATAGGATTTTGATATTACTTTTCCCCTAAGTTCGAAGTATTGATGTGTATGAATCATTTGGACTTTTTCTTAACTGCAAACATTTCTAACATTTACAGTACATCAATGCGGATAGGTGAGTTCATATAAAATTTCATAATTTTTAAAAATTTAAATAATATTTTAATTTTGAAGAAGCGAGAAGAAAAATTGTTCATTGCTTTATCATAAGCACAAGCAAACAAGCCATAAAGTTCCACGTGCAAAAAGCAAGTAGAAAGAGTATTTGTGTGTGTGTGTGTTTTTTTTTTTTTAATTAAGATGAAGAAAACAAAGAAATTTGTTCAATGCACAAAATAATATATCAGGGATACGCTCTGGATAAGGTCGGGTCCTATACTAACAGACGAGGAAGAAATCCCAGAGGTGTGCAGAAATGAGGTGATGGAGTGGAATCAACACGAGAAAATATTGAGTGGGTTTTACACTCCTTGTGGGCGAAGAGTAAAATCATTTAGAAGTCGACATGTGGCTCCACGTGTAAATGGGGTCAGAGATTCAAAATTTGCTCGGCGGCCTCCTCTGCTCTCTCTCCTGTAGACCTGGCCCACCACTCTGCACACTCCGACGCTCTCTCTCCTCTGCGGACCGTGTCGACTTGTCCTCCGTTCCGTTGCGGGGAGAACAAAAATTGCAAGCAAGCTTCCATATGCTCTTCCCCCTCCTCTGCTCTCTCTCCTCCACTGGTTGCTTCCATCTCCCCCCACCCTGACGCCGACACTGCCGACGCTCCTCCGCACGACGCCGATGCCCCTCCACCTCCGCCTCTATAGGTTGCCTCCGTCGCCCCCGACTCCGATGTCGATGCCGTCGACGCCTCCACCTCTGCCTTTGCCTCTGCCTACGCCCGAACCCGACACTGATGCCCCTGCCTCCCTCTCGCGACCTCCAGTCCGCTCTCTCAATCTCTTTCCTCCTCGAAGTCGTGCTTCTCTTCCAGTGAACCGCAACGCCGACGCCCCTCAAGCGGTTGCCTCCGCCTTCGCGGTTCGGTGAGGTCTCGGGTATGCCCTCGTGCTGCGTCTCTTCTTCCTTGCTCAGCAACGCCATACCGCCTCTCTCTCTCTCTCTCTCTCTCTGAGTGTGTCTCTCTGTGCATTCTTTCATCCATGAGGCAAGCATTTCGATTAGGGTTTAGGGGTTTCGCCACCCCTTCTTTGAGGTTCGTCTAAGTACCTCTTATTTTTGCGTGAACCCAGCGTGAATTTTATAGTCTTTCTTTCCATATGACTACCCTTTTCACTTCGATTGGTCCTTCAGCAAAAGCGATTGCTAAGCGACAATGCGACGGTAGTTTCAAATCTTGGGTTTTGCTTTGTGATGCTAAGCCTTGCTTTGGTTCCCTAAAAAGTTGCTGACTTTTTCGCACGTTGTAGCTTCGCGGCTGCTTCTAGATTCTGGGTTGGTCGTTCTATCGTCTTGCTCGGAGCGAGCGAAATGGTGTCCAAAAGGGGGTGTCGAATTCATCGACACCTGAGTCGGCGGCGACTTCTGAGGATAAGAAAGGGAAGAAATCGAAAGGATTGGTGGCTTCAGTTCCTAGTTCTACCAAAAGTCATGTCAAGGTATTGTCTTTTAATCGAACCTATCGTTCCACCCCTGTTTTGGGGACTTAACCATTTAGGGCACGCATGACAATTTCTGTTTTAGAAATTAATTTCTGGTTAGAAATTGATTTCTCAATTCCTATACCCTGGACAAGTTTCTGAGCAAAGAAACCCGTTTGATAACGACTCAAAATTTCTATTTTTGGAACAGAAATCCGTTTGATAATAGAATAAAATTTCTATTTCTAGGAATAGAAATTGATTAGATAACAATATAGGAAATCCTCAAATACAAAATTGTGAATGCTAGTACGAGCACCTAGAGGGGGTGAATAGGTGTGAAAACAAATTTTTGCAAAGTAAATTAGAAATTGTGTTTTTAACTCAAGTCTGTTTGGCAATAGACTTTGAAATGGAAATTTGATTCTAACAATCAAATAGAGTTACGAACAAAGTAAAAGAGTTTAGGGAAGAGAATAAGAACACAAGGTTTATAGTGGTTCGGCTTAATCCAAGCCTACGTCCACTCTCTCCCGCACCGACAGCCCACCGGCTAGATTCCACTATAAATCAAAAGAGTCGTTACGGTATCACTTCCTTGATTTCACGGTTAGAGACTCTACTATACTTTCTCAAGGCTTCACAAAAGTATAAACTCTCTTTTGAGTACAAGTTTATGCTCAACAATTGAATCGACAAAGAACAAGGAGTTTCATACTTTGGAATTTATCTATCTCGCACACTCTCAAAATAACCAGAGCGTCTTCCTTATATACTCCTCCATGTTTTCACAGCCGTTAGCACCTTCCAAAGGAGTTCTTTTAATCTACCCGTTGGATAGAATTAATTAGGGAGATCTCGAGTTAGGAATGTGAAGATAGCCCACCAATCCTGCTCGTCCATACAATCAGGATCTAGGTTTCCATAAGTAGAACCTTCCAAGTATACTTCGCTAATCAACGGATCCAAATTATTCGAATTAAATTCAAACTGAATAATCGATCTTGAGATGCTATCTCCAGCCGTGAGATCTTCTTCGACCGCTCGAATCAAATCCATAAAGGAATACTCGAATCTTGGTAAATCTTCTTCGTCGGTCTAGAAACTGTCAATGAGGGCAGACTTTACATCTTGAGTCTGGTGGTTTGGCGATCTTCAGACTTTGACGAAAGAGTCTGCAAGTCTTCGGACTTTGTCGAAAGAGTCTGCAAGTCTTCAAATTAGACTGATGAAATCGTTTTGTCAGCATCAAAACAAATAAGGAAGTTTTCTCCAACAATCTCCCCCTTTTTGATGGTGACAAAACTTTTCTGCAGATTTGGATATTTTTGACCAGCAAGACAATACTTAAGCAAACATGGATATCTCAAAAGATAAATGGATTAGGATAAAGGTAATATTGAATCTGCAACCACAGGAAATGTGTTAGTCCTGCAAGACAACTATCTTTGCCATGAAAACCATTAACACTTAAAATATTGCAAGCAAGCATTAAACACAATCGATCCAAATCAGTCACAACCAAACAAGAGTAAAATCAAACAAAAATCAACCAGTAGTCAAATGAAGTCAAATCTGCACTCAGCTTCTCCCCCTTTTTGTCAACATTAAAAAGAAAGAGATGAAAAGAGAATAAAATTAGGATTGTCTTGGAATGCGAACAAGCTGGAAATTTCCCATCGACTGGACAGTCTCTTCCAACTTTTTCAAATCCTCCTTCAGCTGTTCTACCTCGTGACTCTTGGCAGTGGCTTGAACTTGAAGAGTAAAAGTCTGTATTTGATCATTCAAAGAGACTGAAGAGGCTTGATTGGCATTCTACAGATTCTGAACTTCATATCCCAAGGCATAAATTTGACCTCGCATTTCCATTAGAACATCAAGCACTCGTCGAAAGTACGCCGAGTTATCGCCCGAGTGCTTACCTCGGCATGATCGGTTTGAGGAGTATTTGCGAGATGATGGCATCTTAGCATGAGCATCCAGATTTGGAGAAGAACCCTCATGACCTTCCTCAGAATTTGGGATGCATAAATATCTTCCGGGTCCGGGTAAGCGGCTAACATCTTCACTAGTAAAAGCAATTGAAGAGGTACCTCTTTTCTCGGCCAGCTCCCCCTGTTTCAAATGCCTTCGGGTGGAGAGAAGTACTCTTCATGCTCTGTCTCCTTGTCAGTGATATGATGCTGCGGTTCTCCTTGCTCCTCTTCTCTGGAGTTCTTTCTTCCTCTGCCTCTTTCCTCATTGATGCCCTCTCTTCATCCCTCTGCTCTTCCTCTTCTCTGTCTTGATCCTCTCTCTCCTCTGTTTTTGGAACAAAATGCTGAAGATTGCTTAAGGCAAGAGTTGAAATGGTGACATCTTCCTCATCTTCTTCATCCTGCAAGATGAGTGCTCTTCTTTTCTTGGATAGAGCTGTCATGGGCTCCTTTCCTTTTCGTTTTGCAGCAGTAGAGACTTGATGAGTCTTGACAGGAGTTTTCTCTTTAAATCGCTCCAAAGCCTTGTTTAGCTCTTTCAGACGCATTTTGGAAACCATCTTCAGTCCCACCATCATTTGATCACACGATCGAACACATAGAATATTTGGAGGTTGAATGTTAAGATGTCTGAACGGCTTAGAAACAAGTGTTGAGTAAGGAAGTTGACCCTTGTCCTTTACCACCGATCTGTACATGTGAAACATTATAGTGTGTGGCAGAGAGAACTTTTTGCCAGCGTTGATAGCATACATCAGCTTTGCTTCTGAATTGGAAACATTAGTCTTCGAAGTCGATTTGGGTCTAAGACAGTTGATAACAATCTTGTGAAGCAAAACATTTGAGGCATTCAACTTCACGTACGAAATTCGACCTTCTGCCATCCCATCCCGAACAAGCTCCACCGTTGCACGACCAATAGACACACCAATTGATTGAAACTCCCCTCTTTCTACTCCAATCACATCGGCCAGAGTGTCCATATCAACCACATAATCCTGATCTCTAACACTGAAAAAGAATCTATTCACATCCAAAAAACTTAGATTTGAATAGAAATATGCAGCAAGTTCTGGATGAGCCACTGTCGTCTTAGAGCAAAATCGATCAAGTTGAAGTAAGGCGAATTTCTTCCACAAATTCACATTCAGAGAGTCGAGAAAATCAAAGTCTACACTCTTTGGGTTCATCACCCCTCGCTTCAACAACTTAGTATAAAGTCACTTGTGTTCCTCAGAACGAAACAGATCTGTCCTTTTGCCTCGAGCATTCGCAGCAATACTCATTCTAGACTTAAAATTAGTGAACATCTTTTCATCATCATTTCCATCGGGTTGATTATGTACACCAACACGTGGATCACTTGGAATATTCGCAAAGGCTCTTTCTGCCGAGCCCGCAGGAGCGATTCCCAAACGTTCCATTGTGCGCAAAAAATGGGTTTCATTTCGATACCCTTTCTCTACCAAAAATTCATCAATGAAACTCAAAGCAAAACCTCCTTCCTTTAAAGCAGAGTAAAGTTTGTAGGTAAAAGCAGGCTTTTGAGTCCTTACAGGTTCGGCATCCACGACGATTTCTTCCTCCGCTTGTTGTTGTGGTCTAGCCTAAGAAGAGCAGCGTGGTTGAGAATGTTGTGGGCTCTGCTGTTGTCTCGGAGATTCTTCTTCCTTGGTGAGGTCAAAGTGCGTAGGACCCTCACGCAAAGGCGGTGGTCCCCTGCTTGCGATCCGAGAAGACTTTCTTTGGGAAGCCATTATCACAGTTTTTAGGAGATTCCAAACTCGATTCGCGAGAAAGATGCAAGCTTTGAAGATTAAACTTGAGAGTAAAAGTAAGAAAGTGAAGTTCTGTGCTTCTAGGGTTTGTGAATAAGACAATCAGTATATAAGACGATCGAAACAGGGTATACGAATCCCGTAAAGGAAAATAAAAAATACCTTTTCAAAAATAACTGCCTTTTTGAAAAATATATAACTGTCAAAAAAATAACTTTTTTTTCGAAAAGGAATGATTGCTATAATTACGAAAACTTGGAAAGATAACATCAATCAATTACAGATTAATAGATGAACGTACCTTTTCGATATTTTGTCCGAAAGATAAATTTCCAAAATAGAAATAACTTACAAAAGTAGTGGACGGTAGTGGATCTTGATCTCCCGAGTCCGAGCATTTTTAGACTTTAGTCTCTAGGTCCGAACTTCTTCGGACTTTAAGATATTAAGTCCGGAACGAATAGACTCAAATTGGCTTTTCTCCAAAGTGGCTTAGTAAAGATATCCGCCAGCGGTGATTCTTTGAGTCAATGAATTGAATCAATACTTCTCCATTTTGAACATGATCTCTAATAAAATGATGTCGAATCTCTATATGCTTTGCTCTTGAATGAAGAATTGGATTCTTGGTGAGATTAATTGCGCTGGTATTGTCACATTTGATCTCAGTGCATGAGTCTTCGATTCCAAAGCCTCTTAGCTATTGTTTTATCCATAAGATTTGAGAACAAAGAACTTCCAAGAGCCACATATTCGCTTCGCTGTTGAAAGAGCTACAGTGCTTTGCTTCCTTGAAAACCAAGATACTGCCATGTTCCCAAGCAATTGACAAGTGCCTGAGGTGCTTTTTCTATCAACTCTACAGCCTGCTAGGTCTGCGTCTGAGTATCCAAGGAGGGTAAGATCTCCTTCTTTAGGATACCAGAGACCAAACTTAGAGGTTGTTGCAACGTATTTGATTATGCGTTTTGCAGCACTTAGATGAGATTCTTTGGGATCAGATTGAAATCTGCACAAATATATACACTAAACAAAATGTCAGGTCTAGAAGCGGTAAGATAAAGAAGTGAACCAATGATACTCCTATATAACTTCTGGTCAACTTTCTTTCCTCCTTCATTTTTGTCCAGCTTCATAGAACTAGACATTGGTATATCAGTCTTTTTGCAATTCTCCAAACCGAACTTTTTAACAAGTTCTTTAGCATATTTTTCTTGGTGAATGAAAGTCCCTTCCTTCAATTGTTTTACTTGTAGTCCAAGGAAGAAGGATAGTTCACCCATCATGCTCATCTCAAATTCATCCTGCATAGACTTAGAAAATTTATTGCACAGATTTTCGTTAGGTGATCCAAAAATAATATCATCAACATAGATTTGCACAGATTTGTACTAGTACGAGCACCTAGAGTTGGGGTGAATAGGTGCGAAAACAAATTTTTGCAAAGTAAATTAGAAATTGTGTTTTTAACTCAAGTCGTTTGGCAATAGACTTTGAAATGAAAATTGATTCTAACAATCAAATAGAGTTACGAACAAAGTAAAAAAGTTTAGGGAAGAGAATAAGAACACAAGGTTTATAGTGGTTCGGCTTAATCCAAGCCTACGTCCACTCTCCCGCACCGACTTAGACTTACACCGGCTGGATTCCACTATGAATCAAAAGAGTCATTACAAGATGTGGCCAAGTTTCATATGATCCAAAAATAATATCATCAACATAGATTTGCACAGATTTCCTAGAGGGGGTGAATAGGTGATTACGAACAAAGTAAAAAGTTTAGGGAAGAGAATAAGAACACAAGGTTTATAGTGGTTCGGCTTAATCCAAGCCTACGTCCACTCTCCCGCACCGACTTGGAAAGTCCACGCAGCAATTTGTTAAACTTCATGGGTCCGTAGATTGGTTGACCTTGATACTCGAAACTACACCGGCTGGATTCCACTATGAATCAAAAGAGTCATTACATCGAGAAAGTATCACTTCCTTGATTCCACGGTGGATGGAGAGACTCTACTACACTTCCTCAAGGCTTCACAAAAGTATAAACTCTCTTTTGAGTACAAGTTTATGCTTAACAATTGAATCGACAAAGAACAAGGAGCTTCGGACTTTGGAATTTATCTATCTCGCACACTCTCAAATAACCAGAGCGTCTTCCTTATATACTCCTCCATGCTTTCACAACCGTTAGCACCTTCCAAAGGAGTTCTTCCAATCTACCCGTTGGACAGAATCAATTAGGGAGATCTCGAGTTAGGAATGTGAAGATAGCCCACCAATCCTGCTCGTCTATACAATCAGGATCTAGGTTTCCATAAGTAGAACCTTCCAAGTATACTTCGCCAATCAACGGATCCAAATTATTCGAATTAAATTCAAACTAAATAATCGATCTTGAGATGCTATCTCCAGCCGTGAGATTTTCTTCGACCGCTCGAATCAAATCCATAAAGGAATACTCGAATATGGACTATCAATGAGGGCAGACTTTACATCTTGAGTCTGGTGGTCTGGCGATCTTCAGACTTTGACGAAAAATCTGCAAGTCTTCGGACTTTGTCGAAAGAGTCCGCAAGTCTTCGACGACTAGGCGATGAAATCGTTTTGTCAGCATCAAAACAAATAAGGAAGTTTTCTCCAACAAAAATAACAGTTAAAATAATACTAATACATTACAAAAGTTGAAAATACAATTTCATGGAATTTCCGGCATATTATTATCCTTTGTCATTTTATTAACAATGGTTTTCCTAAGCGTATTTATTTGGTTTCCCTCCTCGGTCAATGTATCGTTTGCAAGCTCATCCTACGTAGGTTCGGATCTCCATATAGGGAAAAGTTCTTATCCATCTTATCCTGATCACGGATGTAATTATGGATGGCACAACATGCAATTACAATATGTGCTTGTTTTCGAATTGCAAATGAGGGTACATGCCTCAATATGAAAAAATGATTCTTCAATGCCGCAAATGATCTTTCAATGACATTCCTTAGAGAAGAATGCTTATAGTTGAACAATTCTCTCGCAGTTGTTGGCCATCTCGCTGTACCCCTATAATCATTTAAATGATACCGTTCACCTTTAAAGGGAATTAAAAATCCCGGAGTTGCTGCATAACCAGAATCCACGACATAGTATTTGCCTACAACAATGTATTCATACATTAGACATAATTTATAACTATAAATATGATCATAAAGAAAATTACTCCTTAAAGGACAAGCAAATACCTAGCGGCGGCCTAGAAAATTTCAAGCGAGGAGTCTCCAATGCTGCTGCAAACACTTGACAATCGTTGGCAGAGCCTTCCCAACTAGCATATACAAAAGTAAATTTCATATCAAATGAATAAATGCACATCACATTCTGAGTGGTGATTCATTTCCTACCTCTAAATGAGATTTGCTTTGACACAGGTACAGAAACATGAATATGGGTGCCATCAATGGCGCCTATACAGACCTATCATTTTATCAAATACTATTATTATACAAGATTATCAACAAAATAAAATTGATGGTATAAAGGAATATATGAGAATTCTACCTTGAAATAACATTTATGGTTAGGAACCAATCGGGGGAAGGTCGGTTTATTTTGATTCTCGAATTGAATTAGTCCAGTTGCTCATCTCTAATTTCTTTATTGTTGCTCAATGAACATTTAATGGCCCTTGCATAGCAAAGAGAGAGATTCTCTTGAATCTCTTGCATTCGAATTAAAATTCAAGATTGTGTAACAATCTAATTATTTTGATTTTACAAGAATTTTGAATCCGTAAAGAAACAAGGTTAAATTTCTAGGTACCTTTTTTATTCATCTATTACGTAAGAATTTTTCTTCAACTGGCCCGTACGCGTGCGCCCCTCTTTCTACAGGAGGAAAGTTGTTCTATTGTTTTTAAGTAACATTTAAGAACTTTTGTCGTTTTTGAAAATTGGACCCATTCGATTGTCATTCATCCTAAAAAGAGGAAGTTATAAAAAAAAAAAATGAAAAAAAAAAAACACGAGCAAAATAAGAAAAAAAAAATTAGCAGATCATGTCCAACGACAAGTACAAAAGTGTGGACCACCGAGTGCTGGCCAATGCAAGCCCAGAATCACGCATGTCGGTGGCGGTTTTCTACTAGCCAAGTGATTGTGAAAGCCCGTTCGGACCATTTCCGGAGCTCGTGTCGCCAGAGAAACCCGTTGTATATTGGCAATTCAAGGTCGGCGAATACCTGAAGACATTCTACACTAACGAGTTGGATAGAAATCTTTGAAAAATCACTTCAGAGCATGACATAAGAGGCATATAGGGAAAGATAGATGATGCAAGAATGAGATGCTTCCTCATTATTATTAAGAAGCAATCGCTGATTAAGTTGTAAGTTCGGTTTGGATTCACTAAATTCCAAGCCATTGTCCTAATCCTTACAATGGGTCTGCAACCATATTAAATAAAGAGTGATCTACTTTTCTTCACAATTAGTCGGTAGGTAAAGTTCCCGTCGAAATTGTTCGTCCTTTAAATATCACTTAATTGGAGTATATTAATTCTTTTTTTTCTGTGGATAATCAAGTTCTTTTCTGTCGAAATTCTAATAATCTGAGACTTATCATTCTACTAAAAATTGATCGATTTCCTATCTTAATGTGAAAACATAGCATGAGTTCCTTATGGCTCTGTGAAAAGTGAAAACTATAAATACAATTTAATTTTTTTCCTAATTGGGATTGTAATTCAATGATCATGATTTAATTCATTAGAACGGAATCAACGGAAAAGCCTCTTTCAGTTTAATCAGCCTGTGACTCTGAGGTAGTTTAACGTATCATTTTGGAATTATTTTTTTGGCCGGTGGTGTCATTGTAGATTACTTGTACAGTATTTGACAATACATCTAATATATATATATATATATATATATATATATATATATATATATATATATCTCAGTTTGAAATTTTTGCCTCCTCTCGATTAGAATTCTATATCCATCACTGTTTAAAATAAAGGAATTAGGTAATGTTAATCACGAGCTATTTATCAATGGCTAACTTATCCCAAAAAAAAAAAAAAAAGTTGAGTCGTGCAATATTGCGATCTTTAGTTTTTTATCGCCCGATTAAAACGTAGCTGTGAATATATTAATTTTCAGGTTCCGATACATTATTTTAACTCGGAGATCACAAGCCTTTGAGAATCATACAAATCAGACGGTCACATTTTTTCTATCACCCGATTAAAACCTCATCGGGATAACTTTCGTTTTTAGGTTCCCATGCATTGACTTGTGAGTTTATTATCTTGTTTTTACGTTGATTTCCATCACGTCGTTGGTTCATATTATCCACCACATTGTATACGGCCTCTTTGTCCTTCTCTCTCTTTCCTTACGCGACACTCGCGTTCATACCCGGAACAAGAGCATTGCTCGAACCAGATCTCGGAGCCGCAGCACGGGCGTCATCAGCACCGATCGACAAGCTCCGAGCAAGTCCGAGAGCTCAAGCAATTCGAAGAATCCAAGCTCGGAGTCAAAGGCCTTCTCGACTGGGCGCTCACCTCCATCCCGTTCCTCTTCACTCACCCGCCAAAGACCAGCCCAGGCCCAGGCCCGATTCGATCCCCACCATCGACCTCTACTGCTGCTACTCTGGCCGGCGGCCTTTTGTCGTCGAAGGTGGGACGCGCGGCTCACGAGCTCAGCTTCTTCCAGGTGAGCGACTACGGCATGCCGGTGGAGGTTCTGGACTGCACAAGCACGGCGGTGAAGGCCTTCCATAAACACATGAGGAACATCATCCAAAAAAATCCTAAATGTAATACAGTTTTACTGATTTAGTCATAAATATGCTAACGTGGATGTCAAACGTTCTACGCAATAGGACTAGCATTGATATGGACAATTTTTAATAATATATTGAAATTTTTGAAATTTTTTAATTTCTTTCTTTTCTCCGTTGGTCATTGAGCCCCTGGCAATTGGTTAAAGGGAAATATTGGTTAGGGTCACCCTTGCTGGCCTTGGGGGAGGGGCACCCTCGCTAAAGGCCAGTGATGGCTAGTCTCGGACGAGGCTTGCCCTCGCCATGGTAAGAAAAAAGAAGAAAATAACCCAAAAAAAAAAAGAAGTAAAAAACACTAAAAAAATTGCCCATGTTGGTTTCATGACACTTAGGATGATTAGCATTTATATGAGTGATTTTTTTAGTAAAAAATGATTGAGTTGACTCAATTGGAAAAATGTGGAAATATTTATAATTTAATTGGTACAATCAAAATGTTTAGGATTAAATTGTTAAAAGTATGATAAGTTTAAGACATTTTAATATATTTTTTTTGAGCAAATGGAGGTGAAGGCGAGCATAAACCGGAGGGAGATGGAGACCCGCATCGCGTTCTTCTCCAATGTCTGACTCGTTCCACTTTAAAGCAGCTAGCCGGAGGTTATCAACACAGCCACTTCAAATTAATGTTGCTCTAATTGATAAATTGTATTAAAATCAGTTCTATAAAAGCTTGATTACCATTTATGATACTGTCGAATCAAGTGTAAAATATTTTAGCAAAATGACACGTAATGACACTCTCTTGATAATGCTGGGACCGAAATTAGCGGACATGGATGATATTCGCGAGGTGTGTATAAAAAGAGGTGACGGAATGGAACCAGCAAATCTAACGACTGGGAGGCCTAGAAATGGGACTATTGAGCGAGGGGCTTGATTGAGTGTAAGCAAGTTGTGGTTGGGGACGAGGATCATGGCGATGCATCAATATCCTTATTATCCCTAGCCTGACCTGACAGTTGGCTTAATTTCCCGCATGGACTGGGAGTGATCATGCTGCTCCTACAAGACTAGGTCAGAGGATTGTAGGTGAAGCACGAGGACGAGCTTTCGTTATGAATTATGACTCTCAACATGTGCTACAGACTTTTTTAAGTCATGATAATATAATGAACACAACAAGAAGTAAATCAGATGATATGAAAGCTCCCAAATTCACAAAATTGACATTTGATCTAAAAAAAAGCCAAATCTTTCTTGGAATTTGAAGTTCTTAGTTCACCACGACACTCGACTTGTGCTATAAACTATTTGCGGATAAGTTGGCCTGTCTACCGGCAATGCAACCTATGCGGTCTACATGAGGAGATTTCTTCAAGGGATCGGACAGCAAAACTTCGATAAATTACTTCCGGGCAAAACAAAATTTCTTTCATCGAAATACTAATTCATACCTCCGCCTAAGGGTCATCCCCGACTTGCGCGTGGGCTATACTCATATGAGCCCCAAAATTGTCTCATCGCTAATTATAGAGTTGCCGCAATCGGCTGTCCTTTTCAATTTAGATCCTACACTATAACATAGCCTTGTATTTTATTGTTTTTTTAAAACTCAATAATTGCTCAATCATTATAAGCAATATTTACCAAATTGCCAACTGTAGAGCGGTTGCAATGGGCTGTCCTTTTCAATCTAGATGCATCTAAATGATTACACGAAAAAATCATAGACAATCAAATTAGGGCCTACAATCAAATTAGTGTCAAGGAACCATGCTTTCTATTACATTATTTAAAATACGAAATTGCATTCGTATTTAATAACTTAAATTTTTAAATTTCGAAAGTTTTAAAAGTGAGCTCAAATCAAATCTTTACCTAAAGCATTGAAGATAAGGCGTGAGCCAATCAACTCATCTTTTTTCCGTGCAACAACTTCTGTCACCTACCCAATCCTTTGAATGCCATGGTCCCCTCTCTCTTCCCTTAAATTAACCCCCTTTCCCCTCCTACAAAACGCACACACTCAGGCAAAGTTCAGGAGAAGAAGATGACAGGAACCATGATGGGTGTCGCCAACGCCAATGAACAAGAAGCCCTCGACAGAGCCCAAGAGGTCCAGCAATTTGAAGACTCCAACCTCGGAGTCAAAGGCCTCCTCGACTCGGGCCTCTCCACCCTCCCTCCCATGTTCATCCACCCGCCCGACCTTCTATCCAGCCTCAAACCTGTTGTTGGGCTCAAGACCGATTCAATCCCCATCATTGATCTCTCCGGCTCCAACTCCGACCGACGACCCTCAGTCATCGAGGAAGTTGCACGTGCTGCTCGTGAGTTTGGCTTCTTCCAGATAGTCAATCATGGCGTGCCCACGGAGGTCCTGGATCAAACGATCGCGGCAGTGAAAGCGTTCCATGAGCAGCCAGCGGAGGTGAAGGCGAGGATCTATCGAAGGGAATCTGAGACCGGGGTCGTCTTCTATGCCTCCAGCGTGGACTTGCTTCACTCCAACACGGCTTGCTGGAAGTAAGGTCAATGTCAATTTCTATGTTGGGTTGACAAAACAGGAACATTAGTGACTCGAAATTAAGAAAATTACCAAAAAAAGTCTTAAATATGTTGCATGGGAGGCTAATTCAGTTTTAAACATTTTTTATAATTTGTTAATTTAGTCATTCAAGCCAATTTTGACAAGAAAATACTAAAGTAAATACCGATTGTTTTACGTTACACAGCTGGCACTAATATTAGTAATTTTTGTAATTTTTTAACTTCTTTTTTTTATCTATTTTTTTACGTTAGCCATGCCATGTAAAATTTGTAACATCCATGGCAACGACGTTCTATCAAAATTGGTCGAAATGACTATATTGTCAAATTGTTAAAAGATTTCAGATTAAATTGATCAAATTGAAATAGCAAAAAAGCCACACAAAATCCCAAATTTTACTCGGTGTGACAAATCTACCTCGAACTTTTTTTGTGAGATAAAAAATCCCAAATTTTACCAATGTGACACATTTAACCCAAACTTTTTTTTTACACAAAAGACCCCAAATTTATACACGCGTGACACATTTACCCCAAACTATAGGGCATTTTTATCTTTTACTTTTTAATTTTTTTTTCTCTTTTTTTTTCTGTTTTCTTCTCCTTTCTTCCCTCTGCTGGCATGACGGAGAGAAGCTGGACTCAGGCGAGGTTAGGTTGGGCAAGGACAGCCCTTGCTAGATTCGACGAGACAACCCTCGCCCCACCCAAGTGAGGGCCGCCTGAGCCAATGCCAAAGAGGCACTCATCAAATCCGGCCCAGGTGAGGGCCACCCTCGCCTGCTCAAGCGAGGGTGACCCCACCCGACACTTGTGAGAGCGGCCTCACCTGAGTCCAGCCATGGCAAAGGAAAGAGAGAAGAAGAGTTAAAGAAAAAAAAAACGAAAATGCCCTTGAGCCATAGAGTTGGGGTAAATGTGCCGTTGATAAAATTTGGGGTTTTTTGTATCGCAACAAAATTTGGGGTAAATTTGTTATATTTGGTAAGTTTGGGTTTTTGGTGGCATTTTCCCATTGAAATATATAGAACTAAATTGATATTTGTACAATATATATATATATATATATATGAATTTTTCGATAATTATCATCTTAAATTGACGTGAATATTAAATTGTCCTTTTGTATAAATCGAAATTTTCACTGTCCCAAAAGAAGTTTCACACACACATTTGCAAATTATACGAATTTATTAGTGACAATACAATGACTGGGACAGAGTACTGATGTGCACGAATTTATCAATGACAATACAATGACGGGGCACGGAGTACTGATGTGCATGAATTCATTTGGACTTTTTCTTAACCATAAACATCTCAAACATTTACACTGTATAAATTAGGACACTTGAGTTCATATAATTTTCATATTTTAAAAAAAAATTATATAATATATTAAATTTGAACAAGCGAGAAGAATTGTTGCTCGGTGATTTACTAGAAGCACAAACAATGGGCAAAAAGCAAATAGAAAGAGTGTTTGCATTTTTTTCTTAATTAAGATGAAGAACAAAAAAGAAATTAGTTCAATGCACGAAGTAAATATTACAGGGATGCACTCCGGATAAGGTCGGGTCCTATACTCTCAGACGAGGAAGAAATACCGGAGGTGTGCAGAAATGAGGTGATGGAGTGGAATCAACAGACCCAACGCCTCGGAGCCCTCCTGATGGGTCTGTTGAGCGAGGGGTTAGGATTCAGTCCGAGCAAGCTCCAGGACATGACGTGTGTGGAGAAGCGAAACATGGCGGGAAATTACTATCCCTACTGTCCCCAGCCTGATCTGACTGTCGGCCTGAAGCCCCACACCGACAAGGGGGTGATCACGGTGCTCCTGCAGGACCAGGTCGGCGGGTTGCAGGTGAAGCACGGCGAGGCGTGGCTGGATGTGACGCCCTCTCCGGGTGTTCTCATCGTGAACATCGGCGACCTTCTCCAGGTAATATTCCATTCATGCAAGTTTCAAAGCACCGGTTGAATTAAACGCTGCATCTTGCAAACTGATTGCCCTAACGATCACCTCCCTTCTATAAAAGGACATAGAGATCTCTATTTACATAAATTTGGATTCACCCAGATCATGTCCAATGACGAGTACAAAAGCGTGGAGCACCGAGTGTTGGCCAATCCAGGCCCCGAACCACGCCTGTCGGTAGCGGTTTTCTACTATCCGCTCGAATGCGAAAATCAGATCGGACCGATCCCAGAGCTCGTGTCAGCGAAGAAACCTGCTGCTTTTCGACAATTCAAGCTTGGCGAATACCTGAAGAGATTCCAAACTGAGGTGCTGGATGGGAAAACTGTGAAAAATCACTACAGGACATGATATAAGAGGCATGTAGGCTAATATAGATGGTGCAAGAATAAGATGCTTCCTTATTTTTGATAAGAAGCAATCGCTTATTAAGTTGTAAGTTCGGTTTGGATTCGCTAGAATTCCAAGCCATTGTCCTAGTTCAAAGACGCTGTGTGCCTATATTAAAGAACCAGTCATCCCGTTTCCTCCACAATAAGTCAGTATGTCTGGTAACAGGAACAAACACCACTTCCTCATCCTATTTTAACTGCACTTATCATCGGAATTGTCTGTCCTATAACTCTCTTACTTAGAGTACTTCAATTTCATCTTGTAGATAATCAAATTTCTTAATTTGAAATTGGATGATCTAAGACTTATCTTTATGTTAAGTATAAATGGATTCATACTTAATGTGAAAACTTACCATGAGATCCCTTCCCGTCGTGAAAAAAATAACAAAGATTTAGTTCTTTTTGAGTTTTGATATTGTCGTGATTTTGGAGTTTATGATAGATATGAGGAGAAATTTCTCATATCAATATTATGAGTCGGTGTTGGAAATATACTCCACATTGAATTAGAACAATGCGAGATATAAATCAGTATAAGTTAATTCATTAGGACAAAATCAACGAAGAAGTCTATTTCAGTTTAAATAGCCAGTGGATGGGATGTGAGGTAATATAACATGTAATATCTTTTATACATATAAATATACATATAAGGGCCGGTGATGAAGAATCTAACTAGATGATAATTTGTATACTCTCCCCGGTCTAGAAATATACATCATGATCCGAAGTTATCTACAACGATACTAATTTTGGGCCAAAGCTCTACAACGAATGCTAAATAGAATTTAAAAAAAAAAAAACAGAAAAAAACAAAAGCTGGATTTTAGCTTCCAAAGTTTAATAATAGGAAACGGACAAAAATGTCGAGATAATCACATAAAATCAAAATGCATTAGGTGAGGAAGCAAAGTTGAACTCGTGTTTTTAGATTGGATTGGATAAGCTTTTTTTTTTTTTGGTCGAAGGATTGGATAAGCTTGAGTGACCGATTTTTTACAGCATTTGGTAGTACTCCTTGTGTGAGAGTAGTTGATCAGAGTACCGTTTAATTATTTCTTTGAAGTCTATAATATACACTTAAACCTAGAAATTGAGAAAATGTCCACTCCAAAGCTAGTCAAGTCACACTTAATTGCATTTTCGTCTTTGTCATATGACAAGATACATGACATTTATGGTGAGACGCACGGCATGGTTTTGCCTCGTGACCCAACCACTAAGTTTTTAGTTTATTCATTTGTCAGTTTAATTTCTTGTCTTTTGTTGATGTTAAATTCCAAAAAATGAACAAAGAAAGATTATCTCCGATTAAGGCTCCGTTCGTTTCGCGGAAAATATTTTCCGATTTCTGAGAGAAAATGTTTTCCATGAAAGGAAAAAGTCTTCTAAATTATTCAAAAGTGGAAAACATTTTCCTCACTTGATCTCTCTTATTTCACACCTCTACAAATCCTCACTTCCTCCTCCCCTTTCTTCTTCTTCTTCTTTTCTTTTTTTATTCGAATTATTTTTAATTTCTTTTTCTTTTTTTTTTTTTTTTTTTTTTTTTTGGTTCCCATCTTCTTCTTTCTTGGCTAGTCATCGGCCGTCACCACGTGAACCTCAAACTCGTGAAGCCTCGAGCTTGACGCTTGCGCTCGCCAATCTAGTGAGCGAAAAATATTTTCCTTACCGAACACCTAGGAAAATATTTTTCGAAACATTTTCGGGTTTTAGTCGAACACCGGAAAATATTGTCATTTTAGAAAAATGACATGGGAAAACATTTTCCAAAATGGCCCATTTTTAGTGAAACGAACAGACCCTGAGTTTATTTATATCGTTCCAACACACGAATTCGGCATCTTCCTCTCACATCGCCTCCCCGTCCTTCCCTTTATCTTTCCCAGCGGCACAACACTCGCATCGGTCGAACCTGAACTTGGAGTGTCCAGCCACGGGCGTCACCGACACCGCTCAACAATCCTTCGACCGAGCCCAAGAGCTCAAGTGATTCGAAGAATCCAAGCTCGGCGTCAAAGGTCTCCTCGACCCCAGCCTCGCCTCCATCCCTCCCTTCTTCATCCACCCGCCCAAGACCCTCTCCAGCCTCAGGCCCGCCCACCCCAGGCCCATTTCGATCCGTTCAATCCCCACCATCGACCTCTCCGGCTACAACTCCAGCCAGCAGCCCTCCGTCGTCGAAGAAGTGGGGCACGCGGCTCGCGAGCTCGGCTTCTTCCAGGTAGTCAACCATGGTGTGCCGATGGAGGTCATGGACCACATGATCACGGCGGTGAAGGCCTTCGATGAGCAGCCGATGGAGGCGAAGGTGAGGATCTACCGGAGGGGGGTGGAGAACGGGGTCACATTCTTCTCCACCGTCGACTTGTTCTGCTCCAAAGCAGCTAGCTGGGGGTAATCAACACGAAACGATGTAACATATATGACTAAAGGAGGATATGACACATCCTAATGTGACAAGTATGATATTGAGAAATTATACGACTGGATTGCATGAAGTAAGAGAACTAATTTTTATCCTTAATACAAAAAAATTAAAAAAAAATTGAGCAAGCAAAAAGATTTAGTTAAAACCAATGCAAAGAAGAGGTGATCGGTTTTCAGTTTGGTCCGAGTCCAATAGAACCAGGTCATTATTATTTTTATTTTTTTTATACTTCCATCCGGCTATCTTATTGTCCAAAGTATAATTAGAAACAAATTCAAAGCTCGAGATAAATCCTATGCTTTCTTCCAGATATTTTATTATCCAATTACAGACTCCTATTTTCTCAGAAACAATAAACTAAACCCACTAATTTTTTTGAATCAATTAAAAAAAAAATGTGTAGTTGATAGGGTCCAATTCCTCCTAATAATCAGGAATCGGATTGCCCGAATATTAGTTCCATTTTTAGGAATTAAGAATTAGATCAACGCTTTTAGGAATCAGACCCAACTAGCTTATTCGGTCTAGTCTAAGCAATTCTTGTTTCGGGCGGTCCAGTTTGTATGCCCCTAACATAAGGAGTGATGTTGCAGGGACACGCTCCCAATAAAGCTGGAGCCAAAAGCAGACACGGAAAAGAACCCTTGGGTGTGCAAAAATGAAATGGAATGGGACCAGTAGATCCAACGCCAGGGAGGCATCCTGATGGGACTGTTGAGCGAAGGGGTGGGATTGAGTCCCGAAAAGCTACAGGAATTGACGTGCCCGGAGAGTCATGGTGGGGAATTGCTATCCGTACTGGTCCCAGCCCGATCTGACGGTGGCTTGGGGTCCATTAAAGTCAGAAGAAATTGATTCAAATTGATATCACTGGTTTGTCTTTGTGGATAGAGTAGATCATGAGCCTTTCATGGACGCTACAATCACTCAAAACATATATCGAATGGAAAAATTACGTAACATTGGAGTTTCACGGAATTTTTAGAAGAACTAATCATCTTGGACAACCAATACAATTGTGCCACGTCAGTATTGAACATCATCGATAAACATAGGGTTAGCGTAAAATGGTCACGATTCTCAAACATTAAACCGATGCATCTTCCCAAACCCTCGTCTTTGTTCCTTTTTTGTTCATCCTTTCCTCATCCTTTCACTAGCCTCCCAATAAAATAAAAACGGTAGTCTTCATAAGTGTCATTGTTCCCTCGTATCTCCAAGTAATTGTTCAATTCTATCCTTTGAAAATGGAGCAATAGTGCGCGAGAAAGTAGTTATTTTATAAAGCCATCACTTCAGTAGAAATTTCGAAATAAAATAGATTGTTATAATGCTTTCTTATTTTTGCAATGATTTTTCACCTTATCATTTATTCATATCATCCACGACCCAGATATTATCTTCTTCTTTTGTCAGAACCATTTATGATTACGCAATCCCATTTTGACAAGCAAATTTTTATTAGCAAAATAGTCTTAAGTTACCGTGAAATAATGGCAAGCAGATTTTATTAGTATAATAGTCTTAAGTTACCGTAAAAATAATAACTTGTTATGAGTCACAAAATTTTGAAGGAATAGATCCCGCGATAAGTTTTAATTATTTTTTATTTAATTTTTTGTGACTATAGTAGATTAGCGACTGTGTCATTTCTCTTGCAAATATATGTGGATGGTGTCTCTTCTTGTCCCACTCACATCGCTTCTTCGTTCTTCCTTCTTCCCTTTCCTTACGCGACGTCCTCATCCAACCCGATCCCAGAACCTCGCTCCAACCAGAACTCGGAGACTACAGCCATGGGCGTCACCGACACCACTCAACAAGCCTTCGACCGAGCCCAAGAGCTCAAGCAGTTCGAAGAATCCAAGCTCGGCGTCAAAGGTCTCGTCGACTCCGGCCTCACCTCCCTCCCTCCCCTCTTCGTCCACCCGCCCGAGACTCTCTCCACCCTCAAGCCCACCGGCCCCAGGCCCGACTCCATCCCCACCATCGACCTCTCCTGCTGCGACTCCTTCCGGCGGCCCTCCGTCGTCGCAGAAGTGGGGCGTGCAGCTCGCGAGCTTGGCTTCTTCCAGGTGGTCAACCACGGCGTGCCTACGGAGGTCCTGGACCGCATGATCGCAGCGGTGAAGGCCTTCCATGAGCAGCCGATGGAGGCGAAGGCAAGGATCTACCGGAGGGAGATGGAGACCGGCGTGTCGTTCTTCTCCAACGTCGACTTGTTCCACTCCAAAGCGGCTAGCTGGAGGTCAGCCCCGAACTACTTCAATTGATTTCGTACCATTTCATGATTTTGATGATAATTAGTTGTATAAAAGCTCAATTACCAATACGATCGTGTCGAGTGTTTAGCAAATGAGACGAACTGATATATCATATATGACTGAAGTAAGTCCCAACTTTTAAAAAATGAGGAGGTTCTAGGTTCCAACCTATACGAAGCCTGAAAGTGCTCACCTATAATAATAATACAGGGACACGCTCCAGATAAGGCTGGGGCCGAAATTAGCGGACGTGGAAGAGATCCCAGAGGTGTGCAGAAATGAGGTGTTGGAGTGGAATCAGCAGGTTCAACGGCTGGGGAGCCTCCTCTTGGGTCTGTTGAGCGAGGGGCTGGGATTGAGTGCCGGCAAGCTACAGGAATTGACGTGCTTGGAGATGAGGGTCATGGTGGGGCATTACTATCCATACTGTCCCCAGCCCGACCTGACAGTCGGCTTGACGTCCCACACAGACCCAGGAGTGATCACATTGCTACTGCAGGACCATATCGGTGGGTTGCAGGTGAAGCACGACGACGAGTGGGTGGATGTGGCGCCCGTCCCAGGGGCTCTTGTTGTGAACATCGGTGACATCCTCCAGGTGAACTTCCGTCAGAGACTAGGACTTTCTCCAAAGTTCCTGAGTATGTTAGGTTAATATTCTACCATGAAAGGAAGATCTTATTATGTAAATTTCGAATTTTCCAGATCATGTCTAACGACGAGTACAAAAGCGTGGACCACCGAGTGTTGGCCAACCCCAGCCGAGAGCCACGTGTGTCGATAGCAGTTTTCTGCAACCCGAGCAATCGCGAGGATGAGTTCGGACCGTTCCCGGAGCTTGTGTCCTCGGATAAGCCCGCTGCTTTTCGGCAGTTCACCTTCAGCGAATACATGAGGAGATTCTTTACTAAGGAGTTGGACGGGAAAAGTCTGATAAATTACTTCAGGGCGTGATTGAGAGGTCCATAGGCCAGAAATGGTGATAAAAGAATAAGATTCATCCGTATAATAATGAAGGAAATACTGGATTCTTCCCTTAAATTCTACTTAACCTTGTGTTATTATTGTTCTTGTAGTGGTTAATTTGCACTTATTGTTTATATACTCCTTGTGTGACGGTAACTTGTGCGATGGACGAAGTTTGTCTACTTAACTCGTTGCCAGAGACTGAACCAATTCACAGACATAAGAACTCGACAACGAGAATGCACGAGATGGACAGTTTACTGTCCACTGGAAAAGGTAGGCAGTATCCTAGAAAACAAATGGGGCAAAGAAACAGATGAATTTGAATAGTCAAATGCAAGTCGCAACTAGGTGGAGATCTGTGCATGAAGAGAACGGGGTCGCTGAGAAACCAAAGTTGACATACTCAATGAACGATGTTTCTGGTATTCTAGATTTTCCGATTGCAGGAGGCGTGAGCGATTTGTCTCGTGACACGGAAAAGCGGGCAAGGTCGAAGTTGAAGATGCTGGAAAGAAGCAGAATGACCATAGAGGAAAGGGCAAATCCAGATGAGCCGCGCTCATCCAGAATTATAGGAAGTCAGAATCACCAGACTATGAGGACGATGAAGAAATGGCCGAATGGGTTGGCAGTGGAAAGATGTGAGTAGAGATACCTGTACATGTATACCTTCTCGGAGACCACATAGAATTTCTGTCTTCAACGGCTCCATGACCTCGATGATGACTTCCGACATCGTGCTCCTGTTGAGGAGCCATTTGAATTTGATGCTTTAGGCCTTTTATAATTGCACTTCAAGCATTCCATATTCCTTCTAAAGTCGATTTAGTTGCTCACCAATCACAGATCCATAACGCAGAACAGCTCATGAACAGTAACTGCTCGATATAGGAGGTCACTCGAAGAAGATTAGCAAGAACTCACGATACACGCTTCACTCCCCGGGATCAAGTTGCCTTTCCAGGGGTTTTTCTATGCACTGCAAACATCCGGTATTCTTTGCATAATTTATGAAAATTGCACCTGAAAAATGCGACGGTTTCTCTAAGACAGGAGCTCTTCTGAACCTCACCACAAATCAGTGAACAACTAAGAAAAGACATGAGAAGCCATCACTCGTCACATATCCAGTCTCCTTTCTTTAGCGGAACATGATCTCGGTCTTCCTGTAGTTGACTCAGTCCTTCTCGAGAAAAAGTTATCCCATCGCGAGCTCGGCTTCTTCCGGGTAGTCAACCACGGTGTGCCGACGGAGGTCTTGGACCGCACGATCACGGCCGTAAAGGCCTTCAACGAGCAACCGATGGAGGCGAAGGCAAGGATATACCGGAGGGAGATGGAGACCGGCGCCAAGTTCTTCTCCAACGCGGCTAGCTGGAGATAATCAACCAAGCTTAATTACCATTTAGGATCGCATCAAATCAAGTTTAGAATATTTAGCAAATGATCGAAAAATTGTCCAAAAAGTTCTAAACTTATCGTACGGCAGTCAATTCAGTTCTAAACATTTTAACGTATCAATTTAGTCATATACATTTCACTTATGTCAATTTAGTCCAAAACATTTTAATAATTTATCAACTTAATCTAAACCTTCTAATGGTGCATCGATTTAGTCATTTCGACTAATTTTTACCAGATATAACTGACATAACAATTTATTCAATGTTGGCCATAATACGTGACCTGGCAATGTTGATGTTGAAAATTTTTGTAATTTTTTCATTCATTATGATTTTTTTTCTTTTCCCTTTTTCCCTCCATTGGCCATTGTCGGGCTTCATCGATGGCCGATGGAGGTTGTTGGCCACAGGTGAGGGCTGCCCTTGTCAGCCCTTGGCATGGGCCACCTTCGCCTAAGGCTGACAGAGGTCATCGATCATTGATGATGCCTAGTATAGGGAAAAAGCGAAAAAGAAAAAAGAAAAAGAAAAAAATATTCATAAAATTAAAAAATTAAAAAAATTGCATGAATTGTCAACGTTAGGTTGTCCTAAGTGCTAGTCGTGTCATGTAAAACGATCAATGCTTACTAAACCGCCATGTCAGCAATTTTGGCAAAAAATGATCGAAAGAACTAAATTGATAAATCATTAGAACGTTTGGACTAAATTTATAATTCATCAAAAGGTTTAGGACTAAATTAATATAATTAAAATGTTTTTGGATTAAATTGGCACAATTGAAAAGTTTATGATTGAATCAAATACGATATAATAGGTTTTTGACTTTTCGGATAATTTTTTTAACAAATGGTATAAAATGATACGTTGTATATGATTAACGGAAGAGGGTGACGCATCTCAATGTGATAAGCGTGATATTGATAAATTATACATCTAGATTGCATGAAGTTAGAGAATTAATTAATATTTTTAAGGGGACAAACAAAAAGAAAAGTCATTCGAACATTAAAAAAATATTGGGCAAGCCAAAAGAATTTGTTCAAACCAATGCAAGGAATTAGCAGGGACGCGCTCCAGATAAGGTTGGAGCCGAAAGCGGACATGGCAGAGATCCCCGAGGTGTGCAGAAATGAGGTGATGGAATGGGATCAGCAGATCCAACGCCTGGGAGGCATCCTGATGGGACCGTTGAGCGACGGGTTGGGATTGAGTCCCGGAAAGCTACAGGAATTGACATGCCCAGAGAGCAGGATCATGGTGGGGAACTATCTGTACTGTCCCCAGCCCGATTTGACGGTTGGCATGGCGTCCCACACGGACCCGGGTGATCGCAGTGCTCTTGCAAGACCAACTCCCAGGTTTGCAAGTGAAGCACGGGGACGAGTGGTTAGATGCACCGCTCCAATCCCGGTGCTCTGGTTGTGAACATTCGTGACATCCTTCAGCTAAACTTTCGTTGAGTACTAGGAGCATTTCCAAAGCGCTTGAACCTGTTCAAAAGTAACATTATACAATAAAAATAGAGATTTGATTTACGTGATTTCAATCTTCGCGTATCATGTCCAACGAGTACAAAAGCACAAAGCATACGGCGTTGGCCAAGGCCAACCCTAATCAAGAGCGACATGTGTCTATAGTAGTTTTCTACAGCTTGAGCAATTTGGATATTCAGGTCGGACCGTTTCCAGAGCTCATATCCTCATATAAACCTGCAGCTTTTCGGCAGCTCACCATGGACGCATACTTGAGGCCATTCTTTACTACTGAGTTGGACGAAAGTCTGGTCGATTACTTCAGGGCATGATTCAGAGGTGCATGGGGCAGAAAAGATGATACGGGCATAAGATTTGCTTCTTTGTAGGACTAGAGGAAATACTGGATTCTTCCCCCATATAATACTGATCATTGAGAGGAAGAGTATCTATGTCCTATTATATTTTGTTTCTTGTCAAAATCAGAACTTATTTCAAATATAGCTTTCTTGAATGTACTCTAAAAAAATCACGTTCTCTATCATGTAGGGAACATAATAATACAGCCTCTTTTTGCTTCACTGTAACCCTAGCCTTCCTTTCACATATAATATTTTTGTAGAAAATTATATATTTATCACTATTAAATAAGTCTTATCTCTTCGCTTATAACAAATACTGTATTATTAGTGTTACGAACAATTTAAAAAACATGCATATAGACAAGCCACATAAGGCACTAATTGAGTGGCTAGAATAGATATAAAATAGCAGAGTTAAATGGGCAAGTTCAAATGAATATAAATCTCAAGAAAGAAGAGGAAAAAAAATTGGAAATATTCATGAGATTTCATCTACATACCATTCACTAGTTACAACTAGGGAGGGGCAAGCAAAGGCTTCTCCTTTATATATTTTTGGGAAAATTCCAAATAAGACTTTGAAGTGCCTTCATTTTCTCAAATAAGAGCTTGAAGTAGACCATGTTTCAAATAAAAGCCTGAAGTGGTCATATCATTTTGAAAAAAGAGTTTAAAGTGATTATGATTGTTTCAAATAAGGATTTAGCCTCGCCCGCTTGTCGATTGGCAAAACATTCCTACCGATTAAGGATATTTTTGTCAAAACACAATATAAAATAAATTAAAATTGAATTAGATTAAACTTTTTCAAAGACATATTAAAAAGAAAAATGGAAAAATACAGGCAGGAGGGAGGCGGGAGGGCTCCCTCCTCCCTGTGGTCGTCGCCCCATCACCAATGGGGCGACCATGATGGCCAACGGGGTCGTCAACGCCTTGACAATGGCCAGTAATCCTCATCAACCAGATGCGAGAGTCTCCATCCCTCCATGTGCGTTCCTTTTTTAACTTAATGTTTTAGTTTTTTTGCAAAGAAAAAAAAACGAAAAAGAAAAAAAGAAAAATTAAAAATACTTAAAAGACGAAATTGCCCTTCATCGAAAGTAAGTTCAGACCCTTTATTTTGAGGCATCGATATAGACACTTTAAGTCTTTCTTTAAAATATATTCACTTTCTAAACTTATTTTTTTGACCAATTGAGTCCTAAACCTTTTTATAATTGTGCAAGTTCAGTCCTTCCAACCAAAATTGGCTGACCGGCACTGACGTGGTCGCTGGCCGATGCCAGCAACCAATTTTTTAATAATATTTTATTTTTTCGAATTATTTTATTAATTTTTTAATCTTTTTTACATTGTTCTCTCTCTTCTTTTTTTTTCCCTCCCTCCTCCTCCCTCTTTATTCCTTTGGCTCCGGCGACCGGCCAGCCCTCGTTAGTCACCGGACTAAGGCGGTTAGGTCAGCTCGCCTAGCCGTTATTGGGTGAGGGTGAGCTCGCCTAGCCACTGGCGGGGCAAGCCCTCTCCAAATCCGGCAAGGGAGTCCTCGCCTAGCTACGACAAGGCGAGCCCTCACTAGCTTCGGCGAGCAGGGGCCTCGTCATCGCTCGTGGGTGCCACACTTGGAGGGGAGGCCAAGGGCAAGGGTGGTGTTGATCTTGAGGCCAAGGTTGGGGTCGTCACAGTCCTTGATGAGGATGCACCAACACTTCTTGCTCCTCTGCAGCATCGCCTTCCACAATCGATGGTGGGGCTCTTGGTGTCCCCAACCACATACAGCAAGCAACTTGCCAGCCCAACCAGTTGGTCCGCGGACTACGCCCAGACTAGCCCACACTTGCCAAATCAAGCAACGGCAGGGGGAGCTCGCCCTCGCCTAACGACGGCGAGGTGAGCTCACCTAGTCGCCTCAATCCGGCAACCGGCGATGGCTGGCCAGTCGCAGGAGCCAAAGGAAGAAGAAGAAAGGAGGAGGGAGGGGAAAAAAAGAGAGAAAAATGTAAAAATGATTAAAAAATTAATAAAATAATTCGAAAAATAAAATATTATCTAAAAAATTTGTCGCCGGCACTAGCCGGCCAATTTTGGCTGGAAGGACAAAACTGACACAATTGTAAAAGATTTAGGACTCAATTGGTCAAAAATAAGTTTATGACTGAATTGACACAATTACAAAACATTTATAACTTTTTTGGTAATTCTCCCCATATCAAATCTAATGACTCTTTAGAAAAGAAAAGAAAAAATGTCGAAAATGTATGTGAGTTTTTATGTAAGATACCATTTACTTGTTACAGAGTCAGGAGAGGGGAGCAAGGTCTTCTCCTTTGCCACTTGCAACTCGTTATAATTGACCCAAAAAATAATTACTTAATTTTATTTTTGGTTGGAAAATGTACACTTGGTCCCCCTAGTCGAATGGGCTCGGTAAGCTCACGCTCCTTTGAATCTTATATAATGTCTACGGCATTCTGTCGCTTTTCATTGACTTCTTTTAATTACTAATATAAAAGCTTATTAAAAAAATTTCTTAATAACTTTATTAGATTAATGATTAGACAAGAACCATTTCATACTTAGTATATTCATTATTAAGATGACCGCTTGGTAAAGTTAATTTCATATGTTAAGTAAATTATTAGTATGATATTTAACTTTTAGTGTCTTAAGATAAACGAACTCAACATGCTCCCCTATCTAATCTTATTTTTACTTATTTATACTGTTTTGCTACGAGGCGTTTGTCATGAGCTGTCTATCAATATCTAATTTGTCCAAACCCACCGATCGAATCGTAACATATTACAACTTTTAGCTTGAACCGCCCAATTAAAATTTTGTCGGGAAAATTTTTCATTTTCTAGGTTCTAGTACAAGTTTTGAAATTAGAAATTATTAGGTTTATCGGCATAAGAAAAAAAATCATATCAATCGAAAGTCACTTGAGAAAAAAAAAAAACAATTAGAATTTCATACTATTGTGAGACAAAAAGAGTCCAGCCTCATGATTCGAGTACATGTAACTCTCTATAGGTATCCTTTAACTCTCAAAACATTCAAATATATCTCAATGTGTTTCAACCTATCTAATCACAAACTATTCGCTCCAATCTAATAGGCAATTTGATTGCAAGAAATTCAACCATTAAAGTTAGAAGAAATTGATTCAAATTGATATCACTGGTTTGTCTTTGTGGATAGAGTAGATCATGAGCCTTTCGTGGATGCTACAATCACTCAAAACATATATCGAATGGAAAAAATTACGTAATATTGAAGTTTCACGGAATTTTTAAAAGAACTAATCATCTTGGACAACCAATACAATTGTGCCACGTCAGCATTGAACATCATCGACAAACATAGGGTTAGCGTAAAATGGTCGCGATTCTCAAACATTAAACCAATGCATCCTCCCAAACCCTCGTATTTGTTCCTTTTTTGTTCATTCTTTCCTCATCCTTCCACTAGCCTCCCAATAAAATAAAAACGGTAGTCTTCATAAGTGTCATCGTTCCCTTGTATCTCCAAGTAATTGTCCAATTCTATCCTTTGAAAATGGAGCAATAGTGCACGAGAGAGTAGTTATTTTATAAAGCCGTCACTTCAGTAGAAATTTCGAAATAAAATAGACTATTGTAATGCTTTCTTATTTTAGCAATGATTTTTCACCTTGTCATTTACTCATATCATTCATGATCCAGATGTTATCTTCTTCTTTGGCCAGAACCATTTATGATTACGCAATCCCATTTTGACAAGAAAATTTAATTAGCAAAATTGTCTTAAGTTATGGTGAAAATAATGACAAACAGATTTTATTAATATAACAATCTTAGGTTATTGTAAAAATAATAACTTATTATGAGTGATAAATTGTTGAAGGGATGGATCCCGCGATAAGTTTTAATTATTTTTTATTTAATTTTTGTGACTATAGTAGATTAACGACTGTGTCATTTCTTTTCAAAAAAAAAAAAAAAAAACGATTGTGTCATTTCTCTTGCAAATATATGTGGATGGTGTCTCTTCTGGTCCCACTCACATCGCTTCTTCGTTCTTCCTTCTTCCCTTTCCTTACGCGACGTCCTCATCCAACCCGATCCCAGAACCTCGCTCCAACCAGAACTCGGAGACTACAGCCATGGGCGTCACCGACACCACTCAACAAGCCTTCGACCGAGCCCAAGAGCTCAAGCAGTTCGAAGAATCCAAGCTCGGCGTCAAAGGTCTCGTCGACTCCGGCCTCACCTCCCTCCCTCCCCTCTTTGTCCACCCGCCCGAGACTCTCTCCACCCTCAAGCCCGCCCGCCCCAGGCCCGACTCCATTCCCACCATCGACCTCTCCTGCTGTGACTCCTTCCGGCGGCCCTCCGTCGTCGCAGAAGTGGGGCGTGCAGCTCGCGAGCTTGGCTTCTTCCAGGTGGTCAACCATGGCGTGCCGACGGAGGTCCTGGACCGCACGATCGCGGCGGTGAAGGCCTTCCATGAGCAGCCGGCGGAGGCGAAGGCAAGGATCTACCGGAGGGAGATGGAGACCGGCGTGTCGTTCTTCTCCAACGTCGACTTGTTCCACTCCAAAGCGGCTAGCTGGAGGTTAGCCCCGAACCACTTCAATTGATTTCGTACTATTTCATGATTTTGATGATAATTAGTTGTATAAAAGCTCAATTACCAATACGATCGTGTCAAGTGTTTAGCAAATGAGACGAACTGATATATCATATATGACTGGAAGTAAGACGATGACAAACGAAAGAAAAGAATCACTTCAACCAGCGCACGGAATTATAATTAGGGATGAGTAGGGTTCTAGAATAGAACCTATAATTTGAGAACCGGAGGGAATTTATCCGATTTTAGGTTCCAAGATATGCAGGATAGGTTCTAGGTTCCAAAAATTAGTAACCTGTTTGAACTAGAGTCGAAATTCTAAGTAGATAAAACTTGAAATAATTTTGTGTTTCTTTTAATATATGTCTTTGTGTGATGGTGTAGTCCAATCTAAACTTCCATTTTATGGTCGGACTTTTTATTTTGTCAATGCTCCATATTCTTAGTTTGTTCAAATATAAGTTGTAGTCAGTTAATTGCAGAAATAAATGGTGGTAATTAAAAGTGATGATTCATTATAAATTTTCAATTAATAATACAAATGGAACCAAGGGTTGATCCTAGAACTGACTTTGGAATTTATGACAAGATAAATTTTAGAGTATGTAACATAAGTCCCAACTTTTAAAAAATGAGGATGTTCTAGGTTCCAACCTGTACGGAGCCTAAAAGTGCTCACCCATAATAATAATATAGGGACACACTCCGGATAATGCTGGGGCCAAAATTAGCGGACGTGGAAGATATCCCCGAGGTGTGCAGAAACGAGATGTTGGAGTGGAATCAGCAGGTTCAACGGCTGGGGAGCCTCCTCTTGGGGCTGTTGAGCGAGGGGCTGGGATTGAGTGCCGGCAAGCTACAAGAATTGACGTGCTTGGAGACGAGGCTCATGGCGGGGCATTACTATCCATACTGTCCCCAGCCCCATCTGACAGTCGGCTTGATGTCCCATACAGACCCAGGATTGATCACAGTGCTGCTGCAGGACCAGATCGGTGGGTTGCAGGTGAAGCACGGCGACGAGTGGGTGGATGCGGTGCCTGTCCCAGGGGCTCTTGTTGTGAACATCGGTGACATCCTTCAGGTGAACTCCCGTCAAAGACTAGGACTTTCTCCAAAGCTCCTGAGTAAGTTAGGTTAACATTCTACCATGAAATGAAGATCTTATTATGTAAATTTCGAATTTTCCAGATCATGTCCAACGACAAGTACAAAAGCGTGGACCACCGAGTGTTGGCCAACCCCAGCCGAGAGCCACGTGTGTCGATAGCAGTTCTCTGCAACCCGAGCAATCGCGAGAATGAGTTCGGACCGTTCCCGGAGCTTGTGTCCTCGGATAAGCCCGCTGCTTTTCGGCAGTTCACCTTCAGCGAATACATGAGGAGATTCTATGCTAAGGAGTTGGACGGGAAAAGTCTGATAAACTACTTTAGGGCGTGATTGAGAGGTCCATAGGCCAAAAATGGTGATAAAAGAATAAGATGCATCCTTCTAATAATGAAGGCAATACTGGATTCTTCCCTTAAATTCTACTTAACCTTGTGTTATTATTGTTCTTGTAGTGGTTAATTTGCACTTGTTTATATATTCCTTGTGTGACGATAACTTGTGCGATGGACAAAGTTTGTCTACTTAACTCGTTGCC
This sequence comes from Eucalyptus tenuipes, assembly GCA_014182365.1. Lineage (NCBI taxonomy): Eukaryota > Viridiplantae > Streptophyta > Magnoliopsida > Myrtales > Myrtaceae > Eucalyptus > Eucalyptus tenuipes. Next base: position 26,033,571 of record CM024538.1, on the reverse strand, counting down.
AGAGACAGAACCAATTCACAGACATAAGAACTTGACAACGAGAATGCACGAGATGGACAGTTTACTGTCCACTGGAAAAGGAAGGCAGTATCCTAGAAAACAAATGGGGCAAAGAAACAGATGAATTTGAATAGTCAAATGCAAGTCGCAACTAGGTGGAGATCTGTTCATGGAGAGAACGGGGTCGCCGAGAAACCAAAGTTGACATACTCAATGAAGGATGTTTCTGGTATTCTAGATTTTCCAATTGCAGGAGGCGTGAGCGATTTGTCTCGTGACACGGAAAAGCGGGCAAGGTCGAAGTTGAAGATGCTGGAAAGAAGCAGAATGACCACAGAGGAAAAGGCAAATCCAGATGAGCCGCGCTCATCCAGAATTATAGGAAGTCAGAATCACCAGACTATGAGGACGATGAAGAAATGGCCGAATGGTTTGGCAGTGGAAAGATGTGAGTAGAGATACCTGTACATGTGTACCTTCTCGGAGACCACATAGAATTTCTGTCTTCAACGGCTCCATGACCTCGATGATGACTTCCGACGTGCTCCTGTTGAGGAGCCATTTGAATTTGATGCTTTAGGCCTTTTATAATTGCACTTCAAGCATTCTATATTCCTTCTAAAGTCGATGTAGTTGCTCACCAATCACAGATCCATAACGCAGAACAGCTCATGAACAGTAACTGCTAGATATAGGAGGTCACTAGAGGAAGATTAGCAAGAACTCACGATGCACGCTTCACTCCCCGGGATCAAGTTGCCTTTGTTGGAAAAACATTGCTTTGAATTGGGTAGAACAATGAAGTCGGATCGAGTAATCAAGTCGGACTTTGAGGCGTGATATCACTTTCTTTAAAGATTTATTTGCCCCACAAAATTGCTAATGGTCACCGGCAAATATCCTCTAGGATACAACAAAGTCTCAAAATGAGAATACTAGATAGCAATTCTAATATTTCTCTAGGGTCTCTCTAGAAAACAATTGGAAATAATGGCTGTAGTTTCTCTCGAAAGAAAACAAAAAAATGGAAGAAGATATGTGTTTTATCTCAAAACAAACGTACTTGTCTCTGTCTTTTGAATAGAGGCAACTCTTCAAAAGGTTGCAAAAGAACAAAGACAACCTTTCGGGAAAGGTTGCAAAATGAACAAGTATGTCTCAAAGGTTACGTTGAAAAGACATAAAAAATTCGGAATTAAATAAATAATAAAAAATAACCATAACTTTTCGTGAACAGTCGCACTGTTTCAACAAGACTTTATAGTTAATTTTTATAAAAATAAATCCAAATTTTCAATAAATAAAATTAATGATCGTCGGTTAATGCCAAATCTCGTCCACGTGCGCACTCACATCTTTTCGATGTGGGACAAGGCATCTCTTCATTTGTTTTATAAACAAATTACCAACAATCCCCCACTTTTGTTTATAAAACAAAAATTAAAAATTAAAACGTTAGAAATGTACAGCCAAAATTTCCGTGAGATTAATATACATACGTAAAGGTCTCTTTCGAGTTAAACCTTTACTTAGTGCAAGTATCTCAAAGCTCTATTAAAGTGACAAGTAGCTCGGCTTTAAACTTGTACTTTTATATAATAGAATCGGACATACTGCACATACACTAACCTCTTGTCTCAATGAGAAGTTCTATATTACTCCGCACTATTATGGCCTTGTGCTTGATCCTGTTTCATGAGCTCTCTAGAAAGCAACCCTAACTTTCGTAAGAAGCGGCACCACTTCTAAGCTCATATAGGTGAAGTATCTACTATGTGTTTCTGTTACCATCAACACATTATACGTTTGTACTATACTTCATTAAGAATTCAATTCAACCTACAAAATGTAACAGATGATACTGACTTCTCATATAGGGACTACGTCAGTATCAAACAATCACATTCAATAACTTGTTCTTACCCATTAAACCTTGTAACTAGTGATGTTCTAGAAAAATGTCAGGTTACCATTATTGGTGATTTCAATTAAAGGGTTTCAGCCCCATTTCTTATGAGGTCATTATTACCATGTCTCTTGGTAAAGCCTTCGTCAAGGGATCGGTAAGACTATTACTTGACCTCACGTAGACAATTATTATGATACCATCTTTGATTAATTGTCTCACATATTCATGTCATAGATTAATATGTCTAGACTTACCATTATAGGTGCTACTATAGGCTCTTACCAAAGTAGCCTAACTATCACAGTGGATAGAAATAAGAGGCATAGGATTAGGCCATACTTTGATATCCAAAAACAAATTCCTAATCCATCAACCTCTTTCCCACTTGCTACTAAGCAATGATTCAAATTTCATAGTTGAGTGAATTATGCACTTTTGTTTCTTGCTCACCCAAGAAACAACACATTCACGTAATGTGAAAATCCATCCAAAAGTTTCATCTCCCATACTTGTAATCCCAGTAGCATTGGCATATCCTTCTAATATAGCCGAATTATTATAGAACAATAAGATAACTCTCACATGTTCTATATTTGGATTATTAGTATTTACTCAACTTGCATATACAAAAAGTAATATCAGGTCTAGTATAATGTATCGCATACATTAAAGACCCTATAGCACTAGCATATTTAAATTGTGCTACTGCTCTACAGTATTATAATTTAATTTAATCCTGAATCAAATGGAGTACACATTTCTTTGAAGCCAAGATGTTTAAATTTATTTAACATCTTTTCCATGTCATCACTTTGGCTTAAAGAATAACCCCCACTATTTTTTAATTTTAACACCCAATAAAGTATCTACTTCACCCAAATCTTTCATTTTGAAATTGAAAGTTAGACACTTCTAAATCTCAACGACTCTAGTCATATTAGTTCCAAAAAAAAAATCATATAATCAATAAGAGAACTACTAACCTTCCCCCCAAGGCTCTACACTTCTTCCTCAATCAAGAAGTGCTTTCATTCACTAAGAGACATGTGGCTTCGAAAAGCTACGAGTAATTACCCAAGTGACAGGAAGTGCATGCTGTCTAGAATCAAAAGATGAATAACGTGCACAACCGATGCTTCAATCTTTTTATACCGAAGGTCGAATCTGCTGTTATGAGATTACGGAACCCAAAACAGATCATTCGTTGCAACTGCCCTTCTATTTGAATGCCCAGGATGAAAGCATCTGTTTCCGAAGTGCCCTGTTAGCCTCAGTTAGATTTGTCCTTGAACCGCCAACGTTTGTCATTAGAATAAATATGAACACGTCATCCGAATTGTTGAGCTCATCTATCAAAGCCATTCTTTGTATTACAGGAGTGAGACCATCCAATCGTCGGTACTTGTATTCACTGCGAAAGTACCTCCTACTTGATATGGATCCAAAATGCCAATCAGCGAAAGAGATTAAAAGGCATCTTAAAAATATGAATCCATCATGTATCTGCCCCTTGACGAGACCAAGTTATTGAAGTGTACAGGGACCCGGACAACACATTCTTGATAGTCATATCAAGGTAAGCCTCAGCGGTCTCACGCATCTTTGTGAGGAGCGTGGATGAAATTTCCTCCACAGCAAACTGCTTCTTTACGACCTTGAAATTGACGACAATCATGGGCTTGAGGCCGGGACCAGCAATGACCCTTGACAACCAATGCCTCATGTTACTCTGGACCGAAGGATCACTAAATCTCCTCCCGAACAAAGATCTTGCACTTGATCTCATGATCAGAGTCTCCGCATCCTTGACGTTGTTTTTACAATATGAGATGCCGTCTTGCATATATTTCCATGATGTATTTCGCATTGTGAGCAAGAGCCTCATTCATCACCTTTTGCTCCGGGAAATTAACGTCGTAATTCAATACTCCACCATCCTTGTCTTCTCCATCACGATAGATGCCGCCAACATTAGTAAGTGTTGAGTCCCAAACCGAACATCAAATACAGAGACAAAACATGGCATAGCATTGGGCGCACAAAAGACATAAAACACACCCTTATGACAGAACCAAAATGGACAGATAAAAAAAAAGAGAGAGAGAGAGAGAGAGAGAGAGAGAGAGAGAAAATTCAAGAGAAAAGAGAGAGAGCCTGTAGATCTTCTTTGAAACTCTGGCCAACGGTGATGAGTGATGATTGTTGGCGTCGACTAGAAGCCATCGAGGAACAGACCTGTTGGGAAGTGAAAGAACCTGTCCACTTGCATGCGTATGATGCTCGCATCGCGCAATGGCGAACCTGGCGTCTTGCATCTTTATCCACGGTCACACGTTGCCTCGAGATTTACGGCCACCCGTTGCCTCGAGATTTACTAATCGGTTTTGGCAAGGGACTCCATTTCAACTGCTTCCTCAATACAGCGTTCCACGACATGGATGCCAAATATGGACGCTTGGCTGCTCGGCTAGATGCTGGATAAGGATTTGGCCTCTTAAAACTCCAAGATCCTTCATTTTCACGTTCTCATGGTCTCTTGGACACCCATGGGTGTGGTAGGGAACCTCTGTACTTGGCGAGAGGGGAACATTCGCCATCTTCTTCTTCTTCTTAGTCTTCTTCTCATAAATTGAATCGGACTCTTGACTCCATCGTTGCAAAAATAAATCCTTAAAATTGTTGGGAAAACATTGCTTCGAATTGGGTAGAACAATGAAGTCGAATCGAGTAATCAAGTCGGACTTTGAGGCGTGATATCACTTTCTTTAAGGATTTATTTGCCCCCACAAAGTTGCTAATGGTCACCGGTAAATATCCTCCAAGATACAACAAAGTCTCAAAATGAGAATACTAGATAGCAATTCTAGTATTTCTCCAGGGTCTCTCTAGGAAACAATTGAAAATAATGGTTGTAGTTTATCTCGAAAGAAAACAAAAAAATGGAAGAAGATATGTGCTTTATCTCAAAACAAACGTACTTGTCTATGTCTTTTGAATAGAGGCAACTTTTCAAAAGGTTGCAAAAGAACAAAGACAACCTTTTCGGGAAAGGTTGCAGAAAAATGAGCAAGACGTCTCAAAGATTACGTTGAAAAAGACATAAAAATTCGGAATTAAATAAATAATAAAAAATAACCGTAACTTTTCGTGAGCAGTCGACTATTTCAACAAGACTTTATAGTTAATTTTTATAAAATAAATCCGAATTTTCAATAAATAAAATTAATGATCGTCGGTTAATGCCAAATCTCGTCCACGTGTGCACTCACATCTTTTCGATGTGGGACAAGGCATCTCTTCATTTGTTTTATAAACAAATTACCAACAGCCTTTCCAGGGGTTTTTCTATGCACTGCAAACATCCGGTATTCTTTGCAAAATTTATGAAAATTGCATCTGAAAAATGCGACGGTTTCTCTAAGACAGAAGCTCTTCTGACCCTCACCACAAATCAGTGAACAACTAAGAAAAGACATGAGAAGCCATCACTCGTCACATCTCCAGTCTCCTTTCTTTAGCGGAACATGATCTCGGTCTTCCTGTAGTTGACTCAGTCCTTCTCGAGAAAAAGTTATCCCATCGCGAGCTCGGCTTCTTCCAGGTAGTCAACCACGGTGTGCCGACGGAGGTATTGGACCGCACGATCACGGCCGTGAAGGCCTTCAACGAGCAACCGATGGAGGCGAAGGCAAGGATATACCGGAGGGAGATGGAGACCGGCATCGCGTTCTTCTCCAACGTTGACTTGTTCCATTCCAAAGCGGCTAGCTGGAGATAATCAACCAAGCTTAATTACCATTTAGGATCGCATCAAATCAAGTTTAGAATATTTAGCAAATGATCGAAAAATTGTCCAAAAAATTCTAAACCTATCGAACGGCGGTCAATTCAGTTCTAAACATTTTAATGTATCAATTTAGTCATATATATTTCACTTATGTCAATTTAGTTCCAAACATTTTAATAATTTATCAATTTAATCTAAACCTTCTAATGGTGCATCGATTTAGTCATTTCGACTAATTTTTACCAAAAATAAATGACATAGCAATTTAGTCAATGTTGGCCGTAATACGTGACCCGGCAATGTTGATGTTGAAAATTTTTGTAACTTTTTCATTCATTATGATTTTTTTTCTTTTCCCTTTTTCCCTCCATTGGCCATTGTCGGGCTTTGTCGATGGCTGATGGAGGTTGTTGGCCATAGGTGAGGGCTGCCCTTGTCGGCCCTTGGTGTGGGCCACCTTCGCCTAAGGCCGGCAAAGGTCATCGATCATTGATGACGCCTGGTAGAGGGAAAAAACGAAGAAGAAAAAAAAAAGAAAAAAATATTCATAAAATTAAAAAATTTTAAAAAAAATTGCACGAATTGTCAACGTTAGGTTGTCCTAAGTGCCAGTCATGTTATGTAAAATGATCGATGCTTACTAAACCGCCATGTCAGCAATTTTGGCCAAAAATGATCGAAAGAACTAAATTGATAAATCATTATAAAGTTTGGACTAAATTTATAATTCATCAAAAGGTTTAGGACTAAATTGATATAATTAAAATGTTTTTGGATTAAATTGATAATCATAATTAAATTTAGAATTAAATTGGCACAATTGAAAAGTTTATGATTAAATTGGATACGATATAATAGGTTTTTGACTCTTCGGATAATTTTTTTAACAAATGGTACAGAATGATACGTTGTTTTTCACTAATGGAAAAGGGTGACGCATCTCAATGTGATAATCGTGATATTGATAAATTATACATCTAATTGCATGAAGTTAGAGAATTAATTAATATTTTTAAGGGGACAAACAAAAAGAAAAGTCATTCGAACATTAAAAAAAAAAAATTGGGCAAGCCAAAAGAATTTGTTTAAACCAATGCAATGAATTAGCAGGGACACGCTCCAGATGAGGTTGGAGCCGAAAGCGGACATGGCAGAGATCCCCGAGGTGTGCAGAAATGAGGTGATGGAATGGGATCAGCAGATCCAACGCCTGGGAGGTATCCTGATGGGACCGTTGAGCGAGGGGTTAGGATTGAGTCCCGGAAAGCTACAGGAATTGACATGCCCAGAGAGCAGGATCATGGTGGGGAACTATCTGTACTGTCCCCAGCCCGATTTGACGGTTGGCTTGGCGTCCCCCACGGACGCAGGTGATCGCAGTGCTCTTGCAGGACCAACTCCCAGGTTTGCAAGTGAAGCACGGGGACGAGTGGTTGGATGCACCGCCCCAATCCCGGTGCTCTGGTTGTGAACATTCATGACATCTTTCAGCTAAACTTTCGTTGAGTACTGGGAGCATTTCCAAAGCACTTGAACCTGTTCAAAAGTAACATTATACAATAAATAGAGATCTGATTTACGTGATTTCAATCTTCACAGATCATGTCCAATGAGTACAAAAGCACAAAGCATATGGCGTTGGCCAACCCTAATCAAGAGCCACATGTGTCTATAGTAGTTTTCTACAACTTGAGCAATTTGGATAATCAGGTCGTACCGTTTCCGGAGCTTATATCCTCAGACAAACCTGCAGCTTTTCGGCAGCTCACCATGGGTGCATACTTGAGGGCATTCTTTACTACTGAGTTGGACGAAAGCCTGGTTGATTACTTCAGGGCATGATTCAGAGGTGCATGGGGCAGAAAAGATGATACGGGCATAAGATTGCTTCTTTGTAGGACTAGAGGAAATACTGGATTCTTCCCCCATATAATACTGATCATTGAGAGGTAGAGTATCTATGTCCTATTATATTTTGTTGTCAAAATCAGAACTTATTTCAAATATGGCTTTCTTGAATGTACTCTAAAAAAATCACGTTCTCTATCATGTAGGGAACATAATAATACAGCGCCTTTTTTGCTTCACCGTAACCCTAGCCTTCCTTTCACATATAATATTCTTCTAGAAAATTAAGTATTTATCACTATCAAATAAGTCTTATCTCTTCTCTTATAACAGATACTGTATTATTAGTGTTACCAACAATTTTAAAAACATGCATACAGACAAGCCGCATAAAGCGCTAATTAAGTGGCTAGAATAGATATAAAATAGAAGAGTTAAATGTGCGAGTTCAAATGAAAATAAATCTCAGGAAAGAAAATGAAAAAAAATTGAAAATATACATGAGATTTCATCTACATACCATTCACCAGTTACAACTAGGGAGGGGCAAGCAAAGGCTTCTCCTTTATTTATTTTTGGGAAAATTCCAAATAAGACCCGGAAGTACCTTCATTTTCTTAAATAAGAGCTTGAAGTATACCATATTTCAAATAAAAACCTGAAGTGATCATATCAGTCTCAAAGAATAGTTTAAAATGATTATGATTGTTTCAAATAAGGGTTTAGCCTCACCCGCTCATCGGTCTGCAAAAAATTCCTACCGATTAAGGATATTGACAAAAAATGAGAAGGAAAATTGACAGAAAATGAGAAGGAATTGGAGGAATTTTTTGTATTGTGTATTGCTGCGTTTGTCCATGTATTACACACCTATTAATAATACAATAAAAGACTACGATAGGAAAGAATATACAAAATATGTTGTTTCCTATTGTCCTAATATCTAATCTCATGGATTCATATAATCAATTCATCCGTATTTAGATAATTAGAATAAAAAAAAAAATCATATTTCCAATAGATATTTTTGTCAAAACACAATATAAAATAAATTAAAATTAAATTAGATTAAAATTTTTGACAAACAAATTTTTTAAAAAAAAAAGGAAAAATACAAGCAAGAGGGAGGCTGGAGGGCTCCATCCTCCCTTTGGTCGTCGCCCCATCTCCAGTGGGGTGACAGCGATGGCCAATAGGGTCGTCAACACCTTGACAAGGGCCGGCAATCCTCATCAACTAGATGTGAGAGTCTCCATCCCTTTGTGTGCGTTCCTTTTTTTTTTTAATTCTTAGTTTTCTTGTAAAGAAAAAACAAAAAAAAAAAAAAAAAAAAGGAAAAATTAAAAAACTTAGAAGATGAAATTGCCCTTCATCAAAAGTAAGTTTAGGCCCTTATTTGAGATTGATATAGCCACTTTAAGTCTTATTTGAGAAAATAAGAGCAATTCCGACCCTTATTTGAAATAATATCCACTTCAGACCCTTATTTTGATAAAATGAAAGTACTTTGGCCCTTATTTGGAATTTTCTCTTTATTTTTTCTTTTTATATAAAAGCTTATAAAAACTTATCTTAATTACTATTTCGCTGAGAATATTCTCTAAGAAAATATCTTTCATTGAAGGTTGAATCGTCGACCCTTGTTTTTTTTTTGTATATCTGGTTATGTATCCTTTCAAAAAGGAAACGACTAATTCTACTCTAATGGCAATAACAATAAATAAAGATCAATTCAACGGCCTTGTAGAGAATTGCAGGATAATGATGATTAAAGTGAATGTAAAAAGCAGCAAATAAAAAGTGTATTGCATTCTCTGTCAAATTTTTCGCTCCTTTTACAATCACTTCTCTTCGGCTATTTATGGCCAGATAAGGAAAATAGTTGTCTCGACATTTCAAATGATCTCCCTAATTCTTGGTGCGCTTTCAATAAATGTACACTGGGTTTACCCAGTGGCCACCCTTCCAACATGGAAGGGGGAGATGGGGGGTTCGAATCCCCAGGGGTTGGGGTAGGGACGAATTAGTTTGAGGTATGGATTTCGACTCCCACTCCCTGCAAGGAGGCAGGGCAAAATATCCAGCTTCTTCGGTAACTGGCTCTTTCCTATCTTCTTTTTCCGAATAATTGTTGATACCGAGTCGGCGGTGACTATGACTGTTGCGATCATGGCCTCATCCGGATTTCCTTTGATAGACATGTCTTCTGCAAGCCTATTGGGCCCATCCGGTTCCTGATAGCCCATGAGGACAGGTTTTAGTGTCAACAATTACTTTATCAGATTAATGATTAGATAAGAACCATTTCTTACTTAACATGACCATTTATAAGACGACCTTCGATAAATTAGATGTTGTTTTAAGCAAATTATTAGTATATTATTTAGCTTTTGGTGTCTTAAAAGATGAAGCTTCATAAAATAAACTTAAATTGTACCGCTATATAAAGATATATCAATTTTCTCTTTAGTATATATCCGTCCGTCCCAAACAAAAACACTTCTCACTATTTCTACTTGTATATGTTTTGCTAGGCGGTGTTTTTCTCCATCATGTAATAATGACAAACATTATTAAAACCTTTACGGCCCCCACTCTATTAAAATTCTGACTCCACTTCATGTTTTATCCATAAATAGCTTATCTGTCAAAATCCGCCAATTGAATCATAACATCATGACCTTTAGTTTCAATCGCCCGATTAAAAAGTTGTTAAATTTTTAATTTTAGGTTCCAATGAATTCACAAGCTTTCCGACCGTCAAAAATCATACTAATCAAATTTCACATGAGAGAGAAATAAAGGCCAAAATTTTGCACCGATTGTAAAATAGAAGGAGTCTAACCTCATAATTGGATTGCACATAACTCTTTATAGGATATCCTTAACTCTCAAAACTTTTAAACACATCTCGTTATTTTTCCACGTGTCCAACCATAGACTTTTCGCCTCTAATCTAATACTCCATTTGTAACAACCCAATTCGACGAGAATGTGAAGTGATCACCAGGCCAAAGAGCTTAGATAAGGAGCAACTCTCGACAAGTTTTTAAGATGGAGAAGGGTTACGCACCGCAAAGAAGGAGAAAGTTCCTAAAATATATATTAAATCGAAATTAACTCACAAGATAAACATTTTGACATAATGGTAATATTTAGTATTGAAATTTCAATATTAAGTATGATCATGTGAGAGCACTATTAGGATAGATGACCTTTTGAGAAAGTGCCAACTCAAACGCCTAAGAACTTAAATTGTGAAGCTCGATTTGAGATGGCTTAAAACAAACAATTCCTCAAATGAGTTAATGTACGATGCCACAAGTTTGATTTCGAGGAGTTCAAACATTAAAATCAAAAGCAGTCTCGGATTGTTTCATGACAAAAGGAGTTCACTGTGAAACCAAAAAATTACATAAGATTGGAATTTCATAAAAGTTTCATAAAACCTAATTGTCTCGGATAACCAATAAAATTGTGCCACGCCAACATTCTTGCATTAGTATTTTGTATCACAGACAAACATAGTATAATGGTCATGGCACACAAATATTAGAACTTTATTTATTTCGCAAAAAATGTGACATTTTTTGAAAATGTTTTCAAGAAGTTATTTTTCAAGAAAACAATTATTTTTTTTGTGCTTAACTGAAACCCAAAAATAAATTAAAAAATATTTTTTGCCATTTGGTATGAAAAATATGATTTGATTTTCTTAGGTAAAACTACCAAAAATTTTGAGTTATTAATATTTCTTTTTTTTTCTTTCTCCTTCTTCCTCCACCAGTCGTCGGTCATCGATCACAGTGAGGGATGAGCTTGCTAATCTCGAGCAAGGCTCTACCTCGCCAAATTCAATGAGGCCAATAAGCTCGAGCCTCACTAACCTTAGGCAAGCTCATCCCTCGCATATGGTGGGTTGTCAGCCATCCTCGTGGTTAGAGATCGGCCAAGAAAGAAGGAAAAAGAAAAAGGAAGAATAAATAAATAAATAAATAATTCAATTTTTGAAAAAATATATAATTTTATAAGAACAATTGCTTCATTAACCAAGAGCCTAAGCCAAAGCGGCGAGATTCCATGCATTGCCTTTGTGAAACCGGGCTTGAGTACCAAGGATCAAAGTTCGGGGATTGGAGACTCAAGCACGACCTTTATGGACCCAGATTTGGATGCACAGGCACCAAGACTTCTAGCCGATCTCACTGGATCTGAGCTTGAGCGCTAGAGACCTAATCCTAAATGCTGGGAATTAGTGTTGGGGTTTCTATACCCAAATATAAAATTTCAAGTTCAAGCACCAATACCTTATCATATTTTGGAAAATATTTTTCAATTTTTCCAAAAAAATCATTTTCTTGAATTTAAGTATAAGTTTTCCATTGAATTACTTTTCTAAGCGAACCAAACGCCAGAAAATGAGGAAATTGTATTCTCGAAAAATACTTTTCATAAAACAAACGAAGCCTTTAAACTTATTATTAACTTCCTGGCCCCTCGCGTTTCTCCACGCTAAGCTCTTTACCCATCTTGTGCTTTTATTTTGTTCTTAATATCAAACACTGTAAAAAAGAAAAAGACACTCTTTTTATTCCATAAGAGCCATGGTTAAATGGTTTCCCCTTATCTCCGGTTCCAATCCTATCTTTAGGAAATGGAACAATAGTGCTTAAGCCAGTAGCCAATTTTTAGAGAAATTAATTCGCCCTAGTGAAGAGGTGGTACCAATCTCCACCCCCCCAACAAAAAAAAAAAAAAAAAGACCATCGTAATGCTACAGTTTCTCTATAAATTTGGAAAAACATATAAAGATGTCATAGAATTGACAGGAGCAATAATAACTAATAATTGAATAGTTGAAATATAGTTGAACGTGAAAGTGCTAGTATGAACACCTAGAGGGGGGTGAATAGGTGTTTAAACTAAACCTTGGCAAACATATGCGGAATAAAATAAATTTCAAGTAAAATAAATAAGTTAAGGAAGAGAATAAGAACACAAGGTTTATAGTGGTTTGGCTTAATCCAAGCCTACGTCCACTCTCCCATGCTAACGGCCTTCTTGGCTGGATTCCACTATGCAATCAACAAGAGATTACAACTTTGAGTGCAAACACTTAGTAGTAGATCACACTATCTCACTAAGTTACTCTTTTGGTATTTCTCTCACGATCACAAATGTTTAAGCTCACCAAAAACAAGTGTATGATTGAAGGTCGCTCGAACTTTGGAATTATAAATTCTACGATCCGTCTCTTACTTGCTCATCGGTCCTTGATCTCCTTAAATACTCCTCCACTTCCAAACTAGCCGTTGGACAGCATCTTGAGGATCGTCTTCCAATCTACCCATTGAACGGCTACGTATCTAGAAGATTTGGTAGCCGTTGAGTGATAGAGGTAAAATCCCAAATTGATTCTAATCGCCCATACAAACAGAATCTTGGTTTCCATAAGTAAAGCTTCTTCGTATAGAAAGTTCTTGTCTTCAATATCCAATCGCCAATCAATTAGATTGAATCAATCAAATCAATCTTGATGTGGAATCCAAATCAGATCACTAGCCGTTATGTGATTGGGGCTTGTATTACGTTCTGTCGAGTCTGGATGTAAAGTCTGAGAGCGTTCGTCTAAAGTAGAGTCTTGAGTCGATAGACTTTACAACCCGAGTCGAGTGTAATAGACCTTACAATACGGGTCGAACATATTCTCGCTTCGAACGAGATTTAGCTTTAAGGTCTAAACACCGTCGAATAAGTTCGGCTTTAGCATAGAGTCGTCTTATGGTTCTTCATTCACGTTCGATCTGGAATTTGTCGAGTTGACAGACTTCGATGTAGAACGAGACTTTGACACTAAAGTCTGGCGGTTTTCGACTTTGACACGAAGTCGAAAATCTTGAGAATATACTTTGGACATATGTTACGATCAGTCTTCTGACTTTGACAATATCCTTTACATGTTCTATCATCTGCATGATCTATTACTTAACCATTAAACATGTTATTAGTCTTTAATTTATTTTGTCATCTTCAAAACATCATAAGGGATTGCCCTAACAGAACGCTTAATCATCGAAACGACGCCTTAAAAACCTGAGATTTCCCTTTTTTTTAATTAAAAAAAATTAGCCTCGCATAATCGAGATGCATTGACTCGTAAGTTTGTTCTCTCATTTTTACGTTGATATTTCCATCATGTTCTTTATTCATATCATTCTACCACACGAACACGGCATCTTTTTTTAAACAAAGAGCGTTGAGAAAACCGACATTATTTCCTTCTTTCGTAATGCCATTTAGCACGCGACCGCGGGGTTTGGTTTCTGTCGAATGAATCTGGGAAGGAAACTGTCTCTTCCTCTCCCTTTGCCATCGCCTCCTCGTCCTTCCTTTTCGCTTTCCTTGCAGCACGTCGCTCGCATCGGCCGAACCAGAAACTCGGAGTCGATTCATGGGCGTCACCGACACCGGCCGAGCCCAAGAGGTCAAGCAATTCGACGAGTCCAAGCTCGGAGTCAAAGGCCTCGTCGACTCCGGTCTCACCTCCATCCCTCCCCTGTTCATCCACCCACCCGAGACCCTTTCTGACCTCGGGCCCGCCCGGCCCAGCTCCGACTCGATCCCCACCATCGACCTCTCCGGCTGCGACTCCGGGCACCGGTCCTCCGTCGTCGAGGAAGTGGGGCGCGCGGCTCGCGGGCTCGGCTTCTTCCAGGTGGTCAACCACGGCGTGCCGGCAGAGTTCCTGGACCGGACGATCGCTGCGGTGAAGGCCTTCCACGAGCAGCCGGCGGAGGCGAAGGCGAGGATCTACCGGAGGGAGATGGAGACCGGGATCGCGTTCTTCTCCAACCTCGACTTGTTCCACTCCAGAGCGGCTAGCTGGAGGTAATCAACGAAGCCACTTCAACTAATTTCGTTCTTATTCATGAATTTGATTAAAAATATATAGTAATTTGCAAAAGCTGAATTACCATATGGGATCGGGTCGAGTCAAGTTTAGAATTTGGTAGGGAACTAGAAAAGGACACGAAATGATATATCATATATTGAGAAATTATACAGCTGGATCGCATAATATCAGGGAATTCATTATTGTTTTAGTTTCTCACGGGCACAAACAAAAGAAGAATTCATTTATAAAGAAATAATTAGGAAAGCAGAAAGAATCAGTTCAAGCAATGCAAGAAATAATATTGCAGGGACACGCTCCAGATAAGGTTGGAGCCGAAAGGGGACATGGAAGAGATCCCCGAGGTGTGCAGAAATGAGGTGATGGAATGGGATCAGCAGGTCCGGCGGCTGGGAGGCCTCCTGATGGGATTGTTGAGCGAGGGCCTGGGATTGAGTCCGGGCAAGCTACAGGAATTGACCTGCTTGGAGACAAGGGTCATGGTGGGGAATTACTATCCGTACTGTCCCCAGCCCGATCTGACGATCGGCTTGACGTCCCACACAGACCCAGGAGTGATCACATTGCTGCTGCAGGACCAGGTCGGCGGGCTGCAAGTGAAGCACGACAATGAGTGGGTGGATGTGACACCAGTCCCGGGTGCTCTGGTTGTGAACATCGGCGACATACTCCGGGTAAACTTCTGTTGAGGACTAGGAGTGTCTCTAAAGCACCCCAGTCAGTTAAAAAGTTACATTCTTCAGTGAAACAGAGATCCATTCACGTGATTTCTGTTTTCCTAGATCATGTCCAATGACGAGTACAAAAGTGTGGACCACCGGGTGTTGGCCAACCCTAACCAAGAGCCACGTGTGTCGGTAGCTGTTTTCTGCAACCCGAGCAATCGCGAGAATGAGTTCGGACCGTTCCCGGAGCTCATATCCTCAGATAAACCGGCTGCTTTCCGGCAGTTCAACCTCAACGAGTACATGAGGAGATTCTTCACGAAGGAGTTGGAGGGGAAAAGTTTGATAAATTACTTCAGGGCATGAGCGAGAGGTGCATAGGCCCAAAAATACTTCCCTATGGCACTTAAGGAAACACGAGATTCTTCCCCTAAATCCTACGAATCGTTAAAACATGTGGACTATTTATATTGTATGATAGTCTGTTCTATTATTCAAATCAACTTATTTCAAATATAACTTTCCTGTATGCACTCTAAAAAATCATTTTTTTCTATTATGTTTTACATGCTCAGAATACATAACATCGCAATGCCTTTTGCATCTCCTGGTGAACCCTAATTTTATATTCCTCTAGAAAATTATATGTATCACTATTAATCAAGTCTCATCTCTTTTTACATATCGATTACCGTTTAAGTAGTGTTCCTAGCGATTAAAAAAAATGCATACAAACAACCTCGCACAAAGCACCGATTGAGTAGCTAGTTTGAACAGAAAATAGAGTTTAATGAGTGATCTCATATTGAACCTAATAACTCTTTAGAAAAGAAAAGGAAAAATGTCGAAAATATATGTGAGTTTTTATCTAAGATACTATTTACTTGTTACAGAGTCAGGAGGGGCGAGCAAGGTCTTCCTTTGCCACTTGCAACTCATTATAATTGACCCAGTAAATAATTACTTAATTTTATTTGTGCTTGGAAAATGTACACTTGGTCCCCCAAGTCAAATGGGCTCGGTAATCTCACTTGGTAACACCGAGACGCGACACGGACACGCAATTGTAGTTATTAGAAAATTAATTATCTTGGAAAATTAATAAAATTGTGTCACATCATCATTCACGTATCAGCATTGTGCGTCACGTACAAACATGGGGTAGGTGTACACTGGTTGCAGCTCTCAAATATTATACCTGTCAATAGCTTCTCAAACCCACGTTGTTGTCCGTTCTATCCCCACCCATTCTCTAGCCTTCCAAGAAAAGAAAATGCAGTAGTCTTTTGCTTTCTTTGAAGTGTCGTCATTTCCGTGTCTCCAAGTAATTCTTCCAATTCTATCTTTGGTAAATATGGAGCAATGATGCTTAAAGACGGTAGTTATTTTTTGGAACAGTTAATCATCAGAGTGAAAGCCATCATTATCTCAAAGTGACGTTAGAAATTCCCAAGTGGGAAAAGACCATTGTTTAAAAATAATCATATTTTCGACAGACTAAGATCAAGTGATGACAACCAATCAAACGATTACAATATAATAGTTCAATAATTAGTCACTATGATCTCTTGTTATATTTAGAAAAAAAAAGTTATCTTGTGCAATCTAGATGCGTTGACTCGTTAATTTATTTTCTAATTGTTACGTAATTCGTTAAGGCATCTTGCCTTGTCTACCTTCAAAAGGAAAAAAGAGGGAGAGCGTTGAGGCCCGGCGGTATCATTTCGCCCTCCGGCGTGAAATCCCTCGTTACGCGATCGCGGGGTTTGACTTTGACCGATGAACAATCACGCTATGTCCTCCGCTCATATCATTCCTCCTTCCCCCCCGTCTCTTTCCTCACTTCCACCACCACCACCAGCACCGCCACCCCCACCGCCCTCGCGTACACCGATCGAACCAGGAATCGGAGTCGAGCCATGGGCGTCACGGACAGCGGTGGACAGGCCTTGGACCGAGCCCAGGAGCTCAAGCAGTTCGAAGAGTCCAAGCTCGGCGTCAAGGGCCTCCTCGACTCCGGCCTCGCCTCCCTCCCTTCCCTCTTCATCCACCCGCCCGAGACCCTCTCCGACCTCAGGCCCGCCCGCCCCCGCCCCGGCTCCATCCCCACGGTCGACCTCTCCGGCTGCTGCGACTCCGCCCGCCGCCCCTCCGTCGTCGGGGAGGTGGCGCGCGCCGCCCGCGAGCTCGGCTTCTTGCAGGTGGTCAACCACGGCGTGCCCGCGGAGGTCCTGGACCGCACCGTCGCGGCCGTGAAGGCCTTCCACGAGCAGCCGGCGGAGGCGAAGGCGAGGATCTACCGGAGGCAGTCGGACACCGGCGTGTCCTTCTTCTCCAACGTCGACCTGTTCCTCTCCAAAGCGGCGAGCTGGAGGTAAGTAAGCCACGAGCGCGTCATCAAATTCATGAAATTGATGAAAATTAGATTTATCGAAGCTAGATCCGCAAACGACGCTACTGAACTGATGTATCATATCATGTCTGAAAAGAAGGCAGATACACATCCTGATGTGTTGACTGTCGTATTGACAAATTATGCATCATACGGTTAGAGAATTCATTTTGACAAACGAAAGAAAATATTATTGGAAAAAAAAAAATGGGCAAGCGAAAAGATTCAGTTCAATTAATGCCTGGAATGATAATATGCAGGGACACACTCCAAATAAGGCTGGGACCGAAATTAGCGGACGTGGAAGAGATCCCTGAGGTGTGCAGAAATGAGGTGTTGGAGTGGAATCAGCAGGTCAAACGGCTGGGGAGCATCTTGCTGGGGCTGTTGAGCGAGGGGCTGGGATTGAATCCCGGCAAGCTGCAGGAATTGACGTGCGTGGATACAAAGATGATGTCGGGTCATTACTACCCGTACTGTCCCCAGCCCGACCTGACGGTCGGCTTGACATCCCACGCGGACCCAGGAGTGATCACGGTGCTCCTGCAGGACCAGGTCGGCGGGTTGCAGGTGAAGCACGGTGATGAGTGGGTGGATGTGACGCCAGTCCCAGGTGCTCTTGTTGTGAACATTGGTGACATCCTCCAGGTAAACTCCCTTCAAGGACTTAGCACCTGAGTAAATTGAAAAGTTACACTCTACTGTGAAATACAAGTCTATTCACATGCTTTTGATTTTTCCAGATCATGTCCAACGATGAGTACAAAAGCGTGGACCACCGGGTGTTGGCCAACCCCAGCCAAGAGCCACGTGTGTCAATAGCAGTTTTCTGCAACCCAAGCAATGACGAGAAGGAGTTCGGACCGATCCCAGAGCTTGTGTCTTCAGATAAGCCCGCTGCTTATCGGCAATTCACCTTCAACGAATACATGAGGAGATTCTTTACCAAGGGGTTGGATGGGAAAAGTCTAATAAATTACTTCAGAGCATGATGGAGAGGTGCATAGGTCAAAAGAGGTGATAAAAGAATAAGATGCTTCCTTGTAATACTGAAGGAAATACTGGGTTCTTCCCCTAAACTCTACTAAACCTTGTGTAATTGTTGTTCTTATGGTGTAAATTTGAATATATGCGTTTGCATATTCCATGTGAGACAGTAACTTGTGCGATGGATTCACTAAACTCATTCCACAGAGACTGAACCAATCACAGACATGGGAACTCAACAGCAAGATTGCACGAGATGAATAGTTTACTGTCCACTGGAAATTAAGAGGCAGTATCCTGGAAAACCTATAGAGGCAACGAAACAAATGAATTTGATTCTTGCCAATTACATGTACAGGCATCTATACTCACGTCTTCCCACTGCCGAACCATTCAGCCATTTCTTCATCGTCCTCAAAGTCTGGTGATTCGGACTTCCTATAAATTCTGGATGAGCATGGCTCGTCTGGATTTGCCTTTTCCTCTGCAGTCATTCTGCTTCTTTCCAGCATCTTCAGTTTCCACATTTCCCTCTTTTCTGTGTCACGAGACACATCGCTCATGCCTCCTGCAATTGGAAAATCAAGAATTCCAGAAACCTCGTTCGATGAGTTTGTTAACTTTGGTTTCTCAGTGACCCCATTCTCTCCATCCACAAATCTCCACCTATTTGTGACTCGCATTTGACTATTTCTCATCAGAGACCACATAGAATTTCTATCTTCAACGGCTCCATGACCTTGATTGTGATTTCCAGCATCATGCTCTTGTTGAGACAAGCCCTTTGAATTTGATGCTTTAGGCCTTCTATAATCACACTTCAAGCATACCATATTCCTTCTAAAGTTGATGTAATTGCACCTACCAATCACAGATCCATAAGGGCAGAACAGCTCATGAACAGCTATAACTGCTCAATGTAGGAATTAACTAAAAGAATGGATTAGCAAGAACTCACGATTCACATTCCCACTCCCCAGGATTGAGTTGCCTTTCCGGGGGTTTCTCTTTGCACCGCAAACATCTAGTATTCTTTGCAAAATTCAAGAAATTGCATCTGCAAAATGCAACAGTTTCTATAAGCAAGGAGCGCTGCTCACCACAAATCAGTGAACGAGTGAGAAAAGGCATGAGAAGCAATCACTTGTCACATATCCAGTCTCCTTTCTTTAGTTGAAGATGATCTTGGTCTTCCTGTAGTTGATTCAATCTTTCCTGAGAAAAAGTATCGCATCGCAAGCATTTGATGTTCTTAGCAAAGTTTAAGAAGTTGCACCTGCCATATGCAGAATTATATCAAATATTCGGAGCAAAACTCAAATTAATCAATAGGATGTTAACAATTGCATTACTTGGGGCAATGCCAATCTCCTTGTTTCATTGGAACATCTTTGTAGCCTTTCTCTTCCGAACTTGAATGCGAGGATAAATCACCAGCTGGTGTGGATTTCAACGAATCGGAGCCAAGTACATTGGTGCCATACTCTGCCATTTGCTTTAGCAGTGCTCTGACTGATTCCTTAACTGTTCTAGTCAGACATGGTTTATTCTCCACAGTATCGCTTATGGGGTCAAGTCCGTATGTCAACAAGATTCGCATAACATCAACTGTGCGCCCTCCTTCATCTTCACGCGCCTTCACAAATGCTCTCTCACAGTTTCCCCTCAAGTTGCAGGAGCTGCAAACCTGGCAAAGCAGCTGTCTGTAATGAATATGACTGATGAAACCATATAATCTAATGATTACTGGAAGTCTTTAAGAAAAGAACATACATTTCCCTCATCGATGCCCACATGCGCCCTCAAGCGCTTACCAGAGTTCACCACTTTTCTGTCTGTGCTGGGGCATCCACACTCTGCTATGACCTGAATATGTTTCTTTGACAAATACCTATCAGGAAATGTCTTGTTAAAACCTTCTGACTATGAGTTAATCGACTGTTTCTATTTGCAAATGAGGAAACCTCCGGTTTCTCAAGTAAAGCTCTGTTGTCAGATACCTATTTGGTGATGATATTGCATTGGACAGTCATTAGCCACATTGAATAGCTAACCTCTGAATCAGAATGCATACCATCAAATTGATTATCAGCTAAATTTTTAATATGCGTTATTATCACATGCCCAATGTAATATGAATTGCCTCTTTTCAGGTTAAGTGCCATCGAAAATCTTCAGCTCCAGATTCTAGTCAAATACTTAATTTCTAGAGAAAGGCATAGTAACACAGAAAGGCCTGATAGTGGATGGGCAAGCTTGACACCTAAAGGCGAGTCCTGTCCTGTGAAGTCTCTTTTCTGGGTAAAGGAGGATGCACACAAGGAACCATGTTGTTGCCACTATGCAGGAAAAAAAATGGACTAAGATGCCAACAAAGGTGCTTTTAACAATATTACATTTACCTTACTAACAGAATTCTGAAAAAAAGAAAGCTCGGGAGAAAATGCCTAGTTTCTAAAAAATGGTCGCTTGTATCACTTACAAAAATGAACGAAGAAAAATATTTTCATCATTCACGAAAATATTTAGAAATTTATTGTTATCAATTATGAAAACATTTATCATTGACTAATTATTTCAAACGATACAAGCAATCATTTCTAAGAAAATATTTTCCAAACCATTCATTTTTCGTGAAACAAACAGATTACAAATCTGTAGATATATGATAATAGGCCATCACTTCATAGTTGACATGACATGGTGATATTATCCAAAACAACATGACCATTCACAAGCTCTGAGGAAAACTATCTATTCTCTGTTCTCCAGGTTTTCAAAATGAACAAAGTAAGAAGAATAACTCTTTTCCTCAACAATGTTGTGATTCTTGGCCTGGTTTGAAGATGGTGGAGTTCCGTTTCCTACAAATAGCAGGCTCTTGGCCTCAAAGCAAGTGAAATATAAATTGACCAGGAATGACAGTCAAACATGACAGAGTTAGATCTCTAAATGACAATATGCTTGTGGGTATGCAAATGCATCATCTAACAAGAACCTGGAAAAAGTCTGAGCTTTCTTGAAGCTCATATGAGCAATACGTTCCCTACCGACCCACAAATATATACTCCTCAATGAAGGCACAGAGGTCTATACCTCACCATCATCACCAAAGCCCAATGTCTCTGTAATTAAATCAAACAGGTAAAGCGCACCAACCGAAGGTCATTCCTTTCAGTACCTCATAACGTCGTATCTGTCGCGGGCGAAATTCAGGTATGCGGTTCTAATGAGATTCGATTCTTTCGGACCCCAACTCCACATTCTGGAACGGGTTGCCCTCCGCATCAAAGTAGCCTCCCTTCAACAGAAGCACCATCAAATCCACCCACTCGGGCCACGGATGCGATATCTGAGCCGCCGCCGTCGCCGTCGACTTAGAGGGCTCCGTCCGATAGAAGTTATTCTCCATCCCCGGAGCGAATAGGGGAATTGGGTTGATGGGTTTCGAAGACTCGAGCTCCCCAAGCACATCGTCGCCAGGGAAGTCGAGCTCGGAGTCGGGGTTCGGCGCATCGGTGTACTGGCGGGAACGAGCGGAGGTAACGACGAATCTGAGGTTGGGGAAGTGATTTTTCAGATGCCAACGACTTGTCGGCAAGAGCTCGTGCATTGAGCCGGAGAGGACGCGAGTTTTGGCGGCAGATGGGCACGGAAGGCTCGCGTTTAGACGTTTGGGAAGTGGACGCAGTGACAGGCTACCACTCGCAAACTGTGGAAGAAGAAATCTCGCGCCAAATTACATTGCCCAAAGACACGGGGATATTTTGGTCCAAAGGAATAGGTTTATCAGCTAAAGTTAGTCGTAATTTTGAAGGATTTCAATCCAAATCTGAAATTACAATTAGACAGATTGCAACCCCACTTTTTCTCCCCACCTCTCTCTCTCTCTCTCTCTCTCTCTCTCTTTCAAATATATGTGAAAGGTGTCTCTTCTTGTCCCACTCACCACGCTTCTTCGTTCTTCCTTCTTCCCTTTCCTTACGCGACGTCCTCATCCAACCCGATCCCAGAACCTTGCTCCAACCAGAACGCGGAGACTCCACCCATGGACGTCACTGACACCACTCAACAAGCCTTCGACCGAGCCCAAGAGCTCAAGCGGTTCGAAGAATCCAAGCTCGGCGTCAAAGGTCTCGTCGACTCTGGCCTCACCTCCCTCCCTCCCCTCTTCATTCACCCGCCCGAGACCCTATCCACCTTCAAGCCCGCCCGCCCCAGGCCCGACTCCATCCCCACCATCGACCTCTCCTGCTGCGACTCCTTCCGGCGGCCCTCCGTCGTCGCAGAAGTGGGGCGTGCAGCTCGCGAGCTTGGCTTCTTCCAGGTGGTCAACCACGGCGTGCCGACGGACGTCCTGGACCGCACGATCGCCGCAGTGAAGGCCTTCCATGAGCAGCCGATGGAGGCGAAGGCAAAGATCTACCGCAGGGAGATGGAGACCGGCGTGTCGTTCTTCTCCAACATCGACTTGTTCCACTCCAAAGCGGCTAGCTGGAGGTCGGTCCCGAACCACTTCAATTGATTTCGTACTATTTCATGATTTTGATGATAATTAGTTGTATAAAAGCTCAATTAGCAATACGATCGTGTCCAGTGTTTAGCAAATGAGACGAACTAATATCTCATATATGACTAAAAGTAAGACGATGACAAACGAAAGAAAAGAATCAGTTCAACCGATGCACGGAATTTAGGGTGAGCAGGATTCTAAAATAGAAGCTAGAACTTGAGAACTAGAATGACAAGAATTTATCCGATTTCAGGTTCCAAAGTATGTAGGGTGGGTTTTAGGTTCCAAAAATTGGAAATCTGTTTAAACAAATAAGGTCCAGATTCTAAATAAGTAAAACATGAAACCTAAATAATTTTATGTATTTTTTTAATCTATGTCTTTGCATGATGGTGCGGTAATATGTGGAATAGTCTAAGGTACTATTTGGTAACTATCCAAACAGTTTCTGATTTTTTGTTCCCAGAATCAGTTTGGGACGAGAATCGCGTTTGGTAAAATTTTTGTTCTCGGGAACAGATTTGGAAGAGAATCAAGAATAAAAAAAAAAGTTAATTCTTGTTCCGGGAACAAAATTGAGAATCAAAACTCTTCTTCTTCTCTTTTCTTCTTCTTCATCGACCGCCATCCCACGACCGCCACCCGCCGTTGCTCGCTGTCATCCGCCGCCACTACCGATCGCCGAGCTCGCAACTCGCAAGGCCGGGGCGGCGAGCTCGCCGAAGGCTCGCAAGGCCAGGGCGAGGTCCGGCGATCTCGCCAAAGACAAGCCCGAGGCTCACTCGGCCACGGTGGCGAGGCAGCCTCGCCCGGCCACCGAGGAAGGCTCGGCGAGGCTCGCCGACGAGGGCCAGCCTCACCGAGGGCCGACAATGCTCGGTGAGGTCACCTAGGCCGAAAAAAGAAGAAGTAGAATAGGAGAAAAAAGAAAAAGAAATGAAAAAATTATAAAAATTATTTAAAAATTAAAATAAATTGATTTGGAACGAGAATTAATGAACACAGCGATCAAACACCATTCTATTCCGAGGAATTAGAAATTTTGTATAGTTATCAAACGCATTCTTTTACTCATAATCGTTCCGGAACATAATCAAAAATAATCATTTCTGATCAAAATTTGTTCCCGAGAACAAAATCGTTATCAAACGCGCCTTAAGCTTCCATTTTATGATGAGACTTTTTATTTTGTTAATACTTCATATTCTTCGTATGTTTAAATATAAATTGTGATCAGTGGATTGCGGAAACAAGTGGTAATTATTAAAAGTGATGATTCATTGTAAATATTGAATTAATAATTCAGATGGAATCTAAATAGATCCTCGAACCGACTTCAGAACCCATGACAAAGTAAATTTTAGGGTATGTAAGGCAAATAAAAATGAGGAGGTTCCAAGTTCCAACCTCTACAGAACCTAAAACTGCTCACTCATAATAATAATAATAATAATAATGCAGGGATACGCTCCGTATAGGGCTGGGGCCAAAATTAGCGGATGTGGAAGAGATCCCCGAGGTGTGCAGAAACGAGGTGTTGGAGTGGAATCAGCAGGTTCAACGGCTGGGGAGCCTCCTCTTGGGGCTGTTGAGCGAGGGGCTGGGATTAAGTCCCGGCAAGCTACAGGAATTGACGTGCTTGGAGACGAGGGTCATGGTGGGGCATTACTATCCATACTGTCCCCAGCCCGATCTGACAGTCGGCTTGACGTCCCACACAGACCTAGGAGTGATCACATTGCTGTTGCAGGACCAGATCGGTGGGTTGCAGGTGAAGCACGGCGACGAGTGGGTGGATGTGGCGCCCGTCCCAGGGGCTCTTCTTGTGAACATCGGTGACATGCTCCAGGTGAACTTCCGTCAAAGACTAGGACTTTCTCCAAAGCTCCCAAGTTAGGTTAACATTCGACCATGAAATGTGGTCTTATTATGTAAGTTTCGAATTGTCCAGATCATGTCCAACAACGAGTACAAAAGTGGGGACCACCGAGTGTTGGCCAACCCCAGCCGAGAGCCACGAGTGTCGGTAGCAGTTTTCTGCTACCCGAGCAATCGCAAGGATGAGTTCGGACCCTTCCCGGAGCTTGTGTCCTCGGATAAGCCCGCTGCTTTTCGGCAGTTCACCCTCGGCGAATACATGAGCAGATTCTTTCACGGGAAAAGTCTGATGAACTACTTCAGGGCGTGATTGAGAGGTCCATAGGCCAGACATGGTGATAAAAGAATAAGATGCATCCTCATAATAATGAAGGAAATACTGGATTCCTCCCTTAAATTCTACTTAACCTTGTGTTGTTGTTGTTCTTGTAGTGGTTAATTTGCACTTATTGTTTGTATATTCCTTGTGTTACGGTAACTTTACATTAAATATCTTTTATAATTATTATAAAAATTTTAATTTTTTTAATTACTTTATCAGATTAATAATTAGATAAGAACCATTTCTTAAATTATATGATCTTTTATATGATGACCTTCGATTAAGGTAATTTTTTATTTTAAGTAAATAATAATAATGATATTTAGCTTTTAGGGTCTTAAATAAAAAAACTTATAAAACAAACTTTAACTGCGCCACTATCTAAATTTATATCAATAATTCTCTTTAGTATATTTCCCTCGGTTAAAATAAAAGCAGTTCCCACTATCTTTAATTATTTATACTATTTTACTAGGCAGAGTTTTTTCCTTCAAATAATAACGGCAAACCTTAATCAAACCTTTACACCCTTCTCTATTAGAATTGTAGATCTGTCATTGTTTAAAGGATTAATACTGCAAAAAACCCCTAACTAATATACCTCTACCACATTTACCCAAACTAGTTCTGAATCTATCATTGTTTAAAGGGTGAATGTGACACGAGAGGACCATTTTGGGGATATTTGTCACACAAAATTTAATTTGGGATAAATGTGACAAGGGTTTAACTATTTTGGATTTTTTTTTTTTTTTTGCGATATTGGCCCTTGTTCAAAATTAAGGAATTAGATAATGTTTGTCCCGAGCTTTCTATCAATAGCTCATTTGCTCGAACCCACCCATTGAATCATAACTTATCACGACCTTTAGTTTCAATTACCCAATAAGAATGTTCTTGGGAATATTTTCAATCTTTGGTTCCAGTGTATTTTTTGAATTAGAAATCACAAGCTTTCTTAATATCAAGAATCGTACCGATCAGAAGTCACATGAGACAGAAATAACAATTAAAAGTTCATGTTGTTGTAAAACGGAAAGAGTCCGACCTCATATTCGATTGCATATAATTCTCTATAGGTGACCTTTAACTCTCAAAACTTTCAAACATATTTCGACCTGTTTGAACGTATCCAACCATATGCTATTAGCCCAATCTAATACTCAATTTGATTTTAAGGAGTTCAACCATTAAAGTTAGGAGGCATTGATTCAAATCGATGTTCATGGATTTGTATTTGTGAATAGTACGGATCATGAGCCTTTTGCGGATGCAAGAATAACTCAAACCAAATACCAAACCAAAAAAGTTCATAAGATTGAAATTTCACAGAATTTTTAAAAGAATTAATTATCTTGGAAAATTAATAAAACTGTGTCACGTCATCGTTCACATATCGGCATTGTGTGTCACGTACAAACATAGGGTAGGTGTACACTGGTCGCAACATATCGATTGCTTCTCAAACCCTCGTCGTTGTCTACTCTATCCCCACCCATTCTCTAGCCTTCCAAGAAAAGAAAATGCAGTAGTCTTTTGATTTCTTTGAAGTGTCGTCGTTCCCGTGTCTCCACGTAATTCTTCCAATTCTATCTTTGGTAAATATGGAGCAATGATGCTTAAGACGATAGTTATTTTTTGGAATAGTTAATCATCAGAGCGAAAGCCATCATTGTCTCAAAGTGAAGTTAGAAATTTTCAAGTGGGAAAAGACCACTGTTTAAAAATAATCATATCTTTGACAAATTAAGATCAAATGATGACAACCAGATTATAATATAATAGTTCAATAATTAGTCACTATGATCTCTTGTCATATTTAGAAAAAAAAAAAAAAAAAGTTATCTTGTGCAATCTAGATGCGTTGACTCGTTAATTTAATTTCTAATTGTTACGTAATTCGTTAAGGCATCTTGCCAGATGCCTTAACTACCTTCAAAAGGAAAAAAGAGGGAGAGCGTTGAGGCCCGGCGGTATCATTTCGCCCTATGGCGTGAAATTTCTCGTTACGCGATCGCGGGGTTTGACTTTGACCGATGAACAATCACGTTATCTCCTTCGTTCATATCATTCCTCCTTCCCCCCGTCTCTTCCACCACCACCACCACCACCACCGCCCTCGCGTACACCGATCGAACCAGGAATCGGAGTCGAGCCATGGGCGTCACGGACAGCGGTGGACAGGCCTTGGACCGAGCCCAGGAGCTCAAGCAGTTCGAAGAGTCCAAGCTCGGCGTCAAGGGCCTCCTCGACTCCGGCCTCGCCTCCCTCCCTCCCCTCTTCATCCACCCGCCCGAGACCCTCTCCGACCTCAGGCCCGCCCGCCCCCGCCCCGGCTCCATCCCCACGGTCGACCTCTCCGGCTGCTGCGACTCCGCCCGCCGCCCCGCCGTCGTCGGGGAGGTGGCGCGCGCCGCCCGCGAGCTCGGCTTCCTGCAGGTGGTCAACCACGGCGTGCCCGCGGAGGTCCTGGACCGCACCGTCGCGGCCGTGAAGGCCTTCCACGAGCAGCCGGCGGAGGCGAAGGCGAGGATCTACCGGAGGCAGACGGACACCGGCGTGTCCTTCTTCTCCAACGTCGACCTGTTCCTCTCCAAAGCAGCTAGCTGGAGGTAAGTAAGCCACGAGCGTGTCATCAAATTCATGAATTTGATGAAAATTAGATTTATCGAAGCTAGATCCGCAAAAGACGCTACTGAACTGATGTATCATATTATGTCTGAAAAGAAGGCAGAGACGCATCCTGATGTGTTGAGTGTCGTATTGGCAAATTATGCATCATACGGTTAGAGAATTCATTTGGACAAACGAAAGAAAATCATTTGAAGAAAAATAATTGGGCAAGCGAAAAGATCTAGTTCAATTAATGTCCGGAATGATGATATGCAGGGACACGCTCCAAGTAAGGCTGGGGCCAAAATCAGCGGACGCGGAAGAGATCCCTGAGGTGTGTAGAAATGAGGTGTTGGAGTGGAATCAGCAGGTCGAACGGCTGGGGAGCATCCTGCTGGGGCTGTTGAGCGAGGGGCTGGGATTGAGTCCCGGCAAGCTGCAGGAATTGACGTGCTTGGATACGAGGATGATGGTGGGGCATTACTATCCGTACTGTCCCCAGCCCGACCTGACGGTCGGCTTGACATCCCACGCAGACCCAGGAGTGATCACGGTGCTCCTGCAGGACCAGGTCGGTGGGTTGCAGGTGAAGCACGGCGATGAGTGGGTGGATGTGACGCCAGTCCCAGGTGCTCTTGTTGTGAACATTGGTGACATCCTCCAGGTAAACTCCCTTTGAGGACTTTGCACCTGGGCAAGTTGAAAAGTTACACTGCTGTGAAATACAAGTCAATTCACGAGCTTTTGATTTTTCCAGATCATGTCCAACGATGAGTACAAAAGCGTAGACCACCGGGTGTTGGCCAACCCCAGCCAAGAGCCACGTGTGTCGATAGCAGTTTTCTGCAACCCAAGCAATCGAGAGAATGAGTTCGGACCGTTCCCAGAGCTTGTGTCCCCAGATAAGCCCGCTGCTTTTCGGCAGTTTACCTTAAACGAATACATGAGGAGATTCTTTACTAAGGAGTTGGACGGGAAAAGTCTTATAAATTACTTCAGAGCATGATTGAGAGGTGCATAGGTCAAAAGAGGTGACAAAAGAATAAGATGCTTCTTTGTAATACTGAAGGAAATACTGAGTTCTTCCCCTAAACTCTACTAGACCTTGTGTGATTGTTGTTCTTATAATGTTAATTTGCATATATTCGTTTGCACATTCTATGGGTGACAATAAATTGTGCGATGGATTAAGTTTGTTCACTAAACTCATTCCACAGAGACTGAACCAATCACAGACATGGGAACTCAACAGCAAGATTGCACGAGATGAATAGTTTACTGTCCACTGGAAAATAGAAGGCAGTATCCTGGAAAACCTATAGAGGCAAAGAAACGAATGAATTTGATTCTTGCCAATTACATGTACATGCATCTATACTCACGTCTTCCCACTGCCGAACCATTCAGCCATTTCTTCATCGTCCTCAAAGTCTGGTGATTCTGACTTCCTATAAATTCTGGATGAGCGTGGCTCATCTGGATTTGCCTTTTCCTCTGCAGTCATTCTGCTTCTTTCAAGCATCTTCAGTTTCCACATTTCCCTCTTTTCTGTGTCACGAGACACATCGCTCATGCCTCCTGCAATTGGAAAATCAAGAATTCCAGAAACCTCGTTCCATGAGTTTGTTAACTTTGGTTTCTCAGTGACCCCGTTGTCTCCATCCACAAATCTCCACCTATTTGTGACTTGCATTTGACTATTTCTTCTCAGAGACCACATGGGATTTCTATCTTCAACGGCTCCATGACCTTGATTGTGATTTCCAGCATCATGCTCTCGTTGAGACAAGCCCTTTGAATTTGATGCTTTAGGCCTTCTATAATCACACTTCAAGCATACCATATTCCTTCTAAAGTTGATGTAATTGCACCTACCAATCACAGATCCATAAGGGCAGAACAGCTCATGAACAGCTATAACTGCTCAATGTAGGAATTAACTAAAAGAATGGATTAGCAAGAACTCACGATTCACATTCCCACTCCCCAGGATTGAGTTGCCTTTCCGGGGGTTTCTCTTTGCACTGCAAACATCTAGTATTCTTTGCAAAATTTAAGAAATTGCATCTGCAAAATGCAACAGTTTCTATAACCAAGGAGCTCTGTTCACCACAAATCAGTGAACAAGTGAGAAAAGGCATGAGAAGCAATCACTTGTCACATATCCAGTCTCCTTTCTTTAGCGGAAGATGATCTTGGTCTTCCTGTAGTTGATTCAATCTTTCCTGAGAAAAAGTATCGCATCGCAAGCATTTGATGTTCTTAGCAAAGTTTAAGAAGTTGCACCTGCCATATGCAGAATTATATCAAATATTCAGAGCAAAACTCAAATTAGTCAATAGGATGTTAACAATTGCATTACTTGGGGCAATGCCAATCTCCTTGTTTCATTGGAACATCTTTGTAGCCTTTCTCTTCCGAACTTGAATGCGAGGATAAATCACCAGCTGGTGTGGATTTCAACGAATCGGAGCCAAGTACATTGGTGCCATACTCTGCCATTTGCTTTAGCAGTGCTCTGACTGATTCCTTAACTGTTCTAGTCAGACATGGTTTATTCTCCACAGTATCGCTTATAGGGTCAAGTCCGTATGTCAACAAGATTCGCATAACATCAACTGTGCGCCCTCCTTCATCTTCACGTGCCTTCACAAATGCTCTCTCACAGTTTCCCCTCAAGTTGCAGGAGCTGCAAACCTGGCAAAGCAGCTGTCTGTAATGAATATGACTGATGAAACCGTATAATCTAATGATTACTGGAAGTCTTTAAGAAGAGAACATACATTTCCCTCATCGATGCCCACATGCGCCCTCAAGCGCTTACCAGAGTTCACCACTTTTCTGTCTGTGCTGGGG
Source organism: Eucalyptus tenuipes (assembly GCA_014182365.1). Classification (NCBI taxonomy): domain Eukaryota; kingdom Viridiplantae; phylum Streptophyta; class Magnoliopsida; order Myrtales; family Myrtaceae; genus Eucalyptus; species Eucalyptus tenuipes. The sequence goes on along the minus strand of CM024538.1, from coordinate 26,002,888 downwards.
CATCCACACTCTGCTATGACCTGAATATGTTTCTTTGACAAATACCTATCAGGAAATGTCTTGTTAAAACCTTCTGACTATGAGTTAATCAACTGTTTCTATTTGCAAATGAGGAAACCTCCGGTTTCTCAAGTAAAGCTATGTTGTCGGATACCTATTTGGTGATGATATTGCATTGGACAGTCATTAGCCACATTGAATAGCTAACCTCTGAATCAGAATGCATACCGTCAAATTGATTACCAGCTAAATTTTTAATATGCGTTATTATCACATGCCCAATGTAATATGAATTGCCTCTTTTCAGGTTAAGTGCCATCGAAAATCTTCAGCTCCAGATTCTAGTCAAATACTTCATTTCTAGAGAAAGGCATAGTAACACAGAAAGGCCTGATAGTGGATGGGCAAGCTTGACACCTAAAGGCAAGTCCTGTGGATTCTCTTTTCTAAGTAAAGGACTAACAGAATTCTGGATATAAGAAAGCTCGGGAGAAAATGTCTACGTTTCTAAAAAATGGTCACTTGTATCGCTTACAAAAATAAATGATGAAAAATATTTTCATCATCCACAAAAACATCTAAACATATATTTGTTATCAATTATGAAAACATTTACAAGTGACTAATTATTTTCAAAAGACACAAGCGATCATTTCTAAGAAGATATTTTTCAAACCATTCATTTTTTGCAAAACAAACAATTTACAAATCTATGGATATATGACAATAGGCTATTACTTCATAGTTGACACGACATGGTGATATTATCCAAAACAACTTGACCATTCACAAATAACTACTCCATACTTTTCTTTCTCCATGTTTTCAAAATGAACAAAAAAAGAAAGAGAACTTTTATCCTTCGCGATGCTGTGATTTTTGGCCTGGTTTGAAGACGGTGGAGTTCTTAACCTCAAAGCAAGAGAAATATAAATTTTGGCCAGGAATGACAGTCAAACGTGACAGAGTTAGCTCTCTAAATGACAATATGCTGGTGGGTATTTAAATGCAGCATTTAACAAGAACCTGGAGAAAGTTTGAACTCTCTTCAAGCTCATATGAGCAATACATTCACAACGATCAGAACGAGGCTTATAACAAACTCTGTTCCGAAGAAGCCCTGCCTACCCACAAAATATATACTCCTCAAGAAGGCACAGAGGTCTATTATCTCACCATCATCACCAAAGCCTAATGTCTCTGTAATTAAATCAAACAGGTAAAGCGCACCAACCGAAGGTCATTCCTTTCAGTACCTCATAACGTCGTATCTGTCGCGGGCAAAATTCAGGCATGCGGTTCTAATGAGATTCGATTCTTTCGGACCCAACTCCACATGCTTGAACGGGTTGCCCTCCTCATCAAAGTAGCCTCCCTTCAACAGGAGCACCATCAAATCCACCCACTCGGGCCACGGATGCGATATCTGAGCCCCCGCCGCCGCCGCAGCCACCGCCGACTCAGAGTGCCCCGTCCGATGGAAGTTATTCTCCATCCCCGGAGCGAATCGGGGAATTGGGTTGATGGGTTTCGAAGACTCGAGCTCCCCAAGCACATCGTTGCCAGGGAAGTCGAGCTCGGCGTCGGGGTTCAGCGCATCGGTGTACTGGCGGGAACGAGCGGAGGTAACGACGAATCTGAGGTTGGCGAAGTGATTTTGAAGATGCCGACGACTTGTTGGGAAGAGCCTGTGCATTGAGCCAGAGAGGACGCGAGTTTTGGCGGCAGATGGGCACGGAAGGCTCGCGTTTAGACGTGTGGGAAGTTGACGCAATGACAGGCTACCACTCGCATACTGTGGAAGGAGAATCTCGCGCCAAATTACATTGCCCAAAGACGGGGATATTCTGGTCCGAAGAATAGGTTTATCAGCTAAAGTTAATCGTAATTTTGAAGGATTTCGATCCAAAGTTGAAATTACAATTGGACAGATTGCAACCCCACTTCTCTCTCTCTCTATGCCAACGGTACACCAGCGCCACCGTGAATATTTTCTCCGGCACAACCGTGGTATGTAATATTTTATATATCGCGCCTTGCCACCCGGGCCTCCCATCATTATTGCTTGCCCCACAAAGCTAATCTCTCTCTCTCCCTCTGCCTCAGCCCCAGCCGAGGTTACGCACACCTGGCGTCACCACCTAGCCTGGAGCGACGCCAAATGTGGTGTCGGCTAAGGTCGTTTCTTTCTTCCTCTGCCGCCGTTGAGTATAGAACAGATGGCTTGACGGGTCGCATACTCCCAACCAAACTAACAAACCACCACGGTCACAACCCTCCGGCATTGTATAAGGGATTGGCTAGGTCGGGCCTTGGCTCGGCAATGTCAGCAGCATGGCCGGGTTAGACTCGACACGCGATACACAGGAAGAGCGGAAGAGAGAGAGAGAGAGAGAGAGAGAGAGCTAGCAGCGGGGGCTCGGAGACAGACCGACAACTGTGGGACCCCTTGCAGGCGGCAGAAGCTCGTCTGGGCGTGCTCGTGGTGCTTGATACCGGTTGTCCGTGCATGGTGGAGTGCTAGTGGTGGTACTGTGCAGACGAGCGAAGGGCAAAATGACAGTAAGCACATTCAAACTGGGAGACTTGAGCAGGAAATTTGACATTACAAGGAATTATCTGCACCAAAATACTTGCGCGAAGTACCATCACATTATCAAATGGAACCCAGAAAAGAATTCCTAGAAAGATAAAACTAGAAGCTATTTTCCTTTTTATCTGAAAGAAAGGCCGAGGATGAGGACAACTCTTAAGTCACGATTTCACTTAGCTTTTGCAGAGACTGTTTCTTTCGACAGCAGCGACTTTATTCTTCTCGACAGGTCTCTCATCACATCGACAATGAGCGACTTCTTTTGAATTCTGAACGTGATAGCTAGCTTCGTTGTATCAGGAACACCTTTCTTCAACATGGATTCATCCTCCATTATTTTGGTGGGAAAATGTTCCAATGCGATCACGCAGAGAGCAATGATGGTACGAAAGGCGGCCACTTCCGTTGCAATTCCACATGGAGCCTCAGCCGAAATAGATTTAAGAGTGCTCAAATCGTGTTTTTGCACCAATTCACTTTCACTTTCGAGAAGTACCCTCAGAGCTGCCAGCAAGCGGCCCTCTACCAAGTCTGGACCTCCTAGAGTTACCTATATAATTCAAGAAAAATTGAAAAAGAAATTGCATATTGTCAGAAAGGATCGGAATCAACACACCGATATAGATGCCGACAAGATCTTACAAATAGAAGGGTAAGACAAATGCATCTATAGTCATGTGGCATCCCTTGATTCTCAAAGTTAAGGCAAATTTGGGCATAAATTCTGAAATGCCACAAGAGCGGTTTGATCACTTAAAGTACTCTTCCAGAACATAATAAAAATATGATGATAGATAAAACCTTGAGATCAGGAGTGTCTCCATATAGATTTAACTGGGACAAGATCTCTTGCTGCCATGGACCCGGTGAAGAGAAATTTGGTGACGAAACCCCAGCAGCCAAACTTGCAGCATCTAGAAGAGCTCCGTCATACTTAAGTTCGATAGTGTCATATCGATTTGAAGGTATAACAAATCCATAATCCAGAAGAAAAAGATCATTGCTCAAACAACCATAATTAAGAAGCAAAGGATCATTTGCTCCAATTTCTTTGTCAGCAACAACCTGGAGAGAGTTGTGAGACATGAGACCAAGACCAAATACTATCATAACTACATAATGGCTAGAAAAACTAGGGACCCTAAGTGAACAGAACCTTTTCCCAAAAAGAAAACAAAAAGGGACAGAGAAAGCAAAATGGACAACAAAAGCAAGAATATGCAAACATGCCTTGACTAGCATTTCTGGTTGTTCTTCACCTTGTTCCTGGACAATACGTGCATTTGGATCAAAGCTATGGTTGCACATATCTATAAGAGGAAGCATCATAGGCACATCATTATAGGCCCCTGTTAGGGAATTCTTTCCGTATAGCCTAAAGGCCCTAGATGAGACAGCTGACATAGCCCATCCAAGTGAAGATGCATTAATATCTTGTCCTCCAAAAGGATGATCCTTCATGTTAAGATCGCCAATGGCATTCTTAACTTCCTTCTCAAAATCAAGAAGAAATCGGCATCTCTTGTTTACCTGGCATGAATTAAAGGCTTATCACGTGACTGTTACCGAAGAAGAAACCTTGTGCAAGGCATCACCAAGGTCACCAAGAACATACATATGCTATGAGCTCTAATGCAAGGTCATGATGTCCGAATAACACAACATCCGATCATTTCTCAAAAGAAGAAGCAGCTACCAGTTTCACAGGTAAAATGCTAAGGGTGTGTTTGTTTACGTTCTTTATTTCTGTTTATGAACAAAAATTCTGTTTTTTTGTTCCTAGGAACAAAAAAGAACGGGAACAAAATTAGAACAGAAACAATAAACAAGAAAAACTTATTTCTTGTTTCGGAACAATTTTTAAGAACAAGTTTTCTCTTCCTTTCTTTTCTTTTTCTCTTCTTCTTTTTCTTTGGCCGGTCGCCGGCCTCGGCCATGGCCGGCGACCGGCCGTCGAGGGCCGGCGACCTCGCCGGAGCGTCACCGGCCCCCGGCGAGGCCGAGCGTCGCTGGCCCTTGGCGAGGCTCAGCCTCGCCTCGGTGCCGAGCTCGCCCAGCCCACCGGCGAGGCGTCGCGGCGGTGGCCCGGTGAGGCGCCTCGCCGGTGGCTGGGCGAGGCCGCCGACCACAAGGAAGAAAAAAAGAAAAAGAAAAAGAAACAAAAAAATTAAAATTAAAATTAAAAAATTAAAAGAAACAAAAAAAGAGCACGAATTTACCAAACATGTTTCTGTTCTTTTTTTATTCCAAGAACAAGTTTACCAAACGCGTTCTTCTGGTCAAAAATTGTTCCCCGGAACAGAAATAATTTTTTCTATTTCTGTTCCCGTGAACAATTTTTAAACAAAAACACAAACAAACGCATCCTAAGTTTCTGCCACGTGTACAAACAGAGGTCAATCTCTTAACAGGTCGCAAAAAGAACAGAATGCTAACTATCCCTCAGTGTTATTGCCATACAACCAAGAAAATTCAGTAGTGATTGCTAGGGAGGGTGGAACTTGACCAGATCCCGTTCCAAAGAAGCCTATGCCTATCATCCGTGCAATCTAAAAGTTGAAAGATTCGGTGCAGCTAGCAGGATCCAAAACTTTTTAACTCTGGGTTACTTGTTTCTTTGGTAGCAAGGCAAAATCTGGCTCGGATGCCTGCCCTGAGTTGCTTCATATACAGAAGAATTAAGTTCATTCATGTCCAGTGGTAAAAGTTCCCCAGTTTTTTAGGCACTTCATATTATGAGCGAACACTGCAAATCACAAGCATTGGATGGAGGCCCACTTCTTTTCAATTTCAAAAATATTTTGAAGGACTACCTGATAAAGTAGAGGAGCATACTGCAAGTTCTTAATGTCCTCTCCCGGAAAGAAAATGGGTACACTGTAAGTCTCAGGAAGATTGCTGATGTAGGGCCACCAGAAGGAGCCAATCTTTGCTCTTTCTCCAAGAAGCTTTAAACCCAACTTCATCGCCCATAATTCCTCTGCCAATGCTCCCACAATGTCCATTTTACTCATTCAAAACTCAGTACAGCCTAATTTCAAAAGTTATAGTTACCAAAATATGTTGAGCAAAGAAAATCTATAAGCTGTCATGCAGTAGCATGGACGCAGCCTACATCCTATGACAAACAAAATGTCTACCAAATGCACAGCCTTCAGTATCAATGAGCTAGCAATACACTATCCATCATGAAACCTAACTTTGTCCAAGATTTTATCCATGGACTTACATTAAAGAGAATTGTTTTAATAAGAGAGGGAGGCAACATGTTTAGAGAACCAAAATATCGAAAGTTCAAAGCGTTCACTGAGGAAAATAAGGGAAGAGGAATACAAAGTTAATTAATGAAGCCTTTACGCTGCACTTAATAGATCACAACTACTAGTGATCACATTGCTCAACAATCAAGACACAAAAAAGATACATCGTGACATCCATTAGGCACAAAACGAAGGCAAGAATGCAAATGACAGAGTGTTACATTAAGAGATATATTACAGCAAAAGGAAAGAAATGCCTCATCCGCAAATTGTCAGCTACCATCCAGAGCATTCATACTCGGCCTACACACAATCTTGAAACACTCTGAAGGAAACATTCTTAGCTAAGCATTGCAAGTTGTAATAAACGAAGCAACAACAATCTTCACCTCATCTCACAAAATGAAGACTCAGACTTAAAAAGGCAACCTCTTACGAAAAAGCAACATCTCACCATCGCCAAGCACAAACCACATTACCACCATCGGAATTCACTTACTTCTCTTTCATTCGAAATCCAATCAAAATAAAGTCCATATCAAGAATCAACTCAAGCTTATATTAGACAACAAACCAACTTAAAAAGCAAAGAGAAATGCATTAAAAAAAAAAAAACACACAGTTCAACCTAAAATACAAACCACAATCAAGAAGGGTAACTTCACCGGACTCAGCTAAAAGCAAGAACCCAATTCTCGGCGTACCTGGGACCTTGCTCGCCAAGTCGGCCAGCACGGGTTCGGCCCCGCCGTCCGGTTGGAACCTCAGCGGCACGTGGTGGGGAAGAGCGATCAAGTCGGAGCCTTTGGGGATCTTGTCGGCGGCGGCCAAGCCCAGGCCACTGAGCTCCTCCTGGCCGATCCTCACGGCCTCGTGCACGAACCCGCCTTCCCGCCGGACCCATTTGATCAGGTCCGGCGCATGGGGACGAGGCGCGCCGGATGGGAAGCGGAGGCGGAGGCGGCGCAGGTTAGCGGGCGGTAGTGGATGAGGGAGGCCATGGCAGTCTTGGAAGCAGCCATTCTTGCCGGCGCTCGACCCCAGAAAAGCTTTTCACCGCTCCAGTCTTAAAACCTCTCTCAATTCGCGGACAGCTGAAGAAATCCTCTTTTCCCCTTCTCTCAGTTTCCGACGGTTTAGTTGAAAGGGGAATGGTGGAAACTGAAAGGATGTTGAATGAAATGACGAAATATCATTTTTGAATAATGCTGAGTAAATTACTGAGCATGTGTAAAAAAAAAAAAAAATATATATATATATATATATATATATATATATATATATATATTGTTAGACATATCGAAATTGTTTGACTTCCGTTCGTTTCACGAAAAATAATTTTAAAAAAATATTTTCTGAATTTTTTGGTATTTATTTCACGAAAAATGAACTAATCGGGAAAAATATTTTTCATAAATAAAAAAAGTCTTCAAAAATATGAGAAAATGTCTTCAAGTAGGGAAAATATTTTTACTACTTGCTCTCTCTTTTATCTTGCACCTTTACCAGCTCCCTCTTCTTTCTTTTTAAAAAATTCAAATTTTTAATTATTTTCTTCTTCTTTCCTTCTTTTTTGTTTCTTTCTTTCAAGGCCGGTCGCTAATGACCAACGACCGGTCATGAGCAATCCTTTAGCTTGTCGACCTTAAGCTAGCTTGAGCTAGCCACTTGCCAGATCGACGAGCACAAGCCTTTAGCTCGAGGCTCAAGGCTAGTAAGCTCAAGTTCGCCTTTGACCAATCATTATGGCTGGATACTGACCGGCTGAAGAAGAATTAGGAGGAAAAAAAATTAAAAAAAAAAATTTAAATCAAAATTAAAAATTCGATTAAAAAAATAAAAGTAAAAGAAATGAGTCTGCAAAGAAAAATCAAATTGAATTTTCCGAATTGCACAACAGAAAATATTTTAGAGGTGCCATAGACAAAAATATTCAAGTTTCAGTCAATTAATGGATTATGTCATCATTTTTCTGGAAGATTATTTTTAGATAATTAAAACATAATTAAAAATTCGATTAAAAAGAAAAATAAAATAAAAAGTAAAAGAAATGAATGCATAGAGGAAAATCAAATCGAATTTGTCATATCAAACAATGGAAAATATTTTGAGATGCACCATAGAGGAAAATATTCAAGTTTCAATCAAATACCGGATGATGTTATTATTTTTCTGGAAAACATTTTTGAGATACACCACAAATTTTCCTGAAATGATCAGAAACTCAGTTGCTTCTTTCCACGTCATTTGGTATATCTTGTCGGTTGAGTGATGGACGCTTGGGCGTGTCACGAGTTCTTATCATTTTTTTTCATGATTTTGCAGCATATAAAAAAGAGGGGAAAAAAAATACCCGTCACCAGTGCACATGGGACAGAATTGGGGTTCCCAATTAACAAATCGTGTCGCTCTGCTGCCGTCTCCTTCCCGTCGCCGTATCTCGTGCGCATCCTCGTGGGACGTGCCCACCGCTCTCCTCGTCGCACGTCTAGCCACTTCACTCAGAGGGCCGCCGCGACCGTTTCCATTTTACCCATCAGAGGGTTGACGACGATTACTACCTCGGACCTTGACCGGATTGAAGTCGGCCGGTCGCCAAATTACTCGAGACTTGCTCCACTGTCGAGGGGCCAATTAATAGAGAGAGAGAGAGAGTTGGGGGCAGAGTACCACGTAGGGAAAGAAAGGGAAGGGAAACGACTTAAAAAATATTCCAAACATTCAAGGTTGTATCTAATCTAATATTAATGCCTCGTAAAAACATACTAACACACCTAGAATCATGACTCATCCTAGAACATTAATTACATCATGACTCATCATCATGGCTCATCCTAAAATATTAATGACACGAAAGTCATCAGGTGACATTTATTATTACATGAGTCATCGACATGACTCATCCAAAATCATTTATGACATTGGGACTCCTTCAAACATCTTTACGAAGGAGATGAGTATCCCATATCTATTGCCTTTTCTAAACAGCGTATGGTAGCTTCTTACTCCCATCTTTTTTGCTGTACTTTTTTCAATAGGTCGCAAAAATCCAATAAGAACTCTAGATCCTAATGGTATATCCGTTGGGTTCAAGTTCATTGTAGAATCTTACACACTGAAAGATACATGCGTTTTCCTATACTTAATGACAATTCAAAATCAAAAAGATCTTGAGAGAGTTCTACCCCATGGGTCGTGTGATAATAACGATTGATCCAGATTATCCTTTCTAAATTCTATTAAAGTAGCATTAACCAAAGATTTAGTGGGTTTCCATGTACTCTCTTGGATTGACTCCAATACAACATGAAAGCGTTTTGTAAAAGCCTAGCAGAGCTTTATAGGTCAAAACTCCTATGTCTGCCGAGTACCAAAAAACATTGTTGTTTGGTTTGTCAAACACCCATGGCCTTTAATAGAAAATGGTTGTATGCAGCTTTGGATCTGGCCTACATGTGCTTAGCTATTCTGTGAAAAAAGCTTTCCATACTCCTAAGGATTTAAATCGACAAAGCATTTCTGCAAAATGGTGGTACTTTCCATAGTCAACAATTTCTCTAATTGTTTGGTTGATAATGCTTGGCATTTTGGCTATTGAGAACTAAATAGCAAAATTATGACAATTAAATGCATATCAATAAAACCATTTGAATTCTTCCAGAAATTCATCATTTGGGGGACATGTTAAAGGATGAAGGAATGGATAATCTGAATGGCCTACCAAATGATTGAAGACTTGGCCCACTATATATTTTGAAGATTTTATATTGATATTCCCATGAGGTTTGTGATATTATCAAAGAGAATATTAGAATTGATTAGCTCGGCACTTCGGGAGGATTCTTTTTACTAGGGAATCTAGGTTGTATATTGTTAAGCGGTTTTAAGCTTCTCTCACCCCAAAAGTTAGTTCGAGAGGTAAGGTTTTCCCTCACACTTATAAACTGACCAACAACCCTTTCCGCAACCGATATAGAACAATCTTAACAATCTCTCCCTCACATATAGGGCCCGAGTTGGAGACACGACAACCCTTAACTCTCCCATATAACTTTGTTTACCTTGGCTTTGATAGCATATTTGGTTGGTTGTCGATTTATAAGTACGAGGAAAAGTCTTACCCTTGAGCTAACCTTTATGGATGAGAGAGTTAATAAGGGTAAAGTTAGACTCACCAAGACTTTTCTAAACGTGGAACAATCCCAAACGTCCATTATTCTCTTTGGGTTTTGCTCCAAAAAAAAACCATTTATAGCCATTTATTGAACATAGCCCACTTACCTGATTTGTGTTAAAAAATTGGATCTACTCCCCATTTCGGCATGTTTAAAACGGACTCAAACAACAAACACAACAATTCCCCTCGAGATCTAGAAGTGCAATCACCGGCACAAACGAACACAGAGAGAGAGAGAGAGGAGAAACCGGAAAAAAAAATGGCCAACTCCCTCCTCCTCCAAAAATAGTTCGTATCAAAACCGCACGATTCACCCTCCAAATTCCCAACGAACACAAGCTTACCAATCGGGATTCTGTTTCCAATTTCCCCCAAAACCAATTCACTTCCCACGAACCCCCTCAAAAGAATACCAATCGATCGATACCGCATTCCCCATTCCCCATTCCCTCGATTTCGATCATGGGTCTCCGATCCCTGTTCCGGAGGAAGAAACCCACCTCGCCGTCGCCGGCGGCGGGGGGCTCCACGGCGGCCACCCCGCTGGGGTCGCGGTCCCCGTCGGTGGGCGGCCGGTCCCAGATCGAAGAGCTCGAGCAGGTGTTCCGGAAGTTCGACGCCAACGGGGACGGCAAGATCTCCGCGTCGGAGCTGGGGTCCATCATGAGCTGCCTGGGCCACCCGGAGACGGAGGAGGAGCTGGCCAAGATGATCCGGGAGGTGGACTCCGACGGGGACGGGTTCATCGACTTCGACGAGTTCGTGGAGCTGAACACCAAGGGGGTCGACCCGGCGGAGGCGATGGAGAACCTGCGGGACGCGTTCTCCGTGTACGACATCGACGGGGACGGGTCCATCACCGCGGAGGAGCTGCACAAGGTGATGCGGAGCCTCGGGGAGGAGAACTCGCTGGCGGAGTGCCGGAAGATGATCGGCGGCGTCGACAGCGACGGCGACGGCATGATCAGCTTCGAGGAGTTCAAGGTGATGATGATGGTGGGCTCCCGCTACGACTGCTCCTCGTCCGGTAATACCCACAACAATTAGCAGGATGGGGGAGGACGGATTGATCGAGAGAGCTTCCATCCAAATTCTCTCCCTCTCTCTCTCTCTTTCCGGATCTTCTCTCCTCGTTCGTCGGCGGGTAAAAGGGTTAGTCTCCGTCGTCTTATGGAAATTTGATGGTTCTGATTGATTTTCGATGAGCAAATTGTCTATAAACGTTCAAGTTCTATTGGATTCGGTTCGTCATCTCTAATGGGCATTTCAAGGGGACCACCGTTTCGTTTCGTGTTTCTGTTCTTGAAGCCCTTCTTCTTTTGCCCCCCGAATTGTCACCTCACCAGGACAGTATCTGCATCTTGGATCTTCTCTTGACTTTGGTTCGTGGGTCAACATTGGTTTTTCGAGATCGCGATGTGTTCGAGCAGTAGATTTTCTGCGCGTGGTTCGTACGCGACGCTTTCATTGGATTCCATCGGCATTTGATTTTTGCTTCAGCTGTATGACTATCGACTAGGACTAGAATGGTCGGGGCAACTTTTTTTCGCTTTTGTGTAAGACCGAAGAATCTATCTTGACCTGACCCATACAAAATCCAAGCGCACCTGGGATTTGTAGCTGGTCAAGGTGATGCCAATAAAGTATGATGTCTTCAGATTAAGTTTAGTTGATGTGGCAGAGTCAAAAGGTCTAATATATATTATGCTACAGAGGATCTCATTAGAGCACTTCTAATTCAGGAAGCACCACAAGTTCCGAGGCACCGATTTTCGTCGTAGGGATGTAGGGATATACACACGATCGATGTTCTGAAAGTCGCATTTTTTTCCCATTAAGTATGTTTAGAGAGGGCTCCACAGGCACCCGGTTACTAGACCTTAATTTTATGCTTTTGATTAAGCTTCGATTGATTAGGTGCACTCTGGGCTGGGTCGATCAAGTTGGCCAGCTTTATAGGAGTCGCTTGTCTGAGCTGCCGATGCACCTAGATGGGCCCAAAAGTGTTGTCCGGGGCCTATAATGTCCAAATGCGCCGATTAGCAAAATTGGCTGCGTGCGCGCCTGCAATTTTAACCACTGTTGCAAAACTATATGAAATTTCGAATCCCTAGAACCAATACGCAATATTTTACCATTGTTGTAAGCTTAACAAGAACCCTTAAGCATACACACAACATTTTACACTTATTGCAAGGTTTAGCATCCATTAATATATCATCCATTTTCAACATCATTGCTTCCACATGTCAAACAACGTATTGTTAATACACTAACGAGCACATAGCAATGCTACCCCGTCAAAACAACGTGCTTGTGACTTATTCCTAGAAAAAATAATTTGAGATTAGGGCAATAGGGCAAATGTAAGCTAGAAATCAAATTTATCAAAGGGTTTGGGGTAGGGGTGTACATGGTCAGGGTGGGTGGTTCCTACCCTAGAATCGAAAACCACCCATTAAGAACAGTTTCCGAAAAATTGGAACCGAGAATCGTCCATGGGTTGCATTGATTTACCCAAGAATCGAACCACCAGTCAGGTTTGGTTCTTGGGTGGATTCATGGAACCAGTATCACCAAACATCAACCAAATATTGCCAATCTAGGCTTGCACAACTAGAATGAGAAAACCAAAATTGGCAAGATAATGAAAAAAAAAAATTGTATGCTTAATAATGTTGCAAGGAACAAGTGGGCAAATTTGGCACTCTAGTATGGAAGAGAATGCGTAAGAAAAAAGTCATCCTCATATCTTATTCACAATTTGGCCAAAATAATATTTTCTCGAATAAGATGAAGGTTTTTGATTTAAAGAAGATAAGAAGCTTTGGAACCCTCTAAAGCAAAAGCATAGCAAATAAATTTAGACAATTGCTTGTTTGACTTGATTGAGCTAAATAACAATCCAATCAAGATCATCTATTTTATTTAAGTCAAAGCAATTGAAAAACTGCAATATTATGAATTCGCAAACTAACTCAAACTGGCAACGCAACTTCTCATAATTCAACCACAAAGCAAAGAAATTATCTATTCACCCCAAGTGTGTTGCTACCCTTCCAGTTGAGAAACGTGCAAATTAGGTAATACCATAAAGTGAGCCCTAGACAGAGACGATGAGAGCTTGAGCAATTTCGAGAGAGACGAGATGGAGAACTGAGAGAGAATAACGTGAGCTCTAAATTTTAGATTTACTAATTTCAAATTTTTTAATATTAAATATTAATATATTATTATAATATAATCGGTTCGATCCGAGTGGGAGGGTGAGGGGATCGTCCATGGGAACTGGGAATCGAACTAGCACCCACCAATTTTCATAAATTGGAATCAAAATCCAAACGAGTTTCCTTAAGAACCACCAGTTTCGGGCGGCCGGGCGGATTGCAATTCCTTTGCACACCCCTAATTTGGGGTGGTTGTTAGTGTTGGGGCTATGCCATTTATGGTTACCCTCTATATTGGATGACCATAATATTAAGGCCACCATTTGTGCTCGCTTATCATTTGCATATTTTATAATGATGTCAAGTCATGTCATTGAAGAACACATACCTTTTTGTTGATCATGCTATAAATTTATGTATTTTGAATTGTGTCGTACGTGCAGAAGAGACGATGGCAATTAAGGAAATATATTTGACAGAAGTTAAATTGGCAACAAGGTTTGTTCCTTTTATTTTTAGGACTGTTTAAAGTTTATGCCAAATTTATCACCGATAGATAAAAGGTTGTACGATTTTTTGAGACGTTTGAAAGTTCGTGTTGACTTTGCAGCAATGGTAAAAGGCCGTGAATTTTTTGGCTAATTCTGTTGATGAGAGATCTCAAATATCAAACGCAATACACCTTGTTCTCAATTCATCTATGGCGGAAAATATCATGTCTATATTAGGCATACAATAATTGAAATTTATTTTTTCCTTCTTTTTTCCTTTAGGTTTTTAAAAAGATGACAATCTCAGACTTAGGATTCCAATTACCTTGTGAAAGGGTCCCGAGCACGTCTTATCCGTTGAGTTACTAATGAGTGGAAAATTTAGAATCGTCCAAAGGTCGACAGTATGACGGCAACAATATAGAAACCTTACCCACCAATTCCTAACTCGCCATTGTTCTAGAGTGCGTCCCAGTTGGAGTCCCATGAGGTCTGGTCCACACTCAAACCATATAATTACTTATCAAGATTGAGAAAGACAGATTGGAGTGGGCATGTAGCACGCAAAATTATCACCCGTCCACATCAAACAGGGCAGGTTTTCGGACTGGACGGGAATGACTTCTTTAGATGTGCTCTTGTTCTGCATGACATAAGCACAACGAATAGGTAAAGAGACATATTTTAGTCAAGACCAAGTGGTAACGTTCACCATCAATCATCATTTTATACTCCGCTAAGCTTCAAAAGATTCTGTCGAAACGAAGGCTGTCGACAGCCAAGCGAGACAGTGACTCCATGAAAACATGTCCACAGCAATCCCAAAATCTACTTTCTAAGCTTCAATACCGAATACTATGGCACGTGACACTTTCCTCTTAGCATCACGTGCCAGAGTGTTAACTAGACATCTCGTGAGGGGCCATTAAAATTTGCCCAGTAATTTCTCGTTTATATCAACAGTTGTTACTCAGCTAAGTCCTCCGACTTCGTCTATCCATTTTTGGTATCACAGAAGGGCATCGCTGGATCAGAGTAGATTGCTTCCGATTCCACCATACTTAATGTTTGCCACCAAGGATGCAAAAATAGATTATCATTTTTATCAATTCTCATTAGTTTTCCATGAAGACAAACGAGAATCCAAAACATGCTTGACAAAGGCAGAAATGCTCCTCCAAACATAATCATAAATTAGTAAACCTGCTAGAAAGTGTAGAAAGAAAAAGAAACAACTTGACTGTTAAACATCTGATTACAAGAATATTAACAAACATAATGGACAACAATCGCAGTACTCGCTGATTGATTACATATACAAACTGCTCCCAGACAAAAATATAAAAATTATGTCAACTGATGGAAAATGAAGGCCAGAAAGCTACCCATAAAACAACACAACCACTGCCACTCAAAATCCGATAAAAGGTTAGCCCAGCATCAATGCCTTTGTCCTTCTGTCTGATTCTCTAAGCAGATGAATAACATTCTAAGTTAGAAGCACACAAATATGATTCTCTGTTTTGATCTCTTTATGACCCTCCTACACTTTACCAAATTCTATAGAGACAATGGCACCGGCATGACAGTTACAAACTTACAATCTTATAATCAACCTCTATAAGGGTCGACGAATAATAAAAGAAAAAAAATCAAGGAACTCACAAACATCGCTTATGCCAACATGTTCCTTACATCTCTTGCATTTGGGTATTTGGGCATCTGGTTATTGAGTGCTGCGTGTTAACCCAGTTCGAGCCACATTCCTGCACAACGATAGGTATTTGTCAATGCCACGGCTACACAGGGAAGAAACGGATTCCAGACTAGATCTACTCGGGAAAAATACAAATACAGGAGTGACGAAAGGAAATAATTAGTTGAATGTGAGGCTGACACCACAACTAAGGAAATGAATTAATCTGACACATTGACAAGCACAAAAACCTACATGCAAACATATAAGGTAAAGATGGGCAATGCCAAATCCTTTCAAACTTATTTAGGCTTGCTTGGAATTGGAAAAATATCGCCAAATAAGGTGTGACTAAATTTTGGTCTCGCCTGATTGGTCAGACTAAAACAGACTCAAGGCTAGAGGTTTGTGCAAGTAAAATTTCAACTGGCAAGTATGATCAAACATAACTTGCATTTCACTACGAAGGTACAAATACAAGATTGTCAGCTATGTATAGAAGTTAAATGTTTCTGCACAGTTTGTTTCTGACAAGGCAAACCACAAGCTCAGTGAGTTAGATTACAACCAAGCAGCCTATCATGCATATGTTATTTTGGGGTCGGGAAGGACTTTTAAGCACTACATTTTGTTCGACCATAGTTTGTTGTACCCTAGCTAGAGATGCATTCAGAAAGCCATGAACATAAAAGCAGACCATAAAAGGGGGATGCGCTATGTATTTTGAGGTTTAATAAGTTATAGGCAATGTGTGTACATACTGATGTGGACTCCTCCAAGCATAAAAGGATCCTAGCCAGAAAGCTGAAATTTAATGTTTTTATGCTTCCATTAATGTAAATGTCAAATAAATATATCTGAGAAAAATATAAGTACTCTACAATAAGGTTATTTTGAACAGCAGAAAGATAAACACTTCATCATAAAATGAGCTAGATGGACAAGGTAAAAGAGCCCTTTACCATACCACCAATTTATCTAAGACTAAGATCTATAGACGGATGCGCCCTGTGATGAATCGGATGAGTGTCCTTCCTTTGTCAGAAAGAGGTGAAGGTTTTTTTCCCCTTGCTAGGCACCCAAGATATGGTTACTAGACATTGACAGACGTGACATTGAACCCTAGGGATGCACTCAAGTGCCAAGGACATTCCTCTTTTTTGCTAAAAATTGGTTTGAATCACCACACTAATTCTCTTGGGCCATTCCTAGGAGCATCAACCTGTGTGCTCTGATAATTATCTACAATGGGACAAAGGGATTGCCACACCTCACTGGGATTACTCCAACGCTCAGAGAGTCCCAACGTTTTTCACCCCGAAATAAAGAGTGTGATATCACACAGGGTCATGATCTTAACCTGAACATGACAACCTTACTAGGACGTGACACTTTTGACCAAGCACAACTACGGGGCTTCAAATATAAGAGTTCAAAAAGTACAAAGAGTTGAAGGATCAAGGTAGAGGCTCAACAAAAGGAGACAGAAAGAAAGAATGATTTCCATATGTTGACAACCAAAAACCCAACAGGATTAGTTCTCTGAGTATAAATATCAGATAGAAAACCAAGTATTTATGAGTTTTGACACAATGACACTGATGTGTTTTCTTCATGTGACAAGAAGAATAAAGTTCACATGAGTTTTGACATGCAACCAAACATGACAGCTGATAAGACACCAAGTTGGTGCATCGTCCTCCATGTCTACGAAAAAGCAACTTTTATACACCACGAAATACTAAGCTTAACTCAGATACAGACAATAATATCTTGTTTGGTCCACCTCAAAAAAGTAATAAAATTATAAAATCCTATAAACTCAGTGGAGCAGACCTGGGATTCTTTGGGCAAAAAAAAAAAAAAAAAAAAAAAAGCATTTGTCAATAGAGCACCAAGTAGGCACTAGGAACGTAACAATATTTTATGGGAGAGGTACTCTATCAACTCAAGAAGATCTAAAGCATAAAAAAACAAACCAAGGCAAAAAAACCAAGGCTCTGCCCCTTTCTACTTAGGGACTTCACCTAATTATTTTTCATACAAGTATAAATAGGACGTCAACTATTCCTCAGAGATCATAATGTAACTTCATTCAGAATTAGAGCGGGTTTCGTTAAGTTACCTTCCCGTTAGCAGCTGAGAACTGCCAATAGGATTCTTCTGATTGCTAAATCTTTTTGATCTACTTTCATGATCCTTCTCTACCCGCATAGCAGCAACTTCCTTCTCCATCGCAGCTACTTCCCTTCTCATCTTCTTTGCTTCAACCTCCATGGCCTTGGTTAGAGTTTCTACTTTTTTAGCAAGCATCTGCAGTGTAGACAATTACACTGATTATACGCTGAAAAATAAAACTGTAGAATATCATGAAAAAAGTTTGACAAATTATCAACCTCTATTGCATCATCCTTGTCCTTGATGCTTTGATCTTTCTCGTGACCAGCTTTCCTTAAAGCTACAACTTCCTTTTGTAAAATGTCATATAACACCCCAGGAACAGTGTCTTGAGTCTCCGCAGGAGCAAATTCATTTGATTTATTATCAGAGTTTCCCTTTGAGAAGTCATTTTCTTCGCCCTCCTTGGTCGCATCACATGACTGGTTTGGAGAGTAATTTGCACCGGTTCCATTGGAAAGTACTTTACCCCTGTCTAAAGATCTTGTGCCACCATCAAATGACCTTGATGTTCCTTTGGCATGTTTCAATACCGTAGTAGCACCAGAAGAGAAAGATTTTGATTGCGAAGCTGATTTCCTAGATAAGAGTCCACTTGCAGTAAGCCTAGAAACGTTATCAGCCCCACCAAGAGACTGGCGCCGGGAGGGCCCATTGCTCATGCTCCTCCCCTCTAATGCACTACGATTATTGCTGCCTGATGATCCCCTTAAACTCTCCTCGATTACTTTGAGCCTCGACTGATATCTCTCCTGAAAATGTGGAAGACGAGACTTCAGACCCTTCCTAAAAAATCCACGCAAGTACAACAGCTATAAATGCAAGACAAGTACTACCTTTAAAAGAGCCTCAGATCTTGCTGCTCTCTCAGTGATAGCAAGTTTATCGCGAAGTTGCTGCATTTCTCCCTGTGAAACTCATATAGCAACATAAACTTTTGAGAATGGAACGTGCGCAACATATTAACTCCCCAGAAGCAAGAAACGGTAGCTAGGGGCCTTCAATGCCACTAATTAAGATGGCTTAAGAATTACCTGCAAGAATCTTCGTTCTTCAAGCCATTGCTTAACAGGCATTACTTTGTCATTGGCATCTTTCCACTCATTTGCCACCACAGTGGCCACTCTGTTTGCAGTGACCTTTGCTCGGGCCAACTCCCTGTCAAGGGTTCTCCTTTCTTCCTGGAAAAACAAATTATCAAATAAGAACTGAAATACAACATATTCACTCAATCAAAATTATCTAGCTGTGCATGCGACAATCCAAAGTAATTACATTCATTTCTTGCACTTTGCGTTGATAATCCCTCACAGCATTCGCAGCTGCACCACCAGCCAGAACAGCCTCTTCCAGCTCCCTTACAGTCTGTGTAAGCTTTTCAACCTCAGCAACCTTTTGCCTGTGCAGTCTGTCCAAAATTTTATTTTCTTCCTGGTTCAAGAAGAGAGGACGAGTTTGAGAAATAATTTTGGATAAGTTCTGAGAATCAAACCCAAGTTCTGATAAAGTACTCAAAAATCCAGCAGCCAATCCAACCTGGCAAATTTCAATTTGTTTCATCAATTCTTGATTCTTATTTTGGAGATCATCCACCATGGACGCCTTAGCTAAGGCAACCTGAACAGTCCTCTCAGCTTCCAGTAAAGCTGCTTCTTTGGATTTAGTAAGACGATCTAAAGCCTTGTTATCATCTTGAAGCTTTGCGATCTGCATAGAGATGAGGCAAGCAATGAAATTGTCAGATCACCGGCTTCCATCAAGTGGTAACTTTTACTTTGAAAAGGTTAATTACATTATGGAGGAGTCACTACCTCCTGCTTTGCAAGCTTGAGCTCAGCCTCCAGAGGAGCAAGAATGGCCTCAATGGGAGGCATGTCGTCATCCTTCTGAGCAGCGTGAACCCTTCGAAGAGTGGCTTCAGCTGCAAATTGAGCTGCCATGGACGCCTTCTTCTCTTCATTGATTTTCTTAATTTCCAGATTCTGTTGTTCAATTTAAAGATGCAAATAGCTTGATGAGAAGGCACAGAAAAGGGGTGTGTAAATATATTTTAGAACATTGGCCAAAAACAGAAGAGAAGTTTCAGTAGGTACTTTATTTTCAAGGAGCTTCTCAGTCAACTTGAGCTTCTCTTCCACCTTAGACAGTTCCTCTGTGAGCTGCACAGAGACAGAGATGAGAGAGAGAGAGAGCAAAGTCAATGTTTATTTTGCTTACTACCAAAGAAATAAAAAGAAATACGAATAGAAAAGATAATATTAGGAATATCCATGGTAACATGTTAATATTGTTTTGCCCTTACAAAATAACAATAACAAAAGTTCAGCTTCTTTCATACTGCGGGATAAGCCATATGGGTTCTCTTAAACAATGCACCCCATCTATGATTCTATTGGTAACATGTCAACTGATTTTCATTACTAGTACAAATTATGATTCTATTGGTCCTTGCATGCCCACAGGTCCATTAGAGTTCTGGTGTCAAAAGCACTAATTTTATGCATATGTTGACATTCCAATAACCAAACTCTCCATCTGATAAAAACTGCCCCAAAATTTCCTTTCAAACAGGAATGCCCTCTATGACCCAGAAAAAAAAAAAGGAACACCCTCTATTAGCACAATACATGTACAAGGAAGAAAATACTATTATTGGCCGCATTTAAATATGGAGATGTGCATTAATACCAGGAAATGAAACTTTTTAAAGTGCCATATATCCCAAACTATTTAATGCATGATCTAATGTCGAAAATCCACATAACAATCGCACATAGATTTTATCCCAAAACAGATAAGTAAGACATTCCCCCATGAATGTGCCCCTCAACATCTACCGAGCCACAGGGTAGTGGCATTGACCAAGAAGAATCTAAAATCCAAAAATATGCTGACAACATCTGCAGAGCAATCAGGCGGTGATGGGCGGACAAATGAAGCGAGAATCTTGCCTTCATAATAACTTAGGGACACGATTGACTTCACAATGTGAAGAAGTAAATGCACCGACCACATACTTCAGTAGCCACATCAAGGACGTTAAGATAGTTCCCAGTAATTCGCTCTTAATTAAAACGACTACAATTACTATCGGAGCCCATATGAACTTAACAGAATATACATATATATATACACGACACAGTTTCGCCGTATCCAAAAAATGGCAATGTAGAAAACAAGCGAAAGTCCAGGCGATATCACCTCTTCAACAGCCTTCTCTCTGAGCCGCTCAGAAAACCTGAGAGCCTTGATCTCCGCTTGCGCCTCCCCTAGCTCTCTGTCCTTATCTGAAAACCCATCAAGCCACACGCACGCACGCACGCACGCACGCAAAGTGAGAAAAAACGCAACAAAGGGAACTCAACAGCGAGAAGCACGTCGAATCAGCTCAAGAACCCGCGCGGGAGCCGCCGGATCCAACGGCATTCGCACCTCTAACTTCATTCTCGAGCCGATTGAGCTCCAGCTTGACGGGATCTGAGCCGTGGAGCAGGGTGATGAACTCGTTGTCGGCGTCGAAGCTGGGGCGGACCGAGGTCCGCCTGCGGGAGCTGCTGCGTCCCTCCTTGAAGGAGGCCGACACGGCGAGGGGCGTGAGGGCCTCCGCCCTGCCGTTGCTGCCGCCGCCGCCGGTGCCGGCGGGGAGCTCCGGGGGTGCTCCCCCGTCGCCGGACGCCTCCGCCATCGCCCCGATCTGATCAATGCTCCTCCCGAACTCACACCAGAAGATCCATCCACTAGGGTTTCGACCACAGCGAAGGGAAGAGAGAGAGAGAGGAGATAGATAGAGATGATGTCCGCGCACGCAGAAGGCGAGTGCGTTCTAGAGAGAGAGAGACAGAGAGAGAGTAGAGGGGAAGCAAGAGGAAAAGGGGAATGGCGATGAGAGAGAGAGAGTAGAGAGAGGGAGATTCTGGGCTTGTTTTCTCTCTCTAAAACGTGGATTTGAATCTGGGTTTGGAGGACACTGACAGGACTGGGGGTGTGGGAGGAGGAGATTAGCAGAGAGTGCAGAGAGAGAGTAGAGAAGAGAAGAGAAGCTGCTGCCTGCTGCCTTGGCTCTTCTTTTTGCCTCTCTGTTTATAATAATCATAATAATACTGAATAAACAAATAAATAAATAAATAAATAATCTCCGACAGTGCGCGGAGGGAGAGGGAGAGTGTTGTTGTGTGCTGCAGTGTATTACGCGGATCAGTTTTACTATATCTTCTTTTCTATTATTTATTTATTTTATTTTAACCACCGCTGCTTCTCTGCTCTCTCTCCCCTTCTTCTTCTTTTTTCGTTTTTTTTACTTTTTTTAATCCCCTTTTGCCTCTTTATTTCTATTTTTTTAATTTCTTTGTTTTATTCGGGGGTGGTGGCTATGATGAGCTGGATGCGCAGTGCGCACCCTACCCGTCCTACAGGAATGCGTTTCCGAGGAAGTCTCCATGCGCGCTTTTCTCATCTTTTTCATCTTTTTCCTCTTCTCAGTTCTTCTTTTTTTTTTTTTTTTTTTTGAATTCTTTTGGCATTTGTCTTGTGGCTTCGGGTTTTCAAACTTCAAACCCCATGGCCAAAATTTGCATGCGTCTGGATAAACATGATAACGGCTACAAGAAATTCGAATAATCGTCGCAAAACAAAGTGCTATTATTGAGCCATTAGATTAAATGGCCTTGTTATGGATTCGATGATCAAAATCATAACCTCCTAGGTAGGCGAAATAAATTCAACCACTTATACGTGCATTCATAACGATTTAGATTAATTAACGTGGATCCAACTCCTCGATGAGCACTGATGAGAACTATAAATCTTCATCGACCTAGCTTTGATCTTTGAGGCTTGCATTTATGTCTCTATAGATTGCGATTAGACATCCGCGGAACGATTCAAAGTGTAGTCGTGAAGAATGTCATTTCAGAACAATTGATGGGTGCTCAGAGAAAAAGAGAAAGGGAGAGTATCATATGTCCTAGAAAGTTAGAATAACCGATCGACGGAACCACTACAACTTAAACACATGTATTTGGACGTGTTGGAAAAAAAAAAAAATATATGCTTCGATTTGGCAATGCCCACTGTGAGAATTCTACAAATAAAGGAGGTCGTTTGTAATAAGACAAAAGAATTAATGCTGATGCTCGGTTTGTCAAGGTATATTGGATCTACCGGTTCCCGTGTTGATAAAATTCCATAATTTCTAAATATTTTCATTTAGGAGAAAATCCAGACCTGCATATGAAATAATTGTCAAATAGACACTATTCACGAGATAGATTATCTGTTTCCACCTGTCCGGTCGGACCGCTTCTGGGCAAACAGGTGACTTTGGTTCCGAGCCTTCGAGCCATGGCTATAGAGCTTCGATCAACTCAATTTCATAGAAAATCTTTTAATAAAAAGAAAGTTTCTCATAATATTAAAAAAAAAGGTTTAGACTGTGGACAATGAAGACTCATTTAGTAGATATAGCAGTACAAATTTAAGTATGGATAAAATAACAAATTACCCCATTCGGTACTTGGCAACGTCATCCGAACCAAATAAACCTAAATATATCCAAATAAATATTTGGATAAAAAATCCAGAAAAGAGAATGTAATAAACCCAAATTAGAATAATTTTTTAAAAAAAATAACGCAATAATAAAACCTATTATCTTGTGAAGTAATGGAGTGACACATTCGATATTGTTTTGCTAGCCATCACGCGAGGACTAACATCAGCCGATTGTTATCACTTTCCACAATCATCCTCACCACTAACATCAGCCGATTGTTATCACGATTGAACGTGAAAAGAAGAAGTTATGCATCACATAACTATCATCATCGCAAAAGTCAATCTCCTCACAGTGCACCAAATCCTTTGAGGTCCTCGTCCACGACAAAGGTATCACTTGCTAGCCTAGCATCATCCACTACTAAATCTCTATTCACCTCCTCGCCACCCCTCACCACCCAAACTCATTAGCTTTGATGTCAAGTGGTGTCCATGCTTCGCATGCGATGTCTACCACCCCATCACCACTCTTCACCTTTGCATCGACCTACATTGCCTTGTCTACCAGATCAGCCATACCCGCTACCTCCCTCGGTCACTTCATGAGACTCCTGACAACCAGAGACTCATCTTTGTGGCCGTCTGAATTGCCTTCGACGCTATGAAGCTAAGCAAGGACTACAACCTAGAGGTGGAGATGGCAAAACTAGCAATGAAGGAGACGAACCTAAGTCGAAGAGAGACATTGGTGAAAAAACTTAAAGGTGAAATCTGAAAATCTAGACACATGAGATTTCCGAATATTTTTCAATTCTATCTTAGATTGTACCATATATATAATGGAATTGAGGATATCTACAGGACTTTCTAATCCCATTTCTACTTATTTCATTCAAATTCCAACCCGAACGACTAAACGCAATTGCAGTGCAAACTTGAATTGCGATCCGTATAAGTTCAGTTTGGTTCGGAGCCGATCGGACACCTTTGTCATGCGAGTCCCACTGTCACTCGTAACTTTCCTATACACACGTCAAATGGGAACATGACAAGAAAGAGTTTGATTATCGATCACGGTTCCTTTGTCTTGGAGCGTGCACGTGGCAACAGCTAGGTGGAATTATTCTCTCTTGTCACTTTGTCCTGAAACGAAGTATTCGACAAGCGAAGGACAGAATCGAAGGCGAGCCATTGGAGTTTTACCGCATTCCTTTCGATTCATTTGTCCGTGGTTAAACGCTAGGAATCAGTGTGCGCATCACGAGGGCGGTCGGTCCCCCCTTCCATAAAGAATTTCGTGAACGCAATTGTGCCCTAACGGCTATGAGTCTTAGGGACCTAGATTTACTTGACGAGGAATTTATCGGTTATCATCGGAAATGGGATCGTCCCCAATCTCCTTACCTAAAGCCTTTGTCGTAAAGTTCAAGAATCGCGCAAGGGTGTCTAGAGATGTTTACGGAATCGATCGTTTATGGAAACATTATAATTCGTGATGTGCCGACTATCCTATTCTAATTTAAGTATACTTGTTAGCCGACTTGATAGGTAAAAAAATAATTTGTTTTCATTGGCCCAATTACACATACGGCAACACGGATTGTTTTGAAAATGACAATTTTTCCATCTTGAAATCACAATTTTTCCAAGGGTCTCAAGACGCGTGGTGACTCTTTTTATGGTGCTATACTCCCTATATCGTGGTACCGGATACCATTCGCGGTATCAAGCAAGTGCGCGGGCCATAAGTGAGCAGCACACACGAGCACGGTGCGTGGAAACGCCGCTTTGAATTAGCGTCCTAAAACCGAAGGCTTCACATGGGAGGCAATGATGCCATAAGACCTACGACTAATTGATTCTCTAGCGGTACAAATCGGGTGGTGCTCGCCGCTAGATTTGGTACATGATACCGATAATTAAAAGGAGACATTTATGTCGGGAGACCTCCGTCCGGACTTATTTCCTCACCTTGCCTCACGTAGTTATATCGAGTAGGACTGAAAAATGAAAGATAGCTCTTCTTGCGGCGCAAATTTTTGGCAGGTTTAACTAGTTCATCCGGGTCTTAATTCGGTGGTTTGGGGGCGAGGTAAGGGGTGGTAAGAGAATCCACCCTCAATTCGACGAGTCCCTAGGCTGTGTTATGGGGTTTATATTGCCCTGTTGAGTAGGATGTTTCGACAAAAAGGATGGGGTTATGCCTAGTTATTAGGAAAAGTATCCAAAAAGTTGTAGACCTATTATAATAGTACTAATTTAGCTTTAAATCTTTCGATTTTGTCAATATAGTTTTAAACATTTTTACATTGGTAGAAATTTAGTTCATTCAACGGTTGTGACCCTTATTTTGGCCAAATTTGGACGCCCCAGCTTAGGGTCAGCTACAAAAGCCACCAAATTTGAGCCAAAATAAAGGGAAAAGAAAGAGAAAAGGAAAAAATTATAAAAATTCAAAAAATATTAAAATATTATTAAAAATGTTCGTATCGATGTTGGTCATGTATGTATGCGAAGACAATCACTATCCATATTAGTGATTTTCAATATAAATTGGTCAAATGAATTAAATTGTATAAATATGAAAATATTTAAAATTAAATTGATAATTAAAATGTTGAGGACTGGATTTGTACCATTATAATATATTTATGACTTTTTTTTGTACTTTTCCCCTTAATTATTCGATATTGTGTGCATGAAACATGTCTTATGCAACATGATCAAGGACAATCTATGTGCGAGACATGCATGAATATATAAAATATATATATATATATATATATATATATATATAAAAGATAGACCTTCTTCTTTGTTTTTATTTTTATTTTTATTTTGGTATAGGCAGTCAAGTTGTGCACAACTCAATCGGTCTAGCTCACCGGTCGATATTAATGGCCCATTCCCAACAAGATTTGAGAACACTGAATAAAGGGTGCTGTACGCTTGTCCTATTTGATCCACCCATCCTTACCAATCATTTTCTCATAAAGTAAGTCAGCTTATTGGCGTCCTCCTTTCTCTCTCTTTTATGAATTCATTCCCTACTGATGAAAATCTTCACTGGGCTCATTGGGTACATGGACACTTGCCCTCCATCATATCCATACAAAGCATGGCAATGTAATAGTGAAGTCCATATGCCGTCCCACCCAAGTCACAACCAGCATCATTCAATTCAATATACTTACTATACTCATTGAATACCTGTTCCCCTCCTCTCAAGCTACAACTTTCTGCAGCATGGAGGAAACGAAACAGCAAGGAAATGGATAGGAAAGTGGGGTGCAAAAAGCTGCTGGTGCTTGGCATTTCTGAAACCGTTGCTATCGCTTGAAGAATAAACATGGAAATGAGAGAGAGAGAATTACTGGTTTGGGGCGGGGTCGAGGAGGGACACGACACGAACACAATCCTCTGTCAATTGTAAAACAAACGAACAGAAATCGACGCTAAATGCTGGGGGAATCGAGGGTCTGTAGATGTGGACACTCCACCGACTCCTTGGGGCTTTTGCTTGATGCGGGGCCCTCCCTTTCTTCTGTTCTTTTCTATAGTTCTCTCCTCATCTTGCGTGCTACTCTACTCCTCCTGTAAAAACGACGCCGTGCTCACTAGGCAATGCTCACTCGTTAATAGCCTTGGAATAATAACATCATAGATCTCGATAAGGTAATGGATCTCAACTGTTAATCGAGGAATTTTCAAGTGTATAAATGCCACAACGCTTTGTATAGAAATGGCAAGCAAATGCATGGGATTAAGAAGTTTGGGATCGATCTTTTGAGTGATTGTTTTTTATTATATTATGTTGGATTTATACTTATGAGAGAGGATTGAGCATGCTTTGAGATTTCGCAATAATTACTAAAATTTACTGCATATGATTTCTATATGTTAAAGAACTTTTTTTCTCATTTTATTGTCCAATCTGACTAGCATATTAGTTAAGGGGTAAGATTGTATTGGATTCACATAATATTGATTGATGGACGCCAAAATTTAGTTAAAACAAGTACACATCGCGTGTCTTTAAATACCCTTACTTATCTTCAGAAAATTCCTCATTTTGTGGCGTGAAAGTAGGTCGGCAAAATCATGCATGAACCTATAATTTCACGCTCTCAAGAAACCATGATTACATATGCAATTTCAGAAATACAAGTGGGAAACGGATCTAAGTATATATTACTAAAACTGAATTAGAAAACATGAGCATCCGATTGAAGTTCCTTGTCATCCACGACTATACCCTTGGCAGAAAATTTCCTATAAAAATGTGACAAGGTGTAATGCAATAAGTTTTTTTCGTGGAGCAAAACATGGAAGTGGGTAGTATAATGCATCGTTGTTTTGACTTCTAATCAAGGGACATTATAATTATTCAAGAAGAAAAAAGTCATCCAAGTCCCTCTTTTTGCGGGTTGATTAAGATGTCGTCGTTGATTTATGTTCTTATTTACATTTGGAAGTTGAAAAATGAAAATCTATGGACTCACTATCTTCCTTCATGTCATAATTGCATGTATGGGTAGGCCTGGCCTGGGCCAGCAGCAATAGGAAAGCAATTCCAAACTTGCACGATTCCTTCCCTTTAGGCCTTTAGGGTTCTATTTTTTTTGCATAGAGTCGAGGCGATATTATTGAATGCTTGTCTTCTTCTGTTCATGTTTTGCCTGAAATATCTCGTTTAATTTCGATGGTGAAACATCAAAGATATTATCTTGATTGAATTAGAAAGTTTTGAGACATGTGGTTGGCTTGATGGTATGAAGCCTTTTAAGAGACGATAGTCGTGGATTAGCTAGCAAGTAGTCATGGCCCTGAACTTACCAGAAGATTCAAAAATCATGACCAAAAGATTTCAAAGAAGTTCGCAACTTTGTAATTATATGTGGAATCTTAAGACCGCAGCTCTCCGATTATTTTATTTTTTATTAAACTTTGCTAAGGCATATGATATCTAATCTACCCTAGCTAAATCTCTATGTTTCGTGGACCAAACATTGTATTGAATCTGGTGACAGCCGCAACAACAACGGTAATGGTATCGCTCGGACAATTAACTCGCCATTTGCACAAACATTGCAAACTTTGGTAAACTGTAATAGTCAATTTTCAACACCCTTCATGATTAGGATGGTAGTTAGTGCATTCTAGTAGAATGCATTTATTTAATTGAAAATTTATGATAAAAATTATTTCTCATAAAAATCATTTTCATTTATTTGATGGTTTAGAAAAAGTGATTTCCTTCTCCTCAAAAGGGAAAGGGGAAGACATTTTCCTCATCTGAACTTATTATTTCCAATCCATGGGAAAAATTTTCCGTAAATCGATTTTCTATCATCCAACACCAGAAATTTGAAAAATTATTTTTCAATAACAGTTTTTCTTTTCAAACAAACGGATCCTGAATTTCCGCGTCAAGTGTGACATGACTACACTTAGTCTTCAGATTCTTTACTTAAAGAGTTGAAGATGGACAATTCATGCTCAGTATAGGAGGATTTTTCACCAAGATGAGAAAATGGGAAAAAGGACACAATGAGTATTATAACTTCTATACAATACTCGCTTAAACATCATAACTTTTCAATCAACTATTTAAGTGCTAAAATAGAAGGTGTTCGTAACAAATCATATAGGCTCTAAATCGGTCACTTAAGAGTCCTATCTTTTTTACCACAACTATTGAAGGTCCAATGAGGCAAGGCAATTGTAGTGAACTTTATTTAAAGTTATAGCACTAAAATGATCAATCAAAATATATGACATTTAAGTAAACACTTTTTAAAAGTCATGGCATGACACTTAAGTGATTAAAAGAAATATGATATTTAAGTGAACGTCGTACGAAAATTATGACATTTGAAATGTCTTAATTCCAGAGAAACTATCATCCTTAGGTTATTTTCCAATCATTGTACATTCAAGCAGAATATGCAGTAACCCAGATTTGTACCGAAATGGTTTAAGATAAATAACCAATCTTTACAAGCCTTAAGATGGATTGGAAAGTAAAATCTCGTGTCACCTTCATGGGGGAATGTCAAAACGTTAGAGGTCAGTGCACACCTTACTTGAAATATTCTATTGTTGTTGTGACTTGGGAGAGAGGTAAGATCCGTAAATATAGGCTTTTGTGTGCCGTAGATAATTTTGGCATCGGGTTGGAGAGCGATTGATTTCGACCCAATACTACGTCAGTGCCCCCTCACTATTCATAGGCAGTCGTAGTGTGCATGTGTGGATGGTCTCTTACAATATAAAACAGGGTTTCCTTCTCTGTCGTGCTCGTCGCCGGAACAAAATGGAGAGTGCTTTGCGGGCGAGAGTTGGCATTTGGCACCTTAGCCATTGGTTATAAGTTCGATATCTTCAACAAATTTTCGAGAAATGATGCTTAGGACCACTTGTCCGCAATGAAGAAAAGGCACCCTAGTTCTGGTTGGACCATCCAACTTAGGGCTAGGTCATTTCAAGTGAGGCATGACTTTAATATATACCTCGGCTGAGTTAGGTTTTGCTCATTGAAAGCAATTGCGCTGTGTCGGATGGAATGTACCAGTGCGATTTGATGCTGGCATGCGTTTTCAGTGAAGACCAAGCGTAATAAGACGGCCACCGCAGTTGATGAAAGGTAATAGAAGCAGCAAAAGCGGCCTTCGCGGGGGATGTGGTATTGATGGCAGTGACGCAGATTGACTTGATCACGACTTGACTTGAACGTGGGAAAATTGGCCTGGTGACTTAGGAGGTGAGGGCAGTCATTTGAGAGGCATTCGGTAGAAATTTCTGCAAATCTATCCTGATTTAGCATGAGTATGATATAAGTTCCGTTGTATGTAACTTTCTCGGTTCAATGATCTGGTTGAGACGGGGCTTGTTAGGACTCAATGCAACGCCCGGACCGTATAAAATGCCTATAGTAAGGCATACAGTTGATCCTTATGGATCCAATTCACCTGTCAATAAGGTGTGGCGGTGATGGTGAACTAGAGAATGAGGTGGAAATACGTAGATCTTTCCAGACAATGACCCAAAAGTAGAGGTTTAACACCTAACAGAGCTCGTGAATACATTTAAGAGTATTTGATAATAAAAAAAATGATGATTACTGACAGAAGTCAGGAGCTACGCAGCATTCCTGTGATGAAAAAGTTGTCACATGGTTCAGTTAAATCACCAAATGAAATCCAGTTCCAGCTAAGAGTCAAGAGTATTGCACCAAAATACCAGCTTAATATTTTGAAAGAAATAATAAAATAAGGTTTGGAGTTGTCGCAAAGGAAGAGAACAGGTAAGAAGAGGGAAGAAGACAATAATGTTGAGGAAAACAAAGGCAAACATATGCTCAAGTATTTCCATTTCACGATACCTCTCGGCGGCCTACAAATATGAGGTCATACAGATGCTTTTATGAGGTTCAAAGTGATAAACAATAGCCGTCACTTGCTAACAATAGTTCCTGTCCTAAACTCCAGCAATCATAGATAATCTCCCTTCTAATCCTGATAGAAAGACCGTAATCAAGAGTGCATGTCTACGAGGAATGAGCTCAGGCGCTATCTTTGAGACTTAAAAGTCACCACAAACAAGCAAAGCCTTCTTCCTGGCAGATTTTCCCCAAGTTGCCCGTAGTTGCATCAGTGAGGAGAGCTAACTTCAACTTCCCACAGTGAAAAGCTGACCGATACTTTTGCTCCAAATAGCGAGAACCATCCATATTAATACAGCTCTATTCAACATATGGTTCTGATCGTAGCTGAGTCCTCTGGTCAGACAGCAACTGCTTCTGAACATTATGCATTTGGTGCATCTTCCCAAAATTGGTGAATAGTTAATGTCACCTGCAGGGATACCTCTGGGTGCAAGCATCTAGACATCTTATAGTGATA
This sequence comes from Eucalyptus tenuipes, assembly GCA_014182365.1. Classification (NCBI taxonomy): domain Eukaryota; kingdom Viridiplantae; phylum Streptophyta; class Magnoliopsida; order Myrtales; family Myrtaceae; genus Eucalyptus; species Eucalyptus tenuipes. Next base: position 25,971,929 of record CM024538.1, on the reverse strand, counting down.
GACCACTTAGATGTTCTTATCAAGAAGATTATTACTTGGCTTTGAGCAGAATAATCTTAGTATGATGTCAAGATGATCCCTAAAGCATTCAAACTGCTGCTCTTATATTATTTCATCTAGGAGATTAAGAATCATATTCTATGGTCTAGTTCCTTGCATCGTGACTGGGCCTTTAATCTGGGACATCTTGAGCACAGTTAGCCAATCTCGCTTGCAAGCTATAACAAGCAGCAAAAACCCAGCATGCAGCGCATGGCCACTCTGTGATTATATCCAAAAGTTAGCATTTAACATCCTCAAGATTGCATATCACAGTTTACAGTTATCACAACTATACATAAGTAAAGAACTATGAAACCAGTGAAAGCATACTCCATGTCAAAAATATAATTACCCATGTTACCCAGAACAGAAAAAATGCAGCCAAAAGGAATGATTTCCATGTTCAAATTTCTGTATTTTTTTTTAAAGGAAGTACTGCACTAAAAGACAATAATAGCATAGAAGGTTCTGAACTGCATGTACATCCCCTGCTTTGGGTGCTACGTTAGGTGAGCCAGTGTACTTTATCTTGATGATGTTAGTGCCTATATATATTTAACAATCCAGTGGATTCCATAAAATGTTAATGCACCAGCAATGCCCATGACATTGCCACGGAGGACATTGACAGTGGGGAATCCCATTGGAAGTTTGTCAGGGGAAGCATCAACAACTTGTCAAAATTGCAGGGACTGATATAGCCAAATATGAATCCAACAGGTCTGAAGCTAAAACACCCATTATGAAGGGACTCTATTAGGACAATTATCTGCAGTCAAAATTGCCAAACAATGCCCCATTGCCACAAGGGCACTACAAAGAGAAGATTACATCCAAATGTACAACTGAAAATTTATAGAGATTGATATTTGATACTCCCTTCAAACCCCATCCCCCCCCCCCTTCCTTTTTTTTCTTCTTCCACTTGAGCTGACAAGACTACAATGAGGGTTAGCCTAAATTTTCTTAACAATGCAAGTCTTCCTGTGTGTAAGTTCGGAAATCTTAAGCAAAACCCATTAATCATTATTAGCTATAGGTAGCATTGACAATAAGGAACATCAGAAAGCATAAACATGCTCAATAGCAATCAATTTCTGTCAAAATTCACTCCAGATGCTAAATTAATCACTATCTTCCATTTTTCTTAAGAAACCAAATCAGCCAAAAGGATCCCTGGTATCCAGGGAACATCTCCCTAACCCATAAGACAGTGATAGATAACTCAGAAAGTTGGGAAAAATCAATGCCATCCATCTGAATATCTCACCTATGCTGTGAACCACAGTCAAGCAGGGGCTAGCCACTAAGGTTAAGCATATTCCGAATATCTCGCAAACAGCAATGACAAGATAATATCATTATGTTGCATCAAGTTCTACAATGCATCTACTTTCTAGAAATATAATGTTTTATGGTCAATAAAATTCAGATATCTAATTTACTACAAAATTTGAATGTGTTTATAAGTATCTCCACTGGTACATGTCATTTTGCACCATCATAGTCACCTTACTGTTTGCACATAAAAGTTTACACATCGTAATTTTTCTTCGGCAGGAAAAGGGGGGAAAAAAGCACATATTCCAATCTGTCAATCTCAGGTTGCATGAAAAACATGAAAAATGTGAAATGGTCAAATACCTTGTAAGCAACTATATGTCCCACAGGAAGCCCTTGACTACCACACCGTGCAAAAAGAGAAAGATCGCCAATAAGATCCAAGGCCTTATGGCGACATGGTTCCTCATTGAAACGCAATGGCGGGTTCAACCAACCTTTATCTGCACTGTAGATGATTGCCGGAATGCAAAATGTCAATCAATGAAGCAAACAATATATATATATGCTGCCTGCTTTGGCTTGTTGCTTCCAAAAGTTTTAAAAGACAACTCTGGGACATTATGGAGCATAATGTCTTTAACTGTCTTCCAGAAAAACCTAAGCATTTCTTCTTTGAAAATTCAGTTTCTAAAATTACCGGTAGTCGCCAACCCTTGTTTCAGCCACTCACTTAACTCACTAGGGAAGAAACAACAATATAAAAGAGGTTCCGAGGTCTCACCTACAAACCAAGGCATTTTCTAGTGAGCCTCCTTTTATCAATCCGCTACTGCGCATTTTCTCTACCTGAATAAACATTGCAATTTGAGTTCTGGCATTAGGTGGAAAAGCAAAAACAAGGTCCGTATCATCCAAGACAAACTGTTGCCCAGATGGCACAAATTATGGTAGTAAGACAAGTGCATTTACCAACAAACAAAAGGCATAAGTGAATAGGACAAAAACAAGATAATATTCCCAACCACTGATCTTATAGCAAATTCAGACTACTAATACTGTTGATAAGTCACCCAGCATTGCAACAATCCTAGTCATGGGTGGGGCAAATGTGAAATTTGCATACTCACTACATCAAATTTCTAGACTCTGCCAGTTCAAGCAAATATATTTCACAAACATGGAAGGAAACATATCAACATGCAAGGAGGAATTTTATATTTTGATTACTCTGCTACTCTTCTTTTTAGCTGTTAAAAGGTACAATAAATGAACACAAATTGCAAGCCAAGGTATTTATAACGATTTGTCAAGCAGCAGTATTTTATAGGCATGCAAACTAGTAATAGATGTCAATATTTTATCTGATGGATATTAACAGATGCAAGATTGTTTTTTCGTTCATTAATGCATAAGGGAGATGCTCACTAAAGATGATTTAGTATCCCTCAGTTCCTTCATCAGTGCTGTGATAGCTGAAGCTGTGTAAATGGACATGGACTGACAAACTGCCTTGACTTTTTATAAGTCAATTTTTCCGGTTATCAAAATGATGATTAAAAATAAAATCAGGAAAGGTATGTTTTGTAATTTAAAAAGGTGTGTGTGTGTGTTTAGCATGTAGCTACACTGAAGTATAAGCTTTTTCTATTATGGTGAGGGAAGGGAAGATCCATGCATGGGACAGGAAGATATGGATTGTGACAAGTGGCAAGTGCCATGGTGACAAATAACTGACCTCCTCGTAAACGCAAAAGGTTCGTGAAGGAGCAATTTCCCTTTTATAAAAGGAGTCATATTCAATAGAAGCAGAGAACCACTGGCAGCCAATAGATGGGACCTGCATCACCAACGTAACAATGGAAAATAGAGCTATCACTTAATGACTCAAACACCGCACTGCATCTGATGACCCCACTAATGCACTTCTTCATCTGATTGCGTAGCATCTCTCACCCTCACATTCACAGTTTAGCCATTATTGATGCAAATGTAGCTAGAATGAGCAGAGATCACAGATTTTAGCTTCCAATGGCTACAAGTTAAGGTGGTAGTATAGTGTTTCTAAAAAGCATCACTCAAGCAAAGAATCAGGGGCCTGAAAAATACTACTTTGAATGACAACATGATGAGAGTTTGAATTCCAACAAAACCAATCCTATTCAAAGACCACTTTCAAACTTCAAAATATATCTGAAAAGATTCGGTCAGATTAATCAAGCTAGTGACCCAGACAATTTCGGATAATGTTATAGACAGTAATAATACACATGAAGAAGTGCATCCATGCACAAAATACATTTGCCGACCTGAATCTGAAATCAGGGAGATGGAGATGGAGATATAACTTCTCCCGATCTAGAAAAATGGAAAGTGGAGCACAGAGCAGCAGCAAGAAGGAATTGCTATAAGTGAAGAGCCATGATGGAAATTACATTGTCCTAGAGTTCACCGGATCGAACAAGTAAACCCAAATTTCTGGAGTTTTCATCTCCATGTAATGGAAACTTTTCATAGAAAAATTTACTTAAAGAATTGCTAATCAACATAAGAATCTTATGATATCACCACGGTTAATGTTATGATCTCTGCATTGCCATCTTATGATAAGCAAGCAACAAGAGAAGTTCCCAACCCAAAATAGACCGTAGACCAATATACTACTATTACTAAAATCATCTTGTCACATGATGAATCTGGAAGGTTTTTGGGCAATTAGAATTCAAATAAGAAAAAGGTGTCATCTAACAGGGAGAACCACTTCCCCAATATCCAGGTTATTTGAAGGCCCATGCTTCCCCAATTCATGATTGTGACTGTAAGTAATCCCTCCCCTCCTGTAACAGGCCGGTATCTCCTTGAACTTGTTCAAAGAAGTAAAAGAATTTGAATAATTCCATAGCTAACGAAATCGTCATTCACAAAATGAAATAGTTAAGAAAGGCTTTAAAAAATGAGCATGGCATCTGCCATTCTAACAAAATCAGGTGAAGAATGAGAATAAATAAGTAGTTAAACAACCTACCAATAACTCTTTTTATAGCATGGTTTAACAATTATTAAAGAAGAGGAAGTAACATTCTGTGCCTTCCAATAGGCAAAGCCTCAGCCTGATGTATAAAAGAAGATACGTACATGTGGAAAGTTGATCCCACAGCTGATGTGGACCTGTGATGAGGGGAATGCAACCACAAAAGAATCATTCCTCCAGACATGCACTGGTTCATCCAAATATGGCGCCATTTTCTCAAGACTGTTCCCACCAGCATCTTTTGCCAGCTTTAAACCAACCCCTTCTATAGCCTCCACCCATTCACCTGCCGATCCATCTAAAATAGGAACCTACCAAAAAGAAAAAAAAAGATCACAAATCATATCTGTGTTCTCACCTGTATCTAAACATTTGCAATCTGCCAATGAGGTGAAACTTCTTACTAAAAGTACATTGTCAAAAAAAAAAAAAAAAGATACTTTCTGGACTGAGATTATTTTACAAGCTTGATGGAAGGGATACTGGACTAAGCAATAAGGAAACCGAGTAGCATATGTACTAGCTCAATGGAGTTTACATCGCGATGCTCAAGGTCTTCACTGTTGTAGTTAATCGGGGAAAAAGTACATTCTGAAAGAAAAAATGGTCTGATCAAAGACCTGGCTGTATTTTTGTTACAATTCAATAGAAAGGGGCGATATGGAGCATCCACGAAGCATCAGCAAAACTTAGCTCAAAAGTCATGCCAGTCAAATGACTATATATTCAGTGTTGGATAATGCAAAGATGCAAACTACAAAGAATGCTGAATGAAAGAATCTTAAAAAGTCACGGGAGAATTTCTCGTTGGATGCTTGAAGACAACACACTTTTTAGGTTGCCACAAAGTTCTCGCCTTTGCTAGATAGATCAATTTGGCAATCAATCTTCACATTCCTAACCTTAATCGTTGAGAACATACCAACCCCAAGTAATACCAAGCAGACAAATTTAACGGAAAGAACAACGGTAAGTATAATCTCGCACTTCTTCAGAATTCTCTTGTCAGACGCACAACAAAAATGCAATGTTGATAGCGAAAAAAAGAAAACCTTTATTTACCAAAACAGCTTACAAACACATAAAGCACGAACCTCGACATCGCGATCTCCAGCATCAAGGCCGACGACCTCGATCCGGCAATTGTCGACGCCGGTGGCCTCCAGAGCGGAAAGCAAGTGCTCGACGGTACGGACTCTGTACCCGTCCTTGGAGAGGGTGGTGCAGAGGGGCGATTCCTCCACGTGATCGATCGACGCCGGCAAGAAGCGGGACTGGAACTCGAAGCACCGCCCGCCGCCGGCGAGATGCGGCCGTATCTTCACCGTCGAGACCTTGCCGGAGTGCAGGCCCACGCCCGTCTTCTCGATGCTTCCGGCGAGGGTCTGCTGCAACTTCCCGGTCTGTTAGAGAGAGAGAGAGATAGAGAGAGAAGCAGGGATCAATGACTACCATTCCTCTTGAAGAACACGATAGTCCACAGAGAGAGAGAGAGAGAGGATAGAGAGGAGAGAGAAAGAGAGTACGGATTTCCAAGAGAAGCGAGAGGAGGACTTGAAGAGGGCATGGAAGGCGGAGGAAGAGAGCGCCATGGCCGACAGGGGCGAGAAATGCGAAGGCGCCATGTTTGCGAGCTCCGCCAATGGTGGTTTTCGTGTTAGAAATTTAGAATTTTTGTTTTTCCAACTTTACCCTACACAAATTTAAGTCAGCTATTGTTTAGGCTTGAATTTTTACATATTAATGTTGATATATTGTAAGAATCTCCTGGGTTTCGAGTTTAGAAAAAATTTTTTTGTTCTGGTATGTAGTTTAAAAGAAATTATTAAATGTAAAACAAGCCAAAAAAAAAAGGTAAAAAGTAAAAAATAAATTTGAATTCAATTTATGCTGTTGTAAACTTTTTTTGTTGGAGCTCGTCAGTCGATCGCCAACCACCGTTGTGGCCGACGGCGGTGGTCGGCGACCGGTGACCAGCCACAAAGGAGGAAGAAGAAGAAAAAAGGAAAAAGGAAAAAGATAAAAGATAAATATAAAAAATAATAAAAAATTAAGAATCCTGCTAATCGCATTTCTGTCCCAAGATAGAAATTTTAAACAATTATCAAACGCTTTCAAAAACTTAGAAATTATTTTTGAGAACAAAATAAAAAAAAATCATTTTTAAGCAAAAATTTTTTAAAAACAGAATGATTACCAAATGTGCCATAATTCTTTCTCATTCTTTCTCAAGTGTAGTCAGTCGAGATTTTTATAACTAAGGGCAATTTTGCACAAGCTCAATGATTAGAGCACCATATCGACATTCCCTATTTCAATGTAATGAATTGCATTGCCATTACTAATTGTATTTAAGAGTGGGTAGTCAAATCGAGTTTATTGGGGAACTGGATCGGACCACTCGAAAAATAGGTCCGAGAATAGGTTCCTATTTGAATCGGTCCGAGAATTAGTTACATTTTTTGGGAACTGATTAAAACCGAACCAATTCTCGATTCTAAATAAAGTCCTACTCGAGAACTAGACTGATTGGACTGGTTTTTGAACTAGTTTTTACTAGTGTTAAAAAAAGATTTGTTAACCGTTTTAGATAAATGAATAGTTTCTTGTAGTAATTGTGGGAACAAAACTAATGTTAGACCCATGTTTGCTGTTAATATTTATGCAATGTTGGGATTTTTACTTTGCCTTGTGGCGTTTATTTATGATAATTAACCTTGTGAATCCTTAGTTTTTCTTGTTTAATCAAAAAGCTCATGTACATATTGATTACATGTGTTCAATGCTTCAATACAAATTAGGATGACTACGTTGTTTCTTCATGTAATTATATAAAATTCAAAGATATTCGGGTGATTGCGAAATAGGTTCCAGTGCAACTAAGATAAACCCTAGAACTAGACCATAAAAACAGGGATAAGTTACAAAAAAGGGAACCAATTATAAGTTATAACAAGATAGGGTATAAGATCTAGATCTGGAGCCTATCCACATTTGAATTGATAACCCCTAATCATATCAATTCCTATTTGATTTGCGTATCAAACCTCTCGAGTGAGATATATGGATTATCTCAACGCCTTGATTTACTTCGATATGCCGTAGTCATTGTCTAGAAAAGCAGCATTAGTCCTTGATTGATTTTCGCACATGACCAATTCTTTATCGTAAGTTGCAATCGCCCTGTTGAACTCCTAACACAAGTACTCCGACCAGACATTCGCGACCCATCAACATCGATCCTCCCGTTGCTTTCATGCCTTGATCAGTCACGAAGCTTCTCTTCTCAACTCCTACGGGCTTGAAGGAATTTGGACGATGACAGCTTTCATGCCTTGATCAGTCGCTTCTCAACTCCTATGGGTTTGAAGGAATTTGCACAATGACGCATGGCACTGTATGAGATAGAGTGAGTGAGAGAGAAAGAGAGAACGTGGGATCCTACGGTCCTAAGAGTGACCGCAGGAAGTGAGGGTGGACATGGAGAGATTGAGAGAGGATGGATGGCAGGTTCAATTAAGGTGAATTCATTTAGTAATCATTCTGTTCCCAAAAAAAATTTCTATTAAAAAATCATTTTTTTTTATTTTGTTCTCTGGACGAGTTTGTAAGTATTTGAAATAGTTTGATAACTATCCAAAATTTCTATTCCAATGATAAAAATGCATTTGATAGGATCCTTAAAATTTCTAGCCAAAATAATTTTCTTTTAATATTTTAATAAGTTTATTACTTTTTATCTTTTATCTTTTCTCCTTTTCCTTTTTTCTTCTTTTTCCTCTTCTTCTCCTACATCTAGTTGCCGAACATGATTGATGACCAGCCATGTAAGGGTCAAGTGATCTTGTCGAAGCGTTGCCAGCCTTGGCGAGGCACATTGAGACTCGCCCAGCCAAGGCGAGGTCAATCTGGTGGTGGCCCAACAAAGGAGCCATGGCAAGGCGATGAGGCCAAGCTCGTCGCCAGCTAAGCGAGGTTAAGCCTTACGATGGCCGGGCGAGCCTCCAGTGAGCTCGTCTAATCTCACCAACTAGTTACTAGTGACTACCGGTGATGGCAATGGCCGACGAGCAACGGTGGCCAATGACAAGCTAAGAGGGAAGAAAGAAGAAAGAAAGAAAAAAGAAAATAAGAAAAGAAAAGAAATATGGATTGGCATGATTCTGGTGTTGTTTATGAGAATAAAGAAACAACTTTATTTTATTCCTTGATTTTGTTTCAAATCTATTTCCGAGAATAAATTTGTTCTCAAGAACAAAAAATTTACCAAACGGATTTCTATTCTTTTTTTTATTTTCAGGAACAAAAGAATAGAATCGGATACTGCCAACCTTAAAGGCCTGCTCGAAAGCATCTAGCGTGTAAGAAAGCATCACATGAATCACGCCTGGATACTACTGTATGAGATAGATCCACGAATTCAAGCTAAAAACGCTAAGTCAGATAGCTGTTTAGGTCATAAATACATAATCCGTTCACTTGTATGTTCTGATCATCCCGTGCAATCACTTCAACCTTGTCGAGAGCTTCCTAGGATAATTTCTATATAGAAAGCATTAACTTACTTTCCAAGAGCGAGACAATGCTCGTGTTAGCAAACCTATCTATACATTCTGTACTTCATCAGCACCTCCATCGTCGAAAAAAAACGTAAGATTTGTCTTTGCTGCTGTCAGAGGCGACTAGCAGCGGCAGATAAAAGCTAGGGCCTAATGTTAGCAGAGAATACCTTAGTGCTCGAGGGTAAGTGACTCATACTTCAAAAAGGATGGAAATTGTATCAGATATCACATGGGCCGTACTGGATTTTTCATCACGTATCTGCACTTGTGCGCATGCTGTTGAGATTGCTGATCGATTGCAGGGTCACTAGCGATACGTTTCTTCTCTCTAGGCGGTTGCGGATGGACTCCAGAGAAAGAAGCGTGTGTGCTAGCTGACGCTGAGCCAAATCAGTAAGAATGTCAACAAGGTTAGGGGCAATGACATATAGTAAAGAAACAATTATCAAAAGGGCACTATCCGTACTTTCAAGACCAATTTTCATTAGCTCAATGACTAAAAAGTCGACAGCACCTTATAAAGCAGCGTTAACAAGAAAAAAAGTAAATTGAAAGATCAAAAAAGATCACACTTGTAGCAATCAGATAAACATTAAAGTGAAGATTGGGATCCCACCGATTGCACTCAAAGTTATTCACGCTCTCATTCAATGGAATAGTAGCACCAGAATATAAAAGATTAAAACCATACAGCTTTTTTGCAATTCAAAAGCATACACGCCACAAATGAGTTTAAGTGTTATGGTGCCCTGCACAAGTAATTATCCTAATGACCCATTGAAAAAAAGTGCCATGATTATTCACTGTTTATCTAATAAAAGAGAGCAGAAGTATAGAAGGAAAATGCAGACAGCTAGACATTGTATACTTTTTATGCAGCAACTCAGCAAGAGTCTTGCGGTTGCAACTTTAGACCTTTTCTCGCTAAATGAGTACTCTAAAGATCCGCACAGCAAATTCAACTCCAACATCTTATAGATTCTAAACCACGTGAGAAACCTGGCTATCTAGCATGTAGTTAGTTTCGGCTTCTGGTCATACCAAACCAAGTCAAAACCGAGTTATTTTGAACGGGTTCACACATGCTTATTAGCTAGCCAACTCTAAACCAAGTTGACCCTTTTGACCACTCCATCTGTTTATTCTTCCCCACACATGTATATGCAAGACAAGAATATTGTACATAACAAACAAATAGATGGGTTATCAAAATCTGGCATCAAAGTGAAAGTCAATGGGAACTCAGCGAAAAAATAAATATCTTGGGGTCATTCTATAAGGAGGCATGAGCCAAAGATATTTCCTTCGAAAAGCCAAAAGAGGGGAAAAAAGAGAAGAATGTTAGGAGTCGTAGAAAATTTACCCGTCACCCTGTTGGCAAGACCAAGGGTCTGGCATAAAAGCGGTGCATTGTCATTCAGTGAAACTCGATCTGCTAGATTCAGAATCTCATTTTCATTGAAGGAAGAAACCAACTTAAATGCAGCCAAGAAATGCAGAAAACTGAAAACCTCTAACGAACTCTCAGCTTTTTCTGTCAGTCTCACTTTCCATTCTCTTGCCAGCTTCATTGCTCCTTCTTTAACTTCATTCGATGTTGAAGGTGAAACTTTTATCAGCTGCTCTAATAGAAAAATTTGACTCTTGAGAACATCAGTATGCAAATTCATATCCATACTATTTGAGAATTGCCTATAAGACCCCTCAATTACACCCAGAATAAGTTCTGCAGGGTCAGAGGAGCTTTGCAGTTCATCCAAGATTTCTTTGAGGATTGCATGATCTTCAGTCGAAAGCTCAGTTTGCAGAAACTGCAAAGTTCCTCTAACAGAGCCAGTTGGTGGTGGAGAAATCACACCAGAAGAATCATCTGAACTGTGCACAATACAATGCTCTGACTCCTCAGTCTTTATTTGGCACTGTTGAATGGATCTCAAGGAGCCTGTCATATACAAATAAACTGATAAGAGTCCAAACCACCTCAATCAAGATGATTGTAGTGAATGTGGTTTCCCGTGAAATCAAAATCAAACAAGAGTTTATACTATCTACTAACTAGCTACAAGGAGTAGGAAAGACAACAAGACAAAAACTTAAAGACTAAGCAAAAGTCAATATCAAAAAAAGGGTAGAAGAACGTTGCAACTGCTGATAAGATATCTTTGGAAAAATATTTTGGAGCTCCAACTATAGAACTTCAACTATTGGATGGAAGCTCAAAAGAGCAATTTTTGTATTTGGTGCAGTATCAACATGAACCTAATTGCGGATGGGGGGAGGTTCGAGTCACCGCGCGCATATAGCACAACTTAAGCAGAGCACTGTGGGAGGTGAGTCCCCACGCCAGTGATACCTGGGGGTTTACGCTGAGCGCTCGCTGTGAGGCGGTTCCTCCAGTTCCAAAAAAAAAAAACATGAACCTAATCACTGCATTGAACTCTCTATAAATGTTCCATTGTTCCAATCCAAAAGACGGTAAAGAAATCACAGACTAGGAGCCTTAATGGATCCATTTGATAAAATTAAGTACGTCTATACTAGCGAAAAAGCGCAAGGTTTGCACGTAGGAAAAAAAAATGAAAATTAAATATGTTAAAAGAATAACCATTCGAATGTTTGTTCAATTCAGAAAAGCATACATAATTTAAAAAAAGAAAAACTTACCTTACCAAATAAATAAGAGACATTTACTTGTAAATTCAGAAGTGTTAAACATTGATGAATCATGATTAATTGTATACTATTATATTCAGTTAGTATGATATCCAGACCTTGTGGAATTAATTAATCAAATTTTGAGGTTAAAGCTCTCTTTTGGATTTTGTTTTATTATAAAGAAAGATATGTCCTGAAGGCCAAACCTAATCAAGTTTGGACTATAGTTCAAACAAAATGGACCTATCAATGTACAGAATTCCAAGTTAAAACAAAAAACAAAAAAGGGTGAGTTGTTTGAGATCAACCACATATATTGGTCGTGCATATTATAGAACGATGTAAACATGAGTTAAGACAGTTTATCTGAAAGGTCATTAAATATACACTGATTTGTGTTTCATTTCTGTCCATGATGAGCAATAGCATTAAGCCCAAACGAAATTTTCACTTACCATATGAATCAGACATTTAGAATTTATCAAATTAAATATTGAGAAAAAAAAAGCATCCAGTTAATGATTTTTAAATTGATTTTGGGGAGAAGTCAAACCTACAAGAAAGTGTAAATCAGCATCTTCAAGTTTTTGCTAGATCAAATCATTAAACAGCGCTGAATCTGCCATGCATATGTGGAAAAAATGGAAATAACTAAACTTGCACAAGTTAAAATTCACTGCCATTGTCATGTTTAAAAATTTTGTTAGCAAAAAGAGATAAGAGCTGAAGCAACATCAATATTGCAAAAACCAGGCACAAAGTGATAAAGAAACTGGCAACCAGATCCATCAATGCAAGTTCATAGGTGCACAAAAACTTACCAGGTTGTGCACCTGAAGAACCTAGGAGTTGGCACAATTCATGCGCCTTTCTGAACTGCGATATTGAATTGACAAGATTTTGAATTTCATTTTTATCGAAAGCGGAGTCCAGCTTATATGCCAATAGAAGTTGCAAAAAACCTAACATCTCCAAATAATTCTCTCGTGATGGCAAAACATTTAGCTTTGCTTTCCATTCAAGGGCCAGCTTCATTGCAGCTTCCCTCACCTGAGGCTTCACCTCTGCTGAAATTTTTTTTATAGACTCTAAGAGAAAGATACAAATCCTTCTGGTTGTACCAATGTCAAATCCATCTCCATTACTCAAGTCCTGAGGATAGAATCCTTCAATGGCATCTAACACCAATTTTGCAGCATCAGGTGATGTTTGAATTCTTTCCAGCACCTTAGAGCACACCCTGTCGTGCTCCCTGAATTGCTGACCTAGGAACTTCAGCAGATTCTTTCCATCAACAACAATTCCAGGTTGAAAATTTACTTGTGAAGCCGAAGCAGATTCATTTACTAATGCATGAGCCGTTACACCAGAAAGTACATTTAAACTCTCTCTCAACTCCAACTCCCTAGAGTGGGTCTTGAGTGTTTTTTCAATCCAATCAAGTTGTTCCCTCCTCAATTTTAGTTCCTTACATTGAACCTCACATTCTTTCTCTTTCATTTCAAGTATCTTAGAGCATTCTTCAATTGCCACGTTAAGCACATTAAGGTGCTTTTCCTTGAGTTCAAGATCTCTGCGGCCTTCCTTGCTTCTCTCTTCAATTTGATCCAACTGCCCCTTTTTTAATTCAAGCTCTTTAGAGCACTCTGCAATAGACTTCTGCATTAAATCCAGTTGCTTCTTTTTGGACTTGAGGGTCACTGAGCTTTCAAGAATTGAGCTTTGGATAGAAGCATACTCTTGTTCTTTCAGTTGAAGTCCCTCTGCAGATTTCCTCATATGAATTTCGATGGACTCTAGCTGTTTCCTTTTGGATTCAAGTTCAAGCTTGAGGTCTTTTAAAGGCTCTTTGGTTGCATTTAATTGCCGGCATATATATTCAAGAGATCTGCCAGCCTTTCTTTCTTTTCTTCAACTAAAGCAAGCTCTTCCCTTTTTGACTTCATTTCCGCTTCAAGCTGCTTTACACACTTCCTGACACCCTCCAAATGACCTTCCTTGGATTTAAGCTCTTCTGAGAGATTTCCAATATATGTTTCGATGAACCCCGACTCCCTCTCTTTCAATTCAAGTGTCGCCGACTGCTGACCGACCAACTTGTTGATTGCATCAAACTGCTTTTCCTTGGACTCAAGCTCTTCCTTATTCTCTTCAATCAATGTTCGGATTGAATCAAGGAGACTCTCTTTCAATTTGAGCGCTTCATTAGACTCTTCAACGCATTTCTTGACTCGACCAAGTTCCTCTTCCTTGACTTGAAGTTCAAGGCAGCAGTCATTTATCTTATCTGTGAGAGACTGCAATTCTCCGTGTTTAAGCGCAATCGCCCTTTCAAGCTCTTCGATAGAGTGTTCCAGAATGCTCAACCGATTCTCTCTCGTGCCCATTTCCTTGTAACTGTCCTCGAGCAGATTCTGTACCATGTTCAAGTCCTGTCTTTTCAAATCAACCTCCCTCGACAGTTCTTTATGAGAACTCCTCATCATTCCCAACTTCTCTATTTCCAAATCTAGCTCCCTAGCACTCTCATCTAGTAAATTCCGCGACGCTTCAACTTTTTTCTCTTGCGAGCTTACTTTCTGTTGCAGCAGCTCCATCTCCTCTTTTTTGGAACTATAAATCCCCAGGCATTCCTCAGTCGACTGCCTAAGAGAACTCAACTCCTTTTCCTTGTCTCTGATCAACGAAACCACATCGCCGAGCGCGCCGCGCGTCTGAACTAACCGCTTCTCCTCCGACTCACGCTCACCGCACAACCTCTCGACCTCTTCCTCCACCGACGCCAGCTCCCTCGCCTTCCTTCCGACCTCCCCCTCGCACTCCTCGATCCTCCGCCATACGAACGCAGCTCGTCCTCCTTGGACTCGACCGCGCGGGCCCGCTCCTCGAGCGATCTCTCCCTCTCGAGGACCTCCTCGGAGCGGCACTGCAGCGACCTCCGGACGCCGTCGTAATGCTCCTCCAAATCCTTCCACAGGACGGAGAGCAACAGCACCTTCGGCACCTGCGCTTGCATGTCCTCGTACGCCTTGCGAACGCCCTCCTTCTTCAGCTCCGCCTGCCTCAGCTTATCGGACACCTCCCCCATCGAAGCATCGGCGACGGCCAAAGGCGACCAAAAAAAAAAAAAGGACAGACGAAAAAGCGCTGCTCCCGGTATTTAAACTGGAAACCGGAAAAGGAAATAATAAATGCCGCGAAAGCTACCGCGCGAAGGGAAGAATGCAGGCCGTGCAACGGATGACGAGCCCGGCGCCGGGGAGGAGGACGAAACCCTAGAGAGAGAAAGCTGAAGAGCAGGCTCAGGTGTGATTCCTTTTGCAGGTGAATCGGAGGACGATCCGGAGAGAGAGCGACGGCGAGTTTCTTGCTGTTGAAGGAAACGACCGTCGCAGTGCCAGTGGGATTTGCTAGAGTTACCTGACAGTCGCCTCATGCTGAACGAGCGGGGCCCTCTTCTGCTGGTGCCTTTTCTACTTACTAGTGGATGAGTCCAGTGAGTGCGAATAAAACGTATCGATATACTACCGAAGATAATCATAAGCAAAAAAAGCCATCAAAAACCTTAAATTTTATCAAATGATAAATTTACCTCAATTTTTTTTGTGACATAAAAAATTTCAAATTTTATTAATCGTGACACATTTACCTCATCAATAATATTTTTATCTTATATTTTCTATTTTTCTTTTTACTTTTCTTTTTTTTTTTCCTCCACCATGGCCGACGAAGGGAAGCCGGACTCAGGTGTAGCCCTTGCCTGGGTGTTGCCCTCGCCAGCCCAGGCGAGGACAGCCCTCACCAGATCCGGCAAGGGCGGCCTTCACCTAGGTCAGATTTAGCGAGGACAGCCCTCACCCAACACCAGCGAGGGTCATCCTCCCCTGAGTCCGGTGAGGGGTGCCCTCACCTGCGTCAAGCAAGGGTTGCCCTCGCTAGATTTGGCACCCCTCGCCCAATGCCGACGAGGGCCGCCCTCACTTGCATCCGTTCGCCCTGACTTGAGTTCAATGCCAATGGAGGAAAAAGAGAAGAAAAATAAAAAATAAAAGAAAACAATAAATGTCATATAGTTTAGGGTAAATGTGTCATACGGGCACAAGTTCAAGATTTTTGTGTCACAAAAAAAAGTTTGGGATAAATATGTCACAATTAGCAAAGTTTAGAGTTTTTATGTCACCAAAAAAAAGGCTTAGGGTAAATTTGTCATTTTTGGATAAAGTTTGGAATTTTTAGTAGCTTTTTCCCTAATTATAAAATTATGTTTCTTATCTTGGAACTAAGCAGATTAAGATGGATTTTTTCTAAAGGGTCACATCCGAACGTTGGGTAGGTGACGCGGTCACTTTGAAAACCGGAGAAAAAATGAAAGTCAAATTGATCTGGAGTATGTTTTGTAATCTTAATAAATACGACCGGTACGATGCCCATTTCTTCTCTCTTTTTTTGGCCATTCACCGTGTTAGACGATGCAGGGTGAGACGTCCATCTCACCGGAGTCATATAAATGCTGCGCGTAATTACGTGCCGGGGGTGTGTGGATGTTCACGCGATTGAATAGAAGAAATGTTTCGGTATTCATAATTTTTTTCTCTTTTACTTTTTGATTATTGCTCGTTTTTGCAAATTTTTGATGCATCATGCACTCAATTTTTTTTTTTTTGACACTTAACAATTTTTTTGGACACTTAAAAGAAAATTCTTTTAAGGTTAATATCGTGAAAAATCCCAAATTAATTTTTTGACAATCAAAAACTTCAAATTGATACATTTTTGATAAATTTATCTCAAACTGATACATTTATAACCAATTTACCTTTTATTAATTTCATTAAATTTTACTATTATATTGTTAAGTTTGATGACATATGACAATTGAGTGATTTACTAATTTAGAATTTTACTCTCCGTTGATCACAATTTACCAGTTTTGCAATTTTTTGTAATATTAATCTAATTTAAAGAATAATATATTTGTCGCAATTATATTAATTCTAAAATTTGAGTTTTTTGCGATCAAAAAATTGATTTTAATAAATTTATCATAAAAGTTTAAATTTTTGTTTGGTTATTTCAAGTAAATTTATAATAGATGTATTAATTTAAGATTTTTCGTAATCCAAAAATTAATTTTTGATAAATTTATTATAAATAAATTTATCAAACTTTAAAAAATGAACTTTCCACACATTTAAGGGTATTTTCGTCTTTTTCTTTATTTGTGGTTATTTCAAGGGCGCCCTCGCCGGCATCGGCGAGGGCGGCCCTCGGGCCGGGTCGGTCGAGGGTGCCCTCGCCGGATCTCGGCGAGGGAGGCCCTCGTCCGACGCCGGCGAGGGCCGCCCTCGGGCGGGTCGGGCGAGGGGGCCCTCGCCGGCGTCGGGCGAGGGTGGCGAGGGCACCCCTCGCCGACGCAAGCGAGGGCGGCCCTCGCCGGACGCCGGCGAGGCTTCCCTCCGCCGGCGAAGAAAAAGAAAAAAAATTTATAATAGATGTATTAATTTAAGATTTTTCGTAATCCAAAAATTAATTTTTGATAAATTTATTATAAATATATTAATTTGAAATTTGTGGTGTGACTTTTCGCAAAAAGACGGTACGGTAAATCGAAACAAACCTCATACCTTTTCGCTTGTGCCTTTCCGTTTGCTACTCTCCCGGGGTGGGCTGGGGGATTCGCTAGAGCGTACAGCGAAAGCGTGACAGGCCAAGGGGGCGGGAAGTGTGCGGGCCAATCGCGTGAAGAGAGAGAAAAGGCTTGCAGCATCGTACGGCCGCTGCAGCACGACGCTCGTCCCGCTCGGGATCGAGGGTGGCCGCCTTACGGGTGAAACTACTTTTCGCGGGCGGAGGGAGAGGGGGAGGGGCGGTTCGACGGATCTGATTGGAGGATTCGTACGGTGGGTATTTGATCAAGGGCCGAGATTTGTTTCTCTGAAAATGTCAACTAAAAAAGGGCGAGAAGAGGGAAGAGGGAATAGTAAGGGCGCCTCTAGAATTGGAAAGAAAACAAATGGAGAACAGACAAAACACGTCCGAAATTAATGATTCCATGAAAAAAAGAAATATAATTTAACGAAGAAGTCCATTCCGAACGCTTACGCTTGATCACGTGATTATAGGAATGATCAAGGTCCGGTTTGGACCGGTTCAGACTTAACTCGGTAATCAATCTGTAAGGTGTTAGTTTCTAATTTTTGAGACCGAAAACCGATCCGATTAAACTTAGGACCGAGGACCGGACCGATCCCATGGTTTTGGTCCGATTATAAGGTCAACTCGCAATCAACCGATGATTTTTTTTGTTTCGTTTTTTATATTCACTGGAAATATTGATATACTATTTTAAATTACATATCCATCAACAGGGGCAAGTTGCGAGACGAGAGCGAGTTATGAGGTGAGCGAACATAGACAAGCCACGAGGCGAGCAATGAACGGCGAGCATTGCTCACGAGTGAAGATGGTTTCTAATTAGAACTTTATTTCCTTCTGATTTACTTGGTGATGAGCGGGCTAGTGAAGAGAAGCCAACGACGCAAGCATTGAGCGACGAGCGGCGAGTAGGGTGAGCATCGAGGAACCAGCAACGCGTGCGTCGAGCATCACGCGATGAGCAAAGCGAGGTTGTTCACGAGCGAAAAGTTATTTCTTTAAAGTAAAATTGAATAGGATAAAGAAGAAAGAAGAGGATAAAAAAGAAAGGAGCACAAGAGTATTGGAGAAGGAGAACGTCATTTGGTGCCGTTTAATTTAGGGTTTACTCTTTAAAATAGATGTAATAATATTATATATAATATATATACCTAAAATATATCATATATATATAATATATATATAATATATAGTCAGAGTTAGTCCAATTAAGACCAACCCCAAACTCTTAAAAACGATGATCAACCCGCACAGTGCTGGTCTAAGGATATTAAGACCAAAAACTGACTCAGTCCCCCTGAGAACCAAACTAGGAACATTGAGATTGGACTGATTCAGGATTAGTCAAGGCTGACGCGAGATGGCTGCTTACTCTTATATGATTGGTTTTCTACATTTTACTCTTCACATTTCACACAATCCTACAACGGACAAATTTTCACTTTTTTTTTTTAATCTTAAAACGGCGTGAAACTACGATATATAATTATTGACACATAAATGTGTATGTGATTTTTTTCGCGGTGTTATGGAAATTTGTAAGATGTCAAAGATAAATGTAAAATCTCTATAGTATATAAACTTATATTGTCATGAAATACAATAAAATCCAATTCAAGCGGTGCTTTTCTGGAATGAAAATGGGTATTTGTCTAGTTAAGTAAGGGTGAGCATGATTCCCGAATATGATTTGGAACCTTAAAACCCATATGTTCCAAGTTCCAAGTATGTACGGCAATTTCCAGATTCCAAAAACTAGGAATTTTATTTTTATAGGTAGGTTCAAAGTTCTAAATTGGAATAACCTTGAACTTTGAATAAGTTTTAATGTTTTTCTCGGTTCCTGTCTTCGCGCAATCTTACAATATTCACGTCATTCGATGATGAGTGTATAATTTTACAGTATTAGACCGAGCTTCTATTTTATGACTAAGACTTTTACTTTATTAATGTTCAATTATTCGTGTGTTTAAATATAAGTTATGATTAGTGAATTGTAGCAACAAATAGTGGTCATTAAAGGTTATAATTCACCGTAATAATTCAATTAATAATATAGATGGAACTTTGGTAGATCTTAGAACTTATGACAGGGTATATTTCAAGTCATAGGATATGCATGGTAGGTTTTAAATTAAAAAAATCGAGTAATCCATTCCAAGTTTCATATGGAACCTATACAAAATTTGAAACCGTTCATCCCTATAGTTAACAAGTGCACTTAAGCCATCATTAGGGGTAGGAAGAGCGTGGGCCAATCGTGTGAGGAGAGAGAGAAGTCGTGTAGTATTGTGTGGCCCTTGTGGCATGTAGCTCATCTCACTCGGAAGCGAGAGTCGACTCATGTAGATTACTATGGATGCATTTAGCAATATTTCTATTCCATAAAATAATTTACATTCAGAAGTTGTTTTTTCTATTTCTATTCCCTTGAAGATTTTTTTGAAAAGAATAACGTATTTAATAACTGCACAAAATTTCTATTCATAGAACGAAAAGTTAACAGAAATGTGTTTGGTACAACTCTAAAAATTTGTATTCTTAATTTTTTATTTAATTAAAAAGAGACTTAACATCTTGTGTTTAGATAAAAATGGACTTTTATAATGATTTAATTGATCAAGATATTATACAATGACCTAAGAAAATCCAACGCAATAGTTTGTCAAAGTCCTATTAGTTCATAGCTCATAATATAAGGAGGTTGATAGTAAATCTCTAGGTACTATAATAAATAGGTGTATAGATCTTTTGAGAAGAAGAAAAAACGTTACTTGGAGTCACCAAACTTTTGTGACCTAACATTATCTATAAAGAATATGACATTCAAAAGGCTATATATAAAGCCCTAAAAGCTTATTCAATTTTGAATCTAATTTTCATCAAAAAAATTTCACTTTTTTTTAGGATTAATACCCTAAAAAACCCCAAACTGATACACATGTGACAAATTTACTCCAAACTATTTTTTTTACCATGAAAAACCCAAAATTGGTACATCTGTGGCAAATTTACCCCGACTGACCATAAAAAACCTTAAATTGGTATATTTATGACAAATTTACCCCAAACTAATTTATTCGACAGCAAAAAATCTCAAATTGGTAAATTTGTGATAAATATACCATCTGCTAAATTGGATTAATACCGCAAAAAAATCACAAAAAGTGTAAACTGTGACAAACGGAGCGTAAAATCCCAAATTGGTATACCAGTCAATTGTCACATGTCATTTAACTTAATAATTTGGTAGTAAGATTTAACAAAAACTAACATAGGGTAAAATTGTCACAAGTGTACCAGTTTGGGGTTAATTCTGTCAAAGGTATATCGGTTTAGGGTTTTTGATGGTCAAAAAAATAGTTTGGGGTAAATTTATCACAGATGTACCACTTTGGGGTTTTTCAGAGTATTAACCCCTTTTTTTTTAACCCACCCGTGGGCAGCGCAGTTGGTTGAGAGTTCTCATTCCTTCGATGGAGGCCGAGGGTTAGAAACCTTACGCTTTTAGCGATTCAAGCGAGGGGCCCTGGCGGTGGGATGCTAGGCCAGTCTCTCCCGAGGTATAGTCGCTGAGGACCTCTCGGAGGCTCGTGGACCCCAAATCGGCGTAAGTCGACAAGGGTGGACCGGTGGATCCTCGGTAAAAAAAAAACCCTTTTTTTTATTGTTAAATTACTTCTAAACTAGATTTGACATTAAAATATAGTAAAACTACTCAAAATTTAATTTCTAAATTTATTCATTTTTTTATTTTTTATTTAAAAAATTGGGGACTGAATCAGGTTAGGAGATTGAACCTTGTGTCGATTGTGGAAAGACGAACATTAGCTTATATAAAGCTTATTTTCTAAAATAACCTTATTTCTTTTTTGTTTTAAAAAATAAATAAGTAAGTTTTTTATACTTTTTGTATATGTTTCAAGTTTATTACTTAGCCACTGATCTGTTTCGATGAATAGAAAAATTAATAAACGTTACCAATGAATATATATATTATAAGGAATAAAATAAAAGAAAAATAAAGAAATAGAAACGTTATCAAATATTGTCTATTTTTCATGGGCCGAGGGAGGGGTGGTTCAACGGATCCGATCGGTGGATTCATACGGCGGGTTTTGATCAAGGGCCGAGATTTGTTCTCTGAAACTTTTAACTGAAAAAGGCAAGAAGAGGGAAGGGAGAATATTAAGGGCGCCTCTAGAATTGGAAAGAAAATAAATGGAGAAAAGACAAAACCCGCCCGAGATCAATCATTTGATAAAGAAAAAGAAAAACTATTTAATAAAGAAGCTCCTTCCGAACGCTTGATCACGTGATTGGTTATCTAAATTTTACTTTTCACATTCCACCCAATCTTACGACAGACTGTTTTTAGCTGCTTCTTTCTTTTTTCTTTTTCATTTCAAAAGGGCATGAAATTGCGATATGTCATTATTGATGCTAGAGTAATTAAATATTAAATCATGCATTCATCTAATAGTTTAAATTATTATAACAATTTGCAATGACCTCATAAAATCTCACATGGTATCTAAATTAGAGATTTTGAGTTTGAATTTTTTCAGGTCCCATTTTTCCCAATTAAATTTTCACAAATTAAACCATACCATCGTTTAATAATTTAAACTTTTGGAACAATTGATAGTGATCTCATAAAATCTAACAATTGACATATTATAGAATTTTGTAAGATGTTAAAAATAAATGTAAAATCTCTACAGTTAGGTGTTTTTGACATATAAACTTACATTGCCATATAATAATATTAACAATAAAAATCGATTCAATCAGTGCTTTTCTGGAACGAAGATGGGTACATATCTGGTTAACAAAGTGCACTAAAGCCATCCGCTAATTTCACTTAAAATAAGAAATTATACTTCTCGGGAGTTTTTGACAAATGAAGGAATGCAAATTTGAACGAAGCCACGTACTGCAAATGTCTATATTATAAAAATATATTTAATGGGACCTAACATGTTTCGTAGGAGCTCTCTTTGACGTTTTTCGCATTGTATTTCTCTTGCATAGCACGTATTTCCCTTCAAAAACATATGAATGAGCTGTTTACTTAGTGGATTGCGCTCTTTAAGAACAGGCACGTCAGATTACATAAAAGGATCTGACAGTCAAATCACATAAGAGATTTTTCTTTTGCTGAGCTAAGTTTTAAGCACACTTATGAAATGAAAAAAAAGTTTCAGTGGTGATGAGATTTTTGAATAGGGTTTCTGGGATGGGTAGGTCAATGACCTAGAACACAAAACCCGTCATATTAGAATCGGTTTTTAATTTTTGAAATCTGGAACTTATCATACTTTTTCGATTTGATTTCAAGGTCAACCCGAGAACTTGTTTTTCTTTTGTTCTTTTTTGTGTTTGATTTTTTAGAATGATATAATGTGAGTAGCAAAATGATTCAAAATAAAAGATGAACAAGGGCAAGTTGGCAATGAGTAAGGAGGATTATAAGGCTCAAGTGAGCAAGGAGGAGGGTGAGTCGTGAGAGAGAGAGAGAGAGAGAGAGAGAGAGAGAGAGAGAGAGAGAGAGAGTCATTAGAAGTGCTTAAGTAAGGTCGGAGAGAATAGAGAAAAATATTATGAAATTGATTCCAAATTTCGTCCGATCAGTTCGGTTCCTGGGTGGCTCATTTCTTGAAAATGGACCACTTGGGAGTTGAACCGGTTTTCAAATAAGTCCAATCCTGTTCTCGAATAGAATTGGTCCAATTGCACGGCCCTAATTGTAAAATCATTACTTGTCGCGTAGTTTTTTTTTATTAATGTATGTAGTCACTAGAAATAAAAGAAATTATCTAATCAATCATAAACCTATTATATGGACACTAGTTAAGTCATAAAATTTTCAATTTTGTTAATTGAATAATAAATCTTTGTTTGAAATTCCAACATAATCATTCCAATTAATTTTCGTTGAAACTTGTTGACATAGCAGTATGCCACGTAAAATGATCAACAATAAGCAATAAGTGATTTTTCATGAAATTGATCAAAATGATTATATTAAAATTTTGAAAAAAAATTTAGGACTTAATTAATAAAATCGAAAAAATGTACAACTTAAATTGACAGCCGTATAATAAAACTAGATGCTTGCAAGAGTCGGGCCTCCGAGATCTAGACCGGTGGTTGGACGCATGCGAGATTTGGACCGTCGCTTGGACGCCCGCGAGTCGTTTAGGCGATGGGCGGCTGTCAGGAGTTGCTCGCGTGGGGACGCCTCCTCTTCTAACTCCGTCCCTTCCATCCTTGATTATTTTTTATCCCCTCTTCAGGTTTTCATACTTCTGCTCTCCGAAACTTTTGAAAACAACTTTTAATATTTTAATGGACTCATAAGATGCCATGTAGGTGTCACATTGACATTTAACGGTCAACGTTAGTACCTCCAATTATATTGGTAACGGCAAGAACAATTCGACCAAAAAAATTATAATTGAAGGATTTAGTTTTAAGAACAAAAAGATTGAATATTTCCTAATAGTCCATGGAATTTCTGGTAGACCTATCACTCCATAAGAAATGCCATTTAAATAAGGGGCACGCGTCTAACGCTGAGAATTCAAAATTTGCTCGAAGTCAAGTACCATTCATTAGTCAGCGAGGAATGCCCTTTCCAGTCCCATCGAAAGCATCTTCACCTCTCATTTTTGAACATGATCCGCTTCCCGAATCGATTGACCAACCTTAAAAAAAGGAGCTCGAACACATGGGAAGAGCATCTCCTACGTAGCTCCCACGTTTCAGCTCCTTTCGTCTTCTCATGAATCGCTGGTGACGTTCGTTCCGGGGCTACCATTTCGTCAACGCACGTGAGACTTTAACGACACTTCACCTCCTGTTTGCTAAGCAGTCGAAGCCTCTTCTTTGCTTGCCCGAAACAGTAACCCGAAGCCTTTAGACCGTTCTTCTGATTGCGGGAAGAGCCGCTATGGAGAAAAGCCAGGAACTTGCGCTGACCCAGATGAGGAAATCAGTTCAGAAGCTCGGTTCTTCGACGGAGGTGATGAGAATCTGTGTTCTTTACAGGCGATGCATCTTCGTAATGGCTCTTGTTTGATTAGTTTCGAGTGTTTCCATTTGTTTGTCGTTGGGTTTGCAGAATTTTGGCGAACCGACGCTCATGCGGTTCTTAATTGCTAGATCGATGGACGCCGATAAGGCGGCGAAGATGTTCGTGAAATGGCAGGAATGGAGGTCGACATGGGTCCCGAATGGGTTCGTTCCAGAGTCGGAAATAGGTGAGGAATTGGAAGCCAGGAAGATTTTTCTGCTGGGCTTGTCGAGAAGCGGTCAACCACTGATGGTCGCCAAGGCCAGCAAGCATTTTCCTTCGAAAGATCAGCTCCAGTTTAAGAGTAATAAGCTCTTTTCACCTTCTCAAATTTCATTTTTCTTTCGATTTTCCATTTATATGTTTGTGCAGACTGATGAAGAAATGCGTGAGTAAATGCAAATGCTAGATGATTTTCATGTGGAGATATGTAGATGATACTGTTGCTGAATTGTTGCATATTGTCAATTTGTAGATGGTCTTCCGGCACATAGTGCAACTTGAGTCGGAAAGATTTGACCTTTATGCTTTGGTCCCAGCTTTATTTGTTTGTTGGCTTTTGACAATAGCCGGTGGTGGTTCCATGTCTCTCTCTCTCCCTCTCTCTATATCCTGTTCCCTTGAATATACTGCCAAAAGGAAATAATTGACATCATTTTATCAGTCACCCTCCAAGCTATTACTTTCTCAAAAATGGTGGTTGTCGATTCAGAAGCTAGGGAGCCTGGTATTAATTATCCGTATTCTGCATTAATTAATTACCTGATTATAATGAGTGAAGGGATCTCCATCTTGGACCCTGGATGCACTTGTGGGATCAACTTTTTGCAATTTGGTTTATGATCATACCTCTCTTGGCCCTTTGGCTAAGATCGAACATGCAATGTGGTTTATGATCAAATGCTTCATCTTTGGTTTGTTGCTCGAGTTGAAGATAATAAATTTGCTATATTAAATTAGGTAGAGCTTAATTACCTTGCTGTTTCCTTTGGTGTACTCCTAAATATAAACAGATCCATGGACTGATAGTTGAGGTCAACGTGCCTAGATATTGTTATGGGTGCCATCTGCCATAAATAAATAATTACATGGAAGTTTGGAAGTCGTTAGTAACTCTTGATTGATGGCCAAAAGGAAAAGTTAACTACAGGTGATCAGTTTGTCATGAGCGAGCATCCATATATGTATGTGTTGTTTAGTTTTATCTATGCCACCTTTCTCATTGACATTGCTCATTTTTTTAGCTTTTGCAAATTTGGCACCATCGTTATTTTTGAGCTTTCTCTGTCATGAGATGAATGTAAAGATTCATAATACAAACTCTCTGTTGCTTGATTCAATTTTTCATTTGTGGAATCTTGTGTCTTAATTTTTATCATTTTAGCTTATTGTACTTTATAGATAGCCAAAAAAGCGATGGTAATAAACTTAACTGGGCCAAAATTGGTTTTCTTCATGACATGGAGTATACTGCATACCTTACATCATATCTTTAGCACTTGTCAGTTGCATTTGTAAGTATATTGTTCCTATTTATCCGAGTTCTGATACCATCAACGCAAAGCGATAACAAAATGGTTTTCCTTTTTCCCTTTTTGTTTAATGACAATGGTTGGACTGAAGAATGATTAACCCTGCTTCCCTTTTTGATGCAGAATACGTAATTTATTTACTGGACAAGACCATTGCAAGGTGCGTAACATACTCATTGTGCTTTATAAAACATGCATGTACAGCTAGTCTGTGTTAATTTTTGAATTTTGGTGTTGCAGGGGTCTTCATTTGTTGGTAGCTAAATTTTTTTGATTAGTCTTGACAATGAAGTTGTTTGTCAATAAATTTGCAATTTCTGAGTCTTTTTTTTTTGGGGCGGGGGAATGCATGTGATAGATATGTGGGATGATTGTATTTGATGTGCAGTGTAAACAGGAAAGGTGATTTGGGTTGAATAGCAGCGACAATGGGATTTGTGGGTGTCATTAGACAAGTATATATGGCCTTGTGCTTCTCAGTCATACCTAGGCACACTAGAATTAACACACACAGAAAATAGTAATGAAAGAACTGAATATTACACCTGAACTCGTATTCACCTTCTTAACTTTTCTATCTCTCATTCGTATAGGACACTTTAAAGGATTTCTTCGCGGCTGTGTATCTTTCCAATGTCCTTTAAAGGTTGCGACAATTTTGTGGATGACCTCTTAATAAATTGATCAGTAAATAGATATAATTTCCGATCGTAGATCTTTGTGTTTTTTTGCCTGTACTAGTAATTGGCATCTCTATTTTTGATGCTTTCTGTTTCTGTCCTTGCTTTCTCAACTCTCTAAAAAATATTCCTTATCTACATTGGAAATTTCTAGACATCTGCAAACCTGTTTTCCCCCAATAAAATTAGGAATCTACCTAATGCTGATGATAATCTCCTGCTTACAAAGAGAGTTATGCTTTCTTTTTGCTGAATTAGTGAACCATGTTTCCTGACGAGTACATGTGATTATTGAGGTCCTGCTTTTTAAGTTAATCGACTAAATCAGGGTGTATGCATTCCGTTTCAGTTCTTTCAAAGGACGGGAAATAGGGAATGAAAAGATGATTGTCATTCTTGATCTGCAAAACATAAGTTATAAGAATGTTGATGCACGTGGCCTCATCACTGGATTTCAGTTTTTACAGGTACTTATCTCACTTCAAGTTTTGTTTCTTATTAATCTCATGTATCTGTCTGCTAGTCCTTCAGACTAGATCTATCTGCTCGTAGATGAGAACACGCATAGCAGCTAGGAGAAAATTCTTTTGTTCTTATGAGATTATCTAGTCTGAAAAAAGATCCAAATGAATTATATT
The DNA here is from genome assembly GCA_014182365.1 of Eucalyptus tenuipes. Classification (NCBI taxonomy): domain Eukaryota; kingdom Viridiplantae; phylum Streptophyta; class Magnoliopsida; order Myrtales; family Myrtaceae; genus Eucalyptus; species Eucalyptus tenuipes. The sequence goes on along the minus strand of CM024538.1, from coordinate 25,944,775 downwards.
GTATACTCTCCACTTCACTTGGAGTAATCTACAAACTAAAAGCAAAACAAATGAAAGAAGAAAACAACAACTGAAACAAAATGCTGCTTAAAATAATTCTCCTCTTGGTAATTTTTTTGAAAACTTTTATGATTGCTTAATGGTTCATTGTCTGAGAGGTCCTCTTAGATTTGCATTTACAAATGTCCAAAAATGTCACAAGACCGAGACCAATTAATCAGGAAGAACACCTTTTACCTCCTCATTTTCCCAAACACAGATTTCCCACTAGCAGCTTTTCTCAGAGCTGTTTACTTGGCTATATTGAAATGTTCGATTATTATATTCTTTTTCCAAATTTTGAATTGAAACAGCGCTCTTTTCTCAAGAGACTTTTGGATCTACATGAGAAGAAATATGACCATTTCCTGCACCCGGAGTACCATTCTCGCAATGAATTTGTAAGCTAGTTATGGGTGACATGATTGATGTGGGGCAGGCAATGAAAATTTCCACGTCATTCTAGTGCAAGCTACTGCACTTAGTTCTATCAACTTTGGGTAATTCAAAACATGTTATAGTACAGCAAACTAAGCTATTCAAGCCTACTCTAAAACTTTGGGTTCTATCACCTATTTGAGAAACTGATGCAGTCTAGAACTTTTTTCTTTCGGCAAATGCATTTATTGCTAGTCAAAACTTATACTGTGAGTCTTATACGCATCAAATGGTTGATTCCCATGGAAAGAGAAGACAAGATTATCGGTCTAACTCAGAGATACGTCTAATTTGCAAGATGAAATCAGAACTTTCACGGAAAGCCTTAATGCATGAACTTGCAGGGGACATCATAAAGAAGTAACTCCCAGGCACACAATTTGGAACCTCATGTTTATAGTACATGCTAAGTCTGTTGACTTGGATTTTGTCGATTGTCTTTCTTCTTTTTGCCTTGATCTATATCTGTTTAAGCTTTCTTCTTTCCATTTTTGTATTGAGCTTTTTGTGCTTCAGTTTGAAGCTTTAGAACAGAGTTCTCCCATTCAATTCTTTTAGAATTATGTCCCCCTTTAGCCTCTGTTCTAATTGGGTTAATTTTCCTTCCCCACTTCAAGTTGTATCGACCTCTAAGGGTATGTGAGATTCAATTGCTGCAAGTGAAAAATCGTTGACTGTCTTGAAATTGCAGCCAGAAGTTGATCACGTAACTAATCTTAACCATGGAATGTAGACTAACCTCAGTAATGTCATGTCAAAGGTTCTGTAATTATTGGATTCAAAGAGAAAAGCTCGTTGGCTAAAGTGAAATCTATCTATCAAAGTATCGACAATAATTATCCAATAACTCCATTGGTATCAAGCATCAGTTGGACAATAAGTAGACATTATTCTTTAGCTAATGGTTCTACGACTGAAAGTTCGATGCCTTGATATTTGCATTCCACTGAATCACGGGCTTCTTATTACGCAGGCTTACTATCCTGAGCGCCTGGCCAAGCTCTTCATTCTGAATATGCCAGGGTTCTTTGTCAGTGTTTGGAGAATGATTTCTCGATTCCTTGAGAAGGCAACACTGGAAAAGGTGCACTTCTTTTGCCTCTGCACATAGTTATTCAGAATCAATGCATAGTTTCTCTTGTTTTGCACATTATTCAAATTTTGGCCTAATATGATTTATGCATCCTCTGCACCTCTTTTTTCCCTTGATAGGAAATAGTATCGCCATAGGGCACCAAGGGGGTGCAAGCACTTCTACAAAAAGAACTCAAGAACTTAAAAAGGAGCTCAGTCACAATACAAAACATCTACAATGTCAATCAAAGCATTTACATCGATGAGTAATTTTCCACTAAGCAAAAATGTAGGATTTTGAAACCGAGCTTTCAATAATTACAAAAATTGAGAATGTCTCTCCTTCATAGGCTCTCTTGTCTTGAAATCTCCACATCTGCCAAAAAACAGAAGAAGGAACATGAGCATGAGACGCACCTGATGATAATACATCTTGAACAATATCTACTTCACTAATTTTGCTTGTCAAGCATTGCCTCCTAATCTTGACCTTAATCCTGAAATAAATTCTGCAGATCGTGATTGTAAGCAATGAAGATGAACGAGAACAACTCTTCAAGGAAATTGGCGCCGAAGTCTTGCCCGAAGAATATGGTGGGCAAGCAAAGCTTGTGCCCATACAGGATGTTGTTTTGCCTCCTTTGGATAATTAATTTTAGTGCTGGATAAAAACATCTTCATTTCTTGGTTAAAAAGGGGAAGTAAAAAAAGAGAATAAAAAGAGCAGCTGCAATCTCGGCATCAGCTTCCTTGTATGTACTTGTAATGTATTTATATCATTTTCAACGACCTGTTATGTACGTATCATGTATGTATTAACTTGCTGGGCAACTTTATATGCATAACCAAGGTTGCTGTTGATTTTAAGTATCAATCACTTGTTAAGGAAGTACGTGCTTTCAAAACCCATATAGTTCATTGAGCAGGCCAAGCAAATTTTAGTGAACCAAATTTCGAGATAAATCAACAGAGCAAACGATTCGAGCTCAACGAGAAACCTCGAACCCTAGCCCTCGTCTTAGTAGAGGAATGTGCATGGCCAACTACGCAGATAATCGTTACTGTCTCTGTAGTGCTAATTTGTGCTACTTGCTTTATAAGTATGGAGTGCTTGGGTTTCACGGATTAGCAGTTTAGCAATGAAGAAAGTGAGGATGGAAAAGGAGGGAAAAGAGAATAAGTGAAAAAAGGACGTGCAGAAGAGGAAAAGGTGCATTCGGAATTATGTTCTTCAAGCACCTTGTCGAGGGGACTAACTGGGTCCCGTTCGGATCCTGTCCCAAAAAAGCAAACCAATTATTTTTCTTGCTCAAGAAGGGGTGGTCCATGCTGAGACTAAGTTAACTGAAAATTAAATTATCAAAGGACTTAAATCATACGTATGTCACATGTCTCTATATAAGTCATTTTAGTGTAAATCTCAATATCCTTCATATTGTAATAAATTCTATATGATTGGGACCAACATGGATAATCCGAGGAACCGAGGAACATGAATTACCTCTTTTGTACTTTAGCATGTACAGACCATCTCTTTGATAAGTTGGAGTAAATTTGTGACATCCTGAAATTCGAGCCCTCTGAAGGACGAGTGAAAGTGAATTTCATCAATGCATTGTTGGTTGATCTCACTCGAAATGATCACTCCCAAGATACCGACCTCTTGAGAGGAAAGGCTAATGGGGACGTAACCCGTACGACTAAAGAACTCGACCCGGGGAAAACGACTTGACCGTGAGACTTGCGTGAGGATGATCCGTAGATAGGCGGCCGATTCTAAGGACGACTAGAAGTTGATTCGCGGACGTAACATAATGGAACGACGGGTGATTCCGTTTACCGTTATTGAACCGCGAACGACCCTATGTCGATCCTTAGTGATCGTGTACTTTGAAATAAGAATCTATCCTCCGTAATTTCATGCAGTCAAGGATGTCCACGTGTTGAGATGTCTTGAACGTGGTTTGGCACGAGTCGGTTACGCGTGAATCGTCGGAGCCGCCCGTCGCTCCGAAACCAAAATGACATTAGGGCGAAATTGACATGGCAAGAGAACTTAGGATTGGACTTCGAATTGTCGGGAATGTCCGTAACGGATTTGGATGAAGCTACATCAAACGATCGACGTAACCAGGTTAAGAATTGAAAAGGGACTTTCGGATCGAGGAAGCGAGCCCGTGAGGACGTGGGCCGAGCCAGTGTGGCCTTAGGCCCAAGTTGGAACAGCCACCAAATGGGCCTAAGTCAAGCAAATGAGCCCATTGGGCCAAACCAACTATTCATCTTCTAAGCCCATGGGCCAATTCTTAGCATTTTCAAGCCCAACCAATTTCCAAGCCCACTCCTATTCATGGCCAAGCCCATTTACTAGGCCCATCCACCAATTTCAGCCCAAGGTTAGATGTGTAATTTGTGCAAGGTGGAAATGACCAAATTGCCCCTAAAAGCTTGTGGATAAGGCAAAAGAAGAGAGAGAAGATGATGTCATGCATGGGGACTTGAAGTGGCCATTGAATGGCCTTAATGAGGAGTGCTCTCAGCCCTCCCATCACTCTCTCTCTCCCCCATTCGGCCTCCAAACGGACGAGCTCCTCTCTCCCTCGTTTTCCTCTTCCTCCAGTTTCTGCTCCAGCTGACCCTTCGGTGAAGAATCGAGTCAAAAGTGGTCCTACAGGTTGAATCAGAGAACTAGCCACCTATCACCGTGACCGTGAGAGACATACCGTTCCAACGAGCCTAATTTCGTCCCGAACAGAGCCGCCGTCCGTCCTGTACGGCCGTCTCAAGCCGCCGGTCGCCGGTCCGTCGGTCCGCCTGCAGCCTGGACTGTTTCGACTTTGCAGCCCGTTTTCTCCCATTCCAGCCCTTCCTTTGCCCATCCCAGCCACCCACAAGATCCCCAAGACCCCCGGGAGCTCCGGTTGTTGACCAACCCCCTCGCCGGAGCTCCGGCCAAGCCGTTCAACTCAGTTTCTCCTCCGGCAGGGCTGTTTTTCAGTGTTTTCAGTGGGAGTCCGAGCTGTGGTTGCTGTGTTGAGCTTGGGACCGCCTTGGATCGTTGTTGTAGAGGTCCCGGTGCGTAGCCACCGTCGCCGCCGCGTTGGTGTCTCCGGCCCGCTAACGGGTGAGTTTAGCTCCTAATCCTTCGTTTAGTGCCTAAACTTGCTTAGGGTTGGTTTAGTTAGATTTAATTCTAGTTTAGGTGATTTAATTAAGTTGTATTAGCCCTAAGATAGGTGGTTAGATGGATGGATTAGATTATTTTAGCTTAATCTTGCTTTATTTGCTTAATTGTGCTTATGTGTTTAATTAAGCTTGTTTTGCTTAACTAATTGTTTGATTGTTTTAATTAATGATTTTAATGATTTCTGAGTTTAATTTATCATTTACTAAATTCTGGAAATTTACTGTTCACTCGACACTATTCACGACACCGTTCACGAGGTAATCGTTCATGAATCGTTCACGAAACCCGTTCACGAGTTCTTTTGTTCACAAAACACTGTTCACCCGGAACGAAAGTGTCTAATTTCATGTGGGTTTAATCCTATGAAGTGATTGGATGTGTTATTGCATAAACATCTCGTATGAATTGAATGATGATTTGTGCAATTGTGTGGTGATTGGAAAATTGGATTTTATTGAGAAAATCCGGGTGTCGGGTTTGTACACCGAAAATGGATTTTAAGTATTATATCAAACAAAGTGGGGTTTGAAAAAGGAAAGTATCAGTTTTTGGTTCGAATTGACGTGTACCCACGCACGACTACTTTCACGGATGTTTTTAATACGAAGAAAAGAGGCCGGGATTACTATTTTAATCGAGACATTTGAGTGAAATGCAAAGTATCCTGGGCCGATAATGAATTGTCGTGTGTTGGCTAATGAGGAATCGTCCTGAGCTGTTGAGCTAGACGTGCCCCTATATGGGATGCCCGCGCAATGGATACCGGTCGCAGTAGAGGTTGGGCCAACTGGACCGATGCTCCTTAGGGAATGCCGTCGACGTAATGACGAAGCCGTGCTCCAAGGGGGGGAGACGATGCTCCTTCGGGAATGCCGTCGACGTAGTGACGGCCGTGCTCCACGGGGGAGACGATGCCCGGCTAAACACTAGTAGATGGCCGAACCTGCGAGTAGGCTATGCCCATGTGTGGCAGTGATTAACAATTGGAATGCATGTCGAGTGTTATTGATGCGCCGGATTATGGAACGAAATTATGTGGCACGGAATGGGACGTGTCATAACGATTTGGTTTTATAATCAGGACTCCTGTGATTGACTGAGATGAGTAAGGCGTTTCAATTGTTGTATGCATTGAGTATATGCATTGTGTTTATGAACTGTGATAATGTGCAAGAACGCATGAGAATCATGGCATCCGTGATTTCGAGTCATACAGAGTTAAGCACATTGTTTATGACATGCACGCATGAATCGATAATGTGCGGGGGTGTGGCAATGGCCAGGTGAGATCGCTTGCAATGCGACTCGTATGTGATTGATGAAATGTATCATCTAATGGCCATGTGCATTGCGTGTATTGTGCTCGGTTATAACGTGCAGGGTATGGCATACCGGGTAAGGTTGAAGGGTCGGGAGCATAAGTGGCTCCGATTTGAGTTCTTTATGACATAGACCTTATGTATAAGCTTGAAGTGTTTATAAAAGTGTATTTGATTTTTTGGTTGTTCTGCTTTAACCCATTTTATAATGGTTTATGGAATTTATGGTAGACAAATTATTGGGAATTTGTATCGAAAACAATAAGACATGTATAGGTAAAATTGAATCAAGATGATTCGCAGTGGAAGCAAAAATATCCCATACACCTATCTCCAAAACATTATTTGTACATTTTAATAAGAAGCATGTAGAAATGAAAAGAAGGCTAATCACATCATTATCGTACCATGCTAAATTTTTTTGGTTTTGATTTTTTTAGATCCAAAAACAAACTTTTGATGTCTTCGTAGCATAAGTCTTGACGTTCTTCAGATCCAAATCACGAACGTTCAATCTCCTTATATCATCCTAAAGTATTCGGTTCTAATGTTACTTAGTTCTAGTCTCACAAATGTTGGACCTCTAATTCAAGTAATCCACCAATCTCACATCGAATGGTAGAGAGAAGTTCGAGAGAATTCACCATTGTAATTGTACTTCAATTGCTCTCGTATGTAACTAATTTGATTGATCTCTAATCCCTTTCTCTCACTTCTTATAACCAGTCTCAAATTACATTTATTTAATTTAATTCGACTCATGAACTCTGATACCATTTCATAACATTAATTACGCCGTAAAGCTTGAACTCACTTCATAATCTTCTAAAACTATTTCAAAGTAGTAATTTAGCATTAATTCTGTAACTATTATAGAGTATTGTTTCGGATATTAATTTTGTAACCGTTAGAAAACTTTATTATGGTATTTAACTTTGTAATCGTTACAAAATTTTAATTCGACCGTTAAGTCTAAAACCATTTAGAACATTAATTTGGTCGTTTGATTCTAAAGTCGTTTCATTTCAAATCATTAATGTGACTATTGATTCTAACACGGATTATCAATGTGGCCATTGATTCTAAAGTTGTTTTAGATCATTAATGTAACCATTGATTCTAAAACCATTTGAGATCATATGGCCGTCAAGTCCAAAACCATTCTGGATATTTAATTTGGTTGTTCATTTCAAAACTCATTTTAGATCATTAATATGGCTATTGATTATGAACTCAATCTTTAATATGGGCGTAAAGTTTGAAACCTCTTTAATTTTGCTATTAATTTTGAAACTTACTTCAGATCATTAATGCGACCATTAATTCTAAACTCACTTTAGATCATAAATGAGGCCATTGATTTTAAACTAATTTAAGATCTTTAATATGACCCTAAAGTCTATTTCAAATCTTTAATTTTGCTGATGGTTCTCTTTAGCTCGAATGAATCTAATTGTTGCAATTGCATACACATTTGCAACATTGTTTTTCCCATTCAAACGTCATTATGAATTAGCTATGGTGTGTGATATCTTTGGGTTCATGACTGAGCTAGTAGCATGATTTATACTAATACATTAGCACAACTAAGAGAATTTATTGTTCCGATCAATCTCTAGTTCCTACAAACTATAAGTGGCATCTAGTAATATGTCATGGCTATTTAAATAACGTGAACATTTCAAAAACATAATGAATCTATTAGCTTTGGCGATCATGTAATTCAATCATTTTGTCTTTCTATGTCCCGATTCAAAGGCCATTGAATTGTTTGTTAAGCCATTAATTCGATCATATGCCCAAATTTCATTGACATGCATTTTTACAAGACATGAACTAGTTATTCTCAGTAACAATTCCTATCAAGAATTTTAATATAATGTCATAATTAGATTGCATAGGACATCATTAAAAAGATAGATTTCATATTGCGTATGCATGTGCATTCATATGTAAACAAACTATGACTATTAAGTATAGAGACGGTTTGATGGAGTGTAAATATTGGCACTTGTGAATCATAACCATTCAATATACAAGTCAATATCATGCCTTAGGTTTAAGGATTTTACATAAGATCAAAGCATGGACGATTAGTTATTGATCTTGCTAAAAGCTTACATGTAGCTAATCGTTCTATGCATGTTATGTTCATAGAACTTGTCCAATATAAGTATTTGTGTTCTAACTCGGATATCATAAATGACTTGTGACTCATCATCCCTTGAGATATCCAATACTCCATGGTGAAGCTTGAGAACACGTCTGTCTAAATAAAATCATTAATATCCTCTCAATGATCCATCGATGAGAATTGTTTAAAGACTCAGTTTAACACACATATTCTTAACACCTTAAGAATATGTTCAATTGCAGTTGATTTACAAATGAGACAATGAATGAATATTTTTTTATATAATTGAAATCCCTAATATGTAATTATTACATGATTGCTTTAAGGCATATAACTAACACAAGTCACTATTAGTGAGTCCATAAGAAAGATTTCCATCTGTTAGTTGGCAATGCCATTTAAATTGGAAGCATGCTTTTAACGCTCTCAAAAGTCAAGTACCATCCATTAGTCATCGACAAATACCCTTTCCAGTCGCATCAAAGGCATCTTCAGCTCTCAACTGTAACATGATCCGCTTCCTGAATCGGTTAAAAACCTTAAAAAATGAGCTCGAACCCATGGAACAGCATTTTCCATGCCGCTCCCACATTTCAGCTCCTTTCGTCTTGTTATGAATCACCCGTGACGTTCGTTCTTGTGCTCCATTTCGTCAACGCAAGCAAGACTCCAACCACACTCTACCTGCTGTTTGTTCCGTTGTCGAAGCTTCTTTTCTTGCCTGAAACGAGAATCCGAAGCTTAGACCGTTCTTCTGATTGCGGAAAGCACCACTATGGAGAAAAGCCAAGAACTTGCGCTGACCCAGATGAGGAAATCAGTTCAGAAGCTTGGTTCTTCCACGGAGGTGATGAAAATCTGTGTTCTTTACAAGTGATGCGTTTTCGTAATGGCTCTTGCATGATTAGTTTCGAGTGTTTTCATTTGCTTATCGTTGGGTTTGCAGAAATTCGGCGAGCCGACGCTCACGCGGTTCTTGATTGCGAGATCGATGGACGCGGATAAGGCGGCGAAGATGTTCGTGACATGGCAGGAATGGAGGTCGACATGGGTCCCGAATGGGTTCGTTCCAGAGTCGGAAATAGGCGAGGAATTGGAAGCCAGGAAGATTTTTCTGCAGGGCTTGTCGAGAAGTGGTCAACCACTGATGGTCATCAAGGCCAGCAAGCATTTCCCTTCGAAAGATCAGCTCCAATTTAAAAGTAATAAGCTCTTTTCTCCTGCTCGAATTTCATTTTTCTTTTGATTTTCCATTTATCTAATTGTGCAGATTGATGAAGAAATGCGCGTGACTAGATTCCAATGTTAGGCGATTTTCATATAGAGATATGTAGATGAAACTGTTGCTGAATTGTTGCATGTACTGTCAATTTGTAGATGGCCCTTTTCTTATGAGATAAAAGTCCACCAATAACCCCAAACTTTATCTAATTTGACAAATTTATCACAAATTTTTTTGTGACACAAAACACCTTAAACTTTGTTAACTGTAATACATTTACCCTAAACTTTATGGTCGAAAAGCATTTTCGTCTTTTTTCCTTTCTTTTTTCTTCTTCCCTCTTCTCTCTACCATGATTGGCGGAAGGAAGGCAGACTCAAACAAGGGCTGCCCTCATTAGCGTCAAGAGAGTCACCCTCACCTAGGCTGTCGAGGGCAACCCTCGCCCTAGGTAGGTGAGGGCGGCACGTCGGTGAGGGCATTCCTCGCCAGATCCGGCTGAGGCGAGGTTGTCCTCGCTTGGGTGGTGAGGCGCCCCTCGCTTGGGTCGGCAAGGGCTATCCTTGCTCGACCCAAGCGAGGGCCGGCCAACCTAGCCCGGTGCGGGCGTTTGAGTCGGCTGTCGGTAGAGAAAAGAGCGAAGAAGAAAAAAAAAAAAGAAAAGAAAAGTAAAAAAAAAAAATTAAAAAAGAAAAGACAAAAATGCTTTCATAGTTTGGGATAACGTATCATGTAGATATAAATTTGAAATTTTTGTGTCACAAAAAATAATTTGGTTTTTGGTCGCTTTTTCCCTAAAAGTTTTCAGCTGAGTCAGAATGACGAGGCCTTTATGTTTTGGGTCCCCTTTATTTGTTTGTTGGCTTTTGACAATAGCCTAAGGTGGTTCCGTCTCTCTCTCTCTTCTGTTCCCTTGAATATATGCCAAAAGGAAATGATTGACATCATTTTATCGGTCACCTTCCAAACTATTTACATTCTCAAAAATGGTGGCCGGCGATTCAAAAACTAGGCAGCCTGGTATTAATTACCCGTTTTCTGCATTAATTAATTACCTGATCATAACAAATGAAGAGATCTCCATCTTGGGCCCCGGATGCACCCCCAGGATCAACCTTTTGCTATTTGGTTAACGATCACACCTTTCCTGGCCCTTTGACCAAGATCGAATGTCCAATGTGTTTATGATCAAAAGCTTCATCTTCAATTTGTTGCTTGGGTTAAAGATAATAAATTTGCTATATTAGATTATGTTAAATTATGTACCGAGTTTGAATTCGGATAAATCGAATTTGTCGATAAAGATTTCCTAAGCCAAGAAGAAATTTCGTCGGTCTCCGAAGGATTACAAAATAAAAAAAAAAAAAAAAAGGATGGGCACACGTATACGAATTCCTTCTTCGGAATTCTTGCTGGAAGTTGTATCCACAGTGGGGCCCAAACATACAATATTCCACGATTTCCTTTTAGCCGATGAAGTCTTCTCTACGAAGGAGTTCCCTGCACGTGAAAGAGAAAGAGGTGGGCCCAGGTCAAACTTTGACCTGGGCACACGTATAAAAGGATTTTATTTTCTTTCGGAAGGGCAGCCGAGCGAAGCCGCCGAAGCCCTACGTACGTGAGAAGACGTCCACGCCGCTTGAAGAAGATCCGCAAGATCTTGAAGCCTCGCGAAGCCGTACGTAGAGAGTTTTGTCGCGTGGTAATTTTGAGCCGTGAGTTTATACCTAAATTGAGTTGTTATTTATAAACACTTTGGGTTTGGGGTTAAATTTAGGTGTGGGAAACACTTGAGCGATTGAGTGATTATAAGCTACGATTCTCCGATTTTAGTGGATTATTTCTTCTTTGGCTCTCCCGTGGATGTAGAGTGCAGATATTCGGACCGAACCACGTAAATTTACAAAGTGTCCTTATTTTTCTCGTTTATTTCTCGGGCGATTTCTCGTTGACGTAAATTGCAAGATCCTGGTAATTCCGCGTATTATATCCCAACAGTTAGGTAAAGCTTAATTACGCTGCCTTTTCCTTTGGTAAACTCCTAAGTATAAACAGATCCGTGGTCTGACATTGGAGGTCAACATTCCTAGATTTTGTTATGGGTTTCGCCATCTGTCATAAATTGATAATTACGTGGATGTGTGCAATTCAATTAGTTACACTTGAATGATGGCCAAAAGGAAAAGTTAACTACAAGCGATCAGTTTGTCGTGAGCGAGCTTCCATGATGTTCGTGTTGTTTAGCTTTATCTATGCCGCCTTTGTGGTTGACATTGCTCATTTTCTTAGCTTTTGCAAATTTGGTACCATCACTATTTTTGAGCTTTCTCTGTCGTGAGGTGAATGAGAGGCCCAAAATGCAAACTGTGTTACCTGATTCAGTTTGTCATTTGTGGAATCTTGTGTCTTAATTCTTATCATTTTTGCTTATTCTACTTTATAGATAGCCAAAAAGGCGATGGTAATAAACTTAACTGGGCCAAAAATGGTTTTCTTCATGACATGGAGTACGTTGCATACCTTACATCATATCTTTAACACTCGTAAGTTGCATTTATAAGTAGATTGTTCCTATTTATCCGAGTTCTGGTGCCATCAACGCAAAGCGATAACAAAATGGTTATCCTTTTTCCCCTTTTGTTTCATGACAATGGTTGGACTGAAGAATGATTAACCCTGCTTCCCTTATTGATTTGTAATATTTACTGGACAAGACCATTGCAAGGTGCGGAACATACTCATTGCGCTTTATAAAACATGCATGTACAGCTATTCTGTGTTAATTTTTGAATTTTGGTATTGCAGGGGGCTTCATTTATCGGTAGCTAAATTGTTTTAATTAGTCTTGACGACGAAGTTGTTTGTCAATAAATTTGCAATTATTTTTTTTCGGGGGGAGGGGAGGGATAGGGAATGCTCGTGATAGATATTCAGGATGATTGTATTTGTCGTGCAAAAAAGGAAAAGTGATCTTGGGTTGAGTAGCAGCGACAATCGGATTTGTGGTTGTCATTAGACAAGTACATATGGCCTTGTGCTTCTCAGATATTCGTAGGCACACCAGAGTAAACCCACACAGAGATGATAGTCATGAAAGAACTGAATCACCCGAACTGGTATTCACCTTCTTAACTTTTCCATCTCTCATTCATATTGGACACTTAGAAGGATTTCTTCACTGTCATGTATCTTTCCGATGTCCTTTAAAGATTGTGACAATTTTGTGGATCACCATTTGATAACTAGATCAGTAAATAGATATAATTTCCGATTTTGGATCCTTGTATAGTTTTTGCCAGTACTAGTACATCAGCGTCTCTATTTTTGATGATTTCTGTTTCTGTCCTTCCTTTCTGAACTCTCTTAAAATGTTCCTTGTCAACATTGGAGAAATTCTGGACATCTGCAAACCTGTTTTCCTCCAATAAAATTAGAATCTACCTAATGCTGATGATAATCTCCTGCTTACAAAGAGAGTTATGCTTTTTGGCTGAATTAGTGAATCATATTTTCTGACAAGTACTTGTGATTATTGGGGTCCTGATTTTTGAGTTGATCAACTAAATCAAGGTGTATGCATTCCATTTCAGTTCTTTCAAAGGACGGGAAATAGGGAATGAAAAGGTGATTGCCATTCTTGATCTGCAAAAGCTAAGTTATAAGAATGTTGATGTACGTGGATTCATCACTGGATTTCAGTTTTTACAGGTACTTATCTCACTTAGAGTTTTGTTTCTTATTTATCTCATGTATCTGTCTGCTGGTCCTTCACACTAGATCTATCTGCTCATAGATGAGAACACGGATAGCAACTAGGAGAAAATTGGTTTGTTCTTATAAGGTGATCTAGTCTTAAAAAAGATCCAAATGAATTATATTGTGTAAATATCTGGTCTCCACTTGTAGTAATCTACAAACTAAAAGCAAAACAAATGAAAGAAGAAAAGAACAACTGAAACAAAAACTCTGCTTAGTGATTCTCCTTTCTGCAATTCTTTGGAAAACTTTTATAATTGCTTAATGGTACATTGTCTGAGAGGTCCTCTTAGATTTGCATTCACAAATGTCAAAAAATGTCACAAGTCCGAGACCAATTATTCAGAAAGAATACCTTTTACCTGCTTATTTTCGCAAAGATTTTCCACTAGCAGCTTTTCTTAGAGCTGTTTACTTGGGTATATTGAAATGTTCGATTATTATATTCTTTTTCTAAATTTTGAAGTGAAGGGGCGCTCTTTTATCGAGAGACTTTTGAATTTACATGAGAAAGAATATGATTGTTTCCTGCACCCGAAGTGCCATTCTTGAAATGAAATTGTAAGCTATTTATAGGTGACATGATTGATGTGAGACAATACAAATTCATCGGCAATGAAAATTATCCGCGTCATTTTAGTGCAAGCTACTGCACTTAGTTCTATCGACTTTGGGTAATTCAAAACACGTCATAGTAGAGCAAACTAAGCTATTCAAGTCTACTCTAGCCCTTTGGGTTCTATCACCTATTAAAGAAACTAATGCAGTCTAGAACTTTATTCTTTCAGCAAATGCATTTGTATCTAGTCAGAACTTATACTGTGAGTCTTATACATTCACATAGTTGATTTCCATGGACACATCTAATTTGCAAGATGAAATCAGAACTCTCACGGCAGCCTTAATGTATGAACTTGCAGGGGACGTCATAAAGTTTAAAATGCCCAACCAAAGTTGTGTAGATAAAAAAGGAAAGAAACATTAACTCCCGAGCACACAATTTGAAACCTCATGTATAGAGTACATGCTAAGTCTGTTGACTTGAATTTTGTAAATTGTCTTTCTCCTTTTTCCCTTAATCTAAATCCGTTTAAGCTGTCTTTCTTTTTTCCATTTTTGTATTGAGTTTTTGCGCTTTGGTTTGAAGCTTTAGAACAGAGTTCTTCCATATAACTCTTTTAGAATTATATCCCCCTTTAGCCTCTGGTCTAATTGGATTAATTTTACTTCCCCACCGCAAGTTGTTTCGACCCTGAGTGTATGTGAGATTGATTTGCTGCAAGTGAGAAATCGTCAACTGTCTTGAAATTGCAGCCAGAAGGTTGATCACGTAACTAATCTTAACCATGGAATGTAGACTAACCTCAGTAATGTAATGTCAAAGGTTCTGTAGTTATTGGATTCAAAGAGAAAAGCTCGTTGGGTAAAGTGAAATCTATCTATCAAAGTATCGACAATGATCATCCAATAACTCTATTGGTATTAAGCATCAGTTGGACAAGAAGTAGACATTATTCTTTAGCTAATGGTTCTACCACTGAAAGTTCGATGCCTTGATATTTACATTCCTCTGAATCACGGGCTTCTTGTTACGCAGGCTTACTATCCTGAGCGCCTGGCCAAGCTCTTCATTCTGAATATGCCAGGGTTCTTTGTGAGTGTTTGGAGAATGATTTCTCGATTCCTCGAGAAGGCAACACTGGAAAAGGAGCACTTCTTTTGCCTCTGCACATAAATATTCAGAATCAATGCATAGTTTCTCTCGTTTTGCACATTATTCAAATTTTGGCCTAATATGATTTATGAATCCTCTGCACCTCTTTTTTCCCTTGATGGGAAGATAGTATCGCTATAGGGCACCAAGGGGGTACAAGCACTTCTATAAAAAGAACTCAAGAACTTAAAAAGGAGCTCAGTCACAGTACAAAACATCTACAATGTCAATCAAAGCATTTGCATCGATGAGTAATTTTCCACTAAGCAAAAATGTAGGATTTTGAAACTGAGCTGTCAATAATTACAAAAATTGAGAATGCCTCTCCGAAAAACAGAAGAAGGAATATGAGCATGAGACGCACCTGATGATAATACATCTTAAACGATATCTACTTCACTAATCTTGCTTGTCAAGCATTGCCTCCTAATCTTGACCTTAATCCTGAAATAAATTCTGCAGATCGTGATTGTGAGCAATGAAGATGAACGAGAACACCTCTTCAAGGAAATTGGCGCCGAAGTCTTGCCCGAAGAATATGGTGGGCAAGCAAAGCTTGTGCCCATACAGGATGTTGTTTTGACCCCTTTAAATAATTAATTCTAGTGACTGGATAAAAACATCTTCATTTCTTGGTTAAAAAGGGGAAGTAAAAAAAGAGAATAAAAAGAGTAGCTGCAATCTCGGCATCAGCTTCCTCTTATGTACTTGTAATGTATTTATATCATTCTCGACGACCTGTTGTGTACATATCATGCATGTATTAACTTGCTGGGCAACTTTATATGCATAACCAAGGTTGCTGTTGATTCGAAGTATGAATTACTTGTTAGGAAGTACGTGCTTTCAAAACCCACGTAGTTCATTGAGCAGGGCAAGCAAATTTTAGCAAACCAAATATCGAGATGAAGCAACAGAGCGAGCTCAACAAGAAATCTCGAATCCTAGCCCTCGCCTTAGTACAAGAATGTATGCGGCCAACTACGCAGATAATCATTACTGTCCGTGTAGTGCTGATTTCAGCTAATTGCCTTCGAAGTATGGAGTGCTTGTGTTTCAAGGATTAGCAGTTTAGCAATGAAGAAAGTGAGGATGGAGAAGGAGGGAAAAGAGAATAAGTGAAAAAGGACGTGCAGAAGAGGGAAAGGTGCATTCGGAATTTAGTTCTTCAAACACCTTGTCAAGGGGATTAACTGCGTCCCGTTCGGATCATGTCCCAGAAAAGCAAACCAATCATTTGTCTTGCTCAAGAAGGGGTGGTTCATGATGTGACCAATCTAGCCTATTCGACTAGGTTAACTGAAAATTAAATTATTAAAGGACTTAAATCATACGTACATCACACGTTTCTTCTCAATATCCTCCATTTTGTAATATATTTTAAGTACATATAATCCAAGGGACATGAATTACCTCTTTTATACTTAGCAGTACAGACCATCTCTTTGCATTGTCCATTTGGATCATGAGCTTGATAATTAGCATGTTGGGGAGGATTCTAACTTCGAATTTATTCATATGGCATGGATGGGTCGTTGTTTGTTCGAGCTTAATCCATCGTGTTAAACATTAGGATCTCGGTTGATCATATCAATCTTTGTCAAGTGATGAAAATTCCTAGATCTTGTATACAGGGTGGCGGGTTAAGTTATGTAAGTGCCTCTATACTGGAGTAATATGAATTATTATACCAAAGGACATAAGCTTTCTTTTCACCGGATGAAGTAGCTGCCTTCTTCAGTTGCTCCTAATTGTTCGATTTCTCCCATAAGGGAATCAATAAACAAAGCATACCCAGATTAAAAAAAGAGAGAAGATAGAGTATACCCAAGTCATGTGGGTCACACTAATTATTCCCTCCTTTTGTTTTAGCTTCCCCACCGTGAACTAATAGGGCATGTTTTCGAGTCATGTTCTAGATTGTTCTGTGATCAGATCCACCATGAAAATCCTGCATCTTTCAGAGGTTTGACCAGATGAGAAAGCCCGCCAATGGCAATCCTCGGATGGGCTTAGAGGGGGTGAATTGGTTGACCTGATCTTTTGAGCTCTCGTGTGGTTGTCACAGTGTGTAGATGGTGGAGATTGGGGTATAGGAGCTGTGATAAATGAAAAACTTTGTATGTACATAAAATAAGCAAGACAGTATGAATGTAAAAAAACGGAAAATAGACTTTATACAGTCATCCGTTAATCCCTCCATTCCCATTGTCTTCCTTCGCTAATAGCCCAATAAAAATTGAGATCTAAAATAAGAAATCTTGTGATGTTAACCAAGTCACTAGAAAATGTTTCAAGTTTGCCCACACCGATTGACTTATAAGCGATCGTCCTCTGTGTATGTTCAAGTGCATTCAGAATCTGTTGTAGGTTCGAATGTATGTGCGGACATTTCAATTATCTCTACGTCTTCAAAATCATCTCATTCTCCTACATGTTTTTCGGCAGCACATACCGTACACAAAAGTGGACACAGCCCGTGGGAAGAGAGAGGGAGAGACTTCTGAAGGTGGCATCTTATCAGGGAGAGAGAGAGAGAACTTCTCAAGGTGGGGGATTTTTGATCAGGGGAAAGAGAGGAACTTCTGAGGGATGGTTGACTAGTGCTGTTGACACACTTGACACTTGACAGACAAGGCTTTCTCCTGTTTTCACTGTTCTTTTCCAGAGCTATAAATAACAGGTCCCATCTTCTTGCACTTCCACACAACGCTCTCTACCTTCAGCAATTCAGCATTTTGGCGCAACTCTGTCAATTCTCCGTCCAGGTGAGTCCCCAATCTCTCTCTGTCCATTCATGCACTCAATCCCGCATCATCGGATCATCTCTCTCTCAGTACTGTCTTCTCATTTAGATCACGTTTCTTTAACGAACATGCGCGAGTTCTGTAATGATTAGTGATGCAATGTTCAGGAGGTGTATGTTCTTGTTATGTTCGATCCACCGCCATCATCACTATTCTCGAAAGAGTCTTTGCCCGTTGCATGAGTCTGTACTAATTGAATTCTCTTGTACGCTCTTGTTTTCTGTGTTCTGTTTTGTATTTTTCCAATTATCTTGTAGGGATGTCGTGATTCGAAATCCTATCACAGTGATGTTATTTGCTTATAGGTCCTTTATTACTTTAGTTGCGTCAAAGCTAGTTTAATTAATAGTGTATAGGAAAACAACTATGATAAGATGGAGAAAGATAGGTTTGAAATTGATCTTCGCATAAGGCTCTGTTTGTTTAATGTCGAATCTAGAGTGAACCCATCATGAGTTTGTTGGAAAATAATCTAGATAATACACACTGTTTGTTGTAATCAGAATATAAAATTGGAGGTGAGGTACGGATATCCGAATCTCCTTAAGGCGATTAGTTCCGCCAAAGGTGCTCCGCAGATTCACGAACTATGCCTCCCAAGATACAACACCTCGAACCTGTTTGGATTAGCACTATGCAAACAGTGACTCGCCGAACCGTTCAATTGAACCAGCACACTCAGAAAAATCAAAAGAGTAGAGAAGTATATCAAAGCCTTTTGGAATCGAGTCGGAAAAACCAAAACCAAAAAAACCGTAAAGAAGCTCTTTGCTCCCATCTATTTATAGAGATTTTTAGTTCATGTACGTAAGAGATACATGAATTAAATAGACGCATGTATCCACGAAATTCATGAATCAAGAGATACATGAATTCAAGAGATTCATGAATCGAGAGATACGTGAATTCAAGAGATTCGTGAACTCAATAAATACATGAACTAAAAGATACATGAATCTAGGAAATTCATGAATTCAATAGATACGTGAACATAAAAGTTGAGGAAATTCATGAATCCAAAAGAGATACGTGAATAGAAAAACGTATCTTAATTTATTGGCTTTCGTTGATCCATTAACCATAATTACAACAATCCCCCACATTAATGGATCAACAAAACATTTTTGACTCGAAGGAATCCGAGCGTACTGTTGAAATACACCGCATCAAGATAGGTAGCTTTCGCCTTGAACCTTCTTTAGTGAAAGCCTATCGGACTTACTTAACTAGTCGATGGACTAAGCCTTGAATCGCCCGCTGTTTATATAAGCCTAGACAATAAACCTCACACGTAGTATTTCCAATTCAAGATTGGTTCTCGGTTGTGTTCGTTCTTTCGGCCCCGAACCTCTCGGGATTCATGCGTGCTTTAAAAAATCTAGCCTTTATAGATTTTCATAGAGTCGGCCAGCTCCACGCATATAGGTGCATTCCTTTTAAAGATATCCTACCATATCTCACTTGAATGTTATATTCCAAGTTATAGGAATCATTAAACGCATAGCATACCCTTAATAACGCTGTAGGAAAGCACCGTTGCATCATAGGAATGGGAGACAAAGTGCTTACACTAGAGTTTCCAAAATTTGCGTTGTCCTATTGAACCTAGTCCATGGGATCTCCAATCGCATAGGTTAGGTTTCCACCCGGAATCTCTTTATTGGGTTAAGGCTTTTAAACCCATTCCCTCGATGCGCAGCTTTTATCTCGCTCTTTTGACAAACCTTTTGTCGGCGGATCCGCAATATTTTCCTTTGACTTTACAAAGTCTAAAGAAATTATTCCATTTGAGAGCAATCGCCTTACGGTATTGTGTCTACGACGAATGTGTCTAGACTTACCGTTATAAATCACATTATGCGCCCTTGCAATCGCCGCTGATTGTCACAATGTATGCAAATTGCAGGCATAGGTTTTGGCCACACGGAACATCTTCTAAAAATGTCGAAGCCATTCTCGTTTCTTCAAGAAGCTTTATCCAAAGCAACAAACTCAGATTCCATTGTAGAGCGCGTTATTAGAGTTTGTTTAGAGGATTTCCATGACACGCGCACCTCCTAGCGTGAATACATATCCGCTAGTTGATTTCGAATCATCGAATCTGAAATCCAGTTGGCATCACAATAACCTTCCAAAACAAATGGATATTTGCCATATTGTAAAATATAGTCTTTTGTCCTTTTCAAATATCCTAATACTCTCATCGAGCATTCCAAAGTGCTCATGACTGGGTTATCGGTATATCTACTCGCCTTGCTTACCGAGTATGCAATATCGTGTCTAGTGCAATTCATGATATACATGATGCCGCCGATTACTTGAGAGTATTCCACTGCCTAACACTATTTCCAAGTGTTCTTTCTTAAAATTAGGTGTGGAAGAAAAGGATTATTTGTATCTTTAATGCCGAATCCTTTAAATCTCTCAATTACCTTTTCAATGTAATGAGATTGTGTTAAACCTAAGCCATCGAATTCCTTAGAATTTTGATGCCGAGTATAACATCCGCTACACCTAAATCTTTCATCTCAAAGTTCTTTTTGAGAATGTTCTTGGTGATTTTGATGACCTCGTAGTATCTCCAAGAATTAATAAGTCATCGACATATAGACAAATAAGTACATATCCAATGTTGTGGATTTAGTGTACACACATTTGTCACACTCATTGATTCTATACCCATTTTGAATCATTACCCGGTCAAATTTCTCATGCCATTGCTTAGGAGCTTGTTTAAGTCCATACAATGATTTAACAAGTCTACACACTTTGTGTTCTTGTCCTTTGACCTTGAACCCTTCAGGTTGTTCCATATAAATCTCCTCGTCGAGATCACCATTTAAGAATGCAGTTTTCACATCCATTTGATGTATCTGCAAATTGTATAGCGAGGCTATAGCAATCAACATCCTTACAGATGTTATTCTTGTGACAGTGAATAAGTATCAAAGTAGTCAAGACCCTCTTTTTGTCTAAACCCTTTGGCTACAAGCCGAGCTTTGTACTTATCAATGGAACCATCAGCTTTTAGTTTTTTCTTGAATATCCATTTACATCCAATTGGTTTATTTCCAGGTGGAAGATCAACCAATTCCCAAGTATGGTTACTTAGGATAGAATGGATTTCACTGTCAACGCCTTCTTTCCAAAGAAGGAGCATTTGGAGATGACATTGCCTCTTTATATGTTTGGGGCTCACCTTCCAACATGTATGTTAGAAAATCTGGTCCGAAAGATTTTTCTATTCGAGACCTTTTACTCCTTCGAAGTTCGGCTTCTTTGCTCACAACTTCATCATTCTCGATTCCGATTCTCTAAGCCTTTTCGAGAAAGTTCTCCTTGATTTCTTTTTGCAGGATATATATCCTCAAAGAATTCAGCATCCCTTGATTCTAGGATTGTATTGACATGGATTTCCGCATTTTCAGATTTGTGAACCAAAAATCTATATGCGCTACTATTTTGAGCATAACCAATGAATATGCAATCCACCGTTTAGGTCCCAACCGAGTTTGTTTCGGAGGAGGAATTGCCACCTTGGCCAAGCACCCCCACACTTTTAGAAAGTTGTAGGATGGCAACTTTCCCTTCCATAACTCGTATGGAGATTTACCTATCTTTTTGTGGGGTATTTTATTAAGAATATAATTTGCAGTTAAAACGCCTCCCCCACAAGTTTTGAGATAAACTCCGAACTTAAAAGCATGGCGTTAGCCATCTCCTTTAGTGTCCTGTTCAATCGTTCAGCAACTCCATTTTGTTGTGGAGTATAAGGTGCAGTCGTTTGGAGAATTATTCCAAAACTAGCACAAAACTCTTTGAAATTGATTGAACTATATTCTCCTCCTCTATCGACCTAAGCACTTTGATTCGTTTATCAAGTTGATTTTCAACTTCATTTTTATACTTGACAAACATGCTCATAGTCTCATCTTTGCTAGTTAGTAAATAAACATAGCAAAATCTAGTACGTCATCCACAAATGTGATGAAGTACTTCTTTCCACCTCTACTTTCTACAAACTTTAAATCACATAGATCACTATGGATTAATTGTAGAGGTTCACTTGTTCTTTCAATGGATTTGAAAGGTTTCTTGGCAAACTTGGCCTCAACACAAGTCTCACACTTGTAATGGGCATCCAACTCAAATCTTGGAATTAACCCCAAGTTTGATATTCTCTTCATTGTACCATAGTTTACATGTCCTAATCTACCATGCCATAGATAAGGAGACACAACAGTGTAAACCGAAGACTTTTCTTTATTAATAGTCTTTGGGTACACATAATTCGAGTTTACATCAATGACAGCCACGTTGGCTTTAAACAGGTCATTACACAGGTACCCTTTCCCCACATACATCCCTCCTTTCGAAAGTACAAATTTGTCAGATTCAAATACAACTTTGAAACCCTTCTTGACAAGTATGGGGCCAGAAATTAGGTTTTTCCGAATCTCTCGGTACATGCAAAGACATTCAAGCATGGCAACCTCCTTGCCGATGTAAACTTCAGGATCACCTTTCCTCTTCCGGCAATCTTTGCTGATGCGAGTTAGCCATATAAAGCTTTTCATCTTCTTCAGCCTTCTCATAAGATGAGAACATGTGTTTATCTCGCACATATGTGATTTGTGGCACCCGTATCTAGCCACCAGCCATTAGTGTTCGACACCGAGATGCTTCGGACATTACCACAGCAGACAATCTCTCAATATTGTCATGTTCTCAAATTTAGTTGCCGGGCTGCACCATCATTCTTGACTTTTTCGGGCGCTTCTTGCAATCCTTAGCACGATGGCCAGTGCTTGTTGCATATAAAACATGTCCCTTGGAATTTCTCGGAATTGTTCCTTCGCTTGCCTTTTCCTTGAAAAGACATCTTCCTTTTTCTATCTTGCTTGGATTTGGAAGATTCCACAACGTTGGCCTTTGGCTCAGAAGAAGGGTTCGCACTTCTTCTATTATCCTCCTCGATTCTGAGGCGCAGAATGAGATCTTCAAGGCTCATCTCCTTCCGTTTGTGCTTCAAATAATTTTTGAAGTCTGACCAGCCCGGAGGCAATTTCTCAATCATAGCCGCCACTTGGAATGATTCACTAAGTATCATTCCCTCAGCAGAGATGTCACTCGAATTAATTGTAATTCTTGAACCCGACTTATGACAGATTTAGAATCTACCATCTTGTAGTCCAAGAATTTGGCAACCACAAATTTCTTGGTGCCGCGTCCTCGTTTTTGTATTTCTTCTCTAAGGACTCCCATAACTGTTTAGCGATTCAATATTACAATAAACATTATAAAGAGAATT
Organism: Eucalyptus tenuipes; assembly: GCA_014182365.1. NCBI lineage: Eukaryota > Viridiplantae > Streptophyta > Magnoliopsida > Myrtales > Myrtaceae > Eucalyptus > Eucalyptus tenuipes. Next base: position 25,921,774 of record CM024538.1, on the reverse strand, counting down.
CACTAAACAGCTTAAGGATATAATTTCGGCATAAGAAGTCCCCATGTTTCCAAGCCTCCAACGCACCGAGCGTTGTGACATCTTGCTCATCTCGGACTAATTATCGGGCACACCTCCGATAAATATTTCGTCGATTGAGCATGGTCGATAGAAGAACATCTTCGCCGCCACCGTTTAAAGCCCACTCCGGTGAATTTCTCCGGTTTCTCATTAGCCAGAATCGGAGGTGTTGCCATCACAAGAGGCATAGTTCGTTGAACTACCCCTCAAACGGAGCCAAAAGCCATTTGGCCTATACTGTTCAAAACAGTTCCGGTATACTAGTCGTATGACTTGTACCCGCACCACCAAAATTGGTGTTGGCCCAAGGGCCCGTAGCATTGGCTGCTACAAATTCAGACCCCGAGGGTTGAACATCTTCCATAGCAACGGTCGAATCGACCATAGGAACGTCTCCGAAACATTCGGGACATTGAAGGGCACTTGATTGTTTCCAGCCATCTCAATAATCGACAATAACAACAAACAAAGTGAGTGAATAATCGCCTTAAGATTGTTGGAAAATAATCTAGATAATACACACCGTTTGTTGTAATCGAATATAAAATTGGAGGTGAGGTACGGATATCCGAATCTCCTTAAGGCGATTAGTTCCTCGCCAAAGGTGCTCCGCAGATTCACGAACTATGCCTCCCAAGATACAACACCTCGAACCCGTTTGGATTAGCACTATGCAAACAGACTCGCCGAACCGTTCAATTGAACCAAGACACTCAGAAAAATCAAAAGAGTAGAGAAGTATATCAAAGCCTTTTGGAATCGAGTCGGAAAACCAAAACCAAAAAAACCGTAAAGAAGCTCTTTGCTCCCATCTATTTATAGAGATTTTTAGTTCATGTACGTAAGAGATACATGAATTAAATAGACGCATGTATCCACGAAATTCATGAATCAAGAGATACATGAATTCAAGAGATTCATGAATCGAGAGATACGTGAATTCAAGAGATTCGTGAACTCAATAAATACATGAACTAAAAGATACATGAATCTAGGAAATTCATGAATTCAATAGATACGTGAACATAAAAGTTGAGGAAATTCATGAATCCAAAAGAGATACGTGAATAGAAAAACGTATCTTAATTTATTGGCTTTCGTTGATCCATTAACCATAATTACAACAGAGTTTAATGATCAACGAGAAGTGAAGAGAAGCATTTTTGGTCCCTTCTCTGTCCTATCCTCGGAGTTTTTCCTTTTTCAAATATGTTTGATCTTCGCTTCTCATTTTTTAGATCGAAGTTTAGCCTATGTAAAAATAAGTCGGACCAGTTTCATTGACATGTGACTTTATTTAGGTAGATTGATGAATTCAGTCATTTTTTGTGGGGTTTTAACTTTTGAATGTTTGCTTGTTAATTCAAGTTTTTTTTTTTTAAAATTTTTTTTTTTTGCTTTTTCTTTTGGGGTCGAATCCAATAGTTAGCTTGTGAATTTTTTTTTTTGGGAGCGAATAGCTTGTGATTATTTGGTGATTTTTGCAATTTGGAGTTGAGAAATAAATTCTTTACTCCTCCAAAAGGTTTTTCTCTTGGTCGGATCCTCCAAAAGGTTTGAATTCGTGAATAAAAGGTGTTCCTGTAATTCTATTTTTTTTTTCAAAAATTCATTTTTATGATTTTCATTTTTTCCCCTTTTATTTGCTGACTCAACGTCCACCGGGGGACACGTTATGGCCAAGTCGACATTAGGAAGTAACGATTTAAAAGTTTACTAGCATCAATAATTTGTAAATTGTAAAATCATAGAAAGTAAAATAAAATCCACGGAGGCGCGTGAGCTGACGCGCCGGCGACTGCTCAGCGCGACTGTCCTTCTTTTATATGCTGACTCCGGCGTTGACAGTAGTCAAATCTCTCTCTCTCTCTCTCTGTCTCTCTCTCCTCCTCTCATGGCTTTTGCCACGATGGAGCCACCGGAGATGGACCGCCACGTCCGGTGCAAACCGCGGGCCCGCTGCTTCAGGGCCGCGGCGGCGGCAGCCGGCGCATCGGCTGCGAATGCCGATTCCACGTAAGATGATCGCGACACTCGCTCTGTCGGCTTAGATTTCGAACTCTCGGATTGTTCATCTCTGCGATCATCATTTCCCGCCTTCTCGAGCGGAGTTTTCTTACTCCAATCCGTCCTAGATGTTTCAAAAGCCTCTTCCGGCTGTCCTGCTTGCTAGGATGTTCTTACGTTTCGTAGTTCGGTGGAAGATGCGTGGCCCCCCGGGGGGCCGTGATCGGGTCGTTCCGGTGAGGGAGGGGCGGAGCTCGGTGCTAGTGATGAGTCAGAGAACACATATGCTTTGACTGCGCACTTCATTGAAATAGACAGTGAAGGATTAAGAACCCGTTTCGCGTTTGTTTTGGACAAGGATCGATGAACTCGTTAGGAGGAAGCGGATCAACGTGCTTGTGTCGTTGTACTTGGCTCGGTGATCTCGAGGATATGAATTTCACATCCTGCCGAGCGTGTCATTTGGTCATGCAATCGAATATGAGACTTGGCTGCTGTCGAGTTCCCGCGTAGTTATGAGGTGTTTGCTAGTTGATGAGTTGCGAATAAGCACTTTTGACCATGTCTAGTCTTTGTTCTTGAAAAGGTGCCTAGATATACTTGCAAATAGTTAAAAGAGTAAGAATTGAGATTGCGTAGTTTGACTCTTTAGTTTTGGTCATGTGGAACTTAATCTGTCATTCTTTATGAGCATTGCGTGGAGGCAATATCCATGTCATGTCTTCAACTTCATTCTTTTTTTATTTGTTATTGCAGTTAGAGTCTTTGGGATAGCATGGGTAGGACTATTCAGTTGTACGGGTTCTACTCAACAATTAGTGCAGAAGCAGTCAAGAATTTTCTGGAGCAATATACTGGCAAAATGACTGTTTATGCAGTGGAAGTTCAGAAACCAAGAGTTAAAGGGCGAAGAACATGTGCACATGTTCAATTTACTGATAAATTTTGTGGCGAATATATTATTTCTCTCGCTAATAATAAGAATCTCTGGTATCGCAATTCATTTATAAAGGCAATGGAACGAGATTCTGATATTGTTCCAAATCCCAAGGTCTTTCAGCACTCCCTGGATAATGTAACTTTGCATTTTGGATGTCAGACTTCTGAAAATACGTTCACTGCCTTGTGGGAGAGCCCAAATGCCTCTGTAAAATTTGGATTTGGCATGAGAAAATTGTTCTTCTTTTTAACCTGTAATTTCGTGGACTACAAGCTTGAGCTCTCCTATGAGAATATTTGGCAGATTCAGCTGCACCGGCCATGTGGTTCAACTCTGAAGTATCTAGTCATCCAGGTTTGATGCTTCAACTTAATGCTTGAAGTTTTTAAGCCATAACATCGAATTGCTATGTTCTTATCGGTATTGGATATGTTGATGAATTATATGCGGTAGGAAGGCCTAGACAGTGCAGGTTGTAGTGATTCACAATATATAAAAGAACTGCTGTTTTACTTCTCTAAGGGTGATACTCTTTCTAAGATGTTTGATTTATGAACTTCGCCCATCCGCATATTATTGGTAGAGCAGCAATTTTCCTCTGTAATAGCACAATGGTTTAATGTGCCCGTCAAGCTGGACACTACTAATTCTTTTTTTTTTTTTCTTTCTGTGGTTTTATTTCACCAGTTACTAGGTGCCCCTCGGATCCATGAAAAAGATTCCTCCTCTCTCAAATATTTTATGGCAGCCGCTGATGACCAATGGATTAGGGAAGTTGATTTTACCCCATATTTCTGTATTGGCCAATCTTCCTCTTTGTGTTTGGAACTTCAGCATTGTCATCAGCTTCCTGAATTTGATAAGTATCTTGATTGCTACAAAGAACAGAGGAGGTGGTTCACCCTGAAAAGTGCTCCTCCTCGTACTTATCATTCAGATCTTGTACCTGTTGTGCTTCCACCTGCTGGAGTTGCATTGCCATATGGAATCTTGTTCAAGGTCTGTTCCTTGGTTCAGCATGGGTATCTACCATGGCCTGTTCTGGATTCAAAATTTTTCCGGCTGGTTGATCCGAGAAGAATGGACATGAATGTTGATTGCATAGAACATGCTTTGGAAAAACTGGGTCGTCTAAAAGATTGCTGTTACCATCCTGTAACTTGGCTTGAGGAGCAATATCGGCGGTATCTGGGTTCTGACCATAAACCTACAGCTGGCACTCTTTCTCTAGATGATGGGTTGGTGTATGTGCGTAGGGCTCAAGTAACTCCGTCTAAGATGTATTTCTGTGGTCCAGAAGTGAATGTTTCCAATCGGGTGCTGCGTAACTATCCTGGAGATATCGATAATTTTCTCCGTGTTTCTTTTGTTGATGAGGAGCTTGACAAAATTTATTCAACAAATTTGTCTCCACGTAACTCTGCAAATGAAGAAAGGCGAAGCGGAATTTATAAGAGGATAGTCTCAACATTGAGAGATGAAATTGTTATTGGTGATAAGAGGTTTGAGTTTCTTGCCTTTTCATCAAGTCAATTACGGGATAGTTCTCTTTGGATGTTTGCTTCCAGGGAAGGGCTTACTGCAGCAGATATAAGAAAGTGGATGGGGGATTTTCGTAATATACGAAATGTGGCCAAATATGCTGCCAGACTTGGTCAGTCCTTTAGTTCGTCAACGGAAACTCTTAACGTCAGGAAAGATGAAGTTGAAAGGATACCAGATGTTGAAATCATAAGCGGTGGAGTTACATATGTTTTCTCTGATGGTATTGGGAAAATATCTCACCAATTTGCTCTGGAAGTGGCTAGAAAATGCGGTCTTACAATTTCAACCCCATCTGCATTTCAGATTCGATATGGTGGGTACAAAGGTGTTGTGGCAGTGGATCCAACTTCATCAAAGAAATTATCATTAAGAGGCAGCATGCTCAAATACAAATCATCAAATACGAAACTAGATGTTTTAGCGTGGAGCAGGTATCAGCCTTGCTTTCTTAATCGCCAGATTATTACTCTTTTGTCTACTCTTGGAGTCGAGGATCATATTCTTGAAAGGAAGCAAAGAGAGGCGCTATGTCAACTGGATGCTATTTTAAAGGATCCTCTGGTGGCGCAGTATGCGCTGGGGCTTATGTCTCCTGGAGAGAATACGAAGGTTCTTCTAGAAATGCTTATCTGTGGTTATGAGCCAGATGTGGAACCCTTTCTATCAATGATGCTTCGAACATTCTGTGCATCGAAGTTGCTTGACTTGCGTACCAAAGCAAGGATCTTTGTGCCAAATGGAAGATCAATGATGGGATGTTTGGATGAAACAAGGACTTTGGAATATGGTCAGGTGTTTGTACAACTCTCTAGGGTCGGAAATTTGCAGTTTGGAAGCAAAACCATGCTAAAGTCGAGCAGAAGTGAGTCACCGCTCGACACCTTTATCTTTCAAGGAGACTTGGTGGTTGCGAAAAACCCTTGCTTGCATCCTGGAGATGTCCGTGTCTTAAAGGCTGTTGATGTTCCATCTCTGCACCATATGGTTGATTGCATTGTTTTTCCTCAGAAAGGAAAGAGGTAAATTTTTTCCTTTTACTGCTGCTTGCTGGTACTCATTTTTTTTACCATGTCAGTTCTTCTCATTCCTACCGAGTAATAATCTAGGCAGTTGAGTCTGGACGCATCTCTCTCTGTTTTTTTCTTTTTCAATATTTGTTGTCTGAAACCTCTGGTCTCAGCCAACCGTTGCCCCCCCAAAAAAAAGGAGAAAAAACCTAGTGGGTTTGTTTGGTAATTGTGATTATTTTATAAAAAGGTGGAGGGTGCACTAGTTTGCTCATAAAGATACCGAGGTGGTGTTGACAATGTGCAAAATTTTTTATGAGAAATATTTTTTCAAGGCTATCAAGGACAGAGTATTAAGCATGTGAATGAACTGAATGACGTATCAGCATTTTCTTTGTTTGGTCATGTATTTATTTATATAGATAGAAACATTCATGTAACTGGGGTGCACAAAAGATATTGTACGAACAAACCCACGTCGTCCATCCTAGACAACCATATGTAAGCAGATAAAATCATGATCACATTACTTCTCAACTCCATTTTTTTCCCGTAGTTGGTCAACTGGCATCTCTGGCTATAAGTAGAACTTGACATATTTCTTCAGCTGTGATTATCATTGTAGCTTTCATGTTATTTACTTAATAGATACCAAAAAGATTGATTTATCCGGACTTTCTTTAGATGGTAGTTTCATAATTACGAGCAATCATGGAACGGATCTAGATTAGATTTCCCTGTTTGTTCATGCAAGTTCCTGCCCTGTACTAGATAACATTTACACATAATCTACATGATTTTCTGATATTTTGCTACTAACCTCCAGGCCACATCCAAATGAATGTTCGGGAAGTGATCTAGATGGAGACATCTACTTTGTTTGTTGGGATCCTGATCTGGTTCCTCCTTGTTTTTATCCACCCATGGATTATACCCCGGCACCAATTGTAACTCTTGATCATGATGTCACCATTGAGGTACTCATTGGCCACTAACAGGCAGCTACACCTATTATCTCTGAAAGCACATGCATGCTTGCCCGTTAACATTACCTTTGAGAGGACCACACTGATGTAGTTTGCATTCATATTGTTCGAGTGATATGCTTATGTGCAGAATATCTTCTATGAGGCTGTTGAATGAGATCAATGACTTACCCAAAAAAAAAAAAATCAGTGACTTTTAAAGAACAGTTGCAGTGGTAATTTAGTGTGGTTTTCTTTTACCCAGATATATCATATTCTTTTGACAAGCAATATGAACAGAAATTTTGCTAAAACCTGAGTTGAATGTTCTATAGTTGTCATCTTTGGCATTGACATTCCATGCTTTTTTACTCTTCAAATATATTTGTAGTCCTAAAATACAATATGTAGCACGGGATAGGCTATGTTCTGGTACTTCTGAATGGAGACTTTCTATGTGCAACCATTAGTCATCTATCAGGGAAACCAGTAGATGCACAAGTGCCGGACATCACTAGATCCCCTTGTAGTTTATGAAGGAATGAGATACATGAAAGATAGATCATATGGATGGCACTGCTTAATTCAATTTATTGGGGAACTTAGTTGGCAATGTTTGTTACAAAGCAGATATCTGAGCATCTACTCTGTTTTATTAGCATAGTGTAATTCTTGTTGCTCAGCATGTGAACCTTCTAGTTCTTTGACTTGTTAAAGAATGTGTCCTTCTGTTCCGTAGGGTGTCTCTTCAAACATTACTTGCAAAGTCTTTCTCATTTGACATTTCTATATAGTTTCATGAGGAACTTCATTTGTTAGCATCTGCTGCTAATACATACCTTCTTAGTGGATAACTGATAAACTCATGCTAACCCAACTTAATGTTTTACCATCCAGGAAGTCGTGGAGTACTTCGCAGATTACATGGTCAATGATAGTTTAGGGGTTATTGCAAACTCTCACACAGTGTTTGCAGATAAGGAGCCGGAGAAGGCGTGCAGCAAATCTTGTACTGAGCTTGCAGAGTTATTTTCCATAGCAGTTGACTTCCCGAAGACTGGTGTTCCTGCTAAAATTCCGAGTCATCTGCGAGTTAGAGAATACCCAGACTTTATGGAAAAGTCTGATAGGTCCACCTATGAGTCTCAGCATGTCATTGGTAAGCTTTACAGAGAGGTCAAGGGGATTGCGCCACACACTAATTCTATAAATTCCTTCACGAGGAAGGTTGCTCTGAGCTCCTACGATTGTAGAATGGAAATAGAAGGCTTTGAGGACTACGTCACGGAAGCCTTTCAGTACAAACTTGAGTATGATTGCAAATTGAGGAGGTTGATGCATTATTATGACATCAAAACCGAGGCCGAAATGCTGAGTGGGAATATCCTGACGAAGTCGAAATATTTTGATAAAAGAAGAGACCTGGACGGTATAAATTCTGCTGCGAGGTCCTTGAGAAAGGAAGCCAGGTCATGGTTCTATGATACAGAGTCGGGATCAGCTTCTGGAGGTGTTAATATTTATGCAAAGGCATCAGCTTGGTATCATGTGACCTACCACCCTAATTTCTGGGGCCGCTATAAGGAGGAGGCTCATGAAGATCATTTCTTAAGTTTTCCATGGTGTGTTTATGAGAAGCTACTTCACATAAAAAGAGAGAGGGCTGCTGTAGAGAAGTTGGCCAACATCAGCATTTGACTGCAGATTCTGAGTTAAATTTTCTGAAGCATTCAAGTATATCTTAGATGTATGTCTTCCTTGTGAAGGCAAATTATTTGCATCAGTTCTCATGTAAGTTCCATGGACATGCTCTTATGACATATGTCGATCTGTAATAAGTTTGGTACCGTTGTGCATTACTTTTATGTGTGTAATAAGTTTGGTACTCTTGTGTATTACTTTTATGTGTGAATATATATAAGGAACTACTTTTTATCTTAGTGTCGTAGTTATGGAGGCAAACGATCCAATGTCGGTGCTAGTCTATTCAATGAAAACAGCATGTGTGTCGCCATATTTTTTCAAGTGAAAGTTCTTTGTCCCCCTTTCGGATTTCTTTACTAGAATACTTGAGATGTTCATTGTTCATTTCTCTAGTTTCTCTCTAGGACTGCAGAATGGGGTTTGAATCTCTAGTGAAGCATTCCCTACGGCACTCATCGACTCTAGCAAGCGGTTGATATTGAAATGGAAATGCTGACACTGAAATCACCATGAAAGGACACTTAATTTAGATATAACAGAGTAATTTAGGTACTAGCAATTTTATTTTAGTTAATCGAATTTTAGGGCAGTAGAGATGAGTCATCTTCAAAAGATGCATCAATGGCGTTTGAGAACAATGAACATTAGAGTCCCTTCCTTGTAGCTCGATTCCAGTAGGTGGCTGAAATCCTGAGTCTTTTCCACAAGACGTCGAAAGAGTTCATCGATGATCTTGCTTCGGAAGTGTTCGCTGATGATCCCCTCCAAGCCCGCTCTTAGGTGTATCACAATATCCTGTGCATGGACTCCACCTTCATACCTTGTTTGGGTGTTCAGCAGCTCCATCTTCTCTATGTGAAAACTATCGTCCATTTTGACTAGCTGTGCAATCTCCGCCGGAGACGCAGGATATAATGGCATGTTGAAGCAATCCACTTGCTCTTCACTTATTATTCCCTGCAATGAAAAGCTCGCCCATTTGTGGCTCTCTGTCAGTTGAATGAAGTTAAAAGTTCATGCAGTCTAATGTTGATCTCTCTGATAGATGACTATCATGGGAGAAAATTTTAGTGGCCTAACAGATGAGCTGTCAAATCTCTGGATTAGAAGAATTGCGAAAACATTATTGAAAAAAAAGACATTATAATAAAGTTGCATATTATAAGAAATTTGAGTAGAGCTTCAGTTCTTGGATGCGAGACTACTGTGGTGGTATTATTTGTCGTGCTGTCTATAGATGTGCATATGCATGAAACCTTTTCTTAAGTTGAATAAACTTCATATCCCAGGTAGACTTGTTTTTTCCTTCGTCAGTCTAATAAAAGATTATAAGGAAAAGGTCGAACAAGAGTTGGGAGATATTGTGATACCATACCTCTTTGGCCATGTCCATGAGACTCAATCCAATAAGATCATACATTATGCACACGGGTATCTTAGAATATGGAACATCATCTGGTTTTCCAGGCATGGTTAGTACTGCTATCCCTCCTGCGGTAATCTCTTCTGCTCTAGATTTCAGAAACGCTTCCATATCCTTGTTGAACTGACCTGCATATGCATTGCACACTGCCTCGGAAGCATTTGTGCAGTGAATTTTCCCCTTATTCCATGCCGGAGAGTTTCTATTCGATATCTCATCTGGACATCTCGAAAGCCACTGGAGTGCATACTGCGAGTGCACGAAGTGGAGGGAAGACTCTGGGAACAGCCGCCCGTGAAATGACCCCGGAACTCCAGCAGCATAGTAGGGTTTTTCTGGAGGGAGGGACTTGAAGAGGGTGTTGAAGTCATTTGCAGCATGATCGTTGAAGAAAACCTGGAATTCGGGCACCTCGGTAAGGAGGCCTTTGGATGTGAGATTCTTTTGGATGGCATGTATGGCGTTTTGCATGGCAATGAAGGTGTTTGGTCCAACCGAGCAGCCGAGGTCGGCAAGGCGGATTGTTGCAGGACGGGAGGAGACAAAGCTTCTATGTCGAGCTTGTCAATGATTGCCTCGTCAATCATGGCCTTCAGAACATTTGTGGTCGCTCTCTGTAAAACGGTATTCAAATTCGTGAGGGTGACAATTCATCCCCTAGTGGAAAGAACAAGTAATGCACGTAGAATCAGCACTCTCTCTCTCGGGAAAATAAATAAATGAGGAGACTGACTACAAGAAACGTGAAATCAGCATCAATGTCAGCATCTATCAGTATATTTCCGAGGCAAGTTATGTGGCGTTAGGGAGTTATACAGAGAGAGTAAAAGTCTGATTTGTAGCAGAGTCTTTATCTACTGCAGCACGGGGTTCATGGTTTCTGCATCTGTCATTTACTTGCACATTTGCTTAGCGACAATATAAAAAAAAATGCATGAAAATAAAAACCTGGAAGTAAGAGTTCTTGTTGTAGCTGTATTCCCCCTCCCCGGCGTTCATCGGGTATGCCGCCGGCATTTGGGTTTCGGCGTCGCTCATCTCTCTCTCCGTGAACTTCTCGATTCCCCCCTCAAATGCTGGACAATATGAACTCAGCTGTCATTTTGCTTAGGGGTTCAGTACCTTTTTATGTCAAGCGAACCTCATTGGCGGTCTAAATTTTCAAGACACTTGTCGGAGTGATCATCAGCAAAAGCGAAAATTCAATGCACCACTAACGTCGGTCTAAATCCTCCGCTTCGGTTCAAATGGTTTAATAAAGCAGCCAGAGTAGGCTTTTTACACATGAGACAACGCAGCATTCAACCTCGATTCGATCGTGCATATCTTGGACTTTTCAAGGAGTGACTATTCCGAATTTTCCGAGGTAAATCACGTGTCTCCGGATCAGCATGTCCTCGAAAATAGGCAGGATTTCCATCCAGGTCAAAAATCAATTGCGCAAAGTCAAAATTTGACGCCTTGAGTAATCATAATGAAAGTTCAGTTTTTAACTGCCAAACCCAAAATTTTCCTCTAAAGAAAGTTAAAATACTGCATATTTGAAGCTCTGCTTGCCTTCATCTTCTACAGGCTATCTGTAGAGGGTATAGTTAGATATACTCATCTAACTTAGGTTTGTGAAATTTGAGTTTGGTACTCTAAGCTATTTGAGTATCTGGTGTTGATTGTTGACCACCTAGGCTTTCATCAATTGTGGCCGTCTTTGCATTCCGACCCTATACTTCATATTTATAGTCACAGAAATCTATGGCTCTTGATGATTGGGAACCTAAGATCGACATTAGAGGTCATAATTGGCACCTCTTGTTTTACTAGGTGAAAGGCCCAAACAACTTATCAGTGCACTAGCTCACCAGATGTTTTGGTCCTCTAAAGGCCTGTTTGGTAACCATCCAAACAAGCATTCGATTCCCGATTTTTATTCTCGAATAAGTTTGGGACGAGAATCACGTTTGGTAAAATTTTTGTTCAGGGACCAAATTTGTTCCAGAACAGATTGGGAAGAGAATCAAGAATAAAAAAAAAGTTGATTTTTGTTCCGAGAACAAAATTGAGAATCAAAACTTTTCTTCTTTTCTTTTCTTCTTCTTCATTGACCGCCATCCCGCGATCACCGCCCGCCGCCGTCCGCCGCCACCGGTCATCGGCAATTGGTCCGACGAGCTCACCGTAGGCTCTCGTTTGGCCTAAAAAAAAAAAAAAAAAAAAAAAAAAAAAAAGAATAGGAGAAAAAAAGAAAAAGAAAAAAATAAGAAGAAGAATAGGAGAAGAAGAAAAAAAGAATAAAAAGAATAAAAAGAAAAAAGAAGAATAGGAGAAAAAGAAAAAGAAAAGAAAATAAAAAATAAAAAAATAAAAAAATAAAAAAGAAAAAAAAGAAAAAATAAAAAAAAAAAAGAAAAAAAAAAAAAAAAAAAAAAAAAAGAAAAAAAGAAAAAAAGAAAATAAAAGAAAAAATAAAAAAATAAAAATAAAAGAAAAAAAAAAAAAAAAAAAAATAAAAAAAAGAAAAAAAGAAAAAAAAAAAGGAAAAAAAAAAAATAAAATAAAATAAAAAATAAAAAATAAAAAAAGAAAAAAAGAAAAAAAAAAAAAAGAAAAAAAAAAAAAAAAAAGAAAAAAAATAAAAAAAAAAAAAAAAAAAAAAAAAAAAAAAAAAAAAAAAAATAAAAAAAAAAAAAAAAAAAAAAAAAAAAAAAAAAGAAAAAAAGAAAAAAAGAAAAGAAAAAAAGGAAAAAATTATAAAAATTATTTAAAAATTAAAATAAATTGATTTGGAATAGAATCAATGAACACGGTATCAAATGCAATTCTATTCCGAATTATAAATTTTGTACGATTCTACCAAACACGTTAACTTTTTCGGAATCGGTTCGGGAATGTAATAAAAAATAATCATTTCTGATCAGAATTTGTTTCCGAGAACAGAATCGTTACCAAACGCGCCCTAATAATCTAATTATCGAAACAATCAAGATATCTTACTATGAGGCACTCGGAATTTCCCCTGCTAATCCTATCATGGATGACCTAATATGTAAATGTGTTACCAAACGCAATAATCCTTTCCACTGGCATGAGATTCTTGTTGCACGGAAACAAACAAGATATAAGTTCTTTCTTCTTAAACACAATATGGTGACTGGACAATTTTCCTCAATTAATAATAGGATTTTTATTAATAAAAACTAGAAAAAATGCACAACCTTCTCCTAGAAGGCAACTTTTTTTTTTTTTTTTTTAATATACAAGCAAATCTTGAGTAGGGAGTAAAGGACAAGCGTAGGAATCAACTACTATCGGACAGAGCGGGCGAGCAACAATGGTAAGCACACAAGCATCTACGCATCGATCATTATCTATACTTTATCTGCATTTTAAAATGATGAAGAGTTGAATGCCTTCTGTGTAGCATGATTCAAGTTCTTGAGAACACTCGTCAGACAGCTTCTGAACCAATCGATCGAACAACTCGTCGATTTCGTCCTTGTTGAAGTGCTTTGCAAGCATGCCTTCCATTGCTGCCCTCACGTGCGCCATCCATCCGCGGACGTCGTGGGGGGCGATGGGTTTGTTAGCTCCATCGCTTCAATGGTGAAATCGCCATTTTTGGTCACTAGCATAGTCATCTCTTCCGGTGAGGGTGCATTCAGTAGCAAGTTGAAGGAATCCACTCCATCTTCACTGACTAGACCCTATAAACAGTAGGTAAAAAAGCAAAGGCGGTTTACATTTAATTGCTTGAAATATTATTGATAGCGAGGAAATTCGTATCTAAAATGCCGTTCATGTCGTGCTCGTGTGCAATTAGTCATCCTACAAATGAAGAAAATTGTCTAAGGAGACTAATGTAATGGAATATTAAGTACTTTGCAATGACAAGTAAGACAAAAAGTGACGATAAAAAAAAAAAAATGCACCAAAAGACTCTTATTATAATCCGAACATGGCAGGTGATGAAAATTACTTTTTTGTCAATAAAAGCTAATGAAATTTATAATGTTTGATTTTCATAACTCCCATAAAGCAAATATTGTCACTTGATATTTTGAGAGATCAATAACAATCACGATAGAATGATAAAAGATGTATATAATTAACTTTTCTTTCCAATAACCTTGTACGGATGTCATGATCAAAGTTCTATCATAGGGATATTACTTACTTAGGATGTTCATTATACTTTAATTGCAGCAAACCTAGTTTAATTAACATTCTGCATATGGAGGGCAAACAAGCAATCGCACGACAGAATCGCATAGTATAGAAAACAACTATGATAAGGCGGAGAAGGATAGGCTTGCAATTGATCTTTGTATAAGGCTCTGTTTTTTTAATGTCGAATCTACAGTGAACTAATATTGACTTCAACGGTCAATGGGAATCGAAGAGAAAAGCATTTATCATCTCTTCTTCATCATTTGGTTAGAGTTTTTCTTTCTCAAATATGTTCGACCTTTGCTTCTCATTTTTAAGATCGAATTTTAGTCTATGTAAAAAATAAGTCGGATCGATTTCATTAACATGCATGCCTTAATTTTGATAGCTTGTTGAAATCCAGTTATTTTCGTGGAGTTTTGACTTTTGAATGTTTGTTTGTTGATCCGTTTTTTTTTTTCTTTTTCCAATGTTGTTTTTAGCTTGTGATTATTTGGTGATTTTTGCACTTTTGAATCGAGAAACAAATTCTTTAATCCGGAGAATCCAAAAGGTTTGAATTTGTGAATAAAAGGTAATTTTTCTTTCCTGCGATTCTATTTTTTTTTCTAAAATTCATATTTATGCTTTTCATTTTTTTCCCTTTTATTTGCTGAGTCAATGTCCCTCGGGGGACACATCGTGGCTACGTCGACATTAGCATACTAAAGTTAATGGGTTAATACAAAAAAAATGCTAAATTAATATATCTATAACAAATTTATCCAAAATTTTTTTTTGACTATCAAAAACCCTAAATTGATGCATCTAATTTCCGTCAAATTTGATTAATATCATGGAAAAAACATAAACTTGTATTTGTGACAAGCATGATTATTATTACAAAAAAACCCTAAATTGGTATGCATGTGATAAATTTATCCAAAATTAATTTTTTGACTATAAAAAACCCCATAGTGATATACTTTTGATATTTTATCCCAAATTGGTATATTTACGATAAATTTATTCTCTGTTAGTATTTGTTAAATTTTACTAAGTAATTGTTAAGTTGCATGACACATAACAGTTGACCGATATACTAGTTTGAGATTTTACTTTCTATTTGTCATAATTGTATCGGCTTTGTATTTTTTGTACAATTAATCTAATTTAACGAAGAGTATTTATGTTATAAATGTACCGGTTTGAGATTTTTAGCAATAAAAAAAAATTTTGGAGGTAAATTTGTCATAAATGTACCAATTATATTTTTTTGTAGTCATTTGGGAAAAATTTATTATAGATGTACCAATTTGAGGTTTTTCGTGGTCAAAAAATTAGTTTTTGAAAATTTGTCACATTTGTAATAATTTAAGGCTTTTCATGGTATTAACCGTGACAAATGGAGGGTAAAACCCCAAATTAATATACTTGTCAAGTGCCACAAGTTATCTAACTTAGCTTTTTAATGGTAAAATTTGATAGAAACTAACTTAAGATAAATTTTAAGATAAATTTGTCACAAGTGTCAAATAAGCTAATTTGGAATTTTTTTTAGACAAAAAATTAGTCTATAGTAAATTTATTATAAGTATATCAATTTGAGATTTTTCATTATATCCACATAAAGTTAATATACCTCTAATAATAGTACTATTGTTTTAGTAGCATCAATACTTTGTGTAAAGACATGGAAAGTAAAATCCACGGAGGCGCGTGGGATGACGCGGCTGTGACAGATCTTCACTTCCGAGCGACTGCCAGTCGCGCTGGTCAACTCCGGCGTTGACAGCAGTCAAAGTCACATTACGGCACTGAAGTGTCTGAACTCTCTCTCTCTCTCTCCTCCTCCTCCTCCTGTAATGGCTTTTGCCACGACGGAGCCGCCGGATACGGGCCGCTTCGTCCGGTGCATCGGCTGCGAATGCTGATTCCACGTGAGAGTTGCGACTTCCACGGTCGCTTCACTCGCTCTGTTCACTTCGATTTCGAACTCTCGGATCGTTCGTCTCTGTGATCGTCATTTCTGGCTTTCTTGAGCGAAGTTTTCCTTACTCCAGTCCGTCGTACGTGTTTTTGAAAGCCTCTTCCGGCTGTCCTGCTTCCTAAGATGCTCTCAGGTTTCGTAATTCAGTCGAAGATGCGTGGGCCCCGGGGGGTTTGATCGAGTCGTTCCGGTGAGGGAGAGGCGGAGCTAGATGCAAGCGATGAATCGGAGAACTCATGAGGTGTTGGACTGTGCAGTTCGTTTGAATAGACAGAGTGTTGGATCAAGAATCCACTGCCCGTTTGTTTCGGACATGGATCGATGATCTCGTTAGGAGGAAGCGGATCAACATGCTTGTGCTGTTGTACTGGGCCCTGTGATCTCGAGGATGTGAATTTCTCACCTGCTGTCGAGTTCCCGCATAGTCATGTGCTGGTTGCTGGTTGATGAGTTGTGAATAGGCAATTTTGATCATGTCTCGTTTTTGTTCTTGAAAATGTGCCTAGAAGTACTTGCAAGTAGTTAAAGAGGTAAGACTTGAGATTGCGTAGTTTGACTCTTTAGTTTTGGTTATGTGGAACCCTACTGTCATCTTTATAAGCATTGCGTGGAGGCAATATCCATGTTATGTCTTCAAGTTAACTTCATTCTTTTGTTTTGTTTTTTTTTTTTTTTTTTTTTTCAATTGCAGTTAGAGTCTTTGAGATAGCATGGGTAGGACTATTAAGTTGTACGGGTTCTACTCAACAATTAGTGCAGAAGCAGTCAAGGATTTTCTGGAGCAATATCTTGGCAAAAAGACTGTTTATGCAGTGGAAATTCAGAAACCAAGAGTTGGAGAGGAAAGAACATGCGCACATGTTCAATTTACTGCTAAATGTCATGGTGAAGATATTATTTTTATCACTAATAATAAGGATCTCTGGTATGGCGATTCATATTTTAAGGCTTCGGAACGAGATTCTGATATTGTTCCAAATCCAAAGGTCTTTCAGCACTCCCTGCATAATGTAACTTTGCATTTTGGATGTCAGACTTCTGAGGATACGTTCACTGCCTTGTGGGAGAGCCCAAATGCCTCTGTAAAATTTGGATTTGGCATGAGAAAATTGTTCTTCTTTTTAACCTATAATTTAGTGGACTACATGCTTGAGCTCTCCTATGACAATATTGGGCAGATTCAGCTGCACCAACCATGTGGTCAAGCTCTGAAGTATCTAGTCATTCAGGTTTCATGCTTCAACTTAATGCTTGAAGTTTTTAAGCCATGACATCCAATTGCTATGTTCTTGTTGGTCGTTAATATGTTGATGAATCATTTGCGGTAGGAGGGCCTAAACAGTGCAGGTTGTAGTGATTCACAATATATAAAAGACCTGCCGTTTTACTTCTCTGAGGATGATATTCTTTCTATGATGTATGATTTATGAACTTCCCCCATCGCCATATTATTGGTAGAGCAGCAATTTTCCTCTGAAAAGTAGCACATTGGTTTTATATGCCCGTCAAGCTGGACAATACTAATTTTTTTTTTTTTTTCCTTTCTGTGGTTTTATTTCACCAGTTACTAGGTGCCCCTCGGATCCATGAAAAAGATTCATCCTCTCTCAAATATTTTATGGAAGCTGCTGATGACCAATGGGTTAGGGAAGTTGATTTTACCCCATCTTTTTGTATTGGCCAATCTTCCTCTTTGTGTTTGGAACTTCAGCATTGTCATCAGCTTCCTGATTTTGATAAGTATTTTGATCGCTACAAACAACAGAGTGGGCAGTTCACCCTGAAAAGTGCCCCTCCTTTTACTGACCGTTCAGATCTTGTACCTGTTGTGCTCCCACCTGCTGGAGTTGCCTTGCCATATGGAATCTTGTTCAAGGTCTGTTCCTTGGTTCAGCATGGGTATCTACCATGGCCAGTTCTGGATTCAAAATTTTTCCAGCTGGTTGATCCGAGAATGGACATGAATGTTGATTGCATAGAACATGCTTTGGAAAAGCTGGGTCGTCTAAAAGATTGCTGTTACCATCCTGTAACTTGGCTCGAGGATCAATATCAGCGGTATCTGAGTTCTGACCATAAACCTACAGCTGGCACTCTTTCTTTAGATGATGGGTTGGTGTATGTGCGTAGGGTTCAAGTAACTCCTTCTAAGATGTATTTCTGTGGTCCAGAAGTGAATGTTTCGAATCGGGTGCTGCGTTACTATTCTGGAGATATTGATAATTTTCTCCGTGTTTCTTTTGTTGATGAGGAGCTTGACAAAATTTATTCAACAAATTGGTCTCCACGTAACTCTGCAAATGATGAAAGGCGAAGCGGAATTTATAGGAGGATAGTCTCAACATTGAGAGATGGAATTGTTATCGGTGATAAGAGGTTTGAGTTTCTTGCCTTTTCGAAAAGTCAATTACGGGATAGTTCTGTTTGGATGTTTGCTTCTAGGGAGGGGCTTACTGCAACAGATATAAGGGAGTGGATGGGGGACTTTCATAACATACGAAATGTGGCAAAATATGCTGCCAGACTAGGTCAGTCCTTTAGTTCATCAACAGAAACTCTTAACGTCAGGAAAGATGAAGTTGAAAGGATACCAGATGTTGAAATCATAAGGGGTGGAGTTACTTATGTTTTCTCTGATGGTATTGGAAAAATATCTCACCAATTTGCTCTGGAAGTGGCTAGGAAATGTAGTCTTACAATTTCAACCCCATCTGCATATCAGATTCGATATGGTGGGTTCAAAGGTGTTGTGGCAGTGGATCCAACTTCATCGAAAAAATTATCATTAAGACGCAGCATGTATAAATATGAATCATCACATACAAAACTAGATGTTTTAGCGTGGAGCAGGTATCAGCCTTGCTTTCTTAATCGCCAGATTATTACTCTTTTGTCTACTCTTGGAGTCGAGGATCATATTTTTGAAAGGAAGCAAAGAGAGGCGCTATGTCAACTGGATGCTATTTTAACGAATCCTCGGGTGGCACAGCATGCGCTGGAGCTTATGTCTCCTGGAGAGAATACCGAGGTTCTTCTAGAAATGCTTATCTGTGGTTATGAGCCAGATGTGGAACCCTTTCTATCAATGATGCTTCGTACATTCTGTGCATCGAAGTTGCTTGACTTGCGTACCAAAACAAGGATCTCTGTGCCACATGGAAGATCAATGATGGGATGTTTGGATGAAACAAGGACTTTGGAATATGGTCAGGTGTTTGTACAACCCACTAGGGTCAGAAATTTGCAGATTGGAAGCAAAACCATGCTAAAGTTGAGCAGAAATGACTCAACGCTCGGCACCTTTATCTTTCAGGGAAAGTTGGTGGTTGCGAAAAACCCTTGCCTGCATCCTGGAGATGTCCGTGTCTTAAAGGCTGTTGATGTTCCGTCGCTGCACCATATGGTTGATTGCATTGTTTTCCCTCAGAAAGGAGAGAGGTAATTTTTTCCTTTTACTGTCGGTACTCATTTTCTCACTATGTCAGTTCTCATTCCCACTGAGTAACATTCTAGGCAGTTGAGTCTGGACGCATCTCTCTCTCTCTCTCTCTTCACATTTTATTGTCTCCGTTGGATTATGCGGGAGCGTGTGCGCAAGCGTGTATTTGTGAATGTGGAATATAGCAAGGGAGCACATGGGAACAAAGAAAGAAAGGCTTCTATTATTAGTTGGTATTACAAAAGAAAGGAGAGGAGGTTGGCGAGTTGGTCTGCACCTCAAGATTGGATGTCCACCTCTCTATTTATAGTAGAGTTCACCGACTCAACATTACAGTGATTTCCACCACTATAGCGATAATACAGCTGAACGTTAACAACTTAGAATCTAGACAATTCCTTTGTTGCCGACTTTATGCAGATCACGAACAAATCTTCGACTTGGACACGTTAACAATTCTTCACCGCCTAAGCCTTGACTGACTTTGACATTAACTTAGACTTCCCTTGCACTGACTGGGACAGCACATTTCCAGCAATGTTTTTGGACTTTTCTTCACCGTCTAAGTCATTAACAGCAGGCATTTGATGAAGCAAAATGCTTGCAAATGAAGGAAACATATTTTCCATGCACGTAGACTTCTCTAGTTTGTTCTAGCATTTTCCAAAAATGGATCACTTTTTAACGGTCTCAAACCTCGGGTCTCAGCCAACCGTTTACCATTTTCTATGTCAGTTCTTCTCATTCCCTGTCTGTTTATGTAAGTTCCTGCCCCGCACGTGATAGCATTTACATATAATCTACATGATTTTCTAATATTTTGCGACTAACCTCCAGGCCACATCAAGATGAATGTTCGGGAAGTGATTTAGATGGAGATATATACTTTGTTTGTTGGGATCCTGATCTGGTTCCTCCTGGTTTGCATCAACCCATGGATTATACCCCAGCACCTCATGTAACTCTTGATCATGATGTCACCATCAAGGTACGCATTGGCCACTAACAAGCAGCTATACCTATTATCTCTGAAAGCACACGCATGTTTGCCCATTAAGCATCATCTTTGAGAGGACCACACTAATGATAGTTCGCATTCATATTGTTCGAGTGGTATGCTTATATGCAAAACATCTTAAATGAGGCTGTTGAATGAGATCAAACACTTTTAAAGAATAGTTGCAATGGTAATATAATGTGGTTTTCTTTTACCCAGATATCGGATTCTTTTGACAAGCAATATGAACAGAAATTTCGATAAAAACGTGAGTTGAAAGTCCTTACCAGTTATAAAATAGATACGCCATTATTGCTGTAACTGGATCATAATTTATGTGGACTGAGGATATCTTCAATTTACTCAACTGAATTGGAAAGGAATACCTTGTCATGGCTTAGCGAATTTAACTTTTCAAATTTGTACAGATAGTTGTCATCTTTGGCATTTTTATTCCATGTTTCTTCCCTTTTGGTTCTCCATCTTTAGGTTCTTCAAATATATTTGTAATCCTGAAATACAATATGTAGAATCAAATAAGTTATGTTCTGGTACTTCTGAATGGAGATTTCTTTGTGCATCATCTAAGTCATCTATCAGGGAAACCAGTAAATGCACAAGAATCGGACATCACTAGATACCCTCATATTTTATGAAGATGAGATGCTCGAAAGGTAAATCATATGGATGACACTGTTTATTCCAATTTATTGGGGAACTCATTTGGCAATGTTCATTACAAAGCAGATATTTGAGCATCTAGTCTGTTTTATTAGCACAGTGTAATTCTTGTTGCTCAGCATGTGAACCTTATAGTTCTTTAACTTAAAGAAAGTGCCCTTCTGTTCTGTAGCATGCCTTTTCAATCTTGACTTGCAAAGTCTTTCTTATTCGACATCTCTATATTTGTTTCATAAGGAACTTCATTAATTAGCGTCTTCTGCTGATATATATCTTCTCACTAGATAACTAATAAACTCATGCTATCCCAATTTAATGGTTTAACATCCAGGAGGTCGTGGAGTACTTCGCAGATTACATAGTCAATGATAGTTTAGGGGTTATTGCAAACTCTCACATAGTGTTCGCAGATAAGGAGCCAGAGAAGGCATGCAGCAAATCTTGTACTGAGCTTGCAGAGTTACATTCCATAGCAGTTGACTTCCCTAAAACTGGTGTTCCTGCTAAACTTCCACGGCATCTGCGAGTTAGAGAATACCCAGACTTCATGGAAAAGTCTGATAAGTGCACCTACGAGTCTCAGAATGTGATTGGGAAGCTTTATAGAGAGGTCAAGGGGATTGCACCATATACCAATGCTATAAATTCCTTCACGAGGGAAGTTGCTCTGAGCTCCTACGATTGTAGAATGGAAATAGAAGGCTTTGAGGACTTTGTCAACGATGCCTTTCAGTACAAACTAGAGTATGACTGCAGATTGAGGAGGTTGATGCATTCTTATGACATCAAAACCGAGGCTGAAATGCTGAGTGGAAATTACCTGACGAAGTTGAAATATTTTGATAAAAGAAGAGACCCTGAAGGTATAATTTCTGCTGTGAGGTCCTTGAGAAACGAAGCCAGGTCATGGTTCAATGATACGGAGTCAGGATCAGCTTCTGATGGTGTTAATATATATGCAAAGGCATCAGCTTGGTATCACGTCACCTACCACCCAAAATTCTGGGGCTGCTATAAGGAAGAGGCTCATGAAGATCATTTCTTAAGTTTTCCGTGGTGTGTGTCTGAAAAGCTTCTTCACATAAAAAGAGAGAGGGCCTCTATAGAGAAGTTAGAAGAAATCAGCATTTGACTGCAGATTCTGAGTTAAATTAGCATTCAAGTATATTTTAGATGTATATCTTCTTTGTGAAGAAAAATGATTTGCATTAGTTGTCATGTAAGTTCCACGGACATGCTCTTGTGGCACATGTCAATCTTTAAGGAACTACCTTTGAACTCAGCTGTTAGTTTGCTCAGTTGTTTAGTACGTTTTTATATTAAGTGAACCTTATTGGTGGTCTGAATTTTCAATGGGAGAATTACCAAAAAAGTCATAAACCTATTGTAATTGTGCCAATTCAATTATAAACTTTTTTTGGCCAATTTAATTCCTAAACCTTTTATAATTGTGCTAATTCAGTCCATCCGGCCAAAATTGGCTGGCCGGTTGGCGCCGATGTGATGTCGGCAGAGACAGTCGGTTGGCGAGGCAATTTTTAAATATTTTTTAAAAAAATTTAATTTTTTTTTCACTTTCTTCTTCCTCTAACCGGCGGCCGGCCAGAGGTGAGGGCGGCGAGGTCTACCTCGCCGGCCACTAGTGAGGCATGCCCCCACCGGCCGGAGGCTAGGGCCAGCGAGGGTGAGGCCTCGCCAGATCCGGCAAGTCGGCCCTTGCCAAGGGTGGGTGAGGTTGCTGTCGCCAAGAGCTGCGGTGGAGGCAGGGAGGGAGAGGATGAGGAGGAGGAGGAGGCGGCGAAGCGGCTGCGGAGATGCGAAGAGGGGCGCTGCGGCTGCGGCGGGGAGAGCGAGGTGTGGGCGGAGATCTGTGTACGAGTGCGGGGACGACGGTGACGGCGACGACAACAATGGGGATGTCGGGTTTCTCTGGCGCTGGAGCAATGCCCCCATCTCTGCAATCGCTTCGCCGCCTCCTTCTCCTCCTCCTCATCCTCTCCCTCCCCGCCTCTACCGCAACCCTTGGCGACGGCAGCCTCACCTAGCCTTGGCGAGGGTCGAGCTCGCCGGATCCGGCAAGGCTCGGCCTCGCCCGGCCTTGGCGAGGGCCGACTAGCCGGATTTGGTCGGCGAGGCTAACCTCACCGGCCCCTTGCCTCGGCCGGCGCCGGCCGGCCAAAGGAAGAAGAAAGTGAAAAAAAAAAAAAAAAAAAAAAAGATTAAAAAATTTTAAAAATAGTCCACAAAAAATTTTTCGGACTGAATTGAAAATTATAAAGGTTTAACTAATTTGGCCCAAAAAAAAGTTTATTGAATTGACAAATTGCAATAGTTTTATGACTTTTTTGGTAATTGTCCCAATTTTCAAGTGACTTGTCGTAGCGATCATCAGCAAAAGCGAAAATTCAGTGCACAACCGTTGACACCTAAATTTTGGCGACCCGTTTATTTATTTTTGCATAGAAAATTAGGGTTTAATTTTATCCCTAAAAAAAAATTAATTGCATAGCATATAGATTTAGGTGCATTTATTTTTAATTTGCATTTTTTTTGTGTTTATTTATTGGACCAGGTGGGGGTTCGAATTTTGCCCGGACTAAGCCCACAAAGCAAGCAAAATTGGCCCGAGCCCGTTTTCTTTCAATGACAATAATTACCTAAATGGATATTTGAAATAATATTACGGTGGATTTTTGAAATTTAAGAAAATCGGGTTGCAATCTTATCTTTAGGCGATAAAATTAGTAGAGAATATTTAGGAGATGTGGAAAATAAAAAGTAATATTACATGCAGAAAAGAAATCTTCATGGATATAAATTTGGAAAAAATTAAAACCCTAATTCATGGCTTATATAAAGAAAAATGCGTAGGTTTTTCAAGGAGGCCACACGATGAAATACACGGCTATTGAGGGCTTTTTATAGGGTTACTCTTCGTCGAAAGGAAAGAAGAAAAAAAGGTCAAAAAAGTGAGAAAAGAAAAGTGAAGTTTCGGCAGAAAAGTAATGGTGAGTAGGGAGAGGAGACCGTGAGAAGACGTCAATCAGCAGAGAGAAAAAAAAAACAACAAGAACAGTGTCGTCTTCTTCGCGTGGGTAGTCTCGCGCTGTGCCGGCCACTGCCCGTTCCTCTTCCGACGTTGCTGCGGTTCCTGTTCTGCTCGTTGTCGCGCCTACCGCATCTCCACCCACCGCCGGCAGTTGAACCGCCAGCCATCGCCACTCCGCCGGTTGTCCGCGACCGCTCAGCGCCGATCAGCCTCTGCATCAGTCCGACGGAGCCACCGGCTTGCCGCCCACCGAGCCACCGGCGACCCAGAGCCGCCCCGACGCCCAGCTCCGCAGAAGCCACCGCCGCACGACCCAGCGCCCCTCCACGCAGCACCGCTCCAGATCTGGAGCCCGAGCCACCATATGCCCGTCCGATGCCCCGGCGTCCCCTGTAGCCCGCACTTCCGCGCCGGTCCGTGACCAGTCGCTGCTGCAGATCCGGTGGTCCGCTCGACGCCAGCAGGCCCTGGATTGCCCGAACATCGGTAGCCGCTCCTGCACGCCCTGTTACAATCCCGGCGAATCTATTGCCGCCCCGCCCTTGGTGCTGTCGCCGGTCCGCCCGCCGCCCTTGCCGGACTGCCTCACCCGACCGACGGCCGGCTCCCCCATTGAGACCCACGAAGCTGCCAAGCCGAACAAAAGGGAAAAAAAAAAAACAAAGGGAAAAAGGAAAATCAATTAGGTAGTTTTTTATTTATTTACTTTGTTCTATTTTTTTTAATGTTATTTTCACTTATTTACTTTGTTTTTTAGAATTACTCCTGAATATATAATTGAGATTCCGACATGAAAGAGCTCCTCAAATTAGGGATTGACAGTCCGATTTTCGCGCCCGAAATCCGACTCACATCTTTTCAGAAAATCGCCAATCCGATCTCACGCCCGAGATTCGATTCGCGATTTATTTTAAAATCGGCCAACCCGATCTCACGCGCGAGATATGGTTTCATCAATATTTGGATATCAATCTTATCCCGCTGATTTCTTTGTCGTAGTATTTGAATTAATTTTATTTTAATAAAAGGAAAAAATCCAAAAAAAAAAAAATCTGAATTAGGATTAGGTTTGTTTTAGAATATTTTTAGTCTTAGGGTTATCTTGCATATTTAGAATTGCAATCTTATTTCAAATTTTTAAATAAAAATCCAAAAAAGGCATTCATTTAGGATGTTAGTTTTCTTTAATTCAGACAGATTGCATGTTTAATTGTTTGGCAATTTTAAATTTCGAATTTCATAAAAGAAAAAGAAAAAAAATTAGAATTAGGGCATTCTTTGCACGTCATTGCATTTTAGGATAAAATTGCATGTTTCATTTTAAGTTTAGATTGATTTCTTAGATAGATTGCATCTTAGGTTAGAGATTGCTAAGTTAAGATAATATCTTAGTTTAAATTAGGACTTAGTCGACATGATCCTTAATATAAGCTGGATAAAATCTTAATCTAGGTAGATAGTTTTTGCATTTTTCTTAATTTCGAATTTCATGAAAAACACAAAAAAAATTGTCTTAGAATAAATTCATCTCATTCTCTAGGATAGACTGCATGCTTATATTTTATTTATGTCATATAGCTTAGGTCATATTGCTATATCATATCATTGCATGTGAAATTAGTAACATTGCATTGCATATAAATTAGATTCTCGTTAATTAAGTGAAAACAAAAAAAAACTTGAGTGATTGCGTGTAAATTAGAAATCATATCTAGGACTACTGATGTGAATTCTGATCTAACATTGCAGATGCTTTCATTACTATAAGGTAAGTCCCGCATTTTATTTATTTGTTTTTTCTTGGGCGTTAAATTGGTGGTTTCTTGCACTCGCACGATCGCCTCACGTGTTAGAAAAGTAAATTAAAATCAATTCAAGCTCGCCCGCAAAAACATTTTTCAAAATAAAAGAATGGTACCGAAAGGGCATTAGAGAAATCTAGTGTAACCAAGTCCCCGTACCCAAAATCTCCTGGTTCGTAGAAGTAGAATAATTCTCTCATTATTTTACTTAGGTGTCTAATCGACCTACCGTAAACTGATTAGTGGCGGCTCCTAGTTGAAAATCATTTGCATGTTAAGAACTTGAACCTAAGTCGCGAATTGGTATGGGCTTGGGAGAGTGCGAGCTAAGTTTAGGCTTAGTAATCCATTAGCCTAATTTTAGGTGGTTCGGCACCCGAAATTTTGGTCGCGACAACAACTAACGTCAGTCTTGATCCTTCACTTCGGTTCAAAATCCTAATGGTTCAATAAAGCAGCCAGAGTAGGCCTTTTGCACATGCCACAATGCAGCATATGAGTACCTTGCACTTTTCAAGGAGTGACTACGCCAAATGTTCTGGGTAAATCATGGGGCTTACTTGTATAATAGTCTTTAGGCTATTATAAGAATAACAATACGCTGTGAGCCACAAATTCTCGAACAAATGGACCTCACAATAATTTCTAATTATTTGTTATTTATTTTTTTTGACAAAAAACAGGTTGTTATTCTCATAATAGATTAAGGACAATCACATAAGCATTTCTCTATATCACGTGTCTCCAATTTACTATATCCTTGAAAATAGGCAAGATTTCCATCCAAGTCAAAATCAATTGTAAAAAGTCGGAATTTACGGCCTTGAGCAATTAAAATCGAAGTTTAGTCATTTAACTGCCAAAGCCAAAATTTTCCTCTGAAGAAAATTCAAATACTGCATATTCGAAGCTCTTCTTGCCTTCATCTTCTTCTGGCTGTCTTTCGAGGGGTATGGTTCAGATATACTCCTCTAACTTAGCTTTTTTTTTTTTTTTTTTTTTTCTTGGTAAGCTATTCGAGTATCTGCTGTTGATTGATGACCAACTAGCCTTTCATTGGTCGGGGTCGTCTCGTCAATCCAATCCTATATGTCATATTCATCATGAAGATGAGGACCGATCATCAAAACAGGCAAGTCTATAATCAAAACAGAATTTCCCCCGTTAATCTTATTGTGAATAACCTGATATGTAAATGTATAACCAAACAATCTTTTCTATTGGAAAGAGATTCTTGTTGAATGGGAACCAAACAAGGTGTCGAAAGGGAACCGAACAAAGCATTAGTTCTTTCTTCTTAAACACAATATAATGACTGAACAATTTTCTCAATTAATAATTGGATTTTTATTAATAAAACTAACAACATAGGATTTTTATTAATAAAAACTAGAAAGAAGAAATAAAGCACTATTCTTTAGTACAAGACAAACATT
This sequence comes from Eucalyptus tenuipes, assembly GCA_014182365.1. NCBI lineage: Eukaryota > Viridiplantae > Streptophyta > Magnoliopsida > Myrtales > Myrtaceae > Eucalyptus > Eucalyptus tenuipes. The sequence continues at coordinate 25,894,589 of CM024538.1, read as the reverse complement.
TTATGCAAGCAAATCTTGAGTAGGGAATAAAAGACAAGCGGAGGGAATCAACTACAATCGGACAAAGAGCGGGCAATTAACTTTCGTAAGCGCACCAGCAACTACGCATCGATCATTGTCGATGCTTTATCTGCGTTTCAAAACGAGGAAGAGTTGAATGCCTTCTGTGTAGCATGATTCAAGTTCTTGAGAACACTCATCGGACAGCTTCCCAACCAATCGATCGAACAACTCGTCGATTCTGTCCTTGTCGAAGTGCTTCGCAAGCATACCTTCCATTGCTGCCCTCACGTGCACCATCCATCCGCGGACGTTGATGGGGCCTTTCGTGTTGGGCGATGGGTTTGTTAGCTCCATCTCTTCAATGGTGAAATCGCCATTTTCGGTCAATAGCATAGTCATCTCTTCCGGTGAGGGTGCATACAGTGGCAAGTTGAAGGAATCCACTTCATCTTCATTGAGTAGACCCTGTAAAAAGTAGGTAAAAAAGCAAAGGCAGTATACGTTTAATTACTTGAAAAGTTATTGACGGTGAGGAGATTCGTATCTAAAAAGTCATTGATGCCGTGCTCGTGTGCTTTTAGCCATTGCACGAATGGAGAAATTTGTCTGAGGAGACTAATGTAATGGAATATCGAGTACTTTGCAATGACAAGCAAGATAAAAGTGGCGATAAGAAAACATGCCAATAATCTTGAGATGTCGGGTGATGAAAATGTCTTTTTTATCGATAAAAGCCAATCGGTTTTATAATGTTTAATCTTCACAACTCCCTATGGAAAAGTACCATCACGTGATATTTTAAGAGAATTAGTAATAATCACAATAATATGGTAAAAGATGTATTTGACAATTAACTTTTCGTTGCATGAAGATGAATAGTTTTTCTTTTTTCTCTTTCCATGGCACTTTTTCCTTAAGCTTTGGTTATCATAAATAGGACACTTTAAGGTACTTACTTCATTCACCATGTCCATGAGACTAGAAGCCATGAGATCATACATAAGCCCGCTTGGAACTCGCCGATGAGGCATACCCTGCGGAATTCCCGGCATGATAATCACCACCATCCCTCCGCTCACTGCCTCCTCAGCCCTGGTCCTCAAAAACTCCTCCATATCCTTCGCAAACTGCTCTGCGTAAGCTTCAACCACTTCTTCTGGGGCACTAGTGTAGTGAACCCTACCTTTGTTCCATGCTGCCGAGTTCCGGTCCGTCACCTTCTCCGGGACCTTGGAGAGCCAGTGCAGCGCGATCGAGGAGTACACGAAGTGAAGGGAGGCGCTGGGGAACAATCTGGTGTGGAAAGAGCCAGGAACACCTGCTGCAAAGTAGGGTTTATCAGAGGGGAGGGTCACGAAGAGGGTGTTGAAGTCATTTGAGATCTTGTCGTTGAAGAACACGTGGAACTCGGGCAAGCTTCGAGAATTAGGGCATTGAGATTTGAACTTCCGTTGCAAGATTTCTACGATGTTTTGCATCACTATGAACGTGTTTGGACCGGAGGCACATCCCAGGTCAGCGAGTTGGATTGCATGGGAAGGAGAGGAGAGACTTGCAATGTCGAATTTCTCCATTATAACGGCATCAAGTTTTTCGTTCAAGACGTTAGTAGCCAATTTCTGAGAATCAACTCAACAGACATTAGTTATTGTACCAATATATGAAATATCTTAGTACAGTTTTATCTGGATTGAAGAATTATAGTGATTGGTTCTTTTTCACATCTTTTTTGAGATTATTTTGAAATTATGATGTTATTCATGCAACAAATGGAGATTGTCATCAGGATCATAAAAAGAAAAAGGAACGGATGAAGAAGAGACCTGGTATTGGGAATTTTTGCTGTAGCTGTACTTTCCATCTCCTCCATTTGTTGTGGGAGAATCCACATCAGGGTTTCTATTGCCCATCTCTCTCTCTCTCTCTCTCTCTGCGAGTGGAGATGGGTGGACGGTGGGAAATTATATATATGAAAATAATCCAAGTAAACTATTGTAGCTAAAACAGGGAAAATTATTAAAAAGTCTTATACCAATTGCAATTGTGTCAATTTAATTTTAAATATTTTTTGGGCTAATTTAGTTCTAAACATTTTGTTTTGTGCTATTCAGTTCATCTCACCAAATTGCGTCGACCGTCTAGCGGACATTGAAAGTGGTCCACAGCAACGTCTATGTAAACATTGGTCTGCCAAGATTGGACGAATAGACTAAATTTATATGATTACAAAATGTTTAGAACTGAATTGGTAAAAAAAAAAGGATTGAATTGGTATAATTATAATAGGTTTAAGATCTTTTTGGTAATTCTCTAACTAAAATATGGTGTCCATTAAACCATGTAGAAAAGTAATCTCTACAAAAAAAAAAAAAAAAAAGAACTAGCAAATTTTTTTTTAAGTGTATTTCCAAAAAAAAAAAAAAAAAACAGCTTTAGCTTTTTAAAATATTAGGGAATAAGTTTACTAAAAGTCCTAAAATTTGTAGCGAAAGTGCAATTAAGTCTAAAACTTGTAAAAAAATGCGATCAAGTCTTAAAACTTGTCAAATTGATGTAATGGAGTTCTTTCGTTAACATAATTAATTTATTTAACAGAAAATACTGAAATGACATTTTTAAATTAATTTCTCTCTTCTATGTGGCATTTTTTTTTAATTTTCTTTTTCAAATCTCATTTAAATTAGATAAAAAAATAACAAACTAAAAATTTATATAAAAAAAAACATTGAAATAATAATAATAATAATAATAATAATAATAATAATAATAATAATAATAATAATAATAAAAAAGAAAGGAAGGAAGGGCGGGCCTCGCTAGTGGGTAGTATTATTTCCGCCACCCATCGCCAAAAGGGTCGGTAACCCTCACTAGGCTCGAGTGAGGGTGCTAAGATTTGGATAATCGTCCAAATCTAAGTGGGCACCCAAATCGATGCCTCACCAACTATCTCCTAAGGCCGGCGTCACCCAGATTTAGGTGCCCTTGCCCGAGTCGGCAAGGGTCACTAGCCCTCGTTTAGGGCTAGCAAGGCTTCGCCTAGGGTTGGCGAGGGCCGACCACCCGACTTGGGCCAGCCCTTCCAGTTATGGGTAGTCGTGGCGGCGCCCATTGATGAGGCCCTACCTTCCCTTCCCCCTCCCCCCTCCCCCCCTCCTCTCAAGTTTTGCTTTTTTAAAATAAAATTTTTGATTTATTAATTTTTAATTTAATTTAAATAAAATTTGAAGAAGAAAATAATCATAAAAAATGCCATGTAGGAAGAAAAAAATTTGACATCAATATATTTCGTTAGATATATTGACATTGCTAATGGAAGAACTTGATTGCACAAATATGGCAAGTTTTAGAAATTAATTGTACTTTTTGCAAGTTTTGTGACTCAATTGCACTTTCGTGACAAATTATAGGATTTCTAGTACATATACCCTTCATCAAAATACACATGTCATCATCCTCATAAGATAGATCGATGGTTTGGAAATTAAACATAATCTTTATTTGACTTCTTGATTATCGTCCATTAAGTTCTAAACTAGTTAACAAAATTCATAAAAATAATATGGCACTTTGCATGCATGAACCTTTTCAAGAGTTTCCACTCAGCAGTTCGTTTGTCATGGCAATCAATCAAGTTTAGTTAAAATGACCATACCTTTAAAATTAAAAGCATATATTTAGTTAGACTTTAGGGGTTAGGGCAGATCAATTACGACTAGCTATAGAAAGAATTACACAAAAATAATGACGCTTAATCTAATTAATGCATCATTAAGAAAAATTGATGGAAAGAATCTTTTGCAAGGTGGACAACATCTACAAAGAGTCAAAGAGGGATCTCTTTCATGGCCTAGTAGTACATCAAAGTATAAAAGCTGTTCCCTATGCCACTTGTGAGCTATTTTGGACCACACTTGCGTGGGTGTGTCATAATAATGCACCGGTTTTCTAATTCATTTTTGTTGAGGATAACATAATAATAGGGTTTTAAATTGGTGATATGGAAATGGCCGAGGAAAATGAAAATTGCTTTAGTAAAAATCAGTTGTACGATGTGAAGGTTATATAATTTTTATAAAAAGTCCCGATGGTGACAATAATCCTTTTAGTAATTAGATCATATCATGCTTGATTGTCCTTTACTCGGGGATGTGTCAATGTAACTATATGAGACAAACTAATCAGAAGATGTCTATGTTCTAACTATAATTGAGGAGGGGACCGATTAGTCCCATCTAATGAGCAATGTCTACATTGTATGGACCTTAATTGTCTTTTACTTGAAATTATGTCATGGTAATTATGAGTGACAAATTAATCACATGATGTCTGAATTCTAACGATGGTTGAAGAGGGGACCAATTAGTGCCATCTAATAAGCAATGTGGACATCATATGAACCTTAATTGTCCTTTACTTGGGCTGAGTCAATTAATCACGAGTGACAAACTAATCACAAGATGTCTAAGTTCTAACAATAGCTAGAGAGGTGACCAATTAGTCTCATCTAACATTGCATGGACCACGTCGTTTTAAATTTATACCAACTCTCTTGTTCTCCAAGTTTACAGGTAGAAAACCTACACAAGTTGTCATTAGATTAAATAAAAAAATATGCCTTGAGTTTGACTACATAAGATAAAATATCTTCAATTGGATCAAATCAATCTTATGAATTTCACGCATGCATCCATGCTCAAATTATTCCAATTAGTTATCAGAAAGATGCTCCTTCGAGACCGTTTGTATATCTAGAATTGACCAAGAAAATATCATTACATCAATATTTTGAGATTCAAAGCCAGAGTCAAGGTTTTACTTTAAACTCAACCTTTTATCGATTTTAAATCAAATTTGAGTTTATTCTCATGAACAAGTCATATAAGCCATAATAAAGAAAGCCCCACGCTTTATTTTAGATGACTATGGTTAATTTACGCTTAATTTGAAAAGGGTCCAAATTCTAATGACAAGGCGCAATTGATGACTAAAGTTATACTTGATTGATTAGGATTCAAATTGTTTAAGATTTGATTGCAAATTTTGAAATGTTTACAACTTGATTGCATTCTCTAGAAACTTTTAGAAGTTCTGGTATAATTTTCCTGAAAGGAAAATAAATTACTGAGCTTACCCGCTATGAGGACAACTCCATGTTTTTTTACAAGATGACCTTTCTTATGACATTATGATAGCGCTTAGTTTTGTACATTGTAAAACCCTACATGTACTAAGGTTTTAGTTTGTGGTCATATGCAATCTCATTATTATCACAATGCAGTCGCAAATTTTTGCTTGGTTTCTTGTCATTGACGACCTATCGCTAATAACTAAAAAATTTAGTTCTCTCTCTCAGGCGATTGATGGTGATTATTGGTCTCAAAAGCTCGACTCGCAGACCAGACCCAGATTGACCTCGAGGGTCCTCGAACTCAGATCAAGCATGACCAAGCCGTGATGTGTGAGAGAGTGTTGACACCTAAATTTTGGCGACCCAGTCATTTATTTATTGCATAAAAATAATGGATTAATTTTACCCCTAAAAAATATTAGAATTAAATTGCATAACATATAGTTTTAGGAGCATTTTTTTATTATTACATTTGCATTGGACCGATGACGGATGGATTTGACTTGACATTCGGAGCCCGTTATTTTCTAATGACCAACAATGAGGAATGATGATTTGATATTTTGGTAAAAGATTCGTAATATTCTTCCAATATTCGATAAATATTTATGCAAAATATACATTGAGTGATATATTTCGTAGCAGATTGGAAGATTTCGGAGGAAATATCAAAATAATCAAAGAGAATATTGCACTTGGGGGATATACTGAACAATATATTGCATGGTCATTAGAGATTTCGTGAGGAATTTTCTTTCCTTGATGGGATCATACCATCCACCTATAAAATGCTGCTCGGTCAAGAAAAGAGGGGGGAGGCCACACAATTCCATACATGGCCACATTTAGGTGGGGAGCACAGAGTAATCTCACGACGTATAGAGAAACACACGAGAGAATAGAGTGCTTGAGATGGGCAGAGTCGTGGTCGAACATCCCCTTCTCAGCCGTGACCTTGTGCCATTTGTCGAGTTTCGCTGCCGTTTTTGGCTCCACTGGCCGCCTTTGAGTCTCTCTCGAAGACACAAGACAGTCGCCCACGTTTGTGCTGGTTGGGTCCAATTTCTTCTTGCAGGACTTTTGGTGAATCCGCAGCAGGTGGCAGCCCTTGGACGCTCCTCCCACATCAGCACCATGTCCTTGCAACAATCCAAGTGCTTCATTGAATAGTCCGATTCGCCCCTCAAAGTTTACGTGTAGATTCTTGAACCGACCGCGATTTGTGACTACTCGCCGAGCAAGGACCTTTGTCGCGCGTGATTCGAGTCGCAAGTGCGAGCCCCCCATCGTGCCGATCACCCACCGCAATTCGCATGATTTTTTGTCCGTCTAAGTTTGGAAATGGTATCCGAGCGATATTGCCATTTAGGTAATAATTTTCATCAAATTGATCTTTATATATTTTTATTGCCTAATTTCTGAAATCGCTATCTTGTATGAATCTTTAAATGATGCTATCGTATCCAAAAATATCGAGTATCTTTTTAAATTAGGGATTTATTCTCTAATTTCATAACATGCATACGAATGACAGTCCGATTTCACGCCCGAAATATGACTCACAATCGCATAGAAAAATCGCAAATCCGATCTCACGCTCGAGATACAATTCGCGATTTTTTAAAAATTGATTAATCCGATCTCATGCGCGAAATACGATTCGTCAATTTATTAGATGGATATCTATCATATCTTGCATGATTTGTTATCGTGTTATTTGAATTGATTTTATTTCCGTAAAAGAAAACCCAAAAAAATATATTTGAGTTAGAATAGGTTCATGTTAGAATATTGCTTGTTTTAGGGTTAATTTGAATGTTTAGAATAGGAAATTTATTTATTTCGAATTTTTGAAATAAAAATCCCAAAAAAAATTAATTCAGGATGTTAGTTTTTCCTTTCGTTAATTTAAATTGCATGTTTAATTATTGAGTAATTTTAATTTCGAAATTTAATTTAAAAAAAAAACATAAAAATTATAATGCACATGTCATGTAGAATTAGGTCATCCATTACATATCATCTAAATGTGTAAATGTTAGAATAGTTGTATTAATCTTATCCTATCACTAGATTAGGTCATTTAATAAATGTTGTGTGACATATAGTTTGCATGTTAGGTTGCATTGCACGTAATTTCTAGGCTTCATTTAAATAAAAGAAAATCTTGAAAAAGATTGAGTGATTGTGTGTTAATTAGAAATCATATCTAGAACTGTTGATGTGAATTTTGATTTAACATTGCAGATGCTTTCGTTGCTATAAGGTAAGTCCAATAATTTATTTATTGCTTTTTTTTTGTGTTAAATTGGTGGTTTGCGCACCCGCATGATCACCTCACGTGTTAGGAAAGTAAATTAAAATCAATTCAAGCTGCCTGCAAAACATTTTTTTCGAAATAAAAGAGAAATGTACCGAAATGGCGTTAGAGAAATCTAACGTAATCAAGTCCCCGAACTCACAATCTCTAGTAAATCTCCCGTTACTTTATTTGGGTTTCTAATTGATCCACTAAAAATAGATTAGTGGCGACTCCTAATTAATAATATTTTTCATGCTAAATACTTGAATATAAGTCATGAATTGATATGAGCTTGGGAGCGCCCGAACTAAGTTTAGACTTAGTAGTCCATTAGCCAAACTCTAGGTGGTGCACCCGAGGTTAGGTCGAGAGAGAGAGAGAGAGAGAGAGAGAGAGAGAGAGAGAGAGGAATAAGGGTATTTCTTTGAGTTGGGAGTTTGGTGAGCACAACGATTACTGAAAGAAAAGGGACATGAACCTAGGCTCAGAAAATATTAATCCTAACCCATGTATAAGCGACTTATCTTATCATAGTTTCGTAAAAAGTACAATCATTATCGACACAATATCATCTTGTTTGGAATGGTATTATAGAAATGCTAGACAAAAAATGCTAAAATATATCTTCCTATAACAAGAAAAATGAACACGTCTTCAATTTATCTGCTTAAGGGAATATCGAATCACATATCAAATATCCACAATCGACGACCCAAATTTATCTAATTTTGTTAAAGGCAGAAAATACTCATTTTGGATAATCAAAATATATTTTCTTTTTCATGAAATGAATTAAGCCAACTTTCGGTCTCCTAAATTATAATCTTCGTGCAATTTGCCCCTCAAATATTTTCTTATGCAACTAGATCCACCACCTCGCTCGATTTATGGGATCTTTTGGTTGAATGAAAGCCATCACGGCGAAAAATCAATTATTGCGCGACAAGGCCGGTACATGAAGGAAATCGACGTGCAGCGTCGATCCGACGGGGCCTCCCTTGGATCGAAGGTACAAGATTTTCTGCTCACACCACATAATCATAAAAAGAACGCTTTCAAACGCGCCTCAAGATGACATACAACTGAATCTTTTCCCTGTAGCTGGATTCCACCTCGCGAGAGCGCTCCACGAGCTTCCTCACTAACCGATCGAATATCTCGTCCACGATCGCTTGGTCTCCGAAATGGGCGGCGAAGAGGGGCTCCATGGCGGCTCGCACGTGGTTGGTCCACTCCTGCATGTTCACCGGGCCGGTCAGCCACGGCGATGGGTTGGCCAAGTCCATGGCCTCGATGCTGAAGCTCCCGTCCCTCTCCACGATCTCCCTCATCTCCTGCGGCGAGGCTGCGTATATGGGCAAATTGAACGAGTCCACTTGTCCCTCCGTTATCACTCCCTGCAAATACGGATCTCACAAGAACATAAGAAGTACACAAACATCTCAATCACTACGATGCGATAGGACAGAACGGTCCGAAGTTTTACCTCTTGTGCCATCTCAAGTAGGGCTAACCCTAGAAGATCATACATCACCCCAGCTGGGAGCATAGCGTGCGGCATTCCGTGAGGAATGCCGGTCGTGATGATCACCATCAACCCTCCCCCCACGACCTCTTTCGCCCTCGCCCTCAGGAAATTCTCCATGTCCGCCGCAAACCTAGCTCTATATGCGCCCACCACCTCATCCGGCGCGCTCGTGTAGTGGACCCTCCCCTTGTTCCACGTGGCAGAGCCCTCGTGGAGGAGTTCCTCCGGAATCCTAGAGAGCCAGTGGAGTGAGACCGCGCAGTGGACGAAATGGAGGGAAGCCTCGGGGAACAGCCTCCCGTGGAACGAGCCTGGGACGCCGGCCGCGAAGTACCGCCTCTCCTTGGGGAGCGAGCGGAAGAGGGTGTTGAAGTCGTTTTCCGGGAGGTCGTTGAAGAAGACGGAGAATTCGGGGATTTCGCGATTAGGGCATTGGGCTCGGTACTTCCTCACGATGAAGTCGAGGATGTTTTGCACGGACACGAAGGTGTTCGGTCCGACGGCGCATCCCAAATCGGCGATGTTGATTGTGGTCGTCGTCGATGAGAGTCTCTCCACGTCCATTTTGTGGATTATCGCTTCTTCAATTTTGTCCTTCACGACGTTTACGGCCAGTCCCTAAACGTCAAAACGAATGAGAAATGGATTAACCATATCGCCCAGTATTTTTCAATCAAATACTGTTGCCAATATCAAACATGAATATCAGACAAAACAAAATAAAAGAAAATTCCTATAAGAAAAATTCATATGACCCTCGTTTGCCTCAAATATAGGTAGCATTGTTGGCTTCTGACCAACTCAGTCCCAAGGTATATACTTTCGTAGCCTATTAGAACACACCAATGAAACCCAACAATATCAATGTAAATCAGGCCTCGCTTAAGAAAATTTTAACTTAAATTTCATGAAACTAAGTGGTCATAAGATGTTTAGGTCACAGTTCTTGCACGTACTAGACAACATTCAAAACCTCAGTATTAAAATATCTTTAGATGGTAAAAAGCTTCTGTGAAATTGCACGTCCAAGAATAGTAATTCAAAATCGAAAGTTCAAGATTAGAATCCAAAAATATGGAAAATTAAGAAGTAAAACCTTAGTTTTCAACTGTCTTACTTCTGTTAAGCATTTAAATAGTTGAGTGAGTTTACTATTTGTGAATCTTTTTTTGTTGTGATTTATAGGGTCCAATTTGTTGTTTGAACATTTACCAATGTCAGATCAAGTAAAAAAGGGTCAAATTAATGTAGTAAAAAAATATGTAGGGATAAACAACATTTTTTTAATATTAAAAGGGGTCAATTTACCTTATTCAACATTATATGGCACCGCCACTGGCACCAATATAATGTTCTCCAAATTTTCCTATATTCAATTTTGAACCTCCATCGACGAAAAATAGGTCACATCAATCATATAATATAGTATCAAGTACATACTTGGGTGCCCCCCTCCCCCGAAGGTCGTATGTTTCTATATTTTTCTCTAACTATATCTCTACTTGATGGATTATGAATATATTTTAATATCAAATTAAGTTTGGAGGAAAAGTATTGTCCCTTCTAATTTTACGCGATTTGATGTGATGATGTGGAGTATAACACAACCAGTAAGAGCATCTATCGAGTTGATGCTGAACGATCCCCACTTAGACTTACATGCATGCATGCCACGACGAGATTGAAGTTGACGAGAAAAAGCTTCATTTGATGCCGCGACAAGCGGCTTTCATTTTTCAACGGACTGATTGGCGAGACGCAACTCATGTTAGATTCCAGACGAGATTGACCCACTGGTCCCAACACATTTATCAGTAATTGGTCCCATTGTTAGGTTTTAGATCTTGCTCGCGGTGTGGTCCATATACCCTTGTTTTGATGAGTTTGTTCATGTTATATTTTCTTTTTTTAAAGACGAGAAACTTTGGAATATACAAGGAGAACCAGTGTTTAAGCCGGAGATTTGTGACCTAGGCACCAAAGCAAATGTCGGTTGAATAATATAGGGATGTAGTTTTTTTTTTTCTGTCCTTAGTTAGAGAAAACTTTGTCAAAACACAATCTAATGGTGAGTTACAGGTATTGACATCATGCATAAAAATTAATAAAAATATATGGGTAATGTCACCAATCAGAGGAAATTTCCTTCTATCAAGAATGGAGAAAAATATGGTCCAACAGTATATTGCTCGGTAACTCATAGGGTCCATCACAATACACATATCTAGATCATATAGGTATATAGGTATGTACATATACGTCTTGCAAAGAGCTCATTATTGTTTTAATATCCGAATACAATACAGATAAAAGTTTGTATTACTCTTGAATACTTAACAAAGAAGGTGGTTGCACAATTTTAAAGTTGAGTGAGCACCGGCCTTCTTTAAGAACCGCACGTATATATTGTGCTATAACAATGAGTTCCTTATATATGCAAGCATGTGGTTGGCAAAAATTGGTGGCCTGATCCATGGAGAACAGTGGAGGGAGGGCGAGGGAGAACAATTGGTGGCCTGATCCATAGAGAACAGTGGAGGGAGGGAGAGAGAGAGAGAGAGAGAGAGAGAGAGAGAGAGAGAGAGAGAGAGAGGAGTTTTTGCATCTAAACATGTATGTCCGAGACATAGACATATTTCATATACTTGCTAACTTGGTAAATGAAAGGGAAGAGGGAGAACAGTGGAGGGAGAGAGAGAGAGAGAGAGGAGTTTATACTTGTATGTCCGAGACAAACATATTTCATATACTTGCTAACTTGGTAAATAATAGGGTAAAAGTTTTTACAATCACTCAAAGAACCAATTCTCGAAAAATGATAACCGTTGGATCACAAATGTATAGATTTGATGTCAATGCAAACCTTCTAAGTATTTCCGTGTATTACATAGGAATCACGGCAACAAAATGGTTCTTTGACCTTAAAAGCTGTTAGAGAGAGAGAGAGATCATGGTTTGATCAAGCACTATTGTGCAACGTAGATAGTTACCTGATAGTACGAGTTCTTCTGATAGCTAAAACTTCCACTTCCCCCATTTGTTGGAAGTGATGAATAAGGTATCAACTTTGCCATATATCTCTCTCTCTCCCCCTCTCCCTCCCTCCCTCCCTCTCTCTTTCTTCTGTGTGTGCTTTTGTTTGAGAGGATATAGCTCGAGAGTTGATCGGGAGGCTCTCTTATAGAAGGAGAGGAAAGCATGCACACGTATAGCACCCTATTTGGTTATAACTTATCACTAATTCTTTATTGATTACCACTTTACATGTCGGTAAAATAAGAGATTTAGAAATTAAGTTTGAACCCTCCAAGAATTTTTTTTTTTTTAACAATGGTAGGATTAATTAATACTGTACTACTTTACCGACCATAACTACTAATGTCTGATTAAATATAGCATGGTGTCTAGATACCCTAAATTAGACTTTGGGACCACCTCACGACTTCTTGAATTTGGCAACTATTTCTTGTAGGGTTATAGGCCTCTTTCTTTTAAGAAAAATAGCATTTTTTTCCTTAAAAAGCTGCGCCAGAAAAGATTAGAAAACAAAAAACTTCAAAAAAGAAAAGCATATAGGTCTTGTTATTAACCCATTTCACAATTTAGGGAAGATATAGGGTTGTTAATATTCATCTATTTGAAAATTTTCGAGTGCACTAACTCTTCTTGGGTACTATTCTAGTTGAAAATTTCAAGTATGTTATATGATTAATTCAAAAAAATAAAAGCGAAAATATTTATTGTCAGTATCAAAACTTGCATAATTTCCTTGGAAAGATCTTACAGACAGCCTTGTTGGGTGCATCCATGGCTTTCCTTGATCTTGTGGTTTGTGGACCAACTCCATCCAAATGAATCTGAATTAAAGAGAGTGACAAGCATTATTAACCTTTGAAATCGTAGATGTTTTGTTTTGTCATAGGAGAGTGGAGAGAACAGCCTGCATTATTCACAAGTTGCTGTCGCAGTTGCTTTATTTTATCCGCAGAAAATCAATGTCATTGTCATTTGTCGAGAAAATCCATCTTTTCTTGATTTGATGAAAGCGACCATCGGCTACTGTAATTTCAGACCCACACTAAATCAGCTTCATTATGACGTAAAAGTTGTGTTTATTTGCATCGTTTTCAGCTTGGTGACGTTTTTTCCGTCTCCATTGATTTTCGTTCTGACATGCATGGACATTTACCTTGTACTTAGATGAATATTAGGGCTAAAGTGGTCGCCCGTGCGTGATTTTATTTTGAGCAATTATATTCATTTTCATCATCTTAGATCATAGTTTTCCCGAAATAAGTTGATAGTGTATAATTTTTTTGCTGAAGGTATTTTTTTTGAAAAAATGCTTGTTTGGCAAGGTATACATTTAGGGCTACAAGGTTCAGTATACGAATAATTCCCGTCTTTCAGCAGAACAAAAGGAAGAAATTATGTATTTCGTTTAATAACATTAAGACGGCTTTGACCAACTTTGTCTCCACACGAAAATTACTGGTTCGTGGATTGTTCTTGGATTCTCTTAGTTTACAGTATATTTTCTTCGTTTCAAAAGAAAAAAGAAAAGCTGTATCTGCAATCATGATTTTTTTTTTAAATAGTATATTCACCCTAAAAAGATGGATATTCTGCTTCCTCGTTGCCCTACCGAAAGGTAGGATACCTGTGACTCTAGCCACTTCACCTAGTTGTCCCCTGGCAATCATCTTCGACATAAACAAATAGGGTCTTACACTATCCATGCAAATTTTGTTTATAAAAAAAATTAAATTGATTTTTAATTATTATGGTGTTTTCCAGCTTTAATGCAGTCGTGTCTTCTTATAGAAGTAGAATTGTTTCAGTAGAGTCCTTTCGTCATTAACACAAAATTAATAAGTTGATTAGCATACTGACACATTTTTCTCCATTATTAAGAGGATGGAAAGCAACTCCTAAGAAAATGTGCATTTTTTATCTAGGTAAAACACGAAAATATTAAGAAAAGTAATGAAAAAAAGAAGGTCGAGAGGGAGGGGGAGGCATCCACGAACAAAAATTGACCAATGGGACCACCTTGAGGGGAAAAATACAAACTTCCTTTCTTAAATTGTGTGAATATTGAAATCCTTATTTAAGACGCTATCAAGTTCATGATCAAATCTATTCCTGACAACTATCGCTAGCCATCATTTTTTATGGTCTCGAGGTACAATAATTAGTGTCGTAAACCACTGTTGACTAATCATTTCATCGCAAATCAATACAAACTGTGATATTATAAATATGGAGATCATGTATACCTAATTTTTTTATAAGAGCATTTGAGAGGACATAGAATTTTACGGAGTAAAGGATTTACAGGTAAATATTCTTGTCTCGATTTAGTCCATCTCAAATTGGGTAATCTGAGTAATGAAATCTGGTCGGTTCAACTTGAAGTTCATGTGTCGAGTGGATGATATCACTCAATCTAAAGAGGAATAATTGTAGGTAAAACTTTTCCCTTATATATTATGCCGACTAGTTGTTAAAAAACTATGCCTAAAAAGAATTGAGTTTTTCTTGGAACATGAGAGTTGTTGGGTGCCTTGGGACCAAGAGTAACCACTTTTTGTCTCTTGCAAATCTTTTAGTAATATATATTCAAAGCCATTTTTATGAATATAAAATTTTAGGTGCAATTTTGCAAAAAAAGCGAATTGTGGAGGCATGGAAAATTACAATGTTATATCCTATACTTATTATTATTTTTTGAGGTTTTCTCGTTGTACAATTTTTCCACTGCCCACAAAGATTGCAAAGTAAACGAGTGAAAAATTACTCTCATCGACATGCACATGGATAAGGCGCATGACAAAAGATCATTTTTGTATGCTAAAATATAGTAACAATCTCATTTAAGGCCTTATCAAAACTTTAGTTCATGGGTTAAACATATGATATATGCATGCGAGCAAGACACGTAAAACCCTAACTACCCAATAAGGTATGTCTCCCCTTATCCTCCTTCATCACATGCATCCCCACTGCGGGAACAATCTCGTATTCTTGGACAAAGGAAGCGAAACAAGCAGCTTTTATGCTACTAGGCACGAAGCAAGCCGCCACGTTATGTTACTTTTTCCAAACGGGGAAAAAGAATGTATTTAGCTCTCCGTAGAAAACGTGAATTTTATAATAGAAAGGCAAGGATGTGAAGATAATTTAATCTCCTAGATGTGTCTCACTACCAAGCAAAAACAAAACAATAAGAAAAAATACCTTCAAAATGATGATATTCATCAAAATTAATGGGCAGTATGTACATAGGGTTCTATAGCCACAACCATTTGTTATTAGTTAATCTAGGTTTGGGGGGGGTGGGGAGCACCAAAGGCAATAACCAGTTTATTAAAGAAATGCAAGATTAACTGCTTCAAAATTTAATTAATCGGAATCAAAGCTGGCAACCTAGACTAGAGCCACGGCCTGGGCCTCGAAGATTCTCGCCTCTAGCATGAATAATTGATCACCATGTAGCCTCAAGCTCATTCGCAGTGATTTTGTTTAGTTTCAGTTCGTAGGTAGATTTGACCAATCAAAGAGTCTTAGTAATGTTAAAAAAAGAAGAAGAAAGAAGTGGTATCTGGCTTCGACGAAAGACGTTCCTTTAAAAATAAAAGAGGGTTTTGACTAAGGAATATATAGAATAAGACCATACAAATTTGCCTTACTATTTTTGATTCTTCTTGCTAAATCAAGCAAGTTTGGTGAACCCGCCGAGGTTGATTTGACCTTATTACAGAAACATTTCTATGTTTCTAGCAATTTAAAGTAGTTTTTAGAAAGTTGTCTCCAGCTTAAGAATATTGCTATTTTCGAAAGCATATCACCATGCACTCACCTTCGTTCCGTGATATTTCCATCAACAATCATAGGTGCTTGTGTCACGGGTCGATCAATTTCAGTCGATCAAACACCGCGCGGCCTTAGGATCGGTGATCCTAAGTAAGCCTTTTCGCTCACACACGCACAATACAAAGGGTCGGAAGCACAAAGGGCGTGTATATTCACTTTGAGTGAGCTAAGCTCAAAGGAGGGGGAGGGACCCCTTTTATACAAATCCGGATCGATTCTCGGCCGTGGATCGTCCCTCCGATCCAACGTCTGTGTTTGAATTCGGTCATCATTACAATCAGATCAGTAGGTGGCAGTAGGCATGGGGAATCATCAACCGAGGCCTGTACAAGTCAGGAGCAGGTCTGGGCAGCTCAGGGATGCACGACCGGATCAGGCACAGCATGGGCGAGTCATGGTCGTCTGTCAGGGAGCAGGTGAACTGCTCCGGATTTGTGCAGGGGCTGATCGAGTATTGATCCGAGGCAGCTTGCTGGTCGTGCACGGATCATGCCCTGCATCGTGCACGGGCGGATCAGGCACGGATCATGTCAGGCCGATCAGTGGATCGGGTAGTTGGTCGACCAGGGGTCGATCGAGGATACATTGCATCGATCAGGGACTGATCAGTGGTCGATCATGGACTGATACAGGATCGGTTAGGGACTTGATCGGGGCAGGCATCGATCAGGGCGTTCCCAGCTACGCCCTGGTGCGTGACATGGCTGAGCATGGACGGTCTTGGTCATGCTCGTCCGTCGGCCGTGTCATTCTCCCCCACCTAATCGGGCGACGCCCTCGTCGCGTCCGCAGCATGGAATGCTTCGATGTGCTTCTTGAACTGCCACATGCCCTCGGAGGGTTCCCAACTCGCTTCACTCTCGGGAAGGCCCTTCCATTGGACGAGATATTCCCTTCTCGGTGCACAATACCGCTTCCATATGATCCGATCGGCCATGATGCATTCAACATCCCGATCATAAGAAGTCTTCGCTCCAAGGGGTGCTCGCTGTGATGTGCTCTGATCCGGATCATCCTCGTCCGCATGGAACGGCTTTAGCATGCTCACATGGAACATGGGATGTAATTTGAGCTTGGACGGCAAGTCCAGCTTATAGGCCACTTTTCCAATCCGCTGCAACACTCGGAAGGGGCCTTCGTAGCGACAGATAAGTCCTTTGTGTATGTCCGCACCGAAGGACGAGGTGCAATTTGGCCGGTACCAAGTCTCCCACCTGGAATTCTACATGCCGTTGCTTCCGATCAGCCCATTTCTTTGTGCGTCTTGAGGCACGATCCAAGCACGCTCGCGCCAAGTCTGCGTGTTCACCACATTCCTTGGCCAGCTTGTACGCGGACGGGCTGCTACCTCGATATCCCGAGGCGATCGCGCTCGGAGTGAGCGGTTGTTGCCCAGTCACGATCTCGAACGGGCTCTGGTTTGTGGATTTGCTCTGCTGCAAGTTGTAGGAGAACTGAGCAACATTGATCAATCTAGCCCAATTCGCTTGTGTGTTGCTCACATAATGCCGAAGATAGATTTCCAGTAATGCATTCACCCGCTCCGTCTGTCCATCGGTTGGGGGATGCATGCTGGTGGAGAAATTGAGGTTCGTCCCCAGCAACTTGAAGAGCTCGGTCCAAAACCGCCCGGTGAATTGAGGATCACGATCGCTCACGATCGTGCGTGGAACGCCTCAATATTTGACGACGTGCTTGAGGAATAGCTTGGCCGCTTCCTCGGTTGGGCAATCCTTGGTGGCCGGCACGAACGTCGCATACTTGGAAAATCGGTCCACCACGACCATGAGAGTCCGACACCCTTCGGACTTAGGCAAGTTCACGATGAAGTCCATCGGGACACTCTCCCATGGACATTCGGGATAGGCAACGGCTCTAGGAGTCCCGCGGGGGACCGTTGCTCTATCTTGTCTTGTTGGCACACAAGACATGTTCGCATGTAGGCTTCCACATCGTCCCGCATGTGCAGCCAATAATATTGATCCTCAACGAGCGCCATGGTGCGGTGGATTCCCGGATGTGCCGCCCATTTGGAATCGTGGCACTCGCGCATCACCTCCTTTCGAAGCTTCCCACGGAGCGGCATGTAGAGTCGCCGTCCTTTGGTGTAGAGGAGATCATCCTCAAGCCAAAACCGCCTTGTCTTGCCCTCTTGAGCGTATCGAAGGAGGGCTTGGGCCGTTTGGTCGTGCTTCAGCCCCTCCTTAATCCGCTCAATCCACGGACAGTCCGGCCGGCTTATGACATTGGCCAATTCCAGCTTTCCTTTAGGCGTCGGCCACGGAATTGGATTTTCCGGGCTTATATACCAGCACATAATCAAACTCGGCCAGGAAGTCTTGCCACCGAGCTTGTTTCGGGCTGAGCTTCTTTTGAGTTTGGAAGTAGCTCGTGGCCACGTTATCGGTCCTCACAACGAACCGTGATCCCAAGAGATAATGCCTCCAGTGCGAAGGCAATGCACCACCGCGGTCATCTCTTTCTCTTGGACCGTATACCGTCGTTCGGTATCATTCAATTTTCGAGACTCGAAGGCCACCGGATGCCCTTCCCGCATCAAAACACCACCGATAGCAAAATCGGAAGCATCGGTCTCCACCTCATATGGTTTGTTGTAGTCGGGCAGCACAAGCACCGGTTCTTCGGTCATGGTTCGCTTCAACCGATCAAACGCCTCTTGACACCGATCCGTCCACTCCCACGGTTTCTCCTTCTTCAGCATATTCGTGAGTGGCACGGTGAGGCATGAGTATCCCCGAACGAAGGGCCGGTAATAGTTGGCAAGCCCAAGAAAGGATCTCAGCTCGGTCACCTTGGTCGGTGGTTCCCAATCGACAATGGCACGGATCTTGGCCTTGTCCATACGCACTCGTCCGCCCCGACGATGTGCCCAAGGAAGGAATCTCTTTTTGTGCAAATGCACATTTTTCCCGTTTCACATACAAGTCGTTCTCCCGAAGGGTCCGAAAAACTCGACTCAAATGATCGACGTGTTCCTCAAGCGTCCGGCTATATATAACTATATCATCAAGGTAAACTACAATGAACCGATCAAGGAACGGATGTAGTACCTTGTTCATGAGGGTGCGAACGTGGCCGGGCGCGTTAGTCAAGCCAAAAGGCATGACGAGGAACTCATATGATCCATAGCGGGTCACACATGCTGTCTTAGGCTCATCCCCTTCGCAATCCGCACTTGATAGTATCCCGATCGAAGATCCGGCTTTGAGAACCAACGGGCTTCCCGAGCTGATCGAACAAGTCGGCTATGAGAGGGATCGGGTACTTGTTCTTGACGGTCAGCTTATTCAATGCCCGATAGTCGATACACATGCGAAGGGACCCATCATGTTTCTTTTGGAACAAGACCGGGGCACCGAATGGGGCCTTAGACGGTCGAACATAGCCAGCATCGAGCAGCTCCTTGAGCTGTTTTCTCAATTCTTGCAACTTGGGCGGGGCCATGCGATAGGGGGCCATGGCCGGCGGTTGAGCATCAGGCACCAGCACGATCCGATGATCAACTTCCCTTCGGGAGGCAGTTTCTTGGGCACCTCGGGCGGCATCACATCTTGGAAGGCGTTGAGGACTCAGGCCACTTCTTCCGGTACCTCCTTCTCTTCCGTGCCTTCCTCCTTCAACGCTGCCAAGAAGGTCACCTCGCCCTTCCGTAATCCCTTGGTCAGCTGCATGGCCGATAGCATTTTCCTATCGCGTCCCGATTCGCGGTAAATCGGGACCATACATTGGCACCGTTTGTCGAAAATACAAATACAATCCGCGAAGGGCATAACACCCGCATTGATCCGATCAAGGAATCCCAAACCGAGTATGAAATCATAGTCATCAAGGGGGATTACCTCAATATCCTCTCGGCTGGTCCATGGACCAAGATGAAACTCCACGTCCCCGGCCATGCCGCTGGTCGGGATTTCTCTAGAGTTCACCGTTTTCAGCCAACCGGCATCGTTCGTCTTAACCGAAATATTCAGCTTCTTCACGGCCTCTTTGGATATGAACAGATCGGACGCCCCCGTATCCACGAGTGCACTCATCGTGGTACTACCGATCTTCACGTCTACGAACATCATCCCTTTAGGGTCCTTGGCCTTCTTGGCCTTGATCGATCCAAGGATCCGCAATGATCCCAGCCGCGCCTCCTCTCGCGGCTTGTCTTCCTTGCACAAGGCTGCTAGCTTTCCCCTTTTTGGGCAATCCCGAGCCATATGGGGACCTTCACAAAAGAAGCACTTGTATGTGCGAGCTTTGTGATAGTTTCCACCACGGCTTGATTCGGGTTGGTTCCTAGTAGGAACCGAAGGTGGTCGTCCTCCGCTTGGACGCTGGTACCGGCTTCGATCTCCCCCACCAGTAGCCTTTTCTCTCGGTCGAGGATCGGGTTTGGTCGAGGATGCCGGTCGATACTCCACAAGGGACTCGGCCACGGAAGTAGTCGTTGTGAGGTGCGTTGCATTGCACCGCTTCAGCTCTTGCTTGACCCATGGTTTGAGTTCGCTCATGAACTGGTGGAATGCCTCTGTCTCGGTCATGGACGGAATTTGGAGCAGCAGCTCCGAGAAACGCTTCACATAGTCACGGACTCCACCTTTCTGCTCTAGGCGCTTGAGTTCTCCGCGAGCTTCCTCCTCCGCATAAGCGGGATAGTAGGTTCGTCGAAATTCTTCGACAAACCGAGCCCAAGTCGTGATAGGATCGCCATTCCTATCGTCCGACCGGCGTCTCCACCAAAGCCGCATCATCGGCTAAATACATGGCTGCTTTGTGTTTACCCGGATCAAATCGTCGGTCGTTCCCATGGTCTGGAAGTATCGTTCCATGTACCACAGGAAGTTGTCCACGTCCTTTGCCACCCGGGAGCCCTTGAACTCCTTTGGCTTAGGTGGATCGGCACGAGCGCACGGTGATCACCCCGTTCACGCGTCCGCTTCAAGCTCCACGACCTTGCCTTTCGGCTCGGCCATTTCCGCGCGTATGGCTGTCATCGCGGCTTCCCATGTCTCGTCTCGCTGTTGCAACTCGTGCATGAGGGTCCCCTTCACCTCGACCCTAAGCTCTCCCATGCCGGCTTGGAGTTCTTGCACTTCGGCCAAGAACTCCTCCCTACCGACTTTCGCTCCATCAACGGTCTGGTGTAGATCGTCCATCATGGCTTGGACGTCCATGACGGTCTCTTCTAAGACCGTCAACCGATTCTCATTTCCCTTTGGTTCCCTCGAACACGAGACAGCACGGCTTTTCTTCGAGGGGGCCTTCTCACTGACGCCCACGATCATCACGGTCCTCACCCAAAGACGATCGGGACATTAGCACGATGATCAGCCATCGCAATAGGAACGATTGCTCGATACCACTTGTCACGGGTAGATCAATTTCGGTCGATCAAACACCGTGCGGCCTTAGGATCGGTGATCCTAAGTAAGCCTTTTCGCTCACACACGCACAATACAAAGGGTCGGAAGCACAAAGGGCGTGTATATTCACTTTGAGTGAGCTAAGCTCAAAGGAGGGGAGGGACCCCTTTTATACAAATCCGGATCGATTATCGGCCGTGGATCGTCCCTCCGATCCAACGGCCGTGTTTGAATTCGGTCATCATTACAACCAGATTAGTAGGTGGGCAGGCATGGGGAATCATCAAGGCGAGGCTGTACAAGTCGGGAGTAGGTCGGGCGGCTCGGGGACGCACAACCGGATCGAGCACGGCATGGGCGAGTCATGGTCGTGTCGGGGAGCGGAGTGAATCGCTCCGGATTTGTGCGGGGGCTGATCAGTATTGATCGAGGCAGCTTGCTGGTCGCGCACGGATCATGCCCCGCATCGTGCACGGCGGATCGAGGCATGGATCATGTCGGGCCGATCGTGGATCGGGTAGTTGGTCGACCGTGGGTCGATCGAGTTGCATCGATCGGGGACTAATCGGTGGTCGATCATGGACTCGATACGGGATCGGTCGGGGCTTGATCGGGGCAAGCATCGATCAGGGCGTTCCCAGCTACGCCGCAGTGCGTGACACGGCCGAGCATGGACAATCTTGGTCATGCTCGTTCGTCGGCCATGTCACTTGCATATATTATGCATGATTCTAAACAAGAACTAGGGCATATGTGGTGAAGACATTTTAGGACAACCCAACTCTCGATTTAGGTTTTTGCATAAAACCAATTCTTTTTTCATTACAAGTTTCTAAAATTAATTTTCGACATTCATTGCTAAACAATGAGCAAATTTATCATTTGGGAATAGTTGAGGTAATCAACAAGGTGATTTCTCAAATCTCTCAAATGAATCCGAATCTCTTTGATAGTGCAACAGCATAATTTCATTTTTTTTTTTTTGCCAGAATAGATCGAACTTTCAACTCAATGAAAATAGATCGAACTTGCAACTCAATTTCATTTTCTTTCATTACTCATGCAAAAACCATTTCCTCGTCTCGCTATTTTTCTTTGGATGCACATGGGGTGCTCTCTTTGCTTTGCTAATCCATAGAAAGATGGACCAGCAATCATCGAACTTTACCGAGGGTCCATCAGAGAAGTCGGGCCAAACAAAATCGACTAGAGAACAAATGTACTGATCTCCGCTCGTTGGGTCTTTTCCTAGGCCCTTTGATTGTGCCAGAACTCGAATCCATATGGTAACAGGCTAAGTTAATATCTCTATTGGGAATTTTTATTTGGAATTGGAATACAATGCTATTTTGATTGCCTATTTATATCTAGCAAACCCCCCATGCCGAATATACGATTTTTTTTTCTTAAATCAATTGTATTTTTAAATAATCAAGTCACTAACTTGCATAATTTTTAATTAGAGGTCACGTATCTCTAGTCACCGATGAGAGTGATGTGAAAAAAGATTTTTACCATCGTGACCTGTCGACTATTACCTTTGAGTAACTACGTGAAGATGAAAACAATGTTAGATTCTTACCTCTCCAACTTACATGCCAAGTGGTCTTTCTCATGCTGCAAATTCGTCTAAAATCCTAATCTCTTTGTCGGCAATCCTTTCCCTTCCAAAAAAAAAAAACCTCCCAAGAAAATACTTCACTTGCAAGCTTGCGGATTCAATTCTGAAGCTGAGAGCCCACTTTATTTATTTATTTTTTTTGGTCTCGTTTGGTGTCTTCTTTTGCTCATTGCTATCACTTTTCTTCGCTCATGATGAATAAATTTGCTTGCAACTAAAAATTTTGTGAGAAATTGTCCCCAATTTATCTAACATGATGTTTTGGATATGATTTTATGACTTCTTCGAGATTTGACAGAAGCGCTCCTCTTAGGATTTAAGTGTAGATCTAAATCTATGAACTTTTCTCTCTCGATTTAAATATAGGTCTCGGAATTTCTTAAAGACGCTCCATCTATGGTGGTTCAAAATGTTGTCATCTTCATATGGAAATAGTGTTGAGGATGTCCAACCTATGTGCATACTGCAAGCCATTCTAGAGGGGAAGATCTCAGTGTATACTCATCAGTTCCATTGGCTACTATTTTTATCTATTTTTTGTTTGATACCATGACAAACATGATCTTTTGGGATGAAAGCGGTTTATCACTGCAAGTTGTATTGTTTTGTTTTCTAAGTTTTGCTTGTTTTGCAGCTCTTTTGGGATTTGTTTTGCTTGGAAGTTTTCTATGTTCTTCAGAACTAATAAACATTCATAACTCAAATCTAGATCAGAGGTCTTCGACCTCAAAATATTATAATAAATGAAACTTTTGACCAAAAAAAAAAAAATTCATGCCAACTCTAACTTACCTACTAGTTCCAATTAACTTAAGATGCATTTGTTTCGTGAAAAATTAACAATTTGAATAAAATTTTCCTAAAAATAATCTCTCATATTGCTTAACAATTAAATAAAGGAAATTTATTTCAGTGTCCACAAAAATGATTAGTCATAAATTGTTGAAAATAATAAAACATTCTTCATTGATTAATTATTTCAAGTGAAAGTGATAATGATTACTAGGAAAATATATTCCCAATCATTCATTATTCGTGAAACAAACAGAACCTTAATGCCAATTACAAAGACGTTCGTCAACTTTACTCTCAATATCAAATATCCTCTCCTAATTTCAAAACATATACTTCACATCTCATATACTCAAAACTCTTCTTTTTTTTTTTTTTTTGATCGGTATACTCAAAACTCAAACCTCTTATTTAGGGTGCATTTATTTGGGGGAAAATTTCATGATAAAGGAAAATATGATTATTTCTCCTTTGTTTGATGATATGTGGCCGAAATGTTTTCTATTGTTTGGATCTTATTTGAAAAATAATTTAAATCTCATGACTTTATCTTAGGTCATAAAAAATTCAAAATTTTCATTTTTCATCTTAATTTTTTGCTTTTATTTTTTATTTTTTTTCTTTTAACTTCTCCCTTTGCCGGTGACCGGGCCTCTACAACAAGCCATAGGCATAGCTCGGCAAGCTCAAGCCTCGTCGGGACCTAGTGAGCTCGAGCTCATTAGAAATGGCAAGGCTCACACTCATCCAAGGTTGGCGGGGTTGAGCTTCACTGACATGTACCTATGGCCAACCACTAGCTGTCGCCGAGGCCCAACCCAACAACCACGGGAGGAAGAAGGAAAAAATAAAATAAAATTTAAAAAAATCGAGAAGAGTAATTTTCGATAGGTGTTTTCACATCTTAGATTTAGCAAGTCACTTTCCTAATTTTATGCATTAATGTTTTCATTGATTGGGAAATATTTTCGGTTAACTAGTAATTTTTGGCAAACCAAAAAAGTGAAATTCTGGAAAACTAATTCCTGCAAAACACTTTCACTGAAATAAATGCACGTTTACTCTTCATGCACCTAATATTTACACGAAATTTGAGCCCATAGGCTGCTACCGACTGCATAAGCATCTCTAATAAACCCCGGCAATGGCTGCCAAATCTATGTCGTCAACCTCGATTTCAGCTTGAGTCAGAGTGACTATTGCCGCAAATTTGAGGTCCGCAACGATCGCAAGGGCCATGGCACCCATGGCCAAGGATTCGCAAAGCTCTGTCTCAAATCTGAGCTCTGCAACAAAGCTCGGCTGTGGCCGCAAATTAAGGTCGTCTGACCTTAAGCCAGCCTCGCGACCAAAGCCAGCCTTGAAGGCTCACCATGGTCGTGACGGTGAGTGGGACCTGTCTACCAGGAGGAAGGGAGGAGCGGCTGCAGAGGCTCTTTAGAGTGAGGCGATGACAATTTGACTAATTATGTATATGTGAGAGATGCGGCTTTAAAAAGTGTTACAAAAGTTGAAGGTAATATTTTTAGTATTCGAAAATTGAGAGAAGGATCTTATGATTAGATGTAGTAAATGGGTGGGTTGGATTAAGTTTGGGTGGGTCATAAATGGGTTAAACCCAAATTTATCCATTTAAATCGCGTTCACCCATTTATTTCTAAGCAATTTAAATGACCCATACCCCAGTCAACCCAACCCGCATCTAACCTAAATCCACCCATATAACCCATTAATAAAACAAATGAAAAGGCGCAACAATTCTGAAATGTTAATTGCAGTTCCCTATTTTGAAAATCTCCTTACAAAAGCCGTCGAACCTTGTCGACTAAAAGCTCGGATCGTAGATCGAGGACTCGACAGAGTAATGGCAAGCCAATTGGAGGCGACGAAGTCGAGCCAGGACTTCCGCTTCACTTGGAGGGTCTGGCAAGAGCCGACAGATTCCGAGGAGGTATGTGGGAAGAGAGAGGGCGAGGAAGATGGAGACGGAGGAAAGGGGAGAGAGGAGAGGAAGGAGAGAGTTGGGCCTTGATCAGAGGTCTCTCGGGGTGGCCATGATGGTCCGATGGGTGGTGCACAACCACTTCAAGTATTAATTGTTGCCGTAGCAGCTCCATCGTTAGACTTCCATTGCGGAACTTCTTGAACCGAGTGTCGGGACAGTGAGGATGATAATGACTTCGAAAGCAAGGGTCATAGATAGGTTGCAAATGGGTTTATAAAAGACCCAATAAAACCCATCGTGTTTAGCCTTTTCTTTTATAAACCAATTGATAACTCATATCTTAATTTAAGCTGACCATATTCTCATATGTGGTCCATTTTCATAAATGTGACTTAAAATATAGAACCGTGATTCATTACGGAGACTACAATTAAGGATGATACTTGTAATTGACTCTTTAATTTTTTTTTTTTTTTTTTAGGGGGGGGCAGTCAAAGTAATTAACTCTAACTTAGAATGTAAGGAACTTGACTATAAGGTTGAACGGCAAAATTGTTAAATATAACGCAAGCTCAAGAGTAGAAATTTTCCTAGCACTTCTCAAGCATAGAAATCCAAGGCAAGAGGACTGTCTGTATTCGCCGAAGATTATTATCAGTTCAGGCAGCGGAAGTGATGATCAAGCTATCAAGCTCTGACAGTTTCAAATGGCACAAAGCCATATTTACATCAATGCTAAAGCGAAACAAGGCCAAGACCCGGGATGTCAAAGCAGTAAACAGCTGGTGCAAAAGTGCTTTACAGTTGCCAACGAATGAAGGGACGATCACTCTTCTCGATGAGGCCTTAAGCATGCTCCGAGAGCTCCGAAACAGAAGCCAGACCCTGCATCAGCCTGACGATCTCCGCTGTATCGTCCAGATAGTACTTGGCCTTGCTTGGCTTACGGCAAACAGTACATGCAAACACCTCCGCATTGGGAGAAATGGACGAATTGGCCACGGAACTAGTAATCACCTCAAACATGTCCTCATCGGATCTGTCATCGCCTATGCAAAGGACGAAATCCGGCATCATTCCCCTCTCTTGCATGGCAGACAATAATCGCTTGGCCACAATTCCCTTGCTCACTCCCTGCCCATTCACAAATACTTCAGGCATATGAACATTAAGAGGCTTCTCTGAATCTTTCTTTGCTTCTATAAGAGTAGCATTAGAATTGAAATTTACTGGGAATATCAAAGGCCTGTAACTGAAGGGACTAAACCATTCACAAAAACTTCAGGCATATGGACATTATGAGGCTTCTCTGAATCTTTCTTTGCTTCTGTAAGAGTAGCATTACTAGTGAAAGTTACTGGGAATATCAAAGGCCAGTAGCTGAAGGAAGTAAACACCCACCAAACCACACACTCACCCCCCAACACGTGCAAAAAAGGACACAAAACAAAAACAAGCCACTCACTTCCTATGTTAAAGAATCATTTCTATATTATTATCATTATGGAAACACTCCTTTTACATTAGTGGGAAAGTAACAATACCCATTCGAACATATAAAAATGTACTAACCTTTCTTTTCTATAGAGACAACTAAAAGAGAGAGATTAATATGCACTCGTCTGCATGTATGGAAGTACTTTCATAGGATAGAGCATGACAAAGCCAACGCTAATGTAAGTAAACTTCATATCGCCGACTCTGATTCACCTTCTTAATGCAATAGACACAAGCACATAATGGATAAAGGCAGGTCATATTTATGCTCTGGCTGGTAAATTCAAACTTTGAGTTTCTCTGGTTCAGTCAAGTATAGTATAGTGCGGCTTAGGCTTCTAGTGGCACAAAAAAAAGACAAATTACTATGCTAGTTCACTCTAGAAGACCTAGTCTTAGTAGTCGTATAGATTAGTTAGATTTGTAGAACAGAAGAAGAGCCTTGACTTGATATTCTATTAGTAAAGCGTTAGCACCCCTATAGAGTAAGGCTCTCTTCTGGATAGCTGCGAAGCCTTCCATGTTGGTATGGAGACAGCACAGACAATGTGCCCCAAAACAAGTTCCTATACCAATGCTTGCAGCAAATAATAATGCATTGCTAGACAAGAATGCAACACAGACCTGTGGCTTAACCTCCACTGTGTTTTGCCCGCTCTTTACAGTCACTGGTTCATTGGCAAGCACACTTTCAAGATGGTCAAGAAGTTCCTTAGCCTGGCACGATCCAAAGTCTGGATCTGCATCTTCATAGGACCAAACAAGTGCTGTTTCTTTGTTTTCAATGGTTGAGCCATCGGTTGTCTCGGTGTAGAGGTTCATAACTGGTTCTGCAATCTGTTTCCAGCTATAGTCTGCAACCGGCATGCATGTTTCCCAATCTGCATCTCGGTTCATCCTAAAGAACACAAAAAGGCACGAGCTTAGAGCAAAGCAAGTATATTAAATAGGCATTTTCAAATTTTTCACACTAACTTACCTAAAATGGTAGACAAAAAAAAAAAAGAAAAAAAAAAGTAAGGCTCACCTCAAGAAGTATCCGTGCTCAGCAGCTATTCCTAATCTTCTGCAAGGAAAGAACCACTCAGCTAGCATCTCCCTGGTCCTAGCACTGACAATAAAGACCATGTTGTTCTTATCCCGGCAGAGACTATTTAGGATCTCAACCGATTTCTGAGTCGGCTTCTTGTCAATGGAACCTTGAGGCATCAAAGTACCATCATAGTCCAGAAGTATAGCCCTCGTTGTGGTTCTTTTGTAAGCCGACACTATGTGCTCCATGACAAGCTTCCTGAAATTCAAATCCAGCGAAACTACTCTAAAACTGAGCCCGAACCCAATGCCCCAGCACCTCCTGCGCGAGTGATCTTGACACGTTCTCCCCAAATCATGGAGGAAACTGCGGGCCCAGTATCCAACATGATGTGTGCTGACATACTTATAATGCTTTTCATGACGGAGCTGCTTCTCCCCCTCCGCCATTTCCAAGGCACAGTCCATCGCATCAGCCACGGCATCTATATTCCAAGGATTCACCCTAATTGCTCCGCTCAAGGATGGCGAACACCCTATGAACTCGGAGACGACCAGCATGCTCTTTTTAGGAGTGGCAGGTTTCAAACCCAAGACCTCATCCAGTTTCTCGTTTCCTTGGCGACTGATTATGTACTCATAAGGAATGAGATTCATCCCGTCCCTGACAGCCGTTACCAAACAACACTCAGCAACAACATAGTAGGCGATTCTCTCGTAAAACTTAAGAGGCTGGTCGATCAACACTATCGGCTCATATCCCGGTCTGCCAAAAGTTTCGTTGATACGTTTCACGGTAGAATAGGTTTCTGCTTGCACTTCCTTCACATCCTTGCCTTTGCCCCGAGCCGGTAGAGCTATCTGCACTAAAACAACTTTACCTTGATATTCCGGGTGTTGAACTAGGAGTTGCTCCATGGCCAACAGTTTCAAGCTAATTCCTTTAAAAATATCCATGTCATCTACACCAAGCAACATTGTCCTACCCCGACCACCGAACTGCTTAATTAGTTCGGCCACCTTGGCTTCAGTCTCGGGAAGGCTTAAAACTGACTGCAATTGTCCCATGTGTATCCCAACCGGAAGAATTTTGATACTAACAGTCCGACCATAATAGTCCAGGCCTATATAACCCCTCTTCGATTCATAGGTAAGACCAAGCATCCGACTACAACAAGACAGGAAATGGCGTGCATAGTCGAAAGTGTGGAACCCTATCAAATCAGAATTCAGGAAAGCCCTCAGAAGCTCCTCCCTGATCGGCAGAGTCTTGTAAATCTCCGAAGAGGGGAACGGGCTGTGAAGGAAGAACCCAAGCTTCACTCTATTGAACCTTTTCCTCAAGAAAGTCGGCAACACCATCAAATGGTAATCATGTACCCAAACGAAATCATCCTCTGGATTAATCACTTCCATGATCCTATCCGCGAAAATCTTATTGACGGAGACATAAGCCTGCCACAAGGACCGGTTGAACCGACCACCGAGGTCAGGCGACAAAGGCAACATGTAATGGAACAATGGCCACAGCTGTTGCTTGCAGAACCCATGATAGTATCTAGTAAACAAATCAGAGGGCAAAAAAGTCGGGACACATCTAAAAGTTTCAAGTAGTATTTGAGAGACCTCATCCTGCTCGCTAGGGTGGATATCTTCCTTAAGACAACCGACATAGATAAACTCAGTGTCATTATCGCATAAACCATCTTTCAACTGGAGGAGCAGCGAGTTCTCATCCCAATTAAAGATCCAACCTTTACCGTTGCCATCCGATTTCCGCTGAGCTCGGATGGGCAGCTGATTCGCCACGATGATAATCCGGTCCCGTTGGGTCGTGGACGAGGACGGGTCCGAGCACGAGCCCTCCGACCGGTTGTCTTCGTCGACGTCCGAGATGATGCCCGGAACCGTCATGATGCGCGGGATCCGCCGGCTCATCCGGCTGAACGACGGAGACTCGCCGGAGGCGAGCTCCAGCAAGTTCGAATAAGATCTAGACACCATCCCTCGATAACAATCCCCCCCAAGAATCAAAACAGGAACTCCTAAGCTAATATAGGCCGGCCTTCAGACATACCCACATACAAGAGCAACCCCATCAATTCAAGAAACAAATCTGAAGCAGCAGTGAGCTATGTTAGATTAAAACGAACTGAAAATCCCGAGAAGGGGAGGGCGAGCGCGAGCACCAAAGAAGGGACGGTGAAAGATACCGGGGTCAAACGCAAGATTAGACAGAGGCCGAACTAGGTAGCGAATCTAGCCGGAGATTTCAAGAAATGAACCAAATTTGGACGATGGACAAGCGAGAGAGAGAAAGACGGAGAGAGAGAGAAAAGCGAAGGGAATAGATTCAGATCAAAAACGGCTGAGGCAAAGACAGAGTGATGGGGGGGAGAGAGAGAGAGAGAGAGAGAGATGGTCTCGGCGATGGAACATAGAGAGGAGAGGACCCTCGGAAGTATCAAGAAAAGACGAAAAGCGAAAAGCGAAGGACGGCAGAAATTCCGGCGGGGACGGCAGCTCGCAGAGAAAAAAAGATGGGATTTTTCCGCCTCGGACGATCGACGCACCAGCGGCGACGCCACTGCGCTGCGCTCCACTGAGGATGAGCAAGAAGTAAAAAGAAGAAGAAGAAGAAGAGGAGTGCTGACCCGGAAAAAGGAGGAATTTTTAAGAGAGAGACAGAGAGAAGGGAAGAGCTGCAGCGATGGACCAAGACCGGCCTCCGACAGGAAGGAAAATATCGGGAGGGATGCAAAGTCGCAGGAAGGAAACGATACAGCTGGACGTCACATTGACCCCCCGCCACGTCACCCGCCCCGGGGGTGCGGGGCCCGCCCACTGACAAGGCCCCCCTCTTTTTGAAAATGCGGGAGATCGAAGTGGATAAGAACGAGGGGAGGAGAGAGAAAGAGACATAGAGAGAGAGAGAGGGGGGCAGGCGTGGTGGGTTCGCGACACGTGGTGCTGGAAGCATCCTCCTCGTTTCCAAACTCCCTCCTTTTTTTTTTTCCTTTTTCCTTTTTCCTTTTTTTTGCAATGGGAGCTGTGTGTCTCTGCGTTTAAAAATGAGAATTTGTGTCACGGAGCGATTCTAACAACCGTTATCAAACATGGATTGACTTGAAATTAATGTACTCTCTAACCGTGGATGGTAGGTGACACCAGAATAATCAGTAATTAATTAAATATAACAAAGTATGAAATGCTTTGATGTATTAGAAATCGCACCGTTTAAATCGAATATTTAAATGATTCGAATGATTGAATTTTTTTGTTCTTTTACAAGAAAAGCTTTTCATTAATATGCTTGATGTACATTATATAAGATTGGTGACCACTCAATAGATAATTCCAGGTTATTAGTGCTTAACTTTGATAGCCTTTATAAGAAAAGCTTTTCCGTTATTGTTCTTTTATCTTTGGAGATAAAAGATGGAGGGAGAGAGAGAGACAAAGATGGGCAAATAATAGATGTTCCTCTTTGTAATTTTTTGAAAAGAGATGTCCCCCTTTTTCAGCAAATAATGGATGTCTCTAGTATGTAAATTAAACGCACAAAAAGCCTATACATCCCGGGGGCGGGGGGAGGAATTAGAGGGAGATGAATAGGCAGGTGGATGGACTCGGATAATGCTCTTACATAAAAAAGCTTGACATGCTATTTTTAGCGCAGGGCCGGCTTGAAGATAACGAGAAACAGTGGGGGGAGAGAGAGAAAGAGAGAGGCAGAATTATTTAATGAGATGGATGGGGATGAGCACGTTTCCCCTGGGAAAAGAGAGAGAGAGAGAGGATAAGGTTTGGTTTTGGTCAGTGTGGGCTGGAGTGGGGCTTTGTAATTGGCTCTTTGCATGACATTTTTATCTTTATTTTCATTTTTAATTCCCTTTCCTTTCCTTTTTCCTTCTTTTTATTATATTTTTATTTTTTTATTTTTGCTTCTTTTGGGGGGTATAATATAATCCAGGGAGGAATCGTTGTGTAGCCCCTTGGATGGTTGCAGTTTCGCCCCCTGCTTCCTGTGTTTTGTCCCTCCATCCAACGTCTAGGGCTTCTCCTCGCCCCCCCTCGTTGTGGCCCCCCGGTACTTTTGTTTTTTGTTTTTTTTTTCCGAATAATCGCTCAGAGACGAGAATCATTAGGTACTCTCGACCTATGGTATTCTACATCAAGAAAGCTGTTAGATAATGTAGGACTCATGCCACGTGACCTAACACATCGTATAAAGTTGGCTAATACAGGAAAGGAGCACCAAAAAAATAAAAGCTCCTTGAAAGTTCTCACGAGGTATTCTATATAGGCATGACTCAAAAGAAGTATGGAAGCGTGACCTATTAAGAGGGGATTTAGTACATGTGCAACGTTTTACCATCTTCCTTTCATTCCATGTGGAACTCCGATGCGTTCGAATTACTTTGACTTTTGTTATTTAAATTTTTCATATGTCTGGAAATTTGGCTCGAAAATCAATAAATAACCTTTTACCAAAATAAATAAAAACAAACGAGTTAGAAAAATATTATAATATCCTCTCTATCTAAGTTTTCACTTCTAGAGTGGACCACGGGACTTTAGTTTTGGAGTAGTTGGGGGGCTCCTGCCCCCATTCGTTTTGTCAAAATTTATGGAATATGTTTAAAAAAAATTCTGATACTACTAAATTACTTTTGGCCTAACATCTCTTGCCCCCATTAAATTTCTCAAAATCATACTACTAGGTTAAAACTCAAAAGTAAATGTTTTCACTTTAATTAGTCCCCACGTGTTGATAAAAGACCATTCAAGAATAATGAAAATGTAGTTATCAATTATCACAGACAATTGATCAAAATTTGTCCCGCTCAGACAAATTTTCCTTTAGATCCATCACGGTTGACCAC
This sequence comes from Eucalyptus tenuipes, assembly GCA_014182365.1. Taxonomy (NCBI): domain Eukaryota; kingdom Viridiplantae; phylum Streptophyta; class Magnoliopsida; order Myrtales; family Myrtaceae; genus Eucalyptus; species Eucalyptus tenuipes. The sequence goes on along the minus strand of CM024538.1, from coordinate 25,861,604 downwards.
CAGCCAATTTATTTTGCAAAAGATTTACTATAACAATGCCCTCGTATATAATGACGTTGTAATTTATGAAATTAATTCCTCGAGACTTCTTAATTATGTTCATCGGAATATGTAAAATAAAGTTTCAAATTGGATCGATGATATGTGATTAATAGAGTATATTTATATTCTTTTCAAAGTATGTTGAAGGATACAACGCATCCATATTAATAGACGATTTTTATTTTCTTTCTCCATTATTGTTTGGAACAATTGACTAGACAAAATGGATTATAACAAGAACATTAAACTAGAAGGAAAATACTTCGTGGAAATTGAGGTACATCTATAATTATTATGCGATTTAATAATTATAAGAAGGATAATAGATGTTTATATAGTTAAGAGGAACTGCAATTGTCTTCGATTTCAAGCACAACTGCATAAACCGTTGTCCCCTTGCTCGACCCAACAAATCATGGACATAAATTTTCGACAAAACCTAGGGAAGCATGATTAAATTAATTCTAAGAACAAAACCCAATTTCTTTTTTCCCATTCGATTTACTGAAATTCGACGCAGGATATTTCCACGACACACCGACCGAAAAAGAGGAGAAACCCTAAAAAAAAATATATTGTTTTTTTTTTTTTTTTCTGAAGGTCGACCAGTGGATTTTGTTAAAGTCAACTCTCATCCGTTGGTGGAAATGAAACTGAAATTTCACTCATGGTAGGACCCAGTCAATGGGAAGTTGCAGTGGTTCAGAGCGTCGAAAAAATAAAAATGAATTAATAGGGCATAAAATAATAATGAATGGCGAGGATAAGATGTGGTTGGAATAAATCTTATCCCAACATGCACGCACCCGATGCTTGCGTCGAATGCGCCCTCCTTTGCGGATGATGTTAGAATATGTTTGCGTTTGGTAAAAGAGAAGGTGCTTAGGAAGCAAGTAACTATCGGATCGAGATGAATTTGGGACGAAATTCATCGTATCTGTTAAACAATAACATAATAAGCTGATGGGATTGACCGACATTCCAATGGGATCATTTTTGTTTTTTTGGGAAATTTACCAAGTAAGTCATGAGCATTTTAATGATTTATTAATTTCATCTCTTTAGTCAATTTTAATTAGAAATCGTTGACATGGACGTCAACCGTCTTACGTGATATGACTGTGTTGACGTGGATATTTTTGTAATTTTTCTGGAATTTTTAGTTTTTAAAATTTTCTTTTCTTTTCTTCTTTTTTTTTTAAATAGCTCTAGGCTAGCAAGGTCGCCACACGACCCTCGCTTGGTTAGGGTGAGGCGGCCCTCGCTTATGGCCGGTGAGGGCATAGAGGCCTTTGCTTGTCACTGCTCACTAGCGAGGGTCAATTGACGACCGAGTGGGCTTGGACTTGAAAATGAAAGAAAGAAAGGAAAAGAAAATAGAAAGGAGAAAAGAAAATAATTAAAAAAATTTAAAAATTGTCGATGTTATTGCTATCGTACTATGTAAGACGATTGGTATTCATATTAAGAACTTCAGGCCAAAATTAACTAAAATGATTACATTGACAAATTGTTAAAATATTTTAAAAAGAAAAATTAAAAGATTTCAGACAGAATTGACCGTTATATAATAGATTAATGACTTTTTTACTAACTTATCCCTTTTCTTTTATGAGTTGAAACGTCATTTCCTTTTATAATTCTTTTAAGTGTTTTTGTTAATCAATCTACTTTACATTAATTGACGCTTTAATTATATGTATAATGGTTTTCCAATTGTTATCATTTGACCTTTTTGTTATTGAGACATTTTTCCTTTTTATCTATTTGTGTTTATTTATTTTCTTAAAAATATTTTATTTAGTTCTATTAAACTAGCTAAATTTGATCAAATATTAACAAAATTTTATTGTTTGACATTATGATTGATATTTTTGTATTTATTTTTCTATTATTAGGACAATAGTTAATATTTCTCAATTATTTATAGCAGGAGTGTGCAACCGGATCGGGTTTACTCGGGAACCGAATCGGCCCACCTGGAAAATAGGGTCGGGAACCGGTTCTAGTTTTTGGAAACTGGTTAGAATCGGTCCGATTCCCAATTCTAAGTGAAGATCCACTCAGGAACTGGACCGATTTTTACTCATTGTTAAAAAAGAAAACCCTAAGCCCATAGAACTTTGGTTGTCTCTCTGTCTCTCTCTATTCAAGCATGTGTGACATTGCCCCTCTCTCTCTCTCTCAATCGGAGCAACCCTAGATCTGCCGTACCCTCACCAATCGCCAGCTGATTTACCTCTTCGTTTTGCCACCATTGGTGTTGTTAGAATGGAATCCAGTTTGTTCCTCTCTTTTGCAGCTCATGACTCCGACGCAACTATCTAGAGTGAGCAAGGTGAGATCGAAATTTAATTTTTTTGGTAAAACCTTTTTCCCTTTGCTTTTTTTGGAAGGGTCAGAGGTTTGATTCTGAAGGATTAGCTTATCTGGGCTTTGCAGGAGCGAGAGACCCACGGAGGTCAAAGGCCGGGAGGGCGAGGCAAACGACTCGACCTTGGGCGCACTGCACACGCCACCACTAGCAGAAGTCGAAGTGTTCGTTGAGGGCGAAGAGGAGCCAGTTGTCGAGGTCAGTGTGGGAATTGAAGTAGAGAGGGGTGACAACGTCGGAGGGGAGGAGGGAGTCGGGGGGCGGGTTGGCGGCGACGGCGAGAGGGTCCAATGGGAGGAGGAGGAGGAGAAAGAGGGAGAGGGCGGCGACTACAGCTACGAATATCGTGGGGAGGAGGAGAGAGTGGTGGTAGGGGTGTGTATCATTGCCTAGTTAGAGTGAAGTGGGAGTTTGGGGTCATGGGGGACTAAGAAAAAGGTCACGTGAAAGTAGGGAATATGGTGGAAAATGCGAGTGACTTTTTTTGGAGTAGAGGAAGATTACGTTATTTTCTCGCGTATTAATATAAAATTTGAAACTGCATAGGATATCACGTGATTGCAAAATAGGTTCTAGTATAAATTGAGTTGACCCTGAAACCGGATTGGAAAAACATAATGGTTCCAAAATAGAGTCCAGTGTAAATAAAATGGGGTACAATGTCCAAAAAATGAGAACCGATTATAATAGGGTTAGGTACTAGGTCCAGGTCTGGAATCTATCCATCCCGGATTCGATCACCCCTAATCTATAGTTTTCTTTTGAGAAAAAGCCAAAAAAAACCCCAAACTTTGCCTCGAGTGACATATTTACCCCAAACTTTGTTTTGTGACGTGAAAAACCCCGAACTTTGCAAACCGTGACACATTTACCCCAAACTTTTATTTGTGACACAAAAACCCGAACTTTCATTTGTGTGACACATTTACCCTAAATCATAGGGGCATTTTGGTCTTTTTACTTTTAAAAACTTTTTTTCTTTTTTTTTCTTTTTCTTCGCCGGCGGAGGGAGGCCTCGCCGGCGTCGGGCGGCCCTCGTCGGCGTCGGGCGAGGGCCTCCTCGCCGGATCCTGGCGAGGGCACCCTCGCCCACCCAGCCGAGGGCCGCCCTCGCCCAGACGCCGGCGAGGGCCGCCCTAGCCGGCTCGGGCGGGCGACCCTCGCCGGACGCCGGCGAGGGGCCCTCGCCCGGCCGGCTTCCCTCTCCGCCGGCTCCGGCGGAGGGAAGAGAGAATAAGAAAAAAATAAAAAAGAAAAAGAAAAAAATAAAGAAAAGATGAAAATACCCTTAATGGGGTAAATGTGTCAGTTTCAAAGTTCGGGGTTTTTCACGTCACAAAACAAAGTTTAGGGTAAATCTGTCACTCGAGGTAAAGTTTGGGGTTTTTTTTGGCTTTTTCCTTTTCTTTTTGTATAGTAGTTAATGGTAAGGCGAGATATTTAAACATACTTTTAACTGTTAAAAGTCACGTGCATTGTGTACGCTAACAAGAAAAGTGACGAAGAGTTAATGATGGTAACAAAATGAAAAATTATACCAATAATCATATAATTTATTAGAGGGTAGTTTAGTCACGTGCATTGTGTACGCTAACAAGAAAAGTGACGAAGAGTTAATGATGGTAACAAAATGAAAAATTATACCAATAATCATATAATTTATTAGAGGGTAGTTTTTATGCTGTCAATAAAGACATTTTTCTTGGTATCATTTTTAAGAAAGTTGACAAATCGGGGGTATGTAAAATTAATTTTTTCTTTTTCAACGTTTTGACACATATAAAAGAAAATATTGTGACATTTCCTTTTCTATGAAATTTTCATGTTAAATGTATTTTATATATCGCAAGAGATTTTTTCAAAACCATAATAAAATCGGTATTCTTTAAATGTTTAGAACTTCGAATATTCTTTTATTTTTATTCTCGTGACTTTATAGAATGTCTCTTTTTCCCTTTGTTATTACACCAAAAAGAGCATGAAAGCGTCCCATGTGCTCAAGATCGAGTTTGTAAAAAGGAAATTACTAAAAAAATCATAAATATATTGCACTTGTGTCAATTTAATTTTAAATTTTTCAATCACACCAATTTAGTTATAAACATTTTTATGTTTTATCAATTAAGTCCATATGGTCAATTTTAGCTAGGAATTATTAACGTAAACACCAATCGTTCTATGTGATACGACTAGCATTGACATAGGCACATTTTAATACTATTTTTTCTTTTCCTTTCTCTACTTTTTTTTAAAAAAAAATTTAAATAGAGGGTCAGCAAGGATACCCTGGCCCAAATCTAGCAAGGGCATCATGGGTTGTCAGCAAAAAAAAATAATAATAAAGAAAAGAAAAGAAAAGAAAAATTACTAAAATAATGTCTATTTTAGTGCCAGCTACGCCGCGTAGGACGGCTAATGGCCATGTCAGTGATTTTCCGGCCATAGTAATTGTCCTAGTTTGTAATATTGTATACTTGCATTTATAGACAAGATCGCAGACAAAGTAATGCACGCATGCTTTCACATTGAGTTTCTTCCGTTTGTTAATGAACTTTTCACTAATTAGACGATTACTAATTAGTTCACGTACATCCCAATTCCGATTAAGCAGTCAGTCCGCAACACGAGTTTAGTGCGGCCATAGAACCTAAACTACACATGAATTGAATTATTGAAAAGCATTATCTGTCCACTTTAATATATCTACTAGACTTTATCAGCACGATCCACATGAATCTTGAAATTAGGTTAGTGACGTTCCTCGTGGCTAACCTTTTCCTGTTTTTTTTTTTTTTTTTTTATTTATTTAAAGAGTAACGATGATTACCTAACCAATAAGCATCGGATCGCACGGGAATGGCGGTCTCCTTTATATATTCGGTTCAACCTATTTAATCGCTAATGCTACACGACTTTTCGCGGTCGTGTGTTTGACATTCTTCCACTCGCAATAACGATAACGAAGCCATCTGAAAAATCAATCATAAGATGTCGAAGGAATCTTGGGTGGCCATCGGATGTGTCAAAAGAGCATACGCCTTTTTAAGTCCCGATAAGTGGCTAAGTGGTCACGTACTGAATTTGTTAAGTAGTAAGCCGAATTATTAATCATGTAATCTGTTTGGCGCACACAGCAGAAACTCGAAACCTTCTTTAAGGGAGATTGCTAAGAGAGAGACCAGTTCGACCTGCAACATGTCTAGTTGAATTTATATAAATTCAAAAGTTTAAATCAATGAGTTATGTATTGATTATGATATATATTAATGGCTCGACATTACACCAATTCTCTCTCATATTGGTTTGCCTCACCAAATCTAGCTTGAGGCAGCTTGTGTTTTTTTTAAGGCTTGATGGGAAGTTGCTTGCTTGGAGGATGAGTTGTTGAGCTTACCAAGGTTTGGAGGCTCAATCATGGCTATCATTGAGATCTCGATGGCCACAAGCTTGATGAGCATGGAGGAGGAGTATTGAGTTGGCCAAGAAGGCCAACCTCACCGCTAGAGGTGATCGGGTCAAGAGTGGGTAGATTCCAGACCTGCATCCTGAATCTGACCCTGCTATAATCGATTTCCCTTTTTTGAACTTTGTACCCGATCCTGTTTGCACTAGATCTTATACCTGAACTACCTTGTTTTTTTTTAGGGTCAACCATGTTTCCACTGAAACCTATTTTGGAACCGCCCCATATCCTATATGGTTTCGAATTTTACATTAATACACGAGAAAATAACGTAATTCTCCTAATTTATATTTAAACATTAAGCACTTGTAATCAATAAGTATATGAACTCTTTTGACTAAACAAAGAACTAATGATCCACAAGGCTAATGATGATAAAGTAGCGAGAGTTACAATCTCCAATTGATGGCTTTTAATGATGTTTGCAACTTCCTCATTTTGGCAATACACATAAGCAGGTGACCTGAGGAAAATGGTAATAAATAAAGAAAACAATAAAATGTAGGAATTATTAAGTGCGAACTTAGTTTATCTAATTTTGAGATCTTTTTACCTCACAGAGCTGGACTACTATAACATAGATACCTAAGAAAATGCATAAACCCGATTCGATTCAATTCCTCGATTTCCAAATTGATCTGATCGATTCGATTCCCTGATGGGTATTTACTCGAAACCGGTTCCCAACCGGGTTCAAATCGGTTCCGAATTTTGGGAATCGGTTCCTAGACCGGTTTCAACGAGAGCCAGTTCCCAACCCTGTTTGTCAGGTGGGCCGATCCGATTCCTGAGTATACGTAGCCCGATTGCATACCCCTACTCATCGCCATCATCGAACCCCCTCATTGTACTTGCCCTTGCCTAGCCAAGGCCCAAGGAGATTAGTCTACTCAATCATAGCTTATGGCTGGCAGTGGCAAAAAGAAAAAAAAAATCAAAAAAATCAAAAAAATTATTTAAAAATTTAGAGAAATATTATAATATTATTATAAAATTATCCATGGTAATATTGGTCATGCGTTATATGATAGCTAGTATCTAATCAACAATTTCCGGTCAAAATTATCCGTATGAATTTTTATTGATAAAATATGAAAAGGCTTATAATTCATTTAGAAAAATTGGAAGGTTTAGATTGAATTAGCAAAAGCACAATAGATTTAGGATTTTTTGGATAATTTTTCCATTTCTCACACTTAAATTAAATCCAAACTCACGTTATTCATAAATAAAACAGCTCAATTTTTGATGTGTTGAGAGATCTGTGTTGAACTTGAGACCATTCATAAATAAAACAGCTCAATGAACAAAATCTGTGTTGAGAGATCCCTCGTGTGTGGCCAATCCAAGAAAACGTCCTGTATCGTGCACGCTTTTCTTTTCTTGGGAGGTCTTCTCTCTCTCAATTTGAAGATTCGTGCTCCTAACATAACCTGCGTACGACAGATCTCATGATCCATCCCTCACTTTCGAGTGGTTCCTTTTTCTTATTTTTTGGTTCCTTTCAAATTGTCTCAAGTTCGATGTACACGAATGGGTACGGTTTTTTGATACATGGGTGAGATTAGCCGGAGTCAAGATTCGCAGGCACATTCGTTATCTCGGAACGTGTCCCTAAGGCTATTCGAACTCAAGAATGATGAACAAGAGACTAAATGCTGCTCTCCTTTGATTAGATGTTGGGACTCCTTGCGGCCACCAACACCACCATGTTGAGAGAACCCTTTTTGTGCTCCTTAATTCCCATTTGACTGGATTACATATAGGACTAGCTGCGGAGCCATTTTTGAGCGTGTGAATTCTGAGTCACCCGCATCATGGATGGATTAGTAGAAAGATTCCATTTGGCTCTGTCAAGGCTAATGCGGAAGGAATCTCCATCGCTCATTATTAAAATTTGGCGTGGAAAACGCTGTCCAGATAAAGTGATGATGATGATGATGGGGGGTTTTCCTTAGCGTTTTCGGGTAGCGGCGTGCCGAGTTGATGAGAGATCTCAAATCTTATTGTCCGATGTCATGATGATGGCCTTTCGATTCAGTGGATCGCTGTCGATTTTAGATAAGAATTGCCACATCCACTGGACGGAGGAATGGAGGTGTAAACAAGAGGAGGAACCGACAAATTGATCGGCCGTGAAATGACCCCCGTAGGCCCGTTGTAAAAGGTGCGTGGTAATGAAAATCCTAGTGCAAATTGCTCCTTTGGACTCGGTACTAAAAGCCTTTGGATAAAAAGAAGAAACCCGAGGGCTCACATGATAAGCGCGTTGTCTCCCTTTATTTAAGATTTATTAGATTCGAGTCATCACGACTTCATAAAATTTATCGAAATGGGTGATAAACCGATTTCTTAGTTCATATTTGATGAATTGTTATATGAGTTAGATAGATCATAAATGGGTTTGAACCAAACTCTATAGATATACCTGTTAATGAATGTACAATTTACTTAAACTCAACTTATCTTTATGACTTTCTCTCGATTAAACATTCACTCACTATGTTTATGAATTTCCTAGATTGAGTTGAATATATAAATATTTTAACAATATGAGTCAGGTCGAGAATGAGTTTGATACGTATTTGGTCGAATATGGATAGCTAAATTTAAATATGTAAATTTGGTTTGTTCCATTTTTCACCCATTCAAGTCAACCTGAATCATCTATTTGACAAGTCTATTGCTCCACGTGCTTTCAAGGTCTCCTCCAATAGCCATTCATTATTGGTGGGCGTGGGTTTATTTATTCGTGATGTTCCTTTTATTTAATTAACTTTCTAACTAGAGTGACATGCACACCCATCGCCCATCTATCAAAGGGGTGGCCCTAATAATCAAACAATATAAGTTAATGACAAGTCGAGCTTCATTGCGAACAGATGCTGACCAGAAAAGCTGTCAAATTTGGAGCTCATCCATGTATGCTGATGCCATGGTTTCATCCATCGCACGGGCTATCTAAAAGATAAAATCGGACTGCCAATTTAAAATTAAATGTTCTTTCACGAGTTCGATGAACTGCTTATTCAAAGATATCTTGCCTGAGTCAATTAAAATCCAATGTGTCCATGACATCGATGGTAGCTCGGACAAGTCCCGGATCTAGAACGGGTAACCGAAGCTTCAATTTGCATTAAATTCCACTACCGCAGGCGTCTACACAAGGTGACTCCATCTCCGATGGGGACTTGAGAGATGTCGACTCGCGGGTCGGAAGCTAAGAACTCGTTGAACTCCACGATAGCGGTGTGGCCTTCGTAGAAGTAGCTGGCGACGCCCTCCATTGCCCGGCTCCTGAGGAACTCCGGCAGCTCCTCCCGGCCCTTGGCGACGGAGCCGTACCACAACGTGTTGTCGTACGCAACGACGCCTCCGATTCTCAGGAGCCTCATCACGCGCTCATGGTAGCCGCGGTACTCCGACTTGTCAGCGTCCACAAACACAAAGTCGAACTCCTCTGCTCGGCCTTGGCCGTCGCCCTGCGAATCGGTTCGACGACTTTTCCGCGTTGGTGGTTTTCCGGCCCGGGAAAATAATGAAATCAGTGAATCGAGTGTTGGTTTTATGTAAATACCTTTTGACTAAGCATCTGGTCCAGAGCTGAGAGGGCTTCTGACCGGATGAAACTGATCTTGTGAGCCACTCCAGCTTTTTCAATGAATGGCAATCCAACTTCATACGCTTCTTGGTCCAAGTCTATGGCTGTTACCTTCGGAAGGAGAGGCAAGAATCTTTCCTTATAAATTAAGAAGCTAAATTGTCCCAACTCAAACAAGAGAGTTATAATAAGTTTTATTAATTTATCGTATCTTACACAATATGGTTCTAGCATTTCATTCAAACATGATCATAGAAACTCAACTATGAAATCGAGAAAGAAAGAAATTCTCGACGTCAGTTGGAATCGATGCACCCAAAGTAGTAGCAACGTAGCACATACCTCGCCATCATCAGGTAGCGCAAGCGCAGTGATCAGAAGAGAGTACCCTGTGAAAACACCGATCTCCAGTGTCCTCTTAGCGTTGATTATTTTCAAAAGCATCGATAAGAACATTCCCTCGTCGCTGGGGACGTTCAGTTCACATCTGCATAAACGTCGAAAACATCTTGTTATTTTTTATAGTATTTTGCACGTCTCACTCATCTAGTGGACTAAGTCGCATGCATTTCATGCACATATTCTATGACCTAATGCCACAATCTTCACCAATTTCGCACACTAAATCTCGTCTAAAGTGTTAGCGAAAATTGCTATAACCTAGCACAAGAGTAGAAAGACATCATCCTGGATGATTCCTCATCAAGTCATGGTGATATTAACTGAGAAGTTTATCCAATGAAGAGGACATATATATGTACTAAAATAAATTTGGATTGTCAAATATGATGACAGCCGTTTGAGATTTGCCTGAAATCCGTCATTTTCGATAATCCAAATTCACTTTAATACATAAATTACACTTTTATAATGATTTGCTCGGGGAATAGAGATACTTACAGGTGGCCATACTTCTCAAACGTAGCTGTTCTGAGTTGTTTGAGCAGTTCATGCTCCCTCGGGAACACACTCGTGTCCAAGATGTACTGTCGCATACACGTACAAAGTTTAATATTTTACTCAAATGTGCTATATCGTCATATATCGTGGGAAATATTAAACACGCGATCCATCAACTATACGTGCAAAAAAAAAGGCTTTTTTTTCCAATTTTTTCTACATATTCAAGGGTTACTAGCGCAGACATCTGGTAAATAGTATACAAACTCATGAGCAAGTTAAGAGAAAAGGGAAAAGCTCATTGTCCACTCACTCAAACCTCAAAAGATCGAGATTTGGAATAAGATTCTCAATTCATTTCTACAAGGGTAGAGGTAACGTACAATCTCTTTACATGGTCGATCTATTACCAAAGATTATTAGGAAATGAAGAGAACTGTCCAGGGTTTCGAGTTGTATTTGTTCTGACATCCCAGAAAATTGCCATTATGATATGTACGTATATTCGTAAGTAAACACGATCAAAGAGGCAAAAGGAATGGTGAAATCGACACCTGCTGGAGAGCTTGGCTATGGAGAAGAGTCTTGGTGACACTTTCAGCCATCGTTGGCGGAACAGGACGATCGGTGACGTAAAAGACTCGAACAAGCCTAAGAATTCTATACCATGGAAAAACAAGATTGCCTCGAAGCAATGAAATGCTGAATGCAATGATAAGTCAAGCTGATACGCCTCCTCCTTCCCCCACCTTCGGGCGGATTTAATGCTCATCAGATCAGTTGCTTCTTTGAGTTCTTCATTAATTGGGGATTGTCTTCCATGGAATAAGTTACGGCTGTCCATGTAACCGTAAGAAACTGAAAGTTTCTGCATTTATATTTATTTTAAAAGGCATAACGTAACACAACACCCCCCGAATACATGCTGTCCTGATTGCTTTCATTGAATATTTTCCTTATGTTGTTACATCTAGAAAGAGTTAACAAAAGCAATAGTCAACTCTTTTGCTATACGCTGATGCTTAAGTACTTAAATCGATTTAATGTGATGTGTAGGATGGGCCTGGAATGCATTTGATCGGTCCTTGTCAAAACTATCGAACCGGTTCTGAAATTGGGCTACGAGGTTGGTCACGTGCCCAAAAATTAAATTAACCTGAAGTAGGCCTTAACAACGGGCGAGTTGGCTTAGGTACTGGGCGTCGAAAACCTTACTCAAAGTCCACACGTGATTTTAGAAAAAAACATTGAATTTGTTCATGTAATGACCGGCCATAGGCGAGCTCAACTGGCGCAGTTGAGTCGGTCGAGACCCGAGAAGAAAATTGCTTGCCCTAATCCTCTGATTGGAGGGCCTTGCTGGCCTGAGCGAGCTAAGTGCTCCTATGCTTTTAATTTGTCTAAACAAGTTCTACTCTCATAAATAATTTAATCAATCCCCTCATTCGGTCCAGTTAGTTTAGTGGCTGGATGACGTCGTACTGTGACTTGGATAAAATTCTCCTGATGTGGCATCCAAATTGGTCAGATTTTACCCACATCATACTTCGATGTTATCGATATTGGCTAAACTTTTCCACCTGCGTCCACGTTCTTAGGAAGCACCTTTGGCAAAGCTAGGTTGTAGTCTAAAATTTAATGTTGTAATAATTAAATATAAATCACACATTCTTTAACAATTTAAGATTTTAAAATCGTTAGTAATGATCTCACAAATTCTCACATTTAAATTCGGTAAGAATTTGATGCCGCAGTGCTTGTCTCATTTTGATTTTTTTTGTTGTTGTCCATAATTGTGACTATTGTGGGTCTTCTGAATGAAGTTCTTGGTCCGCTTTTACAAATATGTTGTCCTATCGGAGTGCATTTGAATCTAGTGATTGAATTGTTATTTCTTAGGATTAGCAGACCTACCTCTGTTTAAATCACAGCGTTAGTACACATCATTCCATCTCCATCCTAGAGATTATAAAAGAGGCTTATATAATAAGGAATGCTTGGAGAATCTCATTGTTGGGTGAGCACTAAGGTTGGGAAGAAGGGAGTGTGATCCTTTTGGGTTAGCTAACCATTTTGACACATCTTGTACTAAGCCAAGAAAACAATGAGATGATTTCTAGGTTGCCAATTTATCTCAATTATCTTGTTGGGTGGTCTTGGGCTTCTTTCACCCCAAAAGCTAATACAAAGAGTAAGATATTTCTCACACTTATAAACCGACCACCGATCCCTTCCACAATTGATATAGGACAATTTCAACAATCACCTCTTTACACATCGGGCCTAGATCGGAAGTGCAACAACCTATGACTCTCCCATGTGACTTTTTTTTTTTTTTTTTGGGTCTAGACTTGTTGGAAATCAGGCTCTGATACCAATAGTTATGGAAAGAAAGCGATCAAATAATAAAATAGACAGAATAAGAAAATAAATTGGACACTAGGTTTATGTGGTTTGGTCGTAGTGACCTTTGTCCACGGGGAGAGCGGCGATGGATTTCACTATAAACTAGGAGATACATGGAGATTAACACTTGAATTAAACACTCACTGTGTTTCTCAAGTCCCAATTTACACCTACTAATGCACATAGTATTTAGCCCCACAATTCTCGCAAAATAATCTCTCAATTTCACGAAGAAATTAACAAATCTTGAACATGTAAGATATAATTAGCTTGAACACTAAATCTTCTAGGTGTAATTGTACGAATGCAACTAATGGAGAAACCCACGGCCAAGCACTCGCTTTGAGAAAGCGCTTCACCAAGGGACGATCAGTCCTACTTCTAATTGGAAAAGGAATATGTGGGATTCAGTCAAATCTAAAGTCCAAGTTGGACATTTCCTTTCTTAACTGTGACAGAATGTGGATCAAGAAAGTGAAGATTTAATCTTTAATTTCCTTTTTATTTATTGACCCAAACTTTCCCTTTTCTTTTCTTCCTTGGTCAACTTTAGAAGCGAATGAAAAATTATATGCCCATCTTCCTTTGCTTTTGGAGTTGGGAGCACAACGAGAAGCCCCATACCTTCTTCCAGAGTGATCACTAAGGGGGAGTTTAAGCCTGAACCTATTAATATATTCAGTTAGACCCATCTTTATTTAAAAGTTTGAGCTAATGAGTTATGAACTAATTAAGATATATTAACTACTATACAACATAGCGATTCTCCGATATGGAATTTCTCTAACACAACTCATTCACATGTGCATCATAACAATCCCTCCCTTTCATGGGAGCTTAGTATTAGGTCTACTCCCCCATTACTTTTCCGATATGAGATTTTTCTAACATAACTTATTCACACATGCATTCTAACAATCTTCCTCTCACGTGTGAGCTTAGTGTTAGGTCCGTTCCCCCTTAATTTAGGTATCCTTTTGCATCAACTTGTTTTAAGTTGAATTCCCATGGGCCTGCGTAGCTACACCACAACGCCCATATGCCTGGAGACCGTAACCATTGGCTCTAATACTAATTGTTGAGAGTGACAACAAAAGCTTGATACCTTCTTTGGGGGAGATCGCCAAGAAAGAGCTCAAGTCCGAGCCTGTTAATATCACATCTACATAAAAGTTTAAACTAATGAGTTATGAGCAAACTACGATATATTAACAACTCTATACCATATCAATACTCCAAGGTGGGATTTCTCTAACACAACTTACCTTGCACATGCATTCTAACAATCTCTCCCTTACGTGTGAGCATAATATTAGGTATGTTTCCCTATCAATTCACCGCCTGCAGCAAGCGCCATATGGTGGCAGATTCCGGTTAGGGGCTTGTGTTAGATTGAGAACTCAGATGGACTTGAACAGAGGCTATATCTGGCCATGATGAATCCCAGAATTTTTTTTTTTTTTTTTTTTTTAACTAGTTCCTCTTTGGAACTTCCACGTTAGATGATTAGTGCGTGGTTGGCTTTTTTAAGCAGAACCTGCGTGGAAAATATTGCACGTAATGGACCATGCGCATTGACTTTATCTACTAAAGAAGGGGAACGAAAGCCACGGGAAGGTTCTTCGAACAAGCATAGTGATTGGAGTTGCAGAAACTATTCCAAGTTGCAAATTTGCTTTAAGGAAATGGTGTAGAATTTTCTCTTCAATCGACTGGATGATGGTGTCATTGGATGGAGGGAAAGAGACGAATGCAGAGGACGGGTTGCGCGTGACTGATTCTGCTTGCATTCTCTCTCTCTCTCTCTTTCCCCTTGGGTCCAGTTGAACGTGGGAGAAGGGCCCTCCATCCGCTTTATGGACTGAAAGGGGGTGGTCCATGCACCGTTGCATATTTTTTCGGGCTGTTGGATCGGATGACCTTCATGTAACATCAGCGAAGACCTGGGGTCAACGGGGCTTGATATTCTACACATTACAGGCCAGTCAAGTCAACATAAACGTAGGTTGAGTAGTACACAGAGCTCTCTTTTTGGCAAGAGCTTTTCCCTCTTGTTGGTAATCGGTGAAGACGGTGAGCTCCCTCTCTTTTTAGCCAAAAAAAAATAAGTTACACGACTAAATCGACATAATTATTATAGATTTATAACTTTTTTGATAATTTTTTCCTTTTCACGATTTGCCCCCCGGATTCCTCCACCCTCCATCCTTCCGACCCAATAAAAACACACCCTTAGCCCCATCACCCATCACTTGCCTCCAGTGTATTATACCCCGCATTGTTATTCCTAACCTGACCTTATCCACCATGAACAAATAGACATTCCTTTACCCCACAGTTCTGGGCCATGCGAGACGGTTTCATGGCGTCTAGAGCTCCCTTCATCCATTGGTTCGTTCTGTCCTGATAGGCACTACTAGGTTGCTGTTTGTCTGATAGGTTCGGGTGTGCCCTCCTGTGTGCTTGGCTCCTCTAGGGTGAATGTAGTCATGGTCCTTTCTAGAGTGCCGTGGTTGCTAACCTGTGGAGAGAAATTGGTATCAGAAAAAACATTGAATTTGTTCATGTAATGACCGGGCATGGGCGAGCTCAATCGGCGTAGATGAGTCGGCCGAGAACCAAGAATAAAATTGTTTGTCCAAATCCTTTGATTGGTGGGTCTCGTTGGCCCAAACGAGCTAAAGGCCCCTCCTATGCTTCTAATTTGCATAACTAAGTTCTTCTACTTTCACAAATATTCTAATCGAGTCCCTCCTTTTGATCCAACCTAGTTGAGTGGCCATCAAACAACGTCGTATTGTGACTTAGATAAAATTCTCGTAATGTTGGCATCCAAATTGGCTAAATTTCACCCACATCATGCTCCGACATTATCAATAGTAGCTAAACCTTTCCTTCCTTGTCCATGTTGTTGCAATCATTGTCACTAAAATTTCAAAGTGAGATACTGATGGTATGAATCTGTTTCAACTAGAACCAAATAGAATTTTTGACACTTATAAATTATGATTGTCAAAAATTGTAATTGCACTCTAAGTAATGCGCACTTATGATTATGGCAATATATGATTAAAAAGAAGAAGAAGAATTATGTAACCAAGCTGGAAAATTAAAGTAAGAGAAATTAGATAAATAAAAAAAGGGGGGCAGAAAGGAGGCGAAGAAATAAACAATAAAAGTGAAAGTAGACATAAATTTAGTAGAATGAAAGTTAACCAGAAAAGAAGAAGAAGATAATAGGAGAGAGGAAGTGACCCGCGTGACATGAAATCTCTTTTAGTATATGGTTTGAATATATAGATATTTTTAAAAAAGAATATGGTTTGAATATATAGATATTTTTAAAAAAGAGATTTAGTAATTGAGAAGTCAAGATGAAAGTGCGCTCTATCCTTCCAAGAAGGGTTAAGTATCTTTTCACCGGAAACACGCGCTTTCCTGCGCACCATCATTTTTTGTTAGCATATTTCATTTGTACTTTCTTTTAAAGTTACCACATATACGTAATAATGAAAGCAACATATACTTTATAATTTAACTTGAGAAATGTAATGAAGCAAATAATTTCTTAGAGGTCACAAAGTAGAAAATATATATTATAAATAAAATCGGACACCATCTCTATTCACTCTACTATACTTGCAAAGTATAAAAAGTTTTACACAGAAAAAGTGATAGAATAAAATGACAAGGCAAAAAGAACATGATTCCAATCCACTCGTGATACTCATCTCACTCTCGTACACAAATTTGAAGAAAAACTTAAAATCCTGAGTGAGAAAATAAAAAGAACATTAAAAAAAAGGTTCACTTAATTGGGATGTGTCCAGTACAAACTGACCAGATTTACGAAGAAGCATACATTTATACGTTGACTTGTACGTTAACTCTTAAATCAACCTAATAAGAAGGAAAGAGATGGAGAAACAAAGTGATTAAAAAATGGAAAAAGAAAAGAGCGTTAAGATAGGAAGCATCACATAAATAATTCCAAATAATCTTTTCGGATGAATAATAAAAAAACCAAAAAAATTGGGAGTTAGATTATAAAAAAAATAAATCAAAAACCACTTCCATCATTTCCGCGCATTTACTCCCCCTCTCTCTCTCTCTCTCTCTATCGTACATTCATCCTCTCGTTCTCCGAAATGGGAGAGCGTTAAAGAGTTGACACGTGTCAGAGTTTCTTGTCGTTGGATTTGTCCTCAAAATATCTCCACCTTAATCTCCCCGAGCGACCGAGCGAAACACAGAGTGAAAGTAGAGAGAGAAAGAGTACGACAAGTATCCCCTCTCAGTCGGTCACTCCCGCCGTCGATCCTCCTGCCGACCGCCTCCTTCCTGGCAGTTCCGATCGTCCCGGCGACGCGACGACAATGGTGAAGCCGAGCGGCGGCGGCGGTGGCGGCGGCGGCGATCGGGGGCCCCCGCTGGCCCCGTTCCTCAGCAAGTGCTACGAGATGGTGGAGGACGAGGCGACCGACCCCATCATCGCGTGGGGGAGCACCGGCGACTCCTTCGTCATCTGGGACATCACGCAATTCACCCTCCAGTTGCTCCCCCACTACTTCAAGCACTCCAACTTCTCCAGCTTCATGCGCCAGCTCAACATCTACGTGCGTCATTGCCTGACCTAACCCCCCTCTTTTTTTGGCTCCGCTGTTCGTCGATTCCGTAGCTTCCTCTTTTCGGCGCTTGTTGTTCGTTGTGGAATTGGAGCTTTTGACTGCTCTGGGAATCGTTTCGTGTTCTCTGGTTGCGTTTGATCCCGGTTTCGATGTCGGGGACGGGTAGTTTTGGCTGGAGTGATAGACGGAGTTCGCTGCTTGGGAATTTGAAATCTTGGGTGTAGGTTCGTGGTTGGTGCGTTGAAGCTGACATTGCACGGTGTGATGCCAAAAAAGTGCATCTTTATAAGTGGTTTTGTCGCTGCAATGGGAAATTAGATCAGTGTTTGCTTTGCTTATGTGCGGAGCGGCAAAGCAACGATAGCTCAATTGAGAATTTGTGATGCAGTACTCAGTAGAGCTAACAATGAGAATAGCCATAGTTTTCGCCGATAATTCAATTGTGTAACTTGGTAGATTTTTCTTCGGTTAAAGTTTGCTGATAATTTTTGGTTGAGCTGATGTATGGGATTAATCCAAAAAGAAAAAAAGACTTGGACTTGTGTGCGGCATATCTTATTAGGACCAGACGGACACTAGCTTCTTCCAGATATCAATACTGATGGTGGATGAAAACCCATCTTCGATCATACCTTAAATATCTGTGTCAACTGGACTATAAAGGCCCTATGAGTGAGACATGACTATTTTCGCTTTCCTTTCATAAATAAAGTAGTTTATAGACGAATTGGATTTACCCATGGAGTCAGGAGTCAACTGGATCTGCCCCTCAACTGTTGTACTGCTCTTTTCCTAATCATCTTCTCTGATTTCAATCACGCAAAAGCTGAGTATGTGAAGAACACATTTCTTTTTGTTGCCTATATGTATGTGGGTCGCTTTGGCTTCATCGACTTGAATACTCTAGTGGAACTTTAACATCATTGCCTCTGCTTTTCTGATATATCGTTGCTATTTTGGTGCTCTAACAACTTTTTAACTCTTTTCCAATGGAAATAAGCGATGAAATCATAGAAGTACGGCATGCATCAGTACATGTATCTAACTATGGTCTTTAAGTTTTATAACTTGGAACTTTGTTTGGACTTTTCCATAGCTATGTGGATGGTAGCCCCAGTCTTGCTCTGCTCTGGGTTGTCTTGCTACTTTAGTACAAAGAAATTAGTTTCTGCATAAGAGAGGAATTGATCTTATGACTAGTTGCTTTTCTTCAATGCAAAATTCCTCGAAAAAAGATATCCAATCTGACCTTAGGGGGTTCTGATAAGTAGTGAATGCCATAGAATTAGCTGAAGATTCAGCCACTTCATAGTGATTTTGAGCTTGAAGATGAATGCCATCCAAATCCCAACTTCTCAGAAAGATTGGTACTTAGTTGTTTTCCGTTTCTATTATGTATGAATTCAACAAACTGATCATGTTCATCAAGAAGCTTCTTTTCTTGTATAATTTGGATTGTCTTTTACCATTTCACTTGAAGCCATTCTTGGAGTATTACGTTGTACTGGTTATTACTTTTATGGTTACTTGTGTTCCTGAAGAGCACTACCTCCACCTCTAACATGTTCTTTGCTCATTGCTTTATGTTGAGATTACCCTTGCTTTTTTTTTTTTTTTTTTTTTTTTTTTTTTTTTTGAATTTCTTCGGGCCGAAGAGATTGCCCCTACTTCACTCCTGAGTTTTAAGCCTCTGACAGCTGACACGTTCCTGTTCTCATGTGGTCATTATAGTAGTTGTATTGATATTTAACAAAGTGACGTTGCATGAATTTTACCAAACATTTGGTAACTAGAGTCTGTCTTATAGAGAAACATGAAAATCAGCGACAACAGCAGAATATTTGCCACTTCAATGTCTAAATAGTCGAAATATACTTCTGGATGCTAATTTTGTTTTTCATGATGTTGATGTCCTCTATGTTTGATGAGCAACTGTTGTGATTAGTTACAATTATACTTGTGGTCGTATTTTAAACAAGGCTAATACAAGTGATACATATGAGGAGAGCTCTTATTATCTGCCTTCATACATATAAGCAACTGCATGCAAATGATTCTGGGTCTTGTTTTCAACTTTTATTAGTCTACATTAATGGCTTTGTCCAAAATCTCTACCAGGGTTTCAGAAAAGTTGATTCAGATCGTTGGGAATTCGCAAACGATGGATTCATCAAAGGTCAAAAGCATATGTTGAAGAATATACGCAGGAGGAAGAATGTTCAGGTTGTGGATCAGAAAAAATCATTGCAGAAGCAGGATAATTCCGTTGAAGAAGTCGATAAAATTAAAATAGATGGGCTTTGGAAAGAAGTTGAAAATTTGAAGATTGATAAGACAGTCCTTTCGCTGGAGTTAGGTAAAGTTAGACAGCTCCAGGAAACTTCAGAGAATAAATTGGTCCTCCTGAGAGACCGTGTTCAGGGAATGGAAAATAATCAGCAGCAGATGTTGTCATTCTTAGTAATGGCGATGCAAAACCCAGGGTTCTTGGTTCAGCTGGTCAAGATGAAAGACAATCACTGTCGCGTGACCGAAATGGGTAACATGCTAGAACCAGAAGGAGCAGAAAATGGATCGTTGATTTCTGAGGGAATGATAGTGAAGTACCAGCCTCCAACTGATGGAAAAACAAACCCTGAATTATCCCCATTATCAGGCTTGGGGGAAATGCCAAAATCTGGTCCTTCTTTTGATGGGACAAGAGATGTTTTAATGAACAACGATCTTCTGTCGATGCTCATGAATGAAAAATTCTCTTTGGATACTCCACTGATATTTCCAGACTCTCCTGATGACAATGCATGGGAAAAACTGCTTTTAGCTTGTCCTTTCATTGAGAGCGCCGGTGAGAAAAGGCAAGACAATGAAGGACCCAATTATTTGGGCATGGAGACGGAACCAGCATTTTCTGGAGCAAGCTCAGTCTCTACTGATTTTGAAGCTTTAATGAGAATGATGGGGAACCCTCAGGAAGCTGAGACTGAGTCAGATGTTGATGGAGATGATTGGGAGGATGCTCCAAATGTTGATTTTCTAGTGGAGCAACTGGAATACTTGGCTTCCAAGTCTTGATCTCAAGCTTCAGGCAACATAAGAGCATTTGGCTTGTGGACGGGTAGCTGCAGCTTAAGTTTTATAGGGGGCTACTCTGGTTTCTTCTGCATACTATAACATATTTGGAAATGCATGATGGAGATTTCCTGCGAAGACATAAGTTAATTTCTAACTGCCGACTTTTAAGCAATCAGATACAGCAATGCACGCAACAACTAGTGCAGTTAAGCACGATTGCAATACGGAGTGGAGATTACATAATCTGATCGAATCTTTAAAAAGAAAAAAAAAAGTCACAGTATCGTGTTTTCTACCCTGAATATGATGCAGGAAATTTTCCCGTTGAAGTTCCCTTATTGATGGTGACATTCCTGTTGGCTGTTGGTTATTGACAGGGTTCTTATGGGTGGGCAACTCAACATGATCTTTTTCTTGCAGCCCGTGGGGTGAACAACAAAATGTTGGATTTACCTTTTCAAATGGCATTGTAAATTACTTGCAGAGAATCATAAGATATATGGATGCCACTTTTTCGGTGGCTATATTAGTATTTTGTACATTGCAATTCCTCTCAGCATTGTCGCAAGAGTTTGAAATGGCTATGAAAGTATGGATTCATTCGCCCGTTAGCCTGACGAGTCCAACTTCGATGTATGCCGTCCACGTCTTTGTTCGTTTTTCATCTGAGCTGAATCGATGATGTTTCTGAGTTCAAATGGGAATGATCACCACAATGCAAGTACCGCAAATTGCATGTCCTATCATGACTCTACATGAAGTTGCGTTCATTTCCACTTGATGGATTATCATAATTGTAGCTCGTGTGTATTCCCCAATGGTGAATTATAAGATTGTGTTCTCATGCGCTAGGGAATGCAGACGGCTTGTCACTGCAACTCTCACTTTTCCTCTGTTAACTACCAAATTTTGAGGGAATATTTAGTTGATTTCTCCTTCACATGAGAGGGAGCCTCTCCTAGCCTAAGTAGCATTGACGCTAATACATGACTTGCAACATGACACGACATGATATATTAACATGTTATTTCTCAAAAAGTAGAAAATTTCAATACGTCGAAACACGTTATATATTAAATGTATACTTATATATATACATAATATATTATCATTTTATAATTAAATTTTATTCAAATTCACAAATAAATAAATAAATAAATAATAAAAGAGAATAGAATGAATTTACATTAAAAACATTAATCCACTATTTGTTAATATCATTTATTGTTTCAATCGACATATTCAAGTCCATTCCAATAATTCATTAAACTTGGAAAAAAAGAAAAGGCAATCCACGTTCTGGACTTGTGTATCAAAGCGTATCAGAAGAAAAGAGAAAAAAAAAAAAACTTGTGGAGTGACTTGTGTCACGAGAAGTGAGAGTCAAAAGAAAATAGAAGATTAGGTTTTTTCCCCCTTAATTATTTTTTTTATATTTTTACATATTTACATTTTGACCCATCATTTATTGAAAGTTTTTAAAATTGACCCATTACGTGTCGGAATCATATGTTAGAGATCCGAACTTCATGTTAATTCCCGATTCGAGTGTCAGATAGTGTCAAGAAAATTGACTAAGTATTGGATTTTTCGACACGTGTGGATCAAGTATCGAACACGTATTGGAGTATTTGACAAGATACGAAAGCTTTCAAAGAGCGTCGGTACTTCTCAACTCCTAACTCCAAGCTCAATTTTCTCTGTTTTGGTCATTTTTGGTCTTAAAAGAGGACACCCGTTGGAAGTAGCGACTATCGCCATTTTATAGTCAATACCAAGCATAGGCATGATAGTGCTCATTTCTTTCTCATGTTCCATTTCCTTCTTGCTTCCCTCCATTTCGTCTTTTTCTACACAATACAAATTGCAAGCTGAGGATAGGTCCTAGATACAAAAAGTCGACAAAAGTATATGGTGAAATTATTCAAAAATTCTTAAACTTATTATATTTTTGCCAAATTAGTTCTAAATCTTTAATTGTGTCAATTAAACTATCCAATTCCAACGCGGATACTGACCGTCTTATGTAAAGCACTACCAACGTTGTCGTAGACAATTTTTATTAATTTTTTAACTTTTTAAATTTTCTTTTCTTCTCTTTTTTTCCTTTTTTACTTACTTTTTTTTTTTTTTTTTTTTTTTCCCTTTTCCCCTCCACCGGCCATCACCGGGTCTCGCTTGGGCCTAGCTTAGTGAGAACTGCCCGGCCCCAATTTGGTGAAAGACTGCCCTCACCGATCTAAGCAAGGTTTTCCCTAGGGGTGAGCATATCAAACCACCCGGACCAAACTAGACCGACCAATTTAGTCCTATTCCTAGGGGCATCAGTTTGGTTTCAATTTAGGGCCGAGGGGGGACTGGACTAGACTGGACCAACTCTCTCTCTCTCTTTTTTTTTTTTTAATTATTTTTTAATTTCTTAAAAATAGTAATAAATCCTAAATTTGTAATAATTCTAGTATTTTTTTGAAATTTTTTATTTTTTTTGTTAAGTGGCCAGTTCCATTGGATTTGGGGGGGGTGGGGGGGACTGGGACCAGACTGGACCAACTTTTTTTTTAAAATATATTTTTTTAATTTCTTAAAAATAGTAATAAATCCTAACTTTGTAATAATTCTAGTATTTTTTCAATTTTTTTTTTTTGTTAAGTGGTCGGTTCCATTGGATTGGACCGGTCGGTCGGGTTCGATTTACGATCCTAGGATCATCTGGTCTAGTCCCCAGTCCCAAAAAATGGGAAGCGGTCATCCCGGTCCGATTCCTATTTCTTAAGTGGAACTAGATCGGACTAGAAATCAATCATCCCTAGTTTTCCCTAGTTTGCCCTCGCCAACCCCAGGCAAATATTAAAGAATAAGAAAAATTTCGAACAAAATATTAAAAAAATAAAAGAAAAATTATCTATGTCAACGCTAGCTAAGTCATATAAGAAGATTGGTGTTCACGTAAGTAATTTATTATTAAAATTTGCTAGATGAACTCAACTGGCAAAACGAGAAATTATCGATGATTCAATTGGTATAATTAAAAAGTTTATGATTAAATTGATAAAATGTAATAGATTTATGACTTTTTGAATAATTTTTTTCAAAATATGCTCTCATGCCATAAAACGCCTAACCGAACAATGATGATGCACCGATACCATATTGAGGAGTTGACAATCAAGTTCCTCCAAATCCAGAATAGGGAAAAAGATACTCGGGTCTTATTACACGGAGCAGGATCTTACATAGGCAAACACCAGAAACCTCTACTTATATTGCCTGAACTGCCTTGGCCAGGCCGAAAGCGGCCGCGGAGGCGATGGCACCAACGAGGGCAGTTTGCAGAGCACTTCGGAAGGGCTTATCACCAGTGAAACGGCCCTTGACGTAGCCGAAGATGAGCAGAGAAATGAGAGTGAGGACAACAGATGCAACCAGAGCGTCTGTGGCTCTTGGGACGAACACGTAAGGCCCGAGAGGCACCAATCCACCCAATACGTAGGATGCAGCAATCGTGAGCGCGCTCTGTAATGCTCTTCTTGGGTCTGGCTTCTCCAATCCCAGCTCAAACCTGCATTCACAACACTTCCACAATTTAGCATAATGACAAAGGGAAAGCAACTTTATTGATCAATTGTACGTAATCAAAATAGGTGCGTCAATAGATGCTGCCATTGCTTGGAGTAAACTTATGGAGATGCTGCTAGTCTTCGAGGCCCTAGGCACATGGACAACGATGAATTCTTGGAAAGATTGGAATGATGGACGTGAAAGCATGACTTCACCGAAAGAAGAAAGATCCAAGAAGAAGGAGCTATCTTTATATGTCTTACATAACGTGCCACCTTACAGTTTCCAAAATCTTTTCACGCGCTATCTGTTTGCTCGAACATAAGAGGGGGGTGGTGTCGCCATCAAGAAGCACGTGTCAGTAGCGGCCATTTTAGGGTTTTCGTCCGTGTTCTGGCCCAAACGCATATGCTTTTCTGTGGAGAGTTGAAGAGCATACGCTTCTTCCCTTTTGTTTTTGTTTTGTTCTGTAGTGTTGCGTTTTGTGCGTGTACATATTAAGAAAAAAGTACCGTCATGCTTTGGTTCTTCCCAAAGCTAGCAGGCGAAACAGAAGCGAGTCCCATCCTGTCTCAACGCTTTAACCGAGAACGCTCAGAAACACACCGCAGCTTGCAGAACATGCTTTTTCTCAAGGATTTAGGCACTATCACTTGTCAGATGAAAAGATTTCTGAATCCTCTCTCTCTCTCTCTCTCTCTCTCTCTCCCTCCCTCCCACTCCCTCCCTCCGAAGCTGATTAGGACAGTTGTACTATTGAATGTCTTCAGTTGATTCTATGAAGTCTACTGCAAAGTTTCTGATTTTGCCCAACTCCTACTTTTAACGAAACTAACAGAAACATCATTGGGTCCTTAGTTGAATCAGTAAATATGGCATAAATGGCGTTTGTGATTAGAAAGACCTTCACTTACTTCATCATGAACTCGAGCCAGGCTTGAGGCTTCTTCCTTAGTGCATTCACCACCGGCCAGTATTCATGTGGCTCTAAATCGTATTGTGCCAATATTTCTGCCACCTCAGCCGCTTCTGCACTACCAAAAACAAAAGAGAGAAAGATCTCACTCTCTATCTCTGTATACTTTACATGATGAATCCATGATCGATTCAAATAGAAAAAGACCAATATTTGCTTAATAGGAATGTTCAGATTAAAACAAACTATGATTGAGCAGTGACCGAATATTTAAATGAGCAAGTCGTATCCAAATTTTAACAAAAATAATGATCATACATTAGAAAGGAAAGTGAAGAAAAATGAAAAGGGAAATGGGTGATGAGAACGGAGAGAGGACCAGTATCAGGAACACTGATGATCTCTGCTTGCTCTCTTTTGAGTTCCCTCGAGTAGTGGTCTGCCTCACTTTTAGCTGCAAGATACCTGACACACACCAATTTCACAGTCCCATCAGCTTTGTATCGCAGACTCTGCAAACTCAGAAAATCGGCCATTTTCCCAACACGGTGCGAATTTTTTTTCGCGTCTATCAAATGGACGTCGACCAAATTTTCACAATCCTTGATTTTGTAACGACTGAAATTTAACTGGGTCCATATACTATAGTAGCTACTACATGCTACAAGCTCAATGAAAATAAGGAAAAGTTGCTACGATTCTCAACATTATATCATGTTTCACGTGTCCCAAGAACAACACGAAATGAAAATGAGTCCGGGAATGATCGTGAGAGAATCTCATCTTGCTCAGGAAAAGGTTGACTGCAAAGCTGTCGCCTTGTTTCCAAGGCAGAATCAGGTTTAACAGTCCGCGAATGTTGCACTTCGAAAGTGATGTCTCATGGTACATAAAATCT
Organism: Eucalyptus tenuipes; assembly: GCA_014182365.1. Taxonomy (NCBI): domain Eukaryota; kingdom Viridiplantae; phylum Streptophyta; class Magnoliopsida; order Myrtales; family Myrtaceae; genus Eucalyptus; species Eucalyptus tenuipes. Next base: position 25,835,746 of record CM024538.1, on the reverse strand, counting down.
CCTGTGATTTGCTGGAGATTATATGACGAAACTAATCTACGGAACAGCACCACCCTACGCGCATGGCGAACAGCTACGGAGGAGAGTCATGGTAGATGTACCCGCCGAGACCCATGGAGATGGCGCCGGCTGCGACCTCGGCGACGCCGGCGGTGAGGACGATGGAGGAGGGGGCGTTGGCGCCGGAGAGGCCGGCGGCGAGGGCGAAGGGGACGGTCAGGCCGTCGGAGACGCCGATGATGATGTCGCGGACGATCTCGCCGGCGGTGAAGTGGGACTCCGTGTGATGGTTTAGGAGCGCCTGCTTCTCCGGCTCCAGCTTGTTCCCGTTCTCCTTTGCGTCCGCCATTGAATACGGTAGTGTTCGAGGCGGAGAGAGATGAAGAGAGACGAAGCGACAGGAAGGGGAGGGAGGGAGAGGAGCAGAGAGGGAGAGGAACGAGGAGATGCCTCTGTTTCGTTTTTTTCTTTTATAGAGAGGGGTAGGAATTTGAGTTTGGGTAACTCCATAATATTTCTGCCAAATAATGAAAATCCAACCTAATTATTTTAAGAAAGTGTGATCTACAATACTCCTTCAGTCATCTAATATCATCCTTTGACGCGAGACTTAGGAATTTAAATTAACGATCAAACATTCGTCTAGATTTGAGTTATTATTTACCAAGTGCAATTAGAACCGATTTCACGTCCGCAAGTTCGATCGTGACGTTATAAAAATAGACTTTCGGCTCGCATTTCACTTGACTCGTGCCGTTGATGAGATACATAGGTCTTGAATGCAGAGTTTACCAAATCGAGATGCATTTTTTCCCTTATAATAAATTAATTTTTAATTAAGGTGGAAAGGATGGATCATTGGGGTGTTAAATGTTGGTTTTATTGGGGGGCAGGTTCCCAATATATTCACCTTTGGTTACGGACTATTAGGTCGTGAGGAATAAAATCAGTAGTAAAATCGAATTAAGGATTTTGTTTCCTTTCCAGGTAGGGATAAAAGGGGACGGAATGCTTGATATGGAAATTTAGAAAGGAAAGCGATCTCGATTCATGTTTTGGGGGTATGTTAATTAAGGATTGGGATAGAATGGGTAAGACCCGACATTGCCATTAAACAATGAGGAAGGCTTCATTGGCCAACTTCATATAAGAAGTAAGAAATTAAATTTACTATGGTAAGGACATTATTGGGGTTTTTTTTTAAATTTAATTTGCCTAAAATAAGTTTACCAATCATAAGTTGAAACTATAAGAGAAATCAAAGACATCATACGGATTTTTTTTCCCAGTCTCATATGTATTAAGCCAAAATTGGGTTTTTACTTTTTACCAATACATTCACTAATCACACCCATCTTCAAGCTTTCCAAAGTCCCAAATACTATCATCCGGTCTATGGCACAATAGTCGATGATAATCTATGTGGGTGGTTCAAAGTTAATTGTTTCATGAAAATGATCCCTTCAAGCAAATATAAATCTGACGATCGACAGTGAGCCACGTCACCAAATCATCCTTAATAGAAACCAAAATAGCTACCAATAGATTTTTCAAAGTAAAATCGTTGAAGAGCATGCGATATCGAAATCAATTTTTAGTTTGACCGTGTCGAAATGTAAAAGTATATCGTTAGGCGACAATGAGCATTGTATAAATTAGTTTTCTCAAGGGAAGTGTGCCAATTATATGAAATAACACTACTTAGAAGCAAGCATTATCAAAATTAGCTTTCGGAGTGACTATCATATTGGCTAAACTAGTCAAAGAGTGGTCCAAATGGGGAAGCTGATATCATGAAATTGTAAAATAACATAAATATCTCGTCAAGAAAAATAATATCTCTAGAACATTCATTAAGGGTCATCAATTATACTTCCAATGCATAAATATTACTGTTCGAATCAAATCAAATATCTGTTCAAAAAAAAGAATCAAATCAAATAAGCTGTTGTTCAATTTTCAAAATTTGTCGGTATCACTTTAATTACTTTGACGAAGCGTTGCTTCATTTTTGTTACTCTTTTCGCTCTTGAGTGAGTCACTCATAACCGTCAACTCAAGTAACATGTCGGGTGAATCATTAGTATTGCGAGTCATTAGAAAATTGTACGTCAGATTCTCGTAATCAATGATCACAATAGATCGGATCTACGACCGGGACAGATGCTGCAAAAGTACATCACGGCTAAATGGAATTCTGTCGTTTCATTAATGTCCCGACATCACTGATCAGCGGCACGATACGGAAATTCTCGAGGCGGTTTGGTTTGTCTCGGATGCGTTGTCGACCGAGCGTGTGGCCGCCACGGGTCTCATCCGATCGCAAAGTCCAAAATGGTTTTGGTGTTGTCGTGCCGATTTTGTATGTAGCGGGGAACGAGAGATTTATATCTAATTTACGTCAGATCGGATCGGAGTGACGAGGGTTGTGGCCCGAAAAGCCGCAACTCGGTTAACAAGAAGCAAAATAAACAGTGCCCATTGACCAACGCCAACATCACAACCCAAGTCCAAAGCCCAGTTTTAGCAATTAAATGAAAATACTCAGCCACGAAATTCGAAAGAAGTCGTGCAAAAGATGCCCTAATCCTATATGATATATACATGATGTTTTTTTTTTTTTTTTATTAATTTCGAAATTAAAATTTAACATGCAAATCAAATAATAAAAAAACTAACATTCTATATGCTTTCTTTTTTGTTTTCTTTTTCATGATTCAAAAATAAAATTCCTAAATATGTAAACCCTAAAACATGCAATATTATAACTCAAACACATCTCAAGATAAATAAAGCAATCAAGATGAGACAACTCATTAAAAATCATCAAAATATCACACATAGTTTAGATCGGGGATAATTTTTCGCTAATAAAATCAATAAATTGATCTTAAGCCTTAAAGATCAAAATATCAATTTTACTCCCACTGATTAATTATTTCATCTAAAGTTCTTTATAGATGAAATAAAAAAAATCAGCTGGATTCTGCGAATTAGGTAATATATTGAGATTTCCAATTATGCATAAATAGATATTTCAATCAAAGAAAACAACATATAAAGAAATAATAATAAACCAAAAAAAAAAACCTAAACTTGCCTAATAAAGTAAAAATACCTAATTCAATTTTTTTCTTTTCTTTTTTAAAAAAAAAGAAAAAGCTTGGCCGGTTCGGAGGTCCGGCGAGGGAGAGCTCGTCGGCTAGGGTTCCGGCGAGGGAGGCAGGGGCGGCACGTCGGCGGCGCGGCACCGGGGCTTCGGGATCGGCACGGAGCTGGGTGCGAGCGTCGCAGGCGGTGGATTCGGCGGAGGCGAGGCGTCACGGGCGAAGCTCGGAGGTCGGCGCTTGGATCTGGACCGGCTACCGTCGGGGGGGCCACGAGCAGCGAACGAGGAGGCAGGGGCGGCGAGCCGGCTCGGGATCCGCTGGGTCACGAGTTGCAGGCGAACCGAGGGCGAGATCAGCGGCGGAGCAGCAGATCGGGGAGCTGGGGCGCTGCAAATCGGCGACGGCGGAGGCGGCGTCGGGGCGGCGCGAGGTTCGGGCGTCGGGGCTGCAGAGGGCGAGCGGCCCTTTAGGAGCGAAATTGGCCAGTTTCGGGAATATTAAAAAAACACACTCACGCAGGTTATCCCCGAAAGGGAGTCAAAGAAGCTTCTCCACCCCTTTTCTTTCGTAGCAGCGAGGCATGAATTTTGCAATGGAGATAGGCTTTAGAGTAGGTAGCTTCCAGCCCCTGGAAGAATTAGTTCCTAATTTTGGAACCTGAATTCTACCTTATCTATCTTGGAGCCAACTTTGCAACCTACTGTGTTCTTTCATTGCGGTTTCAAGATCTATACGAGAACCCATTTTTCTTTTGTTCCTTGTTTTTTGTTTCATTTTTTGTAGCAAAATAATATGATGAACAAGCGAGCAAAGGTCAGTGAGGAACAAGCAAAGGTTGCTAGGCTCGAGTGAGCAAGGGCGAGCTGCGAGCGAGCAATAAGGAGGATGAGTCACGAGTAAGAGTGAGAGTCGTGAAGTGCTTAAGTGAGATTAGAGAGATGGTAAAAAAGATGCAAAGAGAAAAATTAGAATTTTTAGACCTTATGAAATTAGTTCCAAAGTTGGTTTGGTTCCCAAGTAGCTCTTCATTTGGAATTACAAATCGGTCCACTTTGCACCAATTCTAAAAATTTAGAATTGGGAATCAAATCGGTTTCAGGTTCCTGAAACAAGATAGCACTAGTCTTTGAGGCTAACGAACGTATGCAGGTGCATTTGCTTCTCGAAGTACGTGCCTCGCCGCACCTATGGCAGACAACATGCTAATTACCATAGTTTAAGATTAGTAATTATGATTAGTTATGAGCAATGAGCTGTTTCTGGAGGATAAAGCAAACCCCCGCACGAAATCCCAGAAATGGGGTCAAAGAAGACATTAGACTCCAAGAAGCTTCTCCACCACTTTTCTTGGCATGATTTTGCAACTGATTGGCTAGAGTGATTTAACAACCTTTTCCCCATCGACTGGAGAGGAGACTTATGAGTTAATTTTGAACATATGATTTCTGCCACGGTATCAACTTTATTTATTTATTCGTTAAAAAAAAAAAAAAAAAAAAAAAAAACCTTCATTCAATAAGCATCATCATTGAAGCATAGTTGGTTTCTGGAACATAAAAGGTCCCACAAGGGTTGGGCTGGGGTCTCTACATATCCAATTAGGAGGAAGGGCTCCTCTTGCGTTGGGCTTTTTTGTAATTCAATTGCTACTTGATTTGCTTCTCACAAGCAGTGGGTCATAGCAGTGGTCTTGAAATGGCCCAAACTTCTTCCGCAGTCTTCTATCACAGCTCGAACATCCCATGGGCAGTTTTCAGTCTCTATCTCCGCGCTTAGATCGGTTTCCCTCCTCAGATCATATTATCATACTGTTCTCACGTTTAAGTTCTTTACAAGTACATACAATTACAGCTCTGATCACTGCTAATCTTTCTAGAGGTGTGTTTGGTTAATGCTTCCTTGATCACAGCCACAATAATGCCACCAATATGAGTATATCTGCCGTTACTAGATCCTTTACAGAACAATGGACAGTTCCTTTTTTTTTTTTTTCCTCTTTTTTTTCAGTAAAGGAGAAAAATAAGGAAAGAGAAGAAAGAGTAATAATATCAATGAAAAACAACACTTTGATTCTCTGGAATGAAATTCCATGAAGTGGTCTTTCAAGTACGCGATAGCTTCTTTAAGGGCTAGAGGGCTTCGACGCTTTCTGCAGAGGACGCGCACACGCCTGTTTGACAAATCCGGCGACAATTTTCCCTGAAAAAATCGCAGCAGATCCCAGCTATGGCTCCTTCCAGTTCTCCTCCGAGTATAGATCCGTCAATATTGAACTTCAAAGCTCCAATTCTTGGAGGCTTCCCCTGTACAGGTTCATCGCCTCTCCTTTTTGCTCGTTTTACATCCTCTGGGTTCCATCTCTTGTAATCCTTGTTCAGTGCGCCGGCGGCGTCGATGGTATAGCTCGGGTCTGGCCTTCGGGATTGAAGGACAAAATCATTTCGAGCTTTCCAAAGGTGCCCAAGTGCTCCCGCGAGTAACTCCCATGATGGTGAGTTCGTGCTTTGATCCGCAGCTGCCAATACCCATTTGTCAAATCTTGTAATTTCTAGACTTGAAATTTTGATATCGATTCTAGTATCTGACCCCCCACATAGGGTATACCATAGGTAGACAACGTAGCACGAGCAGTTACGAAGTTTGTTCATTCTGTGAATCGAACTCATGATACTATGTAAAACATGCGATTGGTGATTGTTGACTAAGTACACAGATTAGATTATGACCATTAGCCATTTTAGGATAATGCTGGAGCGTGCCACATGAAAATTCATATGGCACCTCTTCTCTCGCCTTTGTAATTGGCTCACGTATCCCTTTGTTTATGAATTTAAACTTTATGATGGGAGTTTCTACCATTTTTTACTAACACGTGTGGAGTTAATTTGATAAACAGTCGCAAGAAGGGAGAGTTAAAAGATAATTATAGTATTCTTAGTTTTTTTGCGCTGCATTCTTTTCATTTTTTATGGTCGTGCGTGACAATAGACATTTTTCCTATCCATTTGATTGTAGATGTTAGAAAGTTAGATATTGTTTTTATTTCCATAAAAGTGGTCGCAGTGATTGCGTGATCTTCCTCACCGTTTCTCTATTTATGAAATTTCTTTGTTTTCTAGAAAAAAAATTTAATGCCTGAGCACAATGTATATAGGACTAGCAATTGGTGTTCTGATATTACAATTGGGTTTTCTAGCCGTGTCAAGTTGTGCATATGAAGATCACCATATTTTTGACACTCATGTCACTTTTTGGTTTGTCATATTATTATGTATATCATGTCACTTTATCTAGGGATAATTGTCCAAAATTTCCAGACCTATTATACAACAGCCAATTTAGTATTGTATATTTTAGTTAAACATTTTAATAATTTGTTAATGTACTCATTCTGATTAATTTTGACCAAAAATCGTTAAAATAAACGACGGTGCTAAGGTGGACAATTTTTCCATCATCATCATCATCATCATCATTGTTTATTGTTTTATTTCTTATTTTCTTTTCTTCTTGTTTCTTTACTGCTAGGGGCCCGGTGGCCCCCATCGGCCACTAGCCAAGGCCTAGTGACCCATGTGATCCTTAATAGTAAAAAAAAAAAAAAAAAAAAGAAATAAAAGAAAATTTCAAAAAATGACAAATAAAAAAATATATATTATTATCAGCATTGACCGTATCATGTAAGATAACCATCATCCACGTCAAAGATTTTGATCCAAAATTAGTCGGAATAATTATATTAACAAATTGTCAAAAAGTTTAAAGTTAAATTAATACAATCAAAAGGTTTAGAACTGATTTAGTCACTGTATAATAGGTTTAAGATTTTTTGGAAAATTTTTCCCTTTATCTATGGGAGGAGTCTCACCCGATATACATGGGGAGAATTACCAAAAAAGTCCTAAACCTATTGCAATTGTGCCAATTCAGTCATAAACTTTTTTTTTTTTTGGCCAATTTAGTCCTAAACCTTTTACAACTGTGCCAATTCAGTCCATCCGTCCAAAATTATTCGGCTAAGCATCGATGTGGACGCCGGCCGGCCGGCGAACAATTTGTTAATATTTTTTTTTGAATTTTTAATAATTTTTTTGAATTTTTTTATCCACCTTCTTCTTCCTCTGGCCGGCGTCGGCCGGCTAGAGGCGAGGGCCAGCGAGGCTGACCTCGTCGGCCACTGGCGAGGGCGAGGCTTGCCCAGCGACGGCGAGGCCGCCGTCGCCCAGCCAAGGCAAGGCTCGGCCTTGCCCAGCCATGGCGAGGTCAAGCGTCGCCAGATCTGGCAACGACAGCCTCGCCGACCACTGGCGAAGGTGAGCCTCGCCAGAGCGACGGCGGCAGATTTGGTGAGGCTCGCCCTCGCCAGTGGCTGGGGAGGTCAGCCTTGCCGGCCCTCGCCTCTGGCCGGCCGGCGCCGACTAGAGAAAGAAGAAGGTGGATAAAAAAAAAAAAAAAAATTCAAAAAAATATTAAAAATTAAAAAAATATATTAAAAAATTGTTCGCACCGGCCGGCCAATTTGGTCGGATGGACTGAATTGGCACAATTGTAAAAGGTTTAGGACTAAATTGGCCAAAAAAAAGTTTAGGACTGAATTGACACAATTGCAATAGGTTTAGGACTTTTTTGGTAATTCTCCCGATATACATAGGCTAGATGTTTGAATTTGAATGCAATGGTGAAATTAATTAGTTTGAAAGTTTTAGTTATGCCATAGGAAAATAAAGACTAATCATTCAGACATGAATCATATAAGATTTAAGAAACATTTGAAGCAGTTCCCATATTATCTTTCGATTTCTTATATGTATCTTGTAGCTTTTGACTATATTTCAACAATATTGTCACCCCATAACAAGAATAGCAGTTTATCACAACTCAACTATAATATCAAAGCATCTCATACAAACTAGGTGGTGGAGAAAATAAAGAGGCAATTTTGCTCCTTATATCAAACCAAGAGAAACAAGAGACTCTTATTAAGCTGAAAGAAACGAAAAGAGAAGTGGACACTTTCATTGCTGTGTGCAAAGAAGGATTTGCACTCGTGGGATTGTCAGGCTCTTCTTACTTAGCCAAAAAGATGTTCCACCAAAAATAAGTATTTACCAAATAGAAAAAATTCTTTCACTGAAAAGATGATTCTCGGTTTTTATATAATGGATTTTACAACGATTTTGGAGGGTAAAGTGTTTGGCATGTTCAAAGATAAAAATAAAATTCACGGATGATAAAAGTAAACGCTGGAAATGAAAACATTAGAAATTAAAGCTATTAAGCATATTGGAAATTTTTTTTTTTTTTTGGAACGAAGCATATTGGAAATTTGAGTCTTTAGTGATGATCGCATTGTTACAATGGAAACCGTGGCGTGCTATTAGTGCGTTGGCAATCATAATTTACAAAAAGTTACAACTTCCAAGATCAATGCCATGTTCAACTGTCATGCGGTATCGGTGCCTCCATTTGACATCTGAGTCCATGTGTTCTTCTCTTTTATCCCCAAGATGTAGTCAAATTTTAAGATAGCCGATCCGATGGTGCTCCGTTGACAAATCATGATGTTTGTCAAACACTTCTCGATTGTTTCTCGACATTGATATCTCGACATCAGTATTGATATTGCATAGTTGCTGATGACCATATAGCCGTTGATGTCCACATCGCACGATTGTCAATTTTCCCATGACTCAGATCATTTTAATTAACCAATCTCGTTCAATCGATCGGGCTCCATTATATACTCATTACAAACAATTGGCTATTTCTTTTCTTCTTTGGGTTTGAACAGCGGCCTTAACACATGGACATGTCCAGAATCTATTAGGTACGAATTACCTTCTCTAAATAGTCCTTTAAAATGTCCCATCACAGTCTTAGTGGACAATGAATTACCAGAAAAATTAACCATCAGACGACATTAATTAATCTTTTCTGAAGGATGGAAAGTGTGTTGTCCGGTCGCATATTAAGAGAGAGCTTCTGAGGAGATTCCGCGATAAAACAAAAGTAGGTGTGCCCTCGATGGCGATGATGGGTCCACTTTGTTTTCTTTTAAAAAGCTGCTCGATGACCAATTACTAAAATCCTTTTAGTTTCTTCTCCGTTTCTTTCTTTTAAGCTTAAGTCGATGTCGAGTATTCGCTCTGGGGTTTGTCGTTTCTGAATGGTGGGGGACCGACCGATCCAATCTGATTCCCGTGAAGCTTTGGGGCGTGTGTCCGACACCCGCCTATTACTGTCAAATTAATGCAAATTCATCTATTTGAAAGCCCTCTCGCCTTGCGTTCTCCGGGTAAATTCGTGCCACATTTACATTAAACTATTTTTTTTAATCATAGAAGGAAAATCACAAATTGTAAAATTTTTAGTTCGTGCAAATTACTGGAAATTGATGTGAATAGCTTGGGATATGTGGGAAATTAGTTCGGGATATACGGGTCAAGCTTTTCTTGCATAATGTTTGACGAAATGGATGTGAAAGGGTATCTTCCCCCCTTGCCTTTGGCCTGCGAAGATGTGGAGATAGTATAATGTTATATTTGCTTTTCACGTTGAAAAAAGCTTCAAAGGCTAAGGCAATTCTGTTTTGCCTTTGCGTTGTCATTCTTAGTTCGCACACATCGTGATCGCCAGTTTCGCCAATCACTTACAGGCATGTGTCACCCATTGGACACATCCACATCAAAGCATTTTTCCATAGGATCGTGCCATTTTCATAGGTCCAATTCAATGTATAGGAAATCATAATGAAGCCATCCTTAGGTAGGTCCATGATAATATATTTGTCAACCCTCCTTTATTGGATTCGGTGATGCTAATCATAATCTTGGCGATTGATCTAGATATGAAATTATATATATTTGACAATAGAGATAATTGGCTTTAAGTTGCATACACAGTTTGTAAATATATTGATAACCTCTCAATGGAATCGTTAGGCATCTGAGAGAGAGAAAAGAATTGGAAAAAAATCAAAAACTAGTTGAGTTAATTGAATCGGTCTATATTACTCAAAAGGAAATTGTGCTTGATTGAGCTTATAAAATCAATGATACTCAACTAAAGCAAAACTAACGTGTATTTTTCAATTCCCATTTCCATGAAAGTGAGATCAAACCGCATTCAGCTTTTGAAAATTCATGCCCACAAACAATTGTTAAATAAGATTTTCTAAAGAAAGTGCATGGAATGATGAAACTACAAAAATTGCATGTAATGAATACACGATGCGTAGGACTTAACTGAGGGATCGACTAGGATTGAATCACACTAATCGATCGTGTTTATTCTTATTGAGCCGTATCACGTCATGATAAGCGGGATATGAATATGCCGATGCTTAAAAGTCTTTAGGATTTTGGCACGTAGCAAGGCCGGGATGGCCACCATCGACCCTCAGTAGTGCTAGTAAGTTATCTTTCTTCTTTCTATTTGTTGGATGGTGTGTTAATTAATGCTTCGGTCCTTCTCATCCAACGATAATGATGAAACCGTGTGCCGTCCACACGCACCCTAATTGATTAAAGAGACGTACGAGGCCAGAAAAAGAGGGTATGATCTGCTGGCAAGCTCGAAATTATTGGTCACCACACGCGCCATGACATGTGTCTCGATCCCCTTCTTTTTTAAGTCAATTTGCATTAGCCATTCCTAACGAATGGTAACCTCTAAAACATATCAACGACAAATGTCTGACCCATAATTTTTATTAAAGTATTAATGTATGGATTAGCATATTCATTTTTCACGGTTTTCCGAAACTTTTCTAAACCCTTTTTATTTTCACTTTTGAATGTTCGAGAAGAGCAAAATTTTAAGACGAACCAAATAAGAAACACATATATATTAAATGCTTCAATCAAGAATCTACTTCCAAAGATTGTTGCATGGCTCTTGTAAAAAGAGGGCGAAAAATAGTAAATAGCGTGATTATAAATAACCATGATCATATAACACGTGCCGATCAATCCTATCATTTCAAAAAGCATGCCAAATTACCATCAAAACTAAGTATAAAGTGTCATATACTTTTGGGTTAATATCCTGAAAAATCACAAACTGGTACACTTGTGACAAATTTACTCCAAACGAATTTTTTGACCACCAAAAACTCCAAACTGATACACATTTAATAAATTTTACTTGTGATAAATTTATCCTCTGTTAGTTTTCATTAAATTTTACTGTCAAATTATTAAGTTGAATGATACGTGACAGTTGGCTACTGTACCAGTTTGGGATTTTACTCTCCGTTTGTCATAGTTATATAATTTTTGTGATTTTTTGTGGTATTATCCAATTTAACGGAGGGTATATTTGTCACAAATGTATCAATTTAGGATTTTTGGCAATCGTAATTTTAATGTAAATTTATCACAAGTGTATCAATTTGAGATTTTTTATGGTCAGTTTGGGTAAATTTATCATAAATGTACCAGTTTGGGATTTTTCATGGTAAAAAAAATAATTTGGGACAAATTTATCACAAGTGTAGCAATGTGGGATTTTTCAAGATATTAACCTTAAACTTTTTGCTCTTTTTTTTTTCCTACTTTATTCTATTTTGTCCAATATCGAGCGTGGTATTAACCACACTTTTCAAAGTACCCTCGCCAACTCTGCAAGACAATTCTTCCTTTCAACTTTTGAGGCTTGACATTGTAAACCAGGATCCTGCTTTTTTTGTCACATTCTTCTTTTCCCCCAAACTGAGAGGCTTAGACAAAATATGCATAACTATCCACCCTACATCAGTAGAAGAAAGAAGAGACTTCTAGTAGGAGTCTGATTCTTCTAATATTTTCATGATATGTCCAAAGCGTGTATCGGCGAGGGACGAGTGAGTCTTGCATGCATCTGTGTCCACGAACCCAAACAGATTACAGCCATCAATGGACCCGGATCCAGGCAAGAACTTGCCGCCGTGGACGCAGTTAAATCAGTCAATAACTGGATGGCAATGCCCCTTTTAAATAACTTAGATGGCCTCGGCTTGGAGGTTTCTTCTGCCTTTCTGATGTTGTACGTGCCCAAGCAAATTTGAGAACTGAAGAGCCCCCATCTGATCAACTTTTATCAGCAATAAATAAGAAAAAATAGGCCAAATTCGATTTTTCAAGTCATGACACGAAAGCTCTATTCATTTCATGGAAAATGTGGTGTTTCCGAAAATTGTTTGCTAGAAAACCATTTTCTAGAAAAATAATCATATTTTCCGGTGTTCGGCTGAAATTTGAAAATGAACTAAAAAATATTTACGCCATTCAGTAAGGAAATTCTTTTCCTACATACACTCATTTTCAATAATTTTTTATTATTTCATTTTCTAAAATATATTTTTAATTTTTTTAATTTTTTCCTTTTTTTTTCTTTCCTTTTCTTCTTCAACCTTGGCCAGTCGCCAACCATGACGACAATTGGTGAATGGCCATTGGTGAGCTCCACCCTCACCTGGTTTGGTGAAACCGAGCTCACTCGAGTCCGGCGAGCTCGACTTTGCTAGATCAAGCGCCGATAGGGCTCGAGCTAGCCTATAGCTAGTCACCGGCCGCCACTACCACTACCGGCAACTGGCCAAGGCCAAAGAAGAAGAAGAGAAGGACACAAAGAAAAGAAAAAAAAAAAAAATTAAAAACTAAATAAAACATAAAAATGAAATGAAAATGTGTTTAGTGAAAGAAAAGAGGTGGAAGAAGTTATGTTTCCCTACTTTTAAACATTTTTTTTCAATAGCGGAAAACATTTTCTTTTATTATTTCATTTTTCGGTAAATAAATGCTGAAAATCCGAAAAATATTTTCCTGAAAGTTATTTTTCGCGAAACGAATGGACTCGAAATGAGCATTTCAAAGGCATCTGGCCTTTCAGTTTATCTGCGTCATCGAGGGAAGAAATAACAAAACAAATCGTCCAATCCCAAGGCAACGGATATACGCTTGAATGGAGTTCATTTGCTAGTTCAGGGTGTAATTATGGACATTCGACGAGAGCAGAGTTGCATTTTCCCATGGCAACGGATACTCGAGTCTTATTACACGAAGCATGATCTTTTGTTGGCAAACCCAAAACACCCCTACTTATTTTGCCTGAACAGCCTTGGCCGAAAGCGGCTACGGAGGCGATGAGCGCGGTTCGCAGAGCAGTTTGGAAGAGCTTATTACTAGTGAAATGGCCCATGGCGTAGCCAAAGATGAGCAGAGCAATGAGAGCGAGGACTAGGTCTGTCAAACACGTGGGTCAGGCCGAGACGAAAATGATGCGACTCAAATTAACCCATTTAAAAAAAATTTATCCATATATGTGCAATACAAATTTAGTGACCCATATCCGACCTGACTTAAATCCAATTATGCCAATTTAGTCCTAAACATTTCAATGATTTGTTAATTTAGTCTTAAACCTTCTAACAATTTGTCATTTATCATTCCGACCAATTTTGGTCGAAAATCGTTGATGCACTAGTCTAGTTTCTTTTCCTTTTTTCCTTCTCTAGCCTCAAGCGAGGGATGCTCTCGCCAAATCAATGGATAATTTATTCTTAAATCTTTCAGTTGTGTTAATTTATTTTTAAAGTTTTAATGATTTTTAATATGATGATTTCGACTAATTTTGGCTGAAAAATGCTGATGTGGACATCAGTTGGCCTACATGTTACTACCGGTGCTCCCATGGACAATTTTCATTTTAATATTTATTATGCTTTGTTTTATTTGTATTTTCTTTTTCTACTCTTTTTTATTATTTTTTTACTGTTAAGGGTCGGGGGGGCCCACCAGCCACTTGCCGAGGCCTACTGACCCTCATTAGTTTTTAATAGTAAAAAGAGAAAAGAATAATAAAATAAAATAATTGTCATTATCAGTGTCGACCGCACCACGTAAGACGACGAACATTCACATCATTAACTTTCATTTAAAATTGGTTAGAATGATTACGTTAACAAATTGTTAAAAGGTTCAAGTGTGAAAAGTTTAAGACTGAATTGGCTGTCGCATAATGAGTTTAAGATTTATTTATGGGTGGAGTCACACCCAATATACATGGACTAGATGTTGGAATTTGAATGCAATGGTGGAGATGAATTACTTTGAAAGGTTTGGTTATGCCATAGTAAAATATAGACTATTCATTGGGTCACGAATCATACATGACTCAAGAAAAATTTGAAGCAGTTCCTTTATTATCTTGCCATTGCTTATATGTATCTTGTAGCTTTTAACTATATTACAACAATACTATCACCCCATAGCAAGAACAGCAATTTAGCACAACTCAACAATAATCTCAAAACATGACAGACAAACAAGGTGGGTGAAGATCATGAAGAGGCAATTTTGGCCCCCATACTAAACCAAAGGAAGCAAGAGACGGTAACGTAAACTACAAACTAACTTTATTGACACAGAACAGAACCCGAAAGAAGCGAGAAGAGAAGATGAGTTCATGCCCTAAAGAGTTTAGCTATGCTGAAAGCAGCGGCGGATGCAACCGCGCCAATTAGAGCGGTTTGGAAGGCACTCTTGAAGGGTCGATTCCCGGTGAAGTAGCCCTTGATGAACCCAAAGACGAGCAAGGCAAGTATGGTCACTACAACCGACGCGATCAGGGCGTCTTGCGCAATCGGTAGGATCACGTACGGCGACAACGGCACCGTCCCACCAACGACGTATGAAAGCGATATTGTGATCGCACTCCACAGGGCTCTCAGCGGGTCCGGCTCCTCAAGCCCGAGCTCGAACCTGAATCAAGTTCACGACATGTTGCCTCGTGATGTTAATTAGGATATCCAGGACAAGGTTTATAAATTCTTTAGATGAACTGACAAAATGAGATTACTTCATCATGAAATCTAGCCATGCTTGGGGATTCCTCCTCAAAGCATTCACTACGGGCTCGTACTCATGTGGCTCCACGCCGTACTGCGAGAGGATCTCTGCGATCTCAGCGGCCTCTGCAATTTGATGTTCAGAAAATTAGCTCAATCTATCATTCTTTTACCCAAAGAACTTACAGTAGAATCAAGGCAATAAAGATGAAAGCGGTGGGGGAGAGGGAAAGACCTATGTCAGGGACATTGACGATCTCTTCTTGCTCTCTCTTGAGCTCCCTCGCATAATGATCAGCTTCGCTCTTTGCCGCTAGATACCTGCATGGGATATAATTATTTTCAGAGCTAGAATTAGTTGATGCAAGTGATGATATTTTACAAAAAGGAAATCTACATGGGTCATCCGCCAACTCATAAATGAACACTTTGGTTTTATGTGAGCTAAATTTATCACCGCCATCTTGAAATTTATTTTAACATGAGTGTCAAGTGATATTCCGAATCAATTTTTTATGTACTAATTACTACATATCTTATATTCAAATATTAGCAAAGCAGAATGAAGGTTAAGGATTGGAAACTCTCTCTCCAGCTATGTCTTCACAAAGAATGCCCACTATGAGCGAAGTCTTGAAATTGCGCCATGATGAACATATTTAGTATAATCATAATTACCCTCCAAGTCCCATAGAAATAGCGCCGGCCACAACTTCGGCAATCCCGGCGATGAGGATGATGCGTGACTTCACTTGAGCCCCGGACAAGCCGGCAGCGAGTGCGAAAGGAACGGTGAGGCCGTCGGAGACACCAATGATGATGTCCCGGACAACCTCGCTGGACATGAAGTGCTTCTCCTCATGGTCTCCCAGAAGCAGCCTCTGCTTCTCTAGGTCTACACGCCCACTTTCCGCCATTGACGGACCACTATAAAGCTATATTAATATAGAAAAAGAATAGAGAGGATGTAGACTTCAGAGAGAAAGCTGAACTCTTTTTGGGCAATGGGATGAAGCTGGTGATGGTTTTGGGGCCATATTTATACGAAAAGAACGTGGTTTTATGGAGAAAAGGACAAAATAGACAGAGTCACGCCTTTTGATAAATTTATAATATAAACCCTTCAATCATCTAAGACGCATAATGCGAAAAATAAAGATAATTGATGATAAGCAACTAGTCAGCGTTGGCACCACCAAGCGTGGCAGCCCAGTGTTAAAAGGAATCGCAATGTCTTCGTGAGGTGACACGTTCAAATCATGCCCTAAGTGGATCTTTTGCCAAATTGTGTATTGAATATTTGCTGCCTCGTGAACAAAGAAAGTTCCGACCTTTTGACACTTTGATGAGGTTGCAATGGTGGGATTCACGTAACTGCAATGGAATGAATGACCATAACTCAAATGTTCGTAGTGAGTATGAAATTCTTATAATAATGCTCAAAGGAAATAATTGTACTAATCGTTTCGTTTTACTTTATTTACTAATAATAAAAAGACTACTTAGCATTAGTTGACAGAAGGATGGAGAGTTTTCGAGGTTTTTCATTACATGGTCTAAAGCGAAAAGAAAGTTTAGTTGTATGTTTTGGAACATCTTCCCAAAGTCCTTTTGACCTATAAAAGCTATTGTGCTAATGCTAATTGTTTGATGATGAAATTTGGAAGCTCATTCTGGAAATGCAATGCATTTCCAATGTTCTCCAGAGGTCTATTTCTCAAGGCTACTAGAGATCAGCATTGGACATTTCAGTATTTTCGGAATGCTAGAGCCCAAAATTGTGAAAAAAATTTAATTGAATTTTGCCCTCACCAACTTTTTGTATGCCATTTTTACCTCTGAATATTGACATCGTTCATCTCTCTCCCACTGCTCATCATCTGTCTCTTTGAACCAAGGGCACTACGCTCTAAATTCCAGTCATCGAGGCATGACTGCTAAGGGACGGTCGCCGAGAGTGTCTTTAAGGTTCAGCAGTCGACCATCGCAAGTTGATCAGCTCAAATTTGGAGGGTCAATGCGAGATCTAAAGAATCAAGGTTGCTGAGGCTTGCCAGATCTAGAAGGTCAAGGCAAGATGTGGAAAATGGAGGACCGTCAAGGGTCGTCGACAATAGCCGAGGCTCGCTGACGGTTGCCAAGAATTTGTGTCTCAAGTGTTGCGCTTCAGCTTGCCGTTGTTCCCAAAACCTACTTGCTGCTGTTCTTGGATTTGGCACCTCAGCTTGCCCATCGCATGAGGTTGCGCGACTCTAATGTCGCCTCGCCTAGAATTGCCTGGGGGCAAGGGCGATACCTATTGCTTTGTCCATTGTTGCTTGTCTTCTTTGTTTGCTTCACCTCTAGTCCTGATATGGCTTGCTTGAGATCATGCGACATTGGTGAGGGCGGCAGCTACTGCTTTGTCAGAGCTAAGGCACGCTGTTCGTGCCTTAGTGTCTTTCGCCTTAGTGGGGCTGAGGGTTTTCAATTTTTGTTTGTTTTGATTTTCTTTTTTTTACTAAATTCCTTTGTGCAAATTGTGTTTACCAAACATGATTTGCATTTTATAAACTCCCTTTCGGCTAAAGCCCTTTGTATTTATACAAAGATTTTGAGCAAAGGCTCTTCTAAACGCTCCATAAGATCCACTCATAGCTCATCAAAGTAGTCGACCGTTCTTTTCCTTTTTTGATAAAAAGTTACATCGAGATAAGTAATCGCCATTATGAGTTTGTGTTCGACCAAGGCTATTACAAGGAGTTCATCTTCACAAATGCCCTTTAGATTTGAACACGCGTCCAAGCGAAAGCTAAAGCAATTAGTGACTATTCTATAAGCAAATTTATAATCAATACGTGAAAATTGAATTTTATTGATTAGGCATGAAATATGTATATATTGAAATTAGTGGTAGGTATGATTTACCTTTCCTTGATATTCCTTTACAGCGACGCGTTATCAGCTTTAATGGGCATTGAATTACTAAAAAAAATGAATTAACCATAAAAAACCTAAATTAATCATTATGAATGTGAACGGGTTGTCCGGTCGCACATTAAGAGAGTTTTCTGTGGGGATTCCACGATGAAGAAAAACGAGTAGGGTAGGTGCGGGGTCGATGGCGATGAGTGCACATTGTCTTCTTCCACATTCGGCGGCCGTAGACTGGCGATTCTCTTCTTTTGAAAAAGCTATCTTCACTCACTTTGGTGGTTGGCTCAATTTCGTCGTTTCCTACGACTTGCCTCACGGGGAAGCTTTAGTAGGCGTGTGTCTGGCACACACCTTCCCATTCAAAGATACTCTGTTGTGCTAAGTAGGTATGGCCGGTTTCAGGGTAAGTCCGTTCCACTCTGAAATCTGAAATTAGATTGGGTAGGATCGATTTTTAGTTTGTGAAACCAAGAGTCAACCCACCCGGTCCGATTCTAGAGTCTATCCCGAATTTTTCTTCGTCTATTTCCTATGAGTGAGAAGTTTCCAACATTAAAAGATAAAAAAAAAAAAAAAAAAAAAAGTAATTTACTAATCAGAATATACTTTAGAATAAAAAAATAAAATATTCATTAGGCCGATTGGTCTGATTTCTTATGATTGGTTTTTCCCAAACCAAACTAGTCTCCTGAGAACCACCCATAATTGTCCGGTTCTTAGGTTGGACTAGGACTATTGCATCCTTTTAATACTAACTTTAACTTGAGTCATTGTGCCCCCCAAAAAAAAAGAACTTTAACTTGAGTGACAATTTCGACCAAAATTTATTTAGTTTTATAAAAAAAAAAAACTTTAATTCGGGTTCCTAATTCTAAACCAAAAATTTTTATTGTCTCATAGAATGACATCAACTTTTAGTCAATACTGAATTTGACCCCGATCGAGTTTTTGTCCACTAAACATTGTTAAAGATTCGAAGTATCATTCCAAGTGTGCTCTGAAACACTGAAAGGAAACCTAATAGGGTCAAGATTTGGCTGTCAACTGAAAGTTGGTATTTTTTTTTTACAATGTTTGTATGAATATATGTATATAAACAATTTTTATTTATCCTTCCACTAACCCCGTTCCACCTTTCTAAATTTTGCCCTCACATTGTCCTTATGAAAGCCCGACACAAGTTCATCTAATTAAAAGCACATTGGCTTTTTTTCCTAGAATAATGGGATTATTATGCAAGTAGACGAGGCAATATTATCAAACAGATTTTTATTACTTCCAAATGCAAATAAAAATGTTTTATAGATTAAGGAATGGTGACAAAGAGCACCTAAGCATGGCTTTTTGTTCACATAGAGTCTGTCCTTTTTTTTTGTATATGACCAATTCGTCTCACTTTCTGCTTCGCAATCCGCAGCAATTGCTCTTCGTTTACATTTCTTGCGGTGAAGACGATGTCATCGTAAAGATAGGGCCCATTGCTCTCAGCCAGGTGTATTTTTCTATCTTTGTTAAAATTAAGAAAAATTGAAGTACGCGCTTTTCTTGGGTTTTTCGTATAAAAAAATTTCGAAAATTTCGGTGAGCAAGTATTGTCTCGTATCCTGGGGAAGCTGTTCAAATACTAATTAATCTATTGTGTGGTTTTAGGTGAAAAAATGACCGAAATGACTACATTGAATATTTTATGCAAATTTTAAAAACAAAATTAGTAATTGAAAAGTTTAAGACTGAATTAATATTTATACAATAAGTTTAAGGTTGTATGAGTAATTTTCTCTATATCTTGTGCATGTAGGTTTAAGAGGCATGGCTTGCACTATGTTTTGACAAAATGAATATGGAGAGGAAAATTGTCCAAAAAGTCTTATAACTATTGTATAATAGTTAATTCAGTTATAAACTTTTCAATTTGTGTTAATTTAGTCTAACTCTTTGATGATTTGCCAATTTAATCCTTATGACAAATTTTATTCGAGAATCATTGGCACATTCGTTGGTCAACTACATAGCATGGTCAGCGCCAACTTAGATGATTTTTGAAATTTTTAAAATTATTTTTCCTTCTTCTTTTTGTCAAAGGCTAGTTGTTAGCCATCAACCACGCAATGGCTAACGAGGGCTAGCCTCGCTTGGAGAGGATTGCCCTCACCCGATTTGGCGAGGTCTGCCCTCACCCCTGCCCAGGCAAGGGCAAGCGAAGCTGATCATCACTGACCACTAGTGAAAAGAAAATGAAAAAAAAAACGGAAAAGAAAAAAATCAGATTTTTTTTTAATTCAAAAATTGTTAACGTTAATGTTGATCTTACCACATAAGCCAATCAGCGCTCATATCTATGAATTCCAATCAAAATTAGCTAGAATGACTAAATTCACAAATAATCAAAAAATTTAAAACTAAATTGATATGTTTAAAAAGTTCATGATTGGATAAGTAAACGTGGGTTTAAGGGTTTTGAGGACAACTATCCCGAATGTGAACGGCACCTTCACCACTTGCCTTGGCCTGCCAAAGTTTGGAGATAACATAATGTTATATTTGCCTTTCAGGTTGAAAAAGATCTGCAAAGCTTGGGGTTTCCGCACTGCTTTCGTCGGCTCCCTTAGGTAGGATTCGCAATGGTCGGTTTCACGTGTCACTTTCGGGCGTGTGTCAGACACAGGCCCTCATCCACAATAAAAAAAAAAAAAGCTATTTTTCCATAATGCTAACGCCATTTTGTAGGTCCAAATTCAATGTATCAAGTCGCATATGCAAGCCACCTTTAGGCTTTTTAGGTAGGTCCACAATATACATTTACCAGCCTGGTCAAGCGAATAAGATTCCGATCGAGGTCTCAGATGATTGATTCGGATATAAAAACATTCCTATTCAAATGTTAAGTCGTCTATGAAGTCCATAATATATATCAAACATTTCATGAATCCAACAAGATGCAAATTTAAAATCTGCAAAATTCATCTAAATACAAAAAATTTTGCACTGAATGATAGAAATGACCAATTTCACGTGTTCTTCTAATCTCTTGATTTGAATGGGTTCTTGATATAGTTTTTTTTTTTTCATGTACAATTTTAGGCATCCAAAGTAAAAAGGAGAAAGCATTGAAAACTAGTCTAAATCAAATGGGTACACAAACGTATATTGATCCGAGGAAAAGTCCTTGATTGGGCTTGCAAAGTCGAGGATACGCATAAGAATACAAAGTGGATTGAAATTAGAATCGTTTTGCATTCCCATTTCCATGAAATCAAGATCAAAACTTATTCAGCTTCTCAAATGTCACGTCATATTAATAATTTGATAAGTGAGATTTCTAAAGGGTACGTGAAATGAAGAATACAAAAATTTACAAATAATGAATCCAAAAAATACAAAACGTAGTCAAAGGATCAATCGTGACCAAATTACATTGATTCTATCGTATCATATCGAATCGTCACGTGAATCCGTGGTGCTTAAAATCTAGGGACTTTCGCACGAGGCAAGGCCGCGGGGGATATTATGAGGTGGAACACCTGTCTGTACTTTTGTCTTTTTGGGACCTTCGGTCCGAATAAGTACTCTATGAGATAATCCTCTTGCTTGTGAATTAATGATTGGGTCCATTTCATCCGACCATAATGATTCAACCATGTGTCGGCCACACGCACCCACATTGATTAAAGAGACACGTACAGCGAAAAAAGAGACTGGTATTTGCTGGGAAACTCGGAAAGTATTGGACCGCATGCGGCGTGCGATGCGTCCTTTTTCCAGGCCAGATGCCCTCCCTCACTTGAAAGCGACAGGAATCGAAAATGCCTGATCCCCTTTTTCTTGTTTTTAGTCACTTCGCGTGAATTTAAAACAACTTTTTTTTCTTCATTATTGTACATTTATGTTTTCCCTCAGGAATTCGGAAGTTTTGAATTTTTATTTAACACGAAAATGCCTAAAATAATTCAAGCGCAAGACAAATTTATTTCACGTAATGATGTTCTTATTCAGGTTATGTGCATGGAGAGAACATCGCATAAGCATATTATTGGCAATTACCTTCCGAATTTTAAGGAGCGAAAATGAATTTCACGGATAGTCATATAAAAATTGAAGGGAAAAGAAGAAAGTCTCTCTTCCCGCGCTTGGTTGGAACTGAAATTTCTTCTTTGATTTTGTCCTATCAAGTTAAATAACTGGGATAGCAGTGCCCTCTATATATCTAGATAGCCCGTTTTGGTGGTTCCTGCCTTTCTGATAATGTATATGCCTACAGCAAATTTGAGAAAGTGCCATTTTCTTTAATGTTACACAGAGCGTCTTCTCTTCAAGTTCAAATAAGAATCGCATCAATGAAAGAAGTGGGTATACAGGCAAATAGGGGGGGAGTGGGAAACTCACCCATTTATTTATACGTCAATCCATCCTCACATTCACGATTGCTCTGGCATCTTACCTCGGAAACGAATGTTGCGGAGCAGACTAATCACATCAAACCAACTATGAACAGTATTACTTAAAAAAAAAAATCGAGCACTTCAAAGGCATCCATTGCCCCTAAGTTTATCTGCATCATCGAGGGAAGAAATAACAAAAAAAAAAAAAAAAAAAATTGGCGTACCCTATGGCAATGGATACGCGTCCAGGAAGTTCATTCATCAGCTTGTGGCCTAATTATGCACGTTCGGACGAAAGTAGAATTATTCTTTCTCATCTCCACCCACGGGATAAGACAATTACTGAAGTCTGTACATGACGTAATTTGGTGTCCCATCTGGTGGCTACAGCTGTCATCATGCGTTTCAAGACATTTCACATCCAATCCAATCTAGGCAATTTTCGTTTCACTGAGGAGATATTTTCATAGAAGAACCAAAAACTTTTACATAAGGTGTCACAGAAGGTGATGAGACTACTGAAACTAAACAGTAAACACCGTGAAGATTGGGTGAAAGATATACCAATGCCTCCTATAGCTCAAATACACTGACCCTTTCATCTGGAAAAAGTACAATAATGTGTCCTCAGGGTCACAGTCCGAACGAATTCAACATGACCTGTTCGGGATAAGAATCCCAACGCCTAAAAGCATGACGGCCAAAATTTTATAGCACAATAAGATGGAACAAAGCAAGTTACAATAATCAGCTTTTTCCATGCCACAGTGAAGTGAGAGTGATGTACAGAGAAGGGGCACCTGTGCCTTGCATCTGCTCTCCAAGTAAATGGTAGAAACAAGGGATATTTATAATTTCGCATATCATTCTGCTAAAATTGCTCCAAATGTGCAGACCGAAGTTCTTAATCCAAGGAGAAGGCTCCATTGCAGTACCTGGTTTATATACAAACAGATGGCTAAGGACACATATTTTTAAGTTAACTTTTTCTTCAGTCATCTGAGAAATTGTCAAAAGAGCCAAGATAAAGAGTAAACTCAGATGGGAACAAGTAAAATTCCGTTAGAATCAGGAAACCAACAAATGAGATGTCATAAGAAGTTCCTACTTTTTGAGAACATCAATGGAAAAAATGCCCATACAAGAAGTTCAGTTGCATTAGGAGATTTAATTCCAACCAAAAAAAGAAATTAGGAGATTTACTCCAAGTTTTTCAGAAATAGCTGGAGAACACCTAAAAGAGAATGAGATTAGCAAAAACTAGACGAAAAAGGGAAGAGTTTTTCCTTTTTGGCTTTATGTAAAGCTATATTATTCTCATTAGAACTCCTCTGACAATTTTCAAGAAACCAGTCTCGGGATTATATGTCCCCCAACATGAAGGCAAAGCACAATTTCAAAGAAAACATGGGAGACTACCTGTTGCTGAACTTCTGAACAGCATCAGAGGCATAAAGAAGGGTCTCATTGGCATTTTCAAGAACCATGTACAGCTCTTTTCCCCTTGTAACTCGAGAGATAACCCATGCATTGTTTCTAGCCCTAGTGCATATTTCGAGATCTTTCTCATGACCGTCATTATCCCATTTTGCCCTGCTTTTTTCAATGTCAACCTCTTCTCTGAGCTTACTCAAAGCAAGCAATGAATCCTGCAAATCTCAAACAATTCTAGCTTTGTGAATTGCAATTCAATTCTGAAGCATGCAACACATATAATGTAAGAGGGGCCAGAATTCCAGCTTGCAAAATTGCCACTGGGAAAAAAGGAACTTAACTTCATAATCCCCCCCATCTTCCTCCCAAAAATTTAACAAAAAGGGGGAAAAAGAAAAGGCATATTCCTGCTGCTAAATGGGCACATGCAACATAAAGTAGATATGATAATAGTTAAGTAGCTACTTCCCTCCCAAAAAGATAAAAAGGAAAAACAAAAAGCTATTCACGCTAGCTAAATGGGCATGTGCCATATAACGCAGATGCGCTAATGGTTAAGGAGCTAATAGGACCTTCATGACTTAGATAATTGAATTGTAATCCCACTAGGACGATTTTCTTACTTAGAATAGATTATTTTGCAGACTCCCTTATCGTCACCAAAGCTCACACCGAGAACATAAATAGCGTAAGATCCAAAGGAACTTTAAAATTGTATTAGATCTGGTATCGTGGCAGAGGGTCCATAAATTGCTTACATAGAAAAAATTATTTAGTTCTTATGATGATCATAAGTAGTCCCACATGACAAAATTGGCTGTAAGAGAACACGTCAAGAACTAACTAACTGAACTGCAATCTCTTGATGGTGCAGACTCCAGTCTTTGTTCATCGAAGTTACATACGCAAATTGCTTATGATCCAAAGGAAGTTTAAAGTTGGATTAAATATGGTACTGTGGAAGAGACATCATGATATGCTTACTTAGAATAACAACATGGACCTTGCATCATTATATATGGCTCACCAAGCACTCTGTATACTGATGATCTATTGATGCAACTACCTGAGTCATGCCCTTTATAGGGAACTAGGGCTCCAGATGATAGTCTAAGTAGCCCAGGAAGAGATTATATTTGTTATCAGCAAAGGCAAGCCTCTAAAGGTAAAGTTATCTTCAACAAATTGACCATACATAAAAATAAACAGTTACAGCAATTGACCTTTGTCAGCGTAGCAACTTTGCCTGGCGGTGAAGCCCTGGATAAGTTTCTGTCACCATCTACAAGCAAATAACGGTAACCACTGACATGGTACGCATTCTCACCACCCCATCCTTTTGAGAGCTTTTCTTCAACTTTCAACATCTTCAATGACGCCTGACAATTCCGGAAAAAAATTTAATTTAGTATACGGATGATGAGTAGGAAGTCAAATATGGTACATAGATGAAAGCACGAAGCTTTCTTAAGCCTTTGATAGGCGGACTAGCAGCATTAAGGAAAAATCACTAAATGTAAATGCTTTATATTCTCATCGATCCTTTTCTGGTGGCCTCTCCTTCTCAGTGAAGAAACTGGAGAATAATCATACAAGGAAGTCATCCACGAATCAACTCACATATCAGAGTCAGCACCAATAAGAAAGGCATGAATTCTCTAATTCCCAAAGGAATGGTCTTTGAGACCAACATGAAGATTCAAGATGATTTTTGTCATTTTCAGCATTTTCCTCCCACTCTATCCAAATTTACCTAGAGCTCAGAATTCTAGAATATGACGGAATGCAATTGCAAACACAACCTACAGCACCCATGGAAAGTAACATCAATAAAAGATACGCATATCAAATTATGCTCCAGTGCTCAATAAATCGAAAGAGCAAAAAGTCCTGACGCTGAGAATTCTCTAAGGAGTAAAAGACAGATAATTCAAGTACTTTTCCTGCAACTTATATCTAATCCTTGCTGAAAGATTCCAAATCAGCCACCACAAGTTCAAAAAAGTCAAATCGCATTCAATAATGACACAAATGGCATTTAAGTAAGGTGACCATGCCATTTGCAGAGAATGATTCGTGAAGAAAGTACAAAACCAAATAAGTCGGTAAGAACATCATGGTTTCTTTACAGTGTCCAGCTTTGTCTATCATGGAAGAATATGAATATGATGGTGTATGGGAAGGCATACACAGAGTGCAACGAGATCACACAGTCCAATGCAGCATGTCAATGTATACAATCATTATACCTCTTGATAGCAACATTAACTCAACACAAACTAGGAGGACTTATGGGGCTCCGAACTTCAAAGTTTCAATAGCAGAAAGTCAGAATCACAGATATGTTAGATGCTTAGTTTACAAAGCATGAACAGAAAAGGACTCGGTAGTACTAGAATTTGATACTCACAATTTAAACACATAAATATAGAGTGGTGCCTACACAAGAATGATGGGCAATTGACAATAATTAATTAGTACATAAGACAACGCTGGAAACTGTCCATCCATGAACAAGGATGAGCCACCAAAATATGAAAATGTGAAATAATGTTAATGTCAGTAATTACCACTAATTTGATAGATTAGCTATGCCATCCTAAAAGGCTTATCAAAATGCAAGTTAACCTTGAAATGCTAGCCACCCATTATTTATATAAAAGATATAAAAGTATAGTGGTATAAGAACAACAGCTAAAACAGACATCAGTGGAGGACTAACATGTTCGAGAACTAGCTGCTTCACTGCTAAAATGCCTTGTTCCCCATTAATAACAGAGGACACAGGAATCAGAATGATAAAGGTAAGGCTCTTGTGTTGATAAGCACAGAGATACATTTTCTCTTCAGTCTGCTGAAGCCAAATTGATGGGGTGACAGAAACTAGGATTCCAGGCTCAGCTTGCCAGATATCTGTGATAAGAAAACCATCCCTTCCTTTGGACCACCTGTCATGCTGCAGAGGTCTCACGGCATGACTGTGATCATCACCTGCGGAGGTACCACGTGAACCATGGAAAGGTTCTGAAAGAGAAGTTGCACTTCCCATAGTAGGCCCTGTCACGGCAGTGGATGCAGCACTTCCCTTACGTAGATAGGACCAGGAACTTAACCCCGCAGAGAGAGCACGAGGAGTCAATCTTAGAACAGCATATGTAAATAGATTGATGGTGTCATCCTGAGAAAAAGGAGAATGATGAAAGATAGGTTAAGATAGAAATTTACTGTAAACCATCTCGTCAAATTTAAGACAAAAAAGCTGCAAAAAAAATGGATTATGGAAAAAAAGAAAATTGATATGAGCTTTAAAACTAAAACATACTGGAGAAAGTGTCGTAGAAACTAGAAGGTCCTGAAACAAGAGCAACGAGTGGCTTGACGGGCTTCCAGTGCACGATTCTACAACCCTGACAAGTGACTGACAAAACAGTAGTATAATTATTTGATAGAATCCACCATCGGGAATGTATGCATAGCAAAAATTGCAAAAATAACCAAGCATTACAGGAGCTGCCCAATTTGTCAGTGCATTAAGAAGGCCCTTTAATTCCCAACAGTGCATCATGATTGGAAACGAGAAAGTATTGGCACACCATGTCAATAAGAATCATGTCAAACTGGCATCTACATTCCCCAGAGAACCATGCAATGAGAAAATCATACAAAACCTACCTGAACTTCTATTGCAGCCTCACGTCCTACAGTTAGCATCTGTACAGTTGCACGCTCCTTCAAAGAATCACGGAATGATGGTAATTGGAGTTTCTTCGAAGAGAGAAAATCTGCCTCAAAGAGAAAATTTACGTGTGAGGTGCCAGAAACAGCAGCTTCAGCACAAGTGGAGTAGCAGAAATCCAAAGGCGACCATTTGATAGAGCAAACTTCGCATTACCCCAGCAGCAGTAATCCAATGGAGACCGCTTTTCAAATGCTGACAATTAGTGACTTACGATGAAATACTTTGAACTAATTATAGATAAAATGATGCCAAGAAAGAATTGCACGTTAAATTAAGAATGTTACTACGGTCAAAATACTTCACAAGAACTCACCACTAAGATAATCCATGATGAATATGTACAACTGAGATCTGACCGATCCTGCAGCTGGTTCCTTCTCAAGCAATGATCTTATAGACCCGTGGAACATCAAGAAAAGAGAGTGGACTTCCTTTAGGACCTTTCTCAATGCTTCGACTCTCCAAATCGCTTCCGCTTCCTTGTTTTTCTCAACAATCTTACAAAATACGAAGAAAAAGTATACAATTAAGGGAAAAGAAAGAAGACATCGAAGCTTTCAAATACTGGAGCATAAGAGAGATCAAACAGAGAACGCACCACGACCATCCAAATATCCGGTTCCGCCTCGAAGAACACATGAGAGTGCCTCTCCGCTTCGATGAGCTCGCAAGCAGCCTCTGGAGAGAAAATCCTTGACCCCACCAAGAACAAACACGAAACAAGCTCACTCCACTAAACCGACAGATCAAAGAAACAGACGAAATGAACGAACTTTCAACAGCCAGAAAAAGCACTCAGCAACTGAAACGACAAAGTCGGCGCTCCTCTACTTCTAACGTCCGGCTTATGCCGGAATTCAAAGGATCCGTCGCCAACCTGGTGAAGGTAATGAGGCCCTCGCTGAGGCCAATGACGGAGAGCTGAGTGGAGAAGGGCAGATCGGCAGGGTAAAAGAACAGGATCTTGTCCAGCTCCTGCCCCTCGTTTTGCCCTCTCCGCAGGTCGAAGATGCACAGCTGCATGCCCTCGCTGTTGCTCACGACCGACGACAAGCCCATTCCCTCGTCGAATTCAAGCCCTAGACACGATTATCTCCCGATCACCGAGCTGCGAAGACCGATCATCGAACGCGGAATTAGCCGGAGCAAACAAGCAACAAACCCCGAGTTGAAAAGAGTTCGAAATCAGGACCGCGACGACGCACCGATCGATCGCGATCATTCCCGCGCGAGGTCGAACCCGCAGATTCCCTCGCCACGAGCGGCGATTCGACCTAGAAATCTCGTCTTCCGAGGCGGATTTGACCTAGAAATCTCGCTTCGAGAGGCGACGGAGGGTGCGGAGCTCGGTGCCCGAACAGCACCGCGTCGTCGTCGTGGTTTCTTAGGTTTGAATGGCAGGTAGCGATCGAGCCGAACAGTGGAATCGGCTAGTATGGCATCTGCGAAGGGAAAGGAAACACGCGAAAGCTTCGGCAACTTCGGGGGCCAGTCCTATCGGCGAACGATTTTTTTTGTTTGGGGATGGAGATGATCGTGACGATGGGCGAGTGCATCATCAGATGGAACTCCAATTAACAGAAAAATAGCGGCAACAAGTTTAATGTAGAAACAGGCGATTTTAAATCAGACTTTTTCCAATTTGTATCATGCATTTCATTGAATGGATCCATTTGCTTCGCGATAAAATGAATGATTTGAAAGACATTTTTCAAAATATGATTAATTATATTATTTATAAAAATAAATGAATGAAAAATATTTTTGTATTATTGTCAATAATGAAAATAATTTTTTCGATAAATTATTTCAAGCGATACAATTTGAAAGCTATCAAATTAATAGATCACGTTAGGTCATTAATGTTTCAATCCAAATGGATTAATTTAATCCATTTTGACTTATTTCTACGCAATATAAATCTAGTAACTTATATTCCACCCAACCTGACTCGACATATACCTCATCCATTCCCAAGGTGATCCAATCCATGCCCAACCCATTCCCAACTCAATCCATATTGCAAAGTATGTGAGTATGAGATTAAGTGAAGGCGAGAGAGACCGCATATAAAGTTATAAAAGTGAATTAAATATAAATAAATTGTAAATCCATTTATAACCTATTTACTCAATATAACTAATCTATTTATGACTCATGTAATATTCATATAAGTCAAGAAATGGGTTTATGACCATTTCAACGGGTCTAGATACTAGTGGTTGCTTTCAATTTTTTTTTTTAAATCATTAATTTCCTATGAAACAAAGTCTAATCATAAAAAAAGTTTTATCTCTCATTGGAATGTTTGGATGTTACAAAAACCTAAAAACTCGCCTCATCTTTATCCTATGTTCTTTATTCACGATTGCACCGATGTATTTTAATTTGGTACCGTAAAAAAAAAATGGTTTAACATGATTGTTAGTTTCTCGGTTGACCATTTGAAATGTCGAAGCGTTGAGTAAAAATTGATTATACCCTATTTGATAGATATGTATTTATTCTTTTAGTTAGAGCTAGGTTTTATGCTTTAAATGAATTTATTGGATCCTTGAGGCTAAAGGATCGAATCCCGTATTTTTCCCTCCCTTGTTTATTATTATTTTTATATTTTATTTTACATTTTAAAGGTTCAAGTCCAAGAAATAACGAGAGATTCACATGATTTGATTTAGTTCATTGATTTGACAAATTGGATCAAGTCAATATCAAATATGATCAAAACTTTCGACCATTCTAATTAAATTCAACTAATTGAACCTATCAATCCAATCCTAATTTTAAATAACATTAGAGTTGCCACTCACCTCTCTCTTCCATCATCGTCGCGGCTTCGTGCCGCCTAGCGTTCCGACGAAAAGGCGAGGCCGACCATCTCACATGCAAATCTTTTGCCCTTCACGTTGGCGGAAATTGCAGCACTGCCACCGTGAGCATCCGGACCGGACAAAAGAGACTTTTTCGCCGCTTCAAAAAACCCAATAACCGTCCGGCAAACATAAAATACATTCTTATATGTATTACATACATAGACCAAAAATATAACCTATTTTTCCAAAAACGGAAAGGGAAAACCAGCACACAAATCCCCTCAATTCCTGAACAATTCTCGTTATCTGTGTGGGGCCCATGGCCGAGCCAGCGCGGGCCGCGCGATGATCAAGCGGATCACATCAACGGCTATGACCGATCCCGCAGTTCAGTAGCAGGAGACGTGGAGCGACACACTACATCACGTCCCCTTCACGACGCGGTTAAACCCACGTAAAACCACACTCCCCCACCAAACTCCCCATAACCGCCTCCTCTTCTCCTTCTTCTCCTTCTTCTTCTTCTGCTCCTCCTCTCCACACCGCGATCACTTCACGAAATTCCTCCGTCATCAAACTCACAACGGTACCGTCTCGAAGCTTCGAACTAGTTCGACGAAGTTCAATTCGGACCACGGCGGGAGCCGTAACCGGATAGGAACCGCCGGAAAATGATGCAGCCGCCGCCGCCGCCGCCGCCCTTGCGGATACACAGGATGCTCCGGTCGAAGCTTCCTCAGAGGAGGCGGTCTCAGTTCTCCCCTCTCCCTTGCTTCTGGCGCGACTCCGCCGTCTCCGCTTCCGTGGATTCCAGCTACTTGGACGGCGAGGTCTCCGTCGGGACGGTGGACGCGAAGAAGGAGAAGAAGAGCGCAAGCGCGAGCGCTCGGAAGAGGCGATCCGATTGGGAGCTTAGGAGAGCGACGAGGTTCTCGTGCAAGCGACGACGGGAGGAGGAGGAGGAGGAGGACGAAGGCGGAGTTGCCGAAGTTGTTGCGGAGGTCTCGGTGTCGGAGTCGTGCTCCGGTTCGTCTTTCGAGGTTGATTCCAAAGAGGAGAGCTCCGAGTTGAAAGACACCGGAACCTACCATGGTTTGAAGGAGTTCAGAGGAAATGCGGCTTCGGAGTCGATTGCCCGATCGGAGATCTCCTGCGTCCACCAGCATTCGCCGGCGAAGTCCAGTGAGCTCTCCAGCGGATTGTCGAGGAACAGAAATGCTGAAAATGAGGTCGTCTCTCTCCCGTCTTTTGTTGACTCGAGCCCCAAGGCAACTAGCGGTTTCCGAATTTCTGAATTGGAGGACGAGACGCTTGAAGTCGAATGCCATGAGAACAGAGCATTGTCGGAGATTTTCTCTGAAACGACAAAAGATCACGTCACCGGTTGTTTACTCGCTTCAAAGTCGGAATCGACTGTCGATCAAAAGCCAAGCTACATCAATTACGACACCGACCTCGCCTGCTCAGAGCAAATCGCGTACGACATCTCGGACCACTCTTCCGATCTCAATTCATTCTCCGAGCTACAAAGGAGCTATTCGAGGAAAACTCGGACGAATACTCCTCCGAGTACATTCTGTCGATTTCCTCTGAATCTGGATTTGAGTTCTCCGAGAAATCAGATGAAGATTCGAATCCTTCCCCAACCTTCTCTTTTCTCCTCCAGTACAGGGAGCAATATTTGAGATCAAGTACCCGTGCAGACAACCACAAAGCTCGGAGTCTCAGTTCTGAAGTACATGTAAGCTCTTACTGTACTAAGCTGTTATTGTACGTAGGTACGATTTTCGTTGTTTGAAATTTTAATTTGATTAACTTTTGTGAACTCGAATTTTAGCATGGGTGTGGCGACGAGGAGGATGCGGAGAGCTATCAGCTGTTGAGAAACAGAGAGAGGAGAGAAGTCTTCTTGCGGAACTACGTTGAGGAGTACGGCGAGGCCGTGCTTAAGGAAAGGACACGCATGGTTCACTGGATTATTGAGGTGAGTTACACGCAGAGTTAGGTCAGAGTTTTCCCCCCTCATCTTTAATAAGATGCAAAATGTCGATGGCCAAGACATTGATCTGTTGAAATCCATTTATAATTTGCATAAATTGCTTGTAAAAACTACTTTTGCATGGCATATAGATAACTGCATACTTTCCTCACTGTTAGATCCATGCCTGTACATAAGATATTGCTTCAAGCTGGACAAAACGTCATGCCTTTATATATTTACATGGATCCTGTTTATGTGGATCTTTCTTTCCTTCTGTGGTCCTTCCTTTGACCTCTTACAAGTTTGATGTTCCATGTTAACAGCAATCTAGTGCGAGAGAGCTCCACAACGAGACTTTGTTTTTAGGGGTGAGCCTCTTTGACAGATTCCTTAGTAAAGGATACTTCAAACAGCGAAGGAACTTCCAAATTGCTGGAATAGCCTGTCTCACCCTGGCGACCAGGATTGAGGAGAATCAACCTTACAACTGGTAATCAGATTTTATCTCCTTCGTTTTCCTTCATATAGAGGGATGCTAATCAATGCCCTCATTAGAAGGCAATAACTGCTTTGGACCTTTCGGTTAGCAAATGTGAAGATGCTTAGACCTCGAGCTTTACAAATCTTCTTTTTACTTATGCCCTGCTCCCAGCAATCATTTCGCCATAACTTCAGAGGACACCACATTTGGAATGTTCATTGGATCGAGTAATTTCAGTTACATGTGGTAGACCGTTAGGAAATACATCATGAACAACTTCGAAGGTTTGCCATCGCAAAGGAATTACCGATCACTCAACCTTCACTATGTCCGCGTCCAGGTTGCCAGTAGTGACTTACAATCACTCCACTGCATAATTCATTTATGGATGGTAAACACCCAATTGGTTATGCTAAGTCCCTAACAGATGTAACTGGTACTGGTAATTACCGATTACTCAAACTTCCCTATGTCTGGGTCCGGGTTGCCAGTAGTGACTTAAAATCACTCCACTGACTTATTTATGGATGGTAGACACCCAGTTGGTTTATGCCGAGTCCCTAACAGATGTAAATGGTACTGGTATTTCAGCGTAAGACAAAAGAACTTCCGTGTGGGGAGTGACACCTACAGCAGATGCGAAGTGGTGGCAATGGAGTGGTTGGTACAGGAGGTTCTCAACTTTCAGTGTACATTGCCTACCATACACAACTTCTTATGGTACAGTCCATATCTTGTCTGCGCAACCTCGATCGGCAGACTTATTTTCTTTTCACTCACATTGTGTGTTTTCATGTGTTAAGACTTACTTTTCGGACTTAGCAAATTCCGATCACTTGATTAATCTGAGTAAAGAAAGTGATTCTGCTGAATATTACTGAAATATGCAGAAATGATTGCAGGTTCTACTCAAGAGCTGCAAGAGCTGATGCTAGAGTGATTAAGAGGGCCATAAACCTGGCAGCTTTAGCTCTGCTAGACCACGAGCAGCTGTCCCACTGGCCTTCCACAGTTGCAGCAGCGCTTGTCATCCTGGCATCAGTGGAAGATGCATCCTGCAAGCGAGTCATGCAGGTAATTAAACCTGTCTTAAAGCAGCTTCCTTTGATGAACATGACATGTTTAAGCTCGAATGCTTTTTGAAGAACGTAATAACTAAATTGTTGTTCAAGGCAACCAAGATTTTTAAATATGCCACAAGTTAGCCAAACATGATACAATGAAACATCATCTGCTTTGGTGAGGAATCTCCGTGTCTTACTACATCATTTACAGTTCTCTTGTTTGTCAGAGAAAATTTAATGGCAT
The DNA here is from genome assembly GCA_014182365.1 of Eucalyptus tenuipes. Classification (NCBI taxonomy): domain Eukaryota; kingdom Viridiplantae; phylum Streptophyta; class Magnoliopsida; order Myrtales; family Myrtaceae; genus Eucalyptus; species Eucalyptus tenuipes. The sequence continues at coordinate 25,801,758 of CM024538.1, read as the reverse complement.
TGCACTTTGAGTGACTGATCCGATATAGGAAATGCTTATTCATTTCTACCTTCTTAATATTCTCTTCTGATTTTACAGACTCATCTCAGAACAGAAGATGATGATATAGTGAGATGCATGGAGGTATGTCTGTGGTTTCATAGTTAGTCGAGTTCAGCCCACTTCTTTCTCCAGCATTTCTTTGCCATGCATATGCGACATTTTAATTTGCAAAGATGCACCCATCTGAGCATTCTCCTCCATGACACAATATGTTTAATCCATTAATAATTTTTCACCATCTCAATGAAATCAATAACACAGTGTGCTCTAATCTTGGCAGAGCTTGCAGTGGGTAGCAAACTACATTGCAGAATTAGCGGATTGACAACGCAGTAAATCAGCCTTACGTTCAATTAAACTCTGCTTTCCGTTATATCCATACAAATTGATTGATAAAATAACATTCTTTTCATTTACTATAGAAGTAACATTGTCTGTAGCCTGAGTGGCAAACCATAGATGAATACAATTCTTTTTGTTCCGTTTTAATGGTCTCGACAAACCATGGTTGCACATTCCCTAAGTACTTCCGTGGCCGCCAATTTTGAGCAGTTCTGGCAGATTTGAAAGCAACGAGGGTCTCTATCTCTAGAGAACAACATAAAATCAGACTGCTTTCGAATTTTTGTGGCTTTAGAAAATGAATAGACTTTTTCCTTTGTCTGCTCTTTAACGCACTTTGCCTCCTGTATTTGTTCCTCATCTCTTCAGGTAAAGGGACACGTGAAAGAAAGGATTGGAAAATAATTGTTATACGAGCAACTCACCAACCTAAAGCCGCATTAACTCGTCCTCTTCACGACCGTCGATCTGGTACGTACCTTCAAATGTCAAGGAGCTGAAAAATCCGTTATCACTGTCCGGACAAGTTCATGTATAAACGTCTCACATCCATGTTACTGGAAAAACCACAAACGATTTTTCAAAACTCATGAAACGAGATTGAGGACTTCAAAAGCCCATAGACCCTCAGTGTTATCTGCATCGAGAGGGAAGGGAATGACAAAACAAATCGATGGAACCCCATATTGTGAACTTTTTAGGACAATGAAAGACGGAACAACGTTTCTCCAATGTTGTGAGTTAAAAATAAAAATAAAAATTGGAAACCTTTTCTGTCCGGTGAACTATTCATGGTTTACCAACGAAAGAATAATTTCTGTTTTCAAATCTATTAGGCTGCAGTACATTACCAATGGATTTCCATATAAAAAATGAGTCCGCCGCTTGCCCAAGGATAATGGTTTTACTGCTCTAACATCTACAGCAGATCACCCGGTGCTCTAAAAATTGATAAGTGGACTGGTCCATCAATGAGTACCAGAGAACAGGTTTACCATTTTGAAATCTTATATTTGGTGGTGGATTACCAAGTGCCATAAAAATTTTACAATTGGGCCGGACAGGTAGTTAGCAACATTCTATTAAAACAAAAATGTTTTCACGGCCACACATCAAGTGATAGGTTACGAAATGATCTAAGATTCTGAGAGAGTTCCATTTATTATACCAAGGAGAAAACGGTTTAGAATCGTGATGACTAATGTCTGGTATTACATTATCAAGTATTTTAAAATCTCACAGTTGGGTCAAATGGATAGTTCATTATCCATCGACGGAACTAATGAGTTTAACGAAGTATATCGAAATCTTACAGGAGGACCAGTCAATTAAGTTGTAACTCATCTGCGAAATAAAGTCTTTAATATTCTCACATCTAGTATCCAGTAATAGATTACCAAGTTCAATAAAATTGTACAAATGCGCAAGGCAAGTAGTTCGTTTATCTACCAATGAAATCTGATTACCTTATGTACAGTAGATTAGTAGCGCTTTAAAATATTACTGGTGGGCTCGTTTAATCATTTGTAAGTTGCCTGAGAAATAATGAATACTACATGCAGCTAGCTATAAGTTTTAAAATAGGTTCGGTTATTTATTAGTTCGCAAATTACCAACTAAAAAATATTTTTACCACCGTTGAATTCTATAGTAGAGAGTACAATCTGTATTAGAATCTCACGAGTGGGCCAATACCGATACACAAGTGTCACGGACTAATCGATCTTACGTTCCCTAAGCCTATACGGCCTTGGGATTTCTCCCAAGTTAGCTTTACTCATGCTCGACTCACAAGAATCATATAGAGAGTGTTACTCACACTGGACTCACAAGGATTGTACATAGAGTGAAGTACAAAGGTGAACAAGATAATAAAACTTAAGGGAAAATTACAAAAAAATTCATAAAAAATTCATAAACCTATTATGATTGTGTCAATTCAATGTTAAATTTTTTTTTGGCAAATTTGAATCAAATTTAAACATTTTGTTAAATGACATGTGACAATTGATTGGTATACCGATTTGGGATTTTGCACTCCGTTTATCACAATTTACAATTTTTGTGATTTTTTTGTGGTATTAATCCAATTTATCGGAGGGTATAATTGTCACAAATTTACTAGTTTTGGGTTTTTTGCCTGGTCGAATAAATTAGTTTGGGGTAAATTTTCATAAAATCATTTCATTTTTTTCGTTTAGGGTTTTGCCTGGTATTGCTAAAATAATTTTTCCGGCCAAATGGCTGGCCAAATATTTCATTTTTCAGCAATATTTTTAATAAAATTTTTTTTTTCGAAATATTTTCATTAATTTTTTATCTTTTTTTTTTTTTTTTTTTTTGCTCTTCCCTCCTCCGCCCTCCTTCTTCCTTTGGCTCCAACAACTAGTTAGAGGGGAGGTTGGCTAGTCGCCGGATTAGACGATTAGGCAAGCTTGCCTTACCACTAGCCGGGCGAGCCCCCGTCGGATTTGGCGAGGGCTCACCTCGCCAAACCCGCAACGATGAGGCAAGTCCTCACCCAGCAATGACAAGGTGAGCTCGCCCAGCTATCTCAGTTCGACGACCGGCCAGCCCTCCCCTCTAGCTGGTCGCCGAAGCCAAAGGAAGAAGGAAAGAGAGGAGGAAGGAGGAGAGGTAAAAAAAAAAAAAAAAAAGAAAAATTAATAAAATAATTCAAAAAATAATATATTATTAAAAAATTTTGCCAGCACTAATTGATGGCTACATCAGTGCCGACCGACCAATTTTGGCCAAATGGACTGAATTGACATAATTACAAAAAGATTAGGATTCAATTGGCTAAAAAAATAAGTTTATAAGTAAATTGGCACAATTACAATCAGTTTTAGGATTTTTTGGATAATATTTTCTAAAAATTTTTTGGTAATTTTCCCTAAAACTTAGGGGGAAAGGCCCCTATATATCTTAATCGTAGATCCCCTCTTTGATCTAACGATTGGGTTCAAATCCCTCTCAATGGGGTTCAAATCCCTCTCAATAATTACATATCTGTACAAGATGACTCAAGAGGCCCTACGGCTTTGGGAAGCTCAAGGGTCGATTGGGGAGCTAGAGGGTCATCCACCCATGGACAGGCTCGAGCTTGGTCACAGATGGACCGTAGCCCAACACTTGGAAAACTTCTAGAACGAGTCCATGGGCCGTGCCAACCAGACCGTGCCCCTGGAATATGCTTTTGAATAAGTCAATAGTTTCAATTTGCCCCATAAATTGATAAAATTAGATACAACAATAAATTCTAAAATCATCAAAATGCAGCTCTATAAAAACAAACAAAATCAATATGATATTGATTTCATCATGTTTTTAAGCGTAACAATACTCCATTTAAGCGCTAAAAAAACATTGACAGAATTTTGCAATAGCTGAGAAAATTAACTAGATCCGTCCCTGCTATCAATTGAAATAAATGGATTCAAATGAAAAGATGAAAAGAATACGAGTAGCTTTGACACTTGAAGCACAAATATGGAACCCACTAATCTGACCTTTCCCACCTTCGCTTCTTGAAGAGAAAAGAGGGGTTCAAAGCAGGACCAACTAAACGAAAGAAAAAACAATAGAAGCTGCAAAGCAGACAACAAGCATATTGCTATATCGGCTCATAATTTGGAAACTTAAGGTTCACTCGGTCAAAAGAAGGGAGCCCTGTGAGGAATCCCTTTCCTCTTCAGCAAGCGGTGCCTTGGCCTGAACGACCGCCTTGGCTCGTCGCTCCGAGCGTTGCGAGCATTATCGGGGCTGCTGGACGACTCCTCCTTCCCGCTGTGCAATGTGATAGTGCTGCTTTCTTTCCGAGAGCCCTCGTTGATGGCCTTCTCTTGCTGGTCCGTCGGCTCCAACGACGCCTGCAGAGTTCCTCGAAAGAGCCATAAGCAACTACCTCATCAGGTCCGTCGATGCGGTCCCCTTTTATTACTGTACTTTTATCATCAAGACAGTAACTTTCCAAATGCATGCACGCCAGGTACCAAAACCCGATTGAGATAAACGCATTCTGCAAGTACTGCGTCGCGGAGCGTAATCCGCAGTTACTAGGACGGAGGAAACATGTCGCTGATATTTTCAGGAAGGGGATCACTAGATCTTAAGTTCATGAAGGGGCTCAGTCGAAATGCTAAAGCCTAGTTAAAGGCTTCTGGGAGATGTCACATTCGAACGTTTTCAGTTCCACAAGGTTCTTGTTACTCTAAATTTGGAGTAGGCCAGACTAGATGAGTTTCGGATATGTCTCTAATCATACACAATTAACATATGAGCTGTTGCGCTAATAGATAAGTCAAGCAAAATCTCAAACTAATATGACACATTTTTAACTTACATTTTCTGAATCAATTTAAATGAGTTATCCAAAATTTTCCGAAAGAGGTTGAAATAGGTTTTAAATAAACAAAACCCTGATGGATGTAGGTTTGGATGAGTTTGCATCGTAACGATTCTCAACCCGATATTATCAAAACTTTAAAAGAAATCACAATCCAAAAGAAAAGAGTGGCAAACGAGGTGCGTTGCTTCTAAGCTAATAAGGTTGCCGCCATCGCCTTTGATGACCATCCCTAATGGCTACATCACGGTGGCTGCCGGAGGCAAACAATATTGATGATGAACTTTTCAAATACTAAATTTGATTTTTTTTTTTTATGCTAAATTTCTCATATATATCTTTTAATCATGAATTTTTCATTATTCACATGTAAAGTATAGTGATTTAGTTAAAATAGGATAAATAGATGGTTATGGGCAATGAATGGATCGATAACTTACGATAAGTAAAGGAATGGTTCCACTTATTTATGATCCGATCCCAACCCAGACTCAATCCCACCCATTTGCAACCTTCAAAAGTGGCTGAGTCACTCGGTGAAAGAAAGTGAGATCATTTTACCATAGATATAGATTCCAAGAAAATTTTCAACATAAACAAAATGGAAGAGAAAGCAGGAGAGAAATTTAGTAAATCAATGAAGCATGCATCTTATCGGACACTTTATAGATGAACATTAATTCAGACAGAAAGGAAAAAGAAACATAAAACAAGTATAAAACAATTAAAATGACATTTGATTTTTATTCTTTTTGATCGAGTTAATTAATTTTTCTATATTTAATTTAAAATGCCAAATGAATTGTGTACCTTGCAAGCGATGGAGCAGTAGGTATCAGACGAGCGTTGGATGGATACGCCGCAAGCTGCGCAGGAACGGCAGTTCTTGGGTTGCTCCGACGTCTCCGATGGAGATCGCGGACTTATCAACACCACTTTGTCCTCGTTGATTATGTATGACTGCATGCATAAACCCAAGATGAATCACAAAAAATCACTGTACTTGATTACCCATTGACAAATGTGATGGACTGGAGGTGCACAATGGGCCGACGAAGTAGCCTCGATTATCGGGATTAATATTCTACTTTACAGGATTGAAGGCATGATGATAAATTCGGTTTCTTTCGCTAAGCAAACACAAGGCACGATAGACATCGTCTTGCGCTCGAGTTTCCAAATCATTCTCATCATGTCAGAACGAGAAAATGATGTAGAACCTTAATTTCGGAGCAGTTGAAATAGCTGCGCATGTCCTGGACGCGAACCGCGTTGTCGCACTTGTACTTGACGATGTGAAGACGAGGGTGGTGTCCATGGTCGTCGGCGGCGCAGTGCTTGCAGATCGCGAGGTTGCAGTCCATGCAGTAGAGCCTCTGCTCGCTCCTCGGCATCTCGCAGTGGCGGTTGCACGAGCCAAAGAAGCCGCACCGCAGGAGATCGCTCAGCCAATCCGGCCTCTTCTTTCCTTCAGGGGAAGAAGCTTTTCGTCCTCTCTGCATATAACATTAACAACCTAGAGAGTCATACTTTGCATTCAGCGCTAACAGTGGCAATCGATCATTAAAAAAAAAAAAATAGTAAAAAGGGCCTTCTTCTAGGGAGAAAAAACCCTTGAATAATCAAGAATGTCTGCGAACTACGGAACCCTAATTTCTCACCATCTTCTTTTAGCGATGCAGCAGCATCCGAGGGGATAAAAGATGAGAAAAATCAAAGTTGAAGATCGCGGAAAAGAGTGAAACCCAGAAACATAAACGGTGGAATGGCGAGGTTCCAATACGGATTACTTCGGTTACGCATTTTGAGTTTTGAATTCTTGTTATGATCCTAAATCTTAACTGCCATTATAGATTGCTAACGAGATTATTTGATTAGGTCAAAATGGGGATTATAAGAGGCTTCTCCACAAGATTAGTAGAGTTCCTTAAACAATGTAAATGGAAAATCAAACGACCCAAATCCATTTCTAATCAAATTATATGCATTCTGATTTATTTCCAGTTCTTTACCAACCTATCACGTCGACCTTCGGAAAATGATTAAACTTATGGTGCAGAAAGAATGAAAAGAATAGAATAGTTTACCGAATTCTCTGCACAACTTTTTTTTCCTTACGTATACGCTCTGTATGTAAGCATTTGCTTATGAATCTTTCACACATTCCCCCAACTTCTTATTCAATCGAAGCTCATCCTTCTAATCTAATTATCTAATCCTCGCAATCTTATACTTAGATTTCATAGAGATTTTTCCCATGACTTTTTTTTGCCAGAGAAATCTTTTCTAGATTTATTAATTTTGAAGGATTTTTAAATGATCATGCTTTTTTCACTCCTCATTTGACTTAGACACTCTTTATTTTTCTGTGTTTTGACCATACTATCCTTGTGGGACTTATCACTTTTTTTTTTTTTTTTAACTCTACAAAAGAGGTCCATTTTTTATTTTTATTTTTATTTTGTTTCTTCTTCTTTTTCCCTGCGGGTCCCACTTTCCTTATTTTTCTTTGTTTCCATCTCAGCTATCCGCTTTTGCATATTGTCTCTCTATTTTCTCTATTGCAAGCCATTTTATTCTTTCTACGCCTCCTACACGTTCTTCTTCTTTTTCTTCCACAAACCACGTTGTCCTCTATTTTCTATCCATGATGTCAACCTCTTCATCCTCTACACTTTCGCTGGCATTGACATTGGGCTCACCGGTAACCTTCCCACCATGCCCTTTTTCTCCACCGCACATAGGTTCTTCTTGCATAATATTAAGAAGCACCCTTCTCTCTCTTCTCTCATTTTATTTTATTTTATATTTTTCACTCCGCTTATTGCACATGTGAAAGTGTAGAAGAAGAGGTGTCTCTACCATATGTAGGCAGAAAGTCGAGGGCACTAGGTAAGTTGTATTCTTTTAGGTAATATGATGTGGGATTCAAATTAATGGTTTAATTTTATTGCATTTTTCAGTGTTTGTCCAAGTTGCAAAACACTATTTTGATGCATGCTACTATCTGAAAACAAAATTGAAACACAATATCAAGTATTTGCACCCTAAAACTTAAATTCACTTTTAAGAAAAGATATCAAGAAATACTTAATAAAGACTAGAATGAGCATGAATCGAGACCAAGAAAACTAAAAAGGAAAAAAATAAGCTTTCGCTAGAACCAAACCTCTAATAGCGAATGAGGAGGCTGTAGATTGTTGAAGTAAGCAATTCTTTGGGGATTGCAGATGCATGAGAGATTTGTGGAAGGAGTCAGAGGCGTATAAAGAAGAGAATGGCCTGCAAGAGAGAAAACAGAGAAATGATATGCAAGAGTGAAGCAATGTCAAAGGCGTGGAAAGAAAGAAAAGTAAAAGAAGGAACAAAACAAAAATAGTTTTTTTCTTTTTTTTTTACCAAACAATAAAAAGGGTTCGCTTTTATAGAGTTGTATTCGAGTTTGTGGGCTTCACAAGGGCAAAATGGTAAAAAAAAAAGGTGCTTAAGTCAAAGGAGGAGTAGAAAAAGTAGAAAAAGTGCACTCCTTTTTAATTGTAGATATTTAATCCAAAGAAATGGGATTAAATTTGAAAGGTTGTTGAACTGCTTTACAAATTTGGGGCAAGGTGTGTAACTTTGGATAGAATATCACATTTCTTCGAGTGAATTAGTTACAAGATGGATTTCAAGTTGGGATAGAGATCTTTTTATCTCATAATCTCATCATGATGTCTCGGCATGTGTCACATGATGAAAAATGACGTATCTTGATGGTCATATAAGATATAAAACGTTTTCAGCAAATCCCAATTAAGGCGAAATTAGTGGCGAGATCATACCCTCGTGATAATTGCAAAATAGGATTTGCACGGATTGCTAGCCAATCCTTTCAAATGAATTTCTTCAAGTGATCGGTTGTTTGGTGAGTCGAATTAATTGGCTACATGATGGATTTCAATTTGGGATCGAGATCCTGTTCAGCATGATGTCTCAATCCATGCCATGTAACAGAATGATGACATATATTGCCCATTAGCTTTTAACAAGTGTTGAGATCTTAGCCGTGGGATAATTGCAAAATATCATTTGCATCACATTCTTTTAAATGAATTTCTAAGATTCAAGCAACCATGCTTTCTTCAAGTGATGAGTCGTTTGATAAATCAGGTCTTCCTTTCACTATTTGATACACCACTTGTCAAAGAACAGTAAGGAATATTTGTAACTTCTAAGATTCAAGCACTATGTTCCTGAGTATCTGCAATATACGCCGTGTAGTTGTAATTGTTAACTGGTATGTTTTACAATGCATTGGTAATCGCCTAGGTAAAGTAAAAATCCTCTCAAGGCATTTTAGAACAGTAGTCCTTTTAATTCTCTTAAGTGACGGTTCTCTGGGACTCGGTGAAGGAGTTGGTTCGGTTCGAGCATTCTCCATAGATGAGCTGGGTGATCCCTTTCCATTTGCATCATGGGGTTGATGGTGATGTCGGTCCGGTTCGAGGACTATCGGAAGATGAGCTAGGCGACTGCTCCTCCTTTCATTGACCACGTTACTAGATGATGACCTCGATTCGGTTCGAGCATGAACAGCAGAAGATTCAGGTGATGAGTAGCCCGCTTTCTCGTCTTTCGGAAGGATATCAGTGGGAATGATTTTACTGTGGCCTTCAGGCTCCGCTGAGACCTGGGCATTTAGCCAAGGAAAGAAGTTGGTCAAGCAAGGTCATGGCCTTTAGAAGATAAACGAGTTGCACAAAAAAGCCAGAAGTTGATAAGACTTGCTCCACCAAAAACATATACAGTGGTATCATCGCAATACTTCCTTTTATTCCTTAAATAAATTTGGCTACATATCAAGAAGACTCGACCGTAAAAATCCCTACCAAAATTTGATGGCTGAAGACACAAAGATGTGATATGTAACTATTTGAGCCCCTCAAGCTGTACAAACTATGCAATCAAAGTGCATACGACTCCTTAGTGTTTCAGGAGGGCCATCTTGTCAGCATATTTATACATGCAGTTTGGCAGAGTTTCTCGTCAAACTTTCGCGGCTCCTCCATAATCAATTACCGTATACTCTACAGGCTCTTATATGAATAAAAGAGACAAAATTTGAAAAAGAGAAGACCTCATGTTTTCACTGAAGAAGTGTGCTGTTTAATCAAATTAAGTAATGGAGGCAAATGCTTGTTATGTCCCTACCTTGCAAGCGATCAAGCAGTGATGGCAAGCACCAGAGGAGTATTTGAAGGTTTCCAGGCAAGCTCCACAAGAGCCGACGGTGGCATTAGCTTCTTCAAATCGGGTCGGGACTTGGGGCTTAGATACAAGGTTTCTTCTTTGTTGATTATACGTGGCTACTTAAAATCCAAAAGAAAAAAGAACAGGGAAAAAGGAAGATAACTAGTACAAGACGGAAAATAAGTACAAAGGTAAAATGGCAATAAGTAGATTCAGAGAATGCATAAATGTGTGAAAAGTAGTAGAATATCCATTGTCGATCCGCTTACCTTCATCTCATAACGAAGTACAGTAAGATAAGAAAGAACTGAAAAACCTGCTTTACAGAGATTCAAAACAAGACAAGGTGTTCATTCACATTCAAAAAGCGATAGCATCTCGGATCAAGGGTCTTCCGGTCATTCTTAATTAAGAAGGCACAAACATAGGAATCAATAGATATAGAGAAGCTTGATTTCAGAACAATCGAATCGGTCCTAGATCTTGCGAGAATGGATGAGATAGTGATGCGCAAACTCGATGTGAAGACCAGGAAGCAGCTCGTGATAGGCAACGCAGTGCTCGCAGAGTGCAAGATCGCACTCCATGCAATAAACCCCAGCTCGTTTCTTGGCACGTTGGGGTGGACATCGCATGAACCGGAAAAGTCACACCGCAGAAGATTACTCACCCAATCCGGTTGCTCCTATGTATCTAATTGATACCACACAAACAAAATCAACTCAGATATGATAAAATGATGTAGCTATTAACAGCTAGAAATTATGATATGCAAGGTTTGTGACATGAAAAGAAAAAGTTGACGGATGTGCTTGATGAGTTCTCCAGAATTCTATCATGAAGATGTCAATGAGCATGAAAAGAACCTACGGGAAATTAGTTTAGTCAATGAAAAGACTCACAATTCCGAAAATCATTACCAAGAAATTGAACGAATTTGAAGTATAGAGGACGAAAATAAGTGAGCATCAGATACTCCACAACTAGTACTTGTAAGGAAAATGTACCAAGATGCATGTGAATACTCAGAATCAAAAGCTAAAAAAGACGTGTAATCATCAAGAAAGACAACTTGTACCGGCGGATTAGCATCACAATCGACGGGCATTAGTAGATCTATCTCAGGCTAGTTTTTTGGGGTTCAGCCTCTTGTTTTCCTGTCATGGCATGGCTAACGGGTTATCAAATCATTCTCAAAAGAAGATAAAATGGAGTAATTATCAGTGTTGTAAGATATCACATCATATATCGCAGTCCTCCATCGAGTGACTAGAATCACATCAAAGTCCTTTGCAGATTCCCTACACCGTCCCCATTTCTTTTGCCAAAGAGGCTACCACCACCAACCGTGACGCCTTTTCTCCTGATGCGATTGTTAAATTCTGGACCTGCTATAAGGCAGTTAAGACTTAAGAGCACTGAAGATCCCAATTTCATATGAACATGTCTCGGTTAATGAGTCAGAGTCACAGCTACTCACGCAAATGAACAACCTAATGTGAAAAGACCACGTACTAGCTGTAATCGGCCTAAATCCAGTCGAAAGTCAAATAAATATCGTGAGAACTCTTCCACTCTGCAAGGGATATAGTAAAAGCGGTCCACAACCCAAGCACAATAACAAGATGATCCCACAAGGAACTCTTGCACCCATTGGTCCCTGAGCACGCTAGGCAATACCATTAGCTGAACCAAGAGGCAAAACTGTTCCAGAATACAGCCGCGAATATGTAACTGGAGTTCTCAGTTATGTACATTACATGGGGCGAAAAAAGCATCCTCTTTTCTATCCAGCTTCAAGAATGCTCTTTACACGAAAATTATTACATAAAGAATCCAGCGCAATGTCATCCTGTAGTTTGAAGAAAGGAAATAAGACAGTGCGCAACATGCACTGGATTAAGGAAAAGCTCAGTATACAAAATGTCGAATTGGAACTTCAACCAATTCCATGAAGCTCACGAGCCAATTCCTTGTGATAAAGGCTTCAGGATACCAGATGGCCTCTGGCCGTAACTGGTCCATCTCCTGACCTAAAAAATTATAGGTTTCAAAATTTCTACTCATCTACTTGCGATGCCTTCGCTTCTGTTCAGCTCTTTGCCTCTTTTCATCATCCCATTCTCGTTCATACATCCTTCACCAGTTAAGGATCTCAATTTCAAAGATGAAAACCTTAATGCATCAACCCAGAGTGCATAATAAATGCAAAAGAAAAGTTGCCAACAGAGAAAACTTTTTTCGGCACAAAAACCTCCTCTCAAAGAGCATGGGAGATTCCACAAAATGGCAGTACTCTTCTAACCGTGATCCAATCTACAACTACAATGCATAAGGGAGGCTGACATCAGTTGATGTCAATGATGGGGCAACTTCTATATACTAGGACAAACTACCAAGGAACAAAGTCATCAATGTGTCGGACACAGAAAATGTTCGAAAGAGATGAAAAGTAGCAGCAGCAAGATATTATTAGAGGGTCAAACAAGTACCCATCATTCATGAAGAGGCCTCCCGCTATAATTCAAAACCTAAGAGTATGAAAACAAAATCATTATGATAGAAAATGATTTTCAAGGATACGGCTCAGCATCACGACGGCCCATCTTGCTTGCTGCCTCTTTACCATGCAACCTTGGTACTGGTTCCTCCATGTAACCTGGGCGTTGTGTCACGAGAGCTTTCCTTTCTCCCCTGTCCCTACTATCATAGGATTGTGACATGCTGACAGTTAGGGCAGGAGGAGGGCCCACTGGCGAAAACTCCCCAGGTTCCCCAGATGGAAGATGCTCCCTTTTCAGTTTCCGCCTTTTTGAAGCAGCATTTGCATCCATTTCCTCTTTCAGAAGGTTTGCTTTATCCCTGTCCCTGTCCCTCTCATCCGCCTTAATGCACAAAGTCAACGATATGAGCAAAAATGTTCCAATCTAAAGTATGATAATCAATAATCTAGACTTTGATATTTGTTTCACCAAAGTTAGAAGGAGAGGACAAAAAATCCATTAATAGAGCACAACCAGAAACATGTATCTGAGAGAAAAATATAATTAACATTCGATGGAAGGCCATTCAGTATAGAATGGAATATTATAATACAATTTTTTAAATTAAATAAAATTTGAGATCAAATGCCCACAACAGTAATCCTACAGAGGCAAAACAAACTCCTTAGATCCATACAACTTTATATCTTTGATCAAGTTTTTATCATCGTCAGCTGAACTCACTGCATTCATGAGCCACAAACAGGTGGGGCAAGTATGCAGGGCATACAGCCAAAGGGTTCCACTGTCTTTCAGAATATGTCCCATGTATCAGATAGGTGAGGGCAACATCATGTTTGACTACCATCCCCCGGCCCCCCGCCCCGGGGGGGGTTGTGGTTGTTAGAACCGAGCATAGAGAGTTGACTATAATGATCATTTTTTGCCACACTAAAGAACCCTCTAGTGGAATGAAGAGGTTCGGTGTAGCACCAGAGACAATACATACAACTTAGCAAAACCTAGCCTCTTTTTTCTTTTCTTTTTTTTTTTCTTTTTTTCAACCAAAAAACTTTATCAGAAGTTAAAGAATGTCTCGCCAATATAGAACTCAACACCAAGATATATGCAACGCCCACTGATTAGAACACAACAATCTCTTTGAGCAGTTATAGATAAAATATCCTTCCGGCTACTGGACTAAATTATTTTTGCCACAATTAAAGGCGGTGCATACCTTCAATAACAACCCTTCTCGTTCCTCTCGTTTCCTGTCACGAAAATCATCCTCTTTTTTTCGTTTTGCATCGTCCTGTGAAGCTATGTTCTCTTCAGACCGCCTGCGTTCCCTCTCATCATGTCTTGGAGAAAGCCTTTGAGCATGCCTGGTAACTCCAAACCTTCTATCACTGTCCTCATCCCTCCTACCAGAACTAACAGACTGAGGTACCATGTGGGGTGGCAAGGGCGGCGGTGGTGGCAGGCTCTGCCCATGAAACCGTTCATCTACATGAACTTTTTCCGAAGCAGTTTCACCATACCTCAGCTTGCTCCTATCCTCTTTTACCCTATCCTTTTCAGGGGGTCTATCAAAACTCCTGTCATTACTTCTCTCCTGCACTCTATCAACTGAACGCTCTCTAACATATCGTTCCATTGACCGATCCCTTGCCCTTTCGACCGCTACATCATCTCCACGAGGACGCTCCCTGTAATCTCTGTCATATCTATCAACAACTCTTTCTTTTGTTCTGTCCAAAATCTTATCTGTGTTCCTGTAGATGCTTTGCTCATCACTCCCGGTTCTTTCAAGATCCAGAAATCGAGCATCTACAGACCTCTCTCTATCAGAGTCCAAATCTCTGGAGTCACTGTCCCCCTTTCTTCGCTTGCTAACCCTGTCAACTTCATCTGACGGACTACTCCTTTTCTGCAGCTTATCGCCAGACTTCGAAGAAGCTAAAGAACTCTCATGTTTTGGGGAATGAACGAGCCGAGAAGGAGGTTTTAGCACATCATAATTATCATTTCCATCATCTTTAACATGGGAAGACCTCCCATCAGATGACTTGGCAGCTCCACTCTCCGTCCTTGCTTCAAGCCCATTCACATCAATTGAAGACCTTGTAGATGGAGTAGAACCTTTAGCATTCCCATTAGTTGTCAGAGTTGTAGACGCATTCGTAGCAGTTACTTGCCTCCCCTCAGATGTATGAGCAGAAACACTCCTATCATTTGTAGAAGAAGCAGAAGATTTGCCAGCAAGTTTTCCAGATTTTTCATCCTTACCATCTTGTTTTGGCGGCTTAGCAAGTGATGCGGCAGGTATGGCTCTTTTGGCTGGAGCTTTCAACTGTCATCAGTCAAAATTATGAAAATAAATTGGCATTGAAAATCAATTGACCTAATGCCAGTTCATGTACTAAGCCACAAGGAGCAGACACATTGAACAACAGGAAATTCTACTATGTATAGAACTATGACAGTCTCAACTTCACAACAAAACTAATAAATATAATATCCAATGATAAGAGTGGGAACTCCATGGCAACAATATTTCCTTTTAGAGGAAATAATGATCAATTCAAGGAATAGATTGTAGGAGGGGAAAGCCAACCAAATAAAAACTAAGGTACTCAGACCATACTTAAAAGAAGCTACTGTTTTTAAACAGTCTCCATTGAAATATCGCAGCTAAGAGTGCACAGCAATGTACATTCGGTTATGATGATAATCAGATGCTGCATATAGTTGCATTTTTTTGCTTAGCATATGACAATACTCTCAAGAAACTATTTTCCTTTTTCTTTATCTTGTGAAAGCCCCAAAAAGTTCTATTCAGTGAGCATATGTCAACCAAACTATCTATCACTAAGAAGAATGGCCAATTTCCCAAGAGAAGAAAGAATTTCAAGTGTCAATCATCATGTGCAATACTTTATCAACCAGCAGTAAGCAACTGGGCCTAATTAAAACACATAATGGACAAACGGATGAAAATGCCAAAAAAAAGCATAAAAGCAATTCATAGACGACAATGCTAGTTTACACATGCTTTCTCCTTTAACCGGTAGATTTCAGTCTCTCTCCTTCCCTCTGTACGTCAATAGTACTTCTGATGAGCAAGTCTCTCAATAGTAATTGGGCATATGGGAAAACTTTTCTCAAGCAACTTTGCACAAACAAAATAAGAGCCTAAACACCAAAGATAATGCACACAGACAACTCCAAATTTCAATGGCAATAAACTTAAGTTAATTTTATACACAAGACACGGTTATGTATTTTGGCCTCATGTAAATATGATGTCATTAGTAATGCTTGTACTTTTTAGTATGTTGGGTTGTTGAACATTATTTGAAAGTCACGAAGAATCATGATAAATGCCATCATACCTAGATATGCACGTTTTTGATAACCCCATAAAACACAAGTGCAAAAATTACAATCATACTAGAGTTTAATATCCAATTTGTATTCTTCACTTGTTGATGTATCCCCTCAAAGACAAACATAAGCTGTTTCTAACTAAAATTTTTCTGCAAAGATACTGATGCAAACTTGTTTAATATTATTTTTAAAAGCAAACAAAAGCAACACAGAAATGCAAAACAATGGCTCAAAGTTTCTAAGCGGCAATTACTCTTAGCAAAAGTAAATAACAGTCACAAAATGGTGAGGTTTTGGCTAAACAATATCAGAAGAAAATGCAATGACATAAAAGAGAGAGCTCTCATGGGGATAGCCAGATTAATTGGCATGCTTGTGGCCATGTGTGACTACAGTGTAAAGGTTCATTTGAAAATGATTAAAACATTTGCTTTGAGGAAATGAATATATCCGAAGTTTGCAACATGATGACTAAGCAACCATGGATCAGAATTTTTTATGATACAGGATGGCAACCACGTCGACAACTACTAGCTTACTACCCCATGCATCCCACAGGTCCTCAGCTTCGCACTTCAAAATTATCCTGCTATACCAATACTCTTATCGTCTGGTGAGTCAGGTCCTACTACTCTCCTCAATCTCCACAAATCCATCAGTCTATACAGTGAATTACAACTTCTGAAATATGAAACTAACCATTAATAGTACAAATAAGGAGTACCTCAGAATCAGTGGAGTCCCTTGGAGCAGCTTTAGTAATGCTTTCATCAAATTTTGCTGTAGATTCTTCCACATATCTTTGATGTGATGATCCAGACTGTGCAACAGCTGGAAGCGTAGTTATCTGAGCCTCTGAACCATTTGCAGCTGACCCACCTTTCACTTTTAGATTTCCAGCATCAGTTTTTCCACCTGAAGCAGTCTCTGTTTTCTCTATCCCTCTCTCTGCATTTTTTGTCCTTAAAGCTTGCTCTTTGACAGAGTTCCCACCATCGGTTTGTGCTCCTCTTCCCCCAACATGTTCATTCTGAGCTAGTACTGGACCGTTTGACGCAGCTAAATTGGTTGAGACAGACTTCGAAGCAAGGGATGGAGGTTTAACTTCCAAATAGCCCATGCCAAATTCTTCATCGGTAACCCATGAAGGCTACAAACAAGAGAGCACTTAACTACAGTGTAAATTAAAAAGATAAATAAACAATCAAAATCAGAAGTTACCTTTCTAGCAGCCATTGCAGCGGCCACACCTGTTGCCAATACCTTGAGATCTTCTCTTTCATCACTTTTAATCTTAGCAACCTATAAATTTGCAGAGATAAACATTAGAATTCACTTGGATGCCTGATTTTTCTTCATAAAGATAGATATAGTATCTATTGGGCAGTGACTCAGAAGTACATTTTGTGCAACAGCACAAGCAATTTAGACATTGTCAAATTCATATTAAAATCATTAACAACCAAGCAGACGATGCTAACCCGTTTTTCAAGGTTAATCCCACTCTTTCGAGTAACTGGGAAAACACCAGAAATTTTTGTCAGCATGATGAGGGCATTCCGTATCTCCATGTATTCTGTTGATTCCAGGCATTGGATCAATAACCTCGTAATTCTTTGACTCCATTTCCAGTGTACCTATGCGGAAAAGGAAAATTCAGACAATAGCACCCATATGCAAAATGAACAGGCTCTCACTTGATAACCAGCATAACTTTTTAAGTAAAGAACCTTAGTTCTTCAAACAACACAATAATGAGAAAAAAAATACACTTTAAGAGGCCCGATGCAGTATTTCTAGTTCTACACTTCTTCATTTTTTGCCGTAATCAATGCACCAGTTTCATAAAACAAAGTTCTAGAAGGTATTGTATGACAAACGAAAATATAAAATGATGAATTAAAAAAATGAAAAAGAAAAGGTGAAAACATACACTTTCTCAGTGAGATTGTGTTGGTTTTGCATTGAACGATCATGAAATGAATGGGGTGGATAGATATCTGGGACAACTTATATGAATGATCCTTATAATACAGGAATAGTTTAAATATGGAAATTTCCTATTCATGGAAAATTAGCATATATGCAGCACATACAAGTAGTGAGAATATGGAAATCCACATCTAGCAGCATATAACGCAAATATTACCATAAAAGACTGTTCGCAGAAAAGAGACAACATTCAGGAGGTACATGAAAAAATCTCATTCCTGTGACAACAGGTAAGAGTTTCAGGCGGAAAGCCATAAAAGATTACCTTTATGAACTGCCCATATGTAACGCGTTGGCTGTTTGGGTAACGATAATAGACAGCGAAGCCTGGCATGTTACCACATTCACGTTCATATATGGATTCATCACTCTGGAAAAAAAGAAAAACAAATTGACCCCCGTAGACAAAAAACTTATTAGTCTTTGTTGTTATCATGATCAAGATGTGATTGAAAATAATTCTATCAAATGAAAAACTATTCATGCATATATGTATACACTCTTGAAGCCTAAGCTGCATAATGACGGTATAAGGAAAGAGCACAATGCTATTACTGCAAAAACAAGACTGGAAATTACCTTCCAATAGTAGGCTGTCTTTAGAGTCTCATACAAGAACCTCCCAAGTCTTCCCACTTCATATTCAGTACAGCAGCATATCATGGGTTGTAATGTTTTACATATTAAAACATCAATGTGGTTAACTGTGTTAAAGAAGGGGGTCCCCAGAGAATGAAGAGTATGCACAAACATAGCACAGTAGACAGCATCGGACATGCTAAAAGTGCACCGTGGAAATATACAGCGTTGAAGGAACTCCATATTTATCTTCAGAGTATCAGGGCAGGAGCTTAACCATTTATCTTTTTCACGTGAAAGCCGTCTCCGAACAGAAGCAACATGTTCTTCATGCTTGTGGAGTTCACTAGTCAGGCGATCAAGAGATTCCTGAATTTTCTCTTTCTCTTTCTTCCTTTTGGTAATTGCAGAACTTGAATTATCAGAAAGTTCCTCCAAAGCCTTAAGTGCTGCATGTTGCTTTGCAATTTCAGAATCATAACGGCCCCTAGGAACATAGAGATCATACAATGTGAGCCCCCAAAATGTAGCATAAAGATCTGGGGAGAGGCTATTCCAAGCTTTTGCAGGCAACATAGACTTGACAGTCCCAAGAAGGTCCGACCACCTGCATAAAACGATACTTTAGCAGCTACAAGTCAAATAAAATTCTATAAGGTCCACACATTAGCAATCTACTATAAAGACAAAAAAGGGTGTTATATGCAGAGAAAAGTGCTTTCACGTTTCAACACATGCACATAAAAAAATGACGACATGAGAGTCCATCAATACATGATTGGCTTCATTTGTCGGCCAAGATCAAGAACTAAGTTGCAAGACTTCTCTTCAGACTCAGCCTCTAAGTTCATAGTCTCATTGTCATCCAAAGGCCAGCAAACTTGTGAACTTCCATGAGCCTTGAAAAGCCTCATTACTGGACGGTATATCAAGAAAGCTACCTGAATCAAGGTTAAAAAAAAAAAAACAAGATCATCATACTACAAAAATTTAGCAATTGCATAATCATACCACTCAGTAACGATAAAAACTGAGGAGGCGGATTAGTTTCTCATTTTTATAAGAGAGACAGACCTCAGGATCTAGGTGATACAGGTGAACAAGTTCGTTGAGTGAGGGAATCAGCTGCGCATATGTTGTGGCTGGTATCATAGCACTACAGAGAAATTCCACATACTGAAGGAGGGTTCCATGGCATCTATCAAATTGCTCGCTGACCATCTTGATGTATGGTGCTTCAGCATTTATTACGACCCTGCAGAATAAGGCATGACATGTCTTACTTGACAGTAGTCACAGAGCAAAAGAATTGGGCTTGCAATCACATAATCAGTATTTCACAGTGGATAACAGATATAACCATCGCAGAAATTATTTGTGAATGATCAACAACTCGGACAAAGTGAAAGATAAAAAAGGACATTCATTATGCCTAGCCTAAGAAAAGTAACAATAAAAGTCTTTAAAGAGAAAAGGTGATGTAGCAACTTTGCATTCAATTAGATCCTCTCATGCCTGAAAATATTTTTCTCCTGAACAAGGTGAGAAACGGATGCAGCATAAGCAAGCAGGTTGAGAGGCCAAAAAACTAAGAAAGAACACAAGCATTACTGTCTAGCATCAACTCCACATGGTCCATGGTATTATTGTGTTACATCAACGACAACAATAAAGTACGGCAGACATAATCACACTAACATAGGAAAAAGGTTTCTGACATTTAAATCAAACATACTGTAAGTATAACTCTAAGATTAATGACACCACTAGCTTCATCATGAACATAAGCTATCGCTTCAACAGACACCAAACAAACAATCATTTGATTCCACTTTTATCTTCACGGATAGTGAATCTATGTTAGCAGTACAATATGTTGACAGTTCATGCATAATGGTAAATCCTTGTGCACACAATACTAACTAGAAAATCTTACAGGGAACGATGTTGAGCAATGAGCAATAAAAGCGGTATGGCCAACTTTGGTTCATCCTTCGGAAGCAATGAATCCCTTAGCCGGTTTGTTGATTTGACCAATGCCTGCACCATCATCACAATTGAGAAAGAGGAAAATGATGAATAGGTTTAGGATTGTACAAGAATCTTTTTTTTCTTTTCAGATCCATAACCAGCCACTTGGCAGAGGAAATCCACTTGCTATATCATCAAAATGGGGAACATACATGAAATCTTAATAGTAGGATCACTGAAAATGTGTCTGAAGCCCATAGTCAAGAAACTAGAAGATACTGAATGTACTTAAGCTCCTAAGACTAAGAGTAAGACATATAAAGTTGCTCCTGCAAAAAAGCAATATAAAATACCAGGCATCTTAAATAAACAATTTGGACAAATTTCAGGTATTAAGAAGGTGACTATAAATAGAATATCAGTCAAAAACCATACAGAGAAAGCAGAGACTGAGATTGTGGAAAAGCAAATTCAGAGTACCTTATTGTTGCGAGTCACTCCAAAAGAAGTAGCTTGATACCGGAGAGTTTCACCCCCCGCCATGGCATCCAGTTGTTCTTCTGTTAGATTCTCAGTGTACTGGACATTTGCCATTTGTTGAATAAGCTCCTGTTTCAGGCATGAGATTCATTTAGTCACAGACAAGAAAAACTGAGTAGCGCATCAAAATTGGCATTACTTGTAGATTTTATCACCTGCAGAAGAACAAGTTCAATTCCTTGACCCCTTTTCAGCTGGTTGACAAGGTACTGAAAAAGACCCCTCAATTCCATTGATGGATATTTCTTACACCTAGACATGATGACATAATTACGGGAAGTTCAATAAATGCAAAACTAGCAGTAAATTCCTAAGCAAAAGAGGAGACAAAATATGAGTAAAAGCTCCAACTATTATTTGTGAGCGCGGATACAGCATTGTGTCTATGTGAGCCAGTGCATGCATGCATGTCAGTTGGGGACACGTGCATGTCCATATCTACATGTGCAGAGAAGGACTGAATCATTTTAATTATCAACAACATTATTTTCAACATAACTGACTTCTGACAACTTTGCAGTTCAAGGTAAATGGTAAGCTCTGGCCCTCTAACTTACTGATTTTCAACTCAAACAAGATAGAACAATTCTTTGATCTGGCATCCTTCTCTAGCGCTCAGAAGTAGGTGCATAGTGCTTCTTTTGATCAAAATGCAACAAACTACATCCCAGTAAACCAGATGGGCTGAATCATAACAGATCTTGTGCTATACCGATAGCTGACAAAGCCTTGAAGACGGCTAATGCCAGCTACATTGTTAGAACAGGAACCATTCAACCATTCTTCATTCATACAACAAGCACCATCTATTTATTCCATCCATGGTAAACTCAACCAAACTACCATGAACATAACTCCCATGGTCCAATTCAACGGCATAAAATGAGCAATATGAAGCTGCCAACTCAAGGACAGTGAATGCCAGTAGGAAACTCAAAAGCCAGACCAAGCCTCTATATTCGACACCCACAAGCTGCCTGGAGAGGCCAAGACATGTGACTAGAGAAAATCTATAATCACAATGCAGAGAGGAATCCCCCTTCTTTAGCTCCGATATAGTCACCAGTAGTCTTATAAGAGGGGTGGTGAACTCATGTCCAATCATCATATCCAGATGCAATTAATTTTTTTTCATTTCCCCCCTCTGGATCTGATGCAGATGCAAGTAAAAAGTGCATCAACTTCCAATTTTTTTTGCAGTCAAGAACTGAAAATTTATCAGCAATCTACTAGTGTGACTGTGGGCTAGTAGAGATTTTTCCTTTCTCCATCTGAGCCATGACCTTTCTACTCAAGACAAGGGAAGTTTGAGGCACATCTTCTTATGTTTATGGCACAAAGAAACCCATCTCATAAAACTTCTACTAGAT
Source organism: Eucalyptus tenuipes (assembly GCA_014182365.1). Lineage (NCBI taxonomy): Eukaryota > Viridiplantae > Streptophyta > Magnoliopsida > Myrtales > Myrtaceae > Eucalyptus > Eucalyptus tenuipes. The sequence goes on along the minus strand of CM024538.1, from coordinate 25,779,472 downwards.
GTACAACTGCCCTCCATTCCATATGAAAAATTTTAATCCTAATAGCTGCTCCCAGATGTCAAAGATTATTCACCAACCAACGCAATCAAAGACCTCTTATAACAAGCCAATTAACATCTGCAAACTGAAGTTGAAGTGAGAATGTGAACCATTCCAATGAAGTCCTAATAAGATCCTGCCTCATTGCTCTTCAGCGAATAACATGCTTTCCAAATCAGTCAAATCTGTGCACATGCATGACATGAGTGATATTCAAACAGTGCTTGACCTTGATTGCCTCCTAGATAGTGACAAAGGTCATACAAATGACCTAAAGCTCATCAATGGACCAGAACCTGGAACTTTCACAAAGTTTCCACCATCAGTTAACACTCATTTTCTGGGGTCAATCTGCAACCCAGACACTGAAATGAGGATTCTCCAGTCATCAAGGGTGCATAAACAAACTAAGAGTTGTAGCTATTCCAAACTGAAATGCAGTGAATGCCGACCGTGACCGAAGTAGATCTATAACTAAATTAATTGAAAGGGACAGTATGATTATTTAGCAAAGACAACATTGACATGCAAGAATGCCAAATATCATAAAGTTTATCTTAGCTCAACCAATATGAACTCACATCAACAAGAATGGAACAGCAACTACACATATAGAAAGAAAAATCCACCAAAAGCTTTTATTCCTCATATGTTAGCAAACAATTAGTCTAACCTCTGGCAGTAAAAGATGTTATGTCAAGCAATACACATAGCGCAAATTAAGTAAAAGATCAGTAGTTAACTCTTAAAACTTCATACTCATATTAAGAGTGAACAGAAAGATCTGCAATGAAGAATGCTAATACATACAGGTGACCCCAGAATGAAGCCAGTGACTGGAGCCATTCTGACAGATTAAGTCCATCATCTTTCAGCTTTTCTCGCCCTCCTTGTGCCAAGCGCTCAATTACCACATATTCCAAAATGTCGTACTCAAGCTGCATTAAAAACTGGCACAGTGAGACGGAAGTAAACAAAATCATAATGGAAGAACATGCAGTTCCCATAAAGGATCATAGAAGAAGAAATCCAGAATGACAATCAAGAAGCTTCTATGAAAGAAACCTACATAGTACATGGTCAGATGGGATATTGGTAAATCATTTAACTGTGGTCATTACAACATGCTATCTCGTGGGATTTCAGGCTGACCCAGGATCTGTATATATTGCAGTCTTCATGACATTAACGCTGAGTTGGGATTGGTCACCATACATCCTTGCAACATTTTACCAGCTTTAAGGCATATAGATTTACAGAGCTTTAACAGCAATTTTTAACCACCTGTGCCAACTGCACTAGATGCCTATTTGCTTTTGAATTTCATTTTTCACCAGCAAAATTAGTATCCCTACCAGCATAATAGTGGTTTTCAATTTTTGGACTTACCTCTAACTGATTCTATTATGGAAGGGTCCACAGTATTTTACTATCTCAATTGTCCTTTACTTTATGCTGACAATATTCTCCTTAAAGCAGCACCCTTTTACTAAATCTACTTTGGAGCCTCTCTTTTGCTTAACAGGAAAAGTAGACAGGATAACTTCCAACAACTACCACAATAGGGGCCAGTCAACTCATCTAGTTCTTTGGAAGAGGTGCAATAACTTTGCTGTGCTTGTTGAAACAAATGTGGTTTGTAAAAGGCATAATTTTTACCATACAGCAGCAAGCATCACTAAGCTAAGTTTATGAATGAAGCGTTTCAGAATTTGAGGTTCAGCGCAAGTGGCAGGTGTAGCCACAGGCAGAAGATGCACTCAAAGTGCATGATTAACAATTTTCAGAAAGTAAAATTATTCATTAAAGAACCAAAAATAAAATTAGATAGAATGAACGCATGGTAAAACAAGGAAACTAGTACTAAGTGAGACAAAAGTGCATGATTAGTATAACGGGAGAAGTAAAATATTTATTCAGTTAATGGCGCCCAAATTACACAAGGACATATTAAGAAAGTCTCTGATGTAAAATATTGTTCAAGAAAATGAGACCTATTCCAGTGTAAAGAGAAGAAATCATAAAAAGAAGGAAGTCTTCAGCCAAAAGTCATGAAGTGAAAGTATATGCACACCTGTGTCAGGTATTTGAATGCGTCAACGACAGGAGTGATCATATCCCTGTATGCCTCAATCTGGATATAGCATTGGAATCATTATATTCAGTACACTCAAAGTACCGCTACTACTTTGAACCGAAAAAAAAAAAAAGTACTGCTACTACAAATCAAGCATTTTCCCACTAGGTGGGATCTGCTTGTAAAGTACAGATTCCAAAAATAAAGATTAAAAATAAAAAATAATGCTTGTTAATTACCTGGTGAACAATTGTTCGGAGCACTGTCATTGGGTTGGCATGAGCTAGTTTGGCAACCATTCGACCAAGCTGCTTCAAGTTTTCTTTTGCAAGTCGTTTCAAGATTCTTCTAGTATCCAACTATGATCAAATGAAAGTACAAACTGAGCTTCAAACAACACAAATATACCACAAATTTTAACTCTCACATATAAAACAAAGCAAGTGAATTGGGACCTTTGCAGTCTGCCGTGCTGCCAAAATCATAGGTATTCTTTCATCATCTTTTTCCCATTCACCATATAAACGATATCTCACCTAACAATATAAGATTCGTTTGGTAAGACAATTTGAAATCCAAAAATGGTTTTTAACCAAAATTATCAAATCACTGTAATGGAAGCTCAAACCTCATATGGAAGGAGACACATAACTTCCCAGATCTCTTGTCCAACAGCTGGATTTGCAGGCACTAACTGCAAAGAGGGGAGCAGGCATGTTCCTAAAGCTTCCTCTAACCTTAGCTTAGCTTCTTTAAGGTGCATGCGAGGAACTTTACTTTGACCGGGAAGAAACTGGGGATTTGATACTTTATCACCACCCTCCACAAGTTCAAGTGCAGAAAGGTAATAACCTCTTAAAACTCTGCATACCTGCTCATGGAGGTGAGCAAAGTTCAACAAAAATCTGTATAGTAAAATTCCAAAATATGATCACACGACTATGAAAAGATCATCAAACCTTCTGCAGTAATATAGTATCACGATAGAGATAAGGTCCAGCACAAGCAAGCATCTGAAAAAGTTCTTTAGGGAGATCGACAAAAGAATTATAAGCTGACTCTGTGGCGCCCATGGCATCCACACCAGCAGTAGAGGAAGACACTAGAGTATGTGCTTGCCGAACAATATTATATGCTGGAGTCATCGTCATCTCAATAAGCCTGGAAACAAGACCAAAACTTCGATAAGTGAAAGACAGTTCTGTCCTCCCCACAACAGGGCATACCGCTACAGGAAATGGTGGCTCGTGAAAAGAATGTAGCAAACGTCTGATCTCACTTCTAAGAGAAACAATATCAGCACTGCATAGTTTTCAATCGTGAGAAAACCAAGCTACGGAACCTATCAATACATTTACCTAAATAAGCCGTTGCAGATTGGGAGATGTGCCACGGGATTAAGAGGCGACAGTCGATCAAGTAAAGTGTAGGCATGGCACCTGACAAAATGAAAAAAACTTATGATCCAAGGAATTATTCGATACAGAATGCCACATGGCAAAGACAAAGTTCAAATCTGCAGTTCTGATATACTCACAAACAGTTAATTAAACGTGCCCCAAGTGAAGAAAAAAATGCATCAGCAGCAAATTATGAGCATTTATTAAAAAATGGCTTTTCATTCTTTAAATCTGGGAACAGCATCATGCTGTGACCTTTCATAAATGCCACACTTAAAGCATAGATTGGATCATTACTTCCCTTTATGAACGAAAAAAAGAATTTTGTGTAACATGCTAATACAATGCGTAAGGACTTCATGATATAGTTTGCCCTATTCAGCAGTGCCAGACAAAATCAGCAAATGATGCAAATAACTTACACCACAAAATTTTAAAGCTCGGAGAGCCCAAACTGAGGAAGAAAGATATTCACACCTATGGTTGTAGAATAAGCAAAACAACCAGGATATTGAAAATAACAAGAACTGCTATTAATATACCAGTCATCCACAGAAAGGAAACCACAAAGCAAGCCCAAAGTTTGGTTGTTTTCCAGTTCTGTAGAATGCTCAGCTACTGCTTCAGATTCCATGTCCAAAGAAGTAAAAAGATCTATTGTCACATCGCCTTGTTTCTCATCTTCCATAAGATCCTTCCCAGTAGCAGCAAGGTTTATTTTGCCAATTTTATTAGCCTGCACAAAATAGCTGGTCATCCAACTGATAGCAGAGTCACACATTCAACGGTTACAAAAATCAATTCAAACTAAACTAAAGAAGATACATATAAGTAGGCTTCAAAAGAGAAGACAAACAGTAACAGACCAAAACTAGATGCCATTTGGTAGCAAAGCAGAGCGTAAACTTGGCTCACAACAAACCTTATAGCAAGAAAGCACTAACATTGCTCTTCAAGATTTGATGATATTGAATATCCCCAAAAAGGAAGGGCAATAAAGTTCTACAACAAACAGAAGAGGAAATAACTTGAAATTCAATATATGGCTTTATATACCTCATCAAGTCGCTTGACAGAAAACGCATTGTGTTGCTCAAATGCCTCCTCGTCCTTAGGAAGTAAATGTGCACATCTGCATCACATGCACAATAAGGAAACAAACGAGCATCTCAATTTTCTTTCAGTCATACAGAATCTGCTATCAAAGGTGAAAAGAAGATATAATACTAAATCACACCAGATAACTTGCCCTACACAGCATTAAAAGAAGAAAAAACCAGGACAAAGAAAATCTTGAAGTAATGTTCAATGCAATGGCAAACTACCATAACCAACTTCAAACACAAATGAAAAATAACTTTTTCCACGTATTGCCACACATAAATCATTGACCTCAAAACAACCAACAAATTTGTGTATCAAATTTCACTATTTCAGTATACATATCGAGAAATGGTCCTCTTACTCAAAGTAAATGCACAAGCACAATCATACACGTGCATTACATTAGTATAAAAAGACACATGCATCCACCCAGGCACACAGCATGGAGACAAGACTGTGTCCTACAAGTAAAGGGAGGTTGAAACATCAACAAGTTCAACATATGTATTAAACAAATTAATCAAAGAAGTATCCGCCATTTTATTCATCTCTTCTTAGTTAAACTAGCACACAGATGAGAACTTGTCGTAAAGATCTTCAAACATCATTTTAACCAGCAATCTGCCACCAACAAAAAGCTCATAATATTACAAGCTATGTAACCTGGACTTAAGTGAGACCAGTGCCAGAGCGATTCCGCATGCTTGACTTTCTTTTTGAGAAAATGCTAGACATGGGGACTCGTTTATAAAGAATCCAACAAATGAACAAGGTAGATGGACACACCATAATTCATCTTAATTCTGAAAGGCATCGTAGCACAAATTTCAACACAATCTTCAATTACTTTCTTGACTAACAAGTGCATTTTAGGTTTTTCTTTTCCTAAATTCCTCTTGAAAGATAGTTATCTTTTCTAAAACTTTACATATAAGTATGACTTGGTCTGGGAACCTAGCATTATTGAAATACTTATTAAAAGATTTTGGTGGATCATTGCCCGTTCCTTAGCTTAAGCTAGTAGATGAGCAGGAGATGTAATGTATATTTATTTTTATCATTCCCACTCGCACTTAGGCTAGGATTGGGGAGGCAAATAAGAGATTGGAAAAAATTTAAACTCGGGATCTCTTACTTTACCGTGAAAACATTTGTAAAACTGTTGCAAACTATTCTAAAAGCTTAAGTTATTACATAAAAACATGATTTTAAATATTACAATAATTGTGACAAATTAAATGACTTCAGTGTTTTCCGTTTTGCTGGGCCTTTTCCTTTTATTTCCTGCTCCCCCCAAAAAAAAAAAAAAAAAAAAAAAAACACGGCTCACTGTATCCACAATTCAGACTGCATTTCTAAGCTAGATCTCATGTCCACACCTATGTAGTCTCATGTTGACAGGACTTCAGCCCTAAGAGTGCCGAGTCTGGTTACAAGTATATAAGACCAGAAATGAGCAAGACAATCATGTCTATCGTCACCAGGAATCGGCACATCTACTTAAAGAGCAATAAGCAAGCTGGTGCATGCTGGCACTAGATGATTACATTCTTCTTCTATGCTACAAGGATTTTATGACAAAAATACAGACACATACTCTTCTTCCATAAATTTGAATTATTTTAAATTACTAAGATTAAACCAAACATCACTATAAGAAGTGATTTAGTAGGAAAAAAAAAAATTGGGTATGGTGCTTTAGGCAATATAATTTTCAAGGGCATTGGCTTTGAAGCACATAAAATGTCTTATTAACATCTAGTGATGCATCCAGATTTATGTTGGCCTCTATGGAAGACGTTCAACCATACACACTAGACATCCTTACTCAAAAGATGTAAACTTGAGCAACCCAACTTAACCTGAAAACAAAACATACATGTTCATTCACCTCAAAGAAGCATTGGCAAAAACATGAACTCAGCCTAAAAAATGTCTTGCAAAAACATTAAAGCAGGCGGATGGAAGCCCAACCAGATGAACATTGCACTATGGTGTTAACTAAGAAAATAATGCAGCCACATTTAATTAAAAGGGTCGAAGAACTCACACACTGTCAAGATCAATGAAATCTTCCCTCACCAACAAAGCTGTAAGTTTGTAGAGCCCAAATGGTACAGGACTTTTTACATCCATTCTCTGGTAATACTGGAACTTAAACCCCAGGATCTGTGAAGCATGTGACTGCAAAACCCAATAGAAAAACCATTAGCAGATTGATTATTACCTCCTCAAAATAATTAAACAGAAAAATTATGTAATTTAACTCCAGTAGCATCCTATTACCTTTGGAAAAATAGGAATGAGGTCCAAAAATATAGTTGCATCAGACTGAAGCTCAAAGAACTCCAAGACCTGACAAGTCCAATTATTGACAAACAAGGAAATTCTGGATATCAGAATTTCCTCTAAACAAATGTATAAATCTGCACAAATCCACACAAGACAGCACATGCATATGGCACAGGCATAAGGCAGGAAGATGACCTCACCACAGAAAATAGAAAGTTGAAAGTATTTGTCAGAAGAGACTTACAATGTCAAAAACACGATTTGGGTCCAAATCAAAGTGCCCAATTAATGACTGCAGGGGTTATCAAATATAGACAGTTAGAGTCCAGAACAAATTGATTACTGAAAGACGTGTAAGCATTAATGACAACCTTAATAACGCCTATTGTAGCTGCTTTTGCGCTATCGCTGGAAGCATCAGAAACTTGACAAAGTTGGGTCACCTGTGAGCCATGAGAATCAAGAGAAATAGTTGTCAGATACAGAGTATTCCAAAGTCTCAAAAGAACCTCCATTCCACCCTCAGTGACTAACTAATAGGAATTTGTTGTGAAAGCGATTAGGCAATTGCTCCTACTGGAGGTCCTATACAACCTTAGTGCTCAGAACACCACTAGTGGCCAATCTAAGCAATTTAAAAGTATTGCAAAATTACAACATTGTCCAGGTCATCAACGACTCATCGCTAAAATTCTTGAGAGTTCTCAAGCAGAACACGCTATTTAAGAAACTTAACTTTCAAACAAGGACAAGTACCAAATCATACTAGCAAATCATGTTGCAAAGGTGGACAAAGCCATCCACAAAAGTGATGCAGGAAATAGTATCTACAAATGAAACATGTACACATATCTACATCATATCTGCATCCATAAAATTATGTAATTATGCATCTCTAAAAGATATTCACCATCATTGAGAACCAATTCTGAGTATAATTGTAGAACAAAATGTTAGGATAGATCAGGATCGTACCAGTTTGGCATAGCCCTCGCTCTCTTCGCGGAGAAGATTAAACTTAGTTTGCTGATAAAGTAGACGTGTATTAACTCTGACCTGCCATCATCAGCAACTTAGCACCAAATTAACATGTTTTCCTATTACTCTCTCTTCTAAATACAAATAGCGTCCTCCTGCCATTTTGCACGTGATATTATATGAACTGAGTTCCCTCTCTGTGTGGCAATACATGCACTCCTATAGCATTATCATTCCATGCTACTGCTGACAATCTTTTAAATAATACATTAAATAGGCGCATACCCTAGTAGATCAAACTTATACTGGAACACAATATTTTTTTCTGTTTTTTTTTTTTTTTTTGTTGGGGGGGGGGGGGGTTAAGGATTATTTGTTAATATTGCATGAATAAAAAATAAGTGAGGAGAAAAAACTCATCAATCTAGCTAATTGCTAAGTAATTGTGACTGTTCCTAAATAATCTAGATGATAAGCATATGGGACATGCAATAGATATTCACAGGCAACTCACCTCTTTGTTTTTTAAATCTTGAGCTTTTATCTTGATCAGTTCAGCTTCCCAGAGGAATTCTTCCTACATCGCATAGATACATGTCAGATATTATGTAAACAAGAAAAGGCAATAATAGAACCCATGTTTTCTTTTCTTTTCTCTTTTTTTGAAATTAGAAACATTAAAATATGAATAACCAAGGACAGTTTCAAGATTACGGAAAACTCACCTCACAGCGTTCCTGGAAAAGTCTAAGTGGAACCAGTGAACAGTCTACAAGCCATTTAGCCTAGAAGAGAAGGTACGGGTCATGAAGAATATTCCAAGCCACAAATTAAGGAGGCATCGTAATTAAGAAGTCCATGCCACAGATGATACAAGAGATCACAACTTTCCGGAACCCAAAAACTTCAAGTAAATGTAGAGAAACAACTCCGGAATTCAAGGGGAAATAACATTCCTTCACCCTGCCAGCTAAACTCTATGAAAACGTGAGATATTCCCACCACATTGAGCTGATGTTGAATAAGATAATTCTCTTTATTGGGTAGAAAAGAGGAGGGAAGAAAAACTTGCTTGATATTGGTAAAACATTGACACTACGAAACAGTGGGTTGTCATACAATTGAAACTGGCACTGTCAACAGTCTATAATGATTATTAACATTCAAAACAAAATTAGCTATGTACCCATAAAAAATAACAAGGACATTCTAACAGTGGGGTGTCATACAATTGACACTGGCACTACCAACACTCTGTAATGATTATTAACATTTGAAACAAATTTGGTAAGGTGCCCAAAAGAACATAACAAGGGCATCTAATTCCTGTAGTAGGCCACAGCAATGTACCCAAACAAAATTGGAGTGACTTCTACTTTTTCAAATCTTGCGGCTCTCAAAATTTGACTTTTGTTTACTGCGGAACACCTAAACCTTTCAAAATATACATATATTGATATGTAGAATTATTTGTAGTTTGTTCATAATTATTTACAAAACTTACCAAAATCAGAGATGGTCATGCAATTGCATGAACTAGTGCAAAACAAAAACAAATTACCATGATGTTATGTAACCAACCAATACATCAAGCAAATGACAGTCCTTGCTGAAAAGTTTCCATCAATCTGGAGACATCATTGAAGGAGAAAAGGAGAAAAAAAGGATTAAATCCTACAAGGGGGTAGGGCAATCTTCAGCAAGAATAATAAGAACCTATTGAGCGTTTTTTGGGTTGAGGGCAGGGAGGGAAGGAGAGAGGAGACAGAGATCCTATCATGTCAAGATATCCAATTACATTCCCTACCATTCAATTGCGAAGAGTGTCTCTAGACTTGGACAAACCCAACATTCACCAATTGATCCAAAAATCTTACTTGAAGAGCCAAAAGTGATAAATCACACTAAACCACAAGCAATACTGAACTGCTCAAGAAATTGAGCAACAAACAGAAAAACGACCTTTTTATATCCATGTAGAAGTACTAGAATGATCTTTCTGCGTAAAACAACCACATAAGAGCCATCAAGACCTACCAATTTTGTCAAACGAGCACGAAACTCCCCAGGCAGAGTAAGCTGCAAAAGAGATTCATATTCCATCATCAGTGAAAACTTAGTCACTGAAGCACAATGAATACCAAAACTGCTATGAAAAATTTCAAAACACAGTACATCACAGTTTGAATAACAATGACTGGCTCAATTAAAGATGGAAATCAGAACAGCTTCATTTCTCTAAAGAAAGAATGAGAAATATAAATAAATGAAATCCTAGAACGTGTGCAAGCCACACTGAACCTTTACCACATAGATGCTCCATACATAAGCATTCATGATTGGCATGACTGTCAAGAGCCTCTTGACTCAATAGAATCAACTTATAAAGTAAAAAGGGGTGTGCATCCAAGGTAGGTAGGGCCTTTGTCATACCACGGAACCTACCTTATTCTCAGAAACTAAGTTTTCAACCCCGAAAAGCAAGTGCAGTATATTGTAGATTACATGTTTATGCCAATAAATAACATGATCATAAAAAATTATAACATTGTCCATACAAACCAATTTCATATCTTCATGATGGCAAAAAAGCCAATGATGTTCAATAGCACAAAAGGCAATCAAGAACCATCATGTGCACAAAATGAGTGTAACGGTGATTATAATGCTTCATTGAATGTGAAAGCAGTGGAATATCCCACAATATGAATGTAATTGATAAAAAATCAATGGGACCCAAATAAGCAGAAAAAGAGAAGTACATCTCTAGTCAGCTAGACACTTAAACCTTTTCATGCTCCTATAAGAAGATAGGACTCTATGATGGAGAAAAGGTTAAGAAGGGTAGGAACATATTGTTGATCTCATTTAACGGAATAAGGCTCACATTGCTGTTGTTTGGTGACATGGGTTCGAATGCAAAATTCAAACCACTCATCTTATTTATTAATTTGGTGGGTCCAACATAGTAGTTTCCTTGAAAAGATAAAAAAAAAAAAGGAAAGGTGAAGGGGTGTCCACACTTGTTGGTCAAAATACAAGGGGAATTGGAGTAAGGTACCCTCTACTCCTATAATTCCAACTTCCCAATTGATAATATGAACTTTTAGTTCATTTAAGCATTCTCCCACTAATGACTTTCCTCTATTGAAAAAAATACAACTCCATCCTCTTCCTTCACAAATACTTTCTTTCTCTCTCAAACAATTTCCATCCACGATGCAACTATCATTATACAAACTTCAACAGCACCACCTGTCTCTCCAATTAGCATTATATAACTTCCTTTACTTTAACTATGCAATACATGCACACAATTAAACATACTCTCAAAAGTTTGAATACTTGCCAGTGACCAAGGAGTCTTTAGACTCATATTGTATGCATATATAAAAGAGATTGCATTTCTAAGAAATTGCACAGGACTGTCCTAATGGTAAGCTCCAATTAGCTGGGCATCCTATAAGGAATTTAAACATGAGACTATCACCTAACTCTGTATAAATGCGGTACCCACGTTGACACCCATTCAATGAATGTCTTTAACATTCAAAAAATAAACACCTGCCACCTCATGTAATTCAATCTCAACAGTTTTGGGGCAATTTCATGCCTCGTGACAAACAACACCACTGAGAAGGCAGCAGAACAATCAGAAATTACCCAACATACCCCATCGTATGAGCTCAGCCACTTCTGTTACTAAGATTCTATAAAACAGAAAGCCAAATATAGCTTTCCATAGACAGAACAAAAACCCTAGAGGCAAAGGGAAAACTTCTCTGATCAAAAAGTACACATAAGCGGTATTAAAACTCAATAGCATGAGACAACTTAATGTTCACAAAATCTAGGACAAAAACTCTTGGAAGGTATCACTGAATGTTTTCGCATGAAAACATTAGAAGGGAGTTCTTGATCTTGTAGTTTAGAATGACTGAAATATGAAGTAAATATGCGAGTGCGCTTGGTTTTGGATTCAGTTTTTACTTTGATGGAAAAATTATAAAACTGATTATTAATACACAATTTTCCATTTCTGTTTGGTATTGAGTGTTGCATTCTGATTTATCCATGATTTAGGAGGGAGTTAACCGTTTTTGACTAGTGAAAGGCTAAAAAATTCATCAAAGATTTATCAAGGGGCCGAGCAAACCATATACAAAAGACCTTGAAGGTGAAAGAGGAGCTCATTAATGAGACATTCCCAAATGTCTATCAACAGATTTACACTTATGGATATACATTTATGGATATCTTCCACTATACCCAAAAAAATGAAGTCGGAAACCCTATAAGTATCAAAAGAAAGCTCCTTTCCCTCAAAAAGCTCTTTCGTTCCTACTTATCCAAACTAGCCAAAGTATGGAGAAAGGAACAGTTTAGTCAAACTCTCATCTTACCAAAAGAGACCCTTATACACTGCCAAGCCCAATTTCATGCTCCACGGATCTTGCTATGCAATTCATTTGTGGAAGTACAAATACTTGATGGTGTCTACCTTATCCAAGGATACTGAAGAAGGACGGAAGCAATGATCTCCTCTTTCTTAAAACATAGAAAGCATGTACTTTATTGGGAGGTTGTCAAAACGTGCCCCCTCTTTGGAAGGTTGTTTAAACTGAGAATAAGACCACGTACACTTACCCAGTTAAGAAACTCTTTATTGGGATATTCTTTTCCAAGTTACCTCCCACGGAAAGTCTTACAAACCGATTGCCGATATTTTCCAAGGCTCAATAGTGCAGTTTCACCGTGAACACCACGATTTACTCCATTTCCACAGAACGGCACCCCATCTTTCATCCACACTACTGGAACTTGAGAGTCCTATCAATTACTAGCTAGTCTCGTTCCTTCTGCTAAATTGCCAAAATAATTTTTTCGATCTCCGCCACCTACCATAGCAAAGTAGCTATTCTGAACAAACATATTTTATACTATCAAGCTGATGCTTCTCTGCCAAATATCACCATAATCCCTTGCAACATAGTCACAACAGGCCAAATTTCGTTGAGGAGACCACCCTCTTCAAGCTACTAAAATCAATGCAAAAGCCCTCATTTTCACGTTCCCCAGCCCAACTCCTCCACAGCAACCCAGCAAATGGAGACAGCAAACCGAACGAAGCTCGAAAAACAGCACAACTTACGTCAAGAGCCATTTGACTGATGATATCTGCGAAACTCGAACCCAGCTCCTCCTTGGTCGGTCTATCCAAGAACTCCACCGAGTCCAACACCGGCTTACACTTCTGAAACGGCAGCTCCCCCCGAACCTGACGCAGAACAAGCGGAACTGAGCAGAAGCTCCACGAATACCCAAAAAAAAAAAAAACACCCGAAAGGAGAAACCCAAATTCAAATGAACCCAATTCAATCAAACGAAGCGGAAAACGAGGCGAGCGAGAGAGCCGAACCAGGGTCCAGCAGAGCTCGTAGAGGAAGCGGAGCGCGTGGGCGGGGTGGTCGCGCGGCTTGGGGACAGAGCCACCGGCGGCGGACTTCCATTCCCGGACGAGGTCCTCGGTGACGTACACGCACTCCACGGACGAGAGCGACATGGGGGGTTCCGACGCCGAGACAGGGATCCGGGACGGGTCACGGCCGATCCGCCGGCATGAAACGCGCGGGATTAAAGCAGGGAGGAAAGGGGATGATCGGAGTGGAGGAGTGGGAGTGAGGAGGCCGGGGCTCCCAATTCGATTCGGAGGAGGAGGAGGAGGGGAGGAGAGGATTTAGGGTTTTTCAAAGGTGGAATTTTTGGGGAAGACGACGGAGAGAAGGGCGTGCTCTCGCGTTGGAATCGGTAGATTGTCCCCACTCCCCCGTGTCCCCGATGCGCTTTTTCTCGCTTCTCTCTCTCTCTCTCTCTTCTCTCTCTGCTCTGCAAAAATTTCACGGCTTTGAAGTTGGTTCCGTTTGGGGGGGGTGATTTTAGGCAAAATGTTGGGAGACTGCACGGTTTGAGAGCCTTTTCTTCGTGCATGATTATGAAAGTTGTTGATATTTTCCTCTCTCTCTTTCCCCATCTTTCATTCACTTCTTAACATCATTTCATAATTACGTCAGCTAAGCACAAACATCTTTGTCTGATTTTTTTTCTCCTTCGTTTTTGAAAACATGCTGCTTTCGTCACTTCAAATAAGTCCACGAACACTCGATAAATAGGACCTTGAAACGTATTAGATCCCATAAAACTTGCGAGTATAAGAAGCCTAATTTTTCGCCTACGGGCTTTCGAGATCCAATTCGTCACTTGATTTGTTTCTTCAAAATGTGGACTGGTTGGATGTTTTTGTAATGGGCCTTCAGATGTTTTGTAGTCAGTGATAGTTGGTTGTAGTGGATCATGATTTATGAGGGTGCTTACCGTTGATCGGCTTGAGTTCGAAACTAGATATGAAATACTGAGTGCTTCCAAGCAAGCTAGGGCTTCCATTTTCTTGGCCACGGATGCTCACACCTCCTTCGTAAATTCATCGACGATCTTCTTGGGAATCATTTCAGCATATGCAAGCGATTTTGCACTCTCTCTCTCCTTCCACGAGTGGTCCATCCACGTTAATCTTCAAGGCACCTTTCAACGGTGGAGTCCAACTCGAAGGGGAGGATTTTGTTCTTCTGTTTACTTTTTTCTTTCCTTGGTTCTATTTCACAAAATGGTTGTGTGATACTATGATTGACTCCACTACCCATCTCGAATTTAGGCGTTGTTGTCTAAAGATAAAATTCTTGATTTCTATAGGTGCTAAAGAACCTCTATCGGCAAATCTGGTGAAGGTAAGCTGTTGTTGGACTTCATTGTGGCAGAAACTATTCTTCCATTCGACCAAGGCCCCAATTCAAGATTCGTACGCTCAAATCCAGGTATCGCCATAATTCCTTTGTCCTTTCGCAAAGGAGAAAGATGGGCTCCATAATTTTAGGGTGCTTTCGAACGGCATATGGACTCAAGCAAAATTTGTAAAAGTTCTTCAATGTGGGGAGTGCCTTTTGATACATACTCCAAAGGAATGATATGATTTTCAAAGAAGTGCTAAGATTTCATATTAAAATCCATAGAGCTTTAGAAGGTTTATAAAATAATGATGCTCAATCTATTTGTTGTTGATGCTCTGTTCCTCTTAGGTAGTTATATGCACTCTTTACTAGGAAGGATTCAAATTTGGTGCAAGTCCACATCATTCGACCGTAGTAGGATTATTAAGATTTTATCAGCAATATGTGCATTGAATATACTGTGTCGCATTTGTTCATTCCATCTAAAATCCTCCCGCTTAATCAATTCATTGATTTTCTTTGGTTCTCCCCATGTAGCATCTCCTCCAATAAGACATTTTTTCAATCACATATCTTCTCTGGTGCTGACATTTGCTCCATTCCCCACACTCCATCTCACACCTTTTAGAAATTTTTCTCTACCCATTAATATGCTTTGATAACCCCAAGATAATTGGGATCCTTTTCCCATGCTCCAAAGGGCTTTGTTCAAAAGGTAGAGACCTTTCATAACTATAGTCCATAGACTAAAAGGCTACGTTTGTTCGTCTTATACTAACTAAGATGAGATTGGATAAACTAGGATATGAAATCTACGGATTTTTGTTATATCATATCCCTTGTTTAGTAATTGTAATAATAAAATCAGACATATTCATATCATATTATATATTTTTTGGTATAAATGCCCATATGAATCGCAAAATTTACTAACAGAGATGATAAAAATATCTTACGACACTCTTGTCAATTTTATTTTTATTTTCTTTTTTCTTTTATATTCCTCTATTTTTTTGATTAATTTCTTTTTTTATTTCTTTCTTCCCCTTCCATCATTCTTTAATAATTTTTTATTAAATAGAAAATTATACTAATATACCTAAAATGCTAAAACACCTAAAATATGTAATAAGTATATTTATATATTAAATTTATATTATAAGATTGAATTAATTCGAATACATAAATAAAAATAATAATTAAAAAATAAATTTTATTTTTTTGTTATTTTGAATTTCTTATATTAGAATTGAAATATTATTTATATTGAAATATAATTTTAATTTGTTAATTTAACAAATTTGTTATTTGAAAAAAAAAAAAACTTTCTTATAATGATATTAGAAATCTTATCTGCATTTACCCACCTTCCCCATAAGATTCTATTTGGTCTATATTCCCTTTATATCTTATCTTGAGCAGACACCAAATGCAGAATATGATAAATTTTATCATATCCTGAATTTTATCCTGACCGCCAAATGCAACCAAAGGGTTTTGGAAAATTCTTCATGCTTGCTTTTCCAGCATAGCTTTGTTGAAAGTGATCAGGTCCCTAAATCCCCTCCCCCACAATCTTTTCTTCTTTTCAAAGTATCATATTTCTTCCAATGAAGTCCCGTCTTGGCTTCATTATTCTTCCACCAAAATGAAGTAATTTTTTATTCAATGCATATAGAAATTCATATTTTGAAAATTTGGCATTGCATATTAAGGAAAGGCCCCGCCACTACTTTGATAAAAATCTCTTTCCCCACCTTAGACGGCAGCTTCTCTTTCCACCATGCAAGCTTTATGTTGACTCTTGTCATGATCCACATGAATATTTGCTTTTGTAGTTTGACCCCAATTAGATGGAATCCTCAAGTGCTTTCCAATTTTCTTTTACTATTATAGGGGAATGCTTAGCCAAGAAACAAAATAGAAAGAAAGAGAGCTCGCTTGAGGTGAGGAGTGCTTTTTTTTTTTTTCCAAAGGGTGGTGTAAAAAAATGGAAAAAAACTCACAAGAATCTATCTACGGACCAAATCAAAAGATTTCTTAGGCGTTTTTGCTAAGTTTGGCTCAAAATAGGCTGAAAGTCGACCATTGTCTTCTTCACAGCCAAACGACAAAGAAACCTGCTAAATTTGTTCATTGATCGACGACCTCGTGAAACTTAGTCGCCTCGAACTTTTGTCTTCATTCTTAGCTAGGTAAACTCTCCTCTCTGAATGCCTTACTATGTCCCTGTTTTGGTTGAGTTTGAAGTTTTATATTGACAATTTTGTGAAAATCTTAATGAATTGAGGGTGATTCGCTACTACCGATGTTGATTTAACATCTTGTGTATCATTATTAGGCCGAGAATCGCTCGAAAATTGAATCAAAACATCATTGTTGAAGTTGCATGCCACATGTTTGATTAAATGCTTAAGTGAGTTATCAAAATGGATTTTGTGTGATTCTCTTCTATGATATGCGTTTGTTACAACTTTTCCAGGGGGTTTTCAATCTCCAAAGCCCCCTGGGAAAATGTTGGGGTGTTTAGCAACCACTTTTAAGGAACTTTGAGATGAAAGCTAGCCTTGGAAAGGCTCAAGGCTCAAGGCTAGTCCCCACTAGCTTTAAGCTTTCAGCATTTTTGGAATACTAAAAGAGTTCTTTAATGAAATTTATTCAGTTTTATATTTTTCCCTTAACAACTTGTTAGATGGTCATTTTTGCCCCTTCAGAAAAAATAAACCCTAACCTCCACTTTTGCACCCATGCCCATTTTCTCTCAGTCGCACTCACGCTCTCACTCTCATGACTCGCGGTCGTCTCGCTACCCTCACTCGCTGTCGTGTCGCCACTCTCACTCGCCATCGTCTCGTTGTCGTCTTGCAGCTCTTGCTCATGGCCTTCGCTCGCCGTCGTCTTGCAGCTCTTGCTCATGGCCTTCGCTCGCCGTCGTCCTGCTACCCTCACTCGTCCACCCGCTCGACCACCAATGCTCATGCACGACCATCTTCATCTTCAGCCCCATTTCAGGTGATTTTCGTCTCCTCTCTCTCTCCCCTTATGATTGTGCGCCTGCGTGTTTGGACTTTGGGTTCGCATTTTTGGCTACCCATCATTTGAATCTTCTCAATATCAATCTGCAATGGCGGATGAATATGAACCCCTGTTCTTGTTTCAAGGCCCTCCCTAAAAGAAAAGGAAGGAAAAAAAACCAAGTGTTTATCGGGCTTTGTTTTTGTTCCCTTTTCCTTCTTTTGGTTGAATTATTATTAGCATGCTCATCTGAGATTAAAGTGATGAAAATGAAATATGGATATGATTGCGAGGGGGGCTAGATCAAATCAGATTACAGTTTTATAATTTAAAATGTTACTCTTTTTTCTTTGAGTACCATAGTCTTAGGCTTGTTATATGTGTAGTTGGTGCTTGACATCTATTCTGCTACTTAGCAATCTATGGGAAATGGCCAAGTACGGTTTGAGGAATATAAGTTTTTTTTTTTTTTGGGTTTGTCTTCAAAAAACATCAGTGCTCCATTGTACTTTAATTGCTGAGTTTTTTTCCTAGCCTTTTTTGTTTCTTAGGCATTATTGAGTTATAATTGCTAATGTTTGTTTTGAGAATTGGGTGTGCCGTATGAAAACCTTATTGTAGCTTTGTTGATGAATTCTGTTATACCACATGAGTTATTACAGTTAAATAAAGTTGCCAATTGGATTGCTATTTTTGAGAGAGCACTTTGCGTTTAGTTAAATATTAACACCAAACCACACCTCAGGATGTGGGCTCATGGGTTTGTCCAACTAAATAAAACTTCCTTTGGGCCACTCTCGGTTTGCTCTGCCTTGGTAACTACTTAGTTACGATGCTAGAGGAGACTACCTTGACAAATTGGTAGAGTACTTTAAGAGGTGCCGACAATTAAACATTAAAAAAAAAAAAAGAACAAAAAGCCGGCACTTAAACATTAGAAAAAGAAACAAAAATTGCTCTCTTTGGGACTGTTTTCCTTTTTGCTTAATTCAAATAGGATTACAAAAGAACTTAAGCATGTTTTATAATTGCTCTCTTGGGGTTTGGTTTTGGTGTCCATTTTGTTGTTGCGCTTATTCTGCTACATTTATGTTGGTATGGGAGGAAATCTCTCTACGTATTTTTTGGGGCCTTGCTCGAACACTGCATTGAATTTACTAGGGACTTGCAGCAGAGAAGGAAACAAAGAAAATAGTGGTTTTTATTTCCAATTGTTGCATTTGTTTTAGCACTCTAATGTTGAGTGAATTGTGGTGAGAATGTATACCAATCTGGCTTTGCCTTTTTATTTTTGGATTTGATGACAATGGAGAAGCAATGGGTGTTTTTAGGCATGGGTTAGTTGCTATCAATTGAATTATTATCTTAAACATCACGTAGACAGTATAGGCTCTTTAAACTAATCTTGCAAGTCGAAAGTTTTGCACTTATCGCCTGTGGTATTTATCATGCTTCTTATTTGTGTTAATAGAGATTACGTGGATAGAGGGGCATGGGCTCTTGCTAGTTTAGAGTGCTGGTTTGTTCCTATTTAGAGACTTTTTTGTGTTCAATAGTCAGTTATGTGCTGGTCTTTTGTATTATGTTTTGCAAACTAGACTTTCTTGCTCTTGCTGATCATTTATTTGTGCCTCTCAAATTTGTTCATGTCAATTTACTAGTAGACGGCAAGTTCATCAAAAGGAAAGGCATTTTACAACTTAGAATATATAGAAACATTTTGTAAGTTGTGCTTTGAACAAATTGATAATGACAATTGTCTTGCACACAACAAAATAGATGGATGGGCAGTCACTATTAAGAAGTTTGAGGAACTACTAGACAAAAAGTATGATAAAAATCAAATGAAGAGTAAGTGGGATAATCTAAAGGAAGATTGGAAAAGATGGAGGACATTGGTCCTAAAGGAAAAGAATTAGGATAAGATCGAAAAAAGAATATCATTGATGCAAGTGATGAATGGTGGGAGAAGAAAATTTAGGTTTTTACCTATTCTTTTGTTATTTTTTTAAAGTTCATCTTTTTTTTATACAACTCATGAACATGTTTACTATAACAGGAAAATCCTAAAGTTAGAGTTTAGCATACATCTGAATCTTCAAAATTTGTTGGATAAAATGTTTGGAGATACAGTTGCCATTGAAAGTGTCACATGGAATCCCGCACAAGGCTTATGTGTTGATAAGGATATTGTGACCACACAATTTGACATCGATGATTGTGTAGGATTTGCTAATGATAATATAAAATGACATAATGTAATGTGGATGAAAAGACTAGTAAATAGGCATGAAGCAACAAAAGAACGTCGCAAAATTCGGTGAAACAATCTCAAAAGAAGAAATGAAAGAAATTGAGTACAGCTGCTAAGCTAACAACGCAAATGGAAGTTGTTCAACTATTGGAAGTAGGAGCCATGCCGCATCTCTCGCGAGAGAGTTTGATCCTTACAAGAAAATCATAAAGAAGTTGAAAGTTATACTTAAGATTAAGTAAGATCAAGAATTATATTTTTTTGCACTAAATTAATTTGCAAAAAAGAAAGACAATAGGCAAATTTTCATGAACTTTGATGGTGATAAAAAAAAAAAAAGTCACGTGGTTCAAGTATAAGTTTGCACGGCATGATCATCACTAAGATGTTAGTTACTATTTTGAATTTTTCATATGTAACGTTGTTGTAATGTAATACCTATTTGCACTACTTATTTGTACCGATCGATTAGACTTGTTTACGTTATATTGTGAGACCTATTTTCTAATTTGTGTTCTCTTTATTAAGTGGAGTTTGTATACATATGATCTTAATAAGGGTTCGTTCGTTTGCGGAAAATATCATGTTTCTGGAAAATATTTTCCTAAAAGTCATTTTCCAGAAAAATTACTCTATTTTCCGGTGTTCGGCCTAAACCTAAACTTCGAGTGGAAAATATTTTCCATTATTCGTTAGCTAATTCAATTGTTTGGGAAAAATTATCAAAAAATGAATTTTAATATTTTTAATTGACCAAAAATTAGTTTTATTTTTTTATATTTTTTAAAAAAATGAATGTTTAATTATTGTATTTTTAAAAAATCGAAATTTTTATTATTTATTATTTTTCTTTCTTTTTCTTTTTCCTTTTTCTTTTCCTTCCTCCTTCCTCCTCCTCCTTCGTCCCAGCTCCTCCTTCCTTCGCCACCACCTCCTTCCTCCGCCGGCCCCGTCGCCACCGCACGCCTAACGATGGCCGACTGCCTGGCAGCCAACCAAGACCCGGTCGCCAGATCCGGCGAGCAGGACGGGGTGAGGCTCGAGCCTCGCCCAGCTCATCAGATCTGGCGAGGCCTGAGCTCCATCGCAAGCCGGTGGGGCCCGCCTCGCCGGCCTGGGGCGAGGCTCTAGCTAGCTCGAGGCCGGTCGCCGGTTGCCACCGTGGCCGGCAACCGGCCACCAAGGAAGAAGATGAAATGGAAAAAAAGAAAAGGAAAAAAAAAATTAAAAACTCAATTTAAAAAAAAAAAAACAAAAAAGAAAAAGAAAGCATAAACTTGTTGGTGAAAAGAAACAAGATGAAAGAAGATATGGAAAATGTTTTCCTCTTCTCAAAAGAGGAAATCATTTTCCACAATCTTACAAGGAGATTTTCCATTGATCGGAAAACATTTTCTTTGACCATCTATTTTCCGCCATCCGAACACCGGAAATTTCGGAAAATGTTTTGCCGGAAGTTGTTTTCCGCGAAATGAACGGACCCTAAGTGTTTTGTTAATGGATGATATAGATAATTTGTTATATTTCTTATTCTAATTTTATTTTATTACTTTAACCAATTATGGATGATTCTTCCGGAAGGGAAAACTATGAAAAAATGGAAGAGGAAAATTGACAACTTTGTGCGGCCAGCATACTTACAATGTTTATTAGGTAACGCATGGTACCGTGCATGACCTCATCATATACAAGACATGCAAGGCTGAGAGAGTTGATGGGCATAGATGCTACTACTAAAAGGTCTTATCGAATGTTTATAATAGATAGAACTATTTTTAAGAATTTAATGCATGATTTAATGACATGATATGATTTCCAAGGATCTAAAAATATTATGATTGTTTCTTCATATTTTATGACATAATATTGGCAATGAGTTAGCACAAGAGCGCTTTCAATATTATGGGAAAATCATAAGCAAGCTATTTAGCTTGGTTGTGAATAATAATGTGAAATGGGAGCAAATTTGATCCAACCATCTGATCGACAATTTAGGAAAGTTTCAAAGAAAATCAGGCATAAGAAAAGATTGTGTCGACATTTTAAGGTAAATTATGATTATATAATAGAAAAGATGAATTAAATATAAACTAAGTAATATTTATATTCTTGTTTTAGGATTGCATTGGAGCTATAAATAGTACTTATATCCCAGCAGTGGTACTTACGAGCGAGCAACTTTGTTTTATCAATCGAAAAGGAACACTGACACAAAATGTAATAGCCGTGTGCAATTTTAACATGGAGTTTACTTTATGTTTGGGCCGGTTGGGAGGAAATAACTCATGATACTCGTATTTTTTATGAAACCATTAGGAAACGTAATTTACAATTTCTTCATCCTCCGAAAGGTTCGTTAATTAATGATTTTTACACATTAATATATGTATGTGTTATATGTTTATTAAATTTACAATTTTTTGTAAAAGCAAACATTATTTAGTAGATGCTGAATATCCAAATCTCACGAGTTATTTAAGGCCATTCAAATAAGTTAGATATCATTCGCTTGAATTTTAACAAGGTTCTCAACCAACAAGTTATAGAAAAGTGTTCAACCGTACCCATTCCTCATTGCGATTAGAAATTGAACGAGGTTTTGGCATATTGAAGAAAAAGTGAAAGATTCTAAAGAGTATGCCAAGTTATCCATACAAAAAGCAAGTGCAAATTGTAACAATGGCAATGGTTTTGCATCATTATATACGAAGAAATGCCGTGAATGATGCACATTTTACTAGGGGTGTCAAAAAAACCCGACCCGACCCGACCCGAACACGAAACAAGTATAATATATGTTTCGGGTCTTGATACTGTTTAAAATAAGCAAAGAAATATGTTTACGATCGGGTAGGGTTGGAACATTGTTCAACCCGGAACACTTTAACTCGAAATTCCAAACAAGCCAACAAACATAAACACGTTCTCATCTTTCTCGGCTCTGCCTTCTTCTTCGACAATTATGCCTTCGCTCAAGACTGCCAGTTCGGCCTCTCCTTCGATCGACATGCCTCCGCCTCGCCATCACCGTCGCCACCCCTCGTCTCAATGCCGGAACCCTAGCCGTCGCCGAATCAATCAATCATTGTCGTCTGTCACCGAAACCCCTCCCCTTCCCCTTCCCAAATCCCTACCACTCCAGTCCCTCAAGCCCTACCTCCTCTCCCAGTCCGGGTCCATCCTCCTCGGCTGGCTCTGCAGTGTGATCTTCGCGCTCTCTCTCCAAGCTCGTCCCCTCCAACTCTCGTCCCGGGACACCGTCTCCTCCGCTCTCGTTTCTTTCTTGAGGTACGTGAGATCCTCATCAGCTGTTGTTCATCTTGATTTTCTTTGGAGCGGATGAAATCATTGTGCGATTGTCGAGGAGCGATGGATTACTTCTCGTTTGGAATTATTTTTTACCTTGTTTTGTGTGTTCGTACGAAGGTTATGCTCTCTTTGGATGACATGGTCCACATGAATTCTCAATATTAGCTAGCTAGGCTAAGCAAAAACATGAGAAATCTCATGGTTTGTCATGAGTAATTCGCATGCTTAGGTTCTTGTGGAAAAATTCTGATATTACCCATTTCCATTGGCTTGCTTATATCAAAGTTCGGCATTCCTGCTTTACTTGTCTTTTGTTATTGTATTTGCATTATACTTTGAAACCTGGACATGCAGCATCGGTTTAATTATCTTTTGTTAAGTCTCGAGAAAGTTGGTAATAGACACACACACTGTGGAAATTTTACCTCCTCAATGGGTTTCGTTCTTCTTGACTCTTGTCAGGAAGTTAGAAAAAGAGGGAACCATCACTTGTTTTGAACTTCTCCTTTTTCATAAGTATATAATGTTGGTTAAGGTGAAGCCTTGCCTCCTCCCTCTTTAGCCTGGCCTAATGCCTATAGTTATAACTAATTTCTAGACAATGATGAGTTATTTGGTTTGCAGTTTTTTTATTTAGTTTTGTAGTTTCAGTTAGTAGAATCCCATATAACTCTAAAGTGAGAATTAAACATAATTTGGCCATAAGATCCTTTTATGATCTCTTATGATCCATAAATGATTTCAGCATAGGAAAAGGAGAGGACATATGGTATCTATTCTCCTGAAGCTGAAGTTGTTTACATAAGTTGAATATGGTTAGTTTTGCAAATGGCTTGCCATCCCCTATGGCCTCTTTATTGAATTATTTATCTAAGAAAAAGAAGTTAAATGTGGTTAGGTTTACAGTCTATTCTTGGCAGTAGCTTAACTACTTTACGCTGCTTATGTAAAAGTGTTAACACACTGTCGGTTGTGGACAGTTGACTACAAGAATGTCTTTCCACTCATCGCTTCAATTGAACTTTTGTGTTCCTGCTGAAATGGGTTTCCTTGTGAACTATGAGAATTAACATAAATTCTTATTATTGGAGCAATTATCTTTTTTTTTTGTTCCATTATGCATCTTTCTCCTTCAAATATGGCAGTCAGCATCTATAAATGTAAGTTGATATGGACTGTGTTTCTATATCCGATTTGGGAAGAGAAACCTTAACCTCCATAACGATGATCATTCTGTCTTTTAATGTGGTGGTGGGCAACTTGTTAAGTGGATTTTATTAGCAATTAGAACCTAAGTAGTCTTGTTATTTTTTAAAGTACATTGGGTGGTAACTTTGATGCTTCAAAAATAAAAAATAAAAACAGCAAAAATCTATCTCTGAGAATTTCACTTTATACTTATATGCTTCTATTAACTATGATAGATTGTGACAAGAACTCCAATTGATGCAGGGTATTCCATGAGGCTTTATACATCATCTCTCTTCTGTCTTACTTGTGGCTATTGGCACTACTTGATAGTTTCAGCCGTTACCAAATCTTATTTGCGTTTGGTTTTTCATAAACTTTGCTCGTATCAATATAGGTGAGTCTACTTAGTCATTATACTGGTTTTTTTCCCTTTTACTTTTGTAATTTGAATGGAATTGCATACTAAAGCGCAACTGAGATTATTGCGTGACGAGATTTTTTTTATGCCTTCCTAATGTTGATTAAGGGTCTGGCTTAATATAAATTATTGAAATAATAATTTGCAAGCTCTGAATATTATAAATAGAAGGATTGCTAGATATCTTTAGTAGAAGGTTCTAATGTCACAAATAGAATGAGAAGATCTATAATGTGGAAGTATTTTAAAGAGATTCCTGGTCAAGAAAAGGCTGAGTGTTTATATTGTAGCGCCCTTATTGGTTGTGCTAGTGGTTAAGGGACTAGCTCAATGCATCATCACCTAGCTAGATGTAAGGAATATCCATATGTAGACGCCGAAAAAAGGCAAAAAAGTGCATCGAGTCAAGTTGTTGGGGGTGATAGTTCATCAGATCTTTGGAAATTTGATCAGTATGCTAGCAAAAAAGAATTAGCGATCATGTTTATTCTTAGTGAGTTGCCTTTTAAGTTGGTAGAGCATGAGGAATTTCGTCGATTTATGAATAGAATCTAGCCAAAATTCTTAATCCCATTACGCAACACATTGAGGCATGATTGTTATGATTTATACATGGAGGAAAGAAGTAAATTGAATAAATATTTCTCCGAGACATCTCCTAGAATATATATAACAACTGACACATGGACATCTTGTCAAAACTTAAGTTATATGTGTCTGGCTGCTCATTTTATTGATGTTGATTGGAAATTGCAAAAGAAATTAATTTTTTGTCAGATCTCAGGTCATTCTACTGAGATAATAGGAAAAGCAATTGAGAAATGTTTGACTGATTGGGGGATTCATAATATTTTTTCTATCACTGTAGAAAATGCTAGCTCGAATGACTTGGGAGTTCAATACCTAAAAAAGATACTTAACTCTTGGAACTCTCTGTTATTAAGAGGTGAGTTACTCCATGTGAGGTGTTATGCCCATATATTAAGTTTGATTGTTAGAGAGAGGTTAAAAGATATAGACGATTCAATTGCTAGAATACGTTCAGCCATTTGTTATGTGAGATCTTCCCCTAATAGGCTAAGAAAGTTCAAGGGTTTTGTTGAGTTAGAGAATATTGAGTCGAAGAGTCTTGTATGTTTGGATGTGGAAACTCATTGGAACTCAACATATATGATGTTGGAATCAACTTTGAAGTTTGAAAGAGCTTTTAGCAATATGGAACTTCGGAATAACAAATATGCCCAAGAGTTTTCCAAGGGGAAAGGATTGCCCATTAGTGAGGATTGAAATTATGCACGTCACTTTCTTCATTTTCTAAAGTTGTTCTTTGATACAACTATAAAAGTTTCAAGTTCTTCCTATGTCCCTAGCAATATTATGGCGAATGACGTGTATGAGATTTATATGATGATTAAGAGATATTGTGGAAATGAGGATCAAAACTTGCGAGAAATGGCTCAAAGAATGAAAACGAAATTCTGTAAGTATTTTGGCAACGTGAACAACATAAATTTCACTTTATTCATTACTTGCGTACTTGACCCGCGACATAAGTGGGACTATATGAAGTGAATGATTAGTCATGTTTATGAGAGTAATGAGGTAGAAACTTTACAAGAAAAAGTGATAATATCTTTGATATTATTGTTTGAGCAATATCGCATGAGTGTATGCCCTCAAAGCAACTTGAGGTGAAAGAGCACAAAGATGGTAAGTATGTTGAGATCTCCAGTGGTTGGTGCTGATATTATGATTGAAATGTATTTAGCTAAACTGGACAACAATATTTGGATGAAAAATCAGAACTAGACAAGTACTTGGAGGAAGCATATGAATGTTATAACTCTAAATTTGATATCTTAAGTTGGTGGAAAGGAAATTCATCGAGATATCCTATACTTTCTACCGTTGCTCGAGATATCTTGGCCGTGTCCATCTCAACTGTAGCATCGGAGGCGGCATTTAGCACGGGAGGTTGTGTGCTCGATATGTTTCGTAGTTCCTTAACCCTAACCATGGCGGAAGCTCTTATATGTGCTCAAGATTGGTTACGATCCGCGCCACTTTTACGTTCGATTGAGGAGGACTTAGAAGACATTGAAATATTTAAGTCGGGTGAGAAAATATGATTGTAGAATATTTATACCTTTCTTTATTTTAATGCATACGTTAGTTCTCATTTTCGTCTTGAATTTATTGTAGAATTGCCAAATACGACATCGGAGTCAAGCTCAATGTTGACTTCTCTCGATGATTGACGTATTAGAGGTTAGTATTCTTAGTTCATTTTTATTTGGTAAGTGTTGAGGGAACTTGCTGTGTAATCCTTTCTCTATCATGATCTTGAATTCTCATGTTCATATTAACGGATTTGCTAGTTTTGTTGGTTCAGTCGTGACTTAGGTAATTCAACTTTAGTTTTCCTTTTTCCTTCCAATGATTTTGATTTCTTAATCCATCTTAAAAGTTAGTATTTTTCCTATGATTGGTGGGGCTTATCTCGTTCTCAATAGCTAATTAGGACCACAATGTTGTCTTATAGTTTCTCCTAGGCTTTGATTTGTGCTTGCTCTAGACTGACCTGAGGAGAACCTAATTTCAATCTAGTGGAGCCAACCCATTTCAATGCAAACCAGAGAGAGAGGACAGATGAGAGACAATTTAGAAGTTGCTTTCTCTTTCAATATATTGCAGGGGATATTGTTTTAACATTTATATTTTTGTATGTCTTTATTGCATAACTGAATTTTTTACCGTCACCATTCATGTTCTTATAGGATTAAAGATTAAACAACTTGATTGTTTTGCAGTTATTTCCAAAAATGGGGTTTGGCAGCTGGATCTTCTTATCTTGAATGCTTTGTAGAAGGTCATTAATCTTTTGGCTACTCCCGATGGCATCTTTTGCATTGAAGGCTACCAATAAAACCTTGCTTTTGTATGAAGTTTTGATGAAATTTTGTGGCAATTATAATTTATAGGATTATGAATTAGTCTTTCGATGATTTACTTCATTCACATGTGGCTTTAAGGTTCACACATTCAAGTTGCACTTATGATGTAAAGCATGCTCAACTTGGCTGGTTTAGTTGCTTGACCTTTCTTATGACTGTTTGCTTCTTGAGATATTATGAAAGAAGAACCAAGAAAATATGGGTCGATTGAAATATGTGCTCATAGAAGCCCATTGCTCTCTGATTTCATTTTAGGGAGCTCGTTCCGACATCAGTAACTATTTCAAACTCTGTGGTTAATGTACAAGCAAATAGAATACCGGTTGTAAAGAATCTTGGGTTTCAGAGTAGATAATCTTTTCTTTTTTGAGAGGGATGGAACAAGAAGATTGTTGTAGATAACTGAGTGTAGCTATCTTTATGTTTGGAAATTGAGATGAATACAAGGGAATTTGTTTCCATTCCATTATCACGCCCTTATGTACCAAGCATAATCGAAAGATCAACAATCCATGTGCTACAAGACTTGATCTTGAAGAGTAATGGCTATGGGTAGGTCTACATTGTAATAGTCATTCTTGCAAATGTTTTAGTAGGTTTTGAAGTCCAAGTGCCTATAATCATGATACCAACTGATCTCTTGTTTATTAGGGTCGATTTTATTGTAGCGTCACATCTTAGAGAGTACAACTATTAGTTGGTTTCCTTACTTTTCAGAAGATATTACAACATATGCTATTGTTAAACCGTCACTTTTCTGATAACATATTTCCTTGTTTGGCCATTTTCATATTAAATGATGGAACATTGTCTTTAAAATATGGTCCCCTTAAAACAATATAATTTGTGTTGTTCAATGTTTATGGGGATCATCGAGGCTGGTGGTCATTTTGTGAGTATTTTTTAAGTTATAGATCTACACATTTGTGTTTTGACTTTAGGCTAAACAAAAATATAGGGACTTTTCTTCATGTCACCATTACATATGCCTGCCCATACCCTTTTTTCTGCATTAGCGGTATTGGTTTGTTGTAGCATATTGTACTGTTAATTTCATGGCAGCATTATCATGTACCCAAAATCTTACTTCTTTTGCAGGAAGGATCTCATAGTGTTCACTTATGCTTGCCTCAGGTTTAACACTGAACAACGGCCTCAAATTCTCGAGCTTTTAAAAGGGTTTAACTAACCCCAGAGAAAAAAAAGAAAAAAGAAAACCCAGAAACTCGATCCAACCCAACTCGAATTTTCAATGAGGGTCTAATGTGTTTTGGTCGGGTCGAGTCGGGTAACATCAAAACCCGACTCGACCCAACCCGATGACACCCCTACATTTTACTATAGTAGATTTGGATCTCAATTTATATACAATGGATTTTGATTGTAATATATGAGCTAAAAAAACGGGAAATAGAGGGTTTGAAAAGTCATTAAAAGAATATGAAGGAGAATAATGGAAGCTTCGTCTATTTTAAAGAGAGGAGAGAGGGAGGGCTTTAACAGAGACGAAAATAGGGGAAATAAAGAAACAAGGAAGAGGAGAGGAAGAAGAGAAAGTAAAAAAGGGAAAAAGAGAAAAAAATTTGGCGCACTAGTGATCCGAACGCCTCATCAAGCCGACTCAAGTTTGTTTTGCAACACCGGTAAGTGATCAAAGTCTTTAATCATCTTCTTGAAGCGATTGTCGTAATTAGCGCTCGAAATTCGAATTTCTTGGATATTTGTGTGGCGAAACTCGATTTTTGAGTCTTTGAGCTGCATATTTTTGTAGAAATGGTAAAGCTGTAGCATCTTACGGATCGTGATTTGAGTTTATGATTTATCCGGAAAGTAATTTTAAAGTTTGGGACGGGTTTTGGAACTGGAGCAAACAGTAGCTTTGAGCCTGATTTTATTGTCATTTCCGGTGTTGTTTTGGGTCGGTTGACTTAGGAGTAGTGTAGTACGTGAAGAGAGCTTTCTAAGGACTATAAGACGACTTGAAACAGAATTTTGTGGAGGAAGTTATAGCGCGACGAAGTTAGCACGTGGGCCACGCCTAGCGAAAAACAATGGGTTTCCGCTAAATGCAAGCTTTTGTGGCACATAGGTATTTTTTCATCGACAAATAGGCATAGTATAAGCGAGTCGTTATAAGAATATCATTTTTACACAGCCTTTTGATATTGTTTTTCCGTTAATTATTAAGGAACTGAGTGCATTGGTTCGAGTAAGCGTCATAATTGATTTTTGGCTTTCCTAGGTGAGTGACACTATCTTTTCTTTATATTTTAAACTCATATTTTGAGAAATATGGTGGATTATATATTCTATGAGTTGATAAAAAGTATCTTTTGTTGCATAAAATAGGATCGAGCTATTACTGCCATTTTTGTTGTTTGAAATGAATTACATTTCGAATTCAATTTGAATGGTTGTTTGAAAATGGTTTATAAAATTCTTTATGAAAGAATTTTGAAACATTTTAAAGAACTATTTGATATGTATATATCAAAATTTGAGTTGTGATATGACTTTCATTTTAATGTTGGATTACTTGATATTGTGATTAGTGGTTGATGCTCAATGTCTCTATAAACCCATGTGTGGGTATGCGCATACTAGTCTAGGATATTCTTGTGGACCAAGCCATCGGGTAATGATAGGTGGAGACCTTGCCAATGGAGGAATCTTGGTCATCTTGTCATGAGCGTTACGCGTGACCATGACTAGACATTTGAGCATGAATTGATCAATGGAGTAGACCATTGACATGTGATTTGTGTTTGGTCGATGAAATGGATCATCGATGTGTGGTTTGATGAGATTAATCAATTGAATAGACCATTGATACATGTTTTATGAGATTGGTCAGTGAATTGGACTATTGGTATCTTTGGTATTTGAGTTATGATTATATATTATGTTAAAAGTGAGTTAGGATTGTGTTTTAAATGTGCGTAGTGATTTCTCGATCCGCTTAGAAGAAATGTGTTACTCACTAAGCCGTGGTAACTCACTCCTCTCATCTACTTGTTTTTAGATTTTTCAGCGAGCCTTAAGTAGGGGTGAGCGTCCATTTCAAGGAGAACTTTTGTGGTGGAGACTTTTAATATGACTTGTACATAGTTGATAAGTTTATAAGTTAGTTTTTATAGAAGGTATATGTTTTGATTTGGTGGATTATAGAAACACTCCGATATTGTAACCAAATGCACTTTTTATCATATAAATATGTGGATGTATATATGTTGCTAGCAGGCCGAATTTTGGTTATGTTGAGGCTGCGTCCTTTGGTGAAAGGACGGCTGTGTCTTGTTCTTGTAGATCGGGCTGTGACACTGATGATTTAAATGACGGTAATGCTTTAAATGATGATGAGGCATTTGACATGACATATTTACGTTATAAAATAATTATGAATTTAGGGAATACTTAAGGATGTTTGTAATTTTTAAGGATAATGAATTTCTTTCTTTAAAGTATATGTTACTATGTTTATTGTAATGAAAGTATTCTTCTTGCAATTAAAAAGACCACATGAATTTTTTCAATTTTATATTTTTAGCAAATAATTTTTTTAATATTATTTTTTACACCATATTTTAACATTGTTGTCAAAATATAAATTCAAACTAGTTGCAAGTATTATTTTTATCAATTTTAAAAAATAAAAATTAAAAAGCTTTTGTTAATCACCACATGAATTTTTTCCATTTGATATTTTTAGCAAAAAAATTATTTTTTTAATAAAATTGTTTACATGATATCTTTAACACTGTTGTCAAAATATAAATTTAGACAGTTGCAAGTATTATTTTTTCAATTTAAATAAATAAAAATCTAAAAATCTTAAATTAATCACCAAATGAGCTTCTTAAATATGTTTTCTACCAAACAATATTTCTCTCAAAATTACTTTTCAAAGCGAAGTTTACTAAATGATCTTTGCAATTCCTCAAAGCCCATTAGGTTAAATTATTTTGCATTTCCCCAAAACCCTTTGGTTTGAAAAAACTGTATCAAGTACACCTATTATTTAAGTCCAAGTTTAACTCATTTTTATTAAATTAATTGATTATACTAAAGTCACTGCCTCATTTTTTAGCTTTGTATGTTGCAATTTGCACATCATTGAGTCAACCGTGCACCCCCTCAACCGAAAACCTTTTTTACACTGGCAATACTAGTAGTTTGAAGCCGCCCCTAGTCAATCTAGTTCTCATCCTTTAATATGCATATGTTTATTCTTTATGCCAGAATTGTTAGAATTCTATCATGTGCAATTTTAGAGCATCTTTCGTTGAAGATGGTCCAACAACATAGAAACTATCGACTAGCTAGTGGCTAGCGGTGATTTAGCACCGGTTGGAGTAGCCAACCGACGAGGAAGTGTTCAACGGAGGCTCGAGCTCCGTTGGGAGCTCGGCTGGAGAAATGGTGGTTCAGTGAAGGACATCTTTTAATGGAGAAGAAGGCTCAAGAAGGAGATGAGCAAAGGAAGAAAAGGAAATAAGGAATGAAGAAGAAGAAATATAAAATAAAAAGAAATAAAAAATTAATAAAAAAGCATTAAAAAAATTTAGATATAATCCGAAGGGGGTCAAATCTGAGTAGTAGGATGGGGCCTAATGGTTAGGTTAGATAGAAGGTCAATTGAAGGCCAGTTTTGCGGGTTGATTTAAGCTTGGTTTAGAATAAGTTGGACTTGGTTTTAATTTGACTAAAGAGGCATCAGGAATGCCCAATCCTCAATGGAGTCACCCTCGAGGGATAGATTTAGAGAAATTTACTTGAAAGACGTTATGAATTAGTACCCTTAGAAGACTACTTGAACACGTTATCCAATAAGTAATCTAAAATGGTCCATCATCAAGCGCGAGCTCTCCTAAGTCTATAAGTCGCATGACATTAGATTTATCATTATAAGTTCAAATTAACCATACAAAAATCTATGTGAGGAGTCGTCATTAGACAATTAAGGTCGGCTAAAAACCAATTGAGACATAGGAATGTCATCTCAATTTCTACGGAACTGGAGACTCTGAATTCAATCCCCAATGGAGTCACCAAGCTGCCGTGGCCTACCCTTGAGGGGCCACTCTGGGGAAACAGGTTTAGAGATATTTACTTGAAAGATGGTTCGAATCGGCATCCCTAGAAGACAACTTAAAGACATTATCTAATTGGTAATCTGAGATGGTCTATCAATTTCAAGCATGGGCATTCCTAAGCCTATACCTCGCGTGGCGTTGGATTTTTCATTATAAATTTAAATTAACCCTACAAAATTCTACGTGAGAAGTCGCCACTAGTCAATTAAGGTCGACTATAAACAAATTGAGATGTGGGAGTGTAGTCTCGATGTCTACAAAACCAAAGATTTCAAATTTGAGGACTTGATTATATTAGTTTTACAACCAATACCATGTCGGTACCTAAACTTTGATTATGTTGTCAATTAAAGTTTTTTATAATGCAGTCTTTTCATTAATTTTAAGGCTAATCCACTAAATGTTCATGCGATATATTTATTGAAATCCTAACCATGCTAAAAGTGAAAACAACAACTAATGTATGTAAATTGCGTAGTCAAGTGTGATCAAATTTAAATGGAAAAATAACAATCTAAGATTGTCTCTAAAAAAAAAACACAATACAAATCCCTATTATAAAATTCCATTTAAGATCCTAAATATCTAGTGGAATCGATTAATGGCATTTTTCTGAACATTTTCCAATTTTTTTTTTTTTTTTAAATTATTTTTCTCGAAATTTTTATATTTTTTTCCTATTTTATTCAATCTATAGATTTTTATTTGTTTATTTCAAATTTTCTATTTTATTATTATTTTTTATTTTTTTATTCCAAAAAATGACCTCCGGACTGAGTTGGCAGACCCGGCCCGACTCACTGATACGGAACCTCTAAATTGGGCCAGGCCTTTCGCCCAATCCAATTTTACTAGAAATGGCCCACAATTCGGCCTACCGACCTGATGGGCTTGAACTCTTAGAACTCTTACGGTAATTAAAGCTCAATCCCTCTTCAATCATGATAAACGTAAGTCCGATTAAATCCAAACCAAGCCCAAACTAGCCTGCAAAGCTGGCTTTCAACCAGCCTTCGACTAAACCCAACTATCGGACCCGATCCGAATCCGACCCGCTTAGGATTATATCCGGATTTTTAAATACTTTTGTTTTTTTATTTTATCTGTTATCTTTTTTTCTATTTTTTTTTATTTGTCTCTCCTTATTTCCTAATTCCCTTTTTTTTTCCTTCTGTTCATCTCCTTCCCGAGCCTTCTTCTCCACTAAAAGACGTCCTTCAACAAACCACCATTTTTCTTGTTGAGCTCCCACCAAAGCTCAGGGTTCCGCGGAATGCTATATTATTACTGGTTTCTATGTCACCAGACCGTCTCCAACGAAGGATTCTTTAAAATTGCACATGACCGAAGTCTAACAAATTATAGCATAAACAATGTGCAGATGCATATTAAAAGATGACAAATGGACTAACTTCGTGGCCTCGAATTGTTGGCTCCACTGGCGCGGAAAAGGTCTCCTGTGGAGGGGGGTGCACGACCGACTTAATGATGTGCGAATGCAACATATGAAGCACAAAAACGAGGCAAAGACTTTAGTATGATCGATACACTCAATAAAAAGGAATTAAGCTTGGACTAAAATGATATCACATAAGCAAAACAAAAATAGGCCACTTAAGCATTTTATTGAACATGTGATGTACAACTTCAACAATGATTTTTTTTATTTGATTTCCGAGTAGTTCTCAGCCTACTAACGATAAACAAGATCTTAAATCAACACTATTAGCAACAAATCACCCTCACTTCACTAGGATTTTCACAAAATCGTCAATCAATTCTAAAACCTCAATCTTGGCTAAAATAAGAATGGAGTAGGACATTCGGAGAGGAGAGTTTACTCGATCGTGACTGAAGATAAAAACTCAAGGTGCCTGAGCTTCACGAGGTCATTAGTTAATGAACAACTTCAATAGGTTTCTTCGTCATTTAGCCGTGAAGAAGGCAATGGTCGGCGATCAAGAATTTCAGCCTAGTCCAGGCCAAACTCAGCAAAAACCCCTACTACAAAATCTTATGGGTTTGGTTGATTTCTAGAAAGATTCTCGTGATTTTATTTTTCTCTACTTCTCACCAACATCTGGAAAAAACGAGCACTTCTCCCTCTAGCGTGCTGTCTCTCCTTCTGTTCTATTTCTCGACCGAGCGTACCCCTCTAACATAACGAGATTCCTTTCCCTTACATAACAAACTCGGCCTCTAAAAGGTTTTGAATTTGCTCGCCTCACTCGCATGCTCGCTATGCTTCGCTCAAGGACCATTCACTCTCATCTTTGCCCAATCATAGTTCTATGCTCACGAGCGTGAGCGTGAGCGTGGGAAGGCAGTAAAGAACAACGTGGGTGAGGGAGGAGAAAAGAACTAGGGGGCCAGGCCCCTTTCTTTCTTTACTCTCTTGGGCCAAAAAGAAATAAAGTTAGGCATTGGAATAACGAGCTTTTGTCAATCATGGGCATGGGCTAAATCATGGACGTACGGGCTTAGTGGGCCCAAAAACTTTGTTGAAAAATGGGCTAAATGAAACCAGCGCACCCAATTTTGCTTTATTTATTTTCATTCTTTATTATTATTTATAAAAAATTCTCAACTCTTTTATTCTTATGGCCCTATTTATTCATGTTTAGTATTATTGCGCTAATTTTTTTATATTTTTTTTTTCCTTTTTTATATTTTTTACTATAAATTTTTTATCGTTTTTATCATCTTTATTTTTTATTTAATAAAAAAACAAGGTGTCAATAGTATGCCATGATATAATGTTAAGAAATGACTATTATCATGTGGATGTACAGTGGTGTATTTGTCATTACTAATGTAGAGGACACCAGTAATGAATAAGCTAAGGCATGACAAAGAGTATGTATGACTCTGTCCCCCATGATGAGTTAATAATGATGTCTCGATGCATTGTGAATTGAGATGGTCCTAGTTAGTGATAAATATGAAGTCACCCGCATGTGTTTGTCAACTTCATAACAAGTATGAATTTGCCTATGTATAGTCATGTGTATAATGGTGAACTATTAAGTGATATTGGTGTGTCATGAAATAATATGCCATTTGCTTGTTTTTGAGTAAATGATATTGTAATGTACATATCATGATAGTAAAGATAAAGCAATTGCTTATCCATTTGTCATGCATGATCATTTTGCAATGCTTGAACTCACATTGTTTGCTAGTTGTTTATTGGTACCGGGATAAGTGATAAGATAATATTCTACCTTAGACTTAGAGATTTCATTTATTAGGCCTTAGCTCGCCTTTTTTTTTTTTTTTCCAAATTTGTAGGGTGATTCCCTTAGACATGGCAATGGAAGGGAGGAAATGATGTCGGAGACGCTCAATCCTTGAGTTAGATGGTGGTTTCGTTAGTATGGGTGTAATGGTGTTAAGTGACATTGACCTTTTCTAGGATTATGTATTTTGTTGTGATAGTAATTGCCAATGTTTTTATAAAGTTAGAAACATGTATATTATCAAACTCAAGCAATTTTCTTGTGAGAGATGTACTGAAAATTATATTATGCTTCCGAAAGCGTAATTATAATTAAAAAAATATATGACCAAAGAAAACAAGTATCGTGCGTGATGTTTTGGGGCATCACCCCGTAAATTAAATAAGTTTGTTCAAATGGGTTCTCAAATGAAAAACTTAAAATGCTAGATAAATTCAATTTATTTATTTTTGGCTACTCTTTCATTGCCTTTTTTTGGCTACCATTTTCATCGCTTGTATTCTAAGAACCCATTTCTCTCTTCTTGCCATTATTTCTTCCCATAACCTAGCTTAGAAACATCAACCAGATTCATCTGACTGGATTAAACGGAAAGCCAAAGTGGTGGTCAAGAGGGACAAAAAGGTACGGAAAATGCATTGGATTTATTTAGCATAACCAAGTATTCGTATCCATGAAATCTTTAATTCACACAAGTAAGATGTTCTCTAATATTTTATTTGGGATTCTAATCAACCCATAATAGATTAGTGGTAATTCCAAATTAGATTGATTTGCTTGTTTAATTAAATAAATCATAATCCCAAGATTGCTATTAGTATAAGCTTGGCAGAGTCCGTGCTAAGTGTTTATTTCATAGTCTATTGGTTTTTCCTTGATAGTTTGCCTTTAAAAAGGCTGCGAAAGTGTTTTCTTAATTAAGTTTGTTTAAATATTTGAATTATAAATTTGAAAAAGCAAGAATGATAAACCAATACAACTCTAGATGAGGTTCTTCTTTTATTATTGTAGAGATCCTTAAGAAAAAAAACGCAAATAGAAATATTGTAATGCATATAAAAAGAGCAGAAAAGGTAACAATAATATAGCATATTTTTCTATTGATTTAGCAAATTTATTGAAATTAAAAACATATTATAAAATATGGGCAATAGTATAATTATGAAAATTTGTGAATTATATCAAATGACTGATTTGACTTTATTCTGGAAAGTTGATGATTAAATTGAACAAATTAAAAGTTTAAGAATTATATTTAAACATTTTTAGGTTTAATTTAAGAATTATATCAAACAAATTAAATATGTAAGGATGGCATTGCACTTCAGATTGAAGGTGGGGATTATTAGTGTCATTTTCCATTAGGAAAACAATGAAAATTGATCATGTGAAAACCAAAAGAAACTTTTTTTTTTCTGTTGGTTAAAAAGAAAACAAAGGGAAATGGATTGTGAGAAATATGAGGATCGTTAATTTTGATTGCGAGAGATCTCGACGATATCAACAGTCACTGCTAGCCACTCCCTCGACTTGTTTATGTCCTCTCTTTGTCATCATATTGTTCTATTTTATTATTAGCCTATTTCTTTTTATTAATTAATTTTTTCTTTAATTATTTTAATTTTTTAAATATTAAAAGCAACCTCATCAACCCGTTAAGCTAAGAGAGCGTGAAAAAAATGGAGGATCAAATAGTTTTTACTTAAACTTCAAAGTCAAAGTCGTTGGCAAATCAAATTTGGCATGTGTAGGATCTGTTTTGAACTTGCTTTTATTTCTTCTATTATCGTGGAGATCATTAAGAAAAGATATACGTAAATAGAAATATCGTAATATTTATAAAAAGAACAAAAAAGGTAACAAAAGGATAGCATATTTTTCTATTGATTTAGCAAATTTATTGACACAAAAACATATTATGAAATCTGGGTAATAGTGTAATTATGAAAATTTGTGAATAATATCAAATGACTTATTCAACTTTGTTTTGGAAAGTTGATGACTAAATTGAAGGTACTAAAATTTTATGGATTAAGTTAAATATTTTTAGGTCTTGTTCAAGGATCATGTCAAACAAATTAAAAGCGTAAGTATGAGATTGCATTTTGGACCGAAGTTGAAGACTATTAATGTCATTTTCCTTAAGGAAAATAATGATTATTGATCATTTGACAATTAAAATAAAAATTTTTTGGGGTTAAAATAATAAAACAAAGGGAAAATTTAAGGGATTGGGAGAGATCTCAATTGATTGAGATCGAGGTACTATTTTTTTTTTTTTTTTTTTTTGGGTTGTGAAAAGTAGTTTCATTAATTATAAGGGAACTGAGCCCATGTTCAGAGACAAAATATCAGAACAAAGTATTGTCCACAAGGCCGAAGGTGGCGAAAAAGCCCAATTCGAATTAAGGCCGAAGCAGTGTTGAGTTTTGGCGGCCCAAT
Source organism: Eucalyptus tenuipes (assembly GCA_014182365.1). Taxonomy (NCBI): domain Eukaryota; kingdom Viridiplantae; phylum Streptophyta; class Magnoliopsida; order Myrtales; family Myrtaceae; genus Eucalyptus; species Eucalyptus tenuipes. The sequence continues at coordinate 25,740,885 of CM024538.1, read as the reverse complement.
CTACGACTCGGTTTACTTCTCTTGCAATAAATGACATCTAGCTTTGAGAACGCCATAAACAATTCTTGAATCTTTTCCAAATACCCATGTGCCTTCCAGTCAAACAGCTATGTAGATGAGTTAGATATTGCACTTACCAGTTCCAAACACTCAGACTCAAGTACAAGCGGTTATGTTCGTCGCTTATAGACATGTTCTAGGGTTTGAAGAACGGCAATGGTTTATGCTGAAACTGTGCTAGCGAATCCATCCGCCAGAACTCCATCGGCATCTCGGCAAACGCAGGCCATCGCTCCTTCCATACTCCCCTCCATGAAAGAGCCGTCGACGTTGAGCTCTAGGGTTCCTGGATTTAGGGGTTTCCAGATCTAAGGTACGGTTGGTTTCTTGTTCCCTCCTTCCTTGTTTGTTTGATGTGTTCTGATATACACTTGGTAAATTTGTACAGCTTCTTCCACCAACGAAAGAGGTTGAAGGTTGCACTTTCTAAAGATAAAATTATTTATCGCCTTCCAAATTAGCCACAACATCACAACAAGAAGGTCGAAGGGGGGTGGATCTCTCAACGTTCACACAAATTTCTTGAAATTTAGTAACCAGTCATCTATTTTTATTAATCCCCGACTTTGTATGTTCATGTTCAAAACAGGGCTAGACCACACCTCCTTTGTCCAATGGCAAAGCAGAAGCAAGTGCTCGATGATTTCCGGTGCTTGATGGCAAATAAATAAATTGTTAGTGGTTGGGAGAGCGTTCTGGCAAGGCGCCCATATAAAATATTTAATCTTTGGGGGCCTTTTGAATTTGCCAAATTTTGCGCCAAAGTGGTCAAAGTGTTTGATATGAGGAAGATTTTGTATTTTGATTTGTACCCTCTATAGTTTTCTTGCTGCTGTGGTGTTCGCTCTGGATAGAATATGTCACAGCTTTAGTGTTTATCCACACCAATCTATCTTCCTTTAGAATCGAATTTAAAGGAATAGCAATGATTTCCTTCACTATTTGTTCATCAAATAATTTTTCCGAAAAAGCTTCATTCCATATCACTCCAGGTTTTAGGATCAAATCAGCAACCCTTGTGGGATCTTCCCTATTCGCTTAAGTAGCACGGACACGCGACACGACACGTCATTTCTAAAAAAATAGAGAATTCGACACGTTGCGGCAGTACGTTATATATTAAATGAATATTTTTATTTTAAATTAATTTGATTCAAATTCATAAATAAATAATTAATTAAAAAAGAGCCTATAATGAATTTACACTAATAATATTAATAAATCAATTCATTAGAAATTCGAAAGATATATTCCTAGTTAATGTGAAACATGTTTTTAACTTTAACAAAAGTTATTGATGAAATTAATGATTAATAAGAAATTAGAATCAATTTATTTAAATAAATCCATGATTTTCTACAATGACTAAAATTTATCATTATTCAAAATTCAGTACTTTTATTTTTTTTTTGAAATTATTTTTTAATCTCATTTATTTAATTTTCTGATTAAAAAAAATTCCCAAAGGTCCACCCCTTCTTTCCCTCGTCCATTTCCCTCAACCCCAAATTTATTTTACTTTTTTTCCCTCCCCCACCACCTGACAGACAGGCTGTCACTTCCCCTCCCCCAAACTCAAAAGTCACGCCATCAGTGCCCCTTTTTTATTACTTTTTAGTTCCCTTATCAAAAACCCTAGTCACCCTCCTTTTCCTCCTCCTTCTAGCTATTGGCCGCACGACCCCCTCCCCTTCCTCTCCTCTTCCTCTCGATCCTTCTCCTCCTCCTCCTCGCCGCACGACCACCTTCCTCTCCGCACGATCCTCTTCCTCTTGATCCTTCTCCTCCTCCTCGTCACCGATAGTGGCGGCTCTCGCCTCAGTTTCTGCTCTCTTTGGCCATCTCTCGCCGTCGTGGTGGTCCGTTGCGTGGCTTCGTCTCACCAGCGGGAGTTTGCTTTCTCTCTCTTCTTTCTCTCTGTTCGGCTCTTTCTCTGGCCGTCTCTAGCCGTCGCTTGCGGCCTTGTCTATGCTCCCTCGCCTCCACCCTCCATCATCTTCCGGACACGCGTGTCGACACGCGTTGAGAAACGTTGACCACATGTCCGAAAATCCAACACTCGTTGACCGCGTGTCCGAGCGTGTCGACGTGTCCGACACACTTCAACACGTGTCGGACACGACACGAAAGCACGGGCAATGTGTTCGTGCTTCATAGCTATTCGTAGGTCCTTCTAATACTCCTTTTCAACCACTTATCCTCTCTATTTTTAATTTTTTCCCTATTCCAAACGGTCCACGTCACATCAGGCAAAATGCAATCTCAAGCAGTTAGAATACTTTGCCAACCCCATGAGGGGCGTATTCCTTTCCCTACTTTCTAGAAATCACTAGCTGGGAAGTATATTCCTTTAAGTATTTGGCTCCAAAGTGTAGGTGAATCTAACAATCTGCAAGCTTGATTCATTGACATTGCCTTGTTGAAGGTAGTGAGGTCTTGAAAGCCTGATACATCGACCTTTTTACTGAATTTCAGCACATCCCAGCTTTTCCAATGCACCCATCGCTTTTTTTCATCGTTTTGCCACCAAAAAATTGCTATTTTGCTCTCAATTGCCTTACAAACTGAAATGGGTATTTTGAAAATTGATATAGCATATTAAGGAATGGCCTGCACCACAGCTTTGATTAACACTTCCTTTCTTGCTTTTGACAATATATTTTCTTTCCAGCCTTCAAGTTTTATATTAACCTGAGCCAAATCCACACAAACATGTCTTTTTTGGATGCTCCCTAATCAAAAGGAATCCCCAAATATTTCCTTGCTTTCTCAATCTCTAGAACCCTCTACTCAGTCACCATATTTTTCCTCAAGTTCAATGAGCACCCTTTCCTAAAGAAAACTCCTGACTTATTCAAATTTAACGCCTGACCAAAAGCAAAGCAATACTAATACAAGATACCAGCATTATTTTGACACTCACTAATCTTTCCATTTAGAAAAATATTGAATCATCTGCAAAGAGAGGATGAGATAGAACAGGGTATGATCTAGTCAATTTAATCCCCTCGAGTGTACTATCCTCAACAGCTCTTTTAATCATTAATGAAAGTACATTTATAATGAAGATGAACAAATATGGAGATATTAGATCTCCTTGCAGAATACCTCTTGAAGGTTTGAAGTAGGGGTGGGGCTCTCCATTGAATTTAACATTGAAAGAAACAATTGTGACACATTGCATCACACATGTTACCCATTTCTCATTAAAGCCCATCTTTAGTAAACAAGCCTCTAAAAAGTCCTATTCTATTCTATCATATACCTTTCACATATCAAGCTTCAATATAGCTTGGAACTTCTTTTCACTTGCAACTACTCTCAAATGGTGCAAAATCTCCCGAACAATGAATATATTATCTTGAATTCGACGGTCACTTACAAAGGCACTTTATTTTACGCAAATAACATCTGAAAGCGATGGTTTTAGTCTATTGGCCGATACTTTAGATATTATTTTGTAGATAAAATTACATAGCCTAATGGGACAAAATTGTTCCAACTTTTCTGCGTTGGGTACTTTGGAAATAAGTGTAATTTGGGTTTTGTTCATTTCAGCATTTAAACGTCCGGTGTTAATTACGAAGTTACCTCCTGAAAGACGTCGTGTCGAATGTCCTTCCAATGATGTTCAAAAAACTGTCCACTTAAGCCGTCGGGACCAAGGGCTTTGAGAGCTTCCAACTGACTTACGGCATGGTGACCTTAGCCGTCAACTCTCAATTCATATTTTCCCCCACTAAAGTTGGGATCTGTTCAACAACAGGGTGGAAGTTCTTTTATCCTACTGACATATATAAATTCTTGAAGTATTCCACTGTCATTGCTTTTGAACACTAGGCTCGAGAGTTCATTCCCTCTCTGCATTAACTAGCATAGATATTCTATTTTGAAGCTTCCTTTGAATAATCGTTACATGAAAAAAATTGGAGTTTTTATCCCCCATTTCAACCTGCTAATTTCGTAAAGCATGCCCCAGTACATTTCCTTTCTCTTCCACAATAAACCAAAATTTTCTCTCAGTTTTATTGTCTTTTCTTTGCTTTGTGTGATATTTGGACTAGTTGTTATATTTTGGATTTCCAACTTCAGCGCTTCAATTCTTCTGTGAGCATTTGAGAATTTTTTCTCACTCAAGTATGCAAGAGTTCTGGTCACTTCTTTCAATGTTATTAGTAAATCAGTTCCTTCTTGCTTAGGAGAAAGCCAAACTTCCTTGGCAATTTTTCGGTATTCCTTATCATCTAGCTAGTATGCTTCAAATCTGATTTTTTTTACTCTTTTCACTGGTTGTGGGAATAGTTTTAGCAAGATAAGACTATGATATGACCCAATTGCGTGTAAAGCAAAGACTATTGCTGTGGGAAAAGCACCTTCCATTCAATTGTGTACAAGATCCTATCTACTTTCTTCTTGACAAATTCCTCCCCTTCTTTATTGTTAGCCCAAGTGCAAGCATACCATTTACTTTCTACTTCCATAAGATCACAATAATTTAGGAAGCTCATACATGCTACTAGCCTATAATTTTCAGCCTTCCTCCTTCCCATCTTCTTATAAGGATAAAGTATTTCATTAAAATCCCTCATACACACTCACGGTAGATGGTTTAAATGTTTAATTTCTTCTATCTCCTTCCATAACATAGTCTATCATCAAATACATTGGGTCTATGTATACAAGTTATCCATATATATAACTGCTGGTCTTTCAATTCACACACCATATTGATGAACTTATTAGTACTTTGCTCGATGGAAATTGCTACCTAGTCGATCCAGAAAATAGCCAATCCTCCAACTATACCCCTTGGATTGACTATAAAGCTGCCCTGGTACTTCAATCTCTTCTTTATGCGCAGCACCATACTTTCCCCATTTTTAGTTTCCATAGGAAAGATCACCACGGGCCTATCCTGAGCCACAAAAGCTTGAAGATATTAAACTATCATGGGTGTGCCCAACCCTTGATAGTTTCAGCTAATAAGATTCATTTGTAACCTAGTGGCTTATCAGTGCTAGCCACCAAAGCCCATCCATGTACTTCATCCGTCATATAAACTTGGGTTTCCATGAGTTGCATCTCATCCGTAATCTTGATACTATTACTCTTATTTTCATAAGGAGAGTAACATCTGGATCTTTTGCTTGTTGGTGTTTTGCTTTTATTTGCTATCTCCTTCCGGAAATTCTGGAATCCAGGGTCAGTAAATATTAGTTGTCCTTCTTTATCTTGTGCAGGGACATTAGACAGTGCATCGAACAGGTTTATATGCTGGCTTGTTAAATGTTTCTCATTGCAGGATGTCGACATTTCTCTTTGCCCTTATCTAAATGAGTAGATGCGGTCAACTTTGTAAAGTGGACAGCACAGTACTGATAAGGAACAAGTTGACCAGAATTCCATGGAGATTCAGTTACAAATTCATCTTCCATGATATCCCCATCCCCCTTTTTATAAAATAACTTCCAAAAATGGCTGTGATCACTTACCTCAACCTCGAGCCACTGTCCAAATAGATTTTCCCTTTCAGAAAAGATTTTCTCCTAATCATATGGTATCTCTGTGCAATAGCTAGCATAGCCCCATCTTCCCACAAGAATAACAAAAATTGGGTAATCTTTCATACTTGAAATCTAACTAGCTTCTTTTTCCTGCAAGGTAGACAATGGTTCCAAACAAAAGTGGCTTGGACAAATCAGCAAGCACTCGCGCTTTCCCTGATTTTGCTATTGTTGTTCCTCTGTTTCGATCTTGACTTCAAGAACCTCCCCCACCTTCTCCGTAGTTTTACCTATTATATTCTCCAAGCACCACTCGTGGGGTAAACCGTGAACTTGAATCCAAAAAACACATGATTTAAACTTATAACAATGAAGAGGTGTATTTGGTTCTCATGCTTTAAGCAATAACAAGTTGTTTGCAAAAGACCAAGGTTCCAAATCTAAGACCCCTTTCAAGTCCTTTTCTGATTTAAAGGTAAATACAAACAACCCATTCTTTTCTTTTCTTTTTTGATACTCGAGAACCGCCGTACAGCTGGCAGTCGGCGACGTAAACCCGGGGGAGTAATAGCGCGGGGACCCATCACCCACGGCACCCCACTTAAGTCGTGCAACGTGACGAGGAGGGGAACCAAATTTATATGCCAAGCTTTTTTCATTGTATTTTGAAAAGCTTGAAAGTTAATAGTGGGGTTTTGAAAAAGCTGACCGAATAAGGTGAGTTTGCATTCCTCCACTCTTGCATCCGATCGTTCTTCATTTGTGATGATGATTTATTTATTAGACCATAAATTGCCTAACCTTCTGTAAAGCAAAACTAAGCGAGCTTCCTGCCGATAGCCGTCCTCCATTGTGGCAAGCCAACCAAGGAATCCCAGTAGAAAACGAGATGCAAGGATCAAAAGGGAAGAAGATACTACATTAGAGTAAAGATACCAAAGGTATTGGGATGAAACGGGGCAATACTATCCCATCATTTGAGCAGAGGAGATCCAAGAAGCTGGGGAGGGTTTAGGGTTTTGAGCCATTGTTAGGGTTTATAGTGAGCTACCACCAAAGGGTAGAAAGCATCTCTTCCTAGCGAGAGAGAAAATTTTTCAATTGCCAGCGATCTCAATGATACCAACGGTCACCGCTCGCCATGCCCTTGACTTATTTGTATCCTCTCCCTGTTGTCGTTTTGTTCTTTTTTATTAGCCTACTTCGTTTTATTAATAAAACTTTTGTTCCTCTAAATATTTTAATTTTTTTAATAATTAAAAGCAACCTCATCAGCCCGTTAAGTAGGGGAGCGTGAAAAAACGGGAGGATCAAATAGCTTTTACGTAAAAGTCAAAGTCCTAAGCTAATCAAATTTGGCATGCGTAGGATCCGTTTTGCGCTTGCTTTTATTTCTCTCTTATAGCAAGTTTTGTAATATAATTTGGCTTTGACCTTTAGATAAGACGAAGCATTTGCAATCTTCGAACAAATAGAAGTACTTTTACATTATTATTTTTTTGCACGTTTTTTCAAAACTTGAAACTTTGGTTCAACTTTTATTAGAATTTTACTTTGAGTAAAACAAAAGGATAACCTACTTCTCAAGCCCAACACAACATTTCCTATTAGAGCAAACTTCCCTTCTCTAAACACTTTATTTGGCAATTGAAGTGAAGAGAAAACTAAAGAAAGGAATGGAGAGAAAAGAGGAAATAGAGACGATTTCTTGTGTTGGGTGCACATTGAGGAGAGATGATGTGCAGAGAATTAGAAATAAGATCGACTTAAATAAGATCCAGAAGCAAAAATTCTTGAATCAGAAGTTCAATCCTTTTTTCTTGAGAAAAGGCTCTGTAAAAGAATATTTCTCTACAAGATTTTGAACAAGAACATATAATCTGAGATAGTCATTGCACAACTGAAGAATTGCAACTACAATCATTGGGATACTTTCATTCTCAACTGAGGCATGCTTATGTCTCAAGCAATTGTTTTTCATTAAACAAGGGAATTAGTATCTTTCAGAAAAGGCTATGACAAGGCCAGCAAATGTTACAAGATTTGCCTTTCCTTATTGAGACATTGCTTCATGTTTAAATTTATTTTAAATCAATCTTAGTTTATCTGATCTTGAGGAGAAGTACTTAAGTAAAATCATGTGTTAAACATAAATCAAACAGCTATAACAATAGATGACCTAAAGTTCAGACCCTAAACAAAGAGGAACGACACTCAGAAGCAATCATAATCACAAATTAACATGACGCAACTCAGATTATTACGTCCACATGCACAGTTGCACCAGATTATGTATAAGAAGATCCTGATGAATGTGCAAATTTAAATGGTTTATTCTGTATCTTTGTTATCCCCCAAAATTCTCAAGAAGTTTATAGGAACTAGTCTTCTATTAATCTTCCTGCTTTCTTTCATATCTACAAGAAACAGAAATGATACATACTCAATCAGCTAATTATCAAAAAGGCCTCTTCAGATCCTTGAAGTCCAGCGAATCAATACACTCCAGCCTCTCTCTGTGCAGATTCAACAGCTTCACCGCCTGCGTCGCCTTCTCTTTGGTCCTCTCTCCACACCCGACCTGAAGTAGCAACAGCAGCTTTTGGAAAGCACCCACTTGAAGAGCTTCAGCCAAAACCCCTCCACTATCTTCGCCACTCTCGCCAATCACCATCAGCTTCCACAGAACCGATACTGAGAACTCAGTGGCCAAATCCGAGACCCGCAGCAACTTCTTCACCAAGACTGGCACGGCCAATGAATTGTCACGTGCCGCTTCTTTCCCTTCTTCTTTGTCGCAGATCCCGTCAAGAACCCCCAACGCCTTCTCAGCCATGCTCCGATCAAAGTCCACGAGCATCTCCACAAGCAAAGAGACCAAGCCCATTTGAACGAATCTTGATATGATCATGTCCTTAGCCGGATGTGATGACGTGACCATGTGATAAATAACTATCAATGAAGATTTCGTTGCTGCGGGGCAAATGGGTTCCTTGACGAGCTTGAACAGGGATTCCAGGGCTCCTTCAATCTCAGCCAAAGCCTCGACCTTCTGCTTGTCCGATGAGACGATCTCTCTCAGAACCAAAGCCGAGTTCCATCTTGAGGACAAGTCACTGTTCGTCAAGAACCCAACCATGCAGTGTAAAGAAGAGGGTGATCCTAGGCATGACTTGGCCTCTAGGCTGAGAGGCAGCATCAATGTCAAGGCCGATAATATCTCCTTCAAGATGTCATCGTTCTCTTCATCCAGGCTCGATGTCTCCAAGAAAGCTTCAAACGCCGCCGCCAAGCCAGAACCTGTTCCGTTGGATTTGAAACACTTCTTGTTCCGTTCGCTTTCCTTGCTCAAGGCCTTCATCTTCACCACCAGCTTCCTGCAAACACTTTGGTCTTTTGTCTTGCTAGCCTCGGAAATCTTATCGAGCATCTCCACTACTTCCATTGAGCTCACAGGGATCCTCGGGGTCGGGATCCGCTCTATTCCATGGGATCGGTTCTCAACGCACCAGTCCTGGATCATCCTCCTTATCATGTGGTTTGGCACGGGCTCGAGGCTCCCAAGGGCCCTGTTGGTGATGGGGCACGTCCAGTTCCCGGCCTCAATCCACGTCTCGATGCTCTCGCGATCGTATGTGATCCCGGACGACAGAGTAACGGGGTCCTTCATCAGGTCGAGTGATATCGGGCACTTGAACTCAATCGGGACGGTCAGCTCCACCTCCTCGAAGGCTTCGTCCCCGCTTCGGAGCTCCAGCTTGCGAGCACGTCGGGCGGCCATCCGTCGCCTCCACGTCGAGATCATCTTTTAAGTCGAAAAGAACGAGTTTAGGGATATCGAATATTGGAAGTAAGGAATGCTCGCAACGTTCTAGGTATGGCTTGTGATGTTTGAAGGAAGACAAAAGAATGATTTCTTGTATTTATATAAGGGCAAGCGAGGCCAAGCCAGGTAGAGGTTGGGTGATACACGCGGTTCAACATTCAAAACTTGGATAATTCTGTTGGAATATAATAAAAGTGGGAAATTGTACAGAGAGAGAGAGAGAGAGAGAGAGAGAGAGAGAGAAGGGAGGTGTTGCCCCATGTGTTTTGAACGGTTGACCGTTGAAACGTTGAACTGGGGCAGGAGGGAAAAGATGGAATTGAACAGCGCGTCTAGAGAGGAGGCTTGACAGAGCCCTAAACAGCATTCAAGGCAGGGTCATTGGTGTCCATTCATTTTTTAAATAATGGATCAAAGGTCAAGAGGTTTGACGTTCGAGGAGTTTGAGGTGGTGGAGGTGGTCTCTGGTCAACGGGTCGGTGGGCTGACCGGGCGCATGCATGTGAAGGTGCGCTACCGTGCACAGTTTGATTCGGCTTTTGTACTAATCATCACTAATTAATCTTAAAATCGCGTATGGACGTTGACCTGATCTTTGGGCCGTCATTAAGCTCCTCAACGACACGCACCGGACGCGGAACCCTCGGGGATTCACAAGCTGGTTCAGGCTGGTCCCTTCCTTAGCCGCGTCGTTCGATTGACCTGTGCAAAATCCAAGTATGCGCGTGCATCGTTGGATCAGTCACACGTCTTACGGATTCCGATTCCAATATTTCACGTGCGACCAGCGAATACAGAAGTATAGAAGTCCACGTTCTCCTAGAATGACACCAAGAGAGCGGGGTGAATTCCGATTCTAAACGAGAAAAAGTTAGCCGTCTTATGAATGCTCTCGAGGGGTTTTTGCCGGATTATATAGTTGATTGGTCCTGTACAGCTCTCTCAATGGAATTAGATAGAAAGCTTGCCAATAACTAAATTTTGTGTAGCGGGTCAAGTTAAAAGTTAAGTTGTGAACTCAATTGACTCACAAATAATGATGAGGCAATCGGCTTGAACATTTGTTGGCGATGCACAGTAGAGATCCAAATGCATGCATGGCGATTGGTGAGTGCATCTTATCTAATTCTGTAAGGTCTAATAAAAAAAACCATATATTATGGAGCGTTGTTCTTTTTCTAGAAATTCATGATGAATTTTCCATTTTCGACCACATGCACAACAGTAGAGTTTGAGCAATACTAGTATTATAGCACGTGAAATATTTACCGAACGTGTCAAAAAAGCGACATCTTTATTCGGTCGCCCCACACTTTTCTACGTGCTTGTCGGGCAATGACAGTGAAAAGAGAGCGCACGCGGGATAGAAATTCGCCTAAGTCTCGCCCCAGGAAAATTGGCGACGAATTAATAATAAAAAGGACGATTATAATGGGTTTTAACCAAACAATCAATTGCCCAAAAAATGCTTAAAAAGTGTGATTATTTAGCCGCGAATCCGTTAATCAATTAACTTTTCAGATTCGAGAATAACTAGCTAACCTCTTGTTCCCGCGTCTTTTCTTGTAATTTCGTCTAACGTCAGGTCATTACGATTAGTGTAATTACATGTTGACGCCCGTGCGTGCTTGTGGATGGAATTGGACCAAAACTGCACGAGCAGATAGCAAGCCCTATAGTTTGACCATCTCATCCCTTTGTTTTCAAAGATGCTTTTTTGTTGGCCAAGTTTGTCGTTAAAAAATAAATCTTTTTTCAAAATGTTCTCTGAATTGGGTTATTCGACCGCCATTGTCTTTAGGAGACTAATTTCTCGGGTTTTGATTGTACTATTTCGGGCAAACCCGACGATGAAGGAATACCATATAATAGGTCCGGAACCAAATGAAGACCGACAAAATTATTCGTTCTGAAATTATACTATTTTACACTGTCTATAAAAAATATTAAAATAATACATTATTTTGTATTTACATTATTTTGAGGGCATTTTCGTCTTATTCGGTCGAAACCCGTCCGGCGAGGGGCGCCCTCGTCGATGTCGCGAGGGTCCCCTTCGCCCGAGGCGCTAAGGCCGCCCTCCGACGTCGGGCGAGGGCGGCCCTCAGCTGGGTCGGGCGAGGGCCTCCCTCACTGGCGTCGGGCGAGGGGTGCCTTACGCGGCGAGGGCCTGGCGAGGTGTGACCTCGCCGGCGTCAGGCGAGGGTGCCCTCGCCGGATCCGGTGAGGGGCCCTCGTCGGCGAAGGCCCTCGTTTGACGCCGACGAGGGCTGGCGAGGGGTGCCCTCGCCGATTTGGTGAGGGCGGCCCTTGCCGGGGCGCGGCGAGGCTTCCCTCCGCCGGCCATGGCGGAGCCGGCGTAGGGAAGAATGAAGAAGAAGAAAAAAAAGAAAAAAAAAAAGAAAAAGTTTTTAAAAGTAAAAAGACCAAAATGCCCATACCGGTAGGAAAGATTCAAAGATAAATCATTCCAAAAAAAATTTTGAAATCAGATATCATTCCAATAAAAATTGAAAGAAGTAAAGTTAAACTTGAGGAGGATGATGTAGCTTTGGTGGGCTTTGTCATTTGCAGACACAAAAGGCCCACGTTCGTTGAACCAGAAGAGCAGTCGAACTTTTCCAAAGAAGTCAACCCGGCTAGCTTCAAATGCCCGCCATTAGTATATTTATCCTCTTTCACGCGATGTAAATCTAAACTCGAAAAGGAGATGCGATCAATCCCGCACAGCACTTTTTGCTCGGTACCGATGACATCGATTAGCCATTCGAGGCATGTCGATTACAAGAATTGCAAAATTTGCATCTAGTGATAATCACAAGTCCAAAGTAGAATCGAAAATCAAACCAAACCGACCATAGAAACCGGTCTAGTTTCAAGTTCTCGCAGTTGCCGGTCCTATTCCCAATTTTCATAAATAAAAAAAAAGTGGAATCGATACTATGTAGATTGGTTCCAAATTCCTATTCTTACTTAGGAACCAAAAATTGATGAACCGCACTTACATCTTTTCAACTTTTAATTGTTTATATTATTTTATGTATTCATCTATTTTATGAATAGTGCTATCGACAAAAAAGAATTTTTGTTGTTGTGTTTACTTTCATTTTACTTAACTAAAAATGAAACAAAAAAAAAAGAAAAGGAAAGTAAATTAGTTGGTTCCAAATAGACCCCTAAAACCGATTAACTAGGTAAGTTCCAATTTTTAGGGTACATGAGTAAATTTCAAGTTTTAAGAACTAGTGAACTAATTTCGATAGGATAAGTTCCAGGTGGAACTTAGATTGATCCTACAGCCGATCATCACTATCCACATCTCAAGAAAAGAATATTTAAGTATTGGTTAAGTTGGCATGGTATCGTCCACATGATAATCGCTCACTCCAATTTGCTAACACCACATATCATTGTTAGGTGGTGTTATCATAACATGACATGTTTGTTTTCATACACGGGACACTTGGTTTGAATTTTGACCACGCAATGTGCTTGCCCCGTTCAATATGCAATTCAACTTATATAAGCTGATAAGACTTACCTCCCATGCATTTGGCGACATTAAAAAAAACAAGAACATTTGATAAAAAAAGAAAGAGCAAAAACATAGGAAAAGCAGCGATAATTGAGGACAGAAGAAGGCGACAGGACAAGACAAGCCCCGTGGCCACTTGCAGCATTGGGGGCCCTTGCTGTAGGAGAGGGGAGGATGACGGCCCGCTTCCACCAAATCTTCAAAATCATCTACCCACCCCTACCAAAGTTACAAAAAATCGAAAAGAAATAAAGGGAGAAAACTTTATAAAAAAGAAAAAAGCATATGCTAACTTTTATAAAAGAGAAAAAGCATATAATGCCCGATACAGAAAATTTGTGAATTTTTTTTTTTTTTGGTGAATTATTGCGATAGGGGGGGTAGGGGGAGGATGCCGATCCAATGATTCCGAGCACTTTGGCCCACGATCGTGCCAATTATGCCGAATGCACAATTTTTACAGTCTGGGAAACACCCATCATGCCAGACAGAAAGAGATTATGATGAGAGTTGAAAATGAATGAAATCAATCTTCAGCGAATCATTTGTCACTCGCGGAAATGATATGTCATCGATCTATCAATCCGCCATATCAATGGCATAAAAATTGCATCATCACTCAAACGTATTTCGGCATGATATCTATGGAGAAGCATATCGCACATAACATAATTGATCGGCCACACCAAGTTTGCATAAAATATTATTTTTATATGATAGGTCCCACCACAACATCACAAACCTAATATTGGTCCTGCTCGAACATGGTGGTCGCCTATCATGTATAGGTCTTTGCTATCTTTATCAGTTTATGTGTCTACGCCAAGCCCTCTCTCTCTCTCTCTCTCTCTCTCTCAAGCATCACAGGGACCACAATCCTCATTTTGCGTTATACTCGTACCACAAATATTATTTCGACATAATTACAAAATATTTTTTCATTAAAAAATTGAGTGAAAATACGTCGGTTTCGAATTAAATCATGACATCCCAAAAGGCAATTGATTTTCACCAAATTCTACCAAAAATATGTTGCAAATGCTTCCAAGACGACCTTTATTGAAGAAGGTCAATATATCAATTTCAGACAATTTTATTAAAGTCAGGAAGTGGACAAAGATACTAAGCACCATTAACCTCCTTAACACAAAAAAACCATCACTGTCAGGGCAACAAAGAAATTAGGCGAAGCACGTAGTCTAGTCACAGTCGTGGTTTCAAGAAACCGTCCAAAACGCCACGCTTAGCTGTCCACCAAATCAGGCTCATTGTCTCTCCTTATAAATTTACCGAATTAGATTTCTATACTTTCAATTTATTTAATCAAGTTCTTCTATTTCCAAAAATTCCGAAATCTAGTCTTCCTAACGCCAAATTCGACAATAATGTGACCGAAAGTGATCTTCAGACGACGTCAATATATGACTCCGCACAAAACTACATGCCAACGCCAAAGTGGGCACGTGAGGAAAATTTTAGACATCATAGGTATGATTGGATTTAGATAAATTTTGTGTCGGGAAAACCTGATTTTGGAAGTACATAAGAACAGAAAGATTTCGGTATAAAAACGTGAAAGTTAGGATACAAGAATTTTTCCGATTAGAAATTGTTCAAGACCAAAAGCAAACGCCAGCCAATCGGTGGGGCTCTGCTTAGCTGTTTTCCTTTCGTTTGCTATCTTACCATTATCAATTCTAACCAACTTGCAGAGAAAAGAGGTTTTCCTTTTCCCATTCTATACTCCTCGTGATGCCATCAAATCAAGGCCATAAAATATTTCCCGACTTTGGTCGATAAGGTTGACCTGCTCGGCTTCAACATGCGGGGTGGGACTAGGCAAAAACTCAAGGGGGATCCAAAGAAGACGCAAAGACCTCCCAAAACATACAAATTAGCACATGAAACACGACACCAAAAGTCTGAATTCATCACCAGAAATTGTGGATCACATGGTCCCAACTTATTTCAGAGCTCCACAAGATCTGGCTCATTCAACGCGAAACGGTTCGACAATCAAGTCCTACACCAAGAAAGCCTGCACATAAATTATACTTTCGCCATTCAAGTTCAAGCTACATAGCATGATCATCTCTACACCACATACCAGAAGAAAGAAAGAAAGAAGGACGCAAATATCTCATAATTAACAGACGACAGCAAACAAAGCAAACCCCCATGAATCATCAATACGAACCCGACTCCTACATTTACCGTTTTACTTTTAGTTTCTTTCGAGGACTCCCATACCTTCATCTCCCATCTGCCGAAGTGAATGAACTAGCGAACCCAGACGGCCGTGTAGGAATACTCGTCTGGGTGCTCTCGTTGCTCGCTAGAAATGAGGAAGAAGATTCGTCAATGTTACTGTTTCCCTCATAGGCCTGCCACTTCTTGAGTGCTTGGGGTAAGGTCATCTCCAGGTCGATCCCATACATGTCCTCGGAGTCTGGCTCAGATGGCTTCCAGAGCTCTACGAACGACGAGAGCACGCTGACCGCGTGACCCATGTCCGGCCTCTGGTAAGGTTCCCGTGCGCAGCAGTGGCCTGCGAGCTCAGCAATCGTGCTTATGCTTGCTAGTGTTTCTTCGTCGAGATCGATGACCGGGTCGATGGCTTTCCGGAATGTCTCCTTGTTGAGGTGCATTCTCCGGAACCATGTCACAAGGTGGACACTGTCCTCAGGCTGGGTTTCATCGAGAGCCCTTCTTCCCGTAATCATCTCCATAAGGATCACTCCAAAGCTGAAGACATCAACTTTGGTGGTCACCCGTCCAGTCACTGTAAAGTACAGATGTAGGGCCATATCAAGTATTGGTGATGAAGCAGTTTTTGCAGGACATTAAGAAGATGTAGTGGATAATCCCTGTTCTACTTGTCATTACCAGACATTTCAAATATCAAGCCTCACTTATTAGATTTGACGGTAATATTACTCTCTTCCGCAGCTAAATGAAGAGAAAGTAAGGAGATTGTCACTCTCATGTTCTGGGAGTAGCGAATTGGCAATATCAGCATTATTCAAATGGTTGAGCATTCAGTTGGTCAAAAAGGAAAAAAACAGAGTTGCTCATGCAGATTAGAACGCCTCTCCATTCAATTAGGATGCCATTCCACTAACTTCAGTCAAATCACAAACTCCCACCTTCAAATGTTGATTAACCGATGATAGAAACTACTCATTCTAGAATGCAACATCAAGTATTGGAAGTTTTGGACGATAAAAGCTTATAGTGTCTCGTCATTTGAAATGGCGCAAAAGAGTCAGCTGATCCACTCTATGACACGCCTGAACAATGGCAACATTCATTTGCCAGATAAAAACATTACAGGGCTCATTTTAGCTTAGCATGGGAAGCAACAAGCAGCCAAGCAAGAGTCTCTCCAACCAAAGAACAAGATACTGAGGAACAAAGAAAGACTTCAAATCATGTGATCACTGAAAAAAATATATATATATTTTTGCTCTGATCCTACTACTAGCATTAATCTGCAATCAAGTAATCCTGAAGTGTTGAAAATCCCAAAGCTATTAACTGTTAAAACCGACAGAGTTCTAGGTCAAGAAACCAATAATTCAAGAACCAAATAAGGACTCACATCAATCACACTTATCTAGCATGATTGACAAAATAAAGCTCTTTGGATGGGATCTCTTCCAGTCCATATGTCAAATAGCTCAAGCTTTTTCTTTCTTCGGTAAGTATACAAGCATGCACGCTATGATTTAATTATTCCTTAGCCTGGTTCTGGTCCTAATATATTCTACATGAAACTCGTATTCGATTTTTGACTGACTAATTACAGTTCCCTAATCATGGCTAAAATTAAAGAAATTGTCTACATGCTGGAACTGTGGACATTTTTAGTAGCTTCCTAAGGTTTATAGCCATTTCTAGACATGTTGGATTATTGGATCAAGGGTATCGTCCCAGGAAAAAAAAGGGGGACAGCAACACAAATGCAACTTCATGTTTAATGTAATTCAAAGAAGACTTACCGGCATATTCTGGTGCAAGATACCCAAAAGTTCCAGCAAGACGCGTTTCAATAGAGCCTTTACCACCCTCAGGGGCAAGACGTACAAGTCCAAAATCTGCCACTTTTGCCCGCATATCATCCCCAAGCAGTATATTGGATGGTTTAAGATCACGATGAATAAAAGTTTGATGAGCTAAACCGTGAAGATATTCGACCCCTCTGGCAACATCCAAGGCAATGCTGAGTCTTCTTGTCCACTCAAGAGGCTTTAGTCCTTCATCTTTCCAGTTGAAAAGATGGGTGCTGAGAGTCCCCTGAGGCATGTACTCATAAACGAGAAGCCTCTCATTTCCTTCTAAGCAATACCCCAGCAATGCAACCAAATGCCTGTGCCTGACCTTGGTAAGAACAGCAATCTCAGCCTTGAATTCATTGAAGCCCTTCTCCGACATCACACCAGACTCCATCCTCTTGACAGCAATCTTTGTCCCATCATGTAATTCGCCCTTGTATACGGTCCCGAAACCACCTCTTCCCAATATGTTGTCTTGACTAAAGTTGTTCGTCACATTCCTCAAGACCTGAATAGAAATGACCATATTCCCAGCCTCAACCACATGAATGTCCCCAGTCCCACCGCTGCCTTGACTATGGGTTTCGCTAGAACCACCATTAGCACTTGATCCCGCAACAGTGATCTTCACGCCATTTTGGTCACCAGAATGTCGAGGATGTATTACCAATACGTTGTTTGGACTTTGTACTTTACCAGAACTCTTGGGCCTTTTTCTGTACCAAAAGACCAAACCGAGCAGTGCAATCAAAGAAGCACCTGCCACTAGAGGAGCCACAATCCTCGCAACACTGGATTTCTTGTTGTCAGAACCAACCGATCCCGGGGATCCCGGGGGAGTAGTCGTCGGTGAAGCAGGAGGCGTGATGTCTTTACCTATGTTAGGATTACCATCTTTAATTATATTCACATTGCTCTGAAAAGAAGGCACTTTACCGGACAAATTGTTGTAGGAAATGTCCAGCTCTTTGAGATTAGGCAGCGTCGTGAGCTCACTAGGTATTGTACCGGTAAGATTATTGTGGGACAGCAACAGCTTCTGCAGCGACGTAAGTTTAGAATATTCAGGAGCAATAGTTCCAGAAAGACCCATATTTTGGAAATTAATAACAACGATGTTGCCCCCAGAACATGAAATCCCTGTCCATGCACTCGCTGAGTTACAAGTACTATTGCCTTCCCATCCTTGAGCAAATTTAACAGGGTAACCCATTGGCTGAGCAATGGAGAGCAGTATATCAACCGTGGGATCACAAGGAGTGCCCGGCTCGGACGAGCAAAAGCTATTCACACCAGTCATATCCACTTGAACAGCTTTAGTATTGAAAGCAGGCATCGATCCCTGGAGCAGATTATTCGTCAGATTGACAACCTTAAGGCTAGGAAGCTTCACCAGGGAGTTGGGGACAACGCCAGTCAACTGGTTATCCCTCACGCTGAAATCCCACAGATTCTTTAAATTCGAAACGTCGGGTATAGGACCCGTAAACTGGTTACTGTGCAACCAAACCTGTGCCAACAGGGTCATGTTCTGTATGACCTCGATCGTCCCGTTGAGCTTCGAATTCCCGGCCTTCCCATTCAGCCAGAGGATCTGAATCGTCATCCCGGCGAAGCTCGCGGGCAGCCCGCCTTCCAGGTTATTGAAGGCCAACTGAAGCGCGAACATGCTGGGGAAATTCACCGCATTGATGAAATCGGGAATTTGCCCGATCACGTTCGCTTGGGTCGCGGTGAAATTCTGAAGGGTGGTGCAATCTTTCAGGCTAGCGGGAATCCCCCAAGCAGCGAAGTTGTTGTAGCTCAGGTCAACCGCTTGCAGAGACGACATACCAGTGAAGAAGTCCGCAGGAATGGAGGTGAAATTGTTGCGGCTTAGAAGCAACACCTGTTCCAAGAAGGGGGCCAAGAAAGCACAGAATCACTCGCTCCTTCCCCCGAAAATCATCTAGGCCAAAAAAAAAAGAAGAAGAAAAGAGGCCCGCGGACTCGGTACCTGCAATTGAGCCAACCCGGCGAAACTCGGGAGGGCGCCGGCGAGCTGGTTGTTCATGACCTCGAACCGCGTCAGAACAGTGAGTTTGCTGATGTCCGGAGGGAGGGTCCCGGACACGCCCTGGTTACCTATCTGGATCCGGTCGACCCGGTTGCCGGTGCACCCGACCTGGGTCCACTTGCACGGGTCGGCGTTGGACCAGTCGAGGGAGGAAGGGAGCGTCAGGCTCTTCTTGAGGGCTTGCATTGCGAGGACGTCGCTCTGCAGGGTCTGAGCAGAGGCAGCGAGGCACAGGGACAGCAGCAGCAGCAGCGGGGGAGGGAGAAGGGCCAGGAGGGGGAGGTCCCGGCGGCGACGACCCATCGTCGGGCGTCGTCTCCGCCGCCGAGGAGCGGCGGCGGGGAACGGCGGAGGCGGCCTTGCTGGGGCTCACGCGCGGCGTTCGACGGAGGGGAAAGGCGCTGCGTTTCGCAGTTTCGACCGTGGGAAACGGAAACTGCACGCAGAGCGAGATAGAGAGAGAGAGAAGGGTGTGGTATGTTGCTTTGATAGAGAGAGAACGAGAGAAGAAGCGGCGCAGATTGAGGATGAAGAAAATCAAGGGAGGAAAAGAGAGACAGAGAGAGAGAGAGAGAGAGAAAAAGAGAGGTGAAAATGCTTTTTAAGGAAGCGTGGGATTACAATGGAAAGTGCGATGAAGAAAAGGGAAAATCTTCTTTCTTTCCCTTTTTTTTACTGTAAGAAATAGAAGGGAATACACATCGAACGACGAGGACCAGGAAAGATTTCCTCTTATTACACCCGTACAGCTTTCGTATCGAATACAATCGCTTTCGGACAGCATCTCAGGACGGACGGACGGACCTCGCTGTAGCAAAAATAAATTTATTTTCGCCGTCCTACTTTAAAATTCGCTAAAAATCTTAAATTATATTTATCAAGAAATATTTACCTCAAATTTTTGGTGAGATCAAAAATCCTAAATTTGATATATTTATCCTAAAAATTATATAATATGACGTGTTTATCCCAAACTTATTCTCGGACACCAAAATAGTTTGGACTTTTTGTGTCATAACAAAAAATTTAGAATATGGAATTTTTGATATTAAAAAAAAAGTTTGGAATAAATTTAGTGTTATAGGAGTATAAGTTTGAGTTTTTAGGTGTCACAAAAAATAATTAAGGGCGTATGTGTCTTGGTGGCAAAAAATTTATGATTTTTTCATGGCTTTGCCCCTAATTGAAATTAGACATAAAACCAAAATTCTTTTCTCGTATTAATCTCCAATAAAAGGCACCTACATTATTTCTCGCGCCGATAACCCAATATTTAATTCCCTGCGTTGCCTCTCTTTTTCCTCAAAAAGGATAGAAATCGACCATGCCCCTGTCGTATGGAAGGGGATGAAACGCAACAGCTGGCACATGCGCGTGGGGCCCGCGGGGAATTGAAAATCAAGAAAGAATAAATTTTGGGGGGCGTTTATTAGTGACATCATTAGGTGTGACTCGGGAGCAAAGTGGTCGACACGTAAGGTGAAGGACCCCCTTTATAATAAAAGGCGTGATAATTTAGTGGCATCCCAGGAGCAGATTACGGCCTTACTCTTTACGACTATTATAATTTAGATCTGACTAATGGAGTGATACGGAGCATGAATCGCCGGATCGCGTCATTAATGATGCTCTGACTTTGGAAAAAAATCACATGCGACCTCCCTGAGACGAAAACCAAGTTATTACGTAGAAATTCAGACAGCTGAATTTACTTTAAAAGCTGAGTGTTATGCACAGGCGTTACGATTTACAAATCGAGAAGTTGAGTGTGAAAAACTACTTTATTATATAAAATGTTGTATCATGGGATACGAAAAAGATATTATTGATGAAAGCACATAATTTGATGAAATTAGGAATGCGAAAGGATGAAAATACGCCTGAGATCGAAAATTCTGTCATTATAAAGTAGTTGTAAGATAGAAAAATGGTTCGAATTTCGCTATTAAAAAACGCAGGAGGGTAAGATAGAAAAATTAATCTAATGCATGTGCCAATGCATGACGTGTCTGTAAAAAATATTTATTGCGGTATGAAACACCATATCCCAAAAGACAAAAGGGAAATCGACGCAATAGTGGTGGTGTGTCGCTGAACTCGAAATTGGCTTCTTCTTCTTCTCCTTCCCCTCCTCCTTTCAAGAACCATTCTTTTTTACCGATTTTTCTTTTCCAGATTTGTTTAGAACTCGGCACCAGATAAAATAAAATATTAGCAAAAAACCATATGATAGTTTCTGGAATAGAAGAGCCTGGGGAGGCCCGGAAGAAATCCAAGATCCGGTTGTCCTTTTCTGTCATTTGGACATTAAAAAAACTCGTCGCCCCGGGACATTCTCGAGCCACGTGGCGAAGCGCCCCGAACGTGAAAACCGTCCTAGGTTAATCTAATCGAAACTCCCCCCGCCCGCCCCTTAATCTGGAGCCTAATTCCCGTCGTCACTACCCGCGTTGACGAATTTGCCCCTCCTGGACCGGCGAAATTATTCATCACGGGCGGCGATGGAGGAGTTATTAATGGCGTGTCTGGTATGTCTGTCAATCCCCGAAGAAAAAAGATCTCTGACAACCGCATTCAAATCCTGACACACTTCTCTTCTTCTTCGTCTTTTTTTTTTCTTTTGTCTGAACCGAACTGAACTGCACCGCATGTCATTACTTTGCTGCACTAATCGAAATTAAGAGGGGTGGTGGGCCCCACACATGACTTCGATTCCCAGACATAAATATGATTAGTTAGTTGGGCGGGCGGAGGTCGAGCCCGTGGCCTATCATGCTTGCGGAATTTGGCCGGCCTTGGCTACTTTAATCGGGTCCACAGAAAGATGGAGGAAGGAGCCCCTCCTTGTGGAATAGGGGTTTGTGTTGTTATTAGAGCATGTGGCAAATATATATGCATAAGTAGCTCTCGTGTTTAGCCTACCCAATGCCATAATTGAATTGATTTTACGTCGTCGGCAACACGATAAAATTCTGCGTCTGAATACGTGGAGTTATGACAAGAACAATATGTCAGATTATTCGATTCATAAGTGTAAAAAAATGACTCGATTTAAAAATGTAACTTAGTTTAGTTTTAGACTTTCAAGGTCATGACATGCTATTTTAAAAATCGATTAAACGGGAAAAGATGCATTTCATGTCTGGTGTGTGACATAGTTCTTTCTATTTTTTATTTTGTGTTAACCCATGTCTTGTCCGTAACATCATGTCACTGGTTCATTTAATTGTTGTTGTAAGGAATATATTTAATTGTTTTGATGCGACACGATACAAATCGAGACATTGAAATAAGATGGGGACATGGAAGACCTGGGGAACGAGGCTGGGGCAGCAGACACACGCTCAACTGAACAATTAAGTCAATTTGGGTATTTCGTATGTTGTCCATTTGCTGTACCTCCTTCCCTCTAGTCCCAACCAAAAAACGGTGCTTTTACGGACAATATGTCCCACACATCTTTAACAGCGACGAGGAATAAAGCACTGTCTAGCCACTTCTTTTGAAACTAAGAGGTGATCGATGGGTGGGCCTAGACCGGTCACTTTGGTCGGGCCTCAAGTGTTGTCCAGGCCTCCTCATCACAAAAGTTTATATCATGGTGCCATTTTGGACCAACATTGCTCCAGCGGTCCCATGGGCTGTGAAGCCCATAATTATGTCCATTTGAAACTTGATTACGTATATATTAATGAACAAATCGCATTGTGTTACCCTCGCAACTCTATTCGGTGCATCTTCATTTGGCATGAGAATTTCCCATCCATAGATCCTAATTTAGTGTCAGCATTAAGTGCCATAGTGATAGCTCCGTTTCAACCTAAATAGTTCCGTCAATTAATCAATAGTTGAGAGATTAAACCTGCACCTGGTTTATTCATGGATGAATGCAGAATGGCTTATTCGTATCTATTATGGTCAGGCCACGTAAGGTCCAAGTACTCGATTGATTATTTGCCCATCGGATTGATCGGAAGCCATGGAGGATCAACGGAAGACAATGAAATGAGATTTTATATAATGAGATGACATGCCCTAATGCTCCGGTGCCACAGAAATTTTGAGACGAGGTCAAACTATCAATGCGAAAGGTTAGATGATGATTAGTCTCTTATATATACACATTAACTAATACGAGCAAAAAAATAACCTCCCGATTTCAAATTAAAATACCCCATTATTTAAAATATAAGTCAGGATTTCAAATATGTCATGTCAATTATAAATCATTTGTTTTTTCGAAATCAATTGTTAAAAGATTTAATTTTATTCCTTGCACGAGAACGCTTACAAATTTCATAGATAGGTAGAATCAACATCTCTAGCTCCTCCATTCATTCGCCATATGTTAGAATATGACGACCGGCCAGTCTTTGTTGCTGGGTGTTCATCGTCATCATAGAGCTTCATGAAAGCCTGCGTGAAGAATCGAAGGACCATTACTCAGCGTGTGATAACGGATTTAGCAAAATCAAAATCGTTCTTGATTGTTGAGAGATATCATCTCGCACGTACCGATCGTAGGTCACTTTTACTATGCCGGCCACCGGGTCCGCGATGGTCTCAAAAGCTTCCTTCGAGAGATCGATGGTGCCGGTGCACCTGCCTGGGCAATGGTCGACGATCCTCACCTCAACCGACCTGCCCTTACACGGGTCTTGAATGCCCGAGTAGGCGGCGCCGATGCACGTCACCCGGTACGTGCTTCCACAGGCAGCCCCGCCCGCCCAAAAGGTGTCGCTCGCCGCTGCTATCATCACGCCTTGAGGCTGGCTTCCATAGCATGCCGAAGCTGCGCGACCAAGGAATTCGACGATACAATCGATTAGCGGAAAAATCAAAGGATCACCCCGCTCAACTCTACTGCAGAAACATCTTCGCATGATGCACCGGAGAAACTTACGAACGTATTGCTGGTAGAATGTTGCCGTGCCTGAATCAGCTAGAGTTGCCAATGGAATGGAGGAAAGCGCAAGAGCAAATAAGGTTAGGACAAAGACATGGTGATTAGCTGCCATCGTTGTTCTGATTTCCTCGCTGATCTCTCGTCTGCGAAATACGGCAAAGCCCTAATATGGGTTTTTTTATACCGTCTACCGCCAGTTCAGTATCCGAATCCACGTTCTAATTGATTAAGTTGTCAAAAATGGTTGGAATTACTCAAATTCCTATTTCGCTGCATCAAATTGAATGCCTTTCCTCGTTTTGTTGATGCTATTCGTCTTCCAAATATGTCATGTAAATCTTACTCCTCATTTTTGCATCATGGAGAGGCTTATATTGCCAAAGTTTTTCCCCACAATTTCTAGGAATCGTTATGTATGTGTGCATATCGTCACATTGAGAATAAAAAAGTGATAGAATGGAATGAACATTAGCATAAATATCAATGAATATGGCAATAAATCTTGTGATCATTCACATAAACTCATTATTCGGAGCAGAAGTTCTTGTTCTCCTCAAGGATCTGTGTAACTATTCAAATGAATCCATTTCAAGGAATCTATGTCGAAACCTCGTCGCAAAGTAGTCATGATATGTTCTCTTTTTTTTTTCTTGGGTATGGGTAGTCATGATATGACCTTAAAAAAAAACATACAGAGAATGTCCTTATAGAACATTAAGAATGGAAAAAATATCTTGTCGAAGTGGTTATATGAGGAAAAAAATACCTTATATGTTAATGAACACTGACCATAATAAGAGGGATACTAGCAAGAAATTTTTAAATTTATTATACTTATACTATCTAATCATAAACCTTTCAATTTGGCAAATTTAATATTAACCAATTTGACAATTTACTAATATAGTACATCCAGTCACTTTTGATTACAAATTGTTGACATTGACGCAAGCTATTATATGTGGTATGGCCGACGTTGACGGATGGCTACAAGGACCCCTCTCACCAGATCTAGCTAGGCCAACCCTCGTCAGGCCTCACTCGAATGTGGGCGAGGGCCACCCTCGCTAGATTGGGCGAGGCTCGGCAAGGACCCTCGTCAGCAAATCTTGTGGACGATAGCCAGCAACTGGCCATTCCCTAAAAGAAAAGGGAAAAAAACAAAGAAGGAAAAGAAATCCAAAAAATTATCAAAAATTGTAAAAACTGTCTATATCAGTACTAGCCATTGACATAGAATGGCTATCATCCACATCAGTGATTTTCAATTAAAATGTATTAGATGGACTATAATGGTAAATCATCAAAGGTTATGTTTGGTCGTCCAGATTTTAATCGTAATAGGATTTAATAAAATAGGATATGAAATTCACGAATTTTGCTACATCCTATCAACTATTTGGTGATTGCAATAATAAAGTCGGATATATTCACATATGTCATGTACATTGTTTGGTATAAAAAGTATATTAGTATAAATGAACCAAAAATTTTACAAACGGAAATAATAAAAATCTCTCATAACACTATTTTAATTTTCCTGATTTTAATTAATTTATTTTTTCTTTCTATCTTCCCATTCCACCATTCTCTAATAAAATTTTATTATATAGTAAACCGTACTAATATACCAAAACTACTAAAATACCTAAAATATATAAATATATATTGAAATTATATTATAAAATAGAATTAAATTCGAATTATCAAATTAAATTAAAATAATTAATTTTTTTGTTATTTTGAATTTATTATATTGTAATTCAAATATTATTTATGTTGAAAAATAATTTTAATTTTGCTAATTTAAGATTTTTTATTTGAGAAATATAACTTTCCTATTTTAGATAATAGAAATCATATCCACATTTATCACATCTCCTCAATGGGATAATATTATCCAATTTATATCCCCCTTATATCCACTTTTCTCCTATTTTGAGTAGGCACTAAATGCAAGATAGGTGTTCTTAATTATATTCTGATTGTCAAACATAGCTAAAAAGTTTATGACTTGGGTAAATGAAAAGTTTATAACTGAATTTGTATAAATATAATAAGTTTATGACTTTCTTAGTAATTTCGATTCATATTAAGGTATATACTGTCAAGCAACTTATATAGTTTTTTACATGGAGTTTCCCCTTTCATTCAATTGACAGTGAAATTTGGATTCTACCGGCGGTGGACGATATAATAACCCCTAGGACAAATAATTATTAATTCCAAAATGCTTCGTGGCAAGCCATAGAGAAAGCATGCGCCATTTATGGATGGTCGTGCAACACAAATTCCAAACTTATGAAGCTAGCGACGTTGTTTTGTTCTCTTATGTCAGTCTTCTTTTTATCATTTCTTACTATCTCTAGGCTGCTTGAAGACACGAGTTGAGTAGGGAAATGGCAACACCCAAGGGGAACGGTAGGGTTTGGGGCCTCTCCTGTATGTTATCATAGGGAAAATACTCGCTTGGAAAGCTCACAACTTTATTTATCGACATGGGCATCATCAGCTTCGCGATGCTGATTTCACACACGATAAGCAAACAACATTACAGAACCATGCAACATTATTTCAAGCCATTCCTTAATCCATCATAATCACCAACAAGCGGCCTCCACGTTGGTGTTATCAGGTGCTATTCAGAGATCAGCTTCACGAGAGCCTGCGTAAAGAAAGCCCAAGCACCATCAGCACTTGGAGACGTACGCGATTTATGATCGAAACCAAAGAGAATAACCGTCGAGATCATGCATGAGGATCGAGGTACACGGACCAGGCGTAGGATATGTATACTTTACCGGCTTCTAGGTGGCTATGGCCACGAAAGCTTCCTGCGAGAGGTCGATGGTGCCGCAACACCCCGACGGGCTCACCACCACTGATGCGCCGGTGCCGGGGGAGTAGTTATCGGTAATGCAGGAGGCGTAATGTCTTTACCTAAGTCAGGATTACCATCTTTATTTATTTTTACATTACTCTGAAAAGTAGGCACTTTACCGGACAATTTGTTGTAGGAAACGTCCAGCTCTGTGAGATTAGGCAGTGTCGTGAGCTCACTAGGTATTGTACCGGTAAGATTATTGTGGGACAGCAACAGCTTCTGCAGCGACGTGAGTTTAGAATATTCAGGAGTAATAGTTCCAGAAAGACCCATATTTGGGAAATTAATATCAACGATGTTGCCCCCAGAACATGAAATCCCTGTCCACGCACTCGCTGAGTTACAAGCACTATTCCCTTGCCAACTCTGAGCAAATTTAACAGGGTAACCCAATGGTCGAGCAATGGAGAGCAGTATATCAACCGTGGGATCACAAGGAATGGCTGGCTCGGACGAGCAAAAGCTATTCACACCGGTCATATCGACTTGAACAACTTTAGTATCGAAAGCAGGCATCGATCCCTGAAGCAGATTATTCGTCAGATTAACAACCTTAAGGCTAGGAAGCTTCACCAGGGAGTCGGGCACAACGCCAGTCAACTGGTTATCCCTCACGCTGAAATCCCACAGATTCTTCAAATTCGAAACGTCGGGTATAGGACCCGTGAACTGGTTACTGTGCAACCAAACCTGTGCCAACAGGGTCATGTTCTGTATGACCTCGATCGTCCCGCTGAGCTTCGAATTCCCGGCTTTCCCATTCAACCAGAGGATCTGAATCGTCGACCCGGCGAAGCTCGCGGGCAGCCCGCCTTCCAGGTTATTAAAGGCCAACTGAAGCGCGAACAGGGTGGGGAAATTCCCCGCATTGATGAAATCGGGGATTGGACCGGTCACGTTCGCTTGGGTCGCGGTGAAATTCTGAAGGGAGGTGCAATCTTTCAGGCTATCGGGAATCCCCCAAGCAGCGAAGTCGTTGTAGCTCAGGTCAACCGCTTGCAGAGATGACATACCAGTGAAGAAGTCCGCAGGAATGGAGGTGAAATTGTTGCGGCTTAGAAGCAACACCTATTCCAAGAAGGGGGCCAAGAAAGCACAGAATCACTCGCTCCTTCCCCGAAAATCATCTAGGCCAAAAAAAAAAAGGAAAAAGAAAAGAGACCCACGGACTCGGTACCTGCAACTGTGCCAACCCGGCGAAACTGGGGAGGACGCCGGAGAGCTGGTTATTCATGACCTCGAACCGCGTAAGGGCAGTGAGGCTGCTGACGTCCGGAGGGAGGGTCCCGGACACGCCCTGGTTACCTATCTGGATCCGGTCGACCCGGTTGCCGGCGCACTGGACCTGGGTCCACTTGCACGGGTCGGCGTTGGACCAGTCGAGGGAGGAAGGGAGCGTCAGGCTCTTCTTGAGGGCTTGCATTGCGAGGGCGTCGCTCTGCAGGGTCTGAGCAGAGGCAGCGAGGCACAGGAACAGCAGCAGCAGCAGCAGGGGGAGGAGGGGGAGGTCCCGGCGGCGACGACCCATCGTCGGGTGTCGCCTCGGCAGCAGGCCCTCGACGGACGCGGCCTTAGACGGAGGGGAAAGGCGCTGCGTTTCGCAGTTCGACAATGGGAAACGGAAACTAGACGCAGAGCGCGAGAGAGAGAGAGAGAGAGAAGGGTGTGGTACTGTTGATTAAATAGAGAAGGAGAGAGAGAGAAGGGAAAATGCTTTTTAAGGAAGCGTGGGATTACAATGGAAAGTGCGATGAAGAAAAAGGGAAAAGCTTCTCTCTTTCCCTTTTTTTTGCTGTAAGAAAAAGAAGGAAATACACATCGAACGACGAGGACCAGGAAAAATTCCCTCTTATTACACCCGTACAGCTTTCGTATCGAATACAATCGCTTTCGGACGGCATCTCAGGACGGACAAACCTCTCTGTAGCAAAAATAAATTTATTTTCGCCATCCTAATTGAAAGGATAAAATTAGCTAAAAATCTTAAATTATATTTATCGTGAAAAATCTACTTCAAATTTTTGGTGATATTAAAAATCCTAAATTTGATATATTTACCTTAAAATTATATTTACTCCAAACTTATTATGAGACACCATGATAATTTGAATTTTTTCTATCATGAGAAGAAGTTTAGGGTAAATGAGGTATATTTTATATCAGAAAAATGTTTAGAATAAATGTTGCATTATACGGATATAAGTTTGAGTTTTTAGGTGTCACAAAAAATAATTAAGGGCATATGTGTCTTAGTGGGAAAAAATTTATGATTTTTTCGTGGCTTTTCCCCTAATTGAAATTAGACATAAAACCAAAATTCTTTTCTCATATTAATCTCCAATAAAAAGCACCTAAATTATTTCTCGCGCCGATAACCCAATATTTAATTCCCCGCGTTGTCTCTTTTTCCTCAAAAAGGATAGAAATCGACCGTGCTCCTGTCGTACGGAAGGGGGTGAAACGCAACAGCTGGCACATGCGCGTGGGGCCCGCGGGGAATTGAAAATCAAGAAAGAATAAATTTCGGGGGGCGTTTAGTGACAGCATTAGGTATGAATCGGGGCAAAGTGGTCGGGGGGGCGGTTTAGTGACAGCATTAGGTATGAATCGGGAGCAAGGTGGTCATTTATGACTAATATAATTTAGATCTGACTAATCGAGTGATACGGAGCATGAATCGCGGGATCGCGTCATTAATGATGCTCTGACATAGGAAAAAAATCACATGCGACCTCGCCTAAGATGGAAACCAAGTTATTACGTAAAGATTCGAAGAGCTGAATTTACTTTAAAAGCTCGAGTGTCATGCACAGGCGTTACGATTTATAAATCGAGAAGTTTAAGTGTGAAAAATTACTTTTATTATATGAAGTGTTGTATCATGGGATATGAAAAAGATATTATCGATAAAAGCACATAATTCGATGAAATTGCGAATGCGAAAGGATGTAAATATATCTGAGATCGAAAATTCCGTGACTGTGAAATAGCTATAAGATAGAAAAATGGTTCTTATTTCGCTGTTAAAAAACGCAGGAGGGTAAGATAGAAAAATTAATTTAATGCATGTGCCAATGCATGACGTGTCTGTAAAAAATGTTAATTGCGGTATGAAAGACCATATCCCAAAAGACAAAAGGGAAATCGACGCAATGGTGGTGGTGTGTCGCTGAACTCGAAATTGGCTTCTTATTCTTCTCCTCCTCCTCCTTTCAAGAACCATTCTTTTTTACCGATTTTTTTTTTCCAGATTTGTTTAGAACTCGATACCAGATAAAATAAAACACTAGCAAAAAACATAGGATAGTTTCTGGAATAGAAGAGTCTGGGGAGGCCCGGAAGAAATCCAAGATCTGGTTGTCCTTTTCTGTCGTTTGGACATAAAAAAACTCGTCGCTCGGGACATTCTCAAGCCACGTGGCGACGCGGGCGCGCCTCCCCGAACGTAAAAACCGTCCTACATTAATCTAACCGAAACATCTTCCCATGATGCACCGGAGAAACTTACGAACGTATTGCTGGTAGAATGTTGCCGTGCCTGAATCAGCTAGAGTTGCTAATGGAATGGAGGAAAGCGCAAGAGCAAATAAGGTTAGGACAAAGACATGGTGATTCGCTGCCATCGTTGTTCTGATTTCCTCGCTAATCTCTCGTCTGCAAAATACGGCAAAGCCCTAATACGGGTTTTTTTAATACCGTCTACCGCCAGTTTAGTATCCGAATCCGCGTTCTAATTGATTAAGTTGTCAAAAATGGTTGGATTTACTCAAATTCCTATTTCGTTGCATCAAATTGAATGCCTTTCCTCGTTTGGTTGATGCTATTCGTCTTCCAAATATGTCATGTAAATCTTACTCTTGTTTTCTGCATCATGGAGAGGCTCATATTGCCAAAGTTTATACCCCACAATTTCCAGAAATCGTTATATCTGTGTGCATATTATCACATTGAGAATAAAAAAAAGTGATAGAATGGAATGAATAATTATATATATATATATTAATGAATATGGCAATAGATCTTGTGATCGTTCACATAATCTCATTATTCGGAGCAGAAGTTCTTGTTCTCCTCGAGGATTTATATAACTGTTCAAATGAATCCATTTCAAGGAATCTATGTCGAAACCTCGTCGCAATGTAGTCATGATATGTTTTTTTCTTTTTTCTTTTTTTTGGGTATGGGTAGTCATGATACGTCCTTAAAAAAAAAAAACCATACTGAGAATGTCCTTATAGAACATTAAGAATGGAAAAAATATCCTGTCGAAGTGGTTATATGAGTAAAAAAATACATTATATGTTAATGAACACTGACCATAATAAGAGGGATACTAGCAAGAAATTTTTAAATTTATTATACTTATACTATCTAATCATAAACCTTTCAATTTGGCAAATATAATATTAACCAATTTGACAATTTACTAATATAGTCCATCCGGTCACTTTTGATTAGAAATTGTTGACATGGACGAAAGCTATTATATGTGGTATGGCCGACGTCGATGGATGGTTGCAAGGACCCTTCTCGCCAGATTTAGCTAGGCCAACCCTCGTCAGGCCTCACTTGAACGTGGGCGAGGGCCAACCTTGCTAGATTGGGCGAGGCTCGGCAAGGACCCTCGTCGGCCAATCCTGTGGACGATAGCCGGCAACCAGCCATTCCCTAAAAGAAAAGGGAAAAAAACAAAGAAAGAAAAGAAATCCAAAATATTATCAAAAAATTGTAAAAACTATCTATATCGGTACTAGCCATTGACATAGAATGGCTAGCATCCACATAAGTGATTTCCAATTAAAATTTATTAGATGGACTATAATGGTAAATCATCGAAGGTTATGTTTGGTCGTCCAAATTTTTAATCATGATAAGATTGGATAAAATAAGATATGAAGTTCATGAATTTTGCTACATCCTATCAACTATTTGGTGATTGCAATAATAAAGTCGGATATATTCACATATGTCATGTACTTTGTTTGGTATAAAAAATATATTAGTATAAATGAACCAAAAATTTTACAAACAGAAATAGTAAAAATCTCTCACAACACTATTTTAATTTTCCTTATTCTTTAATTAATATATTTTTTTTCTTTCTATCTTCCCCTTCCACCATTCTCTAATAAAATTTTATTATATAGTAAACTGTACTAATATACCAAAAATACTAAAATACCTAAAATATCTAAAAATATATTGAAATTATATTATAAAATGGAATTAAATTCGAATTATAAAATTAAATTAAAATAACTAATTTTTATGTTATTTTGAATTTATTATATTATAATTCAATATTATTTATGTTGAAAAATAATTTTAATTTTGCTAATTTAAGAAATTTGTTATTTGAGAAAAATAACTTTCCTATTTTAGATAACAGAAATCATATCCACATTTATCACATCTCCCCCATGGGATAATATTATCCATTTTATATCCCCCTTATATCCACATTTCTCCTATCTTGAGTAAGCACTAAATGCAAGATAGGTATTATGAATTTTATTCTGATTGTCAAACACCTAAAAAGTTTAGGACTTAATTGGGTAAATGAAAAGTTTATAACTGAATTTGTATAAACGTAATGAGTTTATGACTTTCTTAGTAATTTCGATCCATAATAAGGTATATGCTATCAAGTAACTTATATAGTTATTTATATGGAGTTTCCCCTTTCATTCAATTGACGGTGGAATTTGGATTCTACCGGCAGTGGACGATATAATAACCCCTAGGACAAATAATTATTAACTCCAAAATGCTTCGTGGCAAGACATAGAGAAAGCACGCGCCATTTATGGATGGTCGAGCAACACAAATTCCAAACTTATGAAGCTAGCGACGTTGTTTTGTTCTCTTATGTCAATCTTCTTTTTATCATTTCCTACTATCTCTAGGCTGCTTGAAGACACGAGTTGAGTACGGAAATGGCAACACCCAAGGGGAACAGTAGGGTTTGGGGCCTCTCCTGTATGTTATCATAGGGAAAACTACTCGCTTGGAAAGTTCACAACTTTATTTATTGACATGGGCATCATCAGCTTCGCGACGCTGATTTCACACACGATAAGCAAACAACATTATAGAACCATGCAACATTATTTCAAGCCATTCCTTAATCCATCATAATCACCAACAAGTGGCCTCCACGTTGGTGTTATCAGGTGCTATTCAGAGATCAGCTTCACGAGAGCCTGCGTAAAGAAAGCCCAAGCACCATCAGCACTTGGAGACGTACGCGATTTATGATCGAAACTAAAGAGAATAACCGTCGAGATCATGCATGAGGATCGAGGTAGACGGACCAGTCGTAGGATATGTATACTTTTCCGGCTTCTAGGTGGCTATGGCCTCAAAAGCTTCCTGCGAAAGGTCGATGGTGCCGCAACACCTTGACGGGCAATAGTCGGCGCCAGTGCCGGGGGAGTAGTCGTTGGTGATGCAGGAGGCGTGTTGACACTTAAATTTTGGCTATCCGGTCATTTATTTATTGCATAGAAAATTAGGGGTTAATTTAATCCCTAAAAAAATATTAATTGCATAACATATAAATTTAGGTACATTTATTTTGCATTTATTTATTGGACCAGTGGTGGATGGGTTCGAATTAGCAGTTCTGAACTTTAACTTGGCAAGTCGGACTAAGGCCACGAAGAGAGCAAATTGGCCCAAAAATTAATGATAAAAATTTCTTGTGGAAAATGGGAATTTGAAATTTTTCTGGGATATGATGAATTTTTTGGATTGGGCAAATGTGAAATGCAAATATTGCATTCGGAAAAGCGAATATTGCATTTGGAAAAAGAATCTTCGTGAATATCGATTTGGAA
The DNA here is from genome assembly GCA_014182365.1 of Eucalyptus tenuipes. NCBI lineage: Eukaryota > Viridiplantae > Streptophyta > Magnoliopsida > Myrtales > Myrtaceae > Eucalyptus > Eucalyptus tenuipes. The sequence goes on along the minus strand of CM024538.1, from coordinate 25,707,220 downwards.
AATTAAAAAAAAAAAAAAACCTAATCGGTGACCTATAAAAAGGTAAAATGTGTAGGGTTTCTCAAGGGGCCACACATATTGATACATACGGCCACACAAGAGGGGGTTTTTTTTTTTTTTATCACGTCAAAAGGGGGCTTTTCTCGGTTTCTAGGTAAAAAATTCCACACAAAAAGAGAGCCTTTTGTTTCTTTCTTTCTTTCGTCGGGGCGAAGTCCAGATCAGTCCGCAGCAGACCAACCGCCGACGATTGCTTAGTAGCTCTCACGAAGCCTTGTCGTCGTGCTCAACAGTTATACACGCTTCAGACCAGGCGAGTCTTCAAGCAATTCCAACAAGCACCGTCGCCGCGGCTACCACCTGCCGAACCACCGTCATCGAAGTCTCCAGCCTCCCACCTCATCATCGATGAGCACACTTCCAAACATCGAGACTTATTTTGGCTTTTGGTCAAAGTGGTGGAAGTTGTCTCATATTGCATGGTGAATTTTGGAGAATTGCCCGTGAATTCTTGAGAAAGAAATATAAGTGGGGTCAAGGGCAAGAGACCATCGCGACTTTGGAGTTCTCAGTTGAGATTACTTGGCCCAACAAAAACACCAAAATTCTTTGGCAATTGTCGAGGAGTCTGGGTGTTCAATAATTGCAACAACTTTGTGCGCCATGTCCATATCTGCTGCCCAACATGTGCCCGATATCCTTAGGGCATGTTTGGTAACCGTCCCAATAGTGCAAGATTCTGATTTTTTGTTCTCCGGAGTAGTTTTGGAATAGAATCGCGTTTGGTAAAATTTTTGTTCCGGGAACAAATTTAAAGGAGAATCAAGAATAAAAAAAATTGATTCTTGTTCCGGGAACAAAATTGAGAATCAAAACTCTTCTTCTTCTTCATCGATCGCCGCCCGCCGCCGCCGGTCGCCGTCCGCCGCCGCCGATCGCTGGCAATCGATCTAGCGAGCTCGCCAAGCCAGGGTGAGGTCTAGCGAGCTCGCCCAACCTCGCCGGTGGCTGGGCGAGGCTTGCGACACCCGGCGCCGCCGGTGGGCGGGCGGGCCTCGCCAGCCCCGGCGAGGCCGGCCGGCCACCGGCGAGGCTCGGCCTCATCGAGGGCCGGCGACACTCTAGTGAGGTCACCGACCCTCGTCTGGCTGGTCGCCGGTCCGGTGACCAACCTGAAGAAGAAGAAGAATATGAGAAAAAAGAAAAGAAAAAAAAGGAAAAAATATTTAAAAATTAAAAGAAATTTATTTGGAATAGAATTAATGAACACTGCACCAAACATAATTCTATTCCAAAATCGAAAATTTTGTACGGTTACCAAATGCGTTCTTTTACTCAAAATCAATTTTCGGGAACAAAATAAAAAATAATAATTTCGATCGAATTTGTTACGAGAATAGAATCGTTACCAAACGCGTCCTTAACGTCTAGCAGCTCATCTGGTGACTGGCAACCAGAAACAACGCTATCTAACGTGCTGTTGTCTCTATGCAAGCGCTGGAGACCCAGTTTGCGACGTGACCCACCATCCATGCCCTTTTGGCTTCTGTTTTGCAGGATCTTTAATGGATCTTCAACTGAAACCCGTGACCTCTCACCATCAATCCCACCAAGACCGCCATCATTAGCTGCGGTCGTGAATTCGGAACGAAATTTGCAAACTAGTTTTTAGCCACATGAAGTCTTTGCCGTAAGAGTGGGGGTCAGCCGTGCACCTCCGACGATCGTGCCTATCACCCTCACCGGAGCCCTTGGTTGACCCAACATCACAGCCACCGTCCTTGAGCCGTGCCGCGCCGAGTTTCCATCATTGGTCCGTTCTACTAATCGGATTTTTGAAAAAAATTCAAATTTAGGTAGAGATTTATTTTACTAGGTTGATTTATTAGGTAGGTTTATTTTATTAGGTAGATTTATTTTATCCTATTTTAGTTTTTGATATTTTGTCTGTTTGTTTGAAATATTACTCGATGCATTGGTTGAAATTCCTTATATACCGCCTCAATTCGCAACCGCACACGAATTTTTATTCCATCTATAAAGCTTTAGATAGACTAATTAATCACGCGGGAGTAAAATTGATATCTTGATTTTTAAGGCTTAAGATCAATTTATTGATTTTATTAGCGAAATAATCAAGTTTGAATCTAAATTTGAATGATGGATAACATTTTTGATGACCATGGATGATTTGGTGTTTATCTTTTAATTGTTTTGTTTATCCCAAAAAAAAAAAAAAAGAAAATTGCATTTGCATTTCATGTAGATTAGGATTGATTTTCCTAGATAGAATTGCATGATGAGACAATTTTCTAAGTTAAGATATGATTCAGATTAGTCTATTCCTAACTTAAAATCTATAATATCTCACTTTAGTTAGGTTTTTATTTTTCAGCAATTTTAATTACGAATTTTCATAAAAAATACAAAAAAATCATGAGCATGTCATATAGAACTAGGTTCATGAAATTCATGTCATTTAGTGATTGTTGCTAGGTCCATTTAATTAGAAATTGCTCGTCATTAGATTAGGTCATTTAATAAATGTCGCGTGACATATAGCTTGCATATTAAATTCCATGTTGCATGTCATTTTAGTTGAAATAATTTTGTACGTCATTGCATTGCATTGCACGTAATTTCTAGGAATCATTTAAATAAGAGAAAATTCTTAAAAAAAGATTGAGTGATTGCGTGTTAATTAGAAATCATATCTAGGATTGTTGATATGAATTCTGATCTAACATTGCAGATGCTTTTGTTGCTATGAGGTATGTATTGCAATTTATTCATTGTTTTATCTAGGTGTTAAATTGGTGGTTTGTGCACCCGCATGAGTGAAGTAAAATCAATTCAAGCTGCCTGCAAAACATTTTTTTCAAAATAAAAAAGAAAGGTACCGAAATAGTATTAGAGAAATCTAATATAATCAAGTCCCTGTACCCAAAGCCTCTGGTTCATAGAAGTAAAATAATTATCCCATTATTTTACTTAGGTCTTTAATTGACCTACCGTAAACTGATTAGTAGCGACTCCCTTTTGCATGCTAGATATTTGAACTTAAGTCGCAAATTGGTATAGGCTTGGGAGAACTCGAGCTAAGTTAGACTTAGTAGTCCATTAACCTAATTTTAGGTGGTGCACTGGAAATTTTGGTCGCGACAGCTTGGCGACTTCTCTGGGGACTTGAGTTACAACTTTTAATGGACTTAGGCCAATTTTCTCTTCTTTTGAAAATTTTTTTTTGTTTGGCAGCGAGGATTCCAGGTACGTCCCTAATATTTAAGGTGTTAAATGTTCTTGCAAATGGGGAAGTATAAGGAGAGTAGTGATTGCTAACCCTTGTCTTGCAGGTTGAAGTTGGCGATGAATGTTTTGAATTCAAACTATTGAAGTGTTGCTTGATATAAACTATCATGCATGCCTTGCATTTGTACTATACTGTTGCACACACAACCTGCCGCTGGACCTGGGCCGCATCAGGATACCTAGGATGGTATTGAGTTGGATACGACTTCAACCGCGAGGCCGCGTAGTAGAGGTTGCCCAACTCAATCCCGAAAGCTTCTTTCTTGGCGTCAAGAATGTTTACCTCTGCCCGCGAGACTGTGTCGCATTGGGGTATCATTCTTGATTAAGTCGGAGTTAAGAGGACTTGACTTAGTACGCGAGGCTGCGACTAGTCATGCCACCATTTAAACTCCACTTTGCTAAGCCTGTCTAGAGTAGAAATTGAGCCTCACATCTCATGTGCATGTTTATGTGATTGCCATTGATTTTCCTTGGTGAAGTAAGTCTTCTATCCCTATACTATGCAATTTACTTACTTTGTTATACTTTTGGTTTGTCCATAACAATCTAGGCCAGTCATTGATTTAATTCCTTTGTCAATTAGAAATGAAATGAGAAAATTGCCATGCAATGAATCATTTGGAAAATAACAAAAAACTTTGGAGAATTTGTTTTCAATTCATGTCTAGGAAATTTGATCTTGCTAGGGTGTCTATTTTTCTAGCTCTTTTTTAGGAAATTCCCTTCTTGTATGAACTTTTCATGAACAAATGAAAAAAAATTAGATCGTTGTATGGATTGGCTCTCTACTTACACCTCATACTTACATATTCCCGTTCATTTGAATTAGGTGACTATGGAGCGATCTTGCTCACCCATCTTTACACGGTCGAGAGCTAAAATGACGGATCGAAACAAGTGAAAAATTGTGACTCGAAAAAGAAAGCCAAGAGACTTTTGAACTGTCTCATTTTCCCGAGATAGTGGAATTTGATGCCACCATGAAGAGATTAGTGACATAGCTGAAAGGAAGAATATCTGACCTGGAAGGTTCGCATCACAAGATTAAGAGCATTACTTTCTTGGCCTGATGAGAAAGAATCTGAAAAAAGCACATCAGGTTTCAATGATAGATCGATTGGCCCAACTGTTACTCAACAAGTTTGAGAACACATTTCAAAAGACTTAATGAAATGAGGGGCGAGTAAAAGAGGACCATCATCCTCTAATGGAAGAGGCAGGTCTCGTCCTTGAACATAATTAATTTTGGAAAATGACACTGTTCTTTTCCTTACAGATGACAAATTAAGGGCATGATAGATTTTGGTAGTGACCCGATTGAGACAAAATTTCCACCCAAACCAAAATGGATATTCCATGTGCATTTACTTTGATATTGCATAGTATCCTATTCACGCACATTGTTTTGTGCAGGGGCAAAAGCGAATTTTCAGTCTTGATAGGGACAATCCAAGGACATCCATTACTGAGGCAATTTCTTTGTGGGGCAATTCCCTGAATGAATGCTTAAAATCATGCTTTGAGTGTGGTAAATTGTCTGTTTTGAAGTCACGAAAACTGTTCATGCTTAAAGTTGCTGGACTCTTTTGAAAAGAAAATTTCTATAGTAATTTTACATATTTAACTCACCAATTTCATGTGGAGATTTGTCAAGATAGACAATTCAGTGGAGTGATATCAAATGCTTAAGAATGCAAAATGAGACGCGTCAGGATGATGAAAGGCAAGCTATATCCTATACACAGTCCCTTATTTATACACTTGTGAGATGAGTGTAGGAAGTTCCACATCCGCAAGGTAAAGAGTTCTCTCGCGAAAGGTATGACAACCGAAATGACGAGGGGCAGTTTATTTTTCTATTCCAAACATTATAGGTGATCCATTGCTTAACTACTTTGAGCTTCATACACTTGTGGAAATTCTTTCAAATTACCCCTGTCAAGAACCACCCAACATTGGGGCAAGTTGGAGGTAAGACAGCATCATGAGGTGACGAAAATGAAAAAAAAAAAAAAATCTTGCTCTCACTTGCATCAATCTTCAAGTCGTGCTATTACATTGAATTCATGTGGTAATTTAAGTGCCTTAGGATGATGAAGAGCATTTCTTTCTCTATCCTAGACAGTTATATTCTTTGCATAGCCTACTTGAGCCTGCAATTTTATTTCTCTAAACCCAGTTGGTGATCATCCCCCACACTAGGGCAAGGCAAAAAGCAATTGTTCAAACAGTATGGTCTGGAGTGCTGATAGAAGACGGAGACCTCCCAAATCTTAAAAGCACCATATGGTGGTTCAAAATAGAACTAAGGAACATGAAAAAGCAGTGTGCCTAGTAAAAGCAAGGCCAATGCCAATGAAAAAAAAAGTGAATAAAAAATGAATGAGAACTAGGGACATGAAAAAGCGGTGTGCCTGGTAAAAGCAAGGCCGATGCCCATAGATGGAAATGAAGAAAGTCAAGAGAGGTGACTATCAATTGTAAAAGGTTGCATCCCTCATGGAGCAATACTCAAAGAACAGTTTTTACAATGAATGGGGCGCCTTATGAAGACAATCTCTGATGGTGAAAAAGAAAACTGGTGACAATGCCAAGATGATCATCAACTTTGACCCCTATACACATCTTTGAGCCTAACATGCCTTTCGTTTCTCAACCAATGAACCCAGCCTATGTTACGTCCCTTGCAAAGTCTCTTCTAATCAAGGCATTGGAATGAACATGGGAGTTCATATATTTATAAGCATCACTCGAAAAAGTGCAAGCAATATTATTTTTTTTCTCATTTTGCAAGGTTCTTGACTTGTAAACGCGGAGATGATTGCAAAGCTGTTTTTTCAATAGCCTTGACTCAAAGAGTCCAATTGTTAAGCCATTGACCAAGCCCACATTACGGTCCTTGTTAAAGATCTCTCATATTGGTAAAGTAATACCGCTTGCGAGAATACTCGGACCCTTGTTGGTATGATGATAGTGAGATTGAGTGATTCTCCTAAAATAGCCCTTCTAAATGAGAGTGGGTGAAAGTCATTTCTAACTGAAAGTCTCTCATTTGGGATTCTTAAGAAATTCATGTCATTGTCTTGAACGACAATTCTCTCTTGTGGAAATTTGGGTGATGCAAATATAGTAAAATCATTATGCATAAATCTTGATTGAATTGATGAAAACTTCATTGAATTGTGCATTTTAGAGTAGCTCAGATTGTCTACCTCTTTAATGAATGCATATCAGTTTTTGCTCTAATTATGTCTGACAGGTAATATTTTCTTGAAGACCGAGTAATACTTGACGTTCAAGTTGCTCCTTGAAGCCTCAAGATTCGACGTGCTTTGGTAGACTGAAGCCTTTTTCACTGACCCGGCGTGCTATCGTAGCCTAGAGTCCCTTTCATTGACACGGCGTGCTTTCGTAGCCCGTTGTCCCTTTTTAATAGACCTGGCGTGCTTTCATAGCCCAGTGTCCATTTTCATTGACTCGGCGTGCTTCCATAGCCCGATGTCCCTTTTAATAGACTCGACGTGCTTCTGTAGCCTAGCGTTCTTGACCCGGCGTGCTTTTGTAGCTCAGTGTCTATTTTCATTAACTTGGCGTACTTCTGTAACCCGATGTCTCTTTTAATAGACCCAGTGTGCTTCCATAGCCCAGAGTTCTTGACCCGGCGTGCTTTTGTAGCCCAGAGTCCCTCTTTATCGATCTGGCATGCTTTCATAGCCCAAGGTCCTTTATATTGATCTGGCATGCTTTTGCAACCCAGAGTCCCAAAATTTTAACATCTCAATCTGGATTTGGATGTCATAATTATTTTCGTCTAAACATTTCACTCTGGATGTGAATGTTTTTTTTTTTTTACATTTCTCATTATACTTTAGTCTGGATCTAGGTATTTCGAGCACAAAATCTTGACATCTCAGTCTGGATCTGGATGTCTTGATTCTTTTCGTTGAACATTTCACTCTGGATGTGAATGTTTTTCGATCTTTCTCGTTATACCTTAGTCTAGATCTAGGTATTTCGAGTTAAAAAAATCTTGACATCTCAGTCTGGATTTGGATGTCTTAATTTTTTTCGTTAAACATTTCACTCCGGATGTGAATGTTTTCCGAGCTTTCTCGTTATATCTTAATCTGGATCTAGGTATTTCGAGTTTAAAAATCTTGACATTTCAATCTGGATCTGGATGTCTCAATTCTTTTCGTTGAACATTTCACTTTGGATGTGAATGTTCTTCTCAGTCTCGATGTCTCAATTTATTACCTATTAGACTCTTCAAGGAATCTGAGTGAAAACTGGGTACTTGTGGAGTAAATGGGGATTTATCATGTACCTCAAGATGCTCTACCGCACTGAATGGTAAGTAACTGTAGGTACGTTCTTTCCTTTCGCATCATGCATTTGCATTTCCATGAATCATATAAATTGCATTTTAAAATGGGAATTCATTTTCCAACAAAAAAAAAAAGCCATTTAGTGCATGTGCATCGTCAAAATTTAGGTTTCAATTTGTCTTTAAAGGCAACCTTTACGAGCTCACCTTCAAAGAGGGGCAACTGTTGACACCTAAATTTTGGCTTTTCAGTCATTTATCTATTGCATAGAAAATTAGGGGTTAATTTATCCCTAAGAAAATATTAATTGCATAGCATATAAATTTAGGTGCATTTATTTTGCATTTTTTGCATTTATTTATTGGACTGGTGACGAATGAGTTCGAATTAGCGGTTCCAAGCTTTAACTTGGCAGGCCGAACTAAGCTCACGAAGCGAGCGAATTGGCCCAAAAATTAATGATAAAAATTATGTCGTGAAAAATGGGAATTTGAAATTTTTCCGAGATATGATGAATTTTTTGGATAGGGCAAATGTGAAAAACAAATATTGCGTTCGGAAAAGCAAATATTGCATTTGGAAAAAGAATTTTTGTGGATATCGATTTTAAATTTATTTTTTTGAAAAAAAACCTAATCGGTGGCCTATAAAAATGTAAAATGCGTAAGGTTTATCGGGGGGCCACACATATTGATACATACGGCCACACAAGAGGGGGTTCTTTTTTCTTATCACATTGAAAGGGGCTTTTCTCGATTTCTAGGTCAAAAATTCAACACAAAAAAGACGGCCTTTTGTTTCTTTCTTTCTTTCGTCGGGGTGAAGTCCAGATCAGTCCACAGCAAACCAACCGCCGACGATTGCTTAGCAGCTCTCACGAAGCCTTGTCGTCGTGCTCAACAGCTGTTTACGCTTCAGACCAGGCGAGTCTTCAAGAAATTCCAACAAGCAACGTCGCCTTGGCTACCACCTGCCGAACCGCCGTCATCAAAGTCTCCAGCCTCCCACCTCATCATCGACGAGCACACTTTCAAACATCGAGACTTATTTTGGCTTTTGGTCAAAGTGGTGGAAGTTGTCTCATATTGCATGGTGAATTTTGGAAAAATTGCCAGAGAATTCTCGAAAAGGAAATATAAGTGGGGTCAAGGGCAAGAGACCATCGCGACTTTGGAGTTCTCAGTTGAGATTACTTGGCCCAACAAAAACACCAAAATTCGTTGGCAATTGTCGAGGAGTCTGGGTGTTCAATAATTGCTACACCCTTGTGCGCCATGTCCACATCTGCTGCCCAACACATGCCCGATATCCTTAACGGCCAGCAGCTCATCTGGTGACTGGCAACCAGAAACAACGCTGTCCAACGTGCCGTTGTCTCTGTGCAAGCGCTGGAGACCCAGTTTGCGATGTGACCCACCGTCCACGCCCACTTGGCTTCTGTTTTGCAAGATCTTTAACGGATCTTCAGCTGAAACCCATGACCTCTCACCGTCCATCCCACCAAGACCGCCATCGTTGGCTGCGGTCGTGAATTCGGAACGAAATCTGCAAACTGGTTTTCAGCCACGTGAAGTCTTTGCCGTAAGAGTGGGGGTCAGCCGTGCACCTCCGACGACCGTGCCTATCACCCTCACCGGAGCCCTTGGTTGACCCAACATCACAACCACCGTCCCTGAGCCGTGCCGCGCCGAGTCCGTTCTACTAATCGGATTTTTGAAAAAAATTCAAATTTAGGTAGAGATTTATTTTACTAGGTTGATTTATTAGGTAGGTTTATTTTATTAGGTAGATTTATTTTATCCTATTTTAGTTTTTGATATTTTGTCTCTCTGTTTGAAATATTACTCGATGCATTGGTTGAAAGTCTTATATACCGCCTCAATTCGCAACCGCACACGAATTTTAATTCCATCTATAAGGCTTTAGATGGAATAATTAATCACGTGAGCGTAAAATTAATATCTTGATTTTTAAAGCTTAAGATCAATTTATTGATTTTATTAGCGAAATAATCAAGTTTGAATCTAAATTTGAATGATGGATAACATTTTTGATAACCATTAATGATTTGGTGTTTATCTTTTAATTGTTTTGTTTATCCCGAAAAAACAAAAAAAAAACTACATTTGCATTTCATGTAGATTATGATTGATTTTCCTTGATAGAATTGCATGATAGAATAGTTAGTTTTTTTAAAATGCATGTTTAGAAGGTATTTAGGTTAGATAATATCTTTTGAATTAAATTGCATGATGAGACAATTTTCTAAGTTAAGATAGGGTTCAGATTAGTCTATTCCTAACTTAAAATAGTAATATCTCACTTTAGTTAGGTTTTTATTTTTAGCAATTTTAATTACGAATTTTCATAAAAAATAAAAAATAAAAAATCATGAGCATGTCATATAGAACTAGGTTCATGAAATGCATGTCATTTAGTGATTGTTGCTAGGTCCATTTAATTAGAAATTGCCCATCATTAGATTAGGTCATTTAATAAATGTCGCGTGACATATAGCTCGCATATTAAATTACATGTTGCATGTCATTTTAGTTGAAATAATTTTGTACGTCATTGCATTGCATTGCACGTAATTTCTAGGAATCATTTAAATAAGAGAAAATTCTTAAAAAAAGATCGAGTGATTGCGTGTTAATTAGAAATCATAGGATTGTTGATGCGAATTCTGATCTAATATTGCGGATGTTTTCGTTACTATGAGGTATGTCTTGCAATCTATTCACTGTTTTATCTAGGTGTTAAATTGGTGGTTTGCGTATCCGTATGATCACCTCACATGTTAGAAAAGTGAAGTAAAATCAATTTAAGCTGCCTGCAAAACATTTTTTTCAAAATAAAAAAGAAAGGTACCGAAAGGGTATTAGAGAAATCTAATGTAATCAAGTCCCCGTACCCAAAGCCTTTGGTTCGTAGAAGTAAAATAATTCTCCCATTATTTTACTTAAGTGTCTAATCGACCTACCGTAAACTAATTAGTGGCAACTCCCTTTTGCATGCTAGATATTTGAACTTAAGTTGCAAATTGGTACGCACTTAGGAGAGCCCGAGCTAAATTAGACTTAGTAATCCATTAACCTAATTTCAGGTGGTACACTCGAAATTTTGGTCGTTACAAGGCGTAACATCTTTACCTAAGTAAGGATTACCATCTTTAATTATAACCACATTGCTCCGAAAAGTGGGCACTTTATCGGACAAATTATTGTAGGAAACGTCCCGCTCTGTGAGATTAGGTAGCGTCGTGAGCTCACTAGGTATTGTACCGTTAAGATTATTGTGGGACAGCAACAACTTCTGCAGCAACGTAAGTTTAGAATATTCAGGAGCAATAGTTCTAGAAAGACCCATATTTGGGAAATTAATAATGATGTTGCCCCTAGAACATGAAATTCGTGTCCACGCACTAGCTGAGTTACAACACTATTCCCTTGCCAACCCTGAGCAAATTTAACAGGGTAACCCAATGGTCGAGCAATGAAGAGCAGTATATCAACCGTGGGATCACAAGGAATGCCCGGCTTGGACGAGCAAAGGCTATTCGTACCAAGCATATCGACTCAAACAGCTTTAGTATCGAAAGCAGGCATCGATCCCTGGAGCAGATTATTCGTTAGAAAAGTGGCCAGGGAATTTATTTGGAACAGAAATAAGAAACAAAAAAAAGTAGCTTCTTGTTCCCGGTAACAATTTCTAGAAAAAGTTTTTTTTTTCTTATCTATTTTTCTTTTGTTCTTCTAGCGGCGGTCGGCAGTCGTGCGGTGGTCATGCGACGGTCGTGCGAAAAGTAGGCACTTTACCGGACAAATTGTTATAGGAAACATCCAGCTCTGTGAGATTAGGCAACGTCGTGAGCTCACTAGGTATTGTACCATTAAGATTGTTGTGGGACAGCAACAGCTTCTGCAGCGACATAAGTTTAGAATATTCAGGAGCATTAGTTCCAAAAAGACCCATATTTGGGAAATTAATAACGATGTTGCCCCCAGAACATGAAATCCATGTCCGCGCACTTGCTGAGTTACAAGCACTATTCCCTTGCCAACCCTGAGCAAATTTAACATGGTAACCCAATGGTCGAGCAATGGAGAGCAGTATATCAACCGTGGGATCACAAGGATTGCCCGGCTCGGATGAGCAAAAGCTATTCGTACCAAGCATACCGACTTGATCGGCTTTAGTATCGAAAGCAGGCATTGATCCCTGGAGCAGGTTATTCATCAGAAAAGTGGCTGAGGAATAGATTTGGAACAGAAATAAGAAACAAAAAAAGTAGCTTCTTGTTTTTGGGAACAATTTCTAGAAATAAGTTTTTTTTTTCTTTTCTATTTTTCTTTTGTTCTTCTAGCGCCGGTCAACAACGATGGTCGGCAGTCGTGCGGCGGTCGTGCGAAAAGTAGGCACTTTACCAGACAAATTGTTGTAGGAAACATCTAGCTCTGTGAGATTAAGCAGTGTCGTGAGCTCACTAGGTATTGTACCGTTAATATTATTGTGGGACAGCAATAGCTTCTGCAGTGACGTAAGTTTAGAATATTCAGGAGCAATAGTTCTAGAAAGACCCATATTTGGAAAATTAATAACGATGTTTCCCCCAGAACATGAAATTCGTGTCCACGCACTCGCTGAGTTACAAGCACTATTCCCTTGCCAACCCTGAGCAAATTTAATAGGGTAACCCAATGGTCGAGCAATGGAGAGTAGTATATCAATCGTGGGATCACAAGGAATGCCCGACTCGGATGAGCAAAAGCTATTTGTACCAAGCATATCGACTCGAACAGCTTTAGTATCGAAAGCAGGCATCGATCCCTGGAGCAGATTATTCATCAGAAAAGTGGCTGGGGAATAGATTTGGAACCGAAATAAGAAACAAAAAAAGTAGCTTCTTGTTCCCGGGAACAATTTCTAGAAATAAGTTTTTTTTTCTTTTCTATTTTTCTTTTGTTCTTCTAGCGGCGGTCGGAAGTAGCTTCTTGTTCCCGGGAACAATTTCTAGAAATAAGTTTTTTTTTTCTTTTCTATTTTTCTTTTGTTCTTCTAGCGGCGGTCGGCAGCGACGGTCGGCAGTCGTGCGGCGGTCAAGCGATGGTCGTGCAAAAAGTAGGCACTTTACCGAACAAATTGTTGTAGGAAACGTCCAGCTCTGTGAGATTAAGCAGCGTCGTGAGCTCACTAGGTATTGTACCGTTAATATTATTGTGGGACAGCAACAGCTTCTGCAGCGACGTAAGTTTAGAATATTCAGGAGCAATAGTTCTAGAAAGACCCATATTTGGAAAATTAATAACTATGTTTCCCCCAGAACATGAAATTCGTGTCCACGCACTCGCTAAGTTACAAGCACTATTCCCTTGCCAACCCTGAGCAAATTTAATAGGGTAACCCAATGGTCGAGCAATGGAGAGTAGTATATCAATCGTGGGATCACAAGGAATGCCCGACTCGGATGAGCAAAAGCTATTTGTACCAAGCATATCGACTCGAACAGCTTTAGTATCGAAAGCAGGCATCGATCCCTGTAGCAGATTATTCGTTAGAAAAGTGGCTGGGGAATATATTTGGAAGAGAAACAAGAAACAAAAAAAAGTAGCCTTTTGTTCTTGGGAACAATTTCTAGAAAAAAGTTTTTTTTTTCTTTTCTATTTTTCTTTTGTTCTTCTAGCGGCGGTCGGCAGTGACGGTCGGCGGTCGTACGGCGGTCGTGCGATGGTCGTGTGAAAAGTAGGCACTTTACTGGACAAATTGTTGTAGGAAACGTCCAGCTCTTTGAGATTAGGCGGCGTCGTGAGCTCACTAGGTATTGTATCGTTAATATTATTGTGGGACAGCAACAGCTTCTGCAGCGACGTAAGTTTAGAATATTCAGGAGCAATAGTTCCAAAAAGACCCATATTTGGGAAATTAATAACGATGTTGCCCCCAGAACATGAAATTCATGTCCACGCACTCGTTGAGTTACAAGCACTATTCCTTTGCCAACCCTGAGCAAATTTAATAGGGTAACCCAATGGTCGAGCAATGGAGAGCAATATATCAACCGTGGGATCACAAGGAATGCCCAGCTCGGACGAGCAAAAGCTATTCGTACCAAGCATATCAACTCGAACAACTTTAGTATTGAAAGCAGGCATCGATCCCTGGAGCAGATTATTTGTCAGATTGACAACCTTAAGGCTAGGAAGCTTCACCAGGGACTCGGGGACAATGCCAGTCAACTGGTTATCCCTCACGCTGAAATCCCACAGATTCTTCAAATTCGAAACGTCGGGTATAGGACCCATGAACTGGTTACTGTGCAACCAAACTTGTGCCAACTGGGTCATGTTCGCTATGACGTCGATCGTCCCGCTGAGCTTCGAATTCCCAGCCTTCCCATTCAGCCGGAGGATCTGAATCGTCGACCCAGCGAAGCTCGCGGGCAGCCCGCCTTCCAGGTTATTAAAGGCCAACTGAAGCGCGAACAGGGTGGGGAAATTCCCCGCATTGATGAAATCGGGGATTGGACCGGTCACGTTTGCTTCGGTCGCCGTGAAATTTTGAAGGGAGGTGCAATTTTTCAGGCTATCGGGAATCCCCCAAGCAGCGAAGTCGTTATAGCTCAGGTCAACCGCTTGCAGAGACGACATATTAGTGAAGAAGTCCGCAGGAATGGAGGTGAAACTGTTGCGGTTTAGGAGCAACACCTGTTCCAAGAAGGGGGCCAAGAAAGCACAGAATCACTCGCTCCTTCCCCCGAAAATCATCTAGGCCAAAAAAAAAAAAAAGGAAAAAGAAAAGAGACCCACGGACTCGGCAGAAACAAGAAACAAAAAAAAGTAGCTTCTTGTTCCTGAGAACAATTTCTAGAAAGCAGTTTTTTTTCTTTTCTATTTTTCTTTTGTTCTTCTAGCGGCGGTCGGCAGTCGTGCGGCGGTCGTGCGACGGTCATGCAACGGTCGTGCGACGGCGGGCGGCGATCGGCGGTCCATGAGTAAGAAGAAAAAACAAATAAATACAAAAATTTATAAATTTTTACCAAACTCATTTTCTATTCTTTTTCTATTCCAAGAATAGAAATTTTGTATAATTATCAAACACCTTATTTTACTCAGAAATTATTCCCGGAGTAAAAATAGAAAAAAACTATTTTTGAAAAGAAATAGTTCCCCGGAATTAAAAACGTTGCCATGCGCACCCTAGACAGATGAATTTACTTTTAAAGCTCACGTGTTATGCACGGACGTTACAATTTACAAATCGAGAAGTTAAGTGTAAAAAGTTACTTTTATTATATGAAGTGTTGTATCATGGGATATGAAAAAGAAATTATCGATAAAAGCACATAATTCGATGAAATTGCGAATGCGAAAGGCTGAAAATATGTTTGAGATCGAAAATTCTGTTATTGTAAAAAAGCTGTAAGATAGAAAAATGGTTATAATTTCGCTGTTGAAAAACGCAGGAGGGTGAGATTTAAAAAAAAATAAAAAATAATGCATGTGCCAATGCATGACGTATCATGCTTGCGGAATTCGGCCGGCCTTGGCTACTTTAACCGGGTCCACATAAAGATGGAACTTTCATGGGAAGGAGCCCCTCCTTGTGGAATAGGGGTTTGTGTTATTAGAGCATGTGGCAAAAAATATATATGTGTGCATAAGTAGCTCTCGTGTTTAACCTACACAATGCCATAATTGAATTGATCTTACGTTGTCAACGACACGATAAAATTCCGCGTCTGAATACGTGGAGCTATGGCAAGAAAATATGTCAAATTATTCGATTCATAAGTGTAAAAAAATGACTCGACTTCAAAAGTGTAACTTAGTTCAATTTTAGACTTTCGAAGTCATGACATGTTGTTTTAAAAATTGATTAAACGGGAAAAGATGCATTTCATGTACGGTGCGTGATGTTGATCTTTCTATTTTCTTATTTTGTGTTAACACATGTCTTGTTCGTAACATCACGTCAATTGTTCATTTAATTGTAGACCTAGGAAACGAGGCTAGGGCAGCAGACACACGCTCAACTGAACAATTAAGTCAATTTGGGTATTTCCTATGTTGTCCATTTGTTGTACTACCACCCACCCCCTCCCCTCTCTCTAGTCCCAACAAAAAAATGGTGCTTTTACGGACAATATGTCCCACACTTCTTTAACCGCGACGAGGAATAAAGCACTGTCTAGCCACTTCTTTTGAAACTAACAGGTGATCGATGGGTGGGCCTAGACCGGTCACTTAGGTCGGGCCTCAAGTGTTGTCCAGGCCTCCTCATCATAAAAGTTTATATCATGGTGCCATTTTGGACCAACATGGCTCCAGCGGGCCCATGGGCTGTCAAGCCCATAATTATTTCCATTTGAAACTTGATTACGTATATATATTAATGAACAAATCGCATTGTGTTATCCACGCAACTCTATTCGGTGCATCTTCATTTGGCCATAGATCCTAATTTAGTTTCAGCATTAAGTGCCATAGTGATAGATCCGTTTCAATTTAAATAGTTCCCTCGATTAATCAATAGTTGAGAGATTAAACCTGTACCTGGTTTATTCATGGATGAATGCAGAATGGCTTATTTGTATCTATTATGGTCAGGCCACGAAAGGTCCAAGAACTTGATTGATTATTTGCCCATCGGGCTGATTGGAAGCCATGGAGGATCAACGGAAGACAATGAAATCAGATTTTATATAATGAGATGACGTGCCCTAATGCTCCGGTGCCACAAGAAATTTTGAGACGAGGTCAAAATATCAATGCGAAAGCTTAGCTGACGATTAGTCTCTTATATATACACATTAACCTATCCGAGCAAAAAAATAACCTCCCGAATTCAAATTAAAATATCATATTTTTTAAAATAGAAGTCAGTATCTCAAATTTGTCACGTCGATTGCAAATATTTTGTTTTTTCGAAATCAATTCTTAAAAGATTTAATTTTAGTCCTTGCACGAGAACGCTTACAAATTTTAAAGATAGGTAGAATAAAAATCTCTAGCTCCTCCATTCATTCGCCATGTTAGAATATGACGACCGGCCAGTCTTTGTCGCTAGTTGTTCCTCGTCTTCATAGAGCTTCATGAAAGCCTGCGTGAAGAATCGAAGGACCATTACTCAGCGTGTGATAACAGATTTAGCAAAATCAAAATCGTTCTCGATTGTTGAGAGATTTCATCTCGCACGTACCGATCGTAGGTCACTTTTACTATGCCGGCCACCGGGTCCGCGATGGTCTCGAAAGCTTCCTTCGAGAGGTCAATGGTGCCGGTGCACCCGCTTGGGCAATGGTCGACGATCCTCACCTCAACCGACCTGCCCGTACACGGGTCTTGAATGCCCGAGTAGGCGGCGCCAATGCACGTCACCCTGTACGTGCTTCCACAGGCGGCCCCGCCGGCCCAGAAGGTGTCGCTCGCCGCAGCTATCATCACGCCTCTAGGCTGGCTTCCATAGCATGCCGAAGCTGCGCGACCAAGGAATTCGACGATACAATCGATTAGCCAAAAAAATCAAAGGATCACCCCGCTCAACTCCAGTACAGAAACATCTTCGCATGCTGCACCAGAGAAACTTACGAACGTACTGCTGGTAGAATGTTGCCGTGCCTGAATCAGCTAGAGTTGCCAATGGAATGGAGGAAAGCGCAAGAGCAAGTAAGGTTAGGACAAAGACATGGTGATTAGCGGCCATCGTTGTTCTGATTTCCTCGCTAATCTCTCGTCTGCGAAATATGGCAAAGCCCTAATACGGGTTTTTTTATACCGTCTACCGCCAGTTCAGTATCCAAATCTGCGTTCTAATTGATTAAGTTGTCAAAAATGGTTGGATTTACTCAAATTCCTATTTCGCTGCATCAAATTGAATGCCTTTCCTCATTTTGTTGATGCTATTCGTCTTCCAAATATGTCATGTAAATCTTACTCCTGTTTTCTGCATCATGGAGAGGCTCGTATTGCCAAAGTTTTTCCCCACAATTTCCAGGAATCGTTATATCTGTGTGCATATTGTCACATTGGGAATAAAAAAGTGATAGAATGGAATGAAGATTAGCATATATATATATATCAATGAATATGGTAATAGATGTTGTGATCGTTCACATAAACTCATTATTCGGAGCAGAAGTTCTTGTTCTCCTCGAGGATCTGTGTAACTGTTCAAATGAATCCATTTCAAGGAATCTATGTCGAAACCTCGTCGCAAAGTAGTAATGATATGTTTTTTCCTTTTTTCTTCTTTTTTGGGTATGGGTAGTCATGATATGTCCTTAAAAAAAAAAAAAAAAAACATACTGAGAATGTCCTTATAGAACATTAAGAATGGAAAAAAATATTCTGTCGAAGTGGTTATACGAGTTTACCTTTTATGTTAATGAACACTGACCATAATAAGAGGAATACTAACAAGAAATTTCAAAATTTATTACACTTATACCGTCTAATCATAAATCTTTCAATTTGGCAGATTTAATAGTAACCAATTTGACAATATACTAATATAGTCCATCCGGTCACTTTTGATTATATATTGTTGACATGGACGAAGTTATTATATGTGGTATGGCCGACGTTGACGGATGGCTAGCAAGGACCCCTCTCGCTAGACCCAGCTAGGCCAACCCTCGTCAGGCCTTACCTAGATGTGGGTGAGGGCCACCCTTGCTAGATTGGGTGAGGTTTGGCAAGGTCCCTCGTTGGTTAGTCCTGTGGTCGATAGCTGGCAACCGGCCATTCCCTAAAAGAAAAGGGAAAAAAACAAAAAAAAAAGAAAAGAAATCCAAAAAATTATCAAAAAATTGTAAAAACTATCTATATCAATACTAGCCATTGACATAGAATGACTAGCATCCACATAAGTGATTTTCAATTAAAATTTATTAGATGGACTATAGTGGTAAATCATCAAAGGTTATGTTTGGTCATCCAAATTTTTAATCATAATAGGACCGAATAAAATAGGATATGAAATTCACGAATTTTGCTACATCCTATCAACTATTTGGTGATTGCAATAATAAAGTCGGATATATTCATATATGTCATGTACATTATTTGGTATAAAAAGTATATTAGTATAAATGAACCAAAAATTTTACAAACAGAAATAGTAAAAATCTCTTGCAACACTATTGTCTCATTTACTTTTATTTACTAATTTTCAATTTTCCTGATTTTTTAATTAATTTATTTTTTTCTTTCTATCTTCCACTTCCACCCTTCTCTAATAAAATTTTATTATATTGTAAACTGTACTAATATACCAAAAATACTAAAATACCTAAAATATATAAAAAATATATTGAAATTATATTATAAAATAGAATTAAATTCGAATTATAAAATTTAATTAAAATAACTAATTTTTTTGTTATTTTGAATTTATTATATTGTAATTCAAATATTATTTATGTTGAAAAATAATTTTAATTTTGCTAATTTAAGAAATTTGTTATTTGAAAAAATAACTTTCCTATTTTAGATAATAGAAATCATATCCACCTTTATCACATTTCCTCCATGGGATAATATTTTCCTTTTTATATCCCCTTATATTCACCTTTATCCTATTTTGAGTAGGCACTAAATGCAAGATAGGTATTCTGAATTTTATTTTGATTGTCAAATGTAGCCAAAAGGTTTAGGACTTAATTGGGTAAATGAAAAGTTTATAATTGAATTGGTCTAAATGTAATAAGTTTATGACTTTATTAAAATTTCGATCCATAGTAAGGTATATGCTGTCAAGCAACTAATATAGTTATTTATATGGAGTTTCCCCTTTCATTCAATTGACGGTGGAATTTGGATTCTACCGGCGGTGGACGATATAATAACCCCTAGGACAAATAATTATTAATTCCAAAATGCTTCGTGGCAAGCCATAGAGAAAGCATGCGCCATTTATGGATGGTCGTGCAACACAAATTCCAAACTTATGAAGCTAGCGACGTTGTTTTGTTCTCTTATGTCAGTCCTCTTTTTATCATTTCTTACTATCTCTAGGCTGCTTGAAGACACGAGTTGAGTAGGGAAATGATAACACACAAGGGGAACGGTAGGGTTTGGGGCCTCTCCTGTATGTTATCATAGGGAAAATACTCGCTTGGAAAGTTCACAACTTTATTTATCGACATGGGCATCATCAGCTTCGCGATGCTGATTTCGCACACGATAAGCAAACAACATTATAGAACTATGCAACATTATTTCAAGCCATTCCTTAATCCATCATAATCACCAACAAGTGGCCTCCTCATTGGTGTTATCAGGTGCTATTCAGAGATCAGCTTCACGAGAGCCTGCATAAAGAAAGCCCAAGCACCATCAGTACTTGGAGACGTACGCGATTTATGATCGAAACCAAAGAGAATAATCGTCGAGATCATGCATGGGGATCGAGGTAGACGTACCGGTCGTAGGATATGTATACTTTTCTGGCATCTAGGTGGGCTATGGCCGCAAAAGCTTCCTGCGAGAGGTCGATGGTGCTGCAACACCCCAACGGGCAATAGTCGATGATCGTCACCACCACTGACGCGGC
The DNA here is from genome assembly GCA_014182365.1 of Eucalyptus tenuipes. NCBI lineage: Eukaryota > Viridiplantae > Streptophyta > Magnoliopsida > Myrtales > Myrtaceae > Eucalyptus > Eucalyptus tenuipes. Next base: position 25,687,028 of record CM024538.1, on the reverse strand, counting down.
GGTGCATGGGTGAGGATTGTTAGCTGCCGAGGTGGTTTCCCAGGATCGACGTAGCTAGAAGACCGAACGTGTAGGAGGAGAATACAAAGGTTGGTGTACCTGATTTGGAAACCATAGTTCTTTATGCGGAATGACGACGATCCAATGTTCAAACGACGAGCCAAGGCACAAGTCCTTCTCCTCTATGACCCTTGGTTCCTAGCTCGATGAGACCGCCACTCACAACCTTACCTTTTGTGAGGTAAGAGAGAGTTCATGGAAGAATGAGGGCTAGAGGAGGAACCTTAACGCTATTTATAGAGTTTTGGATAGGCCCTCTCATCACGGGTCGGGCCCAACTCAGCCCACACAATGCCAGGCCATATTCAACCATTAAGAAAACCTTATGCCTTACCTTATTAGACCAACCCCATAAAACGGTAATTACAATCTCAATTAATGTAGCCTACATAAGAAAAACTCTTACATTCTTTCACTTGGGCTATATTAATTGAGACTGTACTTTATGTGCGCACCTTTATGTTGGTCTAGTGGCAATTCTTAATAGTCAATCCTATCCCATAAAGTCTCCAACACCGAATCATGGCGGTAACTGCATGTATTCATACAGAGCCTTCCATGGTTACGAATGCTTTCAACTTTATTGACATAGATTCAATATGATTGTGTGGCAAACGGATAACACCTCATAAAGAGCAATACCTTATATGTTATCTCCCTTAAGTGTCACTAAAAACCGGATGTGCCACTAGATAATATCTTTATGGTTCTAATGAACCCACATATGTCATCTTTACAATTGTCGTGACCAAATTTTTGGGTGAACCACCTAGGATTTGGTTAATGGATTACTAAGCCTAAACTTAGCTCGGGCTCTTCCAAGCCCATACCAATTCACGATTTACGTTCAAGTTCTTAACATGCAAATGATTCTCAATCAGGAGTAGCCACTAATCTATTTTCGGTAGGTCGATTAGACACCTAAGTAAAGTAATGGGAGATTTACTTTACTCCTACGAACTAGAGATTTATGAGTTCGGGGACTTGAATCGCTAGATTTCTCTAACGCCCTGTCGGTACCTTTCTCTTTTATTTTTGAAAAATGTTTGGCAAGCAGCTTGAATTAATTTTAATTCACTTCCTTAACATGTGAGGTGATAATGTGAGTGCGTAAACCACCAATTTAACACTCAAGAAAGCAAATAAATAAAATGTAGGACTTACCTCAAAGCAACGAAAGCATCTACATTGTTAGATCAAAATTCACATCGACGATTTTAGATATGATTTCTAATTAACACACAATCACTCAATTTTTGTTTTCACTTTATTTAATGAGAATCTAATCTATATGCAATGCAATGCTACTAATCTAACATGCAATGATATGACATAGCAATATGACATAAATAAAATATAAGCATGCAGTCTATCCTAAAGAAAATTATCTCTAACTATAACTAAGTAGAAAATAAAATTAAACATGCAATCCTACCATAAGATGCAATGACGTACAAAGAATGCCATAACTCTAAGTTTTCTTTTTTCCTTTTTCATATCGAAATTAAAGAAATGCAACAATTAAATATGCAATCTAAATTAACCAAATGACCTAATTCTAATGACGAGCAATTTCTAACTAAATGAACCTAACAACAATCACTAAATGACGGGCATTTCATGAAACTAATCTTACATGACATGCACATGATTTTTTTTGTATTTTTTATGAAAATTCGTAATTAAAATTACTAAAAATAAAAATCTCACTAAAGCGAGATATTATCTATTTTAAGTTAGGAATAGACCAATATGAATCCTATCTTAATCTAGAAAATTATCTTGTCATGCAATCCAATCCAAGAAATATTATCTAACCTTGATACTACATGCATTTTTTTTTAAAAAAAAAACTATTCTATCATGCAACCTTATCTAAGAAAACAATTCTAATCTACATGGAATGCAAATGCAATTTTTTTTTGTATTTTCGAGATAAATAGAACAATTAAAAAATAAACATCAAACCATCCACGGTCACCAAAAATGTTATCCATCATTCGAATCGGAATTCAAACTTGATTATTTCGCTAATAAAATCGATAAATTGATCTTAAGCCTTAAAGATCAAGATATTAATTTTACTCCCACGTGAATAATTATTTCATTTAAAGCCTTATAGATGGAATAAAAATCCGTGCGGTTGCGAATTGGATGCTACATCGGGGATTTCAATCGTGCATCAAGGAATATTTCGAATGAAGAAACAAAACAAAATAAAATAAAATAAAATAAACCTACCTAATTTGAATTTCGGCTTCCAGACGGGGCTTAGCAAACGACAACTCGTGGATCACAATGAAAGCTCGGCGTGGCTCAAGGACGATGAACACGGCCTCATGATCCACGACCCACGACCCACGACCAAGGCTGGCAGTCTGTTCCCTATTCTTCCACTAAAGAATATGTATACCTCCACACGTCTAAATTCTTCACGATCTCCCGACCTAAAATTAATCTTTTTCTTGCATGAAGTGAAATCGTAAAACCCACAAGTTGTCTACGAGACAAAACTCAACGGAAGACAAATTCAACGCTTGCACTTATTTGACCAAATTGTGATCCTTTGACCAGAGCAGATTACTTTCTTCAAGCTTACTAATCTTTTCCCACCGACAGCAACTTTATTCCATTTTTTGAATACGTGAGACGCCACGGTTTTGTCGCTGGACGTTGACAAAGGCACCGGTAAACCTGCAAAAATAGAGAGTAGTGATCCTCCAGGCTTGGCTCAGCGATTCGTGGTGCTGCTGGAATGCTTGGGATCGGCCGGAGATGTTGCGGTGGTGCAGCGACCGCAGCAGCTCGGCGGTCAAAGGTGCGGTGGCGCGGGCTGCTAGCGCGGTGGCTAGCGACACCGAGCGGAGGTTTGCTGCAGGCGTCGCGGTCGGGCGAGCGATGGTGCGGGCGTCGGAAAGCAGACGGCGCGCGGCGAAAGCTTGGTTGGTCACTCAGGCGATGGGACAGGGAACGGCAGGGGCTGGCGGCACCGCGACCGGCTCGGATCTGCTGCAGGTCACAGGCGGAACAGAAGCAGCGGTGACGTCGCTCGGGTCGCCGGGAGCAGCGGCGACGGGGCGATGCTCGTGAGTGAGCGAGGCGCGGAGAGCAGACCCACAGACGCCGGCGACAGGGGCTGAGCTGTAGGTCGCAGTGGGCTTCGCCTCCGAGCGGCGCTCGGGCAGAGGCGGAATGGCGTGCGGCTTCGCGGAGAAGAACCCACGAAGAAGAGGAACAGTGTACACTTTTTCCTTTTTCTCTTTTTTTTCTTCTGCTGGCCTGTCTTCTCTTTGTTCATTGCTGTTCCCTTTCTGTCTCTTCTCTATTCTGCTTCCTTTGCCGCTGACGTTTGCCTTTTTTTTTTTTTCTTTCTTTTTGTGTTGATTCTTCAAAGGAACGAAGGAAACTCCCCAAAGAAAAATCGAAGCAAAAGCCTACTTCGACCTCCCCTCTCAAAAAGAAACCCCCCAACGAGAGAAAAAGCTCCTTCGACGTGATAAAAAAAAAAAAAATCTCTTTTTGTGCGGCCATATATTCAATGTGTGGCCCCCCCAATCACTCTGTAATGTAGCAACCTATTTATAGGTGAGTGGACTAGGGTTTTAGATCAACATCCATGAGGATTTTTCGAACGCAATATTCCTTCACCGATTTTATTCAAGATTGTGATAGAATTTTTCTCAAATACCAAATCTTGCAAAGATAAATCGCAATATTTTTTGTCACACTTGCCCTATCAAAAAAAAATCATCATATCTCGAAAAATTTCAAATTCCGAGATAATTTCTGATCATTAAAAAAAAAGGGTTTGGGCCAATATACTCGCTTCATGGGCTTAGTCCGGCCTATCAACTTAAAGCTTAGAACCACTGATTCGAACCCATCCGTCACCGGTTCAATAAATAAATGCAAAAAATGTAAATTAAAAATAAATACACTTAAATTTATATGCTATGCAATTAATTATTTTTTCGGGGATAAAATTAACCCCTAATTTTCTATGCAATAAATAATTGACCGGATCGCCAAAATTTAGGTGTCAATAACAGTTAACATTTCTTTATGTATAATCAAGACATATGTTCAAGGCTGATAACCAAATGCCCCTGTCTTCACTTAAGGCTTACACAATACCTTGAGATTTTCATTACATATAATCAATTCAATATGGTGACCACACATTCATGAACACTTTATTGAATGTGCAACATATATAAGCTTTATTAGAGCAAAATCAAAACAGCTCCCACTAAACAACAGCATCCAATGATGCTCCTTAGCCCTTGTTCACGACACGTCGTTCAAGTACACAAGAGCGAAAATCTTTAATTAGTGGGTCTACAACCACATCATCCGTGGAAATACACTCTACTGTAGTGGCACCATTCTGTATCGTTTTGTTATGGTCAAGAACCTTACCGTCATATATCTAGACCCCTTAAGACCCTCATTGTTGTTAACAAACAACACTAAAGAGTTATTATCTCAATACAACCGTATGGGTCTATTCATAATATCAAATATGATTAACTCTTTAATAAGGTTCCGAAGTCAAACATCCTAAGTAACAGCTAAAAGGCATGCTATAAACTCTATTTATATGGTAAATGACAACATAGATTTATGTTTATCGCTTTGTCATAACACTGCACCTTCTGCTAATACAAAGATATATTATGTTATCAACTTCTTGTTATCATTATAGCTAGTAAAATCTGCATGTATGACACTTGTAAATGCACTAGCATAAAGTGTATCCTTTATTTGGATTTTCCCAAAATTTGAACAATGACAATGCCAGATATTCAATCTATTACCCTTAACAACAATAGCAACTCCTGGCTTATTGAATATTTTCAAAATACAATCAGCATATGCAATCTAAAATAAATCTAACATATGCCAAGAACGATCTTTATAGATCTAAATGCCAAGGACAAAAGGTACTTGACCAGGATCTTTTAAGTCAAAATTCCTCGACAATATCTACTTTATCTTATGCAGTAATCCATTGTTGCTATCACAAGTTATTACTTACCTGGATTCTGAGAAAAGTAAATTTTCTCCCACTGACCTTGTAGTATATACATTGATCTACTTTATTTTCAACAAAACTGAATGAAGTGATAACACTATAAAACTTCAAGCATCGTCTGATCTACAGACTCTCTTAAGGCTATAAATAAGGGTTTCCAGTTTACACACAAGCTTACCTGAATCATCCACTGCAAAACTTTTGGGTTATACCACATAGACTTCTTTATCAAGGTATTTATTGAGAAACACAGTTAGAATAATGTATCTAATGTAACTCCATATAAAAATGAGCTAGTAATACCATATTCACTCTGAAATACTCTTTAGAAAAGACTAAACTTCTCTCTGAGTGAAATCTCTTATTAGTAATTTGAGTTTAAACTTCTCAATTTTTTTCCTTGAAATTTCTCTTAGTGTCATACACCCATTTGCAGCGGATGAGCTTGTTATCCTCAGCCAATTCAATAGGCTCACAAACACTATTACGTTTTAAATTGGAGGTTGGGAAACCTAAAGCGCCAAAACTTGGCATGGAGGGACACTTAAGTGCCAAAACTTCAGAAAGGTACACTTAAGTGCCAGTTTCGGAGTATAGTGGATCACTTAAGTGCCACTCTGGCCAAATTGCTAACGTGGCAATTTTCCGGCGAGTTGGGTGCAAAACGGCGTCGTTTTGCACGCTAACATGGTGAGAAAATGCAAAAACGACGTCGTTTTGTGTCGATGTGTATATAATTAATATAAAAATTAATTAATAAAATTTAAAATTGATTTTATTTAAAATATTTTAAAAAATAAAAAACTTAAAATTTAAATTTAAATTTAAATTTAAAAAAGGGGGCCGAAGGGGGCGGATGAGGGATGAGCCCTCGCCGCCACCGCCATTGCCGAGGAAGGGCCGGCAACGGAGGGGGAGGGTCGGCCGGGGTCGCCGGCCTCCGCCGGCCGTGGCGAGGGCCGCGAGCCCTTGTCGGATCGCGGCGAGGGTCGCAACCCTCGCCCCGAGATCTAGGCAACGGTGGACGGAGCATCGGCCGAGGTCGCCGGGCCTCGGCCAGGGCCCGCGCAAGCCCTCGCCGGATCCGGGCGAGGGCTCGCGGGCCCTCATCGCCTCCCCACCGTCGCCGAGAAAGGTCGGCAACGGTGGGGGAGCATCGGCCGAGGTCACCGGGCCCCGGCCGGGTGCCGACGATGCCGGCCAACCCTCCCCCTCTGTCGCCGGCCCTTCCCGGCGGTGGCGGCGGCGGCGGGCGAGGGCTCGGCCCTCGGCCCTCCCTTTTTTAAGTTTTTTTTATTTTTAAGAATATTTTAAATAAAATTAAATTTTAATTTAATTTAATTAATTTTTATATTAATTATTTACACATCGAGCTAAAACGACGTCGTTTTGCACCCAACTCCCAGAAAATTGCCACGTCAACAATTTGGCCTGGATTTTGGCCAGAGTGGCACTTAAGTGATCCACTTTATTCCGAAACCGGCACTTAAGTGTACCTTTCTGAAGTTTTAACACTTAAGTGTCCCTCTGTGCCAAGTTTTGGCGCTTGGGCTGTACTTTAGCCTTTTAAATTGCATCTCATCTTTCATCATATCCAACCACAAATCAGACTAAGGACAAGAAACTGCATTTACATATACAAGTCACTAGATCGACCACGTAGCAGATATCGTAATCATGCTCTTACAGATAAACTATATAATACGATGGTATAACTGAACATCTTTCCGTAACAAATCTCTTGAGTGGAGCTACTATAATTTTATCTTGCACTTGAGAGGCTTGAAAAACTTCATCAGGAATCGTATCAATAACAATATCCTGAACCTCACAAGCTTAATATGTGGTGTAAAAGACTCCACAATTGTCTGCATAGAGAAAGACAAAGACACAATGGTCCCCACCATACCATTACCTTAATAGTCTAAGAGCAACTATCCTCTGCATTTTTGTCGAACTCTGGAGACTTCCTATCTGCGATTCCATAACTCTTACACCTCCATTGAGATCTGAAAACGTAATATCCCTTCAAATGATCTAGGTAAGATACCAAGTGGTTCTGGATTCCAACTTATTTAATGTTGGATTATATAACCAAACTTCTGCAGGACGCTCCAAACTTTACGAGTCAAGTTTACGTCCAATCCACAACTCAAAAGGGAACCAATGGAACACCTTTGGTAGTAACACGGTTTAATGCATATTGGGTTATTTCGCCCCATAAGAAACCTGATAAATTAGTCCTAGTAATCATACTCACTGTCATGTTCATCATGGTGGAATTACGCCTTTCGGTCACACCAATTTATTCCAAGATTTTCGGATATAGTAAACTAAGTTATCATCCCATAATCTTTCTAAGTATTTGACAAATGGTCTTTTAAGCTATCCAGCATTGCCATAGTCAAAACACTCACCACCACGGTCATATCTGACAATCTTTAAGACTCATCCCAACTGTTCCTTGACCTTAATACAAAAGAACTTAAATAGTCGTCAATATTTCTATACAACTTTACCATATATGGTCACCAATATCAATGTCAATGACCTCTAACAAGTTAGGACTTCAGACTGCAGTTTTCTTCTTTATCTTAATCATCTTGCTTCTACAATAATATATTCAAGTCTTTAATATCAACATTATCAGTCTTTATACTCTTTCTCTAAACATATAATAAAGACATTCATTCTACAATGCATAAGACTATTCTTCAGGTAAATCTCTATTGGAAATAACATATTCAACTGTAAAACGACATACATATTCTTGGGAGATGAACATAATTTATACAATTCATTTGACCCATTATAGCATCCAACTTCATTTGACTTGGAAAACATTGAAACAGTATTGTTCTTTATTTCAAAAGAATAGTCGTACACTTCTAGACATGATACGGAAACTAGTTTCCGTCTAAAGGAATGTACATAAAAAGTGTTTTTCAACGTCAAATGCTAACCAATATCCATAGTCAAAACAACATCTCCCACTAAAACGACGTTAAAAGTTGTTTCCCGTGATGAGTTATGATTTATTCTGATTTGGCTTCCTTAGATTTATGAATCCCTTTATGGTAAACAACATAATTTGTTGTACTGTTATCTAGCCATCAAGAACCAGATGAGGCTTTTGATAGGAATTGAATTCATAAATGAATGCCAATGAATCAATAACTCTAGACTCACGCTTGGACAATCAAGCTTTATATCATTACAATATCTTTATGTGTCATTTCTTCCTACAAGAGTAGTAAATGACACAATTTCTTTCAAAATGTGTTATCTTAAGATCAGATTGTCAGAATGACCGGCAGTTTTATGAATACCCTTATGAGTATGATTCTAGACTTCAAATCTACCATCCTTAGGACATAATCCTTAACTTCATCAGAACCATCACACCTTATGTTGAAGAGCCATTGCATTTATACCAATCTCGATAATAGACAAGACACAATTTCAAGTCACTATAGCTTCTTTCATCCTTTTAGCAATGCAGTTAGCTATTAAACCATTTTTAAGTGTTCTTAAATGGAACGCCTTATGGATGATGAACAAATTCACTTACCATTTCCTAAGTAGCGAAGAATACTTTTCTAATTCCATAGCACTAATAGTGAGAATTAAAAGCAAGAGTAATATGAACATTTACCAGCATCCATTTGTGATAAAAAAAAAAAAATCTTCTTCACTACTTAAAATTTGATCAATAGGAACCTCAATCACAAATGGAGTTGCCACAACTGATAATGTAACTTAATAACAAGCAGCATATGTAATTGGCACCATGTGAGTATTGTGTAACTTGAAAATCTTATAAGTACACATCCTAAGAGTTACATGCATCATCATATAAACACCTTTGGGCATAATACATGACATGCAATTGCAAACTCAACCTCAATCACAATAGAGTTGCCATTACAAATAATGTAACTTAATAACAAGCAGCATATGTAATTAGTACCATGTGAGTATTGTATAACTTGAAAACCTTATAAGTACACATCCTGAGAGTTACACGCATCATCATATAAATACCTTTGGGCAGAATATATGACATGCAATTGCATACTCTCCACATGACAGCGGTCATGAGAATATATTCTGACCTTTTGCAAATTCACCACCTTTGGGTGTATGAACCACTAGGGTCAGTCACTCCTCAACCATATGCTATACATGCATCCCTCCATGAACTAACACACAATTACCTCCTTTGGGAGTATAAACATGCAGCAGAACAGGAGACATCCCATTACGATATGAAACCAATGTTCTCAAATCCAATCAAGTGTGCCACTTTGGCGGTCACAACCCAACTAAATTATCGAAATTCTCTCATATCATGGATATAACTTTATGACTCACATTCACCTTTCACATGTGATTTTAGACTTGATGACAGGGGCAATTCGTCACTAAAATCACACGTCATGCCAATCACATTAATCCATTTGTTAATACATAGTGAACCTTATACATGTTATCAATGAATCAATGCTCTACACATTCCTTATGTGATAATATACTTGTGAGCTCACAATGTATTTCCAAAATCATAGAGAAATACATGAAAAATACTCAAAAAAAACCCCAAAAATCACGTACTTTAGGGTTTCACATGCATTTTCACATTCATAGAATGATCAAACATATAAAATAAACATACCATAGTCTAAAAAACAGTCATACGAGCACAAAGGTCCAAGCCACGCGCCGATCCGATGTCGTACACGCCCTCACGCGCCGCTAGAATGTAAGGCGCGTGAGGTTCACGCGCTTGCCTCCTTATCCGGCTTAAACCGGTCCGAAAGCCGGTCTTACCGGTCCGACCGGTCAACGGTGTAACCAGGTCAGGTCAAACCGGTCCACCCGGGTCGAGTCGACCCGGTTGACATCAAGTCGGGTCTTTGGTGATGTCATCGATGACGTCACATGCCACGCGGCGGTCGCACGTAAGGCAGCTTCCGCAACATCATCATGACGTCATCAACGAACACCTGTCCATGGCGAGTCGGCAGGATGACGTCACTAATGACGTCATCACCACTAAGGTGGTTCACGCGTTGGCGCGAGAGCGCGCGCGTGGGACCGCGCGGCGGCGTGTGGCACCACCTCCGAGCTCCATCGCAGCGCGTGGAGGCGTGTGCTGCCGTTTCCAACCTCGTCTCAATGCATACGAGCCATCAAAATGCTCGTATTGATTCGTAGAATCTATATATGTAATCAAAATTCACTTTCATGGAACCAAAATTCACGAAAATAGGCTAAACGTTCCAAGGGTAGGTGAAATCCGAAATTCTCATCATCGGCGCATGCTAGAGGTGTGCCACCAACCAAAACGCTCGGCTTGACGAGAAGAATCCAAATATGTTTTCAAAATCAAGTTTCAATGGGCAAAATTTCTGAAAACGGGCTAGAAGCAACAGTTCGGGTTCTAGGCTATGAGACTTTGATACCAAATGGTAGCCACCGAGGCGGCTTCCTAGGATTGACGTAGCTAGAAGACTGAACATGTAGGAGGAGAATACAAAGGTTTGTGTACTTGATTTGGAATCCATAGTTCTTTATGCGGAATGACGACGATCCAATGTTCAAACAACGAGCCGATGCATGGGTTCTTCTCTTCTATGACCCTCGGTTCCTGGCTCGATGAGACCGCCACTCACAACCTTACCTTATCTGAGGTGAGAGAGAGTTCGTGGAAGAATGAGGACTAGAGGAGGGACCTTAGCGCTATTTATAGAGTTTTGGATGGGACCCTCTCATCACGGGCCGGGCCCAACTCGGCCCACACAATGCTAGGCCCATATTCGACCATTAAGAAAACCTTATGCCTTACCTTTTTAGACCAACCCCGTAAAACGGTAATTACAATCTCAATTAATGTGGCCCACATAAAGAAAACTCTTACAAGGATCGCCCAGGTTAGTGGCGCCGGTGCACGTCACCAAGTAGGTTCTCCCGCAAGCAGCCCCACCTTCCCAAAGTTCATCGCTCGCCGCAGCTATCTGCCGCCCGGGGTGTCTTACCCATAACACGTGAAGGCTATACAGCGAAGGAATAGAGACCAAGAACAAAAATTTAGTCGAAAAGAACAAACGAAGATCCAATTGGTAGGTTTCTCGGACATCTTGAGTAGATTATTAAATCCAAAACTAAGTAATTTACTAGCTTACTAAAGGCACGTTTGGAAATTATTTTGTTCTTGAGAATAATTTTTACTCAGAAATGATTTTTTTTATTCAGTTCCGGAAACAATTTTCTGAGTTTTTGAAGGCGCTTGATAGGATTCTTAAATTTTTTTGTTTCTTTGAATTTTTAATACTTTTATTATATTTTTCTTTTTCTTTTTTTTTCTTTTTTCTTTTTCCTTTTCTCGTCAAGATTTGCAAGGCCGAGGCTTATAGTGGATAGGTGAGCCTCCGGCGAACTTGCCAGACCTCACCCTGGCATGGCAAGGCTCTGACCCCTGTGGCAATGGTGGCCGGTAGTGGTTGGTGGAGAAAGAACAAGAGAGAAGGAGAAGAGAAGGGGAAAAAAAAAAGTTCGACTTGCTTCTAAAATTGTTCCCGAAAACAAGAAGCTACTTTTTTATTTCTTGATTCTATTCCAAATCTATTCTTGGAAACAAAAAAAGGGATTTTTGTTTCTAAAAATAAAAAATTTATCAAACGGATTTATGTTCTTTTTTTTATTCCAGGGACAAAATAATAGAATCAATTGTTTCCAAGAATATTACTAAACAAGGCATGAGCTTCATAATATGTTCGGAGTGGTATAACTATTAATTATTTTCATATGACATGATCACAACTCCATCTGTAAAAAGAAAAATTATCCACTCACAAGGTACATTCAAAGGACTCACTATACAATCTATTGGTCAGATCAATGGTTGAAATATGTCCTCAATGCATGGTTGTGTATACCGTGCACGGACTGGACAATGGTTTGAGCAAACTTACGAACATATTCAGTGTAATACGTTGCGGTCCCCGAATCAGCTAAAGTTGCCTGTGGAATGGAGCAAAAGACAAGAGCTAAGCTCGAGACAAAGATGTAGGAACAAGCTGCCATATCTCCTCTAGCTACTCTCACGTACTGCTAATAATGCTCGATGAGAGACGGTTGATTGGTTAGCCAAGGAAAGAGCATGCTATTAATAGAGGGTTGTCCAAATGAATTTTATTCAAGAGATAGCAACGTAGTTGTTCTTTCTATATGTAATTATCGTTGCATTGTCGATGTTTCAATCTGCCAAAATGCGGGATCCGTTTAGTTCAAGTGACCAACCATCCAATTATATCTAGTCAACTCATTTAATAACAAAATTCAAGAATTAATACCTAATTGTAAGAGTTTACATTAATTGATATTGTAATTCACCGTTTTACAGGGTTTGGTCTAAGGTGAGATAGAAGATTTCTTAATTAATCTAATATGGGGCTAGCTAGTGTGGGCCGAGTTAAGCCTGACTCGTAATGAGGGGGCCTGGCTGGAAACTCTATAAATAATGCTCAAGTTTCTCCTCTAACCCCTGACCCGTAATGAGGGGGCCTAACTGGAAACTCTATAAATAATGCTCAAATCTCTCCTCTAACCCTAATTCTCACAAGTATCCTCACATAAGGGACATAAGGGGCATTTACCTAGCTCTAAAGGGTGAGGGGGCCATCTCATTAAGCCAGTGATACAGAGGGCAATAGAAGAGAATGACTTGCGCGTGGAACATCAATTTTCCGCTTCCGCTTCAAGAACAATGGATCCCAAAACAAGTGCATTAATATTTCTACTCAATTATGCATGTTCTTGTTCTAGTTATGGAGATATAAGGATTGTGCAATTTGCATTCAACATGTGGTGTCAGAGCCTCCATAACCCTAGAACTTGAACGCATAGAATTTTGCCCTAATTTTGTGATTTTTTTATCAATAAAAATATAATTAAATCACAAATTCGGACTAGGCTTGACGAGGCGAGCAAAACCGTGGGCATCGCGTCACTGGGGGAGACGGCACGCACCCCCACGCACGGCCACACGCCGCCAGGGCGTCGAAGACGCGCCCCACGCACGGCCATGCGCCCTCACGTGCTCCCACGCGCGGGGTGCAGCTCGCGCGTGCACCGCACACAGGTGCTAACGTCACGATGACGTCAGCACCAGGACCCAACCCGTTGACCGACCCAACCCGGTCAACTGTTGACCAAACCGGACGGCTGGACCGGTTTTGACCGGCCGTTTACAGCCGCACGTGAGCTCCATGCGCCGTGCACTCAGGTGGCACGTGCGGGCGCGTGGAAACTTTGATCGGCGCGTGGCGGGCGGCGTTAGGTTCGTATGATTGTTTTCTATCTTGTGGTGTATTTATTTTACATGTTTGATGATTTTATGGATGTGAAATATGTACGAAACCCTGAATACATGTATTTTTAGTGTATTTTTGCTTTTTTTCTTGTATTTTTCTGTAATTTTGGAAATACAAGAGTTGGGTTACTGGTATGTTATCACATAAACATTGTAAAAGTGTTATTCATTAATAATATACAATAAAGTTTAATTTTTATTAATGAATAAAGTAGTGTAATTAGCATGATATGTGATTTTGGTGATTTACTGCCCCTATCACTAAAGTTAAAATCACATATGTATGGTGAATGTGAGATGTAAAGTTTATATCCCTGGTATGAGAGAGTTTCAAGAATTCAATTGAGTTGTGACCGCCAAAGTGGCACACTTAATTGGGTTTGAGAAATTTCGGTATCGTATAATGATTGGGATGTCTCCTGGTCTAATGCGTAGTCATACTTCCAAAGAAGGTAATTATGTATTAGTTCATGGAGGGATACATGATGGTGTGGTGGAGGAGTAACTGATCCTAGTGGTTCATATGCCCAAAGGTGATAAATTTATGTAGATTGGAATATATTATCATAACCGCTATCATGTGGGGAGTGTATAACTACATGTCATGTATTCTGCCCAAAGTTGATTATGTGATTTTGCATGTAACTTTATGGATGTGTACTTGTACGTTAAGTTACAGAATGCTCACACGATGCTAATTATATATATTGCTTGCTTTTTAGTCACATTTTCTATAAATGGTAACTCCATCACTATTGAGGTGCTTGCTGGTTCAAATTTTAGGAGATGGAGAGAGGATTTTATGTTTGCTATGGAGATGACAAATGTTCATATGGCTCTTATTACCGATTGGCCGTGAAATCTTACTGCCGAGAGTACAGAGGCTTAGAAAGCAAATTTTGCTACCTGGGAAAAAAGTAATAGAATTTGCTTGCTATCTATGAAGTGTTCCATTCAGGAACACTTGAAAAGTGGTTTGCCTGCAGACTGCACTGCTAGGCAAATGATGGAAGCTTTGATGGCTAGAAACCGTGTCTCGCCTAATGCTGAGATAGGGACACACCTGCAAACACTATTTACTATGAAGTATGATGGTTCTAGTGGAGTTAGAGATTATATTTTGAGGATGGTAGATTTGCAAACAAAGCTTCAAGCTCTCGATGTTGTTATTCCTACTGCTTGCATTGTGCATCAAGCTCTAAATACTTTTCCTCCTAATATTGAGATTATCAAGACCAATTATAGTTCCCAAGATGAAACCTGGTCAGTTAATGACCTGATTGCAAGGGTGGTGGTAGAGGAAGAGAAATTGAAGAGAGATGAAGGGCACATTGCTCTTTATGCTTCTAGTTCTGGTAGTGACAAGGGTAAAAAGTTGAAAAACTATACCCACAAGGGCAATTCTAAAGGTGCTAGTCCTTCCAACAGTTTGGGTCCTAAGAAAGCATTCTCCAATAATGATGGTGTTCTTTGCTACTTTTGTAGGGAGAGAGGACACGTAAAGAAACGCTGCAACAAGTATAAGGCTTGGTTGTCTAAGAAAACCAAGAGTGAGCCTAAAGGTAATGATTCTTTGGCATTTGTTTATGAATCCAATCTATCTGAAGTTCTGACCAATTCGTGGTGGCTAGATATTGGCGCAACTAATCATGTTGCATTCACCATACAGGGGTTCATGAACCGAAGGACGCCAAATCAGGATGCATCAAAGCTCACTGTGGGAAACAACATTGGAGTTGACGTCGAGTTCGTGGGAGATGTTCTTTTGATTTTAGATTTTGGTTTTAGGATGATGTTGAGAAACACCTTTTACGTACCTTCTTTTAGGCGAAATTTAGTTTCTGTGTCTTGTTTGGACATATGTAGATACTCTTTTGAAATAAAAAGCAATATTATTTTCATGTTTTATGATTCAAATAAGATTGGGTGTTGCAATTTATCCAATGAATTGTATCGATTGAGCTTATCTCCCAACGACATGAACGTTGCTTGTTCAGCTGAAAAAGTTGTTTCCAAAAGGCCTCTACTTAAAGAACAGTCTTATGCATTGTGGCATAAACGTCTTGGTTACATCTCCAAAGAAAGAGTAGAAAGGCTTATAAAGGCTAATATCTTGCCTACTTTTAAAAGTAATCTAGAGACTTGCGTGAACTGTTGTAGAGGTAAGATGACTAAGATAAAGAAGAAATCCGTCGTACGAAGTTCTGACTTGTTGGAGGTTATTCACACTGATATTAGTGGACCGTACACGGCTACCTTGTGTAGAAATTTTTATTTCATCACATTTATTGACAACTTTTCCCTATATGGATACTTATACTTGATTAAAGAAAAGTCCGAGTCTCTTGACAAATTCAAGATTTTTCGGACTGAAGTGAAGAAACAGTTGGGAAAAGTTATAAAGATTGTCAGATCTGATCGTGATGGTAAGTATTTTGGTAGGCACGGTGATGCTGGACAACTTAAAGGGTCATTTGCTAAATACTAAGAGGATTCTAGGATAATAGGTCAGTTCACTATACCCGGAAGTCTTGAACAAAATGGTGTAACTGAAATGCGCAATCGTACTCTTATTGACATGATGAGAAGTATGATTAGTAGGACCAATTTACCTGATTTTCTGTGGGGTGGAGCTTTGAAACAGCTCTTTATATTATAAATCGTGTTCCTACTAAAGCAGTTCCATTGGCTCCTTTTGAGTTATGGACTAGACGTAAGTCTAGCTTGAATCACCTTAAAGTTTGGGGATGTCCTGTAGAGGTGAAGTTATATAATCCGACATTGAGTAAGTTGGATTCAAAAACTACTCAGTGTTACTTTGTATCTTACCCAGATCATTCAAAGGGATATCGATTTTATAACCCTAGTGAAGGTACAAGAATTGTGGAATCTCAGACTACAAAATTTCTAGAACTTGATGTAGCTAAAAAGAGTAATTGGTCACGAACTATTGAAGATGATAGTATGGTGGGGATTATTGGATCCCTGTCTCATCCTGTGCAGACAATTATGGAGCCTCCTACGCCACAAACTGAGCCTGTTGTGGACCAGGATCCTATTGTTGAGACAATTCCTGAAGAAAATCCACAAGCCCTTCAGATTCAGAATGAGGATGAAGTAGCTCCACTCACAAGATCAACTAGGGAAAAATGTTCATCTATACCACCAGACTATGTAGTCTACTTGGGAGAGCATGATTATGATATTGGCTGTGTTGTTGATCTGGTGACTTATACGAATGCCATCTCATGTCCTCAATCAGATTTGTGGCTAGATGCGAGGAAAGATGAGATGCAATCTATGAAACACAATGGTGTTTGGGAGCTTGTTGAATTGCCTGAAGGTTGTAAACTTATTGGCTGCAAATGGGTATACAAGACTAAAAGGGATTCCAAAAGGAAGATTGAAAAGTTTAAAGTCAGACTGGTAGTTAAGGATTTCACTCAAAGAGAAGGAATAGATTATGAAGCAACATTTTCTCCAGTTTCTTCTAAGATACTTTTAGAGTGATCTTGGCATTGGTAGCTCATTTTGATATGGAGTTATACTAGATGGATGTTAAGACTACTTTTTAAAATAGAGACCTTAATGAGGAGGTTTATATGGTGCAACCTAAAGGTTTTACAGCAGATGACTCAGGTAAGCTTTTTTGTAGATTGAAAAATTCTATTTATGGCCTTAAGCAAGCTTCTAGATAGTGGTATTTAAAGTTTCATAGTGTTGTCACTTCATTCGGATTTATTGAGAACAAAGTAGATCAGTGTATATATACCAAGTCAGTGGGAGGAAATATATTTTTCTCATACTTTATGTGGATGATATATTGCTTGCAAGTAGTGACATTGGTTTACTACATGACACAAAGCGGATGTTATCGAAAAATTTTGACATGAAAGACCTTGGCGGGGTGTCTTTTGTTCTTGGCATTGAGGTCCATAGGGATCGTTCTCGCCGTTCATTAGGTTTGTCTCAGAGGGTATATATTGATCGCATTTTAGAAAGATTCAATATGCAGCATTGCAAATTAGGAAATGCTCCTATTATTAAGGGTGATAAATTGAGTCTTTCATAATGCCCTAATTCAGATTTTGAGAAAGCTCAAATGAAGAATGTACCTTATGCTAGTATGCTTGGAAGTATCATATATGCTCAAGTTTGTACTATACCAGATATTGCTTTTGCAACGGGGCTTCTAGGCAGATATCAGTGAAATCCATGACGCGATCACTAGGTTGCTGCCAAGAAGGTTTTAAGGTACTTAAAGAGAATAAGAGATTATATGCTGATTTATAAACATGTTCCAGACTTGCAACTAGCGAGGTATTCACATGCAAATACTGGTTGTCAAGATGATAAGAAGTCAATGACAGGATACATATTTATGTTGGCAGGAGGTGCAGTATCATGGAAGAGCGAGAAACAGAAATCCATATCTTCTTCTACCATGCAAGTGGAGTTTGTAGCGTGTTTTTCAGCCTCTACTCAAGTTATTTGGCTCTGGAACCTCATTAGGGAGTTATCAGTTTTTGATTTTGTGGATAGGCCCATATAGTTACATTGTGACAATAATTCTGCAGTGTTGTTTATTAATAACAGAAGTCTCAAGGGGTCTAAACACATGGAAGTCAAGTTTTTGACCATAAATGAATCAGTGCAGAATGGTGACGTTACAGTAGATCATATTCCTACAGATGATATGGTTGTAGATCCACTAACTAAAAGCCTATGCCCGTGTGTATTTGAGCGACATGTCATTAGCATGGGCCTAGGAGCATCTTGGGATGCTGTTATTTAGTGGGAACTGTGTTTTATTTTTCCTTGAATAAATTTTACATATATATTTGTTACAATTTAGTAATACTTTGATATATATATATATATATATATATAACAACTTTTGCATTCAATAAAATATTTTTGAATGAATTGTTATTATGTTGAATATATATATTGTTAAAAGTCTCGAGGTATTGTTTAAACCTTGAGTGAAGGCTAGGGGCATCCGGTTATTAGCCTTGTACATATGTCTTGTTATATATAAAGAAATGTTAACCATAAGGACAAGGCATATGTGGATTCATTGGAATCATAAAGACATTCTCTGGTGGCACAGGTTTTTTGTGACGCTTAAGGTAAGAGAATGGGGACTAACAAATGGGATCTCTCTATGAGAGATGTTATCCATTTGACACACTACCATATTGAACCCATATCAATAAAGTTGAAAGCACTCGTGACCATGGAAGGCTCTGTGTGTATACATGCAGTTACCGTCGTGATTCGATATTTGAGACTTTACGAGATAGGATTGACTATTAAGAATTATCTCTAGACCAATGTGTGCACATATGGTACAATTTCAATTAATATAGTCCAAATGAGAGAATGTAAGAGTTTTCCTAATGTGGACTACATTAATTGATATTGTAATTTACTATTTTACAGGGTTTGGTTTAAGGTAAGATAAAAGGTTTCTTAATTAGTCTAATATGGGGCTGGCTAGTATGGGTCGAGTTGAGCCTGACCCATAATCGGGGACCCTGCTGGAAACTTTATAAATAGTGCTCAAGTTTCTCCTCTAACCCTAATTCTCACAAGTATCCTCACATAAGGGATATAAGGGGCGTTTACGAGGTTGGGACACCTGGAGTGCCAAAATTTGACACGGAGGGACACTTAAGTGCCAAAACTTTGGAAAGATACACTTAAGTGACAGTTTCGGAGTAAAATGGATCACTTAAGTGCCACTCCGACCAAATTGCTGACGTGGCAATTTTCTGACGAGGTGAGTGCAAAACGACCGGCGTCGTTTTGCACGTTGACGTGGCAAGCAAATGCAAAAACGACGTCATTTTGTGTTTAATGTGTAAATAATTAATATAAAAATAATTAAATTTAATTTAAACTTAATTTTATTTAAAATATTCTATAAAAAAACTTAAAATTAAAAAAAATGGGGGGCTGAAGGGGGGGGCGGCCGAGGGCTGAGCCCTTGTCGCTATGGGTGTCAACGGTTCGGTTTCGTTTTTTTGAAAAATCGAACCGAACCGAACCGTTAAAAAAAACTTCCGAACCAAACCGAATGAGACCCGAACCGAATACGAACCGAACCGAAATTTCGGTTCAGTTCATCTCGGTTCGGTTTGGTCTTTCGGTTTTTCGGTTTTTGGTTTTTAGCTTTTGGTTTTCGGTTTTTCAGTTAGGTCGTTCGTCGACGAACCGTACGACACCTTCTTGGCGACGCCCGTAAGCTGAACAAGTAAGCTCACCCCCGCTCTTGCCCTGTTTTGGGCTCGCCGGGCCGGAGCTCCCGGCTGTCCGGCTCCCGCGAGCTCCGGCCGGCGTCACCCCGCGTTTTGTTTCCAATGTCTTGTTCGTCGCGTGCCGAGAGTCCCAATGCGGGTCGAGCTTCGGTTGACCCAAAAATCCCTCGTTATAGTAGCGCACCCCAATTGTTTGATATAATGCCTGAACTGGATCTGAAAGTTTGTGTGGGGAATATTCGTTCTTGTCGTGTCGTGTCGTTTCGTCTGTGGCCGCCGTTGCCCCTTTCTTTGATCGAGCAGACGGAGGCAAGTGTTGCTAAGGCGTGGTTTTCGGACGGTAAGGGTGTGTCAAAACCTTAGATTGGGTCTCGGTTTGGCCATTCGGGGCAAAGTTTGGCTTTCACCGTGAGGAGGCCAGCGAGGGCAAGGGGGTTCCGGCGACCGCCGAGGTTGTCGGTCGTGACTTGCCGAGCACCAGGTGTGGTCGAACGTGGAGGTTGGGGCGCCGGTAATGCTTCTTGGCTGGTCTAGGCGGTGGGGCTTGGTGGAGGCTTGGGCATGGAAGAGAAGCTGCTGTTCAAGAGATGAGTCCATCGTGGACTCAAGGCCGGTGAGGGGCTCGTCGTAGCGGTGGCAATGGTTCGGGCAGGAGGGCTGCAAGTGAGTGTTCAGTGAAGAGAGGGGAGTCGTCAAGGAAGAAGGAAGAACCGAACCGAAATAAGGTTTTAGGTTAATGGTTCGTGTCGTGACCCATGGAGACCGGAGAGAATTTTATCGGTTTATCGGTTTCAGCTCAGTTCGGTTAACCGAAAAAAACCGAACCGATAGAAAAATTTCAGTTTTTAATGAGAATCGAACCAAACCGAAAAAACCAAATTTTTTGGTTTTTGGTTTAGTTCGGTTTGGTTTTCGGGTCGGTTTTTGACACCCCTACTCGCCGCCGCCACCGGGAAGGGCCGACGGAGGGGGAGGGTCGACGGGGTCGCCGGCCCCTAACCAACGGGCGGCGAGGACGCGACCCTCATCCCGGATCCGGGCGAGGGCTCGCGGCCCTCGCCGCCTCCCCGCCATCGACGGGAAGGGCGGCGACGATGGGGGCAGCATCGGCCGAGGTCGCAGGGCCCTAGCCGGCCCGACCCTCCCCCTCCGTCGCCGACCCTTCCCGGCGGCGGCGACGAGGGTTTAGCCCTCAGCCACCCCCTTTGGCCCCCTTTTTTATTTAAAGTTTTTTTAGAATATTTTAAATAAAATTAAGTTTAAATTTAATTTAATTTTTTATGTTAATTATTTACACATCGAGCCAAAACGACATCGTTTTTGCATTTTCTCGCCACGTCGGCGTGCAAAACGACACACCCAATTTGCCGGAAAATTGCCACGTCAGCCATTTGACCGGATTTTGGCCGGAATGGCTCTTAAGTGATCCACTTTACTCTGATTTTGGCACTTAAGTGTCCCTCCATGCCAAGTTTTGGCACTTGGGCTGTACTTCTGCCGGCGTTTACCTAGCGCTAAAGGGTGAAGGGGGTGTCTCATTGAACCAGTGATACATAGGGCAATAGAGGAGAAGGACTTGCGCGTGGAACATCAATTTTTCGCTTCCGCTTCAAGAATGATGGATCTCAAAACAGGTGCGTTAATATTTCTACTCAATTATGCATGTTCTTGTTCTAGTTATGGAGATCTCTATTGTGCAATTTGCATCCAACATGAATATCTTTGGAATTTCCCTCGTGAATTATACGTGTATAAGAAATCCAAGATTTTCATTAAATTCAATTACTTGTGCTGGTAACGTGGAAGCGTACGAGCCTACTTGGTATATGCAGGTCCTTGGATCATCTCAAGCATCAGCATAGAGTTGCTCGAGCTGCTTCAACCATCAAAAGAACTATTAAAAAATAACTCTTTTAACTACCCATTTCAATTCAGGCCAAGGAACTACATATTTAAATATGATTTCTTCTCGAGGGTTTAGTCTTCAGGAGAATAGCAAATTTTCCTTCTTATTACATCCACTAAAACAAGAAACTTTGCATCTCAATATCAAACTGCACGCTGGAAAAGACCCCATTAGTGTTCATGCAAAGCACAGTCCTCAAACCATAAAACCAACGTTCTGAAGCCCTACAATCACAAAGGCTTAATGTCTCTCTCCCTTAGCAACCCCAAGGACTTGCTCAAATGACAAGTGTGTTCGTCCTCGCTCAAGTGTTTGTCCTTGCTCAAATGACGAGCATGTTCTTTAGCAAATTTTGTACTGCTACCAAACAACAAGGTTGATATGTAGTCACCGATCTCTTTTTGTAAGATCCTTATGATTTTATGCATACACAGACCAATATTATGATTGGCAATTGTTGACACCTAAATTTTGGCAGCCCGTTTATTTATTTATTGCATAGAAAATTAGGAGTTAATTTTATCCCTGAAAAAATATTAATTGCATAGCATTTAGTTTTAGGTGCATTTTTTTTTTACATTTGGCCGGTGACAGATGGGTTCGAATTAGTGGTTCTGAGCTTTAAATTGACAGGCCAGACTAAACCCACGAAGCGAGCAAATTGGCCCAAGCCCGTTTCTTTTATGATCAAAGATTATCTCGTGAAAAATAGGAATTTGAAATTTTTCTGGGATATGATGAATTTTTTGGATAGGGCAAATGCGAAAAGTGAATATTGCATTTGGAAAAAAGAATCTCCGTGGATATCAATTTGGAAAAATTAAAACCCTAGTCTGAGGCTTATAAATAGATTGTTAGTGTAGGGGGACCACCGGTGCATTATGAAGACAATCAATTGCAAGGCTAATGCCCATAGATGAAAAAAGAGTCAAGATAGATGACTATCAATTGCAAAAATTGAATCCCAATGGAGCAGTACTCAAAGAGTCAAGATCAATGGTGCATTATGAAGACAATCCCCGATGGTGAAGGAGAAGACCGGCAACAATGCCAAGATGATCATCAACTCTCACCCTTTACACATATTTTGAGCCTAATGATCCTTTCGTTTCTCAACCCATAAACCCAACCTATGTTACGTCCCTTGCAAAGTCTCTTTAAATTAGGGCACTTGAATTAACATGAGAGTTCATATGTTTATAAGCATCGCTTGAAGAAGTGCGAGCAAGATTATTTCTTTCTCATTTTGCAGGGTTCTTGACTTGTAAACCTGGAGATGATTACAGAATTGTTCTTTCAATTCCCTTGACTCAAAGAGTCCCCTTTGTTAAGCCGTTGACCAAGCCCACATTACGGTCCTTGTTAAAAACCTTTCAGATGGGTAAGGTTGTACTACTTGCGAGAATACTCGGACCCCTGTTGATATGGTGAGATTGAGTGATTCTCATAAAATAGCCTTCTAAATGAGAGTGAGTGAAAGTCCTTTCTAACTGAAAGTCTCTCAGTATTCTTAGGAAATCCATGTCACGAGTGAAAATTGTCTTGAACAATAAATCTCTCTAGCGGAAATTCGGGTGATGCAAAAGTCATTATGCATGAACCTTGATTGAATTGATAAAAACTTCAGTGGATTATGAAGTGTGCATTCCAGAATAACCTTAATTGCTTATTTCTTTGGTGAACGCACTTTTTCCCTAATCATGTCTTACAGGTAGTGCTTTCTCAAAGACCCAAGAGCTCTTAACATTCAAGTTCCTTTCAGAATATCTCGTCATTTTAGGAGATGAGAAGCCTTCATGAACATTCAAGGTGCATCCCTAATGTTCCAAAATTTATTTCTACCAGGAGGTGATAGACCTCCACAAATATCTAAATTCTAGAAGGCGTATCCCCAAGAATCGAAGATATCACCAGGTAAGTATATCTTTGCCCATATACTTGTCATTGTGCAAGTATTCCCTCTCAAGTGCATCGACACTTGACTCGGTCAAGCTGTTCTTTATATTAACCTGGCGTGCTTTCGTAGCCCAAGTCCCTTTTCATTGACTCGGCGTGCTTCTGTAACCCAATGTCCATTTATATAGACCCGGCATACTTTTGTAGCCCGGAGTTCTTGACATGGCGTGCTTTCGTAGCCCAAAGTCCCTTTTCATTGACTTGACGTGCTTCCCTAGCCCGATGTTCATTTATATAGACCCGGCATGCTTTTGTAGCCTGGAGTTCTTGACTTGGCGTGCTTTCGTAGCCCAATGATTCTTTTCATTGACTCGGCGTGTTACCATAGCCCGATGTCCCATTTATATAGACCCGGTGTGCTTTTGTAGCCCGGAGTTCTTAACCTGGCGTGCTTTCGTAGCCAAGTGTCCATTTTCATTGACTTGGCGTGCTTCCGTAGCTCGGAGTTCTTGACATGGCGTGCTTTCGTAGCCTAGAGTCCCTCTTTATCGACCCAGCGTGCTTTCATAGCCCGATGTCCATTTATATTGACATAGCGTGCTTTCGTAGCCTAGAGTCCCTTTTATTGAACTAGTGAGCTTCCGTAGCCCGGATTTCTTTTATCGACCTGGCGTGCTTTCGTAGCCCAGAGTCCCAAAATTTTGACATCTCAGTCTGGACCCGGATGTCTTGATTATTTTCGTTGAACATTTCACTCCGAATGTGAATGTTCTTCATTCTTTCTCATTATACCTCAGTCTGGATCTAGGTATTTCGAGTACAAAAATCTTGACATCTCAGTCTGGACCCGGATGTCTTGATTATTTTCATTGAACATTTCACTCTGGATGTGAATGTTCTTCATTCTTTCTCGTTATACCTTAGTCTCGATCTAAGTATTTCGAGTTCAAAAATCATGACATCTCAGTCTGGACCCGGATGTCTTGATTATTTTCGTCTAAACATTTCACTTTGGATGTGAATGTTTTTTTCGACCTTTCTCATTATACCTTAGTCTGGATCTAGGTATTTCGAGTTTTAAAAATCTTGACATCTCAGTCTGGATCTGGATGTCTCAATTCTTTTCGTTGAACATTTCACTTTAGATGTGAATATTCTTCTCAATCTCAATATCTCAATTTATTACTTGTTACACTCTTCAAGGAATCTGAGTGAGAGTTAGGTACTTGTGAAGCAAATAGGGATTTATCATGTACCTCAAGATACTCTACCGCACTGATTGATAAGTGACTGTAGGTACATTCTTTCCTTTTGCATCATGCATTTGCATTAGCATTTCCATGCATCATATAAATTGCATTTTAAAATGGGATTCATTTCCCGACCAAAAAAAAAATCAAAACCATTCAGTGTATGTGTCAAAATTTAGGTTTCAATTTGTCTTTGAATGTAACCTCTTCGAGCTCACCTTCAAAGAGGGGCAGCTGTTGACACTTAAATTTTGGCGGCCCGTTTATTTATTTATTGCATAGAAAATTATGGGTTAATTTTATCCCTAAAAAAATATTAATTGCATAGCATATAGTTTTAGGTGAATTTTTTTTTACATTTGGCCGGTGATAGATGGGTTCAAATTAGTGGTTCTGAGCTTTAAATTGACAGGCAACGAAGCGAGCAAATTGGCCCAAGCCCATTTCTTTTATGATCGAAGATTATCTCGTGAAAAATAGGAATTTGAAATTTTTCTGGGATATGATGAATTTTTTGGATAGGGCAAATTCAAAAAGTGAATATTGCATTTGGAAAAAAGAATCTCTGTGGATATCAATTTGGAAAAATTAAAACCCTAGTCTGAGGCTTATAAATAGATTGTTAGTGTAGGGTTTTCAAGAGGGGACCACACATTGATACATACGGCAAAAATTCTAAGACGAGTAGATGTTATGCACATGAAGGTGAAATCATGAAGAAGGAGACCTGCCCCTGGTCAATTGAAGATCCTGTTGCCCACTAAGTCTTCAAAGTCAAATTCTTTTTGCTACCGTGGAGATTCACGCCCATTCTCCATCAATATCTCACTTTCATCTCCTTTCTCTCTCGAGGGAATTCACGCACAAGTCCTCGATTGCATATATTTTGCTGTTGTTTTGCTTCAGCGACGAGTTAATGTTCAAGATCTCTACAGGCATCCCCGATGACAATAGGTGCAGATCCCGCAAGCGCCGCAGACCGCCTCACCGCGCGACCACCGCCTTCCACTTCGCCCTGCGCCTCGCTTTGCCCCTAGCCGCGACGAAGCCTCTGCTCTTACACAAACCCCCTCGGCAACCCACCACCACAGCTAACATCCTTAGCCACGCTAAGCCTCCGTGGTCCATTCTACCATGCAGATTTTGAAAAAAAATTCAAATTTAGGTAGAGATTTATTTTATTTTATTAAGTAGATTTTTAGGTAGATCTATTTTATCTTATTTTGATTTTTGATATTTCGTCTCTTATTTGAAATTTTTCTCGATGCGTGGTTGAAATTCCCGATGTACCGCTTCAATTTGCAACCGCACACGAATTTTTATTCCATCTATAAGGTTTTAGATGGAATAATTAATCACGCGGGAGTAAAATTGATATCTTGATCTTTAAGACTTAAGATCAATTTATTGATTTTATTAGCGAGATAACCAAGTTTGAATTTCAAATTGAATGATGGATAGCATTTTTGGTGATCATGGAAGATTTGGTATTTATCTTTTAATTGTTCTATTTATTCCGAAAATACAAAAAAAAAAATTGCATTTGCATATCATGTAGATTAGAATTGATTTCTAGATAAAGTTGCATGATAGAATAGTTTTTTTTTTAAAATGCATGTAGTATCTAGGTTAGATAATTTTTTTTTTATTTGATTGAATTGCATGACGAGGTAATTTTCTAGTTAAGATAGGATTCATGTTAGTCTAATCTTAACTTAAACTAGATAATATCTCACTTTAGTTAGATTTTTATTTTTAGCAATTTTTAATTACGAATTTTTATAATTTAAAAAAAAAAAAAAAAAAAGCAATCATGCACATGTCATATAGAATTAGGTTTATAAAATGCATGTCATTTAGTGGTTGTTGCTAGGTTCATTTGAAAATTGATTGTCATTAGAATTAGGTCATTTTGTTAAATTGCATTGCATATTAGCTTAGATTTCAATAAATAAGAGAAAATTCTTAAAAAAAGATTGAGTGATTGCGTGTTAATTGAAAATTATATCTAGGTCCGTTGGTGTGGATTATGATCTAACATCGCAAATGCTTTCGTTGCTATAAGGTAAGTCCTGCAATTTATTCATTGCTTTATCTTGGTGTTAAATTAGTGGTTTGCGCACCCGCATGATCACCTCACATGTTAGGGAAGTGAATTAAAATTAATTCAAGCTACTTGCTAAACATTTTTTTCAAAATAAAAGAGAAAGGTACCGAAAGGGCGTTAGAGAAATCTAGCGTAATCAAGTCCCTGAACTCGAAATCTCTAGTTCTTAGAAGTGAAATAATTCTCCCGTTATTTTACTTACGTGTCTAATCGACCTACCAAAAAATATATTAGTGGCGACTCATGATTAAAAAATCATTTGCATGTTAAAAATTTGAACCTAAGTCGCGAATTGATATGGGCTTGAGAGAGCCCGAGCTAAGTTTAGGCTTAGTAATCCATTAGCCTAATTCTAGTTGGTTCACCCGAAATTTAAGTCGCGACAGCAATCACGGGATCGAGCACCGGAAGATGGAGGTAGGCATAACATGATGAAACAGTGTGGTTAAAGTAGTTGAATGGGAGGATCACTATGATGTGGCCCTCGGCAAATTTGCCAATGACAAAAATGGTTTATCCGATAATATGGATGACTAATGATATAGAGAATGACTCGTCCTTATTTGATAATATAGATGATCGATCCATTGTTCTTTCCTTAAGCCTATTTCGCCTTAGAGGCTCGGTTCACAACGTACAACCATTGTTACCTTCATGGTAAATCCATGAATTGATTGCCATTTGGGAAGAATGCAACTTCTTTAACTGCTGCAGTTTTCTGTTCCGCTAATAGTTTCTCTGTTATAATGAAAACCCTATAGACCTAGCAACACTAGAAACAAAGAGCAAAGTCAAGATCTCCTCCTCCTCGTTGATCACATACGTACAAACATGTAAAACTGTCAACAGGCAAGGCAAAATCTTAGAAGGAATTTGCCACTGATCCACAAGAGAAGTATCGACTAAAGTTGCAACAAACAGTGAAATCAAATAAAATCCTGTTGATTATTCAGAGAGACTGAGATTTTGCATCACATACAGTCTGTTGAAAAGCAAAGACAAGAATCACGCGCCATTTCAACAATTTAGTTATTGCGTTTCACGTACGTACGTCCAGTGAAAGATTAAGGCACGTCCAAGATATTTTTTTTACATACGCAGGATGCATCTGGAAATGAAGAAACAACAGGCCCATAAGCGCTCAGTCGTTAGGACAAAATTAGCAGACATCCAACTCAGGCTGTTGAGGTGGTGAGTAGGAAGATGTTGACGCTTTGTGGTGTCGGATTCCCATGTCCTTCTCCACGTACTAATTGAGGGCTGCCAACTGAAAACTCAATGAATTGTCCTGCCTGGAGTCTAGGAGAGAGAAAAACCCGCTATCCGAGTGTCTATACCCTTCCCTTTCGTCCTACAGTACTTGGAGTTCAACTTCATTTGTGCAACCAGATTACGTGATCACTTTCTTATAATAGAATCAGCAAGTTTTCCAACTCAAATTACCGTTAGGATTATCGCATGTGACTTAATAATGTAAAAGCTCAGTTAAGAGTTCGAATCGCAGGAGGTGGCACATATAAATAAGCATGGCAGATCTTAAAGTCATCAGTCACGCACCATTTAATTTACCTAAGAATGTAATGCAAAGTTCCGATTTTGAAGTTCAAGTGTGATTTGTATCTATAACGAGAGTAACTAGTGTCTAGTTCGGTAGGTTCAATCGCAACAACCAAGCTTCGAACTAACATATCTTGAGCACAAAACATGCACGATGGGATCCGGAAGCTATCTAAACCTAACATATGCAATTCGACCTTCTCTAAGTGAACGACGGAGTGGACACTAGTTGTCGATTTCAATGTGCCTTACCAGGAAAAGACCTTTAATCTCTCCCTCCATGTGCAGAGATCGCGATCTCGTAATATATTCTGAACAGGCTTTTAGTCCACTTCCCCAGCGAGGCAAAAGCTTTTTCCTACGGGACACCACTCTTCTGGTACGGAAAAAGTCTAAACAACTTTGATATCATAATGCTCAAGCTAAGATTCCCTCACATTCATTTTCAACTCAGCCACATTCCGGAGCCCAGGTTGCAGCCTTCTAATTAGGATTTGACAAGATCTGAGCACATGAAGTCAGCCAATTATGTCTCGACTATTCAGCATGGCAACTTCAACTCTCCGTACATGCCTCATTCATAGGAAAATTTTATACCAAATTTCTTCCCAACAGAACTCGCATCTCCCCCAAAATATTATCTCCCACCACTCTTTTTGCATAGCTGAAGCTTCCCCTTTTGATACTAAGTCACAGTTGGTTCACCTCGCCGGCTTCTTAGAGAAGGTCAAAATAATTAAAACATTGCTGGTCTTTTCATAACCTTATCTCAAACGCCGACTCGTATGCTCAAACATATGCATCAGAGAAAGCCAAAAATCATAAAAAGCGATTGTGTAGGCAACACCAGGTGAGTCAATGATTAAAACCATGCGTGAGTCAATGAGTAAACAAGATTAAAGAAGTCCGCAATAATGGCAAGTGCACCACATCTTTAATGAAGGAAAGCAAGAAAAGAGCATTTCCAGATTGTATTAAGTGGTTCAGAGCTTTCTGAGAAAAAAGCATACAAGATTTTACGACGATGAAAATATACACCTTTTGGACTCCTCGCCCCTCCTTAAGATCTATACAGACAAGCAGGGCTGGATGTTCTATGGTAGTATACAAATACTCCGATTCATTCTACTCTAGTTAAAATAATGATTTGAGTCAGGTCAGAACAATTTACCAGTGCCGGCATTTTTGAGGGGGGCCATTATCGACATGAAAAACCAACCAGTGGAATACAAAATCACTGGTCACTTTTTTTCACTGCAACATCTGAGTTGTGACATCCATGAATTCACCAGACGCTTGAAGTTTTCAAGTCCTAGGCAGGTTTGGTCGTAAAGAATTTGGCAACCGCCTGGTAAAGATTCTCTTCGTCAAAGGGCTTTGAGACATACCCGTCCATCCCGCATTTAAGGCATTCATCATACGTCGCGTGAATCACGTCTGCCGTCATTGCCAATATTGGCATGTGCCACTCACCCCCTTTTACAATTTGAACTGCAGATTCACTTTTCATTTGCTCGTTCACCTGGCTCTCCATCAGCCTAATCTGTCGTGTTGCCTCAAATCTGCATATAGAAGGAAAAGACATGAGAATACTGACTCCATCCAGAAGTAGAGAAAGAAAACAAATGGGAAAAATGATATTAAAGCAATTGATCAGCACAAAGTTCAGTTTACAGAGATATGGTAATAAATCCCTCCCGAAGAGCAGCTTCCATCTCCTGATTCTCAGAGAGAGAGAGAGAGACAGAGACAGAGAGAGAGATCATTCTTACTTAAGAACCGTGCATGGTTAATGCAATAAGATCATAAGTTGGCAAATATGACAACTGGACTAAGTCTCAGATGATTCTGATTAAGCTCCCATAAGGATTGAATCATTACAAGCCAACAGATGCTCTTTTGCTTTTGCATCTCCAAGGAACTAAGTAGAGGATATCAGATGTCGAAATTGAATTGATTGTCTCCAATAAAATGACCTAGTGCTGAAAATATTTGCTGCCTCAAAATAACTAGTGAACAAACAAGCTTGGTTTCCCTAGCTTGCCTGTGAGAATATTTGGTTGTTCAGGGAAACACATTCTAGCATATAAAAGCTAGTTTCAACAAATCAAAGTAAATATAACTCCATAAGTACAAACATTGCTATTAAATGCATTATATAGAGAAAACACACGCCGATGTCTTCAAAATCTTATCACAAACCATTTAGTCCGATGAGGCTCCGACACATTGACAAGCTGAACTCTCGAATGACAATGTCATATGTGAACCCCATGACCTCAACTATTAAAAGGCCACCATTTATGAGTAAAACCAATATGAGGTGTAATTGTGATGCCCAAAATCTCAAACGCTGGAGATTCACATCAAAAAATGTCATGACATGACAACTGAAAAAAATGGAAGGTCTTCAACAGTATTTGATAGCAAAAGAACAAATAACACGAATTGTTCAAACATTTTATCACTTTCAATAGTGTCAAAAGGGTAGCATAACTCCCTTAAGAAACTTGTAAGCACTGAAATGCGTGATTATTTAAGGA
Organism: Eucalyptus tenuipes; assembly: GCA_014182365.1. Lineage (NCBI taxonomy): Eukaryota > Viridiplantae > Streptophyta > Magnoliopsida > Myrtales > Myrtaceae > Eucalyptus > Eucalyptus tenuipes. The sequence goes on along the minus strand of CM024538.1, from coordinate 25,656,037 downwards.
ACTTAAACTTAGGTCACTCTCTTTTAAAGTACTTCCCACATTTTCAAGAGTTCAACTATGTTCTCTAATGGTGCTTGTGCACGAAAGGGAGGCCAAAAGAAGTTCTATTGCTTAGTCCTCTGTGTACTTCCTACCATCGCATTGTCTATGCAATTTACTTAACTGATAAGTTTAAAACATGTTTCTCAATGTCCATGATTTTACCTCATCTGGAAATAATCAAAGCAGGAGAGCTATAGCTATTTCTCTCAGCAGGAGAAACCAATTAATGCTAATGCTTCAACAAGTCCTTCACTTCCAAGTTGAAGGACAAAATTGCAAGCGTGGGGATTAATGCATAATTATTGACAAACACTGGATTGAGAGCATCCTATCACATTTGGACAACAGACAGTGAGTAGAGCATACCCATCCATTTCAGGCATTTGGATATCCATGAAACAAGCATCAAAGTCATGTGGCAGTTGAAGCAACTCTAATGCAGCTTTTCCACTCTCTGCACACTCTACATTGGCCCCAAACTTCTTAAGTGCGCCTGCTGCAACTCTTCGATTAACCTTGTTGTCATCGACCACCAATATCTTCCTGCCATAGAGAAGGCTCCGCAGGGCGCTAGATCCATTTCGCATGTTCATATCCTTCTGCAATTGCTTCTTCCTTCCGATACCCAGAACCTGTTGCAGACATGCAGCAACCATGCTTGCTCTCACTGGTTTCATAATGACAGTATCGGCAAAACCAGAAGCTTTCGCCTTCTCTAATTCAGAAGCACTGATTTTGCTTGCGAGGAGGATTTTCGGAAGCTGAATTAAATTGCCATTCTGTTTCCAGTCTGCCACTGTTAAACTTATCCAGCTGTCAATGCTGGACATCCACATATCTTTCTCAACTAGAATTATGTCTGGGTGCCGATATCTGTCACATAGGGGGAAAAAGCAATCAGAAGCTGCATTTGCCTCATAACTCAGCTCATTTTGGGCTGGATATGTCAGTTAATTTACTTTCTTCTGCTAGAAACATGTATTTTCAGCCCACTAAGTACATCAACAGACATTGATCAGCCAACTGGTTGTCTCTTTCTGTTTATTGACAACTACTATGAACCACGTGCAACAATTGAGTAAAAAGGAGCTACTCTTTTTAAAGAACATTCAGGCACTTTGATGAGGTATGACCTAAGCTACATTACTGAAGGAAAAGCAGAAGAGAGAAACGAAGGAAAAATCTGCAACTTAAGATTTACCCCTCAAAACATACATTACAATCGATGCAACAGACGAAACAGATAATTTGTTAAGTTTAAATGAGATCCATCTAGAAGCTACCAATAAGTCAGTGTGGCAACATTAGTAGTGTGTTTGTCAAGATTCAAACTCTTCATTGACATGATTCAAGAAACATTTGAGCATAAAGACCTTATAAACTTTGTATTGATAGCAAATACACCTTCGAAGTTTGCAGTTATATCTCTCATGCCAGGGTTTTCTTCTCCATTATAAGCACAAAAATGAGAAGGTTGGAAAAATGACCAGAGTTCATAGAAATTATGTGCAAGAAGTGGAACATACCCAGCAGTCAGAGAACCATTTTTCCCGCCCGTAGCTGTTATAGCATTGATGCTACTTGCGACTTCAACATTAATGCCAAGTCTATTCAAATGGTATCTAGTTACGGCAGCTCTGACTGGCTTACCATCAACCACTATTGCTTTCAATCCTTTAAAACCAGAAGGAAGATCTTCAAAAGTCCTTTTCACATTAGCAAAAACAAGCTTTTTGCATCTTCCAAACACAGCTGTAAAGGAGAATGTGCTCCCAATCTGAGGCCGGCTTATGAAGTTTATGCGTCCACCCATCAGCTCAACCAGACACTTGCTAATACTCAAGCCAATCCCAGTTCCACCATAAGTTCTAGAAGTTGAGCTATCTGCCTGCATGAAGGGCATAAATACACGATCCTGGGCCCGCAATGGAATGCCGATGCCGGTATCTTCAACACTGACCATTACCGTGACATTTTCAGAAGCTTCGTTACTAGTCATGTTGGAATCAACGGAATTGAACTGGTCTTCAGCTACCAAAAGGTTAAAGGTATCCCAACTGTTCCTCTCATCGGCTACTTCGCATCCACTCAATGTTTCCAACTGTGACCCATCAGGTATATCTTCCTCTGGTCGTCCATTTAGGCAAGTTTTAGCGTGTGCATTAGTCGCACCCTTTACTTGGTCAGCCAGATGGACTTTCACAAATATATGTCCCTTCTCGGTGAACTGTCAAGTGTTCAATTTAGTGAGTACTTTAATGACATGAAACAAAATTAGAGCTGCAAACATCTTGGCAATCTCTTGTTCACTAGACTCGAGGAAAAGAAAAAAAAGAAAGAACAAGAACAAGAACAAGAACAAGAACAGGAACAAGAAGCATGGTACATCTGTGTAATTTGTAGCCAAATAATATAATTAAAAGACTCATTTGCAATTAGATTATCATAAGTCTCAGATATATGCGCAACACTAGTAGACACCCAAATAATGCTATTACTCAAATAGTTGAAACTTATTCCAATACACAGATTTCAAGTAGGTAATTTTTACACAAGCTGAACAATATGATCTGGTTTTTTTATTGCTTGAATACAGAGAACAGAAATTGCACTTACTTTAACAGAGTTTCCAACAAGGTTAGTAATTATCTGTCTGAATCTTCCCGGATCCCCCATGACAATTTCTGGCACTTTGTCAGCAACAAAGACAGCAAGCTTCACTTCCAAAATGGGTTTTAATGCAGGTGCCGTAGATCATTGAAGAGGATAGTAGTTGAAAGTCGCACCCAGAAAGAGAAGCAAAGGAGGCATTTCCAGACAGAACAACAGAAAGCACATCAGTTCCATAATGGAAAATGTGGACATCAAATTATAACTTCGACTACCATAATTAAGAAATTGAGCATACTGTCAAAAATAATAAATCCAAAGAATCTTCGGAGTTCAGACAATACAGAAACCATTTCTTTTGCACTATAAAATTATTAGCATGAGCATTCTTGCAATATGTTCAGACCTACCTCAATACCTTTGTGTCTGGACTCCTCAGAGAATAGGGAGAGAACATCATCAAGAATGGATCGAATGTCGAATGGGACTGTCTCTATCTCTAACTTGCCCGCTTCAATTTTAGCACGGTCAAGTACCTCATTTATCAGTGCTATTAATGCTTTTCCACAGATTTGAGCAGTTTGTGCATAGTCTCTTTGAGTAGAACTCAATTCTGTGTCAAGAAGCAGAGCAAGCATTCCTGAAAATAGAACAACGCCCAAGATGGTGATGCTGACCAAAAAGTCATAAGAGGAAATAAAAGAAAAATAAATCTCCCAAATGGATACACAGCGTACCAAGGATGCCATTCATTGGAGTTCTAATCTCATGAGAAACAGTAGCAAGAAACTGCAATCAGCAACTCATCAATATAAATTGCTCTCAAATATGTGCACTGAACTGCAGAGAAAGAATAACGGGAAATACCTGAGATTTGGCAACATCAGCAGCTTCTGCTAGAACCTTCAGATCCTGCATCTCATGAAAATCATCTTCGACTTTGACAATGTGAGTTGCTGCACCATACAAAATATACCCTACTAATAAGCCTATCACAAAGACAAAAAATGCAGTAGTGAGGGCTGTCCATGATGGCGGTGCCTTCTGATGATATCTGCTTAGCAAAAAAGAAAAGGAAAGGGCAGCATCAGATCCTTGGAAATTATCCAATCAGAAGTCTCCATGGATCAACCCACTAACCTACAAATCATTTGATGCTTCCTAAACGGATCACCAAAGTCGAGCTTGCTCTCATGTAGAAGGGATGTGTCACCCTCTTGATATTGGTGACCATACATGATAAGTGGTTCGGAAGAGTTTGTCACATCATATACATTGACCAAGATTGCCTGATTTCCATCAAGCTGCCCAAGTAGATTCTCCACAAGAGATTCAACATCAAATGCTCCTCCAAGATATCTGCATAAATTGAAATTAGTCATGACTCCAGCACATCCATGCTTGCAAACTTGATATCAAGAATATTAAGTTCAAAATACGTAATGTACAGAGGGAAAGCAACTTTGCTTCTGTGTAAGTACTTTTGAAATCATCACTAGCTACTATTCCCTCCTTACCACTTACGTACTCTATATATAGATTTGTTAGTACTTAGTTCTAATTTATCCTTCTTCATTATTCTTGGCTTAATCTCTAACCTACCACCTTCCTAAACAGTCACATATGTACATCATACAACAGACTTTATGTTTGCATTAGTTATAGAAAGAAGCTGATGAACAATGTTAGAGAAGCTGATGGTAAAGAGCCATGGTAGGCCCACGAAATCCTGTCACAATCATTAAAGAATATTGGTACGGAAGAAGACTTGTGGCTTATATGCATGGACCAAGATTACTGCACTGCACCATTAAATACACCCGAGAATTTAGCAGCAACTAATAAGGGCCACCATGAAGTTTTATGTTCATAGAAATTTCTACCGAGTCATCAGAAAAGATTTAATTTTAAAAGTTCTCTTCATGAAACAAAGTGACAAAACAAGTAAATTTCAGAAGCAAGATCAGGGGGATCATGGAAGTTAAGGGTTCATTTACGAAAGAGGCGAGGGGGGAATGACTGGTGTAGACAGCAGACAAAAATTGAAATTTTTGTGAGACAAGGAGAGGGAAAAAAAAATTCTATCATTTCTTTTCCCATTTTTATTACAATATCCTTTACATACAGAGCCTAAGGCATGATGTACAGGGTGAACTCAAAAGAAATGAAATAGCAACAGTATAAAGCATCCAAACTCCATGTTTATCCAATGCAATCGTCCGTCTTCTTGTGTCATCACCTAATTTTAGACCCCCCACCCAAAACCTCCCCTAAATACACACGTAGAGAATGGTCAAGGCAATTGCTTAGTTGCTTTCAAGTGAGAATCTGTGCCAGCTAGAAATTACAATCAAGTAAAGTTCCATTTGCAAACTCCAAGTACAAGACAATGAAAAAATTTCAGCTTCAATTGTTCAGAAAATGAGGCTTCAAAAACTTTATTTTTTTTTCCAAGGCAACATCAGTTCCTTTTTCCTTTGTCAAAAAAGAATAAACATCTCTTTTTAGGCATGCAGCATAAGGGGCTCACCCTACAGTTGCCTCAATGCGCTCTTCCACAGTTGGGTTCGGCGGGAGTTTTGACTTATACACGGGAAATGTCAATACAACCCCCAAATGGTGGGAGCCCAACAGCCTAAATGGGCTTGTTAGAACAGCTTTTCCAGTTGCCCTCGCCCTTAGAATATTTTCTCTGTCCTCCTACAAGTAAAATGCATGTTGTTTCACTTCCATAAATCAATGGCGAATTACTAACAGGATCTCGAGCACAGAGCGTGCATTGACAGGAAAAGAAAAGCCGCACAATCTGCCTTTACCTCTCCTGACATCATGTCAAGTGATTCAATGTAGGATACGGTTTCTTGAGAAAAAATGACGGGCGCATATTCATCTCTAACAGGAGAAGGCTGCCTCTCCATTGTCTTAATTGTCCATCCATGTTGCTCTTCGAATTTCTCCCTCTCTGAATTAGTCACTCTTTCTGCATACGCCACACCGCTCAGTAGAGGGCGCTCAAAAGAGGTTCTTGCTGTGTACTCGGCAAATGTTTCCTTCAAGATGCCAATTTCGATCCAAAATATTCAGTAAGAAGTAACCCCATTGTGTCTTTTAATAAAATATAAACAGAAATGCTCCCATCTTTTCACTTGACTAAATCAGTTCAACTCCATCTGAAAATTGAACATGTCGGATAATCTCTAGAAAGGAACAGACTGTAACAAGTAAATGTGGGACCCATGATAATTTTCCTCTCATTTCCCCAGTCCTCCTCAATTAGAAGAACCCAAAAATTGCTCGCTGGCCAACATAACGGAGGGCCAGAAGCCGAGACATTCCAAAAATCCTTCTTTCGCATGAAGAAACGCAAAGGCGATAGAGAAAAACAAAAGGTGACGGGGGCTAAAAAGGAGAAACAAAAGATCTTCCGTTTCACATTTCCTAGATATCCTTCGATTAGAAGAGTGCAAGGACGAACCTGATCGATAGCAGATGGGTTCTTGTAGTAATGAAAAGTTGAGACAAGAATGGCCAAGGCATGAACATGATTAACACTGACACTGAACTGGTCTTTCAACATCCTTGCCCTCTGATCGCACATGCTAACCAGCACCTCCATCCTCCTCACCTTGATGTCAGCGTCCATTTTTCTGTAGATCGACATGCTCAAGAATGCCATCCCCACCACCGAAAGGACCAAGACTTTGGGAATCCAAGCCCTGTTCGACTGAATGAATGTGTACCCTCTTTTCGTCCCCACTTGCTCATTCAACTTCACGGCCACCAAATGGTGGCTCTGTTGCATTTTCACCCCCATCCCTTCACTGCCTCTGTGTAAAGCTTTGTGTCAGATTCTGCTTCTCCTCTGTTGATCTTTTCCTTCTTCTTGCTGTTCCTCTTCTTTTCCTCCTTGTTTTCCAGATGCCCACTTCATGCTATAGCTCAGAAAAGCTCAGGACTTGTTTACGCAGCTGAATTACAAAAGTAATGATGATTTTCGGGGAGCACTCTTTTCCGGACAAAAAGAGTAAAGATGAACCCAAAGGAAATTATTTTGCAGACAGCATTCAAAGAAAGAACAGAAAGCGAAAAGGGGCAACGAATGAAAAGGGAAAACAAGTAAAAAAAAAAAGGTGTTAGATAAAATCTGTTTCTCAAGGCTAGCGCGCGCGCACTCTAGACTCTACAAACACACATACACACGCACACTCGCACATTCTCTCTCTCTCTAGAAACCCAATGGTAGTAGAGCTTTCTAAAGAGAGGAAAGCAAGAAGAATTCAAAAAAAGACGAGCTCGTCTCAAGTCACATAGAGACGAGCATGGCTCTCAAAAGATGGAGAGAGAGCTCAAACTCCAAGACAAAGCTCCCCCTCCCCCTCTCCCTCTCTCTCTGTCTCTCTCTCCTCTTATCTAAAAATGAGAACTGGCCACTGTTCCAATCTTTGAACGGAATAAAAAATACCCACGACGAGAGAGAAAGCACCAATCATGTCCTGTCCCCCTCTCTCTCTCTCTCTCGTCTAGCTCGAAGGCGTGAAGTTTGGCAAGACAGCAGGAGGAAAGAAGAGCACGTTCACTGATTTTCTGGCCCTTGTTTATTCCAACCGAGGCCCCCGTGAAAAGATTGACCTCCCAACACAGCACACAGCGGAGCAAACCCAACACGAGCGAAAGCCAAGAGGAGGGAAGTGGGGGAGTGAAGAGGAGAGGAGACACGATGTTCGAGAAAGAGAAAGAGTTGCGTGCGCGCGCGTGTGCGTGCGTGCGCTGTTGCTGCTGCTGTTGTTGTTGGAAGAGGAAAAAGAATAAAGAAAGCAAAACCACAACGGGGTCCGTTCAAGGCGTGGGATGGATTAGGAGGAGTAGGAGATGATGGTGCATTGAATTGGGTGAGAGTGGAAAAGAGATTTTCTTTTTCCCTTCTTCCGGGTTCGTCTCGATCCAAGGGAGGAGATTGGTTTAATGGAGAAGAAGGGACGATGGGAAGAAGAAGGAAAGAGAGAGAAGGAAAGAGGAGAGAGAGTGATGAGAGAGACGATCTCTCTCTCTCTCTCTTTTTTTCTTTTTCTTTCTTCTTTGTCTTTTTATTTCTGTTTATTTTTTTTATTTAATTGCTGGCCTTGCTTTAAAAAGCAAACTGAATCGAATTTTGTGGATTTTTTGCAGATACGCCGTTGTCTCCCCCCCGCCCCCTCTCAGTGTCCGCCTCATTATAAAAAAATAGGGGCGGAGGGAAAACAAAAAAAAAAACTATTTGTGTTCTTCTTTTTTCTCTCTCTCTCTCCCAGATGGACCCTTTACCTCTTTCGTCTCTCTTTTGTTGAAAAAACGAAAAAAAGGAGCTTCCCTCGACCGTAACATATATCGAGAAATCAATTTCCTTCGTGACTCACCGTATCTCGATACATCTTTTTATGATTTTTAAACAATGTTTCGAACAAAATTTGTATTGATGACTAAAATCTATCCATTTCACATGTTGAACCCGAAACTTACCAAGAAAGGTGTAATATCTAAAACCAATCTTGTCAGTTTGGTTCATCTCTAATGTATGCTCGGGAACTGGCCAATTCCTTCTTTTACTTTTTTGTTTCGTTTTTTGTTTATTCCTTGTGAGGACAAACTTGAGTAAAACACCCCCCGTTTTGCAAGTGAGACGAATAACGGTTAGAGCAAGATAGTAGAGTGACTAAATGGCGAGAAGTACGGTGCAAAAACAAATGGAAATATAAAGCTATTGGGAAAGGTCCAACTCATCCCTTAATCGAGCAAAATGAATGTTAAATTTCCAACATAAATTCTCATTCCCCAAAAGCAATGGTTCGTCAAAAAAAAAAAAAAATCACGGCGTCTTCAATTGGGTTATTGTGAAGAATTCTTCAAAGCGGATATCAAATAATTCATGCCCTCGAAAAGTTTACCTGGTGTGTCAGCATTCATCAAGTTGGACATAGAATGGACATCACCATAAAGCTAGAACCTACCTTGTCTAAGTTAGCATTCACTAAGTAGAGATGAACAGTTTTGATACGGGACTTTACTTACCTTTACCAAAAAAAAAAAAACAGTTTTGATACGGGACCACCCACTACGGTGGCGTAGCTGGCTTTGGGCTCTCTCCCCCTCGCGAAGGGGAGGAGTTCGAATCCCCAGCGCGTCGCAGTGCCTTACCGTGGCACGGGGTGGTAGTTTCCTCGTGTCGTCGCCCCAGGGTTTGCCCGCCGCCATTTGTTGGCTTACGGGGTTCACGGATCTAAAAAAAAAAAAAAAAAAAAAAAAAGTTTTGATACAAGTTGGAACCTATAACTTATATTGTCTTGATAGATTCCCTATTTTGGGAATTTGGAATTTATTATGCATATCCTAAAATTAAAACAAAAGCTACCCTATCGGTCCAATAGTAACGAAAGCTACTTTGGATCAGTGCTCACCCCGAATGTGTATAAAATGTCACTAGTGTTTTGAAGTAAACAATAAGTGAAACGAATTTAAAGAGATGAAATAAGTATGTCGAAAATTTAAATATTAAAAAGAAATCACCACGACACTTTTATTTTTAAATGATGATGCTCTCTTCTTCTTTTTTGGGACGGGGGAGTAACCTAGCGACTGCACTTGATAGTGTTAAGCTCGAAGTGATCAAATATGATGTATATGTAATTCCTAAGTTCAACTAAACTCAAATTGTCAACATAATTTGTTAAATTTCCATAATTGGAACCATTGCATATCATGTAAATAAGAGCACTAACAATTCGTGAATGCTGCATGCTTTCCTAATATTGGCACCAGCCACCGAGGAAGACAAGCGTTCGGGCAATGGCTTTATCAATCTTTCAAGGCATTGCAGCTTAAAAACACATTTTCTCAATCACACATGTTACGGTACCTCGCGACGTAATCACAATTATAATGAGCAAACACTACGAATCCATTTGATAACTCTATATTCAACGCTTATTAAAATCAAGCATGTTTGATGATCATGGCAAGTTTTGACTTAAGAGATAAGTACCCAAAAAAATGCCTCAACTTTTACGCGAAGACTACTTCCTGATACCCTCGTTGTCGAAAATACTAGTTTGTTGCCTCTAAACAAAACATCCTACTCCGAAAGACCAAATTGCTGTCTTTGCAGATCCCAAAACTGTCGAGCTCTACTACGAACTCTAGCCTACATCACCCATAAACTCCCGCATCTCCTCAACCTCACGCCATCGTTCGCCACCGTCATCAACACCCTGCCCCATCACGGCCATCGCCGTCGTTGAGTTTCCTCCCCGATTCTGTCACTAATTCTCGTTGGTTGATCTAGATCTGGCTACTATGGTAGCGAGACATCAAATCTAGAGGACATGGTCATAAACTCAGAGCTTGTGTAACCATGGACACCAAATGCTCTAAATTTAGTGACCATGGCCTCGAGCATAAAGGTCGAGAACTAGCAACTTAAAGTATGTTTGGTAACAATTCTATTCGTATAAACAATTTATACTTATAAATTGTTTTTTTCCGATTCTGTTATCTGGATAAGTTTCTAAGTATTCGAATGTGTTTGGTAATCGCATAAAATTTATATTTATAGAATAAAAAAATAGGATTATATTTTGTACAACCCTCAAATTTTTTTGTGACAAATATTTTTTTTATTATTTAATAATTTTATGAGATTTTTCTTCTTTTTACTCGTTATGTTCTTCTTCCTCCTTTAACCAGTTGCTAGCTCTTGTCTAGCTGGCTGTTGGCCATTGCCAACTCCAAGGCCTAGCGACCGACTAGAAGAGAAACAAGAAGAAAAGAAAATGAGGAAAGGAAAGAAATAAAAAAAAAGGGGGTTAATTTTGAAATTGTTCCAAGATACAAATAAATAATTTTTTTCTACCTATTGATTTTGTTTTAAAATCTATTCCTTATCCACTAATTTGTTTTAGGGAGTAGAGAAATTAGTTGACTTTATAAAACGGATTTCTATTCTAAAAAATGAAAGAACAAAAGTAACAAAAAAGCTTAAAACATGAAACTATCTCCATAAACAGTTCCTTTTTGAAAAAGATAAAAGGCTACTTTGATTAATGCGGTACTCTCGAGCAAAAAAAAAATAAAATGTGGTACTATTATTTCAATGTCACAAGCTCCTAATGACTAACATGACACAAATAGTTACAAATAACATCGAAATTGACTTTAATCGTATATTATAGGCGCAAGTCGAGATAGAAAAATTTTAGATGGCAGTTCTCTTTGATATTAAGTTATAAATTATAACTCAAAAACTAAAATAAAAAAAAATGGAGAAATATCATACCCGATATAAAGAGCATATAACATCTATTGTCAAGTATCATAAGATAATATTTTAATGTAAAAATAAATACATATTTTTATGATCATTCTACAGTTATATCAATTGCAATTTGAACGCTAAATTGTTCTCTGAAAATCCTGCTTTTTTGTCTCATCATACTCTGTTCCCTCCTCCCACTTTGTCTCTCTCTTCCCAATTATTGAATTCGAGCTGATTTGTCGATGCAGAATTTTTTTTTCCAAATATTCGGTCGGACCAAATTTGTGCTTTTGTCGTATTGCATGGCCTTGAATTGTCAAAAAAGAAAAACAGAAAAAGGTTTCATTTTTGGCCCTTGGAATTTCCATGCAGCCCCTGGTTGTGTTGAACACTCTCGATGTCATACATCAATCGTTTCATGTACTGCACGGAATCGGCAAGCGTTGTATATTTTTGCCCTCATTTTTGACAATATGAAGTATGCTCTAGCAATTTCACTTTTTACTGTAGTAATTCTTCTTAGTTTTTTTTTTTTGTAAATTCAGAAAACTAAAAGTTTAAATAGAAAATTACTAGTCAAGATAAGTATAATAAGTCGTCGAAGAAAAAGAAAGTATTGTTCATGAAAATGCTAATATGGGTCATTTTTACCCATTAGTAGAGCTAAAATTACTTCTAATTATAATTGCATCATTTTTATCCATCAATAGAGCTAAACTTACTTCTAATTATAATTGCTAAATGATATCACATAGTAGGAATTTGAATATGATATCGCTCGACTTGTTTTGCGAATTATGAATAATTCTGAAAAAATTATCTAAAAAATGATTATTTGTATTATTTACAAAATAAATAAATAAAAAATATTTTTATTATTCATGAAAATATGTAAATGTAAATCGTCGTTGATAATAAATTTTTAAAACATTTGCTTTTTGGTACTGTCCTTTTTTGACCTCCACCTATCACTCTAAGTCATGCATGTCCATGGCCACCACTTCTCCCTAGCTAGCTCACAGCCTCGCACCTCCGTGACTAGTCGATGTCTAGTTTTCGACTTGGCCCATCCTATTTAGAAATATAGCCTTTTGGCTTTTTCATGTTCATTTTCATTTCCGCGATTGTACTAAAACCTAAGAACTTATTTTGTTTGCTGTAAAAAATGAAAAGTTGCGCAAATCTCTCAAAATATTGTCCCAATTTCCTAGAAGTTTAAAAAAAAAAAAATCATATGCAAGTCTCTTCAATGATAGTTGCATAATTTCAAAGGCTTCATAACTAAAAAAAGTCAATGTGCACGAGCTTGCAAGACTCTGGTCGAGTAAAAAGTAAGTAAAGAGTAAGGTGTAAAATCAATTCAGGCACAACCTAGACTGGTCGATGATGGCTAATCTCCAACTAGGCCACAATAGGTTGTCCGAGAATTGGCCAGTTAAACATAAAAAGATTTTCTATTTTTGAAATGCTATTTGCAGGTTAGTCATAAGAAATATCAGTAAATAAATCGATATGTACATTGGAAAATCTAGGTTCAACCAACCTGTCAGGGACCCATCCACACGATCATTTACTGCAGGCCGTGGACCAGTTGAATATTATTCTCAAATTTTGCATTCGATTTCCCCAAGTCAATATACTAAGCAGAGTAACTTCGGATCATCATCATATGTAATCTAGCGACGAGCTTTACTAAAACCCATCATAAAACCACTAGCTAACATAATTTTCACGTAGCCATTACAGATGATGCTTCGCTCCGACTATTAAGGAATCATCTTACAGAGGCGGGTGTGACATGTTGACAATGTTGGCAAGTAATTGTCAAACTGTTGGGAACAAAATCGTCAAATTGCAATCTAATTAACAGAGAGAGAGAGAGAGAGAGGGGCTACTACAATAAATATCGCAATCGGAGATCTCTACGAAAGGGACATCGCGATGAATGCGTGGATCTCATTCTCACGCGAACTGACACAATCCACCTCCCTCAATCAACCAAATTTCCGAAATGCCTCTCCCCTCTCCCGGGGGCCGGCGCTCTGATTTTTCATTTGACCTCGACCCCTAGACTGGAGACGAATGATCGGTTTCCATTTCTCAAAAATCAGAACACGGGATCGGTTAGTCCTACGGTTGGAAACTGGACTACATCATCGGTCCAGTCGGATCCAATAGAATCAATTACTTAACTTTTTTATTTATTTCTTTTTTCCTAAGAACTTGAATTTAGATCGAAATAGTGTTTATTTTACATTTTGCTAATTTTTTGAAAAAAAAAATTCAGTCGATCTAGTCCGATTTCTCTTTGAAATTGAGAATCGAACCGTCGAGACATCGACTTCACTTTTAAGAATTGAAAACCGAACCAATGCTATCGGGAACCGGATCACACCGGCTGATCTAGTCCGATCAGAGCGGTTCTCGATTTGAGCGGTCCGTTTTACACATCTTTAATCAACGGGGTTGAATTCTTAGATCGAGAACCTTCAGTCGAAATTGAATTGAAGAGGCTTTGTGGGTTTCATTAAATGCCCCCTCTTTCCCTCAATTACTGGTGGGGGTCCTACGGTTTCCTCAACTAGATTACCGACTGCCTCGTCAAGAGATTGACTCGTTTCCGAGAATGGCGGGTCAATCCGATTGTTCGCTGGACTGGTTTCCTTAGCCCCTCCTCTGATTTCGCTCGAATAGGAGTTTGAGGTTTTTGGTAATTTTATGTTTGTAGATGATTAGCGACGTAAGATGAGATTAGACCCGAAATCTTGGAAATCCTTCTGGGAAAGGTCGCTTTGACCCGAAGATTCTTGAACACGACCCGGACACTAGCAAATGTCAATGAGTCTTGACCCATGATTCAATTAAGCCCGGCCACGACAACCTTCCGTACCTTAGTTTTTCTCCCCGTCACGCAATGCTTCACCCCCAACAAGATCCATCGGGTGGCTCTCAAGGCCAAATTCCAATGAAAATGCATCGATCACAAAAGTATATAAAAATTTAATGTGACAAGTGATTAGAATTAAAGTTCAACGATCTATCCTTGAAGTCCACTAGATTCCTTTTGATCATTGATGTAATTAACTCTTTTATTATCGTACATTTTTAAAGTTATATACATAGGTATGAGAATAGGGAATTTAGTCCAATTTAGTTTAAAAGATGGCTCCAGTTAGTCAGATAATAACTTTTTCAGTCTAGTACTTAAATTTGATCATTTCTCTGCACTAACAATCTAATATAACTTGTAAGGACACCTCTACCATTAGGCAAGCCAAGCCTTTAAAGATAAAGACTTTAATTCTCATCATAACACGACTCGATGTCATCTAGACACCATCACTCGTGCAAATTATATTTCTCACGATGCTAAGTTGCTCGGAGATAAGAAATATGCAAAAAGCGTGTCATAATCTGTTATAAAGCGATGTCGCGTTAAAAAATCCAATTCAAAAATTTTTAACTAATAGGTGAAACGAGATTACATGAATACTGTTTCGAAGGAAGCAATCAAGAGAGAGGGAGCTTAATTAAGTAGGAGAAGAGAACTGTAAGATATGCGCTTGCAATGAAGAAAGCAGCCTGTTCACGTGCCGGGTACGTTGGTGAGTAGGTTGGATCTCCCGGGGAGGCGGGGGGGCAAAAGATCTTTTGGCGAAGCGAGATGTGTAAATAGGGGAAGATGCTGGGGGCTTCCTTTGAAAAGGGCGTTGATATCTTTTGATGGAATAAGGAGAAGATTGCGTGGGGACCATTTGCCCTTTTGTCCATTCAAGCACCCCTTCCTGGACATGAGACTTTGTCTGGACAAAAGCGCAACCAAAAAAAAAAGGGAGGAGTTGCGATGATCTTCCGATACGCTTGTAAATAAATTTTTAGATCATATATCAAATAACATGTACGGAATGACATTTCTTTTATTCCGGTGTCCATATCAATTACTAAGTTCAACTTTCTTCTATCAAGTAAAGCCTTAAATCATGGAAAACATATGTGCTCGTAGACCCGTGTGACATAATTATGCGATGATTTTTGCATTGGAAAATTGGGTCGATCCCACTAAGATCATTTTACACGACCAAACATGAACGCAAGTAAAGATGGGTAATCTCTAGAATATGTTTACCCTTTTGTCCGGAGAACACGACTTGAAACGCGAGGACTATGGCACGACCCCCATACGACGGGTCTAACGCGACCTTACGCGACCGATCGGGCATATTTCCTTTTCCTCAAACACATTCGTACATCACCGAACGATGTTTAGGCGAATGCGAATCGAGCGAGCGATGATAGCGTCAAACGCCGTGGGGATGGGCTGCTTTTTTTTTTTTTTCCTTTCTTTTTATATCCTTTGCCCCAAATCGGGCGTTGGCCACACAAAGTGAGCGTGATATGGCGTGTCGGCCATGTGTGCGTGTGTGGTGCGTGGGCTAGGTCAAAGGAAGCCATCGCTATCCCCGAAGAACGAAAAAGGGGTTTTGGCCCCTTTCGGGGTTTCATGTATGTGTTCAATGAATGATGATGATGATGATCATCATCATCGCCTCCTCCTTCTCCTCCTTCCTCCTGCCATCGCTCCTTCATCCTCCTCCTCACATGGCCAGGCGAAGGCCTTTTTATTTGGCCCCTACCCACCATCAACAGATCCCTCGGATTGGCTGCGATTCCCTGCTCTCCTGCCCTCTCCTCTTTCCCTGGTCCCCCCCCTACACCCTTCATTGGACTCACTTGCCTCCCCCTCTCTCTCTCTTATCAAGTACATGGAAGAACGCTTTGTGATTCCCTCTGCCTCTCCCAACATCTATTTTTTTTCACCCCCCTAAACCAAAAAGTTTAGCCAGTTTGGCTACAGGATAAATAGAAAAGGGAGAGACCGGTTTCGATTTGAGATTGGGAGTTAAAGGGAAATCCTAGACCTAATCTATGCAACCACCTCATCATCATGCGGTCTTTAGTAAGGGCAATTATTGTTCCTATTCAATCGTCGCTACATATTAGATTCGATTCGAATGAATGGACCGAACGGAATTGTCGCGCTCTATGTATATAGGGCTTTTTCGAGACTTGCCCGATTGGCCCCGAGCTTGACGGGCTTAGCAAACCGCTAAGCCTTCTAATTAAGTGTGAATACTTATTCGACTTTTACATAATGTTTCATACGTTTGTGGAAATCAATCAAATTGAAAGATCGAGATGTTCAGGGATTTTAATTTAAAAAAGAAAAGAAAAGAAATGTAGAGTGTGTACACACCCTTTTTTGGCAATACTTGAGAGTTAACACATAAGACAGAGGTGGTTTTGCTATAAGACTTGAAATATCGGGAGGTGAAGTTATGCTATGCTACTTGAAAATGAAATACTTGTTTTTCTAGTTGACGAAGTCAGGAGTAGGGTGTTTTTTCTTTTTCCCGTTTAGTAATAGGACGACTTTGAGCAAAAAAATAATAGCTAGCATCCATTATTTTGGTCATAACATGAAAAAAGCCATTGTGAAGTTGAAAATAATGGAAAAGAACTTCTCGAGAACCAATACCTGATCACAATTAACTTAGCAAATCTTGTTTTGGTAATAATTTAATGGAACGCACATAGAAATCAGGTACCCAAAAAAGCCTGTTGATTATTTGAGAGTCTCGTGAACCAATTAGGTCCAAGCCGCTAAATCGAACAAACGACCTAATCTAGAGCAACAAGTACAGAATTGGTGAAATTTGAACGGAAGATTTTCAGAAAATCTGGAGCGATTTTCAACAATATTCTACTACTTCAAATCCCACACGACCCGTAGCTCACGGTTCAACGGGAGCGCAATTGTCAAATTGCGTCTTCGAATCCGGTGTCGTGCTCGTCGTGTTGCAGCTTGGCAAAACCCCTCCTTCCATACGGCAGGGGGGGGTACTATTCCAAATCCCGTGACCAAATGTCGTGCACCAAAAGAAAACAAAAGAAGAAAATCCCACTTTATAAAAAGTCCTAAAACAATCTCGGAATTTCAACACAATCTTAATCGAATCTTGGCGTAATCTTTTCTCAATCACCCGCAATCCTTTGTTTTTCCATGGGGTCAACTCCTAACCCGCTGGCCCCAGCGCATATTTTATTATTGTTGTTAATTTTATAGTTTGAATATATGCCCCCCGAAGTATATACAACGAATCATAATCATTTATGCCCACTCCAACCTCTCTTCTTTAACATCGTTTCCCAGCAACCCACTAGCTTGCGCGACTGTTCAAACAAGATGCACCGTACCGCATATATCTTGGAGTTCGATAACAAGAATATGGCCGCGATTTAGGGTATAATTTCGTACATTGCGTGTGATTTATTAAAAGTAGAATCGAACTGTTACTTGAAAAGAATTATTGTATCTGTGGCCATGTTAAATTTATTCATCTTGTCCCATCAACTTAATTTATGCGCTCGTTATGATTAGACAGTTAGTTTATTGCTTCTCTCGTCTCGTAATAAGATCTGAAAATACACCTCGCAACTTATCATGCCCACAAATGTGTGTATGGATGCATACGTATATACTTACCATATTGGTGGATTGGATCAAATCCGAGACATATAGTGATATGCGGATTAGAGTTGGGCAAACCATACTCCTTAGTTCTTCCAATGTACATTTCTTTCTCGGTTGATGACTTGCAATAGTCATTTATGGTACGTATCGTCAATCGTTCATGGAGATATGTGCAATGATGTGATTAGGTTCTTGACTTGTCCCCACCCCTCTGGTTCGGGTTGCGAGATTGATTCGATATCCACTTTGGAAAACCTAGGAACGGACGGGTGTAGCTCTCCCAACATCCGAACCTCATTAATCTCATGCTATTTCAGCAATTTCATATTCTTCTTAATACGATGGGTTACCTAGGTTACACGTTACTCATATTTCTATATTTGAACTATGCATTTCACATATAATTAGCTGGTTTCCAAATGAAACCTGATAAAACAAAAATAAAAAAGAACAACAACTCTTCAGAATGGGTTTACGTTTTGATCCGGACTTGTATTCAGTTTTATATGATCAGCTTCTTTTAGTCGTTGCGCGTGATGGTGTCATGGGACCGATCCGCTTGGGTGATATCCACGTTTGCATGAGCATGAAAGTTCTACGTCCGGAAAGTTCAATTATATGCTGCAAAAGTCTTCCAGTGATTGTCAAGAGAAAGGAAAACGATAAGGTAACCCCCGCCAGTCATGGATTCGAGTGACTTTGCACTTCTTTTTTCCAGACAATTTCCTTCAAGATAAATTATCTGCATATTTTCGAAATATGACCGCGAAAAGGGTGAGCTTTCATATGACTGCAAAGGGCGTGCCCTTGAGATTCGAGAGTATAGTTTATACAAACAAGTACTGTAACTCTAGTATAGGCTAGCGGCCACCGTCGACCTCCTATCCAAGAGAGTGCAAAGAGAAAGACAAGGGAAGGGGGTGGTTGCAATGGCGACGGTGGAGGATGGCAGCAGACGGGCAACTGTGGCTGTAGAGATCCAATAAGGAAGTGTAGGAAATGGGGTTTGCCCTGTTAGCTTATCCTTTGAGTATGGCCAACGTGAACATGCACTCTCTTGTGGAATGGAGATGGCGAAGCAACGGATGCTATTCCTTTCTGCCTTCATTCTTTTCTTCATCTTCCCTGGCTTCCAAAGAAAGCTTTCTTCAACTTGCATGCAAAATTTTTTTCTAATTTTTTGGCACGTTCAATGTATCCGATCCGTTAGGATACATCAAGTTTCATCTTTCATTGAATGCAGGTGACCATGAGCTTACATCTCAGGACGCCTAATCTCTTGGAGTTAGATCATGCTAACTTTTGATCAAATCATTCTACTATTGACTTAATGCAGAGCGCAAAGAGAATAGAATATCATTCGATTTTAAGAGGGTTAACATACGATATAGCGACGTGGCCACCTTTTCACGGCTTTCTCCTTGGTCAAAAGCATTTGCAAAACCAATAAAACAATGCCGCACTTTGATTGATCTGGTGAGGACCAGAAGCATCACTTTTCTCGCGACTCTGTGGGCAAATCGAGCAGAAAGTCCTGCCTAGACTGATTTACTTTTCAACAAGTTGGAGATTGTGGACCAAAGAAAAGAGCTCTTTCTTACGAAAGGGGAGATCAGGACAACTGATCAGGCTTTGCTTGTTATTATCGAAATCGAAGATATGAGACTACAGCAATCCAAATGGAGACCGTATGCTATTTACTGCTTGAAATTGTTTTTTTTTTCTCACTACACGACGCCCTAGCAGGCTCTGCCGGTCAATGCCTGACGTGGGTTTTGATTAATCTCAGGACTGCGGTTGGCTGCTCGAAATTGTTGGCACGGCAATTATGGAGTTTATTAGTTCGAGCTTTGACCACGACTGCGGGATGTGGACCAGAATGGCTTCATTATTCTGGGAGGTAAATAGGATCTCTGACTTCTAGGAGATATGCAGCATCCCTAATAGGAATTTGTCACCTCGGTTTGAACATAAAGAAAACGAATAACATCCACCAGCGAATGAGGCTACCAATAGATAGTATCAACTATCACGGGATCGAGAAGATATTTTCTTTAATCCCACGGGGAAAAGGCAAGAAAAATGTACGGAGACATTTACAAAAACATCTTCGATTATGGAATTGGCAAGAACGTAAAAACATGAAAAACAAGTGTCTAAAGTAGTGTAGCAATGGATAGGCTACAGTTATACTATTGAATGATACAACAATTCTAATTTTGGCTTTACATATATTAGAACAAAATGCATGTCGCGAACACCACATTCATCACAAAAGAATTTGAATATTTTTTATTTTTATTTTTAATGTTAGTGCCTTAGTGGATAACTAAAGCTTGCATTCATCATTTCCTCTTCCCTATTTATAAGTGTCGCATCGCCACGTTTTTCTATTTTCTTCCCTTCTTCGATGATAGTAGTACTCATGGTTGTATGCAGTAAACATCAAATTCGAAAGTTGGCTTTTCATATAAAATATAAACAATATGATATAATATGTTACCCATCGTTGTCGTCTAATTTCAAATGTACACTTTACACCGTCTACCTTCAACATCTTATGCACCCTAAATATTAAATAAAATTACACTCTCGTTCTTTAGTTTCTCAATTTACATGAGATTTTTCTCATGGCAGTGGACTCCAGGATGCAAACTCTAGGTTTTTCTCAACAATATAGTGTATAGTACAGAGTTTGGAAATAGAAGTTGCAAAATGTGAGGAAGCGAAAGTTGACGATCGATTCAATAGTTGCCACAAAAATCATTAGATTTCTCAAGGTTTACCCATGGATGATAAGCCATCTTCATAAACTTGCCTGATGTTCAAAATGTTAGACTTGGTCTAGCCATGCCACGTGATTGTTGGAATATATATTGTTAAATGCAAAGGATAATGGCAGGAATTTACGTAAAATTATTATTTTATTCGTCAGCCATGATAACCTTTATATGGCGTTTCTTAAAATATTCAAAAGGAATCTCAGATGAACTACTATCTTAACAAAATACGCAAGTAGTTCAACAATTAAAGGTATATCATACTCGAAGATCTTTTTTGTAAGCATAAAAGTAGGGATTGAGGAATAACCGAAATACGATAATGCGATTTCTTTCTACCCATGTTAAAAGCGAAGACAGA
The DNA here is from genome assembly GCA_014182365.1 of Eucalyptus tenuipes. Lineage (NCBI taxonomy): Eukaryota > Viridiplantae > Streptophyta > Magnoliopsida > Myrtales > Myrtaceae > Eucalyptus > Eucalyptus tenuipes. Next base: position 25,635,428 of record CM024538.1, on the reverse strand, counting down.
TTTACTGAATTGAGATAGATATAATCGAGATCTCCATTCAGTGCCAAATTTTTCTAGTCAATGAGATTAAATTGAACAAGACAAGAAAGAATAGCAAAAATCAAGGAATATGTTCGTCGATGGGATAGCTCATGCGATTCCAGTCTAGCAGAGATGACTATGAAAGTTGGAGAAGATTTTGAGGTCTTTCGATAATGGGGTATCATCACCTAACGAGGTCCTGTGACATGATCTTGCTAGATAGGTTTGCTGATAAGATCTTGGGCACGAAGATCATGAGAGTATTATTTATAAGATAATTAATTTTAATCTGATGTTGCAAGAAGCTCCAGAGCATGTAAGGATCCGCCGAGTCTACACATTCTCGAAATGGTTTTTATGTTTTTTTGGACCTACCAACGTATTAGAAATTTAAACTATACCGTAATATGCTCTTTCATATTTATCATTGACAGCTTGAAGCATATGTAGACAAAGATTAGAGATGATATAGAATTGAAGAAATTGATCATTATCTTGGTGCGGGTTTGTGTGGGAGATTTTAATAAAGACCCTTGTTGCAATACCACTTAAATTTTTGTGGAAACTCCTCCAATCACAGCGAAGGCTCTAATTAGTTTTTAAATGAAGACCCAATTAAATATTATATGAGCGTGATTTTTCTTAGTGTAGTGTAAAATTGATAAATAGATTAGAAGCCCTTAAACTTATACACAATCTACAATCGGTGTTGATATTATTCTTTCGGCAAACTTTTTGAAAAATTAGTTATATGGTCACGAGATTCTAGGAGCTCATATTGGTTCTTGCCACTGGAAAATCCGATTCCATGGTTCTCTATGCAAGATATGGTACCACGTCAATAGTGATGGCTTTGTGGAATATTACATGATGCGAAATGATTTCATCCTATGCTAGCGTGAAAAATTACACAATCCAACTTTTGGTCGTTATCTTCTATTTTTACTGAGTGACAGAGGCGTAAAAAAAAAAGATAATATAAATTAAGAGAGAAGCAATCCCTCGCACAAAACTATAATATCCTCCATTGATGAAATCTTGAAGGTGTGAATCGCAAGTTAGAACCATGTCTTTTCATTGCACTGTGACAAATATAGTAAAAGATGCATCTGGGGTCCCCTGGCACACCTTTGATGACTCTGATGATTACTATTGTTGGCCCAACGTATCTCATTTGATAATGTCCCAAATTGCTCTAGCTTCACATAGGCTTCTTTCTGGTCAACAGGTTTGCCCTTTGAAGGATGTGAATCGTCACCATCATCTCCAAGTGGGCGACCCTTGCACGAATTTTAAAAAGGAAGAAAGAATAAGGAGCCGAAGCTCACGACACTCTCTAGAACTTGTTGGAGGCTTGTGGACCATAGGGGAAGAGCACCATAAAACACCATATTATCATGTAGGAGCAAGAAGAAATGATGATGTTCTTTCTTCCTTTTCTTTTTTAATAAAAAAATAAAATAAAAGAGTCACTGCATAGCGTCTTGTTATTAAGTTTTCTGGCATTATCTACCACTAAAAATCCAACCGATAAATAATGATTGCTTCCTTGTTTTCCCTGCCAGAAATTGTTGAGATGGTGGTCAGATTTTGGGACGCTACTAACGTGAAAGATTCTTCTATTAGCTAACTTTCAGCTCATAGAGGTTAGTAAGCAAATTCTTTTAGGTTGGAAGTGACCAATAATTATGTTGTTTATTTCACAAGAACTTAGGACATGCATTGCATTTGCACTTATGATCAGTTATATGCTGGTGTCTTAGGACGTGTTTGGTAACGTTTCTGTTCCCGGGAACAATTTCTAAGCAAAAAAACATGTTTGGTAACTGGAAAAAATTTCTGATTCTGGAATAGAATTGCATTTGGTACCGTGCTCAAAATTTCTATTCCAAATTTTTTTAATTTTAAAATAATTTTATTACTTTTTTTCTTTTCTTTTTTTCTTTTTTCCTTTTCTTTTCTTCTTCTTCTTCTTCTTCTTCTTCTTCAAGTCACCGGTCGCCAGCCTTGGGATGACCGACGATCGGCTAGACGAGGATCGGCGACCTCATCGGAGCGTCGTTGGCCTCGTCGGGCGAGCCTCGCCGGCAACTGGGCGAGGTTTGGCTGAGCCATGGCTGGGCGAGCGGCCTCGCCCAAATCTAGCGAGGTCGAGCCCCGCCAGCAGTTGGGTGAGCTCGGCTTGGCCTTGCCAGATTTGGCAAGCCTCGCCGGTGGCTGGGCTTGCCTTCGGCGAGCTCGACGGACAGCAACCACGGCGGTGGATGAAAAAGAAGAAAAGGGAAGAAGAACAAGAAAAAAAGAATATATAGGCTTGATTCTAAAATTGTTCAGGGAACAAGAATCAATTTTTTTTTTATTCTTGATTCTATTCCAAATTTACTTCCGGAAACAAAAAAATATAAATTTGTTCCCCGAAATAAAATTTTTACCAAACACGATTCTGTTCCAAAACTACTCATAAGAACAAAAGAATATAAATTTTTACTATTTGACCAGTTACCAAACAGGGCCTTAGCAAAGTTTCGTGTTGGATTCCCTAGAAGTCCAATAATCAAATTCTTTTGGTGGTGCACCTGTAAATTCAAACTTTGGCTAGAGTGAGTTTTACTCTTTTTTTTTTTTCTCTTTTCAATTTTTACGTTTTTTTTTCAGTTTCACGAAGCACGAATTTTGACTGGTTTTTGGACACCCGAAGCGTATACACTGTTTTTCTAAAACAAAAGCGGATACAGGGCTTAAATGTAAACAGATTTATACACGTTTTTCTATAATTGAATAATATTTTAAATTTAAACGTGAAGGTAAAATAGCTAATTCTGACTTTTTATAAGTTCTAACAAACTCACCCCCAGGGCCACAAATATCGAAAACTTATGATGAAAAGAGTGAGCGCATGCGGTGTAGAGAAAATCAAGAGTCTATTTTCATTATGGTATTTCAAATGATCACTTCTCTGACGCAAATAGAAAATGTCTGAAAATGTACTAATGTACATCGTGGATTCTCACCTTCACAAATTAACAAATTTTAGGCAAGTTATGATTTAAAATATCGATGATGCTATATATGTACCTAATTCGCAGGGGGTGTTGCCATTTAGACCATTCTCTTCAAAGAGTATCAGATTTATATATGCTATGACACATTAGTTCCTAAAATTTGTCACTTATAAAAAGTGACATACTGGATTTTAGATTTTAATAAATTGAGGACAATCATGGCGAGCTGGGAAATTAAATTAAATGGAGGAAAAGAAAGAGGAACTGAGAAAGAAAGTACAACATTTGAACGATCGAATTCCGTGAACATGTGCGCTTTACATCTAATCATATGAGTCTGTAGATTCCGATGAAGCATGTAATCTTTTGATAAGATTGAGGTGGGTAGCGTGCGTGCCTTGTTCCAACCGAGATGTTGGAATCACATCGAGCCTTGGGCTGTCCATAGGCGTGATGTGTTTTCACATCATAGCTCATTTCATTAGAATGAAATTTTACAAAGCATCTAGTTAATAACAAAGATAGTTCGCATATCTTTTGCACGCGCTTGTAAAGAAGTAAGCTTTTGTATCCGAATTTAGATCAGAAAATGTGTAGTAAATTGTATTGATTTCAATAGCGAAATTGACATAAATAGTTTATGAATTTTGGCTTAATGTGTAATGTAATTTCTGAATTTTTAATTTGTTCAATTTGGTTTCTGAGTTTTAACCTAATGTACAATATTGTCATTGAACTTTACATTTGTTCAATATAGTTCATGGATTTTTTTGTATATATTCAATGTAATTCATAAACTATATGAAAATGTTCAATATTGTCTTTTTATTAATTTAAGATCAAGAATAATATTGATTATTTTCATAAAATTCAGAGACGACATTGCATATTGGAATAAAGTTCAGGGATCATTGGAACAATTAAAAGTTTAGAGATCAAATTGTACATTGGGCCAAATTTCATGGACATCATAAATAAAGGCCTTAATGGTTTAATTTCAAGTCGAAGACAGCTACGGCTTTGATGACCTGAATCTCGTGGAGCTTCGCAATTTGAAATAGTTTCAATTTCCCAAAATCAATAGTATCAAGCTTTAGACTCCATTTGTTTTGTGGAAAATTAATATTTTGGAAAATATTTTTCTAAAATTAATCACTCATATCATTTAAAATAACTAGCTAATGAAAAATATTATTATTATTGAGAACAATTTATGAAAATATTTTTCATTCTTTTATTTATGTAAGTGATATAATCAATCTTTTTTAAAAATATTTTTCAAATCATTCATTTTTCACAGAACAAATGGAGCATACTCTCCAAGAAGCAATAATTTCAAAGTCTTTCGGGGGTATCAAAATGAATGGGCGGTGTTCTATCTATAAAGAGGAAAAGAGGAGCTTCGATCCTCATACTTGAACCTGATTGAGTGATTCAACATTTATCATCCATAGTTTTGGATCTACACCATTATTCATGAACTTATCTCTTATCTGATTTTTTCAGAAAATATCTCAAATTTCAAAATATTCGGATTTTGCAAAAAATTATTTTCATTTACCTTTTCACTTTTTGCTAATTTTTTTTTGCTTTAAATGATGTAAGCTACATTTAAAATAAGTGGAATTTAAAACGAGGGCATTTTAAACGAAGGTAATGAAGCTAAACGAAATGTAAGCATGCGTGTTTCAAATAAGTTGCCATATTTATTCTTTTGTTGTAATTTTTAAAATTAAGTGGACCTTAAGTGAAATTTATTGAAGTTAATTTTATTACATATGGGGCTTGTAATTAAGTTAGCTTACTTGTGTATAAGATTACGTGGGGTTTGAAGTATCAATAGTTTAGCGCATATATAAATGCAAATGTGGTGGAGCATTGATGCATTTAGTATGGGAAAATTATCCAAAAAATCATAAATTTGTTGCACTTTTACTAATTTAGTCATATATATTTCAATTTTGCTGATTGAATGATAAACATTTTTATTTTTCGCCAATTGATCTATTCGATTAATTTTGACTGATATTCACTAACATGGACACCGGCTGTTTTTCGTGATATGACTAGCCCCGGCATAAACATTTTTTTTATTAATATTGTAATATTTATTCATATATATATATATATATATATATATATATATATAATTATGGTCGGCAAGAGTCACTAGGCCCTTGCCTGTGACCCTCACCCAGAAGGCCATCATGGCCGCAGGTGAGGCTAGCTTCTCTAGGTGCCTTCGCCTTGGCTAGTGAGGCTAACCTTGCCTGCGGTTGCAATGGCCTCGCCTAGACTAGGTGGATGGACTTAATTTATCAAAAGTGAAAAAAATTTAGAATTCAATTGACAAAATTAAATGTTTAAGATTGATTTGGCAAAAGTGAAATAAGTTTATAATTTTTGTAATAATTTTCCCCATTTAGTATCTAAACCTTAAACCGCACCCTCATAGTTGGGTTTCATCTGTATCTTCATATGTGAATCGGACACAAACCTCCGTTCCTCGAGACATGGTCGGAGGAACGCCGTTCTCGATGGGGCACCCCGATGCGAACCGCATTAACAGATTGCAATTTTTGCATGTTCATTTGTCGCCTTTCCTGCATTTTTCTACCTGCCCTTTTCGACTTGGCGTTTTCGTGTTCATTTTCGCACGCCGTGCTCTCCCGAGTCGCCTTTTTTACGGTCATTTCCGGAGTCTTTGACTTTCAATGGCGTGTGTTTTCTTGACGTTGAGGTGCTCTCCAAACGCTCTCTCGTTTTTAGGGTTTCCCATTCTAGTTGAGGCGAGCGTCCCTCATCCCGTTCAGGCGTGCAAAAGAATCAGAGCCTTGTCGAATCCGATGTCATGGTAACACGGTAGCTTTCACCATAAGTTACTTAGGACGACGCTTTCATGAGATGATATAACGATATGTGAATAAACGTTGAACATTTGGTATCGCATAGGGCTAGAGAGATCTTCTTGCACTATCAACTGAACTTTTCTCGTGGTAAATGAACAGGGGAAACCGACACTTGCATTACGATAGTGAGCCGAACCAAGCCGAGCCTGAAACCCCACACGTTGAAAGCGGAAGTAGACGTCACCGGAAAGCGAACATCATTAGAGCACCATGGCTAGCATCTAAGCAAAAGAGCAGCACATCTTACATCAGACCCAAAATATCCACCCCCAATAACATTTACAAATCAGACATGGGCCCAAGAGCAGTACTTACGGTTGAGGTCCACAAAAGATCCGACTGTCGTCGTGCAGGGCATGCAGATTTGGAAGATCAGACGATCCTCTCAATAATAGAGAATGGCTCATATCATCAGCTGGGCAGCTATGGTGCATTTAATAGGTCTTGAGAACCATACGAGATTGCGACGGACATCTAGAGTTGTCTTTTGTCGACGTATCCAAGAATTCGACAGATCAAATGAGTTATATCGTGCTCAGTAACGGCTGTTATCAAGATAATTAGTAAAGTAACGAACAGGATACACGTGGTTCTTGATGTTACAGTGGATCATCACAGCCAATACAATTCATTGGTATTAGATCAACTCTTAGGTGTTACCCACGGTTCCCAGATAAAACCTACGCAACGACAGTAATTCCATAATTCTGGACTTTTGTCACTCTTAGGTGTTTTGTGGTTTGTAGAGTAAGATTGCGATGATTTTTGTTGTGAAAAACAAACGAGTAGACAATAGGATAAACGGCAAAAGGAAATGAAACGGACATCAGATTTACATGATCCGATCGATGGCGCCTAAATCACAAGGAAAACAATGCAAGATTCTACTAGAGATTATGCAATTAATGGAGATTACGGTCACATTCAATTTACTTAAATGTAACCTAGCTCTCAATTATACCTAATCTCTCACACGGTGTTTAGCTCTCACAATTTTTGACAAAATAATTGTCAAATTTCACAAAGAAACTATATAAAATCTTAACACAAGATTTTCATGACTTTAAATACCCGTGAAATATTTCACAAGCACATCACACACTTGATTGTCACGACTTAAGCCTCCTCTTGAATCACTTTAGGGTGTAATTTAAATAAAAAACCAATCTCTTAGATGGTTTTCAGGAAGAATCTCACTTTTTATACAGAAAAAAATACTGGAATAGAAAAACCTCAAATTAAAATTCAATTCCAACTGAAAAATTTACTTGAATCAAGTTTTCTATAGAGGCTCAAACTTGAGATACATTCTCAATAATTTGCACCTTAAGTCGACATTGGAGCCAAGTAACAATTGCTTCTTTAGAGTTCGAACTTCGCTACTACTCTTTCATAGACTTGCATGGGCTTTCAAACGCCACATACATCTTCCAAGTTCAAATTTCATTTGAAATTCATCTGAATTGTGGGCCTCATTAGGACAGTAATTCCACTTGCACATATAGCTACTCCACAAGGATTTTTAAACACAAGCTCTTTAACCATAGATAAAGCAAAACGACCGCTTCATTTATATATATCAGGAGATTAAACATGCACATTGTCAAACTTAGCAGCAGTAACAACTGTTGGCTCAGAAGGCTCCATCTCACTACAAACATCATCTGTGTCAATTACGATGCTAGCACCCGCTAGGGCTGCTACCTCAGGAGTTTTGGTTGTAACTGTCCATATTCGTATTAATACCATCACAGCCACTCTTACTCAGAACTCTTGGAAAAACATCAAATGTAACTTCTTCGTTGACAATAGGTGAGTATAATTCCAAGTAATGTAGTCGATAGCCCTACTTACCTTATGCATAGCTTAGGAATATGCACTTTCTTGTCCACCCATTGAGCTTATACTATGGACAGCCAAATATTGTAATTACAAGAAAATAGCAACGTTGCTTTGCCATGTTTCCTCATGAGTCAAATATTCATAGTTGATGGAGACCTATTCACTAAGTTGCTCATTGTACTAAGCCCACCCATTAGGAATTTTCTACCCATATCGGCACAAGAGAGCCTTTTGTAGGTTGTCTCCAATAATGTTCTGCTCCCCAACTCTGCAACCCTTTGTAGTTCACTAGCATTAGTGCGTCATCTCATTATATCTTCTCCATTGTAGGATTTGTTGAACAACCATGAGTAGAACTCCAGGCTACTATCAATCCGTCAGTTATTTATTATCTTACGAGTCTCATTTTCGATCGAAGCCCTCAAAACCCTAATCTTGGGAATAGTATTAAATTTATGCCTTTGCATAAATACTAGGTCTTTCTCGAGTAGTCCTTCACAAATTATTAGTATAAATTTAGCAGTATTCCTTGAAAAAAACCATGACAACTTGCAAACATTCAAGTGAATTCATATTGCAATCTTCGTGATTTCTCTTATAGTTGTACTGAAGTGTACTTTTCACTATTTGCCTAAGTCATGGCACCTATAAACATTTGGTTTCGCCAGCCATGTAACCACACGACGGGTTACTTCTATTAATAACCCTTAAGTCTCTCAGCAATGTGGTCTAAATGCATATGCCACAATTATGAGAGTCAAATAAGTGCATTCGACGTCTTTGCAACAAAATCTGTTACCATCTCCCCTTGAAGCTCATATAGGCCATGTGTTTGACTCCTTTCATTATCACCATGGTACCTTGAATGATTTTACAACTCCACATTCTGAAGCATATTAACACCCAGCTAAATCTATGGAACTCAAGAAAATTAAGTTCTTCTTCAATTTTTGGAACATGGCTCACTCCATTCAATGTCCTCCCTCAATTATGCATTTTGATTCTAATATCACCAACATCCATAACATCACACTCTTCGTCCACCAATTGCACTTTACTACTATGGGCGCGTTTGGTAACGATTCTGTTCCCGGGAATGGATTCTTATCAGAAATGATTATTTTTTATTCAGTTTCCGGGAATAATTTCTAAGCATTTTAAGCCGTTTGGTAACTGTCCAAAATTTCTGATTTTAGAATAGAATTGCGTTTGGTACCGTACTTATTGATTATATTCCAAATCAATTTCTTTTAATTTTTAAATAATTTTTATAATTTTTTCTTTTTTTCCTTTTTCTCCTATTCTTCTTCTTTTTCTTTTAGCCGGCGACCTCACCGTAGCGTCGCCGGCCCTTGGCGAGGCCAACCCTTGTCGGCTAAGCCTCGTCGACAGCTAGGCGAGGCTTAGCCTCGCCGGGGCATCAGTGGGGTTGGGTGAGCCTCACCGGTGGCTGGGTTGGCCACCGGCGAGCTCACTAGACCTCGCCTTGGCCTGGCGAGCCTTCGGCGAGCTCGCCGGACTAGTTGCCAGCGACCGGCGGATGGTGGCGGATGGCAACAGAGGAGGGGAGAGAATGTCTAGCGAGAGGAAGAAGAGTTCAACTTTTTTTATTTTTATTTTTTTTTTTGTTTCCGGAACAAGAATCAAGTTTTTTTTTTTTTATTCTTGATTCTACTCCAAATCTGTTCCCGAGAGCAAAAAATTTATCAAACGCGATTATGTTCCCAAACTACTCCAGGGAACAAAAAATCAGAATCAAGTACTGTTTGGATGGTTACCAAACAGGCCCTATGTGTACTCAAATAAGTAGTATAGCAATTCTTGTTTGGAGTAGTGTGAAGTGAACAATAGAATAAAAAACCCATCCATCAAGCAATGAATCCCAATGACAGACAGGCAATCATCGCCATTCAAAACACCATCAACAATTGCAACAATATCATCGGTAAACTCCACTTTAATTCCCTTACCCATCTTGTTCTCCACCTTAAGGTAAACCCATCTAAGATGCTTACTCTTGCCACCATTCCCACAGACAACATCACTGGTCGTAGATTGACTTCTTCTAGTCAAGTTCACAGTACTCTTACCAACACGAGTACAAGTTTCTTCTCTAACTTCACCCACTAAACTAACAGGTATAGGTTCCAGATTCTCTCCTATGGATGTCTTCACTCAAGATCAATTTGCAAATCTCATCAAACGTCAAGCTCATTGACTTAGAGGAATTACCAACAACAATAATGGTGGTATTCCAACTATCAAGCCGAGGATATATAATTAAAGCACGTATCACATTATCAAAGTCAATCTTAACTAAATTCAATTGATTAATGACCTCATTGAATTTGTTGATATGCTCAAAAGTTGACACACCTTCGCCCATCTTTGAATCAAATAGACATTGCATCAAGTAGATCACATTGATCACATGGGCTTCTCATATGTGTTGGACAAAGCATTTATTAGTCCCACAGTGATATTCTCTTTTCCAATGTTAAACGCAACATCGGGAGCCAACATCAACTGAAAAATACCTAGTGCTTGTCTACCTAGTAAATCCCAATCAATTTAATTCACTGTGTTTGGCGTCTTCCCAAATTAGGGTAAGTGCAGATTTCCCTAGTATTGATAATCCTCAATGTGCATCTTCTTTCTCTTTGTCAAATCAATTGATTCTTACTTTTCATTCTTCTGTCACCATTGATTTGCTTTAAGTTGACCAAGCCTGACTCCAATACTAGTAATTGCAAAAAATAAGCGATCAAATAATAAAATAAACAAAAGAAAGGAATAAATCAGACAATATATATGGTTTTGGTCGATGGAAGCAACACGATGTTCCATTATAGATCAAGCGATTAATAGAGATTACAATCATAATTTAAGTCACTTAAATGCTTTCAATGTTTTCTTGTCCCAAAGTACATGCAATACCTCACAAGGTGCAGCCCTCACAATTTCTCATAAAATAACGTCTCAATTTTACAAATTAATTACACAAAATCTTAAAAACAAGATCATTAAAAGCATGCCACACAATTGATTGTCATGGCTGAAAGCCCTCTTGGATCATCTCAAGTTGTAATTTACAAAGAATCTGCCACTTTTCGATGCTCTTCCAGAAAAAGTCCCACTCCTTATATGCAAAGAATTTTGATCCAAAACAGGATATCTACTTAAAATAAGAATCCAAATACGGCTAAGAAACTTACTCAACTCGGATTTTCTTTACGGCTCAAATTCTAGTATGATATAATATTAAGGGAAAAAGCCAAAAAAAACTCCAAACTTTGCCTCGAGTGACAGATTTACCCCAAACTTTGTTTTGTGACGTGAAAAACCCCGAACTTTGCAAAGCGTGACACATTTACCCCATTAAGGGTATTTTCGTCTTTTTCTTTATTTTTCTTTTTCTTTTTTTTTTTTTTATTCTCTCTTCCCTCCGCCGGAGCCGGCGGAGGGAAGCGGCGTCCGGTGAGGGTCGCCCTCGCCCGAGCCGGCTAGGGCCGCCCTCGCCGGCGTCGGGCGAGGGCGGCCCCTAGGGCTGGGTCGGGCGAGGGTGCCCTCGCCGGATCCGGCGAGGAGGCCCTCGTCCGACGCCGGCGAGGGCGGCCCTCGCGGCGTCGGGCGAGGGTGCCCTCGCCCGATCCGGCTAGGAGGCCCTCGCCCGACGCCGGCGAGGGCACCCTCGCCCGACGCCGACGAGGGCCGCCCTCGCCTGCGTCGGGCGAGGGGTGCCCTCGCCGGCGTCGGGCCGCCCTCGCCTGACGCCGGCGAGGCCGCCCTCGCCGGACGCCGGCGAGGCTTCCCTCCGCCGGCGAAGAAAAAGAAAAAAAAAAGAAAAAAGTTTTTAAAAGTAAAAAGACCAAAATGCCCCTATGATTTAGGGTAAATGTGTCACACAAATGAAAGTTCAGGGTTTTTTGTGTCACAAATAAAAGTTTGGGGTAAATGTGTCACGGATTTCTGCAAAGTTCGGGGTTTTTCATGTCACAAAACAAAGTTTGGGGTAAATCTGTCACTCGAGGCAAAATTTGGGGTTTTTTTTGGCTTTTTCCCTAATATTAACCAAATTAACGTCTATTTCCCTAGCATGGAGTACTGCTACTCATCGTTGTGGCCAAAGTCTTGTAATTATAGCCATGAAAGGGCAAATTGAAATAATAGGTGTATGACAATATGGTAGAGTAATGATAATTGTATTAAAAAAAATAAATTGTCCATAAGCAGACCATTTTTTTTTTTATCAATCATCAGTAAGACCATATAATAAATTGGTTATTGGGTTATATCAAACACTCAAAAGAATATAGAAAATTGCTGAATATACAGATGTGGTGAATTAATATATTAATAAGCCTATGTGAATTTGAAATGAACAATATACAGATTTGGTGAATTAATATTAACAAGTCTAACGTCATTTTACAGCATAAGGTAAAAGTTTGCAAGCAAATAAGTGCATGCCCGGATTGCCAAGATCTTACTTTGATGCAAAAGAAGACAAGTAGCATCAATCAATCAAAAGAAAGTTATCAAAACAATAATCAAAATAAAAGGATCCGGAAAAGAGGTAAGAAAGCGACAAAACAAAAAGGCATGATAGCCCAAGAGCCTTTCTTTTCAGAATCAGATCTTGTTGGATTTTCATGGACTTTAACTTATAATAAATTTTATTTTTCAGCCTTTCAACATAGTATATCTACTCAACTCGAGCAAGAAAAGGGCACGAGTTGAGATTATGATAGGGGACCACTCCACTAAGTGCCTTGCTAGGCGACAGGTGTTAAACGGCACATGCGAGTGGCTTGGGACACTTTGGTTTTGATTTGATTAATTAGAGAGTATCAGATTTGAGATTTTCCTTTCATATAAAATTAGGAGGGGGGGGGGGGACGAAGCTGAGTGTGGAGGGGGCATGCATTTGGATTTTCCTTTTTATTTTTCCGTAAATTTAGGAGTTCTTTCATTCATTAAATTTAAATCTGTCAATTTAATTGCAGCTAGCAGTATATTAAACTCGTGTCGTTTGAGCTACATTATAGCGGATGTCGTTCTATCTTTCCGTTAGATCCCTCTCCCGCATGCTTGTACAATTGCATTCGCATGACATGAAATTCGCCTTTCTTTACTTTTTTTTTTTAATCAACGATAAAACGGGTAAAGCTACAGAAAAGCACTCAAATTATCATGTCTTTACCTAACCTAACATCTCGAGACAAAGAGGGACAAATGTTCTGACTTCAAGAAGAGGTCTCTTAACTTTTTTTTCTTTTACCTCGAACAAGATTGTGTATGTACATAAGTACAGATTAGGTCGGGCTTGTGTTGGGTGTATATGGTTGTGAACCAAATTGACTCATTAGATATATATTTACCTATTTGCATTTGAGGATCATATTTTCCTTCGTTCCCTCTTTGGAGTATATTGATGGGTGGATTTTGCAAATATGGCATCACCCGAACATAATCTGTACTTATGTTATATATGATTGATGCCCATAATTTGTATCGCAATATGGATAGAGGAAATTTCCTCCGATCGACCATCGGACAAAGGAATATATTGCCCTCCATCAATACATTATAAGTGATCCAAATAAAAACCATATCCATGCTAAACCCAAATCAATAGAAATAACTCAAGTTTATGCAGTGTATTCAATTAAGTCACCGTCACCATAGCTAGTCCATCACTCGCATATAAATTCTCTCAACTCATGAAAGAGTCTCTCATTTGCTGAAATTCAACATTGCCATATATGACAAAGCTGGTCGTCTCGGTCTCCTTCTTAGCCTAAACTTTACATCGTAATCAGAACCTATCACAATATAAGGATATCCAGAAGATTATGAAATGAGGATTGAGATGCCAATCTTGATCTCTACCGCGACATCCTTTAGAGAAACTCACTTTTCTTCCTAATACCTGTGAAAGTGACAATAGTTATAGAAGCATCATGAATAAATATTTACTTGATGCAAAACCGATGAAACCTTATTCAGGCTAAAGCAAGAACAAACTAATATAACACAAATGAACAACAATGGCAAAATTAGAACAGGCCATGTCATGAAATGTGACTCAGAAAACGTCCAATAAAATATGAGCTTTGAAAGTCACAACGATCTTGAAAGGTTCTGTATAAATTTCGTGATTTGTAACCGAAGGCCACTTCTTGAATTCGAAGTCGCATAATATTCAAGCGAGGAGGTGCAAAATTTCTTTCCGACGAGCTTATCTATCGACATCTTTTTATCCGGGTTGCCGGCCACTTAGCCAAAGCCTTCTGTCAAGTATTAGGGGGAAAAAACTAAGTACTATATCAATAAGTGAAGATGAAAAGAAGGAAAAAAGAAGAAGAAGAAAAAGCAGTGGGGTCTATCCACTGAATTGATAGCAAGTACAGGAAAACGAGAGATCATAGAGAAGGAAAGAAAGAAGAAAAGAAATGGATGGAGGAACAAGTCCCGCAGAACATAGTAGCTGCATTTGTATGAGCATGAGATGGGAGGTCATGGGAGACCATCTGACAGCAGAGGTTTGGCTAAAGCCCGACGTTGAAAAGAATCTGACCACATACTTTTTTTAAAGTGGGGAGGAGAGAATGAGGGGAGAGAGAGACACACTATATGCTTATCTTTTTTAAGTGGGTCACGTCTAAAAACAACAATGCCAAGTACTCTTGTTTGTTGTTTATGGGAAGTAGAACTCCACTCTCTGTCCCATAGTGCCCTCTTTTCTCTCTCTTTTCTCTCTCTCTACCCACCATTGTTTAGCTGTCGAGGAACTGAAGAGCCCAAAATTCAACCAATGGTTGTGCAAGTGTCATCTGCTTTTTCTCTGACTCCCCTGACTTTCCCCATCTCTGCATAATTATTGCTCTTGTACATCACTTTCTCTCTCTCATGCCCACACTGAGTGACACTGATGATGGTTGGAATTCCATTTATTCTCCATCCACTTCCATACCCACTGTGGAATAAACTAAAACCCACAAGCATGTCTTGTTCTTTCTGAATTGGTGATACTCTCCCTCTTTTAAGGTGCCTTCTCTCTCTCCCCCACTGCTCTTTCACCCTGAAGCATCGGCTCCAACTCAAAGGAAAACTAGGAATGTCATGATTTGTCGCTGCAGGTACACTTTTCATTCTTTTGCCGTCTTTTGCTTGCGCTCCGATATAACCCTTTGTTCTTTTTCTTTTCTCTTCTGTGGGTGTATTTTTGTGCTAAGTCTAATTCTCTTGTCCTCCGATGTCTTCCCTTTTTTGTGGTGGAATTGTTGGTTTTTCCAGTTAAAGGGTACTTGCATGTACTTTTGTTTATCAAATCTGGATCTCCCTTGCTTTCTGCTGCGGGGATGCTTGCTTTTCTCCAATTTCTCTTTCTGAGCTCTTTTTCTGTCACAATTTAAAGATTTAAGACTTGAGTCGCTAGACGTTGGTAAAACTCGTGGGAACCTAAAAACAGTTGCAGAGAATTTTCGAGGTAGGATTATTCATTCAGATCAGAACAGAATGCCCAAAGTTCTTCGCCCCTTACTGTTACTGATCAAAGAGATGATTTTGATGTGCAACAATGAGATAACCCGGTGCATTTAGGAAAATTTACTACAGAAAACCATTTTAACCTTTACAGATGCCAGGAGAAAATTTTCTTTCTCAGTTATGTATTTGAGGACCTTTTTCCCCTTTTTGAAATAAAATGGCCTGGCCAAGAACTGGCTATGCCAGATCTTCTTTCCAATGAGCTATTCGATGTCTAAATTGGGGCTGTTTAGGAAGAACTCCAAAGACTTTTATGTGTTGGTGATGATAAAGTAACTTGGTTATGTTGAAATTGCAGTTTCTGCAATTACAGAGGCAAACTTACAAAAAAGATAACTACTCTTGTTTTTCCAGATTATGATACCGGATTTAAGTTATTGCATTGGTACATTACGGGTGCCATGTGCTTTGAGATCGCTGCATTTCTCTTTGCAGCAGTACATCTTTACTGTGAGTAATTTAAAAAGTTGTCTCCATTCATGATTCATGATTCATTTGTTTTTGAATTGCTTCACTTTGGTTAACTTAGTTGTTACTTTGAAGACCCAAGATTTAGACCAAAAAGTATAGTCCCTCAACCATCATATGGAAGAGCGAGCCCAACTAGAGTGGAGCTCTCAGTCCCGTTCAGCCCCTTTTGGATGGTCCAAATATCAAGTTTCTGCTTCATTCGTATGTTGTTTGCAGCGACAGTTTTAGGAAGTCCTATTGATCTGTTGGCAACAGTGCATTGGAAAACCCAGAGACTTTTTTCTCTTATTAAAGGTATGATCGGGAAAGGGAAATATAGGAATTGAATATGAGACCAACCACAAGGCCAAGCCATATCTCCGGACTATTTTCACCAAACTATATCATGTGATGCACATGAATTCATGCATGTGTGGACATCAAGAAAATGGCGCCGAGGGCTTTTCTTAGACGTTTGTTGAGCTTCTAATTCACTTTTTGCTACTTTATTTCTATGTCAATTCCTTCCTCCCTAGACCACCTAGACCACTTGCTATATTGGCAAGCAAAGAGGGGAACTTCCTGTTTCTCTGTAACACTACTTCTGCGTTAGCTTTGCTCATATCTCTTGAGGTCAAGTGTTGGTGTAGATCTCGCGGTGATGCAAAGATCAACTTTAGTAATGTGAATCTCTGATTTCTTTGAGTAGTTAGAAACATTTATGTGGTAGCTGTAGCATGTACCGCAATTTCTCCATGTACGATTTTCTTGGCAAACATAATCTAGTTGAGCACTTGTGTTTCCTGCATTTTCCTTGGGTTTGACAATTCTATTAATTGTTTGTTATTTTTTCTATCTATTTGTTGGGACTTGTTGATTATATTCACTTGCGTTGCTTGTTGGTCTAACCACAGTATCTGGCTTTGCTGGAAAAAGTATATATCGTTGTTCTTTGCTCACCACCCATAAAATCTCTGTTTTGGTGTGCCAGGATGGTGATTTTCACACATGATGTGGACTAGAATAGGGGTTTTCCTAGATTGCCAAATCAATTACTGCATCTAACAGTACAAATGGTGGACATGAAAGGCATGAAACTGGAAAATGTTATCGAAGTCATCGCTGATGGATTAAAATGCAAAATTTAGCAATCTATTGTCAGAAAGTTCATGGAGTTTGCTGATGATAGTTGACATCATTTCTAATCGTACAAACAAGTAGAGTACTATGTATCAGATACTCTAGTCATTCAGGTAGCTGAAATTCATAAAATTGAGGAGTCGTTCAATATGTGAAAATCTCTGGCCATATGCAGAACATATAAAGGTACTTCTGGTAAGAAAACCTAAATGATCAATTTTACCCTTAACTTGTTAATTTCTGTTTTCAATGTGTACATAATAATTTTCAGTTGACTTGCAAGCTTCAGTTTACTTGATATGAAGTTCTAAGCATCACAGCACTAAAAAGTGACCTAAACTGTGATGGAGAAAATAAACGTGGCATTTTTTCCTAAATTTCTATGACTCATACCTTAACCTCATGGAACTAATCTGTTCACTGGTTATGCAGGTGACACCTAGCTAATCTTACAATTTTCAGCTGCGCAATAATTACCATAGACACAGACCGCAATTCAGCTGTCTCATCCAGACATGCTGCCACGAAACTCTGATTCAGGAACAGAAAACGAGTCCTCGGACTTCAGCACCCAGGTAGCTTCCGACGCATGTGTGCAGGAAATCTCTGTCGACCCATCCAAAGTTACCTCCACCACTTCCTTGGATCAGGACAATGTGTCACTCGACTTGACCCTTTTCTGCCACAGTAATGCTCCTGCCGAGGCGAATGCTGTTGGAGAGAGTAATAACACTGAAGCCGTTGACCGAGCTTCCGTGGTTAAACTCCCACGGGTGTTCTCTTGCAATTACTGCAAGCGCAAGTTTTACAGCTCGCAGGCGCTTGGTGGCCACCAGAATGCTCACAAGAGGGAGAGGACGATGGCGAAGCGGGCCATGCGGATGGGAATGTTCTCCAACAGATATACCAGCTTGGCGTCTCTGCCGCTTCATGGCGCAACCTTTCGGTCCCTTGGCATTGAAGCTCACTCAGGGGTGCACCACCAGAATGCAGTGGCTCCAGAAAGTCGGCCTGCAGTTTTGAGAGGCGGAGCGAAGTTTGAGAAGGGCTATATGGGATTGCCGATGTTTGTCGAAGAAGATGATGTGGTGCCGCTGTTTTGGCCAGGAAGTTTCCGGCAATTGGACACAAGGGATTGCACTAGTGATCCCAGCCCCTCTGTGGATTACGTAATCAAAGGTTCAAATGTGAACTTTGTGCAGGTGACGAAATTGCCACAGATTGAGACTCCGTCACCCGACCTTACATTGAAACTTTAGGAACAAATCCAATGCGGTGTTAATTCTTAGTTCTTCTACACCCATTGCTATGCCGTGCCATATGTTTGTATTTGTACAGTGAGATCTGATGAAAAATGGCTGCGAGGTATGAAGTTTTGATATCTCGCCTTCTCTCTTGCCGTCTTTTGCTCTGACGTGCTATGACAATGTTATCAGTTGGTATAATTTAATTTGCAGCACCCTTATTTGCTGTCCTAACTGTAATAGAAGAGGAGATGATCGTTTCTTAAGCCTTTGAGTAATCTTTGACAGGTAATTTCTGTGGCCATGCGTCAGTGCTGCGAGATTCACCAAGAATTCGCTAGTCTGCCTGCTAGTGATGTTTCTTGCTTCGAGAATTGATTTGTGATTTTGTCCTTAAATAAATGTTTAAGCCTTTTCTAATGCTATTCAAAACAGTGCTTTGCTTCATTGAGTTATTTCTTGCCCCGACTGTTGGGTATCTCCTGAACTAACTTCTATGTAGTTCCCATTGCTACGTTAGCTTTATCGACCACTAAACATGCCATACATGGACTTCTTCTTTGAAGTCCAAAGACCGTGCTAATTTCAGTACCTTCGACTTTGTCGTTGGTGGAAGTGTGACTTTTACTTTATGCGCCACCAGAAGATGAAGCCCTTTTAACAGTGTTCACCAAGGAAATGTAGGCATTTTTCTGGAGCAATTTTGTTTTTGGAGGATTTTGTGGTGACTCATTAGTCCCAGACAATAAAAGCATATGGTTTGAGGTATTCTAGAGCACCAGATAAATATCTAATCAATCCATCAATCATAGAACATAAAATCTTTCTACATAGAAAAACAGGGAAAAATCCATAACATTTGGTACGACAAGTGTCCGCCACGAGTTTTTCCAGGTTCCAACGGCACTTAAAATCCCTTGGTTAAAACGATGCCGGACTAACGTACAATGGTGAACATCCTATGTAAATGTACCCCATGTATCACCATTAAGAATTCACAGATTTTCAACTTACAAGTAGACTCTCCGTGTACTGCACCACACGGTCACTTTATCAAATAATGATCCGTCGGTCTTGAGCTAGCTCAAATCTGACTTTTGGGATAAATTTCCCTCTGCACCGCTAGGGGACACTGGGGGAAGTCTAAACTGAATTTCACTTGCCTCAAGCTTAAAAAGAAGAAATGTTAAGGGAAACTGATCACGAATCGTTCTTTCAACATTATGAATGTACCAACTCTATCATATATTCTGTAGAGTCAGAAGAATATTCAATTTTCTTGCTTGGGACATGCACCAGTGTTTACAGACAAAGTAATCCAGAAATGAAAGACACGTAGAAGGGATTGTCACCTTTCTTTGCAAGTCAAAGGTCGTTTTCGTGCGGGCAAATATAAGAAGTTTAAAAGACGCAATACAGGTGAAAGAGCCTTCACGGTGAAGAAGAGTAGACTCTTGCTGTACTAATCGACTATTCTTATCAGGGAATTTGAATGAACTAGAGGACTGCCTTGGTAAATCACTGTGTAAGGTTGAAAACTGTCATGGCCAAAAGACAAAGGTTGCAAATCGTCCGAGTTTCTAGCTGTCTACTTGGACTGCACGCTTTGCTTCTTTGGTTCATGCATGGAAGCCGACCCACTTTCGTGTTGCTTCAGATCATACAACTGGCTTTCGAGACCATGTGGATCTGCCATTCCGCACTTGTTTTCATTGACAAGTGTTTACTTGTCATGGAATGAACTCTACTCATCGAGTCTTGCAAGAGCAACTATGAGGTCATCTTTTGCATCCATCTAATCGACAAATGTGAAGTTTTCAATATCATGCTGCGCTGAGGTTGTAATTTGCTGAAAGTTACCACCATTTAAGGTTTAACGGTTGATTTATCTATTTATAGAGTCAATTTACCATTCATGGTTTTGCTTTTAGTTAGTAAGTTATTGTGGAAAGCGAGTGATCGAACAATAAATAGACAGAATAAAAAAAAATAAATCGGACACTAGATTTATATGGTTCAATCGTAGAGACCTACATTTATGGGGAGAGCATCAATATATTCACTATAGATCAAGCGATATAATGGAGATTATACACTTGAGTCACTCAAATACTGTTTTCCAAGTCTCAATTACACTCAATAACGCACGCAGTGTTTAACCTAAAAAATTCCTCATGAAATAATTTCTTAATCTCGCGAAGGAATTACAAACAAATTTTTATCGCAAGAGCTTAATCTGGCTTCAACACTAAAGTTGTTGGTGTAATTCCACGGAGAAATAATCCACGCCAAGCACTCGGTTACCACGGCACTTCAAGACTTTTCCCTCTTTCTCCGGACATTGACTACACAAAGGCTTGCTGCTCTCCTCATCAACAATGGTATAACCACATGGTTTCGAAAACACAAAATACAGCCCATATATTTGATAAGAATCTTGACCGACTCCTAGTAGAAGTCAATATCTCTAGTTTTCTATTTTGCTTTTCATTTACCGACTAGAAGAAGGAATTAAGTTCCTTTTCCTAATTGCCGACCACGTGAAAATTCAAACTCCAATATTTGGCAACATCCAAATCTAATATAAGCTTTCCAAATTGAGAAATCCATATCCATGATCAAGAAATATTTTATTCGTGCCGAGTTTTTATCTAACGGATTTAAACTCGAGACATATTTCAGTAGTCACTTTGTAAAAATTCAAACTCTATTGGCACTATTCCATAGCTTTTACTGGGCTCAACTGCCACCGATATTTTTCAAGTCCAAGCCTTGCTTGAACTTCGCCATAATCGAGGACCTCATTGCTGCATCTATATTTGTCAAGAGATCAAATACACACCTTGTTAATTTCAGTAGCTACAACAATCATGTGCTCTATAGGCTCCACCTCGCTATAAGCTTCATCTGTGTTGATTACTTCGCTATTACTTGTATCCACTACCCTAAAAGTTTCTAGTTGTAATTTCACCTCAAGTTGAACACTGTTCAGATCCATATAAACACTGCCGTAAACACTACTAGCCAGAAGTACTGGAGACTCGTCAAACGTAACTTCTATGTTGATAATAGGTGAATTTAATTTCGGACATTACGATCGATAACCCATCTCACATTGTGCATAGCTTAGGAACATGTACTTTCTTACCTTTCTATCAAGCTTACCGTTACTAACTCGAATATAACATGGGTAATCAAACATTGGAAGAATAGAATAATCGGTAACGTTACCTGACCACACTTCTTCAGGAGTCCGACGACCAATCGCAGTTGATGGGATCTATTTATCAAGTAACTCGCCATACTAAGCACATCCGCCAGGAATCTCCTAGCCATACCAGTACTATAGAGCATTTTATGGGCCATATCTAGTAACGTTTTACTCATCAATTCCACAACATATGGTGGTTCATTGGCATAAGTGCAATGTTTCACTATACCTTCCTTCATGCAGAATTCATTTAATAGTTTTGAGTAAAACTTCGTGCTACTGTCAATCCGCACATGCTTGATCGTTTTACTAATCTCATTTTCGATCAAAGTTATCAATTGCATGATCCTAACAATAACATCAAATTAGTGCCTAAGCACAAACACTCACGTCTTCATTGAGTAGTCATCAACAACTATTAGCATATATCTAACACTTTTTCTTGAAGGAAATCGTGACAACCTGCAAACATTCGAGTGAATTAATTCTGCGATTTTCGTGGTTTCTTTGACTGTTGTACTGAACTGCATTTTTTGCCATTGATCTAAATTATAGCACTTGCATACATTCATTCGTTAGCATTATAACTACATATCAGATTTCTTTTGCTTAAAACCTTCAAGTTTCTCTCCGCAATGTGCCCTAAATGCCACAATTCGAATTCTCGAATAAATGCATCCGACGTCTCCGTAATGAAATTTGTCACTGTATCACCTTGAAGCTCATATAGGCCACCGTGCTTGATTTCTTTCATTATTAACCAAGCACCTCGAACAATTTTCAGAATTCCATATTCTGAAATATATCAATACTTAGCTGAATGTAGGACACTCAAGGAAATCAAGTTCTTCCTCAACTCTAAAACATACCTCACTCCAGTCAATGCTCTCATGATACCATAATGCATTCTGATTCTAACATTTACAACACCGACAATATCGCATTCAGTGTTATTCCCCAACCGCACTTTATTATTATT
Source organism: Eucalyptus tenuipes (assembly GCA_014182365.1). Classification (NCBI taxonomy): domain Eukaryota; kingdom Viridiplantae; phylum Streptophyta; class Magnoliopsida; order Myrtales; family Myrtaceae; genus Eucalyptus; species Eucalyptus tenuipes. The sequence goes on along the minus strand of CM024538.1, from coordinate 25,613,079 downwards.
CATGCATTGATAAGTAGTAAACTAGTTTCTATTTAGTGTAGCATGAAAAGAACAACTAGAATCCATAATCCATCAATTAAACGATGAATAATCAGTGACAGACAATATATAATCGGCACTATCAGCTACAACCGAAACATCATCTGTAGAGTCAACCATAATTTCCTTACCGTTGTCATTCTTCGGCTTAAGGCAATTCTTTCTAAGATGCCCCCTCTTGCCACAGCTCCAACAGACAAATCACTAGTCCTAGACTGACTATGCCCATTCATATTAGTACTACCCCTACTAACACGTGTTCTAAATATTCCTCTATTTTCACCTACTAAAGCAACAGATACAGGTTCGCCAAATTCTCTTCTACGGATATCCTCGGTCAGAATCAAATCTCGAACCCCATCAAACGTCAAACTTGTAGATCTAGAGAAATTACTTACAGTAGTAACAGTAATATTCCAACTATCAAGCAATGAGGATAAGATAATCAAAGCACATACCTCATCATCAAAGTCAATCTCAACTGAACTCAATTGACTAACAATCACACTAAATTCATTGATATAATCTGCAATAGACGCGCATTCGCTCATCTTCAAATTAAACAGATGTCACATCAAACATACCTTGTTGATTGCAGAGGGCTTCTTGTACATATATGACAAGGTTTTCATCAAATCAGCAGTGGTTTTTTCCTTTACAATGTTAAACGCGACATCACAAGCCAATGTCAACTGAATAATACCTATAGCAAATCCCAATCAGCTTGCTTCATCGTCTCTACTTCTCCCCAAACAGGGACAAGTATAGTTTCGTTTGATAGAGATAATCTTTAACTTGCATCTTCCAAAAACCAAAATCCTTCCCATCAAATTTGTCGATCTTCACTTTTCCTTCTTCTATCGCTATCGATTCGCTTCAACTCAGTCAAATTTGGCTCTGATACCAATTATTGTGGAAAGCGAGCAATTGAACAATAATAGAAAGAATAAGAAAATAAATTGGACATCAGATTTACGTGATTCGATCGTAGAGACCTATGTCATAGGAAGAGCAGTGACGAATTCACTATAGATCAAGCGATACAATAGAAATTACACACTCGAGTCACTCAAACACTCTCGGTGTTTCCCAAGTCCCAATTATACAAAAAAACGCACGCAGTGTTTAGCCTAAAAAATTCCTCACAAAATAATCTCTCAATATCGCGAATGAATTATAAATACATTCTTTTTGCAAGAATTTAATCTGGCTTCAACACTAGAATTATTGATGTAATTCCATGGAGAAATAATCCAGGTCGAGCACTTGGTCACCACGGCGCTTCAAGACTTTTCGCTCTTTCTCTAGACATTGACTGCACGAAGACCCGCTGCTCTCTTCATCAACAACGGTGTAACCACACGATTTTGAAAACAAAAAAAGCAGCCCATATATTTGATATAAATCTTGACCGACTCCTAGCAGAAGTCGATATCTCTAGTTTCCCGTTTTGCTTTTCATGTATCGACTGGAAGAAGGAATTAAGTTCCTTCTCCTAATTACCGACCACGTGAAAATTCAAACTCCAAATCTAATATAAGGTTTCCAAATTAAGAAATCCATATTCATGATCAAGAAATAATTTATTTGTGCTAGTTTTCGTCTAACAGACTTAAACTCGAGACATATTTCAACATAAATGACTTGGATGCCACGTAACCCCTTAGAGATTCACAAGTATTCTTGAAAGAAATTGCATTTAGGATTCAAACAATATTTCAAAGATGGGACCATTTTGTACGAAGGATGTCTAATGAAGTTCCACGCGACGCCTAAGCAATATTGTATAACAGGGATGAGACTGGGAGAGGCGCAAAAGAAACAGTGCCAAAACAGCACTGTTCCATTCCCATCCTTGGTGGAAATTAGGGGGAGGGATACGCAATGGTTTCTGACCGTGATTTGGATAAACAATGCAACTTCTAAATTCGAGTATATTCTTATGCAGACAAAATCGATTCCCTTTTCGTATGCTTTGAGCAATCTACATGCTCGTCACCTTCGTCCTTCAAATGTCATCTGATCTTACTAAATCTCTAACGCTTCGGTGCTTAGTTAATTACTTATAAAAAATAGAAAAAAAAGGAAAGAGTCAATCTCATAGGTTCACCTGTTTCCAACCCTGTGCATACCGACGGAAATCTTGCAACAATGGTTGAAATACGATGTCTCCTTGTTTAATTTTCTATTCATGTCCTGTCGAGCTACGTGGATAAAATAATGTCATTTTCTTGTACCGTTAGCTATGCCTAGTAAATAATTTGATTATGCTGGCACTGGTCAGGACGAAAGGACTTAAGTTCTTCAACCGAGAGTCAAGAGGATTCGCCTCAAAAGAGATGGAGTCAGAGGACAAAAGTAAACAAAAAAAAAATTAAATTAAATTGGAGGACTGAAAATGTTTTTTTTTTTTTTTTTTTTTTTGGGTTGTCTTCTTTCTATAGAGCATTTTAATATATATTCTCTCTTTTGGGCGAAGTTTTCTTTTTCCGTTTTTGGTGTTTGTTTTTTCTTAATTGTTGTAATGGCTATATTACTTCTGTACTAGTGTTCAGTTTGGCACTTAGATTGAGGATATAAGACATGCCTGACCATTTCAACAAGTTAAGTTTATTTAGGCATCATCTAAGTAGGTCATGAGAAACGAGTTAAGTTCTTATCTACTTGTCAATTCTTGGTATTTTTAGGCAAATTCTTGGAAAGAAAATTAGATTAGATTTATGGAATCAAAGTCGAAAATAGGTCTACTTTTATTTAGTTTAATTTGATTGAAAATCACAATCAGGCAAATTTGATTTCACTGTCTTCTAAAATTAAAGTTTAAAGTTCAAATCAAAACAAAGGCATGAAGCTTGCCCATCATCTCAAACAACGGTAGGTACCGTCTGAAAGCCATCAAGATTTGACATGCCAAACTCCACATAGATCCATACATGGCGAAACAAAAATAAAATCACATAATCCTTCAAACGAAAAGTCGGTCTTCGCCGAGCGCCATCAATTCAAACCAGCGTTTCGTGGATAATGACAAGAGAGGAAGCTCCGAGCTTTCGCGGACGCGACAAACCTGTTCACGAGGCAATTCAAGGACGATTAGAAATCAAAGAAAGGAGGGCGACGGCTGAGCCTGTGTAATTATTTGGGATGACTTTTCGTAGACAATCCCAAATTTGAGTCCTTCAAACGTTCTAGAAGTCCTTCCTGTACCTTGTCTTCCTTTGCAGAATCAGTCCAAGTTGATTCTTGAAGATCGTTAGACAGGACATTCACGTGCTTTCCTTCGGCGAGAAGAACCGGTCAAATGGATATTTTCATCGTGAATTGATGTTTCATGAGTCACATACATATGCTAAAGCAAGGACTGTTCGTAAACTAATACGTATTAAGCAATATGACTTATTATTATTATCACGCATTCGAAAAAATTAGATGTATACTGTAGCTAACTAGTGTCTGTAATGCCGAATAGTGTATTAACTATATAAATCGTTCAATCTCAATATAGCATCTAAAATGTCTTTTTCTCTCATTCTCTCTTCTTTCTCCATCATCTTCTTCAACCTTTATCTATAACTATGAGGGAGGATTTTGACTAATCTCAACCTTCCCTCCATCTGATGTTGATTTTATTTGAGCTTTTTTGTTCTTTTCTTCCTTTTCCCCCTCTCTTAATCGAGATCTAAAAGCTATTTTCTCCTGATTTAGTTTTAATTCTGAGAGTTTGAACTTTCTTAACCTAGTTCTAGACCTAAGAGTTATTCCCTCTTCATTTAGATGAGGAAATTTCAATTATATTTTTGGAGATTTGATACTCTCATGCTATGTCTATGTACAAGTTCTTTACCTTTAGTTTCAATGATGATTGTAGGAGCTCTAGCATTTCATTGAACTATGAAGATTTGCTATTCCAAAGGGTAGATCTATGTATGTCTTCATACAGTAATGGTATAAAGGAAGTCGAACCTAGGCATATATCATCAACTTGTAAAGTTGTAGTTATTAGGGAAATAATTTCTAACATGTGCTCATCACCAACGATTGTATGAGATTCAGTAATCGGCCGCCACTTATTTTGCTTGATAGATATGATTTTATGAAATGAGTCTGTACTTAATTATGCTAGTGCTCTATTGATCCTCCTTATTTTCTAAATTTGGCTTTGTTTTATAGTATCGTAGCATTTGCTATGCTTTGATTTTTGCTTTGCCATAAAAATTAATATACTTCTTATATATCATTTTGAGCAATGAAGATAATTCTTTTTCGACCTAAAAAAAAACTGTAGCATTGCCTTTGATTTATCACTCGGTGAGTGTTAATGTAACAATTTGAAAGAGTGGTTAGCTTCTTATCTTTTTATTTCTTCCCTTCATTTTATTAGTCAAAATCAAATTGTAAAAGATCTCGAGACTACCATAAGATTTAAAAATCCTTATAATATCGAAGATTATGCTTAACAGGTGATGATTAAGTACTTACGTATGGAGTAAAGAGCTCTATGTATTTCATAAATCGCGAGTCAAAAATGTTAATTTACTTAGGTAGTATGTGATCAGTGTTACATAAGTTACAATGTAATTTCGAAATGGGAAAAATTCCAAACAAAAATCTAAAATGCCCTCATTTTCTCAAATAAGAGCTCGAAATTGATCTTACGTTAAATAAGAGTTTAAAGTGGCAATGATTGTTTCAAATAAAGGCATAAAGTGGCAATGATTATTTCAGCCCTTGATGGCTAACTAAATATTTCGATTGATCAAGGACATTTTTGTCAAATTACAATTTTAAATTTATTTTTTTTATATTTTTCTTTTCTTTCTTTCTTTTTTTTTTTTTACTCGGCCACCCTTGTGGGCCATTGGTAAGGGCTGACTAGGGCCAGCTAACCCTGGCCGGTTGCAGGCAAGGCCACCCTCACTTGGGGCCAATGAGGGCTCAACGACCCTCACCGGCCGTTGGCGAGGGCGACCTCACCAAGGGTGAGGGTCACCTCGCTTAGGCGAGGCAACCTCACCCAAGGTGAAGGTCACCTCTCCTAGGTGAGGCTAACTCTCTTCAACCGTTGGCAAGGCAACCCTTGCCTAGATTTGGTGAGGGTCGACCTCGCCGAGGGCTATGAGGGCAGCCTCCCCAAAGGTAAGGGTCGCCTCGCCCAGGCGAGGCCGTCCCTTGTTGGTTGCCGGCGAGGGTAGCCATCACTAGATCGGGTGACGTTGATCCTCGCCAGATCGCGCGATGGTGATCCTTGCCTAGCCCTTTCCAACATCACTGGTGACCAGCCGGACACCACCAGCAAAGAAAAGAAAAATTAGAAAAGGGAAAAAAAAGGAAAAAAATTCAAAAAATATAAATTACTAAAATGTTTATCACCAATCGGAAAGTCTCATTATTTGAAACAAAATTAAATTCATATCCTTATTTGAGAAAATGATGGCACTTCATGCCCTTATTTGAAATTTTTCCTTGGAAATGCTATACTATTTTCTCAATTTTTAGTACCAAAACATCACTAAGATGAAACTGCTCGTAGAAATTCAAAATCCCACTAACTTCAGAGAAAGTCCGCATTATCTTTAGAGAACCGAATTGGACAACATAGTCTATAGTTGCATACTAAGTATAATTTGATATAGATGTGGTTGTAATGCAATAGTGCCGTGATGTGGTTCTGATGTAATTTATATGTTGTGTGATACATATTTTGAAGTTGCAGCATCTTGAAACTCGTTGGAACAAATTTCTAAAAACCGTTTAGAAGTTTTAGTTTCTATGGAAAAGCTACAAATATGAGGTTTGTCAAACTCCTTATAAAAGTTTGAACAACCGACTGCACGTACTAAAACTGTTGGAAATACTTATTTTAAACAAAATATCAACTCGAAAAGAGGTAGGATACCAAGAAAAAGAGTACATTTGCAAATTAGTCCAATTAAATCCTAAACTTTTATTAAAAGTACAATAAAGAAAAGCTTAAACATTTACTAAAAAGTGCAATTGAGTCTTCTACCTATATTTAAAAGTATAATTTTAAGACCAACATACAATCATTTCTAGAGCTTCTCGTGGGCTATTTTTAGTAGGAATAATTGACCAAAATGTCCTAAACCTATTGTATGAAGGTTAATATAGTTTTAAACCTTTTAATCATGTCAATATAATCCTAAATCTTTCAATTGTGTTGATTTTATTCTCAAACTTTTGAAAATTTCTGAATCGAGTCCTAAACCTATCATTTAGATATTTGACTAGAAGGACAACATTGGCAAATTGTCAAAATATTCAAGACTAAATCGATAAATTATCATGTTTAGGACAAAATTGACAAATCGTTAAAAATGTTAGGATAAATGAGCATAATTGAAAGATTTAGGATTGAATTGGCATTTAGAACTTTTTAGGCAATTTTCCCATTTTTAGTATTATCAATTGGAAGTACCTGTGTTCTTAGAAAATGTTCAGGACTTCATTACACAAATAAAAAAGGTTTAGAATTCAATTTCATTTTAAAAGACATACGGGCTCTCGCTTCTACCGTAACTTGCTATGGGGTGGTGGTCTAATAGAGCAGATTTAGAATTCGATTTCATTTTTGTTGATTTGATGCTTTTTTTCCTCCAAAAGTCAGCTGGGACCAAAAGCTAGCTAGTTCAGACCTTGACTTTCCTCGGAGATGACCTGTTGGTTGTTATACAAAATTAACATACTTATACAACGACCATATTACTATTAATGGTTATTTTGGGATCCTTATGTACGCATTTGAACAAATTTGGATCAAAGTTAGAAAAGTAGTGTGTGTTTGCTTCACAGCCACTTATTTTATTAAATTTTTCGGGGTTACTTCTAATTTTACTGTTTGAATTAGACTATAACGCAATCTCTGATGGTTAAAGTTTTTCACCATATGTTCTAACATTTAAACCACTCATTTAAAAATATTAAAAAAAAAAACTAAGACAAATTTTTACCTTTTTAAGTCCTCGCAATCTGACCATAAAAAAAAAAAGTTATCACAAATTAGGCCCATGCATTCGGTCCGATTTCCAAATTGATTCAAGATTTACAAGGTAGGTTCCAAGCTCCAAAAATGGAAATCGACCTTAACAGAATAGCTTCTAGATTTTAGGTTTGGAATTTCTCCATCATGAAACTAATCACCTCTAGCTATATGTCTTAGTCTTAAGTAAATAAGAGGATGTTTTACTTCACACCATTTGGTAAACTAACAAAAGTGTGGCCTTCAAGGAATAAAAAAATGAAAAAAAAAAAAAAAGCCTGATTCTTAGGTAGACCCTATAACCAGACCAGACCAACATGTTATGTTCCAGGTTTCGAAACCTAGAAATTGGTTATAATAAGGTAGGCTTCGGATTTCAAGTTTATAATATGCATACCCTAAAACCGATCACCCCTATCGCAAAACACATAATTATCTTCACTCGAATGCAGTGATCAATTTTTTCTTAATGCTTAAAAATGTGATTGAGGACTTCACTAGGTACTAACGATATAGGAATAACGAATGATTCTGATTTGATATCCCTCACATTTTCTTGGCTCTTATTTTTCTACCAAAAAAATACATCCCTATTGTCAACTCCTATAAGAGCTCATAAGAATTTGAAGAAATGGTCAAAATCCCAAATTCTAAGTACATTGAATTTGTCGACACGTAGGTTTATAGCTCTTATTTTCTAAGCACTCCGGAAGTAAAATGCCCTTAATTTAGTCCTCCTTCTTAGACTGATAAGGTCTCAAAGAATATACCCATTAATTCCCTCCTAAATTAGCTGCTGCGTCATTATAATATAGTTTTTTTTATTATTTACCTACCAATAATTAAAGTTTAAGATATGATACACCTGTCCATGACTTACTCTTCCTTCCTTCCCAATATCAAATTCGACACAATGCTATACTTTTAAAGTGCCTGCCTTCATCGGTGATAAGTTCAAAGTTCTTGGCATCATCCTTATCTTTGACTAATCTAAATAAATATGAAAAGACGTCAGTGCCCTCCATTCGTTTCTTTCCGTTGGCCCAGCCAACACCCCAATGATAGAAAGTCAAAAGTAAAAGCCTCTTTTCGATGTCGCGATCGCGACCCGTTTTTGAGAAAAAAATTAGGAATAGTCCAATGGAAAGACAAGAAAGAAAAGGAATCAAATGAATAGAAAATGGCCATTAGAAAGTGAAGTGATTGCAGAATTATTTATTTGACAGAGGACCAAATCCATGGCTGTGGCCAACCCAATAAGGGGGGCCGAGCGCGTATGTGGAAGGTATTGGTCAAGCCCGCATTTTGTTGTCCGGAAAATCAACAATTTTCTCCAGAAAATTGGATGTGAATCTTTCATATTGTCCCTAGAGATCCTTGATGCTATTTCGATGCCTAAATTTTCAAGTTCTAGGACCTGAAGGAAAAAAAAAACGGGTTGCTTACTTAGGATTTGTTCGTTTCGCGGAAAATTGGCCATTTCCATAAAATATTTTTCCAGAAGTCATTTTTCAGGAAAATGACAATATTTTATGATGTTCGGCTAAAACCTGAAAATGTTTCGGAAAATATTTTCCGGTGTTCGATAAGGAAAATATTTTCCGCTCACCAGATTGGCGAGCGCGAGCGTCAAGCTCGAGACTCGCCAGATCGACGAGCGCGAGCTTGAGATCAACGAGTTTGAGGTTCACTTGGTAACGGCCGACGACTAGCCAATAAAGAAGAAGATGGGAAAAAAGAAAAGAAAAAGAAATAAAGAAATAAAAAAGAAAAGGAAATTAAAAATAATTCGAATTAAAAAAGAAAAGAAAAGAAGAAGAAGAAAGGGGAAGAGGAAGTGAGGATTTATAGAAGTGTGATAAGAGAGATTAAGTGAGAAAAATATTTTCAAAAGTGAAAAATATTTTCCCCTAATTTAAAATACTTTTTTCTTTTCATGGAAAACATTTTCTCCTGAAATTCATTTTCCGTGAAACAAATGTCGGAAAATCCGGAAAATGTTTTCCGGAAAACATTTTTCGCGAAACGAACGGAACCTTAAACTCCTAACGATCTGAGGTCAATGAGGAAAATCACGAACCTCGTGTATTGATTATGATAATATCAATTCTAATTTGTACTATCGTCTAAAACAAAAATAGTTTCTTGCTTTTCGGAGGGGGGGTCTCGATTCATTTTCTTTCATCAAGTGAAGGTTATTTTATGTTTCTAATAATTTGAGATTAAAAAAAAAAATCACGAGTCTCATGTGTTGATGTCAACTCTCTTAGAATTGGAGAAAAGGGACATATCTCATAATTCAATTGTGGAACGAGTTTTACCATTTTACCAGTCAAATCTTTTTCAATTGCATAATTCTTAACTTCTCTATCCTATGCATGAACGAGTTTTACCATTTTGTGGCAATGCCCCAGTTTTACCATTTACCCGACATGAACCTTAAAAAACATTCTTAACAGAAAAAAAAAAATATTTGGTGGGTAATCGAATTTGCCCAATGGCATATAAACAAAAGGAGTATCTACAGCAATGTCATTGTCAGAATATGCCCACTTCACCAGCGGGTTTCCTGCTCCACTAGGCAGGAGCACTTTAGGCCTACCGAAACAAAAGCAAGAATAATCAATTAGCAAAAATATCTTCCAATGATGAATTTGGACCCAACTGATTGACGCTTCTGTACAAGTACCTGCCATGAATTTCATTCAATTCACTAATGCCTTTCGCATAGACTCTCATGGATTTGCGTCCTCTGGATTTGTCATTGCGTACAAGTTCTGTTTCAATTTTCGAAGGACCAAGAAAGTGGTTAAGTATTTGGTTTGCATTTCGAGAACTCTACGTATAAATCACAACATCTCTTATTCAAAATAATTTAGAAATCATACCCGGCATCCAATATCTGATGAGTGGAGCATTGCTGGACAAATGTGGATGAGCGATTATTGTTCATATGTGTGATTAAGTCTAGTCATGAGATTCGAATACATTATGTTATTATAGCATAGATATTGTTCATATTGCGGGATGTTGCCTATACAGATTAGTTGAATGGTTTTTTGTCAAGCACTGTGAAATCTCATTCTCAATTCTTACTTGACCAAACCACCTTCGGTCCAAGCACGTGGATGTACTATCTTTTAACGGGTTGAAAATATGGATTTAGTTTTATACACAAGAGATGGACCGAGATATTATTTAAGAGCTGCACAAAACTTAGGTCAATAGTAATACATATGAAATGCCAAATTCCTTTAATTTATCTTTCCATTTCACTTTTTTTTTCTCAAGATAAATTAAATTCACAATGTGAATTCTTAATTCAATAACTGATCAAATAAACTTTTCATCGCATTCAAAGTATAAATCTATATAATACAAATTTTCATACGAGTCCGATTGAAGTTTATTCTTCCTTTAAGTTATGGGTTACGTCTCTCCTGATTTTTTGTACAACAACTTAGCCAATCACATAAAAATCATATTAACAAATTTCTCAAGAGTACCAACTAAATATCTATAATAAGGAGATATTCTATGCACAAGAAGTTAATTAAACACCTATAAGAAATATAAGTGTATTGAAAATTGCCAACGGTTTCTTATTTGAGTGTTTAACAAGAGTTTTGGAGAGCTCTTGAACAAGATCCTTAATTTAAGGAATGTGATAAAATACATGAATTAGGTTGAACTATAATTATTTTGCTAATCTTCAATCTTGTGCACTCTCTAAACTTCCTCATAATAAGGGAAGAAAAATCAATTTTCATTTTTAAAGTATCACTTGTGCAAATCGAAAGAAAGGCTAAAGTCTTGAAAATTAATAGAATTCCTTACTTAGGCTTCGTTTGTTTCACAACAAATGCGATATTTTTCTAGAAAATGTTTTTGAGGAAGTCATTTTTCAAGAAAATGATAATATTTTTCGGAATTTGACTAAAAGCTGAAAATGAACTAAAAAATGTTTTCCGTTATTTGGCATGGAAAAATCTTATTTGATTTTTCTTAATAGACATACACTATTTGGGCGCTAGTAACTTGCGCATGGACAACCAAGGAATTGAGTACAAGCACTAGAGTCTCAAGTCCAACCTCAACGGACCCTATCCCAAGTACCGGAGGTTGGGGCATCAACACTTGGTTCTTGGGCTTGGCCTCAACAGACTAAGGTAGGCCTCAATGGACCCGAGCACGGGCGCTAGGGTCTTGAGCCTTGACCTTGACTAACCTTGGCTTAGGCACTAGGGACCCAAGCCCAAGCACCAAGGACTCGAGGCCGAGTGCTGGAGACCAAAGCTTGAGCATCAAGGACCCAAGGCACGTCCTTTGTGGACCCGAGCCTAGGTGATGGGATCTTAGCTCAGGTATTGAGATTCCACACTCGGCCTTTATGGACCCGAGCTCGGGTGCTGGGGCATAGGGCATGGGCACCAGGGATTTGGAGTACTGAGGTCCAGGGCTTCACCTCGATAGATCCAAGCGCGGGCGCTAGGACTCGAGCACGGGCATCTGGTACCCAAGCAGGAATACTAAGGACCCGGGGCTAAGCATAGGAGACTTGGTCTTGGACACTAGAGGCACCGAAATTACCGTTGGAGTTTCTGTGCTCAAGTGTAAAGTTTCATATCCAAATGCCGATACTTAATCATATTTTTAAAAAAATGACGTTCCCTAATTTAAGTCAGGTTTCTTGTCAACTCATTTTTCTAGGCGAACCAACTACCAAATAATTAAAAATATTTTTCGCAAAACAAATAGAGTCTTAATTACTTAACCAATGCATTTGCTCATGGAATTTTCGTGAACTTAAAATAGGATGTACGCCGTGCTTTCTTTCTATTACGTGGATTCTTTTGTAATCTTTTCGAAATTTACTCAACCCCTCAGTCGTATTGCAGTAGAAAAAAATCGGTGGCATGAACGCTTCCTCTCGCTTTCGTCAAAGTAGAGAGAGCGATCTTTTGCTTGAGCTTTTGCGGAAATTAATGAATGCCGGTCCGACTCGTGACCTCGGACCGTTACCGCGTTGTCGCGCGGCTGGAGTTTGACCAGAAGAAATTCTGGAGCTTTTCACATGGAGCTCGATGATGGCTTCGATGAAAGCACCAAAGACATTCCCTTCTTTTCTTTAATTTTTCCTGGTTTTCTTTCTCTGTACCCTTCGCCTGCAGCAGCAGCAACAGCGGCGGCAAAACCCTAATAAACGAAAGAGCCTTTTCTTCCATGAAAGAGGAAGCACAGCCGGCCGTGACGGGACCACCGTGGTAATTCTTCGCCTCCGCGAGGGTCATTACAGTAATATCCGAGGCGGAGCAAGGAGGAAAAGGCAAGCATGGTTTCGCATTGACTGAAACCAAACCGGGGAAAAAGGGGGAAGGAGATACAGCCGTTGTGGAGCAGTGCGAGAGAGGAGGAGAGAATCCGAGCCGCCGGATGATCTGAACCCAGCAGCCTTCCGGTTCCTTCCGATCTCCCCGAACTGCCCCCTCCGTGTCTCTCTCTCTCTCGTGCGGCTCTGCTCATTTCCGAGGCCATGTTCGGGGAGAAAGATCTCTCTGACGGGGGTCGTAGCAGCAGCTTTGTCGCTCAGCAGATCGTCTTCGGGCAGAGCAAGGAAAACCCAGATGCGAAAATGGCCTCTGGAGAAGAGGGGATGGATCTTTTCAAGAGCTCGAAGAGCTCGAAGACCGGCAATTCGGGCTCGCAGCAAGAGCTGACCTTCAGCTACATGTGCGACAATTCCAAGCTGGGTTTTCTCGGGAAGGACGTTCCCCGCGAGGCTTCGCCGGAGAAGGCGAGCTTCAAAGGGAAGGAGATCGCGTTGGGGTCCGAGAATCTGAGCAAGGACGGCGGCGACTATGATAATTGCGTGGAGAGGGATTTCATGAATTTGAGCGGTGGTGGGAGCAGCAGGTGGAATTTGTCCAAGAGGGAGGCCGAGGAGGAGATTGAGAGGGAGAAGGGGGACAAGAAGACGAAGCTCGAGACTCTCAACCTCTCGCTGGCCTTGCCCGATGTGTCCCTCTCTCTCACCGCCTCCAACGCCTTGCAGAATGCCGACCCTTCTGCTGCTCATCAGCCGAAACCCACCAGGTCCAATAACACGAACACCACTTACTACTCCAACGATTTCCCCGCCCCCTCGATGTCCTACTCGTACTCGCACCCTTTCTCGCACAACCCCAGCTGCTCGCTCACTCGTAATTCGACGGAGAACTTCGAGTACTCTGTCGGTAAAGATGACCAGATATGGCATGGAGGGGAGGGGACGAACGGGTCAGTGCATAGCCGGTTTAAGCCTCTCGGTGATGGGAGCGTTGCCTTGTCTAGTCATGGAGGGGGAGGCAATTTGGGGATGCAGGGGGCTTCGAACAGATTCTATAGGCCTACTAATTCTGATAACCACTCTTATTTCCCATCTGAATTGCCAGCTCGGCCGAGGAAAGATACGGTATCAGGTGATTCGAGAGGGAGGAATTCAGATCATTTGAGAGATCTGGAATGTACCATAGGGGATAGATCACGGAAGCTCTCGAGGCCGGAGAGGATTATACGCGAAATCGTGTCGGAGTCTATTCCCCTTATGGCTCAGACTGTGCAGGAGTTATCTGAAGAAGTGCTGGAATCCACCAAGGAGTACTTGAGAACCTTGGTTGCTGCACCAGAGAGGGCAGAAGAATTAGCAGGCCTGCAGAGACGGCTGAACAAAAGGTCTGACCTTACCAAGGAGACCCTCTCAAAGTGCAACAAAGATCAGTTGGAAATTTTGGTTGCCGTGAGGACAGGGCTCGGAAGCTTTTTATCTGGGAAGAATAGGCTTCCTACTGGTGAATTGGTGGATATTTTCTTGTTTCTGAGGTGTAAAAATGTGAACTGTAAGAGCTACTTGCCTGTTGAAGATTGTGAATGCAAGATATGCTCAAGCAATAGGGGATTTTGCAGTTCTTGTACGTGTCCCATTTGTCTTAAGTTCGATTGTGCTACTAATACTTGCAGTTGGGTGGGGTGTGATGTGTGTTCTCATTGGTTTCATGCTGCTTGTGGCATTGAGAGAAATCTGATCAGGCCAGGTCCGAGCTTAAAAGGACCCTCGGGGACTACTGAGATGCAGTTTCGCTGCATTGGCTGTGATCATGATTCGGAAATGTATGGTTTTGTCAAGGACGTATTTTCAAGCTGTGCTAAGGATTGGGGTCTAGAAACTCTGATGAAAGAGCTTGATTGCGTGAGGAAGATTTTCAGGAATAGCGAAGACCGTAAGGGCAAGAAGCTGCATGCGAAGGCGGAGGAGTTGCTTTCGGAGCTTCAAATCAAAGCAGTTTCTCCTTCTGATGCCTGCAATATACTTAAGGAGTTCTTTACATGTAAGCTTCTGCATTCCACTTCTTTCCTCTTTTTGCCCCAGTACTTTTGTTCTCTGCATTTGTGGGATTTAATTGTGTAGGCTTACTTATAGATTTTAGATTTAAATGTCATGAGCTGTATGTGGTGGCTAAGTCTTGTCTAGCAGATTTCAATGCCAAAGGTGAAAAACCATGTTGTTTATCATCCTTACCTTTTTTTAGTGGAATTATTGGCGGAAAATGGGAATTCTTTTGCCAATCTAAGATTGGCCTGGGAGAAACTTATATTCTGATGAGAGGTACGTGATAAGAGCTGTTGCGCTGAAACTAATGGTGGATGTGCATCTCGAGAGTTTCGCTCGTGATGAAGCAGAGACCGGGGTAGTTATATATGCTTTCAAAGCAATGGGTGACTAAGCCTGGATATCCAATACCCCTCTGTTGTTATGTGCCTCCCGTGAAACATTTAAATTGGTTAAAGAGTCAGTTGGATCAAATTAGTGATCTCCTTTTACATTTCTGGAAACTGGAAAATATTACAAGGTTTAGCTAGTTATTGCGAGAGCTGGATTTGTGATTTCTATTCTTGGTGATGGATTTTAGCCAATTTGGCCTTGTCAAGACAGCGTGGGGAGCTGTTGAATTCTTCTCTGAGAATCTGAAAGGAGATACAGAATGATATCTTTCCTTTCACCTTAATGCAACACCTAGATTAAGTAAAGAATCCGCAAACGTGCTCTTTGTACGTAGACGCTTCTACTATGTAATCGACCACATGGATTGACTAGGCAAGACTCTTCTCACACTGAAGAAGCTCCTTCAGTTGTGGTGTGTAGCCATAAGGTAGAATTTAGTCAGACTGATTTGAGATTTCGTCTTGCTTCTTATGTCGATTTTCTTCTCTCGGAAATAACAATTTATTAAATGTGTCTGCTTTCCAGTTAGTTGGGTAGCTCTTACTACGGATTTTCCTGGCAGTTTGTATTGTTGTTTTAGAAAGTATAGTAAAGTTGGAAGAAACTTAGTGCCTCGTTCTTTTGTTTGCCATAGTTAAAATCTTAGATCCTTCTGCATAAGCACAGTCAGTCAAGATTATGGCCAATGTTGGAACACATCTAACATGCATCCACCCTCTTAGTGATAGTGGGATGCAGCCAGAAAAGCTGTCCTGAGTTCTTCTGTACTCGTACAACAGATGCAAGTGCCCCCCCACAAAAAAAAACACACACACACACACAGAAATACCCTTTATCTTTTTTATTCTTGATTCCTGCTTCCTTTTTCGTCCCATTTTGCATTGACAAATTTAAAGTCTTGTACATTCGTGCTGTTTTTCCTTTTTTTTCTAACGGTTATATGTGATCGATTCCTCTATTAGACCTAGATGGGATTTCAGATTTTTCCGCGCCTAGTGCTTTTGTGAAGCCGCAGATAGAAAGTGCCCGAAAAGACCCAGCCTTTCGCTTGCAGTCCACCTACATGAGGCCTTTGGCTCCCAGTGAGACGCCGAGCAATTCACACAAGGAGTTAAAACCATCCTTGTCTAGTGAATTGACAGCCGAGGATGAGTTGAGAAGTCTATTGAGAAAAGACTCGTTTGACAGCTTGGAAAGCGTCATACGGATCAAAGAAGCGGAAGCACAAATGTTCCAAAGCAAGGCAGATGACGCGAGGAGAGAGGCGGAAGGGTACAAACAGATGATCCAGATGAGTTTAGAGAAGCTTGAGGAAGAGTATGCGCACAAGCTGGCAAAGCTGTGCCTGCAAGAGACTGAGGAACGGCGGAGGAAGAAATTGGAGGAGTTGAGGTTTCTGGAGCATTCGCACTGTGATTACCAGAAGATGAAGATGAGGATGCAAGCTGAGATTGCTGGCTTGTTGGAGAGAATGGAGGCTACAAAGAAACAGCTTGTGTAATCTTTGCTTTGCCTTCTCTTTTTACCCCTTTTTTTCCGATTTTTTTTTTACTATGCCTCTCCTTTCATATGTATCTAAACAAGTTATTTTATCAGTCTTGTATGTGCATCTATTTTTAGGGGATGATTGGGCTGTTCAAAGTTTTGATGCAAAAATCAAGTTGGCCCTTTTGTTTTTTTCCTGAAAATGCTATCAGCTGTCCTGTTTTTCTCTTCTTCTTTTCACGCCAACAAGTGTCTTAAAAGTACCTTGGTTAATGTATAGTTTCTGAAGTAAATACTAATTACATAAATTACAAGAAGAAAAGGCAAATCCGTTTTTTGCCCGCTTCTCGGAACCTCAGCAGGTTTTTCAATACACTAAAATCTTTGGGAAAGTACACTAGACGTTCAAATACTTCATACTCTACTCAACTTCGGTTCGCAACTTTTCGCTTGATCAGTTAAGGCCCTCGACTTTCAAATTGGGTTCATTTAAGTTGCTTGGGCGACTTGGATTGCTGATGGAGAGAAAGAAATATGGAAAGTCATGATGGTGTTACGCCAAAGGAGTGACAAGAGTGTAGAATGGAGTTGTCTTTCCAGCGGTGAGGATGAAGAGGGCCATACCAGTTCAAGGGCAAAGCTCTGTTTTGTCCACCAAGAAGACCCCGGGGTTACATTGGTCTTTGCTGTTCTGAGCCAATAAAGGTGACCGAAGCCACAAGGAGACAATTAATTTTCTTTGAAGAAAGAACAGGGAATCATATTCTGTCATTTTCTGGTGTCGAAATAAAATAAGGGGAAGCACAAAATACGGCCACGGACATTATGGAAAAACTGTACCATGGAAGGGTCAAAGGTAGTGTACAAAGAATAATTGCCTAACATTGCTTTTCGGTAGATTCGAATCTACCTTTGACATTTGCGTGCACAACGCGACATTAGATATAAGATTGTAGGGATTGTTTATCGCGACGATGACACTGTGGACTACTATTAAAATGTCATTTTACAGGTGTCGACGGCAGTTGTAGGGGAGTAGCATTACTGATATGAGATAAATCTGAGCAACAAGACAAACCCAGAAGAAAAAGAGAAAGGCTCTCTCAGGACTTTTCGGGGAAGCTTTGATCGAATGCAAAATATATATTATCGAATAGTGGCCAAAAGCAGAATAAAGAAACTCAACAGCAGCTTCGCTGGTAACTGCTCCTTGCCTTTTCCTTTTTATCCTCCTATGAAGTCTGAACTAGAAACATAGAACATCTCGAAGCCTATATGGGTTTTGCTTTACGGAATTAGCTGAGCTTGGTAACCCAGATTCATGGTGGTCATAAGAAATTCATTTTTCTTCCAAACTCTGGTCACCCCGAGTTTGCTGGAAAATGATTGCTGTTAAAGTATATGCAGATTATTATTAAATTCACTGTTAGCGTAAAAAATAATGATTTATGTGGTCGTCAATCATGACTATCTTTAGATGGGCGATATGCGTATCTATAATATGTGTATCTGTAATGCAACCTAATTCTTTGTCACTCATCGAACGGTGACCCACTTAACATATGTTGTCTCTACAAAATGACAATCCTTTACTATATCTTGAAAAAATTGGGATTTTGCTAGATTTTATTGAAAGGAAATCAACTGCGCAACTGCATGCCCAATATCTTTTTCATTTAAATCCCAGTTTAATCCTCATGCTAATCTGACAGAGAGAGACCAAGTAATTGTTCCTGAAGCAGCAGGGTCTTGAAATAGAAACCGAAATGACAGATAAATTATGATAAAGAGACACTAGTACATACAATCAGTATTGATAAGATCACACTTTCAACAAGGGGGAAAAGAAAAACCAATGATTCAAGAAAGAAGAAGCTGTATATGTATATAGAGATCGCTCGAACCGTACATTCGGTCCAAGAATCACATGTAGTGAGCGAGAGAGACCGAGGCATCGACGAAGACGCCAAAGAGGAGGATGAAGACGGCCGTGAAATTGACCAACCGCGCTTCTCTCTCGTGCTTGAGTTCTAAGAATACAGCCTTCTGCATCAAGCCGGTCAAGGCCGTGCATATCGCCATGAACAGGATGATTCTCCCTCCAGTTATGTGCCATGGCGCCATTCTCGATCTGGCCTCCCTCGACATGCCGCCAATCATGAAGGAGAAGAAACCGAGTAGCCACTGTACATACAAAATAGAGTCGTGTTTGCATATCGTGTTATTAAGAGCGACATTAGGCCACGAGGCCCCGATACAGAGTCTCCTGGAGAAATTTGTGTTACTGTATTAATCATCGGCGTGTGCCGCCGATCGCTCACCTGACATCCGAACAAGGAGATGGTGCCGATGCCGATCCAGGAGTGGAGGCTGTTCATGTCCTCTATCTCCTGCATGTCGTGGAACTTGAAAACCGCGCAAAGGCCTACGACTCCGAGGACAAACGCGATGATATGGAGGAACATGTGCGTGACCTTGCGGACCTGCCACTCCGTGGCTACTGTCTTGTACGCCATCATCGCTGCTTCCACAAAGCCCCCGCGAAAAGAATCAATGAGAACGGGAGCTTGAGTTTCGTGAATTGCGACAAGTGATTTCACTTTTCATTGGTATAAGTGAACCCTGACATGAGTCGTTGAAAATCTTTGAAATGTACAATTATGACAAGAAAAAAATCTCTCCAAAACTATGGGTACAATATTCTTTTAACATCTTGATTTCCGTCATTGCAAGATGACCGAAATGGATAATGACATTTACTAGAAGAATAGTAATGTTTAAGAAGTGTAGGCACTAGCATTGCAAAACCAAAAACCAAATACTGGAGAATGCATTCTATCTTTTGTTCTAGTCAGTATGACTTACTGATAAGTGGCAATTAAAGCCCTTAAAATCTAGGAAATCCATTGACATCACGAAAAAGTCGTACCTTCACCGCTGAAGAAAATGAACCCAAATACCATAAGGAAAGGGTGAACCTGCCACAGAGAAAAAATGAGGAACAAAAGACTTCACAATTGTCAAATGTAAATCAACATAACAAGCCAAAACCGAGAATGAATTCGTACATTGAAAACTCGCAACGCGTTGTCGGAATCAAAATCCATGCCCTCACGATAGTGGAGCAACCAGACGAGCATGAGAACAATGGAGAGGACCCCGCACAAGTGCGCCGCCACCGTTAGGCGAGAGGCCGATCCATAATGCACATGTCTTTCCATGTTCATCATGGCACGAGATGAGGTAAAGACTCGGGAAGATTTCGGCTCTGTTGCTTGCAATCTTCCCCCCTTTCTTTTTCCTTTTTCACGGACCGACTGACATTGGTTTGATGTAAGGCGCAATGACTTCTCTTATAGCAATATGAAAGAGGAAAGAAGCTTGATCCTGGTTTTGCTTCGTTGTGGGGATTGGTATACAAACATGGGAAACTTTCGGCTTTGGTAAAGCACCCAAATGGGAACAAAAAGCTCTGTACCGGAACAAAAAAAAAAAAAAAAAAAAAAAAAAACTAGAATAGTCGTCAGTTACTAATGTATTTTGATGCCACAAGAAAGAACCAGATCCGCCAGTTCATTTCACATCATCTTTTTATTACTTTGTCTTGTTTACGTCCCGGAACTGAGCCCACACCTTGCTTCTCGACCGTGCTACGTTCCTCTGTGGTTTAGCAGAAGGAAAATGCACCTTCCGAAGTAGGCCACCCATGGTCAGTCCAATATCGAAATTAGACTAAGCGTCCTATTAGGTTCTGCTTCCTGAAATCATATGGATAGGGTAAGCTTGGGTTCAGGTCGGTTTAATTTATTAAGTGTTGGGAAAATATGGCTTCGAATTGGGAAGAACAATGAAATTTGATCTTTAGAGTAATTAAGTCGGACTTTGAGGCGTGATATTACTTTCTTTAAAAATTTATTTGCCCCACAGTCACCGGCAAATTTCTTTCGGTATATAACAAAGTCTCAAATGATAATACTAGATAGAAATTCTAGTATTTATCTAGGATTTTTTATGAGAAACAATTAGAAACAATGGTTGTAATTTCTTTCGAAAGAAAACAAAAAATTGAAAGAAGATGTGTGTTTGATCTCAAAACAAACGTACTTACCTTTATCTTTCGAATAGAGGCAACCCTTCAAAAGATTGTAAAAAGAACAAAGGCAACCTTTCGGGAAATGTTGCAAAATGAACAAGTATGTCTCCAAGGTTACATTAAAAAGACATAAAAAATTCGGAATTAAATAAATAAAAAAATAATTGTAACTTTTCGTCAACAAGTCGCACTATTTTAACAAGATTTATAGTTAATTTTTTATATAAATAAATCCAAATTTTCAATAAATAAAAATAACGATCGTCGGTTACTGCCAAATCTCATCCATGTGCGCAATCACATCTTTTTGATGTGGGACAAGGCATCTCTTCATTTGTTTTATAAACAAAATACCAACATTGAGAGGCACATGAACTTAGCTATATTTGACGGGTGTTATCATTTGCTTGAACTGATATAGCATGAAAACTACACACACTTGAAGAAAGGCGGTAGACATGGTGAACTCGTACATGGACAGGAGTTTCGGGTGAAAAAGGCACGGTGGAATCAAGTTCTAACGTGCCAGAAATTGGGCCTGGCATCGGCTTGAAACCTCCTTATGAGGACCTGAGCTGACACTGGTCATTGCCTGTGGCTTCTTCTGGGTCTTGTTAATTGAATGGGCTCTCGGTACTGTTGCGTGTGCCACCGCAAAGGGTTCATAGTCAAAGTTCACAAGTTTTGAGAGGAAAAAGATCCTTTTGCTTCTCTTGCATATTTTGAGGAAGTTCCAGTTGACCCCCTAGACCAAGATAACCTATTTTTGATTTTGTCTTAAAAGGCTTCGTGCACTTGACGAATGTGAATGGATCACCCCTATCGTTCTCAAAAGGCTCCACTTCATCTTCGAGGGAGAGAGAAAGACAACATGACTACATGCTGGTAATGAGCGAGCGATTGTCATCGGTGAGGTGTGGCGACAATGCTAGCAAAGGAAGAAACAGAGAGATTTGGAAATTAAGGTATTAGGCATGCAGATTTTTAAAGAATGGTGACAAGCCAGTTCTTATGGATGGGATGTCTCACAATCCAGGCATAGGAAGACAACGTATCTACGGCGTTTACGAACCCATTTAGTCAATTAACAGAAAGGAAAGAAGCTTCTTATTTAGCTTCTAGAAAGTGGCTTTTCAAAACAGTTTCCTATTGGAATGGAAAGGTTGTAAATTGTAATTGCTCATCCCATTTTTCTCTATCACACATCATTTGTAACTAATGCAATCGATTGAGGCAGTAACATCACACTGTGAAAATCGTTTCAAATTTAATATATATTAAGTTCAATTTTCATTTATACAAGTTCTAATTATTCATATATAAGACGTGGATGAAAATGGTGGCGAAATTAAACACGCATATAAATTGTAATTGTAAAAATTTCATTTATCATCTTTGCAGAATAAGATTAAGCACAATAATCACGTCTTATAATCTATTTAACATGTGTCACAAGTAGAAAGGGATGCGCCTCATGAACAATATCTCACATCTTTCTTAATGTAGATGACCTCAACTATTATCATTATTTACAACTAAAGGAAATAACATAAGTGAATAGAGGAGACCACAACTTTTTACGTATGGAAGACATTTTCGAATAAAAGAAAGTGGTTTTCACAATTTTTTTCCCGGGGGGGGAGTGGATGTAGGGTGCAAAAGTTGAATATCTATACCCAGTTGAAGAAGGGTTTGCATAGTGGGAAAAAGCAAGGCTATCATTGATATTGATGTGGATAAGGATATATGAGCGTGTCCCAATTACGTTATCCTTAGGAAATTATTTTGATTATCATTTACATGCCCTTCATTGTTTGGAGCACTTTTATCTTCTTCTTTTTTAATAATATGTGCATTCGACTCGACTAATCTTTTCGAATATAATCGAAATGATTATAAGATGATGGGTATGAATCTAAAATTAATAAAAATCAGTGATGTTATATATTCAGAAGATAGGATTTGCCAAATTCAAATCAAACATTTAATGGCTCCGAAGAAATTCGGAGTGCTATTTCCATCTGGGGTCGACAAGAAGGATGGATTGATGATGGCCATGGCCAGTTTAATTAGTAGTGCTTGTCAGCTTAGCATTCTTTTCCGAGCCTTCCGCGGGCAAAGTAGCTGATGGATTCTTGGGACATCATCACGCACCCTTTTGTCCTCTCTCTCTTCCTTTTTCCTGGCCACTGATCATTTAATGAGCTTATTGTGCACCAACTTTTTCCGTTCTGCACACCAACTTTTTCCATTCCCCATGTTGGTACACCTTTGCTCAAGTCGGGCTCATGCCAGACTATATCCTAGCATGCATGTACCTTGATAGCTATTTGCACTTACTTCCTCGGGCATGGGCCGGACAAGCAATTGAAACTAGTGGAATGAGTAGTAAACTTGGGATTTATCTCTTCGTGGAGATGTTTATCGGAAAAGGACCCATGAATCGACGCACGGATTCTGCACAAACTTGTTTTGCACGTAAAGATGTTGGCATCCCTTTTAGCCGTTGTTTTGTAGCTCCCAAGGATCTTGTCCAACGTGAAGCTTGTTCGCTAGGCTTCATCTATACTCGTTTCTATTGATTGCAAGCTGTCTCCAGTGTCGCCTTTCCCTCTCTACATTATTTGCTTACTAAATCAATATAATATGAACTGAAAATGTTGAAATAATGAGGTGATTGAACTCGTTGTCAAGCGTCCTAATCTTTCCACAAGCATGTGTTCCGATCCTTTTTCTTTAAATCACCAAGTCAAGCTTGACAGATTAGTTCATAGTAACTTTTTAAAAGACTTTATTAGCATAACAGTTGTGAAAATAATAATATGTTGTAAGCCACAATTTTTGACGGAAAGGACCTCAAATGAAGAGCGCGTAAATAGTGAATATTTGAGGAATCATAGCCTAACGTGCTTTATAATGAAAAAAAGATCCCATCAATTATTGCAAGCAAAGAATTATAGTGAACAAGAGTGACCATGGGTTCTCAATTATTAGGTGGACATTGAATTCATGTACATGCGTATTTTGTACTTTGCTCTCATTATTCTCATAGGGAACTTTCGATCCCCTTATGCCCACGGCGTCGATGCACGATTGATAATGATGGATCTGTGTCTCTCCAACCACGTCCTATCTAGTGCAATTCCAATATGATAGAGAGCCATAAAATTCGTTAAGGATTTTTTGTATTTATCATCATCGCCATCAAAGCACTCAATCCTCGACCCCACGCAAGAGGCAGATGCTGCCAGTAGTCCATTGGAGCACTTGGCCTAAAATTAAGCATGCTAACTTGAAATTGACACCGTGGATATCCAGCATTGAGTGCACAGATAGACCTCGATCGGTCCCTTTTTTAACATTTCCCAGCTAAAAATACGATAAGCTAAAATTAACCAATATATGGATACGTGGCGTGAATGCACATGTAAACTTAATCTAGAAATAATTTACTTCATGCGAAAAAAAGGGAAAAACATAATCTCTTTCTCTCTACCCTTCACTAGCATCGCGCCCACAGCTACAAGCACCAGCCTCCATCGCATCATCGTCGAAGCTGGCGTCTTTTTCTTGGGCATTGCCAATGATTGACTCTCTCTCTCTCTCTCTCTCTCACACACACACACACACACAAACTTTGTCTAGTTAACGTCATCTACGGATACCGAGTTTTGAACGGAGAACCCTCTCATACTTATATGTTCTGCTCGGTCCTGTCTAAATTTCTCCATGAAAATACATTGAAGTGAACATTGAGAGCATATAAGACTGATTTCCAAGATCTCTGACGTGGCAGTGATATGTTCCTATTAACCATTAAGCATCATTCCATGGTTGTCGAGAGCGAGTATTTGGTGACATGAGCAATTGACAAAGCGAGGGGCTTATTTCCTATCCCATCCATGTCTGGTTCGAGCTCTGGCCCCACTCTAAACGTGGCCCAGTCCACTGTGTAGCCCACGCCAAGCAAATGGAGACGGCGCTCTTCTTCATTGATTATTATTATTACAATTATTATCTGCCTTTTTTGACTCCAATATGGAGATTTTAGTGTAGCTGTAAAGATAAAGTAGATCTTCAATTTTCAACGCACAAAATTTTATTGTAAAGAAAGAACAATTTCATATTAAGTAACAGTATTATTAAGTTGTCGTTTAGCGTGGTCCTCGGTACAAACAAAAATAGTGATTGATTGAGAAATTTTGCACTGAATTTTATGTTTAGAGAAGGACCTTCATATGGGCAACAAATGGACATTCAACACGAGAAACCATTTGACCGAAACTCGAAAGCCCACATACCTACAAATCTAAACAATATTTGAATCCAAATTTATAGAATCGATTCCGATTGAAAAACAAAAAATGCAGGCTAAAAATATCGATTCGACTCGACTCAATCTTGTTCTCCAACTAAAAACCGCAACCCCCCAATCATTGCCAAGCCCCCACAGGACCAAGAAAATTGGGAATTTGAGGATGAGCTGTGGCAAAAGGAGACCACGAAGCAACGATGACCTAAAGGGGCCATCATGTCAGGTCAACAAAAGGGCCATTACGCTAAGCGTGTGGAGCCTCCTAGCCTAGCTTAGCCTGGCCTACTACCACTATTACATTCCTCTTATCTTTTTCTCCAGTTTGCAACCTTTTTCCTCTTTCCAAAATGGGCCCAAAACCACCCCCCGCCCCTCCTCCATGCTAGCGTTGCTGACTGAGCAAATTAAGGTATCGATGTCGCTTGCAGATATTATATACAAATCCAACCACCAAAAAGACAAAGGAACCTTCTCATCTCCCGAAGTCGTCCCCCCCTCCCTCCTCCCTGCTGTCCAAACCGTCCCCTCTTGTCCATATCCACAGCCATGCACCGTTTTCTTCTGCTACTTAAATGGCAATGTCGCATGTTATAATAAGGCGGATTGTTAGGTCCACCGGCACGGCAAGGGAAAACTCACACGTTCCCCATTGGACGAGTGGGGTATCCGTTTGAATTCTTCATTTGACCAACCGAATTCTCTCGTATATAATTGATTGAGTGGTGAGTGATCTAGTTAATTTTTGCACCAGTAATGAACCTGATAAAACTTTTGATCAAATGGGTCTGCCCATGGAGTTTATATATATAAGATTTCAACCTAACGAAGCTGTCTCGTCCAAAATTTTTTTTTTCGTGTCTTTTCGCTCATTCTGGAGGGACGTGGGTTGGTAGGTAGGTGGGTCAAGAGACCGGGAGATTAGGAATTGCAAATTTCATTTTCCCCAAGCATCAATGGCTCTTTGAAGATCTGATCGAATTTCAAGCCTGGACGCATTTTCCTATGACTATTGAAATATTTGGTACGTTTTGGAAAGGGTGGTGGCCTCGAGAGAAGGTGCAACTACAATGATTTTGTATTTTGGACCTAAATTTAGATTTTTTTTTTGTGCGTATCAATGGCAAGCTCATTAGAGAGAGAGAGAGAGAGAGAGAGAGAGAGAGAGAGAGAGATGGGGTGGTGAAATTCATGAGTTAGAATTTGTCTTCATGTGCTTGAGATGTCGGGAATAAATGATGAAAAATGGGCCAATTGGGGGGGGGTGCTATATAATCTAATAAAATCGACTATTGGCTTGAGCGGCCAAATAAATAGAAAAAAAAAAAAAACTAGATAGAAGTGAGCCCTACCACATTCCACAAGGATCATAGTGT
The DNA here is from genome assembly GCA_014182365.1 of Eucalyptus tenuipes. NCBI lineage: Eukaryota > Viridiplantae > Streptophyta > Magnoliopsida > Myrtales > Myrtaceae > Eucalyptus > Eucalyptus tenuipes. The sequence continues at coordinate 25,587,018 of CM024538.1, read as the reverse complement.
CTTCTCTCCTTTGGCTCCACAGCTAGGGTTTTGGTGGAATCCCGTGATTTATCTATATATCCGTGCAATCATTTGTATAATGTAAGACGACAAATCACATAATGAGTTCCCGAGCTTTTAAGCTATTTTAGCTCCAAACTTTCAAACGTTCATAATTTCGACAATAAATCGACAACGTTGAAATTCATGTAATTAAAATCTTTTACTCAATGACTTTACCGGCGTGTTGGAGTAACTTTTAGGAATATGAGGACTCCGAGCGCCAATTAGCCGAAGCTAGAGCTACCGCAATAATTACCCATCAATTCAATTCGAGGTTATGTCCAACTCATATATTTTGGCAATTTACTTGTATTTTTAGTGGGAGAGTCCATGGTATCATACGACATCTTGACGGAACTTGGTATTTTTATAAGTAAAAAAGTAAAAAAAAAAAAAAAAAAAAACATTTTTTCTTTGTTCTCTATTTTTTCGGATGGGAGGGAGACCGGATATACAAGGTTTTGACAGGAATGCATGTCTTTGGCCAGATGGGGATCCTTTAAAATAACAATACATGCCTAGGGTCCAAACTTCTAAGCCAATTTTTAACATATGTCGAATTCAGTGAATGTATCATAAGCTCGTGCAGAGCCTCGGATTCATATGCAATGCATGTGGATGTGCGCATGTCTCTCCCGATGGCTTTTGGTTTGTTATTATTATTATTTATTATTCATTCATTTGCTATATAAGATTTCAAGATTCAAGGGTAAGTCTCCGCGGGCATTGATATAAACCCTATCCTGTGTTGTCCGAAGTTTTTTCTTTGACTATAAATGATCTTTCCACTTCCTACGATATTCAGGTACGTGCGGTCCTCTCTTCCCGGTCCTATGGGGACATAAACCTTTGACTGCCCGACTTAAATTATGTCGCTAAACGTGCTGAACAGCTAAGCTTAGGACGCATGTGACATAAGTTGTTAGTGTACGCTATAAATGAGACCGGAACCTTTTTTCAAAAGTTTGTAACCACCACCATAGGGGGAAATTCGTCAAATCGGGGCAAAGCCACGAGAAACGGGGAACAGTATCTTTCGTCGGAATCGAAGGCCACGATCTCGAGCGGAATGAATATCTTCACAAGCATTCTCGCGAAGTCAAGAACGCTTGTGGCTCCTCCTCCTCCTTCACATGCACTGCCAGGGCGAGGAGGCAATAAATGGGTAGCTACGCGTTTCCATCAGCGAACCAGACAATAAGGTTTTGGCCCCTAAAGGAAAAAACAGATGATGGATAGGGAAAACCTTCAGGAAGACGCCTTTTGGCCAAGGAGAAAGATAATTCAAATTCACCACATGCTTGTCGCTTCAACAACACACATTGGATGTCATGAGTTACACCATCATAAAAATCTCTATTCGGGTTGTGATAATCGTCGGAGGAGACCCGACTCCATCCCAGCGACGAAAGTGGTGGTGAGAGATGGATGTTGCCGGCATTTTGACATCTTAGCTACTTCATCTTGCTCAAAGCATGTGAGGAACAGAAAAGAACATGAGCGTTTTCTTCCTTCTTTTTTTTTTTTTTTTTTTTTTCTAAAATCAGGTGTGAGCAAATTGTTCTATATAGTAACATGTTTCGAGATAAGCATTGTGACATGGGCTTGCTAGCCAAAGAAATTGCATTGTCAATTTGATTTCACTTGTATTTTTTGTGCTCTTCGTGGATAAGATAACCACGACATTTCGTGACATAATAAAAAAGGGGGTGGGGTGGGGTGGGGTGTGGCGTTTCCTAATGCGCACTTCTTGGTGGGGTTTTGATTGGCTTATAAATTTTCAAAGTCGGGTTCAAAGGACGATCATCACATGGAGAGGAGGGGCCCTCGACGACCTTCGTCACGTAGCGTTCAAGAACTAAGGTCCAATCGAGTGTTATATACGCTTCGGAGTTCACGAGTCTTGTCTTGTGGCTTGACTTATCCCTTTGGCAGGGCCAGCACGCATCAGCAACACTATCAAACAGCACAAGGCTATTGATATAGCTAGAACTTTAATTTCTGTCACTAAATAAGACTTAAAGGGTTTCTTTTCCTACTTCAAGTTTAGTCTATTTACGACATCTATTTATATGTATACAAGAATTTGTATTGTATTTATAATGACATAGCTTCGCAGGGTGGATTTGGAGGGCTAATCCCTGGCCCGCTGTGCAGAAACACTGCTTCACTCTCTGGAGACCGCTGCCATTAAGGCGAGAGTTGAGAAAGCAGAGGGAATCTAACCCTCACTTTTATGAGAACGATTTGTTACGTGCATGTAAAGTAGCTACTGGTTGTCCTACCAAATTTCAAAAAGTAATGCAGGCACAAAAATTGTACGCAGTTTCATTTTATAAGATTGATCCAATCACATATAAAAAATTATAAAAATCTCCAACAATTCAAAACTTTATCTATGCAATGAAATCAAGTCCTAAACCTCATTACATCGTGCAAATAAATCATTAAAATTTTTGAATGGAAAAAACTGTAATCAAGACCCTTTTGAGCCATAATGCTCAAAAGAGTCGCATATGATAAACTTATATTATTTTTCAATCGAGAGTTTATGATGTGATTGTGTTCCGATTGAAGATTTAGTACTTAATCATACGTTTCACGGGAGGTTAAGGTAGGGACTTAAGCGACTTTGCCTTATCAAGAATTTAACAGAATGTATCCTATGCATACGTACTCGTATTCACGTAACATGGCTTGTATGGATAACAGGAGCGGGGCTTCGCCACGTATGGCCGAACCGCCGAAATTCGGCGCCGAAAGATTATCACCCCGCCACCCCAATGACGTGGCCCACCGGTGCGTGCTTTGGCCTCTCATGCACGGCAAAAGCTGACCGACCTTACAGTAAGCGCGACACGTGGGTCGTGCTGGTTGGTCAACCTCGGCCTTTTAATAGAGTGCAGACATCCCCAGAAATTAAAAGAAAAGGGTTTTATTATTATTCTTATCATTATCATTATCATTATTATTATTATTTTATTTTTATTTTTATTTTTTCCTCTCTGGTTGCCTTTAGGGTTGCCCAAAATACCCACGAGTATGAGGCCGAAATCACCACTCTGACAGTTCTCCACGTGCGAACCCAACGGCCACTTTGTAATCTTGTCCCTGGACCGTCGACCATATCTAGCAACATTAGATTCGTGCAAATCATGGGCAGTCGTTGAGCGGAGTTAACCCTTCAGACTCTTGACCAGAGCAAAATAGACGGCTCCCAAAAGGCTATATATATAATTAGAGCATTTTATATCTTTTTGCTCAAACAGGAAGTTAGTCGGGATGTCAAAATTAATCTTTTGGGTTTATCTCGCGTACCTCCAAGGCTGCGTTTGGTTATCCGGATTTCTAGACGGGATAGATTGAATAGGATAGGATAAGAAATTCATGAATTTTTTTTCATATCCCATCAAGTATTTGTTTGGTGAACTACGGATTTAAAGTTGGATATCCTCATATCCTATCCAATCTATTATTTGGTGAATCTACTTGATTTAAAGTCGGATATCCTCATATCTTATCCAATCTATCGTTTGGTGAATTATGAATTTAAATTCGGATATTTTAAAAACAACAACATTAGGCAAGTACAAATTTGCAGGTTTAATATTCACAAAATCATCCAAAATAATATATCTTTTTCAAATTAATAGATTCTCATCGAATTTCATGATATCGCATCGTAATAATCTTTTATGTTCCTTTGAAATAATCTTTTGGATATCCCCTTCAACATCAAACGTTTTTAGAATAACCTCAATTTCAGTATATTCACTTTGAAACATGAATTCTTTTTCTCTCTTACAAGTTTTTCATTTGTTTCCATTTTGTTACAGCTCCAAGTTTTTCATTTGTTTCCATTTGTTTCCTTCAACATCAAACGTTTTTAGAATAACCTCAATTTCAATATATCTTCCCTAGTTTTCTGTTTGTATCCAAGTTCATGGAACTGCTTTGCCATAAGCAACGATCTCTGTAGCTAACCAAAATTAAAATGAATTTGTAGATGTCTCTCAAGTCATCATCTCAAATGATAACCCAACCAAAATAATATAAATGAACCAAAATAAGCTTTCAATCTATGTTGTCACAAGAAGAGCAAAATGTACACTCGTTTTCAGTGACTTCTCAACAGATTACAATCGTTAAATATAGACAAGAAAAAATGGCAAATTTATGTTTGTAGCTGCCCTAAAAGAAAGGCAAGAATTCTTTGCTTGCTTCTTCTTATTAGCCTCTTATCATGGACAAACAAAAAGCCACTCATGATGATGGAAGCGGAGTAGCTCGGGCACCAAATTCAAGAGCGTCTTCGTATCTCCTTGTAAGGAAAAATAAAGCAGTTGCACCGTGCGCTGCAACTTTTGAAGAGATCAACTTGAATGTCAAGTCCATGAACACATTGTGCGGAACATGTTCAGATGATGATAGTTTATCATTGTCGACAATCAACTAGACACTTCACCAAAGTTCCTCCTACTCGGGCCTTCTAAATCATCACAGTGCTCACAAAGGCACACCAGAGGATTTGCATGAAAGTAATCCTCCTCCTTGGGCTTATGACAATAACTCTACGATGACTTGGCTTTGCCATGTTCTTCTCATGTGCCAAATGTACAGCAACTTCAAAATTATTTTGTGAAAGTGTCCCATTCGATGCAAATCCAAGTAAAACCACAAGCCTTTGACGATCTAAGAGAACGATTCTCTTAAATCCAAGATACCTGCAGAAAAACGTCAACAATTTTTTTTTTTGGTGAAAAAAAATGTCACAGTTTGTACACAACTTTTTGAAGGAAAATGGGATAGGCCTAATTAAATCGACTTGTTCTTCCAAGGGAAATAATGGAAGAAGGTCAATCAAGTTAACACACAAACAAGCAATCTCGAAGGTCCTAAGGCAATCAACAAATAACCAATCAGTTAACTCCCCCTTCTCACATTCAATTGGGACAGATCCGCCACAATTGACAATAACCATTTGTGATATCTCATAGTGTCTACTCAAAAGAGGACAAACAAAAATCAATTCTTTGTCACAACCCGCAAAAAGACGTACATGAATCATGTTGGTGACACGAACTAAAATCATCATTAACAGCGTGTACTAATGAACTTGTAGGCTGTCAACATGAAGCCATAACTGAAATTCACCCACAATTTCAAATTTGATCACCACACTAGCATAATAATCAAACATGCAGACATCACAAGCCGCAGACTGCGCAAACAGAGCCCCAATAAAAAGCAATCAAACATCAAATACCCATAGCACAAGACACATGCCAACAATCAACGGCCAAGTATCTGGAATTAACAAAACAAATGACAATTGCGAATAACCTGCGGCGGCAACAGGCGTAGGGAGGAGCAGCAGTGGCGGGTTCGCCGGCAAAAAGTGCTTGGCCATTGCACCGTCAGCTTGAAGTAATCGAATTCTCTGTAGTGGCCTCCGTCATCAGCCTCTCCGGTAATAATCATCGCCGCGATCCCTGCGATGAGAACCGCCAGGCGAAGGGGAGACGAAGAAGAAGCCATCGATGGAGAGAGAGACTGAGACAGAGAATCGAGCGGAGGTAGATCTAGGGCAAAGGAAGTGCAGAGTCGAGCGGAGAGCAAGCTGAGTGAAGAAGCACTGTAGATCAAGGCTGCGTTTGGTGGGGGAATCGATCGGGAGGGCGACTGGCGAGCGATCGCCAGCAGGCGAGGGGGTCTTACCTAGGTGGAGGAAGAAGGTTTTCGTAAAATTTCGATGAGAATCAGAGAGCTATTGAGGAGAAGGCTTCAACGTCGATACTTTGGAAACAAAGAGTCATCTGTGGGTGAACGACGCAGAAAGAAAAAAAGCGTAGGGTTTTATGTTTCGGATAAAAGAAATCCTATCCGACCTTATCCCACCCCTCCCCTCAGTTTTTTTTATCTGGTTTATATCCCGTCTATATCCGATCTTATCCTATCCTAGACAGCTACCAAACACGGGATAAGATAAAACATATTCTATCCTAGTTTTTATCCGATCGACCAAACGCAGCCAAAGAGTCCAATGTCGAAATTGGTCAGGATCCTAAGTAAGCAACTCTCCAGTTTCGCTAATTGTCTTACATTTTCTGTTGTCGATATCTCGATAAATTAATCATTCGCCACTTATATATACTTGATAAGTTCTTTAGGAATGTTTGCTAACCCGGTGGCAAAGGTTTTTCTGCTCATAATCTCGTTTAGTGGAAGAATTTGAAACCATAAAAGAATAATAAAAGTGAACGATCATTTAACATTATTACGTCGTCTTCACCTTTGAAAGAAATTACTCGATAATAATCTCAACAAGCTGTTTTAATTTTAATTAGTCTCGTGCTCTATGGAGAGAAGGGCGAGGTTGCCCTCGCTTAGGCATGTTTCTTGACTTATTGATCCAGAAACACAGTCAATGCCTGCGAATTAAATGCGCACCGCATGCTTGACCGATTCCCATGTCTTTCAATACGGTTCATATGACGTTAGGATTATGCATTCGAGTTTTGACTCGGGTTTTACTTGAACAACTTCTCATTTGGTTCCTCTCTTCCCTTTCGTAACGCGTCCGGGTCACTGAATGTGATGTGACTACTACCTAAACCAACGACTCCCTGACACGAAACACTGCAAGGACGACCGAGTCTCTCTGCCATTTCAGTCAATGGCGAATCGTCTGCTTAATCGAAACTTTGTGAGAGAATTTTCAATCCTTATTTCCTGCCGAAAGTGGACCGTTGTGTGGAAGAAACGCTTGTTAAATCATCGTCGTACCATCATGGCCGTTGGGGGTCGCAGTAATGAGTTCGATCAAACGGTTGAGACTTGCTAGCATTTAGCGACGTTGATCTGCAGCTATGCTGGCACGTACTTAATCCAACATCATCAACAATTAGCAGATCCAATGAACGCTCTGGGATTCTCCGCCCACAAATAGAGGTAGAAAAAAAAAAAGACATAGGGATCTATGACATAAAAAGATTCCTCTTCCAATGTATCCTCACTCCTTACGATGTCCCCAATTTAACGGGCATGTAATCTTACCAAACTTCGTACTATTTAAAGATGAATGCCTTAAAAAAAAGAAGATGAATGCCTTCGTTACCTAAGTCAGAAGTTGGAGGGGACAATGTGAGCATGTACTTAGCTTACCAACGCATTACAAATATGAAATTTGCAAGATGATTTTTTTTTTATTGGGATAAGTGAATTGGAATTTCTAAAATTTGTTATTAAAGTGCAGTCGAGTCTTAAAACTTTCAAAAAATTCAATCAAATCCTAAAACTTATCACGAAAGTGTAATCGAATACTAAAACTTTCAAAAACTTCAATTAAATCCTAAAACTTGTCATGAAGTTGCAATTGAGTCATCAAATTTTCAAAAACATAATCAACGAAATGATTTGATTAGACCAAATTAATAAGTTTTAAGATTTGATTATGCTTTTTGAAAATTTTAGGACTTAATTGTATTTTCGTCACAATTATTATGATTTAATTAAACTTTTTGAAAGTTTTAAAACTTAATTACACTTTTGTAGCAAGTTTTAGGATTTCCAATATAATTATCCTTTGTTTTTTTATTTCTCGACAGCTCAACTTTTAGTTCTCTTTTGAAAACTAATTTCTCCTTCCATATCTTTTGAAAATCATTCATAGGATTTCACAACACATGATTACTCGAGTAGAATATGATAACCACTCCACTATTATTACCTTAAGAGGGCCCCAAAAAAAGATAGTGGTCCCACGGATAGGAAAAATTTACTAATGAAAGACAAAAGCATAATAAGCCACATCCAACAAAGGAATTGAAGCTCTTTCCGACTTTATCATATCAAATAAAATTAATCAAGAGCTCAAAGAGAATCAAATGCGTCCAACGAGATAAGCATGTCGGCAATTTCCCTCTGCCATGGTCTCTTTCCGGCATCATAACGATTAGAGTAGGTCGAGAAAGTACTATACAAAGCGTCATTTTCACGTATGATATGATATGAATAAAATAAAGACTCACCAACAAGTCTTCAGTGGATGGGCCCTATCACCTCAGCATCCGACTGGCGTTATCATTGTGTGTTGCCGTGGGTTTGATCTCACTTACGCTTCGGATCGGGCGGTAAGATAATCGCGGCGGACTAGGTTCGTTAAAATTCGGTTAAAAGAGAAGGAATTCAATGGGCAGGAACGCAAATACCGTTGAGGTCTTCCGGGGAACACCATTTTTCCCACTCCAATGTCAAAAAATGTCTTCCCTTTTTCCGTGCTAAATCTTCCCCCGGCTAATCCGGGTGGGGGCCCGCTATCCCCCGCGCGCTGCGCACGGGAGATGATGATGACGGCGGCGTCGTCGTTGACGGACGTTGGGGTTATGCTCCGCACCGATTCGGCTTTATCCCTCTCGCTTTGACGGGGGGTTTGACCGGCCCCACCCCTTGATTGACGGCGTTAACGTCGCGACGGATGGCCGGCTCCTCTTGGGGCTCCCCGCCCTTGAGTCGCGCTTCGCTCCCCAGGTGATGATTGCGCAACGGCTAGTTCGGTGCTGACGTGGACTCCGAAGGGCGGAAGTTTTATCATCTGCGTCGGGAGCACGTAGGCCTCACGGGTGATGATCCCGTCGGATGCCGTCGATCCCCCCAAGGCCGTGGGACCCACGCGATCCGACGGACGCCGCGCGTTGCGTCGGGCCAACCGTTGGGACTCCCGTGAACGTGAGCACCGAAAGCGGGAGAGAGCGTTTTCGTCCGAAACCGCGGGGGCACTTAATGGCCAGAGATTGGCGGGCCTATAAGCACCCGCCACGTGGCGGCGACGTTTGTAAAGGACGAAAACGCTCCCCCAACCACCGCCCCACGACCGTTGACGACCGCGCCCCGCTCGTTTCCCATGTCACTCGTCCTCCGCCTCTGGCAACTCGGTCCTTTCTTACCTGTATTAACTTCTGCCGCCGCCGCTGCCGCTCTCCTGTGAACGTAGATTTACCGGTTGGATCACGAAATAATTCCACATCGATTTCATTTATTGAACAATGTCTTGATCGATACTTGTATATAAAATAGGGACTATTCTAATTCAACTTAAAAGAATGCCATCTACATCCTTCATCAATAGATCGCTTCTTTCTCGACCCAACTCACGGGAAAAAGTTTAGTGCACGACCCTGTAATTAACAAACTTTATCGTGTTATAAAGTAAGTCTTGATAATCGGTACTCTCCGTGACTGATTAGTGGACAGTCATGTGATATTGCCATCACATATCACGGTTCCAATTCATCCTAAAAGGGCCGTGCGAAGTGCGAATTAGATTACGAAATCCCGAACTTGCCAAGGCGTAGGATCGTATTTTCCTAATGCCATTAGCGTAATCTATGGGAAGTTTTCGGAGGAAAAGGCACGGCCGGCAGCTAACGAGGATCGCTTTTGATCAAGGCACGCTACGTCAATGTCACATAAAAATGGGGTTGTCTCTCGTCTTTCCCCGCCTTTCGTTCGTTTTTTCAACGAGGGGGAATCATCTTTTCGATCTCCTCACCCAAAGAATTCCGGCACTCAGCAATTTAATAATCACTTCCCATTTTTTTTCCGAATTTCCATGATAGAATTCCAACTCCCTTTTCTCGATCATTATTATTACTTTTCAAGATTAAATAATTTGGTGCTCGTTATCCCTTCACCACCACTTCTCGTCCCAACTTTAATTTGGCTCTTTATCCCTCCCCGAAGTCTTCAAAGGCCTGATTTTCAAGCTTTCTCGTTCTCATTCTCATTCTTATTAGTTTAATAAGTGATTTGGAAGCCTTCAGAGAGATATAAAGTGCCCAAGATGATCGTACCTGGGGGCGAAAAAGGTGGAAGCTAAAGGAGGCGCGCTATTGGTTCACGGGGTACTGATGAATTTTTTTTCTTTCTTTCATGGAGGCTGTTTTAATAATAGATTGGATTTCGAATAGCTTAGACCCGAAGTTTGTTGTAGGCCCGTCCCAATTTAGCTTTTGCTCGGAGGGAGAGTTGGAATGTTCGCGATTGTCTAATTGCTTGAATTCGAATAGTGGTGAAGGCAGTGAATGATGAGTACCTTGTTGAAAGCATTGAAAAATTACATACTCTTTAAAGCTTAAAATATATCTTAAGTATATCAAGCATCGAATCCTCTCTTAATGTTGTCTCTTTCCTTTTGTCAAAGTTTGTTCCCATTCTAGAAGCCGTAGTCCTTTTGGTAAATTTCCACGGTCTAAAGATAAAACCGCATCCTTACTAGATATTTGGCATTCCATGCTTGGAAGCTAATCCCAATGCATTCATCATAATTACAAAGAGAGAACAAAATCGAAACGGGATATTTGTTTTATGGTTTCATTCGTTTTTGGCATAAAATAAACTATTTGGAAAATATATCTCTAAAAATGATCACTTACGTTACCTACAGAAATGAATGAACGAATGAAATATATTTCATCATTTACAAAGATGTCTAGAAATAAATTGTTGTCGACAATGGATACGGTTTTACTTGATTAATTATTTTGAGCAATACAAATGGTTGTGTGTGAGATTTTTTTTTTTCAATTTATTCATTATTTGAGAAATAGATATAGTTAAACACGTGAAAATAGAGCAAATTTTTTCTTTCACGTTCATGATTTGATTAAATGAAAAGAGGGGTGCACTGCACATTACACCGATGGTGGATTACCTGATTCTAATTATGCTTTTCTCGTCCTTGCGAATAATAATGTGTTGAAGACAATTTCGGATTAATCATGATGCTTATCCTTGCGGTTGATTTCAAACCACCCAAATGAAAAAAGATAAATAAAAGAAAAGGAATATATCTATCTTCACAAGCAGTGAAAGAAAACTGAAAATTGAGGAAAGTCACTTCCGCCAAAGGCTCCATCCGTGACACTGATTTGCAGAGAGAGAGACACACACCAACAAATGAAAAACTCCCATGCTTTGTTGTAGCTCAGAAAAAAAGAAGAAGAAAAGAACAGAAAATAAAATAGAAGAGGAGGAGAGAATAACAAACAGAAGCCACTCAAAATGTGGAGAATTTGAAGAAGATATCATCATCATCGCCATCATCAAATAGGCATGTAATAATAATAATATTATTATTATATCAGGAGATAAATTAGCAAAAAAATAAAATAAAATAAAATCAAATGCATGGGAGCGATTTTTGCTTTTTCCCAGAAACCTGTCCACATAAACAACAGCTCCAAAGCAGAGCAAAGCACAAGAAACGCTCTCTCTCTCTCTCTCTCTCACGTTCATCTCCTTAAAAACGACGTCCTTTTGTCTTCCTTCCATATTAGCCTCTCTCTGTCTCTCTCTCTCTATCGCTCCTAGCTGTCCTGTATCAGTATTAGAGAGATATTCCTCTCTCTCTCTCTCTCTCTCTCAGTCCCTCTCCTCTTCTTCTTCATCTTCTTCGTCACTCTCTTGCACATTTCTCGACCATATATATACACACACAACATCATCTTTCCGCACAGAAGTAGGAGAAGGAAGAGGAGGAGGGCAAAAATGTTGCACTCCCATCTGGGCTTGGCGTCCCTGACCTGCTTTGCCGTCCTCCTTGTTCTGGCTTCTGGGTCGTCCCCGAACCTGCCCATCATCTCCTTCGACGAAGGTTACACCCAGCTCTTCGGAGACAACAACCTCGCCCTCCACGGGGATGGCAAATCCGTCCATCTCGCTCTAGACGAGCGCACAGGTGCCGTATCGTATCCGATGTCTCTCTCAATCTGTTCCCGTTGAATCGGTGAACGTTGAGGATTCAAGGCGTCTTTTTTTCCGTCGGGGGCTCTGTTGATCGAGGACCCTTGTTTGGATTTTCTCTTTTTTTTTTTTTTATTAATTCGGGATTTGTTGCAGGGTCTGGGTTCGCGTCTCAGGATCTTTACCTGCATGGCTTCTTCAGTGCTTCCATTAAGTTGCCTGCGGATTACACTGCCGGAGTCGTGGTTGCTTTCTACGTGAGTGATCTCCACTTAATTAGTCTTCTCCGTTGCAAAATTTTTATGGTGTCTCACTTTTGATCGCTCTAAGAATCGATTGTATATTCCCGATGGGTGCTCGGTGTTTCTTCTAGATAAAAAAACAAAATTTGATCCTTCTCGGGCGATTAAGTTCAATTCGTAAGACGAAAGGCCATTCATTTGACAAGTTACCTGAAAATATTTCGCTACCGTTGAGTATCTGTATTTCCAGGAGTACTTCGAGAATGATGACCTGCAGTTTTTTCTTTGGCAAGTTCTTCACTTTTGATCACATATTTGGTTCTGCTTGACTGGAGTTTTCCTCCTGAGTAGTTTTGCGAATTTCCGCTCCGGTGATCGGCAACTTGTTTGTTCTTCGATTGTGCAGATGTCTAATGGCGATATGTACGAGAAGAACCACGATGAGATTGATTTCGAATTCTTGGGTAACATTCGGGGAAAAGATTGGAGGATTCAAACTAATATCTACGGCAATGGAAGCACCGGCGTTGGCAGGGAAGAGAGATATGGCCTCTGGTTCGATCCTTCCGATGACTTCCATCAGTACGGCATCCTGTGGACCGACTCTCAAATCACGTAAGTTTCAATTCCACCCAGATAAGAGCATATTGTTCTCCGATTCACCTTGTGATTCATTGTGCTTCTTTTGCGTAGCCATTTGGTAGCTTTTGTGGATATATCGTTTCCCCTGTCATGATTTTGCTGGTCTCCTGAGAAGTTTTTGAATATCTGCTCAGTGCTCTGTTATTGTTCTGCCGAACTATGTAACCGAAGCTGGGGAATAATCGCTTCCTTGAGGAACATTTTGTTATAAGATTGGCGTATCTTGCCATGCCCTGTCAGGATGGTCGGGTGGGTCACGTTTATCTAGACCATCCACTCCTTTTACTACAGATCCTTGGCTTGCTCGTTCCTCACTTAATAAGAAAAGGCTTTTCTTGTTGTTACTGTTGCTCATTCCTTTTACCCTGCCTTCGTTTTATCATGGCAATACTGTCAATGTTTGGTGGATAAACATCTGTCAAAAATCTTTACAGTAATTTAGACAAGTTGGATGGATGTTTGGGCCCCTTCTTCTTTCTCTGTCTACAAGGGTAATTGGAACATTTGATTGAGATGGATTAACTACTACTGTGGAGATTATGAGCAGAAATTTTTTTGGCTTGCATAAAAAGATTGTACTTTTACTCAGTTAAGTGGAAGTTGGATACTAGTTCTGTAAGTAATTTCAAATTTGTGCTTCTTTCACATGTTATTTACTAGGAAGAAGGGTCCGGTACATCTAAATTCTGTTTAAGTTCTAGTTTTGCCAGAGTTTAAGCTAACTATAATTTCTGTTCTAGTAATCACGAGATGAATGGATGAGAACATCGTATTAGAGGACAGTCTATACCGCTTGCGACTTCGTTTTGATTATGATTAAACTCTCACCGCCTTTTCTCTCTTGTAGATTTTATGTGGACAATGTACCCATCAGAGAGTTTAAGAGAACAGAGGCTATGGGAGGCCAATTCCCCTCTAAACCTATGTCTTTATACGCCACAATCTGGGATGGCTCTGATTGGGCCACAAATGGCGGAAAATACCGAGTCAACTACAAGTACGCCCCCTATGTCGCCAAGTTCTCTGATCTTGTCCTGCACGGCTGCGCAGTTGACCCGATTGAGCACCAATTGAGCTGCAACGATGTCCCAAGTCATAAGGCGATCCCTCAGGGCATCAGTCCCAGACAGAGGACAAAGATGGAGTATTTCCGGAAGAAGCACATGACTTATTCGTACTGCTATGACCGGGCTCGTTACAAAGTCCCTCCACCCGAGTGCGTGATCAATCCAGGAGAAGCGGAGCATCTCCGGGTTTTCGACCCCGTGACATTTGGAGATGGCAGGCACCACCGTCCCAAGCGTCACCGCCAGAGCCGGACGAGCCGGGCGAGCCGGGCGAGCCGGGCGGACGCCTCTATATGAGAGAGATAAACTTCAATTCACCACTTGCAGCATTTTATCTGGTCTCCATGCCATGGGGGATTCATGGCTTACTTCCACTACATTTTACCTACAGTTTGATTGTCATGCCTGGTCAAGTCATTTCTATATTTTTTTCCCCTTCATTTTCTGTTTTTTTCTTTGCCTGTGAATAAAAAGATAAATAGAGGAAGGAGAGAGGAGGGGGAGGGAAAGAGGGGCACACAGATTCATCATTGGATTTATATGGGTTCGTGGGGGTGGGGTATGTGTATAGTTCATGATACCAATAGAGTTTTCCAGCCATTTTGTCATCTCATATATATGGGTCTTGTATTTTCCGTTTGTTTTTTTCCTCTTTTTTGCTGAATTTGAAGATTTGTACTTCTCTCTGAGACATATCTCCTGGGTTTCCAAATAAATATACCTTTTGTCATGGGTTAGGTGTGCGTCTGTGTTATGATATGTGGACATTAATATTGTGGGTCTGCAGAATCTTTTTTAATGGTGGGTGGAGGGTATGGTGTGTCCCTTGTTCTATACTCTTGATTCCATTCAATTAGTCATATGAAGAGAGGGAGAGAGGGGGGCTCTCATCGGTCATCATGATCAAAAAAGCTTTGGTGTTCCATTTAATGTCAAAAGTGCGGGGCCCATCTGGGCTCTGTTTCGTGATGCTTTTTTGGCAAACATCAAGCTAGGGGCTGGGACAAATTTGTCAGCGGACCGGAAAATGAGAATCCAAAGGCCATTTAAGAGGGGAGACAGAACAGGTGGAGAGACATAAAGTGCTGCAATTGGCAGATTTCCGTCCCTTCGTTTATTGCAGAAAAGCTTTGGTTTGATTAAGTCTGGTTTTGAAAGGAAAATGGATATCACTATTTCCTCCTCCCTTTGCTTCTCTTTTGTTCTTTTTAATATCCCCGGTGCTTATGTAAATAGAAAGGCTGGATATTAATTACTTTATGGTGGCAAATTTAGTTGTAATCATGGATAAATGTGTGACGAAAAAAGGGGCGAGCAAGGAAAGAAGGAAATGGAGGGAGAGTGAATCCGCAAATTTATTGCATTCAAGCGTTATATTGGCGCTCATGACTTAATGACTTATGTTTCTGAGGAACTCTTGAAAACGGTTCACGTTTCTGAGCAATACTTGAAAATGCTGCTGAAAAAGAGAGAGAACTACCCGGAATAAGGTGTTGTAGCTTCCATTGTTGGATTGACGGTGCTAGATATATCGCATTAAGTTCCTGATTAAGAGATCATTTCAAATGAGACAAGCAAGAAGATGAGAGTACAGGAATGTAAACAGCTGTTTGAAAGCTTCACTTCCATTTTGGGGTCAGGAAGCAAGATATGACTTTTCCTCACACTAAAGAAGAGAAAATGCAAGTTGCTAGAAAAACACACGTCTTGATCTGCATATATATGGTTTAAAATTAAAGGGCTAAACCCAAGAATAGAGAAGGAAAATCAGACAGGCAAGAAAGAGAGAAAAATGGGAGGACTCTGGGGAGTTGGGACCTGAATCTACTTGAAAGACAGCCTAAAAAGGGATGCCCAAACAAAAAGTTGGAGCAATTGGAAATGCACCTCTCGAATTACAATACTAATTACTGAGCGGTGAAAGTAAAAAGGAGAATAAAGTGAGAAGACAAAAAGATGGGCAAAAGAGCCGCACGATCCAACATAGAGTTTGCTGAAAGCAAAATGTGAGAAAGTCTCTCAAAGTTTTGCCCATCAATCAAGCATCGACACTCAATGAGATGATTTTTCGCTCCCACACCACTAAACCGCCCTTTGAAATCTTTTTATAATGAAATTTGGCAATTGAATGATAAAAAACGTGTCGGGATCGCGAAGCAACGGGAAAAGTCAGATTGATTGAACTTGGAACTTTTGAATTTTAGCATACCGACGTGGATGTGAATCAGATAAGCCAAATCAAAGGCGTCTTGAATTCTTGGACTGATAGGGGCTTGCATGAAAGAAGCTATCGTTTGTTTTAGGAAAACGTTGCTGTACTTCCGTTATCTTTTCAAACAAGTTCCTGTATTAACAGTTTCGCTAATCGGGCCCTTCCATTTGCACAAAACGTCAATCCCTTTGGCAACATAACCGACGGAATGACAGTTGAAAGACGTCAAAATGTGATGTCGATCAATTATTGCCTACATGAACAGCGGAATTTGGCCGAATTTGGGGCTGGAGAGACCTGATTAGACATTCTGCGTAAGACAAAAAACTTGATTGGAAAAATTGAGAGTACAAGAACTTGATTAGAATACAGTAAAATACATAAGCGAAAAATATAACCTTTCCTTTATATAGTTCCGATGGAAGTAAGTTAACCTCACTAACCTCTTTACCATTGGATCTGTTAATAGTGAAACCATTGACAATCGTTCACCATGTGCAGGCTAAAAATAGGAGAAGATTGCTACTATAAATGTAAGACAAACCCAAGGAGTTATCTAAGAGACGGTAGCTTTCACATGATAAGACATTCTGTGTACCAATTATATCCAACATCTGGCTGAGAAGTATTTGCCGGAATCCTGGCCGAGCAATATGAGAATTGCTGCTCCAAAAGATCAATTCCTAGGAGGATTTTCTCCCTCGTATCTAAGTTGGCTACCAGAAATCATTGCATGAACAAGTCCCTCCTTTGAAATGGTGATAACGATTGGCATCTCGAACAACGATCTCTCGCTTGACAATAGCACTGATAAATTTCAGTACAGTATGGCAATCTCCACAGACACGAAGATTTTTCACTATTCTAATGACTGTCCCAGGAACTGATTTTAGCAGCCCATATGCAACAGCCAACCTCTCGCTGTGCCAGAAAAGTTGTTTCTCCTTCTCTTGCTGCTCCATGTCATGTAATACCAAGCTGGTGTCCGGAACATAACCTCTCCTTCTCATCTCTGCATCCAATTCACTGAGCAAGCAAAATATCTCATCTTTCATTGGATGAATTGTCTCCCCTGCATAAAAAACTTGTTTTTCTTTCCCAATGTCAATGCAACTATATCCTGGCTCTTTTCTTACGTCCATTAACGTCATCAGCTTTCTGATATTGGCAACTTTATCCCACATGGCAGCACGAGCGTAGATATTGGACAGAAGTATGTAAGTTGAAGGGTCTTCTGGCTTTAGGCTTAAAAGACCGTCAGCAATTCTCACTGCCATTTCGATCTTGCCATGTTGTTTGCAAGCACTAAGAAAAGCTGCCCATGTAGGTTCATCAGGTTGAAATGGCATTTGATTGATGAGGTTATCTGCCTCGTCAAGATGCCCGGAACGGCTAAAAAGATCCAATAAGCAAGTATAATGTTGCAAGGAAGGAGTGATACCATAATCTTTGATCATTGAATTGAAAAGACCACGGCCTCTATTAACTAATCCAACATGGCTACATGCATAGATCAATCCAACAAAAGTAACTTCGTTTGGCTTTACTCCCGTAGAAACCATTTTATCAAACAATTCCAATGCTTCCTCAGCTTTCCCATGCTGAGCAGTACCCACGATTATCGAAGTCCAAGATACTACATCTCTGCGATTCATCCCATTAAATATATCCTTCGCACCAAGAATATCACTACACTTGGCATACATATCAATGAGTGCATTGCTGATAAACAGGCAAGATTCATATCCAAGAAGTATAACGAGACCATGAATCTGCTTGCCGAGTTCCAACATAGCTAAATTAGCACAAGCGCCAACAGTACTAGAAAGAACCAATGGGTCTATGATGTCAACCCCATCTCTTCTCATGTCAATGAACAAGTGAAACGCATCAACATTATTCCCACTCTGAACCAACCCAGAAATCAATGCTGTCCAGGAAAACAAAGTTCTTGCAGGTGCACTTTCAAAGATTGCCATGGCATCTGACTTTAGCCCGCTCCTGGCGTATGCAGATACCATAGCGGTCCAAGAAACTGCATTCTTCACAAGGATTGAATCAAACACGGCACGAGCATCATCTGGTAATCCACATTTTGCATACATATCAACTAGTGACGACTTTGTCACGTCGTCCTCGCAAAAAGGGGATAGCAAAAAGCTGGCATGAACTTGCCTGCCGTGCCTGATGCTGCCCAAGCCAGCACAAGCTTTAACAAGGCTAGCGTACACAAAATGATCCGGCCACAACCCATCATCTGCAAGAATGGCGCGGAAGATGGAGAGAGTTCGGCGAGGGAGGTTAGCTTGGTTGTATGCCGTGAGGATGGAGGCCCAAGAGACTTGGTCTCTGTGGGGCATTTCCTCGAACAGCGAGAAAGCATCTCCCGGGAGACCACACTTGCCGTATGCATCCAGGAGAGTGTTGGGCAGAGGGCCGTAACCGTGAAGGCCGTTCTTGAGCAATTGGGCATGAAGTGTCTTGGCAATATTCGGAGTGTTGCGCCGTGCACATTGCTGGAGCAGGCGAAAATAGCGAGAGACAAGCATTCAACACCTCTTTTCAGCAGGTCGCGTCATTCTGGAATTACAGCAAACATATTATAGGCATGTGGACAACGCTCTGCTGGGGAGAAACGTGCGGCACAACCGTCCGATCCATCCGCCATCTCCATATAGAACTAACTGCGCCCAGGCAAGACAACAATAAGACCACTCAACTACAAAAGAGCATTTACCATTCCGTAAATTGCTAACGTTAAATGGCGTTGCCGGAAGCAAGAACCGGCGGCGGCGGCGGCAACCGGCAATGGACGCGGAACTGAGATAGAAGCCCAAACGGGTCGCCTTTGCCAACGCTCCAAACCGAGCCCTTTGAACGCTATGTATTATAGTTCATAGTAAAGACAGTAAACAAAATACATATGATTGTAATTTAATTCCATAAATAGAATCCCACTTCTGACTGCTTAAAAGATACAAAAATAACTGAATAAAAACCTCAAAAATATACATTCATCTAAAATATTAACCGTAGTAGCCCAAAAAAAAAATCGTCTCATTCTCATAAAAATTACGTAAAGAATTATCAAAGCCCCAAGTACGATTTTCGGGCTATAACAACTCTAGATTCGAGTTATAAGGTTTCACACGACATTGCTTCCATACAATTCAAATTGGACTGAATTTCGCTCTCGAAAAAGTGGAATCTTGTGACTAGACTGTCCTTATCAATCTCCAAATGATTTAAAAGGTAGAATTTCAATAAAATGGCTATAGTTTACGTCGGAAAAACCAAGCTTAAGTAATGGTATAAATTTTCATTGAAGATTTAAAAGCCACCAAGATAGCTTTAAGACCCATTTGGTTTAGCATTTCAAATGGGCTTTGGAACTACAAGGAATACAAATAGGGTTTGGTTTGTTTTTTGCTCAATTTGGGGATAATATAATTGCATTTTTAAAGGGTTCTAATGATTTTTAGCCCAAAGCAGGTCTAGAGGTTTTTTAGGAAGTTGCATTATCGGAATGCAAATTTTAGCCCCATCACCGTTCATCTTCTTCATGGTTTTGGATGGAGAAGCCGAATGGAGGTCGACAATTGTTAGCCAACGTGTAGCGTGTAGTAGCGACTATTGCTTGAGAGGTCGTGCGACCACTCGACGATTGTCGCTTGGAGCCGCGAGACTCAAGCGGCCACCCAAGCGACAGTCCTGGCATTGCTTGCCTAGGTTCATGTGATCCAAGCGTCACTTGAGATTGCTGAACCTAGGTGACCATCGGTTGAGGTCCCAAGTGACACCTCTTGAGGTCATGGGACTCTTGGTGACGTTTAGGTCACACGATTTAGGCAACATCTGAGGTCATCTGACTTTAGATGAGGTTGACTTTAGATGAGGTTGTTTTGATTGGTAGAGGCTGATTTTTACTAAAATATATATTTTTTAATTTAGCAAAAATAATTTATAAAATATATAATTTTTACTAAACGACATTTAAATAAAAGTTTTTTTAAATGTACTTTATAATAACAATTTACTAAACGCTAGTTATATTTTGAAAAATCTCTCAAACCTAAGCTAGTTGCATTTTCCTATTTGAGTTTAAACTGAAAAATATAAAAATTATTCTTTTCCCTTCATTTCTTCCGAACGAATCACCAAATTTCCGGAAACGCAGCCAAGTCCTGTCTCGGTACAAGCCGGCTTGCCGGGGAGGGAGAGGGTCCGGGAACGAACGAAGATGGCGGATCGAGAGCAGAACCCCCGTCTCTTGCTCAGCAACTTCCTCTCTCTCGAGCAGTGCAAGGTCGCTAAATCTCATCAGGCCTTTTGCATTCACGTTCGTGTCGTCGCGTCTGGACTCAACGGTTTTTATTTTTTATTTTTTTTTTGACGGCAGGAGCTGGAGTTTATCCACAAGAGCTGCAGCACGGTTGGGTACCGGCCGGGCGTCTTCTCCACCACGCTCTCTCATCTCATCGCTACGAACTCGGCCCACTTGATCATGCCCCTTGTGCTCATCCGAGGTATGATTACCTTCTCTCTTTCTCACTTCGTTAGTTGGTCCTTGGGTTTAATCCGTTGTTGGGTGAGATCAGAAATCTCGTGTGGAAGATGGACCGGACCCTTTATTTTTTTCGCTTTTCTTGAGAGCTTGAGAGGAATTATCGGAGCTTTTCGTTGCTGGGTAAATTAAAGTTTTGAACTTTGGTCTTTGTGCTGCGGTTTCAATCCATGGTAACTGAAGTCCAAATTGCTTCTGAGAGAGTAATTCCTATTCGGGTACTTTTGATCATGAGAAAACTAATTCTCTTTTTTTTGTTGCCTGACGTGACTGATAGAATCAGAGAAGAAATTTATGATTTTTTTTTTCCCCCTTAAATTAGTGTAGCTTTCAATTTGATCCTGAAATGTCTGCTTCATTTCTTCATGTCAGAGAAACTGAAAGAGAAGGTGGAGGAATTCTTTGCATGTGAGTTTGAGCTCTGTATCGAATTTACTGGTCTTGTCAGGTCTCCTCTTATCTTCTGTTCACTTTTTACTTAACTGCTTCTGTCAGGCTTCAAATTTGTTTCTGTTAATGTATCACAATTTTGCTTTAAACAGCTAAGTGTTTTTGACGTTTTGATGACGTAATTTGACTGACGTAATTCGAAGTGGAAGAAACTGAAGGTTTA
The DNA here is from genome assembly GCA_014182365.1 of Eucalyptus tenuipes. Taxonomy (NCBI): domain Eukaryota; kingdom Viridiplantae; phylum Streptophyta; class Magnoliopsida; order Myrtales; family Myrtaceae; genus Eucalyptus; species Eucalyptus tenuipes. The sequence goes on along the minus strand of CM024538.1, from coordinate 25,565,894 downwards.
TCTTTGTGGCTTTGTGTTTTGTAATTGGGTGTCATTGTTGTCTTTCTTATAGTGTCGAACGTTTATAGCACTTCTCTTACTCAGTGTTGGATATGTTGACACTTGCATCTATGCAATCAAAGCTCAAATACCTTTGAATATTATATAAGCAAAAATTTTGGTGCATAAAAAGATGCTCCTGCTATATTGAAGTTAATATAAAGTAGGCTTAATGAGGCTCTAATTCTAGATTAATTGTGCAACAGATCTTGTTTGTTGCTATGTTCCTAGGAAGAATACATCCTCGGACTACTTTTTCGTCCAGTTTAACTAACTTTGGATGTAGCGATCCCTCTCAACCTGGAGGCCTTCTATGAAATTTTGGTAGGAGACAAAGATAATATGATTTTTTTTTGTTTTTTCTTTTGACTTACTGGGCTAGAGCTGGTGAGAAGACATGGGCTTGTATTGTAAGCTTAATTTTCTAAAGATGAATTCTGAGGTGCTCATCCAGGCATCACATCTTCCAATATAAGATTGATGATATGTTATGGATCCTCAGATTGACAATGGTCTCCTTCTCTGCCTGTCTCTCTCTGCACATTTTGTGCCTGCTTAAGCATGTGGGCGCTTATTTGGGTTTGTGCAGTTTGTTTGTTACAATTTTCACTGATGGGGGTAGGGTGAGGCAGTGTAGTCGAAGGTGAATGGTGCACTTAAGGCACTAAGTCCTAAAAAATGCCTGGGCGTGAAGTGCAGAAATAGCATGCGCCCAAGTGAAGCTAGGCACAATAACTCAGTGTAAGAAAAGTAGCAGCGGTTCTACTTACCTAGAATTTTATCGGCAATTACTATCGGATCTTGTAATGTATACCTTAGGCGTAAAAGGCACGCGCCCAATCGAAGGCGCATCACTTTGACACTCAAGAAGCTAAATCTCATTGCTCAGCCTCACTTCAGCAACTAGGTGTGCGCTTGAAACGCTTTTGACTACACCAGGTTGGGGGGATTTCACCTCTTGTTAGTTCAGATTGTGTGGGGGGATTCCAACTTTCGTGAGTTGAGATTGTGGGATGTCCTCTGAACTGCATTTTGCTTCTCGTAATTTATACCATTGCATTTCCTGTAACTTCCCCTAGTTTTGTGGATACTGAAGCTGATACTATTTGATCTTCTTATTGATGCAATGAGATTCTGTACTTTTGAAACAGCTGGACTAAAGGAGCGAGCATTGGATGGCATAGTGATGATAACAGGCCTTATCTGAAACAGAGAGACTTTGCGGTAACACACTGCTTGTCAATAATATAACTCATCCTTCGTACATTTTCTGAGGCTCCTGACTTTGAATTTTGATTTTCTTGAGACTATCACGTTTTGCTTGTTCTTTCAAGATCCAAATGGTTTTATGTATTTGTAGATATGGTACTGTTTTGCCTATCTTGTAAAGTTCTTGTTTTTCTAGCTCACTTTGCTGAGTCTTCACTATTATGGTGGCCGAAGGCAGTTTGTTATTTGAATAGCTATGGGAAAGATTTTAGAGGCGGGCTATTCCATTTCCAGGACGGTGAACCCACAACTGTTAAACCTTCAGCTGGTGTAAGTATATCTCTGTAGTTTCTTCAAGTGGTATATCAACTATGTGTTTGGTCGGTGGAGTCATGTATGATGATATTTGAGTTTGTTGATCAGAAAGGAGTCATGGATTTAAATTATTTGAGCAATAAAGTATTGACGAGGTAGTTGAAACTGGTTGAGTTTTCTCTAGGTTATGATATATGGTGGTTTAGACAAAAAAAGTACGGAACTAGACCTATAAAAGTTTTCTCATAATCATATAGATTAATTCAAAGGCATGATAACAATGACTGATCATGATTCGTGTCTCTTATTAAGTACTTGAGCTAAATACGATTGTGTGGGGCTTAAATGGTATGAATCTGATTTTGCCAATTAGTGTCAATAAAAAATTGTACTTCAATTCTCTTTTTCGTGTGTGCATATTAAAGTGGACAAGTATGTCTGGTTGAGCTATTCTGCAAGCTTGATTGAATTGGATCCTTGTATTTGGTCAGGATGTTCTGATATACACTGCTGACAACCGAAATGTACATTCTGTTGATGAGGTAAATTCAGATGACTATGACTCTCTCTCTCTCTCTTGTCCTTCCCGTGCGTCAGCGGGTGCACACGACCTCATACACATTGACACAACTGTGCGCCCCTGCCAGAGTGTCCGCTCTGACCTCTTACAAGGTTGTCAACGAAAGTAAGAGTTGATGCTATCGTGAGGAAGTTAAGATTGATCTTAAATGCTTTGACATTGATGTGTTTGCTCGTGTAAGCATTTCACTATTTCCATGAATTTTGAGTGGGGGCCTGGTGGACAGAAGGTATAACTTACTCTTTCAGAGAAAAATAACTTGGTGCACCGTCTTTGAGGCTAGATCCATGCGAATTTGAACCTAAGTTGTAACAATAGCCAGATCTATAGAAACTTAAATTACTTGCAACTACAAGAAAAGCAAGATGCATTTTTGAGTTGGGGCCTGCCGGACAGAAGGTATAATTTACTCTTTTAGAGAGGAATAACTTGGTGCACCCTCTTTGAGGCTAGGTCCATGCAAATTCGAACCTAAGTTGTAACAATGGCCAGATTTATAGAAACTTAAATTACTTGCAACTACAAGACAAGCAAGATGCATTTTTGTGTGGGGGCCTGGCGGACAGAAGGTATAACTTACTCTTTTAGAGAGGAATGACTTGGTTCGCCCTCTTTGAGGCTGCTCAAACAAATGCATCTGCTTTTCTTGTAGTTGCAAGTAATGAAAGTGTGTATACATCTGGCTATTGTCATAACTTAGGTTCGAATTTGCGTGGACTTAGCCTCAAAGCACCCACTAATCGACAATCGAGTGTTAATGGTATGATTAAAGTGATATGGATTCTGGGAAAATGGGTTTGCGACACGAGCAATTTCATAGGTCTAGGCCGCCACCTTGCAGCACTAGTATGTTTATGATACATTTATCACAGCCTCTAGCTCTTGTACTAAATACTTCATTTCTTGACAGATCATTGACGGGGAAAGACTTACTCTTACACTATGGTTTAGCCGTGATGGTGCTCATGATGAGGATGTCAAACTTGTGCCTCGTCTCTCGGAGATTTCCTCAACTGAAGCGACTGATGTTCCCGGCTCCAACTTACCCTTGCCGGCATCCAGTAATATGTACTGGTTTTCACCAGATCAATCTTCTGACCATGATTCAGCGATCAATATATGCTGTGCAAGAATTTATGCTCTGGGATTTGGTATTTATCCTTTGGAGGACAAGACGAACGTCTTGGACGTGTCTGATCTTCTGATGAAACCACTGCAGTTAACAAGGAATAATGAGTTGTTTAACCAGGAATTTGAAAATGTGTTGCACGCGCTGCAGGTATTCTCAAATTTTTTGCTTTGTTTTGTTTTATAGTTTGGGATATATTGTCAAATGTTGGAACAAATTCTTAGATATGGAAAAAAATTTGTCTACCCTGTTTAGTATTCACTCAAGCAAGATGGATAGCTTTTAGATAATACACATTCTCTAAAGATGACGTGCTTGCAAGTCAATGAAGTATGGTTGTCTGAGAGTTCTGTTCAGTAATCTGTCTATGTTTCATCATTCAGAGATCTCTAAATGAGGTCTGGTCTACTTGCTTTATGAACATTGCTTTTAAATTTTGGTGGTGATGTGATAAGTATGTTAAGTATCCAAGTCATTGCTTTTCCTGCTCAGGTGGTGCAGTATTATTCATGGAAAGCTTTCGAGTTGCAGAGACACGCTACTATATTGGAGGAAGGAAGGGTGATCCCACTGTCCGGATCACAAAGCCAAAATGTAAGGGATTTGGAATCGACATTTGTAAAGGATCGACAGTTGGCGCAGATGACATTTGGTCGTACTAGCTGTGACGGGTGTGGGACGCCTAAAGAATTTTGTTGGGCCAGCTTTTGTGCCGCTGTTGATGTGTGGAGAGATTACACGAACAAGCTTCACAGGGATTTACTTAGGAGCTTACCTTACTGGAGAAATCATCAGTCGATCTTTGACGTTGCATTTGATGAGCTTTGAATTAGGATTTGTTTTCATATGCCTCTGCATTTCATAATCTTAAATTTCCCTTAAGAAGGTAGTCTAACAGTGTCTCAAACTGTTCATTGTTGCGGATTCCATCATGAGCCTCTCTTGGATTCCACGCTAATGGATGGCGCAGATCCAGTTGGAAGGCATTGATTCCATGCTTTGATCATGGCATCACTTCACAGCCCAAACTAGGAAGGAAGTGCAAGTCATTTTCCCCATTTTAGCAGCCACTAGCAGCTGGTCTCTTGAAGTTTCTAGCCATACAAGATTTGCAGAAACAAGAGAAGTAAAATTACAAGAGCGGATGTTCAGTTCAGCTTTAGCAAGGGAGATTGCGAAGAGAAAAACTTCTTATCGGGTAATTTCTTTTTCCTTATGCATTATATCAATATACATGTCTCGTTTCTTTTTCTACATCAAAGTCGACTTACAGCAAGATCTAAAACTTTTTTGCGTGTATCGGCTGCTTCATGAAGATAATACCGCACAAGATCCGATCTCGTTTATGGTTGACACTTTTTCTTGTTAAACTAACCATATAACTTTCTTCTTCTCTCTCTGTGTAGTAACTTTTTGCTATAATCAGAGCTCGGAGTACAATTTATTTGACTAAGCAGCGTCGTGAAGCTGTTTGGAGATGGACCATTTGTGCAAGACTTGTCCGAAGACGTCGTAGAAGACGAGATCGGCTCGGTCTCCGGTCATGCTCACGGATAGAAAACCTTGCCCGTCATAATAGAACTTCATCTCCTCTGGCTTCCACGACCTTATGTCGCCCCTCCATGCCTTCGACCCGCCTCCACTAGTAATGAACTGAATTTCGCTGCAATTGTTGTTTTTTTTTTTTTAATGGAGAAAACGAGTTTTTGTCATTACTATTGAAGGAGAAGATCAAAGAAAAGTAATGCCAAAACTGTAGAAGCTACCTGTCTGTGCTAGTGATGTGCTCCAGGCAATGGTCATGACCATTCACATAAAGGTCAATATGATTGGCCTGATGCAAAAGAAGGAAAAAAAGAAAAAAAAAGAAAGGGTAAGTAATTGAGACGTTATCCTAGGATATAATAGCTGACGTGGAATAAAATGTTTAATTTGGTGCGTAAATAAATTAGTAATCGACCAAGAAAATGAGAATTTTCAGGAATGACCTCAAGGATGGGGAGGAGGTGCTTGACGAGCTCGACGGTGACGCCATGGTGACCTGCGCTTTTTATGGTGTGGTGACCGACCACGATTTTCCATTTTGCTGAGGACTCCTTTAGAGCTGAATCGACATCCTATTTTTGCAGTCATTTTTGACAAAAAAAAAGGGGAGAAATGTAGGCTGAATTAGGACAAAAAAAAAAAAGTTTCATTTATAGGACAATTTCTATAGACTATGGAACTTGTTTTCATATCGTTTTTTGGAATTGCATGCGGGATTAGAAAATTTCGTTAATTTCACGTGAGTATGCCTCGAAAAACATCTGATGAGTCGGAGATGCGTACCTTCAAGAGGTTGGACAGATATTGATCCCTCGGCTCCACGCCCTTCCAGTCGTACTTGTGCTCTCCTGGGTCCGTGAAGTACTTATCGACGAATGGTGTTGTGTCCACGAAGAAGAATTCCACAATTTCTGTCGGAATCGCCCCGGTAGTTAATAGTCACTTTCAATTGAAAAGCAAAAACGTAGGAGGAAATCCAACCACACGATTTTGGCCTCTTTTTATTATTATTTTTTTAATTTCTTAATTTCCATCTCTTAGACATGTCGATGCATGAGAAATGATCAAATTAGTCATCCCGAGAAAAGATTAAAGATGGTAATTACCTGCGTTTAGGATGAATGATCTGAAGCAAATCCACCTGCTGTCCTTTTTCTTTAGGACGGGGCTCAATTGAGCCTCAACATTGCCCCTATAATCATGGTTGCCCAAAACTGTGCGTACCACAAGAACAAGATCATTAATATTAAGATTAACGAAAAAACCCTTTCTCAGAATTTATTTCCAAATCCCTGGAAGGTTTTGCTAAGTCCTTTTGTGCTGTAAAATGATCTAACTTGAAGGCCTAAAATTGAACATGGTTATGATTAATTTCGGGGATTCGGAGTTTACCATTGTACCATGGCTTTTGCAAGCTCGGGGCGGTGTAGATGTCAGTGAACGACTCGAAAAACTCAGGGTCATCTTCTCCGGTCAATCCGTTTTCGTAGAAGTTGTCACCGGTAGAGATCACGAAGTCTATGTCCAGCTTCTCTCCAATCACTCCCATCTACGATCATCAATGAGGAAAATACAAGAATTATAGTGACAATCGCTTGTGATTTTCTACACTCTCAGCTTGATTTTGAAGGCCAAAAGCCAAGGTGAATTTCTCAACTGTAGCATATTTAAGTCACGAGAAAAACAATAAAGTATGACCACACTCGTGCCACAAAACACTCTATATAACATCATTATTAGTGACGAGATGCAACGAGTCAATTACTATTTCCCTATTGCTTTATTAAGTGCTTTAGTAATTAATCAGGATAATTCAAAGTTTTAAAAGTATCTCAATTAGGATAATTTGATATTCGAATTGTAGCTATTTGTGCAATAGATATTTTCTGATGAGTAATATGTACTTTTTTGGCTCAACATGATTGCCATGGACAATTTCATCATTGTAAACATAGAAGATTTTAGTGGTTAGTTTATCTTATAAATACTATGGTACGTCTCAATAAAAAAATGATTTATGGGGAATTTCATAAGAATTTGTCATAATCTAAACGTTCATGCGAGCAGGGTACCCCACCTATTCAATACGCGGGATAACTACTCAATATATCAGAAGTAGATCAAAATATGCTTTAGTACTATTTGTTTCTTAATAGTGGAGCGAGGGCATTTATTCCTAACGCAAGCTGGAATTCATAATGGAATATCCACCGAATGATGCTTTGCTGATGCCAGGGAGAATATGAACTACGACCGACACGCACATGGGAAGCCAAAGCACGCGATGTTGTCCATGGGAGAACCTCAACCCTACGGTCTGTCGAGAATGCATCGACTTTATTCATGATTAAACAGAAGCATCTTCCCACGCTCATAAAATGTGTGACGAGGAATGCAAGAACGTGTCCTGGAGAAGTAGGTTCTATTTGGGTGAAATTTCGTTTTATATTAATGTGGGGAGGTTGCGGAATTCACTTGCTTACGTAACCATGCGATTTGTCGACTAGTGTGTGACTTGCTGGTTAGGGTTCCCATCAGGATCGATTGACCTCTCCAAGCAAAGAAATGGAAGAAGAGAGAATCAGGAAGAAATGGATTTTCATTTTAAAAGAAGATCGCGTTTGTCAAGCAACATGCGCGTATTGTTACCATTCATCATCACTTCAATTTCATGAAATGTTGTTAGCTTAAGGGAAAGCAGGAAGAGAAAAGTAATTTGGAGCTCAGACGTCCTAAGCCTTAACAAGAAACTTACGATCGAACTCTTCCATCTTTCGATAATTATTTATGTGACGGCCTTAAATTCCATTTCTCAGTATATGTTCCCGACTTGATTGGACTTTTGCAGTGAATATAGGGTTTGATTGTATCAATTGAAGGGTTTAGAACGTGATTGCAAGTTGCAATATTAAAGTTTTGTTTTTAATTGCAAAAATTTAAAAAGTTCACGACCGGCTATAAAGTCGTAGTTGTCTCAAATGAAAAAGAAAAGGTTTCACTCGAACATTTTCGGAATTATGTTGCTAACACAGCAGATGATCCTCCAAATATACATGGGTTAAGGAAGTATAAGGAACACCGCACTGATTATTTCATAGAAAAATCGATGGGTTGGACAATCTGAGGGATACAAGATGTTTCGGGGACACTAATTATGACGTCATCCATTGGTACGAATTTTATTTGGTACCATTTAGGTAGGACTGGGCCATCAGAATTAGTGTTTACTTATAGGAAAAAACGAGTGGTTTCCCATAAGTTTCGGTGACCACGAGGTTCCGACGTTAAGAAACGGTAATTTCTTCATAATTCATGCAATTGACAAAAGAAAAGAGAAGGCTGGACGTGAGAACCTGGGAAGCAACTTCAGATTGATTGTAGTTCCCTTCTCTTCCCCAATCGCCGACGACCAAGAAGCTGAGAGTCCCGTCCGGTTTGGTGGCGTGTTGGAGCCGCTTGAACTCCGACGTGGCCGGGGAAACCAAGCATAGCCATAGCAACAAGCCAACCAAGAAGAGGAGGCGATGCCCGCCTTTAACCATCCTCTCGTTGTGCCGCAGAAACGTGTCCGGAGCTCAAAGCAATCCAAAGATCAAATCAGAAATATAACGGAGGGAAAACGAATGGAGGGATGAATTGAATGGCTTTCTTGATGCTGATGCGTTACATGGTTCTTGATTAGGGCTTTATATAATTGTTGGGAAGCGGTGTTTGATGTTGAGAAGATAGCTTGGAATTGGACGGAAGTCGGTTGACAATGATGGATGGCTTGTTGAGAAGGACGATATCGGATAGGGAAAACGGAACGATGTCAATTGTTGTTGGCTTTGACGATGTGCGTCGGTCGTGTGTCGCCAGTTAGCGTCTGAATTTGTGATTGGTATAATAATAAATGGCTTCGGACCTGTTGCGTGGTCATCCGAGGGAAAGAATCTCTCCGAAGGAAATTTCTCTCGACTGGGATTAGATTGGCTTCTTCGCGGGGACGCGTCAAGGCCGACGAAAACGAATGACGCAAACAGAGATATTCATAGAAGCACATCTAAACGATGTATAAAGGAAATGGATTTATCAGGGAAAATGACACAAATTGTCATTAAACATTGGGCAATGTGTAATATTTGTTGGCTGATTTTGAATCTCTTTTGTTCCAAAACCTAGTTTAAAATGTGACATTTCTCTTATTCTTATAAACCAACCACTAGTTCCTTCTGAAATCAATATGGGACAACCTAAACAATGTTGTTGGTTTTTAATTGGTTTAAATGTTCAATATAGTACCTAAACTATATAAAAATATATAGCACTGTAATTCCGTTAGTTCAAATAAGTGGTATTTGCTAATGTGGCTTCCAATTCATTAAGTTTAGACAGTGGACAAAAAGAAGGTTGGATATAAATTTATCCAAGTACGATAGTCATCTCAAATTACGATATAATTATCTGAGTCATTAAATAATGATAGAAACGTTAACATCTTAATTTTCGTTTCCTTTTCTAAATTAGATGGATACAAAGAAGGGTTTCTTGACTCATCATTTTCAAAAATCCAATTCAGCATATTATAATTTGCGTCATCAAATGATGTCTGATTTGTTATTTGAGCAAATGAGAGGTTTATGTGGAGCAGTCACCAATAGTTCAAAGACCACATCCAACAAATTAACCATTTGTGTCATTATCCAGATTCCCTAAGATAACTGGATCAAGTCCAATTATCTTAAACTAAGCAAAATGTTCCTATCTTTAGAGTAATTTACTCCAGAAAAAAGCCTCATCTAATATATTCTCTCTCTACATGCCTTCGCAGGAGTTTATGACCTCCCATATTGGGTTGCAACCTTTGATAGGAGATAGCTTGAGATTGAGCAATCCCTTGGTCGTCCAAGACTAAGCCCTCTGAGATATTCTTGTCTAGATTCATCAAATGGGTGGCTTGAGTCGAGTTGAAAATAGTCCAATCCAAATCAACTTATTTAACCCGTTTTGATCAATTTTTATGCAGTACAAATTTTGTGACCCATATCCGATCGACTCATATTGCTAAAAAACTTATATATTTAATTCAATTTAAGAAAAATCATACCCAAACTGAGGTGAGAGCATGAAGTTAGTGAGTGCGAGATCGAGTGAGGGTGATCGAGAATGAAGAAATAATCTTAAAGATAGATTGGGTCTAAGTAAGTTGTGAAACTATAATTGAAAAATGAAGATGTCTTTATTAAATATAACTAAACCATATAACAACTTAGCCCATCAAATATGAGTTTAGAAATTGTTTATGACTCATTTTGATTTGTCTACTCTAATCAAACTAGTTTAAGATTTTTTAGACAATTTTCCCCAAAGTGAAGGTGAAGTTTGTTGTTGAGGAAATATAGATGATAACTATGTTACCGAACATGTTAAAGCAAGATGATATGGAGTAAAATTTATTTACCCTGTTTAGTATTCACTCAAGCAAGATGGATAGCTTTTATATATTACACAAATTCTCTAAACATGACGTTCCAGCAAGTGCATGAATTATGGGGGTCTAAGAGTTCTGTTCGGTAATCAGTCTATGTTTCATCGTTCAGAGATCTCGAAGTAAGGTCTGGTTTACTTGCTTACGAACATTTCTTTTGAATTTTGATGCTTTAAGTATCCAAGTCATCGCTTTTCTGCTCAGGTGGTGCAGTATTACTCGTGGCAAGCTTCCGAGTTGCAGAGGCACGACACTATAATGAAGGACGGAAAGGTGATCCCGCTGTCTTGATCACAAAGCCAGAATGCACATGACTTGGAATCCACATTTGTAAAGGATCGACGGTTGGCACAGACGACATACGGGTGTATGAGCTGTGATGGGTGCGGGACTCCCGAAGTATTTTGTTGGGCCAGCATTTCTGCTGCTGTTGATGCGTGGAGAGATTACACGAACGAGCTTCACAAGAATTTACTCAGCAGCTTACCTTTCTGGATAAATCATCTAGAATGTGTTTTCATATGCCTCTGCATTTCACGAGCTTTGAAGGCGTCGAACCCATTTATTTGCCACGATTGCAATCGATAACTGGCACTGCACGTCGCATACACTTCGCAGCCCAAACTCGAAAGGAAGTGCTAAGTCATTTTCCCCATTTTAGCTGCCAGTAGCAGCTGGTCTCTTCAAGTCACTAGCCATATTACAGTTGCAGAAACAAAAGAAGTAAAATTAGGAGAGTCATGTTCAGTTCAGCTTTAGCAAGGGAGATTATGGTGAGAATAAATTTCTTAACACGTAATTTCTTTTTCCTTATGCATCATATCGATATACATGGTCTCGTTTATTTTTCTGCATCAGAGTCGACTCACAGCATGTTCTAAAACATTTTCGTGTGCATCGGCTAACCATATAACGTTCTTCTCTCTCTCTGTGTAGTAATAATTTGCTATAATTAGAGCTGAGAGTATAATTTATTTGACTAAGCAGCGTCGTGAAGCTGTTTGGAGATGGACCATTTGTGCAAGACTTGTCCAAAGACGTCGTAGAAAACGAGGTCGGCTCGGTCTCCAGTCATGTTCACGGACAAGAAACCTTGCCCGTCGTAATAGAACTTCATCTCCTCCGGCTTCCACGAGCTTATCTTGCCCCTCCACGCCTGCGACCCGCCTCCGCTAGTAATGAATTGAATGTCGCTGCAAATTTTTTTTCATAGAGAAAACGAATTTTTGTTATTATTATTAAAGGAGAAGATCCAAGAAAGCTAATGCCAAAGCTGTAGAATCTATACCTGTCCGTGCTAGTGATGCGCTGCAAGCAATGGTCGTGCCCATTCACGTAAAGGTTAACATCATTGGCCTGATGCCAAAAAAAGAAAAAAATAGGGAAAATATAAGTAATCGAGACATTATCCTATAGCTGACGTGGAATTGAATGTTTAAGTTGGTGCATATATGAAATTTAGTAATCGACCAAGAAAATGAGAATTTTGAAGAATGACCTCGAGAATGGGGAGGAGCTGCTTCTCGAGCTCAACGGTGACGCCATGCTGACCTGCGCTTTTTATGGTGTGGTGGCCGACCACGATTTTCCATTTTGCTGAGGAGGCCTTTAGAGCTGAATCCACATCCTGTTGCAGGCATTTTTGGGGAAAAAAGAAAAAAATGGGGAAATGTAGGGCTGGATTAGAAAAAAAGAAGCGTTTCATTTGCATGACAATTTCTTTAAAATATGGAACTTATTTTCATTTTGTTTTTCAGAACTTCATGTGAGATTAGAAGGTTCGTTAGTTCCACATAAATATGCTCTGAAAACAATCTAATAAATCAGAGATGTGTACCTTCACCAGGTTGAACAGATACTCGTCCCTCGGCTCCACGCCCTTCCAGTCATAGTTGTACTCTCTAGGGTCCGTGAAGTACTCATCGACGAACGGGGTCGTGTCCACGAAGAAGAATTCCGCGATTTCTGTTGGAACTGCTCTAGTTAATCACTTCTAATGGGAAAGCAAACGGTGGAGAAAAGTCCGTTTACAGAATTTTGGCCTCCTTTTTTCTTTTATCTTGATTTCCATCTCTTAGACACGTGGACGCACGAGAAATGATCAGATTAGTCATCCCGAGAAAAGATTAAAGATGGTAATTACCTGCGTTTAGGATAAATGATCTGAAGCAGACCCACTTGCTGTCCTTTTCCTTTAGGATGGGGCTTAATTGGGCCTCAACATCGCCCCTATAATCATGGTTGCCCAAAACTGTGCATGCCACAAAAACAAGGTCATTAAAATTTAAAATTTAAAAAAAACCCTTCATCAGAATTTAATTCCAAATCCCTAAAAAGTTCTGCTTAGTCCTTTTCTTTTATAAATTGATCAAACTTGAAGGCCTAAAATTGAACATGGTTATGACTAATTTTAGGAGTTCGGGATTTACCATTGTACCACGGCCTTTGCAAGCTCGGGGCGGTGTAGATGTCCGTGAACGACTTGAAAAATGCAGGGTCGTCTTCTCCGGTCAATCCGCAGTCGTAGAAGTTGTCGCCGGTGGAGATCACAAAGTCTATGTCCAGCTTCTCTCCAATCACTCCCATCTACGATAATCAATGAGGAAAATACAAGAATTACAGTAACAATCGCTCAGCTTGATTTTGAAGGCTAAAACAAAGGCGAATTTCTCTATTATAGAATACTAAAGTCATGAGATAAACAGTAAAAGCGCGAGCTTACTCATGCCACAAAGTACTCTATATGACCTTTTTATGTGCTTTAGCAATTAGATAGGAGAGTTCAAAGTTTTAAGAACATCTGAATTAGGATTATTTAATATAATAATTATAGTTTTTGTGAGATATATATATATATATATATATATGGGAAAAAGCAAAAAAAAACCCCAAACTTTGCCTCGAGTGACAGATTTACCCCAAACTTTATTTTGTGACGTAAAAAACCCTGAAATTTGCTAACTGTGACACATTTACCCCAAACTTTTATTTGTGACACAAAAACCCCTGAACTTTCATTTGTGTGACACATTTACCCTAAATCATAGGGGCATTTTGGTCTTTTTACTTTTAAAAACTTGTTTCTTTTTTTTTTTTTTTCTTCGCCGGCGGAGGGAAGCCTCGCCGGCGTCCGGCGAGGGAGGCCCTCGCCCGACGCCGACGAGGGCCGCCCGCCCGCGTCGGGCGAGGGTGCCCTCGCCACCCTCGCCGTCGGGCGAGGGCGGCCGCCGGCGTCGGGTGAGGGCCGAGGGGTGCCCTCGCCACCCCGCCCGACGCCGGCGAGGGCCCTGCGTCCGGCGGGAGGCCCTCGCCCGACGCCGCGAGGGCCGCCCTCGCCCGACGCCGGCGAGGGCGGCCCTAGCGTCGGACGAGGGCCTCCGGCGAGGGCGAGGGCCCCGCCGACCCAGTAGAGGGCCGCCCGCCCGACGCCGGCGAGGGCGGCCCTCGCCGGACGCCGGCGAGGGCGGCCCTAGCCAGCTCGGGCGGGCGCCGGGACGCCGGCTTCCCTCCGCCGGAGCCGGCGGAGGGAAGAGAGAATAAGAAAAAATACAAAAGAAAAAGAAAAAATAAAGAAAAAGACGAAAATACCCTTAATGGGGTAAATGTGTCACGTTTTGAAAGTTCGGGGTTTTTCACGTCACAAAACAAAGTTTGGGGTAAATTTATCACTCGAGGCAAAGTTTGGGGTTTTTTTTGGCTTTTTCCCTATATATATATATATATATATATATATATATATATATATTTCTATATATGAAGATCAAAAAACATCTTTTACGTTCAATATGATTGACATGGATGATCTTATCATAGTCAACATATGAACTATAAAGGTCGCTACTTCTATATATACATACTAAGGTACATCTCAATTGTTGATTTTCGGTGAATCTCACATAAATCTATCGTAATCTAAAAGCTCATATGAGCAAGGTATCCGCCAATTCGATGTGCTGGATAACCACTCAACATATTGTACTTTGATGAAAATATACTTTAAGTACCTCTATTTTCTAAAGATAGCATGGCATTGAATCCTAACGTAAGTTAGAAATCTCAATGGAATATCCATAGAATTATGCTTTGCTGATGAGAGAGAGAACATGAATAACGTAAAGCTAGTGGATGAATTCAAGACAACGAAACACTTTGGTTAGTTCCTTTGCTTTTTCGCTTTCATTTGGCTATAAACAAGTGACCTCTTCCACGGCGACTAGGTCAAGAACTTACGACCGGCACTCACATAGGAAGCAATCTCAACCCTATGGTCTGCCAATAATGCATCTAGTCCATTCGTTATTCAAAAGAATCATCTGTCTGCATGCCTAATTAATGTGGCATCACGCTCGTCAAATGCGTGACGAGGGTTGCAACAGCATGTCCTAGAAGTTTAGGTTCTATTTGGGGCAAATTTCGTTTTATATTGATATTGGGAGGTTAGGAAATTCACTCGCTTACGTAACTGATGCAATTTGTCAAAGATTATGTGACTTAATGGTTAAGGTTCCATCAGGATCTATTGACCTTTCCAAGGCAGATCCCCACACAAAACGAAGAAAAAAATAGAAAAAAATAGAGAAAAAGGAAAGAAACGGATTCTCATAAAATAGGAAAGTTAAAAAAAGGGCATTTATCAAGTAACAATGTGGATATGTTTACCATTCAAGATTCATCATCACGTTAAATCATAAATGTAGGAAGGCCGCCTTAGATCTAACCTACAACTTACAATCCAACTCTTCATCTTTCGATATTTTGCAAGATGAAAGTTTAAGATCATTTTTTCAAAGAGTGTGATGAAGTTCTTCCAACCAACAACATTAGATTTTTGGTCTAGTGGCGCTGAAAAATTGCTCATGAAGCGGTCTTAAATTGCATTTGTCAGTAAATGTTTTGGACGTAATAGTACTTTCAAGTAAATATAGGATTTGATTGCATCGTTTAAAATTTTTACAATTTGATTGCACATTTTAATAAAAATATAGGATTCAATTGTGAAAATTATAAACTCTACTAACTTGATTGCACTCCGTAAGTAAGGTAGCAATCGCTCCAAATGCAAAAGAAATTATTTCGCTTAAACATTCCGGAAGCATGCACCTGGCGGTCTATATATAGATGATCCTCGAAAGGGAAAAATAGATACATGTGTGCAATCTAAGACATCCATCCCCGCATACAAGATGTTTCAGGGAAGCTAAATATGACATCTTAATTGACAGGAAAAATATGAGTGTCTTTCCGTAAATTTCTCGAAATTGACCCAACGTTGTTAAGTCATCATGAGGTTCCAACGTTAAGCAACGCCAAAAGGAAATCATCATTCATGGAATTGACAAAAAAAAGAAAGGATGTATGTGAAAACCTGGGAAGCAACTTCAGATTGGTTGTAGTTCCCTCCTCTTCCCCAGTCGCCGACGACCAAGAAGCTCAGAGTCCCGTCAGGTTTGACGCGGTGTTGGAGCCGCTGCAACTCCGACGTGGCCGGGGAAGCCAAGCATAGCCATGATAACAAGCCACCCAAGAAGAGGAGGCGACACCCCCCTTTAACCATCCTCTCCTTTTGCCACAGAAATGTGTTCAGAGCTCAAAGCAATCCAAGATCGGATCAGAAATTAATGGAGGGAAAACGAATTGGGGGAGGACTCGAATGACTTTCTTGAGGATGATAACTTATACGGTTCTTGATTGGGCTTTATATAGCTTCGGTGGGGTGGTGTTTGAGGATGAGAAGATGGCTTGGGATTGGATGGAAGTGGGGTTTGACAATGGTGGATGGCTTGTTGAGAAGGACAACGTCGGACAGGGAAAATGGAACAATGTCACATGATGTCGGCTTTGATAATGTCTGTAGGTCGTGTGTCGCCAGTTAGCATCTGAATTTGTGGTTGGAATATAGTAATTGGCTTCGGATGTTTTGCGAAGCCATCTGAGGGAAAGAATCTCTCCAAAGAAAATTTTCTTACCGCCATAGGTGTTTTGGCTTCTTCGTCGGGGAACGTCCAGGCCAACGAAAACGAATGCCGCAACTAGAAATTCATAGAAGCTCATCTAAACTATGTATAGAGGAAATGGATATGCCAAGAAAATTAATATAAATGATTTTTGAATATTGATCCAATATGCAATACCGTCCTTGCACTTTTAATTTATACAATGCCTCCTGAATTGTTAGTAAATGTTTGATTTGATTCATAAACTATATAAAAGTGTTAAGTGTTGTCCTTCTGTTAATTCAAATGATTATATCTATTGATGCCACTTCTGATCCATTAAGTTTAGATAGTGAACAACCAAAAAAAGGTTACACGTAGATTATTCAAGTAATACATTCATATCAAATTACGGTATAATAATCTTCGTTATTAAATAATGATGGACATGTTAATGTCATAATTTTTCTTTTCCTTTTCAAAATTAAATAGATAAAAAGATAGGTATGTTAACTCATATTTTCAAAAAATTCAACTCAACATATAACAATGTTTGACTTGTTGTGTGAGCAAACGTAGTGATTGCATTGAATATTTACCAACAATTCAATATTACATTGAACAAATTAAAAGTCTAGAGTCCATATTACACATTGTGCCAAATTTCATGGATCATTTGTATCATTATCTCGATTCCCTCAGGCAAGGGATAATTAGATCAAGTCCAATTATCTTAAACTAAGCAAATGTTCCTATTTGTAGAGTAATTTACTCTATAAAAAACCTCAATCTAACATTTCTCTCTCTACTGAGGTTATGACCTCCTATATCAGGTTGCCACCTCAAATGGGAGGTCGTTTGAGACAGGGCAATCTCTCGGCCACCCAAGACTAAAGACCCCTCAATAACTCTTGTCTAGCCCCGTCAAATGATTAGGTCAAGCGGGTCGAAAATGATTAGATTCACATTGACCCATTTCTATACAACACAAATTTATCAACTCATACCCAACCAATCATATTACTAAAATACTTTCATATTTAATTATTTTTTAGAGTGCAGAGCGAGTGAGTGTATCGAATGAGGGTGAGAGAGAATGAAGAGAGAGTTAGAGAGCGGATTGTGTCTGAGTGAGTGATGAACCCATTTAACACTACTATTTACCATTTGAAACCTATTTATAATATAACTAATTCAGATAACAATTCAGCCTATCAAATTTAGGTTGATAAATAGGTTTGTGACTCATTTTGACATGTTTATGCTTATCAAGCTACAATTGACGAGGTGAAGGTGAAGTTTGTTGATGAGAACTTAATTACAGATGATAACTGAACCTATGTTATCAAACATATAAAAGCTTGACAAATTCTTAACTTCCATATTATTAGGAGCCAAATATTGCTCTTATTTACTAATGAGCGACTCAATTGGATTTAAAAGTTAAATGCATAGAAAAGATTCTTTTTTTATGAAAGCACGGATATGTCGGAAAGCGGGAAATTGTCCAAAAAGTACTAAATTTGCTACATTTTGGCCAATTCAATTTTAAACCATTCAGCTGTATTAATTAAGTCCTAAACCTTTTTATATTTTGCCAATTGAGTTTATCTGACCAATTTTAATTGGAAATCACTGATGTGGACATCGGTAATGCCACGTAGGGATGGCCTAGCATTGATATTAACAATTTTTTATATACATATTTTTAAAATTGAATTATTTTATAATTTTTTTCTTTTTTTCTTTAATCAAGTCCAATGAGGGTTGGCTGGTCCTTGCCCGTGACCAATGAGGGGATGGCCGATGGCCCTCCCCAGCCTTGGAAGAAAAAAAAAGAAAAAGACAAGGAAAAAAAATTATAAATAAAAGTTTCAGAAATTTTAAAAAAAATTATAAAAATTATTCATGTTAGTATTGATCACGTCACATAGGACATCTAGCATTCACATTAATGATTTCCTCCTAAAATTAGCTTAATGGACTCAATTGACAAAATATGAAAAGATTTATGATTCAATTAGCAAAATTAAAATGTTTATAATTGAATTTGTCTAAGTGTAATTGGTTTAGGATTTTTCGGACAACTTTTCCTCAAAAGCTGTGGACAATTTCATATTAATTGCCATGACATAATCGCCGGTTGTATTTTTGCGAAAGAATTGTTGTAATGGCATGAAATCATAGTAATAATTTGATTGGCAATTGCAATCTAACCAACATAAGGTCAATAGAGATACCGATGGACTTACAAATGATAGTTTACGAAAAGATCATTACAAATCTTCGGACATGCTTCAAGTGAAAAATGAAGATCTTCCTCTACACGATGGAGAAAATTCCCTTGGTCCTGCTCCACGTGTGCAAGACGCTGCCGGAAACGTCGTAAAACGCGACGTCGACCTGAGCCGGAGTGATTTTCACGGACATGAAGCCTTGCCCGTCGTAATAGAACTTGACCTCTTCCGGATTTGCCGGCCATTTCATCACCCCCCTCCAGGCCTTCGACCCTCCGCCACTTGTCAAAAATTGGATTGGGCTGCATTAAAGTCACCCCAATTAGTCGTTATTACCATTTGGATTTCGTTAACAGATGCTCGTTAAAATTAGATTAACAAATCTTCACGGCTTACAATGCATTGAGGTCCTTCAGGTCTTGCATGATTAGTGTTTTGAAAATTGAATTATACCAAATAAAGTATACTTAATAAGTGTCTCGAGAGCACTCGTTAATAAAATCTCGTCTCTCTTTAGATAGTGAATTTTGCATTAGCCGATAACACATCGGTTAATTTTCATTTTCCATTAGTAATGTTAAGAGTGGACAATTTCCTAAATAATTTTTAACGTAAAAAAAAAAAAAATGGGACTACTATGACTTTACTCAGTCTTGCAATTTGTAAAATAGAATAATCAATCCCCATTTCACACCGTCTTTCATTGTTGTTGCCAATCATAGCCAAAATTTCTCTGTCTTTTTACCTTTTTATTCCCACTGAGAGGAAAATCTGTCTTTGGTCTTTCTAAGATGACAACGGAAATGTTACCTGTCGGCAGTTGATACGTGCTCCAAGCAATGATCATGGCCATTGATGTACAGATCGACATTATTCTCCTAAAAAACAGAACATCGTGAAGATATATCCAGAAAGGCTGTTGTCAAGGACTAAGAAATTTTACCACGGTGGTCTTTCAAAGGAAGTGGAATTACCTCAAGGATTGGAAGAAGCTGCTTTACCAACTCCTCCGTGTTCCCATGGAATCCAGCAGTTTTGATGGTATGGTGTCCCACCACAATCTTCCAATTTGCCCTTGATTCTTTCAAAGCTGAATCCACATCCTGAATCAACCATTGCAAACACCGTGTTGAGATCGGATCAGGAGCTTCTCGAGTGCGGATTTTGATTTATGCTCTCGGGATTAAGATACGTAAGTTACATCTAAATAAGGGCAGAATGGATGATATGTACCTTGAGGAGATTGGAGAGATACTTTTCTCTGGGCAATACCCCTCTCCAGTCATAGTTATAGCCTCCTGGCTCTGTGAAGTACTCATCAACAAAAGGATTTGTGTCCACAAACAGGATATCCACAATTTCTGCTCATACAGATTATTAAGGAGATTTGATCAGCAAACAAGATTAAGTAAATCATACAACTAAAAAATCTTCGAGCATATGAACCTACACATGCTTCATTTCGAGTGGAAAAAACAAGAAAGTATTTCCCCGAACACTATTAATGGAATGATGTGTATTTACATCTAGAAGTAACAACTAAAACTCCATTGTTTTGGCTTACCGGCATTGACAATGAAAGATCTCGAGCAGAGCCATCTGCTGTCCAATGCTCTGAGGATGGGGCTAAGTTGTGCCTCAACATCTCCCCTATAGTCATGGTTGCCCAGAACTGCATGCACCAAAAAGACAGAAAAGTAGCATAAACAAGAATCAGTATCGACACGAGTCAGTGATCGACACACACACGAATAGGTTTAGTAGATTGAAAACTGTTCGATTAAGTTGGCCAAAGACTCCTGGTTAACAGGGATTGTAGGCTGAGGTACTTGGCCCATCACAGGGTTCTTAGGAATCCAATTTTGACCATAATTCTGGCCAAAGTTTTGTCCCTGGAAAAGAGCTTGGGGTTGCTGATTCCCTAAGGCACCTATTGTATATTCTGACATGGTAATGTATTCCGTTGTGGGAAACTCTTGATCTCTTTGCCAGTTTGGTGCAACCCTTTCATTAAGGCAACCTTAACTTACTTTGCCGTCATGTTCCGGAGAACTCACAATGCCCAAATGTCCTTTCTTGAAAGCTTACTATGTTAGATAGGTTTTCTTTTTTTCCATTGTAATAACCATGTTGTATTGATTTAGTGTCGATGTGTGGCTAGGAATTAATTGATCCTGTCTCGCCTAAATTACCATATTATTAAAGAGCTAGGTATTTACCATTGTACCATTGCTTTTGCAAACTCGCCGCTGTGTAGATTTTGGAGAACGACTCATCGAATGCCGGATCGTCAACCCCGGTGAGTCCATCGTCATAGAAGTTATCGCCTGTGGAGGCTACGAAATCTATGTCCATCATCTCCCCGATGATGCCCATCTGCCACACATAGCTAATTCAAACTTCCAAACTTCCAAAACTGTACACATGTACAAAGCCATTTTACTTTCATCCGTCGTAAAAATCAAGCATCATTAAGCTGTCAAGATGCAATATCAAGAGTAGATCTGACAAATAAAATAAAAACATTGGAATTATATCGTTGTCCAGTGTGTTCCCTTCGCCCTAAAGAACAGAGAATATTAAGGTTATGCTGGTTTTTTACGTTCAGTAACGCAAATCAATATATATCAGTAAAGAGATTGACGAGGATAACATGTCCACGACCCAAATCATCAAAAGCCACAATAACGAAATCAAGTCTGCGTGGCATTGAGAATAGTAATTGGACGTTTGAACACTGCATAGAAAAGCTAAAATAATTAATTTTCTGGTCAGATGTCCGCGTTGCGCTGCACGAGAAAGCATAAATTATAGTCCAAGGAAGTAAAACTTCTGATTGGCTGAGTTTAGGCTAGGATTGGTACTAGCCTTACAAGTGGCGTGGTTCCTTTCACATGCATGTGAAAACATGTCATGCATGTTTCATTCCATAAATTTCATAATTTCATGAATGCCTTTCACCATACATAGCCTTGATGGCAATATTTTACCCAAAGACCCATGATTACATGTATATACACATGCATTTCATCCATATGTAGTCACGTAGAGATCTCTCGAGATGAATAGTGACAGATAAAACACCAAAGAGGACTTATAGAAGAATAAGATTGTGACCTGGACAGCAACTTCAGTTTGGTTGTAAAGTCCTTTTCTTCCCCAATCTCCCACCACCAAGAAGCTCAGTGAGCTGTCGGGCTTCGGCGAGTGCCCGAATCGCTCGAGTTCGGCGTGAGCCAAACCCGAACACATCATTATTGCTGCTAGAATGAGAGGAGCCAATGATGCGAGACTAGAGGTGAGGGGAGTAGCCATGGCCGTCGGTGGCTCTGCGACTTTTCTTGGGGCAAGAAGAGGAAAGTAGCAATGCATGATTGGATCAGAACGCAGGGAGCAATTTTTTTATATTGCTCCGGTGCCACTTTTCCTAGAGGAGATAGGGAAAACAATGTGCCATTTTGTGATAAAATAATGAAAAGGGTGTCGATTGTTATTATGTGCATATGGTTCCTTTTGCACAGATCAGGAAGCATGGCGTTGATGACAAGTGATGCACAGCAGGACAAGGCAACTCTCGCTCGGATGGTTGGGGCACTTTGGTGATGGACAGACCCCCACTTGCCACCCTATCCGTATCCACGATCCGTCTATCCACTCTTATCATTTTGCTTTAACATCAATTTTTTAAATTATCCATTCGACCGCTCAATAATTCGAGTATATATAGTCCTGATTTTTCCCATTAAAATGCATGCGTGAGTTATTTTAGAAAAGAATTATACATTGTAAAATTAACATGATGTGGAGTAGTTAATATATTTTAATTAGTCCGTAACTCATTGATTTAAGCTTTTGAGTGAAGTTTTTGAGTAAATGTGAATTCAACTGGAAATGTTGACGGGCTCGGTTTCATTTTGTCGATCTGCCCGAAAGAAGATAATGGGCTCTTGTTGCGCACTCCTAACAATTTCACATATTTTCATACGAGTGAATAGATGTATATGTTGTTTATTCGAGCCGCTAGAGGACTTTTACAGTTTAAGCCCACATTTTTTTTGGTAGTTTGGGCTTGGGTCTATAAATAATTTCAATTTGGTCGGTGGATCTATGAATCGTTATTGGGTATATATAATCCCTTTATCTCGTATTTGATGATTGTGATAGAGAGATGAGATGAGATGTGCTAGAGTTAGTTCTAATTTAATGATGAATTAGGATAAAAACCTATGTTTTGTTTTCTTTTTCTCGTTTTTACTTTCTATTTCGTTAGCTCATATCAATTTTTAGCTTAAAGAAGTGGGAGGGGGTGCCTTTTCCTATATTGAGGGTGTTAAATGTGTATATAACCTAATCAAAGTAGTATATTATAATTAATTATCGATCAATCATGTAGCATATTATCATTGACAAAAGACGTTTCTTATCTTAATACGCTCTTTAATTTTATGAAGCAATTGTCATGATGAGACGCATGACCGCTTCAGAAGCCCCATCTCTCGTTATGTTTGATGCAAAAGAAAACTAGAATGGGCTTCACATGACCCAAATTGCTGAACAAAGGACATCTCATTTTGATACTCTTATCGGTCATTATGTCTTTACATATAATCTTGATTCATTATAACTACTATATAAATGTAATCTATATATGTTGCAATTTATTAGATATAACTGATAATCATGGAGAGCCAACTTCAAAATAAATAACACATAGTACCCAGAACATTAATTTAAAAGAACCGACCCGTAGATTCAAATACAGAAAAATATTTATTTGCAATAATCGGCTCGAAGCAATCCAAATGGAAGAAGGCTTTCATGCGAACAATCCGAAATACAAGAGGACTTTGAAACTAAAGACGACCAAATTGATCCTGACTCGAGTCCCAAAACCAGACAACTCAAAATGAATCAGGCCCAAATTGATCACAATAGACCCGACTTGCACTTGAAATTTGATAGACCGAGAGGACTCATATTCGAGTATAACCTGATATTGAACCTAAAGAATTGAAACCAAGCCGACCCACCGATTTGCCACCTTTAGCTATATATAATGCTAAAGATATTAAAATTAGTTCACAAAATCAGTGGATTAATTGATATGACGCATTTAGATAAGTGGTTCATGCTCGATACCCAATCGACTTACCTTTATTATTTGACATACAAAAAATTTATAAATAATATGTAGGACCCAAGCATTATACCATCATTCACCTTTCCTCTTTTTTAATAGTGCGAAACTACTTATAAAAGGAAATATTACTAAAAAAGTCCTTAATCTATTCAGTTCTAAATTTATTTTTTTGGTCAATTGAGTCTTAAGTATCTTGTAATTGTGCCAATTCAATCCTTTCGATCAAAATTGGCTAGCCGTTGTTGATGTGATCACCGGCCGGCATCGACGGTAATTTTTTTTAACAATATTTTATTTTTCGAATTATTTTATTATTATTATTATTTTAATCTTTCTTTTCCTCTTCACTCCTCATTCCTTTGGCTTCGGCGACCGGCTAGAGGGGAGGGCTAGTGGTTGTCGGATTGAGGTTGCCAGGCAAGCTCGCCCAACCACCGGCAAGTGAGTCCCCATCGATTATGGCGAGGATGAGCTCGCGGACCAAGTGAAAGCGAGGCTTCTATCACCAAATTTGATGGGGGCTCGCCTCATTGGTGGCTTGGGCGAGGGCGACCTCGCCCAGTGATAGTGAGGTGAGCTCTTGCTAGATTTGGTGGGGGCTTGCCTCACCAAACCTAGTGACGGTGAGGCCCCCCTTGTCGAATCTTGCAAGGCCTTGCCTCGTCTTGCCTCGCCGGTGGCTGGGCGAGCTTGCCCTTGCCCAATGATGGTGAGATGAGCCCTTGCCACCCTCGCCCAACCACTGGCGAGGCCAACCCTTGCCGATCCGGCGAGGACTCATGTTGCTAGTGGCTGGGCGAGCTTGCCCTTGCCCAACCCTCGCCCCCTCGCCCAACCCTCGCCCAGTGATGGCTCGCTCGATTGCCTTGGTTCGGTGACCGGCTAGCCCTCCCCTGTGGCCGATCACCGAAGCCAAAGGAAGAAGGAGGGTGGGGGAGGGAGGAAAAAAAAAAAAGAGAAAGAAAAAGGAAAAAAAGTAAAGGATACAAAATTAATAAAATAATTAAAAATGAAATATTATTAAAAAAAATTGTTGCCAACATCAGTCGATGCCACATCAACATTGGCCAGCCAATTTTTGCAGAATAACTGAATTGGTATAGTTGCAAAATGTTTATGACTCAATTGGCTAGAAAAATACATTTAAGACTAAAGTAGCACAATTACAATAGGTTTATGACTTTTTTGGTTATTTTTTCACTTATAAAGCAAAAAAATTCTTGATGGGCAAGATCCAAAATGGGATTGGGCGATCTGATAAGTATACGATTGTCGCGACCAAATTTTTCGGGTGTGAACCACCTAGGGTTTAGCTAATGGATTGTTAAGCCTAAACTTAACTCGGGCTCTCCCAAGCCCATACCAACTCACGACTTAAATTCAAATATCTAGCATGCAAAAGATTTTTAATCAAGAGTCGCCACTAATCGGTTTACGGTAGGTCGATTAGACACCTAAGTAAAATAATTGGAGAGTTATTTTACTCCTACGAACCAAAGACTTTGGGTACGGGGGACTTGGTTACACTAGACTATCCTAGTGCCCTTTCGGTACCATTTCTTTTCATTTTCAAAAAATGTTTTGCAGGCAGCTTGAATTGATTTTAAATTTATTCCCTAACACGTGAGGCGATCATGCAGGTGCGCAAACCACCAATTTAACATCTAAGAAAGCAATGAATAAATTGCATGACTTACCTCATAGCAACGAAAGCATCTGCGTTGTTAGATCGAATTCATGTAAGCAATCCTAGATATGATTTCTAATTAACAAGCAATCACTCAATTTTTGTTTTCACTTTTTTAAACGAGAACATAGTCCATATGCAATGCAATGCTCCTAATCTAATATGAAATAATATGGCATGGCAACACGTCCTAAACTATATGAATGAGTAAAATTTTTTAATGAACATGCAACAATTAGATATGCAATCTAAATTAGCCAAAATAACCTAATTCTAATGATGAGCAATTTAATTAGAAATGAACCTAATAACAATCACTAAAATGACGTGCATTTCATGGACCTAATTCTATATGACTTGCACATGATTTTTCTATTCTAAAAATGCAAGCTATCCTAGAAATTGCAACTAATTTATCCTAAGACAAATTTTATGAAATTCGAAATTTTTTAAGAAAAAAATGCAAAAATGATCTAGCTAGATTAAGATTCTATCTAATTTAAACTAGGGATTAAGTCATATTAAATCCTAATTTAAACTAAGACATTATCTAAATCTAAAATGCAATTTATCTAAAAAGATGATCTAAATTTAAAATGAAACATGCAATTCTAATCTAATATGCACAATGATTTTTTTTTTGTGTTTTTCTTTATGAAATTCGAAATTAAAACTAACACATAATTAAACATGCAATTCAAATAAAAAAACTAACAACCTAAATGAATGCACTTTTTTTTTTTTGTTTCCTTTTTCATGATTGAAAATAAAACCCCTATTCTAAATATGCAAAGATAAAAAAAAAAACAAACCTAAACCTAATTCAATTTTTTTGGATTTCCTTTTCCTTTTACGAAAATAAAATTGATTCAAACACCACGACATCAAATCAAGCAAGATAAGATTGATATCCAAAAATTGACGAATCATATCTCGCGCATGAGATCGGGTTAGCCAATTTTAAAATAAACCGCTAATCGGATCTCGAGCATGAGATCGGATTGGAGATTTTACGAGAGATTTCGAGTCGGATTTCGGGCGCGAAAATCGGACTGTCAATCCCTAATTTGATGCAATTTCATGTCGGGCAATTCAATCTTACATCAAGGAATAATTATACTAGAAAAATAAATAAATAAATAAAATATAAAGTGAATAAAAAAAGAAAAGCTACCTAATGTGATTTTTTTCCTTTTTTTTTTTTTTTTGCTTTTGCTTTTCAAAAGAAAAGCTCGGCAGCTCGTGCGGCTGGTCACCGGAGGTGATGGGTCGCCGGCGTTCGGAGCTCCGGCGAAAGCGAACCGGCAGGCGGGCGGAGGCTCGGGTTGCAGCGGGCGTCACTCGGAGAGGGAGCTGCAGGGCGTCGGACCTCGGCGATCGGTCCTGGGTCGCGGGCAGAGGAGCGGCGTCGGGCCGTGGCTGCAGCAGGCGCCGGTTCTGGGTTGTTGCTGCTGGCGTCGGGTAGGATGCAGGAGCGACGGCGGCCGGTGGAGCGACGTCAAGACAGGGGCAGCTTCGCGGGTTGCTAGCAGATCGGCGGTGGTGGAGCGGCGGTGCAGCGGCGGCGGGCTTCGGCTTGGTTGCAGATCCGAGCGCGGCTTCAGCAGGCGTCGTGAGGAGGCGGGTCGCGGCTGTGGCTTCGACGGTGGTGTTGCTGTCGCGGCGGCGATCAGCAGCTCGGGAAGCGGCGTCGCCGGCAGAGCAGCGGCGATCGGCGACTCAGAGGTGGCTGGTGGCCCGGGCAGCAGGCGGCGTCCGGCGCGGGGAGAGTTCACAAACGAGCGGAGATGGCCGGCGAACAGATGCTGCCCAAGAAGATGAACAGTGCGCGAACAGTGCGCGTCTTTCCTTTTTTATTTTTTCCTGTTGTGCTGTTCTGTCCCCTCACGTCTGCAGCACCTTTTCAGCCGAAGGAAAAGCTCCTGCTGACCTTGCACTGGTCTGCTTATGCTGTTCAGCCCTTTTCTTTCCTTCAATTTTTTTTTTGTGTTGTTTTCTCGACCCTCAAAGAAGCGAAGGAAAAACCTCGAGAATCGGACCCCCTCTTGTGCAGCCGTGTATTCAATGTGTGGCCTCCTCGAACCCTATGCGTTTTAATTTATTTATATAAGAATGAATTAGGGTTCTAATCTTTCAAAATTGATATCCACAAAGATTCTTTTTCGCAAACACAATATTTCGATATTCGTTTTTCCACTCGCCCTATTCGAAAAATCCTATCATATCTCGAAAATTTTCAAATTCTTATTTTTTACGAGATAATTTTCGATAATTAAAAAAAAAAAAGGGCTTGGGCCAATTTGCTCGCTTAAGTGGGCTTAAACTACTGTCAATTTAAAGCTCGTAACCACTAATTCAAACCCATCCACCACCTAGGTTCAATAAATAAATGCGAAATATGCAAACTAAAAATAAATGCACCTAAATCTATATGCTATGCAATTAATATATTTTTTTTTCAGGGATAAAATTAACCCCCTAATTTTTAATGCAATAAATGACTAAACGTGTCGCCAAAATTTAGGTGTCAACAGCGATATTATTATGTTAATTTCTTTGTAAAATTGATGTGTCATGCAATATAAATGTTAGACAAACCGTTTTCCCCAATAGTTTGAACTGATAGGTGTATACGATTCACCAAGCATTGGAGAGGCAGGTGAGATCTCATTCTCGTATGATTATTTGGACTTAATTAATCTTTCCGTTATACAAGCTGCATGCCTCCTATCGATGTTGAAAAGTAGAGAAAGTTCCTTAGGCACAAAATACCCGGCGATGAAAAAGTTCTATTACTTGCAGTTTGCTTAGGGTCTGCATGGTAACGTTTCTGTTTCTCCCAATTTCTGTTCTTTTATTCCCCGGAACAAAAAAAGAACAGAAATCCGTTTGGTAAAACATTTGTTCGAGAACAATTTCTCTACTTTTTGTTCTCGGGAATAGATTTGGAGCGAAACGAGAAACAAAAAAAAGTTGCTTTTGTTCAGGGAATAACTTCTAGAAATAAACCAATTTTCCTTTTTATTTTTCTTTTATTCCTCTCTTGTCGTGGTCACCTCCAACCGCCCGTGCCGCCGCCGACCGCCGCCGCCGACCGCCGGTCGCCGCGCGCCGCCGCCGCGCCGCCACCCACGGAGCCGGCCACCCACCGACGGCGGCGGCGGCGTACGCGGGCGGCGGCGGGCGCGGTTGGCGGTCGACGATCCATGAGCAAGAATAAAAAATGAATAAATACAGAAAAAAATCGTTACGTTACCAAACACATTTCTATTCTTTTTTTATTCCAAGAGTAGAAATTTTGTGTAGTTATCAAACGGGTTCTTTTACTCAGAAATTGTTCCCCATAATAGAAATAGAAAAGAACTATTTCTGAAAAAAAAAACTCTTTCCCAGTCAAGAAGCGTTACCATTCGCACCCTTAGTTGGTTGAAATCAAATCAAGCCCCACGGACGTAAAGCATCGATCCCATCCGCGTGAAAGTTTGAAAAACGCATCTGTCGCGCGACTGATTTAAAGAATTAAGACCAAGAAAGTATAAACTATATATAGATAATGCTCTCCGCTCTAAATTTCGTCATGAATAATACACGTAACTAGACATTTTAAAGTAGGGAAAAGAAAAGGAAATCCCCGTGTAAAGTTGACTGGTGTACGCGAAAAGAATGGGAAGGAACCCAAGCGGCAATGATCCAAAGAAGGAGCGACTGATGCACGCAACATTTAAGTGACGGTTGTGGGTTACGAAGCAGCTTTAGAATGAAAAGAGCAACGATTACCATAAATGATGTTCGATGTGGATGATTTATTAAGTCTTCGGTTCCTCGGCGGGCGGAGGACGTATGTTTGCTAAGAAGAGTTGATGAAGATTGAAGACATCAGCTGTTAATGGGCTCCTCTTTCACTTTCAATGGGTTCGGAGCTTCCGCCCACTCTATCATCAGAAAAACACATCTCAATAATGACGAGGACGATGATTATTTTTGACAAATGTCCCTCTAAAGTATCGAGGCAGACTTGTTCAAGAGTGCTGCAGTCAGCCTGCAGTACATGTCACATTTTAACACCCATTAGTCTTATTAAAATGCGATCGGCCTTTCATGTAAAAAGCACTAATTATAAATAAAATAAAATAAAAATGAATTGAACTCGAAAAGCTATGACCCGGTTTGCCCCTTTAATTTGTGGGGGCGAATTGCACTACTCTCACCGAACTATGGCTTACGTTACTCTCACCAAACTATGGCTTACGTTAATTTTTTTTGGGTGCCGCTAGGCTGACGGTCATCGTTATTTTTGAAAATAACGGTGAACTCCCAGCCACATATTCCAAATTCAGAGAGGGACAACCGAAAGGTCCAGTTTTGTCCTCTTTATCTTATTTTAGCCTTTCTTAAAGTTTTAGTTTAGGTTATGTGCAAATACTTTTGCAACAGTTCATAGAATTTTTGCTTCTATAAAAGTACCACCCTCCCCAAAAAAGAAATATGCACAATAAAATAGACCCTTTAAAGTACATCTGCAATAATCAATCACATTAGAGTGATCAATTAGAGCATAACACATTGATTATCTGGTAGATAATGCGTCCCAGATGTCATATTTCATTAAATATAACAAAACAATATTCTATTTAAAAATATCTCTGAGCACAAAATTCAAATGATTCATTGAAATACTACATAAAATTCCATAAAGTTGCGTCAATGGGTAAAAAAATAGACATAATTGCATTAGATGCATATATTTTGTAGAATTTTTATGTATTTCAAATGTTATGAATTTTTAAAAGAGAACTAGTTTTTGAAAATTTGCCAATTAACAAAAGGATGAAAAATCATTGTATAACTTGTTGACACATTCTGCACACTCCAAGGGAAAAAACAAATAAAAGAATCGTTTCTTAGTTTGCATAACAGGAACGGGACAAACAAGTGAGAAGGTTCCAAGCGCAAATTTTGTGGTCAGGAATGGTCCGTCACTCTTTGCACGAGTAATGGACCATTATATAAACATTATCCTATTTTTTTTTCCCTTAGAATAAGATTTGGTTCGTTCAAATGAGACCGTTTTGCCTGACATCTCTGTCTCTGGATAATCACCTCCATAATAACCACTGCTTACGTACTCTTGCAGGAGTAGCTAAGAATCGCTTTCGCTTGAAACCGCGAGAAGGCTTGAGATCACCATCACTGTTTTGCGTTGCTTGTGCATTATTAAACAGCAAATGGGGCTTCATGGAAAGATCCTGTTTCGCTTTTTTATTGTGGCTTCTGATCTCATCCTCACGCTTCTTGAAAGGCAGAGGTCCACACGGAAACGATAAAGGAAACTATAGAATTACAGCTCGAACGCTCAACAATGGTGGGTGACACGGCAGACGTATGAGAGAGAGAGAGAGAGAGAGAGAGAGTCTTGAGTTCCTGTGTGGCTGCAGATTGGTGTGGTTATCAAATCTCACCCCAAGTTGCAGAACCTTTATTGATTTCTCCAGATTCATTTCAGCGAACAGAGAGAGCTGAGTGCATTATAATAAGCAGGCAGCTCATCTCAATCACCCTGCATGAAAGTTGGACTGATGCATCTTCATGGGACCAAGTGGGATTAAAACTAAACGTGATGTGTTTTCGGTCTGAATTTTTCCAAGGTTAGGTTAGATACCGTTGAGAGGTCACGCAAGTTCTTTAAGCATTTCTGTGACACGATAGGATTCATATTGTAATTTGTAACCCACGTAAGAGGCATAGAATTTACCAACTTGTCTGGTGGGGACCATATTTTTGTGTGTTCAGCCTATCGCATTTCGATTTTGGTTAGCCAGTATCTTTGAAATACTTGTTAAATATGAAAACATGAAAATACTATATTCTGAAACACCATGAGATAACTAATTTAAATTAGTAATGAGATTATGATATATTACATTTTCAAGCAAGTTGGAGTATTGCATATGAGTTTTTGGAGGATTTTACGTATGTGAAATCTGATGAGATAGCTCCAACAGATTTATATAAAATTCTTGCAAAAATATCTGGAGGATTCTGGGGATATAGATTTGATCTACAAATGAAAAATATAATGATTGTTACAACTATGATTTTTTTATTATCTATCATCGAGTTGATGTTTAATAAGAAAGTGAGCAGTTAAAATCCTTGAATTAAGAATAGACATGAAAACGTTGCTCGATAACCGTATGTATTATGGAATTACTCAATATATTTGGATAAAATGGATTTCTATACTAAATCAAATTAATATCTAATGCTAAAGAAAAAAAAAATTCAAGAAAAGTGTCAGATAAGTCCTAAATCTAATATATTAGTGTCAATTTAATCATAAATCTTTTAACTATGCAAATTTAATTCTAATCTTTTGACCTAGTGTCAGTTTAGTCATTTCGACTAATTTTGGCTAGATATGACTGATGTGGATGCTGGCTAGCCTATATGGCACCGCTGGCATTGTCACAAACAATATTTAATATTATTTTAAATATTTTTTTGATTATTTTAATTATTTCTTCTTCTTTTTTTTTTTTAATTTTATTTTGTTGGCTTTCTTCTTCCTTTTGCTAGTGGCTAGCCACTAGCCATGGCTGGGTGAGCGGGTTGGCCTTGCTTGAGTGAGGGCTCCCCTTGCCAAATTTAGCGAGGTCGGCCCTCACCTAGGCTAACACGGCCTTGCCAAATCTTGTGAGAGGAGCCCTTGCCAGGCCTCACCCTCCCTTAGCCAAGCCTCACTTGTGGCAGGCGAAGGCGACCATTACCCATGGGAAACTAGCCCGCTTGGGTATGGCTGATCACTGGTAAAAGGAAGAAGAAAGGAAAAAAGAAAAGAAAGGAAGAAAAAAAATTAAAAAAAAGGACAAAAATATTATTAAAAATTATCCATATCAGCATCGGCGGTACCACGTAGACCTCTTGACGTCTATGTTAGCAATATCTAATCAAAATTAGCTGGAAGAATTGAATTGGCAATAGGTAAAAATGTTTAAGATTAAATTGGCACAATTAAAAGGTTTTGACATTAATGTAATGGGTTTATGACTTTACTAGTGATTTTCCAAAAATAAATAGCTCTATATGTACTTCTCGTTAGACAAATCATTTTTAACGAAACTTAAATAATGTGGGAGTCAAACTTACATTTTATATGGAGAGAGAATCATAATGGCATTATGGTTAGCTAGAGGAATTGACTCCACTCGACTTCCAAATAAACTTGCCCATATCTATCATCTATAATTTAAGTATATGCTGATTTGACCTCACTAAGTTGTAGCCTTTGGCATCCCATTAAATTCTTTGAACAAAATTTGATCATTATGGAACTCTAAAAATTCCAAGTTACTATAATAATTTTTGCTTTTTCCTTTTTCTCTTTGCGGCCACCAGGTCACGGGTGAGGGCCAATAAGAGCCTTCCTCACGGCCTCTAGTGAGGGCAGCCTTCACGTCCTTTGGCAAGGGCTCTCCTATAGCTAGTGACCTCCACTACAACTTTGCCTGGAGGAGGGAAATAGGAGGGGAAAAAAAAAATAAAAAAAAGGAAAGAAATATTCGAAAATTATAAAAAAAAAATGCAATAACTATTCATGTCAGTAATGGTCGTTTTATGTGTAATGTCCAGCATC
Source organism: Eucalyptus tenuipes (assembly GCA_014182365.1). Lineage (NCBI taxonomy): Eukaryota > Viridiplantae > Streptophyta > Magnoliopsida > Myrtales > Myrtaceae > Eucalyptus > Eucalyptus tenuipes. Next base: position 25,532,980 of record CM024538.1, on the reverse strand, counting down.
TACATTAATAATTTTAAGGTAAAATTGGCTGGAAAGACTATATTGATAAATTGTCAATAGGTTTATGACTAATTTGATATAATTGAAAGGTTTATGATTAAATTGGCTGTCATATAATAGATTGAAGATTTTTTTTTTAATAATTTTCTCTTGAAAATGACGATTTTTTTTCTAAGTCTCTGTTAGTGTGGAAGAGTTATCAATTCGAGACATGTGAAATACGAACAATGAATCTGTGTTGATTTGCCACACTCTGAAAAATTGTAATTTGTTGAATTTGGCAAAAAAATATTTATAAACTTTTTGATTGAACCATAGCCACATATTTTAATATTCAATTTTATCAATAATATTCCGATAGATGTGGATGCGCATCAACTCAATTGGAAAGTGTATGATTATGTAACGATGTCATAACTTAGTCCAATTTGTGAGTCAAGATTATATCCATACTCAATGCAAACGAGGATAGTGAAGTAAAATCACGTGTAATTTCAAAATCAGACTCCAAAATTGTCAAATTTTCCTTAAATCTATATTACTGTTTGATAAATCAATTTAAAAAAAAAAAAAAAAAACACTCAATTTATTTAGGAGACTGACCTACATTGTGTATTGAGTATGCTCCTTAACATTCTTTACTTGATTGTAAGTTGATTATTGCACTAAAAACACGGAAAGACATTGAACAAATATATTACAAAGACTGACAAAATAACAATAAGAATGCTTTTAGCCTTCCACCTATATTCACGAATAAAAGTTAGGAAAATAAATTCTCCCCAAACCTAAAATTGTCAAGGAAATTGGTAGCTGTTGACATGGATACATTAACTTGATATCTTCTTTGTCTTTTTGGTTCAATCATCATAAACAGAATGATAACCATGTATCTCTAAAACAAATTTCAAATTGAGAACTTATAGCTTCACCTTCAATTTTTCAATTGATACGGCTACTACTTTCCAATCCTTATTTTGATTATGTTACTTCATAATGTTTTGCAGCTAGGACAGTCAAATTAGTTTTAAAAGAGTGGATGCAAAAGAATCCTTAGGAATATATTATTACGGAGCCTTTTCCAAGTGTTTTTTTTTTTCTGGACTTGCCATGTACGATTGCAGATTGCTCGGATTGGCCTCTTCTCATTCCACGAAAAAGTTGCGGTGCTTTCTCCATAATAATAGCCGCCGCCTCAACATTCATCGGATTATGTCTATTCCACTAACATTCATTTAGTTATTTTTATGAATTTAATATTTATGATATGGATGTCTATGTTGGACGTCTGTTCCACTAACTTTCATATTTGACATCCGTAAAATTCTGTCACTTTTCTTATTATATCAATTTCGTTCGTGCATATATTCGTATACTTAGCATTATTTCAAAACTAGAAAAATTAAAGGCAATTATTACTTGTGCCACATCATCCGACGACACCACGGGTTATTATACAAAAAAGTCCATTTTCGGGCACTCGTCCACTTGCGCTTTTAAAGTCCGCGGTACAGAAGATATCCTTCAAATCAACCAATATGCTGTCGAACACAAGGACAAAAGGAATATTATATATTTATATGACTCCCACATGGCTAAAAAAATATTCAATTTATTTTCCTCACGATTTTGTTTTCCTTCGTTCTTGAGATTGGACAAAATTAACTCCAGCTATAATTATATTTGATGGAATACTAATATGAATATCGCATGTGTAGAAACTTAATTACTAATACATTTAGGCTGTGCATGTTTCTAGTTCAATGATGAAAAGATTCATTGGAAGAAATTTCTTCTTCTTATGGATGAAAATAACATTTTGGGCGTGTCTCCAGTTGTGATTATCTTTGATTGTAAACATATACATTTTTTTTTTTTTGCAGATTTAAAATTGAAACTATATATATGTGGTAACTGTATAAATAGAAAAGCACCGTGCAAATAATTAGAGAATTATATATATTTTTCTTATCCTGATTGAATGAAACTTATTCCAATCAAGCCGCTTGGGGGTTACAACTATGGACTTGGCTTGCATTCAAATTTAACTTAAAATAAAGGTGGGCAGTTATAACCCAAACCATTCAGAATTGAAGAAAATATCCGTTGGATCTAAAGAACTATGCAGACGTGCCCGGAATTATTAAAATAACCTCAAGAAACCAAAAAGAAGAAGATAGGAACATGTGAATACCCCCACCTCTCTCTCTGTCTGAGTTCTTTTTATCTGGGTTGGCTTTCTTATTCAACCAATCCTCCTCAGTCTTCTCTACTCTCAAAGACTGCAACCTCTCTCTCTCTCTCTCTCTCTAGCAAGAGTACATCCAATCTTCTCTGCATGTTCCTTGGTCACGCTGGCTTGTGATAATATCCATGCCTTATGCATGATATTAACGTACTAATGTACAGGACCTTGCTGATTTGATCATATCATCATCATCATGATGTGGACCAGATTGGTAGCTAACAAGCTCCTGAGGAAGGGATTGGGGAGCAACAACTTCGTCGCCGATTACCCCATCAACATCGAAGACTCTCTCGGCGACTTCCCCATTTGGAAGATCCCTCCTTAAGCGGCAAGAACATTTTGAACCACCACAGGGACACCCTAAAGTACAAGTAATCATTTCGAAACCCCGCTCCTATCTAATTTTTAGGTGTCCTCGTCCCTCTTTCCTTCGCATGGTGATTATCCTTTCAATGTTGTCGCGGCATAACAGTTTATGTCTGTACCATCAATTCTTTAACAGCTGAAGCCTATAAAGAAGGGTTTGCAGAAGTTTAACATGATTTTAGAAGATAGTTGCATGGTCAACGTAAGACGTCATAATTCTAACTTCTTCTTGTTGTTCCTTCTCTGTTGTGGAGTTTAGAATTTTTTTAGTACTTGGAATGTTGGAGGGGTTGCACCGGATGAAGATTTGGCGATGGAGGACTTCTTAGATACGTGCAACAACTCCTACGATATCTATGTTCTAGGGTAAGTAACAAAACACGATGGAAAATGCCACCTATTTGCACATAAAGATCAAAATGAGAAATTGGATTAGATAAGTGATTCTTCCATGGATAAGGTGTTTCCGCAATTGGTTTACTTCAAAAGATGTTGCATCAGCATGCTCTATAGATAGTACTGTAGATGAACAAAAACAAATTGCAGAAAATATACACGAGAATATGCCCTACTTGTGGGGTCTAGTATTGTCCTCCATTTTTTTTTTTCCTAAACTGTGATCGATTTGGTCTATATATTGAATAGCTTAAACAATAAATTCTCGACGAACTCGATAGAGATCGACATCTCGCATGAAGAATATCTCCTATCTTGTTTGATTCAGGTTTCAAGAGATTGTGCCATTGAAGGCGTCCAATGTTCTGGGGTCTGAGAACGCAAATCTCTGCATGAAATGGAATTCGCTCATCAGAGAGACCTTGAGTGGAAACTGTGATTCCCGCCATGGATCTGACTATGAGAAGAAGAGGATGCATGGGCGAGAGTATCACTGTGTTGTCAGCAAGCAAATGGTGGGGATATTAATCTCGGTGTGGATTCGCAGTGATCTTCGTCCCTACGTCAGCCATCCGAGCGTTTCATGCGTCGGCTGTGGCGTTATGGGCTGCCTAGGCAACAAGGTATGATAGGTACTCGGTTTTGTAGATTGTCCGTAGCATGTAGAAAGGGCGTACACGTCTCGGTTCGTCGTCTCTTTCCCTGAAACCATCAGCTTGAGTGGATAAGGGTAACTGTGAAATCTTTAACCGCATGTATCGGGGGCTGAGAGTCGTTGTCACACCAGAGGATCTTCATCTTGTAAAACGATTGATTTTACTGGTTGTATCATATAAAAATAATCTATGCATCTATCTTGATTATCTTATTTGTGACGTCGCCAAGATTTAGAAGGGAAAAAGAAGTTCATAATGCAAAGATTCTCATAACAATAATGTGTGTGTCTATATATATATACATGTGAAAAAGAAATTTTATTAGGGTATCCGTATAATGCTATGGACCACACGATATGAGAATAAATACTTTCATTTTTTTTTTACATCTTATTTCTTCTGAATTTTCTAATTAATTTGCAGGGGTCAGTTTCGGTGAGGTTTCTATTACACGAGACAAGCTTCTGCTTTGTGTGCACTCATCTCGCCTCTGGAGGCAAAGAAGGAGATGAAAAGTGGAGGACGTCCAACATGGCAGAGATATTATCTCGGACCGCCTTTCCTAGGGGCCCATTGCTTAATTTACCTAGAAAAGTTCTGGACCACGAGTACGTGAAACTACATTTTTTTTATGTTTTGTGCTCTTGTTTTCAAACCGCCTAGCCAATTCCATTTACTTATTTATTCATTTGGTCCTATTAAATATGTTTCTTCGCTAGAAGCCATGAGGATAAGACGGGGTTACGCACTCATATTATGTGATAAATAATCATTATTGCATGTTCACGACTGGGCATTTGTCGACATGGACGTTGGGTTGCCAAAGAAGATTAATTAGTGTTATTCTTCTTGTTTTGTTGCTTAAACCAATTTAGGTGATTTTAGTGGTTGTTGAGGAATTATTTTATTGGTTCTCCGACCAATGAAGTTAAGTAGTTAGATAAACCGCCTGAAAAGGAAGAGACGTATAGTGTTAAGCCTGTCTACTTGCTGTATTATCCTATAGTTTAAACAAGTTGACTTACTAATCAATGTGTAAACGAATGCGATACCCTGATTTGCGGTTCGTAAACAATATATTAAGCTTCTGCGTGATCTCAGCTGATTTTGTCTGGTATGTGGATGCAGTCGGGTCATTTTGCTCGGAGACTTGAATTACCGGATTTCGTTACCGGAAGCAACCACTCGAGAGCTGGTAAATAGAAAAGAATGGGATACATTGCTAGACAAAGACCAGGTAGCTATCCCTCGGCCCCAGAATTTTCGAGAATTTATTAGATCGAATGATGCGAAATAGTTAGCTCCTGAAGTGGTATCATGATAGACTATCATTCTGTTTACAGTACTTGGAGATTATCTTTCCTTGCAATCCTTAACTACGTATCAAATTATGTCATCAGTACCCCATGTATAAGAAATGATATTGGTCTTTGTATATTCAATAATCATGATGAAAACCTAAATTCTCAGTTCACATTGGTTCTTTCTGAAAGTCATCTTTTCTTTCTTTTGGTTGTGAAACTGAAGCTGAGGAAGGAGCTGATGAACGGGCATGTATTACAAGGTTGGCACGAAGGGACGATCCAATTCGCCCCCACATACAAATATATTCCGAACTCCGACTTGTATTACGGATGCTTTCAAGCAAAAAAGGGAGAAAAAAGGCGTTCTCCTGCATGGTAAATTCATTTTCTCAAATTTCTTTTGTCGAGAGCTCGAAAAGAATAAGCATAAAATGGATTTTTTCTTTTCTTTTATGTAGTTAACCTGTTTTCTTTTCTTATGCAGGTGTGACAGGATAATTTGGTGCGGAAAAGGATTGAAGCAACATTTGTATACACGAGGCGAATCAAGGCTGTCTGATCATAGGCCGGTAAAAGCGATATTCACTGCAGAGGTCGGGGTTTCGCGAACATTGAGAGGGCTTCGGAGCTTATTTCTATCTGAAAGGTTCGATCCGCTCGCAAGCCGATTTGTGGTCTCATCCAAGGACGATGGATTGCTATGTAAAGGCCGGTCCAGCTTCCAAATTTGAGGTCATCATCGCTGCAAATTATAGCAATACACTGAATGAAGTATGATGATTACGGCGGCGTTTCTATTTTATCTTAAAAGGAAAATCTGAAAGCTATAGCCCATGAGAAACTTCTATAATTTGCTTGTGTCATATTTTGGTGAGGAGTGTACAGTGAAACTATATGTCTTTATTATGCATGTGTTGTTGCGTAATGAAAGATGTCCAAGTCATCCATCGCTTTCATCCGATTTGAAAATTAGGGATTTGATTGTGGTCAGAAATAATGGACAAAAAGGATGCTTCCCATGTTCTCCCCCTACTAGGACTTTTAATGCTAACTTCCACGCAGGCCAAGATTAATTTATGATTAAGTTAAGCATAATTTGCCAATGATCAGAAGCAGCCTGAGAATCTAATTTGTTGGAGGATCCCAACCACATGATTTGTCCAAACTGTGAAGATTATGGCACACGAAATTAAATAAAAGCTTTAGTTAGGCCATGGTTTTGCATGGAGCCAAAGAAAAGCGTCATCGCTTTGCTTATACGCGCCATCATCAACGGCTTATTTTATGCGGGGTAAAGGGACAAAAATGATGATTAATGGCAAGTGGGTTCGGAGAGATTATGGCTGTCTGAGGCCATCAGCCATTCTGGTTTTAATGCATTGTTATTTTGACTCGTTTCGATAGGGACTAAATGTGACATGTAGTTTAGATTGACTCAAACGAGATGGATGATCCTTTTCTTTATATCCCAAACAGAACTCCAAATTCACGACAAGATGGGCGTTGCGGGTCCTAGTCATTCTTGATGGTGAAACATCCACCACTGAAACCCTGTTGGTGTTGGTGGGTCGCATTTGAACCAATGCAGGATGTGCTCCGCCTCCCGGGCGGTGATGAGAGCGCTCTTTTTAATATTTAGGGTCCGTTCGTTTCACGGAAAATGCCATTTTGGAAAATATTTTTTCGTAAGTCATTTTCCGGAAAATGACAATATTTTCTCAGTGTTCGCCTAAAACTTGAAAATGTTTCGGAAAATATTTTCCGGTGTTCGGTAAGGAAAATATTTTCCGCTCCCCAGATTGGCAAGCGTGAGCGTCAAGCTCGAGGCTCGCCAGATCGACAAGCGCGAGCTTGAGATGGACGAGCTTGAGGTTCACTTGGTGACGATCGATGACTAGCCAAGAAAGAAGAAAATGAGAAACAAATAAAAGAAAAAAAAGAAAAAAAAAAAGAAAAAGAAAAGGAAATTAAAAATAATTCGAATAAAAAAAAAAGAAAAGAAGAAGAAGAAAGGGGAGGAGGAATTGATGATTTGTAGAAGTGTGAGATAAGAGAGAACAAGTGAGAAAAATATTTTCCACTTTTGAAAAGTGGAAAACATTTTCCCCCAATTTAGAAGACATTTTTCTTTTCATGGAAAATATTTTCCCCAGGGAATTTATTTTCCGTAAAACGAACGACGGAAAATCCGGAAAACGTTTTCCGGAAAATATTTTCCGCGAAAAGAACGGAGCCTTAATTTGTGGTTTTCACAAATTCTAGAACGCACGTATGGTAATGCTGTCTTGGACCAGGGAGTTCAGAAGTTGAAACCATACGGCATATTTTATGGCTAGTTGCAACTGAATTTGATGTCGACACCTTGCAATGAAAAATCGTGCCTTAGGTTTGGAAATGATTTAGTTGCTGTGGGACGGCAGCATCAACGCTTCTACCAGAACATATGGCGAGTCTCCCTTGTTGATTAAAGCTGCACAAATTTACCACGGGCGATGAGGATACACATTTTCACAAATAATAAGACAGGTTAAAAACTAACCAAAATCCTAATTTCCTTTCTCTCTTCTTCTCTTGCCTCACCCATTTCTTGAAATAGCAAAGAAACTCAACCCTTCCCATTCACGTCTTTACCCATAAGAGGACTATTAGTTAATCGAAGGAAACTATACAAATATGAAAATCATCATTGTTTATCCTGTGAAAATGGAGTGGATTAGTCATATTGGGGTGGAAATAATCTCACTCTTCTTCTTTTTTCCTCACCTTCCCTTTCCCCTTTTCCTCCTCTCTTAGGCCTACCACCACCCATTTCAGCCGCTGCCAACCACCGAAACTCCACCGCCCACTATCGCCATCAACTACCACCACCACCACCATAGGCCAGTAGCTCCATAGTTTTCTCTCTGGTGGACCTTAGATCTAAGATGCACCCTCCAGATCGTGAAGGTCCCGCAGAGGCTGCGTGGCCTCAAACCGCGACATGTGGGGGGTTTGCTCAAGAGATATTAAGGAGTGATTGTCGCTGCTCCGAACAGTGACAGACAACAATGATGGACAACAACGGCGACAATGATGGAGATGGAGTCTGGCAAGCGTACGAGGAAGGAGTACCCATGAGGAAGATAAAGCATAGGAAAAAAAAGAATTTAAAAAGAGAGAGAGATGATGCATTACCTAAAAGAAAAATAAAGACATAGAATTGAGTCATTTTCTCAAAACAAAAGTTAAGGTGAATTTTAATTTAAATAAGGGTACAATGTGACTAAGTCAATCTCCCATAAGAGCATAAGCTCGCTGGTCGTTGGAGCAAGTACACTTTTTCATAAAATATTATGAGTAAAATATAATCAAATCCCCGATAACTGGGTATTAGGATCGTCAAAAAAGCTAAATCAAATCAAACTGACTTAAATTGAATCTCTTATTTTGAGTCTTTTTGGATCAGGTATATTTCATGTTCAGGTATTATGATATGTTTGGGTCATAAACTTGAATCGAACTAAAACATGTTATAGTGTCTTATGGTCTTCTAGATCATTCCCAAATCCATAATTAGTTCTCTCGTTCCCAAATCCATCATCTCCATTAGAGACTCTCCAAGATCGTGAAGTTCTGTCGCTCCTGAATCCATCTACTCTAAGATAGCGAAAGTCGCTCACTCTTGTTCCTTCTCATTGTCTTTGCATTCTCTCTGCATCTATTTTAATTCCTTCTCTCTCTATCCAACGCCCTTCATCGATCCTCACGACTTCCCCACAAAAGTTCCTTCTCATTGTCTTTGCATTCTCTCTGCATCTATTTTAATTCCTTCGTTTGGTAAAATTTGCATTTGTAAATACCTTTTATTAAATTAAAAAAACAAAAAAATTATATTTTCAACGCCCTTCATCGATCCTCACGACTTCCCCACAAAAGCATCCAAGCAACCTCTCAAATCCATTAGGAGGACGACAAGTCGGTCAGTCTCAAGAGCACCTGAAACTAAATTATTTCGCTCACTATTTACAGTCCACTTTCATCAATTTCACCTTCTTAAAAAAAATTTCGTTTTTTCTTTTGTTGCCTAAATTATTTCGCTCACTATTTACAGTCCACTTTCATCAATTTCACCTTCTTTTTCTTCTTTTGTTGTTCTCGTTTCTGTTTCGTCTTTGTTGCATTTGCTTGGATTCGCAATTTGAAGGAAGAGACTAGTCCATTGATCTTCGCACAAGTACTAAGTGAGATTGAGCATCGGAGGAGCTTGATTTTGCTTGGTACTGAGTGGCAAAGTTGGTGTAAGTGAGGAGCTCGATGTCCAAATGGGATTTTTCAATATTGTATCGGGGAAGACCAAGGGAAAAAAAGGACAGCCTGACAACTCAAACCAAATGGACCCAACCTGAACCGTATTCTAGTCTATTCGAATTGGGCCTCGGTTCAGGTTACAAGAAGCATGTTGTTTTCAATGTTCAGTTCGGTTTGTATATCAGTAAAATCTAAACCAAACCATTGACACCCATACCAGTACTATGAGACCAGTGAGCAATTCTAATTTATCACCTAACAAAAATGGGTAATCCATATTAGCTTGAAGCATACGCAACGTAATTCCATCTTCTCTAGTTACTCAATCCATGGCTTGGCGCGTCATCTTCTTCTTCAAAATCCCCAAGCCCAAAAACCTCACCAATCGAAAACCCTAGTCTCTGCAACCTCCCTGCTTCCCCATTGTCCACCTCCTTCCAAAAGACAAAGCTCCCTAAATCCCTCCGCAAGAAGCGCAACAAGAAAGATTCCTCTTGCAATAAGCTCGTCCAGACCCTCCCCAATTGCTCCCCAACCGTGAATCTATCTTTGAGCGCGGCTGCCACTTTAGATTTCTTGACGGTTCCTAGGATTTACTCTCCAAGCAGCCCGAGCGCGTCGTCTGCTCGACAACGATGGGAAGCTCCAATGCAAGCTCGGCTTCCCATTCGACTGGACAAGGTCGTCTGGTCCATTCGGCGCCACCCTCTCCTATACGAGGTCCACCGCCACTCTAACAACGAGATGTGGCCGGATCACGGCAGCAAAATGATAGACACGATCAAAAGGATTTCTTGAATTGGGGGCAAAGGCTTTGCGTAAACCGAGGATCGGAATTAAGGAGATAAGTTAGTATTGCTCACTGCATTCAAATGTGGGGATTTTGGTCTTGAGGTATTTGGCCATCTTTTAACTAGAGGTTTTTCTTTTTTGACGAAAGTGCCCTTACCCCGGTGGCCAAAAAATCGTCGGTTGACGAACATTCAAGTAGACGGCAAGCTTAGGCTCTCATTTGATACCAATTTGACTACTTCATACACTTATTTGAAATAAAATTTACTTTAACCCTTTTTTTAAGAAAATGTCCCCACTTTATACTCTTATTTGAAATCTTTTCATCATCTCCATTTAAATACAAGTTGGCAATTCCAACTAACATTTTTTGCCAAATAAACAAGTCATGTCAACATTTTTGTTGAGTAAGCGAATCCTAAGAAAATACATATGATATGATAATTTATCTAAAGAGAGGTACAAAAGAGAGTTTCGTTTTGAAAGTTGAGATACTCGATTGAATGGAATGGATGAATGAAGCATACCATGCCGTGGACTAGGAACTGTGGCATGGGGGGACATCTAGTCCTTTTGCCGAGGCAAGACTGGCAAATCGTTTGAAGCCTTGAATACTTGATAGCAAAACGGACAAATATTCAGGTAATTGCTTTTCATTACCCATTCAATTAATTGAGTTTATGTAAGTTTTTTTAAGGTCACTTAATTTGTCAGATAATTTTATTTGAGGTCAGTTATTTAGTTGGTTTCATGGTTAAGTCAATAATCTTTGATTCCAATCATCGATTGAAAATACATTCTCAAATCGCACTACTTTCAATATGTAGATGATAATATTTATACATTGAATCTTATATACATTGTGGAATGAAACACCACAAGAATACCTATATGAGATTCCAATATAACGATGCATTGAATTTTCAAATTTTCAATGATTGTGGCACTTTATTTGAAATCAAAACTAGTTTTTGAGGAATTGAACGTGATGAACAAAGGGCCGTCAGATTTTCTTCAAAACATCGGTCCTATTCCTCAAAATGCATTATTAAAAAGTTAAGAATTTAGCGCATTTGGTGAAATTAGTCGTAATCTAGGACCTTCGTTGATAATTTATAATATAAGGTTGTGGGCGGTTGCTTGGATGAGGTGACTATAGGTATAATACAAGCATAGTGTTGGAATTATGAAAGTGGGATGAATACCACTTTTTCCTTAACAAAAACTAAACCTCTTATTCATCGCTTTCTCGATTAAACATGCATATAGGGGAAAACTATACATATCTTCTTGGAGTAAATTATAAACACATTATGTCAATTCACAGAATAAAGATAAAGTTGAATAATGAGAAGATTTTCAAATAGTCGCATAAAGAATTTTGTCATATGCAAAGTTATATTTCTTGTATTATGCGCATTGAGTAAATTGAAAATGGATATATTTCTTTACTACATTCGCTTTTTAAAATCTTCTTAAATAGAGAGTAAACAATTTTTATAATGTGATAATTACACAAATGGTCACTAATATCAAACATGAACTTTAGTTTGTTTAATGTAATATCTGAATTTTATCCCAATACTCAACATCGTTCCTAAACATTTTATTTGTTTAATGTGGTTTATGAATTTTTAGTTTATGTTCAATCTAGTCTCTTGATTACATGAAATAAGAAACACGACTCAAATGGTCTCTAAACTTTGGATCTATGTGCAATGTGATTTAAGAAATTTTAATTTGTTTAATATAATTGTTGAACTCTAACCTAATGTACAATGTGATCCCCAAACTTTTAATTTGTTCAATGTAGTCCTTGGAGCTTTGGTATATATTGAACTTAGTCCTCGAATTATTGAATACTTTCAAATGATATGTACAAATTCAAAGTTCAAAAACTACATTGAATATCAAAAATTATATTAAACAAATTAAAAATTTGGGGATCACATTGCATATCTAATTTAAGTTTTGGAATTATTTGAATCATTATCCTTATAAAAATATTTAATATTGTCCATAAACTTGAATTAATGAAAAATATAATATTGAACATTTTCATGTAGTTGATAAACTAAGTTGAATATGTACCAAAAGTTCATGGACCATAATAAACAAATGAAAAGTTTTAAGTACGACATTGCACAATAAAATAAAGTTAACCAACCATATTAAAAAAATTAAAAATTTAAGAATTTTACCTTACAAAATCCATGATTTCTTACTCACTTACTACGCAATCGAGTGAAAAAAGTTTGACGAGAGCAAAAGCCAATCATCTCTCTGCAACAGTCGTCGCGCTTAGCGCCGGCGGCAGATGCAGAGGGAGAATGCGGGAGCGGGACGAGCGTCGTCCGACCGACCGGCGGCTTCCCACGGTGGAATTCCTCATCCTCTCCGCGCAGGTGAGTCTCTGCTCCGCCGCCTCATCGATCCGGCCGCTCGCGCTGACGCGGCTCGGCCCTTGATGCCATGCGCAGCGGCTCGGAGTTGATCCGATTGTCAAGTACACCGCGCTGTCGCTCTTCGCCGATCGGTTCTGCGCTTCTCTCTCCAGGTTCGCCTCGCCGCTCCGCCGCTTCGCCATTTCCGGTTTGGGGACGGTTGATGCGCCGGTTCGCCGTCTCGAATGGGTCGCGCTTCGCCGGATTTTCCCTACGATAGAGGTTCCGCGTTGCTGTCTTGTTGTCGTGTTGAGTGAGATTAGGTTGAATTCGCGTTGGCAGACGAGTGTCGATTGAATTCCTTGGCAAGGTCGCGGCAAGTTAATCTGGAAATTTTTTGCAATTTGAGTTTGATCAGCTTGTTTTAGGAGTCTTTGATCGACAATTTTGGTGAAGTTCTTTGCTTTATCTTAATTGCGAATCGGAGGTTTAGATGCTGTTGTTTTGCGCTCATTACCTTTTTCATTTCAAATTTGATCAATTATGTGTTTTTGAGACTGAGACTTAGATAGTAGAAGGATATCAATGCGATACTTGCGATTCCTTTCTAAAGCGGGCGACAATCGGGATTGCTGATGGCTCTTTTCGTACTGAGTGAGCAATTTTGCCTTTGTGAAGGTCTGAAGAGGGCAATGCCATTCAACACTGGCTACTACAGCCTATTAGAGAGAGCAACCTGCAGTTCTTTTCACTTGTCTCTATCTGGATCTCAAGCAAAGTAAAATCCGATACTTTGGCATCATCCAAACATTAGTTAGATGGCTGTACTGTGTCATCTTTTGATATGCCTGATGTCTAGCAGATACATCTGTCTCAGCCGCTGTCTGTAAAGACCTTGAAGTCTTGGGGGGATCGGAGCATCACCGAACAACATTTTACAACTCGAGACTTTTCCGAAGGAGTATGCTAATTACCATCCATAAGGGTTGAAATTGGCTAACTTTTCTTTTATGTATCTTGCCATGATTAATGAGGCTGGCTTTGCCTAGGAAGTGGTCTTTTTGCAGGTATATACTTGGAAATTGGAATTAACATTGCTTTCTCTATTGTTTATTGAATGATGGATCTGTCATTTCAGATGCTGAACTTTGAAATTGGATCCGCAAGTGATGCTTTCATGTTCCTCGAACAACTCTACATCCAATTCAAGCAAGTCGTTTTTTCCTCCCTTGACTACGGTTAAATGAATTTCCAGCTTTTGGTTTTCTGCTTTGAGGTGCTTGTAATGTTTCTATGCCTTCTTCAATTCAGGGAAGTCGCAGCAGTAGGGAAGCTTTTGAGTTTCGAAGCATGCATGGATGTCATGGATCTTCTCTATGAAAAGGAGGACATGACAAGGCTTTATCGTTCTCCTCGTCCTCTTGCTGCATCTATCTTGGCATGTTTTAACAGATATAAAATACTCAGATAAAATAACCCCTGTTTTTAGCTAAGCTTTTGCAATCACTTGCAGGTTTGTTCCTATCTTATGACAGTCCCAAAACAGAGTTTGGAATTTCCAATTCTTGCTTGGGGTACTATTTCATGTTCAAGTTATTGCCATTTCATCTTCTCCACAGTAGTTTCTTCTTTTCGCAACCAAATAGTTACTGGACTAAGCCTTAATATGGTGTACCTTAACCATAAGATATAACCATAACTCTTCATATTACATTAAAAAGATCTTTTGCGGTATAGGCACGTTATATTCATGTTCATGAGTCCTCTTTTTCCTTCTACTTAATCTAATTGTATTACTGACCCACTCTCTTTTTCTCTCACAAACAGTACATGTATTTTCTGCATTCACATTGAACTGCTTTTGATGATGGTTGAGCTGCCTACAAATTTTCTGATATGCTCTGCTGATTTTCTGTTGGCTTGTATCTCCACATCAAGTGAGCATGTAATGGATCTTCAAGTGTTTCACCATGACACCTTTGATTTAGTACTGTTCCTATATTGTCAGCAAGACTGACATATTGGTGCTTGTTGAGATAATTTTTCACTGGCATGACAGCTGAGCTGAAGTGTCAAATTTGAGAACTCTGGATGTTTCTAAGAATTGTTTTGCTTTTCATGTTGAGTACCCATTACATTCCACTACTGACTTGCTTCTGTTTGAGGGAAGATGAGGGTTCCCCTGCGTTGCTCCTTAAAGCATTTGGACCTCTTTTCCGACTTATTTGAATAATGAGATTTGACCTTATCTTTTTTCAACCTAATTATCTGCAATATTAAAGGTTCATTGTTTGGATTTGAATCCATGTTAATGAATTGACTTTCTGTTTTTGCAGTGAAGTTTGCAGCTTTGTGTAAAGAAGAAGAAGTGAAGGAACTGGTGAAGCTCATTCTTGGCCATGTCTTCGAGCCTACCTGCTAGGAAGGAAGTACTGAAGAAGGAGATTGCTCATCGAATCTGATGCCAGTGCTAGGTCCTTTCCTTTCTTCTTTTACATGTCTTGATTTGTTGCAACATAATTCTTGTGGATAAGGATGCTTGAAGGAAAAACAGTGGAAAAGAACTAAACGTAGCGAAAAGGAATTTCTCAGTTTTGTCTGCAGGCGCATTCATGAGGGATTATGAAAAATTTCAAGAGTCGACAGAGAAAAGACATGCTTCCGAGATAAGGTTTTCGCGGGGATGTTATGCTTTTCACTGACAGCACAGTAGTTATCAATAGTTAAAGTTTTATCTATAGACATGCATAAATACATAATTCATATGCAATGGTAGTATCGACAAGTAGTGTAACTGGCAAAAGTCTTGGTAAAGTTTTCATATGCAGGTGCTTCTCTTAATCCAGTCGAATGTTCTTTGTATATCTCCATTCCGTTGATAGGGCCAAAGGAAGAAAGTTGCTTGTTTGAGCTTTAAATGGCAAAATGCTTGGCTTAGAAACTCCGCATTTCCAATTGAAGAGTGGTTCTTTGCATGCGTTACTCCATGAATGAGGGAGATTTGAAACCTGTTTGTTCCCCTCCCCATGTTTTATTTTGTCTTTTGTGAATTTTATTCAACTTGCTATTAACATAAAAAGGAAAATACACAAAATATGAACTCGCAAAAACTAGTAGTAGTTGCTCTTGGCCCTCCTTCTCCCCTAGTCTCAACAATATCACGTTTTTGGTTGTTCAGAGGATTTTGCTTACTATGCAAGATACGGTGTTCAAGTGTGACAAGTAGGATTGTTGTGCTGTTGATCTCTCACTTGGTCAAAGTCACGTTGCAATAGTCAGGATAATTTTGATATTATCGTCATCTAAAACTAAATTCGTGAAAATAAAAAGGACCATGAGAAAACTACAGTCAGAAAACCCAAGCCAAAGTCATAAAGTCATTGTTCAAAGCATAGCTCCTTGGTGTAAAGCTTTTGGCATGCGGGGTGCCGCAAGATCAAGATGTGTGTATATGTCAATAAGTAGGAAGAGACGCTTAATTCACCTGCCGATAACATACGCATATGGCCTTTCCGAGTACACTGCCGGTAATATGACAGCTAAGAAGAGATGTCTTTGACAGATCTGGTGCCATATTAACTTTTGACAATTAAGCCCACCAAATGTGCTATAAACAGAACGGGCAAAAGTGGGAAGGTTCAGGGGATTTCTCTTTTTTTCGACGGCGGTAATCCTTCAGTTCTCGAGACTGTCAAACCGCTGCTGAAGCATGCGGAAAATGGTGATGTTGTGCGGTGGAGGCGGCGGCGGTGGAGGCATGGTCCTTACGGGGTTATGACAATGTCCCCATGGGTAAGTGTGTGATGCCTCTTGCGCAGGGGTCGGACCGACGGTTCAGAAGCCACCGTGACCTTCTCTGTCTTTGCCAATTCCTGAGCTTCTGCTCGCTTCCTCATGCTCTCCGCAATTCGCTCCTCGTTCATTTGCGCACCCTTCAACAGCAGCATTCATTTTTCACTCGCAAAGGAATCAAATAAACAGAACTTATCTAACCAAAAGATGCGTGGAGATAATTGCCATGCGACATGCACACTTGCTGTAAGATTATCACGAAAAGGATACACGCAAATCTATCTTGTTACGGCCTTTAGGATTCAACGATTCCCTGATCTGTAGCTCTAAAAAGTTTCAACTCTCACTAGATTCAGTTGGCAGACAAAGCTTTCGCGAGATTTTTCGCTAAAGAAATTTAAGTTAGATTCCTTCCTCTGTGCAAGTAGATGGGTGAACATGGTATCAAATACGGAGGAACAACTTTCGCGAATCATGCTTACGGGAATAGCAGAAGTGCTGAGCATTGGGCATTTCACGGGCTGATCTTCGTCCGGCGGCTCGGTCGGGTGTTCCAGTGGCCAGAATTCAATCTCCAGTTCCACCTCTTGGTGGTGATGATGGACTTCCATGCAATTACCTCCTTCCCCACTATTATGCGTGCCTTCTGTCAACGAAACTCTCCGCTCCTCTGTATTCTGGTACGCCAAAACTCATCTCAGTTAAAGTAAGTTAAATCCACAGCGAGAGAGAGAGAGAGAGAGAGACTTACAGCGTCATCCCCACATGAAAGTTCCATGGGAGACACGTTGAGAAGCTTCAGCCTGTGAATTTATTGTAGAGGAGAGAGAGAATGAGACAGAGAGGCCGAGAGAGAGCATGAAAAGGAGAACCTGGGAAGGAGAGGTGGCGGAGTGGGATCGCCCGCACAGTCGCGAGGAGGGAAAAAGATGCCACCAAGTTGCCTCTTTCATTGTTTTTATTTGTCATCTATTACGTTTTATCATACCAATCTCTTTATTTTTTTTTTTTAGGGGGGAACAACTTTTCCTTTTTCTTAACTGGGTCCTCTCCTCCATCTCTGCCGGGGGGAGGGTTGGACGGAGCTTTCCCTTTTCACTTTCTTGCTTTAGCAACAGTGCGAGTGTGTCTGGGTTGAAAATCTTACCAACGTTCCGCTTTTTCCTTATTATGCCTTTCTCGGGTTTTGGAGATGACGACGGGAAACCGCGAATGAGAAGCGGGGGGAGGAAGATGCACAGTGAAAGCAGGCACGAGAAAGCGAGGGCGGAAAGCACGAGATAGCGGCTCCCGCTGAGCGCCCCCATTTCGGTAAGCTGTAAAGAGGGCAAAGGCGTATACATACGCACAAGCCCGTTTTCATAAAGCCCAACAAAGGAGGGGGAAGGGAGAAAAAGAGCAGAGGGAAAGCTAGTTCCCTAAAAGAACGGGGAGACATGGGCACATGAAGAACGGGGTTGTTTTGTCCATCGCCGTTGAGGAGATCCCATGGGGGCAGAAGAACGAGTGCACGGGTCTCCCAATTTCCCAATTTTTCTCTCTCTCTCAACGAGTTGGATAACTATGGACGTGTTTGGTAATGTTTTGTTTTAAGAAATAATTTTTGAACAGAAATAGTTTTTTTTTTTTCATTCCAGGAACAATTTCGAAAAATATAAGAACGCGCTTGATAATCGTATAAAATTTTTACTCCCGAGAAAAAAATGCGTTTGGTAAAATTGTATAATTTTGTTGTTTCTTTTAGTTTTTTAATATTTTTATTATATTTTCTTTTTTTTTTTCTTCTTCTTTCTTCTTTCTTTTTCTTTTCTCTCATTCTTCCTCTTTGTGGATGGTCGCCGGCCTCGCCTGGGCTGGGCGAGCGCGAGGCCCGGCCTCGTCATGGCGTGGCGTCTCCAAGGGGTCGGCGACCCTCTAGTAAGGTCGCTAGTCATCGTCTGGCCAGTCGCCGGCGTCGACCATTGCCAAGGCCGGCGACCAGCCAAAAGAAAAAGGAAAAAAAAGAAAAGAAAGATAAGAAGAAAAGAGAAGAAAATAGAAGAGAGAGAAAAATTATTTCTCGAAATTATTTCGAGAACAAGAGGTTATTTTTTTTCTATTTCTTATCTCGATCCCGAGAACAAAAAAATAGAGTTTTTGTTCCCCGGAACATAAATTTTACCAAATGCGTTTTTGTTCTTTTTTTTATTCCATGGAATAAAAGAACAAAATTTATTATTTTGGGGAACATAAACACTTTTTACCAAACAAGGCCTATGTCGCCTCCTACCGTCATGGCCACCATCGACCAACATCCACTCTTCAGTCGTCTAAGTCATCGATGACAGGGATGGACCTTAGAACGGAGGTTGTCGTGGCCAACAGCTTTTCAGTTGCTGCAATCGAGATCGATTGCTTTGACCTTCGAGGATGTCCACCCTTGAATGAGCGTGCAAGTTCAGATGAGAGATTAAAACCCCTAAAATAGTCTAATCTTAAGACCGGGTCGAATGACCATCTTGGTGAGAATCCACTCAAGGGAAAGAGAAGTCAACAAGGATAACTGGGAACAATTCTAACTCGCTTAATGATCAGTCTTTGGATTGAGTACTGAAGGTACTTATTATCAGGAGTTTAGAATCTCTTTTAACCTGAAGAATTTAATATGAAACTTGCAAATGAAGTAAAAATCATATTCAATCTAGATATCCTAAATTAACTAAACTAGAGAAGGTAAAAAACAAAAAAAAATCTTGCCGAAGTTCTAATCAAAATTTAAATCGATTAGGCAATAAATCTTGAAATTGTCCCATATTTGAGAAAACTCGCCTCAGATTGTCGATAATGAGATTTAATGAATTTTATTCAATCATTAACAATTTTCATACCCTATGGGCCTATGTGCTATATTGAATTTTTCTTGTTTCAAGAAAACTTTTATATCAAGATTTTAAAAAGAAATTCTTTATTGTTATGTTGGGAGGGACGACTTAAAATTCTAATTACAGGATGTTTTGTTCAAGTGATTAATCAATTCAGGACCCAAGAGTTGAAAGTCCAAGAGTCGAAAGTTGAGCAAAATACCGTGGGTGCTCATGTTCAATAATCAAGATGTCTCCGTACATAAGGAGCAAGTACCTAGTATGGAAGTTGCTTGAGATTCATTTATGACATGATTCGAATGCATTCTCTTAAAAAAGTTGACTTTTTGAATTTTGACCGTATCATAAGTTGGTTAACTTTGTTGTGGTTGTCACTTTCTGCTCTTCAAGACGTGTTATTGTTGATTGTTGAAAAATTCATATAATCAAAACTCTAATGAATACTTTTCTTCGTCTCACTTAAATCATAACTTGGTCAACCTAATTTTGACTAATTTGATAACAAATTTCTTCCACCACAATAATACATGCTTCTCTGACACGGCCATCAATTGGTTCGTTGTCCATAAGAGGCATTTTGAACCATCTAAACTGCTTCAAGTATTCTAAGTACTTACTCAGTAGTCCATAAGAGGGAAAAAGAGAAATATAACTAGCAACAATTTCCAAGAAGCACTTTTACTTTTTCATTCAACGGCCTTTCTTGTGAGGACACACGTTTATGTGGGATCAAACTCATCAAAAATCATAAATTATACTTACTGTGACACATTTACTCTAAATTTTCTTTTGAAACCAAAAACTTCATACTTATACTTTTATGACACATTTACTCCAAACTTGTAAAGTGTAACACATTTACCTGTAACTTTTATATTCATATGACACATTCACCTCAAAAATTTGATATTAGAGAAAAGAATTTAGGGATTTTTATATCACAAAAATAGTTTGGGACAAATGTATCATACGGATACAAATTTAGGGTTTTTGATGTCACAAATAAAGTTTTAGATAAATATATTATAGTGGACAAAGTTTGGACTTTTTTTGACTTTTTTCTATATATACATGCGTGCATTAGGAACTCTTGATAAACTTGCAAGTGGGATATATATATATATATATATAGTCACTCAAAAGCATGAAATTCAAAACTGGCGACAGCACAATTGAAATTGCCAATTTTGAAAGCACTACCCTATATGATTCTGACCAAACACGCGCATATCAAGTAAGTATCACATCTCATCGAGATAAATCCTAAATCGACCAAACTAAAGAAGGTGGAAACATCGAATTAGCACATCTCTGCCCCTTCCATGGCCGAGCGACGTGTGACACGCTGCAAAAACTTTCGATTTGGATCCGGCAATCGGAAACCGGATGGGATACTTCTTAAAGCTGGATTTAAATCTTGGGTCGAGAGCTAACGTAGCGGTAATCGTGTGATAATTGGTAATACTATAGTCATGTTCAAGGAAAAAGAAACAAGAGAAAAACATGTTCTGGGGAATTTGCAGTTGAGCATCAGAGGCTGCAAAATTCCTTAAAAAAAGAACCAGAAAAACATCATTGGTTCTAAAGTTGACCGTGGGATGGAATTTCGTTTCCAGGGGCGGAAGAAGTGCATTCCTTTGACTAAACACAACGTGACAAATCGATGCAGACACGTAGTGCCTTTGACGAAGTCCGAGCGCTCCCTCGACCACAAGTCGGGCATTTGTCCTCCGTCCTCCTCAGGGAGATAACTAAACGAAAAACCAATAAATAAACGAAAGAGAGAGAGAGAGAGAGAGAGAGAGAGAGAGAGCGCCAAAAACTGAAACATCTAGTGGTCCAAGTCCAACGAATGACCCCAACAGAAACAGCTTCATCCCTGCTCATTCTCGGTCGGCAAAAGTGCCCCCTTTCTAATTATTGACCCTCGAAATTGGTATGTCACAGAAGTCAAAATAAAATAAAATAAAATAAAACAAAAACCACTCACTCAACCAGAGTCTAAAAATAATAAACACGTCTCTACATTCATAGGGGTGTTGCGTTGCTGTTTTTGGGCGTTTGCCTCCGTGAGATCTCCTGAGAGAGAGAGAGAGAGAGAGAGAGAGAGGGAGGGAGGCGGAGAGATGAAGCTGTGGAAGAGAGCCACCGGAGCTCTCAAGGACCAGAACAGCCTCTTGGTCAACACCCTCTCGCGGTGGCAGCCCCACAGCTCCGACCTCCACGCCGCGGTCATCCGGGCCACCAGCCACGACGAGGCTCGGGTCGACTACCGGAACTCCCAGCGCGTCTTCGCGTGGGCCCGCACCGCCCCGTCCACCCACCTCAAGCCCCTCGTGTGGGCCATCTCCTCCCGCGCCCACCGCACCCGCAGCTGGCCCGTCGCCCTCAAGTGCCTCATGCTCCTCCACGGCGTCTTCTGCTGCAAGGTCCCCGCCGTCCAGCGCATCGGCCGCCTCCCCTTCGACCTCTCCGACTTCGCCGACGGCCACTCCTCCCTCTCCAGGACGTGGGGCCACAACGCCCTCGTCCGCGCCTACTTCAACTTCCTCGACCAGAAGTCGGCCTTCCTCTACGCCGACCTCAAGGAGATCCGCAAGGTCAAGGCCGCCGGCCCCGAGGACTCGATCATGGCGGAGATCGTCATGCTCCAGAAGCTGCAGTCCCTCCTCTCCCTCCTCCTCCAGGTCAGGCCGCAGGCCGAGGGGATGCGCGGCACCCTCGTCCTCGAGGCCATGGACTGCATCATCATCGAGATCTTCGACACGTACAGCAGGGTGTGCAACCTGATCGCCAGGGTCCTCTCGCGGATCTACCGGGCCTCGCTGGCCGAGGCCTCCATGGTGCTCTTGGTGCTCCGGCAGGCCAACGCGCAGGGCGACGATCTCACCGAGTACTTCGAGTTTTGCAAGGTCTACGGCGTGCTCAATGCGTCTGAGTTCCCGAAGGTCGAGCGGATCCCGGAGGAGGATATCCAGGAGGTGGAGAGGATAGTCAACGGTGAGGGCGAAGAGGAGTCTAAGGCCATCGTGGTGAGAGAGAGCAGCGGCGGCGGCGAATTGGTGCTGTCGTCGGGGAAGGTGTTGAAGACCGTCGTGACGAACAAGTGGGAGGTCTTCGACGACGGCGGCGACGACCTCACGAGCGTGAACAGTGGCAATGGAATGGAACGGGACATTGTTAGTATAAGAAGTTTGAACGATCCTCAACCTCAACGTCAACCACACCATGTACACGCTTGTAAACTTGAGATTCCGGATTTAATCACTTTCTAGTAAAGTTGGAGTGGATAGACATAAATATTTCTTGCATTCTTTTCTAAGAAGAATCTCATTGCTCGCAAATGTCACCGGAAAGATGGAGACTCTTTTGAGTAATGCCCACCTACATTTTGACGATATGGCATGATGTGATACTGACACTTGCGGGGCTTCTAGGCGTGTAAACGAGATTGGGAAAAACTTGCGAGCATGATTGAGCGACTGTAATCTCCTTTTTGCCAATTACAATGAGACCATCTCATCGACCTCTTGCCATGGAGTCGGCACGCTCTCAAGTCACATAAATTGGACATGTTAGGTTTACCCTTTTTTGCATTTGTTTCTTGTTTGAATCATTTTTGTAACGGTAATAATCGGAAATGAAGAGCTAATTGAGATGCTATGGAGTTTCTGAACTGGAATTCTGGAGAAAATATTACATAGACTTAGTTTTTAACTTTTCCGAATTTCTTGGTTGCTATGTATGCTTTTCAAAATAAAACGATCAATGAACTATCCTGCGTGAGATCATAATCGCCTTGAGTTTCGTCGCATCGCTCCCATGTTTTTATCAGAAAGTTCCCTTTGGGATGAGAGTACATGTGACCCTTAGTTGCTTAACGTAAACTTAGGAGCAGTCCATACTTTGTGCTGGGATTTAATTAATTCTCCACATATAAAACATGATTAGGCGATCTTTATTTTATGCATCCATGCAAAGCGTGGGTGGAGTACCCATTAAATCGGCCATTAGGTGACCAAACCTGGGTATCGGAACAAGTAGTGTTGCAAGTTCTTCTCCAATTTAACCTAGTTCGACAGTTTTGCATTCACTAATTCTTAAACAGCACATAAACTATACTTCTTAAGTTAGATAATGTAAGTTTTATCTGCAATGTTCATTAGGGTAGAGAAGGCAAGACCATGATTACTTGCTCACATCTCTTGCAAAGAAATATTCCCGGAACTTCTTCGCTATTCGGGATCTGAACGCACCACGTATGTTGCCAGACTTCGCACACGGCACACGCGATCATTCGCTCGCCGTCATCTTCCTTGGCTCCGCAAGCACAATCCACCACGCGGCCACCGTCCGCACCACATTCGTACACGTCCCGTGCGGTCGATCCTTGATCTCGAACGCTACCTTCGAGTACGAGCCTGCGTCCCACTTCCACCAGCCCGAAGACCGTCTCCAAACCGCTAGTGTTCAGATTGACGATGGATTCGGCGACGAAGCTCTTTAGTCCCCAATACAGTTCCCGAAAAGTGCGTTCCACCTTGACCTTTAGCTCGTTCACAGTGGCATTTTCTTTCAGCACGATGCATTCGTAGGGCGGCATCAGCTTAGTCTTCCATTCGCAACGGACAGAGTCTCTCAACAGAATCGTGCAGAATAGTTTGAACTTACCTCCCAAACCAAGCTCCAATTTGGATGGCAAATCTCCATTGTATTCTTTGATAAGGTATCTGGAGTCCAAGATGATCCTCGCCATGAGTGATACGTTGTCGCTAATGTGGGTGTGGCTGCCTAGCTCGTGCTCTTTGAAGGTGTGCTTGTAAACACAAATCATGTCCTTCATGAGTTGAGGCCTCGTGATCTTGGATGCAGTCCTGAGATTCGAACTGCTCGTGACTGAACCTTCCGACTCTACGCTCGCTTTGGACACGACCTCCAAGCAGTATTCTAGAACTTTTGTAACAGGGTTCAAACTCCGACGAACCAAGTATTTCCCCACGACGTGGTTCCCAAGCGATTTCAGAACGAAGTCCAACAGCCCCGTGTCGCCAATGTAGGCACGGGCGGCATCCCTCACTTCCTGCCTCGAAATCCACCTGAACTCGGCTCTCTTTAGGACCTCAATGATCACTCGGGTCGCCATCTCGACTCGCTTTGGCGACCATCTGCACGCAGTCTCCAGGAGGAAACTCTGACTGTAATACGAATCGATGAAGTTCGATTTTGGAACGCGGGTCGTGAGCTCCAACATGAAATGGAAGAGGTCGCCGAGGCTGACCAAGGTGCGGTCCGACAGTGATTGATACCTCGAGAAGATCAATAGCACGTCGTGGCTGGAGTTTCCCAAGTGATGGATAAGTAGAGTTAAGGGCATGCCTTGAATGGCTTCTATGGCTTTCTTGTACATGGGAAGAGTAACGCCGAAGCTTCCTCGGCAAAACCGGTAACCCCAGCGACCGAACCATGGCTCACCATAAGCTAATCCATGAAGCAACCTCAGCTCCATGCCTCTTTTATAGGAAACGTCATTCAAACTCACTTTCCTACCAAACATGAGAGAACAAAAGTGTTCATGCCATCGCTTGATAGTTGCTAGGTTATTTGCTTATCAAACAAACGTTTATAGGAGGAAACATTGCAACATTAGAAGAAAGTTCTTTGTTAGATGTTCATGAGTCGAATTTTTTGTACATAAATTGTATTATGGTTAAGTGCTGCAATAAGTAGGCATCTGATGGAGCAATAGCTTGAAGGAAACGAAAAGATAAACGAGCCGCGACAATATGTATATATTTGGCACTAGCAATTCCCATCCATCAAAGATTTGCTTTGAATAAGAGACATGCGCGTAAGAGCAATCATAACAAGAGTCCAGTTACAAAATGAATTTTGAAGGATTTCCAATTTTTACTAGAGGTTTCGAATTTTAGTGTCTTTAGCATTTCTCTTTTAATTAATGGTGCTAGCATGCATCTGTGCGCATCTATACCTAAATGGACTTAATTACTATTCACAGGAAAGGACTAGATGCGCAGATTGATAAAAGTTGCATTTAGAATCTTTTCGTTTTAAAGAAAAGGCAAGTTGAATAAATTTTTTTGACTTCAATTTGCGTGGAAAGGAAGAACATAAGATGTGCTTCATTTAATGAGACCTCATTACATCGAGTGCATATATACACACCAATTCACATGATTTTCTAGTATTGAAAGGAATAGATAATCAACAGGCAAACCTTGCTTTTAAACCAGTACACAATCGATCCCAAAAGTCCATGATTTGGAAGCCAGGCAAGTCCGAACCCGATTCCAACCCGTTAATGCACATCAAATGTCCGAACCCGTTCGAGTGGAAGACACCGTGCATGGTGTGGCCGTGTGTTTCCACTAAGTTCAATTTAACTTTCACTGGATTTGCATCAACCGAATCACCGTTGAAGATCAAAGAAGCAGGTGTTATGTCCTTGGAGAGCAACAAGAAGTGGTACATCTTGTTGCAAATTAGATGTTGACCCCAGCCTGAACCGCAAGTGTATCAGTAGCAAATATAGAGGTATATAGACATACGATACCATCAAGTGACAACAATAAACACGGAACTGACTCGACAAAATTACACATGCAAAAGCAAAAAAAATTACGATTTGCATCCTTTGATGATGTATATGTCATTTAAGATTTATTCTTGTAAATATGGCATCCAAGTCTTACTAATTATGCTTGTATCATAGGTTATGAATTGTTAATATCTGCCCTATAGGATCATGTGTTTCTGTAATTCTGTTGAGATCAACAAATACAACATGGATTCATATCCATGTTGAGATGAAAGCTCATAAGATTCAATTGGTCCCTTGGTGATCGGCCGTACGAAATGA
This sequence comes from Eucalyptus tenuipes, assembly GCA_014182365.1. Taxonomy (NCBI): domain Eukaryota; kingdom Viridiplantae; phylum Streptophyta; class Magnoliopsida; order Myrtales; family Myrtaceae; genus Eucalyptus; species Eucalyptus tenuipes. The sequence goes on along the minus strand of CM024538.1, from coordinate 25,507,017 downwards.
ACAAAAGAAAGGACCCACCTATGCTCAAGTTTGATATCGTTGGAGCGGACAAAAGGTTAAACTAAGGTAATTGCAATCTTAACTCTAAAGAAACCAAATATTCTCTACATACAAGACGTAAACTGAAGAGAAATATTGAGGGCTTTAGATGCACTAATATTTAATAAGTCAAACCCGTAGACTATGTGGGTCTCTTATGGAGTTCATTATTGAGGTAAATTCTACAGTTTTTCTGAACTTAGGAGGTTTCCAAAATTTTCGTCCACTCATTCTCGTCTAGTCGCATTTTCTGGAATGTATGAAACCAAAATAGAGTTTTTAAGGGCATTACCTACGTATAAGCAGTGCTTGCAGTGACGACTGAGTGAAGCCTCAATTGGCTCTTCAATCACGTAAAGCAAGACATGAAGAGGTGGTTGGCGATTGATCTCGAGCTCAAACGACCAGCATGGCACTCCAATGCACGAGCTACTCTCAGGTTGCCCTAATTCAAGAAGTGCCTTCACATTCTCAAGAAACGACCCGTCAAACTCGATTGGATACCCGTTTTCTCCGAATGTCTTGAAACTAAAAACCCTCTCTCCCCTCTTCCTCTTCTTGCATGCCATCAAGTCCAAATGAGACATGTTGAGGAGAGAGGCATGTGGAAATCGGGTGAAGTTCCTTGAATTCTGTAGAGGCAAACGAGGAGGAGGGATGCTAACATATAGTCTGTCGTTTCTGTTCACACACAAAGTGCCTAGTTATTAAAAATGTGGAGATGACCCAGATGAGGCAATGACTTAACCGAGTAAGAACTCCATCACTACTTGCATGATTAATCAGAATATGATTCCTCTTGCAAATCTATCGCGACCTCACATGGAATGACCGGTCTCGCGACCTCTTTTAAACAGAAATTAAAGGCTCCATGCTTGTGACTCATCGATATGCCTAAGTTAACCACTAGAGCATGACTTTGATCCTCCGCCAAAGTCTACGCTCGACCGGAGCCAAGTTGGTTTTAACTAAAGTGGAAATAAGAGAAATGCAACATGTCCCGGCCAACTACTACCTTGAGAGATCAATTCATCTATCCAAGAATTGCCCGGCCTTCTTGTGAGAAGCGAACTTGCTTCTTTGTATTTGGCATATTAAAGAACTGGGTTACGGAGAGGGGCACAACAACTTCAACATTTGTAGATTAGTGCAACACAAGAATTAAAATACAAAACAAAAAGAAAAAGACCACAAAACTTCTGCATCCCAAATTTATCCCTCTAGATAATTAACATCCAATCAATAGATTTAATATCCCAAATTTATCCATGTCTCCCTACAAATCTGTAGAAAATGTCCCGACATTATTGAAAAATCACGCATCCACCCGCAAAACCCCTAACCTACCCCCTCTCTCTCGTGTGAGGATTTTAGAATAATTAAATAATAAATTATGTATTTTTTTAATATTTTAAATTTTTAGAATAGTTAAGAATAGTCCCAAAAAAATCTCACGGAGGCGGTTAATCCGTCGGATGGCAGCCATCATCCTTATTGGTTGGAACACATCATGTCAACTGACTTTTGATGTGATGGCCTAAGATAAGGAATCTCTGATCTAGGGTATATATATATATATATATATATAGAGAGAGAGAGAGAGAGAGAGAGAGAGAGAGAGGCATATGCAAAGGCGGAGAGGGAGGGAGGGAGGCTGAGTACTGGGGCTTGGCAAGGCGGTGGCTGCAACGCTGGGAGTGTTATCAAGTAGCCTATGATTTGGTCGCTGCATCAAGGTGGGGACGATGATGCACAAGGAAGAGGTGGCGGCACGCATGGAGGAGGAAAAGGAACTCGGGGGACAAGAAAGAAGGAAGAAGATTACGAAAGGAGGAAGGAAGAGGAGAAATGGAGGAAGGAAAAGTAAAGAAAGAAAAACTGGAAAAAACAAAAAAACAAAAAAGATGCGAAATCGTTTCAGCCGTTAAATTTGACTTGGTTTGCATTATTCTCTCGGGTAAATTTAAGATGTAACTTCACCTGTACCGCCTCATTCAAAGGATTCCGATTCGTGCTTTAGAAAAATACACTGTGTTTTGAACAAGTGAAAAAGTAGACATCATGTTCCCATTTTATTCTATTCCCCTGAAAATTTTCTAGCTAATTCTATCCTGAGACATATAATTTAAGGAAGTAAAATTGGTATTATAATAACCTACAAAAGAGTTGGAAACAAAATTATGTAGTTTGGCGCTTCCTTAAATGTGTTTTGTTTTGAGCTAAACTTGAACAGAGGAAAAACTCAAGGCGAGCCTATAAAAAATTGTAGGCCAAGCAATCAGACTCAATGTCAAAGCCTAAGAAGATAATAGGTTGGGCTCCAGTTGGGCTCCAGTCGTCCTCAAGTTTGTCACTTCATTCATGATTATTTATTTCTAATTCTAAATATGTAAAAGGACATTCATGTCGTAGTAGATTCATTTCTCTTAGCATCTGACTAAAATAAAGAACAAGATTTAGATTAATACAAGTATATGTATCTATTGATAAAATAAAATTCTTGCTAAATATCCTTATTAAAACACTTAGACCTAAAAGAGCATGAATATAAATCTGACCCAACTCTTAATGAGTTTTCACTTTTACTATTATGGACATTATGAGGTAAAATTTACTTAAATGGAAAAGGTTGAAATGAAAAGAAATTCTAAAACCTAGGTAAAAGTAGAATTATAAAAACTTGTGAATAATATCAAAGGAATAATTTGAAATTTTCGTAGGAAATTGATTAGGAAATTGACTAGATTGAACTTATGTCCAATGATGAGATTGCACGTTGGATCAAAAAAATTAAAAAGTATTAAATTTTCCTTTCTTAATAGCTTGAAACTTTTAGAAAAGACCTTTTCGAATCCAATCTTTTTAAAATTCCTATCAAAGTTAAACGTTTTCATATTTGATGACTAGCATTTTCTTGCTAAATCTATGAGTTCTCTTTTTTTGCGTAAAATGAGTTTCCACAAGAATTTCTTTGAAATATTTCCGTGGTACTCTGAAATTGCCTCAAATTCTCTCCTCCTTTTTCCTTCTTGTTTTCCAGCTCTGCTTATCGTTTGGTGCACTTGTTGGCAGCCAAAGCCAAATCAACCCTTTTCGACGAATGCCCGAAACTCTTGCTCCCTCCCAAATCTAGTTAGTTCGCAAGAAAATTGTCGCTCCCGTCTCATTCTACTGCTGATTCCCATTATCCTGATGGAAATTTCAACTGGACCATCATGTCTATTGTTAAGGTGCAATGTCCTGCTTTTCATAACTTACAATTGTTAAAATCTCAACCGGTCATCTTCTTCCAGTCCATATGGGTAATGGGTTAGTGTTCATCGACCTCTTCATGGCAATCCACTGACATATATAGTTGTTTGGTTCTAGTGACACCTGCTTTCTTGGCGCGTTACTCTGTGTTCTTGACAATGACCTTCACCTGTTTGAGTAAATGCCGCACCCAAGGGTCCAAACGCCCTTTCATTGAATAGAGGAATTCGTGGAATTTAATCTTTCACTACGCTATCTGGATAAGTACATGACTTGGATGTACATAGGCACTCAACGTGGATCATCAGATTGGAATTGCTGTGAATTCGATACATAAAAGATCTTATCTTAATTCTTAACATATGAATAAAACATACAGGCGCTATCTTCTTACCATAAACAATAAGAAAGAGAAACATTAACAGTTCATGATGTTTCAGGTGCTGTTGCTGCTTCCGGTTGTGGAGCCAGACACAAGCTCTCTCAACATGGCCACTACCTGCAACATGGTTGGCCTCCTGGAAGGAAAATCATCCACACACTGCAGCGTTATCTCCATGTATCTCACCATCTCCTTCACTGCTTCCGCTTCCGCTTCTGCTTCCGCTTCCGCTTCCTCCTGCACTTTGGTTGTCGATAGCATTGCTGGGTCTATGACTTCCATCTGCCTCCCTTCTCTCACCTTCATCTTCACCCACCCCACCAAGTTGGTGTCCCCAAAATCCTCCTTGTCGGTAGGGCGCTTTCCGGTCAACAGTTCCAAGAGGACGACGCCCAATGAATACACATCGCCTTTTGCTGTGCATCGGAAGCTTTGGTAGTACTCTGGTGGGACATAACCTGGTGTACCGGCTAGCGTGCTTACACTTAGATGTGTGTCGAGAGCACTTATAAGCCGGGCCATTCCAAAATCAGAAACTCTTGCTTCCATATCACGGTCCAGCAATACATTGCTCGATTTCATGTCCCGGTGTATGATGTGGGGGATGCAGTTATGGTGTAGGAAGCACAGTCCTTTCGCTGCCCCTCGCGCTATCTTTTTCCTTTCCTCCCATGTAAGTATTCTCCGATCTTGAGTTTTGACTCTCCCGTGGAGCATCTCTTCAAGGCTACCGTATTCCATAAACTCGTATACTAATAGCCTCTCCTCTCCCACCTTGCAGTAACCCAACAGAGGCACTAGATTTCTGTGATTGATTTTCCCCAATGTCTCCATCTCAGCCATGAATTCTCTGTCGCCCTGGTAACTCAATCTTATGAGTTTTTTTATCGCAACATTTGAGCCATCTTTCAATGTAGCCTTGAACACTTCGCCAAACCCACCGCAACCGATGAGGCTTGCTGCTGAGAAGCCATTAGTGGCTTCAATTAGCTGGGAGAATTTCAGCTTCCTCAGCTGCCTCTGGAAGGTTGCGACATTGATGCTCAGTGGCTCTTTCTCCTTGTCAATTTTCCACGTTGTGGCTCCATGTGCTGCTTGTAAGCTTTTCAGCATCTTCATTTCCTCTGCCTCTTTTCTTCTCGAACGCATTGCTATCCCCCATACAGTCAAAATACAGATGGAAGCAATGGAAAGTAGAATTCCGAGGACGACGCTATTAGCCCATGATGCAGTCCCTGGCTTTGCTCTTCCTTTCGTGCCCATGGCCCCGTCTGGGTTTGTTTCTGGTTCATTATTCCGACATTCGGGTAATGGAACCCCACAAAGTCCTGGATTGTGTTCGTACTGGCTAGCAGGAAGTGTACTTAGTTGCCCTCTCTGTGGGATTTGCCCTGTCAAATCATTGTAGGAGAGATCTATCTGGACCAGGAAAGATAAGTTTGAGAAGGAATCTGGAATTTGGCCTTGCAGTCGATTGTGTGATGCTTCGAACAACCCTAATTGTTTTAGTCTGCCAAGCGATGAAGGAATTTCTCCAGATAGTTGATTGTATGATAACTCGAGAACCTGCAGAGCTACCATGTCCCCAAATTCTTCTGGGATCTTCCCTCGGAGCTGGTTGTCAGAAAGGTCCAGGTATTCCACTGTCTGGTATGTTGTGAACTTGCTAAGGATTGGGCCTGAGTACATTCTTGCGAAGTTACAATTTCTCAATGACGGCACTTGCAACAACCTTTCAGGTCTAATCCCGGCGAATTCCAACAGACCTCCCGCACCTTTGCATGTATTGCCCACATTTCTTACGAACACAAGGGTGTTTCCAGAAGGAATACCAGCCGGTCCTTTTGCTCCAAGCTGCCTCCCCAGTCGCGGCGGTATTTCTCCTGTTAATTTGTTGCTGCTCAAGTCTAACCACATCAAGCTACTGCAATTTCCCAGCTCCCATGGGATCTGACCGCTCAAACTGTTATTCCCCAGCTGCAGTACGGCCAATCTTGACAAAAGCATGACCTCACGTGGGATTTCACCAGTCAGTTCATTGCTTGTGAGTGATATCCATTCAAGATTGCTGCAGTTGAACAGCTCTGTTGGAATTTCACCCTTAAGATGATTATTGTTAAGGATGAGATTCTTCAAGTTCCTACATTTTCCTAATTCTGGTGGGATTTTGCCTTCCAGGCCATTGAGCCATGCGATTAGCTGCTCCAGATTCTCAAGCATCCCAATCTCTGCTGGAATTGAGCCAACTAGATAGTTCAAGCTGAAATCAATCTTCTTGAGTTGTGAGCATTGAGATAATTGAGGTGGGATATTTCCAGTGATGAGATTGTCCGGAGCTCTTAGCTCCTCAAGCGAGGCAGCTCCGAGACATAAATCAGGTGGTATGATACCTGAAAACTGGTTGGAACTGAAATCTATGATTCTCAGCTTTTTGCAATATGAGAGCGAAGCTGGAAATGGCCCTGAGATGGTGTTGTTGCCCAGTAGCAAACTCTCCAGGGAACCAAGATTCCGAAGGATAGAATCTGGAAAGGGGCCTGATATGTTGTTGGTAGACAAATCAATGCTCTGCAACCATGAACATGATGAGAAAGATGATGGAATTGGCCCCGAGATGTTGTTAAAGGAAAGTGTGAGCTCGATTAGCGAGTTGCATGCAGTTCCCAGCTCATCAGGAATCCACCCCGTAAGATGGTTGTGAGAGAGATCGAGTTTTTGCAAACTAGCAAGTCGCCCAAATGAGTGGGGAATCTCTCCAGTGAACTTGTTGTTTGCTAAATTCAATGTATGGAGGCTGGTGCAGTTTGAAAAGGAGCTTGGAATGGACTCGTTGAGCTGGTTGCTGGAAAGATCAAGTTGCAATAGAGAACCACAAGAATTCTCGATCTTCAGTCCTGAAATTGACCCGCTTAGATTATTATAAGACAGGTCGAGAACCTGAAGCTTATCAGCATTCATAAAGAAATTCTTGGGCAACGAGCTTTTTAGATTATTGATTGCTAGATTGACATCGACGAGATTGGGGCACTTGGAAAAGAAATTCTCAGGGACCGGGCCAAGGAGGCCTGCATAAGAAAGTTCAAGATGTTTCAAACCATAGGGGAGTTGAAGCAAGGAAGTTGAATTGATGGTGAACGAGTTTGATGACAGATTGAGTACAGTTAGCATGTCTAAAGACCTCAAAGGGTCGAAAGATATGGTCCCTTCAAGACTTTTGCCCTGAAGATCGAGTTGAGTGACCCTCCCTGAGTAACACGTGACTCCATACCAAGCGCAGAGATCCTGATCGAGCTGCCACCCAGAAAGCACTCCATTGGGGTCCTTCTGGATCATTTTCTTGAACAGGATCAGGGCTTCCGCATCCGTTTTTTTGGAGGAAGCACTCTGTTCGGCTGCAGAAACAGAGACAAGCCCTATGACGATGAAAAATACATGGTAGATTAGATGAATTGGGTTGGTCTCCATTGAAGAAACAACTCTTCTGGAACACATTGAAAGAAGGAGAGTGAGAGTGGCGGAGAAAGCAATGTTCGGTTCTCCGAGAGAGAGAGAGAGCGAGAGAGAGAGAGAGAAGGAGAAAGGGGGGTTAAGAATGATGATACTTTGTTGGTGCAAAGCAGAGGAGGGAAGCTTTAGGAAAAAGAAGCCTTAAGAACCCTTTCTTTCCTCCTTATATTTTTTGCAAATGCAAAAGAAGGGAACGTGCAGAGGAATAAGAAAAATGCTGGGGTTGAAATCTGGTGGGAGATATGTATTCTCTGAGAGAGAGAGAGAGAGAGAGAGAGATGTGAGTGAGGAGATCAATCTTGATCTGATTTTTGGTCAAAAGGGTTTGGTGGGCTCCGCAGACAAAGCCTTTTATTCAAGGATCCGTGCCTTCAGGGCTAAACCGAAAGTATGTGGGAGCTTGTAGTGCTTGATCCGAGACTCAAAAAGAGTTATACTCAGTCAGTGTCCTGTCAGCGAGCGTGAGAATGTCTTTTCTTTTTGGGTCTAATCTACCAAGGCGTGAGCGTAAGTGACCGAGTGAAGAGGAATAAGAATGGGATGCTAGGTACTTCGTGCTCGCCTTTATGCTACAGTGGTCCTCCCCAACTCATATGGAGGAATGAGTTTGTCTCTGATTTTTGACATCAGTCATGCTTGTATACGACAGTCCTTTAGCAAAAGCAAAAGGGCCTCTCCATGAAAACGAATATATAGTTAAGAGGGTCATACAACTACTGTGTAGGACAGGGTGGAGAGTGCTGAGGTTTGATTATTATCGGTTCCACGTGAGGATCCAACTTTAATTTTGCGATCAGATCATGAACCGATCCACTAGAGACATATGATACTTCCTCAAGCTGGGCACTGTTGGAGATTATTGGTGAGGGAGATGATGTTTACGGGTGTGGAGCGGAGCCCACATGTTGAAATTGGAGGGGGAATCAATGATCATGGAGTTCAATCAGTAAATCTGAAGCTGGATTGTTTGTCCACTGAAAATTAAAGTGGGAAAAGGTGGGGAAAAACTAATGGAGAAGAGAATAATAATTATTATAATAATAATGTATTTGAAGGAAAAGGCCCACAGGGAGGAACACCATCAATGAGCTCTGTTGTTAATGGGATGGGGGTGATGATGCCTCCTCAAATGCTGTCTTTTCCTCTCTGCTCTTGCTCTAAAAGAACTCTTTGGTTCATCCCTATCTTTAAATCTTGACGTGAAAGTTTTCACTTTATAGCTGGTTTTTGGGTCCACCTCCGTTTTTCTTTCTGGGAAACCTCCGATGGAACTCATTGCCTTCTTTAGAAAATAATGTTGTAACTCTTTGAATGGTAAATGAACAAGCACAATATATCGGTTTACAAATTAAAGTCATCCACGTCATGAACTATTTACTTAAGAAGCTTAGCAAAGAAGATTTGAGCCAGGAATCATCGAAATGAGTCATTTCTCCATGTCTGCGGATTGTGCTTAATTTGGGATGAATTGTTAAGAATAGATAGACTAAATTATATTGTCACATCCCTTCTAAACAATTGTTGAACTAGGTTGCCATGTTCATTATCAATCTCACAACTTCATTAACTATAGTAGTGGCATGGGAAAATAACACAAATACTTTCTAGACTTTAGCCCAACATGCGATATCATTTTTGAACTTTTAATTTGTTCAATGTGGTAGTAAAACTATTCTTAAATATTAATTTAGTCTCTAAATTTTCTAATTATTCAATCTAGTCTCTCAAATTTTCATGACAAAGGCAGAAGTTTCTCATAATTAAATTATTGCCTGGATTTGAAATATATCTTGATTATAATCTATTTCCTAAATCAACAAAAAGTATGGCTATCTTTTCATTACTTTTTGTATGGCTATCTTTTCATTACTTTTTTACCTTTTTGGTCTTTAAAAATATTTCGATAATGCCATTTAATAATAGTTTAACTTACGATCTCTACAGTAGTAAAAGTAAAACCTTATTAGGAGTTGTATCGATTGACATTCTTGCTACATAAATTTCTAATTTACAAATTTAATTAAATTTAATTAAGAAAACACGAAACACAACAACTCGAAAATTTTATCTATCTAAAAAAAGTTTAGGAACAATATTTTGATTAATATAAGTTCAACAAATGTATAGATAGATTGATATAGATATTAGATATACTTATGAAAACACTAATTTTTAAAAAATCAAAAGTACTATGAACCCAATAAAACCCTAAATGAGGTTGTATTTTTGCTGTTATAATGATCATAAGTTAAAACAGACTTAAATGGAACTATAGTAATATTTATAAAGCGAAAGATGTAATAGATAGGTAGCATACCTTTTTTTTTTTTTTTTTTTTTTAGGGAATTGATTTGACATGACAGGTCTATTTGCTTCAAGGAAAATTTCATGGTAAGGAAAAATACTTTCTATGAAATCATTTTTGAGGAAAGTGAATAATTTTCCTTTATTTGGTGATATGTGATGGAAAATGTTTTATAGTGTTTGGATCTCCATTGGAAAGTAATTTTAATCTCATGAGTTTTTCTCATGGCAAAAAAAAATGAATTTTATTTTATTTTATCTTTATCTTTTTTTTTTCTTCCCCTTCGCTAGTCGTCAGGCTCGATGACTACTTGTTATTGGTCACAAGCACTAGTTGGTGAGCTCAAGCCTTACTTGTGGCCAGTCGCAGGTGATGCCGGCCTTTGTCGTGGCTGGCAATTGACAACTAGCCGAAGAAGGAGGAAAATGAAAAAAAAAGGAAAAAAAATTAAAATATTCGAGATAAGCAATTCTATAAAGTGTTTTTCATCTCTTTAGATTTAGGGATTTACTTTCCTAAATGTATGTATGAATATTTTCATTGAGCGAAAAATGTTTTCACTTGATTAGTCATTTTCCACAAACCAAACAAGTGAAAATCTAGAAAATCAATTCTTAGAAAATACTTTCCTTCGAACAAATGCACCCAAAACGATACCCTAAAATCTAGATGATAGGATAATTATGAAAACTCTTGAATAGTATTGAATAACCGATCCGACTTTGCTATGGAAAGTTGAGGGATTAGATTGAACAAATTGAAAGATTATGAACTAGATTGAACATCTAAAAATAGTTCAAGAATTAGATTTAATGAATTTAAAGGTCAATGATAACGTTGAATATTGAGTCAAAGTTTAAAGATTATTTGTGTCATTCTTTCTAATAATATTATGAAGATCAAGTATTCTTATCTTCCGTTAAGAAAAGAAAAGAGGAGTTGCTTGAGAACGGTGTAAAAAAGATCAAATATGACTCTCCAGCGGAAGAAAATGATCAAATATGCGCTTTTACGGCCACGTAAATTTCATGGAAATCAACATTAAATTCACTACTTTGCCAACTGCAATTCAGAGCGTCGTATCACTGAAGCTTGTCAGAATTCTTTCCCGGCTATCCACAGTTTAGATGCGCCTCGAGTTAGAATTACAAAAAGCAAACGATCAGATTGGATTGTTCACGTCTAGTTTCTTCGCAATATCGTCGGATGATCAATTGGACCAAAGTACTCGAGCGACGATGCTAGCGTTATCGAGGAACATACCGACAGCATTTGAGGATCTTTGCAGTTTAGCTTAACAAAAAGACATTCGGCCGAAGCATTATCATGTACCTAAAGAAAATCACGAAAGTTTTGTTAAAAGGAGGAAAAAACTGCGGTACAAATAGGAAAGCTACACGTGCAACAAAAGGCGTGAACTAATTCGTGATTACATTTGTGTCCTTCCGATTTCTTAAAATACAAGAGTGGGAAACTTTTGACTTCAACTTTAGCATCTCTCTGAATGATAAAGCAAAGGAGGAGAGGAGAGGAGCGGTGAGAGGTATATGAAATGGTTGTTTACCCGCGCACTAATTGAGGTCATAAGTTTCGCAATTATTCTTGTAACGATCTGCCGTTTGACATGGGCCAAGCCCATAAATTTTCTATTATTATGCATGTTTCGTGACTTCAATATTTGAAATCTGGATTTCTATAATTTTTGTAGTTGTTCATGATGTGATTTAAATAAGTGAAATCATTTCGACGGGTTCAACTTGTCTTCGACTACACTCGTTATATGTCGAGAAAATAAATCAGGGACACCTGTTTTTAGGCAAGCGACTGAAACCTCGATTTTCGAATGGCGAGTGAAGGTGGTGTGGTGGGTTTTCGAATCAATCAATCATTTTGTGCTTCATAGAGGAATCTCATTCCCCATGGGTATTCGTGAGATCCAAATCGACTTGGCCTTGTTCACGACATCGACGATTCTCCCAGATTTTTCTCGCTCATTTGCGGAAAAGAGACAAAGAAGATGATTGCAAAGCCCGCACTGATTGGGGGCCTCCTCTTATCATGGTGGTGGATTGAACTTTGACCACAACAAAAGTCGTTGCCATCATTCGTTTCGCGTAAACTTACTTTTCTCCATGATGGCCCGGGCTGCCCCTTTACATGATAATCGAGACCCAGTTAGAGATTTTACATAGTTTCCTCGTCTTGAACGTATATATAAAAAAAAAAAAATTGTTATTGCACCAACAAGTTTAGTATGATGTGACAACCGCATTCGGTGAAAGACAAATTAGAAGAGGTACTAGTGATGGTTGAAGATAAATCAAACCCCAATTGGAATCACCATGGTATCTTTTTGGCCAAAACTATTATGTCTTACTAATTAATTTTTCAGCAAATTTAAAACCTTACGTTTTCCTATTGCAAATGAACGAGAAAAAAAGTGAAGGAAAATGTGCTCCAAAAGTGACACCACCATCTTTTGTCCGAGTTTTTGGTACTTTGCAAAGATGCCAAGTTTAAATATGTCTTAATGAATTTGGGAGTAAAGTACAACCTTGAACCTCTATTTTTCAGTCATATATGCAATTTGGACTCTTAGCTTTCAAAAAATCAAGTTCTTTATTTGTTTCGCTTAATTTGTTCAATCAAATCAAGTTTGTTGGCTAATACCCATTACTACACTGTTAAATTAATGATATGAAATTGCTGATGTGGAACATGATGGACATGTTGTGCTATTATGTCGCCCAATAAGCACCGCATTAGTAAACATTAAGAACACAGAAAAAAGAAAAAAGAAAAGATGTACAAGGTAAGAGAGGAAAGTGGGGCGGTGAGGGAGAGGAGGAGGGAGAGATAGCTTGATCAACGAGCATCTAACGATCTCTACCATACTCAAGCAAGGTGTCGAGGACATTGGACCTTACACATAAGAGTGCACACCCGCTAAGGGAGGTAAGACAAGCGATAAAGCCCCAACGACCGTTGGCAAGGGTCACTTGCTCCCGCAAGAGTTAGGCACACATTATCAATAGCGGTAATACCCCCAGCTGCCTCCTCTCTCTCTCGGTGCTCCTCTCTCGCTAATTGTAATAGTAATTGATGGAAGGACCAGAATGGATAAAGTGAAGGAGGTAGAGGATTTGGTTGCATAAAAATAAATTTAGAGGACCATATTGCACAAACAGTAAAATTTAGAGGACCAAAACTGTATTCATCCCTGAAGATGAAAGAATCAGATTCTGAACTTTTCCTATTGCGTTGATCCTAACTTTTAAACCTCTATTTTCAAAACTTGATATAGTCTAAAGCCTTTATGCTTCAAAATATCCTTTGTCGAGCCTTTGCATTTTTATCTACCGGTCAATTGTCCAAAGACAATGGAGTAGATCAAATGGCGAAAAGATTCTTATCCACATTTTTTGGCCGTGTGAGTTTCCCATTGTTTTCGTAAAGGCAAAATCCTATGATTAACTTTTGCAGACTTTTATTCCATGAATTTGGAGAAATGCGAAAGACCGAAAGAAGGGGTGCGACTTTTGAGGCTAAGGAGGAATAAAAAGGTGTGACCAAATTGCCGTCCACAGCACGCCTATAGGCCCCTCTAATATCACACCCTACTTATTGCAGCATTTTCTGCTTATTCCAAATGATTGGTTATGACCCCGAGAACAACAATACCTGCAACTTTTTTGTTCATCAAATTCCATATTTCCCATCTTTCTTTCTTTCCATTTTGCATAGTTAGAGGAGTCAACGATCAGATTCGATTCAGGTATTTTTAACATCCCTACAAAGCAAATTATTATTTTAACATGGAGTCATTCGTCGCAATGACGAAGGAAGAATTTAGATGAAGGAGTGGAAATTTTTTTAACTTACTTGATTCAGTAACTGGATACACTTTTCTTATTATTGCAAGCAAGAAAAAATGATGTGTAATATATATTAGTATAAAATGGCAAAATATTAAATGCCATTCTTTTGCTAAGATGAAAGATTCCATAGTATTTACTACGCTAAAGTGAATTTTTCGAATTAGTTTTAGATAGTGAGTATTTTAAGTATGCTTTATGAAATTTGATTTTCTTTGAACGCACTAAATTTTTTAATTTATCAAAGATCATGATTATTTCTTACTTTTGTGTATTTATAGAATGACAATATTCAGAAAAGAACGTTTTTTTACCCAAAAGTAAATAATTTTTTTTTATAGAGTAGTATATAAAGAAAGATAAGTTATAAGGTAATTAGAAAAGAGAAAGGAAGCTGGTATTAGTAGTCGCTGGAACTCTATTTAAGGTCTTTTAAGGGTAAATTGAGGTAACTAACTTGTAAAGATATGAAACATTTTCAAGTATTAAAGTCTAGAAAATTAGAATGAATATGAGAAATCCTGACGCCATTGGCTCAAGCATTTGCCACTTAATCATCTACTTATTCCATCCACCAAAATCTGAAAAGAGCAAAAGCCGTCATACACGAGCGTGCATGATGGCTAGTTTATTTTAAGTCAAACAATACACATTGAAACACCTCCCTAGTACACTGCTAAAGGAAGGGCGAATATAATTACGTTGTTCTAAAATAGAAGGGAATGGCTTTCATTTGGCATCAAGGTTCAACAATCTAGGAACAATTCATTCAAAACATCTCAAGTTGAATGAACTTATTGGAGAAATTGATCATTCTTGATTAAATCTCCTCGTCCCATAACTCTTCGGGAGACTTGTAAGGACCATCTGGGGATATCAATTCAAGTCCTGGGAATCCTTTATTTTGCGGGATCTGACGAATTTTGTCCAGCTCTTCAATGCTCAAGCTCCAGTCGAATATGTCAAGGTTCTCTTTCATCCTCTCTATCTTGAAGCTTTTCACTAGCACACTGACTCCTTGTTCATGCACCCACCTTAGACAAATCTTCATGCAAACCAATGATATAGTCAAAATATGAAGTTGACCATTTATATGAAACCCATTCACGTACGAAGGGAGAAAAGAGTAAACATGCTTCCAATTTTAAGGAACAGCTATGTGCTATATAGAAAGTGAGTACGAGAGATGGTGAGGATAACTTTAATTCCTTGCTCCAAAGCAAAGTGATTGATACTCATATCTTACATAACCATAACTGATCGCCACCTAGCTGCATTGATTATGGATTTAACAGGACCGAGTGTCTAAATTAATCATCCTCAATAATTTGGACGCATAGCACATCAAATCTGAGAAGGATAAAGTGCATGGAAGATCTATAACAACCTGGGCAAGCGTCTTCCCTTTGGCCTTGGCAATCTCATGCAGCACCTCGCATTCCATCACTCTATTGGTCCCCCAAAACGATCCTTTGGCGCCTAAGGGAGAGTAGGCAGTGATGTGTATTCCCTTTTCCTTGCAGAATTCCCTAAGCTTCTGTTGCTGCCACAGAGGGTTCATCTCCACCTACACAATCAAATCACACCCATTCAAATCATAATAAAAACTCTCACCCCCTTGTTGAAGTCTGAGGAATATCAACTCATCTGATTTAAGATTAAAACTAGCCACTTCGGGAGAAAAATGTTTTTGGTTATCGTATATTTCACATTGGTTCCTGTAAATAGGTCAGGATGATACTTAGCTGTTTTCTGTACCATAATGAATTTTGTCCACCAAATTACCCGTATAATCTCAGTGCCTCCACTTTGTTATAAGATTGCCTGCGGATGACGTTCTTGGCCAGATCTCATGTTACCAATCTTGACTTTATCGATAATTAGATGACTCGTTCATCCTTCACTAGTTGGATTCTTTTGAGGGGCGCCCTAGGAGCCTGGGAGATTAGATTTAGGTTGATCTAGTATTACGGCCGGTACACCTTTTTTCAACACATAGAGAACTTCAACTATTGAGGGGTCATGCTCGCACATCTGTTGTGGAACGGCACGAAGACTGAAGGAAAATAAAAAAGGAGCAATGCCAGACTTTCAATAAACGTGTTGTTTGGAAAACACGTTCTCAGTAGTTTTTCTTTGTTATGACAAACAAGTTTTTTTTTCCTAGAGTAATTTTAAGAAAACATGAATTCCAAGGAGCCAACAATAAACTCACTTGGTTGACGGCAGGAGGAATCTCAGCGATGCTGAGTAACTTCTCAAGCTTTTTGCATGAGAAATTGCTCACTCCAATTTGTTTGGCCAAGCCCAGCTTCTGACACTCTTCCATGGCCTTCCACACACTGTCATAATCAAACGGAAGCAGATCCTCCTTCAACACTGGAAGCTTACACTCACCTGGCTTCAAGGTCACCGGAAAATGCAACAGATACTGGTCAACATACTCGAGCCCGAGATTCCTACACTCAAAAACCAACCGACACCATGAAAATGAGTATAATGAAAACATATAAACACGGTGCTACACGATTCATATGTTTAACTGATATTGTACTTGAGGGATCTCTGGAGCGCAGGGATGACGCGGTCGCCATGTGCATCGGTGCACCAGAGTTTCGTGGAGATGAACAGCTCCTCACGCGAGTTTATGAGGCCAAGTTCAAGGGCCTCAGCCACGGCTTTTCCAAGGGGCTCCTCGGATTGGTAAAGTGAGGCCGAGTCGAAGTGTCGAACACCTAATTGGATTGCGTCAAGAAGGTGTTCCTTCACATTCTCGGCGGAGCCAAATGGGTACTCGGCTGTGCCGAAGCCGAGAAGCGGGATCGCTTTGCCGTTTGCAGTGAGTTGAGTCTCGGGAATAATATTGGCCATATTTCTCTGTATATTTTCGCGATATAGAGGAGACCTAAACTTGAGGAATCAATCTTTCTTCATCCCTTAAATAGATCCCTGTTGTAACCGTATCTCAATCGGCCTCGAACATTTGCACGTGAAGAATCCTTGCATTACGTAAAACTAAATGCACAATGGATGCATGGAAAGTGAGCGGCCACTAGAATATTGGCTTCTGTAATTGCGTGTGCATTTCAAAGTAAGTAATGCGAGGAACTTGCGCTGGGTAAATAAAAAAAAATAAAAATGCAAGTGAAGAATCCTTGCATTATTTAAAACTAAATGTACGATGAATGCATGGGAAGTGAGTGGCCACTAGAATATTTGCTTCTGTAATTACGTGTGCATTTCAAAGTAATGCGAGGAACGTGCGCTGTGTGAATAGAATATACATGCATGTGAAGACTCCATGCATTATGTAAAACGAAATATACAATGAATGCATGTGAAATGAGTGGCCACTAGAATATTAGCTTCATGATTACGTGTGCATTTCAAAGTAAGTATTTACGTCAAACAAAACATACAATGCGAGGAACTTGCGCTCTGTAGAATCAAATACACATGCATGTCCTTGCATTATGTAAAATTAAATATACAATGAATGGATGTGAAGTGAGTTGCACAAGAATATTAGCTTCTGTGATTACGTGTCCATTTCGAAGTAAGTATTTACATCAAACAAAACATACAACGCGAGGAACTTGCGCTGTGTAAAATAAAATGCACATGCATGTGAAGAATCCTTGAATTATGTCAAATTAAATATACAGTGAATGGACGTGAAGTGAGCGTCCACTAGAATTTTAGCTTCTATAGTTACGTAGGCATTTCAAAGTAAGTATTTACATGAAACAAGATATACAATGCGAGGAACTTGCACTCTGTAATATAAAGTACACATGTAATTATATTGGCCATATTTCTCTTTATTTTTTTGCGATACTTAGGAGACCTAAACTTAAGGAATCAGTCTTTCTTCATTCGCTAAACTTAATTTATAAGAAAGTTCTTTTTTCGGTTGAAAAGTTATAAGAAAGTTAAAAATGAAGAAAAGGGAGCTGGTATAGCTATTCAACATGAAATTTAAGGGGTTGAGCTCAACCAGCTCCTTGAACTTGGAAGGGCTTGGCGTATGGTCCAGTCTCAAGGTTTCAACAATCGGCCGTTTCAAATGGGCCATTGTTCAGCTAAACGAGATGCACGTACTCTCAAGTGTTCAGTTTAAAAGGGGCGATCGCCAACCTGCACGGTTTCTTGTGGTCCAACGTTGAGTACAGGGCACAGGAGTAAGCGTGGAAGGTGGGAGGTGGTTGTAATGAAGAAATGTACATGATATTTTGGGATAAGAATCAGCAACATCGAAGTTACCTGGTAGGGAATGGTCTCTTAATTTTGATATAGTTGGGACGAATCGTTTGGGCTAGAGCCTAAACTCAAAGCATTTCATCCCGCTGTGCAGATGAATAAAATATTTCACCCTGTTATCACGCATGCACCGTCCCTAAAAGAAAGGCATTCTATGCAACCGTTGCATTACTATTCTAACGTGAAATGGCTAGTCAATCCTTATGAATATTTCTGATAAAAATTATTTGACTGGTGCTGTCAAATAATTATTAGTCATGTATACATTTTAGAACACCTCTCTATTACGGTTTGAATCACCTTTCATTGCACTGTTCAATGACGGATGAGCACTGGAAAATAGAAGGGACTAGCGTTCCTTTAGGATTAAGGCTCACCTATCTTGGGATAGATAATTCATTCAATAAGTCTCAAGTTGAATGGACTAAATGAAGCAATTAATGATTCTTGATCAAATCTCCTCGTCCCAGAGCTCTTCAGGTGACTTGTAAGGACCATCTGGGGACACAAATTGAAGTCCGACGTATCCTTTCTTTTGTGGAATTTGACTAATTTTGTTCAATTCTTCAAGGCTCAAGCTCCAGTCGAATATGTCGAGGTTCTCTTTAATCCTCTCTTTGTTGAAGCTTTTCACTAGCACACTGACTCCTTGTTCATATGCCCACCTTAAACAAACCTTCATGCAAACCAATAATATAGCCAACATATAAGCTTAACCATTTGTCAGAATCATCTCCATGTAGGAAAAGTGACACAAATAGTTCTTAAACTCTGGTCCAATATGTAATGTGCTTTTTTAACTTTTAATTTGCTTAGTATGATCCTCGAATAATTCCTAAATGTTCAATCTAGTCCATAGACTTTCAATTTGTTCAATCTAGTTCCTCAATTCTGCATAACAATATCAAGTCAATCATTTGGTAATATTCACGAGTTTTCATAATTACAATATTGCCTAAATTTTCAAAAATTATGTTGTTTCAATCCATTTCCTAGATCAACAAAAAATATGGATTTCTTTTTATTACTATTTTATCTTTTTTGGTCTTTATAAATATTACTATAGTTCCATTAGTATAATTTAAATTATGAACTCTATTAAAGTAAAAGTAGAATCTCATTTAGAGTTGTGTTGGATTGAAAATCTTGCTATTTTTAATTTTTTAAGTTATAGATTTAGCTAAACATGTTTTAAAAAAATGAAACTTAAAAACTTGAAGATTTTATCTATCTAAGAAATTAGGAACTAAAATTTAAATTTATATACGTACGATAAATTTAGAGATAAATAAATATCATTATTGAATATGCTTATGAAAACACTTATCAGCAAAGTAAAAGAAATATGAATTCGATATAACTATAAATAATGTTATATTTTACTAATATAAGTTAAAAACATTTGAATGGAACAATAATATTATCTACAATGAACAGATTACAAAAAAAAAAAGATTATTAAAAAATAGTATTTTTTGTCGATTTAGAAAATGGATTGAAAAGAAAAAAAAAACATTCTAAAATTCGGGTAATAGTGTAATTATGAAAAATTTTGGACTAAAGTTGAGAGACTAGATTGAACAAATTGAAAATTTAGGCTAGATTGAACATTCATAAATAGTTCAAGAGTCACATTTAACAAGTTAATAGATCAAGGATGACATTACACGTTAGGCTAAAGTTGAAGGATTGTTTGTAATGTTTTTCCATTAAATGATGAGTAAAGCGTAAAGTTGCTTACATATGTGCAAGGATAATAACCAGAGAGATAATAATAGAGGTAAGTAATGTCCCAACATTTTACTTTGTTCTAACTCAATTGTTGGACTTGGTCAACTAATCCGCTAAATCTCTTATAGTGCGATGGAATGATCCAATATTAAGGAGTATTTATGTATTGCAAGGGTTTATATATTTCCCCTTACCAAATTGATCAATTCTTTAGGTTTAATATCTTATATAACTATAATTAACTAGAGCCTAGCTGCATAGAATTTTGATTTAAGAGGACCAAGTGTCTAAATTAATCATCAGAATCAATATTTATATGCACAACATCATCGAATTCGAGAAGAATACGGTGGATAGAAATCGATGACAACCTGGGCAAGTGTCCTTCCTTTGGCTTTGCCAATCTCTTGGAGCACCTCGGATTCCATCACTCTATTGGTCCCCCACAGTGTTCCTTTGGCACCTAGAGGAGAGTAAGCAGTGATGTGTATTCCCTTTTCCTTGCAAAATTCTCTTAGCTTTTGTTGCTGCCACAGAGGGTTCATCTCCACCTTCATCGTCAAATCACACTCATATAAATCGTAAAAAAATAAAAATTAAAAAATTAAAAAACACACCCTTCTCATGTCAAATCAGATAGATGAATTTTTTTTTTTTTTTTTGGGGGCGGGGGGGGGGGGGGTGGAAATCCCACGAAGCAGGGCTTGGGTCGGAGGAAATTTCTATCTCATGCCGTAGGACAACATGACCCAATTTAAGAACAGCTTTTTCCCCTGAACATGTTTTTTTAGTTTTTTTGTAGTTGATTTCCTGAACATTAACAGATTATCCTCTTCCTGATTTGGCTGAAGCATCAAAATGACTTCAGTCATGGTATTTCGCATCTCTTCCAAAAAAAATATAGAAAAATAAACAAAGTTTTACCTCCAAACTCAGCAGCTCCTACTCAACATATAATGCGAACTTGAACTATTTTGAAGTCAAAATCGCACACGAAGACTGAATGAACATATAAAAGAAGAGCAACCTAGACTTGAATTAAACATTTTTTTTTTTGGAAAATATTGTTTTGGTAGCTTTTCTTTGTTATGAGAAACATGCTTTTTTTTTCCTTGAACAATTTTAAGGAAACATGAATTCCAAGGGACCAACAAAAAACTCACTTGGTTGACTGCGGGAGCAATCTCAGCGATGCTCAGTAACTTCTCAAGCTTTTTGCTTGAGAAATTGCTCACTCCTATGCTTTTGGCCAGGCCCAGCTTCTGGCACTCTTCCATGGCCTTCCACACACCCTCATAATCAAACTGAAGCAGATCCTCCTTCACCGGAATCTCACACTCTCCTGGCTTCGAGCTCACCGGAAAATGTACCAGATACAGGTCCACATACTCGAGCCTGAGATTCCTACACACAAGAACCGACCGACGGAGTGAAAACAAGGATGACGAAACGCACGAACATGGTACTTGTATGATTCATCTGTCAACTGAGATTGTACTTGAGGGATCTCTGGAGCCCAGGGACAACGCGGTCGCCATGCGCATCGCTGCACCAGAGCTTTGTGGTGATGAACAGCTCCTCCGTCGAGTTTAGGAGGCCGACCTCGAGAGCATCGGCCATGGCTTCTCCGAGGGGCTGCTCGGACAGGTAAAGCGAGGCCGAGTCGAAGTGCCGGTAACCCAATTGGATCGCATGGAGAAGGTGTTCCTTCACGTTGTCAGAGGAGCCAAACGGGAACTCGGCTGTTCCGAAGCCAAGAAGCGGGATCGGTTTGCCGCTTGTGTTGAGCGTAGTCTCGGGAATAATAACATTGGCCATGTTTGGCAGTACTTTTTTGTGATACAGGCCAGACCTTAGTATGGGAATGAATCTCTTTTCACTGCATATATAGACCCCGTTGTAACAATATTCTATTCGGCATGGAATAAAATATATCAAGCAAAAATACTATATCCAATGTAAGGAACTTGAATCGTGCACAATAAATATATCAAAGAAAAATACCAAAGAAGTACAATAAAAAGTCTTAAACATATTGTATTAGTACCAATTCAATCATAAAATTTTCATTTGAATCAATTTAATTATAAACATTTTTACATTAATATCAATTAAATCCATTCCACCACTATAGGTCAGAAATTACCAACATGAACACTAATCGTCCTACATGACTTGGAGCGTGGACTTTTTAAAAATTTTAAATATTTTTTTCGATTTTTTTTTAATTTTTTTCTTTTTCCTTTTATTTTTCTTCTCTTTTCTTTCTTTTCATAAAATATTAAAAATTACTAAAAATTATTTAAAAATATCCACATTAGAGTGGGTCTATCGTGTCACAATGGGCAACGTTCACGTCACTGATTTCTTAGCAAAATTAACCGAGTAAATTCAAGGAACTCGCGTCTTGCAGAAGAGAAACGTCAACACGTGGTTCCAAGCCAAAAGAAGGGAGCTGTTTCGTCGCATGTGGATTTGGATTGGACGGGAAGAGTCCTTTAACTTCACGCATAGTTAGAGCCATTCGCATCCACAATCTAAAGTCAACAAAAAGACAAACTATTCGATGAATTTCGATTGTTAAAGTCTTATTTGCTCAATAGCAAAAGCAAAATCTTAGATGCTAAAAAAATGTGATATTTCTACAAAAATATTTTATGTTATTTGGTATTTGATTTGACTGCTAATGATTGACTGGTGCCTTATCCGCAAGAAATCCTCAATGGATACCTTAGTGAAGGCCCGTTTGGTTCAAGCGATTCTCGAGAGCTTTCGGGGTTAAAAGCGTTGGGAAAAAATTTAGGTGTTTGGTTCGGATTTGAAGGTGTCATTGGCCAAAAATCTTGGCTTTGAAATCTTGAAAGCCCAAAGTAGGTGGGGACTGCTTTGGGGCCAGCCAAAGATTTCGAAAACGCAGTTCACCTCTACTTGTTCATCCATTGACTTCTTTTTTTTTTTTTTAAGCCAATCATCTTCCCCACACTCCAACCGCCGTTGATTGGCGACGGAGTTTCATCGGATTTTATTTTTATTTTTTATAAAAATAATAAAAACCCTTTGCAAATGTTGGGTTCACCTTTTTTTTTTTTTGTCATTTTTATCTTTTGACAATCAATATCCCAACTTTTTATCAATACACTAGAATGATCATTAATTAACGAAGATGATTAATACTACAATAATTAAAAAAAATTATTCAAAGTTGAAAACAAACCTAAAAGAACCCTAGGCCAACAGTTGAGCTTTGTATCTAATCTATAATCAAATTCTTTTAATATAATTTTTAAATAAATTTACTAATATATATCTTTTACATTACTCTCAACATGAAAATGTAAAAGGTTATATAGTAATTATTTCTTTTTGCAATTTTAAAAATACTAAAACTAAAAAACTTAATTTGGTCACACTAAAGGGCTTTTCAAATATATGTTTACCAAACAGTCTTGCATTTCCCTAAAGCACTTTTCAGTTATAGTTTACCAAACAGTCTAACATTTCGGTAAAACCCCTTTATCTCAAAGTTATTTGCATTCTCCTAAGGGCATTTCCCCAAAGTTGAACCAAACGGGCCCAAAGTAGCACCATAGTACCAATGATAGCAACGTAGCCCATCCCTAACCCACACCCTCAAGGTAGACCACTCAAGAAAAGCCTTCCTGTGTACAGCTAGTTGTCGGAATCCAACACTACCAATCCGAGTAAGGGTTTTGAATAAAACGACATTTTCCTTTTTTTTTTCTTTTTCAATATATATGAAAAAGTAGTAATAAGAATGAAAGGTATTAAGTTTTTTATCATCCTGGCGTCAAGCTATTTTTCCGCAGGACCTTCCCTACAGTATCGTCACCACAGTAGACTTTAACCACCTGGATTGGTGTGGTTCCTCATCGCCTAGGACACTAGAATATCGAATCATGAACGAAGAAAGGCATGAAAGAAAAGTATATTGACTAGTGATTGGGAGGCTCCAATTCTTGACTGGAGGGGACACCAACAGCTCTGCCCTCCCTCTCTATTTTCTGAAAAAAAAAAATACCAAAAAATTCGAATTTTTAATTATCTTATTTTAAAATTATATTTTCTTTTTCTTTTTCTTATTCCTTGATAGATCACCATCCATAGACAAGCTCAAGTCTCACCACAAGCCGGTAAGGCTCGAGCTCACCAAGCCTCGTCGACGCCATGTATTGGCAAGGCTCAAAGTTGTAGGAATCTCGCGAGTTCAAGCCTTGCCGAAATTTTATTTTGTTATGTAAGCTAGTGATCCAGCTCATCGATAAAGATAAAGTAGAAATATACAATTAATTTACTTGTAAAATAAAGTTGTCTTACTAAAACATATAATTAGTCCACTTGCAATATAGTCTTACCAAAACATTCAACGATTCACTCGTTTATGTAGGAATATTTCAAATAATAAAATGTTCAAATAAGACCATGAAAATGATGAGGAATTTTTAGGAAGAGATCTTAGTTAAGCTTTATCATTTTTTTTAAGTGAAAAAGGATAAGACAACCATTTAAAAAATAACATTGTTCCGTAAAATTGAGTGCAGCACTTGCAGCATACAAACAAACATTTGAAAAAAAGGGGCCTATATCCTTTACAAGACCAACTTTAGGTTAATTACCAATTATGCGTGGATTTTCTTGCCTTAAAAAAACCTTCGACTTTCATCCTAATCCCAAATTTGCCCACACATCTAAAAATCGTCATTGACTTCTTTCAGATAATTAAATTCAAGAGATTGTTGTCGTTCTATACAAAGATGAGGAGGCTATTATTCTTTCATATGAAGATGACAGTGCTAATGAAAGCCCATAGTTTAATAATGACTCTCTAACTGATCCTGTATAACCCTATTCCGATTCCAATCAGGACGGAAAATTTGCAATGTTAGATAAACAAATTCTCCTTGCACGTTTGTTAATAATGTGAGATTTTGGGAATACTCTATTCCTCGTAACTCAAGGCAGTCTTACAATGTTGGCCCATAAAGGTCAAAATACTACACTACATGCCACAATACTAGTAGGGACCATTCGTAATCACGACGAGAGTAATGTGACAATACGATCAATACCTACCTAAATTCTACTAGACACCATTAGTAACGACAGCCTAATTCCATATGGGTAAAATCCACAAAAAAAGTACTCAAGTGATGATGATTTGAGGCTGGGCCACTACTATTGTATCACTCAACCAACTTTCTCCTGCTCCACGTGAGACTTCAAAATCACAATCTATCGCCGACAAGGCTAAATTAAAAATGAATGTAGCAAATTCGAAGGCGACATAGTGTCGAGACCTACCTTTTCCCGTTCGGAGAAGAAAAGACATAGGTTTAAGGATATTGCCTTAAAGGCAGGTCTATAGCCCTTGTTTTAGACATGAATTCTCCCGTACCCATACTTCGCACAACATTGGGTTATTCAAATTAACGCTATAAGAACATTTTTAATGAGGAATCACCACTAGTCTATTAGGGTCAATTAGAAATTAAGTGAGGCACAAGAATATACCCCACTTCCTACGTAATAAGAAAATATAAGATCGTGGATTTAGTTAAACTAATTCATCAACTAGTGCCATTTCAATACTTAATCTTATTAATTAAAGAAGATGTTTGTCAGATAGTCTAAATTGATTTTAAACCTATCCACTAAGATGATGATCATACAGGTACGCAATCGTTAAACTAACAATCAACAACCAATGAAGCATTTAATAAATTGCAAGGAAACCACAATCAACATATTGAAGGTGCACAATCACATAATAGTAGAAATGGAATTGCGCAAATGGCGACCTATCATTTATCTCTAAGAATACTCAAATCGTAAGGTCCTAAAAGCTCACTCAATTTTGAGCATAATTTTTTATCAAGGATTTTCACATATTTTAAGTGAAAACTTCTCAAAAACTAATTTTTAAGCTTTTTCATAATCTTTACAAAAAATAATTTTTTTTGGAATTTTTAAAATTTTAAAATATCTTAAAAAAATTCAATCCGAAAATGAGACCCGGTCAGGCTCTGGGCCCGGTCCGAACATGGGCTGCGATCTGATCTTTCCAATGTGGCCGAAGGGCACGAAATGGGCTTTACGCATTAGGAGGCTTTAGGCTCTAGACCATGCACACAGATGGGCCCATTCACAACAAGCCCATGGCTCATTTTAACACCAAAATCTTCGAGCGCTATTATACTGGAGCTGAGCCCAAGCTCAACAAGCTATTTTAAGCCCATGTCTACCAAAGCCCAAACACGCGCCAGCCCAAACTTGATTAAACCCATTCAGCCCTCATAGTTACCCTCTCACGCCCTTTTTTTTTTTTTTTTTTTTTTTTTTTTGCTTAAGGTTTAAAGTTTAAACTCCTCTACTTACGCCCTCGTTCCCAGATCATTCCCCAATCTGACAGATCAATTTCCTCAGCCATCCTAAGCAAAAGCCAGCAAGTTCAACACTAAATCCCCCTTGGATTTCACTGGAGATACAAGACTGAACGCTTCTTACTCATCCACCATCCACCTTAATCCTCTACGAGAGCGGCGGTCGGCCGTCATCCATCACCGGAACGATGAACGCATAACACACCACGCACACGAAAGAAACCGTGATAAAGAAAAGAAGCGGGGAATCGTGACAATGACATATAAAAACCAACAAAATGTGAACAAGGGGGCCTACGGTTTCAGCAAGACAGAGATAACTTTCATGGGTATCATAGAGCGATTTCATCGGAAAATCCGGCGGGCGTCGACTGAGAGGCGGACCGAGATTCATTGAAGAGTCGAGCTCGCACCCGGATTCACAAAAATGGGCCGAAAACGCTCAAAACCAGTAGAGCACAGACCGACGAGGCCGGAACACGCGTGAAGCGGACAATGACGAGAGCCCGTTTCGGCGAGCCCGAAACAGGGCAAAACAGGACACAAACGGGGGGTCGGCCGAGGGTCCCCACCCTACTCGGCGGCGGCCAATGGAGGGTGAGTTCGATAGATCGGACCACCTCCGGTCACCTCCCACGCCTCCTACTCCAACCTGGGATCCTCGGAAAAAAAAGAAAAAAAGGCTCGTCCCGCGAAAAATCGGGGAAAAAAAAAAGAAAAGAAAGAAGAAGCGTGGCCTACCGGAGACTTGGCACGGAGTGTTAGTAAAATATGGCTTCGAATAGGGTAGAACAATGAAGACGAATCTTTAGAGTCTGAGTCGGACTTTGGGCGTGATATCACTTTCTTTAAGGATTTATTGCCCCACAAAGTTCTTAATGGTCACCGGCAAATTTCCTCAAGTATACAACAAAGTCTCGATTGAGAATATTAGATAAACTTGAATTTAGTATTTTATAGGGATCTTTCTAGGAAACAATCGAAAGAATGGCTGCTTTTTCTCTAAAGGAAGACTCGAAAAATGATCACTCTGGTTCTTCAAAAAATTGACAAGTATAAAAACAGTCTTAAAACACATGCAACTCTTCGTGAAAATTGCAAAACACGAACAAACGTGTCTTTTCGAAAATTGTTCAGATAAACAAATGCGTCCCTTTGAAAGAAGTCGAAAACCGAACGAACGTAACCCTTCGGGAAAAGTTGTCCTGAAAAGACACAAACAAAGAATAATAATTTTCTAAAATAAAATTTCGAATTTTCATTCATATTTTATTTCCGAAAATTCTCAAAAACAAAAACAACCTTTGATTAAAATTAATAACATAACAAAATAAAAAAAAATAAATAATAGAGGGATTAGTGCTAATTAAACCGCTAAGTGCTAAGTGCGCCAAATAATCGCGCAATTATTTCCTCAAGTATACAACAAAGTCTCAATTGAGAATATTAGATAGCAATTCTAGTATTTCTCCAGGATCTTTCTAGGAAACAATCGAAAGAATGGCTGCCTTTTTCTCTAAAGGAAGACTCGAAAAATGATCACTCTGGTTCTTCAAAAAATTGACAAGTATAAAAACAGTCTTAAAACACATGCAACTCTTCGTGAAAATTGCAAAACACGAACAAACGTGTCTTTTCGAAAATTGTTCGGATAAACAAATGCGTCCCTTTGAAAGAAGTCGAAAACCGAACGAACGTAACCCTTTGGGAAAAGTTGTCCGAAAAGACACAAACAAAGAATAATAATTTTTTAAAATAAAATTTCGAATTTTCATTCATATTTTATTTCCGAAAATTCTCAAAAACAAAAACAACCTTTGATTAAAATTAATAACATAACAAAATAAAAAAATAAATAATAGAGGGATTAGTGCTAATTAAACCGCTAAGTGCTAAGTGCGCCAAATAATCGCGCAATTATTCGCGCACCCGCACACAGGTATGATGAGGTCTAGCCTCACCCAATCATTCCTTTAACTACATAAAGGAAATCCCACACTTTTAAATTGGTTTACTTCCTTCCACCTTTCCTATGTGGGACAAGGAAAAAAGCACTTATTTTGTTTTAACAAACAAAAACTCCAACACGGGGAACGGTAGCCGCGGGCTCGAGAGCATGGCCGAGAGTTGTCGAGCGGGGTTCAGGTGTGGCCGGACCGCTGGAGGGCTCGTCGCTCGCAAATTCTCTCTCTCTCTCTCTCGCTCTGGGGGTTGGTCTCACTGTCTCTCCACTCTCTCTCTGTCTCTCTCTCCCTCTCCAAAATTCCACAAAGGAGCGAGCCCCACTCTGGGTCTCTTCCTCTCTCCCTTTGACCTTTCAAGTAGGTGGCGCGTGCAGCCTCCTCCTTTGCCAGCCGTCGCTGCTGGCCTCCTCAGTCCTCACGCACGCCTCCATTTTCTCTTTCCATGCAGAATCTGCGAGAGCGTGAGGGAGAGGCTGGGCTTGGGGGAAAAGAAAAGGAAAAATGGGCCGGGCCCAAACGAGAAAGAGGAAGAAAAATGGAAAAGAAAGAAGGCCAGGCCGGCCTGGTCTCGCTAAAAATAATATAATTTTTTTAAATTTTTTTAAATTTTTTTAAATTTTTTTAATGCTAGTTATGCAAATGCTCCTAATGTCTATATGCAATGCAATTAACAGAATTATTTTTGCTAGGAGTTAAAATTAATCCATAACTTTCAATCCAATTAATAAATAATGAATTGATCCACCAAAATTTAGGTGTCAACACATAACTCTATAACTCATTGAATTTAGGTGAGAGAGAGAGAGAGAGAGAATCTTGCTTTTTTTCTTTGTATGTTTTTAATTGGGGAAGTTTTCTTTTGTTTGTAGACCATGTATAAACGAAAGATTTCTATTACATACATCGCTAGTGTATGAATTTGGGGCCATATTTTCCTTCCTTCATTATACTTTACTCCAATCAAGTTTTTGTTTGATTGATTACCAATATAAACATCACTTGCATGCAAACTTAACAATAAGTAAGTGTGAGTTATAACCTTGCACACTAACCATAAAGATAATTTCCTCCAACGAGATTTGAAAGAAACCATGAACCTTATTTATTTTACACAAACAATCTTAGAATGGAAATATAAACTTGTTTATGTAAATCTATTTGGTGAAAATACAAAAAGAATTACCATCTTTATTTAGATTATTTATGCAAATTGATTTTAAAAAGTAAATAATTTACGTATACAAGATGGCAACTCAATTGAAAAGTTGGTAAATTTAATGAAAATTATAAATAACTATTGGGAAGCAACTCAAGAGATGTGGTAACAAAACTAATAAGTAACTTTGTTGGAGAAAAACTGATCACTCAAATGAAGTTTGTAATTGTACATGATAGTTAGAAAATTTAAGGTTTTGGAAAGAAAGACAAAAAAGAAGTTGTAATTATAAAAATTAACGACGCATTGGTAATTTACAATAAAGGATCGGTTATGGAAAACTAGTCAATAACTTGATTGTGGAAAAATTCGTAAATACTCTAAATAAGAGAAAATTGTTTAAAAAGTCTTAAATCTATTGCATTTTTGTTAATTCAGTCATAAACCTTAACATGTTTGCTAATTGAGTCATAAACAATTTCACATTACCAATTGAGTCCATCCGACTAACTTTGTTTGGAAATATCTCACATGGACATTAGCTGTCTTACATGGCACAACAAACGCCGATATTGATAATTTTTGTTAATATTTTGATATATTTTGATATTATTTATTTATTATTTTATTTTTCCTTTTTTTTTTTTTAAACAATTCTGACTGCCTAGGGTCGTCGGGCCTTCATTAACCGCAGACCAAGGTGATCCTTGCTAGCTATGGTGAGGGGAATTTTTGATATAATGCGAGAGATTGTTATCTGATTGTTCCATTTGTACTATAATATGAAACAACCAATCTATCCTTATTAATATTTATGATTAGTTATGTAATTGAGTTTAGAACAACTCTCTATTACAATTTGAAGCACCTTTTTATTACACTGCACGATGACTGATGAACACTAAAAATTAGAAGGGACTAGCATTCCTTTAGGATTAAGGCTCAACTATTTTGGGATAATTTATTCAGTAAGTCTCAAGTTGAATGAACTAAGTGAAGCAAATAATGCTTCTTGATTGAATTTTCTCGTCCCAAAGCTCTATGGGAGACTTGTATAGACCATCTGGGGATACTACTTCAAGTCCGACCAATCCTTTATTTTGGGGAATTTGACCAATTTTGTTCAATTCTTCAAGGCTCAAGCTCTAGTTGAAATTGTCAAAGTTCTCTTTCATCCTCTCTATGTTGAAGCTTTTCAGTAGAACACTGACTTCTTGTTTATATGCCCACCTTAAACAAACGGTCATGCAAACTAGTAATATAGCCAAAATATGAGTTTAATCATTCGTTTGAAACATATCCGTGTAAGAAAAGTGACACAAATAATCCCTAAACTTTGGCTTAATGTGTAAAGTCATCCTTGGATTTTTTAATTTGTTTAATATGGTATTTGAACTATTCCTAAATGTTCAATTTAGTCCTTAGACTTTTTAATCTAGTTGCTCAACTTTCCATAACAACGTCAAGTTAGTCATTTGGTAATATTCACGACTTTTCATAATTACAATATTGCCTAAAATTTCAAAATATTATGTCATTTCAATCCATTTCCTAAATCAACAAAAAAATGTGGCTTTTATTATTATTATTATTACTTGATGATTTTATCTATCCAAAAAGTTAGGAACTAAAATTATTTTAAGAAAAAGAATGTTTTCTTACCCTAAAGTAATTATTTTTCTTTTCAGAGTTGAATATAAAGAAAGATAAGTTAGAAGATAGTTAAAGAAAAAGGAAAGGAAGCTGGTATTATCAATCGGTGGAACTCTCTTTAAGGTCTTTTAAGGGTAAATTGAGGTAATTAATTTGTAAAGATATGAAACATTTTGAAGTCTTTAAGTCTAGAAGATTAGCATAAATATGAGAAATCAATTTAAGTATTTTCCGTTTAATCATCTACTTATACCATCCACAAAATTTGAACAAAGCAAAAGCTGTCATATATGAGCATGAATGATGGTTAGTTTATTATTGGAATTTGCTAACATAACAGATTTTGAGTTGTTGCGAGAATAACAATATATTGTAAGTCAAAATTTCTTAAATGAGTGGACTCCACAATGCCATTCAAAATACTAAAGGAAGGGGGAACATAAATATGCTATTCTAAAATAGAAGGGACTAGCATTCATTTGGCATTAAGGTCCAACAATCTTTGAACAAGTCGTTCAATACTTCTTGAGTTGAATGAACTTATTGAAGAAATTAATGTTTCTTGATTAAATCTCCTGGTCCCAAAGCTCTTCAGGAGACTTGTAAGGACCATTTGGGGATACTAGTTCAAGTCCAACAAATCCTTTCTTTTGTGGAATTTGACTAATTTTGTTCAATTCTTCAAGGCTCAAGCTCCAATTGAATATGTCAAGGTTCTCTTTCATCCTCTCTTTGTTGAAGCTTTTCACTAGCACGCTGACTCCTTGTTCATATACCCACCTTAAACAAACCTTCATGTAAACCAATAATATAGCCAAAATATGAGCTTAACCATTCATTTGAAACATATCCATGTAGGAAAAATGACACAAATAATATCTAAACTTTGGCCCAAAATGTAATGCCATCCTTAATTTTTTAATTCGTTTCATATGATCCTCAAATTATTCTAGTCCCTAAATTTTCATTTTGTTCAATCTAGTTTCTTAACTATCCCTAACAAAATCAAGTTAGTCACTCAGTAATATTTATAAGTTTTCACAATTGCGGTATTGGCTAAATTTCAGAATATCTTGTCATTTCAATCCATTTCCTTAATAATGTATATATGGCTTTATTTTTATTTTTAACTTCTTTTTGTCTTTATAGTTATCATAATTTTTTTATTCAAGTAAAATTTAACTTATGATCTTTATTATAGTAAAAGTTAAACCTCATTTGCAAGTGTATCGATTGAAAATCTTGCTATTTTTAATTTTTAATTTATAGATATAGCTAAAATTGATTAAAAAAATACTAACACAAGAAAACTTGATGATTTTATCTATCAAAAAAATTAGGAATTTAAATTTAAATTTATATAAGTACAATTATTCCAAAGATTAATAAATATCATTATTATATTTTCTTATGAAAACAATATAACTGTAAATGATGTTATATTTTTATTAATATAGAGATCATTAGATAAAAATATTGAATAGAACTATAATAATATTTACGAAGACCAGAAAAAAAAAAAGAAAATAGAAATAGCATTTTTTTTGGTTAGTTTTGGAAAAGTTTTGAAATGAAAAAATATTTTACCATTCGAGCAATAGTATAATTATGGAAACATTTGGACTATCTTATCTAAATTTAAGGGACAAGATTGAATATTTAGCAATAGTTCAAGGATTATATTAAACAAACTAAAAGTTCAATGATGACATTACATATTAAGCCAAAGTTTAGAGACTATTTGTATCATTTTCCCATCATATAAGGAGTAGAGAGTAAACTTGCTTATATATGTGCAATGATAATAACCAGATAGATATTAATAAAAATAAGTAATGTTCTAACATTTTACTTAGTTCTAGCTCAATTAATGGACTTTGGTCAACAAATGCGCTAAATATCTTACAATGCGATAAAGTGATCCATTGTTAAGGAATATTTATGTGTTGTAAGGCTTTATATCTTTCCCTTAACCAAATTGATTAATTCTATAGGATTTATATTTTACGTAATTATAACTGACCGTAGCCTAGCTACATAGAATTTTGACTTGAGAGGACCAAGTGTCGAAATTAATCATCTGAATTAATATATGAATGCATAGCATCATCCAATTCGAGAATGATAAAGTGCATAGGAGATTGATGACAACCTGGGCATGCGTCTTCCCTTTGGCTTTCGCAATCTCTTGTAGCACCTCGCATTCCATCACTCTATTGGTCCCCCAAATAGTTCCTTTGGCGCCTAACGGAGAATAGGCGGTAATGTGTATTCCCTTTTCCTTGCAGAATTTCCTTAGCTTTTGTTGTTGCCACAAAGGATTCATCTCCACCTACACGATCAACCACACCCATTTGAATCATATAATAAAAATTATACCCTTTTGTTAGAGTCCATGGAATAAAGACTCATCTTATCTAAGATTGAAACTAGTCACTTTGAAGAAAAAATGTTATTTCATTATAGTAAGTTTACGCTTATTCCTACAAAAAATATCATGATGATATTTACATATTTTCCATACTGTAATGAATGTTGCCCACCAATCTCAGTGCCTCCAATTTTTCATAATATTAACCCTTTTATATATGAGATTTCCTATGTATTATGTTCTAGGATAGCTCAAGCTACCCATTTTGACTTTATTGCTAATTAAATGATGCATTAATTCTTCAAGACTTATGAGGGCTTGGCCCCTTGCCCAGATTTGGTGAAGGCCATGATGCCCTGGCCTGTTATGGGCAAGGCCGTAATGCCCAAATCTAGCGAGGGCATCTTGGCCCTCACTTGTGGCTGTCGAGCCTTCTTGGCCTTTAGTCCCAAAAAAAAGTTAATAAAAAGAAAAGAAAAAACAAAAAAAAAGTTAAAAATTCAAAAAAATTATAAAAATAAATGTCCACATAAGCTTCGGTTAGTGTTCACATAAGTGATATTGAAAATATTTAAGATTAAATTAGCACTATTAAAAGACTTAAAACTGAATTGTCACAAATATAATAGGTTGATGGCTTTTTTTGTAATATTCCCAATTTTAGGAGATTTGACATTGTTGCCTTTGCCATCCATGTAGGTCTTAAATGTACGTTAAAACTTATGCACGAAAAAGTTAGAGGGTTGTGTATTCGTTGGATGTTTTCTCGAACCAGTCATTTTTGTTGATGAGTTATGCGAGTTATATCATACACTTATAAATCTAGCACAAAGCACAAGAACAGAGAAAGAGAAAAAAAAAAAAAATCCAAAACCTGACCCTCTCCTCCCTTTCCCTCACATGTGCATGCAATTGCATGCAGCCTCGCTGATTGTGATGCCCTGAATTAACTCATTAAGATATTATTCACCTTACCATGTCTCATGTTAAGCCTATAGTTTAGTTCTTTGATGTAAAGGAGGGTACCTTTTTAGAAGGTCAACTATCCTAGGAGTGATTCTTTGGCATTGCTATTACATGAAAAGATAGCTCTGTGAATTAATTCCAATTTTCATGCGCGTCCACACACATCTCGAAATCACTCTCCTCTTATTCGGTGCACAATTCAATTCATTTTAACCCCGTTCAAAATCCTAGAAGCATGCTAGGAAGTGCTCCTTGACCAAGCCCTCAGGCCCCAATGACTACTCCCCACCCTCGTCTGATCGGGTCGTTACAAGCTTAGCAACTTCTGCCTAGTCCGTTCCTAAACCATACACCTACTAGACGGGGATCCCACTTAGATACTGTATCACGGCACTCTGGATTCACTCACTAACGTATTGTCCACTCTGACTTGTCTGATAACGAGCTTTACAATTTTGTCATTTGGCATATGAGTGGACACTTTCTAAAAGGTCACCCATTATGAGAGTGTTTCCCACCTGAGCATGCTTACTTCTAGAGTTCCAATGTTAAGCATTGTCATTATGTCAATAGATATTTTTATAAGTTCTAACTTTCATATATATCTCAAAATTGCTCTCCTCATATTCAGTGCACAATTCAATTTATTTCTACTCTTTCACCATCTTAAAAGTATATCAAGAATTGCCCCTTGTTTAGGCACTCTGGCCTTGAGGACCACTCCCTATCATTGTTGGACTGGTCGTTACACTGACATCATCCCTGCGTTGGTGGGCCTCCCTTGACATCTTGAGGCCACCATGAAGCCCCTCTCTTTAACTCACAGCAAAGGTCGCGACCTTCCCACGAGTTCTAGAGGGAATGGGATGACATGGGGGTTGCCAGCTCGACTGACAGCGGCGGCGGCAAGCTCAGTGAGGGCAACGACTCAGGCATGGTGAGTGTGTTGAGATCATTCTCGAGTCTGAGGTCGTAAAGGAAACTCAATCAAAATAGGTTTCCTAAGATGACCAGGTTTTTTAGTATGAGTGCTTTCCTCGTTTCAGTAAGATATCTAAAAGTCGTTTTCTAATATGTACAATTTATTTTCATTTTGTATTTATTTTATTGATCAATCATTTCTTTTTTTGCAGCAGGATGGACAGTGAGGCCGTGGTAATCATGGACACTGTAGCTCGTCGGAAACGAGGGGGAAGGGAGAGTAACAGAAAGAGAGAGGATGGGATTTTTATCTTTCTGGCCAATCCCACGAACCAAGGCTCGCGGGTCAGAGGAAATTTGGTATTATGCTGGAGGACGACATGAACCAATTTAATTACAATTTTTTCCAACTGAATATGTTAACGCATCGGAATTCAGAGTGATCCTTTCCCTCTTTTGGGTGAAGCATCAAAATGACTTGAGCCACGGTATTTCTCATCTCTTCCAAAATAAATAAATAAATAAATAAAACATCGAAAGGTTTTACCTCCAAACTCCGCAGCTCCTACTCAACACACACATAGTGAACTTGAACTATTTTGAAGTCAAAATTGCACACAAAGACTAAATAAACTGGAAATGATCGATTCCTAATCTAGTCCACTTCCAAGATGAAATCAGAAACTAAATCGAGATGACCGATTCCAAAATTGGGAACTTGGACCGAATTGGTCCAATGAAACTAGTCAAATCTTTAGAGATTGAAGAGAGCAGCATGTTCTCCACTTCTACCTTGTCTATTGCATTTAGGGTGGATTTGATTTAGATTTGCAAATAAGCCTGGGGAAAAAGCAAAAAATTTTGACCTAAAATCCATAGGGGAAATGTAAATTGCGTTTCGTAATTTTTTTTTTTGTAAAGCTATTTCGTCCTAAATAGTGTTTAACAAAATTTTTTTTTTTTGCAAGGGCTCTTGGGTCTAATTCTTTTAATTAAAAAAATCAAACCCTTCGACGAAGGGCTAAGGTCGCTGGCGAGCTAGAATTGACGCCAATTGCCATCATCCAAGGTTGTGCGACCCTAAGCGTTGCAACCCAAGCGACCGGGGGAGGGCATGTGACTTCAAATCTCGTTGCTTGGGGTCATGCAACCTCAGACGATTTTCTCCAAGGTCTCGTGACCCAAGCAACTGACCTAATCTAGCCTCATCGACCCCTTGCAAACCTAATCTAGACTCGCCCCTCAGCGACTTCTTGCAGACTCGATCTAACCCTGCCGATTGCCCTCGCTGATTGCCCTTGCTTAGAAAATATGAACAGTAACAATGGGCAAAATTGGAAAATTGATAAATTAGGGAGAGTTGTTTTGGAATAAGAAAATTAGTTGTAGCATGTGGTTAAATGCCGAAAGCTTAATGTTAATCCCTACTAATATTGGATTTTCAGCCTTCCTAAGGCCAACTTTCAACCTAAAGCTTCTTGGGAATAGTTGCTAGACACTTCAAATTTTCCTTCAAGAAACTTTCAAAATACTAAATCAAATGCAGCTTTAGTTTTCTTCCTCAGAAGTCTCTATCGGATTAGAGGCATTTATTTTTGTTCTCTCTCTCATCCGTCGTGTCCCATCTCCGTCTCTCTTCTCTACACAAACCCCCTTCCCCTTCTCCTTCCGCAAAAACCATCGTGACAAGTCCTCCATTTTTGAGAGATGAGGAAGAGACTCTACACCTCCAATTCGCTCCGAGCTCGCAGTCGAGCACTCTTGAATCCTCACGTTTGTTGTGTTTCCTCCCTCCTCTCTCCTCTCTCCTCTGCATTGCCCCATTGGCCCCCTCCAACTCAATAGTGGTCAGGTCAACTCCACCTCTGTCCCCATCACCCTCCTCGATTCCCACTACACCAGGCTTGTCGAGAAGGCCCTCCTCCTCCATATGTTGGAGGACGCCATCAGCCGCCATGAAGAGAGGGAAAGAGACGTGAGAGTCAAGAAGGAAGAGCAAGCGTGAGAGGCTGCTGTTCTTTGAAGATTTTTAAGAAGAAAAAAAAGTCGATCAAGGCGGTTCCACCTCTGGAACCAGACCAAAAATCATTAGTTCCAATTTTTGGAACCAGGAACTGGACTGGCCCCTTGAGAACCACCCAAAACTGGCTGGTTCAGTTCAGGCGGTCCTTGTTGCTCACCTAGAGACATATAAAAGAGGTGCATGCAATTCTAGACTTGAAATAAACAATTTTTTTTTTGGAAAGTATGTTTTTGGTAGCCTTTTTTTGTTACGAGAAACATTTTTTTTTTTTCTGGAGCAATTTTAAGGAAACATGAATTCGAATGGACCAACAATAAACTCACTTGGTTGACAGCAGGAGGAATCTCAGCAATGCTCAGCAACTTCTCCAGCTTTTTGCATGAGAAATTGCTCACTCCTATGCTTTTGGCCAAGCCCAGCTTCTGACACTCTTCCATGGCCTTCCACACACTTTCGTAATCAAACGGAAGCAGATCCTCCTTCTTCACCGGAAGTTCACGCTCCCCTGCCTTCAAGCTCACCGGAATATGCACAAGATACAGGTCCACGAATTGGAGCCCAAGATTCCTACTCACAAGAACCGATCGATGTAGTGAAAACGAGGATAATGAAGCGCACAAACTTGGTACTAGTATGATTCATATGTTAACTGAGATTGTACTTGAGGGATCTCTGAAGCGCAGGGACAACGCGGTTGCCATGTGCGTCACCGCACCAGAGCTTTGTGGTGATGAACAGCTCCTCACGTGAGTTTATGAGGCCGAGCTTGAGGGCATCAGCCACGGCTTCTCCGAGGGGCTGCTCGGACAGGTAAATCGAGGCCGAGTCGAAGTGCCGGTAGCCCAATTGGATCGCATGGAGAATGTGTTCCTTTACATTGTCATTGGAGCCAAACGGGAACTCGGCTGTTCCAAAGCCAAGAAGCGGGATCGCTTTGCCGTTTGTGTTGACCTGAGTCGTAGGAACAATAACATTGGCCATGCTTGTCCGTACTTTTTCGTGATGCGGGGGAGACCTAAAATATAGGAATGAATCTCTTTTTAACGCATATATAGATCCCGTTGTAACCATATTCCATTCGGCATGAAAATAAATTAAATCAAGGAAAAGTACTATATCCATGTGGCGAACTTCCCCAAGATAAATTGTCAAAAGGAAAGCTAATTGATTACTTAGCCAAAGACTTAGTGTGAACTCTTCCAACCTCATACATATTGTAGTTTTGAGGTTTTGATTTAATGAATTTAACATGCAATTTAATTCAATTAAGAGTCGCCACTAATATATTACGGGTCAAATAAAAACTCAAGTAAAGTGTGGGAAAATACTTTACTTCTATGAACTAGAGATTTCATTGATATAGTGACTTGATTATGCTATATAATTACAAGACCATTTCAGTACCTTTCTTCTTATTTCAAAAACATTTTGTGGATAGTCCTGATCAATTTTGATCATAAGCCGCTAACAATAGGTGATCATGCAGTACAATCAATAATGCATCAATCCATAAATCAAAGTAATAAATAACTTGCTAGAAAAAGGGCAACCATAAATGCATTAAGCAAAGTAAAAGCTCCTTTTTATGTCCAAAACATCTAGTATTTCGCAGGATGGTCACTACAATATGCATGCCCTAACCATAATTTCTAAATGCAATAATGATTTTTTCTT
This sequence comes from Eucalyptus tenuipes, assembly GCA_014182365.1. Lineage (NCBI taxonomy): Eukaryota > Viridiplantae > Streptophyta > Magnoliopsida > Myrtales > Myrtaceae > Eucalyptus > Eucalyptus tenuipes. Next base: position 25,468,540 of record CM024538.1, on the reverse strand, counting down.
TTTGGATTTTTCTTCTTGTGGATGCAATTATAACATTCACATATCATTAGACTAATGACATGTGTTATATAGATGCAATTTAAATGTAACCTAATTCTAATATGACATGCAATCTAATTTATAGCGGGCCTAAACATGCAATAATTAAATAATATTGATATGATGACATGACATGACAATTATGACATGACAACAATTATGTGTGATCGATGATACAATCAATTCTATATATTATATGCACGCTATTTCTTTGAATTTTCTTTTAAGCTAGAATATGATACCAACTAATATATGTGATTTCTTAATTTAAATTAGGAAATGATTTATATTAAATCTTATTCAACATTAGGTTATTTCCTAAATTACTACATGGCTCCTACATATGTGATTCTAAATTAGAAAACTGATATAAATCCAATCTATCCTATCATGCAATGCAATTTTTGTATTTTTCATAACATGAAAATTTATGGAATTAGCAACATGCGATGCAAGCCCATATAATTCAAATATTAATCTTAACCCAAATTAGAAAATAAAAGTCATCGATAATCTGATCTTTATTCTTAAAGATCAAAATCTCGATTATGTGTGCAACTCAAACAGGAAATTTCCTAAGCGGGGTAACCCTAAACTCTCAAAGTGAAATGATTGAGTGACAATTTTTAATCTATTGTGAGAATTACTACAAAAAACCACATAACTAATAATTATAAATTGATATGGGGTCTACTCTTTCGAGAATTTGTAACTCACAACAAGCTGTTATTTTCACAGTAGCCAAAATACTATTATGTTAGCAAATCTCAAAACCAATCACAGTTAGAATCAAATAAGCCCAATTAGATTGGATTCGGTTTAGGGATATACCTAATTTGTATTATCGACTTGAATGGACTGGTGGTGAGGCTATGGATCCTAGCAAAAAGGGCAGCCGTCGAGTGTGGTGGTCACCAGCAAGGCTTCTTTACAGCAACGGGAAGCCACCGGCGGGAGGACTAATGTGGCGACTTGGTGAAGGATTGTTCAAGGCACAGGAACGGCGATTGGCAAAGCTTTGTTGGGCTAGCACGAGATCTGGTGAAGACGAACAGGTGCGAACGTAACTGAGGTTGCTGGTGGCGGTACGGCAGGGGCAGAGGATGCGTTGGAAATTATTCGGGAACTAATGTGAGGCCGGGACAATTTTCTCAATCATGAAAAAGTGGTTCCACTTCAAATGAAGGGAGCTGTTTCGTCACACATGGACTGTAAATGGTCGAGAAGAGTCCTGTTATCTTCACGCATATCTTGACAGCCCATTTGTATCCACAATCTAAAGTCGACGACAATACAATACAAGAAGAAACGGGACAATTTTCTCAATCATCAACAAGTGGTTCCACTTCAGATGAAGGGAGCTGTTTCGTCACACATGGACTGTACATGGTTGAGAAGAGTCCTGTTATCTTCACGCGTATCTTGATAGCCCATTCGTATCCACAATCTAAAGTCGACGACGACACAGTACAAGAAGAAACGGACCCACGACCATTAAATAGTGAAATCAAATTACCCCACATATTTCGATTAGTTAAAGTCCGATATGCTCGACAACAAATAACATTGTTCCGTAAAAGAACTCTGATTGCGCCACTCGCAGTCGCAGTGCACATGCGAACTAGGCACACTAAACAAAACCTCTAAGAAAAAGGGATAATTTTCTTTTAAAAAACCCTAAGTTTAGGTCAAATCCCATTTTTGCCTCACATTTTATTTTGTCTAAAAATATCCTCAACTTTCATTTTAATCCTAAATCTGCCTACACTCCCAAAAATCGCCACTAGTTTCTTCAATATTAATGACATTAAGAGATTGTTATTATTTTATACGTAGGTGAAGGGGCTACTATTGTGTTTGACAATGTTGATGAAGTTACTGATTTTGATAACCTCATGTTGATAATTTCCAAGAAATTAGTGGTAATTTTTAGACATGTGGGCAAATATGAGACTAGAGTGAAAATCAGGAATTTTTTTAGGCAAATAAAAGTTTGGAATAATTATGATTGGACCTAAAGTTGAGGTCTTCTTATGGAATTAGGCTGAAAAAAAAAAGTACATATATATTAGAGTAGAGCCCACTTGGCCAAGCCAAAATCTGACACAAAGTCCTTATGTAAAATTACCAAAGAAGTTATAAATTTATTTCATTTATGTCAATTCAGTCTTAAATGTTTCAATTTAGCCAATTTAGTCCTAAAACTATTGAGAATTTGATTTTGATCGAAAATAATTGACATAACATCACCGGTGCTAGTGTTGACATGCTATGTTGGCAGTGTCACATAAAATGACTGACGTTAATATTAACGATTTTCAGTTAAAATTGTTTAAATAGACTAAATTGACAAAATTTTAAAAGGCTTATGACTAAATTAAGTTAATTCAAGTTAACTTTCCTTACTCTATTGTGCACTAAAGTTCTTCCTGAAGAATATTGGACCTCCTGTGTCCGATATTTTAATTCTGTTTCAGGAGATACTTTCTCTACAAATGTGAAAACTACTTTGATAATTGTTCAGTTTTTCCCACAGTGTTCCATAACCACAAAAATCTTTGGATCTAGTCTTCCCAACAAAGATTTGATCATTGGTTGGGATATCATGACTCAAATTTTGAAACTTTGCATCATTCCTAGAAAAGGTCTTAAGTACAAAGACCAATTCTCTGAATTTGTCAATATTCAAAGACTTTTTTCCATTTAGATGAATCTGTTAGATCCGATCATGCAAAAGTTGCTGGAATCATGTTCGGAATCTCATTATGAGTTTGCTAAAAAATGTTCCCATCCTTTATGTGAAAACCCAGAATTCTTTGTTCGCATTCCTTTCAAAAAAAAAAAATGAAGATATCAATCCAACCAAGGCAAGTCATATGGGAATGAATTCAGAACATCTGGTTTTGGCTCAAAGGGAATGCTTAAAACTACCGTAACAAGGCCTTATTGAGGTCTCACATTCTCAATGGGCTTGTGAAGCCTTTTATGTCAACAAGCATGCTAAGAAAAATCGAGGAAATATGAGATTGGTAATTAATTACCATCCCTTTAATCTTTTTCTCCAAGATGACAAATTCCATTTACCTTCCAGAAACTCTCTTTTTGTTGGATTATCCAAGGCCCAAATCTATTCCAAATTTGATCTCAAAGCAAGATTTTGGCAACTGGGCATCCATCCTGAAGACAGACCCAAGACAGGATTCTGTATTCCAAATCAACATTTCCAATGGAAAGTTCTTCCTTTTGGTCTAAAGGTTGCACTATCCCTCTTTCAAAAGGCAATGTGCCGAATTTTCCAACAAATCCTGTCAAGTGCAGCAGTATACATTGATGATATCTTGCTCTATAGCCTTGATGACCAGTCGCACTGCCAACTTCTTGAGCAGTTCGCCGAGATTGTGAAAAGGCATGGAATCATGCTTTCCCAAAGAAAGATGAATATTGCCCAGACAGAAATTAAATTTCTTGGTATGCACCTTAACAAAGGGACATATTACCCAGGGCCACACATTGCTCAGGAATTGTTGAAATTTCCTGAAAAAAAATTTCACAACAAAGTAAGTTCAGCAATTTTTTGGGATAATCAATTATCTCAGAGACTTTGTCCTAGATCTTGCAAAGCTGCTGATTCCGTTACGGATGATGCTAAAGAAACATCCCCCACCTTGGAGAAAATCACAGACTAATGCAGTTGCTAAACTCAACGAAATTATACAGACTCTTCCTCCATTACAAATCCCATCAACAGGAAAGAGAATTCTCCAAACCGACGCCAGTGAAGAATACTGGGCAGCTGTCCTATTTGAAGAAATTGATGGTAAGAGACATCTGTGTGCCTACAAAAGTGGAAAGTTTTCCCAAGCTGAAATGCATTATCACTCAACTTTCAAGGAAATCTTAGTTGTCAAAAATGGAATAAAAAAAGTTTGAATTTCATCTCATTGGCCATCACTTCCTGGTAGAATTGGATATGGCATATTTTCCTTAGATGACCAAATTCAAACAGAAGCATGTTCCAAACTCCCAACTGCTTCGATGGGCTGAATGGTTTTCAAAATACTCTTTTGAGACTAAACACATTGCTGGGAAGAAGAATGTACTTGCTGACTTCTTATCAAGACCAAAAGCACTAGCAAAGATCAACATGTACATCATAAGACATGCTTTTCATACTCAGCATCACAATGAGAAGTACAAGATTGAGAAGATAAAAAACTGGCCAAGCTGGCGATACCCCCAGGAGATCATTGAACTTATCCAGAATGATAGTCTCACTGAAAATCTGGATAAACTTATGTGGCAATGCCACACAGATCTATTCCGATTTAATGGAGGTTCGATTCTTTATCCTTTTGGATTAAATGTAGATTATCCGTTCATACATCCTCTAATTTGGAAGGAAGATGATTTCCCTGATCAACTCAGATGAGTATTATGGTACTTAACCAATAAGCACTTAATAGCTATTGAAGTTCCAACCAGAAGGTTTATTGCAAACCTCACCAGGATATTCAAACTCGGTAGAGGAAACATTTAAAAAGAAAGTGACAAGAATCTCTTAGATTTCCTCAACTGGTTTTATCCTCCCATCCACTGGAAATATCTCTTGTAGAAAGAGCTGACAACTGCACAGCCAAACCCTGAAGTGCACACTATTCTGTTCTTTCGACGTCCATGGCATTTTTTCACAAATAATGGTAACATCATTAATGGTCCACAGATTGTAGGTACCACATCCTATAAACCTCAAATGGACAACAAACAAGCTTGGATTCACAAATCTTATCCAAGACCTTTTGGATGTTGTGAACACCAATACCGGGAATTCCAAAAAATTTTGTGTCATGAGAACAAGACCATTCCTGAAGATGCATGGAATTATAATGTACCCACTACATGGGATCATTATGACCTAGCATCAGAAGCCAAGGAAGCACTCAAAGAATTCAGACAAGCTGCATCATCACAGGAGCATGAGATGGCAGACACAAATGATATTGCATAGTCCTCTCAAGACCCCTATGCAAAATGGGGAGGTCCTCTTTCCCAAGACCCCTATGATCAATGACCTTTGTCCTTATCCCAAAGCATGGACACATCCTACTATGCTCAGCCATCTAATTGGCCTCAACCGAGCATTCCTACCGACACTACAGTTGACACTACAAACTGGCAACAAGAAGAAGCATTTGCATCCTCATCATATCAGCTGAACTAGATTCTCTCACCAGAAGACCTTAAAGCACTTGAACAAAAATATGATGAACATCTTCTAGCAACAGTGCACAGCTCATATGACTCGGACTATGACTACAATGCTCACGACGGACGAGACCGCTGAATAAGACCACTGTCCGTACAATTTCACTCTAGCAAGTTACTGTTCACTTTTACTATAGTACTAGGCTAGAGAAATCACTGTTTACTGTCACTGTTCATACCGTGCGAATAATTCCCTACCGAGATTTTCAGAAGCCTCTGTTTGTTTCCAGACCCGTGAGCTTGGTCCTTGTTTGTGTGTGACCTCTTATTGCCTATAAAAGACGAGGATGATGTAATGTGTTGGGTAGAGTCCCTTGAAGTAAAGTGAGTATGTTTTGTGAAAACTCTCTCATGGCTTTCCAAACTCCTCTTCTTCTACAACCTGGTAGGATTCTCTGAGAAATGTAGCTCGGATAGTTAGAAATGTTACCATCCTGGTTCTATTTGGGTGTCTCTAGGCTCTGAGCTAAAGGTCAGAGTGGTTTTCTGCTAAAAGGTTGTCCTCGAAGGGCTTGAACGGGAGCTGTTCGCCCACTATGAGAAGGCATACCCGCAGAAAACTGACTCCATCCTCCCTAGTTCTAAGTCTAGGTCCATTCAGTGGTATCAGCTAATGGAATTGGGTGGGGTGGGGATTCCAATACATTAAGGAAATTGTGTGGCTCATCAATTTATTTCCTTTTAAATTTCCCAATTTAGATGTCCATAGGATATCCCAAATAGGAAATTAGAAGTTTCGCCTATGAGTCTAAACTCGAGACATATTCAAGCAAATTGAGTTTTGGGAATGATAAAATTTGTCATGTTTTTTTTTTTTTTATATATTTTTTTCATGATACATACTAGATCTAAACTAAAGGAGTCACTCTTTTTTCCATCCCATATATAGATTTATGTTGTAACCCTATTCCAATCAGCATGGAACATTTGCACGTGGATAATAAGATATACAAGGTGTGGAACTTACGATGTGTAAAATTAGATAGACAATGCATGTGATGTGATGTGAGTGGCCACATCAAAGGCGTGGAAAAATGAGGCATCTTGCTAATGATGAGAGCACGCCCAAAGTCAGAACCAGTTTTGCATATATATGAGATATGGTTCCAATCAAGTTTTTGATTTGACTGGTTACCAACATAGCCACCACTTACACGCAAGCTCAACAAAAAACAAACATGGGTGATGTCCCTGCAGATTAGTCAAAAGATAATTTCCTTCAACCAAATATGAAAGAAACCATTAATTATTTTAAACAAACAATCTTACAAGGGACCTATAGACTTGCTTATGTAAATCTATTTGCTGAAAAAAAAATGCTAGTCTTTATCTAAATTGTTTTGTGCAAATTGATTTGAAAAAGTAGGTAAGTTACTTAAGTACAAGTCGGTAACTCAAAAGAAAAATCGATAATTTTAATAATAAAAAAATAAATAACCACTAGGAAGCAACTCAAATGAGAGTTAGCTATGGAAACTAGTTAGTAACTTTGCCGGTGTAAAAAGCTGGTGAGTCACTCAAATAAAGCTTGTAATTTTACATATATTTATTTTAAGGTTTTGGAAAGAAAGACAAATTAAAAGTTGTAATTTTAAAAATAAATGACACATCGATAACTTACAAATAAGAGTTGGTTATGGAAAACTAGCCAGTAACTTAACTGCAGAAAAACTGATATATATTTTAATTAAGGTTGTTAATTTCTGAAAATAGTTGATGAATTTAATGGGTTGGCAAGTCAATATCTCAATAGGAAAGTTGAAAAAATTTTAAGAGAAAAAAAAGGCAATGGTAGAATACTCAAATGAGAGTTGTGGGCAGACGAAAGTTAATTGGTATCCAACGAGAGAAAAGCTAATAAATCATAAAAATACGACTTGTAAGTTCGTATAGGAGTTGATAAATTTAAGGCTTTTATAAGAAGACTGTTAGAATATTTAAATAATAAACCACACTTTCATTTAACAGCTTAAGTTTTTAGAACAGTTGGTAGTGGTCCCACAAAATCTCACATGATATCAGAGTTAGGAGGTCCTGAGTTCGAATCTTCCAAGCCCCTATTTGCCTCCCCAATTATATTTCCACGCTTAGTACTAGGCAAAAGACCAGACTAAGCATGAGGGGGAGTGTTAGAATATTTAAATAATAAACCACGCTAAGCTTTTAGATTAGTTGACAGTGGTCCCACAAAATCTCACAAAGACAAATAAAAGTTGTCTAACGACAATAACTAATAAATTTCTTCTTTTTTTTAAAAAAGGCAAAATAAATATTGTGTACAAGGATGTTCTGCCACATTGAGGTTGGCTGTCTAAGCATCGTTTCTTTCTAGCAGTAGTATCTCCCTCAACAAACCAATGCATACTCGCTTGATGCAACCAATTTGAACTTTGAAGTCCTCTTTCAAATATTGGACGATTTTAATTCGATTTGACTTTTAAAAGAAATGATGTTTACCTATCTATAACATCTTTTCATTAAAAAAAAAAAAGAAGTCTCAGTACACTTTATCAGATAGCTATATCAATTAAAATATCTTGAGCGTTCATTCAGTTCTCATTTTAAGCATGATTGTATATGAAAATTTCAAGCAAGCCTATTCACTTGAACTGCTTTGGAAGATCATCATGTGGGCGTTAAGTCATGGTGTAAATGGTGTTTGTGTTTCCATGCATAATTAGCAAACTATCTATTTTTGTTATGACCTATGTGGAAATTACAACAAAAGCAAAATTGGGAAGAAAAAAACACATAGATTTACGTGAAAAAACTTAGGAGAAAAATCATAGAGAGAAGAGAAGCAGACTTCAATTTGTAAATTCAAGTATTAAAAAAGTTAGCTCGGAAAACCTTAAGACTCCTTATGTTTCTTTTTAAAACCTAATAACTTTAGAAAATAATACGTATACTGCTCCGTACCATGAGGCACAGCCCTTGCACCCCCGCCAAGTATTAGTGTTGGCCAATGAGCTTGGGCAGCCCAAGCCATCCGCTGCCAACGCTAAATATCCATTTTTTTCTTAAGTTGGGTTGCTTCAAAATTCAATTTGAGTATGAAAACTCAATTTGAGTCGAATATTTGAGACCAAATTCAAGAGACACTCAACAATTTCAGATATTATGTTGACATTTCCTCTAGATATTTAATTTCTATATGCCACACTATTGTCGATATTTGTCACTCTAGAATCTACTCACTCCATCCAAAATTTTAACAGCGCACAATTCGTCGAAAAAGTAGTGGGTATTCCCGGATGACCACGTCAGTGTAGTTCCAGCCATTCAGTGGTCAACCTGTGGCTCGGATGGGTTTCAATTGGAAAAATACGAGGATTCAATCCCTGGAATTTTTAATCCTTCTCCATTGGCCATTATTCTCCTCTGAAGAAACCAAGCTTCGATCATGGAGGTTGCTTCAGCAACAGAGGCCAACAACGCCGTCTTCTCGCCATCCAGCACAAAGTGCCAAGTCCGCCTCCTTCCGTCTTCACTCCCCGAGCCTCAACTCCCTTCGCCTTTGTTGCATCTTCAACCTCCTTGACAAGAACGACGACGGCCTCATCACCCTTAAGGAGCTCTCTCGAGCTCTCGCCCTCCTCGGCCTTGACGTTGATCACTCTGACCTCGAGTCCATTTCCAGTCCTACATCAAGCTGGGGAGCAACGGCCTCTGGTTTGACGATATCGTACCCCCGCACCAATCGATCGACGAGGCCTTCTTCAGAGGGAGGAGGCGCAGGATCGCCGTTGCGGGAGGATGCGGATTTGAGCGAGGCCTTCAAGGTGTTCGACGAGGACGGCAATTGGGTTCATCTGCACCTGGGAGCCGCAAGCAGTGTTGGCGAAACTGGAGATGTCGGAGTGGGAGGAGATGACGCAGTGGACACAAAATAGGAAAATTAAAAAACATATATCATAAACATATTTCATTTATACCTGTTTAGTTTAATCTTTTTGATTTCATCAATTTAGTCATAAACATTTTCGTAATTTACAAATTCACTCCTCAACATTTTAATTATGTCAATTCAATTTTAAAATGTGTGACGATTTGCCAATTTAGTCATTTTATCCAACTTTGGTTAAAAAACTGCTAACATGACAGTTTAGTCAATATCGACTATTTTATGTGATACGACTAGTGCTAAGTGGACAATTTCAGAATTTTTTTTAATATTTCTTTTTTTCTTTTTTTTTTTCCAGCCTTAGGCTAGCGAAATTGCCAGCCGACCCTTGCTTGCCACGAGCAAAAGCCTTTGCACCCTTGCTAGCTATGGGTGAGGGCCGCAACCGTCACCCGGGCTAGTGAGTGCCAGCAAGGCCATCCCTCACTAGATTGGGCGAGGGTGCTCTCCCCCAGGCGAGGTTAGCTCTTGCCTAGGGTTGGCAAGGCCACAGAGGCCCTCACCCATGGCTATTGAGGCTTGTGATGCCGTCACCAAGACTAGGCGAGGGTTGCTGTCCCAAGGTTGGAAAGGAAAAAATAATTAAAAGATTCTATAAAGATATTAAAAAAAAAATTAGAGAGTACAAAAATTATCCACGTCAATGCGTAGGATAATGAATGTTATCTACATCACCATGTCAGTAATTTCTAACCAAAATTAGCTAGAAGAATTAAATTGATAAATCGCCAAAAAGTTTAGGACCAAATTGGTTAAATTAAAAAATGTAAAACAAAATGGGCACAAGTGCAATAAATTTAGGATTATTTTTGGGTAATTTTTCTGGAGATGAACTGAAAATTCCATATAGAAAGTGAATTTTTGGGTTTGTCCAATGGTACCGTCCATACCATGTGGTGGCGCGTCTTTGATCGAGTGGCCCAGGACTATGTGGTCATTGGGACTACCTACTATTTTTGTCATGCACTCTGATGACTAGTTAAAAGTTGGCCAATGTATACACTTCGAAACACCTCTCTCTTCATTGCTCTAGGACGTATGAACATAATTGAACTGTAAAGCAAAAAGGAACTGGCATTTATGTGGCATTAAAGTTCAACACTCTTAAAATAGTTCATAGAATAAGTCTCATGTTGAAGGAACAAATGGAACCAATTAACAATTCTTAATCAAATCTCCTCGTCCCAGAGCTCTTCGACAGACTTGTAAGGACCATTGGGGATACAAATTCAAGTTCGGGGTCTCCTTTTTTTGTGGAATTTGACGAATTTTGTTCAACTCTTTAAGGCTCAAGCTCCAATCGAATATGTCAAGGTTCTCTTTGATCCTCTCCACATTGAAGCTTTTCACTAGCACACTTACTCCTTGTTCATGTGCCAACCTTAGACAAACCTTCATGCATAGAGACAAGTGATACTCGGTTAATGAGATATGAGCTTGACCATGTATGGATCACATTCATATATGAAATGAGAAGAGTATACTCAGTTACATATGTACAAAGATAATATTCAAATATATATTAATAGAGATGAGTAATGTTCTACCATTTTGCTTAGTTATAGATTAATATTTGGACGATGGTCAAGTGATCCATTAAATCTCTTAAAGTGCGACGGGTGATCCAATATTACCAGAATAGTTATATATGATATAGGGAAACAAGTACAAGGCTTTGCGGGGGTAAAGTTTAATCTCTTCTCGTAACTAAATGGAATAAATCTTCAGGGTTCATATGTTATGTGGAGGTTACTTATTTAAACGGACCAAGTGTATACATTAGTCATGTGAATCAATATTCATACGCATAGCATCATCAAATTCGAAAAAAAAAAAAAAGGTGGATAACACATTGATGACAACCTGGACAGGTGTCTTTCCTTTGGCTTTGGCAATCTCTTGTAGCACTTCTTCCATCACTCTATCGGTCCCCCCAAAGGATTCCTTTGGCGCCTAACGGAGAGTAGGCGGTGCTGTGTATTCCCTTTTCCTTGCAAAATTCCCTTAGCTTCTCTTGCTGCCACAGAGAGTTCATCTCCACCTACACAATCAAATCACGCACATTTAAATCATAAAATAGAAATTCGCACCCTTTTTATTAAAGTCTGATGAATCAAAATTGATCTCAAGATTAGAACTCGTTACTTTAGGGGGGAAAAATGATGTTTCATATGATTATAGTAAATTTCATGCTTGTTCCCGAAAAAGCTCATGATGATATTACATGGTTTTTTTTACCATAATAGATTTTGTCCACCGAACTATCCATTTAATGTGAATGCCTCCAATAGTTTTCTTATTCGGGGTATAACACAAAAATTCTCTAGTACGGCGTTCTTGAGCAGAATTCGTGTAACCAATTTGACTTTATCAATATTATTAAAAAGTGTTACGTCAGCACCGATCGTTCACATCAATAATTTTTAACTAAAATTGGTTAGATGGACTAAAATAGCAAGAAGTAAAAAGGTTTAGAATTGAATTGATAAAATTGAAACGTTTATGATTAAATTGGTAAAAGTGTAATAGATTTAGAACTATTTGGACAATTTTCCCTACGATACACAATGCATGTGATGAACCTTGCCTTCTGTGAAATGAAATATGTGATGCATGCGAAGAACCCTGGGCCTTGGGTAATATAAAATATGCATGCATATGATGCATCGTGTAAAATAAAATATTCAGTGCATGTGAAGAATCCTGGCAATGTGTACCATGAACCGTACCATTGTGAAGTGAGTGGCCATAGAATACAAGCCTCGATAAATGCGTGGGAGAATGAAGCACTTTGCTGTGGCTGGCCATGATGAGAGTCCGCCCATAGTCAGAACTATTTTGCGAAGAAAATCACCAAACGAGGTTCCAAATTATATTAAACCAAATCTTGGAGCACCCAAAGGGTGGGCAGTGGTTCTCTACAGGCTCAGCACGGCAATTCTCGACGATCTTTGAATATCGATAAGATAATTCTATATTAGTGTGTAAGCTCACCAATAGCCCCGTGTATTCCTCGGCTCATCAATAAGAATAATGGAAAATTTTAAATAAAGACCTTGTTGACACCTAAATTTTGGTACCCAATTATTTATTTATTACATAAAAAATTAGGGATTAATTTTTAACCCCTAAAAAAAATATTATAATTCAATTGCATAGCATATAATTTTAGATGCATTTGTTTTTAATTTACATGTTTTGCATTTTATTTTTTAGGACTAGTGGTGGATGGGTTCAAATTAATATTTCTCGGAGCTCTAGCTTGGCAGGCCGAGCTAGGCCCACGTGCATGAACGAATTAACCAAAGCCCGTTGTTTGTTTTAATCAATTATCTTGCGAAAAATTGAGATTTGATGCGATATTATGATAATTTTTGGAAATTAAGAAAATCGCATTATAATCTTATCTTTATCAATAGATGAGGAAATCGGGGGGAGAATACTCATGAGATAAGGATTTTTTGTGATCAAGAGGTTATAAGCAATATTCGTGAGATGAAATATCAACAAAAAAAGATCGCGTTTTGTTTCGCCTATAAAAGGGTGCGTACGGAGTTCAATGGAGGGGGGGAGCTTCTTGGGATTCGAGGAAATCAAAACACAAAAGGGTAAAATTTTTCTCGTGGTAGAAAAAGCCAAAGGTTTGTTTTGCCCCTTTTGCTGAAGGAAGGACAAAAGCTACAGTGAGGAGACAGCACAAGGACGTGCAGCAGCAGAGCATCAAAGGGAAGTCTACTGTTCATCTTCCCCGTTGGTTTCCCCCTCCGGCGTCCGTTGCTTCAACCCGCGCCTGCGCTGCACGACGCCAACAGCACCGCGTGACCCTCTGCTCTGACCCGACTCCAACCCGAAGCTCCACCTGCAGAGCCATCGCGTCACCGCCACACCAGTGCTTGCCGCGCGCCCACGGCACTTCCGCTCGTCGTCGCCGTGCCTCGCCTCTGCCAGCCTTCGCCTGGAGCCCGCGAAGTACCCCGCCGGCCACCGCACCAGCAACGCCACAGCCACCTGCGCTTGCACCGACGCCCTCCTTCGCCCAGATCTGCTCAGTGTCCCTGCTCCGACTCAACGCTAACCCTCGATCGCTGCCGTGTACTGCCGCGCCGCTGTGTCTTCGACCGAACCCTCGACGATCTGCTGTCGCGCGAGATCCAGCCACACCGGTGCATCTGCTCGCCTCAGCCCCGACGACAGAAGGCCGGCAGATCTGAACCGCTCGCGAGCACCCGCGTCTGCTGACCCACGACTGCTGCCCTTCCAACTCGACGCCTCTGCCCGAGCCCGAGCGAGGCTGCCCGCTGCTGCTCCTCGCGACGCCACTGCTCGCCGCCGATCTGCCCGTTGCCGGTCTTCGCCGGAGCTCTGAACGCCGGTGACCCAACCCCCGGCGATCCACCGAAGCTGCTCAGCCGTGTGTGAAGAAAGCAAGAAAAGAAAAAAAAGGAAAAATCAATTAGGTAGTTTTTAGTTTTTATTTATTTTGCTTATATTTTTTAGTCTAGGTATTTAAATTGTGATATTGGATGTTAATATTCATAAAATCTTATAGGCATTATCCATAAGGGTTTTCCCTAAGATTATTGTAATTATTAATTTGACCCGTAAGATGTCGGGTCATTTTTTTAATTATATTAACTCTTGGGATTTGTTGATAGTATTTTAATTGTTGAATCAATATGATTATTAATTTGATCCGTAAGATTTCGGATCAGATTTTTAATTATTTTGAACCCTTTGTCGTGATGTTTAGGGTTAGATAATCGTTAATTAGACCTCGTGAGACAATGGGTTCTTTTTTCGATTATGTTAATCCTTTATTTGTTGAAATAATATGGCATGAATTAGGATTCGGTTTGTTTTGGGGATATTTCTTGTTATCTTGCATATCTAGAATAGGGATTTTGTTTCGAATTTAGAAAAATATAAAAAAAGTGCATTCTTTTAGGTTGTTAGTTTTTTATTTGAATTGCATGTTTCATTTTAAATTTAGATCATCTTTTAGATAAATTGCATTTTAAATTAAGATAATGTCTTAGTTTAAGTTAGGATTTAATATGACTTAATCCTTAGTTTAAATTAGATAGAACCTTAATCTAGCTAGATCATTTTTGCATTTTTTCTTGAATTTCGAATTTCATGGAAAATACAAAAAAATTAGAATAAATTCATTTCATGCTTTAAGATAGATTGCATGCCTATTCATGTTATATAGTTTAGGTCATATTACCACGTCATATTATTTCATATTAAATTAGTAGCACGCATTGCATGATTCTCATTAAATAAAGTGAAAACCAAAATTGAGTTTGCATGTTAGATTATTTAATTAAAATTTGCTTGTCAGATCATGAAGCTAAAATGCACGTTTCGATTTCAAGATAAAAGAAAACCCAAAAAATGCTTTGTGTGTTTATTTCTTTTAATGGAAGTCTTCTAATTGCTTAATAATGACTGAGCATTCGTGTTATCACCCTTTTGCATGATAGAGATTTAGGTTAAAATGAATCCAAGTTGCCTACAAAGACATTTTTTTTTTTTGAAAAATTAAAAATAAATGGTACCGAAAGGGCATTAGAGAAATCTAGTGTAACCAAGTCCCCGTATCCATAATCTCGGTTCGTAGGAGTAAAATAATCCTCCCATTATTTTACTTAGGTGTCTAATCGACCTACCATAAACCGATTAGTGGCGACTCCTAATTATTAATCATTCGCATGTTAGATAATTGAACCTTAAGTCGCGATTTGGTATGGGCTTGGGAGAGCCCGTGCTAAGCTTAAAAGATTTAGTAGTCCATTAACCTAGTTTTAGGTGGTGCAAGACGAAAATTAGACTGTTTTCTCGAAAAAAGATTTAGAGTGAATTTTTTCTGGAAAAAAAAAAAAGAGGTTTAAAGTGATTAACTTAATCTCTAAGGGCTCGAGCTCACCAATTGGTCGAATCTTCACAGGCATGCCTTTTTTAGTGGCTAAAGCAGGGGCAATTTGGTTCAAGAAATTTCTGCTTCGACCTAATTTGAAGAATTCCCAAATTAAAGTTAGGGTTGTTGAACTGATAGACTCCTGGGAGCTATAAATACATGTATAACATATAGTTCATCACAAACGTCAAATGTGTGAAAGTAGTGAAGTCGTGTATCCTCCCGCATCTTTGTGAAGCTGATGAGGCCAACATGTATTTCAATAAATACTGCATGATTGAGTTTCAGATAAATGCCTACAAGTTGAAATCAAGTCAGATGTTCCAACTCTCGAACGAATTCATAGTGAGAATTGAAAATTCCCCCCAATAGTGAGTAACAAAGGATAAGTTGACTATTTAAAAAATAACATTATATAAAATTAAACCTGAAATTGGGTTTAAAATGTCAACCGTCACATAAAAAAAAAATTTAAATAACCTTTAATTACATGCTCATGTCAAAATAAGTCAGTATTTGAATCACATTAGATAGGTAAAAAGATCTAAAATGCATAGATTTTCAAATCATGACTTAGTTTAAGATAATGTTCTTCCATGCTTTCATTTCTGAATCTATATATCAAAAAGTGCTTTCTATAGTTGGTGGCATATGCGAACTTTATCTCATAGATTAAGGAGGAGAATGTATGAAGCTGACACTCACCTTACCGGCTAATGCACCAATTGGAAGTCCACGTGCTCGAGCTGGAGTTTCCCATGCTCAAGAACCAACCACCACATTGAAAAGTTGAAAACGAGGATAATGGAACTAAACATGGTACTACATGATTCACACGTCAACTAAAATTATACTTAAGATACACTAGAGTTTCCTGGTGATGAATAGCTCCTCATTGTTAACACCTAAATTTTAGCCCTTCTATATAATCATTGAAAATCAAGCATCAATCCCTAAACCAAAATGTCATTAACATAGTGCATATTTATCATTATAAACCGTCATACGCATGATCGAAAGAGCTCCATAAAGATGTTATTGGTAATTATCGTATTTGATATTCAGAGTGTAGATTGAGTTGGATAATTTCAGAATCAAAGAGGAAATGAGAAAAATCAGGAGATAAGGAGGTCGGATTGTCGGAAGGGGGGAAAAGATACAACTCACCTCCGAAACCACTCAACGAGAGAGAGAGAGAGAGAGAGAGAGAGAGAGAGAGAAAGGGCAAGGAGGTTCACAAGCGACGAAGGCTATTTTCAAACTTCACATGTTGACCACTCTTTACTGTGACCTCACGTCACTTACATATTGTACTTCAACTGCTGCTTCTATTGAGTTGTTGCTCTCACGCGGCTTAACACCATAGCCGCCGCACACCGGCAAACCAGACGAGTTGCCGCCTTCCCCGACACTGGCTCGACACCATAAGTTCCAGACGGTCCCAGCGGGTTCCTGCCACTAGCGCTGCACCTCTCTCCAGCTGAGCACCTGGACCAACCGCCTCTCGAGCCTGCACGTCGTGCTTAGCCGAGTGACATTTCTCTCTGGCGAGCACTGGAACCAACCCAACGAGTCCAGTTTTCAATAGTCCCCGACGCTCCCTCAGCACTTCAGCCAGTCCAGCCCTGACGGCGCATCCTGATTTTTTCTTTGCATAAGTCAAAATATATTAAGGCCTTAGACCTTTAGACACTGACGTCCAACCCTTACTATCATCTAGGTGTATATTTTTTTTTATATAAATCATCATGCGTGATGTATCATCAATCTTGGTTGCTTGGAATGGCATGTCTTGAAATATAATGATAAGTTTTGTGAATGATATACATTTTAAAGTTCCATAAATTTCACGTGAATTTTACATGTTGCATGTCACATTATTAGGGTACATTCATAGTTCATATTTAAGGGCTTCGATAGTTGGGTAAATGCACGCTAATTAGGATGCATGCAAATTTAAGGCAATTTGTAGTTCTAATTAAACAAAAACCAAATAAAAAATATCGCTAGATTAATATAAATTGCATGTAAATTTAAAATTAATTAGTCTCATATCATGCACATCATTTAGAATCAATTTTTAGAAGTCATATCATGTAGATAATATTATTTATCAATTAAATTAAATGCATTGCATAAGATGAAAATGTTTAAAAAAAAAAAAAGAACTAGAGTTGCATCATATAATTAATATTAATCAAATAAGTTTCAAGGTAAGTTCATTAGGTCACATATAGTCTGAAGGTTTGGGAGAGTCTACAGTAAACGACCTGAGCAAAATGCATGGGACTTTTGAAAGGCCAAAACTCATAGCCCAAAATCCACAATATTCATAATTTTTCCGTGCCATGAAAGAAAGGGCTCCTCCTCTGTGCGTCCCCTTTCGTTTTGCTTTTGTGCGGCTACAACTGGAGGACTTCCTTGTGTTTGTACCAGAAAAGAAGAAACCCGCGGGATTTTTAAAGGCTTGGCAAGAAGTCCAATTCTTGATCAAATAGTCAACCTTGGATATTTGTTTTCCTTATTTTTTAACAAATCGATCAAGCTCAAAATCGAGATATAATTTAACATGGTTAGATAATACACTTTGAAACACCTTTCTATTGCGTTGCTGAAGGGTAGATGAACAGAATCACACTGTTCAAATCAGAAGGGACTTAGCATTCATTTGGCATTAAGGTTCAACACACATGGAATAATTCATTGGATAAGTCTCAAAGTTGAAAGAACTAATTGAAGCAACTAATGCTTCTTGATTAAATCTTCTCATCCCAGAGCTCTTCGGTAGACTTGTAAGGTCCATCTGCGGATACAAATTCAACTCCAGGGAATCCTTTCTTCTGCGGAATCTGACTTATTTTGTTCAATTCGTCAGGACTCAAGCTCCAGTCGAATATGTCAAGGTTTGCTTTCATCCTCTCTGTATTAAAGCTTTTCACTAGCATGCTGACTCCTTGTTCATATGCCCACCTTAGACAAACCTTCATGCAAACCACTTATGTAGCCAAAATTGGAGCTAAATCGTGTATGAAACATATTCAGGTATGTAAAGAGTAAGTACACAGATAATAACAAGAGAGATGTCAACAGAAATGAGTAGTGTTCTAGCAGTTCACTTGGTTCTAGCTTTAAGTGTTGGATCGTGGTCAACTAATCCGAATCTCTTACAGTGATCTAATATTAATGAATGGTTATGTGTTGTGTAGGAAGCTTGTACAAGGCATACAGCAGTAAATTTTAGTTTCTTTCTCCGAACCAAATTGGTTAATTCTTTAGGATTCATATTTTATTTTACGTGACGATCATTGACCGTAGCTTAGCTATGTAGAATATTGATTTGAGAGGATCAAGTGTCTAAATCTCAATCAATGTTTGTATGCATAGCATCATCGAATTCGAGAAGAATAAGGTCCATAGACACTGATAACAACCTGAGCAAGTGTCTTCCCTTTGGCTTTGGCAATCTGTTGCAGCACCTCGGATTCCATCACTCTATCGGAACCCCAAAGGGTTCCTCTTGCTCCTAACGGAGAGTAGGCAGTGATGTGTATTCCCTTTTCCTTGCAGAATTCCCTTAGCTCCTGTTGCTGCCATAGAGGGTTCACCTCCACCTTCACGGTCAAATCGCTCCCGTTTAAATCATACATAGAAGAATCACACCCTTCATGTAAAGATATTAAAAGTTGATGTGGAATGATGTGAAAACTAATGAATCTTGCAAATCAAGTCAAATGCGAGAGAATGAAATTATTTGTGAAATCAACGGGATCAATAATGAACACAAGAGATATGTGTTATTCGGATCGAGTGTCCATACCTATTATATAGAGAGAGCCAACAATAAAGAATCCCAATCAATTGAAGAATCACAAAATTATTATCAGTCACATATTAGAATCTTTCCAACCCCGGATTATTAGCCTCACGTAATTTCTCAAACGTCGTGGCCACTTCTCGATTATCTGCGGGCAAATCACATCGACAACTGAAGCCAAATTCACGAGTAAAGTCAGTCTGACCAGCACCTAAATCTACGAGTGCAGTGCTCTTCTTCTTCAGACTAAAACCAAAGATCCATAATTCATTATATATATAAAGAAAGTGAGTTCCAGTAGGAAAGTGGCCGAGTCTTGAATGAACCTCTTGTGTTATATTCTAAATGTACGGCCGACTGGCATTGCCTCATCAAGGACAACGGTAACTTCCTTTTTTTGCTAGCAAAAGAGAGGCAACAATTCAGAATTTACTAATTGATTTGTTTGTTCCCTCAAATTCGAGAAATATATTTTAATAAAGCTGGTCACTAAATGAGAAAAATATCTATTTGCTTATAATAAGTTTCATGCTTGTTCCTGCCAAAAAAGCTCCGGATAAAACTTACATGTTTCTGCACATTGGTTTAAAACGTGCCTAATGGATGAAAATTTCAGAGGGCTGTGTTTTGATGGGAGGAAACTTCCTCCTATCTTTTTTGTCGATGGGTTAGGTGAGTTGCATAACACATTCAAATCCAACATGAAAAATCACGAAAAGGAGAGAGAGAGAAAAAAAAATCCCTAAACCTAACCCTCTCTCTGTCTCTATTGCTCCAGTCGGGTTGGGTTGTGGAAGGCTTAAAAAGCTGCCGTTACGACCTTGGTTTGGCCGTCCTCGTCCTCGACCTCGAGCGGTCTCCATAGCACAGGTTGTGACTTCCCCATGAGTTGTAGAGGGGGAGGGAAGACATGGGGGCTCGCTGGCTCGACGACAGCGGCTGCAGGCTCTGTGAGGGTGGCGGCTGGAACATGGTGGGGTGGACAGTACAGTGGCGGCGTTCATGGGCACTGTAGCTCGTGAGAATAGAGGGGAAGGGAAAGGCGGAAGAGGGAGAATGAGAGGAGAGAGGTTCTTGTTTTGTCAAAAGTGAATAACCTAGATGAAGTTTTTCGGAACTACAAGAAGACTGAATTCAAAGCTAGACTTGCAATAAACATGTTTTGGGTAGCTTTTCTTTGTTATGACAAGCACATTTATTTTTCTAGAGCAATTTTAAGAAAACGTGATTTCCAAGGGACCAACAGTAAACTCACTTGGTTGACAGCAGGAGGAATCTCGGAGATGCTGAGCAGCTTCTCAAGCTTTTTACATGAGAAATTGCTCACTCCTATGCTTTTGGCCAAGCCCAGCTTCTGACACTCTTCCATGGCCTTCCACACACCCTCGTAATCAAACGGAAGCAGATCCTCCTTTTTCACCGGAAGCTCATACTCACCTGCCTTCACGCACACCGGCCAATGCACCAGATACAGGTCCACGTACTCGAGTCCAAGATTCCTACACACAAGAACCGTCCGATGCGGTAAATATGAGGATAATGAAACGTACGAACACGGTACTCTATGAATTTGAGGTTAACTGAAACTGTACTTGAGGGATGTCTGGAGAGCGGGGACGACGCGAACGCCATGCGCGTCACTGCACCAGAGCTTTGTGGTGATGAACAGCTCCTCACGTGAGTTTACAAGGCCAAGCTCGAGAGCTTCAGCCACGGCTTCTCCAAGAGGCTGCTCAGACTGGTAAAGCGCAGCCGAGTCAAAGTGTCGGTAACCCAATCGGATTGCATCGAGGAGGCATTCCTTCACGTTGTCGGAGGACCCAAATGGGTACTCGGCTGTTCCAAAGCCAAGAAGCGGGATCACTTTGCCGTTTTTGTTGAGTTGAGTCCCAGGAACAGTAATCTTGGCCATGTTTCTCTGTATTTTTTACTGATACAGACGAGACCTAAACTAAAGGAATCAATCTCTTTTCATCCCATCACTAGATCCCTGTTGCAACCATATTCCGATCGGCATGGAAAATTTGCATGTGAAGAATCCTTGCATCGTGTGAACTAAAATATTCAATGCACGTGAAGAATCGTCGTTTTGCGTACATATAATACACAATGCATGTGAAGAACCTTTCGTTCTGTGAAATGAAATATGTAATGCATTCGAAGAACCCTCGGCCTTGGGTGAAATAAAATATGTATGCATGTGATGAATCGTGTAAAACAAAATATTCAGTGCACGTGAAGAATCCTGGCAATGTGTATTATGAGCCGTACCATTTTGAAGTGAGTGGCCAATATAATACAAACTCCGATAAATGGGTGGGAAAATGAAGCATTTTGCTGTGGCTGGCCATGATGAGAGTAAGCCCATAGTCAGAACCATTTTGGGAAGAAAATCATCAAACGAGGTTCCAAATTATATTAATTCAAATCTTGGAGGACACAAAGGGTGGGTGGTGGTTCTCCACAGACTCAGCATGGCAATTATCAGCAATCTTTGAATCTCGATAAGAGAATTCCATAGTAGTATGTAAGCTCGCCTATAGCGCCATGTATTCCCTGACTTATCAATAAAAATAATGAAAAGTTTCAAATAAAGACCTTATATGAGACTGTTTTCTCAAAGGAAAGCTTAGAGTGAATTTTACCTCAAATAAAGATCTAAAATGGTTAACTTAGTCTCAAATAAGGGCTCGAGCTCATCTTCACTAGCATGTTTATTTTGGCAGCTAAAGCAGCGGTAATTTGGTTCAAAAAATTTCTACTTTGACCTAATTTGAAGAATTCCCAAATTAAAGTTAGGTTTGTTGAACTGATAGACTCCTGCAAGCTGTAAGCACATGTATAATATATATTTCATCACAAACATCAAACGTGCGAAAGTAGTGAAGTCGTGTTTCCTCCCGCATCTTTGTGAAGCCGACGAGGCCAATATGTATTTCAATAAATATTGCATGATTAAGTTTTAGATAAATGCCTACAAGTTGAAATCAAGTCAGATGTTCGGCTCTCGAACAAATTCATAGTGAGAATTGAAAATTCCCCCGAATAGTGAGTAACAAAGGATAAGTTGACTATTTAAAAAATAACATTATGTAAAATTAACCCTGAAACTGGGTTTAAAATGTGAACCGTCACATGAAAAAAATATTTTAAATAACCTTTAATTACATGCGCATGTCAAAGTAAGTCAGTATTTGTATCACATTAGATAGGTAAAAAGATCTAAAATGCATAGATTTACAAATCATGACTTAGTTTAAGATAATGTGTTTCCATGCTTTCATTTCTGAATATATATATAAAAAAATGCTTTCTATAGTCGGTGACATATTCGAACTTTATCTCATAGATTAAGGAGGAGAATGTATGAAGCTGACACTGACGTTACCGGCTACTGCACCAAATGCAAGTCCGCGTGCTCCAGCTGGAGTTTCCTAAACTCAAGAACGAACCGCCACATTGCAAAGTTGAAAACGAGGATAATGGAACTCAACAAGATACTACATGATTCATACATTAACTAAAATTGTACTTAAGATGCACCGGAGTTTCATAGTGATGAATAACTCCTCACAGTTAACCCCTAAATTTAAGCCTTCTATATAATCATTAAAAATCAGGCATTGACCCCCTAAACCAAAAGGTCATTCACAAAGTGCATATTTATCATCATGAACCGACACACACATGATCAAAAGAGCTTCTTAAAGATGTAATCGGTAATTATCGTATATGATTTTCAAAGTGCAGATTGAGTTGGGTAATTTCATAAACAAAGAGGAAATGAGAAAAATCAGCAGAAGGTCGGATTGTTGGAAGAGGAGGAAAGATATAACTCACCTCCGGAGCCATTCAACAAGGGAGGGAGAGAGGGAGGGAGGGAGAGGGATCGTAAAAAAGGGAAAGGAGGTTCACAAGCGACAAAAGTTACCTTCAAACTTCACATGTTGACCACTCTTTACTGTGACCTCACGTTACTTACATATTGTACATTGTACTTCAACTGCTGCTTCTATTGAGCTGTTGTTCTCACGCGGCTTAACACCATAGCCCCCGCACACCAGCAAACCAAACGAGTTGCCGCCTTCCCCGACGCCGGCTCAACACCATAAGTTCCAGACGGTCCCAGCGGGTTCCTGCCACTAGCGCCGCACCTCTCTCCAGCTGAGCACCTGGACCAACCGCCTCTCCAACCTGCACGTCGCGCTCAACCGAGTCACATTTGTCTATGGCGAGGACTGGAACCAACCCGACGAGTCCAGTTTCGTTGTTGCACCGACGACAAGCAGCGTGTCCAGACACTTCCATTGAGGGGGCACACCCCTGACCTACGCTGTGCAGCGTGCTTAAGCTATCCAGGCAAGATTCTGACCGTGCCCAGCAGGTGCCAGGCTTCCAGATTGCTTTGCGTTGTGGTTTGCGGTTGCCATCGCGCATTCAGTAGTCCCCGACGCTCCCTCAGTACTTAAGCCAGTTCAACCCTTACCACGCATCCTGATTGTTTCTTTGCATTAGTCATCATATATTAAGGCCTTAGACCTTTAGACACTAACGTCCAACCCTTACTATCATCTAGGTGTATTTTTTTATATATAAATCGTCTTGCGTGATGTATTATCAATCTTGGTTGCCTGGAATGACATGTCTTGAAATATAATGATAAGTTTAGTGAATGATATTCATTTCAAAGTTCCATAAATTTCATGTGAATATTACATGTTGCATGTCACGTTGTTAGGGTACATTCATAGTTCACATATAAGGGCTTCTATATGTCAATTGTTAATTAGGATGCATAAAAATTTAAGGCAATTTGTAGTTCTCATTAAACAAAAACCAAATAAAAAAATGTCATTAGAATCATATAAATTGCATGTAAATTGAAAATTAATTAGTCTCATATCGTGCACATCATTTAGAATCAATTTTTAGAAGTCATATTATATAGATAATATTATTTATCAATTGCACTAAAACATTGCATAAGATGAAAATGTTAAAAAGAAAAAGAACTAGAATTGCATCATATAATTAATATTTATCAAATAAGTTTCAATGTAAGTTCATCGGTGTTGATACCTAAATTTTATCATTTTATTTAGTACTTAATTGTGTAGAAAAATAGGGATTAATTTTTAAACCCTAACCAAAAAATAATAATTTTCACTTGATTGCATCGTGTATTAGCATTAGGAGTATTTACATCATTAATGGTAATTTTAAAATTTTTCCCAAAAAAACCGTCATCAAAAAGAAAAGGAAAAAAAGAAGAAGGAAAAGAGAATAAGAAAAGATATTATTGAAGATTATGATCATAAAAAAATAAAAAAAAAAAAATAAAAAGAGAAAGAAAATCGAATAGGGCCGGGTAGGGGCTGGGCTGGCCCGACCCTCCTTCTCCTCCTCCTCTTCTTCTTTTTTCCTTTCTCTTTTCTTTGCGTGGGCCGGCCCACCTCTCTCTTTTCTCCTCTTTTTTTCGCCCTTGAGCTGGCCCATCTCCCTTTATTTCAGCCCGGCCCGCAGGCAGGTCATCTTTCCCCTCACGCTAGCCACGCTTCTGAAAAAGAGGGAGGAAAAGCAGAGTACGAGCCAGAGGAGCAGGCCGAGAAGGAGGGTGAGCGAGAGCGCGACCCAGAGAGAGAGAGCAAGCTCGAGAGAGTGGTTGGTCGTCGCCGGAGGTCCATTCGTCGGCCGCCATTCGCCGCAGCCCTCCTCTCGAACGAGGTAGGCTTTGTTTCGACTGTGTGTCCCTTGTTTTTCGGGAGGCGTTGGGCCGGAGCTCGTGCCGACTAGTTCGCTCAAGTTTCGGTCCGAGCCAGTCCTCCCTGAAAGCTTCTAGTTGTTCTAGTATGCGTCGTAGGGGCTTAGATTTGTGCTCGTGTCTCTATCAAGTGGAAAATTCTCCGTGTTAGCGCACACCAAATGCTTGTGAAAATGCCTAAACGATATCTGAGTTCTGCAAGTTTGTTGAAGCCCGGAGATAGTTGTTTTTCGTTCATATCTGTTCCGACTGTGATTAACCTGTTCCTGAGCGAATCTTGAGTATTGGTGTTGATGTTTGCCCAAATCTATGTCCCAAGTGAGCCTAGGTCCTCCCTCTAGCTGATGCACCTCATTTGTTTGACAAAATGCTCCAGAGAGAACCGAGAAACAACCCAGGTTTAAACTCAGTCTGATTCGCGCTTGCTCATATATATGTTGGACCGTGCCTGTCTTTTATGTTTTCATTGCGATTTCATGCGATTTTCGTGGAGTAATCATGTATGTTTGAGCCGGGGATGTTTGCATCCGAAAATGGTTTAGCCATCGTCGGAGTTAGGTGGCCAGTGGCGGTCTGCACCAATCGGGGTGGTCTGGTGTTGGAAGGGACGCCGGGTGCTTCAGCTGGTGCTGTTGTTGGGATGAGTTTCGGTGAGGAAGCAGTTTCGGTAAGGAGTGTGGCGAGGAAGGAGAAGACATGCTTCGGGAAGAGAAAGAGGGAGCAGGGAGGAGAGAGAACAAAATAAAGGAAAAGAAAAAGAAAAAGAAATAAAAAGTGGGTAATGAAAATAAATGGAAAAAAAAAAAAGACAAAATGGAGGAAAAGACGTGAAGGAAAATCGGTAAAAAAATAAAGGGGTGAGCATCGGTTTTAATCTGACGCTGACCGGAACCGGGTTTGGATCCAATGTCCGGATCCCAAGAAAACTCAGGCCGATCATTTTCATAAATATAATAATATTATATATTAAAAATATAAAAATTCAAAATTCAAAAATTTCAAAACAAGTAAAAATGCAAAAACAAATTCTAGGACCAAATTAAAAAATCAGATTTATTTATAATTTTTTTTTAAAAAACCTAAAGAAATATAAAAAACGGCGTCAACAATATTAAACAATTATTTAGTGAGTAGTTCAAGTAATTTTATATTGTTATTTAATAACTTAGATTTTTAATGTCTTTTACAACGTCAATAATCATAATTTACGAAAGAGGAAAATATTTTTATGATGAGTCCTTACAGCGTTCAAGAGGATATAAAAAATTCCTTCGGCATCCTCCTCTAGTACTCATTCTCTTTTGTCTTATTTTTCTTTTTAGTCTTCAATTTGCCAAAATCGAGAAAAACAACTTCTCCGCTCACCACTCAACACTTGCCTCGCTCGCTTTGGGTCACTCGTGCCGCTCGTCGCTCGATACTTGCTTGGCTTACTCCTCGCTCGACACTCGATGCTCGCTCTGTTCGATACTCACCCCACTCGACCCTCATCGCTTGCCTTTCTTAAATGACCTCGCTCGTCATCGAACCCATTGGGTTGGTTCGATCTTGAGTTGTTATTATTTCAAGGAGTACAAAAAATGAAATAAAAAATTATCGGTTGGTCCCGAGTTGACCTTGGAACTGGACCGAACCCATTGGGTCGGTCCGATCTTCAATTGCTTTTTCAAGGAGTACAAAAAATTATCGGTTGGTCCCTGGTTGACTTATAATCGGACCAATGACCGCCGAACCTCCCTGGGTCGATCAGGTCATCGGTCCCCAAACTGATAAGATCGATCATTACCCCAAAATCAAAAAAAAATTGCCAAGATTAGTATTGGCGGAGTTGGTCACAGAGTTAGCGGTGGGCCAAGGACCGGCTCAACCCATGCTCACTCCTAGTTCTATGAAGAATGCATGAAGAAAAAGAGAAAGGGCAGAAAAAGACAAAATAGGAAAAAGACAAAAGAGAGAAAGAAAATCAAATAAAAAAATGAAAGTATTAGAAAATCAGTTTTAATCTGACGTTGGTCAAATTTGGGTTTGGGTCGGGTCAATGGCCGGATTGGATTTTACTCGGTCTAAACCCATTTTCACGAATATAATAATATTAAATATAAAAAATATAAAAAAATTCAAAATTCATAAAATAAAGTTAAAATTAAAAAAATCAGAAAATAATAAAAAATTCTAGTTGAAAAAAAAAACCAAAGAAATATTAAAAAATAAAAATTCAAAATTTTTCTGAAAATTCCAAAACTTGGAAAACGTTAAAAAATTTCAGTAGTAATTAGAAAAATAAAGAAAAATACAAAAAGATCATAAAATCCAGAATTTTTTTGGAAAATTGAAAAATTCATTTTTTAAAAAAAAATCCAAAAAATCTTTTTTAAATAAAAAAATGCTTTAAAATGTTAAAATTAATCTTTTGGGTTATTTTCTCCTAAAAAGTGGAAGTTTTTTCAATTTAGAATTATGTTCAAGGTAGATCAAGCCGTTAGGGTTCTACCTTAGGATTTCAATTGTCCTTAATGATAAATGCCCTTGATTGCGTAATATTGATATGTTGATTTTAGCTTCCCTTTAATCTAGTTAGGATTAGCATTTATCTTTTCCTTAATTTTAAGCCCTTGTTATCCCATGAAATATATTTAACGTTTTCCTTGGTTACTAATTGTTAAATTAATGATTGTGCACTTGGATGATCACCTCACGTGTTAATGGATAAGTCTAAAATTAATCCAAACTGCCTAAAAAAATCATTTATTTTAAATGAACAAGATTAGATACTGAAATGATACTAATTGGTTAATTAATGTAATTAAGTCCTCAACTCTAGATTATTTGATTGTGTAAGAATTGAGGTATACTCTCATGCCTCACTTGGTTTTTAATAGACTCTAAGAGGCTAGTGGCGACTCATTCTTTAGAAAAATTTTATGGTGCCAATTTGAATACTCAATATAGCGCGAAGTATAGGTTTGGGAGAGCCCATGCTTGATGATGGGTAGTAGGCCCGTCTTTTAGGCAATATTTCTAAATCTATTCCCTCTCCCTAGGGGTAAGTCGCGACAATCGGGTCATATGCAATCTTGGAATTTGGGAGATTCTATCCTAAACGGGACTTTTGAAAGGCCAAAACTCATAGCCCAAAATCCATGGTGTTCATAACTTTTCTGTGCCATGAAACAAAGGGCTCCTCCTCTATGCGTCCCCTTACGTTTTGCTTTTGTGCGGCTACTTGTGTTTGTACCAAAAAAGGAAGAAACCTACGGGAATTTTAAAGGCCCAAGATGGCGTCCACTGTACAGTTTTAGCAAGAAGTCCAATTCTTGATCAAGTAGTCAACTTTGGATATTTGTTTTCCTTATTTTTTAACAAATCGATCGAGCTCAAAATCGAGATGTAATTTAACATAGTTAGATGATACACTTTGAAACACCTTTCCACTGTGTTGTTGAAGGGCGGATGAATAGAATTACACCGTTCTAATACAAAAGGGACTAGCATTCATTTGGTATAAAGGTTCAACACACATGGAATGTCATTGGATAAGTCTCAAAGTTGAAAGAACTAATTGAAGCAACTAATGCTTAATTAAATCTCCCCATCCCAAAGCTCTTCGGTAGACTTGTAAGGTCCATCTGGGGATACAAATTCAACTCCAGGGAATCCTTTCTTTTGCGGAATCTGACTTATTTTGTTCAATTCGTCAAGGCTCAAGCTCCAGTCGAATATGTCACGGTTTTCTTTCATCCTCTCTGTATTGAAGCTCTTCGCTAGCACACTAACTCCTTGTTCATATGCCCACCTTAGACAAACCTTCATGCAAACCACTTATATAGCCAAAATTGGAGCTAAACCATGTATGAAACATATTCAGGTATGTAAAGAGTAATGTACGAATATAATAGCCAGAGAAATGTTAACAGAGATGAGTAGTGTTGTAGCAGTTCACTTGGTTCTAGCTTTAAGTGTTGGACCATGGTCAACTTATTTGAATCTCTTATAGCGATCTAATATTAACGAATGGTTGTGTTGTATAGGAAGCTTGTATGAGGCATATAACAGTAAATTTTAGTTTCTTTCTTCAAACAAAATTGATTAATTCTTTAGGATTATTATATTATTTTACATGACGATCACTGACCGTAGCCTAGTTACATAGAATATTGGTTTAAGAGGATCAAGTGTCTAAATATCAATCAATTTTTGTATGCATAGCATCATTGAATTCGAGAAGGAGAAGGTGCATAAACATTGATAACAACCTGAGCAAGTGTCTTCCCTTTGGCTTTGGCAATCTCCTGCAGCACCTCGGATTCCATCACTCTATCGGAACCCCAAAGGGTTCCTTTGGCGCCTAACGGAGGGTAGGCAGTGATGTGTATTCCCTTTTCGTTGCAGAATTGCCTTAGCTTTTGTTGCTGCCACAGAGGGTTCACTTCCACCTTCACGGTCAAATCGCACCCACTTAAATCATACATAAAAAAAAAAAAAAAAAAAAAAAAAAAAAATTACACCCTTCTTGTAAAGTCTGAGGAATCCAGAGTCATTTTACTCAATATTAAAACTTGATGTGGAATGATGTGAAAACGAATGTGGCAAATCAAGTCAGATGCCAGAGAATGACATTATTCGTGAAATCAACCGGATTAATAATGAACACGAGAGATTTACATTATTCGAATTGAGTGTCCATACCTATTATTATATATAGAGAGCCAACAATAAAGATTCCTAATCAATAGGAGAATTAAAAAATTATAGTTAGCCACACATTAGAATCTTTCCAACCCTGGATTATTAGCCTCACGCAATTGCTCAAACGTCGTGGCCACTTCTCGATTAGCTGCAGGCACATCGCATCGACAACTGAAGCCAAATTCACGGCTTAAGTCGTCTGACCAGCACCGAAATCTACGAGTGCAGTGCTCTTCTTCTTCTGACTAAAACCAAAGATCCATAATTCATTTTTTCGTATGAAGAAAGTGAGTCCCAGTAGGAAGGTGGCCGAGTCTTGAATGAAACTCGTAAGTCATATTCTAAATGTACGGCCGACTGTCATTGCCCCATGAACGACAACGGTAACTTCCTTTTTTTGCGAGCCAAAAGGAGGGCAACAATTTAGACTTTTCCAATTAAGTTGTAGGCTCGCTCAAATTTGAGACGTATATATTAATAAAACCGGTCACTTAAGAGAAAAATATATATTTGTTTAAAGCAAGTTTCATGTTTGCTCCTGCCAAAAAGTTCACGATAAAACTTACATGTTTTCTGCACCATAATTGATTTTTTCCTCCAAATTATTTATACAACCTCATGGGAAAAGTGTTAAAAAAGTTTTAAACTTTTTGCATTTGTACCAATTTAATCCTAAACATTTTCACTTAGTGCCAATTCGGTTCTTTCCAGTTAATTTTGGCTGAATTTTCGACCGGCACCAACCAGACCCCTGGCCGGTCGGTGACATGGCATGAGCATTGACGTGTACAACTTTTAATAATATTTTAATATTTTTGAATTTTTTATTTATTTTATTTTTCTTTTTCCTTTCTTCTCCTCCTTCCTCCAGCCTATCACCGAACCTCGGACCGGCCAAAGGTGACGACCGGTGAGGTTGAGGTCGACCTCGCCGACCTCTAGGAAGCCTCACCGGCCATTGGCATGGCTCGAAGCCTCGCCAGTGGCCGCGAGGGCGGCCTCACATAGGGCGACGAGGCTCACCCTCACTAGATCTAGTGAGGGTCGGCCTTGTCGGCCATGGGCGAGGCCTTGGCACATGGGTGGCCTCGCGCCGGGCTAGCGAGGCTCAACCTCATCGGATTTGGGGAGGTCAAGCATCGCCCATGGCCGATGAGGCTTGACCCTGATAGATCTGGTGAAGGTGAGCCTCGCCGCCCGCGCGAGGCCGCCTTCGTGGGGTGACGAGCCTTGCCCTCGCGGCCACTGGCAAAGCTTCCCAGAGGTCGGCAACTGGTCACCGAGGTCCGGTGAGGTCCGGTGATTGACTAGAAGGAAGGAGGAAAAAAAAAGAAAAAAAAAGAAAAAGAAAAAGAAAAAAAAATCAAAATTTTTAAAATATTATTAAAAGTTGTACAAGTTAGATCGATTGTCATGTCACGACCGCCCGGCCGGCGTGGCCCGGTCAAGAATATCCGGTCAAAATTAGCCAGAAAAGACCGAATTGGCACCAAGTGAAAAGGTTTATGACTAAATTTGTACAAATACAAAATGTTTATAATTTTTTTAACACTTTTCCCACAACCTCAGTGCCTCTAGTATTTTTCTTTTTCGTGATATGATGTAAACGCGTGTATAACGTTCTTGAGCAGAACTCAAGTTGCCAAATTTGACTTCGACCATTATAAAATGATGCGTTTATCCTTCAAGGGGTCTACGAGACTCAGAGATTAGATTTTGTTGTCTATGCCTTCCACATTGGTTTAAAAGTGCCTAATACTTACGGATGAAAATTTTAGAGGGCTGTGTTTTGGCGGGACGAAATTTCCTCCGATTTTTTTTTTTTTCATTGATGGGTTACGTGAGTTATACAACCCATATGAACGTGAACAAATCACGGAAAGGAGAGAGAAAAAATTCCCAAAACCTAACCCTCTCTCTGTCTCCATTGTGCGGATCGGATAGGGTCGTGGAAGGCTTGAAAAGCCGCCGCGACGACCTTGGTTTGGTGGTCTTCTACCTCGAGCGGTCTTCATAGCACAGGTCGCGACTTCCCCGTGGGTCTTAGAAGGGGAGGGAAGACATGGGGGCTGCCTGGCTCGACGACAGCAGCTGCTAGCTCAGTGAGGGTGGCAGCTGCAGCATGGTGGGGTGGACAGTGCAGTGGCGGCATTCATGGGCACTGTAGCTCGTGAGAATAGAGGGGAAGATAAAGGTGGAAGAGGGAGAAATAGAGGAGAGAAGTTCTTGTTTTGTCAAAAGTGAATAACCTAGATGAAGCTTTTCGGAACTACACGAAGACTGAATTGAACATATATAAAAAGAGCAATGGCAGACTTGCAATAAACATGTTTTTCGTGTTTTGGGTAGCTTTTCTTTGTTATGACAAACATTTTTTTTTTTTTTTTTCTAGAGCAATTTTAAGAAAACATGAATTCCATGGGACCAACAATAAACTCACTTGGTTGACAGCAGGAGGAATCTCGGAGATGCTGAGTAACTTCTCAAGCTTTTTGCATGAGAAATTGCTCACTCCTATGCTTTTGGCCAAACCCAGCTCCTGACACTCTTCCATGGCCTTCCACACACTCTCATAATTGAACGGAAGTAGATCCTTCTTCTTCACCGGAAGCCTATACTCACCTGCCTTCACGCTTACCGGCCAGTGCACCAGATACAGGTCCACGTACTCGAGCCCAAGATTCCTACACACAAGAACCGTCCGATGCAGTGAAAATGAAGATAATGAAACGTACAGACACGGTACTGTATGAATTTGAGGTTAACTGAAACTGTACTTGAGGGATGTCTGGAGCGCAGGGACGATGCAGTCGCCATGCGCGTCGCTGCACCAGAGCTTTGTGGTGATGAAAAGCTCCTCACGTGAGTTTACAAGGCCGAGCTCGAGAGCTTCAGCCACGGCTTCTCAAGAGGCTGCTCGGACTGGTAAAGCGCGGCCGAGTCGAAGTGTCGGTAACCCAATCGGATCGCGTCGAGGAGGCATTCCTTCACGTTGTCGGAGGACCCAAATGGGTACTCGGCTGTTCCAAAGCCAAGAAGCGGGATCGCTTTGCTGTTTGTATTGAGTTGAGTGTTAGGGACAGTAATATTGGCCATGCTTCTCTGTATCGTTTCGGCTAGACCTGACCTCGTTTTCTTTGTTTTTTTGTTCTTATTGTTTTTGCTTTTTTGTTCTTTTGAAGTTTGGGTAAGTAATTGGTACCACTTGGCCCTTTGCATTTGCAGCGAACTCGCGGCTCAGAACGTTTCTTCAGTCCATGGATGGATAAGTTTTTGAAATGCGTAATCCCTGAGAACCAATAGCCTGTGTAGATGGATCCCACTTTCTCTTCCACTTGGCAGATTTTTCAAGATACCCTCTGTTCCGTCTCGGTTACTCTCTCTCTCTCCCTCTCGCTTTCCGTCTCCGTTTGTGACGCCCGCTCTCTTTTCCCCTCTCCGGTTTCTCCTTTCTTCTTCTTCGTTCAAAGAGCGAACTTCTTCTCCATCCGAAGGCGTCTCTCTTCGTTCCAACCACGCCTCCACCGTCGCCTCACCGATTCGTTGTCTGTCCTCTCCATTGCCTGTCTCGGTTCCAACCGGTGGAGTGGAAAATGGCTGACATGGCCATTGCAACGTCACTCTGATAGGATCGTGTCAAAGTTTGAGGATAAGCTAAGAAGATGAGAAACGACTTATAATTTCTATATATTCAGTCATATGTTTTACATTGTACAAGCTCCTATTTATAGTACAATGAATATCTAACTGGGGAAAAAATAAATGAAGATACATTAAATCAAATCCAATCTCGGATTGATATAATCTATCAATTATAATCGCTTCCAATCTTGGATTGATATCAATCGCAATCTTCTCGGTCTAATCACAATCTCAGTTCGATTCTCGTATATCTCCAACACTTCCCCTCAAGCTGATGGCTGATATATATTCAAGACATCAAGCTTGTTTAGCAGATATGCATGCTATCTTATATGCATGTTGTCTTTGACATAATGGCTTGGTAAAGATGTTTGCAGACTATTTTGTGGTTCCAATTCAATTTGTCTTGATTACTCATTTTTTGGATCTTATCTCGAGTGTAGTGACAATCCACTTCAATATGTTTCATTCTCTCATGAAATATGGGATTCCCCGCAAGTTTGATTGCTACATCATTGTCACAAAATAAGTTTGTTGGTCCTTTGACCTGTATCCCAAGGTCTGAAAGCAAGCCTCGTATCCAAACTATTTCACAAACGGTTTTGGTCAAGGCTCGGTATTTAGCTTCAACAGATGATAATGATATAGTCGACTGTTTTTTTGTCTTCCATGAAAGTAACGACTTTCCCAATTTAATGCAAAAATCAATTATTAATCTTCGGCTCCTGGGACACGTGGCATAGTTTGTATCACAATAAGCATTCATTTCCAAATTGCGATCTCAAGAGAAGAGTATTACAAGTCCTGGACATCTCTTTAAATATTTTACAACCTTCAAGGCTACATTTATGTGAGATTCCTTTGGATTATGCATAAATTGGCTGAGTTTCTGCACTGCATAATATATATCTGGCCAATATCTGGCCTGGTCATGGTGAGATATATGAGTTTCCCCGTAAGCCTTCGATTGTGAGATAGATCTTCAAGTAGGGGGTCCTCAGTCTTAGAAGATGATCCAGCGTCATAATCAATGGTAGTTAACTTGATGTTTTGATCAATAGGGATGGCAACCAGTTTACATTTTGATAAGCCTACTTCAAAGATGATTTCTAACACAAATTTCCGTTGGCTTAGAGAGAATCTCAAGTCTAAGCGAGTAATCTCAAAACCAAGGAAATACTTGGAAGGTCCCAAGTCCTTAATGCGAAAAGTAGAATGCAAATATTCTTTGAGAATCTTGATGGCCAATCCATCGTTTCCCATAATAAGTATATCATCAACATATATTATCAGGTAGATTGATGACATACCTTTTGTCCAAGTGAAGAGGGCATAGCCATGCCTGGATTGCTTGAAACCAATGGATGTAAGAGCTATAATAAACTTTGCATACCACTATCGAGAAGCTTACTTGAGCCCATAAAGGGACTCACAGAGACAACATACTCCAAGCTCCCCCTATTGTCGTAATCCCGGTGGAAGGTCCATATAGATTTATTCATTGAAATCGCCATGAAGGAAGGCATTGTGAACACTTATTTGATGTAAGTCCCAATCTCGAAAAGCAACAATGGAAATAAAGGAGTGAACAGTAACTTCCTTTGCAACTAGAGAAAACATCTCGTGGTAATCGAAACCCTCATGTTGTGTAAAGCCTTTAGCCACTAGGAGGGCCTTATACTGTTCAACTGATCCATCAACCTTGTACTTGATCTTATATACCCATTTGTAGCCAATGGGTTTCCGATGAGCAGGTAATGGAATTATATCCCATGTGTGATTTTCTATTAAGGCATGCAGCTCTGCTTCCATGGCCTTTTGCCATCGTGGATCACGAACTACTTTGTCGTAGGATGATGACTCTATCTCCCCAAAAATACGACTAATGCAGCACTTATGTTCCAAAGACAGGCAATCAAACGAAACATAAGAGGAGATAGGATATAAGGTACCTATTGAGTTGAGGGATGCACAGACATAGTCCTTCGTCCACATAGGAGGACGAGTAATCCATCCTAAAAGTTGTGGGGGAACACGATCAGTTGTAGGAGATGATAACTCCAAAGTGGACTATGAAGATAATTGGTCTGAATCAGAACTTGCTTCGATGTGCACCACAGATTCTGCAACTGAAAGCTCTAGAGTAGATGGAAAATCCGTAGTGGTCCCGATCACTAGAGAAGAAGTCAGAGTGTCCAAAGACGGGGCATGTATATAGTGGGAAATAGGAGATGAACCTTCCTCAAATAGAAAATGTCCATTCTGATTATTTGAGCTAGGAGGCTCATTTGAAGATGTTTCATCTTGAAAAGGAAAAATGTCTTCATGGAAAATGATATCCCTGCTTTTAAAGAAGTTCCCTGTCGATGGCTCGAAAACACAATATCTCTTTTGAAGAGTTGGATATCCCATGAAGATGCATAGTTTGGCCCGAGGACACATCTTGTCACAAGGACCCAGGGTAGTAACATAACATAGGCAGCCAAAAACCTTTAAGTGATTAACCTCAGGCTTCTTACTAAATAGCACTTCAAAAGGAGTACATTCATCGAGAACCCGAGTCGGCATGTGATTGATCAAGTAAGTTGCCATGACCACACAATCTCCCCAGAAAGTCTTAGGGATGATCGCTTGGAATTCAAGGACACATGCAACTTCCAAAAGATGACGGTGTTTACACTCAACAATCCCATTTTGTTGAGGCGTGTAAGTGCACGTGTTTTCATGTAAAATTCCATGAGAAAAAAAAATAATTGACCGTCGTGACTAGAAAATTCTTTCCCGTTATCTGTTCAAATACGTTGAACAGATTTCCGGAATCATTGCAAAGAGAGTGAAGAGTTTGCAACCGAAGCCCATTTTCTGAGCACTCCACCCCAAGTCAAGGAAGTAATTGATCATTTCCTCTAGTGTCAAGAAGTTCCAAGCATATGAGATGATACCCCAAGGATTTTGTCTCCATAAAATATGAGCTAAAGGGCATGCTTTGAATAGATGCATTGAGATTTCTTCTGAATTTTAACACAACAGGCATGATAGACCTGGAATGTGAAATAACCTACCTAGGTTAGCTCTGCAAGCCAAGACATTAGCCATTGTCCTCCAAACCGTCATCTTGTGCCTCTCATGAACTCTAGCTTTTCATTTTTTTTCCCCAAATTCTAGAGTTGGGGCCATCCTCTGTACGCGACTTGATGAGATTATAAGCTGATTTAACAGTAAAAATTCCATCAATAGTTGGCTGCCATATTGGTTTATGCACCCAAACGGAGGTTGGCACACGAATCTAAAGGATGGCTTGGACTGAGGTTGGGTAGAACACTTGAGTTAGACTATTTGCATCCCAAGTTTTTGTCCCCAAGGTAAAGAAGCTCGCTACTTTTCTTTGCTTTAAAATGGGATTAGGACTGGTAAAAGAAGGTAGATGATACGGTATGTGTGGAATCCAAGGGTGGTTACAAACTTCAATTGACTTACCATCCCGTACCAGATAAAGAGTGCCTAGTTTGAGTATTTCTCTAGTGTCCATAATTGCCTTCCATGATTAAGATGATGATGCCTTAACCTCATGGTTCCAAAAATTGGATCTCTAGAGCTATTTACCCTTAAGCACTCAAACCCATAATTCGTCTCGATCATGTATCAGTCCCCAACCAAGTTTGAGGATCAAAGAATCATTGAAATCCTTGGTTTGTCTAAACCCCAATCCACCACGTTTCTTATTTCTGCACAGAGAGTCCCAACATTTAGGTGTGAAGAACTTGCTTTTCTCCACCGAGACGCCCCACCAGAATTTTCTTGTAGCCGCATCAAGCCTATTACAAGTGATTCTTGGCAGCCTATTAGATTGCATAGCATAAATCGAACTACTCTGAGCAGCCGATTGAATGTAAGTTGCTCTACCTACCCATGATAAGGTCTTCCTTTTCCAAGGGCTAAGTATGTTATCAACCTTCTGTTCAAGAAATTGGTATCTCGCCCTGCCATTTCCGAGTTTGAAGAGAGGGTTGCCAAGGTACAATGCGTCAAGATCTATCTTCCTCATGTAGAGCTCATCCATGCAGAATTTTTTTCGTGCCTGTAGATGTGTTTTTGAGAAGAAAATAGATGACTCTTGCTTATTCAAGCACTGACCTGACTAGGAGCAGTAATTTTCAATGCATTCCTTTGGCACTCTCAAATGTTTCTTTGTGGCTCGAGCAAGTAACAAGTCATCGGCGTACATAAGGTGTGTTAAATATGGATTGTCTCGTCCTGCTCTTATCCCTGTATGATCATCTTCAAATCATTTGCCCGACTGAGTATTCGAGAGAGAAGTTCAGTGTAGATTACGAATAAATATAATGAGATAGGATCTCCTTGTTTAAGACCCTTTTGAGGTGTAAAACCTCCAGCTGATCTACCATTGATGGGTAGAGTATAGTGAGCTGTCGAAATACATTGGTTTATGAGTTCACAACACGCTGCAAAGTATTGTGTCGAGAATATTCCAATCAACTCTATCATAAGCTCTGGACAGATCGACCTTGACTCCCACAAAGGCCCTTCCATTTTGTTTCTTTTTCATGGATTCTACAACTTCCTGCGCCGTTACCGAGTTCTCCCGTGTACTTCTATTAGGAACAAAAGCCAATTGTTGAGGTGAAATAATATGGCTGAGAAACCCTTTTAGTCTATTGGCTAACAACTTAGAAATAAATTTGTAGCTCACATTACACAGATTTATGGGACGAAACTGGGTAAAAGTATGTGCATTATATGTTTTGGGAATAAGTACTATGAAAGTATGATTAACGAGGTAAGGCAGCTGACCTGTGCGGAAGAAGTGCTGTACAATTTGAACGACCCGGGCCTTCACCACTTTCCAGCATTTCACATAGAAGATGGCATGAAATTCGTCTGGGCGTAGTGATTTTAGAGGGGCCATCGCTTTAAGAAAGTTATAGATTTCATCATTCGTTGAATCACCAGAAGTTCAAAGTTTTCGTCTTTAGAAATAGCCTTAGGAAATAATTCCCCTATGAAGTGGTGTGGATCAAGTGTTGGCTCCTGAGAAAAGCTCTGTATACTTGGTTAGAAAGAAGCCTTTAATCTCATCCATATTCGTGATCCATCGGCCTCTATCTTCCTGCACTGCCAAGATATAATTTTGCACCTCCTAATAGAGGTAGAGAAATGAAAAAATTTGGTATTTCCATCACATTCCTGCAGCCATGATTGTCTTAATTTTTGCTTCCAGATCCTTTCCAATCTCTCCCATTGCTCATTAATAGCCTCCTTGATGTCCTTCTCTCTTGTGATTCTCTTCTGGAGGATCATCCCTTTGAATGGAATCAGGTGATGAGTTCAATACCTTAAGGCGCTGTTGACAAATGCCAAAATGTTCCTTATTCCACTTTTTCAAAGCTATCGCTGGAAATTTTAATTTCCTAAGCCATGAGGCCCTCGAATTGTCTACCACCTCGTTGTTCCATGCCTTTTCCACTACCTTAATACAAGCCGAGTCTCACAGCCAAGTAGCTTCAAATTTAAAAGGGCGTCCCGACTTGTCGTCAACAGAAGTAGAATTCAACCAAATGGGAGAATGATCTGAATTGACGACCGGTAAGTGGACAACCCCTGCTCGAGGGAATTTCTCACACCATGAGGTCGAGCAGATTGCTCGATCTAGTCTTTTTCGAACGCTTGCAAAGGCCCCTCTGCCGTTTGTCCATGTATGAGGCTTGCCTTTAAACACAAGATCAACACAGCCCATTATATCCATAAAGTCTGCTGGGCAGCAAAGAGATGGGCCTGGGCCCCTTCTGTTGGACGCCTCCGAGTCGTAGATAGTCTCATTGAAATCTCCAATATTAACCCAGTCCTCTCCCAAGTTCCGAACCCGACTAGTGAAACCGTCCCAAAATAATTGCTTAGGGCCAAAATAAGGAGGTGCGTCGCCAATGAAAGCCACCACAGTTGATCAGGATTTTTTATGTTAGAGACCTCTGCGTGAATTTCGTTTTCGTCTGCAAAGGAAATGGATAAGGCTACAGGATCTTTCCAAATGATGGCTAATCCTCCGGCTGTATTATCCGCAGGAATTGAGAACGAGTGGATAAATCTAATCCGTCTTGTAAAAGCTTCTACCCGACTAGTGTCACATTTTGTCTCCGATAGAAACACAATATCAGGGTTAAAAAAAAGGGCAATTAGCCTTCAGCTCACTCACGGAGGAGTTTCCCACGATGCCTCGACAGTTCCAGGCTATAACATTCATTGCAACGATGGGGCAAAGATTAGCTTCCCTCCCTTATCAACTAAGCGCAGAAACATACTCCTCAAACAGAACACCACCAAAGCCACAAATCTCAAGACAGCTTTCCACCGGGAATTTGAGCAATCACATGGGTGGGCACTCGCTTTAACATAACTTGTAGAAACAACAAAGACCTCACCTCAAGACCCTTGTATAATCTCATCTGCTAAGCTCATCTGCTAAGCTCATCCAGCAATCCCGTGACAGCACCAAAGCAAGCACCATACTCCAGTTCAGAGGCGAAAACAGGGACTAACCTCACCAATCGAGGTACAGACAGGGAACCACTCAAGCAACGGCACTCCCAGCCCCAACGGGATCACAAGAATAACTACAATTTGCTGTTGAAGGAGCATCTCGTTCACTGGCTCACACTCAAAACGGAACATGACAGCATGGACAAAACAGATCGTCCCGAAGTCGGACCTTAAATGAGAAATGGATGAAGAAAAAGATTAGGGGATGCGATTAAGAAGGGAAGAACCCCAAAGTGGAGGGATAGACTCCGACAAAG
The DNA here is from genome assembly GCA_014182365.1 of Eucalyptus tenuipes. NCBI lineage: Eukaryota > Viridiplantae > Streptophyta > Magnoliopsida > Myrtales > Myrtaceae > Eucalyptus > Eucalyptus tenuipes. Next base: position 25,428,700 of record CM024538.1, on the reverse strand, counting down.
GGAGAGGAAGACTCCCACAAGAGGGAGATGGTAGCGCTCACGAAGAAGAGACTTCGGTAGCGTGGGAGTTGTGCTATTCTATCTAATACGTCAAAATCTTTGACAATGCCACATAAGATGAGTATAGATTGAATGATTATTCATGTTCTTGCTTTTTCTGTTCATCCTCAAGATCAAGCCGGTCTTTAAAAACCACATGACACAATGACAAATATCTTCTAACTATCAATCTCTTCACAACAAGTTGGCTTCCAAGCCAAGGCCTTCTGTTGAACAATCATCAATAGCGACAAGATGAGCATAGCAGTCCTGCTAGACATCGAACGATGTTGTCATTGTCTGTCATGTGATGTTAGATTTCGCCGTCCCAGAACTCTTCAAGGGACTTGTAAGGCCCCTTATCCGAGATGAATCCCAACGGGTGACACCCTCTATTTTGTGGAATTCGACTAATCTTTTGCAACTCCTCGGGACTGAGACTCCAGTCAAATATGCGGAGGTTCTGCTCCATTCTCTCATGGTTGAAGCTCTTCATGATGACGCTCACTCCTTGCTCGTACACCCATCTCAAGCAAACCTTCAGATATTCCACCCAAAAGTAGACAAGCTTATATGCTATGTTATATGGCATGAGATTTCGTCATACTTCTACAAGTGAATTGGAAGAGATGGGACATGTTTCGATAATTAATCATAGAATCCCTGGTGAATTTATGGGAATTAGGTACGGAGTGAAAAGGTAGAGAGAGTTGTACCTGGGCAATGGTTTTTCCTCTGGAGGTGGCGATTTGGTGGAGCACCTCGCAGTCCATCACCCGGTTGGATCCCCATGCGGTTCCCCGTCCTCCCAAAGGTGAGTAGGCGCACACGTGTACGCCCTTCTCCATGCAAAACTCCCTCAGCTTCTTTTGTTGCCACAGAGGGTTCATTTCCACCTTCCAATCATGCAACGTTATCTTATTACATTCTATTCTTGTCTTCCGAATATTTATGGCTTTCTCGTAGTGGTGGCCGTTCCTACGGCGACTGGCAATTGATGATGGTGAAGATTGATGACTCTTTCTCGGTAGACATGTCAGAATTATATATAGTAAATACGGAACATTTGGTCCCAAAATTCAATTTTTATTGGTAATTTCATCCAATGTAGCGCTAGGTACTTGGATGGATAATCTCTGCTCACATTTCACAATCATATCCTCTCTCTCCCCCCCCACCTTCTCCCTCTCCTCTCTCTCTCTCTCTCTCTCTCTCTCCTCTCGCGGACAGGTAATCGCTGCTCACATTTCACAATCCTCTCTCTCTCTGTCTCTCTCTCTCGGACTGGTCATCGCTGCTCACATTTCACAATCATATCCTCCCTCCCTCCCTCCCTCCTCCCCCTCCCTCTCGACTAACATCTGTTAATATCTCAATTCAAAACTTTTAGATGTTGCTACTTTATGTCGTTTGTGTGTGCATATATATATATATATATATATATATATATATATTGAAGTATCAATTACGGAAAAACATCAATTACTATAGTTGAAAACACCACGAGTCAAGAAACTTTGCCAAGATGCAAAGTCTCAAAATCAAAGCATAGTTAAACTTCCCCTTAATCATCTCTCTCTTGTACATACCACAGCAGAAAAATCCCCTCCTAATAAGATGAGCATATGATTTGGAATCTCTTGGTCGGACCATCACCCGCTCCTTTTATTCTAACCCTTAGCTCCACTTCTTTTGCACATAAATCCACCAAAGTCAAATCAGAAACACGAAGAGGAAAATAGAAAAGAACTCTTTGCTAGATAACAATGATGTTGTCTAATTTATCTTTGAATTGGCTCATCTTACTAAAGTTCGAGTATTTTCTTTGAATCCTACATGGTGACTATGCTTTTAAGATTCCAAAATAAATAAATAAAAAGAAAGTTATACATGAAATTTAATTTCTCTTTAAATATTCTTCTTTCGATGGACTTTCCTCTTTCGTTAGAGTAAATAGAATTTTCTTAAGTTCTAGGTGCAGAAAAAGACAAAAAAAAAAAATTAAACTAAATTAAGGTAGGGAAGTGACGTTTAATTATTTGTGACTTTGCACTAAAAAGGTCGCAATGAATAGTGCTCTGTGATTTACTTAATGGGCTTTTAGAGAGTAATATGTGAAAACAGACCCATCTTAGTGCAATGGACGAACTTACTTGATTGACGACGGGTGGGATTTTTGCCGTGGCGAGCAGCTTGTCAAGTTTTTTGCAAGAGAAATTGCTGACGCCGATGCATCTAGTGAGACCCAGCTTCACGCACTCTTCCATGCCTTCCCACACAGACTCCATCTCGAATGGAAGCATATCCTCCTCCTTTGGATGGAGCTCAGCCTCTGGTCTCAATCTCATCGGCCAGTGTACAAGGTAGAGATCCAGATACTCCAATTGAAGATTCCTGTGTTAAAGTTTACGAACTATTGAATACAAATCACACCTACATACCATGTATTAATATCCCACCATGGACTGAACCAGAGAAGCTAGGAATGGAGTGTGATTTTAGGGGGTCACCTGAGCGAATTCCGTAGCGCGGGGACGATGAGCTCCTTATGTGCATCGTTGCACCAGAGCTTGGAAGTGATGAACAAGTCGTCTCGGGACCTGACAAGGCCGAGCTTGAGGGCTTCAGCGATGGCCTCTCCGATAGGCTTCTCGGACTGATACGCGGCTGCCGTGTCGAAGTGCCTGTAGCCGAGCTCTATCGCACGGAGGACAATTTCTTTGAGGTTCTCGGTGTTGCCTAAAGGGTATTCAGCCGTTCCAAACCCTAACAGCGGGATCGATTTCCCGTTCGAGCCGATCGGAAGCTGTGGAATGTCATAAGCCATTATGCACCAGTTTAAGGACCTCGGAGCTTAGAGATGAGAGTAGATTATTTATCCTTTTGGCATGAGCTTTCATATGGTCCCGGACAAGTGGGTACAAGAGTAGCGGCTATTCCTAGATGACCAGGTCACAGTCACTGGCCGACCACACCGATCCAACACCTCTATATTGTCTGTAGTGATAAGGATCTTTCCCTTCAAAAATATTCTTTCTCTGGATTTTTTTCCAGTTTTAGTAACGAAAAAAAATATCTCCTTACCAATTTTTTTTTTTCCTTACAAAAAAGAAAAAAGTTCTAAATTTAATTTTATTAATTAAACCGTAAATTTTTAAATCTTTTCATATTATTAATTAAGTTTATCTAATTAATTTTAATCAGAAATCATTAACGTGAATATCAACCTTCTAAAATAATATAATTAATACTCACGTGAATAATTTTAAATAATATTTTAAAATCAAATTTAGTCTTTGAAAACTGCACGGCACAATGACTAATACCTTCCATCAAGCTCATCGCAAAAAGTAGGCAACCAAGCCAAGGCCTTCTGTTGAACAATTATCAATAGCGACAAGATGAGCATAATGGTCCTGCTGGACATTAAATGATATTGACTTTATCTGTCGTGGAATGTTAGATTTCGCCGTCCGAGAGCTTTTCAAGGGACTAGTAAGGCCCCTTATCCGAGATGAATCCCGACATGACACACCCTCTTATTTGAGGAATTCGACTGATCTTTTGCAACTCCTCAGGGCTGAGACTCCAGCCAAATATGCGGAGGTTCTGCTCCATTCTCTCATGGTTGAAGCTCTTCATGATGGCGCTCGCTCCTTGCTCGTACACCCACCACTTAAGCAAACCTTCAAATATTCCGCCCAAAAATAAATGAGCTTATATGCTGTGTTATATGACATGACATTTCATCTTATTTTTTACATGTGAATTGGAAAAGGTGGGACATGTTTCGGTAATTAATCATAGAATCCTTGGTGAATTTATGGGAATTAGGTATGGAGTGAAAAGGTAGAGAGCTGTACCTGGGCAATGGTTTTTCCTTTGGAGGTGGTGATTTGGTGGAGCACCTCACAATCCATCACTCGGTTGGATTCCCATGCGGTTCCCTGTCCTCCCAAAGGTGAGTAGGCGCCTACGTGTATGCCCTTCTCCATGCAGAACTCACTCAGCTTCTTTTGTTGCCTCAGAGGGTTCATTTCTGCCCTTTACCTTGTTACATTCTACTCTTGTCTTCCGAATATTTACGAGGTTCTCGTAATACAGAACATTTGGTCCCAAAGTTCGATTTTTCCTAGTAGTTTCATTTAATGGAGCGCTAGGTACTTGGACAGGTATTCACACCACAAATTTCACATTATTAATATCTCAATTTAAAATATTTAGACGCCGCTACTTTATGTCTTACATAACATATATATTACATATTATTCTATATTATGTTCCAAATTCCGTGTTTCAAGTACCAATAATGAAAAATATCGTTTGCTTTAGTTGAAAACACCATGAGTTAAGGGACTTTGCAAATTCTCAAAATCAAAGCATAGCTAAACTCCACCTTAATCGTCTCCCTCTTGTACATGCCACAAAATCCACACCGCATAATCATTTCCATATGATTTGCACCCTTTCCTTCTATTCCGAAGCTGCTATTCGGCTCTACTTCTAGTGCACATAAATTCCACCAAAGTCAAACTAGAAACATGGGAGGACAAAAAAATAAAGGGAAAAAATTCTTCACTAGCTATCATTAGTGTTGTCTAAGACTCGGTTTGTTTCGCCAAAAACATCTTTCAAGGAAATTTCCAACATTTGGATTGCATAGAAAATGAGTCAACGGAACATGCTTTTCTTAATCAACTGAAAATCTATACTTAAATTTAAAAAAAATGATTTTCTATTTAAAAAATTAGAAATTATTTTCTATATAAGATTAGTTATCGGCGCTCAGACAAAAAAATCAATGTTTAGGCCAAGCGAAGTCCATCAGAATCCGTTGAGACCAAGCCTAGGTCTAGATAGGCCAAGCTCGAAACCCCAATGCCTAGGCCAAGGTACACAAAGGTTGGTCTCGGGACACTAGTGCCCATGGCCAAGCCAAATATGTACCATTGCTAGACTATTCAATGCCCTAGGCCGAGTTCATAGAGGTTGAGGCCAAGTCCATTAAGGTCAGGCTCAAGTCCACAATGCCCAAGCTCATGTCCATCAAGATCGCACCCGTGTCCATCAAGGCCAGGTCCAAGTCCTTGGCACCTATGCCCGTGTCCATTGAGGCCAGGCCTAGGGCCTTAATGCCTATGCCTAGGACCCCAAGACCCAAACTAGAGATAGCGTCTCTGCCCGAGTCCTCGACATCTAGGTTCGGGACGCCGATGCCCGCCTAGGTCAATCAAAGCCAAGCTTGAGATCCCAACACTCATGCGCAAGTCCAGTTGAGACAGGGCTCTTGTCCATCATGGTCAAGCCTAGGACCTCGATGCCCAAGCCTGAGTCCTCGACACTCGCACATGAGTCTATCAAGGCCAGGATTGGGACCTTATAGCTCGTGCCCCAATCAATCCTCGACGCTAGGGTCCATGACAATAGGCTTAGGTCGGGATCCATTGAGGTTGGATTTGGGACTCGGTGCCCATACTCGATCCCATGACTACATATGCACAAGCCATTTAACTCCTGAAAAATGAATGTCTATTTAAGAAAATCAAATTAGATTTTCCTCATCAAATGATGGAAATATTTTCCACTTCATTTTCTTGTTCTAGTCAAATATCAGAAAAATATTGTCATTTTTCAAAAATGTCAAATTTTCCACAAAATAAATAGAGTCTAATATTGTCATTTCACTCAAGTTCTATTTTTTTTTTTTTTTGAATTACCGACCAAAAAAAGTATTTTTTTTTTAATCCCACATGGTGACTATGCTTTTAAGATTCCAAATAAACAAACAAGTTAAATATAAAATTTAATTTCTCTTAAAATATTCTTCTTTCCATGGACTTTCCTCTTTCGTTAGAGTAAATAGAATTTTCTTTCGTTCGAGGTGCAGAAAAAGACGAAAAGGAAAAATTTTAAACTAAATTAAGGTATGGAAGTAGCAGTCAATCATTTATGACTTTACACTAAAAAGGTCCCAATGAGTACTGATCCGTCCTTGACTTGATGGCGCTTTTAGAGTGTAATAGAGGCTGTGCTTTAATCAGGGGAAAAAAAGTGAAAATAAACCCATCTAATTAACAATAATGATTATGCAATCGACAAACTTACTTGATTAACGACGGGTGGGATTTTTGCCGTTGCGGGCAACTTGTCGAGTTTTTTGCAAGAGAAGTTGCTGATGCCGATGCATTTAGCGAGGCCCAGCTTTCCGCACTCTTCCATGCCTTCCCACACAGACCATCTCAAATGGAAGCATATCCTCCTCCTTTGGTTGGAGCTCAGCCTCTGGTCTCAATCTCATCGGCCAGTGCACGAGATAGAGATCCAGATACTCCAGTTGAAGATTCCTGTATTATAAGGTTTACGCACACATTGAATACAAATCATATATACAGTACATGTATTTATATCCTGCCATGGACTGAATTAGAGAAGCTAGGAATGGAATGGGGTTATGGGGGGTCACCTGAGCGAATTCCGTAGCGCAGGGATGATGCGCACCCCATGAGCATTGTTGCACCAGAGCTTGGAAGTGATGAACAAGTCGTCTCAGGTCTTGACAAGGCTGAGCTCCAGGGATTCGGCAATGGCTTCTCCGAGAGGCTTCTCAGACAGGTACACGGCCGCCATTGCGAAGTGCCTGTAGCCAAGCTCTATCGCACGGAGGACGATTTCTTTGAGGTTCTCTGTGTTGCCCAAAGGGTATTCAGCTGTTCCAAACCTCATTAGCGGGATCGATTTCCAGTTCGAACCCATTGAAAGCTGTGGAATGTTGCACAACATTGGTCACTAGTTTAAGGTGTCGCGACCTTCCTGAAGGTGAATTGCCCAAGAGGAAGCTAATGGATTACTAAGTCCGAAGACTTGGCACGAACCCTCCCAAGTCCTACCAATCGCGATTTGATACTAAGAAATTAATCCATTTAAACATGCAATTATACTCAATTTGGAGCCGTCACTAACCAATTAGGGTTGATTAGAAATCCAAGTATGGGAGAATACTTTACTTTTGCGTACCGGAGATTCAATAGGTCCGGAGACATGGTTACGCTAGGTTAATCTAATGCCCTTTCGGTACCTTTTCATTTTAATTTCAAAAATATTTTGCAAGCAGTCTTGATTAATTTTAACCTAGGCAACTAACATGCAAAGGGTGGTCATGCGGGTACACAATCAATGAAATAACATTCAACAAACCGAAGTGATAGATTGTAAGACATTAAACATAATAAATTACAACGTTATTAATGTTTACTCTCTAAAAAAAAAACTTACAAAAATGTTGATTAAAAGTGCATGCCCTAGACATGATTTCTAAATGACATGACACCTAATTTTTCATTTTTCTTAAAAATGTCAATTATATGCAATCTTAATCTAAATTTAATATGCATGATTTTAACTTTAATGACATGTGAGATGCAATTCATATGACATAACTTGAACCATCACGATATGTGTGCAATCTAATTTACATGATCCTAAATATGTATGTGCTATATGATACGGAATGGATGACGTGGTAAATCTATATGCATGTACTTTTTATGATTTTTTTTTTAAATAACGCAACTCCGATAAATTATTATTATTATTATTATTATTATTATTATTATTATTATTATTATTATTATTATTATTATTATTATTATTATTATTATTATTATTATTATATATGCAACCTACACTAAATAACAATAGCATGAAATGGGATTAATTATGAATTAACCCTATTGACTAACCAAGCAAATGACCTTTGTGTTTTCTTTTTTCTTTTTTTTTAAGTGACTCAATATTTTTTATTGAAAAGAAAGCAACATAATGATGCAACGCTAATCTTTTGGCATTTTTTTATTAAAAAAAAAACTACATGATGGGAATACTAAGACATTAAATCTAAAACGTACAACTCACTAACTAAAGCGCAACATATGGTGCATATTATGACATCTATATGACCTAAATAACATTTTTTGTTCTTTTTTTGGTTTTATTAAAGGAAAATTATCTTGACATTATTCGAATCTTAAAAATCAAGGTGCGTTGCTTTAAACATGAAATACGTATGGACCTAAAGTATAGATATGACATATGATGCATGATATGTGATGTGCACTTAACAATGAAGCATTGAAATATATGTCCTATAGATAATCCACCGGTACAAATCAATGACATATTATCTTAAAGCGAATCAATTACACAAAGCAATCCGTAAATTTGCCATGAAAAGTTGAAATAATAAAAAAATCTAACCCGCCGTCTCGCGGCTCAATATTTTTTTTTATTATGGCTTAATATGACAAATTTCCTAATCGAATAACGATTAAATATGACAAAACAAATCAAGTTGGAATCACAAGCTAGGAAACCGAATATTTGAATTGAATTTAGTCTAAAGAGATTACCTTGTCCAGGGCACGGCTTTCTCGAGGAGGCTTGCGGATCGACGAATAAGGGTATGACAAAACCTTCACTGATGCTTGATGAGTAGCCGGTGGTTGAGGGTTGGTAATCTAGCAAAGATTACACCACCTTGGGGTCTAGCCAATGCACCGAGAACCTGCAGAGAAAAGAATCAAGACACCACGTTGATTGGATGTTGGCTGAAACATGCTAGAGGCTTCATTGGAGGTACAATTGCTGCTGGAATGTCTTTTGGAGTTGACCCTTCAATGCTAGACTTGTTGGACAGATTCAGATGAAAGTGTTGGATATATTGTTAATATAGTCTAAAATAATATGTTCACATACAAGCCCAATAGGTAAAAGCACGGTTATTTGGATCCATATGGGCCGGAGCCCAATAACTTGCATATAAAAACTCTAGGGTTCTCCTACGCCGGAGGTAATCTTGTTAAGTATTCTAAACTCGACGTCTGCTTGGTGTAATACTTCAAGAACCTTCTTTCTCTCTCAAACCCATAACCTCCAACAATCTTGAAGTATTATGTTCGTGTGTTGGATTTGAGCGAGTAAGGTGTCTTCTTGAAGATTTCGTCAAGACGAACTCACGGGTGTAATTTACTTTCGATTTCGACGGTGGTATTGGCCGAGATCTGAGTTTGAAGATTCGGGTGACCAAAATCTTTGATTCAAAAACCCAAAAATTATAGCCAATTTTAGATAGTGAAACCACTTGGGCTTTGTTCTACTCGTCGATACGAACGTTTTGAGTGGTCACTCGCGTCGATCGGAGGTCAAACGGAGAAGTTACGGCACCTTGAAGTTTCCATCTGAATTTCTAGCGAATTTCAGGGACGAAATTTCCAGCAAATTTCAGCGGTGGAAATTTCCAGCGAGTTTCGACAACAAGGGCAGTCCATCTTAAGGTTTTTGGGCGCTGCAAATCTGTTTTTGGGGTTTGTTTTGACAAATTCCATCTCTACAGAGCAGTTTGATCAAGGTTAGGGGAGTTATTCGACTTTGTGGCTCCGAGGACTCCAAGGTGCACTCTTTCTAGCACTTTGCTCTGATTAAATGGCAAAGCGTATTTCCTATGATATTATAAAGCTGCAATCATTTGATGTTACTGAATTTCATGGCTAGAAATTACATGTTCAATTTGACATGAAAGAACGTGACATATTCTATACTGTATTAAGTGATTTTGCATCTACCACTGAAGATGTGGATGAATATCGATGGAACAAAGATGAGGATTTTTGTAGAGATTACTTGTTGAACTCTCTAAATCTTAATATGGCTATGACTTATAGTGAGTATAAGACGGCGAAAGAGATATGGGATCACTTGAACGCTCAGTTCCAAAAACAAGAGGGGCTCTCTAAAACTCTCATAGCGGAGAAATTCTTTAATTTTAAATTCACTATGAATTCAAGCATCACCTCTCAGTTAGTTGAATTTGAGAACATGAGGAACAAGTTGAAAGATGATAACTCTGATATGTCCGATAATCTCTTTGTCGGTCTTGTGTAAGCAAACTACCAACTGAATGGAGTTCTTTCAAAACTGAAATGCACAGATTGAAGGTATAGATGGGACTGGATGAATTAAAGAGGTATATTCACATTGAGGATCAAAACATTACTAGGAAGAGTTTGGAACAAGTAGAACAACAAAAGTCAGTTGCCAACTTAGTTTCACACTACAATAAACCTCAGAAAAAATCCAAGTCACCAAAAGGTGAATCCTCTTTACAGTTAGAGGCCAAAAAGACTATCTTCAAAAAGAAGAAGAATGGCAAGTGCCATAATTGTGGAAAGTGGGGTCACTGGGCAACAGAGTGTAAGTTGTTGAAGAAGGCAAAGAATGACACACCACAAAATTAGGCCAATATGCTAATTAGAGGATATGAGCCTTGAGCTTTCATTGGAATGATGAAGAATGGAAAGGCCAGCGTCTCTTCTGAGTGGTGGTTGGACAGTGGTGCTACTTGTCATGCTATAAATAACAAGAACTTACTCACTGAGGTCACGGAAGTGAAAGACACTGTGGAAAATTGCAATGGTGGTGAGGCAAAGGTGGCTCATGCTGGAACAGAAAATTTGGTGCTTTCTTCAGGTAAGTTACTAACTCTGAAACATGTTAGAGTAGTACCTTTACTTAAAAAGAATTTGATATCTATGAGTTTATTTGATAAAGCTGGTTTGTCTTTTTCAACTATGAATGATAGAGTAACTTTATCTGTTAACTCATATTATTTCGGTTGTGCATTCATGGTTAATGGTATGTATAGGTTGAGTTTAAATAATGATAGCATAAATCATGTGAATTCTACTTTGATTGATCCAAAATTGCTACACAATAGACTTGGACATGTGAATTACAGGAAAATGCAACATCTAGCTAAAACTCACAACATTCCATTAGATACTTTTATTCGATTTGACAAGTGTGAAGTGTGTGCATAGGCTAAAATCATTAGAAAACCTTTTAAGTTAGTTTCTAAAAGCACACAACTTATTGAGTTAATACATTCTGACATTTGTGACTTTAGAAATTACATTACTAGAAGTGGTCGGAAGTATGTAATAACATTCATAGATGATTTTTCTAGATATTGTCATGTGTATTTGTTGAAATCGAAAGATGAGGTTTTTGAAAATTTTAAGATTTTCAAGTCTAGAATAGAAAATTAACTCAACTTGAAAATTAAGAGGTTTAGGAGTGATAGAGGAGGAGAATATACTATGTCAAGGTTCAAAAAATTTTGTGCTTCAGAATGTATAATACTTGAAATCACTGCTCCTTATTCACCCCAATCAAATGGTGTTGCCGAGCGTAAGAATAGAACGTTAACTGAAATGTTAAACTCTATGTTACTTACAGCTGGCATGCCTTCCTCCTACTAGGGAGAAGCAATTCTAACTACTAATCACATCTTGAATAGGTTGCCGCACTCTAAGTTATCCATGACACCTTATGAGATATGGCTTAAGCGCCCTTATAGATATGATACTCTTAAGACTTGGGGTTGTATTGCTTATGTAAACATATCAGATCCTAAGAGACCTAAGGTGGGACCTAGAACCATTACTTGTGTATATCTAGGTAGTGCAGAAGATAGTGCTGCAAGATCTATCTACTAACACAGTGATAGAATCTAGAGATGCAGTGTTCTTCGAAAACAAGTTTCTCAGAGATCAAGGCTTGAATGTTTCTGGATCTACAGATATGATTTCAGAATCTCTTGTAGAATCTGAAGCAGGCCCTTCTGACACTAATTCCACACAGTTGGCTATTGAACAATTTCCAATTAGAGTATCTACAAGAGAGAGAGTTCCCAAAAATTTTGGTGAGGGCTTTATTACTTTCCATCTTGAGGATGATCCATTCTCCTATCAGGAAGCAATGAGATCTAAGGAATCCCTACTGTGGGTAGAAGCCATAGATGATGAAATGAGCTATCTGCTGCAGAACCACACTTGGCAACTAGTAAATCTACCAAAATGAGCTAAGGCTATATAGGCTGTAAATGGGTATTGAAGAAGAAACTGAATAGTGATGGATCAATAGCCAGATACAAAGCACGTTTAGTAGCTAAAGGCTATAAACAACAGAGTGGAATAGACTATTTTGATGTCTATTCACCTGTGTGTCATCTATCAACTATAAGAATTCTTCTTGCTTTGGCATCTATTGAACACTTTGTAGTGCATCAAATGGATGTAAAAATAGCTTTCTTAAATGGGGAGTTAAATGAGGAAATTTACATGGAACAACCGGAAGGATATGTTATGAAAGGTCTTGAGGACAAAGTTTGTAAATTGAATAAATTATTGTATGGTCTTAAATAAGCACCTAAGATGTGGCATCTTAAATTTGACAAAGTGGTAAAGAGTTATGGCTTTCAGTCTAGTTATTCAGATAAATGCCTTTACCATCGTTCTATGTCAAATAAGATAGTCATCATTTGCTTGTATGTTGATGACATGTTAATTCTTGGTTCCGATCATTCTGTAGTGAGTGACGTGAAAGTTACTTTAGCTAAAGAATTTGACATGAAAGATCTTGGTATTGCTAATACCATTCTTCGTATGAAAGTACGCTTTAAACGGCAAGTCATCTCCCTTAGCCAGACTCATTATATTGAGCAGCTACTTTCTACTTGGGGATACGATAAGTGTAAACCGAGTGAGACACCATGTGATTATAATAACAGATTGAGTCCTAATGAAGGGATCGGCGTGGATCAGTTAAAGTACTCGAAACTGATTGGTAGTCTCATGTATGCTATGAGTTGCATTAGACCCGACATAGCCTTTACAGTTGGCATGCTGAGTCGTTTTCCTAGTAATCCTAGTAAATAGCATTGGGATGACCTTGATAGGCTAATGAGATACCTTAACGGCATTAAAGATTATGCTCTCTATTATTCTAGTCATCCTCCAACTGTGGATGGATATTCTGATGCCTCATGGTGCTCAGATATTGGAAATAGTAAGTCCACTAGTGGATATGTATTCACTTTGGGTGGAGCTGCTATTACTTGGAAATCCAAACGATAGACTTGTATTGCATTGTCGTCCATGGAATCAAAACTTTTTGCTTTAGTCTCAGCCAGTGAAGAGGCAGAGTGGATAAAGAATCTGATTATAGATATTCCTTTGAGTCGGCTAAAGATTAATTCTTTAAGCCTATTCTATGATAATCGAGCAGCTATCCAAGTCGTCAAGAATGCTCTCTTTAATTCAAAGAGAAGACATGTGAGACTAAGACATGCGTTGTTGAATTATTTGAGAGAACAAGGGGTTATCACCTCGATCGATGTGAGATCGAAGGATAACATAGCCGATACTCTCACCAAAGGTATGCCTAAAGATCGATTATTCAAAACAGTGGGGGAAATAGGGTTAAAGACTACTTAGGCAAGTCTTAACTACCATTTACTTACCTTCTAATTGTGTGTTTTGAATTATTGAATCTTTCTTTATTGGCTACAATAATAAGCACAGTTTATATGTTTCATCGATATTCACAGTTGCTGACTAATTTGAAGAGGATGAGTTGTCTCATTCCAAACTTGATGAAAATGACTTTAACCTAATTCAAATGTTCAATCGGGGAAACTTGTGTCATTCTAAACTTGATGATACAATTCAACTAGATTGGACTATTCTTTTGGTTAAATGATTTCATTCCAAACTTGATGCTAGATTATTTGACTTTAAGGAATTAGTAACTGTGACATTCCAAATTGAAACATAGAAACAATTGTTTACTTAAGAAGCCTGTTGGTCTTGTTCTTAATTGAAACTTGATATTACATGACTAGGTTATTACAAGTGACTTGACTATTGGTCCTGTTCTTTGAAACTAGACAATAGTTATTCTCCTACAAATATACTTAAGTTGATGGCTCTTTGTAAATCACATTGTTTAGGTCTTGTTCATCATATATGAAACTAGATTGATGCTTATGACATGATATTATGATGTTTTATGACATCAATATATGTTCTTCTCTGCCTGGTGGAATGGTGCTAAGTTTTTATTCAAATGATTGAATTCATAATAATATGAAATTCATATTTGACATTCTACAAGGGATGACAGAGATGGAGGAGAGCTTAATGAATAGGATCCTGACCAGGATGACCTACTTGATGAATGAATATATATCATTTAGAGCATGCGGAGACTTGACAGTTTACTTATTATTGCCTATTTTGATGGAGTCCATTTACTTGAGACTTGCATTTTACTATCTCTATTTTGTGAACATTATTTCTTATATTTGTAAGGCCTTGGACTATTTTGACTGACCTACTTATACTTGACTAGTATGCATATATTAGTTGTAAACTGAGTTTGAGATTTATTTTGGGTGTTGGGATTTGGATGAGTTTAGACTGAATCTAAAACTCCTAATACTTATTTTGATTTGTTGATCTCAGAACAGATTCATGATAAGGATGATTGAGTTTAATACTTTACTGCTGAAAAACTCTTTGACTGATCTGAGTTGATTGTCTTGGATTGAATGTGGATGTTTCATGTTTGTTTGAACATTACACTGACTACCTTATTGGATTGTGCTGTATGGTGAACACAGGAGGAGATTGTTGGATATATTGTTAATATAGTCCAAAATAATATGTTCACATACAAGCCAAATAGGTAAAAGCACGGTTATTTGGGTCCATATGGGCCGGAGCCCAATAACTTGCATATAAAAACTCTAGGGTTTCCCTACGCTGGAGGTAATACTGTTGAGCGTTCCAAACTTGACGTCTGTTGGTGTAATACTTTAAGCAACCGCTTCTTCTCTCTCAAACCCATAACCTCCAATAGAAAGATGGTGATGCTTGACCGAGAATTCTTCGGGAAGCAGCAAGTGTTTCGGAGGATAAATGCTAGCGTCAATGGAATCGGTTCATTATAATTTATAAGGAGCAATAGACTCCATCGTCGGGACTCCAAACTGACAACGAACAATATCGATCTTTGAGAGAAATTGGCTTGTCGTGTGGGCAAGATGACAATTGCTTAACCAACGTGAACAACAATGGCACTGAAGGTTTGAAAATCAGGGAACTAGTAACAAATATGGTGGTAACGTGAAGCCATAGCTATTGTGGGAGAAGACTAGTGGACGAAGTATGCTCTTTGACTTGCGAACCCTCCAACTTTAAAGAGGACAAATTCTTTCTATTTCTCTCGTGCTTTTCTCCCCCTTTTGAACGAAACCTCTTCGGCGCTTTGCCCACTCCTTCCCCACTTAAACAAAGCCTTGCACTCTCTATTTATAGAGGTATAAAAAAAAAAGCAAGTTTGTTTTGCAAGTGAAGATTTTCCAATACGATTGCATATATTCACTCAACCGCCGAAGATCATCTTTTGAAAAGAGGGGATGCACTCAACAAGAAAATGATTCCAAAATCTAAAATCTTTTGTGAAGATTTTCCAAAATAATTCACTCAACCATTGAAGATTGTCTTCTGATAAAGCTCCATTATCCAAAATCTAAAATCTTTCAAAATATCCCTCCACAACCAAATATGGTGGTAACGTGAAGCCATAGCTATTGTGGGAGAAGACTAGTGGACAAAGTATGCTCTTTGACTTGCGAAACCTCCAACTCTAAAGAAGACAAATTCTTTCTATTTCTCTCGTGCTTTTCTCCCCCCTTTGAACGAAACCTCTTCGGCGCTTTGTCCACTCCTTCCCCACTTAAACAAAGCCTTGCACTCTCTATTTATAGAGGAAAAAAAAAACAAGTTTGTTTTGCAAGTGAAGATTTTCCAATACGATTGCATATATTCACTCAACCGCCGAAGATCATCTTTCGAAAAGAGGGGATGCACTCAACAAGAAAATGATTCCAAAATCTAAAATCTTTTGTGAAGATTTTCCAAAATAATTCACTCAACCATTGAAGATTGTCTTCTAATAAGGCTCCATTATCCAAAATCTAAAATCTTTCAAAATATCCCTCCACAACCAAATATTTTATTTTATAGATTTTTTTTTGGTAAAAATTTATTTTATAGATTATTTCTTATCCTCTTTTTTTTTTTTTTCATTTTTAGAACAACTTTTTAAAGATAAGTTAAATATTATTGTTACCTAAATGTAAATGTTATGAAATGCTTTATATGACGAATAAGTAAATAAAATAGTCAAAATTTAGGTGTCAACATAAGGAATTCGGAGCTCAAAAAATGGGAATAGGTTATATATGAAGTTCTTTAGCATGAGCTTTCATATGATCCACTATAAGTAAGTACAAAAGGAGTGACTATTTTCTAGATGTCCAAGTCCTAATCACTGGCTGACCACACTAATCAAAGATATATATTGTCTGTAGTGATGAGGATCTTTTCCATGGAAAATGCTCATCCCAACACATGGATATTGTCTCTACGGAGTCTATAGTGATGAGGATCTTTTCCTCGGAAAATACTCATCCAAACACATATATATTGTCAGTCAGTGATGAGGTTCTTTTCCTTGGAAAATATTCTTTCTCCCATTCCTAATCTACATGGATTTTCTCCTACATTGGTAATGGGGAAAATTTTCCAAAAAAGTCATAAACTTATTGTACTTTTATGAATTCAATACTAAATCTTTTAATTTCATCAATTAAGACTTAGATATTTTCACATTTTATCAATTAAATCAATCTAGCAAATTTTTATTGAAAATCACTAACGTAGACATCAACCGTCTTAAATAGCATTGCTAGCGCTAACATGGATAATTTTAAATTAACATTTTAATATTTTTTCCTTTGTTATACTTTTCTTTTTCCTTCTTTACTTTTTTCATTGTTAAGGGCTAAACAAGGAGTTGTCGGCCACCAATAAAGGCCCAACGACCCCCACTAACCACTAGGGGAGGACTCACAACCTTCACTCACAGCTAGGCGAGGGGTCATGAACCCTCCCCTAGTGGTTAGCGAGGCTTGCTGCCCTCACTCACAGCTAGGGGAGGGCCACTATGGTAGCTGTGAGTGAGGGCTTGTGGCCCTGGCTCAACTTTGGGTGAGGGTTCATGGCCCTTGTTGGCAATTGGGCAAGGGTTCTGACCCTCACTGGCATTGGACGAAGGCTCATAACCTTCGGTGGTTACATGTAAGGGCCACAAGCCTCACCCGAGGCCAATGCTACTTGGTAGAGGGAAAAAAAAAAAAAAACAAAAATATAAATTTTGAAAAATATTAAAAAATATTATTAAAAATTATCAAAATTATTTATATCAACATCGGTCATGGCACATATGACAATTACTGTTCACGTCAACAATTTCTGGCCAAAATTGCTCAGATAAACTTAATTAGCAAAACATAAAAATATTTATAATTCAATTGGCACAATTAAAATATTTATGATAGAATTGACAAAAGTGCACTAGGTTTAAGACTTTTTGAATAATTTTCCCACGTACAGGTCTAATTCATTTAATCTCCTCTTATAAATCTTTTACATGGTAACTCATTTTCTTTTTTGGTTCATTCAAAAATGTCGTGATCCTGCTTCAATATGATTCTTAATTAGATTTCAAGGCTCCTTTATGGTCACGCCCATTTACTTTATTCCTCGCACTTAGTGTAATTCCATGGGTCTAGCAAAGATCAGTCACTCTAGTTTGAACTTGAACTGATGGGTTAAATTACACCCCTCAACGTGTGATTAATGGGATCAGCATGACATATTGTTCTGCAAACTAAATCGTTCCCCCACTAATATAAGTGGACAAAGAAGAAACCAAGTAACGCCATATTCTTTTCTTTTCTTTTCCAGTGGGTTCATTGGTGTGTATATCCTAATGTTTCTATTGGGAGCATGTGGTTAACTTGATCATATTAAAATTGATTGAAGAAACTTTGCTCCACTCAAGAAATTGCGATGTCGAGATCGCATCATTTGGTATGTACACCCAATCTCGTATGATAGCCAGTTTAATATAAATGGTTCATAACACATGTAACAAGAGAGTTGTGTATTCCCACAACATACATAAAAGTTTCTTGATATTATCGAGTATCGCTCCTTTTATATATATGTATTCTTGTTCTTCATTCTTTTTTTGGTTTACAGAGCATGAAGTGAAAAGTTTTAAGACGAGTGAGGTATGTATGTACTAAAGTGAGTTTGAGCCATCAAAGATGATGGGTGCCTTTAGCTATGACAATCCGGATTGAGTTTATACTATATTCACGAAATACATCGTGCATTTGAGACTCCGTGCGTATCCATAAGAGTCGCCCTCCCAAATGTACGGCGTCGCGTTCCACGAGTTATTTTCGTTGGTCAAAGATCAACCGTGGCTCCAATGCCAAGGCCAAAGCCTGGGCGTCGGCAGCGGACTTCCATCTGTCTTCCCTGAGAAAGGTCAATCTTGGGCTGCCGAGCCCTAAATCGTAAAGTCACTATCCCCATCCAGAAGGTCCAAATTGTCCGCCCATGACTTCATTGACTATTCAAGAGCGCCCATTGAAAATCGTCTCGGCTCTCGCGAGTTGTCCTGAGCTCATGCTGGGGTCCACTTCGCTCCTATGTGCCAACAAATGTGCTGAACAAGACCCGAAGCCGGCCCAATCTTCAAAGAAATTAAAGTCAGATTGGACATTAGTGCGTGGTCGAATGTGTTTAAATCGATGCTTAAAAATGCCTTCTATTGACAAATTACCTAACTAAAACCACCGGTCACTACGAAAAATTAGTCGAAGGCCATGTGGGTCCGCTGAGCTTAGTCAACAAACTTCGACGTTAAGAGCACGTCCCGTTTCTATATAAGCGAAGCATCCGTGATCGAAGGAAACACCGCACGGGCCCGCTACGTTCAGAAAATGGGAGTGACTCAAATTCCGGAGATCAGCGTGGGCTCCTGCGACCGGACCATGCCGGTCATCGGCATGGGGACGTCGGCATACCCTCCGGCAGATCCGGAGACCGCCAAGGCCGCCATACTTGAGGCCATCAGAGCTGGGTACCGCCACTTTGACACCGCCTTCGCGTACGGCTCCGAGAAGCCGCTCGGGGAGGCGATCGCCGAGGCCCTGCGCCTTGGCCTGGTGAAGTCCCGGGACGAGCTCTTCATCACCACCAAGCTGTGGAGCAGCTTTGCGGAGAAGGACATGATCGTGCCCGCCATGAAGATGAGCTTAAGGTCGGTTTCACGTGACGCCAGTCGGTCCTCTCCTTAATGCTGTGTGATAGTCCAAATTGGCGACTGCAGAAACAGAGCGAAAGCGATTGCGCAAAAGCCATGATTGTTCGATTTTCCTTGATTATAAAATTGACTTGGGTCACCTGCTGCTGTCGCAGTAATCTCCAACTAGAGTATGTTGATATGTACCTGATCCACTGGCCGGTGAGACTGAGCAAAGAGGTGAAGAAAATGCCAGTTGAGAAGAGGGAGTACATACTTCCCCTGGACCTGAAGTCGGTCTGGGAAGCCATGGAAGAGTGCAAGAACCTGGGTCTCACCAAGGGCATTGGAGTCAGCAACTTCTCCTGCAAGAAGCTGGAGGAGCTGCTATCGATTGCCAAAATCCCTCCAGCAGTTAATCAGGTGAGACCCACATAATTAACTCACCGATTCGTCCCCCATACATGTCATAAATTGGTCTACGACCTATATAATCGTTATCAGTAGTTTTGGCTAACATACTCTGATAAATTTAGTGAGTTATGAAACGGACAGTTAAGTTAGGTCGGTTCTGTAAATCGTTTTACACCATTGTGCTGTGTAAATCAGAGGCTAACCTTTGGAGATGTGGGTACGTATGTAGGTGGAGATGAACCCCATTTGGCAGCAGAAGCAATTGAGGGAGTACTGCAATGCAAAGGGCATCCACATCAGCGCCTACTCTCCCTTGGGTGCTAACAACACCAAGTGGGGAGACAATAGAGTCATTGGATGTAATGTCTTGGAAGAGATCGCCAAATCTAGAGGCAAGACATCTGCTCAGGTAAATATAACTCTCGAGAAAAATTCCATTTCCTGTCCATGTACTTTCATGTTCTTTCTAGTCAAGCCCGTGTATTTTTCATTTACCGAATCGAGCCACGAACTTTCTAATTAGCTTCCTTCGACATCAAATCCGGCCAAATCCAACTAGCGTGACCTCGGAACATGTGATTGTCTAATGTGAATAAAATCTCGTCAATGTGGAACCACATATCTTATTAGCATCATACTTTGGCATCCTTCGATAGCCAAGCTAGCTGAATTTGGCTGGAGTTGATACCGGAAGGATCTGATTAGAAAATTGACAAACGAATAATGAAGAACTTGATCAAAATGACGGATGAAGAGAATCACTTAGTGCTTGGCAAAGGCCAATGACAACTACAGAGGCGTATATCATACAATTAGATTGAGGATTGGAGTCGAACCCAATATTCACCTAGGCAAATCATCGACATATTTAGATGTTTCTTGACGATGTTATTGCGAAGTAATAAACCAAATAATCTTTCATGAATAAAATGTTGTAGGTTTCTCTGAGATGGTTGTATGAGCAAGGAGTGAGCATCGTGACAAAGAGCTACCACAAGCAGCGGATGAGGGAAAACCTTGACATCTTCGACTGGTCTCTCACCGAGGAGGAATCCAAAAGGATCGCTCAGCTTCCTCAGAAGAAGGGAGTTCTGTATGCTGATCTCATGGGACCCTATGATATTTGTCTGGAAATTGATGCCGAAATATGAGGCTGGACCCTTTTTTTTATTAGCCTGCATCTCGCCCTTTTATAACGTTTGTGTCAATGGAATAAAGCCATGTATGATCTCTCCTCTCTCTTCCTTAATCATGAGCTATGAAATGAGAAACAAATTTATAAGCCTACGTATATTTCAGCTTATGATCTTTGTAATTGCAATAGTAGAACATCATTTAGCTGGTGGATTTCCAACATGTAGCTCCAACGTGGACTTTTCCGAGCCGACGATTCGGCTATGTGGCAAATGATTGGGCCATCTCTATCTAAATAAACAATACCTCTGCCCTTTTTTTAAGCAAAATGTCCCAAATCGGATTTAAAAGCTTCAAATCACGCAAACCCAAATCTTGAAAAGACCACATTGGAATCTTTGGGTTTTGATGTAACCAAGAAATTGCTTAGTACGGACACCCTTCGGAGAGGACTCGATTAGTTTCCAGTGGAGATCTGGTCTTCTTAATACCAACATAGATTATGCGGAAGAGAATTAAGTAGCTTTAATGTATTTAGTAGGAAAGAGTACACGAATTATTTATAAAATGCACAAGGTGAACTGTTTAAGGCGATAAAGTATGTAGATTATTACAATTTGATTTATGGTATTAATTACAACCAATGGAGAAACACACTATCAATAGAGAGACATGAAGACATGGGACGAATTTCTTAAAAATATCTCTTTAGCTTGCAAAAACTTCAACAGTACATGAGAACTTTCTTCCATCCGAAAGAAGAAAAAGCTGAGGCAGGGAGACATTGAGGGGGCGCTCAATCAACAATTGAATGGGTGAAGGGAGATCGAAGGTTGGGCAACATTGACAATCACTGGCTTTTATTAAGAAATTTAAACCATACCTTTTCCTTTAACATAAAGAGCAGTCAATAAAATAAAATAAAGAAGAAGAAGAAGAAAAGCACGAATCTGTTATTGAAGCAATTTTGGCTGACGGTTATAAAATTGTGAGGAGAAGGATTAGAACAATATATGATAGGATAGGATAGGATAAGAAAATGTGAGGGAATTGTGATATTTTATATTTTATTTTTGGATATCACGATAGATACAGTTATAAAAATATTACTTAAAAATTCAAAAAATAGAAACTAGAAAAAGGGTCAGAGACTTTGGAAATTCCGAGAGCGCTCACCACCATGTGCCCTCGGTGTTGCGATGGTCAGCCCAAAGACTGCCACCATGGTGGGCATGTCCATTGCGGTGGTTGCATAAGACCACCGCGACAAGAAATCGAGCAATCCAGGTTCAGATCCAAATATAGGTTTGGCTTGATCTCCATAGGTAATCACCGTCATGGTGGTCGCATATCACTTGTTAAGGACAACCACCACAAAGGTGGTCTCATTTGTCGTCGCGGTGGTCGATCAACCATGATGATACAGTATGAACATGGCAAGAGAAAGATCTCCAGAGACCCTAGCGACGGTTGTCGCCTGAGGTTTGGGACCACCGCACCAGGCGGTGCAACCATCGCAAATGGTCGCTAGTGGCGCCAGTGGTTGCCCCACTACTGTCGTCACCATCCCTGGGCTTTTCTGCCCTTTCCTTTTCTCTTTGATTTTTTGAATTCCGACCCCTCAGGTCTAGATTATTATTATTTTTTGGCAAAAGAAAATTGTAGTCATTACCAAAATGATACATGAAATGATCCAAAAGGAAATCTCAAAAATCATCATGACAAGGCAAATCAGAAATCAAGGTACATCATCGGAGCATGGTTGGCCGAGATACTCACACAGCCATCCTTCAAGAACGAATCTCTGACTGCATCCAAGCAAAAGACGGCAGCCAATTGCTTAATCACATGTTATCATTAGTGATAAGTGTATGTCGTGATCTCCATAGGTAATTACATTTTTACCTTTCAACGATGTATGTCTAGATTCGACATTTCTAATACCATCATCGTATGGAGACAACATAAACATGTTATGCAAGCTCAAATTAGATAGCTATAAAAGCAAGTAGCAAGTGTGAGATGCCAAAATTTTTAGCAAAAACACCTTGTTCAACACATATTTAATACCGAAACCACTGTAAACTAGAAAAGCTGGAATTCGAAGAGGGGGACAAAGGGAGGGCTTACGTCTAGATAAGTTATTACCTTTGATCCTACCTTACTCAAATTTATCATGACCAAGTTGGGAAAATTGATCGAGAAGTTCTAAACCTATCGTACAACGGCTAATTTAGTCATAAACTTTTTAATTGTGTCAATTTAGTCATCAAACTTTTTATGACTTGTCAATTTAGTCATAAACTTTTTAGTTATACAAATTAGTCTTAAACATATTAACCATTTGTTAATTTAGTTATTCCGATCAATATTGGCCGCAAATCACTGACGTGGTGATCTAGCCAACGTTGATTTACATGGCATAACTAGCGCTAATGTGGACAATTTTTGCAATTTTTTATATTGTGCTTTTGTTTTTTCTTTTATTTTCTTTTCATTCTTTCTTCTTCTTTTTTTGCGACTCAAAGCAGGTGAGGATCACCGGCCTAGAGTTGCAAAACGAAAACAAGAGAAAGAAAATAAAAATAAAAAATTAGAAAAAAAATTATCCACATCAGCATAGGCCATGCCACGTAGGACGGCCGAAGCTGACTAGATTGTCACATTAGCAATTTTGCCATAATTGATCAGAATAATTAAATTGACAAATCTTAGAAAGGTTTTGCACTACATTAACAAATCGTTGAAAGTTTATAAGTAATTGGCACAATTGAAATATATAGATATATTATAAAAAGATTTATGACTAAATTGTCAAAACCAAAAAATTATGACTGAATTAGTCGTTGTACGACAAATTTAAGACTTTTTAGATAATTATCACAAATCAAGTATGTCCCTAAATTCTAGATAGGATGACTTTTAGTGTTAATACCACTAACTCTAAACTATGCCCAATGTGATACAAACGTCCCGAACTTTCTTTTTGTTACTAAAAATCCTAAACTTGCCCCCCGTGGCACAAATATCCCAAAAAAAATTGTATCGTAAAAAATCTCAAACTTATACCAATGTAACAAATATATTTTGAATGGAATTGAAAGAAAATGTATATATGTTACATATGTATAAGTTTAGACTTTTTCGTGATACAAAAAAATTGGATATATTTGAATTACACGGGTCAAGTGCAGGTCATGTAGGGTATGATGGGTTAAATAAGTGATTTGAATTTCATCATTTTCAATCTTATCACAAACTCCGACTAGTTCTATCCATTTGATAACCTTACCAATTACCTCGGACAATGCCATACTTAAGAGAGAATTGTTTATTTACACTTAAGCCTTTCATCATCAAATTTAAAGAAATTATAAATGAATTTACTTATTAATATTTGAGTGTTATCAAAATTTTCAAATTTCGCATAATAAGAAAAAAAGTATATGAATTGTAAAATTTGGATTAAAAAAAAAAAAAGTGCATAATCTTTAGGATTACTATCATGAAAAATCCCAAATTGGTACACCTATAATAAATTTACTCAAAACTAATTTTTTGACCACTAAAATCTCCGAACTGATATATCTATGACAAATTTGCCTTTCATTATTTTTCATTAAATTTTACCGTTAAATTGTTAAATTAGATGACACATAGCATTGATGGGTGTATAAATTTGGGATTTTACACATGGGTATTAGTTTGGGATGTTTGTGATAAACAAAGGTAAATTTATCATAAATATACTAGTTTAGAGTTTTTGGTGATAAAAAAATTAGTTCAGATAAATTATCACATATGTATCAATTTCGAGTTTTTACTCAAAAAATTAATCTTATGTAAATTTATCACAAATATAGTTTGTGATTTTTCGTGATATTAACCCTAATTTTTATTATTAATTCTTAGTAAATCGTTAGAATTATGAATGAGCGGTTCTAGATTCCCTACAAGTTTCACCTAAAATCTTCCATGTCAAAAGTTCCAGACTTAGTTTTTGTCTACCTAGGTTCGCAATGAATCATCACATTTAATAACTATCACTATTGCTATAATCCACTAATCACAATTTATATTTAAGCTCAGTTTGTTTCACAAGTACTATAATTCACTAATCATAACTTATATTTAGGCTCTGTTCATTTGTTAGAAAATGTTGAGTTTCTAGAAAATGTTTTTCAAAAAGCCATTTTCCAAGAAAATGACAATTTTTTTCGATGTTCATCTAAAACTATAAAATGAACTAGAAAATATTTTTCACTATTCAATATGAAAAATTCTATTCACTTTAAAGATTGTCATTTGTTACAACAATCCATTGACCATAATTTATATTTAGGTTTAATTCATTTTGCGGTGCTATAATCCACTAATCATAACTTATATTTAGGCTCCGTTCATTTCGCGAAAAATATTGAGTTTTTTTGAAAAATATTTTTTAGGAAGTCATTTTCTAGGAAAAATGTTCGCTTAAATTTTGCAAAAGAGCTAGAGCCTTGTTGGCTTGTGGCGAGGCTAGAGTTCGCCAATGTTGAAGAAGAAGAAGAAGGAAAAAAAAAAAAAAAGAAAATGAAAGGAAATGAAAAGGAAAAAAATTAAATATTAAAAAATAGATTTTAAAAATAAAATAATAATAAATTATTGAAAATGAGTGTATGCAAAAAAATAATTTTTCTTATCGAAAAAAAAAAAAATTTTAATTTTTTTTTAAATTCAACCACACACCGAAAAATATAACTATTTTCATGAAAATGGCTTCGTGGCGCCACATTTTCCGTGGGGAGTGGAATCACTGCTCGACCCGTCTCGGTTCCGGACGCTGCCTCCTTTCCCGCGATCACCCGTGACGTCAACTGTACAAAGAGCAAAATTTTCCTTCCAGTTACAGCGACCGGAGAGCAGATTCTGATCGCACATTCCCTCCCGCACGCCGTACATCAATGCCCGAATCCCGCGCCTGCGGCGGCGGCGGCGGCGGCGGCATGCGAGCGTGAGCGCTTTCTCTTTGCCTCGCGACAATGGCGAAACCCGCACCGACGGACGCAGTGCTGTTCGCCAGCCTGAGCTGCGTCGCCGGCGTCGCTTGCCGGCACCGCCTCCGGGGCACCCGCGTCCCTTACACCGTCGCCTTGCTCCTCCTCGGCCTCGCCGTTGGCTCTCTGGGTCTCTCTCTTTCTCCCTCCAGCCACGTCCTTTCATGGGCTTTCGGAAATTGGCTTCGCCGGTCTCCGTTCGTTCATGTAGTTACGGACTAATGATCGAACGTCTTCCGGAACACTCGTCGCATGAAGTTGTCGAATATTTTCGCCGCATGTTGGTTGCTCTGCTGGTTTTGTCTCGCTTGCATTGTTCAGCTACCGTGGCCTTTAACTGTTGATGGGTTATCTTAAAAGCTATTTGCTAAATTGGATAGGTTTTCCGTGTCTCATTCATGTCATTCTTTTATTCATTGATTTTTTTTTTAAATTCCCATTTTATATAATTTTGTTTTAATCTGATGAAATGCAGAGTTTGGTACCAGTCTACCGTTAGGGGCACTGGGGAGTGCAATCCGCCTTTGTGAGTTTTCCCTCCTCGTCAAGCATCATCAATTCAAAGGACATAAACTTTTTTGGGACATAAGTTTATTAGATGGTTTTTGATCAGGTCTTGAATTAACTCGTTAGCTGCAATATTTTGCAGGGGCGGATATTGATCCTGATCTCTTGTTGGCAGTCTTTCTACCCCCTCTTCTTTTCGAGGGCTCGTTTTCTATGGACAGCCACCAAATTAAGGTTCTTTTTTTTTTCTCAATATCTGAGTCTCCTTTGTAACTTCGGTTCACAGATATGGGTTTGCTGAGATTGGCCTTTTGTTTTTTTGTCTTCTGAAAAGGGTTGCCCTGACACTGATTCTGTCTTTGCTTGTGCGTTTTACTTGAATTAACTGGGCCCTGATGTTATCTTGTACACTGTTTAAAGCTATTGGGAAAAAAAGAAATAGAAATACTCCTTACCTGATGTTTTTGAGGGAGACACAGACTCATTTGGAATCCATACAAGAAGGTCCAACTTTATAGGACTAGGGAAGGGCAACCCTATCATATTCGAATTTGTCGTGCAATGTTTTTCTTTTTTTCACTCTCGAGAGGTCTGAAATTATGAGTATGTCATGTAAAATTGCAGAGAGCATAGGTTTTACCTTCAACCTAAACAATGATTGTCGAAGCGAAATTTGGAACAATTACCATAAAGTTTTAAGCCTTGAGTTTTGTGCAACAAAGTGACATGTGATTAGTTTTCCTGGAATTACTTGCTGGTAATTCTTACAGGACTTGAATTGCTATCGCTAGCTATGCACAGATTACTCTGAAAAGGTCTTTTGCAGACGAATGGTCTGCTGATGCTGTACATTATAAATGTAGATCTTTTGAAGCATCTGTACTGTCTAAAGAAAAAATGGTGGACACAAACTCTTCTTTCCGGTGTTATTGGTTTTTCTTTCATTAGGAAAGAGAGAATGAAGAGCCATTTAAACCTGGAAGTTGATAATCGATTGTTTAAACCAAATGCACTTGTTCTCATGATGCTAAACCATCTATGCAGAAATGTATGGTACAGATGCTTTTCCTCGCAGGCCCTGGTGTCATTATTTCGACATTTTGCATTGGATGTGCTCTGAAGGTATAGATGGAATTTGTTAATCTTTGTAAGCTTTTGATTCTGTAACTATACTCAATTTTACTTTTGGCAGCTTACTTTTCCATATGAATGGAGTTGGCAAACATCTTTACTGCTGGGGGCAGTTTTGAGTGCAACTGATCCTGTGGCTGTTGTGGCCTCATTGAAAGAGCTTGGAACAAGCAGAAAATTGAGTACAATCATTGAGGGAGAATCAATGATGAATGATGGGTGAGCCTTGCCTTTCATCTTCAGATTTCATTGTTTCTATGTTGGCATTGATCTTTTAGCCTAGTGATAATTATCCTTTAGTGTGCAAATGGAATAAGAGGATCGACTTTGTAGTTTTGGTAACTGAATTTAGTCCAAGGTCATACTCCATGCTTTGTAGGTTTATTTCCAGATCAATTTTGATGATCTTCCCCTTGAAAGTATGAGCTTGAGGACATGTCGTCTCTCAAGAGTATTTTCTGGAGGGAGTTGCGGTGAGGTAATTGATATGGGTCTTGTGATTTAAAGTTTCAGTATGATTCTTTCTGTCACCAAGAAATCCTCGTCACAATGAATTTTCTGTTTAACTGTCACTGAAAGAGATTTCTGGAAGCTCCATTGAATGAAGAGGATGCATTCTCCAACTGACATGACCTTATGTGGGAAATATGAAATGATCATTTAAGGAGTATGATAGTGAAGACTGACCATCCTCCACATGTTAAAAAGCAACTTTAGTTTGGATTAAGAATGTTAACATTTGTAGCTGTGGCATTAATATAGATCCTCGATTTCGGGGACCAAATATTCTTAGTTATATAAGTCTGAAACGCCTGCATTAATATACTGCACGTTCATTGACTACTTATTCAGGGCATCAGTTGTGTTATATCAGTTGTTCTACAAAATGGTGCTTGGCTCGCACTTGAAATGGGGGGATATATTCAAGTTCTTGACTGAGGCAACAGTTGGAGCGTATGTGTCTTACTTATCACCAGATAGTAACTAGTTGTTAAAGCATAATTTACTCATGACAATCCTTTTTAATTCAGTCTTGGCTTGGGTATAGCTTTCGGCATTGTGTCAGTATATTTGCTGGGGTTTATGCACCATGATCCTGAGATAAATCTGGCTTTGACGCTTTCTGTGAGCTACATTTGTTACTTTACGGTAAGGTTCTTTCAACTCAAAGATGCCATAACTATTCTGCTACTTAGATTGTGAAATTAGTTCTTGTTACCTTACTAATATTTTCCTCTTTTCTGTTGTTACCTTACACTTTATGCGGTAGTTTGGTTGAAAACATTGACCAACCACCCATGTTAAAGTCAAGGGTGCATTTAGTTCTGAAAAGCTCTTCAATTCATATCTCACTGAACTTAGTAAGCACTCCAGTTTACTGCTACTGTGTGATTTTTATGCTTTGTTGGTCATCTTCCTATGTTGATAAGTTCTTTATATGTTTCACTTTTCTTCTCATTATGATTGCAAGGACAAAAAATGTTAGTTGTTTTCTAGTCCTCCACATTGTTTTTAGAAAATTGTGAAAAAGAGAGCCTATCAAATCTGCTTTCACTATGCCATTCAATCAATGTTCTGTTTTCACTGATAATGGAATAAAAACAGTTGCCCTGATACTTATAAAGTTTCTTCTGCAAGGATTATATCTCAATTGCATTTCAAACATGTTGTCTTAAGCAGGCATTCAAGCTGGTTCTCCTTCCATCTCTTTCTTTTATTTATTAAAAAAAAAAAAAGTGAAGGGGAATGGTGGGGTTTGGAATAGATGGAATCCATAGCTTTCTATCAATTTAAAGGCAATGATTGCAAATGAGTTGCAAGAGCTCTAATTTTGTTTTACTGGCTTTTGTTTACTCTTTCTAGTCTCTTTTCCCCATTGAATTGAGAACTTTTTACCTTTAATCTGTTTGATGCTGAAAGGTAAGTGAAGGAGCATGACTCTTCATAAGTGGAAATCATTACTTATACTCGCCTTATTCTTTTTCTAGCTCTGTATCTTCTTATCTCTAGAAATCGCCTAGTTCTGAGACCAATATTATTCTTTCACTTTCATGCTATGTTGGTTGGTAGTTCCCTCATCGTCCACTTTTTCTTAATCCATGGCAACACGAAGTGTAACAGTGGTGAGGTTGAAAGGCATCATTGACCAGTGATGTGAAGCTCATAGGTGTCCATTCTTTTTAAGACTGTTACTATAAACTTCACCTATGAAGGCAAATTCTCTGTTAGTAAAAGCTATTTGAAATGAAAATATGCATATATAATTAGTTGCTCTTAAACAGGTGAAGTGGTTAGTTTATTTATGAACTTATGGTTGTTTAAACGTGTATGGGATTTCAGTTTTCTTCAATCGTAAAGCACATGCACAAGTTCGACAATTACTCAACTTTAAACATGGATGTGTTGTTTGTATTTTATAGGCTCAGGAAGTTGCTGACAGTTCTGGCATCTTGACAGTGGTCACTTTAGGAATGTAAGTATAGTTAATTTCTTTTTGATGTGCTATATGTTTGTCCTTCGGAAGACGTATTCCTGAGTATGCAAATGACAAACAGGGTTTTTGCTGCTGTTGGTAGGACTACTTTCAAAGGTAATTGTCAACAGAGCTTGCACAACTTTTGGTGAGTCCTTTTTCTTCTTTTTCCATTTCCATTCTTTTCAGTATCTGGTGTTCTTAAAGATCTACATTTGTCTTGGTATTTAGAGGAGATATTGTAATCGATTTATATCAATGCTAACTGCACTTTTAATCTCCACAATTGTGGTTTGTGTTAGACGTTATTCCATTCAACAAAATTCTTCTTTTGTTATCCAGCATTGATGTGGATGCTCTTCAGATTAGCACTAGCTTTCTACCCATGGATGCCTGTGCTTTTATGTGTGAAAAAGGACTATTTCTTCTTCTGCTTCTGAGAGTATTTAAACAGCCATCTCGTACTACCAGAGCGAACTTGTTCTGGAATTTTCAAGGGCCAGAGAGAGTATTTAAACAGCCATCTCGTACTACTGGAGTGAACTTGTTCTGGAATTTTCAAGGGCCATTTGTTTCATCTTTTATCAAGCATAATACTTGTTGACTTCCCTTCCAAAACGATAAAGAATTGCTTTACTTCTGAAAAATCATGAAAAATTTTGCATGGTTAAAAAACCTCATAATACACATCCATAGTGTTTGTTTAAAGATTCGAGAATTTAGTATCATTAATAAAACTCAAATTTCAAAGGCTAAAAGCAAAAATAAAAGCAAATTGTTAAATTGCAAAGCCAAAATTAAGGTTGCCCCAACAGTCCAAACAGAGTCTAAACTCAGCCACAGTGACCATGATCAACAAATAAACTTTAATTGCACAGGGAAACAGCGAGCGGTAGATGAGCAATTACTGAAGTAGTCTTCTCATTCAACCATAGCACAGAAGCCAATTTTGCTGCTTTTAAGACTTAAAGAAGTAACTTATTATCGTTTCAACAGAAGAGATAATAACAAGGATAAATTCAAATTCTTTTGGTTTTTTGTTAATTTTTTCTACCTTACATTTTATTTTCCTGGAAGTGGACACCTAATATTTTATTTTCCTGAGGAACTCCAGTTGTTTTGTCGCAATATATGGTACTTCTGTCATTCTCTTTTTCCTTTTGTATTGCTTTTCTTTTTCCTGTTTATGCTAAAAGTAAAACTCTCAACCTGCAACATAGTATTTGTTCTCTAATTTAAACACGGGCCAGTGGCTGCTATTTTTATCTGGCAAGGAAAGTTCCTTCACTGGGGTAACATCCAACCATTTTCTCCTCCTGATTTCTTCCCCTTCTGTTATTGCTTCAAGTAATAACTTTTTGCTTGTATGAAATGCTGTATTATATTGCAAATTCCCTTCCATAGGATGGCTAATAGTTTGTATCAATTATTTAAAAAATCTAGTTTATGAGAAGTGATTTTTACTTTTCATTTGTGTCCTATATCAACCCATGACTCTTCTTTCTTGCCTGTCAATGCGCAAGTTGACATCAGGGCACAGCCTAGTAGTCATATCTAGTCAGCTGGTATTTGTGGATAGCCAAAAAAGATTGATTTTAGGAGGTATCCTTTTGCTTTTTGTATCTAGTGAATTTGATACTTTACTCTGTGCTTTAAATACATCCTTTTCTGTTTGCCTGAAACATTTTGACAATGCTGATGCACAAAATTGTTCCCCTTCTACGTCTTCGATGGATCTTCATTTGTGTAGCATCCTGCATCGAATGTTTCTTTACCTTATGTTCAATCGTCAGCATTTTGGCTCAAAATGTGTAATTTTCTCTCTCTCTCTCTCTCTCTCTCAGGGAGGGGACTGCCTACATTGCCAATACGTTGATTTTCATACTGAGGTAACTGCATTGGCCTTCTATTTGTTGAGTTGTTGCTACAGTTTCTATAACTGTGAAGCACATTTGGAAGGATGTTTTCCTTTTTTTCCTTTGCTAATTCAAGGCATCATGTTTAATGGAAGTCTGGCAAATTTGATGGAAGATGATGGTAAGAGTTACAGCTATCTTTCTTAGATTTGCTTCCACATAAAAAAAATTGGACACGTTTTTGCTTTTTCCAAGGATTAGTTCAAAATTGTTTTTGGGAACAGAGGAATTAGGAAGAGGAAAGGAGAATTTAGATAGGTTTGTATGAAAGTGTGACATTATTAGTGGGAACAACCTCCCCACCACCCCCCCCAAAAAAAAAAAAAAAAAAAAAAAATGTCTGTGAATGATGTGACATTAGTTTAAACATCAGTCCTAAATTACTTGGCCATGCAAAATGCTCTTACTGTGACTGAAAAGTTCTAAAACATTCACCTAATGGAAAAGCTGATTAAACAGTGACCGAGATCTGTTTCTCTTCTCTTTGGCTCAATACTTCCATGATTTTCTTTTTCTTTTCCCTTTGCATATCTTTAAGTTTTGATGGTCACAAGTGGAAGCTGGCATATTTTGGGTTTAGTAGGACTTTCAAAAGGGATGGTGAGTGGATTTGGTGAAAGTAAAAAAGGTAGGCAACTGAGGAGAAATGACTGTGCCATGTTATTCTCTGTGCAGAGTTATTTTCCTATTGATAAAATCAAATGGTTAAAACATTTATTCATCCATTGAAAGAAACTTTCTTGCAGCGGGGTGATCATGGCAAAAGGTTTTTTCTGCTCTGACAATATTGCCAAAGCTGGTACTGTTGATTTTCCATTGTTCATTTCATCTATGCTGTTGTAAATCATCTGTTAAATCATAAGACTTATTTCCTATGTTTATAAAGCAAATACTGACAATTTTCCTTGATCAGATGCCTGCTATAAGATAGTTTTTCCCACAAGGGACAGAAATAGTTTGGATAGAGTAATGTCACATCGATAGTTTAAGTTTAGTTAATCTGGCATTCTGCTTTCAGATACACTTAGGTCCATTTTTCTTGATCAGGTAAGTTCTTTGCTAAGATTGGGTTTGCACGGACTAGTGTTGGATAATTCTAGGTTGACTCTATGGCTTGATCTCGCCAGTTTACTCTTCCAAGTCTCAGCCTTTTCTCATTTTCTTTCCCCCATATTTTGGGGTGTATGTGTGACATTTTTCTTTGCAAGAGTCGTTCAAAGCTCTTTGTTAGTTCTTGCTATATTATTAGTATTCTTTTCTTGCTCTGTTGTGGCTGACATGCCAAGAATGGAAAGGAGAGGCCTTAAAGAGGAGGTTGGACACCTATATCATCTCCGGTAGATGGGTGGGTCCATATGGCGAACTTTGCAGATGAGGCAGAAGACTGAGTAATATTTTTGCCTCAAACCTTGATGAATTTGAAGATGCTATGGGACTTTTGTGAAATTATTGATGAAAATATTGACCCAAGCAACTGATTTAAGTGTCTTGTTGACAAGTCTAGCATATTGTGGTGGCACTCAACTGAACACATAATTTTCTTGATTTACATGTCTAGCTTTAGGACCATTTATATATTTTGTAGTCATGATACAGGAGATACCAACAATGACGTTCAATTTTGCTTTTGAAGCTAAAGTTGCTAAACATGTCTTTGTCTTGAACCAGTAAAGGTTGTTACTCTGTTCAATATGGGGAAGAACACATAGTGTTTTGGGCTTAGCTGTTGGCTGTGGCCGGGTGAATATGTCCGACTTGGTCTTTGGGGCTTGGACTGCCGACATTTTACTTTGATTTCAGCATTGTTGCACCTAATTGTCCAACTTCTTCACTGATCCACAGAGTCATTTAAACTGCTTTTTTCAGGGAGCTCCTGGGGCTATCTCTTTCTTCTTTATGTCTTTACTCAAGTTGCAAGAGCACTGGTTGTGGTTATTCTGTATCCTCTTCTACAGTATTTTGGATATGGTTTGAGCTGGAAAGAAGCTGTCATGGTCTTTTGGTCTGGTCTGAGAGGAGCAGTTGCATTATCAATGGCCTTATCAATTAAAGTAACATTGTTTAACCCCATTTGGAGTCATCAGTAGACTAATGTGTGCTTCATCTGGAATGTCCATTACATAATTCTTTATTCTCCAGAATTGTATACTGTGATTTGCTAGTGCATCAATAATTTGGAAGCTTTATGTTTCTTTAGTTAACTGGTATGTCAAAGTGCGGTTAGTGGAAACGTGGGTGAACTTCATGTTGCTTAATAACTACATTCACTTGGCTGCCGGCGATCTTCTCTCTCACTAGGTTAAGGTGCTGTGATGAATGTAGCACTGCTGAATGTGAGGAATAGGTTCCTTTTCCCCCTTTTTTATGTGAACTTGATCACCAGATACAGATGAGTCACAAAGTCAAGGCTTATTAGCTCTGATTAGCACAAACTGAAAAAAGATCTTGGATATTGATTATCACAGTTCATTTTAAATTCGGGACAGTGCAATTGCATCCCAAAAACTATCTGTACATAGATAGGTAAAAATAAGATAGTCTGTGGCTTAATGATTAAGTACGTACATGGTGATGGATATTACTGTGAGAAAGATGAGAGATTTGTCTGGATTGAGTGCGTTCTTTTAGCCTATATGGATGCTGGAGAAATCCTGGATGAATCTTCTTTCGCATTCCAATCTGCATTATTTTTGTTTGTCTTCCAGTTTGCCAGCAGTGGCACACCATACATAAGTTCACAAACAGGAAACCTGGTATTTAATTCCCAATAAATATGCATGTCGGGCGATTTTAAGTAATTATTCTCCTTATGATAAAAGTGGTTTACTTCCACTAAAGCTGAAAGTTAATGCACATTCTTTTGACAGTTCCTTTTTCTCACTGCCGGCACTGTGTTTCTGACACTTGTTGTCAATGGGTCTACTGCGCAATTCTTGCTTAGTCTCTTTGGCATGGATGAGCTATCAGAGATGGAGGTGAGACTCCACTGACTTCTGCCGTTCCATCGATCAGGAACTTTTCTTTTTTTTTGCTTTTCTGTTTTAAAGCAACAGCCAATTATGAAGTTCCTAATTCAGCTTTGAAGAACTGCAATGAAACATAGTTAACATAGACTAAAGTAGGATCCAGAATAGTACCTCTATTTCCTTGCTATGACCAAAACTGGAGCAGATGATGTTGAAAATATTCATGTCAAGCTTTGATTGAACTTGTGAAGATGTGCTTGGTATATATTGTGGCATGTTTCCTGACAACTTAAGCTTTTGGGTGAAACAGCATAGTAAAAAGCTTCAGGTCAAAGGTCCAAATCTTGGCACTAGTTGTTATTATCTCCATTACTCCTGTTTGTCCTTCGGTTGTTGTTTAATGTGGTAACATCCGTATCTATGTCCATGTGGAACTACCATTAAAGCTCTACCTACAAAGAAACTGACTTATGAATTTTTGGGCAATTGCCGTATGTTCATCTATCCTAACTGCGACAAAAGCTGCCCTCCCCATCCTTGTGGTTCGTGGGACTATTGTCTTTGGTATGGCACATGATGACTGATTTCACTCAATGCATTTAGATTTAACTGCCTAAGTGAAGATCATGCCTTCAGACCAGGTTGTGGCCTTTAATTTGCAGGTGAAACTGTAAGTTAATGGTATGATTGTATACTTGATGTTTTACAAGGTGGTTGCTTCTGACACATCAAGCAATTTGTCTATCAAATGATAATGTAAGGATAATTGTTGTTAGATGAGTGGGGTCATCTGTCACATTTTATGCTTTGTCTAGTGGCTCCTAGTGAATTAGGTTAGAATCAATGGCTTAAAAGAAAGGGTTGGAGTCAATCAATTGATTTTGACTCTTGCAAAGGCTTATGTCAATATTGTTGCTGATCCTTTAAGATTGTAATGAGTTTTCCTAGAAAGTAACATATATTTCTGTGTTAAACAAGGGATAACCTATTATGGAATTGAAAGATACATACCAGGAAAGAATGTAACTGCCAAGGGAAAGCATTTCATCAAATGGTGAGATGTGTCCTATTGACATAGTATCATCCCACTAATCTCATTTCTTCGATGTCTTGAGATGACTTCTTTTGATAATGACCATATTTTGAATTCTGAACAATCATCTGGCAGATGATGCTTTCTTCACTGCCAGGGAATAATATACCTTAGAATGGGGAGTTATTGATAATGGAGTCTTTCAGCACCTTTTAATGGTTAGTGCCTTGAGAGACGGCATAAGGAAAATTACTTTGGCTTTCGACGTGCATCTCCTCACACACGGATCATCCTATGCCTTATAGTAACCTTGGTCCTGATGATACATATTGACAAAAACCACACGCATTAAGAAATATTAGATGGGGCATGAATATCTCAAAAATTTAGCTTGATACCATATCAGAAATTCTGAACCAAAAGTTTTAAGTCATTAGGAGTAGGAGAGTAGCATTGCAAGCTCTGGAAAGCCCCATAAACAAGTAATGTGGAATATTAAATGCTGTTAAGCCTGTAATCATAGATTAAAAACTGTATATTAATATTCTGGTATAAGTCAGGGTACAGCATGTGGCTCAATTCCTCCTAACTAGTTTGCGATACACTTGCTTTTAAATGTTTGACATTTCATAGTTGCTCATAATTAGACTTTCAACCGCTAAATAAATTCCGAGGAATCAAAAATTGAGAAGTTGACATTTAAAAAACGTAGATATTTTCTCAATGGATTTGAATCCTTGTCTGAGGTAAAGTTTCAATGCATGAGCATCTGAACATGAAAATCAAATGAAGAGTTCTTGTTTCCTAAAATGGATAAAATGTTGGTAGTATGTCATCCCATATCCTCCCTGGTCTACAAGACAAGCGATATTCTTGATGAGCGACTGATGTTTCTGGCATGTCTTGTGGTCTAATTATGGTTCGGTGTACAGTTGAAGCTTCATTAGTTCTCGTGTTTCTCATGGTCAATATTGTCACAGAAACTCACATTGGACCACACAAAGTACAAAATGATGGATGTGGCTCTAGAGGCTTGTGAAAATCTTCAAAATGATGATTTGGGGCCTTTTGATTGGTGCGCTGTCAAAAGTTACATGATGTCCTTAAATAAAATGGATCTGGAAGGGGTGCACCCTCGCAGTGTTTCTACCTGCAGCAGTAACCTGGCTGAGATAAATGTACAAGCAACTCGAGTATGCTTTTTAAGGGGTGAGTCACAT
Source organism: Eucalyptus tenuipes (assembly GCA_014182365.1). Classification (NCBI taxonomy): domain Eukaryota; kingdom Viridiplantae; phylum Streptophyta; class Magnoliopsida; order Myrtales; family Myrtaceae; genus Eucalyptus; species Eucalyptus tenuipes. Next base: position 25,391,772 of record CM024538.1, on the reverse strand, counting down.
GTATCTATCATCCGGTCGTTAATATTTGATTTGTTTTTATCTCTACCTTATTCTAACAGTAAAGTAGGAAAGACGTTCAGATTCATAAAGACTCGTTAAATGTTCATTTTATACGACGTGTATTGCTGCTGGTAAGTAAAATTTTCTTTCAAGATCTGCTACTTCAAAATTTTAAGCCCATCTATACAGTGGGTCCTGATATGTAGTGTTCCAGCCAAACTGGAAAGACTGTCTGTGGGTATTTCATTAAAGTTGACTTAGGTTATTTTCCCAGCTGCTCAGGCTGCTTACAAGAGGATGCTTGATGATGGATGGGTAACTCAAATTACGGCATATCTTTTGATGGGCTCAGTTGATAATGCAATGGATTTAGTTTCAAGAGAGCCTTTGTGTGACTGGAAAGGCTTGAAAGTTCATATTGATTTTCGGAATGACTATAGGTGCTTTGGCATACGCATTTTCCCACAAAAGATGGTAAACTATTTGACCCTAAAGAAGCTGAAGTTCGCATGTAGTGCCTGCAGTACATTTCTTCGAGCCCACAAGATTGCAAGAAGAAAAATCCATGAATATATGGGTATATACTTGATTACTTTATTATCATGCTTCAACTATTTATCTGCTGTGCTTTGTGTGATCATAGATCTTTTTCTTTAACAATTGCATTGGGTTGTCGATCCTGTGAAATTAGACTCGTTTTCTGTCATCCTATAGTAGTGATGATTGAGTGAAATTAAAGACACGTCCTAGGCATGCTGGGTGGAAATTTGGTTTGTCGATGGAAATATACCTCACTCCATGTGAAAGCACTGCCAAGACTATTACTTCTCTGATTGTCCACCGAAGGTGCCCAACAATGCAAGTATAATTCACACTTGGAATATGCATTGGCTTATTGATCATTCCCTTCTTTGATGGAAATGAACCAACTTTTTTGTACAGTTGTTTCAGATTCCATGCTTCGTGATTGTCCTATAGAAAGAATAGGTTTTTAAATTCTGCAGATGTTAGTTGGTTGGGCCTGTGTGCAAATGGCCTTGCTGAATATTTTCAGATTGGGCAGGGTCAATTGAATGTAGACTCCACGACCTAGAAATGAGGGTTAATGTTGTGTCACCTGAATAAGGGACAGCATCTGCAGAATTGAGTTCATTATAAGCATTGGTTGTGCTTTTGCCGAGCTGCTTTCTCTAGAGTTTACGGAAATTGAGTGCTGCGCACAAGTAACTTCCAAAACCATGGCCCAGAACTTCTGATATTTTTTATTCACTTTATATCTTTGAATGTTCAGGATGAAGGCTCTTCTTCTTTTTAATTTTTGTAAGGACATATCACTTGTTAAGATACATGCTTTATATTCATCATGGGCACATCAAGCTTTTGATAAAAAAAGTTGTTCAACATGGTATCGCAGCTTCAAGTGAAGGGATCGAATCCTATTCGTCCTTGCATTGGATGTGGTACGTCTAAATTGTAGATTTCACACGTAGGTCCAACTTACAAGTAATGGGGGTTGTTAAGAGATATGCTTGATATACATTGGATGCATGTTGCCTGATGGCTCAACATTGAGAGAAATGGTTAATTCATGCCTCTAAGTAGCTGAAGGATGGGCACAATTAGTTCATTACCTCATTACACTGCAGAATGCTTCTGCTGTTGATATGCGATACAAGAGACCCATAGTTACTGGCCCTTTTTTCCCCCTGAAGTTAATACGTCTCCTTTTGCATTGGATGTTCTTGTAGGAACAACCTCTTTTTCACTACTGACTTATCTCTCTCTCTCTCTCTCTCTCTCTCTCTAGGTGAAAGTAACATTATAGCTAATGTCATCAGTGAAAGTGAAGCAGAAGAAAAGGAAGCCAGAAAGCTTTTAGAAGACATTCTTCTCGCATTTCCTGAGGTTCTGAGACATGAACTTTATTCTCTAGATTTCATGTATGGTGCTATATGCAGATTTTCCTTTGCTACCACACGAGCTCTTCCTCTATCTTAAGAAGTGATAGTAGATCAATGCTTATTGGGGGAAGTTCTCAGGTTTTACAAATTGTGAGAACAAGTCAAGTTACGTACTCACTGCTGAATGATTTAGAAGATTACATTCAGAATCTTGGCAGAGATGGTGTGTTGGAAGATAAATTGTCGCTCCATCTTCATGAGCTTGTCCAGGTAGTTGCTTCCGCAGCACCCTCCTCTTCTCTTTTTTCTCACTTGGTAAAGACCAAAAATCCAGATAAACATTTTTTGGTGTGCAGAGTGCTGGCCGTCATAGAAATGGCTCTTAACAGGAGAAAACTAACATAGTTCACAGAAGTTGGGTTGAATTACCAATTTGTTATTCTTTAGTTTGAGAGGCCGGTGAGGAGAATTTAATATAAGATGACTCTAGTGACTAATTGTTGCTACTAAACACACCATTTCAGTTATTTTTTAGAAAGGGGCAAAGAAAGTATCTGGGGATCTGAATTTTTTTAGACATCTGTTAAGTTATTTGTCATTATACACAATGGAAACATATTCATCTAACTATAAGTGGAATGGAAGGCCAGGTTCTTCAGTATTTGTTTGTTTGACACCTGTCAGTGTGCTCATGCCGTCATTCTGTGTATTCTTAAAGAACTCATTTCTCTGCTGGCAGAGTGATTACAAGAAACTGTTAAGGTCTCCTCCTCGCATAAAGGTTCCCACGGCAAGAGACGTGATAAGTCAGCATCCTTGTCTTGGTATCCTTCCATATGAGGTTCGCCAGGCTCTAGAGAATTCTGTGAAGGAAACAGTCAAACCCCAGGGAATGGTACTTTCCGAGAAGGGATGCTTGCCAAGGTCTTTGTTTCTAATAGCAAATGGTCTAGTTAAGGTAAGCATATTTCAACTAAAGCAAGGTCTTTTCGAGACTGTACATTATGTATTAGACTGATTGGATCACTCAATAGGACCCTTTTTGCTTCCTGCAACTTTTTTCTAATGGCAAGTACTGCTTCGTATGCTCCTCTTATGGCAGTCTGAAGTGAGGTGTCCCAATAGCCCCCATGGTCTATGTGCGACATTTCCTGAAGGATGTATCATGGGCCTCTATGAATTGCTGTCTGGGAAAAATTATTTCTGTGATTTGACTTCAGATACCGTGGTACTCTGTTACGTGATCAAAGTCAAAGTATTACTTCCACTAGTGAGATCGATTCCCGAAGTGAAGAATATACTCTGGCAGGTAGAGTTGCTCTGAGTGCGACTTGTTGATGCAAGAGAAAATTAGTATCTTGAGGGTCTTATTTCTTTATGGTCTACAGACAGTAATATTTCAACTGTAGGTCAGTGCAAAAGTGCAGGAGAATGGAGAGTCCTACTGTGTCTATCTGTTTCTTGCTTGTGAGTCGCATGGAGGTGTAAATTGGTAGTTCTTTAACCCATACTCAAATGGATGGCAGGAATATCATTACTTCAAATAGGTGGTACACTGGTCAGATAGCAACGTTGTCTGTACTTTAAACTAGTGGAAAGGAGAGAGAGAGGGGGAGAGAGAAAAGGGTTGATGCTGCTGTTATCTTGTAAGCCTTACATAAATCTAAAGAGTAGTTGCTCTGCTTTTGTTATTGATTTGCAGGAGTGCATTGTAGTTTTGGCCAAACTTTTGCTTCCCCAAGAGTTTGAGAAGACATCAATACCTGATCTAAGAACTTTTCTTCTGGAAAAATCTTCACTGAGCACCTACATAGCAGGAGAAGCTGTGGAAATTTGGAACGAGTCAATTGGCTTCCTATTGGAAGGATTTTTGCGAACTCCAGATCTCCCTTCAGTAGCTGTGGAATCTCCAGCTGTGCTGTTGCCCTCACAGGAGAGTCCAAATTCTTCCACATCAGAAGCACCAGGTAGTTCAGTTACCTTGTTTGATACCAACTCAAGCATCTTTCATGTAACAACGAGTCGATCGCTGTAGATTGAGTAATGGCAAGCGAAGGATGTAAAGAAACGGGGGTTTCATCTCTAGCGAACTTCACTGTAAATTTGTAAACAGAGAGTTTAGCCCAAGGAGAATATGTCTGGTCCAAGCTTAAAGTATAGCAGCAATGACTGATGTCGATGTTGTTTTCTGACTGGCAGGCTCTATGGTGCCTGGCTTTCGTCATTACGGATCGCGGTATCAAGTTGAGGAAATGGCGACGATAGCGCGTGTGGATTTATCGGGTTGGTGCTTTTGATGGTCCAATTTTTGGGCACATTAAGGATGAGTTCCCAGCAGCAGTGGTGCTTAGGAGTATGCTCAGAGCAAGTAAGATGTTACTTCTGTAGTTTTAGCGAAGCGCCAGGAGGTGGGAATAAGTGAAGTAGAGCCGAGGATTCAAGTATGATGCAGTCCTTAAGACACTCTTAAGCATTATATAAATGTTTTGTGCTGGAAGAGATAGTTATCGTTCTCGGCCATTCTCTCTCCTTTCTCTTTAGCTAAATTCTTTTTAATATATTATATTTTATGGGAAAATTACTAAAAAGTCATAAATCTATTGCACATGTGTCATTTCAATTCTAAACTTATCAATCATGAGTCATAAATCTTTTTGTCAATTTAGTTATTCCAGCTAATTTTGATCGTAAATTGCTAATGTGAACGATGCCCATCCTACGTGACACAGTTAATGTTGATAGGAACAATTATCAATTTTCTTTTTTCTTTTTCATTTTCCTTCTTCCTTCGGTAGTCGTTGGACCTCAAGTATAGCCAGCCATTAGCCACAAGCAAGGCTCGAGCTCGCTTGATCCTGGTGAGGCTCGCCCTAGCTAGATCTCGGCGAGCGATTAGCTCTCGCCGTGGCTGGTTGCTTATAGTCACTTAGCTCGACGATCGATGGAAGAATAAGGAAAAGGAAAAAAAAAGAGAAAATTTTAAAAATATATAATTTTTTTAAAATATTGTAAAATAATTTTATGTCAATGTTGGCTATACCACGTAAAATAGTCTTCCAACTAATTGATCGAAATATTAAATTAAAAAATTATTAAAAAATTTAAAACTCAATTGATATAATTGAAAGATTTATAATTAAATTGATATAATAAAAGAATTAGGATTTTTTTTTATAATTTTGCCTATATTTTACCATCAAGGAATGAGATTTAGACAACTTACCCAATGACTCGCAATTTCTTTGCGTATATAATATGTCACTAGGACGTACAATGATCAAATCACTCATTTCTTTTGATCTTGTGTACTTTTGTCAAATATTCTGCCCGATTGGCACGCACTTCGTGCAGTTTCGATAGACAACAAACGACACAACGTAAGCAAAAAATGGTATGTGTCGGCATTTCGTGATGATTATGTCCCTCCCATTTCACCGACAAACATTCAAGTAACTCAAAGTAAAAAAGATGAATCCTCGGTTTATTACTTTCTTCTTTAAAAGTAAAATAGACTTATGAGGGGTGATTGAGGTTCAACCTTTGGCCTCTAACTTTGAGCGTTCGCTCCGTTTTGGTCCTTTTTTTTTTTTTTTTTTTATCTTTCGTCCAACCAGATTCTCTTATTCATATGATTTGTGTAATGAATCAAGAGACATAAGACTCGATTTCACTAATTACAAAAGTGTCACAACATGATATAGATGTTAATCTTAGGGAATAAGAGGATTCGATCGCACAAAGTCAAATAAGCTAATATTAACTAGCAAACCCATTAAAAAGGTGAGAATTTTCACGACCGTGCACATGCGGGGCAATCTAACTTGTTAGAGAAAACACACAGAGAAAAGAAATTGGAGGTGCCAAATGGCAATTCGAAGTGTAATCGGTACTCACCAGCGCATATAGAGAGAGGGTGGGAGAAGAAAATTCAAAAGGCCCAAGAAGAAGCGGCAAAAGATGGCAAATGGCAACACCCACAAAGGAACCCGTCAAGGCAAACGAAAAGGGAGAAACGCTTCCAGCAACTCCAAGCCCGAGACGCGTCGCGGGGATGGAACAGGAGACCGACCGGTTCAAACTCCCCTCCCCTTCCCCTTGGAAATCCAACCGATGTCTGCCCGGACTCGATCGCGTCGACCCCGGGGCGTTGACATCAGTCGCAAAGCGGAATCTAGAGAGAAAAAAAGCAATAAGATATAGAGAGAGAGAGAGAGAGAGAGAGAGATCCCCGATACCGTATCCCACCACCCGCCAACTCTTAAAAACTCCATCTCTCCCTCTCCGCACGCGGTCCCTTCGGTCCTTCCGCCAACACGCTTACGCGGCTTCCGACACTCCCCCAGCCTTATATGTACTGGCTCCCATGTCGGTACTCCAACTCACCACCTTCCTCCCCTCTCCCTCTGTCTCTCTTTCCGTGCTCCAACTGTCGCCACCTGCTTTCTAGGATTCCGAGCGCCGACAATGGCCGACCTCAGCACCGCCCACCATCATGAACGGACGCCACGCGTCGTCCCCGCTGGCTTCGTGCTCGACCCTTCTTCCTCTTCCTCCTCCGCCCCTCGTCTGGTCCCTCGACGCGGCCGCGTCCTGAAGAACGTCCTCCGGGCCCTGCTCTCCCCGCTGCTCTGTTTCAAGAAGCGGGGCGGGGACCGGAGACCCTCCGCCGTTCGGTCATCCTGACGTCGATGCCCGACTTCTGGTCGGTTTCCATAGGAGCTCCCCCATTCCATTCGTTCTATTTAGCTCAGTTTCCCGATCGCGTTAGAGCAATGACCCTGGTCGGCGCCGGCGCGATTTGAGTTTTTCCTTTCTTCTCAGACAGTACTTATAGTTTTCAGAAACGCCTCTGCTTCTGCTTCTGCTCCTGCTCTGCGCAGTCCCGTCTTCCTGGAATTTCTTGTGATCAAAACCGCCCGGTTCTTGGCTGACTATGGGTTGCTGGCTCCGGCTCATCCAAACCCCGAGTGGAGGATTTTCTTGAAGTTTTGTCTAGCTCAAGTTGTAGATCTGTTCTTCATTTTACGCTCTTTTTTTGTCCATTCTCTTCGCTTGTTTCATTAGCACACTTGTAGACTTTGTAAGGCAGAGCATTGTACACGGTACATTAAAGCTAGTTTTGATCTTTAATATGATCGTTCTCTCGATCGAAAAATGGTGCAGCGTTTCTCCTTCTTCTCCTAAGGTTTCCAGAGAGGTGACTTGAGTCCCCCGCAATATAATGAGAATCGAGCTGACATGTGTGACGAGCGCAGCAGGCGATGCCTGCGCTGCTCGAACTGCCCCCGCTCTGGAATCTAATGGAATAGTAGGCATTTCCAAAAGTAATTGAATCCCGGGGGTCTGATAAGCCCCGGATAAGAGGAACCACCATCATGGTCATGAAGCACATTTCATCTTTATGATGATGGACACGCTTATGGCTGAACAGAGAATCGTACTTGGAACAGTGTCAGACGCAAAAGCCGGTTCAAGATTCTAGTTGCAAAGCTGCATAGTTGCAATAGAGTGATGGGATATCCAATCTAGCAGCTAGATTCGGTAAAAAAGAACCTCGAAAGTTGAATCTACAAATTTTTGTGGATTGCTGTATTTCATTTTTTGTGTAGGGAATTTCGAGATGACAAATTACTGGGGAAGAGAAAAACCCATTTGAGAACAACTATGGAGAGTGAGAAAGTATGGAAACGAAAATTTCTAAAATTGTGGAGAACGTTATTTTAGGGTTTAGCCGGTAAAATTCTATTTACAAATGTCGTTTGTCAATTCTTTCTTTATAAGTCAATCTTATGTAAACCCATTTTAATATCCTTGAATTGCTACTTACTCTCTTCCTTCACACACGCGGATATAAATATATATAATAGGGTTAAATAAACAATTCGGGCATGATTGCGATTTGTAAATGAAAGAAAGTCCTCTTGAATATGAGACTGGTGGATGCAGTTGATGAAAAAGATGCGGGGGTTGGTCATGGCACTGACGCGTAAGAAAATTAGAATCTGTTTCCTTCCCCCACAAAAGTCCGTTAGAAGACAAAAAGCTATCAATGTCTAAACTGATTGTGGGTGATGTAGACATGCATTAAAAAAAAAAAATTCACTGTCCAATCAGAGGGAAACGTCCACATGAGTGATAAAAGTAAATATCGTGAAATCCGTTCTCCCATGCGAAACTCAAAAAGTTTATAATCCTCTCATTGAAAAATGCCAAGCACGACAGGTAAAAATGTAAGCACGGGATAAAGTAATTAAAATCCGACATCTAATTTTATGCTTCCGCTTCTTCTGAGGTCTCGAGGACATTTACCATTTAAATCTCAAGCTGGCACCGTTACTTATATTTGTCCCAACGCATTATGTGCCTCCCCGTCCTTTTACTGTCAAAACTAATTCATGGATGATGTTGACATGCAGTAGCTAGTGATAAATATCATCCGTCATCAAATCACAAAGAAACGGGCGCATGCCAAGTATAAGTGCATTTCATAAAAAAGTTAATATTTTAATTGTTATATATATAATATGGTTATCCTAAATTAATTTTTGACTATTAAAAATCTCAAATTAATATATTTATGACAGATTTTTTTTTGGTCGAATATTTATGACAGATTAACTCAATATAAATTTCAATTAAATTTTACCGTCAAATTATTGAATTGAATAATGACATGTGATAGTTAACGGATATACTTGGATTTACCCTTTGTGTTGTCACAGCGCATCAATTTGTGGTTTTTCTTGGTATTAATCCAATTTAACGAGAATTAACAAAGGGTAAATTTGTTACAAATATATTAATTTGAGGTTTTTATAGTAAAAAATTAATTTAAAATAAATTTATTATATATATTAATTTGGAATTTTTCATAATATTAACCCTTTCATAAAACAGTTTCTCCATTAAGACAATCTTAAAATCTGTTTTTACGTGCAAAACTTGAAACGGTCCATTGAAAAATGCAGAGGACAATGGATAAAAATGTAAACACGGAGTAAAATAATAAAAACTCGACATCCAATTTTACGTGTCCGTTTCTTGGGATATCTTTGGGACATTTACCATCTAAAGGATGCAATGCATCATGAATTCCCCCGTACTTTTGGGGTCAAATAAACGTAATCACTCGAATCAAGAAAAATCACACATCGGTTGAACTATTCTCCGCCAGTCTGACCGATTGATTGAGTCCTGTTCCCTCATCCGCGTGGTGGTACGGATGTCCGGAGGCGATTAACAAAGGGGCTCGACAAGCTGCACGGTTCAACCTTGTCTTTTGACTAAACCCACATGATTACTTTTTCTGAAAATGCCAAATTAAGGATACACCACGATTGGGAATCTGGATTTCGACGCTGGTCAACGCGTTTTAGATGGCGTTCCTCACTGCTGTTCATCGTTAATCTTTTTTCTCTCTCTCTCTCTCTCTCTCTCTTTTCGTCTTTTTTATGGGTAAGTCAAGTTCTATTCAACAACAAAAGAAGGGGATGCGTACGCTTTGCGAGTCTTGTCGCTCCTGCGCTCGATGCGATTCTTCGACAGCACACACGGTCCGCTCGGAAGTCTCGATTCACAGGAACAGCAGCAAGAAATCAACGATGCTGTTATTATCATAACATTATCTGCCGAAGTAGAATCATAGCGGGCAAATCACATCGAACGGTTTGGGGCTATTTGGTTCTTCTTCATCCACGTTATATCTACCTCCGAATTCGACCAAAAAAATATATATATCTACCTCCGAACGTCATGATTCCGCCATCAACCACAAGAAAATTACGTTTAGGGCTCATATCATCAAATTATCAACAAAGATGGGAAAATTATTCAAAAATTCATAAACTTACTTAAAGGTTACCAATACAATCATAAACCTTTATATGTCATTAATTTAGTCCAAAAACCTTTTAACAACCTATCAATTTAGTTATAAACCTTTCAATTATACCTATTTAATTAAAAATATTTTGATAAATTATTGCTTTAATCCTAAATCTTTTAACGATTTGGCATTTTTAGTCAAAAATTGCTGACATAACAATCTATTCAGCATTGGCAATTCAACATGGCACAATTGGCACCAACATGGACAATTTCTGCAATTTTTTTAATTTATGATTTTTTTCTTTGTTTTCCTTTTCTTTCTAATATTTTTCTCTTCCTTTTTTTTTCTTTTTTTCCTTCCGTTGGCCTCAGGTGAAGGTCGTTGCTGGCTTCGAGCAAGGGACACCCACACTTGAGCTGGCCAGGGCGTCCCTCGCTAGTTATCAAGGAACAAATTATATTTAGGGCTCATATTGTCTGGTTATCAACGAATGTGCCTCGTATGTAATGGAGAATTAGTCGTTGTTAACTGATGAAGCACGAGGCTTGACTCACGAGCACCATCGGACCCATTCAAGAAACGCCAATAGTTTCATTGTCAAGGGAGAAAAGGGACAATTTCAATGCCACCAGTTGAATCTACGACTGGGTGTTCTTTTACGTGTCTTTGTTGTATCCTCCAACAATTTCTCATTCCAAAAGCTGGGTCCACGCTTAGGAATCTTGTATTGGGGGAAGAAACAAAAAATGAAATTCAGATTATATTTTAACTTTTTTAGAAAAAGAAGAAGGAGATAATTGTCTTAAATCCTAATCTATTGCCAGGTAGCCCATTCAGCCTTAAACTTTTTAATCTTATCAACTTATTCCTAGTATTATTGATAATTTATCAGTATTATTATTCCAACAAATTTTGTCCGAAAAATTACTAGTGTAGACGCTGGCAGTCCTCCTACATGGAATGACCAACATTGACTTGAATAATTTTTTAAGAAATCGTAATAGTTTTTTGAGTTTCCAATATTTCTATTTACAATATCAAAATTGAAGCTTCGGTGTCATGGAGATAAATTCATCCTTTAATGGGAATAAAGTTCGTCCATCGCCATCATTTTGATCTTCATAGTAATCTTCATAGCTTTGTTTGTTTTGCAAAAAATAAATGATTTGAAAAATAATTTTTCTCAAAAAATATTATTTGTATCACTTGTAATAATTAGTTAACGAAAAATGTTTTCATGTCGACAATAATTCACGTCAAAGCATTTTTATGGACAATGAAAACATTATTCTTTCATTCATTTTTGTAGGCAGAAAAGCAAATCGGAAGGAAGATCAAATGCATAAGAAATGATAAATGGGTTGGAATTCTATTATGAGGATTTTAGCTAATCTTGTGCATAGGAAGGCATAGTGAAACACCACACAGTTGCCGACGCCACGGACAAATGGAGTCACGGAACTAATGAATAAAATTATATTGGAGAGAGCTCGCTCTTTATTCTCCAATGCTGGATTTAGTGAAGATTTCTAAGCCAAAGCCATGAATACCGCTTGTTGGTTAATGAATAGATCAACATCTCCAGAAATTCATTAGAAAACTCTTGATAAAATATGGTCAAGTAAATTTTCTAATTACACCGAACTAAGAGTGTTCAGTTGCCCTATTTATGCTTGTGTAAGTGATGGCACATTGTAGCCGAGGGATAAGAAAGTGCATATTCCCATGCTATGCACATGGTGTGAAGGAATACATGCTGCGGTGCACTAAGGAAGACTCATCCACTTATATATTCAGCAAAGAGTAGCCTTTGACAAATTTTCTCTGTTTCATGAGAGGAGGAGGGATTAATTGTGGAGAAAGATCCGAACAGTGTTCAAAAGCAAGCGAAGCTTAAAAAAAAAGCCTAGAAATGTTCCAAGTGTGGTAGATGTGGCAATGTTTGCAAAGTCGCCAATTTCTATTGTAGTTGACAATTGTTTCAAGGCCATAGTTAATGAAACTTTGAGGTGGTTAACAGTAGAGGTGGATGCAATAGAGTGACAGTTGTATGCAAATATTAAAGGAGATAATTTGGGTAAAGTAGAGATGACTTCGAGCATGTAGATGTAGAGAGTGAAGACTACTAGAATGTTGCAAGTGACTCGGAGGAATTATGTCAGGAAAGTGTTAAGATGCTTCAACAGGCAGTTAAGAAATTCTATAAGTACCCCACTTGCTACATACTATAAATTGTCTAGTCTCTCATCGTGTGCTTGGATGGAGGTGGAACAATTGTCCCATGTTTCACATTCTAGTACCGTTGGTTGTCTGAGTTATGTAGTAGATAAATTAAGTTTGATATATCACACGCAGTTAGAAAAATGTAAACAATTAATTTAGGTGTACATTGTGATGCCGTGAAGTGGATCATCCTAGTTTTGTGAGTACCCCACTTGGTACATATTATAAATTGCCTAGTCTGTCATCGTGTACTCAAAAGGAGGTGGAGCAAATGTCCCATGTTTCACATTCTAGTACCGTTAGTTGTTTATGCATTTGATAAAATTAAGCATGATATATCACAAGTGTTTAGAAGAATGTATACGATTAATTCAGATGTACATTGTGATGCTGTAAAGTGGATTCTTTTGGTTTTGTTAGGGATGACAGATGTTCGGGTATATTTTGAAGGATGTAATTTGGGTAGTGTAGTTGTAACTAGGTTTGAGAATGCGAGTCATGTAGGGAACCTAAAAGATGGTCGATTTCTGAGCAGTTGTGCCTTCACAATAGTTTCATTGACAACTAAGGTTGGAAATATTGTAACAATGAAATGAGTTGAAGAGGTAGTGTGGTTTAATGATTCGGTTAGTGATGTTGATGGGGTACATTGGGCTGATGAGATGTTTAGTGAAAGCTAGGGCCCCGTTTGGTTCGGCTTTGGGAATGGGCTTTGAGACTCTAAAGTCCCTTGGCCAAATGCAAACGCGTTTTGTTCGTTTTTTTGTGCGACTTTGGCAAGATGCAATTGTATCTCCAAAGGACTCTAAGGACCTTTAGCCCAATATAGCTCTAGAGATGCTTTGGGAAGTTGCATCTTGGGAATGCAAGTCTTCGGTATTGTTCATCTTCTCCAAACCATCGCACGGAAGCCGATCAGAGGCCGACGACCGCCAACCAAGGGGTCACGCACGCCGATGACGCGCTGGCGACCGCCGCCTAAGGGTTGCTCGACCCAAGCGACGGTCCGAGGGCCAAATCCGACCGCCAAATTCTACGGTCCGACCGCCAGATCCAGCGGTCCGGTGGCCGGACTTCAAAAAAAATATATAAATATTTTTTTATTTTTTTAATTTAATAAAAGTCATTTACAAATGCAAATTTTACCAAACGGTATTTTGGCCAAAGTTGTTTCTCAATGCAAATTTTACCAAACGTTAGTTGCATTTCAGAAAACCCCCTTCACCCAAAGATATTTGCATTTTTGCAAATACATTCCCCAAAAGCCGAACCAAATGGGCCCTAGATATATCAGTACATAAGCGAGTTCACTTGTGAGCTGAAATTGCTGCTCCGGATTTAGCATTTTAAGAGAAGATGTGACCATAAAGAAGCTTCTTGCAATAGAGAACTTTGCAGACATGTGGATTGAGTTTATTACTTTAGACAAGCTTAAGCTCAACTTGATCTTGATAAACATATGCAATAGTTGTGCGCCAATCTGGGAATTGGGAGAGCCAATATGGATAATGAGTTTTTCTTCCATTCAGACTGTACTTATAGTTTCGACTATGTTTGTGGAAGTGAAAAAGAAAGGTCTATGCTTCTGCTTCCACTTCTACTTGGCCAAGACAAAAAGCTCTCATCTTCTTGGAATTTCTCCTCGGGGCCTCACAATGACTCCGTCTGATCAAAGCCCCTTGTTCTTGGTTGATGATGGGGATGATGGCTCTAGCTCTGGTTCTTCCAAACCCCAAGTAAAGGATTTTCTTTAAGCTTTGTCTAGCTCAAGTTGTTATACTTTGTTCTTCATTTTTCGTTCTTTCTTTTGATTCTTTGTGCTCGTCTCATTAGCACACTTACAAACTTTGTAAGGTAGGCATTGGACTTGCCACATTAAAGGTAGTTTGTATTGGAAAATGTAGAGAAGGAGAAGAAGAAAAAGAAACATATTGGGAAAGAATACATAACACTATTTGCTATAATCAAAAAATTAATTTGAGAAGTGAAAACAAAATAAATAAATATTGAAGGTGAGATATGGCTAACTGAATCTTCTTAAGACAATTAGTTCCTACCAATGATACTAAGCAGCTTCACGTACTTCGCCTTCCAAGATACAACACCTCGAACCTGTTGATATCGGCATTATACGAATAGGACTATGTCGAATATTTCTTGAAACCAACAAACTTAGAAAAACTTTAAGAGAGGAGATGTAGTTGTTTTTGCTTCTCCTTTGAATGAAGAATTCCATATCTATTTATAGAGTTTTGGAATTCATGTACAAAAGGGGTACATGAATCATGAATTAAATGAATATAAAATTCAAGAGATACATGAACTAATAATAAAGTAGATATACTAATCTAGGAAATACATAAACTCAATATATACGTAAATTAATGGGATACATGAACGGAAACTACGTTTCGCTTACTTTCATTGATCCATTAACCGACCATAATTACAAAAGTTTGATATAATCGCTCTCTCGGTCAAAAAGTTCCCCGGGGACTTGATGGTGCAGTGTTCTTGTTCTTCTCTAAGGTTTCCAAAGAGGTGAGCGAGTCCCCCGCGACATGACGAGAATGTGAATGCGGCAGGCGATGCCAGCGCTTGTCGAATTGTCCCCGCTTTAGAAGCTAATGTAACTGAACGCTTTTCCATTTGAAGGGTTGAACCTCGGGTGTCCAAACCCTAAAAAGAGGAACCCCATCAAGGTCGTCCGATGAGAATCTTCTCCGCGTCTAAACGGATAGATGCGGAAGCACTTTTTATCTTTATGATGATGGACACGTTTATGGCTGAACAGAAAAATGGTACTTGGAACAGTTGTCAGACGCAAAAACTGGTTCGAGATGATTAAGTCGCAAAGCTGTAGAGTTGTAAGAAAGTGATGGAATATCTAATCTAGCAGCTAAATAGGTAAAAAGAACCTAGAAAGTTGAATTTACAATTTCGCGGATTGCTCTAATTTTTTCTTTTATATATAGAATTTCGAGATGACAAATTAGTGGGGAGAGAAAACCCATTTGAGAAACGACTATTTTTAGAATTATGGAGAAAAAAAATGAAAAGGCGTTATTTAGAGTTTAGTTGGTGCAATTCTATTTATAAATGTCGTTTGTCAATATCTTTTTTTATCTCTTTATAAGTTAACTTTATATAACTAATTTTAAAATGCCTAAACGGCTACTCTCTCTCTTCCTATATATAGCGTTAAATAAACATCACAAGCGTGATAGCGATTTGTAAATTAAAGAAGATCCTCTTGAAAACGAGCCTGATGGATGCAGTTGCTACAAAAGACGTGGGCTGATCGTGGCATCGACGCGTAAGAAAAATATAATCCGTTTCCTTCCCCCAGAAAAATGCGATAGAAGCCAAAAAATCTATTAACGTCTAACCCGATTTATGGGTGATTTTGACATGCATAAACAAGCATTCATTGTCCAATCGGAAAGAAACGTTTACACATACGAGGTAAAATAATTTTCATAAAATCCGTTATCACGTGCAAAACTCAAAATGTAATTATACTTTCATTGAAAAATGTAGAGCACAATAGATAAAAATGTAAGCATGGAGTAAAATAGTAAAAATTCAACATCTAATTTTACACATCCGCTTCTTGTGATATCTTGGGACATTTATCATCTAAATCTTGAACCGGCACCATTACTTATCTTTGTCCCAACGCATCATGTACCTCCTCGTCCTTTTGCTGTCAAAACTAATTTATGGATGATGTTGACTTGCAGTAAAAAGTATCCATTATCAAATCGGAAATTCCATGAAAAATCTTAGATTATGTGATAAATATATTTTAAATTAATTTTTTGATTAATAAAAATTTCAAACCGGTATATTTATGATAATTTATCATCAATTTTAATTTTCGCTAAATTTTACTTTTAAATTATTGAGTTGGATGACACGTAACAATTAACAAGTGTATCAATTTAAGATCATGAGTGTATTAGTTGTGATTTTTCACGATACTAATTCAATTTAACGGAAATTAATAGAAGGTAAATTTATTATAAATATACTTATTTTGGATAAATTTGTCATGAGTGTCTATTTTGGAGTTTTTCGTTGTTAAAAATTTAATTTAAAGTAAATTTATCACATATTTACCAATTTGGGGTTTTTTCATAATATTAACCCGTTTAGACAATAATTTCTCCATCAAGACAATCTGAACAACCGTCCTCACATGCGAAACTTGAAACATTATTATTCGGCCATTGAAAATGCAGAGCACGATAACTAAAAATGTAAGCACAAGATAAAATAATAAAAACCGGACATCCAATTTTACGTGTTCGCTTGCTTGCGGTATCTTTACGACAGTTTACCATCTTAAGGTTGCAGTGCATCATGCATTTCCTCGTACTTTTTGAGTCAAGTAAACCTAATCACTCGAATCAAGGAAAAATCACGCCATCGATTGAACTGTTCTCCGCCAGTATGACCGATTGTTCGAGTCCCGTCCCCTCATCCGCGTGGTTGTACGGGTGTCCGGAGCGATGAACAAGGGAATCGAAAAGCTCCGCGGTTCAATGATATCTTTTGACCAAACCCACGTAATCACTTTTCCTAAAAATGCCAAATTAAGGATACGCCACCATTTGGAAAAACGGGATGGATGGTGGTCAACGCGTTTTAGATGGCGTTTCTCACTCTGTTCATCGTTCTTCTTTTTCTTTCATGGGTAAGTCGAGCTCTATTCATTAACAAAAGAAGGGGATGCGTTCGCCCTGCGCGTCACATGGGTCCTGCGCTCGATGTGACACTTTGACAACAAACGTGATCCGCTCGATCGTCTCGATTCATAGGGACCAGGAGCAAGAAACCAACTATGCTGTTATTATCACATCATTGCTGTATTCTCTATTGCCACTGTCATGTCTCAATCATAGCGGATGAACCAATTGGAACGGCTTGGCACCATTGGTCATTCTTGATCCATGTTATGTCTACTTTTGAACGTCATGATTCTACAATTAACAACAACAAAATTACGTTTAGGATTCATATTGTTCGGTTATCAACGAAAGTGCCTCGTATAGGGAAAATGGTCCAAAAGATCATAAATTTATTGTACAGCGGCAAATTCAATTATAAGCATTTCGATTTTTTTTAATCATAAATTTTTTGACAACTTACCAATTTAGTATAAACCATTCGATTATGTCAATAATTCTAAACATTTTGATAATTTGTCGATTTAATCTTAAATCTTATAATAATTTGTCAATTTCGATCTAAAATAGCTTATATGAAAGTTCAATTAACGTTGACATTCCAACGTGGTACAGTCGGTGCTAATATGGATAACTTTTACAAATTTTATAATTTAATGAAACTTTTTTTCCTTTTCTTTTCTCTATTTCTCTTTTTCCTTCTACCAACCATTGTTGGGCCTTGCGCCAGCCTCAAGTGAGGGACAAAGGGATGGCGTCCCTTGCTGATTATCAACAAACAAATTTCGTTTAGGCTCGTATTGTCGTGTTATCAACTAACATACCTCGTAAATAATGGAGTATAAATGGTTGCTAATTGAGGAAGCACGAGGCTTGACTCACGAGTACAAATGGACCCACTCATTAAACACCAAAATTTTCGTTGTTAAGGAAGAAAAAGGACATTTTCAATGCCCACCACTTGACCCAACGACCGTGTGTACTTTTTCTTGTCTTTGTTGTCTAATCGGACGAACCCACTGTCGTTCCAACAGCTGGAGGTCCACGCACAGGAATCTCGTATTCGTGGAAGAAACCAAAAAGAAAATCAGATTATATCTTTAATTTTTTAGGAAAAAAAAAAAGAAGGGATAATTGTCCCAAATCCAAACAAATTGTCAAGCAGCTCATTCAATCCTAAATTTTTAGATTTTATTATTTTGTGATATTATTCCATTAATCTCTTCAATTTCATGGTAAATTCAAATAGTATTTCATATTATATGATTTATGCATTCCGATTTTAAGATGTTACCAAACACAATAAACCAAATATCATTTACTATTTCGATTACCAAACCATCATTCCCATTCCTTTTGATTCATTTTTATCGCGTCATTTCAACCAACCGAACGGGACCTTTGTTACCTTGAGTCGATTTTTCAACCAAGTGAAAAGCACGACAAAAGCCTATGGGCATTCCTCGTGGCTCATGTAGCGATTCTCACTGATCTTGGGCTTGAAAGACGGTCTTGAGGATTTTGTCACCTGGGCTTCGCACTTGCAATGTGCACTAACCATTTTTTTTTCTTTATCGATTTTTCAACTCTTACTAATATCTTACTAATAACTCAAAAACAGAAATTTCGACCTTTTTTTCTTTTCATTAACTTCGAGTTTGTACGGTAGGTACTCGAGCACCAATTTTATGTAGTGTTCTCATCTTCTAATTCAGCAATCTAATTTGTATGCAAATATTGAAGTAGATAATTTGGGTAAGGTGGAGACAACTCCGAACATGTAGATGTAGAGAGTAAAGAGATGATTTGGTTGAAAAATTTTCTAAAGAAGATAGGCAAAGAGTAGGATAACAGTATTATTTTTAATGACAGTCAAAGTGCTATTTGTCTTGCAAAGAATCCGATATTTCATTCAAGGACAAAACACATTAAATTAAAGTATTATCAAATTCGCCGGTTGATAGATGATGGGACATTGTCATTAAAGAAAATTCTTGGTGCAAAAAACCTAGTAGACATGTTAATAAATGTTATCACCACTGAGAAACTGAGGCTACACATTGCCTCAATTGGGCTCGATGGTAAGTGATGAAGGGGGTCGCCACACTAGGACAATTTAGGCTACAAAAATAAAGATTATGAAAGATTATTGCTTTTTTTTTTTTTTAAATCAACCTCCAAGTGGGAGATTGATAGAGTTGTGGAGTCTGGTAGAGGAAAATAATGGTCAAGCATAGAAACATTTTATTTTAGGCAATTACAAATCCTGTAATGTTAAAGCAATCAATAAGGCTTTTATTGCTACTAATAGCATACATGTAGTTTATGCCCTAGACTCTTGCCATATAGGGAAATATCTTTTATAATTGTACCGTTGAAGCTTGGAACTCTAAAGCTTGTAATACTGATATTGATAGCAAAAGATTGCCTAGTGCGACACTGTGATTTTTCCCTTTTCCTAATTTTAGAAGGGTTTTCCATATAAAAGTTCTCGCTTGTTTTCTTCTCCATTTTTTTCTCTTCATATATTCGCGTTCCTTACAGTAGGTACCCACACTCAAATGGAATCACGTAATTTTTTGGTGATTCTCTCCTTCTTGCATCTTGCATAATTGTAAAATTTATTAATTTCCACATTATTTTTGACAATAAGAACATAATAAAGACAAAGGGAGTTTAACTTTGCACTTCAAATCACTCCTACACTCAATGCTATACTTTGACAGCAAATGATCCTCTCGATCACTTGATTCCACAGGGACACTAGCAGGAAATTAACAATGCTGTTATTATCATCATTATTAGTATTCTCTGTTACTCTTTGTTATGTTTCTGTTGAAGTAGAATCGTAGCAGACGAACCGTATCAAGCGACTTGATAGTTAATGCCATTAGTTGTTTTTAATTCACGTTATATCTACCTTCAAACGTCGTGACCCGCGATTAACAACAAAGAAATTACGTTTTGGGCTCGTATTGTCTGGTTATCAACGAAGGTGCCTTGCATACATTGGAGGATTAATCGTTTCCAAATGATGAAGCACGAGGCTTGACTTACGAGCACCACCGGACCCATTCATTAAACACCCAATAGTATCATTGTCAAGGAAGAAAAGAGACTATTTCAATGCCGAACAATTGACCCTACGACCGCGTGTACTTTTTACGTGTCTTTGTTGTATAATATTCCAACAAGCCCATTCTAATTCTCCAACAGCTGGAGGTCAACGGATAAAAATCTTGTATTGGGGAAACACGAAAAAGGAAAATTCAGATTATTATTGTCATTTTTGGGGAAAAGAAGAAGAGGTCAATGATTAATACTATAGCAAATATCTATAATTGCCATAACTGGATATAGCCATAATAGCTTCTACGTGTTTAGTCTAGACAAGAAAAATAGCTAATTCCATTTTCGTGTCGTCCCAGCGGTAGTTCGCCAGAGAAAAAATGAATGGATTCTGGTCAACGTGCGACATTTCGGAAATTAAAAGTTGAGATCATCGATGACTAATCGAGTTTGCTTACCTAATTGTAAAATCCCCCAAATTAAGTGGCTATCGGCGAATTTCGCCTCCGACGTAAGACTCTCAGAGTGACAACCACTTAGGGAAAGCTAGAAATATATTGTAAACTCGCCCAAATTAAATGGCTACTAGCGAATTTCACTTGACGATAGAACCCTTGAAGTGACAACCACTTAGGGAAAGCTAGAATTATATTGTAAAATTGCCCAAAATTAAGTGGCTACTAGTGAATTTCACCTCCGACGGCAGGACCCTCGAAGTGACAACCACTTAGGGAAAGCTAGAATTATTTTGAAAGTCTACGACCATAGGACCCCTCAAGATTAAGTTCACTTATAAATTGAGAAACATTTACTACAAATTTTTTTTTTTGAAAATATTGCATGATATTTCTCTCGTTCCTTTTATTTCGCTTTCTTTCCTTCAGCAACTTTTGAAATGGATTTCTATTAATCTATTCATTGTGATGCTAAATTTCAATTATATACAATAATAATAAAAAACAATTCCAAGGTGTTACCAAACATGATAATTCAAATCTTATTTATTCAATCTGTTTATCACCATTTATTCTCACTCCTCTTTCAATACGTTCTAATTATTTCATACGGACTAATCAAACGGACCTTGTTTTCAACCACTTGAGTAAAAAAGTATGATATTGGTGGAGGAGAAGGGGGACCAAAGCCTGTCGATATCCCTCGTGGCTCATATAGCAATCCTCATTGCTCTTGGGCTCGAAAGCAGGTTTAAGCCCAAAATGACGGTGATGGTTTCAATTCTTTCTAGTTTTTTGCTAGTGAAAACGTATCCGCACTTGCTCGAATAAATTGTCTTATATACAAGAAATAACTCAAAAATAGAAGTGAATCAATGTATGCGAATAAAGAGTGCTCTTCGAGTGTCCGGTATTTGTATTAAGACGGGAAACATGCAGACAGTTCAAGATATCAGAATCGAAGTGTCGTGGAGATGAAATTCGTCCTTTCAGGGAACGGATTTTGTCTGTCGCAACGATTTGATCTTCTTAGGAGTATTAGTTTCGCAGAAACTTCAACATTTCTTGGAAAAAAAATTCTATAAGTCATTATATCCTGGAAAATGGCGAGTACTTTCCAATGCTTGGCCGAAATCTGAGAATGAACTGCAAATTCATTTGAATAAACAAAACCTCATTTTATTTTCCTAAAAAGGCATGCATTGCTTGTATGATGTAAAGGATACCTACTAGTCGAGGTCTCAAGGTTTATGGGGCCAAGCTACCAAGAATCTGAGCACGAGCATTGGAAACCTAGGCTTGGCCTTGATGGACTCAGGCCTGAATGTTAGTGACTTAGGCGCGTGAGCCGGCTCACCAGGCACAACCCCAGGGATTAGAGCACAAGCATCGAGGTCTTGAGCCTAACCTCAAAGGAGTTGGGCCTAACTTTTGTGGATCCAAGCCAGCTACCGAGGACCTGGACCCTAGAGCCACTAACTTGGGCCTGGAAGCTAGCTATCGAGCATAGCCGACTAGGACCTTGGAATGGCTGCTAGTGACATGAGTATGGGCATCAAGGTCCCAAGCATGGCGGCTAAGGATTCTAGCACGAGCACCGGGGTCATAGGCCTACCCTCTATGGACACGGCCTCGAGCAACAATGACTTGGGCACAACAATCAAGGTCCCAAGCAAAAGCATCGTGATATTAGTCTTGACCTCAAGAAACTCGAGCTCAGCTGCCAAAATCCAATTAAACCCAAGTGTTAGTGAATTGGGCATGAGAGCCCTACTGGATACGTTGTCAAAGACCTAGGCATAGGTACTAGGGCCTCGAGCCTAGCCTATGTCGCCCAACCTTATGCACCAATAACTTGAGTGCAATAAGCAAGTACTTGAGCATGGCCATCCGAGACTTAGTCATGGGCACCAAGGTCTCAAACATGGCTTTCGTGGACCCATGTCCAACCTCGATGGACTCAAGTCTATGCATCGATGGCTTGGGCACAAGAGCAGAGTACCCAAAGATGGTTGTGAGGGACTCAAGCAAGAGCACCAAAATCTCGAGCCTAGCCTATATGGACTTAGCCCAAGACTTGAGCATCAAACTAGGGTCCTAAGCTTGGGTATCGAGGACTTAACAGGGGTGGAGGGTATCAAGGCATGTTTGCAGGGAACTCAGCACGGGTATGGGAGTCTCCGGCTCAACCGTAATGGTCATAGACTTGAGCATTAATGACTTGGACGCGGAAGCCGAATACTTGGGCATGACAGTTGGGGACTTGGAAATGTCCGAAGCCCGGCCTTGATGAACATGAGCTCAAGCGCCGGTGACTTGGGCACTAGAATTGGATACTCAAGCATGGCAGTTGGGGACCCAAGCATAAGCATCAATGTCTTAAGCCTAACTTTTGAAAAGTTGGGACTAATCTCAATGGGATTGGGTGCTAAACCGTGGTCCTGGTTTGGCCTATGTGGACTTAAACCTGGATGCTAGTGACTTGGGCACAAGAGGCACCTGGGCATGTGTGACGACCCCAGCACATCACAGCTATTGTAGGACTACTATCGCCAATATCTTCTTCATTTTAATTTTTCTTAAGAATGCGAAAGTGTAAGGGACAATAGAAAATTCCAAGATACGTGTGATTTTCTGTAAATGGGGCAACTTCATTTCTTATTTATTCATACACGTACATCAGACGACAAGTGGGGTGCCATGGGGAAGTACAAAAGGTTAGCACTAGACTGACTATACTAGACTCTAGGTCGGTCACCCCTCCCACCTAACTATACAAGTGTTGCCTAACAGTCGCCCATGATGGCATCAAAATCTTCCAAGCTTCAAAATCTTATCCCCTCCTACCTCCTCCCAAGTGAAGTTCACCGGCACCCTATAGCGAATCATTGGGGAGGCAAGTGGGATCGACATTCTAATGATCTGAAAAGATGAAGTCAACAACCAATGAGTCACAACCCAGCAAGTAGAAGGTCCACCAGTCTATACCACACAAACCGATCATCGTATGATAAAGAAAGTCTTAATAGAAAGTTTCGTAAATCACATACACCACAGTTTACTTGAGAACCTTTTCAAAATACATGGTTAATCAATATAAGTAATCACTTTTCCTAGCAATTGACCAATAGTTCGATTCAGGACTACTAAAGTCACAATCAATACAATTTCATGCTGCCATCATCTTCCGAGGAACCTCGTTACCCCCCGGGCATCTCGCACCCATTCGGCATCGCGAGCCATCTGGGGGACCTGCGTTACACCCCCCAGGTATCTGGAGAAACCCAGTTACCCCTTCAGGCATCCCTACTACAACCTGGGGCATCGTCGTCCCAAGGACCGACGGCATTCTCAGTCACACATCCAAATCATGATGCAGCAATTCCATAATTTAATTAAAAGTATGTTAACACCACTACCATTGAGGGATTCAAACATGTATCTAATAAATCATCAGTCATTTTCATTCATTAGACTAAAACAAACTCATCCATATAGATATTAAGTGAACCGTGGGGAAGGTCCCACATTCTAGGCCCAAACTAGCCTCATAAGGCGTCTCGCACGCCTCTAGAGTCGATTCCTATTGTCTAGGTAATTGATCTCCAAAAATTATGAAATTTTAGTACAAGGTGGACAAGACCTAAAGGAACATCTTTTATGAAGAACTCAAAATCCGTTCAGTTCATACAATTCTAAATAACTTTTGCAAGTCGGGCTCAAAATAGTCAAAATCTCCAGGACGAAATTAAGTAGAAAAATAAATATTTCACTAACAAATTGAGACCGAAAAAACTATGAAAATTTAGTATGTGATAGCTTGGGATGTGTTCTACAACTTTTGTGAAGAACATATCTTAGAATTCCGGACCGAGAAATCTGTAGAAAATGAAAAGCAGAAAGAGGTCAGTCCAGCAACCCAAAAACAGATTTTGAATCCTGAAGTTTTTCAAATATATTTCTGTCATATGAAATCTAAAAATTCTGAAATCAAATTATGTCGTAGGAAAGTCAATAAGGGACTACTCTTGTGAAGAATGCCCCATGAAATTTGCACCACATAAGTCGGTGCAAAATTTGCAAACTTCTGGGTTGGGCTAGATCCGAACCCGCCCTCAGCCTAGTCACGAATTTCCTTCAAGGTTTCTCCCATTCCGGCCTTTACACGTGCCAAATATCAACTATCGATGCCTCTACAACCTAAGTAGAAGTTCGACTATTTCGAACTCGACAACATAGCTAAGTAACGGAGTCGGAACTTCCGACTAAATGAGTAACGTAGTCGAAACTTCGATTAAATGAAAATCTCAACAATGTTCTTGGATTTCTACGAAACTACTCTCATCACACAACAAACGACCAATATAGGATAGAACACTGGATATCCACTTGCCTCGGGTCCTTGTAAGTTGCGGTGGCGACTTGGCAAAACAAAGATGAGGTTGATAGCGACGACGCAAGTAGCTACAACAAGGGAGGAGACGGTCTTTGCTGCTTCTGCTTGCTGGCTTTCGTTTCGTTTGGTCCGCGGGTGTGAGCTGCTGGTGCAACAAAAAGGAAAGGGAAAGGACTCCTTCGCTAGCTTATGATATTAGTGGTAGTGGGGCTAAATTGAGATGAAAATGAAGTGGCTTTGGGCAGTTAAAAAACAGAGAAAATCAGCTGTTCTTTTTCTCTTTTGTTCGCTTGCTGCCCCCCTTCCACCGCCATTATCTCTTTCTTGTGCAGAAATTTGTTGACTAAGGCACCTTAATTCATGCCAGTTGGATCCTTATCCCTTTGTAGCAAATGTGGCGTTGAGGGGATGGTTCAAGAATCCTCAAGTGATAGAGATAATTTATAAATCTTTATGAGCAATGATGGAGAAAATCAAGACTCTTATATTGATGTTAAGGACGCGGTGGCATGGTTATGTAGGCGCATCATCGGATGAAGTGGCAATGGTGTTACTCGGTGACGACACCGCGAGGATGTGAACGGTGTAGTTTGACGGCGAGCTCGCTAACGTAGCATTGACCGTCAAACATTCAAGGCTCACTATTTTGTCGAGCGAAAATACAAATGTCACAGCATGACTCTCGAGAACCCAAGCACCCGACACTAGGTTCTCTAGCCTCGCCTCTATGGGCTTGGATTGTAACATCCTCGATTTCAATCCTTACTTTGGCCCTGACTAGTAGGCCAAAGATTAGTACTCCAATAGCAGGACTAGGCCATGAGCCGACTCGAAGGTCGATCATGAGCTGATTAGCCCATTCGGGATAGGCGACCTAGAGGATCGATCGTACCTGGATAGAGTGTTCGACCATGGAAAGGTTATTCCACCATAAGGATCAATCGTGGGATGATCACGTACCATCACGGATCGACGGACGATCATGGCTCGATTCCGCCCGGTCATTGTACCTGTCATGGGTGATTTCGCCCAATCGTTGTACTGGTCATGGACAACTATGGATCGAGCCAATTCGACCGTGAGTTAAGGCAGATTGATCGATCTCACACAATTACATTACAATCAATAATCGACCATGGATCGAATAAATTCACCGCGGTACAATTTTAGACTAACCATGACTCGTGTGCAGGGTCAAGGACTGTCTAAGAACTAACTACAAGACTGATCACAAGACTGGCCAACGGACTGACTAAAGGACCACCCAACTAGCTCAGGGCCTGACCCTTGGATCAAGCCGAGAACCCTTTACGCGGTAAAGGAGAAGTCCAAATGCGGTTTCGCTGTTTAAGCCCGGTTGCATCCGGTTTTATTCGATCATAATTTAGGCACGAACCTCAGGCCAAATAAGGTAGTCGATCGCTGTCAAACTCTATTAATCCCTACCCAATAAGATAGCCTTCAAACTTAGATATTTCCCTTAGTGCATTTAATGCTTGATGACTAAGTAAGGCACTTGGCACAATTACTCTTGGCCTTGGAGAGGCAATTATGAAATTTTGGATGGTTGTACATTAAGAGAAGGTGAATCGTAAGCTTATTAATGAAAGGGGAGTAACTCATGACCTAAGGAAATAATGGCAAATGATCTTGCAAGCCAAAGTAGGGTGCCATCTCTCCTCCATAGACTTGCCACTTTTGCTCTCCTAGGTTTTGACTTCCCAGTTTTTCAAAATTGCTAGACCTTTTCTGCTTTCCAATTTTATAGAGCTCCTCGTGATTCAAATTTGGAGAAACTTCCTTCATGAAATTGTTCAAAAAATCTTGACCTACAATATACTTGAATTTCAAATTTTTCTAAGGTGAAATGATTGGGATGAAGGCCCAATCATTTATCTAGAACCTGCTTAGTGTAATAAAAATAGTGACCAGATTGCCTTATCGAATTTTTATAAAATCTTCACTTTCGAATTTAGATATACTTTCTTCACCAAAGTTTTAAAGGACATTCATGTCTACAACATACAAAAATTTCAAAGAGTTTTTGTGAAAATTTAGATTTCGAAATGAGTCGTTCTTTTCGGTTATTAGATCCGCTCCATGGGCATATCGTTGGGTTATGTTCAGTGAATTTCTGATCTTTCCAAAGTACGAATTGGACATAGCTTTCTTCATGAAAAATTTTATTTACGATCTTCTCTATAATATATTAAAATTTCATAATTTTTCAATCTCATTTGGTAGGATAATGACATTTATTTCGAAAGTTACTCGAAACTATTTTCATTTTGGAATAAAGAGCCATACGCCCCAAACTTGGAGGGGAAGGGGATGTACGCCCAACTTGAGAAGTAAGCCCATCTAGAGTCTTCTTGGATTGGGATAAGGATGCATTAAATACCCTATGCACTCTAGTTTAACAATGCCAAGTTGAGGTATCCCTAATGGCTTAGAACTAATCATTCCGTAGAATGAGAGTAGAAGACTAAATTGCCTTGCATTTAGTGTCCCCCTTAAATGGTTCTTGACATGGATAATTAGAAATCTTTAGAAGATTTTGTAGCCTTCCCACCATGCTTCTTAGGCCTTCCACCTAAGCTCTTGGCATAAAAAGCCTTATTAAGACAATTATTGGAGGATGTTCTATAAATAGGGGAAAATTCATTCTTTTGCACACCCAAAAACCCTCTTCCTCTCTTCCTCTTCTCCTCGGGTTGAGCAACCAACCCCTCTCTCTCTAGTTCGGCTCTCTCTCTAGGCATCCTTGTCGACATTCGTCATCAGTCTATGAAATAGTAAGTAGACCTACTAACTTTCGGATAAGGCGTTGTGATATGCTAGTTCAAGTGTGTAGCAAATCCGTGTTTGAATTATTTAGAACATTGTTCTTACTTGATTGAGATTCAGTTTATGCTTACTTGAGTTGGTCTTGACTTTATATTCTTATTTGTGTTGGGTCCTTGCTTGTTAGGTTTTGGTTCGTGCTTGGGTTTGAGTACTTTGAAAGAAGCCCGATTCATGTGTTTATTTAAACATCTTCGGTCTTGTTTTGGTCTAAATTAATTTGAAATATATCTTTGAGGCAGAAGTACAGCCCAAGTGCAAAAACTTGGCACGAAGGGACACTTAAGTGCCAAAACTTTGAAAAGGTACACTTAAGTGCCAGTTTTAGAGTAAAATAGATCACTTAAGTGCTACTCCGACCAAAATCAGGCCAAATTGTTGACGTGGCAATTTTCCGACGAGATTGGCGCAAAACGGCGTCGTTTTGCACGCTGATGTGGCGAGAAAATGCAAAAAGGGCGTCATTTTTGCTTTGACGTGTAAATAATTAATATAAAAATTAATTAAATTAAATTTAAAATTAAATTTATTTAAAATATTCTAAAAAATTAAAAAACTTAAAATTAAAAAAAAAAAAAAAAAAAAAAGGGAGGGGCGAAGGGGGGGGCCGAGGGCTAAGACCTCGCCGCCGGAAGGGCCGACGACGGAGGGGGAGGGTCGACGGGCGGCGAGGGCTTGCGAGCCCTCGCCGGATCACAAGAAGGGTCACGACCCTCGCCCCATATTTAGGCGAGGGCTCGTGGGCCCGGCAACCTTGGCCTATGCTCCCCCACCGTCGCCGGCCCTTCCGGCGATGGTGGGAGGCGACGAGGGCCCACGAGCCCTCGCTCGATCTAGGGCGAGGGTCGGGACCCTCACCGCGATCCAGCGAGGGCTCGCGAGCCCTCGCCACCGATCAACCTGGGGCCGACGACTCCAGCCGACCCTCCCTCCTCCGTCGCCGGCCCTTCCCGGCAACTGCAGCGAGGGCTCAGCCCTCAGCCGCCCCCTTCGGCACCCTTTTTTTTTTAAGTTTTTAATTTTTTATAATATTTTAAATAAATTTAATTAATTTTTATATTAATTATTTACACGTTAGAGAAAAACGATGCTGTTTTTGCATTTTCTCTCCACATCAGCGTGCAAAACGACGCCGTTTGCACAAATCTCGCCGGAAAATTGCCACGTCAGCAATTTGGCCGAATTTTGGCTAGAGTGGCACTTAAGTAATCCATTTTACTCCGAATCTGGCACTTAAGTGTACCTTTTCAAAGTTTTGGCACTTAAGTATCCCTCCGTGCCAAGTTTTGGCACTCCAGGTGTCCATACCTCATAAAAGCTTGCGACTTCTTTGCAAAACCCTTTCGAACAACATTTACAAGTGCATGTACTAGTTCACGCCCTGAGCTTCGAAAAGGGGTTTCGACGGCCTTGAACAGACATGAGATCGCGACTGATCGGTCCTCTCTTGGTCCCAGTGCGATATTGAGGCATATCGTTCTCGAACCAAGTTTGGTTCTCGATCGATGCGTCAAACGTATCAAATCAAGCTTCAATCCTCAATTTGTGCCTAGCATGTTCAATGACTCGGATTTGGTAAATCATTTCACACACTTACACATGACACGCCTTCGGACCTTGAACTAAAAGTGAATGTAAGAATCAGATTATGTTGCTTGATGTATGATCATACGATGAACTAAATGCTAGCTATCAACCGATGGATTTTGGTGATGTTGCCAGATTAAGTTCGGATACCCGATGGACTCATTGTCGAAGGATAGTTGTCACTTTCGGCTTAGGGGACGTTACCCGATGAATTTCGGATGCCCGGTGGATTCTGGAAGAGTTGATGGATTTCAACTATTAATAAATTAATTCCGTGTGCCTTGAGTTCCACGCTTTATGGAATGAATTTTTCACTAAGCTTGCATATTGTGTTTGAGAATTATCCATATTTTTAACTAAGACATGGCTTTTGTTTTGCTACCAATTTGCTATTGACTATTATTTTGTATAAGTTATATGCTTGTGGAAGGTGACACATCATCTTAACTAGAAATTAATTAGTTTACTTACTGAGTTATACTCACCCGTTGTCTTTTTTTCAAACTTGTAGGATGGCTGCACCGCCTATGAGGTTTAGCGTCCCCATAGAGATGACCAAGTCAGAGACGTTGATCTACTTTGACTGTTTGTGTGGATGAAGGGCCGGATAACCTCGTTCCCCACAAGTATCAAGCCTAGTACGAGTATTTCGATGGGGATTTTGTTGGTCCACTCCGTGGCTTCAATGGACCACTAGGGCCAAAAGATGACGCTCCACCCGATGGCGTCATAGAGGATTACTAGATAGTTGGTCCTTGTAGGGATACCATTTTGTTTAGGATCTCATTAGAGGAAATAAGGTTACCCGAAATTGATGTACTTTTTGGAATTGACTGTTTGCTTTTATCGTGTGAAACTTAGCCTAAGTAGATGGGCATGTAAATATTTGAAGGGAAATATGTAAACATAAGTAGTTTGCAATATATATATATATATATATATATATATATATATGCACGTGTGTTTTCTTACTACTTATTGATATTGTTGATGTTATGGTGTTTGGGTATTGTTAATCGCTTCCGTGTGTACATAACTCAAAGATTAAAATAAATAAAGAAGTATGGGTCGGTGACATACCTGGGATGTCCAGGGTCATGAGCTTTAAGGGTTATATCTTTTGCCATATCCCAGTTATGTCGTGGACCCATACTTCTTCGTTTATTTTAATCCTTGAGTTATGCACACGTGGAAGCGATTAACAATGCCCAAACACCATAACATCAACAATATCAATAAGTAGTAGGAAAACACACTTGCATCCATATATAGATTGCAAATTACTTATGTTTATATATTTCCCTTCAAATATTTACAAGTCTATCTACTTTGGCTAAGTTTCACTCTATAAGAACAAATAGTCCATTCCAAAAAGTACATCAACTTCAAGTAACCTTATCTCCTTTAAGAAATCCTAAACAAAATGGTACCCCTACAAAGATAGGCTATCTAGTAGTCCTCTATGGCACCGTTAAGTGGAGTGTCATCGTCTAGCCCTAGTAGTCCATCGAAGCCGCAGAGTGGACCAATAAAATCTCCATCGAAATACTCGTACCAGGCTCGGTACTTGTGGGGAATGAGGTTATCCAACCTTTCATCCACCCAAACAGTAATGATTATCCAATAGTATTTATCTATACTAGCAAAGTAGAGCAATGTCTGTGACACAATCATCTCTGTGGAGACGCTAAACCTCGCAAGCGGTGTGGCCATCCTACAATTCTGAATAAAGACAACACGTGAGTATAATTCAGTAAGTAAACCAACTAATTTCTAGGTAGGATGATACCTCGCCTTTCACAAGCATATAACTTATCCAAAGTAATAATCGATGGCAAATTGGTAGCGAAACAAAAGCCACGTCTTAGTTAGAAATATGGGTAATTTTCAAACACAATATGCAAGCATAATCAAAAATTCATTTCATAAATTAAGGAACTCAAGCAGACGGGATTCATTTATAAATACCCAAAATCCATTCACTCTTTCAAAATTCACTGGGCATCCGAAATCCATTGGACATCCAAAATCCATCGGGTAATGTCTCATAATCCGAGAGTGACGGCTATCCTCCGACAATGAGTTTGTCAGACATCCAAACTTAATCGGGCAACGTCACTGAAATCCATCGATCGACCACTAGCATTTAGTCCTTCATGTAACCATACATCAAGCAACATAATTTGATTCTTATCTTCACATTTAGTTCAAGGCTCGAAGATGTGTCATGCATAAGTGTGTGAAATGATTTACCGAATACGGGTCATCGAACATGCCGGACGCGAATTGAGGATTGTGGCTTGATATGATACGTTTGACGCACCAATCGAGATTCAAACTTGTTTCAAGAACGATATGCCTCAATATCGCACCGAGACCAAAAGATGACCGATCTGACATGATCTCACGTTTGTTCAAGGTTGTCGAAACCCTTTTTTGGAGCTCGGGAGGTGAACTAGTACATGCACTTGTAAAAATTGTTCAAAAGGGTTTTGCAAGGAAGTAGCAAACTTTTACCAAGAACACCTTTCAAATTGATTTAGACCAAAACAAGACCAAAAAGCTTAAATAAGCACATGAATCGGGCTTCTTTCAAAGTACTCAAACCCAAGCACAAGCCAAGGCCTAACAAGCAAAGACCCAACACAAATAAGGATATAAAGTCAAGACCAACTCAAGCAAGCATAAACTGAACCTCAATCAAGTAAGAATAATGTTCCAAACAATTCAAACATAGACTTGCTACGCACTTGAACTAGTATATCACAATGCCCTAACCGAAAGTTAGTAGGTCTACTTACTACTTTATATACCGGCGACGAATGGCGGCAAGTACACCTAGAGAGAGAACCGAACTAGAGAGAGGGGTGGTATGCTCGGTCTAGGGAGAAGAGGAAGAGAGGAAGAGGGTTTTTGGGTATGCAAAAGAATGAATTTTCCTCTATTTATAAAACACTCTCCAATAATTATCTTAATAAGGTTTTTAATGCCAAGAGCTTAGGTGGAAGGCCTAAGAATCAAGGCGGCAATGCTATAAAATCTTCTAAATGTTTCTAATTATCCAAGTCAAGAACCATTTGAGGAGGACACTAAATGCAAGGCAATTTAGTCTTCTAGTCTCATTCTAGGAGACGATTAGTTCTAAGCCATTTGGGACACCTTAACTTGGCATTGAAGAACTAGAGTCCATAGGGTATTTAATGCATCCTTATCCTAATCTAAGAAAACTCTAGATGGGCTTACTTCTCAAGTTAGGCATGCAGTCCCTTCCCTTCCAAGTTTGGGCATGTGGCTCTCCATTCCAAGGTGAAAACAGTTTCGAATAACTTTCGAAATAAATGTCATTACACTATCAAATGGGATCGAAAAATTATGAAATTTTAATATGTTATAGATAAGAACTTGGCTCTCCATTCCAAGGTAAAAACAGTTTCGAATAACTTTCGAAATAAATGTCATTACACTATCAAATGGGATCAAAAAATTATGAAATTTTAATATGTTATAGATAAGAACTTAAAAAATATTATTCGTGAAGGAAGTTAAGTCCAATTCATACTGTGGGAAGAGCAACAATTCACTGAACACAACCCAACAATTTGCCCATGGAGCAGATCTAATGACCACAAAGAGCGACTCATTTTGAAATCCAAATCTTTACATGTCCTTTGAAACTTTGGTGAAGAAAGTATTCCTAAATTCAAAATGTAAGATTTTATAAAAATTCGATAAGGCAATCTAGTCACTGTTTTTACTACACCGAGCAGGTTCCAGACGATAAATAATTGGATCTTGTCCCAACCATTTCACCTTAGAAAAATTTGAAATTTAAGTATGTTGTACGTCAAGATGTTTTGAACAATATCATGAAGGAAGTTTCTCCAAATTCAAACCACAATGAGCTCTATAAAATTGGAAAGCGGGAAAGGTCCAATAGTTTCAAAAGAATGGGAAGTCAAAACTTAAGAGAGTAAAGTAGCAAGTCTATGAAGGAGGGGTGGCGTCCTACTTTGGCTTGCAAGATCACTTGTCATTATTCCCTTAGGTCATGAGTCACCCCTCCTTTCGTTAATAAGCTTATGACTCACCCTCTCTTATTGTACAACCATAAAAAATTTCATGATTACCTTTCTAAGGGCAAGACTAATTGTGCCAAGTGCCCTACTTAGTCATTAAGCATTAAATGCACTAAAGGAAATATATAAGTTTGAAGGTCATCACATTGGGCAAGGATTAATTGAGTTTGACCGTGACCGACTACCTTATTGGCCCGAGGTTCGTGCCTAAACCATGATCTAATGAACCCGGACGCAACCGGGCTTAGCCAGCGAAACCATGTTTGGACTTCTTCTTTATAGTGTAAAGGGTTCTCGGCTTGGTCCAAGGGTCAAGCCTTGGGCTAGTCGGGTGGTCCTTTAGTTGGTCCACTGACCAATCTTATGATCGGTCCTATAGCTAGTTCTTGGACCAGTCCTCGGCCCTACACCACAAGTCATGGTCAATCTGAAACTGTACCACGGTGAATTTATTCGATCCATGGTCGATTATCGATTATCATGTAATTATGCGGGATCAATCGATCCGCCTTAACTCACGATCGAATTGGGTCGATCCATGGTCATCCATGACCGGTACAATGACCGGGCGAAATCACCTGTGATCAATACAATGACTAAGCGGAATCGAACCATAATCGTCCGCTGATCCGTAATGATATGTGATCGTCCCATGACCAATTCTTATGGTAGAATAACCTTTTCATGGCTGAACACTCTATCTGAGTACAACCGATCCTCTAGGTCGCCTATCCCGAACAAGCTAATCGGCTCATGAACGACCTTCAGGTCGACTCATGACCTAATTCCTTCATTGGTGTACCAATCCTTGGCCTACTAGTCAGGGCCAAAGTAAGGGTCAAAATCGAGTATGTTACACGGATTCACCCTCAATGGGCCCGAGCCAAGTGCTAATGACTTGGAGATAACTCCTGGCTCGGCTTTTGTAGAGTTGGACTCGGCCTCAATGGACCCAAGCTCAAGCGCTAGTGACTTCAACATAGAAGCTAAGTTCTCAAAACAATATGCAAATTTCATAAATCGGTTAAATTCAAGCATTTGCCTAATGCAAATAACCCTAACTCATAATTATTAGCACACAACTAGTGAAATTTGGACATACACGACATCTGATTTTTGAACAGGAAATCCTCTGACTTCTGAATTAATTGCACCAACCTTAGATTAATAAGGAAGAGGACTAAGCCTTGGAGGGAAATCGCATCCTGCTAAAGCTTACCGAAGGCTAACGTCATGAGGTTCAATATTCCGACGTCATAAAATCCCTGGACAAAAGTTGGATCGCATTAGAGAAAAATCCTTGCCATTATTGTTGGCGATGGAAAAGCAAAAGGTGAAGGTTATATTCTCACGTTTACCTATGAACTCTCTCTCTCTATTTTACTTTCTTTCTTTTTTTTTGGCTAAATCGTCAGAAAAGGAGAAGAGACATTGGTCATTGTTGACTATACACAAGGGCATATTTAAAGTGTCGTGTCCAGAATTCCATGAAAAAAAAAAAAATCTTTTCTTTATGCTCCATACTTTAACATTAGCTAAGAATAGATTAACTCTCTCCATAGTTCTTGATATTGCTTAAACCAAAAGGTACAAGAATGAACAGAGATTCCAAGTTCTTTTTTTTCTTTTTATTTATCTCTTTTTTGTGGGCTAAAGGAGATTCTCCAGTATAAATAAGTGGGCAAATGTTAAATAAATAAAAAAATCCATCTGATATATTAAACATATATTTTATCTGATAAATTTAAATTACTTGATCTAAAGTAAGATATACTGATGATTCAGACTTTAGCATATCATCGATCGGAGTCAGTGACTTTGTCCCTTTTGGAAGAATAATAGAGAAAAATGAAACAATAAAAAAAGAATCAAAGACACAAAGGTCAAAAGTTTTCTTCACCTGCACCGATTAATTAATATAAAATGGCATGTCAAAGAAAGGACAAACGACTAATCCACATCAATCGCTGCGATTTTTTCCACTAAAGTTGGTGCACATGGCATCATATGATGTCGTGCCTTCCAGCTATGACACGCCTGTCTTATTTTTAATTTTTTTTCTTTTGCTTGAAAAAGAAGTCACCATTTAGCAATCTTATCAGGAAAAAAATAATTGGAAATTTTTAGTCAATGACAGAGGTTGTTAATAGACAAAAGGACAGCACTTATGTCTCATTTGAAATCGTATATATAAATATATTGATTGAGAGGCAAATAAATCATACTCGGAGGCCCTCTTTTAAAATAAAATAAAAAGAAAAGTAATCTATCCTCATATTGATTTAATGACAAAAGCGATCACATACTTTCGAGTTGCAAATTCGATTTCGAATAAGTATTACGTGGATGGATTGTTGTACCAATTTTCTTTAGAATAGTCGATGATTACGATCGTGCTCCCAGGCTATTTAAAAAGAAGTACATGCAATATGAAAGGGCGGAGAAGTATAAGTCCTCACTCCCTTAAACCCATAGAAAGAAAGCTGAGAAAATCATTTTACAAAAAAAAAATGAGCAAATCACATAATATTCACAAGATGCAAATAAAGAAAAAATCTCTCTTTAACGGTTAGGTTCTAAAATAGTATAAAAGACATCATATTATCTGAATAAAAATATGCTCTACAAAATTCGAAATAAATCCAAGATTGAAAACGAATGTCATGAATAAGAAATCAACAGCAAGCGGCTGCTCCAGCCGGAGATAAAAACAAAAACAGCCTCCAAACCTAGAGAGGAAAGAAAAGTGAATCTGAGGCTCTGTTCGTTTTATGGAAAATGTTTTCCGAGAAAACGTTTTCTGAATTTTTCGGGGTTCGTTTCACGGAAAATGAATTCCTAGAGGAAAATGTTTTCCATGAAAGAGAAAAAGTCTTCTAAAATTGGAAAAGTGGAAAATATTTTCCTCACTTGATCTCTCTTATCTCACACCTCTACAAATCTTCAGTTCCTCCTCCCCTTCATTCTTCTTCTTTTCTTTTTTTATTTGAATTATTTTTAAATTGTATTTTTCTTTTTTTATTCAAATTATTTTTAATTTCCTTTTCTTTTTCTTTTTCTTTTTCTTTTCTTTTTCTTTTTCTTTTTTCCTTTTTCTTTTCTTTGTTTCCCATCTTCTTTCTTTTTCTTAGTCATCGGTCGTCACCAGGGTGAACCTCAAGCTCGTCTATCTCAAGCTCATGCTCATCGATCTGGTGAGCCTCGAGCTTGATGCTCGCGCTTGCCAATCTGGTGAGCGGAAAATATTTTCCTTACCGAACATTGGAAAATATTTTCCAAAACATTTTCGTGGTTTTATTTAACACTGAGAAAATATTATCATTTTTCTGGAAAATGATTTTTGGGAAAATATTTTTCGGAAATGGCCAATTTTCCACGAAACGAACGGACCCTGAATGTGGAAAACGGCATGAAGTGCAGTTTACCTATAGTTCCTTAATATCAATAAAGAAATGCAGATTAAATTACAATTCGACACAGAAAAATCCAATAATAAGGGAAAGATCCACGGGTCGTCCTTGGGGTCCTACGTGTTGGATACTGTCTTGAGATTTGCAAAAGACGTTGAAAGTGGGGTTGACCTACGAAGAAGAAGACAGACATCGCATGGCAACATCGTGCCCAAGAAATTATTTTTAACCTAACTCCAATTGCAAATCCCGTGGCCAGTAGGCCAATGATATTACATTCATTATCGCATGCTTTGAATGTCCCTGTATTCACTATACATAATGACGTCATTATTGTTCTTTATATGGGTGGGGGTAGTTGAATACTAGATACGGTGGGTGATGCATATGAAGACAAGATCATGAATGACCTCCAGCTATCTCAGAAATTCAGAATCAAGGTTGCCTGAGGTCGATGAGCTTCTTAAATTTTAAGAATGGTAAAGAATGGAGAGCCTTTGTTCTTCATCTTTTTTTTTTCCAACAATACACATCCATTTGCAGGGAGAGAGATGTTAGAATAGTTAAATGTTAAATTACTTATTCATCTAACAACTTTGCTGATAATGGGTCTCTAGGATTAGTGCAACACTAGGTAAAGAGAAGAGGGAAAATTAAAATTATAATAGTTAAATGTCTTAATTATCACGTGTTGAGTATTTATTACTTAAAAAAGCGGCCGTTCTTTATTTAGTACGGTTAACAAGTATCGGGAGTATGAAGTGAAGCATGGTTTGTGCAGCTTCTAAACTGAAAATCTGCTTTGCCATAGTCAAACTTCTACACTAATTCATTCCTCGCAGACAATCCAGAGGAAAGGATCGGTCTGTCTCTTTAACAACCATGTAGTTGTCGAATCAAGGTGCCTCAAGGTCAAGGCACGTATTGATTAATTGCGGCTACATTAGCGGTGGCCGGCAACCTAACTATTTTATCCAAACAAAAGAAACGGTAGGTTGCGCATAAATGCTATATTGGAGCTCAATAATTTGGCCTAAGGCGCATGCATGCCATGTCTAGTACTCATGATTATTGTTAGATATATAAATATCGAAATTTCACTTGCATTTATTAAATGAAGACCTTAAAACAATTAACCAATTATCTAACATAGTATTACATGATATCAGAATAAAAAGTCCCGAATTCAAATATTTTTAGGTCCATATTTGTGTCCCGAATGTTATCTATATGAGTCGATATTAAAATGACCTAAAAAAGTATTACATCATGATGATTTTTTTTTTTTAATTTTGAGATTTAACCTAGATTTTGTAAAGTAAAGAACATCAAATGACTAAAGAGCAGAGGAGCATTCTACCATTCTATTTGATGTAAAATATGTCGCAGAGATTGTGGGTCACTCCTTTTGCCCCCAACCATTGTCTTTAGCACGAACTACAATTCACAAAAAGCACTGTCCTCTCTTTCTCTTTTACTTCTTCTTTTCTTTTTATTTTTGCCCCATCTTCTAATTTTGCTTTTCCATCTTTTGCTCTTTGCTCTTTAACTCTTTCCAATCTTTTTTCTTCTTCACGCAACCTTCCGAGTTCTCAGATTCTTCTATTCCCTCTCTTTTACCCATGAAGTCCATATTGAATGCGATAGATCCATCTAAAGGAAAAAAAAAAATTAAAGCAAAAAAAAAAAGTGTGGGAGACAAATGAGATGAACATAAACTTCCTGGCATTCCAGCTAATGCCGAGCTTAATATTATTAAATGCCACACATGAAATAAACTGTACAATAGCAAACAAAAATTACATCACCATGACATCGTATATACATTACATCAAGCCGTACAAGCACAACTCAAGCCAGACCAAAAGTTTTAGATGCTCTCGTTTACCTCTCTCTCCCGCCCGGTTGCCTATTGGCGCGAGAAAGATCGATGCTAGATATATAAAGACTAATTCACAAAATCGATTTACAAAGCGACGCAGCTAACTAGCGGAAGGCCGCATCAAGCACTCGACAAGAAAATGGCACATCGCTTTGTAAATTAATTTTGAAAATGAATCTTTGAAAATTTTTAAAAAGTAGAATTGATACTATGACGGAAATATTTGCCCAACTTTTGTTTTTGGGTAGCGACAACTAACATTACTCTCTTTTTAATTGATTGATTCAACCTTTAGTGCGAATGATGGTGATGGTGCCTCGTCCTTGAGTGTGGAGTCGGGTGAGAGCGACTACAGCTTTACCGGAGAGGCCAGGACCATGAGGGGACACGCAGGGGCGACAAGCGAAGTCCCCGACCGGGTGCCTGACCGGCCTGGTCGGCGGCATGAGCAGCCTCTCGTTGATGTCATTCAGCGTCACGTCCCCGTCGGCACCGCCAGGCTTCACCACCGCGAACGGGTACACCACCCTCGTCACCACCACCCTCTCCTGCCTCCTCCTCTTCTCACCGCCGCATCCTGTACCCATTTCTTTTTCTTTTTCAGAAAAATGAAGAACATAATCAGTACCTGAGTTTTCTGAAGGTCGAAAAAAAGTTTTATCCAAAAAAAAAGGAGTGATGTTTCTCCTTCCTTTAAACAAATAAAATAATTATAATCTCGAAATGCAAATGCCCACTGAGCAAGATTTCATCACCTCACGGGGACCATGCCAAGTAATGTAATAATTCTATAGACCATATAAAATCGGTCTATAAATATAAAAAATCAAGTGCTATGACAATTTATAGCCGACACTCTATATAAGTAGGTTATAATCAAACACCCATGACTGTTATGTCACAAAGTTAAACCTACCAGCTACAGTTTATGAACTAAATCTCAATATAACTGGCATTACTTTTTAGTAAATGTAGTGCATAAATACTCCGACATTTGTAAACTCAATCTGAGTAATTTCTAATCAAATCTGTCACAAACGACAAACGTCGCTCTCCAGGGTTAGTGGCATTAGGTCATCATCCCGGAGTGGGTGCCATCCATTTGCGGAGTAATTTCAGTTTTGACTGTCCAAAGTCTCGTAGATGATTATCGTGCCTTTAGGTTGAGCATGTCGCGAGAGAGAGAAAGAGACAGAGAGAGGGAGAGAGACTCCTACGCACCAGCTAAAGGCATGGCATCGAGAGCGAATTGGACTTCTTTGTCAGAGCCAGACTTGGTCCGTGACGACTCTTTGAACGGCGAGGAGGAATCCAGCGACGACACGACGTCCTCTTGCGTCTTGACTTCAGGAAAAAAGTTCGTCTCCTCGCTTGTCCTGCTCCTGGAACTCCCCATTTCATCTACAGTACAGTATCATCATTCAAAATCATCACCAGCAACACCCACTACAAAATCGTCGTCATCCAAGCAGTAAAACGATCTCCCACCTGAGAATCTGGTGAAACTAGTTATTTCACTCATGCCACTGTAGTTCTCGTCGACACCCCATCTGCAAGTCGAGTTCCAGTAGCCCTGCCCAAAATGAATCAAACAATCACCTTGCCGGCAACTAATTTGATGTACTAGAACCAATCATTTTTCAGACTCTAACTCGAGGACGCTAAAGTTCCTCTCACCAGTGCATGGTCGTTGAATTCTCTGGTCCAGTCTTCACCGCAGAACGAGAGTCGGCGCCGCTTCGACCGGTCGCCAAACTCGAGCAACGCATCCTCGAGATAGCCCGTGGAGAGGTCGTGATCCGAGTCCAAGTCCGAGAGGTAGGGCGGAGTGCTGCCCATGACTGCACTCAACATTACTTCCACAGGATGAGAGGAATGAAAGATAATGATAGAGAACTTGGAGAGTTCAATTCACCACATATAAACCCCCAAGGACGCACGACAGACAAAAACAGTGAAAGCAACCAAAACAAACGCGAAGAAAAAGAAGGGACAAGGAAAGAAAAAGGAGTACCTAAAGACATGTCTGCGTTGAGAACTCCAAGGTTATGGAGATCCCAACCTTGGGAAGAACAGTGCGGGCTATTAAAATTAGTGTTACTAGTGTAAGAGAGAGAGTGAGGGTCGCTAGTACCCATGTCCAACTCAATCACCATTTAAATGATGCACCAGTGAATTATGGGTCATGTGGGTATTGTTCACGACCTATTTATGTGCAAGGGTGCAAGAAAAAACAAGGAAAAAAACAGTGGGATGACATGATTTTGGATGGATCGGTCAGTCAACGGCAAGGGAAGGAGAGAGAGCTCGAAAGTGGGCGTTTCTTGGGATACGGGAAATATGTGGGGCCACTTTTTGGTACGTATCATGGTTTTAAATTTTATTTTTTGGAGGGGGTAGTGAGTAATGTGGGGGACTAAATAATTGCAAGGTTATGATATGATTGCCTGGTGCATGTAAAGCAAAGACTGGTGTGTGTGTGTGTGTGTGTGGGTGCAATATAATGTGGAGACACAATTCAAAATTTCAGCTTTTCCTTTTTGCATTCCTTCTGATATGGTCACCAACCGTTTCTCCTTTTAGGGTTTGGGATGTGAATGCTTTCTCTCTTTCTCTGCGCATTCTCGCCCATGGTGGGGTCATATCAGTCATCACGACTGCACGTTAATGTTTTATCAAAAGAGAAGAAAGAAAATTCGCAAGATACGTTGGACTTCAGGTGAGTTTCTGAACTTGTGCGCATTGGTCGGATAAGGGTAACCTGGACATTTTCATGGAGTTCACCGGTTCCGGCAATTGGGGAAACCCCAATTCAAATTTTATGAGATTTTCTATGCATGTTAGTTGTAGAAACTTAGAAAATTGTGTTGGGAAGAAATTAAAGAAACTCGGGGTTGAAAGCATTACTATTATCTTTGACTTGTAATCTATAGACAACATGGAGGAAATTCCAGTGTTTGACTTTCAGGAATCCTTTAATATCTAAGTCAGAAGAATACATAAAATACTAGGAAGAAAACAAATGTACAGAGGAAAATGTAGCGCACCTTTATGGCTTGATATATTTGTCCTGTTGGGGAAGAAGATGATCTCCAAGGTTGGGCTCATCTCACGACCCTCGGCAGTTGTGGTGGAGCCACTGCGGCGGGGGTCGCGATTTTGATTGAATCTATGGTGGCTTTGTGAAACCCAAGTCCTGCATTTTGGAGTCGCAATGGCTCCGATGAAGTGGTTTGCCCCGTTTGGTTTGGCATTTGCAATTGGCTTTGGGACTCTAAACTCCCTTGGCTAAATGCAAACGCGTTTAATTTGTGTTTTTGCTAAACTTTGGGAAAATACAATTGCATCTCCAAAGGACTCTAAAGGCCTTTAGTTCAAAGCAAGTCTCAAGGTATTTTAGAAAGTTACATTTTCAGAATACAAGTCTTGACCTCAATTACTATTCATATTCTCCAAAGACCACCACACGGAAAAGCCAATCGGAGGCGTCGTTGGCCAAGGGGTTGCGAGCCCTGGCAAACGTCGCCTGAGGGTCGTCTGACCCCGGCAACCGTCGCCGGACCTCAAGCGACGCCTGAGTCGCGTGACCCAAGCGACTAATGGCTTGAATCGCACAACCTAGGTAGCCACCTAAGGTCAGGTGACCATCGCATGGGGTCACGTGACTTCAATCGACCTCACCTGAGGTGGGCAACCTCAGGCAAGGCCATCCAGTGGTCTGGCGGCTAGATCTGGCCGATCAATGGCCGAACTTAAAAAAAAATTACAAAAATCCTTTTTTTTTAATTTAGTAAAAATCCTTTACAAATGTAATTTTTACCAAACGAAATTTTAGCCAAAATTGTTTCCCAATACACTTTAAAATTACAATTCACCAAACACTATTTACATTTTAGAGAAATCCCTTAACCCAAAGATATTTGCATTTTTCCAAAGACATTCCTCCAAAGTCGAACCAAACAGGCCATTGTCTTGGGCTTGTGTGACCTTGACAAGGCAAAGCTATGTCACACGACATGATTCTGCTGGACCAAGTGGTTGATGCCACCAGCATATCATCACCAGTTTGTCTAGTTAGTCCTGACATGGTGCTGATATGTTAGTACACAGCATATACCATTTTTACATGGATAGAGTTTAATAAAAGGTCTAATGTGAACAAAAAAGTATAGAGTTTAGGGGCTCAATTGAGAAAAAAGTTTGGATATTTGATTGAACAAATTGAAAAAGTTTACAGATTATTGATTTTTTTATCCCTACATTTTATATGAATATTAAATCCTTCAATGCGCTTGCAATACTCTCCGGCGAATTTATACAATAAAGCATGGAAAAAGATTCCCTTTTTTCTCATGGACAATGAATCTTATTTATTTTGTTTGATGAATATAAGGCAAATAGCCTTTATAAGGTAAATAGCCTTTTTTTGTTTTGAACTAACATTATTTTGAACTTCTTCTTCTACCGGGAGTGC
The DNA here is from genome assembly GCA_014182365.1 of Eucalyptus tenuipes. Lineage (NCBI taxonomy): Eukaryota > Viridiplantae > Streptophyta > Magnoliopsida > Myrtales > Myrtaceae > Eucalyptus > Eucalyptus tenuipes. Next base: position 25,348,936 of record CM024538.1, on the reverse strand, counting down.
CCCATAGCCTCAGAGATAGCTTGGGTGGATCGTCTGCATGGCAAGATGATTCTTCCCTCTAGTGGCTTAACCACAGAGTTAAGATTTACCGAATTATGTATATCAGTGGTCGAGATTGAATGAGCTATTAAGGAAAGAACCTTGTGCGATGCAGGATCTTGCTCCGCTTATTTCGAGGGAATGAGCATCACATTGGGTAGGCCAAGTTTCATTATTAGCGAGGTGTTATAATGTGAGCGAGGGTCATGTTTGACTCATTCCAGTTGACTCAACCACAGTTCTATGTAAAATAGTTGAGTCCACACTAGAGTCTAGGTCTCCAATTTTGTCTTGGAGATGCGGATGACTATGGGGTCATCCCCCCCCAACAAAAAAAAAAAACTTAGGTTTATCAAAATAAATAGAAGAGGAGCATTAATCTTATATAGATCTACAGACAAGGTAAGGTTGTATCAAGAAAATAAGGGAGGGTAGTTGCGTGGGACCATCTTTTTGGGTGGTCATTTTGAATGGTCAATCGCATTTAGACTGGATGAGCACGATGGAAGAGACAGATGTGGTGTTTACTTTGGAAAATGTTACCCTTGATTGCCTGTTACAAGGAATGATAGCTCTAGGCCCATGGACAGCTGGATTGACTTCAGTGCTTGGTACTGTTCCTGGTGATTATTAATGTCAAGCCATTCAAAATTAGTGGATAAACAACCAATGGACAACCTGTGGAATAGTAGAGTAATGCTAAATATAATGATTTACTAAATTTGTACTTTAAGTGATGAAATAAAATAGTTATTGACTGTTAAGCATGACTCGTATTTGAATAAAAAAGTTAATGGTCCGCAATAGTCACTTTTCTTTTTTTAGCAAGGGTCCGCAATAGTCACTTAACATGTTAAATTTTGTGGACCCATCTTGTCATGCTAGACGTTTACTCGTGTGTGTTGCAGGGTTTTTAAACTTATTAGAAAAACAAAGAAGAAAAAGCGAATAATGAGAGAATCCTTAGAATTAAAGTAGATGAAGAGAAATTAAAACATTTACCTAAAAAGTGGTCTTTCTGGAAATTTAGATATGTAAAATGAATGACAATTTTTTTTTAATCGTCTAAAGAGAGCAAAACGATAAGCTCCTCTATAAAATGAATGTAAGGTTGATATTCAAACACGGGCAAAAATAGTACCTAACAAAACGTTGAATGGAGAATAGTAAAAATTAGATGAGTACTAAAGCCTATCAAAGCTATGCTAGTACGCATCTTGTTTTTTGTGGTGGTTTTTTCCGGATTTGTTCTATAGTGCCGGTTCATGAAGATGGCTAAAATTGTATTTGTGATGGTCTCTAAATTTGGCTCACCAGATGTTCATGTAAAGTACTGAAAGAAACTTGACTTCCAATCACTGCGATCTTGCTAAAGTAACTACATCGCGTGAGAGAGAAGAGGCACCAATAACAAGCAACAAATTAAATAGAGCATAATGTATGGATCACTTAGTCAAGATAACTTAGTGCTCGAGGAAGATCAACTTTGTAGCTATCTTTTAGAGTTAGAGATCTATTGAAATTCCCCTTTAGACTGAAGGAATACCTAGCCTTTAGAAGGAAAAAAAATGACAATTTAATTTAGAGAGAAAAATCGATTTTCCATTCCAAATAATGGAAATTAATTTTCAACATATTTTAGGATTTTAAAGTACTACTGTTCTCTCTGAAAATAAATTTTAATTTTTTTAAAAAATTATCTTATTCTCCTTAAACTAAACGGGATCTTAATATTACTTTACACATGTCTAAATCCTTTGATGACTCATGAAAAACTACTTTTTTTCATTAGCAGATAGTGGGAAATTAATGTATGAAAGAAGGAAATTTTTCCTTCTTTTTTTTTTTTTTTTTTTTTGCTCACTTAATATGCGAGTAGTCCTCTTCAAATGAACTCTTGGTATTATAACATGAAAACAATGCGAGTATAACAACATGATATGATAGTCCCATAAAATTGCTTTTCCCCGTGGAGGGGCATTCAAGAAATTGAGGCAGTGGAGACAAATGCTTGGAGCTCTTAACCTAGATTCGCACTTCAATATCTTTCAGCCATAAAAGCGCAAGAGTGCTTTGGAGTTGGGATGAATGAACATAATGAGGGCAACCATTATTATGTAGTCTGGAAAAGGCATATGCAGAAACTTGAGAGAGACTTTATAAGCATGATGGACATGAAAGCATTGGTGGTCACTGGTCAACCCCATCTCACTTGGGCTATTCTCTAGCAAGCCTAATCATATTGGACCTGGCTTCCTAAGCCCCTGAAAATCTGTATCGTCCTATTTTAATCAACCGTAATGTTAGCAATTTTTTCAACAAAAATTCATTGAAATGACTATATTAAAATTTCGCACAAAATTTGAGAATTTAATTGACAAATTTAAAAGAATTTAGAACTAAATTAATATCTGTATAATAATTTTGGGACAAATTGAATAATTTTTCTCTTGTCACATTTAGCCACAATTGCATTTAACAGACATAATCGAATTTGACTTCTTTTGTTCTCTCCCAAATTCTATCTCTTGCCATGTAGTAACAATTGAATATTACCTCTCCCTCTTCCCATGTCTCTGTCCCCTCACCTTCAAGGCTTTTTCATTGATTTGATGCAGTCTTCCTCCATGACAGTGGAGAGTTTTGCTCTATGAGCTCAGAGGTTCGAAGCGCAAGCAGAAAAATCTGCTCTTCTAGATCTACTTGCTCGCCTTGGCGCCAATGCTCGCACTAGATATTCAAGTGCTCTGCAAGCCTCCAAGGTTCCTCTTTTGCTGCTTTTAACAGTCCGACTCATCTGAAAGTATTTTTTGATCAACCGGTATCGCTTTTATAGCTCTTCTCTATCGATCTAAATCTAGATCTTGATTTGGGTGCTCTTCTATTTCGATTTGGATAAAGATCTAGGATTCACAATGCGTCTTTGTGCTCTTTTAACTTGTTGGTGGTGTTGTTTATATATAGGGAAGGTGTTGGGGAGCCGAACCTAGGCGCACTTTTTGGCAAAGTCGTAGCTATGAGAGAGGAGAAACTCAACGTGTGTTCATCATTGATGATAATGCAATATTCAGTGATTGGCCGTCAGTTGCGCTTTAATGCTATAGATCCGTCTTTGTAGAATAGACGAATCCTATACAAAGTTGATTCATTTTGCATTTTTATTTTGAAATTATGTACCTCTCTTTCATGTGAAATTAAAAATTTTCTTCCGGCCAAAAACAAAAAAATTCACTAGAAATTTGATGTCCTAATGTTAGGATCTCTGATCGGAGAAAGCTAGCCGAACTTCAAAGAAAATTTCAGAAGCATGTGACTCGGCGCATCCCTTTCGATTGGCCTATCACGTAAAAAGTAGTTTCATATGAAAGAACAAACTAAATTTGCTTTTTAATTTGAGAAGATTTCACGCCTTCAATAATCTGCGTCTTCAAAGTTCAAATTTTTAATTTGCATCATCAGTTTTTGGGAGTACACTTCGATTTGCAGTTGTAGGAAACCAAGATTGATAACTTACCACAATCGACATCTTAACGTCACTACATCAATCGTGACAAGAATATTACAGTAGAGAAACTTTGAGTTAGTAATTATAATGTTCGCGAGAAAACTAAATATTGTCATGCCTGACCTAATCATTTTTTTTTCCAAATAATAAACTATATATATATATATATATATATATATGATTTGTATTCTTACATAAATTTTCATACTTCAAAGGAGTAATGCTAAGTATTGTTAGACCAATTTATTGAGTTAACTTGTAAAACGATGAGACGTCTGCAAGTGGGGTAGAGTGAAGTTCAAAGTCTCCAATAGACGGGGAAGATGATAAATTTAACTACTGAGACAAACAGATCAATGATGATAATAATAATAATGCAAGCCCTCCACATATGGATACTTTATCTAGCAGTTCCAAGATTTTTGCCCAAAAAGCTGAGCGGCCTGCGCATGATCTTCGAGCAAGCATTTCGTCATTCTCATGGAACGGTGTACCCTGCACGAAGGTTGCAACGATAAGAAATAAGAATAGCTAAAATGCTTAGTCTAGAGTACAAAAAGTGGGTATGAACAGGACACTGTGTCGACCCACTAGAAAATTATCAAAAAAAAATTAAATCTATTATAATTATAATAATTCAGTTTTCAACCTTTTTTTATTTAGTCAATCTATTCTCAAACTTTTTAAAAAATTACCAATATAATCTATCCGGCTAACTTATGCCGAAAATTACTAACGTGAATGTCAGCCATCTTATGTAAAACTGGATAATTTTTGTAATTTTTTCATTATATTTTTTTTTGTTTTCTTTTCTTTCTTTTGTTTTTTTTTTACTTCATCCTCTACGATCGTGGCTACCAGCCACAGACGAGGATCAACTTGGCTTGCCCTCGTCAGATCCAGCAAGGCTTGACCTTGCCCGCCGATTAAGGGTCGCCTTTGCAAGGATGAGGTCGTCCAAGGTTGGCAACGGTTGGCCTTGCCAAATACCAACGAGGTAACCTCTATTGAAGTGGCGATGATGGTGAGCCTTGTCCTCATCAGATCCAGTGAGGTTGAGCCTCAACAAGGGTCAACAATGGTGAGCCTTGCCAGAGGCAAATCGCCGACCATCGAGGAGGCCGGCAACCACAAAGGATGAAGAGGAAAAAAAAAATACAAGAAATATAGAAAAAGAAAATACACAAATTCAAAAAATAATAAATAATAATAAATAATTACAAAAATATATTCACGTTAGTGCTAACGGTATCATGTAAGACAGCCAACATCCATGTCACAATTTCCGTCAAAAATTGATTGGATGAAATGCATTGACAATTTTTCAAAAGAATTATGACTAAATTGATCAAAATGAAAGGCTTAGGACAAAACTGGCACATTTATAATAAGTCGACAACTTTTTTGGTAATTATCCCTCGACCTACATATTATCTTTTTTATTATAAGCTACCTAGATTCATAAGGAGAATTTCGTGTTAGGGGGCGAGGCTATAAATTTTTATTAATGTATATGTATACCATGTAAGCAATCAGCTTCAGTGTGTCTCAATCGACCACATGTTGTAGATTTTAATTTCATATATAGACAAATTAATCAAAGCAACTTACTTCCACACTTCTTTCCAACGGGTCTTTTCTTGATGTTGCACCTCTTGGGGATGGTGATGGCGATTCCGAGGTTGATGCCAGCTTGCTTGGCCAGAGGAGACAGAAGAACGGCGCAGAGGCATTTCGGTGCGGTAGTGATGAGCGCGCCGACTTTGGTGCAACAAGCCGGCGGGACCTTGGCCTTTGCATTCCCAGCCGCGCTCAGGCACGGGCTCAGGCTCGCCGCGGCAGTGCTTATAGGCGTTTTCCCACACTCTCCGGCCGCAACGGCTTCCTGAAGAGAAGCCATTGAGGAGACCAAGAAGAGGACCAAGGTGACTAGACAAGAGCACCCTCTGGCTCTGGAAGCCATCTTTCGTCTTGAATCTCTTTCAGATAGATCTGTACGAAGGTGGATCTTTCAGGAACGGGCAAGGAAAATATAAGGCCTTGGAAATTTGGAGGGGCAATGGCAATTGGCACGCTAGTGGGGTTGGTGAGAGGCTTAGTGGAGCTTGCAGTCCCGGAGGCTCACTTGTGGACATTTGCTTTAAATTTATGGATCGGGCACCACAACAATCGTGCCTTACAACTGTCTTTATTGACGATTTGGATATGATTAAGTTTTCCAATTCATCACATGACAACCAATTGAATTCTTCCAAGGTGATCCACTTCGAATCCTACTTCACTAAGGTGGGGGTACGCGGTAATGTTCGATTCTTTTCAATTATCTATCTTTAGGCACCCGTCCTGCTTCTATGCCGATTGAATCATCGGGTCTGAGTGGGTGAGGTCACGCTTCGAACATCTCCACGTCGTGCGAACCTTACAGATGTTGCCCTAGTTGTTGATGCAAGAACTGGAAAACACGAGCTTAGTCTGAAACTTCGCTGGGCAATCAATTTGCACAACAGTAATTGGCTCAAGACGTCCCGGATTTGTACCCGAATTGGCCCTCTAATAATTAAGTTAGCATTGGAGATGAGGGAAATTCTTGGGAGAGAAAAGTTTGTTGAGCTCAAAGTTGAGAGTAGAGAATTCTTAGAGAGAAAAAATGTGCCGGAAAAGAAAAAAAAAAAGAAAAAGAAAACCCAAGTCTCATATTACTATTTACATATCTTTTTTGAAGGATTGCCAAACGGTATTGACAAGTAACAACCTATAACAAAAGGTGTTGAAAATGCATGTCATTCGTTCTGTGTCATGGACCAATACAAGTCCAGGACTTTCTAGACAATGGCGGCATCGTTGCGTGTCCAATGACGTAACAATAAAATAAGATTTTGTTAAGATTATTTTGCTTGATAAATAAGTGTTCCAGTCAAATCGATTAGTAGATACCTGTTGGTTTGCGTTGTACTTACACTCGTCGGCATAGAAGTGACATGTGTTGAGAGATGATTAATCAGTCAAAATTACCCTTGAATTTTTTTTTGGTCGAAAACACGAGCGATATTAATTACATAACAAAATTCCCTGTAAATACATCAAAAGTTTCGGAACATAACAAATTGAAAAGAGCATATGGTGGGTTGGCGACCCAATTTCTAGGTAAACTATTCAATTTTTGGGTTTTGGCTAGCTAATCCGCGATTGCATTTGTTTTTTTGCTACAATGGGCTATGGTGAGGCTTGAAAATTTGCTCTTCAGCTCCTTGGCCCAGTCCACTGAAGGTTGTACTTCCCAGTTCAGCAATTCAGAGGAGTTCATGCTTTGAACAAGTACATGACAATCTGACTCCTGTTGCAAGCTTAAAGTAGATTTAGGCAGAAGAAAAATTATGGTTTCAACCAATGCCAAGGCTTCAGCTTGCTTGGACGATCCAACATCAACCAATCTGGAGAATCCGTCTAGTACGGTCTCAAATGATGCAAGTTATAGCCTTTCAATTCCCTCCTCTATTCGCCCCTCTATTCGTCGTGGTTGTGGGTGGTTCTTCGAAAGTGCCTATGAATGTTGCATCAATGTTTACCTTCAAGATTCCATGGTTCGGTTTTTGCCATTTTTAGGTTAGATCTGCATCTCTTTGTTCTCTTTTTACATTCCCCTTCCAGGTCTTGAAGTTCTCATGATAAGTCGTGGCTCTGTCTCTAGTTTGCTGAGGCTGTTTTCCTGAAGATAGCATTGTTCTGGTCCTTCCAAATGCACCACAGGGTCGTCGCAACTAGGTCGAATTGAGGTGAGGTTTGTGGGTCTTCTCTTAACTTAGTTAACCACTCGTCAAAGTGAGTTAGACTCGATCTTTTGATATAAATTTGCAAGGGGTTCTCGCGCAACAATTGGGATGTCCAAAGGCAGAGCAACGGGGTGTGTTCTATCATTTCTAGTACTTGTTTGCAAATTAGGTATACTGGTGTAGGTACAATCTTTCTCCTGTATAGCTTGTCTAGGGTATTCCATAGGAAGATTTTAACTTTGGGGATTGTTCTTGCTTTCCATATGTATTTCCACAATTCTGGTCTAGCCTAGTAGGAAGATGATGATGCTATTGCGAGAGTGCTATTTGTTGAACTTCTGTTATTGAAATATCCACTTTTAACTGTGTATGTCCCTGATTTGTTGTTGGCCTAAACTAATTTATCCTATGTAATTGGTAATTCGATAGGAATGACAAGGATTTCCGTTACCATCTATTCGTCAAGCATAGTCGTAAGTAAGGATTCCTTCCTTTTTGTCACTTCAATGTCCATCAGATCAGCCACTTCGAGTGGCTCATTACTTGTCATCGGGCCACCAATAGGTCTTTTCTTTAGCCATTTATCATCTTTGATAGAGATTTTCTTACCATTCCCAATTGCCCACATGATTTGAGGAGATATAGCATTTTTTCCCACTATGAGGCTTTGTCAACCATACGAAGGACGGGATCCTCTTCTAGCTTCCCAAAAATCCCCTTGTAGGAAGTATAATCCCTTCATAAATTGACTCCAAAAAGTTTCCGGATGCTGAGAAATTCGTCATGTTTGTTTCCCTAACATAGCTTTGTCAAATGCCAATAGATCTTTGAAACCAAGGCCCCCCCTCCTCCTTCCTAAGCTTTAAAATTTCCCATTTTTTTCCGGTGCAAACCGACTATTTTGTTGCTATCTCCACCAAAAATTGGCTATTCTCTTCTCAAGGGATTTACAAATTGAAACTTGAATTTTGAATATGGACATGGCATATTGCGGAAGCGCCTGCACCACTGCCTTTATCAATATTTCCTTCCCGGCTTTTAACAATAAATTCTCCTTCCAACTTTCTAATTTTATATTGACTTTAGTAAGGATCCAAGCGAACATTTCTTTCTTCGATGCCCCCAATCCAAAGGAATTCCTAGATATTTTCTAGTTTTGTCAATTACTAGAACTCTTAACTCGGAAGTTATATTCCTCCTCAAACTTTCTAGGCAGCTTTTACTGAAATATATTTCGAATTTGTTCAGGTTAATAGCCTAACCAGATGCAAAATAGTATTGGTGTAGGATAGCCGCCGGATTTTGACATTCCATTATAATTCCATCTAGGAAAAATATAGAGTCATCTGCAAATAAAAGACGCAAGAGAGTGGGGCAGTAATGATTCAATTTAATTCTTTGAATAGTGCCTACTAGAATTGCTTGCTTCATCAAGTAAGAGAGTACATTGGCCACTAAAATGAAGAGATAAGGAGATAGCCAATCACCTTGGAAAATTCCTCGAGTTGGTTTGAAGAAAGGCATAGGCTCCCCATTGAATTTAATGCTGAACGATATCGTGGAGACGCATTGCATTACCCAATTCACCCACTTTCCACAAAAACCCATCTTGATCAGACACTCCAAGTGGAAATCACATTCTATTCAGTCATAGGCCTTTTTCATATCTAACTTTAAAACCGCTTGGAACTTCTTTTCCCTCTCTCGTGTTCTTAGTCCATGAAGGACCTCCTGTACTATCAAAATATTATTTCGAATTTGTCGGCTTCCCACAAATGCACTTTGTTTTGCTACAATTAGATTTGGTAGCAAGGTTTCAGCCTGTTCATTAGTATCTTGGAGATGATCTTGTAGATGAAGTTGCATAGGTTTATAGGGCCAAATTACTCTAGCTTCTCTAGATTCGGGGTTTGGGAATAAGGGTGATTGATGTTCTATTCAACTCAGGGTTTAAGTATCCCATGTTGAAAAACTACTGTACCTTTTTGAAAATATCTTGATTTAATTCCTTCCAATGATGTTGGAAGAATAGACCATTTAAACTATAAAGCGCAAGAGCCTTGGAAGCTCCTAATTGATGTGTTGCAGCTGTGATTTCCTCCTAGGTGATAGGTTGTATCAGTTTTTGATTAATCGATGCATCAACTGAGCATCGAAACTAATCAAAGATAGGCTGAAAATTTTTGTTCTCTACTAACTTGTAAAGATCTTTGAAATAATCCCCTTTCATTTCCTTATGAATCTTCTCGTTTCTCATCCAATCTCTTGCCGAATTTTTTAACTTGGTGATTTTGTTTCAGGTTCTTCTTTGGATAGTTGTTGTATGGAAAAATTTTGTATTTCTATCACCCCATTTAAGCCAGTTAATTCTTAATCTCATACCCCAATACCTTTCCTCTTGTCACCAGAGAAGCTCAATTTCTCGATTTATCTTTTGGACTTTCACGCTATCATTTGATCCCCTTGGACTATTCATCAGCACTTGGAGCTCATTCCTTAGCCATGAAATTCTCTTATGTGCATTAGGGAATCTGTTTTTCCTCCATTTAGCTAGCTTTTGAGTCATTATATTCAATTTATCTACAATATTCATCCTCTAGGGATTTGTTGAAGACCAAGTTCTCTTCACTATTTGCGCACATTCCTCATTCTCCGACTAGAAAGCTTCATATCTAAATTCTCTTCTTCTACATTCAGTCTTGACAAAATAAGTGGATTGTGATCTAAACCAAGAGCTGGTAAAGCTATACATTCAACATTAGGGTATGCTATTCTCCACTCCATCGTACATAACGCTCTATCCAGTGTCTCCTTAATAGAGGCGTCACATTCTCCCAAGTAAATGCACAACCCTTACCTTCCAAATCCATTAAAGATTAAGCATGCAAAAAGTCCCTAAAAGCTATGAGTCGATAATGTTCAGCCATCCTTCTACCCTCTTTCTCCCAATGGTACAACACTTCATTAAAATCGCCTAGCCAAGGAAGAATTTGTAATGCTTGCTTTATGAATAATCTCCCATAAGAACACTCTTTTTTAAACTCGTTGGGGGCATGCAGAAAAGTGATTATCATGAGCTGTCTTCGTTCTAGAATTTTACAACAAACATTTATAAATGTACCCGAATACGACTCAATTGGTAGATTTACTTGGTCATCCCAAAAAATGGCCAAGCCTTCCACAATATCCTCTCGATTCACCAAGAAAAAGTTCTGAAATTTGAGCCGTCTTCTTATACGTTGCACCATTTGCTATTGATCTTCGTTTCCATTAAAAATACGATATTGGGCCTTTCTTGAGTCATTAGGACTCTCAAAGCTTAAATTGTCAAGGATGTGTCCAACCCCCGACAACTCCAACTTAGAAACTTCATGAATAATTTAGTGGCTTATTAGGGTTAGTCACCAAAACTCACTGAGTTGACTTCTCCAACACAGAAATGGGAGTCTCTACAAGCTATGTTTTGTGTATTAATGATGTCTTGGAGGATTGCGCTCCATAAGCATAGAACCTCTTCCCTTTCTTAGCTGAGGAAAGGTTGGTACCTCTGGATTTAGCCTTATAAGCCCCTTTCCAACTTCTGAAGTTTTCAATAAGTCAAATTCAATGTCCTTCAACTATTCCTTATAAAGCACTAACGTAGATTCATCATCCAAGCAGCTACTTCCTCTCTTTTGTGTTCCTTTGTCTTCTATAATCATTAAGGCTAAAGAAAAGGTAAATAGATTACCTTTCGGCTTAGATTCATTCTCCTCAGGCTGGTAGCCACAAATAGGCAAGATTCTCTTTTTTTTTTTTTTTTTCCATCAATTTCTTGGATACCTCAAGTTTAGGAGACAAAGGGGTCTCCGGCACCACATCCTCTTCCTCTTCAATGAAAACTTTTTTTCCATAGAAAATTTTTCCATACAGACTGAGTTCCCTCACCTCTTCTCTCAACCATTGTCCAAACTTTCCGAGCAAATTTTCCTCAAGTTGTGATTCTTCATGTGGTATCTCCTTGCAATAAGTAGCGTAGTGCCCAATTCTTCCACAAGAGTAACAATAGTGCGAGAGTCTTTCATATTTGAATTCTACCAAAGCTTTTAGCTACCCAAGTTTATAATTACCCCGGTCTTTAAATGGGCAGCCAGGTTGAGGTTTACTCTTGCTTTGCCTACCTTGTAATTGCTATTCCCCTTGGCTTCTAATTTCACTTCCATAACATCTCCAATTTTCGATGCTACTTCCTTCCCTACTACATGAGTGACTTGACCACGCAGGAGGCCATAAAAGTACACCCAAAAAGCACATTGGGGAAATTCATAACACACTTTTGGAATATTTGGGTCGCATTGCTGCAAAACTAAAATATTGCTAGGAAAAGACCACGGCCGGGAGTCTAAAACTCTCCATTTTTTAGCTTTTGAGGTAAAGGAAAACGAGAAGAATCCTGGCTCTAATAATGTGCAACTAACATTTTCAGTCTTCCAAGCTCTCTTCATAGTGTTTAGGAAAGCTTGAGAATTCACGTTTGGCTTGGAGTATAGCTTCCCAAACAAAGTCAGCCTGCATTCTTTCAGTTTGTCTTCAGAAATGCCTTCTTTCACATCAACGACATCATCTTCGGATCATAAATTGTCAAGGTTTTTACACAGTGCCGCCACTCTTCTGTTCTCATTATACTCATTGCCCATTTCTATTTTTACTGATGCAGGAAAAAGGAATAGAACTACGACCTACAGCTGCTCGTCTAGAAGAACTTGAGTCAGAACATTACCCTGAAGAGGAAGATATTATGCTAGAAGGGGCCCTGGACTGAACTGAAACTTTGGCGTTGCAATGTCTAGCTTGAAGGGAGCTCTTACGATGGTGCCGGGTTTATAGATGGATTTGCCTGGTACCAAAGAAACTTCACAACATTGAGGCTGGGGATCGTATCTGGTTAGGTCGATTGGATTGTTGAGGTCCGAGCTGCTAGGTGGGTTGGCCTATGGTTAGGGATTTGTGTGTTGGTGGGAGTTGGCGGCCATGGGCGGAAGAGAAGGCTTATCGTTTTTGGGTTTTAGGGTTTTGCGGGTTTGCTTCAATCTGGGATGAAATGCCAAGTATGGTGAAGAGGAGGAGCGCCAGAAGGGGAGAACAGATCATGGTGGAGGATTGAGGGTTTTGGTGGGAGGGGATTTAGGGTTTAACGCTGGAGAGGAGGCCATGGTTACACAGGTGGTAGAGGAGAACTACTCAAGCGGTACGGAGAGAAAACGAGCTGCTCGGATTCGACAAAATCACCCTTGAATAAGCATAACAAAAGTAGTCATATCATTGTATTTATACACCTTAAAAAGCAGTCACCTACATGACTCGAATGGCATTAATCAACTTAACGAAAGGACCGAAGAAGAAGAAAAAAGCAGAACAAAAATGAAAACGAAAAAGTGAGGAGATTATAGAGCAAAACTATACGAAGATCATGAAATATTATGAGATGTTAGGTGGGGGCCCCTTCAGCATATCTTGTTCTTGTTAGTCTTCCTTTCCAAGACAAACTTCTTCCAGACATCCGTGATTTCCCTCTGTGTCTCCATCGCCGTCTTCTTCACGCCGTTGACCCTCCCGTTCTCCTGGGCAGTGCAGTCGGCGCTCATCTTGGCCTTCATCCTCGCAGGTAGCGCGTCGAGGTCGTGGATCACCTTCTTGATGTCCAGCACGAGGCGCTCGGCCAGCGTGCGCGAGAAGTCCTCCCTTATCACCACACGGAGCACAGTGACGTGCTGGGCGTCCGCAGGCATGGTGTAGGCAGGGACGATCCACCCAAACCGGCGCAGCATCTCGGACACCTCAAACTCGTCATGGCGGCTGTTGTCCTTGAGCGAGAAGGCCACGAGGGGGACCCCTTCGTCCTTCGAGACGATGTTGAAGTAGCCTGTCTTCTCGAGCCCCTCCTTCAGCACCATCGCGTTCTCGTGGCAGTTCTCCATCACGTTTCGGTATCCCTATGAAGTAGTCACAAAATCGGACAATGCAAATAAGTCGAATGAACCAATAAAGCAAGATGTCTGGAAACTTTGATTCCGGCATTTTTGACAATCTGCTTAGCTTCTTACCTCTTCGCCCAACCTGATAAGTTGGTAATATTGAGCAATTACTTGACTTGAGCCTGCAGTTTGTTGCAAGTGCAGAGATTTTTAAGAATGCTATTCCATTCATTGCCAAAATTTAAGTAAGAAATTCCTTTTCCTTTCAAATGGAAATTGACCAGGTGATCTGGATTCACCTTTGGAGAAGTTGAGGGTGAAGGTGGGCTGATCAGCACCAAGATAGTTTATGTGAAAGATGAGCTCTTCAGGCAAGTCCTCTTTGCTCCTCCAGATGACCCACCCGATCCCAGCATAGACCAGCCCGTACTTGTGCCCGCTGACATTGATGCTCTTGACCAGCGGAAGCCGGAAGTCCCATTCGAGCTCCGGGTACAGGAACGGCGCAATGAACCCGCCACTGGCCGCGTCGACATGGATCGGGGTATCCCATCTGCGCCAAAACAGCAAGCACACAAGATATGACCTCGTTAGTCTCCCATTTTTTTTCTGCAAGGACCAAAATGTTCATTGTCTGTGCTAGAGAATTTGCCCCATTAAAAAAAAAAAAAAAAAAAAAACAGAGGAGCACGTCATACCCGGTTTGCTTGTTCTTTTCGAGCAACAGGTCGTTCAAAAGCTTGACGTCCTCGAACTCGCCGTTGAGGGTGGAGCCAAGGATGGCGGCAACGCAGATGGTGTTCTCATCCACCAGCTCCACTGCCTTCACCGGGTCCATCACATAGTAGCCTTCCCTCAGCTTCACCTCCTTGAGCTCCACCTCGAAGTACCTAGCAAATTTCTCCCAGCACACCTGGACGACAAGACACATTAAAATTCATTAAGTTTGCCTCAAACTTTGGTCGTTCTTCTTCGTCTATTTGACTGACATCCTGCGACTCTCTCGAGCACTCGATAAGAATCCACTGGGCTAACTAATTTCGTCAATTAGAGGGCTCACCTGGACGTTGGCGCCGGTGACGATGTTGGGCTTGTCACAGGGCTTGCCCTGGGCCTTGCGCATGTTCTGCCACTTCCGCTTGAAAGCGAGCCCGGCGAGCATGATGGCCTCCGACGACCCGACTGTCCCCACTCCCACAGCTGCCTCCGAGTCTCCCAGCGGGGCATTGAAAAGATGCGCTATCATGTTCACACATCGGTTCTGTTGCAGAGAGTAATTCAAGAATCCTAGTCATTCCCAAGCACCACGATATGAACCAAAGAGACAGAAAATCAAAAAAGGGTTTCTAACATGCATTAGATATATCAGAAACTTGTCAATAATGAAATCCGTCTAATCTAGAAACCGATCATTGTTCTTAAAAAAATATGTACCGGGTTATAAGTCTCAAGAACTGATCTTGGGTTATCAAATTTGGTGTCCGATACAATCGTATATTTATGAAAGGATAAGCAACAATCATAATCGAATTTTTGATATCATGTGTACCGTGGCTCATACGGAGAACTTATACGTTACGTGGTAGTAAGTCAATTAGCACTCTTGGTTTGGACACGGTAGATCTGTGTGCAAGACCGCATTGACCGAACACGTTTGACTTTTGACCGAGTAGAGAGGGGCACGGTGACGGTGAATAGACTTTTATGACCAAAGCCCAAACGCTTTTTCAACATGTAATATATACATATATATAATATGTATATATATATATGTATGTATTTCTGCTATGTCTCTGCTTCGTTCTTTCAATATTTAAAGTACATGTCGACACGTTTCACATGGAGCATTACCAGCAGATCGCGACACCTAATTTCTCAAAACTTGGGTTACCCATGGATTTGGTCCTTTGGCCCTGGGGTTCAACGGCATAAAGATTAGCTAATTTCAATTCAAAACTAATGAGGAAGTTGACATATTCGATTTTGGTTTTAGCCATCGTCTTCTAAGAAATCACTGAGTCATTTGATTAATATAGTCTGGGTTAATTAATATCCGAGATAAAGAAAGAATAGTAGATCAAAACGAGGAACGATCGACGTGCCTGCAACTCGGTGGTGACGGGGTACTCGTCCATGTCGACGTAGTTCTTGTTGATGGAGTCCATGATGAGCTTGTCGCACTCCGGCTCCATCCATGTCGTCACGAACGAGGCCAGGTTCAGCCTCGGGTTCCCGTCCAGCATCAGCTCGTCGTTTATTATCTGGTACGCCGCCTCCTTCGGTATGGAGTTCTCCGGCATCTTGAACCTGCGCAACCATTGTTATTAGCCCTTTCACAACATCACGCACGATCCACAAACCCATCAAAGTTCGACCGGAACAAGCTCTCAGCCTCAAGACTGACCTGGGGAGCGAGGTCCGGACATAGCGAGACGCAAAGGTGGAGTGGATCGAGACGTCGGACTCAGAGGCGGTTTTGGAGAGCACCATGATGGCTTCGAAAGGCAAAAGCTTGAATGGCTTCGAGAATTTAGAGAGGGAAAATATGTTATGACAGAGAGAGCTTGAATGGTTTTGTGAATGGGGGTTTTGCTTGGGGAAGAGGGCGATATTTATACAAGGGCCAAACACGTTGTCTGTCGAGTACTTTGACTCTCTCTCTCTCTCTCTCTCTCTCTCTCTGATTTAGGGTATTTCCACGTTTGACGTTTTTCTCAATCGAAATTAAGAAAAGGGGCATGTTCTTCGAGAGTTCCTCCTTTGATATATTCTCCTAGATGGAGAAGAAAGAAACGTGGAATGGGAAACATCGGGGGGGAAAATTAAAAAACCGAAGTCGTCCCTTCTCTGTCCTTTCCTTAACCCGACCCAGGTTCATGCTTGTTTACTGCTGTTCTAAAAAGTAACGATGGTTTAGCCCTTGTCACAGGAAACTTCAACCTGAATCATCTCAAATCTCTGATGCTGTATGACTATATTTTACAATTAAAGTCTACTATCGAAGCCACGTGAATTCTGAAATATAATAAATAAATAAAAAAGTCACGTGAATTCATTATACATTGGGAAATATAAACAACTGAAAAAAAATCAAGGACCGTGGCCTACAAGATTTGAAGGGTTCAAACGACCAAAAATGCAACTTTTGCAGTTTTGTGAGGAGGTTGGACTTTCGAGACCCACCTGTAAAGAGCAAGAAAAGAATTTTAGGTAAGAGCAAAGCCACACACGGCAAGGCGGGGTAATTTAGTTGGTCCGAACGGTGGAGAAAGCCGCCTCGGGTCATGACGGAAAGAATTGATGACTTGGAAGAGGAACTTATTCTAATCTTGACATTGTAGGGAGGAAAGTAATTCGCACCGGGACAAGGCATCCAACCTTCTTATTGACAAAAATATTATTATACATTTTGTAACACATAATCTAATAAGATAGGAACTGAGACATATTCAGAAAGAATTGATGATTTTGAAGAGGAACTTATTCCTAATCTTAAGAAATCGTCATTATGGCGAGGCATCTATTAACTTTCCTATAATCACCGTATTGGTTCGCGTCGGGACAAGACATCCAACCATCTTATTGGACAAAAATATGATTATATTCATTTTAAGTAACGCATAATATAATTAGATAGGCATTTCTCATTGAGGAAAAAAGTGCCGACGTGAGACACAAGCAGGTTTTTGTTAGACAAGGAGACATACCTAACCGGATGTCGACCTTTAATAAATGAGTAAGATCATGTGGAATTGTGATTTACTGCAGCCAAATCAAAAATACATGATCAAGCAACCGTGTAGACATTTAAATGGAAACCTTCAAACTTGTTTGGGCATATCAAGGAAACTTAAAGATTAGTCTCCCTCAAATGGCTTATTTTATTGGTTAATGAGCCATTCGCTCACTGCTCACCACTCACACTCAGGCATCTTCTCCATGCACTCAATCTTTTGGACCGTTTCTTAAACAAAAATCACGCATAGCGAGTCAATCTTTTAGACTCGTGCAAGGACCGGGACTCCACTTTATTTTCACTTTTTAGATGAAGAATATGTATTGTATGCCTAATCCATACATACATTTTTATTACTCTACCATTAACCAAATCTCTATGAGTTTTTTTTTTATATTACAATCATGAGTTTTTTTTTTTTATATTACAATCATAACCGTTATTGCTACCAAACATGCCATTTTTT
The DNA here is from genome assembly GCA_014182365.1 of Eucalyptus tenuipes. Classification (NCBI taxonomy): domain Eukaryota; kingdom Viridiplantae; phylum Streptophyta; class Magnoliopsida; order Myrtales; family Myrtaceae; genus Eucalyptus; species Eucalyptus tenuipes. Next base: position 25,331,466 of record CM024538.1, on the reverse strand, counting down.
TTAACCGGGGGGGGACCATGTCATGTTTCATTAGTTCACATACTTAATCCAAATTGTGAAAAAGTAAATTTTAAAATAGTTGAGTCAAGTTTCTTTGATGACACGATGTTGCCACTCAATTGTCTCAATTTTTTTTTTTTATTATAGCCTCTATTTACCACCACCTCTCATAATATGAAACTTGGCAAATCATGATTAAATCGTGACCCCCACCTCCTTAATTTAATTCATGGCCATGTGCAATATAGGGGAAATGCAATTGTAATTAAGTATGTCGACGAAGAATCTGAATGTCCAAGTTCAACACGACCTGTTAAATAAACATCTAAACCTAATCCCAATCTGTTGGAATGCGGCCACTAGATCTGTTCTAATGTGCGAGCCATTTTCCCCGATGCTTGAAATCTCGGCAAAATCATCGTAGTGTTCTACAAATGCCTCAAAGACATTAATTATCGTCCTTTGCCTCGCTGGTGAATACATTTAATCCAGTGCAACTTTCTCAAAAACAAAATTCAACTTCATTAAAAGTATAAAAATTTGTCACCGACCGCTCGTGGTTCATGTGATCTCTCCACCTTGTGGATAGCACAATCTTTCACAGATCACCATGGAGGGCGCGATTCACCTGTAGATGATCAATAATTCAGGTAATTAAGTAGAGAGTGTTGTGTCGGACATGGGTATCAATTCCATCAAATTGGATTCTTCACTGGATACGAGCTCCCCCGGAATGTTCACACCTTGCAAAGCGCTAGAAATATGACTTTTCAAGATCTTGGACTACGAAAATGGAAGTCCAATTTGTTAAATGTTAGCAAAGTTTGAAATAGCGATGCATCAAAGCTTTCCAGAATAGTTGGAATTTTCGTAAGGGATTTATTGTGGTCCTTAACATGACGTATTCCTGAAGAATGGCGACGGAAGTCGCCGCTGGCTTGGTCAACAATCGCGCCACGAAGTCGATGACCAAACGATGGGACTCTTATTTCCTCCTAATCGGCGACATTTAAAGTTCAACATCGATAGTTTGTTTTTAGTCTAATCAACGTATATGGTAATTCAACGATTCCTTTTTTTCCATTCAACGATGAATGGTATCGCATTAGCAACGCCGCGAGACAAGTCGATTAAATTAAAAAAAAACAAAAAAACATTTTTTTCCATTCGACGATGAAGGTTTGTAAACAGTTACAATCAATGATGAAGGTTTGTAAACAGTCACAAGTCTCGATCGATTTTCTTCTCCACACGTTGGTGGTGTATAGTGTAAGGGATGCACGGAGATAGGCTTAGTTGGATGCAAAACAGCTTGCTCCACGTAAAACTCTCGTTGGCTCCAAAGGACACGCGAAGTCTCATTAATCAAATTTGAAGTTGGAGACACTCCATTAGAAGCGCAAATCCAAAGGCTCGACTAGATAAATTAAAAGTTGGAGAGCTTGATCAAAAGAATGCGACGCTTTTGGTATCAAAACTTGATTTATATCAAATAAGTGAGGCGAAAATTAAGTTCTCCAAAGAACCTGATGGGTAAACATACGCAGGATGGAGGACCAAAAGTGGAGATCTACCCAGGAAAAAGTAGGACAAAATTGAAAGTTTCGAGACCTTGATTAGACCAATCGCGCAACTTCAAGTCCTAAAAGTGGATTTTTATTTGGAACGGCTTTCGAAGACCGGAGCCAAAATCGAAGGATTAACTTCGTGGGCCATTTGATCATCGAGTTGAAGGAAGACCAGGCCAGTGGAATCCTGGGAACAAGTCAGAAAACTGCTGCGGACGCGCAGGAGTCAAAGGCAAGCGGCAGGCTGTTTTCGATGGAGTGGTGGGAATTGTAGAAAAGAAACCGGCCACCGCCGCCGGTGGGACCGCCCACCACCGACGGACGCGGCGAAATACAATCGAGATTCGCGTGATCTGACTCTTTGAAAGATGGAATGGACCTGGACCGGTCGATGTGGTTTACCCTGGTTTCCTTGAATTGGGCAGCGGAGGAGAGGGTCCTGGGGTTCTACTTTTCTAGAACTGAGAGTGCATGCATTGCGGCCCCTTGTAAAACCATTGGCCGCTTCGGAATTTTGCTTTCCGGGCACTTTTATTTCCCTCGGTTCTTACCAATCTCCATGTGAAGGCATTATGTATTTGGTCGTGACATCGGACCTGTGGGCCGCTCACCCGGAAACTTCTTGACAAGTCTCTAACGTCCTCTCCTTTCCAATTCACTGCCTTGCCTTTGCTCCCATAACAAAAGAAAAGGAAAAAACAATCAGCTCCCTTAAGGAAAGCATCAATGGCTTTTTCAAGATGCGATGGGTCGTCGATAACAAGCGATTGAACACAATGTGAACATAACCAAAAACAAGAATCGGATGCCAAATTTAGGTAATTATGTCCGTGTGACATAAGTGATAAGAAAAGCATCACAAGATTTCATTATAATTCAAGCAATGTAATAGAAGTTACAATCACATTGATGTCACTCATGTTGGTGGGTAAAGCCAAACTTTTTTAATAAGGGCTTTTCTGTCATTTCTCTTCATTTTGCTTTTAGGTTAAACACAATGTGTGAATGGCTGAGAATAAAAGAAGGGAAAAGAAAAAGGGGCTGTAATAGCCAAAAGAAGAAAAACAAGTGTGTGCGATAAAAAGAGTTTTTTCTTCGCAAGTGTTCTTAATTTCTTTGTACTTTGATCTTAAGAAAATATTATGATTGTATTTGTACTTTCTTTGAAATCTAGTAAATGCAGAGGGTGCCCCTTTGCAAATACGTAGTCCAAGTTTGGGTAAACTTCCATAGCAAATTTTCTAATGTGCTCTTTCAATTCTCTTTTTTTATTACTATATTATATCTATTTGGATTATTTGCTTGTATTATTTTTTTGAAATCGGTGTGTAATTCCTATCAACTCAAACACTCTTAATGTTTCTCATTCCTAAATTACACCAAATGACCAGCACTATATTTAATCCCACAATTTCTTACTAAATAATCTCTTGATTCACTCTCGAATGTTTTAGGGTGTAATTCATGGAAAAAACTGCCTTTTAGATGCTCTTCACAAGAAAGACCCACTTCTTTCACATTAGAAAAGAGTTGAATCCAAAACAAAAAACCTATTCATATATAGAAACGTATTTAAGTGAGGAAATCTACTTAAATTGGGTTTCTTTCCTAGTCTCAAACTCGAGACGTGTTTCCAACGCGATGTATGGACCGAGAGTGCGGCATCATTATGTTCCAGGGCTGCCTTTGGTTCCAGCTTTGTCCCCTTGCACACGCTATGCAGCAGCGCATTTAACGCTCGACTCATATGCGTTTGGAGCGGCGACGACAAAACAATTTTTTCCAACATGTCAAAACGAGAAGTCTACGGGCATGATTAACGCGAAGATTCACATCCACAATGCCTCAGTTCCCGACCCCAAGGACACGAACACGAATAATTTTTGCGAGGATGCAATGTCCACCTTGTGATTTTGGTAATGCACCCGATGATGGTGGATTCGCGAACGAGGATGAGAAAGTAATTATGATGTGATATTTGGTACAAAGTCACAAAACATGTCTTCTGGAGGAATGATGCATCGGTAGTCTTCGTGCGTCACAGGTGTATAGAATCGATCTTATGGGACGGGGCAAGTTTTGTAGTCTCCCACACGCTACTGGAATTGACCCATGGATTTTTCCGCTTCTGAACTTCAGAAGGAATCAGTCCCGACGAATCAAATACAGGGGAGATGATGAAGGCTCTAACAGAAGGAAGCTATGCTTTGTGGGTGGCATTGGGAAAAGTCTTCATAATCCAAAAGTTTTCTCAAATTTCAAGTAAAATTACCCAGGATGGTATTTTTTTATTAAGATTTTCGTCACACTCCTCTAACCTCAAATTCCCGATCTGCCGATGCTCTCCCTCGCGCCAGCCATTCGTTGGCACCATGTCTGGTGTCATCCATTCACTAGCATAAAGTTCTTGAATGTAAAAACGTCATAAATGATGTCCCCATTTACTACTTTAAGAACATGGGGTACCGTCAATTACGTGCATCCGACCCGGGGTCGAAGTTGATGCCATTCCAAGACAGTTTGCAAGTCTTGAGCTCGAGTTTTGGTGTCATAGCTCTTGATTGGTGGTGGCATTACAAATTAAATTTTATTTGAAATAATTCAAATTTTCAAGAACCTTATCTCGGACAATTCGCCGTATGTGCAATCAGCAGTGGAGTGAGGCTCCCTGACACGGCAGTATGGGTTGCGTCGGACAGCAAAGATTCGTAACAAGATTCTTGCTTTTCCCCATTTGTCTTCATCTGTTGATCAGTCCAAGGCATGCCCTTCCCCTGAACCGCTCCACTTCGTCCCCAGTTCGTAACTGAAGATTTCCGGAATCTGTCGGAGACATGGGTTCTGTAGAGGACGAGAGACGGCCATTAGAAGAAGGGTGTCTTGCAGGTTTTTCTTCGAGCTGCCCCCACTTCTTCTTTGGATCGTATGTTGTATACTCCCAAATCTCTGGATTTGATTCTTTTGTGTGTGTGTGTGTGTGTGTGTGTGTGTACATAAGGAGTTGTGGCTTTGATGCTTTCTTGGTGGAAATCTTTGATTCTGAAATTGCTCTGAAGGTTGAAACTTGAGAGTCTACTGATGACCAGTTGGGATAAAGCCGTGTTTGAGAACTTCTATTTCTTTGTCTACTGGATGGACTAGCTAGTTCTAAGAGTTACTGGACTTCAGCCTTTCTTGTTCTTTAGTATCTTATGTCTTAGTTGCTTCTCTCTTTTATCTCTGATTTGTTAACTTGAAGATTATGCTCTTGGTGAACTTCTCACTCAATCTGTTCCGAAAGGACAATAAAGGAATGTGCACTCATCTTTAATATGCTTCAGTTGCTGGCTGCTGGTTGAACCAGTATTTTCTCGACTGGCATTTTGGTTCGAACTTGTTTCATAGAGCTGTTGTGGTTTGATCGCTCAGTGAAGATATCATGTAACCATTAGAGTATATATGATCACAAAAATTGCAAAATGATGCCAGTCCCATATACTAATTGGGCATCAAGTCACATACTTTCTACTCTAGCTAACATTGCCACCTTGCCGATTGTAATAAGTGCACGAGCATCATTGGAATCGAGCTGTGGCAATTGTCCCCAACACATATATGGGTGTCAGTGGGATTTTGAAATCGACCTATAGTTTTCTGTTCGTCAGCAGCCTGAGCAAAACTTAAGGGTAGTGGCAAGTTGGTGCACTGTAAGGGTGTCAATCTTAAAACGGGCTTCATTTCATCCACATGAGACACCATATCAATTTGCATGCACCCTCCCTGAGTTGCCATTTCACCTTCTCAACAGCAGAGGCTTTGTCTAGGAATCAGTAGATCAACATAATCACAAACACAAGTCACGTACTAGAGCTTATAATTGATATAATCCTTATTTAAACAGGAGGACTTCATTGCAATGTGATAAAGAAGTAGAGGGAGGAACATCAGCTAATGTGCTTGTGTAGAGAGAGAGAGAGAGAGAGAGAGAGATAGAATAACCTTGCTTTCTTGCTAGCAGAGATGATTTGGAAATATGCATCTGTTTGGGGAAGAAGCCTGCTGCTGCAATCTCCCATACCTGTTGCTTCGTATAACCAAGCAGCATCTGAGGGAAGAACTACAAAGACCGTGCTGCCACAAGGACTTTCAACATTGAAATAAAAAGACTGTCATTTTTTTTGGGTTTTTGTGGTGTCTTTACAAGTGCATAAAAAATAAGAAATACAGTTGAATCTTGAAATACAATTGATGTATGTTTGATTATCTTCTTTTATAAACAAAATGCTGACTTATTTATATGTGCTGGTGCACTGCACTCAAGATGGGCTCCTAGGTGTGATACTTTTGGACCCTCTTAACATGATTTCTCCGAATAATACCAATGCTGAAGCCAAAGAAAACTGCATGGTGTGAACCAAAGCACCAATTACAGACATAAAAAGAAATGTCAGCAACTTGCAAATTGATTCACTTGTTTTTTCTCCTCTCATCTCTGGATGTTTATTGTAATACCCAGGACAAGATTTACGGACAGTACACTGGAGATTGTTCTGTAGACATCAAAGCAAAGCCTGTCTTTAAAAGAAAAACCAGAAATTGGAGAGCTTGCCCCTTCATCCTAGGTAATGGTTTTTATCTTGTTTATCCATTTCAGGGATTCTTTCTGTTTCTGTGGAATCCCCATTCATTTGTTGAATGAATTACAGGCACTGAGTGTTGTGAACGTTTGGCCTACTATGAGATCGCCACTAATCTTGTTACTTACCTCAACCACAGACTACACAATAGACATGTATCGGCTGCAAGAAATGCTACCACTTGGCAAGGAACTTGCTATCTCACACCTTTAATTGGAGCTATTTTAGTTGATGCTTATTGGGAAGATATTGGACAACAGCTGCATTTTCCACAATATACTTCCACTGTGAGTACTGGTTAAAACCAAAGCCTCCTTTCATGAATCCCCAGTATGCTTTTTCTTGTAAACAGCGGGCCCTCAGATGAGACCATTTCCAGTATTTGCATGATTACATCCCCCTAGTAACTGTGAATATTTGGGGCGATCATACCTAGTTCATTGATGGAACTCATTTATGCTTAGTGTGGTCTTCAGTTTTTCTGTGACAAGATACGACTCTATGATGAGATGTAAGTTTAAGGGGGTGGAAGATACATGAATCAATATGGTCGGAAAGTCTTAAGAAATATCCCTAGTATTTGGATCTTATTGAAGAATTGATACTAAGTAAATCATAGTGATGTGAGATGATAAATATAGCTGGTACATTTAGCGTGAAGATGCTTTTCTTTAGTTGCCTTTTTTATTCTTGTTTTTGACAAATATGTTGAATCAAGATAAATAAAGCGGTCTGATTTAGAGGCTGATTTATCCCAGAATGAGACCGATTGATTGCTATGATTTATAACTGGGAATATCTGTCAAATTATCATGGGCAATATTGTAAGCTTTGGAACACAGACAAAGCTTACCAATTCAGGCCCCAAAACATGACTAATGAATTCTAGCTTAAGGAGTACTAGTTTGCTGAAGCTCTTGCTTGAGTGCTTATACTTGTATTGCTGAATTTTGCTGCAGCTTGCAGAATTGTTTTCTCTTTATCTGAATCATTCTAGTAGCTGCTCTGCTTCATTTTCTCCCGTGCTTCCGTTGGTGAACTTGTTTTGTTTGGTCAACGTTTCTATTTCTCCCAATTTCTGTTCTTTTGTTACCCAGGAACAAAAAAAGAACAGAAACTTGTTTGGTAACGCCAAGTTGTTTTTCTATTCCACGGAATAGAAAGTTAGCCCGGGAATAGATTTGGAACAGAAACGAAAAACAAAAAAAAATTACTTCTGTTCCCGGGAACAATTTCTAAAAATAAACTAATTTTCTTTTTTATTTTTCTTTTATTCCTCTCTCTCGCCGCGGCCACCTCCAACCGCCCGGAGCCACCGCCGACTGCCGACCGCCGGCCGTTGCCGCCGGTCTCCGCCGCCGGTCGCCGGACGCAGCCCGCCGCCGCCGCCGCCGCTCGCCGCCATGAACAAGAATAAAAAACGAATAAATACAAAAAAAAAAAAACTGTTACGTTACCAAACGCATTTCTATTATTTTTCTATTCCAAGAGTAGAAATTTTGTGTAGTTACCAAACGCGTTCTTTTACTCAGAAATTATCCTCGGAATAGAAATAGAAAAGAACTATTTCTGAAAAAAAACTTTTCCCCAACCAAAAAGCGTTGTCATGCACACCCTTATTTGAAAATTTATTTTCCAGATTAATATCTTATCTACTTCTCTTTTCCTCATTTTTGGCTGAAGTACTTTGAAGTTGATGTTAAAACCTTTACTATGAAATCTCAAGTCGGGTCTAAGCATTGCTATGTGACTTGCCACTTTTTGGCCATGTGACTTCCCATGTCTTCTGTTTCATGTTTTACGTTGATGTGCTGACATTTCACTTTGGAAAATTATGAACTTATGTACATCTTTCTTGTTCATTTGTTAATGCATAAAACTGCTCTCTCTCTCTCTCTCTCTCTCTCTCTCTCCTCTCGAGCGCATGCATTGAAAAAGAAAAGCTGTTTCTCCACTATGGTTCCAGCATAGTTGTGACATCCTAAATTTTTCATTCTATCTATTATGTTAGCAATATTGTTTATATAGAAATGAGACGCATATTTCTCCATATGGCATTAATTATTACATTATTCTCTTCCTCTCTCATAACCATACTTTATTAGCCACTTGTAGCCTTTCTATTTGAATACCTCTCTCCATTTTCCACTGAGTATTTCAATTCACATGCTCTTATTTGTGCCATTGAATCTACCCTTAAGATGACATCATTCATGACAATTCTTGATAAGCTTGAAGTATTATAAATCAAATAATGATTCTTATTCATGCATCCACCTGAATGATCTTATGTTCTCTCCAATCATCATCTTTAATTAGCTACTCAAATTAAGTCACTTGTTGCTCATACAAATAACCCACATGCTCTTGGTTTGTGACATTAAACTTGGCCTGACAAATGATATCATGTATTATGTCACCTCTTTTGACTTTAGTCCGTTAATACTCTTTATAAGCTTGAGTCCGCATTCATGGATTCTACTTGGCCAAGGATGTCTCTTTCTCTCCAATCAAATATATTACTCGCGTTAAGCCACTTGTAAGAATTGGAACATTGTTATCTCTCTTTTGCACCTAGTATTTGTAACTCAAGGTCATCATTACTTTAACCTTGGTTATTTGATCTTATCTCTTGATAACTTTTGAGTAGCCTTCAAAATACATCCCCTTAGTCATGTAATTCCATTCCAAGATGCTTCAACTCTTCAAATTTTCTCCAAATTTTCATTTTCCAATCTTTCGAGTAAGTAATGATTCCACTCTTGTGTTGGTTCAAGCTTCGAATTTCACCTTTTCGAGAGGGTACAAGATAATTTGGTGAGCTTTATTCTCTTTTATCAAATTAGTTTGTTAAAAGATTGAAAATTGTTAATCTCTGTTCTTGTTTGTTTTGCCCTGAAGGTAATCAAGGCTTTGTTTGAGGTAGGTAAGATTCTATGGGCTAAGTTAGATTGATCTACTTAGTATTTTTGACTTGATTGTTTAATGGCTATTAATTTTGTCAATCTAACTTAGCCCCTAGAGTTTCACTTACCTCGAACACGGACTTGGACAACTCAAAACCTCAACCACATTCAAGGAAAAATAAAAAAGAACAAAGATCGACAACTTCCAATCTTTTAACAAAACTAGTTTAATAAAAGAGAATAAAGCCCATCAAATCACCTTGGACCCTTTCGAAAAGGTGGAATTTGAAGCTTCAACCAACATGAGGGTGGAACCTTGCTTACTCAAAAGATTGGAAAATGAAAATTTGGAGAAAAGTTGAAGACTCAAAGTGTTTTGGAATGGAATTACATGACCAAACAAATGTACTTTAAAGGCTACTTAGAAATTACCAAGAGATAAGATCAAATAACTTTGGGTTATAAAACACTAGGTACAAAAAAGAGAAAAGTGTTCCATCCCAAAAACTACAAGTGACTTAATGTGAGTAGCTAAAATGAGATATTTGATTGGAAAGAGAAAGCATCATAGGTCAAGTAAATTGCATGAATGAGGACGCAAACTTATCAAGAGCATTAATAGACTAAAGTTAAAAAGGGGTGATGTAATACGTGATATCATTTGTTAAGCTAAGCTCAATGTCATAAATTAAGAGTGTGTGGTCATGTATATGGGTGACAAGTGGTTTAATTTGAGTAGCTAAATAAAGATAATGATCGGAGAGGGCACAAAATTCAACTAAGTAGGTGCATGAATGAGAATCATTATTTGATCTGTAATAATTTAAGCTTATCAAGAGATGTCATGGATGATGTCATCTTAGGGGTTAATTCCATGACACAAATAAGAGCATGTGAGTTAAAATACTTGGTGGAAAATGAAAAGAGGCGTTCAAGTAGAAAGGCTACAAGTAGCTAATAAAGTAATGTTATGAGAGGGAGAGAATCATGGTATCATTAATGCCATGTGAAGAAAGATGGGTCTCATTTCTGAATAACACAATATTACTAACATATTAGATAGAACAAAAAATTAGGATATCATAATATTAGCTTCCAAATTGAAATCTTTAGGTTTTCCTTAGATTGTCATGGTCAGTGTATGAATGCTAAGATGTCATCTTCTAAAAGTTCCAATCTTTTGAGTAAGCAAGGGTTCTACTCGTGTTGGTTGAAGCTTCAAATCTTCCCTTGAATCTTTTGAGTAAGCAAGGTTTAGTGATTGTGAAGCCCTAATTTATTTTTTCCTTTTCTAATTAGAGAATAAAGTTAGATGGATAAAAATATGGACATGTTAACTCTTCATTTTGAATGTCCAACTCGACACATTATATTCCATGACATCAAATAATGACTGATTTATCATCTGATCAAATAGAATAAATGCATTGAACATTTAGCAATAATTTAACGACCACATTAAATAAATTAAAATACATGGATAGCATTATACATTGAGTCAAAGTTTATGCACTGTTAGTATAATTTTCTCTATTTATAATTCTTCCATGCCTTGATGACAGAAATCTAGCAGAAAACTCAATGGAGCTTTCAACCTCTAGGAAGCAAACTTGTTTCTTCTTATGATTCAGAAATTTATGAGCTCTGGTGACAATAGGTAGCTGCTAATTCTCTGTTACACACATCTTTTTACATAACAAGTTGGGACGATACTTTCTTGTTCAAGATGAAATATGCCAATGCTGCAGGTGATTAGAACAAATAAGTGATACCGTAATCTGCTGTCTTTCATCCCATATACACCTTTTATCCATAAACTTTTCTTCCTCGCCTTCTGCTAATCTTAAACAGTTATGGGTTCAGCAAAAAAGTAGAATAGTTATGATTGTATAGAAGTGTGTAGGCTGACTCTTCTCTGCGACAGTACCTGCATTGAAGCCTTCAGAAAGTGTGGACTCCATTTGCCCTTTAGCAACCGCAGCCCAACATGCAGTATCTTTGTTAGGACTCTGTCTGGTCGCCCTGGGTACTGGGGGGATCAATCCATGTGTTTCGTCTTTTTGCGCCGATCAGTTTGATGACACCGATCTGAGAAAGTGAGTGAAGAAGGGGTCTTTCTTCAATTTGTATCAAGTACTCTAGTAGATTCAAGACAACATGGGTTGGGGCTTAGGATTCGGTATTCCTGCACTAGTTTAGGGCATTGCTATTGTTTATTTCTTCTCAGGCACGCCTCTCTATTGATTCCAGAAACCAGGGGTAGCCCTATCACAAGGATGTGTCAGATTTTGGTCGCATCCTTCCATAATTGGAACGTGGATTTCCCTGAGGACGGTAGTGTCCTGTATGAAACACAAACAGAAGAACCCTGCTATAGAAGGAAGCCACAAAATAGAACACAGCGATGAGTTGAAGTAAGTTGTCTTTTCTTCTCTTTTCTTATCATTTGAATTTTTCAACCAGTATTTGGTAAATTAGTGTTTCTGCTTATTTATACAATATACATACGTAAACAAACTCTTTAGTGGACACCTGATACCTCTGGATCTGGACATATAAAGTTGTCTGTACTGAAACACTTCATCTTGATTATATGCGTGCAATGTCAACATCTTCCTGTGCAACTACTTTGACACGAAACCATTTTAACAGAAGAAGTTATGAAAGACCTGTCGAAGATTTTCCATCACACCCACAAAACATCGTGAGAACAATACCCACTAAATAATACCTTCGTTAGTTTTGCATCCAAATTTTGGACCTTTATTCATGTCTCCTTTATACTATTCCAAATTTACAACGCGTACTCATTTTGAGAGCTTGTGCAAGACCAAGTTTCATAGTTCCCCATACATTTTTTTGCTTATCATGCCAGAGGAGATGACAAATTATCTACTGCAAAGGTGGCCAAAGGACTGACGGTCTCTACTATAATAATAGATGCCTTGATAATGCTGCTATAGTCACTGATGCCGAGTCCAAAAGCGGGCACTTTTCCAATGTGTGGAGGCTTTGTACAGTCACTCAAGTGGAGGAGCTGAAGATTTTGATCCGTATGTTCCTAATCTGGGCCACAAGAATCATGTTTCCTGTTGAATACGCACAGTGGCTGCCATGTTCGTGGAACAAGGGGAAATGATGGATACTTCCATTGGCTGTTTCACTAATCCTGCAGCATCTCTATTTACTTTCAACATCATAAGCGTGATATTCTGGATGCCCGTTTACTAGGGGGTCATCGTTCAATTGTGAGGTAATTCACGGTAAAAGAAAGAGGCCTTTCTGAGTTGCAGCGGATGGGCATTGGCCTCTTTATATCAGTTCTCTGCATGTTGGCCGCTGCTTTAATGGAGATTAAGCAGCTCCATATTGTTAGAGAACTTGGCTTGGCTGATAAAGACGTTGCCATGCCAACGAGCATCCTTTGGCAAGCGCCACAATACTTCTTGCTGAATGCTGTGGAGATATTCACTTTCATCTGGAAGCTGAGTTCTTCTATGACCAAGCTTCGGATGCCATGCGGAGCTTATGCAGTGTACTGTCCCTTTTGACTAGTTCTCTCGGGAATTACATGAGCTTCTTGATCTTGATAATCGTGACGTTCCTCACGACCATCGGCAGGCAGGTCAGGTGGATATCCAATAACTTGAACAAGGGCCACCTCGACTACTTCTTCTGACTTCTAGCAGGGCTCAGCTTCTTGAACTTGCTCGTCTACATCGTCTGTGCCAAGAAGTATAGACAGAAAAAGCCTCGAGGGTTTTGCAGATTTTTCCATGAATTTCACTAAAAAAGGATTGGGCCTCAGCAAAATTTATAATTCTCTAGTGTTTGCCTGCATGGAGGTGTTTGTAAAGCAAAGCATGCGGTTCCAATGTGAACTCGTCATTTTGTATCATGAGATATCAGAAGGATCTACTTCTTGTACTCTTCAGAATTATAAAATTGGTGGGTTTGCACAGAGCTTCCTCTGCTCTCATTGTTTTTTTGGGCAGATTTTCATGGTTTGTCCATGCAGTCTTGTGCACTTTCATATTCATTGAGAAAATGAGGTGAGAAAAGTGAATTCAATTCCTAAATGCTTCTCATATATTCATGGGTGCATTGGCCGTTGATGTCTGGTCTTTCTTTTGCCTATATTGTAAGGTTTTAGAAGCTCAATCTGATCACCTCTGTTCAAGACTGACTTCAATTGAATGTGATTTCATTAAGACTGCGACTTCAAATCAACATTTGCAAGGGATAATAAGTGCACATTGGGCTTGAGATAAATGCAAATCTTCACTCGAAATTGAAACAACAATAAAAAGAAGTAAAAATTCATAACTTCGAAACGCTCCGTCAGGAAAGTTTTTTCAAAAGGCTACCTCAGGCATGTTCTGTTCTAGACATAGGTGCCATGAGGGGCCTTCAGCTACATGTGAAGTGCTTATTTGTACTTGGTTATTTACAAGGGGTGTGAATGGGGTCAAAGTTAGTCTACCGAATACCTCTTGAGTACTCATTAACAGAATGTAATTATTTACGAGGAGAGTGATTGAAGTCAAAGCGAGTTTGTCGGAGGGAGAAACCCAATCGATGAATGAGTGTTGTTAGAGATTTGAGTTTGGCATAAGGGAATCCAATCGTTAACATCGCAGACTCAACCATTTCGCCATTTCGACATGGGACTCCTTTCCTTCTCAACTCGGCCTTTGATATGTGCACATTCTCAAGGATACACGGCTATACGCAAAAAGACTATGTATTTTATTTTATTTTACTAAGTGATTATTTACAAAGAGAATCATAGAAATTTAAAAAAAAAAAAGTCAATACCACTAAAAATCCCAAACCAATAGCCATATTTTCCCAATTTAATTTTTATGCCACAAAAAATCTCAAGCTAGTATATTCATGCCATAGTTACCTTAAATTAATTTTTTATATCTCCAAACCAATATGTTTATGCAACATTTATCCCATATTAGTATACTCATGCCACATTTACCCCAAATTACAATAAATATGGGATTTTTTGGCCAAATGTGGCATGAGTATCACAATAATTAATTTGGACTAAATGGGGTGCAAATATACTAGTTTGGAATAAATGTGGAGAGTATGTATTAGTTCGGGAGTTTCTACAACACAAAAATTAGTTCAGGCAAAGACAACATAGGTGTATCGATTTAGGATTTTCGGTTCTATTAATCCCAAAAAGAAAAAAAGTGTGCGTACGTGGAAAAATGAAGAAAAGATTTAGGTGTAATAAGGCTTTCGGGGCACGTTGGAAAGACCGTAACGACTGTCCCCTCTTTCGTGGAGTTCTATTGGAGATATTATACGGCCCCAACGCTGCCAAACGACTTCGGAATCTCGGACAATTTCGTCAAACGTGCAGCCTAGAAGCAAAGTGCGACACCCGGACCCGGCACTGTAGGCGCATGAGATTCTCTTTTCCCTGTTTATCTTTTTTTCCTTGTTAGGTCCCGGCAGGGCCAGCACCTCCTTCCTTCCCTTGAATCTTTCTCCAGTTTGTGCCTGGAGATTCGGAATCTGCTGGAGACAGAGCGAAATGGGTTCTGTGGAGGAGGAGAGGCGGCAGCTAGAAGATGGGCTATTGCAGGTTTCTCTTCCAACTGCTTCCCCGCTGCTATTCTTTGGATCTTGTGTTCTATCTTGTCAGACCACTGGATTTGGTTTTTTCTGTTCTTTTTTTTTTGGGTTCTGTGTGCACAAAAGGAGTGGGGGTTCTGATGGTTTCTTGGTGGAAGTTTTGATTCTGGGATTGCCTGAAAGGTTGAAACTTGAGAGTATATCAAACTCTTTTCTTGTTTGTCTACTGAATGGGACTAGCTAGTTGCAGGAGCTGCTGGAATGTGGTCTTTCTTGTTCTCTGATATCTTATGTCTTAATTGTCTTTCTCCATTCCGATAGGACGATAAAAAAATGTGCGCTAATTTTTCGTTGTGCTCCAGTGGCTGGCTGCTGGTTGACCCAGTGATTTCTTGACTGGCATTTTAATTTCAAATCTGCTTCTTGAAGGTGTTGTGGCTTGATGACTTAGTCAAGATATCATGTGACCAAAAGAATATACCTGATCGTCAGGATTGCAAAATGATGCCAGTCCCATATACTCATTTGGCATTTAGTCAGTGACTTTGTACTTCGGTTGCCATTGTCATTTTAAGATTCCGAAGATAATAACCATTCCGCTTAGCTTCAAGGAACTCAACCTCCACCCCACACTTACAGGTTTTTGTAATAAATGCACTAGCATCATCTGAATCAAACTGCGGCATTTGTCCCCAATTGTCCCCAAGACACATATGGGTGTGAGTGGGATTTTGAAATCGCTCTAAAGTTTTCTGTTTACGAATAGAGATTGCCAGTAGAAAAAGATTGGGGCCTCAGCAACACTAATGGCTACTGGCAAGCTGGTGCACCTAATAGGTGTCAATTTTGAAATGGGCTTAACCTCACCCACGCAAGACACCTTATCAACTTTCATGACCCATGGCTTCTTGAATTGCTAATTTCAGTTTCTCAACAACAGAGGCATTGTCTAGGAATATATGGATCAGGTAAGCACAAATGCAAGTCACAAACTAGAGTATATACCTAATATAATCCTCATTGAAACAGGAGGGACTTCATGGCAATGTGATAAAGAAGTAGAGAGAGGAGCATCAGTTAATGTGTCTGACATTGTGAAGATTAATCTTGGATTCTATGGAGTGAGATAGAATAACCTTGCTTTTTTGCTAGCAGAGATTAATAGGAAAAATGTCTTTATTACCTGTATGCATCTACGTGGGGAAGAAGCCTGCTACCGCAATATTTCATATCTGCCATTTTGTATAACTGAGCAGAACCTGAGGGAAGGAATGAAAACATGCTGCCTCATGGACTCTCGACATTGAAATAAAAATACCATCCTTTTGATTTCAAGTTTTGTGGTACTGGTTACAAGTGCATAAGAAAGAATAACTTGGTTAGATCTTGAAATACAATTGATGTAAGCGTAAATTTCTTTTTGTTTTTAAACAAAATGACGACTTATTTAAATGTGCCGGTGCATTGCACTTGGAATAGGCTCCTAGGTATGATATTTTAGGACCCTCTCAACATGATTTCTCTGAACTATACCAACTTTGAAGACAAAGACAATCGTATGGCATGAACCAAAGCACTGATTTCTGACATTAAAAGAAAAATAAACAACTTGAACATCAAACACTTCCTCATTCCTTTTTGTCCGCTCTCATCTCTGGATATCTTCTGTAATACCCCAGGATCAGAGTAATGGACTGTACACTGGAGATGGTTCTGTAGACGTCAAAGGAAAGCCTGTCTTAAAAAGCAACACTGGAAATTGGAGAGCATGCCCCTTCATCCTAGGTAAGGTTTTTCTTTTTTCCTTGTTCAACCACTTAAGGATTCTTTCAGTTTCTGTGGAATTCCCACTCATTTGTTGAATGAATTGCAGGCACTGAGTGTTGTGAACGTTTGGCCTACTATGGAATCGCCACTAATCTTGTTACTTACCTCACCAACAAACTACACGAGGGAAATGTATCGGCCGCGACAAATGTTACCACTTGGCAAGGAACTTGCTATCTCACACCTCTAATTGGAGCTATTTTAGCCGATGCTTGCTGGGGAAGATATTGGACAATAGCTGCATTTTCCACAATATACTTCATTGTGAGCACGTTTTAAAACCTCCTTTCATGAATCCCCAGTATGCTGTTCCTTGTAAATGGTTGGCCATCAAATGAGATTATTCTAGTAACATGATTACAACCCTCTAGTAACTGGATTATTTGGCTATTTACTCTGTATCGTTTATTATTTAATTTCCTGGGTCATAAATAGAACTCACCTCTGCTTAGAGTGGTCTTTGGTTTTCCAGTGAGAAGATATGCCTCTAGGATGAGATGTAGGTTTAAAGGAGTGGAAGATGTGTGAATGGTTATGTTTAGAAAGTCTAAGGAAATATCCATGTATTTGGATCTGATTGAAGATTTGATGCCAAATAAAGCATAGTGATGTGAGAGGATCCATTTAGTGTGGAGATGCTTTTAGTGGTCTTCAGTTCTACGTTGTTTTTTGCATTTTCTTTTTCTCTCTTGTTTTTGACAAAGGAGGTGAGTCAAGATAAATATACGGTCTGATGTTAAGGCTAATTTATCTAGGAATCCAGACTGAGTGCTTGCTATAATTATAACTGGGAATGTCATCATTTATTATAGGCAATATCCACAAGCTTTGGAAGAAAGAGCTTGCTATTCAGACCCCACAACATGCCTAATGAATTCTAGCATAAAGAGCACTAGTTTGCTTAAGCCATTAATTGAGTGTTATACTTGAATTGCTGAATTTTACTGCAGCCTTGCAGCATTGTTTTTCCTTCTTTTTTTTTTTTTTTTTTTGAATCATTCTAGTTATGGCTCTGCTGAGTTTCCTCTCGTGTTTTCATCATATTTGATCAACTAGTTGACAATTAATTTTTTATATTAAACAATTGGCTACTACACTTTTCCACATTTTTGGCTGGAAGTACTTTGAAGTTGATGTTTAAACCTATATTAAGAAAGTGTCAAGTCAGGACTAAGCATTGATCTGTGAGTTACCACGTTGTGGCTATGTGACTTCCCATTGCTTTCATTCGATGTTTTATGTTGATGAGGTGACATTTCACTGTAAAAAAATTATGAACTTGTGGACATCTTTGCTAATGCATACAACTGCTCGAAGTTCATTGCGGTCTCTCTCTCTCACACGTACGAGTGCCTGAAAAGAAGGCTGTTTCTGCACTATAATTCCATCATATCAGCTTCCAAATAGAGATCTTTAGGTTTTTCCTAGGTTGTCATGGTGAGTGAATAATATTTTACTAGATGTCATCTTCTAAAAGTTCCTGATTCCACTGGGGTTAATGGAAAGCTCATTACCTCAGGGCATTAATTTGTGTTTGAATGGGTGATGCTGAATTGTTCATGGGCTTAAAATCTTGTGAGTATGCCCTTGATATAGTTGTGTGGATGGAGTTAATTATGGAGTCGATAATACATAATTATTCCTTCTGGATGCCATGAGGTCAGAAAACTAAATGGAGCTTTTGACTTTAAGAAGTAGACTGGTTTCCTCTTATGATTCAAATAATTATGAGCTCTGTGACAATAGGTAGCTGCTAATTTTCCGTTACTTACATCTTTTTATAAAATTAATTGGGACAATAGTTTCTTGTTCATGATAAAATGTGCCAATGCTGCAGGTGATAGCAAATAAGTGAGGCTGAGTGAATCTGCCATCTTTCATCCCATGTTCGCCTTCTTGCATAAACTTTTCTTCATCACCTTTTGCTAATGTAAAACAGTTATGGGTTAAGCCCAAAAAAAGAGTAAAACAGTTATGATTGAAGATGCTGGTTTGTCGTTTTTTACAGGGTATGTGTACGTTGACTCTCTCTGCGACAGTTCCTGGGTTGAAGCCTGCAGAATGTGTGGACTCTGTTTGCCCTTCAGCAACAGCGGCCCAATACGCCGTATTTTTCTTAGGGCTCTATCTGATTGCCCTAGGTACTGGGGGAATCAAACCATGTGTTTCCTCTTTTGGTGCCGATCAGTTTGATGACACTGATTCGAGAGAGCGAGTGAAGAAAGGGTCTTTCTTCAACTGGTTTTATTTTTCCATTAACATAGGTGCTCTTGTATCAAGCACTCTCATAGTGTGGATTCAAGACAATATGGGTTGGGGCTTAGGATTCGGTATTCCTGCAGTTTTTATGGGAGTTGCTATTGCCAGTTTCTTTTCAGGCACGCCTCTCTATCGATTCCAGAAACCCGGGGGGAGCCCTATCACAAGGATGTGTCAGGTTTTGGTTGCAGCCTTCCATAAGTGGAGCGTGGAGGTCCCTGAGGACAGTAGTCTCCTGTATGAAACACAAGAAAAGAACTCTGCTATAGAAGGAAGCCGCAAAATAGAACACAGCGATGAGTTGAAGTGAGTTGTCTTTTTCTTCTTCTTTCTTATGGTACGAATTTTCTAACTAATATTTGGTAATTTAATGTTTCTGCTCGTATAGATATAACATATAAACGTATATTTGACTCTTAGTGGATGCCTAGTACAAGAGAGAAGATGTGATCACGGACATGGAAATGTGAACATTTTTATGGAAACACTTCATCTTAAATATATGTGTGCAATGTCAACATCTTGTTTTGCAACTACTTTGAAGAAGTTACGAAATGTTTCTCGAAGATTTCAAATCACACCCCCAAATTGTCATAAGAACAATACCCAATCATACCTTTGCACTTCTGTGTCCAAATTTTGGACGTCTATTCATGTTTTCAGTGCACCATTCTAAATTTATATGCATAGTCATTATCAAACCTACATGCAAGACCAAGTTTTGTAGTTTCCCATATATTTTTCTGCTTATCATGCCAGAGAAGATGATAAATCATCTACTGGAAATGTGGAGAAAGGGCTAACGATCTCCTCAATAATAACAGGTGCCTCGAGAAAGCTGCGGTTGTCACTGATGCAGACACCAAAAGCGGGGACTTTTCAAATGCCTGGAGGCTATGTACAGTCACTCAAGTGGAGGAGCTGAAGATTTTGATCCGTATGTTCCCAATCTGGGCAACAGGAATTGTATTTTCTGCTGTATATGCGCAGATGTCTACCATGTTTGTGGAACAAGGGGAGATGATGGACACTACTATCGGCTCTTTCACTATTCCTGCAGCATCTCTATCAACTTTCGATGTCATAAGTGTGATTTTCTGGGTGCCCGTCTACGATCGGGTCATTGTTCCAATAGCAAGGAAATTCACAGGCAAGGAAAGAGGCTTTTCCGAGTTGCAGCGGATGGGAATTGGCCTCTTTATATCAATTCTCTGCATGTCAGCTGCTGCTATAGTAGAGATTAAGCGTCTCCAAATTGCTAGGGAACTCGGCTTGGTTGATGAAGACGTCGCCGTGCCGATGAGCATCCTTTGGCAAGCACCACAGTACTTCTTGCTGGGCGCAGCAGAGATATTCACTTTCATCGGGCAGCTCGAGTTCTTCTATGACCAATCTCCAGACGCCATGCGGAGCTTATGCAGTGCGCTGTCGCTCTTGACTACTTCTCTAGGGAATTACCTTAGCTCCTTGATCCTGACGATCGTGACGTATGTCACGACCCAAGGCGGGCAGGTCGGATGGATACCCGATAACTTGAACGAGGGCCACCTTGACTACTTCTTCTGGCTTCTAGCCGGGCTCAGCTTCCTGAACTTGCTCGTCTACATCGTCTGTGCCATGAAGTATAAACGGAAAAAGGCCACTTGAGGGTTTGATCAGATTGTCCAGTGAATTTCATACAAAAGGATTGGGTCTTGGCAAAGATTTTCACTTTTTTAAGGTGTTTGCCTGCATGGATGTGTATATAAAGCGAAGGCGGGCAGTTCTACTGTGAATGTGCTTCCTCATTCTGTATTATAAGAACTCAGAAGGATTTACTTCTGGACCATAACTACATAATGTTTATTGAAGCAGAAATATATTTTTAGCGTGTTGCACAATTTCCCATAGTTTGGAAACAGATATGACTAGATGCATAATTAAGCGATGACCCTTATGATTAGATGCATAATTATAGACAACTCTAAATGAGATAATTCTTTTATATTTACAGTGGACAATTAAGGGCATGTTAATTTAAATTTCGCAGAAACTACCTCAAACTCTCTCTAAAGAAATAGGAGTAAATGAAGAAGAGAGAGGCACTCTACTCTCACTAAAATATCCAATGCTAATGGCTCGCTCGCTTTTTCAACATCAAGCAAATGATGCAGGTTTCGACATTGAGGAAAGCAGAGCGGATTTATATTCGTCCTTTATACTTTCATATTATGTAACGTCCTCAAAACGTTGGATATACCTATATTATAATTCAAAGATAATGCAATTTCATTTTTCTTCACATTTCCTTTTAATGAGAGTATGTCACTTAATATGAAATAAATTTATTACGAATATATCGGTTTTAGAATTTTGATATTATCGACCTTGTACATTATATGTGTATATATTTTAAGTCAGCCCAAACGGTCCAAACAGTGAAAAGTTGAAGACCCATATGTGCAAATCTCGCCCGTTAAATGGGTCACGGCTCGCACCCCTTCACATCGGACCCGATCGCACACAGCAGAAGCAGAAGCCGAAGCCAGTGAGAGAGAGAGGGAGGGAGGGGAGAGATGGAGGTGGAAGGGTCGTCGAAGAAGATGATCGCGACGCAGGAGGAGATGGTGGAGGCGCGGGTGCCGCTGGCGTACCGGGACCAGTGCGCGCACCTCCTGATCCCGCTCAACAAGTGCCGCCAGGCCGAGTACTACCTGCCCTGGAAGTGCGAGGGGGAGCGCCACTCTTACGAGAAGTGCGAGTACGAGCTCGTCATGGAGCGCATGCTCAAGATGCAGAAGATCCGCGAGGAGGAACAGGCCCGGCTCAATCAGCACCACCACCGGGGCGGCCTGCAGCAGCCCGCCGCTGTCCCCCTCATCCCCAAGCCCGCCGGCGCTTAGCTCCTCCTCCTCCTCCTCCTCCTTCGTTTCTTTCTTCTTCTCAAAGGTCGGTTTCTTCCCCCTTCTTCTGGGGAGTTTTCTGGTAGCCGTGACTTTTTTCCGCGCCGGGAGATTTGGGTTTCGTTCTTTCCGCTGTTGCATAGGGATTTCCGTTTGTTAATTGCTGCTTTCCGCCGTCTTCGATGATGCTTGGCTTGTGGGCTATTGATTGTGGGTGGTGAGCGGCAACAATTTTGTGTCTGATCGTGAGATTGTGCTCGTTGGGATTTAGAGGGTGAAGGGTTCTTTTCTAGGGTTTGTTTGTCGAGATTAGGAGATTTCGTGGTGGACGTGCTCATTGGATTGTAGATTGGTCGCTATTCGTAATGAGGGGCTAGCGTACATCCGTTGCTGGTTGTCAAAATTCGAACTTGTTGGAGAATGGGGAATGGCTTATTGTGCAACATAAGGTTGAAGGTCGAATTGATGAACTGTCCGAATTAATGCGTCCATCCATTGTCTATTTATGTTGCCATTAGCGGATCACCTCTGGTCAGTGTTTGCCATCCAAGCCTCACGAGCTTCTAAGAGTGTCTTCAATGTGAACCCACATTTGTCAAAGGGAGGCTTCTCTTTTGCTGAGTTCTTCTTTGGTTCGTGTTTTAGAATGAAACTTTGGAGAGCTTGAAGTGTTCTTTTCCAACCCCTCATTGATTGGGCAGCCTGGGTGTGCGTGTTTGCTGATGCTGATTATTTTTCTTCCTTCGCTGTCTTCCCATGTTTTAGGACCCATTCTCATGCTTATTATTGGCGATTATTTGTAATGTGCATATTAACAATATCAGGAGTTCATCTTCAATTTTTCACACACAAACACAATAGATCGCTCTTAGCAGATTAATGCTGCAATGAAGTTTGTGCTCATTGCTATACAAAACAGCCTTCGAAATATATCTTACGGTCTTACCACTAAGTCGTATCATGTTTCATTTGGTAATGGTTGGCTAGGCCTTGCTTTCTTCATGGCTTATGTTATCATTGGTGATCTCAAGTGCTGGATTTGCCAAAACTCTGGCATTTTCATGCATATATGTATGGCGATAAGAATTATTCATTGCTATATGAATGGACACAATTTGGATTACCTTGACCAGAGCAAAACAGAAGCAAATTTCCAATAGAGTTAGTGCGGACTGCACTTACTGAAGTTAACCCTTATGCCGTTTACAACCTTTTTTGAATGGAAGCTTTTGTAGATCAATGGCTTTTGTATCCCATTCTAGTTAGTTTTCTTCCTCGCTGTTCTTTTTATATTTCTCTATTTATGTTTCTTATTCACTAGACCATCTTTTTGGATATATAATAAGTTCTCTTTCTCTTCTATGATAAGTTCTTTATCTGTCACTGCAGTTCCTTTATTTAATCCAATTGAAAATTTGTCCTTTTGTAGATAGATCTCTACCTGATTAAAAGGGTTACTTATCCTGTCTTTGGGATTACTTCTTATGGCATTTATACTGAACTCAGAACTGGTCAAAAGCACTTTCACGAATATTAGTCCTACTTAGCTTGCATGTTAAGGTTCGTAGCCAGATAAGGATGGAGCACATTTGCATTAGGATTATCTGCACCTCCATGGAAAACATGCTCTTGTAGATAGATGGCTCTTTGAAAGCAAGTTTCCACTATAATGTAGATTGTGAAGGAAGATTTTCTTTGCTTTGTATCATTTTGATAAACCTCTTTGCTTTATATTGTTATAACCTAGGATTCACCTTGCCTTGTGATTTGTTGCAATTCATTTGCTTATCATACATTTCTCTGATTCCTCGACTTGACAGCATTCTTTGCCTGATGGAGCATGAGTAATAGGTAGAGATGGTTGGTGACAAAGCTGGAGGCATTGTTCATCTAGTTTTATTTAGTGACTGTTTGTTTTTCACGTGGAATTTAGTCCCAATGTCTCTCATTATTAGCCCATGCATCTTAGTAGTAGGATTATGTCATTTTACTCATAAACGATAATGATTGGGATGTTTTATTCCCTTAGAATATATAGTTAATTAGTTTAGGTGTCAAACAAGATGAGCTAAATATTGTAAGTTTAGTTTTCTTAGAACTTTTTAATAAATTGGATATTCCATCTTGACAATCACATTTGACAATTTCTTAGGAGAAAAAAATCTCATATACTTATGTTTGCTAAAGTGCTTTTATAATAAAGCTTTCTTCATGTATAATGATGTCTTAAGTCTAATTAAATGCATCATCTAATTGCAGAGCTACAGAGATATTAAGTGCTTCATACTCTCTCTCTCGTTCCAAATGTGCACACATGCACGAAAAGTTTGTTTGAAGCTGGAGATGCTTAACATTTTAGTTTGGTGCTTGAATGGATATTTGTCAATATTGCCTGAATATATTAATACTCACAATTGGTTACTTCACTTGAGAGGTTCATATATTGCATTTTTCTTACCTTTTTGTGATCATGTTATTTTTTTCTATTTGGTCGATAATCCAACAGTAGACCATCATTGTAAGTTTGCAATGATGGTTTACTGTCGTATTTGATCAACAACTTGAGTTTTGCAAGGTCTGCTGCTTGTTCTTCCGAAATTACATTTTGCGTTATTAGTGGTGGTTGGTGTTTTTCTTGTTTTGGGGGGGGGGGGGGTTGGGGTCTGTGTGGTTTAATAGAGATTTCTAATGATTATTTCATTGTTCTCCTGAAGCTATTTGATATGCATACCGAGAAAATATTCGTAATGTTCTAGTGAAGATTTATGCATCTGAAGGGATGCTTTGGGAAGTTATTATTAATGAAAGAGATAAAAATGCTACAGGAAAAGATATCGAGAGGGCATTTGGAATGTAGAGACAGTTTAGAATAGGTTGGCATAATGAATCAATTTTATCTAACAACAAAAATGTCAAGTTAGTGTATGAATAATTGGGTTTACAAATTGATGCATGCCCTTGCTAATTTTATTCTGTGGTCACTTATTTCAAGCATCTTGTTCACCCTTTAAATAATCAGGTATTCCGATTTGTATTCTTCATCGTGGATGCTTTTACATGGTGTCTCAGCAATTGTAGAGCATCTCTTCCATCGGATTGATTCTTAAGCTGAAAGGATTTGAAATACATTAACTGCAAATCTCTGGATTCTATTTCTGATGCCAGTTGTAACTTTGCAGGGAGCTCGAGCATGGATGCTTTTGGTGGAAAAGCTACTTCGTTTATCTAATCATTGTTCGTTGAGACTAATATGCTTGAGCATAATTGCAAGGAATATTGGTACCTTCATCCTCTCTGAGTTTTGCTACTTTTGTCTCAAGTTGTGGAATAAAAGGAAAATTAATTGCGATTGCACATTATCTGGTTGGAGTCTTTTCTTGGGGTCAGCATTTTGTCTTTCTGGACCTCCATGGAAATAATATTTGGAAGACTTGGTTGTTTTGTCTCTCCGCTAAGGTGACAATGGTATCTCATATTTGATTAGTTTTGTGTTGCTTAGTTAAGGAAGGTGAGAATAAATTCCCATCTCCAACAGCTCAGTTTCAGTGAGGCTTGTTTTCTCCTGTCAAGATAACTTGGTTTGACCAAGTCAGTCATACCAGGTCATGCTAGTTCCCATTTTATAGCGTGATGCTGATCAGTGACAGTTATACTATTAAGGTAGATGTTAGTTTATCGTCAAGCTAAAATGTTGCACTAAAGTAACAGAAAAAGATTTTGAGAATTTGATGGGCTAACAAGCATAATTGTTTCCAAGAATTTGACAGACTAGGCTGTATGATTGTCATATTTAGAGAAAACAAAAATTTGATGGGAAATTCATTGCATAACATGGTGTGCAATATTTCCAAAAGTAATGAAATATTAAATCTCAATCTCTTCATTTTAGTTTATATCTTTGGGTTAAAAAGATGATGCTATTACAAGTGTTATAATTTTAACATTTTTTAAGCGCTGAGGTACCAGCCTGTTCTTTCACACTCTGATTCAATACAACAGAATGGAAATTTGCTGCTTTAAATTTGGTTGGGCATATGTTAGGCCTGGGGTGCGATCTTTTTTCACTTACCCATAGTTACATCTTCAGTGAGATTATAGCTGGCTGTGTAAAATGTTAAATTAAGCTGCTGACGGTAGTAGCTGTGGTGGTGGAGGTGAGGTGATTGAAGGAGAGCTGGCAAGACTGCCGGTAGTGGAGTAAAGTGGAGATTGTAGCAGTAACAGTAGCTTGTGGAGGACTGGTGGTTCGGGTTGGTGATGGTGGAAGGAGCAGCGGTAGACTGGTGGCGAAGTTGGTGGTTTAGGAGGCATGTTAAAGTTTTCGGCTCAACCAAGCTACCGTCTGTTTGTGATCAAGATGGCTGACCCTTTCTCGTCCAAATATTATGGCTTTAGCGTAGGGGTCCTTCCCCTCAATTTTTTCATAGAAACACGGTCGAGTTCATGCTGCCAAACGGATTGCTGTAGGCACTTTTATAAGAATTTGTGGCAAACATCTAATAGCTACGTCACCTTTGAACCCGCTATAGCTTGCGACAGCTTTTGGGAAGTTGTTTCACTCGGCTTTAATACGTTGGGGCGTTGAATTATGCATTACCGACCTTACGGATTACAATACTAAACAACATTGTAACCGTAGTTATACGAACAGCTTTTAAAAGTTCTGGTTTTATTTATCATGACTTAGAGTTTATTCAAATGCGCATGATAGTACATATCGAAAATCAATGAGGAACTTGCGCAGGGTGGAACAAGTTGGGTGCTTCATGTCGGTTGAGCCAAAGGGCTAGTAGCTCCACATGGGCTATTATTTAAGGCGTGAATGATAATTATTCTATATAGAAATTAATTTTGGGAAGAGAAATGGATTTTTCAATTTCTAGATGAATTTCGAAGCAAAAATTTGTGCTTAATAAAGACACAATTTTTGTTCATGGGATAGAATTTCATTTGATAACAACATAAAATTTATCTTCCCGGAGGGCGGCGCGGTCGCCGGCTGCTGTCATCTACCTCTAGTCACCGATGGTCGGCAATCGGCGAAGGAGGCGATCGGCGACGACCGGCGGTAGCAGGCAGTGAGCAAGTAGCAGTGAGTGGATCACTAACTAGTAGAGAGAACGAGAAATGAGAATAGTTTTTACTTCTCATTTTTTGTTCCAAATCTATTTATGGACAACAAATTTATTCCGAAAATAAATAAATAAAAAATTGCATCACCAAAAGGGTTTATATTCCATAAAAAAATTTGAAATAAAAAAATTATTCTTGAACAAAAATAAAATGATCATCATGCACGCCGTTAAAAACTGAGAAATTGGATGGGAGAAGCAATTGGGCCTTAGAAAAAGGTCCCTCTGCACTAACCCAAATTGAGTTACTCAAAGTGGACCTATGTCCAAATAGGCTCGTTCTAAGGCCGGTTTGGAACTAGGCTCAAATCCACGTGAACTAACCAAGTACCGAACTGTACTCAATGATCATTGACATTTCGACCAGGTCTCCATTCGGGTACCGAACGAACTTCAAAGCTCTTTTTGGCTCTCCGCTGCGTACTCAAGCGCGTCGTAATTCGGAGTCGTTCTACATATGACCAAACGGACCTTTAGCCCGCCGTCATGATCATTTATCTCCGCGTCTCAGTCCGCCTCCATGTTAGGACTTTGACGTACTTGCCGACATGTACATTCTTAATTACCTATGCACATTGATGGTCCATGTATGGGACTTTAGAACTCTTCATCTATTTATAAACATGGAATGCGTTCATTACGTGTCCTTACAACATGACGCTCCATGGTTCTGACACCATTTTGCACAACTACTTGAACCGTATCCGCCAACATCAACTGGTTACAAGTCAACCAATAGATTTGCTGATCAACAGGCGCTAACTCTACCCTAAAGTTTTTGTCCTTAATTGAAATCATTGTAAATTAAGTAAGACATTTTAAAAGACGATACGGAGAATTTTGTGAATGCCGTCTAAAATGATGTTGTAGTTTGATATTTTTAAATATTATACCCGGATAAGCATTCGTAATATTCAAAATTATAATCGATCTTATTATGAACTAATTCATCAAGAGGTATTCCACTTAATGAAGCGATCCGTGAGCACTTTCAATTCTACCCGTAATGAGTCAATGATTTTTCGTGATGACAACCGTGACCACCACAACATTTCACCTGCTCTCAAACGTAAACGTTTAATTTAAGCGGCCTTTAGGGTTTAACCAAAACTTTGGGAAAACCCAAAAATGCGGGAGATTCAAAAGTTACCTAACATTGATTTTGGACGCCCCCCTTTTTCTAGAAGATCATGTCCCATAATGTGCGTATTTGGTAGCCGGAATTCATTGTGCACGTGTTAGACGCAGAACGTGACATCTTCACAACTCAATTCCTCATATAATCTTATTATTACTTAGCCAAAAATTTTGGCCTCGCGTGGCTGATTACGTGCGGGCAAACCACAAAATTGCAAATAAAGGAATCCACAGTTTCGGACAAGGAACAGAACACGATCCACCCTTTTCAAATGTTCAAATTAAACCTAATTCCAATCAAAGAAAGTTCGGGAGAGGAAGGTTTTTTTTTTTTTTTTTTTTGGAGGGGGAAGAATAGTCAGAACAGGCGGGGCCGACGCCCACCAATCATCGTTTTTATCTAGTATATTCCCTCGACTAAAGTGGAAGACCATGCTTTAGAGAATGTTTATCTTCGTATTATTTTAAGGAAAAGAAGAACCCTAGATTGACATAAAAAGTCCACATTTCATGCTCCTTAGTCCATGCACTCTCTCTCTCTCTCTCTCTCTCTACTTTTTGTCTTTGGTGCATGACTTCCATGCAGAAGAGAACGAGAGGCTTCCCTCCCACTAAACTCGCCCTCTCTCCTCCACTCATTCGCTGTTTATCTTAATCCTCAGCACATGCTATCATTCAGCAAATCATTCTTATCTTGACTAATCACTATAATAATCCATCTCCAGCTTCGTCAGATGAGGGCTGCAGGAAACTCCGCCTACGGTCAAATCGTGCTCAAGGTGCGATGTTTGACTCGCCCTCCCGCTTGCATTATTTGCAAGACTCTTTCCCACCTGTAACTCGTGTCCCTTTCACAAATTCTCTCTCTCCTCGGCCAATTTTTTCTCCTAGCTTTCTTTAATGAGTTGACGACCGAGTCGCCCACAAGGGTCGTCGGTCATTATACAATTGTGCCCCGAAGAAGGGGGGATCTTTCCTGGTGAATTTCTCGCTCGTTTCCATTGAAGACGGGGCGGTCTTTCCCGTGGAATATTGCACTATATCGTATGCTGTTTTCGGATCTCATATGTTGGGTTGTTCTTTCTATATGTGCTAAGGACTTCGAGAATGGCATCCAGGTTGGAAAGCGGATGTGGAGATTCACTGTCCAGGGCCAAACATCCAGGAAAATCAAGCCCTCCTTCGCTTGCGTGTGAATGCGTAGATAGTCAATGTTTCTATTAATTTAACGTACGGCCTTCGTAGCAGTTAGCTGAGACGTTGTGGGCCTATTTAACATGCATTTGAGAGATGCTGGTAATATATTGAAAAGTCTAGCCAGAATCGTTTTATTGAATAGTGGGATGATTAATAAGTAAAATTCCACACATGAAATGATTGAATTACTTCCAACAATCCATACAATTTTAGGGATTTCCTTCAGAAAAAATGGTGCACGAAAAATTAGTAGAAAAGCGGGGTTTTAAATAATAATGTACAGTTTTTATTTTATTATTTAAAAAATAGATTCATTCCATAAATAAGTTAACATGTCTATTCGAATGATGCTCGTGTAAAAAGATTTATATTACATCAGCAAATACTATACTAAAAGTTCATATATCTATAGCCATCACCCGGCAAATAAACAATTGTTGAAACTTTCTTATGAGCTTGGCATGATTCCACGTACTTCCACTTATATAATTGTGTATGACAAACTTGAGTGTTGATCTCCCATGTACAAAGTTGGAATCGGCTTTTATCCCACTTTTAATTTTCCTAGTTTGCCCTTATCTATAAATTACTCTAATATTCTAATGCAATATAATTTGAAGAGAGGAATGAAAAGTTGGTAAAGAAAAGGGATATAAAGAAGCAAGTAAACCACTCACTTTCAATTTAAAAACCGAACTTTGTGAAATTTCCTAATTGTATTTACAGTGCAACAACCAACTTCATTAATCTCTCATTTTCTTTTGTTTCAATTGTCCAAAAAGTCTTAAACCTTTTGACAATTTTCGATGCAATCCTTCTAATCAACTTTGGCCAAAAATCATCGACATTGACGATCTTTAGAAAAAATTTAAATTTTTCTTAACTTTTATTTTTTTTCACTTTCTTTTGTTTCCTTTTTATTTTTTCTTTTTATCATGATTCCCTCTGCCAGTCGCCATAGAAAAAAATAATTATAAAAATTATCTACATTAGTCGATCAAGTCACATAGAATAGCCTATATGTACATTAGTAATTTCCTATCGATATTAGTTAGAAAGATTATATTGAAAAATCGTTAAAAATGTTAGAATTATATAAATTAAATTAAATTAAAAAATTAAGAATTGATTTGATCACTATATAATAAGTTTAGAATATTTTAGATAATTATTTTTATGAGTGGAGTGAAGGTTGCTCTACAAGTACAACGAAGTGATCTTTCCACACAACCTTTATTTTAGGGATGTGGCAATACGTATCAAATCAACGTCGTACTATAGTAAGAACAATAGGTTAATGTCAAGTACGGAGGCTGAGAATGCAAAACAAATTTCTCATCGTGGATGAACTCACTCATCGGAAACGATGACGACATATTCTTCAAACTCATCAGATCACCTAATAAAAATTCGTAAAATCAAAATTCTTAGTGATTTCTGACGGGATTCTTCTCTAATGCAGTGGGAAACACGTTAGTTGATAAACCGGGGTTTAGTAAATTGAAAAGGTCGCCGGCTTTTTTGCATGGTGTATGAGCAAAGAGAAAGCTCATCAATCAATAAAAGCGAAGGAGCGACTCAATCATTTCCACCTAATTCGATCCCTAGGATCAAGAAAAGTCAAACGGACAAGGGGCCCTCCTCCTCAATTATTGATCCGAGCAGCAATTTACGTGGCCTTCTCGGGACAAAGATGAAATGTATGTGGATCAAGTTGAAAACATGCTCCAAGCTTTTCAAACCCAACGATGACTTGCGAGGGATATCCGCTCTAATTACGTGCCATCGTTTGTCATCCTCTCGGACCATCGCAACCATCGCGAATTGGTCACTAGGAAGAAAGACGACAATATATGCACGTAACTGAAATTTTTCAAAGGAAATCTGTACGTTACAAGAATGCTTAACCACTTTTCTCACGTGAAAACAGATAAATAATATATTAAATAATGGCTTTTGTTTTGGAAATTTTTATGAAATCAAGAAAGAATAGAATTCTAAATTTATATACCGAGGCGTCAACACGACACATTAGAAAATTAACGACCCATATAGATTAGGAATATTGAAGTTTCAATTTGAAATCGGAATTTCTTGTTTCGCCACTCTAAGTGCGGTCGCTGTTCTTGTGTTGATTGATACGAATGAGGAGGCTAGATCTTCCTCCCATTCTCGTCTTTTAGACGGTCTTTAATGGATAAATTGTAAGTTTTCAAAATATGGAGAGGGGACCATATACATAGCATATTTAAAGCTTATATCCGAACCCGTCATCCATCACATCTTCCCACTACATTATTGTGCTACAGTAACTATCCAACCACACCATTATTGCATCGAGACGTGCGAAGTCCAATATTGTTTGATCAAATTAGTATAACATGCGTTGGAAACCAGTCCATGGTAATGACTAAAACAGATTGGTCTAATCAGATTTCGTGACTTGGCCGAATCATAATAGAAACAAAACCTATTTTCAGTTTTAGATTAGGTCTGAGATAGCGTTTCAAACACCGGTTGGTTGAGTCTAGGAGGGTTTATTTTATTTTTTACATATACAAATACTAGAATACGCCATCCCAAATAAATTAACACAACCATATAATCTTGTCAAATTTTCCAAGCTAGTTGAAGTTGTTTAAACCGAGGATATTTAAGTGCCCTTTCATGGTCCTCCTTTTCTTTATAATTGAAGTTAAGATGAGAGAACGACTAAGGTGTAAGTGGAATTATTAGTGAAATCCCACCAAACAATCATAGAATAAGTCGAGAGTGCTTATGAAAACTAGCATGCCGAATTTGAAAGGGTCGGCTTTAGGAATCACCAATCCATGATTATAAGCATCTCAACTTGTCCATACCTAGCTGGGGACGCCATTTATCGACCCAATCTCGTTTTTGTTTTGTTTTTTGGTTTTTTCTGGGTGTGTCTAATTGCACAAGGATAGCTTTTGAATATACAAAGTCAAGGGGTTCTACCTCCAAGGTACACAAAAAAGTGCCTTGATTTACGGTCTTTGTCAAGAATGTGCGATGAAAGAGACTCGAGAATGGAGCATTGTCTATTGACAAAAGACATCGGCATGGATTGGGACCAGCACATATTCGGTGGAGCAGCTAAGTTGTGCATGAAAATTGAAAAGCTCCACGTGGGGGGATTGTTTGGATTTCTGGAGAAATGTTTATTTTGAAGCTTTGACGTACCCAATGATGCAGACGATCGTGAAGGGGGGCATGTTCTCACCTCTCCCGTGACAAGCCAATCTTACCCCATTCAAGGGTTCACACAGAAAGGAATTTTCCATGTACCATCCTTGGAATATTTCACTGTAGATTAGAAAAATGTGGTCGATCTACATACCATTTTTTGCAGTGAAGAGATTCTCTGTTTATTCAAAAAGTTGTTGGGAAGAAAACGCATAAAGTTGCGGCCTTCTAAATCAACGAATCCAGCTTAAGGGGCAGCTTTGACTTCCGAGCAAGCGTGCATCAGGGGGAAGAGTTGGTGCTTTGGAATCTGAGGTTGATTATCACGTGTTTAAGAAACCCTAGTTGCTTGTCTGAAATAATTTCTCGATGATTTTTCAATAACATGGGTTATGGATCTTAATTAGGGATGCCAAGGAGAAGATTTCTAAGGTAAGAATAATGTACAGTTGAAGGAAACTCGAGAAGGATTGTAGATGGAGTTTGGATTCGAATTGTTCATAAACTTAATTTGTAATCTTGCCCACATTTTTCTAAATTTTCGTGCAAGGAAACTTCTTACGACCGTCCTTCTAATTTCTCAATGAGTTCTCAATAATATGGGTTATGGATCTTAATTAGGGATGCTGAGGAGAAGATTTTTAAGGTAAGAATCATGTATAATCAAAGGAAACTCGAGAAGGATGGTCGATGGAGTTTGAGTTCAAATAATTCAAACCCTAATTTGTAATCATGCCCACATTTTTCTAAATTTTTCAGTGCGAGGAAACTTCGTATGACCATCCTTCTAAATTGAGTATGCATACGAGTAACGTTTGGTTTGGTTGGAGAAATGATGAAACAATCTTTAACATAGAAATGGGTTTAACTAAGTCACAATAGTTCTTTGGGCGCTACCGCGATCATATTTTATTATATGGGTGTTCGGTTTTTAAAATTTTCTTCACATTATGATACATACATATATTTACTATAAAAATTATAAAAATTACGTGTTGTTGTTGATACTACTAGTTCTTCATCGGGTTTTGATATTTGCTAAATTGGAAATTTTAAGACTTTTAAAGAAGGTTGAAAAAGCCCTGTTCGATCCCATCCGAAACGGAGATGGAAGGAGAAATTCAATTTGATTAAGTTGAATTCTAAATGACTTCTTTCTTTCTTTCTTTTTTAAAAAATTTATTGTGCCTTTTGTTTTCCCCCTTGGATACGCCTTACAGGAAAAGAAAATTCAACGTCACATACAGTACAATTATTATTCCTCTGCCGAGTATATTCAATTCTGTACGCAAGATGACGAGGAACAGGGTAGCCCCGCCCCGTACGTCATCTTATACTTTTCGGAGTTCCGACAGTGACGAGACTGGTCAAAGGCGAAAATTAATTAAATAAATAAAATTCACGAAAAGGTCTTTTCCACAGAATTCCCTCTCGCAAGAATATATATGATATGCAAAAAGATGCACGACTTTTCTCTTTCGCCATCATCAACTCAGCACACATTCATCTAATCAATGTGGATTTCCCAAATCCCCAATTCTGAAAAAATTCTCTCCTCCTCTCACGGGTACACAAGATCTATGTTTTGTTCCCTAAAAATTTTGATTCACTGTACTTCGATTGGCTTTTCTTTTAAATTAATATTTCTATAATAAATTTACCCTAAACAACTCAAACTAATACATTTCTAATAAATTTACCCATCGTAAATTTTTATTAAATTTTAATATTAAATTGATAAATTGAATGATACATGACAGTTGACGTGTGTAATTTTTGTAGTATTAATCTAATTTAATGAAATTAATGAAAGGTAGATTTAGCACAAACTAATCAGTTTAATTGTCAAAAAATTAGTTTTTGGTAAACTTGTCATAAGTGTACTGGTTTAAATTTTTTTATAATTAAAAAATTAATTTGGATAAATTTATCACGAGTATTTCAATTTTTGGTTTTCCACGATATTAACTCTATTTTCAAAGTATTATGTTGAAACTAGTTCATTATAATTTATGCATTTCTAAAATTTTCTTTCTAAAATTAATATTGACTCTAATATCCAACACAATAGTGCAAACAGTAAGAGTATCATATTTTCTCTCTTTGAGTTTTCTATGTGAGTTTTTTGTAAGAGATTGTAAGATATCACTTGTGGGTTTGCTCTGGATGTAATTCGAGACTAGAAATGCTTAACCGATTGAGCGATTGTGACTTTCTGATTTCCAATTATTAATGAATTATTTGTTTTTGACTCTTCTCGTAAAGTAAGTATCAACACTTAAATTGTACCACGTAAATCTCAAGTATTTTTTTTTTCTCATTTGGTTTTCTAGTGATTTCATGTTGATTTAATTACAAGATCCAATTAACTTCCGCGTTCTATTGCAAGAAAAAATCGAACTGATTTCTCTCTCTCGACTCTCTTATTTAAACTATATATTCAAGGTACGAATGTCATAAAGAATCTCACACTTACACATAGTGAAAAAAAAAAAAAAAACAAAGAGTAATCAAATACCTAGTTGACTAACAGTATCGCGGTGGCTTGTGTTATAACGTATAAGGGTGAATAAGTCATTTAATAAACTTAGATAGATTTTTGCAGAAACGAGTAGAAGTGTATTTATATGTGCAAAACCAGACATGTTACTAGCGGAAATCACGTGCAAGTTGCCACTATAAAATAAATAATATGACAAGTAAAATAAGATAGAAATAGATTGCAATGCAGGTTTTACGGTGGCTTGGCTTGGGATTTGCCTTCGTCCGCACTTCCATATTAACATCCATAAAAAAGGTTTGAAATTCACTAATAACTCTTGGGATATTACAAATATAGATTACATCACTTCCACCCTAAGCTTGGTAGATCACACCACCGTTGCATCATCGTAAACGATTGCTTATTACCCTAATAATATTATTAAAAATGTCAACTATAAAACCTAAACTATTAGATTAAAAAATATTACATGAATATAACGCTTGCCAAAATAAGTACTCAAGTAATTTGGACGCTAATTTCACAAGATACGTCTCATCTAGTATTAAAATTTATGTTAAGCCAAGCATAGAGAGAATTTGAGCAATCACATTCATCAAATTTTCTTTTCTTTTCTGAAA
Organism: Eucalyptus tenuipes; assembly: GCA_014182365.1. Taxonomy (NCBI): domain Eukaryota; kingdom Viridiplantae; phylum Streptophyta; class Magnoliopsida; order Myrtales; family Myrtaceae; genus Eucalyptus; species Eucalyptus tenuipes. The sequence continues at coordinate 25,296,014 of CM024538.1, read as the reverse complement.
TAAACGAGAACTTGATCTGCGGCACTTTATACAAAAATATGCACGCATGAATCCAAAGAGGGGGAGCGTAGGACAAACCGGTGCACACAGGCCGAGGGAAGAGGACCACACAAGCCAAGAAAACCGGCGTCCTCGAAGCCGCAAACTCTCATTACCCTCTTGTTTTCTTTTGACGGGTGGGCGGATGCAAAAGGCATAATCATAAATGCGAGGCAGGGAAAAATTATAGAGGAGAAAGGAAGAGCCAAAAAGAAAAGGGGTGGCAGAGAAATGAATGGTGGAATTGGAGGCAATTTGGAGAGGAGGAGGAGGAGGAGCAATGATGACGGATATTCCCGCTGGGGGTTGGGTTGAAAGTCAGGGGTGAGGGTCGGGGGGACTCAGGAATTTCCCATCATTCCATTCTCTGCCACCTTCTTCATCATTGCTTTCTCTTCCCAAATGCCTCAGGCCAGGCCATCGCCAGGGCCAGGCCAGGCCCTGATCCTCTGCCAGAACCCTGCCACGTGCCCCCCGGATTTATACATACGATATACGTGTATTCTCAGTCGCTTCTGGTCTGTGGTTTTGAATTCTTGATAATATGGTTCGGCCTGCTTGTGCTCTTGTCTTCTTTTTCCAAAGGGTCGTCTTCAGGTTTTTACCCTAGTCAACGAGGACTCCAGATGAGCCGTGTCTAATGTCTGGTTCATTTCTCTTCTTTTCACCTCACCCCCACAAGGGAAAAGAACACTCTTGCGATTTTGTTTTGTAAATTAAAAGATTTGAGGGATGTTATCCCTAGATATTATCATGATATTCTCACACCTGCGATTGAAGACAACAGAGCAAGCCCATTGATCTTATTATTATGACGTGGGATAATACCGGTTCAATTTGATATCAGAACATAGATAATGTGAATTTTAAGGGATCTATACGTAAAAATGATGTCAATTTAATACACCCAACAATTATTAGGTCCCCACATCCCTCGCGCCATTGAATTAACGACTTCATCCTTGGTCGAATCTCATTATGTAACAGGCAATGTCTACAAAGATTGGGCAATAAATTATTTGTCTGATTGATCGATGATCATCAATGATTTCAATAAGCAAGTTGGTGACTTCTAAGGGCTTTCTTTCCTTTTTTTGAAATTGAAAATAAATGTGTCATTTTCATCAATTTCAAATTAAATTTTACTATGCAGTGACATTGCATGTTAGATTCAAATTTCTCATTATATATTCATTTGAATCATGTCATATAGTATCACGTCGCAAAGTCGCCTCACCCCATGTCCATGGCAACAGGGTCAAATTTGAAGGCGGCTAGACATAAGATATTTTTACCCTACTTTTTTTTTCATAATGACACATAACATATGTTCCAAAGATTTCTAGAAGCCAACCCAACTAAGATACCACGAGGTCACCCAGCTATTAAGTTCGGTAATTTTTATGCTTTACTAAATTGATCTTTGGGATTTGCAATAGACTAATCAGCGACGAAGCTACGTACATAATCCAATGCAGATCCTGGTATTAAATTTTTACCATCATTTTTTCCAGGTGAAGAGAGACCAGCAGCCACCCTACCACCCTGGTCCATCAGATCCCCCAAGCAAGCTCTGGCTGGACGGGACATCCCTGTTTCTGCATGGCAGCACCATTTATTATTTTTGTTTCTATCGCAAAATCAATCAGGACTTTGATCATTCCAACTATAAAAAACAAACAACTCCTTGATTTTCCATTTTCTGCAAATTTGTCCCCAAAATTCACATGTCAACCTTCGCTATTCTCAGTCCTCACCAATCTGAACTTTTATCACGAGACTTTTGTTAATAAAGCTTCGTATTCTTCATATTCCCAGTGAAGTGAACAAAAACTACACAAAAGCCACCTATGCCAATTCAAGCAGTACCCGGTCGAAACCGATCAACCTTTATAATCATCAACCCAACTAGTTCAACATGAAATCCCATAGGATTCAAAACTTGAATCGATACTAATCTCATAAACATTATTGTTTTTTTTTTTTTTTTATATAATTGAGGACTCCACCACGAGCGTGCCCAGATGGCACCAAAGGACCGGGCCCCTATACCTCGAGGGAGACTAACACAGGACCCCACTACTATGGCCCTCCACTTAAGACGTTAGCATCTGGAGATTCGAACTTGCGATCTCTACGTTGAGAAGCAAGTCTTAAACCATCACAGCTGCCCACTAATAGATAATATCATTGTTTATCCCTTCAAGTGGGCATCTCAAGTGATTCTTTGCACAGCTACTACGCATGGCATTTACTAGAGCCAGTCAGTCATTTGATGCACAATATAGAAAAAGGACCAAGATGAAATGGGTACCGGCGGTCTTTAAGCACATAAAACACTAAAAAGTCGGATCTTGTCTTCCAATGTCATAATACTTGGAAATCCTTCCACACAAGTCTTGTATATCTCATTTTATAGATGCGTTATATTCATCATTTATTACTTAGTGTCGGATATGGGTCCAAAATGGTGCTTGAGAGACTGCTTACATGTCGTAGGATTGGGAGCCCTACTTCTACTTTAATTGTAGGATTTTTGGTAAGGATGATGATCGTATTCCGTGATGTAAAACGAGTAAAACCCTAGTCTCTTCAATTAAAGCCCTCGTGAGGCTATTGACAACCCTGCTCGGGAAACAGAAACAATTTATATTTCCACAGGCGGTACTTAGTCTTGAGAAGACACCATGGTGTGCATTTTTGGTGTTGGCAATGACGAGCGGGTCGTGGCCTTCTGATCATTGCAGCTTTGAAATTCATGCAGTCAAGATCTAGGTTATTAATCAGTCGACCTAAACCCAACATAACAATAATAAAGCCAACGACCCTTTTCAGGAGATATCCTCAGATGGACGATTCTTTTTTCTTTTTTCTTTTTTCTTTTTTCATATCCGCCAGGATTTAGTCGCGACACAAGTCATGTCAAAAAAGGTCAAAGATAAACAAAATCGAAAAACCCTAGTGGCTGAAGAAAAAACTGCAGAAGATGGCATTTTCTTGCAGCGAGGTTGTCAAACAGTCGGCACCGGCTATCGTCTTTCGGGGGCAAAGCCTCACCAAAGAAAAGACAGCAAATACATAAAAAAATATATAATTGAAATTCGTGATTGATTTGATTTGATTGGAATTCGCAATTCCAAAAATTCTCCCAGAAATTCCAGTTTACGGCAACACCAACTTCTCGTCATCCCGTCTTGTCCCGACCGCATCGTTCCCATCCGAACGTTGATTTTCCCTAGTGAAAAGGCAATTATTATTCGATTGCTTGGGAATGAACGGCGAGGATTTGAGGGAATGGGATTTTTGTCTTTTTTGGGCTCGTTTTTTCTTTTTCTAAAAGCAAGATTTGGCATGTCCAGTTGACTTTGTCATTTTGACAAGAAAGATTAGGACTGGAATCCCAGAGAGAAGTTAAGGACTTTGGGCCATGGGAGTATTTGACCTTTTATAAGGGGTGTGCGAGTCCAACTGTCTATGCGCAAAAAAGGGTCATTTCATCAAAGTCCCTGTACTACGACATATTTCAACTAAATACAGTTTGTCTTCTATCAATTTACAACCTAGCGACCCACATTGTTCTGCCACATATGTTCGGGTGTTCTCTTAGTCAATACATCGTATTAATCATAGACATGCGGTTGCCGCATTCAGGATTTCGTTGAGTATTAATGTAGAGTCAAATTAAAAGAAGAATCGTCTTTCAAGTTAAATTAGGGAAATGTGAAATTCAAAGGTATGTTCATAAAGTTACAAAGGATGTTTGCGTTTTGATTAATGGTAATCATAAAAAAATCATCTTGATGCCTAGTAGGAATGCTCAAACCTAAACCAAGGATTGAAAGCTAACTAAAAATCAATTTGCGTGGTATCAACTAATTAATTTCTTTTGGGAAAAAGTATAGGAATAATTAAAACTTGTCTTGAAAGTACAATTAAATATTAATATTTAAACATGTGATCAAATCCTAAAATTGATCAAATTAATTTTTTTAATGTTTTGTTTATTTTGTTAACTATTTTTATTTTTACTTTTTAGCATGTGCTATTTTTTAGAAAAAAATTGAATAATTTTAAAAAAAAAATTAATCTAATTCAACTAAAATTAGTATTTGGACTAAAACGGCATCGTTTTGATCTCATGCTTCATGCTTTAGTTGATTTTCACATCACATAAGAAAGAGAAAATAATTTTTAGAAAAAAACTACATCAACATTTTCTACTAGTCAAATGAAAAAAAATTATGAAAAAAATAAGAAGATGAAATTGATTGAGGGACTTAATTGTATCATTTTGATAAATTTGAGGACTTAATTAGAATTTTTTTAAAAAATTGATAAATTTTATAATTTATGATACACTTACTTGTTTCTCAATTGTTTTTACGGGCTTGGACAAGTTCTCCTGCTTGGGACTGGGAAGCCAGAAATATTCGGATTGACCTGGACAAAATTACAAAAATGAAGATAATTAGCAATGTGGTGTGGTGAGATCGAATACAGAAAGTGACTCAACACATGCCAAGAATATATTTTTAGGCTAAAAATGCACTCGATTGCCTTTGCCGCTGGCACCATAGTGTCAGGCTCTAATAAATTTTCTGGATTGCACTCGTGGACCTTGTAACTCTACCGAATCGGGAGTTATATGCCTCTTCCTTGTTTATTTGCATTGATTTTGATGTTGATATTTATATTCGATTTTTTCTTTCCTCGCCACATTTACAATTTGACTTCTATTCATATAACACATTTCCAAATATATAGATATCTACATATAGATCTGCATGCATTTTTTGCCAATTTTTAAAAAATTTGAATCATTCTTTGGGTGCCCCGTATTGGGGGAGGGGAACGCACTGGGCATGACATTTTGAAATTTCTTCATTTCCTAATATTATTTAGGACATTAAGATGATAATTAGATTACATGAATTATTTGATAACTTCGACAAACTACGATCTTGTCATTGAATTTGTTGACTCGGGAAATTTTTAGAAAATTAGTTTTTGAAGTCGTGATATTTAAGTGCATGAATTAGTAGTTGGCTATAAATTTTTTTAAAGGGTTAAGAAGGGCAACGAAAAGTCTGCATTGGTGGTTTATAAAACTTTACAATTCTTGCAGAATGTCGAACTCATTGACTTTTGCAATATCCGAATACGTGGGGCTTGCGAAAAATCAATCAAAGATTGGTAGTTAAAGTCAGCGAGGACCGGTGTAATCGAAATTACACGTAAGATAATTATCGAAGTTAGAATTAATTTGTCAAGATTAACTCAGAATATATTTTTTTGACTTATTAGAATTTAAAACAAACACAGTATTCATTGTTTATTTTCCGAATTGAAAAATATCATATATCATAAAAAGTAAGCTAGCATATTTTCTTAATTTTTCGCCTTAAATTATAATCCCCATCATGTCATCCATGACATGATATTTTTAGCTCTAGTTGATTTAAATGTCCTAAATGAGAAACACGAGTTAAATGGTTTTTCGATTTCTTTTCCACTTGGACGTGAACTTTCCATTTCCATTTCATTTTTATCTTAAAAAATATTATATTTTTATTTCAGGAGTTCTTGCACGTTGCCTCCTTCAACCTTCCTTTACAATAATACTAACTAAAGGAAAATTTTCCTACCTGAATCATTTTACAACCAAGCTCCGTAATTCTCTCCAATTTGAGTTGACCGAACTTTTGAACTCCCCTATCAAGTGTCTCACAATGTACAAATTTCATGGTCTTCAATTTCCTTTCCTTAAAAAATACGATTTTCTCCTGATAGATAGATAGCCATTAATTTACATTATTAATTGTTTTAATTCTATTGTGATTAAGAATTGATTAATTCCAGTTTTTCCTTTAAGATAAGTGAAAACTCTACGAAATAAATTATACCGATCTACATAAGTAGTCACTAGTCTGTCAAAGTATTATTTCCTAAATTATCGACCTAAGTCAGAGTTAAGTAATTATACGATACTTGGTATATTAAGATTAGTTTATGAATCGAAGTAACACAGTCCTATAAAGACAGGATGCACTCATTTAAATACCTATCTATGCCTAATCACGCGAATTTGTAAATCCATCTACGTAAAAAGTCATTCCCATGCCCAATCCACAAGTTCAAGGAGGCGAATACCACTGTTCACGATGGTCCAGGGCACTTTATGAAAGGGCTGAAAAAGAAAAGATAAAAAAAAAAACTTGGGAAAAGGGCAAATTCTCAGGCTTGGAAATTTCTGACGAAGGACGTAAAAAGTAAATATCGAAGACAGACAGGTAGACATAATAGGGGCACATTCGTCCCCTGGAAATGTCTAACGCCAAGGAGGAAGGGGGGAGGCAAAAAAAATGAAAGGGAGCAAGAACAGGAAAAGGAAAAAAGGAGTGCAGAGAAAAGAAAACACATAATACAACAAAAGAATATGAGGACTTGGCAGGCTTCTGTAATGATGACGACGTTGGCGTATTAGAATTTACTTACGGGGGAAGAGAGAGAGAGAGAGAGAGAGTGCAAAGGTCAAAGTAAGCAGTTGTAGTTTTGTAGCAGAGAGAGAGAGAGAGAGAGAGAGAGAGGTAATGATTTATGGGAAGAGAAGGAGATCGCAAAAGCTCGTGATCATGAGGATTTCCTCTCTCTCTCTCTCTTCTCTTTCTGTCTCCCCCTGCGCATAGAGAGAGAGATAGAGAGAGAGAGGAGGAACAGAAGGGAAACAGAAGCAGAATTAGCAGAGTTTTAATCAGCCCCTCAAAGGAATTTGCAGGCTCCCTTTTTCCCGTCTTTTCCTTTTCTCGTGATCTCTCTCTCTCTCTCTCTCTCTCTTCCTCTCTCTCTCTCTGCAGCTTCGTATTGAGGAAAAGCGTCCTTCGTTTTTCTTCTTTCTTTACTTTTTGCGAGCCGAGTCCTAGGCTATATAACTGTTGCTGCAAGCCCAGACAGTTGTAACGGGATTCGAATTAGAGAACCCTCCATCATCAAGAACGACGTTGGGTGAGGAATTTTGAACTCACCCCCTCCATAACCTCCAAGCCGAGACTCGCAAAATCCGTATACAGATTGGCGTTACAGAAGGAGGCGAAGAAGAAGGAGGAGCAAAAATGGGGTCTTGTGGGAGGAGTGGGACAGTAAGGCAGTACGTAAGGTCGAAGGTCCCACGGCTGAGATGGACTCCGGAGCTCCACCAGTGCTTCGTCCACGCCATCCAACGTCTCGGCGGCCAAGACAGTACGCCTCTCTCTCTCTCTCTCTCGCGTGACAATATTTTGTTTCAGTTTGTTGCTCAAGACTTCTCTTTTTCTTGGGCGTTAGGGTTCGATCATCATCTGTTTCATTGACCTTTTGTTTTGATACGGCTGTTGGTGTTGCAGAGGCGACGCCAAAGCTAGTGCTTCAGCTGATGGACGTGAGAGGGCTTACCATCTCTCATGTCAAGAGCCATCTCCAGGTGCAATAAGTTGCTTTTGCTCCCCCCTTCTCTCTTCAGTCACAATTTTGGTCTCCCTCTTTCTTTCCTCCATGAAATAAAAAACCTTTATTAGGGTCCTAATTGATCAGAAGTAAAATTTGATTCTTGGAGCAGATGTACAGAAGCATGAGGAGCGACCTAGGCAGACCAGGTAGATAATCCTAATCTCTCGTCCCATTCAGGACCGTAGCAATAAACTGCATTTCTTTATTTAATTTCGTCAACTACCACTCCTCAAATATCTGTCCTTGCTTCGTTATTTTTATTTATTTTTTTCGTTCCGGCACGATTTGTTCGTCTTTTTTTTTTTTCCTCCGACTAAAGAGAAGATGGGTTTTTGATAGTTTTTTTGGCTGTGTTTTTTGGGGGTTGCTTCTTTCCAGTGGAGTTCAAATTATGCTCTCATTTTTTTGCGGTACGTGCATTGATGGCTGGCTTTCTTACCTTACTTTCCCCTATTGGTACTTCACCCATATTTCAGCATCAAACTTCATGGGCTTGTGTCTTGGCATTTTTTAAGGAAATATTGTCGCTAGATATTCGCTTCATTTATTAAAAACCCTACTTTCCAGTAACGCTGCTCTATGTTGACTGTTGTTTTTGTTGCTGCTGCTGCGGCTGCCGCTGCTGCCCATGTGATTTTCACAGAAAATAGAACCAAAACAAAGTGCTCACTCTCACATGTCACGACTTTGATGAAAACCACACACAACACCGTAACTTGTAATCAATGTGGTTCATAAATGAACCACGTAGTGATTCGAGATGAACATTTGCTAAATCGGTGCAACCTTTGTATGGGGGGCATCTTCAAATTTATGCAGATAGGGGCTGCGGCCAACAAAAGAGACGGGCGGCCGAAGACAACGATCCCGATCGCGACGGCGGGTGCGTGGAGGAGGTGAATGACGACGAAGGCCCCCTCATGCATTCGCAAAACCCGTTCATCATTCTAGATTCGCATGCAGTTCTCCTTCTTGTAAACGGTAAACCCTTCATCATCACAGGTTTGTTCTTTTATTCACAATGTCAAAAAGAATAAAGTAAACGCTAGAGAGGTAGATATGATAGCTAGCTGTTTTCGTAAATGCGTCGGGTCTTTTCCACGGAAGACAATCAGCAGCTTCCCCTTTCTTTTTAATTTTTTGGAAGTTTTTGACTGATGAAAATTCTTATTGTTCCCTTTTGCTTTTCTTTCTTCCTTTGTTGGTGCGCAGATCGAGGACAGAGAAGGTGGCGACGACAACGACGACGACTTCAGCAGTTGCAGAACAGGCACCGTACGGCTTCGAGGCAGGGGGCGTGGATGGTTTCAGATGGCACACTCCATGCATGCCCCGAGATCTCCACGGCTTCAACGATCCTCTCGAGTGCGCCGCGAAAGAAGAATCTAAATTCCCTTTGGTACGCTCTCGCTCTCTCTCTCTCTCTGCATTGGTGTGTGAATGCGGTTCGCTTTTACCAGCTTTTATTTTTCCTTTTGGGTTTGGGAAGGTCGGGTTGAGTGCGGGGTTAGGTTTTGGGGTTTCGAACTTGAAAGCTATCTTGACTTTGTCTCCATCTCTCCTTTTCGTTTCTTTTGTTCTCCCTCGTTTTTTTGTTTTTGTTTTTTTGGGTTGGGGGGGATGAGTCAACCTGCGTCGCACGTATGATGGTCCAAACAGTGTTATTCTCTTCACTGCATGGCTACTCGAAAGGTACTCTTTGTGTAAGAAAAACAAGGGGGGGGTCAGAACCTCTCCGCGTAGCCTGAGAGGCTCTTCTCTTCTATCCTGTTCTTTTTCTTTGGCTCTTCTGACTTGAGAATGCTAAGTATGTGAAACTGAGTACTGCTAGGATACAAAGTCTGATGATAAAGAGGATAGAAAATGCTTCATGAAGTAATTTGATACTATCTTATCTTATAGTCTTTCAAACGAAGAGGGGAGAAAATGCTAGCCATTCTAAGATTAATAGGAAATCACTTTGAAAACTAATTTGCATATCAATCTTAATAACCCAGTAGCACTCTTGAATAATTCTCGTTCACATTATTCTATGGATACATTAATATTTGTAGTATCCCTACTACTGTTATTCACTCGAATTTATCGTACCTTGCCATGCTGCCTGGCACATAAGGTTTACGAGAAAAGCTAAGTATATTAAGGATCCTTAACTAGATGATCGATTGGAATTGTAATAGATCAAGTTAGATGGGGATACTTCCCAATGAGGAACCAGATCTGCATCACCAGCTTGTGTCATTGCTATGAAGCTGGCAGGTCTCTACACCAGTTACAGCCAGAATTCATCATATAACCTCTCTAGCGCTTGCCATTTCGTTTATGTTGTCCATTCCTCATCATAATGTTCGGCAGTTCCATTTGATTGTTCTCACTAGTACATGCGAATTACTGAGTAAGATAGTCGTGGGGCAAGATTGCCTGAACACGGATGCATTATTGACCATCTGGAAGGCCCTAACCATCATTTATACAATAATATCTGCAATTGCATTGTGGCTCAGTAGGCCATCGAACACCTATTTCAGGTCCTTCTCCGTATGGGCTTCATGTACAGAATCTCAATGTCATCTGTTTGTACAGTGGCACATGAAATTCAACATATATGATATGAAAATGCATGTGGAAGCTTGAAAATATGCAATGCAGTTTGCTAGACCGGACTTAACTGCATGTCGAAAGTGTGACTCACAAGTTTCCTGGCCTTTGTGCAGATTGTGAAGCTTCAAGATCGGATGCAGATGCCTCGAGAAGGGTTAAAGCTCACAGACTGGAGAAGCTTCCCCTTGGAGGAGTACGAGGTATCCGAAGGTTGCGAACTGTCACTCTCGCTTTCGCTGCAATGTCACTCCATTCACAGAAGCAACGGTTCCTCAACCAGCGAGATCAGCGAGGCCTTCTCGTCGTGCTCGAGGTCCAGGGACTGCTCGGGCTCATACTCGGACAAAAGCAGTGTAAATCTGGATCTGTCCATCGCTCTTTGCGGCTCCTAGATTAAAGTTTCCTGTGAAAATGGTGTGGTACAACGTTTTGTATACTTTTTTGTTGGTTTTGATCAGATCATCCCCTTTTATATAATTCATGGTAGTTGGTAGTAGCACTTCGGCTATATTTATATATATTAAGCCTTATGCAGTTCATGTTCTGATGATGGACGAGATCGGTTGTACCGTTCATTGTAGGTAAAGGCAGCGAGCCTTAGGATTGTATATGTACGTCTGTGTTAGATTATGAATGTGATTTAAACAATAGTTGTTTCGGCTGCTTCATGCTGGACTTGACATGTTTAAGCACGAGGGGAAAGTAATCGGACATTGGTTGAACATCCCCGATTTTTTTACCAAGAGAAACACTGTATATACTCACAAACCGGACTAAAATTCTCTTAGAAGTGACCTAGTCATTTTGTATTTGGTCGTTCATCATTTAATGTTTGTGGTCCACTTGTTTTTCTTTTGTCAGTTCTATTCTTTACTCTCACTTCACTCTTCGATTTTTGCTTTGCCTTTTTACAGAGTTTATGAGTCGAGACCTACACCTTAAATTAATTGTTGTTATCTCATTTCTCTTTAAAGAGGTTCTCATCTCAATTATGTCTAAAAAGGTGGGATTTGAACTCCTCTCCTCTCTCTTCCTATTCGGGAAGGGTGGTCACTGGAGCAAACTCCTTATGATCCACTTGTTTTAACACCCAACGAAAGATTGGTACATCATTTAGTATGAGGATTTTGATAAATTTTTTCAATGTCTAGTATTGCTCTCTCATATATTATTCTAGATCTATCAAACATGTGGGTCAAGTTGAAAATAGTCCTAATCAAATTGATCAACTTTCATATTATACAAATCTAATGATTATACTCGATTCGACCTATACCCAACATATGCCCCACCCAACTCAACTCAATACTTTTATATTTAACCCAATCTAAGAAAATTCACACCCAAATAGAGGCGAGAGCATAGAGTGAGTGAGAACAAAATCGAATGATGGCAAAAGAGAAGGAAGAGGGAGCCATAAATATGAGTTAGGTCTAAGTAAGTTGTTACCTATTTGACACCTATATAATTTTGGGCCTTACCATTTTAAATCTGTTGATGTTGATGATCTATTTACTAGATATAACTTACCCATACAATAACACAAACCGTCAAATATAAGTTAAGAAATAGATTTATGACCTATTTTGACGGGTCTAGATTATTCTAATAAAAGCTTAAGTAAGCCAACTCGAGCTTTGCTCTATGGTGACCTTATAGTCAACCTCAATTCCGAGGTTGCCGAAGGTCAAAAGAACCTTAGGGGCTTTGAGGCCTTGGTTTAAGTAGAAGCCAAAGATTGCGAAAGAGGGAGGGAGAGCTGTTGAAAATATGTATCAAGTTTGAGCCCGTCAAGAGAACCTAATTTAAGTAGGCTAATTGGAGTTGGATGTCTAGCTTGAGTAAGCTTTTTATTTTTAATTTGGATTGAATTCTTTTCTACATAAGAATTAAGTCTTCTTTACAAATTGTATACGGTCTTCTTTTTCATGAATTACACACTAAAACAATCCAAGAGGAACTTTTGGCATTTAAGCTAGTGAGTCTTATAGTAAGATTTGTGGGTTCATATTATTTAATGAGGAATCATTAGGGCTAACTATCATATGAGTTGTTGGGGGTAATTGGGATTGAGAAACACCTAGGTTACGTTTGGTTGTTTGGATTTTTAAACATGATAGGACTGGATAAAATAGGATATGAAATCTATGGGATTTTGTTATATTTTATCCACTGTTTGGTTATTATAGTAATAAAATCGGATATATTCACATCGTATAATAAATACTATTTGGTATAAACTCCATATCAATATAAATGGATCACATATTTTATAAATAGAGATGGTAAAATTTCTTGTGACATTCTTGTGATTTTATTGCTTTTTTATGTTATTTTCCTCTCTTTTTAAATTAATTTCTTTTTTCCCTTTCCATCATTCTCTAATAAGATTTTATTAAATAGAAAACTATACCAATGGAACCTAAAATACTAAAACACCTAAAATATGCAATAAATATATATTTATATATTGAGTTTATATTATAAAATAGAATCAAATTCAAATATATAAATAAAAATAAGATTAAATTATTTTTTATTTTGAATTTCCTATATTAGAATTCAAATATTATTTATATTGAAATATATTTTTAAATTTATTAATATAAGAGGTTTGTTATCCGAGAAGAAACTTTTCTATTATGGATATTGAAAATTTTATCTATCTTTATTTTTCTCCCCATAGGACCCATAAGATAATTTTATCCGGCTTATATCCCATTTATATCCAACTTTATCATGTCCTAACTATGTACCAAACGCATGATGAGATAAATTTTAGCCCGATCGCTAAACGCAACCCAAGAGTATTTGAATGATTTGAGTGTAGTTGTGATCTCCACTTCATCACTTAATAAATAATGGAATCATATGTTGCTTCTCATGTGGAGTAATAATTGGATGTTTGATTTTTTTTTTTTTGTCATAATCAGATGTTTGATTTATTTTCTTGTTATGTTAATTTTACTATTCAGTCACTTGATTTTCGCGACAATGGCAGCCAGGACTTCGTGAATACTCTTGTGTGCAGCTGAGGGGGACTTGTAAGGAGGAGAGAGACGAGTGATGGCATTGAAAGCTGTCGCACACAAATGCTGATTGTGGCTTCTCCAAAGGATGTGGCAGAAAACTAGATGGGGAGATAAATCGATAGGAAAGGAAAAGAGGAAGGATTGTCTGACTTTTTATAGATTGGGTATTCAATGGATATGTGGTGCTAATTCAAATTTAGAGAATTTAGACAGTACATTGCTACAAGAAATGTCCTTATTTTCTCAAATAATGACATAAAGTGGATATTATTTTAACAAAGATTCAAAGTATCTTAGTTCTTTTAAATAAGAATCTGAAGTGGCCATATAGTCTCAATGAATGGCTTGAACTTGTCGTCTAGTAAAAGGCATTTTCATCTTTTAATTTTTAGAACTTTTTCCTTTTTTCTTTCTTTTTCTTTTCATAAAAAAAGCAAACTTAAAAAAACTAAAACTTGAAAAGAAAAGAAAGAAAAAGAAAACACTATCCCCCTGCTTGTGGCTGCCATCCCATCGCTGGTGAGTTTGAGGCGAGGGCTTCCCATTTCTGGCGATGGTTGCCGGCCCTTGCCAAGGAGCAGACCACCCTATTGGCCATCACCACCGTCGTAAAACCTTCTTGTATTTTTGCTTCTTCTTTTTTAGCTTTTTAAGAAATAACTTTTATCTTTTTTAACTCTTCTGCTTGTATTTTTGCCTTTTTTTAATAATTTTTTAATCTAATTTATTTAAAATCAAAATTAAGATTGTCTTTGGATGAAATATCCCTAATCATCCCTAATCAGTTGGAATAGTTTGCTGGCCGATGATGTTAGACTCTTATTTGGAATTTTTCCTATAATAATTCTTGCCCCAGGGCTTGTTGGAGGGGGAGGGGGAGGGGTAGGCTGGGTGGGATATATATATTCACCCGAAAATTGTAAAACATACATCTTACACCTAATTCTTAGGGAGTGTTTGGTTTAACTTTTTTAACGAGCTTCGGGCATCTAAAATCTTTGGCATAAAAGTTAGGGGGCTTGGTGATATTTTTTTTCCCCACTTTGGGGGAATGCCAAAATTGCCTAGATTTTCAACATTTTCGAGAGGCAGGCTTGCGGGTTAATGAAATTTTCTTCCCAAAATTTCCTCACCAATATTTTGATATTCCATTATTGCCCTTGCAAGGTATTGTTCTACTTCTCCAATGTTGCAAATCTAGGTCTGGCGGTGACAGCTTCGCCGAGGTTGCACGAGGCCAGTAGACTGTCGTCGACAATTGTCAACAGTCACCGACGATCAGGGGCTGAGGGCAGCGAGCCTTGTTGATAGTCATGGATCTTTTAGGTGAGATCTATAGGGTCGTGCTCTAAGCAAAGATTTGGTGAGTCGAGAGTAGGTGAAGTTGGTCAAGGGTCGCCAAGGCCTATGGTCATCCTCTCGAGCGTTGCCAAGGTCAAGGCTTGCTCCCGAGCCTTTGTCTCCAGATCGTATGTCGCTTGAGGTCGCATGATGTAGGCGAGGCGACGTCAAGGGTCTTCGACGACCTCTCTTAGGCATGTGGCGATGAATAGAGGGCCTTCCATGATGGGGACAATGAACATGATGAATATAGAAGAATGAACAAAGGAGACAAGTGACCTTTCCTTTGTACAAATACACCTTGAGGCAAAGATTTTTGGGAAAATGACTTTATATTTCCCCAAAATTCAACTAAACGGAGCCTTAACATCCAAGGCTTGGGCCCATCTGTGAGTCCCCCTACATGTCCAATTGTAAATATCATCTACTCCCTGAAGATAACATGACACTTGGTGCTCACCACTCAAACCTTTTATAATAAGACAAACATTTTATCTATTTCTCACATCATCCATAGGATTGGATACATCATCAACTTACGCGAATAAGTCACGCCAATGGAGTTTTGTGTAGTATTTTTTCGATGATAAAGGCATTCATGTATTTTCCCCATCAATCGGAGTACGACTAAACACAACAATTGACATGTTGGAACAAGTTACTTTTGTGAAGTTGTACATCTCGATGTATGAAACACCCGTGCAGGCGTACGCCCTACATCTCCGTGTTCGAGGTGCTTCTCGCAACATGTTAATCATCTGCGTTGGTCTTTAGTAGCGCATAGATTCGACCTGCGTGAAGCTTCGAACCTTTTGCGATGTTTGGAAACCAACGAGAGGGAGAAAATTGCCTTTTGGGCTTCGAGGACTTCTCATGTTGCTCGACTCCTGGGCTTTGCTATTGGGTCAGCTTGTGCGATCCTTCTTCCAGTTGCATAGATGATGGACCACGCGGGTTCATTTGGCGTGGGCTTACGAACTTTTATGGTCACATGAATCTGGAAGTTAAAGCATTTGTAGGAAAGGGAAAAATATATAAATTCTTGGATGTGACCAGAGCCCAACACTATGCCAGATTTCTTTTAAGGAAAATTAACATAATTGATCCCTAAACTTTGGTTTAATGTATAATATGGTCCATAAACTTTTGGTACATATTTAATTTAGTCCCCAAATTATATAAAAATGTTCAATGTTGTCCCTAAATTTGAAGGACAATAATGAACATTTTTATATAGTTCATGAACTAAATTAAATATAAAGAAAAATCCATGGACCATATTGAACATTTTAAAAGTTCAATGATGACATTGCATATTGTGCTAAAGTTCAGGGACTGCGTTATACATTGGATTAAATTTCATGGATCATTTGTGTCATTTTCCCTTTTTTAAACAGGTATTTTTGTCTACTTTTTCATTTTTGATCACCTGCCCGCCTCCCCTTATTTTTACTAGCAACAAGGCACATGCGTTGCCTATGTGTGAGAGGAAAAAAGGAAAAAGAAAACTCTTTTTAAGCATGTGTGTCAAGATAGAAATTTAAAGATGCAAATCGGTTTAGAAAACGAATTTAAATGGTTGTAAAATGAATTGGTTTTGCATTTAATTTTGGAGAGTGAAATGTTTAGGCGATTACTTGACAATTATCTTGACTATTTTTAGGTTGCGATTTCTTTCAATTTTTGTATACCATGTCACCAGAAGACATCTCCATAAAAAAAGACAGGCATTTCGTGGAATCCTTATAACTTTCTCAACAGGTTGTTGTAGGATTGATCCAAATGGTTCAAACTTTAATGGTGAAGTTTGGTAAGACAAAGTACACTACTGATTAACACAGTTGTCCATGGATATAAGATTCGCTATTAACACACTATACAATTCATCCATAAAAATGTCATAATATCTCATATGACAGACAGAAACTGAGAATTTGAAAATTAAGCCATATTCAATCTTGCTGCCAAAAAAATTGTTAACCAGCTATATATGTGTTTATATACTAGAAGACTATATTTACATATAGGGGTGATTGGTTTCCAGTTGGATTAGTTTTGAAAGAAGAACCTAGAGCCTACACTATAGGTCTTAATTTGGAAAAAGTGGAACTAGGAATTGAACTAATTATACTTGGAGACAACTTGGAACTTATTATTATTATTATTATTTTTAAAAGAGGCATGTAAGATCAGTTCCAAACCAATTTGACCTTAGAATGGGCCTATTTGGTTGAACCAGTGGTGTTAATATAAGAATTGGAAACCGAATTGGTTAAATGCAGAACTTAGGTTTTTGGGAATCAAGAAACGGACCGATTCTTCGTGGAACTAGGCTAGAACCAATCAGGTATGGCTAGTTCAATGCAATGTTTGGGTTGTCCGATCTCATTACTCATCCCTAATCAAAAATCGTAATCTTCTATTGTACTCTTTTTTTTTGGCTAGAATTCTAGCATGTCTATTTTCAAATTGAGAAATAATTGCATGACAATCCATAATGTATTGTGAGAATAACAATATATTTTGAATCACAAAAAGTAAATTATAAATAATTATAAATTGTTGTGGGACTTATTTCTTCAAGAATGTGTGACTCATAATAGACTGTTATTCTCATAATACCTAAGAACTATTATGCTAGCAAAGCCCTTTAAAACTATTTAACCAATTTGACCTTAATTTTTCAATTTGAGATAGGAAAAAAGATACAATAGTCTCTAAACTTTAGTCTCTCTGCAATATCATCTTTGCAGTTTTTATTTGTTACTATTTAAACTAGTCCCTAAACTTTCAATATGTTTAATCTGGTGCCTTGGCTTTCTATAATAAAGTAAATTGGTCCTTTGGTACTACTATTCACAAATTTTCATACTCATAGTGCCAATATTTTCTAAAATCTTTTCATTTTAATATATTAATCAACAAGAAATATGCTCTGTTTTTTTTTTTTTTTTTATTTTTTTTTTTTTTATCTTTTTACCTTTTTGATCTTTATAAGTATGACTATAATTCCATTAGTATACATAACCTCATTTAGACTTATATTGGATTCCTATACCTTTTATTTTGAAGTAAGTGTTTTCCAAGACGAACATTTAACAACGATAGTAATTTACGTGTAGATGTGTTATACTTATATTAATCTAATATTGTTCCTAATTTTTAGATATATAAAATATTCAACTTCTTTTATCTTGTGTTTTCTTAATTAAATTTGGTTAAATATTTTTATTATGAAATTAAAATAGCAGGAATATTAACCCGATATAACTTTAAATGAGATTATATATTTGAATGTTAGTATTGTATAGTGACCAACAAATTTTTTGTTGACAAAAAAGAAGAAATGAATATATTCTAAAATCAGGGTACTAATGTAAATATCAATTTTTTTTTTACTTTTTAATGGAAAATTAAGGATTTGATTAAAAAAATTAAAAATTTAAGGACTAGACTAAATATTTAGAATAATTTTTACAATCATATGGAACAAACTAAAAGTTTAAGAATGACATTACATATTGGGTCAAAATTTAAGGATTATTTATATATTTTTCTTTAAGATAAGTTTATGCGGTGACGTTGCTTAACAATTATGTTAGGGTTATGGTCTCTTTTCTGCTAAAAAATTGTTTTCTTGTTGAAATGTAATATGTTATCGATCAATTATTGGAAGGAACCGTTTCTGTTGCAATGATTTGTTGATGAACAGTGTGCAAGTACTCATGTTGGTGTTGTTCTGTACTTGTGTTGATGGACAACCAAGAAATTCTAAAACTTTCGGAGTGCCCAGTTATATTATATAACTTTTGAAATTGCCAATAACTATCTTTTCGATATCTTATCCAAGAAAAAAGAGAGGAGAAAATCACGTCAACAGGTAAGATTCTCCTGCGAGCAAAGTCGCTTAAAGACCCTCAATTGAATTTTTCGAAAACTTTTTGAAATTATTAATACCCGAAATTGACCCTATCGTGGTTACACGAGAAAATATGATAAAAACATACTATAATCACATGCATATCACAAAAGTAGTATTTGTACATGCTTAAATATCAACTAATATAAGAGTAACTACCTGATGATAGATAACAATATAAAAAGATGCATGTGTCTAATTGTTAAAACTACAGTAATGGATAGCTGGTGGCCGCCTGAACAGGTTTTTGCAGCAAATATTTCAAAAAGAACACTATATTGTCCAAGACGCCGAGATAATAGGCACTAAAGGTGCACATTATGAAAGAGTGGCTGCTATTTGAAGACCCAATGGACTGGTCATCATTACCCATATAACCCTCAGGGCATGATGAAGACGTTTATAAGAGAAATGGGTGAAGTGAGTTGTGACAAAAAAGAATTGTCGACAAAGTCGGAAGTGGTTACTAAAGGATACACGACGGTCAAGCGGTTGCGAAATTTTCATCATAAATACAACAACTTATTTGGCAAGAAACCCCCCAACAAATCAATCAAAATGTTATCTCTTTATCTTTATTTTTCCTATAGCGTACTTTAATTTCCTTGGTTGTAACTTTTATATTCCCGTGGACGATTAGGTTCCGACTCATTTTCATATCCTGATGCATTGTCATTGATTAAATTTCGACGTTGTATCTTATTATCTTGATGCATTGTCGTTGATCAAGTTTTGGCATTGTATCTCATAATCGTTGATTAAATTCTAGCATTGTATTCTACTATCCTCGATTTGTGCCATTGATTGAATTCCGACATATTTTGGGTTTGATCATGTAACTTGTGGGCTTCATTGTTGATTAAATTCCAATTTAGCCCAAGATTGTTCAGTGTTGTTTGGATTAAAAAAGTTAAATTTGATCTTGCATGAGATATCCTCTGTCTGGAATTGGGGCACATAACCTTGTCCCCCTTAATAAAATCCAAAGAATAATTTTTGGTGAAAGATATTTTCTTGCAGGAGTAATTCCAGCGAAATAGAAACCGAAATGATTATTCGTAAAATTGTGCTACCAAATTGTAAGTCATATATTTTGGTACTTCTAATATTCTTATTTGCATTATTTGAATAGGTTGCACGAGTGACACTTTCGAATAACTTATGAGAAATACTAACAGAATAGCACCTTTATTCTCTAAGAATAACGATGCTTTGTGGACCATATATTCCCCTTCAATGGAAATGACAAGTGAAACTAGGGGTGATCGGTTCTCGGTTTGGTCCGGTTCCAAGGTGGAACCGGGAACCGGACCGGGAGCACCGGTTCCGAAAATTGCAAACCGTGGACCGGACCGTTTGGTCCTAGGACCGGGAACTGGACCGGACCATCGGTTCTGGTCCGGTCCGGTCCGGTCCAACAAAATTGACTCTACTTTTTTGCACTAAAGAGTGACTGTGCTCGGACCGATCAATCCAATTCGGTTCTCGGGCGATTCAACAAAACTAATCACACGTGTTTCCACGTGCAAAATATTCAAACTTCACTTGTGTGATTCATACTTCGTGTGTTTCACACTTAACTTTAACCATGAAGGCCATGAACAATTTGGCTAAAGGTTGTGCTTGGCTTAGATTTTATAAACAATCTCTCTTCTGCTCTTTAAATGTTTAGTCGATGTGAGACTCTTAGAGGCTTGAAGTGCCTTGTGGGTCTCTTGGAGCCTTAGTTCCGCATCGAGTAGAAGATGAAACTAACAAGGAGATTTTTTTTATAAATAAAAGAGTAACAAAAAGGGTTTTCATGGTCTCTTGGCGACATAAAAGGTTGCTACCTCAAATTGCAATTTTGGTTGCAATAAGTTATCATGTTTATATATTTTATTAATTCTATGTATATAAATTATATATAAAAAAATTTGATTCGGTCCGGTCCGGTTCGGTTCGGTCTCGGTTCCCACCTTGAAACCGGGAACCGGACCAACTGGCTACCGGTTCCAAAATTAGGAACTGGGAACCGGACCGCCAACCGTGGGAACCGCCCAAAATCGGCCGGTTCTCGGTTTGGGCGATTCCGTTGCACACCCCTAAGTGAAACGATTCCTAGAGAGAACTGTGGATCCCATTTGGTGGGTCCCACCAAGTCTTTTTTTTTTGTTGGTCCTACTTTATTCATATTCTAACTTTCACTCTCAGACTTTTGTCGTCTCCGCTGCAAAGGCGTGGGAATCAAAACCCACATTGGAAATTAAATTGTCCCCACTTCAACCCCTTTGAGAATGTGGGGATTCGAACTCCCCATCTCCCCCTTCCATGTTGGAAATATCATCAACATAAAATATCTTTACTTAAAATTTGGAAAGAAGGGTTTAAACATCTTTATTATAAGACCAAATAAATGTTGGATTTCTATTAACAACACCTCTATGATTGAACATTTTTCACACTTGCAATCTTGAATGAAAATTTTCATCAATGAACAAAATGAATACAACTGTCAAAATAAAGAGTTTGGATACCCAATTTACATAACTTAAAGCATTAATAAATCCTGCTCAAGCAATCGCGTTCCAAATTAACTCAATAATCAAAATTATGATCATCTTGAGACTAACTCTAAATGAATTTTATATTAAAAATTTAAGTATGTTGGATTTTTTTAATTGATTTTTTTTTACCTCAATGCTTTTTTCTTTTATACAACCCCACTTTATTACCATGCTAGCCAACTTTCAATTTTTTTACTTCTTCGGTAATTCTTAGAAATCTCATTAAATTAGGTTAAAATGCATGCATGGGTTGCTAATTTGACTTTTATTGTATTTAGAATTAGTGAAAATGTTTTTGCGAGTACTCCGCAAAAGAATTAAGTTTTATATTTAAGTAGTCATGCAAAGTATTAAATAGGCCAAATAGGAATTTTCATTTTCTTTGTGGAAAAATAATTTTTATTCAGTAGATGAGAATTTTATATCATGATTTATTTTCCAAATTTGTTTTGCCGATTGTCATTCCCATTGAATGAAAATATATGGTCCATAAAGCACCATTATTCTTTGAGAATAACGGTGCCGTTCTCTTAGCATTGCTCGATAACTTACTCATTATATTATTATGTTTCCTTATCGATGTTTGGTTCCAGTTTTGATATTTTAAGGTCAGTTATGCTTGGCGTTTTATGTGCTTTGCGATTCTTCGTAGTGATATTTTTACTCGATTCTTTTCCATGGACGTGATCATCGGGGACGGACCTTCGGCTTTTTGTTGTGGGGTCATCGAAATAAAGCAAACATGCATCCATATTCATGTTTTTCTCGTTGTCATACTCGGAAAAAATATACATTAAAACATTAATGGTAATAAGACTGGTCAAGGCTAATTAACTCTCATATAGATCAGACAATCTTTTGTGCGCTTTCTATGCATAGGAATTATGTAATATAAAAAATAGCGCACACCCCGTTTCTGTGGAGAGATCTATAGATGCTTCAAGAGAATCACATCAATCGATTAATAAGCAAAATGCTATGAATTGCACAGCCTTTTTGGCTCGAAGATGCTATCGATCCAACATTACGGATTACATGACCGGTTGAGTGCATGGATGATGTGATAACCTAGAGGCCCTGAGAGCTTTTCTACATCTAGAATGTGATGTTGGCCGCACTCATTATTTCGGATCGAAAATTATTTAAAAGGGTTGTGTTCATACCCGATTCATGTAAAAGTCCCAAAAAAAAAGAGGAAAGAATTTAAGGCCACATGAAACCTTATAGTAAACTGATTTAATTAGTTTAATGATCATTTATTTTAAATTTGAGATTAGGTTTTTTTCGATTGCAATTTAGAGTTTGCAATTCTAATGAGTTGAAGTTTGTCGTCTCAATTATTTGGTGGTGTCAAAATCTACAAAATAATGGGTCAGCAAATGCTCACTGCAAATGACAATTTATTGTTAAATAGTAGTTAAATTACAAATTTTCGATGGGTTCAATTGACACCGCCCATATAAGGACGCTCCGTTCCTGGTGATCACCATAACATGACCACATATTTTCTCGAATTCTTTTCTAATCTATCTGAGTTTACGTAGAAGAAAATCCATTGAGTCAATGGAGAGTTCATTAGTCAATTAATCTATCGATCTTTTCCCACCTCTTCGTCTCCCTCTCTAGAGAAACTTGATTAACCAATCCATTGAACTTTTTTCTCCTATCCCGTCTCTGTCTCCGACTCTGTCTCCGTCTCCTGTCTCCCTCTCTCGGTCCTCTTGCATATTTTGTTCGAGAAGCTAGCCTTCGATGAACCCGACGCACTCACAGTTAGCTCATCATAGTCATCAAACATGTGAATTTCATGTGGACCCATATACGATCCAATTTTTTGCAATGAGACGGGCGCAGCCCAAAAAAATAGTTACTCAAGAGACCATTACAACGCCGATATAGTATGCATTATAATTTTTTTTCTAAAAAAAAAGTTGTGAGAAAATGATTTGAATCAATTAAAGCTTCTACTAAATTGTCTTTGCCTTATTTCATCAATCTCCATGTGTTGTTTCCGGCACAACAAGCAAAATCTCAACGTGTAAATCCCTACTAACAAGCAAATAAATTGTGACACTAAGATGATACAAAAGGTAAGCTTGTTGGAACGCTGAAAGAACCTGAGCGAGCATCATCGTTCGAAAGTTTCCACAAGGCCAAATGCTTGATGAACATCAGTTACGGCTGCAGTAGAAAAGACAGATTTTCGTGCCTTTTAGAACCCCACCTTTTTTTTTGGAACGCCAAATGACTGTCTGATAAATATGCTTTAACTAGTTATTTTTGAGGGACCGAATGTCAGGAACCCTACATGACAACCCTCGATAAGGTTCCCCTTCGAGAATTTCAAATTTTCATGAGTAAAAACAGTTAGATCTGCGAACAAGTCACGGACTGCAGATTCCTCCAAGCGATTGGCCTATAAACGCTCTGCGACAAAACCAAAATAAAAAAGAAAAAAACAGACAGTCATCAAATGTCAGACCCCAATAACGCATGTACGCACAGGCGCACAGCAAATATAGCAGCCACCACCACAAGTTCTGAGCTAATAACCATTTAAAACCAGTTTTATGCTATACGGACCATCAGCGAGACAAAAGTTACTAGTTAGGTTTGCTCAGGCCTAGGAACTGGCTACAGTAGGAGCTCATTAGAGGAGAATATTCAATATATAAGTCCAAAAAAATCATTACATCATGAGAGAGAGAGAGAGAGAGAGAGAGACCCAAGCAAGGGTTTGAAGAAGTAAGATGGGAGGAAACGCGTGGAAAGCGTCTTCGGAATGTCAACAGGGGGGATCCTGAATTTCAGCTTGGACGCGGGAGTCAAATAGAACGCGAGCACGAAAATTCAATAAAATTAGGGTTAGGTATTAGGTGAGCAAACGAAATTCTTGTGGAAACTATAAAATACTCAGAAGAAGCCATCATGCGTGGCTTCTTCTCCTTAGTCTCTACATGAACGACTATAACAAGGAAAAAGGCAACACGACACGTAAGGGACTGGTAGCTACTACTACTAGTCTCCAAATTGGAAATTCTGTGGGAAGAAGGCAAAAGTTTTGAAAAGAAAAACGAAAAAGGGGTTTCGTCACTTGTGAACTGTCCTTGTTCTTGACATTCTGCTGCTTCCTTTCCGTAGAGTCGCGGTCTCTTTCTCGTGGCAAATTGCCCAATTATGGAAAATTTGTCATCTTCTTGGAAGCTCACCAAGCAAGGGCTCGAGACACGAAGCATGGAGGGGGGCCGATGAAATTTCCTGGGGAACCATAAACAATGTTTCGAAACTAACGTACGTACGGTTTCTGTTGTCGGGGCCTTATGCAGGTACCTGAAATCTAATGTTGGGGACCTGATGGTTATCCTCGCTCCGACTCCATGGATAACTGTTTCTTGTTTAGAAAATGTTAAGCTAGCAAGAGAATAACACACAACGGATTCCACGTCATGAGATATGTTTAGGTGCCCGTTCCGGACAAACCGCTTTTTTTAGGAGCTCAAGCTGTCGGGAAATGAATCTGCCATGTATATTTAGCATATCTATTAACGTGGAGATAAACTATATAAACTAAAGATAACATAGGTATGGTTGAAAAAAGCTAGTTCACAAACTGAGACTATCTTTCTTCACAAGTCACGCGGATTGCATATATGATTACGGGATAAAGGATATAATTTTTTTCGCCAGAACAGGAAAAGGTATATGGGCAGCAAAAGAATGGTTGCATCATGAAATTGACTATAAATGTACCATTGTAATCATCGTAAAATGAGCCTATACCCTAATTTTTCAAAACTAACGTGGAACCCATCCATATATTAAAGACATGCGTAATGCATTGGGAAACATAAAAACCCAACTTCACCGGTGTTTCCACCACAGCAACGTAACGGCAATAATTTGTTTCTGCTTGGATATGGCAGAAAAACAATTAATTCTTCATGGATGAGAGAGAGAGAGAGAGAGAGAGAGAGAGAGAGAGAGAGAGAGAGGGAGGGAGGGAGAGAGAGAGGGAGGGAGGGAGAGGGAGCGAGAGAGAGAGAGGGCACGTGTGCAAGCTTGTTGCTCTAACTAAGCAAGTACACATTCAATTGTAGCCAACATTACAAACTGAATTGTTCGAAGAGAAAAAATATGAAGGTGGGAGAGTGAGATGACGCATTCTCCCTGAAGATACGGGAAAAAAAAAACAGAAAAAACCCTAATGAAGACAAACCCTACTTTGACATGCGTTTGTTCTTCTTACAATTTTGTTTTCGCCGCACATATTTATCCTTTATAAAACCTACCAACCGATGGACTGACCTCTTTTTCCCTTCTCACGTTCTGGGTCAACCCTCAATTCCTTCAGTGCATTTTCGAACTCCCAAATGGTTGACTTCCCTGCTCTGACTTCCTGTCTCTGTCTAGTGAACTCATGTTGATCGTCCCATGTTGTTGCTGCTGCTGCTGCTCTCTATGCGCGAAACCACCGTCCGTTCTTTTCCTCATCATCCCTCCCACACCCAGGAAGTCCAAAGTTAATTTATCGGACCCTCCCATGCTCGTCGTGAGATTCTGGTGCAACTTGGCTTCGTTCACATTGCAGAAGCTCGCACTACTTTGGTCCTGATGGTGATGATGATGATCCAACGACATATTGCTTTCATTGAAACCGCTGAAGCTGTTCTCATGCTCATGACCACCGCCCCCTCCGAATATTGAAGAGCTTCCACTGGCGAAGGAACTGATCAAACCCCGGAGATGGTTCTCGCTTTCCATCTGTGGTGGCAGCTTCCCGCCAGTGTCAGGAAAACTGCCACTGCCTCCACTGAAGTTGACGGACCCCATTTGCCGGTTGACAGCACTGCTGCTGCCGCCTGATGAGCTCCCCAATCCGCCCAACAAGGAGGAGCTGTTGCCGCTTGTCATGGAACCCATTTGAGCTGCCTTTTGAAGTAGCGCAGTTGCGGACATGTGAGCCACCACGCTCTCATTCTGAGCTGAGGCATTGAATAAAGAAGAAAAGCCTGATCCGACCCGGTCATCTGAGAAAAGACCAGCCGGTTGGTTGCTGCCATTGTTCCCGCCATTGAACTGGCCCAAGAAGCCTGGAGATGGAAAGTTGGCAGCGGCGGCTGCGGCAGTGGTGGCATTGTCGCTGGCGCTCAAGCTGGCAGCGGCGGCATTGTTGCCGAAGAAGCTGAGGTTGAAGAGGTTCGATTGGGAGGCACTAGCGTTACCTTGAAGGTTTGGCAGCTGCATCAACCCGGAGAGGGGATTGTGGCTTGGGAGATCGTGCAGGGAGTCGGCGGCTTCAGGCTTGAAAAATGCGGCGGGAGGAGGAGGAGGCATTGGTGGGGGCGGCTGCGAGAAGTTAGAGGAGTTGGAGGCGCCGCCAAGCCGGAGCATGTTGCTTGGTGGGTGGTTATGTGTTTGGAGGATGGGCAATTGGGAGCCAACCTGGTGAGAGAGGCCCAAACCGATGTTGTTGCCATAGAGGTTGCTCCCCAAAGTGTTCAAGCTTGACGGGTGCCTCGCGCTTTCTTGAGCTAGAGCGTCGCAAAAGGCCCTGTGGGTGATGAAACTGTCGCGCCTGCCCAGAAAAAAGAGAAAACATTTAATTGATTCGATGAAGCTATGGGGAGCATCGAATTTAACTATGATGACAACGTGAAAGGATGAGGGAATTGCATATTGAAAATGAGTCGTGGATAATGAGGGTTAGGGCCTATAGGAGAAATTGTGGAAAATGAGGGTTAGGGCCTGTAGGAGAAAATAAACAAAGTCGACATGGTCTTCATTTTTGTTCTAATATCATGACCCAGTTTTCTACTTGCTCCTGGAAGATCCGAGCAAAGGGTGCTTTTTAAAAATGGACCGGTCCTCTAATTGCTATGGACACCAATACTTGGTTGTTAAATCACGTGTAACTCACTTAGGACCATCAAATAGTGAATGAGTGATTGATACGACGCGCCATGGACCCTTCATGGTCTTACTGATAGTGATTACGATTGATTTCACTATCCAATTCCATAATCTCCACACGCATTCCCACTAGCTAGCTAAAGGTTAAAATGAAGCAGGATGATCGTGAATCCAATAAGAAAGCAGTGAATTTCTAGTGCAGTAGTTTTATGCATAAAAGCCATACTAATTTCCTAGATGAAGGACAAATTTTGTAATAGGCAAAAAAAGGTAAAACACTATGGGGGAGGGACACCTCCGATATGAGTCGAGAGTAGGGCAATTATGGGAATAGGAGATGAGGAAATGATGAGGCACAAACAAATTCCGTCCCGAAAAGAAATGCCTGAAATGAATGAAGCCTTATTAAATGCGCTACCCAAATGTGGAAAAGAATTTAAGGCGCAAGTGACCGAGAATCCTTACTATCGAAGCCCCTGACGTCGATAATGATTCGTGAACAATCAAATAAAAACCCTAAGTTTACCATGTCCGGAACTGGCTCTCTATTAAATGAGGATAGAATTATTTGCCAATTTGGTGAAAGAACTTTGAAGCCACCTAAAATTTTTTCCCAGAAACTCGTCCGTTTGAGTAATTGCAAGAAAGCGATCCCCTTGTACAATCTGGGTCACTATTTTCAGCCAAAAAGAAAAGAAAGAAAAAAACCCAAGAATATTTTGAGCACCTCTGATCGACGCATGATAGCCTGCGCTTGCAAGGTCACTGAACGAGGCACCAATCTCAAATTACTTGGAAAGAGAATGGCTGGTAGAGGGAGGGAGGGAGGGGAGGGGAGGGAGGGAGGGCATCTTTGGCAAAAATGTCAAGACGTTTTCATGAAAAGGAGAGGACTTGAGAGAGAGAGCTGTACAATGGAGCCAAGCTAGAAGAGAACAAAAAACTGGGAACAATATTATGCGACTCGTGAGAAACGACGACAAATCCGCCCCCTCGCGTCGTTAAACAACACGTGAACAAGGGAGGCCCAAAAAACAAAACAAGATGGATGAATGAGTGAGAAAGGGCGTTGTTCTCGAGGAATGAACAGGTTCTGAAACAAAAAGAAGAGGCAAAACAAAAACAAGCTTCAAATTTTTGCTCTCACTGTGAAACCGAAGAAATGAAAAAAAAAAGATCCTTGTTGTTTTTCAGACCGCTCCGTTTCACAGATGTTCACGTGGAGGCTGTCCTTGGGCGGTTAACCTCCACGTACGCATGGACAGCCAAGCACAAGATGATGAAGATTCAGAAAGAGGTAGGTTTTTTGTTTGTGCTGGCTAGGGATTTACCCAACACCTAATGACAATCGAAGATAAGTGAGATGACCCAAATTTGAAATCTTGAAAAAAAATAAAATAAAAGAGAAATAAAAGATAAGTAACCTCGGACTACCCATCATTCAAAATCGAATGAACCCTTTTCCTCCTTTGGTGTTTTGAGGTTCAAAAGGCATCAAATCCCTCTCGTCCAGGTCCTTTTTCTCAAGCTTTGGGCTAAAAGAGCGAACTGCTTTTCAGGGTCAGCTCGTTCGATTCAATGGATGACCGAATGATTGAAGTTATCACCAAAAAGCTTACAATAAAACTCTAACCATAGCGTAGGCGGCGTCATTGGATAGTGAACACAAAGAGTAAGATAGATGGACAGATAAGAGGAGTAGCAGCATACCTAGAGAAGAGGGTGCCACAATCGCACCGGTATTCCCGAGTGCCGCAGATCTTGGAGTGGGCCTTCCAATCAGACTGGACAGCATAGCGCTTGGAGCACTTCTCGCACTTCCACTTCTTCTCGCCATGCTTGCGTGAGTAGTGCTTCTTGATGCCGGTGAGGTCGCCGAGGGCCCGGGACGGGTCGTGGTGGACGCAGGTGGGCTCGGGGCAGAGGTAGACCTTGCGCTTCACGTCCTTTGTGGTCTTCTGCTTCAGCTTCCAAGGCAGGTTGTGTCCTCTTCTGTGGAGCTGTAGGTTTTGCTCCCTTTGGAACCCTTTGTTGCATACCTCACAAATGAACCTGTTTGTTGCCATTAGGGTCTTGGGAGATAGTGCTATCACTTCTGCGTCTGGATCTGCAAGGACCCAAAAAAAAAAAAAAGAGAGAAAGAGAAAGAGAGAGAGAGGCAAAGAACAAACAAAAAACAGACAATTAGGAAAAGAAAGAACAAAATTGAACCAAGAATCACATCTTTTAGCTCAAGAAGAACATACAAACAAAAGGGTATATATATTATGTGAAATGAGAACCGCAACGGATGGGTACTGAATTTTTTTTCTCCTCTCCATTGAAAAAGTGTGAAGAGAAGTCAAGTGAGAGAGAGTAACGGCTGCTATTGAGTAAGAAATAAATGGGAAAAGAAATTCCCCCATTTTTTTGCAAGGAGGCATAGAGATTGGAATTGAAAGATGATGAAGGTGGGGGACTTGCTTGGAGTTCCAGGCTGGTTCCTCTTCTTCTTGGGTGGCGCCGGCATCGGGCCGGTCGAAGAGGTTGTCGTGGAGGACTGCTGCTGAAGCATCATCTGGTTTTGGCTCTCGTCTCCGAGGCCAAAGAACGGTGTCGACGATGTTGATGCCATATCTCTCTATCTAACACCAGCTTCCTCTCTCTCTCTCTCTCTCTCTCTGTTCGGCAGGCAATCTTTTCTGGTTCGATATCTTTCCTCCGCCCTGCTCTCCTCCTTCTTCAACCCTAGCCCAGCTGAATTATCAAAAAAGCAATCCGACTCAACAAAGAAACCAGTAGGCATGTACTTGAGCTGTTTCTGTGGTTCTTGAACATCTGACCAAGTCATGCAACATACAGATAACACAAATCTAATTAAACCCCCTCGTCTACCCTTTTTCTTCTCTCTCTCTCTCTTTTTTTTTTCTCCTTTTCGGTGGGGTGGTTGTGATGTGAACGGTTGAGTTTACCTTGAGAGAGAGTGAAGCTTCTGGGTGAGAGAGTTTGAGACAGCCCACACACACACCCACAGAGGCACAGAAAGATCCAAGAGGATAAATATCAAAAGGAGTTGACAGCTACAATCCGGAGAAGATGAAGAGAGGGAAACAACTGTCGCAGTGGATCCACTGGGGTTGAAGCGAGACGAGACGACCCTATTTTGCTTCTTCTTCGTCTTCTTCTTCTTCTCTCTCTCTCTCTCTCTATCTCTAAGTACTCTGTCTCTCTTTTTTCCTCTACGCTCAGTAGTTTTGTTCTGGCGAACAGAACGGATCTATCTCTCTGTCTATCTATGAATCTGTTATCAAGGGCTCTTAACAAAAGCTCTCACTGTTGTTCAATCATTTAATGTTGAAGACCACACACGCACACAGAGACCGAAAGACTCTTCCATGTCTAGCAGATGCTCCTCTCTCTCTCTCTCTCTCTCTCTCTCTCTCTCTCCAGTGTCTGTCCTAAACGCATTTTATTTCGAGAAAAAAAAGGAGAAACTCCGTAAAACAAGAAAAGTAATGGGGGAAATGAGAGAGAGAGAATTAATTGAGGAGGTTGAGGTTGCCATTCATGCAGCTCTCACGCGGTCGCCGGTGTCGTTATTCGGCGAAGGGTTTGGGTCCACCGACCCCCCTCTCCCTCTCCCTCTCTCTCTATCTTTCTCTCTCTCTCTCTCTCTCTCTCGTTTCGTATCTTTGCTTTGAGTCCTTCCAAAACTTCCTTTCGTCACCCCCGCGCTCGCATATTTTTCTCCTCTTTTATTACACCCACGATTTATTCAAAATTGTATATGCGTAACCCGTTTTAATTCTTTGTTCAAATTGACGATTTATGCGCTAAGCTAGGGCTATGGTGAGCTCTAGCTAGGCCTATGGTGCACAAGCCCTTTTAAAAATAAAAATAAAAATAAATTAGCATATGACTTAAGCAAGAGTTATTTGGCTTGATCGGGTCTCATGTGTATTATCATTAGTTATTGCGAACTCATACTCAAAGGTTGCTGATACGTGCATTTGAATGTATTGCATATAAAGAAAAAGATTCTTGGGAAAATCCTCTTCGATGCATTTCTTTTGAAGATCATAAGACAATTAAAGGCTACCAATATGCACATTCGAGTGTGTATTAGAGGTACTGCTTGCAAACATATATAGGATCATGTGCAAACGGTGTTGATAACGGCATCATGTGCATTCGCGTGCGTGTGGGAAGGCCCTTAGTATATTGTGGAGTGTGAACAGGTCATTCGGTGTGAAATGAGTTCGAGCTTGCAAGGACTCTGCAGGAGGTGAACAAATTAGTGGATGCAAATATATACATCGAAAATGATCTCGCATATATTTAACAAACTAATGGAAGTGGAATTTGGATGGACTAATAGAAGGCGAATCAACTACAAGACGTGAGGGCGTCGGTAAGCTTGGATGGACCGGTTTGCAGATGCAAAGCAAACTGTAGGATGTGAGATTTCAAAGAGCTTGGTAGGACCGGTAAAAAGTGAATAGACTACAAGACATGAGAATGTGAATAAACTTGAAGGGACCTAATTGGGTATGATGAACAAATTGTATGACATGACAGTCGGAAAGTTTGGATGGACCTGATCGTAATAGGCGAACAGGCTATGAATGAAGTGAATGGCTCAAATGTGTGATGGTGAGTGTCTATAAATAAGTATTTCACAGCTGATTTTTTTAAGTATTAGAATCCCATAAAAAGAGAACTGGAAAAGATCAAATAGTTTTTTCCTTTTACTAATAAAAACACAGAATGACAGACCTGTTACTATATTTGGAACTTTTTCTTTAAAGCTCTATAGCGGGAAATTTGCTTGCGATTGAAGGTAGAACTGACAACTATATCTAGGATATAAGTTTGTGTAGGTCATTTGAAGACAAATGTCTATAAATTCAATTCAAGGGGAGAAGTTGAGTTGGGCGAGAAAAGATAAAAATTTAAAACTCTATGTTCTGGGCATATAGTCTTTATCTCGCTAATCTCCTGTGTAGAAATCGAGTGTAGTGATTATAATTCTAGGAAGGTTGAGTGATTGAAACACATGAGAAGATTGTTTATGGATGATGAGAAGAATACGGCCAAAATGATTTTAAGAGAATAATGAGTTTCCGTAATCTTTATCAATTCAAAAATATAGTTCGGGAATGAGCAACTCAATTACATTAAGAAAATAATATGGTCAAAACGAATTAAGAGAAGAGTGCTAATTAATTGCTAGTTGGACCATGATAATTTCCGGCTAGGGGCAAATCCTCGTTACTATTTTCCAATTGAAAAACAATAAAGTAATTCGAGCCTTTCAAGTCAGAGACAAAGATCGGTTTCGTATATACCAGTAACAGCCCGAACAAATGTCCAAGTCGCGAATCACATGTCTTGTCCTTACCCCGAATAAAAAGCACAACAGCATAGGGATGTACGAGTAAGAGCTGGAATTGATACAAACGGCGTAAAAGCAACTTAATCTCGGATAGATATAAATAAATAAATGCCATATGCGTAGGTCTTAAAAAGTTGCGACGGCTGACCTCACTGTTATATTCAATTACATTTTTAAAAATATAATTTTAATGTATTTCCCATCTTAAAAGCTTCAGTTTCATACCTTATCTTCTGCTAATATAATTGACGTGGCTGTGGTATGTGATTCTGTGCATTTGCATTGGCGTGTCATGTGGGCATATTCCATCTGCCTTCATCGATCCCTCTCAATCAGCAGGTTCCCAAGAGAAAAAATTCTCTTTTTATGAATCCGATCCGTACAATTCTGAGTCCATTTTTCAAAATGTGGCGAACCTCAAGGTGAGATTTATCAAATTCTATGGTTCCAACGCATGGGCAACAGGAAAGTGAGCGAAATTAATTTGTATTTATGTCATCTGAATGAAGATGCACTAGGGTTTAAGCTCGCGCTATGTGCACATATACTATGGTCTAGTTATGCACAAAAAAAAAGTAGGTAATTAAGGCGATTATGTGCAGCTAAAAGAAGTTGGTTTTTGCATCGATGAGTGGATATTAAATATTGCAAGAGGAAAATTAGAAAAAGTTAAAAGTGACATAAATGATACTTCACCCTTAATAAAATAGATATGTGCAGAGAATGTACAAGATGAACCTAGATTAATAAAGGAGTACTTGCATAATTAAAAGAACGTTGAATACCATTGTGGACAAGGATATTTTGCCATACACTCTACATTCAATGGCACTTAAAGAATAAATGGGTTCCATCTTATTAACTAGACATACATAAGTTACATTGAATATCAACTAAAGGCTTCCAGTGTGTTACGGCCTCTTTTGTTGGCAATCTCTTTTTATAGGCAAGCCATGTATGAATTTATGTAAATTAATATGGTCGATCCATATGAATACATACCACTCTACAATTGGTCCCACTTATCAGAATTCTTGATATACCTCTTTGTAGCAATATCTAGAGCTAGAGATCACTGAGGTTAGAGCAGGTCTTAACTTCAAAAAAATCGCCAACTCCAAGCTGTATTGCCTTCAATGTCAAGTTGCACTTAAACATAAGTCAATGGTTTAAAACTTGGCATACTATACAAACGTTATTGACTCGCTTCCTAATAGTATAAATCTTTGGAAGAAAATGCTTTGAGGCTTTATCCAATGTAACCTTGCAAGCCACTTCCTCCATTATAAGGCTTGCCCCAGTAGCCACTCCTCCAACATGGAAAGAAGATGTGGAGGGTTTGAATCTCCACATTCTCGGGGTTGAAGTGAGGATAATTTGACTTTAAGTGTAGGTTTCAACTTTCACGTCCTACAAGGAGGCAAGACAAAAGTCTAAGAGTGAGAGTTAGAGTAGGAGTAGAATAAGATCGATAAAAAAAAGAAGAAGAAGGCAATTTGTGTGTATTTATGAAGATTTGTCAAATCAATCGGATGTATGTGAACAAGCCTCATCCGTCATGTTTCTTTTTCCCATGTTTCTTCATTTGCTTTTTCGTCCCCATCTCCGAGTCTTTTTAGTTGTGAGAAATTGCAAAGGCAGTTATGATGTAGCTGCTTCTTTACTTTTGTCTCAGACACCATAAGACAAAACTGTTCTAAATTCGCAACGGATTTTTTTTTTAATTTATCTTTTATGTTAAATAGTGAAGAGCATTGACGAAGAAAATGAAACGTTCATGGTTTATGTTACCACGGACTGTTGTGTTGATGGAGACACTAGCATGAAGAGTAAACCCTCTTTTTTGGGCATAGGATCCAAATTCTCGTTACAAGAAAAAACCCTTTTAGCCACGAATTATTATCCACCAAATTCGAATTATGGTTAAAATTTCGTATGTTTTGCGAAAAATAAATATATGAAAAATATTTTATTAAAAAAGAACGCTTGTATTACGTATAAAAACGATTGAATGAAAAATATTTTTATCGTCTATAAAAATATTCAGACATAAATTTTTATTGATAAAATATTTCCCATTACTAATTATTACACACAATACGACCAATCATTTTTTATGAAAATATTTTCTATATTATTTATTTTTCGCGAGATAAATGGAGTGTAAAAGTAGTTTTATGGCTCCAAAAACAAGGATCGGGGCAAATGTTTTACAATATACAATATGGGTACTCAAGAAGCTCTAGATTAGATATGATATGTGTGGTGAGTTCAAGCTGGTAATAAATCAACTTCCCTGTTTGCATTAAGTAGATAGCAAATTGAAGCATGCATAGTTACCAAAAATTAACGCAATTTTGTAAATTGCATATTAAATACTAGCTGTGTACACCATATAAATTCCTTATCTATTGACTTGTACCATCCTTTTAAGATCAGTATATATCACTACGACATTATGTTTTGATGACATGCCAGGATGATATGTGGATTAAATTAATGACGCAATAATTCTGTTTACATCAAGAGAATTTATATTGTGAGTGGCAATTCTTCACTCGACAAGATGAGATTTTAACATGAGAAGAACATCCCTGTGAAATTAAAATTTGACATCGCCACGACTAATTCGAAATCAACATGACTTGACATGCTTTCACTAGTTTTTAGTTTCAATCAAAAAATTCTTTGCAATCATTAGAAACATTTTAATGTGAACAACTAACATGGACATGAGATTTTATGGAACCACTGCAAATTATTTAATAGACTGGATTTTAGCTATAGCCAAAGGCGTCAAAATATATGATTAGGGAGGCAAATAAAAGTCTAGAAGATTCGAACTGAGGTGCTTCTAATTCTAATATAATGTGAGATTTTATTAAGATAATTGGCAACTGTTCTAAAAGTAGATGAATGAGTGATTTATTATTTAAAGATTCTAACAATTAATATGATTGCACCATTCAAATTGTTGGGGTCAAAATCTGCATCCTTTTTAGCTAAGGCATGCAAAGGTTGCATCATCGAATACTATAAGATAACTAATTGGTGAAAGAATCAAACTCGATATCTCTATTACAGTGTGAACTCAATTTAGGGGTGCATAAAACATTCTTTATAATGAGTCAAGCCACAAAGGAACGGTTGGCACCTAATCCACTATGGCGAGTCATATTGACTGAACTAAACTCGAAATCTCGGTATGAAAAAATTGCTTGAGCGTTCCCTAAAGTTTAATCTATACAATTAAGTTTATATAAAGGCCTGGTAGTATTATATAATTTGACCTAAGACTCAATTTGACTTTGGGTCCCACTTCTTTGCCCATAAGATTAGGGAATCTCAACGAAATTGCAAAATGACCCTAAAATCCAAAAGGTGACCCTTAAATCCTTGCATTTTTTACTCACCTAGAATAACATAATGACTTGAACTCCACGCAAATGCAGATTATTAGAGACCAAAACACATAATAAAACAAAATTTTGAGATTAATGATATGTTTGCTTCGAAAAATGAATGATTTTTTTTTAAAAATAATCGCTTACATTACATACAAAAATGTAAAAACAATCAAGGGTTAAAGCTCGCTTGGTGTAACTGTAGCTAAACCACAATCGTGTTTTTCTTTAACCGTCTTGTGCTGTGAAGAATGGGAGTTGTATGCTTGTTAATAAATGTTTAAAACTATAGCAAATGGATTAAAGGTAGGCAAAACGGATTTCAAATGGCTATGAAATGTTGGGCAAATACCTTGTGAAAGTTGCGGTATCCTTTATCACAGTTGAAGCAACTAGACGGAAAAGTTGTACTAACCATATCCTGTTAGTTCTCAAGTGATTAAAAATTTTAAGATTCAAACATATTTCCAATTCTAAAACGGTACCAACCACTTCTCTAATTCAGAAATCAAGTGCAATTCCCATTCCTCATTCTTTATTCAGATTACTTTTATGTTTTTCTCGTTGTCTCATTCCTCTCAATCGTAGCAGGACCTCAGAGGAATTAATTCCGCATTTTTTTTTTACATATTACCTCATCCAAGTTAGAGATATTCTACGAGTCAGAAGTTTATGAATCTAAAAGTGATTTTTCTCGCAGAAACGAGTCACCATTTGAACTTTGGAGGTGGCGGACTTAACACCTTAAATTTTTTCTTATAAAAAAAGAAGAAGAAGTGATTCTAGTTAAATTTGCGGACTACCGTAATTTGTGTTTTCTCCTTAATTAGGACCTGTCATAAATGTCGCTTCTTTACTATTAATTACTGTTTTAAAAGCAAAGAGCGTTCATCCTGTTTCTCGAGAGAGTGTACGCTTCGTTTGGCCAGTCTTTCATCTTTGATAAACACCCCTTCGTTTGGTCGACGTTTTACATCGGATTGCACGAGCTATGTGCCGTCGATTCTTCATTAATGTTCGGAGAATGACTGAATTAGAATTTTATTCGTGTATACTCTTACGCCTCATCTATGGTTGGTGAGCAATGTATATAACTGGAATAAAATTACAAGGAATTTAAATAAGCAAATGTCAGATTTATCAGGAAAAGTTAATTGTCGGCTCGCTAACTAGCAATCTGCGACCGCCACGAAGAAAGAGAGTTTAACATGACCACGGAGAAGTACGTAGCGTAATGGGTATGACAATCTCAATTCACTGTAGAAACATCCCAGAAAATTACTAAACCGGCCTCTATTTATAGTGCATCGAAAGCAAGAATCGTTCTAGAAAAATAACTCTAGAATACGAAATTAAAAAATAATTATTATTATCGGTATCTAAGATCACATGAAAGAATTGAGATCCTCCAATTAGAGGTAAACTTACATATTAAATTTATCCATATAGACGAGCCACTCATTATCATGTTAAATATTCAATAGTGCCAAGACATTTTTTTATTCTATTTTATTTTTCCTTTTTCCCTTTCTTTCTTGAACAACCCCAACAACTGTAGAGCTTGTTGTGCCGACACCGCGCCTTTGCCTGCCTGTTGCAGCGGCTGCTAGCCCTCGCCGACGAGCCTCCGGCAGCTCGCACCCACCATCGCCTGCGACAACATCAAATAACCGATTTAACATAAGGAAAAAAAAAAAAAAAAAAAAAGAGGTTCGCATAGTCTTGCTCGGCACTCGGGCCTCATGGCGACGCATTTCTCCATAAAAATTGATGCCTGCAAGACCAACCAGTAGGTCGTACTTAACTAGTCACGTACGCGATCCGGCCTCACCCACCATCAAGACGACATTAAATAATGCGGCGACATACTTTAGCAAAATTCTTAGACAACAAGACACTACCTACTTAATATTCCCAACGATTTCCCTTCATTCTTTATCGGATTATAAAAAATATTAAGGTGGGATTATTATTTTTAAGATCGCGGCCTCGGGGGGGACAAGGACAAGGAGAGAATGTTTAAACTAAAGAAAAGTAGAGGGCGACTTGGTCCGAGGGGTGGGTCACCTTTTATCTCTCGAGAAAGGACTTCTCGACTAGGGTTTTTTCCATGGATTCCCGGTGTCCCACGGTGGAGTGACACGAAAGTGATGGGGGTATAGAGAGAGAGAGCGCATGGACCTCCTTCTCCACACGAAGGAGTCGTCGGCCCCATCAGAAAGCGAAGCTATCTTTAGGTAATCTCAAAACACAAATCCATCGTTGGTTAGAGGAAACTTCATCTGATTGAATTTTCAATTGATGAGTTGCAAGTTACGAATACCGATCACATACAAGGACGTACAGATTAAAGATTTAGTTAGAAGAACGACAAGGGAGGAAAACATATCGTCATGCCATTATTTTCTCGCTGAATAGTTACATTCTTGCTCATCACTCGATTGGAATAATATCTCGTTCTGAAACAACAAAAATTCTTTCCGTTCGATTATATTCCTTGCGTCATAGAGCGATCCACACCCTGAGAGATGGTCGGGCTTTGGATTCCGAATCGTTTGAAACAGCACGAATCCTCGAATTATTACGACCCGATCGTCGATATTATTGATCGAGCGGAGTGTATATAATATGATCTTTTAGCAGGGTCCCATTAGGTCAGCTGCTTGGAATACTTGCCCCTGGCCGGCACGGACAACATAAAAGACAAGCCTTCTCTCTCTTGGTGAGCTGTTCAACATCCGCCCCCAGCAAGTGATATTTCATCTTGTTAGAAAAAAATATTCCCTCTCTCTCTCTCTCTTCTTTCTCTCTCTCACGAGATTTTATACACCTCTCTGACCCCCCCACGATTATTATTTTCACATGATAACCTAGTGCATGCACGTCTTAGTATACTATAAAGTCTATACTATAGAAGCACATGGTC
Organism: Eucalyptus tenuipes; assembly: GCA_014182365.1. NCBI lineage: Eukaryota > Viridiplantae > Streptophyta > Magnoliopsida > Myrtales > Myrtaceae > Eucalyptus > Eucalyptus tenuipes. Next base: position 25,257,440 of record CM024538.1, on the reverse strand, counting down.
GTTTTCAATTCAACTCGTGCCCGAAAATGTATGTGGGTACGCTAGAACATTAGATTGAAAATGTAGTGAGCTTTGTCGAGAGAGATCGATGCTGGCCTTTTTGCGATTTCAGTTATTTGCTTTTTAACCATCTGCCCACCATTCATTTGGTATTATTCCTGATGGGTAGACAAAACTTGTAATTCTAAAGAAATTATGAGGCAGCTCGCTTGTTTTTCCCCCACGCTCATTATGGCCGCTTTCTACTACAAGAAAAGTTCCTTTTATGATATCTGTAGACAGATAGAGGAATCTAAAGGAAAGAGTTGGGAGAACCATAATTGGTATTGCTTTTTCATGACCCTGATGACAATGAGGAAAGACAAGCTCTAAATCCGTGTTTAAAACTAGTTAAAAAGTGTTGGGAAAATATGGTTTCAAATAGGGTAGAACAATGAAGAAGGATCTTTAGAGTACTTGAGTCGGACTTTGAGGTGTGATATCACTTTATTTAAGAATTTATTTGCCCCACAAAGTTGCTAATGGTCATCGGCAAATATCCTCTATGATACAACAAAGTCTCAAAATGAGAATCTAGATGAAAGAATTTAGTATTTCTCCGCGTCTCTCTAGGAAATAATTAAAAGGATGGTGGAGTTTTCGAAAAGAAGACTCGAAAAGATGAAAATGATCACACTTATTCTTCCTCAATCGGACATGTATATATATAAAACAGTCTTAAAAACGTAGGCAATTCTTCATGAAAAGTTGCGAGAATGAACAAACGTATTCTTTCAAAATTGCCCAAAATGAACAAAGACTTCTATTCGTAAAAAGTCAAAACCGAACAAATGCAACCCTTCGGGAAAGGTTGCAAACTGAACGGATATCTTTTTCAAAGGTTGTCTTGAAAAGACACAAACAAAAATTCGAAATTAAAAAAATAATAATAATTTAATAAATAAAATTTCGAAATTATTATTTATTAATTAATTAATTTCCGAAAATTCTCAATAAACAAAAACAACTTTTGAATTGATTAAAGTTAATAAGATAACCGTACGAAATAAAAATAAAATAAAATAACAAAGGGATTAGTGCTAATTAAACCGTGGGTGCTAAGTGTGCTAAGTGCGCTAAATAATCGCGCACCCGCACACGGGTATGGTAGGGTCTAGTCCACACCCAATCATTCCTTTAGATACACAAAGAAAATCCCACACTTATTAATTGGCCTATTTCCTCCCATTTTTCCTATGTGGGACAAAGAGAAATGCACTTAGTTTGTTTTACAAACAAACTTCCAACAGAAAGTTCAAGTCACATATGAAGATTTAGAAATCAAGAGTTGAAACAAATTCAATCTTGGAAAGTATGGTAAGTAAAGACTCGCCAACAAAAGTCACCACTTGAAATGTCTAATTTATTTGTTACAAATGATATCGTGACATGAATTTATGTAATGTAAAGGACACGCATGGCGCGGCGCATAGCTCGGTACCTCATTTCCTCCCACTTTCATTCTCCTTGTGTCTATCCAACTAGAGGAAGCATTTCCTTGAGCTTTTCATTGCGTTCCATTCAAGGGTAATGAAGTCAAAACCTTATTTATAATTCCAAGGAAAGTATGTGGCTGAAAGTTTTAATGAACTGTCATTAGCTGACATAAAGTAACTAAAATCCATAGAGATAATAAGTTTAGGTAGGTGAATAAGTGAAATCTTGACAAGCGGGACATAAGCCAAATAATGCTGTCATAGTGATATTTAGTCCAAAGTCAGGTGGACCGAATATTTTCTCCCGAAAAGATACGCAAAGTGATCTGATGTATTGCGGTTGGCTGAAAATGCCGCCCTTTTGGAAGTAAAAGGTGGGCACGGCGTCATTTTCTTCCTTGTATATTCTAAATGCTAACCAAAGAAAAGTTAATGAACTTTATGTAAACAGTTCTTCCTTATGTCAAATCAAGAGCTAACTCCCCGTAGATTGCATGCATCCGAATTCGAGAGAAAGATCTTAGTTGTGAGCTTCTGCCATCTCAATAGTATCCTCTGTAGTTAAGGGTTGATCAAAGTTCACTAAACTACTCTTATTCTTCGTGACAAATCTTAAACAAAACCCTCAAATCCCTTCTCTCTCCCCTCTCCCTAATGCCTCCACCTCCGCTCGTCTGCGCAGCGCATTGGCTCGCCGTAACACTTCATCGGTTGCTCAGAGAGAGAGAGAGAGAGAGAGAGAGAGCGTGTTGGCAAGGGCTGAGGTCAACGGTGGAGGTGACATCGCTGGCGGCGTCAAAGAAAGGGAAGAAACGAAACTGGAGGAAAAGACTTGGAGATAGAGAAATGATCTCGACCATTGACTTGTAGATATGCTCTGTATATTCCACTTTGAAGAGAACAAATTGAGGACGTCGAGTAGGTCAGAGACGTCAATCCCCAGTTTTCATCCATCGAGCAGCCATCACCGTAGACAGCAGCGACCCAGTCAAGGGTTCTGGCTTCTTGAGTGGACATAATGATGAAAGAATCTCTTCTTGTTCTTCATCTTCTTCTTCATTTTTATTTTACTTTCCTAATAGATGAAGATCACAATGAACTTCCATGTATGCCCCAACAATCTAGCCATAGACAAGACCTTCGGGACTAGAAGCACACTGTTGCTACTGCTGTTGCTGCTGCTAAAACTGGGAAGATTCTCTTGTGATTGTTTGGCAAACTGATGAGCTCGGGTTTGAGGGTCCCCCTCCACTTCTGTTCGCCGTGCCCCATATCTTTTGTTCGGTCGTCCGCACGTCAATTGAATCTGCCACATGTCGTCTTCCCATTCAACAGATCCATTAATTTTTTTTTTTTTAATTATCTGTGTCTTGGATAATCACATACCACCCATTAGAAGTAAGATCCTTTATGGATCTGTACAAGGTATATCTCTTGCGTGAAATATTTTCTACACAATCAGTCATCAGATAGAAATTATCATCAATGAATTCACTTAACAAAATCAAAACCCGTACACCTGTTAGCGTTCAAACCCTGTGTGTAAACACTGTCAGTGTACCAAATAAAAGTCCTGTAATGAATTCCAATATAAAACAATCACATCACAAGAGAGAATCAAATTAACGTACTTTAATTCCCAAAGCGAATTCCGCTCATCCCTTGGGATACAACCTCATCTTCTTCAAAATTGGTTGGTACTTCCCCACACCCAACGATTTACATGTAAGATACATACCCTTCAATAGACTATTAAACTAATTTAGTGCTGGGATCAGGATACACCATCTTGAAAAAAAGAAGAAGAAGTAATTGTGCAAAGTGATGTTTATGATTTGGGAAGGACAAATTGAGCCTTATAGTCAAGAGGTTATCAAGATCCTAATCCAATAGGTACATAACTGCGGTTCTTGGACTAAATGTACATAGGCATACGGATGTATCAACAAAGTTCCGAGTTAGCGACGCTAGACAGAAAATTTGTTTTGGATAGTACGCCTCAAGAGGTGGGCTTTGCTGGTGACGCACAGTTCGCGCAAGGCGTTGGATGGAGAGGACCATAGTTTCAGAGCTTGAAGGCAGAGGAGAACTCCGATGGACAAAGCACGTTGTCTGCTTTTAGTTGAATTTTGAGAATTGAGGATCATCTTCCGGGGAACTCACTTTCTATAAAGGTCAGGCGTCGTACAGAAGATCGAATTTGCTTGACCAACTGGAAAAGGAAATGGAAAGAGCAATTGGCATGAGAAGGAAGGGCCATTTCACTCCAGACCAAGTGACCTGAACCTCTTGACGTAAAACCCGGCAGCATGGGACGAACCAGAGCTCCACGATGGACTGTTGAATTTAGGCAGGGATTTCTCATGAATACAAAGAGGGAACACATCAATACGCATGATAAAGAAAACTACGCCAGGTGAGACAGGTGGCTGCACTAAGTAAATGATCGGTTGAAGAAGCTATACAGACTTGAAGTACTATGTATCATCAAGTGTTAAAAAGTGATAAAACCAGTACTTCAGTAGACCTCCCGCACGCGCGCGCATTGTGCAACTCGCTCATATTCGTGTCGTTGCATGGCGTTTTGCGATTTTACGCGAATTGGGTGGACTTTCACGGCAGGCAAGACTACAAAAGGGCAGGGACAAAGCCCCAAACAACACGACCATAGACGACGTGATTCGCCTGCTCGATTGCATGTGAACGATGGCGACCTTCGAGTGGACACGTTATGTGGGTCACCCCTTGTTTATTTATATGATACAATATATTCTTTTTCTTTTCAGGGAAGGGTAAAAAAATAATGTGTTAATATTCTTCAAAGCTCATTACCCACCAACAGAATATAAGAGATATAAATATATAAATATATATTTCTTTCTCCTAATTGGTTCCATATACTTTGCCGATTTTATTATGACATAATTTAATATGATGCTGTTGTTCAAGCAGAGGCAGGCAGTGACAAAAAGTACTGAGAAGAGGTACCCCTCTCTCTCTCTCTCTCTCTGAGGGTAATAAATAAAAGGAGGCGAGAAAGATCGTCTGTCAAAGAGAGAGAGAGAAACGCATCGAGGGACCTTCCTTTTTGTTGTAGGGTTCCCTCAAGCTGCTGATTTCGTAGCAGTTGGACCATTCCCACATTGCATATCAGTATGTAGAGAGAGAGGGAGAACGCGGGAGAGATTCTTTGTTGACATATGAGAGCAAAAATGACAAGAAACCATCTTTCCATCGTAGGGCTTTTTCATGGGGTGGTAACTTCGCAGCAGTTGCCGTACCATATCCATACGAGAGAGAGATATCACGGGCTATCAATTCTGTAGGAGAGAGAGCGAGACTAGAGAGTGCTGCTACGACACACAAACACGCACTCCAAAAAGAAAAGATTCCCCTGCAAAGATGGAGACTTGAGAGCGAGCTGATGCAACAAAAATATCTTCAAAAATGGAATTATTGTTGTCATTTTTTTATTATCGTCATCATTACCTATATGACATACCAACTAACCCCTTTTTCGCTGCCATCCACTTTCTACTTAGTCCAGATAACCCCCTCGGTAACTGATAAATTTTGCTTTTTAAGGATCATCCCACCTCATCTGTGTGTCTATCCATGCATGTTTAAATATTCAGCAACATATCCGTTTTTTTTTAATGCATTTGTTGCCTCGCAAGTAGCTGCAAGTCCAGCTCCAGAAACAGTCACATCCTACGCAAACCTAGAAACTCAGCCTTACTGCAGTAACATGTCAGCCCTAAGGCCGGTTGATTTCTTCTTCTATTCTTTCTTTTTTCTCAGAAAAAGATGAACAACTCTTTATTATTTTGTGGTGGAGGAATAAGCCAATTGCATGGTGCCGGCTATGTCTTACAAACATCATGGAAAGTAGTTCGCGTTAAACTTTTTATATTGTGTCTCCGCTTACTACAAACGCAAGGCGTCAATGCTCTTATATGCTCCCTTCTTTTGACTCGAATAGTCATTCAAAGTTACGAGAAGAACCTCCACGTATTTGAGTTCTATTGATAAATGCGATCGATATCAAGTTGGATAACATGGCTCCAATGACAAAATGAGTCCAGCCTATATATTATTCGCGAGCTCATGATAGTTTGATAAATTGATAATGTGGAGGTGACGGGCCTGAGAAGGTAACTAACCATTGGTCAGCGATCAATAGGTGGAAAAGGTACATGGTGGTGACAGTCGCATTGCTGCAGGGAGCTCATATGCAGTGATGATGATGTTAGGCAATAGATGCGAGCTTATGGTGTTATTTAATGTGACAAAGATCCTTTATATTCAGGTGATGAATTTACATCTTGAATTAGTTCCCTTTTTATTGAATGACACATCCATGTTTATGCTTTTAATGGCTGACATAGAACCTATACACGTTATTATGTTCTTCTGTCTTCTACCTTCTCCATCAATGACAAAATCCTCCTGCAACCAGGCCTTTGCGGCCAAACACTGTTGCCACCATCGCGAGGCAAGAGAGAGAGAGCGAGGCAAGAGAGAGAGAGAGAGAGAGAGAGTAGAACAAGGAAATGAATTCATTGTGATATTAATATACATGCATGAGTTGTGTTAAAAAAAGTCCGGTATCTAAGGATTTGCGTGGTGTATAGTATTTAATATATCATGGTTGGTTCATAACTCATTGATTTAAGTTTTCAATTGAATGCAAGTCTAACTAGATATGTTGACAGATTCAGATTTAGGCTTTATCTTAGCAATCTCACTAAGTGAAGTTATTGAATTTCTACTACGTACTCCCAATCACTCCTAATGTATATAAGTGTTAGGGGAATGTCTAAAAGGGGGAATCTGACTAATGTGGTCCTAGTAGTAGCCTCCATAGTTCAGTTTGGAGAAAGGGACTCGAGATGAAGGTGAACATTAGAGATTCAAATTGAGACATATTGATACAAAAGGATATTTATTAAGGAGGAGTGGGTTTAACACTAAGCTCACACTAGGTAGGAAGATTGTCGAGATACACATGTAAATTATGTTAGAAAAACTCCTATGTTGGAGAATCAACGTAATGTATAGGGGTTAATATATCTTTGTTGGCCCATAACTTGTTGGCTTAAGCCTTTAAGCAAAAGTGAGTACAATTAGATATGTTGACGGGTACAAACTTGAACTCCCTCTTGACAATCTTCTCGAGTGAATGTATCGGACTTCTACTGTGAACTTCTAACTCTTAAATTGGCTTGTTCCGAGCCCCTTCCTAAACTAGGAGTTTTTTTTTATGTTATAATAATTTAGTAAATTATTACAAAAAAATGCACGCGTCTTCAAATATTTCTGCGAGTCAATTGCTATGCAGGTTATAAAAAAACCCTGAGTTCCCGTATATGTGGCTCTTAATGATGCATCAAAAGAAGTTCCATATGTCATGAAGTTTCTTTCTAAAAGAATGATAGCAAATTACACAAGAGACGTGATTACTAAAATGAAAAGGATATAGGTAACAATAATTAACATCATAAGTAACTTTATAGAATATGAGATTGTATTAGGCCAAGTGAGAGAAAGTAAGAATTGCATGGCCAAAAAAGATTGTTGTGTCTCATTTGATAATTAAACGTAGAACATTCAATATGATACTTCTTACATCTCCTAGTGTCAGTACGCCTATTGAATGAGCTCAAATGGTCCCTGGCTTGGCTATTCAGAAAGTACAACATCTACATTTGGATTTATCTTGAGATTCATGAAAGTGCATTGGCATTATATGTAGAAGTAGTCATAATGTTTCAAAACAAACGGATTTCAGGCATTGGCAGGTTCTTGTTCTCATGTGTTCAATAAATTGAAGGTGGGTAACTTGAAACAATTCATTCCAAGTGTAAGTGTAGCTACAAGTCTTTCATCGACCCAAAAAGAACTCCCAAGTTTTTCACCTCTTAATTTATGACTTTATCAATCCTAAAATCCAATAATTTTTTCCTTCTACAAATGAGTTTAGACAGCATTTCACGAATAGTGAAAAGTTTGAAGAACTAGAGGAAGTATTTTGGACATGAGGATTGGGAGATTTTTCATTAATTCTACGAGGAGGCTTTATGGCATCTCAAGCCGCACGAACAGGGGGATAGAAATAAAAATACTGACTATGAATTCGGCTTCCTGTCTTGTTGGGGAGAGCACCCGTAACGCTTGAGGTTCTTGGATTTTATCATTCCACTAAGGTTGAGAGTAGTTCTCTTATCAATTCGACATAAGGTTGAGAAGACGAGAAACATCGTGCCGAAGTGCATGGATTTATGTAGACCTCAGAAGCGCTTTCCCTTTATCAAACCTTGGTCAGGCGAAGGCATATTTGACGATGGACACATGCGGTTAAACTTCTACTAGTCCCAATCTGTCACCACCGTCACAGATGCAAAATGTCGTACTCTGTAAATGTCCATGTATAGTTGCTGCCTTCGAATCAGATATGTCCTTTATTAACCAGAAAGATTATTGCGTCATCTGACAGAATCTGCAAACGGAAATAGGCCTAAGACCTTGATTTGATACATCAAAAGGCTTAAGCCGGTCAAAGAGAAATGAGCTGATGAGAGATCCGATTGATACCAAACAGCAAACTGATTTCTGAGAGAGATCCGATTGATACCAAACAGCAAACTGATTTCTGAGAGAGATCCGATTGAAAGCGCTAACAGACCAACGATATCATTTGATAAGAGTAATGCCTGTCGATATTTACTTCTATCACTATACTGAAGTCCGAGAGAGGTCAACATCAAAAGCTCTTGACAGACAGACGATCACTTCATAAAGATTCCTGCCAACATTCACTTCTATCAGAGCCCAATTTGGGCCCCTAATATAGATGCTAGTCAACATTTAAATATTACATACAAATCTCCCTCCTGCTCTCGAGTAAATCCTAAAATATACAAACTTACTTTCATAACACCGGTGTTATTGGGAGATCACCAGGAAAGTAAAATGGCAGATGCCCCCACTATAACCCAGAAATATGAAAGGGAAATGACAAGACGTTTCTAAGAACATGAACTTCTCTCGACCTATTTGTTTTCTAACGAACTAACCTCTAGCGAAGCAAAAGTGCAGACAGTATCTCCCCCATTGTCTTCTCAGATGTATCCTTCTCAGTATCAACCTCAAGACCAGACTCCAGAACAGCAGCATCCAGAACCAGCTTCCTTTTCGCAATCTCATAAACATTCTCATCGACTGTACCCTTGGTCACTAACCTGAAAAGAATTTGGTTCAATACCTTAATATAACAAAAGCTCGCGTGTGCAATCACAAAAACAAGTGAAGCGATGAGTAGGAGATAAAAAAAAATGTTCTCAGAAGCGGAGGCACTGGCACTGCACCTATATATAGTCACGGGCTTTGTTTGGCCAATTCGGTGACAGCGATCCTCTGCCTGTCGGTCAATTTGTGGGTTGAAATCCATGTCATGGATGACAACCGTGTCAGCTCCGGTCAAATTCAAACCCTGTCCTCCAGCTCTCGTCGAAAGCAAGCAAGCAAATATGGAAGTATCATTATTGAAAGTGTCAACTATGCTTTGTCTGTCCGTCACCTGGGTACTGGCATTTTATACGCAAATTAACAAAGTGCTTTTACAGAGCACGCATGAACATTAAACCACGCTTTATAATGAAGCAATGAGCTAAAACAAAATGACAATCCAGGAAGTACTGCTGGATTTTAGAAGACGTAAGCATTAATCCAATTGCTTCATTGGACAAGGAGATCCAAAAGGGGGGAAAAACTGAAGAAATGCTTGAGAAATAACCAATTATGAGAACAGCTTCAATGAACAGAGACCTTGAGAAATTCCTGCATTCAATGGGACGACATACTAACCCAACAAAGAGAGATAGTAGGCTGAACACGGCCAATAGAACATATTACTCAGAAACATGAAACTCCCTCCCAAGATCACGCATTTACTAGGGCAAACACAATAGAGGATCAAGGAGATAAAATCATTTCCTGCTTGGAGCATAGTATTACCCAAATTTGCTTAATGAACTTTCACCATTCAGTTAGTAGGAGCGAGCAAACAAGAAAGATAGCAGGCAATCAATGAATGCAGAAGAACAAGGGAGAGAAATATATCAGACAGGAGTACCTTCCATCAAGACGTCTGTACGTAACCCCTATAAGTTCCAATATCCATTCTAAGATATCAAGCATCGAGGTCCACTGGCTAAATATCAGGACGCGATGACCATCTTTATGGAGTGCAGGAAGAAGTTCAGCCAGTGCCTGTAATGTAGCTAATCCATCTGATTACAAGTGGATTGGATCAAATTAAACTTGATATGATATAAGATGAAAACATACACGGCACTTAGCGGAAAGCATGGCATGTTCCTCAGATAGAATCCCATCGATACCATAACAAAGTAAAAGCTGCACAAATATAGTTATGGCACCTATCAGTGTAAAAAGTTAAAAGGCAAAATAAATCGTCAGTACTAAGTTTGTGGTAACTCTCTCTGATCAAATGGGTAAAAAAAGTGCTGATGCAAATCAAGTATTAGACTGCTCCCGTTCAAAATTTCACATTGCTGGCAATGAGACAAGCAGAAAGAAGATGCTTAATATGCCAGGATGTCCATCAATAAGTCTTGAAAAACGGAACACTAGTCTTACTGTGACAATTGAAAGTATAGCCAATAAACATACTGTGCATCACCCAAAAAAGCAGTTAAATTACAGAAAATCAGCTTTATCATCTCCCTGATGCCAGATAATAGGCGGGAATAAAATATTATCAACAGTCACTTGCAATAAAGTTGTGTACTAGTCATGCGGACAGTAGATAAGCGGTTAAGACAGTTCCTTGGTGCTTCTATCAAGTACCACTGAAGAGCTTTCTTTAAGCATAATGAGCCCAAGACTACGGTAAACTGTGAAGCTCATCTATTCCTCAGTAATACTTGATGATGGCCAACAAAGGGTTTCCATAAAGGGTCCAAATCAGTATATTTAGCTCAAATATAGTACACGTAACTGAGAGGATCAGAAGTTGCACTACAGATTGCTTGTGCCCCTGCCATCCAGGTAAGTTATTGACAAGGCTGAAGTAGAAACTTGACATACTAAGTTCAATAAGCAAGTATCTAGTTTAATGGAAAGTACAGGCTTATCTGCGACATCTTCTGAATAATGTAAGTGTTCTGCTCAAATAAAATGGAAGGACAACAAGCAGCAATCAATAAGAGCAATTATACAAGAGAGTATAATCCATCCCAATTATATGAATGACTTCATTATAGATATGTAGTTTATGCCACTAAGAAATACCTGATGAATAGAGAAATCACTATACTTCTTCATTTCATCCATAACTCTTTCCAAACCACATTCAAACCCAAAGGCACCCTTGTGATATAACTTCTTAGCGAGACGAACAATATCACCATCATCATAAAGGCGCCTCACAAGCAAAGGATGATTTGCAATCTGGATCAAATTTTAGCAAGAAAAAACACTTTTCAGTCATGAGATCCTTACAACATCTGTGTTTAGGAAACACCACAAATGTGATGCAGCACCTTCCGAAACTGGACAAAGTAGTTAGAAATTTGACGTTTAGGTAGAATTTTGTTGACATTGCTCAGGCAATCTCCTGAAGATTTTGCCAAACGAGCTCCTGAGGCGGCACGATACTCCTCAATAGCTTCTACATAAGCCTCCTCCTGTTGCTGATCCATTGCCACAAACTCAACCTATGCAAGAGTTAACACTGAGACCCTCTAGAATGAAGCATTAGCTTTGTCAAAAAAAGAAAAAAAAGAAGGAAAAAAAAAAAAAAAAAAGAACAACAAAAGTGAAACTGGCCCAGACTCAGAGAGAGAGAGAGAGAGAGAGAGAGAGAGAGAGAGAGAGGTTGAACCTATCTAAAACTATTATCTGCTAGGGGTGAGCAACAAAATCCATACCTTTTGTATCTTAGGAACAAGTTGCCGCATAACATCAGATTTTAAACGTCTCAGGATAAATGGTCCTAGAATGGACTTCATACGACTGACTAAGGCTCGGTCCTCAGCATTTAAAAGTTTTTTCAAGTCCACATCTTCAGTTGCAAAAAGATCAGGCATCATAAATTCCAACAGTGACCACAATTCCTACAAAGAAACCCAAGGAGGTCAGGACAAAGTACATTACACAACCTACATCTAATCAAACTACATTACTTCTAGCACAGAGCAATTACATCTTATTTTATTTAACAAACATCATTGCAAAGCTATAAGTAGGTTATTGGGGTCGTCTCGGCCTAGTTTGCCTCATGACCACCATGGGCATATGGCTTTTCAGTTGTGCTTTTCCTTAATGACTTTCCCTCATTCTCTCTTACACATGCAATAAACTCAATCTGGTTGCCATAAGAAAATTTATACTTTTCAGCAATTCTTCCGATTGAAGGTAAAATATCTATAAGAAAAAGAGAGAGAGAGAGAGAGAGAGAGAGAGAAAGAGAGAGAGAGAACGAGAGAGAGAGCACAAAGAGCATTATTTAACTGTCGCATAGAGGTTTGACTGCTGAAAATATTAAAAAGAGCACCAAAATGTTTTCACTCATTATTAGAATCTTTAAAGAAGGTCGTGAAGTGTAACCCATTCTTTCATGGCTCTTTTCACATCCCTTTTGTTGATTAACTTGTCTGCCAGTTCAACTAATGAAAATATACGGGCTTCAAATTGAATCACAAGAAGTTCTTCCACAGAGAAATCAACAGCCAGAGAGACACAGAAACTTAAAACAAGTATCTATTAACTTTTCAGGCACATATATAATTCAGGAAATTGAATTAAGAGAAACATATCATTAAGCATACATGTAAATCGTTTTGTAGGGGTGTCCCTGTCAACATTAGACGCTGATTCGCATTTCGTGCAACAGACATTAAGTTTTTCCATCTGTAACTGTTTTTATCCTTCAGTGCATGGGCTTCATCCATCAAGACGCAGCTCCACCGCCATCGTCTAAAAATTTTGCGATCATCTTTCTGCTGAACGCTGTGATCATTATCAACAATCAGTAATGGACATCTGTCAAGTGGGTAGCAGACAACCTAAGACTAAGATATCAAACCTGTGACGTTCAAAAAGAGAGTAACACACAAGAAGCACATTGAACGGAGGAGGTAATCCTGCTTTCGACAGTGAGGTCAACTCTTTTGAGTAGATTGACCGGTTAGCACCATGATATTGGAGTACTGAAAATGAAGGACACCACCTTTTGAGTTCCCTTTCCCAATTCTCCAAGAGAGAAGCCGGGCATACAACCAAGTGCGGACCCGGATCATTATTCAAGTGTTTCAGCAATGTTAAGTATGTTATGGCCTGTAAAGCAGCCAAAAAAGGAGTTATATAATAGTCTGTGAAGAAAAATGTAGCACAATCTTCAAATATACTGCAAAAGCATTGCAAAATACACTATTAGGAAAAAAGGAGACAGAAGTGATTACCTGAATGGTCTTCCCAAGACCCATCTCATCCGCTAGGATGGCTGCATGGAGTACAAAGATGCACCATTAGCTAGGATGTATCTATTTTAGCACCCCCTGCCCCTCTGCAGAGAAAGGGGAAGAAGTACTAAGCTGACAATACACAATAAACTCTCAAAAAGTGATTGGCAACATGAAATAGAGAGAGAATAGCATGATGCCGTCTGCATTACCAATCATTAGACCTACTCTTTCCCAGGACATACACAAAACTGGTGTACTAAAAGTGACGTCAGGAGCATTAAGGGACAAATTATTACTGTTATTGTGTTGCTCGAGTTATTGTAGTAAATTTTTTAATTGTGTTTTAGAGTCCTTTGTGTCTTTATTTAACTTAAGACAATGTCTAACAAATATTATTGTTCCCATGCTGTTCGAGTCAATATAGTAGGTTTTTTGTTTTAGAGTCCTTTTGGGTCTAACTTAAGTTTTAAGAGTGCTAGGCGTACTAGTTTTACTTTCCTAAGAAGTGTTCCTTTGATTTTAAGGATCTTTATGTCTATTATTAGTCTTTAAGGGCTCTTTTCAGATTAGATAGTTTTCTCATAACAATGAGGTTTCCTTTAAGAAAGTTGTTCTCTTTTCCTTGGCCTTGACATCCAAAAGAACATCATTTTAAATTGCTGTTCCTTTTGACTTGTTTTTGTTTTGATTCTTCTAGTGTAATCTTGGATATCTATATATCCAGAATCACGCAAAATGAGTCAGTAACCAAAGCCAAAAACCCTTCATAAATAGGTCATTTCAGCAATGAGCAAACCAACTAAACATGTTTTTTTCCCTCAAACACTCTTTCTAGTCAAATGGCATATTTAATTTGCTAACCACGACCCACAGAACATCTTTTTTACATGAGTCTCTCCTCATTAAATCATACAAACTATTTAGTTCTATCAAACAACATTTAATCAGTAAGTTCTATAATCAAGGTCCTCCATAAAGCTTTGCTGGTACATCCTTAGGCCTCTCTTTCCTCTTTTCACCTTGGATTTTTTTATCCTGATGGAGCAACTTGATATCATCATTTCATGATATATCACCTCAAGAGAGTTTCCCCATCCTGGATATAGCAACAAAAGGGCTCGTTTGCGTCAAAAGAACATTTTCAGTCTTCTTTTCCACGGAAAATGAAAATGAAAACTGTTCTTGGTTATCCATTTTGTCGAAAACATGTTTGCTAAGAGAAAATGAAAATCCTCTTTATGAAAGAAAAGTAAAAGTGTATTTATATCCAATTAAAAATAAAAGAGTTTCTTTCTTTGTTTATTCAAATCCACTTGATTTCATTTGAATGAACACAATGACAACAAGAGGAAGCTACTCATTGTTTGTACCAGTTTATGTGTTTCGTTTGAAAACCACAATCTCTGAAATGAAAATGAATACAGAGATTTTTACAAATTTTCAGAAACCAAATAGGATTTAATTGTCTGTTGATGCATCATGTGTCATCCTTCTCACTTAGACATCCAAACATCCTCATCTTTTCTAAACAATTTGAGTTTTTGTCGTCTATTACTTTTTAAAGAATATCATTATTCATCATAGAAGAAATTTGTGGTATACCCTTTATTTGCACATAACCCTCTATAAAAGTCGTATTTTATATGCTCTTCTCGGTACCTAGTAGAACACAAAATTTTAAACTTTAGAGTTCCTGCATGCTTCAAGCTCCAAGTATACTCAAGCTTGATCTCATCCACAATGAATGTATCCTCCCCTGAAGGCACACATCAAGGGACAGCACTAAGCTATCCAGTACTAAGGAAAAACTGTTAGGGTTTTAATGCTGAACGTAAACAAAGGACACTGCTGTAGAGACTTCCTAATTCATCCCTTCATTTTTAATTAATAAAGCAACACCATGATGCATATGGTATATCCTAGATGTTGCAACTATAGCACTTTCTACTCCACAGTCGTCTACCCAAAGAAATTCTCTGGGGATCGCCCCAAATGCATCGACAAGATCTATAATTAACACTCTCTAAATCTTTTCTGTCAACATCCTCAAAGGACAAATAATACTTTTAACAATCCTGCCCGCCTAAAAGCAAGTGGGTTCTCTAAAATTTAAAAGGTGTCACTCTTCCACAGAAACTAGTGATGCTGTCAAGTAGCAATCTCCTGTTATAAAATAAATAACTGATATGACAACTTCAACCAGAATCCGCAAGCTCGTGGAATTACCATAGTGAAACTTTCCAACCGAGCATTTTTCATCATTTTCATTAATCTTATTTTCTCGGAGAAATTGCAGAATTATATCTGAATTTTCTATGTGAGAATAAAAAGAGGAAACTCTCTAGAACAAAATGGCAATAATGTTATAACTCTTTTCTCATCCATGTCTAGGAACATCACTCATTCTTTCAAGTTACCAGACAGTTAATATTCTAAATTTGCACGTGGAACATTATTTTCTGCCTACTCCTTCGCACAAACAAACAGCAGTATTAGGCAGCATGTCCAGAAGCACAATCAAAGACCACAGAAGTCACGAGAATCAAAAGTTAACAGGCCATGGATATAGGGTTGGTAGTGCCACTCCATTCCAGGCACTTGATCTTAACGAGAGTCTCATTGTCCCCTTTCCCCATCTCATCAAGCAAATAAAGAGAAAGAATTTGATGCTCTGCTAGACAGAAAGCTTTTCTTGTGACTGTTTCTAGTCTAACATGAACTAAGTTCTCGACGATAGTTAAATTGAAAACAAGTATTCATTCGGTTTAGGTCCTAAATGACACCACTTGTGGCATCTAGAAAGAAGGTAGAAAAGATTCGCATTACCTCCTCCTACGTCCTTCCGATGCAACAAAAGAAGAAAGTTGACACCAACAAGCTGATAAGGCTTCAGAACAGGCTGAAAATCTGTATCATCAGCACCGCATGCTGCATCAACATCCTCCTGCAAAGTCAATGTCAAAGGGAAACTTGATGAACAGACGTGCTCAAAATATGTCTATATTCTCAGGTTCCCAAAGGACCATTACTGCAGATAATTGAAAACCATGATTAAATAATGGAATGACAATTTTTAAGGAGACCCGACCATATCAACCTTTGTAATTCATCCACATGACATCAATCGACTGAACCAAAGTATCCCATCGTCTCTCTATGCATAATGCAATGCTAAAGGAAAAGGACTACGAATTGAAAACAACTTTCAGACCCATATTAACATAAAAGTTTTGTGCTTGGTCACCTACTACTCATGAGAGAAATTAACTCTCTGTACACAAGATCTAGAAGAAGTGAACTTAGTTGCTCCTAGACTACAAAAAGTTCTCTGTGTTGTTATAGCATCAAGTTTTCTGGTTAGGTAATTCTAAGAAGAAGCACAATCTTAGTTGATGCAAGGCTCATACAACGCAGCTTCGTAAGATAACTCAGCACAATAACCTAAAAAATTGGCTCGAGTCACAGTTTCAAGGACAGCAGATTGTGAACAATTAATTTCAAGGAATAATTTAATCAAGTTTCAGCTGATTCTACTCATTAACGACCAATCCAGGCTACTACAGAGCTCCATAAACTATTTAATCACTGGCCCAGCACAATAACGGCTGATAATATATATAAAAGTTACAGGTTCCTAACGTAACAAGCACGTCTAGAAGTGAAAAAGGAAGAAGAACAAGAAGGTTCAACACAGCCCAGAAAAATCCTACATTTCACTTTATCATAAACCAAGGTTCTTTAAGTCACTTAAACAATTCCTTCCGCCCACAGCTACAAAACCACATTAGCCCCGCCAAAAACCAAAACAAATTTAGAAACCAACTCAATCGACACTGACAGTATCCTCGTCCCCCAAGCTTCCATCACATCGTAAAACTCCAACCTTGGGCAAACACCGGTAAGGAGCGAAAATGCCGAGCAACCAAAAGTCCTAAACTTAATTCATGGGATGGAAAGGTAAAATGCAAAGAGAACCTGAGTGACAATCCGATTAGAGGAAGCTTCCACTTCGGAGTAGTGGTCGCATGAAGCGACGGAAGAGCCATAAAGCGCCTTCTTCAAATCCTTAGAAATTTTGGCGCATTTCTGCAGAGCCTTCCCCACCACATCATCATCCTCCACCTCATCCTCTTCCGCCCCCAGTCCCTCCCCCTCAACCTCCTCCTCCTTCTCGTCCTCTGCAGAGCTTATATCATAGACATCGACCAAATCCCCATCGCTCTCCACCTTACTCCCCATTCCCGCCTCCTCCTCCTCATCGTCGTCGTCGACTACAAACCGGCGGCCACGGCTCGCCGGCGCCGGCGCGACGGGGCCGGCCAGCTCGGCATCGTCGTCCTCCAAGTCATCGGAGCAGCCGCCGCCGCCGGCCTGGACGGGATCGCCGATTCCTCGGCCGGAAGTGCTCGGGGAGCGGGGCCCGCCCGATTTGCCGCGACGGAAGGCGAAGGACTCGATGGGGGCGGGGGCGGGGGCGGCTGGGGCGACGGCGACGGGGGCCTCCTGAGGGCGCGAGAGGGCTTGAAGGAGCTGGAAAGGTCGCCCCAGTCCTCCGCCGTGAGCTCGTCCAGTGCGCGCTTCATCTCCGTCGCATGGCCGATCTTCCGGCGACGGCGACGGCGGCGGCGACCGCGACGGCGGAGGAAGGCGGTGCCGCGAGAAAAACCCTAGGCTGGACCGGGAGGGGAGAGGGGATTTCAATGTCGCGGAGGAGGAGGAAGGGACGCCACCCGTGCGGAGACCCGGGGATTTTATAGCAAGGTCGGTGGGAACGAAAAAGGGAGCGCTCCCAAAACGAAAGGGACCTGTCCGGGTCTACGACGAAGCATTAATTCTCGTTTTTCATCTTTTTTCTCCTTGTCGAATCTTTGGCAGAAATAGACGGATTAAAAAAGCAAATTTTCGAAAAAAATGAAAAGAGAGATGAAAAATAGAAAAATATCGAGGCTTCTTTGATTTTCCTTGAATAACGGTAGGAATTTAGAGTGCATATGATAATCATTCTATTTATGTTATTTATTTCTAGAATATAAATATGTTTGATAATGCAATTTTTTTTTTATGTTAATTTTGGAATAAAATTTTAATCTCAAAATAGGTTTGAAACAAAAATGAAAAGTAAAAACTTTTTACTTCTTTATTTTTGGAATAGAAATAAATAATTTTCTTTTCATTACTCGTCCTTTTATACTAGTCGGCCACCCACCCACCGCCTTTTGCTCATCATCCACCGTCGTCGTTGTTGACGATCACCCGATGCGTCCCGCTGCCCTTGGCCATCGTCGCCTCCTCTCAGGATAGAGAAATTTAATTATATTTCGGAAACAGAAATTTTGTGTCATTATCAAACATGTATTTTTACTTAGAAAATTATTTGGGAATAGGAATAAAAAAATCTGTTTCTATTTTGAAAATCAATTTCTGATCAGAATGATTATCATTCGCGCCCTTAGAAATTATGAACTAAATTTTAAATAAGTTATGAAAAGATTTATATCACAATGTTTAGGTTGAGTTTGATATATTTTGAAAGATCTTGATTATTAAACATCAAATTATATAAGCCGTCTTTCTTGCCTAAACTCAAAGGGTTATATATAAAGCAAATTTTATTAGGTGCCTTATCATACAAATATTTGTCAATTTTGAAAGCTTTTAGGTAATCGAAATTTGATTATATGTGCGCGGATGAATTTGAATACAGAGTAAAAGTTCTTAACTGGCCTAAGCAACTCAGGAAATGTTATGTTGAAAAGGGAGAAAAAAAAATAATATTGAAGGTGATTAGGGGAAAGCGAGAGTAGCGCTCAGAATTCACACTTGTTCTGGTTCATTAAACGGTCAACTTTACCATTTGACCAAATGGATGAATAACTTTAGATACAATGAGAGGCCAACTTAATTCGAGACTATAGCCCAATTGAAAATTGGGCTTTGGCCTTCTCCATTTCTGGCCCAATTAGACATCTCTGGAATCTAAAAGACTCTAACCATAGGCCCTGGATTGGGCTTTGGATTCTCTCTTTAGTCCGACCCTAAATTTATTGGGTTTGAGAGAAATGAAGGGAGAATAAAATATTTCTTCTTGTTTAGGCAACCAAAAAGGGTGAAGAAATAGATAAAAGGGACCATTTATGCATATGTTTTCATTTTTTTTTTCTGTTTACTTAATTCTCAAGGCCCGATTCCATGAAAAAAAAAAAAAAAGCCAACCGTTGATTAAAAAATTCCTTGAACTTTAGAATATGTGATGAGGACCCTTGAACTTGATTTTTTGCATAAAAATATCCATTATTGGTATCACTGGTAAGTGGTCCTTTAAATGCCGAAATGGCGTCTGACATGGCATACCATTGTATAAAAAAATACTAAACTATCAGTTAATTTTAGGTCACATGAAATTATCACGTTTTGATGGAGAATAAAGCAATCTTTTCAAGTCAAAGGAAAAATAATATAAAATAAAATCAGTTGCTCAACAATGTAGTGCATTTTGTCGTTCCCAAGACATTTTACTTTTTAGTTAAAAAAAAAAAAGGTTTTCAATGTATGCATTACCAATAGAAGAAAAAGTACAAGTTGCTCTCTCCACCATTGATTTGGTGGTATTGTAACTACCCACTTTCATATCAGCCATCACATTATGGGCGCATAAGTCTGGTTATGAACAATCTCCTCTCCCTTACATTAGTATTAGATCTAGATCGAGGTATACCAAATTCAATTCTTCATAATATTCGGTCATCCATATATGGGTCTTCTTATTTTCTTTTGTATTTCACTCATCTCTCAACTCCTCTCTAACCACATTTATCAAGTGTGCACAAGATACCATCATCTCATCGGATTTTTTTCTTGGAATAAACCAACCATGGGCATATTACTTCCAATCCAAACACATGGTTCAAGGTACACAAGCAAGGTCTTTACAAAATACAAGGAGTATCATTCAATCCTTGTAGCTCCACATAGATCGATATAGAAGCTTAAGTTCAATCGTACTTTGTCAAAGCAAGCTCTTAAGTGACTTTGCATTCAAAATTCAAAATATATGGGGTCGGGACATGATTGTTTAAAGTCAACCTCTTAATCAGAGTCATTAACTTCTAGAAGTGGCACAACCCACACCCTAGACCTCAGCACAGGCCTCCATGTTGTTTGCCTGCAATTTGGTTGGGGTTTCTTGGTCATACCCAGTGAGTGCTAATGACAGTTCACGACCATGCTCCTCATAGAAAAAGGAAAAAGGTACAGAGAGAGAGAGACTATGGCTGCAATCTCTTTCGATCGTGTGGTCGGGGCTGAACTTAAGCACTTCGCGATGCAGAGAGTCGTGAAGGTTTTTTCACTGGGAGGTAAAAAGCGTTAGTCTCGCCCACTAGCTCCTCATCATTTCTCGACGAGAATTCAAAGCGAGTCTCCCTTCTTTCTTATAATTAGAGAGAGAGTGAGAGGGGGAGGAAGGAGAGAGCAGCATCTCTCTCCGTGCCCTCCCTGAGCCCCACCCACTAGACTCGGCAACTTCATTCACTTCACGGCTCGAGTCTCCTTTTGACCCTTTTGTCTCGTTGCAATCGTCCCCTCTTCTGCGTCATCCGCGCTTCTAGAAAACCGCTCTTTTTACAACCAAAAAACTCCCCCATAAAAAAGAGCACTGAAACGGGACAACCTGAGTGGCCACCTTGAATGCCATTGAGCAATTGGGGGATCATTCTTTCCATCATCCCTAGGGCTGGCGACGATTGGCTTTTCTCCTGTTGTTGCTTCGTTACCGAATCTTGTTCACATTATCGGCCATTTTAACATGTGATGCATCGCATCTTTTGTACACCTCCTAGAGCGGTTAGAAAAAACCAGTTAAAGTTTTCTTTATGACCCATTATAATGAAGCACAATTTTTAATGGAAAAAAGAAATGAAAGTTTGATGAGTTAAGTACACAAGAAGTTCATTTCGAAGTTCGACTTATTTTCATCTGGAGCTATTCTCAACATCGTATCGGAATTAAATTTGGCGTGTACATAACCTCAATAGCATCATTTAGCTTACGACTTAATACCCAACATCATATTATTAGGTCATAGAATTCAAAGTAAATCACGTAAACATTTATTATATAATGGCCATATATGAAGGCTGTATTTGCAATCTCGAGATTCCAGCTTAAGGCCACTGGAGATTAAATATTTCTGTATGATATGGAAGTTGGTTTACTGCCTCCAACTTTTTATTGTACAATAGAGTTAGGTCAGAGGGTGAAGACAAGCCAATACCTACTACAACGTTGCCATAATTAACTACTCAGAGCTTGAGTTTCAACGTTACCATCACTCCGGTGTCCAATTTGAAAACAAAGTACACAGTGAGCTTATTGATTGCATATGTCCTTTTAAGGAATCGACTAATCAAAGCTGTTATCCTATATGCATACGAGGCTCTTTCACCTATATAGAACCCCTCGATACGGCGGCGTCCAGTAGTCAGACCCTGTGTTCTCGCGGTAGACTTGAGGTGTGCATGAGACCGGGACTAAGCAAAGCCCTCTGCTTTTGAGATCGACCCTAAAATCTCCCATCTCTTTCCTATCCAACGCTCCCCATGGATCCTGCAAATATTTAGGGTTTCATCACTAAAATGGCAGGTGCGAAGCATGTAAGTCCATATCACATAATGTTTCACAAACAGAGTTACTAGAGAAGCGTATGGACTTTATTCACCTTGTGGGGATTCGTCTTCAAATAGGGGTTGCTCACTAGTAGCTGCAAAGGGAAGGGGTTGACACTATTAACAACACTAATAATCACTCTCTATTTGTAATTCGATATGATGAGCAAAAAAGTGGCCTAAACTTACTCTAGAAGATCAAATACTAATGGATAATTTGTACCGGCTATATCCTACTTTAGAATATGAATTGTTCATGACTCTCGTATGGTGATTGACTTTAAATACCCCATCAAAACCGAACGAGTTTTCATAATACCTATCAGTTATGTCATTGCAGTATAAGAATCTGATTCCGACTTGACTAAGGAATTATGAAATGGCAAGTGCTCTCTTACCATCTAGAGAAAACTAGAAGGTGCGTGATTTCTCGGTGCACCTTCAAACGTGCACTACATTAGATATAATAAATTTGGTCCATCCTCACAGAAAATATATATATATGTTTACTTTCCACTTTCATAATGCGGTTCGCTGATTAGCTTACTATTAGATTTTAAAATTATTTCGTCAATAATTGGCATGCTGACGTATATATATGTAGCCCTTTTTTCTTGCTTATCCTCTCATTATTGAACTACAAGTCATGATCATGACTTTGGAGAACATATTACCCGCACTTGCTCTTGGAGGAACTTTATGTACCCGATCGCTTCCATTAGAACCGATGCAGTGTCGGTCTGAGTATAAATTGAAAATAGTTGTTAGAAAGGAGCCGAATTAAAATACTGAATTATATTGTGGAACATAAAAGGAAGAAAAAGCATAGGGTTAGTGGCCTTCTTTTTTCTTTTCAATAAATAAAATAAACCCAGACCTTTCCGAACGGCGACACAATTTGCTGAAGGGCTGTAATCCTGTCCCCAAGCTTGACTTTGGTTACCTGCATCTTTTGCAGAAACAACAATAATAACAGCAATATTTAATAATTTTATTATTAATTCCAAATGATTAATTTACTTTGCCCAATAAAAATGTAATGACACTTCGTAGCGAGTATAATATGTGTGTGTATGTGTACGTATGTTATACGTATTAAGGTTTGAGAAAAAAAAGGAAGAAAAGGAAATAATGTGTGATTAGTACCTTGGAAGATGAAACTGCTGAGCTCTCGTGCTTGGGTTTCTTGGCGACGGCCTCCGAACTGTCTTCTGATCTTTTCTTTTTGCCCTCACTTGTGTTCCCCTGTCCTCTCATGCTGGCCTTTACCTACATGTTGGAAAAGATCATTATGGGAATAAGCTTTTGTTCACAGGAATGAAAAAATAAGACCAAACAAGATAAAGTAAAAGCTCTCGTTCAGAGTAAATCCACCAAACATGTGTGACAGGTTCCTATTTATGGTAAATGGCTTTGGTATCATGATTGTACTTAGATTGTAGTATCAAGTAATCTGAGCTGTTAGATTGGTTGAATTTCACATGAAACCGACACATTATAATGGTTTAGATCACTCAGTTCATGGTGGAATAACTGTTTATCATACCCAAATCAAGAAACAAACTCCATACCTATGGAAAAGACAAAAATAAATGAACATGCCCCGCCGGTAAAACCTATTTTACTTAATCTCTCCCGCTTGCTTACTTACCGGGGGAGATGACACGGGCTTGATCTTACAGTCAGATAAATTCAACGTCTTGAAGCGCCTCCCTATTCTGCTGCTAAAAGACGATGATGTATTATCCTCATCGAAGCCTCTGCACAAGGAACCGGTCACCCCGCTGTAGTATCTACCATTATCTGCCATCATCGACGTGTTCGCCGGCCCAAACCCTTCTCCAAGAATATTGTTACTACTGTAAACGCTTGGCGATCTCCTGAACAGTGCTGTTCCAACTGATGCTTCCAGCTCGCTGCCATATTGAGTGCGTGGGATCGGCGACCCGCACAGAGCTTGACACGTAGAAGAGGAGCCCAATGACATGGGGCTCGAGTCGAAGGGGAGGTTGACTTCTGGGTCGGGAGGCGCAATCGACCAGTCGCTGACCGAGTTGGACAGCTTATTATTCGAGCTAAACCTCGGGCCTTGCATGAAGGTTGACCCGCTGAGACTGGTGTTTGGGAAGTCCCAAATGTTGCCTAACTTCTTCAAGAAATTGTTGCACGAGGAGGTTGCACTCGGTGGTTCGAAGCTATTAAAGTTCGACAAGGTCTTGGAGGAAAGAGAATCAAGGAGGTTCTCGGGCACGTCGTGCTGGTTGTTATGTAAATCTCCGCCGCTTCCGACACTTCTACGCAAATAGATAGATAGACATATATATGGAAGTAAATATATGTGTGTATTCTAAGAAAAATAAAGAAAATGGTCCAAGAAAGTGAAATGAAAGAGACACACTTCTGCATGGGTTTGGCAAAGAAAGATACTTGATAAAAGAACTAGCATGGAAAATACAACTCTACCTTGACAGCTTATATTAAAGGGGAGAAAGATAGAAAGTTGAGAGGATATTGCTCCGACACAAGTCTATCGAGTTGTTGATTGCATATGTTTCATCTTGCTTCCACACAAGTCTAATGTAAAGGAATGAAAGCTAGTCCTAGCTAGCAAGTCAATGGAGAAAAATAAAAGAAAGATAATGGCAAGAAATGTCAATACTAGAGACGTGCAATATATCCTCACACCCCCTCCCAACCCGGCCAAAAAAAAAAAAGAAGAAGAAGAAGAGGAGGAAAGAAAGGTGTGAAATATTTTTAGCATTATTTTGTGTGCAAAAATCATCTTATTAAGTGTCGTTTGCAATCTTAATCTATATGGTTGCAGAATTTACACATATTATGCATAGTATATATGCTAATTTATGAGAGTCTCAACTCTCTTTAGAGATCAGATTAGTCGCAGTGATCACCCGAAGATTTCAAGTTTTATATCCTTCAATTCTAGCGAGACTCTCTTGCCCTAACATTAAATAATACAAGTCTTTCGATACCCCAATTCCACACCTACCACCACAATCACCCTATTGTCCAATTATTCTCTTAAAAGTTCCTTCTTTTTCCACCGATACCGATTAGATGCCCATCAACCCAGTTGGTCCTACTATACTCATATATGATATTTTCAATACGGGTATCCACGATTTACTCAAACCGTCTTGTTCTCGTACATCAGGTAAAGCCCTTCGTCATTAGATGATGAACCCGAACCCGAAATAACTCTTTTAAGTAACAAGCGTTATGACTTAGAACATGAGAATTGCTGCATGTGAACCGGACGTTAGACTGCTCGGCCGTCATCCTTCTACCATGTTCATCAGTAAAGGAGTGGTCATAGGAAACATTTGCCAAATCAAATAGCCATATCGGTACATAATTATGCGCATGGACTTACAACAGCACGTGGTTCCAGAGATGATGGTCAGAAAGATGCTCCCCGATCAACTCGTTCGGCGAGGAAGTCGACTCAAGAAGCCGGCCAGAGGACTCGACTGTCAGTCCTGAGTGGATCGATGTGTTGGTATAGGCCGAGGACGAGATCGAGACGGCTTCATCGCAGGGAGAGTCGTTGGAGCTAGGGTTTTGGTTGTGGTGGTGGCCCCACGGGTTGTGGCTGCTACCGTTAATCCATGCAGGAGGAGGAGATATAGAGCTACCATGGGGATCTTGCCACCATCTGCCCGGCTGCACGGCCGTGACGTCGATGGCAACGGAGCTCTCGGCGCACTCTTCAGCCATGTCTTCTCGTGTACTGCAGGGATATGGAGTGGTGGATGGATCGATTGGAAAGACAGAGAGAGAGGAATTCCGATCGTCCTTTTTGGGTGGGCGAGTGGAGGGTTGGAATTTAAAGGAGGATATATATCCGTTGGTGGTGACGTACCCAAGTTGTGCGTTTGTAGGAGAGGGGACAATAATATATGCAGACCGAGTTTTTCCACTAAGGTTTCGTGGGGACAATTATTATTGTTTTTGAGAAATGGGGTTTGGGCCCGGGAAGAGTTTGGCTCAGGCTCGTTAATGTTGTGGGACGGTGCAAGGAAACTGGAGCTAGCTGTGGTAGAGAAAAAATTGGGAAAAAGGTTTTTAACGTGTCTTTCTATCAAGTACATGTAGGTTTAATGACGGACTTGAACAGATCTTTAAAAGGCTCAAAGAAGAAATGGAGGGGCAAATCTCTTAGGAGTAGAACTCCCCATTGTCTTCTGTATTCCCACTCGTTAGGAAAGAAAAACTCTGGGTGGGAACTTAGGTTGCGAGGTGTCCAGATACAAAGACGTTAAAATAAGGAATACAACTTAACAAAGCTCTGCATTTCTAAGACTACTGCCGGTAGCCCTTGTAGGTGGCAACACCAAGGTAGGATGTTAGGAGGGTTAACATGCCTTTCCATTGAGTATACGTGGGTTTAATCTAAAAAGAAGTAAATTACCAAGCAAATCCTAATAACTTTCTCTCTATATATTTATTTATTCTTTGTACTTTTCAGAATTATACATATGAGTATAGTCGGTATTATGTTTAACTTTTTCAATTCGTTTCGAGAAACCAATACCATCACCAGACTCATGACCCTTAGACAAGTCATAGCTTGAAGTTTAGCTACCGGAAATAAACTCCACACTTCCCACAAACAAGCACACCGACCATTGACTGGTTCAGTTTGACTGGTCCAACCAGTTTTTAGAGATTTTTTCAACCGATTCAAGCACTTTCCGATCAACTCTTGGCAATTGGATTGGTTCTTAGTTTATTTCGACATGGTGCATCCATTTTTGAAGTTTCTCCATATCAGCTCTTCCACTCACCTATTTGGTGGAGAAACAAATTTTTATGGTATTATTTGACTTGATTTCAAACTCTGTTTGACTTTTTTGAAGTGACCTTAAGCTTTTTTTTGGGGGGGAAACCTTTTGGCAATACAATGAGGATATTCACTTATTCTCCATATTATGCATATATATTCTTTGATTGTGCCTATCCCTGATTGATTATAATTGAAACTATGTTTATCTTATTAGATTAAACGTTCATCGGTAAAGCCAATAAAAAGGCCCATGCATTATTTATCAAACTATATAGAAATATACAAAAAGAAAACTCTCAATTCTATTTTCCACATTATTCAGTTGGTTTTATTGACAACGATCAAGCCAGTCGATCTTAAGCTTCATTATCATCGGTGGGGCCAAGCGAAGCCAGATAGGCTTTGTTGAGGATGAAGCCAGATAAAGTCCTATGGAGGATGAATGTAACACCCAACCTAAATATAAAATTTCGAACAAAAAAGTGACCAATCAGAGTTCCTCCAATTAGGTATTATCGTCTCATTAAAAAATTCAAAGATGGTAAAGAAAAGACGCAAATTGAAAGGATTGACAGAATAAAGTGAAAGTCATGTGAAGATCTCTGCATCAGATATTTTTTAACTTATTCATCTCCATCATATCCTAGTATTTCGTATCATCCTCGCATTGAAAGTGAAACCACATAAAAAGCGAGTCCATAACCTCTCGTAACCCGTTTCTTCAATGGGGCAAAAGGAGCAAATGCGAAGATTTGGACGGACTAGTTCCAACTTTTAGTTAGTATTGTGCAAAAGCTGCAAAGAGATGCAAAGAGTACTGCTAAGAATAAATAATGTTATTCGACACAAGTCAGCCTAATTAAGACATCAGGACAGGCGCATTGGGAAAAAAGAAAATATGAAAAAGCTGTCAAAGCATTAGCCCACTAATCGGTGACATGAAAAGAGGGAGAGGAGATAGAAATGCCTGAAACTAGTCTCGTGCAACTTTATTGCGACATCTCACGAATTTCAAGAGAAATATTTCATAGATTCGATCTATGTATATCTATACCATCATAGCCACTAATTATCTAAACCCGTAATGAGATCTTCATGATTAATGATTATGATGGTTGTTTATATAAACTTAATTTTTGCATTTAACTTCTTCACATTTCAAATGGGGAGGTGGAAAAGGATGGGCGCATGAATGCACAAAGAATTCTCATCTGAGCGCACGCCTCTTTAACATTAGATTTGTGGCATAAACAATAAAAACCCTACTTTAACGTCAATTGATGTTATATCTTTTCTCTACATTCAAACTTGAGTCCCTGTAAGCTTGCTATCAATAGTGATTAATTCAATGAAACGTTAAAAGAAGGTGATTTTGGGTCCATTCATTTCATGGAAAACATTTTTCTCATTTTTCGGCATTTGGTTTACTCAGGAAAGTGAGTCAACGGAAAATATTTTCCTATCAAAACTTTAATTCAGGAAAACGATTTCATTTTTGAAAGAACTAGAAAACGTTTTCCAAAATATGACTAAGTATTGGCACTTGAACCCTAAACTCTAAACTTAAGTACAAAATTCCAACGTTGGTTCTCGGGTCTTGGCATTCAAAATCAGGTCTCCGGCAACTAGGCTTGGGTCCATCAAGGCTAAGTCCAGGACCTTGGTGCTCAAGCCTAAGCCCTCAGCACTCACGCTCGAATCCATCAAGTCCGGGCCCCAATCCCTAGGCCCTTTTCGATGCTCATACACCCGAGTTCTTGTCTATAAAGGTCATGCTTGGGGGTCTTGATGCTCAAGCTCTGGTCTCGACCCTCAAGCTCAGATCCACAAAGGCCGTGTTATGGGTCCTTAGCACTCAAACTCATATTCTTGACTAATAAAACGTTATTCTTACAAAAATGTTTTTAAAAAATTTCAAAATTTCAATTATTATTTTTTTAAAAAATTATTTGTTATATATTATTTTTTTATTTTTGTTTTTTCCTTGGTCAGCCGCTAGCCACATTCGAGCTTGAGCCTCGCCAAATCCGACAAGGTTGAGCTCGCCCTCAAGGTTGTTGGCTTGTGGTGAGCTCGAAGCTCACCAATCTAGTGAGGCTCAAGCTCATGTGGCAAGTCGCCTTGGCCGACAACCAACTAGGAAGAAGCAAAAAGAAAGACAAAAAAATAAAAATAAAAAGAGTAAAAGAATATATAAAAACAAAAACAATTAAAAATTGAATTTTTGATCATTTTTCCATCAATTTTTTTTTTTTATCAAACCACGGAAAAAACTTTTGGATCTTTTTCAGATTCAGTCAAAAACCAAAAAATCAGGTCATTTTTAGAATTGATACATCCTCGCGAAATAAAGGGGTTCATAATTACATGTATAATGCCAATCAAGCCTTAAATAGACATAGAGAAAATGCCCCATGAAAGTTCCTCGAAAACTGTGATGCCAAATGGTGGAAGAATATCAGGTGTGTCTGGTTATGTGTCCGACTTTATTCTCTTCGTGTAGATGTACATGTAGGTCCAAATCGATAGTTATAGATGTAGAAAGATGCAATGATTTATATTGTAAAAACGTCGGTCAAGCTTCAGTTGAAAGGATATAAAAACTTTCGGACAACTACGAAAACGATACATGCATTACTACAACTATTCAATTTTAGCTCTTGCGCTGTTATTTTTCTGACAGAATTGATTCTTAAACTGATATATGATAACGGTCTAGAATTCTGTAGTTCCATCAATTGTGGGTGGAGCTACGGAAGAAGAGGTTGGGAATGGTTGGCGGCGCGGACTGAGCAAGATGGTGGTGGCGGCGATCCTGTCGAAGATGATGTCGGCTTCATTTGGGACGGTGGAGGCGGCTGCTTGAGCGCAGGGAAGGGATCTGTATGTAGAGTCGGGTTGTCCTTCTCTTATATATATGAGCACCATGATGGAAACTGAGTCAGAATGTGGACTATGAGTAATAAATGAGTCTTATTCTAGTGAATTTGGACGTGGACACTAAGGTATCTTGTATAAGTACATTGGCTTTATACATTCAATACCTCATAGGTGGCCACATTCAAACCCGTTAATATATTAAGTTAGACTTACTTTTTACACAAAAGTGTAGATCAAAAGTTATAGACTAACTAGGATACATTATTTGCTTCACACCATATTAATTTTCTAATGCAAGACTTCTCTAACACAATTCACGTATGCATTTTAACATTCTTTTGAAGGAAAATCACATGTTTCATGGGTCTCCATTACTAAAGATTGATAATGAGGAGTTATACCGTAGGACAATTTACTCATGAAGTTCAATTTATAGGGTAAATTGTGAAACCACTTCCTTAAAATTCGATGGACTCGAGGAAACGATAAAATCAATATTTTCAAATTAACCACCGATCAGCGCTCGGTGAATCAATCTTAATTTGATAGCCTTTTGATCTTCAATCAAATAGTTAGTGATGTTCTTTCTTCCCTCTATTGCTCATCCCTTAATCTTTCCCACCACGACGTTGTTCATGCTTCAATCCATAAGACGCTTTGCTTTCTCACACTTGTTGATATATAACCAAAAATGGACTTACCTCTCTTAAACACCTTCACAAAATCCTTGACACCAAGATTTCCATTAGAACAATAATACTCACCGGGAATTTTGCAATCGATGATCTCCATTGTGATCTTCAATTGTCCTTATTTGATATTGTTGATACCATGCTCATAATTTGGGCCTAATTTAAAGAAATCGGTGACCCAAAACAGGCCATGACGATACACGTAACTCATGATGCCCAATTGATGGAATGCCTGACAAGTAAGATGGTTGTCTAGAAATTTATGTATATATTTTATGTAGGCCAATTTCATTGTAAATTTTTCAATTTAACCAATTTAATACTAGATCCTCTATTATAATCCTTCCATCCAATTTCAATTCAAATTTAAATTAGACAATATAATTAGCCATCAGTTATCTTTGATTAACATTGGGATAGTGCAGTAAAAGTCATAAAACTTGTCACAAAAGTGTGATTAAGTCCTATAACTTTCAAAAAGTGCAATCAAGTCTTAAAATTTATTAAATTAATGTAATCTTCGACCAATTAGGTTAATGAAAAATGTTGATGTGGTTTTTTTTATAATTTTCTCTCTCCTATGTGGCTTTAAAAATTATTTTTCTCTTCTATGTGATATTGACCTTACTAAAACATGAAACATAAAACTAGATCTTAATTTTTAACCAAAATCTTAATTATATTAAGTTTAAAAGAAAAGCTAATTTTTCTTTTAAAAAAGGGCTCGCCAACCCTTTTTGGCGAAGGTGGGGCGGAAGTGGCAAGGGCCCTTGGCCTTGGCCCTTTTTCTTCGTTTTTGTGAAAAGAACAATTAAATTTTTAAAAAATTTAATTTAATTAATGCTTTGGTTAAAAAATTAGAGTTTTGATCAAAACCACATCACTTTAGTCTTCTATAAGTAAGTTCAATGTCATATAGAGAGAAAAAAAAATAATTAAAAAGCTACGTAAAATAGAGAAAATAATAAAAAGGAAAAGACTACCAAAAATCCCGAACTTTGCTCAAAGTGACAAATTTATCCCAAATTTTTTTTTTTTTGTGACGTGAAAAATCCCAAACTTTTCAAACTATAACACATTTACCCCATCAAGGGCATTTTTGTCTTATTATTTATGTTTTTCCTTTTTCTTTTTTTTTTCTTCTTCTCTCCGCCGGCCATGGTGGAGCTAGTGGAGGAAGCCGGCGTTCGGCGAGGGCTGCCCTCGGCCTGGCTGGCCCGACGCCGGCGAGGGCGGCCCTCGCCGGCATCGGGCGAGGATGGCCCTCGCCGGATCCGGCAAGGGCCTAGCGAGGACGCCCTTGCCGGACTCGGGCGAGGGGTGCCCTCGTCGATCTCGCAAGGGGGCAAGGGCCTCCCTCGTCGGCGTCGGGCAAGGATGGCCCTCGCCGGATCCGGCAAGGGCTTGGCGAGGGCGGCCCTTGCCAGCCCGGGCGGGGGACCCTTGCCCGACGACGCCAGCAAGGGCAGCCCTCGCTAGACACCGGCTTCCCTCCGCCATGGCCAGCGGAGGGAAGAAGAAGAAAAAGAGAAAAAAAAATTAAAAGTAAAAATACCAAAATGCCATTCAGTTTAGCGTAAATGTGTCACAGTTTGAAAAGTTTGGGGCTTTTCACGTCACAAAAAAAATTTTAGGGTAAATGTGTCACGGTTTGCAAAGTTCAGGGTTTTTCACGTCACAAAAAAAAAGTTTGGGCTAAATCTGTCACTTTGGGTAAAGTTTAGGGTTTTTTGTGATTTTTTCCCTAATAAAAAAAGCCACATCAGCCTTTTCCATTAATCTAATTGGATGGAGTGAACAAAAAGATTTGATTGTACTAATATAATAAGTTTTAGAACTTGATTATAATTTTTTGAAAGTTTTAAGATTCAATCGCACTTTCATTACAAATCTTAAGATTTCTAGTATATCTACCTCATTAAACTTTTAATTGGAACCATTGAGTTTTTGTCAATTGGAACCCTCCAAAGATTAGGGTTGAGCATCGGTCTAGGGTCAACCTTGGACCGACCCTAGACTGGCCCAACCCCGTCGATCTAGGTCGATTCCTAGAGGGATTAGGTTGATCCTTGGTCTTGAGATTCCTAGATTAGCACTATGCAAGTCGGTCCTCAATCTTGGGAGTTTAGGGTCAGTATAACCCGAACCAATATTATTTGTATATATTATATATAATATATCTAAAATATATTATACATATTATATATCTAATATATTATTTATAATGCTTTTACATATGGTGTTACAAGTATTATTGATTAATGATTACAAAAACTTCCCGTCTTGTCTCATATCTCTATGAGCGGTCTTAATCGTTCTTATGATTTCTTATTTTTGGCAGGTGTGAAATTTCTATTGCTGCCTTGTCTTAAATTTATTGAATATGTATTGGTATTTATAATTTAGTTGCATAACGCCGCATTGTCGATGAATATATAATTTGAAGTGGTA
This sequence comes from Eucalyptus tenuipes, assembly GCA_014182365.1. Lineage (NCBI taxonomy): Eukaryota > Viridiplantae > Streptophyta > Magnoliopsida > Myrtales > Myrtaceae > Eucalyptus > Eucalyptus tenuipes. The sequence continues at coordinate 25,224,986 of CM024538.1, read as the reverse complement.
GATTTGCCTTTTCAGATAGTACAAAAAATGAAACAAAAAAATTATCAGTTGGTCCGGGTTAACCCTAGAACTGAATCGTACCCATTGGATTAGTTAATGGGTTCGGTCCGGTCCTCGGTCCCAAGCCCAACAGGATTGGTCTTCCGTCCCAAAAATTGAGCACTAATATTATGCGGGTTAGTCCTAGGGTTTGAGGATGGACTGATCCACACTGGACCGTGCGCACCCCTACCAAAGATCCATGTAACAACTATCTTCTAAAAAAAAGTGTGAGTCATGTTCACGAGTGCCCCAACTACTCTTAACCAAAGTTATTAAAGAAGTGCTCTGACTACATATAACACAAAACAAATTTTGCATTGAAAATACAACTTTCTTTAATTGGGTGTCAACAAAATCATAAAATGATACATAATTTTAATCTACGAGTACATCCTCATTGCAAGGATCACATCCTATGAAATCTTGCTTGTTGCAATGATTTAGATGGCTAAAACAATTCTAAGATAGCTTGTTGTGCAAAGAGGGAGGCTGCTGACGGTGGTGGTGACAATACTTGTGGAGGCGGCAAAGACGACGTCGGCATGCCATGGTGGTGGCGGCGAGATGTAACAGGATATAGTGGAGTTGGATTTTTATTGTTTTGTGGTATTATTTGGAAAAGTTGGAAACTCAATACAAGGTAACATAGGAAGATCCGCTTCCACATCTTCCAAGGAATCTAATTCTACAAGTAGTGTGATTCTAAATTTAAACTCCTTCCTAGGATGATGATCATTGTATATAATCCTATCTCACATGGAACCAAACAAGGCCTAAACTCTGGACAGATCCATGCTATGTGATGCGAGGGCAATTGCCCCCATTCACTTTTGAGATAATACCACCAAAAACTCTTTATTGATATACCTCTAACAAATTTACCCCAAATTGATACATATATGACAAATTTATCTAACCTAAATTTGTAACCACCAATAACCTCAAACCGGTAATTTTGTAACAAATTTATCCTTAGTTAGTTTTCGTCAAATTTTATCGTTAAACTTGCAGATCCAAATGACACATGATGACGTGGCAAGTCCATGTAGAAATCCATAGGGCGAATATCATAAAAAATCTCAAATTTGTACACTTGTGACAAATTTAATGGTACTCCTGTGATAAATTTAACGATATATCTCTGACAAATTTGGGATTTTTTGTGGCCTTAACCCTATGGATTTTCACGTGAACTTGCCACATCACAATATCATGTCATATGTGTCATCCACGTCAGGAACTTTAAAGATAAAATTTGACGGAAGTTAATAGAAGGTAAATTTGTTACAAATATATCAATTTAGATTTTTGATAGTCAAAGAATTAGTTTAAGATAAATTTATCATAAATATATTAAGTTTTTCGTAATATTAACCATTTACATTTTTATGACCTGCTAACATATCTTACGCTTTTGAATATTTTATTCCCCCACCCACTTCACCTGCCACTCAAAGAGTTCCGAAAATCTTCTGCAAGAGAAGCTACTTTTGCTCAATTCTTTTTTCCTTAATTTTTGCTAGGAATCATTTTAGTCAACCGTAGCTCTCAAGAAATAATTAGTTCACAAACAAATTTTATTTGTTATTGCACATTAAACCCATCTTTTTAAATACAAAAGGCCTTAAAGTATTTATCTAGATTAATAAAAATATATAATTAACTCTTTCAGTTTGCCAATAGGATTTTTTTAAAAGGTATCATCAAGTGTGAAGTCCCCCCCAACCCCCCCGAAAAGATTTCTGGATCTGTCTCTGCCTAAATCCATCCTAAAGTGTACTTTAATAGTCATCTAATGTGCTTCAATCATCTATTCATCGTTTCACCGAATGAATTTACTTTGTAATTAGCACATGGAAGAACCATTCCACAATTTATCGTGAACCACACAATACATGCATCTAAATTCAGAAAATGCATATAAAAAAAGTAGAGTCATAAACTTAATACACTTATGCCAATTTTGTACAAAACCTTTCAATTATGCTAATTTAAAGTGTGTTTGGTTCAACTTTCTCAATAGACTTTTGACCTTCAAAAACCTTTAACTAAATGCTGACCTTGGGAAAGCTAAAAATCCAATACTAGTGGGGACTAACATTGGGCTTTCAACATTTGGGCCAAATACTAAAATTAGTTTTCTTTTTCCAAAACTTCACTTATCAATTCTTTTATTCTTCGATTTTGCCCTTGATTACTATTCATCTTCTTTAAGCGAGGGCAATCAGTGCGACAAGGCTAGTCGGTGAGGTCACATGACGGCTACGTGGGTTGCCAATGGTTGCACGACCTTGGGCAACGAAGTCGGCAAAGGATTTGATTTTTTTAATAAAAAAGAAAAATTAAACCCAAATACCCTTTGCAAAAAAAAAATGACTACTTAGGGTCCGTTCGTTTCTCGGAAAATGGGCCATTTCCGGAAAATATTTTCCCAGAAGTCATTTTCCAGGAAAATGACAATATTTTCTAGTGTTTGGCTAAAACCTAAAAATATTTCGGAAAATATTTCCCCGTGTTCGGTAAGGAAAATATTTTCTAAGACTTCACCACTTAGGCATGCATCACTTACCGACCTATAAATCCATTAAATATGAACTTGCCTTTAAATTTAGGCAAACTTACTTCATATCTTTGTTCCCTCATTGTCGTCAAATGCTCATCTACTCTAAAAAATGTTCGTATGGATTTTAAAAAGAAGCAAAAGAGAAAAGAAGCAAAGCATGTACAGCCCTCATGAGAATCTTCCAATTGAGTGGCCTGTTCTCCCCTTGCGTCTTTTGTGTTTTAATAAACAAAAGAAAAAAGAAGTAAAGCATGTAGAACCCTTTACTTGAGTAATGTACAACTGCAGGTTAGAATAAATAAAGAAAATGATAAGCAAGAGTGCAGAGTGCGAGCTTGAGATCGACGAGCTTGAGGATCGCCTGGCAACAACCAACAACTAGCCAAAAAAGAAGAAGATGGGAAACAAAGAAAAGAAAAAATAAGAGAATAAATAGAAAAGAAAAAGGAAATTAAAAATAATTCAAAGTAAAAAAGAAAAAGAAAATTAAAAAATAATTCGAAAAAAAAAAAAAAAAAAAAGGGAGGAGGAAGTGGGGATTTGTAAAGGTGTGAGATAAGACAGATCAAGTGAGGAAAATGTTTTCCACTTTTCAAAAGTGGAAAACATTTTCCCTTAATTTAGAAGACTTTTTTCTTTTCATAGAAAACATTTTTCCCAAGGAATTCATTTTCCATGAAACGAACACTGGAAAATCTGGAAAACATTTTCTCGAAAATTATTTTCCGCGAAACAAACGGAGCCTTAAATCAACGTAACTTTACAAAGGATTTTTTACTAAACAGAATTTGCATTTCTCCAAGGAGCTTTAGGTCAAAGGCACTTGCATTTCCCCAACACTGCTGACGTTCATGTCAGTAATTTCCACTCTAAATTGGATAGATAGACTCAATTGGCATAACTAAAATAGTTTAGAATTAAATTAGCATAATTAAAAGGTTTAGAACTGAATTAGCACAAGTACAATAGAGTAGGACTTATATATATATATATATATATATATATATATATATATATTTGTACATCTAAATTCTAGCATTACTTTTGCTAGAAATGATATTTATACTTATAGGTGGCACGTATAATTGAATCATGGTTTGCCACATAGAATTCAGGAGATAATGCCTTATCAATCACATCAAAAGTCTATTATGGATCAAGATAAAGCAACTAGAGAAACCAAAACCTTGATCTTATTAGCTTAGGCAAGATTATGTATGGAGGTAGAAGACTTTAGCCCTAGGAAAGATCCCGCAGCACATCTCCTTAGCCTCCTAATCTGAATTTATATATTGGGTTGCTTTCAGCCGATGGCTAGAGCACTTGGCCTCCTTTTATTGTAATTATATGGACCTTTTTCTCTATCGAATTTATTAATAATAAAAAGATTAAAGACGAAGAAAAGGAGGGACTTCTTCTTGTAGGTATTTTTATTCAGGTGCGATCGGGAATGGATCGGTTCACATCAACTTTCCACTCCATACTTTTCCTCCTAACTTTCGATGCCACTGGCTACAAGAGGCAGTGACCTTTCGGTTTGTATTTGTAGAAGACCCTTGTGTTTATAAAAGACCTTTCATGAAGGACGTCTCTATCACACAATACATGGGTGGTGTTCGATCGTCGGTGATGAAATAATAAAAAATTGAATGATAATTTGAGGAATTACCCTTTATTAGGCTTGCCTTTAGCAACTTCATACTGAATGGCAATGAAAATTGTCCATATACAAAGGCAAAGTTCTGCAAAGTTCCACCGCATTCGATATGAGGATGAGTTATTAATTCTAATGCTGAGCATGCAACGGTCTATTCTTATAAAAAATTTATACTATATGATGATAATGAACACCACATCGTTTGGGTTATGATAGAGTAAATTAGACTGGTGAAATGAGTTCACAAGCAAAATGGAAATGACATTACGATGATCTAGTCATCATTCAATAACTATGTGGGAGTGATATAATAATTTCCTTTCTCGGGTCATGAAAATTTCTAGTTAAAAGAGGATGAATTTAAATATAGGAATATCTTTAATAATTTGTGACAAAAAGATGGATGCACTTTGAATGCAGAGTGATAGTTTCATCCAAACTATAATTTTTTATGCGCGGGTTATTAGCATAATTATTTACTCGTAAATAACAATTACCAAAACAAAAGACAAACTCTCTCTACCCAGTATCAACGATACCTCGATGGCGGATCTAGGAGCTCAATGTGACAGATCTGGGTTCGTCTCTGCCACAGCCTGGAGCTCCACCCCTAGTCGAGAGAGAGAGAGAGAGAGAGAGAGAGAGATTAGGGTTTGCATGTGTTTGAAGAGATCAAGATTAGAGTTTGCATGGGTTTGAAGAGATCAAGGAAATGGAAGACGAGAGAGGAAACAAATGGATGACCCCTAGACGGAAAATCAATTTTAGGTTCTTTAAAGTGGTGTTTAGATTGGTTACTTTTGGATGATCAAAACTAACGTGAATAACAATCACATATTCTAACAAAAGCATGAATGTTGTGGCCCTACTGCAACAAAACCTTTCCCAAAAATATATGGGTCGCTGATTTATTGTTTGATTGGTAAGCGATAGTTAGGAAATAACAAGGTCTCTTTCTGATGTCTCTAAACCTTCGAACCCCGTTTTAGGAAAGAGAGAAAGCAATGCAAAGAACATGGGAAGAAAGCAATTGGAAAGGGATTGGAGTCTCATCCAAAATTGATGCCAAATTTCTAGCTCTTGGTGTGATTTCTCGATATTTTATTCTCTTTTGATGACTAATTGAGTTAGAATTCTCTTTTTTCTTCCAATGCGAGATAATCATCAAGTTTCGGGTACATGGATCAATCCATATAAATGTCGCCAGAAGCTTATAGAACGGCTGCTCAAACCTATCTTCTTGCTTTCTCATATTAGAATACCTTTTCCAACCCTAAATACTTAATTCTCCTGTGGCATATCTTTTGTGCTGATGATCTTGCCACCACCTTGGTTCGGGCCAATCATAATTGCCCCTAATAATTTTCCAAAGTAGCCCTAAGATGTAGCATGCAACCTCTATTATTTTTTACTTTTCTTTTGTATAATTCTTTTTAGCAAGAGATCTGATTCCTCTTTTCGAGCTCTTCATTAATCTCTAATGAATTTCGGAGTTTCCTTATTTCCACTCGTATCCTGTAACTGAGGGAGCATACATAATCGTGCTCTTGACAATGACCCTAAGCTTAATATTCATAGTATGGTGATTCGAATTCACGTTATAAACGAGAAAGACACGTCCTTACTCACCAAGCAATCACAGGGGCTATTGCCAGCCCTAAGGTCGCTTTCTTGATGCAAGACATGAAACTTCTATCGACCTACTTTTAACAAAATTAAGAAACACCGGGTGAATCAGCCACCAAGCCAAGAAAGACGCATGCTTTACAAAAAAGAAGCTGCCCTTTTCTTTTTGCTGCATTTGTAATTTGTTCACTAAGCCATAAGGTCCACGGACTGCTGAAAAAGTGGGGACCGCTCATTAATCTAAACCCAATGGCATCGCACAAATTAGTGTTGAAAAGTGAAATTAACGTAGCCGTACGTTTCCGGCCAGAGAGGAACGCGCTTCAGATTCTCCCAATAAAATCGCGACACCTGACAAATTTTGTGAGGACCTATCAAGGAGAAAATAAAATGAACAAAGAGCTATCAAAGTTAGGTGATAAAATAAGAAACATTTGCCAGCGCCTAAAAACAAAATTAAGATAAGAGATCCATTATCGTAGTGGCAGCCATTGTCCTGTCGAATGTGCATGCCTTTCCCCCCCTTTGAAAATAAATAAACAGATAAACTATATAAATTGGTAAAGCAGCACGAATGGGGTGAGGCCGACTAGTCCTAGAAGCGTGTCGAAGTAAGGCACGAATCTATCGACTTTTGCTGGGCGAAAAAGAAAGAAAATAATAAATTAATTAAGTAAGTTAATTTAGATGAGACAAGCAATTTGCACGCCACCCTCCAAAGCAATTAGTAAATTAGACTCTAAAAAGGTTCGTCGTGAAAAGAATGTTAAAAAGTTAGTGCTCGTGTTAATTTAATTGTGGATTATGGTGGTGATTGCTTGTTTAAAGATGACCAGCAACCAATGTTGGAAAATGATAATTATTAAATTAAGGAGTGTTGACCTTTTATTTTACTTGGTGTCGGATTTTCCAGGCGCTTTAGAGTCCCCATTTCCCCCCACTGAAAACTCGTGGCCCCTCTTAGAGGCTGCTCCACGAAATGTCAAAGAGTCAAAGTAGAAGACGACCCCCGGGACTGAGATTGCCACGTGTCGAGAACCCAATTGAGCCCGAGGGGTGATTGATCTAGATCCCACGGACGGGATTCGGACTTGATGATTGGCTGTCGGACTTTAGCGCTGTCGGTCGAAATTGAAAGAAGGTATTTCACACGGACTTGGACTGTTGTTGACCCCGAATCATCCTATCGGATGAGTTGCGTGATTGGATTTGGGTAGATTGGTCATGGTCTTCTAACTCTTGTTTAGTAAATAATAATAAGGCGTTGGACATACGCACGTACCATCTTACAGCTGCACGACAACTGCGCAATGATCGTCGTTTTTGCTCATGGACGGCAACCTTCTAGAGAGGGGGTCGTGACTTTGACATGATCGCATCGAGCCATCGTATGTCTTGTTTGCTATAAGTCAAAATCTAAACCGAATTCATGAAAAAGATACAGCTAACAGGTTAAAAATAGTCGTTCTCAAACAAAACATTTGAGGAGATCTTTTCATGTTAAGACTCCTATTGTGTTTTTTCCCCCTGCTAGTCGTGTGCCTTATGTCATTGAAATGAAAATGTCTCGGTTTCCCGGAGTCTCCGCGAACACTAGCTCACAGACTTTTCCAATAGGACGTGCGCTTCTCTTTAAGTGTATGTCTGTGGCCTAAGAAGCAATTTCCTCTTCTTCTCCAATTCCAAAGGACGTGCAGCTGCCACATGCATTTTAAAGGCATGTCGGGCAAACGAATTTCCACATTTTTACAAACACGATGTTAAGGTTTGCCATGCATGTCCTTTTTTTTTCTCAGGTTTCGCATTGGTATGGCAGCTTGGTCGAGCGTCGTAATGCATACTGCCATCAAACTCAAAGACCCATCTGCATTACTAAACATACTCCAATCACCTAGATTTCCCATTTATAACTCAGAATTTACAAGCTACTCTTCTTACTCGGAGAAGGGACAACAATCGCTAATTGTTCTACAATCTATTTTTTACAACCTTACGTGTCGCAAGAAGCTCATAACAATCTTATAACCCAAGAGATGGATGAACTTTGCGGGATCCATGGCTTTTCCCTGTTTGATTAAAGGAAAAAAACCACCACAATGCTAATCTAATCTACAACAAAAGCCATTTTCTGCACTCTTCTGCTGCATATATAGCCTTCAACCATGGCCGACGCCAGATGACCAGTCCAATTCTCCCGCCGCATATTTGTTGGTCGATACATGAGGGACGACAGACTTTCTCCAATGCCTAGGTAACAAGTAAGATATCAATGTGCTCAGCAAATAATTATCGTGCTCACCAATATTACAGGGCCAGGGAGGACATGATGTTGGTGTTATGTTCCCAATCTCTTAGCGCCGCACTCTGAGCAAAATTTCGAGGTTTCTCTCAAATATGGGGCCCCACATTCATCACAGAATTTTGCAGGGGTAGGTGCCTGCTTGTAAAACATATTAAACGAACGGTTGAAATCACGAACATATGTCAAACAACCAGAAAGTAGCCCACCAAGTTTGTTCGGGGGAAAGCCAGACAATAAAAAACCATATAAGACATAAGTAAAACCATAAAAGTGAACAGTCAGTAAACCATATTTGCCCAAAAAAATATTTCAATGAAGGAACACAGTAGTAGTATTAGTAAATTACAAACATATATTTTATCCCTACAGGACGCAATTGTGCATACTACATCGTCATTTTGTTTTTGGAAGAATTATGTGCACTGATATGATTCTCTGCAATCCCTTAGTCTTAGAATTATAGCAGATTAGCAAACTGACAGCAAAAACCTTACTTATACAAACCATAAAAAATAAGTTCCTAATTCTCACCATTATGTGCAAGCGCCCTCCTACATGGCCTCCACTGAGGGGTTGTAAGCATGCCATATGTTGTGATATGGGTGACGAATGATGAGAATGGGCCAAATCAGGCAAATTAGAAGATGAGCCACAATGATGGGTGGGAGGAAAATGAGATGTGTGTTGACTCTGGTGAATTGGTTGATGATGACTCTGGTGGATAGGGTGAAACTGGGGCTGATGTGACATTGGCTGCATATCATGCTTCGAAGTCGACTGCTGACCCTGTGGCTGCAGAGTAGGATATAATCAACCAACTTCCCAAAAATGGAAAACAATTTATAATCAGGAAAGCATGAGCTTCTACATCACACTCAGCTGCCAGAGGGCAACATTTACTGGTGTGGCTACAATAGACAAGATAAACTGCAGCAAATTCAGACATTCGCACACAATTTAACAGCATGAATTCTGAGGACATTTGTAACAAGCATGCCTTTGACAAGAGTACTGCAAGCATCCTTAATCTACCAGCTTTCAAATCAGAAATATTTTTCGAAAGAAAACTATCAAGATTTGCTTTTGGGAAATATTCCGAACAACGCGCACGCAACAGCAGATATGTCTAAACTAGATCCTCTCTAGTCTCGAACTTAGACACGATCAATAGGTAATAACTTCAAAATATAACGCTTTGACAAAAGCACCTTGAGAAAGAACTTCACTATTTTGAATAGTCCAGCATTAAACCAGATGCTGCCAACGGAAGATAGGGCAGGGAAGAAGATAAGGATGCTACATAGTGCATCGCAGTGATTGAAAACAATGTCAATCAAACATGCAGAGAAAGAAAGAAAACCTTACTTCACTGATGGAACGATACCCTTCTTCGGCAGGGGACATGGCTGAGGAATCTCTTCCATGATATGGCTGAAACAGAAGATCAGCAATTAAAGTAGCTCAATCTTCAAACCAATCAAAGAACAAAAACAGCACCAAAAAACACGCACATAATATATGTGCAACTGCAGCTACACAAATATACAAGCCCAGATGCACAGCAATAACAAGAGGAAATGTAGGAAAGACAAAGGGAAACATGATTTCAGTGTAATGCTATCAAATAAGTCCAATCATTAATCTTATATGTTTTTAGGCTGGGCATGTCATTAGGTCCTTATCATCGCCTGGAATGCATAGCAAATCAAACTGTACAATGCTTGTTCTCTCAAAGAGCTTTTCATGAGTCATAAGGCTTACAGGCAGAGCAGAAATATTAGATACAGAATTGGACGCAATGCGCCTATACTTGTGTCTTGGTGAATAGAATTTATAGTCACGAGGAGAGATAGCAACTTCATTTCGACCAGTCAACCGTTTAAACCTGGAAAAAAGAAAAAGGTCAATAAGGGGGAAGAACATAAGTAGCACACTCCAAGTAACTGGGAAAAATATCAATAGACTGTAAAGAAGGTGCTGGAACACAAAAAGAAGAAGGCCAGTTCATTACAAAAATAGCAAGATTTCTGGGTATCCAAGGAAAAGCTGCTAATATATTTGAAAATTCATGACTGGTGGTGCATGAAGGTGGCTCAAGAAATTATCATGCTTCGCATAAGGAAGAGTCTAGATGGTAGAATAAATAAGAAAAAATCAATGTTAAAATGCCATCTGCCCACATATAATACAAAGCAGATGCATAGAGAAGAGTTCTATTTCCGCCATATAAGCATATGAAAATTCGATGACTCTTTTATTTGGCACAATTCTGTTCGTTTCTAATAACAGATGAATATCCTGTTGACATATTCAATATGTTAATTTATTGCTCAAATCTCACTATCATTAACTGTAAGAGCATGTTTGATTAAGGCCATGACTCATACTAGATTGGGTCATCTCCAGTTACAATGCAAGAATAGTAACCAGTAAACTTCTTCTTAGTTCTAAATGCAAAGGCACGCCTCAAAAAGGCTAAGACTGAAGGTCCAACACTCCAAGTTCATAAGCTTCATATTGTTAGAAAAGAAAATTAATTTACAGCACTGAAATTCAGATGAACATGTTGACAAAAACCTGCTATCTTTCGAGCATAAACATCATAACTAATAAATTTTTATTGCTTAATTTATATATGTGAAATGAAAAATATCAAAGAAGGATGCATATGTGATACGACACTATATGAAGTTTCTATTCTTCTCATTTGTAGATATATTAAGAATTAATCATTTTCTGTAGAAATATTAAGTTTTCATTCCCAAATATCATGTGGTTTATCAACTAGTTCCCTTACATAACACAAGAGAGGTAGAAAACTTGGAATAATGCTGAAAGAGGACAAGAAGAAAGCTATAAACAAAGCATAGCTAGCTCAGTGCATTGAAACATCTATAAAGAGATAGAAGACTATAATGGAACAAAAAAAAAAATTATTATACTAGTAAGGTCAATTAGGATGCAGCTTACCATTCAGCATCGTCAATTGACATACAATCTGGTTTCTCAACAATGTCCAAACCGTTAACTACTACAAAGCGAACTCGCTTCTCTTCCTGTATCACTAATTCAGGAAATCTTGTTCGTGTTTCAGCAGAAGTAGCCAACTCTCTTCTCCTAAATGTGCAAGGACCTGTCCATTATGAAAGCAATAACAACTAAGATTTGAACGTACAAACAAGATTGTTTTTGTACATAGGTGTGATGCCAACGCACAAACATAGGTGATTATCAGCAATTAAATATCTTCTTTCACAATACCATAATAATAACTAGGGAAAGCCAAGTCATCTGGAGCTATCAAGCTTGATTTGTGTATGCTGAAGTTGACTTCATCCTTTTAGCTCAAACGGAGCTCAAGGAACTTGAGTCGCTTATCGAGTCTAGATACTTGACTCAATCAGGACACAACCGTAATTAAATTTTCCAATATATTTTTCACGTGTTGTGTTCAACTGATTAATCAGGAACTCCCTGAAGTGGCATGACCAGCATACCCCTTTTATTGTTTGAATCACACTCTTTTCCAAAAGAAACCCTGTGTCCATTTTCTCTCTTTCATCTCGTCCTGCAACTCCCTTTACTGATTAATGGCACCCTCGCTATGATCTCCATCCCCCCTCCCCTTCTCTCGCACACACATATGTGACCAGCCTCTACCCTGTTTGACAGATTGTTGAAGACGAAAGGGATTAGTTCAAGTGCTAATTACAATAAAAGAGCCACCGAGCCTTCTATTCATTGAAACAAAACACGTAGACCCTCACTTTCGTGTCCGTTTTATTGTTCATTGGTGCCTTATAATGATTAGGGCTAGTTCCATTGTCTCACTAGAAAGCTTTTCCCCTATCAAAACCATAATTTTCTGTGGAATCAAGATTCTTAGGGCCACAGGCACGTCCCTTTAGGTTATCTCACGTCTTAAAAGAATGATTTAAACCTATTTTATTTAGTGCAAATTTAATTGTAGGTAATTTTCCATGGTTGATCTTACAAAATTTAAATTTTGTTTGTAAAATCGAGTTGGACCGAGTCAAGCTGAAGCATTTCAACTTCCTTGTCATGTTAGGCTCAAGCAAGTACAATACTCGATTGAGCTCAAGTAAAGATTCCACTGCCAGGCATATGAATCAAGTTGGGCTCAAGCCAGCCACTGTGCAGCCTTGACTCAGGTCAGTTACACCCCAAGTAATGACCTGGTAAGTGAATAACATGCCACTCTACCATTGTAAAACAAAACGAGAAAGACTGTCTCACTTCACAATAAGTCACAAATACAGACTTCAGCCAAATCTATCCAAGGGACAGCTGATAAATAATCCTCTGCAGATGAAATCAAACCATTATCATCTGTTTAAAAAGATAATACCTTTTTTAGGAAATTTTTTAGCCAGCCTCCTGTATAAACCACCAGCTGCTTCAAGAGCTACTCCGATAGTCTTCTCACGGATACCATTCAATGAACTAAGCCTTACATTTACATCGCTAACTAAAGTCTCGTACATATTCGCCACATACATCAGAGGCAATGCAAAACGCGCGTCACCCTCATATTGGACTTCTCTTGACTTCCTTTTGTTCAGCTGGCCTTGCCCAGATTGAGCAGAGAAGTCAGTCTCAGGATCAGATGCTTCAACCATGTGCTCAGTGATGAAATGATCCACAATAATTTGCAGAAATCTCGCCCGCGAGGATTCAATAGGTACAACATCTAGTTCAACATTCAACCAACAATCCGCTCAGTCCAAAAATCACTCCACCCGACTGATAATATTAGAAAGCAACATCTAAATCCTTCCTAACTGCAACTCAAAACTGATCGCAAAACAGATAAACAAACAAATCACCATCGATGGTCAAGACGTCGTAAGAACTCCTCGACGGACCAACTTCCTCCAGGCCCGAGCGATCTTCTTCAGCTCCAACGCCATGAATTGGCAAAGAAGCCCGGTACGAATCATGTATACATTCCTGCAAGCACGCATTCCTTCATAAAAACAAAGGGAATTCCTCACGCTCGCCTCCGACAATCAGTCAGAACACAGGAATCAGCTATACAGATGACTAGCTCACAACGGCAGCGGAATCGTCGTCGTTGTCCAAGCTATCCTCGGTCGCCGCGTCCCGGCCGACGCCGCCGATGTCGTCGACGGTGTTGAGGTCGTGGAGCGAAGAGACCCCCGCGAAGGAACTCGTGGCGGCCCTCAGATCGTAGTGCTCCACCGGAACCCTACTCCCCATTTCCTCCGCTTCACTTCCGCGCGACGGAACCCTAAGCCCTCCCCACCACCGGCAGCCCGAGCTCCCGCGACTGCAAAGAAGAGAGGCAACGGCGGCGGAATCAGCCCAAAAGCCATCGCCGGCATCGAAGAGATTCGGTTTCTCGTCCGATCGGATTTCAGTTGCTGGCGAACGTTGAGCTTCGTTGCCGCCCGTTCGCTTCTGCTATTTGATAGAGAGAGAGAGAGAGAGAGAGAGAGAGAGAGAGAGAGTTCCAAGCCTGAGACCGTACCTGAGGCTTCGGAGTGCCGAAACGAGCTTCCAAGCCTGATCCCGATGTCCGCACCAAATCCCAAGCCGGCGTGAATTTGTAGCTTTGACTCGGCGTGTACTGTTCTTCTACTAAGCAAGATTAATTAACAGTACTTGGGTATTACTCTCTCCCTATATGTTTTTTAGATCAATTCATTAATAGTTTATATGATAGACCTAGAATATTATAACTACAGGTCAATACCATGAAAAATCATGTGATAAATTTATTCTAATTTAATTTTTTGACCACTAAAAATCCTAAACCAGCACGCATACGACAAATTTAAACAAAAAAACCCAAAACTTATATATTTATGATAAATTTACCATTTTTTTTATGCCGAGGATTTGGCCTAGCTCACCTTATGAGAAAGACAAAGATCGACTATAACTTAGGAGACAGCCCAAAGAACCCATGGTAGGGACCCCCGCTTAAGTCACAAAACTACTCTGGGAGTTGTGGCGGACTCTAGAAGTCGAACCCCTGACCTTGCTGTCAAGAGGTCAAATCTCAACCAACAAATCACAAATTAGTAGACCTATAAACCACAATCTGGTACACCCATTAATTGTTAAGTGTCATTTAACTCAATGATTTGACAATAAAATTTAACGAAAACTAACGAATGTTAAATTTATTATAATTGTACAATTTTTTTTATTTTTTATGATAAAAAAATAAGTTTGAAATAAATTTGTCACGATATCAATTTTTTGTTCTTCGTGATATTAACTCATTAACTAATGAGACCTAGACCACCATAAAAAGGATGAACGGTAGAATTTATGTATAAATAACGTTCCACTCTGGTTATATAGATGTGATGGGATATCCGAAAAATTAGATGTAATGGGATAGCCGAAAAATAAAAGCGCAATAGCTACATAAAACCAAATTACATGGCAACTTTCTTGTTTTATTTGTGATTATAGTTCGTATTTTTCCAATGTGTTGAAATGTTAAGTAAAATTTATTTCATAAATGCAAAATATGTTGTACCTATTCTTTTTTTTTTCCTTATTAATTGCCCAAAAACATAATGTCGGGGTGTGTTATCAAAAAAGCAATTCATTTTCCTTACTAAATAAATTGCAAGGCTATTAAAATAACCGTGCCTAATCAGGTTAGAACCCAATACAATTGGAGCTACGTAGGGCTCAACCTTCTACCTAATGGACCGTGCCTTATCGTGTCAGGATTGGCACAACCCATTGTCCCATTTAAATATGGTATGCATGCTACTAATTATATCCCTAAAGATTTTGTCGAGAGATAATTAATTTTCAATACACGTTTCACACATGACACGACAGAGTGCACTGGAAGTCAATGATATTTATTTATTTATTTTTGGGATATCTTCCATTTGTTTTCATGAAAAATGAATAATTGTATGGCTTGAAATAATTAATTAATGAAAAATACCTTCATGATCGACAATAATTTATACATAAACGTTGCTGTAGACAATGGCAATATATTTTATTTATTCATTTTTGTAAGCGATACATATGATAATTTTTAAGAAAATATTTCAAAATCATTAATTTTCCATTAAAAAAACACTAATTTTTTTTCTAAAAAATCACTAGATAAATCGCTTACAAAAATTAATAAATAAAACATTCAATTTCGATAGAAATTTATGTGTAAATATTTTTGTGATCAATGAAAATATTATTCATCAACTAATTATTTCAACTCGTGCCAACCATCATTGTTAGTAAAATATTTTTCGAATAATTTATTTTTCACGAAACAAATGAATTAATTGTAATTTGTCCCCCTCCCTCAACAAAATTCTCATCATTTAATTTCGGAAAAAATTCAAATAAGGCTTGGAGTGTCGATATTTTCTCAATTAAGGATTTGAAGCAAACATTATTTCAAATAAAAACCTAAAGTCATGTTAGTCTCAAAAAATGACCTAACCTTATCAACTAATCAAGGGCATTTTCGTCATTTACTTTTTCCCTTTTTTTCAAATTTTGTTTGTTTCCTTAAATAAACAAACTCAAAAAAGAGAAAAAAATTAAACTTAAAAAAAATGAAAACACAAATAACGAAAGGAGAAAAAAAGAAGAAGAAAAAGCAAGAGGCTTGGGGCTAGTGGGGTCGTTGATGCTCCACCGGCGATGGGGTGGTGGCCATAGGTGGGGGAGGGTTGGCACTTGGTGGCCCTCCTCCTCTATCATGTTCTCTTAAAATTTTAGGTTTTTTTTACTTTTTTGGAAAAAAATAGAAAAAAAGAAAAAAAAAAAAAAGGGAAAGAAAATAAAAAGTTAAATGATGGAAATGCTCTGATGAGGTTAGGCTATTTTTTAGGAAACAATGTCCATTATAAGTCATCATTTGAGAAATTTTTTAAAAATAAGATTCACTTTATATTATTATTCGAGAAAATAATGGTGCTTTATTTCTTTATTCCGAATTTCATCTTTAATTTCCGTCCCGTATCGCTGTGTACCCATAACACCCTCGTCACCAAGCCAAATTGCCAAGATCGCCACTTGCGCGGTAGCGCGAAATCACCACTAAGGAAGCCAATTCCGGCGACAAGGATAATACCGTCAATTCCCCCGCCAGGCCCGTCGAAAGGGGAGCAAGAAATCCGAAGAGCCCATCCCGATTCCCGACCCAGTTACGACCGACTGCCTGCTGCTGAGACAGGCCCCCCTCCACCTCCACCTCCACCTCCACCTCCACTTCCTTCCCCTCTCTCTCTCTCTCCGCGCGCCGTTCGCCAGCCATGGAAGCTCCGATTCAGCTCGGCCTCTCTCTCCCCTGATCCGAGCTCGCCTCCGGAGAATCGCCTCCCCCCGCCGCCGCCGCCGCCATCGGAGGAGGAGCAATCTAGGGTTTCGCCGCTCGAGCGACGGCGGACGAGGGAGGAGCGGGGACCGGGGCGATGGAGACCGTCCTTTCGCCGACCGAGAAGCAGAGCATGATCTCCTCCTTCCTGGAGATCGCCGTCGGCCAGACCGCCGATACCGCTCGCCAGTTCTTGCAGGTGCCTCCACCGTCTCTCTCCCTCCCTCTCGCGCGCATTGATTGTGCAGAGACCTTGCTTACATTGTGAAAATGGCTGAGCTAACTGGTGTAGGCGTGGCCTCTGACCTCGCTCGATGCGCGTGGAAAGATAGGGCGGGGGGAAGTTCTCGTTTTTGGTTTCTTTTTCTTGGTTTTCAGTTGGGACTGTCGGTAGGCTGGTTGATTAATTGTCGCTGGTTATAGGGATTATGACGGATACTAATGCTTGATCTGTAGCTGGTTTACGTGGGTGTTTGGTGTTGTTTGGTGCTTGTTATGATAGTGCGTTGTTTGCCCATCGATTTGTGTATTCGTGAGAAAAAAGTCAACCTTTATACTGGGTTTTGTGGTTTCAATGCCTTGTATTGATGAAGCTAGGGAAGAATTCAGGATCTTCATGTGGATGCGTAATTCCCTTGATTGAAGCTATCGTGTTGTTCCAACCTTTGTTCTTCGGTTGGTTCTCGTGCACAAGCAGGCTGATTGCATTAGGAGTCTACTGTCTTCTGCATGCTAGATCTTGTCTATAACCAATGTTAGAGATGAGCATTTTAAGTTATCTAAAGCTTTTGGGTGGATGCATTCAAATTTTGATATTCAGTAGACGACCAGTGGCCCTAAGACTTCCGCTTAATTTTGTCTGCCCTTTCCCCTCTTTATTTCAGTGGTCATATCGTTGGTTTCACATGTCCATTCCATAAAATTTAAGGGTCTAACACGAAAAGGGCTGTACTTATCTCTATGGTCATTTGCCTTCCAATTGTTTGGTGATATATGTATCAGCAGTGAATTGCACTTTTATCGCTGTTATTTTGGATATTTTATTTATTTATTTATTTATTTTGTGTACAATGCTTTATCTGTGCAAAATCGAGATTGTTGGAATTCTCATAAGGTACATTTCATCAGGCAACAAGTTGGAAGCTTGAGGAAGCCCTTCAACTATTTTATGTAGGTAATGAAGGTGCTGGTATTGGAGGACAGTCCAACCCTTCCCCAGTCGAAGCTGGAAATGCTGCTTGTGCAGATGAAAATGCTGGGTATTTGCCGTGTTTTCTATAATTATCGTGTTGTTGCCTCTTTAGCTTCTTCTTCTTCTGATTTGGATCTGTTTCCACAGGGTATCAAGGAATGACAATGGTAATGAAAACATTGGACAGCATGATGAAGATGAAGTGCGTCCTCCTTTACCTGTTAGGAGAGAGGTCCTCTATGATGATGCGGTATCATATCCGTACGTATACTCTCCTCAGTGTTGATGTCTTTGTTGCTCTACTGGAGCCATTGGCTGTTCTGCAAGAATGATAAAATGTGCTATTACTAATTGGCAAAATTTAATGACCATACAGAGCATTGGGGATGGGTTCGCATGAGTCAAGTTCCCTAATTGCATTCAGGAACTTTGATGAGGAAATGAAACGCCCTGGGGTGTGGGAATCAGATCAAGGTTCAACATCTACTGCAGAAAATGCTCGTGATAATCTCGCCTCTCTATATCGTCCTCCTTTCCACTTGATGTATCGCGGATCCTTTGAGAAGGTAGTTGGCCTGAATTCACTCTTACTCTATGCGGGCAGTTAATTCATACTCTATCTGGAGTGTACTCGTTTCTTTTCATGTTGAATGGTCTTTGAAAAGAAATTCCTTGTGTGCACATATCAAACTCTCTGCTAAATTGCCTTATATGCTTTGGCATTTTGATGAGGTTTAATGGAAATTACGGATATCATAGTTAGTTACTTTTGGTTATGATGTTCTGCAACTTGCCAAGGCGGGGCTTGAGTGAATAATTGTCCAGTGGCTATTTCTGAACAACTAAGTGTGCAAACCTTTATGAACTGATGTGCTGAAAATTCCATCAGTGATGTTTTAACTGGTATAGCATGTTCTTATACTAGGTTTACTCTTCCTGGCAGGGGAATCTGAGTTCCAGATCATGAGGTTTCAAGTCTATTTAGTAGTATTATATTAACCTGTGAAAATGGGTATTAAGGAAAATATCGGGAGGGCCCAAAACCACACCTGAACCGGTCAGCTTGGACAAGTTTTCTCTGCTTGGGATGGGTTAAGTGACTTTGTGCTTTGGGCACTAACATTAAGCATCTCTAGGGGTCGGTCCAAATTGAACCAAAAAAAACAAATGAACTGACCAGTGAATGTGAGAAATTTGAGGTTTAAATGGATTTTTTTTTTTCACCAGATTTATTTAACCAAAGGAAATCAGCTCTGGAAAAAAGCAGAGGAGGTTTCTGGTCACTATTTTTACACAGAGAGAAAGAGAGGGAGAGAGAGAGAGAGAGAGAGAGAGAGAACCACCGCATGAGCTCAGTGGTCTCACCTCCCCAATTGATTGGCAGCGAAGTCGCTTGCACTTGGGTGAGCTTGATTGATCACTATGGCTTTGGCGGTGGCTGGTATTTAAATCAAGAACTGACGGAATCTGGAATGAGAGTACCACTGTATGAGCTTATTGCCACCACAGTTGATTGGCGGCGAAGTCACCTGCACTCAGGTGAGCTTGACCGATCACTATTGCATAGGTGGTGGCTGGTAGGTATTTGAATCGAAAATTGACAGCTCATGTGAGCTCCAATATTAATCTTTGAAGTTATTTTTTTAAGGAAGCTGCATAATAAATCAACATTACATTATTTATCATCATGAAGTGCATCAAGAGGACATTCTCGCATCATTGCATTCATATGTTTGATGATTATGCCCTGGAAATTTAATACATCCTTGTCTTTTGTTTGATTTTTAATGATTAGGTGAATTTTATTATTTTCCTTTGTTTTCTCCAACCTGAAGTTTTCAGCATTAGTCCGACGATGATCAGCACCGTCTTGGAGACAACTTCAATAATCTTGAACTGATAAGGAGAATGCATGTGCTGAGAGGAATTAGCTCTCCCATAGTTTTTTTTTTTCCTTTTTTATGACATTATATTACATAACTAGGGGGGTATCGAGCAGAGTAGTTTGCCTTGAGAATGAATAGCTCATTCTCCAGTTAAAATTCATTCCTATCTTAAGTGTACATTGGAGATCGAACTAATGTAAGGTTCTCATTTCTTTTCTATAAGCAGACGTTGTGGTTCGCATCATAGATTGTTATGGTTACACCACTTATCTTTTGTAGAAGTACAAATTGTCAAGACAACTTTGTTATTATTTCATTATTTGAAAAAGGGAATTATCTACTCTCCCTTTGCCTTGAATTTACTAGGATTATTTATACACGCGCGCGAGAGAGAGAGAGATGAAAGAGTGTTCGGGAGATGTAAACTTGACAATAGGAACTGTAATTTCTAAAAGCAGGGATGAAAAGAGTAAATTATAGAGGATATTGAGTGTTATTTTGCCTTTCATCAATGATTTGAAGTTAGCGCGTGTAGGGAGATGTGTAGTTGCAAGATTTTATTGGGTGGTACTTTTGTATTTGTTAGCCATTTGCTGTTTCTTATTTAATTGATTTTAATATTTATGAATGTTAACAGGCTAAAACGGCAGCTTCGCTACAAGACAAGTGGCTTCTTGTAAACTTGCAGTCCACCAAGGAGTTCAGCTCGCATATGGTAGTGTACTCTCCACCCCCCTTTTTTTCCTTTTATTGCTTTGTCTCCTTGTTGGAATCTTTGAGAATGGTGGTTCTTATATGCTTTTGTTTATTTTCTTTTGAAGCTGAATCGGGATACGTGGGCAAATGAAGCTGTCTCCCAAACTATCAGCACTAATTTTATCTTCTGGCAGGTGTGCTTCTGGCCATGTCTTTATTATTCTCTCTTATAGTGGTCCAACTTTATCAATTTATTTGATATCTGAATGACGAGTGCTTCAAATTATTTTTAGCTTAAATAACAGCACACACTCGTTCTTCAAATCATCTCTTTTTATGCTGTTCCAAGTTCTGTCCTCGTGCTTTGTTATGCTATAGAGTTGCTGGCTTCTATAACACTATCTGAGGCCTTCTGTTGGTAGCAAGGCCTGCTCATTTCAAAGAATTTCTTTTGTGTCCTCATTCCTCGATGGATTATCATATTGTTGTAGGAGGACCTGGTTAGCTGGTCTTCAAACGATTGCATAAACTAGAGACTTCCTGAAGGCATTATGCCTTATTTGAGTCCAGGTTTGTGTGTTTATGTGTATGCGTAGACAGTAGATGGATGTATGCCAAAAAGACAGTAGATTAATGAGTGAGTCAGATATTATCATTTGGAATGTGCCTCTCCACATTGTTTGCTGGAATGGGAGATTATTGGGAAAAATCTTAGTCTGAAGAAAGTAAGACTGTAGAGTATGGATTTGTCTTTCAGAGCACAGACACATTTTATAAGTTGACAGATTGGTGAAGCAAGTACTTTCTCTTTGAATTTTCATTCCCTTCACTTTATTTTCCTCCCTTTTTTTCCAATTAAGCAATTTGATAATCTAAGGCCATATGCAAATGTGCTCCCTTTCACTTACAATCGCTAGGAGTGCCTTTGCTGATAGTGGACATTGGAGATCTCTTATCTTAAATTTCAGTTCTGATTAGTCATCAAAATTACTCTCTTCAATGTGTGTTCATATATAATGACCAACAGAAGTTAATATCAAATGCTAAATTGCTCAGCTCACTCTATTTTATATTAGGTATATGACGACACAAGTGAGGGCCAGAAGGTCTGCACCTATTACAAATTGGATTCAATCCCTGTAGTGCTTGTTATTGACCCCATCACTGGCCAAAAGATGCGGTCTTGGACTGGAATGATTCAGCCTGAGAGCTTGCTTGAGGTACCTATCACAGCAGGTGTTACCCAATACACTTGCATTTAGATAAACAATGAATGTTAATGTCGTGGCAGCATATAACATGAGTATACAAGAATTTAGACATTTAGTAGTTGCGGTATTCATTCCAGAAAGTACATTTTTACTGCAGAATTTGTTACTCTTCCTGGAAGGTGGCCCCAAGGATCATCATGTAAGCTCATCGCATAAACGTCCTAGAGAAAAGTCTGTGACTCCTCCGCAGAAAGTTAAGGGTATGTCATATTTCTGAATAATGTGCTGAGTTCCTGTTCTGATAAATGGTGCTGTATCTTAAAGACGGTATAAGAACTAAAAAATCTGTGGCTCTGTCTGTATGTCTTTGTCTGCTGGAGTGTTCTGCTTGTATGCGCTTTGTTTGCCATTATGTATGTAATTTCAGATGCCTGGATTGATGCAGATGAAATGTCCAAGGAAGAAGACAAGGAACTACAGGCGGCATTGGAAGCTTCCTTGGAAAATAGAGAAGAGCCAATTAAGACAAATAGTGAAGATGGCAAAACTGATACCAGCAAGGAAGAGGAGACAATCACAGGGAAGATACCTGCCTACCCGCCTCTTCCCGAAGAACCTAAGGGTGATAGGAGCCTCCTTTGCCGGGTTGGAGTCCGTCTTCCTGATGGACGTAGGGTCCAGCGGAATTTTCTCCGAACTGATCCAATACAGGTTCATCAGAACTTTTATTAATTTAGAAAAAAATGCTAGATTTCTTGCATAATGCCTTGAAACCCTCTCTGTTTATGCTTATAATAAGCCTTGGATAGTTGGCATAGACTCTTCTGCTTGGAATTTTGCGCATTGTAGGACAAAGTGGTTATTCACTTATTCTTTCTGCAGCTTCTGTGGTCATTCTGCCGTTCTCAACTGGAAGAGGCTGAAAGTAGGCCATTTCGCTTGGCGCAAGCAATTCCTGGGGCTTCGAAAAGTCTGGACTATGACAGCAAGTTAACCTTCCAGGAGTCTGGGCTTGCAAATTCTATGATCTCTCTCACTTGGGAATGACACTCGCACTGTTACGTTGTACCTTTTGGGATGGTTTGATCTGCTGGTAATTATGGAAGGACTTCTCATACATGTCTATATTGTCATGTTTGGTCCACTGTCTATTCGCTCCCCCAAACCATCGTCTGTTTCAAGGGACCCGTAGATTTCATTTTGAATGTGTAATCATCCAAGTGAAATGCATTGCGACAGCATTTTCATCGCCGATGCACTAGAATCTCAATTGTATGTATGCGCAGGCGATTTTATTGGATCTCCCTTTTGAAGTTTGAAATCTCTTTCTGATAGTTTTGAGTTCCAATTCTCATCAAAGGGCACTCAAAGACAAAATGTGCGGTGAGTTGGGTTCATGATGTATCCACTACCCGTCTCAAGGAAATATAAAAGCAGGGATTACATGTACAAGCTGAGAAATCCGCCCTCATCAAGGCATGCGCTTAAGCATAGAGTAGTCTGATATGTCACCGGCCATTTAAAACTATAAGTTCTTTTTATTTTCTGCTGTTATTTTGAAAACGCAGTGGGCAATAGCAAAGTTTCTGTTACTCTATTTCCAGTCTATTGGTAGACTTCCGGAACACTTGCCAATCTCACCTGAGTAGGACCACCTGCACTCATAATTCATGTGATAAGAGTGCCATAGGATACACTGGGGAATATTATTCATAAATTGGCAAATTTTTAGTGTAATTCATTTGGCCAATTTAGATTGATAGAAAATGGTTGGCATGGTGATTTCTTCAGTATTGTCTAGGATTGGAATTTTTATTAAACTTTTGTAATTTTTTTCCTTTTTTTTTTTTTTTTTGTCCTTTGATTTGTGTTGGCCATAGGTGAGGGTCGAGATACTCTCGCTAGATTTGGGAGAGGGGTGACTGGCAAGAGCAAACCCTCTCTTGTGATCAGCAACCTTCATTGCCCATTACTAAGGCGACCATTACTAAGGCACGGTAATTAGTGAAGGAAGAAAATGAATAGTAGAATAAAAAAAACGGGGAAAAAAAAATTGTAAAATTGTCTAAGAAAATAATTTCTGACTTAAATTTGCATGATGGAATTTATTAGGAAATTGTCAAAATGTTCATGACTAAATTATCAAAATTTGAAAATATAAGATTGAATTGACCATCGTACAATAAGTTTAACATTTTCTGGAAAATATTCCGAAAACACTAATCGTAGCTATGCATTACTCGGTATGTGCAAATAGATGGCTCTTGTATTTATCATGCGTCAATTTATCTCGGGAAAGTGACATATTTGGTTCTCGAATTCTGGCTCACTGTGCGATGTGTCTTTAAACTTTTAATTTATGTAATATAATATCTAAACTTTTAACTCAATGTATAATATGTGATATCCTCCTTGAATTTTTAATTTATTTAATGTCTATCCTAAACTTTAGAATAATTCCAAATAATAGCATAAAATAAAATAAGGCCGTTCTCTCGACCCAAACAAAGTTTTGTCTCAGCTTACAATCGGAAAGGTGGAAGCTTTTGAGATATTCACATCCGGTGCCCATCAGCCCTGGAAAAGTCCCGAATTTCCCCAGGATCAGTCCGTCTAATTAGGATCTCTGCTCCGTCAATCCGCGGCGAGGACAATTCAGCTCACAGGTTCGAAGCGATCCGCTTGCTCTGAGATGATTTTCAGCTGAGATTTTCTTTTTATTCCGCTCCGATAATTCTTTTGATGGTTCGATTTGATATCCGGGATCTGGTTTTCGCGATTCGTTGATCGATTGCGAATCGAGAAATCCTCCCCGGAAATGCAATCGGCGATTGAATTTGGACATTAGGAATAGGCTTGATGTTGATTTGGATCTCTCTCTCTTTCTCGTGCAAATGTGTTCGTTTCGCTGGAAATCCCGGGGACGGGAGAGTAAGAAAGAAACTAGGTACTTTTGATGGAAATCTTCTTAATTTAGGGTTCAGTTTTCCGAATTCCGGTAGTGGCTATGATTCTCCTCGGTTGAAGATAAACGTGAAGGGCGAGATCTTTGTATCAAGATGCTTTTTTTTTTTGGTTGCTTCCATCGCTTCACTTGAACAAATGCGCGCGCGAGTGTCTTGTTTGTCAGAAGAGAGAATTGCCCGGGTTTTAATTTGGCCGTTTGTTGGATAATTTCTCCCTGTTTGCGCCAATTGCTTGCAGGTGTTTAATTCGACTTCAAAATGGCCGGAAGGACGCCTATCGCCGCGAAAAGTTCAGCGCTTATCGCCATGATTGCTGACGAGGTACGGACACATAGATACGATCCGAGTGTTCCTGGTTGAATATCATCCCAGTCCTGAGTGCGAGAACTTATTTTGAATAGAAATTTGACCATCGTCTGAAGAAACGTAGGCAGTGAGATCTTGGGTCATGATTTCAGAAACTTTTGGGAATATACTGCAATCCTATCTGCGGATAAGAAATTCTGAAATGAATTGATGATGATGTGGACCGTGAGAGATTCCTCTAAGTATTGGATCGTTCTCTTATTGGCTCTGCATAATTTT
This sequence comes from Eucalyptus tenuipes, assembly GCA_014182365.1. Taxonomy (NCBI): domain Eukaryota; kingdom Viridiplantae; phylum Streptophyta; class Magnoliopsida; order Myrtales; family Myrtaceae; genus Eucalyptus; species Eucalyptus tenuipes. The sequence goes on along the minus strand of CM024538.1, from coordinate 25,199,913 downwards.
TTTGAGGCAATTGTGAAGCCTTTTTATTTTATGGTTGCACTATTTGAACAAGCGGGTTGAAGTGACATGGGCACCTTTGGCCAAAAATGTTGCTGACTTTTGGTGGGTGGGATTTTATAAAACGTATAGCATTATAAGCACTCAAATGGGTGGTTCAACCTTTGGGAGATGCCTGGCTCGGTTTTTCTAGTATCTCGAGCAATCAGTTTTCTTTCTTGGAGGCCGCAGGTCCTTTTGCAGGAATCTAGAATTTGCCTTTATGAGATTCAAACGGCTGGAAAATGTTTGTTTGCATGGGTCATTCTTTGGTTGAGTGGGACATGAAATAGCCGTGTATAATTTTATGTAATGATGGCATTTTCTGAAGTGCCTGAGATTTACTCTGAAATTATCCATGGTCTGTTATGTGAATCACAGTATTGAAACTGCTTTGAGATGTATTATTCAAAACGATAGAGAGATTAAAAGTTTTCCTGGCAACTTTAGCTATCAGAAATGAGACTGCATTTACCGATGTAGATCCTTATCTTGGCACTGTACATGTGTGCACTTTAGTTGCAATAAATCAATGCAACGTAATGCTGGCTAGTTCACCAGAGATTATTTTGATCTGGAAATTCTTGAATGATGCAAATTTACTGTGTAGGACACTGTCACTGGGTTTTTACTGGCTGGTGTCGGTAATGTTGACTTAAGGAGGAAGACAAACTATCTCATCGTTGACTCGAGTATGATTCTGTCCCTCTTACATTACCATTATTTTCTGTCCATTCGAATTTATAATGATATTCATTTGTCAAAAGCTTAGTCCTTCGCAAGTTCTTGCGCTGCAATTATCTTCCATAGTATTGTGGCATAACCCCCTTATGTCTCAGACCGCTTGTTGTCCAAATACTTCTAGGTAGCTTGTTTGTTCCATGTCAAGTTCTTTGTATTAAAAACTGGTATGTCTCTTGCTAATTCTTTGATGCAGATAGGCTTTTTATTTCTTCTTGCAATGTTAGTGTTTGTAACCGCTCTTTCATTCTCTGATTGCACTATTACTTTAAGCAACATGTTGCAGAATTCTAAGATAGCTGATGATTACCTCTATAATAATTTTTTTTTCTTTTTCCGGTGGTTCTTCTTAGAAACAACTGTAAAAGCTATTGAAGATACCTTCAAGGAGTTCACATCAAGGGAGGATATCGCTATTGTTTTGATCAGTCAATATGTGAGTTCTCTTTCATACTTGAAATGTAGATTAAATGGGTTGCTTTTTCTGATAAATAAAGGATCAAGTGCTTCAATCATTTATTGTTTCTCACGCTTGGAGGGTACTGCTTTTGGTTAGTTGTTTTTCCACATAGCAAACAAAGGGTCTTTTTTTTTTTTTTTGGTTAGTTGATCAGCAACCCTACTAATGTCTATTACATGTACATGAGTAGTAAGCAATGGTCGCTCATTGGCCTTGTATCATCCAGCCTCCTACATTAACAAATAAGAGCGTCTTATGGGTATCAATGATTATTAACTTCAAGATCCTTTTGGGTCCAATCCAAATATTTTGGACGGTCGCAGAAACAATGTTGGTCCTGTGTTTGCTGATTATTGCTGCGTAGGCCTTTCTGATCATTACAAATGGGCTATTATTCCTCTCCAATATTAAGTCCCATATGTGACATACTTCTAATTGTTTACGATATCTCTGGCTTTCAGGTTGCAAACATGATAAGGTTTCTGGTTGATAGCTACAATAAGCCAGTTCCAGCAATTCTTGAGATCCCTTCAAAGGATCATCCTTATGACCCTGCTCATGATTCAGTGCTTTCAAGAGTGAAGTACCTCTTCTCTGCTGAATCAGTGGCATCAGGAAGGCGCTGAACCATCCACTATTTCTTGTATATTCTACTGAGTAGCTGTATGTTCATTTGCCTGCCAGCATGTAAATGCGTATTGTGACTTATAAACTATCTGCTAAGTGATGGCACGCACTGATGACTTAATAAGTAAGGCCTGTTTTTTTGGTGTTTCCTTGAGCTTGGCAATCTGATCGAGGCTGATGTATCGACAAGAATCACACAGTCGCCGTTTATCAAGTGTAATGGCGATCTTGTAAGGATTTCTAGTGTCAAATAATTTCGTAGTGGAAAATCAAAGGTTCTGCATTGCATGTTGCTAGAATTAAATTGGAATATTACTGTTTGATAAATAATAAAAGAGATAAGTGCAACAGAAGTCCTAAAATTTGTCAGAAATTGCAACTGAGTCCTAAAACTTGAAAAATGTGCAATCAACTCCTAAAACTTGTCAAATTGATTCAATCGAGTCTTAAAGTTAGCACCGTCAAACTTTTTAACAAAAAAATGCTGACGTGGCGCGAATGTGGCATTTTAAATGAATTTTCATTTTCCATGTGGCTTCTTTAAAATTATTTTTTATTCAAATTTGATTTAAAAACTAGAAAAGAAAAGCTAAAATTTATTTAAAAAACAACAGTTAAAAAAAAAAAAAAAAAAAAATGGCAAGCGCTTTTGCCATCAATTTGAATAAAAATAATTTTAAAAAAATCACATGGAAAATAAAAAATTATTTAAAATGTCATGTCTGCATCAACATTTTTCGTTAAAATGTTTGACAATATTAACTTTATAACTCGATTGAATCAATTTGATAAGTTTTAGAATTTCTATTGTACTTATCCCATAATAAAATGTTTCGAGACCCCAACACCCGTCTCCAAGTCCATGGCAAGTTGTGCTAGGTCCCTATAGAAGACCGACACGGACACGCGACACGTGACACGACACGACACGACACGCCGACACGTCATTTTTTAAAAATGAGAATTTCGACACGTTCCGACACGTTATATATTAAATATATTTTTATATATAAATACATAAATAAATAATAATAAAAATAGCCTAAAATTAATTTACACGAAAAATATTAAATAATATCATTCATTATTTGAATTTGTTACAATAATACATAAAACTTAGAGGAAAAAAAATTGTTTAAAGAAAAATGCTGAAATGATATTTTTAAATTTATTTATTTATCATATATAGCATTTTTTATTACTTCTTTCATAGTAAAAGACTTTTTAAAAACTAAAACAATTCTAAAAAAACAAAACCGAAAAAAAAAAATTTGACCCCGTGCGTGTATATGTAGCATTTTTATTACTTCTTTTATTACTTCTTTTATTACTTCTTTTGTGTATATTTATATTTTGACCCCACAAGTATTAGAAATTTTTAAAATTGACCCCGTGCGTGTCGGAATCGCGTGTCGGAATTCCGGGACTCGCCCGTCGGAGCGTGCTCATGCCACGTCGGATTTTTCGACACTCGTTGACCGCGTGTCGGGCGTGTCGGGGCGCAGGACCATGCCCGAGTTAGATTGTTGACACTAGAGCTTGAAACGGACCTTGAAGCCAGGCTTGGGTCCTTTGTGACCATGCCCGAGTTAGATTGTTGACACTAGAGCTTGAAACTCGAGGACCCATACTTGAGACTTGGGCTGTGCTCATAATTTTTTTTTCAAAAGCGTTTTTCATCATTGTTCTAAAACAAATATAAAAAATGACTTCATATAATCATTTTCTTAGCAAATAATTTTTTTCAAAAACATCTTTCCAGCAAATTTCGTTTTCTTTGAAATGAATGGAGTGTATGTATGTCCCACTAGTTTTGTTTCCAACAAACTTTTGAGAATATTTTCTCAGTCGGCGGGACGGTGGAATATTTTAGTATAAATTCTCCTTTTGTTTTGAATAGGGTACTTTTTAACTTTTCCAACAAAAAAATAGATTAAAAAGGAAGGAATATCCATCAATGCACGTTATAAACTATCCATTAGTTGTGTTCTTTAAGAAGAAAGCCCTAAAAGGCTTCACTAATTCCTATCTTTTAAATTAATTAATAATTCGAGCATTAAGTTGATGATGTGACAGTAATATTATTAGTAGTTGAATTTTTGGACGTAGAATTTATTCTTGAACTATCAATTGGTTCAATTCGATCCATAAATTTTTGTTCGATGTATATTATTATTCTTGAACTTTTGATTGGCTTAATAAGCTTCCTGAATTTTTGTTTAATGTTCAATGTCATTTTGTCATTTATCAATGCTAACGAAATTTTTTGAAGTACACACGCATATATAGAAACTAACCTTGGGTGAAACAAATTATACACGTAGACTTAGTAAGCTTAACATTCACGTAAAATTCTATATGTATATATCCTACACGAGGAAGTGAATCCAACCCAACAGTTTTCACTGGAAGGAGACCAATGTCGTGGCGCATGGAGAGCCATTTTGTCGACTAGTTTTCATGCGTAAACATAACTAACTTATAAACAGAACAAGAAGTACTCTTTCGTACATTTACATATAGAAAGCATTCTGTAAAAGGGAGTGTCGGTAACTCATATGGTATGTAAAGCTATTATGTATTTTTTGTAGTGAAAACTTTAGATGATGGAAAAGCAGGACCAATCAATAGGGTCTCTTTATAAACATGTGGCGCTCGTGTGAAGACAAGGGGGACCCGAGGAGGTGGATCTTTTTTAAAAGAGTTTGGATGAGATATGTTAAAGCAGATTTGAGGCGATCCTTTGGAAAGAAAGAGGGGTGCGGAGTGTGAACGTGAGCAGATGTACAACTATGGTTGGCATCTGAGGACAACGAAGCTCAGAGATATCAAAGACACGTTAAAAAAGTAAAGGCAATCCTGTCTAAAGTGCGGTTTGTGCTGTACTGGCGTGCGATGGATCCGGAAGCCTACCCATTTTTCTTTAGTTATTAATTTGCCACGAGCTAGACTGAATTTTGGACCGTCGATCTATCGGGATCCATGCAAGACCCTTCATTTTGACCTGGCGGAAATAATTTCTCCCTCCGTTTCTCTTTTTCTCGATCAATCCGTAACTCCAAATCCGCCGACGAACTTTTGAATAATTAGCTTATGCTCGCGACCTCACTCACCTATAAATCACCTTTCGTGCCGTGTCTATCCATCCATCCATCCATCTCTCTCTCTCTCTCTCTCTCACAATGGATTTCTCGAAGCGATTGATTCCAGCTGCTCTTATTGTGATGCTGCTGCTCGTGGCAACTGGTCCTTCCTCATCCCATGACCCACTTTTGCATGCATGTGTTTCATGTACACTTCACTAGAATCACACAAAACAATAAGACGGTAGTGAACTTACAATATGAAGGGCTCAATGAAATGGATTGGAATTTGCTTATAGATGGTTCTGAGCATGATTTGTCAACTCATTTTCCATGAGAGAATTTTGATTAACTCGACCCTTTTTTGCTTTCACCTTCATTTTGATATGAACAGAGATGGAGCCGATGGTGGCGGAGGCGAGAACTTGCGAGTCCCAAAGCCACCGTTTCAAGGGGGCATGCGTGAGTAAGACCAACTGCGCCTCTGTTTGCCAGACGGAGGGCTTCCACGGCGGGCACTGCCGGGGCTTTCGTCGCCGCTGCTTCTGCACCAAGCATTGCTAGAGAGTGGCCTTCGCACGAGCTTTTGAATTACATCTTATCGTATCTCACCAATATTTTGAAATAATCCGGTCTTGCATCGGAATGTCGTTGCGTGGTTGCAGATGTAATCTTCCTTTGGCTGTGTACTGTATTTACCATGGTTACTTCTGTTTGAGAGTGTGAAATCTGTTTAAGAGCCATGACTTGTTTCTCATCGTCATATTATATACGATCACGGAATACAGCAACTACGTACTTGTTTGAGTCCTGGACTCTGCATGTTCTTCTCTAGGATCAACTATTTTGTTAACTTACGCAAACCCTTTAAGCTCCACGAGGCCGAGGATGGGATGTCCAGTCATTCCAAGATTTGCAGTCCACCATGGAAACGGCAGTTAATAAATATGTCAACCCTGGTTACTTTTCCTCTCGATCTGATATTCTTCCTTGGTTTAGATCAGTATTTGGCATACATCTCCACTTTCTCCCCACGTCCGAATTCCTGTTTTCCAAAGAGGGCGATTGATGGCTTGTCATACTGTAACCGAAGCCGTACTTGTCTGAGGACGAACAATTACAGATTTCCCTAAAATTGTGCTAAGAATAGCGAGGATTTCCAAAAGTAGATGCCTTTAATTTGATGAGAATTTCAAGTAGCTCGACCTGAATCGCCTAAGAACCGAATGACAACTTTCACGGATCAATGTGAAAAACTATAATCTTTTAGCCTAGTGAGTGCAATCGAACTCAAAATGAAAGGAGTTGCTTCTGCAGATTATCCTCCCAGAAAGCTAATGGAGAATGTGCCGAGCATATTCTTTTGCTACAGAAAAGGAAAACTGTGCATATCTGAGGAACATTCACCCAATGCCACGAAACACTTTCTCATTTGTACCGACAAGCAAAAAGAAGATCCACCACTTTCGGTTTTCCTCTCACAACAACAGCTTTTGTCGGTAAGCATCTCGAGTATATTCCCACAAAGAATTCAGATAAGTATTGCTACAGTTAAACTTCCCAGGATAGAGCATCTACAGTGCAAGTTACATGAAGAGGATGTTGAGTTGGGTTCACTTTTATGTGAAGAAACCTCAATGAAATGTAAGTGTCACAGGCCGATGGATCCTTGACCATGCAATAGCCCGTGTAATGAGAATTTGGTCTTATGAAACAAGCCTCAAGGCTTGAGCCCATATAATAATTCATATGGCGAAATTAACAAAGGTTATATTTGGCCTAAATAAATAGGGTTTCTCATTGTTAATGTTATGGCAGCAAAGAATGATCGACATGAAGCAGTAACAAGAGAGAAAGAGAAAGCTAGAAAATTTGGCAAAGGTAGTGTTGTCCGATTTTCATTGAGCTGACGAACAGAGGTGAATTTATGCTCTAATTTGTTGCACTTTTTTCGAATCTGATCGGTTTTATTTTCATTGGATCTCCTTTCATTGGGTTTTTTGTGGGTAGAATCAAATGTGCTATGTACAAGAACTTTGTTCACCCAATTTTGCTGATGATGAAAATTTTTGGTGAACTTCGCAACTTGTGACTTTTGATCTCCTCATGAAGATTTTTCATGTAAAAAGTGCATTGTATTTGTGGGTGCATGGTTTGGCGGATATATTGCTCTGTTGTATTGTTACCTATTAAATTTGTACAAGAGGAGAATTGTTTTGTTCCGCTGCGCTAATCTAATATTGTTTGGGTTGTCATCGGTCTCCCATTAGAAGACACCAAACAGAATGCAATCGATCGTATCTATCGCATCAATCGATCGCTAAAATAGTCTTTGATTAGGAACTCTTCTTACTTGGGCCATGCCAAAGCTTTCTTGGAACCACCCGGTTTGAACTAGCAGCCCGACGTCTCGTAGTGCATTCAAAGCCGACCCATTATGTCCTAAAGACAAGCCTAACCAACTGCTGCTCTTAGAAAACCTTGACCGCGATCCCGTCCATTGCTTCTCTTATTTTTGTAAGAAAAGTGAGTGAAAGGAAAGATATTGGGGGAAATGTATTCTGTATTGCTTTCACTGATCAATAGTGTATACAATCAGGTCCTATTTATAATACATAGGATCAAACTAACTAAGGAAAAAAAAGAACATACAGAATAAAGGAAATGATCTCCTAATACAAAAAATTCTAGCTTGCCATAAATAGACTGATTAATATCAATCAGAATTAATGTCAAAATCAACCAGAGTTGCAAGATCAATTAGTCCAGGGCCAAAGTATCTTCAACACTTCCCCTCAAGCAGGCGGTCTATATACATCAAGGACGCCTAGCTTGCTTAATAGATACGCATGTAGCCTATGACACAAGGGCTTGGTGAAGATTTCTGTGGGCTGTTTTGTCATTCCTATTCCTCTTGTCTTGATTATCCCATCTTGAATTTTATCTTTGACAAATTGATGGTCAACCTTTATATGTTTTGTCCTTTCATGGAAAACTGGATTCACTACAAGCTTAAGTGCAGCATCATTATCGCAAAATAGGATGGCTGGTTCCTTTACCCAGACGTCAAGATCTTTAAGTAATCCTCCTATCCAAACTATCTTGCAACTGGTCTTTACCATTGCCCAATATTCCTCATCAGTAGATGATAATGAAACAATCGATTGTTTCTTTATTTTCCAAGAGAATAATGAGTTGCCCAATTTGATGCAGAATCCTGCAACAAACTTTCTACTCATAGGACAAGTAGCATAATATGTATCACTATACGCTATCATCTCCATGTTATTATCACGGGACAATAATAAACCTAAACCTGGATATACTTCACGAATTTCAGTGTGGCATTCATGTGAGACTACTTTGCATCATGCATGAATTGGCTGAGGATCTGCACTGTATAGTATATGTCAGGTTTGGTATGGTTAAGTATGTGAGCTTCCTGACAAGTTTCTAATAAACAAAAGGATGTTTGAATAAATCCTCATTCAAGGTGATAATCCATTGTCATACTCAGTTGTCATCAACTTGACATTCCGTTCGATTGGGATAACAGTTGGTTTAGATCCTCATAGCCCGGTTTTTGACATGATCTCTAAGAAAAACTTGTGTTGGCTAATATAAATTCCTTTATTTGATCGCGTAATCTCTATCCCAAGAAAGTATTTGGGAGGTCCCAAATCCTTAATGTGGAAGGCAGAGTGTAAATACTCCCTAAACTTCTCAATGGCATTTTCATCATTACCCTTAATAAGTATATCATCAACGTATATGAGCAAGTAAATTGATGATGTATCTTGACTCCATGTGAATAAGGCATAGTCGTGTATGGATTGTCTGATTTTGGTAGCTATAATTGCACTGTTAAATTTGGCATACCATTGACGAAAAGCTTGTTTAAGTCTGTATAAGATTTACGGAAACGACATACTCTATTCTCCTTATGTCTGCATAATTCCAATGGAAGGTCCATGTAAATTTCCTCTTCGAGATCACCATGAAGAAACACATTATGAACATCCATCTAATGAAGAGGCCAATCACGAAAAGCGGCAATAGAAAAGAAAGAACAAACTGTGACTTCCTTCGCTACTGGAGAAAATGTTTCAGTGTAATTAAAGCCTTCCCATTGAGTAAACCCCTTTGCCATTAGTTGTGCTTTATAACACTCAATGGAGTCATCTGCCTTGTATTTGATCTTGTGTACCCACTTGCAACCAATAGATTTCCAATGACTGGTCATAGGAACTATGTCCCAAGTCTTATTTTCCATGAGAGCTCACAATTCATCCGCCATTGCTTACTGCCAATGAGGGTCTTGTACAGCTTCTTCATATGAAGATGGTCCCTGTCTTTCAAATATTCTACTAATGCAGCACCTGTGTTCAAGTGAAAAATGAGCAAAACTAATATAGGATGAGACAGGATATTGTGTACCAGACAACTTCATTGTGGGACAGATGTAATCGGCTATAGATTTGGGCATTCTTATAGCACAAGTGGAACATCGAGGAGCAATTGGTGTGGCGGATGGAAAATTCTCATGTGATTTAGGAGAGATATCAACCAAAGATGTCAGAGCTGAAGAAGTTATAGGAGATGCTGATGTCACTTCCTCTAAAATATGCAGAGTCATATTTTGTATATTTGATGGTGAGGTTGCATCATATTCATAAGTTGAAGATGCCATAGGAGATTATATATAAGGAGTCAACATCGGTGGAGAAGTGGAAATATCTTCTTCGATGAAAAATGGCTGATGTTCAAAAGTTATACCATCCTATTGAGAAGAAGATGACTCTTCTTAGAAAGGGAAAACATCTTCATGGAAGATAATATCTCTACTGATGAAGAAGCGCTCGGTGGAAAGATCATATACCAAATATCCCTTCTGAAGATTAAGGTATCCCAAAAATGCACATTTAATGGCATGAGTCCCAATTTGTCTCGAGGGCCCATGGTGGACGTATAACACAAATAACCAAACATACAAAGGTGGTGAATATGCTACCATGACCACACAGTCTCCCCATAACATGTCAGGTATAGAAGCTTGGTATTTAAGGGCAAGAGCAACTTCTAGGAGGTGACGATATTTTCTTTCAACAACACCCTTTTGCTTAGGGGTATACATACAAGAAAATTCATGGAGAATGCCCTTTGTAGTGAATCGTGTAAAAATTCATGATTAAAAAATTCATGGGCATTCTCTGTACAAATTCACTACACGGATTGATGAAACTGATTCTTAACGAGGGTGGAAAAAAAATTTAAGATATGAAAGGACTTGTCCTTTGGATTGCATAAAAAATACTCAAGTTGCTTGTGTATAATCATCTACAATCGAGGGGAAGAAATGAGACCTATCACAGTGTAGAATGTGGTATGGTCCCCAAATGTCCACATGTAAAAGAGAAAAAGCCATTTTGGCATGAGAACTGTTTTGTGGAAGGTATTCGTGATTGTTTTGCTAAGGGCAGATTTGACATTTTGGATGAGGGAAAGAGGCACCATGGCCTAAATGCTGATGAGATAAAATATTTTCATTAATGCTAGCAATACATAAAGTGCCTTTATTTAAGGGAAAATGCAGGACATTAAATTTTTCATGAAGAGTAACCCAAAAATAGAGTCCCTCGTGATTGTTACCTAAGCCCATTAGTTTCCTAGTCGAAATGGCTTGAAAGAAACAGATATCAAAATAAAAAACGACCCGACAAGAGTTGTCTATACAGAGCTTGGATACAAAAATGAGATTAAATTGGAAGTTGGGAATGAGCAGGACATTTTTGAGATTGATGGGGGGAGTAAGTTGAATATCTCCAATTTTAGTAACAAAGATGTCATTTCCATTAGGAAGACATACTGAGTTATAAAAGGATGATTAATGGATTTTGGAGAAAAAAATGTTCATTGCAGATTATATGATCACTAGAACCTGAATCAATAATCCATGATTTACTTAAAATAGAGCTTAAGCAGTGAGAAGAACCTGTAAAGCCAGTCATTTTATCTCGAAAAAGTACACTCCAAGTGTCAAAACTTAGTACGGAGGGACACTTACGTGTTAAAAGTTAGGAAAGTGACACTTAAGTGCCAAAATCGAAGTAAAATGGATCACTTACGTGCCAATCCGGCCAAAATACTGACATGGTGATTTTTTGGCGAAGTAAGTGCAAAACGGCATCGTTTTGCATGCCGACATGGCTAGATAATGTAAAAACGACGTCGTTTTGGTGCCGACGTTGTAAAAATTGATTAAATTAAAATTTTTACTAAATTTATTTAAAATATTTTTAAAAAATACAAATATTAAAAAAAAAAGGGAAAGGAGGCGGGCCGAGGGCCGAGCCCTTGCCGCCGCCGCCTCACCGCCATTGCCGGGAAGGGCTTGCGACGGTGGGAGGGAGGGGGCGACCTTGGCAGGGGGCTGGCGACCTTGGCCGATCGGTGACGAGGGCTCGCGAGCCCTCGCCTAGATCCGAGGCGAGGGTCAATGGCCCTCGCCTAGTTCAGCCAAGGGCCGTTGCCCACCGAGGCGACCCTCGGCGAGCGGTGGCCATTTGCTCGGCGGGCGAGGGCCGCAACCCTCGCCCTAGATCCGGGCGAGGTTTCGCAAGCCCTCATCACCTCTCAGCTGGGGTCGCCGGCCCCTCATTCGTCGCCATTCAGCTGGGGTTGTGACGACCTTGGACCGTGGGCGACAACCCCGGGTCGACCCTCCCATCTCCGTCGCTGGCCCTTTCCGGCGGCGACGAGGGCTCGCCCTCGGCCCGCCTCCCTTTTTTTTTTTTTTTTTTAATATTTGTATTTTTATTTTTAAATCTTTTAAATAAATTTATTTTTAAATTTATTATATTAATTTTTAAATTAATTTTTTACCAAGTCGTACCAAATGACGTCGTTTTTGCATTGTCTAGCCACATCAGCGTGCAAAACGACGCCGTTTTATACTTCACTAGAAAATCGCCACGTTAGTATTTTGGCCGGATTGGCACTTAAGTAATCAATTTTGCTCCGATTTTGGTATTTAAGTGTCCATTTGTGCCAAGTTTTGGCACTTGAGGTGTTCTTCTTCCCATTTTATCCTATGTGCCCAACTAGCTTAGAGCTTTCATTATCTGTTGAAGTTGATCCTTATTAATAGATTAAGTAGCCTTCCCATGTGCCGTAATAGAGACGTCTCGCTCCTTCTTCTCTTTGTTTATTGGTTTTCCATGCAATTTTCAGCAATTTTCTCGAGTATGATAAGGGCGTTTGCAATAGTCATAGAATTTACCTTTTCCTTTGTTGAAATTATGCAATTTGTTGGAGGATATGGAGGAATTTTGCCCATTAGATCCTCTCCACGTTGAAGCTGACATGGCACGATTTGAGCCGTCTGATCAAGAAGTCGCAAGGATGAAGCCTGGACTGTTAGATCGCATGAGGTGATACGAGTCGTCTGATTGCACGACCAAATTAGGGCCACTCATCCCTAAACATGGTCGTTTGTGCCCTAAGCTGTTGGATCTCCCAAAATCCATCTTATTCATCCGTTTGAAAATAAGGTGAGACTTCATCTTCTTCCTCTAAAAACCCTAGTTCACACAAGCCTTGCCACCCTGTGCCTTTGAGGTGGCCATGGCTAGACCTCGTTGCGACCAAGTGTAAGGACAACTTTGTTGCCGACTTTGAGGTACTCCAACGAGGCCAACCGCTGTGACTCCTCTTGCATTGCGAGCTGGTAGATCCAGCCAAGGGAAGGGACTAGCTCCATGGCAAGGATTTGACTATGAAAAGGCAAGTAAACCTTATTCAAGATCAACAAAAAACGAGTTACCTTCTCTCTCTTGGATTGCTCAATATTGAGCTAGGGTTTCCTTTGGCTTTTGCAATTTTTCGTCGACTTCCTCTAGTTCGTTCCATAATGCTAATAGTCAACTGAAAATTGCAGAACTCGACATATTTCCTTGCTTTAGCTTCAATAGGGCTTGGATTATTGAGAATATCTTAGCACTATCGAACTTCCCGTACATTTCCCATATGCTTTCCCAAAATTTTTGGGCATATTCAATCGGGGTAGTCGAGCGGCCACTTTGGGGGAGATGGTGTTGCTAACCCATGTTCGTACCAACTGGTTGCACCTCCTCCAATATCGCATGAGGCGCTTCTCTGTCATGTCACAATAAATTCTATGAGTGTCGACTCAGTCTCAGAAGATTTTTTGACAACCGAGACTTTTTGGGAAAAAGTCGGTTTAGGACCGTTTTTGTTCAATTAAGACCGGGGATTATTTTTTGTCACAAGACTGAGATGCAAGAGGAATTCTTGGATGAGAAAAATTAACAATGAAGGCATTGAGATGTTAATTGATTTTATAGAAACCATTTGAGGTTGAATTGAAAAGAAATGAGTAGTCAATTAAAGCCAATGGAAGCCAATTTCGTAACCCCCCTCATGCCTAGCCAAAATGCACCATTTGAGGGGTTGTGAGAAGTGTTGGTGTGGCTCAATGGAGGTCAAGGGATTATACTTTGTCAAGAAGGATTGTTAGGAGATATTTTGGTGGAAAAAGTTGGCCAAGGGACCCTCCATCTCTCCCTCATCTCTATCTTCTCACTTTCTCTCTCATTGGCCGGTCACACCCTCCTTCTCTCCCTCCATTTGTGCGAAACCAGCAAGCCAAGGAAGAGGAATAGTAGCCGTCGCCGCCTGGATGCCACCGCCATGCCGGATTGTCACCATCCGCCTCACGCGGGCCCGCCCGTGCATGTGCTGCTAGCCCCGCGCGCTGTCACCCCTTGGCCGCCTCCCTCTCGCCTCTCAGCTGCTGTCCGGTTCTATTGCAACTCAACCAAGACTGTCCATAGCCGTTTCTTCCTCGGTAAAGCCTCGTCTAGGCCTGGTTTGGCCTATTCTTTCATTCCCGAGCCTCACCGCACTAAACCGAGTTGATTTCCTTCCATTTCCAGCCAAGAACAGCAGCTGGAAAAGTGGGTGTCGTAGTGACTTTAAGGCTCAATTTGAGGTACTTGTGGGCCTCAGACCCTAGACCCACTTCGGTGAAAAACGTCCCCCATGACGTTCCCGACATTTCAATCCGAGCATATCGTTAAACGGATGAGTTTAACTCACTAATCCATGCTTAGTTTTCTAATGATGCTTAAAGGTTGATTAATGTTAATTAAGTATGATTAGGGGGTTAGATTAGTTTAGATTAATTAAATTAATGACTTAATGATGCATGTTAGGTGGTTAGACATAGTCATTAGCGAGTAGATAGGCTCGAGCAATTATTGAGCGAACCTCTGAAATTTTTCGGGTCCGTCTCAGCTTTCAATTATGCATTACGGGCCTAAGTAGGATTTTTAGTATTTATTTAATTAATTTTCGAAATTATTTATTTATTTATTTTCCGAAAATTAGACCAGGATGGCCGACGACCGGAATTTTATGCTGATTATCGTGGTGCAACCCGTTTATTTAATTGAACTTTATTTTGTGCTGAAATGAATTAATTGTGATTATTGGATTATTTTTCCTAAATTAATTAATTTTGAAAATTAATTGAAAAATAACCGGGTGTCAGTTGACAACACCAAAAATGTTTTGGTGGACTACAGAAAATGGTGGAATTTGTGGAAAAGAAATTATAGTATTTTGGCTAAGGCCGACCATGTACCCGCACACGGCTATTTTTATCGGGTATAATAAATATGGTAAATTGATGTAAAATATGAATGTTGTATCATATCGGCTCGGTGACCCTATAGATCATTTTGGAGAATGGACAGTATGCAATGTTGGCTCAGTGACTCAATATGTCATTTTGGAGAATGGACGACATTTATATAATACCAGCTCGGTAACCCTATAGGTTATTTTGGAGAATGGACGACATACCATAACGGCTCGGTGACTCAACATGTCATTTTGGAGAATGGACATTATGATGAATATTATAATATAATAGCTCGGTAACTCGATAGGTTATCTTGGAGAATGAATAGTATATTATAGTGGCTCAGTGACTTAGTTTGTCATCTCGAAGAATGAATCATAAAATACTAGCTTGATAACCCGATAAGTTATTTTGGAGAATAGAAAGTATTGAGTGAAATGACCAAGAAATGGTCTGTTCATCATGTAATCGACTAGGTCGATTGATTGATAGTTCAATTTGTGTTGAATAAGTAGGTGTCTGTTATGAATCGTACTGACTTGCAGGTGGAATCTGAGGCCAAGGTAAGTCCTCTAACCTGTGTATGCTTAGGCAGCCCATAGTGTATTGGTTTATTAATCGGGTCTTAGAGGGTAGAACTTGTTGAGACGTAGTCTCATCCCGATTGTGGGACAATATTTCAGGCCCCTAGATGGCAGGACCTCCATCTCCTGGTCCTCCGATGCATTTTGGCATTCCTCAAGAACTCACTGAGTTAGAGATCCACTTCCACATTCACCCTCATCCGGAAGGATTGGAGTACATTTTAGTTAAGTCAACTGTCTAGGTTGACGTGGGACAGAGTGACCTGAGGCCCCATGAGTATCGGTCGTGGTACTGTGAATATTTTCATGGGAAAAGAGAATGTCCCATTCATAAGGGTGACGTGCCTATATACATCTTGGAAGAGGCGTTCGAAGAAGGAACGGCCGATCATAAGGATGGATCGGTAGTGGATGTTAAGGATCCGAAGCTTGAGGATGAAGCTCGTACTCCCATATACTCAGTCGACGACGACAACTGGAATGAAGAGGACAGTGAGATTGTGGAGTAGGAGGAGTAGCAGGAGGATGAACCCATGGAGGAGGAGCCTATGGACGAGCCGGCAGCTGAAGTCGAGGATGAGCCTAAAGAAGAAGAAGAAGAGATGGAAGAAGAGGAAGAGCTGGAGGAAAATGAATTGAGTGAAGAGGAGTCAGAAGAGGAGCAGGATGATCCCAATTATGATCCGAATGAGGACTGAGATCCCATCCTGTTTTGCAAACTATGAGTTTTGATCCATGTACGGTAGATAAACAAAACTCGTGAATAGTATTGTATTATATACTATCTAGTTTACTTTATGTAAAAGTGTGATTGTGACTTTCAGTTGTGAAAAATATAACCCTACTTTACTATCCCATTATTTTATTGTCTGGGGATTTAATTATATACTTTCGCATGCATATTAAAATCAAAAGGGTCGGCGATGCGTTCTGGGACGTCGCTATTAATCTACCAGGTGAGGGATGGGCACGCGTTCGAGGATCGGGGCGTGACAGATGGTGAGGACCAGGGGTGAGCGCGGTTCCCGAGTAGAACCGGGAACCGGAGAACCGAACCGGAGGTTCCGGTTCGATTCCCGATTCTTAAAGGACCGGTTCTGATTCCCGGTTCCATTTTTCTGGGAACCGGTCGCGAAACCGAAACCAAAACCGGTCGCGGAACCGGTTTCGAAACCAGTTAGGGTTCCAAAAGGAACCCCCTCCCCCGCTCGCCTCAGTGCTCTGCTCTTGAGTCCCGACCCTTTCAATTTCAGAGTTTTTCAGAGTCTCGCCGGACGCCGCTCACCCTCAAGGCCACCACCGCCGGATGCCAGTCGCCAACGTCGCTCGATGCGGAACCGGTTAGGGTTCCAAAAGGAACCCCCTCCCCCGCTCGCCTCAGTGCTCTGCTCTTGAGTCTCGACCCTTTCGCCAGAGTTTTTCAAAGTCTCGCCGGACGCCGCTCGCCGCCGGACGCCGCTCGCCCTCAAGGTCACCGCCGCCGCCGACGCGCCGGGCCGACGTCGCTCGACGCCCGCATTCGCGACACCTGTCGCCGTTGCCCCGAGGACCAGCGACCAACGTCCCTGCTCACTGCTCAGTGCCGGCCACCGCCACCGGACGCCGCTCCACCCCGTCACTTCCGTGCTTTGCCTCTGCCGCCGTGCTCTGCCTTGACGCCCGTCGCCGACTAGCCGAGCTCGTCTCCGCTCACGACCCACCGCCTCTGCTCACGCCAGAAACCCTGACGCCCCTGCTGCTGGGTCCTCCTCTGCTCCACCTCGGCTACAACTAGGCGCCAAAAGCCACCGTCGGTCCGTTCTCGCCGTGATTCCGGCCTCGGGCCGTCCAATCGGGAGCCGCTGGTCTCCGATTCTCGACCCACGACGCCGCCGCGCTGCTGTCTCCGCCTCTGCTCCCTCCGACGACCCGACGCCAGCAGTCGTGACGCCTGACGCCGTTGCCCCGAAGACCAGCGACTGAGCGACCGACGTCGCGGCTCTTCTTCACTCAGTGCGGCGTCGCGACGTTGCTTCCGCTCCTTTCTCTGCCTACAGATCCGTAAGTCACTCTCCTCTTCCTTTTTTCTTTTCTTTTTGCTTTCTTGTCAATTTCGTGCGCTTGAATTCGATTTGAATTCGATTTCGGGTGGGGAGTTTTTGAGCTGAGATCAAAAGCATCCGCATTTCTCGCCTTGTTTTTTTTCCTTCAATGTCGAGGTGACTAATCAGTCCGAGGCTTTCGGGGATGGTTCTTTGATCTTCTTTGTGGTTATATGATTATATCTCGCTTCAGCTCTTTTTTTTTTTTCCTTTTTACTTTCGTTTTCCCTGATGGAGATGCATGGAGATTTTTGTGAGATGATCTTTGTCTATGGCGTTTTTCATCCGTGAATACAAGTAACAATTTTTGACTAAAAGATGATGGTTTAATCAGATTGCGATTGCATGAATAAATCCTTATGTGCCTCGCACAAAGTGTGCACTTCATATATATTGACATGAATAAGGGCATTCTCCAATGCATATTGTTTTCTACAACTGTTGCCTTTGAACGCTTGGAATTTCATATGTTGGAGAGCACTGTTTTATTGCTCTTTTGCATCGGCGAAATAGTAAGATACCATAGAAAAGCGAACAACTTGACAATACAAAAAGTGCACTATAGTAGAGAGGGGGATTGTTTCAGGTCCTGTTTTTTGGACAGAAGAACTCAAGCCCTATTTTTGTTTAAAGTTATTGTTTTTATGTTTGTCCATTGATCGAATGGCTTGTCTCGAATTAGTCTGGTTTTTTTTGTTTCTTCTACAAGAGGACTATCTTGACGGTTAAAGCAGCATGCGAATTCATGGAGCTGCAATTAAAGAACGTTTCTTTTAATCGGCAAGTTCTAGAAGAAGAGGGATGTATGGTGGGTTTTATTTGAGGGGAAAGTTGTGTATTGATTTGTTTTTTAGCAACCGCCTGCACATTATTCTATAACTCAATTCACATTTTGTTTTGAAATTTCTAATTATATTATATTATTGTTGTATAGTGCGAAGTTAATGTATCAAGATAACATGTCAATGGAGGTGGAGGGATGTGAGGAAATGACTCCGATTACGGAATTGGAGTTTTCCGACAATGAAATTGAAGAAGAGGCACCCCATACCTCGAGTGCCACAAATAAGGTACCCGGTTTTCCTCTTCCCCATGATAAGAAATATACATCCGAATGCTGGAATCATTATTCAAAAATTAGTGATAAGGATGGAAAAATATATCAAGTGAAGTGCATTCATTGTGGGTCAATGCTTAAGTACCGTGTTGCTAACGGTACTTCTGCAATGAGGAAGCACTTGACCACATGCAAGAGGTTTCCCGTAATCTAGATAAGAGGCAGAAATTCTTTGCACCACGTAATGTCAACATGGCTGGCAAGGCGGGGAGGAGATTCTAGTACTGGTAGCGTCTTATCGACATGGTCATTTAATTAAGAACGTTGTAGGCTCATGCTTGCTCGGTTCATCATCCATGATGAGCAACCTTTTTCCTTAGTTGAGCGTGTTGGATTTCGTGAATATGTTATTGAGTTACAACCTCTCTTCAAACATGTATCACGTTTCACAGTGGCAAAAGATTGCATGAAGTTGTTTTTATGTGAGAGAACTTCTTTGAAGAATTATTTTGGAAAGATTAATTCTAGGATCGCACTCACGACTAATACATGGAGTTCCAATCAAAATCTGAATTATTTATGTCTCATTGCACATTTTATTGATGAAAATTGGAAGTTGCATAAAAGAATCATCAACTTTGTGGTGATGCATAGTCACAGGGGTAGGGAGATTGGGAAAATGGTGGAGACATGCATTGAGGAGTGGGGAATAGAAAAAAAGGTGTCCACAATTACCGTGGATAATGCTAGCTTGAATGATGTTGCAATTGGCTATTTGAGGGATAAACTTTCCAAACAAAGGTCGTTGATATTAGATGGTAGTGTTTTGCACATGAGGTGTACAGCTCATATATTAAATTTGATTGTGAGAGATGGTTTGACTATGGTACGTGACTCCATTGCACGTATTCGAAATGTGGTTAGGTATGTAAGGAGTTCTCCCACAAGAGCCCAAGGATTTCAATCTTGCATTGAGAGAGAAAAGATCACTTATAAGGGTTCGGTAGTTCTTGACGTCGCCACTAGATGGAACTCCACTTACCTCATGTTAGACACCGCCATAAAGTTCAGAAAAGCTTTCGAAAGGATGGAAGATCACGATCCATCTTTTGAAAGTGAGCTTAATCATGAAACTCCTAGGGATGATGATTGGGAAAATGCTATTATTCTTTCGAATTTTCTAAAAGCATTCTATGATGCCACCAAGAAGATGTCTGGGACTTCATATGTTATTTCAAATGATTATTTTGAAGGAATAGCTCTTTTGTATAGATATTTGAAAGATGCGGTCAATGCTTCAGATCCTAAGCTTCAAGCTATAGGTGTGAAAATGAAAGAAAAATTTGACAAATATTATGGAAACTTGGATAAAGTGAATATGATGGTGTTGATTGCTGTTGTGTTAGATCCTAGAGCCAAGTTAAATTATGTGAGTTTCTTGTATGGACAAATTTATGATGATGAATCGAAGATTGAAGAGATGCGTTGCAAGGTAAAGGATACATTGGAGCATTTGTATGAATTTTATGAGCAATCTTCTCTTATTTCAAGTGATCAAGATTTTGGTGGCCATAATTTGGGTGCAAGTAGTAGTAGTTTCAATTCCCAACCCGATACGGGTGGTAGTGAAGAACTAAAGATGTATGACGCCCAAGATTGGAAGAAAATGTTTTTACAATCGAATGAACAAGGGCGCGATGACAACAAGTCCAAGCTCGATGAGTATCTTCAAGAAAAAAATGAAAAGGATTTTGGTCTTGACATTTTGATTTAGTGGAAGACTAATGGCTCAAAATATAAGATTCTTTCTTTGATGGCTCGAGATATTTTGTCCATTCCTGTAACTACCGTTGCTTCAGAATCAACTTTTAGTACATCGGGTCGTGTGCTTGATGGCTTTCGAAGTTCTTTAACTCCAAAAGTAGTGGAAGCTTTGATTTGCACTCAAGATTGGTTGAGAACCGTTCGTGTACCGCTTGATATTGAAGAGTGCATTGAGAACGCAGAACAATTTGAGTTGGATGAGTAATGTTTATATCTTTATATATTGTAATTCTGTTTGTATATCTGATAAGTGAATATTTTATTTAATCTCTTCTTCTTTTTTTCAAATATGGTTGGTCTTAATGCGGAGATTATCGTCGATAAATAAAGTTGGTGGTGTCGCATCTGCAATGGGTCCAGCGGTTGAGAAGTCAAGCAAGGTTTTTTGTTGGCATGCTTCATGGAGTATTATCAATATTGGTTTTTTTTTCTGTTGTTTTACTTAGGATTTTGAGTGATTTTCATCCATGTCTTTGCAAGGTTTTGCTGTGCCAAAGGAATCACAGGGAAAGGTTGCAGAGTTCACACTATGGAGTAGATGAATATTTGAGATCTTGTTGGCACTTCTGGTTTTTCATCTCCTTAGTGTATTTTGCTTTATCATTTTCATTTGACTCAGCTGATAAGGCATATGACATATGGCAAATGTGACGATTTAAGCTTTAGTGCACATGTATTGACATATGTGGGCACAATAATTATAGTTAATCAAGCATCTCCTTTCATCTTTGGAAACTTCTTATTGGTTTTGATTATGTATGTCTAAATTCTTGGTTGTCGGCATTGGTATGTTTGCTAAGATGTGGGAAGTTACCGTAAAGTATGCGCGTACGTTATAGTTCAAATATGAAAATGACAAAAAAGAAAAAAGAAAAAAGGAACCTGTTGGAACCTGGAACTGACCCTAAAACCTGTGACAGGGTAGGTTCCAGGTTCCAAAAAATGAGGAACCTGTACCCGAGGGTAGGTTCCAGGTTCCAGACGGAACCGAACCGGAACCTGGAACCGCTCACCCCTAGTGAGGACCTTACTTTGTTTATTCAGTTCGGCTTCTTTTCTTTTTATAAGAGGACCGAATTGAATAAATTGTTGCCTTTATTTCTTTTGACAAAATGACAAGAACCTAAATGTGAAGTTGCTGATTGTACTATGTGGTCCCAAAAACTAACGATTTTTTTTTCCAACTTGAGTGCAGCTTCGACATGGACGAGAATCATATAGGCGTCGTTGTTTGCTATGGTAAAGGTTTTGTCATTGGCGCCAAGGACTGAAATTATGCTAGTGGAAATGAAGAAACTATCTATTTCAATGTTGGGAAGCCATCATATATTGATTTTGTGAGGGATTTGGTGTATTTTTTACGATGTAAAGTATACAAACTGCATTATCATGTTGTTGGAAAGGAATTGAAGAATGGTTTGAGATTTTTAATGATGATAATGGTACTAAGGATATCATTTATCTTTATCTTCACAGTGACGAAGTTAGGGTATACATGCTAAGTATTATCGTGATGATGAGGATGGTGAGGATGAGCAGACCACTGAAAGATGAGAAGTGAGGGATCCTATTCAAGCGAGTAATCAAGTCAATGATGAATTTAGGTTAGATAGAGGGCAAAATGAGAGACAAGTGAGGGAGGAGTTGTAGACATATCATATTGACAGAAATGAACAAACAAGCAAACGTCCTGAAATCTCGAGTGAAGATGTGGGTGATGAAGATTTAATTGAATTGGAATGGGAAGTTGCTCTATATAGTGAATCGGAAGATAAATATTTGGCAATAGTAAATTTCCCAAGTGACGAAGATGATGATGAATTAGCACAGTCAAGACAAAAGTAAAGGGAATTTCTCAGAAAAAATTTGCAGTTTTATGAGAAAGGCCCAAGCCAGTAAATAGGGATGGAGCTTCAGCTAAAGGTAATAGAAGTGAAGATGAAGAAAGTTGTCGCGATGAAACTGCTGGTTCAAAAAATGAGCTTGGCAATGATGATGAAAAACCTACGAGTAAAATAAAAAGTAAGTATCATTACTACAATTCGACTATTGATAAACCTATTTTGTCTGTCGACATAAAATTTGCTAAACAACTAAAAGAAATTATTGTCAAGAGCTCTATTGCCGAATAGAGAAACACTGAATTCATTAGAAATACGAAGAAATTTGTGAGAGCTAAGTGTTCACAACCTAATTGTTCATGAAAGCTCTATTGCGAGCTGAGTAGGAAGGAGTCATTCCAAATTAAGTCATTCCAGAATGAGCATATTTGTCCAATTATATTTGACAATACAAGGATAAGAAGTGTGTGGTTGTTGAAATATTTTTTTTCATACTATCAAAGTAATGCCCGAGATCAAGAGTCTTTAGTTTCAGTTATTAGTGAATGAGCAATTAGAGGTTAATGTGTCGAAGAATCAATGCAAGAGAGTGAAGTTCAAGGTGATGAAAATATTGATGGGTCGGTACAACGAAGAATATGCGCAAGTATGAGATTATGCTGACGAATGCATGCTTCAAAATCCATCTAATAGGGTATTTGTAGAGGTTGTGGAGAGTCCACTATCTGATTTTGAGCCTAAATATGATAGATTTTATGACTATTTTGATGTATGCAAATGAGGCTTCTTAGCTGGTTTTAGAAGAGTTATATGATTGAATAGATGCTTTCTAAAGGATTTATGCAAAGGGGAGTTGTTGGCTATTGTGGAAAGAGATACCAACAATCAAATGTTTTCGATAGCTTGAGCAATGGTAAAGATATAGAATAAGGATACTTGGGCCTAGTTTTTCAAAAATTTAATGGTTGATCTTGAGATAACTGATGGGGGAGGATGGGCATTCATGAATGACCAACAAAAGATAATACCATTGTCAATTAATTCCCTTTTAATATTAATTACTTGCATTTTTTTTTAATTTGTATTTGTTGACTTGTTCCTACATTGACCGCATTGATACCATATGCTGAGCATAGAATATGTGTGAGGCACATATATACAAACTGGTCAAAGAATTTCAAAGGAGATAAGTTGCAAAAGCAGTTTTGGTAGCTAAAAGTACCAACATGGCTGATTTGAAATTAACCAAACAGGGGTTGTTGCAGCTGACAAAGAAATGTTTTAGTATACTCTTCCAGATAGAAGTTAAGCACTAGTGTCGGGTCTTCTTCAACAAAGAGTTCAAATGCGATATCATTAACAACAACTTCGATGAAGTTTCAATGGTAGAATTTTAGAGATCAAATGCAAACCAATCATCAGTATACTTGATGATATTCGAGTTATGGTCATGACTAGACTGCACAGGCAAAGAGATGAGGTTACAAAGTGGACTAGAGTCTGTGGTCCTAGGATTATGACTAGATTGGATGCAAATGTTATTACTAGTAGGTTCTGTCATCCAGTTTGAAATGAACATAATAGATATAAGATCATTGAAAATTACGATAAGTATGTTGTCAATGTAGATATAAGAAAGTGTTCATACCGAGCCTAGTAACTAAATAGAATTTCTTGTGCCTATGCCATTTGTGCCATTCAGATGAAGCAACAAATCCAGAGGATTACCTAAATGATTGGTACCTAAAAAAAAAACTCATGATGCAGTGCAGTCTATCAAAAATAGCAAATTTTGGGAGCCAACAAATCATGAAGGCCCTATACTTTTGCCACTGAAAAAGCAAAAAGGAAAGCAAAAAAGGAGACAAAGAATGCAGTAAGAAGAGACATCAAGTCAAAGGATGAGTAGGATTGAGGTAAAGATGAAATGCTCCTATGCCACAAGAAATGACACAATAAGAAAGGTTATGAGCTGAAAAGGCGACATTAACAGTAAAATGCAAGGGTTGATTTAGTTACATGAACATGGCCTACTGAAGAGTTTGTTGTTGGGCCTATTGAAGGGAGGACAGAAGGCCCTGCTGTAATGCCAACTGAATGGCGGACAGAATGCCCTGTTGTAAACTAAGTATCCTATTTGCCTCAATAACTTTTCGGTTCATATTCGATAAAGTTTGATGGTCGATCATGCACTAGCTTCTCTTGTCATTTTCCTCTATTATGCACATGTAATTAATTTAAGAAGTTTTCTCCATTTGTTTTTACCCTGAAAATGAGTAGGTGTCTAATTATTTGTTCTTGTTAGCCATAGTCCTGATATAATGCACTGTTATAAGGCTTACTAAAAGGCCAAAAAAAGGCCATGTTATAGCCCAAGTGCAGGGATAGGGACTAATACAAGTAGGACAGCAACAACAATAATTGAGTCCACTGTGGAACATACGAGGAAAAATATCCTATAAGTTGCACATCGCTATGTTTGTCTTTTATAGGCTGAAATTTAATTTTATTATTGGCTTCTCATATGAGAAAACGAGCAACTGCACAAGTGGCACATGTTACTCCTCCATTGGTTGCTGCTGAAAGTGATGCACCACAGTGAACAAGCAAGGCTCTTGGAAAAAGATTAAGGTAATATGGTTATAGGATTTACACAGATGAACATATTTGAATAATTATTTTGAATGTAAGATTTGTAGAACTCATGTATTTAATTTGTTATACTTGAATTCATTTGGTTGACAATATGGCTATGTTCTTGTAGCATGAGAGAATTTCAAAGGTACTTATCTCTCAAGATGAGTTAACTCAAGAATCAAGGGTATGGCCAAAGAACAGTGCTCCAAAAAAGAAAACAATGGGTACAACTCCAAAACAGCTATCAAAAAAGAATTTAGCATCAGTTCCATTTCAATCAACTGATCATGGGAGCAACAGTGATCCTACGAACCAACACATGACACGTGCTAGAAAAAAATAGTTGCTACCAAGAACGAGTAAAATGAGGTGACAGAAAGATCAGTTAAAGAACCTGCACGTCCAGTCCAAAAGAGTATTCAAATCAATTCAAAGCTCCAAAAGGAAAAGAAGGTTAGGTATTGTGCATATTGACTGATGGGAGGATATTGGAAATGGTATCATTTTTATGTTTTCTTTTTTTAGGAGAATGATGGATATTGTATATCTATTAATAGGAGTTGCCACCTTTATTTTTTTGAGGAGGGTGCATATTGCCTTTTTTTTTTTTTTTTGAGGAGGGTGCTAAACTTTTGGTGATTGGAGAGTGAAGTCAGACATGTTTTTTCTTTGTAAAGAATCAATCTATTCTTGTTATTTTCTCTTGTCTTGGTTTCGGCCGGTAGTCCTGGCAAGTCAGTCAGTTATGCTGTATAAATTTTTTTGCTGCTAGTGCAAAACTGTCATGAGGCTGATGTTATTTTTAGAAGTGACGTGGATATATATTATTGTTAGTTGAAGTTGTGGGTGCTAATAAATTTGCGGGTTCTAGTTGTATATGCTGATGCAAGAACAAAATGTACTAGCACGCATTGGTGTAATTATGGGTACTGCATTTTCTTGCATGAGCAATTATGAGTGTTGGTGCATCTTGTACCGGAATTGTGCCAATGTATCTTCTTGCATCAACACTTGTATGGGTTGGTGCAAGAACAAGATGCACCAACAACTCAACTGGTGCAACAAGATGCACCACGACTTGTGCAAACCAAGCGACATTTGAAACTAATATGTTTTTTTTTTTTTAAATTTGTGCAATACAAGTGATCACTTTTTAACGGCAATTGGTACTTAAATTATCACTTTTATGAAAACATGGTACTCAAGTGATCACTATTTACAACTTATGGCACTGAAATAGTCAATCGTGAATTTGCCACCATTCCTTAATTTTGCCATGATTTGCAGTAATAGTTACAGCAAACTAGCAAACCATTACCAAACAAAAAATGCAACAAACTATTACATCCGAAGCAAAAGTTAAACAAAACAAATATTGACAATACACAACTAAGTAAGAAAACTTTTAAGTACTCACAACCAATGAATTCAAACTCCAACATTCTATTTTTACCATAGATTGCAACAAAACATTTTGTTCTATACAAAAATTGCGGCAAACCAAGGACACACCTTACTTACAAATAATCCAATACAAATACATATTCCACGTCTTCGACTATAGTAGACATACAAAATTTTTCTCATTACTCACTTCACATTTGAATAGACTACACAAGAGGATAATAATACAATCAATGCTCGATAAAAGTTTCTTTCAATTTTTAGCCTTAAAATCTCCCTCTTCAAATGGTCGACCAGAGATGTTAAACCCTTCATTTGAGCTTGTATTGAGTCGACAACCTCCAACTTGTCCATTAATGTAGTAGAGGTTAATGTCGACCTTCAAGTAATTCCAAGATCAAATCTGTCGCTAGACCAAAGAATTTCGCATCAACTCATATAAGATATTTGCACCTTGAGCCTTCTTTATATCTGCCGTAGTCACGGAATCTTCTCCTGGGATTCAACCGAGTCCCAGATGTTCTTCTCGGACTCGGTAACCCGCAATAATGCTTCTACTCTCCATTTGCAAGAGCGAGCTGATAATTTTGGGAAAAAATCGAAATACGCACTCAGATTGGAGATTTAGGGTTTTGAACTTTCGATTCTCTTTCAATTTGGAGATTTAGGATTCTTACTTGGGGGAAAGACGCCAAACAGCGTCGTTTTGTTGCTTACATGCTAACTGTACTCTCTGGCGAGCCACATAGACTTCAAAAATGAATAATAAAAAACTGTCACGTCGAATTTTCAACCAACCAGATCGACGTTGACACTGAAATGATCGTTTTTCAAATTTTTTGATACTTAAGTGATTCAAAATGAACTTTTGGCACCAAAGTGAGTGCCATAGATAATTTTTGACACTTCTAATGTTATCCTGATAAAGCAGTCCTATCTAAAGTGCAGTCTGCGCTGCACTGAGGAGTGATGACTCAAGGAGCTTTACCGAGTAGTCCATCTACCAAATCAAATCCGGAACGTCAATCCGATGCGATCCATGCAAGACCCTCCATTTAACTCTCGTAATATTTTCTCCCTCTCTTTTTTATTTTTTTCCCTTTTTTCTCGATCGCTCCGTGACTCCGAACCCCGGATTATCTGTCTCTCGTATGATAAACTTGCACTCACCACCACACTCACCTATAAATCACCCTGTCACCCCTTGCCCGGTCCTCCACCTCTCTCTCTCTCTCTCTCTCTCTCTCTCTGTGGAGTTCTCGAAGCGTTTGATTCTAGCTGCTTCTATTGTGATGCTGCTGCTCGTGGCAACTGCTGGTCCTTTCTCATCCTACGACGCTTTATGCATGCATGTGTTTCATGGGTCGAATCACCAAAGTGTTGGAATGGTGTTTTATGATGTTGGCCCA
Source organism: Eucalyptus tenuipes (assembly GCA_014182365.1). Taxonomy (NCBI): domain Eukaryota; kingdom Viridiplantae; phylum Streptophyta; class Magnoliopsida; order Myrtales; family Myrtaceae; genus Eucalyptus; species Eucalyptus tenuipes. The sequence continues at coordinate 25,172,465 of CM024538.1, read as the reverse complement.
TACAACATGTACACGGCACTAGATTTCACACAGAACATGTGGACCTTGGAGCCTCACTCTGTTTTCAGAGCCAACAGATCTCCAAAATGATCAAACGGTAATGAACAAATATTAAACCGGGCTAAGCGAAATGGATTGGAATGCTGCTAGATAATTCCGAGCATTATTTATCAACTCGTTTTCTATGAGAGAATTTTGATTAACCAAACCAGTTGTCGACTGAGCCTTCTTTTCACCTCCGTTTTGGTATGTACAGAGATGGAGCCAATGGTGGCCGTGGCTGAAGCGGGAATTTGCGAGTACCGAAGGCACAAGTTCAAGGGGCTATGCTTCCACAAGATCAAATGCATTGCCGTCTGCAAGATGGAGGGCTTCCAGAGCGGGCATTGCCGGGCCTTTCTCTGCCGCCCTGAGTTTCATGTGCTTTTGCATTACATCTCATCATATCTCGCCAATATCATGGAATAATCCGGTGTTGCATCAGAATGCCGTCTTGTCTGTTTACTCTTTTTTTCATGGTTGCTTCTGTTTGTGAGTGTGCAATCTGTCTTGCAGCCATAACTTGTTTCTGATCTTGGCTGCTCAAGTTCATATTTTATACGAACACGGGATATATCAGTGTGATCATGACTTCAACTTAACATGACAACTTCGCCATTGTGGGCTGAGCTGTAAGAATTTTCCTGATGTGGGCTACATTAATTGAGATTGTAATTAACCGTTTTTACGGAGTTGATCTAATAAAGTAGGATATAAAGTTTTTTGAGTCGAATATGGGCCTTTGGCCATGGCTTTGTGTGGGCCGAGTTGGTGGCCGTGATGAGAGGGGCGTCCAAAACTCTATAAAAATGGCGGTAAGGTCCTCCTGCAGCCTCACTTTTCCAAATATACTCTCTCAACTCACATAAGGCAATCAGTGAGTGGCGGTCTCATCGAGCCAGGAATCGAGGGTCATAGAGGAGAAGATCTTCAGCATTCAAGGCTCAGATTGCTGTCATTTTGATACAAGAATCATGAATTCAAAATCAGGTACACAAATCCTCGTCTTCAACCTTAGGATGTTCGATTTTCTAGTTATGTTGATCTTGGGAAGCCGTTTAGACGGCCTACATGAGCAACTAACTACATTGTCGGCAATCCAAGCATATGCACTTGGTTGAGTCCTGGACTCTGTATGTTCTTTACTAGGATCAACCGTTTTGCTAAACTCAGGCAAACCCATATTCTCCAGGAGGCCAAGGATCGGTCGTGCAGTCACTCCAAGATTCGCAGTCTGATCCACCGTGGACACTGCGGTTCATAAATAAATCATCCAATTTTAATTTTCCTTGCGATCTTATATTCTTCTTTTTGATATTCCAGCTATTTAGCACGGTGTTAGGGAAATCTCCAATTGCTCGTATTCAAAAATGTACATATGCTTCGATTTCTTAGTAACGAACCATCAATCGCCCGACAGAAAAACCCGTGTTCAGAAGTCGAGAATATTCAGTCAATCCCACAACACATTTTCTCATTTGTATTGACAAACAAAAAGAAGATCCGTCGTTGTGGGTTTTTTTCTCCCAACAAGTTAACAACCGCTTGTGTTGCCAAGCATCTCCAGTATATTCCCAGAAAGAATTCAACTGAGTATTGCTAATTTACAATTGAACTACACAGAATAGAGCATCCACCTGTGGGAGAAGCATGAAACTGTACAAGTTGAATGCAGAGGACACCAAACCTGAATTGCAAATGGTCAAATCTATTGTATCAGTCAATCGGTAAAATAGTCTTAACTAGGAACTCCTTTAACTTGAGCCATGCTGAAGCTTTCCTGAAACCACCTAGCTTGAACTAGCAGGCCAGAATCTCTCAGTGCATTCAAAGCTGACCCGTAAAGCCGCCCATCCAACTCTGTTCCCTCCGATTTCATGTCCTGAAGAAGCCTAAGCAACTCCTCGATGCTGCTGCTCTTTGAGAAAACCCCCACCATGATCCCGCCCATTGCTCTATCGATCGAGCCCCCATTTGCCCGAAACTCCTCATAGAATTTTATGCACGTCTCAAACTCCCTAGCCCTATTGTATGCGGCGATGAGGCTTGTGTAACTAACCTTGTCAGGTGCCACCTTCTTTCTCTTCATTTCCTTCCATATTTTGTCGACCTGCCTCAAGTTCTTCGCCCTACCATGGATTTCCAATAAGGTGTTGTACACCCACACATTCGGTTTGCATCCTCTGGCTTTCATTTTTGCAACCAGTTTCATTGCTTCTCTTATTTTTCCTCTCTTGCCATACATGGCAACCATGCTAGAGTATGCCACGACACATTTGTCGTACCCCTTGGTTTCCATCTCCGAGAAAAGCGCCTCGGCTCGGGAGTAGAGCCTGACACGGCAATATGCACTTATGACCGAAGCATAAGTCACTTGCCCAGGCTCGCATCCCCGAGAGATGAGAGTTTCGTACACCCTAACCGCAGCCATGGACCCGCGCTTCTTTGAAAAGCCATTGACTATCGCACACATTATGCAATCAGACACTTTCAGATTCATGCCCTTCATTGCCTCGATGACCTGAAAAGTTTTCTCCAGGAATCCTTCTTCTATGTACATCAAAACAAGCTTCAGGAACATGTCCGGATCCCTCAACAATATCTTCTCTTTACTGGCTTCATTAAAAAGCTGTTCGGCTACTTTTATTTCCCCGATGCTCGCAAATGAAGATATCAATGATGCATAAATTTTGCCATCGACAGCAATTCCACTGATTTTCATTTTCTTAAAATACTCGAGGGCCTCAGAGGCTCTTCTGGATTTGCATAACGACTGGAAAACAACACTGAAAATCCGAGTTGAAAAGGAATTTGCAGCGAATTGCCTGCTTTCAAACTCATGAAACAACTCGACAACTTTCGCAACATCCCCAATTTTCATGTGAGCTTCCATTATCCGGTAATAACATGCAGGATCCAGAGCAACCCCTATGGATCTCATCCGTTCGTGCACGACAACCGTGCTGCTATACATATGGAGCTTGTTATAACCTCGCATTGCCGCATCGAATGCCAAAAGACCGGCCTCTCGGTTCGGTCCTAACACTTCAAGTATACCATCAGCTACTCTAAATTTCCTAGCTTCGATGCAATTACTGACCAGTCTAGCACAGGTAATTTTATCGGGGAACACATTGAAAACCTTGAAATCACTAGAAAGACCCGCAATCAAATCCCACTTCTTTTCTCTCATCAGGTACCTGGCGAGGCTATCCAGCGTAGACTTCTCCGGCTCGAAGTTCGGACTCTCTTTCGCCTTCGCGTAGTACTCGTAAGCGAACTTCTCGGTTTCAGGAGCTTCGAATAACCCGCGCAAGAATCTGTCGAAACTCTCGGAGTCCGTGGTCGGACCTTGCAGAGGATCCGTCGCTGGCGAGTCGAACTGCGTCGAAGGCGAGGCGCCGGAGTGTTCCTCGAGAACAGGAGAAGGGCAGTTCGAGCAAGAAACTCCGAGATTCGAGAGCGGGAGCGGCGGGAAGAGGAGGGTCTTGCATGATCTGGTGAAGGGGACTTGGGGGAGCTCTTTACAGCGGCTGGTGCTGGCCAGCAAGGCATTCTCGGGTGAGCTCAGAATGGCCATGGGAGATTTGAAAGCTTGGAAGAGCGTGTCGAGCTTCAGCTATCTATATATATACCTTATCCTCACGGGATTTTGCCGGGGTTGCAGATCGTAGGAGCCACTAGATGACTGCCGCGTGGGAGGTTTCCGGACACAACATCCTGTCCTGAAATTTTGTCGTGTCTACGTCTTCCTTTTGAGGCCAGAAATTTTTAGCAAAAACTATCAAAAAAAAAAAGAAAAAACCTTAAACTTGTGTTTTCATGCTAATTTTGTCATGGACTTTTTAATTTGATTGATTTAATATTAAATTTTTTGACAATTTTTTAGCTGTGTACTTTTTGTCAATTTGGATCGAAAATAACTTATGTGAATAATTTCTGAATTTTTATTTTTAATTTATGATTTTTCTTTCTTTGTGTTTCATTGTGTGGACGAGGGTCACTAGGACCGGCATCAGCCTTGGGCAAGGGCCTTTGTTGTTGCCCCGTCGATTGTGAGCAAGGCAGCACTTGCCTAGATTTAGCGAAAATTGTTAGTGACCCTCATCAGCACATTTGAAAAAAAAAAGGAAAAAAAGTAAGAATTTAAATTTTAAAAATTTTAGTCAATGCCATAAGATGGTTAGCGTTCATTTCAGCGATTTCTTGTCAAAATTGGCCGAAATTGCTCAATTGGCAAATTGTTAATAGATGACTAAATTGGCTAAATTGAAAAAATTAAAAGCGAATTGACACAATTACAATAAACTTATGATTATTTTAATAATTTCCTCAAAATTTTCTAAGTCCTAGGTGGTTTTTGTTTTTCCACCACCAGGTCACTTTATCCTATGGAAGCGGCTTCACAAGAGATTTTATGATATTTCCATCTGGTGTTCTGATACCATGTGAAATTTTTGTGAAATTACTGTTAACTGTTCTAAAAGCTTAGATTTGTAGATGAAGACATGGTTTAATATTTTATTACTCTAACAGAATTAAACTGCTCATTGCTTAGGACAAATCATCATTCTCAAATGATATAGGCAACCTTATTCTCACCGAAAGTGACATCACGACCCACGTTTTCTGTTTTTCCTTTTGTCAAAACACCACGGCGCACGTTGACTAATGCTAGAACGTGCAGAAAAATGCGGTCATCACTTCATCCTTTTAGAGCTGCGGTGAATGCAACAAAACTGAACCTGATTTCGTGTCTTGACCTATTGGGAGGCTCTCTGCGGTTACTGAGGTACGTATCAATGAAAGCAGTGAGAGTCAAACAATGCAGAAAATCCGATTTTGATTGGCGTTTTGTTGATGAAGAAGCCGTACCATCAGGTGGCATCTCGAGAGATTTCTTCTTCCTCCTCTCCATTGTTTCATGTAAGAAAATGACGAATGAGAAATGTTGTAGATGAGCAAGCCAAATAGTTCCTGTTGTCATTTTTCTGTTCTACATTATGCAAGTCAACGGTTAGGGGGCACAGATATATTTATTTTTTGGTCCTGATTCACCCTTAAATCCATGGTTTGACATCTTGTGTTGGATCTTCAAGATATCACCTTGAACTCTTTGCTCAGCATCATCAATTGTCCTTCAGATTGATCAGCCTCGGTTCACCACAAGTCCTGTTTGAGGGAAATTTTGTTTGGGCAAAGACTGTCACAAAGATTGATAAGTATCGCCTTCTGCCTTAACACACAGGAATTGCGACAAAGACGGGTGGCTTATAATCCTAGACCATGTGCTATCATCATCAAACTGAAATCCTCGAACCAGATTACAATTGAAAGAAATTTTTTTCTCTTTTTTAGACCATGTGGTACCAAGTCAAAAGAATTCTCCCCAACGTAATGGGAGTACACAGGCATCGCCTGATGAAGCAAAAGATTCCAAGTTGAAGAAAATAAACTTGTACACAGAAACTAGGATGTAGAATTAAAGTTCGGAGAGATCTCTCAGAAAGACAGAAAAAGGTCCTGATTTAGCTGACTACGAGAGCCTGCCTCGAGGGTTCAATCACTTTGAGGGACTGGACCCCAGTTTATTCTCGAGCTAATCACCATTGCTGTTCGTCTCCAATACAGAGACGATGTCACAATATGATCGAGCTAAACAGTGGATACTACTTATTTCAGTCCAACTTCCTAGTAGTCTCAACATCACTCACTGCTCAAGAACATCATTCAATTTCTTTCACACAAGGTCAAAGCAACAGATGAAGAACAGCCATGGAAAAGCAACATTAAGTTACCAAAACCAGAACTTGCAAGACAAAAATGTGTAAATAGAGCCTAATTTATTGAGTGATCAACTCTGACCACACTGTTTGTCCTCTATAACGCCTCATAAGTTCTCTAGAGTTACCTCTCCATTTCAAATTGCTAGTGATACAATTACAAGAAAACAAAAACGACAACTGACCATATGCCAAGAATCCAGAGGATTAGCCAAATCCCGCTCCAAATTAGGTTTCAAGAGAATAAACCATCTCTCCAACCTGCCTTATTTCAGAAAAGATGAAAGAGCTAAGGATACCAGACGCCGAAACTCAATTAGCCTCATCTGTCCCGAACAGCTTCATCCGCGATAGTGGTGTCCTCAGATAACCCTCCACCTCAAACTTTTTCGGCGAGAGTTCACGGTACTTGGCAAATTGCTCCTTCGCCTCTGCATTCTTATCAAGCAAGCTATATATCATCCCCTGACAAAAGTAGGGCCTAAAGTCAGCAGGATCCTCCTTAGCCAAGTCCTGATAACTCTTCAAAGCCCCTTCCACATTCTTCTGCAGGAACTGTATCTGCGCCATTATCAACCTCACGTCCCTCGCCTCCTTTTCCTTGTTCTCCTCCTCCGCGATCCTCAGCGCCTCCTCCAGCCGCTTAATGACGGCCTCTCCCTCTCCGCACCGGTCCATCAACAGAGCGTTCTCGAATAGGGCCTCGAACGAAAGCGGGTTCGCCGCGAGAATTTCCTCGAACACGTTGCGGGCATTTTCAGTATCTCCCATCTCACCGTACAACCTAGCCAGCAAGAACTTCCATTCAGTGACCTCAGGCTGAGCGGCAACCAAACGCCGCAATGTCTTCAGAGCCTCCTGGTCATCTCCGTTCTCAAGCTTCTGCTGCAAAAGCTTCCTCATTGCGTCGACCGACTCAGGGTCCGACCCGAGGAGCTCCGTCAACGGCGAGGGCGGCTGGGACTCTCGGGCTTCCCGGGCTTGTTCCTGGGTCTCTTCAAGACCCGGAGATGGCTCCGTTTCGACAGCCGCCGGAGGAGGCTCGGCTCTCGCCACAGATTTCTCGGCGCTAAAGACGAAGGAGACGGCGGCGGCGACGGAGGACGGCGGCCCCGGCGCAGTTCCGGAGCTTTCGGGCAAATGGGTTCTCCGGGGGGTTGCCGGGGCCGGCGACGGCGAAAGCCCTGATCGTGTTACGACGGGGAGAGGAATCTTGCTGGGGCTTGGGAGCGGGGAAGCGAACGATCGAAGGAGGAGCAGCAGGAGGAGGCCGGCTGAGGAGCGAGGAGGAAGGAGGTTTAGCGAAACTGAATGCGGACGAGGAAGAGAGGGTCGAATTCATGGTGTGCTGGGGATTTTCTGAAGAGGATGGAGATCGATGGAGAGGGGGGAGAATTCAGAGAGGATTGGGGAAGACAACTGAGGAGAATGTGATTATGCTTTGCGAAGGGTTTTTCGAGTAGGTGGGAGATGCGGCAGCGGAGAAGGCGAGGACAGATGCTGCTACGCCGGTCCTTGTCTTCTGCTGGGGGGGAAGGTCGCTGGTCAAACGTTGGACAATTTTGAAATTCGGACAGGCCGACAGATTCCTAAACTGGCCCGGGAAAATTTGTTGTGCAGAATGGATCCAGTCCATCACAATCATTAATCATAAAAGTCGTACATGAAAATCACGGTGAATAGCCTAATTTATGTAAGACTGTAATAAATTTTTCATTATTGGTAAAATACGAATTCACATGTGAGGCTAGTGTTTTATTTTTTTGGTCAATTCTACTCTAATTCTTAATTCACTCGTAAACTTTTACCTTATTTCTTTGTAAGACATGAGAGTTGAAATTTATACTTAAAGCTAATCATCCTCACCCCAACCTCCGAGAATGTGGGGATTCAAATCCCCATCTTCCATTTTCCAAATAAGAAGAGTGGCCATTGAAGCAAATCTCAATGATTAAGTGATTAAGGTATGTGTAATTGGTGAGCCTAATTCATGTAAAATCGAGACCAAGCAAGACTGGCTCCTACAAATGATAAGTTGGGTTATGAAGTGATATTTCGTGATTGGTAAAGTTCGAAGTCGAGAGTAATTTTTTATTATGTGATGATAAGTATTCGATCATCATCTGCGAATTATTTGGTCGATTAAGTATTCGTCATTTGTTTGTTGATTTTACTCATTTTGTTGTTGTGTGATGGTATAATTTCCACCTACTCGTATCTCCCCCTCCCTCTCTGTCCATCATCTCGTGAATGGCCATTATCGTTCCCTATCACCACCTCTCGCCGTCATTGCCTCGCCAAGCCTCCTCGTCTCGTTATGCTTGTTGCTTTGATCATCATTTAGGTCAATATGGCACAACGTAGGAGAAACATAAGTTTTTCAATTCCTAACCTATCCTTATTCGTCGTCACTTACTAGTGAGCAAATTAAGGGGCGAACAGGAGCATAATTAACATCAAATAATCAAGTTTCTTCCTCATTCTTCATCAATTTTTTTATTTTTATAATCATCTTTTAAGTTGGCCCTTACCTAACATTGATTTGTTTGAAAATCCGCTTTCCCCGGCGTTCAAATAATGCATGTTTCGATACTATACTTCCTCACAGAAATGTGAACTCCCCAATAATTTTAAATGACCACGACCCTCTATTCATTTTTTTGTCTTTTTTGGTACGAAAAAGTTTAAAAAGAGCAAAGGTGATTGCATTCCAAGCTACCGCCGGCCTGGAAAGTCTTCCGCTAATATTACAAATCTCATTAAAGGTGATTTGAAAAAAGCGGGCGTGTTGCATGGGCCTAGGCCCGTGTTTTCTTAATATATTATTCTAATTGTTGGTTGTTAAGCTATTTTGCATGCGTTGAAGCTTCAAATTAATTAGTAAAATGAACAATTATCGATATTGTCTTAATTTCTTTGCAAGGTTCATTAAATTTGCCTGGGCGTTTCCACCTGTAAGAGAAGGCAAATTTAATTAACCACCTGTAGGGATGGCTGTCCTTAATAATCCCCTAGTAGAGCGCCTAGTAGGACTGCATTCCTTATTTTAACATATCAATGCCAACACGCCTCCTACCCTCTAGTTGGCATTGTATATTTTTCTTTCTCATTGTCAAGGAAATACTAACAATTTATACTAAAGAGAGTACGAACATTGGCAACTTTTAATTTCAAATCATTCTCACGTCAGGTTCTCCCTAGAGGGTCATTGAATGTATAACATATTTCATATATGTCAAAACTTCAAATTAATTATTAAATAAACTAAAAAATTATCGATATTGTCTTGATTTCTTTGCAAGGTTCCTTAAATTTGCCTTCTCTTCCTTCAATGAGGCGAAACACATACGTATTCATCTGATATTTATTTTTATCTTTTTTGGCGATGCAGCACCGGCTACATCTCTTTCTCTAACGTTAGTGAACAACACATGCCCAGGCAGACCAGCCCACGGAAGCTCCATCTCAACCCTAAACCGTGGCCACGGCCCTGATTCCGACGAAGCCGACCGCCCACCGCAAAGTCCCGCCTTCACCGAGCACCTCCACGAGTGCGGCGGCATCGATGCGCATGACCCCGGGATGGGGCGGACGATCAACACCTACGGTCCCGATCGTGGAGACGGCTATCGGCCACGGGCGCTCCTCGAAGGTCGTTGCAAGTGACCAACCTCAAGCTCGAGCTGTATATTTTTAATTTTTTTCAAGTGCTTCACTGCTGCATGATATTCGAAATTGGGGAGAGAGATGGGGAAAACCAATGACGGGGAGTCACAGATAGAATCATCAACTTCAGCGCAAATTTATATATCTATTAAAAATACCATATGTCTCGATTTTAAATTGCTTAAATTGCCTTTCTTTTCTTTATTTTACAACCGCCCGTTTTATAAATAAACACCCACTTTTGATTTTGAAAGCTACTCCCACTTATTTCATATTCTACACGCGGCTACCTAACTGTGCGCATCGGCCCAGCGCGTGCCTCGACCCCAGCAAATTTGAAAGGGAAGAAGTGGAAGACAGGTACCCAGCAGAAATTTCCCAAACTTAAGATTTTCCAAACATAAACAATCAAGCTGCGTTTCAGAATTCGTCGTGCTACATTCAGATTTGCTACACTAAAATCCACAAAATCGGAGGGAATCGATGTGCTTTGTCACTATAACTTCGATTAAAGAACATGATTCTAATGAGATTGTTTCATGATATCGAGATGTGTTTCTTTATTGATTTACAACAATAAAATCTAGTCAGTTGCCAAGACTAGGAGTCAAAAAGGGCATCCTCAGTTACCAAAAGGTGAGCTCTGGTTTTTTTTTTTTTTTTTTTTTTTTTTTTTTAGGAATTTGTGAACTGCAGCATAGCCGGCGGCCGACAATGTAAATTCAGAGGGACATTAGCGCGGGATCCACCTCCCACGACACTTCCACTTAAGTGGCGCAACATGACAAATTGGGAAATCGAACCCTAGCCGGTTGAGTGGCCAACGTATACCCGAACTAACTCACCCAGCACGGGGGCGGGCGGTGAGCTCTGGCTTTCACCGCCTCTTAATTCAAAAAACCCACCGCCGCTTCGCTCCTCAACAAATTCGAAAGAGAGAGACAGAGAATCGTCGGCCGCTCCGACTGGGAGGGAATCGCCAAACGAAACAGAGCGGCGAAAGCTCCGTCGTCCATTACAATGGAGTCCGGCGCCGACGCCGACCGTCCGGCCCAATTCCAGACCCCCGTCGGGAAGGAACGGGTCCCTCGCCCCAAGCCCAGCTTCCGACGAGCTGCGGACGACACGAAGCCCGTCCTCCAAGACCCCGTATCTCTCTCTCTCTCTCTCTCTCTCTCTCTCTCTTCTTGAGCGCGTTGTTCCTTCGTGCGTGGATTTCTTGCTCGCATTGCGATTGACGTGGGGATGTTTGTTCTGACTTTCGTTTCGGTAGATTCTGAGGTCGGATCCGATCGAGACGGAGGAAGCCGTGCTGCGACTGCCCCCGCTCTCCGCGGCCGCCGCCCGATCGAGCACGCAATCCGGCGCCGGTTGAACTCCTTTTGAAAGCTCGTTCTCGCTCCCGATGTCGGGATTGTTTCGGTTTCGCTTATGGCTAAAAACTTATGCCCTGCCTGTGATGCTGGTTTGAAGTTTCGTTAATCTTTCGCCTGTTGGCAAAAGTTCGAATTTTGAATGCAATGTTCTTCGAGGAATGTCGGTCACACCTTCCCGTGAGGTTGGTCAAGGCTTGATTTCATTAAGATGGTAGGTGGTTTCGTTCGATTTGGACGCGAGAAGATGATTGAACTGCAGTGAAAATTTGGAGCTTGCATTCTAGAACTCATGCCGACTAAGAGTCAGGAGTTTAGCTATTGGCCTCAGCCTGTTGAATGAGACCGAACAGGAGATAGGACTCTTGAATGGGTTGAGGTTCATAGCCTTGGTCTTGCCTGCTTATCGTCAATGGTGAATCAAGAATAGACGCCTCGCTAAATTCAATCCGCCAATGCCCCTCGTCTGCCCTCCGATCCGACTTCCTACCTTCTAAAATGGCAATTTCATTTGGATCAGAAGCAAAGCCAGTTGCACAAGCTTTATACCTGTTCGATGTCTACCCTGCCTGTAAATGACCGAATGCGTTCAACCTTCATATTCAGTTCCCGATCAGGGTTTAAAAAATTTTGTTCTTTCGTGTGATGTGCGATGGGTAACTAGCGGTTTCCACTTTCGATTGTTATTTTCGCCCTCGATGAAGTCGACCATTACAGGGGATGCTTAGTACATTTTTCTTCCATCGAGTCCATTCCCTGCAACTCTTTTCCATCTTCCGTTTCTGTCTCTGAAAGGTTAGTCCTCCCGAATGGATGCAACTTCCATCCTCTCCTTCAAGTTGCCATCGCTTTGTACCTCATTTAGACTTACTATTAGAGCAGGCTTACATGCCTTTTTGCAATGCACTGCCGTTGCTCTACCATATTCAGATTCCAAAATCGGAAGTCACTTCTGCATAACCAACTTCTCAATCGGCGCTTTTATAGGTGAGACATTAGCGACTTACCGGTCTTTGTCATGAAGGTCGGGAGGAGTTTCTTCAAACAAGTTTCCGCAAAGAACAGCCCCTCTGCGATTCTTGAGGGACACAGTGGTGAGTGATGCCAAAGTGATCGAGGTTTATGACCAATTCCCACAGCGACGGTCCTACGCTAACTACTAAACTGCACCACATTTGATTTCACAATCTGAAGTTCAGAACTCAAACCGTGCACGAAGCCCGACTGCAGCAGCTTTCAACTTTTTTTGTTTATTGTTTTCCTTTTTTGTGTTATTGTCCAGATAGATTCAAAGAAAGCACGTCAGCTTGCTCAAAAGGAAAAGCATCGCATGCTTTAAGATACCCTAAGCATTGTCCTTACGACCAAATAACAGGAGTTCCAAGCAACGCTCTTTGTACCAAATGCTGGACATGCTTGATCAGGAGGGAGGATGAATTCAGGCATAGGCATGAATATCAACTTTTACCAAATGGTTTATTTGAATTGATACTTTTGTAGAAAAATTAATTCTGTCGTTTTACTAGCTTATTTCTGACACTTACCAAGAAACCTAGGCAATCTAAATTTTGCAGTGTACCAGCAAGAGTCATGTGTACACTTATTTTATTGAATTTGAGTTAACCTTCTTCAATCTCTCTTAATCAATGCCAAAGTAATTGCCTCTTCACTGATAGAGGAACTGAAAGTAAGCATTAATCGACATATAGTAGTCTTCCTTTGGATAAGAGACCAGGTGCACTGAACCACTAGTCTTTGATCTCCTGCCCATCGTGCAACATCAGTAAATTTTCAATCTGTAAATGTTCGATTAATTTAATTGAATATCTGACAGACCAAAAAATTGAATACTATCATGCAAATATAAAACTAATGCTTGGTGGAGAAAATTACAATTTTGGGCTTCGAACGTGCTATATTTACTGGTATGATGCAGTGGCACTAGCTGATGGCATGACCTCAGTTTGATGCATATATAGATAAAGAATGAGCAAAATCAACATGCCTTTATTTTTTTGGCTAGAAAATGAGTCATTCAATTAATTGCTTCCCCAAAATACAGAAAAGACTGTCAGAGGGTCCTCACATAAGCCATCAAAGAGGATAATTTAGACACCCTCCGACCAAATAAAATTACAGAGCAAACTAAGCACAGAAGGGTTTCTAAGAGCAAATTCATGTGCAGCTCTGTTTCCCTCTGAGTCCAGACAAGGCTGAGAGGCTGAGACTATTCTTTTTCCCTAAAACCTCTAATGTCTTGGATGATATCACTTGAGCGTCACTCCAACTTGTTGTGGAGAACAACCAATCGCTTTGACCACAGCTTTGCAGTCTCTTCAGAAATAACCTTGTTAGCTGGGAGTGAAGATTCCACTCAAAATCATTGTGATTTAATTTCAATAACCTACAATTCACTTCTACAACAGTACAACTATGCATCATTTTCGGAAGATGCAGAAGAATGTTGCTCGAATTTATTGACAATTAAATCAGGCAACCGAAACAACGGATCTTCATTAGCACTTTTCTGGAAGGCTTGAGCCAATGCGCATCCCAACGCTCTAGCTACAGGAACTGCAACTGCATTTCCAACTTGAATGTACCTGTTAAATATTGGAGAATCAAAGTAAGAGCAGAAGCACAGAACTACTCAGGTGTAGATATAATTGTGAAGCACATAATCAGTAAGAATTTTTTCTAGTGGATGCTTGCATTTCTAATTTCAACTGCATTGGCTACGCATCTCTCTAGATGTTCTTGTGAGCAGAAGGAAAATGCTCGTATTGAGTGTACGTTGTACCCGAACTCTAGCACTAAATTACTATTATGGTAACATCAACACAAGTTGTCTCAGGACTTGATGATAAATGATCTACTTGATGTTATGATCTAGCGCATCAATAGATATAAGAACTTCATGCTCTCACTTCAGCACAACTTAGAAGCGTAATAAGCTAAAAACACATGCTGATAATATAACAGCTTTGATCCAAAAAATTCTAACATAAAAAGATAATTGGTACCTCATAATTTATATTCAACTTACCCAAGGAAGTATATTTACACTCTATCGGCATTCATGCTATGCAGCTCACAACATGATGTAATCATACATAAAGAACTCTTGTGCAATCGGGGTGCATTTAGGTTTAATTAATGGCCTGTATACATTGTGGGTTTCAGTGAAGTTGAAGAATCAAAGAGCAGCATCATTTATCAAAATAGTTACCTCTCCTTAATGGGTCCAGTAAGTTTGTAATAATCAGGAAAACCCTGAAGTCTTGCATTTTCACGAACTGTAAAAACTCTATCTTGCTCGGGATGCAATATTGCCTGCATAGATGATCAAATAATTCATTGGCCATAGCTTATCTACTATTGTCTGATTAAATGAATAACCAATTTCCTCTTTGCTAGACTTTTCAGCATAAAGATGTAATGGACAGTAACTTTTGACACGACACTGGAAATACAGCAAGAAAAACCCAAGTCTCACCCAACACAACGCCAACTTTACAGTGAAATGGCTTTATATATATGGAACAATATTCATAAAATAAAAATCTCATCATAGTTAACAAAATTGAAGCTAATTTAGCAACTTTATTGTCAACAAAATAGAGTGACACAAGTTGCGGTCACTGAGGTTAGACAAAATATAACTATCAGAAACTCCATATTATTCGACAACCACAAGGGTAGAAACCCTAAATGATGGACATATAATCATCTCCAAATCGAACTCTGCCCCTAATCAAGGGAAGGAGCATACCTGGTTGTGGGGTTCTGCTCTAGTCACTACAGTAGGCACAGTTTCATCCCACCACACACGGGCAAAAGGCCTACATAGTTTGAAGAGGTTGGAATACTGAAATTGCAAAAACTAAAAGTATAAACACCTTAACACTTACTTTGATGATGAACCATTCACAAATGTCATTGCATAATCAGGGACCTGCAGAAGGACAGCAATTGTATTATAAGACGTGCAAAGGGAGAACGCTAACTGTCATTAGGAAGTATGAACAAAATTCTGTCAAAAAGAAACTGAGGGAAGTATGAATTGATGTATCTTTACCAATGGTTTCCCGGAGTCCAAATAAACCCTGGGAACATCAGGGTCCCATTCAACTTTGTTGTCCGGACGCACACGAACACCAGGCAAATCCCTAAAATTTGCACCCTTCACAAAATTCACAAAGCTTTCAGCAAAACAGCAGAGTTATTAAAATAGATTAGAAGAATGTTGACTCTAACGAACACAAGAAAAAAAAAGATAACCTTTTTCTTTGGTATACGGCAAACACGTTCATAGTCATCTGAATTCAACTCAA
This sequence comes from Eucalyptus tenuipes, assembly GCA_014182365.1. NCBI lineage: Eukaryota > Viridiplantae > Streptophyta > Magnoliopsida > Myrtales > Myrtaceae > Eucalyptus > Eucalyptus tenuipes. Next base: position 25,157,270 of record CM024538.1, on the reverse strand, counting down.
GTGGTCGATGATCAAAGAGTAATCGACCTGAATCCACCGAGTTGTCTGTGATCCCCATCATTTCTGTAAAAGTTTCATGATTAGAAAAGAAAAATAAGGAAAAACTAGAATCAAATACCTAACTTAGTTAAGCAGCCTAAAACACGCAAAAGCTTTGATGCATAAATCTTATGACCGGAAACATCCCGCTAAGCTCACTTTCCCTTAAACTAGACCCCATCTAAATGGACTCCTACTAGCAGCCACCCTAGCCTCTAAGGCACTATGAAAAAGTATAAGGCAATAAAACAGGGAGAGCCCGTCAAGTAACACGAATATCAATCTTGTATCAACACAATTTTCAAAATGCTCATTTTTAATAGCTTCTATAATTTAAGCCAGAGTCTCATGCTTGTCACGAAACTACTGGTTAAAGTTACTTTTGAAGGAAAGATGGTATAACGATGGCACTTAACTATGTCTTTCAAGTCTATCTACTCATGAACTACGCTACAATATAAAGAGTATCCATTGAGAAAACTTGAAATCAAATATAGCACCACATTGAGATGATTAGTTTTTTTTTTTTTTTAATCGGTCCTATTCTATTCCTACTCAAACTCTCACTCTCAAACTTTTACCCTACCTCCTTGCAGGGCATAAAAGTCGAAACCCACACTTAAAACTAACTCGTCCCCACCCCAACCCCCCGAGAAGATAGGGATTCAAACCCCCACCTTCCCCTTCCATATTGGAAGGGTGGCACCTTTTTCATATGGCATTTAATGTTTCATGTACAAGAAAATAAAGGAATGCTATAACCTTTTTCACTTGATCTAATGAAACGTTGAAAATCTGTCTGGGGACCTTTCTCATATGGCATTTCATCTCTTCCATGATAAGTTCCAACCTAAATCAATTGAAATCCATCAAAATTACAATCGACAAAGCTTTAAAAACAAAGCCAGGATGATAAAGATACATACAGGTGGAAGATCAGAGATTGCATCCTCCAGTAGCAATTTCTTTTGCAATTCATATGAATGGCCCTCATCATAGGCAACAGTGTGCATCTGATTTTTGTTCAAAGAAATTTTAGTCCACGCATTTAGTAAATTACACATTATAACACAAAAACTCATACCTCAAATTCTATAGGAATGACACCTCTAACAACAACATCATGTGTTGGCAATGGGTACTGGGGCAACTTCTAAAGCATCAAATAAAAACCAATGAGCGAAATTCTTTTGAATACTATTACAAAGACAGAGACAAGCGTAAGACTACTTTATCTGAAACATAGGTGCATATAAAAGTTTACCTCACCAGGACGAGCACCCCACAGAAAACAACGCATTCTAAATTGAGGAAGCCCATATGCTCCCGCGGCCATCATACCCAATCTTGTTTGATAGTTCATTTGCAGTAAACGACCAAGTGCATACCTTCCCAAGAAACCATTAGAAAATTTAACAAGGTCCACCACATTCTCCATCAAAACAAACCTTGGTTTCAAAAACTCTACAACTTCCATAAACACAAGAAGTTGCTTGTTTTTCACATCAGCCAAAGGATTGTCCTTATCTCTAAAACGGTTGAAACCACTTATTCCTTGACAAGGCGGTCCACCACAGATCACATGTACATCCCCCTGAAAAAAATCAGCCAAGGAAAGGAACTCTTAAGTTGATTGTTTATTTGTAATCAAGTGCAATGAGCACACTATGAAACATCTAGTATGAAATAATAAATGATGAAACAAAGAGATGAGTCTCCTAAATCAAAGGCTTCTCCAGTAAAGTGTATGCAGAGGTCATCATTGAGTAGGTTCATATAGAGGATACACGACAAGACGCAAAAATAAAAAACACTGGAATGAAAAACTCACAGGCAAAGGCAAAAGCTTTGATTTGTGACCTTCAATGACGAATTCCTTTAGTTTTTCGCAACAGTTGCTGGCACAAAGACTATGTTAGAGATACAGTACATAGGATTTTCATACCAAGTTCATTTTTATCATTGTGCCTACCATAAGCCATCAATTGGCTCCCAAGTGTCCTCATCAGGACCATAGCCTTTCCATGAAACCTGCAACCAAATGACGAGGCTCAAAATAATTTAAAGCCTAGAAAAGAACCACATGCTATGATAGGGTTATGCAAAATAAAGATCACATGCTAAAGTACACAAAAAAGCATCTTCATCAAATTATGACATATACATCCATGTATAAACATACATGGGGTTGTGAGACATATATAAAGAACTATTAAACACCAAATTCATCAACAACCTACCATTGCCATAGACTAAGAATCGACTAGGACGGAAAGGTTTGCATTCTAAGTACTGTGCATAAATCAAGGACGAAAAAAAAAAAGGATGAAGCTGTGAAATAATAAATGTCCAAATTTGTCAAGTTAAATTCAATATTTTAAGTACCTTGAAATACAATGCTTTGTCTCCCTTCTCTTTAGGATCACCATAACAAATTGCTAGAACTTTCTCTACTTCAAACACCTCGCCATCACTTCCCCCATCATCATTGTCACTATCTCCCTCCTCATTGCTTGTTCCATCGTCCACGCTAAATAAATCAGAATATGGCAGCTGCTGACCATCACTTTTAATGAGGTTAAATTGCATGCACAATTTCTGCCACTCCTTCAACAGCATGAGGAAATCTTCTGCAGACTCATTCCTCACCTGATTTTACAATAGCAGACAACAGTACAATGCTGTCAGAAAATATGCGGATTGACAAAATTAATACATTCATCAGCCAAAAAGAAAGGCCATACCTCTGTCTCTGGGTGGTTTAGTTTCAAACTATTGCATGCATGTTCGTTCATGTCGACAGCCCATCGCTATGAATAAATGACATCAAGAATGCATGAGTTGTGCATACTAACCTTTTTCTAAGACAAAAGTTTAAGAAATGCATACCGTGACAAGATTCAAACCAGAAAGATTTGCTCCAAGACATAAACCTGTGGACATCGCACCACAACCAGAATACATATCCAGTAATGTCACCTCCCCCTTGTTATTCTTCTGGGAAATCTCCTTGGAATTCACCTCGGATGTCGAAACAGCCATATCAACATCATCACTTGAAATGGTTGATGAAGTCTCACAACCATCGACCTTTTGATCTACAACATAAAATCAGACATTAGACACAATCCCAACAAAAATTAAAACAAATGCAACAATAATTATGGATTTCCTATCATTTTTTTATCTGATTAATGAGAAAATAGTATGGGAACATAGTTATCCAAGAAGAAAAGCGTACCTATAGGTAAGTGTTTGAATGTTGAGTAAGGCAGTAGATACAAGGTATCACAATAATAGTCACATGGCGGAATTGCCGCTCTTTTGCATCCAAATTAACCTACAAATCAGATTCAAATTACTGATGTGTAGTCACTAAGAAAGATTTAATTTGAAGAAACTAGGGTTAAACATACATCGAGAGGCACTCGAGCAATGTTTAACTTCTCAACAAGGCATTCTAAAGGATTGTCATCACATATTTCTGAGAAGAATACACGCTTGTCATCGATAAGGTAGGACAACTGCTTGATGACCTATTACAAATAAAGAACTTAACATAAGATAATCATAAAGCCACTAAGAGAATAACAAATTATTATAAACATACTTACTGTATCTCGAGCTCTGTAATACCATTGCGCACAAAAGTGAAGTGAGCCATCGACTGCCTCAAACAATTCCACGATCTTACAGATATAGTTGTCCTCCCCTTCCCCAGCCTAAGTTAAGTGCGCTAAAAGGTCATCAATGAAGTTTTTATAGTGGTATCGCAATTCATAAATGTCGATTTACAATTAGCTACTAAGCCATTACAGATATTTTCACATGGTTGAAGTCCTTTGGTATCAAGGCCCCCTCAAATAGACCAAAAGCTGAGGAATGCATATGAAATTAGCCAACAAACAAATTTATAATCGCAATATGAAGTTCATACAGAAAATTACAATCCTAGAAAATAGAATCAAAGCTTCAATAAGTTTGTACTAAAATCACGGCTTAGCAATTTTAGTTTTAGCATCTGAAGGAGAAGATTGCATAGAAAGTCCAGTTAAGTAATTGTAAGTCACTAAAGGAGAAGATTGTGTAGAACTCGGTCCAATTAAGTAATTGGAAGTTTGATGCATTTCAATGGTAACATTCAGTTCAACAAAAGTTAGAAAACTTTTGACTTTGCAACTGCCTAACTCTCCAACTATGTGAGACAATCCTAAGATTCCAGCCTCCTTTACAAAATCCTAGTGAAAGTGAAGAGGAAGAAAGACAAAGTCAAAACCTAGATTAGATCCTTTAGCTAGAAAGTACATCTTCCAAGCCAAACGATTGTGGAGCCTTACACATTCTTAGCCAAAGTTCAAAACATAGAGAAGAAATCATCTCAGCCATGTGGACCAAGAATATGAGACGTGTATGGCTAATGAATGAAAATAGCTTTAGTACTAATCACAGTTTTTTCCATACAAAACATAGAGACGAAATCATCTTAGCCATGTGGACCAAGAATATGAGACTTGTATGGCTAATGAATGAAAACAACTTCAGTACTAATCACAGTTTTTTCCATATATTACCATATTTCTAGTACAATCTAAGAGAACTTAAAAACCAGTACCTTTAAAACACTTTAATTACATCAAAACAAAATTTTACTAAAAGCTTAAGTCATCTATGAACAAACTTGTGAGTTTGATGTTGCATATACTTCATCAATATAACTTAACTAGATGTGTCAATTATTTCCAACCAACCTATTGATAGAGCCTAAGTGCAACCAACACACGCTGATCACTCCTTCCAACCCTTTTACTTATCCCATAGGGGTGAGCATGTCGGACCGCTCAAACCAGGAACCATCCGAAACAGCCGGTTTGGTCCAATTCCCGAAGGGATCAATCTGGTTCCCGATTCCGAGGGAGAACCAGACCGGAGTGGACTGGACTGACTCTTTTTATTTTTAAATACATTTTTTAATTTCTCAAAAATGGCAATAAACCCTAAAAATAGTAAAAAAATCTAGTTTTTTTTTTTCCTTTTTAATTTTTTTTTTTTTTTTGCTACGTGATTGGTTCCATGAAACGGAACTGGACTAGACCAGACGGTCCCCAGTCCCAAAAATTGGGAACCAGTCCTCCCAATACAATTCCCTTATTATCCTGAAAAAGAAAAGTACAAGCAACATGCATTGAAAGGTTTACACCAAATGAAAATGCTACATCTCATCTTTGATGACGCAAATAACATAAAAAATGAATAATAACCTAGACAACTTAGATTTAGAGTGTGCAATTCAAGCTTTATGCAATTGTGTTGCCAGTGGCAACCTATGGTATACTAGAGATGCATCTCATCTTTGCATGAGACTAGCACACCCTGATTGTCATGTCAATTGTCACAGAATCTGCCACATTACTCCCTTGATTCAAACAACATTTGAATGACACTTCAAACAAAAATGCATCACTTACATCCATATCAAGTACAAGATTGATGCATAAAATGTTTTAGCATAGTCATATAATACGACCATAAGTAGAATCCTTTAAATCATTTCACATCAATGCAATTTCAAACTAGCAAGAAAAAAGTAGTCATTGAAGCTATAATAAAACCATTGCTAGATCAAAATTCGTTTCTTTGGATAAACCTTTTATTCCACTAGCCCAATGCCATATGATTGCAAAATATGTGTAGTTGCAATTTTGGTAAGAAATATTTAATAACTCACCTTCACATAGGCATCATCACCAATATCATAGAAAACCCCATCGACATTAGCCTTCTTATAGTGGCACTTGGCTTGTATAATTTCTTCAGAGTTATCCCCTCTTAAGATGAAATGCGGTATTACAACGTCTAGGAAATAATATTGTTGACAATGAAACGAAGATCAACCTATCTCAGAAAAAATAAGCAGGTATTCAAATCTAATCTTACTCTTTATTGCCGTTTACACTGACCACCTTTTTCTTCTGCAAGATAGAAGAGGCACCATGGCAGTATATCAACACGAATAACATAATAAAAGATTAATATCAGCAGAAGGAATATTCGAAGCAACGAAAGAAATTGCAAGTCAATGATCTTATGTGTGGCAATGTAAAATGACAGTAAGGGTTCATTGCCTTTAAGTAGATGACATTGTATGATATTTTTATTATTTCTCCACGCACTAGATAGCTGGAATGTGAACTTGACATGGCAAACGTCATTGGCTTGAGACTAATTATTTCTAAAACAAGTGCAAGGGTTCCTGTGTTTTGACCTACTCTCCTGCCATGAACAAATGGCATTGCTTAGTTAGCTAGTTTAGTTTAGCTAATTATCCTCCAGATTAAAGGATCAATACTTGCACCAAGGAAATGATGACTAAGCACCTTAACGAGCTATTTGGGAACTCAAAGCTTCATCAGAAATAAGCTTCAATACCATCTACAAATTGTGGATGCCTCATATGTCTAATGATTCAAATCTTTAAAGTTTAGATAACAATGGATGAGAGCATCTGACAAAATGCAAGAGCGACCAAAATATAGGGATATCGCATTTTGAAGGTGCAGAATCAAAGCGATACAAACTGCTAAAATCATTTCTTCTCTAAACATCCTTCTCTAATAGTAGAAATACAAGACTAGATTGCCCCAAAAAAAAAAAAAAAAAAAAAAAAAAAAGCTTTTCTATCTCTAGATAACCTTATATGCAAAAATTCATTTAAAGCAGTCCAACAGGGGAGAAAAGAGATCAACAGCCTGTAAACAATACCAAGGATCTAAGGGGGCCATTTTCAGATTTTAACAAGCTTCCTAAGGTTTTAACCTTCATATACTTCTATCATCTCCTGTATGCCTTGCACATTAATATAGAAGTGTCGAGTTCCATAAAATATCTGCCTAAAGATTGTAACTAGGGAGTTCAATCAAAACCTAAATATACTGAACAATAGTATGCCACTCCATTGAATACTTCCAAGCATTGTGAATGGAAAAGTCAGTCCTTTTTGCCCCATAATACATCAGGTATTAATTCTCAACACTCTTACAGGCGAAAAAAGGCTCATTTCCGGGCACTACATTTAGCTCAAGGCATTAGCTGCACCTGCAGCAGAATCACTTCTAACCCAACCCACGTGTTCTCTTTTCCGCATATTATATCGACAGTATTTCTAATCAAGTCTTGGTGTGATTTTCCTAATGAGCTCAGCTCAATAACATCCACGTAGCTCTGCTCACTCCAATGGATCTACCAACAATTCCCAAATCATGCAGTGGCAGCCACCTTCGCAGCACACTAACTAAAACCGCATTCTGACCCCCCCCCCCCCGTGAAGAAACACTTTCAACAAGCAGAAACAAACCAGCGCCAAAACCCAACGACAAGCCGCCGAGCTGAATCAAGGCTCGAGAGGAAACGACTAACAAGAAGAGAGAGAGAGCGAGAGAGAAAAAAGTCTACCTTGCCGGCACCAAGGTATCGCTTTGGCCATTTCTGGAGAGCTTCCTCGTTGCGAATCGGAGCCCCAACGACCCGGCACTCCGACTTCTCCTCCTCCTCCTCGTCGGCACTAGCCCTCGTCGAGGGGACGCCCTTCTTGGCCGGCTTCGCCGGCGCTTCGCAGGCGGTATCCAACCTCTCCTCGAGCTGCTGCTGCGGCTGCTCCTCATCCACCACCAACTCCACCGGCGGCGCCTCCTTGGGCTTCTCCCCTTGCCCCGCTTGGCGGACGCGGAAGCAGCTCCGGCCCCCGATTTCCTCTTGCTTGGCATTGCCGCCGGCGGCAGCGGCGGAGCTCAGAGAGACAGAGAGGTGAGGTGGGGCGGGGCGGCGGCGGCGGCGGCGGCGGCGACGGCGGTGGCGAGGGGAAGCGACGGATGCGAGGGAGGGAGAGGGGAGGAGAAAGGGCAGCTGCTGCTCTTCTTCTTTTATCTTTTCCTCGATTTCGGGGATGCCAAGTTTGAAAGATGAGCGGGAATGTGGAAAATTTTTCGGGGGATTTTCTTCTACGGAAGGAGGGAAAAATTCGGGTGGTCGGGGTGGGGCCCGGCTGCGAAAATTCTCTTTTCGGGATTTTTTTCTTTTTTTTTTTGGGGGACGAAATCTTTTTGGAACGTGGGGAAGGGATTTTAGGCGCGTTCGCGGGGCTTTGGTTGGGTGTTCGCGAGAGCACGGGGGCTTCGGGTAGGACCGCCGTGTGATTCAGGGAGAAAACGATACGATTGGTTGCTTTGATTCGAAATTTAATTCCTTACTGAGATTCAGGAGGGTTGTTGTTAACGTAATGGATAAGAAGGTACGGCCTCAGGTTACCTAGATATCCTCGAGTAAATTTGAATATGGTATTAGTTCATTTCGAACGATTGGTTAACGATTTTCGAAAAAAACCCACTGTGAGTTTTTTTTTGTGTGGATGGTATGGTTCGTCCAATTCATTCCAAGCTATTTAAAATTAGGACGGTCGGGCGAGAAGCATCTAACTTGTTCCATTTGATATTTTTTAGTCCTTTGAATGAAAGTTTCGATTGACTTGAAACTAAAGAGAAATGGATCCTATTTGTTTGGCGGGAGATATCTTTCAAATGTATTGTTGAGATTTGATAGAAAAGATATGATCTTGAATTTAACTCGGCCAACATTAAGGATTGGTTGCTAACCCGAATTATGAGCTGGAAATTAGAAAGTCCAGCCGAATTCATTGAAACTTGTTCGTAACCTTAATTAGGCATCTGACGTTAGGCCCTTTTTAGTAAAATTGAAAAATTAAGTGCTGGAAATTTAAATACCAAGCATTTTGTGCTGATAATCTGGAGTGTCGAAAATATAATTGAAAAGTCATTTGATGACATTAGAAATCAATAGTTGAATAGTGTCGATTTCTTACCGAATATAGAAAAATATCAATACTTGTCAATATGTTTGGTAAGATTCTAATTACTTGCGATTATTATCCTATTGAATAAATTTAATAGCCCCTTTCTTACTGCCAAATTGAGTTGTTACTTAATTGAATCATTTAAGTGGATCCTATATGAGGTCGTCAAGCATGATTAATCTCATTAAGTGCTGAACTTTTGGTTTTCACCACTTGATTGAGAATATTGCAAATACATTGCTAAAACCTATCGGTAATACTCATTCTTCTATCTTTGGTAAAAAAATAAAAAATTAATACAACTATTAATATGCGATTATCACCAAATGACTTTTTGTATCTATTTTCGGCACTTAAGGTCATCGGCATTTAAAATTTACCACTTACATTTTCAACATTTATTTTTGGAAAAAGATTGGCTAACTGTGTCATTTTGGGGTGAGCATATGGTATTGCCTAAACCGAGAATAGCCTAGATAAGACCGAACCGGCTGATTTTGGGTAGTTACAGGGGCATCAATCTAGTTCTCAATGCCATATTAAAATGATTTTCGGTCCAGTTTCCGATTCTAAGGTAGGAATCACCAATAACTAGACCGATTTTTATTTTTTATTTTATAACGAAGTAAAGTGCAAACCTAAACACTAATCTTCTCTCACGCCTCACTTATTCCAAATGATGAAGCGAATCTTTGTTTCTTTCATGTTGTTGCCAAATTTGCCACTTTTGTATTTTGCTTATTTCTTTATTACATCATTTCTTTTCCTATGAGATTCACCGATTTTACCTCCCTTGCTTAGTTTTATATTCCTTAAATTTGTGAGTTAGTCATTTATGGGAAAAAAAAATCCACATAAACCTTCCTTTTTCAAGCATGCCCCCACAATCATGGCCCTGTCATATCTTAGCCTTCTTCACAAATCTTGGACAAAATCTTAGTTTCGAATTGTGACATAGATTGGTAATTATTCAATTAATCCAAAACTTTTGGCCAATATATGTGAATACATTGGTTCTATTGAATCGCTCGAGAATTGGACCAGACCGATTGATTCGATATAATCCTTGGACCAGGTGGTATTGGTTCCAAAAATGGGAAACCGGTCCTCCTCGTATGCTTCCTTAGGTTCGAAAAAGAAAAAAATCATTATCATTGAATATAGCGGAAATCATAATTCATTTCTTTGCACAATAATTTCGTTATTAGTTGTGATATCAATGTTTCAAGTGTTTTTTCATCTTTTAAATTTAATAGATCTATATAATGACATTGACAGCTTATTTTTAGTAAGTGACAATATTTTTCTAATGTAATTATTTAAATTATTGGGTTAATATAATGAAAAACTCAAAACCGATACACCTATGACAAACTTACAAAAACTATATATATATATATATTTTTTTTTTTTTTTTGGTAAAGAAAAAGATTTTTTGGTAAAGCCAAAACTATTTTTTTAACCATGAAAAACCCCAAACCGATAAACCCGTGATAAATTTACCCCGACTGATTATAAAAAAAAATCATAAATTGATACATTTATGACAAATTTACCCCAAACTAATTTATTCGACTGCAAAAAACTCAAGCTGGCAAATTTGTGACAAATATACCCTCCGCTAAATTGGATTTTTTTTTGTGACCCAGGGAACCCCGTACAGCGGCGGGGCGGCGAGATAAACTTGGGGTGACGCTAGCGGAGGACCTAAAAGAAATCTGCTAAATTGGATTAATACCACAAAAAAATCACAAAAATTTTAAACTATGACAAACGGAGCATAAAATCCCAAATTGATATACTAGTTAACTGTCACGTGTCATTTAACTTGATAATTCGATAGTAAAATTTAACGAAAACTAATAAAGAATAAATTTGTCACAAGTGTACAAATTTGGGGTAAATTTGTCAAAGGTATACCAATTTGGGGGTTTTGGTGGTCAAAAAAAAAAGTTTTGGATAAATTTATCGCAGGTGTACAAGTTTGGGATTTTTAGGGTATTAATCATTAAATTTTAGCAAATAATTTATATTGTCTTTCTTTATAGTCAATAAGATTGATTTCGTGGGCCCTCTTATAATTTGTCTCTCAATTGAAGCGGACAATGAGGAAACATAGAAGTCAAAAAAGAGGAAGAAAAAGAAAGAAACAATGAGTAAAAAATAAAAACCGGTTGAGGAAGTCTACCGATTTCCTCAATAAATTTTTTTATGGCTGGCCTTTGACTGTCAAAGTGTCATTCTGCAGTGGCCTGTCGTGCGAATTGCACCCTTTTTTTAATCTTACTAGACAATCCTCCGGTGGAGAACAGCTATGGGGCCTTTTAGTACACGTCTTATTCCTCAATAACTACAGTGTCAAGCAAGGGTGAAAAGATGATGCTGTGTGATTAAATTTAGTACTTCACTCCTTCAAACGTTTGTTGTCCAACATTTCACATTCATTGACGCATGCCCAGAAGAAAATCACAACTCTTCTGACACACCGGTGCAAATTGGATGTTTAAAACGCATTAATCTCAAACGTCGCGTGCTAGGAAGGAGGTAATCACAAAATAGATCTGATTAACTTGTCTTCTTACTATCGAGGTCTTACTTTTCTGTCTCACAGTTAATTTTCTGAATTTATTATGCTGTTGTAATCTTCTGGTGTGACGTTAATTTTTACATACCAATGTCTAATACATTATTAGAAATTTAGTTTTGCTAATTAGGTATTCGAAGCTGCAAATACAAATACGTCCCCGTAAAGCGTGAGCTCGGTGTTAAGTCATGATGCAATGCCTTATGCATAAAAGGTGATAGGAAATTCCTGTGGTCAAGTGGTCTAACCATAAGGTTAAGTCTTTATCGTGGAAAAAAATTACAAGCAACATGGACCATTCATTTTTCGACTCGCTGATCTGGTTGTTTATTACATTAGTAAAAAAGCTGCCTTTTCTTATTAAACATTCTCATTATGTAGGTAAATTATTCTCAATGTGATGTAAAATAAGTCGTGCAATGAAAGCACTCGTCAAGGGCAAACATCTCATATCATCAGGGCAAACATTTCATATGATTGAAATATTTCCTTTTCACAAATGTTTTATTCAAAAACTGGTTAACATTTTAGGTTCACCAACTCTGCTTCTCAATTGAAATGAAGCAGCTTCAGCATTGAAGAGCCTCGTTGCTTGTCGATGAATAAGTGATCATTTTGAGGGTGGCTCCTCGAATGATTTGGCTTGGTGAATTCATAGGAATGGAGAAGTTGCACTATCTTAACGTTTCACAAATTCAACCACTGGGTGTTGTTTCAATGGCCACCCCTTTTGTATGGAAAATGGGAGGCGGAAAGTTCCCCACCTTCTCAAGGAGGCCAGAGATGTGGAAGTTGCTGGGGATGTGGAAGTTTAATTTTAGATGCGGGGTTCGATTTTCATATTTTATAAAGAGTTAGGACAAAAGTTTGAAAGTAAATAGAGAGTGGCAAAAAATAAAAAATAAAAAGCTTTCGCAAATTCTTCAACTAATGGTTTTCTTGTATTAACTTTCATGTCGGATCTGCATAAACTGACACAACATAGCATTAGTAATTTCCTTCTGCTAACTCCCACGCCAGATTTACACAGACAGACACAACACAACACAACGATCATGACCGCAAGCAGTAGGGATGAGCGGTTCCAGGTTCCGATTCGGTTCTGTCTAGAACCTAGAACCTACCCTCGGGTACAGGTTCCTTATTTTTTGGAAACTGGAACCTACCCTGTCACAGGTTTTAGGGTCGGTTCCAGGTTCCAACAAGTTCTTTATTTTTATTTTTATTTTCATTTTCAGATTTGAACCATAACGTACACGCATACTCTACGGTAACTTCCCACATCTTAGCAAACATACCAATGCCAACTGTCAAGAATTTGGACATACATAATCAAAACCAATAAGAAGTTCAAGGCACTGTGCTTGTAAGACCATCTTAGCTTATATGCATGTCTAACAGTTATATCCTTCTAGCAGTATGGCAATTGGCGAGAAATTAGAAAGGAAGAGAAAAACACATCCAAAACTAAACGGATGGATGTTTCATTTTTCCATTGTTCATTACAAAAGCATCGAACAAGTTCATATATATCAATTGAATATGATGGGCGTATCAAACTCTTTAAAACCCAAAATGGAAAAGACAATATCAGACTTGATTACAAATACATAAAGCACTGTTTTTTTTTTTTTTTTTTTTTTTGGTCTCCATAAAGCACTGGTTGACTAATGCCTGAAGTTGTGAATAAGCATGACCACAAAGAGAATAGCAAATCAATGACTCTAAAGCTCACATGACGATTAGTATTTTAAACATGTCTTCCAATGGAACACATCACAAACTTGAAAATAAACTGAAGACCATAAAAAGGAACAACAAGTGCAGCAGATCATCAAATGCACCGAGGACTCCATAATCACATAAGAATAAGTAAAATGCAAATGCAAAGCTGCCCCCCAAGGAAGAGCTCCATCATGATATACGTGTGAACACGAGCCGGCGTAACTCAAGAAATATGTGTCCTTAAAGCATGTAGTTTTCGGAGACGGCAAGGCAACTTGCATAGGAAGAACTCAAAGTTCATGGTTAAATCAGCCATAAGGAAAAACAACTGGTGGCAAGCATGTCACTTTACAGATCGCAAATGTTAGCGAGTGTCGAAAGAAGATGGTTGTGATCAAAATAGGGGAACAACCATGGGAACCAGTCAGTTAATTAGCTGAACAAGGGAGAACTCATGATCCAAACCGAAATTTCAGATTACGGCAGGTTTACTTCCCAAATTTGATCGGACAAACGCATGTGCAGACATGAGCTCATCGCCCAATCAGTTCACGCCAAACCCAAATCCCAAAATATGCTGCGGCCGACCAAAAGAGCAGACACAGTAGGAGGCATCGGAGATGCTCATCTAAGGTCAAGATACGCATCCCAACCTTAAGAGAAAAATAGGAAAGCGACATCCATCCGATAAAGCAAGAGCAAAGATGCATATGTACCAAGAACACAATCAAACACTCCAGATGATAAAACTCAGGCCACACCCATCACTTGGCAAGATCCCTCAGATCAACTGTCGAGCTTGAGTTCCCAAGCAGAGCCAATCAAAAAGATCAAAAATTCAACAAAAGGAAAAACACCCAGATGAAAAAAAAAAAAGAACAGAGAGAGAGAAAGAAAGTACATGGGTAAGAGAGAGGTGGACTAGAACTGGGGTGGACAGGTGGGGAGCTGGAGATCTATGTATGATTGCAAGTGAAGACGTGGAGGATGCAGTTGTGGGGGGAAGCGAAATCGATTTGAAGATCGAGATGATAACGTCTCGAACTCGGATTCCGAGACAAAGGCAAAGATGTTGACGGGGGTGACTGGGTGAGCGGCGTCGAGTTGCCCTGAGCGTGCGGCTGGGCGAGTAGCTTCGGGGGAGGCTCGGCCAAGGGCGTCAGGACTGGAGGGGAGAGACTCAGAGATTTGGGTAGCGACTGGCGTCGAGCGGCGAGGGTTCGGGCGAACGGCATCGGTGACTGGTGTTCGGCAGCGGTGGCCTAGAGGGCGAGTGGCGCCGGCGGCGGCGGCCTCGAGGGCGAGCGGCGTTGAGCGGCGAGACTCAGAGCGGCGTCAAGCGGCGTGACCGTGGGTGTGTGAGGTCTGAATCGATTTTGCAAAAAATACAAATGCAGATCGTCTTCTTCTTTTGGAGCCCTAACCGGTTCCGGTTCCGGTTCTCAGAAAAAAGGAACCGGGAACCGGAACCAGTCCCCTTGGAACTGGGAATCGAACCGGACCCTCCTCCGATTCGGTCCGGTTTCTGTAACCCGGAAACCGCGCTCACCCCTAGCAAGCAGACCATGGTTATATTTTTGTGGGAGATCGATTGTTATGGTATCGATCCAGAGAGAAGCGTCGCAGAAATTATATGGCCGTGGTGACGGTATATATTAGGGGTATGCAAAAAAATCGGGATCCGCCCGGATCGCTCGGAACCGGACCGGAACTGCCCGGAACCGATGGTTCTTGAGGAAACTGGTTCGGTTCCCGATTCCAATTTATGGGAATCGGTGAGTACCGGTCCAATTCCCGATTAGGCAAATCCGTCCACCCACCCACCCGGACCAGACCGATTAAAACCCGCCCGAACCACCCACCCAGTTATTAATCCACGCAGAACTCGCTTCTTTTCTTCGTTATGGTTGCATGTATACGCGTGGCATACTTTGCGGTTTTTGTTCTGTTATGAATGGTGGCCAACTGTGGATTTTGCCAAGGGTGAGGGCGGATGATGGACGAGGGAGAAATGTTAGTTCTGCGTCTTTAATTAGCACAATGGAAGTTTGATCTTAATCTTCCCGGGTTCTGCTTAGGATGAGCGAGTATGTAGATTTGTTAAGATTTCAGGCATGACAAGGAGAGGCTTCAGGACTCAATCGGTCCCGGTTATTATTATTGTGAGACTGGTTCCATGGATCCACCCGGGAATCGGACCACCAGTCCGGTCCAATTCCCGGGTGGATCCATGTAACTAACGGGTGGATCCCGATTCCAATTTTTCAGAATCGGTCCTTAGCGGACGGTTCCCAGTTCTAGGTCGGGAACCACCCACCCGGACCATGCACAACCCCAGTAGATATCACCAACTCATCTGACTTTTGATAATCTGGACTATTCTTCCGATGTCATCTTGAAGTGTACTGCTGCTTAGTACTTCAAATGTTCAATTAAGTCTTTTCATTATTTCATGTGTTTGGTACTTTCTTGGCAATCCTATTTTACATGTTCCGACCTAAGAAAAAGTACCAAACTTTCTTTTTCTAATCCGTTTCGATTGGTGGGCAGATCAAACAAAACCGAATCAGCTACAACCAAGCATCCGGAGAAGAAAAGAAAAGGTTTCCCGATAAACAGAATCTCATGGTCAGTCCACCAAATGGAACAAAGAAGAAGATCGTGCTTCTAAATGTACTATTTGATTTCTGTCACGCAAGTCTTTGAAACGAAACAGATGTATCAGAAGTGCACCTTTGCTGCTAGATCAGATGGCCCCGGCTTCTTATCCCAGACCAAGGTCACAACTTCGGGTTAAAGCATCAATCTTACCAGCAGTTGGCCATTAACTTCACGCATAGATTCCGGCAGGTTATTTTAGCCAACAAGTTAGGAGGCACAATATGTCTGCCGGAACAGAGTATTCCTGTATTCTGTTGATGTAAATTCTCTGCAAAATTGGCTTCTATTCCACCACAAATGCCACTTCTAGTGAGAAGATACAACTGAACTCCGATGACCCGAGTCTTCCTAGGCTGCTTGAGCACATGTCCCTGCTTGAAGACCAAAGTCCCATCAAGTACTCCCAACTGGTCCTTCCGAAAATTTTTGAAAAAATTTCTTCTTACACTAAGCTACCGTCAGCATTTGAGTTTGTGTCGGAGGTCAATGGCGATAACTCAACAGGTACAGCTTTTTCGGGATCACTTGGTTTCACTTTCTTTTCACTCTGGCGCTTTGACTTATTCATAGCCTGGTCCGCTTTTGAGACAATTTTGGAAACCGTAAATCCCGCAACCTCAAATATCTGGGATCTATGGGGAATTAGTGAGTTGCGGAGGATTACATCGACTCTGTCGTATGTCCAAACCCCTAAGAGTGCCTCTCCCTTTAAACCAATGGCAAACCACCCAAGACCAGCTGCTGCAACATCCACAGAACTTGCATCCCAGCTGTTACCACTTACGCGAAATTCCCTTCTCACCCATTGTCCGAGCTCTTCCACTCGTTTTTCACCAATTGGTGGCTGGCAAAGGCATTAATATGATGTCAGAAAAATTGTATCTAAAAACTAGCTTGCAATAAAATACCGGGGATGGAGATCCTCTGCCGCACACAATGCTCCCATTAGTGTCTCAACCAATTCTCAATTGTTGATGTATGTAGATATGCATCAATGGTTGATATATATCGGGACATTTGTGGGAACACCATGGTGGGTAGAGGTTTCACGTCCAAAATATTGGAGCTGCTGCTCTCACAAGCTTGACACTAGCATGCAAGCTAGGAAAAGGAAAATTGACTTGAGTTCATTATATTTCCCAAAAGAAAGTGCACTCAAAGACAAAAATCAGCATTGCCTCAGCAATATAATAACAAGATCCGGAAGACGTATGGGCAGAAATGAAGACTTCAAAACATTCTAGACCGATTAAAAATATGCTCAACGTCATTCAAGTGATCTTTGTTTCAAACAGGAAACAAAATGAAGAAGAAGATGGAAGTCCAAACAAATCAATTCCAGACATGTTTAAATTGGCTCTTAGAGCTCAACTTTCTCCAGAAACCATAAACTATTTTTCAATTTGAAATTGGTCCAGCAATGCTTCCAACAAGACTTCGAGGTAAAAGTGAAGTACCCTTTTCCGCAAAAAAATTGTTATAGAAAGTGGCTTCTAAATGAAAGCTCTACCTGCAATTGACGACCAAAATGGTCTTCTACCATTGTAAGTGCATTTTCTGTTTTCCCCATGTGCAATGGGAGATAGGGAGATGCCCATACAGTAACATAAACTGAATCTACAGATGATTCTTCAATGTCCAGCCTCATGAGCCCAGCAATATGAATCGAATGGCCTGCCTGTCATGACAAAAGAGAAACACATGAACCTTAAACGCATGATGCAAACTTGGTTAAGTGTCGTGTCAAGACCCTGAGTAAGCAAATTGTTCCTGCTTACTTTGGTTAATTCAATGATACAGAAATGCTAAGCATCTTCAATCAATCGGCAACAACTAGGGCAAGCATTATCCCACTAAAACCTTCAATCAGTTGACGGGAAAATAAAGTCAAGTGCAATGAAGACACTATGCTTATAGGGGAGAAAGGGTAGACATACAATATTCGTCACACTACACTGTTTTCTCCAGCGTAGTAAATGCCCGTCAAAGGTCTTGTACCGTTCAAATAGCATATCGACCTTATATAATATAAATAATTATCCCTTTAAAGAAGCTCAAAAGAATTCCCGACCTAACATTATCCAGAATAAGGATTAACACTTCACTGACCACTTAGTTGACTGCTTCACAAATATATTCGCATTCGCATGGATGCATGTTCCCTCTCGTTGCGGAGAGAGTGAAATCTAGCAGTAGCTACATCATCCGACTTGTCTAAGCATGCTTACCTTAATTCTGTAAGTCCTTGGCCTGAGCTCCTTACTGACATATACAAGCTTCTGCTCTTCCCTGGTGAGCCTCGTCGTGATCTGATGCGGATTCAAAAGCCCTGGTGTATCGAACAGCTTTGCCTTACCAGGCAAAATTCCCTCGACCCTAATTATTCCTAGCGTGGTACCGGGCACCGGCGCCTCTGTCAAGTGGGTAACTTTGCCCCCTTCAACATGCTTCCCGATCGCATTAATCAAAGTACTCTTGCCAGCATTTTGCGCGCCGATCGCCCAGACATTCCCTCTAGGCCCAGCCAAAGCAATGACATCATCCACAAGATTCTTCAACCCCCAATTCCTCACTGCGCTCACCATATGCAAACTCGTGATTTTGATCACCCCATTTTCCCTCGCTCTCTGCCTCACCCAATGCTCGAACCCGGTGGGCGATATGCTGCTGGGCAACAAATCAATCTTCGTCACCACCAAAACTACTCTAGGCACGTTCCCAGATTTCTTCTCCTTCCAAGCGGTCGAATTCTCCTCAATCGTCGTGGAAACCAGCTTCGCCACCTTCTTCGGGAACGACCCGTCGAAATCGGCCGCGTCCACCACCATCAACACGACCGACCGCGTCCCCGTCGCCGAAGCCAGCTTCCTCCCGACCGTGTGATCGAAGTCGAAATCCGGCAACAGGTTCTCGACGGTCAGGTCTTTCACCTTCCCGTAGTGCCTCAGCGAGTGGCACCGCGCGCAGACCACCGGCTTATCGTCCGAACCGGGGCCGCCGCCGCCGCCGCCGGGGCTCTCGTCCTCGACGGCGAAGCCCCTTTTCAGGGAATCCGAGAACTCGGGCTCCGGAGCGACGGGCGCGAGGTGGGCATCGAGCAGTCGGTAATGCGGGGTCTTGGGGAGGGCTTTGTGAAGTACCCGGGGTGCTTGGGGCTGGCGTCCTGCATGTGGACGCCGCAGCCGGGGCAGACGGCGTGGCCGGGAGCGGCTTCATCGTAATTCCCCTCCCGGGTCAGGGGCAGGGGCGGAGACGGAGGCGGCGGCTTCGGCGCCTGGCTCGCCGCGGGCAGGGACGCGAAGGAGACGGCGGAGAGGAATGGCGGCGGGGTCGTCGCTGCGGCGGCGATGGGGGCTCGAAGGATCGGGGAGGGGAGGGATTGGGAAGAAGGGAGAGGCGGGGAGACGAGGAACCTGAGCTTCGAGACGGGCGAGTTTCGCGTCCGACGGACTAGCGTCAGCATCGAGTCTCTCGTGGCGGTGGGGATGGTTGCAGAGAGGGTTTTTGCCCCGAGCAGAGGAAGATGCAGGGGAGAGAGGGTTTAAGGAAGATGCGAGAGGTATGCTTGCGCTTTGGAGACGATGAGCACCGACCCGATTAGCAGGGTGATTAGTATTCAATTGGGGGGTCGGTCCTCGCTCGAAACCCAACCGGGCTGGGTTGGTTTTTAGTTCGTGGAATCGGGACCTGATTTTGGAACTGAGAGTCGAATCAGTTGCTCATAAATCACTCGAAATAGGCTGATTCGATTCAATTTAGTTTTGGTATATTGATGCACACCCATATCAATGGGTCTGAAGTAGATAAATCAAGCTAAGACTTCTCGAGTTTAGATCGGCGATCGAATGGGGTCTGAAGTAGAGAAATCTAGCTAAGACTTCTCGAGTTTAGATCGGCGATCGATTGGATATTCCTCTCCGTTCGTATCTCTTTTTCCAATTTCGGTCTCGATTAGTTCACAAGATTGAATGGCCAATTCGTTCCTTTTGGCCAATTCGTTCCTTTTTTCATCGAGTTCAGTCTAGTCGAGTTCAGTCTAGTCAATACTCACTCTCGATGGTAGGATTGGATAGGGTTTTGGTGGGCAAAAGTAATCTTAGCTAATTCCTGTTACCTAAATTAAACGAAACTAACAATAGAAGGTGAGTGCACTAACTTGACAGATATAAATATTTAATTATGATTTTCCAAAATTTTAAGATTTTGAGTGCACTTTCACAACAAATTTTATATTTGTCCCTACTAAAAATGTCTCTATGTGGAGCTTTTGCTCATCTTACTTCTCTTGCTCCGTTTTATCGCACGTAACTTTGGGTGATCTTTTGTTCTGATAATTGTGCTCTATACTTATTCGGCCAGGCGAGTGCTTGACTGAGAAATGATTCAATTCCAAAGAAACTATTCTTCTGAACGTCATTTGTCTGAATACCAGTCTTCAAATACTAGTTGCTTAGCCCGAAATAATTATGTTACAGTCATCATACATCAACACACCCAAGACGCCAATAAGCTAAGCTTTTCTCCTGTGGAATTAAGTAGAACCGCTCCCAATTGTGTACGTGCTTGTGGAAAACTCGCGAGCCTTTCTTACCGACCAAAGAAAGCTTCAAGTCATGAGAAATAGCCAGCTTCTATATCACTGTTCTTCCATATGCGGCCGGCGACCTTGAGCTTCAGTTCCTGTCCATTACCACCAGAGAAGGACAGCGCCAAGGTTCTTGGGATTATTAGACCATCCTGACTATCTCGGACTTTCCTATGGCTATCTCGAATGCTCCTTGGAATGCCTTGCCATATTAACCTTCTGCCATTCCCCCCAACTTCAAGGCTGTAGCTGAACTGCCTTGCTTCGTCCTCGTTGCCCATAAAACGTAGAAAGGCCATATAAACAGGAGCCATCTCGAGCAGAAAAGCCTCGAAGTGCAAGCAAAATTGTCGACCAAAACAGTTGAAGATCTGCACCAATAGAAGATTTATGCAATTCCCTGTTATTCTTAGCATTAGGGAATATGATAGCCCAAAGTTGAAAAATGAAAAACCTCTTCCCTTTAGGCCTACTTCATACCTTCTTTCTTTTTTTCCTCTCATTTTGCTATAAAATAACTCTAAAAGGTAAAGCAACTATTGGTATTTGAAATTAGATAGGCTGCCACTTTACATGGCATGAACTCTCTACTTCGAAGGACCAACTATAAGCCGAGGCATCTTTAAAAAATGATATGTCTAGGAAATTATCAGCCTCTGCAGAGTGATTTTGCTTTCTGCCAGCAGAACTTAAGATAAATAGTCCGACCAATTATTAGTAGTGCTCAGACAAATAACCAAATAAATGTACAGGACTAATCACTACTCATCTTTTTCGTACTCAGATATCAGACAAACAACTAAATATTAGGAACTTACAGATACACTGAATTGGTTCACCAAAATATCATTGGAGCCATGTACTCGAGATATCTTTTCCCCCTTCTAAAAAAGTCATGCACTACCTAATCACACATTAAATTGCTGATACAATATTTCAAACAACCTCAGCCACATCTTGGAATTTTTATAATAAAAATGACAGATAGAAAGAGAAGTTAGAGCACTTACAGTCAACATCCATGTAGCATTCTCGACATCTCGTGGATTGGATTTGACATATCTGTGGTTAAAGGTACATCCATCATGCATGTCAACATTGTGGTCATCCCTAAGATGCATGACAAGACGTGGAATATCACCAGTAACAGAACAATCAGCTCCAGCATAAGGGCAAGCATAGGGACGATGTTTGCAGTTCTTTTCATGCTTAAGCTTACTGTAGTACGGAAATATGCCCCTACAACCCAGAAGCTGAAATCTGCAAGGGAGTTCTAGGGATTCTGCAACTTTTTCTAGCACCAAGCATCGTATATCTCCAAGCTCATGGCGACAAGTTGGACATAGGTTCTCGAGTTTGGTCTTGCAGCTTGAACATAGAGTGTGGCCATTCGGACACTGACAGAATTGAAGTCAAGTTGATTGTTAATAGCTAGGAGCACACAACCAATTCGAGTAAATGAAAACCATGACAATCCCATCCTCATCCCTCAAAACCCCTCAAAAGAAGTCCTACTTGAATTTGAATAGAAGTAGTAGCATAAGTACTGTGACGATCCCACCCTCATCCTCAAACCCCTCAAAGGAAGTCCAATGATACTGCTGAGTTTAGGGGTATGCAAACAATGATAAACCATTCAACATCATAGCTGTTGATGTGCAAATCTGACAGCTTCTCAAGGTGCCAGTATAGAACCTACATGCTTGGAATCTACACACCTGATGCCATATACAAATAAGTCACCAAGCTTTGCCCCTGGGGAAATTTCTGATGCTTAAGCTGTTATATAGGTTTTAAGTGGGAAAGGAAAAGCAAGTGTGCATTTAAAGAGAGTGTTATGGTATACCTGGGCAAGTACATCACCGAGGCAAGCCCATATATTTTATCGACCTCCATTGGCAGGTTTTCTTATAGTGGGCCTTCATTTAAGGGCCTCTGCTAGACATCTTTTTATCTTATGAACTAATTCCGACAAAATAAGCATGGGTTAAAAATCACTACTATATAGGATTCTACTGATTTTTACAATCTTAAATATAGATATTCCAACATGAGGATACCAATTTAACATGACTGAGATTATATAAGGTTTTTTGATCATAAAACCACATGATTTTAATATTTAAATCAAGTTTTAACAACTTTGTCTACACCAGCACCTTGTGGACCAGACCCTTCAGATTTGTGCATCAACAACGGAGTGAGACTGTGGCGTGACCTTTGAACATAGATTCTGTTGAATTGAGGCTAGTTTTTGTCCTCGAGAAATGTGAATTAAGATTTCACTGAATCCTCACTCTGACTACTGTATGATGGAGAAATTAGATACTTCTTTACCCACAAATCTCAAAGCAGTCGCAAGTTTTTGCTATTTCATCTTAAGACATCGAAATACCTTGTAGTAAAGGAGCCTTTGAACGTATAGAAGTTTGGTAGAAATAGATTTACCTGGTAAATAGGAGGGTACATTAAACTCATACAAACAGGACATTCAAGTAGATCGTGCACATCCTCATTTAAGGGTGTCCATGCACTTCCTCCCAAGCTTGTGGCAACTTTTCCACAATTGGACCTTCTCGACAGCAACTCTGATGACGTGGTATCATGATCAGTAAATGAAATCTGGGAGCCAAGCATATTACTCATGTCCTCTAGTAGCTGTGGCCACACTTCAAAAATAGCACCCCACCCCCTTTCCCACTCTCTCAATCTTGCTCCTTATGTATCCGATATGCTCTACTAGCTTACGTCACAGATGAATTAGCCCTGTCAAACAATGCCCCCATCAGACAATAAATGTTCAGCAGAAGCTTAAACTGTAAAAGATACTCTATTAATCGATCGCTGCTCTAAGTATGACAATAGGATAGCTCAAAATATAATTTTGGCAAGCAGTACAAGATATCCATAAAAATTCTCCATGTACACTCAATGTAAGAACAGCAGATTACTTTTCAAAACAAAAGGTCACCAACAAGAAGTAACTCTTCGTGCATTATAAAGTTTAAATGGGTAACACATCCTCCAGAGATGTACTCACTTCCTCCTTAAGACACTCCTGCATGAATGCCCATACCCCCAATAGATTACACCCGAGATAGGACGCTCTGTGGAGGACATATCAAATGGAGAAGCATCTATTGCCAAAACCCATCGCCACCACTCTTTGGCGCCACAAGACTCTAATCACAAAATTTTTCATGAAATGAAGACCACAAAATAGGCCCATCAACATGTATTACTACTGCCCTCGTCCACAAGAACAATAAGTGTGTCTACTTCAAGGAACTGAAAATGCAATCGCTTCACAGAGACTGACATACCAGGGCTTGAGCCCACCCTAGGCAAGCAGCAACAGCGGGCAAGTTAAGAGAAGAAAAAGATGCAACAGCAGTGGGCCAACTATTAGAGTAAATTTATCCCATTTCCCAATGCCAAAAAGCAGCAACAGCGGGCAAGTCAAGAGAAGAATAGATGCTATACTTGTGGAGCACTATTTTATTGTGGCGGTGACGAGCAATGTACCGGCGAAATAATCTCATCAAACTCAGCGTTTTATCCACTATCCTCCCAACCTCCCCCTCCTACAGAACGGAAATCGTAACCGACCGATTCGATAATCCCCCCGCCATTCTAGGTTTTCGGAGATTCCGATGATTCGAAACACAACACGGAGCGCGAGAGCAAGCAAATCACGGTAGATCCCGCGAAAAGACACCACGCGGGAGAGTCCGTCGCGAGCGCGCATACCTCGACGAGAACCCCGGCACGTCGTCCGTCGCGGTCGTTGCCGACGAAGTGGGCGGAAACGAGGAGCGCCGCAAGAGAAGCGCGAGGGGCCGAGAGCTCGGAACGGCCCGGCGAGGCCTCGATCATCTCGAGCTCGCGGGCGATCGCCGTACCGCCACGGCAGATGCAGCAAAAAAAAAAAGGGGAGGAGGAAAGGCCGAAGAGCGGGACGAAGGGGAGCGACGGCCGCGGGAGCTGGACGATTCGGGAGGGGGAAATGGCGTGTCGCGAATGGAGAGAGTGGTGCGGGAGTGACGAAGGATGGGGCGAGACGGGTCTCTGATTGAAGCTCCCTCGAGTTGCGTCGCCACACCTGTCGGCTTTTGGAAAATGTGGGGGGGGGCGTGGGGAAGAGATCGTCGGTCGGTTGGTGCTTTTGAACTCTCGCGTCGCGCAGAGAGAGAGAGAGAGAGAGAGAGGTTTTGCACTATGGTCAGTGGAATTAATGGGGAGAGATACGCTCTGCTGTCTGCTCTGTTGTGTTGTGGCGGTCTCTGGATGGATGGGATGGATGTGGAGGAGACGAGGATTCCCCCGCACGCAACGTTCGAAACGACCCCGCTTATTAAAAAAAAGTCTTATGAAAAGACGATGCCTTTTTCCACCCCCCGCGCTACGTGCCGTTGGAGGGTATTTTTGAGTTATGTTAATAGCACGTTTGTCTCGGAGAAAATTTTATGGGAATTTTTTTTTTTTTAAGAAAGTGATTAAGTGTTCTTTATTTGGTGATAGGGACCGAATTTGGATCTCATCACTTAATTTTGGGCCCAAAAAAAATCTTTTTTAAATAATTTTTTTTTCTCTCTCTTTTTCATCCTCCTCTACTAGTTGTCAGCCCTCAATAAAGGCCGCAGCAAGCCGCTGCCATCGTCGTTGAGGCCTCAACCCTCGTTGGTCTCCACCCGGCTGCGCCTGTGGCTGGTCGCTGAGTGGAGGAAGAAGAAAGAAAAGAAAAAAAATAAAAATAAAAAGTGATTTTTAAATAAAAAATTCAAAAGGAGCGAGAAGTGTTATCAATTTTTTAGAATTATGAATCTATTTTCCTTATTTTATGCATGTATATATTTCTTGGCTAAAAAGTGTTTTGGATGGACTAATCATTTTTAGTGAATCAAATCAATGAAAGTTCGGAAAACTAGTTCTGAAAAAATAATTTCCCCCAAACGAATGCATCCTTAAGGGATAATTATTCAAAGGATCTTTGAACTTAGTTCAACGTGTAATGTCACCTCGGAAATTTAAATTTGTTTAATATAGTGTATGAATTTTAGCTTAATGCGCAAGGTCATCTCTAAAATTTTTATATGTACAGTGTGGTCCATTAATTTTTTGTATATGTTCAGTTTTATACAGAGATGTTCAATGTTGTCCTTAAACTTAAATTATTGGAAGAAAAACATTAATTTTTTTTAATATAGTTCGTGGACTTAATTAAACGTGTATCAAAAGTTTATGAACCATATGAACATATTAAAAGTTCAAGGATAATATTGCATATTAGGTCAAAGTTCAATGATCACATTAAACAAATAAAAAATTCATTGAGGACATTTGCACATTGGGCGGAGTTTGAAAATCATTTATGTAATTTTTTCTTGCATTAACATTCTCTCTTATCGTAATTTAATTTAAGAAAGTATCATGACTCTTTTAAACTTGATTACGATGGCACATCGTAACGCGCGATTTTGTGCTCGCAGTTGCTGGAGGCTTGTCTGTAGACAAGCTACTGATCCATATTTTGACATTTCATTTCAAGGAAGTAGGAGTTGCGAGAGATGCACACATCTCGATGCAATATCTCTTTGCCGCAACAATTTGTCTCGACTAGGTTCTAACCCAAGACACGATAGGTTGCCATGGAGTGAGAATGTTTCTAAGGCTCTGTCGTTATGTGGGACAGTGGATTACAAACAAGTTCTGATTTGCAATTGCTTCTAGCCCTGGTTGAGCTTTCGACCTCCTCTACATCTTAACCGGTGGGCCACAACAAGCTCATATCGAGGGTGTGAGCCACCGCCGAGGCCTCTTGAGCCCCGTTTGGTTCAACTTTCATACAGCTTTGGCGTCTCTTGGCTCGTTTGGTTCGACTTTTCCAAACGCCAGCCCCAAAACCCCTTCAGGAAAATATTTCGCGTTTGACAAATATTTTTGAAAGCTCATTTGCCAAATATGAGCATTCCCAATACTAAAAGTCGAATGCTGGTGAGGAGATGCTTTGGGCATTGAGTATTTTGGAAATGCAAAATATCACTGTTCACCGCGTTCATCTTCTTCCCCCTTCATCTTTGCTTCCCTGCCCATCTTCTTCCCCATTGAGACTCAGGCTTCTCCGCGGCCGCCATCGCCGCTTCGGGGGTTGCGTCCCCGGTGACCATCGCCTGGGGTGGCGCCACCAGCGACCCAAGCGGTGGCACCACCCGCGACTCAGGCGGTGTCGCCTAGATCCGCGTGAACCAAGCGACGACGCCTGAGGTCGCGACCTTAGGCTGCCAGATCTAACGGTCCAAATGCCAGATCTGGCCGCCGAATGGCCAGATCTGGCCTCTGCAACCTGTGGCGATGGCATCGCCCGAGGTCACGACCTAGGCGGCCGGATTTGGCAATCCGCCGGCCACGGATTTGATTTTCATATTTAAAAATAAAAGCAAAAGTCCATTACAAATGTAAGTTTTGCCAAATGGTATTTATGCTAAAGTTACATTTTAATGCTATTTGAGACATAATTTACCAAACAGTGTAACATTTCGGAAAACCCCTTTACTTCAAAGGTATTTGCATTCTCTTAAGGATATTTCCTTAAAGCCGAACCAAGCGGGCCCTTGGTGGTCCAAGAAAGAGAACCAGGGGAGAGAGAGAGTACAGAGAGGAGGAGGGAAGGTGGGGTCGGCAACAACGGTGGAGATGGCGGCCGGGTGACGGTCAATGGCTGCAAGTGGTGGTGGGTGGCGGCGGTCAGCATATGGAAATTTGGGAATTTGGTTTGTGGATTGATAATTTGAAACAATGATGTGCTTCGTGTCTTTTAAATTAGCGTAATTTGGTCCTTTAATCACGAGATTCATGTCATGTAATATTGTTTTATACAAAAGCAGAGATGAATGTAGCTAATTTTAAAAGCTGGAACTGATGGTAGACCGTTCGAAGAAAATACACTGGTTGAATTAGGAACCAACACAGTTTCATTGACAGAGCCGCTGACATCAAAGAAGAATTCAAATAGAAAAAGTAAAAGGAGACTTAAGACTAGAAGATTGAATTGGCTTCGGTCCCTCAACTTCCATTCTAGATGGCTCTCACATTTATTAAACGACTTTTGCCTTGCTTAATAACCAGCTATCCTTTCTCCTGTTTCATTACTTAGCCATATTTTTCACTCCTAAACTATATAGACAAAATAAACATCATCTAAGTAAAATAAACGCAGCGACACATTTTGTTATTTCAATTGTTTGTATAATCTACTCATATTTCTTCATTCAAAATAATACTATTCTTCCTACCATAACATGTCAGCATATTCTAATTTTTAAAAGAGCAAATAAGAAATTTCAAAGGAGCTACTAGCTCGATCCCTCATCTTCAGATGGACCGTTCGCTCGCGCGCAACGTTTTCCACATGTTCAGCGTTCATGCGGACATGCGTACCTTAATCTTGATAGATTAATGCCTAACAAAGCCATGTAAACACATACCACGTAGCAGCATCAATTGACCGGACCAGCCCACGGATCGACCCGCCCCGTCAAATCCACATCAGCCGGATGGAAAAAAGGTCAGCGCAGCATCCGTCAGCCGGACTTCTCTTTTCCATATTACCCGCGCCTCCGACCATCGTCTTTTTTCTCGTGGAAGACTCTTCTTTCGTGCACAAAACGATCTCTTAGCTTCAACCGATTAGGCCCCACTTTCGACAAAGCCGATTGCTTCAAGGCAGCGATCACCGCTCGCGTTCGCGAAGGCAAGCAAGACGATGGCCTTTTTCAGTTCTTTATTTCCCCCCCCTTAATTAAGGCTCAATTATTGACGCACTGTTATGTTCGAGCCGGTAAAGGCGAGCGAACGACGCGTGATTAATTCGTTCGTGCGTTGGATAAAGGCTCTGGAGGCTTGCGGGGAAAGGACCACCGGCTCCACCTGGTGTCCCCCAAAGAAGACCGAAACCCCACGAAGACCACGTCAAAGAGGCGGCTTCAGAAGAAGCCAACCTTCCTCCCGTCATCCGCTCGTGTATATATACCAAGCGCAAGAAACTGCGCATCCAAGAACTCGACGTAGAAACCCTCTTATCATCTGGTTTTCTTCTCTCTAGTTTCGCCCTTTTGTTATATACGTGGTCGTCGTCCCGAATAGCCATGATAGAGATCGCAGCGTACGTGCCGGACGTGTTCGTTAAGGTGGCTGCTTTCCTGGTGGTCCAGGCTCTGGTGTACCTGATCCTCTCCAATTCATCGGACGTGTTCTCCAAGGACAAGAAGCTCAGGTCCCTCAGCTTCAAGCCAGCTCGCTCCGCCAGCATCCGCCGGATTCTGGCCGTGTTCTCCGATGTGCCGCAGGCTGCTGCCGGCGAGCCGTCACTGTGCTCGTCGTCCTCCGATGCCCAGAGCATGCCGATGTTTGAGGATCTTCCCGGTGGCTATGAATGTTCGTCCTGAAATTGTTGGGGGTGTGGGGAAGGGATAGTATGGCAATAGCTCGTAGTTCTGCCAAAATTCATTGATTTGTTTGTTCAAATATTTATCTTGGAAATAAAATTAATGTTAGTAGATTGCTTTTGCCGATGCATATCGATCGACATCTTTGTTGTATATAATTGAAAGAACCATTGACAATTGAGAATTCTGCCAAAACCCTACGTTATTCATATGACAAAGGATACGAAGAGAGCCAATGCTCCTCAGTCCTGTACGTTTCAAATTACACAAATCTAACTGCGATATATGGTGACATTTAAAATGATTTAGAATATTTACATAAAATGTTATTTTAGTCGCGAAGAGAGCTTGAATGTGACTTCAATTTGCGAGTAAAAAAGAAGGATGAAATAGTTTTTCTTTCTTCATTTTTCAGAACACTTTGAAAGTCTTTCCAAAATCTCGATTAGAAATCTTAGAATCTATATTTTCCCCCTTTTCGTTCTAGCGAAAGGTTGCGGAGGGCTGATGACCCCAAATTAGCTTTTGTGATTCCAAAATCACCTTTTAATTATGTTAATATAAATTGTTATTATCGTTGGTTGTTCAATTGACGCGTGCAGCTTCGCCCCGTTTTCTGGAAGCTATAGGGGCCAATGTTTGGGCAACCGATGGCCCTCGTCCAGCCATCGGAAAGTTGTCGCTATAAGAGATGGCCGTTCTTGACTAGTATAAATAAGGCACTCCCTCATTTGGGCAAACCCATCAAATCCAAAAAGCCCAACCAAATGCAACCTAATCTCACTCTTAATTCTACTCGCTCTAGCTCATTATAAACACTTTGCAATCAAATCACTGAGCATAAGTAATTATTATAGAGTGAGGTACACTTAAGTAATTCTTGTAGAGTGATTCGATATCATCTTGACTGTTGTAATCAATATTTTGACTAGTGGATTGGGAGAACTCCCGAACAGGTTTGGGGAGTGCTGTAGAGGGAACGATTTGGAATTCAACCACTATGAATTAGCCGAGAAATTCTCTCTCTCTTTTAAATTTTTTATTTTGCACACTTGGAAATGGTTAAATAATTTGCTTTTGTAATTATAAGATGTTTATTCTGTTTATTTTGATTATCTGGGCAAAAAACACCCGGTCATAGAAATCCTCATCGAGTGATACCGGGTAGCAGACATAACATTCCAAGTTCCAGATCAAATGAGAGAACTTGCGGGGTTATTTATGCGTAGATAATCGAACTCAAACAAATAGCACTAGGGCACTTATTTTAGAATAATGGTCTAATGAAGCAGGTCAAGGTCGTCTCATGTGGTAGCAACACAGAACACCTCTCCACTTTAAGGCATAGTCAATAGAACCCTCACGTCACTCAATCTCATTATGCTAGTAAAATCTATATATATTTTTATAACACGGCTCGAGTTAGCAAAGCCAACTTATATTTCTCACAATTTCTTGTCAAATTTATATTTTATCTATTTGGCATGCTCCGTCATCACGAAAAGAAATCGAACACCACGTGAGTGTTGATATCTGTGATTTGGTCTCATGCATACCAAGCACGCTCGCGCACGTGTGACCGAACATGATTTTCGGCATAAAACATGGGTACAACTTCGTCGGACCTTAGCAAGGCGAAAGCGGAGATCCATTTCTTTTCTGTTTTATCTAAATATTTTGTTCATGGTCCAACAAAGGGGATGTAGCTCAGATGGTAGAGCGCTCGCTTAGCATGCGAGAGGTACGGGGATCGATACCCCGCATCTCCATGTCCCTCCCATTTCAACAATTTTATCCTCATTTTTTTTTTCGTCGTTTCCAAATCAGTTTTACACTTTTTTTTTGTCGTTTTCTATCCACGCCCGGCAAAACCATACCAACTCAACTGCTCTGACAAAATATAACAAGAGAATCGTTTTTTTCCTCTCCAGATAACACCTCCCTGCTCGGGATAAGACTCGCTGGCGCACCCTCCCCAACTCCCCCGAGTCCCTCTCGATCCCGCTCCCCACCAATCGCCACTTGACATTTCGTTTGACTCGGACCCGATGCAACAGCAGTAAAGCAAGGATACCCAGAATCCGATTCGCCAGTTCTCGGTGCCGGGCTCCTAGATTCGTTCAATCCGAAGGTAAGGAGATGAGTTCGTCGAAGACGCTGCGGAAGTTGCAGGTGGTGTCCCCCGTGCCCGCCGACATCGACATCGCCAACTCCGTCGAGCCCTTCCACATATCCGAGATCGCCGACGAGCTCGACCTCAGCCCCGATCACTACGACCTCTACGGCAAGTATAAGGCCAAGGTAAGCGCCGGGCTGGAAC
Organism: Eucalyptus tenuipes; assembly: GCA_014182365.1. NCBI lineage: Eukaryota > Viridiplantae > Streptophyta > Magnoliopsida > Myrtales > Myrtaceae > Eucalyptus > Eucalyptus tenuipes. Next base: position 25,126,049 of record CM024538.1, on the reverse strand, counting down.
GGGTTCTGCTGCTTGCTGGGTTGCCATGTTGCGAGATTGATGAATGAAGATTGGATTTGACCGAGTGAATTGCGTAGGTTCTGTTGTCGGCGCTGGATGAGCTCGAGGGACGTGGAGATGGGTACTACGTGGTGGTCGGAGGCATTACTCCTACCCCTCTTGGGGAAGGCAAATCCACTACCACTGTTGGGCTCTGCCAAGCTTTGGGTGCTTTTCTTGATAAGAAGGTATAGCCTTGCTTCTTCCTTCTTTCGATCGCCACTTGTTAGTTCTCGGTTGATTCATTCGGAATCGATTCGAAAGGTGGGTAACGTGGTTGTCGTTGCTGGTTTATAAAACTGTGTGCAAATGCCTTTACCGGATCCGCTTTTTCCAACTCTAGCATGGTGATGCCAGACATGATGACGAGATTTGATTTGTCGCGGCAGTTCTTTATTGCCCATTTGATGGGTTCTGCCAATGTCAATTGAGTGTTGTCTCATAATCTAATCCAATAAGCTGTCAAACTCGAAAGCTTTCAGTTAGGTTTCGGCATGAGGCTAGGCTATTATGGTGGACGTGGACCTTCTCTTCTGTTCCTGCTGTGGGGTTTGTCTTTATTCCCCCGTCCTTCTCTCCAGTTGGTTTCTACTGAGCTTATATATGAAGAACTTTATCATTGAAAAATGTCAGCACCTCAACAGAAAATCTAGTGGATTTCCAAATTCACCGGTGTCTTTCAACTGTGACATGGCTATTTGCAGGACATGGTCTGAATGCACACGGTGTCGTGAGTGGAATCATGGTCCTGACTTGCTTGAGCACAATATTATGTTTATGCACGATGAATCCAATTGCTATTACCTAAGGAGTATTTAAATAATCTGAATGTGTCACAGTGAAAATGTAAAAATTGTTCGCTCTAATAAAGTTCACTTTCTTTTTGTATTTCAGAAAAGCTAGTTTTGAAAATTAATTTCAGCACATTGATCCAAACTGATACAACTGATACTCTAATCTATCGAAGTCGCTTTGTTTGGATGTTCTGAATGACTAAAACCACTCTGAAGTCTGTCTCGTTGGATGTGATTCTGTATCAGTGAGCAAGAGAAAGGTGGAGAGATCTTAGAAGTATGACTCACCTAAACTGTTCCTCTCCCATTAATACATCTGGAAATAAGAGTTGCTCTTTCTTTGTAACTTCAATAATTTCCATGCTCTTCTAAATATGCAAAATCATTCAGTTAACAACTAGAAATTTGCACAAGCCGTTCCACTTCCATCTTGTTTAACCAAGAATGATGTCAGTGGTGAAATCATTTAGTGGCATCAGTATGCAGTTAATGCATTTTAAAACGTAATTTATCTATTTTTTATTTATTTTACAGATATGAGACTGATTGTCTGCTTCATTGAATGCTGGCATGTTAGAGGCTGGTGTTAGCATCAGTTTCTGTTAACTTATTGGAATGGTCAACTCATTCTCATCTAGATTATAAAGTTTATGATCACTGGACTGTGAACCAGGTACGGATCTCCCCCACCCAATCCAACCTAACCTCTAAGGAATTATCATCCAGCCCACCTACTAATAAAAGTATATGAAAACTCTATAAACCTTTGCTCAATGTTAAAGGAACTTTTTTGTAGATCCCAACTTTAAAGGAAGTATTGATGGGCACTTTTTTGTAAACACACTTGGTGTATGTGGAAAGATCTAACACAAATGTTGGATTTATTGCTAGTTTGATAATATTAAACATTATCAAAAGTTTGCATTCTGCTACTTTGGGAGAGACCCTCTAGGAAGAAACTTTGATGTGCTTGGGTATCTTAAAGACTCAAAAGGTCATTAAGTTAGTTACATACTCTTGCTGTTTACTTTAAATCAACAAGTCATCTTTCTATCACTACCAGTAATGGTAAGGCATCTTTCTGGAGTGCATACATATTCAATAATTGAAAGAATGAATTTATTTTCACCTAAGAATTCTGTCATAAATTTCTAGAGCCAAAAAAAAAAAAAAAAAAAAAAAAAAAAAAACACACTAATAAGGGATGCCTGGCCTCTCAAGATGCTTTTAGCAGGTCCCTCTTTTTGATCCTTGATTTTGGCAGTGTATTAAAGCATGAAACTAAGTGATATTTTATGTGAATTATTTAAATACAATAGATCTCAACCATGTAGTTACAATTTTAGGTGGTCACATGCGTGCGTCAACCATCGCAAGGACCCACTTTTGGAATTAAGGGTGGCGCTGCTGGGGGTGGCTATAGTCAGGTCATTCCAATGGATGAATTCAATCTTCACCTTACTGGAGATATCCATGCTATAACTGCTGCAAACAATCTTTTAGCTGCTGCTATTGATACTCGGATATTTCATGAGTCCGCGCAGTCAGATAAGGCGCTTTTTAACCGGTTATGCCCACCGAATAAAGAAGGTAAACGTAACTTTGGCGATGTCATGTTGAGGCGTCTGAAGAAGCTTGGCATCTCCAAGGACAAGCCAGAGGATCTTTCCCCACAAGAAGTTAAGAAGTTCGCTAGGCTTGATATTGATCCAGATTCTATCACTTGGAGGAGAGTGATGGATGTAAATGATCGGTTCTTGAGGAAAATTAGCATTGGCCAGGGGCCAGAAGAGAAAGGAATGGTGAGAGAAACAGGGTTCGATATATCAGTTGCTAGTGAGATAATGGCTGTTCTAGCCCTTACAACATCTCTTGCAGATATGAGAGAGAGGCTAGGGAAGATGGTGATTGGAAATAGCAAGGCTGGTGAACCTATAACTGCTGACGATCTAGGTGCTGGAGGTGCTCTAACTGTGCTAATGAAAGATGCTATTAACCCTACTTTGATGCAGACACTTGAAGGGACTCCTGTACTTGTTCACGCCGGTCCTTTTGCTAATATTGCTCATGGGAATTCTTCCATTGTCGCAGATAAAATTGCGTTGAAGTTAGTGGGTCCAGGTGGTTTTGTGGTGACAGAAGCTGGTTTTGGTGCTGATATTGGTACAGAGAAGTTCATGAATATAAAGTGTAGATATAGTGGATTAACCCCTCAATGTGCTGTCATTGTGGCAACGGTAAGGGCCCTGAAGATGCATGGGGGCGGGCCTGAAGTTGTTGCTGGAAAGCCTCTTGACCGTGCCTACTTATCAGAAAATGTTGCTCTTGTTGAAGCTGGTTGTGTGAATTTAGCTAGGCATATCTCCAATACAAAGGCTTATGGCGTAAACGTTGTTGTGGCAGTGAACATGTTTTCAACAGATACTGAAGCAGAGTTGAATGCAGTGAAAAAGGCAGCACTCTCTGCTGGAGCCTATGATGCTGTTATCTGTACTCATCATGCTCATGGTGGAAAAGGAGCGGTAAGTCTCCTCCTCTAAACATAATGCTTTAGTATGTTGTATCAACTAAAAATAAGTGTAATAGCTAGCGGAGTGTGTATACCTATAAAGAATTTTTCTTAGAGGTGGTATTCACCATTGATGTTTTATTTCTGAGACAGGAAAGTAGATTGCACCATATCAACATAAGTAAAGCAGATATGATCCAATTCGGATGCTCAACTTAGGAATCTGTTACTGCTATTCAGCAGTTTGATTTGCTCTGTCTTTAATGAACTCTGTTTTTTGAACATTTAGTTTCAAGTTTCAAGGATCCGCTATGAACCTTGTTGAAAAATTCTCAATTATTTTCCTCTTTTTTAAGGCATATATGCCTGTTATTTCTCATGCTGTCAACTGAATTCATTTAGAACTAACTGTTATTCCTGTCTTGTTGAATATTTGAAAGTGCCAAGTGCTTTATGGATAATTGTTAGTGAATATGGTCCCCCTCTTCCCCTGGGCATTCTTCGTTCACTGGGATTGGGTTGTCATTGTTTAGTTTGGTACAGACTACTTCCAGTGCACTAATTCTCCCTTAAATGATGTGATTTACAGGTGGACCTTGGAATTGCAGTTCAAAAGGCCTGTGAGAATGTAACACAACCACTGAGATTTTTATATCCATTGGACATAAGCATCAAGGATAAGATTGAGGCAATTGCAAGGTCATATGGTGCTAGTGGTGTTGAATACTCAGACCAGGTAATTTTTTTCATGTAGTCTCTGCAATAACAAGTTCCGTTTATGTGATGATATATTTTAGTTTACTAGATCATAGGTAGAAATTGTCATGTATTCTACTTTATGTGAAATTCGCCGTTAAAAGGATTTTTCATAGAGGAAGTTCAAAATTTAAAGGAGTCATAAAATTGTTGTGAGTGTCCTTTTGTTCAAATACAGACAATATACATCTTTTACAAGTAACAATGCTATTTTTGTGATTTGCAAAAGCTTTGACTCTTGCTGATACTTAGAATGTTGGTCTCACAGGCTGAGAAACAAATTGAAATGTATAGTCGGCAAGGCTTTCTGGATCTCCCAATCTGCATGGCGAAAACACAATATTCATTCTCTCACAATGCTTCAGAGAAGGGGGCCCCATCTGGGTTTGTCTTGCCAATAAGAGATGTCAGGGCCAGCATTGGAGCAGGATTTATATATCCTCTGGTTGGCACCATGAGCACAATGCCGGGTCTTCCCACAAGACCTTGCTTTTACGACATTGATCTTGATACTGCGACTGGCAGGGTCATTGGTCTGTCGTGAAGTCGGCAAAGCACTCCACTATGTTTCTGCATCATCCAGTTTCTAGCCTGGAGAAGCCATCTCGAACTTCGTAAAGGAAGATATCGGCTGTAGCTTGCTTCCGGTCACTGTTAGGTATCCTTGCTCTTCTCATCTTGTCCATGTTTCAAGTACTTTATGAGAAGAATTGCTAAGATGTTGGTAACCATTGGTTAATCTGTATCACCTCACCTTTATTATCAATAAACTTGATTTATGTTATTTCTATAAGAGAATTACATGAGTAAGCATATGTGACCCTATGACTTTACTAGCATGTTTTGAAGGAGAAATGTAACTGCTAGCAAATATAACTTTTTTTGCGGCATATTGGGTTTTGGGCAATAATCTACTTCATGTCTCGGTTGCCAATTTCCATGCTTAAAGATGGTCGGTGTACCTGATCACTTCGACGAATCAAAAGGAGCCTAATTCTATGTTCTTTTGATGCAAAAGATGGGAATCTGTTTTGTCTCTTACAACTGACGATGAACTTTGAGCTATCATACCATGAGCGAGTGCTTCTGAGAAAGAAGTAAACGGTATGGTGTAGTGACTGCGCCTCTGCTTGCTGTAAAGAAGGAATTAGGACTTCTCAAGATACTTCCACGTTTCTCTCCTATTGCACTCATATGTATATATCGGCACATCTATTAAAGAAGGCGGTGACATGAATAAGTAGATTGATTATTGTTTGAGGAACCTATTCAGCATACTGCATTCTTGTGGTGCACTTTATTAAGTATTACCTATCCTGACTGAACTCATGGACATTATAAGTCAGAATACTACAGCAACATGACCGACCTCTAGCACGCTGCACAAAGTTATTATTACATTTACGTTCCTTATCAGCGGCTTGCACCTCATGAAGAGTTAACCACTCTACAGTTCTTCCGAATCTCGCCCTTTGAACCAGTGAGTGGACTGATGCTTCCCATCTTGATCATTGAGTTGGTAAAATCGGTGAAGAAAAGGTTGGGGTTGCTGCCATAGGATTCTACTAGACTTTTTGTAGTAGAACTGGCTGTGCTGCTGTCACCAGAATAGAGAACCTGATCCGAACTGAGAAGGCCCTTGTTTACAGCTAGATTCTTGAAGTAATGGTTGTCGAATAGATCAGTTGAGTTGCGGTCTAGGGCCGTCGTCTTGTTTCCGTCGCCATTCACAGGGCATAGGCTTTGCAGGTCCGATGTCATAGTTGTGTCAAGTGTGGGGTCTGAGCCTGAATTCGCCGAAAAGTTGAACAATCTGTTGCTGAAGGTGGCGCACCTTGCTAATCCAATTGTGTGACCACCTGTACATAAGCCTCTTTTTGTTCAGCAGTGCACGAAATGATCATCCTATACACCATTAAGAATTGCACATAGTCTCTCTCGGGAAACTTCAGATGGATCTGGAAATGATTATACTTTACAACAAGATCTGCATAATTTGATATGAACATATAGAGAGCTGACAACGCGGTCAGAGTTTTGTTGCCTAATTTAAGCATGATCAGTAACTACAATCACTTTGATTTTAGATGGATGTTAAAATATCAAACATGGTAGACACTAACTAGCCCCTTGATTGAACGAGGGATACCAATACGCAATTTGTATAGAAATTAGAATGACTGAGGAGTGTCCTCAAAGTACCGGATAAAGCACTGATCCAAAGAGAGAAAAAAGGAAGAGAAAAAGAAGAGAGTACCTGATAAAGCTACCACATCTGTGACATTGAGGCCAACGGCGGCAAACTTGGAGATGATAGTGTCTAAAGGATCGATAGGAGCAGGAAGGCCACTGTTTGAACCACTCTGATTCGCCACTAACCCATCCCTTCTTCCCAGTGGAACTTTCCATGTCGGCCCCCCGCTCTGCACATGGATCCATCAGATACAGTTACTTTCTTACCGAGTTTACGATGAATACAGTGGACCAAATTATTTATAGTTTACGGGGTACCGTTGATTCTTGTATTTTTTGGTGGAATCCAGACAAAACTCTTTAGATTTCTCGTATTCATGCAGATTGGCACTTACCAAGAGCACGGAATCTCTGGCGGCTATGGCTAAGATGTCGGCGCACGATACAACGCCGCTGCACGAACTCTCCACAGCAGTTTTGATGTTGTCCACGACATCGAACCCCCGAGCGGAGTTAAGGTTGGGGCCAGCAAACTTCTCGCTATCACTTCCATCCAGGAGAACCGATCCATCGCATCCCTGGTGTGTGAGCAGAGTGACGTATTCACAGGAGAACATATAAGCCATGATGATGATGAAAGCATGAAGGGCTGATAAGTCAATGTAAGATGGGGAAAAGAGGACGATTGAATGGGTAGCCTCTCATGTCCTGTTCTGATGTATATACATATCCCTAGCCTTCGGAATACTAGGAAGTCCTAGGATGACCGAGGAAACTAACATGCAGGTAACTTACTGTTGTTCCAAAAAGAGGAATAGAAGATTGACTTTCTCGTTCTTGGAATGGTCAAGAAGTACCTTTTTTGTTCACTAACTTATTTTGCGAAATAATGATGTCCCTTGGCAGGTGCATCGATCTTTTGTTTGAGTTTGCTGGAAATTCACATGATTTAACAACCGTGGCACATCAAGTGCATTGGGTTCCTAGAACCTAGTGTATCTAATAATTGCTCGACTTGGTCTTGGGTGAGAGTAAAAGCTAGACTTCAATTTTAAGTGCATATGATGATAGCTCATATTAGTTTCACAGAAAATCAATCACGGAAAAGCATTTTACTCATATTTACCATTTGAAATTGCTTAGGGAAATGAATTAAATGAAAATATATTCACAACCAACAAAGGACTATACTCAAATTCTCCCAATTATTTCCACTTGTTAAAAACCTATTCGAGTCCACAATAGAACCTACGAACAAGAGAACCAATATCTCAAGCTTATTAATATTTACCAATTACAAGAAACTGCCCACTTAGAAGAACAATAACACAAAATTGAAACAACAATTTATATAATTGATCACGTAAGAAACGTAGTCGTTGACTGCGTGGTACGATAACGATCAAGTTCCAACGATGATATTAATCACATGACATACATTGACAAAGCAATCGTGGAAGTGAAGCCGGAGCAAGGAAGCACCCATTCTCATTTCAGCCTTGATAGCATTTTGAACTTCTTTCCTCACTATGCTGAGCAGATTAGGACAACTAGTGGAGTAGAAATCTGTTGTGAGCTGAGATTTCCCACCCACAAAACAGATCAAGAGAACCACCCATCGCAAAGACCAACTCCTAAAGCTTGCACCTCTAGACATCTTCATGAATTACTACAGCTTGTATGAACTACACATGCAAGATAAAAGGGCATCTCAAATACGATCTATTTATAATGACCAAGGGACTAGGACCTGAGTAATACACATGAGGAAATGTTTAATTAATTACCATGTTTTTTGTGGTGATATTATCCTGAAGCCTGGTGTAGTGCTGGTGATGTATGGCGGCTGCATTAGCGTTAGTGTTTCGCTTGCATGAACTCAGAGTGATATTTGCATTAAACCTAACTTTGATTGATTAGCAGCTTAGATGTTGCGGAAAGCAATCCAAGTAATGTGATTAAATTAAAAGAAATGGTGGTTTAGTGTGGCCATCACTAGGCGTATTATTATATGTGAGGATAGTGCATGCAATACATGTAAGTTTGGAAGCATTCGGGGTCATTACAGAAGCTAAGATCATCTTTGCTTCCACTTAAGTGCATGATTAAGATATGGATGCATGCGTGCTCATCTATGTATTTGATTTGATATCACTTGATGCAGTGGAGACGAGGATAAATGCGAATCGAAACACGCAAACGTGCGAAAAAATGAAAAAAAAAAAATTGTTGAAATCTCTCTACGTACTCAAGTAAAATTGAGGGAGAAGCTATCTTGGAAATGAGACATAAATATGAATGTATGTCTAGTCCCGATATTGTATATCTGGTCTTAATATTCTGGCAAGTACGAGTTTGGGATAAGGTGGATCTCATAGCTCTACGCTATGTCTTTGAAATGATGTTAAGCTTGCTTATTGAGTTTTAGCTTGTCCAGACGCTCTGGAAATTCATCAATAGTATTGTCTCGATTGTCGCTTGTTTCATGAAAAGAGCTGAACGGACATTCCTGAAGTATAGTTTTGCAAAATTAACATGACAGGTTGCGAGAGGATTTCGGGGCAAGCTCTCGATGTAAGCGCGTTTTGTTGGAAGAGTGCAACACAAGTTTGATATATTCATCGGAGATATCACTAAAAGAGAGTTTAAGTCCGAGCCTCTTAATATATCCAATAGAACTAGAAGTCTGATATATTTACTTAGGAGATCGTCAAGACGGAGTCCAAATTCGAGTCCGTCACCTTTAATAAAAAATTTAAGTCAATAAGTTCTAGGCCAACTAAAATATATTAATTGCTCATTACACTAATTTTTCGATGTAGGATTTTTCTAATACACTTCACATGTGTATTCTAACATATTTTATTCTTTTGTATATGTCTGAATCGAATTATCACACTCACGCATTTCCTAGGTGTCATTCTCAGGAGCACGTGTACCATTTAAATTTCAGTTGGCTTGGGCAATAGGTTTGCGTCCGTTGTTAGAACCCCATGATGTATATATCCAAGCTCCATCAGTATGCCATGTGTACAGCATTATGGTGAACAGTGTGCTTTGAGAAGCTAAAGGTCAACGATAACTTTTACTAGTAGTAGAACGGTCCAAATGCCAATAGATGAAGCTTTACGTGATCACGTTGTGGCTGCAAATTATTATAACAATGTCATAGGTTTGGGTGAATGATCAGAATTCGGACAATTGAAACTTAGGATAAGTTAGCTGATTCGTGAACACTTCAAAACTTCGGAAAAAAAATATTATCCTCATTTCTAATCACAAAGCCTTCTAAGTGCAAAGTATATGAGGCTGGAGACAATGGTCACGTTTTAGGATTTAGCACTTCAAGTGCCAACTAAAGTCCTATCCATTTGCCATTGACTGAAACTAAAGTCGAGGGTATATAAGCGTATATAAGCTTGTCACGTGGCTCATTGGGCTCGTACTTTGTGGATTTGTCATTCCTCATTTCGAGATTTTTCTTTAAGATTGGATTTTACATTTATTAATAGATTCTCTCGTCTCTACCTCAAAAGAGATAACATCTTATATATATAATTGTCTAAAAAGTCCTAAGCTTATTGTATGATGACTATTTTAATATACCGCGTTGAATGGTTGGAGCTGACTAGACTGCTGCATTAGCGATATTAAGTCAAAATTAGTATGAAAGAACTATATTAACAATTCATTAAAAAGTTTAAGATTACATTGGTAAAACTTAAAAGGTTTATGATTAAAGTATAATTAAAAAGTTTATAATTGAATTAGTCGAAATATAATAAATTTAGGTTTTTTTGATAATTTTTTCTATAATTTTGCATAAGACAAAATATTGGAAATTTATAACTGTATGTTTTAATCCTATTTCACTTATGAAGTTAGTATGAGGAGATGATTTAGTTTAAACCGAACTCTAATTGCATTTTCTTCAACTCTCTCGCATAAGAACTCGGTTGGTTTTATATATACTACCGGTCTTGATCCACGCGAGAAGGTTTTAACTTCTCGATGTGGGCTCATCTATTGATGCACATGCACTAGCAAATTTATGGAGGTCTGGTATTGGCTCTCCCTCTCCACGGGAGAGATAAAGCATTGAACTCGATCTTAATTAGAACTGCCAAAAGTTTATGCTCTGTCCCCATACCATAATACAACTAACATCTTACCAATCTAACACCTATGAATTTTGCATCTATTCATAGATATAGTACGAGATCAACTGTTGCAAAGTCCATAGACTTCTTTGTTGACAAAACTTTTCTCACCTTCGACCTTTCTTCGGCACGATTCTTCCATAAGTCAGGGGGTCTCTTGTTTTGTTCTTTTTGTTTCGTTGGATCCTATGCATCTGCACTTTGCTATTGCTGCCAGATTATAGCTCGTATGTCGGATTAAGTTTGGAAGAAGAACAGCATTGGATTCACTCGAAATTTCACTGCTCCAATTCACGAGAGAACAGAGCACATGATGATACTAGGAAAAAAGAGACAAGAAAACTTGAATTGGAAGATGAGCGATTCAGGACTAGAAGTGATCGCCGACGTAGGCATTCATGGTCTCTGTCCCATCGAGACCCATCGATCCCTCGCTGCCGCCGCCGTGACCCCCGCCATCCCACATGTCGGTCGCCCCGTGGCAGATCTCTTGCCCAACGATTCCCCAATCCCAGGGAAGACTCCTCCAATTGCCGTCCCCGTCAGACCAGCCGTCATGCCGTGATTCGCTCCTTGTGGGACCACTGCGGCCATCGGAGCTCCGACACCATTCGGCCTCAGGTACATCGGTTGGTTGTTGATGATCCCTTGGGCGCCGGTCAGATACATGACGCCGTTGTTGCTATACGCCGCGCTCGGCCGGCTTTGGGGAACACCCGCTGGAGAATTTGTGCTGTTGTGTATAGGACTCCGAGCGGTGAACACGGTGGTTCCATGGGGACTCATTGGGATGGGTTGAATGGTGCTCGAGGCATTGGTTGGGCTAAAGGGATAACCGCTTCCCTGGAACTCGTTTGAGAAATTGCCTGACTGATGGCCATAAGCAGGGTTCGGCGGGCACTGCGACGTAATGATTAGTGGGGTTGTGGTGTTTAAAGGGACTTGATTAGTGGTCATCGTCATTGCATTTGGCCTGAAGAGAACTGGTTGATTAGCCATCGGCGTGTTACCTGGATGAGTGTTGCGGAAATTCTGCTGAACCCCTCATGGTGGACTCACTGATTGAGCATCAGCAGTCGTGGCATATACCACCAGAGGTGCTGGTTTGACGTTTGCAAGACTCCGGGATCTGCAAGAAGCTTCCAAGTTTGGTCCAGTTGGAGGTCTAGCACAGTCTAGGTGCACGTTGTAATTGCATTGCCGGCAGCAGTAGAGCCACTGGTTGGTACCTGGTTGTGCGCAGAGGTCGCACCTGAAGCCTTCTTCTCCTTCATAAGGGGTTTTAAATATTAAAGTTAGGGAATGAGGATGTGAATCGTGTGTAGTGGATGAGGGTAATTCGAAGCATCTTTTGTGGATAAAGAAATGGCACAGCAGGCAGGGAAGTAGTCCTCCACAGGGAGGATGTTAATTCTGCAGCCGGCCCAGTGTTTCACTGGTGCTGTGTATTTTGGTGAGTACTACCGGATGATGATCCTTTTCAAGCTCAAATACTTTCGTTTGGCCTTCTGCTTCTTTATTTAGCTTGCCCATCTCCCTCCTCTGTGTGTTTGAGTGTGTTTATTTGTTTTTGTGTGGAACAGAACTGATGACTAAATGAGGAGCAAGATATGTGATGCCTTTATATGTCATACATTGAAGGCGCGTCAGCTTCAAGACCTCGACGATGAGCTCATCTTTAACCTTGAGGAATTCATGGAGCGTTAGGATATAAATATTAGTAAATACCAAAGATTCGTTATCATATGCTGTTTTGGGTTCTCCCTGAAATCATAAAGTAATATACAACATGTAACTTGTTGGTAAATTCAAGGGTCGAATAATTGAGATTGAAGTCTGCATTTCATATTGTCGTGGTGACGGTGAAAAGTGATGTTTTGGCTTAGTTCTCTTAACTTATTGTAAGACATTGTTATCAACTTGTCATAATGAATTCTTACATTCTCTTGAATGAGTATAAGTCCGCATTTCACATTGTGGTGGGACATCGAAAAGCGATATTTTGGCTTAGTTCTCTTAACTTATTGTAAGACGTTGCTATCAACTTGTCATAATGAATTCTTACAGCGATGTTTTGACTTAGTTCTCTTAACTTATTGTAATACGTTATTAACTTGTTATAATGAATTCTTACTTTCTCTTGGATGAGTATAATCATGCTAACTTGTCAAGATTTTCTCTCTCTCTCAATGTGATAAGTTGCAGGTCAATTGTAATTCTTAACAGCACCTTGTTGGGCTCATTTCCTGAGGACTGTTCAAACCAATGTACAGTGACTCTGTACCTTTAGTGGAAATCGATAGGAAGACAACATCTATTTTGGCAGTGGTAAAAAATATTCACCTATCTTATTTAGCCCGCTCGGATGTCCTCATTGGGCTCATTTCCTAAGGACACAGTTCGAACCAATGTATAGTTACTCTGTGGTTTTAGTTGAAATCGATAGGAAGACAACTTCTATGTTGGCAGGGGTGAAAAATATTCACCCATCTTATTTAGTCCGCTGAGATGTCACGATGAGAGTCTAGTCATTTGTCCGGTCATTCAAAAACTCAAGCACGTGAAAACGAAGCTGGTTTTTATGATTGTTCCTTTCACAATACTTTACAATTTGCACCTACAAAGGGTTTAAGATTCCATTGGATTTTGTACCCGATGCATTACTATCTATATGTTTTATATAAATTAGACATAGCATGAGATAAATAATGCAGAGCTATGTCATGTAAATGCATTATAGTTAATACCACCAAAAATTCCGAACAACTACATCCGTGTAACATGTATTCCAAACCAATTTTGCGTCACAAAAATTCCCAAATTGGTATACTTGTGCTACATTTATCTCAAACTAATTTGTGGGTTAGAAAAAATTCCAAATTAGTAAATTTGTGCGACATTTACCCTAATTTTGTCTTGAGATTTTGGTGGACTTGTCACGAGTATACTAGTTTGAGATTTTTGTAATACAAAAATTAGTTTAGGATACGTATACACCAATTTGGAATTGTTTGTAATGTGCAAAATTAGTTCAAGTTAAATGTGGCATATGTTTACCGGTTTGAGATTTTTGGTGGTATTAGCCCAATGCATTATTAATGTAATACATAACATAATTACAATGATGCATGAAGCCTATCAATTTCAAGAAAGCACATTCTTTGTTAATTTTCACAAATCAAACTATCTATTAGATTAAGAACGTAAATTAGACTTATGAATTCGATTAACAAAATTATGAATCAAGTTTAAGTTGATTTATTTAGATTTGTCAAAGATGGTTTCTCTCTATTTCCCTATAATTAAATTAATTGACTGGAGCATAAATGAACTTACTCGATCTTAATTAGATCTACCAAATTAGTGTCTATAAAATATTTTATATCTATTTATAGATGTAGCAAGAGATGAAATTTTGCGAACTTTGTATCTACTTATTAGATGTTGGATGAGATCAAATTACCTTATATCTATCTATATATTTAGTATAGGGTTAATATCACTAAAACTTCAAATTGGTATGTTTGTGATAAATTTACCTCAAACAAATTTTTTGACAATCAAAAATCCTAAACTAATACACCTGTGACAGATCTACTCCCGTTAATTTTCGTTAAATTTTACCATTGACTTGCTGAGTTTGGAGTTTTGCCCCCCGTTTGTCATAGGTTAAACTATGGTTACTCTTGAACAAGAACATAGATTTATATATAGACGAAGATGACATTTTATGCAGTTGTTTGTGTCCTTGGGAGGAAATTGGTCCGAAAATGACATTTTTTTTGGCAGGACTAGATAGTTGCATCCATCCACTGGGCCATTAATATCGCTATTTTATGCACCATCTGAAATTGAAAATTTGCGTCTAGTATCAAGTATTATTTTACATTAATTTTTTATAGATACTCACTAAATCTTGTTATGATGATCATGTCACCGCATTCTTTCATAAATTATTCTAATATTCTTTCCTCTATTTCTGATTAAATCAAGAAATATAAAACTTTTTTCCCTCTTTTTATTGTATCTTGTATCAACTGTGTGAGGATTGATGCCTCACTCCCAGATCTTGATGAAGCTTCCCAAAAAGAATGCCAAATGATTAAATTAGATGAAAAGTAAAAAAGATAGTCTCAATTCACGGTCAACTTTACGCTTGAAATTTTGCATGATATATGAAAATGATAAAAAATAAATCATGTTATTTCTTAATTATGGAAAACTTGGCTAGCGGTTCATGGCACAAAAGGGCATTAATCTGGCAAGTATAAATCAATTTGGAAATGAAAAATGTCTATTAAAAATAGAAAAGGAATGAAAGAAGAAAGTAAAGAAAATTAATTTTTCGCATGGTTAACCCAATTCATCAGGTGCAAAGTGTCAAAATCATACATTTGCAAAATCCTCCATCATCATCATCATGTGCATCCATACCGTTGAGGATTTATGAAATGATCCAAGTCTGGAAGATAATCTCTTTAATTTGTAGCAGATTCAACATACCATACGGATAAATTTTAATTGCCTATTTGACATATGAGTCTATATAACTATAAAATAAGGCCAGTGCATATGCTATGGAATTGGACATGTACAAGTTATTATTTTCAAAGTTTCAGCTGGACTAATTTCTACTAAAATATATGCAAATCCTCCATAACCATGAATGTACTCTTGAATGTGCGACAATGCACGTTGGCTGTGGCCATGTTATCTTCGCTACATACATTGTTACAAGAACTTGTTCTTCACCAGCTTGTTCTGGTGTTTGGGTACTCCTTCCCTCCCTCCCTCCTTCTCTCTCTCTATATAAAGAAAATTGACACCTAAATTTTCTCTTAAGGACTTCTTATTCATTTCGTAAGAAAATTAGGGATCGAACTCGTCGATATAAAGAAAGTTGAACCCCAAAACAATAACACTGATGTTGCATGGTGTTGCATTCTCATTATTCACTACATTCTTCTGCACTAAGAAATTAGAGATAATTTCGTTTGAAAATTGTGTGTCTGCATTAAGCATAGACCCGGGCGATTCTGTGAATTTCTTTCAAATTGGGCTCTTAATTTATTGAATTCTTAAAGTGTGCCCATTTGAGCCCAGCCTCGTATGTAGTTCAGCCACACCCCTCTTTTCCTCGGCCTTGCCGAAATTTCCTTAAGTCGTGCGTTGCCGCGCATCTTCCTCATGCATTTTCTTGAACTTCTGGCTAAGAATTAAACTCTTTACATTTAAAGTTAATTTTTTTAAAATATTTATTTTTGGAGGGCTGTCTAAAGTGCATAATTGATTTCGCCAATTAACACGATTACATATACGAGTGTGAAAACCAAGGGATTGGAATGTAAATAAATCCCAGAAAAATGTCTTTAGATATTATTTCTCCTCCGGAACTAATCGGAACTCTTCGCACAGGCTAGTGGGCCCGGTTCACTTCCAAATCACTGCTTTCCGGTCTCGATTGCCCTATATCAACACAGAATCTCAACATCCACGTGTCAGGTCGGCTGACGGCCACGTGGCGCTACTCCGCGGGAGGCTCCTCTCTCCGTGGGAGCGTATCCGCCAGCAGGCCAGCGCGCACGCGAGCCTCGCAAATTTTCCTCCAGCGTCTTCCTCCAATGGCGCCCCACGTTCACGGGCTTCAGTTCAACGCGGTCGCGCCGTCTCCCGCACTCCTCGCCCCGCAACCCCTCGGCCGCTGCTCTCCGACGAAGTCCGTCAAGTACCGCCGGAGCCGAGGTCGCGGAGGCCTCGTCGCTTGCCGCTCCTCTCTCGTCGGCGAGCAGCAGGAGGCCTCGCCGTTCACTGATCCGGAGGCGCAGCTCATCGAAGCTCTCATCGGCATTCAAGGCCGCGGTCGCTCTGCCACTCCGCAGCAGGTCCAGGTAATCCGCGAGTTCGGCGATTCATGCCTCTTTCCTTGTCGAAGTCGCGTTAGGCTCGTGATTCAAGATTGATGTGATTTTTTCAATTCTGATGAGTTTTACTTTTTGGATTGGTGAGATTTTATGAGACCGCTATCAACTGTTACAAAAGTTTAAGTTGTTGAACAAAAACGTGATTTATTATTTAAATATTCTAATGGCAGGATGTGGAGCGAGCAGTTGCAGTTCTGGAGACTTTGACAGGAGTGCCAGATCCGGTACATGCTTATTTTCACTTCTTTATTTGTTTGTGCTTGTTATCGGCAATGACACAGTAGTCCACTGTCGAAGAAACCTTTGCCCCGAAGCTTGAATGTAGTTTTTGACACTAAGAATGTCCATTGTGCTAGCTAGGCAGATAATTATATTGCATTACCGGTTTTAAAGATGATTATGCCTGTTTGGCATGTTGACATGGCGGTAATTATTTGCAGACAAGCTCCGATCTAATCGAAGGTCGATGGCAGTTGATGTTTACAACTCGACCTGGAACAGCATCCCCAATTCAGGTAGTGTTCGTGCTTGGTTCTATCATGGGATGATATCTAGCTTAAACTGCCTCCATTTGCAATAGATGCACCGCGAGAGCGTAGTGTGTTGGTAGTCCTGTGATTTGCTTGGATAAGATGAACAGTTATGAAGAAATGATATCTTGTTTGATGTTGCTTGTTTCGACTTCCCAAATAACCTAGACTGATCTGTCCTCATTTAGATGCATGTCTTCATTTCTTTTCACATACTTCTAGATGTGTTGATAATCTGTGTACATGCAGACGATAACTTTACTTAAATTGGCGAAACACATCAGATGCAGAAGATCAGAACCTGTTATGGAATTTGTCTGCCTGCTAATTTCATAAAAATATCCAATATTAAGTGTTCAAGATTTTGGATGATGTGAAGAGACTAACAGCATACCAAATCATCTGCAGAGAACATTTGTAGGCGTTGACGTGTTTAGCGTATTTCAAGAGATATATCTTAGATCAAATGATCCACGTGTGTCCAACATCGTAGTATTCTCTGAAGCCATTGGCGAGTTAAAAGTAGAGGTATGACCTCCTTCCTTTTAAGAGCTATGAACTTAAATTTTGATCGATGACTACAGAATGAAAGCCGTCTTGACATTTTGCTAATTGTGGCAGTAAACTACATAATAATATTTTCATTCTCGTTGTGCATCTGCTTCACAGTTTTTTGCAGCTTATCCACAAATTGAGTTGAGAATGAAACCAAATTTGTCTTTGCCAAATTTGTGATCCTTACATGCAAGGGAAGCTTTTAGCATTTTTTGTCCTACTAAATTTATTCTTCCATGTAATGTTCTTTATCTCAAACTTCCCGTATGTCGTGACTGGCGATTTTTTCCCTTGACATTGGAGTTGATTCTGTCATCGTGGGTGATATAAAGTATGGACAAATCTTTGGATGGCTTGTGTAAGTGCAGCGTCATATGCTTTACAACTTACAGCTATATGTTGTTTTTTATCCTTCCCACCCTTTACCAAGCAATTCACTATTACATGGAAAGTGTCGCGTTCTTTCCTCTCATATTAGTTGACTTACCTTACTTAACTTTTTACCTACAGGCAGCTGCATCAATCAGTGATGGAAAAAGGATCCTTTTTCGGTTTGATAGGGCGGCTTTTTCCATTAAATTTCTACCATTCAAGGTTCCATATCCAGTGCCATTTAGGCTTCTTGGAGATGAAGCAAAAGGATGGTTAGACACCACATATTTGTCTGAATCTGGAAACCTCCGCATCTCAAGAGGAAATAAGGTGAATGAGATATTAAGATCCATATTTCGTTATTTGACTGCCTTCTTTATTAACCAGATGAGAACTTATGGATTTGATTGGCAAAAGCCGCCATAAAATGTTCAGCTAAGGGTACGCCTTTATCGGGTTGTAGTGCAGGGAACCACCTTTGTGCTGCAAAAGCTGACTGAACCTAGGCAATTGTTACTGTCAGCTATTTCCACTGGAAAAGGAATCGAAAAGGTGAATGGAATCCAATCACCATAGATTTTGATTGAGGAGGTTCCTGAATGTTAACTGAAATAATGCTGAATCATTGTCGTAGGCAATTGATGAGATCACATCTTCAAGCAAGAACAAGGGTGACGGCGAGCTTGAACTTGTAGAAGGTGAATGGAATATGATCTGGAGTTCACAGGTAGCTTCATGGAAATTACTTTTACTGACTTTCATCGACCTGAATGGATTGGCACTTTGGTGCTTTCGCTATCACGTGAACCTAATGGAATGAACGTGGTGCGAGTATTGCAGCACTTTGTTTCCAGTTGGTCCTAGAATTTTTCTTTGTTAACAAGATGCCACAACCATTCTGACAAAATTATCTTGCCATACAAAACTCGAAAGTTTCCAACACAACTTTTGCAATACAAAATACAGCAGTGTGATTTAAACAACGGTGACCTATCCTTAGTGCATCTCATTGCTTCTTACGGGGCCTAAACTGTGTATTGTGCGGTGCAGATGGAGACAGACAGTTGGATAGAGAATGCAGCTAATGGCCTTATGGGAAGCCAGGTAGGTTTAAGAATAATGTCCTGTTCATAACCGTTTTAGTACGGGTCCATCACTTCTTAAGCACGTCCTGCTCTTTGCAGATTGTCAAAAAGAGTGGACAACTGAAATTTGTGGTGAACATCTTGCCTGGCCTGAGATTCTCCATGAATGGCTCATTTGTGTAAGCATCTCTCCTTCCTTTCTCTCTTGCTCTGGGGCAGGATATGCGCCGTCGCACTTGGTTTCTGGTTCTTAGTAGAGAACACTATATCGAAGGCAAGGTGAAAGATATATACACCTACAGAGAATATTCATGCAATTCCTGTCAGACGGCACGAAGCAACATCCAATATACGTGCATATATGGATCACTAGACACGTTGGAACATACAAGTATCTACAACACTCTTGTACGCTTGCGCATGCGCATTCACATACGCATGTGAGCAGGTGCTGTTTGGATGCCCAGATGATTAAAAATGCCACAACCAATCCTATTACGAATTTGGAGTAAGAGGACCACTACTTGATCGTCCTTGAAGGTGGAGTAGCTAAAAATATAACCTGAAATGATTGAGAGTATGAAGCATCCAATCTTTCAGAAATGCAAAGATATCCAACAAAATTTAGTTTGATACAAGTTCATGTGTTTGTTTAACTGAAAACGTCATGATAAAAAAAAAAAAAATATATACTTTTCATGAAAATTATTCTTAAAGAAAATTGTTAGTTTTCATTTATTTGATGATTTAGGTAAAGTGATTTCTTTCTCGCTAAAAAGAAAAGTCGTATTGTTTTCAATCTATGAAAACGTTATCTGTAAATTGAAGTCAGAAAATAATTTTTCGGAAATACTAATCCTTCAAACAAACGGATTCTAAATTAGAAATTTTTTTCCTAATCTCGAGCCTAACTGGTTCTCCACCGAGCTCAGCTGAGTGGGTTATAGACGTGACATGCATCCCACCGGTGGCTGGATGATGTCATTCCTGCTCATCGAGCATCAGATTTATAAGATAAATCTCTTGCTGTACGCCTTTTATTGCATTGTACGTTAAGTTTGCTCCAGTGTTCCTGGCCCCGCAACTCACTACCACTCGAGGAGCGGGGGTAAGGAAGTCCTTCACAGACGAACATGCTCATTGCGCGAATTCATGCGCACAGCTCCTGAACTGCACTGCAGTTTTCGCAAAATTTGAAGTCATGGTTTTAACGCATCTCATACCTTCACAGGAAATCCGGCACCAATGTGTATGATGTCACGATGGACGACGCTGCCATCATTGGAGGACCATTTGGATATCCTGTGGAAATGGAGACCAAGTTTAAGCTGGAACTTTTGTAAGATTTTGCTGTCTCCTACGTCTCTTCTAAACCTCTTGACAGTTGAAAACACCCCAGAATTTGATCCCATCACGCATGCATACCTCTCTTTTCTCTCGCAGATATACAGATGACAAAATCAGGATCAGTCGGGGTTACAACAACATAATTTTTGTGCACCTACGTGTGGATGGAACGAAGTAAATCTGTGACCATGTGCTTCCCAGACATTGCATGACACAAACCAATGTATGCCTATCAGATTTACAATCACGCTGGCTAAATGTAAACATCTAATTTAATACTAGTTCATTTTTCTTCCGTTGCATGCTTGCTTGGCTGGTCCATCCACTCCATGAATGGCAGATCGTGTTCATACCTCTACACAAGGCAGCATTTAAAAATCCTGCATCGAGAACAATTCGCAACCGAGATGCAAAATGGCAAGTCCTTCCTGCAAAACCTTTAGGAAAGAGCCAACAAACTATGAATAAGTAAAAAATATTGCTCTGACAAGAGCATGGCTGACAAAGATTAAACGCTTTCGGGCAATCAAACTCTGCAAACGTACTATGCCATGCTTGGAATCTTTTCAAACTTTGTAAAATAAAGACTTCGTAAGACGTCTTGTTGCATCCCTTCCCAGAATAAGGATGAGTGATCACATATCACTTTCACACACAAATAAGTCAATTGAATTCGTTTTTGCCTTTGCGAAAGAAAACCAGTAGATCTCTATAAGCAAAAGAAACTGATCCATAGAAATCCATGTTACAGGGCAAAAGAATATCAATGTAAGAATAAGTAGATAATGTTAACTCATTGACTCAATCGTTGGTTATTCTGCCTTATCCAACTCAAGATAGGTTTTCAACCAAAAGAAAAGAACAACTCAGCTGGTCTGATTGCTACAACCGCATTGAGCCATCCATAAGACAAAATAAAGCTAACTTTTAAGCAACAGTCGACAACTTCATTTGGTAGCATCTATACAAAAAGATGTGATATGAAATCTCCGGTGTTGGATACACCAACAGCAAAAGAGCAAAAACAGAGTTCGTCTTAACAAAAATTCTCACACATTCATCCCATTTGAGAAAAACCCTACTGCCACAAGAGAACCCAAAAATATGACAAGACCACTACTGGCTTTCCCAAGTCTTCCTAATCTCCACAAGTCAAATTCTCTCCTTAAACAAATGCAGTCAATTGATCTCAAAATGACTCAATCAACTCAACTTATGGAGAGAGAGGAAAAGAGAAAATCCTTCCTGCCCACCTTCAATCACCTACTTGCCTAGCTGTGTAAAGGATCAGCCAGAGGTGCTGAACACCATCATATCACGAGTCCCCAACATTAGGCTCAAAAAAACCTTCACCAAGAATCCTTTAAGAGCATAGATACCGTGATCTCATCACACATAAAAGATCGTAAATTTGTACATATACAGCAGACTTGGGCAACACTCCGTACATAAAACATCCCCATACATAAAAGGTGGCTGATTTTAATGCGAAAATACCAAAAAGTACTGGATGCTCCAGGCTAAGAAAATTAAAAATTAAAAAAAAAAAATCCAACAAGGCCTCTCCTTGAAAGAGAACTACACAGTAATAAAGTTAGCTTCTAATCCGATCGATGCGATCATATAGCAACTGATACAAACATCCAGACCTCAGAGGACTTGAATGAGTGGTCCTCCTCCTATATTCACATTAACTTACACAGTCTGGTTTCAGAGATGTAAATGCATAACATATCAACAAGTAATGCAGTCCAAAAAAATAGGGTTTTCACGACATCAGAAGAGTAAAACATAAACCTACTCACACTCGATCTCAAATGATTTCCAGACATAGAAGTAAGAATCCAAAAGATCACAATACTTTAGTATAAAGAAGAGAGTGAAGTAAACCAACAATGGTTATTAACTGGAGAGAACATCATAATGGCTAAGTTTGGAAGCCCATTGACCATGTTTTCACTCTCAACTAACAAGCAACGCCTGTAGATGCCCCAGAATTGGAATTATTTAAGGAGCACTGAGAAAGAACCTTGACACTCAACAAATTATGGCATTAGCTAACAAGCCCTTCACCAATATCAAACCTTGGAGGAGGCTTAAAATAGATGGAAAGCTAAAAATATTATTGACCATCACTGATGCTCTTCTCCAAAGGTGCATTTGTATCATCCTTCCGTTCACACTCATCCCATTTAGGATTCACATCATGTGAGACCTCGTTCTCTACAACTTTCGTCCCCTCATCCCCCTCAGACTTTGCTCTTCCTGGGATGACCCCATCGCGTTGTTCCTCATATCCTGACTCGTCTTCTTTTAGAATTGCTTCGTTTGAAATAAACTCTTCCATAGCAACCTCCGGAATTTCTTTATTTCCTAGTGTCGAATCATATTTCTTCTCTTTGGCATCACCATCAAACTTAACATCCCTTCCACCTACATCACCATCCACACAATCCATGTCCTCTCCTTTGCTCATACCACCCGGAACATTAACATTGCATTCATCTTCACTCTCATTGTCAGACTCATTCTCCACTACCTCCTCATTCACATCTTCGTCCACATGGTTCTGCCTCTCCAGGAAGTTCAACCTCCTCCTCAAGTCCTCCATTTCCCTCTCCATCAAGAAGAGCCTTTCTCTCAAAGCCAGATTCTCTTCCTCGAGTTGTGCAATGTGGGTATCTTGATCATCCACCCTATTCACTAGTAAATTGTTATAATCAGAACCGTAATTGGGGTAAACCATCTCAAAGCGATTCATTTCGTGATCCAGTCTGCTCATCACGCTGTCCTTCTCCTCTTCTACGTCACTCTCGCTGGACCCATTATTTTCCTCCTCGTTCTCATCCTCCTCCTCCTCATTATCCCTGTTCTCTACCTCATTCCGTAGCCTAATGAGACCCTTCATGGACCCATACCCATCCACACCCCACTCCTCTTTTGCCATATCAACCAACACCTCCCTAGAGGGCGAAAATATCGGCGTCGGCAACACCGCCGGCGTGACCGGACATGGGGACACCATCGAGGCAATGCCGCCCGACTTCTTCGCTCTTATGATAAAAGAAGTCGTGTTCCTGGGCGCATACGGCGCAAACCGGTTATTGAACTTCTTCTTGGGATAATATTTTCTAGACTTTAGGCGATTCTGGAACTGCAAATCGGTAAGAGCAGGGGGCTGGTAGCCCATGCCACTGGCGCCACTACTCATCCCGGCATTAGGGATCGCCTTTGGGACCTTCCTCGGGTCATTCCGCTTATCATTGGGCTTCTTGCCCTTCCAATTGCTTCTACCGGGCAACGGCATCATCGGCTGCTTCAAAGCCCCGAAACCCGGGTTCATGGAGCCGAGAAAATGCACATTGGGGTCAAGCGACGGCTGCTGCTGCTGCTGCTGCTTCTGCTTCTGAGGCCACATCTTGTAAATCCTGTTCAAACTGGGCACCTGAGATTGACTCAGCATCTGAGACTGGCCCATCAACTGGGGCTGCTGATTCAGGACCTGAGGCTGGCCAATCAACTGGGGCTGGCTCATCGACTGAGACGCGCTCATCAGCTGGGGGGGCTGATTCATGATGACCTGCGGCGTGTTCATCATCGGGCTCTGGTTCATCATCATCGGCGCCTGATTCATCAGGTGCGGCTGATCGTTCATCCTCCCCGATTCAAAAAAAAAAAAAAAAAAAAAAAAAAAAACTACCTCTTTATCCGACCACCCTCTAAGGACGAACCTATCACCCCACAAAAGATCGTATTTTTTACCGGGACGCCGAAACGGAGATCGCAAAGCAAAGCAACCCACAAAATCTTTCGCTCCGTCTCAAGAAAAAAGCAAGAAAAAATCACGCAAGAACGTCCGAATCCTAAAGAGAGAGAGACGATTCAATGGAAGAATTCAATGTCCGCGTGCGATCTCGGGCGTGAAGGATCTGTCGTCGCGACAAGATTTATTTTTCGAACGAATATTTTGAGAAGTTGTTGTCGGGACCAACGCCTTACAAAATACGAAGCGCAGCGGGAGGTATGCGCTGCGACCGACGCTGGTATTTATCTGCGAGGAAGCAACCAGACGGACGGCCCGGATGGTTTCAAACCATCGAGGGCTGATTCGGCAGCCATTCTTTTTGGACCCGTTCCCTTTTCTAGGAAGAAAAAAAAAAATTGGGTTTCCAAAATTGGGGAAAAACTTGTATGTGATTCTCATTTTTGGCAAAACGATGCTTTTGTTGCTTATCACGAATGGGGAGGACCGGATCTCTGACAGGCCCAAAAATCTTTTCTTCAGTTCACAACCTTATACCGGCCCAATTACAGTCCCCAGAACAAGGGAGATCCGATTTCTCTCCTCCGGAATATGGTAATCGAGACCGTTCCAGGTCAAGCTTCGACAACTTCGTTTAGCGAAGTCAATCTGCACCGGTCCTAGAAAGGCCTACAAGACTAAATATTGAAATTTGACTTTACTTTTCTCTCTTCTATTTAAAATATTTGTATTTTTCTGTTTGAAACCCAAGATTTTCCCATTTCTTTAAGAGGCGTAAATGAACAAGAAACGTGGTCTTCTTATATTGAGAGGTCCCATAGGGCTAAAGAGGGTTATAAACCCAATTACAAGGGACATGCTTCCAAAATTTATCTAGTCAATTGAAGCTTCTCGGTTGTAGTTTCCTTCCTTGGATTGATTAGGCTTGAAACAAGAGCTCTTCATCTGTTGAAAGAGTTCCGATTACAAGAGAGAATGTCACTTTGAAAATGTTTAGCATTTTGCATTCGCTCCTTTTTAAAGTATTTCAACTCTCACCCGGGCAATTGTGGGTTGGTGTCTAGTTCGGTTTAAAACCCATTTAGTTTATGCCAACGCACCTGAATGTCTTCCTTTCCTTACAAACAAGTTTCCTAGCTTCCACACTATCAAAATTACCATGAACAGAAGCCAAAATCACCACCCTATCAATTGACACAGCCAGGGTTCAAAGTACCACAGTAATTGCAGCTTGAATTTCCAATAACTCGGTGGATCATGGAGAAGGCCATCTCCACTGCCTGTCCTCAATCACATCTTCCACTCATGTATTATTCCACTCCTTAATATACTGCGAAAAAATTCTGAAAAACAATGATTCATCTTGCCAGTAGAGCATCATTCCTTCAGCTTCAATAACTGTGCGTAAAATAAAGAGGTCTCAAACAGTATCAATGTCTTTCATATTTGTCGTCAGTCGACAGGCTGAAACTAACTTCACTTGATGTCCAAGGGAAGCCTCATCTTGCTTACATTTTTTCATTTAAATGGAGGTTTCACAAGCCGAATGTTTAATAGTTTGCCAAAGTAACCGAGCCTAGATCTTTTTCATGGACCGTCCCGTAATTCTATCTCATTTGAACTTGGGTGTAGGATGAAGTCTAAAACCCAATCTTCTTGGTAGAGTGCATCATCGCATTATGCATAGGGAAAGTGAAATTTGTCTACAGTTGTTCCAAACTCCGCATGTTTTGATGTCTGTTCCTCTATCTTGTGCAAGCTGGGGTCAAGGTGAATGCTGATCATACAGGTACAGTATCTATGCAGACCAGTGTGAGCTGGGAAATTCTCACTGTAACAACGCATTAAGCATCCCGTTCTTTTAAACCACGCAAGTTGTTTTGCACTGTCATGGGCTGGGAATATAATACAGGGCTTGAGTCCCCTGCCTCTTGTCACGACAAAGTGGGAACTGGAAATCATATTTCACTCAGGACTGCTTTAATTATATCACTCATCCTCTGTTTCAAACAGACTTAGTTTCAAGTCATTGTGAACAGATTTGTTGAGTATTGGGTAATTGAGGATGCAGACGATCTTGTGCGGCAGTGTTCTATAAATTGAATTGCATAGTAATGCAAGTTGTACAGTTAAAAATTTTACACGACCAATTCCTCTAAGTTGCATCCTTCAGTACTACATTCATTATCGAAATAATATTATTTTTATTTTCTAGGATTACATATAAAATTAGTGTAGTAACTTACATTGGCAACTGCAGGTTCTCCTCCTTTGTAAGTTACCCAGCAAGATGCAAAAATGTATGTAGCGAAGATAACATGTTCACGACCAGCCTGAGAAAATTGTGATTCATAGAGCATACCACTTAAAACCTGTTCAATTTGGGTGAAGGAAAGAGGAGGTGCTGCTGTTCAAGGGGAATGGACATGGAGGGACAGGCACTTCCACTGCTCCTTCCAGCATCTGTGTCACCTTTTTCATCGTTGGCCTCAAGGAAGGGTCCTCTTGAATACACCATAACGTGATCATGACCAAATTCTTCAGCCTCACCCTGTTACTCAGACCCTCCGTGTCACCTTCAACCAGAGCATCCAGCCTTCCATGCATGAAGCAATCATAAGCCCAATCAGTCAAGAGCTCCCTCATTTTCTCTGCTCACCTCAGTCCCGAAACATCCCCTGCAGCATATTATCTCCAGAAGCAACACCCCGTAGCTATAGACATCCACTTTCACAGTGATGCGCAAGTTCCTGAACCATTCAGGAGCGATGTACCCTCTTGTTCCTCTTATATTCGTTTGAGTATGGCTCTGGCTCATCTTCAGGAGCTTGGCAAGTCCAAAATCGGAGATTCTCGTGTTGTAGTAGTCATCGAGAAGTATGTTCTGTGGCTTTATATCACAGTGGATGATTTGTGTAGTGCACTCTTCATGCAAGTCTAGTAATCCCCTGGCAATTCCTGAAGCAATATGGCATCTCTGGATCCAACTGGGTTTGGATTCACCTGAAAAGAGAAGGCTTGATAGTGTGCCATTGCTCAAGAACTCATAGACGAGCAACCTTTCTTGGCCTTCATCACAGAAACCAAGTAATCTAACCAGATTCTTGTGAAAGGTCTGGCCTATCACATCGACTTCTGTTCTGAACTCCCTCTCCTTGTTTTGCATCCCACTAGCTAGCTTCTTCACGGCAATTGGTGCATCGTTGGACATCACCCCTTTATAAACAATCCCGAAAGATCCCCGGCCTATCTCTTCCTTGAACCCATCCGTGGCTTGGAAAAGCTCTTGGTAAGTGAAATAACACAAATTTGATTCCATGAAGTTCTCTTTGGTGGATATATTCTTGAGCTTCTTGCGGTAAACAAAGAAAAACCCCCAAGTGATAGCACCGATGAGTAGAAAATTGACGGACACAGAAGTTCCGAATAGCACTGTTCCGACGAAAATCAAAATTCTATGATCGTGGTCTTTTATCCTTCCCTTTGGGATTGGATATTGGGAATCGTTTGTAAGAGTTGAGTCACGCTTCGGGTCTTTGATTAGGAACTTTCCTTTCAATTTAGGATCAACTCTTCCGTTGGACAGGGGAAGCTTCTTTTTCCAGCAACTGTTGCCATCTCTGAAACCGGCAGCCGCACACATGCAGTCATGCAAGCATGAGTTTCTGCATTCGTCTTCAGAGAAAGGCTTCAGCAGGGCATAATCAGACATCGGCCAACCCGTGTGCTCTAGCTCTACGAAAGTGTAAAGATCCACTATGGAACCTTGCTTCAGCTTCTTTTCATCTTCCTCACAACTCAGTGTGAAGTTAGGTATGCAACTGCCATACTCATCATTGGGGTCAAGCAAAGTGTATTTGTCGGGGCAGCCACAGTTCGGCCTGTTATTGTTACCCAGGGAACAAATACTGTTGTAGCCACAAACACCACAGCCGCGTGGAGCAAGAACGGCAGTGCATATATTTTCAGGTTCAGACCACAGAGAGGTCCAGGTTCCATTAGAATTAGAATTCTTGGGGTGTACGTATTGAGTCAAAACCCCATCAAAGTTCAGCGTAATTCTATGGTAACAAGCTGATGCTGGAGGTACTTTCACCTGTGAGAGGTAAACTTTATCGCCATTCTCTCTCAGAACAAATGGAGAAGCTGAATCGTCGAACACGACTTCTTTCCCCGGGCTCGACGTGTTCGAATCTCGGGAAGTTCCACTGCTGTGATAAGGTTCGTTTGCATAACTGGAAGGCAGGTTTATGGTGTTGAGTACGAGGTCTCCGCTGTCCAGCATCCGAAGCTGGAATTTTCCTCTGGAAAAGCTTCCTTCTGATTGACGAGAGGAAAGGTACTTATTTTTTCCCAGCGTTTGTGAAGGAAGCAATGTGTCATCGGGATCTTCAAAGCATTCTCATGGTTTCTCCAAATTTGAACCGAGAATAATAAAATTGCCTGTGTCGTTGATGGTAGCATGCGAGATAGTACCGACGATGTTCTCTGATTTCCACAATCTTTCTCCTCGTGGATCAATGAGAACCAAGCCAAGGTCGCAAGTGAACTCTAGCTTCGAATTTTCAGGTGCAGGATGATCTCCATTTGCGAACCAGGCGATTGTTCTCGAAGGTATCTTGTTATACCAAATGGAGAGCAAGAAGACCTCACCATGGTTGTCGGGGTTGGCAGGTAGCGTACGAAAGCTGAATGCAAAGTCCCCGGAAGGTGAAAGCCATGAAAAGTTGTCCTTTTTTGCGGTCAGAAAAGATCCGATGGTTATATCACCGTCCGCTTGCGCTGGGGAAGGAATTAGCAGGTGAAAGAGCAAGAAACAGAGCACTGAAACAGGGGACATTTTTTCAATGGATGGAGCAACTAGGGACTCGTTAGCTGTGAACGAGAATGTTTCGCTCAAGAATGGAATTGCCTATGGCCTGCGAGGAGAAATGCAGGTTGTGGTTGAGTTTAAAGGAGTGGAGCCTTTCATGATCGTCTTAGTCAAAACAAAAGGAGTGTGGGACAAGCCTTGGACTATACTATCGCGGGACCGGAAGCTCCTTTGCATTCCCTTCATGAGCGTGGATTAGGTTCCTCAAATACGTCAATTAGTCGAAAGGGTATCACGGGCTTTTCGTGCTGTCGAGCTTTTGCATTACAGCTGGTTTAAGTTTAAGCGATGACTTGATTGATTGGCTGTTTGAAAGTATGAATTGCAGAAAATTTTCCTAGGAACAAATCCTATGATCAGGAATTCAGGCAACTTGGAGAAGTCTTTAGAAGAAGAAGCTTCGGATGGGTTATTTGGCCAAATTCGCGCCCTTCAAGGCGAGCGGAGAAATATCAATTCGGCTTGTCATCTTTTAGCAGAAGTCTAACATGGCTAACGGAAATTCAATAGCTTAATGCAATGGAAAATCAATCAATTGCCGAAAACTACATGGCCTGCGTGTGTTTTTGTGCTTGGATGGGAAGTAATTGGGAGGAAAGAAGAAGGCAAACCAGTCAACACAGAGACATGCAATTGCCGAAAACTACACGGCCTGCGCGTGTTTTTGTGCTCGGATGGAAAGTAATTGGGAGGAAAGGCAAAGCAGTCAACACAGACAAGTCATCTATTTCTGCTTGGCAGTTTCATTAATGGAGGGAGATGCTCCTCACATCCATGTCAATGTTTCAATTCAAGTAAATGAAGAAGTATTGAAAGTCCATAAATTTGTAACGAAATTGTAATTGAATCCTAAAACTTTCAAAAAGTACAGTTAAGTCTTAAAACTAGTCACGAAATGCAAATGAGTCCTAAAACTTTCAAAAAATGCAATTGAGTCCTAAAACTTTCAAAAAATGCAATTAATCCGATTAAGTCTTTCCATTGATTATGCTTTTTGAAAGTTTAAAGACTTGATTGTGCTTTTGTGATAAGTTTTAAGAATTTTTTGAATTTTTTGAAAGTTTTAGGACTTATTTGCACTTTTATAGTAAGTTTTAAAACTTTCAATGCATTTATCCCGAATCAAAATGTACCATTATGAAAGCCAGGGCATATTCACTTTGATGGGTAGAAAGCGCCTCTTCGAGGCAGCGAATTCAGGATTTACAGCGAATTCAGGATTTAAGTCGGGGAGGGTGAGATGAAAAATAGTGTCCTCAACATGTTCCACCAGCTAACTTACTTTTTATATCTTGGGTCCAGGAACCGCAGAGCATCTTAATCACGGATTGTGTTCAGCAAACGCATTCATCACCATAGCGCCTTTCAATTATTCAATGATCGTAGACACTGCCTGAAACGGTCTAACCCATGACAATGGCAATTTGCAACTGTATTTATTTATCATCGTCCATGGACAACTGTGCCTAGAACTCCATTCATTTCACCTTTCTGAGGCTGCAAGTGCCTTTATTTACAATCTCAAAGGGGTTGGTTGAGAACGCATGTGAGGGTCAAAAGAGAATTATACCCGCTGATCTGAGTTCTTAACCTCACGAAGGCACATGCAGAAGCAGAGACTTGAAGGAAGAATTTGCTCTGACAAAGCCCTTGGGGGCATTTCATTAACTTGCAGTTTGTATTGAGAGAACATGAAATTGGGAGAACAATTGTGAAGCAATTTCTTCACTGCCTGCCTAGGATAAACACTAGGCAATCTGTCTATAGAATTCTCCGTAATTCCCGCTAAATTATCACGTTTCAGACTACAGAAGAATTTTCAGAATCGGAGGCTTCGGAGTCGAAAGAACGTGAGAAATGGCACAGAAACAGCCAACTTTGCCATGCCGTGCACCACGGCAACACCTTGATCCGACAGCTTACGTTAACACATTTTAGTTCGACAATGTAGAGCATCTCTTGATCGGACGATCGATAATCAATCTCATTGATCTATCGGTTGATAGCTTGCATAACAACTTCACTGTGCTTTGCACCAGGACACTGCCTTGATCTGACGGTTGTTAGCTGGCACTGCTATCTGCCACGCTTTGAGTCACGGCACCGTAGCAAAGACCCGTGTTGTAAACTAAGGGGGTGCATGATAACCGGTAATTTCTATTCCAGAAACAATTTTTCTATTTCAGGCTTGTTTCTAGAATAGAAATCTATTTGATAAAATTATTTCATTTTTCTATTTTTGAAATAGATTTTGGTTCCAGAAATAGGTTTGGAATAGAAATCAGAAGTAAGAATTTTCTACTTCTCTATTTCTGGAATAGAAATGAGAAATAAAATTCTTCTCATCGTTCGTTGCCACTGACCATCATCCGCCGGACGCCGCCGGTTGCCAGTTGCCGCCGGCCGCCGCCCGTCGCCGGTCGCTCACTGCCGGTCGCCGGTCGTCGCTGGTTGCCTACCGTCGGCCGATCGCCGGTCGTCACCGGTTGCCGGCTGCCACCGCCGCCGGTCGCCGCCGTCTGAAAAGAAGAAATTTTGTGTTGTTATCAAACGAATTTCTATTTTTAGAGTAGAAATTTTGTGTCGTTATCAAACGGTTATTTTTGCTTAGAAACTCTTCTAGAAATAGAAATAGAAAAATCTATTTCTCTTCTAGAAATCAATTTATGGCCAGAATGGTTATCATTCACCCCCTAAAAGTCCTTAGGCATTACATAGAGTTCTTCCCTGCGCTAGCATCAAGAAAAATAAGGTTTTGCACCTCTACATAGGATGAATAAAAAGTACACTCGTTGTGCCCTCGTTGTGACCGTTAAAACCACAAATTTAATTTCTTGATAATCTCTAATGAGACCCTACATTTGGTTCTTATCATGTAGTTTCTAACGTGCAACTTTAGGTTCCGTTTTGTTTAGCGGAATATAAATAATTTAGAAAATATTTTCCAAAAAATGATCGCTTGTATCACTTGGAATAATTAGTTAATGAAAAATACTTTCTTTAACAACAACATTTTATGTATAGAAATTTTCATGAACGATAAAAATATTATTCTTTCATTCATTCTTGTAAGTAATATAAGCGATCATTTTTAAGAAAATATTTTTCTAATCATTTATTTGTCATAAAATAAATAAAACCTTAATTTGTGTGGAACGAGTGTTTCGTTATGTTTTTGGAGATAATAACAAGAGTTCTTAAATTTGTTACAATAACACCTTAATCCAAAAAAAAATAAATTTTAATTTGTGCATTTAAGTTACCAAACTTGCAATATCAATGTACTTGAATCCTTCCATTAAATATGTAGGCTCTGTTTGTTCTTGTGGAAAATATGACATTTCTATAAAATGTTTTCAGATGAGTCATGTTTAAAAAAATAACAATATTTTCCGGTGTTTGATTGAGACCTGAAAATAAAGTGAAAAATATTTTCCGTTATTTGATTAGAAAAATCAATTGAGACTTTTCTATAAGCCAGGAACTTGGCATGAGCATTGGGGTCTGAAGCCTAAATCCCCAACTCCTTGGATTGAGCATGGGCATTGGTCTTGGGCTCACCAAAACTGAGCTCGAGAACTCAATGCCCATGCCTAGCTCCCTATTGCCCTGGTGTGGGTCCACAAAGGTCAAGCCCATGTGCTTGGTTCCTGCACCTAGGTCCATCAAGGCTGAGCACTCGAGTTTGAGTCAACCAAGCCAAGGTCCCCTGCCGACCATCCTGCCTTCTCTGCTAACCTCATACGCAAAATTATGATGGCTTGCTTTTACCTTCATGTTCTTTGGCAGTGCCGTAGTGTCACTTTAATCGAGCTAACCGAGCTTCTCTTGTGACAGAAGCAAAAGAGGCTTTTATCTTCCTTAAAGTTGCATCAAAGTTGATCTTGATACAGTTGAGGTCGGATTTGTCCAGATGTCATGATCTATGCGTGCCACAATTTGGGTTCATCCAAATCTGTAATCAGTCGTCCCGTGGCATAGTGCCATCTTGAGGATGTTAGTAAGGCCCACTTATGATGAATTGCCATCAAGAACTCGTACTAATGTTGTTCAATACGAGTAGATTTTTATACCTGAATCTCTGCTTGCTTACAAACGAATTCATGAACAAACTGGAGTTGGTTGAGTCGGCTGGTACACCAGCCGAAAGCAGAGATAGTACACGCCACAGGTCCTTGAGCTGAGGGCTATCAGCCCTGACCGTGACACGAGTGCTCTCCAGTCCATGACATTATGCACCATTGATCCATAGATAACATTATAAACTTCATGAAATACTCCAAAATACAGAACAATGTCCAGCGTGACACAGAATTTCAATGTTTAACACTGGAAGTCCCACATCTTAATCATTATTAGATTCAACAAGTACAGAAAATCTATTCAAGACATACGAGATTTACAATACTCATTTGGAAAATAACTTGCATCACTATGTTGCACGTTTTAGATTCAATGCACTACAAAGAAGAAAAATTGCAACACTTCGAGCTGCAAAACAAGCGGTGGAGTATAGTATGCCCATCATAGCATAAGTAGATTAAAGTTCATAGCTTGAAGCTCAGCTCTCATTTAGGAATGATGGTGGTGCAGCTATTAAAAGCGAATGGACATGGAGGGACCGGCACTTCCACTGTTCCGTCCAGCATCTGACTCACCTTCTTCATAGTTGGCCTCAATGACGGGTCCTCTTGTATGCACCAAAACGCAACCATCGCCAAATTCTTCAGCTTCTCCCTCTCACTCAAAGCTTCGATGTCGCCTTCCACGAGAGCATCCAATTTTCCATCCATAAAGCAATCGTAAGCCCAATCAGTCAAGAGCTCTCTCTCTCTTTCTCCACCAATTTCGCCCCCCAAACAACTCCTACAACATATTATCTCCAGCAGCAACACCCCATAGCTATAAACATCTACTTTCGCAGTGATCGGCAAGCCCCTAAACCATTCAGGAGCGACATACCCTCTTGTTCCTCTGATGTTTGTGAGAGTATAGCTCTGGTCCATCTTCAGGAGCTTGGCCAATCCGAAATCAGAGATCCTCGCGTTGTAGTACTCATCAAGGAGGATGTTCCGTGGCTTGATGTCGCAGTGGACGATCTGCATGGTGCACTCTTCATGCAAGTAGAGCAGTCCTCTGGCAATTGCTGAAGCGATTTGGCATCTTTGGTTCCAACAGGGTCTGGATTCACCTGCAAAGAGAAGGCTCCACAGCGTGCCGTTGCTCAAGAACTCATAAACCAGCAACCTCTCTTGCCCTTCATCGCAGAAGCCGAGTAACCTGACCAGATTCTTGTGATGGGTCTGACCGATCACATTCACTTCGGTTCTGAATTCCTTCTCCTTGTCCTGAAATACGTTAGTCAGCTTCTTCACAGCAACTGCTACATCACTAGGAATAAACCCTTTATAAACAATCCCGAAGGCTCCCCTCCCTAGCTCTTCCTTGAAGCCATCCGTGGCTTTGAAGAGCTCCTGGTAAGTGAAACACCGCAAATTCGTCTCCACTAGATTTTCTCTAGGGTTTAGTTTCTCAGGCTTCTTGCGGTAGATGATGCAAAAACCCAGAGTGCTCGCACCAATGAAGAGGATGTTGACAAAAACAGAAGTTCCCAAGAGCAATGATCCTGCCAAAATCCAAGTCCTGGGATTTTTTTCTTTCGCCTTCAGCTCTGGGATTGGGAATTTGGAATCGTTCGTGGGAGTTAGAGGGAGGTCGCTTTTAGGGACTTTGATCATGGCCTTCCAGTTAAACTTGGGCTCGAATCTCCCATTGGAGAGCGGGAGGCCCTTCTTCTTGCAAATCATGCCGTCTACGTGAACAGCAACCGCACACATGCAGTCGTGCAAGCACGAGTTCCTGCATTCATCCTCAGAGAAAGGCCCCAACTGCGCATAATTGTACGGTGGAAAACCTGTATTCTTAAGCTCGACGATAGT
Source organism: Eucalyptus tenuipes (assembly GCA_014182365.1). Taxonomy (NCBI): domain Eukaryota; kingdom Viridiplantae; phylum Streptophyta; class Magnoliopsida; order Myrtales; family Myrtaceae; genus Eucalyptus; species Eucalyptus tenuipes. The sequence goes on along the minus strand of CM024538.1, from coordinate 25,091,213 downwards.
ATAGATGTCCTCGGCCGAACCGTGGTTCTGCTTCTCCTCATCTTCCGAACAAGAACTCAAAGTGAAGTTAGGTACGCAACCACCATGCTCATCACTGGGATCGAGCAAGGTGTATCGGTCGGGGCATCCACAGTTCGGCCTGTTATGTTCTCCTAGAGTGCAAATGCTATTGTACCCACAAACTCCAATGCCGCCTTGAGAAACAACGGCGGAGCATATGTTTTCGGGTTGGGTCCAGAGGATGCTCCAGCTTCCGTCGGTACTTGAGTTCCTGGGGTGGTAATACTGGGTCAAAACCCCATCGAAGTCCAACGTCACTCGGAGATAAAAATCCGACGCCGAAGGCACCTTCGCCTGTGAGAGGTAAACTTCCTCGCCATTTTCCTTCAAAACAAACAGAGATCCCGAGTCACTAAACACAAGTTCTTTCCCCGACGAGGCCGATCCGTTTGAATCACCAGCAGTTTTGGTGATGTTGTACTCCTCGTTAGCATGATTGGAAGGCAGGTTTATCGTGTTGAGCACGAGGTCTCCCCTGTCGAGCATCCGAAGCTGGAATTTCCCTCTGGAGAAGATTTCCTCTGATCGACGAGAGGCAAGGAGTTTATTCTTCCCCAGCATCTGCGAAGGGAGCAACGTATCGCGGGGGTCTTCAAAGCTCTGCCATAGTTTCTCCGATTTCGAATCAAGAATCACAAAATTGCCTGTGTCATTGAAAATGGCGCGGGAGACATCACCGAGAATGTTCTCCGATTTCCACAATTCCTCGCCTTGAGGATCGGTGAGGACGAGCCCCAGGTTGGAAGTGAGCGCTAGTTTCGAATTTTCAGGTGCAGGACGATCTCCATTCGCAAACCAGACGACTGTTTTCGAAGGTATCTTGTTGTACCAAATGGAAAGCAAGAAGAGTCTCTCATCCTTGGCGTTGTTGCCGTTGGATAACGATCGAAAGCCAAAAGCAAAGTCTCTAGAAGGAGAAAGCCATGAAGAGTTGCCATTTGCGGCAGTTAGAGAAGATCCAACAGTTATGTCAGTTTGAGCTAGGGAAAGAACGGGGAATAGAAAGAACCAAAGATAGAGCATATGATGAGTCGAAAGAGGAGACGGCAATGGAGGATTAATTTGGTTATCGAACATGAAAAGTATGGAATTCGAGAATGGATTTGAACTTGGCCAGAAGAGAGGAAGAAGGTTGTGGCAAATGGAGTTTGAGATCAGCCGAGCAACGTCATGGGATATCGATAACTCATGCAGCCACCTACTGTCCTGCATTATCATCTTTTTCTAGTCAAGAGAGCATAGACCGACTTGAGCTATTGGCTGACAACCAGAGGAAGACTCGTGAGGATTACTGTATGGAATTTATGCACAGATGTCCTGATTAAGGTTGCAAACCTTGTCTCATGCACACGTCCCTGGCCAAGATGAACATGGTCCTTGATCAATGTACTAATTCCATACCAAATGCCGTGGTTTCTTCATCATGTTGAATCATAGACTGATATTTTCTTTTTGTGACCGTTGGTTGTCTGAATTTCTTAGAGCGCCCGACTAACTCCGACCAACAACGGCAACGTTCCACCACACCAAAATCGGATGCAAGCAACTCCCTGGCTACCCCAAGAATTATAGGGAAGTGGTGTGTTGAATAATAAGGCCCAGGCTTTGTGCGGAATTCCATGACATGCGCACAAAGTAAGATACTGGAGTTAGAAAGAATGATGTACATTAAAACTATGAATTACAGATATTTTTCCTCATGACTAGTTTGAAATAAGAATTCATGCAACTTCGAAGGAGACTCGACCTCATTCAGCTTCTCATTTTTTAGGAGAATTTTAACGTGCCAAACGGAAATCCAAGAGTTTAATGTGATGGAAAAATGGATCAGTCGCCGAAAACTACACGGCCTAGATCTGTGCTTGGATGGAAGTGGTCAGAAGGAAAGGAGGGAAAGCAGTCAAAACAAAAAGTTGTCATTTGTAATATGTGGACTTTGACTTAGTCAAAAAGCTGTGGTACCAAAAGAGGGAAAAAGTGGACATTCAGCTCATCTATGAAATGAAAAGTTGGGACGCAAGAACGGGGTGGGGAAAGAAAGAAGAAGAAAAGAAAGAACAAGGAAACGTAATCGGAACCAAGTCAGATTTTTTTTTTTCCTCATTGCAATGACCGGTAAGGATTTTTTTTTTTTTTTTTTTTTGGTCTGTAACCGGTAAGGATTTAAGTCATTTTATTCATGTAATTGGAGTATTATTCAGAATTAGGGTATAAATTCAAAATTAAGTGGAATTTAAATTATGGTGTCCGTTTTTGGAGTTGTATGGAATTTATAAATTAGAGCTACTAATACCTAAATTTTGATGATCTGATCATTTATTTATTACATAGAAAATTATATATTAATCTTTAAAACTTAAATAAAATATTAAATTAAATTTGCATATAGATATTAGGAGCATTTGCATTAATAGTTACCAGTGGCAAGTGGACTCAAATGAAAAGTTTTGAGCTTAATTGCGGATTAGACCCATGAACTAAAAGAATTCAGCCAAGCCCGTTCATTATTGGGGCTGAAATTTTTGCACGTCCGCGCCACACTTGGGAAGATTACATTAACCGGTCGAATTTGGAAAGATTTTAGGAATATATACATGGAGGTTCACATTGAGGATTCGATCGAGCTGGTGGATATAAACTGGTAGACCAAGAAAATCAAAGAAAGAAGAGTGGCAGGTTTCGAGGAGGAAAGCGGAATCGGTCAAAGCGGGGACCATCTTTAGGAGTCCATGGGCATGGACGAAATCAAGCCAAATATATTCGTATATTGAGAAGAAGGACAGAAAGATACGTGCATCGATTCTTTCCTCGAGCGGGCACCTTGCTCGGCTCATGAAAGGAGAAGGACCATCGAACCAAGAGGAGAGAGAGGCCACACATTGAATACACAAGGCCACGATATTGAGAGAATCAATCTGTTTGCAGGTTTTCCGGCAACATCGAGCCGTTGCATCCTAGAATGCCACCATCATTCCTGATGTGCGCTGCTCCTTCTTGGCGTTGCCCCACCGTTGATTTGCCGCCGCTCCTTCAATTGAGACCCTAAGTTTTGGGCATCAGTATGTAACACGGGGCTAAGAATATGATCATAAACTTTAGCAAGTCAAAGCTTGGGAATCGACGTGGAGACCGAAGGGAGCAGATTTGATCCTTTGGCCCAAGTGAAACTGAAGCGGAGCATCTGGACAAATCCGGTAAGCACCCAAGAACGCCCACACCTTGGTACACGGTCAAGACAATGAGGGACATCAGGGAAAAAAGACAGCCCACGCAACTCGACAGAAAGTTCCTTTAATCTCTCCGGTGCACAGGGAGTCCTAGCGGTAAGGTTCAACTCAGCTCTTCCTGACGTGCCCGAGACTGCCAGCAAGCCAGTTTTTGCTTTTGTTTCGATTTTCATTATTGCAGGTCCACCGAGAGCCGTCACCTTCAAGGCCCAAACCGTGCTGAGAAGCCACGCGAGCACCACCCCACGGCCGTGAGTCACATCACGTCGAGGTCACCGTCATCCCGCCAAGCATCACCGTGATCCACCACCGCAATCTCCATATCTATCGTCCAAATTCAAATTTGGAAGCTCAATATTTGAGCTAGGTAACCATCTCTTGCGATTTCAATTTGAATATTTCATTATCTAATTTGGTTGATTTTCGTTACCTTTATCCATATCGTCATATCCAAAAGATTGTTTGAGTATCCTATGAACAAGGATAATTTCCTAATTTCACAACGTGCAATGATCAACTGTCGAGTTTATCCGTTTCCAAATTTGGATGGATATGGATGATATTTTGGGTCGTAGATATTATCTGTTGCTTGATTTTATTTGATTTTATGTCTATTCTTATGTAAAATGAAAATCACAAAAAGATCTAGATTTTAATTGGTGACATCGCATATCAAGATGAGATTGCATGTTTAATTTGATTCTATATAATTTTTTTTAGAATAAGTTTAGATAGCTCTTTCTAGATATATTGCATTTTAGGTTAGAGATTACCCAATTAAGATTACATTCCAGTTTAAATTAGGACTTGTTTAATCCTTGAATTGAATTGGATAATATCTAGAACTAGGCAATTTAATTTGGTTATTTTCTAATTTCGAATTTTCAAGAAAACAAAAAATATCATGCGTGTCACTTAGAATTACTTTAGAAATTGCATGTTTAGGAATCATTTAAATTAAAGGGCGTGACATATTAGAATAGTTACATAAATTTTTGCCCGTCATTAAATTAGGTCATTTAATAAATGTCGCATGACATATAGTTCACATGCTAGGTTACATGTTGCATGTCATTTTGGTTAGGCATCTTTATACATCATTGCATTGCACATAAATTAGACTTCATTGAAATAAGTAAAAATCCAAAAAACTATGAATGATTGCATGTTAATTAGAAATTATATTTAGGATTGTTAATGTCATTATAGATGTTTTCCTTGCTTCAAGCTAAGTATTTCCTCGCTATTTTTGCAATCTACTTACGACTTTGTTTTATTGAGTGTTCAATAATAATTGTGCACTTGCATGATCATCTCATATTAGGAGTAAGTTAAAATCAATCCAAATTACCTATAAAACATTTTTTTGAAATAAAAGAGAAAATATACCGAAAGGATATTAGAGAAATCTAGTGTAATCAAGTCTCCATTCTAAGTTGAACCTAAGTCGTGAATCAATACGGGCTTGAGAGAGGCCAAGCTAAGTTTAATCTTAATAATCTATTAGCCAAATCCTAAATGATGCACCCGAGGTTGGGTCACGACAAGCGCATTGAAGAACTGTAAGATTTGATGAGAGTCAGTTTGAAGTATAGTTTTAGATGAAGCTACGCATTGCAAATAACTTTGAATATCTTCTTTGAGCGAGCCACTTGTTGATGCATAGATGTCAATTTGCTAGCAATTAAGTTTAATTTAGCTGACTTGTAGTTGATGTAGCTTTTTTAACATTATTTCTCACTTATTAATAAGATTGTGTGTTCCACAGATCGAGTAACTTTCGTAATTTGGCTTTAAGCTTTCCCAGGTAAGTATTGTCATCTCTTTTTCGAGTTTGTAGACTCATATTTCGGGAGCTTATGGATTAGATATATTTCGAGTTTGTTATACCAAATGGAGAGCAAGAAGACCTCGCCATGATTGTTGTGATTGGCAGGTAATGGACAAAAGCCGAATGCGAAAGCCACCAAGAGTTTTCCTCTTTCGCAGTTAGAGAAGAACCGACGGTTATGTCGCCATCCACCTGTGCTGGGGAAGGAATTAGGAGGTGAAAGAGAAAGAAACAGAGCACTGAAACAGGGGACATTTTTACAACGGATGGAGCAACTAGGGACTCATAAGCTGTGAACGAAAATGCTTTGCTCAAGAATGGAGTTGCCCGTCGCCTGCGACGATAATGTAGGTTGTCGTTGAGTTTAAAGGAGTGGAGCCTTTCATGATCGTCTTAGTCAAAAGGAGTGTGGGACAAGCCTTGGACTATACTATCGTGGGACTGTAAGTTCCTCTGGATTCCCTTCATGACCGTGGATTAGGGTCCCCAATACGTCGGTTAGTCGAAAGGGCATCACGGGCTTTTCGTGCTGTCAAGCTTTTGCATCACAGCAGGTGAAGTTTGAGCGATGACTTGATTGACTGGCTGTTTGATAGAAGATAGATTCCCATTGAAAGTATGAATTGCTGAAAATTTTCTTGGGAACGAGTCCTATGATCAGGAATTCATGCAACTTGGAAAAGTCTCTAGAAGAAGACGCTTCGAATGGGTTATTTGGCCAAATTCGCGCCCTTCAAGGCGAGCAGAGAAATATCAATTCGGCCTGTCATCTTTTAGCAGAAGTCTAACATGGCTAACGGAAATTCAATAGCTTAATGCAATGGAAAATCAATCAATTGCCGAAAACTACACGGCCTGCGTGTGTTTTTGTGCTTGGATGGGAAGTAATTGGGTGGAAAGAAGAAGGCAAAGCAGTCAACACAGAGACATGTCAATTGCCGAAAACTATACGGCCTGCGCGTGTTTTTGTGCTCGGATGGAAAGTAATTGGGAGGAAAGAAGAAGGCAAAACAGTCAACACAGACATGTCAGCTGTTTCTGCTTGGCAGTTTCATTAATGGAGGGAGATGCTCCTCACATCCATGTCAATGTTTCAATTCAAGTAAATGAAGAAGTATTGAAGTCCTTAAACTTGTAACAAAATTGCAATTGAATTCTAAAACTTTCAAAAAAAAACAATTAAATCTTAAAACTAGTCACGAAATGCAAATGAGTTATAAAATTTTTAAAAAATGCAATTAAGTCCTAAAACTTGTTAAATTGATCCGATCAAGTCCTTCCATTGATTGTGCTTTTTGAAAGTTTGAAAACTTGATTGTGCTTTTGTGATAAGTTTTAAGACTTTATTAAACTTTTTGAAAGTTTTAGAATTCATTTGTACTTTTGTAATAAGTTTTAAAACTTTTAATACATTTATCTCAAATCGTACCACTATCAAAGCCAGGACATAATTCACTTTGATGGGTAGAAAGCGCCTCTTCGAGGCAGCGAATTCAGGATTTAAGTCAGAAGGAGTGAGATGAAAATTAGTGTCCTCAACAAGTTCCACCGGCTAACTTACTTTTTATATCTAGGGTCCAAGAACTGCAGAGCATCTTAATTGCGGATTGTGTTCGGCAAATGCATTCATCAGTATGGTGCCTTTCAATTATTCAACCTCGCTGAAGTTGCGAGTGCCTTTATCTACAATCTCAAAAAGGTTGGCTGAGAATGCATGTGATGGTCAAAAGAGAATTATACTCGCTGATCTGCGTTCTTAATATCATAAAGGCATATGCAGAAGCAGAGATTTGAAGGAAGAATTTGCACTGACAAAGCCCTTGGGGGCATTTCATTAACTTGCAGTTTGTATTGAGAGAACATGAAATTGGGAGAACAATTGTGAAGCAATTTCTTCATTGCCTGCCTAGGATAAACTCCAGGCAATCTGTGTATAGAATTCTCCGTAATTCCTGCTAAATTATCACGTTTCAGACTACAGAATAATTTTAAGAATCAGAGACTTCAGAGTAGAAAGAATGTGAGAAATGGCACGGATACAGCCAACTTTGCCATGCCGTGCATCACGGCACCACCTTGATCCGACAGCTGACGATTACACATTTTAGCTCGACAATGAAGAGCATCTCTTGATCGGAAGATCGATAATCAATCTCATTGATCTATCGGTTGATAGCTTGCATAACAACTTCACTGTGCTTTGCGCCAGGACACTGCCTTGATCTGACGGTTGTTAGCTGCCACGCTTTGAGTCACGGCATCGTAGCGAAGACCCGTGTAATAAACTAACAAAAGTCCTGAGGCATTACATAGAGTTCTTCCCTGCGCTAGCATCAAGAAAAATATGGTTTTGCACCTCTACATAAGATGAATAAAAAGTACACTCGTTGTGCCCTCGTTGTGACAGTTAAAACCACAAATTTAATTTCCATGATCATCTATAATGAGACCCTACATTTGGTTCTTATCATGTAGTTTCTAACGTACAACTTTAGGTTCCGTTTTGTTTAGCCGAATATAAATAATTTAGAAAATATGTTCCAAAAAATGATCGCTTGTATCACTTGGAATAATTAGTTAATGAAAAATACTTTCATTATCAACAACATTTTATGTATAGAAATTTTCGTGAACGATAAAAATATTATTCTTTCATTCATTCTTATAAGTAATATAAGCGATTATTTTCAAGAAAATATTTTTCTAATCATTTAGGGTGCGTTTGGTAACGTTTGCTCAAAATTGTTCTGGAATGAAATAGAAAAAACTATTTATGTTCCGGAGAACAATTTTTAATAGAAAAACGTGATTGGTAAACTTGTTTTCGGAATAAAAAAGAACAGGAACACGTTTGATAAACTTGTATGATTTTTTTGTTTCTTTTAATTTTTTAATATTTTTATTTTCTTTTTTCCTTTTTCTTTTTTCCTTCCTTTAGGCCGGTCGCGGGCCTCGCCCATGGCCGGAATCGGCCGACGAGGGCCGGCGACGCTCGGCCTCGTCTGGGGCCGGCGACGCTCCGGCAAAGTCGTCGGCCCTCAACGGCCGATCGCCGGCCATGGCCGAGGCCCGCGATCGGCCAAAGAAAAAATAAGAAGAAAAGAAAAAGAAAAGAAAGAGAAGGAAAAAATAGGAGAGAGGAAAATTGTTTCTCGGAAGTGTTCCAGGAACAAGAAACAAGTTTTTTTTGTTTCTTGTTTCTGTTCCAAATTTGTTCTCGGGAACAAAAAAATAGATTTGGAACAAAAACGCAAACAAACGCGTTTCTATTCTTTTTTTGTTCCTCGGAATTAAAAAACAGAAATTGTGTTCATAAACACACCAAAGAAACACAAACAAACACCCCCTTATTTGCCGTAAAATAAACAAAACCTTAATTGTGTGGAACAAGTGTTTCGTTATGTTTTTGGAGATAATAACAAGAGTTCTTAAATTTGTTATAACAACACCTTAATCCAAAAAAAATTAATTTGTGCATTTAAGTACCCAAACTTGCAATATCGATGTACTTGAATCCTTCCATTAAATATGTAGGCTCTGTTTGTTCTCAAAGAAAATATGACATTTCTATAAAATATTTTCTTATGAGCCATTTTTCAAAAAATAACAATATTTTCCGGTGTTTGATTGAGACTTAAAAATGAAATGAAAAATATTGTCCTTTGTTTGATCAGAAAAATCAATTGAGACTTTTCTATAAGCTAGGAACTTGGCATGCGCATTGGGGTCTAAAGCCTAGATCCCCGAGTCCTGCGCATGAGCAAAGGCATTGGTCTTGGGCCCACCAAAATTGAGCTCGAGAACTCAATGCCCATGCCCAGCTCCTATTGCCCCGGTAGGGGTCCACAAAGGTAAAGCCCATGTGCTTGGTTCCTAGACCTAGGTCCATCAAGGCCGAGAGCACTCAAGTTTGAGTCAGCCAAGCCCAGGCCCTGAAAGCAACACTCGGGGCCCAGTCCTCTGCCAACCATCCTGCCTTCTCTGCTAACCTCATACGCCAAATTATGATGGCTTGGTTTTACCTTCATGTTCTTTGGCAGTGCCGTAGTGTCACTTTAATCAAGCTAACCGAGCTTCTCTTATGACAGAAGCTAAAGAGGCTTTTATCTTCCTTAAAGTTGCATCAAAGTTGATCTTGATACAGTTTGTTAGGGAAATCCCTTATGATGTTTTGAAGATGACAAAATAAATCAAAGACTACTAACATGTTTGATGGTTGAGTAATAGACTATGCAGATGATAGAATGTGTAAAGGATATTATCAAAGTCTATACTTAGAAGAACCAGAAGGAAGCTGAACTGTGTACAGACCTTAAAGCTAAATATGTTCAAAAGCAAAATATGTTCAGACTCAGATTGCAAAGTCTATCGCACTCAGACTCAAATTGTAAAGTCTATTGCTCTCAACTTTACATCGAGATTCGACAGAACGTAACACAAGCCCCGAAGATATAACGGCTAGTGATCTAGTTTGGATTCCACATCAAGATTGATTTGATTGACTCAATCTAATTGATTGACATTAGATCTTGAAGACAAGAACTTTCTATAGGAAGAAGCTTTACTTATTGAAACCAAGATTCTATTTGTATGGGCGATCGGAATCAATTTGGGATTCTACTTTTGTCACTTAACGGCTACCAAATCTTCTAGATACAAATCTGTCCAATGGGTATAGTGGAAGACGATCCTCAAGATGTTGTCCAACGGCTAGTTTGGAAGTGGAGGAGTATTTAAGGAGATGAAGGACCAATGAGCAAGTAAGAGACGGAGCGTAGAATTTATAATTCTAAAATTTGAGCGACCTTCGATCATACACTTGTCTTTGGTGAGCTTAAACGTTTGTGATCGTGAAAGAAATACCAAAAGAATGATTTAGTGAGATAGTATGATCTACTACTAAGTGTTTGCACTCAAAGTTGTAATCTCTTGTTGATTGCATAGTGGAATCCAGCCGAGAAGACTGTTAGCGTGGGAGAGTGGCTTGGATTAAGCCGAACCACTATAAACCTTGTGTTCTTATTCTCTTCCATGAATCTCTTTATTTTGTTCGTAGTTCTATTTAACTGCTAAAGTCTGATCTCGCTCAAAGTCTGCTGCTCTTCAAACTCAGTTTCAAAAGTCTGTTGTTATTTAGACTCAGGTTAAAAGTAAAGGTTTTCACTGTATTTTGCAGAATCTGTTTTTACACTTATTCACCCCCCTTAGGTGTTCATACTAGCAATCACACAGTTGAGATCAGATTTGTCCGGATGTCATGATCTATGCGTGCCACAATTTGGGCTCATCCAAATCTGTAACTAGTCGTCCCGTGGCATAGTGCCATCTTGAGGATGTTAGTAAGGCCCCCTTATGAGGAATTGCCATCAAGAACTCGTACTAATGTTGTTCAATACGAGTAGATTTTTATACCTGAATCTCTGCTTGCTTAGTTTACAAACGAACTCGTGAACAAGCTGGAGTTGGTTGGGTCGGCTGGTACACCAGCCGAAAGCAGAGATAGTGCACGCCGCAGGTCCTTGAGCTGAGGGCTATCAGCCCTGACCGTGACACGAGTGCTCTCCAGTCCATGACATTATGCACCATTGATCCATAGATAACATTATAAACTTCATGAAATACTCCAAAATACAGAACAATGTCCAGCGTGACACAGAATTTCAATGTTTAACACTGGAAGTCCCACATCTTAATCAATATTAGATTCAACAAGTACAGAAAATCTATTCAAGACATACGAGATTTACAATACTCATTTGAAAAAGAACTTGCATCACTATGTTGCCCGTTTTAGAGTCAATACACTGCAAAGAAGACAAATTGCAACACTTCAAGCTGCAAAACAAGCGGTGGAGTATAGTATGCCCATCATAGCATAAGTAGATTAAAGTCCAAGGCTTGAAGCTCGGCTCTCATTTAGGAATGGTGGTGGTGCAGCTATTAAAAGCGAATGGACATGGAGGGACCGGCACTTCCACTGTTCCGTCCAGCATCTGACTCACCTTCTTCATAGTTGGCCTCAATGACGGGTCCTCTTGTACGCACCAAAACGCAACCATCGCCAAATTCTTCAGCTTCCCCCTCTCACTCAAAGCTTCGATGTCACCTTCCACGAGAGCATCCAATTTTCCATCCATAAAGCAATCGTAAGCCCAATCAGTCAAGATTTCTCTCTCTCTTTCTCCACCCATTTCGCCCCCCAAACAACTCCTACAACATATTATCTCCAGCAGCAACACCCCATAGCTATAAACATCTACTTTCGCAGTGATCGGCAAGCTCCTGAACCATTCCGGAGCGACATACCCTCTTGTTCCTCTGATGTTTGTGAGAGTATAGCTCTGGTCCATCTTCAGGAGCTTGGCCAATCCGAAATCGGAGATTTTTGCATTGTAGTACTCGTCGAGGAGGATGTTCCGTGGCTTGATGTCGCAGTGGATGATCTGCATGGTGCACTCTTCATGCAAGTAGAGCAGTCCTCTGGCAATTGCTGAAGCGATTTGGCATCTTTGGTTCCAACTGGGTCTCGATTCACCTGTAAAGAGAAGGCTCCACAGCGTGCCGTTGCTCAAGAACTCGTAAACCAGCAACCTCTCTTGCCCTTCATCGCAGAAGCCGAGTAACCTGACCAGATTCTTGTGATGGGTCTGACCGATCACATTCACTTCGGTTCTGAATTCCTTCTCCTTGTCCTGAAATACGTTAGTCAGCTTCTTCACAGCAACTGCTACATCACTAGGAATAAACCCTTTATAAACAATCCCGAAGGCTCCCCTCCCTAGCTCTTCCTTGAAGCCATCCGTGGCTTTGAAGAGCTCCTGGTAAGTGAAACACCGCAAATTCGTCTCCACTAGATTTTCTCTAGGGTTTATTTTCACAGGCTTCTTGCGGTAGATGACGCAAAAACCCAGAGTGGTCGCACCAATGAAGAGGATGTTGACAAAAACAGAAGTTCCCAAGAGCGATGATCCTGCCAAAATCCAAGTCCTGGGATTTTTTTCTTTCGCCTTCGGCTCTGGGCTTGGGAATTGGGAATCGTTCGTGGGAGTTAGAGGGAGGTCGCTTTTCGGGACTTTGATCAACGCCTTCCAGTTAAAATTGGGGTCGAATCTCCCATTGGAGAGCGGGAAGCTCTTCTTCTTGCAAATCATGCCGTCTACGTGAACAGCCACCGCACACATGCAGTCGTGCAAGCACGAGTTCCTGCATTCATCCTCAGAGAAAGGCCCCAACTGCGCATAATTGGACGTTGGAAAACCTGTATTCTTAAGTTCCACGAAAGTATAGATGTCCTCGGCCGAACCACGGTTCTGCTTCTCCTCATCTTCCGAACAAGAACTCAAAGTGAAGTTCGGTACGCAACCACCGTGCTCATCACTGGGATCGACCAAGGTGTATCGGTCGGGGCATCCACAGTTCGGCCTGTTATGTTCTCCTAGAGTGCAAATGCTATTGTACCCACAAACTCCAATGCCGCCTTGAGAAACGACGTCGAAGCATATGTTTTCGGGTTGGGTCCAGAGGATGCTCCAGTTTCCGTCGGTACTTGAGTTCCTGGGGTGGTAATACTGGGTCAAAACCCCATCGAAGTCCAACGTCACTCGGAGATAAAAATCCGACGCCAAAGGCACCTTCTCCTGTGAGAGGTAGAGTTCCCCGCCATTTTCCTTCGAAACAAACAGAGATCCCGACTCGCTAAACACGAGTTCTTTCCCCGATGAGGCCAATCCTTTCGAATCGCCCGCAGTTTTGGTGATGGAGTACGCATCGTTAGCATAATTGGAAGGCAGGTTTATCGTGTTGAGCACGAGGTCTCCGCTGCCGAGCATCCGAAGCTGGAATTTCCCTCTGGAGAAGATTTTCTCTGATCGACGAGAGGAAAGGAGTTTATTCGTCCTCAGCGTCTGCGAAGGGAGCAACGTATCGCGGGGGTCTTCAAAGCTCTCCCATAGTTTCTCCAATTCCGAATCAAGAATCACAAAATTGCCCGTGTCATTGAAAATGGCGCAGGAGACATCACCTAGAATGTTCTCCGATTTCCACAATTCCTCGCCTTGAGGATCGGTGAGGACGAGCCCCAGGTTGGAAGTGAGCGTTAGTTTCGAATTTTCAGGTGCAGGACGATCTCCATTCGCAAACCAGACGACTGTTTCCGAAGGTATCTTGTTGTACCAAATGGAAAGCAAGAAGAGTCGCTCATCCTTCGCGTTGTTACCGTTGGACAATGATCGAAAGCCGAAAGCGAAGTCTCCGGAAGGAGAAAGCCACGAAGAGTTGCCATTTGTGGCAGTTAGAGAAGATCCAACCGTTATGTCTTGCTTCGGGACTTTGATCATGGCCTTCCCATTGAGGGCAGGGACAATTTTCCCGTTGGAGAGCGGAAGCTTCTTCTTCCAGCAACTCCGGCCATCCCTCCAAACTGCCACTGCGCACATGCAGTCATGCAAGCATGAGTTCCGGCAATCGTCTTCACCGAAAGGCTGCAATAGCGCATAATCGGAGGTTGGCCAATCTGTGTTGTTGAGTTCTTCGAACTTGTACAGGTCCTCCATCGGACCAAGCTTCGTCCTTTCCTGATCGTCCGCACAGCTCTGCGTGAAAGTAGGCCTGCAACTGCCATACTTGTCACTGGGATCGAGCAAGGTGAATTTTTCTGGGCAGTTGCATTTTGGCCTATTATGCTCACCCAGAGTGCAAATGCTGTTGTACCCGCAAACGCCGATTCCATCACGGACAAAAACTTTGGCACATATGTCGTCAGGTTGCGACCACAGCGGTTCCCAGCTTCCGCTGGAACCAGAATTCTTGGGGTGCTTATACTGAGTAAGGACCCCATCAAAGTTCAGGGTGACTCTGTGATAAGAATCAGACGCGGGAGATATATCCCCCTGCGAGAGGTATAACTTCTCGCCGTTTTCTGTCGAGAGGAACAGAGTACCTGAGTTGCTGAACACGAGTTCTTTCCCCACGGTGGACGCGTTAGAGCTGCCGTCGGTGGACGATTTGTAATAAGCCTCGTTGGCATAGTCGGAAGGCAGGTTGATCGTGTTAAGCTCGAGGTCTCCACTCTCGAGCATCCGAAGTTGGAATCTCCCCCTGGAAAAGCTCTCCTCCGATTGACGGGAGGAGAGAAATTTGTTCTTTCCGAGCACTTGCGACGGAAGCAACGTGTCACAAGGATCGTCAAAGCTCTGCCATAGTACCTCCGAACTCGAGTCCAGGATCACGAAATTGCCTGTATCATTGAACACAGCCTGCGAGACGTCGCCGGAGACGTTGCCACGTATCCACAGCTCTTCACCTTGTGGATTGATGAGGACGAGACCAGAATGAGAAGTAAGTTCTACCTTCGAATTTTCGGGGGTAGGACGGCCTTCATTCGCGAACCAGACGATTGTTTTAGAAGGTATATTGTTGTACCAGATGGCAAGCAAGAAGAGCTGGTTTTTCTTGGTGTCGCCGTCGGATAAGGAGCGAAAGCCGAATGCAAAGTCTCCAGAAAGAGAGAGCCATGAAGAAGAGTTGCCATTCGTGGCGGTTAGAGAATCTCCAACTGATATGGTCATCTGGGCTAGATAAGGACGTGGAATTAGAAAAAGCAAGAAAAAGAGGGTATGATGAATCGAAACAGGGGAGATCGATGGAGGATTCATTTAGTTATCAAACATGAAATTCTTCAACTCAAGAATGGGTTTGATTGAACTTAGCAAGAAGAGAGGAAGAAGGTTGTGGCTATATAGTTTCGAGGTCAACGAAATCTTTGTGAGTCAGCCAAGGTTGTGGCTATATGCTAACTGTGCTGCATTTTTGGGCGGGCATTTAAGGAGACTCCACTGAAGACTTTTCATCTTCTTTTTGGTCAATAGTCGCTTGAGCTATTGGCTGAAAGTTCTGTTGGTTGTCTCGTTGGGATTATTGGGCGGAATATGCGGGTGAAGGTACCCATTAAGGTTGCAATTCTGGCGCCATGCACACGTCCTTGATCAGTATGCGCACCGTACTTGATCAATGCACTAATTTCATACGGAATTTTGTGGTTCCTTCATCGGGTCGAATTATAGAATTTTGTGTGATGTTGAATGAAGCACCCGACTAATTCCCTCCGGCCACGGCGACATCCCATCCCACCACGATTGGACGATTACGGGGCAAGCGACTCCCAGGTCACCCCAAGAATCTTTCGGCGTCGATGAGTTGAATAATAAAGGCCCTGGCTTGTGCTAATTTCCATGACATGGACACAAAGCAAGAAGAGAGAGAGGGTAGAAGAACAAGAAGAAAGAAAGAGAGAAAAAAAAAAATAGGTTGGCTTAATTCTGGAGTAGTTCCTGAGAACAAAAATCAACTTTTTTTACTTCTCGATTATATTCCAAATCTATTTTCGAGAACAAAAAAATAAAAATTTGTTCTCGGAAACAGAAAAATTTACCAAACGGATTTTTATTTCAAATATATTATGAAGAACAAAAGAATAAAAATTTTTACTATTTGTTCGGTTGCCAAACCCGCCCTTGACGTGGCAAACGGAAATCCAAGAGTTAAATGTGATGGAAAAATCGATCAGTCGCCGAAAGCCACACATGGCCTACGCTATTTCTGTGCTTGGATGGAAGTGGTTGGCAGTCAACACGGGAAAGCAGTTACCTGTAATATGTGGACTTTGACTTAGTCAAAAAGTTTTGGGACCATTTAAAAAAAAAAATGAGAGAAAGAGTGGACGTTCAGCTCAACTACGAAATGAAAAGTGAGGACGCAGGAACAGGGTGGGGAAAGAAAGAAGAAGAAAAGAAAAGAGAGGAAAGCAATGCACGTAAATCGGAACCTCCACAGGTCAGATTTTTTTTCTTTCGCAATGACCGCTAAGGATTTAAATCATTTATTCATTTAATTGAAATATTTTTGGAATTAGGATATAAAGTCAAACTTATGTGAAATTTAAACTATGGTATTCAATTTTTGAGTTGTTAAGTTGTCAAAATATATGAAAATCATAAGTTAGGGCATTGAGGAACTATAAGGTTTGATGAGAGTCGATTTGAAGTGTAGTTTTAATTGGAGTGAAATTTTAAAATTTTGCACTCGAGCTCCACATTGCAAATAATTTTGAATATCTACTTTGGGCTAGCGACTTGTTGACGCATGGAAGTGATTTTGTTAGTGAGTAAGTTTAATTTAACCTATTCTTAATTGAAGTAGCTTTTACTCAATTCTTACGTTGCTTCTTGTTTATTTAATAGAATTGCGAGTTCATGGTTCAAGTAATTTTCATAATTTTGTTTTAAGCTTTCCTAGGTAAGTGTTGTCATCTCTTTTTCGAGTTTATAAACTCATACTTCAAAAGCAATACGGATTAGATATAGTATGAATTATGAAATGGTTTTTTTATTACCTAAAAGTCTAGGTCGAGCATTTACTTCATTAATATTTTTTAATGGTTTGAGAATGCTTTTAGAAAAGGTAGTATGAAAAGATATATATATATAGTGCTTTGCGGATCTCGTTTATGAAATGAATTCTAAAACGATTGGAGAAATGTTTTGCGCAAAGTATTTCTAGCAGATTTGCTTAGTTGCCAAAAGTTATATGTCGGTTTATAGAATGTATTCTATTCTATGAGATGGATTTTGGATTTGATCTTTGATACTAGAGGACGATAGTTTGATGCTCATTATTACTGTGAAACCGATCGGAGTTTTTAGGTATGCATACTAGTTGTAGGATATTCTCATGAAATAAACTGCCTAGTTAATAATAAGTGGAGACGTTGCCAAGAGAAATCTTAGTCAGCTTGTCACTAAGCAATATATCATATAGATTGATCAATGAAAAGAACTATTGACACTTGATTTGACAAAGATTGATCGATGAACTTGACCATTAGTATTTGAATTGTGATGGTAGATTAAATGAATACTTCTATTTTGCATAAAGATTTATTGAAACGAAACGACTCATATTTGATTTTGTTGAGAAAACCTTCAATGATATTTTGAAATTGACAAAACAATTCACGAATATTTTATGAGCTGAAATAATGCAAATGTTGTCTACGTTTCTAGAAATACTCAAATCTGCATCAAGGATCTATGTAAAAGAAAAGATGAACAAGTCTAGAAGAATAGGAAGTTCATGAAGACTCGGAAGCATCAAGGTGAACATGACTACAAAATATATATCACCATCGTACTTTAAATTGCCTAATGGAAAGTAGCATGATATTATTGGGAAAGCTTGATATAATTAGGAACTGCTTATACAAGCAGAGCGCTTATATTACTGGTGCACAAAAGCTTATCACATACGTACGTAATCTAGATAAAAATATCCCCTGACGATTTATATCATCTTAACATTTATAATAGCTAGTTATCTGGCGTGCATTGAAACAACTCATATTTGATTTTGTTGAGAAACCTTCTATGATAATTTGAAATTGACAAAACAATCCACGAATATTTTTACGAGCTTAATTAATACAGATGTTGTCTATGTTTCTGGAAATACTCAAATCTACATCAAGGACCTATATAAAAGAAAAGATGAACAAGTCTAGAAGAATAGGAAGTTCGTAAAGACTTGGGAGTATCAAGATGAACAGGACTACAAAATATATATCACCATTGTACTTTAAATTGCCTAATGGAAAGTAGCATGATATTATTAGGAACTGCTTATACAAGCGGAGCACTTATATTACTGGTGCACAAAAGCTTATCACATACGTACGTAATCTAGATAATAATACCCCCTGACAATTTATATCATCTTAACATTTATAGTAGCTAGTTATCTGGCGTGCATTCCTAAATGAACATGTTGATTTATCATCAATTTCATAGAAAAGTCTACACTAATTAACCGGCATATCTTAATGGCATGCGAGACCTTGATTGATTATCAATCATCTGGAAGGCGGAATCAGCCACTCTTGTTCATGGAAACCAGAAGATTTGATTGTACGGGTGACAAAGTCTCCGGAAACTTAGACTAATTGATTTCAACGGCTACTCTGTTCAAGCTACTCTGTATGTCACCTGCTACATTTTCTGAGTTTCAACTTCTGAAGAATCTTAAGAACTAACATTGGACCGTGGAACCAAGACTATACATCGCTCTAGTCTCCGGCAGCATTGAGAGAGCATTAAGCGGAGTCATTTTTTCTTATATAGAAAAGGGCATGGGCGTGTGTAGTGACAGAGAGAGGCTTTAGAGCATATACAGTGCTCGGTGCACCAATTCAAAAAGGCTAGGCAATCGTCTGGACTGCAGAACCAAAATTATGTGTCACTCAACCATCTTACCGATAAGCTAGGTCATTGCATTGAAACAGTAAGTGGTCCTGATTATGAATGTAGTTATCAGGCCACGCGTTGATTTCTTGATCAATTTGATCCGTACTTTGAATTGTCTAACATTGACGAGTTTATTTTTTCTTGATTTTCTAGCGTTGATTAGTCGAATAGAAGGACCGGGGAAGTGTACCTAATTCCATGACTTAGAAGACAAAAATCTTTGACTTGGAAATTTCGTAGTGATCAGCAACTACTGGGAAGCTACTCTCCCCAACGTGATGAACCAGCTGTTGGTCAGACCATCTCTGTGGGTCACAATTGGAGATATCTCCTAACAGGGCACATCAGGAATTGGGACGGGCAACGAAAAACTTGGAACAAAAACAAAACTCGATAGATACTTATGACACCATCGAAAAGAAAAGTAGTTTCTGTACATCTATACGTTCCCTGTGTAGTATTACCCTTTGATTGTTGGATGCACGGATTGTTTACACTCAGGAAAGAAAGCTCGGAGTATTGTACCGTTTTCTATTAAAGAAAAGGCCTAAGCAGAACAGGATGGACTAGAAAGTTATGATGTACATTTTGCTGCTTTTCTTTTCTTCCACATGAGAGCCACGCCTTAAGATTGCATGTCAGTGACATTCTATATGACCAGGATATCAGAATCACTGCTATTTCCACAAATCACCATAGACTTTCTGTAAATAATCTGCATTAAGCACAGATGCACAGAAATTCAATTGGAGAAAGTTGCAACAAATGTCTAAAATGTCGTACGATATGCCCCGCAGGCTCAACATGGTTTCAGGAACGTACCTATATTATCTCATTTGTCGGTGAGTTATTACCTGAAGAAGAGGAACATGACAATGGCTATTTTGCGCATACAGCAAATCGTGTTTTATGCATCTTAGAGTTTCAGGAACTACATAAACCAGTCACTCTGCTCATATGCATTGGCTATGCATTTGCACATACTAATTCCGTCCTAGCCGTCATTCAACAACGCATGCAAAATACAGTAGAACTTGGAAAAGCAAAAGAAACTAAAAATCGAAAAGCTTATGGTAGCTTCTATTCTAGCATATGAATGTCTCAGTACCTTTGGCTCTGGCAAAAAGGTTATGACTGATTGGTGACTGATGGGAGAGCTGCAGAATAGCGGTGCTCCATACGAGACACAGGTTACAATCACAAATTAGTTTAGTGGGTTTCAAGCATTACAATTGCTTGAATTGTTTGTAATTTTTCAAATCTAAAATCCATTGCATCGAGAAATTAACCTGCCTTCGCTGGTGCAGATCTGTCTACTCACCGCCAACAAAGGAAGAAAATCTCGTACAGATATATTCAGGCTGGTCAAGATTCTTATGATTGGTGTGCTAAACTTGAATCAACAAAATAGTAAATAACATGCTTATTGTAGCATAATAAGAGTACTAACGTGTAATGAACACACGCAGTTCAGCCCCTACGTATGAAAACGGAAACCAACATGACTTCATGGAACGATTGTAGTGTTGCAGCTACTGAAAGGGAATGGACATGGAGGATCAGGCACTCCAACTGCCCCTTCTAGCATCTGCGTCACCTTCCTCATCGTCGGTCTCAAAGAGGGTTCCTCTTGAATACACCAGAACGCGACCATGACCAGATTCTTCAGCTTCTCTGTGTCTCGTAGAGCCTGTGCGTCGCCTTCCACTAGTGCATCCAACCTTCCCTCCATGAAGCGATCATAAGCCCAATCGGTCAAGGCCTCTATCTCTCTTTCTTCCCCACTTGATTCGCTTCCCAAGCAACTCCTACAAGAGATTATCTCGAGAAGCAGGACTCCAAAACTGTACACATCCACTGTCACGTTGATGGGCAAGTTCCTGAACCACTCGGGAGCGACATACCCTCTCGTCCCTCGGATGTTCGTCTTGGTGTAGCTCTGGTTCATCATCAGGAGCTTGGCCATCCCAAAATCGGAGATCTTCGCGACACAATTGTTGTCAAGGAGGATGTTCTGCGGCTTTATGTCGCAGTGGATGATCTGCGTCGGGCACTCATCGTGCAAGTACATTAGTCCCCTGGCGACTCCGAGAGCGATCTGGCATCTCAGATTCCAGGGGGTTTTCAACTTTGGATCTCCTGCAAAGAGAACTTCCGACAGCGAGCCGTTGCTCAAGAACTCATAAACCAGCAGTCTTTCTTGCCCTTCATCACAGAAGCCGAGCAATCTGACCAGATTCTTGTGATGGGTCTGACCGATCACATTCACTTCGGTTCTGAACTCCTTCTCCTTGTCCTGCATCATGCTAGTCAGCTTTTTCACGGCCACCGCTACATTGTTTGAAATGGCCCCTTTATAAACAATCCCGAAGGCTCCCCTCCCTAGCTCTTCCTTGAACCCATCCGTGGCTCGGAAGAGCTCCTGGTAAGTGAAATGGCGCAAATTCGTCTCCACCACATTCCCTTTCGTGGATACTTTCTTGCGTTGCTTGCGGTAGATTAGGAAAAACACCATGCAAGCGCCGAATAGTACAAAATTCACAAAAACAGAAGATCCCAAAAGCACTGATCCTACCAAAACCAAAGTTTTTGGATCTTTATCTTTATCTCTTGCCTTCGGCTCTGGGGGCGGGAAGTAATTTGGAGAAAAGTCTCGCTTCGGGACTTTGATCATGGCCTTCCCATTGAGGTTAGGGACAATTTTCCCATTGGAGAGCGGAAGCTTCTTCTTCCAGCAACTCCGGCCGTCCCTCCAAACTGCCACTGCGCACATGCAGTCATGCAAGCATGAGTTCCGGCAATCGACTTCACTGAAAGGCTGCAATAGCGCATAATCGGAGGTTGGCCAATCTGTGTTCATGAGTTCTTCGAACTTGTACAGGTCCTCCATCGGACCAAGCTTCGTCCTTTCCTGATCGTCCGCACAACTCTGCGTGAAATTTGGCCTGCAACTGCCATACTTGTCACTGGGATCGAGCAAGGTGAATTTTTCTGGGCAGTTGCATTTTGGCCTATTATTCTCACCCAGAGTGCAAATGCTGTTGTACCCGCAAACGCCGATTCCATCACGGACAAAAACTTTGGCACATATGTCATCAGGTTGCGACCACAGCGGTTTCCAGCTTCCGCTGGAATTAGAATTCTTGGGGTGCACATACTGAGTAAGGACCCCATCAAAGTTCAGGGTGACTCTGTGATAAGAATCAGACGCGGGAGATATATCCCCCTGCGAGAGGTATAACTTCTCGCCGTTTTCTGTCGAGAGGAACAGAGTACCTGAGTTGCTGAACACGAGTTCTTTCCCCACGGTGTGGACGCGTTAGAGCTGCCGTCGGTGGACGATTTGTAATACGCCTCGTTGGCATAGTCGGAAGGCAGGTTGATCGTGTTAAGCTCGAGGTCTCCACTCTCGAGCATCCGAAGTTGGAATCTCCCCCTGGAAAAGCTCTCCTCCGATTGACGGGAGGAGAGATTTTTGCCCTTTCCGAGCACTTGCGACGGAAGCAACGTGTCCCGAGGATTGTCGAAGCTCTGCCACGATACCTCCGAACTCGAGTCCAGGATCACGAAATTGCCTGTATCATTGAACACAGCGTGCGAGATGGTGCCGAAGACGTTGCCAGGTTTCCACAGCTCTTCACCTTGTGGATTGACGAGGACGAGACCAGAATCAGTAAGTTCTACCTTCGAATTTTCGGGGGCAGGACGGCCTTCAATCGGGAACCAGACGATTGTTTTAGAAGGTATCTTGTTGTACCAGATGGCAAGCAAGAAGAGCTGGTTTTTCTTGGTGTCGCCGTCGGATAAGGAGCGAAAGCCGAATGCAAAGTCTCCAGAAGGAGAGAGCCATGAAGAGTTGCCATTCGTGGCGGTTAGAGAAGATCCAACTGGTATGTCCGCTTGGGCTAGAGAAGGACGTGGAATTAGAAAAAGCAAGAAAAGAGGGTACGATGAATCGAAACGGGGGACATCGATGGAGGATTCATTTAGTTATCAAACATGAAATTCTTCAACTCAAGAATGGGTTTGATTGAATTTAGCCAGAAGAGAGGAAGAAGGTTGTGGCTATGGAGTTTTGAGGTCAACGAAGTCTTTGTGAATCAGCCAAGGGATGTGATGACTGATGAGATCGGCAATTGCTGCACACACCTAACTGTGCTGCATTTTTGGGCGGGCATTTAAGGAGACTCCACTGAAGACTTTTCATCTTCTTTTTGGTCAATAGAGTAAAGACCGGCTCGAGCTATTGGCTGAAAATTCTGCTGGTTGTCTCGTTGGGATTATTGGGCGGAATATTCGGGTGAAGGTACCCATTAAGGTTGCAACTCTGGCGCCATGCATACGTCCTTGATCAGTACGCGCACCGTACTTGATCAATGCACTAATTTCATACGGAATTTTGTGGTTCCTTCATCGAGTTGAATTATAGAATTTTATGTGATGTTGAATGAAGCACCCGACTGATTCCCTCCAGCCACGGCAACATCCCATCCCCACCACGTTGGACGATTACGAGGCAAGTGACTCCCAGGTCGCCCCAAGAATCTTTCGGCGTCGATGAGTTGAATAATAAAGGCCCCGGCTTTTGCTAATTTCCATGACATGGACACAAAGCAAGGTTCTAAACTTGGAAAATGACCATGATAAGATGGAAACGAAAAGGACCCACGTTTGAAGTCTCAGCAACGACTTGATGGACGGACCATTTGGTATGAATTGCAGATATTTTCAGTAGGAGCGTGTCCTGAGATGCGAATTCGTCCAACTTGGAAAAATCTTCGAAGAAGACGCGTTGTACGGGCTATTTGGCGAAGTTAGGGCCACTCAAGAAGAGCAGAGAAATATCCATTCAGCTTCTCATTTTTTAGTAGAAGTCCATCCTGGAAAACGGAATTTTTAAGAGTGAAATGTGATGGAAAGTTCGATCAATTGCTGAAAACTACCGGGTCCTCATGTGTTTCTGTGCTTTGGTGGAAGTTTCATAAATGGAGGGAGATGCCCCGTTCACATCCATTTCAAATGTTTCGATATGAACGCAGAAGTAAATGAAGGGAAATTAAAATGTACCACTGTAAGCCCGGACATGTTCACTTTAATGGGTAGGATGGACGCTATTCTCAGCGGCCAATTCAGTATTTAAATCGGGAGGAGCGAAATGGAAAGTAGTGCCTAAACTTGTTGTTATGTCTTCTTATCTGGTGTCCATAAGCTTCGCAGGCTAAGTTCAGAGCACATCTAATGGCCAGGAGGCTGCCGCCACCGCCACCGCCACCGCCCTGCTCCATCCATCTCTGCCTATATTTCGTCTGATTTTCTCTGTGCTTGATACTAACTAGCGAAGCGTGATTAAAATTTGACTTGGTTTCTTCTTCTTTTCCCTCTTTAAACAGTAGTTGATGCAAGAAGATTTCCACGGGGGGCTGAATGGAATGACTATGAGAAAGCGGTCCCAGAACGACGAATCCTCTGACTGGTTCAAAGAATGGAATGACTATGAGAAAGCGGTCCCGGAATGACGAATCCTCTGACTGGTTCAAAACAGTCGCCCAGCTATCATGTGGAAGTTGGGGCCACAAGAACTCACAAGGTGTGGCGAGAAATAGACTCACGGACCCAAGAATCAGTGCGTTGATCCGGGAACTGTGGAGCATCTTAATCCCAATTGTGTCCGGCAAAATGCATTCAATAGCTCCTTCCACTTATCAAACGATTGGAGACACTTTCTAAAGTGGTCTTGCCTATGCCTACGACAATTACAATTTGCAATTTTATTCATTTTCGTCATATATTGACAACTGTGCCTAGAACTCCATTCATTCAACGTCTCTGAAGCTTCAAGAGATTTGTCTTCAATCACAAAAAGGTTGGTTGAGAATGTATGCAAGCGTCAAAAGAGAATTATACTCACTGACCTGGGAAACAATCACATGAAGGTACATGCAGATGGAGAGACTAGAAGGAACCATGTGCACTAATGAAGCCCTTGAGGGCACTTGATTAGCTTGCATTTTGTATCAGAGAGAACATGAATTTGGGAGAATAATTCTGAAGCAATTTCTACTCTGGCTGCTTAGGATAAACTCTATGCAATCTGTGAGTAGACTTCTCCTTGTTACCTGCTAAATTCTGAGTTTTGACTAAAGAAGAATCATAAGAATCACTTGACTTTGGACAAGAAAGAATGCAAGAAATGGCATTGTGCCCTATCATTACCATTTTCCCTACTACTACAAAAAAATGCTGAAAGTTTATTTGGGACTTCAATTATTCCTCTTTCCATGCTGAGGTTTGTTGTTCTGGCTCGGGTTCGATTTGCTGGCTGGCACTGTCCTCAGATTAGCCTTCACCAACTTCTGAGGATCTCTCCTCCCGTTAGCCGTCTTGCTTAAACTCTTGTACAATATCGTGGACGACAGCAGCATCCTCCTGGGCACTTTTGTGCATAACGTTGGCAAATCTTCAGCCTCCTGGTGAAGGATTACTACCAGAGAGCACATCACGCAAAGGGCAAGAATTGACGAAAACACAGCAACGAAAGATCTGCGGCTACTTCCCATGGCAATGTGGTCAGAGAGACAACAGGTGGTTCAGAAGATGAAAGCTAAATGTCGCAGAAGTTATTATGGTAGTATGTCTTCAAGCTTGAGAAGGAGTGTTATATAGATCCAATCCTTTCACTTTTTTGAATTTTATAAAAATGTGAAAGGATCTTTTCGATAGTCAAAGGCTGGAATGAGTTTTTCCTTAATCAAAGCTTCACCGTATTATTGAAAAGATAAGTATTGAGGATGAAGAGGAGCAGAATATAAGCAAATGGATTCAAGAAACCACATGAAATCAGGAATCAAATGCATATCAATATCTGCGTCTAAAGAAAATTGAGCTTTCTGATTTACAAGCCTAATATCAAGGGTTATAATATTCAGGCAATCATGTGACTTCTTATTTGACCAGTATAATTCTCATCCTTTAATTACAATATTTCTCTGACATGTCTGACCAATTTAAATGGTTAAGCTACTTTTCTCATGTGACTGATCACATGATGAGGCCAAGCCAGTGGCTTTATTTTCTATCCTCTCTGTATTCAGTCCTCTTAAGTCAAGATGGCAGCTAAATCTAGCTGGTTGAGCCTGCTTCTCAACTTAAAAGCCAGAAATCTAGCCCCTCTACTTTGACCATTTTCACACTTCTGTCCAAGTTTGTCAATTTGCCTCACTTCTTTTTGCCTATTCTCTGTGGGTATCCATCTTCTTGCGAGCTTCCCCTGAATGATCTTTATCCTTTCCACTTAGCTGGCTTGTCAGCCATTACCGTGTCTCTTTCTACTCATTTATGCGCTTTAAACCTGCTTGTTACCTTGCGTTCAGACATGGGCTTCAGCTGTCCAATATCCAAAAAGAAGATATTCCAGCAGCCCCACCACCATAGTTACTTTGTTGAGGGAATAATATTGGACAATCACCATATTTGTGCTGATGTTTCCAAGTATTCACAACCCTAATGTGATCGCTTAAGTTTGATCAGCATTCAGAAGTTCTTCGTGTGCATTTGTTAAAAAGGTTGTAAAGAATGACACTATTAACCAGGCAACCTCCTGGAGTTGGATTTTAACAGCCACTGTGAAATATCTGGTGGCTGCTGGGAAATATTCAATCTACACGAAAGGAGCAGAAAAGTTTCTTACGGCCCGAAACTTTTGAAGGATAGTGGTGCACATTAGGACCATATGCATATTTTGGTTAACCGAAGATGTAAGAAAAACTTGTAACTGCAAGCATCATGCTACTCTGATCACATAATAGAAGAGATCACCATCGGGACCGGTACTGCTACTAGATTACCCCCTGTAAAGTAAACACTTTCAAACTAGCCAGCTGGATCTCAAACTGGAGAAAGAGGACTCCCCATGGGTGAGCCGGGTCAGGAAGGAGTTTGACTGCTGGGATGGGATCGGATCCAACTGGGGTCTAGGTTTATGGATGGATTCAGTCAGCGAAAGTCCCTCAAATTCAATCAATATCAACAAGATGTCGTGACAGGTTAGGCTTGGTTGATTTTGTCAGAAACGAAAGTAGGTTTAGGTGTAGCTTTGGCCAAGACGTCCCGCAATGGAGAGACGGCCGATCTGAAGAATTCATGGGCCGGCAGGCCGGCGAGACAGAGCAAGGAGAAAGAATAGGATAATCTAGGGGTAGGGTAAGATGTAGTTGGCGAAAAGAGCTTCTTAGCATGGAAAGCCATGGTTTGTCAGCCCTTTGTCCAGGATCATATGCTAGCCACTTCATGTATAGAAAAATGCAATTTGCTAATAGCTGAGTTATTCTCATGAAAACAACAATGCAGAGAATGCAGTGTTGATACAGATAATTGCTGCTGAAATTCTTGTTGAAGAGCTAATCAGTTTCCATTCTAAATAGACAAACCAAAAGAACATCAGGCACGATAAATCAGTAGGAAAAAAGGTACCTCGAATGTAACTATATCCACCAACAACAGCACCTATTTCATGACGAATTAAAAGAATCATACTCTTTTTTCCTGGGAATAAATCAATGGAAATTCTGTCTTGTTGGTATAAGATTGTTAGTTTACATGAATCGAAGGGGCTTTTATGACCCTTCATCTAGTATCCCCCTCATCACCACATAATAAAGATTCTTCGTCCTTCCATATAATGCTAGTATACCCAAATTGGGTCATAAAACAAGAAATTAGCTGATCCTCAATCGCTTCTTCTGTGGGAAGCACCATGTCAGTCTCCCTCTTTAACGACGTGACATCTTTATCCTCAATGCCACAAGGGACAATATGCTTAAAGTAGTTCAAATCAGGATTAATGTTGAATGCCAGCCCATGAGAGGTGATTCCATTTGATATACGAACCCCAATGGCACCAATCTTTCTATCACTAACCCAAACCCCAGTCTCACCTGATTTTCCTGGGCAAGCCCTCACGCCATACAGAGATGCTAATTCAATCATAGTCAACTCAAGTTTTTCCACATATTTCCGAGCACCCAGACCAATATCACGGAGAGAAATGATGGGGTACAAGATGGCTTGATGCGGACCATGAAATGTAACGTCTCCGCCTCTTTGAGTGTAGTAAAGTTTAGCTCCCATCTTTCCAAGGTCTGACTCATGGACTAGCAAATTATGATCCGTCCTTCTTTTCCCAAGGGTATAAGTGGGAGGATGTTGCAAAGATAATAACGTGTCTGGAATTTTATGACTTTTTCTAGCAGCAATTAGTCTTTCTTGGAGCTTGAGTGCATCCAAGTAGTTGACGATGCCCATTCTACAGACCTCAATGATTCTCGCTGATTTCATCCCTAGAAAAAGAAATAACAGAACTTAGATCCTTGCGCGCGACCAACAAATGGCATCAGTTCAATTACCATGCAGAACCAAATAGTCCAAATTGTCAATTGTCCTAAAGTAGAACAAAGAATGGAAGTGCACTCATCCCAAAACCAAAACAAATGAATGATTGAAACTCACTTCTCTTTATCTAACAGTTGCAGGAAAGGTTCAACAAGTATGTCAATTGCCTTGACGGAATTAGTGCAAAACTACAGTTGTCATGTATATGCAATGCTTTATCATTATTAGAAAGTTTAAATTGACTCCAGTATATTAAGCCCTTGAGACGCTGCTAACCATATGGCCCCATTAATTTGACCACATCATCTTTCATTTCTAAGCTGACATTGTGACAAAGCAAGAGCAAAATACTTCCAAGAATTTCCTAATTTGTACTCTATGAGGGGGAAAGTAAACATATAAACCCAACCAAGGCGTAAATTGAATTTGAATTCAAAATATAGATATCACCATAAGGAGATCACATTTCATCATATCCACAGCTATCATTATCATTGTATTTCGAATTTCAAAATACACCCTCAACACAAACTCAAGTCACCACGTTAATCTATTACAGGCAACTATCAACTTAGGTCCAGTTGAGCTCTGACTATTCCAAGGTTTTTGGGAAGCTTTCAGCCAGACTAAATCAACTAAGAAAGATCCAGCTCGATGTCAGAGATGGGCATGGAGCTTTCGAGTCAAACTGCAGTAAAAGAGCATACTTTGAGCTAATTCCACCGCCCATTATCCTGTGCCCACTGTCCTAAACATCCTAGCTCTGCTCATCATAATTCACAAGCCAAGCTTATTGGCCATTTTGACATGTCACTTCAGCTCCCGTAGTACATTCTCAATCCTTTTATCTCTCTTTTCCATGTTTCCTCATTTGGACTAAGAATCTCATTTCCTCACTCGAACAGGGAATGACAAGAAAAACAGGCTCATTGAGGCATTTCATCGAACAAGTTTCGTAACCCATCAACATATAGAGCTCAATCTCCCAAATCTACCGTCGCACATATCATTCGCGCTTTGTGAAACCCCTAAACGAGGCAGATAACAATTATTCGAAAGAGAGAAGAGAGGGGGGGTGTTTTACTTGTTGGGTATCCAATCACCCAGGACGGCAAGTTCCCTTCAGACTGAGAGAGCCGAACGGTGAAGCGAAGATGAGAGCTCAAGAGCACAAGAATGGTTCTTCAAGTTGACCCACGAGGTGTGTCCATTTGCGCTTTAGATTTTCCTTAAGAAGGAGATATAAGAAGGAGATCAATTTAGTTTTTGTGGATGAGGAGAGTGAATTTAGTCTCAAGTATCAACACAGATTGACCTTCCAACCGGGCTGTCAACAGGCCGGTCAAGGTTTGCTGGAAATCCGAAACGTTTGGTGGGCCCATCATTTTTCGGTATTGTTTTTCATATTATGAAGAAGTGATGAAAGAGAGATTATGTAAATTATAATATTAAGAAAACGGATAATTTTCGGTTCAATTTTGACACTCCTATCCTCCGGCAAATCTAGCTCGAGAGTAACAGGATTCGCAATGGGATTGAAACCGAGATGAAAATTTTATCTTGGGACCCAACAGTAGCAAATCGTTCCAATTCGAAAGTAATATGGAGAAATCAGTAACAGGACCTTCTAGCTTTTGGATAATTGCCAAAACCCTCCTCGGCTTCGCTCTATATATACCAAATACCATTTCGGTGGTTTCAAACGTGGAAAAGTTTCGAAAATATTTGCACGAGAATTCTTTTCAACAAAACGAGTAGAATTGTACGCGAGCTTCTATCCTGACAACGATCCATTCAATATTTCCCCCTCTTATCTTTGCTAGAACGTTTTCGCTACTCTCCAAGCATGTATTTGTCGTGCCGTGGCGCGGCATTTCGCTAGAATCCATCTACGGCTGAGGGATCGGTAGACCTTCGTAACCAAAAATTGGCAACTGTGAAATTTCTCATTTAAACAGAGTTAAGTCATTATGCACCACATGGTAAAAATTTTCACAACAGCTCTTTTTCAATTTTCAGGCCGCCAAAAAAACAAGAGGCCGAGGTTGGGTACAGTTTCTATTATCCAGCAATTCTGTAGACAGAATTTTAGTAGTCGTGGCAAAGACCGATACGACAGAAAAGAAATGAATAACAAGGAGATCTCTCCGACTATATAAACCAACCCCGATCCCCAACAAACGAAAAACCAGGGAATGGCTATGGCACATACTTTCTCCAGCTGTAAAAACAAATCTGACTCGACTGTACTATATACAACAGGAAATACTAGGGCATCTGGTACTCAAATATATTGTGACGAAACAGCACGGACTCATGAAGAACAAGAGAGCATGCAAACGCCAGGCCGATATGCCCAAGCTGGGGGAAGGCGAGCATATTTCTCCATGCCCGGCTGGTCGTCATAGGGTCTCTGCATTAGCTTATGCAGCCTCCGGACCTCTCCAAAATCACCCTGTTCAGCTGCATCGATTGCACTCTGGCAAAGATAGTTCCGGAGGACATACTTGGGGTTCACTGAATTCATAGCAGCCTTTCTCTCTTCATCAGACACCTCACTATTGACCAGCTGGTGGCAAACACATGAATGTTAATTCACCAACAAAAAGTGCATGGAACATATACTAGTGTAACAAGATAAGAAAAGCTAAATGAAGTGCAGATATTCATGAGGGAAAAAGCAGGTGCCTACGGAAGAAAATTATGATGCTGGAATAGCTAGTTCTCAGTATATAGTGCCCAGTAGTTCCCCATCAATTATATGCTTTATCAATGATGCTGACTTTAAATAAGAGCTCCTCTCCATGTATCAGACTGGGAAAGACCCAATGCTGTAATTATACAGGCAGAACTTGCAGTTCAATAACAAATCAAGAGAATTGCAGATGCACTATATTGCAGATATAGGTCTTGATTCTTGAAGTTCACTCTGACTAGTACTCCTGTTCTTAGTAGTTTAGAAAGCTATGCTTCCTCATAAGGAAGCAACTTCATTCTATTGTATGTCCATTAATCGCACATAATGAGTCTGCCAATACACTTCAGTCAAAAGCAAGACCAATACTAGCTCAGATGAAATGGCACATTTATGCTACATCCAAAATGAGCAGATGACAGCACCCTGGACAAGTCATCTTTACTATATGGAAACTATGAGGGAAAAGTCAATTTATCATTCTACCTCCTGTATGTAGATTTTCACCCAGCTGATCCATGCCTCCTTCCGCTCCTTCCCGATATCAAGTAGAACAGCCTTCAGTGGAACCAGTAACTCATCCTCTGGAATGCTAAGATCGGCTTTGATATTTGAAAGTGCCCGAAAGAAATTTGTGTAATCAACTTTGTCAACAGCCATATTACTAAGAAGTTTGCTAATTAACTGTTTATTGTACTTGGGCAGACCAAGTTTTCTAGTCATTATGCCTTGATATTCATCCATAAATTTCGTCCCATATCTGCAGTACAACAAATGGTCTAGAATGAACAGCAAGTAGACAATATTATATTCTTCAAAGAAAGAAAAGTGAAGACGAGGTATACCTTTCCATGGCGTAGTTTGCCTCCTTGTCATTAATCAGCTCGGCAGATGAAAGAGTTGAGACAAACTGTGCAATATTCCATAAACCAATATCAGGCTGATTTGCGAAGCAGTATCTTCGCCCTGGAAGATCTGTGGTATTGGGTGTGTAACTTGGATCAAACGCATCCAGAAATCCAAAAGGACCATAATCAATGGTAAGCCCCAAAATGCTCATGTTGTCTGTGTTCAGTACACCATGAGTGAAACCAACACCCTGCCATCTCGCGATCAAGGAAGCAGTACGTTCAGCGATGTCCACTGCCCAAGCTGACACATCATTGGCAATTCAGATGAAAAGAGATATTAGCCATAAATTCTGATAACCTTTGTCTATAGATCAGTAAGTCATGTAAAGAAGCATTAAGGCTGCATGTTGTGGCAATTTTAGCATGATCACCAGAAAAGGCAATTTTTAACATACCCTACAACTCTAAAATAAACAAAGGATTTGAATCCCAATCTCACGGATCCTGCGAGAAAAAAAATTGATTGCATTCCCTTGACATCTACTGAGTTTTTAAAAAGAGAGTCCCATGCGAATTGAAAGCTGCTCTTCAAGGGCCAACCACTTATCATATTTCATCATTATCATGACAACAAACCAAAACCCTTATCGCATCAGCAGCAAGAGACTCCAGTTAATGAGATAATCAAGGATCCACGCGGCAAATAGAAATTCAGAAACTCTATAAATCACGCCCCTCTTCTATTAGAGTAAGATGCAATATCAACAAGATTGATCCCATCAAAATAAGCTCTTAGATTCATTCTTTTTAAATTGATCCATATTGATTGGGAAGTGCAGAGGATAGATAGGCAGAAACTATAATATAAATCAATAAGGACAAAAGGACCTGCCAGCTTATACAGCATGAACATCATTTGTACTTCACAAATCAGTTGAAGTACTCAGAGTACCTTTATCACTTAAAGAAAGAAAAGAAACATAAGTCACTCATCCTGCATAGCAGAATACCGTATGGTTATGATAGAGCAACTGAACTGAGTACTCCAAAATGAACTACCTGCATATTTGTTTGAGGTCAGATCCACAACTGTCTGATCATCATTGCCTGTGCTGAAAGACAAGCTTTCACTGCAACTCATGTTTTCTAAATGTGGGAAGTGATGTCTTATAGCATAGTCAGCCAAAGCACGAACAATGCCAAGGTCCTCTTTTCCTCTCGAAGCATGTATTTGATAAGAACCAAAACGCAAGAAGGATGGAGCAACTCTGCAAACAATTGCACCAGGTTCATCCTTGGGATTTCCACTGGTGTGAGAATCAAGAAAGTTAAAATCCGGTCTTACTGAATTCCAGAAAAACCAACAAATTCATCTAAACTATATTCCTGCATATGCATAAGCTATTATAAAACACTTCACCAATTTTACACTTCACCAATTTTACACTTCTAACTCTATTTCAGAGGGAATAAAAATCAGGCATTAGATTGGATGATTACATTAGCCAAATTTACGATGAGCAAAATTTAATGACATTTCTCACATGCAATTCTCACATGCAATTCCAAGACAAGCATGAATAAGCGCACAGAGGTACTCGATCAAATGAATGAGCTGTCACCTCATTTGTCAACCTCAGTGTCCCAACATGCAAACTCATTCAGATTAACTGATGCACGAAAGTTAAAATCCTGTCACACTTCAGAAAAACAAACAAATTCACCTCAATTTTTTTTCCTGCATGTGGATTCACTACTCTATATAAAACGCTTTACCAATTCTACACTCCAATTCTATTTCAGAGGGAAATTTGATCAGGCATTAGATTGGATGATTACATTAGCCGAATTAACAATGAGCAAAAATGTCCATGACATTTCTCACATGCAATTAAAAGATAAACATGAACAAGAGCACAGAGGTACTCGATCAAATAAATAAAATGTCAGCTTCATCCTCAGTCCCACAACTTCCAAATTCAGTCAATTTTACTGATGCATCACAATAGCAATGAACACCGCTTCCTGTTTTCACTATCAAATGGCATAAAGGTAAAACATCTACATGATGGAAGTTCAAGATGAACGTACTCATAAAACATGTCTCGAGCAACTAATTTCCCAGTCGTTACAAGACAGAGTGCACGAGTGGTTGGTATTCCCAGACTGTGCATTGCTTCACTGCAAAGGAACTCTCTGATGCTGCTACGCAAAACTGCAAGTCCATCAGCAAACCGACTGTAAGGGGTCTTGCCAGCACCTTTCAGCTGCAGCTCCCACCTTTCCGATCTTGAATTAACAATCTCGCCAAGAGTTATTGCTCTACCATCACCCAACTGACCTGCCCACGTGCCAAATTGATGGCCTCCATAACACTGAGCATAAGGTAAACTGCAGCAAAGAAAAGATAAGATAGGCTGAATAAGCAGAATATAACTAACAAATGACCTAACTGAAGTCGGGATAAGTGGTCAAAAAATTCTTAACGGCACTTACGCTCCCACCAAAGGGGCTGCACCAGAGAATAAAAGTGGAAAGTCCGGTCTTTGAAATCTGAAACCATAAATAACTCAATTAGCCCAATGACTAGAGAGACTCAGTCTGAAGCAAGAAACACTTCCAACTTCCAAGAATGAAAAGATGAAGACAAAGCCGAAATCAAGCTCTCAACAGAATAACAGTGAATTTATCCCATTGAAAATAAAAGTATGCTGCTTAAAACATGTTGGGTGATGAAGAGACAGCGCATACCAGAGACATTATCAGAATTTTAAACTTCAGTTCTTAATTCTAGGGAAAAATTTTCTTTACAGGCAAAGAGATTTCTTGATCTTGTTTAATCCATAACATAAGTTCAGATGTGACCAACAAAAAAGTGCAAGAGGGGCAAAAACTCACTCCTCAGGATCCAAATCAAGCGCTTCAGCAACTAAGTCTGACCACGCAACGAGTTGAGGATTTTCTACTTCAGCCGAAGGAGACACTTTTGTATAGCAAGCATGCAATACCTGCATTTACAATGAGAAAAAGACGATGCTAAAGGGCCAGCAATAGGGAATTAGCAAACACGAAAAATCCTCTCTCTCTGGAGCATGTTTGGTAAAACTGAAAGTTAAGTGCTGAAAATCAAAGGATTGAATTTTAATTTGTGGCCACTGTAAGAACTGAAAATGAAAACATTGTGTGATAATAGCTAAATAAATATGGAATTGTAGACATCTAAGTAGCACTAATATTGACACGCGGCACGCGACACGACACGACATGATACGCCAATACGTCATCTCTCTCTCTCTCTCTCTCTCTCTCTCTCTCTCTCTCTCTCTCTCTCACGTGCTTCCCCGGGGCATGTTTGGTAAAACCTGAAAGTCGAGTGCTGAAAATCTAAGAATTGGATTATAATTTGTGGCCACTTTAAGTGCTGAGAATGAAAACAGTGTGTGATAATAGCTAAATAAATATGGAATTGTGAACATCTAAGTAACACTGACACCAACACGCTACACGCTGCACACGACACAACACGTCAATACGTCATTTTTCAAAAAAAAAAAAAAAAGAATTCCAACATATTGTATATTAAATATATATTTTTATATATCCATGATAAATTATCATTTTTATGATTATTTCAATCAAATTAATTCATTTCAAATCCACAAATAAATAAATAAGAAAAAAGAGCCTAGAATGAATATAAGCTAAAAACATTAATCCACCATTTGTTAATATTATTCATTATTTCAATTTGACAAATTCAACTATATTTCATTCCAATAATCCATAAAACTAGGAGGAATAAAAAAGCAATCAACATTTCACTATTAAAGTTAACATTTAACAAGAAGTCAAAAAAAATCCACATTTCCCTATCAAAAGATAGGGTTTCCTTTCTCCCTTTTCTTTTTTTTTTTAGTTTTATATTTTTTATAATTACATTTTGACCCCTAAGTTATTGAAAATTTTTAAAATGCACCCCATGCACGTCGAAATCACATATGGAAATTCCAAACTCAAGTGTCGATGGTGTGTCAAGACTCAAGAGAGTTGACAGCATGTGAAATGTACGACACTTGTTGACGGCGTGTCGGACAAATGTCAGGTTGTCTGACACCAACATGGAGGCTCCTGAAAAGTGTCTGTGTTTCCTAGGTGAACATTCTTAATAGGTTTTAGACGGTTACAATGTAATAGGAGATTTCATTTCCTATTCCAATGCCTTTTCTATTGAATAGGTAAGCCCTCCTTACTCAGCGAATTAAGTGAATTATTTATTTAATTGCATCTTTAAAGTCAAAACTATTTATGGTTATCAAACATGTTTAATTTTATTAATTGCTGAAGATATTAATTTTAAACATGTATTGAAATTATCAAACAGGCTGTTAGTACTAATACTTCAATGTTCATATTCACAAAAAACTGCCCGGGTTATGGAAAACAAAGATTTATAGCTTGTTTGGGGCAGCTTTTCAATACTTCTTGCTTGTTTTAGGTGGACATCACAAAGCAAGGAATGGCTTAAACCCAATCTTAGACGATTAGACTCTTAAGTCCTGTTCCAATGTCTGTCAGAATCAGTGCTAGACTGATCAGCTGCCAGCTGAATGGAACTGCATTTACTCCAGAATGGTAATATTAGTACACGAAACCTTTTTTTTTTTAGCTGGACAATCAATGTAAAAGCTTCAGTGCGTAGCTAAAGATGAAGAGAAGTTATAGTATTTTCTTTGCAGAAATACACGTCCAGCCATTTCTTAAACCCCACCGTCCTACTGCAAGGCCGTTGCCAAATTTCTCTGCTCTCTCCTGCTCCTAGCGTGATTATACACTCACAAGACTAAGCCAACACATTTAATCGCTGCTAATCACGCAATGAGAAACTAAATTGATATATTTAAACCCCATGCATCCAATAGCTGACTCCTGACTCACAGCAACTTAATTCACCGCACTTCAGTCTACTACTCCATCGAAAACTCAAGTTTTGACTAACAAAAATATCCATCTCACATGGTGTATTCAAACTACCAGTAGATTGTACCCACGTGCTACTGAGTTCTAATGAATCCCCAAAATCAAAACCATCTTGAGTAGCAGCATTTCAGCCTCAACATTCTCCTTTTTTGCACTGCTTTAAGAGATGCGGTGCGCATTTGGATCAGTCTACGCCCCCATATATTTCAGAGAACTCATTACTATGGTGGGAAGGGATATTGCGTACAAAAAGCAAATACTTCCCACGCGCTATCATCACCTTATATCCTCCTTAAATTTCCCTGCTTCTAGATCTATATCCGTCTGCAAGACACAAACTACGAATTGAATGCTAGTCAATAATTCAAATAGACCTTCCGACGCCGATCATACGACTAACCGAAGAATACTACCTACCTCCCTACGCCTCACCGTATCCATACCCAGTTCAAATTCCCTTTATCACCATCGGTCAATCCGCAAACACCAGACATCCCCAAGTGCGTGAACCAAAATGAAACAGGCCGAAAGCAGGACGCAAAGACCCAAACCTCTCGCGGGAACGTGTCGGTCCTGGGTCCCCGGGCAACACCCGGACGAAGGAATGGTCCCAATTCAGATCCTCGAGCCTCAATCCCCTCTTCCCGTCCTTATCCCCCAGGCTCTGGTCCCGCAGATCGCGCGTCACCGACTCGACGGTGGCGCCGGCTGAGGCGGAGGCAGAGGCGGAGGCGGGGGGTCCGGCGAGGGGGGCTCCATGGAGACGCCGCCCGGCCTAGCGTCGCATGCGACGGAGAGCCGCCGGGGGAGGACCGATCGGCGGCGGCGGGCGGCGGAGAAGGAGGAGGCGGCGGCGGGATTGGGAGGCGAGGGAGGAGAGGGAGAGGGGGCAGAGATGGGAGGAGAAGGAGAGGGGCGACTTGAGAGAGAGGAGATGGAAGTGGGACAGCATTTCTCCCTTTTTCTTTTTTTTTCTTTGTTGTTGACCGGCGATTGATTAATTGTTGGAAAGCGGTTCGGGTCCTTACGTTGGTGTTCTCTCGCGAAACGTGGCTCCATCCTTTCGGCAAAAAAATAATAATAAAAATAATAAAAATTTTGTATAGTTTACAATAATAAGCTAATCGAAAGAATTTAATTATCGATGGAAATTTTATGTTTTAAATATTTTTATGAAAATTAAAAATAATTTTCATTCCCTCATTAGATAATAATATTAGCAATCGTCGTTTAAAAAAGTATCTATTCCATTATGCGCCTGAATTTGAGCTGCCTTCCTAATTAGAAACTGAGCAAATACGCTGACTTCGCTGGGAAGAGTCGGAAGACCGTCTTCTTTCAGTGAAGTTCACTGATTTTTATATTTAGGCCGTTTTCTTAAAAATAATAAGAATTATATCATGACTTTGAACTTGAGAAGTAGCGAAACAAATCATTCCTTAAATTAAATGGTAGATGTTGATTTTTTTTGTGGATAAGGGGAGGGGCGACTTATTATTACAATTCTCATTGGATGTTACTCGTTGTAATGTCCTGGTTTAGACGTAACTGACGACTTTTTATGTGATGGCCTCAAATAAGAATCCCACATATGACAAAACATAATTTATTAAAACAACGATAGAGACAAAATTTTAAGAAAGGACGAGCTCTCGTGCAAATATATCGGCAAATTGATGTGAAGAACTCTCTTTCC
The DNA here is from genome assembly GCA_014182365.1 of Eucalyptus tenuipes. NCBI lineage: Eukaryota > Viridiplantae > Streptophyta > Magnoliopsida > Myrtales > Myrtaceae > Eucalyptus > Eucalyptus tenuipes. The sequence continues at coordinate 25,053,197 of CM024538.1, read as the reverse complement.
TAAAAAATTAACTCGCAAACTTCATATGTTTTGAACTTGCTATATTGCGATCGCACAAACAAATTTTAATCATATTAAAGAAATTAAATTCGACTGCATAATCACTGTTAGCTAAATAAATGGATACGTGCTATTGATTGGTTGCATTCCGGTGGAATCGTGTCCAATATGTAACGTATTTGCATTCTTACATGTGTAAACCAATTTAACAATAGAAAAGTAACAACGCATTAATGGAAAAATAATTAAGATGGATCCATAAACCAGTGTTATAAGAGTACGTTAAAGATGAGAAACCGAAGTGATAAAAATTAAATAAGCAAACCTTAAATAGATGCATGAAATATTATTATTATTATTATAAGAGTGCATGGGATATAATAAGCGTGGAAAATGGGAAGAGGGTAAAAGGAATAAAAAATCACTGCTGTGAAATTTGCTAAAAAGAGTACATATCAAAAAAGAAAAGAATATCCAAATCATTGAACTAAACTGAACTAAATTGACCGGGCAAGTTGATTCTTTTAAGAGTGATTTTTTTTATTTTTTATTTTTAAACCATGCCAACCCCGTGAAAAGAAACAGTATCACGAAAGGCACAACTCAAGCATGTTAAATGGAGAATGATTAATTTTCAAAATATTGATTGCACGTATCACCGAAAAAATTAGTATATTGAAATTCTTATTTGGTTGTCTGACTAGTGTTCCAAATGGTGAATTTTAATAGAAATATATAAAAACAGCTGAATAGGCTTATGTGTATAACTATTTATGAATATGTTATGCATTACAATCGCGTGATTCATTTTATTATGAAATCGGTACTCTTTAAGCCATTCTAGGCTGTGCAAAATCGTGAGTTCCTGAATTAGTGAGAAAAGGCAAAAAATAAAGATAAAAATAAAAATAAAATAAGAAAATAGCTTACCGGAAGTTGATCTATTCTTATAATCATTGATATAAACTGAACCGGTCATATATTCTTCGATTTCAATGATAATATATCTTAATTCACAATTAGGAGTTTAATTTTTGGTAATTTAATCTATAATATATGATAATATGTACATATAACTAATTAGCAAAGCGGGAGAATTATAAATTTCCAAAATAACATATATGATTACTGCAAATAGAGCCATCGCAACTAACTGTGATGGCGGGAATTCATTACATGAAGAGAGAATTTCTATTTTCGTAGATGTCTATTTATGAGGTTGTTCGTTAGGATATCGTTGCCAAGATCATGGAAAGCCATATGAGAGCTCGCGTATGATGTAATCTCTTAATCTGGAAGTTCTAACGAAATCATAAACTAAACAAGGACACCGCCAATAAGCATAGCAGTTCACATAAATCCGTATCTCAGGACCACAAATACCTCGGTAGAGTCAAGATTCAAGTGATTTAAAATATCATGTACATATTAATTATTCGGACATCAACATACTAAAAGAAATCGATCAATAAGAAAGAGACCTTATTAACCGTAAACGAATGCAATTATTATATTCCACAAGAGAATGCAAATCGGAACTTTGGAGCTTGATAATAAAATAAACAGCAACTAAGAAGAACAAAATTCCTCAAAAAAAAAAAAAAAAAAACTAAGAAGAACAAAAAATATATATATTTCACTTATATTCTATTTACAAGTTCTCTACCGTCTCTCACAGAAAGTCCGGAATCAAAACCAATCATTAACTGGAAAAATTAGAGCGCCAGAAAAGTGATTTGAAGTCCGGCTTCCTCCTCGACTCGAGCTTCGAACTCTCGCTGCAACACGAACACACACGCCCTCTCTCTCTCTCTTCGCTCGATCGGCTCGTCCTGCGCGAAATCTTCCCCCTCGAATCGGCGGCGTCTTCCCCGTCTCTTCGCTCGCCGTCCGTTCGCTCGGAGTCGCGCAATTCCGTCGGGAGATTCCCGCGACGCTCCGCCGGGGCGCCGGATCGCTCCTCTTCCCCCCCCCTCCCTCCGGTTTCCGCCGTTTCCGCGGGCCGCGCGGCGTCGCCGTGGAGCTCGACGGAGCGATTGAGCGATTCGCCTCCGTGAATTCTCCCTGAATTCGCCTCCTTTCGTCGCGCGTCGTCGCGAACGCCCCGGCGGCTCGGGGTGGGTGCCGGTTTTTGGCCTTTCGATTGGGTAGGAGAGGCGAATTCGGCGGCCCTTTCGTGTTTGGAGCGAGCGCTTGATTCGAAGAGGCGGCGATGGATTATGGCTTGTCCGATAGCAGCGGTACGTGTGATAAAGATCGGTGCTTTGATCGTTTTTGTGCTTCTTAGGGTTCTTTTCGATCTTATAATCGCTCTATATGGTGGTTGCTGTATTGATTTTGCTTGTGTATTTTGAATTGAGATGTTCCTTCGTACTCAATGAGAACAGAGACCGTAGTTAGGAACTTGGAGCTTCTTATTTAACGGATTCGTTCAAAAGCAGCCAATCGAAAGAAGCATATTCTTCAATTTGAGGTCTTTAATGGTTTACTTGGTTGAGTTTGAGCGAACTCTGTATTTTTTTTTTCCTGACTGATCTCGCGGTATTATGATAAAATTAAAAAGCTTCTGGTCTGGGAACTACTTTTAGGATTTAATTACTTGGCTGCGAACTTGTTGCTGTGATTAATGGGTCTGGTTTTTAGATGGATGCAGTTGCCTAGTAGAAAGATTTGAGCTTATTTACGTGCTTCTTAGTAATCTGATTTAGATTCCACGTGTAGTGTATCGAGGTTAGTTACCTTCTTTCAGCATTATACATTGTCATACTCTTTCCTCAGCTGAAATTTTAATTGAAGAAACTGCTGGGTATGTATAATTCTGCAGTTCATCTTTTCTTGGAATCTCTCCTTTGCCTTTTGTTTGTAAGCTGATGGCTTGAAGCCCCTTCCCCAGTTTCCACTTCTTGGAATGTTTGCTTTTTTTCTTATATTTTTTTAAGGGTCTTGTTAATGAGTGCGCTGGGACATTTGTTAACCATACTTGAAATAGAAATTTTTATCTTTACAATGCATTGATTGTGCATAAGACTAGTAAGATATGACTTTTGATATGATAAAATTTCTTCATTTATATGTTTACCTAGTGCTGTTGGAGCACTCCTTAAGAAAATCGTTGTATCTTACCTTGAAGAAGTGGTTGACATTGTAAAGTTATCTGATTGGGATGTATGTTTGAATGCTACAAATGATTCTCTTTGGTGTTATGTCATTACTCTGGTCTCTTTATCTTGTACTGTGGGTAACCTTGAGTTTGAAGTATCATTTGTGCTTGTGCTCTCCCCAACATCGTGACACAACTTCTTTCTCTTTATTTGACCATATTGATCAAAAAAATTGATGGAACTTCAGTTTTTATTTTTTTTTGTTTTCCCAATATGTGCCGACAAATGGCCATATTGGTCATTTTTTTGAAAATTTATAGGGGGGTATATTATTTGGGGTTTTCCACAGATGAGGTGATTAGTCTTCAATCTGTGGATTTGAGATTATTTCAGTTTTGTTTTCTCTTCCTTTGCCTTTTGATTCCTGTAGCAAGGGTTTAGATGTTGCCGACACACTTCTGAACCTTGTGCTTCTGATCCCACTAGACCTAAAAAATAAACCCAAGAAAAAGAGCATCTAGTTAGTGCTTTGATGCTGGTATATTCTATTACATCTTCATTCTCTTTCCTTCATGATCATTGGTTGTCATTTTAACCAAACGGCCAACTTTGGTATCCATCAACAGATGGCTGCAGCTTCCTGTAAAACCTCCATTGGTCCATTTTGTTCAATTCCATCTAAAATCCTGCTTTTTTGGTTTCTTTACTTTGGAAAAGTGTAGGTTGCTTTTTCTTTAAGCTACTGAGATTACTGATGATTATCAGATGAAGAGATGCCTTTTCCAATCTCAATGTCCTAATCAGTAGCTTATATCAGATGGAGACCTGCTTTGCCCCATCTTATTGTTGCAATCAGCAGTTTATTGGTTTAACTCTTCTATAGATACTGCAGATGCACTACATCTAGTTTTCCCATTCCTGTATAAAGTTCTTCCTGACCCTATATTGTGTTGTAATTTGTAATCCTTATTTGTATATGCAGGGACGGATGATGATCTCCCTCCTACTCATAATAGGTTTCAGAGGGGGGCTAGAGCTGCGGGCAACCCTCGGTCTAGTTTTGTTGGTCCTCCTATGTTGCCTAGTGTTCATGGCGACATGGAAACCCAGATCCACGAAATTGAGCAAGAAGCCTACTGTTCTGTCCTTCGGGCATTCAAAGCTCAGTCTGATGCCATTACCTGGGTATCTCTCTTTGTTCATATGTTAATTTTTCTGTCTTGGTTCAGTTTTTAACCAGGCTGTGTCTTTTTTCCCTTGTCTTTGATAGGAAAAGGAAAGTTTAATTACTGAACTGAGGAAAGAGCTGAGGGTATCGGATGAGGAACATAGGGAACTTCTGTCAAGGGTCAATGCCGACGACATGATTCGTAGGATAAGGTCTCATCTTTCCTAGTTGCTAAGAATAATGGTTGAGCTATTTTCATGTAGATATATATATTTTTTTTTTTCAATTTTTGATCCTTCATTTCTAACTACTTCTTTAGCCATTAGGGAGTGGAGAAAAGCAAGAGGGCTTCAACCTGGCATGCTCAGTACATCTCAGCCTGTTCATGATCTCTTACCCAGTCCCACCGTCTCAGCATCTCGCAAGAAACAGAAAACATCACAATCTGTAGCTTCTTTATCTATGGGGGCACCATCTCCTGCACTGCATCCATCAATGCAACAACCTTCTGGATCGATAAAACGAGGACCTCCCCCTGGAGCCAGGAGTAAGAAGCAGAAATCAGTAAGTTGGAATATTTATGGCTCTCTTTTCAAGTATTGGAAAAGATAAGTACTTGTTTTCTCTTCTTTTTTTTAACAAGGCACCATATCTGCTGGATTGTTGATGAAGTCCATGCAGTACCCTTCTGCAGGTGTTAGCGCAAGGCCCGGTGCAAACCGGGGCTCCTCGGGGGCCTTTCCAGCGAATGAACATGCTGAGGCGACATCTTATGATCCACTCATAGGAAAGGGAGTCTGGACTAGGTGGCCCGATGACAACAATTTCTACGAGGCTGTTATAACTGACTACAATGCAGCTGAGGTGTTGTTTCCTAACTGTTGGATTAGTGTTGTTTCTTAGTCGTTGGATGTTTTTGGTGTTATGAGGTTTCACTGATCATTAACTTAAATATTTTTCACTAGGGCCTCCATGCTCTCGTTTACGATATAAATACAGCAGATGAAACATGGGAGTGGGTCAATCTCAAAGAGGTAAATGTACTTTGGTAGAATTTGCAGGAGGATGAGCATGCCATTTGAAGAAAAATGTTTAATTCACTGGACATTATGTGAAAGTTGATTGTTCAGATATCATGCACAGTCTTCCTAGTAGTTGGTTTGTTGTGCACTTTTAAATACCTGCTCCTTTTCTGATGTCAAGTGTTGACTAGATTTTCTTCTTGCCGCGTTTGTTTGATAGTAATACAATTGCTTGCTGTTAAGGATAGCTGCTCCTTTTCTGATGTCAAGTGTTGACTAGATTTTTTTCTTGTCGCGTTTCTTTGATAGTAATACAATTATTTGCTGTTAAGGATATCGCTGTTGGTATTTTACCTTAAATTAATTATTGGGCTAACGTTTATAAGCTTGCCTTGTTTCTTTGATAGTAATACAATTGTGATTTACCTTTCATTGGTTATTGAGCTAACATTTATAAGCTCTCTCTCTCTCTCTCTCTCTCTCGCGTTTGTTAATGTTTCTTTAACTGATCCTGCTGTTTTACTTGTTATCTCTTCCTATCACCCGTGGAATTGGCGTTCTGAGTAAGTATCATATTTTCTCTTCTCTCATGTAGATATCTCCTGAAGATATCCGATGGGAAGGAGGAGAGGATCCTGGTGTATCTCGTAGAGGAGGCCGTCCTGGTCCAGGGCGTGGAACCAAAAAACCCATGACCCGAGGTGGTGGCGTTGCAGGAGCTGGAAGAGGTAGAGGAAACACAAAGGGTCAAAACAAGAAAGATGTTCCTTTATCGCAAAACGGTGTTGGAAAAAAGGCATTGGGGGATATTGAATTACTTCATACAGATACACTAATCAAGGAGGTATATGAAGGACTCTAATGGATTTGAATTTTGAAGTAGCTAACTTCTATTCTTGCTATTTTAAGATATTAATTTAACAGGTCGAGAAAGTTTTTGGCGCAAGCCATCCTGATCCCACGGAGATTGAGAAAGCGAAGAAAGTGTTGAAGGTGATCGCTTGCTTACCTTTTGTTATATGCAGTTTTATGTTGTCGTTCTTTCTCATCAACCCATGTCTCCGTGAAATGCAGGAGCATGAGCAAGCCCTAGTTGATGCAATCTCAAGGCTTGAAGATGCCTCTGATGGTGAAAGTGGTAATACCTAATTACTTAACCGCCATCTTTCATAACATAAGCAACTTAGGTTTAGTCCCCCTCTGACAACCGTTGTAACTCACCCTTGTTGTACTCTATGTTTATACAAAACCTTAGTGTACGGGCTCTCTGGCTTTGTAAAGATCATGCGGAACATTAGTCAGTCGAATAATTTCTGTCAATGCGCCCTAAGTGGCTCTTCAAAGTAATTGTAGAAGTTCTTCCTCGTACGGAAGACAATCTTCCCTCTCGTCTCCTCTGTCTACCCGTGACAATCACAGTAGCATAATGTGAGATAGGATCGATGTGATAAGGGTGGACATTTAATACAATGCTGCCTTCTCTTTTTGAGTTGCGTATGGCAAAGGCCCAATTGATTACATAACTCCATTTTCCTTTCGGGAGTCATGCATTTTCAGCTGGGTTGATTTGCTTTTTCTTCCAGTCTTTGCCTTTTGGCTACTTTTACATTTATCCTTACTTTGCCTTCAAAAGCAGATGGTGGAGAACACCATAACCAGGGGCAAACAGGAACGAGGGTTGGGGATGACCCAGAATAATGGTATTTGTTGTGAAGCCTTGGGCGGTGATGAGAGCCAGAGATGGTAGGATTTCGACTGATCCCCAGGACGAGGGCCATGACATTTGATTGCCGTAGGCGCTTTCTGTATAATGTCCTCTTAATTCATTTAATCAGTATGTATATTATCATTAGCCTGATATTCGATTATTTCCCTTGCTTTTAACTTGTGAGTCTTGCAGATCGTAGTGTATTTGGCTGACCTATTCAGTGTACTCGAATTTAACTGATATCTAGACTAGTTTGTATTTTGTATGAACTCTCTCTCTCTCCCTCTCTCTCTCTCCCTCCAAAGTAAAATGCCACTATTGCTCCATCCGGAACTACAAATGAACGAAGTACAAGCCATGAGATACAAAGCGATGTAAATAGATCAATTCGATAAGTAAAAGATAAGTAAAAGTTAGCTATCCGTTCACTTCAAACTCCAAGGGCAAGCCCGATAAGAAAGGTCCAACAAACTAACAGCCAAGATCCCACTGTCTGAGCCCCGTAATATCTTCCGCTCGAGGCATTTCCTTCTGCAATTAAAAATTCCTGGATGCGATTGTAACCATGAGAAGAAAAGTGATTAACAAAACCTCTACTTTGTTAACCTGATTTAAACGGAATCATATGCAACAAGTCACCTGCAAAGAAAGCTCAACTATGCAAACAACCCACCTGCAAAGAAAGCTCAACCATAAAATCGATGTCATACGACCATTTAGGGTCCTACAGCCCACAAAGACGGTGTATACAGGTACTAGAAGATGGTTTACAGTACAAAGCAAAGCACGAATGGATCAGGAGAGCTGTTAGATTCTATCCTGTACGAGGCATCTGAAATTAAGAACAAGCATCGCTTTAATAAAGCAATGCAGCGTTGTGGCCTGGCCTTTGTCCATAAGGTTGAACTATATCAACTACTCCAAATGACTCCAGAAGCAAGAGCTTATGCATGGAACCAAGAACACCTTAAAAATAATTGACTACAGATTCGCATCTGAGATTATTGATAAAGCATAAGCAAATTTGACAGACCCATTGACGTCCCCGGTCTAACCAATCAGAAAGAGTCAAGGGCCCTTTCATGATGTCCAACAAAATCAGAGCCAAGTAGTCTAATGGATCCAACACACAAAACTGAGCATATTCATGGTGCTCACCAAACCATTTCCACCTAAATCCGGAAGGAGTAATGTTCATGCAAATGAGTAGTCATGGTCTCAACATTAGTGAGCAGACAGTGAGATTTCTAAAGCTAGAGAAAGCCAAAAAAAAAAAAGAGGAGGAGAAAGAGAGAGAGAGAATTCTACCATGACAATATGCGCTGAACATTATGTAGTTTAAAACTTACATCCATTTGACTGAAATTATAAATGCTCGATACCTACAATGCAGCTGTAATATGTTGCACTAATATCTCATCATTTGCCAGATTAACCATAAAAATTAGACCAGCCACCATGTAACTATGGCCAGAACAGCAATCACTCAAAAAGCCACGAGAAAGGGGTCCAATCATTAAATTAAAAGCATAGAATCTTCTGCTCCTTCCCCAGTTTCGGCATATAAGTTGTAAACTACGCAGTTCATAACCCTATGTTCCTAAATGATAACATCAGAAGCAGCAAGACAAAGCCGATTCCTTGAAACAGAGACAATGCTGAATGAGCATCAAAACAATTGGGCAATAAATAGGTGATGAGAGATGACAGGTAGATGGCACAATAACAAAAGTAAAAGAAGATATCACTGAAAATGTCAAATGTGAAAAGTCTTGTCTTATCCTTTTTGAATAAAAAAAAAAGTTAGAGAAACCATTCTCTTCCCTCTCCTCTACCCCCCCTTCCAAAAACCCAAAATTCTATTGGTTCTATACGATAAAAAACAGTAAGTACATGCTATTGCCATTCCATAAAAAAATCTGAACACTTTAAGTATTGTTTCCTATCCTTGATCTATCATTGGAAAATAAAAGACTGTAATTCAACCCAACAAAACCATGCTAGAACTTAATGGGGCCATGTTCAAGATAGCTAAATGGAGCCATGGGTAGGGAGTACTTTAAGACTGATTACCTCCAATCCTCACCTAAATTCCTACTTATAGCCCTTCATAGCATAAAGTAACGTGTGTCAGAGGGTGCAGAGATCCCGTTAAGATATGACTTATTTACTATAAAGTTTGAAGAATTGAGGCCCTGAGGCCAATGTTTGCTCAAGTTGTCACTTTTTGTCCAAGAACTTCCACCGTGGTAGAGTTTTCATACACTTAACTACGTTTAATTTGCTTTCATTGAGCAAGATTACAGAAGCTGCAGCAAACTACTGCCGTGCTTCCACGCATTAGTCACATAGGCTAATCAACATTCAGCACGGCGACATAAAACAAATAGGTCCACCCTTCTGAGTTGAAGAGAAAAACAGGAAGCAACATAAGCACGCAGCGAGGCTCCAAGATGGAAATTCATACCACCGTGTCATATCTGCCCAAATAGAACTCACTAAACGTGGCCATCTAGAAGTATATGCAAAGTCACTCTACTAACTGAATCATGCAAAGTCTCTCTTTTCGCTCGACAAAAACTAATTCCACATAGCCGACCAGAATTTTTAGTAACATCAGCCACATCAACAGATTACTACCCATCTTCCCTTTGGCTGCAACCCTTGCGAATTTCTAAACGATTATCAAGAACTTCCTAATCTCGACCATCACAAACTTAGCCGACTACATATTAAACAGCGCAAAACGGACCACTAGTTAAATCGTACCAACTATCCAGGCGCCCACAATGAACTCCTGAAGGAGAGGGAGAGTAAAGGCTTAATATTTATCACCTCCTCGCATCCCCTCTACGCATGAAGAACTATCTATCACATCCAAAGCAAGGTCCAGCGGCAAAACACCCACGAAACAGTGATTAAATCACGTAGCGAAGCAGCTAAACCGCGCAACGTCCTAATCACCCGCAGATCTGCAGCGCTAAACGCACGAGCAGCTCCCCAAATCTAACCCGCCACCCAGAAACCGCCGCGCTCACCCAAAACATCCGCAGCACTCGATCAAATTCGAAGCCTCGGGGAGCATGCGAATCGGACCTGCAGACGATTCTCATCGGGTGGCCCAGCCGGAAGACGGCGATGGCATGGCTTCCGATCAGTTCCGGCAGACGGCGGAATCCACCCCAAGTCCGGCCGGCCGCAGCGCACAAGCGGCTGCGGCGCGCGAGCTTCTTCCTCTCTCTCTCTCTCTCTCTCTCTCCGAGAAATTCGAGGCGGAAGCCGTCTCCATCTTCGAGAGCTCGGGAAGGAGCCGCAGCGCGATTGGACGGCGGCCCCGAGGGCGCGCTTCATCGGCCCGCTTCCATGGATGAATGCTCGTCGCTCGTCGATTTGCAGCTAATTTAGAGAGAGAGAGAGAGAGAGAGAGAGAGGAGGAGGAGAGAGAGGGAGAAGGGGGGTTGAACATGAACTGTGGAGGATGATGGGGCGGCGGTGATGATGCGTGATGTGTCGTCGACCGTCCGAGTGACTTTAATTAAATCGAGTTTAATCTAATCTAATCAGACCTACAATCTATGGATTATGTGTATTTATATAAAATGCGCATAGATATTGTAAACAATTAGCCTGACGTGGCCGGGGACATGTATCGAGCCCTTGGTTAGGTTTCTCATATGGTAAAGTAGCATGATTGAATCAAATTGAGTACCCAACAGAAAAGTATTTCTAAAAATATACATGAAATTGAATTTAACTCGTAAAATGACATTTTGATGACACGATTATACAGCTCATAAATATGAGTGATCTCTTAAAATAGTATCCGCATTTGTATTAATAAACAAAATAGTGAATCTCGATATGGGATGGGTTAAAACGGATGATACTTAACTTAGATTATATTTGTGAGTTGATGAAGATGAATTTTGGATCTATTTAACCCAATCTATGTACAACAATCTCTTTTTGTGATTAGTGCTTTTCATTAGTGAAATGAATAGTGATGATTGAATATTTCAACCATAGATCAACCATCTTACAAGCAAATGACTAAGTATGAATCGACCTTAATAAAAAATAATCGTACAAAAAGATAATTAGTAGCTAAAAAATGAAATCGTCATTATGTGGTTTGGAAAACTTCATCTTCACGTTTGATACTTTAATTGAACGATCAAATCATACGAAAGAACCACCGCGATGTTCCTTAAAATTGCCTCCAAAGCATTACTCGACTGTATACAAGTAAGGAAGATTAAAGTCAGGTAAATCAACAGAAATGGGCCAAATTCAAGCTTCACTAATGACTAAATACACATACTATCTAAAAATTTAAGAGCTTTTGATCTGATAAAACTGATGTCGTTCGATAGCTCCCCATCTCAAATCTCCCAACGAATACCTAAACTTCACTCTACCGCCACACGATATCCCATACCATCCCGAATGGCTCAGGCTTCACCATTATATGCATCGATCGTTTCTTTCATTCCATCCAGCTGGGATAGGACGTATTTCAGCTTCTCCAGACAAATCTCATTCCCTATTCGAGAGTTGTAGTCGCACTTCTCGAACGGACGGTATTCACACGCACTTTTGATTTCGTCTCTCAGAGTCACCTGGATATCCTTGATCGACTGCATGAACTCGCGGCAATGGTGGTTTATGGACTCCTTACGGGGACCAGCAGGATTGGCTAATTCATCCATCACTCCCCCAGCTAGCTCCAAAACCTTGATGATTCTCTTTTCAACATTTTGAAGCCGCTGCAATGACGTATTTTGTGTCGGAGAATCCATGGACTCTGCACTAATAGTCGCTTTCTGTCCTTTTGTATTGAATCAGCTGCAGTTAATGATGCACAAAATAAAATTCTCCCTCACCAAATAAAGCATTGATCTTTTCCAGAATATAAACAAGAAATGAACCATCAAGTCAGTAACTAGTTGCGCATAATGCATCAAAAGTTTGTAACTAAGTATTGGAGCCTGAAAGTGTCCGTGAAATTCATAGGAAAAAATCACCAACACAAAATGCCAGAACATAAGTCCCAGAACAAAATGCCCGAACAATATATAAGTTTAGTATACATCAAAGATCCCTAAATCGTGTTCTTCATTATCTCAGCAAAATTCCAAACTGTGAGAAAGAACCGGAGATTAATCATCCCAGAAAAAATAATTTTGAAAAGGAAAACAAACACAAAAGAACCTAACAGTTCCTTCTCAAAATTTCATTCCAAAATAATTTAAGAAGGAACATAACTATCAAACTATTAATCAGTCCCTTCTCATAAGTTCATACTTGAGAGTCCCAACTATCTCACCTTCAACACCAACCTAAAAAGTAACCCTAGAGGACAGCTTACCATCTTATTTTCATCAAAGGTGCTTACGAAGAAAGAATTCGACTGTACATTGAGTGTGCATTTCACTGGGTTCATCTTATCGTTTGCTCACTTGAATAGCCCAGCTCAGTACCTTGCTTGAGCTGAACTTAGCCTAATACAAGCAAGCAAAGCTGAGCCCAAGTGTTATATGAGTGATGATCGAACAACATCAAACCATAAAACACTTGACCTGCAAGCTAAGAGGAGAGAACTGTAACTATTATGTCCATTTTCAACTGAAGCTACCGTCCAGGTTCTACCGATCTACCGATCACTTGTCCGAATCCTAAACCATTCTTGTATGAGTGCTTCAGCAATAGATTCCCACCGGATAAAAAGAAGCCGCCGTAATTTGTGCTTCCATTAGATGAAATGCCCAGAGACAGTTCAATTTCTTGAAGAACGTACGCAGGAGCCGTATAGGAAAGCTTCAGAGAAATCAATTGATCTCGCACATCTTCGGTCTTCGCTAACAAAAAGACGGTCTGCTATGCATAGAGCTGTTAAACGGGTGGGTCGGGTCGGGTTTGGGTCGGATCATTAATGGTCCGACCCAAATTGACCCATTAACCCATTTATGCTTTATGAAAATTTTCCGACCCATACCCAACTCATATTAATAAAATATTTTCATATTTAATCAAATTTAGGAAAACTTATTCTTATGTTTTTTTTTTAAAAGATTATATTACTAAAATACCAGTAGGAGAGCCGACAAAATATAATTGTCAAATGGTGGCGATAATCCTGAATTTGTTTGAGACCCATTCATTGTTTAGCCAATTGAGAAAGGTTTCAGCCAAGGTAATCAAATGAAAAATAATCACACCTTGCAAGTGGATCATACGAGATAAACTAACTGTTCTTGCTCATAATTCAGGCAAAACAATCCCAACCAAAGTATCTGTACCTTACGGAAAGGAAAAGGAAGATTTCAAATCATGAATCATGAACTGTTAAAGAAGGATTATTTATTGAAATATCTTGTACCTTTCACCCACCCCTATTTAAACAACCAACAGACTAAATAAACATTCTCTCTTTAATAGGTAAAAACAATATGAATTATATAGACATAATTGCTATTTTCTGTGTTATTTTACAAGGTATATTCCTATGAATCCCCATACCTTTAGACTTTGTGCCCTCTAGTGCAGTAATTGTCATCATAAACTCCAGAATAGTAGCTTCTATTGATCGACTCAAATCAGCTGCTCGATCTAAAGCAACACTGGATTACAGTCATCTAGCCCCGACTAAACCCAAGAACTCGTTTTTGTGACCTTGTCATCCATTGCAGGGAATTTTTCATGCAAAACCTACCAGTAATCACCACAAGAACAAATTCCATCTCTAAAGTGATGAAACCTGTTTGAATCTCGAACTGTAATTTCCCTTTGAACAATCCTTGATATCACCTTGATTGCAGCATGACAGTCTGTACAGGCTCTCAAATTCTTCATTATAAGGATAGGTGATCCCTCAGGTGTGCTAATAAGTGCAAATGCAATTGCTAATCTTTCACTATGATATTTAAGAGATTCAATCTTAACTTCCTCATCAACATTGTGAAGGGCACAACTTGTGTCTGGTTTGTATCCTTCTTTCTCCATCTCTTCTGCCAATGTGTCAATTTTTCTCCTGATCTCCTTTATTTGGGGATGCAAATTATCATTCGCCATAAAGACATGAGTTCTATGTTTAATCTCAACCCAATTACACGCAGGGATCTTTTTTATTCCTCTTTCCCTCATTGCCTTCTTCACTTGCATGACACAATCCATAACTAATAACTACTGCAGCTCAAACGAAGAGAACCCACGAAAAGCCCCCATGAAACAGAGAGACTCACATCATAAGAGTTAACGAAACACCCAACCGAAACCCATCTAATCCAACCGTCCACATTCTAACCCTCGAGCCACAGCAATTCGGCGGCAGCCCACCAAAAAAAATTCAGTAACCAGACCACCCGAAAGATCAGCACCTAGACAAAGACCAGGAAAACGACCGCTCCAAGGACACTGATTGCTCGAATTTCGCGACGACACGAGACCAGAACGAGAACCCAAAAGAAAGGAGGGGGGAAGGGGGAGGATAGAGAGAAGGATAGCAACTCACAGCAGAGTTTAGGTTTGCGGCCGAACCGCGCCGGACGACAGCGACGGAGATCTAAAAGACCGGGGAACAGCGACAGAGCACGTGGGGGCGACTGGTCGAGGGCCACTTAGAACCGCAGATCCGCCCAAAGCGCAATCGCTCGCCGAGCGAATTCGATCGCCCCCTTTCCGGAAAATTCTCTCTCTACCCCGCCGCTCCCTCTACTTTCCGTGGCGGCGGCGGCGGCGGCGGCTGACGGCGGAAGGAGAAGGAGGAGAAGAAGATGGAGGTTAAGCGAGAAGACGAAGAGAAACCGGGAGGGGTTTCTCGATCAGTTCTAGTTAAATCATCCAACGCAACAAATGTGGCATCTTTTTTAAACCCTAAAATGCACCATACCTGGGTTAGCTGAATTTCACGAATGCCATTAACCTCCACCACAATTATCAAAAATTGAACTCCGATGATGCAACAAAATCGATCAATCGAACCGAACAAGACGGAGAAAAAGAAAAATTGGTAAGCGGATCCATCACAGAAATCACAACAGAAACAAACCCTAGAGAAAGAGGAGTTCGCGAGCGAGACGACATCGAAGCTTCCCGAATTCATAAGTGGAAATCCATCGGTCAACGGAAATCGTCAAGCAGACAGGATAAAGGAGGAGCGAGGAATCGTTACTTGGAGCGATTAGGACGGTCGGCCGTCGACGAACTTCGTCAGGCGAGACTTGACGAGATCGCCGCGAGTTGCGGCACCGAGCTTGCTGAGGAGCGAGGAGGGTCGGCGAAGGAGAGGCGATGGCCGACCGCTGACGAAAGAAACGCCGGCGATGGAGACGGTTGGGGCCGCTGCTAGCTTATCGCGCGCCGGTAAGTACGCCAACGGCAGTGGATTCGCATTCTTCCTCTGGGCTCAGCTCATCTCTTATTGAAACGGACCAGAAGCACTGGTCCGAAAAGACCGAGTCCTAATTCTTTTTGGGCTCAATTGGAAAAGGTATGCGACGCATAAAAGAAAGTATTCCTAGGATTAATCTTGAAAAATTCCAAATAAAAACATGAAATATCATTATTTTCTCAAATAAAGATTTAAGATGAATCTTATTTCAAAGTGTCCGACTTTCCAGCTGATTAAGGGCATTTTTATCGTTTGCTTTTTTTAAAAAAAATTTCCTTTTTCTAATTTTTCTTTCTTTTTCGCCGGTAGGCGGCCGGCCACCAGTGATGCCTTGAGAGAGTTGGGCGAGGGCTGCCCTTGTGCCATCGGTGAGCCGACCCTTGTCCTGGGTGAGGCCGCTCTCACTGGCCCCGCTAGCAGCCGCTAGCCCTCCACGGAAAGAAAAAGAAAGAAAAGAGAAAAAAGAAAAGAAAATAATAAATAATAAATTAAAATTAAAATTGTGTTTGGACGAAAATGTCATTTGACTAACTGGAATATTTAATTGACCGGTGACCAATGAGGTCATGCCCTTATTTGAAACAATAATGATTACTTTAGATCTTTATTTAAAACAATAATGGTTATTTTAAGCCCTTATTAGAAACTAGGCTCACTTTGAACCTTTATTTGAAAAAATAAAAGCACTTAAGGTCACTATTTGGAATTTTCCCTCGAATTTCATTTGTTTTTGAGAATTGAAAAGGCTCATGCTGTTTTCACCTTGTTAGACACCTCAACATTATCTTTTGCGAGATCCTACTTTTAATAAGATTATTTCGTATCTTTATTTTCTTCTACATTTTATTTTGTTTCAATTTTGCTAGGGAGAAAATTAACCATGCTCCTCTCAAACAACATTTTTTAAGGTTAAACGTGTGGCCCGATCTTGATTTAAGACTAATGCTTGCCTTCTTTTGTTCTTTTTTTGATTTTTTTCCTTTTGTTTCTTGATGTACCTCTTTTGAAAAAAAATATGTATCTAGTAAATTGCTAACCAATCATTGTGTTTCTGACAAAATAATTATTATTTTCTTAATGAGTTGTGTATCTTTTTTTGTACTAAAAAATATTATACAAAAAATAATTTAAGCACGTGTAAAAAGATAATATTTTAGTGAATCATGTATAATGTATAAATCAACCACAGTATTCATTGTTGAGTAAACTCTTGTAAATCTGTATAAAATATCAAAGTTGAAAAATTCACGATCATGATAATCTAGGGAAAAAAAAAATTGCAAGTGAAACTAATATCTCTTTACTGCCATGTATGATTAGTACTTAAAACTAATATTTCTTTACTGCCATATATATTTCGTGCTTGCTTTGATCGTAATAATGGAGGATAAGTCCAAAATAAGACAAACACGAAGGAAACATTGAAATGTAATGAGGGTGAAAGAAGCGATTAAGTTGGGAAAATTTGTTTGTAAATGACATGTGTTGTTGTAAAATATTGCGTTTCGAATATATAATAGAGAAGAAATTGAGAAGAGAAAGCAAGTGAACACCAGAAATAGTAGAGAAATTGAATTTAACTCGTAAAATGACATTTTGATGACCCGATGATACAGCTCATAAATATGGGTGATCTCTTAAAATAGTATCCACATTTGTATTAATAAACAAAATAGCAAATCTCGATATGGGATAGGTTAAAACGGATGATACTTAACTTAGATTATATTTGTGACTTAATGAGTGGAATTTCTTCATAATCTCTTATCTTATTGATTTCTTAAAAGATGAATTTTGGATCTATTTAACCCAATCTATGTACAACAATCTCTTTTTGTGATTAGTGCTTTTCATTAGTGAAATGGATAGTGATGATTGAATATTTCGACCATAGATCAACCATCTTACAAGCAAATGATTAAGTATGAATTGACCTTAATAATAATTAATAGTACAGAAAGACAATTAGTAGCTAAAAAACGAAATCGTCATTATGTTGTTTGGAAAACTTCATCTTCACGTTTGATACTTTGATTGAACGATCAAATCATACGAAAGCCCCACCGCGATGTTCCTTAAAATCGCCTCCAAAGCATTACTCGACTGTATACAAGTAAGGAAGATAAAAGTCAGGTAAATCAACAGAAATGGCCAACTTCAAGCTTCACTAATGACTAAATACACATACTATCTAAAAATTTAAGAGATTCTGATCTGATAAAACTGATGTCGTTCGATAACTCCCCATCTCGAATCTCCCAACGAATACCTAAACTTCAGTTTACCGCCGCACGATATCCCCATACCATCCCGAATGGCTCAGGCTTCACCATTATATGCATCGATCGTTCCTTTCATTCCATCCAGCTGGGATAGGACATATTTCAGCTTCTCCAGACAAATCTCATTCCCTATTCGAGAGTTGTAGTCGCACTTCTCGAACGGACGGTATTCACACGCACTTTTAATTTCGTCTCTCAGAGTCACCTGGATATCCTTGATCGACTGCATGAACTCGCGGCAATGGTGGTTTATGGACTCCTTACGGGGACCAGCAGGATTGGCTAATTCATCCATCACTCCCCCAGCTAGCTCCAAAACCTTGATGATTCTCTTTTCAACATTTTGAAGCCGCTGCAATGACGTATTTTGTGTTGGAGAATCCATGGACTCTGCACTAATAGTCGCTTTCTGTCATTTTGTATTGAATCAGCTGCAGTTAATGATGCACAAAATAAAATTCTCCCTCACCAAATAAAGCATTGATCTTTTCCAGAATACAAACAAGAAATGAACCATCAAGTCAGTAACTAGTTGCGCATAATGCATCAAAAGTTTGTAACTAAGTATTGGAGCCTGAAAGTGTTCGTGAAATTCATGGGAAAAAATCACCAACACAAAATGCCAGAACGTAAGTCCTAGAACAAAATGCCGAACAATATATAAGTTTAGTATACATCAAAGATCCCTAAACTGTGTTCTTCATTATCTCAGCAAAATTCCAAACTGTGAGAAAGAACCGGAGATTAATCATCCCAGAAAAAATAATTTTGAAAAGGAAAACAAACACAAAAGAACTTAACAGTTCCTTCTCAAAATTTCATTCCAAAATAATTTAAGAAAGAACATAACTATCAAACTATTAAACAGTCCCTTCTTATCTCACCTTCAACACCAACCTAAAAAGTAGCCCTAGAGGACAGCTTACCATCTTATTTTCATCAAAGGTGCTTACAAATAAAGAATTCGACCGTACATTTTCGCGCTGACATTTCGCCGAGCATCGATCGACATTTGAAGGACAATGAGTCTAGCTACTAGTAATTTCACGCTGCTACTAAAATGCAACACACCGCCCCGAGCAACAGGGCTGAAGTCCCACGACCACAGCCAGAACCCACTCTCCACTCGACCTCACAACCGCCTACCGAGAGCCTCGACAACCCACCCACGCGCCGCGTCAGCGAAGCGCAGTGCCGATTCGCCAGCTCGCGCGACCAAACAACACGATCAAATGTCGCCGAGCAACCACCACTGTTCGCCGACAAATTCGTCGAAGAAGGGATAAATCCATCGCCAAACCGGCGAGCTCGAGTTACAGCAGGAGCTAGAGAGAGAGAGAGAGAGAGAGCTCACCTTCCTGTGAAGCCGCTTTAGCAGAGCTTGGCGAGGGCGTGACCGTACGCTCCACCGGCGAGCGAGAGAGAGGCTGACGAAGACGAAGATGGACAACAGGCTGAGACCTAGAGAGTGAAGATGAAATCGGCGCTGCGCAACAGAAACGCGCCGCTTTTCGCTTTTTACAATTAAGCTCTGCGCGGCCCAAATGATCTGGTAGTCTCCTTGGGCTCCGTACGGCCCAAATGATCTGCTGGGTCTCTTTTACGGCCTACGTCGGAGGAAAGTGTGAAAATGAAAATACTTCTAAACATATTATAATTGTGTCGATTTAGTCTATTTGACCAATTTTGATCGGAAATCGCTAATGAATAATTATGAATGTATATAATACATACAAATAATGCATATATAAATTTGTATTCATAATTATATTTCATTAATTTTTCCAATTATAATTTACCAAAAAAAATCCCATTTGGCAATAGTCAACCTTTTTCAAATGCCAGTTCATACATTTCCCCCCTCTCGCATGAGTACCTTTCCTTCGTGCATAAGTGTTTCGAATAAATCATACATAATCCAATTTTTCTCGGGTTATTTGAATTGAAAGAAGACACAAATTGAAAAGATTCAAAAGATTCAAGTTGATTTGGGGTAGTTCGAGCTATTTTTTATGCTCTACCGCGTGTGTAAACAGAATACTTAAAATCAACTAGAATTTTAGGGACAATTTCCTTTGCTAGTCTTCCATAGGCAATTATTATTGGTTTGTTAATTTTTACAGCCATTACTCCTTAATTTGCATGAAAAATGTGATGACAATTTATCCATGTATTCTTTGGAAATAGAGGCGGATCAATGAGATATATAACGAGACTTGAAATCGATAGACACGTGATAATCACTCTGCACTAAATAATATAAATTTAATAGTCTTCCATAGGCCAACCGACCGCTGATGAAAAAAAATGCCGACGGCGGAGACGGCTAGGGCCGCTGCTAACTTATCGCGCGTCGGTAAGTTCGTCGACAGCAGTGGATTCGCATTCTTTTTTTGGGCTCAGCTCATCTTTTATTGAAACGGACCAGAAGCAGTGGTCCGAAAAGACCAAGCCCGAACTTTTTTGGGCTCAATCGGAAAAGGTATATGACACATAAAAGAAAGCATTCCTAGGATTAATCCTAGCAAATTCCAAATAAAAGACATAAAGCATAATTATTTTCTTAAATAAAGACCTAAAATAAATTTTATTTCAAAGTGACCAACTTTCCGACTAACCAAGGGCATTTTTGTCATTTATCTTTTTTTTTTCTTATTTTTCTTTCTTCTATGTTGGTGGGCTACCAACCACTAGTGATGCCTTGAGAGGGTTGGGTGAAGGCTGCCCTCGTGACCATAGGCGAGCCGACCCTTGTCCTAGGTGAGGTTGCCCTTGCGTGCCCCCACTAGCAGCTGCTAGCCCTCTCCGAAAAGAAAAAGAAAGAAAAGAATAAAAATAAATTATAATTACATTTGGATGAAAATGTCCTTTGACTGATTGGAATAGTTAGCCGACCAGCAATCGGCAAGGTTATGCCCTTATTTGAAACAATCATGATTATTTTAGGTCTTTATTTAAAACAATGGTTAATACCTTGAAAAATCCCAAACTAAGGTTGTAGAACAAATTTGCCCCAAACTATAAACTCCAAACTGGTATACATTTGACAAATTTACCCCAAACTGGTACACTTGTGACAAATTTACCCTCTGTTAATTTTTATTAAATTTTACAATCAAATTATTAAGTTAAATGACACGTGACAGTTGACTAGTATATCAATTTGGGGTTTTACGCTCCTTTTGTCACAATTTACAATTTTTGTGATTTTTTTGTGGTTTTAATCCAATTTAGCGAACAGTATATTTATCACAAATTTACCAGTTTGGAGTTTTTTATGGTTGAATAAATTAGTTTGGGGCAAATTTGTTATAAATATACCAGTTTAGGATTTTTTTTTTTATGGTCAATCGGAATAAATTTGTCACAGGTATACCAATTTAGGATTCTTCATGGTCAAAAAATTAGTTTGGGGTAAATGTGTTACAAGTGTATCGGTTTGAGGTTTTTTAGTGTATTAACCCTTAAAATAATAATGCCACTTTAGGCTATTATTAGACAGGATGCCCACTTTCAACCTTTATTTGAAAAAATAAGGACACTTGAGGCCATTATGTGGAATTCTCCCTCAAATTTCATCTGTTTTTGAGAATTGAAAAGGCTTGTGCTGTTTTTATCCCATCAGGCACGTCAACGTTATCTTTTGCGAAACCTACTTTTAATAAGATTATTTCGTACCTTTATTTTCTTCTTCATTTTCTTTTGTTTCAATTTTGCTAGAGAGAAAATTACCCATGCTCATCTCAGACAACATTTTTTAAGGTTAAACGTGGGGCCCAATCTTGATTTAAGACTTTTCTTTTCTACCCTTTTTGGTTTTTCCTTTTGTTTCTTGATGTACCTCTTTAAAAAAAAAATATTTATCTGATAAGCCGATAACTAATCATTGTGTTTCTGACAAAATACTAATTATTTTCTTAATGAATAGTGTGCATCTTTTTTTTACTAAAAATTATTATACGAAAAATGACTTGAGCATGAGTAAAAGGATAATCTTTTAGTAAATCGTGTATAATGTGTGTATATATATATATATGCAAGTAAAACTAATATTTCTTTACTCCCATTTATGATTAGTGCTTAGATCATAATAATGAAGGATAAGTCCAAAATAAGACAAACGGGAAGGAAACATTAAAATGTAATGAGCGTGAAAGAAGCAGTTAGGATGGGAAAAATTCTTTGGAAATGATATGTGACGGTTGTATGACGGTCGTGCGACGGTTGTGCCGTGGTCTTGCGATGATCGTGTAGCGGTCGTGCGGCGGCAAGCGATGGTTGGCGGTCCGTGAGTAATTAGAAAAAGACAAATAAATACAAAAAATTATAAATTTTTACCAAACACATTTCTATTCTTTTTTAATTTCAAGAATATAAATTTTTTATAATTACCTAACACCTTATTTTACTCAAAAATTATTCCCGGAGTGGAAATAGAAAAAAATATTTCTGAAAAGAAATAGTCCCCGGGGATAAACGTTCCATGCGCACCCTAAAGCTAATTGAAGAGGCTCACCGTGTTAGATAGGAAACGCGGCGGGCGATGGGAAAGACGAGCATGGTTTCGGGATTGATTTTTTGTTACCTATTTCGACAAAGGAATTATATCGTCGAGCGATGGCTTGATTTTACCAAATCTTGTGCTTTAAGCCAAAAAATAATATTACTGCCGTATTTTCCCCCTTTTACTGCACCTGTACGTGCGATTCTGGCCCCCGTTACATTTCATCGGTCGTGTATATTGGCCATTGTCTCTCGCTCCTCCTCCTCCTCCTCCGCCATCACCAACCTCAATTTCCGGCGCTACGTCGCTCCCCGCCATCTCCACGCGGCGATTTCGGCACGATCACCAGGTATTCCCGGCAATCTCGCTCCCATGCTCTCGCATCCGCGCCTTTTTCTCTCTCGATCCTTTGCTTCGCCCGATCAGAGAGCTCATCGACGGAGGACGGAAGCGGGACGCGCGGTTCCGGAATCGATCGATTTATTCGTTGCCTGGTATATGATGCCTAAAAAAAACCCTATTTTTTGCGAATCCTACTTTTAATAAGATTATTACGTACCTTTATTTTCTTCTTCATTTTCTTTTGTTTCAATTTTGTTAGAGAGAAAATTACCCATGCTCATCTCATACAACATTTTTTAAGGTTAAACGTGGGGCCAATCTTGATTTAAGACTTTTCTTTTCTTCTTTTTTGGTTTTTCCTTTTGTTTCTTGATGTACCTCTTTTAAAAAATATATTTATCTGGTAAATCGCTAACTAATCATTGTGTTTCTGACAAAATAATAATTATTTTCTTAATGAGTTGTGTGTATCTTTTTTTTACTAAAAATTATTATATGAAAAATAACTTGAGCACGAGTAAAAGGATAATCTTTTGGTAAATCGTGTATAACGTATAAATCAACCACGGTACTCTTTGTTGAGTAAATTTTTGTAAATTTGTACTAGAAATCAAAGTTGAAAAATTTACAATCAAAATAATCTAGGGAAATTAAATATATATAGATATATATATATATATATATATGCAAGTAAAACTAATATTTCTTTACTCCCATTTCTGATTAGTGCTTTGATCATAATAATGAATGATAAGTCCAAAATAAGACAAACACGAAGGAAACATTAAAATGTAATGAGTGTGAAAGAAGCGAGTTAGGTTGGGAAAATTATTTGGAAATGATATGTGTAAGTTTTTATTGTAGTAAAATTTATATAAAAAGAATAAAAGATCTGAAAAATAATTTTAAATCAAGAGTATGATTTGCTAGAGATAATATGGTCAATTCAATTATCGCATTTTGTTCGGCTTTGGGGAAATGTTTTTAGGAAAATGTAAATACTTTTAGGTTAAAGGGATTTTTCGAAATGCAAATAACATTTAGTAAATTTGTGAATTTAAAGGGTACTGAAAAACAATTTTGGCTCAAATGCCATTTGGTAAAGACTATATTTTGTAAAGGACTTTTGCTAAGTTTTCTATTTAACATAAATGTTTTAAATATTTTTTGATAAAGCTTAACCGTCACCGGCCAGATCTAGCTATCATTGGCTAGAGGTCGCACGACCTCTAAACACTGCCTAAGTCGCATGACTTCAGGTGATGCGCAACCCAAGCCAATGGTCACCTAGGTCGTGCGATCCAAGCAGCAGTTGCCGGTGTGCGTGACCCCTTGGTCGACGATCATTGGCCTTTATTCGACTTCTTTATGTAAACCATGAAAAAGATGAATAGGGAATGACAAGGCCAAGACTTGCATTCCAATAATGCTACTTCTCAAAGGACTTTTGGACCTATTATGAGATAAAGGCCCTTAGAGTCTTTTGGAAATCAATCCAAAATTGAGCAAAAAATGAACGAAATATTATTTGCATTTGTTCAAGGAAGTTTGGAGTCTTAAATCCCATTCGGAATGCCGAACCAAATAAAGTCAATGTGATAGTGGGTGTTGCACGAGTCGCATGACTTTAAGTAACGTGCAACCCGAGCCAATGGTCACTTGAGTTGCGCAACCCAAGCGGCAGCCACCGAGTGGTTGCGACCCCCGAGTAGTGGTCAACAATGCGTGCGACTCCTTGGCTGGCGATCGCCAGCCTTTGTTCAACTCCTTCGCGAAAACCAAGACTTGCATTCCAATAATGCTATTTCTCAAAGGACCTTTGGACCTACTATGAGTTAAAGGCCCTTCGAGTCTTTTCGAAATGTAATTGTATTTTTCCAAAGTTAAGCAAAAATGAACCAAATATTATTTGCATTTGTTCCAAGGACTTTAGAGTCCCAAAGCTTATTTGAAACGCTAAACCAAATGGGGTCAATGTGATATTGGGTGTCATGAGCCAATAAGGGGTAGAAATAGTGAGAGCCATTAAAAAAGTGCGAATTTTTAGGAACGGGGTGTTATGATATGTTGGGAATTTATTATGATACTCATTTACGAATAAAACATCTCAATGCTTGAAAGTTGGATAAAATGTCTCCTATGTGAAGATTATGTGGTCTCTAATTTATATTATACAAGATGCGCATTGAATAATAAGAAATTAATCCTCTTTTCTGTAATTTCATATATTCATGGAGTCTAAATCAAAAGGAAAAAATCGAAGCATCGTTTGTAAATATGAATGTGCCGAGTAAAAACAAGACAACACAATGAAAGGTCCACTAAAATTCACAAATTTGGAGTATACTTATTGCTTTTTATTCAGATGAGTCGAGCCAATATAATGAACTAAAAAAGTTCCATGTATGAACTTTGTATTGTGCACGTAATTTGGCTGCACTCTGGAATGTCACATGGGGAGAATTAATAAATAGAAGGAAAAATGACGAATAGTCTGTGAATTTTGACATAATATATAACGTGTTAATTTATTTAATGCGATTCCTGAACTTTTAATTTGTTTGATATGATATATAAACTTTTGGGACAAATTATATGTAGATGTTCAATGTTGTCCCTTATTTTGGATCAATGGAAGGATAATATTGAATATTTTCGTAATGTTTAATAACTATATTGAATATATACCAAAAGCTTATAGACCACGTTCACATCACATATTGGTTTAAGTTCAATGATTATATTACATATTATATCAAAATTCAATGATCATTTGTTTTATTATCCCTATATAAAATATGGAAAAAAAAGATATTACAAAAAACGAAGGGGATCGAATTTATTTATACTATATCTCATACACTTCTCGTCCATTCTCGTCCATTGACTCCTAAAGACTAGACCTTTGTTCGGTTTTTCAAACAACCAGTCGAACCTTTCATGCATATGTGAAGTATCGATATTTTGACGCTGAACAAGAGGAGACATGCTATAAAATGAACAGAAGAAACCAAAAAGAAAAAGAAAAAGGAAGAGAGATGAATAATTTAGAAACGATATAATAAATGCATATACTTTTTCCTCTCTTTTTAAAGTTTATTTGTTTCTTATAACATGAATAATTCGAAAAACATTTCATTAAAAATAATTGTTTGTATCGTTTAAAATAATTAATCAATGAAAAATATTTTTATTATCAATAACAAGTTATGTCTAACATCTTCGTGGACAATGAAAATATTTTTTATTTATTCATTTTCGTAAATGATATAAACAATTTTTAATAAAATATTTTCAAAATCAATTTATTTTTCGCGATAGGACATATCCTAACCAAGTCAAACAATATTTTTTGAGAGACACACAAATGTTCTTTAATGGAACTTTAACCTTATCTAGTCGCAACAAAGAAACCACTGATTTCACTCGGTGGGCTTGGATTGCACTTCTTTATTTATCAAATAAATTATTGAGATCTCAAGTGGTCTATTACGGATTAATCTTACCATGACCCGGAGCAATAAACTTTTTTTTTTTGTTTCATAATAAACCCTCTTTTTTTTGGCCATACAATAAACCTAATTGAAGAGGCTCACCGTGTTTGATAGGAAACGCGGCGGGCGATGAAAAAGGCAAGCACGGTTTTGGGATTGATTTTTTGTTACCTATTTCGACAAAGGAATTATATGGTCGAGCGATGGCTTGATTTTACCAAATCTCGTGCTTTAAGCCAAAAAATAATATTTGGGGATTGATTTTTGTTAAGCCAAAAAAAGCAAGCGCGGTTTCGGGATTGATTTTTGTTACCTATTATATCGTCGAGCGATGGCTAGATTTGATCAAATCTCGTGCTTTAAGCCAAAAAATAATATTTCGGGATTGATTTTTGTTAAGCTAAAAAAAGCAAGGGTGGTTTCGGGATTGATTTTTGTTACCTATTTCAGCAAAGGAATTATATCATCGAGCGATGGCTAGATTTTACCAAATCTCGTGCTTTAAGCCAAAAAATAATATTTCGGGATTGATTTTTGTTAAGCCAAAAAAAGCAAGCGCGGTTTTGGGATTGATTTTTGTTACCTATTAGGTCGTCGAGCGATCAAATCTCGTGCTTTAAGCCAAAAAATAATATTTCGGGATTGATTTTTGTTAAGCCAAAAAAAGCAAGCGCGGTTTCGGGATTGATTTTTGTTACCTATTTCAGCAAAGGAATTATATCGTCGAGCGATGGCTAGATTTTACCAAATCTCGTGCTTTAAGCCAAAAAATAATATTTCGGGATTGATTTTTGTTAAGCCAAAAAAAGCAAGCGGTTTCGGGATTGATTTTTGTTACCTATTATATCGTCGAGCGATGGCTAGATTTTATCAAATCTCGTGCTTTAAGCCAAAAAATAATATTTCGGGATTGATTTTTGTTAAGCCAAAAAAAGCAAGCGTGGTTTCGGGATTGATTTTTGTTACCTAAAGCAAAGGAATTATATCGTCGGCGATGGCTAGATTTTACCAAATCTCGTGCTTTAAGCCAAAAAATAATATTTCGGGATTGATTTTTGTTAAGCAAAAAAAAGCAAGCGCGGTTTCGGGATTGATTTTTTTTACCTATTATATCGTCGAGCGATGGCTATATTTTACTAAATGTCGTGCTTTAAGCCAAAAAAATAATATTACTGCCGTATTTTCCCCCCTTCACTGCCCCTGCACGTGCGATTCTGGCCCCGTTACAATTCATCGGGTGAGTATATTGGCCATTGTCTCTCGCTCCTCCTCCTCCGCCATCACCGACCTCAATTTCCGGCGCTCCGTCGCTCCCCGCCGCCTCCACGCGGCGATTCCGGCGCGATCACCAGGTACTTCCGTCAATCTCGCTCCCGTGCTCTCGCATCCGCGCCTTTTTCTCTCTCGATCCTTCGCGCTTCGCCCGATCGGCGAGCTCATCGACGGAGGACGGAAGCGGGACGCGCGGTTCCGGAATCGATCGTTTTATTCGTCGCTGTCGCCTCAAAAAAACCCTATTTTTCCTCGAAGTGCATGTCTTAAACCCTAGTGGGGATCCTTCTCGGGGCAATTCGATCCCAGTGGAGCGTCCCAGATCTGGAGTTGTTTGATCCGTGTTGGATTTTCTTTCTCCCAATCCGGGGCAATTCGATCCCAGTGGAGCGTCCCAGATCTGGAGTTGTTTGATACGTGTTGGATTTTCGTTCTCCCGATCCGGAGCCTTGCTCTGGACGTGTTTCCAATTGAGTGCTTGCTTGTGAATATCTCGATTCCGTCTTTTTAGCCCGCGAGTGTAATGTGTGTGATCTTCA
Organism: Eucalyptus tenuipes; assembly: GCA_014182365.1. Lineage (NCBI taxonomy): Eukaryota > Viridiplantae > Streptophyta > Magnoliopsida > Myrtales > Myrtaceae > Eucalyptus > Eucalyptus tenuipes. Next base: position 25,025,376 of record CM024538.1, on the reverse strand, counting down.
GTTGTATGTGGGTGATGTTTGGAAGTTGGATCGGGTCGTGTTTGAAGAATTGAGTTTCTGGGTGCTCTTTTTTTTTTGCAGAAAGATTTTGTATTTTTGGGTGAGTAGGGGATTTCGTTCGAACAAGGGAAATGTCGGCGTTCGTGCCCCCAGGGGTGCCTAGACCCGGCAGTAACGCCAATCAAGCACGGCCGCATTCGCAGCAACAGCCTCCCAATTATAACCCAAATGCGATGGCGGAGAGCATGCAGAATATGAGCCTGAATAGACCGCCATCGACCCTACCTGGTTCTGCCCCTAGGCCGTCGCCTTTTGGCCAGCCACCGCCCTTTACATCTCCATCACCTTCACCTGCATACCCTGGTGGGTCGCAACCAATGTCACGTCCTGGCCCTCCTCCCCCTGGCGTTCTCGCAAGACCTGCAATGCCTCCATCAACTGCCGCACAAGCCACATTTCCCCCTAATGTCGCCCCAGGAAGACCCACTGCTCCACCTGCGAGTCATGCGGCCCCCTTTGGATACAGACCGCCTGCTGGTTCTTTGCCATCCTCGGTTGGCGGGCAAACAGGTGTTTCTCCAAGGGCTCCCGTTTCCGGAGCATTCCCTGGTGCTCCGGTCACAACACCAGCTGCACCAGCAGCAGGTCGTCCACCATTTGTGTCGGCTCCTTTTGCGACTGGTCCAGTGGTTCCACCAACAGGTCCGCCCTCTGCTCTAGTGAATAATGGGCCACCAACTTTTGGGCATGGAGGTACAGCTGGAGGTCCTCGATTTGCTCCTCCAGGTGGCCCTGCACCTCAGCAGCTGCCTGGTGCTCCTCCGCTGCCAAGGGTATCGACAGATCAAGTTGCTCGAGGACCAAGCATGCGCTCCCTCATGGCTAGTCCCTCAGTAAGTTCTCCGCTGGCTCCTCCAATGCAATCAGGTTCAACCTTCTTCGGAGCACCTCAGGCCATGCCTCCTCCATCGCCTTCTCCTTTTGCACCACAGCCTTGGTCAATGCGTTCTGAGCAAGTAAGAACTTTGAATTCACATTTCAAAAAGCAGTAGCGTAGCCCTCACGTTTTGAGTTGGACATCCCCCAACCCGCCTTTGCTCTTCCCTTTTAGATTTGGATAGAAGGGAAGGAGGAAGCTTTGGGGACGATTGCCAATCTTGACATTCTAAGAAAGCCACCTTATATATGCTTATGTAGATCATCTTTATACATGTCTAGATTGCGCTAGTTAATTCAATTTCATGAAGTATCTTTCCCTTTTTTACTTAATGAGTTACTGTTATTTTATCATCAAATAGCCATGGTTGGTAAAGTGATGTGGCCTTTTGCATTCTTCCTATTTTTCTTCTTCTACGTGGATGATGGTGGTTTCCTTCCTCATTTTGCAAAGTCACTCTGAAAGTTCTTTGTTGATACAAGTTAGAAGATGTTTCTTTAGATATCTAAAATTTTGAAGTTTTGAGAATTTTTCCTCCGACTAAAATAACAATACATGCCATGCACATTTGTGGTACTTATTATTGCACAAGGTGCAAGTGGATTCTAACATCACTTTTGCTCAATATTTATGTAATTTGTATATGGGTATCTGTAAAATTTAGATTTCACTTTAGCTTGACATTTGGCTATTGGGAGCTGAGTTGTTTCAAAGTTAATTATTAATTATTGTGAATGATTTTAGCGTTAAACACCAAGTATATAAATAAAATTATCCACCTTTGAAGTCTTTTAGATTTGTGGAATGAGATGATGAGGAAAGATATGGAGCATCTAGGGCTTACAAAGGATTTAATAAATATTGAGTGCAAAGGGCATAGGATGCATATAGCCGAAAAAACCTAGTTGGATGGGGTTTGGTTTTGTTTTTATTGTTGTTAAAGTTCATTTAATTTGTGAAAGTGAAATTTATATACTTTTAAGGCTAGAAACCATATAATGGGGGACAAACCACCCCTTCATTCACCCCCCTAAAAAAAAAAAAAAAAAAAAAAAAAAAAAGAAGAAAAGATAAGAGCACACTCACACACACACGATTAACGACTAAGGCAAGGCCTCGTTAATTAATTGGGGAAGCTATCTTCTGTTCTGCTGAAGCAAAAGGATGGGGTGTTCCGCTCATCCATGAACCCTAGAAGCATAGATTTAGTTCTTCTGGTGATTAGGCATTTTCAAGAGTTGAGTTTATGTCCTTCCATGTGAATTTCAGATTTAAGACCATTGGGGCTTGGGTATCCTTTTTTCAGTGAAGCAGAGAGACTTTTCATTTCAATTTTGGTGATACATTGACATTGAAATTTGAACAGGACTTGGCTGAAATTAGTCGATTTTGGGCATCATCTAATAAACTTTTGAAGTGAAAGAAAATCAGTCAAGACATTAGCAGGCGCCTGATCCTTATCAAGTTTGCTTAATAAAAACAATATTATGTAGATGATTGTCAAAGAACATGATGTCTCAGTCATGATTAGGCTAAATGTTGCATGAGAAAAAGTCCAAGAGAGGGAATTATTGAAAGAGATAGGTTACATTATCTTTGAGCCTCCCTATTTTTGGTTTTGAGCTCTTTTTGGGTACAATCTCTTTTTGTCCATGGGTTGGCAGCCCAGGGTGCCTCAAGTGAATTTCTCTTTACTTTTTTATAAGAAGTGAGAGCGATAGGTTAGACCGCCCGTTTTCTGTGAACTATGACTCCTAGAAAAGGAATTTCCGTTCACGACGCTGGTGACCAATTATGCCAGTCAATCCCCTCTTCCTTGTGACAATCTTACTATTAAATTTATCCGTTGATCAAGAAATGTTTCCTTTGTTTATATACATTTTGAGTTAAGTGATAATTTAGTCCTTTCCGATTTTTATTAGATGCCTCCACCTCCACTGGTACCAGGTGCTCCACAACCACCACGAGCGTTTGGGATGCCACCTCCGCTCCCAAATCAATCTATGACTGCAATATCCCCTGCCATGGCCTCCACCGGATCTTCTCTTGGAGGGCCATCAAAGATCGATCCTAATCAAATTCCAAGGCCTATCCCAAGTTCAACAGTGATACTTCATGAAACTCGGCAGGGCAATCAGGCAAACCAGCCTCCAGTATGTCTTGCTTTTAGCTCTTGAGGGTACAGCTTTACTATTGTCTTAGCATGCAGTCTTCTGATTCTGTTTTTGTTTATGAAGCCTGCCACAAGTGACTATATCGTGAGGGACACTGGAAATTGCAGTCCACGTTTCATGAGGTGCACCATTAATCAGGTAGAGATATGATGTGGTGTTCGACTGTCAGTGCGTCTATGGAGTTCTCGGGTGCATAAAAGAGTTTCTTTTTTTCTGGGTATTCTGCCTTGGCTGAGTTAGAAAACAGGTTGTCTCTATGTATGTTGTTATATGTAAATAAAATACTTCCTGTGTGATTGGACAGATTCCGTGCACTGCTGATCTTTTGACAACATCAGGCATGCAGCTGGCTTTGTTGGTTCAACCTTTGGCACTTTCTCATCCATCTGAAGAACCCATTCAGGCAAATAGTGTTTTACTTGAATTTTTTAGCTTTTCTTTGTTAGTTTGGAATTTGTGGATGCATTGATATTGGTGTATTTGAACATTGTTTTAGTCATTCTAAATGGTTATGTTAGGTCTTTCCTTGTGAGCCTCGTTCAATCCTTTCCAGATTCGTCAGCAAATCAGAAACTTCCCTTGCCTTGTCAAATTTATGTCGAAATAATTTTTGTGAGCCGGGGAAGAACCTTTTGAATAATTTCCTTGAGATAAGGATAAAGAATTGTTCCCATACCTCCACCTCAACAGGGATTTTCTTCGGATTCTTTGTTCTGTGTTTATGATTTTATGTTAGTGATTTTGTCGTATGGTATTGATATTGATGTTGGACGATGTCGTTTGTTGCTAGTTTCTGTAGCTTTGCTGATAGAGCATCTTATACTTTCAGGATTTTGTCTACTTTGGTGAAGGTAAATGACATATTGGTTTTTCTGTATGCTTTCATCTGATTGGGTCTACTTTTGACATTTCAAATGAACAAAATGAACAGTATAGTAACCTAAGATGGCATATCCCTTTGGTTCTCTAGGTTCTAGCATATTATATTTGTTGCCCTTCTTTTTTACCATCCATTTGTCATCCTTGCAAATTTCCCTGGAAAATTTCTCTAATTTTCCCCTGGATGAGGTTTCATTTTTGCATTTGATTGCTTGATGTTCACATCCTCTCACAACATCGATTTCTTACCACAAAAGCAGAAGCAATTTATCTCCCTTTTCTTTTCTTGCGATTGTCCCTTCTTCTTTGTTCCTGTATAAATGCTTGGTTACTTCCCTCTTTTTAGTGCGATTCTGACTTGTCTATCGCTTCTATTCCCATGTTTTATTTGGAGTCATGTCTCCTTTATGGTAATGAAGAAGTTGGAAATGAGTTTATGTTCTGATTGATGGTTTAGGTTGTTGATTTTGGAGAAAGTGGCCCCGTTCGATGTTCCCGCTGCAAGGGCTACATAAATCCTTTTATGAAGTTCATAGATCAGGGGAGGCGTTTCATTTGTAACTTATGTGGTTGGTAAACCTCACTATTCTTGTTTTCATTTTCCAGCTTTTTGAACGATTTAGTGCTTGAATGTGACAAAATATTGGACGATGACTTTCGAGAGGATCATTCTGGGAATAGTGGCTCTGCCTTTTTCAAAGATCTTTGGTTGTCTTCTACACTGTTGATCTTTACTTGTGGTCTTTGTTGTCTTAGTTCTACTCGTGATATTTGCTCAGGTTCATTTCTCTGTGTTTTGGTCTTTTGATATCTGTGGTGGACTCACTTTATTAGTTAATGTTAAAGTAGTGTATAAGAATTTGGATGTACTGTTAGGCCGTATGATTGAAAATGATGTGCTTGTGTCAGTTCGTTGTAATTAATGGTCCAGATGTCTCATAAATCAAGAAGAGAAAAAAATGGGGGGGTTATGAAATATAGATTTTTGATTGAGAATACTGATGTTGGAATCTGTGGAGGCCTAGTCGCCCCTGCATTCTCAGTGGGGCATAATTTCTCATTAACAAATCATTAGCTTATTTTTTACTTTTCTCGATGTGGGTGATCTGACCGCATTCTTCATACTTGTTTGCAGGCTTTACTGACGAGACTCCGCGCGATTACATCTGCAATTTGGGTCCTGATGGCAGGCGCAGAGATGCGGATGACAGACCTGAACTGTGTAGAGGAACAGTCGAATTTGCTGCGTCGAAGGAATATATGGTGAGTGAAACTATGAGATTCACTTGTCTATAGTGTACTGCAGTCCCCTACATTTCAACTGAATACTTTATGTTTCTATTTTTTTTTGTCAGTAACTACTTGACAGTTTTTCAGTTGGCTCTCTGATTTCTTAATCTAAACAGTTATAATAGAGTCTGCATATTTCTATGATTTGACTGTGCACCAGTTTCATGGATTTATATGTCCTGTTTAATTTCGTTATCACCTTACAAATGTGATTTCAGAGAAGTAAATTACAAATTGCAGTCAATATTTAGTTGCTGAGGACGTGCTTTAAGAATAAGCACAGAATATTGGGAAGGGGCTTAAGAATATTCTTCTGGAGCCTGTGCTTGAATATTCATAAAGTACATAATATGCCCCATTTGTGAAAATATGCTTGCAGATAAGATATTTGTTGTCCATCTCTCTAGGCAGAAGCAAAACCCTGTGCTTTGATATTACTGTCCTGAAGGATAATAAGCCTGATTTACTCATTATCCTTGGGAAAAAGGGTCAATATGAGTCTCACGGTCTTTGTTGGTTTATCGTCTTCGAATAGATAGCTGAAATTGTATATGTCAAAATTTGTATAAAGGAATGCATGCTTTCATTGTCAAGTGTTCTTTCTTAATATGTGATGTAACCCTTTCAGCAGTGAGCTGTGTTAGCAGTCAAAATATTATGTTTTGTGGTGTTCCTCTTCTCTTTAATTTTTTTTATGTTTTCAGTTGTCTTCTCTTTTACGTTAAGTTTTCTTTGATCTATGTAATTCCAGGTCCGTGAACCTATGCCAGCGGTATATTTCTTCCTTATTGATGTATCCATGAATGCTTTGCAAACTGGTGGAACTGCTGCAGCTTGCAGTGCAATCAGTCAAGTTATTTCTGATCTTCCCGTAAGTGCTTTTTGATTGTGCAATAACAAAAGCTTTTTATTTACTATGGAATCTGATCTAGCTACTTTGCTTGGATAGTTGGTGCTCAAATCAGTGGTGTTTCGTTTTTTACTTCTTGTTGTTGTGGAACAATGTGTATATTTCACATCTGATGGGAAAGTTGACACTTGTCTCGCTTTTCCTGCAGAAGATACACGATACTGATTCGCAAAATCTTGTTTTTCTAGATTTTTAGTTGACTTTGGCCTTGAGAAAGAGTTGTGGCCTTATGAGATCGCTTCTGTTTAGCTTGTGGATTTCTTTCACCTGATCAATGACAATTTCCTGTTTATACCTAGAATTACATTACTGGATTTGAAACACAAATTCGAGCTTATGTGCATTATTCTATTAAAATTTGGCTCCCAGAAGCAGTCTCAAATCCCTAGGCAGAATTTTGGGCCTGGCTTGAGAATTTATGCCTATGACTATAAAAAGAAATGCTTTTGACTCAGTCCTCACCTATGGTTGCTTTTGGAAGGAAAGGAACTTTAGGCTTTTTGAGGATACATAAAAAGCCATTGGAACTGTATTCACAGATCGTTACATATGTTGGGTCTTACGCTACCAAACTTTTATAATAGTATCCTTATTGTGTATAATGATTTTGTTAGATGTTCTATCCCCTCGCTACCTTATTGGAATACCTTCTGTTTGTTTTTTAGGGCAAAAGCCACCAAAAACTCTAAACTATGCCCACTGTCATTTATCTTAACTTTTTTCCATGACACCAAAAATCCATAACTTGGTACTTATGTGACACATTTACCCTCCATCAAATTTTTGCTGATGAGAACTTTTGAAAATCTGCTTACATGGATGCCTGAAAGCAAACGGTGTTGATATGGTGCCTATGTGAATTAATTAAAATAAGCTGAAAAATCATCTAATGGAAATTTGATGGAGGGTAAATGTGTAACATTTTTACAAGTTTGGAGTTTCTTATGTCACAAGAAAAAGTTTATGGTAAATGTGTCATAGTGGGTATAATTTGTGGTTTTTGATGTCACAAAAAAAAGTTAAAGGTAAATGCGTCATAGTGAGCATAGTTCGGGATTTTTTTGTGGCTTTTTCCCTTTTTTAAAGGGTAAAAACAAGTGCAATAGAAGAAACGAAGTCTCATTCCCAATTAGCTCAAAAGCCAACTGAACTGGAACATATCGAAGTTCTGTTCGGCTGTTTCACCTTTTGTTTTCTTTGGTTGAAACAACCAAACTGGCTGTAAGTTCCATATCGGATGCTTTCTTCCCCGCCTGGAAAAAAGTGGGGAGGGGAGGGGGAGGGAACAGCATGTAGAAGGTCCAGTTTTAGCTGTGCATTCAGATGTTTTTGATGAATGCAAGTTTACTTTGAATTTGGTTGATCGAATGCTTTTGACAGAGACCTGCATCAAGACGAGGGAAATCAGTTTGAGTTTCAAAATCAAAGATATCATTCAGATTAATTTCATTATTCTTCTTCTTTGGTTGATAGTCTTTTAGCTAGGCTTAGCTTGCTTGCATCATCCTGTATAATGTCATCACTAGTTTCATGTAATGACTTGCCACCGAAAATTGGAGTAGCATTTGACGTTTCATCTGAATTTGGTGTAGTTGCCAACGGAATTGAGAAGCATGATTTTTTATGTTGATATCTCAGTAGCATCTGACCTTATTTTATGTCACTTTTCCATCTACTCCATTGCAGATGCATTAGAACAGTGGTAGCTATTGTGGACTTCCTGTTTTTTCTGTCTTTATGGCTAGAAAAAATTAGTCAAAAACTGATGGAATACTGCAAGAGAAAAGAAAATAAGTCAAAATACTATATGCTATCAAAGGGTTGTTGTTAAGTAATGTGTTTTCTGATCAATATCTTCATGCTGTCATTTGGCAGGAAGGTCCTCGGACAATGGTTGGAATTGCAACATTTGACTCCACTATTCATTTTTACAATTTAAAACGTGCACTGCAACAGGTCTGTGCTGTCAATTTTTTTTTCTTGTACTGTGTAAGATTGGTGAAGCACTATTTTCATATTATTATCAAAGGGTGTTTAGATTGCGAAAATTCACGTATTATGGCATGTCTGCAACTTTGTGTGGTATCTAAAAGTGTATAGTATTATATTTTTGGTTAGGGTTGAGAGTTTGAGTCTTTACAGTTAATCCAGAAACGAGCTATTATGACATATATGGCTTGACTGGTATTTTAATGAGCCATTCATCACTCAGTACATGTTAATGAGTATTTAGAAGAACTGGAAGGTCTATCAGAACTTCAGAGGCAATCAATTGTGGCATTGCTTTTCCATTACAGGTTACCTTCCATGGACACCAGATAGAGGCATCCCATTGTTAAACCTGTTAAAAATCCCGTTTTTTTGGCTGTTTTCTCGTCTTTAACAGAGTATAGTCAAGTAATGAGTATTTCATTTAGTGGTATGTCATTAGAATTTCCATCACTTGGCTGTTTTCTCATGTGGCTTACCAAAGTAAAATAATACAAATTTGGACATAATGGAGCTTAAGAATGAGTTCTTTCAAATAAAATTCTGAAGAGTCCAGTGGAAACTGTGCTATAGATCGTTTCGTAATTTTCTCTAGCAAAAGGAAAAGGCACTGGATAATGGTTTTTTGATGTCATGTAGCCAATTTAGTTAAGGTTGTATTACCCAAGTAAAATCACTTTCTTTTGCAATTTTTTTTTTTTTTTTTGGGGGGTGGGGGTGGGTGGGTGGGTGGGTTGTGGGGTTTGGTGGTTGTCAGAGGAAAGATGGCTTCCCAGAAATATGGTTGGTGTATAGTCTATTTGCATGGTTGGATTTCAACGAAAAAGGCAGTTCATTTATGCAATTTCAAGCAATGTTTATCTTTGGCAGATGCCCATTTCAGTCTGAAGAGTTTATCTTACTTGGTTATCGGGCATTGACTAGCCCAAAAGGCTATGTTGAATTTTATGAACTTTTAGTTGCTTCTCTATTAAGAGTTGTAGAGTTGTCAGGTCTGTCATTTATTTGATGCTGGCAAGAATATTAGCCAAAAGGGAGCATAGCAACAAGGATGCCTGAGATGTTAAATTTTTATAGAAAGTTGGTTAAGATTTCGGCTTGCTGCCAAACTCTATGAAAGGGCTAGACTGGGCTTAGCATTTGAAAGCGAAGAAAACTTCTTTGAGGAATCCCAAAAGTCATGGTAGCGTGCTTTGAGATTCAATTGTGATTGGAAACTAGGGTTTAAGAAAATGTAGGACATGATTATGAGGAATTGGGTGTCTTATCCTTTTTTATTTGGGATTTTTTTTCCTTCCCAAAGTAGGATTGTGGAAAATTGTTGCGAGACTCAAGTGACTGAAATTAATGGAATATTTGAAATTGTTTAGTGAATTCCGAAATTGCAATGGCTGTAGTCCCACATGGTTTTTTTGCTTGTTAGTCAGTGCCTTTTCTTGATTGATTGTGAGACAGCTTTTATATCTTCTATTGGTCATTTTTCTAAAATTATATTTTGTTTAATTTGGAGAGCATTGACCTATTGTCTGCTGAAAACTCAATTAAGAGGATTGTGAATGATGGTTCTGACAAGCAATGAATGTTCTCAGCCATTGATGCTGATTGTTCCCGATATACAAGATGTTTACACTCCACTGCAAAGTGATGTTATTGTCCAGCTTTCTGAGGTGAGCTTCATAATGCCATTTAAGAAGAATAAAATGAAAATTTACTATTTAATATTTTTCTGTTCCTCTGGAACAGATGATCTTTATTTTCACTTTCTTAATGCTCGCCAAGTTTATCTTATATACCTTATGTTATTCTTTTACTCTGTGATTGCAGTGCCGTCAACACTTGGAGCTATTGCTGGAAAGCATTCCATCTATGTTCCAAAATAATAAAACTGCTGAATCAGCCTTTGGTGCTGCAGTTAAGGTATGTCATTTTCTTTCTAGGGCTCCTCCTAATGCTTGCAAATGGAATATAATGAGAACTGATAGACTTTTCCTTGAGAAACATGACTGTGATTTTCTTTTTCTTTTTTTTTTAATATATTGGTTCTTTAATTTGTTCCAAGGTCAAGCTGTGTTGGTAAATACTTCTAGAATCTTGTGGATTTCATGTCTTCGACACATTTGAATTGCTTTTTAGGCACATTTTCAGATTTTTTTTTTTTTGGTGTTAATAGACCGAAAGACAATAAAATGAGCTATTTTCATCAGTAATTGTTGAGTGATGCCCTCAAAAGTAAAACCTACTAGATGTAAATCATAGAATAAAATTTGGAAAGGTCGACTGTATAGAGAAGAATTAGGCTGAATTAGAAGAGAGAATGAGCAATGTAAGTCAAGAAGGTGTTTAGAGATGCACTAAAATTGTAAAAAACCTACTCTTGGGGTTTTAAGCAAGTCACAGACTCACAGGAAAATAAATTCTGCCAAAGTTATTACTGTGCAGAGAAGAAAGGGACGACATATCAAAACAAGCATTGGGTTTTAACCAAGATAAAAAGTTTGAGAGAGGTGTACTTAACTAATTGAAATCATTGCATTTGGTTCTACTAATTGCTTGGTTTTGGGAAGTGAGTTACCTTAATATCTTTGAATATCAGATCTTATGCCTGTGACACAAACTTACTTTATGCTGCCAAAAGTTAGCGGGTCTATGTCACTCATCAGGAAATGCTCAATGGAAGTTCTTCCTTTCCCTGTCTGTGTTGCTTTCTGGATGAGCTTTCTTTTAAGTTAACACAAAGAAAGTTCCTTTAATTAAAGGCAGTATACTAGCATTTTGGTGGACAGGAAGTATACAAAGCACAAAGCACTGAAAGAAAGAAGTGGAGGACTAAGAAAGCAGGGATAATGAAACAGCTTGAACTCTGCACCATTGCATTGTAGTAATATTGTTATTTACTTATTATGTTTGGAAAATACTTCTATTAGTTTATCTTTTATATCATTAATTTCCAGGTGTTGATCGTCATATTGGAGAAAATACTGCTATGCTTTTAATGCATTAAGCACAACACATTAACAATATGAATTTTTTGTTTAACGATTTCCCCTTTTTTCCTTATTTTTAAACCTTCAGGCTGCTTTCCTGGCACTGAAAAGTACTGGTGGGAAACTTCTGGTATTTCAATCAGGCATGTTCTGGGTTTCATTGAATTTATCTTAATTTGTGATCCATTAATTCATCCTGGTTATCTTCATTTGTAATGTGTTAATTTGCGATGCATCAATTTGTCTTGGTTATCTTAATTTGTATTGTGTTAATTTGTGATCAATTATTCATACCATGCGCAGTCAATAGGGAATATCAAGAATATTTGAGTATGGAAATATGAAGAAATGCCTCTTTCTTTAAGTTTTCCCTACTTTATACCATCCAATGCTGGAGTTTCTTGACCAAATATGGATGTAAATTATTGGGAAAGCTTAAATGGAGGATATTCCAATTTTTGTTAAGATAATACGATACATGTAGCAACATGAATAATGTCACCAGGGAATTCAAAATAGAAGGCTTGAGAGACTTAATGAGCTCAGATAAAATGTAAAAATAAATGCACCATGACATCTCATATATCTTGCGTTGGAAAATATGATTGGAGATCCTATGTTAGCTTTAGATAAATAGTTTTAGTCGATTTGAGGAAAAGTTGGTTGAACTTGAAAGCAAAGATTATTAATTGTCTTGAGTGAGCCAACACTATGTAGGTCAGTGCTTGAGCAACATAAATTTAACTTAACTAAGTCATGTGGAAGTTGATTTGTGTTGTGATGTTGTGTTGCGTTATGGTTTGTCAGCTGAACACCCCTAGAAAAGTTTATTTTAGGTGCATTGCGTCAGAATCGTTCCCATTCTTGTCTGTTTCATGTTGTAATCCTTGAATGCATGGTAATATATTTTTAGATAATCAATTGAAAGTGAAAAGAAAAGGAAAAAGTGAAGGTAAAGGAGAGCAGGAAAAGGATTCCAGGTCTGACAAGTATTACACCTTGGTCCCAACTTTATTGTATGAAGAGAAATTCTCATGTGTCTTGGCACAGTTACTCATTTCAATGAGGCAATGTAAATCTGGATGGTTTTCATAGATATTGCTAGAACTTGCAGTCAGATCTGGATTCCTAGGATCCAAACTTTCTATACCCATGCCTGTGGTTTGCTTTCTTGTAATTTTTTAAGTGCCCTGTTTTGTATGAACTGGTTACTGGAACTTCTTTGCTGTATTGGTTGTTGTAGCAGACTTTTTGTTTTGCTTAAATAGATGTATGAACACTGATAATTTCTTGATTTTGTCCAAAATGATACAGTCTTGCCATCAGTAGGAATTGGCGCTCTCTCTGCCAGAGAGGCTGAAGGAAGAACTAATATCACATCCGGAGAAAAGGTAGGAGCTAGCTGATGCAATCCGACTCCTTTATTATATCTTTCCTCCCCTCCCCCCCCAACACAAAAAAAAAAAAAAAGAAAAAAACCAAAAAAAACCCAAAAACGAAACCCCTCCCTTTTCCTCTTTTCTTCCCATATTCACTAATGTAAACAGTTGTAAGTTTCTACCCTCCTCTGCTTGTAGCCACCGGCATGCATAGCTAGTCTATTTAAATAAATATTGTTCTTTAGATAATGGCCTGACAGCCAACCTGGCTGGAGAATTATGTCCGTTTATTGTATATGGTCTTTTTTGCATCCATACTACTGCCCTTTAAGTAATTTAAGGTGATGATTTTGGATAAAAAATCAATATTGTTTCCAATCAGGTTCTACTTATTCCTTCTATCATCTTGTCACCTGTATAACGTGGGTTGTGGTCAAGGAGCTGGAGTTGTGAACTGCTTGTCATACATAACATATTCATGCATGTACTCCTTTGGCAGATCTTGTTATGCTCTTATTGTTGAGATGTTTCAGAAAATCAACGCTTATGAAAAAGTGAGATATTACAGGAATCTTGTTGCCATGCATTTAGTTAAATTGGCATTGTCAGTATTTCTCTATGGCTGTAGTTGTCCTCTCACATTTAGTTGTTTTCATGGAAAATGTAGGAGGCTCATAAGTTGCTTCAACCAGCTGACAAAACTTTGAAGACAATGGCCATTGAGTTTGCTGAGTTCCAGGTAAACTTTTGCATTGATTCTTTAAAATTTGTGATACAATCAAAGAAAGAATATCGTGACATGCTTCTGTGGCTTGCTTTTTGTCATTATATGTATAAGATATCTGTTGGCATTTTTACGTGGACTAACTTTTTTATTTTGAAATGCTGTAGGTTTGTGTTGATGTGTTTCTCACTACCCAGAGTTACATAGATATTGCATCGATATCTGTGGTACCAAGAACTACCGGAGGGCAGGTATACCTCTCATTTTGTTTCTTGTTATGGATGACTTCAATGTTTCGGTAAAATGACAGTTTTCTGCTTTCTGGAAATTGTTTCTGCCCTTCTATGCTAGTTAAAGGACTGTCTTCGTTTGGCTGAGTTTTCAGAGAAACTCCTATTGGCCCTTATATCTATAAATCAGTTTGTCTAACTAGAAAACCTAATGCCTGGGGCCATACGTCTCATGAGGTGGTGTATTCCTTTGCCAATCCATTGATGCATCCTTAACTCGGAAGGAAGTTTCTTGTTATGGGAACTTAGGCCATTTAGAGTAGGTAGGAGGGTGCATGAGACGCAGTGATATAAGCAAAGCGGGTAGATATGCAGCTATCAGTATCCTTGTGGCTTGCTTGGTTGGGTGGGCTTTGTAATACACTTGCTGGAACTTGATTTGGCACGCTTGTAATAAGTCACTGCGAATGTGATGGGCTTGGTATTGTAATCTCCCATTTTAGTTTTCTTCACGTATTGACCTTTTTCTCTTGAATTTATTCCAGGTTTATTACTATCATCCCTTCTCAGCTCTATCAGATCCTGCAAAGCTTTACAATGATTTAAGATGGAATATTACAAGACCTCAAGGTTTTGAGGCTGTAATGCGAGTGAGATGCAGTCAGGTACTTCTAATGGTGATAAAGATATGTCTTTTTTTGTGATGCATTTACCATTGCTTTTGTTCTCCTTTATATTACTATTAGTTGATATCTTGTAGGGTATTCAAGTTCAAGAGTACCATGGGAATTTTTGCAAGCGCATTCCTACTGATATTGATCTACCCGGGGTATGTGTCCTCGTGTGAAGTATCTTTTGTAGTATATTAATACGTGCTTTCCTTTTCATTTTCTTCCTGAACAATGGAAGCCCTAAACATCAGTTTTTTGGGTATTATTTCCTTTTGTAAGCTTGAAATGCATTGTATGTTCTTTAAGTTGAGTCATTGAGGCATTACTATTCTGGCACTTGAAAAGATTTCACTGGACCCAACTGAGGGGGTGCCAATTTATGTAGATAGAAGGTTCAAAATGAAAGATAAAACCCGTGCAGATTCCAGGAATTAGTTTTCAGACTGGAGTCGTTATACTACAAGGGTAAAGTTAAAAAAATGTTTCTTGTTATTCTTAAGAGAAAAATTTGCTTGCTGACGCATCCTAGGCCTTTCCTTCTGGACTCACTTCATAATATGGCCAAGTTCCTACTTTACCTGAAACTCTTTAATGATACATCTTTGTTTTGGTGTTTTATATCACTTTCTATAGCTTTTTCTAGATCTTCTTACATGGCTGTTTTATATGCTAATGCCCATTCTTGTGCAGATTGACTGCGACAAAGCAGTAATGGTAACTATGAAGCATGATGATAAGTTACAGGATGGCTCCGAATGTGCATTTCAGGTAGTTTTTCCCTCAATTATCTTATTCTTGTAATTCCTGGGGTTTATCTGGAATCTTAGTTTTAACTTTAATTTTCTTCTATCTGTAACTTAGTGTGCACTTCTTTACACCACTGTATACGGCCAAAGAAGAATTCGCGTTACAACTTTGTCTCTTCCATGCACTAGCATGCTAACTAATCTGTTCCGAGCTGCTGACTTGGATGCTCAATTCACATGTTTGTTGAAGCAAGGTATTCTGTAACTTTTCCTCCTATGTCATTCATCTGTTATATGTACTAATGCATGTTCTGCCATCTTATTAATTATTTGTTGATTCCTATAGATTCTTGTATTGAATTAGTGGCTTGTTTTTGGCCTTTTTTGCTCAGTCTTGGAATCGCCCTTGTCCAGGAAAATTTGACTGGATCTTCCATCTTAATATTTTGTCTTTTCTATGTTTGAAATATCGGTTGTACTTGCGGGGGTCAACTTGCTAGTTATCATCAAAATAATTACCAGCCTGTTGCCTTTTTAATTGAAGAATAGTTGATAAACATAACTGCATATTAGTAACGCTTGGCTCAAATTTGAAGGATTTTGATTTTGGCCTCTTTATCTGTTTATCTGATGTCTCTGCAGCGGCTAGTGAAATTCCTTCAAGTCCACTCTCACAAGTCCGCGAACAAGCAACAAATCTATGCATCAACATTCTGCTTTCATACCGCAAATTTTGTGCAACAGTTTCATCATCCGGACAGCTAATTCTTCCAGAGGCTCTCAAGCTTCTACCTCTCTATACTCTTGGTAATTTTTTTTCTCAATGTGTACATTTGGAAGTTGGTATGAAAGGGCTGTGCTGGGAGTGCTAATCTAAACTCTCAATAGCTCATAGTTAATTTAAAAAGATGTTACCTCTTCTTCATCCCTTGTAGGTGGGCCAGATTAATTTGTTTTTGTCAAGCGCCAACATATGAAAGAAAGGGAAAACATGTTTGTTTTTATGCTTTCATGTACTATAGTTTACGTGTTCTTTCAAAGGGGTGGAAATAGTCTCCAAATTTCAAATTCCCAGCTGTATAGAGCTGGGCAGACAGTTTCTTTATTAAGTTTTTAGATGTTCAACATAGGATATTTCATCACGTCACTAGAACTTTCAAGTTGTACGCTTTGTTGCCTCAGGTTTCCAAATTATAGTGCTGCATAGATATTTTATTGTATGGCTTTGTTGACAAGTGCCCTTTCTTCCTGATGACATTGGTTGATTGGGTCTCTTCGACTATCTGACTCCTAATGGATTGGGACGGTGTCCGTTCCACAGCAATCGGGTTATTACAGCAGTAATGGGCCATTAGTAGTGGCCCAAAGTTACCAATTCTGGGACTCATGCCCATGACCATGCTCTTCCTATGACTCAACTTAGCGTTGGGTTTTGAAGGCGTTGGCAATTTTAGGTCGGCACCGATTAAGCATTAAAAAATGTGGAAATGCCAGATTTTGAAGACCTCAAATATGAGAAAAGGGCAAACATTTGACATATTTCAAGACAAAGGAAGATGCAATTTCTTTTAAAATTTTCAACTCAATACCAAATGTAGCTTAACAAGTGTCTTGAGGGCATTCCTTAATATTCTTTGTGTGTGTGTGTGTGTCTGTTAACGGCCCTAGAAGGCACGTGACACATCCCTATTCTTGTGTTTATGATTAAACGTATTATATGTAGGTATATTTTACGTAATTAACATACTTCTTTTTGTTTCAGCCCTGATGAAAGGCACAGGGTTGAGAAATGATGGGAAGATAGATGACCGGTCTTTCTGGGTGAACTATGTTTCATCTGTATCTACTCCTCTGGCAATTCCTCTTGTCTATCCCAGAATGATTCCCATCCATGACCTGAATTCAAAGGTAATGACTAAATGCCGTGTGTTCCGTTTTTCTCTAATTTTGTATTGAATTCACTGAAGACTCTCTGCATGATAACAGGAGGAGGATGGATCCATTGTTCCAGCTGCAATTCCTCTTTCAAGTGAGCAAGTCACAGACGAGGGAATTTATCTTCTTGAAAATGGTGATGATGCTCTAATATACGTAGGGAACTCAGTCGATGCAGATATTTTGAGTAAATTGTTTGGCACATCCTCGGTCGATGAAATACCTACTCAGGTAATTTGGTTTCATGCAAATTCTTGTTTGAAAATTATTTTTCTCAGAATCTACATCTGATTTTGTTGGGGTGATGAAAAAGGTTGTATGACTACGATTGGGATCTGGACATGATAATAGGCAACAAGGTTAAGATATGGTTGATACCAGGAGTCCTGTTGAATATTGAGTAGACCCACCTGTTAGGCCTGAGCATATTTCTTTTTATGGATTGGATAGACTATATTATTTCCTGCTATAAAGATTAGTTTCCTCATGGATGCTCCAATTTCAATTTAGATTATTCTGCCTACTTATGACTTATTGGTATGTGCTCTACATGAGTTCTGGCTTTATATATGTAGTTTGGAATATTTCACTTCTAAGTAAGGATTTTGCATTTCAGTTTGTTCTCCAGCAGTACGAGAATCCGCTATCCAAGAAACTGAATGAGGTGGTGAATGAGATACGACGGCAAAGATGTTCCTATCTACGGTGAATATTATTGTCTCCTTGGCTTCCTACATTCAGAACTTATCTGTTTCTCTAATATAATGACATCAATTATATTACTAAGGATTCTGTTTTCTGATTTTTTTCGTTTTCTCATTTTATAAATACAGCTTGAGATTATGCAAGAAAGGAGATCCTTCAGGTCAGTTCATCATTACCCACGAAATTTCATTTGGGGTGTGCTAAGTTACTTTTGATTGTCTGACTTAAGAAATTCAGGTGGCTTCGCTAGTCAAACCAATTAGTTTTCATGACTGTGGCCATGTTTTCATGACTGTGGCCATCTTTATTTGAATGGCTTTCTCAATTTGAATGTCTTCCTAAACCTTTTCTATGATGTTGGATTTCTTTTTCTTCTTCTTCTTCTTTTTCTTTTTTTTTTTTTTTGGGGGGGGAAGAAAAAGGATAAATTCTTTTTGAATGGCTTAATTGATTTATTCTAAGCTGTCTAAATCCACTCTAAAATCTACACTGGCCATTACAGTAGCATATGGTTCTGCAAATAATCTCAGACTAGGAATTTATTAGGTTTAGGGAATTGTTGGCTTTTGACCTCATATGCAGGATTGATCTGACTAGATTGTTCTTTTCCCCTTCCAGGAATGCTGTTCTTCTCATATCTGGTTGAGGACAAGAACCCTGGCGGCTTGTCCTACGTTGAGTTTTTGGTACATGTACATCGGCAAATCCAAATGAAAATGTCTTAATTACTGCACACTAGTTGAGTTGGTTTTCAAGTTTTACTTACATTATTCATGCAAGGGATCAAGTGGGCTCCACAGAGAAGATATTGATCGAGTTTAGGCTATGTATACAGACTAGTCTTGGCCCCAAAAAAGTAATTTAATTGTGGAACCAAAACGAATTTTGTGATAAAGGATTTTTGTTTTCTTTTTAAGTGTAGGAGCATTCAGAATGGTTGTTCTTGTTGCCTGTTATAATGACACCAATAAATAGCAGACATTCTTCTTGTTTCATTATTGTACTTGCGCTGCTCTACCCGCGGTCTTGCACCACCGGTGTACTCTGAGGAACCTCTAAGCGGATGAGCAAGAAATTGTATTAATGAGTTACTGTATCAATTACATGATTTCCTTGTGAGATACTCTCTCCCTCTTTGCGGCTTATCGTTTTGATTGATGTGATTTTGCCTCCTCCATCTTGTGAACAACTTCCGGATTTCATTCGTTCATCAGTGTCGCTACTCTTGATTGTCTTCAATGAATCCTCGTGCCACCGGGTTAAGCATATATGATCCCTTGACTATTTGTTTCGTGTCTTTATCTTGCAGCTCTATCTAAAGATGAAAGATATTTGAGGGACCGAATACCCAAATTTGCCTTGTTTTGCTAAAAAAACATGATTATGCTACATATGGTTCGAGGTACTCGCATTCTTTTCTTTTCTTTTTCATTTTATATTTGACTTTTAACATCAAATCAAAGTTTTTGGAGTGAATTATGTTCATGGCATGGTATGCATTAACACTTCGTCATGGGAGTACGGCACTACTGTTACCCCCTTCTAAATGTCTGAGGTGTTAGTTTTCTATTTTTGCTTTGATAAATGTGATTTTGACTATTAGTTCTACTGTGATAAGGAGTGCAATGACCTTCCTATGGCATTCACTTTAGTTCAATAACGTTTTTTTTTTTCTCAATTGAGTGCTGTAAATTTGAAAAACCGATCACTTAAGTGCCTTGGACGATTTACCTCGTTGGAAAAGCGGATGTGATATTAACTTATAATACATCATCTGACATGGTGTGTTCAAAAGCTTAAGTTAGCATATGAGAAAACAAACTACGTCACTTGAGTGTTTAATTGAAAAACAGCAGAAGTTTCAAGAACTGCAAGAATGGTCGTTTCACTGCTATAAATGTTTAGAAGTGGACACTTAGGTTCATCGATTTTTTTGAAGTGACTATTTAAGGGATCAGAAGAGGAGTAAGAACCGACAACGTTTGTTATACTATTGCCATATTGAACAGAAATTGATTTTATACCAATGTGATATTCAAGTGAGTGAAACAAAAGTTATGGCATTTAAGTAAGCATCATACGAAAATTGGAGTACTTGTAGTATACTTATCTCTTTCTAAATGCCTGCGTTGAAGTTTTTCCTTTATTGCTTTGATAAATGTGATTTTTGACTATTGGTACTGCTTGTTCTTCTTGAAAAAATATACTAGCAGTCTTTTTCTTGCAATATAATATGGACAAAGAAAGGAAATATATCTCCTTTTTCCTCTCTCTTTTTCTTGCAAAAAAAATCCAGAACTGAGCCGCATTTCTTTTATTTGCATTCTCTCTAGGCGACAAAACCACTTCAACCCTTCACTCTGTAAGCCAGAGCCAAACTAGTGATTCTGCCAATGAAAATGGTCTCGTTAATAGTTGCTGGGCTACCTGCCGTTTAGGCAGAAAAATGGTCCTTTGTGTCCAAAGAACTTATAAAAAGAGGTCCAACGGGCAAGCAATATTTTTTAAAAGGGGCTTGGCATGAAATGGGCAGGCGTCGGCCCATCACGGCCCATGATATTTTGTCTTCTTTGGCCCAGCATGGGTTCGTGCGGTGTTGGTTCGACGTGACATGCGAGCCGGCTCGGGCACAATTTTTCACATCAAACGGGGTGGCTCGGCATGCCTATTAATAGAATAGTTTGTATCATGTTGTGCCGTGCTATGTTTAGATATGCTTTTTATTAATTTTTCTATCGTTAAGGGCTCTTCACTACCCTTTTTTATAAGAGTGTATTATTTCTCAAATCAGAAATAATTTAACATTTTTTTATCAATCAGGATCCCTGCTGGGGTGGATTAAACTGAATACCAATAAAGCTTCCATTTTGCAGGTTTTTTTCTATCGATTGGGGCTCTTTCTTCACTAGCCAACTAAATGTGAGAGGATCTTCTTACCCAGGACTTGCAAGTACATACAGACTATTCGGAAACGAGGGAATATCTGACTTGGTGGTGTTGCTACCTCGGTCGAAAAATGGTCGATGTCATCAGGCAAAATTTTGAGTGTTGTGATTAAGACTCAATTTCGTAAAACAATTTGATTTTTACAAGATCACCATTGAAATTGATTTTAAAGTGGTTGCTTATTTTATCGGTCCAAAGCTCATGGTTGATAATGTTGGACATGCTTTGTTTATATGGTACGTTAAGCTCTCGCTTTGGGTTCGAAGTGAACATTATTTTTGAAAAGGAAATTGTCTTGCTAATCAGCTTGCTAATCTTGAAAATGATAATTGCTTGGACACTAAGTTCTTTTCACTGCATCTTAGAGTTACTTCAAAATTTATTGGGCGACAGACTAGAGAGTTACTTTGTGTTTTATGAAGTGATAAAATTGGGACAGTAGATCCTTGATGTTAATTTTTGTAATCGGCTTTAATCATTTTTCTTTTCTAAAATAATATGGGATGATAACATAAATGATTCATAAATTTTGGCATGATATGCAATGTGACTTCTAAACTTTTAATTTATTCAATATGATCTTTGAATTTTAGTCAAATGTGCGATGTAGTCTCCAAATTTTTTATTTGTTCAATATGATCCTTAAATTTTTTGTACATATTCGATATAATCCATAGATTATATAAAAATGGTCAATGTTGTTTGAACATGTACTCAAGATTCATAAACTATATTGAATAAATTAAAAGTTCAAGGATAACATTGCACATTGAACCAAGATTCAAGAACCATTTGTGTCATTTTTCCAAAAAAAATGTTCACAATGGGAATTGAACTAATCTTCTCATTACTAAATTAGAATAAATCCGTCGTCTATTGATGCATTACTTTTTCCAATTGGATTAACTTACTTCACAAAGGGACACCTAAAGAGTCCAGCATGTTTTCCGATCCATATCTATCAGCACACTTCATTGTAATAAAAGGAATTCAAAATAAAACATCACAGATATCATCAACTGCAAAAGATAAATCATTTTTGGCACCATTTGAAAAAAAAAAAAATTGAGTATAAGGTGATTCATCATGTCCTTTTAATTACACTTCTTTTAAATTATATATTTACGCCTCTTTAGTGCACCTTTCCAATTTTTTTTCACATTACTTATATTGGAATCAAAATTTGATCGAATTCTATGAGATGGAAGTTGATATATTGATTACGATTATGAGAAAAAAGAATCATGGTTGTGACAAGAAATTCATTAATCACGTCACGATGCACAAATTGATGTATAATTGCTTTGTATTATTTTCTAAGGCTTGCACTATTTCCACTCCATTATTAACTTTTAACACCCTCTTTTATGTTAAAATGACCATATTATTTCTTGCTGGTCTTATTCTTATTTAAGAATATTTCTTACATTTGTTATCCTTTTCTTTTGTTTCAATTTTATTAGAGATGAAATTACGATGCTTCTAACAAACAACAATTATTAAGTTTAATATGAGGCTGACTCTTGATTTAAGACCATGCTTGGCTTTTTTTTTTTTTTTTTTTTTTGGGTTTTTTCCTTTTCTTTCTCATTTGAAACAAGATCAGTTTACTTCTTTTCTGAAAAAAATTGATTATTGTGTTTTTGACCAAAAAAAACTAATTATTTTGTTAATTATTTGTATATTTCTTTTTTGGTTTTGTATTGGGAAACTATTATTATAAAAATAATTTAAGTACAAGTGAGAGGATAATGTTTGAGTGAATTGTGCATAATACACACATTGATCACAATATTTAATTTTTGAGTAAATTCTTGTAAATTTATGCCAAAAATCGAAGTTGAAAGATTCACGATCTTGAGAATTTTCTAGGAATATAATATAAACGATTTACATATAAAACTAACATTTCTTTACTTCAATATATGATTAGTATATGTTTAGATTATAATAATGGATAACAAGTTTAGAAGAAGACAAACTGAGGGAAGCATTGAAATGTAATTGGCGCAAAAAATTGTTTGGAGGAGATGTGGATAAGTTTTTCTTTTAGAAAATTTTAAAAAAAGAAGAAGAAAAAGAGGTAAAAAATTATTTGAAATTAAGAATAGTACCTGTAAGGAATAATGTAATAAATTTAATGTAATAAGAAGTATTAAGAGTTAATAAGGAGTGAAAATAGTGTGAACCTTTTTAACAATGTCAAAGTTGCACTGCTGCAATTAGTGGCGACTAAAAAGTTAGCTTATGTACATAAAGGTGTACCCTTTCATCTTTCCTTCTAAGAGAAGCCATGTCATCGTCAGCATGTTATTTGCAAAAAAAAAAAAATCAACGCAGACGATCGGTTAATTAATCGAGTTATTAGTACTTTTGACATTCCTTTTGTGGAAAAACTTCACGAATGTTCATTACAATTTCTAATATGTAATCGTCGAAATTTTCCAAATAGGGTTCTTATCATATATTTTGTCCACTCTACATATAAAAATAATATATTGATAAACGTGAGATTGATAATTGCTTGAAAACCCAATTACAAATTACCAGAGTCAAGCGTCACAGATCGCAACCCTCCACTATCGAATGGCGTATCAAATTCAGAACCATGCCATCGACCCGACTCTACTGGACACTGAAGATTGCATGGCTAATTTCAATTGACGACAAATGGATTGTATACTTTTGTAGCATCAACAAAAGATACGTGCCCTTCCTGATCTTGCCTCATATAAGTCGGTGGTTATCGAACGCTCTAGCATTCCCTGCCGGTCATGTCATCGAGCACTTCGGGACCAAAAAAAAAAGAAAAAAGAAAAAGATCGGACACGTTAAAAATTTCTGAAATGGCCATAATTCCGCCCACGGCTGGCTTTCCCAATCGTCCCATCGAGAATTTATTGCCCGCGCAAGCCCGTCACGAAATTACAGCTGTAAATTAGTCATATAAAGCTTTCAAAAGAGGGAATATAGAACTAGCGAAAGCAGAAAAAAAGAGCATTTAAGGCGATAGAAGAGAGAGAGAGAGAGAGAGACTCGATTCAAACTTCTCTCTCCTCGCTCGCTCGCGCGCTCGCGAATCGGCGAAATCTTCACCTTCGGGTTTCGCTTTTCTGCCCCAATTGCTAGGGTTTTTGCTCTCGATCGGTTTCTTGCCGATGAAGAAAGAGGCGGCGGCGGCCGGAATCGGCTCGAGGGCGACGGCCGCGGGCGGAGCCGTCGGCCCGCGGCGGCTCGGGCCCGTGGAGAGGGGGCGGTTGACGGAGGCGGCGACCTCCGACGGCGCCGGGATCGGCTCGGAGAGGGAGGCCGCGGGCGGAGCCGTCGCCCCGGAGCAGCTCCGGGCCGTGAAGAGGGAGCGGCTGGGCAAGGCGGTGAGCTCCGACGGCGGCGCGGGGGTTGGCTCGAAGAGGAAGGGCGCGGGCGGAGCCGCCGCCGCCGCCGCCGACGCCCCGGAGCAGCTCAGAGCCGCGAAGAGGGAGCGGTCGAGCCGGAACCGCGAGGAGAAGGAGCCGTCGTCGCAGGCGACGGAGCAAGACGACTCTGAGCGCAGGGTCTTGCGCTCCCACTACCTCGCCGTCAAGAACCTCATCAACGGTGGCTACTGCTCCTTGATTTTTTTTGTTGGAGTTTGTTCTTCCGTCGTTCTGCTCGTCGGTTTTCTTGTTCCCCTCCTCTTTTCTTGACTTCTAGAGTGAAGATATCGATTTTCCTTGTCCTCTTGTAGACGAAAGAGACGACTTGCTGAGGGCCGACTCGGATAAGTTCGCTACCATCATCACTGAAGTGGAGAACTTGTACGAACTAGGTAAGGCCTATCAATTGTCCCATAACTTCCAAGATTTGGTTTTTAATAATGTTTGCTTGTGAGCATTAGTTGCTGAGCATGGTTGCTCCGTATACATTAGGTGCTTCGTTCTAGTGGTTATGTCATGTATGAGCCATCAAGGGAGCGACTGAAATCGGGATTTAGTTTCTATACCAGAGCAATGGTTTGGATTTGACAGCACACCATATGATCCTTTGCAGAATTTATAGTATTTATTGATTGGATAGCCGTTCTGCTTCTTTATACAAAAATTTGCTGGTGGTGGTTGACTTAATTTTGGTTTTGAAACTGTGTTTTTTTTTTTTTTCCCGTTCTTGTACTTGTTCAGTACAGAAGCCGAGGGAGCAAGTGGCGGATGCTGAGGCACTGTTAGGTATTGCGAACACTCTGGTTAGCTCAGTGAAATCATACTCCAGTGACGGCATAACTCCATCGGATTTTGTGAATTGCTTACTCAAGGAGTTCGGTCAGCCGATGGGAGGTTTGGGAATTGGTGAAAATGATCAGGTCCCTTTTATCTGGAAGGATTTAGGTGTACGAGTTTCGCCTATCTTTAGAAACTTCCAAGGCTGTTGCACCATGTGAGTTATCCTCCTCGGACTCTTCACCTGTATGTCATGAAAATCATCATTCAGTTTCTTTAGTGTCATGATTCTCTCCTGGTTTTTGACTTTTTCCCTTATCATAGGCTTGGACCAATGAATACTCAGCTTAAGCAAAGGAAGGTTACTGTTCATAGAAGGCATATGAGGCCAACTGAAAATTCTCGCCCTGAGGAGGTATTTTCGCCTTTGGAATAGTTTATTTTAATTTTAAAAAGAAGGCACGCAGAGGTATCTAGGTGGTTTGCCTGATGACATAACTTGTTAGAGCTAAAAAATTCACTTTGTACCTGTGAGCAAATTAGGAAGATTAGTTTTTTATTTTCAATATTAATATTTATGTTGAAAGAATATGCATCTTGAGCATGTCTATGGTACCATGAGCAAATGAGCTAGGGGACAAATGATGACAGAGTAAATGAAGTTATTGCATGAGAAACAGGTTTTTTCATTTTTGGTAAGTGAGTTAATCGTCAATGGTGGTATTGCATTACTGGAATATTGCTTTTTAGTTGTCTAATTCTTGCTTGTTCTGATGGGGCTGTGAATTCAGCTGTGAGATTTATTGGTTAGTTTAGTCTCTTGCAATGCTCTTGCCGATCCCCTTTGAACTTAAGTAAGCGTGTGACTTTTATATTTCCATGTAAGTTTAGGCTCAAAATACATGGGTTGAGTATTATCTTTGGAACTGAGAACTGAGATGACAAAAGTCAGTGGTTCATTTGCAACAGATTGATGATGCTGGGGTTGAAAAGAAGACAGATACTGACAAGAACATGTCAACAATGTTTGAGATCTTGAGAAGGAAGAAGCGTGTCGGACTTGATAGCTTGATTTTGAACAGACAGTCTTTTGCACAGACCGTTGAGAATCTGTTTGCTTTGTCTTTCTTAGTCAAAGATGGGCGTGCTGAAGTTACTGTGGATGAAAAGGGCAATCACTTTGTTTGTAAGATCTATTTCTTCTTCATGAACTTCTGTTTCAATCTTCAATATTGCTGGTGGCTGCACCTTTGCTTGACACTGTTAATTATTTGTATTGCAGCACCCAAAAATGCTCCTGTTTCTAGTCTTGTTCTGTCCGGTGAAGTGGCTTACGGTCATTTTGTATTCAGATTTGATTACAGGGATTGGAAGGTATGCATCTGCACCTTCAAAATAATGCAAGTCTCTTTTGTTTGTTCTTTTTCATCCATCAAGATCTCTTCTACTTTACTATTTCATTTCCACTGAAAAGGTATTTCTTCTATCTACCGGAATATGACCATAGCTTTTTCTTATTGGCAATAGATGATGATTAGCACGCTACCACATGGAGAGGAGTTGATGCCACATCGAGAGCAGCAGACCTGCTTGGCTGCTTCTCAAGCAGATCTAGTGTCATGTAATTCTCAATCAGCATTAGCCACAACACCCATTAGGAAACTGACTAGAAATCGTGGTTTGGTCATACAGGAAGAATCGGTGGTTGAAGACTCTCCTGTAGTTGATGACGACACTTCATCAAGAGCTAATGCCATCCGAAAATGTAAACGGAAACTTCATTGAGGGGGCTTCTATGAGATAATGGCTCATGTCAAGACTCCTTCAGTGTTTGCTGCATTTATAAATGTATATACGTAGATGGTCTAGGTTTTCCTAACTTAGTGTGTAGTTCAAAGTGCATACCTCTATTCTTTTGGGAAGTTTTGTTATTCACCGAGGTCTTTCAATTGTTGTGTATATTTTAGGTTTTTGAATCATGTGAGGATGCACTTTGTTGTATTTGGTCATTCTTCAATCAGAAGAATTGGTTATGAGAATTCTTGTATCAAATGTCAGGAACAAGCCATCCGAGTGAGTCTATATTTTAGTTGCTGACTTGCCGTGGCCTTTCTGCTAGTGGGTTTACACTTAAATCATTATCTTCGTTACTGGTCATAAATGGCTGAATTAAGCCGTTTGTTGCTCATTTTCTGGGCTAGACCACACGCATTTTGTGTGACTCCTTATTGAGGTGATACTGTTACGTACGTATACTTTGCCCTAGGCTTTGTTCACGACTGGCCCAGTGTCCTCTTCCTGCAGTGATCAGCCTTTTTGGAGGATCACCCTTACCATCGACGACTGGTCACTCCAGAAAGCCTCTCTACTCCAACGTGTTCTCACTTTTTCTAGTGCTGCTTCATGGCAGGGAACAGATAATTTTTCAAACGCTGATCATCTCCACCTTTGTTTTCAGTTGTCATTGTCAAGACTTAAGTGAAGGTATTGGTTTCATAGCGATTCCTATTTTATAAACCTAGTAAGCACAAATGGACGGATAAGTGGCTTGTGTTTATGGTTTTTTCCAATTCATGGAAAGCAATGTGCCTTCTCCATTAGAAAAGAAGATCAACGCTCTGGGGCAAAATCTGGAGCCTTGAATTGGAAGCCTCCCTTTGATGGTGCCGGTAAAGAGAGTAAAACTAAACAGAGATGGCAAAATTTCCAGTACTGCGCCCACTGTGTAATCTTCAGTGCTTGGCCTTTGGTATGTCAAGGCCCTCGAATAGTGGACTGTCAACTCCAACTCCCATGGCATTTAGGCCATTGTCGACGTATAAAACGGCTCCTGTTATGGCAGAAGCCAAAGGTGATGCCAAGAATGCAGCAGTGTTCCCCACCTCCTCTGTTTGACATTGATTTCTCGTCAGTATAGGATGGCCAGACAATGCGAAAAAGAGAGCACCACAGATAAGTTCAACAAACAGAACCTGCAGACAGTTCTTTCTGCAAAGGAGCATTGGCCAAGGAATACTCTATCATCATATCGATAAATCCAATTGCTTTTGCTGCACGGCTTCTTAAAGGACCTGAAAGTTATGCGTTAATAATCTCAAATAATATTTGGTTGTTCATGATTCAAATAGATGCTAGGTCTACCCCACATATGGTGCATTGTAGTAACATCTGCCACCTCTAATTTTCATAAGACAGCAGCTAAAAAGGACCAAAGAATGGTGTCGACCAAATAGGCAGGAATTTTGCAATAATTAGGAAGACAGTAACCTAATTCTTTTGATCTCATCACATATTTCTACAAAGGAGCAATTGTAGAATGAAAACCTCGAGGCCTATGGAAAAAGGTAAGTTGGATGCTCTGAAATAATGCTTCCAAATTGACAAGGGCAAAAATGCCAACGTACCGGCGGATATAGTATTCACTCTGATTTTGTTCTTTCTTCCTGCTTCAAAAGCAAGCACCTGAACAGGTCATGAGACCCACAATCATGTACAAAAGTTGTGTGTAGGAGCTCAAGAGGAATGATGGCAATATGGCATAACGGTATACTTACCCGTGTGTCACTTTCTAAAGCAGCTTTTGCAGAACTCATTCCTCCACCATACCTGTATAAACTTGCATATTGATTATTCATGGAAAGGAGAAGTAATAATGATAAATTCAGAGTTAAAAATGTACCCTGGAATTATCCTCTCAGAAGCAATGTAGGTAAGTGATATTGAAGAACCACCTACAGAATTACCATCAGGTCTTCAGAATAGAATCACATCCACTATGTGTGAGATGGCATGACATATTTACTATTGTTTACAATCTGAGTCTGTTCAAAGAGCAGTATTTACAGAAAAAGACATGCCTGGGTTCATTATCGGTATAAAATGCTTGAGTAATGAAACATAGGAGTAACTTGAAGCTGAAATTGCCGCAAGATAACCCCTCCTCGACGTTTCCAACAAAGGCTTGGTTACCTTTGAAAAAGACAAATAAATAGGAAACAGATTCACTAAACAGAAAGTAATCGCCAACAGATGAACATGAATCACACGTTTACCTCTGGCCCATTCGCTAGTGAGTGAACAAGAATGTCTATGCTGCCAAAGTCCTGCTTCACAGAATCTGCTACTTCCTACAAATGTTTATATGGCTGCTTAAAAATATGACTTTCAGCATCCGATGAAGAAAAATGGGGCACAGATGCCCAAAACATAATAAAAACTATATGGCTAATCATATGAAACATAATAAATTTGCTCATTGCATGAAATGTGGCAAGATGGCAGTGACATTAAGTACTTTGTTTGTCAAGAGAAATGAAGACGTAGAATGGACATTTTTCCATGTGCACTTAGGTTAAGATCGACGATGCTGAGATTAACTGTCTTCATTTGATGTATTAGTAGTCCCTTTTGCAGACGTTATTCTCAATCTCACCATTGTCCAAGACAAGATAAAAATCAGCAATGGATATTCTCAAACCTGAACAGTCCATTTGCTGGATGCTGCATAACGCTTGTTAGTTTTAACCTACAAAAATACAATCAAATCATCTTCATTTAGGTCGAAAAGTTAGCATCCAACTTTTCAAGAATACAGCATGCTCTCATATTACATCTTCAGGTACGTCGTCAGGATTGTCATATACAGCATCTAAAGGATATACTTTGGAGATCTCCATGACAGAACCATCTGGCAATCTAAAACATTGAGCAATCAGTGTGAAATATTCAATAAAATTACCAGTTTTGGTTGCAACATGAAATAGTCAATAGCAACTTACACACGTGATTCGTCAAACTTTCCACGCCGCAGGCTGGTTTCAAAGATGTTCAAAGCCTAACCAAGAAATTAACCACCAATGAATAGGCATTTTTACGATTCCTCAGACATCCTAAAGGACCAAAATGTATAAGCATAAAAGTGCATTATCAGCACTTGTACTCACTGGCACCCATGTGCCTAGAAGAATTTCAGCACCAGCAGCAGCAAGAGATTTTGCTATTGCCCAACCATAACCATTGTCGTCAGCTACACCCGCTATAAAGGCCCTCTTACCTACATATAAATAAAGAGGACAAAACTTTATTGTCACAGATAAAATGAAGACATAATAGCAGAAAAGATCTGGCTCACTAAACAAATATATACAAGTAGAGTAGTTAAGCTACCAATCATTATAAAGACAGTTTAAACTACTGCAACATCTTTTAAAAAGAAATCCATCATTTTTCCATGCTTTTTGCTGCCCATAAACATACAACATAAATAATTTTCTGGCTTTTCAAGAGAAAAACAGAGATTATTTTGAAAAGTACTCATAAGATTGGCATTTCGTCCAAGAATGACATCCATGTTGCGAGGTCGTCTGCTTATTGATATTTCAGAAGTCCGGTGACTACTGAAATTAGCGACACAAATAGGAAACACAAAGGGCCAAAAGGAGGAAAGTTTGAGATTGTGTACTATTCCCTGTACTAAAATAACTAGCCTTCAATACCAACACCTTTTCCAGATGCAAGAAGCTTACATATGAACTGATTAATGAATAATGTTTGCAACAGTTTGAGATAACAAATTGCCACAAAAAGCGAATTACAATGCAGAGAAGAAAGGACAATTTGATAAAAAAGAAGCAAATTGACCTAAGCAGGTAAAAACCCAGTATACAGAGAAGAATGCATGAAAAAAATTCTGACCTCTTAAGTCAATTGGCAAACCTGACGAAGGTTTGCTTTGACTATCTTCAGACATGGCCTTTGTCACAGGCTTATCTGATTTCAACTCAGATGACGAAGAAATTCCTCGGAAGGGTAGCATACATGATAGATGACAAGTGCTAGCAAGCTTAGCCCATGATGCCACCTTACTGTCATAACCAAGAATTGTGGCACCCAGTCGGAAAGCTCGGCGCGAAGAGGATACATAGGGTCTTGCTGTTGCAAAGTGCAGGCCAGATGCCATTGTCGATGCCATGACAAACAGATTAAATCGAGCGCAGCAAAATGAAGACCTAGAATTACATAGAAGCAAATCAGAATGACTTGAATTTTTAAATCAGATGACGCATTGTCTGATCTAATGAGGAAAATATTGTTCATCGAGTCTGCGAGAGTCTTCATCAATTATATTCATTGAAACACTCATCCGCTCAAACTCACTTGGTAACACCTCTCATTTTCATACTAGCGCTGTTTATGTTCACAACTGCTCCAGGTACTAGCATTGTTCAATTATATCAGACGGCTACATCATCCAACAAGACAACCACTGCAGCACCACGCCAAGCAGAGTGTGACCCAACTCAGGCTGATCGAGACATTTTGAATTCTTGTCCTCAAAAACTCTTCTTGGTTTCTCCAGTGCGCACAACCAGTCACCTCTATCTCTCTCTATCTAACTTTACACTTAAAAGGAAACTACAATTCAGCTACCTTCCGACCCAAAAACAAAAAAGCTATCCACCGCGATTTTGCCGGGGATGCGAGCTCTTCAAATTTAAAAGCAGAACATCTTTCTTTATTCTGGAACGTGGCAAAGTTACGAAATTCAAGAAGATCAAGAACGTACGATTACGGCAAAATAAAAAAACAGCACCAAAAAGCGAAATTCCCCAGAAGTACACCCTCTTACTTCGCTCTCGGCTATAAAAGCAACCTCACTTTTCCGCCGAAATCGACGGATGGGGTTCGCCGCGCGTGGCAGAGGGATGAAGTTCCCTCAAGAACATAAAAGCAGAGAGAGAGAGAGAGAGAGAGAGAGAGAGAGAGAGACATTTGAGGATAGGGAGAGAGAGACGACGAAATGGGGACTGCAGCAAGCGAGCAAGAGAGGGAAGGCAATGGGAATGGCGAGGGGAATTTCTCGGCACGAACCTGTTAACGGTTAACTGGTCGCTGCGAGAGGTTGCAGCCTCGACTTGAGAAGCTTGATAAGTGACAGCTCGAACTGAGGCTCGCCCTCTCGCTCTCAAAGACCAGTGCACGCCAAATAGACGCCAAGTCCAGCAAGCAAAAAGACTAGAAGCTCCCTCTTTTCATTTGGTATAGGGAAAATGTCATAAATGGTCCCTATATTATTATTTAACGCTGATTGATTTGATCCTTAAACTTTTCGATCGATTTGGCCGCGATATTGATAAATTCCGATCCGAATTATTGATAAATAAACGTCAATTTAGTTATTCGTTATTATTTTTCTTTTTTTTTTTGCCTCTTCTCTCTTCCCTCCGCCGCCCGGCGGGAGGGAAGCCGTGTCCGGCGAGGGTCGCCCTTGCGGGATCGGCGAGGGTCTCCTCGCAGATCGGGCGAGGAGCCCCTCGTCGGCATCGGGAGGAGCTCCTCGCCAGACTGGGGAGGGCCTCGCAATCGGGCGAGGAACTCCTCGCGGGGGAGGGTCTCGCCCGAAAGCAAGGCCCTCGCGATCGGCGAGAGCCCCTCGCCGGTGTCGGGCGAGGAACTCCCTCGCAGATTTGGCGAGGGAGCTCCTCCTCGACCCTCGCCAGCGAGGCCCTCGCCCGACGCCGGCGAGGGCGACCCTCGTCGGACACTGGCTTTCATCCGCCGGAGTCGGCGGAGGGAAGAGAGAAGAGGCAAAAAAATAAGAAAAAAAGAAAAATAATAACGAATGACTAAATCGACATTTATGAATAGTTCGGGGACCAAATGGCCCGATCGAAAGCTCACGTGAACCAAATCGACATTTATCAATAGTCAGGCGACCAAATCGGAAGCCCGATCGAAAGTTTAGGACCAAATGCGCGTTAAGTAATAAGTATAGTGACCATTTTGTGACATTTTCCCTTTGGTAAATGCTCCTAAATTTGTATCGTCCTTTTCGATCGAGCAGGTCTTTCCACCAAAAAACATGAACTGAGTCGATTCGGGGCCTAGCCGCCGCTGGCGGGAAGGCAGTTGGCCCCTCCGCCGTAGGTTCGTAGCGAGGGCTGTCCGCCTCGGGCCGAGAGTTCAACTTGAACCTCCCCTCGTCCAAATTTGTAGTTAGGATCATAACCCTTGTTGATTTACATAGATCGGCCTTGCACCTAGTGGAAATGATGACTTCATTTGTCAAGTCATCATTTTTCTTTCGTAATGGAATGATAACTCGAGAAAAATAATAAGGTTTTCAAGGATGAGGGTGGAGATAAGGTTCGGTGTGAGGCTCGCACGATCAACGACCGCAATGGACCGTGTGGATCCGGATGGACGCGGGGTATTTGCCCAATCACTGTGCAATTGCCAGTGTCAAAAAAGAAAGAAAAAAGAAGGAACCGTTGTGAGGCCCAAAAGACTCGACCCAAAGAAAAGGCCCGAAAGAAAAGAAAGTAGCAGTTGAAGCGCGGGCCTTTTAACGGGCCGGTACCCATCATCAAGAGCCCGTCGACCCGGTCGGCTCCGCGAAATCGGATCTCGACTTGGATAGTAGAGGGGCGTCACGTGATATCTTTTCACTTTTTTAGGGAGGCCGCCGACGTCATCCGATCCACGTGAACGCGCTCGCACCGGCCCACCTCTCGGGAAATATCACGTCACGCCTACGAAAATATCCTTTCCTCCTTTTTTTTTTATAATTCGGATTTAATTTAGGGAAATTAGCACAAATAGCCCAAAACATTAGCCCAATAAGCAATTTGATCCCTAAATTTTTAATTTATTTAATGCACTCTTTGCATCTTAATCAAATATACAATGCGATTCTTGAATTTTAAATTTATTCAATATAATCCATAAAATTTTAGTACATATTCAATACAATCTCTTAATTATATGAAAATGTTCAATATAATCTTTTAATAATTATTTAAAATTAGTGATTACATTGAACATTTTTATACAATTCAAATACTGAATTTAATATGTAGCAAAAGGTTAGGAATTATACTGAAAAATTAAAAATTCAGAAATCACATTAATATTAAGGTGAAATATAGAGATTATATTGAATAAATTAAAAATTTTAAGATCAAATTATATATCGAGCAAAAATTCAAGACTATTTGTGACATTATCCTTTGATTGATTCCAAAAAGTTCGATTTTTCCCTAAATTTCCGACCCCCACGAGTCGAATCCAACCCCGCCACACATCTCACGCTCTCCTTTCTTCCTCGGAGCCCCGCCCGTTCTGTCTTCATTCCCCTCTGTGCGAAACCCTAGCTCTCCCTCTCTCTCTTCCCCTCTCTCCCTCTCTCTCTCTCTCTAAACCCTATTCGTCTTCTTCTCCTTCTCCGCTCGGGGGGCCAGTCCGCGGCGGTGCGAGCGAGAGACAATGGACTTCGGCGGCGGCCGCAAGAGGGGGAGGCCGGACGCTTCCTCCAACGGCAATGGCGGTCCCAAGAGATCTAGGGAAGGTTCGTTCACTTCTCCATCGCTTTCCGCTCTTTCCGGTTCGACGCGAATCTGCGTGTGTCCCCCCGCTTGCGTGCCTGTAATTTCTCGGCTCTGGTGGAGCGCTTCGGCGAAGGAAAGCTTCGGCTTTTTGGTCTTCCTTCGGAAGTGCTTATAGTGTGGCTTCGGGGTGTGGGTTTCTTGTGGTGCTGATTGCGCTGTGCAGTTATGATAGTTTGCCCTGCGGAAAAAGGAATTAAATTTGGAAGCCCTCTGGCGTTTTTTTTTTTTTCATGGGTTGTGGCGGTTTTAAAGCGTCCTCTCTTTTGTTTCTTTACTTGGATGGATCTTCAGCTGCCGCTGCAGTTTCGTGTCTGTTCCCTGAATTTCCTCGATGTTATGACTGTAGGGTTTGAGTTTTTGGTTGCAATTTTTGCGGTAGGAGATGTTTATGAGCAAATGGGCGTGTTGTTTACCTGAGAAATAGTCTTTGCTTGGTGTTTGAACATTGTAGTCTGTTAGCCTCAATTCGGGTTGCTTTCTCGTTGCCCTAGATCTGTCTTGGCTAAGGAGCTTTCGTGTTGATAGTTTGTGAGTCAAGATAAGTTTCTTCGGTAAAAGTTTCCAATGTCATTTTCTTCTTTGTCTGGATGCCACATTCAAATGTTAAAAGAGCTTGAAGCCCGTCCCATTTCAAGAACTTGGTGTTGTGGTAACCATCCCTATTGGCCACTTAATACGCCAAAAGAATTGGTAGCATGGTGATGTTTTATATGCAAGTAATGAAAAGTTAAGGTGTTGATATACTTCTCTTCTAGGTATTCGGTTGCTTAAATTTCCAATTTTCAGCAACCAGAACTTGCTGCTCAGGCGTAATAATTATTGTCATGGAGATTAAAATACATTTTCTTCTTGCAACTTTTTGCTAAAGTATGTACCCTTTGTTGGAGTGTCAAAGGTTTTTTCCCTATGTTACATTCGATGGAGTAGAGAGTGGATAATTTTACTTGATTAGAGAGCATTTTACTTTTGGTTGTGATAACAAATGGTAATGTGAATTAATGTCCTTAAATTCCAAGGTCATTCACCCACTGAAATTGTCAACTGAAAAAAATTAACTAATGTTCTGTAACAGAAGCGGAGACCTTTTCAACTGGTATAGGAAGCAAATCGAAGCCATGCACAAAGTTTTTCAGGTTCAAATCCTAACCTATCTAAAAGAAATAGTCTAAATATAATTGCATCTGTTGTTGGAGTTAACAAAACTGAAGGTTGTTTGTTTATTTTATAAAGTAAAAGCAATGTGATATAGACTAATGAATTGGAATTTAAAGTTGTGCTACAGGTGGCCTCGCTCTCTTGTTCTAATCTTAACAAAGATTATTGAACAGAAACACCATTGATTCACAATGGATTGGTTGGAAATTGGGATTAACTACTACTGGCAGGAAAAGTAAACTCAAAGCTGACGCAAAGGATCCAACATGGCCCACCTCATAATTGCTATCTTTACTTCTGTGATAAAATTTTAATTGCCGAACAGATACTGTGGATGCATGGAAGCCCATCTCTTTTGTAATCTTAAGATGCATAAGGCACAATCTAGGTCAACAGTATGATAATGCTAGCTTTATAGCTTTAGCAGATCCTTTACATAGTTTGTCATGAATTCCTACTGCCTATTCTTTTTTGGCTCTCATGATGTGTTGAAAAATTTTACTTCTGTTTTCTACTGGATTGAGTTTGGATCTGTTCTTGAAATTTTCTGCACTTTCTCATATCGAAGTTTTATATGTTTATCTTTTATCCATATGGAGTTAACAGATCAAGCAGAAATCCTTGGCTGTAGAACTTACTGTTGTCTAATATGTTGCTTGCATTTACAATGCATGTAGATCTTTATATCTTCAGTTTATGATGCCTTTGATGTTCTTTAAGTAATTTTTTGGACCGGGGGCTAACTTCTTGTTATGAGATCATGGATCAAGCAGTAATAGAATTTTTTTCACTGGGGACATTGGCGATGCTCTCTACAGTCTACATACTGTCTAAATCACTGAAATTGAAATGTTCTGATTAAGGCATATTGGCAGAACAGAGGATGAAAGTTTCCAACTATTTAAAGAGTGTCTGAACTTTGTTTTGCTGTGCATGATTCTCTCTCTCTCTCTCTCTCTCTCTCTCTCTCTCTCTCACACACACACACACACACACACACACACACACACACATGTGTTTTGGATGTTTGAAAATTTTGATTTTTTCGCAGAATGTATTTTTATCATTTTTTGCAAGTTAGTTAGCTGCTGCAGCTCATTAGTTTTTAGAATATTATCTGTCGATATGACGATTGGCCTTTGTTAGTGTCCAAAAGCTCTTTGTAGTGGTGATTGGCTTATAAAATTTGCTCTGTACAGAAATTGGAGTTATCTCTTGTCCCATTTAACAAGATCGTTATTTTATTTAATCTTGTTTTTGTGTGATTATTTTCATTGAGGGGTTTTTGGAGCATATCTAGTTACACTAACCCATTGAAACCTCTTTTGCCTTCTATTGCGGGCAGGTTTTAACTGGTCATAATGACATTTAACTAGTGGTAGCATCATTATTGGTCAAGATGATTTTTGTTGTAGTGGAGCACAATTGCACATACTTAGTGTTAATCACAATGGACTGCATATAGTTTTTGCTTTAGCTGCTTCATGTTAATTGGGAAGATTCTCACACTTGCCTTCTGTATTAAGACCGTTCATTTACCAAATAATATTTGATTCTAGCCTGTGTTTGTTGAAATGATCGAATAGTTTTGTTTGGAGATTTTAGATCAATAACCGACCTTTCCCTGGAGGTCATGTCCTGGTTACTTGCACAATAAAACGACTTCTAGTTCTTATATATGAATTTTCAGAGCTCTAAAGTTCTTGAGATACTTGGAGGTCATGTCCTGGCTTTGTGTATGCCTTATCATTTGCTTTTTGCAATTATCTTTTGTGGTGTTGCTTACTCCAATGTCTAGTCTGGACCTTTATTTTCAATCGTTCCTTGAGTAACCTGCTTCAGTGTCATTATGGAACTTGAAACTTCTTTTATTAAGGATGTTCCTGATGAACCGTATTGTTTCTTTCTTCTCATACTGCTTTTAATATCACCGAAGAAGTATTGTCCAGTATTAGTGGAATTGAGTGATGCATTGATAACATCAGTCATCTTCAAATCATGTTGTCAGTTCATTGTAGTCCATCGCATACTCTGCTCACAGTCTTATCTGATTAGATGATGATAAGTTATGCTCTATCGAACACAGCTGATCACGAATCTTTACTTTGTGCTAAGCATTTGATTTATTGTCCACATAACATGCCTTGGTGCAAGTTGTGTAGTATTCCAATTTTCGAATAAATTTTTGTCTGGCATCATATTACTTGCCTGTCCTTGCAATGGAAGTTAGAAGCCTAGTTGTCAGGGCTCAGCCATCTGATTTATTACTGCTGAGTGTTTTCTCCTTTAGCGTTGTTTCATTGACTTGTGGGGTTAGGAGATGCATTTAGACATGCATTTTGGCCATAATAAATATGAGAATCATTCCTTGTCTGTTCTCCCCAGTTTTTATTAAGGATTTTATTTTTTAATTGGCCCGTGCATCAATAGAACTCTAATATGATTGAATTTTTTACTTTCAGTACTTCCGGGTGCCCATTTGGTGAGGGATGCCACTTCTTGCACTATGTACCCGGAGGCTTTAAGGCTGTGTCTCAGATGCTTAATCTGGGTGGCAACCCTACTCTTCCCCATGCCTCGAGGAATGCACCACCATCTTATCCAGAAGCCCCATCTCCTACAGCTGTGAAGACTCGGTTGTGCAACAAATTCAACACTGCTGAAGGCTGCAAGTTTGGTGATAAATGCCATTTTGCCCATGGCGAGTGGGAACTTGGCAAGCCAACTGGTCCCTCCTATGATGATCCTCGTGGCATGGTTCCACCATCTGGTCGGTATGGCGGCCGCAACGAACCTCCTCCTCCGGGTCTTGCAGCAGCAGCAAGCTTTGGGGCTTCCGCCACGGCTAAGATAAGTATTGATGCATCACTTGCTGGACCAATCATTGGGAGAAATGGTGTGAACTCAAAGCAAATTTGCCGAGTAACAGGAGCAAAACTCTCAATAAGAGAGCATGACTCAGATCCTAATTTGAGGAACATTGAGCTTGAGGGTACATTTGATCAGATAAAACAAGCTAGTGCCATGGTTCATGAGCTCATTGCTAATGTTGCCTCTGCCTCTAGACCTGCCATGAAAAATTCAGCTGCGCATTCTGCTCCCCGAAGCAACTTCAAGACGAAGCTCTGTGAGAACTTTGCTAAAGGCTCTTGTAACTTTGGAGAAAGGTGCCACTTTGCTCATGGAGCTGAAGAGTTGAACAAGCCTGGGCTTTGAAGATTGTTATTGTTTGTTTTGTCTCTACTCTTTGGAATTTCAGGTAGTGTGGCACAACGCCAAATATTTGAGAATTTTGTTGTGATGAAAATGTTAGTTTGTTATTAGTTAGCTCTTTTGGATTCCGTAGCTATCTTTGTGGATCTTATTAGCAAGCTTTTCCTGTGGTATTGGCCCTTTATGGAATTTGGAAACACAAGGTGGGGCATTTGTGTTGTGTTTGTGTTTTTCATGTATGCTAAAAGGAATGGAGCAGCATACAGTAACAAGAACCCGTGAAATGATTTGGAATTAGGTAAGGAGTGAGGGGCAATGGTCTACCATTGCACTTTATGGAGTATCGATTCTATAAGCGGTGGACTGTAATCCATCGAGAAATAATTTTTCAGGAATGGGTAGTCACTAGATCTTGCAAATAACCAATCTTGAGCGGTTGTACCTTTTAGGCGTGTCACGGCACCTGGACTGATATCGTGGTCAAGAAGGGGGAGTCAAAGTATATACCGAATGGGGCCGTCTTCTCTGATGTCTGCACTGAGCATTTCGTTTGAAGTTGCTTCACTTTCTAATGAAACATAGCCGTTAGATGCAGTCGCAGTCCAATTAAATGGCATAGCTCTTACGAAAATTTACTTCTCGTGCATTGAAAGGTGGTTAAATAGTGCTGAATGGCCAAATATTTTGCACTCCTTTTGCTCTTTTATTTCTTCTCTTGGCATGGTATGATAAAAACGATGTCGCAGATGAACTTTATCTGTCACGTGAGACCCTTTTTCAATTAAGACTCAGGTCCACTCAGAAAAATATCTAGCAGCTATAATTGGACTCAAAACAATCAGACGGTTAACAACTTGTAACCCATGTCAAGCCCAAAAAGAACTCATAATCTCTGATGCTTTGTTCAATCAGAAGCAAGGGCCTACTTTACAAGCCAGTTTAAACTTGATTATTCAATAAGAAATCACAGTATGTACAAACCAAAAAAGAAAAAAAGAAAAAAAGTAGATTAACAAGTCAGGCCCCTCTCCCTTATTTTGCTGTTTATTCCTTCCAATCTGCAACTAATAGCTCTCGAAAGTCCAGACCTGGTTTGGTCGCGGGAAAACACAAAAAATTAATTTCACTGATCCTAAGAGAGTAAAGGTTTTTATTTCATGGCAACCCAAGAGGTTAAATGTGAAAAATCTTGATCGAAAACTGATCGAAACGATCTTAAACTCTGACAAGCACCTCCTCTTCCTGATGCCCCTTGTCCACTCCCTTGTTGTCTTCTTCACTCTCTAGGGTGTTGATCTTGTACCACTTAGCACAGAATAAGTAGATCACGAAATCAAAGGCCGTCAGCGCCGCGATGAGGAAGTAGAACCGGTCCATGTGCCCTGTGTTGAGGTCTTCGGGTATCCACCCGGGCTTGTCACCCTGGGTTGTGATCCGCGTCACCATGTTCACCAGCATGCTGCTCACATAGTTCCCCAGAGAGATGGAGGCCATGCAGAGCGAGCTCCCGAAGCTTTTTATTCCGTCCGGGGCCTGCTCGTTGAAGAACTCGAGCTGGCCAACGTACATGAACACCTCAGACGCGCCGACAAGCATGTACTGCGGCACTTGCCAGAAGATGCTCAGGGAGCTTGACTTCTCACCCGGTACGACATGCCTGAGCCGTGCAATCTCAGTGGCGCCAGCCGCAAGCATGGCCGACATGCCGATGATCAGCCCAATCCCCATCCTCTGGAGCTGAGTCAGGCCTTTGAGGTTCCCGCTCAATCTCCCGGCCAGCGGCACGAGGATCTGGCGGTATATGCCGGTGCAGATGAGGACGCTGCAGATGTCGAAGGCCGACATGCTGGCGGCTGGGAGGTGGAACTGCCCTATCATAGAGTTCATCACGTCGCCTTGCTCCACGAAGAGGGAGGCCATCTGAGTGAAGACGACCGAGTAGATTATTGTGCACAACCAAACCGGAATCATTTTCAGGACGCATTTGGCCTCTTCAACTTGGCTGACCGTGCATAGCCTCCATGGATTCTTTGGACTCGATAGATCGCTCTCGGTGATTGTGGCTGCCTTGTCCAAATATCTGTAAAGAATTATCAGCATATCATCATCATCACACACTTGACATTATTATTGCAAATAACAAGCAAATTAGACATCATCTCTTATTTGAAGCAGAAAGTATCCAAAAAACTCATCTTCTTTTACCTGTTAAAGTTCTATTTCATTCAATATAGCTAATAGATCTACCTGTTTAACATCACAATGAGACTAGAAACAAGTTTTTGGTTGGAGTTATGTCGAGTGCATTTGAGTGGCTTAAGAAAGTGATAATCTTGACTTGAAATGCTAGAGAAACTGTATCTCCATTTTCGTCTATAAAAAATCTCTCTATATTCAAGTGACTACTGATGAAAATAACATACTTACACAAACTCATTGCTATGCAGGATTTTTCTAGTCCCTTTGATTGCAGATTCCGACCCTTCCAACTCATAGAGGTCCCCTTCTTTGGCTGGAACAACGTCCCATTTTCTCGCGGCAGCCATGAACACCTGAGCAAGGCGTGACAGAGGGTTGCCGCTTGGCTTCACGTACCGATACTTTTTCGTCCCCACTAAAAATAGCAGCAACGCCACTATGGCAGAGCCGGTGGACACCAAGAACCCCAATGTCCACTTCCCCGAGTCCTCGTAATACACCAAGATGGTGTTTGAGAAGAGGGACCCGACGTTGAGCGCAAAGTAGAAATAGCAGAAAAATACTGCTTTGGAGTTCTTCTGTTTGGGGTTTGCCTCATCAAACTGGTCAGCTCCGAAAGTGGCTATAGTGGGTTGGTGGCCGCCATAGCCGAAAGCTATCATGTAGATTGATAGGTAGAAGATGGCAACGCCAATTGGTGAGGCAGGCATGCAAGGTAGTTTCCCATCACCGCAGCCGTCTGGTGTGATCAAGAAGACACCAGATGTTACAGATAATAGCACCAACCCCTGTATTAACACAATTAGTTAGCTTATGATTAGGGGAAAAATAATATGATTTGGAGACCTTCATTGCATCTATAACTGGTGGAAGCTAGAAAGGTTCGATTAAATTTAAGTATTTTTTTAGTGCTCTTCAAGATTAAGTAGTTTCTTAGTACTAAATCATGCACATTTTTTTGGTTAATGCTTGCTTGGAGTAAATGATGCCTCAGAGGATATTATACAGACTCATTCGATGTTAACGGGTGGATCGTAGCCATGACCATTTGCAGTGCAAAAACATATGTTGGAAATGGTTTCTTAATATGTGATTGGTTTGGTCCAACAAAAGAAGTCTAGAAAATAATACCCTGGGCTAGTACTTATGGAGGCAACTGAAGTCCAACTTTTAGAAACAAACTCAATGCAAAGGCTCAACATGAATGAAAAAGATTGGTTACCAGCACGAAAATGAGCTGAAAGATGGTGCAGGTCAAGTAACGTCCCCAGTAAGAGTCGCTGAGGAAGGCCCCGATCAAGGAGCACAAATAAACGGTCCCGGTCCACTTGCTCACATTGTTGGCTGCACTCGCATTCCCCTGCTCGAGAACTCTGGTCAGAAAAAGCACCAAGTTCACTCCCACCCCGAAGAATGCTAGTGTTGCCAGCCCTTGATTCGCTGCATCACATTGAGATGAACAACAAACAGCATGAGACAAGAATCTCTTAGTATTAATTGTCACATTGATCAGTAGCATTGCTTCTCATAAGTAAAAATGTAACGGTTGTCTCAGTCACCTAGCAAGAGGCTTGTCCACTTCCATCCGCCGATGCTCGCCTTCTTGATAAGAATGCCCTCATGCTTGAGTGAACTTGTGTTGTCGTTGTCGTCGTAACTTTCCTTCACATGAAATCTTAATTCTCCGTAGCTGGTATTGTCTTCTTTAGCCTGCAGCTTGGCATGTGAAAGGAATATAAGAAAGGAGGGTAGAGCAAATTTAAGGAGATAACAAGAAACAATAGCCAAAAAAACATGCACAGCACGTGCATGCGCCCGGACATACACCATACTTGCACTCGTCAGAAGCTCAAACTTCACCTCCGGTGATTAGAAAAGTGTTCATGCAATCGGGAATTTTTTTTTTAAAGTTTGGTTAGATAGAACTGTACACACCTTTTGCTGAGCCTTGATGTTGAAATTGTGCAGCTCCATGGTAAAGGTTGGAGGTTCTTCTCTCTGAAATGAGTTTTAGCTAGTCTCAGATGAGCGGATATATTTAATGAACTAAATAGTAAGCATTTAAAGAAATCCTTCTTACTCAAACACTCATGAACACTAGCAACATGAGGAAAAATAACTAAACTAACGCATGGCTGGAACCTCGGCTGCGGGAATGGAAAGTCAATTGGAACGGGATCAGTAGATGGGATTAGTAAATGATGTGATAGACTCTTCATGACCGTTGAATATGACTTGCTTGCCTTCTTTAAACTCACATCACTTGGCATTCGCAATTTTCTAAAGTAATCCTAATACATGTGTAGCATAAATATAATACCAAAAAGCTATACATAGTACCGCGAAATAATCTTTTAAGAGATGATTGATTAGGCACACAATATTGTCCTATCAGTCGCTTAGAAGAATGGTAGTTCTGACGAAGTGCATGGTGCTTCAACTGAGTTCATCCATGAAAACGAGTTTTTTTCTGCAGCATGATACAAAAAGCAAACTGATACGTGCATGCATTTGTGTGGATCTCTACATGCACGACTACTGCAAGCATACTTTGCTTGACGCAAGTGATGAACTTCAAATCGAGGAAACATGGTTGGTACCGAATAAATAAAGGACTTACATAGGAGGAAGAAGAGAGTTCGCAATGAAGAAAAACTTGCAGTGGGTTGTAACCTTAAAAAGGCCCAATATATAGAAAAACCTCCAACAAACAAATGCAAGAAACTTGATCAAAAGTGTCGCTTTCCAACCAATTCCTACCTGTCCTTTGCCACACAATACTGAACAGATTCATTCTATGCTGCAATCGTCATAAAGCTAACAACAGTGTAAAACAGTACGTTCGACGTTTGTCCTCTTCTGTATGAGGTTGTGATACATGTTTTGCTGATTGTCTTGTCAGATTGTTGGAAACAATAGTTTTTCTCGTCTTTTTGGCTTGCGAAAAACAATTAAATTTGTTGCGATTGATAGTCCAACCTGAATTTCAATTTTGTTTTTAAATTTGTCCGGCACATGACAATATTCTTCACATTGGCGAATGGCTAATCTGTTTATCAAGTTTGTCCTCCTATAATCAGTTTGCAGTTGTTTTCCTTTCTTTCTTGGGTAAAGAAAGCGTTTCATTGATGAGCTGACACAGGTACATAGCTTAAGTTACAGAAGATAAGCTAACTAGTTTAGGGCACGAACCTTTTACGGAACTTGTTCCCTGAGAGGACTACTGAATCCAAGGCGGCCACAAATTCTGGCGAGGGAGAAGAACGAGTATCGGTGACGGCAACCACTCGCTTCTTCTCGAAAACCTCTCGACTGGATGGAAATTGCCGGCACCCTATTGTCATTTACGGATCAGAAGGGTGAAGAAGGGGTCTCAACAGAAACCTTGCGGGGATTGCGAGCGAAATCAAGTCCTTCTCTTTTTTATCACACTCTTGACATGATCAAGAACCCAAGCATTCGATCCTTCTCTCCGGCACGAAGCTCGTGAAGGCTCAAGGAGCAAAGGAGATAAGTGGTTTCTCTTATAAAGAAACGCAGGATGAATTATGATGTTGCCAGGATCGTTAGTTAAGCATGCCCTATTAAAACTCCGACACAGACTCGGATTCGATCTCAGATAACTACAACTTCTCTCAGTCTCTCCCTCTATCTCTCTCTCTCTTGACTAGCTGAATCCCCGTGTGTTTGTGGTCAGGAATTAAGGAACATTATCTAATTTGTTTGTTGATCCGTAAAATTTAACTCCTGGAGATAACCAATCTTTCTTGCGGATATGTGACTGGATGTGGTTGTTGTGTGAAAATCTTCAAGTTTGAATTTGGGTCTAACCAGCCTGTGAAGAGAGGTTTGTGGCGTAATTGTCTCAGATTTAGTTAAGTGAAGAGACGGAAGGGAGGACTGCTTTGAATTTTGAATGCAAGAGGTTTGGAAAATTAGCATGGCGTGGGGTCGAAAGGAGTTTAATTTCATATTATAAAAAATCACAATGCAAATGAGGAAATATGTGGTGAATCCACCATCTCTTTTCTACTTTGGTTTGAAAAAAATTGCTAGCATAAAAAATCTGTTCATGTTTTTATTTTTAGGGTTTATCTTCTAATACACTAGCGGTGTAAAAAATTAGTGCACAAGTGAGTCTTTTTCTGATAATATCCGTGAAGGGAAACTTAATCATGGTCTCTTGTATGCAGCAATATCTAAATT
The DNA here is from genome assembly GCA_014182365.1 of Eucalyptus tenuipes. NCBI lineage: Eukaryota > Viridiplantae > Streptophyta > Magnoliopsida > Myrtales > Myrtaceae > Eucalyptus > Eucalyptus tenuipes. Next base: position 24,980,525 of record CM024538.1, on the reverse strand, counting down.
AGGAAAATTTCAAATTTTGAAATATCAAGATTGAAATTGAAAGATTTTATTGCATTTTTTTTTTTAAATTTGCGTTGCTGTTGTAATGCTTGAGGACATAAACATACCCTTATAGTTGAATTCTCTTATCACAAAAAAAAAACCGGTGTCTTCCGATTTCAAAATGAAAAGGAAAAGCATTTTGAAGTCTTCTTGCAGAGTAGAACCACAAAGTACATTTAAAACTTAGATATCAAATATTCTCGTTTATTTAGCACATAAACTTTGACAAAAATCTACAGAAAAATAATGGGCTTTAATGACAATTATTGGATTGGTTATTCAATAAATGAACATTAGTTGTTTAGTAACAAGACATTGGATTGTCCACGTAAGATATTACTATTGTGATGGTACTTTGGCAGTAGCATAATTCCCGCGGTAAAAAGTGCAGGTAGAAGTCGAACAAGACACTTCCCTTTCTTTTGAAATAAATTAGCGATTGTGGAATTTTTTTTGAAATAATATGCTTTCAAATTTATAAAAAAGATCGATTCAATTACGACTAAATACAAATTTGAACAAACAAGGAGGATATCGAAATGATTTTTGTGCATTGGAATTTTAACAATCGCCGAAAATCTACCTTTTCTTTTAGAAACATTTAGCTCTGAAAATAATTGTGATTAATAGAAAAAGTTTAAATGTGTGGTTAATGGACCCGCTAGAGAATGAGTAAACCTACTGTCGGTGTAAGAAAGAATTTCGCTTGCTTTTAGTACCCATGTTTCCAATGGAAGACCCCCACCCAAAAACAAGAAAAAAGAAAGAAAGAAAAAAAAAAGCAAAGATGATAGACAATCATTAAACTATTGATAATTATGCGCGTTCTCGTCTACTTAGAACTTTTTCAGCTGAATCAAAAAACCATCCCATGAAAATCGCCATTCACCTGTAAAATCTAAGTCTTAATGTAACTAACTGAAAACCAACATTTGAGAAGTCAATATCCATGAAAACCACAAAAGAGAAAATAGTAATAACTAAAGTATATATAGAGATCTCATAAGTTTAGACATATATGATGATATGTATGTTTAAATTTTGCAGATATTAGAAATATGATGTTCGAATCAGCATGAATTTAAGTTTATTTATAGTACTCTTGTTATTCTCTCATTATCACGTATAGAGATTTTATTCATATTATGGCGTTATCATATTCATTAGTGAGCATTGGCTCTTGATGCAAGAAGAGCAAGAGCACATCTTTGTTTTATATAGATGTGGTGATTGGCAAGGAGGTATTTTTTATAGCAGTGATATCACATTATAATGATATGCAAAAAAGTAACCAATAAAAATCACGATAATGCAAAAAATCAGTAGCGATATGTTCGATTGGTTGGCAACACAACCAATACAAGAAATATTTGTTTGTGATCAGTAGCCTCATGTTCATTCACGAATTATACCTTCATGGATCATGTCATGCTTTGGAGTTGCTATGAGAAAAAAAGTTTTTGATAATGAATATATCCAGAGAATCAAAATTGTTCCTAATCATCTAAAATTATTTCTATTCCTATTCCAATTCATGTTTTGATTTTTCCCCTCTCTTTCGCCATGAGCCACCACCAGCCACAAAACTTGTAGAATTTTTTTCTGACACGACCCAACTTCTTGTTGGATGCCATTCCGAAAAGGGCATATTCTCATGATGTAAAATGAAAGGTGCATTGGCAATGGCATGTCTCCGACCAGTAGAAATTCAATGAAAATTACGAAATTGTTGGACATGATAAGGACAAGTCCCAATTCATATAGGGCAACTGTCGCGTGACAACCCACTGACTTATCAAATCAGTCGCGAGAAGCGTCTCGCGTTCACCCTCTTTCTTATCATCTTGATAAGTTGTCTCCCACTCGACATGAAAGTTGACTCTTTGCTTTGAAACGTCTTGAATTTTGCTTGCATTCGCAACAGTAAAGTTTCGCCAATGTCTCCCACTCACTGTGACTCCAGGCCTGTGTTCTACAATGACAATTTAGGAGGGATTCGATGCACGATCTTGATGTTTTTGCCAAGATTGTGTCAAGGCCCCACATCCATCTTTGCAATATACTTTCGGATTTAATTGATCTGGGTAGGTTTTTCTGGGCAAAACTGATCTCCAGGATCATGAGAAATAATCTCTGTACAATACATTTGCATAAATCTAGGTTTCATTTGTTACTCTTAAAAAGTAAGAAAAATCTTAGGGAAGCGTTTGTTAAGCCTTAATGAATGTGTTTAAAAAATTTCAAAATTTTCATTTAAAATCATTAATTCAAGTTACCATTTAAAGTAAATGACAGTCATACTATTTTTCTATAAAAAAACGAAGAATATAATTTTTATAGAGAATTCATGGAAGATAATTGTTACCAAATTAGTTATAAGCTTGTTTAAAGCTTTAAAAAGCGGTGCTCAGACATACATTTTTATTTGGAAAAAGAAAGTAGATTTTGTTTATATTTGAACAAAAATTAGTTGGAAATGACGTAAAAAGATATTGAGTTTTCAAAAATAAATTTTATTGTTTTAGATTTTGAATTATGGTCACCTTCTATATGCACGAATTTATAGCAAAATATTAATTAACTAAAGCAAAAATTAAAGAATTGGGGTTTATTCCACTTAAAAGTGAGAAGCTCTTTCGATTATATACCAATATATATTGTATATATAGTGCAGATAAGTAGTCTAATAATTGATAGATGTCTGTTGCATGTTGACGGCAACAGTTCATATATGATAAGTGAGCTTAAAATCCTGGTGATTAATAGGAGCTATTAATAGACTGACAGTCACTTTTTTTTTTCCTCACTTTTCAAATCATTTAAATTAGATTTTATGTTGAGCATACTGTCTCAAAGTCCCAAATCCACACATGTCCTTTTCTTTTATTGTTTCCTTTTCTTTTTTAAGAGTCCATGTGATGTGGACCTGTAAATCGACAATGCAAGGGAACAAGGTTAATATGGCAATCGAGTATGACCATTAATTTTATTTTTGTTTGTACCAGAATACGACGCTCTTTAGCTGATAGCCAAGCTGACAGGACATGAATTATTCGCATCACCCTTGGAGGAGCGTCGGTGACGGGCCGATGGACGTGCCGAAAAAGATGGTTTATGGTCTTCAATGTCTCCAACCAAAGTCTTGTTGATGTAACTTCAAGATATCATACCATCAGTTGGGTTAACATTACAAAAAAAATTCGATTAATATATTTATAACAAATTTATTTCAAATTAATTTTTTAATCAACAAAAATCACAAATTAATAAAGTGGCGACAAAGTTAATGTTAAATTTTATAGTCAAATTATTGAGTTTGAATGATAATAGGTGTACCGGTTTAGGGTTTTACCATCCGTTTATCATAGATGTGCCGATTTAATGGAAATTAACGGATAATAAATTTGTCACAAATGTGTTGGCTTGTGAGATTTTTGATGTTAAGAAATTAGTTTGTGATAAATTTGTTGTAGGTGTACAGGTTTGGAGTTTTTTGTAATATTAACGCATAGTCTAATTTGAGTTTGGATATGATCATTGCAAGAGATTGTTGAGTCTAAGCATTCCTAAGCACATGGTGTGATAACTAGACATCAAGATCGGTCCAAGTTCCTCATTTCTCATCTTGCAATCGTTTAGGGTTTATGTGCACTTCAAGCTCGAACCATCTTAGGTCTTCAAACATTCTCTCCTTATGCATGTGATTAGACCATACGTCTTTTCCTTCGAGTGGTGCTTATCTAATTTTATTAAACTGAAGGAACTAAGTCCATCGAATTTCACGAATGGTATGAGATTGACTTTAGTAATACATAAGGCTCATTGATCCCTCGTGATTTTGCATATTATATTTCTTGCGCAGTAGAGATCGATACAACACAAAAAAGAACGGAATGAAAATGTGTACATTTTTTGCATGACGTTATATAATTTCCCTTTCGCTAATATCTTGCTATTCAGTTTATCCAAATGGAAGTGCGAGATATCATAGAAGATCAACTGATTCATGGCCATGATATTTCTTCGCGTGTGAGAGGGTAGGGTTTCAAGTTCCCTAAAATCCAAGCAGAACGATGTTGTGGTGGTTGTTTTCTAACTATGTGGATACGTGGGTGCTTAGCAAGGGAAGACCTTTAAATAGTGGCGTACGTGACTCATATGGCCAAAATGTGCACGAGAGGATCTGGGCCCTTTCAAATTCTTGGGGACTTTCAATGCCGTCACTTTGAGGGATTTTCATGTTATTCATGGTGGGAAAGGTGACTGATCATGAGCACCGAGCATCTCACCATTCACCACCACTCAAAGTGGTTTCCACCCCCAAAACCGGCTCTTGTTCTTTTGTGTGCTTGTCATGTAGTCCTTGCATCCGGCTTCGCATCACTTCCAAGCCTATTCTCACGTCTTAACCATTTCATAGGTTTCACCATATCTAATAAAGATCACAAATCTTTGAAAAAAGTTCTGAGAAAAAGTTCTAAATTGATTATATTTGGATCAATTAAGTTTTAAACTTTTTAATTGTGTCAATTTAATTCTAAATATTTTCACATTTTACTAATTGAATCCATTTGACCAATTTAGACTGGAAATCATTGACGTGGATGCCAATAGTCCTATCTAGCATGATTGGCACTTTTATATATATATATATGGCCGGTGATGGCTGGTCTTGCTTGAGCAAGGGTCACCTTAGCCTGGGTGAGGGTTGGTCTTGCTAGATTTGGTGCGGAGGACTCTCATTGGTCACTAGCAAAAAGAAAAGGGATAAAATAAGGAAAAAAAAATCATAAACATGTTTGCAGCCGAAAGTCAGTGTCCACATAAGAAATTTTCGACATAAATTGGCCGATGGACTCAATTTGCAAAATGTGAAAAGTTTAGGATTAAATTGACATGATTGAAAAGTTCAAGCTTAAATTAGTATAAATACAATAAGTTTATGACTTTTTAAATACTTTTTCCCAAAAAAAAGTTCTAAATTGATTATATTTATACCAATTTAGTTTTACACTTTTTAATTATGTCAATTTAACAGTAAATATTTTTATGTTTTGCTAATCGAATTTATCTGGTGAATTTAAACTAGAAATCACTTACGTGGATGCCAACAATTCTACTTGGTAAGGTTGACACTTTTATATATATATATAATAATTTTTTAGAATTTTTTTTACTTTTTCTACTAGTGGTTGATTGTCGGCCATTGGCCATGGCCGGTGAGGGTTGGTCTTGCTTGAGCAGGGGTTGCCTTAGCCTATGTAAGGGTTGGTCTTCTTAGATTTGCGCGGAGCACTCTCAGTGGTTACTGGCAAAAAGAAAAGGGACAAAAAAGGAAGAAAAAATCATAAAAAAATGTCCATGTTAGTGGCCGACGGTCAGCATCCACATAAGTAATTTTCAGCATAAATTGGAAGATGGACTCAATATGCAAAATGTGAAAAGTTTCGGACGAAATTGACACGATTAAAAAATTTAGACTTAAATTAGTACAAATACAATAAATTAATGACTTTTATAGTACTTTTTCCCAAAAAAGGGTTCCTCTAATTGTTCTTGGTTTTCTTGTATTATTTGCTTGTTATTCGTTTTGATGTGGCGCTTAATCATGCGAGATCGGGATCGCATGTCCTGTTATGTGTCACACTAGGGATGCCATTGCGAATGATTCAATGGTATTAACAATGTGGCATGGCCGAAGGACTTAATCGCCCAAATCGAGAATGTTAGAAAACTTGATTGCATATACCAAGAAAGTTAGGAGACTTAAATGTACAAAATATAGTCTTAGGACCAAATCTTACAAAATAAGAGCTAGATGAAGAAAGCTACGCTTCGCTCATTTATGATATATCTATACTTAAATAAAATATGAAATTCCAAACCCTAATGAAAACTCTCAAAAGTAGAGTTACTAAAAGAACAAAATTCTTAGCTATCCTTGTAAGAGCTTGTTTGAAAAATAGAAAAGTTGCTGTATATGGATAATGACAGTATCTCGATCATTCAAGGTGAAGTAAATAATCTCTCTTTACTTTACCAATGAAGTGATTTTTGTTTACTTAATCGGATCTTTTGATTGAAAACCAATTGACAGCAAAAGAACAATCCACATACTAAAACTTGGCACGAGTGGATACTTGAGTGCTAAAAGTTAGGGAAGTGACACTTAAGTGCCACTTTTTTTTTTGAAAAAATGGGACATTTGAGTGTCAAGTTCGGCGAACTCCGTAGAAAATTCTACATGGTAATTTTTTATTAATGTTGCTTTCCTGCGTGGCTTACTAGAGAGTTGACTCAGCTGTGACTCACCTCAAACAATGTTGTTTCGATAGTTGGCCAAAATAAAAGCCTTAAATTGGCCAAAACGACGTCATCTCCCCAATTGCCCCAAATTCAAAACCCTAAATTTGCCAAAATCTCCATTGAAGCACTTGAACCCTAATCCCGAACTCTAATTTCGATTTGCCCCAAATTTAGTCGTCGAATATTGGAAATGGAGAGCGAGACTTTCAACAGCGGCTTGAATTCCTCTCATCGAAATGAAAGAGAAGGGAGTGTTTCTATTTTTGTGGAAATTGAGTCCAAGAAGAACATCTTGAAGTCGAATGAATCTTGAGAGAAGACTTTATGGATGCGCCCAATATAGTAAAGGGTTGAAGTGCAAATACTTTAAATGAGTCGATACGAAATTCTCTCATCAAGCCATAGAGATAATATTGGACCAACTTGATGGACGACGTCAACTTTCATCTACGTTCATGGATGACTTGGATAATGTTGACTCAATGCAAGCTCAAGCATTTTCGGCTAACTATTTAAAGAATCAAGTTTCAAGGATGAAAATTGAACGGAAGTGTTACCAAGCATTTATTGTGGTGTTATTTTGTTGTCTATCCTATTTTATGATGATTTGTAAAACACTTGAAGATGAGAAGAAGTTTCTCTGATTGCTATAGTTGAAAATGAGTGGACAAATGTAATTGTTTTGGATCAAATGTAGTTTTTTTTTTGGAAGATTAGAAGAAGTTTGTGTTGGCTCTATTATTGTGCCGTCATATATATTGTGACTTACTTCTTGTGCTTGTGGAGAGGTTAAGGAAAGTGAATGAGTTAATGAGATGCTACTTGTACTATGTTTTTGCTTGTTCTTGAATACAAACCAGTAATGATGTGTATTGAGGTGATGCTTCTTTATTTGAACTGTATATAAACTAGCGATAACTCTATAAAAATAGAGTTATTTTACCTATTTTAGGCAACAATTAATGTAATATCTATGAGAAAATATTTGGATTTTCTTCCGATTATTTGAATTTTCCTTATTTATGCAGAATAATGATATATGGAGAAGATAAGGAAAAAAAATGGCAAAACTCATGAATTTAAATCAAGCAGCAGTGGAAGCTAGATATCAAATCAAAATCCTCTGATTTACTCCCTGATTTTGTGCGCAATTGCTTGGAGATAAGGATCTTGGATATATCCTATGAAGAGGAGAACATTGAGAGGGGGCAGCTAGGTTTTTGTTAGATCGTTTTTCATTGTTTTGAGAGTTTTTCAAGTATTTTGAAGAGAAGACAAAAGTGGTGACAGAATTCTTGTTGTTTGATTCAAGATGCTGAGTTTGATTTATATTTTTATTTATTCTTCTACTATATTCTAATTTTCTTTTGTTAGGACTACGATGTAGCCTAATCATGATGATGTGAATTTCATGATTTTTATATTTTACAATTTCATTCATGTGAGTTATATATTATTGTGCATAATGCTTTTGAGTGACTGACCATCACTTGAATGATCTGATGTGCATGTTTGAGACTGAGAAGTGATAATATGCAATTTCTCATTATAATATATAACCATGAATTAAACGTGGATAGAGATATACTGCGTTATTTGTGTAACTTTCGGTGATAAGGTGATAAAAAAGACTCATTGTAAGCCGGGAAAATTCATAGTTTTTAATGCGCTTATGTTTATTTTAATTCACATAGAGATATAATGGATTAATAAACTGAGTAGGTTTGCTATACCTAGAGATAGGATAGTAAATAGGTTAGGAAATTCCGCTATCACATGTTTGATATTGTTCTTGTACCCACAACAATCTGAAATTCATATCTAGTGGTTATGGTGAAATCGGATGCTCTAACATATTTATCTGATTGATTTACTGCATTTAGTCTACAAATTTTGTTTTTAATTTATTCTCAATTATATTTTGATCTGTTAGATAAATTTTAGAGTTAATCGATTTTAGTATTTAATTAGTTTATTAATCATCGATCTCCGTAGGACGATATTCTTTCTCATCATTATATTACTTGTTCGACATGTTCGCTTGTGTTTAGAATTTTACGAACAAGTTTTTGGCATCGTTGTAGTATAGTGGTGAGTATCCCCGCCTGTCATGCGAGAGACCCGGGTTCGACCCCTGGCAACGGCACCAAAAACTTGTTCGTAAAATTCTAAACGCAAGCGAACGTGTCGAACAAGTAATATAATGATGAGAAAGAATATCGTCCTACGGAGATCGATGATTAATAAAATAATTAAATACTAAAATCGATTAACTCTAAAATTTATCTAACAAATCAAAATATAATTGAGAATAAATTAGAAACAAAATTTGTAGACTAAATGCAATAAATCAATCAGATAAATATGTTAGAGCATCCGATTTCACCATAACCACTAGATATGAATTTCAGATTATTGTAGGTACAAGAACAATATCAAACACGTGATAGCGGAATTTCCTAACCTATTTACTATCTTATCCCTAGGTATAACAAACATACTCAATTTATTAGTCTACTATATCTCTATGTGAATTAAAATACACATAAGTGCATTAAAAACTATGAATATTCCCAACTTACAATGAGTCTTTTGGATCACCTTATCACCAAAAGCTACACAAATAACGCAGTATATCTCTATCCACGTTTAATTCATGGTTATATATTATAATGAGCAATTGTATATTATCACTTCTCAGTCTCAAACATGCACATCAGATCATTACAGTGGTGGCCAGTCACTCAAAAGCATTATGCACAATAATATATAACTCACACAAATGAAATCAATTGTAAAATATAAAAATCATGAAATTCACATCATCATGGTTAGGCTACATCATAGCCCTAACAAAAGAAAATTAGAACATAGTAGAAGAATAAATAAAAATATAAATCAAACTTAGCATCTTGAATCAAAGAACAAGAATTTTGTCACCACTTTTATCTTCTCTTCAACTAGCAGCAAACATTGAATTGAATTGAGTTGCTTCTCTAATTTACTGTAAACCAGCATATGCATAGGACAAACATAAATAATTAATCGAATGCCATAAGTTGTATTTAGTGATCACTTAAGTGTCATTCTTGATAAAAAAAATGATCACTTAAGTGTCAAATTATTATTAACAGCGATCACATAAGTGTTACTCGTGGTTAAAAGTGAACACTTAAGCGCCAATTTTTTTTAGAATGTGGTTAGTTAAGTGTCAATTTTTATAGATTTCCTCTAAAACTTACACTAACCACCACCATCGACCATCGATTGCCACAACCAGCCACACCAAACATCCCGACCACTATCACGAGCCACCACTAGTGATCTACTATTGTAGAAGGTGCTGGTGCAAGCTAAGCCTTGTACCAGCTTGCGCAAGCTAAGCCTTGTACCAGCTTGCACTAACACCACTTAGTACAAAATGTGCACACTGCACACTTGCATCGAGTATAGCCCGAGCCCCCAACTCCAATCACAGACCCACCACCACCAGGCATCATCAGCCACCACTAGCCACCACACCAGCACCTTAGCCACTAGCCATTGTATTGGTTGTGGGTCTGTTGCAGAAGGTACTGATGCAAACTGAGCCTTGCAACAGCTTGCGCTAATAGTAAGATGTGCACACCGCACACTTGCATCAAGTGTAGCATGAGCCTTAACCCAACCCTCGCAACAAACCTACCACTACTAGGCATCACTAGCCACCACCACCAGTTACACTAGCACCCCAGTCACCATACTAACACCCAGTCACCACTTGTAACTATACCAACACCCTAGCCACCATACCAACACCCAACCATCATCATAGACCCATCACCAGTAGCCACTGTACTAGAGATGGATTTGCTGTAGAAGGTACTAATGTAAGCTGAGCCTTGCACTAGCTTACACCAGAACCATGTGTTGTAAGATGTGCACATTGCACACGTGCACTAGGTGCAGCACGAGCCATCAACTCAACTCCTACAACAAACCCACCACCACCAGTCGCCACCACCAGCCACATTAGCATCTCAACCACCAACATAGCACTAGCAGCAACAATAAGTAAAAGCAGAATTCAAAAATTGAAAAATGCAAAAAAAATTGACAAAAAGCAAGATCGTTCCATTGATATTGAAATTAAGTCTCACGAACTAAAAAAAAACCATCCATATCAAGTTATAAACAAAATTGACTCATAAGTCCTACAAACCTTATCCCGTCCCATCTCGTCAATTAATATGCATAACCCCCTTGTTCGTGCTCCTTTTGATGGACCTTTCACTCTTTCTAAATGGACGTGTAACTTCTTCTTCAATTGTCATAGGATGCACTGGAGCTGTAACTGCCCCATGCTGAATTGATTTCGATGGAGTTGCAACTATCCTTTCTAGGCTGAACTGATTCAGATGGACCTATAACTGGGTTCTTCTTTTTTCTTGTTGGCGTAGTCGATGTCTTTTTCTTTATTGGGGCATCAATTGATTCTTGAGTTGGGCCTTAAGAGATAAGAACCTCCGAATTCTCCCGGTCTATAAAAAGATAATTAAACTATCAGCAAAAGTTTGCACTATAAATTAAATTAAATACAACAAATAAAACTTACATTAATAATGACTATTCTAGTATGCTTATCTCTATAAAGGCCATAACCATAGTGTCTTAACCTTTTCCCAAGAGCCCATCTTGTTCGAAGGGGAGCGTCACTTTTAGGAACCTGTGATTTGTTGGCTATTCTTCTCACCTGTAATTTCTTAGGCCATTGTTTTGGCTCTTAGCTATTGTATTCAACGTCTATTTTCATTTCTTCGCCATGAAGATAATGGTACAGGACATCCCTACAATCATTATTATTTTTTAAACTTCTCAAATCATTTCTCAAGCCCTTTTGAAGAACACAATACAACAACTTCTATATTATACATGACAAATATGTTACTATATTCTTAACAAATCCAATATAAGATGCATTCTTTACATCGACAAAGACAATACTCTCATTTCTCCCCTTATACTCACTCATCCTCCTCAATCACAAAATCCTCACCGTAGCATATAATGACATCAATATAATTATTATCGTAAGTCAGTTTTGCAACTAAAGGAAAAAAAAAAAAAAAAAAAACCATATCCACAAAGGACAACAGACAATTGTACATGAAGTGCCCCGCACTCTCATAAAATTTATTAAAGAAAAGAGAAGAGATGCACATGTCAGACCATTTACTGAAAGACGCCTCTCATGATAAACAGAGGTCCCCACATTCACAATATGCCTCCACATGACAGCCAGTTTGATTATCTTGCATTCTCTTAAAATATTGACCAACAAACAAAGGTCCCCATGACACCCATTTTGACACTAATTTTAAAAAATGACTAGAGGTTCTCATGACAACCACTTTGAGCCCTAAAACTCGCCCTCGCATATCACATTTCACATCTAACCTCTAAAAATTTCCTTCGCACATCTTAATATCATATTCGAGTCCTAAATCACACATCACAATAGCATAGGAGCCTTAATTTTCCCCCGCCCAAGTCCTACATTTCGAGACTGAGCCTTAAATTGACAATCTGAACCCCCATAGGGTTCTAGAACCACATTTGAGCTTTGAATTGCACATCAAAAAACCATCCAAGGTCTACATTTCCTGGCTATTCCCCACATTTTCCAGTTGAGCCCCAAATTTTCCATCAGAGCCCTAATAGATGAGTTCAAGCCCTAATTTTACCATGGGGGAGGGGGATAAGAGGACAAACCTAGGCGAGCGATGACGACGAGCAATGAATGCCTCAATGAGCATGAACGGCAATGAAAAGAAGGGCGTCAATGTGAGTGTGAGTATGAGCGGAGAGAAGAGCGGTGATAGCCAGATTTGATTAAGCCAAAAAATAAGTTAAACGACGTCGTTTAGCACTAAGGAAAAAAATGTTGTTTAGGTTGCCTACGCTAGCGTGGATGGGGCGACATCATTTTGTTGTCCACGTGTTTTTTTTTTTTTTTAATTATTTGCCATTTCAATAAAGCATGCCGTTAGAAAATGCCATGTATACAATTTAGTCGGATTTTTTTGCTGTTGGCACTTAACTGATCCATTTTGCTATGATTTTGACACTTAAGTGTCACTTTCTTAACTTTTGGCATTTAAGTATCCCTCTGTGCCAAATTTTTGACACTCTAGATATTAAGACTCACTCATTGATATTATCAAACAAAATTAGTCTTGTTAAGTGATGAAACGCTTCAATTTTTTTAGCACTTAAAAAGGTTATCAAACATGCATGTACTCCATCTAGAGTGTGCATTTTTTTATTTTTTTGGGTCGGGATCTAGAGTGTGGTTTGAGTTGAATCTCCAAGCCCGGTTTCCTTAACATCGAGAAACCAATGCTCGGTATTAATAATGACGATGACAATAAAATATGAAAAATATAATGAATTGTCATAGCTCTTCATAGAATAATTATTTCGTTTATAAGTGTTTGTTCAATTTATTATTCCTAATTTTAAATGAATGATTGGCAGATTAGTAAAAGTATAGTTATGTATCCACGGATTTGATTTTATTACATAGTAAAACCTATATTAAATTGCTTGAAATCTCATTTCCACTCCATTCCCACGATTTTTTTATTTCCAATCATCAAATTAAGAATCATTTTTGCATCCATTCCTGCATAGACCAAGCAAAAAAATTTGCAGTCTCATTCCATTTCGTACCAAACGCACAAAACTTTCCGAATTTAAAACATCTTTAATGATTGTAAACTATGACCAAGGCACAAAAGAAGTGTGACGTTTAGGGGCTGTTTGGCAACTATGACCAATGCGTTTAGTAAAATTTTTGTTTCCGGGAACAGAGTTGGAGTAGAATCGAGAATTAAAAAAAATTGATTTTTATTTCCGGGAACAATTCTAGAATCAAGCACCTATTTTCTCTTGTTCTTTTATTTTTTCTTATTCTTCTTCCTTCTTTCTTCTTTTTCATCTGCTGCTATCGTTGTTGTGGCTGTCCGCCGGTGACCGGCAATTGGTCCGGCAAGCTCGCCAGTGGTCAGGAGGGCCTCGCTTGGCCAACGGTGAGGCTCGCCTGACTGGCGAGGCTCGGCCAGCCTTGCCAAGGCTCGGCTGAGCCATGGCTAGGCGAGGCTCAACCTCGCCGAGATCTAGCGAGGCCGAGCTAAGGCAAGGCCTACCTTGCGGTGGCCCGGCGAGGTCAAGTCCCGCTGCCGGCGGGGCGAGCTCGGCCTCGCCCCACCATGGCTCGGCTGAGCCTTGCCTAGTTGCCCATGAGGCTCAGCCGACAAGGGCTGCCCTCGCCAAGGGCTTGTGACGCTCCGGTGAGGTCGCCGGCCCTCGTCTGGCCGGTCGCTAGTCATCCCAAGGTCGACGATTGGCGACTTGAAGAAGAAGAAGAAGAAGAGAAAGAAAGAAAAAAAAAGAAAAAGAGGAAAAAAGTAATAAAATTATTTAAAGATTAAAAGAAAATAATTTGGAGTAAAAATTTTGAGTACGGTACCAAATGCAATTTTATTTCAGAATAAAAAATTTTGTATAGTTACCAAACGCGTTCTTTTACTTAAAAATTGTTCCCGGGAAGAAAATAAAAAAGAATCATTTCTGATCAGACATTATTCCCGGGAACAAAAGCGTTACCAAACGCACCTTTACTAGTTATTTCGGTTCTTTCATTTCTCTCCGTTATGCAAGTTTAGGAGGGAAAAGAATGGAAATGCATGCAAAGTGACCGAAATATCTTTAAATGTCAGTGGTCTTAAAACTCAAGACAAAATAAGGGTGTTTGTGAAAAGGAAGAAAATTTTGAATATTATCGCACAAATCCCTTCAAATCCATCCATATCTGGAAAAATTGGAGGGATTCGAAAAGCTACATAGAATTTTCTGCATAGGCGCCTCGTAATCTATTTTTTTTCCCCTCCTCCCTCCATCTTCATTCTTCCATCCTAACAAGTGGTCACTTTTAAAGTCCTTGCAAGTTGAGATTAATCAATCTAATATACTTAAAAGTGCCTAAGTTCAAATTATTGCGTACCGACTAGGAATTTCTTCCAAGGCCAATTGAAAATTCAATCTTAATAGCATTACCGCCTTTCTTCTCACCATTGGTCATTGATCAAGTTAAAGAAACTTCACCGCTGATGGGAGACGCGGACCCCTAGAGTGCCATAACTTGGCAGAAAGGGATAACTTAAGTGCCATAACTTACGAAAGGTATACTTAAGTGTCAAAATCGGAGCAAAATGGATCACTTGAGTGCCAATCCGGCCAAAATCCGGCCAAATTGCATACGTGGCATTTTTCAGGTGAAGCGAGTGCAAAACGACGCCATTTTGCACGCTGACATAGCCAAATAATGCAAAAACGGCGTCGTTTTGGGCTGATGTTGTAAAAAATAATATAAAAAATAATTAAATTTGATTTAAAATTAAATTAAATTAAAATATTTAAAATTAATAATTAATTAAAAAAAGGGAGGAGGGGGCTGAGGGGCGCTGTCGCCTCCTCGCAATCGCCGGGAAGGGCCGGCGACGGAGGGGGAGGGTTAGCCGGGGTTGCCGGGCCCTAGCCAGGGGCCGGCGACCCCAGCTGACTGGCGGTGAGGGCCGCCGACCCTCGCCACTCGCCACAGATCTGGATGAGGGTCATGGCCCTCGCCGAGTCGGCGAGGGTTGGCCGCCCTGGCCGGGTCGGGCGAGGGCGCCGACCCTCGCCGGATTTGGGCGAGGGCTCATGAGCCCTCGTCGCCGGTTGGCGGGGTCGCGGCCCCCGGCCTCCGCCGACCCTCCCCCTCCGTCGCCGGCCCTTCCCCCTCGCTTTTTTTTATTTTAAATTTTAAAATTTTAAAATTTTAAAATTTTAACTAAATTTAATTTTATTGTTTTTTATATTATTTTTTTTACTACGTCAGCCCAAAACGACGCCGTTTTACATTATTTGGCCACGTCAGCGTGCAAAACGGCGTTGTTTTGCACTTGTTTCGCCAGAAAATTAACACGTCAGCGTTTTGGCCGGACTTTGGCTGGAGTGGCACTTAAGTAATTCATTTTCTTCGAATGTGGCGCTTAAGTGTACTTTTTGTAAGTTATAGCACTTAAGTATCCTTTTGTGCCAATTATGGCACTTGAAGCATTCTTTTGCCCCGCTAATGGGCATTGCAAGTAGCTGTTCTTGCCCTATTAGCAACAAGAATTGTTTCTAATGCTATTATCATTCATTTTGGCGATCCAACTCGGTATGGCCATGACATTGTACCTGACTGTGGGTGGTCAACAATTTCATTTCGTCAGTAGATCAGGAAAAAAAAAATTAAACAGGTTAGAAACCTCGACTTTCACCCTCAAGTTATTTATTTTCTTTATTTATTTTTTTCGGTGTCGGCTGGCGGCCGCTAGCAAGGGCCGGCGAGGGCTTGCAAGTACTTGCCGACATTGGGTGAGGGCCTACAAGCCCTTGCCAGCCGTTGATGAGGGTTGTTGTGCCCTCGCTTGGCGTAGGTGAGGCCGACCCTCGCCACCTCCTTCGGCTAGGGTGGCCTCGCTTAGGGTTGGCAAGGATTGATCTCGCGGATGGCCATGAGAGGTGGCCTCCCCCAGGGCGAGGGTTGCCTTACCTAGGTGAGGCCGTCCTTCACTGAATCAGGCGAGGGCAACCCTCACCTAGTCCTCTATGGGCATCGCCGGTGCCCAGCTGGCCACCGACGAAGAGGAAGAAAAAAGATCATAGAAAAAAAGGAAAGAAAAAAGGGAAAATGGTAAATGATGAAAATATCTTTCACTAACAAAAAGTCAAGTCTTAATTTGAAATAGACATGGCTACTTCATGCTCTTTTTTAAACCACTTTAAACCTTTATTTGAAACAAGATTCACTTTAGACTTTTATTTGTGAAAGTGATGACACTTTAAGATCTTATTTAAAATAATGTCCACTCCAGATCCTCATTTGAGAAAATGAGATCATTTCGGACCTTTTTTATTTTTTATTTTTTTATTGCATAAGATTCCATCTGATTCATCGTGGACGTAACCCATCACTCGTTTATGCTGCAGAGTTCCCACCCTTCTCTAATCGCTTCCTCGCTGCTTCTTTGGTCCTTCCAGGCAAAGTCACAAAGACAATCCTAGGTTCCGATATGGTGATCGAGGAATATGCAAATCATCTTCGCCGCGAGAGTGGTCGTACACATATACCAAGATATCAGATTTGAACATGTCCAAAGCCTCACAAGCTGTTGCTTTCTCAAGCCAGTTCCAAACTCAAATATACAGTTCACCCCTGCCATACAAGGAAAGTAAACATGGAGCGACCATAACGAACTCGCAATAGCAAGTGCTCTCCCTGCTACACATTTAAGCATATATAGGCAGAGATGTTTGTAAGAGGAGAAAGAATGGACTTGGCACAATTGTCAGGCTCCACACAATCCATCATGTAGCATTCTGCAAATAGATAATGGCTATTAGAGGTATTAGATGTAAATCCCCTCACCAGAAAGCTCTAGTCAGCCTGCTCATAGAGTTTTCTCTCCTTTCACGAAAATCTCCTCTTTCATTTGAGAGTTTCGGTGTACAGAGCACATTAATGATCGGAATGGGAGGAATTAATGTTGCCAGCTGAGAAGTCAGAACAGGAAGGAAAATTCATGTTTTCATACCAAATTTTTTCTGCATAGATTACGCAGTTATTGCTTATTGGTCGTCTCGTCACTACAAACTTCTGGCCTATTTTCTCATTACAAGAAAGTAGAAGCAACTTGAGGATATGAACCTAATTCCGCCAATCTAAAAGTAAACTAGAAGAGTACCTGCTTGTCTGCCAGAACTGGAATAATGCGAAATGAGGAATACAGTTTTAGGAATCCAATCGAGTTCCAGAACTATTGATTGGTGCAATTTAAGTCCTCTAAATAAGAATACAAGGAAGGGTCAACGTGGCATTAAAAAATTACTGATGTGGCAACCCCAAACTGGTTTTCTTGAAACAGTTTTAGGATTTGACTGTACTTTTCAATAAAAATTTAGGAATTGACTACATCAATTAACAGGCGTAGCAGGACTTGATTACAATTTTCAAAATTTCACAGTTAATTGCACCCATTAAAACATTTAGACATGACTGCATCCTATGATAAGAACATAGGACTTCTGGTGCAATTTTTCCAATACAGAACGAACTCCCGTTCTGACACTGAGGTTTGCTTTGCTTGCACCTTAGACATGGAAACCAAGTGTGCTGGCTTGGGCACTGATGTTAGGGCATATGCAAAATCGCTTTTAAATGTAATCCAGCAGAAAGGATGAATAAATATAGTTACATTAACTAAGGTCAACAAAACTGGGGGTTGCTGCTCGAGTTTAATCAAATGGCATTTACTGAAAGACATCTCCATTTTAAACCAGTAGAGAATGGATTCATTTACTCCAGTCAGTTTCAAATCATCTAGTCATTCATGATGAGTATTTCTGAAGCAGGAAATTGACAGTACTTTGCACCAAAGCCAGTGAACGGGAGACACTTCAAAAAACTGAGTACAGAATTCAATGCCGTTAACATCGAATGAGTAGTTTGTGTTCATCAGTTTGATGAGCTCAAAGATTTCCTAAGACTCCGGAGGATGCTCCACATGAATGTGGAAATAAAAAAGAGGATTATACCAGTCACGATCGCATATTTGAGTCCAAGGTTCACAAGCAAATTCACCAGAAGCCCTGCGAGGACAACACCGCAAAAATTGGCAGTCACCGCAGGCCAAAAGGGCATATCCAGAACTGAAGCTATGATAGCTCCGGTCCAAGCCCCCGTTCCAGGAAAAGGCACAGCCACAAACAACATGAGGCCAAGCCACTGAAACTCTTCCACAGGGCCAGCCTTCTCTTTCGCCCTCTCAAATAGCATCTCAAGTAACCGGGATGCTGATCGGCTCCTCCTAGCAAGAAAAGTAGTTAACTTCTTCAAGTAGAGTATGATGAATGGTACGGGCAACATATTCCTACAATAAGTAAGACCAAAGAGATAAAAAAATGTCAGATTGTAGCTGGTATTTCATTTCCAAAGCTGAAATGCATCTCTCTCCCACAAAATGTTATAAACCGATTGGAAGGCAAAAAGAATAAGCATCAGCAGCCAACAATGAGGCGCATATATCATCCAGAACAAACATAAAGGAACTTCACATACCAATGATTAAAGTAGCCCCATCTATCAAAAAAAATATTCTCATTACTTAAAAATCCATCTTAACCACGGCATTTCATCGAGCAGTTGGCGTGAGACTACATGAAGCGAAAGGGGCTACACTTGGAATTCAATACGGCGCCCAATGCAAACACCAACAACAAGATCAGACATTCCATTCATGTGAATAAGGAAATGTACACCATGTAAACGGATGAAATTAGACTGACCCGATAACGGATAAGACAGTGAGGAGTGAAGGCTTGAGTTGCATCCAGTAACCGACAGGAATAGCCCCTCGGAGCTCAATCACCGGAAGCGTCGCGAGCGCGAAGACCACGGCTTCGTCCGTCCATCCCGAGCTCCGCAGTTTGCTGGCGACCTTCAAGCCAAAGCCCGAGGCTTTGATGGAATCAACGGCGGCATTCGCGTCCTTGGAAGCCGCGAACCAAGCCAGAGACAGGGAAGCCCATAACACGACCCAAAGCAGGAACTTGACCGGCCTCTCCTCGGGAATCGTCAAATCGCCCTCCTCTTCGGCCGCGGAAGCGAACCCATCTCCCAAGAGGGCGTCCCTCGCCGGCGACGGGGAAGCACGAGGGTAGGCAAAGAGAGGGCCCAAATAACGGCGGCGGGGACCCACAGATGCGAAGGACAAGCTCGGCCTCGACCCGAAGGAGAAGGGGAATCTTTTGCCGGGCTCGTCGACGCCCACATGGGCAGGTGAGAGTCCGGCGGGGCGAGTCCTGCGGAGAGGGAAAGACAATGCCGACACAGAGGCGGCCATTGACCGGACCCAAGAAGGCGACGAGAGGAGCGAAGATTCAAGCAAGGATCCGCTCGAGCTCCATGGAGCGGTGTTGACCTGTTGGGGGTATCTCGAAGCGGCGGACCCTTTTGCCAAACGAGCAGCGAGAGTGAAGCGAACCCACAAAGGAATTCCAGATGACCAGAGATTCGACCATGTATTAATGGCCCCTCGTGATTAACAGAGCAACCTTGACGAGTGGGAGGAGTTGGTGATGATCAAGGTCGAGCATTTTATTGGTCTGGCCAGAGGCGGAGATGCATTGGGCTGACGGTTTGCTTTGTGTGCGCGGATGCGACTAAGCGGGGAGGAGACACGGAGAGTAGGTCCGGTTGGTCAACGGGGGATATGGAGACCCCTCTTGGAAGTGCGCGGAAGGGCCAAAATGATGTGGTGAAGTGGCGACCAGCCATTCTTGAGCACAACGTCTAAGTAGCACCGATACATATACACGACACGCGACACGACACGACACGACACGACACGATATTTTTCAAAAAAAAAAATTCCGACACGTTGGGGACACGTTATATATTAAATGAATATTTTTATATATACATGATTAATTATTATATTTAAATTAATTTATTCAAATTCATAAATAAATAATAAAAAGAGCCTATAATAAATCTATACTAATAACATTAATAAATTTATTCATAAAAAATTGGAAAGACATTTTTTTGACTTTAACAAAAGTTATCGATGAAATAAGTAACTAACGAGATATTAGAGTCAAAATAAATTTATATTTTTCTACTATGATCAAATTTTATCATTATTTAACATCTAGTACTTTTATTTTTTGAAATAACTATTTAACCCGCCTACTTATTTATTTTTTAGCCTTACAGTGAATTAATAAAGTTATTTAACATACAATATTTTTTTGGGGGGCTAAATGAGTCCCACCCATTTATTTCACCGTATGTTTTCTTCCCTCACCCCACCTTCCGCCTGCGCCTGTCACTTCCCAAGATTGAAGTCACGTTGCACAAGGCTTTCGTTTCTTCCCTAGAAGCCGTCGTCTCTCTTCTTGCTCTTCTTCCTAAAATTGAAAAAGCAATTAGTAAAGTAATGGCCCAAAGGGCAAAAACCCTAGCTATCGTCTTCTCCTCTCCCTTGCTCGGTCTCTACCTCTCTCGCCGTTGCCTCGCCTCCATTCACCCTTTTGTCGTCGTAGCCTCGTGTCCAGCCCTCCATCGCGGCATTGTGGTTCTCCATCTTGGTGTTGTAGTCGGCGGTCGTAGTCGACCAAGACAATCGAGAAGGCTTCTCAGCATTGCAGTCGGCGGTCGCAGCCTTCTCGACATTGTAGTCGGCGGTCGCAGCCCTCCATCGCCGTCGCTCACGGCGTCGCCTTAGCTCCCACACCCTTGCCTCCACCCTCCATCACCTTTTTCCCTTCGCACAGACCCGCCCACAAAGCTTCGGACACGCGCGTCGAAGTGTGTTGGAAAGAGTTGACCATGTGTCGAAAATTCCAACACGTGTTGACCGCGTGTCCGAGCATGTCCGACCATGTTCGAGCATGTCCGACACATGTTGAGGTGTCCGACATTACACGGAGGCCCGCTGAACATGTCTGTGCTTCCTTGCATGACGCGGGGGAATTTAGGGTCTGTTTGATAAAGCTTCTGTTCCGGGAAACAATTTTTTTTCAGAAATAGATTTATTTTTTATTTCTATTTCTGGGAACAATTTCTCAATAAAAGAACGCTTTTGGTAATTACATAAAATTTATATTATTGGAACGAAATAAAAAATAGAAGTACGTTTGGTATGATTCACAATATATAATTTCTTTTAAATTTTTTCTTATTCTTCTTTATTGCAGCCACCACCATTGATCATTTGCCGCCCACCACCAACCGCTGTCATTGCCGATCGTGGCCGCCAGCCACTAACGACCATTGACGACGGACCACTGCCTACCGCCACCGGTTGTTGCTTTGTTGACAGGGCATCGATAACACTAGTTGGTGGTGGCGAGCGACGGTCTGTCGTCAATGGTTGTCGGTGGTTGGCGGCGACGATCGGCGATGGTGGCGATCATCGGCGAGACGACGGTCATGGTTGTCGGCGACGGGTGGCGGCATCAACCGTCATCGACGGTGAGTGCGGCAACAAGCGGTGGTGATGGTGGGGCGGTCAACCGGCCGGCGAGCGGTGGCCTCAATGGTCATCGGCGATGGGTCATGGCGGGTGGTAGCGGTGGCAATGGCGGCCGGTGGCGGTCGATTGGTGGGTGGGCGGCGAGAGGCGGTCGGCGACGGAGGCCGGACAGCAGGGGCAATGACGAAGGGAAGGGGTAGCAAGGAAGAAGAAAAGAAAAAATAACTTATTTCTAAAAATTGTTTCTGGGAAGAATAAACTATATTTTTTTTTTTACTTCTTATTTCTGTTCCAAATCTATTCCTTAGCCACTTTTCTATTATGGGAAATAGAAAAATTCAAACGGATTTCTATTCTTTTTTTGTTCCGAGGAACAAAAGAACATAAATTGGGAGGAATAGAAACGTTACAAAACATGCCCTAGGTGCCTCTGGGAGAACAATTTCTCGGAGTAAAAGAACCTTAGCTAAATGTACAAATGTGTATAAAAAAAATTGCAAATCCTTGGCCGCCTACGAAAAAAGACACCAACAATGACGCTGGTGATTACATCATCCAACTCGTGCGACGTCAGCATTGCCTTACCCAGGGCTGTGTAACTTTGGTGTTGCTCAAGGCTGTGCAACCTTAGGCGAGGATAGTAGTTGCTGCTTCATCTACTGTAGCTTTGCTTGCTTAATCCATAGTCAAGATCTAGCTTACCTGAAGTCAGATGACCCCTGACGTCATTGAAGAAGCAGCAACTATCACCCTCACTTGAGATTGCATGACCCCAGGCGAGGCGATGCTCAAGTCCTGCAGCCTCCCCGACCTCGAATGTGATCTTTGTGACCCCATACGACCCTCCAAATGCTTGGTGACCTTCCGTGGAGTCTTACGAGTGAGCATGGTTCACGGGCAAAATCTGCAACCTAAGAATCCTAGAATTCAAGGTATGCAAGAAAGATTCCGCATTCTAAAAATTGAGGAACGTGTTTCAATGGGTAGGTTTTAGATTTTAGATTGGTGGAATCTAGAACTTGTAACTTAGAACCCATAATTTAGAACCTAGATTCTAGAATTTGGAGCACAAGTTTTTTGTGTTTTACTTAGTCTATGTCTCCGCATGATGCTTGGGTATTCCATAGCGTTCAATAATGAGTATATAATTTAGAACCACAAGTCTGAGCTTTCATATTATAATTAAAATTTTTACTTTTTTAATGTTTAATATTTTTCACGCATCTAAATATAAGTTATGGTCAGTGAATTTGGGTAGACACTAGAATCATGACATGATAGGTTTCAAATTTTAGGGTATGCATGGTATGTTCTAGGTTTCAAAAAATGAGGAACTTGTTTTAACAAATAAATTTTAGGTTTTGGACAGAAATTGTACGTAATCTAGAACCGCTCACCCCTTTGGAGCAATGAGAATGGCCAATAGCTATGATGTAAGATTCAAGAGTAAAAGAGGAATATGAAAATAATGACAATAAGATTGGCCCATTTTTTTTCATTTAACTCATGCTTTCGAAATGCTAGAGTGCTGATGCTGGTCTGGGTGAGAAAATATCGGCCCCGTTTGGTTCAGCTTTCCCAAGGGGCTTTGAGCCCTCAAAGCCCCTTGGGAAAAATTTAAAGGTGTTTGGTTCAGTATTTAAAGGCTACTTGGCAAAATGCTTGCCTTTGAAATGCAAGTCAACATTTCTTGTTCACTTTTTTTTTTTTTTTTTTTTTTTTTTTTTTAAACCGATCATCTTGCCCACGCCTTAACCGTCGGCGGCCAGCTGGCCAAGGTCTAGGGAACCTAGATCTGGCCGTCAGCGAGGCTGCCTAAGGTTGCGCGACCTCAGGCGGTGCCACCTGGGCCTTGTCGGCGGCTAGGTCTGGGTCCGCGCGACCTCAAATGACGCCACTTGGGTCGCGCGAACCGAGGTGACGTCGCCTGGGTCGCGCGAACCGAGGCGACGCCGCCTGAGGTCGCGTGGCGCCTGCCTGGGTCGTGCGGATCTAGATCTGGCCGCCGGTGAGGCCTAGGAGGCGCCGCCCGAGGTCGCGCGACCTCGGGCGGCCTCGTCGGCGGCCGATCTAGGTTTCCTAGATCTCGGCCAACCTTGCCTAGGTTGGCCCGCCGTTGTTTTGTCGGATTTTATTTTTATTTTTTTAAAAAAATAATAAAAACCCTTTGCAAATGTTGGGTTTACCAAACGGTATTTACACTAAAGCCACTTTCCAATGCGTAATTTGCCAAACGTTCAAGATTCCCAAAAACCCCTTTACCCTAAAGATATTTGCATTTGGCCAAATGCATTTTTCCAAAATCGGGGGCTCATGTACCTCATTGATAAACACATCAAATTTGAACAAGTCCACCAAATGCTTGGCATGTGTCATCCGCGGTCCCACATTTTAGAAATTTTCAAATTTTCTCTCCTCTCTCTCTTACTTTTTCTTCCCTCGTCTCTCAAATCTCTTGCTCCGTCTTCAAGCACAAAAATTACCAAAACACACGTTCTCTTTGCTCTGTAAGAACCTACCTCTCTTTCTTCCCTGTCGCAGAGATTGAAGAAGAACCTCCAACTCTGGTCACGATTCCACCCCTTCTCTTGATTTCGTCCACAACACCCTTGATGATCGCCTCTAGGTCTCATCCAGCCCGTGGGAAGTAGCGGATTGTTCAGTCAAGAGTCCCGAAAGCTTCACCTCCTTGATTTTCAATTTTGAGGCCTTCGACAACACCTACTCTTGCAGCAACAACGGACCTCTTCGCTTACGAGTTTAGACCACTATGGCCATGGGAGAGAGAATCTGAAAATTTTTGCAATGTGGGATCGTGGATGACACACGTTGAGCGTTCAATGGACTTGTGCAAATTCAACGTATATATCACTAAGGTACTTAATATTTTCTCTATTTGGATTGGTTTTGAGAGAAAATTTTTGCAATGTGGGATCATGGATGACACATGTTGAGCGTTCAATGGACTTGTGCAAATTCAACGTGTATATCATTAAGGTACCTAATATTTTCTTAGTTTGGATTGGTCTCGAGAGAAAATGCCTTTATAAATGCGTTGGATTTGTCAAGTGGCCTTCAAATTACTTTATGCATTTGGTGAAAGGCCTTTCATAAGGTCAATTTCCTTTAGCAAACTTGTGCCAAACTCAGCATCTGTGTTGGCATATCGATATATGATTTTATCCTACTAAAATACGACGCTTCTAAATATAAAAAAAATAAAAATAAAAAACATCATGACATCATTATGGCAATTGTCATAATTAAACATAGAAAATGCGACGTAACATACACTGTTATACTTTAGGAACTTCCAATGATCCTTTTACGACGCGCCCATAAATATTCGACGCGCCATCACAACTAAATCAAGTGAGTAGAAGATTCAAACTAGTTGATACTCAACAAGATCATAATATAACTTCTATTCACTGAGCTCCGATGAACTGTGGTTGTCATGTGACACGAGTGTGCTGTGATATTGGACCATGCCGGACTTATCAAGCATAGAGTGCAACATTAATCAATATAGCACAACGACCAAATGAAAAAAGTTGGAAAAATTCGTTTCATTTTTTGTACTTCATTGGGTCACGGACTCACGATACAAGTGAAGTTTGATTTTTTTTTTTTTTTAATTTTGATGGAAAATAGAGGTAGGGATTTGGAAACTTGCTTGAATGAAAATCATTTTAGATGCAATTAACTTTTTGTTTAATTGTGTCTGGAGCGACTTTACTTTATAAATTTTACGGGGCATGAACTTTGACTTTTTTTTTTTAATCTTTAGCAACTGAAGCTTCACGAGTATAAGTGTAGACGCATGGATTGACACATACGTATTTCATTTTTCTTTTTTGAAGTCTGCATAATTTTTTTAAAGGAAAATAAAAAGTTATTTTTGTAATTTTTATAAGTCAAAGCAAAAGATTTCTCACCAAACTGCTTGATAAATTACCCCAATGTTGAGTTGACTTGCCGTAGCCATATGAGTTTGGATAATTTTTCTTTTTTTGGTGATCAAGTTCCCTTATTTTGTGGAAAATAAATGTTTTCAAAAATATTTTTTGAAAAAGATCGCTTGTCATGGCCCGTTCATCTGAGGAAGAAAAGTTCAGGATTATTGGGCCAAACTCAACGCTGGGCTTTACTCGTCATGGGCCGCTGATCGCAGAACGACATCGCTTCGCAGACATCAAAGCATAAAAAAGTCAATCATCTTCGTCATTCTTCGACGCTCTAGGGTTTTGGGAGCGCATCGTGCACTGTAACTTTACCACTCCGAAAACCCCCCTCTGCCTCTCCCGCGCGTCTCTGCGAAAGTCGTCACCATGAGCAGATCGGGCCAGCCACCGGATCTCAAGAAGTAAGAAGCTCTCTATCTCTCTCGTTCCTCTGTATTGCTTTACGTCTTTCCCTTGTTTCCTCTCTGACATGGCTTTCCTTTTGCTATCTTTGCTCAGGTACATGGACAAGAAGCTCCAAAGTAAGTCGTTGCAATTTTTTCTCTTTTTCTTTTTTGCAATTTCTGTGGCTATTTTTTTTTTTTCGGAGTTCTAGCATTCGTCGTTGTCTGTCCGAAGTGGTTTCGTGGATTTACGTCGCTTGCGGCGAGTTCGAATTCTAGCTTTATAGCCGGTTTCAGAACTAGAGATCAGCGTGAACATCGTCGAATTTTGTAGTCATATATGTCCTATGTGATTTTGATGGAGTTACTTGCTTTTTGCCTCTAATTCCTTTCGTGGCAAACGACGCGATGTTGCTTCGTGCTATGGGTGAAATTATCCAATGTGTTGTTGTCTGGATTCATTTGCCTTGCATCTCATGATAGTTTTGCCGATTAAGAGACGGGTGAATTCGAATGTTGCGTGATACGGGTTCTTTCAAATTACAGTCTAGGTAATGTGTAGCCTGTTGGATTTGCTTATGAGATTCGGTTAGGGCAAATGAGCTGTTCACACCCCTTTGTATAGTGCACAGTACCTTGATATCCTCAACACCGATGGAGCTGCTTGGCATGTACTGTGTCTTGACTTGTCAATGTCGGGTCTTGGTTATGATAAGAAGCTGTGGCCTTGATCTGTATCGTTTCGTTCTTCAGATGTGAACTCCAAGAGTTGTGTGCCTCGATTACCTAATTATGTTCTATCTTCTTCATATGAGTATTTTGGTGTGTGGGGTTCATTGGTTTGTGCATGTGTTTCATCTGTAGCATGTGTTGGAATGTCAAACTATTGTCGTTGGAAGATGAAAATTGTGCTTAGAGTCTGGTGTGCATTTTGAGATTAGTCTGAACAGTTCGTGGTGATTACCTGTTCATAAATCACATGCGTTTGTATATGTTCTTTTTAATTGAAACATTTGGTAACATTGGCGGTTTGCATATATGAAAATTCATTGATGGAGATTAGGTATCCTTTTCATGGCTTGATTTGAGTCATCCAGATATCAATAAGATAGTAGACCTGACTGTTCTCTTCTCTGCAGTTAAGCTTAACGCAAATAGGATGGTTGTTGGAACACTCCGTGGGTTCGATCAGTTCATGAATCTAGTGGTAGATAATACTGTCGAAGTGAATGGGAATGAGAAGAATGACATAGGGATGGTGGTAGGTTCATACTAATTGAATTTCAATTTTAATTTGGATCCTTGCATTTTTGCTAACACCGATGATCTCACCACTGATGCTGCAGGTTATAAGGGGAAACAGTGTTGTAACTGTGGAAGCTCTTGAACCTGTGAACAGGACATAGTCCATTTAGCTATGTATTTGGTAGATTTAAAAAACTCTTTACTTGCAGTTGATTCTGATGCTACCAAGCTGCGTGTAAGGAGGATGTTGTATAAACTCGACCTATCTTATGCTTCATGAATTATTGACCTTCAAGTGGAGTAGTGCACTTGGCGCAGGCCAGATTTGAATTTCAATGAAATTATGTATCGCTATACATTGTGGCTATATATTGTGACCAGATTATTCACTGGCTCATACAGTGTTGGGATGTCTTCAGTTTATCAACATTATGCTGCTTGAATTAGACTGAATTCGAGAGTTCAAATTCGTCAGGCTGACTTATAAGTTTCCTCTTTTATCTTTCATATTATGGTATTTATATCTAAATATATGGCTTGAGATACTGCAAGTGATTCACATGTCTGGCATGTGAAATCGGTCTGTACCCAACCAGCTCATGTCGTTGGATAATGATATTGGTTCAGTTCTAGTTTGTAGGAGTGGTCGATTGGTGATATGAGCTTCATAATGGAGAAGGTTTAGCCTGGATATGAGGTTAGAATCTAACCGTTAGATTCATTAGGTTAAAGAAATGAAATTATTCCAGTGAACTATTTGTCTTTTTGATCAGTAGATGTTTTAGGTTATTGCTGTACTTTCAGGGAGAATCTGAGTTGTTTCGCTGCATATTCCTTTTTGTGCTACGAGATAATGAGTCTGTACTGCACAAGATCTTGATGCTTATTTTCACTGCTGGAGTGAACAGTTACATAAACAAATATGCCAAAAAAGTTCTAAAATCTATTGCGTCGGTACTAATTTAGTCCTACATCTTTTAATTGGATTAATTCTGTTTTAAACCTTTTCACATTGGTATTGAGTCAGTGCAGTCAATCAACTTTGGTTAGTAGTTGGCGCTAACGTGGATGTTGGATGTCTGGCCAACGCTGATGTGATAATCAAATAAATCTTTAAAAGTTTTTTTTCCTTTTTATCTTTTTTTTTGAATTTTTTTCTTTTTCTTTCTTTTCGTTCTTCTTCCTTGAATCCCATTGTGGCCGACAAGGGCTTTGTGAACCTTGCTTAGTGGTCGATGAGCCTCATTAAAGCCTCGTCCTCATCGGCCATTGCGGCTCCTCGTCGGCCATTGTAGGCATCTTAGGAGGAAGAGGAGGGAAAAAAAAAGAAAAAGGAAAAAAGAAATAAAAAGAAATAAAATTAATAAAAAATTAAAGAAATAAAAAAATTATTAAAAAAATTGCAATGTCAATGTCAATTGACTAAGACTAGATGGACTGAATTAGTACCAATATGAAAAAGTCTAAGACTGAATTGGTCTAAAAGGTTTGTGATTGAATTGATACCAATGTAAAAAGATTTATAATCGAATTGGTTAAATTAAAAGGTTTATAACTGAATTGGTATTAATCCAATATGTTTAAAACTTTTTTAGTATTTTTCCTTTGTGACCTCCCATAAGAACATAAGAACATAACTCCCTTGAAGCAGCAAGCTATTTGGTGACCCGTGGCTTGTCTAATCTTGCTTTCTATACAACTCGGTTTTACACAATCTGTTGTGGATGTATTTCATATGGAATATGGTTGGAATTAGAATCAAATGCATGTGCTACATGAACCTGGTTGAGTCTATAGAATTAGATGCGTATGCTATACAAATACGGTCGAGTCTCGGTGAAAAGATTTCAACAATAATTAAACATGATATATAAAATTTAAGGGGAAAATGAGCATTAATTATTTCTTTAATTGAATATTATGTATAATCATATAAACTAGGCAATCTGTATTTTGAAAAGAGGCAATTGTCTTTAGGGTGGTAATTGTAGCTAGTATATTCATACTATTGTCAATAGCGTAAAAATCTAATAACGTCTTAAAAATAATGTCATTCAATAGTGCTAATCAAATATTTTTCTGCATTACTTATGTCATAAGCATATTTTATTACTTCTTATAGTGGGAAAATTTCAAATAAAGGTTTGAAGTATCTTATTTTTTTAAATAATAGCTTGAAGCGGACATTGTTTTAAATAATGACTTAAAATGCCTATATTAGTCTCATAAAAGGGGTTTGAAGTGATTATGACTGTTTCAAATAAGTATATAATCTCACCGGTTGGCAAAAAATTCTGGTTGATTAGGAATATTTTTGTCTAAACATAATTTAAACTAATCAGTTGGTGAGGCTAGACACTTATTTAAAATAGCCATAACTACATCAGGCCATTCTTTGATATTAATATGATCACTTTATGTCCTTATTTGAAATAATATCCACTTATGTCTTTATTGGAGGAAATGAGGGCACTTTGGATTTTTATTTGGAATTTTCCAGGTAATTATATTTACGATAATGGATGTTGTAATCACATTATATATTGATGAATCATACATTATCCGTAACCATATAACATATGATTATTTGAAAATAATTATTAAAGTGTAATAGTATATATAATTACAATTGTTCTAGTTTTACCTCTAGTTAACTTTTTTTTTTCAAAAACGCTTTATTTGAGAATCTTATATGACCACACATCATTTCACTATAAAATTAATAATGAACATAATTAGAAACTTTTTCTTGCCATACATAATAGGGTTAAATGACACAAAAAATCCCCAAATAGTACACTCACGTCGCAAAAAATTGCAAATTATCATACTCGTGCCACATTTAATGATTTAAGCCAAACTAATTAGAGTGTCACATACTCGTGCCATATTTACCTTAAATTAATTTTAGTGCCACAAAAAAATTCAAAACCAGTGGTCTAGTATGCCCCGGTAAATCTTTACTAGGTTCATGAATAAGTGAACAGGTAATTTTAAAGTCCCTTTTCAGGTTAAACTCACCTCAAATTTTCTGCATTGCCAGCTCTCTCCTTCCATATTCACGTTTCATTTGGACTGTAAGTCCTTTCTTCGTTTGGCACCAACCGCGTGTCCTTGATTTTGAAGTTCATCATCATCACCTGCGTAAAGCAAAGTACGCAACGCCATAGTCGTGCAAGAAGACACCACGCAAGAGCCGTGCATGAAGGCATCCGCACGGAGTGCATACTCCAATCGAGTTTCGTCCGTGACTTGCTGAGGTTACCAGCCGCGTGGTTTTGTTCAGATCTTTTTCCTTTTGTTGCCATCGTCCTTTGAGCGTTAGGTGAGAAATCTTTCCTTTGATGTCTTTGCTTTGGCTATTTAGTTTATCGAATATGTCTCCGCTCATCTCAGACTGGCTAAAAACTCTCCGAAGAGAGAACAACCTCCGACCTCTACCATAAGGCCGCGCGATTTCAACATCGAGGCTCGGCGAAAGGTTTTGCAGTTCTAACTTCTAACTGTGGACTGGACCATGAATTTACGATGGCACGAGAAGTGCGGTGTGTCCATGTGCATGCTCGTGTTGAGCATGTCCTTTAGACTAAGGTGTGTATGTGCGAATGTATGTGCAGAAGCACTCTCGATTTTCGAATTTGCTCTAGACTCGTTCCTTAGTTTCCTTTTGCAAACCTAGCTGCAGGCTACAGAAGATGATGCCGACAACGGAGAAGTAAGATTTCACTGGGCGGGAAATTACGAAGACGGCAACAAGAAGGAAAACACAAGTCCATTCAAGCATGAGGGCATTGTTAGTGCTAAATCACGCACATGCGTTTTGGTTAATACTTGCTGTGCCCTAATGTTGCCACGGCGATATTATACTGACTTAATGAGGTGGATTGTGGAAATGACCATTCGCAGGGCAAAAACATCTGTTGGCAATGATTTCTTAATATGTGGTCAGTTTGATTCAACTTTTGCATACAGACTCTAAGGCTCGACATGGTACATGAGGTCGGTTACCAGCATGAAAATGAGCTGAAAGATGGTGTGGGTCAAGTAGCATCCCCAGTACGAGTCGCTGAGGAAGACCCCGATTAAAACGGTCCTGGTCTGACTTGCTCATGCTGTTGGCCGCACTTGCATTCCCTTGCTCAAGAACTCTGGTCAGAAACAGCACCAAGTTCGCTCCCACCCCAAAGAATGCTAGTGTGGCTAGCCTGAATTCGCTGCAACAAATTGAGATGAACAACAGACACCATGACACAAGAATCTTTGTGTGACTTGCTGAGGGTGCCAGCCATGTGTTTGTTCAGTCCTTTTTCTTTTTATGTTGCTAGTGTTCGTTGAGCGTTAGGTAAGAAAACTTTCCTTTGATGTCTTTTCTTTGGCTATTTAGTTCATCGGATTTATCTCACTCATCTGAGACTAGCTAAAAGCTCTTTTCAGAGAGAAGAACCTCCGACCTCTACCATAAGGCCGTGCAACGTCGAGGCTTGGCAAAAGGTTTGTACAGTTCTATCTAACTCGACTAGAGCATGAATTCCCGATCACACGAAAAGTACGGTGTATGTCCATGCACATGCCTGTGTTGAGCATGTCCTTCTGGCTATTGCTTCTTGTGATTTACTCAGTCATCTCGCAGCATGTAAATATTAGACTAGGTGCGCGCGCACGAATGCACTGGCGTATGCACTCTTAATTCTCGAATTTGCTCTAGGCTCCTTACTTATTTTCCTTTTGCAAATCTAGCTGCAGGCTAGAGAAGACAATGCCAATGATGGAGAAGAAGATTTTTCACGTGGAGGAAAATTATGGCAGCGAGGAAAACACAGGTCCATTCAAGGATGAGGGCATTGTTATTGAGAAGGCAAGCACCGGCGGATGGAAGTGGACGAGCCTCTTCCTAGGTGACTGACCTTTATGTTTTCACTTATGAGAAGCAATGTTACTGTTCAATGTGATGATTGGTACTGAAAGATTATCGTGTCATGGTGTCAGTTGTTCACCTCAATCTGCTGCAGCAAATCCAGGCCAACAACACTAGCATTCTTCAGGGCGGGAGTGAACTTGGTGCTGTTTCTGACCAGAGTTCTCAAGCAGGGGGAGCGCAAGTGCATCCAACAATGTGTGCAAGTGGATCGGACTGTTTACTTGTGTTCCTTGATCGGGTTACTTGACCTGCAGCACTCATTTTCATGCTGTAACTTACCTTTTTCATCCACCATGTCGAGCCTTTACATGTAGTTTGTATGCAAAAGTCGAACTTTGGTTGCCTCCATCAGTACAAGCCGAGTGTATTATCTTCTGGACTCATTTTGTGTGATCAAACCAACCACAAATGATCATTTCCCTGATCCACCACATTAAATCCGTATAATATCCCGAGGCAACAGTTGGTCACAGCAAGCATTAACCAAAACGCATGCGCGTGATTTAGTACCAAGAGATTAGTCTAGTATAAGAGTACTTATAATTTAATCGAATTTAATTGAAACTTTCTACTTTCCACCAGTTATAAATGCAATCAAAGTATCCTAATGACTTAGTAGCCAAGTTAGTTTAGCTAACCAACAGCACCAGCATATCAATATACTTTTCTAGAATTAAATGGGTTGAGTACTTCTGCAACTAAAGTGGCTTCTTGTATTTGGAGGTACTCTGCAAGGCCCTCCCTTTTGCCATCGTGGAGCATAAAATTCACTGGCAGAAAGTCCGATTTCTCTGTATGTTGCTGGAGAGACCCAGAAACCACACTTCAACCAAGCAGGCATAGAGGCTGCAGCAACAAAGCAAATATTAAGCCACACTTATTCATCCAAGATCAAACCGAAGCAAGATTTTAACATATATGTTTTGGAACGACAAAACCATCAATAAGATTAGTAATGCAACAGTACCAGCAGTGACGGAAGCAGCCACAGTTTGAAAGATTGAGGCCAGTAAATGGAACATGAATTTGAGGAAAGTGCATAGAGTAAAGTAGTAATCAGCGGAGGAACCTGCATAAATAAGCTGAAAACAATGAAAGCCATGACTTTTGAGTAAAATGGCAGTAAAATTTACAAATGATGTTGCAATGTAACAGAATTTTAGGAGGCAAGGAATGAAGAACTCTCGTGCTAATACTTACCTGCCAATGCTAGGATGGTATCCAATCGCATAATATGTAAGTGATGTCCAAACCACAGACTTCAGCAGTGAAAGAGGAAGTTTCAGTATACATGCTGGAATTGCATAAGCTCAAGCAGGGTAAAAGTACAGCTCCTTTTGTTTATAGAAGGCTACAAGCCTCAAAACAGTCAATGCCAATACTGGAAATCCATCAATGTGGAGTATGACTAGCATGCAAAACAGAGAGCGCGCATAGTAGTTGGCATGAAAAGCATCTATTCCTATCCGAGTTCGCAAGAATATGGTCATCATGATAAATGCAATGAAACAAGCTGTATGATGAAAAGACAACTATCAACTTCTAAAGTTCCTTTATATATATGGAATTAGGGAGATTAGATATTACCCTATAATAGGCATGGACGTGGAAAGAGATGTACATCATAAAAGCTGCTAGAGATGGATGAGAGCATATTTTGATCTGTTCTGATTCGAAAACATAGATAAAAAAATTTCTTTTCATAAGAAGAAGTTCTCTCTCCAGCATGCTTTAAGGAGTTCCCATCTAGACAGAGTAAACATTAAAAGAAAGAGCATTTTTGTGGCTTTTGGACCTATCTAATGTATCTGAAAGGTCCGGATCTAGCTTTGTCCCACAATAAGATTCCTCAAACTTTTTACATAACATGTTGACGGTAGCCCCGGATGCTGCTAATAATGTGCTCGGTCTTTTCTTGATATGACCCGCACCTGCATGTCAATAGGCAACGTAACGAATGGTCAATGAAGGAAGCAAACTTGCAGTGCACAATCTGTTCAGTGTTTCAGGACACCTGGATTCACAATTCTCAAAAAACTTCAGAGCTCGGTCATGAGGGCCTTGGTACACAGTTTTCCCTTCAGCCATCAGAATAAGGTCATCAAAAAGATCAAATCTTTCTGGCACAGGCTGAAGAAGCGAAATCAGTATAGTGGCACCTGTTAAATGTGCTAGTTGCTGAAGAGAAGAAACAATCTCAAAGACCATTGAACTGTCCAAGCCATTTGTTATTTTGTCCATGAATAGAGCTTCATTTGGGCCAATAATCACCTCCACTGTACAATTTTCACCAGACAGTTGATTTGTCCGTTAAGATATTGGAATTTCAAGTAGCCATGCTCTGAAATGACAGTATTCTTCTGCAGTTTTGATAAATAGCCTTGTTTCAGTTACCTAAGATTCACTAAGTATGACAACTTACTATGATTGTTTTTACTAATCAAGGACATGGTCCGTGGTTCTGATAACAGACCAATTCATGAAAAGAAATGTATTGTTTAGATGCTCGGTTGCACCATAAAATAAATTTAAGTATTAAATAAATATTTTGCAGTTGTCCAAAAACTATTGGAACCTTCGTTCCAAGCTATTAATTTGCCTTTATTAGGCTTATTGCCAATGAAATGGCTAGGAAAATTAGCAGGTCAACTCGTGAGCTACTTTTTTCCTTTTTGCAAATTCTGTGGCGTTTTAAGTCCTTGTAATCGTTGTTGTCCGTCAGAAGTGGTTTTGTTGAGTTATATTGTGTGTAATGATCTCAATTTAGCTGTATAGCCAATTTCAGAACTAGACCTCAGCGTGAACATCGGGGAATTTGGAAGTTATATGTTCTATGTGATTGGGACAGAGTACCTTGCTTGTTGCCTTTAATTCTTTTGTGGCTAATGACCCGATGTTTGATGTTATGAATGGAATTATCCAATGTGGTGTATCAATTCAGTTGCCTTGCATCTCGTAATAGTTCACTGATAAAGAATTATCAAACTCCAATGTTGCATGGTATGAGTTACTTTTAACTTTATAGTGTAAATTACGTGTAGCCTGTCGGATTTGCTTATGAGATTCTACTGGGGCGAATGAGCTGTTTGCACCACTTTGTATAATGCATATTAGCTTGATGTTCTTGATGCTTATCGATCTGCTTGGCATGTACTGCATCTTGATTCGTTAATGTTGATCTTGCTTGTGAAAAGAAGTTGTGGTCTTGATCTGTATAGTTTTGTTCTTCAGATGCGAACTCCAAAGAGTAATTTGCCTTGATTGCCTAACTTTTTACTGTCTTCTTGATGTAACTGATTCGGTGTCTGAGGTTTGTTGGTACGTGCATGCGTTTCATCTGCAGCATATGTTGGAATGTTGAACTATCTCTGTGGATAGATGAAAATTGTGCTGAGAGTCTGGTGTGCATTTGGAGATCAGTTTGAACTGTTACGCTGTGATCACCCGTTCAACAACCACGTGTTTGGATTCTTTTTTGGTCGGAACGTTTGGTACATATGGCTGCTTACTTATGAAAATTCATTGATGGGAGACTAGGGATCCTTTTTCATGGCTTGATTTGATTCATTTAGATATCAATAAGAAAGTGGAAGTAACTGTTCTTTTCTCTGCGGTCAGCCTTAATGCAAATAAGATGGTTGTTGGAACATTCTGTGGTTGGATCAATTCACGAATTTAGTGGTAGATAACACTGTGGAAGTGAGGTGGGAATGACAAGACTGACATAGGGATGGTGGCAAGTTCATACTCATTAAATCACAGGTTTGATTTTGATTCTCGCTATTTTGCCAGCACTGACAATCTCCCCATTGATGCTGCAGTTTATAGGGGGAAACAGTGTTGTTTCTATCGAAGCTCTTGAACAGTGAACAGGACATAGTCCTATTTGGTAGATTTACTGAACTCTTTACTTGCAATTGATTCTGATGCTGCCAAGTTGCATGTAAGGAGGACTTCGTATAAACTAGACCCATCTTATGCTTCATGAAATGTTTAACTTCAAGTGGAGCAGTTCTTTTGGAACAGGCCAGATTTGGATAATAATGAAATCATGTATTTGTATTGTGCATAAATGCTTCTCATGCTCGTACGGGGCTCCAAAGTCTTTAGTTTATTAACTTTATGCAGCTTGAATTGTACGGAAGTTAAAGTTCGTCATAGCAGATAAAAAATTTCCTCTTTAATCTTTTGATGTACAGTGTTATCTCTAATTGTATATGGCTTGAGATATTGCGATTGATCGTGTATCTGCAGCATGTAACAAGTTGGTGTGACTCTGTACCCAACCAGCTTATGTCGTTGGAAAATGATTTTGACTCAGTTCTAGTTCGCATGGGAGGTTGATGTCGAGCTTCATTATGGCAGAGGGTTTAGTCTGAACATAACCTCACATTGATTATGAAAGGGAAAAAGTCACAAATGGTCCCTATACTATTACTTAATGTAATGTGATTTGATCTCTCGAACTTTCGATCGACTCAATTTGGTCCCCGAACTATTGGTAAATGCCCGATTTGGTCCCCGAACTTTCAATCTACCATTTGGCCCCCGAACTATTGATAAATGTTCGATTTAGTCTTCGTTACTATTTTTCCTTTTCTTTTTTTTTTTTTCTTTTTTTCGTTACTATTGAACTTTTCTTTTTTTTTTCCTTTTTTGTTACTATTTTTTTCTTTTTTTGCTTTTCGTTACTTTTTTTCTTTTTTTTCGTTACTTTTTTTTTTTCTTTTTTTCGTTATTATTATTTTTTCTTTTTTCGTTATTTTTTTCTTTTTTTTCGTTGCTATTTTTTTCTCCTTTTTTCGTTATTATTTTTATTATTTTTTTCATTACTATTTTTTTTTTTTTTTTTTTCGTTACTATTTTTTTCTTTTTTATTTTTTTCGTTACTATTTTTTCTTTTTTTTTTCGTTATTTTTTTTTATTTTTTCAATTTCGTTACGATAAGCAAAAAAAAAAAAAGGAAAAAAGTAATGAAGGACTAAATTGGACATTTATCAATAGTTCGGGGACCAAATTAAGTTCGATCGAAAATTCGAGGACCAAAATCGGACATTTATCAATAGTTCGGGGACAAATCGTGAGCCGATCGAAAGTTTAGGGACCAAATAACCTCACATTGATTATGAAAAGAAAAATGGGATTGTTCAGGTGAACTATTCGTCTTTTTGGTCAGCAGATGTTTATGGTTTCACCGTCACTTTCGGAGAATCCAAGTCATTTAGCTGCATATGCCTTTCTGTGCCCTGAATTCATAAATCTGTCTGCACAAGATCATGATACTTAGCTACGCGACACCACCCAAGATTAAGTTGTGCAGGAGCAGAGCACTTGCATAATAAGCAAAGAATATCAGGTCCGGATGGTGGATGTGACCAAGAACTGAAGAAGAAAGTGATGGATGAGCAAGCCAGAAGTCTCTCTCATTTGAGACTGACCTTGATGGACAGAACTCCCATGAAGTCTGTAAAACCCGATTTACGCAGGCTGTTGTGGATGTACTTTGTATCGAATGGGGTTCATAATTAGACTCAAATTGCGACACAAACGCGGTCGAGTCCCGGCAGCGCAAAGCAATCTTCATGGAGATTGTTCATATTCGACTTTGTTCTTGTGGAATTCCTCAATCCTTCTTTCATTTTGGAAAATGCATCCTGCTCTGTTCTTTTATAGTTCTCATAGACCATGCAGTCTTACCGGCAATTCAAAACCGCACCTCTGCCTTTTGTTACATTTTAAAATCATTTCCGTCTCTTTAAAATAAAAGGATAGTGATTTTTTCTCCTTTTTTCCGCTAACATAGGCTTTCACGTTATTAATAAATATAGAAGCGGCATCTTTTGATCTTTCAGTTTTCAAGCTGTCTTGCAATTGAATTAGAAGACAACACTGAAATTCCCATAGTGCATTTTATTACCCTACGTGATAATTAATCATATCAATTATAAACCCATTTAATAGTTTGATTAATTATATTGTCAATACTATATGTTATAACCATATTACATAGCAAACAATTATTTATAACCCACGACAATATAACATGCAATTAAGTCGGAATAGTTATTAGAGTGTAATACTAACTGTACTTGCTTGCAATTGTTCTGGTTTTACGTATAATTGCCTTTTAAAAAAAGAACACTTTGTTTGAGAATCTTTTTTACTACATTTTTTTTTAAAATTGAATAACATATAAATAACATGATTAGGAAACTTTATTTGTTTCTCACTACATAATGACAATTTTCTGTTATAATCATTTTTTCTGCCATAAAGCGAAGAGTTTAGGTTTTCCTAAATTCATCTCCATCTATATATATTGGAATTACCTATTTTGCGACTAGATAAAATGAAAGTCTAAGTAAATAAATTATAAAGCGATAAATCTCGAAGGCTGGAGTGGCAGGAGCCGGAAATACATAAAAACCCCTCCTCAACCACTGTCCCGCACTCCTCCTCCTCCTCCTCCTCCTCCATTCACCCGAATCGTCCGCCGCTCTCGGTGGCCGCCCACCACCGCCGCCGCGCCGCCGTCCTAACCCTAAAACCCTAACCTCCTCCCCCTCTAGCCGGACCACCGCGCGATGGCGTCGGCCGTCCCTCCCTGCGAAGCGACCGACGGCCCCGTCGTCAGCCTCATCAACAAGCGCCTCCGCGCCCTCCGCAAGAAGCTCAACCGCATCCATCAGATGGAGGAGTCCATGGCCCAGGGCAAGCCCATCAACAAGGAGCAGGAGGACGTCCTCCGCTCCAAGCCCTCCGTCCTCGCCTCCATCGACGAGCTCGAGAAGCTCCGCCCCCAGCTCTCCTCCGCCCTCCAGGAGGAGCTCTCCCTGCCGCCCGGCGCCTCCCCGCGACGATGACGCCCCCGCCGCCGCCGCTGCCGCCGACGCCGCCGAGAAGCAGCCGCAGCAGCAGGAGGAGCAGGAGCCGGGGACGGCGGCGATGCCGTCGTGAAGGATGTGCTGAAGCTGCTCTACTTTGGCTCGATGTTCGCCGTCAGCTCTCAGAGCGACTACACTTCCACGATGCTGACGAGGACGCACGAGCGCGGTTGCTGCTTGACTTACGACTACGTGACGGACGAGGCCACCGATCTGTTGAAGGAGCGGGACCTGGACTTGATTGCGACGTTGAGCAGCCTCTTGATCTCGAGGCCTGCCGACTCCAGCTTGTCGCACAAGAACGCTTTGCAGAAGTGTCTTCACCACGCCACACAATGGATCGCCAATTCCGACGAGCCGATCGAGCCCAACTCTTCTGTTACTTGTACATCTTTTTTGCCTGATTGCGTCTTCGATCATGATTTTGTTGCGTTTTATTTTTTTTTTTTTTTGGGTATCTTATCAGTGAAGTTTGAATCGCAGATGCGTCATTGAGGGAGCGGTTGAATAAGATAATGGCATCCGATTACTTCACGACGACGCCGGAGATGAAAGCTCCGGTCGATATGGCTGCTGCTGCTGCTTCTGGGAATTATGTGCCTTTTCAGGTCCCTGTCACAGTGCCTGTCCAGGTAGAAAGTGAAGAGCCTCAGTACGAGCAGAAGGTAAATGCATCCTTGCTGTTAAAATCAAGGCATGCTATATGTTAGGTGTTCAGCAGGAGGTAAAACAAAATGGTGCATATTTGCATATAGTTTTGCTTGTACTGGACTTTGCCTTATGAGATGATTGGCGTATTACTTGTTATCTGATATATACACTGCGGCTGTGATGTTCTCTGATGTTTTGAATATTGCGAAACCCTGACGCTCCTTATTGTATTCTTTCTGCATTTTGTTTACTTTACTGTGGTTTTCTCTTTATGAGATGCATGATGCATTATCTATAATCTGATTTATGCATCTCTTGTACATACTATGGCTGTGATGTTGTTAAGCATCCTTATTCTGTTTCATAGGTGTGTGGATTGTTCCTTGCTTAGTTCTTGGTGTGTTATATATTTTACTTTGGGAGGAGGTTTGGTCTCTTTAAATCTTGTTTTGGATTTATTATTTTTTCTCTGCTCGATAATTCTGAGAAGTTCAGATTTTTCTTGTATGCAACTTGTCGATATGATCAGTTACTGCAATGCTTTGTCTGAGAGTCTGTTATCCAGCCTTTAGAAGACTTGTGAATCTATTCCTTCCTTTTCCATTGTCACCTGTCCTTTTATTTTTGTGTGGCATGTGAGTCTCTGCAATTGAATCTAAATCCTGTAGCTCCAGTGTCCTGTCATCATTTAATAAATCCTGGTGCTAGTTCCAGTTAATTATGGTTTTGGAGAATACTCAAGCTTCTGCTGCAACTACAATAGAAGGCACCTATCTCTGTTGGTTGGTAGGCAAAATGGTGTAAATTGACCATTTTTTATTTTTAATATTTCTAAAGAGAGGGAACTAACCTATAGAGATTGGTGTCTGTTGCATCAATTACGGGCTACCAACGCATCAATTGCCTGTAACTGCCCATTGCAACCTAAATTACAGGCTAATGACATTTTTAGATTGCAATGGGCAGTTAAATGCATCATCTTAAGGTAATGAAACAAGGGGAAATGGACTTGGATAGATCCTGAAAAGAGTGGATTCTGTTGTAATGAGTTTGGCATACTTCATACCGCATACTAGTCAGTTGCGCTTCCCATGTGTATCAGGACTCCTCATTCTCTACCTCCCCCTCCTCACCATCATCATCCATTCTTAATTTTCCTTCTTCATTTGACTGTTTTTGCCGATTAGTGGGTCAGTACTCAGTATTCATCCCGCTACAACACCATCCTAAGTCCCTTTCCCTCCCTGGTAATATAGTTGACACATCTGCTGTTCATGTCTTCATCGATGGTCTGCATGATTATGTGGGTTTGCTTTTATTTTGTTTTTTAAATGGTATGAATTTTGAAGTTTCAGTTAGAGTTGAGTTTCTATTCAGTTCCAGTTTCTTGAAAGTTGTTTTCTTTGTGATATCTTTAAATTCTTTAATCTTGCTTATTATGGCAATTTCTTTTGACAATTACTCGATGTATTCGCTCTTGGATGCCTCTTATGGCCTAGATTTTATTGTAGCAATCTTCCATCCCAATTTTTCAATACTAATGCATTACCCTCATGCTTGATCTCTGCTAAAAAACTAAAGGGACATTTTAATAAGATTGCTTTAGCTATTCTACCCTACCACTAATGCAGTTGAATCTGGTGGTTGCAATGGCCCTTGCATGTTGACAGTCAATTGATTCACTTGTAATCAAGTTATTACCGAGAGACTTTTGACAAAAATTTAAGTACATGTTTAAAAATTTAGAGGCTATTGAACTTTTCAATTTAAAGTTTTGATAGGGGCTGCAGTCTGTTAGCTAAAAGATTTGAAGGAAGAAGAGTGTTTTACATGTCAATGTTATCAACAAAAGTGTAGTCCGAGAGAGAGAAAGGTTAATAGTTACTTTGCTGGAGGAAATTGCACATGGTAGACTTTATTCAATTTCTTGGTATTTTTAGGACAAAACAACATCTAGTACTCACAAAGTAGGTGTTGTGTAGAGACCCTCCAGCCTAACCCTAAACACCCTTGAGTTTTTTTCTTGAAATGCACATGGTAGACTGTATTTAATTTCTTGGTATTTTTATGACAAAACGAAATCTAGTATTCACAAAGTAGACGTTGTGTACCCTCTGACTTAACCCTAAATGCCTTTGAGTTTTCTTCTTGAATCTTCTGCTGGATTGTCAAGAGAAGATAAAAAGAACAACTAATTTTGAGTTTTACAGGTTAGGTTGTCAGCATAAGTGTTGCGTATGAAGTTGTCGATTACTTTAGTAATATTCATCTATCCAAGTCTATGCATATCAAGGATTGCTCCTTTTCCAACAAATTTACATGTGAGGTTCTCTCCGTTTCTTTCCCCCTTAATGGATGGGCGTTATAAAGAGGGTGTTTGACATTCTATGTTGGGCGAAAGTAATTTGGAGATAGATAGATGATGGATCTGATGATTGGACCCTGGTCATTCACATAATGGCATGCTGATTGACATGTGTAAGTTAGTTTAAAATAGCGAGTATTTCAATTTGAAGACATACTCTCTCTTTCTACCTTCTACCTTCTACCTTATGATGATTTCTCCTACTCCTATTTTCCAGTAAAATGATTTTGGTAAAGTAAATAGCAGAATTGTGTATAGGAAACTATATAAGCAACTGCCTAATTTTATCGTGGAAGGACCATGCAAAAGTAATACACCTTCTATTGGATAAGAAAGATCATTGTATACGTACGTGCGCGCGTGTGTGTATTAACACGAACATGCAGTTAAATGGATGTCCTATTTTTGCACGGTAGGGTTATGGAAATTCATGAGACAATGACTGGGCATATTATATGCGCCAATTGTCATTTTGCTGAGAAAATAAGCCCGTGGATATGGAGGTTCCACAAGTAGTGCTACGAGCTTTTGAGAGTAATTAGAAGTGTTGGGGAGATATGATCTCCTTTTGGAATAGGGGTAATTAAGGCTTATAATTCAACTTTTAAGCAGGCGCTGACATTAGACAGGGCTTCTTTTGTGTGACAGGGCATTGTATATGTGAATATGTGCGCATGCACTTGCCACAATGCATGCAGTGTAAAGTCTGATGCCAATGTTATTGGTCTTATCTTGTTTGAAAAATAGATGAAATTGGCTAATTTTACTTCTTTAGCTGATTAATTGCATCAATCACAAATTTCCATTAAATCTTTCATCACTGTGGATAAGGTTACAAACCATTTCTTGAAGTTCATTCCATTGAATTTGCTTCCATTTTGTTAATGTTTCTGGAATTCTATGTTAACGCGTTACTTACTACTTTTAAGTCATGGGTGAGGTTACCCTTTTATGTGCTGCAAGTAATTTCTCATAAGATATATGAACTTACTCCCTCATGTACAAGTTGTCTGTATATGATTTAAAAGCCTTTCCTGGTTGCTCCAAATTGGATATGAAATCTCCTCCATATGATTAGTTCTCTTAGGAAAAGTTTTGCTGTCTTCCTTTTCATTAGATAGCTTCTGTTTTGAACTTTAATTGTGTGCAGATACTCTTTGTTTTCATGATACATTGATATTTCTTGGAAGAAAAAAGATGTGTGTTTATCTAATTTTATGTGTTCTTCCT
Source organism: Eucalyptus tenuipes (assembly GCA_014182365.1). NCBI lineage: Eukaryota > Viridiplantae > Streptophyta > Magnoliopsida > Myrtales > Myrtaceae > Eucalyptus > Eucalyptus tenuipes. Next base: position 24,937,429 of record CM024538.1, on the reverse strand, counting down.
GCTTCAGTCCAGCATATCTCTCCATGTTTTTGGTTGTTTCCCTTAATCTTTATACTCAAAATAATAGTAACAGTTGATATAAAAGGAGAATGGAAAAGATAATAATAATAATCATTAGAAGAAGAAAGAGAATCCTTTTTTTCTTTTGGGTATAAAATTTGATACTTTATTTCTGATGTTTAAGCAATCTAATTATATGGTAGTGATTTTATGTTCTTTGAGAATTAACAATATGATCTTGCAGTGCAGTTGCACTGTTTATGTGATTACTTTAATCACATTTGATGATTCAGATAGGCGTGGGTAACTGTTTTCTGTTCTTCTAGGCATTAGAACTCAATACTTTTAGTTAACCTTTTATCAAAAGGAATAACAAAACAGAATAGCGAAGCAACATTGTTGCACTATATATGTAATTAGGCATTGCACAGGCATCTTCTTAAGGAGAAAAGGAGGAGGTTGCTTGAGATTATATGATGTAGTCTTATTCTTAACTAGGATTTAGTAGACTTTGGAACTGTAGTATGGTAATTAGCCAAAGGTTCTCTTTTATGAAAAAACCTGTTTTATTTTGTCAATCCTTTTAACAGCCGAATTCTTGTCTTATCAATTAGTCATCAATATGTTTTCATCAATCTTTTTAATGATCATAGTTGCACTTTACAGCCTGGAGAGACAATAAACTTGTTTGTTGACAAGAGTCTTCATTTATCAAATATCATAACCTAGCAAATGTGTCTCTCGTATTTTCTATTACAATGGCTCCCTTCTCTTATCAAGGTTATCCTAATTTTCAAAAAACATATCCTTGCCTTTTATTGCAGTTCTTGTCTGGTATTTTGCATGTCAAAAAAACAAGTAGAATTGAGTGGACTCCTATGTAGCGTAACAAGAAAATAATACTGAATATCTTGCATGAGAAGCCATGCTTATTTGTTGTTGATTATTTTCTGCTTGATACTGTTCCCTTCTTCTATAGGAGGAAGCAGGGACTGACTTCCAAGGACATGAAGTTGATAACGAATCTGATGCAGTTGATGATGTTCATAAGGTGCCTGCAGGTTTTCTCACTATATCTTTATGTTCGCTTTTATCAGTAGATTAATGAGCTCAGTGACTCTTCCTTTTCTGCAGGATGAAGTAGTAGCTGACAATCCTTCGGAGTTTGCCTCAGCTCAACAAGAAAATGTAAATTCGCAGGTGGAAGAGCTTAATCAAAGGGAAAGAGAGCAGAAGGATCATCAGTACATTCCTCGGAGAAACTACCAGAACCAGAGAGGGGGTCGTGGTGGAGGTAATGGTGGTCGCCGGGGTTATCCCAACGGTCGAGGAGGGAGAAGTGGAGGGAGGGGCGGTGGGCCCTACCAGAATGGGCGCGGCCACTATTATGAGCAGCCCGGTAACTATTATCCTAGAAACTACTACAACAATAGAGGGAGAGGCGGCAGGGGAGGTGTGCATTCCTACAACAACCATGGTCCGGCGGTTCATGATGGCCATGCCCCCGCTGATGTGGGGGTGGCTTCATGAGCAGACATTCAGCGGTGAAGAGGGTGATGGATTACTAGTTTTGCCTATGGTTAAGTGAAGTTACCTCAATGCTTTTGAGCTTGTGGTTTGCACTTAAAGCTGGACCTTAGATTAATGTCACTTACCGGACTCTATTCTCATTCCAGGAGTTTAGATGACTGAACACTTTTTTGGAAAACATGAAACATCCTTTTCAAATGTGGAATTCTGTAGAAATTTAGGGTATGTTTGGATTGACTTTCGCATTTTGCTTTTTCCTTTATCTAAATCTTGAGATCACGCGATTGGAGTTTTTTCGAATCTGAAATTCTGGGTACTTCCACATAGTTTCGAATCCGAAATTCTGGGTACTTACACATAGTTTCTCGTAATTTTCTAAAGTTTGATAATATCTTAAATTTTGACGAGAAAAGAAGAAAAACGGAACTTTGCTTTCGTTCGGAGTCCAATTAAAAACTTGTCTTTAGGCTTAATTGTGCAGATTGCTAAATAGTTATTTTGTACCAGTCCCTTCTCTTTTCGTTGGCGATCTCTGTAGAAGTTTAGCAATGGCTTTTTAAGCTTAGGAAGATAATTTTCCGCTTTAAGATGCTTTAAGATGCCGAAGGCGGCATGTAATAATGTGCATGGGAAGAGGGGTGGTGGGCTTGGTCCTCGTTTCCTTGTGCTTTGGAGATATATGCCGTAGTCTTCCAGATGTAGCCCTTGAAGGGCTTCCATTTGGGGATGCACCAGGTGAAAAGTAGTTCCCAGTTAGAATGGATATACGAAATTATGTGGTAAATTTCAGGGTAGCTTAATGCGTTGTTTACGCTTTGTCTGCGAGGGTGGAAAACTTAGGAGAGACGGAAAATTTTGTATCTCTCTGTTTTCCTCTCATGATAACTTCAGAGTTCTTTTTCCATTTTTCCTCACCCACCCACCTCCCTCACCTCTTCTTGCTTCCCAAGCAAACCCTGATCTCTAGTTGTCATGCAGAGTTTGGAGCAAATCCTGCCATGGACGGCGCAGGGACAGCACTGAGCTGACGGTGCTTTCGATTGCGACCTTGGTGTTGCTAGGCCGTTAAACTCGTGCTCGGCAGAAAATTGTGTTCCTGAAGCTTTGAGGCGGATTCGGAGTCAGAATCCTTTCGTTTTCCGCATGTCGAAGAAAATGACGGCCATGCCCACTTCGATTTAGAGTCGTCTGTCGGCTATCGAATCTCTGTAATGGCGTATGACGGCATATCGGGTGTCTTTCACTTTTGGTATGTCAAACAATCGATTATATTCTGCCTAGGCAAAGTGAACCGTTGGTGCGGCTGCAACTACGTCATGCGCAGTCATTCACTTCGTTTTTTTTTTTTTTTTTTTTTTTTTTTTTTAAATCTGAGTACCCAAAAGCAGAAAAATACCAGCGTGCGTTACCGTTCACTTACGGATTGGATGCATCTTGATTTATTGCTCATTATAGGATTAAAAGAATTTGTTAGTGGAAGAGAATCTCATGCTCCCCCCTAGAACCATGGGCTGTTAGGCTTTAATTTGCGATTTTGAGTGGGACATCATAATATTCCCTTCACCGTACCGCTATCCTGAGCGGCCCACAGTTTTTCCCTTTTTTTGTGCCAAAGATTATCGAAATTAAAATCCCCCGTGATTGGCTATATTTGGCAATTGACGTACCAATAGTTAAATGCTCGAACTTATTTTTCTTTTTTTCATTGATGAGTTATGAAACATTGACATTGTCATAAATAAACTTAAAAATAGAAGTGAGTGACATCAATATTTATAACCAACCAATCAGATTGTGGCTCGAGAAGTTTTCTCTAATTAAGGGCGAGGAAAAATACTTTGTATGATATTTCTTGAGGTAATGAATCATCTAAATATCAAAAGTCCTCAAGTTGTTCTAGAAAATTAATAGATCGCCGAAATTCTTAGACATCGGTCATTAGGTAAAAGTCCACCTTTGCTCCCTAAACTTGCACATTTTTTCAATCTTAGTCCTTAAACTTTTGATTTATCTAATTAGGTTTGGAATTTGCATTACTTTCTTAATCAAGTCCCACCAGTTTCAATTCTAATCAATTGGAGCTGACTCGTTTGTTAGAGCCAGCAAGAGTACTGACGTGGAAAACTCAAGTGCACTGTTCATTATGAGAATTGTCACTGCCCAAATAAAGGTTGTGTCCATGCATTAGGTGATAGTCCCCGATGGTAAATTCTACTTTCAAGTCAGACTCTTGCTAGCTTTGATGTATACATCAGTATAACTTCACCCGATCGAAACTTGTACCAAATAACCTCTCAGATGGTGTACAAAATTTTGTTTACTAAATGCTGTGAAATGGTTGTATAAGTGGTGTGACTCACCCTTTTTTAAATTAATGCAGCTACGGACTTGGTGGGACTGCTTCTAGACTTGCATTTATCCAAATTCTATGGTGGAAGTAGGGATTATGAAATTGATCGCACTTTCAATGAGGTTCTCACGGAATATCTAGTGCCTAGCAAATTTCTTTTGAGCCCCAATGGGAAAAACGCCGACTTCTCAGCTTCCAAAGACTAATATAAATAATTAGAGATGTGCTTGACTGGGATTCCAAGCTTGTGTGACCTGTACAGCACCCAACGCGAAAGATAGCAACCCGAATTGGGGCATCGTCGTCCGTTCGTACACAAAAATAATAAACCGGTTCGAACACAAAACTTGACCAAATCGAAAACCTCTCAAGCACCACCAAGTAGTGTAGTACGGACACGCTATCAGTTTGCCTTTGCACTATAAAAACCACCAATGGTCACGTAACGAATTCTTTCGCAAGCTTTATATGCCTTCGCCCCTTGATTTAAACGAGGTGTTTTTTTTCCTCCCTTCTTTTTAAGGAACGATGTTCCCATGTCCCGGCCGTCAGTTCGATGGAGAAACACCATGTTGCTGGACCTCCTGTCGTGGTCAGAATCTATTCCCGATACGTAACGGATGTCCCATTGCTGTCTTTATTGAGTATAAAACCCCCCACCAATTCCTCATAATTCAAGCCAAGCAAAGCACCTCCCAATCCCCAAAGCATTTGCTAGCTTTTGCATAAGCAATTAGCCATCGTATTGTAGGGACAAAAGGAGAAGGAAAGAGGAAATAACTGATGGGACAGAACGTGTCTTCCGAAGATTGCAACAACTGGGCTCCTGCGAAGGCGAGCCGTGTCATGGAGTTTCACTCCAAATCTCGCTGGGATGAGCATTTCGAAGCGTCGAAAGGAAACAACAAGCTGGTTAATGCTGCTACATTGATGACTGAACTGTTGCCCTCTTTTTTTATTCATCATTTCCGTTGCTTCATATTGACTGTGCTTCAAAATATTGGTATGGCAACAGATGGTGATCGACTTCACCGCCACGTGGTGCGGACCTTGCCGCAGGATGGAGCCGACGATTGACGAGCTCGCAGAAACGTTCGCTGACGTTGACTTCATCAAGGTCGACGTCGATGAGTTAATGGTACGGTTGTCGTTCTTTTCCGTCCCAAGGAATTGAAAAGGGCCGCATGATCATTGCAACAAAGTTGGACTTGCATGCCCATTAGGTGTCGGGTTTCGATCCTGTTTACTCCGGATAACGTGAACGTTTTTGTGGAAATGCAGAATGTGGCGAGGCAATTTGCGGTGAACACGATGCCGACATTCTTGCTGATGAAGAATGGGAAGGTGATGGACGATGTGGTTGGCGCCAAGAAGGACGAGCTCAGGAACAAGATTGAGCAACACTGCAACAAGCCACAACCATACCTTCAGAGCAATTCGTACCACTATGCCATATGACCGTCCCTCCTCAGTCGACAAAGTATGATCGGCCTGTGCCTTCCACAGATAAATAAGAACGTGTTTCTGACCGAAAAAAGAAAAAAAAAAGATCGTGTTTCTCTCTCTTGCTTTTAATATTTTTTCTTGGGAGTCGGTTGCTAAGAAACAGATGAGACACAGGCATATTCACTGCCAAAGATCATGCCTGAATAATAATCATCTTCCATGAGTTTCTGGCTGAATTGCTCTTTCGATGCAGCTAAGTAACAATCGAATGACATGGTTAGGGGACTAAATTTCCCTTCGGTCAACAGTATGAGCCGGAAAGTTTGCTGAAACGCAAACACTAATGGTCAGGGTGCCAACAACTTACAGAACAACCTCATGCGAATTGTACAAATGGGGTCGGACAATACAATGGAAATTGATCCAGCCAAACATCTTACATCACCATAGGACCGCGCATAAATATAATCAAACAAAAATTGAAAGAATTTGGTATAAACCTAAATAGAAAAGTCTCCAAGTGCCATTTATAAACTTCCAAGGCTGACAGAAACTGCAGACATCATGGCCGGTGATGGAGACTGGAGAGTGCTTTTATGATACTTCACCCATCTGACATCTTCCTTTTCTCGCTTTCAGATAAAATTGGGTCAATACTTCCTCTACGAACAATTAACAAGTAGAGGTCTCTGGAAGCGTAAAAGCAGAACTCAATCAAAGCTTATGAATATGTAAATCTGTAGAACGTTTTTGTACGCCCTATACTCTTGCTCCATGACTGCTTCACAATCCCTTACTTAATGAAGTCTTCAGCCACTGTTACATTGAAAGAAAAGCAGAGCAAAATATGAGAGAGAGAGAGAGAGAGAGAGAGAGAGAGTTTCATAGTAGAATGAAAACAACAAAGAAAGCATGAAAAAATGGAGAGGAAAAAAATAGAGCTAGTAACCAGCTGACGATATAACATTAGGAAGTTGTTGATCCTTTTCTTGTCCTCAATCCATCCGATCAACAACCACCTTAACTGGTCTATAAGGCAAAGTACACCCTTCAGATTACTGTGGCCACTGCAGTCTATAGAAAAAAGAGTTCTCTCCTAGAGTTTAGTAACGTTGCGCTCGCCAGGCTATTCCCAAGATAGTAAAAGGGCTTCATTTTCAACCCAGCTTTCCTTCCTAGTTCCAAGTAACCTTCTAAAATTTTGCATACTGATTTTAGAACTCTGTGACATCGTAGATGGAATGCTAAATAATCTTTTTTTATCCAAATGAATTGAGCTATGAGTTCTTCACCCTGTCTACAACGGTTTGCTTGGGAACTCGATTCTAGGCAACCCATGCAAGGGATATAAAGCTCAAACTGCTACATGATGATCACTGCTTCTCTAACACGAATGCTAGCTTTTCCTCATAAAATCATCATGCCTTTTCTGCTCATACAAAGGTTTTGATATATACAGCAGGAGAACCACTGCATTAAACGTCTAAACACCAGACAGCCATTATAAGAACCAAGAGACTGCTCCTCTTTGGGGTAGCGTGAACTCACTAGAGTAAGATTACCATGACATCCTCCAAATCGGATGCATCTGTACTGTTTACTTTAGCAATCAGATGCATTGTTACATCACTACTAAATCCTTTTGGCCCTTCAACAATTCATTCATATATTTATCTTACTCGAGGAATCTTCAGTGTTACATTTTTCAGTACTGAGATGAAGAGAGATCACATTTTTTCATGATTAGCCAAATCACAATGTTTCCTTCTTTGCCAAAGAGTAGCAAAATATCATAGTCTTATGCTGCTAAAGTATCAGCAGTTCAATGTGAAGTGGATTCAGAAATCACAAATGGAAGAATATTGACCAATCACCAATCATCCAATGCATTATATACTACTCAAGTAGACTCAAATTAGAACTGGCCTACAATGTATATACTCCAAAGTATAGAGATAATTCTCAGCAAAAGAAAACAAGAAGTTTAAACAAAGATCTCACCTATTGAGGAGGATGGCACAACGACAACATGCAGAGTCGAAATATTAGGGGGAAGTTGCAAGCGAAGTGGGAAGAGCTTCCCATTCAATGGGCTTCGAGAGCACACGAAAATGCCCTGCATCCCTGTCTCCTCCTCCAACTTGCGAGTCAATTCCTCCACATTGTTCCCCTTGAAGTTCAAAGTATAGCCGTCCATATCTTCCCCTTCGACATTCCCGTTTTCATCAGCAATGTGGTAGTATACGGTCCTCCCTTCCACTTTCGGGGGCGACCCAGCATAAGAATCATTCGACTGCACAAGCAAATCCAAGTACAAAATAAGTCAATTTCCACACACTCAACGTCGGCTTGCTCGAGTAACGACAGATCAATGCCAAACTCAGCCCAGCGGAGAAGTCTTATAAGGTCCACTGCAACTGTCCTTCACAAGCACAATTTATCAATCAGATCGAACGGCGCGTGCACATCTTCAAGGGGATTGATCACTCGGCCACAAAATCGAAACTTGCCATAAATCAATCTATTAACAAAATTGGCCAAAACCCATCTCTCCTCAAGCACTTGCGCAACATAAATCCGCAAAGATCCATTCATAGATACTAAATGAAGATAGAAAAGAGAGAGAGAAATGTAAAGTGGGAACACGCACCTCCTGCCGAGAGAACCGCCCGGAATTCACGGACGAGGACGAAGGCGACGTCGCGGGCTCGAATCCGAGGGAGGAGTCGAGGTGGTCGAGGGGCTCGACGGCGCGCATGGCGGTGGGGGACTGGACCTCGATCTCGACGACGTCGACGTCCCAGAGGATCCACTCCTGGGAGGCGGTGCGGTGGGGGACGTCGTGGGTGACGGAGTTGCGCCAGGGCGGGAGGCCGCCGTTGGCGCGGAGGAAGTTGCCGTAGCGGGTGCGGAGCTTGACGTGGCTGCCCTCCCGGACGGGCTCCCACTCGAGGGACGAGTCGAGGCGGCGGGGGAGGGACTGCACCACCTTGCGCCCGGTCATCCCCAGGAGGAAGGGCTGGTTGGAGGCGGCGAGGTACTTGCCGTAGCAGCTCTTGAGGCGGAAGACGGCGTCGGAGTTGAGCACGAACTCCACCGACCACCGGGCGTTCCGGGAGGAGCCGTCGCGCCCCTGGGTGACGCCCTCCTCGTCCTCCTCCGCCACCAGGTACTTGTCGTGGCGGCTCCGGAGGCGCACCGCCTTGGCGTTGCGGAAGAACTCCATCCCCGTCAGGAGGCAGAAGCCGGCGCCGGAGATCTGCCGGAAAACGGAACAGACAGAGAGAGAGGCGATTGAATGAGCTCACGTGGTGAGACGTTAAGACAGGGAAGCAGTTGAATGTGTCGTGACGCGACAGGACGCTGCTCCGGCGAGAGTTAAGGAAGGTGCCGGTCAGCGAACACGCCGAAAAAGTCAAAGACGGATGTTGTACGCGGCCGGTGATCGCGTGGGCCTGGGGCCCGCCAAGAGAGAGCGGCGTATATTCAAGGGTCCACCCGGGGAAGGTTCCTACCTCCCCTTTTTTTTTTTTTTTTTTCTTTCTCTTAGCCCTTTTTAACTTTTTTGAATGCTTTTGGGGGAGGGGTGGCGTGAATTCAGGATTCACGGCGTTCCTACGAATCTTTCAAAAAAAAAAAAATATCCTGACCTAAAAAGTTCAAGCTTGCTTGACGGGGACGGATCTTTCGGGTTGGATCCAATGGATTCCGGGCTCGAAATTACCGGCCTTATTTGCTCGTATAAATCTTAACTTTTGAGGGTCACACCCATCACCTTATGAGTGGAGCCTTATCCGATACATGTGAACATGACGATTTACACGTATCCATAAAAATTAATCGATCAAACATCCGGAATAGACAATTCTAATCCATCATGCGTCGCTAAACCAATCCTCAATACTTAAGTGCCTATATAAATTGATTGTTGCGAGGTGTTAGTCATTTAGCATTTGGATGCGATCGACTCGCATACACAAGACCACCCTACTTCTTTTCGGCTCTAATTTGATAAGAAATTGGAACCTCCTTAGTTGCGACACAGCAAGTATGTAGCATAGTCAAATAATTGCAGACTTAGGTGTCTAAGCTACGAGGCAACAGTGAAGTCCATGTAGCCTCTAGCTTTGATCAAGTGAAGTGATTTATACGACAGCCTCTGCTTAAGACCCGCGTGCAACACTTTTACTCAAAACTATGCAGCAGAAATATAAACTAGAAGAACCTAAAACTGCTTAAGGCATATACCCAATTACTCATCTGTACTATAGTCATCAACAGTGAAAATCCTTTCCGATTTCCCACACGGTGCGCATGCAAACATGCTGTCTTGAAACCACAATTTCTATCCAAAAAGCGTCCCCCCTGCTAGTTCACAGAATCGTCCCAAGTCCCGTGATGCTTTTGAATTGACGGATAACAAACACGCTCCACCTAGAATCCATCATGGCCTAAAGGAGTGGGTGCGAAAGCATGGATGGATACAGCCATCGTTGCCTTCGCTTTTCTCTTTATAAGGATTCTGTTCTAGGGCACCTATTAAGTGTGCATAAAAAAAAAATTAATTTGTTATTTTTCAACGCGCAAAAACGTCGTACTTTTTATGTCGCGTGTGATTAGCATATTGACAAATGAAAAAAATTGTTTTCTCACTGGACATCGCATGATCGACAAGTGTCCCGAAAGCGCTGATCAGAGAGACCTTCCTCCTTAAATTAGTGCTGCCATTATGTGCTGAAAGGTAGTGGGGAGAGGTGGTTGGAGGTTTCATCAGGGAAGCATGTGGAGAGAGAGAAAAAGAGAGGCTCCTTAACGTTTTAAATCAGGAGCGGCGAGTCATCCTATTCCCTCTCCGCTCTTTACACACGGAGGACTTCATTTCTACCCTGCACGTCATTCAACTTCTTGCCCAATCTCGGATTACTTGGTGGGCGTGCGAGGAGGGACAGTAATAAGATAACCCTAAACCTATTAACCGTATTAATTCAATATAAAATATCTTAATTGTACTAATTGAGTTATATACATTTTTCATAGTTTGCCAATTCAAAATATTTGATCAACTTTAACCCGAAATCACTAATATAGAGGCCTAGTGCCCACATCGACATTTTTTTAAATAATGTTTTTAATTTTTTTTTAGCATTTTTCATTTTTTTCTTCACTTTTTTAGGATTGATGGCAGGCAAGGATTATCGGGCGACCCTAGTTGGCACTGGGCGAGTGTGTCGAGGTCCTCACTAGCCCTAGTTGAGGGCATTGTAGCCCTTGCCTATGGCCAACAAGTCTTAACATTTCATAAGGAGTGTAGGACTCTTACGGTGTAACATCACTAAGGCGATCGGCTCTCCTCACCCGTTCACTGATTAGAAAAAGAAATGCTAGGTGGGCAGGAAAAGATGGCAAAGATGAACTTCTCTTAGTGGGCCGGTGGAGTGCTTGTTCAAGGGGGAAAAGATCAACGATCTAGATGACATAATCACTTAGCCTAGCCAGCATCAAGTGGTAAATTAACTATTGTCTATTTAATTCAAGAGGGTTCACACTAGATTCACGTAAAATTTATATGATACCGTACGTAAGTTACACTGTGATAGGCTTCATGAATTATATTATTTAGAGTATCAACGTCAGTACAAAGTATAAATTTTTTCCGTGATTAATTACCCTATAGAATACGAAAGATGAGGGGAAGCTTCTTTGACCCTATTTGCTAATCAATACAACATCTTCTGTCGTGACATTTCATGTCTTTATTCGGTTACTCTCTAGGAGCTACACGAAGGAATTGACATGGGTCACTTATGATAAAGCTCTCGACCGCGTGAGACTATTGGGAGGTTGCTTTCACTGAACACTAAGGTTGTCTTACGTTCACACTATTTTTCATTTCCTTGGGTTTCCAATATATATTCAAATCATTCAAGAAATCGATCCGCCTATTCACTTTATGTTATCACAGGTTTCGTTTTGATTAAGTGTCTGACTAGATAATCTAAAAAAAAATCTTAAGAAAAGTATCTAAAAAAGTCTTAAATTTATTACATTTTTATCAATTAAGTTTAACTTTTTAATTTTATCAGTTGAGTCAATTCAACCAATTTTAACCAGAAATAATTGATGTTAAAGTTGGCCATCTTATATGTCATGGCCATATTGATGTAGACTTTTTTTTTTTTCAATTTCTTTTCTTTCTTTTTGTTTCTTTTCCTTTTTTTTTCTTCTAAGCCTAGCAAGGGTCACCGAGCAAGTTTTGTCAGCCCTCACTTGTGGCCAATGAGAGTTGGCCCGGCCTCGCCTGTGACTAGTCATGGTTGGCTGGCCAACCCTTGCTCGACTTGGTAGAAAAAAAAAAAAAAAGATAAAGAAAGAAAGAAAAATCAAAAGAAAAGACAACAATAAAAAAAATTAAAAAAAGCAAAATTTTTCTGAAAGTATTATAAAAAAAATTATCAATGTTAGCGACACATGACACTGCCGGCTTTTACATCAGTAATTTTTGCTTAAAATTGGTCGATGAACTTAATTGACAAATCGTCAAAATATTTAGTACTTTCTCAATAATTTTCCTAAGGAACTTATGCACTAGTAATTATTTTTTCGTTTGTCTAGTCCTATATGATATCTATTTTATAAGACACCGTTTGTGCTATATGCTATGCACATATTGTGAAACTTTACTTCCTCACTCAAGCATCCCCCACCCCAACTCTCAAGAAACTCCCCACCTCTCCATTCTCAAGTGGTCATTGGGATAACCCCTAGTGGTTGCTCGAGTAATTCACTATTATCATTAATATGGTCATGTAGCTATACCATTGTAGTTACTAGATTATCTAGTGCCAAATCAACTATTGTCAACTTAATTCAATACGGTTCACATCATATTCACCTAAAAGTTATATGGTACGGTACGTAAGTTATATCGTGATTGGCTTCATGAATTATATTATTTAGAGTATAAAGTTAGTACAAACTTTTAAATCTTTCCGTAGTTAATTATCCTATTTATAGGAAAGATGAGTGGAAGCTTCTTTGTGCCCATTTGCTAATCAATACACCATCTTCTGTCGTGACATTTCATGTCTTTATTTGGTTATATTCCAGTAGCTACCCAAATGAATTGACATGGGTCGCATATGATTAAGCTGTCCACCGCGTGAGACTATTGTAAGGAAGGTTGCTTTCGCTGAACACTTAAGGCTGTCTTACATTCACACCATTTTTCATTTCCTGGGGTTTCCAATGTCTTCTCAACTCATTCAAGAAATCGATCCGCCTTTTCACTTTATGATATGACAGGTTTCGTTTTGATTAAATCTTCGACTAGATAATCTAAATAAGAATCTCAGAAAAATTATCTAAAAGAACCTTAAATTTATTACAGTTTCATCAATTCTATTTAGCTTTTCAATTTTATTAATTGAATTCATCCAACCAATATTAATAAAAAATTATTAAAGTGAATGTTGACCATCTCATGTGAAATTGCCGCACTAACATGGAATTTTTTTTTTTTTAGTTTCTTTTCTTTTTTTCTTCCGGGCTTGGCACCAGCCATTAGCAGAGGATTAGGGCTAGCCATTGGGTGAGGGCCACTAGCCCTCATTGGCCAAAAGCGAGTGTTGCCGGCCCTCGCTTGTGGTCAACGAGAGTTGGCTAGTCCTTGCTTGTGACTGGTAATGGTCGGCCGGCGACCCTCACCGAACTTGGTAGGAAAAAAGAGATAAAGAAACAAAGAAAAATGAAAAGAAGAAGAAGAAAAAAGACGAGATTAAATAGTAAAAAAGAATTCAAAATTTTTCTAAAAATATTACAAGTCAACGACACATGGTACTACCAGTATCCATATTAGCAATTTCTGTTTAAAATTGATCAGATGACTCGTTGACAAATTGTCAAAATATTTAGAATTTTTTGGATAATTTTCCCAGGGAACTTATACACTAGTAATTCTTTTTTTATTTTTTGTGAAACTTTACTTCCTCACTTACGCATCACCACCCCAATCCTCGAGAAAGTGAGGAATCAAACTCCCCGCCTCTCCCTCCTTAGGTAGTCATTGGGGCAACCACTGCCCCAATTGGTTGCATCAGTAATTCATTATAAGCATTAGTATGGTCATGTAGCTACAACATGATAGTTACTAAACTTAAGTTGGCTGGACCCCGACCCGAAGAAATGTTCTCTAGTCAAAGTAGACTCGAAATCACCAAATAATCAAGCTCGAGTGAAGCGAGCGATTCAACTCGTTTTCTACCTAACATTTGTCCTTTATATCGACGTTCATTCTAGAATTTCTTGACATTTTCTTTTTGTATGTTCTTCTATCCTCTACATGTGAGTTTAATTTAATCTTTAAAATTCACCTATCCCGCGTCTACTTTATTTATTTCTTTTATTTTTTGAGATTAGTGACAATATTTAAAATTTTCCGGAAAGCTTTTTTGACAAATGATGCGGAGAAATAAATCCGATAAATGTATGCGTGATATATACGCGTTATTTGATCAATAATTTTCCAAAGAAAAAAAAAATTCACTGCGCAAGATAGGTGCTAGTAGAATGAGAACTTCAAGAACAAGCAACTGGCACAGGAGGAAGAAGATGAAGAAGAAGAAGATGCATACCTGCTTTATCTCCATCTTGCTTGGGGCAACCGCCACTGCCGTCGGCGACACAACCTCCGAACGCGCCGCTACATCATCATCCCCGCCGACGACGGACGACGAGAAGCTCGAATACGCCGACGAGTATTCATCGGGCGCCTCCCAATCCGCGCTCCCCGCGACGGCCTCCACGTCCCACAGCACCCAGCTCTGCGTCCCCCGGCGAGGGGGTCGTCGTGCGTGACGGAGTTCCTCCACGGCGGCGGGCCACCGTTGGCGCGCAGGTACTTGCCGCACCAGCTCCTCAGCTTCACCTGGAACCCGTCCCTGATGGGCTCCCACTCCAAGGTCCAGCTGGAGAAGGGGCCCTCCCCGGGCAAGGCCTGGAGGACCTTCTTCCCGGTCATGCCGAGGAGGAAGGGCTCGTCGGAGGCGGCGAGGTAGCGTCCGTGGCAGCTCCGGAGGCGGACGAGGTCGCCCCGGCCCTCGACGGGCTCGACGAACCAGCGGGCGCGGGCGGCGGCGCCGTTGCGGCTCTGGCGGGTGGTCTGGCGGTCGTCGTCGGCGACGAGGTACTTGTCGAGGTGGCTCCGGAGCTTGACGGCCCCGGTCTTCGTGAAGAGATCCATCAGAGCTCACGAGCTTTGAACTTCCCTGCTCTTTCCTGCTCTTTCTTTGCTTTCTTGGGTTTCCCTCTTCAACGATCGGGAGAGGGCGGTGGGAGTGGAATATGCGGTGGAGTTCTGGACTGGAGTATAATTTAATATTTGGGAGGATGATGTTGAAGAGAAAAGGCGGATGGCGTTGGGATGTTTCTTGTTGGGATTGATAATCGGGGTTTTTCGACTTTGTTACGTCGAGCCTTTTGGTTTTTCTTAATGGGCAAGGTACGAGAAGAAGGTGATTGGATCGGTGAGTGGGAACGAGGACGGGGATTTTCCCACGGCTGATTCGAGATGGCGTCTTGACCGTGTGACTTCTTCTCGGGCTGAAAGCGATGTTGGAGGATTCAAAGAAAGAGGGCGTGGGCGTGGGCGTGGGCGTGGGCGTGACTAAAACTTGATACCCCGTTTGCTTACGTGTCAACCAGTTAAAAGGATTGAAATTGAAGACGCCAGTTTACCCTTCTAGATAAACATGAGGCAGAGAGACCATAGTGTATAAAGTATTTGAATTTTAGTGAGATATGACGCTTGAATTTTTTTTTATTCGATTAGATTATTTGGATTTTTTAGAATCCGCTCGATTTAGTGCCTCATGTTGCGCGGATTGCCATGTTATGCTTGTCTTTCTTTGCTTGATTTTTGACTCACCAGCTCAGCGAAAGGATGCGTTGCTATCGAGGTGGAGGGCGAGGTCAATCAAAATGGGTTCTTCCTCCAGGCGAGCCCGCTCCAGTTGCTGCTGCGCCGATCGCCACCGTCGCCTCCCACCTTGTCAAGTCCATCGATTGTGTGTCGTCGCCGTTGCCTCGTCATCTCTCTCTCCTGATCAACATTTAACACGGTATGTCCATCTTAGCGTGTTCGAGACGTCCGTGGCGATCAAGAATATACCTCAATCGATGTCATGTTAGGTCTGCAATCTTATTTATAGTACGTGGGTTGACCAGGTCTAAAGGTTGTGGGACACGGGAAAAAAAGAAGAAGAAAGACTGGTCAACAAAGGAAAGAAAGTGGACCCTTCAGCTCAACATATAAGAGCTGAGACAGGCCGAGAAAACACAGGAAGGAAGAGAACACGAGACAGGGAAGGAAAGGAAGTAGGAGTAGGAGGAAGAAGAGGGTAATCCCTACGGATGCCTCGTCTAGCTGACTTAACTCCGTATTACAATTCCTCCTGCACCTTTCGTTCGTCCAATTGAAGTAGCTATTTAAATTAGGATTAACTTTGAAGTTTTGTAAAATTTGAATCGCGAAGTCCGATACTTGAGTTATTAAGTTTTGGAATTTCATGAAAATTGTGGATTATGTGGTTAAAGAGCCATAAGATTTGACAGGAGTCATTTCAAAGCAATGATTTAGTTGGAGGGAAATTTTAGAGTTTCATATATGAGTTTCGCGTTATATTTAGGTTTGAGTAATCGCTTTGAGTAAGTGATTTATTGTCGCATATAAGTTGTTTTATTAGCATTCGAGCTTGTTGAGTTAGTGTTTTCTTTGATTTTGGTGTAGTCTTGTCTAATTGTTAGAATTATTAGATTGTCAATTTGACTAAGCCACATTATTTGGTGTGGGAACTCCCAAATGAGTAGTGCTATCTATTCTATAAACTTGTAAACTCATGTCTTGAAAACTATAAAGATTTGATGTATTATGAGTTATGAAAAAACATGTATATTGCGTCAAAATCTGGATTGGACATTTACTATTTTTTGGTATTTGAGAATGGTTTGGAAAATGTTTTAGGAAATGTGTTGTGAAGAGTAATGTTTATACTGGTTTGTAAATTCAATTTGTGAAATGAATTCCGAAATAGTGTGAGAAATATTTTATAAAAAGTAATCCAAGAGATGAGTTGATTTGCGAAAAATTATATGTCTTGATTTATGAAATCGAATTGTAATATATATTTTGGATTGACTATGTGGATATTAAAGAACATGGGTTTGATGCTTAATATCGACGTTAACCCAAGCTGGTATGCAAATAATAGTTTATTATATTTGCTAGCCATTAGCAAATATTGGTGAATAACTTTATTAAGGGGGGAGCTTAGTCGCCTTGTCAGCGGACATTATAAATGATCATGGTATTTATTGGACTATTAATATGTGATATGAATTTGGTCAATGGAATGGATCATTAACATGTAATTTGAGATTAGTTAGTAGAATGAACAATTGATATGTAATTTGATGAGATTTATTAATGGAATAAATCATTGATATACAAGTTGTTGAGATTGATTAATGGATTGGACCGTTGATGTTTGTTATAATATTTTTGATTTAACGAATGTTTTCATATATGTTTCTTGGCTCTGTTGAAGCGATATAACTCATTTTATACACATGTATTAAGATAAATAGTTTTGATGTTGTTTTGTTGAATGTGTATAGTGGATACTCAATTTGCTTAGAAAAGATACGCACTAATCACTGAAGTGTGATTGCTCACTCCCTCATTTCCCAATCTTTCTAGTTTTCTCGATTAGTGGCTGATAATACAATGGCGCTATTGATGGAGACTTTTTGAGAATTAGACCTTTGGGTATAGTTTGAGGCTGTATCATTCGAGTGGAAGAACGATTATGTCATTACCCTATCCTTATAGATTTTAAGGTGCGATAATATTGCCTTAGCTCAATCGAATCACCCTCGTTATTATTTGCGACTTCAACTCCTCACAAGCTTGATTTATCTTCTGATCTCATGATGTTCCAGACTTAGAGATTGAAGCATTATATTCAAAGGGAAAGTATAGACCTCGCGCATGATAAGTATTCTATTTTTGACAAAAATTATTTTTTTGTTTCTAACAATAAGTTTGGAATAGAAATACATTTGGTAATACAATTTTATTTTTCTATTTCTAGAATAAAATTTTAGTTTAGAAATAAGTTTGAAATAGAAATGAGAAGTAAAATTTTTTTACTTTTCTATTTCTGGAATAGAAATGAAAAATAAAAACTCTTCTCATTCACTTGTCTTCACTACTAGTCGGTCAATCACTTGCCATTGCTCGCCATTCGCTGCCGCCACTCACTATTTTTGTCGTCCGCCGCCACCCATGTGATGTCTGCCTTTGTCCGCCGCTGTCACTGTTGGTCGCGAGTTGTCGTTCGCCACGACCGGTCACCATCCACTGCCATCCGCTAGCCACCCTCTGAAGGTTGCCATTTGTCAGCCGCCGTCCATTAGTCATCGGTTTTCGTCCACTAGTCATCAGTTACCGTCAGCCATATATTGTTGCAGCCGTCCAAGAGTTAAAAATTTTGTATTGTTATCGATTGAATTTCTATTTCAGAAATAAAAATTTTGTATCGTTATTAAACACGTTTTTTTGTTACAAAACCCGTTCATTGAATAAAAATAGAAAAATAGTTAATTTTTTGAAACACAAAGGTTACCATATTTCAACCGGATAAGATGGGAGAACCGATCAATGGCGCGTACTCTGGACAAGAAATTAATTCAGAAAGGCCACATTGATCTTTGTTAAACACAAAGTTCAACCGAGACCTCGACGGTACATTCTTCCGCCACCCTGCTCTGAATGGGCGTACCCCGGCCAACTCAAAAGAGTGACATGTCGGAGCTGTAAGCAACCCAAGAACTTAGGTCCACAACATTTATTTTAGTACTCAGTCGTCACCGCACGATTGTACGTCTAAAACGAGCGAACAAGAAACTGCTTCTCCCTGATTCACTGGGGAGGAGGAGCTCTGAGCTTGGCCATTATCAACTTGGCGAACTCGGCGAGCTTCTCCGTCTCCGGCATCACCCCCTTCACCGCGCTGTTGGCGCAGAACCTCTCGGCCCACTTGGCCAGCCCCGGGACCTTGGCCTCGTCGAGCAGCTTCAGACTGTGCGTCCTCTCCGTCACCCTCAGCCACCCCAGGAAGCACCCGAACGCGATGTCGAGGAAGCCGATGGTGTCCCCGCCGAAGAAGGGCTTGCCCTTGCTGATCTTGCCGAAAGCGTCCTCCAGCAGCGACAGGCCTTCGACGACTTGGTCGATCGCCGCCTTCTTCGCCTCCTCCCCTTGCGCTCTGGCGATGCCACTCATCGACGGGAACCACTACGCGTGACATTGGCAATTGTTTGTTTTTAACAAAGCTAACAAAGCACTGTATACTAACACTCATGTACAAAATGTATACACTACAAAATATCGCAATTGAATTATCCCAGTTTATTAGATGCCCGCTCATGCTGTGTCACATCACTCTATATATATATATGTGTGTATGTATACACAGTCTTGAAATGACTTACTCAGTACATTGACGGAATAAAAAATCATTACATATATAGGGCAGTGTTGATGATGAGTATACAATTTTTGTTTATTTAAAAATTTATCTTAATGTACCAACTACTTCTCTTTTACATTAAAAAATCCTATAAATAGAATATATATATAAAAAAATATCCTAAATTTAAATTATAATTATACTAATTCAATCAAAAACATTTTTCTTTGTCAACTGAGAATTCAACCTCTTGCATTTGTGCTAATTTAGTCTATGAGTTCAATTTTGACTGACTGGAACTAACAAGAACACCGATTATCCTATATAGTGCTATCAACGTTGACGTGAATAAAATTTAATATTATAATTTTTAAAAAAAAAAATTATATATTTTATTTTTTTTTGTTTTTCCACTTCTTCTTCCTCTAATCGATCGATGACTAACCAAAGGTAGGGCCAACGTCGATGGATTTAGAGAAGCCTTGACTGGCCAAGGCTTGACTTCGCTAGGTTTGGTGAGGTTGTGCCTCACTAAAGCCCTAGCAAGGCTCAAGCCCTCACTTGAGGCCATGAGGGCTGCCTTTTTACTATGGCAAGGAGGAACCTCACCTATCCATGCTTGAGTTTAGTGAGGGACCTTGCCAACCTTGTCTCTAGTCTTTTGCCGAGACGATGACAGGCCGAAGGAAGAAGGAAGTGAGGAAAAAAAAAAAAAAAAAAAAAAAAAAATTTAAATTTTAAAAATTATTAATAATTGTCCACATGCTAGCCGATTAAAATTGGCTGGACAGATTAAATTGGCACAAATGAAAAAAGTGTTCAACTCAATTGAAAAAAAAAAAAATCACTAAATTGGTATAATTATAATAAGTTCATGACTTTTTTGATAATTTTTCCATTAATCAACTGTGCATACCATGTGCTTGACATTTTAATGATGTGATTTTAAGTAGATTAAATGATTTGAAAACTCTGAGCCCCAACAGCAGGCATTTGATCAAAATGAGACAGTTGACCTACTAATTAAAACTGAAATTGACGGCCCAAATCCAATCAACACCCATAATTTTCCAGAGAAATAGGGAATTAAAATTGAAATTGACCCATAAATATTGGATCAGCAAGAATCACCGCAAGCGCGAGAACCCCGATTGAACGAGCAATAAGCGCGGACAGTTGAATAGACAGTTCCGGTTCACGGCATGAAAACTAAAGAACTAGGTAATTCTCTAACCATGCTTAACATGATTCCCAAGGCTCGGCATGAGCAATGTCTCTTCCATTCGATCAACACATAAGACAGAAGGCTCCCAAAAAATTTATAATGTCAACTACAATCTGCGACTGGAAATGCTTACCATGCTCATCATCATTCATCATCAGATCAGCAACTAACCATAAGTACAAAAGAGGCTGAGATATCGAAGACGGGAACGGATACCTTCTCGTCGATGTAGGTGGCCCAGAAGCGGGCGGTGGCGCGGTCGTAGGGATCAGAGGGGAGGATGGAAGGGCCGGAGGAGGGCCAGGCCTCGTCGATGTACTGGACGATGACGAGGGACTCGCAGATGGGGCGGTCGGCGTGGAGGAGCACGGGTATCTTCTTGTGGACCGGGTTGGAGCGGAGGAGGAGCTCGCTCTTGGCGCCGAACTTCTCCTCCAGGAACTCGTACTCCAACCCCTTCAGGTTCAGTGCGATCCTCGGCCTCATCACGAACGGGCTCGGCCACGCCCCGATCAGCTTCACCTCCCCGCCCTTCGCCATTTCACCGGGTGATGCTCGCGCCCAGTGACGCAAAAAGAGAGACAGAGAGAGATCACACTAGGACGAGCGAGTTTGGTCTCGCAACGAAGGACAGATATTACAAGAGTTAGTTCAGCATATCAGGTGGCTATAAATAAAAAGGCAGAGAGAGAGAGAGAGAGAGAGAGAGAGTTGGTATTTGAGAATATCTTTGGGACGCCAAGGGTGAAACAAGGAGGTGCGAACGAATGGGCGTGACAAAACAATAAATGCCATGCCAAGGCCTTAACGATGGCGGTCTTCGTGCGAGACCAAGGTCTTTTGCAGGCGGATGAACACGTTTCATGTCCCGATGTGTCTTTGCTCCAGGTTGGTGTAAGACTCGACGAAAAAGAAGGGATATACCATATGCCAAACTTGCGCGAGAAATTAAGATAAGTGTGCCTCGACATCTCTCGATTAGGCATAGGTTAGATGTAGATTAGCACTTTGTAACGTCGTTCTTTGAACTAAAGTAGGCAGTTGGGTCTTCATGGCTTGGCGTTATTAGTTGGAAAGAAAACGGTCGATGTCTTTGTGGTGAGGAATTGACCACGACGGAGGGATAAATGCAGTAAATGATGGTCAGACCGAGGACCACAATGGTGGGGGATATTGTCAGCACCGACAGCCTTGGAACACTCATAGGGGGGCCGGTCGGTGGCTTCAACGGCTGTAGTCGAAACACCGAGGCTCCAAATCGTGCGGTATTTATTGTCTCGGCCTCGTTATCAACTACCCACTCGGAGCCTAGTATCACAGGTCGGTTGATTCCAAACTATCACCCATCTGTGCAGTCTTAGGATTACGATCCCAAATTAACTGTACACGCACTCATCTCACAAGAACAAAATGTGGGGATGAAACTCGAATGTATTATTCGTGAACAAGGGTGTGTACATCTAAAGGGAGAGGGTCCCTATTTATACATAAGCGGGCTTGGTCCTAACCGTTGATCTCCTCTCGATCCAACAGTCACATTCAAATAGGTACAATCATTACAAGGCTACATGCAGCTCAAGAGGCCCTAAGGCATGGGGAAGGCCAAGGGACGTCTGCCATGGTTCTACAAGGTCAGTCCATGGGGGACCCAAATGTCACCTGACACAAGGAACTAAACAGCCATGGGCTTGTCCTGTATTGCGCATGGGCTGGTTCACATTACTCATGGGTTGACTCATGCATTGATCACGGGTCATTCTTGGATTGTTCATGGGCGGCTTGTGGGCTGGCCCTTGTGTGGGATCATGCTAGTCCTTGGGCTGTCTCACTAGCGTGGAAGAAGTCACTAGCAGATGGACCAATCGATCCATCCCACGAATAGAAAACATAGGAGGCACCAGGTCAAGGCCGTCACTTTTGGCCGCCTTATTTTGCCATTCGAGATGCGTCACGATTTTTAGACGTCGTGTTGACAAAATGCCTTCGACGCACTTGTTGAGAATGCTCGATACAGAATGAGTGAGAACTTCCAAAACCAACCTTGGTTTTGTGCGCGCACCGAACCATCCTCAACTTTCGGAACTTTCGATAATCGTCCTCATGTTTAGGACTCGAGTTGACTGTCCCTCATAATTCTGTACACGAATGCAGTCATTTTATAGTAAGGAGAAGATATTAAAAGCTTTGGACCTGAGCAGGTCCTTAAACTGCCCATGGAGGTAAAGGCGGGAGAACCGCCCTGGGGTGGGTGACCCCGTACTTGCCTCCCCATCCCCTCAGCCGGGTGGATAGATATAGGCTGGGGATTTGGGGGCTTGTGAGCGGTGAGGTACCACTGCGTCGGGAAAACCCAGCTCGGATCCTTACTTTGCTTGGGGAACCAACCCCAACGAATGCTAAGGCTGGACACAAGGTGGGTGAAAATCCCACAGGCTGCTGGACATGCCTAACAGCACAGTTCTTCAACCAACTGGTCCAGTAGTTTCCCCCGGTTGAAGAACTGTGCCTATACATGATATACAATTTTGTCGCCTTCCTCTTTATTTCTGTTCCTCTGTGTGGGGGGAGCCTGTGTTTCCTAATAGCACGGTAGACAGTGAGAAACAGATGGTGCGGGCCTCATTCAAGAGAGAGAGGAGAACAGAAGCAAGCTATTAAGAAAATTGGAACGCTGGGCCAAAGAGCTTTCCTCGTCCTTATTGTCGGTTTCGCCAAAAATCGGCGTCGACCAAGTAATAAAAAAATCTTTCGCTCGACAATTGACTTCTTCTTCCTCGTCCTTATTATTGGTTTCGTCAAAACTAGGCGTCGACCAAGTAATAAAAAAATCTTTCGCCCGACAATTGACTTCTTCTTCCTCGTCCTTATTGTTGGTTTCGCCAAAAATAGGCATCGACCAAGTAATAAAAAAATCTTTCGCTCGACAGTTGAAAAGAGCAAAAATCCATTTAGTAACGTTAGTTAATGTTTTTTTCTCCGAAACAGATCAGTAGCTAAAAAATAGATTTAGAATATAAATAAGAAATAGAAAAAACCCACTTCTTTATTCTCGAAAAAGAAAAAATAAGACTATTTTAGAAAAACAAGCTCAACGTAACCTAATGTTTGCCTTTACACAGTCGACATAAGGTTTAGTCTCTTGACTCAATTCAAATCCCATTTTTTGGAATAAAAAAAAAAAAAAAAGAAAAAATCCGAATTTTTTTAAAAAAAATTATAAATTAGATTTTGAGTAGTTTTACTAGATTTTGGTGCTAATTTTAATTTAGAATAAGTTTAGCATAAAAAATGTGAAAATATTTTGATAAATATTGGATTTAAAATTGAATAAGCTTTTAGGGTTACTCTATGGATTTTTATTATTTTTTTTTAAAAGACAATGCGAGGTCACCAAAACTTGGCGACTCCAATTTTCTTCCCTTGAGATTCTATAGATATCCTTTAAGATCATTCTATTAGATGACTTTCAATAAATTTTTGCATGATCATTTGTCTTGTGTTCATATCAATCAAATAAACATGTGCTCCATGGATTTCCAATATCAATTGCTTGAAGGTTTGATGAGTTTATTACCAAAGATCGCCTTCATCCTCAATCGTTCCACCATTGCCCATTCTACCAAGTAACGTTTGCTCTTCTTCTTATAGCTAGAAAAGTTCAAGAAGTTTATGCACCCGTTTGTTGTAATGCTCAAAGATTTACTATCAACCTACTCAAATTATGAATTATAAACCAATGAGACTCTCCGCTGCCCTTTCTAGTCATCTATTTTTGACTAACTATTATGTTGGATTTTTAGAGACTATGTTAGAATATCTTGATCAATTAAGTCCTTACAAAGGTCCAATTTTATTCAAACATAAGTTGTTAAGTCTCAATTAACATTTTTATAAATAAAAAAATGGAATATAAATTTTGTGTAGTTACCAAACGCATTCTTTTATTTAGAAACTTGTTTAGGGAATAGAAATAGTAATTTCTGAACAGAAATTACTCTTAGGAAACAGAAATGCTACTAGACGCACCCTAAGCCTCCTATCCGTACACCGATCTTATCCATAAGCGGATACAATTCTCAAGGCCATTATGTTACTTAATCGATATATATATTTATTTATTTATTTATTTTCCTATGTCCAACATTTAACCAAATTAAACAACTGGCTATACGTTGGTTGTTATCAAAACAAATATTAATCGCCCAATCGCCATCATGTATCAATAATCTATTTCATGGTCATTGATAATCATCGTTCATAGCTATTGATAAGTTCTTCCATTATCGATAACTACATTATGCAACTGTCGTTGACTATCACATAACTTGCCGATAACCATATTGGTTTCATAACCAGGCTCTATCTTTGACCAAATCAAGTTCGTGTCGATTATAAAGAGGTAGTTATTTTTATTTTTTTGTGTAAACATTATGGAAGATACTTACTAGATGAGACTTGTCCTATAAGTTATTCACATTCGTCACATTTCTCAGGAGGCAATTGCTCGCGTAGATTGGGCTAGCAAATCATGCCTTTATCGCAAGAGAGATAATGACACCAGGATACTTTTTAAACTAAGTTTACAGAATGCTCAAGCAAATTTTAGGTTGGTATTACGGTTGTGAAATGGATGTGTTGGAACTAAAATCGTCATATCCAAAATAATCTGTTTAATCAGTTTTGACCCGTTTATATGTAACACAAATTTAATGAGCCATCCCTAATTGACACATCTACCAAAATACTTACATAATTAATGTTAATTATAAAAATCCAATATCACCTAGTTAACCCACTTTAGACTCTTCATGTATACATGGTATTTGGATAAAATCACTATTTCGAGTTTAAGAGGCTACATATTGGCTTTTAACATTGCATAGCATTTTCAATTTTGGTATTGATTCAATGAAGAATAAGGGAAAGTTAGCACTTAGTAGTGAATCTATAAAATTATAGCAACAATTAACGTGGAGGAATTTAAATTTAAATTAAATGAAAGGTAAGATATTGATGATGATTTATGTAGACCATGAATTGTAATGACAAGAACTAAAACTAGAATACTGCATAAAAATAAGAATGTCAAATGCAATCAAGGAAAAATATACTCCAATCATGAATGGACAAAACTTACAAAATTAATAATAATAATGGGAAAAAAAGGTTGTTTTGATATTTCCAATAAGGGTGAAGACGAGCCCATCCAGTGGGCCCACCAAGACTTCTTTGATCTTAGAACAATCTAATGAGTTTATTATTTTCTACAAAGTGTGAAGAAAGAGTCATAAATATAAGTGGGGTTTTGGTGAACTGTATACTCATTTATTAAACTTAGCTAACTATATACTAACCTAGCCCATTAAATATGGGTTAAAAAATGGTTATATAATCCATTCTGACATGTCTAGTTAGTAATTAAACTAGTGAATTGGATTAATACTTAGTGAGCTAGTCTACTAAATGACTTTCTAGATGATTTTTGTAAATCGATCTCGATATATCTCGCATTGTTCTAATTAGGGAAGAAATTAAGTGATAAATGATGGAAAAGATGACTTTGGAATGAATAATGAGGTTCTCCTTCAATTGGAGGTCAATTTGGTCTGGTCACTTGGAATTGCTATGTATGTTAGCTATAATTGCGGTGGAAAGTGGAAACATACTCATGAAAAGTGAACAACTGAACCCGCACATAAAAGTAAAACTTGCAAGAAGTCATCCGGGACATCCCATGCGGTGCAAAAGCAAAGTCCAACCGGAAGTGGGAACCCTTGGACGTAACGATAGTAAAAAGAAATTCTTTACGTGAAAGATGGTAACTGCTCTGTGTTGAACGGGAAGGAGAGCAGGTTTCAACACCTACTCTCTCACCTGAGCCGGTCTTGCCTCGACACAGATTCATGCGAACCGGATCGATTCAAGCGGTCAATCGTGCGGACCATAACAGATTCGACGCGCGTCTCATAAAGATTAGTGGTTATGATTGCACACAGTCCATTAATTGATCCCTTCTCATCTTGGACGCAGCGGGAGTTTCGCACATCAGTTTCTTGCCCACTTAAAAAGGGAAAGGTTGGTGCTCTCAGTAGTTAGATCCGTCTCGAGATTCCAAACTACAGACTATGCCTGCCCCGGACGCAACTAAAAGTGCACATGGATGATACTTGAAGTTCTGTAGAGAACTCCAGCACAATTTGCCAACCTGCACGATGTGTTTTTATCAGCACGAGACAAACATGATTTCCTCTCCCGCAACATATGCAAAGCTTTGTTTTTGACAGCAAAAGGCACATGATTCTGACAAAGACATTATTCCTCTCGAGTGTCTTTGTATGGCCAGCTTAGCCCGTCCAAATTTTTCATAGTTGGGTTATAAAGATGATGCTAACCAATGGAAAAAACAGAAAAGAAAAAAGAATCACCTCCTCCATAGGGAACCCGGAAGTTTTCGAACTTATTCCGCCATAAAAATGCTCTCAGGTCTCAAGCGTACCATCCTGGTCTTGCTCTAACATCGTTTTTTTTCGGTCAGAGGTCTTTCTCTAACATAACAAATGAAGTGAAGGATTACATCATGATGAAGACCGGTAGACATGGCAGGGGGTCTCGCAACACTACCTCAGTTACGCCTATTGCTTGCCCAATATTCTAGACCTTTTAGAGGGAAATAGTTGCATAGATCCTTCAAATTCGGTTAATTAAAACCTTCAAATTGATAGATCCCGCCATGATCTAAAACTTTGTTCCTAGATCTGCACAAGTACTTCTCCTTTCCAAGAGGGGTATAAATAAGGATTTTGGTCCTCGCTTTGGTTTATGCAGGATCTTGGGTAAGATGTTCTGGATCTTTGGGACATATCAAAAGAGCAGGCATGACTAGTTTAGTGATTTCGAAATATTGGGGGAAGAGATCTCAGGCATCCCCCAGAACAATCAAATAAGAAAATCTCTGACAGCGCATCGTCATCGAGACACAAAGACTGTTTTCAGCACAAAACACTGTAAAGCAAAAGGAAGACAAAAGAAAAGTTGGAAACGAGAAAAGCAGAATCTCCGAACTTTAGAGCTTTTGTCGCTTTCTTTGCCTAAATTTTAGCAGGTTCCATAACGAAAGCTAAATTCAGTGTCTCCTTCCTTGATCAGAGACTTCGACCCTAGGAGATACCCTCAACTAGGACTCAAAAATGCAGTATCAGCTCCTGAGTTTGCTCATAGTGCTCACCGTGTATGCTGCTTCACTTGGAGCAGCATATGTACATGGAATATGTACTCCCAAAGACCTGAAAGGACTGACCGGTTTTAAAGCGGGCATTGGCTTCGATACTTCTGGAAGGCTAGAGAAATGGGTCGGCCTCAAATGTTGCGAGTGGGAAGGCATCTCATGTGATAATGCAACAGCCAGAGTCACAGAAATCCGTCTCCCTGGATTTATTTCCACAAGCGACTACGTCTACCAATCTGAGATGAAAGGCTGGTTGTCTCCTTCCATAACACTCTTGAGCTCTCTTGAAGTCATTGATCTTGGTGGACTCATGAATCTCGCTGGAACAATCCCGCCTTCCATCGGTTTCTACCTCCCAAAGTTGCGAAAGGTCTACCTGTATGGCAACCAAATAAGCGGTATGTTACCAGAAAGCATTGGTAAGCTCTGGCAGCTCGAAGAACTTTTGTTGTATGAGAATAAGCTATCTGGGTCACTCCCTCCAGAGCCTAGGAAATCTCAGAAATCTGAATTCTATGATTATGTACTCAAATCAATTTTCTGGTACGGTACCCGATTCTTTTACAAACCTGACAGGGCTGGTTCATCTGGATCTCCACAACAATTCTTTTATTGGCGCCATCCCAGAAAATATTGGTCAGTTGCACAACATGAAAGAGCTCGATCTTTCAAACAATTTCTTAGGAGGGAGAATTCCACTTTCCATTACTAACTTAACTGCCATTTCAGTCTTGTACTTGGACACAAACAATCTCGATGGAGAAATTCCGAGCCCCTCAAGGTTAGATCAAATGCCTTCCCTCAGTTTCCTAAGACTCCACAATAACCAGCTAACTGGCGAAATCTCACCCAGTTTTGCCAATCTGATCTCTCTCCAGAGAGTTTCTCTCGCACATAACAGATTGAAGGGAAGTATTCCTTCAAGTCTGGGAGCTCTCTCTGCTCTAACAGAGTTATATCTTGATGACAACCACTTATCTGGCATAATACCCGAGTCAATGGGTCATTTATCCCAGCTCTTGATTCTAAGCATTTCAAACAATATGATCCGAGGACCATTGCCTCAGGAGATGTCTTCCCTCTTCAATCTTCAAATAATCAATCTTTCTTTTAACCAATTTAATTTCTCCTCCATCCCCCAGTGGTTGTTGCGATTGCCATCTCTTTCCCAAATTTATATGGCTGGATGTGGAATTCAAGGAGAAATTCCAGAGTCCTTGAAGATAATGCCTAGTCCAATACAGGAGCTGGATTTATCAGGCAATCACCTGACAGGAAATTTGCCATCTTGGCTTGGAACACTAACTCAGCTCTACTTGTTGAATCTCTCCAGAAATTCGCTAGTTGCAGATGTTCCAGAATCAATTACTAAGTTGAATGCTTTGGGTGTCCTTGATCTCCACTCAAACAAGCTAACAGGCGACGTAGGTCAGGTGTTCAAAATGGAGCAGAGGTTTCCACAAGGTCCGCTGACTTATATTGATCTGTCTGATAATAGATTTACTGAAGGAATTGAACAGATAGGAATTGGAGCAGAGTGTGGAGTCCAATCTCTAAATTTATCATGCAACTTTCTCTCGGGGAGACTACCAACAACAATCAAAATGTGTTCATCCTTAAAAAGCTTGGATTTGAGTAACAACAGCTTGGGATTTAATCTGCCGGATGCTTTAGCAAATTTAAGCTCACTAGAGGTACTGAAGCTGCAAAGGAACCGGTTCACTGGCAGCATACCAGAAGGATTTTTGAAGTTGAGTAAATTAAGAGACTTGAACTTGTCGAATAATCTTTTGGTGGGGCAAATTCCTGCTGGTAAACCTCTGACAAACTTCCCCGAGAGCTCGTTCTCTGGGAACACAGGATTGTGCGGGAAGCCCCTTAATCCCTGTAAGCGTTGAGGATTTGCTTTCCATCTTTCTTCTTTCAGCAAGTAAAGCATTATAGAGAATGAATATTCAGTGTTTGAAATGAGGTCCCATCTATATATATACGTGTAGTTGGTTTTATGTTAATTTGCACTAATTCTCATAAGTCAGAACATTAAGTAGATAGTTATATTTCTCAGTCCATCACATGATGAACTCGTTTTCCTTTTTGTTTTCCTTTGTTGTAACATATAATGAGAAACAGGAAGGATTTACAATTGTATCATGGCAGAAAACAGATCAAGAGGTTTACTAAAAGTAAGATTTTCATCTCGTAAGAACTCGTGATTTCCAAAAACTGTACTTGTGCTCATGCATGCACAGAGTCACGGACATTTTACTTGCATTTCCCCGGGAAGAGTGAGAAAAGCGGCAACTGTGACATGCAGTCATG
Organism: Eucalyptus tenuipes; assembly: GCA_014182365.1. Taxonomy (NCBI): domain Eukaryota; kingdom Viridiplantae; phylum Streptophyta; class Magnoliopsida; order Myrtales; family Myrtaceae; genus Eucalyptus; species Eucalyptus tenuipes. The sequence goes on along the minus strand of CM024538.1, from coordinate 24,907,808 downwards.
CATTAGCCGTTTGCATTCATATAGCTACTCAGAAATTCATTAGAACATTATAATATGAGATAACAGTACCATACAAGAGGGAAAGACCCGATTATTGTCGTTGTAAACCGAAAATCAGGGAAAAGTTGACTGATCCAAATCAAGAAAATGAGCTTCAAGGCTGTTAGGCCTTTTTCATCTTAATTTTTATTTAGGACCAATTTTAACCAAGGAAACAACCAAAAATGCTCGAACTGAACAATTTTGCCTGATCACGTCATTTTTATGCGTGTTGCTGAGTATATTTCCATTATAGGATGCGGAAGTGGATTTTACAGTGGACGCAATGTAAACTCTATGTCCATGCGGATGGTTTATGTTAAAAGGTATAGGGAAGTGGGTTTTACCTTAAACAATACAAATGGGATACTGGATGTATTGGCAATATAATGGGTGACAGATATTAGTACAATCTCAATAAATGATTCTCAAGTATTATAAGCATCAGCAGTACTCGTATTCACAGCCGACAGATAATTAACTGAGAACCTATATTTTTGGAGTACAGACATAGTGGTTCAACTTATAGACATAAGCAAGGTTGAAGTAAGGAGAATTCTGAAGTTGTCATAGAGAAATGCATCAGACCAAAATGAAGTTGTCTGTCATATAGGTTGTGCCCCACCGAAGGTATTCCACCTTGGTTCAAGCCACCCCCATTAGATTGGAAAAATGAGACAGCCGCCCAGATCACCCGCAGGAGGAGGATCACCACAAATACAGAGCCACCAAGAGTGCAAGCCACCTGAAACCAGCACCAACACTAACATCAGCAGTCGAGGGTCAAAGCCAAAGGCTGTTCCTTCTAAAAAGTTGATCTAGTTATAGCCAATTCCATTTACTACGCTGCGGCACAGTGAGATGGAGTTGCAGCTACTCAATGATCAACTCGTACTCTGAAAATGCCCTCCACATTTTTCCTCATTATCTAACTTTTCAACAAACAAAGAACCTATCGCTCTAGAAATGCCATTGGAGATTAATGCTCTCATAAAGGGCACAAATGGAAGAAACGTGGAGTGGATGACATACATAATATAGACAGTCATCAGTCTTAATACATTTTTAGTGACATACAGTCACCAGACTTGAGGTGAACCTCTTGAATCCACAAAGTCATTCATATTTGTTGATAAAAAGTTCCTCAAGTACCTCAAGAAGTGCCTTCAAAATGGAAAGTGACGCTAGTAGTAGAATCCCATCAACCGCAAAGGAAACCTGCAGTTTCCATCCAGGGAAGCATTCGAGAACTACAGTCAGTGTCAGTCAAAAAAGGGTAAGCACAAGCTGTATGCTGTTCAAACAGTAATAGCAACATGAGTACACCACTTCAGTTACTAAATGGATGAAAGCCAGCAGCTTGATAAAATAAACGAAGCTGAAGATAATATATATATGGGAAAACAATTTGAATCAGATCATCGGTAACTTGCTCCAAGGACAGGCCCTTTTTCAAACAGTGGAACAAAGAAAAACTGTCTCCTATCTTATTCTTTTCGGTTAATCTGCAGACTGCTTATTTCACCACTGAAGCTACTGTAGTTACCTGAATTCCCCGATTCAACCATTTTATAAATAATTTCTTTACGCCAATCAAGCAGTTTCCATTATTATTTCATGGCATGATAAGGCCAGCAAGTTGATTTCTCAGGTGCCTAAATCTCTTGATGAAGTCAGGTTGATTAGGATGAAATTTTTTATATTTACAGTTCCGGTATAGTGTAAACTAACATTTAAGGGTTTACAATCTTGCATGTTACAATCCAAAGGACAAACTTCTTATTTAAGGGCAAGGCAATGTCATGATGAGCTGATAATAGTTACTTATGCCGCAACTTCGGTTAGACTTGCGACATAGGATTAACAAATTCAACATTTTCTCTATTCGACATTACCATCACGACTTGACTAGTAAAGTAAATGTGTGTGACGACATTCTACGGTACTGGGCTTAAGCTAAAAAGTAAACGACGAGCCTAGACATCACAGGCCGCGAAATGCTCTTTAAAGAGGAATTAGATCAAACAGGACATGAACAATTCTCAGTTTCGCCTCCTGCCGATCCTGTATAAGCACCGAAAGCCAAAGCAGATTGAGAAAAAGAATTCACCAGCTGCGGCGGTATCGCGTCGGGCAGAACGGAGCGAGAGCCCTTCTTGGCTCGCCGGGCCACCTTCCTGAACATGCTCTGCAAGAACCTGAGCAGCAAATCGACGCTGCTCTCCGCGTCCTCTTCGCCGTCGCTCTCGTCCTCCATCATCGATCCGCCGTCACCTCCGAAGAACCCGTCGTCGTCCAGGTCCTCCGCCGGCTCGCCGGCCGGGTGGTCATGGAGGGAGGACTCGGGGCGGCGAGCCGTGCGGAGCCGGGGCTCTCGGGCCGGCCGCCGGGGGAAGGAGAGAGCCGGAGGGGGCGCGAGCGGGGAGCGCAGCAGGGGAGCGATGCTTGTCGGGTTGCTTATGCGTGCTGACGAAATTGCGGCTCGTGCTGCCATGGAGGTAAGGCGGTCATAGTTTAATGGGAGGAGCTGGTGATGGGGTTGACCGCATCCGTTTTGAGCAGCGACGCGGAGGATGCCATGGGAGAGGAAGTTAGAATGGATTATCCACTACTAAATAAGTGGACAAGGGAAGATTAGGCGTGAATTATAACCGTTTTGTTTCTAAGAATAATTTCCAATTTTAGTTCTATTTACTGGACGAAATTCTTAGTAGAGATACGTGTTTGATTACATAAAATTTCTGTCCTCGAAAAAAAAAATTCATTTAATAGGCTTCTTAAATATCTCTTTCCCAAACTCTTTTTTCATTCGTTGTACTTGACTCTCTCCTAAGATAAAACATCATTAATCAACCAACGGCTAGCGACGGCGGGAGGGCAGCCAACCACAGTGGATTAGTGACGAAAAGCAACAACAGCGAGAGGGCAGCGAGAGGGCAACCGGTTAACAAGTAACAAGAGTGAGCAATAAGAAAAACTTTAATTTATATTTCGAAAATAGAAAAGTAGAATATTTTTACTTTGCATTTCTATTCCAAATTTTTATATGAGCTAAAATTTATCTTAGAAATAGAAAAATAAAATTATATTATCAAATGGATTTTTATTTCAAATCTGTTTGCCACGAATAGAAAAATTAAAAAATAGAGAAATAATTATCATGCTTACCCTTAATTTCATTCACCAAATATGGTCAATCATGAAACTTCATTCAATATCTAGTTCCTTCTCTTCTCATCACATGTTTGATCAAGAAACTACCCCAAGTTTTGATTTTTTTGTTTCCCCGGGTCCTTGCTTTGAGCTTGTATTAAGGGGGCACATCAATGAGCAATACAGCTACCTCACAAAGACCCGCTCAAACCTTGCAATTGAAGCAAAGTGTGACATAAAAATGGAGCCTCTCAGGGTAAATTGAAAAGCCTTCAGACTGAAAGAACAGGAGATAGCGATGCACTTCTGGTTTTTTTAGATTACATTTCCAGAAGTGAAATTTCAATTGACAGGAGCAAGCTCGTTCCCTTCTCTTCAATATTTGGCACCATCTCCGTTTCCATTTTCCAGAGGCTAACTTTAAACATTTAGATATATACACACACATATATATATAGATTATTCATAATCTTCTGGATATCTAATCTAAATATATATCTAACAAAAAAGAACTGGCTACTGCAGACAGTTGAAAAACCGGGCAAGCTTTTCGGATAAAGACTGATAGCCATCATCCAGTTGCTGCTCATCTCCATCAAATTCATCGTCTCTCTCGAAAATCAGACGTACCCCGCATTTCTTCAGCTGCATTCCGGGAATGAATGGTGGGTTCCGCTTTGCCACCTGAACTTTGTACCCTTCTTTCAACTTGGAAACCAGCGGGTGAAAATCCAAGAACCGGCACAAATGAACCTGATCTTCATCTAATTTCGGTATCCCATTCAAGCGCAATGCGGTGCTGAAGATAGGCATGTTCATTTTAAGTATCTTTGCCTCGATATCCACAAGCGTGGGAATATGATCTCTCAAAGATTCTGGGAAGTCACTGGTGATGGAAACGACTACGCCTATGAGAACAGCCTTGAGCATGCAGTTTCTGCGTGCCGTGTAGCTCACTTCCTCTTCGTTTAGCCAATCTGGAATTTCACTCCCCGGCATACTGAGGACGCGTAAATTCCTCAAAGAAACCTGCAAAATGTCAAACCATAGCAACCGCTATATAAACATGTCCATTGATGCATAAAATTTATGTTTTCCAGAGTTTTTGGACTTGATCACTGTAGAAGCATCTTTGAGAGAGAGAGAGAGAGAGAGAGAGAGAGAGAACCTTCGAAATTCTTGTCTTGACTACTGAGGAACACATGCGGCATCCAGTCAGGTATAGCCTTCTCAAGGATTTCAAGCACTGGAGTCCTGGAACATCCACCACTTTCTCACAATTTGCCATGTTCAGCTCCTCCAAGTTCTCCATTTCAGACAGGTCAGAGATTGTCTCTATTGCCACACAGCCAGCGATATTAACCTCTACCAAACTCGATGGAAGGGGCGGAAGAGACTTGAGCTCCTTGCAGTGCGGTAGCAGAAGTTTCTTGAGGACGGAAAGTCCCTTGAGGCTCGTGGGAAGGCTCGTAAAGTTATTGTATCCTAGATTTAGAGTTTCTAGCGATACCAACTTCTCAAAATCATCAGGAACTTTTCCTTGCATGTACCAAGCACGGGCATTCAGTTCTTCTAGCCAAGAGAGATTCGATAATGAAGATGGAAGAATTGACCCAGGAATTTCCTCTGTAATCAAATCTTGATTCTCTGTTTCTGTGTTGTTCTCAGGAGTAACCACAGAATGCAGTTTTTTGCCCATTTCAACCTTACTAACTTTGAGAGCATCCCGAAGGTTTCTGGTAATTCTGTTACCGCGGTACCCTCCATAATCAGTTGGTACAATGATCTCAAATTGCCCATGGATGGCGGAAGCTTGCAGAGACGTTTGCATTTGTTAAGCCTCATGACAATGACATTTTCCAATTTTCCGATTGACTGTGGAAGCTCTGTGATGTTCACCTTGTAAAGGATCATGGTGGTGAGATTCCCAAGTTTCCAATCGATTCTGGTAAGCTTTCAAGTGATTCACAGTTCCGGATTTCCAACCTTCTAAGCATCTTCAGAGCTCCGAGTTGAGCCGGTAGACTCGTGATTGACGGTCCACCTAGACTAAGCTCTGTGAGTGAATGCAATCCTTTAATTGAATCAGGACAATGGCTTGAAAACCGACAATCTCCAATTGAAAGGGTCTTTAGGTACAGCAAAGGACCGATGGAAGCAGGCAGTTCTCTGATTTCACTTCCATCAGTGAACAATTCCTTCAATGATTTTAAGTCACCAACAAATTCAGGAAGTTCAGTCAGCGAGACGCACCACATAAGGCTCAATAACTCAAGATTCTGCAATGACCGCACCGAATCAGGTATCTCCTCTATTCCAGTATCGTTAAGAGTGAGTTCTCTGAGAGAAGCCATCTTTCCAATGTGATCGGGTAGCTTTTTCAAAGAAGTGCACTGATTTAGATGAAGCTTTTCAAGTTCCATGAGGTGGAATATCTTTTCAGGCAACCTTTTTATAGGAGTTTCATTGAGGAGAAGTAACTTCAAAGATTTCATAATATCTATATCCTCTGGCAGTTCTTTCAAATTTGTACAACCGGAGAGAATGAGTTCTTTCAGATTCTTGAGCCCGGATATGTCTTTTGGGAGTCTAACAAGCTTTGAACACCCTTCAAGGTTTAGGTGCTCCAAAGCATTCAGACTCCCGATTGACTCAGGAACTTCGGTCAATCTTGTGCACCGCTCAAGAACTAGTTTTTTCAAGCTTCGACTTGCTGATAAATCTGGAATACTAGCAAGACTAGAGCAGCCACGAAGATTTACAATCAATAAGTTCTCCCCAGCCTGGTGGATATGAAATTTTAACCCATCATAAGTAGTTGCTGAAGCATATGACTGGTAGCAGAAAAATATAGGCATAAACAAATGATAAAGAAGCATATGAATGGTACCAAGTGTTTGGAAATGAACATATCCTCAGAAAAATTTACATCACAACAGTTGAATATGAAATAGTATACTGATAAAATATAGTATTAGTGACCAAGACCGCAACGTACCTTATTACTGTTTGTTTTCCATAAACTTTCGATCTTGCTGTAGGTGAGATCGAGGACTGCCAATTTTCGTGGACAGAAATCAGAAGGAAGAATGGTCAAAGGACATTCTTTCCATTGTAGCCATTTCAGTGACTGAGGTAGGAACTTGAATTTCCCTTCCAATTTGGTATGATTAATTTGAAGTAGTCTCAGGTTAATTATCGGTTTAAAGTACTCAGTATGAAGCACTGCCTCGTTCTCTCTCTCTGCTCTAAAATAAAAAAATGTCCTAAACATCTCTTGTAGATATTGAATGGCGGAAGTAAGATTGGGCGTTCTCATGAAATTGTGTCGCAACAGCCTCTCACTGCTAGGGTCCATCACCAACGGCTTACGTTGGTAGTCCAGGACAATCCCCTTTATATTCCTCGTCCCCTGCGATGACAAAAGTATAAGATTATTCAATAGAACGAAAGATGTAAATCTACCAGCTGCAATAGTTTGCAGTCTGACCACTAATTTATGTTTTGTCTCAAATTCATGTCTGTTAGTAACAAACAAATCAAGAACAACAACATAGGAAGTGTATGCGTGATGGTGCTAACGACAGAGAAAGCAAAAGCCGTGATGATACAAAATTTCCGTACAGATCCATTCTTGAAGACAGCCATGATTTCATTGCGATCCCACAGTCGACTGCGTGTGCCAGGATCATGGGCATTCTCGTGCTTCACAATCTGTCTCCCCATGTCCCTAAGTTGATCGTGCATCCACAGCGTATCGTTGTCCTTTATGATCTTGATAAGGGATCTCGAGACAAGAACTCGAAGCCCAATCTCAGCCTTGAAGCCGCAACCTTCCCATATTTCTATTGCTTCCTTTCTCGTCATATGCGTCTTAACAAATAAGCAAGCCGCGTCGAGGAATATGCACTTGGTCTCGTCATCGAGCCCTTCATAGCTGATCTTCAACGTGTCCTGGAGATTATTGGGGCGAATCTGTTTCAGCTTCTGCACCGCACCTTCCCATTCGATTTTCCTCCTCTTATCGACCAGAAAAGAGCCAAACACCTCCAAGGCCAACGGCAAATTCCCAGCCAGAGACACGATTTGCTTGGACAGTTCAAGGAATTCATCTGTCGGCTTCTCTCTCTTCAACGCATGGTAGCTGAACAGACGCAACGCATCTTCGAAGAACAATTCTCGTACCTCATAAGGCTCAATCTCATAGTTTCTTGCCGACAAAGCCTCTTTATTTCTGGTCGTGATGATGATTCGACTTCCCTCCTGGAACCATTCTTTTCCGCTGATCAACATGTCGAGCTGACTGGCATCATCGATGTCATCCAAGATGAGGAGGACTCGCATTTCACCAAGGACTTGCTTAATCGCATTCTTGCGAAAACCGAAGTCATTCAAAGGAGGCAAGTGGGGCGAGAGATCGCTTAGGATCTTGTCCTGGAGAGATATCGAGCCACCGCTTTGCATGAAAGCTTCTCTGATGTCCGCAACTAAACAGCGCTTCTCAAAGTGCACGACAAGCTTGTTGTAGAGCGCTTTCGCAAGGGTGGTTTTGCCGACACCGCCAAACCCGTGCAATCCAAGAAACTTGACTCCCCCGGATTTAACGCTCAACACACCGAGGAGTTTCTCGATGCGAGAGTCCAGTCCAACGAGGAATGGAGCCACATTGAGCGGAACGTTGTTCAGTTCATCCATAATTCTGTGGACGAGCTGTCGAATCAGCAGCGACATTTCTCTGCAATTAGAGATTGAAGTCAAGAATACATTGCGGAAGGAACTATAAATCAAGTGAGGATGGAGTGGATGAGCAAAATAGAACCGATATTCTTCTTCTCTGGAAGGAATTATAAATCAAGTATGCAATGCGCATATACGTAGTTGTACATCTGTTTCCCTGGATAATAGATAAATTAAAGAACCATACTACCGTCCTGTAAGACTAAACAGAACCGATATTCTTCTTCTCCTGCTACATTTCTAGTAGAGTTGGTCAGTTTGAAAAAAAACTATTCGGTCATTTAATTTTGTGACGGCTTATAGGTAACTTATCGACATTTCTATGAATTTTTCTTTTTAATAGTTTGCAATTACCAACTCTCCTTATCTTTGACCGATATATTTAATTCAGCAATTCTCTAATGATTTTATCTATATTTATGTGAGTAACTTAACAGCTCTTTCCCAATTCAATTACCAATTAGTTTTGGGTTGACCATTTTTATTTGAGTTATTTATGAATGTTCATTTGCCAACTTTTGTGAGTAGTTACCGACATTTATTTTCTCTCCAGCCTTATTTAAGCTAAAGTTTACTCAAGTTTGATCTTAAAGTTGGATTTTGACAACTAGGAAATCATCTTAAAGACATGTGCAAAACAGGACTTTGTATCTCAAATCAACATTTCTAGTGGACGATACTCCATTTTGGTCTTAAAATAGCTACGTGCAAGATCTTTCAGCCTATTATGGCCAGTGCTCAAATTTACTTTGATGATATCCTCTTCTATAGTTTGGATGAGGATTCTCATTGTAAATTACTAGCACAATTTGCAGAGCTAGTACAAAAGCATGAGATTATGTTATCCCAAACAAAAAGATTGTCATTGCACAAAAAGAAATTGAATTTCTTGGGATGCACCTCAAAAAAGGGACTCATACCCGGTCCTCATATTGTTAAAGAATTACAAAAGTTTCCTGATAATTATCTGTCCCACAAACAGCTTCAACAATTCCTTGGCATAGTTAATTATCTCAAGGATTTTATTCCAAAAATTATAAAGTTCCTGAGTCCGCTGCAACAAACACTCAAGAAAGATATTCCTCTATGGGGGCTAGAGCAAACTAGGTCTGTAAGCAAACTCAAAGAAATTCTACAACAAATTCCCCCATTGCAAATTCCTTCCACTGAAAAAAGAATCTTGCAAATAGATGTCGTTATGAATGTTGGGTTGCAATCCTTTTTGAAGAAATTGATGGAAGCGTGGAGTATGTGGACACAAAACTAGAAGATTCACACAAGCCTAAATGCATGATCACTCTATGTTTGACGAGATCCTAGCAATAAACTACGACATTAAGAAATTTGAGTTCCATCTAGTAGGACATCACTTCCTTGTAGAAATTGATATGTCCTCTTTTTCTCAAATGATGAAATTCAAGTGAAAATAGATACCACATCCTTAGTTTCTTAGATAGGTCAAATAGTTCTCAAAGTATTCATTTGAAACCAAACGTATTGCAGGAAAAAAGAATATACTTGCTTACTTTCTATCCCGATTGAAAGAATATGTCACTACCACATCCATCAATATATATTTGGTAAGAAATCCAAAAGGAAGATTCAAGACTAGAGAAATGAAGCCCAAATGGCCTTAATGCTCATATCCACCAAAATCCCTAAGCTCATTGAAGACAACATTCTCTTTGAAAATCTTGAAATACTCATGTGCCAATACCATTTCCAAATTTTTAGTGATGATGGTGGTCTTATCCTTCACCCAAGCGGACTACACTTGAAATATCCATTCATTCATCCTCTGTCTTTCTTCCCAAATGAGGAATCCCCACAAAAACTCAAATGTTTATTAGTATTTGTTTAATCTCTATACCATTACCATCTAGTTTTTGACAGCCATGATGCCTTCTATTATCATTAGCAAGATTATCCAAGAAGAAGGCAAATATAAATATTTTGGGCAAATGTTTAGTTAGTGTAAACCATTGGGAGCATGGAGAAATAGTTTTTAGACATAACTCAAAGCATGTAGGCTTGATCTAGAACTCCATACAATTGTTTTGTTCTTCATGACATGGCCAATTGTCAAACCTAGTGGAAATATATGTAAAGCTCCGACAGATGTTGGAGTATTCATGTATAAACCCCAACTTATTGCAAATGAGATTTTTACAACTTTTCCTTGTAAAATCTTAGCTTACCTTCAATAGTATCGAGAATAACAGAGGATACTATGCCAATACAATTGAGTCATTCCACTAGAAGCATGACCAATTAAAGTTGATAATATTACTTGGGATCATTGCGATGACTACCGCACAACCCAAAAGAAGATTGATTTTACTCAGGATGATACTATGGAATTGACAATTCTGTGTTATGAACATCTTCACAAGATCAAGCTTCATCATCACAAGATCTATGGAGAGGACCATTGTCACAAGATCCTTTTAACTATAGTGAATTACATTTTACGCTCAATCTAGGCCTCAACAAAGAAAGCCCATCACACCAGCTCAAGTATCAACCCCAACCTGGCATTCTATCAAGCTCTATTAATGTTCCGACAAGTCCTCATCAATCTTTGAAAAGACAAAATTTGTTTAAATTAAAAGTGGAAGTTGCCTTATAAATTGAAAAAGTGAAGAAGCTCCTTGAAGGATGTAGTCAATAGTATGAAGATAGATCTAAGACAAGTACTTTTAGTAAGTCCACTAACAGCTCATCAAGTTCTCATCAGCCCCTAAAGTCCACAAAATATGACTAGCTCGAAGCCCTAAAAGTTGAAAGACTCGTCAAAGAATACAGGAGGCAAAAAGATGGAGGCAGCTTAGACAACTCCAAAGATAACACTGAAGAATCAAGTCATAAATACAACACGTGAAGGAGTCAAATGCGACATACGAAGGTGCTGGCGAATGCATAAAATTTAGCTTGAGCAAAAACGTTGTTCATATACCTATTCATGTACGATTCATGACACTGCAACAGTATTGTTCATCACTGTAGCAGTACCGTAACAAAACCAAAAATTGTGTAATAAGAGTCTATCAAACATGAAAGTCATATAAAATTAGTGTGTCGATGTAAGAGTCAGTATGTGCAAATTATTGGCCATTATCAACCATAAGGAATTTGTAGAAATTATTGGTGATCTCCAATACTATCACCAATAATCAGGTGTTCGGTGTTTGTTTTATACCTATATAAGATAGTGCTTGTAATGCTAAGGGGCAGAACGCATCCACCTTAGAAACTAATATCTTGTGGTTTGCTTTATGAATCGTTAAAACTCTTTCCTATCTTTCCTTTTGTCTCGTATGATTCTTTAAAACTATAGATATTCTAGTTAATCCCAATAATATGCTTTGCACTTGTCACAATGTGGAACCTGTGTATCAAAATTTTGCTATCATAAAATTTTCTATAATATGAGTAAAAAAAATGAAAAAGAATTTGGTAGTTAACAATGGCAATCCATAATCTCAAACCAAAAGGGCCGTGCGTGTGAGATAGTATACATACCACAAATTCTGTTTTGTTTTCCCTAATTCATATCATAGTGATATGGCAGATTTCATTTGGTGCTTAAATTGATCTATGAACTTCAATATCCAAAAATAGGATGCGATTTCACTAAGTAAATTAATTTAGTATGTTAATTCTAATATATATAAAGATGTAAAGCATTTGTTATAGCAGCTATCACAGCGGGAACAAAACTTTCCCCTACTTAGAAGTTGAGTTTAAGTTCTCAACTGCAGCATTTGCTTTCTTTTTCCTAAGTAAGAAACCAAATTGTGGAGTTCGTGAATAAGACTGAGCTAGGTGTGCTTATATGAGCTTTCCAATTTTACTTATAAGCTGGCCCACAAGTGTGTACCCTCGCTATAGCCAAAGTAATAATTGACCTTGCTCTGATCTATCGGATTTGTACGAGGATTTCTATTAGAAACGTTAAATTGGAAAAAGTTAGTTTTGCATGAAAGGTTTAATTCACAACAACCAACCGTTTATAGAATGTAGAATACCTTCAAAGAGATCAATATATATTTCCCCCTAATCATATAGTTTTGGGACTAGGTGCACCAGCAAGGTACCTTGTGTTGTCCTAAACTTATTATACATAGTCAATTTAATCTTGAACTTTTCAATCTTGTTTTGCACGGAACTCCAATGTAGTCATTCCGATTATTTTTCATTGGAAATTGCTAACATGGTTGTCTAGTCATCTCTAGGTGTCCTACGCGGCAGTGTGTCATGGGGCAAAAATTGGCTAGAAATACTACATTGGAATTTCGTATGAAGGTTTAAGTCTAAATTAACAAAATAAGAAATTTTAAAACTAAATCAACATCCGTGCAATAGGTTTAAGGCTGATTGGACCACAAGAGCCCACTAAATTACTAGTGTGTTCAAGAACCACAGTCTGTTTGTCAACACATGGATTATTTCGTTGTTAAGATTTAAAGAGAAATTAAACAAGCAAGCTTATCCTATTTTTAATTAATTGTTGCCGCTTTAGCAAACCCATAATGACGGATGTCGATTCAATGGCCTCAACTATTTGATTAAACTTTACCAAAACGGTAGAGAAAAGAGGATAAAAGAGATGAATGTATCTTAGTAACTAAGATTATTTCTATTGACGTGTCAATTATTTAATTGGGATACTTTTGAACGGCTCGAGAATCCGTCACCTCTGATCGTCTTGACCGCTGAAGATCCAACCAGAGATTCCACCAGCTTGTTTCATGGCAGCTCTCCAAGCCGAAACCCTCGCGTCTCCGAACCGCTTTACATGACTCCCGAACGAGCCCTCGAACGGCCCTCTCTGATGCCTCACATCCGAGGGCTCGACCCCGTAAAACACCGGCAGTATCAGCTTCCGGCACTCGCATATCTTCGCCAGCTCTTCCAAGCACCAGTGCGAGTCCGCGTACTTCGGCGATATCACCGCGATCGCCATGGCGGAGTCCTCGATCGCCGCCAGTAGGCTCGGCGAGATCTGGTCACCCCGGTTCATGCCCTCGTTGTCGCGGAAGGGCCGGACGTCTTTGCTCCGGAGCGCGTCGTAGAGAGGGCCGATGAAGGTTCTGCGAGTGTCCGCGCCTCGGAAGCTCAGGAACACGTCCCACTTCAGCCTCAGATCTGGCTGAGTCGATGCAGCAACGCCCTTCTCCATTGTATTCTGGCGGGCGTGCTTGAATCGTAGCTAAAAAAGAGAAAGATGGGCATTTGAAACGATTTGAAACGAGTGTAACTTGGCTTATAGTGATGTAAGATCTTGAAGGAATACGCGGACCAGGCTATTGAGAAGCAGTTTACCTCGGATCAACGAAGAACACAGGTGACCGGGCAGGGAATTCGGTTGAAGGTACTCGACCAGAGAGTCAAGAGAACGGTCTTCAACCTCGCGAGGTGGAAAAGGGAGAATTCGAAACCGAAACCAAGTATCATCTTCTTGAAAGCTCGGATGTCGTAATAGTGACGACGGGCGATCGGACAGGACAGATGGGGGGAGGAAGGTAGACCCAGGAAGGGTTTTCTTTGATTCGATTGAAGGTAGGGAGAAAGCTTTTATTTAATCAGTGCCCATGAATAGGGGTGTGTAACCGAACTGAATATACCTAGGAATCGGACTAGCCCACCCGAAAAACAAGGTCAGAAACCGGTTCCCAAAATTCGAAACCGATTTAAACCAGGTCCAATTGATTGATTCACCCGTGAATCGATTAGGACTAGTTTTGGAACCATTTTGAGAACCACTTTTGTAAGTATAGGTCAAAAACTTTTTTTTTTTCCCTTATTTTTTTCCCGCAATCACACGGCGTTTTTCCTCTTGACTCTCTCAAACACGCACGGCACTTCTCCTTCGTCGTTCCTCTTCCTCACTTGCTTCACTCCCTCATCGGCTCCCTCTCACATAGTCCACACCGTTCGTCGCCGTTAAATTCTTGTGTACCACGTAGGTTGACTTGCTTAATTTCTCTTTTGTAGGAGGAGATATGCGTGCATAAAATGAATAACTTCATATAGTAATTGTGGGAATAAAATTAATATTAGACTCATATTTATTTTTAATTTTTTACTTTATGATTTTATTTATTATAATTATTCATGTGGCTCTTCTGGGCCACGAAGGAAGGCATCCAAGGAAAACTTAGGCCAAGCAAGAGACTGTTCACTGAATAGAGACCTGTAGTTCCATCACCTCATCCTCGTTGGTGAATGAAGAGCCGATCGAAAGACGAAGACGACAAGTCAGGGTAAGACGTCGGGGTTCGAGAGAAATTTCGAGGGAAAGCTTAGTGGTTCGAGCTCATGGTGACGCAGGAAGCGAGAACGAAGTAGGGCCGTATGTTCTTGAAATCATTCCATTATTAAAACCCATTTCGGACACATCCCATTATTTTCAATTATCTAAATCGATATTCTGATAAAATAATTAAATTTGATACGTACATATATATGAAATTATATTTTTATGACGCCTAGTACTACTACTTTTGCTTTGCCTTTGCGTTGCTTTGGGGCGAAAGAATATAGACGATTCATTCATTGGCTTTGCTTCCGTGTGATTCGCGTCGTTTGTTGCTTTTGTGTGGTTCGCGTGGTTTCTCCACCCATCGTCATTTTCTCCGCATGCTCTCCATTCAATTCTCCTTAGATTCCACTTGGGGTCCACAAGGAGGAGGAACTTCGATGGAAAGAGTGACAATTGTATTGCTTGATTTCGACATGATAGCTAATTCATGGGCCTCAAACCAAATCGGAGTATTCGGGATTGAATATGCTTTGTCGCGGATTTAAATGCAAATTTATTACGTACAAGATATGCATGATATGCAAAACATTTGGATGCTTTGCAAAAGATAAGTTTTCAAAAAAATTATGATTAAATTAGTATAATTGAAAGGTTTAAAATCAAATTAACTGTCATACAATAAAATGAGGATTTTTGAACAATTTTCTCTAGAAAGTAATATGATATATTTTTTGGAGTCGAAATATCGTAGATTTCATTTGGCGCTTAAATGGATCTACAAACTTTAAAATCCATCTATATGTTGCGGCTTCACTTAATAAATTACTTTAGAATATTAATTTTCATATCTCCAATATTAAGTGACATACTTGCGATAGGTCATCACTTGCACAAGGAGGGACGATGACAATGATCGGGGCCTCTTCTTTGGGTTAGTACTCCCCTGTTCATGTGTTGTGTTTGATATTCGTGTCAAATAATTTAATTACAATGAAATTGTGTTATCATGCCAATTCATGTTAGCATATGCAATTAAGTATGTCATATCGTGCTGTGTCATATTCGAGTTTCCACTCTATAAGTCACATTTTACCCACGTCATGTCCTTGTCGTGCAGATAAACAACAGCAACCGCATCTCCAAATCCATGTATTACGGTCATTATCTTCCCACTTATTCCCCCATCAACAATAGATTCCTCAAATATTATAGATATTCGATTACAGTATGCAGCATCACTGGTACACTTACAATTACTACTGTTTGTTTCAATCTTAAGCAAGGCACGCAATTTAATCCCCAACCGCTGCTGCTAGGCGTGTCCCCTCCATTGGGTCATGGTAATCGCAATTATTATTGATTTTTATGCTTTGTGAGGACTGTCATTTGACATATTCATAAGCTTTTAAACGTACACGACCCCAATTTAACTTTCGATTGATTGATCTCTAAAGAAGTGAAGACATTTTAATAATCAATCTCTTCAAAGAAAAAAATGTGAGAGCAGCTATCACAGACGGAACAAAACTTCCCGTACTTACAAGTGGAGTTCAAGTTGCTGCATTTGCGTTCTTTTTCCTAAGTGAGAAACCAAATTGTGGAGTTCGTGAATAAGGCTGGGCTAGGTGTTGCTTATATGAGCTTGCAAATTTTACTTATAAGGCTAGCCACCAACTTTACCCTCTCTACAGCCAAAGGAATAATTACTGACACTACTCCGATCTGTTGTATTTGTACTAGGATTTCTATTAGAAACGTCAAATTGGAAAAAGCTTATTTTCGAAAAAATATTAAAATATTTATAAATCATTACATTAGTATTAATTCAGTTATAAACTAAATTAGATCGGTTTAATACTAACATTTTTACGATTTTTCAATTGAGTTCATCTGGCTAATTTCAAATTGTTGACATGGATAATAGTTATCTTACACGTGAACGGCTAGCTTAATACCGACATTGACATTATTTTTATATTTTTGTATAATATATTTTTATTTTTTTGGTAATTTTTATTAATTTTTCTTTTTTTCCTTTTCTTCTCCTTTCCTTTTTTTCTTTTATTTCCCCACTATAACTGGCAAGGGCTATGACACTCACCCATATGCGGACGAGGCCAACCTTGCTAGCCACGTATGAAGGTGGCCATGCCTTCACAACCTTTGTCGATTCATGTTTACAATTCCATATTTTAAAAGGTATTTCATCGACACTTTTCAGCGAAATAAAATCACATTCGAGAATTCATTGTCAGGAAACCAAAAAAGACCAAAGGCTAGGTGAACATTCTTAGAATACCTAAGTGTCTCGACCTTCTTCAATGTGACCACTAAAAGGAAAGTTGATTGATTATTAAGTCCAAAAACTTAACACAGACTCTCACAAACTCATACTAATCACAACTTTCGGATATTAATTTAATCAATTAAATATGCAATTCAATTTAATGAGAAATCACCACTAATTTATTATGGGTCGATTAGAAATCCAAGTAAAGTGTGGAAGAACACTTTACTTTTACGAACTAGAAATGCATGAATTTAGAGACTTGGTTATGCTAGATTAACCTAACACCCTTAATGTGCATTTTCTTTTTATTTTCAAAAATATTTTGCAAGTAATCTTATTCAATTTTAATCCTAAACCACTAACATGTAATGGGTGGTCATGTGAGTGCACAACCAAGAATTTAACAAGAAATAATTCAAAGTAATAAATGAATTACTCCAATATGGGCAAAAACATCAACGCATTAAGCAAAGCAGAAGCCGCATCAAGTTCAACACACCAAGTGTTCTACAAAATGTTAACTAAATAATATATGCATGACCTAAACATTATTTCTAAATGTAATATCAATTAATTCTTTTGGGGTTTGTCTTTTTAATGAAAATTGAACTATATGCAATGCATGAGATACAATTTAGATGCAAGCTATTTCAAAGGTCAAGTAAAAGAACTATAAATTAATCTAACATGACATGCAATGACATGAATATTATGACGCGATATTATGATAACATGGCAATGTGATGATGTGGCAACATGGCGAACATGAGGACGGGGCAATGATGTAACAACTGATATATGTGTTTTTTTAGACTAATATAGAGAACCACCTAAAATGTAATTACCTAGTTTAAACTAGGAAATAATTATATTATATCCTAATACAAATTAGGTCATTTCCTAATTAATTACATGGCCCCTACATATGCAATTTTAAATTAGGGAACTGATATGAATGCAATCTATGCTAACATGAAATGCATTTTTTTTTTTTGTATTCTTCGTAATAATAACATTTCATAAATTAACAACATGCAATATATAAACTCAGGCAATCAAGTATTCATGAAATTGATAATAGGACATAAGGATAATCAGGAATCCGATCCTAGGTATCGAAATCCCAATTATATGCACGACTCAAGCATAGATAGGCAATGAATTAGTTGGGGGAAGTTACTTATTAAGGGAACACCTAAAACTCAAACCAAATCAAAGTTTGAATCAAATAATCTAAATTAGGCAATCGTATATTCAATTAAGTTCAAATTAAGAAGCCACCTAATTTGAACTTGGATCAAACGATGGCCGGCCACGATGAACCAAATCGGCAAGGCTATGAGCATGAACGACAAAGCAACGATGATGGAGCTTGACTTGCGGTAGGAATATGGGGACGGAAAACTGAATATGGAGAGGGAAAACCGAAACATGGGATCGGCTACTCTAGAACGGTTTCATTGCAAGAGCATTGGGAGGATTGCTGGAGTTTTTGCAGTCACGGTAGTAGAAGAAAATATCCGGTGGTTAGTAACCATCACGTCATTAGCCTATGTGGCGTGTATGATCCTAGGTGGCTCCACATAAAGGGCAACACATGTCTCTCACTTGGACCAGCTGGAAAATAGAAAAGACTAAGGGCGCACATGATAAAATTTTTACTTCTCTATTTCTCTATCCTCGAAACAAAG
Organism: Eucalyptus tenuipes; assembly: GCA_014182365.1. Lineage (NCBI taxonomy): Eukaryota > Viridiplantae > Streptophyta > Magnoliopsida > Myrtales > Myrtaceae > Eucalyptus > Eucalyptus tenuipes. The sequence continues at coordinate 24,889,633 of CM024538.1, read as the reverse complement.
GTTTAGTAAATCCGTTTGATAACGCAATTTGATTTTTCTATTTCGGAACAAATATCTATTCCAGAAATAGATTTGAAGAGGAAATCAAAAGCTAAAATTTTTAACTTCTCAATTTCTGAAATAGAAATTGAGAAATTAATTTCTTACTAGAAATCAATTTATATTCCAGAAATTTTGTCATACACACCCTAAAGGTCTGTTTGGCAACTAGCCAAAGAGTACCCGATTATATCATTTTGTCCATGGAAATAAAAAAAGAACAGAAATCCGTTCGGTAAATTTTTTGTTCCTAGAAATAGATTTGGAATTAAATCAAAGTAGAAAAAAATTGCTTCTTTATTCGGGAAACAACTCCAGAATCAAGCTAACCCATTTTTCTTTTTTTTTTTTTTTTTTTTTTTTTCTTCTTTCCTCTTTTTCTTCTCTCTTCTTCTTCCTCCTAGCCGATCATTGGCCAGGCCACTGCCAATGACTAGCTAGGCGAGATTGATGAGCTCACCAAAGGCTCGCTTGACCACCATGAGGCTCAACCTCACCCAGCCGGTGCGAGATCGGCCTCACTCTAGCCTGGTGAAGCCGAGCCTTGCCGAGGGCCAACGACACTCTGACAACTAGAAGTAGGAGAAGAAGAGAAGAGGAAAAAAGGAAAGGAAAAAATAAAAGTAATAAAATAACTAAAATTTAAAAGAAAATGGTTTGGGGTAGAAATTTTAAAAGTCCACCAAATGCATTCAAATGTTTAGAAACTCATTTAGGGAACATAATTTAAAAAAAAATCATTTTTTAGTAAAAATTATTCCTAAGAACATAATAATTATCAAATGCACCCTAAAATGTGGACTTTCTTTTTTTCTTTCCTCTGGCTGGCTGGCAAGGGACAAGACAATAAATGCTCAAACTCCCACTTACAAAATTCTCTCTCCTATCTTCAATTTTCGGGGCTTTTTTCACGTTCTCTCTTAGAGAAGAACAACCCAGCCACTTCCTCTTTCTTTCTCGAATGCGTCCCACCACCTCCCCAAAAGGCTCGCTAGTCAGTAGTCACAGCTACTACTCAAATCTACCTCTAGCACATCGCCTCTCCCAATACACATGCCACATAAGATGATGACGTGGTGATTTCAAACCACTGAATATTTTTTAGGTTTAATATCACGAAAAATTTCAAGTTTGTACACTTGTAATAAATATATCTCAAACTATTTTTTTTTACCACCAAAATCCCAAATTGATATATCTATGACAAATTTACCTCCAAAATGACCACAAAAAAAAAAACTTAAACTGGTACACTTATAATAAATTTACCCCAAACTAATTTTTTTTACCGCCAAAAACTCCATACTAATAACAAATATGCCCTCCGTCAAATTGGATTAATATTACATGAAACCACAAAATGAATATAACAGTGACAAATGAAGAATAAAATCTCAAATGGATAGACTAGTGAATTATCACGTATCATCTAACTCAATAATTTGACAGTAAAATTAAACGGAAACTAAGAGAGTAAATTTGTCACAAGTGTATCAATTTACGGTAAATTTATTAAAGATGTATCAGTTTGGCATTTTTGGCTATTGAAAAATTAATTTAGGATAAATTTGTCATGAGTATATCAATTTTTGGTTTTTTGTGATATTAAACCTATTTTCTACGGTAGGGCTCGTGGAAAGATACAACTGAGTTAGTCGAGGATTGAGCATTCCACTTTGCTAAGACCACAAGAAAACGTGCAGAGCAAAGTTTCAAAAACAGCAAAGAAAATCGGACACCCTGAGTATCACCTGGGGCCAGCCGCTGTCGATACGTCGGCGAGGACTCCTCTGGAGCCTCGCCTGGACTATTGGACTGATGAGCGTGCGGGCTGCAGCACAGGGTCCAAACAGAGACGACGACGGGGAAGGGGCAGCTAGCAACCGCGTTGGCGTCGGCATGGCAGGACCGACACTGCGGAGGATTTACTTGGCGTTGTTCCGGGTGTGGTTGTCTCCGAGGGGTTGCGATCGTGACGAGAGCTGGCCACTAAGAGAGGAAACACGAGCGCTTCTCTGTTTTGGTGAACCAACGGACACTTTTTTGTTTTTTTCAAAAAGAAGTCCCCCTTGTCCTCTTACACGTCAAAGTTTCATCTTTTCTTTCCTTCTCATCTTCCTTGTTTTGAAATAAGCATATATTGCTCTTGCTTTTCCTGTCTTGAAATCAAGAATATGATAAATATATGCCCCCACATACAACACTATCTTTCATTGAATCCTCAATATTCCTTTCCCTCTTAGCTTCCTCGTATTTCGGCTACTATCTTTGTGTATCTCCCAGTATTTTCTCTCTTCCACCTTTTCTTCGATATGCCCGTGATGCTTCTTGCTTGCTAAACTTTCCCAGATACATAAGCATATGTTCCCATCCGAAACTTTACTTTGCCGTGAATATGTCCAGTGAATTTCGACCAACGTTTATTACCCCAGTTTTTAATGATAGTCGATTTTCTTGCCTTCACGTTAAAGGGATTTCCGAAGGAAATATGCATTGTTACCACCCCCAAGCTTCATCAAAATCCACTTCCCTAATCATGTGCAAGGTGAGAGCAAGCCTCACTTGAGGCCGGCGATGGTTGGCCTCACCAGCTTCGGCGGATGGTTGGCCTCGCTAGTTTCGAACCCTACTAGATCCGGCGGCGGCAAGCCTTCCTTGAGGCTAAGCTCAAGGCTGGCAAGGTCAACTCTTGCTGAATATCGGCGAGGTGACCTCACCAACCTCAAGCGACCTCACCCCTACGAGGTCGGCGCTTGCCTATGGCCATCCATCAAGGAGATTGGTGATCCCAAAGGAAGAGGGAAACAAAAAGATAATAAAAAATTATTAAAAAATTCGATAAAAAATTTAGTAAAAACAATGAAAAATAACAAAATTGTCTACATCCACATCAGTAGCACCATATAGGGAGTCTAACATGTGTGAATGGGTGGCAAACCCATAAAACGTAAGAAAGTTGATTGGTAGGATCCCTTTTAGGTGCACTGTTGATCGACCTTGATCTTCTAAGAAGGGTTCAAGTGAGAGCATGGATGTCAGGACCTGAAAGATGGTGCACTATGCTTGAACGGTCAAGTGGCATCCGGTCCACAAGCTAAGATTGGCCGGTTGGACTACATTGACAATTTTCCAAAAGGTTTAGGATTAAATTGGCCAAATTGAAATATTAAAGCCTAGATTGGTAAAAGTGCAATAGTTTTATGACTTTTTTTATAATAAACTCAGGCACATGTGAAATTCAATCATGGTCAATTGAAGCATGGGCTGGCCAAGATCTTCAAATTTTAATTACGCTCGAAACCTCTCTGCTAAAATCAGTCCATTTATGCTATTTGTGTGAGCCTAACGTAATTAAATAAAGATGTTGCTAACATGCAAACCAAAAATATTTTTGTTTTGGTTGGAGTCGATCTCTAATTTTCTATGCAACAAATGATTAAATGGATTGCCAAAATTTAGATATCAATACTAGATCTAAATGGAAATCATGAACCCAACTTGTTCAGGCTAAGAAGAGTGATCGCCATCACCCAATCAATCAATACGAACGGTGACATACAAATCTGGGACTAGGTCCTTCTCTCCTTCTGCTTCCCTGGACGACCATGATGAATTAACCGTAACATGTTTACAATGCGGGACAGAGATTTTACTTTACAACAGCTTGTTCTTCAATAATAAAAATATTGTACAATTAATGTTATCCCATGTTTATAAGAATTTCTAACACGAAGTTCCTGGGAACGACGCAACAATATGTTGGTGAGATTTCTGTATTAGTATAGTTTGTATGTTGTCAGATTTATCCGACTCGTAAATTACATACACTCCTACAAGGATGAAAAAAGTAAAAATTAACTTTGTACACCAATAATGATTCATTTAAAACGTTAACGACTCGGTTGACCGATAGCTAACATGTGAGGTTATGGAACTCAACCCATAGATGTTTCTTTGGAGACATCTACGCACTATCCATTCATCTTTTGACCGAATACACAGACACAGAAGCTCATCGGGGGATGCTGGACAGGACATGCATCATGCTGAGAAACTTGTACTGAAAGATGAACCGTGCTTTAGTATTGGCCACAGTAATGGCATTGAAACCATGTTTTATTCGGGGAGATGCGTGATCAAGCATTTTTATAATTGAAGTGCAAGTACCCAAATCTAGAGCTTTTTTATCGCATGGAATCGGCCATGTTGGGGAACGCACAATCAAACAAATCGAGATTCCAGGACACCTATCAAAGTTGTCGTGTACGAATCCAATAAAAAGATGATTTCACTCACGAATGGTGTGTGTGCATGCAAAGAGATCTTCCATATCTTTCTATTGTTTTATTTAGTTCAACTTTTTAGCCCTTCCAAAACCCTTTAGGGAAAATATTCACATGACTGGGTTATATGATCATCTGTGAATGGATGACAAATGTACAATGCCTCGTTGATGAGAAGATCAAGAAAATGGAGTCCAAACTCAAGCTCATTACCAACATTAAGTGGATGCAATATCTTGAAAAATATTCTCAGTCATCAAGTAGTAAGTCAATTAGATTGATCAATTGCTCCGTGACATTTCGATTTTCGTTGATCTTAGAGAAGTTTATTTTCATTAGCATTCAATACAAGTACCTTAACAAGTCTCATCCGTCATGGGGGGGATATGCATTAATGGTTCAACTCCCTCGAATCTCTCGACCGTTCATCGAAATGGTAATCCTCATCTGGCAACCACCGTGATCTAGGAAAAGCACACCTTAAGATATTCGTCGGGGACACGTATTGTCAAAGATCGGGAAAATTATCCAAAAAATCATAAACCGATTATATTTTCAACAATTCAGTCCAAAATATTTTAATTATACTAATTGAATTCTAAAAATTTTCACGTTTTATTAATTTAATCCATCCGATTAATTTTAGCCGAAAATCATTGATGTAAACACTGGTAGTGCCCCGTAAATGGCTGGCATTGATGCAGATAATTTTTTATAATTTTTTCTTTTTTTCTTTTTCTTTCTTTTTTTCCTTTTTTCTACCAAGTCCACTGAGGGTCGTCGGCCAACCCTCATCAATCACTAGGCAAGAGTTGGCTGGCCGTCACCTATGACCGACAGTCAACCCCCACCGAGCTCGCAAGAAAAAAAGAAAATAAATAAACATGCTCATGAAAGAATTATAAAAATTGTTAATGCTAACGCCGACCATTCCATGGCCGGCCATGCCACGTAGAATGGCATGCATCCACTTAAACAATTTTCAGCTAAAATTGACCAAGTGGATTTAATTAACAATTGACAAAATTAAAAAGTTTAGAACTGAATTGGTAAAATTGTAATATGTTTGGACTTTTTGGACAATTTTCCCACCCGAGCGTATCAACTCCAATCCACCAATGATGATGTCCGCTTCAACACCACTAAGTTAGACACAACCTCACGGTTGAAAAGATCACTCAAAAAAAGCTTACTGTCATTTGCTTTTTATAATATCTAGTTAAACCGAACTTCGCTGGAAGGTCTAAGATATCGAGCAAGCAACCTAGATATATTAGTTTTCTTTACACTTCAAATAGCATATGGGAACTTCGCTTAGAGGTCTAAGCTATCGAGCAAGCAACCTAGATATATTAGTTTTCTTTACACTTCAAAAAGCATTTGGGAGATTCGATGTTAACCAAAATTCTCGTACATGTACCTTTGGTAATGAAGCATCCAGCAATCCACTCTTTTATTAAGCACCGATGGAGCTCACGGTATCTAGAAACCACAACAGGTTTAACAATCTCAGCGAGTGGGAAACATGCTTATGCGTATCTGGTGATTTCTTTCTCTAGATATTCATCGGACATCCATAGAAATTGTGGGCCCAATCTATCACATTTGATACCACTTGTTAGGACATATAGTAGTAGTCCATGCCAAGATTACGAAACGAGTGCCCAAAGCTCATTAACATTTTTAGTGAGAAAATTACCGAAAAAATTCTAGACATATGTTATGACGATCAATTTAGTCTTAAACTTTGCAATTTGACTATTATTTTTTTGTTGAATTCAATTTGGCTAATTTAGTCATTAACATGACAATTTGTCAATATAATCCTTTCAGTCAATTTTGGTTGGAAATCATCGACATGGATTTTGACCGACCTATATGGCATGACTAATGACATGACTGGCGTTGATGTGAATAGTTTTTACAATTATTTTAAGTTTTTCTCGATTTTTTTCTTTTTTTTCCTTTTCATTTCTTTCGCAAGAAGAAATTTGGAAAAAAAGAAAGAACCAATCCCCACTGACTCAGAGTTAGAAAAAAATGAAGAATAGAAATAAATTATAATTAAGACTTACAAAAATTATTCATGTCAACACTAGTCGTATCATGTAAAATGGCAAACATCCACATGAACGATTTCTAGCCAATATTTGCTGACAAATTATCAAAAAGTTTATAACTAAGCTGGGCAATTGAAATAGTTAGGACTAAATTGATTACCATATGATAAGTTTTTGACTTTTTTTATAATTATCCTCATATTTAGTTAGACCCGTCACTTCAGTCACTGAATTACAAACTAAGTATGTACATATCGTTTTGTGTGCTTCTTATTGTATAAATGTTAAACATGAACAGTAAAATTGTTAGAAGCCTCATACTTCAAATGGTAAATTCTTCAATTTTTTTAGGGGGGCTAGAAAAGGACATGATCTTATCAAGCTACGTGATATTCCATATGTTTCTTGTGAAATCTGATCTGCTGATAACTTTATATGTTTAGAACCATCATCATTCAGATTTGTGTACCCTATTGATATATCATCTGCGGGGACACCTCGGACATTGAGGATCATAATTGGGAACATTAGGCATGACATGTTTTCACGATATAAACATGACACAAGAAGAAACATAAATTACGAGAAAACCCTTATATAAATATGCTTAATTGCATATGATGACACGAATTGACACATTTTATTATTATTATAGTTCAATTATTTTGGTGTGTATGTTAAAAAAATTGAATAATTTACAACTTAATTTTTTAGAATGTTTAGTTGTGATCCCACATAAGTTGATATGGAATGAAAGTGGAGTTTTTGAGTTCAAATTGTTCCGGCCTTCTTGTTTGTCTACCCAATAATGCTACTCTAGCCTACACGTCCTCCTTGTTTGTCTACCCAATAATGCTACTCTTGCCTACTCGTCGGGGAAGTGCCGGAGTATTTTAAATATAAACCACGCCGTTGCCTCACAATTAATGTTTAAGCTATTTAAAACGGTTGATCATCGTTTCATAATATTGTCCAATACATTACCAAAATTATAATGTTTTACGATAACATGAATTGACATGAACAATAAAGACAATTACAACATGTCGGCACAAATTCTCAGCCCTAGATAGTTGCGTGTCTCGAAATCACAATCCACATTTCTGGAAATAAATTTCTCGAGATTTACTAGGTAACAAAAGGAATTCATAATAGAGGAACCAAGGCAAATTCTGTTCCTTCTTTTTTTCTTGGTCATACAGGTTCCTTTTTTTCTTGGTCATACAGGTTCTATTCCTTGGACACCCAAAGTTGCATTCTGATGCATGTCAAATCTCAGGTTCTCAACGATTATATAATCTTGGAACCATCGGCACTTTTTACGGCCGCTGACCCAAATCAAAATAAAAAAGAAAAAATGTTGTAGGATACTGTACCTAGTTATATCATCCTTCTAGGAGAAGCCATTCCTAGTGACAAGCATTGGATTCTTGCCAGCATATTGATTATAACTCCAACATGCATGCAGAGAATGGATAAGACAAAAAAATGGGCCATATGCTTTAACCATCGAAGTAAGGAGTGACAATATTCCCCAATCAAAAGGCCCTCAACCATCTAAAGGTGGAACCAGCTTCTAATTCATATTCATGTACATCTAAATCTATATGTGTTGGGTGATCATATTCCTAAAGATCACATATCCCCATTTTTGGGAGGGTATAAGTTTTTGCAGTCCAACTAAGGGTGGTCCAAGTGATTAAGGCATAAAGTGGACTAGAGGAGGTTAATTAAACTTGTGAGTATCTATTTATGCCATGATATGAAAACATGACTCAAGTGGAAATCTAGTGGATTCAAATTTACGTTACTTGTGTTTCGTGTCATAATCTTGTCACGATACATTTGAGTTGATTTATAAATTGGGTCATATAAAGGTGAAACTGATGTCACCCGAAAATTACATGTATGTTCTATTTAATTGAATTGGTCAAGATCTTGTTGCTAGGATTATTGATTTGACCTACATTAACCTATTTGGCTTGAGCGCTTAATTTGGTACATCCTTGCCAATTAATATGTTATGTGAATGAATATTGGTATGCAATAAATTATTTATATTAGATCATTTTTCTAGGTATAGTATCGGATTATATATCTTGGAGTTTTTTGTAAATTAGCCCAAAAAAAGGAATCAATTTCGTAATTTTATTAACATTTCCCTAAATATTTCTGTTTTGTTTATTCATCTCCAGTACGCACATCAATCCCATTAATAAAGTCCATCACAGCTATTTAACATCTTAATGAAGCAATTTGGGTAGGTCGGGTCATATTAGGGTTGTACTAACCCAATTTGACCTAACTGGTAAAACCAATATCAGCTTACATATTTGATGAAGAAAGGCGTCTGGGATTGAAATAGAAACCAAATAGTGCAATTTCTATGTTAGGACCTATACCCTTTTAGAGGAGATCTTTAGAAAAGAGTCTAAGTTTGATCCCATCAATATATCTAATTTCATCTTCACTGAGAATTATAAGTCAATGATTTTTAAATATTTAAGATAAAATGACTATTTCACATAACACTAAAATTCTTATGTGAGAGTTCTCCGACGCATAATTTACATGTATACCTTAAACAATCTCACACTTGCATCTCCACCTTTGTTACGGGATAGCTTCTGAACAAACATCATTGTTGTACATGGAATAAAATTGCTCTACCTCGATACTTGCCTTCACCCATAGTCTCTTTTTGCCAAACACATCGAGATGAAAATTTTAACCAAAATTCATGTTGGTCATGAGATATCTTTTTTGAGATATTTAAGTCAAATGTCGATCCACATTGGAGCGCCACTGATCAAGGTTTCGATACCGCTTGTTTGGGCTCGCAAGTTGCAGCAGAATTCCAATACCTGCACTTGAGAAGATTAGTGAGAGAGATCGTAAGTCCTAACCTAAGAACATATCTAGCTAGATACTACTTTATTAAAAACTTAAACTAACGTGGTATGGACTGATTAAGGTATCCAAACTACTTCATACATACTAAAGGTGCATTTGGTTCAGGTTTGCAAATGAACTTCGGATGTAATGTAAATGTTGAAAGTCAAAGTCCTTTGACGGAATGCAAATTATGTTTGATAAAAAAATTTTGCAAATGAACTTTAAAATTAAGGAGTATTTGGCAAAAAAACCTTTGCAATCAGTTTTGGCAATTGTTTTTATATTTTTTTATTTATTAAAAAAAAAAAAAAAAAAAACCTAAACCTTTCATCGGAGCTAACGAAGAGCTATGGCCACCGGCAAGCCAGATCCAATGCCAGTGGCCATTAGTTGAGGTTGCCTGAGGAGGGTGGCGCAACCTAGGAGGCACGCAACCCAGGCAACCACCGCCTGGGTTGCCACGATCGCGCAAGACCCAAGTGAGGACCACCTAAGGTCACAAGACCCAGGCAACGGTCGCCCAAGGTTGTGCAACCTTTTGCAAGTGTCACCTGGGTCGAGTGACCCTCACCAACCCTTCTCCGGCCAAATTTGGCTTCACCAGTTGCCATCACACAAAAAAAAAATGAATAGTTACACAGATGGGTGAAACCGGAAAACTAACGAATTGGTGAGGGTAGTTTTGGAAGAAAAAAATATAATTTTTAACATTTGGTTAAATGCTGAATGCTCAATGTTAGTCCCTACTAGTATTGGACTTTCAGCTTTCCCAAGACCGGCATTTAGTCGAAAGCCCCTACGTAAAATTTGTCTAACACCCCGGCATTGATCGAATGCCCATTGGAAAAACTGAACCAAATACACTCTAAATTTTTAATATCGAAATCCATTAACACAACTCAGATAGTCACATGTACACCTCGGTGCTCTGTCATAGGTAATTGTATGTGAATCCTTTTAAAAACAGATTGCCACGTGAGCGCAGGAGATACGAGAGGAGCCAATTTTCGTTCCAAATATCTTTGCTTTTATTCGTAACGTAGGATGGGGAGGGAGAGGCACCAAGGCTCTTCGGGCATTGTGGGTGCATGTGCATGAAAAAACTCAAATGGAAGCTTAAAAGCAGTGTCGTATTAAAATTCACCAGTATAAAGCAAACTTAGGTCCCTTTTCATGTCACCAAAGAAGCCAGCTAAGCCTGCCCACTCTCTCTCTCTCTCTCTCTCTCTCTCTCTCTCTCTCTTCGAGAAAGCGCAATAGAATCGCTTCAACCTATAAAGAAAACCAACCATCCGTAGCCCACGAAGTAAATTAGGGAAGACTTCCATCACCCAAAAAATAGAATTCTTGCCTTAGCCCACTCCCCAAACAACCCCCCCCGGGCACTCCTCTCTCTCTCTCTCTCTCTCTCTCTCTCTCTCTCTCTCTGTCTTCTTTTCTCTTTCATGCATGGCAATCATTGTGCAATGATGGTGTTGAGTTCTGCCATATTTCGTCGTTCGTCTTAGTCATCCTAGAAATCTAAGCATTTTTCTTTGTAGGAAAAGGGAAAAAAAAAAAAAAAAGAGTGGAAACCTGTGTATAGAGGACTATATAAGGAGCATATCCCATGGGTAAGAATTGTCCTCTATACGCAAAGTTCCTACTCAGAGCACTAGCAGCTCTCAGTCTCGTTTGGTTTTTGGTGTTTGCGATGGCGGAAGCAGCTGGCGGTAGAGGAGCACCACCAAGCCCGCCCTTGAAGGAGTGGTCGAAGGGGAAGGCAAGGAACTCTGAGTTGATTGATAGAGAGAAGAAGCTTGTTTTCCGTCCGCGGTCAGATCTCTACTACATGAGCAAGAGGAGAGTTCCTAATGGATCTGATCCTATCCATAACAGGTACGGTACATGATGTTTTTTTCTCTCTTTTACAGAAAGGACGGGAGATATATTTTATTGGATTCATGAAAACTTGAAGCCGTGTTTGTGATGTGATGAATGCATTTCTACGCAATGTTCATAAAATTTGACATGATTAGTGATTTTGAGCCAGCAGAATTTAATAGGCTCGAGGTTTACTGTGGGCTTTAGAAAAGAGCTAACGTGATTCTCTTATGTTTTTAATATATAGTTATAGCCCGAACAGTTTATGTCAGTGCTTCTTGCTCCATGCATAGTGAATTTATCTTTTGCTAAAGTTTTCTCCCCTATGAAACAGTTGCTTTTGCGAAAGTTTTAGACAGCTAAGAAAAACTATATTATCATCTTCAGAGTGATTCATATAAATGTCCAATTATAAGAGAAAATCAACTTTTCCTTTTAAATAGAAAGTATTCCCATTCTATTCATTTCATCACACCATATGCCAATGTCAAAATTTATTTCATAAACTAAATAATGACATAATATCTCACAATCATGTCCCTTTGACGAAATTTTATACCAAATAATGACATAATATCTCACAATCATGTCCCTTTGACGAAATTTTATACTTCGAATGTCTTATCCTTGAAAATATGACCAACGGTAACCAACAAAACAAAAGGTCTGCTTAATTCAACAGTTTAAATATATCCCAATTCTATTTTCTGCTTCATCTTTTGATTTCTCTAAGAGATAGAAGAAAACACTTGCATGTAAGACATTATATACGTGTGCACTCATAGTGAGAACCCGTATACTCAACCGTGGATCTTTCACATCTCACATGATCTGACAGTCTACTATATTGGGTGCATTTTCATCAAGTGCCTACAGAACAAGTACCCTTCCCTCTCATTGCATAGAGAAAAAAAGAAACTATTGCGTCAGCTATTTACTTAATGCTCTAACAAAGGAGCTAAATCTAATATGTGCCTGCCATCAAAAGGGAAGATGTTCTCTTGCTTTATTCAATTTCAATGCTTATCTAAAGCTTTACGTAAATATAGATATGTCCAGAGTACATGCAACCTTTTGAAGCTTTAATTGTTTCTTTTGGTCTTCACTTTCCCGTCCCTTTAGAACACACATGCCGCATCTTCAAACATGCTATTGAAAATCGTGGTCTAATTTATTGGAAACTGGCACTTTTATTCACAACATAAAGGGTAATTGGAAAAAAAAAAAAGGCTAGAGAGAACAACCAAGAGAACCAAAGCACATTCATTGCTTTTTATCACTTATAAAAAAAATGCGTGGCTTTAAATTTATGTGTTTTTCCTTTGGTTTCAGGAGAGCTGGGAACTCAAAACAACCTCCGGGTCAAGCATAGGTATCGAGAGAGAGAGAGAGAGAGAGAGAGAGAGAGATGTGTGTGCAGGATAGCTTAAGTTCGGCTAAGCATGGGATTGTAATTAAAGTTAATTAGAAAAGTTTGAGAACACTCCAGTACCAAATGTTTTGTTGCTTGATTGATTGCCCGCCGTATATTCTCTTCCGGGAAGCATTGTATTCTTCGTGGCTAGCACTAGGGGAAGTCGAAGAATATTGGAAGCTTGTGTCGCACAAAATATGCTCTCCAGAATCCAAAGATAAATCATCCAGGGCAACTCATCAGACGAAACCCTACTTTAAATTTCCTTCCGTATTTTCTTGCCTGATTACATGTCCTATGTACATCTGATTTGTCCTATTTATCGAAATAGAGTGTTGTCGAAAAGCGCCCTTGTAAAGCAATCAAGTACCCGACGATCTTTCCTCAGCGATACTTTGAAAATCGAACATTTCCTTATTTGAAATGCTTAATGAGTGGCCGGCTAATGTTTTAGGGGCTGTCTTGTCATGAATGTTTAGCGGCCAACAGTCTTCCACACGCGCTGGTTGTCGTCCGTAAATTGTTTGTTCTTATATGCTGATTCTGCTGGTCAAAAGGAGGTGGCATCAGTAAGTACACAGAATTCTTTTATCAAAGAGAGGGGAAAAAAAAGGAAGTGCGCAAAATAAAAGCGAACCCACCATAAAACATTAAAGGGGCACGCATGATCGGTAGAAAGCCTTTGCATCTCGGGTTCATGGAACGAATGCAATCTTTTTAATTTAGAATGCAAACTATACACATGTTGTTACTCCTTGGACCCTCCACGTGGACTAACTATAGCAATTTAGGAGACGTTCCTTTCATTGAAAACGTTTATGGTAAAAGAAAATAATTTCCAGAAAAACCATTTTTCTTAGATTTCATTTATTTAGTAGTTTATGGAAAGTAATTGCTTTTTTACTAGAAAGGAAAGTCGTTTTTTTCCGATCTAAATTTATTGTTTTCAGTTAATGAAAAACGATTTTTGTAAATCGATTGGCTTCCCTTCATCCAAACACCGAGAAGTTGGACAACAATTGTCCGGAACAATGTTCTTTCAAGCAACCGGACTCTTAACATCTCATGAACCACATAATTAGCCAATTATCTTATTTATGCATACGATTGGTCAAACATTTAAAAGAAGAAAAAAAGGGAAGGCGCGATAGCACAAGATCACACTTTGAAAGTGGGCACAAAAGTAGTGGGCGGGCTCTCTACCCAACCTCTCTCTGTCTTTTCCTTTTCTCTTTGCTTGTCGAGTTGGGGTTGAGCTGAGAAGCAAAGTTTTGAGTCTGAAGCAAGCGAGGTTCGAATTGGGACAGCTTCCGAAAAGGACAAAAGAAAAGGGAGAACGTGCTCTTGTCACGACCAACGAAAGACAAGCACGTACTAGATCCTTGTCAAAAAATTAGGGCTGCGTTTTTAGATGAATTGGGGAAGTTTTTGGGTGGTGGGCGTCTTTCCTCTTTGAGATTTGGCTTTCGTGTGATGGTAAACAGCTCTATTCTCAAAACTTGGGTGACCATGCAATGTGGTCCCATCCAAGATTAGTGGGGGAGCGTCCTTATTTGACCCGGGTTCAATCGACCCCACTACGCACCTAAAAATACTGAGATGCGTTGTATATTTGAGCTCCTTTTGTAGACTTTGACTCCCCATTATATTTCCAACCCTACCACCTGATGACATCAAAGAATTATAAATTTGAACATTCAAAATTTAAAAAGAGAAGGTGGAAAAGTATACTAGTCCTAAAAAAAATCTCTATGTACGTGTCACGTGTATTTTTGTCAAGTTGTTAAAGCATCAAATTTGGCTTTAAATCAAAAGCAAGTGGATTATAATGTGTCTTGAAATTTCAAGGACTTCGTAAAATTTGAATTATAAATATAATTCGTGGACAAATAGACTTTACTAAATCAAAGATGGCTCACAGTTTTGGATAGCATGTTTGCTCAATGACTAAGATAGGATATAAACTTTTTAAAAGAAATCGATTAAGTGCATAGGGAAAGTAAAAGGTTTAGAAGACACAACTTTATAGCTTTTATAATCATTGAAATTAGGAAACTTAATTTAATTCAAATTGAACAATCAAACTTTGGTGAAATCTAATCCAAATTATTTTCTTCAAAATTTAACATAGGGGAGAGTATGGTTTCAAGATAGAACTTGGAACCTAAAAACCAGACTAGTGAGATCATATTCGATTCTAGGTTCCAAGATCTACTAAGATTCCAAATTCCAAAAAGTGATAAACCTATTTTAATTGGTAGATTCCAGGTTCTAGGTTGATGGAACCTAAAACCTATAACTTAGAACTGGAATAAGTTTTTGTGTTTTTCTTGGTCTATGTCTTTTTACGATCTTGCGGTATTTCATGGCGTTCGATGATAAATGTAATCTGGAACCCCTAGTCTGAATTTCCATTTTATAATTGAGACTTTTACTTTGTTAATACTTTATATCTTTTGTATGTCTAGATATAAGTTATGATCAGTGAATTGTAACGGCAAGTGGTGATTATTAAAGTTGATAATCCACTGCAATCGTTCAATTAATAATATAGATAGAAGGTAGGTAGACCCTGAAGCCAACTTTGAAACTTATGACATGGTGGGTTTCAAGTTCTAAAAAATGAGGAACATGATCTAACAAATCGATTTCAAGTTTAAAGTAAAACTTATATGGAATCTGGAATTACTCACCTTTAATTTGACAAGCCCTTCTCACGATTCTTGATGCCTTGGTTGATGTTTTGTGACTGTAGAATGTGCAATGAGAGATGCGTCCTTTTATCCATCATGCATGCAATTTTGTTACGCGGGATCTTCTTCCACAAAATTCACTAATTGCCTCTTGACTTGCAATGCTTTACGAATAATTTGCAACCGCTCCCAATCCTTTAAGTATAACCATTCCTTGGTCGATAAATCATTCTTGACTTAGTCTTCGACTTCTTGATATATTTCAAGTCAATTGATTGGCATCGCACATCATGAACTTCCCTTGAACTCTCTATCCATTAAAAACTCATCATCGATGAGCTTGTTAGACATACCATCAATGTGCTTTTTGAGCCAATTGTATTGTTATGACATAATGAGCTTATTAAGCATGCTATTGAGTTAGTCTTATGAGTTAAGGCTACATCTCGTAGTTCGGATAGGATAACAAAATATATTATTCGATATTTGGCAACGTTCCCTAAATTAGATAAAATCGGATATACCTGAATAAAGTGCTAGATAAAAAATTCAGGCTAGAGGGTGAGATGGCGGTGGATCTAGCGAAATTGGCGAGGAAGGAGACAAACCGAAGGGAGCTAGAAAGAGCGGGTTTCAAATATCGGTGAGGGAACTCAAGCAATGAGATTTGGACAAGAGATTGTACTAGGCAAGTGAGATTTTCATTAAAAAAAAAAAAATTATCCTATCTTGGATTGTACCAAGCATGTGATCAGATTTTTTACGATCTAGAGAATATTTGGAGGAGTTATAATCCAACCTTATTTTATCTGGACGACCAAACGCAGTCTAAGTGTACTGTCATATCCCAATTTAGGCCATTAATTTCTTTTAGATTTGGGCCCACATTTTGGGCCTAATGTCAACATGTGCCCCCTTATTTTGACCCCACGCTGGCTCAGTAATGGGTCAGAATGTAACAGCATCTCCATTTAGATAAAAACGTACGTAAGCCGTGAAGTCTCTACTTTTTCAATTCGAGCACTTTGATCTCTCTCTCTCTCTCTCTCTCTCTCTCACATTGCCTCCCTTCCTCCCTAATTGTTCGTCTCTTCATTTGGAATCTTTAAATCACTGGTTGTAAGCACAAGTGACGTTACTTTTGTGAAGCTCGTCAAGGATAGGTTCTAATAAGAGCGATTGCCAACCCGTTGAATGCAAGAAACATGTTGTATCAGGTCGAGGTCGAGAATTTCAAGTAGTTCACTGTCAACAATCTGATAGAAGATTGACAATGATGTAACAGGGCCTGTTTTTAACCCCGGACGCTACAGGAGTGAAGGATACTCTGAGAGAGAAGTATTCCGAAAACCACAAAGCTTCCCCGGCGTGTCGCCTAAAAAGATGGGCGATTTGTCAGGATGGAGCAAATCGATTCCCCCAACATTCTGCTGATAATCACAACTCAAGGTGGGTCGCACGCTTGATAAGGCAAGAGGGTTCAGTTCGGGAGAAGCTGAGAATCCATCCCATCCGCCTGTCGACAGATAAACAAGACTTCCACAACCACCTTCTCAGTACTTTTTCGGTGGCGCTATAGGACAAGTGTTTCAACTTCTTTATGTTTCTAGAGGGCACGATGTCTATCACCCTTGCGTACCTTGCAGCGTTCACAGGCCTAGCCGCCGATGACATTGGGGCGAACACCTTCTCACGAGACTGTCCTGTCCATGACGGCTACCAACATATCTTGAGCCGATATTCAACCCTCATTGACCACGTTAAGATGTCGAACAGGAGGAGTTTGATTCTTCTGTTACTGGTTTGCTCCGAAGAGGCCGCCGAAACACATGATCCCGTGGCCAACCAGTTGGTGACTCTGTCTCCCGCTGACTTAAGCTGAAGTTCAACCGGTGGCCATAGCCCCATTCCTCCTAGCATGGCTCTCATCATTGCTTAGGTCAGGCTATCGAGGTGATATCTGGGGTAGTAAAGATTGACATGAATAGTTTATAAACTTCAATTCAATTTCATTTTTGGACTTTTCATTCATTTAATATAAATCTTAAATTATTCCTAAATATTCAACGTGATCTCCAAATTTTCAATTTATTCGACCTAATCGACTAATTTTCCAAAAAAGTGAAATCAATGCTTCGTATATTTTCATAATTACATTATTGCCTAGATTTAGAAAACCTTTTCATTTTCATCATTCCCAACATAATTTCTCCTAAAACCCACAAAATATAGTTAAAGTCTCAATTCTAATATGAACTTGTTTTTTTGGCTCCAAAAAATTCAACAATTTTCGCTTTGTACCCAAATCCATCCTCCATCAATTTAATCCACTTTTGCTGTTAAATGTCTAACCTGTCAATTCCATGTGTACATATTTCTCACTCTCTCCCGCCATGTGTCATTAATGAGATGAGATTTCAGTTAAATTATATATTTTCGAAAGAAAACTCGTCTTTTTTATTTCCTTCTTCTTAGCTCCTGTGGCTTTATCCCAGGGGATACATTTTTGGAATCTTGTGCTCTGGATAATGACATCAAGTCTTGGAGGGAAGATGAAGCTTCAAGCATCGGTCTGGGTTCCTAGTATGAGTGGGTTCCTCTGTATATTCATCGTCGGTCCTCCAGTGGATGTCATGACCAATCGTTCAGCCTCCATTAATGGCGGTGCTCGAACACAAAATCTAGATTATGCAACTTCAAATTTGAGTCGCGCAACCTCATATCTTAGTTGCATGACCTCAAATTTGAGGCTGCGCACCTTAGCCGCGGATGGCAACCTCCATCAACGGAAGTTGCGGCTTCAGATTTGACGATGCACCCCTCAAATCTGTTTTTGTGCCAAAGGGGACTAAAAGGATGGTGGTCGTGGATGGCAGCGAGGTGGTGATGGACGGAGGGCTGGGACGGCGGTGAGGTGTGGTGGTTTGGATGTTGTCCATAGTGTTATAATTGTTTCTGAAGGTGAAAAGAAGAAGAATTAAGCAAAAAGAAAAAAAAAACAGAATAAAGAAAAAAAAGGAAGGAAATAAAGAGGAAATAAATATATATAATTCTAATTTTGAAAAAGAAATTACGTGGAATTGACACATGGCATTATCAGACGGAAAGTTAACATAGGTCACATTGAGATACACAATGAAAGTAAGTGTCTATCTGTGGAATTAAAAAAAGTTTGAAATAGAATCGTGACTTACTCTAATGTTGGTGATTTTTAATGGAAGTGGGTCATCATTTTGCTGCTTCCTTTGCATCTCTTTGTCTTTATAAATATTACAACAACTTCACATTAAATATATTTTAGCGGATCATCTCGATAATCATAAAAGTAAAACATCATTTCAATTTGTATTCAGTTGAGTTTCCTACTTTTTATTATTTTACGTCTATAGATGTGTTTGTACTTAATACTTATATTAATCTGAATCTTACCCAATTTTAAAAGAGTCCAGAGATTTGCAAATCTAATTAATGTTAAAAAAAATTAAGGAATAAAAGCTAGACTAATTGGAAATTCCATCCACCTCGAAGGAACAGGTGTCAGATTAATGCGAGAACTTAGAGGGAACGACATCTTAAATTTGCCGCGGGACGAAAAGTCTTTTACATTAATGATTCGATGGCAACAATTGATAATTCCTCGATCGAATAAAACGAAGCCTTCCGATGCTTCTGGATTGAATTCTTAAAGATTCAATGGTGGGGACAAACATCGCGAAACCAATCCTAGTCCCGGGCGACGAGGTCAGAGAGAGAGGAAGGGGGGATCCGGTGCGCCCGCCCCCACGCCGGGGATGTCTGAATCGCCTTCCCCCAGCTCGACACGTGTCGCCACCGATTCCCCTATTTGACCCGGCGGAGCCACCGGAGACAAAAAGACGGTTTTTTTGTCCCCATTCATTCATTTGCATTCGCATTCGTATTCGCATTCGCATTCGAATTTCATTTCGCTCTCTCTCTCTCTCTCTCTCTCATGCAATTTCATCGGTCGAAACATCTGCGCGACATCCAAACGAAGGCGGAAGGCGGAAGGAGGGAAGGAGGAAGGCGCAGGTGAATTCGCGGAGTTGAGTGATGATTGAAAGATCGCGACCCGCTCGATCGCTCGGAGATCCGCTTCTCTCCTCGCTCCGATTCGGAATCCCGATCGCGGCGCCGGGCGAGCCGTTCCCTTCGACGGGAGCCGAGTGAGTGAGGGGGAGAAAACGTCCTCCCGTCGACGATCGCGCGTTTGCTTCCGCCCCCGCCTGCCATTGGCGATCTGCGGGAGCGGGAGGGGGCCGAGGGACGAGGGGTGGTGGGGGTGGTAGGGGGCGCCTGGGAACGATGCCGTCGCGCGCGGATCTGGACCGCCAGATCGAGCAGCTGATGGAGTGCAAGCCGCTGACGGAGGCGGAGGTGAAGACGCTCTGCGATCAGGCGAGGGCGATCCTCGTGGAGGAGTGGAACGTGCAGCCGGTGAAGTGCCCGGTCACGGTGTGCGGCGACATTCACGGCCAGTTCTACGATCTCATCGAGCTCTTTAGGATAGGCGGCAACGCGCCTGATACGAATTATCTGTTTATGGGAGATTATGTTGGTGAGCTCTTCTTTTTTCCTTTTTTTTTTTTTTTTTTTTTTTTTTTTTTTTTGGGTTCCGCCTGCCTCTTCTGGTCTTGAGCTTGTGTTTGTTTACATAGCTTCGTTTGCGAGCTATGTGGTTTCCAGGATGTGGAATTTTTGAGTTTATGTATGTTGAACTATGTTGTGCGTGATGACGCGTGATCTGAAGATCGCTCTCTGCCATGGTGGGTGGATTGTTTGCTTCAATTTTTCTTTTGCTTGTGTGGGTGAGACTGATCGACGACAATGGTGGTCTTACTTTTTTTTTTCTTTTCTTTTTCTTTGGTTTTATTCGTTCGCAAGAGACGGAAAGAAAGAAGAATGATTATGGGTTCTTTTTCTTCTTCCAAAGTTTCTGGATTCATTTACATAGCGCCAGATTGGGGGCTCGCCAAAGTATGTTTGTGCAGGCAGGGTGTTATTTGCATATGAAGTTTGACAGCCTTGATTCTGCTCAGTGCTCCTTGGTTTCTAGTGTGATCTTTGAATCTATTGTTAAAAGACCGGAATGAGGAATGTCTGTGGGTATGTTAGAGTAATTGCGCAGGTCAGAAAATTTACTTTTGTTGGGAGTGTCAGTAGCATGGAGACCATCGTGGCATTCATCTCTAATTGCGCTCCAATACTTTAGAATACCCTGTATTGCCATATTTTATACTGGTAGTGATACTCAATTAGCATGATAGCACTGAAGGATTTGAAGGATCGCTATTTCTTCAAATCATTGTGGATCAGAAATTGTAACTTGTGGTTCTTTGCCTTGTAAAAATTGTCTGATTGTTTTTGAATTTCCATAAGCATAATTGGAAGTAGTTTTCTCGGTGGGTCTAAGCCTTACTTTTCTTTATTGCTTACCTTATGGATTTATTCAACACGCTATGCTTTCCCATTGTTGGTGAATTTATTTTGCTGGCAGTTTTTGGAAACAGAAGATTGGGGTTGGGCGGTATAGGTGTTCTGGCTGTGTTAGGAACTTGTCGTTTGGTCATGTGCATATTGGAAATTAGTGACGTGAGATCTCACTTCAGTACCTTAAAACCAATTTAGTTACTAATTACAGCCATGATTCACCTGTTTGGAATCCATGGTTGATCAAGGTTGCAACTTCAATTTACAGAAAGTATTTAACTGTATTTGTGGTTTCATAAATGCAGATCGGGGGTACTACTCAGTGGAGACTGTTACGCTTTTAGTGGCTTTGAAAGTTCGCTATAGAGATAGAATCACTATCCTTAGGGGAAATCATGAAAGTCGGCAAATAACACAAGTGTAAGGCACTTTCTTAGTTTTCGAAGACCATACGTCATGCGAAAGCAATGTCAGTTTTGCACAATAATGCTTGTCCTTTATATACTATCCATTGCATGGGTGTGCTAGATGGTAGCAAGATGTTTCTCTTGGATATTTATATAACAAGATCACTGGTTTTCATTGATTCAGGATGTCCACTTTAGTGCTGATTTACGTTGTCTCTAATTTTATTTGTGAGACTTTTTGCTCCAGAAATTTCAGTCACTCTTTGCTGCAGTGCCTTCCCCTTTTTTGTTTATCCATTACTATCTAAGATATGTGTTAGCATTCTGTGTGATAAAATAATCTGATCCTTATAAAACTAGCAGAGTAGTAGTTGAATTCTAAAACTCTCTTATTCTATCTCCATTATTATTCTGTTTGTTGTCCAACAGTGTAACTGATGACTATTCAGCTGGCTGTTTGAATCGATGAATAATTAGCTAAGAAAAGTGACATGTGGAAATGAACTGCTCAAAAAATTGGAATATATCGCTTCTATGCAACTTTAAAAGAAGGGTAACTAGGGTAGGGTGCTTGGAATATGAATTATGTTAGGATATTTAAATAATAAACCACACTTTCATTTAATAACTTAAGCTTTTAGAATAATTGATAGTGGTCCCATCAAAATCTCACATAGTATCAGAGTGAGATTCTGAGTTCGAATATTTCCAAGCTCCATTTGTGTCCTCATTAAATATTTCCACAATTAGGGTAAGTTTTAGAATATTTAAAAAATAAACTACGCTTTCATCTAACAGTTTAAGCTTTTAGAACAGTTAGTAATAGTCCCACCAAAATCTCACAAATCAGAGTTTGTTTTAAGAGTGATTTAGCTTTACATGAGTGATGGGCTTTGGAGTTTGGACTATCTACAAATGGGTTCAATGAAAACTTTTTTTCAGAAATGAAAATGCTGAAATGCTAATATACAACATTCTTTTATGAGAGGAAAATCTCAGATCTCTCTCTCTCTCTCTCTCTCTCTCTCTCACACACACACACACACAACCAAAAAATAAAGCAAAATGGATTGGCATACACACAGTACAGGCATTCACTTAACATTCATGAACATGCGTAGTATGGTTAAGCTTTTAAGGTCTGCTTTACTCTTGACTTAAGTTTTTCATAAATTTCAGGTATGGTTTCTATGATGAATGCTTGAGAAAGTATGGAAATGCCAATGTCTGGAAATATTTCACCGACTTGTTCGATTATCTTCCACTAACTGCTCTTATTGAGAGTCAGGTTTGTAGTGACCTGTTCCACTTCACTGCATGAGCTACCTACATGTTATATACTCACTATAGCACTTTCATGTTCTAGATCTTTTGTTTGCATGGAGGTCTATCACCCTCTTTGGATACACTAGACAATATCCGAGCCCTGGACCGTATACAAGAGGTATGGATCCAAGTAATTGCTTAACATTTAAATGTACAATTTTTTGTATGACATGCTGTCCAAAAGAAGATGTGGATATATGGTTGATAGTATGAATTAAGTGTTTCTGAAAGTTAATGTACTTGCCTCAAGAGAGGGGGATTGAGCAATTTCTACACGTAATATTTTAGCCTAACTGTTGCAAAGTTGCAAAAATTGCAATAAAGTGAGATGTACCCTGGTTAGAATATCGATTTTCTTCTCTGGATAAAATAGTGCTCTTGCTGGTGATTGTCGTGATTTTAAATATGTCTGGTGACATGCCACTTGACATCATGCAATATCACCTAACCAATTAAGTTCTTCTATTTTCAGAACATGTGCCTATGTAATTTCTAATTGTTTAATATGTCATACACAAAACTTTTTCTTAGTTATTCATGGTAGGTCATTTTGTCACCTTGCATACACATCGAATGAACTTTTTCCTTCCATTTCTTTCCTTTCTGATGCCATTTTATTGACATGACAACCATTTTCGCCAAAATTAGCATATTTGAGTCTGACTATTGCATTATAAGTTCCCACTGGATGAACCGCATGCCCTAATTTCATTGTACATTGTGCAGGTTCCTCATGAAGGACCAATGTGCGACCTCTTGTGGTCTGATCCAGATGATCGCTGTGGCTGGGGAATATCTCCACGTGGTGCTGGTTATACCTTTGGTCAGGACATTGCTGCTAATTTTAATCACACTAATGGTCTCACTCTGATATCGAGAGCCCATCAGCTTGTCATGGAAGGATACAATTGGTGTCAGGTCTGTCAACTAGAACAGGGAGTTCCTCTTTTCTTTTCTAGTAGCATGTATTGCCATTTCATGTCTAACTCATTCTTTATGCTCATTCACATCTTGCTAGGAAAAAAATGTGGTCACTGTATTTAGTGCTCCCAATTATTGTTATCGTTGTGGAAATATGGCTGCAATTCTTGAGATTGGAGAGAATATGGATCAGAATTTCCTTCAATTTGAACCAGCACCACGTCAAATTGAACCGGACACAACGCGCAAGACTCCTGATTATTTCTTGTGATTCAAGAAATATACTTGCTGCTTGTAATTCAGGTTTGACACCATCTTGCTGTTGGTATGTCTTATGGAAAAAGAATTTCATCTTTAAGATCGGACTTCAGAGTGACGAGCAATGCCATTCTTCTGTGTGGAGCTTGTCTTGCCGCCTTGCAGCTTGTCTTTGTTGAGATCAAGGAAGTTGAAGAACCAGATGGAAGGCATCGGCGTTCTTGTTTGTCCTGTATATTCATCGAAAAATGGGGGTGGCAATAATATGGTCTAATCTCGTTCTGCAACCTGAGTAGAAAATTTTTGAAGCTGTTGAAAGTTTTCCATTTTTAAATTTAGCAGACCGAAGAGCTGTGATGAGTTTACTCGGATAGAGAGCATCATTGGCACAAGGTTCTTGAAAGTTTGTTTTGCGGGGTGGATGAGCCGTGAAGTGGAAACTGTTTTTGGTTCTTCGTCTGTAACACTGCTTATGAACTATTTTGGAGCATTTCTTCCTTCATGCTCGAAGTAAAGTCCATTAGGATTCTTTTCGCTGGATAAACGTCTTCTATGAATTGACTGCAAAGGAATCTGCTTGCACGAAAGCTTCAAATATTAAGATGCTGTTTGGTAACGCTGCAGGAAAAACTTGTTTCTGTTTTTTGGTTCTCTAGAACAAAAATAGAATAGAAACATGTTCGTTAATTTTTTTGTTTCCGGAAGCAATTTGTTCTCGAGAATAGATTTGAAATAGAAATAAGAAACAAAAAAAAAAGTTGTTTCTTATTTCCAGAAATCAAGAAACAATCTTTCTTTTCTTTTCTTCATTTTCTTTTCTTTCTCGGTCTTCCTCTTTTCTTCCTCTAGCTGAGGCCAGCGACCAGCCAGACAAGGCCCAACGACCTTGTTGGAGCCTTGCTAGCCCCAAGGAGATCGCCTTGAGCTCGTCGGCCACCAGCAAGGCCCCTCAAGCTCTACCTCATTCAACCATTGCGAGATTGGCCTTACCAAGCCATGGTGAGGCTTTCCCAAGGCCAGCGGCCTCGTTGGCCCTTGTCTAACCGATTGGCCCATGGCAAGCTTGGCCTTACCATGGCGAGGCTCTACCTTGTCTAACCACCGTGAGATTGACCTCATCGAGCCGTGGCAAGGCTCTCCCAAGGCTAATGACCTCGTCAAATCTCTTTTGATCGGTCATACCAAATGCATTTCTCTTTCAGGAGTAGAAATTTTGTCAGTTAAACACATTTCAATACTTGGAAACTATTTTCGAATATAGAAATAAAAAAAACTACTTACAAAAAAAATTATTCTCGAGAATAGAAATATTACCATACGCATCCTAAGCGTCGCATAGTGCTAAGTTTTAGTGCTGAGTTTTAAAGGTCACAAAGTTCTAAAATAATGAAATTCCTTTTGCTTCTGACCTACACGAAATCGGGGCTCCAAATCTCTTTGATCTGGGGACATTGAAATGCTTTTCTCCACTCTTCTTAAAGGGCCATTTTAGCCTGCATCAGCTGTAGGAAAGCTTCTCGTGATGGTGCCTCCGTACTCGATTGACTCATGCTCAAGCTTCAAGCATTGTTTAGGCATGGCGACTCGTATAATATCACAAGAAGAGACCTTGAGAAAATCCTACTGCCACTAGATTTTCTCTCACAGACTGAGCATCAATTTAATTCAAGCACCATCGAGCATACGGCACTTCAGGAGTAAGTCAAAAATTTCAGGAGTAAGTCAAAAATTCAAAATCAATGGATTGGGTGGGAAAGGGTCCATAAATCTTGGCGGCGTCTTCGGATTTGGAAGCACTCTGGTCTTTTTGCTCTGGGCAATGATATCGGATGTGGCCCCAGAAGAGCATGTGCTGATGCAGAGAAGGGAAGGACAACAGCTCATGTTATCCACTTTCTCACCTGGACACCAGAATCTTTCTGACCTGTCAGGAAGAGAAAAGGCAAGGAGTAGATATCCAGAGGTGCAGTTGTTGGGTACGAGAGGCACCGCTTGCTAAATAGATGAAAATCATATGGAGTTTGTGCCTCTTCTGTCTTGTGTAATGTTATTGCTTGGTTAAATTTGAATTTTTCTTCTTGCTTGACACAGTTCTGGTTATATGTACCACTCTTTATTGGTAATTTAAGCCTCTCTGTCTTTCCATATAAAATCTAATGAAAAATTGCCGATGCCTTCAATTATTAACATGTAGAAATATATATACACGTTGTTAAAAAAAAAAAGTCACTAAGAGTCATGTACTTTTATGGGTATATTGAGTGCAGAAGCAAGACTCCAATACTACTTATTAAGAAAAGCACAAAACCCTATTGAAAAAAACACTTTTTATTAGAGGCACTTTATACAATATCAATTAGGAGAAATTTTTACGCACACAAACCCTTGGGAGCCAGGCACGCGCGCACACACTTACATGGCGCCAAGCGCACACACAAATGAGCACACTTCTTGGCTATTTATAGGCCTAACAAGGAGGTGTGAGTACCTTCTTCCTAGATATTTCTAGAGAGATGTGGCCAATCTATCAGCCCCACATTTTTACTTAAAAATATCTTACAAGAAAATATCTAGTCTAGAAGTAGCTTTGGAAAATCTAAAGAATACTAAATACGGTCTATCTATTAGCCATATATTTCCACTTAAAATATCTCAGGAGATATTATCTAGATATTTGGAATAACATAGAAAAATCTAAAAAATTTGGAGGAGAAAGGAGGCGCAACATTTTCTTCAGGGTATTTAAAATTTAGTCCCCACTAATTTTTTTTTTCTTTTTTGTAGTAAAAAGGGCAGAAGTCATTAACGATTGAACATAATTGACTCTAGAATGGAAAACTGCGACTTTATCACTGAACGGGACTAAAAGACCTTAAGGCCAGACAAAAATTCTATGGATGATCTAGAATTTATGCCATAATGTATTTTTTTTTCTTACTTACAAAATGAGAACTTATGCTATTTATCGATGAGAATTTAGGTACAATCGTCCCCCATCTTCAAATCAATCCAATTGTTATAATAATAATAATTCTCTTAATTTTGGGCAAAATAACCTTCTATATCTTTTAGGGCAATAGACAGCGGAAGTGGAAAACAGTGATTTTGCTGTCTTTTCATTGTCTGTTAATTAAACATCTGATCGAGCAGAGGAGAATGGCCTCGGTACTTCTCGTTCGTCCACTGCTTTGTATTCTCACTCAAAACGCAAACCGACGAATGAGTTTTTCGCAAACTGTCTTGGACTGCACACGACGAAGCCGAGCCATTCGAGGACTAGGATTCGCTTGGACTTATCGCAAGAGGCGCAAAGCTTTGCAAGCTCGACTTGCTTTGCCATCACCGCGGCCATTCCATCGCCATCGCGAAATCGCGGACGTTTGTAATAGTGAGTGAATAGAGGGACAGAGAGCTGTGTGTTTTGGTTTCCTACTCATTCCAATTCTCTACCGAAGAAGATGAGCACGAAGACACGAAAGAATAAGAGCAGGTGTGGCACGTCGGACTCAAAATTTGGACTTGAAATTTGTTCCATTTTTCACTTTGAACATAAATTTCTTTTTAAAAAGCCGCATCAGACTCAAACTTTATTTTAAAAAGCCCCGTAAGGTGAATCGTCAAAATAGACACTTAAATGAATAATTTTTTATCATCGGTATTCAAGTAATCAAAAAAAAAAAAGTTAGGACACTCGAGTAAACATCGTATAAAAATTATAATACTTGTAATGTTATTATCCTAATTGAAAACGTCAAATGAATATCGATTACTTAAACATGAGGGAGTCATAATTTTTATTGAAGTGGACCCACGAGGTCAATCATAACTTTTATTGAAGTGGACCCACGTGGATGAGAGTGAGGCTTTTTTTATTGAATAAAGAGGAGGCGAGGGGAGGCTAAATTCACGCCGAGAAGAAAATTCAATCTGAAATAGTCAAAGAATTGGTTCTCGTGAGGGCTAGTTTAGTCTAAGCCTGCGTAATTTAGTCTATGCCCACAACTGTACATAACATGGAGCTGGAAGACGTGCTCTATGACCCACAAATCAAAACGAGCCCCGCGAGGAGATACGCACCTGTCTTAAATGGGGGTTGCTGCTCGACACAGACAGAATAATGAAGTCAGGGCCATCTTCCTGATCTTTGGGTTAGCTAAGGAGAAATAGTCAAGATTGATGACCTCATTAGAAATAATTAAAGGAAACCTTTGCTAGCGAATAATTTAGGTGGACACTCGCATTAGAAACAGATTTCTTGTCACTATTAGAATGAACATAACTCAACCGAAACTGTTCATAGTTTAGGAAGGGTGAATCTTGTCTACTAGAGAGTAAGTCAAACCGGGACCCAAAACTTTCAATGTCGTCAATTTGATTGGACTGACAGATTAGTACAGGCAGGCTTGACTTGACATGTCTATTTTTAACGTAGAATGGAACCATAACAAAAGCACTTTTAGTGTGCATTTAGTAACGTTTCGTTAAAAAATTGTTTAGAGAATAAAAATAATTTTTTATTTTATTTCGGAAAACAATTTTTGATCGTAAAAACACGTTTGATAAATTTATTATGAAATCAGAAACATATTTTGTAAATTTATGTTCTTTTTTGTTTCTTTTAATTTTTCAATATTTTTATTTTATTTTTTTTCTTTTTCATTTTTCTTTTTTTCTTCCTTGTGGCCGGTCACCAGCCTCGGCCATGGCCGGCGGCCGTCGGACGAGGGCCGCGGCCTCACCCGGCCACGGCGAGGTTCGCGGCCCCAAGCAAGGCCGAGCGTCGCCGGCCCAAGACAAGGCTTGGCCTCGCCTTGGTCGGGCAAGCTCGGGCTCACCCGGATCCGGCGAGGCCAAGCTCGCCTAGCCACCGACGAGGCTCGGCCTCAGGGCCACCACCGGGCGGCGCCGGATGCGGGCGAGCTCGGGCTCGCCGGGGGCCGGCGACGCTCCCTCGCCGGCCATGGCCGAGGCTGGCGACTGGACAAAGAAAAAAAAATAAGAAAAGAAGAAGAAAGAAGAGAAGAAAAATAGAAGAGAGAGAAACTTTGTTTCTTGAAATTGTTCAAGAAACAAGAAACAAGTTTTTCTTATTTTTATTCCAAATTTGTTAGGGAATAAAAAATAGATTTAGAACAAAAACGCAAACAAACGCGTTTTATTTTTTTTGTTCAGGAACAAGAAAACAGGATTTTTGTTCATAAACAAAAAAAAAGAAATACAAACAAACACACCCTTAAATTCCACTGAAGAACAATTAAACACTAATATCGTCGCTAAAATAAAGTACATGGATTACTATTGAAACATTCGATTTATGAAGCGTTAGTAATATACACCACTGAAAAAGTTGATGTGTTTGGAGGCCGCAAAGTGTCCCAGGCATTCTTTACCCAAACTTTACGAAGCGTTGACGAGGATTGAATAATTCACTCTGATTGCTCTTCGAATCCTGGAAATTAGTCCCGGAAGAGGAGTATCTAAGGATAATTCAACTTAAAAAACCCCCCTTAAACTGAGGTTTTACTAAATTCCCTACGGCGATTAGACAACACCATGGACACTTTAAAGAGAACTGCGGCAATGCCTTCCAGACGAGACGAAGACGTCGATTCCTATACTAAATGTTGTTGCTGCCACGTGTGTGTGTCGAGCCTACTAGTTTCTAAAGAAGATTATCACATGGGACTGGGACCAACAAACCCCAGAACGACACTTCCTACAAAACAATAATTGAAGTCTCAAGGACAATCATTTTAAAAGCGTTACAGACATAACTGGACTTGGAGAGCAATGATTAACGAACGTAAAAGCAAGCTTTCGTCCTAGCAATGAAGTAAAAGGAGGAAGCTTTGGCAAAAGACTTCGACATAGGCGACCATTAATTTTCCCATCAAACAATGCTCCAAGATATCTATCATTCAAAAGCTGACGTTCTTTAAACAGTCAATCTTCCACGCTTCTTATTCTTTGGCAAGCCAGTCAACGTTCCATTCTCTTTGCTTAAATATGCACTAAACTATTCTCCTTTAGTTTGTTTTTCTTTCTTTAATAAGCCTCCACAAATTAGTGGATTGCTCGTTAACGCAGGAAAATTTTCCGATTAGTTTACTTAGGCAAGACTATCTCCAAAGGCAACATGCAAGCAAGTTTAAACGACGGGAGATATGCAGTCTAATGGAAGTCTCATGCTGAGACAGTGCCATCGATGGCATAATGCCAAGCAGTGATGCCATGTTTATTCACCACTTGGTTAAGCAGAAAAATCTCCATAGCAAACTTTCCTTGCCATGCATGTGGTCATCTTCAATTCAGGTAAAATAGAGTATCCTTCACAGCTAAGACGAGAATCAGTCATGCTAAAGGTTCCTTCCAGAAAATTATCTTCCCACAGCAATGAATTCAAGGAAGAACCTTCCCTCTATCTTCCATTGAAAACTTTCAAAAACATAAATATTTCTAGGTAAGGTTGCAATTTAATCCATAATATCGTCACATTGATTCTCTGGGGAGGAGAAACAAAAGATTTATCAGTTAATGATTCTCATGAAAATCCTACACAACATCAGATTGGATTAAGAATCTCCAACACCTCAGAATCAGAAGTACATTGCAATGTACTAAGACCTGCTCCACTGATCTAAAGTAGACTGAAATTCCATGTTCACGAAAGGAAGTTAATGGACGGAAGAACTCCGCGCTAGAGAAGAAACATGAATTGCAATATGGCCAAACAAATATAGCTGAGTAGACACTAAAGAGGGCATCATTTCAAAAGTATACTGGTAAGTACCTAGTGAATGAACAACATGGCACCCAAAGAACAGGAAGTACCTTTTCAGATTGACAACATTACTTCCCCAAACTAGGTAGAATGCTACATCAGATGATGGTTCTTGTATGATACAGAATTTATCCAACAATTGCCAGAAGAATTGGATAGCCCCATGGAGTAGAAACCAGCAAAAGACATCATTCAGAACATAGCATAAGATGCAAAGATTCCCAAATGCGGAGATTTCAGGCTACTCTTTATTGTCGGAATCTTGTTTGAAGATCAGTGGGAATTCATCATCTGCTTCTGAAAAACCATGTCTCTCACCAATGGTCCTCAGCGACTCATATACATTATACATGGAAGGCCTATCCTTTGGCCTAGAAACCACACAAGAACAAGCAACTTTCAGAAACTGAAAAATTTCATCATCGTGTCCTCTCCCACAGATAGATCGATCGATTGCATCCTTGCTTCGACCACTGCTAGTCAAATTATTGACCCAATCCACCAGATTTCCCTTGAATACTTGCTCCACGTTGCAGATTTCCAATGGCTTCTGCCCAGTAGCCAATTCCAAGAGTACCACTCCAAAACCATATACATCGCCCTTTAAAGATGCAACCATAGTGCTCGAGTACTCAGGAGCCACATAACCGAACTCACCCAAATCTCCATTGCGATATGAGCTGTCATTCGAATCACGACGATTGACTAGTCTTGCCAACCCGAAGTCAGTTATTCGCGCATCCAAATCATCATCAAGGAGAATCGCATGAGAGCTAATGCTTTGGAGCAAATATGGGGGCTGGCACCCATGGTGAAGCCAAGCGAGCCCTCTCGCGGCACCCACGCCTATTCTAAGCCTGGAAGGCCAATCCAATGAGCTATAATGACCAGTGGTGCCTTGACCAATCATGTGCAAATGGGAGAACAAAGTCCCACCAGGCATGTGCTTATACACCAAAAGCTTTTCATCCTCGATAACGCAATAACCCAAAAGAGGCACCAAATTGGGATGCCTAAGCTGCCCCAATCTGTTCATCTCCAATTTGAACTGCTTCTCGCCAATCGAACAGGTACTGAGCCTCTTCACGGCGAGAGCCGAACCATCAGGCAACACGGCCTTATAAAAAACCCCGGTTCTCGTGGAAATCACGATGTTCCGAGAATCGAAACTGTTAGTGGCAGCAAGAAGATCAGCTAATTTGACCTTCACAAGGGGCTTCTGAAACAAAGACACCTGAATAAGCTTGTGTGCTCTCAACCACTCGATCCAACTACTATCGTCCTTATCAGCAGCAGCGCCGTATCCTCTCTTCTTCCTACTGGCTCCACTAAAGTACCACCACCAGAGCGCAAACCCTAGCAACAAAGATGCTGCAGCTCCAAGAACACCCGCGGCAATAATTATAGCTAGGCTCTTCTTACTCAACCCCCCACACGACCCAAGAGGCTTACCACACAGATCGTCGTTGTCGGAGAAATCGTCGGGACTCAAATCGGACAGCTCCGACGGTATAGATCCGGAGAGATCATTGCCCCGGACGGAGAATTGCTTCAACCGGTCCAGGCGACCGACCTCGTAAGGAATGGCGCCGGTCAACTTGTTGTCGCTCAGAATCAAGATGTTGAGGAACTTACAGTCGCCGATCTGGCTGGGGATGGGGCCGCTGAACGAGTTGGAGGAGAGATCGAGCTTGACGAGGTAAGGCAGCCACTGGCAGATTTGGGCGGGGATGGGGCCGTCGAGCTTGTTCTGGGAGAGATCCAGCGTCTGGAGGCTGTGGCAGTTCTTGAGGGACTCGGGGAGGCCGCCGGAGAGCTCGAAGCCGTTGAGGCTGAGGCTGATGATGCGGTTCTCGTTGAGGTTCCAGCAGGCGACGCCGTTGAGGTTGCAGATGTGGGAGGCGGAGGTGTTGGCGAAGGTCCAGTCGGCGAGGGAGCCCCCGGGGTCGCCGAGGGAGCTCTTGACGCCCTCGAGGCAGAGCACGTCGTCCTCGACGGCGGCGGCGACGGCGAGCAGCAGCAGCAGCGAGTGGAGGGCGAGCACCGCCGGCGGCGGCGGCGGAGGAGGCGGAGGAGGAGGAGGCCGCCATGGAGGTGGGGTGGGGGGTTTGGTCTGGGATCGGAGGAGAGGTTAAGGTGATGGAGAGAGAGCGGCCATTGACCGGGTCAGAGAGAGAGAGAGAGAGAGTTGAAGGATGATGAGGGAAGAGGGGGAAGATGCGCGACCTTTTGACTGGTTTTTTTTTTAATTTTTTTGTCGTCGTCGTCGCCGTCAGTCGTCGGTCGTCGTTTTGCTTTCGATCGCGTTTCGTTTTTCGTTTTTTTTTTCTTGCGCGTTTTCTCTCTCTCTCTCTCTATTTCTTTCGTTTTCTCTGGCCAAAACCCCTACTCGACGAGGGGGGAGAAGAAGAACAGGAGGAGGAGGAAGGTGCTGGAGGTGGCACTGATGCGGTGTCGTTTTTTAGGGGGGTTTGTTGTGGTGGGTTGGGCTTTTTGGTTTAGGTTAGGGAGGGATTTGAGTGGCCCCCAAAATAATTAAGATTTATCAGTATTTTAGAGAATCAATGATAACCGATCTATTTTAGTATTTCTATTCCCCGGATAAATTTTTGAATAAAAAAACGCGTCTGATAACGACATAAAAATTCTGTTCCATGAATGGAAATAACAAAAGTTCACCCTCCTAAAGGGGGCCGCTAGTAACAAAGACGAATAATGATAAGAGTTTTTATTCCTAATTTTGTTTTCATAATATGAAGTTAAAAAATTTTACCTCTCAATTATGTTCAAAACATATATTTTGACTAAAAAATTGTTTCAGAAATTAGAAATATGAAATTGCGTTACTAAATAAATTTTTATTCCAAATCTGTTATCGAGAACAGAAGATTAGAAAAATAGAGAAGTGAAATAATTATTAGATGCATCCTTAACTAATTTAACTTATCTAAGGCTGCGAATGTTTGACCAGAGGAGGCTCACTTGCCAATATTAAATTTTGGTATGTCGTTGTACATGGGGTGGACAAACGTGACTTGCCCCCACACACACACTGATTTTATCGTTACCTGTCTTTGTTTTGTTTGTTCTTTTTCTTTGAGGTATGCTTTTTTTATTTATTCCATGTCATCTATAAAATAAAGATGTGACACCTACTTGTCAAGGCCATATTTCTACGCTTGCCCCTTGAGATACGCCGGGGGCACAGTTGATCGTTTGGGACAGATGGCATTCCCCCTTTTTTATTTCACTGATGTTGCTGTCGTATAAAACTCTAAATTACAAGATACACTCATTTTTTGCTGCCGACTAGGATCCGTGCCAAGCCCTTTTGTTAACATGAGTTATGTTCGATAAAAGGACATTCAATTTTAATGAAATTTAGGGGTTGTTTGATAATCGATCAAATAATATTTATTTTATTCTTTTATTCTTCAGAATAAAAAATAAATAAAAATCTGTTCAACAACTTTTTTGTCCATTCCCAAAAGTAGACTTAAAATAGAATCAAGAAATAAAAAAAAATACTTATTTATTTCCAAGAACAACTCCAAAATCAAGTCTAACTTCTTCTTTTTTTCCCTCTTTTCTTTTCCTTTTTACTTTTCTTCTTCTTCTTCTTACTTTGGCAACTGGCTAGACAAGAGGCGACGACTAGGCAAGGCTCGGCCTCGCCCAAGTCTAATGAGGCCAAGCTCGCCCTAGGCGACGCCACCCTTGCGATGGCTCGGCAAGGCCAAGCCTTGTTGGCGGTTGGAGTCACCTGGCCTGGGCGAGGCTGACTTTGTCGACAACTAGGCAGGCTCAACCTCCCCTTGGCTAGGCGAGCTCGGCCAATGAGGCTTGCCCTAGCCAAGAATGCTTCGACAAGGTCGCCAACGGAAGAAAGAAGGAGAAGAAGAAAAAGGAAAAAAAAAAAAAAGACAAATATAATTAAATTATTTTAAAAATTAAAATGAATTCTAAATTACAAAAAAAAAAATTGAGATATTATCAAACACATTCTATCCCGAGAATGAAAATTTTGGATAATTACCAAACGCCTTCAAATACTCGGAAACTTAGGGGACAGGATAAAATAAAATAAAAAAATAATCTCTAAACAGAAATTGTTCGCAATAATATAATGGTTACCAAACAAGTCATTAATATTGCATGTAGGCAATTATCGAAAATCCTTTTGTGACTCTCCGTATTAACCATTTCTTTTTTGAGCTATTTTTCTCAACATAGCTAGTCACATATTAAACTTCCCTATGTCACGTGTGACAACTAGGAATTTCCCAATCGTTGTCAATGCCTGTATTGTAAGTAATCTATTATGTGACTGGAGAATCCCACCTTTGTTTTGTTCGAAATACGAAGATTCACATGAAATAAAATACAATTTGACAAATAATTTACACTGACGAACAAATTCACGACTGTGCATAAGAATTATTTTCAAAAATTACATAAATTATAATAAAAAAGTCGTAACTTTTATTATTTATTCTCTCAGCCAAATCCGCTGCTTAGACGATATGTAACGTTATATAAGAAAGTTACGCATAGAGCTGTCTGAACCAAAAAATAAAAAATAAAAATACATATAGAGTTGAAAAGGAATGTTGAAAAATACGAGAGAACAATCGCAATCGAAGTCAATCTTAAAATATTATATTATTTTATTCTGTTGTTTAATTATATTATCCTTTTTTTTTTCATTTTAGTTTTAAGTATAAATAAAAATGCGACAGCTACGTGTCAACCAATATTTCCGTTCAATTTCGCGTCAGCTACTAATATGCAGGAGAACTGGGAATACTTTTTCTTATATGGTCCCATAAAAGACGTTAAAATTGAAATTTCGGTCCGGCAGATTTCTCCGAGGCCGAACAGTGGGCTCGGCCCGAATTAAGGTATAGGGGCCCGGACCAAATGATTCTCGGTTAGGTCTGGGCTTATTGGAGCACGGTCTCGGCCCGGTTTGGTATGAAAGGCCCATGCTTTGGCTCGAGGTAGATGGCGATGGGCCTGTCGATAGTTGAAGAAGGGAACAGCCACGAAACAAAAAATCACAAAAAATTCTCGAAGTCACTTCCGGCTGTTGACATTCAGTTTGGTGGTGCTTGCGGTCGAGCTAGCCGGATCTAGCGTGTTGTTGGACCTCTGGATCTTGCACGGCGGACAAGTTTTGTCGTGAGACGACTGCAAGAGTCAAATAGAGATGAGAGGCAGAGATGACGAGACTGACTGGTGGTGGTGGTGGTGCCGGTGGTGGTGCGGCGGCGGCGGTGGCGACTGAGTGTGTGAGAGAGCCTTAGACAAAGAAAGTGTCTGAGAAGGGAGAGTGAGAGCTGAAAAATTAGAGTTACCACATTCTAATTTGTTTGGCCCGGACTGGCTTGAAGAGAAAGAAATCATTAGGTCAGGTAGCCTGACTTGGTCCAATTTTAGCCAAAAGGACACTAATTTAGGTTAATTGGGTGGTTAGGGTTTTTGGGATATAAGGGCCTTTTGAACACTCCTAATGGGGTGGTCCTAATGGAGAACGTATCCTCGGAGCACATTTTATGGGATCTCAATGGAAAACTCTTCAATTTTGAAACTGCATATATTGTAACGCCTGATAAATAATGTCAACCCTCGAGGTTCGTCTACATATATAATGATGATAAAAGAACAAATTTCTTACAATAGGGGGAAACTCCAACACTATATTGTTAGATTTAGAAAACTTATCATATTAACGAATTTATTTAAAGCACTTGTTAAGCACACTAAATGAGAAACGATTCAATTTTTAAAGTAGTGATTATGCATAACATGAGAATATTTAATAAATTTAAAATAATAATTATACTCAGTTAATTAACAAGCGTTTTGGAGGCATTATATAACAAATCCTTTTAATAAATAAATAAAAGAAGGCACGCTAGAACTAAATTCTTGTGTGGCAAACTATCGATCTTTTTTAGAAAGTAAATTCGGCCAAGAAAGGAATCCGCCTGTTAGTGGCCCCGTGATCGTTGGAGCTGCAATGTTTGACCTTGACTTTCTTAGTAGGCACACTTTTTTGCGTTCAAGTCTAAAAATTAAAGAAGAGTGGGAATACGCTTTTTAATTAGGGTTAATGTATTGAAAATCTCAAACTGGTACACATATAATAAAATTATCTAAAATTATTTTTTTAATTATGAAAAACCCAAAACTGATATATCTATTACAAATTTACCCAATTTACCATAAAAAAAAATCTCAAACTGGTTTACCCCAAACTAATTTATTCGTCGGCCAAAAATTCCCAATTTATACATTTATAACAAATATATCTTCCGTTAAATTGGATTAATACCACAAAAAAATCAAAAAATTTATATAACTAATCAAATTGGTACACCTGACAATTCCACTTAATAATTTAATCAGAAACTAACATAGGGTAAATTTATCACAAATATACTAGTTTGGTGTAAATTTGTCAAAACTGTACTAGTTTTTGATTTTTTGCGGTCAAAAAAATAGTTTGGAATAAATTTATCACAGGTGTACCGGTTTGGGGTTTTCTAGGATATTAACCATTTTTAATTAAATACTAAGGATGCTTATTTAAAAATATGGAGAGAATAATAGAAAAATATATGTCCGAGATTAATAAGGAAAAAACAAATATTTATTTGAGGGGCAAGTTACCTTTATTGGTTACTATACCCAATTATATACAAATTGATAACTAGCGTGAATTAATGGTTAATATATTTTTCCGAAAATTTTTATTAATTAATTTTCATTTATTTTTCTCAAATTACGTAAATGATCGTGGTGTAATAACTTGCAAAATAATACATATGCATTTGTGGTTTTCAATATAAATATTATTCATAGATAATTATCTTAAGACTTGTGAAAATAGGTTATAGACTCATTTCTTAACCCATATTTGATGGGTTGAGTTATTATATGGGTTAACTATATTATATAACCGGATTATAGATGGGTTTAAACTCTATGGCTCATCAATGAATTTAATATGGGTGTTAAATAAGTTTACAATTTACTTAAGCTCAATCTATTTCTATGACTCTCACTTGTCTTTATTCGATTTCGGGCTCGCTCACTTCGTGTTTTCACCTTAGTTTGACTATGAGTTTTCCTAAATTTGGTTAAATTTAGAGTGTTTTAGTAATATGGGCCAAGTCAATTATGCATTAGGTATGAGTCGAACCGAGTATAAATCATTAGATTTGTATTACATGGAAATGAGTCAAAATAGATTAAATGAATTTATTTAGATAATACTATTTTTTTTATCCTACTCGACCCACTCATTCTACGGGTCTCCTTACCATCTTAACTTTGATTAAGAAGTAACAAGGCGTCAGCTCCCTAAAAAAATTAGGTTCTTGAATTGTGCTGAATTAGCCCCACCACGAGCCCACTTGTATCGATGTGGGCAATCCTTTTGCACGAGAATCGATTAAAAAATTGCATACGAACGGCTCGCGCTTTGCGTGGGCATAAGAGGGTCCGCCTTTTTAATCTTTCAAACTTAATTTTTATCTTGTCTGGCATATATCCATATTCATTTGTTCCGTTGATGGCGTTGTCTGTTTTGTCACTTCTTCGTGATCGTACGAAGGCCTTTGGACTAATTTTTTTTTTTCAAAATGCAAATATTATTTAATAAGATATACTTTAAAAATATATTGAAAAACAACTTTGACATAAATATC
This sequence comes from Eucalyptus tenuipes, assembly GCA_014182365.1. Classification (NCBI taxonomy): domain Eukaryota; kingdom Viridiplantae; phylum Streptophyta; class Magnoliopsida; order Myrtales; family Myrtaceae; genus Eucalyptus; species Eucalyptus tenuipes. The sequence goes on along the minus strand of CM024538.1, from coordinate 24,851,530 downwards.
GTTTGATAAAAATTATAATTTATAAAAATATTTTTGCTAATTTCTTTTTATAAAGGATTTCAAACTACTCATCGGTGAAATTTGACTGTCATTGGCCTCACTTGAGGTCGGATGGCAGTGGGTCACTAACTGCGTCACTAACCGCTTGTCAATGGCACGCTAGCTACTTGTCGAGTGCCCGTTGATGGCTGAGCCATACATCCTCAACTCATCGCCCACCCTCGATCGATGGACTTATTTCTTCCAAAGCACTTGCGACGACTGTGAGAACTTTATTGAACTTTCCAGGCAACAAAACTTAAAAAGAAATCCAATGAATATATCCTCCTTTCTTTTTTGCTTTGCTTCACGACAAGTTTTACATACACATTCACGTGATACAAACACCGCCTCTTTTTCCGATCCCTCTCCTTTTCCTTTCTAAAATTCTTCGAGGGGTCTCTTTCCTATCGACAAACGGGCCTACCTCGCAGAGTCAATGGAAAACCCCAATGATTCAAAATGAAGAGATTTCTAATGCCGCCACCACCAAAACAAAAACCATGCAAAATGCACGTATAAAACAACACATTATAACGCCCGAAAATACTTCAATAAAACAGGAAAAGAAAGAAAGGAAGAAAAGAGACATATAGACAAGAATATTCACGGACAGATATTTTCCTTTTCCTAAGTTGAGGCTCCCAAAGCAAGCCGGACCAATGACCAGAAGAGGTACCTGGTACTCTCCCCATTCACCCACGAAAAAGCAAACCCTAACCCCGACCAACTGGACACCAACGTAGACCACCACCACGAAAACGACACCGCATCTCCTGTCCCCCCATCTTGATGTTTCCCTTAGCTTATGTACAAAAGCAAACAATGACTCCTACTTAAACCTTCTAATTAATTCCTAATCTCTAATTTCATGTAAGCTCTAGAAGATCCCCCACCACTTTAGCAACTTTGCAGCCCGATCATTTGGTGATTATGGATATCACCATACAAGACCATTGATTCCTCAGGCCACGCTGATGATGCTGTTGGTCGGCGACGAGTGTGGGGTTGTTGCTGGCGCTGGTGCCGCTGCCGCCTGCTGGTCGTCAGAGGGTATCGCCGTGGCGAGCTTGAGAGACAGGGGCCAGGGCTTCGCCGGTTCCGAAGCGGCGGTCGCCTTGTTGAGGTCGAGAGCCGCCATTTTCGAGGACGGAGGGATGGGAAGGATCGGGACCGGGCGGATGGGCTTCGACGGGGTGGGTTTCGACTGGCAGCCCTCTTTTCTCAGTCGCAGACTTTCCAGCAGATTCTCGCCGGTTCCCGGTGATACCGCCGGAGGCAAGGAAAGAGGGAAGCTCGGTACTTGGTGCGCTTGATGATGACCCTCCTCCATTGTAGAGCTTGAAACCCCAAAGTACTGCAGCAGATTTTCAGTCGACGTTTGAGTTTTCAGGGGGAAAAACAATTCTCAGTTGATACCATACTCTCTTCGCTTTGCAATTCCTAAGGGAAAGGGGTTGGTTGTTCCACTTATGGCATTGCTCTACCTTTTATGAAAAAGAAAATCCAGAAAAACTTCAATGGATTCTTGAAGTTACCAGCAAGATCCGTTTATTAAATTGGCTCTCACAGCCTCTTAACTGGCATTTACAACACAGACAGACGCAAGAACTAGTGGATTTGGGTTTTTCATCAACATACTATTTCATCTAGTAGATTTGGGTTGTTCATCAACAGCTAGAAATAATATGTCAAAATGGTTCAAATTTTTGGAAAAAAGTTTATTATCATGCAATTAATGCCGTGTTTACCGAGTCGGTGGTGATGTCGAAGAGGCTGGACCGCCGGCGTCGCCGGTTCTGGTTGGTCCGTCGGAGGAAGTACTTCTGGGCGTGGCTCGCCACCTGCGTCGGCGTCCGCGTTTTCACGAAGTTCCTAGAGATCCCTCTCCAATCCCCCTTCCCCACCTTCTGGAGTCCCAGCAAGAACAGCCTGTGCTCTTCCTCCGTCCATGGAACTCCTATAAAACAAACCACCGTGAGTGAATTAAATCACACAAAATTTACCAAGACCCCACCGCTTCACCTGACTCGAAAAAGTTCATGAAATCGGGCCGACGCGGATACAGTTCTGCGGCTCTATGAATTTTATCTATCAAATTACCTCTCTTCCTTTCACGGCTGCGACCGGAGGGGTGAACGACATCGTCGGAGGCGTAGCCGGCGTCGACCAGGTTGGAGGACTCCGGACTGTGCTCGTACTGCGAGAGGTTGTTCATGCTCGCGCTCTTCCTGAAGGCCGAGCCATCCGCCGTCAGGCGCACCCCGAACAGCATGATGCAGCCGGTCCCCTCCCCACCACCGCCGCCTCCGCCTCCTCCTCCTCCTCCTCCTCCATCCATGCAGGTCCGCGAGTTATGCCCGTTGTTCCCGCACTGCGAGCAACTCCGCGACATCTTCTGGACCAGCCGCCTTTCCACTCCACTCGCCGATCAAACAGAGCGCGAGTCTGAGATAAAGGGGATCTCAAAGTTCCTCAGACCATGCAAGAAGAGGAGAGAGACAGAGCGAGAGGAGAGTGCCCTTAGAGAGAGAAAATGGGGGTAAATTGCATGGCGATGTGTGGTTGATTAAGAGAGTGGGGGAGGATTCCGCGGGGAGTAAATAAACGGTGGGGATCCGATTGTTGGGGGGGCGGTGAATGGCGGCCGTCCGAATATCGAGCGATTTAAACGAGGCCAGGTGTCTCTGGAATTTCTTTTCTTCGAGGGTGCGAAATATGACATGCGTGACGACTAGGGTAACCTTACCAATTTAATCTCGTGTAGGTATATCCGACATCTGCATACGTATGTCGATATTCCATCTTTGAGCATATTTTGCTCATCCATTATCCAAATTTTAGCTATTAATCCTAGGAAAGAGTTCGGGTAAATAAAGTTGGTTCGATTGAGAGTTTCGATAGAGAGGAAAATAGAAATGCATATGGTTCTTGTGAGGAAAAGAGGATATTGTCCTGGGCTAGAAGAAAAAAAAGATAATTTCTATTTACGTGTAATCATGTGTAGTTAGGTAAATAAAGTCGGTTCGACGGAGAGTTTTGTCAATGGGGAAAATAGAAATGCATATACCTCTTTAGGGGGAAAGAGAATATCGTCCCAGGCCAAAAGTTAAAAAGAGACAATTTCTATTTACTGGTGATCATATATAGCTTTCCTAATTATGTGCAAACATATAAAGGAAAGGACTCCAACAATCCAAAGTGATAATTTACACAACTGATCCGTATCGCGCGTTATAATTTACATCGATAATTCCTTACCATTGTTTAATGATCTTAACAAAGTAATTTAACCCGACTCTCCAAATGTCAAAAGCAAAAAAAAAACAATTTGAATTATCATCGAGATAAAGTATAGTTAATGTTATTGAAGAAAGGACAGTGTAGAGGGGTCCTGACTTCTTGAAATCTCTACACTCCAAAGCAAGTTGCTAAAGCCTCCGACGTGTGCGTTGATTAATTAAGTTAATGGCAGCGATCAAAGCTGTTGACAAAAAGGTCAAGCGATTGGAGAGGGAATGTCTGCTCACCAATGGAACCACGCAATCGAGAGTGGAGGACAATGATCTTTAATTTTAGGTTTATTGGAATGTGGGGCTGGAAATGGATTTGAGAATTGAAAAGGATAATGAATTTACAGTGGCGAAAGCAGAGGAAAAAATGGGGAAAATTTTAGAAAAAGGGTGTGGTGGTGGAGCAGCAAAGGCAAGGGGGGGAAACGTCTCCACCGTCGGCTCGGCATATTCGGTCGGCCCCCTCCTTTTTCATGGAAAAAGGATTTCGTGGGTTGCGTCTGTGGTGTTGACCCCATCGTCCTTCGTTCGTCCATCGCATTCAATCCTTCCATAGTGACCAATGGTGGTGGTGATGGTGGTGGTGGTGGTGGTGGTGGTGGAGGATCGTGGTGGGGATAAGAGGAGTTGGAGCCGGGGCCCCGCCACCGCCACCTACCCGCGACCGCATTGCTCGCTCGCTCGCTCGCGGGATCGAGTAGTGGTGATGATGGCGATCCGTCTCGCCCTTTCGCCTCGACCTTTCCATGTGGCTGGGCTGCGTGTGCCGATTCCTTTTTGGCTTTTCATCTCTCCTTTTTTTTTAGGTCCGTCTATTTGTAGTTTTGAGGGTTCCATGGGGCCGCCGCCTTTTTTTTCCTTTGACCTTTCGGAAGCGAAGGGTGGATTCTCCCGTCTCTGAAAGATTGCTTTGATTCGCTTCACATGCATGGAGCTTTGCTTGAAAAAGTCGACGATAACGTGTCGTCTTCCTAAGGCCGTGACATGAAATCACGATATAACAAGAAGAAAATGAGCAACAATACTTATTTTGTTTAAGGGTGATATAACGAAAAAACTCCAAACTGGTATATTTGTGATAAATTTACTCAAAACTCGTATATTTGTTTTATTTAGGCGAATCTGGCGATGGCTCGCAAACCGCTCGTCAATGACACACTAGCCACATGCCAAAGTTAGGATTCTCGAGAACATTTTCGGATTTATGAAGTTGAGCGAGGGCAAAGTTGAAAGGATAAAAAAAATCTATTTGCATTCCGGAAAATCAGCATTCAAAAATATTTGATGACTTGCCTTGGGCTAAAATCATTTAGAGAATTTTGGAGATGCGGTGCATTTTTCCAAAGCAACCCAAAAATTTTGTCAAACGGCACTTGCATTTGTCAAAAAGGATTTGGGGCCTAGGGCTTCATAAATGCTAAACCAAACACACCCAAAATATCTGCTTTCCAATGGAAAGTAATCAAAAGTGGAAATGATCTTTAATTGTAAGTTTTGTTTAAGTGGTACATTTGTGATAAATTTATCACAAAACTAATTTACCTTTCGAAAGTGAGAGCAGTAACGATTGAGGGTGGATTCTCCCATCTTTGAAGATTACTTTGATTCGCTTCACATGCATGGAGCTTTGCTTAAAAAGTTGATGATAACATGTCGTCTTCTTGAGGCCATAACATGAAATCACGACATAATGAGAAGAAGATAAGGAATGATACTTGTTTGTTTGAGGTTAATAAAATGAAAAACTCTAAATTAATATATTTATGACAAATTCATCCCAAACTCATATACTTGTTTTGTTTAGGCAAAGTTGGTTGAGGCAAAATTAGGGTTTTCGAAGACACTTTTGGTATTATGAAATTGAGCAAAAACAAAGCTGGAAGAAAAAAAGTCTATTTACATTCCGTAAATGTAGCATTTCAAAATATTTTCAGACCTACCTTAGAATAAATATTTTTAGAGAGTTTTGGAGATGCAATTTACATATCTATAAAGCAACCCAAAAATTTTGCCAAACAACATTTGCAATTTGCCTATAGAGCTTTGTAAATGCTGAACTAGACGCACCCAAAATGTCTGCTCACCAATTGAAAGCAATTGAAAGTGGAGGACAATCATCTTTAATTATAAGTTTTGCTCAAGGGTTAATTTCACCAAAAACCTTAAACTAGTAAATTTATCCCAAATTAATATTTTAATCACAAAACTAATTTACCTTTCAAAAGTGAGAGTATATTTGATAAAGGGTGGATTCTCCCAAATTTGAAGATCGCTTTGATTTGCTTCACATGCATGGAGCTTTCATGAAAAAGTCGACAATAACGTGTGGTCATCCTGAGGCTGTAACATAGAATCACGATATAACAAGAAAAAGATAAGGAATAATACTTGTTTTGTTAAACATCAAATGCGTAAAATATGATATCAAAAATTGGGTGGGTACTCTTTTAAAACGATCGATTTGTCACATCTTCTACAATTTTATTCTTGACGGTGACGAGACAAATTGGACCAAATATAGTTAGAATGATTAAATTAGGAAAGTGATGTGCTCTTTGCATATCCACTTCATCAATCTTATTCTCGTTGTCTATGATACCATTAGACCATAAGATCAATTCACTATCCTATAATGCTATCGGAATCGTGGATCATAACAGTAAGAACATACCGATGTCCTCTTTTTGTTCCTTCATCACATCTTCTGCGTTACACTCGATGTTTTGCTCATAGATGCCTTCACGATACTAATCGAATCACGGGAAAAAACTTTTCAATGATGCAATTTTTATAACCCATTGTCCATGATGCCGTTGGATAGTAAGATCAATTAACCATCATATCCTACTATCAAAATCATGGATCATAATAGTAAGCACATACTGATGTCCTCTTTATTATGATACACGTGTAAATTGTGTTTAGGAAATACCACATTAAAAAATTGATATGGTGTAAAGTAATTAATATATTATAATTGATCTATAATTCATCGATTAAGATTTTGAGTAAAGATGGGTCTAATTGAATATATTGATAAACTTAAACTCAAGCTCCCTCTTGATGATCTCTTCATGTGAAAGTATCGAATTTCTACTGTACGCTCTAAACGCTCTTTTGTTCCTTCATCACAGCTTCCACATTACGCTCAAGGTTTTGCTTGGAAATACTTTTCGGCGCTTCAAATTTTTTGCAATCCGTCGATCAGGGACGTCGCAATTAAAGATGACGGCGAGTGCCTCCCCTCCTTTTGACAAAGCGCACTCGCCGACCAAGACATTAAAGCGCGTGCCGGCGGAGTTAAAAGTAAAAAAGAATAAATCACGTGCCTAATGGGCGGAGTGTCAAGAACAAAGATGAACGAACGGCGGTCGGCAGTTTCCTTGCGGTGGTTGGTTTCGAAGAAACGGATGTGGTTCACGTGCCCTAAATGGCAGTGGCCCCCTCTTTTTCTTGGCCGTGCTTCTGTGTCGGGACGCTATTGGATACGTAATGCGTGGCAGTGAGGCGTTTGTCGCGATGCAGTACGACATCGATCGGGCCACCTCGGTCCTCACTAACTTGTGGCGGCTAGTGTTCCGCTCCTCAATCCATCCTCGCTGGTCCTCCGCTGCTTCCTGTCCACCTAATTTTCGCAGCTCCAAAAAGACCCAATGAGCAAGAAGAGAGACGAGAAAGAAAAAAAGAGAGGCTCTTTGAAAACGTCACCCTCTCTCCCTTTTTTTCTTCTATGGATCACACGTAATCCACGAACGGCGGACGACGGAAAGCATTTTGATTTCGTAGATCCGAATTGGCGAATAGTTTTTTTTTTTTTTTTTTTTTTTTCGGTGGCAAAGTTAATCCATATATAACAACCTCTCGTGATCTAGTTACCTCTCGTGATCTAGTTAGACTCGACAGCTCACGAGAGTTGTTCGGTTGTGACCGCTTGAGGCGATAAGCATTTGAAACGAGTCCTCCAGTTGATGTGAGACTTGATAGATGACAACGCTCACCTGCATAAAGTACTGATATCCTTGTTAATGTCACAGCTCATGGCCTAGTGTCACAAGAAAGGGAAAAATTCTCCGTTTGGCCTCGGAGATTCCATATACAAGATGAATCCAATCAAATGAGCCCTGCAAAATGAACTCTCCATTCTGATAATTCTTAGATGGTTGTGCGAAATCCAACTTGTCCTTTTTCATATGCTCATTTCGGTGAATTTTTTGAAGAGTGATTAAAAATGCATGCGACTAAGTGATTAAAAATCGCACATGTAATTGATATGATGTATCACATCATGAATGACAACAGAGTGAATAAACTACTCAACAATCAATTGTGTAATGGATCAATCTAGACATTTAATTTGTGCTCTTGTGGTTTGTCAGCCTTGATGTGAATCTCAGTGCCTGTTTTCATTACTTTTATGGAACTCATTTCACTATGGAGCAATATTTGCTTATGAAAGATCATTGTCCATGTAATAGCACAAAACAAAGTCTCAATTTCACAATTCAGGCTTCAATTTGTGAAATCCGTAGGATCTTATGAAACCTCGATCCAATTTTCAGAAACCCCAGAATGATTGGATCCTGATCTCTACACCCTTGCACAAAAGTAATTTTCTACAGGCAATTTTACTTTCTGCTTTAGAGAGCTTTTCAAGGTGGAACTACTCCCGAAACCATCTGTCGAGTAAACTGATTTGATCTGTCAAGAAAACTGATAAAACTTTTATCTTCTGCGGATTCGTTTTAACATTCGCTCAAAGAACTCATCAAACAATTCAATGAGGTTCTCTCATCATCAAAATAATCTCAAGAGATTCGATATTGATTTCCAGATCATCTGACGGAGATTCCTCAATTGCCAAAACAGCACCAATCTTTATCGTTGTTGTTGTAGTTGTCGAATGTACTTTGATTCATGAAAATCATCGGTTCGTTCGTTGGACTCCGAATTGAAGTTAATGAATGAGTCGCAAGGTTATCGAAAGGTAGGATAACCCACTTAGGAAGACGGCCAGGACACGAATCGAGCTAAATATCAGAAAATGGACTTAATTAAAGTCTTCTTTGATGGGCCCATGGGCCGGGTTGTCCTTACCAAGTCCGACTACTGCCCCTGGGCTGGGTGGGCCCGATCTCAGCGACCTCTCGCAGGTACGGAGGATCGCATTCTTCATGTCCGCTACTAGCACAGACTCCATGCCGCTTTCTTAGTTTTCCTTAGGCCAACTCCAAAAAGAAAGGGGAATCAAAACATCTTGACATGAGCCAAAAAAAAAACATCTTGACATTCCAAGAATAAAAATATCTTGACTTTTCGAATGATAATAAAAGAAAATGCACAAATATCATGTTGAATTTTTCGTCCTACGACACTTGATGTGGCTGATGACATTGTCATGATACTTAAAAAAAGACACGTAGACATGAGCCAAAAAAATGTTGCAAGACGCATTAATAAAAGCCCGTAACACCGTAACACTGTTTCGATAAAAACGTCACCATTTTCAATTTCTCATGATTGAGATTAATCTGCTCCACAGAAATTTCAGGAGATCGTTATCTCTCTCTATCAATTAGGTGCTTTAAAACGTCGCCGTTGGTCACATCATACGAGGCATCAGCTCCCTTCAATGGAAAAATCTAGTGGGTGTATACTTTTTTTCCCCTCTCGGCTATGAAGTTTGTGAGATTTTTAGGGTTCGTTTACCCGGCCATGGCAAGTTCGTCCCACAGGCAAAAAGTTCAGGTGTTCTTTCCTTCGAGATTTGCCCGTTCTTCTTACCTCTGTCCAATTCTTGTGGAATACTGAGTAAAAACAAAGAGGGTTGGTCCGACGAGAGGCTCTGAACGTTTCAAATTGATTCAATAGGAAAATCGGCTACCTGAAGTGATCAGTACACGGAAGCAACATACGTGTTATTCTTTTCCGCCTGAAACGAGAGATTTCGTGTCAGACAAATTTTCGGAACCTTTGTTAAACATTAGAGATGACATCGATGGAATGCTCGTGGTCCGATACTGATCTCACGCCCGCATATTCATTCGCGAGATTTCCTGTCTTCGCATGTGAACCCTCGAGCCGCTGTGATGTCATTGTCGCCAATAATAAGCTTGGGGGAGCAAAGTCAAGATGGCCGACGGGTTCATATGCAAGAGACCAGATTTATTGTTAAGAATCGAGATGCGATGGATGTTTTTATTGTTTAGGAGTTGCAGTTGCGTATAGCTTTCGACCTTCGAGTCTGAAAAGCGTGGGGAGGTTGAAGACCCAAGAAAGGAACTGCGTGAGAGGGATGGAGATTCTCTGACGTCGGTCCCTTTCTTTGGCCACCGTCGTTATTCTCTCTCTTTGGAATATTTTTAGGGTTCCTTCTAGTGACAATAACTTCATCCTGCTCTGGGATATACCACAGTTTAGGATGGCATATGCTCGTAGCTTATAATCAAAGACGAGCGTTTTAGGTCCTGTCTAGGTTCCATTTGAAACCTAAAAACTATCTATCAAAACAGATTCCCTAATTTTTGAATCCTAGAGGTTGCTCGAACTCATCCTATATATTTAGGAACTTGGAACCTGGGTTTCAAGGTTGGTTCCAAGGTTTCCTTAGATTCTGTCTCTTCCAAGGTTTATCCAAGTTCTATCTTGATGAAACATCACCTCTAATGATCACTATTTACTACAATCCACTTCTCACAATTCGCACCATCACACTTAGACACTCGAAGATTATAAAATATCAACAAAGTAAATCTCAATCATGGGTATCGCCATAAATTAAAGCTCAAGCTAGTGATTTTGGATTATACACTTATTATTGAACGCTATGGAATGTCACGAGATCACACAAAGACATAGAACAATAAAAACACAAAAGCTTGTTATAAGTTCCGAGTTCCCGATTCCACCTTAAATCTAAAACCTACCTATCGGAATAGAGTAACTCGCAACCTGACCAGTTCCCAACGATTCTTTGTCAAGTTTCCGTTCTACCTTGGAATTATGCTCACCTATACCGGGGACATGAAACTCTGGAAGTATGCATAGGCATCTCCATTCGCACGATGCACCGTATGATTTGTTCATCCCCTATTTCGCTAAGACAGTCCTGTGCTGGAGGGAAGTCCACCATGTTTCGCATGTGAATTTTTCTCTAAAGCCTTTTTCTTTATCGGAATCACGAGTGACTTTCCCGGAGTTTTCAAATTATATATGGAATCACGAGCGAGCTTTCGTTTTATCATTGAAATCACATGCTGGTGCGGTAGGTCTTTCCGCGGATTGAACTGAAGCGCCGCTCCTCCTCCCGTGAAGCACGAGCAGAAAAGGAAAAGACGAAAGACGATCTCCCTTGAAATATGATCGTCTAGAGGCTCCCCAGTTTAGTAAGTTTTAGATTGAAGTTCTTTAAATGTTCGGAAGTACACTTGCAGCTGCTCAAATTAGCTCGGCCTAAGTTAGGTTACAACCTCCACTGGAGAGTAAGACTCCTTGATACAATGATTTTTCTCGCACGCTAGGGCTGGTTTTTGGGTTAACAAACGAATTCGCTTGCGTACAATGCAAAATACAAGTTTACTTTTCAAAATCGAGACCCTCTTTATCTAAAGAGCTAAAATTTTCTTAAATGGTTAATACATGAGGTAATCAAATGACATATCCGAATTAAGTTACGCCACTAAAAATACCTTGAATTTATTGGAATGTGAAAAACTGCACACACGCCAACGAAAACCCTAATCCCATACTCTCTTTCTTCTCTCTCCCTCTTTGTGCCGCAGTTGGGGCCATCATGCAACCCATGAATATAGGTTGCATGTAATACAAAATCCTCCTTCACATGTAAAGACGACTTCACGGGGTTGACAAACCCGATGCACGGGGCTTGTCAACTTGATTCTAATACGGTGTTAAAAGTATGAGAAATTTTCCAACCTAAAGCCTAAGATATCATATGGAGATGAGACATTTTGATTTTGGTCCCTCACATTCTCTCCATGGAATGGCTTGCCTCACTCTGGTCATGCATTATCCTTTCACGTGGCAAGTGAACAGCACCGTCCAGAGCAGGTCACAGGCTCTCTCAGTGGTACCTCAAGGTCAGTGAACCTGTTTGGCACGATTCCTTCACCGAAACCCGGGGCCTCTCCCGTCGTCAGAGAATCCTAAGCAGTAAGCACCACCTAAATTCGAACCAACTTCTCACCCTCCTCTCCCTCTCATTATTCAAATCGTCTCCATCGTTGTCCTTATCAGTACCTGACAAAAACATCGACATGTCATTCTCTGTTTTCTTTCGCTAAAAGAGCTCGATTTTCACCTGCTCTCTCAACCCACACGTGGACGTGAAGTCACTCGCTGGCCACTAATGCTGAAGGGGGCGGCTGCAAGTTTTTTTAAGTAATGACATTGAGTTTGATTACTTCGTTTGATGCTTTAAGCACATCGCTGTCGTGTTTGCCCTTGTTCTTGTCGTTCCGCTCTCCGGAGGAAATCATGCACTGGCGGACCAATCATGCAAACAAATTTGATACATCGTATCATGCACATTCAAATGGTTGGCATATAATATAAAAATAAGTTAATAACCACCAAAAACCCTATAATAGTGTATATATATAATAAAATTATTTTCTATTAAATTTTACCGTCAAAATGTTAAATCGAATAATACATAACAGTTGACGGTTGTACTAAATGAAGGCTTTATTTTCCATTTGTCATAAGTGTACCAATTTTAATTTTTTCCGGTATTAATCCAATTTAATAAAAATTAATTGATAATAAATTTGTCACAAATATATCAGTTTTGAATTTTTTAAAGTCAAAAAATAATTCAAGGTAAATTATAATAAATTTACTAATTTGGGATTTTTATAATCAAAAAAATTAGTTTATGATCAATTTATCATCGGTATACTAGTTTCGAATTCTTTATGGTATTAACCCTACAACAATAGTATATCAACTATGAGGACGAACCTACTTAAAAATCTGACTTTTGCTTTGTGGCAAGTCGTTTAAGAATACACTTGAACCAACGCCAAACGAATCCCTAATGGAGCGTCGAGAATCCAAAAAAATGACAATGTTATGTTCAACGAGTGTTTGAAAGGGAGTGACCGCAAGATAGATATACGACGATCCATTGTATTTCTCATGAGAGTGCATTCAATAAACATTGCGTGAACTCATCGTTTGAGAATTTGCATAAAAGGATTTGCAGAACCACCCTAAGTTACAAAGTTTCGCAGCAGTTCAAGTTGACTATGCGCATGTAAACAAAACAATATTGGAAATTGTTTATGTGGTCCGTACATCACTGAGCTTTTAAAATAATCATCCATGTTGCACGGCATAAGGTGAAATTTACAATCTGCGTGGAAAGACTCGAAGGCAGAGGGAGAGACCGTAATAGTCTAAGCCCAACACAAAGCTATCGTGTTAGGAATTTAAAAGAATGCCACTTGCCTCCCAGACAGGATTTTCTTATTCGTTTTCACTAAACGAGGTACTGAACACCTGTGAATTTTATTTAACTGACAATGTGGTGCCAAATTGCGTGAGGCGCATGTCCTGAGAAGCCAACCAATAAATCTTTTTTCCACCTCATAAATTATTTTGCCGCCTTTATTTAATTAACATACAACATCACAATCTGTCTTTGTAACAAAGTATGAAAAAACATTGTAATGTGTTGTAAAATGAGAATCTATAATGCGTTTTAGCATATAAATATGTTTTTACCGTATAATTACTAAGCCACCCTTATTCAATTAACATACAACATTGCAATTTACGGCCTTTCTTCATTACTAAATACAAAAAAATTTGCAATGTATTGTAAAATGTGATTTGTGCTTTGTGTCGATTAAAATACCAAAATAAATTATTTTTTTTTTTTTTCACTTTTCATTTTTTTGGGGCCAGAGTGGGCAAAAGTATTCCGAAAAGAGGAGGCACGTGGTCACATGGAGTTCTTCGGGTAGTGGGGACTTGGGTGGGGGAACCAATCAGGTGTCAGTGCCGTGCAACTCCTCTCGGCCGGCCCCATCTCAGCCGTCCGCATCAAACACAGCTGGACTCTTCTGTGCGTACAACTGGCATTTCACTACTGGAGGCAGCGAATCTTGCGCCCTCCGAGACATCGTAAAACATAGATTCGGGAAACGATGATGGCCGAAAATATTTTCTTCAAATTATCTTTTTTATAAAAATAAACAAATTATAAATATTTTAATCACGCGCGAAAAGGTTTATGCATGAACTGTTATAGATAATAAAAAAACTTTTCATTGATTTTGATTGACTATTTTAACAACATAAGTAATTATTTTTAGAAAAATAATATAAATCATTCATTTATCGTGAAATAAACGGAGTATTAGTTTTGTGATTAAATTTTATCATATGTCAATAATCCGATGGTTACTATATAAAATTACTTTTTCTCGATGACTACAGACTTGTTAAAAATCAATGAAAATAAAGAATATTGAAATATTTGTTTTATAGGTACGGATTGAAGTGTTGATTGATTTTACTTTTCCACATTACTCATTGTGCTGAGAGTTTTCGAGTAAATTTGGCCAAAATTGTAATAGACTATTGCTTTCCACAAGGGGTTTACTTAATCATATATGGCATCGATCATTTTGAATCGGAAATAAGGTAATGCGGAATAAGTATTGAAAATCTAACTAATTAGTTAAGTAATATATACCGTGTGGAAAGTAATATATTATCAATTGCATCATCAATACTCCCCGACGATATGATTCATTGTTTCATGTTTAATAGGAAAGTGATAGAATTTATTAGTCGGCTCATTTCGTTCATAATCAAAAGGTTTTTAATCAAGGTTAATTACCATAAAACTCTAAATATATACACTTGTGACAAAAAGCCATCTGATTGTGAACGAAATGAGCTGACTAATGGATTCCATTACTTTATTTTTAAACATGAAATAGTGAATAATATCATCATAGAGTTTTGAAGACGCAATTGGTAATATATTACTTTCCAATGGATATATATTACTTAACTAATTAGTCAGATTCTCGGTTCAAAACAATTGACACCTTATGCGATTGACTAAACCCCTTATCGTGGTAAGTAATAGACCTACTACAATTTTCATTAAACTTACTTGAAAATTCTCTGCACAATGAGCTATATGGAAATGTAAAACACAACGAAGATATTAACCAATTTAACATAAATTAACGGAGAGTAAATTTGTTACAAATGTATTAATTCGAGGTTTTTAATAGTTTAAAGATTAGTTTTTGGTAAATTTGTTACACGTGTACTAGTTTTGGGTTTTAATGTTCAAAAAATTAGTTTGGATAAATTTATTATATAGTACTAATTTGGGATTTTTCATAGTATTAAATTTTTTATTTATTTATTCGTAAAAAAAAAAGACTTTTGATTTCCGTATGTGCATGTTTCACCGCTCGTTGGCCATACACTTCCCTATCGATCTCACCTTTGGTTTTTGAGCAATTTGGACGCCGCTTCTCCGCCTAAATAGAGAGGAAACATGCACGTACACATTAAGGGTGCAAACAAGTCTAGTTACTCATGTTCGACTCGTCCCCTGGCTTGAAATCGGCTTCTTTTTTTTGGAGCTTGGGTGGAGTTTGAGTGGCTCGAGTAACTTTGTTTGGCTGAGTTTGACCCTAAAGATACTTGACTTGATTAGCGTGAAAACCTAATTGAGTTTTTCAATTTGTTCATGCGCTTTTTTTCTGTTTTGAAGAAAAATGACGTATGTACTTATGATATTACTTTTCATCATTTAATTATATTCTCACCCTCTAACACACTTTTAACTGCAAACAAATAGGGCAAGCACGAGTATTTCTAGCTGAGTTGAGTTCGACCAAGCGACCTATGTTCAGTGTTGTATACTTAAAATAGAGCCGAACTCGAGTACACTGAGTTTTGTATCAAGTCGACTTCGAGCAAAGAAGAAAAGTACTAAATCAAGTTCAAGTTTCAGTTCTAGCTAGAGGTTGATAGTGCGTTGACTAAACTCGACCTGACTCGCATTCATTTCTATATTTTTTTCAACGATTATCGTTTTCAACTAATTTACCAAGAAATGAGATCATAGTATTACAATGTTCCAACTCCCATTTTGTCATTGTTCACAAGTACAACAAATTTTATATTAAGTTGAATTCAAACAAAGAAATGGCCTGTTTAGTAATTGTTATATTCTCGAAAACAATTTATGCTCATAAATAGTTTTTTAAACTATGTTCACTATACAAGTTTTTGAGCTAGTAATTTTTTTTTTTAATTCTCGGAATAAAAATGCATTTGTTATGATAGTAACATTATTTTATGACTTCGAATTTATTTTAATATTTTAATAATTTCAGGAGATTCCTCGCAGCTTGAGCCTCATTGTGAGCAGAGTTTCAAGCTTCAATACTAGCTAGATCTCGATGGTGTGTCGCCTCGACTCGACTCGAGGTGCCTCGATTTCTGTATTTTTATTTTTGACGATTATCGCTTTTGCCGAGAAAGGAAATCACTGCATCGCAACGTTCCAACTTCCATTTCGTCATTGTTAATGGGTTTAGATGTCTATTTATATGCGAAAATGGACGAACCAACTAGGACAGGCCGACCAAAAAAAAAAAAAAATATTAGACGTGCCTTAAATTAAATTATCTCGGGAAACCAACAAAAAACTCCAAGTCCCAATAACAATATTCTCTGAATTTAGACCATAATCTACTGAAATTATAAATAATGCACCGCATTTTCATTTTTCAGAAGGTGCCATTAAGGGGATGAATCGACTTAATTATTGATTTGACCGAAAAGAAACTTAAATATAGATCTCTTTAACGTGCAAATGTAATTTAATTAACGAATATCTACCGATGGTGATCATAATCATACGAATATGATTGCGGGTCATTAGGGGTATTCGATCGTATGACCCCACATAACGGAAAGTGAACTAAATCAAATCTTTTATTTCCATTTTATGCAATTAAAGCAAATAATTTTCCTTTAAAAAAAATGAAATTGCTGGGATTGCGATCCATCCGAACATGCCAGCCTGGGATTACTACTCTACAGCCAAGACTTATCGGACTGTCCGAATATCCTTTTGTCCGATATTCCGAAATTCAACCCTACATTAGCAACAAACCAGGAAAATGAAAGTCAACGGAAAGGAAAAAAAGAAGGGCGTAATTTTTTCGTGGAGGGTAAACTAGGCATTTACGTGGTATTTTGTTCTTTTTAGGAAATGGCAATTAAATTTCCCCAAAAAGGAATATCCAAAATGTTGCTTAAATTGCACAGGACCAATTTTGCCGGAGATTATAACGTGGATCAAGAAAATTAGACGCCTACGATTCTGGACAGCATGCCACTTTCATAATTTAACTTCTTTTTTTGTCGTAATTTTGCTGTTAAAAAAAAAAAGACACGTTGTCATAAATTGAGTCCATCGCCCAAGTCCGATCTCAGAGGTCAAATTGTGGAAAAGGCAAACGGGGAAGTGCAGCACACGCTAAGTACATTACAATGTCTTCGCTTCTAATTCATCCTTCGAGGACATTCTAATAACAGATATATAATACAAAGGGGTTTCTTTATTTTAGTTCCGAAAATTTAAAAGGGGTTATAAATTCACGTCATCGTGATTTAATCAATGGCTCTAAAAAAAAGCGGAGCAGAAAAGTTTACATTACGACTAATGCATTATTATTATTAGTTCCCTAATCAATTCAATTAGGCGAATCATCGCACCCACTGCCCTCCAACCCAATAACATAGATGCAAGCTTGGGTGAATATTCCCAAGCTCAAAAAATAAAATGAGGGAAAAGAGGATCTCATTGTTCTTTGCTTGCTCGCCACCTGTTTCCAATTCATTATTCTTTCCACATTGAGAAATACACACAAAATCACCTAACTAGGGAATCAAAATCCCATTTTAAGAAATAAATCGGCCGAATTTACGAAATCACTATGGATGGTAAACATATCAAGCAACGCCGAGCATTGATTACATACCACGCTTCGTCAATGCTTCGGTAGGTGCCGTAAATTTCTTTACCACGGTCTACCTTCTGGATCCGGTCTCGTGCGGCTCGATCACGCATAAAGTAATCGGTGCAAAAGAACGCGATCGGCTCCACCCGATTCCACGAATCCCGAGCATTTTCGATTTTTCGTCCCGGTCATTGATTGACAACAATCCTAAAGGGACGATTCGCCTCGTAGGGAGACGAATACAGAGCCAATAGCCAATAGCCAATAGCCAATAGCCAAATCCTCTCTCCCCCTCTGGTCCTCGAAAGGACCATTTACATTACAGCGACAAGATCGAAGAAGTTGCAGTCATTCATGGCCGAAGTAAAAACAGGGCTCGGCCTCTTGACTCTTCCGCTTTGACTCCTCTCTTTTTCTCTTTCTTTCAGCAACAAGAAACAATGCCAGCTCCAATCGAACCCCATTCTTTATAAGCCGCATCCATCGTTGTCTCCTACCCCAAGAAGACCCCTCCCTTCCCCTGCGATTTCTCGATCCCTTCCTTCCCCCCAAGGGCGGCCCATTCCCATGGGCACTCCTCTCCCCCTCCCCCCCTCCTCCTCCTCCTCTTCCTCTTCCTCTGCCTCGCCCCGTCGCCGTTATGCACCGCCATCCGCTCCTTCCCGGCGGCGGCCGACGTGCCCCGGTTCGCCGAGGCCCCCGAGTACCGTAACGGCCGGGGCTGCCCCGCCGTGTCCCCGGCCTCCTCCTCCTGCGACCCCTCGCTCGTCCACATCGCCATGACCCTCGACTCCGAGTACCTCCGCGGCTCCATCGCCGCCGTCCACTCCGTCCTCCGCCACGCCTCCTGCCCCGAGAACGTCTTCTTCCACTTCGTCGCGGCGGAGTTCGACCCGGCCAGCCCCCGGGCCCTGACCCGGCTGGTGCGCTCCACCTTCCCGTCCCTCAACTTCAAGGTGTACATCTTCCGGGAGGACACCGTCATCAACCTGATCTCCTCCTCCGTCCGCCAGGCCCTCGAGAACCCCTGAACTACGCCCGCAACTACCTCGGCGACATCCTCGACCCCTGCGTCGACCGGGTCATCTACCTCGACTCCGACCTCCTCGTCGTCGACGACATCCGCCGCCTCTGGGAGACCCCGCTCCGCCGCTCCCGCGTCATCGGGGCCCCCGAGTACTGCCACGCCAACTTCACCAAGTACTTCACCGACGCCTTCTGGTCCGACCCGGTCCTCTCCCGGGCCTTCGGGTCGCGCGAGCCCTGCTACTTCAACACGGGGGTGATGGTGATGGACCTGGCGAGGTGGCGGGAGGGGGGCTACCGGAAGCGGATCGAGGGGTGGATGGAGGTCCAGCGGCGGCGGAGGATATACGACCTGGGTTCGCTGCCGCCGTTCCTGCTGGTGTTCGGGGGCAACGTGGAGGCGATCGACCACCGGTGGAACCAGCACGGCCTCGGCGGCGACAATGTGAGGGGGAGCTGCCGGTCGCTCCACCCGGGCCCCGTGAGCCTGCTGCACTGGAGCGGGAAGGGCAAGCCGTGGGTGCGGCTGGACGAGAGGCGGCCCTGCCCGCTGGACCACCTGTGGGAGCCTTACGATTTGTACAGCAAGAGGGGCGGCCGATTCGCATTCGGGTTCGGTTCGGGTTCGGGCTCTCCTTCTTCTTCTTCGTCTGCCGGGAGCACATTGATGATGGGGTACACGAGCTACTTGCTGTGAAGAATTGGAGGATTGGCGAGACTCGATGATGATTCTTCCATCTCTATATCATCTTTCTTCATTACATTCGTTCAGATTGGATGATTCTTTGATAGGTGGTGTACAGATTGATTGGCGATTAGTAGGAAAGGATGAAGAACATAAATCTCTTTTTCTTTTTTTCTTTTCTCTCTCTTTTTTTGGGGTGGGTTGGGGGTTCCATTTGTTGCGATCATTATTTTTCAAATTCTTTTTTTTTTTTTTTTTTTTTTTTTTGGGGGGTGTTTTAGGTTGGACAATTGATGATTCTTACAGCACTTTCTTCTTCTTTTTCTGTCGTCGTTGTTGTCGATTACATATTTGTTTAGATTCCATTTCAGTTCACAAATTTTGGAGGAAGAAGATGAATTTGTGGGGGGTTGGTTGAATGAAGAATAACACCACGTTGTTCTTTCTTTCTTTGTGTGTAGCTGCCCTTTTTTTTGTTCGTTCAATTTACAGAATTTTTGTTTTTGTTTTTGTTTTTGTTGTCTTTTTGTCGATATTTGGAGTTAGGTGAGGTCCAATCAATACTGACACTCCCCACATCTCTAGTGGTTGGCTTTTGAGCCTTTGAGCTTGGGTGGCAGCAATTAATCAAAGCTGCGCTCTGTTCTGGACAGATCACCACCCACATTTTCACAATGATCAATGAATGAAACCCTGAAAAAAGAAAAAAAGAAAAAGAGGGAAAGAAATAAGAACATATTTTGTAAGTTGAGTTCCAAATCGAAAAATTTCAAATTTAATAACTACATTTGTCCACGTCCGGACATCGCTCTCCTCATAAATTGAAAAAAAATAAAAAAAACCCCCAGAAAAATAAACTAAATTAAAAAAACCACTCACGGGTTTCCGTTGGGGCCTCAAAGATTTCTAAATCCAAGCCCTTTGACCCCTCAACAACACGACCTAAATAAAATATCATTCGAGTTTCTCAAATGTGTCATGATATTCGCAGCTGTTGCGATGTCCACGGCAACTTTGCTTTTCTTGTGCAAGTTCGCCACGCAAAGCGATTGGTTCTAGAGAAGCTTAGCAGCCTTTCTTTCTTTTTTAATTATACAAAAGGGAATCGATTCATCGACTTAGCTACGGCTCCGTAGCGGGTGGCGCCACGGCATTTTCGGTGCGTTAGCTTTTTTTGCCTAGTTCGAAGTTCCTCCCGTCCGCGTGGCACGTCGAGAGGTTCCAGCGCCGCCGGATCGGACGGCCGTTCGGACAAATCCGGCCGCGCTGACCAACTTTAATCCCTTGGATTCGCGACACCTAAGAGACGAAAAAGAAAAAGCGAAAGGGACACTTTCCGGTTCTTTTGGGGGAGCCGACGTGCCTTAGCGGCTAACCAGGGATCGAGACCATAAAATCGATCGATCGTCTTTTGACTTTCTTTCGCGACCGGGTTTCGGTCTCCCACATGTTCACGTGGAGATCGACGGCTCTTCCGCCGGTCGACCGAACGCCATTGGCTCGATACCGAATGAATTCTGAAGACCCGGATGAAAAGAATTCGCGGGCGATGATTGGGTTCCCGCTGGAATGAACGAACGAACGAATGAATGATGATTTCCGATTAGGTTGACCTTGTTTTGCTAATAAAAATAAAAAATGGCGGATTTGCCTTTGGGGTTAAACAGTAAGCGGGAGAGGCGGAGCCTTGTTCTTGACTGAACTGGTTTTTGACTCCACGCAAAAAGCTTCGATGGGATCTCCGACGAACCCGAAGCGAAAACTTAGATGGCACGTTGGACATATTGAAAAATGCCCCTTTTCTCCCGAAAATATAATAATACATAAATAGAAATCTTTGTTTTTAGTTTTGCCATTTTTGTGACGGTAGCAATGAAAAGTCACACGAGAACTCGCAGAGAAGCCCCGGCTCAATGAATGATGTTCCTTTCTGCCCAGTTTCAAGAGCAACAACAAGAACACAAGCATCGACATTGTGTAAGCATTCGAGATAGATCGAACAACGCTGCATTGGACCAAATGAAAAGTTCAACATATAAGACGAGGGTACACTGATTTTGAATTAAAAAGTGAAAAGAGGGATAAATTTTGACCGAATTAAACTGATAAGTCCCTCTATGCCGGAACAGCTGAACTAATGAATGTTCTAGATGATGGTTTTATAAACTCTACATGCTCTAGGTCATGTCTAAAATAAGCGGTTTTATTACAAGATTGTTGGATTTTAACACAGATTACCTTGGATTATGTGAGAAACTGGAAAAGAGGAGAATTTTTATTTTTTGTACACTAATGGGCCCACCCAACCAGCGGAAACCTTTTTCTTTTTGGTCAGATCTAGGGAAAACTTGAGCGGGAGGCAAAATAAAGTTGTGCCTTAGCTGACATGTAAATTACAAGAATGACCTCAAACCATGAGGAGTAACTGAATTCCGCCTTTTTTTTTTTTTTGGAAGATATTAATAAAACAGTGGCCAATATCGTGTGATTCGGGATGACATAAAAGAATTTGATTTAGTGAGACTCTGTTTGTTTTACAGAAAATAAATGGTTTGAAAAATATGTTTACAATATTGATCACTCTTATCATTTTAAATGACTAGTTGATGTAAAATATTTTCATTATGGACAACAATCTATATCTAAATAGTTTTATGAACAATGAGAATATCTTTCGTTCGTTTATTTTGATAAACAATACAAACGATCAATTTTAGGAAATTATTTTCCAAATTATTTATTTTTTGCAAAAAAAAAGCTACCATGAATGACATGATATAATTAGATTTTGCAACATGGGTGAAGAAAGACCCATCTTTTAGCTCATTTTACGATTACACAGGTTATATAAAGTAACTAAAATGGGCTTAAACATGGTCAAGACCAATAGAGCCCATTTACCTGTAATCGGGTTGCCTGTTGACCCACTTATCGGCCCAAAAGAATGACAACAGTGCGAGTACGGATTTGTTTTGTCAATGGAAGGAAAGACAATCCCTAAACGCGATTCTCACCCTTGATGTGATGATTGGTTAGAAAGAGGGCACTACGACCGCCAAATCATATAATTAAAGAATAGATAAGGTCGTGAATTTGATGACTTGTAAGCTTGCCCAAAGGTTTGCCTTAGCCACAAGAGATTAAGACGTTGTCGACCGGCTTTGACAAGACCGGCTAGTGAGAAAGCTTGGCCTAGCCTAGTTGGGTCCGAGTCAAGCCCGGCCCATCCTGAATGTTCGAATACAAACAATTGGTGATGGACGGTCTAGGTCGAGAGATTAGACCCGACTTTCAATCAGTTGTCACCTCTAGTAAAGGAGGCCGCTTGGGAACGATCTTAGCAATCAATGCAATCATTATCTATAACAAGACAGTTACTTACTTGGTGGTCAGTCCCTCGCGCCCAATGCTCGCATTTCGTCGCGAGGGATAGCAAATAGGTCCACAAGTGTGCTAGGCGAGTGTAGATTATCTAAGCAAGCAAGTTGAAGGGCGTTCCTGATTTTTGCTAACTCAAAACATTCTGAGGTATACAGAATGCGGTCCATTTGCACTTCCGTAAACTTAGGTTGTAGTGGGGTTGAAAATAAGGTTCTAGTGAATTTGAGATAGACGATCACTATCATGAGGGGACGATCTCACTAGCATAACAAGTAGATAATTCCTCCGTAGTAGTAGATCTAGATGACGCTTTGTTAGGGATTAGATAAAGCTGTTCTGCTTTCTTGATAGATTGATTGTTTTGAGAAAAGAGCATATAGAGTTAAAATAGGTTAATGGACAGTTGGCTATTGATGAGTTTGGTTGAATATTGGTAGATAAAACTAAATGGTCTAGAAGAGTAAACTGGATCAACCCATTCGTTCCTAAGTCCTAAACTAGACCTAGGTCCCCGCGACGATAAGTCAACCCTTGGCAATTGGACCTGGGTCTTAGGTAATCAAATTTAGGTCTGTAATGGCAAGACGCCGAGCCCCTAAAAGCTGAGCTCATTTCTAATATTAATGTTACAGATTATACAAAGTTTGTGTCGAACGCAATTTCACGACTTTTCTATGTTGTTTGGGGAAACTGCCGAATAAAAAAGACCACATGTCAACTATCGGATGAAAGAGCGTCCTTCAATGTCAGATAAAAAAAATAAAAATTAACGTCACCGGTTAGATTGGTCACAATAAATTGGTTGGACAAAATCTCATTGCACGGTAGAAAAGTCCCTATTTCAGACCATGCTCATTTACGAGGAGACATCAAAGGTCATAAATTTGGTCCTGACGTGCAGAGAATTTGTATTTGACACGGCCATTGTTGGCAGCAAATCCATGTTCAAGCTATGCAATCACAAGGAGAACACGGTTCTTCGGATGGCGACTCTACAACAATCACGTTCCGATGCCTCCAGCGACGTCGCTTTGCCCTTCGGATGGTTCCTGACAATTATTAATGTTGTTCTGGTTCAACCAAGTAGGAGATCATTTAATGGAAGGCTTTTGTCACATGTGCCTCCATCCATCCCTGTCTTCTCGTCTCCGTCCCGCAGACACCCTCTCGAGACTCTTTGCCTAGGTGGGGCCTTCACCTCGCAACATGCTCTGATTGCTGATCTCATCGCCTTCAAGCCTCTTTGATCCGACTGCAGTTGGGAGGCCTCAGAAAATGGTTGAAGAGCAGCTGCCTCCATCCTGCTTTTATCAGTCAGTCAGTCCACTTTGATCCCGCATTGAGCCAACTAATCCCATTGTTTATGTCCCATTTGATGGGTCTTTCCGTTGCCGTAACTTTTCTCCTCTTGGCTCGAGGTTGTACTCTCTCAATCCAACTTTTCTCAGTTCCAAAAGCAGTGACTGCAAGATTATAGTGAAAAAGGTGGATACTTTCCATTGAAACCTAGTTGAGTTGGGGCCTTCTGCTATCCTTTTCGACGGTTCCTTTCCCCGTCTCTTACCTTCATCATGGTTTTTACTTTTTTGTGAGGATGGATGATTGAGCTTGTCATTTTGGGAGTTTCCAAAAGAACCAGAAATAGACAGCCCCTTCCCAGGACTCTGAAAATGACAAGAAGCAATGGGAAAGAAAAGGAGCACATGCTTATGCTATCCTCATCTCTCTCTTCTGCATTGGTTGCAATTTTCAATCCTTTCCCTTTTGTCCTCATCCTGAATGGCACATTACATGGTCCCTCACTGTCTCTGAGTAGATAGATTGGTGAACTTCCCAGCTGGGCAACAGGTGGCAATGGTTTTTGCACAGCTTGTGGGGCTGGTGAAATAGCTCCGTGGTAAAGTAATCTTTTGCTAAGGTGTGGTTTCTTCCTCTTTTGGATCTGTGGAAATGACTCCCATTTACTCTGTTTGATGAAATCCATTCCATTTCCATGCCTGTACTGGTACTTCATAGTTGACTGCTCATGGTTTTTATGCCTTATTCTAAAGTTACTTTAGTCGGGGTTTGTCAGTAATACTGGGATTAGGTGTCTGAAGACTCTGTGGTTCTTGATCTTCATGAAAGCAGATGGGAGAGACAACAGCTGCTTCAAATGCTGCTTTTGAAGGGTCGGTTTCATTTGGTAGGTTTGAGGGTGATTCGCTCTCTTGGGAGAGATGGTCATCCTTTTCGCCTAATAAATATATGGAAGAAGTAGAGAAATGTGCTGCGCCTGGATCAGTGGCCATGAAAGGGCCTACTTTGAAGCGCATTACAAGAAGATCGCTGCTCAAAAGGCCGAGTTACTGGATGAGGAGAAGAAAATGATGGCTGATTCGTTGCCAACGGGTGAAAGAAATGGAGATCTGAATAGGGATGCCGATGAGGCCACGTTTGAGATCAATACACACGAGGATCAAAGTCACTTCGGAGCAATTAAACAAGAGATGAGCTTGTTAGCTGAGACAAATGCTTTGTACAGTGAAGACCCGAACGAGGATGACTTGATTACTATTGAATGTCAAAGCTCGTTTGTTGTGGGAGTGCAAGTAGAACCAGAGAGAAATCTCGAAATCAGCGACTCGGGTAAACCAGAGGAAATTAACTTGGTGAAGGAAGTGGTAGAAGTGCTCCACAACATGGAGAGACCAGAAGAGCACAATTTAGTGAAGGATGTGCAAGAAGTGGTTCCTTCTATTGGATCTCAAGATGATGTCATGGAAGTTCAGCCACATTGTGAAATCGAGACAAAAGCCACTCCAAAGTATGAAGTGAAGAGTGCAAAGTCGAGCAAGCCAAAGCTCCTTCAAAAGGTATGATAAACAAAATTTCTTGACCATCGTTGAAAGATCTTGATTATACATCCTTTGATCATACTGGCGGTCCCCCTTTTTTTTTGGTCCAGATTAGCAGCATAAGTAAGGAGCAGAGTGCTGTGGTACATAAGAGCAGGCCACAGTCACCAGTGATGAAATCACCAAAAGTGACCACTCCTCGACATTTGAGGCGATCGGCTTCCCTACCCCAATTCCATCTTCATTGAGATCTTGGAGCAAGCCAGGAATTACTCCGTCTCCAACCAAGAGCAAGAACCTTTCAACAGGAGAGAAGAAAAATGCAGTTCCTAAAGCCTTGCACATGTCGATTGCTTTGGGTTCCACAAATTCTCATCCGGCTTCTCCTGCCACAAGGAAATCTTTCATCATGGAGAGAATGGGGGATAAGGACATTGTCAAGCGAGCATTCAAGATGTTCCAGAACAATAATGCGGGCCAGAAGTTATCTGGTGAAGAATCAGAGAAGGTAAGTTATGTGATGATGTTGATCTCTCTCATCTCAAACATACAACTCCTTCGTTGGAACTTGGAACTGATCATCATTTTGTTCAAAATCCTGTTGTTTGTAACATTCAAAGCACGTGGGTTCTAACTTTGGCAGGTGCTTTCCAGGGAGGGAGAACCAAAGGCTTCCATTCCCCTAATTAGACAGAAGGAAAATGGGGGGTAATGAATTTAATAACATTCTCCATGCATATTGCCCCAGTTGCATCCAACCTTTGCCTGAATCAATGCACATGATATTTTCTGACTGATGCTAACTTTTTCAGTTTGAAACTTTACTCTCTAATGCTGTTTAAAGTATTATACTAGCACATCATTAACATCAATCTCATATATCATTCTTCAGGCCACTTAAAGCAGGGAGTGGGGCACAAAAAGTTTCTCAGTCTGCGTCTTCTTCCTATGGGTCCAGAAGTGATGAGAGGGTGGGAAAGGTTGCAGAGGTTCCACTGGTGTGCATCATTTTATCCTTTTAGTCTGAAAATGTTTCTTCCGTCTCCTTTACAGGCTTCAATTTTTTTCATCATCTTATTTCAGTTAATGAAGAAGTTGAAGGAAAGATCCACTGCTGTAGATAAAGGAAAGCCGCAATCTCAAGCAAAATTAAAGGTATAAACAACATATCTACTTGGGTCTGTGCAATTTTTTACATCCTGGAATTTTGAAAATTTTGCCATGACATCCTCTTTAAAGATCACATTAGTACAAGAACAATTGGTTTTTCTCAGGAAGAAAAGAAGGCAGGGCACAAAAACTCAAGACCCAGTCTCACCCAGAGAGGCACTCCCACATCAGGTCAGCCAGGGCATAGTAAATTGACAAACGGCCTGAAAAAGGTACAGTTCTTTTGTATTGATCCATTCAAGCCATTTGCGATCGTGAAGTGCTTACATTATAAATAGAGTTCAGTTGCGTGCCTTGGAGGAGAGCATATATATTAGCGAAGGAACAATGTTTCTCGATTGTCCAGACTGAATGGACCACTTTTCTGTCTGAGAATAATATGCTTATATCACGAGTAATTATTGGACACGTCTGTGTCTAGTGTTGACTGGAGAATGCTAGGGGAGGGGTAAAAGGAGGTCATCTTCTTGTCATTAATTTTGGTACATCTTCATTTCCAAATGAGCTTAAGAGTGTTTAATATGATGCTATCAACTGTCAACTCTTCCAGCACAAACCGGCTAGCTCAGAAGCGAGAATCAAAGTGCTCTAGTTACTGCAGTTCTTCATAAGCCTTTGGGCAGTGTTATATCTGGATGAGAGACAAGAAGGCAAAAGCACGACAATTTCATATAGCTTAGATTAATTTTCGCTGTTGATTGTGTACCTTTGCTTCGTTCATGGACATTTTTATCGTGGCAATAGCACTAAAAATTGTTTAATCAATTTTACAGGTGGTTAACAAGGCTGAAGTTCGATGATTATTCAAAAAGGATGCTTGAGGAAGGGTGCCTGAAGAGATGGGTCTGGTTTGGAGTACTTCAGAGGCATTCTGAGAGAATTATCCACATACCCAATGGTGTGTAAAGTTAGCGGATTACCTCGAGTCATTTATGAGACAGGAGGAGCTTTGAATTAATGACTAGAGAGATGACCTTGTCTTGGTTTTGTTGTGGGAAGATATAAGTAGGGTTGAATTTATGATAAGGTAGGTCAGATGTCTCCTGAGACATCGCATTTTTTCTCTATCATTACACATATACAGGGTGATTGTCTCAGAAACTTTTATCTATAGAATTCGTCTGAGAATCTGTGAAAGGTGTAAGAGTCTCTGTAGGCCCCGTGGCTTCTTTTACATAGGACTAGTTTGCAGTTTCTGTACTTTATGCTGGAGACTCGTAGTATTGGCAGGATGTCGAGCGCAGTTTTACCTTCTTGAAAGGTCTTACACAAATGAAGATGGGTATTCTTCACAAAATTGGTAGAGAGCATAAGAATGAGATAGCAGATTGGTGGACTGTGAATGCTTAATCCCATCGATTTGAACATCTCTCTCTCTCTCTCTCTCTCTCTATATATTTATATATATATATATATATATATATATATATATTTTTTTTTGGGTAAAATTTTCCTTTGAGAACTTATTTTTGTTTATCTATGGTTGGAAGCACAACTCTCTTTCTTCCTCAACCCTTCTTATTCTTTCAAATTGAACTCTTTTGACATATGATGCTCTGAACGGGATACATAGTCGGCTTCCATCTTGTTCCTGTTAAGAACATGATCATGTTATCACTCTCTGGAAAGTGCATTTTGGTTTGGAGTTTTAGGATCCTCGTAATCTATCGCATGAAACACCTGGTAACTGT
This sequence comes from Eucalyptus tenuipes, assembly GCA_014182365.1. Taxonomy (NCBI): domain Eukaryota; kingdom Viridiplantae; phylum Streptophyta; class Magnoliopsida; order Myrtales; family Myrtaceae; genus Eucalyptus; species Eucalyptus tenuipes. The sequence continues at coordinate 24,823,381 of CM024538.1, read as the reverse complement.
TGAATTGGTGAGTTCTGAATCCCATCTTCCATGCGAATCTCACTTGATCCAACAATTGGAAGACAAGTTGCAGTACTCATGTTCGGTGTTCTGCAAAAGTGGGGTCTTTTCATGGGCTACTCGGTTTCTGTCAATTTTGTTTCCTCCAGTGGATTTCTCATAGGAAATGACTGCATGTTCTTAGGTGTTTCGCATTCTCTTCTTTTGCATGACTGTATCGATGGAGGCAATTATTCTTTCTTTTGTTCATCTCGTACCCTGCAACAGCCGATTCAACATATTTCTTTCAACTTGATACTTCCATGGAGATCTTACATTATGAGTACTGAATGTTCAGAATAAATGACTCTTTTGAAATAGTTTCTGGGTATGTCCCATTTCAGAATCTGCGAAGCCTGAACAGTCGTCAGGAATTGAAGGTTCTCTTCTACGGAAACACAGTAATAAAATCACTCGTGGAACGTGCGCATAAGACACTCTTCTCCTTCAATCATCTGTGACTAAAGCATAATGATCAAGCTCAACAATTCGACTGACACTCGCACTAACTACTCAGTTGACAAAAGAGAAAACATTGCAACAGCAAGTGTGGAAAAAAAAAAAAAAAAAACCGATATACACGATCATATTTACCAATAATTGGGAAAGAATATGATGCAAATGAAAGAATGCTCGATGCTTTCTTGTATAGTACACTTTTTATGATGCCTATACACATTAGCCTGTTCGCTTTCAAATGCGAGCCGAATCATAAATCTGAATCAGATCCGCTAGACATGCTCCCAGACTTCTCCGACAGGAAATGTGGTGGCAACTTTGGAAACCTTACAGGGGGTCTTGTTGCGGGAGATGTTGGCGACAATGACCCTGTGCTTGCCGCCGCCGTCTTCCTCCTCTGCTGGTTTCGAGCAATTTCCACACACGCCTGATCAACCATGTTCAGGAAATCCTTAACAATAACAAACAGCTGAAGTGGGTTTGCTCCTTTGTCCTTTGAGGCCCCTGGTTGGTAGTACTCAGTTGTCCTCTTTACCATCTCCATCACAGCTGCCTGATCTTCCCTCAAGGCACTCAATTCTTCTTTGGCGGCTTTGAGAAATCCTTGCATTACTCTCACGAACCCTCCTCCGTCCCCTGTACCTTGAGACACGAGTTGCCGGATTTCCTCTGTACGGGATGTAAGAGCTGCACATGAGGCAGCGAAGGTTTCATAGTCAATTGCTGCGGCTTTCTTCACGTTAGAGAACTCAGCGCTGAGACCTCCTATGATCGGCAATCCTAACATCATGTACTCCTTCTCTCTTTCCTCTCCTGACATCCTATGCTCAGAGTGTGCGCTTGTACTGCTGCTCTGGCTGCTGGTGCGGCTCAAGCTATGGTTCCGGTTGGCAACACAGCGTTTCCCTTCTGCTCGGACCACTTCTTCCACGACAAAGTGAAGCAAGGTAGTCTTTCCATCGGTGCTTTTGACATCGGAGAGTTTTCGCAGAGAGGTGAGGTTGAAGGCTTGCGCATTTCCTCGGGAAGTTCCAGCATTCATGTGATTGCCAGCCTTAAGAATCGCTTCCAAAAGTTTCATGAAGAGTCCTCGTGATCGAAGTTCCTTGCACCCCGATTCAAGTGTTTGTAAAGATTCCTTTAGCTGCAGGGTCTCTGATTCGTAGTTCAGCCTAAACAGCATGGCGCTAAAACGAGTGAAAGCGGAGGGGACAGCTTTGAGGATGTGGTAGAGGAAAGACTCTGCATCGGCAAGTCTTGTGGGGTCGCCAGCGAATCCAAGGATCTGGGCTTCCTCTTCTTTCGTGGGGGTAATCCTGTCAAGCTTTTCGAGAGTATCGGCATTTAGGCCTTGGCCTTCAGTGAGCACACCGAGAATTTCTTTGCGGGAAACAGCCAGAGACTTGAGCACAATCGCAATGTTCTGCGACCTTCGAGGATCGAGTATAAAGATCTGTCCTGATGGGCCTGGAGTGACAGCACTAGGAATCGCTGAACTGGTTTTCCCTCGAGGAGATTTGCGGTTGGTGGCGACAGATCCGAATAGAGCTGTCATCAGATCATCGTCAAACCTACAGCAAGTAATCGCAAATGAGCATGGGGTTAGAAACAAAAAATCTTTAATGAATCTCGATGTCCTGAAGCTACTAGAATCCGCAAGTTTATCAGGATGCGCTTACTTGAAAGAACCACCCTCGATTTTGTTCCACACCATCGAATGTCCCGTGTTGGCAATGTTGACCTTATCCCAGTGCAGTGGCTTCAGCTTCACCTGATCTTTTCCGGTTTGAGCGCTCCCCGATGACGATTTCCCTAGTTTATTGGCCCCTGGCATTGCTTTTGGCAGTGGCGGGGGAGGTTTCAGTGATGAAGCTGGACCACCTGCCTTTGGAGGTGGCGGAGGTGGTGGCGCTTTCGCGGCTGGGATTGGTGGAGGGGGCGGTGGTGCGGCCCTTGTATCGGCTCCGATTGCTGATGAGGTGAGTATCTCCATTGACCTTTTGGGTGGTGCTAATGGTGGAGCAGGTGGTGCTGGTGGTGGCACTGGCGGAGCAGGAGCATTTGGCGGTCGAATTGACGTGGTGGATTCCTCCACGGCCTCCAGGGGGAGCCCGGCAGGCGGAGGAGTCGGAAAAGCAGGCATGGCGTTCTGAACCGGGTCGTTTGGTTCAGGTTTATACTGGCCGTAGGAAGTCGTGGACTTCTCTCGGAGCAAAGGGAATTCCTGGACGGGCTCGGAGTTTCTCCAGCGATCTCTTCCAGGCGCCGTGCCTTCCTCCATCGCTTCTCCTCCATCTTTCGGGCTTGGCAAAGCCTGCTTCTCGAAGTTCTTGCCGCTCCTCCCCTGAAGCTTCCTCCAGTAAAGAACGTCCAGTCCATTCTCATCCACTATCAGCCCCTTAATATTGCCATCGAACCTCGTAAAGTCGTCGCGCGAGATCGTCGGGAGGCCGCCACCGGAGCCGCTCTCCTCCTTCCTCCGCCGCGCGACTGCTCGCCTCTTGACCAGAAAGAAGACGAGCCCCGAAATCACCAGCGTGCTGGCCGCGGTGGCGACGACCGCCGTGGCGATGGTCTGTTTGTCCGACCCAGAAGGCGAAGGGGCCGGCGTGGGCTGCGGCACTGCTACCGGCGGCGGAGGCGGAGGCGGAGGCGGATGTGGAGGTGGCGGAAGCGGCGGGGAGGCCGGAGGGATGTTTGGAGGGGTAGGAGATGGGACGGGCGCCCAGCCTGGATAGAAAACCTCGATGTTCTGCCCGCCGTTGACGAGGCGGGTGTAGGAGACAAACGCGAGGAAGAGGACCCACATGAGAACGGAGGATCTTCGGTGAAGAAACGAAGCCATGGGAGAGCGTTGTCGGATCAAAACCGCAGAGAAAGAGAGCGAAATCCTCTGTCGCTTTTCCTCTGTTCTGCAAGATGATGAAAAGAAGGAGGAGAAGGTCAGCGGCTGTCTTTTTGCTTTTGGTCTCTCGTCCCTGACAGTTTCCGAGGAGGCAGCTCCTGGTTGGTGGCACAGGTCCCTTTTTTTTTTCCAGGGTGTTTTGCTTCCGCGCAATGACCGAAATGGCCCCCGTTCGCAGCCAGTCAAGGCCTTCCGACTAGGGGCGCATTGGTCGTCTCACAAACAAATACGAAAAGGACAATAGGAGCACGGGAGCTATGTCGTTTGGTCAAGACCAAGTCGGCGCGAGCGTTGAAATGGTACCCGCGGAAACTGATCTTAAAGAAAGGCAATATGACCTGTTCATTGATGGGTGAGTGCTCAACGACAATTTCCCAAGTAAAGCAAGCGGATTATTATAATCGGACAAGTTGTGTCTCGAGGAGGAGGATTACCAATGAGTGCAGAGTTGAGAAAACAAAAGGAAAGTCCTAGGGGGAGACTTTCATCGGGTTGGGAATTTACCTAAGCATTCACGGGCGGGAGAAGCTTCCGTCGCGTGCCGATCCATCCGAGCGAATTCTTGGAATGTTTAATGTGGAGATGCCGCCAACCCCCCGGTCATTTTCTTCACACGGCGTAGATCAGGAGATTGGGCGATGGGGATGGTGCGTGGTCCCCGCAGGAGAAGGGAGACAGGGACAAGGGGAGACAGTAGGTGGTGGGGTTGGGTGGTTCGTTGACCGGGCTCTGCATTTGAAGCTGGGATGGGATTGCAGTTGGTGGTGAAGATGAACGAGCAACCAGGGTAGGGGCCTGGCCAGAAAGGGAAAAAAGAAGCAAAAACTGCATGGTTTGACTTTGGCAAAGGTCGTATCCCTTTCGGATCGGCAAAGGGGGAAAGGTTTAATTTCAAATCTTGGAGATTACGTAGTAAATTGTAACGGCGCAGAATAAGTCTTAGATGTTGAAATCCTTGAGATCTCATAGGTTGAAAGTCCAAAGTAGAAGGTGAAATGTGAGAACAAAAAGTCACGCAAGAGGCAAGAAATGACAGCTCGATTCCGATTACATCCCGCTTTGCTTGCACCCCTTAAACCCTAAGAAATGCTGTAGGCAAACGGGAATTGCCTTAAGTAACACAATGAAGTGGATTAGCAATGACGATTCGGAGAGGGGTGGATTGGCCGCCAAGTGGAAAAACTATTGTCCTAGTCCATCTTTATTTCCTATGCCGCTGGTTCCCCAAATGGTTCCTCAAAGGAAACGAGAGCGGAACCGAGAGAGAGAGGATAATAAAGGTGGTTTTATGCTCATTGCTGCTGTGTTTGAACCCATTAAGAGATTGCGTATGCTTATCGTTTTCAGAATATCTTGTCTGGATTTAGCAACTGGCCGAGATAAATCAAGACCTACACTAAGGGAAATCCCAGTAGGCTTTGTTACGGGATGTTAAGCGTGACCATAATTTAATATTAAACACTAGCTTGATTAGCGAACTACATCATAGGCAAAAGGCATAATAAGGACGTTTTCTTCTGTAGGATTGCCTACTACGTGTTCTCAAACCCAATACCTTTTTTTAGTCTTTTTCCCAGAAACAGATAAGGAAAGGGTCAGGTCTTGTCATCCAATTAAAGTTGTTGGATTAGATCTCCCAAACTTTTTGCAACAAATCCAAACGCCCAAATTGGTAGGAGCACATGTTACCTAGTTTGTTAGATTTCGTCGTTCATCCTCCATCCTGTCAGAGAAGATGTTTCCAGAACTAGATGGATTGTGCTGTTGCAGAATCTGGACCGACCTCCTGGTTCGATATGAGATGAAGTGAGACAGAGATAAACATAAAACCGACAACTATCAAGTGGCTTACGATTGATAACTCAGGAGTTTTTGTGTTTGTCGTAAGTGAATAATTGATCAACATAGGATACCCCAAAAAGAGTAAACCAGTGGAACTGCTTATACGAAATTTTCCGGACAAGTGTCGTCTATGCTGCTCGGTGTCTCTCTTAATGTCTCTATTATCATCGATTCACTAGTTGTACATTCCATACTTATCATTATCCATATGGATGAACGGTCTGGATGGTTGAGATACCGAATAGTGACACAGAAAGGGTAGATGATCTTGTTCCAAATTTGTCAGCTTGTGTACTCGATCCAGAGAGACGAGTCTAGAAGATGTCGAACAGGTCCCATGAGATGGTGAATTACCAGGACTAAGATCCATCACGATTTAGTTTGTCGGAAGAAAGTTTCCTGAACCGACCTGTTTACTCATGGACAGGGATTCCTTCATCACCAACAACGAGCGACTTTGACCCATAAACACATCTAGAACACAACAGCAAACGAAGATGCTGTCACTACGGATCGACCTAGCCCTTTTTCGAACCCTTGCTTAACCCCGCCATTGTTGTTGGTGGGCGGGCTAGAGGGAGAAGATAGGGGAGGAACTAAAGTTCTTTAGCCGTACGCGATCAAAAAATTTAGGATTAATATCATGAATAATCCCAAAGTCTAAGCTAGTACACCTATGACGAATTTATCTGAAACTAATTTTTTGACAACAAAAAATCCAAAATTAGTACATCTTTGACAAATTTACTGCTCGAATTGATATACTCGTGACAAATTTATCATATGTTAATTCTCGTTAAATTTCACTGTTCAATTGTTGAGTTGGATAATACGTGACAGCTGCTTAGTGTATCAATTTGAGATTTTACTCTTCATTTATGAATTTTTTGTAGTATTAATTCAATTTAACAAAAAGTATATTTGTCATAATTATACAAGTTTGGGATTTTTGCAAGTCAAAAAATTTATTTAGGATAAATTTGTCATAGATGTACCAATTTGGGATTTTTTGTGGTAATTTGGGATAAATTTATCATAGATGTACCAATTTGAGATTTTTGGTGGTCAAAAAACTAGTTGGAAGTAATTTTGTCAGAAGTATATAAATTTGGCGTTTTTCGTGGTATTAATCCAAAAATGTATATCTATTATCAATAGGAGATTAGCATGAAGGAGTTTTCAAATTTTGTTTTGATGATTTGATGACTTCAAAGCACCACAGTAGGGACTCAAGTTCACCGTCGGTGGAATTTCAATGTGCTGAACGTATTATCTCCTATGAAATCATTGATCATTGTCTTAAAGAGCAAATATTTCTATTAATTAACACTCCATTTATTTTGTGGAAACCTTTTCTATGAAAATGTTTTCCTCATTTATGACATTTGGATTGCTTAGCAAAATGCGTCAACAGAAAATCTATATTTAAGTTCAGGAAAATGATTCTCTCTTTAGAAAAAGAAATTTATGACTAGATATTGAGGCTTGAATTAAAATCTTCACATTTGAGCATAGTAACCTTAACGCTTGTTTCCGAGACCCTAGCATCCTGGAATGGATCTTCAGCACCTAGGCTTGGGTCAAGGCCAACTCGTGACCCCTTGTGCTTGTGCCTTGATCCCTGACATGCGCTTGGGTCCATCGAGGCTGGAGCTAGGTCCCCAACACTTGGGCTTAGGTCCATAAAGGCCAAGTGAGGGACTTAGTACCTATGCCCGGATCATAAGTACCTAGGTCAAATCCACAAAGGTCGCCTGAGTCCTTGGTGCTTGAGCTTAGGTCCCCAATGCTTGGGTCTATTGAGATTGAGGCCTTAAACCCTAATGCCCATGCCCATGTCCATCCATCAAAGGGTGCTAGGACTAATGCTCGGGTCCTTAGTGCCCATACCCATGTCCATTGAAGTTGAGAGCCCTATGCTCAGGCCGTGAACCCCATTGCCCATGCTTGGGTCTATCATGTTTGAGCTTGAGTCCATTGAGGCCGAGATCCAAGACCCTGATGCTATACCTTGATCCATCGTGGCTAAGCCTGGGACCCTAGTGCCCTTGCTTGGGTCCTTGGCAACCGAGCTTGAGACCTTAGTGCCAATGCTCAAATCTACTGCGTCCAAGGCTGGGGTCCCCAACACCCAAGCCTACATCCATTGATGCTAGGCCTAAGACTCGACAATAAGGCCTGTTTATCGAGGACCTAAACCCAGTCATTGGGGATCCAACCACATACATTGATGTCCCAAACTTGGTCTCTATGGACTTGAGTCTAGGCCTAGAGCACTAGAGCCCTCCGCTCAACTTTTGTGGACCTAAGCTCAAATACTAGGGATCAAGGCATGGGCATCGGATTCTTAGTTTCGACTTCTGTGGAGCTAGGACTAGTGCTTGTGCTTTTGTTCATGCTGGGTTCCATTGAGGCTAAACCTGGAATCCTAATGCCTGTACCCAATTTCCCAATTGCTTGTACGCAAGTCACAAACGCCCGGATAGTTTATGTGGATTTAGGAAAATCAAACAAGATTTTTCTTTTCAAATGATAGAAAATACTTTTTAATTTTTTTTCCAATATCGAAAAATATCACAATTTTTCTTTAAAATGACTTATTGGAAAATAATTTTTGAAAATATATCATTTTTCATAAAACAGCTAAACGTAAGCATCGTACAGGCATTTGCTAATCACTTCTCTCATGAGCTTTTACAGGCAACTGGAGTGTTCATTCTCTTAGTCCTACCGCGTAACAACCATTACACCAGATTGCTTGGGAAGTTTCCTCATCCAATTAAAGTAATGTCGGGTTGAACATTTCGTACAATTTTGTGCACCGTCGGGATCATCCGTCCTTATTTAACTCCTTTTATTTAACATTGAATGAAATATATAATGGCATATGATATTAACGATGGCACCAGATGCCGACCATGGAAAGAATAAATTAAACGCATAAAACCAACATAAGAGCGGGGACGCCTTACGAACATCATCTCTTTTGGAATTTGCAGTGATTTTGTAGATTTCGAACAAAGCATTAACTTTGATTACAAAACCTCTATAATATATTTATCCTTCAGATTCGTCATTATTGATTCGGATAGTCTATCAGAATTTATAAATGGGTACAAAATATCATCACACGAGTCGCTTCCACTTCCCAGTACCAAGATTTGAAATTATTTTATTCCCTAACCGCGTTTTGAGATGAACTGTCGGATAGAATATGGGAAGGCCGGCAGGTTAGGAAAGGGACAAATGTCCAGGCCACATTGGCGTGGTCTTGGGCCGTGAGGCTCAGGTACCGGCCCATTCAGACAAAGGGGAAATGCCACTTAACGTGCCCTTGAGAGACAGCCTTGGCTCAATATCTACGTTTCTTATTTTTTTGAAAGAAAATTGCATTTATTGCTCAAAAAGATATATGAGAAGTATATCAAATTTAATGGCAAGGCAAATTGAAGTAGAGCAGAGGCCAAAATGCTATAAAACAAAACCAAATACAAAAAATGAGGAGGATCAATAGAATGCCGGCAAGGTTAATAACATACTCGTTTCTTTATGAAACGAACCTGTCAAGCAAACTAATTGACAACCCATTGTTGGATTTCGTATTATCATAAATGATAAATACACATTAAAAAAATTTTCTCCAATAATTATAGCGTTGCCAATTTGTAATGGGCACCTAAGTTCGACTTCTTCTATACCATCGGAGACAACCAAAATAAGTTAAATATATGTAGATCATACTTTCGGAAGACCAAATTTGTGGTTGAGTGAGACAGCAGAGCTCCTGCAATTGTCAACGAAATTGGAGTTGGGGGACCTATATATGAACAAAGCATGAGCGTATTGAATACCCAAAAACATTTTTAAACTCTCATATCTTAATCATGAGAGAATAACTCTCAGGTTTAGAAATAGATTTAAGAGTTCAAACTCTCATAACTAAAACTATATTGGGGAAGAGAACTCCCGGATCTAAATTGGGAGAGAAGAAAATTAAATAAACAAGAAAACTCAGATAAAATCAACAACAAATGAAGGGGAGGGTGAGACTTGCTCGAATCCTCTCCCATGACTGAAGGTTTAGTATCCATTGTTGATTCGTATGATCTTGCAACAATTTCATTGATGAATAAATGTCATGGAACTTTAATTAAATGTCTCATTTACATGTCGTCCTTGTAGTTTCAATTTCTCCCATCATCTTTCTCAAAAGACAAAAAAAAAAAAAAATACCATTACTCAAGCCCTCTCGGTGCGCAAGTGAATCTTATGAATCTATGTAGTTCTCAGTACTCTACCATGCATATACATTTTCCTTTCATGTGCAATTAACATTAATCAAGCATGACATGGTAATGGATATTAAAGAAAAGTTTACAAACTTTTCATGCCATTATCCCTTCAAAAAAATATAAAATCCAATCTATTACCATGCCCCCGTTACAATGTGTTTGGATGGAGAGAAGTGAAAGGAAATGGATAGAAATAGTCCCTTGTTTGGTTTGTTTTGAGTTAGGAAGGAAGTGGATCAAAATGATATAGGGATATACTTCTCCGTGGGCCACATTTTAGTTCATTCCAAAAAGTAGAGAAAAATGGAAAGCAATATAAACGATGTCATTCTTCCAAAAGCCCTTACAATGTGAATTAAAGGGAGAATTACATTTTGCCTCTTGGCGGTTGTGGCAAGTTGCCCCATGACATTTTAAATTATGCAATTTTCACCCTATCTTTTTTAAAATCGGTGGCAATGTGCCCTTTAGGGTTGATTCCGGCCAAATTTGTCGAATGTCTATCTGATCACGTGACTGCATGTGATTAATTACATAAGGCATATATATGTATGTGTGTGTATGGACTACTCAAAACTATATTTCAGAATTATATATCGATGTATAATTAGTGAATTCAACCCAGAATTTGAGTCAAACGATTTTCCATATAATATAGTTTTAAATTATTCGTTATGTATATTTATACGACGGATTTGCCCTCAATATATTTATATGATGAATTTGCCCTCAATAACATGTGACATCCGGATCTTCGCTCGATGAATCACGAGTCCCAAACGCTTAACAGTCCCTAATGCGTCACTGAACTCGTCATTGGACTGCACCAATTGCATCGCTACAAGGACTTGCCATCTCAGCTCATCTCCATCATTGATGCGATGCTTCAAGTCACGTTGAATCAATATCTCTAACACCTCTTTGATCGATGCCACCAAGGCACCTCGAGCCATGCCAAGTGACCAACCATGCCAAGTGACCAACCATGCCATCCTTTGCTGCCATCGAAACTGCAATGCCAACTCAGCTCCTCCCACACGGCGACACCTCAGCACCGTGTCACCATCGCACCATCACGAGCATGCCACGCCAGCTCGCCAACTCATCACCTTCGCATGCTGCCACTTGGCCGTATCCTTGCAAGACACGCCTGTCCAACTGGCTCTCCCTCTGTTTGCCAGCATCAACGGTGCCGCTCAAGTCAGTCACAGCGACTAACTCGAAGAACCAAGCTGCACAATTCAAAACAGCAGCAAACGGTGAAAAGTAAAACAAAAACTCTGTCCATTCTCGCTTGAAGCAGAGGTCGCTTCCTTAATTCCTCTGCAGTCCACTACACGTTTCCCTTCCTCCTCCTCCTGTGTAACGCCTCAACCAAGCCGTCCCAGGTATCGTCACATCATGGCCTCGCCGAGCAATGACCATGGCTCCCTAGGACCTAAGGCAAGTAGATATCCTCCATTCTATCCTATATTGATCGATTGTTGTCTGACGAGGATGGTTTCTTATAAATTTTATAGGCATTGTTTGGATCCTCCTATGATCAAAAGTTCCAATCGCATGATCTACCTCATTGTCAAGTTTGAAGTAGTCAAGTTTCTAGTTGGACCGTGTAAGTATGGCCACTTGATATCTAGCACATACGAGGCTGGGATTGTGGAAAATCTGAACCAAACTAGTGCCAGACCTAGGTTAGGTTCAGGTTAGCCCAACCTTGAACTTTTTCTAATTTTGTACCGAATGAAAATTTTGCGGGGCGTTCTCACAAAAGTCGTCCCTTATTGGCCGTTCTACGACATACTTTAATTTCAGAATTTTTGAATTTTGTACGTCGAGAATATGCTTCAAAAACTAGAGAGTTAGAAATCTGTTTTTATGTTTACTACACCAACCCCTTCCTACTTTCCATTTTTCACAGATTTTTCGACCAAGAATTCTAAACACTTGTCCTTCATGAAAGTTGTAGAGTACATTCTATACTAGTACAAATAAAATTTCGATGATTTTTCGATTTCATTTGATTTGTAGAACATTTACTTTCTTACTCCACCGCGTACTGGAAATTCTTACCGTTCTGGGCCCGGTTTATAAAAATTATTTAGAACAGTATGGATTGAATCAACCTTGGAGTCTTATGAAAAATATCCCTCTAGATATCGTCTATCTTATGTTAAAGTTTCGTAATTTTTGAAATCTATTTCCCTAAACAATCAGTGTAGTTTCTAAAGGTTCGTAGGATGCTCTTATAAGGCTAGTTTACGGACCTTGATGTAGAACCCTCTTGCAATTCGTCTAATACAATACATGTGAGTTTAGACTAGTCTAGGGAAATAAAAATGATTGAGAATTCGTAGATTCACATTTGAGTTCCTGGATAGTGGTAATGTCAACATGCTTTCTAAATTGAATTATGAAATTGCCGCATCGTGATGTGGATGTATAACTGAGAATACCATTGGTCCTTGGGACAACGATGCCCCGGATTATAGTAAGGATGCCTAGAGGGGTAACACCTGAGGCGTGTAATGCGGTTCCCCTAAATGTCCTTGCAATGCGGATGGATGCGAGATGCCAAGAGGTAATGGAGTTCCTCGGATGATGATGGTAGTAGAAATCCGTATTGAATATAACCTTAGTACCTTTACATTGAGTTATTGCTTTTATTGATATGTTATGTTACTTGGAAGAGGTTCTCAAGTAAATAGATGATTTACTATACATTATATCAAGGCTTTTCTTGTTAGTACGATGATTGGTTTATGTAGCATAGATTGGTAGAACTTCTGCTTGCTGGACTTAGGCTCATTGATTGTTGACTTTATCTTTTCAGATAATAGAAATGTTGATCCCACCTGCCTCCTCTATGGTTCATTATGGAGAACTGATCGACTTCACTTGGCAAGAGAATAAGTTCATAGACCCTGATTTCTCGGATGCGGTGTTTATCCATATTACGGCCTCGTTTGGTTCAGCATTCCCAAGGGGCTTTTAGGGCTGAAAGCCCCTTGGGAAAAAATTTAGGTGTTTGGTTCAGCATTTAGAAGTGTCCTTGGCCAAACGTTGGCATTTGAAATCTTTGAAAGCCCAAAGCAGTGTGGGGACTCGTTTGGGCTTTCAAAGATTTCGAAAAAATGCAAGTCAACATCTACTTGTTCATCCGTCGACTTCTTTTTTTTTTTTTTTTTTAAACCGATCATCTTCCCCACACCTCAACCGCCGTTGATCGGCGACGGAGTTTCATCGGATTTTTTTTTTTTTTTTAAAAATAAAAAAAAAAACCGTTTGCAAATGTTGGGTTCACCTTTTTTTTTTTGGTCATTTTTATCTTTTGACAATCAATAGCCCAACTTTTTATCAATACATTAGAATGATCATTAATTAACGAAGATGATTAATACTACAATAATTAAAAAAATTATTCAAAGTTGAAAACAAACCTAAAAGAACCCAGGCCAAAAGTTGAGCTTTGCATCTAATTTATAATCAAATTCTTTTAATATAATTTTTAAATAAATTTACTAATATATATCTTTTACATTACTCTCAACATGAAAATGTAAAAGGTTATATGGTCATTGTTTCTTTTTGCAATTTTAAAAATACTAGAACTAAAAAGTTAATTTTTTGAGTTTTGCATCTAATCTATAATCAAATTCTTTTAATATAATTTTTAAATAAATTTACTAATATATATATTTTACATTACTTTCAACATGAAAATGTAAAAGGTTATATAGTCATCGTTTCTTTTTGCAATTTTAAAAATACTAAAAAAAAAACTTAATTTTTGAGCTTTGCATCTAATCTATAATCAAATTCTTTTAATATAATTTTTAAATAAATTTACTAATATATATCTTTTACATTACTCTCAACATGAAAATGTAAAAGGTTATATAGTCATTGTTTCTTTTTGCAATTTTAAAAATACTAAAACTAAAAAATTTAATTTGGTCACACTAAAAAGCTTTTCAAATATATGTTTCAAACAAATCTTTGCATTTCACCTAAAGACTTTTCAGTTATAATTTACCAAACGATCAAAGATTTCGGAAAACCCCTTTACCTCAGGTATTTGCGATTCTAGGGGCATTTCCCAAACTCGAACCAAACGGGCCCTACGTCTCGTTTGGTTGTGGACATAGGGCCATCGACGGGGCCTGTAACTCTCAGATTCATTGAAATGTACACCCATTTCAACGGGTGCACGGTGGGGCTTTTCCCATTATTCGCCAACGAACTAGGGGATGGAGACAGCCCTGTGGCATAGAAGGGAGGTAGGAGGGCGACTGGACTTTTGAGAACTTGGAAAATTTTTGGACAAAGTCAAGGGCTAGGGTTAGTGACCACATGTACAGTTAGATTGGGATGGGGTGACCGACTTACCACCAGGTATAATCAGTGGTACTGACCTTTTTGAATTCCCTAATGTATCTAACTTGTCACTTGACACATATATAAATTAATAATAAATAAAGCTGCCCCGTTTGTAAAAGTCCGCGTGTACTCTTGGGTCATTTTGGTCAATTACGCTTCTGCATGCATAAGAAAAAGTAAAATAAATAAGACAACTGCACCACGTTAGCTGTGACGTGTTAGGGGCGTCACAAATCAATCACATGTCGTGATGAAGTCAAAGCTTCCAACAATATTTAGTTGAAGGTAATAATATCAAGGGACACACTGCAACTTCTTTTTGAATTTCAGTGGGCAACTTACAAGGGATTGAAACGTTGGAACAACTTGCAGTAATCCTAAAACATAGGAGGGCAAATATATCATTTCTCCTAAAACAAGACTGAAAAATAAGTCTATATTCACGAAATTAATTCCCCCTTCCACACCATTTTCACTCTCCCTTTCCATCTATTTACTTCCACGCTTGCATTTTTACCCAAATGAGACAGGACACCACTCCTCTGTTCTGTAAATCACGGGGAAGAAAAGGGAAAAAAAAACCTGAATCAAGAAGAGATAAAAAGGATGAAAAAAAAAAACGACTAAAATTCAGTGGAAATTAAAAGCAAAATCGCATCGCTCATTCCGTGGCCTCTAATCACCGCCGTTCATCCTCAGCCATCTTTCATCCGCGGTCGATGCCGAGGCGGCGGTGGCGGCGGCAGCGGCGGCGGCGGCAGCCATGGAGGGGGAGGACAGCCACGATGAAGAAGCCGAAGGTGGCGATGATGAGACAGAGCAAGCTGGCGGCGATGGCGATGACGCCGAGAGATCTGAATCATCGTAATTGTCGTCGTCGTCCTCCTCCTCCTCTCGCAGCTTTCTCTTCGGATTCACGTTCACTCTGTTCTCGGTTTCGCTTTCGTTTCTCTCTCCGGAATCTCTCTTCATGTACACTTTCAATCGCTTCACGTCCGATAGCTTCACAGGCTTCATGATGAACTCCTCCGCTCCTTCCTCCAAACACCTATCCATCAGTTTCCCGTTCAAATCACACAACAGAAAAGAAGAAATCTGCCGAATTAGGCGAAAGAAATCAAGGGAAGATGCAAAAGAACACCTGTCAATCCGTGCCAAGACCTTCTCGGATGACATGATCACAACGGGTATCTCTCTCAAAGCAGACGATTCCTGCCATTAGACAGAGATTGGGAAGTCATATTTTCCCGAAAAATCCAACCTTTTCTTTCCTTTTTTGGTGAAAGAAAAGAACCTCGATAAGTAAAATAGCGACCTTAACTCTTTTGAGCAAATCGTATCCGGTCATTCCAGGCATGCAATAGTCCGTGATGATCATATCCACCTTCAAGTTCAGCCCCTGACAACCAGACGCGGCTACGGTTTTGTTCAGGCTCATTCATAAAAACAGAGCAACAGCCTCACTTTCGAGTTCAGCCAAATTAACCAAAGAAGAAAAAAGCAATAAATGTCTCGGAAAAGAGAATGAAAGGACTTTCCGATTGCCACTCACATCGAAATGACCGGAGCTTTTGTCCTCGTCCAGACCCAGAAACTGCAGAGCTCTGCTTCCACTTTCCACGGTAGTCACTACGAATTGCGGCACCAAAAGGTTCATCTCTCGGAAACCCGAACTCTTTTTATTCGTAAGAAGGAAAGAAGACATTTCGGCTCGCTCGAGCAAGCGAGTCAAGACGCGAGATTACCTCTGAAGGAAGAGATTCTGAGCAATCGCTCGATGACTTTCCGATCGACGAGGCTGTCGTCGACGGCCAGGACGTGAGCCTCTCCCGAATCAGAAGAGGGCTGAAGCGAATCCAAGGCGCCGATGCCGTGCGTCCTCCTCTGCCACGAGACGACGTCGTCTCCGTCCATCACCAGCTCGCTTCGGAGGACGGAGCTCAGCTGGTTATGGTAATGGAGCTAATAAAAAGATGCAAGTCGCCAGCTTTTTGCTTTTTCCCTTGACCAAGAGAGGCGAAAAACGAAATGGATCCTGTTCTCTGCTCTCTGCTCTCTGCTTTCTCTCTCTCTCTATGTCTACACAATCACTGTGGAATTTGCCTTGCTTTTGTGGCAGAAAGGAGAGGAAATGCGTTGTCTGGTCGTCTCTCAATCGATTGGCTCTCTCTCCCTGTCTATCTCACTTTTGAGGATTGAAAATGAGACCAAATCTTGCAGTGTCGAGGAGATCTCAAATCTTGGGATTATTTTAATGGATTTGAGCTTCGCAGGCGAAAGATTCTGACATCGACTTTTGGGTGTGACATCCACCCAAGTCCCCCACCCGATATCTCGCGATATATACTCGGTTCGTGGAGCGCTGTTCTATCTCTCATTTCTTGTCAGTTGAATGGTCAAGCCTTTTACAGGAAGTCAAAATGCAGGAGCAGGCACTGGGGGTGGGGGTGGGGGTGGGGGTGGGAGGGGTGAAGTGAAGACGAACGCCGTCAAATCAGAAAACGGAATCGAACGAGGAGCGACCACGCTAGGCTTCTCAAAATCTTGGCTTATAAAAGAGAAGGCGATACTATAAAAAAATATGCGTGAAATTTTTAACTAACACAGATAAGACATTTCTACTTTTCCAATTTTAAATTTGATACGTATATTTGGCGAAAACTACATGCATACTAATTAATTTTTGCCATTTATCTTCTCTCCGAAGGTGAGTGCCGGCTCTGCTCAATTCAGGAATCGAATTGAATAAGTATGAGCAGATTGATTTAAGGTTGATTCTAAGGATAATCAATTTTTGTTCCCGATTCCATGAAACTAAAACTGGCCAAAGACTGATTCAATCACTGATTTTAAGATCAGAACCACCTGCTCTATAGGGAAATAGGAGTTCTGGCTCGTCCCTAATTTTAGGATGGTCGATGAACCTCTTGGAAACCAATCACCCGACCTCACCCGCACAAATCAATACACATCCCCAACGTACGACGCTTCAAACTGCAGCTTCCTCTTCTCTCTCAACAGCCATCGCACAGAGGAGGCCGGCCCCAAGCCGCACTATGCCGCCGCCGCCTCCTCTCTGGATTCATCTCGCTGCTGTCTCCACCGTCTCCACCGGCTCGCCACTGTCGCCCAGTAATTTCGTTGACGTCGCCCATGGACGACACAGAGACTTCGATCGAGGTAGCCCGTGGCCTTGGCCACGTCAGCCTGAGGTCGCAACGATCACTGCGTCGGAGAATAGAGCACAAAGAAAAAGAGTGTGTCTCGGCCTCTCTTCTGTCAGTCTCGTGGTAGAGAGTGGGTGAGTAGATGTTTGAAGGGAGTGCTTGATTGCAAAGTGGAAAAGGCCTTTGCCGGAGCTATGCCCGATCAGCTTGTGCAATCTTTCATCTAAAAGAATCACCAAGCTGATTAAGAGCGTGAGATAGATTACAGAGCACAGAGGGACCGAGAGCGAGACATAGACAGGGAGCAAACCACACGGCCCGAGAGGAACGGTGAATTGACCTGGAGAAGAGAGAGCGGGGGCCAATGTCGGCGGTGTCGGCAGGGCGGTCCAAGTCGGCCGGGGCGGTGGCCAGCCGCAGGGGTGGTGGTGGTAGACTCGGTTGAGACTTGAGCATAGCATATGTGACAAACACTTTTTGAAGTCCAAAATATTTCGAACTTTCACAATATTAAATTGTAAGGTGACCTATGTTTTTGCATAATTTTTTAAAATTCATATGATAGTTCAGATCTTGACAGGAAAAATGAGAATGATTTTTCACAGTTGCTCAACCATCATCAAACAAATGAAGTGGCAAAAAGAAGTTAAGTTGAAAAATAAGGACTCCATGATCATATTGATATATCAAATCGGACTACTAATCTGTGCACTATTGAAATGGCCAAAATTAAATTGAATTGGAAAAGAAATATAGTCAACAAAGACTCATATCTAAAGTTAGGCCATAATTTTATGTCAGTTGAATCGATTGATTCAAGTACGATTTTCATGACATTAATAGTGAACTCTCTTGACCATGGAAATATGATGTTGTAACTATCACTTCTTTGTCTCATTAGAATTCTGTGGCATTCTGTTCATATTTTGGGCAATGACTATATATTTATGAATTCCTGGATAGGGCCTCCTTCTATTTCACAAGATAGTGATATGAAAAAGCTGATATTTAGCATTCTCAATTTACTATTTGTTATTCCTAGTTACTCGTGTAATTGGCGTACATGTTATGATCAATGATTGTGCCAAGGACAATAATAATCAACATGATCTGCTGCGGGAGATAATGTTTTAAATGCTCCTAGATTATTATACATAAATCCGTAAATGTTTTAATGCTCCACATTCCGTCCTCTTTAATTTTGTTAATGCATATTATTTTTACTAAACATCTTAAATCTTTGAAACAGACAAACGTTGACATTTTCTTTGGTTCAGATGATTTTTAATTTTCTTTTTTTATTTCAACAGGAATATCAGAAGGCTTCCGGGGAATTCCTTTTGCCTGATTAAGAAAGGCCCTAAATTTTTCAATGTGGGGTACAAATTCGCTCTGTTTTAGGCATTGATGTTATCTTTAGCAATGGCAACAAAAGCAAATATTCGCTGTGGCCCTTTCGAATTCTGCCACGTCCTCGTCGCGTTAGAGTTTCACCGAAACATAAGCCCTGATTTGCTTAAAGTGTATCGATTGCCGGAAAAAGAAAAAAAGCGGGACGTGTTTGACGATTGAAATGAAAAGCTCGGTACCTACATTTAACATATATTCAAGAATTTATACTCTCCTTTTTTTCTTAGAAATGTCAAAGCTCGGTACTTATATTTAACATACATTTTAGAATTTATACTCACCTTTTTCATAGAAATTTTCTCTAAATAGCACGAGACAAGAGACAAATATGTGTCACGGGGCAATAATTGTGGCACCTAGTGAGTTGAGAATATTAGACCAACTTTTGTTCTATAGTTATTTATAAGAAATGGTATTCTCCTATCAAATCGTACCATACCTAACTTAACTTAAAAGCATTTGGTCCATCGAGAAAGACAACAAAACACATTAAGCACAATAATTGATTTATGTTTGCCATGGCCTTATCAAAAAAACGTCATTAGCTTCCGACCAGTATGTGTATGGAAGACCAACCTCTCTTTTGGAGCTCCATGGAGATGTAAGTTTTCTATCCTAGAATTTCTAATATCAATCGTCTCGATATCATCTGTATGAATAAGTTGTATCATCCCTTACACTATTTACTTTTCACCCAGTAACCCCAAGCTCTTATGGGAATATCACAGTCCGTTACACACGTATAAGGAAAAGAGAATCGATGAAAATATAGGCAGGGACCCTTGCTCGACCCTGAGTGGCAAGGACGAAGGTTAAGACTTGCAGAGTAGACAGTCGTTGGACCGTTTTTAAGATGGAAGCGACTTTCGGTAGAACTTTGGAGCTCCCAAAAAGCTGCTTTGGAACAAATAATATTGATGAGCAATAATCGAAAGGGAGAAGCTAAATTCTAGGGCGCTGCACCGGATTGTGCGCCTAGACTCTGACGATGAGCGAACACTGTGGGAGCATCTTTCTGGATGTGAAGGGGAGTTGGAGCTGGCTCGTTAGCCTTGTGTTCTTTCATGTAATCTGGGTGCAGTGCCGCTCTTCCTCCGAAAAGTTGCTGAATCTTCTCGACCGGCCCGGTCTGAAATGCTCCACTGTGATGTGATTCGGGAGATTTTGTGGGACAAGCAAGTCGGTCACTTTACTTTAGAATCAATGTCTAAGGTGTGCTCGGTGACATTTTTATTCCTAAAAACAATTGTTCAGAAATAGTATTTTCATTTCTATTTCCAGGATGAGTTTACAAGCATTCGGATGAATTTGGTAACTAAACAAAATTTTTATTCTTGGAATTAAAGAAGAACCGGAATGTGTTTGGTATGACCTTCAAATTTGTTTGTAAAGTAGAATTTTCTTTTAGCTTTTTAATAATTTTCTAAGAATTTTCTATTTTTTTTTCTTTTCTTTTTTCCTCCCTTCTTCCTCCTCTAGCCGGTCGTGCGGCCTCGGCGATGGCCGATGAGGTTCTCCCGAGGTTGGTGAGGTCGTTGGACCTTGTCTTTGGCTTGTCGTTGGCCATCGTTGAGGCTCGGCAACCGACTAGATAAGGAAGAAGAAAGGCACAAAAAAAAAAAAAAGAGAAAATGACTTGTTTCAGTAATTGTTCTTGCAAATAGAGAAGTAAATTTTTTTCCTTTTCATTTTTGTTTCAAATATATTATGATCTCTTCCAAGAAATAGAAAAATTAGCCAACGTTACTAAATGAGTTTTTATTTAAGCGACTATTCCATAAATACCTAAGTTGTGATATTTTATTTCACAATTGAATCAATTTCCATTATGATGAACAAAAGAATAGAAAAATTGAGAAACAGTAATGTTACCAAACATGGCATAAACGAGTGCAATGATAAAGAGGAATAAGAGCATTAGAGCATAAAATTGATCATGAATGTGTCATTAAATTCTTATACTTTCAAATAGTGCAATTAAATCTTAAAATTAATCACATTAGTGAAAATTTAAAAGTTTTGTGAGTTCCGTTTAATTCGATTGACATATCATTTTCCTAATATATTTCGATGACAGGTGATAATGATCCAGCATCAGTTTGTGCAAACATAAAAAAAAGGCCAAAAATTAAACAGAACGAAAAGCAGAAAACTCAGAAAAAAAAAAAAGATGAATAGAACCGAGGGCGAGAACCAAAAAGGCTCCTTGCGATGGATTCTCTCGCTCTACCTGTTTAAGCTCATGTTAGCACAACGCGTTCTGGAAATTAATTAGAACTTTATGTGAATATTTTTCGTTATTCTTGGACGGAGCTAACGAAATTTTAGAATTTGAAAATTTTAAGATTAGATTGCATTTTTACCTTAATAATCAGTACTTGCAGGGCCTTTATTCTAAAATAATTTTGAGAATTAAAGTTAAAATTCAAAACGTTTTTGTCCAAAACAAAGTTTTCCCCTTCAATTTTCCGGTCCTTGTCAAAGTCCCCGTTTCCCCGCTCCAAGGACCAGGCAGCATCGCGGGCAGAAGCTCAAACGGTCTGGACTGCGATGGAGTGCGCGGGGAAGGGGAGAGGGACGAGGTGCGTCGGCCCGGCCAAGAGGCGGTGCGCTCGCTGCGGAGCCGTCGCTTACTGCTCCGTCTCTCACCAGGTGACGATCCTTTCCCTTCGCTTCTTCTTCTCGTTTTTCTCGATTCTGGCTCCGCCGTGCGGAATAGCATAGGCGCCCGGCGAGTTCATCGTTTTTTGTCCTTAGCCTCCCGGAATACCTCTCTCTGTCCGGCTCGCTGTGTGCGTGAGGGTTGGTTAGCCAGTCAGGACTTCCTATTCGGCACTGGCATCACCGATTCAGCGGGCGCGCGTTTGGGGATTGGGGTTTGGTATGCGAACTCGCGCCGGGCGGGCGAACAGAGGGAGTTTTTGCGCTCTGTAGTGGTGGCGTAGTTTAATTCCGTATAATCTGAATTATGAACAACGGGCGATGGTGCATTTGCTTGGGCGAACCTGTTGCGTCTGGTCATGTGTGATTATTCTAGAGATGAATGGCTTTGAGATGATGGACAGTTTGTGTCCCTGTTTCGGTGTTTGATTTTTTCCAATAGAGCATTTGTTCAGCAGGTCCATTGTTGCTTGCTAGACCGATTGTAACTTACATGTATTGAGTGGATCCTAGTTGGTGGATATGGAGGAAAATGCAAAATATGAAGTTGTGATCCTCTCAAGCACCAAAAGCTCATATACCTCATACAGCCTCTTGTTGCACCGGCAGACACGGCTCCTAGGTCGCATCATTGGCTCTCATGACATCATGTAGTGAGAGTTTGCATTATTCTTTTTGAAAGTTTATCTACTGAAATTAGAAAATAGGCCATGATTTTCGATTAGGAAAAAAATCAAGGCTGATGAAAGGAAGAATCGGTAGGGTGGTGGTTGGACCCAGTGATTAAGTGCACAGTGGCCGAGCCCTTGAATGGAGAATATATCTCAGGTGAAAGTAATGTAATATGTAATGCTCACGTGGTATGACTGAGCCATTCATGTCCTCCAACTTTACAAATTGAAAATTTGGTTGGTTATTGTGTTTGCCTGTGGCTCGGTAGTACAGCCTTGGCATGACAAGTGGTATTACTGCCATTCTGCCACATAAAATGCTCTCTCCATGTAAACAGTATCTAGAGGCAAAGCATGCTGATGTCACATCAGGATTTATTCGATTGAAATATCTTGATCTGACATCTATCCAAACTAGGGCTAATGTGTTGGGGTTCTGACAATTGAAAGTTTTGTTTTTCTTCTTTTTTCCTGTTGTCTCCTTAGATTTCTCATAGGAGTGCTCATAAGGAAGAATGTGCAAGGTTAGAGCAACAAATGAAGCATGCTGATGCATTGAATGCTTTTCCTTTCACATACTGTCAAGAAGCTACAACTGAGGTGACTCTCATTTTGCTTCAGAATATTTCTTGCCTCTTCTGGCTTGTTGTGCGAAAGTAAATTGATGATATTCTTTCCAGATTTGTGAAAAACTAGTCAGCAGATGTTCATTCTTGAGCAAAAGGGGCATTCATCAGGTTGGGATGTGGATGTACGAATGCAAGTGCCAATCATTGAGCAATTATTTCGAGGACTTGAGGTTCTGTGGCACTACTATATTTGATATATTCATCGTTGGCAATCTGTTTGAGTTTTGTCTCTCCAATCTTGGATTGTACTTTGTTGTGTTCTGGTTCATGCTTCTGGTCATGAGTTTATGTAGTGTAAACTTGGTCTGGTGTACGCCTATGGAGAGTATCTCTCGTATGCTCC
Source organism: Eucalyptus tenuipes (assembly GCA_014182365.1). Taxonomy (NCBI): domain Eukaryota; kingdom Viridiplantae; phylum Streptophyta; class Magnoliopsida; order Myrtales; family Myrtaceae; genus Eucalyptus; species Eucalyptus tenuipes. The sequence goes on along the minus strand of CM024538.1, from coordinate 24,800,586 downwards.
AAATTTATTAAATTATAGTATATTCTGTTTGCCTGGGATATCAACCAATTGATATTACATGGGCCAAATGCTTCTCAAACAGGCAATTTGCTGGTGCTTGCACACCTTGACCAGCACAGCTAGAAAAATGCTTCTGTTGCTGAAAGATATGCGATGGCTCCGTGAGAAAACTCTTAGTGGATTATTTCACACCTCACTTTGTGTTTGATGTATTTTAACTGGTATTTGACCTTTTAGCACCAACACTTTCATACTTGTTGGCTTTGTTGAGGAACAGTAAATTTTTTCCCTGATTCCACCTTATTAGGACCAGCATTTATTGTGTCTTGTGGAAAATATAGGTCACACTTCAGTTATTGATGTGTCAGCCTGCTGTGGGAGAATCTATTTATGATTCCTCATGGATCCACCTTATAAGCCCTAAGCTTTAGCTGACTGAGCTACATGACATTTAGCCTGTGAATTTTCTCTTTGTTAATAAATTAGCATAGGAAATATCTCTTATTCTTTGCACTTTTGGAGTATTTTCCAGCACAGTTATGTAAATCAAAGACTTGGCACAGTTTTTCATTTACATGGCCTAATTTTTACCGGACTATTCAGGTGAATGATACTGTTTTTAATATCTGCTTACAAACTTTATTTGGTGGCAGGTTTCACAATAGTTGGGATCTTCCGAGAATGTTATGCCCATGTAAAGGTACAACCAATGGCTTCCAGCTTTTACAGAGTCGAGCCTTAGAAAATACTTGACTAAAGAATTGTGCAGGCCCATTGTCTCCAATATCAGACCATCTAAGTGGTTGGGAGGACTATTACAGGTGGAGGCATATCCCGTTTCACTCACCTGTTGCTTTACTCCTTCAATGGGTATTTATGTTAATTCTTATCCTCCGTTGTGAATTATTATGAGTTGTGCTTATTGTATACCCCTTGTTACATCTTTTATAACAAGCGAAGCATTTGGATGGTCTTTTTTCAAGAAGTTGGGCATTTTGATGAACAGACATCCGATTTTTGTCTTCTCAACACTGAGTTCATGGAAAACTTATTGTATAGAGCAAAAAGTATAGGAGTTGGGGTTGCGGATGTTTGAAGCTTGAGCTTTGAAAGTTTCAAATTATTATTCTACATTTTCAAAATGATTAGCACCTCCAGTACTGTGGACAGTTTTAATCAATGCCATTAAAGGTAGACTTCTGTGTGAAAACAAGGGGCAGTTTGGTGCCCTTCTTAGTAATAGACAATCACTGCACCGGCATTTTATGGTAATATTGGATTGGTCCAAATATCAAGATCTTTTATTGCATGCAAAAATGTGACTATGTTCTCTTCCACTCAAGATCTTTTATTGCCTGCCAAAATGCGACTTTTTTTCTTCCACCTGATACCTTGTTACCTACTAAAGTTGATGCATGCTTATTTATGCATGTCATACGTGTTTAAAGCAACTTACTCCTCTCCCTCCCTCTCTCTCTCTCTCTCTCTCTCTCTCTCAGCCGATGCTGATATACCATGCCATTCAGATTACTAGTGCAAGGATTTCAACTATTGGCACTAGCAAGGAACTGCGTGTCCACTATGTTGGTAATTTCTAGCCCTGAACATTCTCCTTTTCAAGAACGCTTTCTTGTGGAGAACTTGTCTTCTTTGCCACTGCTTATTCATATTGTTCTCCTGTTGACTTAGGCTTACATAAATGTAGAGAAGATTTCTCTTCTAGCCTTATTGCTACTCTGGTCACCATCGCAAAATCAATACCAGTTTGTCCATATAAAATGTCCTTATTATGAACCTTGGATTTTGTAATCCTGTCAGGGACGTCTGAAAACTTCGTCTCTACTTTTGAGGCACTTGTTGAACATGAATCACCAGCTTTCAACAATCTTTTGAATAAGATAAAAAATCACAATAAACAGCAGATGCATCAATTGTCCTTGATGCTTCTTATCATGGAGACCAAGTTAAGCCTTGTAAAGCTTACACTTAACTACTACTGTCCTGTAGGGCCTGAGAAGGAGCTTCTACAACTTCCAGCCTTTGGTGAGTTGCAGGCACTTTTTCCTGGCATGCGGATGCATATTGAGCTTGTTGGACCAGCAGTTCCAGAGCATAGGTGACTCATTCATTGTTTTTGGGTTTGATATGTATCCACTCTGGTGGACTTTTGCATGATCTAATATATAATTGGAGAAATTGTAACCCTCTTCCATGTCTTCTTTTTTCTCGTGTTCTGCGCAATGAATAGGGATGGTGAGACAATTAAAGTCGGTGGTTATGCTCAGTGTAGTGACACCGACTGTGACTGCAAATCCACAAGTTCTCAAGGGAGCAAGAGTTTAGACACTGCCTATGACTCCACATTTATCTTGCAGCTTCGGAGAGGCTGTTATCATGACATCTACAGAAATATATCAGAAGTCTCTCCCCCCCCCCTCTCTCTCTCTCTCTCTCTCTCTCTCTCTCTCTTTCTTCTCTCTCTCTCTCTCATGTAAAATTTCTTTCTCTGTTTGGAATTCCTACAGTGTAACTTTTTGAGAAGTTCTGTCATGTTGACAGGAGTCTTTTCCTCATTTGATTGTTGCTCCCAATGCTGGCATTGCTGCTTATTCGTCCTGGTTACCTACAATTGTGAGTCTTCTTTAACTCCATGATTCATTTGTCTCCTTCCTCTCATAATCTTTTTTTAAATTATTCTTTTGATATTTGCAGGAGCTGATACACGAGATGAATGTCCCTGCAGTTTTTTCTGATTACTGTGAAGAGGCTTGTCATCTTGCAACTCGTTGCATTAACACTGTTGCTGGCATATCTTTTTCTCTCCCAGTGTGTACCATTTCTCCTTTTTTCTCTTTTTGAAAAGCTTATTTCAAACAGCACAAACTTAACCAAGTTGCAATTGATGCTTCTGCTGCTTGTAGATCCAATTGAATCCATTCAGGCAGCCGATGGCGGTGGAAGACAATGCACTCCTTCTTCCTTGCTATTCAAATTGCTTCCTCTTTGGAATATGAACCACTGAATTGAGAAGTAATGCATATGTCGAAGATCACATTTAGTCTTTTGGAGATGGTTCTATCGAATGATGGAGCATGAGGCTTTGGTAAGTTTAGTAAAGCAAGTTGTTTAGGCTAATTTGAAATGTTAAACTGATTGTGCACCTTGTGTTTACCCACTCTCCAGGTATTTGAGATGATCCACTGCTTGATGTTTAGCTGCACCTATCCAACCTGAATTGGATGGGGAGAATGAATACTTCAAGACAATTCACTTCAAGAGGCAGGACTTCTGTATAACGATGGTTAATTTAAGTAGCAACAGCGGAGTTCATCTTGCGCAATGGTGACTTTCAACTTGCTCTAGGACTGGCCTTTGGCCATCCATTTCCGTATCACACACCTGATTGGCATTCAGTAATCGAGGGACTCGCCCAAAATATTGCTGCTGTGAGAACACGGCACTCAATCGAGTGGAAGATACAACTCTGCCATGGCAGTCACCCTCGGTGCATTTGAATAATGTTATCGACCTATTCATTGCTAGATGTGAATTGGCTGTAGAATGGCACCTCGGAGATTGTAAACTGAGGACATGTCGATTGGTAAAAGCTCTTGTGAAGATCGGTCATGCTAGTGGCAGACTCGCCTTGTATGGTGCCAGGGGCTTGCTAGAGTGAAGTAACATTAACCCTATCGGGACATGCACCATGATTGCATGGTGGTGCTTACCAAACTACTTTTAGCGTTGCAACTTGCTTGTGGACTTTAAAATCGTACTCCCAATGGCGACGGAGACTTATCTGAACGCACATTCCACATTGGAGGATTTTGGCAACTGGCATAAACGATTTGCAAAATCGATCTCAACCCCTTATCCATTGAAGTGCAATGTGACCTTAAAAGTTACCGTTTAGTACGGTATTAAAGCCTGTAGTAAAGAAGCGGAACGTGGAGTCCTGCCTTTCACGTTCATGATAGGTTTTGTGCTTTGTCCTAACATTGCGGATGCTGGTGAAGTTGGTTTTATTGAGTTTATAACTTGCGCAAAACCCTGAAAGGGCATAATTTGATTTTCGGGTATCGTATTGCTGGGCGCCAAATTGTTAGGGCAATAAAGATAATTCAGTTTTTAGTTGATAGATCTGTTTATTCAAAATATACAAAAAATGTAAATTAATTAGTTTGAGGCTCTTGTATACTTGAGTGTTTTTGAGATTTCTATTTGGAAACGCAACTTTGATTTGGGATGGACTCGATCTTTATATAGGATTAACCGGTTTCGAGTTTACAATAGGATCAAGCCTCGCAACTCCGTCTTGTTGCAGCCTCTAACTAAGACAAATCAGTAAAATCATTGCCGGCATTTAGCTAGAGGGAAATATGAATAATTTAGTTTGATTCAATAGCGTAATATTTATACAAATCTAAAATTATAAGATTGCTTCAAGTCCATATGATAATGACGTATGAACAATTATGGAGGATTGCCAGCATATAGAACGTATGAGAAATTAATTGTGTCACGTAAGATTACTTAAAATTAAATTGATATCAATGTAATATTTAAATTTGAATTGGTATCGACAAGTAGTTTTTGGACGCCTTTTCCACTGCAAAATGTCTACCTTCGATGTACTGCTTCACTTTTAGCATGTTCAATCAATTATTAGTGAAGTTTCCTCTTCGGTGTATCTGATGAGCGTTGATGGAATATTCGACCCTAAGACCCGTTAATTCCACGAAAAACGGTCAGTTTCACGTCATTCCATCTTTTTCTCTTTCCTCGCTCGGTTTCCGCTTGCCACCTTCGTCAGTAAACGAACCTCCAGTCGCCACCTGTTCATCTGAAGCTCAAGGCGAAATTTCCAAGAGAAGGCAAGGCGGACCCCACAAAGCGCCAAGTCCACGAGGCCAGCGGGGAGCGGATATCGTACGATAACTACCAGGTTAGCTCTCCGTGAAACTCCGTCGCGGACGTCAAGATCATCGCTCGAGCAAACCCTCCCATGGCGGACTTCCCATTTCCCCTCCGTCCCTGACGAGAAAGGGCAAAATCCGCGTTCTTTCTTCCTCGCGATCCTCACCGCTCCCCCGATTCGCGATCCATATGCCGTGCGTCGCCGTCGCCGCTCGACCCCCATGGCGGCCCCTCCTCCCGTGGCTCCTCCTGATCCTAGGGTTCCTCGGCGACGCGGCCCTCGGATTCAAGGTCCCGTTCAAGGTCAATGACGTCCTCCCCGTGCTCCCCCGCCAGATCTCGTGGCCGGTCCTCAACAGCTTCCGCGGCGCCGTGGACCTGCTGCCCTCCTTCGTCGGGTCCGTCGCCCCCGGGGACGGGCCCCTCCGGTGGAACGGGACCTGCTTCGACGGCAACGACGCCCGCCTCGAGTTCACCGAGGGTGATCGCGGCGGGGACGAGGAGCCCGGCTTGGGCGGCGGCGTTCTGTACTTGAAGGTTCGTCTCTCGTTCCTCTGTTGGTCCCGGTCGTGTGCCTGAGACGGCGGTGCGTGTCGTGAATTATCCGTTAGTCTGTGTTGAACTTAGCATGGTCGAGGTGGTGCTCTGTAGGTTTTCTTAGGCCAATGGAGGGTTATAAGGGCTGTTGAGTAGAGTCTGGATTGTAGGAGACGGAGTTAAATTTACATTTTTCATCATCCTTTGTCGGTTACGACGATGCGTATAAATGGGTTCAATATTCAAGTATCTTGTGGTATCAAATCTGACTTGTTATTAGTCAAGGTAGAGACGGTTGTGGATACATGAAAAAGTGTCATTTTCTTTACTCTGCAGTTATATGGAGTCGGTATTTCCGTTGAATAACGCTACTGGCATTATGCAGTTGCTTAGGTTTTACATAGAAAGTTTGCAAAATTAGTGCCCTCACTTGTGCTGGAGAAAGTTTAAGTTAATTGCTTGAATGGCAGGAGCTTATATTCCAGTCTCAAATGGTTTAAAATGGTTCTAGCTAAATCCCCTACCATGACTCTTTTAAGACAATAAGATTATTGCTCGAATTTTGAGATTTCTTCACTTGCTAGTTGCTTCCTTCACTGGAGAAATGAATAATTTTGTCTTTTCTTGCTTTCTCCTTACAGACATCTGAACCACATAGCTGGACGTGCATGGATTTGTATGTTTTTGCAACACCATACAGGATCACGTGGGACTATTACTTTTCTGCAAGAGAGCACACATTGAAGTTTGACTCGTGGGAAGAACAAGCAGAGTTAGAATATGTATGCCTCGTGTGTTTGATTTAGTTGTGAATTAGTAAATCTCATCGCTGCATCAAAATAACGTCTGAGTTGGATGTTGAGCAGGTAAAGCAGCATGGAATCTCTGTATTTCTTATGCCGTCAGGAATGCTTGGAACATTGCGTTCTCTATTTGATGTATTGCCCCTGTTCTCTAACACTGTTTGGGGTCAGAATGCTAATTTAGCTTTCCTGAAGAACCGTATGGGTGCTACATTTGAAAAACGTCCTGAGCCCTGGTACACAACTATTAATCCAGACGATGTTCATACTGGCGATTTTTTAGCTGTGTCCAAGATCCGTGGTAGGTGGGGTGGTTTTGAGACATTAGAGAAATGGGTAACCGGCGCTTTTGCGGGTCACACAGCGGTTTGCTTGAAGGATGAACATGGTAATCTGTGGGTTGGTGAATCAGGACACGAGAATGAGAAGGTTTGTTTTTGTTTTTATTTAATCGGTTTCTCTATATCAGTTTCTGACATTCACAAATCAGTAAACAAAGTTCGATGAATATAACATAGGGATTGAGGGTATGGAAAATGAATTGTACGCACTTGAACTTGATACCAAAGAGCAGATACTTGGAAACTGACCATGACATGTTGTGTGGACTTCCGCGAATGATTTCGCTGATACAAATTTCTAAGCCAGTTTTTGTCTTGCCTCTTGCTCCTGCTGGGGAATGTATTCCCCTTATTGCCTCAGTTAAAGAGAGACTTGTGTTTTCCCCTTCTCATATCGTAGAATTTTGCCAAGAATCTTTTTGATGTCTATTTTAAGTTTGATTGTCAAAAATTGTTTTTCTTGCGAATTTTTCTTGGGCTTAGAAGAATGGCATTGTTAATAATGAACACAGGTATGACTGGTGTGATTACTTTTTGATATATTCTTCCACCATTTTGATAGCATATTGCTCATTTATTTGCAGGGGGAAGAAATTATTGTGGTTATTTCGTGGCAAGAGTGGTGGGAATTGGCGCTAAAAGACAATTCCAATCCCCAGATAGCCTTGCTTCCTTTACATCCAGATGTGCGTGCAAAGTTCAACACCACGGCTGCATGGGAATATGCTCGAAGCATGTCAGGGAAGCCTTATGGTTATCACAACATGATATTTAGTTGGATCGATACTGTAGGAGACAACTATCCTCCTCCTCTCGATGCTCACTTGGTATGCATTTTCCTTGTTAATTCTGAACTGTGTTAATAATGTGAAGTGGTGGGAAGTGATCTTATTAATTGACTTATCTTAAGCATCCATTACAACCTTGTTATTCAGAAATAATTATTGTGCGGTGAATCTGATAGTACCTGGCAATTTTTTGGTGCTATTTCTTTGGGATTGAAAATGGGAAGTTCGAGATTAGCGAATCTCCTCGACCTGCTCAATGCAATTGTTGTAACAGGGAAATAATGCTTAGCATGTGCTTCGTGTAGTATTCTTAAAGTGATTTTTGCATATTTCTTTTCTTTTGAAATATAATAAAGAGAGTTTATTTTCTGGAGTTGCTTTGAATTTTCCAACCTTTGTAACAGTTCAACTTTCTTGTTTTGTTTCTTTTTTTTTTCCTTACGAATGAAGAAGCCATATTCTTTGCAGCGTGGCATTTTTTGGTTCAGGATAATTTTAGGAATTATCATTATGTTTCCTGATACTTTGGTGCTTTTTGATAGGTCGTTTCTGTCATGTCAATGTGGACGAGAATGCAACCAGCATATGCTGCAAATATGTGGAATGAAGCTTTGAATAAGCGCCTTGGGACTGAGGTATAGCTGCTGTCTGGTCATACTTCCAGTTCTGATTTTCTTTTGTCAATTTATTATTTGCTTAGTTTATCCTTTGTCCTGGCTTCAGAAACGATAAGATTTTTGTGGATAAATATTCCCTAAACAAGGAGCTAAAATGGTAATCGTGTAACTAAATGCGTGGATATTCTGGTCTGGTCAATATATTATGAGAGATTATAGATTTTCAAATCAGGAAAAAAGAGAGAGGAAGAAAAAGAGTAGTGGCGTGACTGGTGTCCTGGTATTGGGTGCTTTTCTTAGCTACATAATGTGCATACATGGAGCTTGTGTCTCAGGCATTTGGCTAGTCATTCTGATATGGATGGAACTTGTAGTCATTGAGTCCAAGTGGCTGCTGTCTTTGTGGCGTCTCATTCTTGTGAGCTGGAGAGGTCGAGAAGATGAACCTCATAAATGGTATTGTGTACTCATGGGGACAAAGTGGCTCATTATTGCTGTTTGGCTGTTATTTGGCATGGGGAATGGGGATGGGAAGGAGAAAAGAGGAAAAACGAAGAAAGAAAAGGAAAAGAGGAGAGGTTTTCTTTTTTTCTTTTTTCTTTTTTGGGGGGGGGGGGGTTGTCATATTGAGGTTGAACTGATTATTTGCGATTCCTAATTCTTTAAGGACATAATTTTCGCCATTTACTGGTTCTATTCTCCAACAAGGTATTACTAGCAATTCGCAAAGATCATGCATTTCTCGCTTTGTTGCAGGAATTGGACTTATATGGAATAATTCAAGAGACTGAACAACGAGGGATGTCATTTGATGAACTACTTACTACTCCTGAACAAGATGATTGGATGTATAGTGATGGGAAATCGACCACATGCGTTGCCTTTATACTTGCAATGTACAAGGAAGCTGGAGTATTTGGTCCCATTTCGAGTTCTATTCAAGTAACTGAGTTCACGGTAAGTCATCGATACCCTATTTCATCATCTACTCTTTATAGATTTGTATACTGAATTTCATCATGGAAAATTCGTTACTGTATATGAACTGACTTCTCTTTGCTCTCAGATTCGTGATGCTTACATGCTGAAGATTTATGAGAATAACCAAACTCGTCTGCCGAGTTGGTGCAGTAACAAGGGAGGTCAACTTCCATTTTGTCAGATTCTTGGAGAATATTGGATGGAATTGCCGGAGTATAACACCATAGAACCATATGCCAACATGAACGAGAACTGCCCTTCACTGCCTCCAAGTTATGAAAGGCCCAAAAGATGCTAAAGTCATGCTGATCCATTACCGCATGAGTAATCCATTCTCAAATACTTGTTTCCTCATCGTTGAGAGCTCTTTGAGCTCCACAATCTGTCTGGTCATACGAGATCTGTTTAGAAGCAGTGATAAAAGTGTGTATATGATAACTCTGTGAGATCTGCGTTTTGTACATATCTAGTCGTGAAATTGAAGGAAGGGACAGTCTATGAAATATCTTTGCTTAAATAGACAACTTGCAGGACTGGCTTGTTGACCACCTATGTTTTATCTTCTGCGAAATTGTCGGACGTTATGCTTGTATGAAATCGCTCCTATTGTCAGAAACTATTGCATAATTTCATAGAAGAGAGTTTCAGAAGTTGCAGGAGATATATTGCCTTCAAGTTCGTGTAATCGTGCAAGCCTTTTGCAATCTATTTTAGCGAGTAAACTGTGTAGCTCCTAGTAAAATTCTCCTTGGAGCATTGAACAGCAGAGTGTATCCTCCTGGTTCCTGTCAAATGTACAATGAGTTGGAAAAGCCTTGCAGGTGGAAGACCTGTTTGGTAGAACTTTCAAGGTACTTTGTCTAGTTGAATTCAAAATATACTGGCAATTCGGTGCCTCTTCATGCGAGCACCAATTAAAACATTATTACGACTCTTCTACTAAAAAGACTCCTGCTCTTTAGATTCAGCTGCATTAGTTCCTCCCTACTTGCTTAACAAAAGAGTGGCACGTACGAGACCTAGTTGTAAGTAGGGTCCGTCGTTTCCCTCTGCTGCATCCTACGATTCACCATCCCAGAGCTCCTCAAATGTCTCGTATGGCCCGTGCTCAGAGATGTAATCTTCTCCAAGATATCCTCTGCTCTGTGGGATCTCATCGATCTTCTTTGATTCTTCCTCCGTCAATTCCCAGTCGAAAATCTCAAGATTCTCATTCATCCTCTCCTTGTTGAAGCTCTTGGCGAGTACACAAACTCCTTGTTCATATGCCCATCTGAGGAAAATCCGTTGTCACCACCAAACATGCATCGGTTATCTCCCGATACTCTTCTTGCTCCTCCATGAGCCTAGGTTTGAGATTTTCTTGTTTAGTTTGGCGCTAACTGCTAAAAGACTCGAAGAACAAGAAGCATCTCACCTGGGCAACAGTTTTCCCTTTGGCCCTGGCGATTTCCTTCAGCTGCTCACACTCCATCACCTTATTGCTTCCTCCATTGCTTACTAAAGCTCCTAAAACAGAGAAAGCAGTGAGCAGAACCCCATTGGCCTCGCAGAACTCCCGAAGCTTCTTTTGTTGCCACAGTGGATTGAACTCTACCTTCAAGATTTCAAATTGTTTGGTTAAAATCAATCTGATAAACTTGGAAAAATCGCATTTCAGAACTCTGTTGGAGAAAGCAGGATACTGTGAATCCATGGTTGTACTCAACTATCTAGACATGGAACTGATCTATCTATGTTGTATACTAATATTCGAGACTTGCAATCTGAAAGCTTAGCATCTTCACTTCATTGTCATCAAAATTTAGACGCAGCAGGCATCAAATTAACGGGGTCATTCCTTTTAAAGGACTTCTCTTCAACTTGTGAAGAAGCTCACCTGGTTGACATCAGGGGGTATCTGTGCATTGGCCAGGATGAAAGAGAGCTTTTTACAGGAGAAATTGCTGACGCCGATGCTTCTTGTGAGTCCTTTTCTCTGGCACTCCTCCATATCTGCCCAGACAGCTTTGAAGTCCATGGGCATAAAATCTTCTTTCTTCATTGGGAACTCGTAGGTTCTGGGTTTTGTACTCACAGGCCAGTGGATAAGATAGAGATCTATGTAATCCAACTTGATTTTTCTGATGAGAATTTTCGCAAACTAGAGGCTATCAGAAAACATTTAAAAAAGGTAAGAACAGATTTGTTATAACATTACCTGCGATATTACAGTTAAAAGTTTCGACAAGTGTTCATATGACAATGAAATGACCATATTTACCAGATTATCTCAGAAGACAAAAATTTTTACTTGAGGCTATTCTTGAGGGCTGGGAGGACAAGCCCGGGATGAGCATCACTGCACCAGAGCTTGGTGGTAATGAAGAGGTCTTCTCTTGATTTGATCAGGCCTTGCGAAACTGCTTCAGCGATGGCTTCTCCAATTGGCTCCTCTGTGTAGTAAAGAGTTGCAGTGTCAAAATGTCTGTAACCCAGCTTAATTGCCTTAAGAACCGCCGCTTTCGCAACTCCATGATCCACTTTTGGAAACGCTGCAGTGCCGAATCCTAAGAGTGGGATTTTCCGGCCATTGGACTTCAATACTGCTACCGGAACGCTAGCTGGAGTAGGATCAGATTGGTTTTTCATCTTGGATTATGCAGAAGGCAGGGATTTGTTGTCCTGGTAATCTTTTTGAGACCCTGAGTGTGATGGAGCAACCACTCACATGATGGAAAATGTCTTGGTCTGTGTGTCAAAGCTTATATTATATAATGCTAGGCATATAATAAGAACTTTGTACTAAAAAACTAAGGTGCTATAGTGAGTGGATTAGGAAGGAACTTAAAAGTTGAGTTTGGTGAGATTGGTGAGATTTCTCGTATAAAAAAACTCAAAGACTCACTCATCGGGAGAAAGAATTCAGAGAAACTTACCCACTTATTGTCTTCATTTGTTTTTCTCTACCAACAATGGAATGTACTACATCTACAGTTCATGTTCAGTGAAATCTGACAGATGACGCGCTTGTATGAAATCTCTCCTAATTGTCAGAAGGTATGGTATAATTTTATATGATATGAGTTTCAGAAGTTTGCACGAGAATATCATCTTCAAGTTGCTATAATGGAGTAAAACTTTTGCAATCCATTTTAGCGAGTAAACTGCTGCAACGGGTAAAATTCTTCTCAGTGCATTGAATAGCAGTGTGTGTCCTCCCGGTTCCTGTCAAATGTACAAGCCATTTGGAAAAGCCTTGAGGGTTGAAGACCTGTTTTGGTAGAACTTTCAAAGTACTTTGTCAATTTAAATTTTAAATATTTTGGCAATTCGGTGCCTCTTCATGCGAGCACCAATCAAAACATTATTATGACTTCTACTAGAAAGACTCCTGCTCATTACTTGGAGTTTGGCACGTGAAGGACCTAGTTCTAAGAAGCGTCCATTGCTTCCCTCTGCTGCTCACAATTCACCATCCCAGAGCTCCTCAGTTGTCCGGTAAGGCCTGTGCTTAGAGATGTAATCTTCTCCAAGATATCCTTTGCTCCGTAGGATCCTGTCGATCTTCTTCGATTCTTCCTCCGTCAATTTCCGGTCGAAAATTTCAAGGTTCTCTTTCATCCTCTCCTTGTTGAAGCTCCTGGTGATTACACAAACTCCTTGTTCATATGCCCATCCGAGGCAAATCTGTTGTCACCACCAATCATGCATCAGTCATCTCCCAAAACTCTTCTTGCTCCTCCATGAGTCTAGATTTGAGATCAAATCTTTATGATTGGTGCTAAACGACTCATAGAACAAGAAGCACCTGACCCGGGCAACAGTTTTTCCTTTGGCCCCAGCGATCTCTTTAAGCTGCTCAATCTCCATCACGTTATTGCTTCCTCCAGTGCTTACAAAACCTCCTAAAACAGAATAAGCAGTGAGCAGGACCGCATTAGCCTCGCAGAACTCCCGAAGCTTCTTTTGGTGCCACAATGGATTAAACTCTACCTTGCATGATTTAAAAATGTTGTCAAGATTGATCTGATAAACTCAGAAAAGTCCCAGTTCAGAAGTCTGTTAGAGAAAGCACGGTACAATGAATCCATGTTTGTCCTCAACTGTCTAGGCATGGAATTGATCTATCTACATTCTATATTAATTTTCAAGATTTTTGCTCCGAAAGTAGCATCTTCTCTTCCTCAGTGCTATCAAATTTAGACGCAACAGGCATAAAATTCGTAGGGTCATGTCCTTCATTAAAACTTCTTCAACTAGTGAAGAAGCTTGCCTGGTTGACATCAGGGGGTATCTGTGCATTGGCCAGGATGAAAGAGTGCTTTTTACAAGAGAAGTTGCTATGCTTCTCGTGAGTCCTTTTCTCTGGCACTCCTCCATATCTGCCCAAACAGCCTTGAAGTCCATGGGCATAAAACCTTCTTTCTTCATTAGGAACTCGTACATTCCGGGTTTTGTACTCACAGGCACGTGGATGAGATAGAGATCTATGTAACCCAACTTGATATTTCTGATGAGAGCATTCACAAGCTAAAGGCTATCAGAGAACTTCTCAAAAGGTAAGAACAGATTGTCATCGGATTATCTGCCATGTCATTTAAAGTTCCAACAAGTTGGGTGCTCAGATGACAAGGAATGACCACATTTACAAAATTATCTGAGTAGATAAATTTTTTTACTTGAGGCTATTCTTGAGGGCGGGGAGGGCAAGCCCAGGATGAGCATCACTACACCAGAGCTTGGTGGTGATGAAGAGTTCTCTTTATTTGAGCAGCCCTTGCGAAACTGCTTCAGCTATGGCTTCTCCAGTTGGCTCCTCCGTATAGTAGAGAATTGCAGTGTCAAAATGTCTACAACCCAGCTTAATCGCTTCAAGAACTGCCGCCTTCACGACTTCATGATCCACTTTCGGAAACTCCACCGTGCCGAACCCCAAGAGTGGGATTTTCCGACCACTGGACGTCAAATTGCTTCTGGAATGCTAGCTGGAGTTCGGTCAGACTGCTTTTTCATCTTGGATTTTGCTGAATATAGTAGAATGGGGTAGGAAATTGTTGTCTTAGTAATCTTTTTGAGACCCCGATGGCGATCGGGCAACCACTCACATGATGAAAATGTCTTGGTCCGTCCATCAAAGCTTATATTATAATATGCTACGCGTATAATGAGAACTTTGCACTATAAAACTCCGGTGCTACAGTGAGTGGACTGAAGTAGGAACTTAAAAGTTGATTTTGGTGAGAAGATTCCTTGAATTAAAAACTCTAAGACGCACTCATCGAGAGAAGGAATTTAGAGAAACTTGCTCACACATCGTCTTCATTTGTTTCTCTACCAACAATGCAATACTACATATGAGCTTCATACAAAGTCTTAGAAAGATTAACAATACTTACTAACCATAACACTCTTATTGTTTATAAATATAATAATGTATACATAAGCTCCTGCCAGATCTTGAAGCCAACTACAGACGTGCATTTACTTTGTTGAGCTATATTAATCAACAGACTATGCGGAATTGACCATAAAAACTCTGGAAAAATCCTACAGCTAGGAAATACTGCAACAACGTGCTTCTTCACTCAAGAACTGCATAAAGTCCGTCTAAGAATATTTAATGATGGGCATTGCGACCGACAAGACAAATGTCAGTAATCCAATATTAGGGTAAGCATGCATAAGGGTGTGAAGCCCTCGATTTGTGAGTGAGATATCCGTGTGCCTATAGCTGAATTTCTGGCCCTTGGTCAGTTTTTTTATTTTTTTTTAACGGACCCTTGGTCAGCTTCAGGGGTGAGTATTTTCTGCCAGGAGTTAACTTCCAATTTCGAGTCGTGCTGGTTTTGATTCCTAAGATTTTCACACGTAGATAAGGATCTGGTTGACCTGCAATTACTGGAGTTGATCCGTTTATGGAATGTGAGTAATAGCTTCATCTATTTCATATTGGATAAAAGGTGGGTATCTTGAATTTAATAATATTGGACGTGCGAAACCCTCTTAAGAATTGATGAAATTGAATATAATCATGCAGAAATGAGTAGAACTTTTGAAGAGGCTATAGTTCTGCAGTAACTATTCTATGCTTAGAGGGTAGAGCTCACCATTACAACTACCACTAGTTGACATAACTTCATTAATTCTGTCAGCTTTGGGATGCTTACATGCTGAAGATTTTCGAGAGAATACGAACTTGTATGACAAGTAGGTGCAGTAACACAATGAGTTCACCTCCTCGTTCTTTCAGTGGATAACGAAATGGGCTACACCATGGAAGCTCCAAGTTAGGATAGGACCGAAAGCTGGTAAACTTGGACAGAGCTTTCACTGGGCGAGTTCCTTCTTAGTTATTTCAAAGGCTCGATTCATCCAGTAGCTATGCAACTTTGATTTGCAGCTTCTGTGAGTGAGCCATGGACTGCTGCTGAAATTGGAATGCATGTACTTGTGAAATGCATTTTCTTATGGAGTACAATTACCCCTTTGGTCCATTGGTCATCTGAACCGTTATTAGCTTCTGCAATTGACCTTGTATAAGTTCTACAACGAATCTGTGACCGATATCATGCCTGTTTCAGGTTACGGCAGAGGCTAAAAAAGAGCACGGTATTTTGATTGTTCGAGTGCATCTTTTACATTGCATTCTGTGCCCTCGAATGGAAAAACTTTTTGGCCATTTCATTCAGTAGTCTGGACAATTGAAAGCCTTTCCATGAGGCTGTAATTGTAAACCAGATATTGCTGAAAACCCAAAGGGTAGAGTGCAATGTAAGACATAGCAACATTTCTTGAGAAAGAATGTCACAAAAGCTTTGCAAGTCAAAACCTGTTTGAATGTAATCTACAACATTGTTCTCAAAGATTCCACTTCTGTTGAAACACGGCTTGATGATGCCCACTGTTCATAGGTTTCCAATCTTCTGATTCAAATTAGTTGAAGTTCAATACAAGCACGCATCTTCAGCTAGGAAATAAGCTGCAAAAATCTGATCAGATCCATTCAAGAACAGTGCGGTTCTCTCCTAAGAATTCAGGTGATGTCCAGCTCCTCTTCAAATGAAGAAAGGTGCATCAACAAAGCACGGAACTCGTCAGAAAGTGTTCTGAGCAGCCTCTATTGCTCACATCTCACCATCCCACAGCTCCTCAATTGTCTTGAAAGGCCCATGCACCGAGGTGAAATTTACTCCAAGACATCCTCTGCTTTGGGGGATGTCACTTATCTTCTTGTTCTCTTCCTCTGTCAACTCCCACTCGAAAATCTCCAGGTTCTCCTTCATTCTCTCCTTGTTGAAGCTTTTGGCCAGCACAGACACTCCTTGCTCAAATGCCCATCTCAGGCAAATCTGTTTACCAATGCCCAAAATATCAGCATCACTCAACATCTTCATCCATCTAAAATTGGAAATTAAATCACTAAACAAGGGCTTAGGCTTGAGAACAGAAGCGCCTCACCTGCGCAACAGTTTTTCCCTTGGCCTCAGTGATCTCCTTGAGCTACTCACATTCTAAGACCCTATTGCTTCCCCAGATGGTTCCTTTAGCGCCTAATGCAGCATAAGCAGTCAATAGGATCTCATGGTATCGGCAGAACTCTTTTAGTTTCTTTTGCTGCCACAGCGGATTGAATTCCACCTTGCCAGAGACAATGCATCGATGTCAAAATGTTGTCCTACCAAGAGCTACGACGTGCATCAGAAGAATCAAAGAAACTCACCTGATTAACAGCTGGAGGCACTTGTGCAGTAGCCAGAATTTCAGAGATCTTTTTACAAGAGAAATTGCTGACTCCGATGCTTCTAGTTAGCCCTTTCTTTTGGCACTCCTCCATTTCAGCCCAAACGGCCATGAAGTCCATGGGTAGAAACCCTTCCTTCTTGATCGGGAACTCGTATGTTCCGGGTTTCGAGCTCACAGGCCAGTGGATGAGGTAAAGATCTATGGAGTCCAACTTGAGATTTCTGACCAGAACTTGCACAAGCAGAGATCATCAGGAAATGTGCAGAGCAAGTGATTTCCAAATACTTAGCTTTATGTCATCGTACAGACCTCAGGCTATCGTCTACAATGCATTTACCAGTCAACACTGCACGACAATCAGTGACTCCAGTTTCAAACTCTAACTATTCTCTGCAAAGTTCAAACCTCAGAGGATGTTTCCGAAAAGGGTAACGAGTTAAATAGGAGATCTTCAGGCATATCTAAACTAACCCATGTTTACATGCTTATAATGCACAGGATCTTTACACACAAAAACGTTGTAGGCCTTGAATCGAAACGGAAAGCTAATACGGGAGAGTCTGGAGATTTCTGTTGTGTGATTACTTGAGGCTCTTCTGGAGAGCAGGGAGGACGAGCCCCGGGTGAGCATCGCTGTACCAGCGCTTGGAGGTGACGAAGAGCTCCTCTCTCGATCTGATCAGCCCCCTCGAGAGGGCTTCCCTCACGGCGTCGCCGAGCGTCTCCTCCGTGCCATACAGCGCGGCGGTGTCGAAATGCCTGTAGCCCAGCTCGATGGCCTCCAGGACGGCCAGCTTCGTCGCCTCCGGCGGCACCGGCGGGGACGCGGCGGTGCCCAGGCCGACGAACGGCATCTTCCGGCCGCCGGAGCTCAAGGCGCGGCTTGGGCGGGCGTCCATTGAAGATCAGAGTGCAGCTTGAACTTAAACTCTGTTTACAGGACGATGATAATGACAGGGAGAATAAACGGTTCGTTGCCTTGGACGGTTAGGTGCAACGCGACGGTAAGGGAATTGGAGAGGGAATCGGCAATTCTTACTGATTTCACGAAAATGTAATTAAAGTCAACCAAGCAATCATGGCATGATACTTGTCTTGTCAATTTAGTGTAGTCAAGTCTTAATTTCATTCAATTTAGCTAATTGGAAAATACTAAGATGATTTGTTTCTTTAATATTTCTCTTTCTTACGTGAAAATGACAATAGTTAAAATGATGCATTTGGATTAGAATGACGTTGTTTTTAGCCATGAAAAAAAAAAGAGAAAATCTTTAAAAAAATCACATCAATATTTTCCATTAATCAAGTTAGACGGAATTAATGGAAAGACTCGATTGCATAAATTTGATTAATTTAAGAATTTAATTGTACTTTTTATAAGTTTAAGGCTCAATTGCACTTTCAACACATGTTTTAGTACTTTAAGTACATTTTCTCATAAAAAAAGAAAAAAAAAAAAGAAATGACCTGCTCAATAGGTAGGGCATGCCGATGTGTATTAAGTCTAAAAAGTTCTTATGAGTTCGAATAAGCTCATCCTCAAGGAAGAAATTGTGGGGAAAATTGTCTAAAAAATCATAAATATATTGCACTTTTGCCAATTTAATCTTAAACTTTTTTTAATTTTGCCAATTGAGTTCTAAATTTTTTCATATTTTGTCAATCGAGTCAATTCGGCCAATTTTGGTCATAACTCATTGACATTGATGTTGGACCTATCCTTATCTAGGCCAACTGCGCTAACGTGAGGACAAAATTTAATAACATTTTAATATATTTTTTTTTATTTTTTTTTTTTCCCTTTTTTTTCCCCTTTCTTCTCCTCTTTATTGTTGGTTGGGTTGGCTGGCCTCACCCACCACAGGTGAGGCTCGACCAAGTGAGGCCCGACGATGGTCGGGCTCACCTAGGCCAAATCTAGCGAGGGTTGGAGCCTTGCTTGGTGTCACCCAAGCTTGGGTGAGGGAAGCCCTCACCAGGGTATGCCGTTTCCCAGGCACACACACCGAGCAAAAGGCCGAGATGGGATCAAGGCTTTTTTGGAATGACAACGGTTAGGGCTCACGGAGGAGACAAGGCCATGAGCTTCAAACCATGGACGACAAAAGGATGATTCCTTTGGTGGTTGGCCTCGCCCTTGCCAAATTTGGCATACCGGGGAGGCAATCGACCCTTGCTAGATTTGGCCTAGGCGAGGCCGACCGTCGCCAGGCCTTGCTTGTGGTGAGTGAGGCTAGCTTGGCCATGGCCAATGGTAACTGGCCGCCCATCGACTAAGGGAAGAGGAAAGGGGAAAGAAAAAAAAAAAAAAAAAAAAAAAAATTAGAAAAAATTATTAAAAAATTGAAAAATTGAAAATATTATTAAATTTTGTTCAATACAAAGACCTGAAACGGTTAGTGTAGAATGGTCAGTGTTCACGTCAGTGAATTTTGGTCAAAATTGGTCGGATGAACTCAATTAACAAAATATGAAAAAGATTAATGGTTCAATTAGTAAAGATAAAATGTTTAGGATTAAATTGGTAAAAATGTAATAAATTTAGGACTTTTTGAATCATTTTTTAAAATTGTGTGTACCCCCGTTGTTTGCCCGACTCGGGTCTCCAGCGTTGAGCCTTGCTGGCTTGGACTAATCTAGTTTAACAACAGCATCTTTTGGATAGGAACAGAAACAAGCCACATGTAATCGGGTTCTTGATCCATCCCTTTCTCAACCTTGATGATTTTTATCCTCTTCTTGAGATTACTCGTTCGGATTCCACGGCGCCAAGCCATGAAACTTCTCTAACCCCCACTTTGTTCTGTGACAGTCATTGGAACCTGGATCCAAAAGTGACCTAGCTCCCTTTTTAAGCTAACCGGATTTCACACTTAAAAAGATTTGATTGGCTCAATCTTACTCTATCGGCAAATCAATCTCGAGATAAGTTCTTTTTGAATGGAGAAACTTTTTTTTATGGAAACTAAAATTTTGGTTGTATGGGTGACCGGAATCAAATAGAAATTCAGCTTTTGTCACTTAATAACCACTCAATCTTGTTGATACATATTTGTCCAAACGGTAGATTGGAATATGATTCTTTAGAGACTATCCGACGGCTAATTTGGAAAGGAAGAAGTGTACAAGGAGACCATTGAGGAGCAAGATAGTGACAAAGTTTAGAATCTAGAATTTCAAATTTGAGCGTACTTCGACTATAAATTTGTCTTTAGTGAGCTAAGAGAAGTATAGTAGGAGTGATTGAGTGAGATAGTATGACCTATCATACGTTGAGTATAATATAATCACTAAATATTGTAAAGTAGGATGTCAATGTGGGAAAGTGGATACAAACTTGATCTAACTAAACCACTATAAGTCTTATGTGCAATTTCTCTTATCCTAAATTCTTATTGTTTATCATTGTAGTCTATTGCACACTTGAAGGTGCTTCTATAATTCATTCAATCACAAATTGCTTTTGAACTTTGTTTAAAATCTGAACTTTGCACTCTAATTTCAAAATCAGATTTCGACTCTTTCAATTCCACTTTAGCTTGTTGAAATTCTATAAAATCATCTATTCATTCCCCTCTAGGTAATACTTGTTAGTTACTTCAACATCTTTCTTCGCTCGTTTCTCTACCAAGAATGCAATACTACATTTGAGCATCATACAGTCTCAGAAATATTAACGATACTTACTAACCACAAGACTTTTATTGTTATAAATCTAATAATGTAACCATAAGCACCTGCCAGATCTTGAAGCCAACTACAGATGTGCATTTACTTTGTTGACCTATATTAATCGACAGACTATGCAGGATTGACAATAAAAACACCGAAAAAAATCCTGCTGCTGGGAAATAATGCAGACAACCTTTTTTTTTTCCCCGGTTCATAAGCAGACGACCTGGTTCTTCACTCAAGAACTGCATAAAGTCCGTCTAAGGATTTTTTGTTGACGGGCACTGCGATCGCCGAGACAAATGTCGGCAACTCTATACTAAGGTAGGAGTGCATAAGGGTGTGAAGCCCCAGATTTGTTTAGTGAGATATCCGTGTGCCTAGAGCTGACATTTTAGAATGCCTTGGTCAGTTTCAGGGTGAGTATTTTCAGGCATAAGTTAAACTTCCAATTTCAAGTTGCACTGGTTTAATTCGTAATATAAATTGGTTTCCATTTCGTACGATTGGTTTCTCTATATTATGTGTAAGATTTTCAGACGTAGATAAGGTCTGGTTGACCTGCAATTACTTGGACCGAGCTTTCACTGGGCGAGTTCCTTCCTAGTTTTTTCAAAGGCTCGATTCATCCAGTAACTCTGTATCTTGGATTTGCAGCTTCTGTAAGTGAGCCATGGACTGCTGCTGAAATTGGAATGCATGTACTTGTCAAATGTATTTACTTATGAAGTACAGTTACCCCTAAGGTCCATTGGTCATCTGAACTGTTATTAGCTTCTGCAATTGACCCTCTATATGTTTTACACTGAAATTGTGACCGATGTCATGTTTATTTCAGGTTACAGTAGAGGCTAAAAAAGAGCACTGTTGAGTTCATCTTCTACATTGCATTCTGTGCCCCCGAATGGAAAATCTTTTTGTTTGTTTCATTCAGTCGTCTGGACAATAGAAAGCCTTTCCATGAGGCTGTAAACCAGATATTGCTGAAAACCCAAAGGGTAAAGTGCAATGTTAGACTTAGCAACATTTCTTGCGAAAGAATGTCACAAAAGGTATGCAAGTGGACAACTGTTTGAATGCAGTCTGTAACATTGTTCTCAGAGATTCCGGTATCTGTTGAAACGCGGTTTGATCATGCCAACTATTCATTGATTTCCAATGTCTGATTCAAATTAGTTGGAAGTTCAATACAAGCACGCTTCTTCAGCTAGGAAATAAACTGCAAAAATCTGATCAGATCCATTCACGAACAGTGAGGTTCCATCCTAAGAATTAAGGTGATGTTTAGCTCCTCTTCCACATGAAGAAAGGTAGATCCACAAAACTCAGAACCTGTCAGAAAGTGTTCTGAGCAGCCTCTATTGCTCACATCTCACCATCCCAAAGCTCCTCAATCGTCTTGAAAGGCCCGTGCACCGAGATGTAATCTTCTCCAAGACATCCTCTGGTTTGGGGATCTCGCTTATCTTCTTGTTCTCTTCCTCTGTCAACTCCCACTCGAAAATCTCCAGGTTCTCTTTCATTCTCTCCTTGTTGAAGCTTTTGGCCAGTACAGACACTCCTTGCTCAAATGCCCATCTCAGGCAAATCTGTTTACCACCGCCCAAAATATCAGCATCACTCAACATCTTCATCCATCTAAAATTGGAAATTAAATCACTAATCAAGGGCTAAGGCTCTAGAACAGAAGCGCCTCACCTGCGCAACAGTTTTTCCGTTGGCCTCAGCGATCTCCTTGAGCTGCTCGCATTCTAAGACCCTATTGCTTCCCCAGATGGTTCCTTTAGCGCCTAATGCGGCATAAGCAGTCAATAGGATCTTGTGGTCTCCGCAGCACTCTTTTAGCTTCTTTTGCTGCCACAGCGGATTGAATTCCACCTTGCCAGAGACAATGCATCGCCGTCAAAACGACGTCGTAGCAACAGCTAGGACGTACATTTGAAGAATCAAAGAAGCTTACCTGATTAACAGCTGGAGGCACTCGCGCAGTAGCCAGAATTTCAGAGATCTTTTTACAAGAGAAATTGCTGACTCCGATGCTTTTAGTTAGCCCTTTCGTTTGGCACTCCTCCATTTCAGCCCAAACGGCCTTGAAGTCCATGGGTAGAAATTCTTCCTTCTTGATGGGGAACTCATAAATTCCGGGTTTCGAGCTGACGGGCCAGTGAATGAGGTAAAGATCTATGTAGTCCAACTTGAGATTTCTGATCAGAATGTGCACAAGCAGAGATCATCAGGAATGTGCACAGCAAGTGACTTCCGCAGTCTTAGCTTTACGTCATTGTACAGACCTAATGCTATAATCTACAATGCATTCACCAGTCAACGCTGCGAGACAATCAGTGCGTCCAGTTTTAGACACCAACTATTCTCTGTAAAGTTCAAACCTCTGAGGATGTTTCCGAAAAGGGTAACGAGTTAAATAGGAGACCTTCAGGCATATCTAAACTAACCCATGTTGACATGCTTATAATGCACAGGATCTTTACACACAAAAACGTTGTAGGCCTTGAATCGAACAGAAAGCTAATACGTGACAGTGTGGAGATTTCTGTTGAGTGATTACTTGAGGCTCTTCTGGAGAGCAGGGAGGACGAGCCCCGGGTGAGCATCGCTGCACCAGAGCTTGGAGGTGACGAAGAGCTCCTCTCTCGATCTGATCAGCCCCCTCGAGAGGGCTTCCCTCACGGCGTCGCCGAGCGGCTCCTCCGTGCCGTACAGCGCCGCGGTGTCGAAATTCCTGTAGCCCAGCTCGATGGCCTCCAGGACGGCCAGCTTCGTCGCCTCCGGCGGCACCGGCGGGGACGCGGCGGTGCCCAGGCCGAGGAGCGGCATCTTCCGGCCGCCGGAGCTCAACGCCGCTTCGGGGATCTTGGACGGGGCGCGGCCGGAGCGGGCGTCCATTGAAGATCAGAGTGCAGCTTGAATGTAAACTCTGTTTACAAGACGACGATAATGACAGGGAGAATATACGGCTCGTTTCGTTGGATGGTCAGACGCGTCGCGACGATCAGGGAATGGGAGAGGGTATCGGTAATTCTGATTGATTGGTCGAGCTCAAAGTTCAAGATTCCTAGTGGATTTTAGATTCCCCAAAGGTTAATTTTTTTTTTTTTTAAAGTTCACTCAAAGTGTTAAAATTTGTGATGAAAATATGATTGAATCTAATCAAACAATTAGATCATGGTACTTGTCAAATTTGGTAGATTGAAAATGTCGAGGTGACTTTTTTTCTCTCTTTTACGCGTTGTTTTAACCACGTAGGAAAGAAACAATATTTAAAAAAAAAGTCACGTTAACGTGTTCTAGTTAATAGAAAGATTTGATTGCATAAATTTGATAAATTGTATGATTTGATTGCACTTTCCGTAAATTTTAATATTTAATTGTTACATCTCTCCTATAAAAAAAAAAAAAGTTAACTAGCTCGGCAGGGCAAGTGATGTATATTAGGTCTAAAAGTTCTTACTCGGATTCAATTGTATATTAAAAATGGTACACTTTTTTGTTAGGTTCGGACAAGCTCATGCTCAAGAAAGAAGATGTACTTTGGTTTATGATCGCATGTACTTCGGTTTTCACACTCGCACTACCCAAATTTAAAAAAGAGAAAGTGCGATGCACTTAGCGCAAGCATCCAAAGAAAAATAAATTATCTGTTTGTACCCACTCCGCTAAAACGAATTTTCCTACCGACAAGTCTCAGAGGGTATTTGCTAATAGTAACATGAGAGGGTTTGCATGTTGTAATAGAATTCTTTAACAACAGCATCTCCTAGATAGGAACAGGAACAAGCCACATGTAATCGTGTTCTTGATCCATTCCAGTCTTAACCTTGATGGTTCTTGAGATTACTCGTTTGGATTCCACGGCGCCAAGCCATGAAACTTCTCTAACCCCTACTTTGTCCGCGACAATCATCGGAACCGGGATCCAAAACTGACCTAGCTCCCTTTTAAAGCTAACTGGGGCTATGCCGGCGACAACATGTTCTCTTAGGATAGGAAAAGCATTGGATTCATGCATGCAAAAACTCATCAAGAAGATGAACGAGTAATCACCAAATTAAAGCGCAAGACCAATAACTTCGAAAGTCGTTCTAAGTCAACCCAAAATGACATCGAGTTTACACAGCATTGAGTCCCCATCTCTAATATCTAAGTACAGATTCAATAGGGGTTAGGAAGAGAACAACGAAGAATCGATAGAATCCGTTGGGATCCTCATCTTTCTCCGAAGCTAAAATGATTACATACAATTATTATGAAGAAGAAGAAGAAGAAGAAGAAAGCAAAAAGGGGGTCAACGAATCTGTCGGTGGTTGTGGAACGGGACCTTGCTCTTGAACCGCTGGAGACGTACCCTGAGCCTTTCCCCAGTTTCCTCAGCCATCGCTTTGGCCTTCCCAGCGCCTTCTTTAAGCTTCTCCTTGATCTGAACCCTCCGGCTTTTGGGGACACTATCAGGCTCAGGTCTAGAAAAGAATGTACCTCCTGTGACCCATTTCGCATCGCAACTTGGAGTCTCGGTCTCGCTCGTCGGATCCATTTGCACTGGAACGATTCCTGCCTTTTTCGCAATGCGATGGAAAAATTTATCAGTATGTCTGGTTGTTCCTTGGACTCATATAGCCACACGGATCAAAGATGGTGATGAGCCGATGATACGTCGCCATTAGAACGTGACGAAGGCCTCAAAGCGTAAGCACTGACCAGAACAACCCGAGTTCACGATCAGATTCGATGTATGTCAAAGTCCATGCACAGAGTCGAACCGTTTTCTACCCTTTAGCGTCCACATCGTGATCGGATCAGCAGATCTATGGTTAGCCTAGTTGGTTCAATACACGCTCAGGCTTTGTTAACTGGAATAGTCTTCCCATTGAATCTCCTGCTCCATTCCTTTGAAATGTCCGCGAACTAGTACTCGCATCGATTCCAACTCGTTTACGAAATAGTATTGCAATTATATGGTAAGGATTATTCTCAGAAACACCGCCAAGGAAAGAAAATTTCTCTACATGCGGCTTTGATTACCATTGATGCGTTGGTTGTAACTAGGCCTATTGAAATGGGTTAGATTCATTTCTAGGAAAAGTATAAACAAAATGTCTTTAACCTATTACATTGGTACTGGTTCAATTCTAAATATTTCACATCAATACTCAGCTAATTTAGGTAGAAAATGGCTGAGGTAGATGGTGAATTTATTCTTTTTCATTATTTAATTATTTTATTTTTTATTTTTTCTTTCCTTTCTATTCTTTTTCTTTTTTTCCTTATTCCCTTCGCCAGTTGCTAGCCTCCATTATGGTCGACAAAGGTCATCGACAAGCTGCAAGGGCGAGGGGCCGGCTGGGTTTGCTAGATTTAGTGAGGGGCCTCACCAATGGCCATCACAGAGGTTGGCAACTGCGAAGGGAAAATAAGGAAAAAAGAAAAAAGAGAAATGAAAAAAATAAGAGAAAAAATTAAAAAATGTTTACGTTAGCAATTTCCTATCTAAATTGGTTGAATGGATTTAATTTGTACCAATATGAAAAAAACTTTAGGATTAAGCTAGTCCAATTGAAATGCTTAAGGACTAAATTTGTACAAATGTGGTAGGTTTATGATTTTTTTGGTATTTTTCTTCATTTCTTAACCCATATTTGATGGGCTAAGTTGTTAGATGAATTAGTTATATTCAGTAAATGAGGGATAGATGGGTTTAAAATGGTAAAGCTCTAAATAATCGGGGTTAAGACTCAATGCACTTTTAAGATTCTTTCTTCAATCCCTCTCTCAACTTCACTCAGTCTCGCGCTCGCTTACTCCATGCTCTAACCTAGGTTTAGATATGAGTTTTCCTAGATTGAGTTAAATATGGAAGTATTTTAATAATATAGGTTTAGTTGAGCATGTGTTGGGTCGGATGTGAGTCATTATATTTGTATTGAATAGAATTGGGTAAAAACAAGTTAAATTGGTCATTTTGGGAATCATCATTTTTTTCCGACCCATCTATCTCACGTGTTTAGTTGTAACTACTCACCAGTTAGAGGTGTTAAGCAAGTAAATGGAGTCAGATTAAATAAATAAAACATGGATCAGCCCATTTATAACCCTTATCTCATTTAGAATCATTTTGTTGCGCACTAACCCATAAATAACCCAATTATGAGAACTCACAACCATGCATACAATCAATATAAACTCTTCAGGTGAATATGTTCCTCGGATAAAATTTTGTACATCAGATTAAAAAAATATATGTCAGTACACAAAGCAGAAAAACCTAATATTACCTAAAGATGGAAAAACTTACAAGGAAGAAGAAAAGACTGAAGGAGGAACATCGTCATGGTCGACACGCCAGGTCGTTGTCACGGGTCGAAAAGTGAGGGAGCTTCGGTGCTGTAGAATCGTCGACTAACGAGGCTTCCCGAGTCGGGCCTCCTTCGTCCATCACCACTCGAGAAAACGATCCAGCACCTACCCATTTTTAAGATTCGTTTCCCATGCTGCTCTGCTTTAGCGTTGCGTCTTTTTGACTCGCGGCCCCTGCTCCTCTTTTCAGAGCCTCCAACTTGCTTCCTCGCAAGATGACAATGACGTGATGACGCCCACTTGCGTGCGGTCGCCAAAGATCATGATGACGGGGATGGGGAGGGGGCTGTCTTCAAGACAAACTGCGCGAAATTGGCCATGCATGATGAGCCCACACTCAAAACTCATTGGGATTTGCCTTTTTCTTGTGCTTCACTGCCGATGCTTCTAGCTTGAGCTCGAGATGGCCATAGAGTTTAAGACCATACGAAGATGCCTTCCCCTTCTGGTACCTTCTCTTTTGTCGCTAGTTGTTGTCATTTTTAATGAGATGGGATAATACTACAAGTATTTTTTGAGTCATATAATCTTCAAAGAAACAAGAGAACCG
The DNA here is from genome assembly GCA_014182365.1 of Eucalyptus tenuipes. Lineage (NCBI taxonomy): Eukaryota > Viridiplantae > Streptophyta > Magnoliopsida > Myrtales > Myrtaceae > Eucalyptus > Eucalyptus tenuipes. The sequence goes on along the minus strand of CM024538.1, from coordinate 24,773,286 downwards.
CCCCCGTCAAATGCATCGCAAAACTATAAGGTGGCAGACATGGCCTTCAAGACTACTCTTAGCGGGAGATATGGCAGTTCCGACATGGAATGTACCTCATCGGGACCAAGCACTCGATCCATCATATGTCTATGCAAATCCATGCGAACTAAGCTTACCCTTTATAAGACCTTATGTTTCACCTAAGAAGACACTTTCAGGGAGTGCAGATTGAGTGCTTAGCGTGCCCTTTAAATCATCGGTCTGGTCCTTGCCGATGTGCTCTCAAGAAAAAGGAGGAAGATCCGATAGCCATACGTGAGTCACACGAATAAAATCTTCTCCAGCTCGACCCCGGATTCGACGGCTCTACCAAAATCAAGAGTACAATGCGTACAAAAAGTTAAAAAGTCCCATCCCCCACAACTTGCGTCAACGCGCTTGTCCTTTTTAGAGAAGCGTCTGGTTTTATCTCTACACAACGAACAGGCGTGGCTGGCCGCGTAAAAGGTGTTTGCGTTAAAGGTGTCCGCACTCCCTCCGTCGAATGTGCTCAAGAGCTGCGGCAGGACAGCTTTTGTTCATATCGATCTCCTCAATTTCGGATGGTTGTCCAAGTGGCAGCTGGCGTCATGTGCGAACCGAGCTTATCTTAGTATGGACAAGTAGGCATTGCAACTTTCGTCTATGCTACGTGTGTTTTGCATACCATTTAGATGGATGGAGGCAGGTCATATGTGTGAAGTCCCGTTTGATACCCCAGAAACTTACGAAAGCCCCACTGTGCTCATCTCTCCATGAAATAGCCATCACCACCATGACTCTGCAATCATCTCTGTCTATCTTGTGCGAGCGCGCATGCTAAGGCATGCCCGAGTCGCTGCCACAACAAACCTAAGGTTGAGCTATCCTAACATGCCTCACCCGGGTCGGGTGACCCGGGCAAGATTGGCCCTTCGCGTAGGTGAGAACCCGAGTGATACTGCTTCAAGCCATATACAAGGACTTCTTCATTGAAAAGTGCAACCACGTTGAAAAACTTAAATAAGGAAGTGAAATTTATAAATGTCATATTGTCAAATTTTTAAGTAACATATAACAATTTTAGATATCGATTATCAAAAGCACTTTATTGCACTTTTTGAAGAATAAGGTGAAAAATTTAATTAAATGACGTGAAAGGTTTATGACTTAATTGCATTCTAGAAACTTAAGACATTGGTTGCACTTTTCCCCTATTGACATGCGGAGATCATTTTATTCTGTATTTTTAAATTATCAATCGCCATTATGGGCATATTTCTTTTTTTTTTTTTTTGAATAATCACATAGGTGGTCCTCTATTTTTACTCGAAATTTGAATATCATCCATCGATCTTGATTTGATATAAAACAATTCATCTACTTCCAGAAGAGTTCATCGTTAATGCTTTCCTCAAGTAATTATAGTGAATGCCAGCTGGACGTTGAAATGCTTGTTCGGACAAACGGAGAACATGTGTCGATTTTTAATACGCTCGAATTAACGTTCGGTGCTTATGTAGTATGCCAAGTAGGTAAAAAGTATTTATAACTTTTGTGGGCTCTCTTAGAAAAGTACTTAGATCGATGTCAATGTTTCATCCTGAATAAAAATCCTAATTAATGGATAAGACCAGGATTAAGTTTTTGTTGGATCATAGTTGTTTTTTCAAAGAGTGAGGATATTTTCTGAAAAGTAATGTATATTGCCTTAATTGATAGTTTGCTTTGTTTGGTGATGTGTTGACGTCGGTGGGCTCAATTGACATTCATATTAAAAATGTGTTTGGAACTATATGCTTTTTCCCTTTTTTGATGTTACTTTTAGTTGTATTGGATAATTCACGAAATCATTTATCTATTGTATAATTGCTTGAATATCTACAAAATCATATAAAATACTTAGGTGTGTTATGCGTGCTCATGATGCTCTAACCTGCAGAGTCTTTCTGATTATCATTTTTTTTCATTCTAAGTAAAATTATTTGTGTTGGTGATATAGTAACATTATATATAGCCAACCACCCCATCATTATTTGATCTTGTAATTTAACCCCTCCCCTCCCCCCCCCCCCCCCTCTCTCTCTCTCTCTACAGTGAGAAAGAAAAACATGGGAATTCTTCCATGTCCCTTGCCCTGCAACTCCGACGCCACCATCTCCTCCGAGCATCAGTCTTCCCGCTCCCGTCACCTTCAATCCGAATCCTCAAGTTCCCTCTCCTCCCAATCCAGCCTTCCCTCCGTCCCTTCCCTGACCCCTCAACAATCCCAGCCCTTCGACCTATCTCCGACTCCCGTCCACCACTGTTGCGTCGCCACTCTCTCCGCCCCCTCCTCCTACGTCTCCTCCCTCGCCCTCGCCGGCAAGTTCCTCTTCAGCGGCTCCTCTGACGGCGAGGTGAGGGCGTGGGACCGAAGCCTGCCCGGATCCGATGCAGGGCACGCGGCGCTGGCCGCCGTCAGCACCAGCGCTGTAAAGAGCGTGGTTGCGCGCGGGGACAGGCTCTTCACCGCCCACCAGGACCAGAAGATACGGGTGTGGAAGATCGAGGCCGACGGGAGGTACAGTCTCGTGACCTCGCTGCCCACGTTGGCCGACCGCTTCGCGAGGCTCTTCTCGGCGAAGAACTACGTGGAAGTGCGGCGGCACAAGAAGCGCACGTGGGTCCACCACGTCGACGCCGTGTCGTCGCTCGCGCTGGCCCATGACGGCTCGGTGCTGTACTCGGCCTCGTGGGACCGGTCGTTCAAGGTCTGGCGGGTGTCCGACTTCCGGTGCATGGAGTCGGTGGACAGGGCGCACGATGACGCCATCAGCGCCATCATCGTGTCCCGCGACGGCTATGTCTACACGTGCTCCGCCGACAGGAAGATCAAGGTGTGGAAGGAGGAGGGTCACCAGAGAAAGCACGCGTTGGTCGCGACTCTAGAACGGCACAGGTCCGCGGTCAACGCTCTGGCGTTGAGCGAGGACGGATGCATCCTCTACTCGGGCGCCTGCGACAGGTGAGCACTTCAGTTCACTATTCATTCTCCCAGGGCTATTCAATCGCGCGTGCACAAAACAAGTAAATTCACAGTAAAATTCAAAATTCATAGGTCGATCCTCGTTTGGGAGAAGGTCCAAGACGGAGGGCGGAACAGAGGATCAGAGGGCGGCAGCGGCGGGGAGGGCGAGCACTACATGGTGGTGGTGGGGGCGCTGCGAGGGCACACCAAGGCCATCCTGTGCGTCGCGGTGGTGGGGGACGTGGTGTGCAGCGGGTCGGCGGACCACACGGTGAGGGTGTGGCGGAGGATGGGAGAAGATCGGAGCTACTCCTGCTTGGCGGTGTGCGAGGGACACGCGAAGCCGGTGAAGTGTTTGGCCGCGGGCGCCGAGGCGGACGGCGGCGAGGGCAGTGGGAACGGGACCAGATATCTGGTCTACAGCGGCGGACTGGATTGTAAGATCAAAGTATGGAGAATTTGCTTTGGGAAAGAGTAGGTGGGGGAGGGTCAAGTTGGACATTTCGACCCGCTCATCGTACCTTTTTTTTGTTGACATGTTTGTATGTTTTGGCGATTTGTACATAAGCAAAATGAGGATGTTTCTTTTCCATAGTCGGTTCCTCGTCCTCCTCTTGCTTTCCGTTCCTTTCATTCTCACGATTCCGTGCGAGATCCAACGGTCGACATTAAAAGTTTTTGATCCGATGGTCCCGGGTTCGCACGATTGTGTTGTTGCAAACCATCATTTCATTCGAAGAAAAGCCCGACAGCTAATGCAACCAGGGCGGTCATTGTTCCAATTTGACCGTGGAAGAAGACTGACGAGTAGATTCTAGAAAGTCAAGGCAAGAGCTGTCAAATTTTTCCAAAATCTACCGCCGTAGGACTATTCACGAAGTATCTCCGGTTCCACCAATTTTAGGTTAAGATGACAGCACAGAGGGATGCTCCTTGAAAGAGCATGACCCTTCACCTAATTCGCTTTGAAAATATTGCAAAAATTAGGTGAAGATACAAAGGATATGCAAGTAAGGATACGCGGACACAAGTGGGGCGTGGCTATAATCAGCTTATGCCGTCAGGTGTTGAGTAGTGAATTGTAGATACAAAGGATATGCAAGTAAAGACAAGAGTTGATTTTTTTCTTCTTCTATGGATTGGGAGCCTCCACGTTTAGTTTTCTCTTCATGTAGCTGCCAAGTTACCTTTTAAGATTTCAATGTATCGGCTACGATCAAATTGTATGGCTCGAATTGGGTATACCTTTTTGCCTTTTTCCTTTCCTTTTTTACTGTTTCTTCTTTCCTATATTTGCCCTTGGATGCGTCTAAGCATTGCAAGTGACACGACCCAATTGCTATGCATGCCAGTCGAGCCAACATCGACCACCGGCCACGATCGTGCCGCTGCTGCGGCGCGATGCCACTGTTGATGCCATGGGCCCCGTCCCCAAGCGCCCAAAGCTGCCATGTCTCTCCCTCTCTATCACATTCTCTGCAAATAGGGTCACAAATTGGGTCTGGGCGCAATGGCTATCTAGCAACATATTTCCAGATCATTTGTTTTTGTGAAACAAATAGAGTCTATGTTCTAAGCTCATTTGATATGAACAATTGGCCAAAAGTGTTTTTCTTGGTTGACAACCGCTTTTAGAGAGCAAAAGGACAAGGATCCCTACTGTAGAGGAAAACCCTAATCACACGAAGTGGGTGAATGTCCTTGAAGATGAACACGTGACTCGATTTTGTAACATAATCCTTCTCTGTTTCGATCATGTATAAAGCTATATACGGGTTACCATCTATTCGCGGTTGCAAGAACTTATATATACCAAAGAGAAATGGACTTTGGGGATTGATGGCATTTGTCATGTTGGATGTTTGTTTCAATTGAAAATCTAACTTCCCATATGTTTGCCTAGACTTACACAAGTGAACCCATTTTCGCTCTTCGCATTGATCCAACCCGGACGAGATCGATCGATACCTACCCATTCGATCAAGTCTAGTCCTATAATAATACTTACAAGCATCGTTTAGTGCTTGCTGATGCGAAGAGCTTGTTACTGATTTGATATTTGATTTGAATTTAGCTCCAAAGCCTTCTGAACTGAAAACTTGTGCCGAAGTGAATGATAGTACTAGGAGTCGAATCACACCGAAACATGAACAATACCCGACATCCTCGACCCTAGTTCAAAAGAAGTTTAATAGTTATAATATAAAGGCGATTGATTATGCTGATGTAAAGCAAAACAATAAGGGTCTCTCTTATTAATTCTCCACTTGATTTTCTGAGGTATAGATGGCTCACGTCCCGCCTAATCAACAATAATCTAGCTTACTTTACTGACTTTAAGGTTTTTTATTTGGTGAATTCTTGAAGGGTCCCTGGCTGTACGACATCCCAAGCACAAAAAGCAGTCATTGCAAGACTAAGATGAAAAAACATTCTCGTTCTCATCTTGTCCTTTTCTAGAGACACCTACTTTCCCCAGGATACCGACTACGTGGGAGATTACAACGCAGCCACGTAACTAAGAGTCAATTAGCAGGCATGAGCTAAGATAGAGGTTGATTTACCCCCATCATCGCTTCGAGATAAAGCTTCCTTAATATTAAACTTGTGGGTGGCCTCGTGGCGAGAGTCTATTTGGCCAAGTTTTGATTTGATTAATCATCTTTTACTTTTAGGTTTCGGGGTAAAGCTGATCTGACGTAGTGTTATATAAATTAATCATGATTAGCAGCCGAGTCATCATTGCTCTTCCATTTTATGTGCTACCCTGGGACTTGTTTGCATTAGGTCATACCATATGTTGTTAGGATCGGTTTGACTTTCTGAAAGATATGTGCTTCTAGAGGAATAACAAGTTATGGTGATTCTGATTTTGCAAGCATGTGTTGGGTGCCGTGAGTTGTGTCATCGGTTGGAAAGTGCAATTACAGTTGATGACCGCTTTATCGGCAACTATAACAATGTATATAGTGTCAACTGAGGCAAGTAAGGAAGCTATTTGGCTCGTATGTTTGCTTAGTGATATTGGAGAGTGACGGGAGAAGATTGTTACTTATTGCGACGAGCAAAGCACAACACATTCAACATGAAATCAGATGCATCGCGACTAGATGAAGTACATGATATCAAGTATCACCTTATTGGTGCGCAATAAGATAGTCAATAATTAATCTCCAGGACACATGCAGATAGACAATTCCGTATTAATCGCATGGTTTATAGTTTATTATAGTCATGCAGATAGGTTTACCAGAGAAGAAAAGAAAAGGCCATGTAGGTACAACGAGGTTTTACTTAATATACAACGTATCTGGTCAACTTCTTTCCAACTACCATAATTGTAAGCAAAAAAAAGGTGGTGCTTTTTCGATTTCTGACGCATGCAAGTATGAATGTGACCCAAAAACTAAAAACAAAAATCATGAGTATGTATGCATACACATGCAAAATGGATCGAGACATATTAAAGAGCAACATAGGCCCACCATGCAAAATACCTGTATTAAAAGTCGTTTTAGCCACTGAAAGTTAAAACGAGTCTTGCAAAAACCGAAAATTATTACCAAAAGAGTAATGAGAACTTGGTTTGAACTTAAAAGGAAGGAAATCCTAAGCCACTTACCGACATAAAGAATAAGATAGTGGCGGTGAGAGAGACTAACATCGAATCAACGGTCACCGCCGCTTGGGGACTGCGGCTATCTTGTGGTGGTCCTCTGAGGATGACAATGGCCGCAAGGTGGTGGTCACATCCTCTCAGAGAGAGAGAGAGAGAGAGAGGAGGAGGAGAAAGTCTTGTCTCGCAGTGGTCGCCGTCAGCGAAGGATGGATGTGGTTACTTTAACGACAGCGCACCAGCCGAAATCTTATTGATAGAGAGAGAGAGAGAGACGCTGCTTGTTCACCACCGTCGACGTAGCTGGTGGTCCACTGGCACCACTCGCGGCCGTCGACCTCCCCAGGAGGGGTAGACATCGCCAGTGCCTTGTCAACCGGAGATCTACATCGTTGTGTATTTGTATCTACAATTATTTATAGGTTCTTTTTTGAAGTTGTATAAGTTTATTGTATCAATTTTTAGTTCTCTATTAACTTAATTTTGCAATTTTTGTTGTTCTATTCTTTTAGTTTGATAAGTTTTCTGAAAAGTGTTTCTTCAATATTCTATTTTTTCCGACTTGCTAAGTTTATAAAGTATGCTAAAATGTGAGTTATGTAAATCGGTTTGGGCCGAAAGAGAATTTGTATATACATAGGTCACCCAAATTATATTTATAAAAGATAGGGTAACATGAATTAAATAAATCGATTTAGATCATATGTTTTAAAGACTCATTTAAGATCCAATTCAATTCATTCGTCTGCACAATTTTACTTTTGGCAAAAAAGACAACTTCTTTATCCTTTGAATGTCCCAATGTTAAGTGAAATTCGTATTGGCTGGGAAGACAGGATTTTACTTACTGACATGTGAGATGATGCCCTATCATTTGACATGATTATCTTTCTTCGTGACTCCTAAAGCTGAAGAGCACCGCCAAGGCCATGCATTATTTTTCCCTCCAACTTTAGCATAGCGAGACAATGACTTTTCACTTCCATCTGTCCTTAATTGTCCCTCTTGTACATCTGTGTTTGCTCATGGAATCTCGACTTAGCTCGACGAAGACGATGTCGGTAGATCAGCTATATTTAGGTTAAAGTAAAGAGTCATATTTATACCTATGGGCATATGCGAAGTATCAGTGCCACAAGTGCTGCATTGATTTAAAGGATTAAGAAGGCACACCGAAAGAAAAGGCCGAAGGACTCCAAAGTACAGCTGATCGCGTTAACTTGCAACGTTGACGTTGAACGTCTAAAAGAGAAAACATGCTTTAGCTGTTCTGGATTATCTTAATCATTGCGTGATACAGCCAGATGCAACTGAAGAAATTCACATCCCTACCAACATTGATTTTGGAAACATATAATCTAGGCGCACCTGCAATGACGCAGCATATTTCACGGTCCATATGAATCATAAGATGATGATTCGCTGCTGGTAAAACCATGTTCATGGAAGAATTCGAAAGCCATAGTTTTATACATCAATAGAACCTGAACCGGGTCTTTGAGCTTCACCGTGAAATTATCTGAAGGTTTTGGTGAAGGGAAGTAGTTGATAGGGCACTTAGGATTAGTTCGCTACTGTACAATCAAAGCATTTATCTGACAATCGAATGAGAAATTGCATTAGTATCTACTAATTTGTCTAAGCTTTTTTTTTAGTTATCATATGATATTCATTTATTGAAAAATGAAATTATTTCTCATCACCTGATATTCGAAAACTTAGCAAGAAAGCACTTCTGTTAAAAAGAAAAGGAAGAGAGTGAAAGTACTTACTCATAGTTAAGGAGAAAATAGTGTAGAAAGATGGATATCTGAAGCTTGGCCCAGCCCCTTCCTGGGCAAAACCTGCTTTCTTCTCCAAATGGAATGAACGCACCTCCCTTCTTTCTATAGTCCTGCTTGCAAAAAGTGAGCTGTGAAATATCGAATGCTCGTACGTTTTTGAAAATGCAGAGTCTAAATCATTTTGAATGAGAGTGAAAAGATTTCTAAGCACAGATATAGCAAACACAATGTGAGATGATTCTCTTACATTCTATTTTGAAGGATTGAACTCCTCATTAGTTGTAATTTGCCGGATCCATATGAAGAGCTCTAAAGCAAATTAGGACTTTCCACCCTTTTGGCATGCATCAAAATACACGTGTGAGTTATGTTAAAAAGTCTCACATCGGAGAATTAATTTGGTTGAAACAGTTAATATATATTAGTTGGCTAATAATATATTGATTTAAACTTTTGAGTGAAGATGAGATCAACTAGACATATTAATGGGCTTGGATTTGGGCTTTCTCTTAGCAATCTTCTTTGGTGGTGAAGGTATCGGGCTTATGCTATGCGCTCTCAATGTCTTCTTTCACCTCTTGAAACAATGAAAAACCAAACTAACCTTGCGGACAACCCCAAAGTGCATCAATAAATTGCAGATACCCACTTGCATATAAATTGATCATTTCACTGAATACAGAAACAACCTTTTAATGCTCTATCTGGTCTGAATGTTTCTTCGTTAAATTTTGTACCATAGGTCGAAGGAAAAAAAATTGGAGACATGCCTTAGGCAGATGCTCCGTCTGTTTAGTCTCCTGGTAAGTTAATCCTTTCTGCGTCGGTCCTCTACTTTGGAGGATTTGAATTTGCTCCGCCTGGACTTAGCAATATTTCTACACAGCCGGTGAAGAATATCACAAGTTCTTCTCATCGAAGGCTGTAGCCGTTATGCGAGAATAAGAAGCTCTGGATTTATATCGTGTTATATGCATAGCGACGTCAAGAAAGTGATCATCAAATGCTTGAGGCCAAACTTTCATTCTCCTTTACTTGTACAATCAATTGGCAAGGATAAGTCAACTAAAAGGTTTTATCTTCCTGGTTTACCGTGAGAAAACTTAGGAAATTTGATTTTTATAATGCAGAAGGAACATTCGCTTTCTGCAAGATATCTGGATTCTCATAAAAGTGTAGGAGTATCCACATTGTAGCCACGGCGGATCTATTGAAACCAGCTACAAGGTACATATGTAGAATGTCAAAGATCAAGTCTTTCCTTTATGTGTAGTGCCCGGCGTGCTCTGGAATGATCTCTTCCCTGTTAGTTCTTGGGTGTTTCTGGGGTAACTTTGTATGAAATTCACTTCATCTGTCACTACTTGGCTGCTAGTCTCAGGCGTAGGAACGATAATGCTTGGCTTTCCAAAACATTAGGGTCCTGTACGTCCCCGTCCAACCACATCTGTACAACAAAATACAGGTTTATATCATAGGCATTCAACTACTATGAAGTTCATTAAACTGAAAAACTCTTTTAACTTACGGACCGATAACCCTTTAACTTAAGAGTCAAACGAAAGAAGCTCAAAAGAAAAACGTTTGGCTCTTTCTTCCTACATATCTATATATAGAGAGATATATAATTCTTTTAGCTGGTACAAGTCACTTTTATCCGTAACAGTTTACACATAATAGGTAGGATTTGAACGTATGACCTTAGTTTGCACGTAATAAGCAGGATTTGAACATGTGACATCCGATTTCTAAAGTGAATATTCCCTGATGCTCCAACATCTATAACACGGGAGTTCAGTGATGTACTTTTCTTATATGATCGACTACGCAAGACATTGTGAACTCGCCGCATCCATCTTGTCCTCGACAGGGTTAAGGCCGTCATTCCCTGATGGCTGACTGGCGATGGCTGACGGGTAAAATTTCGGCTAGCAAGAGCTAATTTGAATTGCGACGAGAGAGAGTTTTGACCTACACCTACCAGATGAAGCCAACCACCTATAAAATGAATAGGTGATTCTCATATTGGGTTCCACAAAAAAATATGAATTCTCATGTAGTTTGTGCCCTTTTTTTCGATTTCTTCTACCGCATCGTTCCCATAACAAAGCTATGCACGCAATATCCTTTTCTTTTGAGTTGCTCAAAGCAAAAAAAAAAAAATGAAGGAAGACCATGATAAGAGCAGTTAAACATGAAGGGCTCATCAGAAAAGACCTGGAGATGAAGCTAGCCATGCAGCAATCGGGATGGCCGGACTCAAAAGCTTTAGAGAAGGTCCACATTGGCCCAATCAAGGGCCATCCCATGTCGCCAGGAAGCGGCAGAGAGCTGCAGTGAAGCTCTCCCGCACCAAACTGCTCACGTACACCCACTCGTTCACCCTCTTCAGAAGCCCAGATTCGAGGCCATAGCCACACACCGATGCTGCAACCACCACGCTCACCACTTGAGTCACTCACATCCATGTCGACGTCATTCTCTATGCTTGGCGCTTTCAATGTATGAAGATGTGTAGTGCTACGGTCTCTTATGTGTATAATGTAAGGGTTCGGCAGTAATATATTTATTTTTTTTTGACCAATGATATTTGATTGGTCATCACTTACTAGTGCAAATTGAAGATAAAAGATTCTTATTACTTCGGCCCCTCTAGCACGAAGCCAAAAACGAGCATCTTTCTTCGCATGTTCTGAACGAACAACATTGCCAACATCTTTCCTTGCGTGTTCTGTCCAGGGGAAAATCTCGACAATGTGCTTCAACCGAAAATGAAACAACGGATGTGACCTGTTTCGCTTATTCCGACACCTCTAGTTCGGAAAAATCTTTCAGAGAGCCATCAAGAGAAACTTATTGCTAGAGATTTGCTTGGTTGATCCTCGTGGGACTTATTATTGAGCGATTATAATCTTTTTTTTTTTCCTGTCTATCATAGTGGAACAATCTCCTCGATCCCTCTCCATAGAGGAAGCACAGCTCCAAACCACGTAAATCTGCCATGTCAGGATCATTTTCTTAATTACATAATGGTTGCTGAAACGTTGCTAGAGCAGAGTCAAACAAAGAGAGTCGTGCAAGGCTCATAATTTAGTCGATGTTCGTCGAATTGAGTACGTATGATTAAGTCCTAAAAAATTCATCCTCGTGCAAATTAAATATTCACGGCACTTTTCTTCAAGCATAAGATATTTAATAACTAATCTCCAAGACTTAAGTAAACTGGCAAATCCATATGAATCGCATGGTTCATAGTCTATTCAACCCATGCAGATTGGTTTACCAAAAGGAAGAGGGAGAGAGAGAGAGAGAGAGAGAGAGAGAGACTTTGTTAGGTACGTTCGATGTTTTCCTTAGTAGAAAAAACGGTGAGGCAGTGCTTTTCAATTGGTGACGCATTCGAGTATGCATGCTCTGAACTTTCCATAGAAGATGCTCTCCTAAATGATTCTCCTAGAAGAGAGATCAACTCTCGACACGGCTCTTTGGGATGGGGTTCCATGCATCATACACCCCCTCCATTAGGACCGTCAAATGGATGGGTCGAGTTGAATTTGGGATGGATTGAATAAAAAATGGTACTAACCCAAACTGACACATTTAACTCATGTTGACCCATTTAGATTTTCAAAGAGCCACCAAAGACGAGCAAGCACAATGCAGATCACTGGAGAGAAGGGGAGAGAGGAAAGATTGAAGTTGGGTTTGATCAAGCATCGAGCAAAGTGGCTTGCGATAACAAGTTACCCATATCGAATTGGGCCCATTAAATCTGAGTGAAAAATGACCCATGTTGCTGGCTTTCGTTCTCATGCATGTCCATCAGTTTATTCCTCCCATGAGTATGTTTTTTGTGCATCCACATTGTCATAATAATGAGGTCGCAATACTGTACGCTCAAGTCGGGGTGGAAGCTGCCATCGGCCACCGTGAGGACCACCCACCGAAACTGTACGCTCGCACGGCCTTACCACACCTTCTTTGGTCCTTGTCGTGCCTCTCTCTCTCTCTCTCGACCATCGATCTGCGGCTATGTAGTTGGCCTTGGTCGTGACCTGTGTCGATTAGCTCACACGCTGGTTGTGGGATGCTAGCAGTGGTGGCGATGTGTTAAAGCGCATTAGCGACGGAGCGTGGTGGTGAGGTGACTGATGGCGACATCAGTGGCCACAGTATCATAAGCTGTTGCCATGTGGCCTATGTCAAGAAGGAAGAAGAAGAACGAGAAAAGTGGAGAAGACAACGAGGGGAAACAACAAAGGGAGGAGCACATCTCGATCTCAAGCATTGACTTGTCAACATGCTGATGTGTACTTCTTGGAAAAGGATAAATAAACTGTAAATTAAATTTGAGGATCTCTAATCTCTATCTTGTTGCGATGAATAATAAGTGGAGGCGACAAAGATGGATTGTGGGTCTACAACCCATTTTTAACTCACATTCTTCGGCCCCTTCGGTGTGGATAATTCTCTTGTTGATAAAGTAGGGGAAAGTGGGTCAGGAAACCAAACCAAATAATGAGGGCCTAATTAGTTGCATGAAAGGCCTATATTTTTTGTTAGGAAAATTCTTAATGCTGTTTTGAGAACGACAAGACATTCTAATTATAATAGCCTGTGCAATTGGATGTGCAGAAGATACTACCTCTACATATATTTTTTTATAAGCAGGTAGTGCAAGTAAGAGGATATCTAATGGTGTGGAATGACAGGGCTCTAAAACGAAGGTAAGAGAGCTATTAGAAGCGAGATGTATTGATTATTGGATGGATTCTATAAATAACACATAAATTATTGACGGAATATATCAATGTTAGGATGTTGTGGATGGTGAATAAATTAGAAGACGATAGATCATTAAAAGAATTTCGATAAACCAATAGAAGGTCAATGAACTGGAGGACTTACAAACGCTAATGAACTCGGCTCGATCTTGCAAATGGTGGACAAATTGGAGGACGTGATTATTAAAGAGCTGGATGAATAAAGTAGAAGGCGCACGGTCCATAGAACGGAAGGACGTCAATTTATGACGTATTCAAATTCAATCCGATCCGTCCGATTGCACAATTTCACTTTTGGCAGAAAGGCAGCTTTCACATCCTTTGGATGTCCGAAAGGGAGTGAAAATTAGGCACTGCCTCGGAAGACGGAATTTTAATCATTGCGATGCGGGAGAATAACCTTCTTCGTTACTTCCAAAGCTAAAAGAGCAACCCCACGGCCATGGAGTATCTTTCCCCCTCAACTTTAGCATGGAAGGAAAGTCAGAGTTACGGACTTGTATAACGACGTGAGGTTTACATCATCATTGAGTCATTTTACTTTAATTTCGTGTTTACATTTTCATCTTAGGTCGTTGTGCCCATATGCTTTTCTTTCATAAAAAAGTTTAAGTATTCAATTGAATTTCAAAAGTTACATTATGCATGGATCTATTTTTTTAATATAACCACATTTTCGAAAATGTTTCGGATGCTTTGCCTTCAATAAAAATCAAATTAATAAGAGTTTGGTTTTTGTGATCTGATTAAAAAAAGAATAGGGCTCTACGTGGAAGCTAAGGGGCTGATTTCTAAAAGTTATTTTCTTGCGATCTCTACCCTATAAGAAATTACCACGTGTAGCTTCAAATTCAAAGATCAACTAGTAAAAATAATTGACCGTGGAATTCTTGTGCTCTGACTAATAGTCCCCTATCGCCGGATGAGCCACTCAGGGTGTGACAAACAGCATTCTCTCATTGACAATTGATCCGCACCTTGTTGATGCCTAAGATAAGTGATGTTTATTGTTTAGTGTTGCGGCATCAGATTTGATTTTTCTAAAGGGGTATGACTAAATCAGTAGATAGATGCCTATCAGTCAGTTCACTTATATCGAGTAAAGCTTCACTTTAGGGTGAAAATATGTGGTCCCAAAGTCATTTTGACCCGCTTGAAATGACTTTGAAGGGCGCGTATTTTTCCCTGCACCGATTTTAGTTTGACCAACATTGCACAATCCTTTCTTCCACATTTCTTTCCAATGATATCGAGACACGATTATAAATTAGGTGTGCTAGAAGTCTTAAAGTTCCTATACGGAATGAAATCGGGTTCTAAATGTTAAACAAATAAGAGGAGTCGAGTATTATTGGCAAACAAGACTAGAATTTTCTCGGAGCACTAAAAGGATTCACACGTTGCAATTACATTTTCAAATAGATTTTAAATTGATGCATGCCATCTGTCTTTTTAGAATGTTATTCTTTTCGCCCTCCTTGAAGTTCCTTTAGATGAAATTTCAAGGCTCGTGTATACATCAAACACGGGTACTAACTGAATTTATGAAAATTTGAAGAGATTGGGAGTATTTACGTAAAAGAAAATCCTATTGATAATATTCCTAAAAGATGGTGTTTACCGAATATACTCATTTCTTTTCGCTTTTTAATCTCGATGATGATGACTTTTTGAAGTTGGTTTTGTCTTTCGGAAGGTAAAGATACAAACCTAGCCTTCAGCATATGTCCTCTCTTTATCTCTCTCTTTCTCTCTCGCTTTCTCTCTCTCTCTCTCTCTTTCGTACGCTAGGTTTATGATTAACATCACCAGGTCATAGAGGCAGCAATCATCAAGATTGTGAAATTTCACGCAGTGTTTGCGGGATTCTTATCTCTTCATTCGACGCATCATAACAACCCGAAGCAATCATCATGTCCTCTGCCCTCCTCCTCTCATCATTATTCACCCCTCGCTTTAATCCCCAGCACACCGTCTTTTACCGATTACCAACCACACCAGATCAACTCTCCATCATCACAGCTCTCAGAGGAAGAAGAAGATCGAGAAGAAGAAGAAGAAGAAAGAGGAAGAAAGAAACTTAGATCGGAGAGATCATCGAAAGGAAGTGAAGATGGTGTCGCTGAAGGAGAAGAGAAACCCTAGTTTTTATCTCTAGCCTTCGGGCCTTTTCATACCCTTCTGTGTTGACTTCTGAAGAAAACTAGGGTTATGCCTTCTTCACGAGAGACTTCGATCCGTCGATGTTGATCCTATCTTCACTTCTCTCTACCTGGGAATCGAAGCATCATGGTCCGAATCTTGGAACAAAGTAGTAATGCTTTTATTTACGTGGATCTTTTCAAGTTCTCGCTATAATAGTAAGTATGCTTGAGGTTTGAATTCGAGATTTGTTTTTAGTGACTAAAAGACATCGTGATCTACATCACAAGCTTTCTCTACATCCTTTCCTTCATTTGTATTTGCCTGTGGTTTTGTCCCCTTTTTTCTGTAAACTTGCTTTCCTGGATTATGAAAACTTTGGACCTATCTATTCATGTATGTATAAATAAGTTGTGTTGAACTGCTGCAAGAAGTAATGTCTTGTGCTCTTGAATTGCCAAATCACAGATTAGGCTCCACAATAGTAGTTTTTGCTTTCAATATCTCTATGCTAATCATTTCCGATCCACTCAATGATGATTGATCTTACATCGAAAAGCCGAAAAAGCCGATGTTAATGACAAGATGCAATCTATTTGGCTTCTGATAAATGAGCTGATTGGTAGATCTTGCGAGAATGAAGCATATAAACCTCATAGTTTGAATGTGGAAATTCAGGGCTGTTATCACGACTACGAACAGCTATTCGACTATGTTTGGTTAATGAGTGATTCGGAGAGAGAAGAAGAGATTTATTTCAGAGGAGCTTGGTGTTTATACTGTTTGGCAAGTGAAAAAGGTTGAAAAGATTTGAAGGAACACTTTTTCTCCTGAAAGGCTGATGTGACGAACTTTTTTATCCCTCAAAAGATCATGATTTCCAAGTTTTGGAGAATTCATGGTGATATAAGTTGATTATCCTATACTTTTGCTCGATTTGCTTCATCTCGCTTGGAGAATTCGTGATGATATAAGTTGATTATCCTATTCTTTTTGCTTGGCTTTCTTCATCCGGCTTCGGTTCTCTTCTACTCATCCAAACCGAAAAGAAATCCTTTTTGTCGCTACAACACTCCCCGACTTATTGAGTTGGTCCTCAACAAAACTAATTAACCAAAATCAAAAGTGGATAGGATGAAAGTTGCTATTTATTGAAAATGTAAATGCGGCATATTACAATGAAAATACAAGACTGTCCATATTAATCATGATGTTTTATTCAACCAATTTATATCATTTTCCGTTTGTTTTTATACAAATTTTATTTCCTCACTTCTACTTACTAACGTGCTCAAGCTAATTTTCCTTTTTTAAATGGATAGATACACTGGAAATCCTAAAACTTATTTGAAAGTATAATCGAGTTTTAACACTTATCAAATTGGTACAATCGAGCCCTTTCGTTAACTTTGTCCAATTTGGCTAAAGGAAAATGCTCACTATTTTTATTATCTCTCTCCTACGTGGTGCTAATGTGGCTAAACATGAAAATGAAACTAAAACAATGTCATTGTGTTCCAAATATGATCTTTTTATTTAAATATTATTTAAATAAGACTAAAAGATAAATTAAAAATTAAAGAAAAGGAAGATGCAGAACGGCAAGGATCGCAACCCTCGCCGACCACTAGCCAGCCATCCTTACCATCGCCGACCCTTTCTAGCGATGGTGGGGTGGCAACAACGAGGGCTCTCGCCATTATGCATCTTCCTTCTTTAAAAAAGAAATATATAGTTTTTTAGTCTAATTTTAATAATATCTAAAACGACATTGTTTTAGTCTTCTCCTTCATTTTTTTAGTCATGTTAACGCCACTTAGGAGAGTAAACATAATAAAAAAGTCATGTAAGCATCTCTCGATAATCAAATTAGACGAAGTTAACAGAAGAACTTAATTGCACTTTTTGTAAGTTTTGATATTCAATTGCACTTAGATAATAAATTTTAAGACTTTTAGTACACTTATGCCAAAAAAAAAAGTATAATGAGCTTGAAACCTTATTGGTATTAATTAAAGTATCTTAAATATAAGTTATAATCATAAGGAATTCACGACTTTAATTAAACGATTTCCCTAAAAAAATTTGAAATTAAGAATTGTTCATTACTTGAAGTTATTAGAGATTGAATTTTAGAAAGACGTTCTAATTTAAATATACTTTATTAGTATTCTTTCAAATTAGTATAGCAATTGCTAAGTTTATTAACATACTTGAATCTTAGATGATTCTTGTAATAAAAAACCTAACTTGTAAACTTCTCTGACTTGAACACAAGAAAAGAAGAAACAACAATTTAGGAAAGGTAGATAAAATTCATTAAATTCATTGATCTACATTAAAGCTATATGTTTCCTCTTTCATCATTTTTACCATTTATGTAATTTTTTTTATATTTTATATTTTTTATGTTGGTCATAACCATTTATGTAGTTTAGTGAGTGCTATCTTGGACCATTTAAATTTTAGAGTGTGCTCAAAGTTATTTGAGCTATTTGAGTAAATTTATTAAAATCTCGAATCTTAGATGATTCTCGTAAAAACAAACCAACACATAGACTTCTTTGATTCGAACACAAGAGAAATTGACAATACAGGAAATGTCTAGATAGTTCATTAGATTGATTGATTTACGTTAAACCTCTTTCATCAATCTTACTATTAATGAATTTTCAATATAGGGTTATTTATATAGTTTAAAGTTTAGGATGTGCCTAAAGCAATTTGAGGGGTAAATGTGGCATGAGCCTTTATGTATCATTCGATTTCAATTGCATTGCAATAAGCGACATCAAATATTTTCAGCCGACTAACCAAGTACGAGCTCAAGTTGATGGTTCTTTCGTAGTGTTGAAACCAAGTGCCTGCATTACAAAGTAGAGCAAATGCATATGATTGTTTATGGTGTTTACATGACCAACGATTTAGATTTAGGGTTCACTTGTTTAGACTAACACTTTCCCGACTTCGAAGCAATGCAAGTTCCATATTTCTAATTGAAACAAGCATAAAATGAATATGGAATAGCGCGTTTATATAGAATTTTAGCATCGCATCAAGAAACCTCTCACAGAAAAAGTGGTATCAATTCTTGGACGTTTAGGTAATATAACAAAACCGAATTTCCGAATCTAAAATGTCTGATATACACAAACTAGTGCTTAAGTTTTAGGTTTGAGCTATCGCTCCTAATGTCATATTTAGACCTTGATGAGTTCCTAACCAACCCTGAAATAGGTCGATAGGGACTAGGATGATCAACTAATGGGCTCGGCCGGGCTCTAAGAAATTGGGCCTTATTTCTTGTCCAGGCTCATCCAAAGGAATGATTACAGAATTCTCGTATTGGGCTTTATAACTAATTAGTATTGTCCAAGCCACCCAAAAGTGCCCTCTCAAGTCTAGTGGTTGGGACTTTTTAGACAGAAAATTCACGACAACAACCCACGTTGCGACGCGTACCGGACTTTTGGAGAGAATCCGAACGTGACATGCGCCTCCTTCATTCGTAAGTCCTGAGTGCTATCTTGTCATCCGTTTAGTCTCCTTTGACCTCAATTTCGGAGGGTTACGATGATGGAGTTTTATAATCCATTTTAGGAAAAAGTCATTAAAAAATCGACGCATTTATCTCACATAAAAAATTTCAAACTTTGTCGACTATGACACATTTATTTTAAAAAAATTTCTATGACAAAAAAATTCTAAACTTTTAACTATGTAACACATTTATCCCTAATTTTTTTTGTGATACAAAAAATCTCAATTTTTTTTTTGTGACACCAAAATTTTAGGATAAATATATTAAATAAATATAAATTTGGGCATCACTGAAAAAGGTTTAGGATAATTATGTTACATGAATACAGATTTGAAGTCTTTCATATCACAATAAAAAGTTTAAATTAAATTTATTATAATGGGTAAAGTTTGAATTTTTTTGTGACTTCTATTCTCATTTTTATTTTCATTGTCAAAAAAATATTTCTATTAATGCTTAAAATTTCATGATTGGGTCATATGATATTTTCGATAGTATTTTATACTTTTTCGCTTCCCCACTTGCGCTTGCACTGATTTTTGATTCCCCTATAAAAACTGTAAAGAGGTTGGCTTTGATCAGACAGCCCGCCACACCCCCCACAAAAGAAAAAAAGAAATCCCTCCATACTTTAATTTTATCAGCACTTCATTCTTTTTGAAAAAAATATTTTCACTTACCCATATACCCATATATTCATTTGAAAATTAAGGATAATCCTATTTCTCTCTATTCTGCCATAGAAAGGAAGAAAATTTAAGTTCCTTTAATCATAAAGCTCGAACATAATTTTATCATATTTTCATTTTGATGATTTAATTTATTTTATACATCATTAGTCCATCTATGTATCCGGATTTGTTCTTTCTTTCTATTCAATTCTCATTTTTCCTTCGCTTATAAGTTTGTTTGCAAAAATTTATCAATTTCAACCATATTGTCATTGATTGTAGGAGATTTTTGATCACTTTAAAATCAATATGTATTTTTTAACGAGAAGACAATTACAAGCTTAAATATGAAAATGATCTTATTTGGAGAAAATCTCAATGCACCGAAAAGATACATGTTTAATACTTCGGATATTTGACAAAAAAAATATTTTAGATATGAAAATAGCTTCACTAAAAAGAAATAGGAAAAAGTC
Organism: Eucalyptus tenuipes; assembly: GCA_014182365.1. Classification (NCBI taxonomy): domain Eukaryota; kingdom Viridiplantae; phylum Streptophyta; class Magnoliopsida; order Myrtales; family Myrtaceae; genus Eucalyptus; species Eucalyptus tenuipes. The sequence continues at coordinate 24,753,262 of CM024538.1, read as the reverse complement.
ACAAAATCTCTTAAACTAGACTTACTTTCGCATATTAATCCCAAACTTTTTTTCGTGATACAAAAAATTCTAAACTTATATCCATGCTATACATTTACCTCAACTTATATCAGTATCATACATTTATTTCAGACCTTTTTTTAATATCAAAAATTTAAAATTTGTATTTGTGCGGCACATTTATCTCAAAATTTAGAGTAAATGTATCACGTGAGTACATGTTTAGATAAGTAAACATGTTACGTGAGTATAAATTTGGGTTTTTTTGTCATAATCGTGCTACATGGGTATAAGTTTAGAGTTTTTTGTATCATAGAAAAAGTTTGGATAGGGTGGTTTTTCAAAAAAATAAAATAAAATTAGAAGTTTAAATCGAAAAGAAAGGGAAAAAAAGAGAGAAAAATTGGAAAGGGAGAGAAAAGAAGAAAAAGAAAAAGAGGAGAAAAAAAAGAAGAAGCAGAAAGGGTTTTCCTCCCTCCGTCATCTCCAGCGGAGGCACCCCGAAATGCGTTGGATGGTTCTCTGATTCGACGCCATCGGAGCTCCTCCTCCTCCTCCTCCTCCTCCAGCTCTTTCCCTAACCGCACCCGACGCTCTCAATACATTCTCGACGCAGCTCCTCCTCCGCCGGAGCCCCCGTCGATCGCCGGTTTCCTCGACTCGCCCCGCGGCGTCCTCTTCGTCGGCCGTCTCTTCCCTGGCGTCTAGCGTCCAACGGGAACGCCGTTGCCCGCATCCCGCCGCCGCCGCCTCCGACGCCGCTCCTCCTCCGCCGCCGCGCTGTCTGTCGCACCGGCTGCTCCGTCGTGGATTCCGCCGTGGAGTTTTACGACTGTGAAACGCCGTCTATACGCGCGGCCCGGGTGACGCGTAGCTGATTGGGCTGGCCTAGGGTTTTGGTGTTGTTTTTTCTTGGATGCGGAAATGACTGAGGCTTCGAGAGGCAGAGTTACCATCACTCTCGGGCGAAGTGGCCAGGTTAGCTTCATCGTTTCGCGAAAACTCTTGAAAGTTTGGGAAGTGAGGGTTTGCTTATGGTTTCTCTTGTCGTCGGGCTTTGGCATTATTCTTCTAGGTTTGCTCGTTTGAGATCCATGAATGTTGTTGGATTTGGTTTATTGTAATGGAAAAGCGAAGTCCCGTGGATTATTCGGTCGGTTTGCTTGTGCTGTGTGTCGTCTTGCTGAGAGAAAAATGTCGTTGGCCAGCACGGTTGACTGATTTTGGGCGATTTTAGTTGAACGCTTAGAATTTCTAGTATAGTAGAGAAAGAAAGCAACTTGAAGGTTGATATTCGTCTCTCCCTTTGAAATTTCGACAACTGGCCGTCCTCTTAGCAAACTGAGCTGAATGAGAGATGTTACTCTGGTTGGACTGCATAGGTCAAGAGTTTGATTGACATTAAGTCGCTTTCCAGGTGGTGAAGAGGGCAGGAGTTGTTTCAGATGCTTCATATGCTGATTCGGTGCCAACCGTCGGGAGTAAGCGCTCGGTAAGAGATAGACTAGGCAGTACTGCCGATAGTACCCTGTCGCATGGAAACAACTTCGGTAGTAAAAGGTGCGTTTACTCTCATGAGACTTTATATCCCGGCTTGCTCTGGCTTGTTTTGTTCAGTTTTTATTTACCTACCTATCTTTTGGTGTTGGTTATTGACCTTTCTGCTACTGCTGTTGATTCTGAAGCCTTTCCAATTTACAAGAAAACTTTCACTGTTGGTTTCACTTGGTTAGTTTGTGTCTAGTAGAGTAGTATGCTGATACGTTGGCATTTTGCAGACATCGAGGAGATATTTCCATGTCAAGTAGAGGTAGCAATGGATTAGATGGTAATTGATCTTCTCTAACTTTCTTGAGATAGTAAAACTTTTAGTTATCTTCTCTAACTGATATCTAACTATAGTCGTCTGCTGTTGGATTACCAAGACATTCGGATTGGTAAAGGCGACCTTCGTTTTAAGCTCATGCAAAAGAATTCATCTCGAAGAACTCTGAGTGATGACGAATGTGATGCCGTGGACCTCCGTGAGAAGCTGTCTAAAACAGTTCACACCTCAGCATCTTCACTTGACTCAAGGCAGCGGATGCATGAAAGGAAGGATAATGGTTTCTTTGGTCGAATTCCTCCATCGAGAAGTACAAGTCATTTGCCTCGGACCGAGCCTCTTAGAAGTTCTTATTCTTCTTTAGATTTGGAGAGTTTGAGACGAAGATCCCCAGAAAGGTATGTTGCCAGTTCTAGGGGCCTCTCCCCCCGAAGGAGCCCAGAGGATGTTCATAGAAGGTTGCCAATGAGGACATCGGACGAAGGCAGGTCAATTGCTTATATGCAAAAAGAAGTGCTTCCTTCCAGGCCTATGAGTAGTAGTGTGCCTTATGTAACAAACTCATCACGTCCTTCTACAAGTGTAAGGCCTACGGCAACAGTTCTGGGTCAGTCTCGTCCTCCGAGCAATGTCGTGCAGAAAAGCTCGTACTTGGTATGCAGCTTCTTGCCTTTTCTATTTCTCTCTAGTTTACTTTTGCTCTCCAGAAGCCTACATATAGAGATTACTTGGATTGTGCCAGCTTTTACATGGATAACTGTTTTCTGGTTCTTGTTTTTTGTGGTATATAATGTCTGTCTTATCAAAAATAAGCTTTGTTCTGTCTCCTATGTTTCCTGTAAAATCGATGAATGAATGCTGTGTCTCCTTCTTTTATTAGTGCAAAGCTTTGATCTACTTATCTGTATAAGTATCATATTTCAATGGACAGTTCAATTAATCTTGGATCTTAGTACACACACATGAAGCTATGAAGTGTATCTTGATGATCTTACCTTTAAACTTTCAATATTTGGATCCACTTCCCCATGCTTTGATAACCTAAAAAGTTACATTGGACAACCAATGAGAGCATTGTATCTTTTGGAAGTTGAAGGCATTCTTTTTCAGTCGAGTCCTCCTCGCATGCTTTTGTTCCTGGAAAAGCAAGACAAATGCAGGAATCTACTTGTTTGGTGGTTGATTCGTCTGCCACCCACTTAAGCTTTCTCCTGACTTTGGCCCCCTAACTCCTAATTACAGAAAGACACTATTCTCCTAACTATTGTGACGTGTTCCATTTTATTCTATGTCAATTAATTGGCACATGGAAATTAATGTTAGCAACATTCTGATATGGAGATCTTTCATACTATCATGTGCTGTATTACATATAGTGGTATTTTGCTTGTAGGAGTACGCTTTAAGCCTTTAACTAAAAAGTTCCCTTGTTTACTGTTTTATTTGGTTCATTAGGTATGCATTAAGCTCAATATTACTATTATCATCCCCAAGCACTTAATATCTATATGTTGTTCCAATACAGACAGAAGCCTACCCAGGCTGCCCCACTATTTAGACGAGGAACATCTCATGTTTCAGTGACCATAACCTGGTTATGTGTAAAGTGAAGTTGATTGGCCGGAACTTATATGAGCTTAATGTCTTCTCAATTGAGACCAATCATTATTTTTCTCTGTCTGATGTAGTATTGTTGACCATTGATAGCTAAATGTAATAGGCCAGGTTCTTATAGTTGAGTTGGATAGTGCTGTCACACAAACAGCACATATAATCCATGGAACAGGAGAAGTAGGACTGAATTGTCACTGGACAAACATCATCCTGAGTGTTTGGGTTATGTAGTGAGAGAAAACAAAAGGGTTTTGATTTCAATGTTGATCTCTTTTTTTTTTTGAGCTAAATTTTGTAGTTTTAATCCTCCACGGCCTTCATAACTTTTTTGAGATTTTTGTAAAGCATTGGGGTGTCTTTTTTTCCCCCACCATTTTACATGCAAATTTTATGAATGGATGTTTCATTTTTAACCTCTTTACATGCAAGTGGGTGATCACCACAATCTTCTGCCAGTGTATGAAACAGATGCATGCTTTGTATTATCGACATGATTTTAGAGCTTGTCAACAGCTTCCAAACATTATTGGATTGGCTGTCGGTAGTGGTAACATGCATTAACGGATTTTTCTGCAGATTACCTTTTAGCTTTTGCTACATGAATCTAGCCTATGTTAATATATTGATATCAAGACTCAGTATGAATCATTAATCACCTTGCCTCTTGCTGTTTTTATGAAGTTATGCCTTGATTGATCTCTACTCCGTTTAAATTGGTTACATAGATTACCTTTGAGATTGTTGCTTCGTTGAACATCTTACAGTCATAGTTCTTAACCATGGCCTAGGATATCTTTCATTCCAACTTTCCTAGTTTTCACTTCTCTAATCACTTAAGCGATGATGCCCATTCTTAATGATGACCTTTAGATGTCTTCAATGCCTGACTTTTTTCACTGAGGTTTAGAATATCGCTTTTATTTTTTAAATGCAAATTAACAGAATTACTGCTCTCTTATGACCCTGACATTGTTTTGGCTTATTATTTTCTAGGGTGATGAACATCAAACTGTTGATGGCTTGTTGCACTCATTGGGTTTAGCGAAATATGCCATTCTGTTCAAGGCTGAAGAAGTGAGTGCTACTCTTTTGAAATTTCTTGAGGAAAAAATTATTCACAATCAGGTTGATTGAGCTTCTTGCATGACCATGCTTTGTATTACAACTAAAATTCAAAGAATATACAGGTTTGCTGGGGAGTGGGAATTGGGTAGTAGCTAAGAACAAGGAAATGAAAATTGATGCAAATGGATGAGATCATTGAGTGACAGTAATTGAAATTAGAACTTAGAATAGTTGTCATTAGTTTCATCAATTCTTTCATCCAAAGTTGTCCTTTTCATTTCCTGCTTTCACTGCATTTGCTCATTCTAGAGAGGGGATCTATAAGATGCATCGTTGGAGTGTGCTTAAATCATCCACCTGATATGTTTTAGGTGTGGCTTTGATTCTAGTCTCTGTCGTTTGCTTTTCTGAAGGACCATCAAATTTTAATTAATGGTGTTTTTTTCTTTTGTATCAATATATTTGGCAGATTGACATGGCAGCGTTGAAGCAGATGGGTGAACATGATCTTAAAGAGCTTGGAATTCCTATGGTATGATCTTCAGTGATATTTAACCCTAGTGAAAGAGTGAGCTCGATTCATTTTGTGGAACATGATACTAATACTTTCACGTGGGCTTAATTTCCTAAAAAACCCCAAACTTTAAGTTCAAGGCCAATTCTGTCCCGAATTTTTTTTTTTTGTTTAAAAGATTTATCACAAATTAACTTTTTTCCCAAATTTGCTCTCCTTAATCCCCTGTCCAAAAATTGTCACTGGATTCTTCAGAATTATCACCATCAGGGCCACATTAGAGGTTACCTTCATTTTTGTGTAGAACAACAGCAGCCTCTTGATGTTGATAATTTTGTAAAAACTAGTGGTGAATTTAGATGAAGGGTTAATTGGGGTAGATTTGGGACTAGAGTAAAAGTTTGTGATTTTTTATAGACAAAAAAATTTCAGGGTAGAATTGGGATTGGATCTAAAGCTGGTTTTTTTTTTTTTTTAAGGGAATAAGGCCCTTTCATGTGCAACTCATCAATTGTGGCAACATCTTGTCTACACGTTGATTATACCAGGGTTACCCAAAAATTGTTTTTTGAGGTCTTTGATTGAAGTTCCATGCTAATTAGATGCCACGTTGCTACAAAGATGAAGTTCGATCATGAGTTTATGTGATGATTTTCTGCGTGATGCACATTCCTTGGTTGACATCTTGGTCGAGCAGTTCTATAAGTATAGTCATGACAGGACCTAATATAAACTTGAAGATTGATTCAAGGAACTCTTATTTCAGGGACCTAGAAAGAAGATTCTTCTGGCTCTCGTACCTCGTTCCAAGCGGCAAATGTGACATCAATTCTTCCAAAAGTGAGATTTTAAGATTACAACATCTATCACCTACAGCGGAAACGGAGTAGTTTTGAAATGAATTTTTGCTGATTTCACATATGTTCAAATTGTCTTGCGACAATGGCCATAAGCTGTTTCACACTTTTGGCTCGATTAATTAGATAGTAGAGGAAATTTGAGATAGGGACATGATTGCCCTTTAATTTCGTGCTTCTTAAGAGGGTATCTTCGTTAACATTGGCTATTTGGCTGGATTAAGCTACTTTTCTATCTCTGCTCTCTTTCTTATATTGGCGTTGGTTTTGAGTGCTAGACTTCTCTTTCAATGCTGGCTACATCAACTTTTCCTATCTATGCTGTGGATTATCTATGCTTGATTGTTTGCTCATGCTTCGTAGAAACGTCAATCGATGAGTAGATCCGGTGGTTGCTTGAACATATATCTAGAAATCATCCATGAATGCCGTCATAGTTGTGAAGAATAATAGTGATATAGAAATGAGCACAATTTGCCTATTGGTTTATTTGCGTTAACTTTACCCCTATGTGACGCAATGAGGTAGCCGACAATAACACTATGCTGGACGTCGACTCTGATAAAGTTTTCGATAATCAAAACCCGAAGATCCACTGGGCTTGACTTATACCTCGAATCTGAGGTACATAAAACCACAGAATCGCACCCCACTTGTGACCGGGCTGAAGTCGAGGAAGTATCTGACAATAAAAAAGGCAGACCTTGAAGACCCACCTGCTGGAGCTCCACTCGTAAAATACTTATTCTAGATACTCCAACTTTAGATGTCGGCACTTGGTCTGCTTTCATTAGATGAGAATAAGTGAAGATCATAAAGATCGCGAACGTTTAGTTGCATGCTGCACATCTGTAGTTTTATCGTAGCAGAGTTGTCCAAAATTTTCAATCTAACAACTATATCTTCACCAGGGCGCTGCCATTGGCCATGGCCCGTCCCTTGGCCATTGAGCGAGGTCAAGTTATTTCGTCGTTGGGAATGCACCTTTCCGAGCTGAACGCACTTCGCACTTCTCTGACAAGGAATGATAAGTGCGCTCAACGTTGCACGATTTGTGGAATTGAAATTGTCATCCATTCAGGGCAGCTTGAGAATATTTTGGAGACGAATTACGTTTTCAAGCTCGCGCACGCACGGGCTTCACATATAGACTATTAAAGAAAGCCGAAGTGAACCGGTGTTGAGGTTCTAGACTCTGTCCAAAAGATCGTGAGGTCGTGTACGGCATAATATATTAGTAACTCATTGACGCTTACCTGCTTTCTTTGAATGGTTGTTTAATAGTCGTCCAATGACGTACGGCCTTATTCAATGCCCCGAGATTATATAAACAACAAAGAATGGAGGAAATTATCCACTTCGCTTGTCAATGAAGGATTTATATATATATTTCCACCTATAATTTTTATATCATGTTCTATCCCAATTTCCGCCTCCTTTGATCAAATTTCACATCGCTTGACAATATGGATCACCTTGTACTTATTAGTTTTTGTATTTACTGTCTAACATATCCAATTTTAAATGTTAAGTCGCTCAATTTTCATAGAATTGTTTTCAAGTTTTTGAAAGTTTCAAGTGTTGGTTAAGAATTGTCCACGTAAAGAAACCCCAAAAGAACGTAGAATAAGATACTTCTCCTGCCTGCTAATACCGACAGCAAATTTTCAAATTAAGAATCAGCAAATAAACTTGAATTTAAAATAGCTCGAAGTTTCTTTTACCAACTTATGCACGAAACTAATCATCTTCCAGAACGCTTTATGTAAGTCCATACGGTTAGCGACGAAATTGAACTGCTCCGACCGTGTAAAGGTCAAAGAAGTTGGTTAAATAAGAGGGAAATCACTTTGCAAGAAGATATATTTCCAAAAACTATTTTACTCCATTGAATCAATCGTACGTGAAATCCATACAAGTAAATATTATATTATTTGTATTGAGATTTTTCTTTCCTCCGTCGTATTCTCTTGACATCATATGGTGTAAATTTTTCATTTACGTACGCATGTTGGACAGCAATCGGAGGCTTCAAGTCAAAGAAAAGACAGAAGGGACAGTGAAGCGAACTAAAGTATTATCTGTCAAGATCCAAGGAGGCTTGACTGGCCTATCAGAGAGATGATCCATCTTCCACATGCTCCATCTCCCTTCCCTATCCGATGTCCCTTGCGGTTCCTTCCTCCCTAGTAAAACCCCCCCTTTCCCCTGAAGTCAATTTTGGCATTCTCTATGTGGTCTCTTAAAGCACCTGTACGTTTTGTCAAAGGGGAAGGAAACAAAAGGTGCTTGTACGTTTCGGACTTTTCATGAGTTGAGCGTTGTAATGATTAAATATGCCGCAACATTCTCTCGTGATTTTAGCTTTTAGAATGATATGAGAATGTGCTCTTGATTCAGAATTTGTCTAATGTTTCTCACTTATGTCTTTGGAGCTATAAAGACTTTCAAAATGTGATTAATTCATAAATTCATCTAGTAAAAATATCTTAACATGTTATGACTTTACAGCGACAATAACACCTTAATTGATATGTAGACATAGAAAAACACGTTTACCACATTTTAGACATCTTTGCTATCTTGAAATTTAGCGTATTTCAAAAGGATCGAGAATGATAATAGATTTGTTTGATTTATACTGTATTAAAGTAAAAAGGCATCAAAGTTTTTCTTCCACAACCAACTATTGGAAAAAAAAGTCTTTGCTTTTTACTATATTATTTTCTCTTATTCCTTTGTGAATTTTGACTATTCATATATTTTTAAGTTGGCATGCTTCAAGTCTTTGTTACTCTCTCTATTGGCTTTCGTATGAGGAAGTGCAATGAAGATGAAATACATGCCCGTGTTTTTTTTATAGATTAGATTTGTAGAATATCACTTGATCGCAAACTCAAGTAAAAGATATAATTGTCAATGATGGAATAGATTCGATGTCATTAGACATAAATGAAGATGACAAAGCTCTAGACAAGTCTAAATAGAGACCCAATAATGTTGATATTACCAAATTTACGTGGACCAACTGACTTTTTGTTATTTCCTACACGAGGCTGATGGAGGGGGGCCACCCTATGATCTCCCACAAATCAAGCCTTTGAATAAATGAAAAACCACTTGAGTAGAATGATGTGAAATGGAAATGGGCTGAAATCAATCAAATCAGCCAACCCACCCACAATCCCAGCCACCATTAATCTAATCATCCCCTTTATGTCCTCATTTTATTCCATGTGTTAGGATAGTGAAATGCTTGAGGACAGCAAGCCTACTTGGAATTCTCCTCCCAAAGCAAAGAAAGCCATTTGAACATATTGCAAAAGGGCCACGGAAAAATAAAAAAGGAGTGGGAATTGATTAGCACGAGAGAGAGAGAGATGATTGGTGGAAGAAAGTCCACCAATGCGATAGATCTATAGAGGTGGAGACAATGGAATATTTCACACAATCTATTTTATTAGTTTCTTGCATGTCCCCAAAGCAACAAGAGGGGGGGTCCAACCATAACAACTGTCCAACACAAATGCTTCCCACACTCAATACAATAATAAACACTTAGCTGATGACTTGATTCACCTGAAAACATATGCTTTTTTTTTGGGCTGATTATAATATTAGGGTTTTCCTGCTCTCAGAAGATATGCCCAGATCTCATGAAGACCTCAATTAGTATATATGCTTACCTCATCGCCCCACTTCTTATATTCCTTAGTTTAGCAACAACTCTGATTATTCTAATGTTTCCTCCCCAGAACATGGTCAAGGGTGGACACACTTGAGGCCATTTTTAATCTATTGTGGGTTGAGATAATTGCTGAGAACCTTCACTTTGCGCTGAGTAATCACATCTCCATAAGTCTCAGGATCATAAAACAAATCTTTTCGAGTGCTGTAGTAGATGGGACAAGACACCCAAAGTGCATGATTTGCGTTTGATCTGTTCTTTGTTTGGCATTATTTTATGGTGACCTTTGGTAGAGGACAAGTGCATGAAATGCACCGAATCATATGTGGGTCTAGAACTTAGATGAAACAATGATTTAATAAAGCATTTTTAAGTACAGTGGATGATTTGTTGCAAAGTTAGATCCCTCCCTCCTTTCTAGGTGATTACCTATATCCCCCCATCCTTCTTTGACTTTTGCTAATGTGTACTTCATACAATAATTACGGAACAATATTAGTGTTATTTGCCCCTCTTTGAATATAAAAAATGGACAAGTGGTACTATAATTGCAACGTTACCTTAAAAAATTCTCGTAGACCATGGATTTCATCCTTAACAAAACACACACTAAATCCTCCTTGACAGAGAAAGAATGTGGTGTATCTACTACAATATGGAAAATCTAAAGATTGATGAAACAAAGTTAGCTCCTACCATTATTAAATGTCTGCATGAAATATATGGGCTACTCTATTCTGACTAATCTTTTCTTGCCTCTTCCTTTTTTATATTCACACTCGGGTACGTTTATGCTGTTCAATGAATATTATAAAAATAAAGAGTCTTGTTTGAGATGGAATGCACTCGTCGGAAAACCAAACGACTTACTATAAAAAGGACGAGAAACAGACTCAATCCTGCATCAGAAAAATCATCAAGAAACGTTCTTAGATTATCCAATCCGGCTTCCTCCAATGTCAAGAGATCAGATAGCCAGGGAAGTCTCAACTTCCTCCAATCTCCTATCTCTCACATGGGTCAGCGAAAATGGCGGTTCGAGCGGATCTTGCGCCGAGAAGAAGCTGAAACTATTTGGGTTTGAGCTGAATCCACCCAAGAACGACCCAACATGCTCGAAACTAGAGTCCCCTGAAGGAGATGAAAGTGTCAACTCATCAAACACAGTCAAGGAAAAGAGCTCAGCCAGAGCAACAAGCGATCATCATCATCAGGTAGACGACGAAAGCCACAACAAGAAGTTCGAGTGCCAGTATTGTTTCAAGGAATTTGCAAACTCGCAGGCGCTGGGGGGCCACCAGAACGCGCACAAGAAGGAGAGATTGAAGAAGAAGAGGCTCCAGATTCAGGCCAGGAAGGCCAGCCTCCACCAATACCTGCAACCTCTCCAGAACAACCTCCATCTCTTCAATTTCCAAGGCTCAGCCAGCACTAGTAGCTCTGGCTCTTGGTTCTTCTACGAACCCTATAGTAATAGCTCCGAACATCAGTTCACTCTCTATGATGAATCTCAGATCAGCTTCAGCCCAGTAGTAGACCAAGATGCTCGCTTTAATGGGTTCGACTCTGATGACCTTCATCAGGTGCTGCAGTATAACCCTCCTAACATTTCTTTCCAACAGGACTCGTGTATGTTCCCTCTGACATGTGGCGAGAGATCCGGAGGAAGTTACCACCTGCCCATGGACACAGTGGGGTCGGCAGGTCCGAAGCAAATCAGCTGTAAATCCTTGGATCTTCAGCTAGGTCTTAGCGTCCAATCGAACATACCGGGTTGATGATAGGTCCTCTAGAAGTAGCGGTTTACAAATGACAGGTGAATAGTGCATTGTGTAAGCTTAGAACCATTAGGAAAATGGGAAAAAAAGTGAATGAAAATTCAAGAGAGAAGTATACTCTCGTAGCAGATTTTTCTCTGCTTCTTTGATGGGTAAATTTTGTGCGATTGTATATGCATCATGCTCTTGCATATTTCATTGTTTGAAGAAAAAAAGACCGCACCTTTTGAAAGATCATGAACCAAGGTAGTTCAAGAACACGAACGCCCAAATTTCATGTTCTTGTTTAGTTTACTGCTTATAAAAGCGCGGTTGCCGATTGATGATTTACTCGAGTTTTTAAAATGTTTGGTGGTCATCTCCTTACTTAGATCCTTAAAGACAATAATGTCTTTCTTATCCTGAGTTGTTCGTTTTTCTCGGAGGACTGCGTAATCATAGTCGAGAATAATCCTTAGTTTAACATCAATCACAAACCTATTTGACAATCTAACTCCCCTAGACAAATGGTGTCTTAACAATAATCTCTTGCGATGGACTTCAAATTGCTTGTTCGGCTTCCTAACCATGTTTGTTTCTTCGCCTAAGACATCGTACTAAAGGATCGAAGACTTTGTTTTCGTTTGTTTATATACTCGCGAAGTAACCGCCTTCTACTTGTTTTATATGTAGGCTTACGTAGATGAAAGAGGAATAACAGGTTGTGGCCATGTTTTCAATGTGAACTCTAGGACAAGTGCGCTCATCTTATCTTATAAGATTTTCTTCTTGTTTTGTCCTAAGAATCTTTTCTTATAAGAATATAAAGGGTCCCTTGCGGGAACCTCTAAGAATGACTTAATTAGCCCACTCATGATGAGCGCCTAAGCCAGAGTCCAATCACCAACTCTATTATATTCTCCATCGATTTAAATTATTATTTTATTAATAAGCACTATTGGCTACAGACCAAATCAAAATCCCCAAGAACTATTTTTTATCGGTTAATGTTGCAGAGTCAAACATTGTGATTCTTGATAGAACTTAATGTAATGAGTTGATTCTTGATAGAACTTTGATTCTTGATAGAACTTTGTTATTAACTTGGATGAGAGAGCTGGTTGGTCCTTGGTAGTATCAATTTAGGTCGTCGAAACTAATTATGTATTGTCTATGCGCAATCTTTTCCTTGGACATCTGACCTCGGGAGTTTTAAGTTAGTCTCCTTCATCGTACCCAATTACGTGGCTTGGCATGTTTCCCTTTCAATTTCCACAGGCTTAATCACGATTTGGACTAAATCCACTATATTACTTGATAAACACGAAGAAATTGATGAATCATCTCACGTTGGGATGAACAAGACTCCACCAAACCCCGGAGTTTGGATGACCTATAAAGTGCTTTATTACGTAAAACCTTTTATCGGTGGATGACTTAAAAGACAAAATTGTCTAAAGTGGTTTTTCTTCGGGACAAGCGAAAGTGATTAGACTGGAAAAAAAGAAGTTGAAAAACCATCTAAGGGCGGCGATTTCTGACGTGATACAAAAACGCAATTCGAACACTAGACAACTTGACAACTTTTATTAAGAGAAACCCGAACCCAACACGAAACAAAAACACACCTCAAACACTATATAACTTTTATTAAGAGAAGCCCAAATTAAACGCGAATGAATTCGAAATTGATACGTGTTCATCTATTTTTATGAACAAAAAATTTACGATTACATTGGACTATTTTGATGATGATATGAAATGCTAGAATACTTGGCCTCATGAGTATTATCGCACAATATGTATTGCCACGCTCGTCCAATTTTTATACAAATGACATTAACACGGGAAGAACTTCTACTCTTATATAGTTTTTATATGTTTCGATGAAAACAGATTATCCAAGTGCAATTACTAAAGTGGAATCCTAGGATCAATCTTTTATTAATAACCAGCTAGTTTCCTCGTAGCTCAGTCGTCTTAACGGGTCCCAGAGAAGATAGGCTTGGAATTTGGATCCACATTCAAATGAAGCAACCTTAGACCTATTATTTCATTATTATTTTTTTTTTTTGGGGGGGGTGAATTGCAGTCGCTAGGTCCAAATTCTGAACAAATACGAAACCTACCAACCTACTCACCCAACCCGATTCAATATATAAATGCCCCAGGAAATTCTTAATCTAATAAATAGATTTCTTTACATTCGATAATCGTGCGCGTTAGGTGAACCAGCGAATTGCCCCCCGCAAGCTCAAGAACTTTCTTTAATGAGCCTTGTCAATCGTCAAAACTCGATCTATTTCATTTATCTATTTATGAATGCAATTTTTTAGTTCTGGGTTACGTGCATAAGAAAGTGAATGTGCCATCTAGACTCGAACATATCATCGTCTAACGAGCAAGATTTAGTAATACTAAAGAAACAACCTGACCCGGTCGTACACCGACGCCGGGACTTGGATTAGTACGAAAAGATAAAATTGCAATTTTGACTTCCTCTCTCATTGACCCTACGGTTCAGATTGAGCAAATGCTTTTCACGTGGATTAAGCACCAAGTCGCAGCAATCATACACACATATATCGATTTATATTAAAAAAAAAAATGCCGCCAGTATAGTATTTTTCGTACGAAAACGCTCCTCAGATACTACACGTGTTCATCAACATATTTATTTATTTTCCTTGGCAGGAATCCATCCTCATGTTAATGAATGAACGATTGAAAATTCAAAACCGAAATTAGCGAGTAAAAAAAAAAAGAGCATTGACGTTGACATCAATCACTTGACGGATAATCCGGCAGATACTTTGAATCTAGGGTCGAATTATTTCTTACGGTTTGGTTGCTTAAACCCTATTGAAGAAGACCGTTTTATGAGTTATTGAATTGAATATAAGTTTTCTGGGTTCCATCTCGACTAAGAAACACGTTGCGGAAGATTACATTAAAAAAAAAAAATTTTGAATTATAACGTGATCTGGGTTGAAATTTGGTTTTATATCAAAGAGTCTTAGCAACCAAATATAAAATAACTCAGTCGCCCAAACAGTCAATAGGCAATTCAAAGTTCAAAATGATTTGCCATTCAAATCCACATGCCTCCCTATGTGGCATCAAATGATTGATAACTAGATGATGTGATTGCGACATGGGATCCTATTGAGCCTGAGCTCGAGCAAAGACAACTGTCAATAGAGATATTATGTTAATTCAACTGAATTGTGGTGCCACATTAGAAACTAAAACAAGTAGAGATTATAGTTGTGTTGGTAGCATGCGCATGCAACAGAAGCCGATACTTTCATTTGAAAAAATCACCAAGATAGAGTTTAAGTCCATTCAAAAGCTTAAGCTTCTGCATTAATATATTTCAAATTGAATCTTTAATGTCCATACATCATCCCTTATCTCTTTCTCCAAACCAAATCATAGAAGTTACCATTGGGACTGCGTTGCTACATATGAAAGATCAATATCTTCACCTGAAAGATCACCAAGAGAAAGTCTAAATTCATCCGTCAATATATCCAATTGACTCACATTTACTAAAAATGTTAAATTAAGATGATGTGAGACAATTATGATATATTAACTGTTCAAACTATACCAATTTTTGATGTGAGATTTTTTTTAACATAACCCATACATACATCTCAACAAGAACATCTCAAATTAAATTGGTATTGAATTTATAGACGTGAGTAGGTCTTTTAACGATGATTATAGTACCTACGGCACTTGTTGAAATCTCAGGACCAAGATCACACAGAAACTCAAGTTAAATTAATCGAGAGGAAATCGACGAACTTTCACACCCGTCTGATTCGTACCTCGATATGATTGTGAGGGGAAAGTAACATACATCAATAATTCCCCCGAGGAAACATCGAACGACCCTGATCACAGATTTAACATTCTAAGATGAAGAAAGATGTGATTACAGCAAGATTTCCAGCGACCACTGATGGAACCATGAAGTTGCTTGCTTCGTTATATGACCACGACCAGCAAATCAATGATCACGCACAAAAATAATGGATTTTGCAACAAAAGAAGCCACATGACGAATGGAATCGCATTTCAAAATTTTTCAAAGCTTAATGATGGAATTAAACATAATCTTGTGAAGATTGTCGCCTAATAATTGTCCTACAGAAGAGGGACGATTTTACTGGTCCGTTCAATATTTTGAGAAGTGGATTTTTTTTACTGTTCAGGTAGATTTCTCAAAAAAATAAAATGGTAATTGTCAAAAAAAAAAAAATATTGATAGAGGGAGTAATCAATATCTCTCAATATTTTGTTGATAACTTATTGACCCTTCGATTGGACCCGAGTATGTCGTAAAACTACTTCATTAGAACTTTAGGATGTGGTATTCCCTCCTGAATAGGGAAGAAAAATTTACACTAAAAAATTAGGGGGCCCGTCAGGTCTTGTAAGGGGTGTTTGAAGAACTGATAGGTCAATATAGTAGTCGCCCGCATCAGTGAAGGTGGAGGGGTGGGCGAAACACCCACTACAAGGTTGAACTATGCTTCGTACAACACCTCTCAACTGACTTGTCGGCCTTATACCTCCGATTGAGAGACATTGTGTGATGGATTACCAACACTTCTTTAGAATTTATAAATCATCGATCATTAATATTTTTTACACACTTTTATTTGTCTTTTTTTTTTAAATCAATGTCTTATTTATTGATCGTTATTCAAGTGACTTTTAAACTTTTTTTTCATATTAAACCTTCCACTCGTTTTGAGTTTCTAAATCTCATTTTAATTATTTACCAATATTTGTTTGAATCTTTTTGCATAATTTGTCAGCTTGTATTTATCATTTACCAACTTTGGTTTTGTCTTCATACAAATGCCCTAAATTTGTCAAGTCGTACACTAAATTTACCAATTTATATTGTGTGACAAGCTAGTTTTTTCCAATTATATTGCTAACTAATTTTGGTTTACTAAGTCTTTCTGAGTTGTTTACCAATGTTTAGTTGGTTTTTTTTTTTTTTCCAAAGAATATCTTATTTGCAAAAGAAAAGAAAGATGGTAATTAAAGCAAAATACACTTACTAAGTAACTTAAAAGAGAGTTGATAATCCAAAATTATCTAATAAACTTAATTAGAGAAAAGTTGATAAATCACCTTAATTAAGATCGTTAATTTCTAAAAAGTCGTCAAACTTTAAAGCATTGCAAATAAGAGTTTGTAAATAATAAGGAAAGTTGGGAATGGGTAATTTTTAAAAAGAGTTAGTAAATGTAAAAGTTAGTAAATGTAAAATTTGTAGCTCAATAGAAAAGCTAGTGAATGAAAAATAATAAATGAATATTGGTAAGTAATTTAAATGAGAATCGGCAACCCAAAATCAATTGGTAGTTTAATAAAACAAAAATTGGTGAATCCCTCTAATTTAGATTGGCAATTTTCCATGAGAATCTAGGGCCAAACTTTAGAGTGAGAAAAGGAAAAGAAAAAGTACAAATCTATAAATATCATCTAAGAAAGATGGTACTATGCACATTCATGTGATACAAATCCCGTTAAGTTGATAGTGAAATTAAGGAGAAGAGGAAGTCATTTCCACATAAATCTAGGGCTGCCTTATATTGGTAATGCACATCTAGATCACCGGGAGGCGTGCTTCGAAACTTTCTTGTGACGTTGGATTCTTTCCTTGCAAGTCGGGTTATGATTAGGTCAATGGCGATCAGCTTAAATTAAGTGGATGCTGATAAAGCTAGGAAAAGTGTTTACAGTAAAAAGGAATAAAGCAGGGAAGAGACAAAAGGTAAAGGGAAAGTCACTGGGACATGTCTCCATTTACGACGACTTAAAACTTGCCACCGGTCAAACACCTAGAATAATGGGATGAACTCACCAGTCACTAAAGGCGATTCTCTTAAATGATTATTCGTCGTGGTTCATGCTACCACTCGTTTCTCCTCCCGGGTTTTCTTTTGGAAAAAAGCACCTGAACTTCTAGATGTTATCTCAATTCTCTCCCATTTAACATTAACATGGAAACCTCATTTGATAGCGATAGACTTGGAAACACACTTGTTGTCTAGTGGTTGGAGCTGCAGAGAGGATGCATATGAATAGGGCCATTTAGGTGCATTTACATGAGTTTAGATATCAGATTGTAATAGGATGGCTTCTCTCTCTTTATTTTTAGAGAGAGAAAATCGTCTTGAGAGCCGGAAGATGAACTTCGCAAGGCACACGGTCGCCAACCTATGCCTTAGCGATTTTCTCCATTTGCTCGTTGATTTTGTCGATTCTAGATTGGCTATTCCTTATATACCTACGGTTGATACTTCTAGAGAACTTTCTCATGGTTGCTTGAGGGGTGTTGTCTCGTTTATTTTGATGGATTCTTCCAAAACTGAGCTCAAAGTTGAGTTGATGATCTGATTACGAGAATCGTTGTTGAAGAATAGAAAACGCTTGAGGGAGACACATGTATATTTGAGGAATGGCTTTGATCCATGTTGGAATATTCTTAAATTGATAGGTAAAGAGATATCACATAAATAGAAACTAGAAAGACCATGTAATTCTGGTAAATAAGTGATGTGAAATGTTTTAACAAAGCATTTCTTCTTTGATTAATGATAGCTTTGCGCTACTGGGATTGCTTTAGTTATAAGCATATAGATCTTGATCCGTATATGGAAAAAAAACCTGGACTAAGGAATATAGAGCTTCACAAATTTAGGCAAGGATAAATGACACAGCGTACATGTAATGAAGAGATGTGTTTATTAGGTAGATCGTACATGGAATGAAGAACAGTGTTTATTACAACATTCTGTGTTAAGTGTAGACGAAGCACTCGCGAAGCCAAGATAATCAGATTATGCTGTAAGAAAAAGTAAAACACTCAAGCACATCCAATGACAAACTGCATGATATGTAGGCTAGACACGTTACACCCTCTCTCCGACGATGAAGAAGGACACAATCAAAGCGATAACTCCGATCACCACGGACGGAAGCATGAACAAGCCATTGCTCGTTGGCGTAGGCGCCATGTGCATGCCTGGTGGCATTTGTTGCCATCTCCATCAGGCGATGAATCGCCGTACTGAGCAGTGACCGCCATGACCGAGACGAAGAGACAAAGAGACATCAACCCCGTTTTGAGGAGGGAAGAAGCCATGTTTGTTTGGGTTACGATTATAAATCTTCCCGGGGATGAATCAATAAGTTCACCGTGGCGATTGTAGTTCTTCAGGCCCCAAATATATAGGCCTCAAGGCATGTGAAAACCACGACAGGCGACGGGCTTAGGAGGCTGGACGGTTTTGTCTCCATGGAGACGTTAAAATTGAAGATTGTATCTATATTTTATCTGTGATCTCTATGTTTGTGTTTTTTCTTCTTATTTTCTTTTGGCAAATTTGAACAAGAGTTTTGACTAATGTCTTTGGCAATATTCTACCTCGTAACAATGCGTAATTTATTTTAATTGCATAGTAATTAAACGGGCCTGATAAACATTACCTAGCGTGGGATACATCCCGTCGTAGAAGTCGATGCAGATGTTGATGAGCTTAAATTAATATGTTGGACGAATTATTTCAGCATATTAAACTTATGGAAAACGATGAATATATATATATATATATATATATATATATATATATATATATATATATATTTATATAGACACACAAATTGGTATTTCCGGGGCGGCAACAAGGAAGATAATGGGTCCCATGTGTCTTAAAGCAAATGCTACCAGAGTTCTCTCTTGCATCCCAGCAAAGCTCTTTGGCCCAATTCTATGCGGATTGTCTTGCTTTAGGCATATTTTCTATTATTTTCCCCGCTTAATTCCTGACGCCTAGAATATATTAAAGTTATTGCAACATATAGAGCGAATATGTCTATACACTGCCTACATTTTTATGGGGGATTTATGGTGCTCAGAGGCCCGCTTCATGTACTCAAATGGATTATCTTAATGAAATGAAGTTGATCTTTTCGATCAAAATAATAATAAATAAATAAATCATAACTTGGCCACGCATTAGGCTGCCATTAATCAAGCAATGACTCGAAGTGATAAGATGGTAATGTTAGAGGATGATTAACCAATATTTTAAAACATGTAGGACCGTCAAAAGAGTGATCCAAGTTGGGTTTAGGTAAGTTGAAAATGGTCCAACTCAAAATGACTTATTTAAACTATATTGTTTTATTTTAAAGCAATACAATTATAACAATACATACCCAATCTGACCTGGACTCCATTCTTAACAATTTTTCTCTTTAAATTGTTGCCTCTGAAAAATGAGTGATTCCATAGATCAGCTTGCCGAGTTAATGAGAGAATTCAAGGGTCAGATTATGGATGGGGTCATGAAGTTAGTGATGAAGCTAAGGGTGGTGTATCTTAGCCGAGTGACGAGCAGCGCCCCTGCTAAAACTATGAATATAACCATTAATTAGAGCTCAATGTTGATACCCCTCCATATGAGAAATCAATAATTATTCAAGAAGATGTTCATATCAATATAAATCTGAAGATTTTGATACTCACATTATCCACTCATTGCACAATTCTTTCTCCATATTGGCAGGGAAGTGGATACGCGATTTATCTTACATGAAGTCTCTTGTAGAACTTGAGGACGATACATGTTGGATGAGAAAAAATAGGAGCCATCATCGCATCACATTGGTCATGTTATTCAATCCAACAGACTTGTCCCCTTTTCCCAGCATTTCAGGTGTTCAAAGGGAAACAAGACTCCTAAACCAGTTCCGAGTTCAGGGAACAGACTCTTCTGGAAATACAATAACTATGACACATATCATCTTTTGTTCATCTAGTTCGGAGAAGTTCGGTAAATGCAAAATCAACAAATCACAGATTTCTAAGACCCATCAAAAGGGGAACATTAGACAACTGAGAAAAATCGACTTGAGGAGACCGGCTCAATACTTTGATGCACTATAATCCAATCTAGTCGCCCCTTATTAGCTCTTCTTGTGCAGGGGCTCTCTTCGACGTTACAGAAATCAGGGAGGCCAGCGACGCCAGAGCCTATCAATTGGAATCAAAGAGGAGGGAGAAAGCTCGCAAGTCATGATCGGTGGAACTAAAGAAGGAGAGACGAGAGAAGCGAAAATTAAAAGGGAACCGAGACCTGTTTCCTTAACTGTTTTTTTTTTTTCCTTTTTTCATCCTGTTTCCTTAACTTCACTATATTGATTAAGCGAGTTGAAAGTGGGTTTATAACATACTCACCAAAACTCATCCTTTTGGGGCTTTTTGCGTAAGAACCCATCATGGCTTATATTTTAAATTTGAGGTGACTCATATCTAATCCACATCAGTAAATCTAGGTTAAAATATTGGTTTATGACTCTTTTCAAAAGTTGCTTCTTTAGCTTGCAGTTGAGACTTCTCCAACACTTCCTCTTCAAGATGAGGCTCCATTTCCACTCTTCAAGAAGAACAAAATATAAAGGAAAAAGTACCAAAATAGTCCTAAATCTTTTGTATGGGTACCAATTCAGTCCTAAACTTTTTTATTGGACCAATTTAGTCCTAAACATTTTCACATTAGTACCAATTCAGCCCATCCGGTTAATTTAAGCAGGAAATTGCTGATGTGGCAGCTGGCGGTCTTATGTGGACAAATTTTATATATTTTTTTATATATTTTTGAGATTTTAAAATTATTATTATTATTATTATTTTCCTTTCTCCTCACCCCTTCGCCGACAAGGTCGTCGGCCGACCATCGCGGGCCACGGGCTGGTTAGGGGCGGGGTGCCGTGCCCTCGTCGGCCATAGGCGAGGTGTCGGCCCCCGCCTAGATCCAGGGCAAGGGCCGAAACCCTCACTTGTTGGGGTAGGCGAGGGCCTCTGCACTCTCATCGGCCACATGAGAGGGTGCGACGGCCCTCATCAGCCACAGGCGAGGGTGCGAAGGCCCACGCTCGTGGCGGCAAGAGCCGCGACGCCACGGGCGAGGGCCACAGCGGCCTCGCCTGGATCTAGGCGAGGGCCGCCACACCCTCGCCGGCCACAAGTGAGGGCTGCCGCGCCCTCGCCTGTGGCCGATGAGGGCACAGAGGCCCTCGCCTAGATTTGGGCAGGGGCCGCACCCTCATTTGTGGCCAACGAGGGCGCGGCGGCCCTCCCTAGTGGCCAACGAGGGTGCAGGGCCCCTCGTCCTGACCAGCCTATGGCCGGCGATGGTTGGCTGGCGATCTCACCGGCCAAGGAGTAAGGAGAAAGGAAAAAGAAAAATAAATTAAAAAGCTAAAAAAAATTAAAATTTATAAAATTTATCCACGTAGTGCCACATAAGATTGCCGGCGACCACGTCAGCAATTTCCGGCTTAAATTAGCCAGATGGACTGAATTGATACTAACGTGAAAAAGGTTTAGGATTAAATTGGTCCAATTGAAAGTTTAGGACTGAATTGATACTAATACAAAATGTTTAGTACTTTTTGTTACTTTTCCCCAAATATAAACTTTAATAGAAAAGGAATCAAAATGATTGCACAAAATAGCAATTTAGTTATTCACGAAAAGTATATATACATACATTAACATATCCCTACAGAAAATTTAATTTTTTTCTTGGAACAACGTGCCCTCCTAATATAAGTCGATGCAAAATATATGGCTCGAGGTTATGTGCCAAAGTTCCAAAAAGATTGTTGAAACTATCCAATATTTTGGTATAAATAGTGGGCTGCCAGAACTCATTGATGTATACCTGCTGTACGAAAGCCGTGCTAGATAAGCCTGAAAGAAGCGGAACTAGAAGAAGAGGAAGAATAAGATGCCCCAACGTGATTCTCGCTTGAACCGGTGGGGAAGGCAAGGCAGTGCCCAATAAAAACGCAGCGGTTCTCAAATGCGTTTGCACCGTTAATGTCTAATAAATGGACCTATCGAAATAATTGATTACACTTTTCCAACATGGAGAGGGGAGGTGGGGGTCTGAATCCCCACATTTTCGGAGGGGTGTCGGGGTGAGGATGATATAGTTTCAGAAGTGGGTTTTGACTCCCACGCCCTGCAAGGACGCATGACAAAAGTCTGAAAGTGAGAGTTAAAATAGGAATAGAATAGGATCAATGAAAAAAAAATGATTACATATTTTTTAGAACTTTTAAAATTTAATCCGAAAGTTTCATGACTTAATTACAATTTAGTATAAGTTTGAGGGTTTTTTGTGCAATTTTCTCTTCCTTTTTTCAATATCTACTAACGAGGATATTGAAAGCAAAACTTTTAATTTGCCTTCCATATAATCCGTAATCGTAGCTTCTGTTTTTCCATTTTGCGTTCCTTAACGACGAGCAATGCCAGCATAAGTGGTGCTGTCATTGCTTGAAAACGACGGTGCAATTTCAACCACACTTTCTTTCCCTGTTTTTCCATCCAGATCCTCTTTTGATCTCCAGCCTGTCTTTTTCCTTGGGACTTTTTCTTGTCCGGTACGAATCTTTCTTTCTATTTTTACAAATTTTAGAGCTTAATTGCTATGCAAAGCCAAAGTGTTACAACGTTAAGATAATCTGATTCAAATCACACTTCACAATGTTGACTCTTAATTTTCTTTTGGCCAAAACCTTTTACACTTGATTACTTATAGGCCTCACTCGGTTCCATATGTAAGGAATCCTCAAATGGATTACCATTTCAAGCAATATCTTTCTCTAGAATGATATTTTTTATTTTCGTCATTGGGATGAAAATGAATTGTGCTTTTTGGAGAAAACTTCTCATCAGTAAACAACGATCAACTGTGATCGGAAGCGATCAGTGGCAAGTTGGCAATTAGCGGTGGCATTGGTGACCGACATTGCTGACTACTAGCGATTGATGAGTAATGGAGGCAGTCAATAGAGTTGTGTTTTTGACAATTTTGTGGTTATAGAAATGTGAAAATGGAATTGCAATAATATAAGTAATTAAATAAAATAAAATCTAATAAAAATTTTATCAATTATAATTGTAGTTAACACATGATGCACGATAAGTCAATCAAATCAAGTACGTGGCACACTTATTTAGCATATGCTTTTTTATTTTAATTTGAGACGACTCTTGTCAAATGTGAACGAACCTTACCTAATCCTCCATGACATATAAAGACAGGCTCTTTATGTCGGCAAGGGGGGCCGGCAAGGCGCAAAGATTAATTTCACAAACAAAAAGAATTTTCCAAATATTTTACAAGGCACAGATCTAGCCATATTATCATCGCACGATATCACGGGACGCAAAGGTCTTTTCAAGCTACTAGTGGTTTAGGCTCAATTAAGCAATGGCAAGTTTCATGTGATGCACGACGCCATGGCCAGATGATGGCCCAAAGACGTCCAAAATTCGGTGGAAAGACGCCATCTGGAGTCATTCATTTAATACTCGAAAGTCATTGATTGGATCTTCGATTCTTCTTTTTTTATTAAAGGGTGCGTGCCCTCCAAGCCACAAATTACGCCAGTCACATCTTTTTTGGGACTGCTTCCCTGTATCTATCTGTACACTGCGGCAAAGCAGTCCCGCGATATTGGTCCGGCGCCTTCATTGCGATGTCTAAACTCGTTGAAATGATATCGCATTTGTCGGTTCTTTTGCTAAGTATAGGCCGATTCGTGGTAACTTTCTATCAGCCAGTCCAAGCAAGACCTCTTCTTTTCTCCGATACGGTGCTATCAGTCTAGTCTTGGTTACGAGTCAACTTGCACATTCCCCGAATTACTTACTGTACGTGCGCGTTCTCTTGGGACATCTTCTGCAGCATGGACCTATGTTTCCCGTTACAATGTAGAGTAACATCATAGAAATGTAATGATTATGAGAAGATTAGTGTTCAGAGATTTATTTATGCCCACCCTCTGTTTACTGCTCGCTCGTTGTGTAACTTGAAAGTATGCACATAATCAAAAGCGTATGTCGTCTAGCATAGCAAATTTAAAGTTCATTTTGGGGTCTTATCCTTGTTTTGTTTTGTTTGTTTGTTTTTTTTTTATGGGTTCGGTACTTCTTGTTCTTGTCAAGTTCATGAAATGGGGAAAGCTTTGAGGATACTATTCGACATTATTTGCAATTATCACATTATGATACAACACTATTTCCGTCACTTTTTATTTTAACCGTAATGCTCTAATTTATGACATTATTCTGTTCAACTCAATTTTATAGCGTGACTCTCTATTAGCCCCTTATCTACATAAAAGAAAAAAAATATATATATAAGGAGGAATTTTTTAAGCCATGAAAAGTAGAATTGGGAGGGGCAATCGATGCGAGAGTACTTTTGATTTTTTATCCACTCCTCATTTATGTTGTTTTTAGAGAAAAAGTCACACAAAAAATCTCAAATTATGTCAATTGTAACACATTTATCATCTACGAGATAAAAAAACCTTAAACTATACCCACCATGACACATTGACTGCAAAATAAATTTGTATCGTCAAAAATTCCAAATTTGTATCCATGATCAAAATTCTATTATATGATTTTACAGCCAAAACAACGTCATTTTTTTTTTATTTCACTTAAACCTCGTGAGCGCTATGCCAACATCATTTAAGCTTCATTGTTCATATAGGCAAATTTTTAATGGTGTTCATTGATGAGACCTTAACAGATTGTAAATATGTCATATAGGTATAATGTTTCAATTTTAATTTCCAATACATAAATAAGCTCCATCATATAAGAACATGATTTCACATGAATCCTATTAGCTTGTAAGTTATACCTTTCATTTAGTTAGCATTTCCTTTATCCTCACTTAGAATTTAATATCCTTTGAGTGTTTAAAATCTCTCTTTTTTTTTATATCTATATTGTATAGGGAAGTAAATAAATATCACGTGTGGTGCTAAAAATTATATGTGTAGGCGAGTTGAACAAGATTATCTCCATTACGTCAGATTAATCTAAATAAAAGAATAGATTCTTGCTAACTATTTAATCTCCTATCATAAAATCAAATTACTTACTCCCATTGATGTCATACTTGTGTTCTTTGTTGCTTTCAACTTATTACTTTCTGTGTGTAATTCTCTATATAATTAACCATAATTACTGTAATAAAGAAAATGATATAACAAGCTTGTAATGAATGGATAAAAATGATCAATGTGTTGTTAATACCTAAAATTACCCTTACTGTCATGTGTTGGTCACAGAGGATGAAAACATTGAAAATCATTCTCACTATTACGTGCGAACTGTGATTAACATCAACCCAACCCACCAGCCCACCAGCCCATGTTAATCATAGAAACGAAGGATGGCCAAGAGTTTCAAAAGCCCTTGGGCTAGATTTCAATGGGCATACAAATGGAGATACACGATTTGACGATAAAGCAATTGATTGCCACGTATCCAAGCCAAGAGATGCTATCGAAGACATGGAATTCGGATGGAATTGACATCAGGATTTATGCGGGAACGATAGATGCTTAAAACAGCACACAAAGTCAAAGGGGTGGTTAATACTTGCTGAACAAGTCATGCGGGCATCGTCGAATAAGTCAAACAACAAGATATGGATAAATCGATTAAGCAAAGAACTTGGAGCAACTTTTAAGGAGGAAGCAACCGACCACCGACAATTACCAAATTAGCCTATAAATACTGCAGACAATCCAACAAAGTCACCCCCGAACAACACACAAAATTTCTTTTATTTTACTCTTTTAGTTATCTTAGCCTAGTTTAGATATAGCTTTAGATCCCCGCCATAGATTCAATTTCGACGAGTATTTATGTCCTAAGTAGTATTGTTGATTAGATTACAATATTGTCCTACCATCTAGCGTCGTTGATTAAATTATGACGTTGTGTCCTCATATCAATCTAGGAGTAGTACCTACCAAGTGTTGTTTCCAATGTTTAGCGTCCTCGATTAGGTTCGGACATTGTGTCCTCAAACCCAATCAGAAGCAATGTTTTGCCAATATTGCAGTCAATGTCCAGTGTTGTCGAATTATCTTCAATATTATACGGACCACTTTGATTTTAATGGGCTTTCATTGGTATATTAAAGTAAACTTGGATCGAGCTATTGATTGGATTTCACCATTGGTTATTATTAATTTTTAAGCTTATATTAAGTGACTCCATTAGATTTGGGATGATATAATATACATATATCCTTGTTAGCATTTGACCTTGTCTGTCTAATACTGGTACAGAACTTAAGTCTTTTATAATAAAAAAACAAAATATAACATTTGATGAAAAATATTTCATTGCTGAATCCAAAATCGGAGAAATAAGTGTATTATTTTAGTTATAATCATACTACGGGTGAGAATCGGTTCTTAAATCATATTGTTGGAATCGGCAACGCAGCAAAAGCGGATCGTAATTTTGCAATTATATCGGGAGCTATCGAAATTGACGGAAATAAAACGAGAAATAATAAAATGACACCAGAAATTTACATGATTCGATCCAAATGTCAGAACCTACGTCCATGAGGAGAGTCAATAAAATAATTTCCTATAAATCGAATAATTATAATATTACAATCACTCATGCACTCATATATTTTTCACCCTACTTTATACCCGATACCTATGATATTTAACAACTTAATTCAATGGACTTAACTCCGCACAAACCTCTCGAAGCTCACGGCTCTCACTCTCTCTCGAGCTCTTTTCTCTCACTCTCTCTGCCTGCATCTTCAGACGTCTTCTCCTTCTCTAGGGAGAAGGGCAGAAAACAATACAAAAAATGAAAGTAAACGGTCTCATTAAATGCAGCACAGGCGCCCACAAGACAAGCCCACAGTCGGTACCGACGCCCACCATATTTGTCGGCATGCATGCAGATTGTGCATGTGCATGTGCATGAGCATGCATTTAATGACGCAGAAGAAATGAGTGATAATAGTCAAACAAACGTGTGCCTATGATCCTTGAAGATAACCGTGAAAAGGGGTGGGCCCCCGTCTTCGAATTTCTTGTTCCTGGAGAGAAGCAAGAAGCAAGCGCTATAGGGGCCTTCCTCATGCATTTGCAGCAGGTTGTGGGTCCCTTTATTTAATGCAGAAGATTGCGGATGCCTTCCTTTTCGGCTAAGGCAAATCTCTTCTCTGGTTTCGCTTGCCCGCCTGAGACTCAAAGAACTTAAAGCACTCATGCCGCTTCCTTTGGCTTCTTCCTTCTACGCATGGAGATAGGGTTAATGGCGGAACAAAATTCGAAGACATCACAAAGTCTCCCCTGAACTTTGTTTATTTGGCCAGACTTATGCGTATTTATCCAACGGACTCAAAATCGAGACATAATTTAACACATATAATGATATAAGAATATTATTGAAAAGTTTAAATCACAAGATGCTTTTTCATACTTTTGACATTTCGATTTTAGTATTTCCATCCCTTTTGATTGACCTAGATAATATTTACAAATTCCTAACGAACAGTCGTAACAAAATCCGTCATTCCAAAACTATCATTTCAAGAGCCATCATCTATGCTCGATAAAATCACTTTCCAATGGCTGACGCGTTAGTATTTTCTAGAGTTATGGTGCTAAAAAAAGCCCCGACGGGTCGATTCAAACAAGTCTCGCGATTGCTCTGAACTTTTTCCCATCCACTGTCGGGCACCACGCGTAACAAATCGTACGATCGTCGCTCGCCAATCAATGCTTTTCTTCTAGAGGGCTGGCATATATAAATTACGACCCTCTTCTTTTGTGGGAATTCAGTATACGGATGAAAATGGAGGCTGAGCAACACAGAGCCCATGTCGTGGTTCTTCCATATCCAAGCCAGGGCCACATCAACCCTCTCCTCCAATTCGCAAAGCGTTTGGCTTCCAAAGGACTCAAGGCCACACTCGCCACAACTCACTACACGGTCAAATCCATCCATGCTCCGAACGTCGGGGTCGAACCTATATCTGACGGGTTCGATGAGAAGGGGTTCGCTCAAGCCGGGAGCGAAGCCGTCTTCCTCAAGTCGTTTGAGGAACACGGCTCGAGAACATTGTCTGAAGTTATCGAGAAGTACTCGAGCACCGACGCCCCCGTCACTTGCGTGGTCTACGACTCCTTTTTCCCGTGGGCTCTCAATGTGGCTAAGCAGCATGACATATTCGGTGCTGCATTCTTCACTAACTCAGTCGCGATCTCAAACATATTCTACCGCTTGCACTGTGGATTGCTCAAATTGCCGCTGGAATTCCACGATGAGGCGCTTTTGGTTCCCGGCTTGCCTCCGCTAAACTCACGGGACCTCCCGAGTTTTCTTCAGTCGCCTGGAACCTACCCTGCTTACTTAGCCATGAAGCTGAGACAGTTCACTAACACAGACAAGGCTGATTGGATTTTTGGAAACAGCTTTGAGGCCTTAGAATATGAGGTATGGGAAATTCACATGATAACATTGATATTGTCCTCTTAGTTCTATTGCACATCGATTTGAGTTTCATCTTCCTCATGGTGGTCGATCAGGTTGTAGGGTCACTAGAGCGAGTTTCAACATTTAAAACCATCATCAATTGAAAAATCTATTCCAATTATGAATTGCAAAGTACATGACACTACTTAACACGAAATGAAGTATAATTTTATTTCCTTAAAACCCTTAGATTTTCTATCAAAAGTTGTATTTTCTCCCACAAAGTGCTGAAGATGTTGGGCCACACCACTGCATAGTAATGCTTAGAATCTTGGATATGATCAATTTTGTATCCCAGATAATTATCTTTCTAATTAAGTTCTTCATGATGCATATTATGCTAGGAAGCAATGAGCATATCGGGCCTTTGGCCAGCAAAGTTGATCGGTCCAATGGTCCCATCTACATACTTGGACGGCCGCATAGACAAAGACGACACGTACGGCGCAAGCTTATGGAAGCCGTTAAACATCGAGTGCGCCAATTGGCTCGAGACGAAGCCTCCTAAATCGGTTGTGTACGTCTCCTTTGGAAGCATGATTTCATTGACTGCGGAGCAAATGGAGGAGATAGCATGGGGGCTAAAGGAAAGCGGCTTCCCTTTCCTATGGGTGGTGAGGCCTTCTGAGCTCGATAAGTTGCCCCAAGGGTTCGGAGAATCAATTCAAGAAAAGGTCATGATCACCACGTGGTGCAACCAATTGGAAGTCCTGGCCCACCGAGCCACAGGGTGTTTCATGACACACTGCGGGTGGAACTCGACCCTTGAGGGGCTGAGCATGGGGATCCCGATGGTCGGGGTCCCCCGGTTCGCCGACCAATTTACCAACGCCAAGTATGTGGAGGAGATTTGGGGAGTAGGAGTGAGGCCCAAAGAGGATGAGGAAAGGGTGGTGAGGAGAGAGGAGGTTGTGAAGTGTCTGAACGAGGTGATGAGAGGAGACAGAAGCGATGAGATGGAGAGGAATGGAAGGAAATGGATGGAATTGGCTAAGGAAGCAATCAGTGAGGGCGGGAGCTCTGACCGGTGCATCAATGAATTTGTGGAGCATCTGGCGTCTCACGGGGAAGGAGGGAGACAAGTTGATTGAGGGGGCATTATCAAGTCTCAGATTTAGTGATTCTATGGTCTTTTCATGTTCTCTATCGTTTGTCTGTCGGCATTCTTGTTTTTTAGGTTTTCTTTGTTGTCCAATCAATATCATTTAAGAAAGACATGACGGATTCCAAACGCCATAAATATTCACATCATTACATAAAAGCGATGGAATCTTGAAACTTCGCCTATTACTTCCTAACTTTGGCATCATTTTGTATGGAAATGTTAGATCGCGTCTTACTTAGCTTCTAATTAGCAAAAGTAAATGGGTTGGCAGAGACTCTTTAGATTTATTAAAACAAATAATAAGAAAATAAAAATCATGTTTGTTACTACTTGTAAAGTCGGCTCACATAAGCATTCACAAAGCTTTCGATAGTTATGTTGTCAAATTAGTGAGATTTAGTTCGTTGTGCCAACAAAAGTAAAAGATAAGGAAGAAAAAGGATGAGAATTGATTAAAGTGTGCCATAGGGTTTATGTACCAAAACTCATCTAAACCACAAATCCCGTGTTAAATATTATGGAATCCACAACACTCGAGTTGTCTAAGCTTTTCGAATGGATGCATCTGTCACAGATGGACTGCAGTTTGGTGCTAGAATTAGATGATGGCTAAGGGCGCGTTTGGTAACGATTTTGTTCCTGGGAGTAGATTTTGATCAGAAATGATTTTTTTTTTTTT
Organism: Eucalyptus tenuipes; assembly: GCA_014182365.1. Taxonomy (NCBI): domain Eukaryota; kingdom Viridiplantae; phylum Streptophyta; class Magnoliopsida; order Myrtales; family Myrtaceae; genus Eucalyptus; species Eucalyptus tenuipes. The sequence goes on along the minus strand of CM024538.1, from coordinate 24,722,721 downwards.
ATTTTGTTTCCTGGAACAGATTCTAAGCATTTTAAGCATTTTTTTTTTTTTTTGAAAACTGGAGAGTGATTATCTGGTTGTTGAATTTTGTAAACCATCAATGTAGCTGAAGTCAACAGCCATTTCAAACCAGAGAGATTATATCTATTGGGGAGGCGTTGTTATTTTGAGTATTTTGCTTGTTTCTAGACCATTAATTTTTCAATTATCTATAAAAGAGAGCAGACACTGATAGTTCTAACTTGCAGATTCAGGAGATAGTGACGACTGGCAAGTTGTCTAAGTTGGAGCACTTTGAAACAATTGAAAAGGTATACAGAGAGTTTTGCACTGCCAGTGAAATGGTACCACTCAATAAATCCTGATGCTCGCATATTTGAGCAGTTTCCTTTCCTTGTTTCCAGTCATGGGGTGCATCAATGCAGACACTGTATTGCAACATTTGCAGCAACCCAAAATAGGTATACATTAATTTTTCAATTATCTATAAAAGAGAGCAGACACTGATAGTACTAACTTGCAGATTCAGGAGATAGTGACTACTGGCAAGTTGTCTAAGTTGGAGCACTTTGAAACAGATGAAATGGTATACAGAGAGTTTATCCAAAGTTTGACATTTACCTTTAACTGCACTGCCAGTGAAATCGTACCACTCAATAAATCCTGATGCTCGCATATTTGAGCAGTTTCCTTTCCTTGTTTCCGGTCATGGGGTGCATCAATGCAGACACTGTATTGCAACATTTGCAGCAACCCAATATAGGTTGACTGAATTTCTGTATTGAGATATTATCCCTTGGTTTCATCGAAATATGGATTGGCACATGAAGCTGAAGTACTGTGTTGTTGTTTCCGTAGTTAACTATTACTTGCTCTTTCGCATCTATCGTGCACATACATTTCGCCAAGCTGGGGCTTTTCCTTTTGATATTATTCTGTGCTCTGGTCACATGAGAGAGCAAATGAAGTACATATGTAGTTGAATTTCTGCTGTTTCATCTGATTATAGGTGCAGACAATCAGTTTGTTTCACGAAGTATGAGGGATTGGTCCAACAACTGCACTGAAGTTGTATGAAAAAGGATACCGTACACTTGATGACCTGAAAAAAGAGGAGTCATTAACGCATGCTCAGAAGCTAGGTCTGAAATACTTTGATGATATAAAGCAGAGGATTTCACGTGATGAGGTATTCTTCCCAAAATCTTTGCCAATCCCAGCACCTCCTGCTGAAAGAATGATTTGAGTATGATAGGTGGCATTTATGACCTAACCTGAAAGTTGAAGTTCTATGAGCCCCTAAAGGGACTAGGAAAGGAGAAAAATATGTAGAACATTGAATATTAAAGTTGGAACTTCTGGTTTTACTTTATCTGCTACTCATTTCTCCCCAATTTCCTAGGTTCAAGAGATGGAGTAACTTCTTCAGAAAGCAGGTGAAGATGTCTTGCCTGGGGTGAGCACAATAATTTAACTGCTTGATTTTCATATCTGAGGAATTTAAGTTTTAAACTGGATGTGTATAAATTATTCTGGAATAGCCTCTGTATCCGACCCTAATGTGCGACTGCTTAAGCAGGGCTTCTTTTCATATTTAGTGAGGAAGAATCTCTTTCACCTGCGGAAATATAATACTGTTGAGAAGGTTTTGTTTCAGTTGGAAATTGGTTCTCCTGGTGACATTGATTTGCTATTCATGCCCAGTGTCAAAATAATTTCTTAAACTGCTAACTCTGGGCTCTTTTAGCTTGGCACAGTTCTTTTGCTCTTCATTTGTGAACTACTTTGTATAATGATGCCTGCTGTTTGATTCGTATTTCTGGTGCAGGTTGAGGTTGCTAGCAGAATCTAAGGGATTTAGACTTGATGACACTGGACTCTTTCCTGCAACTCATGGTTGGGGCGGAAAATGGGTAATGTCTTAAGTCTTTGCGCCCTCATACGGGGGTTTGTGATTCCTTCGATGGTTACTTATGCATGGCATGCCTTTCTCTATTGCAGGGTTCAATGGGAAGCGCCAGCATAAAACTGTATACAGAGAGGGAGGTTTTTGATTTCCTGGGTTTCCCCTGGCTGGAACCTCACGAAAGAAACTTATAATAAGGCGGATGGTCGTTCTTGGGCTGTACATATGTAGGACGCCGAGGCTTAAAAGGATAGGGAGGGAGAGATGTAAATACAAGGACTAACATGAAAACTTTGCTCAGCTATATAGCCAGGGCTCTACTGGATTTCATGTCAATCCCCATTTTCCCTGATTTCTTGCTTTCAAGTCGTAAATAAAAGTTTTAGATGGATTGGAATGATACATTTACCGCAAAATAATTTGTGTCGTCGGAAATTCCAAATTAGTATAATTCTGTTAAGCGATTTTATAGCCAAAATGACGTCATTTTTTTTTTTCTTCACTTAAACCTCGTGAGTGCTATGCCAACATTGTTTAAGTTCCATTGTTCATATAGGCAAATTTTTAATGGTGTTTATTGATGAGACCTTAACAGATTGTCAATGTGTCATATAGGTATAACGTTTCAATTTTAATTTCCAATACATAAATAAGCTCTATCATATAAGAACATGATTTCACATGTATCATATCAGCTTGTAAGTTATACCTTTATTTAGTTAGCATATCCTTTATCCTCACTTAGAATTTAATATCCTTTAATGTGTTTAAAATCTATATATATTGTATAGGGAAGTAAATAAATATCACGTGTGGTGCTAAAACTTATCTGTGTAGGCGAGTTGAACAAGATTATCTCCATTACGTAAGATTAATCTAAATAAAAGAATAGATTCTTGCTAACTATTTAATCTCCTATCATAAAATCAAATTACTTACTCCCACTGATGTCATACTTGTGTTCTTTGTTACTTTCAACTTATTACTTTCTGTGTGTAATTCTCTATATATTTAACCATAATTACTGCAATAAGAAAATGATATAACAAGCTTGTAATGAATGGATAAAAATAATCACCGAGTGTTGTTGGTACCTAAAATTGCCCTTACTGTCATGTGTTGGTCACAAATGATGAAAACATTCAAAATCATCCTCATTTTTACATGCAGGCTGTGATTAACATCAACCCAGCCCACCAGCCCATGTTAGTCATAGAAACGAAGGATGGCCAAGAATTTCAAAAGCCCTTGGGCTGAATTTCAATGGGCATACAAATGGAGATACACGATTTGACGATAAAGCAGTTGATTGCCACGTATCCAAGCCAAGAGATGCTATCGAAGATATGGAATTCGGATGGAACTGACATTAGGATTTATGAGGGAACGATTGATGCTTAAAAGAGCACGCAAAGTCAAAGGGGTGGTTAATACTTGCTGAACAAGTCATGCAGGCATCGTCAAGCAAGTCAGATAACAAGATATGGATAAAACGATTAAGCAAAGAACATGGAGCGACTTTTAAGGAGGAAGCAACCGACCACCGATGATTTCCAAATTAGCCTATAAATATTGCAGGCAATCCAATAGAGTCACCCCTAAACAACACACAAAATTCCTTTTACCCTTTTAGTTATCTTAGCCTACTTTAGATATAGCTTCAGATCCCCGCCATAGATTCAATTCCAACAAGTATTTATGTCCTAGGTAGTATTATTGATTAGATTCTAGTGTTGTCCTACAATCTAGCGTCGTCGATTAAATTCTGACATTGTGTCCTCATATCCATCTAGGAGCAATACCTACCAAGTGTTGTTTCCAATGTCTAGCATCGTCGATTAGGTTCCGACGTTGTGTCCTCAAATCCAATCAGAAGCAGTGCTTTGCTGATATTGTAGTCAATGTCTTGTGTCGTCAAATCAGCTTCGATATATACAAACCACTTTAATTTTTAATGGGCTTTCATTAGTATGTTAAAGTAAACTTGGATCGAACTGTTGATTGGATTTCGACATTGTTTATAATTATTTTAAGCTTATATTAAGTGACTCCATTAGATTCGAGATGATATAATATAAATATATCTTCGTTAGCATTTGACCCGTCTCGACCTTGTTTGTCTAATACTAGTACAAAACTTAAGAGTGTGTTTGATAATGTTTCTATTTTGGGAAACAATTTTTTTAAAAACACTTTTTTTTTTTGTTTCTGAACATTTAAATGCGTTTGGTACAACCCAATATATTTTTATGACTTAAACTTTCTTTTAATTTATTAATAATTTTTTATTATATATTTTTTTCTTTTTTCTTTTTTATTATCCTTCCTCCAGCCGATTGCCGGCCGGCGACCGAGCCGGAGAGAAGGGCCAACAAGGTCCGCCGGGTGAGGCTCGCCGGCCACCGGGAGCCTCACCCGAGCCTTGCCCGACCATCGGTGAGGTCAAGCCTTGCCATGATCGGGCAAGGCCGGGACTCGCCCGACCATGGCGAGGCTCGGGGGGTCTCACCGGTGGCCGATGAGGCTCGTGGTGGCCGGGTAAGGCTCGAAGGGCCTTGCCGATGGCCGGTGAGCTCAAGGCAACCTTGCTGGGGGCCGATGAGGTCATGGGCCTTGTTTAGCCGGTTGTCGGCCGGCGACCGGCTAGGAGAAGGAGGAAGAGAGAAAAAAAGAAGAAAAGAAAAGGAAAAAAAAAACTTGATTATTGATTCTTGTTTCTTGAGTTATTCTCGGAGAACAAGAAATAACTTTTTTTGTTTCTTATTTCGATCCCGAGAACAAAAACTTACCAAATACGTTTTTATTTTTTATCTACTCTCGGGAGCAAAAGAATAAAAACACATGTTTCCGGGAGCGTTACCAAACGCACCATAAGTCTTCTATAATAAAAAAAAAATAAAATAAAATATAACACTTGATGAAAGATATTTCGTCGCGGGATCCAAAACCGGAGAAACAAGTGTATCATTTTATTTATAATCATACTATGTGTGAAAATCGATTATTGAAAAGTGCAAATCCCAAGATGCTTTTTCATACTTTTGACATTCCGGTTCTAGTATTTCCATCCCTTCTGATTGACCTGGACAATATTTACAAATTCCTAACGAACAGTCGTAATAAAATTCTTCGTTCTAAAACTATCATTTCAAGTGCCATCATCTATGCTCAATAAATTCACTTTTCCAATGGCTGACGCGTTAGTATTTTCTAGAGTTATGATGCTAAAAAAAGCCCCGACGGGTCGATTTCAAAAAAGTTTCGCGATTGCTCTGAACTTTTTCCCATCCACTTTTGTGCACCACGGGTAATAAACCATACGATCGTCGCTGGCCAATCAATGCTTTTCTTCTAGAGGGCTGGCCTATATAAATTACGACCCTCTTCTTTTGTGGGAATTCAGTGTACCGATGAAAATGGAGGCTGAGCAACACAGAGCTCATGTCGTGGTTCTTCCATTTCCAAGCCAGGGCCACATCAACCCTCTTCTCCAATTCGCAAAGCGTTTGGCTTCCAAAGGACTCAAGGCCACACTCGCCACAGCTCACTACACGGTCAAATCCATCCATGCTCCGAACGTCGGGGTCGAACCTATATCTGACGGGTTCGATGAGAAGGGGTTCGCTCAAGCCGGGAGCGAAGCCGTCTTCCTCAAGTCGTTTGAGGAACACGGCTCGAGAACATTGTCTGAAGTTATCGAGAAGTACTCGAGCACCGACGCCCCCGTCACTTGCGTGGTCTACGACTCCTTTTTCCCGTGGGCTCTCAATGTGGCTAAGCAGCATGGCATATTCGGTGCTGCATTCTTCACTAACTCAGTCGCGATCTCAAACATATTCTACCGCTTGCACTGTGGATTGCTCAAATTGCCGCTGGAATTCCACGATGAGGCTCTTTTGGTTCCCGGCTTGCCTCCGCCAAACTCACGGGACCTCCCGAGTTTTCTTCAGTCGCCTGGAACCTACCCTGCTTACTTAGCCATGAAGCTGAGACAGTTCACTAACATAGACAAGGCTGATTGGATTTTTGGAAACAGCTTTGAGGCCTTAGAATCTGAGGTATGGGAAATTCACATGATAACATTGATATTGTCCTCTTAGTTCTATTGCACATCGATTTGAGTTTCATCTTCCTCATGGTGGTTGATCAGGTTGTAGGGTCACTAGAGCGAGTTTCAACATTTAAAACCATCATCAATTCAAAAATCTATTCCAGTTATGAATTGCAAAGGACATGACACTACATAACACGAAATGAAGTATAGTTTTATTTTCTTAAAACCCTTAGATTTTCTATCAAAAGTTGTATTTTCTCCCACAAAGTGCTGAAGATGTTGGGCCACACCACTGCATAGTAATGCTTAGAATCTTGGATATGATCAATTTTGTATCCCAGATAATTATCTTTCTAATTAAGTTCTTCATGATGCATATTATGCTAGGAAGCAAAGAGCATATCGGGCCTTTGGCCAGCAAAGTTGATCGGTCCAATGGTCCCATCTACATACTTGGACGGCCGCATAGACAAAGACGACACGTACAGCGCGAGCTTATGGAAGCCGTTAAACATCGAGTGCGCCAATTGGCTCGAGACGAAGCCTCCTAAATCGGTTGTGTACGTCTCCTTCGGAAGCATGATTTCATTGACTGCGGAGCAAATGGAGGAGATAGCATGGGGGCTAAAGGAAAGCGGCTTCCCTTTCCTATGGGTGGTGAGGCCTTCTGAGCTCGATAAGTTGCCCCAAGGGTTCGGAGAATCAATTCAAGAAAAGGTCATGATCACCACGTGGTGCAACCAATTGGAAGTCCTGGCCCACCGAGCCACAGGGTGTTTCATGACACACTGCGGGTGGAACTCGACCCTTGAGGGGCTGAGCATGGGGATCCCGATGGTCGGGGTCCCCGGTTCGCCGACCAATTTACCAACGCCAAGTATGTGGAGGAGATTTGGGGAGTAGGAGTGAGGCCCAAAGAGGATGAGGAAAGGGTGGTGAGGAGAGAGGAGGTTGTGAAGTGTCTGAACGAGGTGATGAGAGGAGACAGAAGCGATGAGATGGAGAGGAATGGAAGGAAATGGATGGAATTGGCTAAGGAAGCAATCAGTGAGGGCGGGAGCTCTGACCGGTGCATCAATGAATTTGTGGAGCATCTGGCGTCTCACGGGGAAGGAGGGAGACAAGTTGATTGAGGGGGCATTATCAAGTCTCAGATTTAGTGATTCTATTGTCTTTTCATGTTCTCTATCGTTTATCTGTCGGCATTCTTGTTTTTTTACGTTTTCTTTGTTGTCCAATCAATATCATTTAAGAAAGGCATGACGGATTCCAAACGCCATAAATATTTACATCATTACATAAAAGCGATGGAATCTTGAAACTTCGCCTATTACTTCCTAACTTTGGCATCATTTTGTATGGAAATGTTAGATCGCGTCTTACTTAGCTTCTAATTAGCCAAAGTAAATGGGTTGGCAGAGACTCTTTAGATTTATTAAAACAAATAATAAGAAAATAAAAATCATGTCTGTTACTACTTGGAAAGTCGGCTCACATAAGCATTCACAAAGCTTTCGATAGTTATGTTGTCAAATTAGTGAGATTTAGTTCGTTGTGCCAACAAAATTAAAAGATAAGGAAGAAAAAGGATGAGAATTGATTAAAGTGCGCCATAGGGTTTATGTACCAAAACTCATCTACACCACAAATCCCGTGTTAAATATTATGGAATCCACAACACTCGAGTTGTCTAAGCTTTTCGAATGGATGCATCTGTTGCAGACCGAAGTTTGGTGCTAGGATTAGATGATGGCTAAGGGCGCGTTTGGTAACGATTCGATCCGGGAGTAGATTTTGATCGAAATGATTTTTTTTTTTATTTTGTTCCCTGGAACAGATTCTAAGCATTTTAAGCCGTTTGGTAACTGTTCAAAATTTCTGATTCTAGAATAGAATCGCATTTGATACTTGTGCTTATTGATTATGTTCCAAATCAATTTCTTTTAATTTTTAAATAATTTTTTTCCTTTTTTCATTTTCTTTTTCCTTTTTTTCTTTTTCTTATTCTTCTTCTTCTTCTTCGGCCGGCGACCTCACCGGAGCGTCGCCGGCTCCTCGCGAGGTCAAGAGTCGCCGAGCCTCGCCGAGGCCAAGCCTCCTCGGACCGAGCTTGGCCATCGGCGGGGCTAGGTGAGACCTCGCCGGCCACCGGCGGGGCTCAACGTCGCGAGGCTTGCCCGGCCCGGCGAGGCTCGGCTTCGCAAGATGCGGCGAGGCCGGCGAGGCCCGCCCCGGCCACCGGGCGAGGCCGAGATCGGCGAGCCGAGCCTCTCCGTGGCCGGGCTTACCTCTGGGCGAGCTCGCCAAACTCATCGCCCGGCTCGACGAGCCTCCGGCGAGCGGCGACCGGCGGCGTGCGTGGCGGCGGACGGTCGCGGGCGGCGACGGATGGCGGTCGTGGGATGGCGGACGGTGGTCACGGGATGGCAAAAGGGAAGAAGAAGAAGAGTTGGTTTTGATTCTCAAATTTGTTCTTGGAACAAGAATCAACTTTTTTTTTGTTCTTGATTCCACTCAAATCTGTTCCCAAGAACAAAAATTTTACTAAACGCGATTCTGAGAATAAGAAATAAGAATCAAGCACTGTTTGGATGGTTACCAAATAGTGCCTAAGAGTTAAGCTTGGACCTGATCTCTAGTGTCTCACTAAAAACATCAACTGAAAAACCAGGAGAGCCGCGGGCAGCTGATGCTCAGGACTCAGGACTCCGGCGGGAGGAGGGATGTCGATAAACAACACTAAAACAGTCTGAATGACCTAGCAACAGCGCACAAAGCAGAGCCCCCACTCCGTCCGAATCAAGAAAACAGAGATAGAGAAAATAGAATGCATGCCAGTGGTTTGGGAATCTCAATAGGGGTGTCAAAAAACCCGACCCGACCCGAACACGACCCGAATACGAAACAAGTATTATACTTGTTTCGGGTCTTGATATTGTTTAAGAGACAAATATAAAACAAGCAAAACATATATGTTTAGGGTCGGGTAGGGTCGGAACATTGTTCGACCATGTTCCGACCCGGAACACAATAACTCCAAATCCAAACAAGGAAGCAAACATAAACACTAAACAGGAAACACGTATCTTTCGAGTTTCTCGGTTCCGCCTTCTTCTCCGACGTCGCTCACGACTGCCGGAACCCTAGCCGCCGCCTTCTTTTATACAACTATAAAAGTTTCAGGTTCTTCTTATGTCACTAGCAATAATATGGCGAAGGACGTGTATGGGATTTATATGATGATTGAGAGATATTGTGGAAATGAAGACCAAAGCTTGCGACAAATGGCTCAAAGAATGAAAACGAAATTCCATAAGTATTTTGGCAATGTAAACAACATAAATCTCACTTTATTCATTGCTGCATACTTGACCCACGACATAAGTGGGACTATGTGAAGTAGATGATTAGTCATGTTTACGAAAGCAGGGAGGCAAAAACTTTACAAGAGAAAGTGATAACATCTTTGACATTATTGTTTGAACAATATCGCACGGGTGTATGCCCTCAAAGCAACTTGAGGCTAAAGAGCACAAGGATGGTAAGCATGTCAAGATCCCCAGTGGTTGGTGCTGATATTATGACTGAAATGTATTTTAGCCAAACTGGACAATAATATTTGGATGAAAAATCAGAACTAGACAAGTACTTGGAGGAAGCATGTGAACGTTATAACTCTGAATTTGATATATTAAGTTGGTGGAAAGGAATTTCATCGAGATATCCTGTACTTTCTACTGTTGCTCGAGATATTTTGGCCGTGCCCATCTCGACTGTAGCATCGGAGGCGGCATTTAGCACGGGAGGTCGTGTGCTCGATATGTTTCGGAGTTCCTTGACCCCAACCATGGCGGAAGCTCTTATATGTGCTCAAGATTGGTTACGATCCGCGCCACTTTTACGTTCGGTTGAGGAGGACTTAGAAGACTTTGAAATCTTTGAGTCGGGTGAGAAAAATATAATTGTAGAATATTTATACCTTTCTTTATTTTAATGCATATGCTAGTGTTCTCATTTTTGTCGTGAATTTATTGTAGAATTGCCAAATACGACCACAGAGTCAAGCTCGATGTTGACTTCTCTTGATGATTGACGTATTAGAGGTTAGTATTTTATAATATGCAATTTGTGTAAGTCCTATTTCTTTTTTGCGCTCCTAACAATATCTTTTGGCTTGCTTATGGACCCAAGCTATTGACAGTTGTGATTAATCTTGTTATCGGGACAAGCATTCCAAATTGCTAGGAACAGTGGGGCTTTTGATTTGCATGATTGGAAGGATCATGTATTAGCAATCTACAAGCAAAACTAAGCCTAAGAAACAAAAGTAGAAGCCGAAGAGCGAGGAGGAACAGCAGCAGCTAATTGAGATGCAATCTAGCAAGCAAAGCTCCGGTGATTATGAAGAGAAATGAGCATTTTGGTGAAAGAAAATCATTTCAGTTTTCACATTTTTGTGTCTCAAAATATTATGGTGGATTGTCCACACTCCATGGTTAGATTGGTCTAAGGATATTGCATGCTTTTGACATTGGATTGAATTGATCTTGGTCAGAGTTCCTTTACTGATATTTTTGCTGCCATGAAGCTTTGATGACACCACATGCACAACCCATTTTTGGTTCCCCCTCGGGTTGGCTTAGTGTGGATTAATCTTATTATCTCATATCTAGACGAGCATTTGCTAGGAACAGTGTGGCTTTTGATTTTGTGTGCTTGGTGTGTTCGCGCATCAGGAAAACATTTACTGGATGGAAATTCATTAATTTATCCATAGGCTAATGGACATTATTAAATTGAATTTTCTAAAGTTGAAAATGTATTTTTTTGGTGCGAGAAAATTTAAGATTCATCGTTATGCAAAATTATGTGAATGGACAAGTCACAATTACTCTCTAAAAAGAAACGGTTTCTATGTATAAATGAAAGAAGCAACTTGAGTGTTTAGTGCAAAAATATCATTTCCATTCATGCAATTTAAATAAATAATAGCCTATAACAGTTGCGAGAAGTCGCGAACAACGATGAAGATGAATGCCCCGTTTGACTCTCACCCAAACAAATAGAAAAAAGGGAGGTTAAAAAAATTTAAAAAAAATTATATTATTATAAAAAAAAAAAGAGGAAAACCCGGAAACCCGACCTGACCCGACCCGAATTTTCGATGCGAGTTTAATGTGTTTCGGGTCGGGTCGGGTCGGGTCACAGTACGTGACCCTTATGTTTCGGGTCGGGTCGGGTAACATCAAAACCCGACCCGACCCGACCCATTTACACCCCCAAAATCTCAAGATGCTGAAAACAGAGTCAAAGATTAGAAGGAAAGACAGAGAGCATAAAGACCAAGGAACGGACGCAGAGCGCAGAGAATCGCGCCTTTCAGGCACGCGAGCCCTGGAAAGCCAAGAGAAAAGCGGAGGCCCAGGAAAGCAGCACGCTGGAGAGAATATATTCAGGGGAAACTTCTGCAAAGTATCATCTGGAACTCCTCATGTGCGAAGATTCGAGCAATAAGCCTTGTGACGTGCACGAAGTTATATAGGAATGGACAAAAGCCCTCTTTACTTAAATTAATTATATGTTTCAGATATTCCTATTAAATTATTCAAACACGGTTGTTTAGCCATTTATGTAATATATTAGTACACTTTACGCCCACAAATAGCCAGTTCATGGTCTATATCGTCGGTTCATTTAACATGTGTATTTATCACTTCCATCGCGAAGAACATTGATTATAAAGAATATTCCTAGTCATGACAACAACCTACAGAATGGGTTACCAATTCCACTGAAATGCTATTTTATTTTTATTCTTTGGTTTTGAAGTGTATATGTTGTGTTTAGACACCATTTAGTTTATGGAAACAAATTATTCGAAAAATTATTTTATTAAAAATGATTGTTTGTATTGTTTACAAAAACAATGAACGAAAAAATATTTTTATCGTCCATGAAAATGTTTGAACATAAATTATTGCCGATAATGTAAATATATTTTATTAACTAATTATTTCGAACGATACAAACAACCACTTTTAAATAAATATTTTGTAAATCTATTTTTTTTGCAAAATAGGTGGAATCTTAGGTTTTTTCATGAGCATATATATGAAATCTCTTTTGAAGAAAATAAGAAAAACACACATGCGCGTGTATGTTTGTGTGTGCATATACACACACACAAATGTATACAGTTTCTTAAAATGTGGACCATTATTCATGTGTTCCTTTCTCTTGGTACTTACTTGATGTCCTTTTCTACGAGACCCGGATCCCTGGAGTATCAAAATTTGGCATGAGGGGATATTCAAGTGTCAATAATTAGAAAAGTGGCACTTAAGTGCCAAAATTGAAGTAAAATGGATCGGTTAAGTGCCAACATCAAGAAAATCCGGCCAAAATGCTAATGTGGCAATTTTCTAGCGATGCAAGTGTAAAATAATGTCATTTTACACGTTGACATGATTAGATAAGTGCAAAAACGACATTGTTTTACTATCTGATGTGGGTAAATAATTAATATATATTAATTAAATTAAATTAAAAAATTAAAAAAACCAAGATGGAGGTTGCAAGCAGTGAGGGCATTTAGTATAATTAATATTTATCTTTTTTTTTTAAAAAAAAAGGAGGAGGAGGCAAAAGGCAAGGGCTCAACCCTCGCCGTTCGCAATTGTCTTTTAAAAAAAATTGATTTAAATTTAATTTAATTAATATTTATATTAAGATTCTGACATTTCTTTGTTGAGTCACCTCTCTAGTAAGTCATGTAGGCGAGCAATATTAATAAAAAAAATTACTACGTAGGATTTTCGGTGGAGTTTGCCAGATTTGACACTCAATTGTTCCATTTTAAAAAAAAAACGGTATTTAAATGTCATTTTCATAATTTTTGGTACTTAAATGTCTTATCGTGCCAAGACTTGGCACCTGAGTTGTTCTTTTCCCCCTTTTCTACTTCTCAATGCCTATATGATCTTTTTTAAAACGAAAATAAATTTCTTAAGTATATGGAGATTATATTCTACATAAAACCTAAAACATCTTAGAACTAAGTGGGAGGTGAAGAGATTTCACACAATACAAAGTCAAGATTAGGTATGATAAATCAATTTACAATCATCATCTTCATCATCATCATCAATCGGTCATCATACTCAATTTGGAAATTAGGTATGATAAATCAATTTACGATCATCATCTTCATCATCATCATCAATCGGTCAATATGGAAATTTTGCGTGGCATTAATGGGGTCAAACTAGACTTAGTTATTGCTACCATATTTTAATTATACATACTAATCTGACATCCACAAAGTGAATGAGAAAAGAAGAAGATCTTAAGAATAGTTATTACAATTTGGCCGTAATTACTATTATAGAGGCAGTCTATTATAGTTTTGTTTGTAATAGAGATTACGCTTTAATAACTATTATTGGAAGCAAACACTATCATAGACAATCAATATGTAATAGACTTGTAATGTAATAGAACCTAATGCAACCAATATGTGATGTATATTTCGTGGGGGACCATAGTTCGTGTTGCATTGATTCACCCATGAATGATGCAATTTCGTTTTGTGGAATCAGTTGTCGATCACGCTCCAAACTAACAATTATGATATCATATGGGATGCATTATTATAATTATTCGTTAGCTGGATTTGTTCTTATCTATTTCATATACTACCAACAACTATGGGTTATCGTATGGACAACTATATTTAAATAGCAATAGACTAAATCTCATGGTTGACTAAAAAGTACATCAAATGGGCAAGCGTTGCTACAGTACATTGTCTTTTATGAATTCGTCAGCCGCTACACCTTCTTCTTTTTTCCTATTTTAAGCTAATGCCCAATTCGTGTTCCTCAATACACGTATTGAAATTGAGTGGAGCATTGGGACAATAAAGATGAGCAGCAACTTTTATAGGAAGGACATGTGAGAGGGAATAGATGCGCGTGCGTGAGATTATTTCACCTTGGCACTTCAGCTTCCTTCAAGGCTTGGGCCCAAAAGAATGGTCCCTACGCACCTAAATCTGAAGACGACGTTAGCTTAAACCATTGAACTTAGGCATGGGCTTGTTAGTAAAAAACTCACCAATGACGGGTCAAATTGAATTTGATCAGGTGCGACAATAGCGACTAGCGTGCCCTTCTTTGAAAAGTTCATAGACAGCCCCCTTGTACGTGCATTGGATAGATCGCACTATGGTACGAAAACAATAAAGTGACTCAAGAAATTGGCTTTTGAATTTATGTGATAAACCCTTGTTAGTACTCGAATATGCCACACTTAGGCGCCAAACGACTCGTCTCTGGGTCCCATTTGTCATTTGCCCTGGCAGGCCATTTCAAGCTTGGAAAGACTTTTACTCCATTACGAAGGCATCTTCCAACTCTCGGTGTTTCCATTCACATTTCTCTCGATGGACCGGTCCCTAACTAAACCAATCAGGAAAGTGGTTCTTTTTCGCTTCGACAATTATTCTTTACCGAGCCTTGTCGTCTCTCCTAGTCCCTCCAATAACGAGGAATGGTTTGAAGGGATTTGACGGGGTGGCAAATGGGTCGAAACCGCCTAAGAATAGAGTGGTCCATTCACTACCTTAGATTGGCACGACCCGCTACAGTGGTCCATTCATCCCGACTTTCACCACAATAAGCCAGGCTTCGCGAATTGTGGCGAACATACATTGCCAGTTACCCTAGCGCACTTCCCATGACTCCAAGAAGCACTCTTGAAAATGATCAGAATGAAAATACTTGCAGCCCAAAGTCCCTAAAATCAAATGCAATCAACAAATGTCGCGGAATCTTTCCAACTCACTCAAAAAGAACTTTGCTTTTCTATTCCTCCATGTCGACCACGAGAATTTTGATTAGAAAACCGCGAAAGGAAAAGGCATCGACCCTTTTTTGGGCAAAGTTAAAAAGAAAAGAAATCTTTTAGGGGGCTCTTGAAAAGCGGTATTGTGAGGTCTATAGTTTGGCCCTCAGCTTAGGCTTGAAGGGTAGGGCCCTTGAGCGCTCTATGTTATTTTATTTATTTCTTGAAAAAAAAAGTAATTTATTCTCTGAAATATGAGGTTTTGATCCTTACTAAGTAGAATAATCCAACCATTTGACAATTCCACTTGCCATCCTTCTATGTGGAAAAAGAAATGTGGGGGTTTGAATCTCTACATTCTGGTATGACGATTTAATTTCGGGTGTAGATTTCGACTCTCACACCTTACAATAAGGTAGAGTACAAGTCTAAAAATGAGAATTGAAGTTAGAGTAGAGTAGAACCGACAAAAAAAAAAAAGAAAAAGAATATTATAAGCTATTAATTTTGAACCCTTAAAATTTCTATACTCCTTATTTAGAAAATGCATTATTCGTTTTAATTTCGAACTCACAAAGTATGTTAACTCTTATATTGCTTATTTAACATGAATTTACATATTTGGTGATGAATAAATAGTCCTTTTAAACAGGTTGAGGGTTAAATAGGAGTAATTGCTACCTTATGTCATTTGCTTGTAAACAATAATATTAGGTGACTTCATCCATGTCAAGAAAGATAAGAAATATTGTCCAAGAAAGTGCATACCTTTCTAACTGAATTGCCAATACATGTTCAAGATTATAAGACATGATTACATGTTCAAGATTATAAGCGATGATTATTATGATTATTCTTTTTTTGCAAAGATAATACCGAAAATGCTTGGCACTTTGTTTTTTTTTTTTTTTTTTGTGAACTTAATCTTGCTACCATTATCCCTTGTGTCTTCTATAAATTTTAAAAAAAAAAAATACATATCTTGTACATGGAAAAGTGAAAAGAAAAATGTATTGATATCAATTTCACTACCTTATATTACAGCCCCCGTTGTCCGTATGTTTTATCTCTGTCCCTGTTTGCATCGAGCATGGAGGCTTTGGAAGTAGCTAGGTCCGGATTCATTCATGTTGGGGTTATACTCATTTGGAGATATTTTTCATTTGGAAATAGCTAGGTCTGTTTTACTTTCATGGAATTTTAAGAAAGTATGGAAAAATTATATGTGGACCTATGTATCGATATTTATTCATTTTGAAAATGTCGGGTGCTTAAAATAATGTTAAGATATGTGTGCCACAAGATCTGAAAAATAAATAAATAAAAGTTACTATGGATGGACTATTTGCACCACAATTTTTTACTTCTACAATTGGGAACAACGTGTGATTTAAAGTTCTTCAATAAATCACGTTAACCATTCTTCTATTGTTAAGGCCATATTAAAACATTTACAAAGGATTCTTGACTTGCATAACGAATGAGAATCAACGTATACTGACAAAATTTTATCTATTTTTTAATAAAAAAAAATTATATAGGCCCCACAAACCTTTAAATAATTGACATCCCTCTCGTATTTCGCGTAGAATTGGATGTTTCTTCTTTCTCCAATTCTAAAGGAATTCAAAAAGACAACTAAGGATATTCACCATTAATGGGCACTCTATTATAATAATCCCAAGAAATATATTAATAAATCCATATGGCGAAACGAAATTAATTGCATCATACTGGTCGCCATAGATTGCTTTTTGGTAATTTTTTGATGGAGATACGAATGAAGCCAATCAACGGCCAGGCTTTTTCAAGGAGTGAACATGGTTGAATTTTTCTCTTAGGTAAAAACAATCGTAATTGGTGACCGTGGGACTAGTTCTATTTGTCCATTTGATGCATCTAAGCCTCTATTCCAAAGGAAAATTAAAATAGAACCAAGAAGGGGTCGCATATGCGTGTCCACCACCTAGTTTTGGTATTAAAAAAAAAAAAAGAATTGTTGCCAGAACCATGTAAGCATGATGACAAAAAAAGAATAGTCTCTGAGATATTGTATTATATATATACTAAATCAATTAATAGAGGGGCCCAGCATCCCCTCGTCAGACGGACAAGACGGGGTTGCTACTAAACACATCGCAGCCGTTCATCTATTCTGCATCCGCGGTGCAGATTCGATGATGGGCAGAAGCTATAATGGAAAAAAAAAAAAAAAAAAAAAGATCCGGCAGCGACACCCACCAATCCTAACTACCGAAGAAACGAAAGAAAAAATCAACGCCAATAACAATCTCGGGGGGAGCCGCATCCTACGGTCACAAGAGCAACATTCCCAATCCAACGGCGACGATCGCCCTTCCCGCCCATCGCGGCGCCGGAGCGCGGGGCTCGCCGCCGTCGCTGGTCTCTCTCTCCTGCGAAGTGGACGGCGTCGACGACGAGCCGTTGTAGTTGGGGTTGCCGCCGTAGAGCACCTGGATCCCCTGAACGTCGTCCGTCGCGAGATCCACCTTCTTCGTCCGCGAGGTGATGGTCGGGTACATGATCGACTCCTCCACCGACGAGTGCCCGAGCCCAAGGACGTGGCCGATCTCGTGCACCGCCACCGACTCCAGGTCGACCGCCGTCGACAACGACGACGTCGTCACGTCCCCGGTGACCACCCAGTTCTCATCGTCGTCCAGGTGGAACCTCCCGTTGGGCGGCGAGAACGCATGCGCCAGGGTCCCCAGCACCCCGTCGAACCGCTCCCCGTCTTCGTGGTCCCCGCTGAAGAACCCGATCTTGATGTCGGCGGCGGTGTACGAGTCCGTCGCCGTGAACGTCAGGGGCGTCACTGCCGCCCACCGCTGGAAGGCGCGCGAGAACACCGCCTTCTTGTCGTCGGGGAGCTGGTTGGCCGGCAGGAACGCGTAGGTCAGGTCACTCTTGCCGTCCGGCCAGCGCGGAGTCCCCGGGAAGAAGGCGTAGTGCTCGACGGCGTGGAAGTGGGTCGCGCTGAGCGACTCCGCCTTGCCGGAGTTCATGGCCGTCGACCCGTTGACGATGTCGGGGTTGCCGCAGCGCGGCCGCACGAGCTGCTTGAGCGTGGCGTCGTCGAGCTGGCCAGTGAGCTCGAGGTTGAAGTTGCGCTGGTAGGTCTTGATGGCGGACTCGAGGGCGTCGTCGAAGTCGTCGGTGAAGTTGGAGTGGGTCTCGGGGATGTAGCCGAAGTAGCGGAAGTACTTCTTGAGGTTGGCGAGGCCGTCGCGCCTCTCCCCGGCGTGGCAGCCGGAGAAGTTCTGGAAGGCGTTCCAGGCGGCGGAGGAGACGTTGGGGAGCAGCGAGGGGGGATGGAGGATATGTTGGGGAGGAAAAAGGCCGAGACCGAAGCCGACGGCGGCGGCGCGAGGGCCAGGCAGACCACCACCACCGTCGCCAAGAGCTGAAGAAACCTCATGTCAATCGGCTGTAATTGCTAAGCTGGTGGGATAGAGAAAGAGAGATCGAGACTTGAGATGGGAGGAGAGAGCTTGGGGCGTTTCTTATGGGGGAATGGTGAAGAGGGGAATTGAGAAGAGACGGGTCGAAGCCGGCGATCGGGAGCGGGATAAAAAATGGAGGTCTTTTCTTCGCGGGGCCGTGGCTGCGCCTGACGGGGAAGGAAAGGAAGGGAGGGAGAGGGGGGGGGGCGGCTCGAGTTTTGACTCGTTCCGGGGAGCTTTCGTGTTGTCTGACCTTTCTTGGGTACGAAAGCGTGTGTGGGAGCAGTGGTCGTGGTGGTGGAGGACGCCGTTGTTTCTGAGGCAGCGTTGGAGGGAAGAGGGGGCGGCGACGACGTCGGGTCATCTTTCCTTCCGGGAAATGTCGAAAATGAGAGGTCGGCCTTATCGGGTTGACTGGCGTCGGGTCTCCCCAGTGGGCGAATGGGGGACCGTGGGAGCGAGGTCAGAAAAAGCCGCGGGGGTGACGACGTACATGGACGAATGACGACTATGTTGGAAGCATCGCCCCGCGGTGCTCCGAACTTTCCATCGTCTTTTTTGGAAGGTAGTGGTGGACGGGTGGAAGTTTTCTACGGACGGACTGCATTATTGTTACCGAATACGGGAGCTTTGGTCAAATGAAATGAATCTTCAAAGCTGCGCCACCTCCTCCCGCATCTCCAGGGGGGGGGGGCCCTCTTCAGCCCCCTCCTTATTCCTTCATTTCCAGTCCACTTTTTTTACCATCCCGTTTTGGGTTGTAAGGGATATCCGCTGAATAAGAACGTCCATTCCAACTTTTCCGAAAAGCAAAATTAGAGATTGAAATTTAATTGTACGAAAAGAATTTTACGATTAAAGTGAACCATAATATAAGTTTGGGTTAATATCACAAAAAAAATTCAAGGTAGTGCATCCGTGTAACATTTGTCTCTAACTAATTTGTGTATTTACAAAAAATAAACGCACCATATGTATCCCAAATTAAATTTGGCATAACAAAAAATGTCATTTGGGGTACCTATTTAGGTTGAATTTTCATGTTGGATCTATGTCATACCTTGATCATCCAAGTTACATGCCACATGCCACATGCCACATGTGATTCGGGGTACCAATTTATGAAGGTATAATTAGTTTGGGTTAGATAGGATATGGATTTGTTAGCTCGGGATTTTTTATTTCAAAACTTTGGAATAGAGAACCAATTCTACAACTCCTAATCTCAAAATTTTGAAATTGGGAATCGAGGTCTGGTCTTGATTTTATTTGGAAACTGGTCCGCCTTATATATTTGTGTAAAAATCGAATTTTTTTAATAACATGAAAATTACATAATTTCTTTTACTCAAACATATGTTGATCGAATGATTATGTTATTTATTCGTGCTGGCCCCAGTAGTAACCCTATTATAAGTTTCTGGTCGTCGGCATTATTATGCCGGAGAACCGAAAATGTCTTGGTCGGTCGAAATTTTCCAGGAACTTGTCTGCGAATTACACGTGGAAAAGCAGTTTTGCCCCTCGCCTGGGGAGCTTGTTCCAGAAGGAGACGGCGACTGCAAGCCGAGCACGTCGGGGAAAAATGGCGCCAAAGCGAAAGAAGAGAGAAGGGACTCCTCCCTCCGATCCCCACGGCATGTTCTCGGCGATGGTCGTCTTCTTGGTCGAGTCCGGAGTTCAGCCCCGCCGTCTGCAGGTCTCGGTTCCTTCCTCTTCTTCTTCATCTTCTTCCGCCACCGAGAAATCTCCACCTGTCGATGTGATCCCGAGCGTGTGGCTGCAGATTTGGAAGCAGAAGCTCGCTCAAATGGGGGCGAAATTAGCGGAGAAGCCGTCCGAAGAGGTTACTCACGTTCTCGCCATCGACGCCGACAAGCTGAGGCGACAACTCGGGGAGCAACAGCTGGAGCGTTTCAAAGGGGTTCGTTCGTTCGTTCGTTCAATCTATTTCGTTCTCGACCCGGCATTTTGTCGACCGGCTTCGGTCTTTCGCTTTTGGTTTTGGTTCGCAACTGAACGAAGACTTTGAAAGCTGTTCGGGCGGGTCCGCCTTCTGTCGAATTCTGTAGAACCTAGAACGAGGGAAAAAAAAGAGTCAAAAAGGGGGGTTTTACAAAATTACTTGCCAGTGATGTGAACTGGACATGTTCAAGCACTCAATAAGAATCTGCCATCGGCACTTCTTGCTGAACTCCCACAACATTGCTCATCTTTTATGGTGAAAATCCTCTGTTCAGAAACGAAGAGATGTAGCTGTTCCATTTGAACATCACGAGGATTTAGCAATTGAACAAATGGTTGGAAGTTGTATCTCCTTTAAAAACACTTCACACTATGCTGTCAAATAGAAATAAGCTAAAATGCTGCTTCAGTCTCCTTCACAAATTGATATTCCCATGTTGCTAGCTTGCAAACTATAGAAATTGGCATGCACATGAATCACTTCACCAGATCCACATATCAGATGTTTGCACTTTGTAGATTTACTTAAAGCCCTTCCCCTGTGCAGAGAATTCTTCTTTACCAGTGGCTAGAGGAGAGTTTGAGATCAGGTGAGAAGGTTTCTGAGGATTTATATGATCTGAAGTTAGACTTAGAAAAGGAGAAGACACCAGAGACGCCTTCAGTTCCTAAACCAGCTGATGGAAGTGTAAATAATGGCGATGAACCATCACAAGGTGGAAGTACTAGGTCTCCTCCTCAGGAAATTGCTAAAGACAATGACCCGTCTGAGGCAATAAGTAGCCCCAGACTTTCTTATGACTCGGGCCACTCTTTGAGCCCTGGGAATACCAGCCCAGGCCTCTCTGACATTACATCCAAGGATGTAAGTTCTAGAAGCCAATAATCTCAATGTGCTAATCCAACAATGCTCCCTGCTTATTTTCGTCTATCTTAAGTCGGTTCAAACAATGATAGAAAATGAATTAAATCACAACCATAATCATGAAGAAATTTGCTCTAATCCTTTTTAGAGATGAATAATTCTTTTGTGGCAATGAAGGGTGGGGTGCAGCAGTCTTCTTTGATACACAGTCCACCTAATCTAAACAGGAATGTAACTGAGATTTTCGGGAAGCTCATCAATATATATAGAGGTGACATTCATCAACTTTCTCATGTCTTTTCATCAGTGACATTCTTGAAGAACCTAACGACTCTGTTGGTTTACTTGCAGCACTTGGTGATGATCGGAGGTCATTTAGCCATTACAAAGCTATACCTGTTATTGAGAAGTTGCCCTTCAAGATTGAAACCGGGGACCAGGTGAAAAACCTACCTTCAATAGGGAAGGCGTTGCAAGAGCATGTGAGTTGCCATTTTTAAACAGATAGATTATTTCTATTCCTTTTTTTTTTTTTTTTTTTTTTTGAAAACTGGAGAGTGATTATCTGGTTGTTGAATTTTGTAAACCATCAATGTAGCTGAAGTCAACAGCCATTTCAAACCAGAGAGATTATATCTATTGGCGAGGCGTTGTTATTTTGAGTATTTTGCTTGTTTCTAGACCATTAATTTTTCAATTATCTATAAAAGAGAGCAGACACTGATAGTTCTAACTTGCAGATTCAGGAGATAGTGACGACTGGCAAGTTGTCTAAGTTGGTAGGTATACATTAATTTTTCACTTTGATAGTTCTAACAATTGAAAAGGTATACAGAGAGTTTTGCACTGCCAGTGAAATGGTACCACTCAATAAATCCTGATGCTCGCATATTTGAGCAGTTTCCTTTCCTTGTTTCCGGTCATGGGGTGCATCAATGCAGACACTGTATTGCAACATTTGCAGCAACCCAATATAGGTTGACTGAATTTCTGTATTGAGATATTATCCCTTGGTTTCATCGAAATATGGATTGGCACATGAAGCTGAAGTACTGTGTTGTTGTTTCCATAGTTAACTATTACTTGCTCTTTCGCATCTATCGTGCACATACATTTCGCCAAGCTGGGGCTTTTCCTTTTGATATTATTCTGTGCTCTGGTCACATGAGAGAGCAAATGAAGTACATATGTAGTTGAATTTCTTCTGTTTCATCTGATTATAGGTGCAGACAATCAGTTTGTTTCGCGAAGTATGAGGGATTGGTCCAACAACTGCACTGAAGTTGTATGAAAAAGGATACCGTACACTTGATGACCTGAAAAAAGAGGAGTCATTAACGCATGCTCAGAGGCTAGGTCTGAAATACTTTGATGATATAAAGCAGAGGATTTCACGTGATGAGGTATTCTTCCCAAAATCTTTGCCAATCCCAGCACCTCCTGCTGAAAGAATGATTTGAGTATGATAGGTGGCATTTATGACCTAACCTGAAAGTTGAAGTTCTATGAGCCCCTAAAGGGACTAGGAAAGGAGAAAAATATGTAGAACATTGAATATTAAAGTTGGAACTTCTGGTTTTACTTTATCTGCTACTCATTTCTCCCCAATTTCCTAGGTTCAAGAGATGGAGTAACTTCTTCAGAAAGCAGGTGAAGATGTCTTGCCTGGGGTGAGCACAATAATTTAACTGCTTGATTTTCATATCTGAGGAATTTAAGTTTTAAACTGGATGTGTATAAATTATTCTGGAATAGCCTCTGTATCCGACCCTAATGTGCGACTGCTTAAGCAGGGCTTCTTTTCATATTTAGTGAGGAAGAATCTCTTTCACCTGCGGAAATATAATACTGTTGAGAAGGTTTTGTTTCAGTTGGAAATTGGTTCTCCTGGTGACATTGATTTGCTATTCATGCCCAGTGTCAAAATAATTTCTTAAACTGCTAACTCTGGGCTCTTTTTAGCTTGGCACAGTTCTTTTGCTCTTCATTTGTGAACTACTTTGTATAATGATGCCTGCTGTTTGATTCGTATTTCTGGTGCAGGTTGAGGTTGCTAGCAGAATCTAAGGGATTTAGACTTGATGACACTGGACTCTTTCCTGCAACTCATGGTTCGGGCAGAAAACGGGTAATGTCTTAAGTCTTTGCGCCCTCATATGGGGGTTTGTGATTCCTTCGATGGTTCCTCATGCATGGCATGCCTTTCTCTATTGCAGGGTTCAAAGGGAAGCGCCAGCATAAAACTGTATACAGAGAGGGAGGTTTTTGATTTCCTGGGTTTCCCCTGGCTGGAACCTGGGTTTCCCCTGGCTGGAACCTCACGAAAGAAACTTATAATAAGGCGGATGGTCGTTCTTGGGCTGTACATATGTAGGACGCCGAGGCTTAAAAGGATAGGGAGGGAGAGATGTAAATACAAGGACTGACATGAAAACTTTGCTCAGCTGTATAGCCAGGGCTCTACTGGATTTCATGTCAATCCCCATTTTCCCTGATTTCTTGCTTTCAAGTCGTAAATAAAAGTTTTAGATGGATTGGAATGATACATTTACCGCAAAATAAATTTGTATCGTCGAAAATTCCAAATTAGTATAATTTTATTAAGCGATTTTATAGCCAAAATGACGTTGTTTTTTTTTTTCAATTAAACCTCGTGAGTGCTATGCCAACATCGTTTAAGTTCCATTGTTCATATAGGCAAATTTTTAATGGTGTTTATTGATGAGACCTTAACAGATTGTAATGTGTCATATAGGTATAACGTTTCAATTTTAATTTCCAATACATAAATAAGCTCTATCATATAAGAACATTATTTCACACGTATCCTATCAGCTTGTAAGTTATACTTTTCATTTAGTTAGCATATCCTTTATCCTCACTTAGAATTTAATATCCTTTAATGTGTTTAAAATCTATATATATATATATATATATATATATATATATATATATATATATTGTATAGGGAAGTAAATAAATATCACGTGTGGTGCTAAAACTTATCTGTGTAGGCGAGTTGAACAAGATTTTCTCCATTACGTCAGATTAATCTAAATAAAAGAATAGATTCTTGCTAACTATTTAATCTCCTATCATAAAATCAAATTACTTCCTCCCACTGATGTCATACTTGTGTTCTTTGTTACTTTCAACTTATTACTTACTGTGTGTAATTCTCTATATATTTAACCATAATTACTGCAATAAGAAAATGATATAACAAGCTTGTAATGAATGGATAAAAATATTCACCGAGTGTTGTTGATACCTAAAATTACCCTTACTGTCATGCGTTGGTCACAAATGATGAAAACATTCAAAATCACCCTCACTTTTACATGCGGGCTGTGATTAACATCAACCCAGCCCACCAGCCCACCAGCCCATGTTAGTCATAGAAATGAAGGATGGCCAAGAATTTCAAAAGCCCTTGGGCTGGATTTCAATGGGCATACAAATGGAGATACATGATTTGACGATAAAGCAGCTGATTGCCACGTATCCAAGCCAAGAGATGCTATTGAAGATATGGAATTCAGATGGAATTGACATTAGGATTTATGCGGGAACGATTGATGCTTAAAAGAGCATGCAAAGTCAAAGGGGCGGTTAATACTTGCTGAACAAGTCATGCAGGCATCGTCAAGCAAGTCAGACAACAAGATATGGATAAAACGATTAAGCAAAGAACATGGAGCGATTTTTAAGGAGGAAGCAACCGACCACCGATGGTTTCCAAATTGCCTATAAATATTGCAGGCAATCCAATAGAGTCACCCCCAAACAACACACAAAATTCCTTTTATATACCCTTTTAGTTATCTTAGCCTAGTTTAGATATAGCTTCAGATCCCCGCCATAGATTCAATTCCAACGAGTATTTATGTCCTAGGTAGTATTATTGATTAGATTCTAGTGTTGTCCTACAATCTAGCGTCGTCGATTAAATTCTGACATTGTGTCCTCATATCCATCTAGGAGCAATACCTACCAAGTGTTGTTTCCAATATCTAGCATCGTCGATTAGGTTCCGACGTTGTGTCCTCAAATCCAATCAGAAGCAGTGCTTTGCCGATATTGTAGTCAATGTCTTGTGTCGTCAAATCAGCTTCGATATTATACAAACCACTTTAATTTTTAATGGGCTTTCATTAGTATGTTGAAGTAAACTTGGATCGAACTGTTGATTGGATTTCGACATTGTTTATAATTAATTTTAAGCTTATATTAAGTGACTCCATTAGATTCGGGATGATATAATATAAATATATCTTCGTTAGCATTTGACCCTGTCTAACCTTGTCTGTCTAATACTAGTACAAAACTTAAGAGTGTGTTTGATAACGTTTCTATTTTGGGAAATAATTTTTTTTCAAAAACACTTTTTTTTTTTTTTGTTTCTGAACATTTGAATACGTTTTGTAATTACACAAAATTTTTGTTCTTAGGAGAGAAATGCGTTTGGTACAACCCAATATATTTTTATGACTTAAACTTTCTTTTAATTTATTAATAATTTTATTATATATTTTTTCTTTTTTTCTTTTTTATTGTTCTTCCTCCAGCCGATTGCCGGCCGGCGACCGGCCAGAGAAGGGCCAACAAGGTCCGCTTCGGGTGAGGCTCGCCGACCACCGGGAGCCTCCCCGAGCCTTGCCCGACCATCGACGAGGTCAAGCCTTGCCATGACTAGGCAAGGCCGAGACTCGCCTAGCCATGGCGAGGCTCGGGGGTCTCACCGGTGGCCGATGAGGCTCGTGGTGGCCGGGTAAGGCTCGAAGGGCCTTGCCGATGGCCGGTGAGCTCAAGGCAACCTTGCTGGGGGCCGATGAGGTCACCGGGCCTTGTTTAACCGGTTGTCGGCCGACGATCGGCTAGGAGAAGGAGGAAGAGAGAGAAAAAAAAAAGAAAAGAAAAGGAAAAAAAAACTTGATTTTTTATTCTTGTTTCTTGAGTTCTTATGGAGAACAAGAAATAACTTTTTTTGTTTCTTATTTCTAATCCCGAGAACAAAAAACTTACCAAATATATTTTTATATTTTATCTACTCCGGGAGCAAAAGAATAAAAACACATGTTTCCGGGAGCGTCACCAAACGCACCATAAGTCTTCTATAATAAATAAAATTAAATAAAATATAACACTTGATTAAAGATATTTTGTTGCGGGATCCAAAACCGGAGAAACAAGTGTATCATTTTATTTATAATCATACTATGTGTGAAAATCGATTCTTAAATCATATCATAATATGAGAATATTATTGAAAAGTGCAAATCCCGAGATGCTTTTTCATACTTTTGACATTCCGGTTCTAGTATTTCCATCCCTTCTTATTGACCTGGACAATATTTATAAATTCCTAACGAACAGTCGTAATAAAATTCTTCGTTCTAAAACTATTATTTCAAGCGCCATCATCTATGCTCAATAAATTCACTTTTCCAATGGCTGACGCGTTAGTATTTTCTAGAGTTATGATGCTAAAAAAAGCCCCGACGGGTCGATTTCAAAAAAGTTTCGCGGTTGCTCTCAACTTTTTCCCATCCACTTTTGTGCACCACGCGTAATAAATCATACGATCGTCGCTGGCCAATCAATGCTTTTCTTCTAGAGGGCTGGCCTATGTAAGTTACGACCCTCTTCTTTTGTGGGAATTCAGTGTACCGATGAAAATGGAGGCTGAGCAACACAGAGCTCATGTCGTGGTTCTTCCATATCCAAGCCAGGGCCACATCAACCCTCTTCTCCAATTCACAAAGCGTTTGGCTTCCAAAGGACTCAAGGCCACACTCGCCACAACTCACTACACGGTCAAATCCATCCATGCTCCGAACGTCGGGGTCGAACCCATATCTGACGGGTTCGATGAGAAGGGGTTCGCTCAAGCCGGGAGCGAAGCCGTCTTCCTCAAGTCGTTTGAGGAACACGGCTCGAGGACATTGTCTGAAGTTATCGAGAAGTACTCGAGCACCGATGCCCCCGTCACTTGTGTGGTCTACGACTCCTTTCTCCCGTGGGCTCTCAATGTGGCTAAGCAGCATGGTATATTCGGTGCTGCATTCTTCACTAACTCAGTCGCGATCTCAAACATATTCTACCGCTTGCACTGTGGATTGCTCAAATTGCCGCTGGAATTCCACGATGAGGCGCTTTTGGTTCCCGGCTTGCCTCTGCTAAACTCACGGGACCTCCTGAGTTTTCTTCAGTCGCCTGGAACCTACCCTGCTTACTTAGCCATGAAGCTGAGACAGTTCACTAACATTGATAAGGCTGATTGGATTTTTGGAAACAGCTTTGAGGCCTTAGAAAATGAGGTATGGGAAATTCACATGATAAACATTGCTATTGTCCTCTTAGTTCTATTGCACATCGATTTGAGTTTCATCTTCCTCATGGTGGTCGATCAAGTTGTAGGGTGACTAGAGCGAGTTACAACAGTTAAAACCATCATCTAATCCTCTAAATTGAAAACTCTATTCCAGTTATGAATTGCAAAGGACATGACACTACACAACACGAAATGAAGTATAGTTTTATTTCCTTAAAACCTTTAGATTTTCTATCAAAAGATGTATTTTCTCCCACAAAGTGCTGAAGTTGTTGGGCCACACCACTGCATAGGAATGCTTAGAATCTTGGATACGATCAATTTTGTATCCCAGATAATTATCTTTCTAATTAAGTTCTTCATGATGCATATTATGCTAGGAAGCAAAGAGCATATCAGGCCTTTGGCCAGCAAAGTTGATCGGTCCAATGGTCCCATCTACATACTTGGACTGCCGCATAGACAAAGACGACACGTACGGCGCAAGCTTATGGAAGCCGTTAAACGTCGAGTGCGACAATTGGCTCGAGACGAAGCCTCCTAAATCGGTTGTGTACGTCTCCTTTGGAAGCATGATTTCATTGACTGCGGAGCAAATGGAGGAGATAGCATGGGGGCTAAAGGAAAGCGGCTTCCCCTTCCTATGGGTGGTGAGGCCTTCCGAGCTCGATAAGTTGCCACAAGGGTTCGGAGAATCAATTCAAGAAAAGGTCATGATCGCCACGTGGTGCAACCAATTGGAAGTCCTCGCCCACCGAGCCACGGGGTGTTTCATGACACACTGTGGGTGGAACTCGACTCTCGAGGGGCTGAGCGCGGGAGTCCCGATGGTCGGGGTCCCCGGGTTCGCTGACCAATTTACCAACGCCAAGTATGTGGAGGAGATTTGGGGAGTAGGAGTGAGGCCCAAGGAGGATGAGGAGGGGGTGGTGAGGAGAGAGGAGGTTGTGAAGTGTCTGAACGAGGTGATGAGAGGAGACAGAAGCGATGAGATGGAGAGGAATGGAAGGAAATGGATGGAATTGGCTAAGGAAGCAATCAGTGAAGGCGGGAGCTCTGACCGGTGCATCAATGAATTTGTGGAGCATCTGGCGTCTCACGGAGAAGGAGGGAGACAAGTTGATTGAGGAGTGATTATTAAGTCTTAGATTTAGTGATCCTATGGTGTTTTCATGTTCTTTATCGTTTGTCGGCATTCTTGTTTTTAATTTTTCTTTGTTGTCCAATCAATATCATTTAAGAAATGCATGACGGATTCCAAATGTCAAAATATTCAATCATCACATAAAAGTGATGGAATCTTGAAACTTTACCTATTACTTCCTAACTTTGGCACCATTTTGTGTGGAAAAGTTACAGATCGTGTCTTACTTAGCTTCTAATTAGCCAAAGTAAATGGGTTGGCAAAAACTCTTTAGATTTATTGAAACAAATAAATAAGAAAATAAAAAACATAACCAGTACTACTTGGAAGGTCGGCTCACATAACCATTTACAAAGCTCTTGATAGTTATGCTGTCAAATTAGTGAGATTTAGTTCGTTGTGTCAACAAAAGAACAATATAAGCAAAAAGAAAAAAAGGATGAGAATTGATTAAAGTGCGCCACAAGGATTATGTTCCAAAACTCATCTAAACCACAAATCCTGTGTTAAATATTATGGAATCCACAACACTCGAGTTGTCTGAACTTTTTGAATGGATGCACCTACCGCATACGAATCGAAGTTTGGTGCTAGGATTAGATGATGGTTAAGAGTTAAGTTTGGACCTGATCTCTAGTGTCTCACTAAAAACATCAACTGAAAAACCAGGAGAGCCGCGGGCAGCTGATGCTCAGGACTCAGTACTCCGGCGGGAGGAGGGATGTTGATAAACAACACTAAAACAGTCCGAATGACCTAGCAACAGCGCACAGAGCAGAGCCCCCACTCCGTCCGAATCAAGAAAACAGAGATAGAGAAAGTAGAATGCATGCCAGTAGTTTGGGAATCTCAAGATGCTGAAGACAGAGTCAAAGATTAGAAGGAAAGATAGAGAGCATAAAGACCAAGGAACGGACACAGAGCGCAGAGAATCGCGCCTTTCAGGCACGCGAGCCCTGGAAAGCCAAGAGAAAAGCGGAGAACCAGGAAAGCAGCACGCTGGAGAGAATATATTCAGAGGGAAACTTCTGCAAAGTATCATCTGGAACTCCTCATGTGCGATGATTCGAGCAAAAAGCCTTGTGACGTGCACGAAGTTATTTAGGAATGGACAAAAGCCCTCTTTACTTAAATTAATTATATGTTTTGGATATTCCTATTAAATTATTCAAACACGATTGTTTAGCCATTTATGTAATATATTAGTACACTTTACGCCCACAAATAGCCAGTTCATGGTCTATATCGTTGGTTCATTTAACATGTGTATTTACCACTTCCATCGCAAAGAACATTAATTATAAAGAATATTCCTAGTCATGACAACAACCTAGAGAATGGGTTAACAATTCCACTGAAAAATGCTATTTTATTTTTATTCTTTGGTTTTGAAGTGTATGTGTTGTGTTTAGACTCCATTTAGTTTATGAAAGCAAATGATTCGAAAAATTATTTTCTTAAAAATGATTGTTTGTATTGTTTACAAAAATAATGAACGAAAAAATATTTTTGTCGTCCATGAAAATGTTTGAACATAAATTATTAACGATAATGTGAATATGTTTTATTAACTAATTATTTCGAACGATACAAACAACCACTCTTAAAGAAATATTTTGTAAATCTATCTTTTTTGCAAAATAGGTGGAATCTTAGGTTTTTTCACGAGCATATATATGAAATCTCTTTTGAAGGAAATAAGAAAAACACACATGCGTGTGTATGTGACACACACATATATACAGTTTCTTAAAATGTGGACCACTATTCTTGCGTTCCTTTCTCTGGGTACTTACTTGATGTCCTTTTCTACAAGACTCGGATCCCTGGAGTAAAATGGATCGATTAAGTACCAACAGCAAGAAAATCCGACCAAAATACTGACGTGACAATTTTTCCATGAGACAAGTATAAAACAATGTCGTTTTACACGTTGACATGGCTAGATAATTGCAATAACGACATCGTTTTACTACTGATGTGGGTAAACAATTAATATATATTAATTAATTAAATTTAAAAATAAATTTAAATATTAAAAAAAACAAAGATGGAGATTGCAAGCAACGAGGGCATTTAGTATAATTAATATTTATATTTAAAAAATAAAAAGGCAAGGACTCAACCCTTGCCGTTCTGCAATTGTCTTTTTCTAAAAAAAATGGTGTTAAATTTAATTTAATTAATATTTATATTAAAATTCAAATTCGGCCCAAAACGACGTCATTTTGGCATTTCTTTGCCAAGTCACCTCTTCGATGAGTCATATAGGCGACCTATATTAATAAAAAATTACCACGTAAGATTTCCGATGGGGTTTACCGGATTTGACACTTAGGTGTCCCATTTTTTTTAAAAAAGTGACACTTAAATATCACTTTCCTAACTTTTGATACTTAAGTGTCCTATTGTGCCAAGACTTGGCATTTGAGTTGTTCTTTTCCCCCTTTTCTACTTTCCAATGCTTATATGATCTTTTCAAAAACGAAAATAAATTTCTTGTCATCTTCTGATGAGGAGTGACATCCACAAGTATATATGGATTATATTCTATAGAAAACCTAAAACATCTTAGAATTAAGTGGGAGGTGAAGAGATTTCACACAATACAAAATCGTGATTAGGTGTGATAAATCCATTTATAAGCATCATCTTCATCATCATCATCATCAATCGATCATCATACTCAATATGAAAATTAGGTATGATAAATCAATTTATGATCATCATCTTCATCGTCATCATCAATCAATCATCATACTCAATATGGAAAATTTGCACGGCATTAATGGGGTCAAACTAGACTTAGTTATTGCTACCATATTTTAGTTATACACGCTAATCTGACATCCACAAAGTGAACGAGGAAAAAAGGGGATCTTAAGAATAGTTATTACAATTTGGCCGTAATTACTATTATAGAGGCGATCTATTACAGTTTTGTTTGTAATAGGGATTACGCTATAATAACTATTATTGAAAGCAAACACTATCATAGACAATCAAAATGTAATAGACTTGTAATGTAATAGAACCTAATACAATCAATATGTGATGTACATTTCGTGGGGGGACCATATTTTGTGTTGCATTGATTCACACATGAATGATGCAATCTCGTTTTGTGGAATCAATCGTCAATCACGCTCCAAACTAACAATTATGATATCATATGGGATGTATTATTCTAATTATTCGTCCGCTGGATTTGTTCTTATCTATTTCATATACCACCAACAACTATGGGTTATCGTAAGGACAACTATATCTAAATAGCAATAGACTAAATCTCATGCTTGACTAAAAAGTGCATGAAATGGGTTAGCGTTGCTACAGTACATTGTCCTTTATGAATTCGTCAGCCGCTACATCTTCTTCTTCATTCGTGTTCCTCAATACATGTATTGAAATTGGGTGGAGCGTTAGGACAATAAAGATGAGCAGCAACTTTTATAGGAAGGACATGTGAGAGGGAACATATGCGCGTGCGCGAGATTATTCCACCTCGGCACTTCAGCTTCCTCCAAGGCTTGGGGCCAAAAGAATGGTCCCTACGCACCTAAATCCGAAGACGATGTCAGCTTAAACCATTGAACTTAGGCATGGGCTTGCTAGTAGAAAACTCACCAATGACGAGTCAAATTGAATTTGATCAGATGCGACGATAGCGACTACTGTGCCCTTCTTTGACAAGTTCATAGACAGCCCCCTTGTACGTATATCACACTATGGTACGAAAACGATAAAGTGACTCAAGAAATTGGCTTTTGAATTTATGTGATAAACCCTTGTTGGTACTTGAATATGCCACACTTAGGCGACGAACGACTCTTCTCTGTGTCCCATTTGTCACTTGCCCTCGCAGGCCATTTCAAGCTTGGAAAGAGTTTTACTCCATTACGAAGGCATCATCCAGCTCTCGGTGTTTCCATTCACATTTCTCTCTATGGACCGGTCCCTACCTAAACCAATCAGGAAAGCGGTTTTTTTTTTTTTTTTTTCGCTTCGACAATTATTCTTTACCGAGCCTTGTCGTCTCTCCTAGTCCCTCCAATAACGAGGAATGGTTTGAAGGGATCTGACGGGGTGGCAAATGGTCGAGCCCGCCTAAGAATAGAGTGGTCCATTCACTACCTTAGACTGGCACAACCCGCTACAATGGTGGTCATGTTGTGCCGGGTCGTGCATGGGACTTGGCCCGCTTCAATGGTCATTGCTCCTAAAAAGTATCCAGACAACTATTTTATTGTGGGTTGGCATCGGCAGCGTCCGCGAGCCGACCTGTCTCATTTGCCATTCCTATTGAAGGTTAATTCATGAACAAGCTAATTTTTTTTTTAAACTCCGTAATTTTTTTTTTTCCTTTCAGTTCTTTTCTCTGGTAGTTATTTGGAGAATTTGTCTTTCTTCCATGTGATTTCATCCAAAGATACTATCAATTTATTGCTCACTAGAGTGAGCTCATTATCGACGTACCATTATACGTGAGATACAATGAAACTAGAGTAATCCCTATACCCAACACACAAACAAATGAACCTACACCACAGATGAACCAATATTTCCTCCAATCGCTCAATAGGAGGAGTCAAACCTCTAATCAAGGGAGGCTCCAAGTGCATCAAGTTTTAACCAATTCGTTCAGCCACCTTGATGGTATTTAGTTAGTGATGAACTCGTCATCCCAACT
Source organism: Eucalyptus tenuipes (assembly GCA_014182365.1). Lineage (NCBI taxonomy): Eukaryota > Viridiplantae > Streptophyta > Magnoliopsida > Myrtales > Myrtaceae > Eucalyptus > Eucalyptus tenuipes. The sequence continues at coordinate 24,689,455 of CM024538.1, read as the reverse complement.
TTCGCCACGATAAGCCAGGCTTCGCGATTTGTGGCGAACATACATTGCCAGTTACCCTAGTTCACTTCTGACGACTCCAAGAAGCACTCTTGAAAATGATCAAAATGAAAATACTTGCAATCCAAAGTCCCTAAAATCAAAGGCAATCAACAAATGTCGCGGAATCTTTCCAACTCACTCAAAAAGAACTTTGCTTTTCTATTCCTCCATGTCGACCACGAGAGTTTTGATTAAAGAACCGTGAAAGGAAAACGCATCGAGCCTTTTTTGGGCAAAGAGGAAAAGAAAAGAAATCTTTTACGGGTTCTTAAAAAGTGGTCATGTGAGGTCCATAGTTTGGCCCTTAGCTTAGGCTTGAAGGGCAGGGCACTTGCCCCCATTGAAATTTCAAGAGCGCTCTATGTTATTTTATTTATTTCTTTAAAAAAAAGTGATTTACTCTTTGAAATAAGAGGTTTTTACCCTTACTAAGTAGAATAACTCAACCATTGGGCAAATTTCAATGACCATCCTTCCCATATGAGAAGAGAGAGGTGGAGGGTTTGAAGCCCCACGTTTTCAGGGAGTTGGGGTGAGGACGATTTAGTTTCAGGTATAGGTTTCGACTCTCACGCCTTACAATAAGGTAGGGTAAAAATCTGAGAGTGAGGGTTAAAGTTGGAATAAAGTAAAATAGACAAAAAAAAATAGAATAGTAATTTTGACCCCTTGAAATTTTTGCACTACTCATTTAGAAAACGCTTTATTAGTTTCAATTTGGAACTCACAAAGTATGTTAACTCTTACATTGCTTATTTAACATGAATTTACATATTTGGTGATGAATAAATAATCCTTTTAAACAGGTTGAGGGTTAAATAGGAGTAATTGCTACTTTATGTCCTTTGCTTGTAAACGATAATATTAGGTGACGTCATCTATGTCAAGAAATATAAGAAAAGAAAGTGCATACCTTTTTAACTGAATTGCCAATACACGTTCAAGATTATAGGACATGATTATTATCATTATTCTCTTTTTGCAAAGATAATATCGAAAATGCTGCGCACTTTGTGTTTTTTTTTTTTTTATGAACTTAATCTTGCTACCATTATCCCTTGTGTATTCTACAGATTAAAAAAATACATATCTTGTACATGGAAAAGTGAAAAGAAAAAATGTATTGATATCAATTTCACTACGCTATATTACGGCCGCCGTTGCCCGTATGTTTTAGCTCTGTCCCTGTTTGCATCGAACATAGGAGCTTTGGAAGTAGCTAGGTCCGGATTCATTCATGTTGGGGTTATACTCATTTGGAGATATTTTTCATTTGGAAATAGCTAGGTCTGTTTTACTTTCATGGAATTTTAAGAAAGTATGGAAAAATTATACGTGGATCTATGTATCGATATTTATATATTCTGAAAATGTCATATGCTTAAGATAAGATCAAGATATGTGTGCCACAAGATTTGAAAAATAAATAAATAAAAGTCACTATGGATGGACTATTCAAACCACAATTTTTTACTTTTACAATTGGGAACAACGTGTGATTTAAAGTTCTTCAATAAATCACGTTAACCATTCTTCTATTTTCAAGGCCATATTAAAACATTTACAAAGGATTCTTGACTTGCATAACGAATGAGGATCAATGTATACTGAAAATTTTTTATCTATTTTTTTAATGAAAATAAAAATTTACATAGGCCCCACAAACTTTTAAATAATTGACGTCCCTCTCGAATTTCGCATAGAATTGTATATTTCTTCTTTCTTCAATTCCAAAGGAATTTAAAAAGACAACTAAGGATATTCACCATTACAATAATCCCATGAGATATATTAATAAATCCATATGGCGAAACAAAATTAATTGCATCATACCGGTCCCCATATATTGCTTTTTGGTAAATCTTTTATGGAGATACGAATGAAGCCAATCAATGGCCAGGCTTTTTTGAGGAGTGAACATGGTTGAATTTTTTCCTTAGGTAAAAACAATCGTAATTGGTGACCGTGAGGACTAGTTCTATTTGTCCATTTGATGCATCTAGCCGTTATTCCAAAGGAAAATTTAAATAGAACTAAAAAGGGGTCGCATGTGCGTCTTTTTTGGAAAGTAGTGGACGGGTAGAAGTTTTCTATGGACTGCATTATTGTTAGGGATTGCAGGAGCTTTGGTCAAATGAAATGAATCTTTCAAAGCTGCGCCACCTCCTCCCGCATCTCCAAGGGGGCCAATCCAACCTCTTCAGCCTCCGCCTGATTGCTAAATTTTTAGTTCACTTTTTTATGGCAAAAGATTGCTTCAAGTGTCATAAGTTGACACAAAGGGACACTTAAATGTCAAAACTTATAAAAGTGACACTTAAGTGCCAAAATCGGAGAGAAATAGATCACTTGAGTGCCACTCAAAGCCTAAAACATTGACGTGTCAATTTTCCGGCGAAGTGAGACACGCTGACGTGACTAGACAATACAAAACCGACGTCGTTTTGGTACGACGTGGTAAAAAATTTAATATTAAAATTAATTTAATTTAATTTGAAACTAAATTTATTTAAAATATTTAAAAATTTTAAAAATTAAAAAAAAGGGAGGCGGCTGAGCACTCAGCCGCCTCCGTCTCCCCACCGCCGCCGGGAAGGGCCGGCGACAGAGGGGGAGGGTCGGCGGGGTCAGCCTCGGCCCGCCTCCCCCTTTTTATTTATTTATTTTTTTTTTTTTATATTTTTATTTTTATTTTAAAATTTTTTAATTATTTAGTTTTAAATTTAGTTTTAAATTAATTTTTTTACCACATTAGCACCAAAATGACGCCGTTTTGCACTCGCTTCGCCGGAAAATTGACACGTCGGCGTTTTGGCCGGATTCTGGCACTTAAGTGATCATTTCTCTCCAATTTTGGTACTTAAGGGTCACTTTCGTAAGTTTTGGCACTTAAGTGTCCCTTTGTGCCAACTTATGGCACTCTAGGGGTCTACGCGTCCTTTTTTGACCGTCCCGTTTTGGGTTATAAGTGATATCCGTTGAAAAAGAATGTCCATTTGAATATTTCCGAAGCAAAATTAGAGATTGGAATTTAATTGTACGATAAGAATTATACAATTAAAGTGAACCATCCTATAAATTTTGGTGTATATCACCAAAAATTTTAAAATGATACACCCGTGCCACATTTCTGTCTAGCTAATTTTTGTAATTACAAAAAAAAACACTTACCATAATAATAAAAAATGTCATTTAGGGTACCTATTTATGTTGAATTTTCATGTTGGATTAACGTCATACTTCGATTATCCAAGTTATATGCCACATGCTACATGTGATTCAGGGTACCAATTTATCGAGATATAATTAGTTTAGGCTATTGATATAGATAGGCTAACTCAGGATTTTTTATTTATCGAGAACCAATCCTTCAACTCCCAATCTCAAAACTTTGGAATTGGAAACCAAGGCTTGGTCGTGGTTCTGTCTGGAAACTGATCCGCTTTATATATTTGTGTAAAAATTGAATTTTTTTTTAATAACATATAAATTACATAACTCTTGGCAATGCCACACGATCTATTCGAGACTCCATGGAGGTTAATCATTTATCCTTTTGGATTAAATTCCAGATATTCATTCATACACCCTCTAATCTAGAAGGAATATAACTTCCCTGATCAACTCTAATGGTTATTGTGGTACTTGACCAATGAGTACTTAAGCTCCGTTTGGGAGAAGCTTTGGAAGGGGCTTTGGCCATCAAAAGCCCCTTGGGCCAAAATAGAGTGTTTGGGAAAAAACTTTGGAAGCCTCTTAATGGCAAAGCCAACATTTGCAAGACTGAAAGCCCAAGGCAAGTCTGGACTTGCCTTGGGCTTTCAGCATTCTCGGAATGCCCATGCCACTGTTCATGAAACTGTTCATCTTCCTTCTCCGGCGGCGTGAAACGAGCTCGAGAGGCCGGCGAAGTCACGGCTGAGGTCGGCGAGGTCGCGGCGACCGTCACCGGCCAGTCACGCGACCCCGGCGAGTCACGGCGACCGCTCGCGAGTCCCGGCGACCGCTCGCGAGTCGCGTCGCCACGACCTAACTCTGGGTCGCGCGACCTCCACCTCCGGCGCGACCCAACGCCGGTCGCCGCGAGGTCGCGCGATCTCCGACGACCAGATCCGGTTGCGGCAAGGTCGCGTGACCTCGGGCGCGACCCGGATCTAGTCGCCGCGAGGTCACGCGACCTCCGGCAACCAGATATGGGTCGCGCCGGTCTCCGCGAGGTCGCGCGACCTCCGGTGGACCCAGATCTGGGTCGGGTGACCTCCGTGAAGGGCCGCCGAGGGTCGCCCAACCCCAGGCGACCCTCGCCGGAGGTTGCCCGATCCTAGGCGGCCCTCACCGATCATCTACGGGGGTTGCCTGAGGCCGCCGGCGGCCCCCTACCTTGCTGACGGCCGCCTACCTTGCCGGTGAACTCTTTTATTTTTATTTTTTTGATAATTTTTTTCTTTTTTTTATTAATCACCAAAATCCTTTGTATATGTTAATCTTTCCAAACGCTATTTTACTCAAAGGTACTTCCAATGGACTTTCAAACTACAATTTACCAAACACAGTTTGCATTTTAGAAAACATCTTTAACTCAAAGGTCTTTACATTTTCCTAAATACTTTCCCTAAAAGCCTTCCCAAACGCACCCTTAATAACTATCGAAATTCTAACCAGAAGGTTCATTGCCAACCTAACTAGGATATTTGGCCTCGAACGAAATACTGAACATGAAAGCAATAGAAACCTTTTGGCTTTTCTCAATTGGTTTTATTCTCCTATTCATTAGAAGCACCTTCTATAGCAAAAACTGAAAATTGTCCGACCCAGATCTAGAGATCCACACCGCTCTGTTCTTTCGACGACCATGGGATTTTGTAAAAAACAATGGCATCGTTACCAGTACTCCACAAAGTATAAGAACTACATTCTATAAACCTCAGCCGCACCTTAAGGAAGCTTGAATTTACAAATCCTATCCAGGTCCTATTGGTTACTATAAACACCAGTATCGAGAACTTCAAAGAGTTTTGTGCCAGGAGAACAAGACCGTCCCCGAAGACATATGGAATTACAATGTACTCACTGTATGGGATGATTATAGCTTTGCACCAAAAGCCAAAGAGGCACTCGAAGAATGCAAACATGCAAGGACAAGCCTATCATATGAGCAAGAAATGACAGATACGGATGACCCTACACAATCATCACAAGACCCCTATGCCTAATGGAGGGGCCCTCTTTCTCAAGACCCCTATGACCAAGGACCTTTGTCCTTATCCCTAGGGATGGACATATCCTATTATGCTCAACCATCAAATTGGCCTTAGCCAAACCTACCTGCCGACACTTCAAGATCCTCCAGGACTCATGAAAAAGTATCTTCATCAAATGATGCAAACATGTGGAATACTCGAAGCCCCTTTGACATCCTACTTGCAGAACTTGAATAGAAATACGAAGAACATCTTCTGGCAGAAATGCATAGTTTTGATGACTCAGACTATAACTACAATACCCGTGATGAAAGTGATCGCTAACTGTAGCAAGTCACTGTAGCAATAGGCTAAGGAAAACACTGTTCATTGTCACTATTCATATCGCCGAGAATAATTCCCGATCGGATTTTCGAAGCCCCTGTCTGTTTAAGGACCCGTGAGCCTGGTTCATATTTGCATGTGACCTCTTAATGCCTATAAAAGGTAATGGGGATGTAATGTGTTGGGTAGAGTCCCTTGAAGTAAAGTGAGTATTTTGTGAAAACTCTCAATATCTTTCTAAACACTTCTTCTTCTCCAGCTTGGTAGGATCCTCTAATAAATGCAGCTTGGATAGTTAGAAATGTAACCATCTTGGTATCTTTGAGTGTCTTTACTCTCTGAACTAAAAGTTTGAGTAGTTTTCTGCTAAAAGGCTATCGCTAAAGGGCTTGAACGTCCCAAATGGAGATTAGGAAGGCTTGGTAGGTGGATAAAAGACCGACCAAAAATCCCTCAATTGAAGGGATAAGATCACGGAAGCAAGCTCTTTCAGGGCACGAGAGAGAGAGGAGACAAGAAGGAAAGGAGAGAGCTCACGGTCGTCCCCCAAAGAGACACTTAGAAACAACTTCAGAAAAACAAAAACCTAGAAATTCCAGACCGACCTGGAGAGAGAAAAGTGAAATTTTCACACACCTGCGACCAAAAGTAGCCAAAACCTTCAACTAGAGAGTGAAACTTCATTCAAATATCTTTTCATCCATAGGCCGCACGTCCCAAATGGAGATTAGGAAGGTCTCCTAAAGTCCCCCCGAAAAACACCCTCCTAGCGGGCCAAGAAACACTGAAAATTTTTCTTAGTGTTGAGCCTGGTTGGTCACGAGTGAGGGAAAGCAAGTGTTTTTGAGAAAGTTGAGAGACGAATGAGGAAAAGCTTGACTTTTACCCAAAACTAGAATACATATAGCTTGGTTTGGTGTTAAGTTTTCCAACAAAAGAGGTCTCGAAGTCTAATTTTAGAGGTCAACGAAAACCTTCGTTATCAGTTCTTTCTTTGCGGATATTATTTTTCAGTTGAAGAAACCAAACTTCCACGAGGCACCGAGGATAATTTCTCGGCTTTCTCGGCCAAGAGCCACTTGAAAAAGAAACTAGGAAGTAAGGTAAGAATCCTAGATGTATTTTTGGTTAATTTTGAACACGTTTAAACCATGAAAAATCAAGAGGAAAACCAGTCCAGAAAACTGATTTTTGAGGTTAGAATTTTGCCAAGTGTTAAAATTTCTTCAAGAGTCTTAAATGTTTGATTTGTTATGTCTATTTTCGTGCATTACTTGTCTTCATGAGCTTGATGAATGTTATATTTGAGTACCAATGATGCTGAGGTCGGCTTGGTTTGGTCTTTAAACCCCCGGGAAAACCATGAAATTGTCCACGACTTGAGCCAAAAACCAAGCCCCTCCATATTGATTCATGGCTGGTCAGTGTGGATATTGCGTGTATGCTTCTTGAAGAGGTCGTTTCGATGTGTTCAATTGATCGTTCTCTGTGATGTTTGTTGTATTTGAAAGTATGTTACTTACTTTCACTCGGATCAAGTAATGTTTCCCGTAGATCTTGCATGTGATGAGTGTCGGGACTTGAATATGGGCATGCAACCTGTTTGCTTGACCTGGGTTCAAACCCAGATTTGCAAAATCAGCTCAAACTCGCATATTTGAGGACGATTTCAACTTGGTTCTTGTGTGTTTTAAGTTATGATTTCTATCTAATCTCGCTCTTTGCATGTGGTAGTATAATCCTGATACTTTAGTTCCACGCGAGATTACTTATGGGTTGAGATTGAAGGCTGCAAACATGTCCCAAGGAAGTTGGTTTAGGGTGATTTGATGCACGCCAAGTATTCGACGAAATACGCAAACCAAGTTTCGATCTTAAAACGGTCGATTTGAGCTTGATTATTGTGATATTCATGTGCTCTGTTATTCCATGTTAGCATGGATCAGTTTAAAGAATTATTATTATTATTATTTAAAAAAAAATAATCTGAAAATTTCAAAAAATATATATAAAAAAATGTTAGATAGTATCAAATTAGGGCATAAATGACATTTATGAGATTTTCTTAATTTTATAAAGTCATTGTCCTAACTTGATGCTATTTTGATATTCTATAATCATTTTTGTAAATAATCCATTTTGCATAGATTAAGATTATTTAGAGTAATTTCATGCATCTAGAGTAATTTCATGCATATTTAAGTTTCTATTTCGCTTACGGAGATCCTGTCCTGGGGTGTTATAACAAGGTCATGTAATATTATTTGTTCAACTTTTATCAGGTCTTTCTTTTTCTGCATTACTTTCAAGTCATTTCAATTTCTTGGATGTTTACTTACGCATCTCTTTTCATTAATTTAAGTGTAAATTTCTCTTCTAAATTATGTTAGGCTTAGTCTAGACATTAAGGAAAACAAACCTACAAAAAAAATTGCATTGACGCTTAGTGGTTTTATAAGGATTATAATTGGTAATCAAGATTGTGTGGCCATTTAGATGAACAACCTTCCAAGTTAGTGGTAACGCAAGGGCGCTAATAGAAACATTGGCGTAAACAAGTCCCCGTTCCTAGAAATCTATGGTTGCGTAGGAATCGAGACACCACTCTCGTGTCTTGATTGGTTTTTAGCCGATCCCAATAGGCTAGTGGCGACTCCTAAAAATACATATGTTGTTTAACAACTAAAATATGAAATCTAACGTCACGCAAGGTATAGGCTTGGGAGAGCCCGCACTTAATCTAGGGCCGTTGGTCCGCCTCTTTAGGCAAATACCCGTAAACCTTATTCCTTTTTCCCTCGGACGGAAAAAAAGAGGTCGTGACACGTCTAGTCCTCCAAGTTTGATCAACATCCCATTCTAGCCACTAAAAATGAGTATTTTGTTACTTTTCAAATTCCATCAAAATTTCCCAAACAGTAGACCAAACAAAGATACTCCCATGTCCATTATGGAGCTGTTCATCTTACTCTCACCTTTCATGGCCGTAAAGGCTTGTCTGTTGTGGCTAGAATAGCCTTATTGGATACTCGGTTCCTAGAATACCAACATGCTTATATTGGTACAGTCCAAACCACTTTGAATGCTGGAGCAATCTTTGTAAACTTATATCCAAACTTCAATATCGTTTTTTCAGACCCCCAGTTACTTTCCTTCCTAAAGGTCCAGATCCAGCTCACTGGAGCTCCCCAGACTACTAACTCTATTGCAACAACACAGCTCTACCAAATGGTTTATCAAGTGTAAAACCATGCTCTTGATCTAAATTTCAAGAATGGAAAAAGATGCTCTATTCATCTTTATGTAGAATGATCAGGCATCCTGTATTCATGTTCCCAAATAGATTCCAAAAGAGAAGTTGGCCAAGCTCCTTCCGGAAACTTGAATTACCAACTATGAAAAGCTACACTAGACCAACAAGCCTCTCCAGTCCTTAGACTCCGAATTCGTTAAGAAGAAAGATGGCACCGCTGCCATCAATTTGACAAAGAAAAGGAAGAAAATACTTTTATCTTTCATACCCTATTCATGATTGAACTATGTGTTCCTAAATCAATTTCCGAACCAGATCCCAAAAAGCTTGTCCAATATTTTCAGAGTAATGGAAACCCTGTCCATTACTATAAAGATCGATAAGGTCACTATTTTTTGGACCCTTTATGCCAATGCTCTTACTGTACAAATTCTTCTGACGAAGTAGACCCAAAAGGAAGACCCCGACGGAAACCCAAGAAGCCAAAGGATACTATGTATCAAAGGTACTTGAATGGAGATTCCTCCGTTGATACTCTTGGTGAGTGTGATAAGTTCCAATTCATGATTTCTTATGATCCAATTCCACCACTAGAGTTCACTGCGCCACCCTCAATTTCACCAGCCTCACCACCAACACCACCTTCACCTCACAAAAAACCAGCCATTTCCCCTTTTTATAAGCCAATCCTAAAGTGGGCAAAGAAGCACTCCTACCCACTTAAGGCTCCAGAAGATGCACCACCCAGTTCTTCCATCGCTATGTTCCAGGAGGTAGATTTTCCTCCTTTTGCTCGAGAAAGTTCAAGACTTTCATTCCCTGCTCCCGAAGAATTCATTGACCCGCAAGGGAAATATCGACATATTTTCAAAATACCTACCCCCACTAATGTGGACGAACATGGAAGACAAAAAAGAACTCATGCTACTGAAACCGTCCTGAATTAGCAATCAGAGACTCTCTTAGCACACAACAATGCCTTCAAATCAATTTATTCTAAACTTGTAGATGTGCAACGAGATCTTAAAAGGAATGTGCAACCCGATCTTAAAAGATATGATGAAACCACCAAGAAGATACTTTCGGACTTCTAGAAAAAGGCTTCATGCCTCAGAATCTGGACAACATTTGGAATATCATCATCTCGAAAGCCCCAAGGCACAAATAGCAAAACTTAAGAGGCAAATCCAACTTCTTGAAAAAGGAAAATTCAAGCCTTTCGATCCGTTTCCGACTACGTTGTAGATAAAGTATTCACTCCCTCCACCACCTCAGAATACGTCTATTTTTGCTGCTCTCATAGAAGCTCCCACCAGACGAGACAAGACCGATGTAGTAGAAATGCGAAGTTGTCTCAAAGAACTGGATCAAATAAGGAAAGAAAAGGGAAAATAGAAGATGCATGAAGAATCCTTGATTTCTGTAAGGAAAAAGCCAAACCAAATTATGCTATTTAATCCATTATAATCATTCTTGAGAGATTTTGGCAATCAGAAAGAACAGCCTGATCCTGCTATTTTGAAAGACCAGAGCCTATTCCCATCGAAACCGGTTTTCCTGATCAACTTTGATACTGAATCAAATTCGGTATCCCTCTCATCCTCTTCATTCTTCTTAATTCCCGCCATTGATTCTTTTCCTATTGTGCCAGTAACTTCATCGATATTCATGGCTAATCCCCCGAACCAAGAAATAGAATCCAACCCTTCTAAACCAGAGGTTGTTTAACCAAACAATCCATCTCAAAATATAACTCCCTCTTCTAAACAGTTTTTACCGTTAATGATATTCCCTACTCCAAATAGCCAAAAAGATTTGAAGAATTTCATACTTGGTTAAACGCCCAAACTCTAACCAATCAAGACAAGTATGATATCCTTTTCGGTTTCGTCACAAGGTTTCGGGTAGTCTTAAACATTTGTGGCAATCGGTGACAGAACAAGATTAACTCTAATTTCTACTTTCACCCGATTTTGGCCATGCCATTACCCTCATATACCATATTTTCATTGATATACTTTCTGACTTTCAGGAGCTTAAAAGAAGAGAATTTTTTTTAAAGAAAATGCTGCTCTCTTAAAAAAAGACATCTTGATAATCACTATCGGGAAATACTTAAGCTTTTCTATGGTATTAGAGCTTATCCAAACTTAAAACAAGTCTTTCTAACTTCCATCCCTAAAGAATTATCCTAGCAAGTTGAGAGATTTTTTCTCAATAGACAAAGGAGAATTGTGGATATTCCTTTGGGAGAAATATAACAAGAAATCCATTTGTGCCTTGACGATTTGTGCTTAAAGCGCCAAATGGTGAAAACTTATCTCATGGACAACAGAGAACTAGACGGAGCCTATTCTCGCCAGAAGCTGAAGATCAAATGTTCCAAACGAGACTGTGATGGTTTTTGCGGAAAGTCTTCTAGAAAGAAGAAGCACTTTAAGAAATTATGGATAAAAAAAATCCAGACACGGATCTAAGCACTTTTGGAGGAAAAAGAAATGGCGATTCCTATGTAAAAGGAAAGATCACTCAAGTCTCAAGAAATCAACTGCTTCATCTGCAACCAAAATGGTCATTTTGCCAAAAGCTGCCCTAGGCGAAAAAAGGTCAGAATCATCTAATACATCACATAGAGAGATTGAAACTGGTGTTTCACTCGAAAATGATGATATTGAATCACTGTTTTCTACGGAGGAAGAATCATATGAATAAATTTTTTTGTGTCATTTCTTATTATCAAACCCCCAATGAAACTGATTCTGACTCAGATTCTGAATACCTTTTTATATATCTCTTTCTTCTTCTGAACAAAATCATGACATATTTTTAAGCTAGATCCATTGTCCCCATTTCCCCATAAAAATCTTCACTTCGAAGTTTGTCAAGCCTATCACTGTCATTGTTCTCATTGATACTGATGCAAGTTCTTCAATCTTAGATACTAAAGTTCTTCTTGAAGAATATTGGACATCTTGCGTTCGACATTTCAATTCTACCTTAGGAGATACTTTTTCTATGAATATAAGAACCGCCCCAATAACTGTCCAGTTTCCCCCAATGTTCCATAACCACAAAAATCTTCGAATCTAATCTTCCCAACAAAGATTTTATCATTGGATCGGATATCATGACCTAGATTTCTCAGCTTTATTCATTCTTGGAAAATGTCTTAAGTATAAGGATCAATTCTCTGAATTCATCAATATCCAAAGACTTTTTTCCATTCAACTAAATCTGTTAGATCCGATTATGCAGAAGTTGTTAGAATCATATTCAAAATCTTATTCTGAATTTTCTCAAAAATGTTCTTATCCTTTATTGAAAAATCCAGAATTATTTGTTCGTATTCCCTTTAAAAAAATGAAAACATTAATCCAACCAAGGTGAGTCACATGGAAATAAAGCCAGAACATCTGGTCTATGCTCAGAAGGAATGCTCAGAACTGCTGCAACAAGGTCTTATTGAAATTTCATATTTTCAATAGGCCCGCGAAGCCTTTTATGTCAATAAGCGAGCCGAGCAAAATAGAGGAAAAATGCAACTGGTAATAAACTATCAGCCTCTTAACCTTTTCATTCATAATGACAAATTCCCTCTGCCTTCAAGAAATTCCATTTTTATCGGATTATCCAAAACCCATATCTATTCCAAATTCGATTTTAAAGTCGAATTTTGGCAATTGGGCATTCATCCATGCCCAAAACAGGGTTCTATATTCTGAACCAACATTTGCAATGGAAGATTCCTCCTTTTGGATTAAACGTGGCTCTATCCTTATTCCAAAAGGTCATGTGTCAAATTTTCCAACCAATCCCGTCAAGTGCAGCAGTATACATTGATGACATTCTGCTCTACAGTCTTAATGAGGAATCTCACTGCCAACTTCTTGGGCAGTTTGCAAACATTATAAAAAAACATGGAATTATGCTATCCTAGAGAAAGATGAATATCATCCAAACATAAATAGAATTCCTTGGTATGCACCTTAACAAAGGAACATATATCGAAGGCAACACATTGCCCAGGAATTGCTAAAGTTTCCAGAAAAGAACTTCACAACAAAGCAAGTTCAACAATTTCTTGGGATAATTAATTATCTCAGAGATTTGCTCCAAACATTACAAGACTGCTGATTCAATTGCAATCAATGCTGAAGAAATCTAGTCGCTAAACTTAAAGAGATCAACAGACTCTTCTTCCATTACATATCTCATATACAAGAAAGATAATTCTCCAGACCGATGCAAGTGATGAATACTGGACAGTCATCTTGTTCGAAAAAATTGATGGTAAGAGACACTGTGTGCCTACAAAGTGGAAAATTCTCCTAGGTTGAAATGCATTATCATTCTACTTTCAAGGGAAAATGTCACAAATGGTCCCTATACTATTACTGAATGTGCAATTTCGTCCCGAACTTTCGATTGGCTCAATTTGGTCCCTAAACTATTGATAAATGTCCGATTTGGTCCACTGAACTTTCGATCGGCTCAATTTGGTCCTCGAACTATTGATAAATGTCGATTTAGTCCTTCATTACCTTTTTTTTATTTTTTTTATTTTTTTAATTTTTGGCTTCCCTCCGCCCGCTCCCGAGAAGCCGGCGTCCGGCGAGGGTCGCCCTCGCCGGCGTCGGCGAGGGCCGTCCTCGCCGGACGCAGGCGAGGGAGGCCCTTGCCGGCGTCGGGCGAGAGACCCTCGCACTGGCGAGAGCGAGAGAGCCGCCCTCGCGCGTCCGTCGGGCGAGGGTCTCCCTCGCAGATCGGCGAGGAGCCCCCCGGCGTCGGGTGAGGGTATGCCTCGCAGGCGAGGAGCTCCTCGCGGATCTGCGAGGGAGACCCTCGCCCGACGCCGGCGAGGGCCTCCCTCGCCGGACGCCGGCTTCCCCGCCGCTCCGGCGGAGGGAAGCCAAAAATTAAAAAAAAAAATTAAAAATTTTAAAAAATTAAAAAAAAAAAAAGTAACGAAGGACTAAATCGACATTTATCAATAGTTAGTTGACCAAATTGAGCCGATCGAAAGTTTAGGGACCAAATCGGACGTTTATCAATAGTTCGAGGACCAAATCGAGCCGATCAAAAGTTCGGGACTAAATTGCACATTAAGTAATAGTATAAGGACCATTTGTGACATTTTCCCTACTTTCAAATAATCCCGGCAATAAAAAATGGAATAAAAAAATTTGAATATTATCTCATCAGTCATCATTTCCTGATAAAATTGGACATGACATATTTTTCTCACCTCACTAAGTTCAAAGAGAAACAGATTTTGCATTCTCAACTGCTTCAATGGATCAAAATACTCTTTTGAAACTAAACATATTGCTAGGATAAAGAACGTGCTTGCTGACTTCTTATCAAGACCAAAAGCATACCTTGATCGAATGATTATGTTATTTATTCGTGCGTCCCCTAGTCGTCGGCATTGTTATGCCGGAGAAACTGAAAATGTCTCGGTCGGTCGAAATTTTCCAGGAACTTGTTTGCGAATTACACGTGGAAAAGCAGTTTTCCCCTCGCCTGGGGGAGCTTGTTCCAGAAGGAGACGGCGACTGCAAGCCGAGCACGACGTCGGGGAAAAATGGCGCCAAAGCGAAAGAAGAGAGAAGGGACTCCTCCCTCCGATCCCGACGGCATGTTCTCGGGGATGGTCGTCTTCTTGGTCGAGTCCGGAGTTCAGCCCCGCCGTCTGCAGGTCTCAGTTCCTTCCTCCTCCTCTTCTTCTTCTTCTTCTTCTTCTTCTTCCGCCGCCGTGAAATCTCCACCTGTCGATGTGATCCCGAGCGTGTGGCTGCAGATTTGGAAGCAGAAGCTCGCTCAAATGGGGGCGAAAGTAGCGGAGAAGCCGTCCAAAGAGGTTACTCACGTTCTCGCCATCGACGCCGACAAGCTCCGGCGGCAACTCGGGGAGCGACAGCTGGAGCGTTTCAAAGGGGTTCGTTCGTTCGTTCAATCTACTTCGTTCTTGAACCGGCGCTTCGGTTTTTCGCTTTTGCTTTTGGTTTGAAACTGAACGAAGACTTTGAAAGCGATTCGGGCGGGTCCGCCTTCTGTCGAATTCTGTAGAACCTGGAACGAGAAAAAAAAAAAAAAAAAGTTAAAAAAAGGGTGGTTTTACAAAATTACTTGCCAGTGATGTGAACTGGACATGTTCAAGCACTCAATAAGAATCTGTCATCGGCACTTCTTGCTGAACTCCCACAACATTGCTCATCTTTTATGGTGCAAATGCTCTGTTCAGAAACGAAGAGATGTAGCTGCTCCATTCGAACACCACGAGGATTTAGCAATTGAACAAATGGTTGGAAGTTGCATCTCCTTTAAAAACACTTCACACTATGCTGTCAAATAGAAATAATCTAAAATGCTGCTTCAGTCTCCTTCAAAAATTAAGTTTCCCATGTTGTTAGCTTGCAAACTATAGAAATTGGCATGCACATGAATCACTTCACATCCACATATCAGATGTTTGCACTTTGCAGATTTACTTATTGCCCTTCCCCTGTGCAGAGAATTCTTCTTTACCAGTGGCTAGAGGAGAGTTTGAGATCAGGTGAGAAGGTTTCCGAGGATTTATGTGATCTGAAGTTAGACTTAGAAAAGGAGAAGATGCCAGAGACGCCTTCAGTTCCTAAAACAGCTGATGGAAGTGTAAATAATGGCGATGAATCATCACAAGGTGGAAGTACTAGGTCTCCTCCTCAGGAAATTGCTAAAGACAGTGACCCGTCTGAGGCAATAAGTAGCCCCAGACTTTCTTATGACTCGGGCCACTCTTTGAGCCCTGGGAATACCAGCCCAGGCCTCTCTGACATTACATCCAAGGATGTAAGTTCTAGAAGCCAATGATCTCAATGTGCTAATCCAACAATGCTCCCTCCTTGTTTTCGTCTATCTTAAGTCGGTTCAAACAATGATAGAAAATGAATTAAATCACAACCGTAATCATGAAGAAATTTGCTCTAATCCTTTTTAGAGATGAGTAATTCTTTTGTGGCAATGAAGGGCGGGGTGCAGCAGTCTTCTTTGATATACAGTCCACCTAATCTAAACAGGAATGTAAATGAGATTTTTGGGAAGCTCATCAATAAATATAGAGGTGACATTCATCAACTTTCTCATGTCTTTTCATCAGTGACATTCTTGAAGAACCTAACAACTCTGTTGGTTTACCTGCAGCACTTGGTGATGATCGGAGGTCATTTAGCTATTACAAAGCTATACCTGTTATTGAGAAGTTGCCCTTCAAGATTGAAAGCGGGGACCAGGTGAAAAACCTACCTTCAATAGGGAAGGCGTTGCAAGAGCATGTGAGTTGCCATTTTTAACCAGAGAGATTATTTCTATTCCTTTTTTTTTTCTTTCAAAAACTGGAGAGTGATTGTCTGGTTGTTGAATTTTGTAAACCATCAATGTAGCTGAAGTCAACAGCCATTTCAAACCAGAGAGATTATATCTATTGGCGAGGCGTTGTTATTTTGACTATTTTGCTTGTTTCTAGACCATTAATTTTTCCATTATCTATAAAAGAGAGCAGACACTGATAGTTCTAACTTGCAGATTCAGGAGATAGTGACTACTGGCAAGTTGTCTAAGTTGGAGCACTTTGAAACAGATGAAAAGGTATACAGAGAGTTTATCCAAAGTTTGACATTTACCTTTAACTGCACTGCCAGTGAAATGGTACCACTCAATAAATCCTGATGCTCGCATATTTGAGCAGTTTCCTTTCCTTGTTTCCGGTCATGGGGTGCATCAATGCAGACACTGTATTGCAACATTTGCAGCAACCCAAAATAGGTTGACTGAATTTCTGTATTGAGATATTATCCCTTGGTTTCATAGAAATATGGATTGGCACATGAAGCTGAAGTACTGTGTTGTTGTTTCCATAGTTAACTATTACTTGCTCTTTCGCATCTATCGTGCACATACATTTTGCCAAGCTGGGGCTTTTCCTTTTGATATTATTCTGTGCTCTGGTCACATGAGAGGAGTACATATGTAGTTGAATATCTTCTGTTTCATCTGGTTCTAGGTACGGACAATCAGTTTGTTTGGCGAAGTTTGGGGGATTGGTCCAACAACTGCACTGAAGTTGTATGAAAAAGGATACCGTACACTTGATGACCTGAAAAGAGAGGAGTCATTAACGCATGCTCAGAGGCTAGGTCTGAAATACTTTGATGATATAAAGCAGAGGATTCCACGTGACGAGGTATTCTTCCCAAAATCTTTGCCAATCCCAGCACCTCCTGCTGAAAGAATGATTTGAGTATGATAGGTGGCATTTATGACCTAACCTGAAAGTTGAAGTTCTATGAGCCTCTAAAGGGACTAGGAAAGGAGAAAAATATGTAGAACATTGGATATTAAAGTTGGAACTTCTGCTTTAACTTTATCTGCTACTCATTTCTCCCCAATTTCGTAGGTTCAAGAGATGGAGCAACTTCTTCAGAAAGCAGGTGAAGATGTCTTGCCTGGGGTGAGCACAATAATTTAACTGCTTGATTTTCATATCTGAGGAATTTAAGTTTTAAACTGGATGCGTATAAATTATTCTGGAATAGCCTCTGTATCCGACCCTAATGTGCAACTGCTTAAACAGGGCTTCTTTTCATATTTAGTGAGGAAGAATCTCTTTCACCTGCGGAAATATAATACCGTTGAGAAGGTTTTGGTTCAGTTGGAAATTGGTTCTCCTGGTGACGTTGATTTCCTATTCATGCCCAGTGTCAAAATAATTTCTTAAACTGCTAACTCTGGGCTCTTTTTAGCTTGGCACAGTACTTTTGCTCTTCATTTGTGAACTACTTTGTATCAGAGAGTTAAAAACTTCTTTGTAGGCTACAATTAATATGTTCTTCTCTCCCCATGTTATACCTGCATTCTTCATATTATTAGATTTCATAAAGCAAATGAACTGGTAAACAGTTTGACTGAAGATTGATTGATGTTGGAGGCATCCTACCAAACTAGTCTTAAGTATTTTAAGATTGGATTTCTTATTATCAATTCATGATTGTTTAATATCGAGAGACTGGCATGAGAATATGTGCTCATTTAAGCATACTGTAACGGGTGATGATGTAAACAGGGCAGTTTGCTAGCCTCTTCCTCCTTTTTCATTCCAATATTTACCCCAGTGGTAAGGTTTAAGGAGCTTTTGTTTTTCTTTTTTCCAAATCTGTGCACGTGTGCCTGTAGATATATATATAGACACATACATCACAGTGCTTGCATACTTACGTATATAAAGAATTTATCACATCATTCACATCAACAAGGTCATGTAATTTTTTGACACCTTTCAGCATTTTACCTCTTCTGAGAGCGGTGCATATACTTCTACGTACTCATATAAAATATTTGTCATGTTGCCAATTTGGTATGATTTGTGACACTGACACCTTTCAGCCAAGTATGTGATTAAGATGCATACTTTAACATGTTTGGTTAACAAACTATGCATAAATTTTATATGCTATGCTTGGAGGAGGGGGTGAGGAAAATTTGGGTAAAGTACAAAAATTTTCCAAAATTTCCTCCTCTTCTTCGCTTAAAAAATTTGAAATTTTCCTCAATTTTTGTCCAGACCTTCATTCCCCCCATTTTGCTCCATTTCCCAAACATGGCATGAGTCTAATTCAATGCCACTTCCACAGTACCTAAAAGGTTACTCGGCCAACCACATTATAAAAATGTAGACTTGTGCATATAATGACCTTATCTGTTTGTTAATGCGATACTTCATATTTAATAGATTCTTTTCATTGCTATATATAACAAACACGATCTACCATAAAATAAAAGCTTAGGATATATATGATGTGCAGTCAGTCATATATCAATAGTGAATCTAATGTTACTTTGGAATCAATGACTCGATATTTTATTTAGACAGAAGGAATTGAACAACTCAAAGTTTAAACCAACTACATGAAGATAGTCTATAACTGAAGCCTCACATAGGACACTCTTGTGACAATATAATTATTTGCAACTCTTCTCATCATATTAACTAAGCAAGAGATCTTAATTTGATTTTGTTTGTTATTATTTGCAACCTAAGCGACTAGGTGATATGCACCTTACAGTATATTTGGAACGTGTATCGTATACAATGAACTCACAAACAATTTTCTTTTGTTGTGCTGAACTAGTTGCAAATAACTGTCAAAATTTATTTTGAACTTCAAAGGGTTGCATTAGTGATAAGTGTGTTAACATTTGTTGCTCAAGGCCTGAGTTTGAATCATCATGTTTGGTGCATTCTCCTAGACTAGCTCCAGGAGCAAACACCTGTGAGTCTTTGATGATTATCAGCTGTGAGATCTGTGGGCACTGCCACAACCAATGCGGATTATTGGCCGCTTGCATAGCCTTGGGCTCCCTGCTGTTAGCCAAAAAGAGTGAAATTTAATTTCAACCAATTCAACCCCCTCACGGTTGCCTGCCTTTTTGATTAACATATATTACACTTCTAATAATGAAATTGCTATTTGCTTACCTATGCATCGCATGGGCATTTTCTAGTTATATTACTATTTTATCTTCATGCAGCACATATACTCAATTGGTGGGAATTTATATGTATTTTGTTTTCTGCCAAATCTTGTTGCACTGCAGGTTCATCGTTTCTACCGGATGATGTCTTACCAGACATTTGTACTTGACTAAAGCTATAGGCAGAAATTGATATTTGTGTTTAACTTTGTGTATAATACTTTAAGGTGGTAGTTGTGTGCGGAGGATCCTATAGACGTGGGAAAGCTTCTTGTGGTGACTTGGATGTTGTAATTACTCATCCAGATGGAAAGAGGTATCAAATTCAAGGTCATTTGGGTTTGCTACAGAATTTGCATGTTTCCACATCTCAAAGAACCAAGAACTATCATGTATCTAATTGACCTTATTACAGTCTAGGGTTGCAGAAAACATTCTCTTTTGATTTACTTGTTTGTATCTTGTTGAACTTTTGGTGACTATTAGTCACCAAAACCTCAAAGTTCTCCCCTGCCTTTCTGTGAGGGTGTAGAAAATGCATTCAAGGAAATTATGTATTCGATTTTGAAAAATGCAGAATTTCACTCTGTTTCTCTAGAACCCAAATATTTCTTTCTTACAAATCAATTGTGATATGTTTTTTTTGGGTTGTCGTTACAAATGGACAGAACCATCAGCTTATTAGTCAGGGCTCATGATAGGGATAGCTTGTATATTGTCTGTCAACTGATGACAGTGATTGCTTGAAATTCAAGTCCAGTTCTCTCTTTTGATTGTATTACTGTTGACACTAATTTTACTTGCTGTCATGCTCTGTGGTAGGTATGATTCTGGCTTTGTTTCTGAAAGCTGATCTGATTTTCTTTGTTTCCAGCCACAAAGGTTTTCTAAAGAAGTACGTGAAGCATTTAAAGGATATGGGGTTTCTAAGAGAGGATTTGATTTTTAGTACTCACAGTGAGGAGGTATGTTTTTCTAAAGTGTCTGGACATGCTAGTAAGGTACTAGACCTCGGAGAAATTAAGCTAATTCTCGATGCTAGTTATAGAATGCTGAAGTCTGAGGCATGTAATAACCGCTAATCATATGAAGTTAAGTTAATTGGTATCTTGTTTCAGTGAGTCAAGTTGTAGTCTAATGAAAAACAGTCTGAAGCATATAAAATGGTAGAATTTTATACCTTCTGCAACTGCATTTTGCATATAATTAGTACCCTAATGAAAACCAGTTTGAAGCATGTAAACTGATATAATTTTTTAACTTCTGCAACTGCATTTTGCATATAATTAGTACCCTCTGAAGCATTTTTCATCTTTGGTCGAATTCTTGTTTTGGGATTATGAAGAAAAGAGACTCAAAACAATTAAGTGGAGAGAATTGTGATTGTTAGGGAGAGAATTTTGATAAGAAGGAAAATTAAGTGGAGAGAATGGACTTTCTTGGCTGAACTTTCAGATGTAAGTGATGCTTCCAGATGTATGATTTATTTCTTTGTCCTAGCTTACCTTCTATGTTTCATACTTGATGACATGTCTTCTGCACCACCTGCTTTCATACTTTCTTAAGGTCCTATTTCTTTTCTTTTCACAACATCATGCTTGTCAAATATTCTTATTCGGTAATCTCGACAGGGTACTGACTCGGGTGTTGATACATATTTCGGTCTTTGCACCTATCCAGGAAGAGAGCTGCGTCATCGAATAGATTTGAAGGTACTTGACAAATGATGATCCTGATTTCCATATATTCCATGAAGTCTGAGATAATTATCTAGAATAGGAGATCAAGAAGACATAAGGCACTCAAGTTACTGCTCAGCCATGTTTAATGTACTGCCACATATGCGACTAGCTTTCCAAAGTGCCACCTTGTGAGGGATGAAAGGATTGTCCGACATTTTATCTGGGTCGAACCCTCCTTCCTTTAAATTTATGATCTTCGATCGTCTGGAATTCTTAACTTCTCCATGGCTTTAGGTTCAATCTGAGCTTGGATATCCTTTTGTTCACTTATTTAGGTATATCCCCGGGACATATATGCATTTGGACTGATAGCTTGGACCGGGAATGACGTCTTAAACAGGAGGTATGTTCAGCAATTTGGGAAGATTCAACACTTTATCTCTGAGGTTTTAAAATCTACTCCATGTGAAAACTTAACTGAGAAAGGAACATCAAATGTACCGAGCTTTTGAGTCTTGTAAGGATGTCCCTGTAGCTTATTGAAGAGCTGTTGCCCGCATGACAGCAAGCACAAACTAGTTGGACTGACATCTGAAGATGAACATCTACTGTACTCCTGGATTAATGTCAAACTCTTATAAATTTTCTTTGAAGTGATTCCAACAGTGTTCAAGCAGTCAAGTAATTCAAGATTAGTGATCCATGGTTGACCAATGTTTCTATAACTGGATCATCGATCAACTGGATTGGTGTCTGCTACCCAGTTAAACAGTTAAAAACAGTACACGAAGCTGGACTTGTGCCTGGTTGAACCAGTACAGCTTAAACCTCTGTTCATGATTACCGCACAAATAAACTTGTCATCTAGAGCAAGCACTAGAAGTTATCTCTGATCAGTTCATGTACAGTCAAAGAATCCCAAAGCATTTGACACTGATATGATGATGTGATCATAGACAAATATGCTATTTGCTTTATATAAACAGCACACTCTTGATTCCAACCAGTATAATGATGCCTGCCGTTTGATTCGTATTTCTGGTGCAGGTTGAGGTTGCTAGCAGAATCTAAGGGATTTAGACTCGATGACACTGGACTCTTTCCTGCAACTCATGGTTCGGGCGGAAAACGGGTAATGTCTTAAGTCTGCGCCCTCATATGGGGGTTTGCGATTCCTTCGATGGTTCCTCACGCATGGCATGCCTTTCTCTATTGCAGGGTTCAAAGGGAGGCGCCAGCATAAAACTGAATACAGAGAGGGAGGTTTTTGATTTCCTGGGTTTCCCCTGGCTGGAACCTCACGAAAGAAACTTATAGTAAGGCGGATGGTCGTTCTTCGGCTGTACATATGTAGGACGCTGAGGCTTAAAGGATAGGGAGGGAGAGATGTAAATACAAGGACTGACATGAAAACTTTGCTCAGCTGTATAGCCAAGGCTTTACTGGATTTCATGTCAATCCCGATTTTCCCTGATTTCTTGCTCTCAAGTCGTAAATAGAAGTTTTAGATGGATTGGAATGAAACCATAATTTCTGTCTTCTATTCCGATTTCAACTTGGACAGGAGGCAATTATAATTTATATGTTTTCCTCGGAGCTTGAAGACCACGGCCTAACATGAAGCAAGATGCTTTACGGCCCATATCCTTGCAGATGGTGAACCTTTTTTTGCCCGAAAATGCTGCTCTCCCAGAATGTTGATCGTGCTGCTAGAGTTCTCTTCAACTTGATAATTTGGATGTTACTTTGTCGAGGAGTGCAAAATGTATATAAAGGCCCCCTTCATTTAACAAAAAAGAATAACTTAAGAAATATTTACCAAAAATGATCGACTTATATTGCTCATTTTATCAAAACATATAAATATAAACAAGTGCGAGTGATGATGAAAAATTTTGTTGGCTAATTGTTTCAAGCGATTCAAATTGACTTTTTAGAAAAATAATTTTTAAATTATTCATTTTTTGAAAAATAAATGGAGCTTAATTGAATCTTTAAATATACACAGTGATAATCAATTTTTTTAATGGCCTTTTTACTGGTGAGGGTTTTTTCTCTTTTTATATAAGTTACATTTATTATTTTCTTGAAATATCTTATTCAGTTCTATTAAAATAGCTATGTTTATCAAATTTTCACAAACTTTTGTTGTTCAATATTATTATTGATATTGTATTTCAGTTAATTTAGCTCCTCCTATTGTTGATATTTTTTATTTTATTTTTACGGCAATTAGCAGTAAAAAAGAGATTCCCTTTTAAAATGAGAAGAAAACATACTTTTTTCCCTCAAATAAGGGGCTTAACAACTTTAATAAAATGAAAATTTGGGGGGGTACTGTGTGATAGTTGAAAGTTCAAGAATGAACGTTTACCACGTCAAAGTTGAGAGGAGTTCTCAATTTTGTATGCTATCAAGAGAAAATTTCAAAAAACTGACTTTAGTGGAGTCATTTTCTAAAAAATAAGCTCATAGGGGATCTTATCCTAAATAAAAGCATAAAGTAATCAACTTAATTTCAAATAAAAGTATAAAACAGTCAACTTAAGGGCTTAAAGTGAACCATTTTTCTCAAAAGTGGGTTCAAAGTGATTTTTTCAAATAAAAGCATAAAATGACACTTTAGTCTTTAATTAAAGCCTATCTTCACTGGTCGGCCAAAGTGTTGCTGGCCAACTTGTACATACGACTCATGTACTTATTTTAGGGACAACCTAGAGGTAACTTTGTCTGAAATGTCTGCTCTGCCCCAAATAAAAAAGGGTTCTTTTGTGGCCGATTCTCCTTTGGTAATATCATTAACAAAGCTTCTCTATTTCAATCATATTCGTCGTTCTTGGGTGCAGGATGTTGTTGCTAGAATAAGCATTGGAGCGGCAGGTGCAAACCAGCCAGCGAAGATATGGCTTGTCGATAAGCTTAGGCTCTTATTTGAGGCTAAATTGACTAGTTTATGCCATTATTTAAAACATGCACCAATTTAAATTATTTTATTAATAAAATAATAATACTTTAAGACCTTGTCTGATACTAAGTCACTACATTAAGCCTTATTTGAGATCAACTCTATTTTGAGCCAATTAAAAAAAAAAAAAACCACATATTAATGCCTTATTTGAATTTTTTTTTTTCCAAAATAAAACCGGAGGGAATTTGACTTATTTGAAATTTTTTTTTTCCAAAATTAAATAGTAGGGACAAGTCATAGATGAGGGGATGTTTCTAGGGGACAGCTGATTTTGGGGGTTAGCTAAAACCCTGCGGTCTCGTTTCTCGGTCGGATAGACTTCTGAAAGAAAGCGAGCAACAAAGATGATGTTTTGTACCATCTCTCCTCCGCCATTATCGCTCTCCCCACCCTCCTCCTCCTCCTTCCCTACACTTCACTCTTCTCTTCCTCCTCCTTCTTCGAATGTGTTCTCTTCAAGCTCATCGCACGCACGCTCTGCAAGCTTTTACAGAACCCGAAGCTCGCCTTCCTCCGATTGCCTCGCGTCGAAGCCTCGTCGCGCCAACCACATCTGCAGAGCCGCCGAGTACAGATTCCCCGACCCCATTCCCGAGTTCGCCGATGCCGTGAGTTCGACTATGCTCCAGCCCTTCTGCGGCTTCTTCTTCTTCGTTTAGAATTGTCTTTTTATGTTTAGAGTGCTTAAGGACGGGTTGTGCTGTGTTGTGACGTGAATTTCTCAGGAGACGGAGAAGTTTAGGGGCCACCTGCTGAAGAGGCTCTCGAAAAAGGATTTGTTTAGCGGTTCCGTTGACGAAGTCGTGGGAATCTGCACTGAGGTCAGCTAACTCCTGCTTGTAATTTTCTGGAACTCCTAATCTCCTGGACTAGAGTCGTGTGATATCTTTCGGAGTTTTGCCTTTTTGGGTTCATGAGACTTTTCTGCTGGATGTTGATATTGAACAAGATTGCCCTGCAGTTTTATGCACTTTATTTATTGTTGTAGCTTTTCCAATTAACTCAACGGATTCTGAGGAAGAAGAACGTTTCCTTCTGGTCTGGGTCAGTTAGGTTGTGCTAGTGAATGTTGGTATGTCTGAATTTGTAGATGTTTATATTGATGTAAATTACTTTCCCTTTGGTAACTAATGTACTGTGAGGTCACATGATATATTAGCTGAGTTGAATTGTTACTTGAATGGCTTGTTGTCTAGTGCATAAGTTTCTACCAGATAGGCACTGTACAGAGGTACAGTCTCATAGATTGAGCCCTTCATTTGCATCTTTCTTTTGTGGCATGGAGGCAACTGCTTCATTTGACATTGATCCCTCAGATTAGGTGGACTGGTGTTTCGTGGGTCAAACCTCACGGGCAATATATATGAACTTGTTGCTAGATTTACAAGCTTCGATAGCACAGCTCCTTCCCTTTTGTCTTTTCATATGCAATTTGTATGTTCTCAAATTCTAATTGGACAAACTCTCTTTAGGTTGCAGTGTAGAATCCAATTCGCTACCTCTTGAAAGATCGTTGCTTCTTAAGGGTTGTCTGTGTTGAGGAAATGCTATCATCTTCTGTGTTACACCCCCCCCCCCCCCCCCAAAAAAAAAAAAAAAAAAAAGATCTTAGTGCCATATGCAATTTTCTTTGTATGTCTCAAATTCTACTTTGACAAAGTCTGTTTCTTCTATCTTTAGGGTGAAGATAAAAGCTTTTAATGGGTTAGAATCTGATTTGTTGGACATTCTAATAGAGAAGAACAAGATGTCTTTCTGTTTGTAATTAATTTGAAGCATCTCATTTCCTGACAGTTCAATGCACCTAGGAATTCTAATTGGACTATGATCTACAATAGTTGATATGGTCCAATTTCCAGCATATATGAATTTGTATATATCTACACTCCCTGTTATACTTGTTTACCCTTCATTTATCATGTCGAGATTTCCTTGTGGATTTTCATTTCTTACATAGCCCGTGTGTTTTTTGAAAGCTATATTTGAATCAGAATAAACTTTTTAGATACAAGTTATCTGGCATATGTTCAGAATAGTCTATGTAATTCCAACTTTCACTGATTGTATGCGCAATAACAATCCCTTACTTATCCTGCCATCATTGGTATATCTGTTCGTAGGTGCACTGATGCCACCAACTTATGCAAGATGTGATCTTTTTCTGCAGATCTTCAACACTTTCCTACATTCTGAATATGGGGGACCTGGGACATTGTTGGTCATCCCTTTCATCGACATGGCTGATACCATAAATGAACGAGGGCTTCCTGGAGGACCACAAGCTGCTCGGGCAGCAGTCAAATGGGCTCAAGCTCATGTTGACAAGGACTGGAATGAATGGAATGGTGAGGATAGCAGTTGAAATGGAGTTGCCCAAGTTTTTGTAGTATTTAGGTTCGCTAGTATCTGGTGTTTTATCTCATTTCTTTTGTAGTGAGAGATATTACAGAGATTGAATGGGCCTCAAAGTTTAGGTTGGCCAAGTAATGGGGAAGCTAGTCTCTGTTCTTGAAAGGAAAACGACTTGTTAAAAGAATTCATTGGTAATGGTCATCTGTTCCGGTGGATAGGTCCCAAACCTAAAATCTGGAACCTAGAACTTACCATGTTAAAATTAGTTCCCAGTTTTTTTAAAGGAACCTATCTTATTTACCTTGGAATCAATTGTAGATCTACTCAAGAACCTATTTTTCTTTTGTTCCTTTTTTTTTTCATTCTTTATAACAAAATAATTTGAGTAATAAAATGATTTCAAAGTAAAAGATGAGCAACGAAATCTTTTTCTACCAAAAGCAATAATTCAAAGAAGCAATAATTCATAAAATGAACACATAGTCACGTATAATTATAATTGATAATAAGTTTAGACATGTAATATAAAACAAAAACTATAAAACTCCATTTCTCATTATTGATAAAAATATTATTTTAAATTCTAACCATCTAAAAACAAAACAAACGACAGAGTTAAATTTGCTGGAGAAACTAAGGCAGTCCAGTTTGGCTAACTGGTTCAGTTGCACAACCCTGCTTATTGATAACAAAATATTATGGCAGTTTCCTTGTCTGCTCGCACCTTCTTCAATTTAATCTGAATTGTTTGAGAAATTTTTTTTTTGGTTGTGAGACTGTAGATAGTCTGATATTCATATTCACAGTCGAAAGATGTAAGAAAGAAACGGCCTGTAATCCTCTAAGCAGCAAGAGGTTTCGCGTTTAAATTTTTAGGCTCGTACGAAAGATGCACTGATCAGGGTAACCTTCACAAAGAGGGGGAAGGGTGTCACGACCTTTTGAGGTCGCTCGAAAAGTTTGGCGCAAAAATTAACTACTGGAGGAAGGAAATAATACAATAAAAAAGATGATATAAAATTGAATTTAACTGATGCTATTTGTACTGTTAAGACTCCAACCAGAAAAAAGTTAGGTCTCACTTCCTGAGTTGCAATGTCATGTTCTGTCATTGGAAACTCAATCAAGGGAGAGAACTAGATGATGGAAACCATTTACAAGAGGGAACTTGAATATGAAGTAAATGCCAGGCAAGCAAAAGTATTCACAAAGCTGATCGACTTCGATCCAACATTTCATCCCTGTCTATAAAGCGCTCGAGCATATCCTGCTCCCGTAGAACCAAGTAATCTTCTTCCTTTCCAAACCAATCATATCTCCTTTTAGCAACATAGTCATAAACTGCATCCCTAACTGGTGTCGGTACCATCAGTAGTGCACCAAGAGCAGAGTATGGCAACGGCAAGTAGGACATCACTTTTAAAGCAGCTGCATGATCATAGTTAGATCAAAGGAATTAGAAATGAAATTTTAGTCATTCAGCATGCATTTGGGGAGATGCAAACATCGACTAAACAATTTATAGCATAGAGAAATGAAAAATTCGCAGAAGTTCTTGCCCAGGTTCTCGCATGGACAACTAATTTTCTAGGAATGCAACCAATTTGCTTTGGATTGGTAGAGTTAGCAAAGTCCGACAAGCCTGAAGCCAACAATTTCAAAAAAGTTTTCATTGTGTCCTCACATCCTTTCATGTGGCATTACAGCTTGAGATATGTCCTGAACAGGACCAAAAACACAAGCTATTGTCAATTAGGTACTGAAAATCGATGATTCAAATAACTTTTGGAAGTCATAGATGGAAACCCCAAACTTCCCCATCCATGGGTTGAACTAATGAGCTACTAGGTGAAAATCTAAGAAGATTGATGATAGACCTTCAAAGATCAGATACAGACAGACAGAAGCCACAGCATATCCATCTACTGTGCAAAGCAATATCTCGCCAGTGTTCATTGGGCATGCCAACGGACACAGCACAGGGAGAAAATTACAGTATCTTGATAGAGGGAAAGCAGATCATCTACAAGAAACTGAGAATCTCTAAAAGCTACAGATGTGGACTTGCATGCCATATGGATATGGAGATTTTATGAAACAAGAATCATAAGGTGCAAAAGTGATTGACTGAAGTCTGAAGGGAAAGGGGGCAAAATATCCCAGCAATCATGCACACAAAGGCTAAGATAGAGATAGGTGAATCACCGAGGATATAACCACAAAAAAGAACTCCAGAAAGAAGTGAAATATGATGTGACGAGTGACCATTCATGGTTTTGCTCTCTTCCTCTCTGCTTGGTGCTAGACCTTCTCACATCTCACCAACAGTGGTCCTAGCATGTGCAACTCTTGCCCACCAGAAACCTCGAGCGACTACATTACTCGGTGATCATTCTTGCGACTTGGAATTTTCAACGCTCACAAAGAACTCTCGTCATTCAACAAAGGACAAACAGAACTCAAAGCAAATTCTCTCAACCAGAGAAGTCAATCTACAATGTGTACATAAAAAGGAAGAGGGCTCTAACCAGTAGAAGCTATGTGGTATGCTCCAGGCCCTTCAACGAACAGAAAGCGACGAAGGACATCCTCTTTTTCGAGACCACAGAGTCTCATGTACGGTTCTGCAGCCTTAGATTGGAGGCAACAGAATTTAATCTTCCTATGTTTGTCTGCTTTGATTACCCACTTCACCCCTGAAAGTCCAAAATCAAGACAAACAAAGGAAACTAATCAAACCATTGAACTAGGCCTCCAAGCCAAGCGCCAAGAATCGGTGAAGGACAAACCAAAAGCAGTTGGAACCATCAAAAGAAAATGCAAAATAAAAGCGGGACACCGACAGATAAAGAACCGTAATGAATGCAAATCAAGTAACATATGAGACTACACAAGGAGTAGTTCTACAGCTACAGAATCCAAAAAAGGCCATTCCTTGAACGGACCAAACATGTCCATAATCTCTCACTTGAACAGCATCTCTCAAGCAAAGTTTCGGCGGATGATCAACAAAATCTTCCACCCTCATCAGCATTGCGAACAAAAAACCTCATTGCCCACGATTGCAACGGTAACAAGAACAAAAGCACGAGGCCACATCCTATTACTCGTGATGAGATGGCAACCAGTCCCCATAAGAGCAAGTTCTTGATGAAGTTAACGAGTGATCGAACGCACACGCTTTCGGCGAAGGACCAAAAAAGCAGGATGTTGAGGAAGCGGGGAAGAAGAGAAGGGCGCATTTTGAAAATCGCGACCCCAGAGAAAGAATTTCCACAGGGTCACGAATGAACAGGCAAACCAGTGTCGACGTTCGGACCTCGGTGGCAGAGATGGCAGACGCCGTCGTAAACCACCACGCGAGGCTGAAGCACGGTCGGATCCGCCGCCCTGACCACCGTAGCGGCGGGGAGACCCAGCACCCCCTCCCCCTCCGCGTCCGCGTCGGCGGCGACATCGGACCGGGCGACCGCGACTGCGCAGCGCGGAGGCGACGAGGAGAGGCGGCGCAGCAGAGAAGCGGACCGGAGGCGGCGGCGGCCGAAGGAAGCGGATATCCTACCCCGCCGGCGGCGGAGCTCCGGGCGAGTCGCGATAGGATCGCCGCCATGGCTTCAGCTGTCCAGAGCTCCTCCTGACCCGTCGCTCAGATCGCCGTCGTTTCCCGGAACGGGAATCGCATTTCGGAGTCGGTCGGCGCAGCCATGGGATTCGTTTCGCCTGGGTGGAGGAGTACTGCCTTGCTTGGCTTCCAAGTTCTTCTCAGGTCCATTTCCTCGACGAAACGACAGTGCGTTTCGCATTTTGTAACTTCCTGCCACGCCTTCACCTGTATTTTTTTCCAACGAATATACCCTGTGACATGCTAACGAATGTCGTCTTGTCTGTCACTGCTACGATGTCGCTTTAATAGGTTCAGAGCTGTCTTGATTTAGTAAAATTCTAAACGACGTAATGCTCGAGCTGGGGCGTCACTTCCCATTCTCTCTCGTTCTCTCCTTTCGCTCTTGGGAGAGATTGGGTTCGCTTGAGCCGACCGGCTAGGTTCAAATTAGGCAGTACTTGATTAAAAAATGTCTCCCATCGAAATGCTTTTTCCCGCCAACAGAATGATTTTCATGGTACAAAGCCAGGGAGTTACGAGTTTAAAGGAGAGGTAGGAGCAAAGAAGATGCGCGGGCAGTGGCGGTGATACATGGCGACCGATGCTCACTGACAATGTCGGCGGAATAAAATGGCGGGCAATGAAGAGCATAAGCAAAGCAATTTTCTTTCATTGAGACCTTACTAATCATGGTACACGGTTTAAATGGTAAAACCTGCACAATCACATGGTAATTCATCTCCGAATCGGGGGAGCTCTTCCACATTCCGAATTGAATGATCATGTTACGTGTTCACACATCAGTATTCCAAGCTTGAACGAAAAGTTTTGACATAATCGGGGTGGACAACCCAAGAATAATGACACCTAAGGCCAAGGTCATTAAATTTCAATTTACTTTGAGAACTTAAAAAAAAAGAGAACTTCTGTCTGCTCAGCTCCTATATCAGCAAAGCATCCCCATTTGAGGGAAATATCGACCAAAGTTTTCCTTTTTGTCAGTTAATGTGGTAAGACCCAATCAAATTCCATCCTTACCTCCTTCATCATCATCGTCTTCTTCTTGTCCTACTTGTCTTTTTCTTCTTCTTCTTCTTCAACCCAAAAAGCTAGTTCTGATTCATCTGGTGCTTGCCCAGATTGTTGGTGCCGTGCCAAGCACGTGATGGCAGGGCATCTACCCACCTTTTTTTTTTTACCCACCTTAATGACAGAATATTACAGCACATTATATGTGGCCCTGAAACCAGAGCTTGAGGCAAAATCCTTCTAAAAGTGTCGCCCACAGAGTCACACACCTGAGAGGAAATATTGTAAGAAAACTAATCGTGTCACAATGGCAGAGTCCAATTTTATCCAGATATATACCCAGCATGGTCCATAGTCTTAAGCCATCTGAACCAGCTCCACACATTCCTCTTCAATTTGACCATCTGCACCAGCAAAAGAGGCATGCCAAATTAAAAGATCATCATTATAAATTTAAGAGGAAAGTTAGCTAGTCAATCTCACCAGCAAGAAGGATCGCCTTGTTTGCTTGAGCATCGGCATCAGAATTTAGGCCCTTGTAAAAGGAAGAAAAGATTAAAGATGACAGCTTTCCGCAATGCAAAAAGCAGCAGTTGATGATACTAGATTTGTAAGTAACCATCGTATGATATGTATCTCAGAAAGTTATTATGGGCAACACAAAAGAACCTTTTGGAGGGCTTTCACCTCCGGAAGGTCACATGATTTTCTGCTTTAAATTACTATCGAGGCAGGTGGCAAGGTCCCAAATAACAAGAAACAACAACCTTTTTTTTCTCCCAATAAAGCACAGGAAACGGCAACCACTTTCTTATTGCAATAAGAAACAGCAACTGAAAAAAGCTAAAGCTGGACATAGAATAAAGGATATTTTGGACTTCTAGCAAGGAATTCTGCCATCTTGGCCATGAGGTAAATAAAATTCAGATGCAAGTCATAGTTTCAGCAGCTGCAAAGAAGGTGCACAGAGAGAGAGAGAGAGAGAGAGAGAGAGAGAGAGAGAGAGAATATTCCAATCAAAAGCCCACAATTGTAGCAGAAAAGAACAAAAGAACAAGAGTCCAAAAGTATAACCAAACAAAACAGGCTTGAAAGAAATGGCCGACAGACATTGAAGAAATCATAAACATCTGGATCATCAAAGGCAGCAAGTAAATCGCCTTTTGCAACAGCATATAGCAGATTGATTCTGTGAAAGGTTGGTATGTAAATCCATAGTGCAAAAGTTCATCTTTGATTGAAGGGTGCATACCATTGTTTTACACAAGCCACTTCCATCACTATTGATATGATATTCATTGTTTAGGAATTGATCAAACACCCAAATTGATGATAATAAATTTAAATTGGGTGATAAAAAAAGATACATGGCTTGTGTGCCATATAAAAGTCCTAAGCAAATGGCGTCACAGAAGATGAGGAATGAACTTAACTGCAAGATGCAAAAGCAAAATTAGTTACCCTGAGAACATGGCTGATCTCAAACGACTGAAAGTTCTCCTTCAATTTTTTGACCTCTTGAAACAGCTCGGACATCTTCTTGTGTCTGACTTTCCATAAGCCTTGAACCTGTCATCCCAAATTTGCCAACCAATATGCTGAATAACAAGGGGAATAAAACAGAAGAACATGCAAAAAAAAAAGCAACAAATCCCAAAACCCTAATGGTCTGTTACTCTAAGAGAGTGCTTGAAAGTTCAATTATGCTGTTACTATGAGAAAAAGATACCCGGAGCATCAACGTCAGGTACGTTATTTTAGACCCAAATAAATAAAGAACAGTCATAATAGAGCCTATGACTATGGTGATTTAATTTCACTCTGAATCATGCATATTGTCACATGAATTTTTTATCCGCTACCAGAGAAACTGTCAAATTCTAAAATTGTGGGGCTTCCACTCCTTAGTTTTGTTTTATTATATTTCAGATACAGGAGTCCAACATGCCACAACAATGACTCAGAGATTCAGAAGGACAACCTATTGGAAATAGAACAGGCATAAATTGAGAGACCAGTTGAGATCCCTACTTATCTTAAAGTATTCAAAGTCCATTGAGAATATTAACGACTTAGATGTTAGATAAATATGAAAATATTGCATGACATTTGCACTTTGAAGGATAGCAACCTGCATGCAGACGAGTTTGGAGTCACCTCGAACACGAATACTTTTACACCCCTTCTCCAGGGCATACTTCAGTCCTAAGATAACAGCTCGATATTCAGCAACGTTATTCGTGGCTGTACCCACACCTTCACGCAATACACATATCTGTATGAACATATGAAGTCAGAGAGGCATGAGCAAATGAGCAAAATTATGCAAACAAGCTAAATGTATACCACACTTCCATCTTCCGCTCGCAATACAGCTCCTGCCCCAGCTTTCCCCGGATTACCTTTTGATGAACCGTCGAATTCAAGAATACAGGAGTTCTGCATACAGAAACTATTATCATGTCTTGCGAATGTTGTCACTTTTACTTGCATTTTAGCGAAAGACATTGCTATGAATGATTACATTGCATCAGTACAAGTACTAACACATTTAAAAAAACCGATTAGATTTTATCGCCATTTTTTTTTTTTTTTTGGTGACTGAGGAACCGCCGGAGACTCCCTTACGGGGTCACACCGCCCTCCGATGCCCGGTGGCACCGTCGGACGTCGTCGTGAGCCACTATTTAGACGTAAAACCTCGGGGGGGCTGGCCCAGTAATCCACCCCTACCCCTGGGACCTCCAATTAAGTCATGGAATGCAAACGAGAGGGTTCGAACCCTTGACCTCGGTGATGAGGGAGAGCACGCACACCATCTACGCTGCCCATGGGTAGGTATTTTATCGCCATTTTGATAGACCACTAAAATGAAAAGAAACTAGCTTTGTGAATGTTATGGACTCAGCCCAGAAACATTATCAGGTATGTCCCCCATAACATAAACTATATACGGTGCATCAGAACAAGTACTCACGCAATTTAAAGATATCGGCACCCCCTCATAATTGAGATTGGAGCTGACATGCTTTACAGATGGATCAGTTGAAACGGTCACAGAAACTTGTTCCTCCTGAAAGAATGAGACAGTTACTGAGTGAACTTACCTGGCTAGATTGCAAGGACCATTTCAATAAGCCAGAAATGAAAGCAGGGAAGGACAAAGATTTACTACAAATCAGAGACTCTTAATCTTCAAATAATTATAGTAAGTCAACAGTGGAGAGAAACTATGCTAGGTTCTCTCCCTAATATCAACCCGTCTTCAGATTATGGCCCCTGACCCTGAGTGCCATATATGAAATTTTCATAATTCGACTAAACCCAGAGATTTATGCAGAAGTAAGAAAGCACATCAATGTACTGAATGCATCTATCTACCAATGCATCATGGGATGTCTCTTTGGGTCCATTAGTCTCTGTATCTTCGCCTCTGTATGCAGCAGGCTCCTGACCAAAAGCAATTCAATCAGTGATAGATCTCAACCCATCCAGGGATGACAAAAATCTCAATGATATGAATAATCAACAGAAAGAAACTACTTATGATATCATCACTCAACAAAAATTTCATTGAGAGAGAACAAAAAAGTGATCCTGAAAAGCATGCCTTGTGACCTCTATGGGTAACTTCTGGCCCTCACTCATCTACCTCATGCTTAATTGATTGCTGCACCAATCTGCCTAGAAATGCCTACTACTAGCACGTTTTCAATTTGACTCCAGTCTCCACTCAATACCAAGATAATGACACCAATAGTCCTCGAACTTTTCCTCAATGTTTACTGTCACCTCTTTTGTACCTTTTTTTCCCAATGTCATCTCTGAACTTTTAGTTATTATTCAACGTGGTTCTTCCAATAAAATTTGAATTAAATTTGCTGACGTGGCCATTGAAGTACTGACTTGTCATTCTTTTTGTCCAATTTCTTCCTTAAACTATTACATTTTGATTTTTTTTTCTCTCTATCAACCTTAGCTTAAGTATGGTGAACATCATCAAATCTTCTACAAGGTAAACCACAACGACCCTTATCTAAAACTAGTAATTTTCAACACAACCCATCGACAAGACATACACACTAGACATGTTAATGTGTTCGCATAAGCTCAATCGTAATGATTATAAACATATCAGGTATAAATTGACACTTTTATCTGTTTACGACACGCTTGTACTCATTTAATTAAGCAATTTGAAATATGATCCTTGTGCTAGCATGACATATTTATTTACGTTTAGACATTCTTACAATATGTAAACACAAGTAAACATTTTTACATAAAGAATTCATGTTTCAAATGTTTTGTGTTGTGTAATCCATTTAAATTAACATAACATGTTTGGATTTAAATGCTCTGACACAATTAATAAACATTTTGTGTTGGGAATTAATCAAGGTGCAATTGAGAGAGAGTATAAAAGAACAATTTCAGGACTAAATTGAACAAATAGACAAGACATGGGGACAAAATTGAAAAAAAATAATGGTATGCCAAAATTAAAGAGAATATCACGTCTACATCAACCGATTCTGTCGATAATCTTAACAGCACAATCTCAACGGAATGACCACATTGAACCATTTTGAAAAGTTTAAAGACAACACTGAACAGAATAGAAATGTATGGATGAGATGACATTAAACTATGAGATGACATTAAACTATGTGCAACATTCAAAGACTATTGGTGCCATTACCCCTTCAATTTCTAATGGTCCCTTGGTCTCAGGGCTAAACGCAATCAGAGAGTTATGCAAGGGCAAAATTCATTTATTCTGTTTGAAGTGATACAGTTCATTGTTCTTTAATAATGACATGAGGGTTCTTTCGGGAGGTACATAGACAGAAAATGCAAAAATTCCTCAAGCACCTCAGAAAGCATAGAGAATTGCATGACGTTTAAGCTAATAGTTTCCCTAAGTGGTATAAAAAGCCATAAGATAACATTAATTAAAAACGACAGACAAGCATGGCCCATTAGCACTTTCACCAAGCAAGAATATCTCACCTGAAGAGGACAAGGTGTAAGCATTCCAAAAAGATCATCCTTCAAATCAGCAACATTGATAGTGTAGATAGCATCTTTAAGCCCACGGGAGGTGAGATAATTCTCTGAGTCTGCAGACATCTTATAACCTTTGAAAACACTGACAGGAGGATCACATACCTGTCATGGGAAAAAATAAGTAAAACCGTGAGTTCAAAACTTGCACCCATAAACGTGTCAAAATTTCTGAAGCATTATTTACTGGGTAGTTTTTAGACATAACGTCAACAGAGGCATATTATGCCGGCATCTGTCAGCCAAATCATTTGAACTGACAGAAACCGTGCAATAAGTCATAAGCATTTCACAATGTAATTTTCATCCCATATCATGAGATGAGCAAAACTCAACAGGTAATATGCATAACTGAAAGCGGCCAATCTTCTTAAATATCACGGATGAACCGAACAACACAACACAATGATAGAAAGCCTGAACCGTCTCAGCTTGAGTGCATAGAAAGCAGGAACAGAAGCAACTGAGGAGAAGAGCATGACGATCACATTGTCTGACCACATCACCTCGATCATTCACTTCTTAAACAAAGCTTATGGCATATGGTGTGAACAGACAAATCAAGAAAAACAGCAGAACAAACTAAACGGCAAAACCAACACAAAGCGCACGAACCCAAGAGCCTCAACCCAAGGAAAAAGAACCAACGAGAAGGAATGCATTGAACTTTAGCGCGACCGAAGCGGCGAAACGGTTATTACCGACGAACCGAGCTGAGCCTGGCATTCGAGGAAGCTCCTGTAAACGCCGACGACGTCCCCTTTCCTCACGACAAAGAAGGAATCTTTCTCCGGATCGACGACCGCCGCCGCCGCCGCCGACTTGGACCCGCCTCTCTTGTCTCTCTTAGAGGAATAACATCGAACACCATATCTGCACAGCACGAGCTCCGAGTTCGCGCTTCTGAGAGTAGCATTGCGGAACGCTCCGCCCCAAGCAGGCGCACTAGCGCACTCGACGAAAGGACGGCCGCCGATCAAGCGGGCGGCTCTCTTACATATCGCCGCAGTGTAGGAAGGCACGCGGGACAAGCAGTTCATGGGGAGGGCGCAGAAGGCAGCGGGGGTTGAGGTCCTGGGTTTCGATGGAAATGGGCCACAGTTGATCGGGCGCAGAAGGTAGCAAGGCGTGTTTGATTTTTCGCAGTCCGATTCGGATCGAGCGAAAAGCGAGCCGAGACCTCAAACGGAGATTCGCTAGAACAGAGACATCGCCTGGCCTCTTGAATTTGAATCAGCCTGTTGCCGGCCGATCACCGCAATGACGGCTTGTGCGTGGGTTTGAGCGGGCGACGTGAGTGATAAGAGTGGTCGGTTCCAAAGTGGTTGATTTCCGTTTAGGAACCCGATCGGGTAGGGCCGATTACCAATTTATGAAAGTAGAATCAGCCTGTCCAGTTTGGTCCAATCTGATTTCAACATCAGTTCCAAAATCGATGATTTTTTTTTTTTTTTTTTTTGTTCTTTTATTCCCTACAAACGGGAGTTTCACAACATAAAAAGATTATTTATTAATTAGGATTTGCTTTAGAATAAAAAAGAAAATTAAGAAATCTTGATCGGTCCAATTGGTTCGATTCCTTATATGAAACCGAGAAGTGAACCCATCCCTCAGAAACCACCTAGAATCGGTCAGTTTAGCTTGGTCTGATCCAATTTCGAGGTTGAATTGGAACTAATGCACACTCTCAACTATGAGTCCAAGTTAATGTATTGGTGTAGTGGTGATCTGGGCAATTTTATTGCAGTTTGCCGTAATTAGTAGATTTTTTTTTTCCCTTTTTAAAAGGAATTGAAGTTCATTCAAGACACATAACAATTTCTCAATAATAAATAGAAATTAAAAATTGAATAGAAATATTTTATTATCATTGTGAAAGTTTTCAAAGATCATTTAAGCATGTTTTTTTATGTATATGAAGTCATATTCGCAATTATATAGTTCTTATTTTCAACTTCAATTATGTGTCATGCACATTGCACATTAGACTATCACATGGGTCAATGGTTTGCATTTGAGTGGATTGAAAATGAGATTAACACAAATTGACCAATTTAACTTATTTTATTAAATAATTTTAGCCACTCATATTCTGACTCAATCCACACTCAATTTCTACACCACCCAATCCTATCCAATCCACATTCTTCTCCTCCTCCTTTTTCTTAATCTTCTCGCATTGCTTTTCATCACTTCTCCTTCTTCATCAACATGGTATCAAACTTTTTTACTAAGAAAAATTCAATTCTCAAAGTTTTGTAGAGTCTGGACAGGCTTGCCCAACGAGTTATATCCCCAAGACTTGAAACTCTCCAGCCATATTGAAACTCAGATCATACAGAGAAAGATCTAGTAATAGCTTTACCGAATTTGACAGAGGCTCGATTTGTTTCATATACCTCTCACATCGCGGATTTCACTATTTTTTGCTTTGATGGTTCTCTTCAATCCCCATCTTTATTCTGCTCGCTCTTTTAGGCCTTTGACTTTTGTCGCGCTTTGATTTGTGCCTAGACTTACTGTCAATGCAAATGTTGAGCTGCCTAAAGTAGCTTAATCAATTTGTTTGTTAGTTAGGAAGTTGGACTCATTTTCGCAATTCTAATTCAAGTGATGCTGCTTCATTTCTTGTTGTAACCGTCCTTAGGCAACCGGTGCAATCCCATTCTCGAAACACTGCTGCCCATCTCTCTATCTCTTTCAAGATTAGGATTATTGTTTCTTCTTTTTTCAGTATTCAGATGTTTTTTTTAAACCCGCATCTAATTGGACTTTGCTGCTCTAAATTCATAACATCCATTCTTTAAATTTTAGCTAACCATATACGGCCCAACTCATTTAAATGTACGTTTTTTGTTTCTTCAAAAGTGAAATTTTGACATATTTTGACACCTCCAATAGACACAAATCAAAATTCTTCTTTCTAATGAAGATGGAAGTTGCACTGAGCAAAGATGGGGACTCTTGCAAGCACAACCAACTACCATAACCGGAGCTCAACCAGACAGTCACCCTGCTACACTTTGGATTATATGGTGAGACTAGAATTTTCCCGGAAGAGGGATAGCAACCAAGCGTAAACAGAAAAAGTAAAGGCCTAAAAAAACACAACTCAGCCATTTATCAATCTTCCTCATGCAGAATGGAATGATTTTTCCCCTCTGGGCATCTATTAAACAATTTAACCTAATGATTTGTCGTTTGTGGTTAAAGCAGCTTTTCCTCCGTATTTAGACAAAACACCGCTTAGCACAGCCTTCTCCTGGATCTTTAACCTGCATCAAGAAGTCGGTAGAACCATTTATATCACCTGGCAACACAATAACAAAATATTAAACTCATCTCCACTGTACTGCAACACGCAAGAAATTACCGTCTAGCATATCCCGGGACTTCAGGTTTCAAAACCTTCTCTGCTTTCCCTTTGCCAGGAGACTTCTTGGGATTTGGTTGTGGTTTCTTTTGTTTTCCGGCGACTCTGGTGAGCGTTGCTTCCCCTTGCTCCTCGGTTGAAGATGAAGCAGTGACAATCTTTGTCCCTGATTCTAAGGTGTCGAAAGTCTCAAGATCTGACACATCAAAAGTCTCCATATCCTCTCCAGTTTCATGTTCATCTAGTTCAATCTCATCATTCCAGTCATTCTCCTTTTCAGAAGTGAGATCCTCCAAAGAACCCGAAGTAGGCTCAGGATGCAAATCTGGCTCCCCTTCCACATCAGGCATGCTGATTTGAGAAGTCACAAGGGTGTTACTGGCCAATTTGGTGTTTGCATGAATAGGGAGACGTGAAGACATTATCTCGCATTTGATCTGCCTCTGAACCTTACCAAATGTTAAGCTCTGCCGAGAAAATGTCCGGACAAAACTGGCAAGAAAAGAGATATTCAGCATTCAAAAGGAAAATGAAACACAGACTGATAGAAAGCAGTTTGCAACATAAATTGTTACCGATGGCAACTGAAAACAAACTTGAATGGGGAAAAATATATTCAGCCTATGGTTTTCTTGAATTGTTAAACTAAAACAACCATAACTAACCCTAGTATAGTCTAACGATAAATAGGAAAGGGTATTTCATTGAATTATAGCACCACAGCTAATATAAAGCAGGATATTAATCTATATATTTATGTGGCTGAAATGACTCTCTATTCCCTTCCCAGTAAAATTAGTACCTCATTGCATGCTCCTCAGACTTAAAATATACAATCGCGGATCCAGTGCAGATAGGATCTCTTGTTTTCTTGTTTCCAGAGACGGCTGGATGAATAACAGTGATTCCATCAACTCCTTTAAAAGCCAATCTTAGATCTCTATGGATATTCTTCTTCTTAGGGAGGTTGACCAGACGAACAGGAATTCCGCTTGGAAGTGCCTCTGTCACTGAATAACTCAACAACGTTGGAAATGAGATTCAAATGAGATGCAACGCTATACTAGAGAAGACCTCAAGCTACAAAAACCTGTTTCAACTATCAATTTGAAGGTAAAACCATTTACTAAATTATATTCTGCACCAGAACCAACAAAGGTAGAAATCTGATATATCCATGATGAACACAGAGTCCCATGGGCCAATTACATCAGGGTGAAGTAACCAATTCCACAATCTGAAGAGAAAGCGAGAGAGAGACACCTGTTCTACATTGACAAAGTCCACCAAGTACTGCAACCGAATCGACAAGATGCAACAGGACCATTACCAAGATGGTCAAGTTCTACTCTTCAAGTTGTGCAGCTCAACTCAAGCGGCGACAAACACCATAATTCCCGAGAGCATGGTGAAAAGAGCGCCTGATTTCTCGAAAAGGCCCTGCTTTCTTGCCTATCTAAGACTTCGATTTTCCCCAACATTACTACACACATTGGTAAACGCACCCCTGACCTGAGTTCCATTGCATTTCTGGGCTAAAGGTAGATATGCTATTCTCCATTCTAGCAGCAATTACATCATTCAAGGCTATCTATCCATGTTCCATGAGAAAAGTGTGAAGTCAAAGTTAACGTAAGAACAAGATAGAGACAAAAGAATTTACCGATCAAGGCCTGACCTTTGAGGTGTGGCTGATCTTTCCTGGGAGGAGTGGGCGGGCCGGGATTGTGCTTGAGCTTATTGATGTTAGCAGCCTGAGCCACCCGGCTCTGGCGCATTTCCTCGAGCAGCTTGTCCTCAACAGAAGTGTCGTACACTTTCCCGACCCCGAACCCGGGCGGCCGGTTCTCGTGCCACCTGGTCATCTTCTCGAACGGCGAATTCATCTCCTCGTCCTCCTCGTCCTCGTCCTCCTCATCCTCATACTCCTCCCCCTCCTCCTTCTCATCATCATCGCTGCCATATCCCATTACTCTACCACCCCGCTCGAGACCGTCCACCTCCGAGCTCCCGCCTCTCCTGCGCCTTCGCGAGGCGCCAA
Source organism: Eucalyptus tenuipes (assembly GCA_014182365.1). Lineage (NCBI taxonomy): Eukaryota > Viridiplantae > Streptophyta > Magnoliopsida > Myrtales > Myrtaceae > Eucalyptus > Eucalyptus tenuipes. Next base: position 24,648,013 of record CM024538.1, on the reverse strand, counting down.
CCTTAAGCCTACCGCACTTCCGCCCCGAAACGACATGGACGTCGAAGTGGGTGGGGGGTCGGAGCCGCAGCGAAGAAGAGAGGAAGGGACGATGGGAAGAGCCGGCGAAGAGCGACGGGTTCGAGCGTCGACAAGAGACGTGGGTCCTGAACGTTGAAGGTACTAACGATGGAGAGGTTGAGGAGGAGGTGCAGTTGCAGCTCGAAAATGGAGGGAGATTCGGATTCCGAGCTCCGCTCAGCATCGTCGCCACTTTCCGGGGGTTGCGATGCCCGGGGAAAAAAGGTCATCCTTAAAAACATCAATTTCCAATGTATGATTTAATAGATATAATAAAGTTGAGATCGCACAGCAAGAAGGTGTCGTGGTGTAGTTGGTTATCACGTCAGTCTAACACACTGAAGGTCTCCGGTTCGAACCCGGGCGACGCCATCTGTTCTCTTTGGTTTGCTCCTTTGCAAATTATTATTTTTTTTTTAATTTCCACGGTTATTTCTGGTCGGATATGATTGATAATTATTTGAAGGCCCATGATAAGTATATTGCATTTATTTTATGATTGCATAGCAGCCAACTTAAAAGAAAACCATCTCTTAAAAGAGAAAAAGGGTTGGGGTCGAGTATTTTAAATGGTCATCCGTTTTTCCTCTCTTGATGTACCGTAGGGAAAATAAAATGCTTGTGAGATGGAGCTCTATAATAGATGTATATAATTTATATAAAGCCCTATAATAAATATAAATTTATATATCCTGTCAATTACTATTAAAAGTAAATGCTCTGTTAGAATTATAGCAACATGAGTAACCTATTTAGTAGAACATGATAGACAAAATATTATTCAATCACTATGAGAATATTGTACGATCACAAGTAACCTCGGCCATTCGCCTTATAAAGGGGTTGCCGTTCTCTGGGTTGAAGGCAAAACGTTATATTGTAATCTTTACAATTGTAGACAAGAAATCATTCCCTTCTATACTTATATCTCCTGCTTTAGCAAGAGAAACCTTACCCCTTCATATCTATATTCCCTAGTTCAGCATAACTGTCTCATTGTAACCAATCTTTTCATGTAATTTTCTTATCATTTTAAGTTATTACCACATATATGGTTAGTTTCACTTTCTGTTTGATTTCATCTACATATTTTATCTGTCATTTTGTTTTAGTTTTTTCAGGTCAATTTTGGAGTTGGTTAATACCGACCAAAAAAAAAGAAAATAGTTAGAACATACTAACAAGACAACAATTAGAATGGGTAACTAAAGAGGGGGGGAAAAACATTCGGCTTGTTATAGGATCCGACCCGAAAACTTCCCAACTGGGCAGAGCAACATACTTGTGTGCGTGTTTCTTTTCCCTTTACTCTGGTTATTCTACCCGTGTTGCAGTTGGAAACCTTTACATAGGTCCGGCCCACGACAAGTGACCCAAGTGGAGACGCACATTCCAATGTGAGGTCACCCCATTTAATACAATAGCTCAATCTTTTATGGGATAAGTACATAGAAATTGCTAAAACTTATCTAGAAAGTACAATTTAATTTTAAAATTTTCAAAAAGTGTAATTAAATCATAAAACTTGTTACAAAAGTACGATAAAGTCCTAAAATTATTGAAAAGTATATTCAAGTTCTAAAACTTGTCAAATTGATCAAATTAAATTCTTTTTATTGATAACACTTTTTGAAAGTTTTAGGACTCGATTGTACTTTCATAATAAGTTTTAGGACTTAAATGTACTTTTCGAAAATTTTAGGACTTAATGACACTTTCATGATAAGTTTTAAGACTTTTAATGCACTTATCCCATCTTTTATTCATAACTTGCACATCTTTTTCCACTAGGTTTGGCCAAAAAATAGAATCCAAAACATGCATCCATGCTTATGTATTCCAGTTTTTTTTTTTTTTACCGTGCTTCAGGGTTTAAATTCACCCAAATAGTGGTAAACCGCCGCTGTGCTTTACTTACAAATAAATTGAATTGCTTTAGACTTTAGAGTGCGATAACCCAATCCTACTCCCATATCGATTTTACCATCCACGTGAATAAGTTTATATCATTTGAAGGCGGATTTGTCGCTCGAGGCACCATCGATGATGGGCTCCTTATAAAAGAAAGAAAATCCAAAAACCAGCTGGTGCCATACCGATGGTGTGGTGACCTCCACCCTATATAGAACCCACAAAACTTGTCTTTTCCTTTTGTGCAATTTGCAAATCATGGTCCTCAAAAGATGGACTATGCATCCCCACGCACTCCGAAAGGGCCACGTGAATCCATCATAAGATCTCTTATATGCGACATCGCGTGGTGTTTACATCAAGACTGAGGGGTATGTGAAAAATGTCGTAGATATTTGATATTAGCAAAAATTACATTTGCTTTTTAGTGTCGAGTAAATAGAGATTATACTCATCATCGCGTCCTTGACAAACTCCGACACTCACATGTACATACAACGTGCATATGCAAATATTACTCTCAAGCCAGACACACGAAGAAGGAGAACCCCTGATTTTACTTATCACTTTGGGGGATTTCATGATACGTTTCTGGGGAATATTTCTTGAAAAGGCAAATACAGTTGTTATTTCCTTTTTTAATGATTAGAGCCAAATCTCCTTCTAAATTTTGGACTCTATTATGTTGGCTAGTTGTCCTTATCTTTTCAACACTTCCCACCAAGCTAGGGCGAAGATGCCATCAAAGGTTAGCTAGGTCATCACACGCTAGAAAGCTTTGATGGAAAGTGTTTTTGTTGGAAGGTTAAGGACAAGTCAACATAGTTCAAATTTTGTTGGAGATCGGGCTCAAACAGTTAAAAACGGAATAACAATTGTATTTGCTTTTCCAGTAGATATTCATGTTTATCCCCAAAGATGAGCCTTCGTGTATCTATCGTTTCCAGCAGTCAAACTTGCACTGGGTAAATCAACCATGCACAGCCTTTGTTGGAATCGATCCTCACCAATTTTTCCCCCGTTAAAATGTCACGGAAGATAACCTTACCATGGAAAAAAACAACAATACAATTCAAATCTCTAGTAATGAGATAGTAAATTAGATGATAAAGCTAGAGCAAATAAAACATTTGAGTTGGTAGAAAGAAATTCCATCGTTCCAGTTCCTTGAACAAGAACCTCCTCTTAATTAGCAACAGTAATAGACGGGTAATTAGATGCACAACAAATATCTTTAATCCATTGAGACGCGCTGCACAAATAATCAGTCACTCTAGAATCACCAATAAAATAAAAATTTTGGAGATGTAGATAGGGCAAAAGCATCACCAGCACTATAAGCAATGTTCCTGAGTCAGATGGAGTAATGTCGCTGCTCGTCATGAGTTGTTAAGGTTGCAAGGCAATTTGGCCAAGAGAAACTTGAAGATCAGGGCCGAAATGAGGAGCACCACTTTTAGTTTCAAGAGCATTGTCTTTATCTCGCCTTAGATGAGGATGCCACTCCCAACAACGATCCTGAGTGTGACCATCCTTGTTGCAACGAGTGCAATGAAGCTAAGAATTTGACCCTTGCCTTTTCCTTTCCCACCGTCAGATTTATTACTATTGTTAATTTGAATACTTTGGTGATTGGGACTGGTGTTAACAGTATTAGTCGAACTCTCCGTCGTCTCTCTCCCAGACTTTTAGTCTGAATTCATAACACGCCGTCGAGTTTCTTCATGTTAGATGATGGCAAAAATAATAGCGAAAGATGGAAGGGTCGGGCTCTTAAAGATTTGTCTTTTCAGCTCCTCATATTCAGGCCAAATGTTGGCCAATAATTGACAACCCAATCTTGCTCTTCCCTTTGAGAGCTGAGTATATGGTCACGGAATCAACAGGTGGACGATATTGATGAAGTTAATCTAATTTCTTTTTCAGAGTTCCAAGATGCTCGATAAATGATTGATTAGGAGCTTGTTAGGTATGAGCAATTTCCTGTTACAACTCAAAGATTCATGAGGCATTATTTTCATGGCCATACATGTCTTCAAGAGACTTCTAAAGAGATTGCGTCGTTTCAGAGTAAGCAAAAAATTTGTAAATCTGTGAATCCATGGAGTTGAAATCCATGACATGACCAAGTTATTAGTTTTTGCCATTCGGCATATTAAGGGTCGGTGGATGATGAGGCTTTTATCTAATTATGAACACGGCCTCACTTGGATCGTCCTCCAAGGGCAATTGTAACTGCCCAAGATCAAGGAAGATAGTTTCTTCCATTAAAAAAGAAAAGGATGTCAATCTATTGCTCATCTTATTAGAGCTAGATCGACCAACGTCGGCAGTGACTAAAAAGCTAGTCATTATAAAAGGTAGAAAGGAGATGATCAAGAGCTCATCTCAAGCAAAAGTAGAATGAAGCGGCAAATAACAACTTCGCTAGCACTGGCACCATGCTCGAACTTGGCTCCGATATAATGTTTTCTTTGTAACCACACACACATGAGAGATACGGACACTTGGAGTGTCAAAACTTGGCGACGAAGGGGGGAGGGTTGGCCAGGGTTGCCGGCCCCTTGGCCGGCCTGCAGCGAGAGCCCACGAGCCCTCCTCGGATTTGGGGCCGGGGCCCGGCGACCTCGGCCAACACTCCCCCACCATCGCCGGCCCTTCCGGCGAGGGCCGAGAGGCGGTAAGGGCTCGCGAGCCCTCACCTAGATCCGGGGCGAGGGTCGCGGCCCTTGCCCACATCGGCGAGGGCTCGCAAGCCCTCGCCACCGGTCAACCAAGGTCCAGCAACCCTGGCCGACCCTCCCCCCTCCGTCGCCGGCCCTTTCCGGTAGCGACGGCGACGAGAGCTTAGCCCTCAGCCACTTTCCTTCGACCCCACCTTTTTAATTTTTTTAAAAATTAATTAAATTAATTTATATATTAATTATTTACCATGTCAGAGACAAAACAACATCGTTTTTGCATTTTTTTTTTTTTTTAGCCACGTTAGCATACAAAACGACGCCGTTTTACATATATTTCGCTAGAAAATCGCCACGTCAATAATTTGACCGGATTTTGGTCGGATTGGCACTTAAGCGATCCATTCTGCTCCGATTTTGGCACTTAAGTGTCACTTTCCTAACTTTTGACACTTAAGTATCCCTCCGTGTCAAGTTTTGGCACTTGAGCTGTACTTTGCCCCGTGCACGAAGAATGAGAAAACGATTTAGTGTGATTTAGTCAACCAATGATAGTATCCTTGGAAGCTTGTATTCATGATGGGAAACCCCCAATTCTACTTATCACCTTAGGGGATTTCATTATCTTTAAATAAGATAGAATACATTTATAAGGATAAATATGAATAACTATCGGAAAGGCAATACAATTGTTATTTTCTTCTTTATCAAGTTGAGCCGAATCCCCTCCCAAGTTTGGACTTTGCTAACTAGTCATCCTTATCTTTCCAACGAACGGCACATGACTCCATTTCTTTTGTAATGGCTAACATAAGTGCACCGATTATCTCTCGCAATTTCTCCAATTAATGTCGAGGCTAAAAGATTTTTTTTTTTATTTTGCTGGCGGTTCGCTTTGCATCCTAGGCTCATGATTCGATTACATTTTTATTTTATTTTTTGGTAGATTTAAGTGAGGCTTATAACACACAAATGAGTGGAATACTTATTGACATTCCATGAATCCTCTCTTGGTTTAAATCAAGGAAATCCTTCAATCCAAAGGATACAAAATCGTTGAATCGCTAAACAAATTTCGGGGTGTAAAAGTTTAACTTTTGAGAACACAAAATTTAAAACTGCAATTTACCATTTTTCATAGTTTGTACACATGTGAAGACGAGTCCACATATGATTCCACATCAGTTCCAAAGGCGGGAACGAGAAATGCACGAGTTCTAGCGATGCCATAAAGCAATCCCATGAGTAGAAAATCGTGTTTATGGGCTCTTAGTTTGATGCTAACAGGAGACGGATCACGAGGCAATATTGTGGCCTTGTCTCTACATTGCATACCTCGGCCCCAAAACTTGGAGAGACGAAAAGAGAAGAGACACGTGTCCCTCGTATTAAAGCTTCCTGGACCCAATTGAAAAATAATCCTTGAACCTTTGAACAAATTAAATATTACAATTTTTTCACTAAAATTTTTTATATAAATGCGTGGTGAATCAATTAAAATGTTTAACTTATTGCACAACATACAAGATCTCCATGTGGGATTTTTGCTGACATTTAGAGGGATCTTATTCACCCCGACTTTTTGAAATTTCAGTAGGTCCCAAGTATTAAAAATATGAGTTTACATATGTAACCAAAGTTTAAGTATCTTAGTAGTAGGATCTTCTTGTAAGAAAAACTTCTGAGTTGATATTATTTTTTTCCTTGTCCATACTGTTACATAAAGTAAAGAGAGTCTCCTGTTATTAAGCGATCCCGATAATCCCTTAAAAATTCCCTAATTACTTATTTTGCAACTATTATGTCCACAAACAAATGCTTAGTTTTCACAATCTTATTTTATCCGTCAAGTTTTCCAATATCAGAATAGGGATTTTTTTCCTACAACGACCTTCCTAACAAATTTTCGAATCTCAATTTTCTTTAATCTTAAATATTTGTACAATTTCTTCGTGTTGTGTATTTTTGTTAATCACTTCGTTCCATTATTTACTAATTCAAATATTTCTCAATTGGATGATTTTGCTTAATCTTTGAATGTCGATTTCTTGCACACAGTTGTATCTATATGCTAGTAAGGACCACGGTTTTGATAGGTGAGGTCAATAATTCTTTCTCGCCATTCCTCCAAAAGTTAAAGAATTAGTAATCTTTTTCTAGAAAATTGAATGGATTCGATCTTTCGATGGCAAAAAACAAATCGGGTTAGGAATGAGAACATAGCACTAAGCACCCCTAATTAACTTAGCTTCTCCTCGGAAATTGCTGCCTTTGCCTATTGCACCACCGGTCAAATCTTTAGGCTCGTAGCCACTAAGGTTTATCAACAAAAGATGCATCACCACACTCAAATAAAACTAATCAGCCACTAATCAAGGCTACCACCACACTATAAAACATAGCTAGAGCGGAACACGATTGAGGATAACAAAAAGAAGGAAAAAGAGAAAGCCCTCATTAGTCATTAGTCATTGCGTGATGAAGAAACGCATTGAAATTGAAGCTCGGACAATCATTATATGCATCAAAAGCCAAAGCCTCGCCACCTAATATTCAAAACTAGGGTTCAATGGCGGAGACCTTGAAATGTCAATTACAAAGAGAGGGGAAGATGTCTCAATCATTTGGCTCGCCGACCATAAATGTAAAGCTTGTCAATGGGGTCCGATTGGGGTTAAATTTTCAGAGTTTGTGCAAAGTTGCGATAGGAACTGATACCAGAATCCTATGGTCCAAAACAAAGTATAACATTCGTCAAATAAGACCACGATGCTGTTCTTAATCTTATCCCGTGTACTTAACGTTCATGTGTCTTTACTTACACATCAGACGGTTTTAAGGATATCCCAATAATCATTCTCCACATGGCAATTAGCAACTAATAAAATAATGGAATCCCCCCCAGCACATCCCCCTTTCTGATCCCGGGGATAGGCGTGACTGTTTGCATCGTATAATCAAATGATACATACGCCCCTCACTTGATATTATGATACATAGTCAAATCTGGTCGTTTGAATCCTACACACGTTGTCGTGAGGTCACCCTTCATTCACGCACAGTGCGACCCACCCTATCGAGGTCTTGTGAAGGATGGATGGAACGTCTCTTCGTCAAATTGGCAATCGATATTCAATATAGTTGGGGCCCTTTGATTAGCAGGGTCTGGTGCTTGATCCGACCGATGAAACAAAACTGCTGAACCCCGCATGCACAAGTGCTCGATTGCGACACGCAAGCCTCAAATAACAAAAGAATCGGGTGGGCGGATGATGCGATGCTTGAATTCAGCCGCTGCAAATCATATACTATAAGGTCCAATGGTGATGCTAGGCTCTGTACATCTTAGACGTTATCATTGAATTTGGAAAACCGGAGTACGCCACTTTATGGAGAACGGGCTTTTGCTCTAATCAGATCGTGCACACTTGCGAGATAGACCAGCTTGGATCTATCTTTTCAGGAATCATTTACTTTTATTCTTTTGCTTTCTCGATCGCGTTTGATCTCACGCCCCGATTGTACCCAGTAACATGTGATGACTTCCCCAAGGATGTGGACTTCTCGTTGTCTTTAATTTCCCTTTTCATCCGGCATCGTTTAACTTAGGATGCCCGTCCATATTGACAAGACAATAATTGTTGAATTATATAGTCCAAGAAAGGAATGATTTGTCTTGATGAACGATGTTTGAATTTTTCTAATTCCTATGGAGCTTCAGCTTATGGTTGCGAAGCTCACGGGGTTCCTTTAATTTCCTTTTGAGGGGAAATTAGCTATCGTTCAAATATCAATTGATAGGGAAAGCATGCGTGTGAAAAAATTAACTTTGATTAAGATAAACTTCAATGATAACTCATAATCAAAGCCCAACACTTTCTATAGGACATAGGCTTTTGATAAGAAATTACGTCCAGATTCATAATCTAATATCATATGTCCATAAGCAACTTTACTTCTTATCCTAGACAGAAATCTAGTAAAATTTTCAATTAAGCAAATCAATTCGTTGTCACTCCTTTGTTTTATCTATGCTGAGTTTTATCTCTTGTTGATTTTTATCGAACGCAATGGATAAAGAGAGATATTTTGAAATATATAATTTGTTGATTTAATTTTGGAAAAAAATTAATAAAGCCGTCATGTCAAACATCAATTTGTATCCTTGGGTTCGGAAAATTTACAAGTAGCATCTTCACTTGCCATTTCCGATCCAACCTTGCCCTTTTGAAGTTGTGTCCTCCTATTAAGGCCTAGATGTGTTTGAGGTGCAGATTAGTCCTTTTTGCCAGTGGATTTTGTATTAGAGATGCGAATTATTCCGAAGCCAAGGATGCGAATTGAAATGGAGACAAAAATTGGAGATGACTCCTTAATATATAATTACATGAAAAGAATATATACGCATGCTTTGAAGTATAGCTTAATATGGAGTGTTGTCGCAGAAAATATCCAAAGTTACATGCTTTCGCATGGGTACGTTTGTGGACAGCTTTTAGGCCAACTTTACATTTGAAGGGTAGTCTAGTGCCTGTGAACAGTGTTTGGTGGTGGTGGCGGGGATAGAGACCGGCAGTTGCGAGCAGGGTCCCTGGAATTCGGACTGCTGGATGTCAAAGGATTTCAATCTGGGACGGGGCGCATGTTCCCGAGCAGGGAGAAAGCTGACCAGCTACCCGTATTCAATACGCGACCTCTTCGTCCTCTGGATCGTGATGTTGCACGACCCCCTTTTTTTTCCTTCTTTTTGAATCGGCTTCAAGATCAGTTACATGGTCCACCGAAAGACAGATCCTCGAACCTTGCTTCTTTGTGATTATTTCGCGACTTTTGTGTGGATATCCGTCATCTGCACAAGTTTGAAGGTTTTTACGATTAGAAGACGGGATTTATCACCTTTTAATCCAACGGTCATCGAGGAATTGCGATCTATTTCCCGAGAATCCCTAAAATCACCCTCCATAGAATCAAGCAATTTCTCGTTTCTAATGTTGTGTTGGACTTGTCCCACCTGCCATTAGGTATTAATACCGAATTCAGCATTTGTCGTTATTTCTCAATAATTACAAGTTTGCAATTATTTTTACCGTTTATTGTTATTTGAAAATTTTAGTCTTTGAGTGTACTCAAATGCATCAATTGAATGTAAATGAAATTCTTGGTGTATGAATCTAGCCTTAAGCAACTGATTTATACAAGTGTGGTGGATAAGATTAGGATGGCAATTCTCAACATGACTCGTTTGTGCAACACGAGTTAAGCAAATATCAATTTACCTTAAATGAATTCATGTCATAAATATGTCAGCCTTTGAGAGTGTGTGTGTGTGTTTTTTTTTATCAAAAGGCCTTAGTGTGTTTACCTACTTAAACTGCTTAGACACGAAGTAACACGATGAAGTTAAATGATCATCTTCATAACACGATACGATTAGACTCATTTTAACATGTATTAGATACCCATATACTTTTTCTTCATTTAAAAATAAAATAAAATAGTACGAATGTTAAAAAAATAAAGGATAAAACAAAATGAATTTAGGGTTACAAAAGTCCTATGGCATGAGAAAAAAAAATCCCTAACTTGATAATACATCATAAATGTGACATGTATTCATCGCCCATAAAACATGTCAGATGTGTTTATATAGGTTATCATATGTAAACATATAATACGTGTTTACCATTGTAAACAAGTCAATGTATGGTATTGTGTCGACGGTAGGATGATCGGTTCTTGGTCTATAACTAGGAACCGACCCTGTGCCTTTTGGTTCCAAAAAATTGGAATCAGAAATTGAATTAGTTGATTGAGATTTTTGTTTTGTGCAATTTTTTTTTATATAAAAAAGTAAATAAATATTGCATAGTTTCACTACAAGAATATGTGTTGATCAAGTGGTTATATTATTATTTATTCATGTTGAAAACCATGGTTTGATTCTCCATGTGCTTAAAGATGTATGTTTTTCCCTAAAAGATTGATTCCAAACTAGTTCAATCAGGAATAGCATTTTCGCCTAAACTATTTCAACGAGGAATAACACTTCCATCCTTGAAATCAGGAGCTAAACTGATTCTCCTAGAATTAGGCTTGAATTGGCCAGTTAGGTTTGGCAATCGAGTTGAATCGGACACAGAGCTCACCTCTTGTTGATTCCAAACGTGGCAATTCGTTGAATAACCGTGTTGATATTCTCTCTTTGTATGACTTGTTCTATTAGGTGTGACATGCCCTTGTCGAGACAGTTGTTGTGTTCGAGTTAGCAAGTAGTGTTAATTTGTGCTCATGAGTCATGTCTGTATTCTGTCAAGTTTAAGATATACAGTAAAAAAAGGTTACTTTGAAAGTGACACATTTGACGATCAAGTTGCAAAACATTACCAAAAACGAAAACCCATTTGTAAACAAGTAATTCTAACATGAATCGCATGAATTGTTCAATTGATCAGCTCAAAATAGGCCAATTCAATGTAGACATGATACATGCAACCGAAAATGATTTCTCAGGTAATGTTAGCTCCATGAGATTGACTTCGCTTGAATTGATTAGTTACGCCATAACCAAATAATTGCAAAAAAGAATCAAATAAAATATATTTACCCAACTCCCCCTTCTAATCTACCCACGATAATATCAAACGTTTGTTCCAGCTAAAATCTGAAAAAAATTGTAATCAACAGAATGCTCAGCACCATGAATAGTCAATTGTGATGAATTCATTTCTAAAAGTGAACGGACATGTTTATCTACTTTAAGCTAAGTTGGTCAGAGTCAAGGGGTCATTAATCCACCGGTCCCTTTTCATTAGAACGGGTCAAGCGACTTAACTTCGGATCGCACGGATTAGCTCCCCAGACGCGTTCACTAATGGCATCGGTCTGGCCACCGGCCGGTACAATTATGGAGCAAAGCGCGACAAAACTCGACTCGTAATCACCAAATTAGCTCTTGCACCGGACGGACAGGTTATGTCACGGACGTCACGGATGGCCAGATCCAAGCGAGAAACGCAGAGAGAGAGAGAGAGAAAGAGCGGCGGGGTCCTTAATGACGCTCCCCGGCTCGTCCCCGAGGCCCTAGGCCCTAGGCCCCCGGCGGGGACCATGCTGAGCTCGACCGCCAGTTCTGTTCTGCAGAGGCGGGAACTTTGCAGAGGTTCTTTCCTTTTCGCACCCGGGTCGATGAGCGCACTGCAAGAGGCCAAAAAGGAAACTACGCCATCGCTGCCCGACTGGACGTCGGCCATGTGTCGACGTGGGAATCGGGCGCGATCGAAAATCGTTTCAGCGGTCTTTTGCCCTCTTCGGGGATAAAAATGGTATTTTGTTGATTGTGCCCACATTGGGAACTTGATTAAGGGAAAATATATAAGTTGTGCTCGAAATTATTATTTTTAATAAAGGTGATCGATTTTCAATCCAGTCCAATTGCTGTTTTTTAAGATTGGGGACCGGACTAGACGGTTCGAGGATCGGAAATCGGACAAAACCAACCAGTCTAGTTCGGTCCAATCAAATGGAACCAACCACTTACTAAAAAATTTTAAAAAATGCTGGAGTTATTACAATTTGAGGGTTTATTGTTATTTTAAAAAGATAAAAAATATATATATTTTTTAAAAAGAGCCGGTCCGATTTCCATCCAGATTAGGAATCGGATTGACGTCCCTAGGAATTGGACCAAACTAGCCAGTCCGGTCCAATTGGGTCGGGATGGTTCCTAGTCCGGGCGGTCCGATATGCTTATCCCTAATTTTTAACACATCACAAGTAATAACACAAGTTTCAATGCTCAACTTATCAAGTAGTGTAAGAACATGATAAGATCCTTCCGGATTTGCCGGTCTTCATCTTTATCTCTCTTGTGCTCCTAAATAAACAAATTTACGAAAATAGAGGCATATGGACCTTGATACCTCTACAGTAATTCACTTGACGTATTATCCACTTTGATCTTTCTCTTATCAAACCTCATGATTTGTCCTCTAGTATAAAGATGAACACTTTCCCGGGAGATCACTCAACGTGACAGTGCTCCCGTCTAAGTTCACTTATGTCAAAGAATGCCTATTATGAGTTAATTTCGATTTTTCATATATAAAATTAAAAAATGTTTCCATCCCTTTCGGTGTATAATTTATGTCATTCCATACGATCCCTTCACCATCCTAGATATCTGTCTGACCCACTCCTCTGTGTATCCCTTGTGTAGGCTTTCGATCATTGTAGCCACATCACTCCATGACGTGACTCCTCCCTCCCCTCATGTCTCACTGTCCAATATCGAACGAGTATATATTCTAATTATTCGCTGGCAATTTTTTACATTACCCAATTACACGTCATGTAGCTATGCGTGCTCATGCTATAAATGGCTCAGCTTTCAAGCTTAGACACGCTTTAATTAAATATACCGTTATAATTTACGTGTCAACATGGATCATTTAGATATTTTAAAATTTATTTGAATGCATTTTTTTCTGCTTTTGGAATCCATTATATCTCATATCACATTTAATAAATTTATGGTATTTGAACTTTGAAAATATAAAATCATCTCTTGTTCAATTTACATTCGAATTCGACGAGATGCCTCAAAATTACACTTGTCAAATGAGTGCATTTGATCGGTTGGGACCAGATCGAAAATGTTCACACCAAAATCGACTTATTTCCATATAATATAAATGTAATGATCCATATCCTATAAGATATTTACTGAATAATCCTACATGAAAAACTCATGCCAAAGTTGAGGTAAGAGTTTGGAGTGAGCGAACGTAAAATTAAGATAACAAAACATAAAAGTTAGTTGGAAGTAAATAAGATACAAACCGATTTAACACTCATTAAATTCACAAAATTGAGCTTAAATTCATCTATGATTATTTTATGTAATATAATTAACTTATATAATCATTCAGCCCGGCATATGTTTTGACAGGTCTACTCAAAATGATACAAAAATGCCGGAACCCTCCCCCCCCCCCAAAAAAGGCCACGTGTCAGCTCTAGATTCGGCTGTCACGGGCTGCGCCCCACCCGCGCATGCACTGCGCTCGCACGTCGCGGTACCAAACACGCTCCCTCGAATCCCTCGAAACGAGATAAAAACTTTTTAAAAATCCGTACTTGAGGCGATCGCGAATCAGATCATCTCCCCCGAGCGAGCGAGCGGGAGAGGGAACCGTCCCGATATGGCAAATCAATTTTCCCGGGAAAAAACATCGAAACCCCCCCCGTCCCACCCCCCAATCCTTTTCCGCCCGTCCAGCCCGGGATTCACCTCCCCTTCCCCCTCTCAGGAAAAAATAAAAATAAAAATAAATTATATACGCAAAATACGGCGGGGAAAATAAAAACAAACATAAATATCCCAAATGCATCAACAGCCTTATATTTATACCCTGACAAACAGCTAGATTCAAGAACCTCCTCGCCTCGCCTCGCCTCCCCCCTCCTCCGCCCCAGCCTCACTTCCACTCCAGTCCGCCGGACTCCCTCTCCGATCCTCCTCCTCCTCCTCCTCCTCCTTCCCCATCGCCGTCGCAGCACCTCCGGAACGCAGCCCCCGCCCCCGCCCCCGCCCCTACCCCCGCCGACGAGGAGCTCCGGCCCCGCCCCGCCCTCCGTTCCGGACATGGCGAGAGAATGAGAAACCGCGGACGAGGCGGCCGCCGACCATGTCAGTCTCGTACTCCGACTGCTTCTCCGATCTGCTCTGCGAGGAGGACTCCGCCGGGGTCCTGTACGACAGCTCCCCCGAGCGCTCCTCGTCGGGCCTGGGCTTCCCGGCGCGCGCCGATGAGTCGGTGGCCGGGTTCATCGAGGACGAGGATCGCTTCGTGCCCGGGTTCGACTACGCGGCCCGGTTCCGGTCGCAGCCGCTCCACGCCTCCGCGAGGGAGGAGTCCGTTGCATGGATGCTCAAGGTACGGCTTCGATAAACGACACCGATCGTCTTTCCCCGTCCTCGCGATCGGACGCGAGCCGCCCGCGCGATATTTACGATAATGCCACGGCCGTGCGATCGTGGCCTTTTTATAGGCCTACGACCACGAATCGGCGCATGCGGATCTGAGCGATCCGATCGGCGACGGAGCGTATCAGCCCCGATGGCTGCTCGCGAAACCGACGGCGCCCTCTCGAGAGCTCGTTAAATCGGATTCTTAGATGACGTCGCGCTTTCTGTTTTAACGTGGAATTCGCCGTCGCAGGTGCATGCCTTCTACGGATTCCGGCCGCTGACGGCGTACCTCTCCGTCAACTACTTCGATCGCTTCCTTTACTCGCGCAGCTTGCCGGTAAGCTTTTTTCCCGTCGAACCTTTTGATGCCCGCCGGGAGCTCGCGGCTTGCGGATTGCGTGAATATTGCGTCGTCTAGATTGGCGCGTCCATAATAATTGATTTCTCTTTTTCTTCATATTTTCTTCTCTCTTTTCCCTTCGGAAATCGTGTAACAATTATTTGATAACCTCGAGTAATTATTCTCGACCTTTTAGGAAAAAACACCGAAATGACGCAAATGCCCCCTTGGGGCTGTTCTCTCCTTCCCCCGTCGACCAACAGGGGTCATTATTGTAATAATGATTTATTCATAAGAATCGTTATCCTTAAATAATACGGACAAATTGAATGCTCATTTTGTAGGGTGCTTTAATTGCAAAAGTGAGTCTTTTCTAATTTAACAATTTTAAAATTTTTAAAATTTATTTATTTTTTTTTGTTGGTGTAAAGTGGCAAGCGCATTTAGTGCGCGCTGGCAATGTGGGTGCGTGCGTGTACATTCACGTTTTGTTAGTTCGCTATTGATTATCAGGGCATTTGCGTTTTAGCACTGTGCTGACTTTTGTAATATTCCTACGAGCCTTTCGTCATCACTTTTTGCAAAATTTCCTTTGCGCAATTATTGTCAAAAGTCTGGATTTTTCCGATGAATTATTATTGATCCTTTCTGAAATTCTCTGTTCCAGCAACCAAATGGGTGGCCGATGCAGCTCCTCTCGGTGGCTTGCTTGTCATTAGCTGCCAAGATGGAGGAGCCTCTGGCTCCTTCTCTTCTGGATCTTCAGGTCCTTGTCAATTTGTCATGTCTCAAAGACTTAATTGTACCTAACCCAGTTAGGCTTGATTATTTTCCTCGACGAAACTGTTGGGCCCTTTTATTAATTTATTTATTTTGTTCATCTGCTTGTTTACTTTTTCCTCATGAAAAAAAAAATTCCGATTCTTTGACCAGGTCGAAGGTGCCAAATACATTTTTGAACCGAGGACAATCCGCAGGATGGAACTTCTCGTTCTCACCGTCCTGGATTGGAGGCTCCGATCCATAACACCCTTCACCTTCATCAGTTTCTTCGCGTGGAAGGTCGATCCGACCGGCACCGGTGTTGGGTTTCTCATCTCGCGGGCGACCGACGTAATCTTATCTAACATCCAAGGTAATTACGGTACCAGTATATAGTACAGATGTTCATGCCTCCACCAAAACAAGAAAAATCATTGGAATGAATCATTTGTTTCCTAACTGAAATAAGCGCCTATTGCTGATGTGACAGAAACTAGCTTCCTTGAGTATCGACCGTCCTGCATCGCCGTGGCAGCCGTGCTATCCGCTGCTAGTGATATCCCGAGTCTGTCTCTCCGTAATCCCGAGAACGCGGAATCATGGTGCGATGGGCTAAGCAAAGTAAGCTTCTGAACGTGACTATGGTTGGGGCAGTGTTGAACAAAGAATAAAAGGGGAAAAAGATAATGTAAACACGAGTCCATATCCAATTTTATTCTTTTTGCAGGAGAAGATCATCAGCTGTTACCGATTAATGCAAAAACTGGTGAACAGTAGTAGCAAGAGGAAGCCCCCGAAAGTGCTGCCCCAGTTTAGAGTGACGACTCAGGCAAGGGCGAGGTTTAGTGACTCATCATCCTCGTCCTCGTTATCGCCATCGTATAATAATAAAAGGAGGAAATTAAATAACAGCTTATGGGTAGATGTTGACAAAGGAAGCTCCGAGCAGGGGGAAATAGAATAACCAAGAAGAGAAAAGCCAGCAAGAAAAAAGAGGGAGAGAGAGAGCGAGAAACCCGACACCGGGTGGTCCCCAAGCTGTCTAGAAAGTTAGAAGCCTCAATGTTTTTTTTGTTGAGAGGGGTTTTCTTGGGTTGATCAGATTGACTTGTTGATGAAGTGAGTGATGTGGAGACCATAAGTAAATAATGTACGTATGTACGTATGAGAGGGGGGTTGGTGCTTTTGGAGCTTTTCTTAAATTCTTTTTCTTTTTGGTTTCTCTCAAGGAGGGGGTATTGCCATAAACGTTGATGGGGCTAGCTTTGCTGATTCCCAAGGGAAGAGGTGGGGGGAGTTGTTTAATGATGTTTGGTTATGAAAAGCATAGGAGGAGAGAGGTGGTGGTGGCTTTTGAAATGGTGGATTGATGGAGTGTGAAAGAAGTGGGGGGTTTGAATTCAAAGGCTGCATTGATTGTGGAATGAAAGGGGAAGGGGGATCGTGGGACCTTTCACGACTGTATAGAATTTTGTTTTTTGGGGTTGGAGAAAAGGGGGAAAGGGGCGAAGAGACATCTTACGGTCCTCGGGTTGGCAAGCCTAAGGTCATGCATACATACATATAAAATAAATATGGTGGTGGTGGTGGTGAAGTAATTCAAAGTCAAGCCTCCCGCATCTACTCCTGAAAAGCTGAATAAGATGCGGCTCCTCCTTGGATGTTACTAGAGTTTTGAGACTGAGAAAGAGTGATTGTTGTATGGTGTGCCTTTTCTTCTTTTTGGCGGGAATCACCTTCCCCTCTTTTTTCCAATGGCCTAGGTTCGGCCTGACCTTATACTGAAAAATCCCTTTTGAGTGCTCGTCCATACGTGCGAAGGACACACGTGCGGACAAAAAAAAATACTTTAATTCTTTTTATTTATTTTCTTCGGTTTGAGGCCACGCCGCCCCTGGCCCACGCGATGAGGCGGGAGGGGGAGGGCACCGGCCGACGTTCGGCCCTGGCGAACATAGAAAGGTTTTGGGACCTTTTCATGCGTGCTTGTATTGGTTTCCATCGACCCGTGTAATAAAACAGACTGTATGTCATTCATATTTCTTAGACCCACAAAACGTTACATCTCTCTCTCTCTTTCTCTCTGTGCATGGCACGTGATCGACCACGAAGGACTTTGTAGCGTTGCCGTTTGTTTCCATTTCAATCGTCGGTACGTGTAAAATAAGCTTTTGCGAGAGAGGGAGCTTTTGGAATTTTGCGTGGGCGATGGCTCTCGGTGAACAGAGCGAGGAGGGGACTCGGTTGGTCCCGCTCGCAATAAAGGTGGGAGGCTTGGGGAACCAATCCAATCAAAACCAACTCCATGTCCTCCTCATTTAAATGGCCGAATTGCCTCCCGTGACGCCCCCCCATGACTTCTTTTCATCCGTATGCGCTCGGATATATTCTTACCAATCCAATCCCCAACTCCACCTCTCCTCTCATATTGAGAGAGAGAGAGAGAGAGCGAGAGAGGGAGTACTAAATGGCCATTTCGTTACATAGCAACCATACAGGGCAGGAAATTTCCTCCCTATACTCATCTTTGAATGCAATGTTGTGCCGAGCCGAGCCGAGCCGAGCCAAGTGGTACGACGTCACACAAGTCACAACACATCATGAGTGAGAGAAAGCTGAATTTTTAAGTCACAACACAATGATGAACGAAGCTCGTTATAAGAAAAGGTCAAGGCTTTTCAAGCCTCCTTTCTTTCATTTTTTTGTGCACTTGCCACAGTAAGGACAATGTCCGGCATCAGTGTGGTCACTTTGCCCTGTTTCCCCGACGCAGCTTATGCTGTTCTCTTCCTTCACGCGCATGGTAACAAAGTACCACCCAAATGGCCCTCTCTACTCATTGGGTGGTGAAGAAAGGTAACCATTTTTTGGGGCAATTATGATCATGCCATCTTGTCATCGCCGTTTCAGCTATATGTGCCATCTACATGAAGCCCCAGGCGAACATCATGGGTCACATAAGTTTTTGTTTGTTTGTTTTTATTTTTTTTCATATTTGTTCGCACGTATGTCGCACTTGGTCGGGTGGACCACTGCATAGTAAGAAATGCATGGCGATGATTTTGATCTAGTATGTTTTATCTTCATCATCGTATATGCCATTGATGGAGGAGACTAAAAGAGTGAGGACCCCATGGGAGATACTTACATGCGTTTCTCATTCTGCCTTTATGTTCGTATGAAAAAGGGGTTGAGAATAACCGGAATTTTCCTTTTTTACAAAATACTTTATTTTATTTTATGTTATTCGATCATATGGTTCCCACAATCGACCTTATCAGGATTTTAATATCTGGGACTCAGTTGATCTAAAGAAGCGGCTGTGGAAGTAGATGGAGGATCGTGATGTGGCCTTTGTTCATTAGTCCATCGTGGTGGGACTTAGCGGAGCCTCTGGGAATTTGGACTTATATCGCCAATCAATGTCGCCCCTCTTCCCCACTGAAAAGGATCACACTGAACAAAATGGGACTTCGGTTTGGTAATCAACTACTTCGAGGAAAATTATATATAACTCATTGAGAAAAAAAAGATGTGCATAGCCCACCTCTCGGATTGCTACTTTCCACGAGTTCTGCATAGATGAACTCATCTCGTGAGTGGGACACCATCAGCACATTAAGGGTAGAAGAGGAAAAGCAAAGGAGGGGGAGGAAGAAAAAAACGGTGTCCATGTAATAAGATAGGGAAAAGTATCAAAAAAGTCCTAAACTTATCGCATTGGTACCAATTCGGTTATAAACTTTTTAATTGGATCAATTTAGTCCTAAACCTTTTAATATTGGTACCAATTCATCCCATCCGGCCAATTTTGGCGGGCTGGTGGCCGAACGCTAACGTGGCAATTTTAAAGATTTTTTAATGATTTTTTTGAATTCTTTTATGATTTTTTATTAATTTTTTTTCCTTTTTCCTTTTCTTTTCCGATGGTGGCTGGCAAGGGTCGCGGCCCTCGCCCGGCCTCTCCCGGGGCCGCTAGCGAGGCGGCTTCGCCGGATTTGGGCGAGCCGGCCGCCCGCCTTGGCCTTGCCACGGGCGAAGGCGGCCTCGCCCGCCGCCGGGCGAGGCCATGGCGCCATCGTCGGCAGCCTTGGGGAGAGGCTGGGCGAGGGCCGCGACCCTCTCCAGCGGTAGGCGAGGGCTGCACGATCCTCGCTCAGTGGCCGGTGAACCTCACCAGAGGCTCGCCGGCCATCGCCAGAAAAGAAAAGGAAAAAGGAAAAAAAAATATAAATAAAAATAAAAATTGCCACTTAAGTGTCCGGCCACCGGCCGACGTCCACGTCAATGCCGACCGGCCAAAATTGGTCGGATGGACTGAATTGGTACCAATATTAAAAGGTTTAGGACTAAATTGGTCCAATTGAAAATTTTAGGACTGAATTGATGCAAATGCAATAGGTTTAAGACTTTTTTGGTACTTTTCCCTAATAAGATAACATGGCTGTCGGTTCATACGTGGGAATAGGTGATGAGAACAACATTCCCCACAGTCCATCATCGACCATATAAAATTCAGCATGTTGCTCGTAAAGAAGAGAAATACCCATCCTTAAATCTAGACATATGCTATATATAGTCTATTCTTTGCTTAGTGAACTGTGATTGATTGTTGTAAAGTCAAAGTGCGCGCGCGACGATAGTATTTGGAAATTATGGGATTGATGCAGAAGATCCGACAAGACTCCAACACCTACAAAAGATGAGCATTGAATACAAATTGTCTTGTCTCCAAGAAAACACGCAATTAGTGACTAGTTTGTAGGTATTGCGCTAGTATAATCCGTTTGGAGGGTGGCCATGAAGCCAACAAAATTAGGATCGGTGACAACGTGACCCCTTCTCATTGGCTGCAAAAAGTGGTGATTTGGCTGGGACCGTGGGACACATGCAAATCTTTGTCCGCAATGAGCTTTGAGAATCGAATCTAATCTGTTGAAAAGAGTCCAGGAACTATTAGTATGACAGTAGTTAGGGTTGAAAAATTTCGGACACCTTTGGTAACTGGTGGACATAATTCAGGTATAATTGCACTAAAGAAGAGTATGGCCGAAAAACTTTGATGAGTGTTACTTAAAAAAGTAAATGAGATATCTCGTTCCACAGAGAAAGACAAGAGGTGTGACAAAAGTGACCAAAAGGGTGCTTTCTTTATTTGATCGTGCAAAATTGCCATGGATGTGGACAACTTTCAAAAAAAAAAATTGGTTTGTTTTTAAAGTGCCACGTTCCATAGTCTTTAACCGAAAAAAAAGGGCTCTATGGTGTTTTACTGTTCATGTTCCATTTCAATTAATTTATATAGTAAAGTAACTTTATTGAGATAAGAATACTATTACGCGATAGCATGAAAAGAGCTGATTAATTTTGAACGAGTTATGAAATCGACCCGAATTTCTGGAGTTGCTAGTTGTATACAATGCCACTTTCCAAGTACTTTTTCTTTTTTAAATATATGGACAAAATGGTCTTTAAAGTTAGGAATCCTAAGTATAAAACCTAAAAGCCAAAGTTTCTTTCCACATCCCAAGATAATGAAACTAGGGTTTCTTTAGGGGTGTGTAGGGAGCAGGGTCTAGGCTTATTCCTCACCTTTGTTCGCTTGCAAGAAATTTTCGACTTTAGGTGGCCAAAACACATTAGAAAGGACCCATTAAAAATTCAGCTTTTGAACTTGATTTTTAACTTGACCAGGCCATATGCTCGTGGGGTTTTGATAGCTGCAAAAAGCATCATCCATAGGCCCTGGTGCTAAAGGGTCTCTCTTTTTCTTCAAAGGAGGGAATGATTCTGAATTCCTCAGAGATATCATCTCTTGATTACATACTGAATGCGAAAGGCAGCACCAACTCTGTAGCCACAGCGGGGGGTCCCCCGGCTTCCCCATCCCATGTCAAATTTCATCACAAAAAGAAAGGAAAAGCTTCAAAAGGAAAAGGCAAGTGAAAAAAGAAAATCTTATGAGCATCATGCCAACGCCCACATGAAACGGGGGAGATCAATATTTTGTCTCTTTGATTGGCAAGATTTCTGCTCTTGGACGTAGACCTGCCCGAACCACCGTTCAGATTAATCGATCTGGGATATTAGCTGCATCATTTAAATATAATATCCTTCTTTATCATATCTTACATTCAACCCTTGAAGGATTTAAATCTTCAGCATTTAGCCAGGGCTAATGCATCCACATTCAGCATAGATTCATTTTCTAGTTCTCTAGTACAGCTAGAGTGGGAAAGATCCTACTTTCATCTTATCCATCCTACTCAGGCTAAACATGAAGCGTGCGTACTTTAATCTATCCAAAAGCCACATATTTGTACCTTTAACCTATTTTTGATACCCAAACTTTAAATTAGCATCTTAAAAAGAACAACTCATCCAACTGTGCCGACTTCAATCTCGATATCATATGTTTAAAATCATAGGATAAAAACCAGAATGAATGGACAGGACTCTGTATTACCTTCCCTCTCCAATCATTGTTACATGACCAAATTCGGATCTTGTCTATGGTTTCGCATATGTTTAAACCTATGCTAATGCTTGAAAAAAGCAGTGGAACAACGCAAACAAAACAAAACGAAACAGAACATAACAGAACAAAACAAAACAAAAGTCTCTTTGGCCGAAGGAGGAAGTCCTATTTATTGGCTTTACAACTCAGAGGCCTGATCTCTTTGGATGCCGATTGAAGGTCATATTTAGAGGAAAGGCAGAAAAAGAAGAGAGAAAAAGAAACGGGTTTGTGTGGGGGGAGTAGCTACTATCGAGGGAGCGTCTATGTCCATGTCGTGTTGTTCTTTATTTGTTGTTCTTTTAGCTTTGTGCGATAGTGGATGGACCTCCATTAATTCACATGTGGAGTGGAGAAAAAGAGTCGTCCATTTAATCATCAACACAACCATCAAAACCGGAGCCTTCCCCTCATCACACCATTCATGACTTCTTGATCTCTCGCATCTCTATCAACCTCTCCACATACGCAACATGTGTATATACATATTAAGCACGCAAGACCTTGCCCACGTAGGTTGACGTATGAGCCCTTTTGTTGATGGAAATGGAATTTGTCAACGAGTGCCCTTAGGCACTTATTTAAATTTTTATATAGGTAACTCTGTGATTTTCAATGCATCATCTTTTTCGTATTATGTATTATCAATGCATTGGAAATCGAAACATTTTCTTAATATATATGGTTAACTAGTGCCATGGGGGTACTCATTGGCAAGATCTTATATATATGTAATTCAATTAGTGATACTTTGGTGGATGTCTAAGTAGATATTGGAACCCAATTTACTTTAGGGTTGATATTAAGACAATTACTGTCCAAGGTTTTTATATAATTTTCACAATATTTTTGGGGCGATATGCCATCGTAATAATATGAGAAAAATAATGGGACTCAAGCCAAAATTAACACGATCCTCAAATCATTCTCCGATTGTAAAGCATTGCACCTGTCAATAAGTTACGAACATGAATCCCTCAAGGTTGACATTGTGGGCGAGGGAATTCTAGGCATAGAAATTGGATATCGCTTGTTCAAATACCAACAACTACGTACATATTGTTTCAGGTCCAATTCATGAAGCTTAGATGTTCAACGGGCCTCCAAATAGCTGGTCTTCTGCATTTGTGGCCCCCTGAGTTTTTTTTTTCAAAAAAGAAAAGAAAAAGAGTTACAAAAGGAAAGTTCTCAATTCTGACGTTCAAAATATGATCCGAATAGATGTTTGATCAAAAGGATATCACTCGTCTAGGGGGTGTTAACCACGTTTGTCAAACTCCACTATCTTCGGTGAGACTACCAAAAAAAAAGTCCTCGAGAACAGTCTAAAAAGCATCGCCTCCATGTGTATGCTGTGAAGGTTGGTAAAGCAATGGACTTCAAAAAGGCGCAGCGCGATCTTTACCGAGTCGTGCGTTAGGGTTTCTATAAGTTGGGGAAAAAGTTGCCCCGCGAGGCGCTGTTAGAGCCGAAAGATTCGTACCCAATAGCATGACAAAGTGGATAATATGAAAAGACATGGACACGGACAATCATTAAGACAAAGTCTAATCGCATAATTATAGAAATCTCAGTCCTTAATTATGTCTCCCTTCTTTTCCGTATACATGGAGAATTTCCCCCGCCTCGTGAGCAGGGAGTCGCCTACTCGTGCTGTCAGATAATTTTTCACATCGTAAGTACAACTAGCGAGACACGTGATTTATTGTTAAACCAAGTATGTTGCTTGTTTTTTTCCCCTTTAGTTTAATGGAGGGGCACGTGCTTTCGGAACGAGGAAAGGTTCATTGAATAAAACAAGAACCACCCCATGATCCAATGACAATTTCATCTCGATTCCCTAACAGTCCCCGACAACTAGGAAGAGCCCGAACTGGGCTGAGCTCTATTCCTCGTATATATGCCGTTGAATTGTCTCAATACATACTCATGAAGATGCTTACCAAAGAAGAAGAAAAAAATTGCAGGAGATAATTATTAAACTGCGAACCACCCAAAGATGGCGTGCTGAAAAGGTGGGTTATTGTCTATAGCGGTTGCTCGTTTTCCTCTTGTTTGAGGATTCAATGTTCATTTATTAACTTGTTTGATTTGGACTGAGGTGCCAATTTTTTTAAAGGTTGTGTTTAGACGTGTTGGGGCTTTAGGTTATGCTGGTTGCACCTTGCTCGCGGAGAAAACAGAACTTGTGTTTTGTTTTGTCTCGTCTTGTTTTCATCTATTAAAAGAGAGACGGGAGGGGCAACCAGCGTTGCAGTCGACGTTATTATTATAGAGTTTCGCGCTCCCTGTGGAATGTCCGGTTCAAGTTCTAGTTGTCACATGAGAGGATCACCGAGCCATAGTCAATGAATCCATCACACCCTCCTTATTATGAGATGAAGATTCCCCGTCCCACAAATTTACGAATTAAGTATGTTATCAAAAGATCAATGCCGGGTTTTGCTAGAATTGGTTCGCAAGATAAGTTTATCAAGTGACGTGTTGGATTGCAAGTAAGTGTTTAACTAATTGAGCCATGTACAATAATTAGTAACAGTTGAACACATCATTTTATAAATTAATTTTGCAGCACTAATCTTGATAAACCTAACATTTCTCTTATCAAAATGATAGCTTTGGCAGTCAGTATAGGAATAATTTTCATCATGTGTACTAATGCCCCATGAAAGACGACTATGTGTAGTCCATCTTTTTCTCTCTTAATTTTGAAAAAGGAAAGAAAATAAAACCAGTTGGTATTCCTTCAGAATAACTTTCATCATCATAAACAAAATAGAGTCCATCTTTTTCACTCAAGAATTTATATTCATGATGTTACTCAATTCAGGATATCTTTCGTCATCATCTACAAGCATGTACAGAAGTACTTCCCAACGTGGAGACCATAATCTGTCAGAAGTGAAAGTCATGGGCGTCCTACATTTCAATATTATGTCACAGCAGCTTGCTGCAGAAAATTAATATGTGGACGTGCCAAAGAGATGTTGATGAACATCGGTATGCACCAAGGCGATCTTAACTTCATATGGATGGAGAGAAATTGAGATCGTTCTGCGATTCCACACTCGAACACAAAGTGCCCAAACGAGACTTGAATGGATTGCTAAATTCTACAAATCTAAGTGGATGATAGCAAATGAATCGGAACCAATACTACGCATACATGCAATTGATGTTAAATGACAGGAAATTAAGGAATTGAAATGTGTAAGGAAATGTATGTTAAATGACAGGAAATTAAGGAAATTAAAATGTGTAAGGAAATGTATGTACAAGGAAAATGAAGGATAGAACACTCGGGGAGCGTTTGTGCGCATGTCTCATCCTTGGTCGGGGGATAGCTTCTATAGTCCATGAATTTTGCAGCACGAAATCTGTTGCGATTAAATTCCCATGATGTGAAGAGTTGCTGCAATTTTGAGTAACCTCCAACCATGTCTGCAACCACCAAACTTGTCACCCACTTTCTTTCTCAACTTCTCGCAGCCACTCGTCCATTTTGCCATTTGTTTCACAATAAGATCATCTCCACAAGTCCTCAATGCCATGCTCTTCCACCTAGCTCTGCTCGAGTGCATCATCCGAGCTTCCCTCACTGCGACCTACCCAGTAGTTCTAGGTCGAGCCCTCTTTATTTCAAGTAGTCCTAGGTCGAATTATCCACATGATACATTAATGTCCATCGTTGTAGCGAAATCAACACTTGATCAAAGTGGACACACCTAATTTAGACAGCGCTTCCTTGGAAACATCTGCGGTCAAGGTGGGCGCTAGCACAACTCTTATAGAAATCAATAAATACTCCTTTTATGCCAAATTTAGCTTGTGGGTCGAAAGACGAATGGACACAGATTGGAATGGGTTGAGTCCGAATGGTCTGGTGCAGTTTTGTTGTTTGGTGGATTATGCTCAATGGGTCATATCTATCTTTGATAGGATGATGGAATGGAATGGGCTTCAATCCATCCATAATGTCTTCTTTGCAAAACGGAAGATGAATCGCTATGCAATTTATATTTTTAATGTGCGCATTTGCAACTTTGTTGCGTCGGTGGACTTATTGGTGGATAGGAGCTTGAGTATAACTAGGCTGGAAAAGAGACGAAAGGTAAACGATGGTTGCAAGATTTTCTTCAAGCTGGCTTGAAATGGTTGCATCTGCTACATTTGAAGAGCTAGGAACAATACTTAACATGGTGTAACCCTTCTTTAAGTTGACAGTGTAGTCGGATTGATTAGATTTGCTGCTTGGCATCTATATTTGGGTGCTATGTCTTCTTGTTTGATTGAATACTATCTATTAAAGGGACACTTTAGGCGTCATGTTAGCAATAAATAAGTGATTGTTCATAAAGAAGAAAAATGTACCGATTAATAGTCGTCAGACTTTCTACGGCATCTAAATCCCCTAATTCAAGAATCTTTAATTCGTAGATAATAAAGCACAGTCCAATGTTTAACTCAAACTTCTGACCAGCCGAGTATATAGCTTAGGAGTGACTCTTGGACAATAATCACTAATGCAAGAAATCATGTTGCGAATGGTAAGATTTGGAAGAATCCATGTGAAATACAAGCGCTGCCCGACTAGAAGATTATTCATACCCCGTTAACCCGATAAATCCGTTTGGGGTAGGACGGATGAGCGAAGGAAGGGGTGGGGGAGGTGTCGTGCTTAAGCTCCTGAAATAACACCTTTGAAGAGGAAAAATCATGGGAGGAGCCGACGGGCCTTTTAAGAGGTGAAAGCATCAACTTTAGCAAACAACAGAACGTAAAACACGTCCTCCACAACACACATACGCATTTTGAACACCTTGAGTTTCTAGAAGTTCTGGTTAATATGAGGCACAAAACTCTTGATCTGTTGAAATTCATGTGGCATAACTACTATGAAGCAGTCATTGTTAGCTGCCTCTTGGTAAAGAGAGATGTAGATCATTTGGTGAAAAGGGAGAAACAGATCAGATCCAAACACAAATACCTAGTATGGAGGTGCACCTGTTAGGGGTGTTAGCAAAGTCCCGTACTGGAGGCTTGGTGGGAAGTGCAATATTTAATATATCATAATTGATTTATAACTTATGACTCAAAAATGATTCAGACTGGTGATGGGCCTAGGCTTGGGCTTGAACTCCATATTCCAACAACCGAAGGGAGTGGAGAAAGAAGGTGATTTCTGGTCGGTCAAAGCGACGACCACCGCGGTGAGGTTGCCGTCCTGCCTAATTCATTCTAGCTAACCACATCGCGCGAAGCGGTGACATGAGCCGTTGGCCTTAAAATCCACATTTGGGTAAAAGGAAAACGCAGGCCATCCTGTCGTCCTCCCCTTCAATCGACAGGAAGATCAGATACTGATTGGAAAATCCAAAAGATCTGACATGGCTGACTTAAGAACAGTTCAATGGCGTATTCAAATATCTGAGCGACGATTCATTCAGACCACTGTTTCCCCTGAAATCTTGCATCACATACGTCCTCACTTTCTGTGCTGTCTGCCATCCTGGGCCCAGCTCCAGCAAGGAACCGACTTTTGTTTTCACTGTCAGGCCTTTTGCTCTGGCCATTACATTCAACTTCTTTATTTCAATAAAAGCTAGGACGATTCAACTTTTCCTTTTCCGCTCGATACAATTTGGCATATGATTTCTCTATTGGCTCATTCGCGCTGTCCTAAATTTACAAACTAAGTTCTCATGGTGACAAGAAAATCGTGATCGTCTTCTCCAGAGAAATAGGAAGCTCCGGAGCAGGAGTCGACTGGTCCCGAGAGATCATTCTCCTTTGACCTGGCTTCAATAGGTTTTAACTCATAACAGAAGGCCTCTTCTCCATTTTGGAAAATTATAGGCTCTTTTTTCTGCTTGCTCCGCATGAAACTGAACTAGAATCGATGAAGCAACCATCGAGAATTCATCGGCTTCCACATTCGTCTATGCTCTGCAAGTTGGGCCGCCAGGATTTCGATCTCCCCACCGCAGCACCCGCTGCCGCCATTTTGGGCCTTTGCTTTCCGTGTTTCGAAACCTGCGGGAGACGTTTCATATCATTCGTCAACGTTCTAGGGAATCGGTTTCTTGTAATAGCTTAAGCTGACCCGCGAAACCTAACGCCAATAATTTATATGGCACTCAAGCATGCAGATAATTATTGTACGGTAAAATGAGTAAGGGACTTTACTTTCACTCTACTCCTACTGATTTAATCATATGCCCTGAGAGATACCGTGCTCCTATTAAAAAGTTCTACTTGCATTTTGGGGGTACTCAAAGGAAAATCTGGAGGGAATCCGTCCAGGCTGTTAAAGAAAACTTTCAGACCAAGAGAGGGAGGAACTGACACAGATCTGCGAGCACTGAAACCCTCGTGCACACATGATGGAAAAAAGATACTCCCGAAAGGGAAATTTTAAAAGAGGAAACTTTAACCAACTTGCAGGTGTAGTGTACTGAAAATTATGAGTTTTCTCCTACCTTGTTGATGGCCTCCATGTCAGAGCTCTCGTCTTTTGCCACCGCAGCGTTTGCTTTCTCAGCTGCTGCTCCTGATTGCTGTTGCCTCTGCTTCATCTTGTTATATTTCTTCGCTTTCAGCACCTTCACCACCTCTATTAGCCAATCACAAAGAGTTAGAAAAAGAAGAAAAAGACGTAAATGTATCACCCTCTCTCTCTCTCTCTCACACACACACACAAAACTATGGAACAACGAAATAATGAACAGAACCCATGAACATACCTTGAGTGGTGATGAGGCGGTAGGCGTGGCCGAGGGCGAGGGTCTCGGTCGGGCGGAGAAGCTTCACGCGGGTGAAGCGCACCGCCGCCTTGGGCGGCGGGTCTTGCCGGCCGCCCTTGTCCTTCTTGTCGTCGTCGCCGGGGGCGGGCAGCGGGATGATGAGAGACACGTAATGGCCGGGGTTGGTCCTCATTACCTCTCTCGCCGTCACGGGCCAGTACATCCTCTCCAGCCTCCCGTCCGGGTGCTGGATCACCAGCGCCGCCGCATCTATGGCCTGGCAATTCCCCATCTCCCCAAGCTTCGAAGCAAAAGCACGAGAGCGAGCGAGAGCGAGAGAGGAAGAGAGAGTGAAGGGGTTGAAGGAAGGAAGAAGCGAGGAAGGCTCTTATCTATATACACCACACCAGGCCAGCCTTTGGAATGTGGTGAATATAGAGACGTGAGAACGGGGAAGGGGGGCCAAGCGTGGGTCATATTTAAAATCAATGCGATGCTAACACCTTGAGAAGCGATTAAAATAAGGGTGAAAACAAAAAAAAGGCGTTAGGATCAGTGCGATTGTAATTAAGGTTTTGTCGTGCGTGCGTTTCCGGTTTACAGTACTATTCTTATTAGGGTTAAAAGACTTGGCATTCGTTTGTTGGGATCGAAGCGTTGCTGCTGATATTTTCAGTGACAGCTTGGCGCACCGGCACGGGCGTGGCGAAGCCGGCGTACGGGCCACGTGGAGGGATGTCAGGAGGAGGAGATGTGGAAAATATGACTGGTCGGCGACGTTGGCGGACGGGGTCAAAGGTTAGGCCGAGGTCTCGGTTGGTCGCCTATGGAAAGGCGACCACATCACCCTGCCCACGAGGGGAGTGCTGCCATTCACGTGGTTTCATTCGTACCATCCTTTACGTTTCATCCATCTCAGGTAGCTTTTCTTTTACGGTCAAGCTCGTCTTCTTCATCTTTTTGTCCGAGGGAATCTGATCCTTAGGATTCGTTTGATCTTGTGTCTGATCTCGTCCAAATGTTTGTGAGTCATGTCCAATGTGGCAATTTTGAATATTGTTCAGGTAGATGCCTGGTTTTGAGAAAAGTGTACAATTTTGGTAAGTCGTCGTCAATTATTTAAAAACTTTAAAGTGTTATGGTTTGATATTTTTTGCCCATATACTTAATCAAGGAGGTTTAGTGAAATTACTGTGACCTGTTCTAAAAACTTAAGTCTTTAAATAAATGCGTTGTTTAATATTTAGTTATTCTATCAAAGAGAAGCAATTTTAAACCTAATTTCCCATTTTTGGGTTAAATTGTGTTGTTAGACGGGGTGTTTGATTCGCACATTTAAGGTTGGTGTCTTTGGCGAGCCACATGGAAACAATGTCACTGTAAATTTTTAGCGAGTCAAGCGGTTGAGTCACTTAATAATTTTTTAATAAATCGATATCAAAGTGATTATTCGAAAATGTTTGATATTTAATAAAGCATCATGCATGATTTTGAAATTTGTTTTTTGAGAGAGAGAGAGAGAGTTGATCTAAGTGGGAATTGCCATAGAGGTGAGTAGCAATGTCGGTGTGACTAGATTGTGACGAGCATATGCATGTAGTGTTCGTGGCAACATGCGGTGGCGTCAAGTCAATTAATTTAAAAGACACATGTTGCCATGTGTTAAATTTTTGAGAAAGTGTTTACACAAAGTTGGGTAGTCTCCAATTTACTTGACTTTTTTTCCAATTATCAAAAGAATGCTCGTATTGTGGACATGTCGTGAGCATCTCCATAGTCTATAGTCTAGAGTTATTATACCCATATGAATTATGTGAAGATAGCTCTTATAAAATAATCAATTATCACCTTGCAACAGTCAGAGTGCAACAATGCTCATCTAAATAGAACATAGTCACCAATCCCACAAATGCAAACCTGCGATTGATATCTCAATAACATCACACCTTGGTTGGAGATAATAGTAACATAACAAATCATTGGAAAACGAGAAAGAAAAGTACATATGGCTGGACAACATTTAAGGATTGGACAGAAGGACATCTAGAATACTCTGTACCATCTTCATCCCCATTGGCCACGCCCATTTGGTCGTTCGGCCTCTCTTACGAACTCGATATGGAACTTAGCTGAAAAACAGGAGAGGTATTCCCCATGGGAAACTGAGCCATTCAATAATGTTGGACCTCTTCTGCATGCTACTCCATTTTAAAAAACCCCTGGAATTGTCTCGAGCTTGAATGGTATACATACACACATCGCACACCATACCGTCCTTGCACCTAACTAATCAATAATTAATCACCTAATACGTTCAACTAATCACAATGATGAATTGATAATGATGGGAGCTACATCGGCAATCGATGGCCCAAAAGAGGACCTATGGCATTCACATGTTACAAAGTGGTCAACTCGTAAGGCCAAAATCGACCCCATTCATGTATATAATAATTGTAGTACCATTGGCTATAATTGGATCCGCGTCTATATATGTGGATCACCCTCGACCATTGGCTTCAATGACTATGATTGGGGATCCCTTTTGCTTTCATTCACTAGCATAATAGTCCCACTTGGAGAAATTATTAATTTTGGAAGGATATACTAAGAGGGCACTCTTCTTTAGCTTTTTTGATGATATCAAATATCAAAGTATAGTATGATATTGGTCACAGAACTTAGTGGCGAGCCACATAAAGGAATCAATCTTCACTATCTTGCACTGGAATATAATTAAACATTAGGCTCCACTTTTCATGATTTTTCCTCCCAATTCCAATGCATTTTCAAGGAAAATTTACGAAGGAACATCTCTTCCCACTACAATAATATTATCAAGATATTACATAAGGTAGAAAGAATATAGTGACCCCCCCCAACCCCCAAAAAAAAAAAAGAAATTATTATGAGCCCTGTGGGAAGAGACCTAGATCATTCTTTTGACTCCCATTGCAAATTAGATGATTAATTAATTGAAAAGCATTCAAGTTGTGTCGTTCAAGGAAATAATAAAACAAAATTTGCAGGAACAAGCTGCCTGCTATCTCACCGGCAAATTTGACCACCAGATTCACCAACTCCTGTTCCAGTGTCGCGCAGCAGCTAATTAGACAAAGGTGAAATGGCAGTAGTAGTCCTTTTGTTCGTGCCCAGAATTCGAAACCGCTCATGTACTTTTTTTTTATGCGACAATTGTGCATGTACTTCTTAGAAAAGGTGTCATTGATCTCCCCTCAATCGGTCCGGTAATGGATATTGCTAGTGTGGATTAATGTCGTTAGATATTTTCTAGTCTGGATTTTTTGTCCTTTTTTCCAAACGTCGACTCTCTTTTTTACTTGGATTTCTTCTTCTTCTTCAAAATCTTCAGACCCTACCAATGACCTTTCCATCTCATGGCCATGGCCACGAGCTTGAAGCGCCCTAGAAGCCATGGCGGCGGCAAGCTTCGAAGTCAGATCTGGACATAGTGGCCACAAGCTCCGAGCTCAAATGACATTAGCTGCAGGCTTCGAGCCGAGCAGCTATGGTGGCAAAGCGAGTCAACAGTTAAAAAGTGCTCCATGTTCCAATTGGCCGCTTGAGCATTCCAATTGTTCATATCAGAAGAAATCGGCCGAGAAAATGAGCGACATAACAAAAGATCGAATGTCGACCCTTTCTAATAAATACGGGTACGATTTTGGAAAGTACAGTTCGAATTCCGGACAAGAGCATGAGGACTATTTCTGCCAAATTATCAAATGCATAAATCAGTCCTTCTTGCTTAATTTCTTACAGAAATCATCAGGATCGATTTAAGTGCCGATCCATAATCCCCCCCAAGAAAGAGACACTAACCTTAATCAGGGATCCTTGACTCTTGTATACGCAATCTTGTTCCTTTCTGAAGCCAGCCAGATCATCCCAACAACTTTTGGGAAAAAAAATATGACAACTCTTCCGAGATTTCTCATGTGCTAGTAAACAACCTATTAACATATCTCCGATCAATTGTCAGTCTATGTAAGCCATGTGAGGGGTTGGGTTTATGCCATTCACATATTAAATGTCGAAACTGACAACTTCTTGTCCGAGCACGACTCGGGTGGGGGGACTACAGACGCTGCTACTAAATGGAAGATCTTGACCTGTTATGGCTACAGAGCGAGGCAAGCAGCAACCATCGGGAATATTTAAAAAAAATAAGAGAAGAAAAGGACATTGTTTGGCGTCCTTTTCTTTCGTTTCAATGCGTTGGGGAGTTTTATATGCACAAGCGGTCGAAATTCGGAACTCCCGCTCTGTTCATGCATGGCGGCTCGGGGAGGCAGCAAGATCAGGTCTGGTATTCTTGTAGCTCGCATTGTGAACATTCTAATTTCTTCTCAAAGCCCCTTCTTACTAAACAAATGAGGGCGTGGGGCCTTTCTGATTAGGTTGGTCGTAGGACATGATTTAGAAAGTAGCCATCTTCAACATATTCTTCCCCCTTCGATGCAGAACACGGACCGTCCGATTGTACCAGGATTCGCAGAATGTCTGAATGGAAGAGGTTTTAATTAAGTTCTGAAGAGGAGATGATGGTACGGACGACGGTGGAGTAGGAGGAAACATGTCGTCGTCACTGAAGATTTCGCAAGACAGGTTCATGAACTAGTCATGTTCATCACGGTATGTCCGTCTTCGGAAACACTGACGCTATGCCAAGTTTGATGATTGCGCTGAAATCAAAGGACAAAACATCTCTTAAAAAATTAGAAGCATTTTGCTTCAGGGATTCCTTTCTTAGATGCTTGGAACTTCACATTTAGTAGATAATATTGATTTTTATTTCATAGTACTAATGACATACTCTCTTTATATCGAAATAAACCTTTATGAATATATGGTAATCTCTAATATTAGGATAAGACACTCAGATTGCAACTTCACACCCTCAAACTTAGGGAAAATTGTCATAAAAGTCTTAAACCTATTGCATTTGTGCTAATATAATCCTAAACCTCTTAATAATGCCGATTCAGTCATTTTAGCTAATTTTGATCAAATATTGTTGACGTGGATGCCGGCAAAAGCGAGTTCTTGCCTGCTGTGCTGAGGGTTGCAAGCCCTCATTTATATTTGAGTGAGGGTTGTGAGCCCTCACCTGCCTCTGAGCAAAGGCTGCAAGTCGTCGCTAGATGTGACAAGAGTTGCAGCCCTCACCTAGCTGTGAGCAAGGGCAGCAACCATCGCCAACAGCCTTTGAGTGCTCGCACGCCCTCTTCCCGTAGCTGGGCGAGGTCACCAAGCCTCGTCCAATGGCCCCTGCGAACCCTTAACAATAAAAGAAAGAAAAGAAAAGAATTAATAAAAAAACCCATAAAAATTGAAAAAGAGTAAAGTTTTAAAGAAATTTACACATTAACACTGGCAGTTTCACATATTACGGCCGGTGTCTATGTTATCAATTTCTAGCCAAATTTGATCAGATGGACCGTATCAACAAATAGTCAAATGGATTAGGACTAATTGGCAAGAATTTAATGGGTTTGTGACTTTTTTGGAAATTTTCTAATAAATTATCAGGGATGCAGATCCATTATATCCTACTTTGGTCCTATATGCTCTCTCTGTCATGCGATCATGACACATATCAGTTAAATTTGGAACGAATATCTCACTTACTGGGATTTTCTCTAATTCCACTAAGTAAGATTCTCTTAATGTGTATATAACAAAAATAAAATAAAGGAAATTATAAACTCAAAGAAATCCACGAAACATGCACGACAATACAGAAATTATGATTTCCACTTACGATCATCAATTGAGCAAACATGACTACGAGCTTAATTTGAGCGGCCATGACCTCGAGCTTTGTAATTCGTATGGCTATTGTGAACATGATTGTGACGAGTTTAGAGCTTGTGCTTGCAGCTATTAGGAGTGAGCGCGGTTCCCGGATTAATCAAGAACCGGAGAACCGGACCGGTGGGTCCGATTCCTAAACCTAAAAATCCTAAATAATTTGAACGCGGTTCCCGGATTAATTAGAACCGGAGAACCGGACCGGTGGATAGGATTTCTAATGTTCATAATAGGAAAGTTTTTTTCTTGAATAACAAACTTATTAAATTAACAAAATTGAAATTATATTTCAATATAAATAATATTTGAATTCTAATTTAAGAAATTAAAAATAAAAAATAAAAAATTATTTTTAATTAATCTTATTTTAATTCATATATTCAACTTTAATTCTATCTTATAATAAAAATTCAATTTATAAATTAAATATTTATATTTATTATATATTTTAGGTATTTTTGTATTTTAGGCATGTTAGTACAATTTACTACTTGATAAAATTTTATTAAAGAATGATGAAAGGGGAAAAAAGAAATAATAATGAAAATAATGTAAAAAAGAGGAAAAATAAAATAAATAAAAATAAAAATAAATTAAGGAATAGTGTTACGTTAGAGATTTTCCTCATCTTTGCCCATTTATAATAATAACTGAAACCCCTGTCTCCCGACTGAGATTTCTCCTATCATATCCCCATGCCTATCCTTGAATTCCTTCAACGACATCCTCCTCCAACTGAAACCCACCTCCCGACCGAGACTCCCCCCTACCTTGAATTCCCCGACGCCCCGACGCCTTTTGCCCACTCGCCCAATGGCCCTTGACGCCACTCGCTGCTCGCCCAACCGCCCTCAATGCCTCTCGCTTAGCCACCCACTACGTAGCTTGCCCTGCCGCCCATGACGCCACTTGCCCAGCCACCCTCAACACCGCTCCCCCTGCCGCCCCTGATGCCGCTCGCCTCCCCGCTTGCCATCCTCAACGACGCCCCGCCACTTCATCTTCTTCTCCTCCGTAGCATTCGATTCGGCTCTGTTGCAGTGCTCTCTCTCTCTCTCTCTCTCTCTCTCTCTCTGGCGTGCATGTTGTGTCTTTTGTGCTTTCACAAAGGTTTTCGATTTCTCTTTCTCGTTCTGTTTCTTGCGAAGTGAAGAATTCAGTTTTTAGGGACTCGAGGAGATTCTCTCAGCCGCCTTTTGTGCCGGTAATCTCTACCGCCCCCTCTCTTCATCGTTTTGCGAAGTGCGTCTGGATTCAGTGTTGCTTTTTTACGCGTCCTATGCATTTCGTTCAGAAGAGAGGAGTGTGAAGTTGGGATTGCGTCGGAGTGTTAGTTGACTGGACTATGAGATGATTTTTTAGAGGCTTTAAATGTTAGATTGATGATTTGCCAAATAGCATAAGGCATAACAGCAGTGTACATGTAGGATTATAGTGAAAACATAAGAGAAATAGGGACAGACTAAATTGTGAAAAAGGATGAACTGTTGAGCATCTTCTGATTTGCATCTATTGCTTGTCGGTTTAGATGAGGAAGCTGGATAGCAAGCTTGGATATGGTTTTCTTGAATTGCTTATAAGAGGTGACTGGAGTGTTTTGATTTTTCTTGCCTTATCTCTCTTATGCTGGTGGTTGAAATAATGGTGTTGATCAGTAAAATATTCTCGCGGAATTTACCTTATAGTTTTTGAAGGTATAGATATAAATTTGTCACAAGTGCTGGACCAAAATTCTCATTTTTTTTTCTTACGTAATTGTGTGAAAAAAGAAGAAGTTTTGTGCATGTTTGTTCGTGGTGTGCCAATTTAAAAATTCATGTCTTGAAATATTTAAGAGATTGTGTCGTATTGGAATTTGAAATTTTTGAGCATATATCTTTCTTTTCCTCCAAGTTCACTATCATTTTCATTTTCCTTTGAAGGTATGAGTTTTTTCCTAAATCCAGCTTTGATCCTCCTGCTTAATCGCTGGTAATGTTAGTTACGTCAAGCCTCCATGAACTCTTTATTTCTGAGAAAAACTATTTTATTACATTCTTCCAATTCTCCACATGACCTCACGTCTACACGATTTCTTTATCAACAAGCCATTGAGGAAATATACAGTTTGACCATACGTTTTGCTCGTCTTTATCAGAGTTGATAATTTTCTTTTTCTCTGATTCTTTTTGCAGCTTTCTGTGTATAAAGGAGCTAATAGTCGGCACTCTCTTTATAGACGTTTGATTCTTAGAAGTTCCAGTTTTTGTAAGTATTCATGTTTAGCATGTACAATACAAAGAGCAGCAATGAACTAAACTATCGGTATCATTATATGAGTTGCATTGAAATAAATGGGTTCATTATGGTTTCATTTCTAGTTTGCTCTTTAATTTGAATTACTAACTATATTATATTATTGTTGTTTAGTGTGAAGTTAATGTATTAAGATAACACATCAATGGAGGTGGAGGGATGTGAGGAGATACTTCAATCACGGAATTGGAATTTTAGGTGATCAAATTTTGGATCAAATTTTCATGGATGTTTGATGACCAAAAACTCATCTTTCTTTTAATGCTCATACGCACAATTTTTTCCAGGTTCTTGGTTTCGATGGGTAGGTTCCAGAGGAACCTGTACCCGAGAGTAGGTTCTAGGCAGAACATGAAACTGCTCACCCCTAGCAGCTGTGATAAATCTTGTTTCTTTATCTCAATTTTGTTTTCTCTTATGATGTCTGATGTGGTGTGTATTTGGTGTCACAAAATTATAATGAGCGAATTATATCGTGATAAGTGTATTTTGGTGCTTGTGTCATTCAATTTACATTTTATGTAAAAGGAAAAAATTCAACTTGTAAGAGAAAAAGTATAATCAAAAGATTAACATTGACATTTTCTAAAAAGTCGAGGGGGACATTTTTAAGGGGCAAAAAAAAAAGATAGAGAGATCATCTTGATTTCGGACACAAATTGAAGGACATGGTGATGTTATTCCTTAGATAGAACTGAGGAAAAAAAAAAAAATCCCACTGGACTTTCTCAAATCTGGTCGCCCGCAAGTTGAAAGTTGTGATGTTCACCGTCACAAATTCAATGTAACCGTACGCTCGTGCTAGCTTGACTTTTCTATCCGGACAAGCACTTGAGACGAAAGTTCTTTTATTTTACGGAAAATGTAATATTTTTAAGAAATATCTTTTGGAAATTATTTTTTCAGAAAATAATAATAATTTCTGCTGTTTGTCTGTAACTTGAAAATTAATTGAAAAATATATTTCATTATTTTGTAGGGAAAACATAGAATTTCCTAAATATGCATATATTATTCAAGCACTGGTAACTTATGCGCAGTAGCCTAGGGTCTTGGGTTTGACCTTGATGGATCCCGAGCGGGGTGTCGAGGACTAGGCTTGGCCTTAATGGATTCAAGTGAAGGGGATCAGGGCATGCTTCAAGGTCTTGATCTCAACCTCTATGGACTCAAGCACAATTGTTAGGGAATCATGCTTGGGCATTGAGGTCCTGGTCCAACCTCGATGGACCTTGGTGATAGCTCTAGGGCCTTGAGATTGGCCTTGATTGATCCATTGGGCGAAAGTGGGGGGGGGGTGTGTGGACTCAACCTCAATGGATCCGAGAACCCGGGCATGGGCATTGAGGTCCCTAGACGGAGCACCAAGGACTCTGGCAAGGATGCCGTCTCAGGCCTTGCCTTGATGGACACCTACACGAGCATTGAGGACCTTGTTGTGACCTCAATGGACCTTGGGCTAGGCCCGAGGACTTAAGCACTAGCATGAGGGTCACAATCCGGACCTTAGTCAACCCGTCTTGAGTGCAAGGTGTTAGGTCAGCACCACCTTGTGGACCTAAGACCAGCCTCAATGGACCTAAGGCCGGGTTAGAGATTCGGGCACAGGCATCAAAGTCTTGAGCTTGGGCTCTATGGACTTGAGGCGAGGTGTCGGGGAGTTGAGCAACAATACCGGAATCCTAGGCCTAGCCACAAGCGTTGGTATCCCGAGCCCAACTTATGTGGAGCAGAGCCTAGTTTCTTTGTGATTTGGGCTTGGCCTTGATGGCCCCTGATGGACCCAGCCTCAGCCCGAGGCAACTATCAAGGGCTTGAGAACTAGCATTGAGATTTTCATACAAAAACATAAAGTGTCTAATTCAATCGTTGAAATTTAGTTACATTTTCAAAAATGATTTTTAATTATTGAAGAGAGAATTATTTTCATGAATTTAAGCATAGATTTGTACTTGATTAGGAAAACAACATTTTCCATTGATTCATTTTCTTTAGCGATTTAAATGTTGAAAAATAAAAAATATATGTCCGCAAAATAAATGGAGATGAAAACTCAAAGCGTTGCTTGCGACATGGAATCAAAGGATTTTAATGGAGGAATCTTGATCTTGGGTCTTCGAAAGGTACCTTTCCAGATATCTACAGCCAAATTTGATAATGGAAAACAGACTAATTTTTTCTTTTAAAGGAAAAAAAAAAAAACCACTGTCGAGAGAACCCGGCAAGGATCACGAGCTCAGATACAAAGCTTGGCAATTACGCAAAGTCGCCTGCAGAATTCCTTTTCGTAATGTCTAATTTCTGCTCCACAAGACATCCCTGCACAATGAGGATCGAGATTTGCCCCCGTCTTTTCCTCCTGCGAAGAAGTTTCTTTATGTCTTCCTTTGCTTTGTCACCGCAGGGACCGGCGGATGAAGTACGTAATGCAGCGAGAGAATCACGAGCCACAGGTCTGCTAGTACCATGGAAAGGTGAGATAGACGGAGTAACGTAAGAGTCTCGCACTCTGTGTCTATACTAATTTAATTCTAAATTTTTTAATTATGCTAATTTAATCTTTCAAACTAATTTTATTTATTTGAATATTACTGATGTTGATAATTTTTAATTAATATTTAATTTTTCTTCTTTCTTCTTTTTTTTTTTAAATTTTTTTCTTTCTTTTACCAATGAGGAGCCATCAACCATGGTCGAGCAAGCTGCGCTGGCCTTGCCTAGGCGAAGGTCACAATTGTGCCCATAGGCAAGGGCAAGCACTAGCAAGAGCTCTCCTTGCCCACGCAAGACCCGACGAGAGTCAACTCACAACCAAATCTAGCAAGGCCCAGCCCTCGCTTGTGGTGAATAGCGACAAGCCTAGCTGCGACCCTTGTCTAGACAAGGCCAGCCCGCTTGTCCATGGCTAGCCATCGCTTGTGGCTAGTGATTGGTCACCAGCAAAAGGAAGAAAAAAAGTAAAAAGAAAAAAAATATTAAAAAAATATTAAAAATTGTCTACATCCGTGTAGACTGATGGACGTCAGCAATATTCGACTAAAATTTACCACAAAATGACTGAATTGCCACTAGATCAAATTGTTTATAACTAAATTGACATAATTATGTTGATTAAAAAGTTAAGGACCGAATTGGTATCAATATAATAAATTTTGAAATTTTTTTACACTTCTCACGGGTTATAAGTGTCCATGAACCGGAACAAGCCCGGAATATAATTTAATTGATACTGGAAGAGAAAAGAAAAGAAGCTCAATTTTCATGAAGACAATTTACAGTTAAAAGAGTGTAGCAGGTAGGCTACTTACAATGTAAATATCAAAGCAAAATACGAGTAGAAACAAGAATAATAGGCGACAAAATAGAAACTAAATTTACTAATGCGATCGCATATAGCACACAGTGACACAGACAATCTGAAAGGCAAGCACTCCAGTCTATAAAATATGCTGCTCAATCTGGTATCATATATGCTCTGAGAGAGAGAGAGAGAGAGAGAGAGAGATCACAGTGGGCAACCTGCTTTGACATGAAGCAGGTGCACGACTTGATCAAGACATACATTCAAAATCTCCGCAGGTGAAGTCTCAAACCGACGGGAAGAATTTGTTGAGATTGAACGGCAGCACGTAGAACTCTTCGCTTCTCGTGTCTGTCTTGAACGAACGGAATCGATCCCACCAGTGCATGCCCCTGTCTCTCCTCGTGGTACTATCCTTGCTGCGGTGAAGCGTGATGTCCAGGAAGTAAGCCAACAATCCGGCGACGAATGCGTTGGACGAGAAAGGCACGTTGATCATATCGTTGAACTGCCAAGTTCAAGACCCTTATCAGCACCCACACCCATAATAAAATAAACAAATAAACCAGTATTAGCTAGTATACCCATCTTGCTCCTGTATGGACCGGACCATAGCCATTCACCGCTGTGTACTCATTGAAGTACTGAGGTATGGACAAGCCCATAAAGATGGAGAACCCGAGCACGAACTTTATCTTAAAGCTGTTCAGATTACAGAATTGAAGCAAGCTAAGACCGGCGGAACCTGCTCAAGCATCATAGAGAGGGAAAAGTTAACCACACTCCAAAGGCACGACAAAACCTACTTTCTATAGCTCACGGAACATACCAACATAGGCAAAGAAAAGACAGTACAAAGCCGCAATAATTGGTGCTGGGATCGAAGCAAAGACGGCTCCGAATTTTCCTGGATGAACGTCAATTTGTCACTAATATGCAGGAGATGAGACACTGTATGAATTGGGAATTGTCACATTAGTCTCTTACCAAGAATAGAAAAGAATATCATGAAACCGGCTGATATTTGCACGACCCTTCGGCTGCCGACACGTGTCAGGGCTAACAAGCCGGCATTCTCACTACACAAATCAGTTGGGGTAATGGAAGTCGGAGAAAATGAGGCTGCCAAGAGGTGATGATATACTCTGCAACTGCTAATGATGAAATGACATGACCAAAGAAATCTTACACAGTTACAGACGATCCGATTCCTGTCCCAAAAATCCCAGATAACAAAATGCCTACTCCCTTCAATCAGGAGAACAGCGTTGTAAGCCAATTGTACAATCGCAACTATTAATTATAGAATTGAGGCGTGTAAATAGTTTATCCGCCCAAGTCAATGAATATGGTTTGTCTGAAAATGTATATTCAGGGACACCGGCAATAGGGGAGGAGGTTTCGAATTGCTGTCCCACAGAAAAATCTTACTGGAGAAAATATGAAGTTTTCCCCGAGATGAAAATGAAAGAATGTAGGAATTGTACCTGCCAACCAACACCTCGGCTAAGAATTGATGGTGGCAATGGAGTAGCACTTGCATACCTCGACGCCGCAATGAATGTACCAGTTGACTGTTTGATAATATAGAAGAATCAGTTGGAGCCTGATCAATCCTAATGATGCGAACTAGCAGAATAAGCCATAGGATGTCTAGATTCTATGATTAACCACAACTCTTGTTTGACGAGAGAGTGAATATCAAATTCTACTTTTGACAAGACTTAATTTTTAGAAATATTTGACCAGCCTTGTGTGGCAAAAATCCTATATCCACGAACAACAGAAGCAAAATATGGTCGGAAGAACTTGGCTATGATCCAAAAAGAGCAACGATAGCTCAATTTCATCAAATAGAAGGATTCGCAAGAAGATTGCCAGACCATAGCGAATCTTGAGCGATTTTGGTTGACGCATTTCTATGTTACATTTTGCAACAAAATAAAGTTGAGATGAGATACGAGCCTCCACAAGAGCAACAAAGGAAGCAAACATCATTGCAAATGATTCTCCTGCATCGAATGTGGGAGCTCCCCATTGGAAAGGATATGGAACTCGTATCCTGCATGAACATTGCCAAGGAACAGACTAATCAAAAAGTCAGTCGACTTTCTTTTTTTATTGCTTCTGCAGAATCTGCTCCTAATGGACGATATCTTGCAGCGTTACAATCCCTTGCGAGTTGCAGCTTGCCATAACCTCGGTAAAGGATTATCTCTCTAGTTGGAATGGAGTGGTGGACTTACCATGGTGCAGCACCGATTATTCCAGCACGGTCAGTACGGCAACTTTGTTGAGTTTTGAGTGCCTTGTGCTTATATGCTCCGCCCACGGTGAGAAGATGAGCATATATCCACACAATAATCACCGAAAAAATAACAGCAAAGCGATCAAACACGTGCCTCTCTCCACGTGTTAGATGAGGTATATACTGCAAACAGCACACGTTCAAATAATCGCTGGAGGAGAATTAAGCACAAACAGAAAAGTAATCTAGGAAAGAGCACGTAAGTGATGACAATAATAACCTGGGAAAAGATCACTAGAAGGACAATTTGAGGCAGCCCAATCTCCACGCATTTTGCAAGCTAAACAGGTAAACTTGCAGTTAATGGCACGAACAAATTGAAGAGCCATTCCAATGTTCAACCGAGTGAATCACCAAAATGAATCACCTACCACGGGGAAACCCAACTCGTACAGCCCAAATCCAGAAAGAGCGACTAAAGGGACAGCAGCTAGTGGACTCAAGAATCTGAAAGCAACGCACAAAAACAAAAGAGCAGTCATTTTACCGTGAGAATTGCTCGCACAAGAGGAATGGAACAATTATTATATCTTGTGGTTGCCTGTTAATTAAGTAATGCTGCTAAGAATCAGCTATTATAGTATTTCTATAAGTAATTGTCGCAAAGCAGCCAGTTCATTTAAGCCTAAGAAGCACAAACCTGTAACTGATGAGGACAACATTTGATTTTGGAAGCTTATTATATATTTGAACACATGACGAAGTTCTATGCTTGCAAGTCACATGCAAATGCAACCACACTCTTCCGAACCTCTCTCTAGAAAATATGGTCTAAAT
Source organism: Eucalyptus tenuipes (assembly GCA_014182365.1). Lineage (NCBI taxonomy): Eukaryota > Viridiplantae > Streptophyta > Magnoliopsida > Myrtales > Myrtaceae > Eucalyptus > Eucalyptus tenuipes. Next base: position 24,604,513 of record CM024538.1, on the reverse strand, counting down.
GGCACTCTGATCTGTTCAACCAGAGACATTTTCTATGTTCAATCCAAAAAAGAAAGTTACTGCTGACCTCGCAACATTTCTCCACAGGCCACTAAAGCCAATGACAATTTGGAGAGTTGAGGCAACAATGAGAGCACCCTGGATACCTCGCATTATTTTCTCGAATCTCTGTATTTTTAAAAAAATTGGTGCTTCAGTCGACATTTGAGTTACTTATGTTAGGGGCAAAAAAAAAAGTTGATGGGGCCTCGGGAACAACCTCTCGAGGATCCAATATGTCACTGTATCGGCCAGCCAATATAATCGAGATGGTCGTTGGCACGAACGTATACGATGCCCCTATGACAGCAGGCAAACGGGTCCCGAACAGAGTTTGAAATAAGGTGCTCAAACCAGCTACAAACAGGATTGTCTGAATCATCTTGGCCTTTTCTTCCTGGAGAGAGAATAACATTGTCTTTCAGGTCAGAATGATCGCTTTCCTTAATAAAGAGAAAGATGAAACAGAGGATTTTCATGAATAGTTGCAAGTAAAAGCCTACATTGCCTCCTCCCATTTGAGGAACTAAAGAAGTTGGAATGAGGACTGTCGTGCCAAGCATCACTAAGTAATGCTGGAATCCAAGAAGTATAGCTTCCGCTGCAGCAAAAAAGCAATTCATACAATAATTCAGATCAATGCTAAAACCCACTTAAAGATTTTTACAAAAGTTTGAACATCGTTCAGCTCCGATTGATTACAATCATTCAAGCACTAAACTTTATATTAAAATCAAATAAGAATCAATGTAACAGGAGACTTGCTCTGATATGGAGAACAACAAAACAGAAAGCAAATTCAGATGAATGCTAAACTCACGCCAAGGAGGAGGGCTGGTGATGCAATAAGAGATGTTGGGAAGCTGATCCCTCACTGGATGGGGCTGCAGCTCCTCCTGTTTCGGCGGTGGCGCCGGTCCTCCACCTGGTGGCATTCTTAGAGTCTCTGTTTTCTTTCTTCTCCTTCTCCTTCTCCTTCTTGTTCTCTAAAGCAGAAAAATAGGTTGATGGATCCTCAGACTCTTTGCCCGAATCTCCAAACAAAAAGCTCCTATCCCAAAATCTACCACAAGCCAAAGCAAGTAAAAAGAAATATGGTAAACCCCAGATGACTCAATCCCCAAGAAAAGAAAATTCACCTTCGCACGCCCACACACACAGATACACACAACCTGGTGAGTAAATCTCAAGCAAGAATGTCACTTTACTCAGCCGGAATGAAACCACCAGCCAAAAAAGGAACCACAAGATTAGGAACGCTCTAGAAAGAGAGGGAACATCACACACTGCTCTTCTCTTCTCTTCTTCTTGGCTGTATAAAGTTACACTCCCATAAAACAACGGAAATTTAGGACAAAAAAGAAAGAAAGAAACCCCACTTGAGGACCAAGAAAAAACACTAAAGAGAGTGTGACGATGGCGGGAGGGGCAAAAGCAAAAGGAGGGAAAAGGAGCGTCCCTCTCTCACTCAAAGGCCGAAAGCTAAAGCAAAGAGACCCAAATGAGAGAGGAGGGAAGGGAATATCTTAGGTCCATCTTGCGAGCTTTCTAATGGCGTATTTAATACGAGGGCGGGGCTCGCTTTTTCTCTCTCTGCCTTCCATCAGAAAGAGATAAAGTCGACCGCAAAAGCATCTCCAGTGTCTAGTTTCTCCCAGTTTCGATGCATTACCAGCTTCTAAAGCCAGCTTCATGGAAACAACGTCAGAACACTTTAATTTTACCGATATCATATGGCTTCTAGTTCAAATACTTAGCCGCAGAGGATATGCCTTTTGCATGCTCTCCCTCTCTCTCTCTCTCTCTCTCTCTCGTACTCGTCAATTACTGCAACTGACTTTAAGCAAGTCGGTGGTTAAACCCCTTTTTTTTTCTTGGAGTTGGAAAAAGATGCCGCTTCGTTCGATTTTCTTGCAGAGTCAGGCAAAGATAAAAAATAAAGAGAGAACTGTATGCCACTTTCTTTCTCTTTTTCCTTTTGCCAGAGCCTCACTTTAATGTCAGAACACCGTTTTTACGGACAAATCCAGCTCGACTCGGCGTGTCAAATCCAGGACAGGGATTGAGCGACGCTTGGCGGTGAACTACGCGTAGGAGCGGACACGTTCCTAGGCTAGAGATAGAGAGAGAGAGAGAGAGGTGACTGTTTTTCCGCTTGTTCAGAGGAGGAAGAGAAGAAAATGCAGGACAGCATGTCTCAGGATATGCCGAGACCGATCAAGATCAAATCCGTCAGGAATCACCAGAGAACTCCGCCGTAGTCAAAGCGACTGCTCTGCTCTCACCCGACGTGAATGCCACCTTGAGCATGCCCCCTGCTTGAATGACACCTCACTCGTAATTCGTGCACAACAACAGAGCTACTTGGGCATCCATCTTTCCCATCTGCCATGGACGGAAGGAGGGATTCTTACAAAAGATCTCACGATCGTACCATTGTTATCATCTACGATTACCTCTCGACTTCTCGGGTTTTGATGTTCTTAGGATCTTGCAGGAACGTGTCCAATATTAGAGGGGCATTCTGGATTTTGCAAAGAGACCAAATTCAGATTCTCCTCATAGAGATGGCATAGAGATGGATGCCGAAGATTGAAAATGTAAAACTACGCAATGTAAAACAAGTGTATGATGAAGCCCTGAAAAAGTCTCTCCTGGCTTCTCTTTGGCCACGTGGACTCCACTTGGAGTTCTACACAAGCAATCCTAGACATTGAATAATACTAACTATTTAGCATTTTAGGTGCCTCGTGGATACGCTTATATTTATTTAAATTTATAAACCAATAAAATCATTTAATTTTTTTGGTCTATTTAGATATATATTGATTGAAGTAATGTTTGGTTTCGCTTATGGTGTGCTATGTCATGGAAAGCTCGAGATTTGAAAAACATTTTCTGAAAAATAATTGATTATATTACTTAGAAAATTTAGTCAATGAAAAATATTATTATTATCGATAGTAATTTATCACCTTCTATTTAAATGGTTAATGAAAATATCTTTCGTTTATTTATTTTTATAAGCGATACAAGTGATCATTTTTAAGAAAATATTTTTCAAATTTTGAGTTTTCCATGAAATAAAATGCACCCTTAATGATAAACAATATCTGTCATGTCTTACTGTTAATTATATTTTTATATTATTTTATTCCTCCATAATACTTTTCGGTCATAAACTGTATATTTGAATAAACTAATTACACACACAATCAACTAATTAAATAAACAACAGAAACCCATTGTTAATATTAATACTTAAATATATAAAAAGTGCGACAGCGATTCATCATGTTCATATTTAAAGGATAGGGTAAAGAGGGGAAAATCAAAGAAAATACTACGATGGATGTGAATTTTATCGCAAAGCATCTTAGCGCCTGCTTTAAATTCTTATTCATTGGGGTGATCAACTTATCGCTTACAAGACGAGCTTTATATTAAAAAAGATGAAACTTTGAGATAACTTTTTTCAAGTAATGTTGAAGATAGTTTTAAGGAGCCTCAATCAATAGAAGAGATTTGTGTCATTATTGTGTCGAAATTTTCTCTACATTAGTCTAAAATTCTACATAGGAAAAATCACTATTTAATAAAGGAAAACCAAAAATTTCTACTTTCGAGAAATAAATTATGTAGAATTTTTATTTGGAATAAATCGATCCTATATGCACCCATCCAAATAGTATTTTCATGTGAAAAAATATTGTTTTATTTTTAAAAATAAAATAAAATAAACCATCTATATAAATGTAACCAAATCGCATCTTACTTTTTGTCAACCAATTTGCCGGTCCAATTGTTGCTCATGTTCTATGTAAAGTATATTCCTTTAATTTAGGGATTAATGAAATGATATAAATTTGATTCTCTTCTTCTTCTTGCTTTTTTTTTTTTTTTTTTTTTTTTTTTTTTTTTGCTTTTGTCTGTTGAGCAAGTTACTTCATGATTAGCCTGGATAAGGGGAATTTTAGGACAGAGATGTAAGAGAGGCCAGTGGGCAAAGTTGTGTGCACTAGAACATTGCCTAGAAAAGGGTAGATTTATTCATTTATTGGGTTAAGTGTGCATTTTGCTCCTAATTTGAGAACTATGCTCTGTATATCTAACCAAATTGATATATTAAGCAATGCGGCTTATTATAGTCGAGTATTGAATATGATTCGCCAATTTAAATGTCCACTTGTGATTCACCTCGTCATTCAGTATGTAACTCTATAAGCTAGTCTCATTTATTTTAGTTTTTAGCTTTTGAAATAGCGTTTGATAGACAACTTTTGTCTAGTGCCAATTGGTGGTTCGTAAAGACAAGCATCATCCATATTTGTTTTCAATCAAATCTATATGTAGAAAGGCGTCCTTATTCGTAATTCGTGATTGGAGATTAGGTTGAACATTTTTAAAAAAAAAAAATGAAATTCTCCCCAGCATGAATAGACAAAAGAATAGGTCCTGCTTTTCTTAAAGACGTGTCTTGCCTCCTATTTCAAGGAGAACAACTTGTGACCGGCACAGATCTCCTTCGCCCTTTTTCAGGTCCAGATAAAAAGTTGCGTTGAATAAAATAGTCGCAGGATGTGCTCTTCACGAGTCCTCTGTTCCAACTCTCGATTACCTTAATTTTCGCCAAGTTTAGGAACATCAGCAACAAAATATGCAGCGAAAATCTAGTTTCTGTTTCACTAAATGTCTCTGTGCATCCAGAAATCTCAAATGGTCCACCTTTAATTTGGAATTCTACGGAAAAAAAAAAGTATTATATTGCGTGAATGAAAGTTATTCGACCATGCAAAGAAAGAATGAAAAAGACAGTCAGGCTGCTTTTTCTTGATTGGATGGCGAGTTCGTTTTCCTGGGACGAACTTCTTCTATCCTGGTACAAAAAGGATTGCCTCATTTTATCCGAATGATATCGACATCCGAATTTGTCTTCGAGGACTATAGTTGCAGCTTGGGTTTTCCACATTTCCGAAGTGAGAATTTCTAATATGGGCTCCATCCACCAAATACCTCATGATCATGTCCACTCGACAATATGGTATACTTAGTTTATTCATCGGTCTTCACATGATTTGGAAAAAATTACCCGATGAATCTTAAATTTATTGTATGAATGCTAATTTAAATCTAAAATTTTCAATTTTGGTAATTTAATCTTAAAACTTTGCACGAAATTTCAATATAGCTCTCGTTGAAAATCGTTGATGTGACAATCGATCATTTTTTACCATCTCACGTGAAACATCGCTATGTCAGCGATTTCTTGTGGAATTTCGTATAAATGTTTAGAATTAAATTATGAAAATTGAAAAGTTTAGAATTAAATTGGTATTTGTACAATACATTTAGGACTAATTGAACAATTTTCCTAACAATGGTCATGAAATCGAGTAATTTTCTTGGCTAAAGAAACCACAACATCAAGCCTTTTGTTTCAACGCCAATCGTGAACTCATGACCATACCAATTCAAAGTCTACTCGATGTCTCTGCAAACAAGGACACAATGGTAAGAATCCTATAAAAAAGAGGATATAGTAGTTAGTACAGCTTTTTACTAAACAAGGAAATGATTTGGTAATTTATCTATTGCTTCCAAGCAGATTTCCAGATACAATCTCATAAATCTAAATTAATTCTCGACGTAAATTGTATCCTCACTTACTTAATTTAGGTAGTTAGAAGAATCGCTGGTACAAGAAACTATTGTCGCTGGAGTGCTCAAACGAGTTTGTAACATTCGAATATTGTGATGATTGCATATAAACACTGGTTTCAGGACACTAGACATTCGATCAATTGAGAGAATGCACGCTTTTCTTGCATATCACATATGATGGTCGACATAGACCATCGATTCCCCTGCGATGTTCGATACCTCTTAAACCAGGTGCAGCACATTTTTTCGCGCCATGAGAAAGAAAAGATATTCCAGGAAACCATCATCCGGATCAGTGGGAAATTTAAACTCAAGTTTATGGACCGAGTGCGACCACGGCCATTGGTCCTTTAAGACCCAGAGATAGGGCCCACGCGAAATCGCCACGATCGATCCATCTCATAATATTCGAGTCCTGGAAAGAAACTTCCCCACACGGAGAGATCAGAACCATTACAGATTCCACAATCTCTTCAAAGAGTTGGCCTTTCATCACCCAAAGAACCTGTGAGCAATAGATCAATCGGGCGACTATTGACCGTCAGAGCTATATCAAAGATTGCTCAACGATCGAGGGCACCGCCGGTGCTCCACGGTCTGTGCTCCTAAAAGCACAAACAGCAACAATTCACTGCATACGCCGAAGTATTTGCCCATCATACATCATATTTTCTTTGTTTTTCCACCACATTTCTTCTGCCTTCCGTATTGATAAGAATCCGTAATAGTTCGCCTCCTGACCAAGTAACGGAGCCCTGTCACCTTGCCTTAACAATAAAACCAGCCATTCATCCGAAACAAGAAAAGCCTACTTCTCTGTAAATGGCCCGAACATAACAGCATCACAGAAGCAATTGGAGCTTCCACTTGGTCTTATGGTCTACGAGAACATTAGGCATGAAGATATGAGCATCGCATACCACGGAATAACATAGTAAATCTTCTACAGACAACACACAATACCAGATAGGCAGGTATAATTTAAAGCTTCGATGTTGTATCTGCACCACAGGTTGATCTGACTCCACAACAAAGAAGGCAACAGAACAACTGCGGCTCACCTGTGTAAGCTTCTAACATGTCAATTTCTTCAGCACATCTCTACCATCACGAGTCACACAACATCGTAGCAGATACTGTTACACGAACTCTCCAAGTCAAAATACAAGAGGCATACAGCCGACACGTCTTTAATCATCAGCAAAGCTCAACGGAACCGTCTCGAGTCTTCTCCATCTGCACACCCATCTCACAGTGAACGAGAGATTATTCGATGCAGATCAACTAAACCTGACATTGATAGGTGAAAGAAGACATTGCTCCTTGTTGCAGCCCTCAGATTTCCCTTGCCAGTGGATGGCAAATCCGCCTAGAGTTGGTAGAAACCCATGAATTCGAGTATGCAGAGAAGCTCACTGTGTCGGACGCACTTGCAATTTCTTCCTCTCCAATTCCAACTAAGAATGATCATGGACAGTCCGTTAATCGCTTTATTAGTCAAGTAATAAGAGTAGATAACTAAAGTAGTCGCATTTTTTTCCTCACCACTTTCTTAACCCGTTCGTTGGCGACAGAAGTTCCTCCACTAACAGATTCAGGAACATATGGGCTGCTGACACGCACTTCATTCAACACAACTATGATACTCTTATCCCAGCGCACTGGCAGCCTGTATGTGAGGAACTTAAAGTTAATAAATTGCTTCTCCTGTAAAGCATATTGGCAAGTTCCATTTCCACATAGCCTACACTTTGAAAAGTCTCAACCAACTCTAGGCTTCCTAATCAGCATTCTTATGGGGAAAATAGGCAGAGTATTGACAGAGTATTGACAGAGTATACTTACTTTCGTTTGGATACGAAAGTGAGACCAAGAAAAGACCATCGACTGATACTAAATCTATAGGATTCACAAAATATGATGGCATTTTTCGCTCCACATGCACTTATTTCTCTCAGCATAATAAAGGAAATAGTGGAAATGCATTAAAATTTGTTCTTGCTTTTGTTTCCTTTTCCTATCTCTAACTCAAACATAGGCTACAAAGCCATGAAGTCCATATAGATGGATAAGAGGTCTACCTCTTCATGAGTGAAACATTGACCTTTACCAGCGTAGTCAAAGGCAAATGGCGCATTAAGGCACTAGGGCCCTGAAATGACTAAGGTGAGAGGCGAAGAAAAAAAGAGCACGCCCAAGCAAAGGAAGGCGCAATTTAGCAAATCTTTTTAGCATTAATCATCTTAAATGAGAATCAAATTTACATTTTAAATTTAAACTAGTCCAAAAGTGTAAATAGAGAGCACGCAAGAAAAGCGTGCACTTAGCCATAAGGATGGAGTGAAAAGGAACCCAAACATAATGTCATTTAGCTTAGAAGAAATCAAAGCGAAACACCAATTTCTTCTAGATCTAAGAATTATGATTCTAGAAATTTACTTTTTTCTGGGTCCTATCTTCCATCCATCTTTCTGAAATAATGGATAAAAAAATCACTCAAAAGAAAGACTCCTAAAGGTTTCCATAACCCGCAGTTCGCATCAGGTGAGTGCCTTGTGCCCTGTGTGCCTGACGGCTTAGGTAAGAAAGGCATGCCCCCTTGTTGAACATGCCTCGCCTAGACATCGCAGAGGTGAAAAGCCATCGCCTTGCCTTGCCTTCCCTTTGTGCCTAGGTGTGCGCTTTGTGCACTTTCGACTACAATGACGTTTACAATTCTACATGTAATGAGCTATAGAAATTATGCCAGCAACAAGTACTTGTCAATTTTAACAGGCTAACCAGGCCAAAGCGGACTTAACTCTAATTATATCCAAGAGCTTCGATACAATCTTACTCCAAATGCTTATGAAGAACCCTCTGATGGGCTCAACATCCACAACTATCAGATAAGGGTGTGAGTCAGCTAAACACTCATAAACCAAATTTAATAGTTTAACTAGCAATCAACAGCAATGTGCCACACAACAACCTTCTCTCCATAATCTCCAAATTTAATAGTTTCGGCATTTTAAGCAAGATCAGGTGGAAGTGATGACTAGCTAGTTAGGTGAGGTGGTTGTACATGGCCATCCTTGGCTTATTACATACCCCGCCGTTTCGTTGTCCATGAGAGTGCTTGTCCACGGACATTGATGCAAGGGCTTATTCCATCAAAAGCGGTCAGTGGAGAAGCCTCTTTTTCGTTTTCCGCAAACAACCTTCAGAGAGGCTATACCAAAGAACAAGATAAAGCTTCAAAATAAATTATGCGCGATACCTTAACTTCTCCTCTTACATGTAAATTAGATTAGAAATGATACATGAAAATTTAACAAATGAGGCCATGCACTCGAAATTTGTTGGAACAAAATCTATTACGACATTATGTTAGAGGAGATTTAAGGTGAATGGAGATTAAATGCATGCGAAAAAAAATATTGAAAACCCCTTAAGCAAATGATGTAAAATACTTCTCTTTACATATATATATATATATATATATATATTTTAGTGATGATGATAAGTTCTCATTTAGAAACTATTCATAACCCCTAGATGAAAAGATTATATGTATATGATGGTGTAATATTTTTCTCAATCAAATTTTTTATTGAGAAATTACAATTCTGGGAAATGGCTATACTTATTTTTAGAGCAATTATAAGTGAGATTATTTTTGCTTTAAGTTCATGTTGTGTCACCAGCGATTGTCATTCACTCAATGATTATTGTGGTTTGATCGGCCCGTTCGGTTCAACTTTGCGGAAATAACTTTGAGAAAATGCAAATATTTTTTAGGTGAATGGGTTTTCCGAAATGCTACACCATTTGGTGAATTACAATCTCAAATAGCATTGAAAAATAACTTTAGCATAAACATTGTTTAGCAAAACTTACATTTGTAATTGGCTTTTGCTATTTTTATTTTTTATTTAAGTCTAAAAATCAAATCCGGCGGCCAGCCTAAGCGTCGGCCAAGCGGCCAACAGTCGGATCCGCCCGGACCGCCAGATCTGGCCGCTGAGGTTGTGACCTCAGGCGGTGTTGCCTGGTTCGCGCGGACCCAGGTCGATGTTGCCTGAGGTCGCCCGGACCTAGGCGGCGTCGCCTGGTTCGCGTGCACCAAGTGACACCACCTGGGTCGCGGGTCACGCCACCTAGGCAGTGGTCATCAAGGACACGTGACCCCCAAGTGGCGGTGGCGGCTATTGGAGAAGCCCAACTCTCAGCTGGGGAAGACGAAGACAATCTGAAAAGAAGATGAACAATAACGGTGATAAACAGTAAACTTGCATTTCCAAAATGCCCAATGCTTCAAAGCGGTCCGACTCAGATTGGGCTTTCAAAGACGTGGGAATGCGATATTTGGCTAATGAGCTTTCAAAAATATTTGCCAAGCACAAAATTTTTTTCCCAAGAGGCTTTGGAGGCTCATAACCTCTTGGAAAACTGAATCAAATAGGGCCTTCGGCCCTATTTCAATTGCAAAGAAGAGGATGGTCGATTTTTTTAAAGACCTATCCACCTATATGCCTAAATAATTGCAGTCTACCGATACACTAATGAAGTTGCATCGGCAGGCTTGTACATGTCTCTAAATCATAATTAGTATTTTAATAGTTATGATTCAATCAAAATATAATCATTGAGAAGTACGAAACTTCTATGAAAATTGATACTGAGAGTCATTACTAATGGTCCTTCCTTTCCGTCCTATATCTATAAACAAAAGAGTTTTGGCTTGTGTCGTTTAGCGCGAAACTTCTATAGCAATTCATCATATTTAGTCAACTACGATTCATATTCGCTAAAGAAAATAACGATAGCATCAGATCTTAGATTTATTTTTCCGGAATTAAGTATAAAGAGCGCACAGAATCCTAAAAAGGCCGGTGATTGACCAATTCCAAATTTTCTACTTCGTGATTGTCGGATACTATTCCTTTAGTTAGAAAATAACGATGAAGGAAGCCTTCATATTTGTACTTTCTAACTCTATTTAATGAGCCCTAACGCAAACCTTCAAAGTATATTTCACTCTAGTTAATTTCAATGTCTTGAATATATAAGTGATTATCATATATCTTGATCATAAAGTAGCCATATTAAGGACCGCCCTTAGGGAGTCATTAGGTAATTAGCCAATGAAAATGTACAAAATCAATATGATGCTTGGCTCATTATATGTGTAAACTGCGATTGATCATTTGGAAAATTGAACTATTCCTTCGAAAGCTTAACAAAGAGTAGCATTAGATAAGCACTGTCTAGATAGGAAAATGAATAAGTAAATAAAATCAAGTGTAAAAGAAATGTCACAGAAAGTAGCGTCAGATAAGCTCTGTCTTGATAGAAAAGTGAATATTAGTGCTAGGACTATCTTTAATGTTCTATGATTGACCTATGACCCCACGACACGTGAATCGTGTTGGGGCACGTCATTGGGTAACGTACTAATCAAACAAATAACATGATTAATCACCTCATATTAGCCATCATTGCTCCTTTTCTTATGGTTAATCCAATTACTTTGTCACCAAAACATTGCCATGTCCCTGTATGAATTTTGTTAGCAAGTGGCCTCTTTAGACTAGGGCCACTTGTTCAACACCTAAAGAATGATTTTTTGTTTTTAATATACTTTTGTTGTCGTGTAATTGGTCATTATTGTATTTTAAAATTAAGATATTTTCTTAATTAAGAATGGCTGACGAGGACTCTCGTTAATTTAACCCCAGTTATTCACAATTTCACATGAATTCATGACCAGCTTCAATTATCCTAACAATATACTTAAAAAATAAATAAATATTAGACCACTACCCCACTAATGAGACTAATTGAAAAAGCAAAGGATGTATTGAAAAAAGAGCTATACTTTTACCAAAACGACAAACAGTCTTCCCAAATAGGACAAGAGCGGTTGACATACAATGAATTGAAGATATCTCGGTGCTCAAAACAATCAATTTATTAAATAGGGCTAAAAGAGATGCATTTAAATATGGATGGGAAGGATAATCGCACAAATTTCAATTGCCAGCTTCTTTTTTACCAAAAAGAATTTCCATTGATTATCAAAATAATTTATGAAAGAGAACATTAAAAGTCAAGTAACAAAGCAAGCTCATATAACTTCAAAATAAACAAAAAATAAAAATCAAGATGTTTCATTGGAACATGATTGACGGAGATAATCACATGCTCGTTCTTCAAGAATAGATCTGGGACTGCATCTAAGTGAAATGTTCGGCGGCCAATCACCGAATCACACGGCAGCGTCAGTGATAAGTATACACTGGAATCTCCATATGTAATTACGACTTTGTCTTTCGATGGTATGCGTCTAGGTTCGATGTTCCTCGTACCATCACCATAAAATTATTGAAGAAACTTAGATCTGACACCGGTAGAAGTGAGCTTTATAGCCAATGCGTGGTGAAAAAGCAAAGGATATATTTAAAAAAGAGCTATACTTTTACCAAAACGACAAAAACTCTTCCCAAATAACACAAGATCTGACGCCGGTAGAAGTGAGCTTTAGATCTGACACCGGTAGAAGTGAGTTTATAGCCAATGCATAGTGAAAAAGCAAAGGATATATTGAAAAAGAGCTATACTTTTACCAAAACGACAAAAACTCTTCCCATATAGCTCAAGAGCAGTTGACATACAATGAATTGAAGATATCTCGGTGTTAAAAAAAATTAAGTTATTAAATAGGACCAAAAGAGCTGTATTTAAATATCGCTAAGAAGGATAATCGCAAAAATTTCAATTGCCAGCTTCTTTTTTTACCAAAAAGATTTCCATTGATTATCAAAATTATACATGAAGGAGAATATTAAAAGTCAAGTAACTAAGCAAGCCCATATAACTTCAAAATAAACAAAAAATAAAAATCAAGGTGTTTCATTGGAGCATGATTGACGGAGATAATCACATGCTTGTCCTTCAAGAATAGATCAGGGATTGCATATAAGTGAAATGATCGGTGGCCAATCACCGAATCACACACCAACATCGGTGATAAGTACATGCCGGGATCTCCATTTATAGTTACGGTTTTGTCTTTCAGCAGTGTGCGTCTAGGTTTGATGTTTCGACACCATCACCATAAAATTGCTGAATAAACTCAGATCTGACACCGATGGGAGCAAGCTCTATGGCCAATGCGAAATGCCAAAACTTTGAATGAAAATATGTTGAATGAGCATAGATATGACATTGAAGCTACTGTGAACATCATGAAAATTGGAGGCGGATTATTTATTCAGTAAAACTTCAAAATCTATAATTAGATCAGAGAGAAAAACTCCCAACTTGTTGATTACCATCTATATCTCACTAATAGTTTCACATGATTTTAAAATCAACTGCTTGAGCTGATTTTTCACTATTGGTTGTTGATTTCCACAAAAGATTGTCATAATTTTTAAAAAACCTATTCACCTCCTTCTACTTCCAGAAAACTTACTCAAACTAAGAATTCAACTCCAACTAGGGAACCTATTCAAATTAGAAATCTTACATGGATCCTTGTTTCCTTCAAGAACTTGAACTCGAGACATGTTTTCAATAAAATAAAGAGTCCTTCGCACACTTTGTTTATCACCTAGACAAAAGCCTTTACTTTAAGCATAATGCCTTTTCTCGTGTGCTTAAAAATGGGTTTGACACTCTTGCTAACTCTGTGGATAAGCAAGCAGTACATAAATGGATTCTATAGCACTCTCATAATGCTTAGATTTATCGATTTCAAGCACTTGTCGACAGACTAGGTTTTGCACAGTGTTTGGTCTTCTTATAGGTAGTTCACATGATGTGATTATTCATATACATATACACACTCTGGACTTGTAGAAAAGAGAAAAAAATCCTCTGTTTTGATATTCTATATAGGGCATATTGCAATTGTACTCGTCACTCTCGTCGTCGGACTATTATACCCACCGACCATGTGCTATCCTCCGTCCTCATCCTCTCTCGCTCTCTGTGTCCGTTCATGTTTTAAAGGAGGCCCTAGCGACCTCGGATTTGGATCACTGAAGGCAACCAAGCTGCTACGGGCACGATTGTCGCTATCACCACGTGGCTACTTAATGGTTATCTAAAGAGAGAGAAAAAGAGAGGCTGGGTGGATAACGCGACGAGATAAGGAAGGGGGTTGTAGCCGCGGGCCAACGGTGGAGGATAGCGCAAGTCGACGGGAGACGACAAGGAGCGAACCCTAAATGGACAAGAAATCGGGGATATTATTATTTTCTTTGTGGTAATTTCTCTGAGAGCATAAGGGTATTTTAGTAAATTCGGGCTAGGTTGATTTTTTTATGAGGTCTGATCATCCCAAAATGGACAAGAAGAAATCATTTTGTATGATATTTTGTAATGTGATGCCGTGATGTATCTAATCAATCACTTTTATCTTGTGCTGAAAAATCTCATCATAATTGGCTCAATTTGTGTTATTCTTTCATTTTCGATTGACTTGTTATACCACATCATATAAAAAAAACCTACTCTATAGAAACTCCTATTTTCTCAACTTTAGGTGGGGCCTAAAAAATGGTTATCTAGTATTCAATCAACAGATTCTTGGATCTTGTCTCAATAAGTAGTACAGTTATTGGTAAGAAAAATGTGGATCAGATACACAGAATGTATGTATGCACTTGGAACAAGTAAAAAAATGATAAAACCTAAATCTTCGGCACATTCAACCGTCCTTGTCACTATGTGGAGCACTAGATAATATTGCCTAGTAAAATCTAGAAGAGCAAGATGCGCCGTAAAATATGAATATCTCGAAACAATTAGTGGGGACTTGGAATTTCAGAGGCTCATGGAAACGTCCAGATAACTCAATTTTCTTCAATATTACCTATGTGCTTACTTCTATAATTTACTAAGTCCAGATGTATTACTGCAGCACTGGGTAACGACGAATCTGCAGTCACACCAATATTTATCTTTTGGGCCTTGCCTGCTTGCTAATATACTGGTGAAGCCTTGTTCAGTACAGGTCAACAGAGTAGCTTGCGTCTATCAATGAAAGACTCAAATTCCCAAGCTTCGATCCAACATATATCTCCAAAACCCTTTCCTTCATTCACAAACATGGAGTCCTCTTTCTCGTTTTCAACCACAGCCCTTCTTGGCATCTTTGCCTTCGCAACCATTCTCTACTTTTTCCGCTCGCTATTAGTTAGAACAAAAAATGACAGAAGAAGTGTCGACGGCCACAAAAAAGCATCCTTGCCAGAAGCTGGCGGCGCATGGCCTTTGATCGGTCATCTCCATCTCTTAGGAGGCCCAGTGCCACCCCATATAATCCTAGCAAGCATGGCTGACAAGTACGGGCCGATCTTCACCATCAAGACCGGCGTTCATCGAGCATTGATAGTTAGCAATTGGCAAATAGCCAAGCAGTGCCTTACAGTGAATGATAGAGCCTTTGCGAGTCGACCAAAGTCGGTCAGCTCCGAAGTCATGGCCTACAACTATGCCATGTTTGGCCTCGCTCCCTATGGCCCTTATTGGCGCCAAGTGCGCAAGGTCGCCATGCTTGAGCTCTTCTCTAATCACCGGCTGGAATTGCTCAAGCACGTCCGACACTCGGAGGTACAAGCATCGGTGACCCACTTATATAAGCGATGTATGGAAAGCTATAGTGGTGCACCAAAGAAGGTGTTGGTGGACATGAAGCGATGGTTTGGTGACATTACTCTAAATGTGGTGTTTAGGATGATAGTTGGGAAACGATATGAGGACGAACAAGACGAGAAGGGTCGAGAGGCTTTGAGGAGCTTCTTTGATTTGGCTGGGAGGTTCATAGTGGCCGACGCATTCCCGATTTTAAGGTGGTTGGATTTGGATGGGTACGAGAGGATGATGAAGAAGACAGCCCAAGAGCTAGACCGTGTGGTTCAAGGATGGCTGAATGAGCACAAAAGCAGAAGAAGCGCTAACATGAGACGTGGTGACAACAAGGACAGTGACCAGGATTTCATGGATGTGATGCTCTCCATTGTAGATGCTGCCGAAGAAATTCCAGGTTACGATGCCGATACTTTCATTAAAGCAACATGCATGGTAAGTTTATTTAGCATAATCATTACCGCAGTTTCATTAAAAAAAAGCATTTGATATGGTAGATTTGATTTCCAACATTCACAATATAGATTTTTGTGTACATAACATGTATATACATCTATCTACGATTTGTTTTGTATAAATAGTCTTGGAGTATGATATGCCATGTGTCCTTTAAAGCTTTTCCTAGTTTGGAAGAACCAATTTGCTCCCCTTTAAATGATCACATGACACGCATACGAATATTTTTCATAGACGCTATAAGCAATCAAGGGCATGTTTGGATATAGTACTAGAAACTTTACACAGATTACATCACTTGCAATTTTTAACCCCTTTAACACCAAAAATTTCACAAAATTAGTTGACATATAAGTTATATATCATATTTTGAATTTTTGACAAGAAATAAAAATAAAGTCGCTTCCAAATTGGTTCTTCCAACACGTTAGGGAAAATAGCATTTTACCTGCACTGAGTCCCACTTTCGAGTTTTTTTAGAGGAAATGTACTCCACCTTTATTTTTATGCAGCTGTCTGAAAAACTTATCTTTTATATATCTGCTAATAATTGACACGTTAAAATACAGTACAAATACAACACGTTGCAGTGTACTATATCTATATATTTCACATTTAATTTGAGTTTTATCAGATTAAAACAAAGAAATCATATATAATTTAATTCATTATATATCTATCATCTTCTTCGTCTTAAATGTTTATTAAAAGATTTTTATGATACAACTTCTGAACGTAAAGAAAATATGGCCGAAACAATTTTAGGTCCCATATATTCATGATGCAAAAGATTATCACTAGTTATTTAGATTGTTGAATAATTTTTTGTGAACCGATGATACGATACATGACAACTTCATTTAGATAAGAACAATCTCACTTCACATTCATTTTGTTATATTCGTATATAAGAACAAAAATTGCCGTGGAAGCACACTTGTTCTTTTCCTCGCCTGCCTGAATATGATCTGGCATAACATGCGTCAGGATCAGATCATGCAATAACGGCACTAGATTCAAGAAAAGAAGAGACTTTTAATGAGAAAAGAACAAATTCAACTCAAATGCATAAGAACAAAAATTGCCGTGGGAGCACGCTTGTTCTTTTCCTCGCCTGCCTGAATAGGATCAGGCATAACATGCGTCAGGATAAGATCATGCAATAACGGCACTGGATTCAAGAAAAGAAGAGACTTTTATTTAACCCATAACAAAGGAGAAAACAACAAATTCAACTCCAATGTGACAATCCCTTAAGGTTAAGTAAGACAGAAAACAGGACAATAATGCCAATGTTAATAGAATAGCTAGGTTCTTTCCTTGCACTTGGAACAAATCATATCATGTGATTTGACTATTTAAGGGTGGCATATAACAAACACTATGGGGTCTAAACATTTTTCTTTAATAAAATTTGCAGTTGCGTGAAAAGGAGAAAAAGTTCTTCGGAATTAAGGTATACTATGAACCAAGAAGTATTGCCTAGTGTGTCTGATCAGTTGGTGTCTCCTACATATTTCGAATGATAGTATAATGTATCACTGGCCTTTTAAAATTAAATACTAAAGAAATAATGTCATTACCCTATAAATGTGATATAATTTTATTCTCTATGATTGGTGAAGGCCACCAGCATATTTTGACAAAAGATTGTCCACAAGTCGAAAGATTGTCCACAAGTACCAATCCACTGTTCATGTTGAAATATCTTACATCAATTGACAATTGGGTTTATGTACTCTTTATAGACATGTGACCTCCCCTCTCCTATTAGTTTAGGCTTTTGGATTCAACTTTTTAACATGTATTGAAAAAAGGTTTTGCCTCTTTTATGTGTGTCCACCCGTACTAATCAAATTTCACGTCTCACTCATAATTCGACTTGCACATGAGAAAATGTGTTGAAATATCCCACATTACTTAACAATGGAATTTATATATAGTTTATATACATACAATTTCCCTTCACCTATTTATTTGAGTTTTTGGTAAGCAAGGCATCAATATTCGTGTTCGAGTTGTCGACCATCCGTTACTGTGTAGGCACTTGTCTTAGCTGGCTCAGACACGACCTCAGTCTCTCTGACGTGGGCCTTGTCTTTGTTGCTCAACCATCGTGAAGTTCTAAAGAAGGTCCAGCATGAACTGGACACTCAAATCGGTAGAGAAAGGCTAGTAAATGAATCGGACCTCATGAATTTGGTCTACATCCAAGCCATCATCAAGGAAACCATGCGTTTATACCCGGCGGCCCCACTCGGCGTCCCGCATGAGTCCATGGAAGATTGCACCGTGGATGGCTACCACATCCTGAAGGGCACTCGTCTCCTCTTAAACTTTTGGAAGATCCATCGCGACCAGCACGTATGGTCAGATCCTCTAGAATTCCGGCCGGAGAGATTCTTGACCACCCACAGAAATTTCGATGTTCGAGGTCAGAATTTCGAGCTGATACCATTCGGGAGTGGTCGGAGAATGTGCCCCGGAATCAATTTAGCCATGCAACTAGTTTCGCTTTCGCTTGCTGCTCTTCTGCATGGGTTCGACATTACAACATTGGCAGATGAACCGGTTGACATGACCGAGGCAATCGGAATGACAAATCTCAAAGCCACCCCACTTGAAGTCCTTGTGACTCCACGACTTCCTGAGCATGCATACCGGTGACTCTCCTCTATAAATGGTGAAATGCTCAGGCTCCACATCTGTAGCGTCTCTCTTCCATGTCCCACTCAGATGGTGAAGTACTTTTCTACAAATAAGTTGAAGAGAATACTGATATATGGATAATTTATTAGTCGAAAGTTTCACTATGGGGCATGCTTGATCATGTCTAACTTTGATGATTTACTTTTTGTGTTATATGGTAATCATTAAGGATGCTGATGTGTTAGTTTGTGTAACAGTGCAGTTTGAAATATTGACTATTATTGGGAAGGGAATTACAGAGTCATTTTTTTTTCATCGTATAAGTCCTCAATAAAGTCTGCAGTTATGTTAAAGTTCACGGTGTGCTGCGAACTATGCTTGACTCCTTGCCTGTGCGAAGTATGCTTCAAAAACAATATTAGTTCATTGTAGTACCGGATTGAAAAATATAAATTGGATATGGAGGGTATTACTTGGGTAGGTTATCGAGTACTTATACGATGCTTTGATTGTGGCCTTTATATCTATCTTCCCCTTTGTGCATTTAAGTTTTTAGATCATATGAAAAGGTCATCTTCAATTGTTAAAAGTACATCTTGAGTTTGTGTCGAGATTGAAGGAAATGTGTGAAAATAAATAGGTAAAGAATTTAAGTGTCCGAGTATTGAACCCTAAATTTCAACATCCCATTTAGTCATTTATTGCATGAAAATTAGGGATTGACCCCATCCCCTGAACAAAAAATAATCAAATTGCATGTAGTTTAGGAGCCTTTTATAGCATATAGATAAACTCATAAAATTGCATTTAATTTGACCGGCGATGGATGCACTTACTTAAAGGTTTTGAACTTAATTGAGTTATCTAGAGTAAGCTCATAAAGACAGCAAGATTCGACCAAGCCCATTGCACAAATACATTGGCTGAATTTTACATAGCAAAGGGAGGAATTCTGAACTTTAATTGAAATGAATTTATCCCATAAGAGCTAGAATTAATATTAGGCTTTGAGCTTAATTTTAATTTTATAAACAATACTTGTCATGTCTTACTGTTAATTATATTTTTATATTATTTTATTCCTCCATAATCCTTTTCGGTCGTAAATTGTATATTTGAATCAACTAACTAAATTAACAAAAGAAACACGTTCTAATATTAATACTTAAATATAGAAAAAGTGCGAGAGTAATTCATCATGTTCATATTTAAAGGATAGCGTAATAAGGGAAAATCAAAGAAAATACTACAATCGATGTAAATGTTATCGCAAAGCATCTTAGTTGCCGCTTTAAATTCTTATTCTTTAGGTGATCAACTTATCGCTTATAAAACTTTAAGATAACTTTTTTTCAAGTGATGTTAAAGATAGTTTTAAGGAGCCTCAATCAATAGAAGAGATTTTTGTCCTTATTGCGTCGAAATTTTCTCTCCATTAGTCTAAAATTCTATATAGGCAAAATCACTCTTCAAAAATGGAAAACCAAAAATTTCTACTTTCGAGTATGTTCCAAATAGTATCTTCTTCTTCTTCTTCGAGTATGTAGAATTTTTATTTGGGATAAATCGATCCTATCTACACCCATCCAAATAGTATCTTCTTCTTCTTCTTCTTCACCAATTTAAAATGTTCACTTGTCATTCATCTTGTCATTTAGTATATAAACTCTATAAGCTAGTCTCATTTATTTTAGTTTTTAGCTTTTCAAATAACGTTTGATAGACCACTTTTGTCTACGTACCGATTGGTGATTCATAAAGACCAGCATCATCCGTATTTATTTTCAATCAAATCTATATGTAGAAAGACATCCTATTTCGTAATTCGTGATTGGAGATTAGGTTGAAAATTAAAAAAAAAAAAATGAAATTCTCCCCAGCATGAATAGACAAAAGGATAGGTCCTGCTTTTCTTTCAGACGTGTCTTGCCTCCTATTTCGAGGAGAACAACTTGTGACCGGCACAGATCTCTTTCTCCCTTTTTCAGGTCCAGATAAAAAGTTGCGTTGAATAAAATAGTTGCGGGATGCACTCACTTCACGAGTCCTCTGTTACAACCCTCGATTACCTTAATTTTCGCCAAGTTTAGGAGCATCAGCAACAAAATATGCAGCGAAAATCTAGTTTCTGTTTCACTAAATGTCTCTGTGCATCCAGAAATCTCAAATGGTCCACCTTTAATTTGGAATTCTACGGAAAAAAAAGGTATTATATTGCGTGAATGAAAGTTATTCGACCATGCAAGGAATGAAAAGGACAGTCAGGCTGCTTTTTCTTGATTGGATGGCGAGTTCGTTTTCCTGAGACGAACTCCTTGTATCCTGGTACAAAAAGGATTGCCTCATTTTATCCGAATGATATCGACATCCGAATTTGTCTTCGAGGGCTATAGTTGCAGTTTGGGTTTTCCACATTTTCGAAATGAGAATTTCTAATATGGGCTCCATCCACCAAATACCTCGTGATCATGTCCACTCGGCAATACGGTATACTTAGTTTATTCATTGGTCTTCACATGATTTGAAAAAAATTACTCGATCAATCTTAAATTTGTATTACGAATGCTAATTCAAATCTAAAATTTTCAATATTGCTAATTTTATCTTAAACTTTTGTATGAAATTTCAATATAGCTTTTGTTGAAAATCATTGATGCGACAATCTAGTTATCTCTGACTATCTTACGTGAAATATCGCAACGTCAGTGATTTCTTACGGAATTTTGTATAAATGTTTAAAATTAAATTGTGAAAATGGAGAAGTTTAGAATTAAATTGGCATTTGTACAATATATTTATGACTAATTGAACAAATGTCCAAACAATGGTCATGAAATCAAGTAATTATCCTGGCTAAAGAAACCACAACAGCAAGCCTTTTGTTTCAACGCCAATCGTTAACTCATGACCATACCAATTTGAAGTCTACTCGTTGTCTCTGCAAACAAGGACACAATAGTAAGAATCCTATAAAAAAAGAGGATATTGTAGTTAGTACAGCTTTTTACTTAACAAGGAAATGATTTGGTAATTTATCTATTGCTTCCAAGCAGATTTCCAGATACAACCTCATAAATCTAAATTAACTCTCGACTATTGTGATGAGTTTATGGACCGAGTGCAACCATGGCCATTGGTCCTGTAAGACCCAGAGATACGCGGAATCTCGATCAATCCATCTCATGGTACTCGAGTCCTGGCAAGAAACTTCCCCACATGGAGAGATCAGAACCATTACAGATTCCACAATCTCTTCAAAGAGTTGGCCTTTCAATGGGCCTCTCATCACCCAAAGAACCTGTGAGCAATAGATCAATCGGGCGACTATTGACCGTCAGAGCTATATCAAAGGTTGCTCAATGATCGAGGGCTCCGCCGGTTCTCCGCGGTCCTAAAAAAAGAGGAATATAATGATTCACCTCCAGCTAGAAACGCGAGGATAACTTTTCCGTGCTCCTAAAAGCACAAACAGCAACTATTCACTGCATACGCCATAGTATTTGCCCATCATACATCATATTTTCTTTGTTTTTCCACCACATTTCTTCTGCCTTCCAAATTGATAAGAATCTGTAATAATTCGCCTCCTGACCAAGTAACGGAGCCCTGTCACCTTGCCTTAACAATAAAACCAGCCATTCATCCGAAACAAGAAAAGCCTAGTTCTCTGTAAATGGCCCGCACATAACAGCATCACAGAAGCAATTGGAGCTTCCACTTGGTCTTATGGTCTACGAGAACATTAGGCATGAAGATATGAGCATAGCATACCACGGAATAACATAGTAAATCTTCTACAGACAACACACAATACCAGATAGGCAGGTATAATATAAAGCTTCCATGTTGTATCTGCACCACAGGTTTGATCTGACTCCACAACAAAGAAGGCAACAGAACAACTGTGGCTCACCTGTGTAAGCTTCTAACATGTCGTCAATTTCTTCAGCACATCTCTACCATCACGAGTCACACAACATCGTAGCAGATACCGTTACACAAACTCTCCAAGTCAAAATACAAGAGGCATACAGCAGACAGATGTCTTTAATCATCAGCAAAGCTCAACGGAACTGTCTCGAGTCTTCTCCATCTGCACACCCATCTCACAGTGAACGAGAGATTATTCGATGCAGATCAACTAAACCTGACATTGATAGGTGAAAGAAGACATTGCTCCTTGTTGCAGCCCTCAGATTTCCCTTGCCAGTGGATGGCAAATCCGCCTAGAGTTTGTAGAAACCCATGAATTTGAGTATGCAGAGAAGCTCACTGTGTCGGACGCACTTGCAATTTCTTCCTCTCCAATTCCAACTAAGAATGATCATGGACAGTCCATTAATCGCTTTATTAGTCAAGTAATAAGAGTAGATAACTAAAGTAGTCGCATTTTTTTCCTCACCACTTTCTTAACCCGTTCATTGGCGACAGATGTTCCTCCACTAACAGATTCAGGAACATATGGGCTGCTGACACGCACTTCATTCAACACAACTATGATACTCTTATCCCAGCGCACTGGCAGCCTGTATGTGAGGAACTTAAAGTTAATAAATTGCTTCTCCTGTAAAGCATATTGGCAAGTTCCATTTCCACATAGCCTACACTTTGAAAAGTCTCAACCAACTCGAGGCTTCCTAATCAGCATTCTTATGGGGAAAATAGCCAGAGTATTGACAGAGTATACTTACTTTCGTTTGGATACGAAAAGGTGAGACCAAGAAAAGACCATCGACTGATACTAAATCTATAGGATTCACAAACTATGATGGCATTTTTCTCTCCACATGCACTTATTTCTCTTAGCATAATAAAGGAAATAGTGGAAATGCATTAAAATTTGTTCCTGCTTTTGTTTCCTTTTCCTATCTCTAACTCAAACATAGGCTACAAAGCCATGAAGTCCATATAGATGGATAAGAGGTCTACCTCTTCATGAGTGAAACATTGACCTTTACCAGCATAGTCAAAGGCAAATGGCGCATTAAGGCACTAGGGCCCTAAAATGACTAAGGTGAGAGGCGAAGAAAAAAAGAGCACGCCCAAGCAAAGGAAGGCACAATTAAGCAAATCTTTTTAGCATTAATCATCTTAAACGAGAATCAAATTTACATTTTAAATTTAAACTAGTCCAAAAGTGTAAATAGAGAGCATGCAAGAAAAGTGTGCACTTAGCCATAAGGATGGAGTGAAAAGTAACCCAAACATAAAGTCATTTAGCTTAGAAGAAAACAAAGCAACACACCGATTTCTTCTAGATCTAAGAATTATGATTCTAGAAGTTTACTTTTTTCTGGGTCCTATCTTCCATTCATCTTTCTGAAATAATGGATAAAAAAAATCATTCAAAAGAAAGACTCCTAAAGGTTTCCATAACCCACAGTTCGCATCAGGTGAGTGCCTTGTGCCCTGTGTGCCTGATGGGTTAGGTAAGAAAGGCATGCCCCTTGTTGAACATGCCTCGCCTAGACATCGCAGAGGTGAAAAGCCATTGCCTTGCCTTGCCTTGCCTTCCCTTTGTGCCTAGGTGTGCGCTTCGTGCACTTTCGACTACAATGACGTTTACAATTCTACATGTAATGAGCTATAGAAATTATGTCAGCAACATGTACTTGTTAATTTTAACAGGCTAACCAGGCCAAAGCGGACTTAATTCTAATTATATCCAAGAGCTTTGATACAATCTTACTCCAAATGCTTATGAAGAACCCTCTGATGGGCTCAACATCCACAACTATCAGATAAGGGTGTGAGTTAGCTAAACACTCATAAACCAAATTTAATAATTTAACTAGCAATCAACAGCAATGTGCCACACAACAACCTTCTCTCCATAATCTCTGTTCTCTATCTCTTCTCCCCTGTCTGTGATTTGATAGTTAATTGAACTTCTTATTTTTAGACCATCAATCACAACATATTGAAGTCCCAGGTTCCCTCACCCATTCATCATTGACTTTGTTCCTTGCCTCGAGATTCAAAGAAGAGCTAGAACTGAATTAGTCCAAAATCCTCACTCTAACATGATACACTTCTATGCGCCAAAATCCTCAATCTGACAGGTGACAGTAGTTAGTCTGGACAATTTACCACCAATGTTTACATGATACAGCCGAAACCAACCACTCTTAGACACACCATTTAATATGATAAACCCAAAGCATTGTCCCAACATCTTAATGAGCAGAGCAAACTTCTTCATCAGAGTTACTTTCTGTGTCACCTCATATGCCTTTTCAAGATCTTTTAACTTCCACGAATAACAATTTCACATCCTACCATAAGAATTTTGCACCTAAAATCACAAAACATAGGCAAGTAAATGGAAAGTGAACTCTTTTTCTTAAGAAGCAAACCCCAAATCATCTCCACTACCTCAAGCACATCCTATTCCCAACCATACCAAAAGAGTCAAAACATCTTGATTTGAATAGCGCAGCATGTACACGCATGGCAAAAGTCACTATCAGAACTGGAGAGCATATTCTACTAGATGCTATGAAAAAACCCAAGTAACCATGTAGCAAAAATCGTCAGAATACGCAAGTACTAAAGGGGAAGAAGCGTGAGACACTTTACGTTTTAGACAATGCATCGAAGATGCTTTGAGCCTCGCTGGTGACACCCACTCCTATCCTCTCGGCCCCCGCTTCGGCTTGCCTGCAGGACCAAAACCCCGACCAAAACCATGGAAACTCCAAACCTTGTGTGGAAAACAGAATCACGAAAAAGGGGAAAAAAATTCGGAAACAGCAACGGAAACGACGCAGATCACCGACGCCAAACCTCAATGTCAATTGCTCTCGAGCTTGCAAGGCGTCGATATTAATGTAACACTTGCTCAGATCGAGCGGGTCTTCGCCGAGGCGCAGGAAGGTGAAATGCTTGATGTAATCCGCCTTGAGCAGCCGCAAGTTCCGCCGAGACCCAGCCCTGGAACCCTCTTGTGGCAATCGGGAACCCGCGAAAACGCGAACGCGGTCAAGGAATTCGAACCAGAAAATGACGATCGAAGCATGAACATAAAAGACAAAAAAAAAATCCCTCAGGGAAAGCACACAAAACTCGAGGCGCGAAGTCGATCGGGAACGCCGAACGAGTCGAGACGGTCGAGACGGGAAAAAAGGATATGGAGGACGAGGATGTTGGAGGGGGCGTCGAAGGCGACGACCTGGGCCTCGAACTCGTCACCGAAGGTCGTCTGGATGGAGAGGAAGCATCCGATCGGGAAGTCGTCGGAGACGGCGGCGGCGGCGACGGCGGAGTCCGTGGCCATATCGACGATCTGCGATCGCGCTTGCTGTCGTCTCTCCTTTCCCGGCGTGCTGCGCGGTGGCTGGCTCGCTGCAGACGAAGCGAAAATGCGGGCGGATTTGGGTCCGGATCCGAGAGGATTGTTGGGCCTAATCTGAGTCTCGTTGACTCGAGACCGGCCTGTTTTTTTTTTGTCTTCCGAGATGTTGCCTTTGGACCGTACAATACGAGCGCGTATCATCGCCGTATGTTGTCTCCTTCATCGTCTGCCAAATCCTCCTGAATTCGACTGAAGAGCATTCGAATTAACAAAAGGAATATGGACGTCGATTGCACTAGCGAGCGATGAATGAAAGTTCATAATACTTGATTGTTCTTAAGGGAAGTAACAAAGCATGAGTAGTCGAGATGATGGACTCGAAGCCGAAGCTATCGTGGGTTTATCGTTTAAAAGTCGATTTGTTCTCATGCTTCGCAGCTTGTTCTTTTGTCTTGTCTTGATGCTCTAATCGAATGATTGTAAGTTGAATGACAAAATCGATTTACATCAAAAGAAGAGAATTTAAGATAAGTTTACTTTCTTAATGTGAAATTAAAAGATTGTGGTGAGAAAAAGGCCTATAGGAACTCATAATTAGAAATTAGAATTGAAATCTTCGCTTTAATGTCATTATTACTAACAACACTTCTGGGTTGAATTTCCACAAGAGGAACTTCTTGTCGCGATTTGTAGGTGCCACCATTGAGGATTGTTTGGGGTGAAGAATCAATGACTTTTTTGGACCATGCATGTTTGCATCTAGTTTAAGGGTACTTTTTCTACAAATCTTTATGTTTCTTATTTTTTTTCATGGTACCACTCAAGAATCCATTTTCCTTTTGGGGGTGCTTAAAAGCTTTTAAGGATTTGACTACTCGACATATGCACCCAATTGTCCAAAATTTTTGGTACATCATTGGTACCATTATTGTTGATTTAATACATAGGCGCGGACTTTTGTTCCAATCAGCTCACTCAATAGCATATGCACTTCTTTTGGTGAGGAGCGTTGCGTAATTGAACCGACCAATGCGTTTTTATGAAAGGACTGATATATGCGGCATCTTTCCTTGAGTAAGAATCACCGGCCCAAATCGGCCTAATATGTGCACTAAGGCGCTTAGCAAATCATCTTTGATCTCTCGACGAATACTTTCTTTGATGCTTTTATGTGGATCCATAACATGTCTACGAGACAGCGTTATGACTTTTTAAGTTTTGTCTGAAACATTGCCCTTCGAAACACAGGAAAGAAATAAAAGCATTAGACACCAAAAGGCAAAAACCTTCACAGAGCATTGTCAAAATTTCCAAAAATGAGATAAAACAGCGATGGAAAAATCCACCGAAAGTCGAGTTTTTTTCTCAGCGCAGTGTCCGTTGTAAGCTAATCCTCGAGCCCGAGCTCGCTCTCTCCTCCCATGGCTGCCACGCTTTCCTTCTCTCTCTCCTTAGACCCCCAACACCACCACCTCCACCACCACAAAGCTCTCCACTTTCTCCATTTCCCGTCCTCCACGCCCCCCGTTCTCCGACACCCACCTCTCGGTTTCCGAAAATCCGACCGCTCCGCCTTCGCGGCCTCGTTCTCGTCCCCTCAGCCCTCCCCTCCGGCGACCGCGTCCACCGGGACGACCCCTCCGCTCCGTTCCTCGACGACCCGTACCGGACCAGGAGTTTCTTGACCGACGAAGAGTTCGACAGGCTCCGGTCCCTCGAGGGCTTCGCGTACGACCGGGAGCTGCGATCCGGGTCGCTGCGGGTCCGGGTTATGAGGGCCGAGGAGATGGACGAGACCGTGGGGCTGCTCGCCGAGTCGTTCGCGGAGTCGATGCTGCTGCCCGGCGGGTACGTGTCGCTGCTGCGGTTCCTGGTGAAGCAGTACTTGATCGAGCGGCGGGGCTTGATGCCGCACGCCGCGACGCTCGTCGGGTTTTACAAGGGCGGGGGAGAGGCGAGGAGGAGTTGGCCGGAACCGTGGAGGTGTGCTTCGACAAGAGAGGCTCCAACGCTTCGCCGCCCACGCCGACGCCTCCGCGAAACTCTCCATATATCTGCAACATGACCGTCAAAGAGCCAGCTCAGGAGGTAATACTGGAGCCCCACTAATTGCCTTGCAATGCCGTCGAACAGAAAAAAAAAAAAAAAAAAGGGGACTTATTTATTGCTTTTCTTGGCTGTTAATGCTAGAAATGGTCACTTACTTGTGCGTTGGTTGTTGGTGAGCACTGAACATTGAGTTTTTGGAAATCCAAATTACATGTTTGTACCAGCTCTGTTGCAGCTCTGTTGAATGTTATCTGGTCCATTTGTCGCATAAACTGAGAATGAGATGGTTCATTTGCACTGGCCTTTTTGTTTTAGAATGCAATTAACCCGATTGATTTTGCTCAAGGGCTCTCCCTCTTGATTTGAATCATACTTTGGACTAAGGTTCAGATTGTATTCTTGTAACCTGGTTCTTATCCCGTTTAATGGGTTGAAAGTGGATAATCTAGTGTGAAAGTCTGTCAGTAGCTTTGATTTTACTGATAAAATAATTTCGACTTCCTAGATAGCTCAAAAGTCATGTAAATTGTGTTAGCAAAGTATCGACTTCCTAAATAGTTGAAACTTCGCTAGTGTATCAACCATGCCTCGTGGTGAATATATTAAGTGGAGATGCTTTTAACTTTCAGGAGAGGTATCGGCTGGCATCTATTGAAGGCTAGTGAGGAACTTATTTCCCAGATGCGTTCCTCGGGAGAGGTGTACTTGCACTGCAGAATGATTGACCTTGCTCCATTTAACATGTATACGAAAGCAGGTTACAGAATCGTTAAGACAGACAACATTCTGGTCCTGTTGACACTTCAAAGACGCAAGCACTTGATGTGCAAGAAACTTCTAGTACTACATAGTCCTTCAGAATTAGATGAGTCGGGCCCTGACCAAGAACAGACCTCTTGAAATGCATGCTGAGGTAATGTCATACCATATAATTTTCCTAGTTGCCAAGGAAAATCACTGTTACTCATTTTTCCCCGTCTGTAACATGTGAATCAGTCATCTTTGTACAGTGTCTGACTTGAATGATAATCTTGGTCTCCCCTCTTCGAAATTTCTCTCTTCCAAGTTTCTATAGATGTCCTGTTTCATTTTCCCACTCCCTTTATATTCAGATGGTTCATATTGGTGTCTGTTGTTCAAATATTCACATAGCTGACCCTTTGACTCGAACAAGAATCTAATTTATTTCTTAATTCTTTTTTAGTGCAATTTAATAATAACTTCAAGTCTCTAGAGATCTCTGTTTCATCTTTGCCGCTATCAACTTTGATTGGGGATGAAATGTACTATGATTTTACGAAGAAGGAAGCTTCATTCCTTGCTTACTTTTGATCTTGTTGCTTTAACATGATTTCTGCCTTCATTTTGAGTTATCATGATATATTTTCTTGGAATTGGATTTACCATGCATATTTTTTAAGATATGATATGAGTTGTACACAATAGTGATAAAGATGAGGTTGCATAAAGCAATTCAATCTGGCAGTATCTGATTGGGACAAATCTCTGCACATTTGAAAGAAAACTTTGTGAAGAAAATAATGGTTATACACATTCCAAATAAACTTGCCACTGTACAAATAGTTCAACTTGAAGCTGGCAGTAGGGTGAAAGAAATAAATACATGCATCTTATACCTAGCCTAGACTCAATAGTTCAAACGCTTCCTAGATTCATTACAATATAGCCCAAAATCTTTCTTAAACTTTCTTTTGATTATGTTGTGCATAGCACGCAGTTTGTGCTCTTTTTCTTCACAGAGGATAACTAAACACTCCTTCAAGAATCTTAGGCACATGGAGGCCCCAAAAGTATTCTTATAGCATAAGAGGTCATGTTCCTTTGTAGACATTATCATATCATTTTTCTTGTTGGGAGACATCTCATATCTTAGATCAATTCGCGTTTGTTCACAGCCGTGCCCAAACCTTTCGAGTTAATGAAGGATATTAGGTGAAGTTCCTTTACACATTCCCCCATGGAGGGCCTCTCACTACTGTCAGGTCGGACACAGCGTGATGCTAGGTTAGCATACATGGCTATGGACTCCAATGTGTACGAATTTTGAGTGAGGTCTGGATCCATAATCTTCCGCAATTTTTTCCGGCTGTTCAGTAAATTCCTTACCTGCAACTCAAAGTAGATTTTCTGTTGTGTCTTATAGCTTTTATAGATTGCCTGGGAAATATTGAGTTCCAAATTGAAATTAATCTACCTGAAGTACTAGATTCTGATCATTTGGACCCTGATTTAAGTCCAATGCTCTACGTCCGGTCAAGAGTTCTAGGAGCACCACACCAAAAGCGTACACGTCACTTTGCAGTGTGAGTTTTCCTGTCTATTGCCAAAAGCCACTTTAAGCCAACTGGAACAAAAAGAAGGCGAATTATGCTGAATCTACCTGTGATTTGGTTCAAATTCAATTTGCTAAAATGTGGTTTAAGAAATTACCCTGTTGTGGATTTGGCAGACACTCATGCTAACTGTCAGCTTTGGCAAATCATATGCCTGGTTTTGCAATCTTAGAACCATAAAAAATTCAATAAAGCACGGTAACAACTGGGTAACTTAGTTTCATTTCTATGTGAGAGTGGATTTGTTGTTTTTTGAAATTTTTTTTCTTTCTAAAAATGGAGCAAATTTAAACCCCTAAAACTTCTATCACAAACCCCGCAGGAAAATCCTGGAGAGAAACTGAAAATGGCCACTTATAAACACATAAGCATATATTTCTAGAGATAGGAAAAAGTCCCCTTGGATGGGACGAAAAGCAAGCTACACGATCAAAACAAATTTTATTATTTCAAAGCATAGACCCTGAACAATCAATCTCTTCCTGGATATGATTGAATTCATTTCAATACAAGAAGTCCATATTGGAGAAAAATGGAAGTGAAGAATGTTTAGTGTCCCTGATGAAGTTTGTGAGTAGCTTCTTTTCATTTGAACAGAAACTTTAAGGGAGTCTATATGGTCCAAAACTGAGTTGGGCTCAATGCAACTTTTGAAACCACAAGGTGATGAAGTTTGCAGTTAGATTCTTTTTTTTCTTCGTATAGATTTAAATAAACCAAGTCTAGAGAACCATCAATTTCACATCTCCCTCTTTTGTAATATATCTCAAAACAAAACCATGCTAGAGATTTTTTCGTTGTTTCTTTTGCGAAAAGAAGGATGTCTACGACTGTTCTCTAAGTCTGAGTATCTTATTTGGCTAGTGTGATGAGATGTCTTGGTCTGGTTGTGGCCAATTCACTTGTTTCTCTGCCTGGCGCGCTAATGTGTCTAGGTCAGGTTGTGGCCAATTCAGTAGTTTCATATCATATCCTGAGCTATTTTTATTGCCATATACCATAATGCAGATAATATATCCAGAAGTGAACATGCAGATTGTAGCAAGCTACTCGGATGATATGCTTTGAATTTTGATTCATGTGCATCTTATTAGCAAATAGTGAATGTTCTGCGTATATAGCATATCATGCATTATTGCGTGGAGGACCCTTAAGATATTTTTCCCCAAGGTAGAGCAATTGATCAAATAAATGTGTCTGCTGCAGTGTACTTATGGTTGAGTCTTTGTGCGTGCATATGATCTTATAAAAAGCAGGGGAAAAAACAAAACACATGCCTATGTGGACAAGATGTTCTAAAGTAACTTTTCTGCCATAGAACTGGAGAGAAGTTCGCAACCTCAAATACTCTAGGACGAACTTTGAACTTTTTGAACTGATTAGGCTTAGAGACTAAATGTATCAAGAAACTATGGGTGACAATGATAGCTTACCGATGTATACTCAGGATCGAAATAGCCGAACGTACCAAGCATTCTGGCAGTCTCACATATTTCCTGGCCCTTGGGCATCAGCTTGGCAAGTCCAAAATCGGATATCTATTTCAAATAGCCTCTGAATAAGTTCTTTCATGCCCTTAAGGCTGGCCATACTAAGGGTTGAAACATTCTTATCTGGCTTACCTTTGCCTCAAAATTAGCCGTTAGAAGTACGTTGGTAGATTTGAAATCTCTGTGAACAATCGGGATTCCCACAGCCGAACCTGAATGGAGATAGGCGAGCCCCTTTGCTGCTCCTATTGCTACTTGGAGCCTTGAAGGCCAATCCATCTTTGAATCCCCAATTCCTAGCACAAGCGTTCGGTGAATACTTACTTATCATAAGTCATTTTACCGGGAATACGTATTACCCTGAGTGTCGAGAAGCTAACCATTCAAGTGATCCTGCAGGTTCCCATTTGGCAGATATTCATACACCAAGAACCTCTGCTTTCCATCGGCACAATAGCCGATTAATGACACCAGGTTGGGGTGATCAAGGCGGCTCAAGATATCAACTTCCACCCGGAACTCCCGTTCTCCATCAGCTTCTTTAGATGGCGGCAGCTCCATTTTCTTGATGGCAACCACCTTCAGGTCCAAATTAAATAGAAGATAATCATAATGTGTTTCAACAAGAATTCAGGGGATCAAATAGGTCCTGAAGGAGATCTCTAGGAGATCTCTTTAACTAGAAAAGGGCATGAGAGCGAGAGGCTGTGCAGGGAAGCATTCATTTGTTATTTGTTTACAAGTAATTGTATTCCATTGCGTTATTGAACCTGAATAGCTTAATTCACATAACACGAGATGAGAATTGCTGTCTTTTGTACTTGCCTCGGCAAGAAACCTAAAATTACGCTCTTTGCCTTGTACCTGTCCTGACCTGAGAATCCCCTTGTAAACTCTTCCAAACCCTCCTTTCCCTACCAAGTTGGCGTCGTCAAAAGATGATGTCGCCTCTTCCATTTCTTTCAGAGTGAATACGGACGAGCCATTGCGCCTCTTTGAGGTTGGTTGAGATTGATATTCGAGCTGCCAGAGCTTCACCGGCTTATAGGTCCCTGCATCCGCAGCAGTTAGCAGCAAGATGGACTGTACCGTGAGATTTTTAGTCCTCGAAAGTCGCCAAGAAGCCAAACATATTGGTGTCAAATTGATTCTACTAAATTGTGTAAAAGAAGAGACTCGTGAAGAAACAATTACAGGGGTCCGCCTGTTCCAGGGATTTGCTTCTCCGTCGCTTGTTCCATGTCGAGACCAAACTGAACGGCATGACGGCTTCTGGAGAGAGAGAGAGAGAGAGAGAGAGAGAGAGAGAGAGAGAGAGCTTCGTTATAAGAGGAACTGGGGATCTGAGGAAGAGCGATTGGGTTGATGTTACAGAGCATCTGATGAAGAGAGAACTGAAGCATCAGTGCAGGGGGGTTTATCTCTGTAAAAGCTCCAACGTCCTGCTTTTGATGGGTGCGTGGAATACGAATATGGGTTAAGTGAGAATTACCGCCTGAGAGGACTACGTACGGCGCAAGTGAAGGTCTACATCATTTAGGAGGGAGAATGCATTCACCATACCAGCTGATAGTAGCCTCCAACAACCTTAAAAATCCAGCGGTTGTACTTGAAGTAGAAGATAAAGTCGATAGTATGAAAGAAAAGAGGGGACCTGGCATTGGCGTGGTCGCTCTGCATGGTATTTCAAGTTCGGTCTTTGTTTTAAAAGCAAGCAAAGGGATGAGATCTCTCCCTCCTTTTCGATTTGATTTTGCCTTGTCTGTTTTCTTCTAGAGGGGATCAAAATGTGGCCGTTGAGAGGGCATTTTCATCTGTTTGAATTGTAGAGCTAAAGTACCGTAGAGATGGTACAAAGAATAATTAAAATGAAATATAGGAAACCCAAATATTGGCCACAACCATATAGTACAAAGAACAAATTTAAAATCATAAGATGACTCATGATATTTTGTATTCTCTATAGTAATAATTTGATATTAGTGGTTAGTGTGGTGATAAGTGAATCGAGGACCACTTCACTTTCTTGGCTAAGGACAGGACGAGGGTTCCGCAAGAGTCGGTTCAGATCAGATTACATGTGTGAAATCCAGATGATTATTCTACAAACGCATGAAGTGGGAGGAGAAATTTTACATTCTCAGTGACATTGAAGAAGCGCGGGGCGTCAGCCGCAAGGCAGAGGGTTCACCAGCAAAGGGTCAATGAGCTCATCTCAGTGATGTTGGCTGAACGATTGCTGTGGATCTGGACAAGTCAGGAGCAACTTATTTAGACAATGACATTATCCACACGAAAACCAAGAAACATCACAATAAAGAATAAAATAAAGAAGACAGTTTTGTTGGTCCGTCATGCTGATAGGTGTGTTGGAGAATCTTGATAAAAAATGGCAGGAGGCATGGTCAGAGATCAGAGTAGAGAAAAGAGCATGAAAATGTGATTAAGCTGATGAATCGAGCCTCCAGGCAGGGACAAAATTTCACGCCGCCTTTTGTGAGCATGGATTGTGAAACATGTAAATCGTTTTGCTCCGCGCAACAGAGAGTTGCTAGACTTCCTTTTTTGACACAATAGGCTCTGTACATTCCCAGCTGTTGTCCCTTCTCAAAGCAAGCTTTACCCTAACATGATTCTCTGGATTTTATTTCTGGTTATAATGATCATTTATACAAAAATTATGAACTTGTGGGTGGTGTTTTAAAATTGGATTGGACCGGACAGTTCAACTAATTGAACAGAGGAATCAGACCATCATCCGACCCGTTTCCCTCATGAACTGAAATGATCAAGAACAAGTCAAATCCTGAGTTTAGCCAGTTCAGCCGATGACTAACCCAGTAAACTACTCAGCCAAACCGGATAACCAGTTGAGCTAGGCACTTGTGGTTGCTAAATAGCTTCAATAGACATATGTGTTATGTGCAAATCATCACCTCAGTAGTTCAGCCAATTGAACCAGTTGACCAACGGGGTTTAAAAACGAGGCTTGCGGGCACCTTCTCATTTGTTCGTGGATTAATGGGTCATTTTTTGGGGCTTTTATGATAAGGGGACCAACCAATTACTCAATTCAAGGATCTCGTTCGGTAATTATGACATAGTTCATGAGAATTGAAACTCAAAGATGACAATCTCCTGGCAGATATTTTCGAACTCACATGTGAATCACTGCAAAGAACTGTGAGAGTTCTATTGTGAGCGGATTCCTCCAATGCATGTGGATCAGGGATCCTTGACTTTTCCGGAATGGATCTTCGTCTGCCGTGTTCAACATGGGCTCAAACATAAAAACATCGCAGTCTCAGGGATTATTGTGCTGTAGGAAGCTTCAACATGGAAGAGTTCGAGAACATATCAGCTCATGCTAACCAGAAAATACATTTTGGAGCTCACTTTTAAGAGACAAATTAGTCAGCTCGATGTATACTTGTTGGTCTTCTCAGAAATTTCAGAGAGAGAGAGAGAGAGAGAGAGATGTAATGCTTTCTTTTTCGGTGAGCAGTCGATGGGGAAATTTCTTTTTACCCGCTGAATTTACCTTATTTTTATAGCTTTAAATTTTGTTAACTTTCTCCATTTACATGGGCCGTGAGCCGATTTTGGGGGCTTACGAAGTAATTTCTCCTTAAGTTTGTACTAAATGTCGTTTCTTCCTTCTTTTTTTTTTGGGTCAAATCTTTTCTTCCTTATTTGAAATAAAAAAATAAATGGGTTAGGCAAAATTTCCACCATTATTTACTTTTTAATCCTTTAAATATTGTTGCAAAAAATAAAAGAAGAAGAAGATAGGAACGCTTTTAAAATGAACAATAACAAAAGAAGCCCATGAAAAAATTAAGAAAAACGGACCCTTTAAGAAACTGGAAGTCGACATTGCAACAAAGACCATTTTCAAGAGATATGATTAGAATAAATGTTTAGTTGCCTAATCCTCTCTCTCTCTCTCTCTCTCTCCCCTCGTGTGCCTTTGGAGCTTCATCATGACATCCTAAATATTTTCCGCTTCCTAAAGTTTATTAATGTTTACCTTTATAAAGTTTAGTTCACCGAATTGATAAATTATATGATTTGAGCTAAATGATACAATTAACAAACCTTTCAAATAGCTTAGAAACCTTATTGCAATTAACAAACCTTTCAGATAGCTTAGAAATCTTATTGCCTTTTCTACACAACGATCACTTTAGATAATATATTTTTCCTATTAACTTTCATGTCTATTTATCTTAATTTATCCTAAAGTATAAGCTGGGAGGGATAACATACCAATTTTGGAATTTTGGAATTTGGATTAAATACGCAAGGGATGGGTGGAAATGTAAACGATAGAGAAGTAACAATCATCTACTAATTAAGTTGTTTTATCATGTTTTTCTATGAGGAAACTCAATATAAATAGAAAATTTTGAGGAACATTACCTCACTTATTATAGGGCCGGAAGAAACATGGATTACAGAAATTTGAAGGAATGTCATATGAGAATGTTTACACGTGATGATAATGCTGGACCTGACCGACTTTGATACCATTTGATGCCACGACCAATCGAATAAAAGGGTTCTTTTTTATCTTAGAAGGTAGGAAGGAAGAGATTAGATAATCTATATCTTAGCTAAATCACCGTATCGCTCTCTTGATGACTCACGAATTCTAGAAATCCATAAAAAAAAGGAATAAAGAGAAAAAACAATGAGAAGGACAAGATGGGAACAATTCCTATGAACAAGCTCATTTTTTTATGGGTAAGTTCTTTATTCAACCATAATAGTCAACAAATGTTAACAAGCCAACAGGCCTTGAGAAGTAATAATAAGGATTTGTTTGGTAATGTTTCTATTTCTTCCGATTTCTGTTATGTTATTCTACAGAATAAAAAAAGAACAAAAATCCATTTGATAATGTCAACTAATTTTTTTATTTCTCAAAATAGAAAAGTGGTTGGAGAATAGATTTGAAATAGAAATAAGAAATAAAAAAAAGTAGTTTCTTATTCCTAAGAATATTTTTAGAAATAAGTTATTTTTTCTTTTTCTTTTCTTCCTCCTTGGTCTCCACCGCCGCCCGTTGTTGTCCGATAACCGCCGGCTACTGCTCATCGCCGTCGTCGCCCACCGCCGACGCTGGCCGCTGCTACTGGCCATTGGCCGGTGGTCGACCGAGGCCGCGGCAAGGAAGAATAACAAAAGAAAAAAGAAAAAAATCTTAAAAAATATTTATGAATTAAAATAAATTCTACATAACAAAAAAAAATTGTGGATTGTACCAAACGCATTCATATTATTTTTAATTTCAAGAATAGATATTTTGTGTAATTACCAAAAGTGTTCTTTTACTCAGAAATTGTTCCAGGTAATAGAAATAAAAAATGACTACTTCTGAAAAGAAATTATTCTTAGAAATAAAAGCGTTACCAAACGGATCCTAAACAACTGCTAAGCAGACAATTTAGCAGCTCTTTGAGAACAACACAAACATCTAAATCTCTCAGTAAGAATGATTGACTAAAACAGCAAAGACACTCGGCCATTGGAACTCAATATGCTAATTTGAACAAAGTTGCAAGAGCCTAGCAGAGATAACTTTCTGCTTGAGGACACGAAGACCTTCATGCTGCGTATGACAGCAAACAACCAACTTCAGTACTTGATCCACTGAAGGGTTGTTGTGACCGTGAAGAACGTTAGTTCTGGCCTGCCATTCATAAGTAGACGCAACCATTCCAAACCAACTTGCGGAGGACTGAGGAAAAACTGGAACCCTGACTTGCTGCTGAAGCCACAGAAATTCAGATTCCTGCTCTCCCGGAGTTCTAACAATTAAGCAAAGATGCAAAGGCAAAGTAGGCAAGAAACAACAGCCAAAGAACTGGCCGTCTCTAGACTCATGGCATTGCCTACAATGAAAGCAAACTAGAGAAGTGGAAAGAGAAACCAACTCCAGATTCTGCCAAGAGCTTATTCAAGATTGCCATCCGAGAAATCAAAGCAAACTTGGGAACATTAGGTGCAAACAACATGATCCTATGTCAACACACTTGAGGACCCCGTTCCTAGCCAGATCCCTAGTGGAGGAAAGGATCAAAGCACCGTTGGAAGTGTAACATTTGGCCTTTCTTTTTGTCTTGGTCAAAAGTGGGCTTTTTAATAATAAGAAAAGGGAAAAAGAAGAGTTACGAAGGAAAAGAAGCGCCTCCAGGAAAAGGGAAAAAAAAAGAAAAAAAAAAAAAGACTGGACGAAGAAGAAAGGGAAAAGAAAAAAAGAAACTCTCGAGTACACGCCACAAGAGCCTCAAGTCATATTAACTTCGATTTGCAACGTCTAGTAAGGATTGAAGCCCTTTGTTTATCTAATGGAAGTAGTTTTTAGGAAAACAAATACGAAATTATGTGGAATTTAAACTGCGAGGTCCGATTTTGGAGTTGTTAAGTCATGGAATTTTATGGAAATCATGAATTAGGGCATTGTGGAGCCGTAGGGTTTAGTCGACTTGTAGTAACAATTTAGTAGGAGTGAAATTTTAGAGTTCACGCTTAAACTCATTGCGGATAGCTTTGAATAATCACTTTGGGCAAATGATTTGTCAACGCGTGGAAATAATTTTATGGCGATTAAGCATAGTTTCAATGAGTCGTTAGTTAATGTAGTGTTGTACTTGGTTTTAACATCGATTCTCTTGTAACTTACTAGATTATGAGATCGTCAACTTGTATAATTACGTTGTTTGGTTTTGAGTATTCCTAGGTGAGCGATATCATCTCGTTTTCAAGTTGGTAAACTCATATTTCGAAGCAATGTGGATTATATATAGTATGAGTTATGAAATAGCATTTTTATTGCATAAAAGTTTGGATCAAGCATAAATTACGGGAGAATTACCAAAAAGTCATAAACCTATTACAATTGTGCCAATTCAGTCCATCCGGTCAAAATTGGCCGGTCGGCACCGATGTGGGACACGGTCGGGGACAGCTGGATGGCGAACACCGATGTGACAATTTTTTAATATTCTTTATTTTTTTTTTTCGAATTTTTAATTTTTAATTTTTTTTTTTTGAATTTTTTTTTTTTTTTTCCATCGTCTCCTTCCTCTGGTCGGTGAGGTTAGCCTAGCTGGCCACTAGCGACAGCCGGCCTCGCCGACCACCAACCACAGCCACTCTCACACAGCCGCCATCCTAGGGTTTTCTTCCTTCGCTTCACCTCGTTCCCATGGCGACTCACTTCCACTCTCGCGCCTTGACCCCTTCCTTCGCCGGCCTCGCCTGCGCCACCTCAGCCTCAGCCTCCCTCTACCATCACTCGGTGGGAGCGATTCTTTGCCCGGCCTCTCGGCCAATGCCGGCCTCGCTCCCCTCACGACCGGAGCGCAATGGCCCCGCACGCCGCCGCAACCGCCACCGGCGAGGCCGCGAAGTCCTTCCACGGGCTCTACTACGTCATCGGGGACAACATTGACACCGACCATATCATCCCCGCCGAGTACCTCACCTCGGTCCCGTCGAACCCCGTCTAGTACAAGAAGCTCGGCTCTTCGCCCAGGGACGACAAGGCTCGACCTCACCATGGATGGGCAAGGCCGAGCCTCGCCATGGATGGCGACGGCCTCGCCGGGGGGGCGAGGCTTGCCTCGCCACTGGCCGGCCGAGAGAAAGGAGACGATGGGAAAAAAAAAAGACAAAAAAATCAAAAATTTAAAAAAAAAAAATAGAAATTAAAAAATTTGAAAAAAATCAAAAAATTCATAAATTGCCACATCAACATTCTGGCCAGCTGTCCCTAGCCGACATCCACGTCAGCGCCGACCGCCAATTTTGGCCGGATGGACTGAATTGACACAATTGTAAAAGGTTTAGGACTAAATTGGCCACAAAAAAAAAGTTTAGGACTGAATTGACACAATTGCAATAGGTTTAAGACTTTTTTGGTAATTCTCCCCATAAATTACTTTTTAGTATTTGCGAATGCTTTGAAAATGGTTTCAAAGAAATGTTTTGTGTATATATACGTACATACTACTTTGCAAATCTGATTTGCGAAATGAATTTTGAAATGATTTGAAATATTTTTTATGAATGAACTAAGTTGTGAAATATTATATATTTTGGTTTGTGATATAGATTTTGGATTGACTTTGTGGATCTTAGAGGATGCTATTGTGGGTTTATTTCAATGCTTAATATCTCTATGAACCCATTAAAGGATTTGTGGGTATGCATACTAATTTTAAGATATTCTTGTAGATCGGCTACTAGTGATATAGGTGGAGACCTAACAAGCGAATCTCAGTAGAGTTTGTCACCAAGCATTAAGCATGCTTATGATTAGATATTGAGTATAAGATTAGTTAATGGAATTAACCATTGAGATGCAATTTGATGAATTGACGAATTATCGATGCTTGTTTTGATATAATTGTTGAAATGGGTAACTCTGCTATGAATATAATTACGTTAAAGTAATATATAACAAATTTTAATCTTGTAAGTTTGTCATATTCTAGATTTGACATAAATGAGTTATGTTTTTGTGTTATAAATGTGTGTAGTGGATACTCAATTTGCTTAACAAAGTTATATTACTCGCTAGATTGTGATTCCTCAATTCATTTCTCAAATGTTTTTCAGGTTTCTCAATTAGTAGCAAATAGAATGAGAGCTTTCATGTTGTCGCCAGAGTTTTTTTTTTTTTTATAAGGGATAATTTTGTATGAAGTTAGTTAGTTGCATAATTTTTATCTTGATCATTTGTGTTACTCAACTGAAACTCAATTAATTTATGTTATGTTCATTTTGGAAAGATAAATATATAACAACAAATAAATAAATAGTACAATTACCCACCTGATGAGTATGTTACAAGAAAACCATTTTTTTTGGCTTCCTTGATTAGTCAGGTTTGAACTTTTGGTTACTTGCCAACTGAATTACTCATCCTGATCTTCACAAGATTCTAAATAAGTTTCTCCATTTGAAACTCGAAACTCAATTATAATTGGCACTTTCAAGGTGTAATAATGTAATGTAAATCATATATTTCTTTTAACGACACTTTTGCACTTGGAACGTCATGAAATAATCTTACGGAATGAGAAGTTTTTTTTTTTTTTTTTTAATATAATTAGGCCATACAGCTATAAAATTGCAGGATTTTGACAGGTTGGAAATCCGGTTTAATTTTCCAAGCCCCAATAGATTTGACGGTTAAGACTTGTCTCGCGTCCTCAGGCACTCACTCACTCATCTGACAGAATCGCACGGCCGTTCAATGAATCTGCCACACCAACATTAATGCTAGACGAGAAAGCTCAGCTGAATTGGTCGGCCTTAAGTTCCTAGTTCTCGGAGATCTCAAGATTCAATGCAAAGGAAAAAAGGTTTAGGTGAGATCGTGATGCTCGATTCAATCGGGTTTATCCTCGTCCCCATCTGATGCGACGATTCAACCTGGGCAGCTACTTCATCGGCGTCACTGTTGCCTTTGATTCCGAATGCGACCATCCGCATTTCATATGTTGGCCATTAAGAAGCTTTCTGATGAGACAAATTACTCGATGTTGGGCGGTCCCATGGAGAGAGTCCATTTTGGCTTGTGTTTATCATCAACTTGTTGCTAACCATCCAACTAAGCACTAGGTGATGGAAAGCGGTCCCCTTCCGATGGGTCGATCTTCCGAATGGTATAATTTATTACGACAAATAGTATGACGACGTCGTGACCGATTGATATGGATGTAAATGCTCCTGACCTAGCAATTGATACAAAATGGTGGTGCTACTGCCTAAGGAAATTTTTGAAGAAGAATTGGTTTGATGAATTCGAACCCACCATTCAGTAAGAAACGCCTTGTCACCATTCCAATGGGATCTGAACTTGTGAAGGACCCGCCATATGTTTGATGAAATTTCTGAAACATTTCTTTGAAGAAAAACTGGTCTGATGAAATTCCTCGAGGAATTGTTCATCACAAGATTGGTAGCCCTCTCATCACCATAAAAAGATCTTGGCTTATCTTAGAAAGATTTTTAGATATTCACACGTAGACACACTTTTATAGAAACTACAATAAAATATATTTAATA
The DNA here is from genome assembly GCA_014182365.1 of Eucalyptus tenuipes. Lineage (NCBI taxonomy): Eukaryota > Viridiplantae > Streptophyta > Magnoliopsida > Myrtales > Myrtaceae > Eucalyptus > Eucalyptus tenuipes. Next base: position 24,562,799 of record CM024538.1, on the reverse strand, counting down.
CGATGCATTACGACATTAGATGAATCTCTTGAAAGATCGTATCCTCTAAGGGTGGCTGCATTAAAACTAAATCGAACAACATCATTTTGGTCGCGCAACTCTCAGCATGTGGCCTATTGTTTGCATGTATTTCATAGGCTCGTGCTATTTTATACTCTAAATGGCTGTGACATGCCCTGACTTATTAAGTTGGTGAAAACAACCTCAAAAGAACTAACTTATTGAAATTACCAACGGAAATGGTGAAAGTTGATATCCATTGAAAATGCAAAAGCTACAAATCACCATAGAAATATAAGACTCCATATTAATCAAATGAATTATGTTTTATCCACCAACTTTGATTCGTCTTTTTACAAACTTTATCTCCCCTCTTCTACTCACTAATATGCTCGGGCTAATTTCTTTATAGGAGCTCTGGAAATGAGTATAAACTTTGTTGGTAATCTTTTTAATTTGCATATGTTAAGTGTAAAGTATAATCATAAATATTTCACAACTTTCACCAAGGAATGCCGCTGAAAAGAAAAGCTTGAACTAAAGAACTGATAATTACAAGGAGTTATTAAGAATAAAACTTTAAAGAGACATTCAGAGTAAATATACTTTATTGGCGCTCTTTTATATAGAATTTGATCATTGAATTTATTAATATACTCAAATCTTAGAAAGTTCTCACACAAAAGTAACGAACATGTAAATTTCTTTGATTTAAGCACAAAAGAAGAAGAAACAAAAATTTAGAAAAGATTAATAAAAATCATTAGATTGATTGATCTACATGAAGACTCCATGTGTCTTGCGGAAAATAAATAATTTGGAAAATATTTTTCTGAAAATGATCGTTTGTATCACTTGCAAAAATGAATGGATGAAAAATATTCTTATTGTTTATGAAAATATGTAAACAAAAATTATTATTGACAATAAAAATATTTTTTTATTGACTAATTATGATAAGAGATACAAGTGATCAGTTTTAAAAAAATGATTACAAAATTATTCATTTTCCACGAAATAAATCGAGTCGAAATGTGTACTTTTTTTTTTTTCCTCTTTTTTCAATCTTAGCATTAATAAGGTCCCATGAAGGTTAGATTTCTAAAGTTATTTTAGAGGTGAAAATAGTGGGAGCCCTTCCGTATACAATCTAATGAATCCATGATGATGGAAACACTCCACTTAACTTGAGAATGCATTAACTTTATTGGAAATGAGTATAAACTTGTTCGTAATCTTTGTTAGTTTATGTATGTTAAGTATAATAAATTACAAGCATAAAAAAATTCATAACTTTAACCAAAGAATGCAATTGGAAAAAAAAAATGCTTGAACTAAAGAATTGATTATCACAAGGAGTTATTAAAAATAAAATTTTACAAAGACAATCATAATAAATATACTTTATTGGCACTCTTTGAATTCGATCATTAAATTGACTAATATGCTCGAATCTTAGATAATTCTCGTACAACAGTAACCAACATGTAAATTTCTTTGATTTAAACAAAAAAGGAGAAAAAACAACGATTTAGGAAAGGTTGATGAAAATCATCGATCGATTTATTTACACTAAGGTTTCATTTGTTTCGCAAAAAATAAATTATTTGGAATAAATTTTCCAAAAAATGGTCGTTTGTATAGCTTATAAAAATGAATGCATGAAAAATCTTTTTATCGTTCACGAAAATATTTAATCATAAACTATTGTTGATAATTAAAGCACATCCTATTAATTAATAATTGTAAGGAATTTAAGCGATCAATTTCAAAAAAATATTGTCTAAATCATTCATTTTTTGAAAAATAAATGGAGCCTAAATATGTTCTTTTTTGGTCTCTGTTTGTTTCGCGGAAAATATCATGTTTTCGAAAACATTTTTCTAGAAGTTATTTTCCAGGAAAATGACTTTATTTTCCGGTGTTCGCCGAAATTTAAACTTTGAGTGGAAAATATTTTCCACCGTTCGTTAACTAATTTAATTATTTGAGAAAAATTATCATAAATTGAATTTTATTATTTTTAATTGACCAAAAAATTAGTTTTATTTTTTATATTTTTTAAAAAATGAATTTTTAATTATTTATATTTTTAAAAAATCAAAATTTTTATTCTTTTTTCCTTTTTCTTTTCCTTCCTCCTTCCTCCTCCTTCTTCCCGCCGCCTCCTTCCTCCGCCTTCTTCTTGCCGCCTCCTTCCTTTGCCGCCGCGTCCTTCCTCCTCCTTCCTCCGCCACCGCGTCCTTCCTCCTCCTTGTTCCTCCTCCTTCCTCCGCCACCGCATGCCGACGATGGCCGGCTGCCGGCGGCCAACCAAGACCCGATCTCAGATTCGGCGAGCTCGAGGCTCGGCCGATCTCACCCGAGCTTGCCGGAGTTTCGCTTGGCTCGGCGAGCCGCGAGCTTGCCAAATCTAGCGGCGGAGCTCGGGCTCGCCCGGATCGGGAGCCCGAGCTCGCCGCGCCCAACGAACCTCGGCGAGCTTGGGCAAGGCCCGAGCCGCGAGCTCCGCCCCAGTCGGCGAGAGCTCCGCCTCGCCCGATCCGGCGAGGCTCGAGCTCGGCTTCGCCGGATTGGGCTAGGCGGAGCCTCGCTGGCCTGGGGCGAGGCTCGAGCTGTCTTGCGGCCGGTCGCCAACCGCGGCCGGTCGCTGGACGCCGCCGTGGTCGGTCACCGGCCGCCGCCAAAGAAGAAGATGAAAAAGAAAAAAAAAAAGGAAAAAAAGGAAAAAAAAAATAAAAACTCAATTTAAAAAAGAAAAAAGAAAAAGAAAGCATAAAAATAAAACGAAAATATATTGGTAAAAAGAAGCAAGGAAGAAGTGATGGAAAATGTTTTCCACTTCTCAAAAGTGGAAAACATTTTCCTCACTTCTAAAGGTTGTTTTTTCCAATGATGGAAAACATTTTCCTTGACTAGTTCATTTTCCGCAAAACGAACGCTGGAAAATCCGGAAAATATTTTCCTGAAAGTTATATTCCGCGAAACGAACAGACCATAATTTTATATTTTTTCAATCTTGCCATTAATGAGGTCCTAGTGAGGGCCACTTTGATCCATTAAACTTTTAGATTACTTAAATTATTTTAAAGGTAAAAATAGCGTGAGCCCTTCCGTATACAATCCACGATAATGGAATCCATTTAACTTTAGGGTGCAATGGAATTAACATAAAGTTTATCTACCTGCCTCCCTTTGTCTTAAATTATAGGGGTTTAGCAGTGACTTCTCCACCTGTTTCCGCGGGCGGACATTTATTCCACCGCCGCATAGGCACGATCAAGTCAACAGGTCCGGTAAGAAAGGGTCATGAAGTTTCCACTGACTTTAATGTTTCTGCCATCCGTGGCACCGACACCATGCTTATCAGTGGAAGGAATGTCGATGTTTTGCTAAGTTTACGAGGCATGGACAATGTATCTCAGTCGATAATCTTGGTCTTGATCAGGCAAAACAAAATGGAAAATTTGCTTGGCCCCCCAGCTTTGAAAGTTGCTGTGAGAACGCACTCACCTTGCATTTATACGATGGTTGTGAGCAGTGCGGGCTGGTGCTGCTGCAAATTTATGACGTTGATGTGATAGGCAGATGAATGGCAGTTGAGCTAAGTTAAAGCCCTTATACATAGATCAGAGCAGGCGGAGTAGTATATATAGACATCTTGGCAAGTCTCTAAAAGAGCGGCTTCGTGTATTCCCACATATTCCTCTCTCATTAGAACGTTCAGAAATGGGTGGCCCTTTAACTCTTGATGCGGAGGTTGAGGTTAAGTCTCCTGCAGACAAGTTCTGGGTGAGCATGAGAGACTCCACCAAACTGTTCCCAAAGATCTTCCCTGAACAGTACAAGAATATTGAAGTCCTTGAGGGAGATGGGAAGGCTCCTGGCTCAGTTCGCCTCATCACATATGGGGAAGGTAATATGATGGTGATCATAGTGAAGTATCTTCGTTGCTTTTTTCCCCCTAAATTAATTAGATGGCAAAGCGCACTTACTGCGAAAATCTTTAGCGGTTGAACTTGATCCAACAAACGTATCACCTTTTAAATGGGGGACTTGGCTCTTTAAATGTACCTTTAATCTAAAAAAACTTGAAACTGCAGATGCCATGAGCATGATCAGGTGAATTCTTCAATGAAGATGGAACTGATGAGTAGTAGCGATTATTCTCAGACATCTTGGATATGAGATTGTAAAAGGAAGGCATGCAGTGCTTGTCTTTAAAATAAGGAATTCTCCTTTATAGATTAGATTTGAACTTTTGTTGTCCATTGGTTTGTGCTGCTTCCTGTGACTTTGGACTGCAATTTTGTAAGAATGAAAAGTAAACAACAAGACGTTATATGACTCAGCTAGTGTACTGATACTGAAAGAGGCTGAGTGAGAAAAAACAGCTTGAGACTCCATTTCTTTATTTGCCGGTGTTTTTTGGCCAAATAACTTATTTTCCTGTAAGCTAACAAGATCTAAACAGAAAGATCATTTTGGCATGAATTGCACTTAAAGCGGATCCTTGTCACAAACATTATCTATGCTTGATTTAGAAGTGTTGATCTTATCGCTTCTCCAACAAATTTTCCATGCTCTAGGTTCTCCACTTGTTAAAGTATCAAAGGAGAAGATTGATAGCGTGGACGAAGCAGGCAAGGTCGTGACCTACAGCGTTATAGACGGTGATCTCCTGAAGTACTACAAGAATTTCAATGGCAGCATCAAGGTAATTCCTAAAGGAGACGGAAGCTTGGTGAAATGGTCATGTGGGTTTGAGAAGGCAAGCGATGAAATTCCTGATCCCCACGTAATCAAGGACTTCGCAATCCAGAATCTCAAAGAGCTTGATGAGTTCATCCTCAAGCCATAGATGCCGCCAAACGTCTATTCGAACTTGCACTAAATATCAAGTAAATAATGTGGAGCTGGACTCCGCACTTTTATATGCATCTAATATGAGATTCCCCTGCTGTCTCTGTTTGTATTCGCTTGAAGGGTTTTCTATTAAGCTCTCTTTACTGCCTCCAAAAATTCGTTCCCCCTCCCTTGCAATGTAGATTAACAGATGAAGTTCGCAGTGGTAATTGAACCTGCATCTGCCTGATGAATCATCCAATCATAAAACTAGAGATCAGTTCTGACCAAAACAATAAAGTGGACAAGACATTAAGTTGAGAAACAGCGAAGCGAATCAGATCAAACAGCTTATGCTTAAGACATCTCCGTTTGTTCCAGTCGAGCCACAAGCGAACTAATCTTTAGTGTTAATCAACGAGGGAGGGACATCCTCTCCAATGCTGGCATGCAATGACATTCTCGAGTTCACAGCAGTCTTTCAGTCTAAGAAGCTGACATGCATCATTCTCTGATGAACACTTGAATTTGGTGGTTTAGGGATCACCTTAATATTTCCCCCCAGTAAATTGGTATACGAAGGAGAGATTAAACATCCCAAGTCTTGAAAGGGTTCAGTACTATTAACCTTAGAAAACTATGAGAGGCATGTCATATAAGATGAAGTGCATCAAACTTCTGCTGCCTCCTTGGCTCTCAAGCACCACAAAGGCTGTCACCATTAGAAAGTTTAAAGCATCACAAATGCTATGTTGCCTTCCAGAACTCAGTCTTTCATGCCTCCCGATCCCAACATTTCGGCTTAATCAATACAGAATGAGGGATTGGATATTTTGAGCTAGAGATGGCTCCGAAAGCCGAAAGCTTTTCAAAGTCAGTTTCGTTGAGGGCAAGAGAGATAATCAAAGAACCGAACAGCCAAGAGAACTGAATCAGTGCAAGTGCACTGCTCAGCCTGTCTTGTACATAAACATCCCCAGTAGGTACAACATATACTTTGCTAATTCCATTTTTTTACATGCCATGAAAACCAGGGACCTTTCGGGAAAAAAGAAAAGGCCAGTCTGACAATACTACCAAACAGAAAGTAGAAGAGGGAAACGAAAAACCAATGTACATTACAAAGTTTCTCATGATAAGATACAAGCACACGATTTCTGAATGAGGTGTTATCTACAGAGTAAACCTCTCTCCATCAGTAACCTGGACCGCTGCCCAAATGTACCTATCTCCAACTTCTGGCAAGAGGAACCAGATTGGCATGAGTTTCCTCTGTCAAGTCCCTCGAGCAAAGTCAAGCAAGAAATAGCTAGTAGAACTAAAGCTGGAGGACGGTCCTTCTCTCACCATCGCAGTATGTATTGCGTAAAGATTCAGCCACCGGTCAAGGCATGTCCATTAAGCAAAAACTAAAGAGCTCACGTTTTGAGGCTTGCCAGGAGCATTGTTTCGTTTCCTTTGCTTATACCAGGCATGATATTCTAGACTTGAGTCTCATCTTGCAAAAGGGGTACCTTGTTATCATGAGTATCCCCATTTCTGTTGTCATGATCGTCACGTGCTTCACCCTCTCTGATTTGTCCCCACATCAATGAATAATATCCTATTCCTATTATGAATGCTCCTATGACGCTGCGATTAGCCAACAACATACTTGCGATTGGATCATTGACAGAGACAAAGGCCAAATGGATGCCTAAAATTACAAAGATATATCACAACCAAGACTCAGGCAGTTAATTTCTCGCACTTTTGCAATGATGAGCTGAATAATTGATGAGAGTGCAAGGCAAGCCCTAGCATGAATATATACTTTAGTCCTCTGAATTGGTGAAGACCACATGAAAGAAAAGATACAAGCAGCATGTGCCCAATTCCTGCCGCTGTGAAATGGAAGCATATGTGCACTCTCTGAATCTTATGAGCTTCCCATTGTAATGTGTTATTGATGAAATAGAAACAGAGAAAGTCTCTGCAGGCAAAAATGTGCAAGATTCTGTGTTTTCAAGTTCCCAATTTGTAATGAAAAGAATATTCAAATTCCTCTCCTGGACTAACTTTTAGGTCGTTTCAAGCCTCACGCAGTTGCATCAATAACCTTTGAAAATCATTTGGGGTGACAACAAGACATGAGTTTTACCTTCCATAATGAAGGCTATTTGCAAAGAAGCAAACAGCGAAGAAGCATGCATACAGGATCCCAAACGGCTTAAACATGGGAACATAGAAAGGACCCTTTGCTTGAGTGCACCATATTTGAACTTGGGGCCGGATTACTCCTCCGAAAATCGCCTGTGGCATGTATAAGTTATCGTCAGAGGGCATCATGACATGAGCATTTTTATTTTTATTTCTTTAATTTCTGTAAATTTATGCTATGGTAAATGATACTGAGTGAGTACAAGTAGCCGTGTACTTACGGTTGAAATTATCAAGAGAAGCTTCAAATCCAGTTTTAGCTTCCATGCGCTTAGGTTTCTCTCTACAGCAAAAGAGACTGCTGCACATTGAAGAGTCCCAACTAAACTGTAGAAAGATACCACCTTCATCACTTGTGGGTATCGCGTCAATGTTCCAACCTGACAAATAAAGCAACATTATCACAAAGCATGCAAAAGAACATACAGGACTGTTTTATCTACTTTTCAATTTTGTGGCTGAATAAACTGTTGGAGTTTTATTAAGGAATGAAGCGGTACCTGAATGATGTTCCATATACAGACAGATAAAGATGCACCAGCGAGCAAAATGCCACCAACAGCCCAATGCTCAGGCGTCGAGGAGTAGACGAATAGTTGCTGATATTGAAGTCGATCGGGGACGAAACTGCAGATTTACTGACGACAGGTCCCTTATAGAGATCGACAAATATTGCCCCCACAACTGAAATAAAGGTACCGATTACTTTCGCTTGGATGCTTGAGCTTCTCCAGTCTAGCTTTATCGTCCTAATATTGGTAAAGTATAGTTCAGTCACTATTTCATTTCCAGAGGTGCACCTTTATGAACTACCAGCAATCCTTGTTTGCTCAGGACTTTGAAATAAGATCATGACATTAAATATCAGACAGAGAAAGAACTTAACGGTTTAGAAACGGTGAAGACCTGAGTAGTAAGGCCAAGAGGAAGGAAAATGTCGGAACCAAGTGTCCCATTGCGCAAACAAGAATCGGAGAACTGAAATCTAGGCCGATGAAGGCGAGGTACTGAGTTATGGTTATCCTGCAAGAACACATCAGTAACAGGTTACACTTCATTCTCAATGCCTTCGTGGACCCAAAGAGAGGCGAGATTTATGTATTGATCTAACAGGTCCATTTTAAATCGGTTCCCACTTGTCAAACTTCAAGGTACATATATCGAGTCTATCTCATAGACTTTCAAGAGCTAATGACTATAAGTCCATACTACACACGGTCTATGCAAAGCATTACAACAAAGAACATTCCAGGAATGAAGACCACCAATTTAGCCCCTACAGGTACTGAAGCAGATTAGATATTGATTGAGCGAAAAGTGTGAATCGGACGGTGGCCTGGTGAAATGGCTTGGCTGGTTGGCACTTGAACCAGCCTTTCGTAGATTACCAAGAGCAGCGTCGAGCCAAACCCAACTTCAAGCCTTGGGAGCCTCACTGACGCCACCACCGCCAGATGTAACATCTACAAAGAAGGTGTATATAACTTCTGGCTTGGATCAGCCTGACGAGGCTGAGCTCGCCCGTAAAAAAGAGCTGACATGTCCAAGTCCTCCCAACTCAAACTTTCCTTGAATTTGGACCCAAAAACCCTGCAGAGTTTGGTCCAGTGATTGGAGGGCCTCTCAAGCCCATTGAGCCGCCAAGCAACAATTAGGTGTAGACCGCGGGGTGAGCAGGTTCAATTCCAACTAAGGCTGTGCAAAAGAACTGAGAACCATCCGAACCACCCTGGGAATCGGACAAGACCGCCCCGAACCGGCGGTTCCCAAGGGAGCCGGTCCGATTCCCAAGGGAACCGGTCCAGTTCTTAGTTCCAATTTTTTGAAACCATTGAGTATCGGTCCGATTTTCGATTTTAGATGTGGAACTGCCCACCCACCTATCTAGATCAAACTGGTAATATGTAAATATATATTTAATTTTTAAGAAAAGTTTCCAACCAAAAAAAAATTTAAGAAAAATGAAAATCTTAAAACCCTTAATTTGGAGCTTAACATCCATTAATTAAGTGTTTGTCTTCTCTCATTCTTACTTCGTCTAAATTATTTCACTATCTTTCACTTACGGCCTTGACTCTTAACTTTTAAATATGAGTCCAATCTTTTTATTGATATTGCAACTAAGAATATGGAAGTTCTTTGTTTTTTGCTTTAGCTTGCTGGAAAATGTTGCACCAAGTGCATGAAGTTTGGTGGGACTAGTTCCATGGATCCACTCGAAATGGACTGGACCGCAATCTGGTTCTCGGGTAAATCCATGGAACTAATAGGTGATTCTCGTTTCCAATTTTTCAAAATCGATTCTTAGTGGGCGATTCCCGATTTTAGGATGGGAACCGCCTACCCGGACCATGCTCACTCCTGGTTTCAATTGAAGAATTGGACCGATCTAGCCTGTTCTAGATGATTCTCGATTTTGCAAAATTGGAACCGGTGGTCCTAATCCGTTCCCAACTTCAAGTGCGGAACCGAACCGTCCAAATCAAACCGAACTAATATGTGTTTTTTATAATTCTTTTTTACTTATAGAATAAAGATGCTTGCCTTGCATTTCTTTTTTATCTTCAAGAGAAATAGAGTAATTACTATAAATTTGTTGGTCCATATAAATGTATTCTTTTATTTTTCAACATATGTTTATATGATGCCATGTAATAGAGTAATAAGTATAAAATTCAGTGGGAGATTGGTCGATCATCAATTAGATCATGTAAAAAAATTTAACAAAAAATCAAAAATAATGCTTTTTTTTTTTTTTGTCTTTTTAATGTTGGGAAACTCCCACTTGTAGCTCTTTAACCAAGAAGATGCATATGGAAGGGGCAAACGAAAAGTTTGGAGTTCAAGATGTAGAGAATACAAAAACCAAAAATTTAAAAATTTAATAAAGGAATTACCAGTTCCAGGACCGACTTTGGAACTGGACTAGATGGGTCGGTTTGATTCCAAGACCAAATGGGCCGGTTCTTGATTATACAAACTAGGAAACCTTGCCTAATCCAATTCCAAATGTCAAGATAGATTTAGGGTAGGACTCACCCTGAAATCGATTACCCTTGCATGATAGCCATTGCGTCTTTCAAACAAGAAAAGAAAGCAAGAACATAAGGGGAGGAGAAATGTTGAGATTGTAATTTGGTGTCTAAGACCTCAGAAGTGCATCTAGCATACAGAGGAGGGAAGAGACAAGGATCAGGAGGGAGAGAGCGAACCCAGTTAAACCCAAGAAGAAGAGACGCAAGAGTAGAGTCGGGGTGATGGCTGCTTCCTCTGTTCTGCAAGCCAAAACATATAAGACAACCAGCAAGCGCCCCGTGTCAAATCATTATATGATTACATGGGAAAAGATCCGTACACAAAAGAAATTGATTGTCACAAAACACAAACACGCGCACGACCTGTCTCTATGGAAGACGAAGGCATAGGGGAGGAGGATGAGGGAAGCGAGAGCATTCGTGTAGAGGACGAAGACAAAAGGGCTCATGCCGTTCGACATGGCCGTCTTCGCCAAGATGGTCAATCCGATGGTGCAACCCTCCATGATCACCATCACCACAAACCGGGCCACTTCCATCGCTTTACCGTCCCTCGTCACCTCCATCTCATCCCTCATCTCTCGCTCACTCTCTCTAGCTAGTAAGCCGATACCTTCATCCTCTCTTCGATTGGAAGGATTCTAAAAAAGAATAGATGAACGAAACAATCTCAAGATCAATGCATAATTCAGGCACGAGTTATATACATGCGTTGCTCTAGCTAGAACATGGTGTAGCTCGCACGGAGAGAGTGGAACTCCATGTCCATGTCCTTGGCCTTTATCTGAGAATGCCCACATCAACATGTAAAAATTAGAGAGAGAGAGAGAGAGCAACCCTTCGAGGAGTTGTGAGGGTACTGAGAGGGAGAAAACGCTACTCGTTTGCATCAACCTCGGATCATTGCATGAAATAAATCGCGGGGCCACAAGTTTCTTTTTCGCCCTTTTGCCCTTGATTTCGTTTTGGGAAAGACTTGAGCACAACACGTCCGGTGCCCATTTGTCACATGGTCCCTTCGGTGATCCTGACGGAGCACACGGACAATTCTTGACAATTTTACTAAAATTATCGAATTAAATGGATCCGGGACCATACGTTAGTTTTATAATTCTTTATAGGGGTGTGTTAGTGGTTCACACTCAAAAAGGTCCCATCCCATGTCCTCAGGGCCGGCCAACTTGCTTCTTTTTTTTTTTTTTTTTTGGGTGAATCAACATATCTTTTATCTTTTTTTTCTCAAACTCAATATTTTATCTTATATATATAATTATTCCGGCATCTAACTTGAGTATGTCAGATTAAGATGAGCTCCTCTTCCTCACCCGTGGCTCACTGACATCTCCTGCTGCCTATTTATGCCTGAACCATCGGTTAATTAATTATGATTCTTTCTGGACTTAGCAGGATCAGCTGCTCCCCTAACCACGCGATTTCTCCATGTTTCCCATAATGAGATCGAAAGAATTCGAAGTTGATTTTCGGTCACAAATGAATCCACAGCTTTTGCTTAAAAATTGAATTGAGGACATCTTGTACGAGTAGAGAATGTTCTTGAAAGAGCATATATGATTACGGATTTGGTCGCTAGCCAATGCATAATTAGATGTGTTTTGGAAGTTGAAGTTCATGTTCAATCAACGCAAAGCTCCCTAGCCATGATTCCCCAACTCTCCCTTGCCCAGAAAGTAACCCCAACCAGTCACCAATTCCAGCCGTATCTCATCCCATACCGTTGTCAATTCCGGGATCTAACCAACTACACATTCACTTGCGCGCACTAATCATTGGCACCCTCCAATCAACATCACCTCATTGACAAACTACACGATCGGATGCAGCAGTTGAGTCTGCCCCCTCGTTTCTTTTCCCAATTTTCTGGGGATCTCTCTTTTGCTCCCTCCCTCTTTTTTTCATGCATGAGTCTTTGCCTCACCGTAATAGGGGAGAGACTAGACAGGTCAGTAGTCTCCTCAATTATATGAATAAGAAAAATCAATTATATACGAGACTCTCCTGTAAGATGGGCATCATGGGTAACCAGATTCTACTTTTTGGCCGATTCTAAAGTCGACCCTTTGAAAACACTTTAGTGCCTGTTTGATTTGGCCAAGAAGCTGACGTGCAATTTTTGCAGCAAAAGCAAAGTCACCCTCTCATGCGGCCGAGTGGGGGCAAAGAGGCTGAATGCAGCTGAAAGACCACACCGTATGCAGCCAGTCTCTTCATTTTCAGGAACAAGAGACAAATGCAGAGCAATCGACCCCTCAAAGGCATTAAGAGCCAGTTCGAACTTCGTTCAAGATATGTCTGGGACTCAACAGGAATAGTGGGTATGATAAGAATAGAAGCCACACTTGTAGGAATACTAATAAGACTGCAGAAGACTCAGCACGATCGTGCCTCCCATGTTTTGGGGACAGCTCCACACAATTTATATTTAGCATGACTCTGCAAGGCAGTCTATGGACATCATTCATTCAGAGGGAAAAAACGGATCCCATAAAGAGACGAAACTATAGCTTTTTACCTAAATGGTCAGTAAATGCAATAACATTCATGATAAATTGTCATTAAAAGATAAGCTTTCGACACAAAAATACATATCCTTTAATAGGACAAAATTCTTTTGAAACGTCGACAGATTCAAATTGTTTTTGTCGCAGGAAAAGGGAAGCAGGGAATGGGCATGCATCATCATAGATATACGTATGATCACACAAGCATGCACGATTACACAAAGCCTAACCGATTGGCATGTTAAAAGAAGACAACTTAAAAGTCAATATTGACCACCGGTGCATTGATCTTGTTCTTTGAATGAGCGTTTGGATAGAAATCTCTTGCTTAAAAAATCCCGCTAAAACTCAAACAATGTTGAGCGTACAATAAAATTAGCTAGATTATATATACATGCCTAATACCGACTCTTTTGAATCAAGGACAGAAGAGATGCCAAAATTGTCTCCTGTGGCTCGGAAGCGGCAGAATTAGTATCAGTATACTCAAAATAAAAGGGCAAAAGAAAAGGCCAGATGTTATATTGATATAGGGGGAAACACCCCTAACACCTTAACTTTAAAGAATAATTATCAATTGCTAAAGCTACTTCTTTCTCAATAAGAAATGTCAGCCGGGACAAAGATTCTGCAAAGCATTCGACTCAAACAGAAAAAATCAAATTCAGAAGTACATCTCTCTTCCTTTGTTGCCAATATCCACCAATTGCAAGGTGAACCTAGGAGAAAATGGTCCAAGTCACACTTTTCCTCTGCCATACAATCTACTTAAGACTTCTACACTGACTGAAGCCTAATGAATTTCCGCTATTTACCTAACACATACACTGACCATGACAAGAATTGTGAGCCACGAAGATCAACCACGATGCTATCTTTTCATATTTGCAGCAAGGGTTTACGACGATTTTGAACACTCAACCATTTCAGTTTATAACCACAATATGCATTCCAGCAAAAGTGGTGGTAATCAAGCATGAAGTACATAGATTATCTTAGACACCATATCTTACCACAGCAGGCAATAGTGTGATCTAGATTGCGGATAATTGAAAAATAAAAAGAAAAGCTTTGAGTTGAGAAGAGCCTCCTTTTTGTCATGTCATCAATGCAGCTGTCTCCATTCTATTAAAACAAACACTAGTCAAGCACATTAAACAAACTTGACTTGCTGAAGATGTTCAGTATCCTTGCTCTGTGGCATGTACAATTTGCTTTCTTTTTTCACTCTTAGGACAAGGAAGTCTATCTCAGGTAGCTAAATTGGGAGAAGTATCCTCACTAACCTTGCAGGCTTAGTAAAATACATGCTAACGCCCATATTACTAGCTCAAACACAGGACCATTGGTATAAAAAATTGAACATGTACGGGATGCCTTATCCACACACATATCCATTACTCAACCACTAAACCAATTGCATGCTGTTTGAGTGAAAGCAAATTAAAATAGAGGAATGATTAATTGCAGGATAAAGGCTGAATTGCTCTCCACCAACAACCGACTATTGTATAGGGCTCAACATTTTTTTATTACGTTTTTCAGTTTCTGTGTTTCACATAAATGTCCTTGAAACCCAGTACAGGATAGAGAAGCTGCCAATACCTTTCTGATGTAGACAACCCACATCTTTATGTATGGATAAAGTATCATTTTCTGTCCAAAGGAATTTCTTCTTTCATCACAATTTACATGGCCAGAAACAAAAGTTTTGCTAAATATTTACATCTCTTCAACAATAGTTTGCAAAAGAGGGACCTTTTTCTTGTTTGGTTCCACATTACCCACTGAGATAGCAAGATCCTTTTTCTGTTCTTTGGCTTTACCCCACATCACAGAATAAAATCCAACAACAATTGCCACCGATCCTACCAAACTGCAAAGATGAAACATGTAACTTATGAAGCTGTCACAGTTACTAACACAAAATTAAATTATAGAAGAAAGGGAAAGCTATCAGTTGCAAGAACAGCAGCATTGAACACATGGGCATCACAAAGTTTGATTAAAGCAAGTACATAGATTAGAAATACCTTCCAAGATAAAAGTTATCTCCCAAAAATAGAACACCCGCAACAGCTGCAATGACAATCCCCAGGGGCTTGAACATCGATACAAAGACAGGTCCTGTTCTGTGCAGGCACCATGTACTTACACCAACTTGGAAAGCAGAGCCAAAAACGGCCTACATCATAAACCTAAAGTTACCAACTAATTTTGCAAAAGAAAACATAGGTAGAAAGTGACGTCATGGCAATAAACAACTGCAAATCCGCTACAAATGGAACCACAGCACCAATATCCTTGCAAAATCGCTACACTACATGAAATGAAAACAAAAAAAGGTTACCTGGAGCAAAATTGCTCCAGTACATGAAACAAAGACAGAATAAGTTAAAAATAAACATTTAATACAATAGGGATAAGCTTCTATAGTATAAGTCAATCAAGCTCCAAATTTAGCATAGAAAAATATTTCAGCAGAAGACCCTACTGAGTAAAGAACCGCCATCAACCGCATGTTGTCCTTTAAGCTCCAAGCACTTGACTTTCGTTCCACAAAGAAAGATATGGCAGCAGACTGGATGGCCACAAAGAAGCAGTAGAAGAAGACTATAATCAACTCTGCTGGATATTTTTTCAGCACTGATGCCTGGAAGCATTAAAAGCAGAAGGCTAACTATTTAGAATTAATATGGTTTGACTAAGTGAGACTTCAATTGAGTTTCCTCTAGACCTTACCTGTACAATGAGCCATGATGAAGCCATCACACAATCACCTACAAGAAGCAAACCTCCTAGAACCCAGTTTGACTCTGGTGTCAGAAGTTTATGATGCAAATTGAAAACTTCATTATGCAAGTTTGAAAGAGAGGATGTTGTCACAATAGCTGGCCCCTTGTACAAAGTGACAACAAATGCACCGGCAACACATACTATGGTTCCAGCACACTTGGCCAAGCTACTTGAACTGCTCCAGTCTAATCTCTCCAATCTGAAGCACCAACCACGTAATTATTAATCAGCAGGCGAGACAACATGAAATTACCAGAATCCTCAAGTGTACCAATCCTTCATGTACTACTAAGGGAAGTGTGCACCAATGGTTATTCCAAGAATTTCAGTCCACCATTTTTGTATTCTAGCATTCTAGCATACAAAAATTTCAATATTACTTGTTCCCAGTCTGAATACCTAGCAAGGACCGTTTATTTTTTCAAGCCAAGACAGGTGGAAGGATCCTCATCCGGATATCAAGCATGGAAGCTATATAGTACAAAAAAAAAAAAAAAAACCAAGGGCAACAAGCCAAACAACTTCACAGAATGGTCGACCCCTCAGTTCGTGATTTGATGTTTTCAGTGCAAGCTATCTAGACAAGAGATTACCTATGGAACTGGAAAAGGAGACATACTTAGGAACTACATATTTAAGGTAAGTTTCCCAGCGTAATTCCCAGCGTAATTTTCATCAATTTACCTATTAAGGGGCACCCCTAAATTCAGGAGCACATTACTGAAAAGTATCTGGATAAACTGATCTTTTGTATTACAGGCATGTTATACTCTCTAACATAACTTAGGCTTTAGGAATCCAGGATATAAGCTGGAAGTGTAATTGTATTACGAACTTTATTTAGTTAGTCAGTAGCCAATTCTGCACTTCGTTGGCAATTTCCAAACATAACTACCAAAGAGAACATTTTACAATCATAAAATAGAGAAAGAACAAGGCAAGGGAATGCTTCAAACGATATCCAGCTCCACGGTTAACAACCTCACAATGCGCTCCTAGCAGTCGGCACGCCTCTTTCAAGACAAGCGGTACTCCCCACTCCTTTTCCCGTCCCTCAGTTACAACCAAGAGCATACAATGATCAAGGTACATGTGATATAGGCCAAAGTTCTACTTGAAAAACCACTAGCTCGCTGCATCTGACGGGCGAAGAACCGAGCAATAAAGAAGCACTGAGCCAATCAAAACTACTATAGTGACCTGAAAATGATGGCAAGTAGGAAGGTGAAAGCCGGGACGAGGTTGAGCAAGGCCGAGCCGAGCGTGGGCGAGCTGTAATTGATCCCGGCGTACCCAAGTATCTGTGCCAAGCAACTGTATATAAGAAAAAAGAGAGCACCGAAGGCAAAACCCAGCATCAACAAAAATCCATCTAATCAGTAGGAATCGACCGAAAGAACGAACGAAGGCACGTAAAGATTTCCCCATTCGAAGCCAATCGAAGCAGTTCACTCCGAACTCACCCAAGGAGGCCGAGCACGAAGAACTGAAGAACCAGTGACGGAGTCAATGGAGGACGTCCCGACCTGCAAACGGTGGGGGAAAAGCCTCGTGACAATCAACCAATAGAAACGCCGGTAACCTCACGATTACCAGATGGAGAGGCATGACCTGTGGAAGATGAGGGAGGCAGGAAGCAAGATGAGAGAAGCGAAGGCGTTGGAGTAGAAGACGAAGACGAGGTTGCTCATGCCGTTGGACATGACGACTTTGCTCACGATCATGAGGCCGACCTGCGCGCACTCGGCCATCACCATGCCGGCGACCGGCGCGGCGAGCCTCGTCCCCATCGGTCGTCGCTCCGCCGCCGACTTCAACGGCGGAGGAGGAGATGGAGCTGGAAGAAGCGCTGCGCCGAGCCGAGCAGAGCAAGAAGCGTGCTCGCTTTTGCGTTTGACGAGCTGTTCTTGGAGCTGTTTGGTTTTTGTCTTCTTCTGCGCAAGCGGAAGGTGCAGGTTACAGCTGATTGGTTGGGGGATTCCAGCATCGTTTGGTACGGGCCGACACCTCAGCATGTACGAGGAGCACTTGTCGATGGATCACAGCCGTTGAATCTCACGCGATTCAACGGCCGAGATTCATGGAGCTCGTATGAACCATGAACCTGGACCATGTAATGAATTTTCTACACCAAGCATGATCATGACCGAAATCTTAATGCATGAAAATTTGGTAGGTTGAGTAAAAATTGACCGAACATGTATGCTACTCTCATCTTCACCTATTCCCACTTTCTTTTTCGAAATTATTCATTTTCTTGAACTTTTTTATGTATCTTTTTCCTCATTTTATGCATTTACTTAACATTCATAAAGTCAAAAAAACATGATTGCGAGATTTTATATAAAAATATAACTTGACCTTTACGTAAAATTGGTATATTCGAATTTGCATTGATCTTACTTTTGGGATAAGAGCTCGTGGCTTGAACTCTACGGGACAAAGCTTGATCCCATGAGCTTTGTTCATAGTTCACCTTGACCGCGGGCACAAGCCTTCTATAGAGGATGTACAAACATTAATGTATATACTTGCTTTTAAAAATCTACATTTAACAAAAATAGAATATGGATAGTGAGAAGAAGATACAAGTTGAAATCTCATAATGAAACTCTAATTGCAAAATATAGATTTTTAAAAGCAGTATATACATTAATGTCTGTACATCCATTTGCCAAAACGAGAATGCACCCAAATAGTGAAAAAATCTTTCACCAAAAAGTGCATTCTTGATTTTTAATGGAAATGCATTCTATGGTGATTGCAGGCAAAAAATAAAAGAAAGCTTCTAAAATGAAGATGTAAAACGTAAATTCTAAATATATAGTACTGGAGATGATAAAACAAGTGTTGATGATGAAAAAGACACACTAATACATTGATTAAATGACATTAGGAATCTGCTTGCGTTTAGAAGACCATCCTCTTTACAACGAATGCTATCGGTATTTATGCTTTGCTAATCACTATTACAACAAGTACTTATCACCCTATGTGGTAAAACAAGTGCACGTTTTTTTTTTTTCCTCAGATTTCCGGCGTGCCCGTTATGCATTGACAATTGTTATCCACAAGAAGTTACAAATCCGGAGGTCACTAGGACACTCAACCGTCACTCTGCATTGGTGCTTCCATTTGACATCCTTGATCAATGTGCTCTCCTTTTTGTGTCCAACGCTAGGCCAAATTTCAAAATTAGCTGGTTACCGGTAGGCTCTGTCGATGAATCATGATATTTGCTGAACATCCCTTCGCTTCTCGTCAACATCAAATATTACGTAGCTATAGACGAGCATATCATACTGTTGTCGATGTCCACACACTCGAAACTCCTATCAAATCTGTCATTTTATTGGTGCTGCCGCTATTCTGGAAGGAATAATCAATTCGAATCCATTTCAAAAGGACAAAAAAAGGGAACATCTCTGTAGATGTGTACACACCTTTGTCTCTTTCCTTATGATTCTTCCTCTTCTTTTGGCCGTGAATATCTACACACTCAACGATTTGCTTTGGAGCAAAGGAATCTTTTGGCTGGAGGATGCCAGGCTCCCATCAGCCCCACCGCTGTCCTCGATTGTCTTCTCTTCCTCTCTGGACTTTCCCCACATGACCGCGTAGAATCCCATCGCAATCACTGCTGCTCCAATCAAGCTGCCAAAACCAGAAGGCAAGTAAAGGACCAAATCAGATACTTTTTTAACAATTAGAAAGTAGTCCTCGTACGGCTCATCTTCCGACCCTGTTTTGCTCCTTCGCGTATGCATGTAATGACATAGACTCTGGTTTTTTACAGAGTCTTTGGCAAATCGCCAGAGTTGAGCAATAACCGTTTGGTTTTAAAAAGTTAATCTGAAGAGCATGGCAATCTATGTTTTATATCTTAAGAATATCTGTTGCTATGTTTGAGATGAGCTCGTGAATGAGCTTTTTCTCTTATGAACACATCTTTTTCTTAATCTCTTTTAATGAACTAGATTATTGATTATAGAAAAAGATGGGGTATAGGAATTTCAATGGAGAGGAGAAGAGGGCCTTTGTACCTTCCAAGGTGTAACTTTTCCCCTAGAAATATGAACCCCAATCCCACAGCAAATACAATTCCCAAGGGCTTGAACATGGAAACAAAGACAGGTCCAGCTTTCTTCAGGCACCATGTGCACAATGTGACTCTAAAAACACCGGCAACCAGAGACTGCATTTACAATATTAATCCGACTTTTATCTTCAAACTCGAAGTCGACCAAAAGTTTAGACTTTAAGAGAAGCAAAATCACACGCTTACCGAGTATAAAATAGCGGTCAAACCCACATCGAGTTTCAGAGTCCAAGACTGCGGCTCTCTCACCATAATGAAGGATAATAGCCCGGAAAAAATTGTTGCAAAGAACATTAGATAGAACATTATGTTCAACACCACGGGGTAATCTTTGAGGATAAATGCCTGCAAGATTACAGATTTTTTGTACTTGTCAAGTCTTTTTTTTAAATTCGTTCTAATGTCATTCCTATTCTTAGGAAAAAATAGGGATTGTTGGTACTAACCTGCATAATGAACCACAATGATAACAAGAAAGCTTCAGCCGCAAGGAGAAACCCACCGAGAACCCAATTCAATTGTCGTGAGAGAAGAGAGACAAGGTGACGGGGATGGACAAAAGAAGGCAGTGAAGGCGAGCGGAGAACCGTCGGACCCTTGTACACAGTGATTACTAATGCACCAAGAATTGATGCAACGGTTCCCACAATCTTAGCTTGGCTACTCGAGCTTTTCCAATTCACCTTCTCCATCCTAGATTTTCAATCCATGAACAAATTCAACAGTAAGATAAGTTCATCTCGTTTCATTGTCTGACAGATATATTGTGCATTGCTGTGTTTTGCAGTTTCATTTGAATGCGCAGCCTCCACTTGCCGAAGCACTGGACTTTCTTGATTTTTGTCCCATTTCAGGGATTTATTCATTTGCAGAGCAACACCTATCTCAGAAATTTTAGGGATCCAGCATCATCAGAAATTAAAGTTATAGAACTATTCATAATCTCTGAGATTAGAAGGACGGATACACAGAAAATGAGAAGTGAATTAAGTCGTAGCGAAGTGAATCACTCCGGTCCTGGTTGAAACAGGAAGTACGGATTTGCTTTGGTCAGACTCGATTAAAAGCATTATCAACTTTAAGCAGAACCTATGTGAAATCAAACCTCCATCATCCAATTAACACATCATCATCTGCTTCTCTCATTTTTCTTCAAATGGAGGTTATTTAAGTGCACTGCAGATAACGAGAAGAAAGAGAGAACGAACCTTGAAATGACGGCGAGAATGAAAGTGAAAGCTGGGATGAGGTTCATCATGGCCGTGCCCAGCACAGGGGAGCTGTAATCGATCCCGGCATACCCGCATATCTGCGATGCGGATCTGCATCAACCAAATCACTAAAAAAATTCACCACGTTTTCCCGTATCAAACTCTCAGCAGTAGATCAAGACGTTTCGCTTCGAAAGAATTCCAAGAAAAGCAAAATCCAGCAAGTCCGCAAATTAATGCGAAACGAGGACACTTCACTCACTCACCCGACCAGAGCGAGCAAGAAGATCTTGCGAAGCACGGAGAAAGTGAGAGGAGGGCACGACCCTGACCTGCCAAACAGAGCAAACAAACAAGTCAAGAACTTAAAACCCTCTCCTCCCCCCCTTTCGCCTGCCATCAATGGAGCTAGCGAGTGACAGGCATGAGCAGAGCACTAACCTGCGAGAGACGATGAAGGGGCAAGGAAGGAGGACGAGAGAGGAGAGGGCATTACAGTAGAAGGCCAAGGTGTACTTGTTGAGCCCGTCGGACATGGCCATTTTCGCCACCACCATGCTGCTCGCTTGAACCAGAACCACCATTATCATCCCCACGAACGGCAGCGAACCCCCGGCCCTCCCCTCCATCTCCATCTCTCTCTCTCTCTCTCTCTAGCTCTCTTCTCAGTTCGTGGGAGAAATAATTGGAGGACCCCGAGAAGCTTTCCTCCGTTTTACGGGACCGCCATCGATTGGATGCTTTTGTTTGACTTTAAAACTGACGGAAGACAAAGATCTCTCCCTCCAACTTTTGATGCGCTGTGATATTTTAATAGCTTGCGGAAAGGAATGCGGGCGAGCTTTATTGACGCGGCTTTTTTTTAGTTCATGATAAATTAAACATATGTGTGATTGCTTCCTTTTGCACGATACGATTCGTTCGTAGTGTAACAAGTTCGGATTCGGGATGGACGGGGGACCGTGCAGAAGCATAAATTCTAGGAGAAATACTGAACGTTGTGAGCAAATTTAACTGTTCGGATAGTTACTATTGTAAGAAAAGGGGCAGGGCGTTTTAGGTGTGAGAGCGAGAGAAGTCAAAAGTCTCTGGGGATTTGTACAAGCTTGCGATGGACATCATGTCATGATGGTTAAGTGACAGAAGTTTCTAAAGCTCTTGCCTAGACGTGTACGTGTTCGCAAAGTGATTGCTTTACATTAATTGGTTACATTTAGCAAAACGTTCATTGAACAGTTGTTGCAATGGGAGTTTGGGTATGCCACAGTCTCCGATTGATCTTGAACCTGGACCAAACTAGCTGTACTCGATCAGCTTTGATCTGTTTCAGTTGCAATATGCTAAACCAAACTGAATCCAATTTCAAGGTGCCAATTCGGTGCCTTTGTAGTTGCATATCTTTAGCGTGATCTTGTCGAGACAATAGAAGTTAGAAACCCCCAAAAGTAAGAAGGATTAGAAGGATTTTAGTCTTAATAGAAGCTAATGTCATAATTTTTCCATTTTTATTCAGAAGTTTCGTCTTCTCTCATTAGTCGCTCACCTACTATTAGCCTATCAGTCTCTTCCTTACCATTGGATGAATCATTTTTCAGTTTATTGGCAATCGTTTGATTGGTTGCCCAGCAACCACCCGAGAAAAAGGAAATAATTGTATAAATTATTAAAAAAATTCATGAAAATGCAATATATATATATATATATATATATATATATATATATATATATGTCCATACAAGAGCCAACTATGCCACGTAAGATGATCAATGCCCACGTAAGCGATGCTCAACAAAAATTAGCTGGAAGAATTACATTAGCGATTTGTATAAAGGTTAATGATTAAATTAATAAAATTAAAGAGTTTAAAATTGAATTAGCATTTATAAAATGGATTTATGACTATTGTAGTAATTACCCCTTTGGTAGACGTATTATGTTTCGTCAATATTTCCTTACTTCTTTCTTGATTTTATGATGCTTCATTCAGTAGATTCATTACATTTTAACAAAGCACGGTTTGTAAGACATTACTATATTCACAGTCTTATTCAAATTTCTATATGTGTGATCGTGTAGGCACAAATAACTTAATTCTTGAGTGCTTTGCTTACTTGGGATTCACTAGGCTAGATGCTCTTGTTTCCATCCCAGATTTATCTTCGAGGCAAACTAAATATACATAAATTCACTAAAGTCGATTATGTATTCGGATCAACAAAATCCTTATATTAGTATCACGTACCCTCTCTCCAAAGAATTGATTTAGGTTCTGTCATAGTCTCCTCCGAGCATAAAAGAGTCATAAAATATAATTGAAAGAGAATCTTTGTTTTTTATTTTTTATTTTTTTCCTTTCTATCGCGGCTTGATTCGCCATTCCTAGAAGTATTGTAACGATGAGCATGCTTATTGTCGTGGAAAGACTATAGGGCAAATGCTATCCTTTTGCATATGGGTCGACTAATATAGTTGACTTAGATGTATTTCTTCGTGTGTATACAAAGATAAGTATAATAATGCATGCTATTTCCGCAACAACGCATGGTGCATAAATACTATATAAATGTAAAAAGTGCTCGTGAGCTCAAATTTAGACCCACGCACGTTTCTTGATGGGGAGGGTCCGGTTGCCATTGCGGTTGCCTATTTGAACCGTGACTGACGCTGTGACACAGCAATGCACGGACCGGGCGACCCGCTCTTCTGGAGCGGGTTTAACGGGCCCACGGACCCACGTGGGCTGCGGAAGCTGAGAACGGAAGCCCAGCCATCGAAAAGCCCATACGAGGCCCAATGCGAGGTCGCTGGGAAGTTGGCGCACATGCTTTCTTTGCCCACATCTTAACACGCACACATACGTCGTCCCCTTTCACGTCGCATCAAATACGCGCGCGCGCACTCCTTCGCATTTCCTAATACAGGGGCTCCCTATTTCATGATAGGATGTTTAAATTAAATAATGCTTTTATTTAACAATTTAAACCTTTTAAAACAATTGATAGTGGTACCATCAAAATTTATTATGATATTAGAGTAAGAGGAGCGTTAAAATATACAAATATTTAATCACGCTTTTATCTTACAGCTTAAATTTTTAGAACAGAACAATTAATTATGATCTCAACGAATTTCTTAATAAGTTCCCAAGTTTTCTATACAGCATACACTACTTTTTTCGTTTTCTAGTTCTTTAACCCATTGACCTTGGGGTTTTGAATGGGGAAACTTGTCAAAAAATTCATAAACTTGTTATACAATGGCTAATTCAATTTTAAAATTTTCAATCGTGTCAATTTAATCATTGCAACTAATTCTAATAAAAAATCGCTGACATGACAATCTAGTCAACGTCGCCTATCTTATGTAGAGGTGATCGATTCCCAGTCCAATGCAATGGAACCGATCACTTTCTTTTTTCCCATTATTTATATGCCCTCTATTGTGAAGAAATGGATTAAAAAAACTTGTTACTTTTTTTTTTAAAGAAAATTTTAAAAAAAGTATATGTAATCGGTCCGATTCTCCCTTAAAATCAGGAATTGGACTGCCCAAACACCAGTTCTACTTTTAGGAATTGTGACGGGTGATTCGTTTTGCACACCCACAGTCTTATATAACATGGCTAAGTGATGTGGATAATTTTTTAAAATTTTTCTAGAATTTCTTTTTTTCCTTTTTCATAAGTTAGTCATTAGCAACATACCATGAATAACGACCCATAAGGGTTAGCCTTGCTTGGGCAAGGGCTACCCTTACCCGCAATTAATGAGGCCCACGACCATCACCAAGCTTTCGCCCCTTGCTAACCTCAATAAAAAAAAAGTTAAAAAAAAAATTTAAAATTTAAAAATCTAAAAATTATAAAAAAAAATTAAAAAATTATCTATGTTAACATTGACGATATCACGTAGGACGATTGGAATCCACATAAGCAATTTCAGGCCAAAATTGACCAGAATTGCTATATTGATAAATTATTAAAATATTTAGAACTAAATTAACATAATTGAGAAGATTAGAACTGAATTTACATTCATAAAATAGATTTAAGGATTTTTTGATAATTTTTCCACTTTAAATGCTATCCCAATTGATCGGCTTTGTTTTTTCGGTGTTTCTTTTTTCATTCCTCCGACTCCGAGCAATCCGATCATCCCCGCATTTTCTCAGGTTTTTCGTTTCAAAAAACCTTCTTCTATTCTCGACCTCTGATTACTTTCTGCCATCACTTCGTTTCGGACGGAACCACAGCGATTTGCGTCAGATAGACAGTGCGCTCTCTTTTTCTCAATCTGCTCAAGTGTCTCTAAGGTCGTCGTTGTCCTCTCAAGTTTCGATTTTGTCTGTAATGGTGAATTGGCGATTGGTTCTTCTTCTCTGTTTCCTTGGGTGCGCGAAGGTGTGGAGAAGACGAAGGTGGAGGGAGAGGTGAAGAAGGTGACGGTGGAAGGGAAAATGGATGCCGTGAAGCTTCGCGAGAAATTGCAAGAGAAGACGAACAAGAAAATGGAGCTGGTGTCTCCATTGCCCAAGATAGTCATGAATGTTTTCCAGATTCTTCATTTTTTTGGCAATGCCCCTGTGTTGGTATTTTCACGTGTATTTCATCACATCGGAATATTCAATTCGAATTCATTTCAGCAAGACAAAAGGGAACATCACCGTGAACATGCATAAAACTTTTGTCATTTTCCATCTTTTCCTATTTCGCCAAAGAGCATCTACACGCTCGAAGCTTTGTTTTGGAGCAAAGGAATCTTATGGCTGGAGGATCCCAAGCTCCCACCCTCCATTGTCCTCTCTTCCTCCTCTTTAGACTTTCCCCACAATGCCGCGTAGAATCCCATCGCAATCACCATCGCTCCAATCAAGCTGCCAACACCCGACAAGAAAAAAAAAACATAAAAAAAAAAGAAGAAGAGTGAAAAGTAAAGAGTATGGCGATTATAGTTAATATCTTGAGGATGTATGTCGCCAATACTGGAGATGAGCTCGTGAAGGAGCTTTTTCTCTGATGAACGCATTTTCATAATACCTTCTAATCGATCAGATTCTTGATTGTAGTAAAAAAATGGAGTGTAGGCATTTTAATGGAGAAGAAGATAGAGAACTCATACCTTCCAAGGTGTAACGTCTCGCCTAGAAATGTGAACCCTAATCCTACGGCGAATACAATCCCAAGAGGCTTGAACATGGTGACATAAACAGGTCCAGTTCTCTTTAAGCACCATGTGCACAATGTGACGCTGAAGATGCTAACAACCACAGCCTGCATATGCAATATCATGGCGTGTTTGTTTCATTCAAAAGGAAACTATTTTCCATGAAAATCATTTATTCGGTGATTTCCAGAAATTGATTTCTTTATTACTAGAATAAAAAGCCATTCTATCCCAATCTCAGCTTGTTGTTTTTAATCCATGGAAAACATTTTTCATAGATTAATGAATTTTCAGTCATTCAAACAATTGAACTCTCAATACTACTTTTGTCTTCCAATGCAAAGTCGAATCAAAATCTAGACTTGAAGAGTCGTGGTATTATGTGCTTACCGAGTATAAAATAGCGATCAAGCCCCTGTCGAGTTTCAAAATCCATGACCGTGGTTCTCTCACTGTAACGAAGGACAATAGCCCGGCGAGAATTGTCCCGAAGAGCATTTTGTAA
The DNA here is from genome assembly GCA_014182365.1 of Eucalyptus tenuipes. Taxonomy (NCBI): domain Eukaryota; kingdom Viridiplantae; phylum Streptophyta; class Magnoliopsida; order Myrtales; family Myrtaceae; genus Eucalyptus; species Eucalyptus tenuipes. The sequence continues at coordinate 24,536,428 of CM024538.1, read as the reverse complement.
AACATTATGTTCAGCACCACGGGGTAATCTTTGAGGATAGATGTCTGCAAGATTCAAGATTTCTTTACTTCTCGAGTCTACTTCTGTTTAACGTCGGTAAAATTCTAACTGAAAAAAGTAAGGATATTGGTGCTGACCTGTATAATATACCATAATGATAATAAGAAAGCATCGGCCGTGAGGAGAAACCCGCCAAGAATCCATTTCGACTGTCGCGAGAGAATCAAAAGAAGGTGACGAGGTTGAACGTAAGGAGGAGGTGGAGGTGAGCGGAGGATCGGCGGACCCTTGTAGAGAGTGACTACTGATGCACCGACGATTGATGTGATGGTTCCGACAAGCTTAGCGTGGCTGCTTGAGCTTTTCCAATTCACTTTCTCCATCCTAGTTTTTTTAATTCGATAAAACCAGTTCAAGAATGAAATAAGTTTGTCGTTTCATCATGGATGACATGTCATGCACTGCTATCTTTTGCGTTTCGTATGAACGCGCAGCCTGCTTCCACTTGCTAAAATGAAGGTTATAGAGCTATTCTACTCTCTGTGATTAAAAGGACAGATGCAAAGAAGAAAATGATGAGTGAATTGAGTGGTGGCAAAGTGAATTTCTCCGGGCCTGGTTGAAACGGGAACTATGAACTATGCTTTGGTCATACTCGATTAAAAGCACTCACAAACTTTGAGCTGAATCAAACATCCATCATCCAATCAACACCATCATCTGCTTCTCTCGTTTCTTCAAGTGGAGCTATCTTTAAGTGCACTGCAGATAACGAGAAAGGAGAGAGAAAGAACCTTGAAATGACGGCAAGAATGAAAGTGAAAGCTGGGATGAGGTTCATCATGGCCGTGCCCAGCACAGGGGAGCTGTAATCGATGCCGGCATACGCGCATATCTGTGCTACCAATCTGTATCAACAAAATTACTCAAAAATCCACTCTGTTTTTTGGTATGAAATTCTCTGCGGTTGATCAAGACGTTTTGCTTCAAAAGAATTCCAAGAAAAGCAAATCCCAAATCTGCAAATTCATGTGAAGTGAAGAAACTTCCACCCACTCACCCAACCAGAGCGAGCAAGAAGATCTTGCGGAGCACGGGGAAAGTGAGAGGAGGACACGACCCTGACCTGCCAAACGGAGCAAACGAACAAGGCCAGGACTTGAAACTATTTTTCCCCCTAAAGCTGGCATTAATGGAGTTAGCAAGTGACTGACAGCGCAAACCTGCGAGAGATGATGAAGGGACAAGGAAGGAGGACGAGAGAGGAGACGACGTGACAGTAAAAGACCATGATGTACTTGCTGATCCCATCGGACATGACTATTTTCATCACCACCATGTTGCTTGCTAGGGCCAGAACCACCATAATCATCGAGACAAACGGCAGAGAAGCCCTCGCTGTCCCCTCCATCTCTCTCGTCTATCTCTCCTCCCCGTTCGTGGCTTCATACAGATGGAAGACTTCGGGGTTTTTCCTACTTTTTCTGCCGGACAGCCATTGATTTATTTGACTCTAAAATCGATGGTATCGAATATATGCCCCTGCCACTTTTGGTGTCCCATGGAGAAAATATTAACAAAATCTGTCGTGCCAACATAATAAATTGAAAGGACGGATGGATTTTGTCATAAATGGAAAGAAAGAAAGTGAGGTTGATTCACGTGGCTTTTTAAAGTTCATAGAATATTAAACATCTATGATTGCTATTACATAATGATAATAACGTGAATATACAACTATAGTTCTGCTGCTTTTCTTTTCTTGTCGATTGTCTCCAGTGCATTATTGGTCGGCGTCTTCGAGAAGGAGATCATCGGTTCACGTTTCAAAATGGATCTGCCAAGGTACCTGCAAACTCCGGGAAATTTCTGCTTCTTCTCTCGCCCATTGTCCTGTCAGCTTCAGTTTATAAAGGATCTTCCTTCATGGTGCATGTGCAATTTGTGCATAGGGCGGTGCTTCTGCGGTACATCCGCTATACGGTATAATACCGGAGTCGGTCGACTCTCGATAACAATTTATTTGCACGGCACAATACATTGTTAAACGGATTCGAATTTGGCATGAATATAGTAGAGCAGCAGTTTAGACATAATTTTTGTAAAAATTAAATTATGTAGAAAGCGCATGAAATTGTAAAAGTTTTTTAAGCAAATAGAACTATACATATAATAATTACTCTTGTGGGAAAATGGGCGGACTATTTTGTAATCCATGATGATGTTCAATTATATAAAATATTAGGATTAATGGATTCCTAGTCCAATTTGATTCCGAGGTGGAACCAGGAACCGGATCGGGAAGACCGGTTCCCAAATTCCGAGACCAGGGGAACCGAACCGATTGGTCTTGGAACCAGGAACCGACCAACCGACCGGCCCCGTAGAACCGGTAAATTTACTGTTTTTAGCCAAAAATAAAATGAAAAATGAGAGAAATTTGGAGGAATTAGGATTTTTCTTAAGAAATTTAAAAATATTAAAATATATTATATATATAATTAAACGGTCAGTTGGTCGATTCCCACCTTGGAATTGAAAAATGGACTGACCGGCCACCTGTTCCAAAAGTAGGAACTGAGAACCGGACTGCCCTCACTTTTGGAACCATCCAAAACCGGCCGGTTCGGTCCGGTCCGGTCTGGATGATTTCCGATTCGGGTGATTCCTAGTGCACACCCCTATAAAATATGCCTTTTTTCCCACGATAATGCACAGTGCAAACAAGTGCTATAAAAATGTACGAACTTATTTAGCTCGAAAGGGCGCGACCGCCCGCTGACCTGGCAAGCGCACGGACGGGGCGGGCGACCCCGCCCATCTCGAGCGGCTTTACCGGGCCCACAGCAGGCCTACGTGGGCCGGAGAAAAGCCCATACCAGGCCCAATGCGAAGGTCGCTGAAGGAAGTCGGCGCACGTACATCCTTCGCCTTCGCTCGCCCAACGGACGCTCCTTCGCATTCCCCATTCCCTCTCTGCAGTTTCTCTCTCTCTCTCTCTCTATTCCTCTGTTCTCCAAAGCAACGCTGCGAGTTCGCCATGGGCAAGGTGAGTCGACTCGCTCCTTCCCCTCCCTCTTCCGGGCGTTCGTATCTTCCTCCGTTCCGACGATCGCATCGTTGGGAAATGCGTCGTCATCCTCGGTTTTTTGCTTTTTCGTGTGTGCTTTGCGCAGCAGAAGAATGAAGGTGGCGAGGGGGCGATGGGAGGGGGCGAGGAGGAGGAGGAGGAGGTAAGGCCGGCGAGCAGAAGGAGGGGCGCGTGGCGGTCGTCTTGAAGATCGACCTGCATTGCGGAGGTTGCCAAGCCAAAATCGAGAAATTCCTCAAGAAATTCCCAGGTTCGGTTCTCTACACAGTACATACTGCCTTTAACCGTTTTTTTTTTTTTTCAAATTTTTTTTTCCCAGTTGAGCTTGGGGTTTCGAATGCGTTCCCGGGTGATCGGATTCGTTTCCGATGGAACCGCGGACGGAATATGGATATACATCGGCGAGCTATTGCGCTCTCTGCCTTTCTGAATCTGCTCCGGTTTCTCTCGGTTTGTCATTATCTGCTCGAGTTTCGGTTTTTGTCTGTAATGTTGAATCGAGGTCTGCTTCTTTTTTTTTTTTTTTTTGGTGGGCGAAGGTGTGGAGAAGACGAAGTTGGATGGAGGGGCGATGAAGGTGACGGTGGAAGGACACGTGGATCCCTCGAAGCTGCGCGAGAAGATGCAGGAGAAAACGAAGAAGAAGGTGGAGCTGGTGTCTCCACTGCCCAAGAGAGACAAGGGTCAGTCCAGCGACGAGAAGAAGAAAGCCGATGAGGAGAAGAAGAAACCCAAAGAGGTACATCGGCTTTTTCATTCTCATTTTTTCGATTTTTCATTGGGGATTCCGCGCGTTGCATGGGAGGAGCTCGTCGGCTTGTTTGCTTGCCGAGTTTGTTTATTTCACTTTTTATTTTCGGTTTCAATTGAAAGGGCATTGTTAATGAACTCGAACACGTCCTGATGTACAAGTCTCTGGTGCAGCCTCCGGTGACGACGGTGGTTCTGAAGTTCAGTTGCCTCCACTGCGAGGGATGCATCCAGAAGATCCGCAAGATAATCACAAAAACAAAAGGTTATCTATTCTACAATTCATTTGCGTGATTCAGCCCAATTCCCATTTTTCTGGGGAAGGATGTTCATGATTTTACTTGGGGCGCAGGAGTTCTGGACGTGGGCTTCAACAGGGACAAGGACACGGCCACGGTGAGGGGGGCCATGGACGCCAAGGCGCTGGCGGAGAACTTGAGGGAGCAGATGAAGAGGGCGGTGGAAATCGTCCCGCCGAAGAAAGACAAGGATGGCGGCGAGGCCAAGGACAAGGAAGGCGGCAGCGGGGGGAAGAACAGGAACGTCGGGGGCGGCGGTGGCGGCGGCGGCGGCTGCAGCTGCAACAAGGCAGCGGCGGTGGGGGCTTCATGGGGGCTGCTGGTGGGAGAAAGCGGAAGGCCAGCGGATGGAGTACCAGGGGCCATGCGGGTACGGATACGGGGGCGGCGTGTATTGGGAGCCGATGCACTTGCACGCACCGCAGCTGTTCAGTGATGAGAACCCGAATGCTTGCTCCGTCATGTGAGATGAGAGCTTTTTAGGCAGAGGAAATTAGCATTAGACAAGAAGAGAGAATAGAGGGTACAGTTTAAAAAAAAAAAAAAAAAAAAAAAAAAAGTGACACGTCGATGAGGTTGATCAATGTCTAGCTGGTCAAAGACTACGAAATTGTTACCACTTTCTTGTTCTTTTTCTTTTTGTTGTGGCCTTTGGAATGAGATGTTAGCATTACCGGTCGGTTGATTTGGCTGGTCTAGCCTTCTTTGTTTCTGCTTTGTTTCCTCTCGTCTTGCACATCATTTCGCTAATGTCGATATCCAAATTGGGAGGGACGCGTAGTCGCGTACTGATTTGTAAAAATTCGCCTGGCAAAACGTGAACAGATTACCTAAGATTAATAAGCTCTCGACGTGGTTTTATATTATATTGTATCAAGTTCTAGTACCAAGAGGAATCATTCCTCCATAGCGGGATTGGCAGCGGGAGCAGAGCGGCTCTACTTTTTTGGAGGGGAGGAGGGGGGGCAGGGCCTGTGAAACTGCAGAAATTTGTGGGGATGCAAAAAGACTAACTTAAAATGAAAAAAGTAGCCTCCCTTTTTACATGGGGCTGGGTCAAGTGTCGCTCACTCCCTCATCTGACACATGGGTATTTTTTTTTTCCTCTTTTTATTTTGTTATGTATGTGAAGGGAAAAGAGATAGAATCCACGTTGGTTGAAGTAATTGAAGAGAATGTGGCGACCTTCAAAGCACAAAATCTGATTTTCCCATGCAAAATACGCATGCTAACAGCCTCAAAGAGAAATAATTGCACGATAATTTTTAATGTATCGTGAGAAAATTGAATCATTAAAAATGCATTTGGTTTAGTTTTTAAAAAAAGCCCAAAGAATTTAGGTGATGGTGATTTTTCAAAATGCAAATAGTATCTCGTAAAAGTGTATTAAAATATATTGGAAAGTATTCTTGATTTAAATGTCATTTGAGAAAAATCGCACTTTATGAATAACTTTTGCTATTTTTATTTTAAAAATATCAAACTTTTCCAACAAAACTCAACCGTTGACTAGCCATATCGGCCATCAATCGACCATTGGCGGCCAAATCTAGCCTCCTACCAGCCTCATCTCAAGTTGCACGACACCAAGCGATGCCGCCTAAGGTGCATCACCTCAAGCGAGGCTAGGTTCTCCAATTTTGGAGGTAACATTAGGGTTTTCGACGGATATTTTTGTAATAATGAGAATATAATGAGTGAAAAATTGGAAAGAAAAAAAAAAGTCTATTTACATTTTGAAAAATGCAGCATTTTAAATCATCTCCGAACCTGCCTTGGCCAAAGACTTGAAAATGTATTTGCATTTCCCCCAAAATTTTCCAAAAACATTTGTCAAATGCATTTACATTTGCTCATGGTGGGTTTTGGCAAAGTGGAACCGAACGCTCTCCCATTTGCCGATGAACAGCGGCAGCATTTAGAGGATGATCTCTTTCACCTTTGTGTGCCAGGATAAGTGACAGACCCATGCACATCCAGTCTAATTATTCTTTTTTATTGTTAATATGTATGTATGTGTATATATATATACATATATATATATATATATATATATATGTATAAGTATGCTTTTAAGATTGATCTCCTCGACTCAATTTTGGAGGGACGTAAGAGTCGTTATTAATGAATTGGGGTGTGTTCAGAAGGAAGCAACCCTCCTTCCCTGTCCTCACCCGCCTTAAAGCCTGTTGCGCTACTACCCCCAAGTACTTCCTACCTTTCCTTTTCTTTTCTTCTTTTTGTCCCCTATAATATAATAAAACAAAAACAAAAACCTCAGATTAAGGAGACTCGCCACCTGGAAATTAATGCTTTTTCTTCTTCTTCTTCTTTTAATCCTTTAAAAAAGACTCACAAATCACTTTTAATCAACTCCATTAGAAGAGTTAACAAAACAACCCTTATTGGCTAATTTGCTCCCTGATCGTTTCCCTTTTGGTGGCCCCAGGCGACTCCTTTGCTGTTCCATCGATTCAATGCATTCGTTGGGCTAGTAGTACCAGCTGCATCGGTTGATCTAATTGCAACCACTACAACTTTTGATTTGATTCCGTCGGTTCCAATTCCTATTAAGAGATGTTGCGTTTCGTATTTTCACATTCTCTAACAAATCTCATTTAGTAACAACAACGAGACATGAATCGACCATTAGAAAGCTGTCTGTCAGCAAAATTTGTGGGGGAGAATATTCCCACATCTTGTTACCTAATCAAAAGACTTCCACCATATGTCAACCCAATCAAATTATGATACTGATCTTTGCAATTTCTCTATATAGGAGTTGTTCTGGTGGAGTAAGGTAAGGTCATGCCTTTGGTTTTGGAATGATGCATCAAAACGATAAATTTTCCTGATGCAGACTCCAGTTCCAGGTGACCGAAAAGAGGGAGGTTGCCCTCTGAATCCCTTCCTTCAAGAGATGACAATCACGTGTCCATGCAAGAAAGGAAAATGGATTGTTCTTCCCCCGCCATAGAAAATGGTCATTTTCGTCTGTTAGAGATCTTGCAGTTGCCAAATTATAATCAAAAGGGACAACTCTCTTTTCCCATTAGACTACTACCAGAAGAGGAAAACCATCATCACCCCATGAATAAGGTTATCCAGATTTATTTAATTATCGGTATCTTGTCATCATAATAACCATTATCATTGGAGCTTGTTAAAGAATGTTAGTTGAACATCTCTTCATTAACCCGAACTCGATCGTCGATGTTCCCAATTACTTGCTTTCAGCACAGGCTTGTTCTTTGCACAAATGCCGGCATAAGAGCCGAGCCCGGCCCTACTGTTGCACGCATGTGCACGGGTGGACAAAACTAAATGCTGAGCCCTTTATGAACCTTTCCATTGGCTGTGTTGTCAATCATCGCAACGTTTTCCTGTTCTTTGGCTTCATTAATTAAGAGAACGCAGCAGGCAATCGAAGAGTAGTAAAGACGGGGGATCAAAGAACTAGAGAGCCCTGTTTGCAACAGCCGCGCAGGCTCTTTCTTTGACCACTCTGAATGAAAGAAACATTACCATCAACAAGACCATTCAACAAGAACAGCAACACTGAGATGACAGGACTTGAACCCTAATTTTAGCAAAATCCGCAATTTCTGCTTCTTGGGTCACTGGAGAGAGGTTAGGTGTTCGCAGAGACTTGTAGTATCCATTAGGAGAGGAACCATTTAAAGCTTCTGCATTTACTGCTGCAAATTGCTATTCAAGAATCCCTGCAAAACCAATAGCTATGTAAAGGGGAGGGGAAGAATAAAGGAAAGGGTGCTGAAACAAGCATTTGTATGGTGCCTTAGTTTCGAGCACTTTCCTTTTATGTTGCGAAAATAAATGAGCAAGTAATTGCACAAATAAAGGAAAAGACAAGAAACTGGGAGTCTAGGGCATTCATATTAATCAACTTATCCAACTTTAGGAGAAAATGAACAAGATATGTTATTGTTAATTGCAATGGGGATCCAAGCATTCACCTTATCAATGAGATAAGGTAGGATTAAACCTGACACTGCTAACTGTCATTAGACATGTTATCAATGAGATATCATCAGATCAGTACTATATTGGACTCTGAAAGCGTTTTTACTATCCTAGAATCAAGGTATCAGCTGGCCTTTTCCTTAACAAAAGTTCTGTTTATCACCAAAGTGGTATATGAATTTTCTTTGAAATTCTCTTTCTAACCGGTGAATATTAGCCACCTGAAATCCTCTTCTTTTACAGCCTAAACCTTATGAACATACTTCACAACCTCAAACTCATCCTCAGAATAAGTAGGGAACTCTCACAGCCAATCTTGTAGAAGAATCAATAGTCATAAATAGGACTTTCTTATAAGAGTGAGGTATGCGCACATAACTTCACACTGCTGATTTCTCTAAGAATGCATGACGGTGGTCCACAGCATTTGTGAGTAAGATGCGGATTTATTGTTCTCTCATAAATGAAGAAGAAAGCAGCAACAGAAAAAAAAAACTACGAGTTGTCCTTCATTTAAAACAGGACATATATATACACAGAGAGAGAGAGAGAGAGACTTTATATTTTCCAAATTATAAGATTATGAAGCCATAGTTGCCGTTCATTCATACTCAAATGGGCCACCAATGGCGAGAGTAACATGTCTAGGCATTGTTTGCATCTTAGCATGCCCAGTCCTCTGCTTGAATCAGCAGTCCACCGCAAAAATTGCAGAAAAGTCTGCCTTTAACTCGGATACTTGGAATTGAGTGCAAAAGAAGCTATCGAAGATGTACCATCTCTGCAGATTACGTGCATGATCATGCTTCTATTTGACCGCATTTGGCAAGATGGTGAATTTCCAAGCAGATCAGAAACAACTAAGAAGTTGCTCAATAACTTGGTCAAGCATGATCCTCATTTTCGTCGAGTATGAGTTTGACTCCATTGTTTTTTAAAGCATTGACGATGGCCCAGATCTTTGTTCTGTTCTTAAAGCCTTTCTTCTCCATCTCCTTGTTTATGTCCACATGAATGCCCTTACCCAGTCCATGCTCAAGGCCCTCCACCTTAAGTCGCATTGCCAACACCTCCCCAATGACACCTGCAGCCTTGGCATTGCAAGATCTGCCACACTCCAAAGAGTTCCTAAAGGAGTGCTCAACTGTTGATGCTGTCACCACCATCCTCCCATGATTCCTGTCCATGACATTGGCCGTGACATGCTTTAATGATATGAAAAACCTCAACATGTACCTCTTTAGAACTGTCATTTTTCTTCGAGTGATCCTGCAAATGTCTAATGAGCAAGATCATTCAAACAGAAGAAAAATCAACATCCAACGGTAAAATATTATCCGGGAGTAATTTGCAACCCAAACATCCAAAGGAAGGGACAAAAGAGTTGACCCTTCAAGCTGAAATTTCCAGCGCCTTGCCATTTGCAAGCTGCTATAATTGTTTAACCAGCTCGGAAACAGGACAAATATTCACAATATCATCTCATTCTAGCATCTGTGCCTCCTAAGTTCCGAAGTAATTAAAATGAAATTCACTCCTGTCCAAGCCCTTGCTGTTTCTTCCTATGAGGCGAAGCTTAAACTTGTCCTTTATGCTACTCAAGAATAACGTCCCTCATTAGATGAGTTTCATCATTATATAAAGAGAAGTATTAGACTTAGACTATTGAACCTCACATCTTCCCTGAACTTATGAAGTGTTGTTTCTATAAGATAGACTTCTTTAGTTGGATGTTAAGAGGTGTACCTATGTGTCCATCAATTAACTGAGGCTTTTGAGAGTTCTCATATGGGTTACATGCCAACCTCTCTATTTATATTTGGTGAGAGCAACTATAATAGACTTCCCTGTTATGATTTTCTAACAAGTAGAAAGGACAACATATTAGTTACGTGCTGTCAAAATATTCACAGTCCCAACGAGCATCCAAATAGAAGGATTTATTATAGAGAAAATAATCCAGAGCACCAAGCAGATATAATACTCTTAACAGAAACAGGAGGCATATTATTGACAAACTTGGACGAAGCGTAGTGAATATAGATGCACTGCTAAGGTTAAATTGAACTAGGCAGAGCACAAACCCCATAATTATGTGCTATTACGGAAGTAGCTAATTGAATTAAATCAAACTAGTCCACATCCATCGACAAGAATTACCATGGCGGTGTCATCTCTGGTCTCTCCAGTTTCCACTCCTATCACATTCAATTTTCTTTTTTTCTTTTCTCAATATATGACCCTCCACATTCCGCCAGTCATACTGGGTGGAGCATACCCAATGCATTTTCCGCCCTTCGATTTCATGGGTGCCATGGGACCCGAATGATCAAAGCTTAGGGAGTGCATTCGTGCACTCTGCCCGACGCACCTGATGTTTTCTCTGTAATGGGAAGATCATCGCCTAATTTTACTGAGACACTAATTTCTGTAATCCTTTAACATAGCACAATGCAGGGAGCTGATGAAACCAAGCAAACCCAGGAATCTTGTGTTATTGCAGGGCTAATTCTAGCTAATAAACAACAATATTGCAACCAATGAATCTGCTCAGGTCCTGAATTTGTCCTCACGGGTGGCGATAGATATGTTTACTCCATTACAGCACTCCCTTGAAAAGGAAAAATCGAGTCATGGAATAGGGCTATCCAATGTAATCCAAAACTGCAGATTAACCAGAAACTCCGCGCAAAGTCCACAACTTGAAAATACAGAAAGCAAAAAGACTAACAGAGAAAGCTAATCTGAATAAGCAGACTTACAGAGAACCATAGGAGAGCGACTACCAGCAGGAGGGAAACAAAGACCATGCTCAACTGCAGCACAGGAAGCTTCATATGGAGAGAGAGAGAGAGAGAGAGAGAGTATGGGCCTTGAAAAAGATGGTGGAGTCAGACAAAATCGTGGGCTCTGCCTGTATAGATCTTTGCCTGATGCGAGTGCCTACACTGAGATCTTAAACTACGGGCCGTTCTATAGTGAAAGTACGTATTGCACTAGAATAAAAGATGACAGATTCTGTACTTGAAACAATGCAGTTCTTGCGACGTATACATTCCATTGGCGTATCGTACACCGTTTGTATCCTCACGTAATTTCGAATCGTTGTCGAGGTCCGTCGTGTGGTTCTTCCTATCAGATAATGTCAAGTACTGAAAGGGTGACTCGTGGTCAGTTCATGCTGTGTTGTGTAGTGCAAAGGAATGAAAACATGTTTCTGCATGTCGTTCGTGCAGTAGAGACTATGCATGGCGTCGGCGAGATCGTACGTTCCTGCAATGTGAGCTGTTAGTCATCTATATGCATTGACTGCCTCCCACTTGTCTAGAATGAAGCTTCACTTCTTTTCTTTTCTTTATTGGAAGAATTGCACCAGAAGCGGTGTACGTTTGATCTGATATGTAATCAAATCCTAAATATTTTGATCTATGTAGTAAAATCTTGAGCTTTTCAAATTAGATGCAATCAAATCCTTCTGATGACGTCTCATGTGAATTTTGATGACCCGGTATGTTGGAATTTCACTTGGTGTTCATGAATATTTTCTAGCATATATGGCACTGATATTATTGCACTACATCAGAAAAAAAAAAAGACTTTTTAGAAGGAAAAAAGACACGATTAGTTTAGACGAAAAATAAAATAAAAAAGCCAAAAAAGAAAAAGAAAAAGGAAACCGAGTGAGAGAGAAAGAGAGACTCAGAGAAAGTATTCTTTGTGTAATGAGGATTTTTGAAGTTTGAGGGCGCCCCCATTGTCAGCCTTGACAAAGGCTGGCGAGGGTAACCGGCCACAAACGAGGGTATGCGGCCCACGGGCATTATGAGAGAATCCATATGAGGGCTTGCCTGATCTGATCGGTGTCGTCGCTCCCAAACATTTGCTCCTTATAGTCTTTGGTTTTTCTTTTTTTTTTTGGAACTGGAGGAACCGCCTCACAGCGAGCGCTGGGGCGTAAACTCGGGAAGATTGGCGTGGGGACCCACCTCCCACGGTGCTCCGCTTAAGTCGCACTATATGCGCATGCGATGACTCGAACCTCCCCCCTTCCGCAATTAGAGAGGGAAAGGTCCAAACCAATGCGCTCACAATGGGATGGGTTAGTCTTTGGTTTTTCTTTTCTTCTATTTTCAATTTTTAGCCATTTTATCTTCTCTCCAATTTTATCTTCTTTTTTTTTTTTTTTTTAACTATTTTTGACGTGACATCACATTTGTAACATCCTTAATTTTTACCTATGAGAAATAACTATGAGTCCAGTGTGCCAGTGATAAAGATCGGCGATTGGTCATTCCAAGAATTGACCATGGACCGATCGGCTTGACCGGAAGGGTAACCGAGACATTCACCATGCATCGATCAAAGAATTGGCCATGGATTGATCAAGGGATAAACCATGGACCAATCTAATGACCACGCAAGTGGACCTAAGTAGTTCAATCGATGGACGATTGCCCGACTATAAAGGTTGATCGAGGGATGGTCACGTTCCACCATAGATTGATGGGTGATCATGAATCAATTCCAAACGGTCATTTTTCAGTTGCAGGTGATTTCGCTTGATCATGTACCAATCATGGATGATCATGAGTGGACCCGGTATGTGTCGATTACAAATCGATCGATCTTGAATAACCACATGATAATCGGGATTCAACCTGGATTAGGCCTGGGGTTGGTCCAAGAGCCGGTCCACTTGGCTTGAGCCGGTTCAAGGGCTGGCCATTGAGCCCATGCCCGAGGCCACTGACCTAGTCGAGAAGGCAAATTTTGCCTACGACAACCACATCGAGGATGGCTTTTCCACGAATCTCGGGTATGTCGGAATGGTCGATAGGATATACACAAAAAGCTCTTGTCCAGTCTTGGTTGCACTTGCGTGGCCTATCTCCCATATTTGTTATATTCTTTAAAAATGGACAAAAGAAAACATTCTAGAACGCTCTAGATCATTCATGAGGGGAGGTGACTCATCACCATAGGTGGACACTTCTAAATTTGTTAATCATTACTAAAGACTTGCTTTGGGAATTAAGCAAAGGATTCTTGACAAATGTACCAATAAGAATGAGACACCATAGGCAATTATTGCTATCCTATGGCCTAGGTGCCACCTATTTATGATGACTTATTCTTTAATAATGAATCAAAGACTTATGTGGGCCAATGGAAAGGAGACAAATGAACCCTCAAATTATTAGGGGTGTGCAAAATATCCGGGAACCACCCGGACCGCCCGAACTGGACCGGAACCGCCCGGAACCGGCGGTTCTTGAGGGAACCGGTCCGGTTCCCGGTTCCAATTTTTCGAAACCGGTGGGTACCGGTCCGGTTCCCGGTTCCATGGGCAGATCCGCCCACCCGGACCGGACTGGAACCTTTTTAATATTAAAAAAAAAATTACTAAAAGAAACCCTAGATTAGATCTCATCTCCTCACTCCCTTCGTCTTCGGTTCTCTCTCTCTTTGTCTCTTCCTCGGTTCCTCCTAATCCTATCGCCATTTCGATTCCTCCCGAGCATCGACGCCGTCACCCGCCTGCTCCTCCGCCGCTACTATTTGCCCCCTCGCGTCGGCCGCCACCCGCCACAGCCGCGGAAAATTGTTTCGTGACCGTTCTATGTTGAAAACCCGACCATAGACCTCCTCCCCTCCTTCCCAACTCATAGACCCGACCATTTTATGTTGAAAACCAAAATATTTTCGTCAAGATCGGTTCCATGGAAGATCGGGTCCGGTTCGGTTCCCGGGTGGATCCATGCAACAAACGGGTGGATCCCGGTTCCAATTTTTCGGAACCGGTCCTTAGCGGGCGGTTCTCGGTTCTAGGTCGGGAACCGCCCGCCCGGACCATGCACACCCCTACAAATTATTACATTAGGCCATTAGATTTTCACCTTATAAGCTTAGGTGTGTCACCTTGCAAATTAGGCTTGCCACCTCAATTTTGTAGCCATGCCACTTCAAGAAAGATAATTGCCATTTGGATAAGTAATGATGAGAATGGTGCCTATAAATAGGATAAGCCCCTCATTCATTTCCACCATTTGAGCTCTCTTGCCATTCACATGCTATTCTCCTATTTCTTTCCTTTCTCTCGACCTTGCATCGCCGCCCCTCACCAAGCTGCTCGCCCTTACTTTCTCGAGATTCATCCAAGTAAGTAAGATCATATTTCTCTTCTAGGGCGGTAGAAACCATTGTTAGTCTAGTTAGGTGCTCACCCGTTCAAACCGTGGATAGGATATCGGATCTTTTGCATGGTTTGTTTATGTTTGTGCTTAAATGTGTGCTTGAGTTGTTCACACCCAGAATAAAGCCGGAGTTCGCTCGGGTTGAGTTTAATGCAAGGAAAGGTCGCCCAAGGCCACGAGGCCTTGGATCAACATTAAAGCATGTTGATTCCAAGTCTCATACGGTGCAAGAATCACTCAAAGTTGCGAGGTCTTGAATTGGCATTGAGGCATGCCGTTTCCAAGTATTAATCGGTATGGGGATCGCCTAAATTCACGAGGTCTTGATAAAGCATTCAGCGTGTCGATTTAATGTCTTCATTGGTATGAGGAATTTGTGCTTAGTGATTGAATCAAGCCACGAACCAAGGGTCATTCACGACATGAAGTGTGTTCATGCTGGGTCAAGGCCAAGGTTCATCAACCTTAGGATCTTCACGAAAATGAGGTATACCCAAGCCTCAAGGTCTTGGATCGGCATTGAGGCATGCCGGTTCTAAGCATTGTCCTGTGTGAGGATCGACGCTAAGTATTCGGTTCAAGTCACGGATCAAGGATTGTTCCCGACATATTGTATAGTACAATATTAGGATTCATGGCACACGGTATGAATGAGCACGCCTTTGGGCCATGTATGAGTTGATTAAGAAGAAAAGATAAGAATCGACTTATGTGACACACTTTTGTGTACACTTAAAGGGAAAAAAGTACCCGTTGTCACATAGCCTAATGACGATATCTCGTTAATTGAACGTGATGCCCAAGTTGAGTCAGGATACTTGGATCTTAAATCTGAAAGCCTTGGAAGCTACTCTCGAGAAGCCTCGATCGAGCTGAGATGCCTTGATCGAGATGGGAAGCTCGGCAAGAAGTTGAAAGCCTCGATTGAGCCGGGAGAGCCTAGTCGAGCTAGGACGATGATAAAAGAATCATTTTATGCGTGCCAATATATGCATAAGTATGATATGTTGATATACTCATTGTTAAGCCGATGATAGTTTTACATGCATATCATGTATTTAGTCAAGGCATGGTAAGTAATTTGCTATTGATCTATCATCAACACTGTTTGCGAGCGTTGTACTTGTTAAGCTTCGATGATGAGATGCTTTCCTAGTAGAGAACTAGGAATTTTACTTCCAAAGTTCCTCGACTCACTCCCTTATCTTCCAAACTTATAGGCATAGAAGTTTTATGTTAGTTTGGGAGCTGTAATCACACTAGAAGAGATAGGAATTCTCCTAACCTATGTGAAAATCTGTAGTGTGATGTAAAAAGGAAAAATGGCTCGTAGAAAAAAGGCTTATAAATGTACTGTTGTAATATAAAGTAATATGTTCTGTGTGATGTATGTCCCGGTCTTTTAGGTGTTGTTTGTCTAGGGAGTTTGTTTGTTCACGCTTTCACATGTGTTTATGAACAAGATAAAAAGAATCAGAACGGTGACGAATCTGAGATGTTGCGAAAATAACCCCTGTTACTCAAGAACCTAGAAATGGAGTTGGGGTCGGTACGATACCAGCGCCTCAAATGCAAAGATAAATATGAAAATGCCACATCAAATCCCAACATACTTAGGCAACGAAATTGATCGTCAACTTGCCAAAAAGGCTAAACTACACCCAATCAAAAAGCATTTTGAACTTTGATTGCAAACATTTAAAACTTTTGGTGCAAGTTTCCCATATTTATTTTGCCCAAGGGTGTGTCCCAAGTGAAGCTAAATTAGCTAGGTGGCTTATTTAAACACTTTTACAAGCCTACATAAGAAATGGAAAGACAATTTTTTAACCAACCAAAACGTTAAATATGAACATAATATTCTATGATAGACCACCCCCCCCAACTTTATGGTGCACACTTGCATAAATAACTTCTATGGAGCACACTATCATTACTATCCATGCCTCAAAGAACACGTACAAAAATAGTACTTTAATAGGATGAGAATTATTATCATAGATAAATAAATTTTGTGCACACGAAATATTTTATTGATCCTATAAAATCTGTAAAATTTATGCCCAAAAACCCGTGGGCGGCCCAAATATATAAATATTCACATTGAGTAGTGTGAGGTACCGACGCAAAAATAATCCATTATTGATGATCTTTCTTAATTTCTTCAAAAATATTTCAAGAGAAAAGCAGCACAATTATCATGAGATATGGAAATATTACCACATCAACAAAGGTATTGTTGTTGAGATCAAGAACATATATTCAAGAGAAATATTAATCCGTTTTCTTCTGGTTGGGGAAAGATAAGTCATAAGAGTCAGGAGAATATATATATATATAAAAGAAGAGAAACCTATTCTTTATATATCTTCCAAAAAAGCAAGGCATTACATTTCTTGTCTGTTCTTAACCGAGGGAACCGAGTTAACCTGTGGTTGAGGATAGTGTTGTAAGGCGTGCTAACTCAGCAGTAGGCTTTTAACTTATCATCACTTACTCTAGGCACGGGAGGCTACTATACCTACCTATGCAGTAGTAGCCAGAACCGAAATCCTAACATGGTGTTTACCTTCACCACCATGAAGCCTCCTAATTCCCTGTCTATCTGTCTTCTCGATAGAGAGGGAATAAGAGGACATCACAGGGTCTCTCATCCCAGGGCGGTTCTCCCGCCCGTTTCCTCCAAAACCTATTCTTTATATATCTTCCAAAAAAGCAAAGCATTACATTTCTTGTCCGTTCTTAGAAAAAAGAAAGAAAGAAAGAAATAGAGAAGAAAAATAACATTTATTGTTAGTTGTAACAGGTGAACGCGTGTGATGGAATTGGGATCGCCAAATATCTGTGAGCAGAAGAAGAGGACAAACGACGTCCCAGTCCAACCATCTTTTCTTACTATTCATCAATATATTTACCCAAGTAAGCAATTTGAGAAATTGATTCCGTCTCCATTTTCTTGTATGTGGTCACTATTCATTTTTTTCCCCTTTTATGATCTAGATATGCGAAGGCTGACGATGCTTTGTTTATCTTAAAGCTCTTGAAACGCCTTGCAATCTTCATGAACCAGTGAAAATTAAGCATTCAATCTGTATGCGTAGCACAACCTTGGAGCAATAGGCACAATTCGAATGGATAATTTCAAATTTCTAATTGAAAATCTCTCGAAACATCCAATTGATTACATCAATCATGAGGATTTTACATAGTTTTATAGATTAATATAAAAAAAAAAAAAAAAATCTCTCTCTTCCATATATTGAAGTGAAACTCGATTTCAATAATTGATTTTTTTTGTTAAAGAAAGGATTTGATTGATCGTATTCAAATTCAGATTCAGATTCCATAAACTACAGACTAGTTGATTCAATCAATTTATAAGATTGGATATTTAGATAGTAAAATAGGAAAACATTATCTTGTACTACAAATATGCTTACGTACATGTATAAAGTATATAGCAATACTATTACAATTGCTCCAATGTTCTTCAATTTCTTGTACTACCTAGCAAATGGTTCTGTCGAACTACACATTGATGTCTTTTTTCGAATTCTCTTCTCCCAAGTGTAAAGTAATGGATAGTTTCCTCAAATTTCATCAAGTTCTATTCACTTGCAATTTAGTTCGCCAACTTCTCATCATGTAACAAAAGTCGCTTACTAGAGTCGGCAATCAAAAGTATGTTTACACGTGCAAATACTATCTACAAAAAAATTCCTCAAAGGTAAAAATTTAAATGCAGAGCCCTTGTACTCTTTCTTGTACACGACCCATATGTATACCCAACAAAATAAAATTATAGTTAACTGGCGAATCAATGATTATAGATATAAATTGCGTAAAAATAAAAAAAATAAAAAGCACACGGTCTATGTAACGTAGAAAAATAATCTTGTATAAAGACCACCGCAAGGAGTATTTCTCAAAACCTAATATATCTAATAAGTGTGGAGAAGAAATCTTCCAAACAAAATAAAAGTTCCTTGAAAAATCGAACCAAAGTTGTCTTCTATTCAGCCAAGTGTCAAGGTCTACTTTCATCTTGGGTTGGAGAATTGATATAGAACTTAGATTATAGATCCAAACCAAAAAACAACTTGTAAACGAAAGCATTTCCATTGAGTTCCCCAAAAAGACTTTGACTTTCATGCGAGTTGCTCATGAAGACAAAGCTTCCTCATACTGATACCATGAAGTCGGTAAGTGGATGAAGGATTAGCTCTGCTGCTGGTCCACAAACAATTTCAGTAGGTCCATTGCTGGTGGCATCCGGACTGAAAAGACCTAACAAGGCAGTTTTGACGGAACTAAAAGTTAGTCGTACCCACTTGTTGCGCTTGCTCGAAAAACCAAGGCTCGAAGGGTTTTATATTTTCGAAGCACTAGTTATCAGAATAGTTTTCGTATTGATTTTTTTTACTCAAACAGTGTTAATCGAGTGAATTATCACGAAGCAGAGTCCTTTGTACTTAGAAAAATGGACATTTTCTAACTAAACCCTTTAAGGTTCTTCCGTATCATCTTTGAAATATCTTATATATGGATCTTCTACCTCCACACTATCGAGATCGTAACTATCGTTAACCCTAGATTAAGGGAATCCAAAACCTTCCTCTTTTTGCTAATCATGAGACCAAGATGATGCCTGTGAAATTATTGTAAGATATTGAATTTATATCATCGGAGTTCTCCTCACATTTAGATTTTCACTTGAAACAACCTTAATGGACTTGTGATCGAGCAACTCGATCAATTTTGAACAAAAGTGACTAGCATTGATAGGCTTGCTTTGCTTGCTTTTATGGGCAGAGAGAGGCACTCAGATGAATCTCAAAAACATCACTGAACATACGCAAAGGAGTTTTTTGCGAGAGCGACCATGTTATTCCATCTAGCTAGCTAAGGTATAACGTCTCGAGCTTTTGGACATTACACCAAGCATATTAGTCACGGCATGAACCTCCAATGAAATCTTGAGTAATTAAGTACATTAGTCATCACCTGGACATCCAATGCTTAAATGCACTATATGAGCTCAATTACAAGTAAATACATGGGGACAAGAGGAAGAGTCACCATCATCCACTGGCTTGACACCACTAATCTCTGATAAGACTAGGCAAAAGCCTAACCTATCTCGTACTTTTATATACGATAATTTCTAAAAGAGATATAACAATGGTAGTAACCAATTTGATCCACGCAGATCCACGCAAGAATTCAACTCGGTCGGTGTTAGAATCAACCCTAGTCGACTACTCCTCTCGTCACGCTAAATTATCGACTTAAGGGTCATCTCTCTAGACTCTAGCTAGACAAAATCCTCTCGAGCTCACTAGGCTCGCAAGGAATGGCAAGTGCACCTTCATGGTCAAACCCGTATTCTTCGGCCGCCATCTCCAAGAGCCTAAGGAATGTGGGGTGCGCCAGATAGCTCAAGGGGATCACGAACCTCTTGGGTTGGTCTCCTTCGAGAGCCACCACCGCGAAATGACCTTCCTTCACGTCGTCGGGCACGGCATCACCATTGTTCTCACGCTCATTCGCATCTTCGCAATAGTCATCCTCTCGGTGATAATAAGTTGACCATGAAGGTGGTGATCTCCTACCGAGTGAGAGGCTCTTTTGTAGCTTCTCCACCACAGTCTTGAGGTTCACAAGGCCCCTCTTTTTGCTACCACTGGATCTACTAAGCTTAGCCATTCGAGATTCCTTTCTCTCTCTCTCTCTTTTTCCTAGGGGGTGGGGGATAGGGAGAAGGGAAATCGAGAACTTTGAGGAGTGTTGCCTTATGAGTAGATTTCGATTTGCGCTTGCTGTGGGACGTCGTCTGCTGGAGGGCTATGCGTATATATAGCGATGGGAGGCACATGAGAGAGAGAGAGAGAGAGAGAGAGAGAGAGAGAGGGAGGGAGATGAACGGTTATGATACGAACATCATGACAATTAGGGTTTAGATTTGAGAGGAAAGAGAGGAGAAAGAGAGAGGAAACGACACGAGAGAGAGAGAGAGAGAGAGACGCTGACTGGAGTAATAAATAGTGGGGAGACCAACGCATGTGAGTAAGATACACCTTAGCTTACACCTTACCATGAAACGTCCCTTTCGCTTGTCACGTCTGTGCCTTCTGAATTATTAACTCCTCTCTCTCTCTCTCTCTCTCTTCCCATGCCATGCCTGCAGCCCCTCCGCTCTGAATTTATCTACGACCAACCACTGCCCGGCACTGTTGATACTAGTTGAATGTCCTTTCGCAGAGTCCCGCATATGCCACTCGGAGAAAGATTTGACGCGAGGAATGTATGTCCGCACGTATATCTTTTTTCACGCACCAGTTTCATTCACATGTCAGTATCTGATTCATTCATGCATGCGACCATGTCTTCTCTTTTCGAGCCTAAACATTGATCTTAATGAACCTGTGCATTTGGTATTTACAGATTGGCATTTTTATTAACTTCAGATGCCGAAGGTAACGAGATCGAAGTACGAAGTAAAGAGGTAGGAAAGGAATAAATGCGCATGTGTACTTTTCCTATAAAAGCCGATGCGCTATTTTCTTGTCTCGTGAAAAACTGTTGAAGAAAATTCCCTAATTAATTTTGAAGATAGATAAAAAATTTCTTAACTGTCTTTTGATTATGATAGTAAGCTTTTTCAAGTGAAAACTCTTATGTGTATCATCGGCCGTTACTTTTTAGACTCAAGAACGTAATAAAGATCTTATCCTTGCTATTCAATCCCAATGGAATAAGGATATTGATCCTATTATGAATCATTGTGCTAACGGCTAAAAGATTAGCATGGATTTCTTGCCTTATATATATTGATTGTCCAAAAGGGAAATATTGAATACAATCTTACTTATTTGGAATATCTCAATCCATCAACGGGACAACTAATTGAAGATGAAATGTTCTCCAAAGGAAGGATTCAACTTATGGAAACCCTATCTGTTGTATGGGCGGTAGATCTTTTGGGGAACTTCATTATCGACAATCTAGAAGCGATTGAATCTTCTTCAACATTCAAGTCCAACGGGTTGATTGGATGAATGATCCTTAGAGCTTGGGTCCAACAGTCAACTTGGACACTGAGGAGTATAAAGGAAGTTGGAATGCCGAAGGATGCCAAAAGAGTACTAAAGTTCTAAATTCCACAAGTTCAACAAGTCTTATCTTAAATACTTTCATCTTTTATGAGCTATTCGTTATAATTACTTAGAGGTCGAGAGTGTGAGATTAGATATTCTTTCACACTAGCTTTAAGTAGTGAATACTTAGTTTTTGTAACCTCTGATGATTGATTATAGTGGAATCTAGCCAATAAGCTGTCATCGTAAGAAAGTGGATGCAAGCTAGTCAAAGCCGAAGCACTATAAATTTGTTGTGTGCAAATTTTCTATCCCTTAAACTCTTATTTATATTTTGTGATAGATTAATGCATATCGATAAGATCTAAACACTGCACAGTTTGTTACCAGACGTTGTCCTACTACAATATCATTTTAATTTTGTTTTAATTCCACATTATCACATATTCAACCCCTCTAGGTGATAAATCTAGCCCTAACAAATAGTCACATATGTAGCAGTTTTATCGTCGGCACTAGATGTTGATATTAGTGAGAGAAAATGTAGTCCTTCCACAAACGTGGTTAGTTATAACAATCCAATGTTATTCTCCTTCCAATTTGTTTGGCAATGAGTAGATGAACAAGGAGAGACGCTGGACGAAAGAACCGGTGATATGTCTGCATATAACCCGCGTTCATATTTTCTCTCGATTCATCTATGATTTTAAGCTATTACAACAAGTACGTGTTCCAAAGTAGGTTTTGGAAAAACGCATGAAAGCCAATACCTTCACGCGCAATGCCGACCGACAAAAGTCTGTGAACTATTCGTGCATAGTCTATTTGAGTAAACAGGAGAAACACGGGGAATGAGATTTAGGTTAAAAACCACGCGTGCATCGTACATGAACATATCATTTCAAGTGCATCGTCGCCTGACACGCATGTAGATACAAGTTTTGCAAAAATGCCATTGGAAGTAAGATCGATGCTGAAAATGTTAGTCACACATAGGAAGCTAGTACAACAAGTATGTGTTCCAAAATAGGTTTTGGAAAAACGCGTGAAAGTTAGTACCTTCACGCGCAACGACAGCCGACAGAAGTCTGTGAACTATCCGCACATAACCTATTTAAGCAAACGGGAGAAACACGGGGACCAAGATTCAAGTTAAAAAATATGCGTACATTGTGTATGAACATATTATTTCATGTGCATTGTATATGAACACGTCATTTCATATGCGCCGTCATCTGATACACATCTTGATGCGAGCTCTTAAAAAACGCCGTTGGAAGTGAGATCGACGCTGAAAATGTGCGTCACACAGAAGAAGCTGAGCTCGATGCATGTGGTGGGTCTCAGACTAATTCAATGAGTATAGTCTTTTCGATTGCATAGTGGCAGGTGATTTGATTTCGTACGTATAGAGAGGACGAAGAAGTTTCCAGATAGGTAAATCGAGAGGACAAATCCCTGTGGCTCGCCTGCGTATGGTCCTGCTCAATACGAATGATTTTACCTTGAAGTTTCAAAGAGAGAGAGAGAGAGAGAGAGAGAGAGAGAGAGAGATTACTGCCCTGCGAGTTAAAGGGAAAGCAAATGCAATGCATACATGCCCTGCATTTGCATGTCTGCATGTATCCGGGCATGCATGCAATTTCCGGCGCCAAAATCGCTCTAATTTCTCATCACCAACCGACTCGAACATAACAATTCCTACGTGTGGACGAGCGATTAGCAGTTTTACATGCTGCTGTCGAAAAATCAGGGCTGCTTTTCACGTGGCAGGGTCCTGGACGCCTCCGTGACCCACTCGACCTTTCCAAACCACCCCCATTTTTCCATGTGGACTTCTGGGACATCCAAAGATCGGATTCTTTTGACAAAAAACAAGAAAAAGATCGGATTCAATAAAGTCTGCGTGCATATCCTTTAAACACGTAGTCATGAAACGAGAATTCTCAATGGGAAACAGTGTAGATGTGTCGGCATCTGAATGCTAATTGTGTTATAGTGTTTTACTTGTGAGTGTATCAAATAAAGGTTCTTTAGATCTCTCTTTTCTTGGAAACATTTTTTTGCATATTTATTGAATTTATATCTTTTTCTACATAAGTAGTTATAAAATGAAACTTCTCATCTTATTGCAGGAATTATGTAAACCATATAATTAGCGACTCATCTTAAAAATTGTCTTCAAGTCTATCCTCATTTTTGTCAATCAATAATTAAAACATCATATATATACATATAGGTTAGTCTACGTTGATGTAAAGTTTTCCTACCAAGTTCTTATTTGTGACAATATCTAGATGACAATTACACAAAAAATCCTCCAAGACACGAAAATACTTATTTCTTCTCTTGTCCCTTCTCCTCTCTCCCCCCCAGTAGCCGCACCATCACCGCAGCTCCGCCTGTAGTCGCTGCTTCATTTAGAATCAGCCTATCTTTCGTTGACCAGTCTTGCTACGTCGTCTCTCTCGGGACTTCAGATCGAGATTGATGTGAGAGGAATGTTGACCTTCGATTGAGATTGATGTGTCTACCTGAATCTAGGCAAACTTACAGCTGTATGTCAACCAAATCTTGGAAATTATTACACGGGCTGATCGATAGAAAATGAAATATTCTAGAAAGAGCACGAGCTTGCATGTTCTTCTTTGTTTGAACTTTTGAAGCACCTTATTATGTGAAGAACGCGCGGTGCACGGTATCAAGCATATAATGTTACCATATTTAGGTTGCTATCTTCGATTTTAACTCGCTTCTTATTCAGCAAATATAATCTCTCTTGGCTTTGGGGGCAGCACCAACTACCAAGGGCACGGACAAATATATCTTAGTAACTATTCGTGTAACAAAACTAGGGAATTAGCGCCCTCAATTTAAGTAGTCAGGTATTCGAAAATTTGGGATACTTCATTCTTTGGGAAGAAAGGCATAACTATTTGAATATATGGACTGGCTTGTTTCTATCTTT
Source organism: Eucalyptus tenuipes (assembly GCA_014182365.1). Taxonomy (NCBI): domain Eukaryota; kingdom Viridiplantae; phylum Streptophyta; class Magnoliopsida; order Myrtales; family Myrtaceae; genus Eucalyptus; species Eucalyptus tenuipes. The sequence goes on along the minus strand of CM024538.1, from coordinate 24,512,045 downwards.
CAATATCCACCTGTCGATATTTTTCTCATACATAATTAGATTATCAAGTGTGCCCAAGGTTTAGTCTAGTCCAGACAATTATGTTTTCTTGCGTAAACGAATATAGTAAGATGTCTGCATGATGTCATTAAGCTAGGTCTCACCGTCCGGTTTGTCACGGAAATTGGACATTCCTTGTCGACTGAACTTTGCAAATGAGGACTAACGAGAACACATTCTATTACGGTGACTTTCGGTCATCATATTAATAAGATATTTTTTGAAGATATTTTTCTCTACGAGAGATAATTATCATATTTTTCTTAATTTTTCGCATCTCTCAAGATTGGGCATATATTTCCCTTTAATTGTATATATCATTTATATGTTAACTTAAAAAATCATATCTACCAGCGGTCTTTTTGTCAAAAACGAAAATCACCATCGAACTTGCCTCCCTCATGTGAAGCACATTTGCGGCCACGACAGGCTTCTGTACAACAGTAGCCTCCTGTTGTTTAGCTTGCATAGCATCCCTCTTCAGCATATCGAATCGTTTCGAGGATCCATTAGGGCATTTTTCAATTCGTTTATTTAAACTGAAGTTGACATCTTTTATATATATAGAGTTCAAGGGGATGTTAGAGATTAATCTCTAGGATATTTACCTATATTAGAAATAATTTAAATATTTCTTTTTGTTCTCTCTATATCTATTTGTTCTCTCTATATCTATCAAGATTGTACATATCTCTTATTTGATTGTGCATATCCTTGATTAATACGTTACTTAAATAATCATCAAATCAAATAAAATCTACGCCTTCTATCTTTTTGCAACATGTGCATTTGTTAAAAAGTGGTCAACTGGCAAAGGACTTATATCTGTCATAACCATGTGATATAACTCTGTTGCACTAAATATCTTTTCAAGCAGAAGGTGCGTGCTTGCTTTCAAGACGTATTAATGCCTGAAAGGGACTTGATAAGCATATTCAATAAGAAAAATATTCGATTTTCAAATTATTATTACACATACATAACAGAAATTAACGTACTGGAAAGTACAACAAGTGATTTGGTGACGCTTTCTAACAAAATCATTTCGAATCTAAGGGTTACGTGTCTCTGATTTCAAAAACAAAGACAAACATAAATCTTCGAGATTTATTCGCCGTCGATTTCGCTTGGTCTACCTCATTAATTATCATGATATTTTGGAGGAAAGAAGGGCAGCTCTCCAATGATAAGACATTTCAAGGGGACCCCACTCCGACCTCTTTTTCCATGTTTTGGTCACACTTTCCGACTTTACATCATGAAAATCATTGCGACATAAGCACGTTTTAGTCCACGTAAAGCACGTGCGCATAAGCTGGACAATGAAAAGAGATGAATAGCGAAGAGAAAACTCAGTTGTCCGACGTGGATGCTCATTGTGAGGCCTCTCGACCCCAAGCTGTCGTCAGAAATATTATCGGGGCAGCATGGGTTTCAATTTGATGAAGAAGAAACAACACAGGTCAGGGCTTTTCTTCAGATATCCCTTTCCTGAATTGAAATAAAGAAATTGTATGATATATTCAAGATAGGAAAATAAGATATCTCCTTTGTTTCCTATCCAATAATCGAATTTTTGAGCTCAGTATACTTTATTGTTCTTCAATTTAATTAAAGAATGCAATCTTTTATAATTTGACTTCCCTCACGTACATCCCATATGTGAAATTTTGGCTACTAAGGGCTTGGCCGAATTTCGAATTCTCTAAGACTTAGTTCAGATAATCCAATTAATCTCATAGCATCATTGCTTAACTCAATTCAATTATAATGCAGTTTATGTGGGCTTACTACTACTAAATGACAATGCTCCTAATACGAAAATGTAATTAAACAATGTTTTTGTTTAAGGGTGAAGGTGGATCCTCAAGTTTTCGGGAAAAGTACCAAAACAATCATAAACTTTTTGTATTGATACCAATTCAATCCTAAACTTTTCAATTGGAGCAATTTAGTTCTAAACATTTTCATATTTATATCAATTTAGTCCATCTGGCTAATTTAAGCCGGAAATTGCTGATGTGGCCGCCGGCGGTCTTATGTGGCACCACGTGGACAAATTTTATAATTTTTTATATTTTTTTCAGATTTTTTAAATTATTTTTTCTTTTTCTTTTTCTTTTCTTCTTAGCCCTTGGTCGGCGAGGTCATCGGCCACAGATTGGTCGGGGCGAGGGGCCCCGCACCCTCGCTGGCCACTAGCGAGGGCCACCGCGCCCTCGCCAGCCACAAGCGAGGGTGTCGCCCCTGCCTAGATCCAGGTGAGGGCCGAAACCCTCGCCCGTTGGCCGGTGAGGGCCTCTGCACCCTTGTCAACCACAGGCGAGGGGCCCTCGCCGGCCAATGGGCTAGGGTTTCAGCCCTTGCTTGGATTTGGGTGGGGCCGACGCCCTCGCTTGTGGTCGGCGAGGGCGCGGGGCCCCTCGCCTTGACCAGCCTTGTGGCGGCGATGGTCGCCGCCGACGAGGGCTAAGGAGAAAAGAAAAAAAAAAAAAAAGCAAAGAGAAAAAAATAATAATAAAATAATTTTAAAAAATCTGAAAAAAAAAAATAAAAAAATTATCAAATTTGTCCACATGGCAACACATAAGACCGCCGGCGGCCACATCAGCAATTTTCAACTTAAATTAGCCGGATGGACTGAATTGGTACCAATATGAAAATGTTTAGACTAAATTGGTCAAATTAAAAAATTTACGATTGAATTGGTACCAATACAAAAAGTTTAGGACTGTTTTGGCACTTTTCACTTAAGTTTTCTATGTAATGAATAGGACCACCAAAATTTAGTTGTCAATGGCTATCCCTTTTTGAAGGAGAGCTCAAAGAGGTTTCATTGAAGGATGAAAGATGCCTAAATCCTGACTATGCAAATGCAATATTAATTGTTTTCATTGGGAATATGGATACCCCTCTCTAAATGAGAGCTCAAAGAGGTTTAAATGGAAGATGAAATACACCTAAATTTAGAATATGTAAATGCAATACAATGACTATTTTTGTTGGGAATATGAATACCCCTCTCTAAATGAGAGCTCAAAGAGGTTTCATTGGAAGATGAAAGACACCTAAATTTAGACTATGTAAATGCAATACAATGACTGTTTTTGTTGGGAATATGGATCTCAATGAGTCCAAAACCCAAATATATTTCTTTTTGGTCAAAAGTCCAATTCCCATATTTTAAAATGCAATAAAATGTAATAAAAATGCATATGCTAATGCAAAGACAGAATACACATCGGTCATTACTTATGTGGAGATCCGGGAAAGTATACTAGGACCAAGACCCTATATGCCTTCCTTATGTCATATTTCCATGCTCTAGTGTTAGACCAAAACCTAGCCTATGTGTAAGCCTTCATTAAATAACTTGAACCTTCAAAATAATTGATGGTGGTCTCACAAAATCTCGCAGTACCAACTCCTTATTTGTATATTTTGTCGACTAATTTATGCAAAGGGGTTAGTATAGTAGCCACAAACTCAAGGTGCAAACCACAGATCATCAATTGTAATTATATATTAGTGACAGAAGCTGCATGTCGCACGGGGGCAACTAATGGTATTTGTAGGAAGAAGAAGAAGAAGAACAGGAATTAGGAAAATAGAAAATATTATCAACTTGTGGATAATGTGGCACAACGGTGTCCAATCAGATTGCGAGAACATATATGGCCTTTCATGTTTAACTTGTTGTGGACGAAGTACAGCTTCCGTGTTTCTCTTTATACGGTTCTTGTAACGCCGTGCTATGAGCACGTACGCTTCTTTCTCGTTGAAAGCATCTGATATTTAGAAAGTAGGTAGGCAGTGAATTTATTCATTTCAGATGTCACTGTCGCTACATCATATTGGAGAGATCTAACGAGTGAGATTGAAGGAGTTAAAGAAAATTATATACAAAAGTTACATATATTTAGATTTGATTTTTGGATGATGGGTCTACTTTTGTTGTGGTGGATGCATTGGATCCGTTTGGACTTGTAGAAGGATCCAAATCCTTTCTCGCTGGACTTGTACGAAAAAATTATTCCTTCTTAGCATTTGGTGCTGTTAAGTATGTCTCAAGTTTTGGCTAACATTTAAAGCAAGAAACAAAGTTAAAAAATGGATAGGCCCGAGGTGGAGTTGGTGGGGCTCTTGAATGCGAAATGGTCGGGTACTCTGGCATAAGCTAGGTTTGGCCCCGAACTTTAGCCACTTGCCAGGCACCCGACCCTGCCTAGGATGCCGACTTTGGGGCATTGGGGGTTCCAACCCAATGGTGCCGGGCACCCGAACGTCGACGACATTTTGCCCTAGTTGAGGACCTTTTTGAGAGAGGAAAAAAAAAAGGTTGATTACCCATCATAGCTTCTTGAGGGTGTCCCTAAGCTTTTTATTTGAGAGTTTGAGAGTACACTAGAGACATGGAGTGAAACACCATGTGAGGATTGTTTGGGTGCATTCCGAGACTTGGGTATGAGAGACCTTTGGATTTATATTATAATATTTATATATCAAATCACTCTTTCATCTAACCATTTAAGTAATCAGAACAGTTGATAGTGGCATTACAATATTGTATATAATATTAGAGCCAAATTTTTCCCTCTTCACATGTACATCTCATTCTGTTAGTCAAATTCCACGTGTCACTCTTAATCTCTCGCATGTGTTAAAATATTGAAATAGTAAATTATGTATTCATTCAAGAGTTTAAATTGTTGGCTAATTTGTTCGCCAAATTCCACACGCTGCTCTTAAACTAGTTTTAAGTTAATGGTTGAGGGAGATCATACGTATATAAAGAACATGTGATCCATTATCAAGCGCCGCAAGATATTTTAATTTCGCAGGCAACATTTAGTCGGATTAGGAATGGCGCGTGGAATTTGACTAACTAAGGAAGACACACACACGAAAACGAGCAAAACTTAACTTAATATAATACGAGATTTCGCAAAATCAGTGGGAACTGTTCTAAAAGTTAAGATTTTTATAAGAGAGCTTGGTTTAATAATTAAATATGACACATTCAACGAGTGTAGTAGGTGCCACTTTCTAACAAAATCATTTCGAAATCTGGGGCTAAAAAAGATTTAAAAAAAAAAAAGACAATAATGTTTGAAATTTATTTGCCCTCGATTTCGAATGGTCTACCGCATTGATTGTGGTGATATTTTGGAGGAAAGAGAAGGGGCAGTTCTCTGACGATGTCTTCAGGAGTTGTCATGGGGAGACCCCACCTCCCATAATGCCTTCGTCGCCCGGAATCATGTATTTGCCACTTTATATTATTGGGTCGTAAGCGCTTTTTAGTCCACGTAAGCACATGCGCATGAGCTGGACGACGAAAAAGAGCAGAAAAGGTAGATCGTCTAACGTGGACGCCCGTCGTGGGGCCCCTCGCCTCGCTGTCGTCTGAGATATTTCCGGGGGCCGGCATGGAGGTTTCGATTCGATGAAAAGGAAACCACACGGGATCGAAGGAAAAAGAGCCCCCCCCAAGACATTATCGGAAAAATTGGACCACCTTCTCTTGGGACATCATGTTGTTCATCTTCGAGCACTACTGCAATTTATGAATTGGCCGCCACATGCGATCGGAGAATTCTATTATTATGTGTTGTTGATGCCACGCGACTGTTTGTTGATATGGTATGCCCCACCGAACAGGGGTCGGGAGTGCTTTTTTAGCCTTTTTCCCTTGAAAAGTTGCATCAGAAATGAAGACGGTCGGTTGAATGCGGGACACGAGATGAGTGCAAAGGATGCGTATATGGCTTCATTTCTACTACACACATGGGATGGGGCAGTCGAAGGGTTTCTTCTGCTGAATTTCTTTTTGTTTGTTCAGTTTTCCCCATCAATCCGTTTGTTTCGGGGACCCCACGCGGGTGGGGTTTATGAGGAGTGGATGGACTTGATCAGATCTTTTATATCATTCCAGATAAGAACAAATACCATTTAATGTGCAAAAAACGTACCAAGTTTCTCGAAAAATTTTATCCACTTTGATCAATGTTGGTTTCAGCTAGAAAGGGAGATTTTTGTTTTGTATGGAAAGGTCAATGGTCGGTCATGACATGTGCCCGAGAGGCATAGGCACTCGCTCGATCCACCGGCCTTGAAAGAGGAAGGATAATCAACTTTATCCTCGACAAAAAATTAAACGAAGAACGGAGATATTTGCGACCTAGAAAGCTCGATAAGGATTCCTGTTCTGTTCCAATGCTAAGAGAAAGACCAGAGGGACTCCATGAAAAGCTCAAGCTCAAATTTGTTCAAGGTGGTTTCCATTATAGGATATAAGGAGAAACCCTAGATTGATTAATGTTAGCTCTTTCGAAAATCAAAAAATTAGAATGTAGATGCGAAGTGGGGTGTGAATGCAATGCAGAGATTCTCGGGAGGGTTTTGCCAAAAGGGCAGACAGACAAGCATGGGGATGGTCGAATGGTCCTTTAAGAGATCAGTGCCTGACACAGAATCGATCAGGAGGATAGTGTCTAATTAGTACTCTGTTCCGACGAACATCAATCATGCCGGTTTTTGCGGGCTCCTTCCATGATGAAATCCCACCTGCCCCCAATATATATACAGATAAAAATAAAATGAGAATAAATGAAAAGAGTTTCAATTTCATCCTTCAAGATGACCAATTTCTGTTTTAGAAAAGAGAAGCATCCATTTTTGCTTGAAAAAAATAACATAAATGTTCTCTGAGCTTTAATTTAATATATAACGCTTGAACTTTTAATTTTTTTAATATTATCTTTAAATATCGGTCTAATGTACAATCCCCCTTTTAATTTTTCTAATACAGTTTTTGAATTTTGATTCAATATTCAATGTAGTCCATAAGCTTTTCATATAGTTTAAGAATTATACTAAATATTTACCAATAGTGTATGGATCAAATTTAATAAATTAAAAATTCAGAAAGGATATTACATATTTGATCAATATTTAGAGATAACGTTATACAAATTAAAAAAAAAAAGATCATGAAATGATGTATATTAAGTAAAAATTCATAAATTATTTATGCTGTGACCTCTTTTGTTTGAGGTGAGTCAATTAATTGGGAGCTCAATCGACAAGGACAGTGCAATGTACGGCTGATAACCAGCCAATCAGAAAAGGGTAGAGAGAGGGAAGTTAGAACATCCATAACGCCAACGTGGATGGGGACTCACAGCTCGCAGCACAACGTACAACACTGATGATTCTAACCCTTCATTGCTTTGGCAGGCACGGGGGGGCCATTGGCCTCGCGACGACGATAGCCCTAGTTGCCAGGCGACTCGAGTGTTGTCATTGTAGCACGGCTTGGATCTACTCGAAAGTGCGACACTATTGGAGACGGAACGGGGAAAGAGAATCAAAAGTTTTACCTCATAATGACTTGCCTTATTCAGTAAGTAAGAGAAGGAACAATCAAGTTCTTTTCGATTGACACCGTACATCACATCGGTCGCTTTAATCCCCTTTTCTTCTTTTGAATTGAGAGCTAGGAAAGAAATCAATCCACGGGGCATGACCCGTCATTGGCCATCACTACGTCCTCGTCGTCATTCCATACTTGGCAATCATCTCATACTTGCAAGTTTTTGGAAAGCAAATGAATGTTGCAAATCAAGTACAAATTATGAACCATTGAGAGTTCATTTTGTGCTCTGCTCAAGTGAGCTCATGGTGCACTGCGGCTGAGTTCCTAAGGTGCCGAGTGATTACATTAAATTTGGGGGAATTTCAAATAAAGGCCCAAAATATTCTGAATTTTCTCAATTAAATGTCTAAAGTGGACCTTATTTCAAATAAAGGTATCAAATAACCATGTTAATCTCAAAAATAGGTTTGACCTCATTGGCTGATCGAGGGCATGTACGTCCTTTATATTTTATATTTTCTTTTTTTCCATAAAAAGACAAACTAAAAATAGGGAAAAAAGAATAAAAAATTAAAAAATAAAGAAAAGAAAGCACGAGTTAAATAGAAAAAACACAGGCGAGTGGCTACCCCAACCCTCTTGCTTGTGGACATCACCCTCTCTTGATTCTAGCAAGGGCTTGCCGGCCCTCGCCGAGATGCTAATGACCCTACTAGCCATAGTTGATGCCCCACCAGCAATGGGGTAGCAACCATAGGCGAGGCTTGCCTATTTTTTATCTTTTAAAAAAAATAGCCTTTTCTTTCTTTTTCTGGAATGAAAAAATAGAAAAGGAAATAAAGAAACAAACCAATGAAAGAAAATAAAAAATTAGAGGACAAAAATGTCCTTCACAATCAGTGAGGTCAAGCTCTTATTTAAGACTAACATGACCACTTCAAACCATTATTTGAATAACATCCATTTCGGATTTTATTTAAAAAAATGAAAATACTTTATATCATTATTTGACACATTTAAACTGTTATTTGGAATTTTCCCACAAATTTAGCAGCTGGGGCTCACCGTCTGGGTTCGGGTCCATGATGGCTCCACCTTAAAGTTCGTTCCATGACTAAAGTAGAAAAGCGCATGTGGCCTGGACATATCAAAGCCCGAAGGCAAGTGAGCAATTGGTCCACGTAACCACTACAATTTCGCCGGCCACAGAAACAATCGGCCTTTACTACTCTGATCTTTTCTTTTGTGCTGACTTCAAGTAATTTAATCTTATAGTTATGCTCGTACATTCCTTGGATGCTGTAGTAAACTATATTGACGATAATCCAGAGAGTCAGGAGATGGCCATAAGGTAAGATACTGATATCAGATATGAGGAACACAGAACAGAAAGAACAGTGAGAAGGCAAATGTATCATCTATTTATTTCTTATTTGGACGGAATTACATCAGATTCCCTATAGCCAATACACAAAGAATAAAAGAAGAATCCTCGCTCGTCTCTAAAACTCCGAAAGAATGAATGCCGTCTCCAATGCTTCGCTTCTCCAAATGCAGGTATTCAATCTTGTATGGATGCTCTCAGTGTAAATAATGTTTTGTTAGTTTGAAACCTATCTAGGGGACCTGATTGCGATTCATGACCCTGTATGAATTGTTAGTATTACTAGTATCTACCTAAGAGAGGTGTTGAGTATCTACAAATTACATGCCCGACCTCAAGCACACTGCTCCAAAGCTTGCTTTCATCGTGCATCTTTCTGAAAGGAGATAAAAAGCTGCATCTACAAACAGAGGAGACTATAGAAGACTAATGGGATGAATGCGTTGTCCAATTGTGCCGTGTAGGCCTCCAACAAACCACTTGCAGTTACGGCCAGGAGAAGAGAGAACCAGTGCTGCACAAATTTGGAAACTTACGTCAGAGTTGAAGCACAACTTCATTGCTACTTACCACCAAGAAGGTAGAAACCCAGAAGATATCATAAACTCAAAAATCTCCCAGGAAACAGCAAAATTCTCTCAGCAGTGACAATCATACCCATATGCAGAACACATGGCTCCAGTCACATGGACTTTGCATGCTGATTCTTATGGGTATGTAAAAGAATTATCACTCTACTGAACATTATACTTCTAAAAGATCATTCAAAGCTGAAAAGTCTTCTAACCCTTCCCTAGCCAGTAATTATAAGGCACAGAAAACAGAAGGCACGCTGTCTCTGTATATGCAGAGCCACCCATGTGTGTGCACTGCGCACTTTGTCACAAGGGCACACACAAGCACACATGCATACAAACCCATAGAGAGAGAGAGAGAGAGAGAGAGACCTGTGTCATAACATAACCCGTCGATGCCAAAAGTGGAAGGAGAGCAGAACAAGCAACCAGGACAGAAGTTATACCAGCTGCAGTACCCTCAATTGTTTTCTCTGAATAAACAGTAGGTTTCATGCATCAGTTACCTCAACAAGGAGCCAGCAACCAAATTAATTAGGACACTTACTGCCAGTTTTGCTCCACCTGAGAACCCCATACTTGTGACCAACCAATGATGCCTGAATATAATTGTAAAATGAATTGGATAGCCAAAATGCAGAATGCCAAGTAGCAAAAAGACAGTAAATTCCAGAACTGGATAAATTCTAAACATACATGTTTCCACATCTGCCCTTATTACACACCAGATGTACAAATAGATGGTTACTGTAAATAAGCAATTCATGAAGATTGTCTAATAGATGAAAAAAGGAAAAATAGGTTCCCAGGATCTGTCTGTTACCATCACTTATGCAGCGAATTTACTCAGTTCATTCGGTTCCAGATTTTCAATTTGGAAGATCTCATGCTTTTAGTTCAGTCTTGACCCTTATGACTAATTTCAGCAGGCTTTACCTGGTGATTAAGCTAATATGTCTTCCATGATGAGGAAGAAATTAATTCAAAATCAAGTAGATTTCTCATAATAAAAGGACAAGGAAATAATACATGATTAACAAATACAAAGTAATATGCCCTCACCATGGTATCTCCAATTCCAAGGCTCAAAATTCCAGCAAAAGGAGCAAGTGGGCGATCGTTGTATCCGAAAGACAGCCACATGGGTAGAGCGCAACCCAATAGTAGCGAAAAATGGCTAATTACAGACAAATAAAACAAAATCAGATAAAGTTACCTCTATTATATTACAGAACCATGAATTTAAGCTTTAAGGAAATTGCACCTCACAATAAGGAGATCAGAGTCGCGGTGGTCAGTGAAAGCGTTCATGAACTGATGAACAAGTTTTCCCAAAGGCCATATTCTCCAAACCTGAATAAGAAAGCAAGGTCTAAAAAGTTATCGCAGCTCCGTAGAAAGAGGCTGTGGAAAATTATATACACATTTGCAAAATGATGGGCAACCTATTGATTTTAAAAACAGAAACAGATGAACCATAAGATTTAGATCAACAGAATAGGCTGTAGAAAGCAGGATCTAAAAAGTTATTGCAAGTCCAAAGAAAGAGGCTGTAGAAAATTATATAAACATTTGCAAAACTATGGCCAACCGATTGATTTTAAAAACAGAAACTGATGAACCATAAGATGTACATAGACAGAATAGGCTGTAGAAAGCAGGTTCTAAAAGTTATTGCAACTCTGTGGAAAGAGGCTGTAGAAAATTATATATAAATTTGCAAAACTATGGGCAACCAATTAATTTTAAAAACAGAAACAGATGAACCATAAGATGTACATAAACAGAATAGGTGCAGAGTCTTCTTTACATAATTAGTTTTAAAACATGGCCAAAATGACTGAAAGGAGAATCCTCACTCTCTGTCTCCAGCTTCATATCATACAGATTACAGATATAAGCTTTAATACATCACTGGATATATGTTAAGGAATATACACTAAAGGACAAGGATCAGGCAAGAATAAGGAGTCCAAAATCTCATGCACTTACTCGAATTATTTCTATAACCAGGAAAACTGCCAAAGCTGCCCCAAATGCCAGATCAAGAAACTCAGGCTGAAAGTAACAGTCAAGTCATCAGTAAGTATGAGAAAAATAAACTGCATAGATGACAAGGTCACTGTGAAAAGGACAACAAATTCTGCTTCAAAGCCAAATCACCTGTAAGATAAGAGCAGGGGAAAACATTGAAACAGCCATTAGATGGTAATATTTCCGGAGAAGTATCCTTTCGACCTTGCTATTCTTTGAAATGTTGTAAAACCTGATAACTGATGCATATATCAAACACACCCAATAGACACACAGTGATAGCCTTTTCAATGGTTCCCCAAAGACAAATGAAAAGACCCTGCAGTCACAAAAACATTCAAGAATAAGAACATATTGCCATGAGATGAAGCTGAATGATTTATACTCTGTGCAAACAATTTAAAGTGATCAGCCACTGTCTAGAATCAAGACCCCAACCCCCAAAAAAGCAAGGATTGTCTACAAATGGCAAACGGAAGAAAGGAAAAGACAAAACCCAGACTGTGCCGTTTAAAATTTAGAGTACTTCCAGCAACTCATAAGAGACTGGCAACGTGAGAGAGTTATTACCATAAAAAAGGATGTGATTGAAAATCTCGAGCGAACTGCATCCAAGAAGGGGCGACAACAATCAACATACATGCAAGGGATCCAAAGAACAAGAGAGATCTTCTAACTTCACTCGGTGTCCTTGCATCAGAGGTCATAGTTGAAGGGTGTTCCCAAAGTCGCAGCAGCAATTTAAAAATAAGTGGAAAAACTAGAAGAGCAAGTAGCACACTCTGCATTAACAACATATCCAATTAATATCTTTCCAGACCAGAAACTATCAGGCGCACAAACACCCAATCACCATACCTGGATGATTATGCTCCTCTCACTTCTGTCTGTTGAATACCATGGAGAAACCAAATTGAATGAAACAAATCTTTCATTAACCTGTTGAAAGTAAAATGGTTACTGATGATCCGATACTAGTAGTCATGCAAGCCGCTGAGAATGGCAAAAGAAAGATCCTCATTCTTCATAGGCTCAAAAACCTTTGTAAGAAAAGAATCCTAACCTTTGTGAATGTACACGCTAGCATGTCACCAGAGTAGAGAACTATCCCGGCACTCAACAAAAGGGCTTCACCTGAAAAGACGGAAAAGAACTAAAAACTTCAAGAAGAGAAACAAAAATTTCACTGAAACCAATAGAATCTTAGGACATCTCTACTCTACCCCAGCCATTTCCCATGACGATGCATATACAGGGTTCGTCTCTGCCCGTGACTGAGCCACTAAACTCTACTGCTCTAACATTCTAGCCTTAACCGACTTCAAAGCTAGGGCCAACTAAGAGACAAAAATGTAAACTTCACTCATCGAGGGTGATTGCCAGAGGCCTAGACAAAATGCATACCAACAGAAGCACAGGATGGAAAAGTATTCAGAAGATGCTGAATTAGTTTCACAGCTGCAAATCCATGACAGACCACCCAAAATAAGTTGAACACAAGTTGCAAACCTGCAAAAGAACCGTGAAAGCATCAAAACGTTAAGCATCTGTAGCTGATCAGTTAAAAGATGCTACATTTAAACCTAAGTTATACAAACATGCCAACTCAGGTAGTACTATGAATATGATTCTTCAGCGCTTATGTTAAAGGCCATACAGGTATGCTTAAAACAATTAGTACCCATAAAATGATCTTCTGAAAATTGAATGACAGCTAAGAATGAGAGGTTGAGGAAGATCTTTGATGAGATACTTACCGAAGTTAGACATAATGGCAAGGGAGACACAACATAATGCAGCATAGAGGCCAATGCAACATGACATGAGCCATGAATTAGACTGGATATTTGAGGAAGGGGGGTAGGCCTTGTCAGGCGAATGCTGCAGAGCTGAATAAAGGAAAACAAGCACGCCAAAGGAGCTAACAGATGCAGCCCAGTACAGCATTTTCAAATATTCAAAATCTGCAACAAAACGGAAGAGTTTAATGATTACTTGTCACTTCTCAGCAGTCATTGAGTATAAGGGTGAATCGGGTATTGTGCCAGAGCACTGCTAATAACAAAAGGAACGTGCAATTTGTGCTACGTGTCTCACAAAGCAAAGAGAAGCTACGGTGACATAATGCTCATACCCTCATAGCTGACTTGGTGGGGTGAGACTGCTCTAGATAGCTGTATCAACTTTGAGATCAAAACAGTAGGAAGAGTAACTGTCCCCAAGAGTATTCCAGATGAGGCACCAGGCCTGAAATAAAACACAAAGCTAAGCCATTCATCAATTGCATTCCGAATACTTCACCGACTCAGCTGTCAAAACAAAGGGCAAGCAAAACTTCCATTATAAGCTTATGACTGGTGCTATCTCCGCTGCTCCCAATTGAAGATTTCAACTCAATTTGTAATCAATTGATTTTGCAAATGGAGGTTAACACAACTAAAGCATCTTATAACAGAATTTAATCACACTTCTCGGCAAATGAGAAACGCAAGGCAAGTGCAAGCCAGTCATCACTCGCAATTCCGACTGCATAACGATTTCAGTAGCCTAAGCTTCAACAGAATGACACAACGATAAGGACTGCAGTAATTGTAAGTTCAGAAATCTTCAACTGAAATTTGATACAATTTAAACCACAGAAACCGCACAGAGCAAAATTGAAGTGCAAGAACATCACAATTTTGAATTGAGGGAACGGGAAAAAATCAAAACATTCGAGAGGGCCGCCAAGAATTTTTACCTGGTCTTAAATCGGAGGAGGGAAGAGGAGTTCTCGAGGCGAATCTCGACGTGGAAGGCGGCGGCGGCGAGGGAGCAGAGAGCGAGGCCGTGGGGGAGGAGGCAGGGAGGGAGAGAGGAGAGGACGCGCAGCACGAAGAGCAGCACCACCGCCCGCTCGCCGTTCATCAGCGACGATGCCGCGGCGGCGATCGACGCCATCGCCCGGTCCGCCAGCTTCTCAAAACAATCGCCGCGGCGGCTGCGGCGGCGGGGGCGGCGGCGGCGGCGGCGGCCCTCAACGGTCGAGGAACCCGAAGATGCTCGGAGAATCCATGGGAGGAAGGATTTCGCGGGATCAGAAGAGCCGATGGAACTTCGATTCTTCAACGTGAAGAAGATGGAAAGGGTCGTGGTTTCCGAGGGAAAACGTTTTTTCAGCTGCGCCTGCGGCCGGACGAGGTCGCCGCCGTGGCGGATGTCTTGCGTGGAAATTCCACGTGGCGGATCTCGATACGCAGGTACGGCCACGCGGTTTTTTTGTGGGGCCCCGTCAACATGCCCTTTCCGCGGGAAGGAACCTTGGCTTTGTCAAATTCGACACCTAACGAAGAGCGAGTAATCCTAGGTCGTCTTGTTGTATTTACTTAGATAATTTAGGTCCTTCATTGAAGTTGCTTAGGGTTAACGACTTAACGTCCATACAATCCCGATTAAATAAACATAATTTTAGAGATTTTTTAAAAGTTGACGCATATTGAGATAGGCAAAATGCAAATTAAAGTAAATGGGAGAAATCGTGTGGGATAAAAAGGATTTGTTTGCTATAATAATGAAATTATTTCATAAAAATGACATTGACTACAATAAATATGAAATTGATAAATGCATATTTTTCAATTAGAAATATAAAACAAGGGGGAAAAAAGAGGAAGTAATATTCTTTCACAAAAACTTAGGTCCACAAATTATTTAGGGCAGGTTGGTTGTACCAAACTATCTACCCTCTTTTAAAACGGGAGGTGCCATGGATATTCTCTTCATTTCATTTTCCTCATTGAGTGCGGGGTGGGAATATGGACCATATTGACCGAAAATTGGGCTATTGACGGGTCTTTTGGGTTATTGGCCCGTTTGACATCTTCTAATGCATTACATACGCAATGTACAAGGGAAAATTATCTCACTATCCCTAAACTTATCGTATGAAATGTCAATTCAATCATTTTTTAATTTAATCATAATTTTTTGTGCGAAAACCTAATTTAGTCATTTTTAAATAATTTTTGTCAAAAATTGCTAGCGTACAGTCCATTCATCACCGGTTGTCCTTACATTACGTTCATCACCGGCTATCCCTACGTTATGTCGGAGATCTCTAGCGAAAGTTAGTCAAAATAACTAAATTAGTGCATATATCTGTATGATTACATTGATAAAATTAAAAAAAAAATTATGACTAAATTGACATCCGTACAATAATTTGAGATTGATTAGACAATTTCCCCATAAATAGGGGAGCCTCCTCACATGTGATGAAGTTTGTAAAAGAGAATGAAGTATGGACAAAAGACAAATGAACATATAAAATCCCCCCCCAAAGGAAAAGAGAAGAAAAACGAAAAATAATAATAATAAATCAAAAAACATTAAAAAATTATTAAAAATTAGTTACGTCGACGTTGATCGTATCACATAAGATGACTAGCATCCATATGAGCAATTTCTAGTTAAAATTGGTAAAATGTGAAGAGGTTTGGAACTTAATTAAAAAAATCAAATAATATAGTCCTCAACTTAATTAACAAAATCAAATAATTTAATACTGAACTGGTAAAAGTACAATAGATTTATGACTTTTTAGATAATTTTCCCCTTTTGTGCACCATCGCTATATCAATAAACTATGAAAGAGGCTGTGACTGATTTAGTTGATATGATGCAAATCCCTAGTTTTAATTGCACTAACACCTTGACAAGCCATCGGACAATGTATATATGTTTCTTTCATTCTAATGGATGTATAATTTGTTCATATTGAATTTCCAAGCTTTCATTTGCGTCACATCTACGTATATCATGGACAATTTTCATCCATGCTACAACTTCTAAATTATCAAAACTTACTGTGTAATTCTCGCTTTCTATGAATTAATCTATTGGGATCTCTTTAATCATGTGGATCTCACATGAATTCCATGTAATTCACTGAGACATGACTTTGACGACTAAATTATATATGCCACTTCTTGCTATCAATTGACCTTTGGAAGTCTGAACTCGAACCACGTGATAATCGACATCATGAATTGCTCGAATCCCTTGATATATATGAAGATGACTAAATATCTAAATAAATTCCCAAGTACACTTATATACATTAACTTCCATAAACATATAGGGGGCAACGGATAATTACATAACAACTCAGCTCATTCCATCTGCTTAATTATATAAGGGGATGACTAATCAAGGGTGGATGCTTACTCATTGATAACTCGACGGGGTCTCTTCCATCCAACATGGGGTCTTAAGATATCACAAACTCTCCCATTCGAAGAGTTAAAGTCCTCATCAGTGTTGGCCCGTATCGATCAGTGGTATTCCCCCATCCATAACCCATACGGTTCATTCCCACCCCCTCCGACATCCTCCGAATCTTGTCTAATTCCTTTCACTTATCCACAAGCCAAACTCCTACTGGCGAGGTCTTGCTCGAGGTCTTGCTCTAATATCATATATAAGTTACAACGACCCAATCCATTCTACGTGGACCAAGTTCTCTAAAGGAGTATTCGAGTAGCCACACGAGGTGATGACATCTGGGTGTTTATTTATAAATCGCTCCGGACCTCTCTCATCCGATACGAAGCTCGGAACGTCAAGTCATGCATGAAAATTTTGGGTCAAACCCTCTTTGGGAAATTGTATGGCGTGCCGGGAGTCGCGAGCGAATGCCCGCAGATTTCCTGTCCTCAAATGGAAACAAGCGAGCGAGCCAAAAATGAGCCGAAACCTTCGGCTGTAAAAAACCTCAATCGTCCTCAAAACTTCCTTAAAATGTACTTGTGCACATGCGCATCCAAACACATCCACCTGCTGTAATTCTTTCTTGCTTTAGAAACGGCATGGCAGACAACCATAGAAAGCCTCACGCCATCATCATTCCCTACCCTCTCCAAGGCCACGTCAACCCGTCGGTGCACCTGGCCATCAAGCTCGCGTCGAGGGGCTTCGCCGTCACCTTCATCAACACGCAATCCATCCACCACCATACCGTCAAAGCCCTCGATCAGAAACCGGACGGCAACGGCGAGGGCGATGGCTCCTACGACATCTTCGCCAACGTGCGCAGATTGGGGCTCGACATACGGTACACCACCGTGTCGGACGGCTTGCCGGTGGGGTTCGACCGGTCGCTAAACCACGACCAGTTCATGGCGTCGCTGCTGCACGTGTTCTCGGCGCACGTGGAGGAGATCGTGGGGAACATCGTCGCAACGCCCGGCGAGGGGGCCGACTTCTTGATCGCGGACACGTTCTTCGTGTGGCCGTCCAAGGTGGCGGAGAAGTTCGGGCTGTTGTACGTGTCGTTCTGGACGGAGCCAGCGCTGGTGTTCACGTTGTATTATCACATGGATCTCCTTCGGATCAATGGCCACTTCGCTTGCCAGGGTAAAAATTCACGCTCTCGCTTTTGCATGGCTAAGATCTCTGCCATGTTTTCGATCTCACGTGCATGTGCATGTTCCAACGTCAACAGATCAGAATTTAAAAGCTTTTCCCTGATCAGATTGTCGTGAGGACCCGATAGATTACATCCCAGGAGTGCCGCCCCTACAGCCAAAGGACATGACGTCGTATCTCCAGGAGAGCGACACGTCATCCGCCTGTCACCAGATCATCTTCCACGCCTTCCAGGACGTCAAGGCAGCGGATTTCATCCTCTGCAACACCGTCCGCGAGCTCGAGCCCGGCACCGTGGCGGCCCTGCAGGAGCAGAAGCCCTTCTACTCGATCGGCCCCGTGTTCCCGGAGGGCTTCACCAGGAGCGACGTGGCCACGAGCCTGTGGCCCGAGTCAGACTGCTCACAGTGGCTCGACACCAAGCCCCAGGGCTCGGTCCTGTACGTGTCGTTCGGGAGCTATGCCCACTTGTCGAGGCCGGACCTGGAGGAGATAGCCCATGGGCTCTTGCTCAGCAAGGTCGACTTCGTCTGGGTGCTCCGGACCGACATCGTGAGCTCCGAAGACATCGATCCGCTGCCTGATGGATTCAAGCAAGAGCTCGGCGACCGGGCAATCATAATACCTTGGTGCCGTCAATTTGCAGTGTTGAGCCACCCAGCAATAGGCGGGTTCTTGACCCATTGTGGGTGGAACTCAATATTGGAAAGCATTTGGTCTGGGGTGCCAATGCTGTGCTTCCCTCTGCTGACTGATCAGTTCACCAATAGGAAGCTCGTGGTCGATGATTGGAAAATTGGATTGAATTTGAGTGATCGGAACAAGACGACTCGAGAGGAAGTCGCCAACAAAATCGCCCAGCTTATGAGCCAAGATTCAGGAAGCAAATTCAAGAACGCAGTCAACGCACTGAAGACGAAGCTGGAGGAAGCATTGATGCCCGATGGTTCATCGACGAAAGATCTCAATCAGTTCATCGTGGACATAAAGGATAGGATTCATCAAAAGGAGCACCTTTCCAATGATGCTTAGATCGATCATGTAGTCACTGGCCCTTCTCGGTCCAGACATACAATTGTAATGCTCAAAATGTACACTTAGTGCCAAAGTGATGGATGGAGAAAAAAAAAATACCTCTTGAATAGTTTGAGCCTGACAGGGTCTTGCCAAATTAATGAGTCCACGAGCTACGCGAAACATCGTGAAGAAACCAGAGAAGGAACAATAGCAGACGGTACACGGGCTGTAGCAGCATCAGGCAGCAGATGAACAGTGTGGAGCCAAAGCCAAACAAAAATTTTATTGTACAGTTCATCTCGTGTTGCTCGTGTCCTGTTTACACTGGAAAATTCTACGCACCGATAGGCCTGCTCCTACGCAAAATTGCAACAGAAAAAATGATAAAATTCGATAAACAGCTGCCATGACAAACAGCACTAGGAGATTCTCCCACTTGGAATTACTGTTGCGAGATATGTCATACGAGCTCTGGATAGCCTCGTAACCTGATATCGTCCTCACCTGCCCCACGGCAAAAGAAGTCCCTAGGTACTCGTTTTCCAGGAGACCCTATCCAAAAAAATAACATGGATTACTTAGCAAGAATGGCGTCAAATATGCCCCCAAACTCAATTTGATTCAATCCAGAGCCAACAACATATATGAAGTGTTTTCCTAGCCAGAACAACGTGAACCAAATATCCAAGTAAGCAGCAAGCAGAAATTGTTTTCTTCTCTTTTTTTAGCTGGAAATCAAGCAGGGAAATTTTGTGCAGATAGAAGTGTTTCCATGGTATCACATGGATAGGAAGCACTGAGAAGTGCTAAGGTTGGCCACTTAAGCAAAATGGTACATCAAAAACTATTTATAAGCAGTTTCATTTTTGCTTCTACCTGTATAGAATAGGTATGAAAGGCAATGTAGGATATTGGATACGTCCATAATGGTCTAGGCAAAGCATCTCGGATTCTGAAGTAGCCAGCAGAAAGCATCATTACCACCTGACAAGTAAGAGATGTAAACCATTAGTCCAGCCTATGCACATGAGCACCAAAATAGATAGAATGTTCCACAAGCATAACAGCAATTTATGAATCTGATGAGCCATGCAATGTCTCTCTCTCTCATCCACCATGACAAGGACTACCTCCAGGACATTTAGCAGTACTCCAAAAAGAGAGAAGAAAAGCCATGCATTTTCCCATCAATTATGTCAAATTAAACAGGAAGGATCAAGACGGGAGTTTAATAGAACCAACTCACATGTATGGACACTAATGTCAAGATGCTCCAGAAAATATCTTGCCAAACAGAAGCTACTACCAGCATTAGCCCCTCATTTACAAGGAGGCACATGAAGAAATTTAGCACAAAGTACATCAATAAGCTGAACTCATCTCGTAGACCAATAAGGAAATAGAAGACGAGGCTTGACGAGATGGAGATCAGAAACAGGAAAGGAATGCTGGAAAGAAGTTGCCCAAGCAAGAACACCAGCGCTCCAGAATGTTGATTCGATTTTTCACTGGCATATATCTGCACAGAAGAAAGCAATGCAGTGTTTCAGGATGCCAAATTAAAGCAGATGGACAAATAAATTTCTTGCCCGAAGAGCAACACTGATTCAAATAGTAGGACCATCAAGTATCTAATCTTTGCCAATTAGGACCACTTGAACATCTCACCCACCCATAAACATTATTAATGCCCTATCAAGGGTGGCTTTTTCTAGCATACAAGGAGACCATTTACAACTCTCAATTAAATATGTAACCTGCTGATTTAATTATTTCTAAAATGAAGAGTGGTTGAAAACACAATATCCACATGACGAGGTCTCCTATTCTGACTTTATATAGTTGTTAGATCATTAACACAATTTAAAAAGTAATCAATAGTTACTAAGATACGAAAGGCATTTTTCTGAATAATTAAACAAACATGGACAAACTGATTTTTCACAATCATAGACATTCATCTTCTCTTTAGAAAAATAGCCAGGGCCCTGATACTACCGATTGGATTTCATCACACAGCTTTCAGCATTCATCCCACCAAAACATCTTGTGGCAAGAATAGATCCTCTATATCATGCCCTAAAATCAGCTTATGCCACATGATCAAGGGGTCATTATGGAGATAAAAGACATCAAGATAAAGGTGAATGACATCATAAAAAAGCAATTGTTCCAAGAGGTGATAGGAGAAATCAGCAAATCATGTCCTAACATCAGCAGCCTTCACTAACAACACATTCACCCAATACACAATCCCCCAAATCTGCTGTAAATTTTCACACATGCTACTAACATGCCATAAGCTCAACAGCTATAGTATAGGAGAAAAAAATCACATTCCCAAAAGACAGAAAAGGCAAGGGCAACCTGCAAACGACCCTTACAGGTACAGAAGTCAACTAGGCAGGCAAATATGCATTTTCATAGAGATGAAGTATAATATCCTGTTCTCAAATATTAACAGAGTATGATATGGCTAGGCAAGTTGATATTTTCTGGTGACTCAATATATCATATCACGGTGGATTTTCCAGATAAGCCAGATGAAGCTTATGGATATTGGTTAGCATTACCT
The DNA here is from genome assembly GCA_014182365.1 of Eucalyptus tenuipes. Classification (NCBI taxonomy): domain Eukaryota; kingdom Viridiplantae; phylum Streptophyta; class Magnoliopsida; order Myrtales; family Myrtaceae; genus Eucalyptus; species Eucalyptus tenuipes. The sequence continues at coordinate 24,490,638 of CM024538.1, read as the reverse complement.
TGATTTCTTTAATATGTGCTGGTACTCCAGCAATGCTAAGGAGGGAAGCAAATGACACGAACGAAAATATTGCTGCAACCCGTGTCTGCAGAATGAGAGATTAGCCAAAAAAAGAAGAAGAAATTAGTAGAAACAAGCATGTTGTTTGTAGGGAAGCACAAGAGTAGACTCCAAATCTTAAAGATTCAGAGAGCAATAAATGGCAGCGGGCCCAGAGAATAACATAAACATAGCCCACATAGCAAAGATGTTCCTTGTGAGATGAGAAATCTGATAAATTTCCAAAGGACATCTAAATGCAACCAGATAACACAAATCCACAATTTCAGGGAAACTCACCGCCACAGAAGACAACGAATGTTTCAAGCCAGAAAAAACCGTGCCAACACAGAGTGTGAGAAGCATGCAAAGAATCAAGCGGAGCCAATAATATTTCCACTCCCTTGACATGATAAGTAATGATCTCCATGTCAGGACCGCAATTTGGGTACCACAGCTAGCTTTTCCCTTGCTTTTTAGAGTTGGACCTTCCTGCAAAAACTTCTGTAGTTAAGCAGACAAGAAGATCCTGACAAGAAAAAAATGGACAAAAATTACCAGAAAGCATGCACACCAGCTCTCAAACGATGAGCATGAAACCATAAGTGCTAGAGTCTACCACACTAAGAAGATTGCAACGTGGCTAATATCAGCAGCACAGCATAGAAAGACAAAGTAAACAGTTCTCTCTTTTTGCTATTGCTTCATTGCTCTACTTGGCTATTACAAAGTAAAGCAACCAAAGGCTGTGAGTACTGTGAGCTATTGTTATTAAAGAAAATTACTATTACTGACAACGCATTGGGGGCCAAAGATAAAGCATTCCACAACCAGCCCGATATATGTTTATTCAAGTACTAACAACTTATAAAGAAAAATACACTTCAAGCAAATAAATTGATTTGTTAATCATGGACTGATGGTTGTCCACTTAAGTTTATGAGTTAAGTCAAATACACAGCTTTTAGCCAAAAAAAGAAGTTAAGCACTGCCATTTGATGTGTAGCTTTCTCCAGATATCATGTTGCTAAAAACTGTAACCAACTACCCATCAAAAACTTAAGAAACAATGCAACAAACAGAAGACATGTATGTGTACCTTCTCAGTGAGTTTCGATATCATTGTGTCGACTGCAGCAGCATCGGTTGACGATTTATAAGTTGCTTCAAGGGTACGTATTGCCACAGCAGTATCCATATTCACTGCAGAGAGATCGCCATGGTCATCCTGTCAACCATGCACATAGTGTTCAAACAGAGGCTGGAGATGACTGAGCGCCAAAACTCAGTTTCTCTCACACAAAAATAGAATATAACTGCTGGATTAACAAAATATGGACGGAAAACACAGCAAGGCATTGCTCATCTTCTCAAACAGATATCATCCCAAATCATTCAGGCCTAATCTCCACTGGAAACAGAATCATTCTACTCCCATCAATCACTAAGCAGAGGAAGACCCATCATTCAGCAGCAAGTACAAAAACAAGTACCTGCCAGTTTTTGCACATCGCAATTATCCTGTCAAAGTCTGTGTTTATTGCACGTAGGAAGTGATCGGAAGGACTTTGCATTATAGGGCATGGAAATCCAGCATTGGAGAAGTGCTTCAATAAGAAAAGAGAGATTAATTTAGCAAAGCAAACAAGGCAACAAAAACATTTTGAAATTTTACAGTGCAACATCACAAGAGCTCAACTTCTATCCTAACATAGAATCGTTAAAATTTATTCAAGGAACATTCCCTTCGTACACCTTTAAGGCAATAAATAAGTTCACTCTATCTTGCTGAGAAACAACATAGAAAAGGAATTGAAATCTAACATGTAGCTTACCTGTAAGCAGGCCAATGTTTCTCCAAAAAATAGAGTATTTCCATTTGAAAGCAGGCATATCCGGTCAAAGAGGCCGAATACTTCGGTACTGCTCTGGTAAATAGTAAATATAAGGGTACACCCGGTGCTTGCAAGTTTCTTCAATGTAACCATCATAAGAAGTGCAGACACACTGTAGGATACAAAAACAGATCATGAACTTGAGATCATTGCACCCTGAAGTCAAGTAATGCAACAAGAAAGCCCTCGACAAGCACATATCAACCAATACATGATTATGTACACACTGCATGTATGAGGCACACCCTAAAAATGAGAAACCATGTTGATGTTGACAAAAAAACATTCCTCACAATATGATTTTCCCACTGACTAGAATCATCTAGAGCAATAATCTAAAGAAACTGCACATGTTTGCAGAAATCAAAAACAGAATCAAGTCTGTATTTAGTATATCTTGATATTTGCACCTCTTAATAACCCGGCAGCATTAAGAACCTTGTGCTCTCCGTTGCACGATGCTGCATGAAAAAATCTTTTGACACAGATTACTTTTAATGAAGCTTAATATTTGTTCCAAAAACTGTTTTTGGTGATCATTTTTCCCTCTCTGATAAATCTTCATCAAATAGATATCCAAGCAACAAAATCCATTCAATAACAACCCATCAATTGCCTAAAATCATTGTAGGCTCCTACAGTTGTTCCGTACTACAGCAGCATGATATGTTAGTCCTTTCTGGAATTATGTATGAAATTGCTGGGCATCACAAGAGCTCCAAAATCCATTAAAGCAGTCAATTGAACACAAATAAGACAACCCCCCCCGGGCCAGCCAAAAAAAAAACTACCTGTCCAGGTGATAAAGAGGCTCGTCTATGAACATAATATGAGGCCTCATCACAAGCTCCCTGGCAATGCTAACACGTCTTCTTTCACCACTAGGCAAGCCCTTCATATAACAATGACCACCAATTAGCTTGTTGGCATAGTCACCCAAAGACATAGCGTGTATTGCATCCTCCACAACACTCCTTTTCTGACAGAAGAAACCTGGTAGTTGAAGTAACGCTGAGTAGTACAAGAACTCTCGAACAGTTAGGGATCCGATTAGAGTGGTTTCCCTCTCCACAAAGCCCTGCAACCCATTAAAAAGATAAAAAGAAAGAAATCAAAATCTATCCTCATGATAGAAATATTAAACCTTAAAAGATAACACCAATTAGAAATGTAAAAGACAGTCACATATCCTCACAAAAAGAAAAAGAACCAATATGGTAAACCAGAAGATAGCGAATACACTTGAGTATTCACTTGAGGATTCCTTTCCAAAATAAGTTACTAATTCTTGAATCTGGCCTCCCAAGATGGAAAAAGGCTCTGAACAAATAAGCAGAGTTGCAGAAATATGAAGACAAAGCTAAGGAACTTCAGGATGCTACACATCAAATAGAAACGCTGGACAGAATGCCACTTCTGGATGGGCAAATTATCTAACGTTATGTAAAGGCAACAGAATGGAAGAAACCGCATGACCCACGGTGAAAGTATGTTTGCCTGGTAAACTAATCTTCTTTCACAGGGCATGCATCCACATAAAATAACAAAATAGACCTCACTTTCCAACCGCAGTGGAAACGAAAAACAATATGCTTGACAGGTAGCTCAGGCATTTGCAGTTGATGGTTAATATAGTATCATAGCCTACATTCAGGAGACCCCTCACAGTGTGTCTGAAAGTTGTATTTGCAATGGTCAACACTCTATGCGCAAGTGGATGTTATTGGTTTCCCAGAACATAAGCTTTCAAGAAAATGACTCCAAGAGAAATCTAGTGTGCTTGTTTGAGTACCCATAGTAAATTAGCAAACTTGAACAATTTACATAATGGCATTCTAATGTCATCAGCAGGAGAGTTCCTAAACAAAAGAAGATTGTGCATCAACAAAAGATTACAGAATACCAAGGAAGTAAAATCTTCTAAAGAAAAATTAAGCATTATGACAAGATATAGCACAATGTACTTACATATGAACCATAAGGCATACGAGATTTGGACCCGTTCACAAACACTTCACCATACATTCTGGCTGAATCAGGCAATCTACCTGAAGAACAAACATAGAAGATACAGTATTAGTTTCGAGCTATTAAGAGTAAAACCACTTTCAATATGCTACCTCACTAATCTAATCAATCAAAAGTAACTACCTGCAATTGCCCTTAATAAAGTGGATTTCCCCGATTTGGCAGGGCCCATGATAACTGTCATTGTTCCAGGCAATGCATAGCCATTAGAACTTTTCACAACCTTGTCAGAATACTTCCTTTTACCCTTGATTGTGACAGTTAAGTCCCTCCAAACAACGGATGCCCCTGCAATCTTTCTAGCAACCACTGCACCCTCTGGTAAAGGAGGGGATGGCATGGACCCGCTATTGAGCTTTGAAAGAGATGGAGAAGCTGGAGTGGTCGCAACATGGATGGAGTCTCCACCATCCTCCACTCTAACATCGATATCAGTGTCCTCCCACTCTGGGGAATCCTCAAATGAAATGGGCTGCCGAAGAGAACCAGGTTTTCGCAGATAAAAGAAGTTGCTTGAAGGTACCCTACTCGCAGGACTGCTAGCGGAAGACGATGAAGACCTATAATTATCTGACTGGAATTGAATTTCTTCCATTCCGATCTCTTGATGCTCAAAACGCAGAACAAACACCTTAGACTCTCCTCCTTAATAAGTAATTTAAGGTATCAAGGTGTTAAGACTGTTCCAAGACTAAAGACCGTACCCCAATCCCTGAACAGGGGTGGATCCTGCATCAAGTCAGAACAGAAACATGAACACACTTTCATTCAACCCATTGCCACGGACAAACAGAAGTAATTTCAAGAAACAGAATTAGCACACCGAAGCCTGCACCCTTTTCAATTTTTCGAACCCGGTTCAGTCACCCAATGGAAAGACTCCTAGATTCCCTCACATGTAAAAGATTCATCGCACTGGCGCGAGGCATCTTTAAGCGAGCCGAAACTCCCCAATCAAGCTCTCCACATTCTGCTTCTAAAAACTCCTCGACTTAAAACTAGTTCACAAATTTTGGACAAGGGTGTCCACAAAAGCTAACAAGCTCACCGAAAGCGCTCCCCAAAACCCACGACCGTAGATCTTCCGCCCCGCGTCGCCCGACAAATCCTCAAAGCACTCAAAAAAAAAACAAGTCGAACTAGAAAGCCAAATACTCCAACCACCCTCAATGTGCGAACTCCTTTCGAGCCGTCTAACACCGTCTAAAAACCATTCACGCGAGCCGAACAAACACGGGAAAGGAAAATAAAGCTCGGAAGCTCGCACTCAAAGCTCGCACGGCAACCTGCCAGTGCCTGTACCTGCCGAAGCGTCGCTCGCTCAGCTATTCCCGCCCGAACGGAAGGGCCACCGCTGCCTACGCAAGCCACGTACCGCTAACGCCGAAGAGCGGAGGCGGGGGCACGGAGCTTGGATCTGCCGAAAGAGCGCGAGCTCTGCGACGAGGATAGAGAGAGAGAGAGAGAGAACGGCGAAAGGAGTGAGCTTGACACTGCCAAGTGATGTGAGAGTGACGCGGCGGTGGATGATCCGACCCGACTGAACCGGGTTCTTGCCTTGCGGGTTTTCTGGCTTTTGCCTTTTCGTAAGTGGTGGCATCTCCCAGCTTTGGCTTTGGTCGAGTCGGGGCTTCTTCCCATCTTTTTTATTCGTTCTCTCTCTTTTTGTCTTTTTTTTTTTGGTTGCCTTTTCAATTTATTGAGAATTCGGAGTCGCATCTAGTGATGGAATGCCGCCAGCGCAGCATTCTTTAAAAAGTGTACCTGTCTGAATCCAGACTCCCCGGCTCTTCTTTTTCCCCCAGCGTAGGGCCAGCGGTTTCAAATATTGATCCAGATTGATTTCGTGTGAAAATCTGAAATTCAGCCTTCGAAGCCAGTTCTCTAGTTTTTGCAAAATGGGGAACCGGCAATTTCTTTTCTTTTTCTGATTTCATTTTTTTTCATCCTTTTATTTCATTATTAATTGAGCAAAATGAAAATGAAGGCCACAACAAAAATCCCAATTTATCTATAACAACAATTCATAAAAAATAACATGTAATATAAAATAAATGATAAAAAGTCCAAAATATGTAACTACAATTCATCGGTTCCGATTCACGATTTGGTTCTCGATTGGGAACTGATTTGAGGCCATGACCCATCACGGAGCACCTTATGCATCTAAGGAACAATCACTTGACTCACTTCAAAGTGAATTTTCTTTAGATAGATCACATCTGATATTATGACAATACTAGTAATAAATATCATTACGGGAGAAGTTGATTCATTAAATTGATACCGAACTGCACAATACCTGAAAATCCCAAAACGACATTAGTTCTTATATTTGGTTCTTAGTTCTGCCCTTGATCAAGGCTTACTCCAACTCTCAGATAATCTCCAACCGTGTTCATCACACATGACACGATCAAATCAAACATCGGAAAGCATCACAATCGCACTGACTACCGCTCTCTTAATTATCACACACGAAATTACTAATGTGCAAGAAGTTGTTAAATGTTTTTTGACAACACCAATCATATTAATTGGAAATTATCATGGCCTGCCGATTTGAAAGAATATCTAAAAATTCGTAATATCTATTTCTCATGGAGATTTAGTGGAAAGGCCATTAAGTTACATCTCATCATCCGAATTTCCAACCAAGATAGGATTTGATAAGATATGATATAAAATCCAATGGATTTTGTTATATCACGTAAACTATTTGATAATTGCAGAAATAAAATCGAATATATTCATATCGTATTATGTGTATTGTTTGGTAAAAATAACATACAAATATAAATGAATCATAGATTTTAAAAAAAAAAAAAAGATGGTAAAATCTCTTACAAGTCTACTTTTTTTCCTTTCTTTTTAAGTAATTTCTTTTTATTTATTTCTTTTCCTTCCTTCATTCCTTAATATTTTAAATTAGAAAATTGCACTAATACACCTAAAATATGTAATAAATATATTTATATATTGAATTTATTTTATAAGATAAAATTAAAGTCAAATATATATAAAAAATAAGATTAAATTAAAAAATAAATTGTTATTTTTTTGTTACTTTGAATTTGTATATTAGAATTTAAATATTACTTATATTGAAATATAATTTTAATTTGTTAATTTAAGAGTTTGTTATTTGAGTAAAATAATTTTTTATTTTAAATATTAGAAATTTTATCTACTTTTATCATATCTCCTGGAATAATTTTATTCGGATTATATCTCCTTTATATCCGATTTATTCTATTTTGAGTAAATACCAAATATAGAATGGGATAAATTTTATCTCGACCACAAAATGCAGCTTTAATATTTTTCGGTTACTTTGTCTCATAGAAGTAATGGAATGCTTTTAGGCTAAACATATCCATAACCCCGCGATTAGTGGTGGGGGCGTAAAGAGGAACGGAGAAAGAGCACATGATTAGCGTTGGGTGGGGCCCACGTCGACCGGGCTCAATGATAGCGGTCTACTCTTTCCTTCCTGTGGCTCACCTTTCTTTTGTCCCCAGAGGTGACCAGAAAATTACAGAACCGGACCAGAAAATCCAGCCATTGCCCATGGCGATGGGTCTAATCATCCACCCAAAAAATAATAAGATAAAATATAATAATATAAATTTGGCCCGGCCATCACCGGATAACATGATCTACCATCGATTTAAAATTTGTTTGGTATCCATCATATTTTTCTATTTTTCTCTTCTTCCATGAAACGGGGAAAAAACAAAAATCCATAATAATATCAGCTAATTTAATATATAATGAGAAGGAATTATATTCGGAATAGAAGCAGAAACTAAAAATACCTACTTCTTTATTTCAAACAAACATAATTAGAAATTCCGAAAATAAAAATATTATCCAACACATCCTTAAAAAGTGATGTGATAAATTGGTTTATAACCTAATTCAGATAACTCAGAAATGATTTGTCCTGTGATGTCATAAGATGGATTTTATATTGGAAGTTTTTGTTTTCTTTAGCACTAAATTGCGAAATTAGCGGGGCGGCTTCGGGTAACGCGGAGATTCAATCGAGGACAAATGTAAAATGAACTGAGCTCTCCTTCTTTTTCCACCATCGGGGCCTCCTCTGGATTCTGAAATCGGCTCTTTTGGTTTTTTCTGGGTCCCCCGCAGTTCAATGATTTAGCCATCCAGTAGTACACTTTGATGAATTCAAAAGGGGAAAAGAGCATATATCAGCGATGTAGGCTGTAAACGTCCGGCGATATGGTCAAATTCGGAAAATTGCGGTCGGCCATTATAGGGGAGATGGTACGGATAATCCGTCAAGTTTGACCATTACAAATTAACATTTTCCAAAGTGACTCTTAAACTGTTTTTAAATATTCAATACGAGAGAAAAAAGTCATCATAAATCTTTAAATTATTATGAAATGTGTAATTTAATCCCTAAATTATATCTACCCATAAACTTTCGATGCAGTCTTTTTGTTTATCCATACAAGGGAGAAAATGACCACAAGTTCCTAAACGGTAAGAAATGTACAATTTAATCTCTAAGCTTGTAACTTGTTCATGATCAAATAAGGGCAATGGTCATTGCAAGTACCTAAACTGTTACAGAATTTGCAATCTATTCCTTAAACTTTCTATTTGTTCTCCTTTGTCTGGTTAAATAAAATAACTATAGCTACATTTGGTTTAACTTTCCTAACGAGACTTTGGGTTTCTAAAATCCTTGGTAGAAATATTTTGATTTTTTTTTTCTTTTTGAAAACATTAGATGGAAGTTAGCATTGGCAAAGTTGAAAAATTCAATGTAGTTGTGCTTTTTACCATTTTTCGAAATGCAACTTTCATGCTTAATGAACCTTTTTCTTCCAACTTTACCCACACTAACATTTTTAAATTCCTATATTGCCCTCTTTTTCTATTGTTCATCATTGTCTCTCTCAATATTTGTCGCACTAGATTTGATTGATACGAGCACAAAGTTGACAATTGCTAGTGGAGGGTAGTCGAGAGTCTAGCATCACCGGGAGTTAGGTTCACAAGATATAGGTTCGTCTTTTCCTCATTATTCATATTCTCCCTTGCCGATTTACAGATTTGGTCATCGGTTTGACATCCCACCCACGATTACAATCGGCTCGCTGATGGTTGCTAATAGTGGCGAGGGTCACCAAGGGTCTAGGTTTGCACATTGATCATGGGTCCTGCTCATCAACCTTATATCCGAGGTAATTATTGTCACAACCTTAGGTCTAAGCTTCTAATGACGTTAGATTTGAGGCCCAACACCTTTGATCTAGCCAAGTGAGAAGAGAGGGGATGGGTGACATGGCCATGGTGATTGGATAGTGGAAGGAAGTAAAGGTGAGAATGGTGATGAGGACAACACTAGATTGAGGTGAGTCGGTGATGGAAGATGCACATGCACAAGAAAGAAGAAGCAATGAAAATGTGAGATTTTTATGGGACTACTACCAACAATAGTCCCACTAAAATTTCACATGGTATTAGGGCTAGGAGGTTTTAAATTTTTTTCCAAGTCCCTATTTACCTTCTCAATTACATATTTCCACACTTTAAACTTAAGTCAAAATCCAATATATTTGTGAAGGGGAGTATTAAAATATTTAAATAATAAATCATGTTTTCATTTGACAATTTGAATTTTTAGAATTGTTAGCAGAATAAAAAAAATTAAAAAAAAAGAAAAATAAAGAAAAAATAAGGGGGAAGAGGGGAGAAGTGTATTCCTATTTTACTGACTATAATAATATATCTTATAAGGAGTCCACACATATGGATATCTCCATTCTCCAGTATGTATTCCTCTATCGTCCCTTATACCCATTCTCCAATCTTGCCACGATGGTATTTCTCTGTTTTTTCTTTCTTCTTCACTTACTTCAAAGCTACTTTCCAAAAAAACATATTAAAAGTTACTTAATGAAACTGTATTTAATTTAAGCAAATAGACCTTAAGTCAAAGATATTTGGGAAAATGAATTTGTATTTCCCTAAAGTTAAACTAAACACAACTATATTAAATATTTAGAAATAATTTAATGGTCATATTAAGTTAATTAAAAGTTCAAAGAAGATATTACATATTTTAAAAAAATTTAAGGATTACTAGTGGCATTTTTCTTAGTGTGTAAATTAAACATCCACCGCCACCCTTTTAGAGCCATTACTTGTGTCCACAAAAAATTTGTCGAAACAAAGAGATACCGCAATCGATATCCTCAATGCAATCACAGGGCGCAGAAAGTTGCTTTGAGTCCAAGAAAGGATGATGGCACATTAATGCTCGCAATCATGGTGAACAGCCAATGAGGGCTCGAGCAGATCTCTTGTTTCATGTCGACTTTCCAGACCACGACTCGATGAGAGCTCAATGATTTTCTGACTCGGAGGCATTGAAAGTTCTAGGACGACATAGTCTTGATCTATACGTTAAAGGTCCATCATTTCAACGGCAAGAGGGGCGCCAGACGCGTCCATTTATGGCTCGATGGCTTTGCTTCGTGGGGTCACAAATTTCAAATCGGAATTGTTTCGTCCATGGAGTGGAGACGATGTATCCCATTTAATAATCATTGTATTTCTGAAACTAATTTTTTATTAGAACTTAATTTTTTATTTTATCATCGGAAACAATTTCTAAGTATTTTAAGGAGTTTGGTAAGTGTCCAAAATTTCTATTTCCGGAAAAGAATTGTATTTACTAACATTCATAAAATTACTAATCTAAATCATTTTCCTTTAATTTTTTAGTAATTTTTTTTTCTTTTCTTTTCTTTATCTTTTTCTTCTTCAAGCTTTAGCTGGTCGCCGACCTCGGGATGACTGGCGACCGGCCAAACAAGGGTCAATGATCTCATTGGAGCATTGCTAGCCCTTGACAAGGCCACGCCTCGTTGGTTGAGCGAGGACCCTCCCCCAGCTATGGCGTAGGCTTGGCTACGTGAGGCTCGCCAATGGCTGGGGGATGCCTAGGCGAGGCACGCCTGGCCACTGGTGAACTTGCCGAACCTCACCCAATCGATCTTCGGCGACCAACAACATGACAATGGCTACAACGGTGGCAATGGAAGAAGAAGAGAGAAGGAAGAAGAACAAGAAGAAAATAAAAGAAAAGAGAAAAATCGATTGACTTGATTTTGGAATTGGTCCTGAGAACAAATAATCAACTTTTTTTAACTCCTTGATTATATTCTAAATCTATTCTTGGAAAAAAAAAAATTACCAAATAGATTTCTATTCCAAATCTAATCGGGAGAACAAAAGAATAAAATAAAACACTATTTGATAAGTTGTCAAATGCACCCTAAATAGACAAAAAATGAATCGACAGAGCTAGATATTGATCTTTGATAGTAAGTGTTTTACTGGTTATATAATGGAGATCTTAAGTCAACGGAATTCTACTCCAGTATATGAATTCGGTTGCAGTTAACGGAGCTTCATAAGTTTCAACAGTGCTCAGCTTCACTCCACTAATCTCCAGTTCAATTAATCAAGCTAGAATTTGGTCAGCAAAACGGAGAAAAACTTTAAATAAAAACAGTTTCTTGGTTCAAGAAATAAGAAATAAGATTGAATTGAAACCCATAATACATATTATCCAGAAACATGTTGGACCACAACACGAGCACGACAAAATATTTGTGGATTCATGGGATGAGTCGATACAATTATATCGAGTTGAATCTCTTATGCGAGATGAGTTTTGATATGTACTTGTCTGGGAAATGGGCCTATGAAAATCGATATCAAACGGCTTGTTCTCTTTTTCCGATTTGAATCATAACCATACTCCATTAGTTGTTAGTTCTCTCGATGCCACCTCCAAGGACATGGATACGGAGACAACGTCCTTCGGTAACGTCCTTATATGCTGGGTTGCGCAGACTGCAGTCTCTGGCTTAGAATTAGTCGGGTGCTAAAACATTCTCCGGCACCCTAAACAAAGAAGGAGAAGAAGAAGAGCATCGATATCATATTCAGGAAGCATTATTGGAATGAACACTAAAACCCTCTCCCCAAAGTGTTTAATGGCCTCCAAAATGGGTCACTGGATGAAACTTTAGGCCCAAAGGTTCCCTTCCTTTCGGGGTAGCCTATTATTCTTAAATCTGTGAGGAGCCCATCTCCCAGAGAAGGGGTGATATGCATGAGATCGAACCGGGCAGACTTCTGGAGCCGAACAGTTTTCACTTGGAATGTGATTTCTGAACATGGTGCGCACTAGGAGACATGCAACCCTAGGACCATTGAAACGGTGCGAACAGGACCAACATGTCAGCGTGCCCAAATGATTTGAACAGGCGAAGAAAATCGCGATAGACTGTTTGGTCAATTCGATCGCAAGTTGGCCTGGTCTCGGTCGTGCTCAAGCCCCGTACAAACCCACGTTGAGGGACCCCTGAGAAAGCAAAGGGGACAGATGCTGAAATTCTCCAATCACGGCCTGAATCGTTGTTAGAGGTGAATTGGCGTGATTGAAAGGCACAAGAACTTGTCCTTGGGCTTGGAGGACATCCAATGGTACACGGCCTTCAGTCACATCTCAAGGTGTTGGTTTCCGTGGGCAACTCCGGTATCATGTTAATAGGTCAATAAATGTCCTTTGTCTATATTGATCATAAATTATATCTATACATAAGATTATATGTCCACCCTCTTGTACCTTGATTGGTCTCTCATTTGGGACCACTTTTTGCACACTTTGAATTTGCCGGTAGTGAGATAAAGCGTTAATTAATGTTAGAAATATTAAACCGCATTTTTATCTATATTTTTGCTTGGAGGCGAATTGATAATGATGTGGACAAATTATTGTATCTAGAGTAAAGCTAGCATAAAACGTGCTGTAAGTCTTCAACATGAAACAATGACTTCTCCACCTTTGATTTTCCATAGAGACTGCTTAACTTGTTTAACCAATTGCCTTGGAAAATTAGAATTCAAAACTCAAGGGTTTTCCTTCAATCCACCTGAGTGACATTTTTTTATATGAAGGGAAAAAAACAGCATAAGGAAACTAGATAATTGTAAACCAAATTGAATACCGAAATATAGATAATCAAATGTAGAAGAATACTATAAGTTGCTCCAAAGAAATTATTAATGTCATTGAAAACATCTAATTTAAAAATCAACTAACAATTTTCAGTTTTAATTTATATTAGACATACACTTTCCTACTTTTTTGAGTTCGTCTTTTTTTTTTTTTTGGGAGCAATATCCACCGTATTTCTTTTGTCATAGAACAATATCTACTATTTTAGAAGTTGTAACTGAATCTTCAATAAATCACTTATTTTTGTGATTATTATTGACTTTAAGCAATAAAAGATCATTAAAATCCCAAAACATATTTGCTGTTGCGCATTTAGCCTAACTTTTTTTTAATGACAAAAAATCTCAAATTTGTATTTTTATGATAAATTTACCCTCTGTCAATATTCTGTCAATGAACATTATTAAAAATATATCTATATAGATACTTGAAAGTAAATAGTGTTGACATGATAATCACATCACTTAAGTGAAATAAAGACAACATTGTTTTGATTGAAAAATCATCCAACAAAACGTTGACAAAGAGTAAATATGTCACATAGGTACAAGTTTGAGATTTTTATAAGTCAAAAGGAAAAGTTTACAATAAATATGTCACAGTAGATATCAATAAGAGGTTTCTGATAGCTTTTTCGTTAAATAAAATAAGAAAATATATCTCATCATCCCATCCATAGAGAGTTTTCAAATGAAAAAATCCCCAAGAAACCGAATAAACAAATTAAGTAGTTTCCTAGGAAAATTTAGAGGCGGAGGATCGACAGACCGTTTCGAAACGAAGATAAGCAGTACTGTCAGCTCATCATTTTTCTTGTATGAATACAACGCCTCATCTACTCTCCTAAATAAAGAAGTCATCAAGAACACCCCACTGTCTCCCCTGCTCATCTTTCAAGCTAACCACAGACCAAAAATCCCAACATCACATCGAGCCACGGGTGAGGAAAGCGTGAGAGGATACATCGAAGGATCGACGGGCTCGATGATACCGCAATCAGATGTGAAGTGGGCTGACAAGACTAAAAGTCAAAGGAGCCATCAAACCATGGAGGACGAAGCTATTATCTACAGCGGAAAAAAGGAAAGGAAAAGTGTGTGGGGGAGGATTCCAGCTCGTGACTGATGTTTGCCTGAGCTTTTCTCCAGTATATCGGATTCGATCCAAGATATTTAACCCCACAACCTGCATATGTGCTTGTGTCCAGACAAAAAAAATAGATGGAAAGCCTCCTGTTCTCTCTTCAACAGTTTCCGATTTCTCATCTGGTCGTGTGCACGGGATTAACTCAGTCTGACAACGATTCCCATGAAGCCCAATGACCATTGTCTTGAATCCAGGGTGAAGATCGCAATGTGATCGCATCGGCTTAACTCGATCATTCCATGCCGGGCCAGAGGTTGAAAAGGCGATTGGATGACATACGAAAGGGCATATACGCATGATGGCGAGCAGGACCTGCAGGACACACACCCAAACACACTGACGTTGCTGTCCTTCCGACCGGCGCCACATCACGTGGGCTTTGGCCCTGCTTCGTACGCAGCTTTTTGAGCGAGGGATGGTGCGTCCCACGTGACAATACCTGTGGGGTTTTCATGCCTCGAATACTAAACATGGCGTCTGAACTAAACAAGATCCTCTTCCTGCGTTTTCTTTTTGTTGTTTGCGCTCCATCGATGTGTGTGTTCCTAACGGGCCTACATAGCTCCTCTCCCCCCTATGGCAAGAGAGGTTCTTTTGCCACTGCACTGCCTTGTCCATGCCCTACCATACGTACAAACGCCAACATGCAGCCCCCCATCATATGATGCGCTCGCCCCCACCCAATTATGCAATGCCCTTAGTGTCCTTTCAGGTTCGCAAAATAATTCAAGTTAGGGCGCAATGCTCACGGTTCCGTGCTGTGTCGGGTTTGGGTCTAATTCGGATATGGGCGACATCTGTTTATACCCGACTCCGCCCTAATCGTTTGGCGCGTCTCGCTCCACCAGATTGTGACATATGTCTGTTTCCATCCCCACCTATCTTTGAAAGCTGGAAGCTTTCTTGTGGCCTAGATCTCCGCGAGGTCTCAACAGTCTTCGCCGAGAGAATAGTGACCAGTGAACATTGAGAAGGTGCCCCCCCCTCTGGAGCTAGAAGTCTCCTTGACGAGTCTTGTCCAGGACGACGAAGCAGAGGTCGCCTGTGGCCTCAGGCTCCATCAACGGTGATGAACCTCAAGTTCTGCGCGAGGTTCCTCCACTACACGCACCCAACAACCGGTTTCCCCTAGTATTGAATAAAAAGAGATTGATCAATCATTTGTAACATCCGTAATTTCGGATCAAGGGCTCGGAGTATTATCTTGTGTAACGATGAAATAGAATACCTAAATGTTGCGATCTGGTGATCAAGACAACGGACAGGAGCGGATAACGGATCCTCGTCTGTAAACACGGCATGTTTATCCATTGAAAAGAGCAGCATGTGAAGATAGAGTAGAGACGGTATTCGAATTGTTCTGAGACTACTTCCCACAGTTTTTTTACAACTATAGCGGAACTAAATATGATTATCAAACAGCTTATGCTTTAGAATAGTGATATGCACCGTTGAAGATGTGTTTAAATGCAAACATTTCATTCTATATATATATAATGACAACACAAGTAAGATCTTTTGTTAAAACATGGATATACGTACCTAAACTTGTCAAATCAACAGGAGCAACATGTGTTTACCTACTTTATTAAACATGTCTAATGATATCATAAACGGGCCAAACGGATCAACTCGTACCCAATATGTTTATTACTTTGTGTACGAAAACCCGTTTATACCATTTACATGCGAACACGATTACTGTAATTCCGAACATGCTTAGTTATGTGCCATACATGTAATATGAAAAATTTATTGACCTTAGTTTAATTCATTGTTTTTACGTAATATTGTATTTCTAAATATGCAGGCCGGACAGTATTTCCCATGGCTGCATGTAAATTGTCGGATCCACGTGCATCGGGTGCGGTTCTATTCAGACGGCTATTGCCCTTGATGTTGAATTTGAGTGAAAGACCTTATAATCCGAAAAGAAAATCCATTACATCTAATCAAAGACGCTCAGAGGACTCGACCAATCAAAGTTGCGCGAGCGACATTTCATAGGTTATTTCTAGGAGTGCTGAAAAGGATTTTACAAGCACGACGACATAGAAAAGGGCGAGAAAAGAGAGCACTGCAAAGCATGCAAACAACCACATCAGATTGTACGAAGTTGGGGTAGGTTGATTGTCGAGAGAATCCACATCACATATTTTTATTCGCCCATTCCGGTGTCGTGGAGGGCTTAGCTTCGATTATTGCCATGGGGTCTCCAAACATAGCAAGCACAGAGCATCATCAATTAAAAAAAAAAAAAAAACTGAGAATAAAAAATATAAATAAAGAAAAGTGACTGAAGAATCCGAGAGTTGGTGATTTACCGTAAGGATGATCTTGTTAATTTTCATACTAGCCATGTTAAAATAGAAAAATACGAACGCAAAAACTCGGTTATCTGAAATTTTATGCAACATGGGGAGAATATATCATTTTGCAGGGATGAGTGCATCACTGATTACACTACGTTTGGATTATTCGGCGCGATGGGTTTGGAAAACAGAAGCAGAAAAAGCTCCAGTTGTAAAGTTTTGAAAATAACAATCCATGCTGACTTGTGCTTGTGCCATGTGAACCATGCATTGTTAATGCGGTACACATGTATCAGAAAAGAAATACAGCATCACTAGAACATGTGCAATTAATTCCAACTCTTCTCTATCTTTTGGCATCATTCCCCCGTAATGCACTGAAACTCGTTTATATAAAGATATTCATTTGAAGGTTATATAAATTTCTGACAAAAACATCAAACCGATGCAAAGGCCACTTTGGCATGGTTGCTTCATTGAAGAAGATTAACGGGAGAGTGGTAGTGAAATGAAGACTGATTTAGAGTATTGATATATCACGGGAGGATGAGATAAGATTTGTGGGACGAAATATCAAAGTAGAGCATATTAAAGTTTCATATAAATCAACTTTATCGTATATTGAATAAGTCCCTTTGTGAAAAGTCCATAATTTATAGCTCAATTATGATGCTTTGTCAATTAAAAATTGATGGCTTAACCTAAACATCACTCATTAAGAAAATCAGTAGTGAGATGACCAAACCGCCATATGACATCATGTGGGCGGTAGGTAAAACCTAGCCAACGACAGAAGAAGCCGAACAGTTCTTAATTCAATGAAAGCACATGCCATTTTTTCCCTAAACCTCCCTCTCTTTTTTTATATTTTTCATTCAGGGCTCGAATCCAAGGAGCAAAGTTGTTTATTGCTCAATCAACAATCGAATTACAGGCTGATCGATGATGGGAAATATACCAACCCATTGGATTTAGAGTGTGCAACTCCTAGAGGAGCGTTTCTAGAGGATGGACTTCAGTCTTGCATGCGCAAACTTATATTACTTAATAGTGTTACATGTCTGAAAAAAATAAGAATGCCCTTTCGAAATTTTATTTTCCATAAAGGGTATGTTTGTTTCACTAAAAAACTTCTTATTGCTAGAAAATGCTTTCCCGAAATTCAATTTCAGAGAAAACGAACCGTTGTAGCAAGTTGAAGGTGCTATGGTGTTTGATAATAAGCAAGATCCATGAAAGGGCGGCTCGTCACAAATACGAATCAACAATTTCTTTGTTTATTCTGAAATTCATCAAAATAATATGAATTACTAATAAAGTTATGAAAGATATTTGAAATCATATTTACAAAGTATTATATAGGTGAATTCTTTTTGGGAATGTAATAGAACGTGAGCATTAATGAAATATATCTAGGAGAAGGTTTTTAAAAAGAAATGAGAATTATCGGAAAAAACCAAAAGAAGAAAAAGAGAGAGATAAGATATAGACAACAAGGGGATTTACTTTTCTCACTTGAATACTCTTTTTGTCAACTGAACGCGCTAAAATGTCTGAAAAATAATTTATTTGAAATTTTTTTCATCAAACAAGATGACACCCCAAGAACTACTTACAATTTCCACATGGAGTAAAATGGTTTACTTTCGTGGCTGAACATGTTCAAGATAAACCCCTCATTTATCCAACTTTAAGAAATTAAATTATATTGATTATATAATTAAAGCTGTACAGAATTTTAAGGAATAGAACATGTTAATATTCTTAGATTCTTAAAGAATAATAAATTCGCCGGTGATGCGCCGATTAGACATTCGAATTTGGAATAATAACACTAAGTAACAGACAATGAGAGAGAGAGAGAGAGAGTATTTTAACTAGGGTTTCTGGCAAGAAAGCTTGGTGTCGTGGGTATAAGTATGCATGTCGTACAATTCATACGAAGCACCCACCAATCAGGAAGCCACAAAAGAAAAGCCACCATCGACCATTGGGTCCCTTCTAGGTTTTCATTTTTGGCCCAATGAAGAAAAAGAAGGACCAAAAAGGAAAAAAGGAAGATGCCCATGCCCTCCTCGACCGCTTATAAAATCTCTCTCCCACACTGTTGCCTTTGTATGACTTCCCTAACTCTCTCTCTCTCTCTCTCTCTCTCTCTCTCTATCCCCCTCAAAGATTTCTCTCTGGTTTTGGCATGAGATCAGCTCTCTCTCTCTCTCTCTCTCTCTCTCTCTCTATCTCTGTGATTGTAGTTTTTTCTGTGTGTTCTTGTTTCCGATGGCTTTCACTCGGTCAGATGCTCTTGCTTCTCGTTTGTTTAATTTCCCGGTGCGATGTTTTTGTCAGGGTTCGGGCCGATTTAGATCTAAGGAGAGATGTGATTTTCCTCCTGAAAATTCTGGATTTCTATTTCCTTTTCCCTGATTTTTTCTTCGAAAATTCGCGAGGTTTGGCCGGAAGACGAGCCAGAGAAAAGTTCCAAAGGAGTCCCTTTCTTCCCTCTAAATTTTATCGCTTTTCTTTTGGGTCAATCCGGGGTAGTTCTCACTCGTGGATGCTGTTTATTAAATTTATGTTGCTTTATCGTGATTCGTTAAATATATGGTACGAGGATCTACTGTTTTAAATATATGCGATATAGAGTTCAATTTTTTTATTTGGGTTTGGCGGATTCAAACTCTGGGGCGCTATTTACGTAAGACCATTTCCATAGTTTCTCCAGTGTTGGTCAAAGCCGATAGGCTAACGTGTGTTCCTTTGTTTCTTTTGGCCCCTTTCTGTTTTCAAGATTTTCCAGCACATATAGAAATATCGAGTTCTTCTCAGCATTTCTCTTACGTTCCTTAAAAATCCAAGCATGGTTTGATACATGGATCAGTACGCCTTTACAGTCGTCGGTTGCAGATGTAGCATCATCAAGATTCACAGGTGAAAATGGACTGGCGGTGATTGATCGCCCTTTGCCAAAAGTCCATCTGAGATTGAGAATCTTGATGATGCTGCATCGGCAATAAATGACTCTACACGACAATCTCGAGGTCCCTCTTCTGTGCTTTTCTGTTGCCTTCAGGTGGGTTTAGATTAAATTTGTTTTCTTGGAGGTTTATTTATTAAAAGATGCTTATAGATTCTCTTTGCACTTTGCAAAAGAAGTATGAGATTCAGATCGGAGCTGATTAAAGATACTGAGAATACTGACTGCCATTAAAGCTTTGTTCTTTTTCTGACTGCGCAGATCTACAGTTGTGTTTCCTCGAAAGAAATATGCGAAGCCTACTATATGTAAGAAAAAGCTTATGATGCATCACAAGTTGCATGAAGGCATAACGTTGGAATGTTGCAGAGAGTGAATTAAATCAGAAAGAGAGGGAGAGAGGAGTCACGGAAGCGGCGAACTGATGAAATTCGCCGCATGAAATATGTTCATCATGCTCAGGAAAGTGTAAATTCCCTTCAATCCTGTAGATTTCTACCTTTGATTCTAATTTTTTTCTCTGGCATGCTTGGCTAGTAAATAAGATTAATTCTTTGCTTCTTTTGGTTATTTGTCTATTGTTCAAACATGCACTGGGGTATTTTGTTTCTCCTCAGTTTGATTGTTCATTAGCAACTTAAGATGAGTTAGATTTGTTTGTTTGAGTACAGAGGCCAACATAGAAATGTTCACAATCATTTGGGTCTTTTGGAATCTTCATCATTAGATTTTTAGAAAGTTTGATCTTTTAGAAACATCAACGGCCTGCTCAAATTTCATGAAACGACGACGGAACATCTAATTAGGATCAAATGTGTCAACATGTTCATATATATGTTACAAAATATCATATTGCTTTCATGAAATTTCACTGAGTTTCCCATTGAATTTGATTGAATCACATCTCCTCCAATCTATCAAGTTGACCATGTCCGAGAAAATATACATGAGCTCATCACTTGAAGTTCTCTAACTTTCCTACCACTTCTGTCTCGACTTAGATTTGAATCAAACTGTATGATCACATATAGTTTATCCGTCAAACTATACCTTCTCAGCAAAAAATGGCCAACAAAGAAGTGAGTGAGAACTCCACGAATGTTTTTGTGTCTCAGAATATGTGCACATTTGAAATCAGGAAGTGATTTCTTCTTCTGACCATGATGTGCCAATCAAGGTGGGAGAATGTCCAATTTGTCACTTTGCTTTTGCTAATATCTGCACAAAAGTCGACCTATCAATCTTATTGGTGTGGGACCGATCGAAACGGTTCCCATAAACTTCCTTTCACCTCTGCTACTGAAGTGGTACTAGAAAGTATCTCAAAATATCTCCATTTTCTGCTTCATCCATCATGACAGCGACGAAACCAGACACCTCAATTGAATTTCATGGAAATCCGTGTGCCTGGATCGCCTTACCTATCTGGGAACACATTGTGACTAGTCCTATATTAAGTTAGGTTTACGTTTCCAGATCAAGAAACTTCTTTTAGATAATTACCTCCGTTGACTAGATGTACAAGCCTAAGGACAACTCATACATGTCAAATTTTATCCTAAAGTCAAGAGATGCTATATATTGTGCAAAGGGAATTCACTCCATGACGTGTGATTTTTCAGGAGCTATGGAGAAGGGATGGATCCTGCGTAAGCAAAGATATATTGGTCAGATATGGCTTTACCAAATGAAGAAGCAAGAGGATCAAGGGACGTGGCATTTACGAGTGTCGGAATGCATTGCGTAATAAAGATATTTTGATTCTATTCCTTTCGCAACTTCACAAAGTCTTCAGATTCTCACACATGTTCTCTTTCTGGTGTGCCTTGTAGCATTCAAAGTAAGTCATTGTCAGGTTGAACTTTTTCTTTGTTTTTTAAAAAAACCGTGGGTACGAGCCCAAAAGGCCAACTACCTCAATATCCATGGAACACCCTGCAAGCGCCACGAAATGTTGATTAAAGTGGAACTTTGCTTTGTAGGTTGGATATACATCACAAGAATGGATGTCAATTCTTTTGCACATACCAGCTAAAGATTATCTCTCCCGACTTTCTTCTTCCAAATAATCAAGCGTAATTTCCCGACATTGCTAGGGCAGTGTAAGATAGGCCGGGTGGGATTTGTCAAAGATCGAGTTAAAGAGTCATGATCCTTTATTTGTTTTTCCCTTCATTCTCACCCGTTTTCCGTTTGTCACTAAACATGAAGTGTTTATGTTTCTCTTTTGACCTTCATTGACAATAATTTTGGGTAAGATTTTCTGTTCTTAGTGTATCCGACTTCATGGCCACTGCTTTTAAAATGTACTTCCTATAATTTGAATGAATTCATAGATGAACCTCTCTTCAACTGGTGCAAAATTCATATGGGATCTCTAGTCCAATATACTTCCGATACCCTTTTTCTTTTCTTTTTTCTTTTTTTTTTTTTTTCGCTTTGTGTGATCCACGTATATAGTATCCGATTATACTCATAATCTCGCTGTGCATGAGACAGCTCTTGCGGCAGATAGAAAACTTATTACTTGTCTGAAGAGCTCAGCTAGTAGAGATGTCCACATGACAGGTTGTGACTTTGCGAAACATAGTCGTATGTCCATGTATAAATGTAAACCCTACATGAAATGAGAATTCTTTAAATGACTCATTTCATGACCTCTAGCTGTGGTAACACCATGTCTTATAATCTTTCCGGTTTTGGGAGTTCTTTGATTGTTCTCTTTAGGTTTGTTTCCAAGTAAAACGTAGGCGTGACTGATAGGTTCGTCGAGATGAAATTACCACGGTCTGATTCCAAGTGTCTTGTGTTCATGTGAGGTTTGATGTTGTGAATCAATCTAACCATCAATGATGTAAAGCCCCATGAAAATGTCTTCTCCGATTTGCCTCGAAGGATTATTTGTCGCAGTTCTCCCGAGGTTAGATTTACTATGTATATTCCTCTTGATGCTTTTCAGATGGATTCCCAGTGCCCGTAGAAAAAGAAACAAAATACTTTCATATTAGTCGCCAATTTCTCTTTGGGAAGTTGTGAAAGGATATGAAATAGACTCATTCTATATATATGATTCAGAGGACATGTAGAGTGAATCACGATGCAAAAATCATATGAAGAATTGTGCATTAACTCCTCGGGCAGTTAGTTGAGATACACTGAGTATCTTGTTCCGGGATTAAAGGGTATTTATTCAAATCCCATTAACTACATGCAAAACAATCTATGTCAGGGTATCTGTACAAGTCAAAGGTATGAACTTGACTTGTTCATCGGGCTAGCAGAGTATATTATGGGTTTTCGCATAGCTAAATCCCCATGTTTGTGTCCTTAAACTTTTTTTTTTTTTAAAAAAGTTATTTTCTTTAAAAAAAAAGTTATTTTCTTTAGTGGGATGTTGTGTGAATTTCACTTTATTTGATTACATGGTCGACATGATCCATCGCAGTAACTCTATGCAAAAGTTGTCCCGTTGCCTAGACACTTACTAGTTAAAGGAAATAATGGTCCCCATGCAAGCATTGTCTGGTTACAATTGATGGGTAGTACCATCAAGAACCTTTGCAAGGACCATTATAATGGCATTCCTACACTAGACCCATCGACCTGCCCTAAATTGAATGGCTCCCACCCCATCACAGTACACCCAAAATCAAACACTCGACTACCTTTCGCTTTGTTATTCAAAAGTATGTGGGTACGGCTCTTTTCAACAGTGAATCATGGCGCCTTGCGCGAGATTCAAATGATCTAACGGCTAGAATGTATCGGGTTTGTGCGACAACGGCTGTCAATGAACATACCGTGAATCCATTTCATTCGGCAAGTGGGATCGGAAGAGAAGTTACTTTTGTTAGGTTGTCCAAGAAGAGCTGCATGTGCAGGTCCTACATATAATAAGTTCAGCAAAGACAACGATGGTACAGGAACTGTAAAGTCTCCAAAATCATTTTCAGGAAGCACACAGCTCATTCTTCATTCTCTTCTTTTTAGAGAAAAACACAGCTCATAAATAAAGTGAAAAGTTGCTCGATGCGATACTAACGTATATCGAAACTATTTGGTTTTTTGCATGAGAAGTTGCTGACCTCATTAAGAAATTAGGGCTCTTTTGATAAACCGTCCATCATTTTTAGGGAAGAAAATAAAGAAAAAGTTTGTTCGATGGCTGCCGAAAATTTTATATGAGATATTATTAGTTTCTACCGAGCACATAACGTTACAGTTAGTATAATAGGTTTTGTTAACATAGTTTGTATTATCGTCAATTGAGCTCGATACAATAGTTTGTATTATCGTCAATTGACCTCGATACTGTCAAGAGCCAAATAATTTAATGAGGTCATCGCACAAGTTCCGTAAAAATCTAACAAGAGAAAATTATCTCATCGATTCACCTTTTGTTTAAGAGGTGAAACCATCGAATAACCTTGTTCAACCACGTATATCAGCTTCTCCTTTTAATTTTAGACATCTAAATATGAGATTTTCTTCTTTGTCGTATCCACCTGATACTATGCACGCTTAACCCTTTCAAAAGGAACCTTCGTTGTTAAAATGACTAGTAACTTTTTTTGAATTTTGGTAGTAATCTATTCCTAAGGTTAGTGAAATTTCATATTAAAGAAGTGGATATTGATTATGGATGAGCATGGTCTAAGTTGGCGGTTCTTGCCCTAGATCTGAGAACTGCCCACTGAAGACAGATTCCGAAAAGTTGGAATCGGGAAGCGCCCATTGATTTCATGGATCCACTCGAAAACTAGATCGTTAGTTCAGTCTAGTTCCTGAGTGGGTCCATAGAATCGGTCCTACCGAGTTTCACGTGTTAGTACTATAATATGCAACAAAAAATTACACAATGGAATCACCTCATCAAAGACACTCCCAAATAGAGGTAATAAACCAACAATATTAGCATGTTAGGAAGTGTGCAAGCAAGATAGCACACTCACCAAACTTGTTATAAGTGGGCAAAAGTAGACAACTATCTAACAAAAATACTAGTAAGTAGCCTAGAGATTTAGGATTTTTCATTTTTTAAAATATATATTATATATATTATTGGTCTAGTCCGGATGAGCGGTTCCATACTTAAAACCAGGAACCGAACCGATGCCCACCGATTCCTATAAATTGAATCAAGAACCAAACCTGGTTCCCTTAGGAACCACCGGTTCTTGGGCGCTCCGGTTCGGTTCTGGGCGATCCGGTAGTTTCCGGTTCCTTTGCACACCCTTAATACTGATGTACCGGTGATTAATGAAATTCTTGTAAGACCTGATTGTGCGTCTCACGGGCTCGGGCTCGCCCAAGCTCGCTCTCGGACCAAATGGGCGAGAAGGGCCGAACAGCTCTTTAAAAGAGATCTTGGACAAGACTAAATTGATCAGGAGTCCGGCCCAGTAATACTGGGCCCGTCCAAGAACGACCCAGCCCAAAGATTCTACATCCATATTACATATTCTTTTTGTACAACGTACCTAAATTCTGGCCAGCTTCATATTTGTCCCTCACCGCCGACTCGCTCTCCGGCGGCGGAAGGCGAGAAGCTCGGGACGTCTCGCCGGACAAGGAGCTTTGCCTGACGGACCTGGGTACGAGGTCAGGCCCGACCTTTGTGGCCGACCGTCTCGGCCCACGACTGCCTCTAATTCGATTCGTGTGATTGGTAACTTTCAATTTTAGGGCATCATATACTAGAAAACCAGTCCGATTTCAAGACCTGCGAATTGTCGACACTACATTGATAGCCATCGCCGGCCAACCGAATAAACCGCCAAGCCTCCCCCGAACGGACTGCAATCTTCGTCTTCCTCCATGAGATGACCCAGAAGATCCTGCAAGCCGCCCGCCGGGCCTCCGGGGGCGGCGGGCCGGCGCGGTCTCGGAGCCTCTACGGCGAGCTCCACCGGAGGATCGGCAGAATCGCTCCCCCGACGGCCCCTTTCGACCCTCCTCCCGGCGCCCTTCTCTTCGGCCTCAGCCACGCCTTGCTGGACCGCATCCTCTCCGACCCTCATCTGCATTCCTCGAAATGCCTCGCCTTCTTCGATTACCTCCTCGAGAACCAGCCCTCCTCCCCCTCGTTCCGTCCTAACCTGCAGTCGCACTTAGTACTAGCTTGCCGGCTGCTCAAAGCGACGAACTTTAGCGGGGCGGAGCGTCTGCTGAGATCCGTGCTGATGAATCGGAACGGGCCGCTTCCGTTTTCGGCCATCGCGTGCGTGATCGAGAAACGTTGCGTCAAGGCGCGAATTAGAGCGAAGTTACTAGAGATGATGTTTAAAGTTTACTCAGAACATGGGTTATATGGTCAGGCTTCGCAGGCATTTGATTACATGAGAAAGAAGGGAGTTCGGATAAATGAGAGGGCGTGTACTGTGCACTTGCTTGCCCTGAAGAGATCTGATCAGGTCGGGTTGTGTGTGGAGTTTTTCGGCAAGATGGTTGACTCGGGAATTGGAATTTCTGTGTACTCTTTGACTGTCGTGGTTGATGGGCTGTGTAGGAATGGAGCGGTCAAGATGGCTAGGGAGCTGGTGGAACAAATGTCAAGAAAACGTGTAGAACCAAACATTGTCACGTTCAATACACTCATAGATGCTTGCGTGAAGTGGTGGAATTTTCACGAATTGGACTCGGTGTTGGTCTTGATGCAAAAGGAACGAGTCGAATTCAATCCCGAGACGTATAAATTCCTAGTTGGTGGGTACGCAAGCTTTGGATGGGCGAAGGAGGCCGAGAAGTTGATATTGAAAATGCATGATCTTGGTTTGAAAGTTGAAACCCACTTGTATAATCTGACTATCGGTGCATTCGGTAAAGAAGGGTCCGCAAGAAGTGCCGTTAACCTGTTCGATGAAATGACTAATAGAGGTGTTGAGAAGAATGCCGACACATACTGGGCTTTGATTAGTGGGCTCTGTCAAGTCGGAGAGATCAAGGAGGTTATTCAGTACGTTGGTGAGATGCGGAGGAAGGGAATTCAAATTGGTGAGGTTTTGATGGAGAGAGTAGTAGATGCCTTTTGCAAGAAAGGGATGGTAGATGAAGCTTACAATTTTCTTGTTAGCATAGAGGAGAGAGAGACTAAGAGCTGATGTATTTGCCTGTGAGGGCATAGCAACCGCATTATGCAAAATGAATGGGAAGGAAGAAGCCAAGATGCTTGAAAGTTGAAATGTGATGAGCATTTGCCGCTCCATAGAAGGCACTTTAGACTTCATGTTGATTGAGATGCTGATGCATCGGTATGGCTTGATGATGGATCTGCAGGAAAAAACATACAATCAAGTATTTTTCCCTCATCATTCATCAATCGAGATTCAGAGTGCATTGAAGATACGTCATCTATGTGAGCAATAGAGAGGTCAGACTGGCCGAAGCTCAAGGTTTGCACCCAACCTTAGGAAAACAGTGTAATGGTTGATAAATCCATGCACACCGATATGACATTCAGTGGCAAGACGGCAAGAGCCTATATTCCTTCTCCGTGGAGTAATTTACTTGCAATGGATGCTTTAGCCAACATTGCAGATTTGCAAGAGAAATGGTTAGTGCAGTGAATTCGAATATTGAGCAACGTTGCCCGTCAATACTTTTAACCCCTTGAATCGAAGAATGGAATGGTTCGTTCGCACTCTGCTCTATGACTTCACTTCTTCTTCATCCCCCTCCCTTCGTGCATGCGAGGCACAAGCAAACGGGGTCTGTGATTGTGACTGAATCCTGGGATTTCTCGTTGTTGTTCAAGGAAATGAAATGGCACGATTTACGGACACCGATTATTGACGGATTGCCAATGGGTACCGAAGCCCTTTCTATGCTCCCTTCGCAGAAATTCTCTTTCCTTGGGGGGCATTATCATGATCGCGGACTCTTGCCTTGCCAATTGTGAAAAAAGAAACAGCCGAAGCAGTTCTGGGACTTGGAATGGAATAAACACAATCTCCCATCGAATTCTGGCACTAAGTAAATCTTTCCATGTGATGTAATCTATAACAGCCTCGTCAAAGCGAATGATTAATCATTCTAAGGATTGGACTGGGAAGAGGCATGCTAAACGGATTATCTTTGAACAGACTATCTCAACATTTGAGAGTGATGCTCATGCTAGAGACCGGTCAAGGCTGCCACGGTACAGCGTCGAACTACTCTTCCTAAACCCAATTCCTCTCTTCTCCTTTCCAGTCAAACAACGCTCTATCTACCATTTATTCAATAACACGGCTACGTGAAGGCTCTATCAACACGCCACCAGGTCTCATATTGACAAAACTTAACTGAGGAAAAAACAGAGAGAGAATAAAGGAATGAGATTAAAAAAAAAATTAGAATCTCATCGTCAAACTCCTCCGTTGTTAGATTAGACAGAAAAAAAAAAAAAAAAGAGAGAGAGAGGAGGAGAAAGAAAGCACCTACTTCCCTAACCGGACAAAGCAAAGCAGCAAAAGATATACAAAGGAAACCAAACTCGTTAGAAAAATGAAAGGTATGCCAAATAAAACTCTTCCCCCCTTAGCTCTTAAGGGGCCCCGGACAGAATGGGATCGTTGATTATCGACCCGTCATCTCCACCAAAGGCGGGTATACTTAGAGACCGTTTTCTCATCCTCGCTTTGCCGGGTGTTGCCACACGCCTCTCGTTTTTCTCCACGAGCACAGAAGCGTAAGAGCACAACGGCTCAATCTTCTGTTCATTGCTATGCTTGAGGAAAAGGTCCAGATTTTTTCTATACTTGTCCTCTCCCACGTTTGTCCCCGGATCCCCAGGAGCAGGAAGTAACTTCCGTCGCAATTCCTCATCGTTGTCCGACCAATACCCATTCTCCACCACGTCCTGCATGGCAAGATCGTCGTACTCTTCGTCTGATTTAGTAGACTGCTCGTCCACTGATCCTACCTGTGAAGGGCAATACTTCTACAGTCAAAAAAATAGAGGAGAGCAACACAATGGTGGCCGGACCACTTGAAAGAGAGACTCAGATCAAAGAGTAAACTCGAACCTCTTCGTGGTCGTGTTTGCTAGCATCGTCTTCTGTTAGATCTTCGTCACTGTCCACAGGTGGGTCATCGGCCTCCTCATCACTTCCATGCACGGAGTGGTCTTCCTTCAGCTGAAAAGTGTCAACAAAAATAGAAAACTCAGCAGAATTTCGCATCTTATTAAACAACAATGCGATTTTTCCCTGGGAACAAAATGCTTGTGAAGTTGTGTATTTACAGATTAACCTACAACATACCTCCTTGGCAGGCCCATCAGATATCCTTGGTGAGCTGCAACAAGACGAATAGTATTTGCTGCCAGTATCAGTCCCGTCAGCCCTCGATTCATCGACACTTCCAGCATAGCTACCAGCATAGCTTGTGCCACCATCACTAGGCCAAGCACTGATTCCAAAATGACCAAACTGAAGATTGACCGGCTCAGCCTTTCCAATCTGCAATGGACCATACATAGGGTTGCCTATTTCATTCTCACCCCCGTTGCCCAAAACAGGGTTCCCATTACTGTCAACTGAATTCACAGGCCAAGCCCTGGCAACAGATCCATCTGTATTTAGAAGTGCCATCAGATGCCTAGAAGAACCTTTTCTCTGAATCAGTTGAAACATCCCCTTAGAGCTTAAGGAATTTGCAGCACATTGGTTCCTGTACTCCTCATCAATCACAGAAACTGTGTTTGTCGTGGGATCATAAAGCTGCTCCCCCACTTCACGCCTTCGGAGGCAGCTAAAAACTGTGGCATGGATTGCCGCCACACTCCTATCAACATTGGTATTGTTTATTTTGGGGACCAGGTGCTTGTCAGCCCTTTTACAAAGGTAGTCCTGTATTGTTCTAATATTCCTTATGTACTTCACATATTTATTTTTCGCTGGGTCCAGCGTCATGTACTTTGCACGAACGGCAAATCTTTCCATGTGTTTGTCTTCATTTGTAATATAGATCATGAATGGTATGATGGAGGGATGCTTCTTCATTAACCCCATCTGCATGAAATGGAAAGTAAAAACCAAATTAAGCCTGAGGGGAGATCATTGCAAACCCAAAGTGTACACTATACAATACAGGAGAGAGAAAAGAAAGTGGACTGGGATGAGCTTACCACAAAATTAAGACTCAAGTGAACACCTTCAACAACTACTGATTCTTTCCGCTCTTCCCACGCAGTGATCAAACGATCGAGACTGTCAATTACCATCTCACTTTGTGCTTTAAAACCTTCAACAGCCATCTGTTTTGGACTGATTAATTCACAAGTAGCTCCGCTTTCTTCAGATGATGTGGCATCTGGTTTCCCTGGCTTTGATCCATCAGATGTCTCAGCCTTAAGAGTTGAGCGCGAAATGCCAGCCAGTTTAGTGGCTTTCTTCTTAGCCTTTGCTTCTGCAACAGCAACAGGATCCAAGTGTTCTCCTGCATGGTATGTGGAAGCCCAAAGTAAGGGGTTTTGCTTCTCATCCACAAAACTCCTCATCATGTGCCGAATGGAGTCAGTTGATATCACCGTAGTGATTCCAAGCCTGCTACCCTGCAGGAATGAGCTTAAAAAATTAATATAATTGGGAAATTGACAAAGAAAAGTGTAGATACAGCATCGCGTTCACTTTGTACAACTAACAACTCCACTTAACATGAAAAGCACTAACGGATTTCCAGTTCCAGCCCCCAAAATAATAACAAAAATATGTAATGAAGAATGCAGCGACAGCTGCTATGAACTACCCAAAACAAAAAATGTCCAAGAAAAACTAAAGAACATTAAAGTTCTCAGCTAAAGATATACCAGCAATGCAGACAAAGTAGATTTCCCACATCCACTAGTGCCACATAACAGCACAGTTACGGATTCTTTCCTTTCTCGTATTCTGCAGCAGAAAGCCAGGAGATAATGCTTAAGAAAACATAGACCTCCTTCATGCTGTAAATGGCAAATGACAAATCCCACGGTCCATATGGTAAGCAGTAATCACAATTTACAGAGTCAGGAGTTAAGTTTTATCATAATTCCTGAAAAAACCCATACAACCATATAATGCAAATGATGCATACATAAGCAGTGCATTCCCAAGAGTGGAGCTTATGTTTTCTCCCAAGAAGAAAGTTGCGGAGGAGGAAGATGTGTATTAGAAGCTGTGAGATATGATGTACCTGCAAGCTAAAACCAAGTCGGCCCTCTGGTTTGCGCCCACGTACTTATACTCAGAAAGACTGCTGCATACAATATCTAAGAAAGTCTCTCTCCTGACAACAACAGTTCTTCGCCTTTTGTACAGTTCGAATGCTCCTGAACTGGAATGTTTGTCTGCTGCTGCTTTACAGGTATGCCCCTTTGAAGCATCAGAATCAGAAGGTACCTCCGTTCCCTCTGGGAAGAAGCCATCAACAGAGGCCTCATTTCTCATCAATTCAAAAACCCGTTGACTCATCTGGTGCAGAAAGAAACAAAACACATCTTAAACCTTCACCTTCACAGGTAACCAAGAGGATGTTGTGCAACATGTTTCCTTGCGGAAATAAAGATGGCTCTCACACCAAACCTAGGAATCAGACGAATCATCTTATAAAGATGCGTTGAACTCTCAATCAGCACGGTCAAAAGAAAACAACCGATCAGGTTAACATCAATTCTACTGCACTGTACCATGTCAAAAAAAAAAGGTATTGCATGAGGAACAAGATCCGAGGTTTTCTTAATTCAAAAGCCAAAGGTGTGCATTTCAACAATACTGTTACACGAAGAGGTCAAATAAGGAATAGTAGAGCACTCTCAAATGCACAAATTTGTCAGGCCTTTTGACAAGTAAAGGTGCAACTGACGTAGGAAGAGAGATTCCGCAAGAAACAACAATACCAATCACCAAATAAATAAATAAATAAAGACAGAACAGCCACAAAAATAGCTGAAAAAATGAGAGAATTTTCGGGCATCAACGATAGATTCATTCCCCATCCACAAAGAAATCTGAGTCCTCGATTTATAAGGACGTCGGGGATGCGGCATTTTTCTTTTAGCGAAAGAAAGCAATACCCTCCGAGCATTAGTATGACAATCCATGAGATCGTATAATTTCTGCTACAGCTCGAGGCCCTACGGGGGGAACTACAGAAAAGAAATTGAAATTTCGCAGAACAGATTGCATGCACGATAGATCTCCGCCTTGCGAGGACATTCACCCGCAGAGACCAACCGATCGCAGCATAATAATGCAGAGAATCGCGAGAACGAAAAAGGCAGAATGCAGCTCCTAGCTTCAGCAGAAAGTGAAAAGATCGCGGGGGGAAGGGAAAAAAAAGAAGAAGAAGAAGCTTCTGAAGATAAAATAACAGAACAATAAGAAGCTCGCGACGGCCGGGACAGAAGGAAGATCGAAGACGCATGAAATTCACCTTGAAGGCGTGCCGAGCCTTGCATCCCATGAGCTGGAGGGTGCTCTGCAGGACGGGTCGCGTGTACCGGAACGACTCCTTCCTCCCTCCCTCTCTCTTCTCTCCCTCGTCCACCACCACTATGTACAGAACCTTCGTCACCTCCGCCATTGCTCCACCTCCACCTCTCTCTCTCTCTCTCTTTCTCTCTATCCGAGTCGGTGCACACCGCGGAACGACAACTGCAGAGGAAAGACCGAGAAAGACGGATCAGCGAAACGGACGAATTCAATGAATCAGCCGACCGGACGAACAGCTCCACGTGCCGCGGAGAACGGACGACGCCAACCGGCGAGCGCCCGAGAGAGACACCGAAGGAGGAGAAAATATCGCGCGCGCGAGCCGGGATCGCGGATCGGAGGGATGGACGGGGGAAGGGGCAATGCGGGTGAGCCGGGGCGCGGGATCGAGGATCGAACCTGAAGGAAGGAAGGAAGAGGAATTCCAGGGGAAGCGGCGTCTAGGGCTCGGGGATCGCGATCGCGGAGGAGCTCATCTCGGTCGGCGCTGGGATCGGTGGCGGGGAAGGGGATGCTCGTCGTTGCTGGCGTCTTCTCATGTCTGTTCGTGTCACCTGGCTTACACGCATCGGACCAGCGCGCCCTCCACGAGTCCCCCTCCCTCCCTTTATAAACAAAAACGGCAGAGCCGCGGCAGGGATTCTCTCTCTCTAGAGCGCTTTCGACACGAACTGACCCCTCTCTCTCCCCTCTCTTTCTCTCTCTAGGGATCAATGACGGATTTGACCTCGGCCAGGGGCCGAAATTACGACGCGGCGTGCCCCTTTGATATTTAAAAGGGTGGGCCCCGTGACGTGGGGCCGGGGGCGTTCGCGACTTTACGGAGGTGGGAGATCCCGTGGGCCCATGGGCCCGACAGTAATATCGGGGGGAAATTCGAGGGGGTGACGACCCGGAGGGGGTTTTAGCGATTAACCCGCCTCAAAGGGATAGAAATTGGGAGTTGGGAGAGGACTAACTAAAAAAAGAACGAAAATCCTTATTTTATGGCGTGACCAAATGGGGGCAAGGACGAAGTCATCACCTGACGACCTTTTTGCTTTTCGTTAAGAAAAAGCAAAAAATAAAATAAAATAAAATAAACGAGGATCCATATTACAAATTTATACAATTGTAATATATTGAACCCAAACTAATTTTTTTTACCATAAACTAATTTTTTGACTATCAAAAACTCTGAACTGATACATTTGTGACAAATTTACATTTCGTTAATTTTCGTTAAATTATATTAATATCATGAAAAACTCCACACCAATACATCTATAATAAACGGGGGGTAAAATTCAAACCGGTACAATAGTTAACTGGCAAGTGTTGTTCAACTCAATATTTTGACGGTAAAATTTAATGGAAACTAATGAAGAAAAAATTTGTCATAAGTTTACCAGTTTAGAATGTTTCGTGTTATTAACCCTTATTTTTTAAAAACTCATATTTATTATTTTTTCGATTTACTGTTTTACGATTAAATTTTAAAATATTTGGAATTTTTCTTACTTATGCTTAATTTGGACGGAGTGATTAGGAATGAAAAGGAGGGACCGAGATAATTATGAGAAAAAAACGGGAGAGAAGATATGAAGTAATCGAGTTATGGGGTTGTTCGGAAATTAGTGAGAGGAAGTAAGAGCCCATTTTGTTTGCGAAAAAATAAAATGATTTAGAAAAATATTTTATAAAAAATGAATTGGTTACATTTCTTATAAGAATTAATCAATAAAAAAATATTTTTCACCTTTTGAAATAATCTACATCTAAACAACTTCATGAATAATAGAAATATTTTCCGTTCATTCATTTTTAAAGACAATTCAAACGGTCATCTAAAAATATTTTTAAAATTGTGAACTTTCCATAAAACAAACACACCATAAATAAAAGAATATACTATGTACTTATTGACTCATATGCAATAAGGGGTATGATTGGGAAAGGGCAATAAATATGTTAAGCAACACACAAATCCCTCTGAATATTTCCAGATTGGAGAGATTCAAATAAATTTAAAATTTCGATTTCTACAGGAAATTGACCGGATCAATTCATCTCAATCTCTTCCTCCGTCCCTTTCTCTCCATCCATACACCACCGTGTGATTGGAACCTTCTCTCTTTCTTCCTAACCCCCCTAATAAACGCAATGTCAACTTGTATACATAAGACTCCATGATTTTAAATATTGAATAAAAAATTCTTTGATGAGAAATTAGAGATGGGAAGTAACTCTTGAGTACAAGCCAGGTCTATTTGGTTTCTTTTTCAGTGAAACGCTGGCTATTTTTCGCTGAAAAATTTCGACTTGCAAAGGAAAACAAGAACGTGATTAATCGCAGAAAATAACAATCAGGGAAAAAGGAAAAAGAAAAAAAAAAAGGAACATAAGCAGACAATACGCTAAAAGGTAAATGCTCAAACGCGCCTCGAAGCAACGTCTTTGTCACCGGAACAAGAAACGGACATGTCCCACGAATTGAATCTTTTGCAGTACGTCCTTTGTATCACAAGAATATGCAAATTCATGAACCTGGACCGCGAGATCGGGACCCGCATTGGTTAGATTCTTTTATTAAGCCGATCGTTTCGTTCGGATGGAGTACGCATTTCGAACGCGGCATTTTTCGTTCCCGGTAACCCGTAAAAAGACGGGCCTGCTCGCGTTAATGCCATGGGTTCGTGACGTTGGATGTGAATAAGAGTTTTCGATAGCATAGGACACCTCAATGTCGGGTAAAATCAGGACTTTAATGGGTACTTCGAGCAACTCGATTCGCAACATTGGCACTCTCCTCAATCTCCTTTAAAGTTGCTATAAAAAAAATGACAAGTATATTCGAAGTCTCAAAACCCGTCGCGAAAGCCTTGATTGAATCCTAAATATTTTTAAAAATATAATTAAATTCTAAAATTTATCATCAAAGTGTATTGAGTTCTAAAATTTTTAAAAAGTACAATTAAGTTTCTTAAACTTGTCAAGCTAGTGCAATTAAGCTATTTATACTTTCATGACAAATTTTAGAATTTATAGTGCGCTTGTTAAACGAAAAACAATCACTCTTTTCATTTCAATCACGAATATATAGTCAATTTAGTTGGTTCATGCTAACCCCACGGGCTCTCATGGTACATCGTGCTTTTAATGGTTAGAAAAGATTAGCTATGTAGCATCGACACTCTCCGGAGACATTTGTATTGTATCCAATACTCCAACACGTTCCGACATATGGTCAATGAGTGTCGAAAAATCCAACGCACGAGTCCAAAATTCCGACAAGCACAATGTCAATTTTAAAATTTCAATATTTAAAGGGTCAAAATGTAAACATATGAAAAAAAAAAAAAAAAAAAAAAAAGAAGTGGGGACTTATGTGCCGCTGTCACTGTTGGAGGGGGCCGACGAGGTGGCGAAGGGGGAGTGGTCCTCGCCGGCTTAGGTGAGGCCATCGTTGACCAGGCAAGGGCTGGCGAGGCTCGCCCAGATCTAGGCAACGTCGCACCCTTGGTTGGGCCTAGTGAGGGTCGTCGACCCTCTATTGGGGCCGACGAGGCCTTACCTAGGGCTGGGAAGGCTATGGCCATAGGCAAGGCCCACCCACCTTTTGCCGCCTAGGGCCAACAACCTTGTCGAGCCCCTCCGACGATGGTAGTGGCATGCCTAACCACCCATAACCCTGTCTTTTTTTTCACAACCTTGCTTTTTTTTTTTTCCAATTTTGTTTTTTAGAATTATTTCCAGCCACCCACCTGCCTTTTTTTTTTTTTTTTTTTGATCTTTTTTTTTTTTTTTTTTTTCCATTTTTTAGAATTATTTTAGCTTTTTAAGAAGTTTTACTACTTTTGAATATGATTTAAAGAAAAAATTAATAAAAAATTACCACATAGGATAAATAAATTAATTTAAAAAATAATACTTTAATATTTTAAATTAAATAATTTGACGGTATTAATGAAAAGACTTGATTGCATCAATTTGATGACTTTTAGGACTCAATTACCCTTTCACGATAAGTTTTGAGACCTGAGGGGCACATATCTCTAAATTTGATAGTAAATTATGGATTGTTTGTTTTTTTCTCCAAGTTTTATGGATTATTGTAATGCAATATAGTTGAATTTGTCAAATTAAAATAATGAATGATATTAACAAATGTTGGATTAATACTTTTAGTGTAAATTAATTCTAAACTCTTATTATAATTATTTATTTGTGCATTTGTATATAATGATATACTTAATGCATAATGTGTTAAAATTCTCTAATTTTTTAAAAATGACGTGTCGGTGTCACGCGTCGCATGCTGTGTCCGTGTTGGTGCTATATAGAAAATTAGCCCAGGTTGAAAAAATCAAGCATTAACGCGTATTCTTCGGTTGATGGAATGGTGTGTTTCGATTTGATTGGTTAGCTAATTTAATTAATTAAATGACATCAAGGTGCCTCTTTCAAACGGGACGGTGAAGTGATGTCGAAATAAAAATAATAATCGGGGTAAGTGGGGGATCCCCATGAAGTGACGCGAAACGATGGTATATGAGATGCTAACTCCGATTGCGACGCTTTAAGTAATATAACGTTGTCAAGTACATCTCAAGCAATGTCGGATCGATGGCTGACGTGGCTGGTTCCCAGGGAAAGATAGGCTGAGATAATATATCTGTTATATAGACGATTCGGTGCTAATCATCATACTTAAGAATTTCCTGTGAAAAATAGCAATATCTTGTTAGCAGTTGGTAAAAGAAGTCAATCGGGGGAACATGCCTCGGAAACCGCAAGCCATGACATCAACATCTCAAACTTTTTTTCATGTCGCCGAATCACCAAAATCATACAAGTACAACAAATACAATCTCTATTTACCAAAGAATGTCCTAAACTTTATCCACCTTTGAATTAATATCCTTGATATTTTTTGTTTCTGTTTTTGGTATTGGTGTCGCATTAGGTGCCTTTTAAGATTTATCACGACTTAATAAAAATCTTGATATGTTAGTGTCGCGAACACAATATATATAATTTAGGATTTTTTATGATAGTAATCTGTAGAAAAAAAGTCAATTGAGTTTCACGTTTAGAACTTCAAGAGGATTGGAGCAAATATCTATATCCGATGAAGAATTTCAAGGGGCAAAGAGAAGACCCATATGATGAAAATTAAAAAAAGGAAAAACGAATTTCCTCCAAATCGAATTTTATTAAAAATCGGAGGGGATGCATAATTCAAAGGACCCACAAATTACCCATGTTCCCCCGCATCATAAATATATATATTAATATCAAATTCTAGTTGGTAGATATTTTCATTATTTTTAGGGGCCGTTGACTGGGGCCATAGCCATAATTCGGTTTCGCCTTGAGACCAGCTCCCTCTTTGTGGTTTCCTCGTTCTTCGCTGGCCTTTGTCGTTGTTTTCTTGGGGCGGACGACGACGACTTTGAATTGGTCATCACATCACTCCACTTTGATTTAGTAAATTCAATAAAAGATTGGCGACAATCGCACGGCTTCGTGTTAACGACTATAACTGATTTAACTTAAAATTAGGTGTCGTTGATCAACGGGTGCGGTGCATTTGATCCGCCGACCTAATCTACCCGTTGAAGCGTCTTAAGCGGATTAAGTTTTGGTTTCCGTGGACTCTTTCACGTCTCTAATCTGAATTACACTTTTCTTTTTAAAGGGTACAACTAACATGACCGGCAATCCGTATTAAAGGAAAATGTGTCACAAGAGTACATAAATAGGCAATAGTATAAGCATATGCATCGTTGCGGCATGAAAAAATATTGACATGGTATTTGGTGTTCGGGAGGGACAGAATGAAAAGGTCAGTCATTATACGGTATATTATTTATTCTCGTTTTATCGATCCAAGTACGACACGAGCATGGTTAAATTGTGCACAAGCACACTTTGATGCGTCTATGATTTTTTGCAAACTAATTCCAAGCCTCGATGGTTGATTTATGTCCCCAACAAAGCAACTCTATTTATTAAAACGTTAATATTATGAAAAACTCTAAATTAT
Organism: Eucalyptus tenuipes; assembly: GCA_014182365.1. Classification (NCBI taxonomy): domain Eukaryota; kingdom Viridiplantae; phylum Streptophyta; class Magnoliopsida; order Myrtales; family Myrtaceae; genus Eucalyptus; species Eucalyptus tenuipes. The sequence goes on along the minus strand of CM024538.1, from coordinate 24,452,691 downwards.
TCTGCTACATTCAAATTTATCCCAAATTAATTTCGTGACAACAAAAATATTCCAAATTGACCACAAAAAACACAAAATTGGTACACTCTTTGTTAATTTTCATTAAATTGGATTAATATCACGAATCATCACAAATCGGTACAACCGTGACAAATGAAAAGTAAAACCCAAAACTGGTAAGTGTCATTTAACTTAACAATTTAATGAAAAAATTTAAAGAAAATTAACATTTGATAAATTTGTTATAAGTGTATAAGTTTTGAATTTTTGATTAATTTTGAGTAAATTTATCACATGTAAATCAATTTAGAATTTTTTATTATATTGACTTTTTATTAAAAGAATCAAGAGTGAAAATCATCATGAAAAAATCGTAATTACGCAATTATGACGTGTTGAAAGAAACGTTATGACTTTTTACTTGTCGTGCAACTAAAAAAGCCGAAAAAAGCTCACGATTGAAACACTGGTTCTTAAGACCAAGAAATAAATTGTCAATTAGAAATAAAAGCTCAAAAAAAAAAAGGGGTACGTGCATTATCTAAATTAGAACATATTTCGAGCGACCAAAGAAGAGAAGGCGAACGCGGTCGGTCACGAAAGCGACGGAGACAAGACGGTACGATTGAAATCACACCACGTCCCTTTAAAGTCCAATGCCCGTTCCCTTTTTTTCTTTTCAAACGGCCTTGGCAATCAATAGGAGCACCGACTATTATAAAAAATGCAAGACTTGTAACCTTTGAAAAATCAACACGTACGAGTGGACCGTCACAAAACCAAATCTAGGACAACCGAAAAAGATTTTTTTTTTTTTTTTTTGTAGAAAGAGTTGCACTTTTATTATACGAGGAATTTGATGGGTTGTCATTATTAAATTAGCATAGGTTGTCGCCAAGTCTGGATTCGTATCCTTTCGGTTTCCCATTCCAATTTTTTGTCTGGTCCGATTTTGTAAAAGTTGCCATTCAAAGGTTGCTGCGTCCTGACGTTCACCATCAAAGAGTTCCACGACACCCACCATTCCTTCTCTCTCTCTCTCTCTCTCTCTTTTTCGTGCTTTTGGAAATTCAATGATCACGTATTCCGAAAACCGAGTCAACCCCACCGCGATTCCTCTCGGAAATAAGACCTCCGGACACGTTAACAATTCAATAAAGATGGATGGTTCTTAGATTTGGATGTGTAAAGTATAGGCTTGTCGAAATTTAATGGTAGGAATATGTTCGGTTATAAAGTATATAAATACAAAGTATTAGAAAGTACATACGCTGGTGATACCGAGATGCCAACTTATATGAACCACATCAAACCCAAAAATGAACAGTGATCTCCAAGAAAAAGAAAGATGCTCTTAGAATTATTAAAAAATAATGGAAAAAAATTATATACAAAGCACCTCGAAAAAGAAGAAGGCACATGAGCATGGCTAGATTGGTTGCTTCCAGACGATTCGCGGATCAATCAAAAGTTGCATTTACACAATTCCAGAATAATTTTAAAAACTAAGCTAGAAGTAAGAAATCTTTCCCTTGATCTGTGGCGTTGTAGGCGGGTTTGGAATAAAGATTTTCTCACGCAAAGGAAAAGAAACTTTCCCTTTTTCCGTCCGATGCTCCATGGCTTTTGAATCTTCTTAGGTTTGAATTATGATGCGTCGTGTAGGTTCAGATAAAATGCACTCTGCGACGAGCTTAGAAGCTCTGGAACGCAGACACGTTGAACGAAAAACATTACTTGGAGCGCCGGCGTCGATCTGTCGCGGTGTATGGTCATATATAAAAGGAAATAAAGATTATATTTTCTCCTTTCTGCCTATTTTTTTCTGCATGCTGCATGACAAGTTTGATTTTATAATTACGAAACTTTTGACCGATGAAGCCGAGATGGCGACCAAAAGCAGGCAGCTGAAACAGAAGGCAAAACCCGCAAGTGCAGCGTCGTAACGCCATCTCTTTGACGAGAATCGACGAGTCCGTTCTTCTAGATGAGTAGGTCGCTTTCGGGGGCTGCCCTATTTTACATGTTTTTCTTCTATTTTCTGGGTCGAGTTATCGAAGTAAATGTGCTGGCGTTTATCATGCTCCAACAGGTATGCACGTCGCTTCAGGGCATGAAAAGAACATGCAGAAAAAGAATGCCTGAAATGGAGGGGGGACCGGTCCGTAAGAGTGGCTCTTAAAAGACGTGAAGCGTTGGATTCTAGGGTTTGATAACGAAGCACTAGTGATTTTGATAACACGACTCTAAAGTTAACCGGTTTGCCATTTGTGGTTAGGGTTTTATACTAGTTCAAAACTTATATAAAACACTAATCTTTGTATTGCGTGATTCATAACCTCACTAGGGTTTTTCGAGAGAATTGAGTTTTGTAGAGTGCAAAAATTAAAGGGAAAAGGCCTCTAAAAATCGAAAACTATGCTCACTCTAACCACATTTACCCTAAAAAAATTTTCTTACACAAAAAATTTCGAACTTACCCTATGTTGATGTTCCGTCGATGAGCATTGCTTAAAATTTGCCTTCATACGTGAAACAAAAACGACATTTTTTTTGGCTAAAAAAATCATCCGATGAAAGAGAACCTAGTTCAAATACCATGTTAGCTGTCAACCCAAAAGTTTGAGCATGTCAAATTGTCTAATCCATAAATTTAAATCAATAAGTGGAGATAGCCTACATGTGTATAAATGGATAATTTTAATATCCCTCATGAGCTTAGGATTAGATAAAATAAGCTGGGATCCCAAAATCTAAATCAACAGTTGGAGGGAGACCATATATATAATGAGTATACAAACCTCGTGAATAGACGATGTGGCTATGAATGTTGGTTATTTTCATTCTTTTCTATTGGAAGGCCAAGTGGGGGAGGACATTGTCAATGTAAGGCGGAGGAAAAGGACGGAACCCAAATCCGAAGGTGGGGATGCTTGAAAAAGGACGATCGCAAAACCATGAAATCGATTGAACATCATTCAACAGAACTCCTTACAACACTCGGAAAAAAGCAGATTCTATTGTGGATTCCAAAGTGTGTTCTCATTCTATTTACGCGAGCAGTAATGGATCCCACCCGTCGCTGTCTGCATCGTTAATCGGGCGATGAGTGGAGGCATCAATCATCAATCACGGCCTCAAGAATCAGCAGGATTTCTCGCGTTCTCGCGGGGGCGCCATTTTGGCGTTCGCATGGACCACCACAAAGTTTTCGTTTTAGACTGTGAACGAAATGGTCGGGCCGTGACGTGCCCGACGGCTCAAATTTATGGGATCATTGGTAACGTTGGAGGACCGAATCTATGCCGTGCATCTGATCCTTGCCTACTATTTTGTGGAAACAGCTGGTACGGCGAGCTCGGGGAGGGGAATACGCGTACCAAATCTTCGGCTGCTAGCTACTACGCCCATCTCTTCGCTTTTCGGTCGGGAATCGATCCACTTGACATTCTTTTTGGTTGCGGCTCGATCGTGAAACTATAAAATAGCGGCGAGACAAACATCGGACGCATTTGGGCGTTTTCTTGAAGGGAATCCATGGATAATACGTTATCATTTTGACAACAATCTGGAAAGAGATAGGGAGATACGATCCCTTGGACCAGGCCTTTTCAATTGCCAAATGGGCACCTTCCCATCATTTGGATTTGTCGAAATTTTCCAACCATACCTCGTTTTTTTGGCTAGCCAAAAATAGTTAGGACCGAATCGGGACACGCCACGGTTTGCTGTAACCCCCATCACGATGCAAGTGAAGAACCTAAGAGCGGGCAATACGCCTAAGCTCGGAGCTTGCCTTTCAAAGGCTAACCCAAGGTTTTTCAGAGACCGTGATGGACTGGAGAATCGAACCTATGACTTTCAACTTGCAGACCGAGTCTTGAAACATTTGATGAACCATTGCAGTGGTCAAAGTGCTCGCTTTTATTTCGTAGCCGCACAATTTGACCCTAAATATTTTTGAATGGATGATACATAGTCACTAGGAAAATTATCAAATTTAATTCCAAACCTTTTAATTTAATTAATTTACTCCTAAACTTTTACAAATTTGCCAATTTAGTTCCAAACCTTTTCATTCATTTAATTTACTCCTAAACCTTTACAAATTTACCAATTCAATTCTAAACCTTTTAATTTGATTAATTTACTCCTAAACTTTTACAAATTTGCCAATTTAGTTTCAAACCTTTTAATTCAATTAATTTACTCCTAAACCTTTACAAATTTACCAATTCAATTCTAAACCTTTTAATTTGATTATTTTACTCCTAAAGCTTCACAAATTTGCCAATTTAGTTCCAAACCTTTTAATTCGATTAATTTACTCCTAAACCTTTACAAATTTACCAATTCAATTTTAAACATTTTAATTTGATTAATTTACTCCTAAACCTTTACAAATTTGTCAATTCAGTTATAAATTTTTCAATTACATTAATTTAGTGCTAACATTTATAACAATTTGTTAGTTTAGTCATTTTGGTCAATTTTAATTGGAAAAAGTTGACGTGATATTTCAGTCAATGTCAATTCTCCTACATTGCACATCCAATGATGACATGGATAATTTTTTGCATTTTTTAAAATGTTTTTCTGAATTTTTATTCTTTGTTTCTTTTTTCTTTCCCTTTTTTTTTTCCAACTCTTGGCCGGCAAGGGTGCCAGCTACCTTCGTGCCCTTGCCAACCAAGAATTAGAAAATAAGGAAAAGAAGAAAAAACAAAAAAACAAAAATAAAAAAATAAAAAATAAAAAAAAATAAAAAAATTATCAATTTTAGTCGGCTATACCATATAATATGACTTTGCTGACTATAGGGGTGTGCAAAAGTGGAAACCTCTCGAAATCGAATCGAACCAGCCCAGAATTGTCGGTCCCATGAGGACCGATTAGATTCTTGATTTCAATTTACTAGAACCAAGAATACCGGTCAAGTTCTTGGTTCTAGGTGGAACCACCCACTCAGAACGAACCTGTGCATATATATATATATATATATATATATATATATATATATGTCATTTTTTTTAAAACTTTTATGTTTTCAAATCAAAACCCTAGTTTCCTTTTTGTCTTTCTCCATCTCTTGCCTCCCTCTCTCACTCTCGCTCTTGGTGGCCTCTAGCCTCGTTGATCCCTTACTCATTCTCACTCTCGATTGCCTCCGGCCTTGTCACTTTCTTTGTCACTCTTGCTCTCAATTGCTAGAGAAAATAGTACAGCAACTCTGAACCCACAGCCACATTGGTCAGTTTGGTGGCAAGAGCGACAACACCAAGACAGTGAAGACCACCAAATTTGACCAAGAAACAGAGAGCAAAGATCACGGGCAGCGAGTAGCGGTAATTGAACTCCAAGAACTGTGAAGGAAAAACTAAAAACGAACAAGGATCAACAGGAGCGTTCAGCAGCAGATCATAGATTTGTGGCTGAAGCAATGTCGTATGGTGGCGGTGGTGCGGGCGACGAGAGACAGCAAATGCAATGAAGAACTAGTGGCTTCATCATGGAGACCTTGGCAAAGTTTGGCACGAGACTGCTGCTTTGAGGCTCGGCAAATTTCATGGCCGACTTGAAGTTGTCACAACAAAAGGCTGGTGTCGTCGATGAGATTACGTTTATTTTCCCATAATGTATCATAATTTTTGGCCATGGTGTGCTCGGTCAATGAGGTCTCGGCAAAGCTGGAGCTTGTCGAGGGCGGGAGGGCATGGTTGTGCAGGGATCATAGAGAATACTAGATGAATTAACGGGGACATTTTGCCTGCTGGTTTGGTTCTTAGGAGGGTTCATGGAACCAATGACCGTTTCCTAATTCTAAATCTTTGGCACCGGTCCTTAGTGAACAGTTTTCAGTTCCATGGTAGGAACTACCCACCTTGGAACCAATCACTCCAGCGTTGACTAGATCATTATGTTAGCATTTTCTAACCAAAATTGGTTAGAAGAACTAAATTGGCAAATCATCAAATGTTTAAGACTAAATTAGTAGAATTAAAAGGTTTATGACTTAATTTGTAAATTATCAAAAGGTTTATGACTGAATTGACATAATTAAAAGATTTATGATTGAATTGGCACAACTTTAATAGATTTAGTTTTTTTTTTCTTTTTTTATGATCACTCTCATAATCATATGTAGACTTTCTATGCACTCAACCCATCTTTTCCTCAATCATTCTTCCATATCTGTAGACCCATTTTGCATGCCCCTCTCCCCATAACCGGAGAATTATAAAAAAAAAAAAGTTTTACACATATTGTAATTGTGTCAATTTAGTTATAAACTTTATTATTTTGGCCAATTTAGTTTTAAATCTTTTGTAATTGTGTCAATTCAGTCTATTAGGCGAAATTTGATTGGTCAACGTTGATATGGACGACGGTTGCCTAGTGACAAGATAGGCAAGGGCGAACTCGCGCAGCCAATAGTGAGGCGAGCTCTCGTTGGATTTGGTGAGGGCTCACGTCACTAGTGGCTAGGTGAGGTCGGCCTCACCCAATGACAGTAAGGGCAAGCTCAACCTCGCTTGCCCTTCGTGAGGCTTGCCTTACTATTGCCATGTGAGGTTGATTTCACCCAACCATTGATGAGGTAAGCCCTCACCGTCACTACGCAAGGATGGCCTTGCCCTTGCCTAGTGACGGCGAGGTGAGCTTGCCTTTGCGCAGCTCACCATTGGCCGGCCGCCTCAGTTTGGCGACCGGCCAAATGAGGAAGGAGAAGGAAGGAAAAAAAGGAAAAAGAAAAGAAAAAATCAATAAAATAACAAAAAAATATTATTAAAAAATTGTCCATATCAAAGTTAGGCAAATGGCTAACATTCACGTCGAGTTGCCTGCCAAACTTGGCTGGTTAGACTGAATTGATACAATTGCAAAATGTTTAGGACTCAATTGGCAAAAAAAAGAAGTTTATGATTGAATCGCCACAATTACAATAGGTTTAAAATTTTTTGGTAACCTCCACAAAAAGTATATATATATTGTCGTCACCCGCCTTGCGCTGCACAACAAATGAAAACCAAAAAAAAATGCAAGAACCATCCCACCTTCTACTCTAAGATAACTTTGCATCATCTACTTTTGAAAGGAAAAAAATAAAAATCAGTTTGCATAATGAGTTTTGCGGTTGCCTCTTTTGCACCTCCACATGGTTTAAGAATGTGAATTTATTTACAAAATTACCATCCCCCCCCAAAAAAAAAATCCAATATCGGTGAACGGTTACGCGAAAAAAGATCAGATGTGGGAATTAGACAATGTAGCTGAGAGAACTGCTTGCTTGGTGGATGTGCCCAAATGAAAGAATTAGAAGTGAATGCACATTCAGGAAAGCTTCAAATATATATACTTGTCTGCGGTAAGACTAGGGAAATTCAACCTGAGATGGTTTTAGACCTGTTGAACGACGGCCTCCTCATGTTTCGTCGATGAAACGCGTAAGCTGGAATGCTCATGGAGATCAATAGAAGTGAAAACGCTTCATCATACTGCTGTCACTAATATGGGAATGCTAAGCCAATGCTAAACTTATAAGAGTTACTTGTGTTATATAGCAAACGAAAAACATGTAAGAAAGGAAGAAAATCAAGTAAACAAAGTGCATTTTTACCATACCAATCAATGTCATATTCATCATTTCTAAGTCCCGTTTTCGACAGGTTGAATGTCATCAATAGGTTTCTCTCGCGAAGAAAAAGGGAAGACATATTCTATCTGCTCTTGTAAGCTGTTGGTGATTTTGTTCTCCATTTGGAGTCGTCCTCATCGTATTTACGAGAAGCGGCATCCGCATGTGTACATGCATGGGGTAATTTGTCAATGCTGATCTGTGCCCATTACTTTGAGTCAACATTTCCTCGATCTCCCTTTTGCAGGAGTAAGAAGCCAAAAATAAGGCAGATGATTGGATCCATCCCTCACTTCAGTCACTGAAGAAAGCAAGCATCACTAACAAGCCTTAAAATTTCTCTTAGATCGGTGCGGTTGCCGAATCTTTTGATGAAATATCAACAGTGCATTCTTTGACAAAACTCATAATAGTAGAATTCCATTCGCCATATCTTTTTATAAAGGTCGAAGTGCCTTGAGTATGTACAATCATGTAATCTGTTCTAAAAAAGCATTTGATTGCAATAGTTAATTAAGTTGCAGGATTCCCTTTTCAAAGCAGAGATAAGTAGGAATTTAGCTTCGGCAGGTGACTTGTTTAAAAATTGTGAAATGGTCATACTTCTAAGTACTGATCTGACAATTGCAGATAAGACAAGGTAACTTAGGACGATGAGATTGATGGCTGGTGATCGACACGCAAAAGTTAACTTGGACAACAGTTGTGCTGTGCATCTAATAGAGCAATTGCTCTCACCAATGACCGAAAGGCTCCCTGAAACAAGTGGATGCAACTTGTCTATGTTGAAATCGATGGATGCGAAGGTTTTTTATTTATCAAAGATTGATGTTGAGTTTTTCGTTCTTTTTCTATAGGAAGGAAGGCCAAAGTGGGGGGGACATTGTCAATGTCAGGTGGAGAAAAAGGACCGCAACCAAATCCAAAGCTGGACACTTGAAAAAGGACGCGATCGAGAAACCACGAAATCGATAATACATTCAACACAGCACAGCAATTACAAATTACAGATTCTATGTCAAATCTAAAGACATAATATTCAACGATACCTGTCATCGTCTGCATCGTTAATCAGGTGATGAGTGGAGGCATCAGTCATCATCAATCACGGCCTCGAGAATCACTAGAGTTTCAGATTATTCTCATGCGGACGGGCCTTTTTCTGTTGACATGGACCACAACAAAGTTTTGTTGTGGACGGTGACAGGAACGGCCGGCCCATAAAACCGCGTCACAAATCTGTGGGATTATCCACGCTCGATAACTTGGGAGCATCGAATTTATGCTGCGCGTCTGATCTTTCTCCTGCGATTTTATGGAAAAAGAACCGTCGTGGCGAGGTCGGGGAGGGAAGAGAGAACGCGTACCAATCAATTCGAGTTCTTCTTGCCTTTTGGGTCGGGAGTCGAACCATTTGACATTCTTTTTGTTGCGGCTTGATGGAGAAGATGAAAACAGCGAGACAACATCGGACGCATCTGGGTCTTTTTTGACGCGAATAAAGTGATGAGGCATTCTCACTGTCGCGGAACGCGGGAAAGAGATGGGGAAATGCGAGCCGTGGACTTGGACCTTTTCAATTACAAATGGGCACCTACCTACCATGTGTATTTTTGCCATCATCTGTTTTAGGCTCTTTTTCTTTTCCTTTTTCCGAATTTTTGAACCCTCACTTCCTTGCTAGCCAAGATTGGTCGGGACTAGAGATCGGGAGATGACTCACATGCTCATGGAACGTTCAGCCTAAGGCATCAACGATATAACAATTGCTTGCTAGGCAAGTTTGTTGCCGCAACCCTACTATGATGCGAGTGGATAGCTCAAAACTAGCAATACGCCTAAGCTTGTGCTCACCTTTCATGAGCCATTTGAGGTTTCCTAAAATCAAGAATAGACTGGAGAATGAAACTTTAGACCTTTGTAAACTAAGAATCCAAATGTTTCCCAGAAAGTATTTTCCCCATTTTACCGCGTTTGGATCGATTAAAAATATGAGTTAAATGTTTTCCTAATCAATGAAAATCCCAAGCTTAAATTTACAAAAATAATTTCCTTTAAATAAAATATAAATTATTTTTCAAAATATGACTAGATATCGATGTTTAAACCAAAAACTCTATGCTTTTCAAAATAAGACTAGATATCAATGTTTGAACCAAAAAATTTGTGCTTACACACGGCAATCCCGATGCTTGTTTATGAGCCCCGGGTAGTGGAGCTAGGTCTAGAGGCCAAGACTGAGTCTGTCATGGTCCATCATGGTAGAGGTTGAGTTCAAAGAGGCCAGGCAAAAACACTGGTGCCTGAGTCTGGATTCATAAATTAGGCTCAATCACCGTCGCTTGTGCGCGAGCCTAAGACCTAGTACTATTACCCAACTTTCTAGTACCCCAAACCAAGTTCACAGAGGCTAGGCTAAGATCTTGGTCTCCATTTGAGATCTCGAGGCCCAAGCCTAGGTCCATTAAGGCCTGGCTTATGTTCACAAAGCCTGGGTTTGAGGCCTCAGTGCCTATGCCTCGAGTCCTCAACGCTGAGGCCTCAATCCATGGAGGCCAAACTCAAGTCCAAGAAGGCTCGGCTAAAGACCCAAAGCCGGGGCTCAGCCTTAATGGACTTGAGGCTCGGGTGACTAGAAGGCACAACTATTAGGGCCTTGAGCACAAGCGCCAAGGAGCCATACATGGGCATTGGGTTCTCAGGCCCTGCTTTTGTGGACTTGGGATCGGTGCCTGTTCTGATACTTGAGACCTAGATGCTTGTTGCCAGTCCCTGATGCTCGGTTGGAGTCCATCGAGGGTGGACCCAAGATCTTGATGCCCGTGCCTAATTCCCTAATTATCTTTGTGCAAGTTACTAGTGTCTAAGTAGTCTATGAATATTTAGAAAAATCACATCGAATTTTTATTTTCAAATGACGGAAAACTATTTTTCGATTTTTTTTCTAGATTTCAGCTTAATAACTGAAAATATTGTCATTTTTTTGGAAAATAAATTTCTGAAAAATATTTTTCAAAAATGAACTATTTTTATGTGAAATAGATGGAGCCTAAGGTCTCAGACCTTGTGACTAGCCATCGCGACGGTTAAAGCCCTCGTGTTTATTACTTTATTTTGTGTAGCTCAGCATAATTTGACCCTAAACAATTCAAGTGGACGACACTTAATACGTAAGCTTCTTTCCGCTCAACCCCCTACTGTTCTCGTTCATCTTACCATATCTATAGACCCCTTTTGTACAACCCTCGGGTCGTTGTTACCCACCTTACCACCGCCCCCAATAAATGAAACGTGGAAATTGGCCAAAACCATTCCAACTTTTCTACTCTAGGACCACTTTTGCACCCGCTACTTTCGAAAGAACCAATTTTGCACTTAAATGCCATTTTGAAACTCGACATAGTTACTAGAGTGAAGTAATTTATAAAGTTTCCATTCAAAATATTAACCCCAGTCATGATCTGAATTTCCAAACCCCCAAAATTATAAGACCGACCAAAATCCTAAGTTGGTTGGCATCGTTGCCGGCGCTTCATCTTCCTTCTACGGTTCTACCACATCCCCTGCTGTTGGGGTCGCCACCAACCTTATGGTTGTCGCCCCAGCCTTTTATGTCTGTTGCGAACCAAACGACCTTTGCTAGAGTTCGCAACCTCATATCAAGGATACAAGCATTCGCTCTGGCCATATACGACCTTGACAAGGCCATTTTTGGGGGTCCTAGTGTGGTCAAGGCACTCACACATACGCACATACGCACGTATATATAGAGAGAGAGAGGCTAAGTTCATGTTGGGGGGATTGTGGAGGAGTGGTGTTAGCAAGGGCAATCTGGCCTTTTCCGACGATCAGGGTTGTTCTTGGATGTAAACATGTACTTATAAAAGCTTAGGATGCAAAATGGTAAATATGTCAAACGCGGGGATGGTTTTTGGTCTTCTCCCAACAAATTAAAATTTAGGGGCATCTGGTGCATAATGCGAAATTTTCAGCTTGGCATTTATTTATTTCATGGAAATTAAATGTATGGAAAAAAAATTCTACACAAGTTACTTATCATGAGAACCAATTTATATTTTTCCATGTTTCATTGAACTTTTCAATTGTGCTTGATAACCATTTTTTTGGTTGAGAAATTAGATAATTTTTACACCCTTAGTCAAGAGAGCAAGCATGTGCGAAGATGAATACTTTTGAACGCGATAAATGCGAGCATATGAGCCTAGGACATTTCAACATTTAGATTGAAAATTCCGAATGAGAGTTTCAGATGAAATGGGCTCTCATGGGCTTGGACCACATAACAATCTTTTCACATTTGCCAGCTTTTTATACTATGACCGTGAAATTTATCTGCAAGAGAAAAGCAATAGTGCCGGTGTTGCAACCACACACGAAATGTGGAAAAAAAGAGGAAAAAAAGATTTGTCACAATCCTTGGGCCGAGCTTAACCCATAACCCGGATCTTGCCCCCTCCATGGGCCTGAAGGCCCTTTCCTTTCACTTAATTGTTTGTGTATCTTGGCTCTTTCTAGGGTTTTCTTTTCCCTACGTAAAACAGCGACGACGGGGAAGCATTCTAGGGTTTCATTTGCGCTTGACTCTACTACCGCCGCTCCTTCATCGTCTCGTCTCCATAGTAACTCTTCCTCTCTCTCTCGCTCGCTAGCTTTGTTCGTGTCTCTTGGTTTCTTAGTTCTCGTACAGCTTTGGTTCTATGAAATCAATGGAATCGACGTGTTCTTAGAGTGTGTGGAGTTGCGTGTGACCTTAGCTTCAGGGTTATGTAGTTTTCGCTCGCTGCAATGGCTTGTAATGTCTTGAGATCTGATACTCATGTGTCACGGGCCAATCAATTGGGATCATTACCGCGCGGCGACTTAGGCATTTTTGGATCACCTAAGCCAAGCCTTGCTCGATTAATCGCACAACTCGCTCCTTTACCCGATCGCACAACTCGCTCTAGAGAGATGAGTTCTGGAAAGAAAGAAGCTTTGATATTACTGAAAGGATTGGATGATTCCAAATGAGGGGGAGGGCACCATTCTTATAATTGAGGCCCTCTGATTACATCCATTGATCTAGAATTTATCCGACGAACGAGATCACACCTCCTCATCTACCGACACTAATGACAACTACCATCTATCGACATAAATAGATAGAGAATTCTAGAACTTTGGCGGCTCAATTATCGTATCGCCCGCCCTTGGAAAGTTCCAGAAGAAGACTTGTTGGGAAGTCAAGCGAGCACAGGAGGTCCTCCATTGTTGAGTCACGGCCATCATCCCTCGGGAACCTATTGGATCGGCTTTCTTTCGGGCCGTGACACATGGACCTGCGGACCCTTCAGTTGTTCGTTGTGCTTTCTCCAGTATTTTGAGTTGATATCGACCTGGGATATGCGAGGCGGTGGAGATGCGGAAATTTGACTTCGGGTTTTATCTAGAAAGGGTTTTTTTTTTTCCTCGGCAAATCTATTTTGACTGACGGTAGTATTCACGACAGGTTGAACGGGAGAGATTTGTGCTGAACGATGAGCAATTTCGTAGGGTTTCTTTCTTTTAGTGCATCTTAGGTCGTGCATACACCCCTTTAGAAGTCGGTCTCGATTAACTCTGTCGATCCAGCTGGGAAGTTTTCTGTACTTTTCGCATGCTGCAATGGTCTGTTGTGCCTCGAGATCCGATACTTATGGACAAAGACGCTTTGTGGGTAAAGTATAATTTGACCCACTAAAATAATAGAAATGAACATGATTCATATCATAATTAAAATTCATGCTCTCTCTTGTGTCTCATTTTTCTTATAATCCAAGTAGGTGGCTGCTGTGAATATTACGGCAAGTCACGATTTTTGTGAAAATCGGTCACTTTAAAGATATGTTGCTTATGAAAACCAATATTACCGTAAGGGACATAAGCAAACATACGGTTTTACAAGAAAAGAAAAATTTATATGCGCAGGGTATATATATACCATTATGGACGTGCCAGTCACCTAGTAGTAATGACCATGATGGTATGCAAATACTCACGCGCGTATAAGTTTTTCATTTCATGTAACATCACATGTTTTCTTGCGTCCCTTACGGTAACATTGGTTTTCATGAGCGACATATTTTCAAATTGGCCGATTTTCACAAAAATAAGTATGCTAATCACGTGGATTACTGTAATATTTGCGGTGGCCACCTACATGGTACTTGTTAAGGTATTAGCTTTGGATTATAAGAAAAGTGAAACATATGAGAGACTTGGAATTTTAATTATGATGTGGATCGCATCCATGTTTATTGTTTTGGTGGGTCAAATTGTACTTGTCATAGGAAAAATTACTAAAAAAGTCTTAAACCTAATGTAATTATGCAAATTCAATTTTAAACTTATCAATTTGGCCAATTCAGTCATAAAATTTTTAGTTATTCCAATTTAGTCATAAACTTTTAAATGATTTGTCAATTTAGTCTTTCCGATCAATTTTAGTTGGAAAACCCTAATATGATGGTCTAGTCAATATTAGTCGTCTTACATGATAATGGCTAGTACTAACATGGAAATTTTTTTTGTATTTTTTAAAAAATTCTCAATTTTTTTTTCTTTTTCCTTCTTTTTTCCTTCTTTTTTCCAACTCTTGATTGGCAAAATTGTTCATATTAGCACCAGTCGTATCACATAGGATGGCTGGCACTAACTAGATCACCTTATTAGTGTTTTTTAATCAAAATTAGTCAAAATGACTAAATTGGTAAATTATCCAAAGTTTTAAAACCAAATTGATACAATTGAAAGGTTTAAAATTTAATTTGCAAATCGTGAAAAGGTTTAGGGTTGAGTTGACAATTAAAAAGTTTAGAACTGAATTAATACAAATATAATAGACTTAGGGTTTTTTTGATGTTCCCCCATGTAATTATATGTAGACTTCTATGCGCTCAACCCCATCTTTTCCTCATTCATCATTCCATGTCTGTAGACCCATTTAGCACGCCCCCTCCCCCAAAACTATAGTGGTCACCCACCTTGCGCTGCCTCAAAAAATGAAAAGTGAAAAAAAATACGAGAACCATCCGCACCTTTTACTGTTAACATAACTTCGCATCATCTACTTTTGAGAAAGGAAAAGAAACAAGAAGACCGATTTGCATCATTAGTTTTGCGGTTGCCACTTTGCATCTTCACATGGTTTACGAATGTGAAATTATTCACAAAATTACCACCCCATCCTGTTAGCTATAACATCAAATAGCAGTTGAATATTGCGTGAAAAAAGATTAGATGTGGGAATTAGACAGTGTAACTGAGAGAACTGCTTGCTCGGTGGATGTGTCCAAATGAAAGAATTAGAAGTGAATACACATTTAAGAAAGCTTCAGGTATATATATCTGTTTGCGGTAAGGCCAGGGAAATTCAATCTGAGATGGTTTTAGACCTGTCGAACGACGGCCTCCTCATGTTTTGCAAATGAAAAATGTAGGAAGCTCATGGAAATTAACCTCAGATAGAAGTGAAAATGCTTGGTCATACTGTTGTCGCTAACCTGGGAATGCTAAGCCAATGTTAAACTTATAAGAGTGACCAGTGTTTCTTGTACTGGACGACAAATGCTCATCCTCGCTCTCGTTTCATACAGTTACCTGATTTCACTTTGTATATTCTCCACATTGTTTAGAAATCCTTGTCCCTAGCGGCTCTGCAGGCAGTAGATTCTAGTGATCAAGCCATAATTTCAGCAATCATCGGTCAATACTCTCAGCCACCTATGTCGAAAGAGCAAAGTGCATACCACCGGTTTGTTTTGACCTACCATTTCTTATGTCTTCTTATTGAGCTCTCTGGACGGTTTTATCTGGCAGTCCATGCACAAATGTTCTTATCCCAGAAAATACCAAGAAACCTCCAATACTTTCTTATTGTCAAGGAGGATAAATTGGTTATGTAGCAAACAAAACAGCATGAAAGAAATAAAAATAAGTGAAAAAAGGGCATTTTTACCAAACCAATCGATGTCATATTCACCATTTCTAAGTCGATTTTTGACAGTTTGGATGTCGTCAAAATGCTTCTCTCGCGAAGAACAAGGGAAGACATTTTCTATCTGCTCTACTAGGCTGTTGATGATTTTATTCTCCATTTGTTGTCCTCCTTGTATTCATGAGAAGGGGCGTCTGCATGTGCACATGCATGGGGTGATTTGTCAATGCTGATCAACATTTCCTTGATCTCCCTTTTGCAGGAGTGAGAAGCCACAGATAAGGTAAATGATTAGATCCAGGCCTCACTTAAATCACTGAAGAAATCATCCAACAAGCCTTAAAATTTCTCTTGGATCAGTGCGTTGCTGAATCTTTTGATGAAATATCAGCAGTGCATTTTTCGACACAACTCATAAAATGTATAGATCATGTGTATTGTGAATATGGTCGAATGACTTCCATCTAAGATGTGCCAACCAACTTCTTGTTGGAACGTCAGCCAAAGGGAACGACATCATTATTCCACTGGAAAAGTTACGCCTTGTGCATTAGTGTCTCTAAGCCGGATGGTGGCCACCAGTATTTAATTCAAATATAGAGGAGTCATTTGCAAATTCACTTAAAGAGCTGTGATTGGATAGATGAGCAAAGTTATAGCTAAAATCCATAGTAGGGCTGAGAAGTGAGGTCAGTGTGCAGTATTTGCTCGCTGACAACTTGAGTCAGTGTGCAACAGTAAAATTCCATTCGCTATGCTTTTACGAAGGTCAAAGTGCCTTGATTATATACAATCGCGTAATCTAATCTAAAACAGCATTTAATTGCAATGGTTAATTAAGTTGCAGAATTCCATTTGTTGATGGTAGAGATAGGTGGGCTTTTAAGCTTTGGCATGTGACCTGTTTAAAATTTGTGAAATGGTCATACTTCTAAGCACTGATCCGGTAATAACAGATAATATAAGGTAACTTCGGATGATGAGGTCAATGGTTGGAGATCAACTCGCAAAAGTTAACTTGGACGATAGTTGCGCTGTGCATCTGATAGAGCAAATTGCTCTCGTCAATGAGAAAAATCTCCCTGAATGAAGTTCTATTTTTGGAATTTGTCGAGATCGATGGATATGAAGTTCTTTTATTTGTCAAAAATTGATGTCGGGTTTTTTCGTTCTTTTCTATAGGAAGGAAGGCCACAGGGGTGGGGCGCATAGTCAATGTCAGGTGGAGGAAAAGGACCGCACCCAAATGCAAAAGCTGGATACTTGAAAAAGGACACGATCGAGAAACCACGAAATCGATTATACATTCGACAAAACACAACAACATAAAAATTGGAGATTCTATGTCGTATGGAAAGACTTTTGGGAAAGTCTTTAGGAAAATGCAAATGTGTTTGGTAAATTATTGGGGAATTATATTTACAAAGCAACTTTGTGGTAAAAAAAAATTATCAAAAGAAAAATTAAAAAAAAAATTGATCGGCAAGGGCGGCGGCCGTCGGCGACCTCCGGCGAGGGAAATGGGGGCTCTAAAGACATACCCATAATATATTCGACTATACCCATCGTCGTCTGCATCGTTAATCGGGTGATGAGGGGGGGGTATCAATCGCGGCCTGGAGTTTCACCAGAATTTCACATTGTTCTCTTGCGGGCGGGCCTTTTGTTGTTCATATGGACTACCGCAAAGTTTTGTTGTGGACTGCGAAAGAAACGGTCGGCCCGTAAAACGCACCATTAATTTCGTAGAAGATTTTTAAAGTTGGGGCCAGTGGCACAAATATGTGGGATTATTGACGTTTGTGTCGTTCGATAATGTGGGAGAATCAATCTATGTCGTGCGTCTCATCTTTTTCCTGCAATTTTATGGAAAGAACCGTCGTAGCGAAGTCGGGGAGGGAAAAGAACGCGTACCAATATTTTTTTGAGTTCTCTTTGCCTCTTGGGTCGGGAGTCGAACCATTTGACATTATTTTTGTTGCGGCTTGATGGAGTAGATGAAAATAACGAGACAACGTCGGACGCATCTGGGTCTTTTTGACACGAATGAAGCAATGAGGCATATTATTAGGGCTTGTTTGTTTGTATTCTTTTTCTGTTCCTCGGAACACAATTTTTGTTTTTTTGTTCGGAGAACAAAAAAGGACAAAAACACGTTTGTTTCTGATTTTGTTTCCGGGAAAAAAAATCTATTTTTTTGTTAGGAACACTTCCAAAAAACAATTTTTCTCTCTCCTATTTTTTCCTTCTCTTTCTTTTTTTCTTCTTTTTTCTTTGGCCAGTCGCCGGCCTTAGCCATGGTCGGCTACCGGCCGTCGAGGGTTGGCGACCTCGCCAGAGCGTTGCCGAGCCACCTCTAGGACGGCGTCGCCTGGCGGTGGCCCGACGAGGCCAAGCCTCACGTGGCCACGGCAAAGCTCTGATCGGCACGCTGGATCTTCAGGCCGTTGAAGCCGGCAAGGGAGGTGTCGGCCCGGAGATTGTCGTCGCGCTTCCAAATTCGGTACGTGTCGGAGGGGGAGATCTTCCCGAGGAACGGGATGACGGAGTTCTCGAAATGGAACGAGATCTCCATGTAAAAGTCGCGCATGCGGTGGAGCACGGCAATCACCCGAGGGAGGCGGCGGCGCCACTTGCACCGGGCGGAGCGATGGTGGTGCTCAAGGAGGACGGATGAGATCTGGCATTCCGTCGGCGAGCACCTCCCGGAGTGGTTCCACCGGGCGGCGTTCGAGAGCGAGGCATCGGCGCCGGTGGAGGCCGAGCCTTGCCGTGGTTGGGCGAGGCCACCGGCCCTCATTGGCCGGTGTTGACCATGGCCGAGGCCGGCGACAGGCCAAAAGAAAAAAGAAAAAAGAAAATTAAAAAATTAAAAGAAACAAAAAATTATACAAATTTACCAAACGCGTTTATGTTCTTTTTCTATTCTAGTAACATAAATTATAAAAATTTACCAAACGCGTTGTTATGTTAAAAAATTATTTTCCGGAATAGAAATA
The DNA here is from genome assembly GCA_014182365.1 of Eucalyptus tenuipes. Classification (NCBI taxonomy): domain Eukaryota; kingdom Viridiplantae; phylum Streptophyta; class Magnoliopsida; order Myrtales; family Myrtaceae; genus Eucalyptus; species Eucalyptus tenuipes. The sequence goes on along the minus strand of CM024538.1, from coordinate 24,434,081 downwards.
AATTTTTCTATTTCTGTTCCCAAGAACAATTTTTAAACAAAAATGTTACCAAATACAACCTTATTTGTCACGGAACGTGGAAAAGGGATTGGAAAATAAGAGCCTGGACTGGGCCTTTCCAATTACCAATGGCCACCTACCTGCCTATATTAAGGGTCAAGACTAGGTCGGGAGATGAAATGTTCAGTTTAAGGGATCGAGGATGCAACAATTGCTCATTGGACAAGTTCATCACCGCAACCCTACTATGATGCAAATGAAAAGCTCAAGATTAGCAATACACGTGTTCAAACTCACCTTTCATGGCCTAAACAACGTTTCCCAAAATCGAGAATAGATTGGGGAATAGATTTTTTTTTTTTTTTGGTAATTGAGGACTCCGCCACTTGCCCCCCATGCTCGACCCACGGCTCCTAATTACTAGCAACGCAGGGTTTCAAACTTTCAACCTTAGCGATGAGGGAATGACTCTCAACCAACTACGCTACCCACGGATGGGTTTGGGAAATAGATTTTAAGACCTTTATAAATCAAGAATCTGTTTATTTCGAGGAAAGCATTTTCTTGAAAAAAAAAATCATTTTCCAATGTTTTGATTACCTAGGAAAATGAGTCAACGATAAATGTTGTCTCGATTAATGAAAACCTAAGCTTTAAATAAATAAAATGATTTTCTCTTTAAAGATAGAAAATCATTTTCCAAAATATGATTAGATATCATCATTTAAATTAGAAATTTTGCACTTGTGCACAATAACCCCATTGTTCATTCCTGGCCATTGGCAGTGGAGTCAAGTCTAGAGGCCAAGGTTGGGTCTACCGAGGCCCGTCAAAGCAAAGGCTAGGTTTAAAGAGGCTAGACCTAGAACCCTGGTGGTCGAGTCCAAGTCCATAGAGGTTGGGCTTGGACATTGGTGCCTGCGTTGGGCTTGGGAACTAATACCCCTACCAATACCCTAGCCCAAGTCCATAGAGACTAGGCTTGAGATCTTGGTGTCCATGTAGGGATCTCAGTGCCCAAGCCACTTGGTGCACTAACGCTGAGCCTAGGTCAAGTCTAAGCTCCAAGCCCCAATGCTCGTGCCCGGGTCTTGGTGCCCCGACCTTGGTCCATGGAGGCTACACTTAGCTTGGCTATGGACCCCAAAGCCCATGCCCAGATCCCTAGCAACTGGGATCCCAAGTGCCCTTGGCTAGGACCTTAGCACTTGGGCTTGAGACCTCGATGTTTGTGCCTAAGCCCAAAGCTAGGCCAGTCCTCATTAGACCCGTGGCCCAAGTTAGGGGGGCACGAGTACCAAGGCCCCGGGTTGGGGCATTAAGGGGTTGGACATGAGCACCGGGTTCTTGAGTCTAGCTTTTGTGGACTTGGGAGTGGTGCTCATGCTCATGCTCAGGACCTGGATGCCTGTTCCCATGTCACGAATGCTCGAGCTAGGGTCCATCAAGGGCGGACACGAGACCTAGATGCCCCTGCACAACTCTCCCGTGGTTGTTACCCACCTTACCACTGCCCTAATAAATGAAATGTCAAAAATGCCAAAAACCTTTTCCATTTTTTCACTCTAAGACAACTTCTGCATCTTCTACTTTTGTAAAAAATAGTTAGCATCATGAGTCTTGCACTTAAATACCACTTTGTAACTTGACATATTTAACTAGTGTGAAGTTATTTATTTAATTGCCATCTTCATTAAAAAAATAAACCCAATCATGGTTTGAATTTCCTAGCCCTTCCCAAATCCCCAAAAATCTAACCAACCCAAATCCTAGGATTGGTCGACACCGCTACGGCGGCTCCTCTTTCTTCCGTTGCATCCTACGCCGCTTGGCTTGTCACCTACATTATTGTTGTCGCCCCCAGCTTTTTATGCTTGTTGTGAAGCAAACGATCTCTCACAACCTCGAATCGAGGATGCAAGTCTTCGCTCCGGCCATATATGACCTTGATGAGGTCATCCATGGATGTCCTAATGTAGTCACCGTGCTTGCACGTGCGCACACAAAATATAAATATTTTTATGTATGTATGTATGTGAGAGAGAGAGAGAGGGGGGAGTTGTTCGCGGGTTGGCTTTGACACACGGTGAAGGCGGTGTAAGGGAGATGGTTTTTTTTTTTGGGAGGATGGAGGCTAGGGTTTTTTTGTGGGATTGTGGAAGAGTGGTATTTTTCAAGCAAGGGCAATTTAGCCTTTTTCCCGACGATCAGGCTTTTTTAAGGATGTAAAGACGTATTTATCAAAGCTTAGGATGCGAAGTGGTAAATATGTCAAAAGTGGTGAAGGTTTTTAGCGTGTTCACAACAAATAAAATTTTAAGGGCATCTGATGCAAAATGCGAAATTCCCAACTTGGAAGAAAAATGTCCACACAAATGAGCCAATTTATATTCTCCCATGTTTCATAAAAATTTTCAATTATGCTGTCGAGAAATTAGATAATTCTTTGTGCACAACAATAGAGACCCCAATAGTGGATTGAGGAGTCAAGTCACGATGCCTTGAGTTAAGAGAGCAGGCATGTGTGAAGATAAATAAATATTCTTTGATGCGATGAACACAAGCATGTGACTCCAGTGCATTTTGATGTTTAGATCATATTTGTAAGCTTTTTACACAATCATTATGAAATCAATGTATAAGATAAAAGCAGTAGCGCCGGTGCTTCAACCACGCAAGATATGTGAAAAAAAAAAAAAAAAAAAAAAAAAAAAAAGATTTTTGACGCAGTCTTTGGGCCGGGCTTGGCCCATAACCTAGATCTCTCCCCCTCCATGGGCCTGAAGGCCCTTTTCCTTTCGCTTAATTATCTCCTTGGCTCTTCCTAGGGTTTTCTTTTCCCTATATAAAAAGCGACAAACGGGGAACCGTTCTAGGGTTTCATTTGCGCTTGACTCTGCTTCCGCCGTTCCTTCGTCGTCTCGTCTCCATGGTAAAACTTCCTTTCTCTCTCTGGCTAACTTCGTTCGTGTCTTTGCGGTTTCCCAGTTTCTCGTACGGTCTGGTTCTATGAAATCAACGGACTCGATGCTCGTTTGCTTCTCTTCGTAGCAATCGAACCGTCGCTCCCGGTTCTTTCTCGTCTCTACTTAGGCAGTAGTTCTTGGGGTGTATGGAGTTGCGTGAAACCTTAGCTTCAGGGTTGTTTAGTTTTCGCTCGCTGCAGTCGCCTGTATTGCCTTGAGATCCGATGATTATGGAGAAAGACGATGTTTTGTGGGTTTCCATGGGGAGTGGGTTGGTTCTTCCGAATTGGGTCCGCGCACCCTTAGGTTGTTCGTTGTGATTCCTCCAGTATTTTGAGTTGATATGGATATGTGAGGCGATGGAGATGCTGAAGTTGGACTTCGGATTCCATCAAGAAAGGCTTTTGTCCTCGGCAAATCTATTTTGACCGACGGTAGTATTCAGGACAGGTTGAGCGGAAGAGATGTGTGCCGAACGATGAAACAATTACTTAGGGTTTTTTTCCTCTAGTGCATCTTAGGTCGTGCATACGCCCCTTTAGAAGTCGATCTTGATTAACTCTGTTGATCGAGCTGGGAAAATTTCTTTTTTTCGTCGGTTTTCAACCTCTAAAGGCAGCTGAGATGCTCTTATCTCAGTTCCAAGAACTCGAGTGTCGTTCCCAGCTTTTGATTTGTTGTACGAACTAGGAATTGGTTTTGTTGACAAATGTTTTCAATCTTGTGCAGGCCAAGCGCACGAAGAAGGTTGGCATTGTCGGCAAGTATGGTAGGTTCCTAAACGATCTGTTTTGATTGTATGCTGGTTTGTTGCGGTCTCTGAACTTTGTTTAGGATGGACCTTCAGTTGATTGCTCATGCACGACCACACTTTGCTAATTCACTTTTGAACACAGGTACCCGATATGGTGCCAGTCTGCGTAAGCAGATTAAGAAAATGGAGGTTACACAGCACAGCAAGTATTTCTGCGAGTTCTGTGGCAAGGTAAGTGGTTCTTTGACTGCATTTTCTGGAACTAGTTGGATATTTACATGTGAGCCAAGGTAAATGGTCCTTTGCCATTGCGTCATGTTTTCTGATTATATACTCGATGATGCAGTACGCAGTGAAGAGGAAGTCTGTTGGTATTTGGGGATGTAAGGACTGCGGCAAAATCAAGGCTGGTGGTGCCTACACCTTGAAGTAAGGATGCTTTCTTGATATATTAACTTCTTTTGCTCGAATATTTTATTTAAGTAGCTAATTGTTTCCATGATATTGTCCTAACAGCACCGCAAGTGCCGTGACGGTTAGGAGCACCATCCGAAGGCTGAGGGAGCAAACAGAGAGTTAGAGCGACGGATGGGATCGTTTTGCTATTCTCATTTTATGTCTTACCTGTGTGAACTATAGGAAAACTTGCTGAGGCTGTTACTCTTTTAGTCTATTTTCTGGGAACTAAATTTGATGGAAGTGTCTCTGTTCGCAGTAAGGCAGGATTTTGTTCGTCTGTTATTTTTCCTAAATTAGTCTGTTTTCTGGGTTACCCTTGAGCTTTCATTACCCTTTCCTTCGGCTATTTTGGATGGTGAGAGAATATGCATTTGATTTGTGAGCATGTGATGTGTGGAACCAAGAAGTCATAACCTACTTGCTCCGAATCCATGAAAAAGGAGAAACTAATTGGGGCAGTTTGGAAAATTGGTAATGCAACTGATAAGTACGGGCTGTACTGCTACGGCGGTAATGGCTAGACCGGCTCATTTGGTCTGTGACCATGTATCCTCCCTGTTTATCCCCAGAGCCCTGCCTTCCCTCATGCTAATTTCTGATTCTAACCTTCTTTATTCTAATCCAGTGCAATGCTCATTGTGATTGTTTCGGTGATTGTGTGCGCACGAAGGAAATTGCAGTGGCTGGAGTTATATTCGAATAAATCCTTGATATCTCAGTCGCAGTGTGAATTGTAATGGAAAAGTTTTAACTAAAAATCTACTTCTGATCTCTCATATAATCTTGTACTAGCAAAGGTCACCAAAAGAAAGGCCAACCTCGACTATCAAACCGTTTCGGCATCTATATACTTTGAAGGCACGTTATGTTCGAAAGCTTGGGTTATAGGGAATCAGACATTGCCCTGTCTATGGGCAGCTAATCTTCACTCTATCAACAGTCTAGCTGGGTTTTGCTATGGTTAATATGGAAGTCCTCGAGCAATTAACACTAGAGCAGACATGAGACATCATAACACATGGGCAACGCATCTTCTTGTTTGAAAGAGACGTCAATCGCATTTGAGGCTACGGGGAATTGAGCAAAATACCCATCCGAGATGGACAGCAACATTCCCTAAGAAAGCGACGACTGACGAGCCAATGATTAATTTTCGAGGAGGAAGAGAACAGGCCCTAATGCCGTTGATAAACTCATTTAACTGGAGGCGCACCATTCAAAGGAAGGACTATTTATCCATGTTCATTGTGGAAGGGCACAATCTATCAAAATCAAGCTTAAGTTTCTATTTGGAGAAGCTAGATTATTTCCAAACGCATATATCAAAGCATAAATAGCCTGAGCAGAGGTGCTTCTTAACTGCTTTTATCCAAGAAAGGTACAAAATCCGGAAAACTTGTAGACCTTACTCTTTATCCCTCGCACAGAAAATTACCCACGCACAAACAATACAAGCTTTCTTTCACAGCTGCAAAAGCCGGATTAAAAAAGGAGTCCTCGAAGAAAGGGATTTATCTAAACAGAAAATTGAGTTTCCACCAGCCCCTTCCCTATAAAATGACCATGACAAAAACCTCTTTTTATCCCTAATCTAACCATCGGCGCGCCAAGCACACACTCTCGGTATCATACGGCAAGGCCTTGGGGTGGAGCAGCAGCAGGAGCCTTGGGCTTGGCCTTTTCAACCACAATTGCTTGGGTTGTCAACACCATCCCAGCGACCGAAGCCGAATTCTGCAAAGCGCATCTTGTCACCTTTGCCGGGTCTATCACTCCAGCCTCTACCAGGTTCTCATACTTATCTGTCATCGCATTGTACCCGATCTCCCACTCACGGGCCTTCACCTTCTCCACCACCACCTCTCCCTCGATTCCAGCATTTTGAGCTATCAATGAGGCTGGTGCCACAAGTGCCTATAAATGCGACAGCAAATCAGTAAAACTTCACAGAATTAATGGTCTTATCTGTGCCTTTTAAAACGAAAATTGGGTCCTAAGGAAGTTTCTTTGAAGTATCTCCAACAAAGTATCTCCAGTGATGGTGCAATTTTTCCTTAATGAATTTCAGGTCTTGCTACAATATTGCGATCAGAAGCAACTAAATTTTACCTTTTGAATGATGTCAGCGCCCAATTTTTCATCTGCATCCTCAAGCTTGTCCTTGATAGCAGGCACGCAAGCAGAGAGGTGAACAAATGCGGCACCACCGCCAGGCACTATGCCTTCCTCTATGGCAGCAAAAGTTGCATTCTTGGCATCCTCAATCCGAAGCTTCCTATCCTCAAGCTCAGTCTCAGTAGCTGCACCAACTTTGATCACAGCAACTCCCCCGGATAGCTTGGCAATCCTCTCAGCGAGTTTCTCTGTGTCATATACAGAATCAGTTTCAGACAACTCTTTTTTCAATTGTGCAATCCTGGCTTGTAGTTCATCCTTTGATGCCGCATCAGCAATAATGGTCGTGGAATCCTTAGAGATGGTTACTTTTCTAGCTATCCCAAGCTGCTCAACTGATGTGTTCTCAACAAGCAAACCAAGATCACTGGCTTGGTACTCAGCTCCTGCATGATTCAATAAACAGTGAGCAAGTGAAATCACCTATGCGCAAAGCAGCTGTAAACTAGTGAGATTCTGACTGCTAAGCATGTTTGCAGAACATATGAATGATCTTGACTACAGGGAAGCAAAAAACTACCTGTCAAGATTGCAATATCTTGTAGGATAGCCTTTCTCCTTTCACCAAATCCAGGGGCTTTGATAGCAGCAACATTAAGGATACCCCGCAACTTGTTCACGACAAGAGTAGCCAAAGCCTCACCAGTCACATCTTCAGCAATTATGAGCAAAGGCGCTCTCAGCTGAGTTGTCTTCTCCAGCAAGGGGATAATATCCTTTATTGCCGAAATCTTCTGATCTGTCACCAGTACTCTTGCATTCTCAAATTCCACGATCAACTTCTCAGGGTTGGTAACGAATTGAGGGGATATGTATCCTCTGTCTATCTGCAAGCCAATAAAAACATTTGTAAGAACAGATACGAATGAGTGAAAACTTCCACCACCTTCTCCACCAGGAGGAGAAAAAGAAGAATGCTTTTCTTCCCCAACTAATGAAAAACAAGACACACAAAGGAAAAATGACGAAATGCTGACCTCCATTCCCTCCTCTACATCAACGGTTGTCTCAAACGATGACGATGATTCAATGGACAAAACACCATCAGGGCCAACCTTGTCAATTGCATCCGCAATCATTGTTCCAATGAGCTCATCATTTCCAGCCGAAATTGTAGCAACGGCTACAATGAAACCCAAAAGAGTATCAGTGTAAGAGACTTGGAAGTTTTCCGCTCAAAGCTTCCTCTTTCATGGACCATGCGAGCACATTACCTTTAATGTCATCACGTCCTTCAACCGGCCTAGCCCTCTTCTCCAGCTCCTGTATCAATCCTTGCACAGTTTTATCAATGCCTCTCTTCACTGAAACTGGATTTGCGCCGGATGTAACGCTCAGCAATCCCAATTTAATTATTTCACGAGCAAGGACTGATGCAGTAGTTGTACCATCACCAGCAGAGTCGTTAGTTTTGCTTGCAACCTGCGTTTGAACCAAAAGTTATCAGCAAAATAAACATAGTCAGAAGCAATTCTGACCGAAAGGGTACTTTATTAAGGTGGAAAGTCCTTGACTAAGAGTGAGTGCAAAACTGCAATGTGATTGTCTGACCTCTCTAATGAGAGCGGCACCAGCATTTTCCATAGCATCAGGTAGCTCAATTGCTCGGGCAATTGTGACCCCATCATTTACAACTTTCGGACTGCCAAATTCATCCAAGACGACATTTCTCCCTGCAGAGAGCAGACGAATAATTTCCCGATAAGTACAGTTTACATAACCACTGCCACTCCATTGCTACCGAAAAAAAAAATAAAAAAATCAGCCATATCCAAAGAGATAAACCTATGAGTTCAATAATGGAACTACTCTCCGCACGATGTCAACTAATGTGATTGCAAGGAGGATTCTATACAACATATCCTAAACATGTGAATGGAATCCAATGCCGTCACACAGTCAATCCAATCGCTACAGCTTTGCAGACCTCGCCGTCCACTCGAATACGCACATCCGACGACACAACTCATCCGGTAAAACATCAAAGGGAGGACCGTAGCTAGCTTACCCCTCGGACCGAGCGTGAGGCCGACGGCGTCCGCGAGCTTGTCGATGCCGGCCTGCAGAGCGGCCCTGGAGCTCTGGTCGAACGCAATCTCCTTGGCGGAAGCTCTCACCGCGAACCTCCTGCCGGACTGTCCGAAGTTCACCTTCTGGTTCCCTTTCCTCCTCAAGACCCCCTACATCAAGGCAGACGCAAAAACACACACGACCGACGGTAAGTAAAACCGACCGACCAACCTGCTTCCCAACAAACCGCGAGAGGCTCGATTCCAGTCTCAAGAACTTCTCAATCATCGCGGCGACCGAGAGCCGAAGATTCGCATTCATCCGCTCCGAAAACGGAGGAAGGAAGCGCCGCCGGGAGCGACGGCGACGCGCGGATGTTCGCGGGGGGGGGGGAAACGGTTACCTGCTTGGGGGAGCAGAAGATGGAAGCGGTGGAGATAGCATTGGCCGACGCCATTTCCGGAGCTCGGCTAGGGTTTTGCGGCGGAGCTGGTGGCGCTGCGGGAGACGGAGGAAGAGGTTTTGCAATGCGCGATGTATGGATAAGGAGGAGAGGGGCGCTCGCACGGAGGGAGTGGGTTCTGCCCCGTGCTGGATTTAGGGCTTAAGGCACGAACAGGGGAGGTTCCAGAAGATTCTTCGATCTCTTTTTCCTTTTTGTTTTTTTTTTTTATTTAAATTTTTCCCCCAAGGAGTGGAGTTCGAGAACCGTTGAGAGAGTCCCCTCCTTTTGTCATTTTACGCGGGCCCGCGCTTCTCACTCCTTACGGGCCGGGAATTGGGCCGAAACGGGCCTCGTCGGAGGCCCAAATTGCGTTAGGTGGGCCGGACCATGAGCCCGCTTATTGATCATATGGGGCCCAAGAAGGAAGCATCCGCCTATGAGAAGAACGATTTAGAGTAACTCTGGTTTGGCCTTAAGATCGTTAGAGGAGGCCGACTAATCGAGAGATAAGCTAGATTTAGAGCGGACGATGGATGGTGCGGCAGTAGACCTATCAAAATGGGTTATTGGCTGATTTTCTTACCCATATAAGTATTCAATGGATAAATGGATTAATTATATTTCGTAAATGAGTCGTTAATGGGTTTAAATATAGTATGGGTGTTAAATGGATTACAAGTGAGTCATAATCTACTTTCTCGTCATTTTTTCTCTCTCTCACTTAATTTCGTTTTTGATCACTATGCACTTTCCCCTCACTTTTTTGGGCATTTTATATGTGTTGAATGTAAGTAGAATTGGGTATGAATCATTACATTTATATTGTATGAAACTTATCGGGTTGGTTGGATCGGATTTGGGTCGAGTCATAAATGATATGACATAAATTAACTCATTAATCCATTTATCAACAATGTAAATTTATTGACCCATACCTAACCTATATATGACTTAACCCATGTTGTAAAACACTTCCATATTTAATCAAATATAGAAAAACTCATTTCTTATGATTGTTATAAGAAAATTATGTTGTTAAAACACTTTTATACAATTATAAATTCAATGGATAAATTTTATAATTTTTTAAAACACTTTTATTTCATGAAAAATGTGGTATTTTTTGAAAATGATAATATTTTCTTGTGTTTGGTTGAAACATGAAAATAAATTGAAAAATAATTTTTGCTTAGTATAGAAAATCTGATTTGATTTTTCGTGCACTCCTTTAAAGTATTTTAAATTTTAATTTTTTTTTTTTCTTTTTTCTTTTTACTCCTTCTCTTGATTGCCAACCACGGTACATTGCCACAGGCTGATGAGGCTCGAGCTTGCCTGATTTTAGCAAGGTTGAGCTTGCCTTAATCGCTGACAAGCTCAAGTCTCATCAAATCGTTGAGGCTCGAGCCAAGGCCTCGCCTCAAGCTCAAGCTTGCCAGATTGGTGGAGGCTAGAGTCTTGCCAGTGCTGAGGTGGATGAGCTTGAGGCTTACTAGTATGATTGGCAATTGGGGAAGGGCTTTGTGACCCTTGAATTCATGGGGGAGAAAGTAAAAGAAATAAATAAAAATGAAAAAGAAATAAATAAAAGAAAAAATAAAAATATTGAAAATTGCTAAAGAAGATGATATCTTATTAATGGGTTGACTCAACTAATGATCTTTGTAAATTAAATGGGTTGTAAGGGGTTTAAAGACAAATCTAGTTACAACTTATGCATCATTAGACTTACATTCAACCCAAACCTTCGAACAACCCATTTATTAAAACCTGACTAGTCCATATATGGCCATCTCATTATAAATGGGTTCCACAACCCATTTTGACACCTCTAATTATATGGAAATGGGTTAAAACAAATTAAATTCGTTTATTGAGTCAAACCATTTTCGATCCGACCCGACACACCAATTTGATGGGTCTATACAATAGAAAAAGTTATTATTGCAAAATATATATTTGGAGGGAAATTGAATGTCATGCATGCATAACAAAAAATGCACTTGGATAACACTTGCTGAGGAATCAAATTACCGCATAAACAAACATTTCCCATACTCAGTTTAGGAAGCATGATTACTGCTTGACTTTGCCAAATTATCAATTATATCTTTCTTGGTTGAACCCCCACTAGAGCTTGTTCCAGACTCTTATGAGATTATTATATATAAGATAAAAGTACATCGGATCTACCGACTAACTTTTAATGATGTAAACTATCGTTCTTTATTCCCAATAGTGCAAGAACTCAAATTCATATGATTATATATAATATAACATTATATTGGATCTACCGACTGAATTTTTATAAAGAAAACTATCGTTCTTTATTCCCGAGAGTGCAAGAACTCAAATTCAAATTATTATTTATAAGATAACAGTATATTGAATCTACTGTCTTAATTTTAATTACGAAAACTATTGTCCTTTATTCCCAAGAATGCAAGAACCCAAATTCGACTGGAGGCCCTATGGATGCACCCTCTGGACTAAATAGGAAAGACAAGACTTGATTTGATTGGAAAACACGCAATATGTTATAGTTATATGCTTTCACTTGGAATAATCTTTGGGGCGTGCACCCACCAGACTTGTTGTCTCATCTAAACTTCCTAGTAAAAAGTAAAATGGGAGAAAGAAAGAGAAGAAGAAGAAGGGAAATTTACTCAATAAAGAACGTACATATGTAATCGAAGAAGCCCACTGCCTCTACCTCACAAATCACTCAAAATCACGCAGAAATCAAAATTATCACTTATGCACAAACCCCATAGCGAGAAAGGAAGTTTTTAGCCATAAATTTCAATGGTATGCTGACCCAGGCCGTCGCCAAAGATCGCCGCACGAAGGGAAGGGCCCGGGGCTGCTGGATCCGCATCCCTATGGCTTGCGCGGCCCGTGTTTTCCGGCTGACCAGCGAGCTCGGGCGCCGGAACAGTGGCGAGACCATACAGTGGCTCCTGAGCCGAGCCGGAGCCAACCCCTCCCCCAATTTAGCAATTGACAGCAATGGTGGAACTGCAGCTAACTTTAATGGTGCAGCTGACTCCATGACTCTCGGTGCGGCGGACGACGTCATTCGTGATCATGAAGTTTAAAGTGTTTTGTCACAATGAGCAGATTTAGGATTTTTGGTGACATGAAATAAAGTTTAGGGTAAAGTAGGTATAATTAGGGATTTTTTTCCTAGTACTTGCCCAAAGAAAAACAACAGACGGCCAATTGTATCTCAATCACATTGTAATCACTCTTATTTCTACAAAAAGTTGTCATGGTCCAGCCGAAATTTTGGGAAAAATTGTTCAAATGTCCTAAATCAACTATAGTTAATTTAGTTATAAACCTTTTAACTGTGACAATTTAGTCTTAAACACTTTGACAATTTATTAACTTAGTTTTCTAATCAATTTTGATAGGAAATTACCGGGATGGACACTGTCCGTCCTATATGGTACGAATAATGCCGACGTGGATGATTTTTGTAATTTTTTAATTTTCCAATAATGTTGGTGTTGTATTAATGGATGATGGGCTTGATGGTACACGAGGGAAGTTCTAAAGTTTTTTTTTTTCCCTATTTGCCTTTGCTAGTCGTCTAGCCTCAGCAATGGTGACATTCGTGAAATACTATGTGGAGTTGAGATTATATCAATTTAAGATGGATATTTTTGTTTGTATAATAAAATGCATATATATATATATATAAGATTTTATAAAATTCATTTTGTAATACAATTTTAGGAGAATGATATAAATGGTCTCGAACTTTGGCCTAATATTTAATGTAATTCCTGAACTTTAGTCAAATATGAAATGTGATTCATAAGCTTTTAATTTGTTTGTTGTAATCCTTAAACCTTTAGTATATGTTCAAGTTAGTCTTTGAAATATATGAATATATTCGATATTATCATCGATCTCGAATTAATGGAATGACTATTTTGAATATTTTAATATAATTTAAGGACTGCATTGAACATGTATAAAAAGTTTATGAACTATATTAAATAAATTAAAAATTCATAGATCATATAGAACATTGGCTAAACTTCGGGAACCACAATGAATAAATTAAAAATTAAGGACCACATTATATATCGAGTTAAAATTTAGGGACAATTTGTATCACTCTCTCTTTTGTTTTTGCAATGCTAGCTCCGTTTCAAAGCTGTCGCTGGCGCGCGCTCTCTCTCTCTCTCTCTCCCCTCCAAAATCGCCACATCTTCCGCCCCGCCATATTTCTCCCTTCCGAAAAACAGAACACGCCATATCTCTCTCTCTCTCTCTCTCTCTCTCTCTCTCTCTAAAATTCTAACTAATCATCTTTCTCTCTCCTCTTCCATCACCGTCCCGGCGAGTTCTCCCTCCGATCTCCGGCCCCCTGCCTCCGCCGCCGATGCTCCATTCGTCCCCGCCGCACATGCACGCACGCCGCCGCACCGTCGGTTCCGATTCCTGAAGGATTCACCGTTTCCCGCCGGCTCTTCTCGCGGTCGCCATGAGCGGAGAGAAGATCCATGGCGGACGGGGCCGCCTCCGCCGCAGCCGCTTTCTCTCTGTTTCGGTGTCCTTGTTCGTGGTCGTGCTGTGCTCGTCGCCGTTCCTCGCGCGCGCTGCCGACGAGGACGGGGAGTCCCAAGGCGAAAATCAGGCGGCCACCCAGCTCTTCGCCCAGCTCCTGTACAGCCAGGTCTCCAATTTCACGTCGGTCTTCCGCGGCGACATTGCCAAGAATTTCGGTTTCTGCATTCAGGACGTGTGAGTTCGCGCTCGCTTTTTTTCTCTCCGTCGTTCTCATCTGCTTTTGACAATGTCGCCGACCGTTAGAAGAGGATATCGATGCTTCCATAGAGATAAATCCTTGCATAAACTCTGTATTCTGGATGTAGTAAAAAAGAAAAAAAATCATTCAGAACGTGCGCGATCCATGTCTTCTCACATGGTTTGGGTTATAATAAGACACGTCTATCGAAATTCATGTGTTAATCTTTGAGTACATGTGACATTTTCGGTTGATTTTGTCTGCCAGGGATGCTGACTGGGATGGCGCATTCAATTTTACCTCAGACTTGACCTTTTTAACTGCATGCGCTCAAAAAACGAAAGGTATGATGATGATGATCATCTTGCAGACGTATCCAGAAAGAGCTGTTCATTTCGATTCTTCTATCTTCTTTCGTCGTGGAACTTTCCCATAATTTTATCTTCCTACTTCCTTCTTAGCAAAGGCTTGCACAGAAATCGGTTGGGAATCTAGAAAAATCCTTCTGTTATCTAGAGACTACATAATACTTTATGCATTTCAATCTAACTTTTTTGTTATGGCCCCTTGAACTCTCTCGCAAAATATCTTGAATGTCGAAGAAAGATTCATGAAGTATATAGGAGAAATGAGGAGGTGAACAAGAGCTTGTCCAAAGTTTCTACAATTGTCCCAGGAATATCAATGCAGATGTTCTGATGAACAATTAATAGTGCTGCTATATTAATTGTTCAACAACAAGTGCTCTCCAAGTTCTCCTGATACCCTATTGTTGGACAGGAGATCTTTCGCAGCGCCTGTGCACGGCAGCAGATATAAAGTTTTACTTCAATAGCTTTTTCACAGCTAAGAGAGCCAGCTACTTGAAACCTAACAAGAACTGCAATCTTACGTCCTGGAATCCGGGATGCGAACCAGGATGGGCTTGTAGTGCTGGTTCTGGTAATAAAGTCGACCTAAAGAATTCCAAGGACATGCCTGCTCGAACAAGCGATTGTGCTCCTTGTTGTGAAGGTTTCTTCTGTCCTCATGGAATGACTTGCATGATACGTAAGTATTGGCTGATCCATGGAACTAATATTATTTACTTCTTTTCCACACTCCAAGTTAATTATTCTAGAATACATCAATTTTCCTTGATCAAAAAAGAATAAAAAAAGAGATAATTCCAAGTCTATTCTCTCTTTCCCATTTTTGAGATCATATTGGGGAAGACATCAACAAATATCAGGTCTATTTCTCAGTTGTGAGGAAAAGAAGATAAACTGTTGAAAGATGGAGACATTACTTAAATATTGGTTTCCAAGTTGTTTCCTCAATTATTTCTTCTCTCTTTGCAATTTCCTATGACGGCTAAACTTTCACTTGAAGCTTTGAATTTGATTGCTGAATGGTGGATAATTTTGTTGTTGAACATGGATGTCCTACTTTTTGGTCTCTGATGTCAAAAAGCACTGTAAGAAACGATTTTGAAGAACTATGCCATGAAGCTATTGACTGTTCCTTTTCATATGTACTACACATTCAGAGAAGACTTTATTTGCTAAAATTTTTACTTGAACTCATACAAATAGTTAGACTTTGATCCCATTTTACTTACGAAATTGTGATTTCTCAAGATACATGTTACAAGCCCTTGTGCTAATGGTTGCAGCCTGCCCATTGGGCTCTTATTGTCCTCTTGCCAAACTCAATAAAACCACTGGTGTATGCGATCCGTAAGCTCTAATCCTTTTTCAAAACCTCTTCTTAACTTTTGAGGCTATGCTCAGCATGCATTGATGTTTATTAGCAGAACCTTTCTGCAGGTACCATTACCAGCTTCCACCTGGGCAACCAAACCATACTTGTGGAGCAGCAGATGTGTGGGCAGACATTGGTAGTAGCAGTGAGGTATTCTGTTCAGCAGGATCATACTGTCCGTCTACTATCAAAAAAAATTCTTGCAGTAAGGGGTATTGAGAATTGTCCCTCATCTTACTAGCATTCAAGTTTGTTGCTACATGTGCTAAAAATCATTACATATGCTAAAAGTCAATGTCTATTTTGATCTCCCTTTCTTTGCTACTAATATTTTCATTTGAATGTTTTCTTTCAGACATTACTGCAGAACAGGGTCTACATCTGAACAAAGTGAGTACATGCAGTGAAAGATTTATGCATCTCGTTTAATTTAGATATGCATTGCCGCAAGATTTATGTAAAGGAGAATAGTCACAGGTTTTAAGTAGATGCCTAAAATCATATAGCTTCAGTAAATCTAGAGAGATTGCCAATCCAATTATACAGAAACGAGACTTTTGGTCCACTGGTACTTTACTAACACCCAAGGGGCTTTAGATTTGATTCCCATTTCCCCCTTCAGGGAAGTAAATAAAGGGCAATACTGCGGTTGAGTCTGTTAAATGCACTCTGCAAGTGCATCCATTCCATTACCGGTTGACAACTTCCATGTAAAGGTCAAGTACTTTCCAAAGTATGTCTGTTAGAGGTTTATAGACAAATATCCTTCACGGATTATTCCTGGTTTTCACAATATCTTAGCAACACTGACCAGGAATATCCATTAAAAATACTCATTAGCTGATCGAATACCCTGAAAACATGAAAGAAGAAGAAGAAGGTGCTATTTTACACTTTGGGTAATGACTTGAGTGATTAGAATGAAAGATGCTTTACACATGCTGAGGTGGATGTCTAATCTATTCTCCACTAGCCCTGTTCGTTAGAGAACCCTCATGAACTTATTTGGTGAATTTGCAGGTTGTTTTCAGTTTGCCAAATGTGAACCAAAATCAGAAAATCAAAATATCACTGCATATGGTCTCATGCTCTTTGTGAGTGAGCGGTTAATCATTCTATCATGAATACCTCTTTCCTCCTACGTTTACTATTTTTCTGTATATGATTACAGACCCTTCATGTTTAAATGCAGGCTGGACTAAGTGTTTTGCTTGTTGTCATATATAACTGCTCAGACCAAGTGCTGGCTACTCGAGAGAGAAGACAAGCCAAATCACGTGAAAAAGCTGTAAAAAGCGTAAGAGAAACTGCTCAAGCACGTGAAAAATGGAAATCTGCAAGAGATGTAGCCAAGAAACATGCGCTTGGGCTCCAAACACAACTATCGCGGACATTTTCTCGCAGGAAATCTACAAAGCAACCAGATCCTTCAAGAGGTCTGTTTCAAGCTAAACCTGGAAGTGATGCAGCCCTGCCACCATTTCCAGGTAAGCCTGAGCAATCATCTTCTGCAGCTAAAGGGAATAAGAAGGACAAAAACAACCTCACGCAGATGATGCATGAAATTGAGGCTGACCCTGAGAGTAATGAAGGCTTTAATCTTGAGATTGGGGATAAGAATCTGAAAAAGAACATGCCAAAGGGCAAGCAACTGCATACCCATAGTCAAATCTTCAAGTATGCCTACAATCAAATTGAAAAGGAAAAAGCTTTGCAAGAGCAGAACAAAAATTTAACCTTCTCTGGAGTGATTTCCATGGCAACTGATATCGAAATCAGAAAAAGGCCAACCATTGAGATTGCTTTCAAGGATTTAACCCTTACATTGAAAGGGAAAAAGAAGCACCTTCTAAGATGTGTAACTGGGAAAATATCACCTGGCCGTGTTTCTGCTGTTATGGGCCCATCTGGAGCTGGAAAAACTACGTTTCTTTCTGCTTTGGCTGGAAAGGTAACTGGGTGCACCAAGAGTGGCATGATTCTTATAAATGGGAAGGTAGAATCAATCCATTCATACAAGAAAATTATTGGTTTCGTGCCACAAGATGATATAGTGCATGGAAACTTGACCGTGGAGGAAAACCTTTGGTTTAGCGCAAGATGCAGGTAACTTGGTTATCTTGGCTGTCTGTAGCTTGGATATCTTGTAGGGTATTATAAATTATGTTTGACAAAGGTTAGAGGAAAGACATGTGTTTTAATTTTGACTGGCCATTAGTTTCTCTCATTCTCAGTTGCATCTGTGTGTTATTTTGACGCATGTCATTGCAAGATTATATGCTGGTAACATTCATCCAATATAAATTGGTTGCATCTAGGATGAGATCCCCTTCTTTATGCAGTTTCTCCTGGCTCTGCTCAACCTAGATTCTGAGATGTACTTGTTTTTGCCATATTCGTTCGACCTCCAGTTATTTCACTCTTATTAGCGAGTATCTTAGCTAAATGAGCTGGAGATTGTCGTGTATTTCCAATTCACTTTTGTAGCTGGTGGCCGTAAGAATATCTTAGTTTAAATTCATTCTTCATTCACACCTTTTTATTGAAATTTTTCCAGCGGCACAGCAATAATTTCATTGGTTTCTGATTAGTGTAGACTCTCTGCGGATCTACCAAAGGCGGAAAAGGTTCTTGTTGTTGAACGAGTTATTGAATCTCTGGGGCTGCAGGCGGTGCGGGACTCTCTTGTTGGTACAGTAGAGAAGCGAGGAATCTCTGGAGGTCAAAGGAAACGAGTAAATGTTGGTCTGGAAATGGTCATGGAGCCTTCACTTCTGATATTAGATGAGCCCACATCTGGTCTGGATAGTTCATCTTCTCTGTTACTTCTCAGAGCTCTACGACGTGAAGCTCTTGAAGGAGTGAACATTTCCATGGTTGTCCACCAACCAAGGCAAGTAGCCAATGATACATCCTTCAATTCCTTCGCTTTTTCACTGGGCGATTTGTTGGGATATCTAAAGAATCTGTTTCATACTCTGTTTATTCATTCTAACCTGGATTTTCTGCTTTTTGCTATGTCCTGGAACCTAGAGCATGGTTAATGAGATGAGCCTTTTTTTTTTTTTTTTTTTTTTTTTTTTTTTGCAGCTATGCATTGTTTAGGATGTTTGACGATTTGATACTTTTAGCCAAAGGTGGCCTAATAGTATACCATGGTCCAGTGAAGAAAGTTGAGGAGTACTTCTCAAGCCTAGGGATTACTGTACCTGAGCGGGTTAACCCTCCAGATCACTATATTGATATTTTGGAAGGTATAGTAAAAACAAGCACGAGCTCTGGGGTCAATTATAAACAGCTTCCTGTCAGGTGGATGCTGCATAATGGGTATGCCGTACCCCACGACATGTTAAAGCTAGTTGATGGAATGTCATCCACTGGCGGTGAGGATTCAGCTCATGGAGGGCATTCTGGTGATGCTGGATTAGAAGAACAATCTTTCGCTGGAGATCTGTGGCAGGATGTCAAGTTCAATGTTGAACGGAAAAGGGATGATATTCAACAGAATTTCTTAAAGACGAAGGACTTATCTGATAGGGTTACGCCTGGTGTACTGCTACAGTATAAGTACTTCCTAGGGAGGTAAATTCCCACTTTAACTAATTACTCCCACCTTTTAGGCCATCGTCCAGCTCTACTTGAAAGGCTAAGTAATTATTTTTGTTACAGAAAAATGCAAATCATTTATAGATATCCTCCCTCCAATGAGAAGGTATTTCATATGATGGTTACACCATGTAGTAGGAAGATGCAATGTACCAAGTCAATCACAAATGAGTGATCCTAGATTTAAGTGCCACGTAGGACGACAAACATATCATACAGCATAGCAATTAGTTGTTCACAGCACGGCAGCTGTGTATACGACATATAAAATACATCCCCCCTTCAATGCTCTGCCTTCTCTTTGGCCTTGCTTATATAATCTTTCAATTTGAAAGGGTCATTTATTGTTAAATCCCAAAACATGCTTCCTATGGTTCTTTTTATCACTCATGCTTTATTATCTCGAAATCCTGCATTTGTGGTTTCAAACACTTCAATGTGGGGTGGTACTAAGCTGGACTCATTGTGCAATTTGTTTTCTTCAGAGTCGGCAAGCAGCGGCTGCGAGATGCTAGGATCCAAGCTGTAGATTTCTTGATATTGTTGCTGGCTGGAGTCTGTTTAGGAACACTTGCTAAAGTTAGCGACGAGACGTTTGGGGCACTTGGGTACACATACACCGTGATAGCTGTGTGTAAGTATACATGCTTTTTAGGACTGAAACCCCTCTTTTTTGAAATGTCATTGAAAGCGGGACATCTAACAGGGGAAACTTACAGATACATCTCTTGGATTACTAATCCAAATTTTGTGAACTTTCAGCTCTGCTCTGTAAGATTGCAGCTTTGAGATCATTTTCACTGGACAAGTTACATTACTGGAGAGAGAGCTCTTCTGGCATCAGTGCCCTAGCTTACTTTTTGTCGAAGGACACAATTGACCATTTCAACACACTCATTAAGCCTTTGGTCTACCTTTCTATGTTCTATTTCTTCAACAATCCGAGATCCTCTTTCATAGACAACTATATAGTTCTGGTCTGTTTAGTGTACTGCGTGACAGGAATTGCATACATATTTGCCATCGTTTTTGAGCCTGGTCCAGCCCAACTGGTGAGTGTTTGATAAACTACACGGACTGCTAATTTTCTGTTAAATTGCTCTCAACACTGATGATCCGTTTTCCGTTTCGCAGTGGTCAGTTCTTCTTCCTGTTGTGTTGACCCTCATTGCAACACGCGAGAGTACTGATAACTCATTTGTGGAGATTATAGGAGAATTGTGCTACCCAAAGTGGGCTTTGGAAGCATTTGTGATAGCAAATGCAAAAAGGTAACCACTCTCGTCTAAATGTGCAGAACTCTGTGATGCTTTTGTACGAAATAACTGAATCCTTCTTTATTTTCCTTTTTTTGTTACTGTGAAATTTCAGATATGGTGGAGTATGGTTAATAACACGATGCGGTTCGCTTATGAAAAGTGGCTATGACCTCAATCACTGGAGTCTTTGTCTTGTCTTTTTAGTTCTTATGGGCGTAGCTTGCCGTATCATTGCTTTCTCTTGCATGGTCATTCTCCAAAGGAAATAGATTCAGCCAATACTTCTTTGAAACGATGGAGAGAATCAATCCCAACGTGATCACCTTTTTTTGGGGATCTATAGCCAGTGGCAGAGTTCTCAACGATCGAAAACGACCTTTTAAGGAGGTGCAGATACTCTCAAATCTCGTATAGGCCTTGCTTACGCAGGCAGTGGATTGATAGCAGATTGGCATATGTGGGCACCCTGCAAGGTCCAGGAAGGAACTTGTTTCCGATTTTTCTCCGCTATGCTGAGCTGAAGCAACGGGTATCACTAGTTTGTGTATGTGTGTATCTGTGTCGGGATGTGTTTAAACAGGGTATTTGTACAAAATTAGGAGATGAATCATGGAAATACACTTTCTAAGTTATGCTCTTGAGATATGAATTGGTTTTCTTTGTAGCTCCAATTCCTTGTCCCCAGCATCCTTTTTCTTATTTCAGGCACGGATTGTCTTGAACCCTCACGCATTTGCAAATCGTCGTCCACAGAGAGTAAAACCAGCAAGAATATCACCTACTTTCGTTCTTCCTAGGGCTCGGTCATCTCGTTTGGACTCAAATATGTATTCATGTCGGCCTCTGAGTTATCGGATTTATTCTAAACAGGCAGTGCACCTTCTCAAAGCCTACTTTTACAATGACCGTACTATTGGTATTCTCGCGTCATACTTTTGTTCACAGTTACAGGAAAATTGCCAATAAGATATCTAAGTCCAAGCCTGTCAATATATCTCATTGGAGAAACCTTCTAATAAATCATAAGTCAACTAGGATATATTTTACTATTCAACAACACATTAGTTCTTTAATGTATGACTTTTCTAATACAACTTACACATGCATTTCAATACAAATAGGGTAAGAAGAGAATTATATTGAGCTGCCACGATAAATGAGAGACGATATTTTTGAACCATAAATATTCGTAGGCTGAAATTATCGATTTCTCCAATATAATCGGTTTGCCGTGTGAAACGTGTAATTGACTTTTGCGAAGGAGTCAAATGGTAATTTTTTCAGAAGCCCTTATCATCATGCTTAAGAAAACAAGGAGCCCCCATCATTTGCAAAGGTGCTCCTACCATCTCTCTCCTCCAGCCTCGCTTTGTTGGTCGCTGTAAGTCACCCAATCAAATCGAAATTAACAAAAGTAGGAAAGAATTGAAACGAAAGAAACGAAAGAAAAGAAGCTCAACAAGAAGGTATACGTAACCGCCAAAAAAAACGGTAGACCTAGAGAGAGTCCAGAATTGCAAGCTACGTCAGAGCAAGCGAGCAAAGCGAGCGAGACTCGTCCTAACTCGCAATCGTGAGGGGCAAAACTAATCCGCCACTCGCCCTCGCCCTCGCCCGACCGGGTCGAGAGAGACGAGGCCCATGTCCCCACCACCTTCCACCAACAGCGACGGTTCACTTCATCAACCTCCCCCATCACCCAACCCAACCCAAACCCCGTCTCTAGAAAAGTTGAAAACTCCCTCCCATCCTCTTCCCATTCTTCCCCTTCCTCTTCTTCTTCCCCTTCTCCTTCTCGTCGTGACTCATCAACTTTTCACGTATAGCTCCAGTAATCAAATCATCACCGCCCGCCCGCCCGCCCGCCACCAACACCAACCGGCCGCTCTTCCTTCCATCCCAAGTTTCTCTCCCACCACCACGACCACCACCACCAACACAAAAGCTCAGCCTCAGGCATCATCCCGTCCTGCTTTAACTTCCCATTGCTCAGCCTCGCTGGTGGTGCGACCTCGAGCCGCGCGGTGCTGCAGCGACGTCTGTCTCTCTCTCTCTCTCTGTGTCATGGCCAGCCACGGGGATCTCTCTTCGTCGTCCGAGCACGTAAGTGCGCGCAATTTGCTCTGTTTTAGCCCCGCGAAACGACGGATGGTGCTCTGTTTCTCGTTCGCGTCGCTTTTGGTTTCGTCCGGCGGGTTAAAACGATCGATTTCGTTTCGGTCGAGCGTGTCGTTCGTCTTTTTTATTCGGCGTGCTTCCGTCTCGTAAGCCTGGCGTGTCGAAGAACGTGTCGGTTTTCTTCTCCGAGTTTAGAGACTCACGACGACTTGAGTGTCTTGGCATGGTTCATCGTCGTCGGTAGTTTCAGTAAGCAATAGAAACAGGGGAAGTTCTAACGAGTCTCTTGCTGCGAATTTCGCTTATTGATGCAATGGTTGTTGATCACGCAGAGAAAGAAGCAGCTCAACGAACAGCGAAAGAAGGAGGAGCTGGAGAGAGAGGTAATGTGTGTTAGATTCGGGATCGTGTGCTTCATTAATTCAAGGGAGATCTGCACTGAAGATTAGAGAATTACCCTTCTTTTATCGACCCATTACAGCAATGGTCGGCTCCAGCAAATTCAGGAAACGAATCATCTGTGCCGATTAAAGAAGAGATTAAAAGGCTTAGATCCCCCAAAAAATTGCATAATCTACGGCCATTTTCTGACCCATGACATTAACATCAGATGCTTCTCTAGATTTACCAGCTGGAGTTCATTCCATAGATAGTAGAGCATTGAAAGGAGAACTAAATACTGGACCATGCCTGTCCTTTCGCCCACGACGCACTTGCTCCAGTTTGTCAGACACTTAAAATGACACACTTCAAGAAAGAGAATGAACATGCAATGCAAATTCGGCGACATTTTTACTATGTTGCAGTTAAGTATGTGATTGTTCTGTTGATGTATTTTGCTCGGTAGGTTTCGATGCTGCAACTCTTGTTGAGTCAAGAAGAGAAGGTGCGTGAGATCCTGGAGCACGTCTGGTCCCGAAATACCGGGTCGACCATCTCGATTCCGAATTTTCTTCCACCTAAGGTTACGTCGATCTTCTGAATCACGCGTTTATTAGATTCTTTTTGCTCTTTTCTTTCTTTTTTGACAGAAGTAATGGATTGTGGTGTAGAGGATATGTTTGGTGTTCGAGCCTTCGAGGACAGTAATGTATTGCAGCATGGGCTTCGATATCATAGGGTCTAGCTTGTACAAAACTAAGCCTTAGTCTGACAGAAGAGTTGAGAATCAGCCTTAGCAGTACGGTAGTGTATGGTTCAAAGTCGATTTAGTACATCGCAATCCATCCGTCTTTGGAATTATAAGTACTGCAATGCCTATGATACATTATGAGAGGAGTTCGACAGTCTATGGGGAGCCTACTTGAATTCTGTGTTTGATTCACTAGGAAGCTCATTACCTTGTTGTCAACAAACACTTCATGATCATCTCACTTATTCAGAATTGTATTTTGGAGAAAACATCTCCCAATTCATAATTATCAGCACCTTTGCTGGTCTAGTAACTTAATCAAGTCTCCATTAGCGGAAAAAGGAACGAAGAATTTGTTTTAAGGGGCATTAAGACATTATTTGGAATGAAAACTATCTTTGAATGTCTTGTTTGTTATACAGATGAAGGAGCTATTAGCAGAGTTGGCAATGGTTGAGGATGAGATAACCCGACTCGAGGGCCAAATAAGCCGACTTCAAGCTAATTTAAAGAACGAAGAAGAAGCTACCAAGGAAGCAAAGTCCAGACAGACAAAGATACCCGAATTTCCAAGCAATCCTCATCCTGCTTCTGGCTATCCATCATATACACCAAGTCCAAGCCCGTTGAACAGAGTTGTTCCTGAAAGGATGGCCTTTGAGACCAAAGCATTGCATTTCATAAGCAAAGCCATCAAAGGGGATTACAATCTCAAGGACTTCACTCTGACTGAGAAAACGGGCAATTCAAGACAATTTTCCGATCAGAAGGAGAATCATTTCCTTGAGGATACTGAGTTTCACGACAGGCTTCTGAGAAAAAGCCGGATGCTGAAGCCGACCTTGCCATTGCAAGACCTAAGACACCCGACACCTATGGTAAAACTGATGCATCTTTCATAATCAATCCATTTGTGTTTCAGATGAATACACATCACTCTACTTCAGCTTATCAAAAGACAGTGTTCAATCGATATCCATGACCATCTGGAAGCATTCTTGTTCTTGCATTGAATCAAGATGACTTTCTTTTCAGCCAAGGGAACGAAGGCAGGAGACCCCCCTGAAATTGCCACCTATGTTCATGCCGAGTCCAATGAAAGTAGAAGACACTAAGCAAAAGTGGGAACCCAACAAGCTATCTGAGAACATTATGAAGTGTTTGAACTTCATTTTCATAAGGCTACTCAGAACGTCAAGAGCAATGGAATTAGAGAAGTCGGGTCCAATTTCCCGGTCCCTGAACTCAGCTCTCAACTCAAGAAGCTTCAGAGTCGAGACTGGACTGAATTCGAGGCAACAAGATCCATACGGTGTGTTTGATATGGAGGAATCTATTCCAAGAGACATCGGACCTTACAAGAACCTAGTCAGATTTACCGTGAGTTCTATGGATCGCAAGTGCATTTCTTCCTCTAGTAACGTTCCCTTACTGAAGAAGTTGAGGTACCAAACTTTTCTGCTACAAGAACTATATGCATATGGAAAGAGATGCTCAGTTTTAAAGATTTCTGACGACTCTTCACTTGTAACTCCAATTCTCGATCTGAATGTCTGCAGGGACTTACTGAGTCATCTCAAGACAGTGGATCTGAGATTCTTGACAAATCAACAGAAGTTGGCATTCTGGATCAACATGTACAACGCTTGTATCATGCATGTATAGTTTGATAAACAGAAAATTTTACCTTTCAGTGTACAGATTTCGTGGCATATCGTTGTATGGTTTCCTTTTCCTATGTATATATCCTGGCTTTCATTTGTGTGCGAATTTTCTTACAGGGTTTTCTCCAGTACGGGGTGCCTTCTACCCCAGAAAAGCAGCTTGCACTGATGAACAAGGTATATACTAACGGAATGTCTAGTAACAAGTTTCACACTTCTAAGGCAGATCAATGAAAAATGCTTGTCTGTTGAATTCAGGCTACCCTCGACATAGGAGGAAACACGATAAACGCCCAAGCAATCGAGCATTTCATCTTGAGGAAGCCCACAGCTTCTAAAATTACGGAGGTGATGATCGCTTAGGCAGTGAATTCCAAAGCGACGCCGTGCAAATCTGATATAACAAGGAACCCTTTTTCTTCTGTAGGTCCACAGAAAAGTCGAAAGGGATGCCACAGAGGACTTAGTCCGAGAAGTCTACGGGCTCGAGAACACGGATCCTAATGTCGTTTTCGCTCTCTGCTGCGGAACCCGTTCATCCCCTGCTGTGAGTCGCTCACCGAAATATGCATTTGCAATTCGGAAGACGCGAAGTTCTCGAAATTCTAAAGAACCCTGAAAACTTGCAGGTGAGGACGTACACGGCGGATGGGGTCGCGGCCGAGCTAGAGAAGTCGAAGCTGGAGTACCTGCAGGCTTCGGTGGTGGTCACGACCACGAAGAGGATCGCGTTCCCGGAGCTCCTGCTCCGGAACACGCACGACTTCGCGGCGGCCCCGGACTCCCTGGTGGAGTGGGTGTGCCACCAGCTGCCCACGTCCGGGACCCTCAGGAAATCCATAGTGGACTGCTTCCGGAGCCACGGCAGCGGCCAGGCCCCGGTCTCGGTCCAGAAGATACCGTACGACTACGAGTTCCAGTATCTCCTGGCCATCTAATTCACCATGCTCCTCCTGTAGAAATCTACTAAAAGCGAGATGCGAAAAGGTCGAGACTTTCCCACTCTTTTCAAACGGTTTGATAGTCAAATGCGTGTCATTTTTTTACTCAAGATGAAGGTGAAATGCGCATGATTTGGTACCCTAGATGAAGCCGGACCGCCCGATTTTCTTGGTCTTACGATAAATGCGTCTCCCCCTGCCCGTTCGTCATCGCAATCGTCATCGCAACTCCATAAGACATCGAATCCACGGGACTAGAACGTCCACGCGCACGCGTTTAGGTTTCATCTTTTGACTTTCTATGTTTTTTTCCTTCCTAGAAATGATTTAATTAATGATGGGTGGACCACTCTTCTCTCTACGAAAGTTCTTGCGTTTTCGCTGCGAGCTTTTATTTTGCCCCAGAGGCAAAGGAATTCTCCACCCCGCGTTGACAGAATCCAATAAGACCGAACTTTAGAAATGAATTCAATGACCAAGGAAAAATAAGCAAAGACATTTAATGTGGCGATGTAGAAATTTCTTTCTTTTTCATTCTTGGATCAGTAAATTTCGGTAGTTGTGCAATTTGATTCTCTAAACTTTATTATGTACAATTAAGTCTTCTAACTTTCTAGATTTGTGCAATTTGATTCTCTAAATTTATCTTGTACAGTCGAAACCCTCTTATTTTCTTGATTTGTGTGATCAAGTGCTTTGTTTCCTCCCCATAACTAGTGCTGTCAAATTGTGATTTCTTTTCTTTTACCCTTGTTTTTCCTGTCTATTTTCTGCGCATTTGGCGGCACATTAACATGACTATCACTTTGCGTTGCAGAAGCAATGCCACTTCAGTAATAAATTTGACAGTTTATCAGAGTAGTCCATCAAAAAATTCGATTGCACAATTGAGAACATTAGAGGATTGCATTACGCAAAATAAAACATAGAAGATCAAATCGCACAAATTAATAAAATGAGAGAAATCGATTTAACATAATAAAAAAATTAAATGAACAAATCGCTTAGACGTTGAAATTCGAGAGACCGAATCTAATCGACCAAAAAGAAAAACCACTCAAATCAATGGACGTCCCTTAACAAAAAAGAAAAACCTTTCTCGTTCGTCCCTTCGAACCCCCAATAAATTTATGATTTCAAAAAAAAAAAACATGAGAAATTTCCACACGTTACTATCCTCTCCAATAGCAATTAACTATATATCATGATTCGAAATCTCCAGCTAGTCAAAGATAGAATACGCCTAAAAGTAATTGATATAATTAAGAAGAAGAATGTAAGATTAGATGCCTACCTTAGCTGCATGACTCACCCGCTCTGTCAACAAAAACATTTCTTTCACATGAAAAATCAATCATTCATACGTAGTTTAATGAGGAATCGACCCACGAAACTGAATTAAACTATAATTCTCCAATTCCCATCCGAACCCAAATTCCCTGTCCAATGCCTCCAAGAATTAAACCCAGTCACGTTCGAACTCAGACGTCGTACAACCCAAAAATCCAGTCCCGTCACATCAACCCCCCCAAAAAAAAATCCCAAAATTCCGCCACCGCCACCATCCAAAAGAGAAATTATTAAAAAAAAAAAAAGAAAAAGATCGACACGAAGACCGGTTTAGCCTTCAAGAATCAAGGAACCGATAAGAAATTTTCCAATTCGATTTTAAATTAATCAGGAAAAAAGATCAATCGATCGATCAATCATCCCCATAGCGACAGCCAAAAGGGATTTCGTCACGGACCTCATCGGGGTCCGATCGAGACCGATATGTTGGTGGGCACATTGATGCTGTTGGACCAGCTCTTGGATTGCATGTACAGCTTGGACACCTTCCCTTCGACCCGGCTCATGTCGGGCCTCCGGTCCGGATCCGCCTCCACGCACTCCAGCCCCAGCCGCACCAGCTTCTCCGCCGCCTCCACCGGGAACGAATCGCTCAGCCGCCTGTCCACCCACTTCCTCAGCCTCCCCTCCGCCCCTTCTCCCCCGTCGACCGCCGCCCTCGCGGTGTCGATGATCGACGTCCTCACAAACTCCCGGCTCTCCTTATCGTATTTGTACTTGAACGGCTCTTCACCTGGAGAGAAAAAAAAAGAGTATTTTTCAACGTTCGATATTAATAATTTTTAAGAATTTTGGTAAGATATCGAATGGCCGACGACGACGATTGCTGCATTCTCTCCACCTGATAGTAATTCCAAGAGCACGACCCCGAAGGAGTAGACGTCGGACTTCTGGGTCGCGACGCCGGTGACCCGGAACTCCGGCGACATGTAGCCTCGGGCTCCCTCGAACTGCATTCTCCGGCTGTCCGAACGCTTCAGCCGCGGCGAAGCCGATGGCCCCTCCCCGGCCCCCTCCTCCGTGATCTCGCCGCCGCCGCCCCCGCCGCCCCGCGCCTCCGCCTCCGCCTCCGCCGCCGCCTGCTCCCGGAGCACGTCGTTCTCGTCCTCCTCGCCGCACAGCTGGGCGGTCCCGAAGTGGCAGATCTTGGCCCTGAACGACGGCTCCGTCACCAGGATGCTGGTGCTCTTGATGTGGTTGTGGACGAGGATCATGTTGAGGCCGGTGTTGTTGTGGATGTAATCGAGGCCGTGCGCGACGTCGGCGGCGACCTGCATCCTCGACATCCAGGTCCCGAGGACCGTGAAATTTGGAATCTTAGGGTTCCGCAGGCAATCGGAGAGGCTGGCGCCGTCGACGAACTCGTAGGCCAAGAAGATGTTGTCGCCGGAGACGGAGGCGCCGAGCAGCTTCACGATGCTGACCAGGTGGCTCCGGCAGATCATCCCGAGGAGCTCCTTGAGGCGGCCCATCTCGATCTTGCGCCGGAACTTGCGCCGGAAGACGACGACGTCCTTGCCGCGGAGGGAGCAGCGCCAGGAGGAGGAAGAGGACAAGGAGTGGCGGGGCTTGGCGAGGAAGTTGTTGGTGGCGGAGCGGAGCTCTGAGAACTCGTAGATGACGGGGTTGTCCGGGAGGGAGTGGCGGAAGCCGGAGAGTGAGGAGCTGCCGGTGCCGGTGCTGGTGCCGGTGCCTGTGCCGGAGGAGAGCTTGGGGAAGGAGGTGGAGGTGTAGTAGCCGCCGCTGGAGGAGGCGGAGGCGGAGGGGTCGGAGGAGGAGGCGGGGGCAAATCTGGGGGTCTGCGACGGGGAGAGTCGCGGGGAGGAGGTGGGTGGTCTTCTCGGGGAGGAGGAGGGTGGTCTTCTCGCGGGCTCCGTCGCTTCCACCGACCTTTTGGTCTTGCACATAAGAGCGCTCATCAAATCGCAAAAGAAAAAGAAGAAGAAGAGGAAGAGATCAAGCGGCGCAATTCTTGGTGGTGGGGTTTCATTGAACTCGGTTGCTTGCCACCATACGTACCGCCGGTTGGCGGCGGCCGGAGGGAACTGGTGTTCCTCCCAGGGATGAATTCCCTTCCCTTTGCAGGAAAAAAGGGGTGGGGAGGGGAGGGGATGAATCGAGAACGAACGAACGAAAGAGGGTAGACGAGATAAAGAAGAAGGGCAGTTCCCGATCTGAATAGTGTCTCAGCAAAAGCAAGCCGTGACGTCTCTCTCTCTCTCTCTCTCTCTCTCTCTCCCCGTCACGGCGTTCGCTGGCGTCTGCTTCGACGGAATCGAGCGTCGTCTTTACCTTACCATCGGCGCAACAGCACCCGCAAAACTCGACTTTGCTTCCCGGCGGCGGCGAAAGGAATCACCTTTTAGATTGTGGAGCCATTCAGCATGCGGAAAGAGAGAATAAAAAACCGAACTTTTACGTCGTCTTGACTCGGGTGATGAGAGCTCCACGGCAAGAATATTATATAATTATAATGTCGTGATGGAGGAGGACACAGAGATGCTTCCACCCGGTCTTTTTATCTCCCCCGACTAAGTTTAAATTCGTTGCATTTTGCGCCAGATTTCACCCTATCATCCATCTTTGGCTGTGCACGAAACAGGATACGTGTGCTTTTTCCAACGCCGGCTTTGACGAAGACTACTCATTTGCTAGTCCTAGAGAAGACGCCGACTGCTTTTTCTTCAGGAATCCGACGATTTCCACGAAAGAAAACTCCAGGGGGTGGGGGATTACAAATTATCGCGTCCTTCGTCACGTCGATTCCTAGCTGTCCGCTGCGTGATTGATTCGAGCTTCTCTCGCTTGAAATCGAGAGTTGTCTCTTTGCTTTGTATGTCCACATCCGTCTTTGTGCTCTTTAAAAAATTCCAACCGTTGAGGTTAATTTCTTTTTCTTTCCAACCATTTGTTGCTGATTCGAACCATTAGACCAATTGAGTGCAAAAAATCGAAAAAAAAGTGGATTCGCACCATGGGCCCAATCAGGGGTTTCGAGGTCGAAGATATTTTTAGGAAAGGAGGAGATCGATTTTTAAAATGTGGAAAAAGAGTTCCGCGCATGTGCTCCGCATCAGCATTTGAAATATGAAATAAAATGTAGCCGTAAATGTTAAGTCCAGGTCGACAATTTTTAAAGGCGTCAAGTCCACAAAAGGTGGTCCTTGCTCTAAATGCAAAGTGACCATGTCGAATTAAAGGAAAAATAAAAAATGAAGTTTCCGTTCAGCTAAGCAAGTCAACTCCGAAGTCGAACCGACAGGCCCGTACGGATTGGCATATCTTTTGGGGTATTCGAGGGTGCGACCCTTGACTCGGAATATTCCACCTCTCAATTTTGGGCATTTTCAATTCGGCGTAAGTGTTCGACCAAAAAAAAAAAAAAGAATCCTACGTAAGTAGGAGGACACTTACAAACTGTGACGCGGGCATATAAAATAGAATCTGCCAAGGCGATTTTGAACGGACGTGCTTGCTTTTGCAGTTACGGATATGTTTATTCAAGGAAAATAATTTTTTGCGAATTAATTTTTTAAATTTTCACACATTTGATTTACTGAAATTATCGGTTAATGGAATACCATTTACTATCTAAGAAAATGTAAATATTTTCTTGAAGAATGGTTTTTCATTAAATATTTTTTTTATTATGAATTTTTTTCCTAACGTGAATAAACTCTTTATATTAGCGTAGAGTCGGTTAAACTATTAATTCGGAGATATCAGTGACGGTGCCAAAGTGCGAAGTGATGGCACCGCATATGCCGTCACAGCTCATCAATTTCGTTTTTGGATCTCATCATAGGATAAAGAAAAGGGTCCTCTTATTCACTACGGAAAAACGATGTTCGCCGACTCTAGGGGTGGTCGAGGCCAAAGCATTTGAGTTTGATTTCCCTCTTTTTTTTTTTTTTTTGACCTTTTTGGTTGGACCAAAGTGTTGAAACTTGTACTGGGATGAATTGATGGCTCTTTTGGTGGCGCAGAGACAGAGAGAGGGGTAGTCAATTTGTGTTAGAATTTGGAAAATCGGTTTGCATTTTGCCATTTTTGTTCCGGTGGCTCATTGTGCTTTCATCCCACATTTCAGAAAGCTAAGTCAGACGTTTTTTTGGACCAAAAGAAAAAGTCTCGAGGCTTTTTTTTTGCTAGAAAAAAGTCAGGTTTTTACTGCCTCAAAAGCAAGTCAGAGGTTCGTGTACTGTTTGGTCTTTCGTGGATATCGGTATGTCGGTACAAATTTCTGCCTAGAGGCCCCATTCGATTCATTTTCAGACGACAGAATGTTCAAAGCGGAGGATGCTCAAACAAAAGACCATGTGCAGCTTCACCACTTGCATCTTCACGATAGATTCACAAAGATAAACGTGGACATCCTGGATGATCTCACGAATTGCCAAAACGCTTCTAAACAAGTGGTACCATTCAAAGCAGAGTCTGCCACGTAGTGTACCAATATTAAGAACGGATTTTCGTATGCCCGATATTATTTTCCTTTTTAGGAACTGGAGACTGAGTTCGACGCCAGATGATGGATGGTTATGTAGACTCTTCCAGCAGAATAACAACTATACTACAAAGACCACAACCATGTCTTAGCTTGGAAAGACAGCACCTCCTCCTACTTAAAACTGTTACCTGTGCTAAGAGAGCGACACACGAGCTGTCTGTGCAACATACCACCAAGGAGGGAGATGGCTACTTGCACAAAACTGGAGATCTTGCAGGTCAAAATTCTAAAAGCAACAAGAAGATACCTCCCAATTACAACTGGTAATGCAATGTCCAAACGAGGTTAGACTTTCATGGTTATAGCGTCTCCACTTGGAAATCCTATTCGCAACATCAGTCTATTCTTCCAAACTCAGAAATATAATAAAAAGTTCAATAAGCCCTCCTAAGTTTCCACTGGCAATTATTAATATTAAGCCCCCAAGAGTCCCAACAGACGCACTGACAAGTTCGAATGGGATGACTGGGAAACCATATTACCACCAAAAAGGAAGTTAAGAAGGTCCCCAGATCAGAAGCCGTAATGGGAGATAAGGTTTTCAAATGCACCAGACCATCTGTCACAGTAGACTTCAGAAGTCGCGATTTACCTTTATCTTATAATATATGCATATGTTACAAATAACTCTAACTAATTCTGACCTGCTTACAGATTTGTTAATCTGTCAAATCATCATCAAAAAAATCAAGATCATCGTCATCAGTTGTAACAGCTCCAGCAACAGAATTAACTTCAAAAGGTTCAATGACATTAGCCAAAGTGACCATTTCTACAGGCTGCTTTTCTTCATTGTCATTGTCATTAAACGTCTCTTCATTGTCATCCACATAAAATTGCTCCATGTCATTGTAAACAATCTCCTAAATCAAGCCAAAAAAGATTCAAAATTGCAAGCTTTTAGAATAACAAGAATTTTAATGAACAAAAAACTTTGTTTGAGCTTACCTCATTTTCTGCCTCCTCTCGTCTCTCTGTCGCCACAATCCAGTCATCCAATAGCATTTCCAGCATCCCACTGTCAAATGTGACCAAATCATCCGCGTATCTCCCAAGTCGATGTTCTCTCACGCGCAAGTTATAGTGAACATAGGCAAGATCATTCCATCTCTTCTGGGAAAGACTATTATGCCTTTTGCTGTGGACTTGATCAAATATACTCCATGTATGTTCGCATCCAATAGATGAACAAGTTTGGCTGAGTATACGTATGGCGATCCGCTGTAGATCAAGGCAGCTTATCCCATGTTGCTGCCACCATGCAGCTATTGCAAAAATAAATCAATGGCACAAAACTCTATCAGCAATAATCTTCCACAGTCTCTATGTGGTAAAACTAATTTAACTGAAATGCTTGACCATTAATGTGTGAAGTGACTGCTGTATGACCTGGATCAAGTTCGGCCCTAGTACTTACAGCCAAATCAGTCCCAAAGTCAGCCTTTGCAGAAACAAAGTCCGGAATCTAGAAAGAACAGAATGAGACCATCAGTAAAGGATCTTAATATTTTGAAGAAAGAAGCTTATGAGCAGCACCGATGAATAGTAGCAGAAGCCCTTGTTGCAGCTTGCTGAATACTCTAACCTCGAATAACCATGATAAGTAAAGAGTCTCAAAACACGAATCACATGCATGGAATTGTGAAACAAGGTCTTTTACCTGCATTGATGCAGAAATTCTTTTTGCACTATCTGGTTCTAGTCGAACAATACACTCATTCAGACCACGAATAACTTCAGGATGCTGTAATGAATAGGATTGGGGTAAGAACAAAGCTTCAAAAGTGAAGTATGATAAGAAACAACAGCCACATTAGTCTCATACCGACACAAAATCATGACGATAACGATAAGAGGGATTAAGAAAATAGGCAGCCACATAAAGAGGATGACGGAATAATGAGCTTGAATGGCCCTCTACTACACTCCACAGAGGCCCATACTTTCGTAAATCATCACCAACAATGGCTTTAATGGCCAGTCCAGCTCTATAAATGTCGTTATATACATAGGAAATTGACCGACTTTCCAAGCTGTCTAGCTTTTGCAAAACTTGCACCACTGGCTCTAAAGATTTCTTCAAATACTGCACCTTCTTCCAGAATGTGACATTTAAGACAATTCTCTCCACTTCTTTACCATCCTCGCTTTTGGAAAGTCTAGAAGAATGCCATTCATTTGACTGAAACATTCTCTTGAGGTCAATTCTTTGATCAAACAGACTTCCTAAGGTTAAAAAACTAGTGGAAAATTTTGTGAGACCAGGCACCAGAAGTTCCTTCCCTCCAGTATATTCTTTCTTTATAAAATTCAAGAGCCATCCAGTGTTATACACAAACTTTGTGATCTTTTTTGCTTTGTCAAAGCATTCTGCGATCCATTTTATCTTTATAAGATCCTCCAGCATTTGATCAATGCAATCCACAGCACAAGGAGTCCAGAACAAATTCTTCCTTCGTTCTTCAAGCATCTTCCCTGCGGCTCTAAAACTCGTGGTGTCCCTGGTAAGTACCTGCTTCAGGTCAAGAGGATAAGACAAAAGCCTCCTAAGCAAGCAGACAATCAACTGAAGAAATACAGTGAATGAAAAAGAAAAGGAAGGAAAAGTGATGAACAGAAATTGATGGACTAAGTACCTGGACTACATTCTCCTCTCCTATCTCATCCACTACACTATCCAATAATGTAAAAAGATTTTCATAATCTTCGATTATATCAGTGGCATCAACCGAGGAAACAAAATAAACACCACGAGGGCAGGAGACCAAGAGGTTTATCACAATGTTCCCCTGCACATCCTTCCATGTATCAGCCATTATAGAACACCCAGTAATCGCCCATGATGCCCTTAAATCATCTAAATGCTCCTTTAAAGATGCGATCTCATCCTGAAGAAATCGGCCAGATATTAATCGACTGGATGGACCCTTAAGACTCTGCCCATATTGACCAACTAACTCTAACATTCTATGGAAGTATGGTGAATCCGCGGCATCGGCAGGGATTCCTGCATGATAGAAGAATCTACAGATTGCAGATATCACTTCCTGGCGGCCTTTTTTATCAGCGCCAACCTTTCTTTTGCACTGCTTGTAGTGAGATGATGTCTGATTTTTAAGAGAATTTAGAAAAACAGAATCCAATCTAGACCTTTTTAACAGGTGCTCAGGGCCATTCGCACTTCCTCCAGGAAACCTGTCCTTGGTAGCATCTTTGAAGTCACTCTCCAAAGCTCTATCATCAAAAGCCAGTACTTCCTTGCTTATGCATTGCAAAATTCCTTCTGTCTGCTCTTCTTCTTCTTCCTCATTATCAGAGTGCAAGTAAAATGCAGATATCTCCCTCGTATCTGGTTTTCGGAGTCTTTTACCTGTTCTATGCCATTTCATATTCTCCTTCATTTTAAGATAGACATCTTCAGGAGCCTTTTCACAGTATGAAACTTCCCCAGGGATCCGGGCCAGATGTTGTTTAAACCGGTTGATTCCTCCACTAATTATTTTCTCACAGTAGTTGCATTTCACCCTTTTCTTCTTTTCATCTTGAGCCACACAATGTTCCCACCCAGGGTCTACATACCCCAGAGACCGAAGAGGGGCAAATCTTATGACCAAGTCTCTATCATCTGCTACTTTCTTGCCCTTGTGCTTATAAGCTGAGGCTCCTTCTTCTCCGTCATCATATTCGTTGGAATTGAAAGCCAAAGATGCTTGTTCATACTCAGATTGTCTTCTTTTCCGACTAGAACGGCACCCTTCCAGGTTTTTCCTCATACTTGCACATACTTGTTCTGGGACCTTTTCGCAGTGAGTTACTTCTCCAGATATTCTAGCCAGGTGCTGCTTCAATCTGAATATTCCTCCGCTGACTACTTTTCCACAGTAGTTACATTTAACCTTCTTTTTTCTTTCATCTTGTGAGATACCATGCTCCCATCCAGGGTCAACACATCCCGTGGATCTCACTGAGGCCATTTCTTTGCCCACATCAGCAAGAAAGCGGAGAGAAAACTCTATTTTATTACATATGCATCTGCCATAGACAAAATATTTACCAAATACAGATAAATAGACGCTTCAAAAACTAAAAGTTAGCAAATTAGAAGCACTTCAAGAATAATATCAATCAGTAAATGTAGTGTAGGTCACAATGAAGGGACTTCACTGCTTTCAGGAGATTCTTACCCCACAGCATTATCGCTGAAAATGTCCTGACATTGAAGTAGCAACACATTTTCCTGAGCACTCCACCTCAGTTAGACTTCCAACTAACTCAGGTCCTTGGCGCTGCTCAGTTGACAAAGAGAGTTGAAGAGATCTGCGCAAGATGAAAATGGACACCCTTATAGAACCTCCAGCAGGAATAACCAAATGAAACTCTGGCGATCATATCAATGATACCACCTGGGCATGTCGTGTAATGCAAAAAGAGAAATAATTTCCGCTTTCTAAAAGCCGCTAGAAATTTATTGCTGACTAGTTGATCAGACACGGAGAGTTACTTATGAGACTCAACAGTTAATTGAAACAGGCAAACGGCCGTCTCCGTCCCAAGTCACCGGAATCATAAGTAGCTAAGGAACTCAGACATGAAAACACTCTACTCCACCCAGTGAATTGCATCTTCCTATACTAAGGCAGTCATAGTCATAGCAAGGCATCACCTCATCGGATCATGCCGACAAACAACGTAACCCTCGTGATCGACAAGTCACAACCTAAACGAGGACCGACCCGACGTCTCCAGGCTAGAGCGATTCGCGAGGGCAAAGTGGCACCAAACACAAAAAGAACGTTCATTTACATAGCCAAATAACATACGCAGCTTCCCTTCCCTTTCCTTTCCTGCACATCACTCCAAAAAACATTCCTTTTCTCCAATGCCCGTGCGCCGATGAGATCGCCCACCCACCCGCTCATCATCGGCGATAGCGACAGGGCCACAACTCGGTGTCGGAAAGTTCTCATCACATTGTCGCACGAATTAACGATTAAGGACCGCAATTACTCAAACCAACGCGTCCAAAACGCTCGGAAAAAGACCTAGAACAACCTCAATCCCGGCTCGTTTCCTCGCCTCGTCGGCAATTTCCTCGAGCCTGATCATTCCCTTGAACCCAAGAAAAGCCTCAGGCAAAGGCAAAGGGGCGCTTCGAGCTGACGTAAAAGGATGAGACGGAAGCTGAAATTTGCAGAGAGAGAGAGAGAGAGAGAGAGAGAGAGAGGTACCGACTGCCGGGGGAGTGGTGTGGTCTGCGCGGAGGGGATGATCTTTGGGGAAGAAGACGATTCCGGTGGGAAGCCCTTTCGACGAGGGAGGGGGATTGACGAGCGCACGATATCTGCGTAGACGAAATGCAGTGGATTACTAACCGGTCGCTCCTGTGTCATCTGCCTGAATATAGAGATGAGGAGAAATAAAAAAAAATGGAAATGTAATTAATACAGATGGGGCAATTTGTCTTCGAGCTTTTTTCTTTTTAACTCCTCCTAGACTTTTTAGCATTTTCTTAATTCATATGCTTAGGTGAAAAGTTTTTTTTTAAAAATAATTGCTTACATCTTTTATAAAAATGAACAAAAGAAAAATGTTTTCATTCTTCATGGATGATGAAACATTTTCATTTAAGCGATACAAACGATTATTTTTAAGAAAATATTTTTCAATTCATTCGTTTTCCGTTGAACAAACCCACTAGTTTAGCTCTGCATGTAGGACACCTCATATTTATTTGAGCATATAAGGCATATGATACTTAGGGGTTAGCAATCTGGCCAGTTTAGCCTCAAAACCGAGTCGATTTAAGGCTAGTTCATGAGGAGACTAGTTTGATTCCTGATCCCAAAAACTGGAAAAGTTGGTCC
This sequence comes from Eucalyptus tenuipes, assembly GCA_014182365.1. Lineage (NCBI taxonomy): Eukaryota > Viridiplantae > Streptophyta > Magnoliopsida > Myrtales > Myrtaceae > Eucalyptus > Eucalyptus tenuipes. The sequence continues at coordinate 24,396,323 of CM024538.1, read as the reverse complement.
ACAATGAGATCGGTTCAGTTCTTAGTTCCAAATATTAGGAATCGGCTTTGATCGATTCGGTTCCCGATTCTACATCTTGAACCTATTGATTCTACTTAAAGAACCTGAAAACTGTAAGGCCATTCTCAAGGTAGAACTAGGAACCAAATCGATTTACTCCATCCTAAGTAAGTTGTTTTACATTTTTATTGAATATATTTATTGTTTAACATATAATCCTTGAGTATAGAAATGAAGTGCATTCATATTTGACACATGCATATTTTATATATAATAAATCAAAACCAAAAAAGTACGGGAAAAAAAAGTCCAGCAAGTTCCGAATTTACTAATTCTTGGTTCCAAAGTTTGGGAACCAACTTTGATATGGTAGGTTTTAAGTTTTATACTATTAATCTGCCTATATTGAAACTAATCATCCCTAATCATATCATTGTCCAAATCTCTTTACATCATTTGATATTTTCCCTAAAGTTCATATTCTTGTACCATAGTCGTGTCACAATTAAGTCAACCCATTTTAAAGTTCTCACAATTTTGAATCCAGAAATAAGACATTCAAGATGCCTTATGAAAGACATGCAGTGTCATTAAAAATATATAAAAGCGTTCAAAAATATCAAGATATATCAGGTTGACCTGTATATAATATAATAATTCATTTTCAAATAAACTTGAAAAAACTAATAATTCGAAAATTCTAAACCTCACAAGTCTCCCGGAGTTACTGATATTAAACTGATAGAATATCAAATGGGTGAAGTAGCAGGGAAAGAATATAACTTAGCGGAGAGTGTCATTTGACTCTCACCAACAATGTAAGGCAAAAGCTCACTTCTTAATGAAGAGCATTCAAAACATCCTCCTTTTATCGCTCCTTATTAATGACGAAGGACGGAGGTTGTGTAAAAAATCGGTCTTGAATGTCATGTACTATACAAAGTATTGAAGGAATTTCGCTACTTTTAGGATCACTATAACTACGATCACCGTCCACCGGTCCTTTGGTCGTCCGCTCCCTTGTCATTAGGTACTGACTTGCTTGACTTTGTGGTACTGGGTAGGGGTCAACCCCATATTTGATATTAGGATGAAGCCTTGACTTGAGCATTGTGCAAGTGCTTCTTTTGAGCCATGGCCAGAGCTGAACTTGGCACGACTCGGAAGCAAATTGAATCACTTGTTTTTGGTCCAAAGATCAAATTCGTACTACTAATTTTTTAAGTTTGTCTGTTATAATTTCAAATCATGGATTTCGAAAGGAACTGGAGCAAAACATCCATTATAGTTGAAGCAAAACGTTGTTATTTTAGCTCAGTTGATGTATCTATCACATACACATGATATCTATGGTATACACGTGTTCTGAGGGTAGTTTGAAAGGGAGTTTTTTTATTTTTTTATAATGCTGATAACCAATTTCGTGTTTTTTTTTTGGGGGGATCGTCCGAAAAGTGGGCTGGGGTTATTTTCTTGTGTTATAAGTTCTTATTTTTCCTTTTGGTTTTCTTTTCGTTTGCAACTGCTACGAAGCGTGGGTTCTAATTATAAAGAGAGATCTAATTCCTCAAAAAAAAAAAAAAAAAAAAAACTCAACTTTAGGTCTAATTCTAATTTTACCCTATGCTTTATTTTTTGTCCAAAAAAAAATTTACAAACTTTCACTATAGCCCCAAATTTGCCTTGTGTCCACAAAACTTCATTAGTTTTTCTCAAAATTATCAACATCAAGAGTTTGTTGTTATTTCATATGAATTTGAGGGGTTGGTGAAGATGCATGTTCTAAAAATGAACCTTGATGATTTTGAAGAAATTAATGGCAATTTTCCAACACGGGGAAGATTTAAAACGATAGTAAAAGTTTGTGATTCTCTTTAAATAAAAAAGTACAAGATAGAATTGTGATTCAACCTAAAGTTATAGGTTTATTTAGAAAATTAAGCCCGTGCAAATACTAAAGTTAAATTTTAAGGTGGGTGTTTGAGCGAGTACTTATTTTTCACATACTCTCGGGAGTGTGCGTGTGTTTTAGTTGAATAGCAATCATCTTTAAAATTGAAGCTCGGATAGCATTCGTGCTGGTCATTTTGCACGAGATTTTTGTACGACACATACGCTACATACACATCTAGGGATAGTGAATTTTCGACTTGATTTGTTTGCATGACAAATATGCTGAATATAGTTAAGGATGTTCAGATTAATTTGAGCATGTCAATCTTATAAACATGCCGACAATTTTATGTCTATAGATTATCTGATGGACATGCAATCTTTTGACATTGACCTAGAATAATCTGAATAATTCGGTTTTACTAATCTTTGCAGAGGAATTGTTTGATAAAGTCTATGAGAGAAGACAAAGCGTTAGATAAATGTATTCTTTGATTAGTTGCCTGATAGAAGACAAAGTGTTTGATAACTTGTCCGGAAGAGGATGTTGCTGTGTACTCACTTTTTGTTATCTAATTACTGCTGAGTTCAAATTGTTAGATTAGATGATCGTGGTGTATTATTAAAATCAAGAAATACTTTGATCTTTGCAGCATGGGTTTTTGAGCTACATAAATTAGCATTCTGAGAACGCTCTCAATCAAATAGCTTTTAATAACATTAAACAGAAGAACTCATCAATAAAAAATGATAAAAAAAAAAAAAGAAATACACGCAGTACAGAAGAAACAATATAAAGAAAAGGAGAAAAGCCAATAATGACAATAACATGTCTAGGACAGAAAAAGAGAGGTTCTTGCTTAGATTTTGCTCAACATGGACGGTTACTGCATGGGCAAAATTAAATATACTAGTGACAAAATGACTTAATAATGGATAAATAAAATTAAGTTAGAGGACTCAATTGCACTGTAAAAAGTTCAAGAACTTTCAATCATAAACATTGCACAAATTAAAGAAGGCTAATTATGCTGTTGTTAGACAAAAAAAGTCATAAATTGATATTGTCTGATTGCCTTCTCCACCTTTACAGCTCAAAAGCCCCAATCCAAATCATTCTTAATCGCGCCTTCACATGGCTAGTTGACATTATCAAAATGACAAAAAAATAGACGAATTGTAGTCTTTAAACATAACATACTACTCCATCGCAATGAAACACCTAAATGATATCCTTAAACCAAGTAGACAAGTAAGATTATTTAAGTTTCATTTTTCATGAATTTTCTTAGCATGTTTTATTGTTTTATAACTCAAAAAATTTCAAGGGTTGTAAATATAACTTAAAGTATCAAAGTTTTTTTTTAATGATACTAAGGACATAACTCACAAAGAAGTAAGATTTAGTTACTTAAGGCGCGCATGACAAAATTTTTGTAATAGGAATCAATTTCTATTCCATGGACGAGTTTCTAAGCAAAGAAACACGTTTAATAATGATTCAAAATTTCTATTTTTAAAATAAAAATTTGTTTGCTAAAAGAATAAAATTTCTATTTCTAGGAGTGGTGATGACCAGCGTCTGATGGCGGAGTTCAACGTTTGGCAATCAGCGGCAAGCGGCCAGAGTCTGGAGTCCGACGTCCAGCGTCCAATGTCTGGAGTCCGGCGTCCGGCGTCCGGTGTTTGGCGGTCGGCGGCCGGCATCCAACGTCCAGAGTTTGGCGTTTGGCGTCCGACTAGCCCGACCGACTAGCCGGCGACCGGCATCCAACATCCGGAGTCTGGCGTTAGATGTCCGGAGTCCGATAGCCAATGGCCGATGGCCAACGGCCTAAGTCCGGTGAGCGTGGCAAAAGCCGACATCCAACGGCCGGTGGCAAGTGACGAGCGGTCGGCGGTGAACATTTGGTGGTCGGCGGTGGGCCCTCGGCGTCCAACAATTGGCGATGAGTGACCAACGACCGATGGGCATTCGACGGCCGACGGTCGACAACGAGCGGTCGAAGTCCGATGGCCGGCGGTCAGTGGCGGGTGGATGGTGGCGGGCGGTCAGCAAGCGGCAACGAGTGGTGGGTATCCGGCGTCCCACAAGCGGCTGGTGGGCGATGGGCGGTGACAAGAATAAACGATGAGAAATATTTTGATTTCTCATTTCCGTTCTAGAAATAGAAAAGCTAAAAATTTTAATTTCTTATTTCTACTCCAAATCTATTTCTGGAATAGAAATCTGTTTAAAAAATAGAAAAATTAAATTGCATTACCAAACGGATTTTTGTTCCAAACCTGTTCTGGGGAACAAAAAAACAAAGAAATCGAGAAATAGAAATGTTGTCATGTGCGCCCTTAGGATCTGCTTTATAACATTTCTATTTTGGGAAATAATTTCTTTTCAGAAATAGTCATTTTCTATTTCTATTCCCTAGAATAATTTCTGAGTAAAAGAACACGTTTAATAACTACATAAAATTTCTAGTCTAGGAGTAGAAAAATAATAGGAGTGTGTTTCGTACGATCCACAAAATTTTTTATAATGTAGAATTTCTTTTAATTTTTTAAATAATTTATTAGATTTTTCTTTTTTTGCTCTCTTCTTTTTCTTGCTCCTCCTCTAGCCGATTGTGTCGACGATTGATGAACGGCGATGGCTGGCGGCAATGGCGGCGTCTAAAGGCCGGTGATGGTGCGTGGTAGCAACTGGCAAAGGCGGCAACGATCAGTGGCAGGCAATTGGTGAGGAAGAAGAAGAAAAGAAAAACAAGAAAAGAATGAAAATGATTTATTTCTAGAAATTATTCCCGGGAACAAGAAGTTACTTTTTTCTACTTCTAATTTCTATTCCAAATCTATTCCCCAACTACTTTTTTTATTACATGAATAAAAAAAATTAGTTGATGTTATTAAATAGATTTCTATTTTTTTTTATTCCGGGGAACAAAAGAACAAGAATTGGGACAAATAGGAATGAAACCAAACGAAACCATAGCACATAGCTTGAGGGATAGAGACAACGCGCCTATAGTACTCCAAGTCTTGCCAAAATGAACCGTAGAATAAAATGTTTAATTCATAAGTGATGAACAATTGTGTGACAAATTATCATCCGAACAATAAAGAGTAAATTATCAAAAAAGTCTTACATTTATTGTATAAATGCAAATATAGTGCTAAAATTTTTAATTTGGCTAATTTAATCCTAAATTTTTTAACGATTTATCAATGTAGTCATTTTGACTAATTTTGATAAAAAATAATTAATATGGACGTTAACCGTCCTACATGGCACGACCAGTGCTAATGTGACAATTTTTGTAGTTTTATGTTTAAACAAAAATATATAATTGAATTAGTATATGTATAATAAATTTATCTTTTTTTTTTTTGTAATTATACCAACAACCAAAGATCCTTGGGCCCATCATACATTAGATTTCACGAACAAGAAAAAAGTGAAACAACTTTAAAGGATTATGGGTAGGGGTGAGCATGGTCCGGTTGGTCCGGCCACCCCTAACCCTAGGACCAACCCGTATAGTGTCGGTCCTCAATTTTAGGACCGATGACCGACCCTATTGAGCCTGGGACCAAGGACCGGACCGACCCAATGGGTTCGGTCCGGTTCCAGGCTCAACCCGGGACCAATCGATAATTTCTTTCGTCTTATTTTTTATACTCCCTAGAAAAGCAAACCTACAAATTCAAATTACACATCCATCGACAATGCGACATTGTGCAACCGAACTATAAATACTAATACATATTCAGCAAATTTAAGATGACACAATAACAGAAATTTCATACCTGCTAACCGCTCATCGAGATATGGGACAAGATGGAAAGTTCTTGTAATCATCTATCTTTAATATTTATAACACCATATGCAAAAGCGTTTTCTTGCATTTGATCATGTAGAGTCCACTCAACCAAAAAATGAGCTTCGCACCACTTGACTAGCATTTGATCATGTAAAGTCCAGTTCACACCTTTTTGGATGCTGTTTGTTTGTGACTGTGAGTCTGAGGAGTCAACAACTTTAACATCATTTTACTTAGGTTTTTTTTTTAATAGACATTTTACTTAGGTTTGAATATATAAAAGAATTATAAATAATATAATATAATATACAGGGTTGGTCTAGGGTTGGACTAACCCAAAACTCTTAGGACCGAGAACCAACCCGCACAGTGTCGGTCCTGGAATTTTAGGACCAAGGACCGACCCAGTCCCCTTGGGAACCGGACCAGGACCGACAGGGTTGGGCCGGTCCAGGGTCGGTCCAAGGTCGACCCTAGACCGCTGCTCACCCCTAATTATGGGTGCATTCTCATTTTCATGGCCTAGAGGTTGCCAGGCACAACATCAGAGCCTCTTCATCCATTGTAGCAAAATTGAGTCGCATTTCTAATCTATTTTGATCCGACTTTAAAGGTCGTATTCCTAAGACTAACGTACGGGGCTTCCACGGTAGCCTCCAGAAGGTAGGTTTGGATAGAGATTTTGGTGTGAACTCAACTCATGTAGAATATAGGCTTGGATAGCGATTATAGTGTGAACTCAACTCATGTAGAATAATCTCCGATGAGACTTCCCTACAGAAGTGGCTAATCACATGTAACAGCGGTGCCGCACAACTTTTCTTTTGGCAAGAACTTAATTCGATGAGCACTCCATTCAAACTGTCAAAGTAGGGGAAAATTGTCCAAATAGTCCTAAACATATTGCGCTTTTGTCAATTTAGTCTTAAACTTTTTAATTTTACTAATTTAGTCCTAAATCTTTTCACTCCTTACCAATTAAGTCCATCTAACTAATTTTGGCTAAGAATTGTTGACGTGATTAGCCAGCACTAACGTGGCACTTTTTAAATAATATTTTTAAATAATATATATATATATTTTATGGTTTTTTCTTTTTTCTTCTTACTTTTTTTTTTCCTTTGGGTTTCGGATTTGGCTGGCAAGGGTTGCCAATCAACCCTCACCGGCTCTAGGTGAGGGCGTTGCGGCCCTCACGAGCCCTCACCTAGAAACAACGAGGGTTGTGATGCTCTCGCTATATTCGGCTAGGGCATTGCAGCCCCTGCCTAGAGCTCGCCAGGGGCGCAACACCCTCGACTAGAGCTATGGCCAATGAGGGTTGGTCGGCCCTCGCTTGTGGCCGGCAGGGGTCCTCGGCCCTCGTCTATGGCCGGCGAAGGTTGGCCGGCAACCCGTGCCAGCCAAATCTGAACCCCAAAAAAAAAAAGAAGCATAAAAAGCATAAAAAATATATATAATTATTAAAAAATGTTTAGGATTGAATTGGTAAAATTGAAAGGTTCATAATTAAATTGATAAAAGTGCAATAAGTTTGTGATTTTTTAAACAATTTTTCTGTCAAAGTAGAACGTATTATTTAAAGCTAATCAAGGGGTCAATAATTAGAATTCACTGTCAAATTCGAACATATTATTTAAAGCTAATTAAGGGGTCAATAATTAGAATTGTGTGGCTGCGGATGGTCATTTCAGATGTTAAGATGGCGGCGTAGACGGTGTGGCAATGGTCCCATGAGATCTGGTTAACGAGATCTGGATTATTCGGCTTGATGCTGCCCCTAAAATTGTCCCATCGCGACACGCTTCTGCAAGTACTTCGTTTTTTGTTTTGGTAATTTACAGGTTTTAAACGCTCCCGCAATAAGGTGAATGGTACTTGGAAGAGAGTGAGACGTTCCTTTCCATATACATGCACAAATCCCTTTCATCACGGCGCTCTCGTGTGAACTAATTTCGATGATCAGTGTGACTGTGACCTGAGATCACGATGAGTTTTGAGGATCAAGTAGCTCTTCCATTTGTCAGATTGTTCTTTTATATTTTTGCGAATTTAACAAATGTAAAGGAGTCGAATTTTTGTTTGAATAATTCGAGTGCGTGGGTGCTGAAATCCGGCCAACTAACTAAATACCTTGCAAACGTCATAAACTAGTTAAGTCTAGGCCTTAGGCTTAAGCAAATAACTCTAGCCTAAGGAGTTAGTGGTATTCAAAGCGATGATATTTAGTTCATAAGTTGAAAATCTTTCGAGACCCAATCAACCGCATCAACATTGATGGGTTAAACGAAAAGTCTTGTATTGCATGAAGCATAGAAGAAGCATATGATGCGAAAACAACATGCGATGTTCAAACGAGAAGTATTGCATTGCATGAAGCATGTTGCATGAAGAGAAACAGCACACGATTGTACGCCAACTTTTGCCCATAAAACAAAGGATGGGACCTTTAGATGTAGCGTAATATCTTTCCATAAATTGATCTTTACCCATCTATGTTCTCCTTTATTTTCTACAATTTTTATTTTAAATGATAAATACACATATCTGATAGCATATATCATGTAGGTCGCCCCATTCAGTAAGGAATTCTTGATAAGAACTTAACACATGTAGCATTATTTTTATTTTTGGGGATGAGTTATGCAGAAATACTTCATGATTATAGCTAATTGATTACTTCTTGATCATTTATGCCACTGGAGAGTTTTTCCATTGATTTTACTACCGTTTACCCCGTCCTCGTCCCTGTTCATGACATCCTTTTTCTGTCATGTTTCGAATCCATCGTCGCATCTTTTTGAATCAGTCAAAATATTACCGTAGTTATTATTGTAGTGGACTAATTCAAAATATTTAAATTAATCCATTCTTATCTCATGTAATTATTACCGTAGTTATTACTGTAATGGAATTAGTCCATGTAATTATTGTAACAGCTAGTAGATAAACTCTATAAATACAAATGCTATCCTAGAGTTAGAGGATAAGTGAAACTCATGCTCAAAGTCAAAGTCAATTTTTACATGGTATCAGAACAATAGTAAGATCCTTGAAAACATCTTCACTATTCCTTTTTTCTCTTCCATTTTTCGACTTCTTCTATTCACGATGTCATCTCCCACCTCCCCTTTGGCCATGCAACACCGCCTTAGCCTCAAACTTTCTAGTGATAATTTTTTATTGTGGAAAACCCAATTGTTTCCATTGCTTCGTAGCCAGTACACCATTATCTATCCCACTCCAATTATCACCCCCACGGTCTCCATTATTGTTGCATCGAACCCTGCAAATGATGAATGGATTCAAAAAGACCAACTTGTTTTTAGTTGGATGATTGTCGCGACCCGACCCTCGGGAGAAGGTAGGGTTTAGGGATACTTAACCATTAGAGTTCTTTCACAGTTCGCATTCCAAAAGATGTCATCACCTCATCTTTCGGATCGGACCTCTTGTGAGTTCTCTTGTACACAGTTGTGAGTTCTCCCAAACTGTACCTCATGTGATAACGGAGTGTTGCGATGCATACCTACGTGGGCAACACATCTTGAGAAAAGAGGTCGAGTGTGGATATCAGATTTAAAGGTACCTTTACCATGATAGTCCTTTCGATACTACGCTTCGCCCATAAGGATGTCATCACTTCATTCTTTAGGGTACTACCACATCGAGTATGCTAAAGCGTGGTGAGTCTTATCAAGACTCATACCCCTCGCGACGGATTCACTTATATGATCTAGTTATCTAAAATAACATAAAAATAAGACGGAGTTGTCACTAACCTTGTTTTTTAGGGTCGGCTAAAAAACCCAATCGAGGACCGGGAGTTGTCCCTCGATTTTTACACAACGAAATATCTAATTTTGGAGACTTGAGTTATACTAATATTTATATTAACGCCCTTTCGGTACCTAACAGTATGTCGTGTTACCTAAAGTGATCATGCATGTCTTTTTTTTTTTTTGGGCCGTTTCACCTAAACTAAATGATCACGTGTGGTTGGTCATTTTTGTGCTATTCTATTTCTAAGAAAGATAAAAAGAAGGCAATCAATTGTATTGAAAGTGCAAAACAATAAGTAAACAACCAAAGAAAGCATTAAATCTATCATGAAATCGTAAGAAAGATAAAAAGAGAAATGGAATGAAAGGACAAGAAAGAAAGGAACCCACAACTCGTCGGGCTTTTATATAGACAAAGGAAACCCAAAACATATGTCGTGGATGAATGGTACAATAGCATGGTTGGAACGGACATCAACCTTCCACTATCTTTGAGTACTCTCCATCTTTGGGCTCCTAATTTAATACTAATTTAAGAACTATAGTTAGGTACATATAATGGAAAGAAACAACCATACACATCAAAACAATCAAAAACACGGCACAAGGCAAGAACAATCAATCAATTAGAACAAAATTCAAAATCAACCAAATTTCGGCCTTAGGGTCGACCTTTGCAATTCATGCGTGAGTCCCTCTAGATACCTACTCAATTCATTTTATGACTTATAGCCATTATTAACCACTTGTATTCTCGCATGGCTAATAGCTCTTGCAAGTCCCTAGGTGATTAAAGAGATGTCCCTCTAGAAACTCATGCTCTAACTCAGAGTCAATTTTTGCAACTATTAAGAGAAATCACGAACCTTTATCCTTACGTCAGTCTCGATAACCCGCCATTGCGCACCTCATGATTTTGATTGATTTCGGAGAAGTCGGTCGTAACGCGCAAGGCACGGGATTGAAGACTTTTTTTTTTGGGTCGGTAACGGGATTGAAGACTACGAGCCAATTTTTGTTTGAATTCCACAAATGGAGAGAATAAGTCAACACGCGCAGATTGCGCACAATCTTGACTTATATGAAAACAAAAGGCAAGTTGAATGATCAACTCTCTTTTTTTCCAGCCAAGTTTTGGAGGGTGAGAGACTATAAAAGCAGCTCCTATCTTTCCTCTCTCCACACCAAATCAACTTGAGCGTTCAATTTCGATAGTTAATCAATGAAGTACGTTGGGGCACTCCTCCTAGCTCTTCCAATTGTCATAAGCATCAATCTTTTTTCATCTCCTTCGCATGCCATCTCCTCATGCAAAGGCCCTTGTCATACCCTAGATGATTGCACCGGACAATTGATATGCATCAACGGGAGGTGCCATGACGATCCCGACGTAGGCACGCACGTATGTCCCAGTACTCCATCACCGTCGGGTGGAGGATGTCAACGCTCAGGCACTATGCACTGCCAAGACAAGTCCTACCCTAAATATAGTTGCTCGCCCCCGGTAACGTCTTCCACTCAAGCGACCTTGACGAACAACGATTTTAGCGAAGGCGGTGATGGTGGGGGCCCGTCAGAATGCGACAGCAGCTACCACGACAACTCAGAAAAGATTGTTGCACTATCGACTGGGTGGTATGCTGACGGGTCTCGGTGCGGGAATGGGATCAAAATAACATCTACGAAGACTGGGAGGAGCGTGACAGCCAAGGTGGTCGATGAGTGTGACTCTATGAATGGCTGCGATGGTGAACACGCCAATCAGCCACCGTGTAGGAACAACATCGTCGACGGTTCAAAGGCGGTGTGGGATGCTTTGGGGCTAGACATACAAGTGGGTGAAGAGGATGTTACGTGGTCCATGGCATAGAAATTAATATGTTTTCCTTCTACAGAGATGATCAAATTAAGGCTAAATAAGATCTTGGAGTTCATGGTTGTTGACTAGTGTGCTGTAATAAGTTTGAGACCGTGAGAGGCCGTCTCATCAAGCTAGGGTATCGAGGGTCATAGGGGAGAAGATCTTCAGCGCCAAACGACCCGGATTGGTGTCTTTTTGCTTCAACAAATCATGGATCCCAAAACAGGTGCACATATCTTCAAACTTCTAGCTATGTCGGTCTTGGGTTGCCGTTCTGAAACGGCTTACATCCGGTATCGAGCCCGCATAAACTAGAACTAGAATATGGGGAATTAGCCCGGTTTTGAACAATTTATCCGCATGAAACTTGATTTTAATTGTATATCCAAGTTAATCTTGCCGAACCGAGTGCCTCGCATTTGTTGAGCCTCTCGCCGAGATCAAATCAGCCGCCTATGGCTATTTCGGACTTGACCCGAGCTCGGAAGGTTTTGCTTGTTTTTTGTAATTTTTTGTCCGATGAAAGCGAAATTTTATTGCATAAACAACTTCTACAAATCAATACGAGCATTTTGATGGCTCAGACGCACCGAGAAGAGGCCGGAAACGGCCGCACGCGCCTCCACGCGCCGAGACGGAGCTCGGGAGGCGGTGCCACGCGCCGCCGTGCCGACTCACGCGCGCGCGCGCCGGCGCGTAGCGACGCGCGCCGCACGCGCGCGCCGACGACGGTGACGTCATCGACGTCATCCCGCCGACTCGCCGCGCCAACCGCTCGGTGATGACGTCATCCGTGACGCGTCATTCTCCGACAGGCTGTCCCGGTGATGACGCGTCATCCGTGACGTCATTCGCCGACAGCGCCCGTCGATGACGCCATGATGACGTCACGTAAGCCGCCTTACGTGCGTCCGCCACGTGGCATGTGACGTCATCGATGACGCCACTGGGACGACCCGGGTTGACCGGTTTGACCCGACCGGTCGGACCGTTGACCGGCCGGACCGTTGACCGGCCGGGACCCGTTGACCGGTCGGACCGGTTTAGTCCGGATAAAAGCGGAGGCGCGTGGGCCTCACGCGCCGCACGTTCCAACGGCGCGTGAGGGAGCGTACGACGTCGGATTGGAGCGTGGTTTGGACCGTTGTGCTCGTATGGATGTTCTCTACACTATTATGTATTTATTTAATAATTTTGATTATTTTATGAATGTGAAAATGCATGTGAAAGCCTAAGGTACATGATTTTTGAGGTATTTTTTGCGTATTTTTTATGGATTTCTCTATAACTTTGGAAATACATTGCAAGTTCACATGTATATCATCACATAAGGAATGTGTAGAGGATCGATTCATCGATTAAATGTATAAGATTTAGCTTGTATTATTGAATGGAGCAATGCAATTAGCATGACTTGTGATTTTAGTGACAAACGGCCCTCGTCATCAAGTCTAAAATCACTTATGGAAGGTGAATGTGAGTTATAAAGTTATATCCCTGATATGAGAGAATTTTGATGATTCAATTGGGTTGTGACCGCCAAAGTGGCACACTTAATTGAATTTGAGAAACGTCGGTCTTGTATTATGATGGGATGTCTCCTGTTCTAATACGTGGTCATACTCCCAAAGGAGGTGATTGTGTATTAGTTCATGGAGGGATGCATGTACAGCATATGGTTGAAAAGTAGCTAGCCCCAGTGATTTATACACCCAAAGGTGATGAATTCGCGAAAGGTTAGAGTATATTTTTCATGGACCGCTGTCATGTGAAGAGTATACAATTGTATGTCATGTATTCTCGCCCAAAGGTGCTTATATGATGATATATGTAGCTCTTGAGATGTATGTTTAGTACTCACATGATGCTAATTACATGAATTGCTTGCAAAAACAGTCACATTCTCTGTAAATGGCAATTCCATTGCGATTGAGGTTCTTACTGGATCAAATTTCAAGACATGGAAAGAGGATTTTCAGTTTGGGATGGAATTGGCAGATGTTCATGTTGCTCTTACTGAAAATAGGCCGGCAGACCTTACTGATGCCAGTACAGAAGTCTAGAAAGTACGTTTTACTGCATGGGAAAAGAGTAATAGAATTTGCTTGCTCATTATGAAGCGGTCAATTCAGGAGCATTTGTTGAGTGGCTTGCCAACTGACTGTACTGTTAAGGATATGATGGAAGCCTTGGAGGCTAGGTATCGTGTCTCTTCCAATGCTCAGATTGGTACACTTATGCAATCACTCTTCAATATGAAGTATGATGGTTCGACTGGAGTTAGAGATTATGTGCCGAGAATGGTAGATCTTCGTCAAAACTCCGAATTCTTCAGTTGATATCCCCGAAACTTGCATTGTGCATCGGGCATTAAATACTCTTCCTCCCGACTTTGGAATTATCAAGACGAACTATAGTTCGCAAATGAGGCTTGGTCAATCAATGACCTTATAGTTAGAGTGGTGTCGAGGAAGAGAAACTGAAAAAGGAAAGGGGGCATCTTGCCATGTATGCCTCTAGTCTCCGCCAGAAAGGGCAAATGGATTGCACGTCCTAGAGGAAATCCTAAAGCTATAGGTGTTTTTGACAATATGGCTCCTAAGAGAGGAAACTCGAAGCCGCTGGCCCCTCCGCTTCTATGGCTCCTAGAAAGGCACCTTTTAAAAGGGAAGGTGTTCTTTGCTACTTTTGTAGGAAAATGGGACACATAAAGAAACACTGCGATAAATATAGAGCTTGGTTGTCAAGAAATGAGCATAAAGGTAATGGTTCTTTGGCACTTGTTTGTGAATCTAACCTATCTGAAGCCCCATCCAGTTCTTGGTGGCTAGATAGTGGTGCAATTAATCATGTTGCATTTACCATACAGGGATTCACAAGCAGAAGGATGCCAAATCAGGATGAATCAAAGCTCACTGTGGGAAACAACGATAAAATCGACGTCGAGTTCGTGGGAGATGTTATTTTGATGTTAGATACTGGTTTTAATATGATATTAAGAAACACTTTTTATGTACCTTCCTTTAGACGGAACTTAGTTTCCGTATCATGTTTGGATATGTGTGGTTACTCTTTTGAAATAAAGAACAAGATCAGTATCTATGTTCTTTAGCTCAAATAAGGTTGGGTGCTGCAACATGTTCAATGGATTGTACAGTTTGTGTTTATCTCCCAATGATATATACGTCGCTAATACAGCTTGAAAATGTTGTTCCCAAAAGACCTCTACCTAAGGAACAATCTTATGCATTATGACACAAACGACTAGGTCATATATCTAAAGAAAGAGTAGAAAGGCTGATAAAGACAAACATCCTGCCTACTCTTAAAGGTGACCTAGAAACTTGCATAGACTGTTGTAGAGGAAAGATGACTAAGATAAAGAAGAAAACCGCAGTTCAAGTTCGGATTACTAGAAATCATTCACACCGATATCGTGGACCCTATGCTGCAACCTTGTGTAGAAAAGTTTATTTCATCACATTTATTGATGATTATTCTCGGTATGGTTACCTTTTCCTAATTAAGGAAAAATCTGAATCTCTTGACAAATTCAAGGTTTTTCGGACTGAAGTTGAGAAACAGTTGGGAAAGGTAATAAAGATGGTTAGATCTGATCGGGGTGGAGAATATTATGGTAGACATGGCAATGTTGGGCAAATTAAAGGACCATTTGCTAAATACCTAGAGGATTTCGGGATAGTAGCTCGTTCACTATGCCCGGAAGTCCCGAATTAATGGTGTAGCTGAAAGGCGTAATCGTACTCTCATGGATATGGTAAGATGTATGATGAGTAGGACTAATTTGCCTGATTTTTTATGGGGTGAGGCTCTAAAAACAGCCCTATATATATTGAATCGTGTTCCTACTAAAATTGTAACATCGACTCCTTTTGAGTTATGGACTCGGACGCAAACCAAGTTTGAATCATTTTAAGGTCTGGGGATGTCCTGCAGAAGTAAGATTGTATAATCCAACATTGGGTAAGTTGGAGGCTAAAACCACTCGATGCTACTTTGTATCCTACTCAGAACATTCTAAGGGATATCGTTTTTATAATCCAAGTGGAGGAACAAGGATTGTGGAATCACAAACGGCCAAGTTTCGGAATTTGATGTAGCCGAAGAGCATGATTGCCCACAAATTAATGAACATGAAAACATGACAAGACCTCGCTATGTCTTTCTCCTTACCTATGCGGACAATTACGGAGCTCGCTGTACCGCAACCGAACCCGTTAACACCGAAGATCCTATTGATGAAACGGCCCACGATGAAGTCTCTCAAGTTCCTCATGCTCAAAATGAGCTTACGGTGGCTCCACTTAGAGGTCCGCTAGGGAAAGGCGTTCAGCTATACCACCGGACTATATAGTCTTTTTAGGAGAACATGATTACGATGTAGGTTGCATCACGATCCAGGTGACTTATATGGATGCCGTTTCATCTCCTCAATCAAATTTGTGGTTGGATGCTATGAGAGATGAGATGCAATCTATGAAATATAATGGTGTTTGGGAGCTTGTTGAATTACTAAAAGGTTGTAAACCCATAGGTTGCAAGTGGGTTTATAAGACTAAAAGAGATTCAAAAGGAAAGATTGAGAAATTTAAAGCTAGACTTGTGGCCAAAGGCTTCACTCAAAGAGAAGGGATAGACTATGAAGCAACATTTTCACCCGGTTTCTTCTAAAGACTCCTTTAGAGTAATCATGGCGTTGGTAGCTCATCTTGACATGGAATTGCACCCGATGGACGTTAAAACTGCTTTTCTAAATGGAGATCTTGATGAGGAGGTTTATATGGTGCAACCCGAAGGTTTTACAGCAAGAATCGATTCAGATAAGTTTATATGTAAACCGAAGAAGGCTATTTATGGTCTCAAACAAGCTTCTCGACAATGGCACTTGAAGTTTCACAATGTTGTTACTTCTTTTGGTTTTGTTGAGAACAAAGTGGATCAATGCATATACCGCAAGGTCGGTGGGAGGAAATTTATTTTTCTTATACTTTATGTGGATGACATTTTGCTTGCAAGTAGTGATATTGGATTACTACGTGAAACAAAGCAAATGTTGTCAAAGAATTTTGACATGAAAGACCTAGGTGAGGCATCTTTCGTTCTTGGCATTGAAATCCATAGGATCGTTCTCGTCGTGTGTTAGGATTATCTCAAAAGGCATATGTTGATCGTATTTTGGAGAGATTCAACATGCAGGATTGCAAGTTAGGAAACATTCCGTAGTTAAGGGTGACAAGCTGAGTCTCTCACAGTGTCCTCGTTCAGATTTTGAGAAAAACCAAATGAAGGATGTGCCTTATGCTAATGCACTTGGAAGTATCATGTATGCTCAAGTTTGCACTAGACCAGACATCGCCTTTGTAACAGGGCTTTTGGGCAGATATCAATCGAATCCGGGACACGATCATTGGGTTGCTGCCAAAAAGGTCTTGAGATACTTAAAAAGGACAAGAGATTATATGCTGATTTATAGATATGTCCATGATTTGCGATTGTTGGCATATTCAGATGCAGACTTTGCTGGTTGTGAGGATGATAGAAAGTCGACAAAGGATATATATTCATGTTAGCAGTGGAGGCGCAAAGATCGTGGAAAAGTGAGAAACAGAAATCCATATCTTCCTCTACCATGCAAGCGGAGTTTATAGCATGTTTTTCAGCTGCTACTCAAGCAATTTGGCTTCGGAACCTCATTAGAGAATTGACGGTTTTTGATTTTGTGGATAGACCCATGCAGTTATATTGTGATAACAATTCTGCTGTGTTATTTATTAATAACCACAGAAGTCTAAAAGGGTCTAAGCATATGGAGGTCAAGTTTTTGACCATAAAGGAAATAGTACAGAATGGTGACATTATGGTAGAGCATATTCCCACAGACGATATGTTGGCAGATCCACTGACTAAAGGCCTACGCCCTTGTGTATTTGAGCGACATGTCATGAACATGGGCTTGGGAGAATCAGTGGATACTGTCGTTTAGTGGGAGCTTTTTCAGATTTTCTCTAATAAAGTTTACGTCCGTATTTTGTTACTTTTTGTAACGTTTCGATATATGTCAACTCCCTTTGTATACATTATTGAGTTGTGTATATATATCTAAGGAAAATCTCAAAGATACCGTGTAAATCTTGAGTAAAGGCTAAGGGGCATCCAGTTGATAGCCTTGTACATATGTCTCAATTACACATAAAGAAAGGTTAACCATAAAGATAAGACATATGTGAGTTCAATAGAACCATAAAGATATTCTCTAGTGCCACATCCGGTTTTCTGTGACACTTAAGGTGAGAGAATAGTGACCGACAAATGGGATAACACGTAAGGTAAAACTCTTCATGAGGTGTTGTCAATTTGCCACACAACCATATTAAATCCATATCAGTAAAGTTGATAGCATTTGTGACCATGGAAGGCTCGTATATGTATATGCAAGCTACCGCCATGATCCGATGTTGGAAACTTTATGGGATCGGATTGACTGTTGAGGATTATCTCTAGATCAACATAAAGGTGTGCACATACAGTATGATCTTAATTAATATAGCCCAAGTGGGAGAATGTAAGAATTTTCCATTTATGGCTTACATGAGACTCTGCGAATATATAGTTCTAATATGCAAAATGAGTTGTCAGGGCGACAAAACTGTATGGAAATGCTTGTAAGAGAAGATAATATGCAGTCCGCTGAGACAATAATAATATTATTAAGATGCAGTGGTATTACTGCGCTTGCCCTTTAATAATCGAGTTATGACTTAAAAACTTACAAGGATCGTGACCCTTAATAATGGTCATGAATAGATAGTTCTTCCATCATCATGGAATCCTGTGCTGTTCTTTTCGTGGGGCACGTCTTATCAATCGAATTACATAAATTCGGTATCCGATTTGTGTACTTGTTCTATTCATTATTGCGTTCGATTGCTTATTTTTCGCAACAATTTAGTCTAATTTTAATCAAAACTAATGCCTTATTCCAGGACGCAGTTCAAAGAAGAAGCGTATGCGCGATAACAGCTCGCCGATGGTCAAATGAAAAGGATTGTAATGCATGAAGCATGTTACGTGAAGAGAAACAACGAACGAGGATACACCATCTTTGCATTTTGCGTGAAGTTTGAGGACATGGACATCAACTGCTACTTTGGGTTAAAAACAATAGTAAATTAGGAAATGAAATTTTCCTTAAATTCATCTCGCCCCATCTGTATTTTCTTTTCTTCTCTGCAATCCTTATTTTAATCAATGATTCTGCGTGCAAATGTCCTGATGGCACGGCGGATACGACATAGGCTCGGTAAGGAACTTTTTAGTAGGAATTTAGTACGTGCAGAACTATCATTTTTGGTTAGGGGCGAGAAGTTTTGCAAAAATATTTCATGATAAAAAATTCTTAAACCTATTACACTTTTTATCAATTTAATTCTTAATGTTTTAAATTTTTCAATTAAATCCATCTTGTCAATTTTGGACGAAAATCGTTCATGCAAACACTAACCGCTCTACATAACACGACTAATGTTGATGTAGATAATTTTTAATAATATTTTACTTTTTCGTTTACTCTTTTTTCTAACCATAGGCCGACGAGAACGCCGGCCAGCCCTTGCCTATTCTAGGTGAAGTGAGGGCGTTACGACCTTTGCTTGGTTCAGTGTGAGGGCCAGACTACCTCACCTTTGGCCAACGAGATCCTAGGGTTAGAACAAAAAAAAAAAAAAAGAAAAGGGAAAAGGTAAAAGGTAAAAATATCAAAATAAAAATTTTAAAAATATTAATGTATTATTAAAATGTATCTATGTCAGTGTCGGCCATCATACGCTAGTCATGTCACGTAAGATAACAAATATCGCGTCAACTATTTTCAGTCAAAATTGATCGAACGGACTCAATTAGCAAAATATAAAAATGCTTGAGATTCAATCGGCAAAATTAAAAATTTTATGATTGAATTGGTAAAGTGCAATAGAATTAGGACTTTTGGGATGATTTTACTGGATCATTTAGAAAGTTTCATAAGGGCTTTGCTAACATAACAGTATTTGGGTTACTATAAGAATAATCGCTTATTGTGATCCATAAATTCTTTAAAAAAAATATTTAATCTACTATGCAAATGACAATCTATCTTGAATAATAAAATATCAAATAACAAATAATTAAAAATTATTGTGGAATCCACTTCTTTAGAATTTGTAATTCACAAGTTATTGTTATCACAATAACCCAAAAAGTGTGATGCTAGCAAATCTCTTTCATAATAAGCACGTACGCTAATTATGAAAGGATTAACTTTATAAATTGTGGAGCACAAAATAATCACCTTATCCTTCTAAATGGGCGCTTTTCATATCTATGCAGCACCGACCCTTGAAACTAATCATTTTTACCACTGAAGCATTTGCCGATATTTACTACTGTGTGGCACGTCCTCGTTCTTCTTCACGAAGTCTTTTTTCTGTCTTGTCTCAAAACACATGCCCGCGGTATTTTTTGAACAAATGAGTACACACCAAAAGTTGCATTTTTCTGTATCTGTGAGGATAGGGTAAAGTGGGATTTGAAGTCCTTTAAATATCCTCGCATTGTAAAAATATATTTGGTACGACCTAAAATAAGATTTAGAATTTTGGAAAAAATCTTTAAATATTTTTTGAAAATCCACTACCTAAAACAGATTTGAATTTCGACAGAACAGAATGATTTGAAAATATTGGAGAATCCTAATAGTTTGGAAATGTTTAAAAATCTTTGACGGTCCCATCTTCGATCGACTCCTTACTATACGCGAGACTCAAACCCTTCCGACCACATATTTGGGAGGTCGATCTTGGAGTGCGGCGACTCTCAACCATTACAACCCGATTTGAACATTAAGGCTTAGTAATCATTTTAAAAGAGACTCAACCCTAACCATAAGGCGTTTAAAACTACCCGGTTCATAAGAATACATAATCAAGAGAAATTCTTCTTCTTTTTTTAACAGGCATTTGTCGTTTGCTTACGAAAGCCTCTGGCGTATTTTGTAATTATTATTAAAGAACAAGAACTAAATGGACCAAAGAAATGTCCAAAATGAGATTCCGGTCAATGCAACCGACAGCTCGTGAGGAGTTACGTCCAATTGGACCCAAGGTTCTTCGTGAGTTTTGATGGGGCCCTTATGCTTTGATGAATCCCATCAGAGGTTCCATAAATTGGCGTTCATCGATTTTGACAAAAACGTCTAGACTTTCTTAAATATCTTCGATAGTATTTAAGTGTGATGTTGTATTTTTCCCGGAATGTCTTCGCAAAATATGAATATCTTCAACAATAGCTGGACACAGGTCCAATCACTATATGTATACGTACACAACCACACGTGATTTCGATAGCTTTTTTGTGCTTGAATTCCACAACTGAAGGCTACGAGTTGACACGCATTTGAAACAAATGAATTGTACAATATGTTCACTTATTTATTTACGAAAAAAGACAAACGAACAACTTTGTTTTTAGCCAACATGGAACGGGAGTGGCTCTACATAAGCACCTCCAAGGTTTCCTCTCTCCTCACCAAATCAACCTGAACGTTCAATTTCGAAAGTTGAGTGATGAAGTACTTTGTGGCTCTCTTCCTAGCTCTTCCAATTGCCATAAGCATCACTCTCTTTTCATCTCCTTCACATGCCATCTCCTCATGCAATGGCTCTTGTCATACCCTAGATGACTGCACCGGCCAATTGATATGCATCAACGGGAGGTGCCGTGACGATCCCGACGTAGGCACGCACACGTGTCCCAATACTCCATCACTGTCCGATGGAGGATGTCGACCCTCAGGCACTGTGCATTGCCAAGGCCAATCCTTCCCTAAATATCGTTGCTCGCCCCCGGTAAGGTCTTCCACTCGAGCGACCTTGACGAACAACGATTTCAGCGAATCCGGTGGTGGTGGCGCGTCAGAGTGTGACGGCAGATACCACAAGAATTCGGAGTTGATTGTTGCATTGTCAACCGGGTGGTATGCTGGCGGGTCTCGATGTGGAGATAGGATCGAGATAACATCCACGAAGACCGGGAGAAGCGTGATGGCCAAGGTAGTTGACGAGTGCGACTCTATGAATGGGTGTCCTCTATGCGGAAACAACATCGTCGATGGTTCAAATGCGGTGTGACACGCTCTGGGGCTAGACATAGAAGTGGGTGGATAGGATGTCACGTGGTCCATTGCATAGAAACATTTGCGTTTTCCTTCCCTGGAGACGATCAAAATGAGGCCATGCGTATATGGAGTTCAAATGTGCAAAATAAGATGTCAGCGTGATAAAACTGGCAAAGAAACTTAGGGAAATGCTTGTAAGAGAAAATAATATGCAGAGGTTGAAATAATAATAATAATGCTAACAAGTCGTAGTAGTATTACTGTGCTTGTCCTTCAAGAGATAATATAGTCTCTTGAGTTATATATTTGTGACAGATGAATTGGAGATTCCTTGTCGAGTATTCAATCGCATCTCTCAAATTCCTTTTGTGCAATTAAGTTTCTAAACTATATACTTTTTCTTTTTCAGATAGGTGATCTATTCGGTAAAAATACAAAAAGGAATGCTGACGTGGCCATTAAAATATGACGTGCCACCTTACATAGCAATTAAATTACAAAAAAGTTATTAGGGGCCGGCATTTTAGGCAAAGACTTAGTGAAAGCCCCGTTAGCCCTTATTGCCACCTTCGCTGCTGAAAAAGCAATGCTATCGTCGCCCCGCCGTGGCAAGAGGACGACCCTCGCCATCAGAGCGGTGGCAGGACGGATTTGCACTTGGCAGCGTACGAAGTCAGAAATTGTCCTACGCCTAAAACCGATATCTAATAAGAAACGTTTTTTTATCAAAGTATTGACTACGCTTAATGCTACGATTAGTACTATAGTAATACCGTATACTTTTTATCTAGCTGTCTAGAAAGTGACTCTGGGGCTTCGGTCTAATCTTTTTCTTCAAACAAGCACGGCCGAGGTGGAGATATCAGTCCATCGTCCTATTTAATAAAATGCTAGAGTATACATGTCGTGATCCCCACAGCATTCGTGTAAAGAAAATTTCATGCCGTAAATGTACTCTTATACAGGCTTATATTTCCATGCAACTATGTGATAGAAGATTTCTAGATTGAAGTGGAGCCAGAAACATGATAATGCTGAAAATGATCACTAGTCATGAAATCCAACCCGATGCCTTTGGTCTTTGGAGCTACACAAGTAAGGGCGTGTTTGGTAACGCTTTTATTCCGGGGAACGATTTTTTATCAGAAATTATTTTTTCTAATTCTATTCTCGGGAATAATTTCTGAGCAAAAAAATGCGTTTGATAACTTCCCAAAATTTCTATTCCCGGGATAAAAATACGTTTGGTAGGATTCTTATATTTTTTTTATTTCTTTTAATTTTTTTTAATTTTTTAATTTTTTATTATTTTTTTCCTTTTTCTTTTTCTTTTTGGCTGGTCGTCGGCCACAGGTCCAGCGAGCTCACTAGAGGCCAGCCTGGCCACGACAAGCCTCGGCCTCACCCAGGCAGCGCGAGGTCAACCTCACCCCAGCTTGGCGAGGCCCAACCTCGTGCCGCTTGGGAGGTCGAGGCCGAGCCTCGCCGGTGGCTGGGCGAAATTGACGAGCCTCACCATGGCTTGGCATCTCCAAGGGTCGGCGACGCTCCGGCGAGATCACCGGCCAAAAGGAAGAAGAAAAGGAAGAAAAGAAAGAGAAGAAGAAAGAAGAGAGAGAAAAAAATAGATTCTAGAAATTGTTCCCAGGAACAAAAAGTTGTTTTTTTCTACTTCTTGTTTCTATTTCGAATCTACATTTTTTGTTCCCGAGACTAAAATTTTTATTGAATATATTTCTATTCTTTTTTCATTCCATGAAATAAAAGAATAGAAATAGTTGCTCCAAGGAATAGAAACAAAATTTACCAAACAGGGCCTAATCTAGCCAGAAAGCATATAACCATCTCCACGAGGTCTCTTCCCACACGACAATTCCAGCACGAAGACTTCTTTCACACTGCCAGAATTTATTGAACTTAGGGCTGAATTTCCGGCCAATTACGGCCGGTGGATTATTCAAAGTTCTATGTAACAAGTTCTTTTCCCAAGTTCTAAGTTAGTTTTCAATGGATCCATCGAGTTGCTTGTGCTGTCTGCATTCCAATTGACTTCTATGTTTAAATTCTAAGACACCTCGCTTCTTCTTCTAGTGTTATTGCCGTATGACGTGATGTATAGATGTAATATCTTCTCGTGTATGGGACGATATAAGAGTTTCACTAACGTACCAAGTAAAAGATCTAAATGTTTTACACAGACATCAAAGAAATTATGTGGCTGGACTTTTTCGAATGGAAGAAACAAGTGGAAGTCCATTTTGGGTGGGCGGAGAATGAATCCGTTGTAGTTGGGTAAATCTCCAAACACGTTCAAGTTATAATCAAAAGCACGATTATAATGATAATGACCTCATCAGAGCTTCCTTTCTCAAATCATCATGGCGGAAAATTCATTCTAGATGTAAAGTGGTGAATTTGAACCAATTAAATGGTACCTAAAATGTGCGACACACGGAATGCAGTAAATTCTCGATTGATCAATTGATAGAGCCAAATTGAAATATGATCTTGATCAATTACTAGCATTGAAATGTTCCGGTAAATGTGAAGATGGTGACTCCATGATGAGTGAGGCACGAGTATATTGAGCCATGTCTTTCATTCTTAAATTAAGGTTTTGTCAAAAGCTTGAAATTCGCTCAAAGTCGTGAGTCTTCCACGAAGTAATTTTCTTTCTTAGGCCATTGACATTTGCAATCATGCAATATTACAGAATTTTTATGGAAAAAGTACAAAAAAAGTCATAAATATATTACATTAATATTAATTTGATTCTAAACATTCTTACATTGGTACCATTAAGTCCATCCAACCAATGTAAGTTGGAATTGCATACATGGATGCCAGTCATCTTATATGGCATGATCAGCGCCGATGTGGACATTTTTGACAATATCTAACTAATTTTCTGAATTTTTCTTTCTTTCTTTTTATTCCTCGTGACCCTCACTAGTCACTGGGGAGGGTTACACAGAGCCAATGAGGCCGCAAAGGCCCTCACTAGATTTGGGTGAGGGCCGCCTCACCCGCGGCTAGCGCATTGGCCATAATGAAAGGAAAAAATGAAAAAAAAATTATAAAAAAATTCAAAAACTATTAAAATGATATTAAAAATGTTAATATTAGTGCCGGGCATGCCAAGTAAAATGACCCACTCTTAATTTGGCCGGATTCACTGAATTTGTACCAATGTGAAAATGTTTACGATTAAATAGACACCATTGAAATATTTATAACTGAATTAGAGGATTCTTTTCATATTTTTTTCCCAAACTTTAATCAAGCAGAACAAATGCTCTCTTTTGGCATATATATATATATAACACTGCTGCTTAAGCATAAAAGAGTTCTCAAAGGCTCGTAAAACACGTTGCCTCTATCTTCTTCATCGTTTGCCTAGAGAAGTTAAATTAATATACGTGAAAGAACAATGGGAGAATATGAATAATTTGTTCGTAAAGTGACACGTCAAGTTATATCGATCTCGACGTCTCTAGCATCGCTCATTAATATAAATTAGAGGGGTTTCTTTTGAACTTGCTACTACCGGAAATGATTAACTACATGAGCGTCGACGTGTGCATAAATGATGTTAATACTGAATATATAATTTATTTTTGCCACCCTGTAAATCATGAATGGATTGAACAGAACATGAAATTTTCAGCTGTTAGTTCCCTTTACAGAATTCAACTTTAGGCAAGTCTCTGAATGCTCATGGATGAGTGAATATCTCAATGACCCTTGTTGTGCTTGTGATCTTCGAGTGCTTCTGACTCATTTTTTGACAAGCGAAGGCAGAACAAACACTATTTCCTTTCTTTGTCCGTCCGAACATCAACGAACTCGAAGTCCTTTCTCTGACTTTGGTTGCCTGTTGTATGCATCATTTGACCTGTTTAGACCTGTTCAACGAGTGTCGCCCCTGGCCTATTCACCTGTTTAGACCTGTTGCTTCTGAAGAAGTAAATAAAATACGGTTTAGAAATCTGAGTTGTCTGATGAAATCGTGTGCTGCAAACACGGCCCGATTTTCACCATACTTGGAATTCTGGAAAACTTTTGCGTATTAGATGCTTGTAAGAAGAAAAAAGTTAAATGTCCGAAGTGAGAAAAACGAAATTGTTTGTTGAAGTCGAGTCAATCTTGTTTGTTAATGAGCTTTAGCTATAGACTTTCTAGTTTCTATTGGATATTGCTTCTCACTTCTTCAATTCGAGAGAGAATTACAGACCCAAAAAAGACTCGAGAGAATATTCAATAAATCCAATACAAAATTAAATCTGGACCGTCGGATTTGATGAGATCCACGTATGATTGGCATGGATTGCCTAACAATATAGGGACTGTTTTCATCATTCTTAGTATTTTGTATTAATTTTAGTCAGGCAAACATGCGCGAATCCCTATATAATATAATCGAGACAACATATGACGAGATGGGAACAGGTTCCATTAAATTAGAATAAGAACATTCGTCTTCAGTCACTCCTGAATTCTTCACCAGAGACGCTAGTGATCAGATAGACTCATCCCCAGAACGTTCAAGAACAGGCAATGTAGAAAAAGAGCAAGAAGCAACCTCAAATGCATATGCTCTTTTTTTCTCGTTTAATAATCTCCATGGTGACGAAATGTTGACCGGCAATTTCAACTGTCTCACACACTCGTCTATGCATTCATACTGCCAAGTCCTCTCAACGTCGTATGCTTAAGCACTCATCCACTGTAACAAGTATTGCATTCCACTCTTTTAAGTCCTATATAAAGAAGCATCTCTTCCCGCACAAAGGACACCCAGCAATACAAAAGAAGAGGAAAGATGAAAGTCTTGGTGACCCGAATCTTGCTTTGCACTATCTTCCTCGTTCTTGCTTTTCATGTTGGTCTCACAACATCAGAAGAAGTTGGTGGGTGTCGACCTGCAAAGGCTTCACCCCTTTCTCAGTTCATATGAATTGTAAGCTTGACGTGGATTTTAGTAACATTTGGTCTCTTTGATGCTGCAGAGGACGAGAGTGAATTCAACTACGATGCAGGGAGTGAGAGAGGTCCAGCTCGGTGGGGAGAGATCAGGAGGGAGTGGGGGATGTGCAGTAGTGGGTCGATGCAGTCGCCAATCGATCTCTCGAGCGAGAGGGTCCAAGTGGTGGCCCATTTGGGAAGACTGAAGAGGTGCTATAAAGCCTCCAATGCCACGCTTAAGAACAGGGGACATGACATCACGGTAGGACTAGACTCACTGTCACCATTTTCGATTTCTGTCATGACTTTGATTAAAGAGCAAGAAAGGCTTCGGTGCCTCTTTTGATCTGTAACTATAAATGTTAAATGTATGACGACATTTTTCAAACGACAAGTTTTATAGAAGTGACACCCGACAGTTTCATCGGATGTAACTATGATGAGCATGGTTTTTTCTGTGAGTTAATGCAGTTGAGGTGGGAAGGAGGTGCAGGATCCATTTATGCGAACGGAACCCAGTATTTGCTGAAGCAATGCCATTGGCACTCACCCTCCGAGCATGCCGTTAATGGCAGAAGGTGGTCTCTTCTTTTCTTTCTTCCACTAATCGGCCACTATTCTTTTGCAAAGATCAAAGACCCACGACCGCATTACTGAGAAAAGTTCAAATTTTTTTCTTACTAACTCAATTAACAGGTTCGATCTTGAGCTACACATGGTTCACGAAAGCCTAAATGGCGAAGTTGCTGTGGTAGGAGTCATGTACAAGTTGGGCCGACCCGACACTTTTTTGTCAACGGTACACTAGGGATTTATTTGTTGTCGAAATTTAGTACTTGGTTTACGCGTTCAAAACACAATATAAATTTTGTAATGATTTTTAATATGTAGATGATGAAACATATAGAAGATATCGCTGACACCCATGAAGCCGAGAAAGCCATCGGAATAGTGAACCCGAGACGCATAAAAATTGGAAGCAGAAAGTACTACAGATACTTGGGCTCTCTTACGGTGCCTCCCTGCACTGAAAATGTTCTCTGGACCATTGTTCAAAAGGTTTGCAATTTCGTTTTCTTTCTCTTCAAATTTTGGCTCTGGGAGTGGAAATATAGAGCATTTTTTTTTATTATCAAAACAAGATATAATTTCGTTCTAGTAAGACAGCTTTCATAAGAGAAATAGTGAACTTCTCTACTTTCATGGAAGGCTCAAGTAGAATCACACACATGATATGTCTTTATGACATTTCCATTAGCATCATGTACAAAATGATTCGGTTTCTTTTGATGTCCCCTACTGTAATACTTTCGTACTTTCAAGAAAAGCCTAGTACATGACATTCTTTTCTGTTTTGGTGGGGCATCAGGTGAGAACTGTCGGAAGAGAGCAAGCGAAGTTACTGCGCGAAGCTGTTCGTGATGTGAGTTTCAGTCTCTAATTAACTATCCAAATGTAAACGACAAGATTGAACTATTGTGAAAGCAAATATCTGTTTATTGCTTTTGCAGGACTCGGAATTCAACGCCAGGCCATTGCAACCCATAAACATACGCTCGGTGCAGCTATTTAGTCCGACTTACTGCGAATCAGAAAGCGGGGATCCATGATTTCGCTTTTAATGCCCTCGTTGGTGGATGATGCGGAGCTTTCAGTGATATTTTCATGTAATAGTTGCACAAGTTGGTTAAAGGATACTTGACTATATATTAGAACGACCGGAGATTTTGCTCCCCTCGTGTATGCTTATCAGTTTCTCAGTTCATCATTAACAGCTATTACCGTGATCCGGATTCTTTTTCTTGGGTTTTATGCCAGTTATATGCTATCGAGACAGGATAAGAACTTGCAGGCTACTACTGCAATGATGGAGTGAGAGAGAGTAAATCGTGGGTTGATATTTGGTAGCATACTATAGCTGATCTTCACTAAATTGTAAACGGATATGCCGTCGTGGCCATTAAAGTACTGAAATAAAGAAAAGTAAAATCAAAACAAAGTAGAAGAGGGGACATGTAGCTGCAGGTGAGACAGAGGTGGCACCTGCGCATCAGGTAGGGACCGGCGTCCCTGCCTAGACTCCGGTGAAGCCGATGTCGCCCTCACCGCCACCTCCATTACTGAAAGAGCAACATGAGAGTGCGTGGGGCGAGTGAGTCAACGAGTTCGCGACTCTCACTAGCCTCACCACTTGCCAGCGACATCCGCTGTGACCTTGGTACTCTCGACACTCCAGTGGGGACCTACAACCCTCGCTCGAATCTGGAGTGAGTAGGGGACACTCGCCCAAATTCGAGGGTCAGCGGCCCTCGCTACTGCCTGCACATGGAAGAAGATCGAAGAGGGCAATGGTGCTCGCCCGTGAGGTGATGGACATCGTCAAGCTTGGTGACTCGGAGAGACGCGCGTGTTCGTGGACAGCTCGTAGAAGAAGAATCCGTGAGCTACGAGTGCAGAGGTGAGCAAAGTATCCGTCCGTTCAGTTCAGCCAAAACTAATAGGAGACCACTCGTGTCTCCAATTCCGCGGTTAATTTTCTTTAAGGGTAGGCCGGTTCCGTCTAATTTCAGGCAAAACTGATGATGCATTTCTCCATAATCCAGTTCAAAGAAGTAAGCGTATGCGCGAGAGCAACATCCGGATTGTATTGCAAGAAGCATGTCACGTGTAGATCAATGGCAAACCCTAATATCTCCCCCTACGTTAGCAGATAAGGAGCGAGAATTTGATTCATAACCCGTTTACACCGATACATACTCCCTTCTTCATTACTTGCACTACTTCATGAATCACGTCAACGCAAGATCATCTATTTACTTACCATCGCTTCGAGTAGTCCTTCTAGACATTACCCAAAAGGGCTTCCATTAAATGAGGTCAACAAAATTGAAACTGCACCGAGATTATCAAGTCGCCAAACTCATTCAATTTCTCACTTAAGTCCGTCATCAGAAGGGGTAGAAAGAAGCACGAAGACATCTATTACAATTTCGAAATATTTTTCAACACTGACCACTTACTAGTCGGTTTACTAATTTGCTACCCACGTAGTCTCAGAAGCAAGAATAAAATATGGAGCCCATATGCGTTAATGCAAACGATCCCAGAAGAACGAGAAAAGGATCAAAATTTTCTTGAAGCACAAATAAAAGAGGAACACCCAGATGAGCGAAATGTAGAACTCTCTCTCCATTTGCCAAAACTATCACCAAAGCGATATGCAGAAATCACTTGCGCAGAGTACCCATCGTCAAAAAGTAGAGAACCCGTTAAAATCTCTAGACAAACTTCGATCCGGAGACAGGCAACTAGGGATGAGGGGCAGCTGGGCCGGAGATAGGCCGTGGGGGTGGCGACAATGCTGATTAGTCGGGATCAAAGAGAAAGGAGATAGCTCACCAAGACAGAGATTCACGATGGTGAAATCGAAGAAGGAGAGAGAGCGATGAGCTCAGATTGCTTAACTTGCATTGAAACTGGATTTTTAACTAACCCACTAACACCCAATTTTTTTTTGTTTACTTTTCGAAACCCATTATATTCTATGCTATAAGCTTGAGGTGACTCATATGTGACTCATTATAATAACTATGGGTTAAAATATGGATTTAGTACCCATTTTGATAGCCCTAATCACACATAACCGCATCCCAGTGTCACTTTGAAAGAAAGGGTATAGGCCAACCGATCCATGAACCTTGCTCAACGTATATTATCATGGAGGTTCTTCTTAATGACAAGCAAGCTTTTCTCATATTAGAAAACTCCAAACTCACATGACTAAAACCAAAACTTGATCAGTGGCCTGGATATAGAATTTTTTTGCATTTGACAATTTACAGAAACTTTTGCCCTCCTCCTAAAAATGAGATTTAATAATAATAAGGAATGTTTTTATCAAAGTATTGACTGCAGTCAATACAAAGAAATATCATACATTAAAAGTGCACTCTTTATATAACTATTTAACGAGTGTAAGGAGGACGACCAAACCTATGTCGATATTCAAGGTGCATGTCCAACGTATGCAAGGAAAATTCTAAATTAAGGACCGAAGTGCTTTCATTTTCTCTAATAAAGATTTGAAATTGACATTATTTCAAATAAAAGCCTAAAATTGCCATATATGGCTATTTCAAATAAGGGCCTAGTCTCGCTGGCCAAATAAATATTCAGGCCGATAAGAAATATGTTCATCCAAACAAAAATTAAATTTAAATCAAATTAGATGAAAATTTTTTAAAAAAAACTTTTAAAAAATGAAAAACACAAGCAGGAGAGCTGACCACAACCCCATCGCCGATGGGACGATGATGAAGGCCGATAGGATCATTGACGCCTAGAAGTGGGAGAGGGCAACGACCCTCTCCTAGATCTCCTAGATCTAGGCGAGGGTTGCCAACACTCGCGCAGACCTAGCAACCCTTGCAAAGCGCCTCCAGACCTTGGGTGGCGACCCTCGCCCAAATTTAGGAGAGGATTGCCACCCTATCCTACTTCCAGTGAGGTGGCGAGGGTCGCCGGCCCTCGCCAAAGCATCGTGATCCCGCCGGCCTTCACCACCTCCCCACCGGCGATGGGGCGGCGGCCAATGTTTTCCTTTTGTTTTGTTTTTTTCATGAAAAGAAAAAAAAAGGAAAAATTAAAAATTTTAAAAGACAAAATTGTCCTTCACAATCGATGAGTTCAAGCCATTATTTGAGATTGAAATAGGCACTTCAGGCCTTTATTTAAAATAAGATCCACTTTAGACCCTTATTTGAGAAAATAAGGACATTTCAGGCTCTTATTTGAAATAATATCCACTGTAGGCCTTTAATTGAGAAACTGATTGTATTTCAAGCGCTTATTTGGAATTTTCCCACGTATGCATGAAGAGGGGACATGCCTCCTCATCAAGAGCGATAAGGAGACTTGATTTGAGAGAAATTGCAGTGGAGGAACGCGAAGATAACTACGAATTGCACGACACCCCAAAATTAACTCTTCCTTTTGTAGAAAGCTAATAAGTAAATGTGGCAAGGACATCAAGATATTATGGTTAAAGTTCGTTGACAATAGCTCCTACAATTTCTTTTATTTAATAGCAGGTATAGAAACATCGCCAAGCGCCAGTCTAGCATTTCTCTTCACACGAGCATAGTTGAGGTTGGGAAAAATTACCGAAAAAATACTCAAATTATTGTATTTATACCAATTCAATAACAAATCTTTCAATTGTGTCAATTGAGTCCTAAACTTTTTTTTGTTTTGACAATCGAGTCCATTTGACCAACTTTAGCCGAAAGTTGCAAACATGGAAACTGATAGTGCCACGTAGGGTGGCCGGTTTTGACGTGAATAATTTTTATAAAAAATTTCTGAATTTTTTTAAAAAAATTACTTTTCCTTTTTTTCTACTAAGTCCAACGAGAGTCATCGGCCAACTCTCGCTGGTCATAAGCCATATTAGCGTTGGTTATGCTATGTAAGATGGCTGACATTCGTATTAGCGATTCCCAATTACAATTGGCCAAATGGATTACCATGGCAAAATGTGAAAAGAGGTTTAAGATTAAATTGACACAAGTGCAATAAATTTAAAACTTTTTTGATAATTTTCTCATTTGAGATTGAGATATCGATCCATTGCCATATTTTGGTAAACGCCAATGAGTACACATGTCACGATCTCAAGAGCGTTCGTGTAAAGAAAATTTTACTTCGTCAACATATGCTACAAAAATCTTTTAGATAATAGTATTTACATGTGACCACCTAGTAGAAATTTTTCAGATTGACGCGGTCACAAACGCCCCCATATCGCCAAACCACGGTAACGCCATAGACGAAACACAATAACCCTTAAAGTAATGTAAAGCGAATTATACCTTTTTTCTTCCCTCGAGTTTAGTCATGAAATTCAACACGAAGTCTTGGCCTTTCGAGCTGCGGAAACTTGTAATTTAGTCAAAAAACACATTACTATCCCCCACCTGGTCTTCTTTTCCCACAAACTTAGGTGCGATAGAATTGGGTTGATGATGCCCAGAAGGTAACGTATCTATGAAGTGGGAGACTAAAATTTTCAGCATGAAGACTTCTTCCACGCTGCCATAATATTTTAAAGCTATGGGCTGAATGTCCGGCCAACTACGGCAGTTGATTTTTTTTAAGCTCCATGTAGTAATTTCTTTTCCCAAGTTTAAAGTTGGTTTTGAATAAATCATTTGCATTCTAATTAACTTTTACGTTTCAATTTAAAAACCCCTCGCTTCTTTTACATGTGGCATTACCGTGTTATGTCACGTGTAGAAAAAATATCTTTCCATATGTGGCATGGCACGATTTATAAGTTTCATTAGTAAATCAAATAAAAGATCTAAATGTTTCACGCAATTGATTTCGTTCAACCAATTTGAATGGAAGAAATAGGTGGAAGTCCATTTTGGGTGGGTGGAGAATGAATCCGCTGTAGTTGGTCGATCTCAAAGCATGATTATGGTGATAAATGACCTCATCATGTAGGAAAAAAAATTCACTCTACTAAAGTCTAATTGAAATTTTCAAGTGGATGTGAAATGGGCCTTCATGTGAGGATGATGACTCCCATGCTGACCGAGGCACGACTATGTTGGTCCCGAGGCACGAGTATGTTGGTACATATCTTTCATTCTCAAATTAGGGTTTTTTTATTCTAAAGCTTGGAATTCCGCTCGGACTAACGAATTTTCTTCTACAAAGTAATTATTTTCCTATGCCATGGACATTTGCCATTACGCAATGACGCAGAAATGCAGGACTTTAATGAAACAAAACAAATGCTGTCTTTTGGCATTTCATTCCCAGGAAGATATAACAATTAATTTATGCAGGGCTTATCCAACGACTCCTGCAGAAATGCAGGACTCTTTCTTCTTCATCGCTTGCAGAGAGAGAGAAGCCAAATCAATATTTGTGAAAGAATAATGGCAGCGTATGAATAATCCGTTCGTAAAGTGACGACTCAAATTCGTATATCGCAAGTGAAAAAAATAAGTTTTTATATCGATCTCAAAATCTCTGGTATTACCCATTAATTTAAATTAGAGATTACTTTTGGATTTGCTGCTATAGAAAATAATCAACTATATAAGCATCGATGTCCGAATAAATGATGCTAACATTGAAAATATGATTTACTCAAGAAAAATGTCCAAAAAGTCCTAAATATATTGTATAAATGTCAATTTATCCCTAAACCTTTTAATAATACTAATTTAGTTTTAAAATTTTTAATATAGAGTCAATTCAGTCATTTTGGCTAATTTTGGTCGGAGATTGCGAGCCAACCGGCCTACGTGGCACACAAACGTGCAAAGTATTAAGTGCGCCTAGTAATAGCGCATTCATACACAGATATTGTAGGGTCTAACTCACACTTAACATTTTCTTTGAATACACTAGAAAAGGCTCATACTTATAAATTAGTCTATCTCCTCCCAACTTTTCTGTGTGTGATAAAGAAAACCACATTTTGTTTGTTTTACAAACAAACAACCAACAACAATCCTTGCTCAAAATCTAGAGTGAGGAGACGAAGCTCGCCCAAATTCCAGGGTCAACGGCCCTCGCTACTGCCTGCACGTTGAAAAAGATCGAAGAGGGCAATGGTGCTCACCCGCGAGGTGATGGACATCGTCAAGCTCGGGGACTCGGAGAGGTGCGTGTCCGTGGACAGCTCGTTGAAGAAGAATCAGTGAGCAAAGAATCCGTCCGTTCAATTTCAGCCAAAACTAAGAGGAGACCACTCTACGTCTCCCATTCCGTGGTTAAATTTCTGTAAGGATAGATTGGTTCCGTCTAATTTCAGGCAAAACTGATGATGCATTTCTCCATAATCCAGTTCAGGGAAGTAAGCGTGTGCGCGAGAACAACATGCGGATTGTATTGCAAGAAGCATGTCACGGGTAGATCAATGGCAAACCCTAATATCTCCCCTACTTTAGCAGATAAGGAGCGAGAATTTGATTCATAACCGGTTTACACCGATACATATTTCGACAATCAAATAGCTCCCTTCTTCATTACTTGCGCTAGTTCATGAATCACGTCAACGCAAGATCATCTAGCTACTTACTTGCAGTGGCTGGCCTCGTTCTGCATTTGACAGGACAAGACCTCTTGTTATTCCCATGGACATGCAACCGGCATTATGAAGAGAAGGCATTCCATTATACCATCGCCTCGAGTGGTCTTACAGCTAACTATTCTAAAAATTGATGAAGATGTGGTTTGACATTTAATTATTTTTAACACTCATCTTTAAGCGTAGACTAGACTTTGGCATAAGCCTAAAAAGCATGGAAATATATAATTGGGGAGGCAAATAGGGGCTTAGAAAGATTTGAACTCGAGACTTCCTGCTCTGATACAAGTGAGATTTGGTGAGACCACAATCAAAAAAGTTGGTATTAATTCTATAAAATTTTCAGAAAAATTGTTCGAAAAGTCCTAAACCTATCACACTTTTGCCAATTCAGCCTTAAATCTTTCAACTTTGCCAATTTAATCCTAAACATTTTCATTTCTTACCAATTTAGTCCATTCAGCCAATTTTGGTTGGAAATTGTTGATGTGGATAGACGGCACTGATGTGGCACTTTTTTTAATAATATTTTGAATTTTTTTATGTTTTTTCTCTTTTTTTAAAACTTTTTTTTTTGAGTTTTTGGATCTAGGGACCCTTGCCGGCCAAAGGCGAGGCCAGGCCGACCCTTGTCAACTCTAGGCGAGGGCCACGACACCCTTGCCGGTGAAAGTAAGGGCGCGCGAGCCCCGCCCTTGCCAGGCCAAATCTGGCGAGGGCGTCCCGACGGAGGCGGGGTCGTCGGCTTTCGCAAGCGAGGGCGAGGGTTGACCGGCAACCCTAGCCGGCCCTAGATCCAAAAAATAAAGAAGGAGGAAGGGAAGAAGAAGAAATATAAAAAAAAAAAAAAAAAAAAAAAACAAAATATTTAAAAAAAAATGCTACGTCGGTGTCGGCTATCCATATCAATAATTTTGAGCCAAAATTGGCCGAATGGAATCAATTGGCAAGAAATGAAAGAATTTATGACTAAATTGACAAAAAATGAAAATGTTTAGAATATCGACAAAATTGAAAGATTTAGGATTGAATTGGCAAAAATATAATAGGTTCAGAATTTTTGGACAATTTTTTCTAAAATTTTCAACTCAAAGCCTCCTTCCTAAAATGCTCTTTCTTGAGAATTTTTTCAACGCCAGCCGAATAGGCCACGTTTGCTCAAAGTAGTAGAAAAAAGCACAAAGACATCTATTCCAATTTCGAAATATCCTCGACACTGACCAAATGGTCAGTTTACTCATTCGCAACGCACGAAGTCTTTGAAGCGCAAGATTAAAAAATAGAGCCCATATG
Organism: Eucalyptus tenuipes; assembly: GCA_014182365.1. Classification (NCBI taxonomy): domain Eukaryota; kingdom Viridiplantae; phylum Streptophyta; class Magnoliopsida; order Myrtales; family Myrtaceae; genus Eucalyptus; species Eucalyptus tenuipes. The sequence goes on along the minus strand of CM024538.1, from coordinate 24,360,436 downwards.
CGTTAATGCAAATGATCCCCAAAAAACAAGAAAAGGATCAAAATTTTCTTGAAGCACAAATAAAAGAGTAAGCACCAAGATGAGCGAAATGCAGGACTCCCTCTCCATTTGCCAAAACTAACACCGAAGCGATCTGCAGAAATCACTCGCGCAAAGTACCCATCATCAAAAAGTGGAGAACCCACGAAAATCCCTAGACAAAATTTCGATCTGGAGATTAGCGACTAGAGATGAGTGGTGGTGGCGCCGGAGATAGGCCGTGGGGGTGGCGACGACGCTAATTAGTTGGGATCAAAGAGAAAGGAGAAGACTCACCAAGACAAAGATTCACGATGGTGAAATGAAAGAGGGAGAGAGAAAGAAGAGCTCAGATCACTTAATTTGGGTTGGAATTGGATTTCTAATTGACCCACTAACACCCATTTCCTGGAGCTTTACTTTTCAGAACCCATTATAATTATGCCATGAGCTTGAGGTGACTCATATATAACCCGTTATAATAATTATGGATTAAAATATGAATTTATCATCAATTTTGACAGTCCTAATGACACATAACCGCATCCCAATTTCACTTTGAAAGATAGGATATAGGCCTACCGATCCATGAAACCATGTTTATCAGAGTTTTTTTCATAATCTCTCCTTAGGTTAAGAAACTCCAAATCCATGAAATGTCCCACTAATCTCATATGACTCAAATCAAAATTAGGTCAGTGGCCCGGACATAGAATTGTTTGCTCTGACGACATATGAAAACAATTTGCCTTGCTCTTAAAAATGATATTTATTAATAAGGAATGATTTGATCAATGTATTGATAACACTCGATACAAAGAAATATGGTACATTAAAAGTCGAACTCTTTATATAACTACATAACAAGTGTCAAGAGAACGACCAAAGCTATGTCGACAAAGGTGTGCGTCCAACGTGTGCAAGAAGATATTCGACATACCCTCCTCCTTAAAAGACCTAAAGGAGACTTGGGGTGCGTATAGTGACTTAACGCTTGGTTGGGGAAGAGTTTCTTTTCGAAATAATTCTTTTCTATTTCTACTCCGAGAAATAATTTTTGAGTAAAATAAGGTGTTTGGTAACTACACAAAATTTCTACTCTAGAAATAGAAAAAGAATATAAATGTGTTTGGTACGAAACAGTTTTGTTTTTGTATTTATTCGTTTTTTATTCTTGCTCACGGATCGCCGACCACCGGCGGCCGGCGGTGGTGGCGGGTGGTCGACGGTGGCTCCAAGCGGTTGGAGGTGGCCGCGGCGAGAGAGAGGAACAAAAGAAAAATAAAAAAAAGAGAATTGGCTTATTTCTAGAAATTGTTCTCGAAAACAAGAAGCTACTTTTTTTTATTTATTGTTTCTATTTCAAATTTATTCGAGCTACTTTTCTATTCCGAGGAATAGAAAATAAGTTAGCGTTACATTAAATGGATTTCTATTCTTTTTTTTTGTTTCGGGGAACAAAAGAACAGAAATCGGGAAGATCGAAATGTTACCATACACGTCCTTGATTTGAGAGAAATTGAAATGCGGAAAGCGAAGATAACTACGAATTGCACGATACCCCAAAATTTACTCTTCCTTTTGTACAAAGCAACTAAATAAATGCCGCAAGGACGTTAAACGAGTTATTATGGTTAAAGCTCATAGACAATGGCTCTCACAATTTCTTCAATTTAATAGCAGGTATATAAACACCAATAGTCAGTACCCAAGCATAGTTGAAATTGGGAAAAGTTATCAAAAAAAAATCCTCAACTTATTACATTTGTACCAATTCAATTATAAACCTTTTAATTATGTAAATTGAGTCCTAAATCTCTTTATGTTTTGACAATTGAATACATCTAGTCAATTTTAGCTGAAAATTGCAAATGTGGACACTGATAATGCTATGTAAGATGATCGGTTTAGACGTGGACTATTTCGATAAAAAAAATTCTCAAGGTATTTTTTATTTTTTTTTCTTTTCATTTCTTTTATTAAGTTCAGCAAGGGTCATCGGCCAACTCTCGCCAATCACAAGTCACATCAACGCCGGTTGTACTACGTAAGATAGCTAGCATCCATGTCAACGATTCTCAACTACAATTGACTGAATGAACTCATTAGACAAAACGTAAATAGGTATTTAAAACTAAATTGACATAAATAGATCTAAAACTTTTTTGATAATTTTCTTTTTTGAGATTGAGATATCAGTCCATCACCATAGTTTGTAAATGGCAATGAGTATACATGTCACGATCTCAAGAGCGTTCGTGTAAAGAAAATTTTATTTTACTTTGTCAACATATGCTATACCTAGTAGAAATTTTTCAGATTGATGACGCCGCCCCCCCCGCCCCCGCCAACCCACCCACCAAACCACGGTAATGCCACAGACGAAACATAGTAACCCTTAAGTAATGTAAAGCGAATTATACATTTTTTGCTCCCTCGAATTTAGGGATGAAATTCAACACGAAGTCTTGGTTCGTTCGAGCTGCGGAAACTTAGGTGTAATTTAGTCAGAAACACATTACCATCCCCCACCTGGTCTTCTCTTCCCACAAACTTAGGTGCGATATGCCCAGAAGATAACGTATCTATGAAGTGGGAGACTAAAATTTTCAGCATGAAGACTTCTTCCACACTGCCGTAATTTTTTACAGCTTTGGGCTGAATGTCCGGCCAATTACGGCAGTTGATTTTTTTTGAAGCTCCATGTAGTAATTTCTTTTACCAAGTTTAAAGTTGTTTTTCAATAAATCATTTGCATTCCAATCAACTTTTACACTTCAATTTTAAAACACCTTGCCTTTTTTATATGTGGCATTACCATGTGACATGACGTGTAGATAAAATATCTTTTCGTATGTGACACGGCACGATTTATAAGTTATATCTTTCCGTATGTGACACGGCACGATTTATAAGTTTTACTAATAAACCAAATAAAAGATCCAAATGTTTCACGTGACTATCAAGAAATTGATTTTGTTCCACCAATTTGAATGGAAGAAATAAGTGGAGGTCCATTTTGGGTGAGTGGAGGTCGAATCCGCTGTAGTTGGTAGATCTCTAAGCATGGTCAAGTCATAATCAAAAGCGTGATTATGGTGATAAATCACATCATCAGAGCTTCCTTTCTCAAACGACATTACCCTTTTCTACAAAATCCAATATCATCTTGTTGAAAAAAAAAAAAAATTCACTGTACTAAAATCTCATTGAAATTTACAAGTTAATGTGAAATGGGCCTTCATGTGAGGATGATGACTCCCATGCTGACCGGGCACGACTATGTTGGTCCATATCTTTCATTCTCAAATTAGGTTTTCTTTTATTCTAAAGCTTGGAATTCCGCTCGGACACGCGAGTTCTACAAAGTAAATTTTTTCTTAGGCCATTGACATTTGCCATCACGCAATGATGCAGTAATGCAGGACTTTAATGAAACAAAACAAATGCTCCTTTTTGGCATTTCATTCCCAGGAAGATATAACAATCAATTTATACAGGGCCTATTCAACGAATTCTGCTCAAGTGTAAAAGAGTTCTCAAAAAAACTTGTCAAACACGTGACTCTATTTTCTTCATCGTTTGCAGAGAGAGAGAAGCCAAATCAATATATGTGAAAACAACAATGGCAGAGTATGAATAATTCGTTCGTAAAGTGATGAGTCAAATTCGCATATTGCAAGTGAAAAAAATAAGTTTTCACATAAATCTCGACATCTCTAACATCGTATGTCAATTTAAATTAGAGATTACTTTTGGATTTGCTGTTGTCAAAATTAATCAACTCTATGAGTATCGATGTCCAAATAAATGATGCTAATATTGAAAATATGATTTACTCGGGAAAAGTGTCCGAAAAGTTCTAAACCTATTTTATAATATCAATTTATTCCCAAATGTTTTTAATGATGCCAATTTATTTTTAAATCTTAAACCTTTTTAATATATAGCCAATTCAATCCTTCCGGTTAATTTTGGCCGGATATTGCTAACCAACAAGCCTACATGGCATGGCCGGCTAGCGTTGACGTGAATAATTTTTAATAATTTTTTAAACTATGTATTCATTTTTTTTTCTTTCTCTTTCTTTCTTTTTGTCCTTTCCCTCCCTCCAGCCGATCACTAAGGTCACAGGCGAGGCTCGACCCTCGATAGCCCAATGTTAGGCCACCCTCACAACCTCTTGTGAGGGCTTGAGCCTTGCTAAGGGTTGGACAAGGCATGACCCCACTGACCCTTGCCTTGGAGTTGCCAAGGTTCGGCAATCGATTGGAGAAAGGGGAAGGGGAAAAAGAAAGAGAAAGAGAAAGAGAAAGTAAAATAAAATAAAAATGAAAGATATTAAAATTTGTTTACATCAGCGCGGGCCATACACATAGGCCATCCGACATCCACATCAGCAATTTCCAATCAAAATTAGCCGAAAGAATTTACTTGGCTCAAGGTCAAAAAGTTTATGATTAAATTGGTGATATTAAAAGGTTTAAGATTAAATTGATAATAGATTTATGACTTTTTTGACATTTTTCCATGATTTACTCTTGCCCCTTGCAAATAACCAGTGGATTCAACAAAATATGAAATTTTCAGCTATAAATTCCCTTTATGGGATTCAGCTTTAGGCAAGTCTCCTAATGCTCGTAGACAAGTAGAGATCTCAACTTCTCTTGTCGTGTATGATCTTCTAGGGCTTCTAACTTAGACTTTCTACAAATGAATGCAAAACAAACATGATTTGTATATATCACTTTTTCATAGTATTGAAGGCTTAGTTTACTTTATGAAAAATGAATGATTTGTGAAATATTTATTTTAAAAACGATTCATTTTATAATTTATACAAATGAATGAACAATATATATTTTTATTGTTCACAAAAATGTTTAGATATAAATTTTTATTGATGATTAAAACGTTAATGTGAGAATGGTGAATCGCATGCTGACCGAGGCACGAGTATGTCGGTCCATATCTTTCATTCTTAAAATAGGCTTCTTCTTTTTTATTTGCTAAAGCTTGGGATGCGGACTCGCGAGTCGTCTACAAAGTAATTCTTTTTCCTAGGCCATTGACATTTGCCATTACGTAACGATGGAGTAATAGAGAACTTTAATGAGACAAACCAAGGGCCTCGTGAATTTATTTATGCAGGGCTGTCCAATCACTTGTGCTCGAGTGTAAAAGAGTTCTCAAAAAATTCGTCAAGCACGTGAACTCTATCTTCTTCATCGTTTGCAGAGAGAGAAACCAAATCAATATATGGGAAAGAATAATTGGCAGAGCATGATGATTCGTTCATAAAGTGACGAGTCAAATTCGTTGTTAGGTATTCGAATTAAGTTTTGTATATCGATCTCGACATCCCTATCATCACCTCTTGAATCTAAATTAGAGGGGTTTGTTTTAAACTCGCTTCATTAGAATTAATCAACCATATGAGCACAGATGTCCGAATAAATGATGCTAATGTTGAAACTATGATTTATTCTTGCCCCCCTGCAAATCAGGAGTGGATTCAACAAAATATAAAATTTTCATAGGATTAAAAACTCCGTTTGTTTCACGAAAAATGAATAATTTAGAAGATATTTTTCTATAAACGATTCATTTTATAGCTTACACAAATAAGTAAATGATAAATATTTTTATTTTTCACCGAAATATTTAGACATAAATTGTAATCGATAATGATGAAAACATTGTCAATAAACTAATTCTTTCATGCAATCTAAATAATTATTTTTTAGAAAACATTTTATATTATGCGAAATAAACAGAGATATGCGTATTTCTTGGCTTTTTATTTACTGGGCCACCGAAGGAAATCTCTACTATTCTGACCGAGCATCAACTACTTGAAGATCTTTCTTTGACTTTGATGCCTGTTTTTATACATCATTTGACCCGGAGTTGTTTTTTTTATGGGAATTTGACCGGGAGTTCAACGAGTCTCAACTTTGGCATATTTACATGTTCAGACCTGTTGCTTTTGGGTAAGAAAACTGGGAATTCTTTATTTTTTTTCCTAGGCTTTACTCCTAACTCCCAAATGACCCGCCCTGCCCCGTCCCACATCGTACGTTAAATTTCATGCCCATATAAGGTTCCGACAAAGAAAGTGAAATACGGTTTAGAAATCTGATGTGTTTTGACGAAATCGTGCTCCGTAAACACGACCAGATTTTCACCACACAGGAATTCTAGAAAAGTTGTGCCATATTAGATGCTTGCAAGAAGAAAACATTTAGATGTTTTAAGTGAGAAGAACGAAATGGTTTATTGAAATCAAGTCAATCTTGTTTTTCGACGGGGTTCGACTATGAACTCTGTAGATCCTATTGGATCATTTGGTTCTCAACGTCATAACTCTATTAGATTGAATTGCTCCACTTCTTTAACTCAAGAGGGTATTCAATGATTCCAATGCATATGCAAAATGGAATCTCAACCGTCAAATCCAATGAGATCCACGTAAAATGGATATCGATTCCTTAACGGCACGAGCATTGTTTCACCATTATTCATATATTGCATTGATTTGATCACGGAAGCACGTGCATCAATCCCTTCAAAAAATTTAGCCAATAAAATGACAAGAATGGAACAGGTTCCCATTAAACTAGAATAAGAACATTCATCTTCAGTCACTCCTGAATTCGTCACTAAAGACGTAGCACATGGACTCGTCCACAGTTCGTTCAAGAATAGGCGATTGAAAAAAAAAATAACAAGAACAAACCTCAAATGCATATGCTCTTGTTTTCTTGTAATAAACTTCTTGGTGACGAAATGTTGACCGGCAATTTCAAACCGTCTCCCCAGTCGTCTATGCGTTCAGACCGCCAAGTCCTCCCAACGTCTTATGTTCAAGCACTCCATCCACCGTAACAAGTTTTTCATTCCACTCCTTTAAGTCCTTATATAAAGAAGCATCTCTCCCACGACATGGGACACCCAGCATTAAAAAAAAAAGAGGAAAGATGAAACTCTTGGCGACCCAAATCTTGCTTTGCACTATCTTCCTCGTTCTTGCTCTTCATGTTGGCCTCACAAAATCAGAAGAAGTTGGTGGGTTTCGGCCTGCAAAGGCTTCACCCCTTTCTCAGTTCATATGATTTGTGAGCGTAACGTGGAATCTAGTTACATCTGGTCTCTTTGATGTTGCAGAGAACGAGAGCCAATTCAACTACGATGCGAGGAGTGATAGAGGTCCGGCTCGGTGGGGAGAGATCAGGAGGGAGTGGGAAACGTGCAGGAACGGATCGATGCAGTCGCCGATCGATCTCTCGAGCGAGAGGGTTCAAGTGGTGGCCCGTTTGGGAAGACTGAAGAGGTGCTATAAAGCCTCCAATGCCACGCTTAAGAACCGGGGACATGACATCATGGTAGGATTAGAGTTACTGTCACCATGTTCGATCTCTGTTATGACTTTGATCAAAGAACAAGAAAGGCTTCAATGCCTTTCTTGATCTGTAACTATAAATGTTGTTATGATGATATTCTTCAAAAGACAAAATTTTACAGAAGTGACACTTGACAGTTCCACTTTCATCGGATGGGACCATGATGAGCATGGTTTTTCTGTGAGTTTATGCAGTTGAGGTGGGATGGAGATGCAGGATCCATTTATGTGAATGGAACCCAGTATTGGCTGAAGCAATGCCATTGGCACTCGCCCTCTGAGCATGCCGTTAATGGCAGAAGGTGATCTCTTCGTTTCTTTCTTTTACTAATTGGCCATTATTCTATTACAAAGATCAAAGACCCATGACCGCGTTACTGAGAAAAGTTCAAATTTTTTTCTTACTGACTCAATTAACAGGTTCGATCTTGAGCTACACATGGTTCACGATAGCCCCGAAGGCAAAGTTGCTGTGGTAGGAGTCATGTACAAGCTGGGCCAACCCGATACTTTCTTGTCAACGGTACACTTGGGAATTTTTTTGTCGTCGAAATTTAGTACTTGGTTTATGTGCTCAAAACACAACATAAATTTTTTCAATGAATTTTGATATGTAGATGATGAAACACATACAAGGAATCGCTGATACCCATGGAGCTGAGAGAACCGTCGGAATAGTGAACCCGAAACACATAAAGATTGGAAGCAGAAAGTACTACAGATACGTGGGCTCTCTTACGGTGCCTCCCTGCACTCAAAATGTTCTCTGGACCATCGTTCAGAAGGTCTGCAGTTTCGTTTTCTTTCCTTCAGATCTTGGTTCTTGGATTGGAAACATAGAGCACTTCTGTTTTCGTTAAATTAAAACTGTTCTCACAAGAGAAATAACTTTTTTGGGACTGCTCAAGTAAATTACAAACATGATGGTTCTGGTTCTCTTGACGTCCCCTAATGTAACGTTGCCGGACTTTCAATATAAGCTTAATTCATAAAATTTACTTCTGCTTTGCTGTGTCATCAGGTGAGAACTGTGACAAGAGAGCAAGTGAAGTTACTGCGCGAAGCTGTTCGCGATGTGAGTTTCGGTCTTTACTTGGCTTTTCAAATGTAAGCGACAAGGTTGAATTATCGTGAAAGCAAAGATTTGTTTATTGCTTTTGCAGGACTCTGAATTCAACGCCAGGCCATTGCAACCCATAAACAGGCGCCCGGTGCAGCTATTTAGTCCAAACGACGGCGAATTAGAAAGTGAGAATCCGTGAATGCCCTCATTAGTGGACAACGCAGAGCTTTCAGTGATGGTATAATGTAATTGACAGGCTAGAAAATAGTTGCAGAAGTTGATTAGAGGATACTTAATCATATATTAGAGCGGCCAGAGATTTTGCTCCCCTCGTGTATGCTCATCGGTTTCTCAGTTTATCATTACCTGCAGTTATGATTATCCAAATTATTTCTTTGATATCATGACAGTTAATATGCTCCTGAGAAAAAAAAAAAAAAACATGCACGCTTCTTCTACAATGATGGAGCGAGAAAGAGTTAATCGAGGATTGATATTCGGTAGCTTACTAAAGAAGATCAATACTGAATTGTCAGTCATGTGTTCTCACGATTGCATGGTAATTTCAATAGTTTTGATCCTGATACAACATAAACGATTTAACTTATACAAGGCAGATTTGGTCAAATAACCTCTCTATGACATGTCACACAGCCTAAATGTCAAATGATTCTGTACATGTACATAACCTTTGTTAGACAGAACAGTGCAAGTACTTGAATGAAACATCAAATGAATCGTGAAACTTAAGGACAAAGCGCGTTTCTGGAAGAAAAAAACTTGAACGTGGAATTGGTGCTTAACCTTAATCAAGTCTCGAATATTGTACTTTATCTCCCATTTGACAATTTATACAGTTCAGTTAAAATTTACTGATGAATGTGTCATGCAAATGTGACATATTGTACACTTGGACTCTTAAGATCAAAATGCGCGCACTGTGTCCAATCAGACCATCCTCCCAAGCACTTTCATCACATCCTCCATGTTTGGCCTATGCATGGGGTCATCTTCGACACAAGCCTTGGCCAAAACTGCTAAACACAAGGCCTCAGCGAGCGGATAATCCTCCTTTAGACACGGATCCATGAAGCCCCTCAGTCGCTCGAAACACCCGCCTTCGTTCCCTCCCCCTGCCAAAAACCAGATGGACTCCTTGAACTGTCTGCCATCGATGTCCACTTGACCTGAAATCAGCTCTAGCAAGACCACTCCGAAAGCAAAAACGTCCACTTTCTCAGAGACCGCTCCATTTAGCATGTGCTCCGGCGCAATCCATCCATCGAAACTGATCGAAGTGTCTTGGTCGTTTCCTTTTGAGGAGCCAATAGCAGTTGTTGGGGCGATGTTCCCTAGCTTTGCTCTCCAGTTGGACGTGATGAAAATGTTCCTACTGTTCACGTTCATGTGAACATAAGAAGGAAATATGCAGTGATGTAGATAATGAAGCCCTGTCGCGATGTCAAAAGCAATTTGGGTCCGGCAGTGCCAATGGAGAGGATTTCCCAGCCGAGACAAGCAATCCCTCGAGCTTCCATTGCTCAAGTACTCAAAGATGAGGTAAGACTGAGAATCATCACTCGTTTCGTCGTAACAAACGCCAAGCAAAGTCAAGACATTGATGTGATTGATCTTTGAGTGCACATCGATGACCCGATGGGTCTCTTTGACGTTGCTTCCGTTGATCATCACTTCGACAGTGTCAATCAAACCCTTGTAGACTGATCTCTCTATCCTGGTGTCTTTTCTAAAATTCCCGGTCGCCCTCCTGAGCTCCTCGATGCTGTATTGGTTCAATGTGTATTTGATCCCGATGAGAAGATCTGGGGACAAACAGGACGTCCTGGAGCTTCTACCCGTCTGGCCGGACCTTGGAGAGCTTAGCATGGACAGATACGAGAAGCGCGAGCTTCTTGTATTGAAAGACTGCAATTTCTGGCCTTTCCATCTCTTCGAGGCCTTCAGGTACAGACCACAAGCAATCGACGCTACAAGTACTAATGACAGCCCAACCACGGATCCTGCAATGTACAAGTTCCTAAGTTTCTTGCTATCTGTCGGCTTCTCCACGGAAACCGTAGGAAGAAAACCTGGAGGGGGAGGCGGTGAATATGGTAATGTGACATTGAGAGACGGTTCTTCTTTCGTTAAAGGGACAAGAATCGTAGAGTCCGTATAAACTGTTGACCTGTAGTCTAGATGGTTAGCCGCCCAGATGTCGCTAGCAGGAATGCCGAATTTCTGCGCGACTTTATTCGTATCGTCTCCTTCCATAATGGGGTATGTCACGAGGGACTGTACTATCCCACTGCTCACGGAAAAATTACCAGGACAAGCACATTTCAGGGGCACGACAAGCTCAGACCGAAAGGGATTGTTACCTTCGACCAGCGTGGCCGATTTCACTAGGCTTTCAAAGACTCCGCACACAATCTCAGAGAAATTTGCGCTTCCGCCAACAGGATAGGTCACGTTTTTCTGGAAAAACTTGCCGGCACAATAGCATTGGATTGGAACGAGAACTTCCCTACCCGGTTGGAGATTCTCAGTGGGAGATCCGACCTGGTTCAGACTAAGTACCACATTGAGATCAGCCCCGAACAGCTTGGTGATGTTTGAGATCATCGAGTAGTCCCAGTTCGCCCGGTACAGCAGGAACGCCCGACAATTCTTTCGGGGATCAGCACAGCTGTACCCTGAAACAGTAGAAGCTTCTTGTGAAGAACAGGTTGAGGGGTCATAATGTTGCTGGCCGTGGCTGGAGACAAAGAGCGCCCAGATGAGAAACAGCAGACGAATCATGGTTCAGAAAAAATCAGACGCACACCGTTTCTCATCTCTGCTCGATCGTTCCTAAACAAGAAGTTTTTAATCACTCGAGTGTCTTGATCTGAGTCCCGAGGCAGCCAGCTAAAATTTGGGAGTCATCAGTGACGCAAAGGATCGAACGACATTGAATATGATCGACATACATGCCGTCCGAGGAAATCGACGGTCTGAAATGGAGCTGACATCATCTTGAGGGCCTAAAGAAGACGAAATGTGGTGCCGCGTTGAACTTGAAAACTTTGGAAAGCATCAACGGCCGGCCTAAAGAGCGGATTGGCACCACAGATTCAATTGTTGGCATTCGGGGAAAATTGTTTCTGCTTGTTATCTTGTGACTTGGAGCTTTTCGTTGGACCTCGCCAATTGTCACATTGCCAAATCATCTCCTACTAAGCAAGCAAAACAAGTAAATAAAGGGAAAATGACACAAAAGGGTCCACCAACTTTGGCCTAATGTACAATATATTCTTTAAACATTTAATTTATTCAATGCGGTCTATAAATTGTTAGTGAATGTTCAATGTAGTTCATCCATTTGCTCAAGCGGTAAATCATATATTACTTGATGACATGTATTATCACATATTAAGCTAGATCTATAAAAGTGATGATGCCAATATGTTGAGTTATTTGATGACGTGGATCATTATATCCTTATTTGAGATAAATATTTTACTTTGATAAGCCTTGTGTAACTTCTTTTTTTCCGCTATCTATTGCTCGTACTTAACAAATTGAGAGTCACATCAATAAATTCCGTTAACTTGAATTAAAAGAATGACAACATTGATCATTTTTACATAATTTAGGGACTAAATTAAACATTTGTTAATAATTTAGGAATTTAAAAATTCAATGACGACATTTCACATTGGATCGAAATTTAAAAATTATTGGTGTTAGGCTGCGTTTGGTAACATTTTTGTTCAAAAATTGTTCCGGAAACAAAAATAGAAAAACTATTTACGTTAGGGGAACAATTTTTAACGTAAGAACGTGTTTGGTAAACTTGTATAATTTCTATTCTTGGAATAGAAAAAGAACATAAACACGATTGGTAAACTTATATAATTTTTTTGTTTCTTTTAAATTTTTAATATTTTTATTTTATTTTTCCTTTTTTTTTTTTTTTTGGTGAAGTTCTTCTTTCTTTTTTTCTTTTTATTTTCCTTTTTTTTTTTTCTTTTTTTTTCTTCCTTTTGGCCAGCGGCCTCGCCGAGCCACGGCGAGGCTCATCGGCCCCCAGCAAGGCCGAGCCTCTCCGGCCGGCGCGAGGTCGGCCTCACCAGGGGCCGGCAATGCTCCAGCAAGGTCACCGGCCATGGCCGAGACCGATGACTGGCCAAAGAAAAAAGAAGAAGAAAAAAGAAAAAAAAAAGTGTTTCTTGGAAGTGTTCCCAAGAACAAGAAACAAGTTTTTTCTACTTCTTATTTCTATTCCAAATCATTTAGGAACAAAAAAATAGATTTTTTTGTTCCCAATAATAAAAGTGTAAACAAACGCGTTTCGTTTTTTTTTTTTTTCAAAGGAATAAAAGAACAAAAATTTGTGTTAGGGGAATAGAAACGGATTTAAACAAACAGGGCCTTAGAGGAGTGTTTCGGCAGGGCCTGCTCGGCTCACCCATCTTGGACAGGCTTGGACGTAAGCCTGCGGCCCAATCTAGAGCCTGAAATGCTTCTCCAAGGCCCAACCCGAGCCTCGAGCCTAACCCATGCACAGGTTGACGTTCACATCCTCCAAACAGCTACGGTCCTTTGAAATGAAATTGAAAAATTAAGTGCTGGAAATTTTAAAACTGAATTTAAAGTACTGAAAACGTAGGTCGATTATAACTAAAAAAAAAAAAAAAAAAAACCGACTATGATCAATTTCTTATCACACATTAAATTGTGATATGGTAGCTCTTAGTAATATAATTGGAAAGATTCTAAGCGTTATCAATTACTTTCTTTTTGTAATCAATTTAGTAAGCTCTTCCTTACTTATTCTGGCCTCCTTCAATTTCAATCTACCGTAATAATTGGGTGTCCACCTAGTCCATAAGGTAGGATCGTGACACCAAGATCAGGAATCAATCTAGGAAATGATAAGGCTACATTTGGTCATAAGAAGATGAACTAAGATTATATTATATAATATAGAGGAGAACAAAAAATCTCTCGATTATACGTATCAACATATTCGATCCCCTCAAGGATTCAGTGCATCTCAATTAGGATTGAAAAATAAACAAAATATCAATGGCGGTGTGAATGCTGCGCAAAGGAGATGATCACCAAGGGGGGCGTTCTATTTTCCTTTTGCTTTTTGAAAGAAAGATTCTTATTCTATCCGAGTCTAGCTTGGATATATAATTGATTTTCACCTAACTTATTTTATTTGGAGTACGTCACCAAATACCGATAGAATAAAAGTCACATTCGAAATTATATTAAGTCCATTAAACATAGCGTAACAGTTTTTTATATTCATCAATTCCCATGTAAAAACTAAACCTGTATACGATGGAATCCCTTTCAAATAACTATATCTAACATTGATTTGAAAATAAGTGAACGAAAAATGAATGAATTTAAATAGTTATTTTAAATCCAATAAAGTATTATATTTTGAATTTTGGCAACTTTTATAAGAAGAAAGATTCAATATGGTAAGTACATACTATACACATACATGGCAAATTACAACTGCAATAAGTAATAAAAGAATTTGTATTTATGACCTGTCTCATTGTGTAATAAGTTTAATAAATCTATTTGTATGGATTAAAATAGTAGCATGATTAATAAACTCATCGTGATAGAACAAGATTTGAACTTGAACCGAGGAGATCTCTATAGAATGACATGAATTGCTAACCCTAGCTTGGCTCATCAATGCTTGGTTTGGTTTATATTGCTTGTGTAGGCTCTCTAATGATGCATTTGGCTCAACATTTGCAAAGTCCTTTAGGGATCCAAAATTTATTCGACAAATGCAAATGCCGTTTGCCAAAATTTTTAGAATGGTCTGGAGAGATATAATTGCATCTTTAAAACTCTCTAAATACCTTTAGCTTAGGATATTTTAGAAAATTGCATTTTTAAAATGTAAATACATTTTTCTTTCAACTTTGCCCATGCTCAACTTCAAAATTCAAAAAATTCTTCAAAAACCCAATTTTGCCTCAGCTATCGACGAGCAACCAACATGCCATCAACATGCCGTCGATGTGCCATCAACGAGTGGCCGACGAGCCATCAACGAGTGGCCACTACCACCCTGGCCTGAGCACCCTAAATATTGCTCCCAAATTCACCAGAGTCTTTATCACTTATTTATCTGATTGCCATAAAAAGCAAAGAGGTATATGTTCCATAATACCCCATTACATCGGCCAAAGTAGAAATCGACTAGCAGTCTCTCTCTCCCTCTCTCTCCAGCTCGGTCACACTCTCGAGAAAATATTTGTCCCTTCATCGGGCCTATGCGTTGGAGCGTCGGGAGCAGGTAATCTTACAGTCACCTGCTCTATGATTGTTTAATCAAGACAAGAAGAGCAAAGAGTTAGGTGGGTTTGTCAGAGATCTGTCTTCATCTTTATGTGTCATCGTCTTCAAATGCAATAAAAGCGAAACAAGCCGGATTTGGTCCACTTTGGTCTTTCCATGTAGCCTAGCCTATAATGAACAGCGCATTTTGTTGAAAAATACTGCATATCACTGTAGGTGGGTTGGATCCGAAGTGAAGTCTAAAAACTGGCGAATCCCTCCTTATACCTTAGATAATTAGAATGGATTAGGTTGTCAGATTGGATGGATTTCATACCGCTCATTACTTTTAGCTTGACACAGGGAAGTCTTTCGCCCCGAAGGCTAGGAGTCAGCAAATTTGAAAAGTAGGTTGCGTTGTTGGTGATGAAGATTAGATGGATGGCTGATTGCAATTTTAGCTTCTTTTGGTAGGATGAATGTTGACCATTCAGGCCAAATTTGTGGAGCCAAAAGAGGGGAGAAGAGTTAAATGGCACAGCAAACCATCGAACATTCAACCGACTTCAACTGCAATGAAGAAGTCCTGCAGGCATACAATGATCAAGATTGGAGCTCACAAATGACTTCAACTTCAAAGCATGTTTCGGTTCGCATGTCCCCTTTTGCTCATCAAAGTCAAAACTCCACACCAAAATTGCCATGCATCGCAATTAAAGGGTAAATCTAATAAGAACATACCTTAGAAGATTATCTCAATGACACCCTTTTAATTCCTCATATAGAATTGTGTTTTCTATCCTTCATTTTAAATAGTGTCATAAGCTATCTTTATCACATTACATTATATTTATCTTACCATTTATCGTGGAAAATAATTTAATGCCGAAACTGTGATTCAATGATTGCTTTTCCTCACGATGGTTATCGAATCTGCTCGTCCTTTCATTTCTTTGTTTGCTTTTGCACCGAAGACCTAATTTGGTTATCCATAGTCGGAGAGTGCTAAATTTCAAGGTATAGAGCTAGAGAATAAGAGAAGTGCCTAGGACAATTCAAACTGTGATAAAGTGAAGTCTTTGACGACAGAAGATGCAGCTCAAACCCACCCATGATTAGATCTCCAATATATGCGGTTCTGGCAAACTTTATTTATCTTTCTCTTTATTTATTCTATCTTTTCATAAGGCGGCTGACGATTAAAAAATTGCTCTAATCTCACATTAATGTACGAGCTCACTTGATTTTAATTATCAGATCACATAAGTTTTGCATGAAACGCGCATTATTTAATAATTGAGATGGAATATACTTATATGTTCTTGATGCAATTTAAAATTCTTTTATTTTAAAAAAATTTCCGGCAATTGTATCTTATGGGTGGCAAAATAACTCATCTTGACAAGTGCTCTCGAAGCTGGAGGGGGTTCCTTTCTCTTTTACTGTTTTGGCGATAAGCCGCACGTTCGTTCGTTTCCTTAGTTATGGTCGCTACATTTTTAGCATTGTTGAAGGCTAATATAAGATTCTCGAACAACCCATATGACATTACCAAGAAATCAAAAGGAATTAATGACGTCCAACTTCCGTCACCCCACGTGTCGTGGCTTTTGCACTGTTTGTCGACTCCGACTAGTAACCCTTTTTTTATTTAATGGTCAAGTAGTATCCAAATCATCTTTCATATACTCAGAAGGACACAACTCTCAAATAATCCGAAAAGACTCGACTAGTCAATATTCGACATGATCTTAAGTAGTTGTTTTATTTGTGTTTATCGTATATCTTTGGACTTGACCCAAGCATCCCCTGGATCACAATGCGCTATCCAAATTTTAGGTCTAATCATAATTTTGACCTAATCTTTTTTCTTGTCCAAAAAAATCTCTAACCTTCACTCTAGTTTCAAATCCATTCATGTGTCAAAAAATTGGCGTTAGTTTCTTCAAGATTGTCAACATCATGAGGCTGCCATTGTTCCATATGAAGGCAAGAATGTTGATGAAGACATGGGTTATGATAATAAACGTTTAATTGACCCTAATGTTGATAATTTCGAAGAAACTAGTGGTGGTTTTTTATTTCTTCACATGGACATATGTCGAACTAGAGTGAAAGTTTGGGGAATAAAAAAAAGTTCGGAATACAAATAAGATTGGACCTAAAGCTAAGATATAAATATATATATATATATATTTTTTTTTAGAGAATTAGGCTGTGGAATTTTGGTGTAGATAGTATAGTTTTTCATAAAGAAGTGAGGTGGTGAAAATAGAAGCACCGCGTACATCTTCTGTCATGAAACGCGATTCGCTGCCTCGAGCTCGGTCACACCGTTATTTGGGCACCTTGTTCCTTCCCGCGGGTTGAATTTTTCGGTCAATGTGCGCCGCCGCCCACGAATCTGCGGGACCTATTTCTTGTCACGCATGAAATTGTGATCATTATTTATGGTAGCTCTAAGTAATATAATCGGAAAGATTCTAACTGTTACCAATTACTTTCTTTAAGCAATCAATTTAGTAAGCTTTTCCTTACTTATTCCGTTGAGTCGTTGTTTTTAGTTGATTGAATTTTTAAAATATCTTTATTGGACAAGCTTAATCTCAACATGAGTCAATTTTTTTTTTTTATTCTCGATGCTTAATTTAATAATCAAATAAGCCCTAAGTATTCTTCAATTTCATACTATCATAATATTTGGGTGCCCACCTAGTCAACAAGGTAGGACCATGATGCCAAGACCGAGTATCAAACTCCAGTGAAAAAATAAACCTAGATTTGGTCGTGAGAAGACGAACTGGGATAAGATAAGATAATATAGAGTGGAATAAAAAAACTCTCAATTGTGTGTATTAACATATTTGATTCCCTCGAGTGTTTGGTGCGTCAACGTTGTGATTAAAAAAAATAGAAAAATAATCAACGAAACAATCGAAGGAGGCACAAAAAGAGGAAAACTACCTGAAAACTGAAGCGACCACGACGCCGCGATCGTGGTGGGTGCCAGCCGCCATGATGCCCATCCGTGAGATGAAATTTGGAGCCAAAGAGTTCGAGACTATCGTGAGTTGCTGCAAAAATCAAGAGGCTGCGGGTCTCGTGACTCTCAAGCGACCACGTCGCACGATCTCTAAAAGAACGAATAGGTACTCAAGTGACCCATGTGCTGTAGTCACTGAAGGCACCACCTCTATTGCAGTGGTCACAAAATCTCTAAAAATGTTTAGTATTGTCCTCCATTAATTTATGTTTGGAGGTAGTGTTGAATATTGATTTAAGTTAAACATGTATCGAAAGTTCATGAGATATATCACACACTTGACTACAATTGAGATACCATATTGAATAAATTAAAAGTTTTAAAACCCATATTACACATTTGATCAGAATTTATGAATTATTAGTGTCATTTTCTCTTGTTCTATCGCTATTTTTTAAATGAAATATTCTTATTTCATTCACGTGTAACTTGAATGAGTAATTAGTTTTTCTCTGAACTTATCTCATTTTGAGTACGTCATCGAACACACGATAGAATAAAAACCATATCTAGAATTATATTCGGTTCATTAAACACAGCGTAAATGCTTTTTATATTCATTCACTTTTGTGTTTACTTAGCATCTAAGCAATGGGATCCCTTTCAAATTACTACAAATGATATTGTTTTCCAAACTTACGAAGGAAAAGTGCTTACTTGATTTTCATTAACACGGAGGTGTCGATATAGCAAAGAAAATAAGAGAACGGAAATGAATGGATGCAATTAATTCTTTTAAATCGAATAAGTAACTACATTTTGAAGTTCGGCAACTTTTTATGAGAAGAAAGACACAATATGGTAATTATGTACTATAACTCGTATTTTCTGACCTGTCTCGCGGAATAATAAGTACGAAAAATCTTATCCCGTTTTGATTGAATGGAACAAAGATCGGATCAATTTATAGCCCTAGCCTCGGCACGTCACATCACACACCCAAATTCAGCGGTCTCTCGTCCTTTTATCATTTATTTATTCGATTGCCAAAAGAGCAAAAGAGAGGTACATATTCCACGACACCGCCATCGACACACCCGGGTCGGAGTCGAAATCGACAGTGCCCTCTCCGTGTCTCTCTCTCTCTCATGAGGCGCGATCGTCCTCGTCCCGCAGAAGCAGCAGCAGCAGCAGCAGCAGCCAGATCCCACGCCTCCCGCTCGATCGTCCTTTCTCTCTCCGCGGCAGGTAATGCCTCCCTCCCTCTCCCCCTCCCTCTCTCTCTCGAGCGCGGCCGCGTCGTTCTTCGGTCGGCGGCTCGTTTCCTTCGTCGGGCCCGCGCGTTGTAGCGTCGCCCGTGCTTCTTTTTTGGCCTCCGCTTGGGCTCCGAGGCGAGAGGTGCTCGGATTCGGCCTCCGGCTCAGGGCATCTTCCCGCATTGGTCCCGGGGGGGGACGAGGCTTTCCGGCCAATGCGCGCTCGCGAGTCTGCCGGGAGATCGCGGGGTGGGTTCGAATTCCCTTCGCCGTTGCTGCGATTGATTAGGTCTGGGCCCCGCTCGGGGAGATGAATTCCGGCTCCCGCGTTTAGGGTTTTTCGTGGGTTGGCGACGAATTCGGCGGGGAGATTTAGGGGTTTCGTTTCGTTTTTCGTCGGTGAAGTGATGGTGGCCGTGACTGGAAATTCTTGCATGCGAATTATGAAGTTCGCGTCTTGAAGTTCCTTTGGAGGACATGCTTTCGGTTGATTAACTCTTTCTTTTCGTGTCTATAAAGACTCGTTTTTTAGTGAATCCCGCAATTGCAGTACTTTCCACCGTCATGTTGGGATTGAATTGTCTTCGATAGTTGATATAGCTCCGGGGGAAGAAGTCTGTGGGGGGATCGAAAGACTGGGGAGTTCTTTTTCGTTTCTCCATTTCTTTGCTTCGAGTCGAGTAATTGCGTTTATGTTTGTTTCTAATCACCTCGGCTCATGTCCTCTGTGCATGTGTTTGACTGTCAAAAGTCCAATCCGTGCCTCATCAGAGCACCATATGAGTCAACCTTGCATATGGTGACTGGTTGGAGGAGCAGCTGTACTTCCTTGTCTTTGAAACCAAAAGTCTTATTCAGTCTCGTGCTGTAAATACAGTGGGTGCTAGGTTCTGATGCTGAAATAAATTAGAATGACTCTTGGTATGACCACTTGTACGATCCAAGACCCTGCTTTCCAACCTTAAAACAATCAAGTTTACTTTTCCTAGTGAGACACAACTAAGCAAGAAGCCACAGAGGAAGCCTAATTACTTTAATTTGCACAGTTGAATCTGTGGTAAAGGCTTGTAAGTGGTCAAGCATCGCATATCTTGCTGTGTTGCTCCCTGGAGCTTACCTTCAAGGTTGATTGGTAAGCCAGGGTATCAATGATACCTTGTTGTAGTGCCAATAGACTCCAGCTATTGCTTGATGTAGAACACAGTACGTAGGAGACCTTCTCTCATTCGCAAAATCAACGTGTCCAAATTTCTGTCCAAATTTTCGTTGGTCATGTGTGATAAACTGAAAGAACTAAAAAGATTTGAGCGTCAAAATTCTTGGAAGCTGAACAGTTAGTTGCCACAACATTACAAAATATCTCTCTTGCATCTCTGTTGGTTTTGCTGCGGGATACTTTCTTTATTTTTAAAGTAAGGGTGTGATTGTTCTGTCTTATTTCATGCAAAAATTTACTTACTGACTTCTCTCACAGAACTCTGAAAATCTTTAAACTCTACAAAAGATTGAGAAAAGTATTATGCGAATCTACATGTTAATCTTTGTTTGCTTTGAAATGTTTCAGGTGTTCCATGCTTAATTAGAGTCAAATTGCATGAGCTGGAATATTTGAAAAAAATTATAAAAAAGTTCAAAAGTAAATGGTAAAAGCTCATTCCTAACTGACCCTTTATTTGGTTCTACGAAGAATTTCTGGATGTGAAGGTTCAAGCTTTATCTTGGTATGTTTCTTATAGTAAAGGGTTTACAGTTGAGTCTAGGCCAACGCAAGTCAAACTGTTACACTTATGCATGTAAGATATCTCATGTTTTCTTGATTTCTATCTTTTCATTGCATGTCTTGTGGTTTTGGATGTGGTGTCTTTTCAGCAATTCTTCTATAAATCCCACATGGCCTGAGTTCCACCTTTATTTTTGGTGTCTGACCTGTGAAGAAAGATTGAATCTTGGGTTGCTTTGATGTCAGTGGCTTCGTATTGCACCAGAGTATCGAAACAAAATGGGGCCTAGTGAAATGAGGTCATTTTTAATCTCTAAAAACATTAATAGACATGCATATCAGAAGTGACTGTGCACATATCATGCTTTTTGGATGCCTAGAAAAGATAGCAGTGTATCTCCATGATCCCTTTGGTTGCCGGGGCGTGACAAATGAAACAAAAGAACAGGATTTTGAAAAGTGGGGAAAATTTTGTGCTCTATGTAGCAGTATTGATTTACTCTTGTTTTGACAGTACAAGGGCCACTGTTCAACTCTTTGCAGATTCGACCAAGAAAACTCTTTAGAAATGCATGTTATTGAATTTACAGGTTTATATGTTGTAAATGTTCATGCAGTGGAGTCGATGGATATCGTAAGAATAGTTAAGTTCTGTGTTTATTCTGGGTCGTCCTTCTAGTATACTTCTGTAGTTTGAACTTTGAGGCGCTCTTTATTTGTTATCTTCAGGATTGGAAACTCTGTTATTAGCTTTATGTTTTGTATAGAGATTTTGAAAGAGTATTCCTAAGGACACATTGAACAATCTATTAGGCGCAGATAATTTATGATAAGTGTTTGATTGAAGTTTTCATGAAAGAATAAATGTTCATGCAGTTGAGTCCATGAATATCATAAGAATAGTTAAGTTCTGTGTATATTCTGGGTCGTCCTTCTCTTATACTTCTGTAGTTTGAACTTTGAGGCGCTCTTTATTGATTATCTTCAGGATTGGAAACTCTGTTATTAGCTTTATGTTTTGTATGGGGATTTTCAAAGAGTTTTACTAAGGGCACATTGAACCATCTATTAGGCACAGATAATTTATGATAAGTGTTTGATTGAAGTTTTCATGAAAGGATAAAAGCATTGTTGTGATGTTTGGTGATTTGCAGATAAAAATATGGTAAATCAAACTCGATCCGGTTGCAAAATTAGGGATGAATGTACAAACAAGGCGCATAGTGGTGGTAAGGGATCGAGTACATCACCCTCTGCATCAGATTCATATAGACTGAGAAGTTCAACCAGGGAGTCATCATCCAAGAAACCAACGGTTCCAAGCGTTCCGACTATTCGAAAGTCGGAGCGAATTGAGAAGCAAACACCACCTACTTCAGTTTCTAAGAATCCTGAGAAGGTCAAGAGACAAAGGACGCCAAGTCCAGTCAGGAGGTCCGAGAGATGCAAGAAGCTGCGGCATTCCTCAAATTCTCTAATATCAAAGAAGTCTGCTAGAAGGTCCGAGTCATCTGATAGGCAAAACCTAATGGAAAAGAAAGAGAATAATGGAAAACAATTGGAGATGGAAGATAAGGAATCTAGCAAAGGTACTGAAGAAGAACCAGCCTCTACCAAGATGAAGAGAGGGACAATGAGTGCTCGTGCTTATAGAGCACTGTTCAGGGGATCAGTAAACAAGGATAAAGCGGGTAAATGAATGCCTGATAAATGAAAAAGGCAGTTTAATAGATCGTCGTGCATTTTATGACATGGATGTAGTGAAAATGTTAGAATACAACGGCCCTGTTATACCCTCTGCATGAAGGTTTCATATAGGTTCTTTGGCTAGGGTCGTTATGCATGCTCAAATAATTTATTAGAAGATTTTTTGGACAATCTGTTTGGAGAAGATCTTGATGTTGTTATACCATATTTCCTTCCATCATGTGCTAAATATTCATGGAATGTTGTGCATTGTTTGACTTCTTGTCATTCGTATTAAAAGTATTAAATTATAAAATTTCTCGGCATTGTTGTTGCAGGAATAATTGTTGGATCAATAACTGTCATTTGTTCATAAATCTGTAGGTTAGATGCCCTAAATAAAACATTGTCTCATATTTGTTCCTTTGTATATGTCGAGCTTTTAAATTGATGTATATGATCATAACGGGCAAGTTTTCCGAGTTTACTTCTCTCTTTTCCAGTGGGTCACGTTGCAGATAACAATCGGTGTGGAGGGATTTTTCTAGTTTAAACTTTATATTATCTTTTCTTTGGTGGAATACGCATTTTTCATCCTCAACCTTGTTTAACTGAACATGTTTTTCTTTTAAGAAGTAAGTTTAATTGTTTCGACATAGTTATCTGTGGAGGGCATGTGCATGTGCAGCACTAGCAGTTTGTTTTATTTGTGCATATATGGAACTTGCTTGATAATTTATTCACTGTGATCATTGGGCTTGTAGATTGCCATGAGGAGTTGATTTGTCCAAAAAAGTCCTTTAAGCAGGAATACAACAATACTGGGGCTGTTGGTCCAGAGGAAGTTGATGCAGTCAATGATTGTAGTGATCGTAGTCAAGAGATCAAAGATGGTGTGGAATCAATGACACAAACGGTGGAAAAACAAAATGAGGAAAACACTTTCCTCAGGCAAAACAGCCATTCTACTCAACAAGGTAATGAGTCTAAAGATGCAAACATGGTTTTTCTTTAGATCATGATGTCTCTGTATTTTCAACTCATAATTATTACTGGCAGGTGCAAATTATGACTCGGGAAGGGTAGAGAACCCTTCCTCACTGGAGAAGCAGTCAGAATTAATGGATTTTAGCAGGAATGGAAGGTATTTAGATGGTCATGATGGTTTAGAAAAGCAAGAAGACGTCCCCGATAAACGGAGCGACTCTGTTTGCTTGATTTCCAATGCCTCAGCCATAGCTGGATGTCAAAATTTCACCTCTGCAGAGCACAATTTTGTCGGGATAGATGGTATAAATTCAAAGGGAAAAAGGTATTAAAGTCTGCTATATTTTACATCTGGTTCCTTTCCTTGGAATGATAATATGATAAGCCTGCAGTGTATCTGGGTTCTCGGCAACAAATCATCTTTAACCCTGTACATTTCTGTTCTTTGCACCAAGTGGGTGTATTGGTCTTTTGGCTGTTTTAACTATATATATCTTCTCTAGATTTCAGTGACCTTGGCATGATGTATGCTTGTCTTTGTTAATGTCATGTTAGGATAGTGGGGAGCCTGAAGCCACTGTTAACTTGGAACTTGGTGAAAAGCAGAATTTGCATGTGTTGGTAAATATTGATGCGGAAAGTGGACAGAGTACATGCTTTATCTGCAAGCTTGGGGGAAAACTCTTGTGAGAAATCCTTTACACTTCGCTATATTTTTTTTTGCCCTTCCTTCCTAGTGATATTTGCCTATCTTGCTTTTGATAACATAATAACTTTTCACTGTTATTAGTGCTTCTCGTTGCTCTGCTCTATTGTCATGGGCTTGTTTTAGAATATCTGTTTAGACTCCCTGTATGCTTAGAACGATGCTCTTTTAGTCATACCTTATTCTTTCTCATTAAACTGAGATATGCGCAAATTTGGGAGTGCTTACTATGACTATTCTCTGTCATAATATTCACTTTATGAAGATAACTATTACCATGGCCCCACTTATTGTGTCTGACTTTAAGACCACGGCCTTGTTTGCTTTGTCAAGAACAGAGTTTAAAGCTGATTGATTTCCTTAGATATGGTCAAGGGTTTTTTCACTTTGCATTGGTTTTGCTTTATCATAGTTTCTGAGGAGTTTTTATCTTGTAATTTTGTATGGCAATACATCTATTGCAATGCATTTTAGTACATCCTGAAGATACGTTTGGATGAGATGATTCATTCCTTACTTCCCATCGACGCGAGCAAAAAAGCAGGCAGCTGAATTTGCCATTCTGTGGGCTGTGCTAGTAGAAACCAATGGTAGTTGCAAATCATTTTCCTGGGCTCTGATACATTTTTACAATGTTTGATGATATGATCAGCTCTTGTCTTCTTCAAAATCTACCCTCTGAGCTGTTTTGATAGTGTAATTCAAAATGCAACACAAAATGTTTCCTACATTGTGAAGGGCTTGTAGTTTGGCATGGTGATTTTAAATAGCACATGCAATTTTCAGGTGCTGCAATGGAGCTGGATGCCAAAAAAACTACCATCTTTCCTGTTTGGATCCTCCTCTTAATGATGTTCCCCTAGGAGTTTGGCGCTGTCTTGCATGCGTTAGGAAGATGATGAAGTATGGTGCCCATTCAGTCTCTGAAGGAGTAGAGTCCATTTGGAATTGCAGGGAAGTGGAAGTATTGGATCCCAAAGGTATGGGGAAAATATCATAAGACAATATTCATTGGCATTGCTTAATTTATGTATCCATTTGCATCTCTGTTGATTATCCTGTTCTGGTGTCGTTTTGTACCGTTTGAGTAATCTTAATATTGTTTCAATCTCAGGGTGTCAAAAGCAGAAGCAATTTTTTGTAAAATACAAAGGACTAGCTCATTTTCACAATCGATGGTTACCGGAAGCTGAGGTGGCTGCTCAATGCCCATCTCTAGTTGCTGAGGTAAATGGTTCGATTATTTCTCCATTGATGACACTTGTTAAATTGCTGAAGTGGTTGTCCTAAATTTGAGAGAATTCAGTATTGTATTTTTTTTTTTTTTGGTAAGGTTAATTCAGTATTGTATTCTTTTACCCTTTTTAGCTATTCCGTATTTTCTTATTTCTTTAGGTGGTGCCGTGGAAGTTAGAGTGGACTTTACCAAGGCGTCTACTGCAGAAGCGATTAATAACTTCTCCTCAATTTCATAGTGAACGCGATAGACAGGAGGAGGGTACTGGTGTGTCAATGTGCCATTACCAATGGCTTGTAAAATGGTGTGGCCTTGACTATGAACATGCTTCATGGGAGCTAGAGAATGCTTCCCTGTTTCTCTCTTCAGAAGCTCAGAACCTCATCAAACAGTATGAAAACCGAATTGAGAGAGCGACGGGAGCTTGTAATGTTGAAGTGACTATGGTAATTATATTATGTTTGACAAGTGGAATCAAACAAGCTTATGAAATTTCAACGCATCCTCTTTCTTTGGGATGTTTGGTCTGAGATTTTGGAAGCTGCATACATTTTGATATACGTCTTTTGTTAGTTTAGTAATGAGCTTCTATCATTGTTGTGCTCCAGCAGCGATAAATTTGTAAACGAGAATTTCTTATGACAGAGTCATGTTCTGTTTATGGGGCTTTTGCCAGCACACATTGATTTATTTTTATAATATTAAAGAGGTGATGATAATCAATATTGAAAAAGAGTCTTTCCAAGCACACGTTGATATATAGTCACTTCTTTAACTTCTTCAGTTTTGTTTTATTGAACTGTATAATATTTTATGGCTATAATTACAAGTAATGCTCCAAGAATTTTACTTAAAAAGTTTTTAGTCAATTGTCCAAGCAAGATTTGGGTAGAGAAATGAAACTTAAGATGCGTGGTGCATGAAAAGAAAAGCAAGATGGAGTAAGTGCTTCTGCTTCTTGTGCTGTATATAACTTTGGCTGATGCAATCAAATCCTCTTGTTTCATGGAATGCTGATTGTTTTGTGTACTTTTATTAGTTGGCTGTTGACTTATTTCCTGCTTTTGGCAGCTTTCAGAAAGAAAAAAAAGATTGAGGAATGAAATATCAAAGCTTGCAGATCCTGTTGAAAGGCAGTTTGAATATTGGAAGGTGAACCCGAATGTGATTCTAGTGGATCACGAGGTGAGAATGTTTTGTTCTTGACCTCCTGGTAATCTCTGTGGTAGGCAGTAGAGTATAGTAAAGCCTTCATAAAAATTCTAAGGAGTTGTCTAGAGTGTTATCCAATTTGGCACAGCCTGTAGGATAAGATGGTATTTGAAAGGTAGAATGTGCTGAAATAATCTTTCTACTTATTTTTTTAGTATTTGTCCCTCTCTCTTTATATTTCTCGTCTTCTTCCTCTTCTTCTTTTTTTTCCCCTTTCATCATTCCTGCTGCTAGTGGGGAAAAGCTTGCTTGATGTCATCATTATTGTTTACTTTATTTCCTATGACGATTCACAGATTGCTTTTTGCAATTTAGATCTAAAATAAAAGCTATGCGAGACCCATGGATTATATCAACGAGTCTGAAATTCCTTGTGAGAAGAGAAAAGGCTACTATGTATGCATAGATCATTTAAAGAATGCTTTTGTTTATTGCATACTTGTGGACATGACTTGAATGTGTTGGACCTGGTGGTAGATCATAAACTAACATGTGGTCATAGCTGATAAGGCTACTTTTTGTTTTGCAGGAGCACATTTCAAAGGTCACATCATTTATTTTACTCGAATGTGATGGCTGTCTTCCATGTCTTGTCATTTCGCCTTCTACATTAGTTTATTCGTGGGATGCGGAGTTTTTCCGTCTGGCACCGACGGTTGATGTTGTGGTTTACAATGGAAGCAAAGATACTCGAAGACGTATCAGGAACCTGGAATTCTCTGAGGAAGGGGCTTCCATAGCGTTTGAAGTGCTCATATCCCCTCCAGAGGCCATTGTTGAGGTGTTTATATTTTCTATTTTGTGCTTTGTCAACAACTTTGAAATTGGCAATTATCTTCGAGAGCCAGGGCTATTGCAGTTATTTTTTCATTGAGATGTCTCACCTCTGTTATTCTCCCTGCATTTTATCTCTCATTTGTGTCATCTTTGATATCATTTTCACTGTATTCCCAGTTTACCTTGCGAACTGAAATTTCTGCTGCATAGAATTTTATTTACCTTTTGTTTTGTCTCAGAACTGTCACCTTTTTCTCTGCAGGATATGGATATTATGAATAGAATAGAATGGGAAGCAGTGGTTATTGATGAATGCCAACAACCTCGAAGTTTCGCCTTTCTTGAAGAATTTTTGAAGCTGAAGACCCAGAGGAGGCTTTTCCCCTTTAATGGGAATTTAGAGGTTTATATTTTTAAGTGCACACATATTACAACCCAGTACCATGTGCTGTCTTACTTACCAGTACCCATTTTTGTAGGAAAATATCTCCAAGTACCGTAATCTGCTCTCCATGGTTGAACATTTTGGTGACGAAGAAAGTATGAATGCATTGGCAACCAATTCTCATGAGACTGTGCATAAGCCGAAGGAGCGGCTGGCGAGCTATATTGCATTTGAGGGCAAGGCAGATTCATCTAGATTTGTGGAGTACTGGGTTCCAACACAAATATCGAACGTGCAGCTTGAACAGTATTGTGCTACTCTACTTTCAAACTCTCTGTCGCTCTGTTCATCATCAAAGGGTGACCCTGTTGGTGTGCTACGTGATATCCTTGTCTCTGCTCGGAAGGTTTGGCGGGTTACCTTTTTCCTCGATTGCATTATTGCATGATTTTTGGATGATTGATTATTGTATTTATTCCATCAAGGCTTAGTATGTCATGTTAATGTTCAAATTCCCAAAGTTCCCATTTTCTGCTGTTCATTGTATATTGCCCTTTTGGCTATTCAACATTTTTTTTTTTAATAGTTTCGAAACACTTTCAAAAAAAAGAATGGGGAAAAACGATTTTTTTTTTTTTTTGGGTATTTCATGTGGCTGAAATCTATGTGTTGCAGAACGCCCAGCTTTTTGCATAACATGTTATGGCGTGTTATCCAGCCCATGGCTAAGTTGCAGCCCTGCCTGCACATGTCACAAATACACTTTAGTTTTTGCAATTGATGTGTCATTTAATTTGCGTGAGAATGTCTGCCTTACTTCCTCTCTCTGTAAAGATCTTGTCAATTTTAGTTCTTTCTCACAGGTTGCTGACATCTGTGCGTTCATGAGCCCATGCTAAAGTTTCAATCAATTCCTGCCAATATCCAAGCCAGGAAATTAAAAACATAAATCCAGTAGCCCAAACGAGATGTCCAAATAAGAACATCCACGCCCAAACCCTTTTTGGGGGATTTGAAGAACCAGTGTCTTATATGTTATTTATGTTATTGTAGATTTTATGGTTATATCCCATCACTTAGTCTTTCTTTTGGACTGTGGTTAGTATTTTTCTAATGAATGAGAACTCTGAGGCCCTGATTTCATATTGCAACCTCAAAGAGTCTTTTGGTTGTTTTCCCTTGTTTGTCTCAATTTCTTTATGCATTAGATCTTTTTAATCCTTTTAAACTGGGGCTGACATGTTGGAAGGACAAATCTGATGATTTTGCCTCTTTGACTTGATGTCAACAACTACTTATCGTGTCTTCAATAAGTGGCTGTGTGTTTTAAGTATGCCATTGTACTCTGTATACTTTTAAATCAGTGAAGCAAAAATGACAAGGTCTACTCTTTGAACTTGGGAGATTTGTTAAGCAAGTATGTCGACTCTGGTGTTTTAAGGCAGTTTGCCTTGAACAGCAAGATTACTGCTGTATGCTGTGGCGTATCTAGATCTTCAGTTCAAAATTTGGATCTTTCTATTCATTCTTCACTTTGCTGTTTCCCAGTGGCCAGTGGACCTTGTTTCCCAGTGCAAATTGTTACAAACTTCCTTACTTTCCTCTAAAGAACGTTTTGTATAAATGGCTTGTTGTGATTGTTTGGGTGGATGTACAGGTGTAAGTTTCTTACACTAATTAACACGAATTGACACTTTCATGGAAGCAAATTTTGATAAATTTGAAGACAATCGAATTTAAAGTTAACCATGTCCAATTAAAACATAATGAATTGATAATTCAAATTTGACATGTGAACACAAATTAATAGCCGAGCCGCATGATTCTTCAGGAGCGCTTGAGAATCTCATTTTTGACTTTTGATGGCAAAATTGTTAGATGATATAAAGTTTTTGGGTGTCTGAAAACTTTCTCAAGATTTCTAAATCCATTAAACATCATATGGTAGAGCTCTCACGTTTTGAAAGTTTTGCATGGATTTCATTTCTCAGGAAGTTTTTATGAGAAGACAAAAAGGCTATTCTTTGAGATTTCAATTCTCCTAAGGTTTTTAATTTTGTTATTATGGTGCCTCTTTTGACAGTGTTGTGATCATCCATACAATGTTGATCCATTTCTTCAAGGCTCAATGATGAAAGATCTTCAACCAACTGAGTACTTGGATGTTGGAATAAGAGCTAGCGGGAAACTTCAGCTTCTTGATAGGTTGCTTTTGGAGATAAAGAAACAGCACCTGAAAGTTCTGATATTGTTTCAGGTGAGGATGTTGAACTTCTCTGATCCCTGACAAAATCTTTAAATTCTGTTAACCCCACCAACCCAACACCATAAAGTAGAATAAATGAAATTAAATCCTGCTCTTGCCGCTGCTTGAGTGGAGGTTTTCCAATTAAAGGAGTTTCCAGGAAGTTGGGCTCTTTAGACCTCATGATGTCGTACCTTTTAGCGGCAGGATATTAGCGTACATGGTACTAATAGAAAAAATATCAGCAAACTGTGCTGCTGCTAACTTTGAGAAGAATAGAAAAGGATTGAAAAGTCAATAAGCCTTGTTCGTTTCTGTGAATCTTAGTACTTGAAGATCGTGTGACTTAGGATCAATCGAATGTGATGTTAGGCGCAGGGGACAATCTAATCGCAGAACTTGATGTGGAAGAGGCACATACTTTTGGGAAGAGACTTATGGTTTCTGCACTTTCCTTTTGGCGGTTGGAAGTCAATTTGTTCCAGTTAAGCTGAAATGGGGAGGGACCCAGTGATAATTAACTTTTCATTGCTTTATAGTGCGGTGAACAGGGACCTTATGGGCTGTTAGAACCTATTTTACTGACAAAAGCATTTATCTCGATGTGTTTTGGGGTTGATGAGTCATAATTCGGTTTCATCCCTGGATGGATTCTGATGACTGGTTATTGGTAGGCTGGTGTACTCGCAGGTCTGTAATCAACATATAGGATTGTCTTTAAATGTCATCGGGAAGAGTATATACTTTACCTTGTGCGGTTTTTACTTATACTTATCTCATGGAAAAAGGAGAATTTCTTGTAAATAGTATTGTACTCTGATAACAAGATCCTGGAATAGAGGCCAAGTATTGTAAGTCCTATTCGATCAGTTATTCTCATCAAAGGCAAGAATAATAGGATATTTAATGTGATTCCCGTAAAAGTTGCAAAAACTTTAAAATTTTCCCCAAGAGCTTTAACCCTGTCCTTCTTTGATCCTGTCTTTGCTGCTTATTTTATTGAAAAACTGATAATGACCATTGGTGTTTGTGGTGCTCATTTTCCCATTTTCTTGGTTGGCAGTCCATTGGTTGTTCAGGAAGAGATTTGACTGGAGATATTTTGGATGACTTTTTACGTCAGAGATTTGGTGCAGATTCATATGAACGTGTTGATGGTGGCATTCTCCCTTCTAAGAAACAGGCTGCTTTGAATAAGTTTAATGACAAGGAGCTGGGAAGATTTGTGTTTTTGTTGGAGAATCGGGCCTGTAATTTTCGCATCAAATTTTCATCAGTTGATATGGTGATTATATTTGATAGTGACTGGAATCCTGCTAGTGACTTAAAAAATTTGCAGAAATTAACAATTGAATCTCAAGTCCAAATAAAAGTACTCCGCTTGTATTCGTCCTGTACGGTGGAAGAAAAGGCATTGTTATGTGCAAAGCAAGGCATACACCTTGAAAGCAAACTGCAAAATATAAGTCCAAGCACCAGCCACATGTTACTCATGTGGGGGGCGTCATATCTAATGTGTAGATTGGACGAGTTCCATGGCAGTTCTAGCGTGTCTTCCATGGAATTGTCTGATCAATTACTTGCAAACTCTGTGGTTCAGGAGTTTCTGGCTCTGATTTCCCAGAATGAAAACAGTGTTAAGAGCAGATCTGTCATTGTCAAAGCACGGCAAACTTCGGGAACTTACTGCACAGATTTTCCTTTGGTTGGTGAGTTGAAGATTCAGTCCACTGCTGAAGATTTACCACATATTTTCTGGACAAAGTTATTGGAAGGAAAGCATCCTTGCTGGAAATACCTGTCTGGTTCAACCCCAAGGAACAGAAAAAGGGTTCAATCAAATGTCAATATACTAGAAGAAGTTGAGTCTGACAGTAACCAGCTGGACAAGAAACGCAAGAAGCTGACAAATAATAGCATATCTCTGTCCTCTAGGAAGCAGAGAATAGATGGGGAGAAAAAGGTCGCTGCTAACAAGGAAGGTAACTGATTGCAAAGAATAGTTACATTTTGTGGCACCAGCACTGGATTCTCTTCTCTTTACTGTTTCATGGATTAATATGTTTTGTTGGACAAACTTAGATATCCTAGGGTCTTTATGTTTCCAAACATCATTTTTCAGGGACTTCCAGGCCATTTATTGAATGTCTTGGAGAAGGTAAAATGGTTGACTCTGATGAGGGAAGAAAGTTGCGTGATGCACAGAGGAGCCTCCATCTTTTGCTGAAACCAGAAATCTCGAGACTTAGTGACTTGCTGAATGTATCGGTATGGTTTTTCTCTCTCTGGAAAAAGAATTCTGTTACTGATGGGATCATGTTGAGTGAGCCTTTGTTGCTAGATTCTATTGTTATTGTGCTTGTGTCTTAAGTTTCAGATTGTTTGCTGGACAAGACTTTTTTTATTTTTTATTTTTTATTTTTATTTTATAAAGACTGGGTTACATAGGTGTGCCCGCTGCTGACAATTGGTTGTTTGGATGGTCTAAATTTTTTTTTTTCTCGATGTATAATCCTGCAAAGGTGAAGACACTGTTTCTAGCATCCGATAAGATACTCTCAATAATGTCAACATTTGTGCTCTCTGCATGCGCCTTCGCAAATGTCACCTCCTTCAGTAAATAATTATTTTCATTAGTGGTTCCTTCGATCCTCATGTTGGATGTGGATGATGGGTGCTGTTTGTCATTGATGCTAAATAAATTGTGGCTAGCATCATCTGGATCCATACGATACTGGCGTAGTGCCATACCGTGTCTATTTTGGATCCTGAGTTTTATGCTCAGAAATCATGGGTGTTATAATAGTACCAAGCTGATTCCAAATTTCTGAATATCAGTATTGTGAGTCTTATCTTTTTGACCATTACCAACACTGTGCTAACTTCTAATACTTATTTATATACAGGACAATATCAAGCATATCATTGATATCTTCCTTGATTATGTAATCAATAATCATCATGTCAGCCAGGAACCAGCGAGTATTCTGCAAGCTTTCCAGTTGGCTCTGGTTAGAATATTATTATTATTTTCAAGTTCTTTTGTTTCCCTAGCCATTAATTATAAAATCAGTGTGTTTTGGTTAAAACATTTACAGGAATTTAAGATTAAGATGCTTTTGGTTTTACTTACTCTTTGTTTTTTGTGATGTCCTCTATGATCATTGAAACAAAGCCACGTTCTCTTGAAAGTTCTTCCAACTAGGTGTCCTGTCAGTGGTTTCATAGTCAACTCTGACTGACATGTGACTCTAAATAAATTCCCTTCATATCATATTGAAAAAGATCCATGTCTTCCTCCAACACCAGTTGGAAGAAAGTTCGCCAGCCAGGCTTCAGATTAGTTAGTTAAAGTCACACATCAGTGACGGTCGAGTAGGTAACAACCACTGGGAGGCCTGGATGGAGGAACTCTCTCTAAAATCCTGGAGAAAATAGTGTCCCATCGCTAATGCTTCATTCTTATCTGATTGCCATTTCTAGCTGATTCCATGGTTTTTCAATGGATTTTATGGGTTTTTTCAACCAAGTTATTATTTGAAAGTTGGATTACTATTTTTTCTGGCCAACAATTCACTCCTTATTCTGCGTGAGATCTTCTCTGTGGCTTAGATACTCCTTTGATATCTGTATCTTTCGAATCTTATATCTTGTCTTGAAGGCCGTTGCCGTTTTGTTCCTTTTGAGGATGTCTTTCTCTTGGATTACATGCAAGACCTTTTGACATTTTGCTTGTGATATCGATACAACATTAAGAAATTCCTTCATTTGCATATCAGATGATTTCTTGGTCTTCTAATGTTGAAGAATCGTTAAGTCGAACTCTAAATCCTCGACTTTAGGCTTGATTAAGATTTTCACTATCTATGCACTATCGCATTCCAAAATAAATGGATAAAAAAAATCCATTATTAATATCAGCAACTTGGGTGCTATTGTGCGAATGTACTCCTTTTAACAAGTCTACTCACAAACTTGTTAAAATCCAGTGTTGGACTGCAGTTTCTTTATCAAAGGAAAAAATAGATCGCACGGAATCTCTTGAGCTTGCGAAAAAGCATTTGAACTACCAGTGCAAGAAAGAAGAGGCAGATCATGTGTATTTGATGTTGCGACGTCTAAAGAAAATGTTTCTCCACCTTAGAAAGAATTCACTGGTTGATTCTTCGAAATGTGGAGAATTGAAAGACAAAGTGCTTGGGATGGAGCAATCTGGTGTGAAGTCGCCCCTGCCAGCTATGCTTTGCCTCCAAACTGTAAAAGTAGAGATTGAAGATTGTACCTTTCAAGGATCCTCCAGTAATGAGGTCATTTCTGGTCCTAACTTGATGGATGAGTTTGGATTGACATTGGGAGATATTTCTGAAAGTGGCAGAGAAATTCGGAACCAGAAACAGATATTGCTGGAGCTAGAAAGGAGGAAGAACACAATATGCAGGGAATATGAGGCGCAGAAGGTGTTGCTGGAGAATAATCGTCGAATGGAGGCTGCGATTGTCCGTTTGCATTATGGTGGTTCAACAAAATTAGACAGGCTGGAGAGATTGGACAGGGAGTACTCTACACAAATTGAAGAATGCTCACATGAGATGGCCATACGCCTTAAAGAAATTGAGGCTGAATATCTAGCCTCAGCAAATGGAGTTCAGCAGGATCCTTCTTTAGTGGAGGGAGACAGGCGCTCAATGCAAGTGCAATTGCCGAATAAGCTGCCTGAAGCCAGGCATGGCCAGGAAAGTTCCAATGGTCATGATCAACTTATTAATGTGGACCCTTTATCGAGGCCCTCATCTGATCAAAGTGCTGATGCAATTGTCTGTGCTGTAAAGGACTGCCTTCCAGTTAGGATTGGCTGTGACAATGATGAGATGAGTACTGTGGCTTCAGGAACAGTTTTGACAGAGGTAGGGCCATGTGCTAATGGAATACCAATAGACAACCAAGGGAATGCTGTTTCCCTAAATCCCTGTTCTCAGGAGAATCTTCCTGGTAACTCACAAGGTGATTTTATCAGTAGCCGTGCTCCAGACAATGTTAGCACTATGAATGCTTACACGTTGGTGGATCAGACTCCTGATGATTCAAGAAAGGAAGCAATTGATGAGCCGGGTCCAGTGGAGGCACAAGAGAGTGTTCATTTAACGAATGTACTGGAGAGATTGAGTACTCTGGATCCACAAGTATCAGAAACGGAACCACCTAATGGATCTGAATCTGGAGTGGTTGATAATGTCCATCACAGTGATGGACCTCATAAAGCTGCCTTGGTTAATCGATCAATATCTAGGATGCCTGATGGCAGAGACAAAGTCGGGGCCACTGGTCATGCTCTGGAGAATATCAGCTCTCCGAATGCTGGCTCCTTGGATGATCAGATTCTTGATGGTTCGAGAAAGGAAGCACTTGATGAACCAGTTGCACTGGAGGTGCAAGAGAATATTTGTATATCAGAAAATGAAATATGCAATGGATCTGAATCTGAAGTACTTGAGAATGTCCATCCCAGTGATGGACCTTGTGAAGTTATTTTGGTTGATCAATCAAAGTCAAGTACAGTGCTGCCAGCAAATGCCTTTGCCAAGGGAGCTTCCATGTCATCTCATTGTGTATGTTTATCTATGCTCTCAACAGTGTTAATATTATCCTCGTTATAATTTACTCAATTCTTGAAATCAATCCTTGAAAACATAAGTGGACATGCCCCATAAAGAGTAGAGTTGCTTTGGCATAGGACAGATATTGTCTCCTAAATACTGGAGTGTACACTGAAATTTGGTAAATGACTTGAATTTTCGTTGAACAAATAGTGTCATAAATGCTGGAGGGTACTCGAAATTTGGTAAATGATATGATTTTTCTTTCGGTTTGATTATTACAGACCCTACCTGACCCGGAGTTGAGAGATGATTGTAATGCCGCATCCACCAGCCGGCAAGAGAGGAATAAACCCAATGAAGAGCAACATAATGATGAGGTTTGCTTCTACATCATCTCATCATTTTTGTTATCTATGTTCTTGACAAAGTTGATATTCATCCTTGTTTCCTTTGTATAGCTGTTTCTGACGTGAATAAATTCAGAATTATTATTGGATGTCTCTTGTTTGCATTTTTAGTGTTCATAAAGATCAAACTAGCTTTTTCGTATAACAGTATTATCTCAGGAATGCCGGAGTATACTTCAAGATTTAGTGACATGATTTTTCTATTTGATTATTACAGGCCCTAGCTGATGAGGAGTCGAGAGATGATTGTAATGTCACATCCACCACCATGCAAGAAGAAAATGCACCTGGTAAACAGCAGCATGATGCTGAGGTTGGTTCTATGACATCCCATCGTGTATATTAATCTATGATCTTCGCAATGTCGATATTCATCCTTTGTTCCTTGGCTTAACCAGTTCTTGATATGAATGCATGTAAACCATGATTTGGACATTGCATCACTAGCATGCATAAAGAGTGGAGTTCTTCTCTTTTTTCAGCTGAGAAAAGATATATTCTCTTTAAGGCATAATGGCTTCGGTGTATAAATGACTTTTGTATGTTTATTATAGAGTGTGCCTGACCAGGATTTGGGAGATGGTTGTAACTCCACACCAGCCATCATGCAAGAGGGAAATGCACCTGATGAAGAGCAGCAAAATGCTGAGGACGCTTCCGTGCCATCTTATCTTGTATGTTTTCTATGCTCTCGACCATGTTCATTATGCCCTACTTTTCCTTTGAATGCTCAATTGTTGACATGAATTCCTGGAATGTGGAAACCATGATTGGGTGTATGCCTTCTCTGGTGTATTTGCATTATAAAGAGCAGAGTAATTTTTCACAAAACAACATTTTCCCATAAAGGTTTGAGGGTATGTTAAAATTTAACATATGCTGTGATTTTCTGTATAACAGACCTTACCTGGCGAGGAGTTGAGAGATTATAGCAATGCCGCATCCACCGGCATCAAAGAGAGAAATGCAACCGATGAAGAGCAGCATAATGCTGAGGTTGCTTCTTATCTAGCCTTTTCATGTATTTTTATTAATGCTCTTGGTGATGTCGTTGTCCATCCTTTTTTCCCTTTCAATACTCGATTCTCAATATGAATGCCTGAACACCAGGATGTGGACAGATGCCTTTTCTGCATCATTAGCATTCATAAAGAGCAGAGAAGGTTCATTGTACAATTTTTTTCTTCATAGAGGCTTCAGGGTATAAATGACAAAATTTTCTGTATATCTGTCACAGACATTACCTGAAGAGGAGTTGAGAGTTAATTGTAACACGGTATCCGCTGGCATGCAAGAGAGAAATGAACCCGATAAAGAGCACCATAATGCTGAGAGTGCTAACATATCATCTTATCATGTATGTCTTTCTATGGTCTCCACGATGTTGTTAGCCACCCTCCTTGACCTTCAAATACTTAAGTCTTCACATGAATGCATGGCAAACGTGTGGATCTATGCCCTCTCTGTTTTATTAACGTTTTTAATGAGTAGAGTAGTTTGTTGTAGAGCCAATAATTTCTCATAAAGGCTGGAGGGTGTGCTGTATTTTTAAAAATGCCGTGATTCTTCTTTTTGTTAATTACAGACCTTACCTGACCCGGAGTTGGGAGATGATTTTAGTGCCCCGTCCACCAGCATGGCAGAGAGAAATGCACCTGACGAAGAGCAGCATAATACTTCTCAACAAACTGAGCTTCTATCATCTGGTACTTGTAATGCTACATCATTTTTCTCTGGAGCAGCAGATATGGAGCCTCCGGTGCTTCCGCAGCCGCAAGATCAGCCTCTTAATCACAGTTCACATGATTTAGCTCTGGTCAGAGGAACTGCAACTCCACTCCAGGGGGTGGGAGAGACTTCTAATCTAACTGTTCACGTTCAGTCGACACAAGTTGATGAAAACCCTGCTGCGCCTCTTAATCAAGCAATGTCGGAATCTGCAGTCAGCATTCCTCATGGTAGGATGGTGGCACAGATCTCAGGCAATTCCACTGCATCTGTCCCTGTGGAAAGTAACACTCAGCCATCACAGAGTCCTTTTCCAATGGCACAACCCAGGATGCCTCTGAAATTGCACCTGGATCCTCTTCAGAACGAGCT
Organism: Eucalyptus tenuipes; assembly: GCA_014182365.1. Classification (NCBI taxonomy): domain Eukaryota; kingdom Viridiplantae; phylum Streptophyta; class Magnoliopsida; order Myrtales; family Myrtaceae; genus Eucalyptus; species Eucalyptus tenuipes. The sequence goes on along the minus strand of CM024538.1, from coordinate 24,322,352 downwards.
GGACAGAATACAAAGGGAAATTGAGCAGATGGACAAAGCACATGAAGATGGGGTGAGTTACTTCTTGACATTATGTTTAGCTCATGTGAGGTTCCACTAGTTCTTTATGGAATTTAACATTTAATACCCTAATCATTGTAAATTCATATTGCTTTGAGCAGAGAATGCGACTGGTATCTGATTGCGGCAAGGAGATAGATGAAATTGTCGCACAAATTCGCAGGAAGTATGATTTGAAACTTAGGGAGATTGAGGCAGAATATCTTCCTAAGAAAAAGGAACTTGACATGAATCACCGCAAAGTTCGGATGAATAGGATGCTAGCTGAGGCGTTCAAATCCAAGTATTCCGATATCAGGGCATCTGGCGCAAATGGAGTTCAACAAGGTGCGTAGTCTTGGATATGTGTGCACACTTTGTCTTTTCATTTGCTAGTCATCATACTATGTAAGAGAACTATTAGGTAAATACATGCCTTGCACTTGATAGATTTTTTGTATGCAAATGTACCTTTCATATTCACAAGCATGTCAGAAGCACCCCATTCTTGCTTGTCCATTTCTTAGTGTGTGCATACACGCATGTTACACGTGCTATAAAGTCATCTGATCTCTGGAAGAATTTGAATTGAATGTATATGTTGCTCGCATCCAATTGTATAAAAGGGGTAAGGTCCTACTTTCATTGGGGAAATTGAGGTTTTGTTTGCAGTATTAAATCCTTGGCTAATCAAGAAACACCTATCTCATGTTATGACCTTGGGAGCAAGTAATATGTTATTTACTGGCAATTACCATTAGACAATGCTTAATAAACAGAAGGATTGTGAACAAGTGTATCTGTGAACTTATTAATGACCAATAGAGAAATTTGATGTTTCCAATGCTCAATTATTCTCGTGTTATATGTGAGCAATGTGTTGGTATGAGAACAATTCTATATTTAGATAATAACAAAGAAAAGGCTTCACTTCTGTGACCATGTCAGTTAAGTGTGGTTGTGGCCATAATACTTTATTTATATTTGATGAATGAGCTGACCAGAATTTCATGTAATGCTGTCTCGATGAAACTAATGTTCCTATAAGCAAGGCAAGACCTGCATGTGCTTCATAGTTTGCACTTGGAAAATGAATCACCTAATTATGAAGCAATCAATTTGTAACTTTGTAACACAATTCAATTTCAATCTTCAAATAAATTGACGCGAGTAGAAAAGAGCTGAGTATATAAAATTCCAGTTGATGAGAGTAATAGTTGGCTACTTCATTGAGACTACATGTCTAACAGTGAATTGCTATTGGTACCAGAAGCATAGTTATAATTATTTGGTCCAACTTCAATCTCTTATAGCTTTTGATGGTTAGTGCTCACCATGACGACTGTATCATTTTGATCCCCAAGAGTCGTAAATTTGACTGTTGGAGATCGAACGATTGTTACCTTGGTTGTTGAATGACATCAGATTCCTATGCGTCGCACCAGGCAAGATCAGCAAAGCAAATATCTATCTCTGTAAAATTTTGGGTCCCTGACTGTTGAATTACATCATAGTAGTATGACCTACTTTATCTTCTGTTGGTCGAAGTGATTGGCTTTTTTTATGTGAAGGTGCACAAGAAAGTGAAAACATCTATAAAAGAGTGCATGTTGTGATTACGATTGGCTGGCCAGAGGGAGGACGTGATGAATTAACTATGGCTAAATGAGAAGTACAGTGTATATTTGTCTCATTATTTAGATAAATTGCACATGAAATTAAAATAGGAACTGAAAGCTCTTTGAAATCTGGTCTTAACAGAGTCTGATGAGTTTATAGGTAGGCATCCATGGATTGGTTTTTAACTCAGATTAAAAACAATCTGGTTTCATTATGTTCAGTCCCTTTCTTCCTTGCATTTAGAAACTAGTATTTTAACAAAATATTGAAAGAAATATGTGACCTATGGGTTGGTTTTCTTCTGGCAAAAATACTTTCACACTCAGAGATCCAGTACAATGTGGTTTGATGTTGTTCTGTCTCTTTCTACATTGCATTGAGGAACAAGTATTTCGATATTTCATCCATTGGAAATACTTTTTAATTTGTGAAATGAGAATTTCATGAATTATTGGCTGCACCTTTTAGGAAATTGACAATAATTGTTGGTTTGGTTCAGGTTACTTTTTGCTTCAATGAGTTAAATTTAGCTTGCTAGAGATTCCAACTTCATTCACGGCATAGAAGTTCACGTCTGCCATACCCAAAATTCTTCTTGTTAATAGTCAAAAGATCAATATCTTTTGATGCATGCGAATTGCTAGATTTTTTGTTTTCCTGGAAGCATCTATAAAGTTTTTTTCCCTTTTGTTTCGATGGTAGTGTGAGTGGCATCTCATCATCCCATGAATGATACTTTGATGTCAAGAATTTGTACTTCTGATGCTTATGTTTTTCCCCTCAATTCTCAGGGACTTTCTTTCTAAATCATTTGAACTGATGTTTTCTTATTCATTATGCCGTTTCATGTTCCATATCTAGAAATTAGTGGCCTAATGATATTTAAAACAGCAAAATACTACCTGGAACTCATTCTGCAATCATGCTTTCATAGATTGTTGTCCATACCAAGACTCAATGCCATTTGAGACCTAAATGTGTATTCCATCAACATCATTCCTGTCTATATTTTTGTGCACCAGATGCAGCTTTCTCTGTTGTAGCTGAGTCACTGGTTACTGGTTTGTTTTGGGAAAACAGCCTCTTTGAAAAATTAGGGGTAAGGGTGCATGCATTGAATGTTCCCAACCCGAGCTGTGTGGGCAGCCTTGTGCACTGGGACGCCAGTTTTTGTGCAGTTTTCTTTGTAAAACTGCATAGTAAAGTAGTCATCATCATGCATACAATCGTTATGTTAGCACTTTGCATTTTGAACATGTTAACAGGCCTGGGTTTGCATTCGCTTTTGATGCCAAATTGCTCATGGCAACCATTTTCATGCAGATGTAGCTTCCGGTTCCATGCAGCCGTTGCTACAGTTATCATCACAGCGTAATGCACATCAGCCTTTGCCGGTTCGTGGCCCTTCTGCTGGCCTTCAGTCGAACGGGGTTGGCACTGCCGCCACTCCATTCACAAGCTCACAGAGTTTTCCTACCAATGTGGCAAGCTTGCAGAATGTTGGCCCTTCTGTAGTTTCCATCCTGGATACCATGGCTGTGCCCCAGATTAGCCTCAGCATGCCGCCATCATCAGCAAACATCCAAGCTCCCAGTGATCTTCGTTCTCCTGCTCCACATCTCCAAACTTTCAGACCTTCTGTTGCATCCTCAGTCACCCCTTCGCAGGGCTTGCCAAATTGGCAGCCACCTAGCAACCCATCTCCAACTTCTGCCCCTCTCCAGCAGTTTCCAGCGGCAGCAGCACCAGCTGGGGGCCCAGCAGGTCCAAGCGGTTGGCATCATGGCGGGGGATCTGCAGGAGGGTTTCCACCTAATGAATGGGGGAGTGTTCTTCTTATGGATGTCCCTTGCGTTCGTCCTTCAATCGTCATTCCTCCTCCACAAAGGGATAATTTAACCTCCTCTAATGCTATCAATGACGTTGTATGCTTATCCGATGACGACTGACCGCACACTTGAAGGTATTGATGTCATATCTGTTGGCCGTGGGTCTAACAAGTAGGCATCCCGTGGATCCTCGGCATTTTTGGTTGTAAGAAGGCATTGTACATACGCCAATAGAGGCAGAATCGGGAATTGTCTATTTTGGTGGAAGCGGACCATTTTCATGTACTAAGTGTATATGCTTGGTAATTAAGTTTTATGTCTGCAGCATCTTTCCTGTGATCCAACCCTAAGCTGAAGTAGGTAGAAGCTTTTGGTAACACCGGGTGCAAAAAGCCCGGAAGAACGTGCGGCCATTGAGATGGGGAGTTAAGCCGAAGAGGGGGTGTGTCTCTCGGAATATCTGACGTGGGTCTTGCTCGTTTATGCTTCCTGTAGCTTGTGCTTAGTTGTGACATTGGGCATATTGATGAATCTAGAGTTTCACTCCATCCTGAACGTCCAACCTTTCGATTGTTGATACCAGACACACCAACACACGAAAAGCGTCGGCTCGGTTTTTGTGTAGGGTTTAATGTGAACATGTTTCTTTCGCATTTAATTTTACTTTTTCATGTGTCATAATTGTAACATAATGTAAGTAACATAGTTAATCCTGACACAAAATGGACAATCTCTGCTCCATAATATATGTACTTTTGTCAAATCATGTCCGCTGATCTTAGGTTAATCTGGTAGTTTTCATCTGGTATTTTTTGAGCGATCTATATATTTTCCACGTGCTTATCAAGGTGAGTCCACAATGATCTTTCTCATGAAAAGGAGATTATTGGCTATTTTGATGTGTAAGTTTTTTATTTAAAAATGCGGTGTGGCGTATTTCTCTTTGAAAGCATAACACGCTAGGAAATTTTCACTGAAAATATTATTATAAAAAAAAAAAAAAAAAAAGAGTAGGACAGTATTTTCAGATAAGTAATACGTTATTGCAAGGTGTAAAATATTTTAGAACAAAACGTGAATTCTTCGCTTGTATCTTTTTTTCTCCTCTCTATATGTTTATCTTAGAAGATCATTTGTGATATAACTTCTTAATTATAGAGAAATTTGATTAGAACAATTGTCTATACTATTTTTCGCATCGCACCAGAGGCTCGGGTTTGGTGCTAGTACTCTATGAAATTGTTTTTATTTAACATCGAGTGGTCCAGAATTATTTTAACGGTGCTTTTCGAAAGTTAGAACCACTGGTCTATTTAGAAACCGAGAGGCTTAAAGTCAAACAAAAATACGGACTAACATGAGGTGTGGAAGGGAGTTCGATTTGAGCTGGCTGAACTTATTAGTTAACTTGGTTTTGGTAAATAGAATTAACTCGTATTATACAAAATTAGGTATAAAGGAGGCTTGAGATCTGCCCCTAAACTTGTCGAAAATACGACTCCTGCTTATACAAAATTAACTGCATGACATCAATTCGTATTATAAAGAGAAATTTGTGCTTTTTACTCAACTTCGCATCTTTCAAAGAGAATCGGATCTTTCAAAAGGGGCTCGGCTAGCCTAACGGTGCCGTGATTTTCATTTTCTAACCGTCTAATACCAGCCACAAGTTTTAACGGAGGAAAGCAGGACAATGCTTTGACCGGTTTCATTTGTTTGTTTTTATTTTATTTTTAACTTTCCATTGTTTCCTTTTTCTCTTGGTTTAATTTAGGATTTGAGGATTTATAAAGGCCCAAAAAGCACCAATCTTCTAAGGAAAAATCTACATACCCCAAAAAATTAAAAATCCTTGAACATGAGAAAAAGAAATTTTATACCACAAAATAAATAATTACAAGTAAAAAATATTATCACTGAGTAAAAAGAAATTATTAATATCGTCAGAAACATATATTACAATTCAAAGATGAACAAACACTTGAAATGTTGACTTTGCAACTTATGAAAGAATCACTGTGCATTATGACTTTTCATTTCTTCACTAAAATCATATCGCTTTAGAATGACTCTCAAAATTGTCTAAAAAATTAGTGAAGTTGCTTTCATCACTAGTAAATTAGTAATAGCACGGTGTCATGATTCTTTCATCTCTAGCATCTTCAATTGAATTGTTCATCTTGTCTTTATTATTAACATCATTTTCATTAATGAAATTGCTTTCAATATGAACTCCATTCATCCGGACAAACTAAGAGAAAAAAAATTAAGTATCATATATCTAATGTGTATATATATTGACACATACCAATTTAATTAGGCATCAATGAGTACCTTTTACTTTATTGCAATTAAAGATGAAAATACTAATAAACCTTTCTCCACGGTTATGTGTTAATTGATTACAAAAACTTAATATAATCAATAGTTTAGAGTATACTAGGTATTCACTTTCTATTTTTTTGAGTTCTTGAATTTCTTTTATTTAGGAACAATATCCATCAAATGTCTTCTTTGGCTAAAGAATAATATCTATTATTTTAAGAATTGCGATTGGATTCTTCATATATTACATATTATTCAAATATTATCATTTTGATTTGATTTTCAAAATGAAAAGGAAAATAAATATCTTCTTGTTCCTTTTTAAAATAGTGAAAATCCCAACAAATTCGTTGACAAAAAATCATGAAACCGGCAAAGTTTGTATCCTTGTTCCCAACTTCAAAACTGGTGGGTGACATTCCACCGTCTATAATGTAATTTAAAAAAAAAATTATCACTTAGTGAAATTTGAAGAAATTCCTCACAATGAAACTTTCCAATTTTGATTTTTCCAAAAAAAACCTGTTAAACAATTCAACGGGTTTCTTTGAGAAAATTTGCGGTATAAAACTCACTGTTTGTTATTGAAAACTAACGGAACTGTTAGCTTATCATTTTCCTTTAATAACCCATCGAAAGATTGTTTTTTTTTTTCATCGAAAGATTGTTCAACTATCGAAGTTTTGACAGGTTACGCCATCGTAAACTTATTAGTTGAAAAGACAATTCAAATTTTATTAAGTTATAACTTTCATAATAATTTCAGATCAGGTCTCGCCAGGGAGCTACTACTGCACAAGCCTGTAATTGGCTTGAGCTTTGTAACGTCCGATGCTCAGATTGTGTGGTCTGACAGGGATCTAACTAAGATCTGGCTGCACGTATTTCCAGTTCAATTAAATAAGAAAGAAACAATGTCTTTTGATTATTAGCTTTTGACTCTAATAGTCAAACATTTATTAGCTTTTTCGATGTCTCTGCTCCTCTCTCTCTCTCTCTCCCTCGGAAATAATGAGAGAGAGTTGTCTTGAATCTTGTCATTGCTCTGCCATACAGAATATCTTGAGCTCCACAAAGTATCCAATGGTATGGAAAAAGGGGAATGAGCAGCCCGAGAAAATGAAGCAATGTCCAGATTTAGTTTTATAATATGGTTCAACACTGCATGAACATATTGATATTATTGTAAGAAATATTGGAAGTATCCTCCAACATGTGTAATATTAATTCAAGAAGCCCTTTTTTTTTTGTGATTGCTTTCTCAAGTTGGCGTCATTGACTTTTTGGCTTCTAAATTCTCATTCCCCCTTTTCTATTTCACAACTTGCTTCATAAAAATAAATCAATTGTGGAAGATTTAAGTACTGAATTTTAAGTACAGACCCAAAAAAAAAAAAAGTACAGAATTTTAAGTGTGGAAGATAAAATTAAAAAGTTGATTAATCATAATTGAAAAGTAATATGTAATTTTTGTTAATTGCTAACCAAAGATATCACGATGACAATTATCGGTAGGTTTTAGCAATATATTTGCCAAGATTTTAAAGGCCATAAATTATTTTTCGCTACTGCAAATTAAATGACCCTTCGTTTTGTTTTTCGGTCATCTTTTACTTTCCACATTTAGTGGATGTTTTTTACTCGATTGCGTCTATTATGTCAATGCTGATTAAGGTTATCGAACAAATTTAATCTCATTAGGTGCTGAATTTTCGGTTTTCAACATTCGATTGTGTCGTCAAAGAAATCCTGATGTGGCGAAATATTATTAGTCAGCAAAAACAGCAAAACTATTCGCTGGGGATCCACCAGGGGGCCAAAAGCCGAACCAATTGCAATTCTCAAGCTTCTTTACTCAAAGACCAATGCATCGTGGCATCACAGCCTGTCAATGCATCCTCCCAGAAAGGGGAGGCTACAAGTTAGGTTTCATTTTGTTGAAAGTATGGAAAAGAAGCAAAAGCTGTCGCATTACTTCCAAATTCCTAACCCTCACTAATATTTGCTTTCTTTTCCGTCAACACTTCGCATTTTGTTTTACTCATCGAAAGTCTGCTCAACCGGGTTTCTGGCTGACCTTAGTATGGATATCCGATTGAACAACCGAGTTTCTTTTCACTAGTAATGCAACATCGTCTTCGCGCGGGATGAATTCGACCCTAAACTCGTCCTCGAGAGAACATGCGCCACGCATCTTTCGGAATCCACTGCGCGATCGTTCCACTAGACATCCCAATAGCTTCCATGAGTGGTGAATCCGTGGTGGGTGGCGTTCCTTCTCATCTCTCTCTGCTTTTTGCTCGACATGGTGGAAGAAGAAATAATGAAGGAAAGCAATCCCCCCACTCCTTTGTGGGTCTCGATCTTGCTCAATTCGCTGCTTTCTAGGGCAAGCCAATTGGAAAAAAGGTCGAGAAGGAAAACCCTTTTTAGGGGAGACATCTCTCCAACACAGCGAGATGTCTCTCGGTGGATTTTCTTTCTTTTCTGCCCATAATGTCTCTCTCGGTGGATCGCCAGGCCCTTCGTCATGATGCATGGGATCGAGCTCGAGAGGATCTTTTTTTGTTCTTTCCTAAGGTGAAGATCCCAATGTTCAAATTGAATACATGATTAATCCCAATGTTCAAATTGAATACATGATTAACACGGGATCATTAAATCAGCTTCCAGTTATATTCGGTGAAAGACCCGATCACTACTTAGTATAAGCTTCCGCTTAATTTATTGTGGCGTGATTCTGCTCGCATGCGCACACGACAATCTTCTTTTAAATAATAGGTTATGGTTTTGTGGTCAGTGAAAGATATGGCAAAGGCCGCGAAGAGAAGTCAACTCTTGCCCTAGTGGCATCCATTGTTTTGTCACATGGAACAGTTCGGGTGGGTTGGGGTGCTTGCCTTATGTTACTAAACCCTAGAAAAAAAAAGAGACAATAAGTCCATATTGAGACAATAAAGATCATGAGAATTATAAAAGAGGGCAAAAGAGAAAACAAAAGAAAGAAAAGAATTCTCAATAAGTTTTCTAAAATCCAGTCCAATGATGATCGTGAAATTAACATCGATTTTCTCAATGACAGAAATGGCGCACATCTAGGATTCGCAATATGTAACATCAAAATTAAGAATAACATCAAGGTGACAAGATTAAACAGGGATGAGATTGCTCCGAAGTTTAATTGATGTTCTTGCATGCAGGAGTACATTATACATGCATGCACTTGTACATTATCATTGACCTATAAAATGAAGGTCAAATATCATAAAAAAATTTAAATTAATACATCTATGATAAATTTATTCCTAAAATAATTTTTGATCAGAAAAAATCAAAACTGATATATTTATGGTAAATTTATCATTCAATTAATTTTTGTTAAATTATATTAATATTCAAAAAATAATAAATAAATATATTTGTGACAATTGAAGGATAAAATTTTAAATTTGTATATTCATAAATTATCATGTGTCATTCAACTCAATAATTTAATGATAAAATTTAATGAAAATAATTGAAGAGTAAAAATGAATTTGGGGATTTTAGTGGTGGAAAAAATAAAATGTACCAATGGAATGCCTTGAATTTAAATAGGCAAACAAATATCTCGATGCTCGTGAGTTGTAGATATTATTAGGTTCGACCCATGCCAGTCCTTCAGGCTCTGATAAATGCTAAACGCGACGTGAACCTTGAAATTAGGGTTTTAGCCTGTCATCATTTACGTACACCATTAAATGCAGTAGCTGCATCATCACGCCCTCTTGCTTGTTCATAAAGCTTTGATGAGCAAACCAAACTTAGGTTTGAATAGAGTAGGTCGAACGAAATTCTTGCTCGGCCACGAACGCACGATTGAAAATTTAGGGTTTACGTCGAGTGGATTCCACGATAGTCGCAAGCCCTCTTTTCGTCAAAGCCGAAATTGAGGAGGGTCCAATCTCACATTCCCGCCACAAGACTGACTTTCTTTATAGGTGTGATTCATATCATGATGGAAAAGTATAGCGCAAATAACGTAATCTTGTATATTCTTTATGTAATTAGGCTTTGATTTGGTGGTGGGTTTCTTTGTTGGAGAAAATCTTGAGATGGCGAATTTTGAGAAAATGACCTAATTAATCATAAATTTTTGTGTGGATGTCAATTCAATTATATATTTTCCAATTTTGTCAATACAAACCTAAACCTTTTGATGATTTTTCAATATAAACCTTCCGATTAATTTTTGGCTTAAAAACGCAAATGTGGCACGTAGGACGATCGGTGTTGATTGAACTCCACGTTAGCATTCCTCAGTTTCAATTAGGAAAAATGATTATAGTGGAAAAATATCAAAATGTTTATAATTAAATTGACTAAATCAAAAAGTTTGAATTAACCGTTATAGATTTAATATTAATTGGGCAATATCCCCTCAAAATTCATTATTATTTATGAGATGAGCGTTGGGATTTAGCTCCACCGACCCCACAAAAATAGAAAATAATTAGACGAGGCCCATTAAATGATGTGGACGAAAGACTTTTACATCGATATAATTGTTATTAATATGGTTACTATTGGCCAGCTGAAACAATGGAGGGACAAACCCCCACCATTGATGAACACCTCTCAATGATTTCAAGAGATGGGACCGGGCCCTGCGCTTTTTCTTCTCATTTATCATTGTTTAGTCAGAGAGGAAAAGGAGGAGGAGCACCCCACAGAATATTGAATATTCGGATTTTTTTGATTTCTTCTTTTCTTGTGTGATTTTAGTGAAAGGGACTTCAATATGATCCTACTAAAAAGTGAATATACCTAATCCCTAATGAAGATGTCTCCAAAAGTGCAGTTTATCATCTTCCCTTCCTCTTCTTTTTTCAATTTGCCAAGCTGTGTTTGAGGGTGAAAGGGGGACCTAGCGCTTGTTTCTTCTTCTTCGTCGTTTTTTTTTGTCATATGCATATATTTTTTCTCATACCGATTCCAATCACTTCTGTTTATTACCATAATGAAGAATAGGGTCGTCAAGTTTTCTCCCATTCGGTGAAGAGATATAACGAGAGTTTTCAATGAGATTAAATTCAATACTAGTCATTTATTTCCGCAATACCATATGCTGAATAATCTAAGACTATCACATTGTATTGTATTTGCTCGAGGTATTGAAGATGTGATCGTACATGAAAACGAAATCCAAATACTATTTTTCAAAGTCTATGCTTTTAGTAAGAAGCTAGGTTGATTGGGTCTCATTAGACGAAAAAGAATAAAAGAAAACAATTCAACTCTTATTAAAAATTATCCAACTTCGAATCATTGGAATTGTTCAATGACAAAAACCATTTGGAATTGAGATCAAAATGCAAATTTCTTTTTGTAAGTTTCATATTCTAATTACACTTTTGTAATAAGTTTTATGACTTACACTATACATATCCCAAACCTAAAAAAAAAAAAAAAAAAGAGTGTTGAAAAAAGTAGAAATCGAGAATTACCCATCCAAAAAATCAAATGTGATCCCACATTGATAAATACAGTCCAATCTCGATTTCCGACCATTTCTTACGTCGCCGGCCTCTCTTCCGACGTCACCATCCGCATCACAAAGCACAAAAAGCCAAAGCTCATCAGAACCGTTCGTAAAATCACGAAGAGGGTCCGGAAGAAAGATCGATATCATGATCGTAGGCACACGAATACATCGAAAGAGATGGATGGGCAAGGGTCTTGACCGCTCGGGCAAACCCTAGAATTCCGTATTCTTATCGTCCACGGAGGCATGGGGAATGGCAAAAATACAGATGAGGGAGGGCATTGACTAATCAAAAGGGGGAAGGAAAACCTGGACATTAGAGAAAGACAATGCAGTCTTCAATGCAAATTCCTTCCGACGTTAGCTTTTGTCCACGCCAGCCTTTGATTTTTCCCACCACGACTAGTGGAGGAAACGTAAGAGCCGGTCGGGCCCCATTCATTATTGATAAAATAATCATCCCGAAAAAGTCTGTAGCCATCGGAAATCCGCTTTGACCAATTATGAACTTTTTTTTTAATTCCGGTTTTTAATGAACTCGCGTCACCGTTCGCCGTAAAAGAGAGGGAGATGGAACCGTTTCACCAAAACCACACTCCATCTCTCTTCCACAAGACAAAAACGGGTAATCTTCAATTTGTCTCGACTCAATTCGACTCGACTCGGTTCTGATATAATTCTCCACACGTCGTTCTCATAAATTATGATGAAATATCGAGTCTTGGATCCTATCCCAAATTATTAGAACCCGAGGCATTATAAATTTTTTAAAAAAAAAACAAAGGGTATGTCTGGGTTAAATTCGAAGTGAAGGGGAAAAAAATGACAAGGGTGCGGTGGAGGTAGTGGTGGATGTGGGTGAGACACGAAGATAACGTGACAAGAGCTCGAGACATTTATGTTTTGGATAGCATTGAGGGGTGGTCCACATTGCGTGAAACCGAAAAATGTCGAACATTAAAGAGGATGGTACCTAACCAAACCAGCCCCTAAGCTTTAAAAGGAATTCATGGCACTACATGATTTGAATATTTATGGCGTTTTAAAGGGATTTGTCAGTGCGTGACGACGATGCTGAGAGGCTGAAGCAGAAGACCACTTAGGGAATTTTGATGGTTCGTGTTCGCCCCAAGATGCGAATATCCTCGTTCAGGGAAAACGAAAGGAGTGAAACACATACGTGGATCTCACCTTACCGGACGACGCTCCCTTGGACCGTAGCCAATGTGAGGAATACGCTTCGATATTGGTCAATCTGAACATGACGAGATTCGGTCGATCGTGTCGAGCTACATTGTGGATCCACATGGCGCGGCACACGTAACACGAGTGGAAAACGGGTTTGCGGGTTGATATAATTTGCTGCGACCTGTCACGACACGAGATCGAGATATCAGCATAGACTCGATATGAAAACATTCTGAGATTTCTCATGAAATGTATACTCTTGTGGCTCGCGAGTTGGAACATGGCCACGACACCATAATTAATTGTGTCTAGTAGGTCAAGGATAAATCGACCCATGCACAAGCAGTCTCGATCCAAACCTACCAATTCCGTGTCGTGTTTGAACTGTATTATAGCGTTGTGTCAAAACTTGTTGTCCTAATCTGGGATTGAGAATGGAAGGAAAGAAATCCGACTAGCAATCGAGAAAAGAAGGGCGCGGACAATAATTATTATGGCTAAATTTTTCAATGTTTATGTCAAAGACGAATGTTTGAGTAGATATACATATACGATAACGATAAATAGAAATTTAGTTCCTTAATCAATTGAATTGTAAACGTCAACATAGAAATCATAGATCGAAGGACAGTGGTTTAGGACGGCAAGTGATGGGAAGAATTTTTATATTTATATTTTTATTTCTATTTCATTTCCAAAGATAAAAAAGCATTTCTCTTCGAGGCTTATTTTTAGGGTTAAAGATTTTATTTCGAAAATAAGAAGAAAAACGAAGTGAGGGAATGGAGGGGCAATTGGGTAAAACGGACGGCGCCCTGCGCTGTCACATCGGCTCGGCTGTCGCATCGATCCGCGCCCCGCTCCCTCTCTCTCTCTTTTCCATATCGCAATCATGATCCTCCCAAGGTCAAAAACCACTTGCCAAAAAATTCAATATTTCCCCAAATTTTAAATAAATAAATAAATAAAGAAGAAGAGGAAAGCCCAGAAATTCGAGAGCGACGCCAAGAATTTTAATTAATCATTTGCTTCCTTTTTTCGGAGGGTCATATTCGAGAAGGAAATAAAAATAAAAAAAAAATTATCAAGAGGGATGAAATCACGATACCACGCGAAGAAGGAAGAGGTGGGGGCCGATCGAATCGCGTTAGAGTCCAAAGGAGCATCACATTCCGGACGACCATTAATGAAAACACAGTAAAAAGGCAGAAGACAGAAGGCCAAAAAAACAAAAACCAAAAACAAAACGCCAACGCAGCAGCAGCAAGCAGCAAGCAGCAAACAGCAACACAGCAATAGAGCAGCTGCAGCAAGCGATAGCCCAAGAATAGCAATTACATCCTGAACCGCAATTACGTTACTGCCCGCGCCATATCATCCTCAACCACCTCCATCTCCATTCTCACTCTCTCTCCCCCTCTCTCTCTCTCTCTCTCTTCTTCTCTCTCTCTGCTCTCTGCAACTTCCGTAGAAGAAAGCCCTTCCCTTCCTTCCTTCCTTCCTTCCTTGACTCTCCGACCGATCTCGTTTCGACCGCCATTTCGTGAGGCGCATTCCCTTGGGCCCCCCGAGATCTCGCCGCGTCCTCCCCGAATGGGTAGCAAATGGAGGAAGCTCAAGCTCGCCCTCGGCTTCAACAGCGGCGGCGCCTGCCTCTACGTCCCCCACACCCTCGACGACCCCCTCCCCACTCCTCCTCCGCCGCCGCCTCCGCCGCCTCCTCCGCCGCCAACTCGGCCGCCAGGTTCTCCGACGCCGCCTCGCTCTCCCCGACCGACCGGTCCCTCTTCCGCCTCCCCAGGACGCCCACCCCCTCGTCCTCCGGCCTCCGCTTGCCCAAGTCCTCCTCCCCGAGAGGGTCCAAGGTCTTTCTTTATTTTTTTTTTATTTTCTTTCTTCGTTTTCTTATCCTGGTTTTCCCCGTCTTATAGCTCTTTGGTGCGTGCTGCTTGTTTATGCGCTGTGCATGTGAACATGGGTGAAGGGTCTGTGTGCCGAAGATTGAAGGAGTGGCTATTGATTTGGGGCTCCTCCATTCTTTCTTTTGGATAAATTCTCCTTTTTGGAGGTCTTTCTACTGTACCATTTACTTCGTTTTCAGATAAATTTGATAGATTTTTGGCCTTTATCGCTCGATCTATCCTTTTGTGCCCGTTTCTTCTTCATCGGATCTGATGGGTAGATTCTTGATTCCGTAGCGGGCGCGTCCTTAATCTCCCATTAGCATCTTTTCGTTCTATAATACCCGATCCCTCCTTCTTTTCCCATAAACTGAAAAAAAATGGTCCATTCCTTTCAACCTATCCTGGAGGAGAGGAGAGGGCTGTGGACATCAATTCATATGCAGCAGCCGCTTTGTTTTGTGCATATCTTGTCGCCGTCTGTGGTCCACAAAGTGGGCTGGTGTGACCAGTTGATGCAACGGCTGAATTATGTCAAGTTGGTTGTTTGTTGCGGTGTTGTTTTCGGGTTCTGATTTTTCCTTTTTTCGGGTGGTGGGTGTGTGAGTGTTGTGTATGTGGACCGTGGGGCTAAAGTGGACTAGTCCCCTCAAGGACCATTAGCATTTGGCATGTAGGAAGAAAAGGAATCGCTGCATTTTTACCCCCCTCTTTTCCTTCTTCCTTTGAACTGGAAAGTGGTTTGTCTGGTCAGCACAAGTTCCATCTCTCTCTCTCTCTCTGCTTTTGATGAAATTTCCAGGGAACACCATGGTCCCTTCTGGTCTCGAGACTTCTTAAAATTATCTTCGAGATAAAAGGGGGCGCCTTTTGAGAATTATGATGAAGATCGAAAATCTTAGACCGTACCTTTTTTCGTTCTTCAATAATAATTTTGTGTCATTTTGGTTTTCCGTTTGGTGAGAACGTAACCAACCGTTTTAGTTTTTTATTACCTTGGATGGTTACTTCTAAGTAAGTACTTTCTACAGTATGGACTGGTCTAATTGACCAGAGTCATCTTAGATTGCGCCTTTTCAACGGACTTGCACCTGTTAGCTTTTTTGTTTTTGCTCGATAATGCAGTAATTTCATTAACTGATAGGAAGTCTAATCACATCACAAACTAAAATATCCAATGAAGGTTTTGTGCCTGTTACTTTCACTAAAGTGATTTGTCAAAGCCAGGCCGAACACCCATTGACTAACAGTGTTCCACAGTAATGAATTATGTGAACGTGTCTTCTTATCTCTCTCTCTCTCTCTCTCTCTCTCTCTGTTCTTCTGTCAATGCATCGATTTTTTCGATCAAAAAAAAAAAATGCATTGCTTTCAGGGACAGTACATGTACCGCCGGAAGAACATCTAGCGAAATCACATAGGAACCCAGATTCTTTGAATAGTGTTTATGTAGCCTTCCTCGTAAAACCAGCATATTTTTGTCGCTTATCAAGTCAAAAGCCTAGTTCAATTTCAATGACTTGATGAATTTTTAATTACCAGGATATAACGATCTCTCTTTCATCTCCCAATTCGATTCTCAGAGATCCCCCTAAATGTAAGCAGGATCCCATCTCAACGGCATTGTATGTAAGACTATAAAAGTGTCTCAATAATCGATTAAACTTGACAAATTTTTGTGCTTGCTTACAGAATGATCTTACTTTTGTGATTAAATGGATTCGACAAATTCTGAGGTTGAGTGGAAGGCACTTGGTTTATTGATGTTCATGCACAGTGATAAATTATGAAGATTTTACTCAATTTAGAGTCCAATATCCCTACCTTTCTTCTTACACTTGGACTTTCAATTTGCAGAGGACCTGTGCGATATGCCTAAACACAATGAAACCGGGAGAGGGCCATGCTATTTTTACTGCGGAATGCTCCCACTCTTTCCACTTCCATTGCATTACCTCAAATGTGAAACATGGAAACCAAGTATGCCCTGTTTGTAGAGCAAAGTGGAAGGAAATTCCCCTTCAGAAACCTGCTTCTGGCCATCCGAATGGAAGGTCAAGAATTGATCCACTAGGTCGGGCACAAGATGACGGATGGATGACTGTTTTGCCCCGGATACATCAGACCAGGTTAGATGGTGGTAGGCCGATCTCATCTCAGCTACATGGCCCTGAGCCTAGTCGTTTTGATGATGATGAACCATTGGATCGTGAACCAGATAACAGTGAGGAAAGTACATTGGATACTCCTGATGTCTGTAACACTTCTTTCGGGACTATGGAGGTCAAGATGTACCCAGAAGTTCCAGCTGTCCTGAGATCAACATCTACTGATAAATTCAATGTTCTAATCCATATCAAGGCTCCCCAGGCCAATAAGAGACAGGATATCGGTGAAACTCTGGCCGAATCCCTGCAAACTCAGAATTCGCGAGCTCCTATCGACTTAGTAACCGTGCTTGATGTAAGTGGCAGCATGGCAGGTAGTAAACTTGCTTTGTTGAAACGAGCTATGGGGTTTTGTAATACAAAACCTTGGCCCATCTGACCGTCTCTCAGTCATCGCCTTCTCCTCCACAGCACGCCGTCTCTTTCCTCTGCAGAGGATGACAGATATCGGGCGGCAGCAGGCTTTACAGGCTGTTAATTCTCTGACTTCAAATGGTGGGACCAATATTGCTGAGGGCTTAAAGAAAGGTGCCAAGATCTTATCAGACCGAAAGTGCAAGAATCCTGTGGTTAGCATCATCTTATTGTCTGACGGACAAGACACATATAACGTCAGCAGTCCAGGTGCTTCGGGTGCTACCCATTATCGAGGAGCTCAGCAGTCTCTCTTCTCCCTGGCAATCTTACAGAAAGATGGCACAGGTTTGCAGATTCCTGTACACACATTTGGGTTTGGCACGGACCATGATGCTGCCATGATGCACTCGATTGCTGAAGGATCTGGGGGCACATTCTCCTTCATAGAAGCTGAAGATGTCATCCAAGATGCATTTGCTCAATGCATAGGTGGACTTCTCAGCGTGGTCATCCAAGAGCTACAGGTGAAGGTTGAATGCGCGGACCTGAGTTTGCAATTCAGTTCAATTAAATCTGGAAGTTACCGAAGCACCTTGTCATCTGATGGAAGGGCAGGATCCGTTGATGTTGGGGATCTATATGCTGAAGAAGAACGGGATTTCCTTGTGACAATCAAGATTCCAGTAGATGAGTCCGGTCATGAGCTGTCATTGCTGAAGGTTATATGTGTTTTTAGAGATCCTATCACAAAAGAGTTTGTAAGCTTGGAAGAAGGTAGTGAAGTAAAGATCCAGAGGCCAGAAACAGCTGAGCCGCAAGTGGTATCCATGGAAGTGGATCGGCAACTCAACAGACTCCGCGCAGCCGAAGCAATGGCAGAGGCTAGGGCTGCTGCTGAACGCGGTGATATGGCAGCTGCGGTCTCAATCTTGGAGAATTGTCGGAGGGTTTTGTCCGAAACTGTCTCTGCACGAGCTGCTGATCGCTTATGTACTTCCCTCTGTGCGGAACTGAAGGAGATGCAGGATAGAATGGCCAATCGCCGTGTATACGAGGCATCTGGTAGAGCTTATGTGCTCTCAGGATTGAGCTCCCACTCATGGCAGAGGGCAACTGCACGAGGCGATTCAACAAATAGCGATAGTCTCGTCCAAGCTTACCAGACCCCGACGATGGTTGACATGGTCACCCAATCTCAGACCATAATTTTAGGGAATCCAATGCCTCGGAGGAAACTTCGGCAGGCTCTATCGTTTCCTGGACCTCATCCAAGGTGATTTTGGAGTGATCTTCAATCCCCGTGATTGTTGCATTCTTTTTGCTATCTTGTTGAGTAACTAAGGTTTTGCTCCAAACAAGTGGTTAAAGTGAGTAAGCAGTGTAGGGGTTGTGGGTGGGTTTGAAAAGCATGTGCTTTCTTCTTTGAACATGCTTTCTTCTTTGAACATTGTAAAGGAATAAGAAACGTAAGGCTCAGGGGAAAAGGTCGACATGGAAATTGTGGGATACTGGGTGGAGTTAGTTCTAGGAGTCTTGGCATTGGAACCGTAGTTTTAGCAGTCTTGGTATGAACTGATGTACATACAAAGATCAGTTTATGGATGTCTTACATTTTTTTTTTCCTTTTTTGTTTTTTGAGGGGGTTATTTTGAGAAGGGAGGTGGGTATAGCGTCACTGTAACCTGGGGGCAAAGTTGGATTTGTTTTTCTCTGGCAATATGATGCAATCTTCTCATTCTTCTTTCAGTGATTGGAGCTTCCTCTTCCATCCCTTGACATTTTTCTTGAGTGCATATGATGCCTAATGAAATCCATCTGCAGAAAGTGATTATTCTTGATTGTTTAAGAAAAGGGTTGATCTAATCGGGGCATTGATGTGAAGCAATTAGTCTTATTTTTGCATCTTGTCACTCGAAAGTGACGAGCATTACTTATTTGTGTTTGAGGCGACTGATGATTGATGTCGTGATCGATTTCGCCCTGGGAAGCACCCCTGAACTGATCTAGCTGTTATGATTCAAAAGATCCTGGTCGAATCTGGTAGTTAATCCTAGCTCTTGAATTATCCGCACGGTGATAAAGCGTATTCGTTTTAGTCGTGGAATCAGTACATATGGTCTCTTGAGAGATCGCCTGGAAGGTTGAAATGAATTAGGTAAAGATAGTTAGGCACGGATAGGCCTAACTCTGAATGCATCGGCTCGGGAAAACTGGGACAATCTTTATTTGGTTATCTTTAGTTGATCAGTGGTGGACCATACCGATGATTCGCCCCGGTCGATTCGAAATTGAGTAGAGGGCTTTTACTTTTCTTGGATTGCTTGAGGATGTATCAACTTTAGGATTCTGGCGGGACTTCCGCCTTGAACATTTTACTTATGCACCATCACTAATTTTATCCAATTAGGCAAATATTATATTTGGATTTGTCTTATATAATGACGAATCAAAGATAAAGACTCTTGAGTTCCAATAAAAAGAAAAGATGCCGGCACTGTACGACTTTATAAGGTAATATCTCAAATTGCCCCGGGAAGACGATGCTTTAAATTGAAATGTAATCGCCCGCCGACAGAGAGCGATTAAACAGGAAGATTAGTGTTAGGGTTTACTGAATTGTGACGTCATATAATACGACATAGAGCGAATGGCCTGATTTAAGCTGCCACGGCTTATGTGCAGTATAGTCTGCATCAAACACTTTTTTTTTTTGGTCATATGTATGTAACTAGGAAGAATTGATGATGTTGTGGGATAATTTATTTGTACGACACATAAAATCAAGACATGAACTTTAAAATGTATGCCGTTATATAATGTCTCACCGTACCTTAATATGCCAATCAACATGTTTTTATTGTCAGAGACAATTGTGATTTCTAAATGGTAATTTTCCATGTAAAAGATATTTTAATGATTCTGTTGATTTCTCTTCAAGATTGTGCGCATATAGTCTTTTAATTGTGCATATCTCCATTGATATGTTAGCTTAAATAATCACTCAATAAATGTTATAAAATAGGCTCACGTGCCAATTATCAATACACGTCGAATCATATTGAAAATTCTTCCAACTCTTTCTGCGGTATGATTATATCTTAACAGACAATTTAAGTACAATCTGCGAAATGAAACATGAGGCGTCGGGCATGCACGAATTGCGGACGGAGCGTCCATGGTTCACGAGGTTGGGCGGGTGAGCCGCCGGGGGAGGGAGGGGGTCACCGACGACGGGCCGTGGAGGACCGCGCCGGGATCACGTGCTGCTGTTGATAGATAGATGGCAGGCACAGGCTCGTCCGAAGGATAAATGGACAACACGAAATCCTTAAAAAGTGGGGGAAAAACATAAGGGACAAAAGCTGGCTCCTGTGGGGGTCCACCGGCCCAGAAAAAGCAGGAGGGGCCGCCACCTCGGCATCAGTGCCGGGGGAAATCTTGTTCATCTCATCACTTCAGACTGCCAGAGTTCTGGACATGGTCTCTCTCTCTCTCTCTTTGCCATGTTCCATTCACGCTTTACGCTTTGCACTTTTGTCGTTTGATTTGATTTGATTTGATGCACGTTCCGTCGAATTGAAAGCTCCAGTTCGTTCCCGCACTCCCCATTTTGAGCTCTCTCGCTCGCAGCCTCTCTCTCTCTCTCTCTCTCTCTCTCGAGCTTGCAGCAGATCATTGAGCTCTTCGAAGCGCATCGGAGTCGCCGGCTGCACCCGTCACGTCGGACTTCGGACGCTTTGGAGGAGCAGCGAGTTCCCTGCCCTTTCAGCCGGACCAGGAACTGGCCCGTAAAGGTAATTTCGCCGCTCATTCGTTGCAATGTCTCTGGCTTTTTCTCGCTCTCGGGTGAAACTGGAGTGGCGTTCTCTGGGATTCAATGTGTTAGATTAGTGCTGCATGAGGGTATGATCCATGATCAATCCAGCATTTTCCTTGTCGAAGTCTCCGAAAATCTCTTCGCTTGTCGGTGATAACGTCGCGTTATGCTGATAGAACGATCATGGATTCAGCCCGTGTTTTCAAATCTTTAGCAGTTCCTCCCTGTAATTGAAAATGGGAACTTCCATCTGACCCGCAAAAAAAATAAAAATGGGAACTTTCCTAATCTGTTTTCTAGTTGACCCACCGATGGCCGACGTCATCGATTTGTCCCCGACCTCATCCCTGGACTAGTCCGGCGCTGGATACGTGCGATGCCATGACCTTTTCATTGGATCGAATTCCCCTTGTTTGTGTCGGCTTTTGTATCGTGCGGTCAGCAACGGCGTCTCGACTGCCGACACGGAGCCTGTTGGGCCCCGCAGGCTGGAAACTCTACTTTGCTCCTTTACATGTCGCTGTTACAATTCCAATGTGTGCATCCCCCCTGGGACGTATGTTCTATGTCTTTGAAGCCAAGTCTTTCTAGCCGTTGGGACTTTGGGTTGTGTTCGTCGGGAAATTCATTACAAGAAAGGTTCCCACTTTCACAAGGAACTAACGCATGCGTTCCTTGGAAGACCCGGAGGGAAAGAGGGTACCGGAGGCCCCCTGTAATTAGTTGACCCGTCTCTTTCGCGAATACAAATTGGTTGCTTTCAAGGGGGTGGGTGATGGGCTTGTTTTCTAGCTTGTTTCCCGTTAATATATTCCTAAAATGCCAGCAGTCCGCATCTGATTCTTTATCTGCTGTCAGATAACTGTTCATCATTGCCCTTGTTTGGAGCACCTATTCGTCTTTATATCTTATTGTGAGTCTCCTCTCCTTGATTGGATTGTCTCAATCTATCGTATTATTGGAATAGGCTCAGTGACCTCCACTTTCACTGATGGAACATCCTCAGAAGTTTCGAGGCGGGAGAGTAAGTTGGTCTTCATGGCTTCAATCCAAATGCTTTAGTCGAATATCGAGTGCGGCCAATTTGTTTGCTTAAATAGTGGCACAATGAACCGTCGCTTTAATTTTCTGCTTCTGAGACATATCCTTTATTCCCAACATCTCATTTTTACCTCAACTGTACTTGTCAACTAAACACTCGGAGTAGTGTAGAACTCATTCTGTGGGTGGGGGTCTTTCCCTTAATAAATGCCGTTGTTTTTAGTTTGGAGAGACGTGTCTAGATGAGCCTCAAGAGACCTTGTTCTTGGCTGCCCAATGAGATTAACTTTCTGACGTACCATAGCTCCACAATACTTTTAGCGACAGTATTGCATGTGTGGCATGAATGCACCTGCATTTAAGGTATACAGTTGTGTACCATCATCAGTAGGACGTTTCTGGTTCCATCAGCTACACCAAATAATTCACGCTGCTTGTTTTCTCCACCATTCGACGGTGACACACCACTACGTTGTATCCATTTTGAATATAGTGCATGTTGATCACCTGTTTTCCACTGTACATTGAGATGAATGAGCATTCCAAATGTTGGTTGGCCAAACATGAATTTGCACGCTTGTGCTCTCTGCAACTTCAACTCATTGACTATGGAAACCCCTGGACAATTACTAATCTTAGATTTCCTTCCACACAACTTGTCTCAAGAAGATGTTAGGTTACTTCTCCTATCTCTATCATTTAGAGCTGGTCTCCAGCTCCCTTCAGATTTACATGGCATTTAGGAGGATGTCTTTAAAATTCTCATGGACTTTCACTTGGTTTCTTTTGCTTGTTGCAGTGGGACAGAGACTTTCAATTTTGAAGTTCATTATCACTTAGAATTGTGTCCTTACTCTCAGATGAAGTGCTTTTGAATGTTATTTTTAGCCCTGCTTGTTATCTTCTTTGGACAGATTGACAATCTGTGATGAAGTCTGAAAAAGGAACATCTTATGGCTGATGGAGGATATATCTACTCATTGGAAGGTGTGAAACACTGTTGCTGTCAGGTTTGTTGCTTCAGCCTTGTACTTAATAAGGAGAACCTGTGTAGAGCATATACCCGGTTGTATATGTGGAGGGCGATGGTTTTTAAGAAACAGAGTTTGACTTTAAATGAAACTGACTTAACCAAAATATTCAAGGAGAATCTCTTCTTTGTTTATTTACCTCTTGAACAACTCAAAGTTTCAGCTATAATGTCTGGGGAGTCCTCATTGATTTTCTGATCTTTCACTTCACTCTTTAGGTTGATATAAATGAGGCTTCACGTGGAAGTTGCAGTTATTTGTCTTGCCGGCTTCCTCTCAATTCATCATATTTTTTGTGGTTAGTATGAATCTGTTCGATCATTGTTTGTTGGCTCTACTCTTGATCTAAAATGTGGACATCCTTGGGTCCTTCATTATGCATGCTCTTTTCCTTTAACAACCTTTGCACAAGATAGGCCCACTTATATTTTTTCCAATTGAAGTACATGGCAACTAATTTGCCTCCATTAGCAACTTTGCTTAGAATTTACCTCAGGTTGTTAGAAAAGCTTACATTATTCTTCTTGCTGTGGTTTTGATGGTGTTAGAATTGATTTACATAGTGATTGCTGCAAAGTTAATGAATGAATGATGTTCATTTCCTAGCCAAATTTTAGAAAAGAACTAGTATGCCTCTGATTAATTGTAAAAACAAACAGTTTGTGGCAACTCCTTGTTCTCTCCATATTGCTTGTGCTGTCTATGATTTTTCTGTGGCTAACTAAATGCCACTAAATCATGCAAAAAAAGAAAAAAACTGGCTACATAATCTCATTTTAGAATTTGTTTTTCTGTGGCAGATGAATCTTCTAATGCATTTGGGTCAATCAAATGGACATGTTCATGCTTATTGGACCAAGGGAACCAAAACTCTTTTCTCTCATCAAACTGCTCCACATCCTGTAATTGCACTTCAGGTATGTTTCCTATCTTTCCAGGAAAAAAATTGATCTAGAAGCTTAAACTTATCTTGACGTTGAATGCATTCTTCAGAACGTTTTACCTAGTCTTTTCGTGTCACCCAATTACTTTTATCAAAGAACTGGTTTCTTCTTTGTTTAATTTTATTCTGGTAGAAACTTTTGGCAGCTTGCTGTTAGCTCTGGAGGGTATTCAATCTCATCTATTTTGGATGTGCGATTCTGTATAAATTAAATGGAATAAAATGTTCTACTCTTTGGTAACCTTAATCTACACGATGCTTTCAATCCTACGGGAGGTTCATGAGATTCATCTGTCAGTAACTGTTGATGAGACAATTTCAACATCACACGTTAGCATTACCCATTGACAGATACTTCTATTTCAGGAGCCTGTTTACATTGTGGAAGATTTCTTCATCAAATGCTAGTAATTGTCTGATCTATAAGAATTCTAATGTTGATGTTTTTGCAACAGTGCTACTGCTCTATGCATAGGGTGACAGATATACAGTATCTGCTCTCTCTCTCTGTCTCTCATTGTACCTCTTCGTTTTTCAACCTGAAGCTTGCAAGTATGAGTCCAGAGTACCTAAATACTAGACTGGTGTCTCTTATCTAATTGCTGGCTCTGTTGACTTCTCATGCAACAGATGGAGAAAAGAACAAAAATATGTGGACGTGCAGATGCATAGACATTTTTCCCAAAATAGCATCTGGGAACAATGACGCCAATTGCTTCACAGCCTGCAACTGCACTGCTGGTAACACAACTGTCCTTTTCCTTTTGCACAATCCTTCTGAATTAATGAAATAGTGTTTTTTAGGAGGGCATTGCTCCCCCCCCAACCCAACCCAAACAAAAAAGGAAGAATAACGTAAAATTAGCTTCTCTTGCCACACTGTGTGTTCAACAGAGGAAGCCCTAAAGCTTAAAAAAGCCCTAAACCTTGGTTTCTGTTGATGGCTTTTGTACAAAAAAAAGAATGCATAGTAGGATTTGAGTTAGACAGCAATCCCTTATATAACATTAATCAATTGCTTAATTAAAGTCAGGTCTCCCAAACATGTAATTTCAATAAAAGTTGCAGCTACAGCCACAAGATAAAAAGCCACGGCCTCTCTGAAGAATTCTGTCTTGTTGTTTATATCAACAGTCAATACAAATTTCTAAATATTAATTGGGCGCTATTGCTGAAATTGCTCTTCATATTTCCCCCCAGACAATGAGGTTAGCTTTTATTTTTGCCAGATCTATGACTGTAGATACCTAACCTTTTTTGTCCGAGGACTTCAATGACATTTAAATCTCCTATAAGGTTTGTTTAGATTTTCCATTTTATCATTTCCATACTGGGTCCCTTGCTCTTATACTTTTTCTCCAATACCTTGATATCTTTCCCTGGATTGAGATGGTTTTTGTGTCCTGAATAAACTGCTTCTCTGGATTATGCACTAAATATAGAGCAGACATTCTGACTGACATTTTGTTCTTACCAGGTTCTCTTAATGAGGCGCAAGCATCAGATAAGCACAATTCAAGCAGAGCTGTCATAATTGTCCTACTAATCTGTGTCCTTTTCACAACTATCGCATTCTTTGCCTCGATCATATTCTACCTTTACCGAAAGGAGAAGCACCCAATCCAGTCTCCTGTGTTCTCATCAGACAAAGAAACAAGTTGCAATAGTGCCTCTGATTTAATTAAACATAAGATCTCGTCAACTCGAGAAGCTAAAGTTAATGTATCTTCACGTGTCAATTCTTTCATAGGTAAGTAGGTTTTTTTTTTTTTTTTTTTTGAACAATCATAGGTAAGTAGGTTGGCGATACCTTTTTCCTTATAGAAGAAAAGAGTTTGCTATTGACTTTAATTTGATTCAAAGAGTAGGAGCCTGCTAAATTTTGTCAACTAGAGCTTCTTTATTTGTGCTGATTACATGAAATACTCTGGTTTTGCTTGGTCTCATCCAGTATTTGTATCCCCACTTTCAGGGTGCTTCTACAAGGCTGCATTCTTTGTTAAACACAAATCTGGAACTGTACATGGTATCTTACTTCAGTTTGCATACTCTGAACTGGAACATGCAACCAACTACTTTTCCAGTTCTAATCTCATTGGACTTGGAGGAAGCAGCAACGTGTATCGTGGACAGCTTAAAGATGGCAGAATTGTTGCTATTAAGAGACTTAAGCATGAGGAAGGTCCGGATGCAGACTTAAAGTTTTCAACCGAGGTACCTCGTCAATGCCCAAAAATTTCTTTTATGTGAAATTATATGTCCTTCAGCATTCTTAATGGATCTTTTTGCTCAGGTGGACCTCCTATCAAGACTTCATCACTGCCACGTGGTGCCTTTGCTCGGGTACTGCTCAGAATTTCAAGGGAAACACGTTGAAAGGCTGCTGGTGTTTGAATTTATGGCCAACGGTAATCTAAGAGACTGTCTAGATGGCACAATAGGAGAGAATATGAGCTGGGATACCCGTGTTGGAATTGTCATTGGAGCTGCAAGGGGTTTGGAGTATCTCCATGAGGCCGCTGCTCCAAGAATATTGCATAGAGATGTCAAATCCACAAACATTCTTTTAGATGATAATTGGAGGGCAAAGGTTAGAATATCTTCTTGCATAATTGTAATGCCGATGTTTGTCTGGTTTCTTTTACTTTCTTTTCTTTTTTTTTTTTTCGGGGGAGGGGGTTTATTTTATCAAGTATAGTGTGCATTAACCTCAGAATTGCATCTGATGATTCTAGAGGTATCGCTATTTAGCTTCTTGTAACTGAGAGGTTGCTAGTTAATATAGTGCTATGTGCCTTCTTACAGTATGATAACAATTAAATTTTATGCAGATAACTGATCTTGGTATGGCGAAATGCTTAAAAGCTGATGACCTACCCAGCGGTTCCAATTCTCCAGCAAGGATGCAGGGGACTTTTGGCTATTTTGCTCCTGAGTACGCAATTGTTGGGAGAGCCTCTCTAAAATCTGATGTTTTCAGTTTTGGGGTGGTTCTTCTTGAGCTCATCACTGGTCGGCAGCCAATCCATAAATCAACCAGCAAAGGAGAAGAGAGCCTTGTCATATGGGTAGATTTACTATTACCCTACATCTTATGCACTGAAAAGCAGAGTTCTAAGTTGATTTTTTTTTTTTTTTTTTGCAATAGGATCTACTGTGTTGGTTTTACTTCTCAAAATTCCATCTTCATCTTATTTCATTAGTTGAAGTCATCATAACATAGTTCCTTAATGTTTCTACTTCTATCATTTATAGCTGGGTTCCAACAACCGACTAATGCTTTTTTACAACTTCAATGGGAAAGCATAGTCATGTTGTCAATTTCATCATCAATTCTAATGAGTATTATTACATTAACAGATTAACTAGATTTCTCTCTTTAATGTTGCAGGCTACACCACGTTTACAAGACAGTAGCCGAGTGATTTCGGAGTTGCCCGATCCCAGGCTAAAAGGAAACTTCCTTGAAGAAGAGATGTATATAATGGCTTACCTTGCGAAGGAATGCCTGTTATTGGATCCTGATTCTCGGCCAACCATGAGTGAGGTGGTTCAAATTCTTTCAACAATCGCACCCGATAAATCTAGAATGAGAAACATACAGGCCAGCCTTTCTCAGGTAATGACCCCTGTCAAAATTGAATGGATCTTGCATATGAGAAACATACATGCAACTGTCAGGATTTTCTCTTTGGTTAATCCTGATAATACATTTGGCTGTTTTAAGGTCCCAAAAAAGTCATGTCTCATTACTTTGCTGCTTGATGATTGTTGAACTTCATTTTTTTGTATCATTGCATTCTTGCATTTGCCTGTCACTCTGAATTTTTGGTGCTTCTCTGATGTGCAGTGGTCTTCCACCAGTATGAAATCTGATTCGATTACAGAAATACCTGGCGAACTGGTATGTAGTCCTAGAGACACAGAAGGGTTGAAAAATTTTGCGCCAAATGGGTTGTCCAGCCCATGTTCTCTACCAGTTGATGTTGGCCAAGATCCTTGGGCTGCAAACAATGAAAACGATATTTCCTCCAATCACGTAGAGAGATTGATTCTGCTTTCCTCTAAAGCGAGGAGCTCTCGTTCCCATGAGGATGATTCAGTGGACTTAGTTGAACCTCGGTTCGAATCCTTCTGCTTGGCAACTGCAAGTCCCCCTGAGAAGACACACTGAGTCAGTTCATGGGGATGAGAGCAGCAGTGAGTACATAATTTCTGTAACCCCGCATTGCAATGTATCGGCTTCTTTTTGGCCTATTTGTTTGTGAGTATACATAGGTTCGAGATACATTAAGCTTCTCTTCTTTCTTTATGTTTTTCCCCTTTCCCTCGTAAAGCATAGGATGAATTAGGTTGGTGGGTACCAACTTAGTTCTTTGTTTCATGTTTCATCAAATTGCTTGTACAGAAGTTAAACTATAGATATCTTAGTTTTTTTTTTTTAACAGAAATCTGAACCTCGATAGGAATCTGAAATTATGCCAATGTTTTTGGTAGATATGATGTGAAAGATGCCTCAGAGTTCACTGTCACTGGAACATTGTGAATTTACTAAAATGAGCTACGTCGCACAAGGGGTTGTAGGATGATTTAGGTTTTAAAAAAGAAGAAACAGATTTTTTCTTACAAGTTTTTCTCTTTGCTGAAGGTTTTTTCTTGCTCGAACCATTTTTTCTGAATCCATTGCTGCAACACCCATAAACATGTACAACACATGCATAGCTTCGGCTAGCAATTAGATGTCATGAAATCTAAGATGAAAACTTGATCTATACTCAAATGATAGAGAGATAGTTGAACTGTCAAGAATTTGAAGCAGATCAACACGACTCAGCTATCAGTCCGGTCAATCCTCAAACATTTTCTAACGCAAACAGATCCAGCCAACAAAGCCTTACGGGGCACATGCAACGGAAAACGATGCTTGTTGCTTGAAAAAACCGGGACAGGAAAAGAATGCCGGGATACTGACGCTGATCCCCTCGCACAGATTCAATCAAGGAGTGAAGAAGAGGCATTAACAATCCACATTGCCTCGCGACTTCTCTTTAATTATCCCCTTTTTCTGCGAGTATCCGTAGTTGTCGTCCACATGCATCTGAAACTTGTCTTACTTCGTACTTAACTGGTTTGATGAACATGTCCAAAACCTGGGTAGTTAGACCCATGTCTTGACTGGTAGATGAATGCCCTCTGACCTGTGGCAAGGAGGAGCTCTACGATAAAAGCCAGCTTAACCTCTTTTCAAAGGATACGAGTCTCATTCACTCAGCTTCCTGTCTTACTTTGGGAAGGTGTCCAATCTCTCCTCCCGGTCGGCCATGGAACCACCGCCATCGAGTGCACCGCTTCTCGCACCCGCCCCGCCACCTGGTCCGCCCGCTGGAGGAGGATGCTTGGATTGCCTGTAAGATGATTCTTTCTTCATCACTCTTTTCAACTCTACATGTTAATCCAAAAAATTAAAATAAAAAACAAATACCTAAACGTATATGTTAAAGGTCCATTGTCGATGGAGAAAAAGTTCTAATGCACGGAAACTAAGATCGATTCCGTGACACAGTACATGAAAGCGCAAATATAATTGCTCATTATAGTTGATTCTTTTCTTCTTTTGTTGGCCTGTTGTGCAGCATGTGGTTTCTGTGCTGCTGCGGTCTGTTCCGAAGCTGCTGCCCGCCACTCTTCGAGCCCGGGCCTCCCCCGCCATGAGGCTTTTCGCATTTCCGGAAGAAAGCCTGCCACGAGTATTTCGAAAACCCGATTTTTTTTTTTTTTTTTGGTACTGTTGAAATGGGTGCAGAATTGTGTGTTGGTCTGATTTCACTTTGCAAAGTGCTTAGACATTGTGTGTCCCTAGTTGACTCCGTTGTGTTGGTGTAATAGCTCGGATCTTCTGCCTATCTGATGCTGAGCCCCTTCTTCTGTCGCGTCTTCCTGTCCAATTGATGTACTTTTATGTTAGTAATACTGATGAAATCAGACATATCAAACGCGAGGCTGGTCTGGATTTTGCAGACTCGTAATCTTGCAGAGAAATAGGCTTTTTCCTCGGTTTCAGGTGTCGATCGGCAGTTATATTCTCTGGTTAGCATTGGAACGGATCTTTCGGCTAAGCTATGAACTTGCCATCTGGGCCGTACTTTTTTCCCCAGTGTATGCCAATTGATGCTGGAAAAATACAAGAATCTAAAGGTTGCGTGAGTTTAAAGCATTCTTTGAAAACCGATCGACTCTGGATTGATATAGTGCCTTCGAACACGAGCTAATACCAGTCGACTAAGACGACAGTGGCTCGTCGAGCAAACCGACAAGAGCGCAATGGTCGCCGTTCTTGAAATCACCAGACATTGAAAGAAACGTCTAAAAAATGGATATGTCTGCAAATGCGCCAGGAATTGTGAGATGTCACAATCCATATGCTGTAATGGGATTGAATTGGGTACTTTGTAATATAAGTGAAGATCCGCCCCGAAATTACTCGACTTCGTAGCTTGGTCCAGCCGAGACCATGAAGAACTTCAGATGGTTAAGTAATTCGAATGCAGTATTTGCACCCAAATCAATCATCCTGTATGAATTGCACCCTCCTTTTTTATCCAAGACTGGTGATGAGGAGCAAGCTGATTGAACTTTGAATACGTGAGCAGAGATTGACTCCTAAAAGTTCTTTGATGAGGCTAGAATTGGACTAGGTTTACATCAATGGTAGAGTCCTTAAAGTTTCTTGAATGGTCCAACGTCAGTTTGATTTTAAAATAGGACATAACTCGACCTTGGAAGACACAAATCCCATTAGAAGACGGTCTCTGTTTTTGTTTATTTGATCTATTACTACGTTCCGTGGAGGCGCCGGCGAGAGGTCGAGCAAGTACTTTTGTGTACTTAGTACACATATTAAAAGAAAGCCCTGGAATGTCAAATTTGATTTGATCTTTTCAAAATTCATATGAGATCCGCTATTTCTGTGATCCGAATTCCTAATTTTTATTATTATTTGCGGCTAAACACGTAAATTACGGATGATCACAATTTCGGGTTGCTTAAATTTGGGTCTCACGCCCACCTTTGTTTTCGTAAAAGGGTCATCGCCAATTACATTTTTAATTCTTTTCTTTTTTGGTCAGACTTTTTTTTTTTTTAGTATTTACATGTTAAGTCATGCTTCTTCTTTTTTTCCCGTTCTGCGTCCTTAACACTGTATTCGGACAACTAAAGTAACGAGGAATTGAATTTACACATTGCAAAATGCTTACAAGCATGAACAAGCTTCTAGCAATTTCCTCTGATTATTTCAAAGTCTAAAGTCACATCTAAATCTAAATCACATGTCTGATTTTATTGGTGTCTCAAAGTACAGGCTTGACCGCTTAATGAGAGTGTAGGCCCTTCCTTAATGCAAATATACAAAATGCATGGCCTCCTCTGCAATTTGACTCCCATATTCATTAAAGTCTCCCCCCCAAATGTAAGCAAATTTATTAACATCTTAATTAAGAAAAATTCAAACTTTACCAATAACTACATGAGAGTTTGTGGCTACAATTCAATTCAATATAAACCATACTTAGTATGTCACAATAAATTGGACATAATTGCTATCCGAATGATATTCAATTTTTCAGCATTAACCTATACATCCTTCACACATCAACAATTTCATTCGTATCTTTTTTGTTGCGTAAATAATTAGACTTTATTTCCGAATTCCCACTTTCCCATTATTTTCCTCCTCCATTATTTTGAGATGCATATGTATGATTGCATTTATTTTTTTAGCACTACTAAATAGAAGAAAATGGAGAAAATTGGGTGGACTATAAATGAATACAAAATGCATTATTGAAGACGCGGGAGGTGAGTGAGCGAGGAGAGGACATCATTGAATGTGCGGGGTCACTCGGATGTCATGGGCTCGACGCCTTCGACCATACAACAAAAGAGCTGGTTTGGGCCGAGATCTCGTCCTTTTTTTTTTTTTTGGGTCAAAAGGGCCGAGATCTTGTCGGCTTGTCCGCTTTTTATCGAAATTTTCCATCCTTCCCAAGATGTGAATATACAAAATAACGTATCAGTCCCCCCAAAAAATTGCATAATTTGAGGCGCTCTGCGATTGCAAACGGGCGACTATTTCAATAATCTGTAAATTGAGGGACCGATGAAGAGGCGTCGAGCCTCCGGCCAAGGAGAGTTTTCTGCGTGCGTTTGCGAAGACTTTCGCACCGCCAATCGGACAAGGACGAGGAACATTGAATTGAATTTGGAAGGGGGACCCACCTGCGGCCAGGTTGGATAGCCAATCCCACCAATCAGTGTCGCATCTGTCATCCACTTCATTCAATTCAGGCAAGAATTCCATGCATTCGACAGTTTCACACCGTGCCCGGATCTCATTCCCAGCTGGGTGCCATGTTAATCAGGAGTCGCCATCCCTGTGCGACACAAAAACAAAATCGCGCCGAATCTAATCGATTGGTTTTGGGTGGTTCTTGAGAGACTGGTCCAATTCTCAGTTTCACATAAGAAGTTGGACTGTCTAAATTAGATCAATCGATTTTTTTAATTTCTTACTATTTTATTTTGAAACAAACTTAAATTAGTTGTTTTCCTTTAATATTGAGAAACTTCCACTTACAAGGAAAAAGAAATCATTGATTCTAGGATTTGGTCGATCCGTTCTCGATCCCATAAACTAGGAACTTATCCTACCCAATTTGGTTTCAGATTTAATGATAGTAATTAATCTATCCCTTTTGTTAATTGCTTCATTATTCAGTAAATACAATGCACAATGAATTTGATTATTTGAGTCAGCTCAAGAGGATGAGATAATTAGAAATCTTCATTCAAGATTTGTCCGGACGAAAGTGAAGGACATCTACCTAGTACGAACGCTAAATCCAGAAGAAAAGTCAAATTCTTCTGCCTTGGGATTCCCTCCCCGTCCCTTCTCTCTCCCTCTCTCTCTCTCTCTGAGTAATATGTGGGGACATTAATGGCGGATCATTAGAATGACAATGGACATCAAGGACCAAAGGGGTGGGCCGCTTCTTCTTAAAGCGGATTCAAAGCGGAAACAGCAAAGATTTGTCCTTTGGACATCACCACTTAATACACCGTATGTCGAGCGGCTTGGACTTTGATTTCTTGTGCATATTTTCCAACATGTTTGTTCACTAGATGATACTATAATGCATTCTTCTCCCGCAGCATATCTAGATGGTCAAGAAAAAGTTGTTGGAGAAACTGTTCCGCGATTAACTTATCTTACAAGAAAGATAGGCAGGCCTAATGCGGATGATCATGGGAGTTGAAGATAAGTTTGACCGCCCCCTTGTCTCCATAGCCTCTCTCTTGTGGCCTGTCTTAATTACGAATTAAATGCTAAAACGTGCTATAATTAACAAAGGGAGAGGTGATATAACCCAGCGGAGCAAGCAGCAAGTTCTGTCACTAATCAAGGATGAAGAAAACGTGTGAAGATTCCATAGGCATCCGTATCAAACTTAAGTCAACTTTGATCTTTGCAAAAGAAGAAAGAAATCCACGACCCATCGATTTCTTTTTTCCTGTTGTCACTGTTTCTTTGTCCTCTTTCGGATTTGTATAGTGATTGTGCAATAAAGAAAAACAAGCGCCAGCTTTTAAATGCGGGTGAATCAGGTGCATTGTCATCTTCTTGATGTCCTGAAATGTCTGAGGGGCCGGACAACCCAAGGTTCATTAAGTGTGTGCAGCAAGCGAGGATCACAGGGAGGGGTCGGCTTTGTACTGTCTGTGAACAATGAAAGCTGATGCTCGCTTCCCATTTTGCCAAAGTTTCCACTTTTGGCATCTGCCTTCGCTCCTCCAATCTCGGAGTTAGAGATGAAAAATGTCGTCCCGAATTCTTTCTGAGCTGATCTATGCCTTCTCAGTGAAATTCGGCTCTGCACGTTCGTGACTTTCATGGTGTCAGGCAGTCAGCTTCTGAGAAAAGCAATACACTCGTGAGCTCTCTCTCTCTCTCTCTCTCTCTCTCTCTCTCTCCCCTCTCTCTCTCCCCTTCTCTCTCTCATGCTTGACTACCAGACTGAGGATTTTGAAGTTTGAAGTTTGATGTCAATCTGGGTCTTGAATTGATTGGCCTTGCCTCTTTTGTAGCCCAGGTGTTTTTCTTGTCGAACTTTTTCTGACTGCAAATTGGTTTCTGAAGTTTCTTATGCAAGTTGTTGCTGTCCAAGCATCTGGGTTAGTTTTCAGTCTATCTGCAATTTGCTCTGTTTCCTTTTCTTTTTCTTTTTTTTTTTGGGTGGGGAGACAGCTAGATTTATGGTAAACGCGTGATTCATTTCAGGCTTAAGGTTCTGCTCATTGCAAAGTTAAAGAAAGACCAAAAAGTTTCAACTTGTTGGAGTTCACACTCTAAAAGGGTATAGAGGACGCACGTTTTGACACATACTCTGTCACAGAAAGGCGTTCTGAGCCTCAAAAGGTTCATCCTTCAAGTTGCTGCGTCTTTATTTTATTTCTTCACATGATTCATGGCTAGAGAAAGCCATACAAGGGCTTTTGACTCTTGTGGCTTCAAGGGCATCCCGAGTCACTTTCTTCGGATTTCACAAGTCGATAGATACTTGTAGAAAAGAAAAGGATGGTTCATTGATCAGTACATAAATCTGTCTTTCTTGTGCGATAGATTTGCGTGATCAATTGCGGCTTTCACCAAGGGACAGAACCTGTACTCAAGCACTATGGGACATGATAATTCAAGATCTGTCAGGTTTGTTTTTTCCCAGTTCCTGAATCTATGCCAAATTCTTGCTTCTTTTTGGATTCTGAATACCATATTCAATTGATTTGCCATTTTAGTACATGGTCATTTCTCAAGTAGGTTCAATCTTCAATATCTGACATTCACTCTAAACCAACCAGATTTCAAGAGGATCCTCATCTAGCAAGGCTCCCTATGGTAAAAGGCGATGGAATCATTAAACGGAACTACAAGATTAATGAGAATAAGCTATATGAACCGAAAGCCACACCTGAGAAAACAGGGAAGTCCATGAAAGCTAAAGTGCTGCTTAGAGTGTTTTCGGAGGATTATGAGAGAGCGAAGCGAAAAATATTGGATCCTCGAGGGCAAACCATTCACCGGTGGAACAAGATTTTCTTGGTGGCATGTTTGGTTTCTCTGTTTGTGGACCCCCTCTTCTTTTATTTGCCTGTAGTTTGGAAGGAACGATGCATAAATATAGGGATACCGCTTGAAGTTGCCCTTACTATAGTAAGGTCAGTGGCCGATGTGTTTTACATGATTCAGATTTTCGTTCGGTTTCGTACGGCTTATGTTGCACCATCTTCCCGAGTCTTCGGGAGAGGTGAACTTGTTATTGACTCATCGAAGATCGCCTTGAAGTACTTTCGCAAGGACTTCTGGATCGATCTTATTGCTGCCCTACCACTTCCTCAGGTAAAAATCCGGAATTTCTAGTACAAGTCATCGTCTGGCATGCTGAAAACTTGCTTGCGCACAATCGCTTACGGTTTTTTTTTCCCTTCATTTTTATCAATGTTTCAGGTGCTGATATGGCTTGTTATCCCGAATCTCGATGGTTCAACAATGACTAACACCAAAAACGTCCTCCGTTTTATCATAATTTTTCAATATATCCCGAGACTCTTTCTTATATTCCCACTTTCATCGCAAATCGTCAAGGCCGCTGGCGTCGTCACGGAGACAGTATGGGCCGGAGCAGCATATAATCTTATGCTTTACATGTTGGCAAGCCATGTAAGTACAGAAAAACAGAGAATCTCTAAGCAGTGTTTCCATATAATCTAGAGGTGATTCCATCGATAGCTAAATGGACGGTTTTGTATTTATTTGATCATTCATGATCTCTCGCTGACATCATTTACGTATCCCATTTCAATCAAGATTAATAGTAACTCTGTCAGTGCTCTTCTTCCTCTTATAAACAGGTTTTAGGAGCTTGTTGGTACCTGTTAGCAATAGAACGACAGGAGGCATGCTGGAGACGAGCATGCGACGATCAGAAGGCATCTTGTAAGTACAGTTTCTTCGATTGCCGCAGGGCAAATGATCTCAACAGGACTGCCTGGTACCAGTCAAGCAACCTCACCGGATTATGCGATCCCTCGAGTGGTTTTTATGAGTTTGGCATTTATGGCGATGCGGTGACATCAGAAGTGACTGTGTCTCCGTTCTTCAACAAGTACTTTTACTGCCTTTGGTGGGGATTGAGGAATCTGAGGTAAGATAACAGGAGATTACTCTGTTTCTGGAGTTAGTTGTTCATACCGATTTTCTTCTTTATATAGGTACAAGGTTTCGTGTTTGACTATGATCAATGAACATGCTCTAACATTCTTGCCTTACTGGATACATCTGAAACTTTTCTCTAGATGCTTGATTATATCTGAAATTTAAACACTATGGTTGGAAGCGATAGATAGGTTTGCAGAGATGCGTCTCTTTCTCTTTCCATCTCCACATTTATTGAGCTGAATATCATTCTCGTTCGACTACTGTCTAGTTCAGATGATGATCTTTTGATCGCACTTGCAGTTCCTTGGGACAAAATCTCTCAACGAGCACATATGTCGGAGAAATTCTTTTCGCCATAATCATTGCGACTCTAGGGCTGGTTCTCTTTGCATTGCTGATTGGAAATATGCAAGTAAGAATGGATGACTCACTATTTTTCGTCTTTCATTTCCTATATGTGTTTTTCAGTCCTAAAAAAAATTTAAGCGACTAAACAAGAAATGAAAGCGATGCGCGATGCTTCAGTTTACCTAAACAGGTAATGTTAGAAACTAACGTGCTCATCTAACAGACATATCTCCAATCTACAACAGTCCGACTGGAAGAGTGGAGGATCAAGAGAACAGATGCAGAACAGTGGATGCATCACAGGCAACTACCTCCAGAGTTGAAGGAATCCGTTCGGAAACATGACCAGTTCAGGTGGATTGCCACTAGAGGCGTCGATGAGGAAACTATTCTGAAAGGCCTTCCCGCGGATCTCAGGAGAGACATCAAGCGTCATCTGTGCCTCGATCTAGTTCGACGTGTAAGTCTGAAACTATCACGTCTAGAAAACATCATTGGTCATCTGTATGTGTTGTCCTATGGTTCCTAATTAAGTCGACATGACCACTCGAGCTTCGAGATGCCCCAACAACAAGAAATGGCTATTCTGATGTTAGTCAACTTAATCTGTGGGAAAATGATATCGATTTGGCTGCGGAATGCTGATACTCATGTTCGAATTGATGATTTCGCTTGTTTCTTGCTGAATAAACAGGTTCCGTTATTTGATCAAATGGACGAAAGAATGCTGGATGCGATCTGCGAGAGGCTGAAACCCGCTTTGTGCACCGAAGGCACATTCCTAGTGCGTGAAGGTGACCCCGTCAATGAGATGCTCTTCATCATCCGAGGCCATCTCGACTCTTACACCACCAATGGCGGACGCACCGGTTTCTTCAACTCATGCCGCATCGGGCCTGGTGACTTCTGTGGAGAGGAACTGCTCACGTGGGCCCTGGACCCGCGCCCGAGTGTGATTCTCCCGTCATCAACCCGGACAGCCAAATCTGTGTCCGAAGTCGAGGCATTTGCCCTCAGCGCAGAAGACTTGAAGTTCGTGGCATCACAGTTCCGGAGGCTGCACAGTAAGCAGCTGCGGCACAAGTTCAGGTTCTACTCGCATCATTGGCGGACATGGGCCGCTTGCTTCATACAAGCTGCATGGCGCCGGTTCAAGAAGCGGAAGGAAGTCGCCGAGCTTAAGGCTCAAGAGAGCCTCACACAGGATGTTAAGGCTGCCGAAAAGGTCCCGACCAGCTCAGGACTGGCTTCATACGCAACTAGGATGGCCGCAAGCACGAGGATAGGCAGTGGGCATAGCCATCCTAGCTCAGACTCAAGTGCCATTGCATCACTGCAGAAGCCGGCGGAGCCGGACTTCTCTGTTGATGACGATTGAGCAGAGAACGAATCAATGATGTATGTACAAGAAGTTAACAGAAAGGGATGGCATATGGTGATTCTTTCATTGATTGGGAGGAAGATATAGGAGAAGAGATAGTTACATGTTAAGACAGACATATTGGAGCCTATGCATATTGTAGCTAAGACATTGAAGACAGCTTGTCCTTCATTTTAAAAGTACAAGCAGGAGCTTCCGAGGCCAAATTTGCAGCAGTTATTATTTATGGTTGACAATTGTAAGAAATGTAAATGCTAATTCTGGGAAGATCGAAGTTGTCACATAACTAATGTGCTCTGTTTTAGATAGGAGGGGCGTAGGAAAATCACTAACACGCATAGAATATTATTTTCGCTCAGATTGTTTTATCATTTTAAATCTATCACATGTCAAGATAAATTCAAGCCACTATGAACATGAATGGGCGGTGCAACGATGATGAAACTTTTCGCTCCTCGTGAGTCAATAATCAATCTCTTGATTTAGAGTTCAAGCCTACATGAAGTAGTAACGGCGAGTTACAAGTAAAGCATGACTTAATCAATAGCTGAACTAAATCATAATAAATTTGCAAGTAGCACATGACTAAGTAGTATGTGCTACGCGCGCGCTTGCGTGTGTGTGAAAGAGAGAACCCAGAAAAAATTAGAAAAAAGGAAGTAAATTGCTTTTGAAAGAAAAGTACATTCAATCCAATCACATGGGATATGAGCAAAGCATTAGGAATTTAAAAGTAGGCCCTTCCTTTTGAGGTGGGGGACGTAACTTGGTTAGTTATTGAAGATGGGCGGGTCCCTTTCTTGGTGTTTTTTGACTAATGGCCTGTTTTTTATAAGTCCCTCAAGTGATTATTGAGAAGAAAGCATGTAGTTTAATCATCATCATCTCGCATTCAAAAGTAAAGCTCCCTCCACTTTGTTGAACGGAATATCAAAAAGGTCGTCGCGGTTCATAATTCCCTTCCCTATTGTACATTATTATATGCTAATCTTGAATCGAGAGTCTTCGTCGAGGTTAACTTTTGGAGCATTTTGGTGATTATGTTGACCATTCAATTGCTCCATTAACAGCTTGAAACGATCTGTCCATAAGTTTAAACCAATTAATTCCCAAGACAGCGACTCTCGAGGTGAAGAAGTGGTCCCCCAAAACTCCATGCAATGTCTAAATTACGTGCATTATTCTAGCCAAAATTCGAATCCGACCATTAATTCCTAGACCCATATGACATGGATTCACATGCATGGGGTCGAGCTAATTTACTAAATATATCAATTTTCGTG
Source organism: Eucalyptus tenuipes (assembly GCA_014182365.1). Classification (NCBI taxonomy): domain Eukaryota; kingdom Viridiplantae; phylum Streptophyta; class Magnoliopsida; order Myrtales; family Myrtaceae; genus Eucalyptus; species Eucalyptus tenuipes. Next base: position 24,283,286 of record CM024538.1, on the reverse strand, counting down.
TGCACATTTGTTCCCCTGAAATTAAGCACTCTTGTGCCCTGATGATTGAGGTTTGATTGAACGGGAGAGAAGCCTACATTCTCGTTAGACAAATCAAAAGTTGGCAGTCACTCGATCTCGTGCTCGTGGTTGAAATTGAGTGGCTTTCTTGGCTATGCTTTATCTTCTTGATCGACATTGATCGCGATGGAATTTCATTTTGTGCTGAGACATACGATGGAAAGTGAAAAATCTAGTGGGGGCTTGGGATGATGAACATGTTGCGGAAGCGATGCAAGTGGGAACATGGTTGGAAGGAGATTCATCCAGAGTCAAACAAAGCAACAGAGAGATTCCTCCACTATTTTCCTTGCAGCAGGGAAAGAGCTGAATTCTTGTTGGGGGGGAATTCCCACTTGACAACCTTCGACAAATCGCTTTCGACTGACGTCAAGAAAGCAGCAAAAAATGCAGTGGCGAGCTGTTCTTGTTGCCCCACTAAAGAACGTTCCCATAAAGCCAACCTTTCAGACCAATGTGGTATCGCCGTAAAAGTTGGAGAAAGAAGAATTGAAAAAAAATCTCCGGGTGGTCACTGCAGACCTTTGCGTGAATCGAGATGCTCTGCCCACATTTATGGAGTACAGAGTCTCATTCGTTCTACGCCAACTCAACTTCATGGCTATTGGGGATCGAGTCATCCCGGTGTCAAAAGGGGATAAGCAAAGATGGGCGACCGCATTATAAGTCTGCAGTGCCTTCCTCCTCCTTATCCAAAGAAAAGCGGTCTCGCCTTTAGAACGAAACGAGTATCTGGAAATCCTTCTTTGTCAAAAGGTGTCTTTGAAGCTCTTTCCGAAATGGTTTCAATAGCTCTTGATTGGAGGTGTTGTGCTGGAATCGTTTAGGACTCGAATGTCGGGGTTGGGTGGTATTTCAAACTAGTCGCTCAATCCTACTTTTGATTTGCGAAACGATTGAAGTGTGAGTACTTTGCTCTCGATCTAATTAGTCTTAGAAATAGTATTAATTGCGCATTTCTAGAAGATATGTGTACCCCATTGCTCAGTCAAGAGAATTTCAATAAGGTGTATTTTATACCCTGAAACGAAAGTGAGGAAACAGAGAGCACATGAGGAGATGGCGGTGTGGTTTGGTCCAACCGAGAGTGAGAAATAAAGTATGGAGGGGAGTCTCCTGTGCATGCAAAGATTCCGCCGGCCATGGCGTGGGTGGTTGAGGCTTTCAGGGTGCAAGAATATAGATAAAAGGGAGTTTTTCATTCATCGTCTGTACAAATAACATATTTGAAAATATTAGATACCTTCTTAATGACTTGATTGACCACATCATAAATATCTTATTCCGAAAACAGAAAAGAATACAATATCTATCTTATGTTATCAAGTCAAATGTCGTTCTCTCGATCATAATTGATGTAGCATGGAACGAATATAGCGAATATTTTCGATAGGTATGCTAGACATGCATATTCCATTTCGATAGGTATGCTAGACATGCATATTCTATCCTGCGGATATTTGTTCCTCCTAACTTCAAATCAAACCAATGGAGTCTGTGTTTTCATTGTTTCAACGTCCGGACATGGCTGGCAAGGGTTGATTAGAGGACAGCCCTAGAATCTGTGTCAAGGAATTCTCCTTGGAGCAGTGGAGCCCGCAAGAGATAAAACAAAGGTGGACCCTACATGCATGGCCTTGGGACTATGATTGAAGCTGCTAGCGCTAGGGTTGTGTCGATTTACATTGCCATAAAAGCAGAAGAGCCATAGAGGAATCCTTCGTCCTTCGGTTTATATACAAACTCAGCTCCTCTCGAGTCAGTCTCAGCCCAGGAATAAGAAAGGCTTTGCATATTTTCATAATCACCACAGAGAGAGAGAGAGAGAGAGAGAGAGAGAGAGAGAGAGATGGAGACGAAGCAGTCATCAAAGTTCAAAAGCGTATGTGTCTTCTGTGGGAGCAGCCAAGGGAAGAAGAGCAGCTACAAGGATGCTGCTGTCGAGCTCGGCAAAGAACTGGTCTGCTTTGTTCTTCTTCTTCTTCCTCTTCTTCTTCTTTTTCGCTTTAGCTATATACCCCTAATTCTCTTCGTTCGTTTTGGTGCGGCGAGTCCTTTACCCAAGAAAGTAAATTGATATTGCAGTTCGGTCCATCAAAACGACGAGTAACGCCTAGTTGTTTTTCACTATTGAAGGTGTCGAGGAATATTGATCTGGTGTATGGAGGAGGGAGCATCGGATTGATGGGTCTTGTCTCGCAAGTAGTCTACAACGGGGGCCGCCATGTCATCGGGTGAGTGATTCCATCATGGTCATCGGATGAAATAGCGCTAAAAAAGAGAGCGAAATGATGAAGATAAGAGGGTTAAGTTCAGCGGTAATCAATTACGTGCTTCTTTTGCAGCGTCATTCCCAAAACTCTCATGCCTCCAGAGGTACGTATTTCTAGTATGCTTACCTTTGAGAAAGTACCTTATGCATCGCTTTAGTGTCGCCAACTTTCGAGTAATAACAGAGCTAATCACTGTATGAATCCCGACAAACTCGTAACCGGTGAACACGGAAGCCGAGTCCAATCAAGTTAGGGGCCAAACGGGGGCCTGGAAGAAGCAAAAGAGCCTCTCTCTCTGTCTGTCTGTCTCTCTCTTCTTGCTGGAGCCTACAGTGGGCTAGGTTGGTCTGAATGGCAGAAAACTCATCCCGTAATTTGTACGCTTGTACTGGTCCACGGCATTTGTCTGTCTCTGCTAGTTTTCACATGCCCTGGTTAGATTCCGTAGTGCAAAGTACTCTCACACCCTTGCATCTTCTTCGCACCGGCCTTTCGCCCGTGTGAATAAGTCCCCTCATCGCTTTTGTCAGTGTCCCGGCTTGGGCTCCCATCCACACGAGTTCCGTATTCAGTTCGAGGCTCGAAATTCTTGCATGTACCCAGCACACATGCATCGGGGGCGAATGCTAAGCTTTCTCCGCACGACGAATTGAGGGGCTTTAATCTGCATAGTGGAAGAGCTGTTTGTTTGTGGTGTGGCAGATAACCGGAGAGACGGTGGGAGAAGTGAAGGCGGTCGCCGACATGCACGAGAGGAAGGCAGAGATGGCTCGACGTTCGGACGCCTTCATCGCCTTACCTGGTTGGTGCACCCTTTGATCCCCTCGAACGATGTTCATGTTCAGTAATGAATTCCATTCCATTCGAACCAAGATCCGGTCCCCATGACTTGACCAATTCGGCTTTAGTTTCGGCACTCGGCCCATGTTGAACCCAAGTGGTCTGGTCTCAATCGGACCCGCAGGCCACGACTTCAATTTTGAGCCTCGTCCTGGAAAATAGGAGGGAAATAATAGTGATTCACTCAACTCACCTCGATTTCCGGTCCAATCCAGTCACACTCTGGAATTGGGGCCCGGACTAGAGGACTGGTTCCCAGTTTCCAAAACTAGGGACTAGATTGAATGTCCTTGGAGTTGGATTGACCGGTTCAGTTCGGTTCCCAGGCGGCTCAGTGGAGCTGATCGACTTCAAAAGAGATAATGCCTCGGACTCTATAAGAAGTGAAGGACACCTAGAGAAGGGGAAAGACTAAAAGAAAAGTAAGCGTGAGCGTGGTGCGAAAGAGGAGAGGAGGTGTGTGTGAGACACTTTTAAAATAAAAATGAAAAAAAAAAAAGAATAATCAGTCCAAGAGGTCCGGTTTGGTCCGGTTCCTCCCTTGAGCTAGGAACAAGACTGGCTTCTTCGAGAATTGGATCCAACTGGCTAGTTCGAAGTCCGAATGGTTCTTAGTTTGGTCAAACCATCTTACTTACCCTAAACTCACCTAGCCAAAACGGCAAAATATATAAATATTACTCTCGAGACTTATTTATGGCATATAAATCTCCATCAATTAGTAATCTAAAACAAATGAATTTTTTTGCGACGTCAATAAAATTGTGTATGACTTTTCACAAGGGGGTTATGGGACACTCGAAGAGCTTCTGGAGGTGATAACCTGGGCGCAACTCGGCATCCACGACAAACCGGTGATTCGTCTCTTCACTTCAGTAAATTTTTATTCTCCATTTTGGATTTCTAAGCTGATCCTGATTTGATAATTTTATCTTCTTGCGTTCCTATAACACTAAAGATAAATTTTGCAGGTGGGAATGTTGAATGTAGATGGGTACTACAACCCCTTACTGCAATTCATCGACAAAGCAGTGGAGGAAGGTTTCATTAGGCCCAATGCACGCCACATCATTGTAACTGCCCCTAGCGCCAAGGACTTAATCAAGAGGATGGAGGTAATTAAGAAATCCCATTAAAATTAACACTTAGATTTTAGCAGTATTTGCTATTTCATTTTTAGTTCACTTCCAATAAATTTTGCTCGATTCATATTAATTCAGCAAAAGGAAAATTAAGTCAGTGAGAAAGAGAATGGTAATCCGTCGAAAGATTGTGGCATGATTTCTGCAGGAGTATTATCCACGTCATGAAAGGGTGGCTCCGAAGCTAAGTTGGGAGATGGAGCAACTGGCCTACTCTACAGCGTGCGAAATCTCCAGATGAATGAGAAAGAATAAGGAAGAAAATTGTTATAAAAAAAAAAAAATCCTTGTGAAGTAAGGAAATCAATAGGATGACTCGAGAATTGTGGAATTTTGTAACCTCATTTTTCTCTTGTAAATTAAAAGTTGGCCTCAAGACAATAGGCTGTAATCTAGACCATGCATTTATTTAGCGGTAAATTTTTCTAATCGCTCTAAGTTGGTATAGGGAAAGAATGTAACATTTTGTGGGACAACTGTCAATTGTTTCAATAGTTTAAATTATTATCGTTGATGATTAGGGATGAGCAAGATTTATTTACCGATTCCTCCACATTCAAAATTTAACTTCCTTTATTCATTGAATCTTCTCTTGTTGTCATCTTCCCAAGGCAAACCATCAAAGGAAAGATAATGGATTATTAATTAAACTTGTAGTACGTCTCTTACGCCCATACCAATCATAACTTTGGGGTTTTACTTAAGTAAAAATGCAATTTTAAATTTATCTACAAACTGCTATTAATTTATTATGGGTTGACTAGAAACGCAATTAAAATGTGGGAGAACTCTTGTAAATTAGATATTTCATGTATACGAGATTTGGTTACGCTAAATATATCTAACACCATTTTGTATCTTTTCTCTTTATTTCAAAAATATTTTACAAGCAGTCATAGTCAATTTTAATCCTAATCTACTAACATGCGATAGTGATCATTTGTGTGCATAGACATTAATTTAACACTCAATAATTAATGCAATAAATAAATTGTTAGAAAAATGGTAAGAACATCAATGTGTTATGCTAAGAAAAACTCCATTATGTCAAATTCATCAAGTGTTATGCAAATTAGTAACTAAAAACCAAACAATATATGCACACCTTAAACATGATTTCTAAATGCAATGCCTATTAATTCTTTCTTAGGGTTTTTCTTGTTTAAAAAATGGGCATCCCTTAAATTAAATATAAGAGAAAATTTCAAATAAGGGCTTGAGTACCCTCACTTTCTCAAATAAAAGCATGAAATGAAACTTGTTTCAAATAAGAGTTTAAAATATTATCATTTTCTCAAATAAAGGCACAAGAGTTGTTATAGCTATTTCAAATAAGGACCTAATCTTGCTGACTAGGAAAATATTCCGATCAATCAGAGGTATTTTTGTCCAAACATATTTTCATTTAAATTTCAATTAAATTATATTAATTTTTTTTTAAAAAAAGATAATTTATTTAAATAAAAAAAAAAAACCAAGAGCCCTATTGACAATGGGGCTACGGCAATGGTTGGCAAGGGTCGTCGACCCCTGCTCAGATGCCGACAACCACAAGCATGAGGGAGCCCTCCCTTTTGTGGGTTTCTTCTTCTTTTATGTTTTATTTTTTTAGTTTATTTTTATTGAAAAAATAAAAAGAAAAAAAAAAAGGAAAAAAATGAAAGAAGAATTTACTCTTCACTAGCCAGTGAGTTTAGACCTTTCTTTGAGACGAGGATAGTGATTTCAAACTCTTATTTGAAATAAGGTGTACTTTAGATCTTATTTGGAAAAAATGAGAGAACTTCGAGCCCTTATTTAAAAAAAAAAAATCTACTCCAAGCCCTTAATTGAGAAAATGAGAACACTTTATACTCTTATTTGGAATTTTCTCTAAATACTATGACTATGTGAGTTTAATCTACCATGCATTAATGGATTGTATATAATTTTAAATGAAATCCAAGCTCCATTAATAACTTAAATATAATAATAAATTAGGATTAATCATAAATTAATCCTATTATTAAAACTCTGTGGGAGATTTTTGTATTTTCCATTTTTTTTTTTATAGAAACAAGAGACTAAACTCTAGGACACTAACATGACCTAACAATGCAATCTAATTATATTTGGTATTTTCTTTTTATGATTTGAAATAGGAAACACCCTAAATTGACTTTGACCAATAAGGAAATAATGTATATTAAATCCTAATTATGAACTAAATGAAGCTTACGTTTTTCCTAAATTAATAAAAGATTCCTAATGCACTTAAGATATGAATTTCTAAGTTAGGAAACATGCATGAATGTAATCTAAACTAAATGCGATGCAATCTTTTTTATATTAATTTTATAATATGCACATGCCCAATCTAATGATGGATAAAGACCCCATTTGATTCGACTTTCCCAAGGGGCTTTGGGCAAAGCCTCTTGAGGAAAATTTTTTACGTTTGGCAAATGTTTTTGAAAACTCATTTGCCAAATGTAAGCATTATCAATCTTTGAAAAGCTAAATCTTGAGGAAGAAAGTACTTTGGGCATTGGGCATTTTGGAAATGCAACCGCGTCATTGTTCATCTTCTCTTCCCCCTTCGTCTTCTTCTTCCCTGCCTGTCTTCTTCCCCGCCCATTAGGCTTCTCCGGCAGCGAGTGCCGCCGCCTGAGGGTCGCGCATCCCTAGTGACCACCACCTAGGGGTGGCGCGACTCGAGACCCAGGTAGCGTCGTTTGGCGCACGGGGAACCCTAGGCATCACCCCGGGTTCGCGCGGAACCGGAGGCAAATCGGCCTTTGCGACCTCGGGTGCCCGAGGTCGCAACTCCGGGCGGCGACGACGTCGCGAGGTCGCGCCTCCTAGGCATCGTCGGCGTCAACCTCGGGCGCTAGATTTGGCCGCCACTACAACCTCGGGCGCCTAAGGTCGCGCCTCTAGGCGGCGATGGCGTCGCCGAGGTTGTGACCTCGGGCGGCCAAATCTAGCCGTTCGGTAGTTGACCGGCGGTTAGCCCCGGCCCGCCGAATTTGATTTTCAGATTTTAAAAAAATAAAAAAATAAAAGCAAAAGCCCATTACAAATGTTAGTTTTGTCAAATGGTACTTATGTTAAAGTTACCTTTCAATGCTATTTGAGACTACAATTTACCGAACGGTGTAATATTTCGGAAAATTCCTTCATCTAAAAGGTATTTGCATTTTCGCAGGGGCATTTCCACAAAGCCGAATCAAACGGGCCCAAAATCTAACACCCCACATAATAGATTATATTAAATATTATTATTTTTAAATAAAGAAACAAACTTAATTGAGGGTTCAATCTTTAGTCCAAAGGACCATTTCCCCAATTATATAATATATATATCTATATATATATATATATATATATTAATATCACAAAAAATCCCAAATTAGTACACATGTGACAAATTTACCCAAAACTAATTTTTTTAACCATTAGAAGCCCCAAATTGGTATATTTGCAATAAATTTACCCTTTATTATTTTCCATTAAATTGGATTAATATCACAAGGAATCATGGACTAGTACATGTGTGACCATCAATTTGTAATTTTCCATGATATTAATCCAATTTAACATAAACTAATGGAGGATAATTTTGTCACGGGCATACTAGTTTGGAGTTTTTCATAATATTAACACTATATATAATGACTCATATAAGGAAACTGCTTATTTGATAACACCTAAGTAAATCATGTCAAATCGAGTTAGAATCAAATAATTCAAACTACAAATTTAAATATTCAGATAGGAAAGTCAGTCAGGCTAGTGACCTTCAATTGGATAGTTCAATTCTAAGGTAAGCTTTCTTAGCCGACAAGCTAGCCTCTCAACCTCTCCTTTGTTCCTAGCCACATAAAGCACCTGACACGCTGAGGAATTTTTGCTCGCCATATTGCCTTCGACTGATTACACCTATGATGAATTTACCCTAAAGTAATTAACCTCAAGCTGGTACATTTGTAAAAAAATTACTCTCTGTTAATTTTCATTAAATTGAATTGATATCATAAAAACCACAAATTCATACACCTATGACAAACGAAAAGGTAAAATCCTAAATTGATACACTCATCAACTTGCACGTGTTATCAAACTCATCAATTCGATAGTAAAATTTAACGGAAACTAATGAAAGGTAAATTTGTTGTACATGTACCAGTTTGGGGATTTTTGTCATCAAAAAATTACTTTAGGGTAAATTTATCATAAGTATACCAGTTTAGAGATTTTTGTAGTTTAACCCTATACATAATGATTCAAACAAGGAAATTGTTTATTCGATAACATCTAAGTAAATCATGTCAAATCGAGTTAGAATCAAATCATTTCAAACTAGGAAATTAATATTCAATCGATTATAGTTTTGGAAACTACTTTGATAGGAACTTTGACTCTAATTACGATTGGCAGCATGGAGGACCACAACTGCGATCGGCTAGGGTTGGCGACGGTGAAGGCCTGGGCACGATGTAGATACAACAACGTTGTCAGTATCAGGCGCCATCGACTTTGAACTTTTTTTTCTTACATGCTGTCTCTAATGTCGTGGACCTTTCTCTATTGTATGCCAACCTCCTCTAATGTCCAACCTCAGGCTCTTCTAGACTTAGGATTAGGGTTTTCTCAAGGAACAGATCAATGCATCATTTTCCTACTTTAGACAAAAGAGATATATTGACTCCCTCACCTTAGGAAATTAAGATGTCACATTCTAATTATCTCCATATAATTAAAATCGTCAAAGATAATATCTTCATTTCCTCCAAATTGAATTAGACAATGCAATCTCTCCTACTTCGGCATGCCCGTGTGCTAAGCACATGCAATTTTAGGTCATATGGGGTACTCAATGGGCTTGATCAAATTTTATGATCCTGTGGGCTTAGTTTAATTAAGCACATAGCCTCCCCTACTCAAACTCATTTAACGCCAATCTAATTTAAATGCAATTTTTGTGGGCTTTATTACTAATAGAATGCTCCTAATATGCAAATGTAATTAATAATATTTTTGTTCGGGGCTAGGGGTTGAGGCCAATCCCTAATTTTCTATACAATATATTCACCAAAATTTAATTGTCAAACATGTCTTAACAATCTGCATTAGGAAATGGTAGAAAACATAATGTCCGCACTGATACTTATAGCAAAATTATTCACAATTTTTCATAGGATCGGCACCTTCCCTGTGTAAACCTTCGCGAGTCAAATTTAAGCTATCATCTTTACTTAAAGTGCTATTTGTTGACTTAGAATCTCCATAACATCAAATTGGTGTACGATTTCTTTGATATTGTAGCTGCGGTATTTTCAATTTATAGCTCGAACTGGCCCACCTAATTTGCATGACAAATGGCACACACGTGGCCAAAAATCTGATGCTGGAAGTAAAAGTTGTCACCCCTAGATAAATCGGAACAAAACGTAAAATCAATCGTGTCATCTTTAGAGAATTACTTGTTACCAACCGACATCGGACATTCCCGATCTCGCGTAAAAAGATTCATGTTACTATCGAACGGGTTGACCTGGAATTGGCAGGATTCGTTTGAACTTTAGATGCACCGTCCTCGTCTGTATAAAAACAATAATTTCATACTTTGATTTATTTTCTCAATTAAGGACAAATCCGTTAATTTCATCGGCCTGGCAAACCCTAAGAACCAAGGACAAAAAAAACGCTTTGATTATATATTTGACTCCTTTTTTTTTTAATAATTGTCTCGAAACAAGTGGTTCACCGTACGGCACATCCTAGGTGATCAACTCGAGAGACTCTGACGCACATAAGAATCGGAGTCTAGAAAAACCATGTGAAAATGCCTCGACAGAGCATAATTAGGCATCACTCCACTTGTGGGTTTTCTAGACATGAGATCCAACCCAATTCCAGAGAGACTCCAGAATTCGGATACAAATGCATTTTCAAAATAAGGAGGTTGTCCTGTGCGGAGTAAATGGGGCCACATGCTGATCTTCTCCCTTTAGACTTCTTTTATCTACATTGACATTGTCTAGTCTTAATGTTAGAAAAGTCTTTTGGATGTTCTTTCGGGTGCAAAGGGAAAAAGAGGATGTCCAGCGCCTAACGAATCAGAAATTAGCAAATGAGTTCGTTCCCTTTGATCACTAAAACTGTGTGCCGTAACTCGAATGCGCATTCAATCCCGTCTCCGACAGAAGTTTGGCAAGACACTGGTTCTTAGCTCGACGGATCGAGGCTCCTGGGCCATCACATTCGCGGCGACCATCTGTATCGTAAGAGACGCTTTTGGACCGAATCTCCCGTTTTGCATCACGGACAAGAGACCTCCTGCTGCCATCATCGATGAGGAAATTCCCATGCAATCGTCCTTTCTCTTCGTGGGCTCGTGTTCGCTGTATCATCGTTCAAAAGTCAAAGAGGCGTCCACATCGAAACGGACATTTTTTGGATTGCTTGCGATTCTTAGTCACGGCGGTTCGGCTTTTTCTACTTAAAACTCCACGTTCAATAATAATCCAAGACTATACCTAGCGAGTCTTTTACGACTAGGTGTAAGTTTTGAACATGAACATGGATGGATAAATGATAGTGGAATCCAGCGTTTGGCGCGCTCGTTGAAATAAACTAGGAAAACAGTACTTCTACCTTAAAAATATTTAAAATGGCGAAAGGAGACTGTTACAAAAAAGGAAATGTAGAAGGAGAACTACAAGGAATCGGGCTCGAGACTTTTGAACTAGAAATTACTTTACCGTTAATTTGTTCTAGCTAGAGGATGGCCTGCTTTCTTTCTTTCTTTTTTTTTTTCTGTAAAATGGGGTATTCGAAACTTTTTGAGTTAGATGCTTTTTAAGAGTGCTCACATTCAAGCTGTCTCATACAAGTGTACTTAAGTAAGATTTGAGCCACGGGATGGACGACGTAGCCCTCGATGTTCTTCTGAGTAGGGAGAGACTATAATTCAATCACGTGATGTGTAGTATCTGAAAAGAGCACCAAATAGTATGGACAACTCTTTTAAAAATCTACTTGAATTCGTAAATTTTAAGTCGAAAGCTGCGTAGGCCACATGATATATTTTGCATATTTTAAAATTTGATCGTCGCATGACTAAATGTTCTTCATTTTTGCATCAAGCGATGTATTCTTTGATCAAGAACTGTACTAAAGCCCGTGGTGCTACACCGATCCATTGTATTCAATTCTTCTTCTTCTACTTCTTCACCTTCTTCTTTGCTTGTTAGGTCTGGCTTGCTGGGTTCCACGAGATCTGCAGCGAGTCAAATTCTGCCATCTGGCTCAAGTCAAGGAGGGCCGACGCGGTGCGATTTGGGCAATTTAGAAATTGAAAATTTAGTTCTTCTTTGGGGACGCAAACGGGTTGACTTTTGCTTCTGGGGGCGTAGAGTTTTGACCTACGGATGATTCTATTTCGTTGCAGAAATAAAAAATAAAAAAATGGAAAATGAAGTCGCAAAAAATAAAAATGAAAAAAAGTGAAAAGCCCATGGGGGAGAGGCGCTCCTCCGGAACCGCCGCTGGCGACATTGAGGAGATCTCGGCGAGATTCTGCCTGGGGGACCCACTTGAGACGAGACGGGCACGGGCACGTGTGCGCGGAATGCATGGCACGTGACATCTTCCCGAGGCCTTTAATGCTGGGCGTTACGGCACCTCGACAAGTTAAAAATCGATGAGATTTGCGATCGATATTTTGGAATGTCGAAGTTAAAAATTGATGAGATTCGGATTGATATTTTAGACTGGAATTAAACATTGGTCAGAACGTAGGTAGTTTTTTCTTCTTCTTCTTCTTACTTTTTATTCTCAAGAAAACATGAATTTTAATAATATTTTTTAGGAGAATTGTAGATAACTCACCGTCCTAACCAGTGTTTTGTGTAAAAGAAATTTCACGCCCCTTCTTAATCCATGAAGGGTAATTCTTATTGCCAGTCGAATGTCAAAGGTCTTGAGGCTCAAAACCATTTGGAAAGCTCCTTGCCTTTCTGATCCGCACCCAGCTATTGTGAATGCTTAATAACCGATCAGATTCGAAGTGTACGTCAACCTCTTTTATGCTTACTCGATTTAAGTTCTTTAAGTGCGGAAAATTGATTTGATCGATGTGAGGTACTCGACAATTGCAACATTATCAAAGCCATATGCATCCCATCACCATATTATACACGTAGGGCATAGTTTATTATCCTTGTTGTCTTTTCCAAGATAATTACAAAAATAATTATAAATCTATTATATTTATATCAATTCAATCATTATCCTTTCAATTTAACAAATTTAAATATAAACATTTTGACAATTTGCTAATTTAGCTCATCAAGCCAATTTTTGCTGAAAAATCATTGACGTGAATGTTGACCGTCATATATAGCATAGCGAACATTGGGCCAATGCTAACGTGGACAATTTTTGGAATTTTTATTTGTTTTTGTAGTTTTTTTTATTTTTTCATTCCTTTATTTTCTTTTTCCTCTGCTAGTCGTTGGGCCTCTACAATGGCTAGCAATCAACCACAAGAGAGGCTCGCCCACGCCGCCTTGCTAGCTTCAAGCAAGGCTTGAAAGTGGTTGCCCCTCGCTCGCCTCGGGTGTCCTCACCAAAGATTGATGATGGTCGCCTACACCAGTTTCAAGCGAGGTCACCCTTTGCCAGATCTCAGCAAGGTGACCATGCTAGCCTCAGGTAACCTCACCCCTGTGAGGGTGAGCCTCACTTGAAGGGTGAGGTTGGCCCTCACTTGCACTCATCTATGGTTGGTCGTCGACTATCGCGGAGGCCCAGTGATCGACGAAGGAAAAAAACAGAAAAGAAAAAATTATAAAAAATTCAAGAAAAATTAAAATGGTAAAAATTGTTCATATCAATGTTGATTGTGTCGCGTAGAATGACCAGAGCCCACATTAGCGATTTCAACCCAAAATTATCTAGATAAACTAAATTGACAAATAGTCGAATTGTTTAAAGCCGAATTGATAAAATGCAATAGATTTGGAACTTTTTTATTTTGTTGTAACTTTCCCCTTTTCTCCTTTTGCCACCAACGAAGTAAAGGGCCTTGTTTACTTTCTTAATTTCCAAGAATTAATTGACACTTCTCTTGGATTCTAATCTGTCCTGATACGTTGTAAACTTGCGCAATTCTTTCCATATTACAACGGTGATTAACCAATGATCATTAGGAGAATGAGTGAAGTCTTGGTCGACATGCTAACATATGGGCAACAAAAGTTCAAAACCCTTTAATTAAGCAACGTATGAAATAAGTCAACGCCAAAGCACTATCCTCTCTCAACGACAGTGCTTCTTAGTAAAACTTCCAACATTTGGTCGAAGTCAACGAAAGGCGAGGGCTTATTGTCTTTTCTTTCTCGAACACATTCCAACTACTAATTAAGTTGATTTGAGAGAGAGAGAGAGAGAGAGAGAGAGAGAGCACAAAAGTATAAAGCGAGTTCAACATGGAGATATTAATTAAAGAAAATTAGTCGATTGCTTCTTCTCATTGATTCGAAATGGACCCAGAAAATTAACTCAAGGAATCACTTTATTTGATGATGTTACTATATAAGGCACAAAAAGTATCCAAGGAGTTGAATATGTAACAATGGAATGAAACCTATGGTATCTTTAGAAGTTCCGTCGCTTAGATTTAATGCCCGCTAAAACGTGACAATTGTGCATGTCATTATAGGTAGATCTCTCTTCACATGTGCGGGCACATAGAATTACAGGTGTATCTTTAAGGCGTTGAAAGAAAGACCGTAGGCTAGGCCATAGCCATTTCTGGGGAGATATACATGCACATTGACATTTTACTTCTATATCGACTCCAACTCATCAAAAAAGAATTCTAGATATGCTCACATGGCTATCGACCATAAAGTCAATCAGCTGAATTTTGAAGAGAAGTGTGATTAAGCAAGAAATCAATTTAAGAGTTATACACATCGACAGTCGAATTGAAGCATGTAGTGTTTGGAGAAAAACAATTAAAGACACGAGTTGGTATATAAATTTTCTGGCTCATACAGTTTTAATGAAATAAGAAGGTGCTAATGAGTGCGAGTTCATATGAATCTCGACATGAGTTCACATGGTTCTAGAACGTACCACCCATTTTTAGGTACAGCCATCATTTAAGAACTTTTCTAATCAATTATGTGTTGGGGGAGAATATTCATGATATTCCATAATTTCACATCTAACAGAGGTCATGTAGGGTATATTTTTTTTGTGTAAAATGAATGGTTTGGAAAACATTTTCTTAAAAATAATTTATATCACTTATTAAAATGATAAACAAAATATATTTTTATCATTCGTGAAAATGTTAATGGAAACATTTTGCATCGACTAATTCAAGCGATATAAATGATTGTTTTTAAGGAAATACTTTCCAAATTATTCATTTGTCACGAAACATATGAAGTCTTATTGATTACTTAACTTTATCATCTACACGGGAGTCACACACTTGGCGAAACAAATGAAGTATATCATATTCAGCTTTGCCTAATGATTTTCTAGGGCTTTTTGTCATCTAAGCGGTTTCTTCACCCTGGTTAGTTGATTATGATTAGTCCGTTATACTCATCCTATTTTTCTGCCGTTCCTCTCTCTCCCTCATATTCTGCAACTTTATTGCCAACTTACCGACCAAAGAGAAATAAACTAAAAGACTTGACCAACAAGGAAAAAATATATGTGGTCTCTTTATTTTTTTTATCTAATTTTCCAGAACTCTTGTTCAAATTCCTTGAACCATCCATGCCAAACCCATTTGTACTCTTCTCTCCCGCAAGCTAAATACAAACGATCCAGTCATCTGTTTTCTTGCATTCAACTTGCCCATAAAGTTTGGCGAGATGGCATTAACAAAGTCCACATTTCTGCTAATTTCATCTACAAATCTTCATGCAAAGTCAACCTTTCGCCATACGAAGATCGCATATATATATATACATATCTGTACTTTATGTATCTCCCTCATTACTCAATCGACCTTGCCCAATAGTTTTCTTTTTCATTTCTCTCTTCTCATGCATCTTGCTTAGACGGTGGCGGGAGGTCGAGGTCCCTAGCTCAGCTTTAGCTTGATTTGCTGAAGAAGAAATTAAGCTCAAGCAAGCCCATTTTTCACGTGTCCCAGCTAATCAGTTCAATTTTTCTTCCTCATCAAGGTACTCGGTTTTGACTTCTTAATATCGTTTGTTGTTTCCCTTTAATTTGCTTCATATCCTGTTCCAGTTTCTCTTGTCCTCAGTTCACATTTTGGCCGTTTGTCGCTTGCATTTCGTGTACTGAACTTCTCCTGCTAGAAACTTGAGATGCCCATCGAATCTTGTTCTTGGAAAGTGGGTTTGACGAGAATTGGGGAATTTAATTGGGATTTGGGTTCCACCGATCTCGTTAAGTTAGTTTAATGAAGAAGAAAATCTAATGAACCTGCAAATTAGATAATATATTACTAGAACATGAAAGCAGTGTTACATAATACTGCTAACCGTGTTAGTAATACAGACAACTGCCATCAATGCAAATGACACCTACAATCTACAAGCAATTTATTATGCATTTTTCTACTTAGATTCACATGCATGTTGTCTCCAGCAGTGCCTTTTCAGGTCCAGAATTCTTACGTTGTTTTTCTATTGGCCTAGAATTCTGCGGAATTTAATTCAACATCTCCAGATGTCAAACTCAAAACCAATTTAGAGAGAGAGAGAGAGAGAGAGAGTTCAATTTCTATGCAGTAGAAAGAAGAAACGGAGTGCCAAAAACGCAAGGGAAGCCCTATTCTCCGGCATCAAAACCGGCTTTAAAATGGTGTCTTGAGGGTGAGAATGTATGAGAAGAAGTGAAGATAACGCGTCCCCACCTTCTTCTTTCTTTCATTTAATCAATGAGTAATTTTAAAAGTTCTTTAACGAACACAAACAAGTTTAGCCCATGTGACCTTTGGTGCCATTTCTCATGGGGTGGGCTGCTTCATTTCTACATTTTTTTCGCTCCCTCTTTTTAATTATTATAAAGGCACAAGATCCATGGCACCCTCAAATGCAGTGGTCTACCACTCTCCAAAATCCCTCAGAAACCTCTTAACCTTTCGCCTTCTCTTCTCTGAATCAGAACTGAGATATCTATCGGTCATTTCACCGGAATCACACAAAAGCCGCACATATCGAACCGTTATTCCCTTACTTTGGATCATAGAAGTTGTGGGTTGGTCTCAAAATTTGATCTTTATGCACTTTTCATGCCTCCGCTCATTGAAGTAGTATGGACTGTATCGATGGTTTGTTGATTCTGTTTCCTTTTTCTTTTTAAGTTCCTCGCAGGGTCTTGCATATGCACCAGGACTAAATCCAAGAAATGGGTTTAGTCCGAAACGCAACCATGAGAAGCGGGGATTACTTGGAAGGCGTCTTGACCGACTACGTTAATGGCAACAAGGCCAACAAGACGAAGCCCCAACGGAGCTACTCAGGCCGCCTCGTCACGTGCCTCACCTTCCTGCAGTTCGCCTTCGCAGTCTACGCGACCTTCCTGCTGTACTACATGAGCCCCGCGATCGACCTACGGTCCAAGCCGGATTTCACATGGGCCACGCGCATCGCACAACAATGGAAGCAGTTCATTATCCCGCCCCATGTGCTGAGCCACTACCAAGAGTCAGCCAACTTCGTCCTGCGGTCCGAAATAACTCCGCTGGTCAGCCGGACGGAGGTGTGCGAGCACGAGAAGATCGAGTTCGAGCAGAAGAAGTCCAACGATGCGGTGATGATCAAGCTGAAGAGAGAGCTCTACGACCAGGTCTTGTCATTCCAGAGCAAGAACTTCGGGACCGAGACCCTGGCTCAGCTCATGGCAATGAAGTCCAAGTGGGACTTGAAGGGCCCGAACCGGCCTAAAGTGACCGTGATCTTGAACCACTTCAAGAGAAAAACGCTCTGTGCACAGCTAGACTCGTTGCTCCACCAAACCCTCCCGTTTCACCATGTCTGGGTCCTCTCCTTCGGCAGCCCCAACGAGCTCTCGCTGAGGAGGATCGTCGAGAGCTACAACGACTCAAGAATCAGCTTCATCAGCTCGAGCTACGACTTCAAATACTACGGGAGGTTCCAGATGGCGCTGCAGACGGAGGCCGACCTCGTGTACGTCCTCGACGACGACATGATCCCCGGGAAGAAGATGCTGCAGATCCTGTCGCACGTGGCCGGAACCGACAAGTACAAGAACTCGGTCCTCGGGAGCATCGGGCGGATCCTGCCGTTCCGGCAGAAGGACTTCACGTTCCCTAGCTACCGGAAGTTCCGGGCGAAGGAGGCGGGGCTCTATCTGCCCGACCCGGCCTACGACATCACGGTGGACCGGATCGTTCAGGTGGATTTCCTGTCCAGCTCGTGGTTCTTGTCGGCCGAGCTCGTGAAGACGCTCTTCATCGAGACGCCCTTCACATTCATGACCGGTGAAGATCTCCACCTTAGGTACGTACTAAAATATTACGAATCCTCTCTCTTGCTATCGGATCACGAGATTTATCATCTCTTTCAATGGTCTTAGAAATTTATAATAAACAGAGAAACGTCTAGTGGTTAGTGAGATTTGATGCATTAGATAAAGTCAAAGAAATGCTGACTTTGAGTAACCCAAAACAAAGAGTTTTCTAGGCTGCGTATATTATAGTGTCGAACGGAACTTCTCATTAAAATAGGGCTTGAGATCATCAAAAACTGCTAAACTATACTAGAATAAAAAGAATTTTAATGAGCAGGTGACCTGTTCATCGTAGTATGTAAACTGAATTATACTAATTTCTGGCGTGACGGTCTCCATCCATATCCAATTGTGCTCAGTTAATGGCGGCGTGTCACAATAACTTGCGTACTCGTTTGATTATTCGAGCTAGATTAGTTAGAAGCTAAGACTAAAATAAAATAGAAAAGTTATCATGAGCAAATAATTCCAATCGCGTGGAAATTTCTAACTCGAGAGATTGAACTGAAAGTAAGCATTTTCTACCCAATGGGGTTGTTAAAATAGCGTGCATGGAGGTTTTATTTTATCTGAGAATCTTCCTAGCGGAAGGCATTCATTAATGGCGGGGTCAACGATTAGGGTTTCCTAGTTATAAAATTCATTAAATTTCCTAATTATTCATTAATGTCTAGCTACACAGCATCCCCTAGGCAATCCTCATTTTTCGTTCATGTTGACTTTAGAAAATTGGACGGCTCGCCGATTAATTAATCGGATTATTGCTCTCGCGCGTACTTTGGAAACTTACTTAAGTTCATCATCGGTGAAAAGCAAGCTTTGCATAACATCCCACATAGTCACATATGATGATGAATGCGTCACTAAATTGTTTCGTTCGGTAATAATTGTGGAACATCTATCTTCATACATTTAAAAAAAAAATGCTCGAATTGAATTTGTTAGAGATACTTTTAGATGGATTCTTACATTCACTTGTTTTGGCGATTTGATTGTTATCACGAAAGTGACTCACATTTAATTTAACATTAAAGTATTATAATATATTTTCACCAGTTTTGCAAGTTAATATTCGATTCCTTTATTTACTGATGTTAGTTTCGTATTGCTTGAACGTTAATTTTGAATATGCTCTTGATGTTGTATTTGGCAGCTACCAGCTCCAAAAGTACAGAAACGCCTACTCCTACGTGCTGCCGGTGGACCCCAGCGACAAGGACACGTGGGGCGACAGCGAGCACCGGCTGGCCTACGTGTCGGAAACGACGGTGATCTTCAAGGACATCGTCCAGGTCCGCGACGATCAGTGGTGGAGGGCCCTCGCCTCCGGCTACGTCACCCAGTGGGCCCAGATGTACCCGCAGCGGATCGACGCCCTCTTCTACGCCCACTCCGTCGCCGAGGTCAAGGCCCTCGCCCCGCTCCTCGAGAAGTTCCGCTCCACCGTCGGCAAGAAGGCCTACCTCGCCGTCTCCGGCGGCGACTTCTGCCCCTGCGAGGCAGCCGCTGCGGCTCTCCGGTGGCCTCCGGCGGTGTGCAGGGAGAGGAGGTTCAAGGTGTTCGACCTGGCCGTCGGGGCGACGTCGGGGGTGTCGAACTCGGAGGTCCCGGTGCTCCAGGTGGTCTACTCGAGCGTGAAGGGGCTGATCCGGATCCACAACCCGAGCGTGGTGGTTGCGGTGGCCGACCTGGACGCGAACGTTAAGAAGGCGCTGAGGATGGCAGCGGAGAGCAACGGGAATGAGACGACGGCGGTGGTGCTCTTGCCCCGGGCCTCCGTGCCCAAGGTGCTCTGGATGGCTGATCTCCGGTCGACGGCGCTGCCGAGTAAGACCTCTCACACGCTATCTTCCGGAATCGATCTCAGCTTGGTTTCTTTCTACCACTTATTCACCTGCTAGTTTCTAGTTTTTAACTATTCGACTGAAATCCCGCGAACTTCTGGCGATGAGCAGATTGGAACCGTATGCGAATCTCCATCAACATCATCACGCAGAACCGAGCGACGTCCCTGAGGAGGCTCCTCACGTCGCTCAGCAATGCCTTCTACCTCAGCGACGAGGTCCCGATCAGCTTCAACATGGACAGCAAGGTCGACGAGGCCACCATAAAGCTGGTGAACTCCTTCGACTGGCCGCACGGCCCCAAGACCCTCCGCCGGAGGATCATCCAGGGAGGCCTGATCCGAGCCGTCAGCGAGAGCTGGTACCCGGCGTCCGACGACGACTTCGGCCTCCTCCTCGAGGACGACATCGAGGTCTCCCCTTACTACTACTTGTGGATCAAGTACGCTCTCCTGGCCTATCACTATGACCCGCAGGTCGCGCTCCCCGAGCTCTCGTCGATCTCTCTCTACACCCCGAAGCTGGTCGAGGTCGTGAAGGAGCGGCCGAAATGGAACGCGACGGAGTTCTTCAAGCACATCCACCCGAACACGCCGTACCTCCACCAGCTACCGTGCAGCTGGGGCGCCGTCTTCTTCCCCAAGCATTGGAGGGAGTTCTACGTGTACATGAACATGAGGTTCACCGAGAACGCCAAGGAAAACCCAGTCCAGATCCCCAAGTCTCGCACCAACGGCTGGCAGGCCTCCTGGAAGAAGTTCCTGATCGACATGATGTACCTCCGGGGCTACGTGAGCCTGTACCCCAACTTCCCGAGCCAGGCCAGCTTCTCCACCAACCACATGGAGCCCGGCGCCCACATCAGCGCCAAGGACAACGTCGTGAGGCACGACAAGGGCGACTTCGAGGTGCCGTTGCTGAAGGAGGACTTCAGGAACTTCTTGCCCGGCGGGAAGCTGCCGGCGGCGTCGAGGCTCCCCTCGCTGAACTTGTTCAACCAGCCGCTCTCGCTCAAAGGGCTGAAGGCGGCGGGCGCCAAGCTGGGGCAGGACGTGCTCCGCTGCGACAACAGAACCGAGATCGTGGCCGTCGATCATGGGACGGGCCTGCCGGCCCGGTGCGCCAAGTTCTGATGGACCGGAGCAATCAAATTTGTTATTCTTTCAACGGATTTATTTCCTGTAAAATCCTGAAGCCTAAAAAAAAAAAACACATCCTTCATCTCACCCGGGTTCGTGGCTGGACTTTAGAAAGTTTTTTGCTCGTTAGTTGGTTCTTGTGGGATACCGGATCCATGGGGGGACTAATACAATGCTTGGTCAGTGAACTGACCCCCTTCTAACGCTTGGGGGATTAAGCATTCCTGTTGATTTCAATGAAAAATCGATAAATGCAACCTGCTGATTCAATGCAAGCTCTCTCTCTCTCTCTCTCTCCCCGTTATTTTTGATGTTTTTGGTCGATGAATTTGGGCTGTTTTGGACCCCCAGTTGGGTTGACTTCGAGATGCAAAACGGGCCAAGCCTCGGGCCTCCGAGAAGGGCCCATTGAGATTCCTGCATGTCAGTCATCTGTCCGCGTCAATCTGAACCATACCAAATTGCGAATTGACTAGTTTCGGCTCCGCATTGATTAGCTGGAACCGGCAGAGATCGGATCACGCAATGCCAGTTAGAACATCCCTACCGCGGTTTGGTCACCTATCCAAATCTGGATAGGCGAAACCATTAACCGCGAATCTTCTCGAATGCGCATTTGACAATCTCGCACAGCTTTCATTCGATGATGGGGACTAGTGTTCCTCCCGTTTTCAATGAGCAAAATAATGAAGCTTTCACGAGTCTATCAAAGCTCACGGTTCTATTCTTGAAATGGTGCTCCTCGAGAATATGACTGCTTTGGAAAAACTCGGTTTTTGCCCAATGTATTTTCGGCCAAATGGCTTGTTATTAATAGATTTGGACTTACTAGCCGTCGAGCATGATTTATTCGGTGATCTTGTACTCATTTGCCTTTGATGAAATTGGGAATTCGGATTCTTTAGTAAGTGAAGCACCGACCGATTTATGTTCTTGGGCAACAATTGACCTAATAAGAAGTTCATTTAAAAACAACTAAATGGACAATGATAAATAAATTAAATTAAGGTCATTTATGTCAAACTAATTAAAACTTAATCGAATGAAAGATGATACCTTATTAAAATTAAGATTGAAAATTGCCATTTAGGCAATCAAATAAGTGCATTATTAGAAAAGTTGATAATTTGAAAAATGGAAAACCTCATGACGTCGCATTTTTTAAATCCAATATGGACGAAACTATGAGATAAGGCATTTTCGGGTCTTGGGATATCAGTGAGATGAAAAGAAGTTTGGAATATTAGTTTGGCATGGAAAAAGGTTTCCAATTTTTTTGTGAGATTATCACTTTAAAAAAAAAAAAAGTAAAACAAATGTAAATTACTCATATAACCGTTAATAATCTTTAAAAGTTAAGCTTGATAATTTTATATAGGAGTCAGTAGATTTTAAATTTTGATTAGTTATACAAATAAAAATTAGTAAGTTATTATAGACGTTGGTAATTTACAAAGGATTATTATTTCAACCATTACTAGTGTAAAAAAAAAAAATTGCACATTCACTGTTGAATGGGAGACATGTGGATTTGCAATTAATTTGTAGCTAAATTCATCCATTTGTCAATTTTTTATACAGATGGAAGACTTAACATAAATCCATTTACAGATAAGAAGATAAACGTTAGTTATTTACAAAAAAAAAAGTAGTAAATCATTTAAATTAAGATTCGTACGTCAAACTAGTTAGCACCATAATCCAAGAAAAAGTTGGCTAGTCACTTCAATAAAGTTGCTCAAGAGAATGGCGATTTGGGGATGGGTTATGTTCAATTATCGCTCAACCCACCTTTTTCTAGTTAGATGTAAGTGTTTGGTTTTACGCTATTAACTCTAGTGAGGATAGCGAAATTATATCGTTCACTCAACATTGGGATCGCACAACATAGGTAGCTCGTCACTTTTGATCACGCGACCTTAGTTGAGATTTGCTTAGTTATTGCATCTAGCCCATCTAAGGTTGCATGCCTCAGTGCCATCTTGCCTAAGGTAGTGTGACGTCAGCAACAAGTTACTTGCGATCACCTGAAGTCTCATGAGGTCACCCGATCTCCAAATTGAGCTCTCCTAAGGTCTCATGGTCTCTAGATTCGTCACCGAGCTCATTCATTCTCCTTTTCACTAAAAAAAATGGAGGAAATTTTAAATAAGAACATAAAGCGATGTCATTTTTGCAAATAAGATATGAAGTTGACGTAATTTCAAATAAAAATCCGAAGTGACTAAAACAATATTAAATAAGGATCTTTGTTCGCCGAGCAACCAAATGTTCTTCAATCACTGAGCAAGTGACATTTTTTCCCACCAAATGTTCACCACTCTCGATGGACACCAACAAGGACTGAAATGGTAGCTAGTCGTGGCGATGGGGGAAGCGACGGCAAGGGAGTTGGGGGCAACGATAAGAGTAATAACTAATAAGGTTAGAGTAAGACTAGATAAATGTAATCGGACTAAATAACTCACAGGATTTAAGAAAATAGCTTTATTATGCGTCTTCATTTGTAATTTTCCCAAAAACAACTATGCCTTATAAGAAGAAAAGATAAACTAGTGTTTACCAAACATTATGTGCCTTTTACGAGAATCCTTTACCAAAAGTACCCGTAAGGTGGTCACCGAACACTGGACCGCCGTGGCTGCTCACGATTGGTCATTGACCGAAGGGCGCAATGCCAACGTGACCCCCTGCGTAACACCAGCTTTCCAGGTTGAATTTGTTGTCACAAGGCGACGGCGGCACGCGAAAAGGGCCGCGACAATCATCCTGTGCACGTGGCGCCTTCCCGTTGGCCCGCGCAGGACCGTGACAAGTTCTAGCGGAGCACACGATGGGGGCTCCGATTGGGAATTCAAAAAACCGGGGCGGGGCAAAATGGTCACGCGAGGTTACGAGGGCCATTTTCCTCCCCCTTTCTTTTTTCTGTTTTCGGAATTAGACGGTAGCGAACGACATCCATCCTCTCTCTCTCTCTTCCGGAAGATCTCGGAGCAGCAGGTATGCGTCGATTCTTCCGCGTTCGTCTCTGCTTCTGCGATTCGAGATTGATCGATGTCGCCGGCGAATCACCTCGCCTCGCCGGAAACGCGCCGCGACTGCGCCCTGCGTACGCCCGCGGCGCGCGGGCGTTGTTGGCTCGACGCGGTTGCCGCCTCGCGGTGCCTCGCCTTTTTCTTTTTTCGATGGTGGCGGAGGATCTTTTGGAGCCGAAAAGCGCCTTTTTTTCGCGATTTTAAGTCCGTTTTTTATTGATGATGATCCCCTTCCCTATCGTCGCGTTTCTCGTGTCCTCCCAACGTTTTGGCGGTCGCTTGATTTTGCGTTTTGGATCGGCGGTTTGCGATCGCGTTAGCTCGCTGAAGTGGAATGAACGGCGCGTAGGGTAGTGTCTCTTCAGCTCGAGCGTCCGATGAGGTCGGAGTGCTGCGAATGGGCTCGAGCTTTTCTGGTTGGACGTTTGAGTCGGAGAACATGGAGCGATCTGGGCGGTCATTTGGCTCGTTTGATGTAAAAGGATATAGATATGGTCTTCTTCTTCTCTTTTTTGTTTAGACATTGAGAGGACGAATTAGCTTGAATTTGGAGTAGTTCAGTCTAACCTTCTGCTTGAATTTGGGAAGATCTCTATTTAGTACCTGAGCATTTCATTCTATGACTGTTCCAGAGCAGTAAGATTTATTAGCAGCTCATTTCCGCACGTTGAAAACATACGTGGACTACGATTTATACTTTTGTGGATAAATTGCTTTGTTTCTAAGTTGAGATTACCGCTCGTTTAGTGGATTCAATCATATACAAAAAAAACTCGACAAGGGAGGTGAGAGTAAAGACCGACCTGGGAACTCGTGAATTAATTTGGGACCATGAGGGATTTTAATGCTGTCAAATGAATTGGTTTTGGCCATTTCCCAGAGTTCCTTGCAATCGAGGAATGAAATTGAAGCATACTTTTTTCCACTGCTCCCATGATGTATAATCTAAACTCAAAGTATTCCTGGTTTTGCTGTGTCTTGGTATATTGTGCTATGATGGGGATTTTCTTTAATCTAGTTTCACCATTTTTCCATTGTTAATGATCATTTCTTCACGATGAAGGGACTGCATATTTTGTCATCGGTTTTTGAAGCTGGAAGCACCTTTTCTACAAGAGGCAGACACCTTGGAAGAACTGTTGTATTTTTGTGTGGATATTCTCTTCGGAATTCATTGATCTAGTTAAGGTCTCCATTTTATTCTTGACCTGGTAATGTGAGAGTCGAGCATACATCAGATGGGGACAAT
This sequence comes from Eucalyptus tenuipes, assembly GCA_014182365.1. Taxonomy (NCBI): domain Eukaryota; kingdom Viridiplantae; phylum Streptophyta; class Magnoliopsida; order Myrtales; family Myrtaceae; genus Eucalyptus; species Eucalyptus tenuipes. The sequence goes on along the minus strand of CM024538.1, from coordinate 24,258,189 downwards.
GCACCGTAGGTTTGTTCCACATGCTATGTCTTAGCTGATGTTCCTAACATTTCAACCTTGAATATTTTAAGCCTTTCTGATTTAGATATGATGCTCGAGCTTTGAAATTGCCTAAGCTGCCCTTGTTCGGTCTGCAGTGGAGTTTTAAAGAAATCAAACGACAGGGCCAGAATTATCATTGCAACTATCTTGGGAGTTCTATTTGGGTTTTTCATAGGCATTTCTTTTCCATCTGTTTCTCTGACAAAGGTATATGCTCATTTAATGCTGTTTAAAATAAGTAGTTTCACATTGCTTGCTGCTTACCATTAGTTATTTGAACTTGCAGATTAACTTCCATTCAAGTATTATCTCATCTCTTGATCTGATCAGTGATGAAAGTAGATCCATCAGCAAATCCTCTGATAATCTAGGCAGCATCCCCAAGGTACGATGCATTTTTGCTTCTGATTTTGTCTTTCTCCAGTTGTCACTGATTGTTGTGTATCTCATACTTGGAAGAGGAGTCATTAGTGACGTTTCACCTAAGTGCAAATATATATTTTTTTTAAGAGGTTCATTAGTTTGTTTGGTCTTTGCTCATCTGTTAATGCTAAGACAGTGTAGTTTTCAGTTCATAACCAGAAAATTCTAGTCTTTTTCGGTGTATATTCTCTGAAGTAGTTGTAATGGGCTAGTTTTGTTTTTCTCACCCTCATGTTTCACGTTCAACGTGCTTCTATTCAGTTGTATTGAGGTAGCTTCTTTTTTCACTCCTTTTGCAAACTTTTATTCATGACTACTATAGAACCAATGACTTTTAATAGCTTCAAAGTGAGACCTGCCTTTGCACACACATTTTGGGAACAGATACTGGATTTAGCTGATGACACTTGTAAATTCAGTTAGGCTTCGTTTTCTGTTGATTCTAATCTTGCATGTGAGGCAGGAAAATAATTTGTGAGAAACCTAACTTAACTTAATCGATGCCTATGAACAACTATTTGTGAATAAAAGTTTGAAATATGCATTAGAGCTTAAAGTTGTCAGTGATCAGTTGCATTGTATTTAACTGTTATGTTGCATCCATGCTTCGCGCTATGTAGTTCCAAGCTGGATGCCTGATCAGAATCATATGATGAACGGCTTATCTTTTGCTGGAATGTATGGTGATGGACATGGACTTTGATCATTCTTTTCTGTTTCCAGATATATGTTCCGACAAATCCTCGTGGTGCAGAGTCTTTGCCTCCAAATATTATTGTATCAGAAACTGATTTCTATTTGCGCAGATTATGGGGTGAACCTAATGAGGTATGACTTTTATTTTGTCATCCAAGTTTGCTCGTTATTTCTGCGTATATTTACAGATGGGTAATAAGTCATTGGGAAATATAGGGTCTTTGTTTATGGTAGCTCGTCAACCTGATAAACTTGTAATAGACATTCCTAATTATTGAGGACATATTTTGGATCTGCATTGTGCGTGGTATGCCCTTAAAATGTTCTTTTTTTATTTTTTTATTTTTATATGAGGAATTTATAGAAGGTTTTTGCTGTTATGGAGCAATAACCTTGTAGTGAAATGTGCAGGACCTGAAGAAGAAACCAAAATACTTGGTTACATTTACAGTGGGTTTTGATCAGAGGCATAACATTGAAGCATCAATTAGAAAGGTTCTAAGACTGCACTTTAAACAATAGATCTTCCATGCACAGTCACCTAATTCTTAAAGAGTTCTGAGATAGCATATTTTCCATCTGTTTGGCAGTTCTCAGAGGAGTTCCAAATTTTACTCTTTCATTATGATGGTCGGGTAAGTGAATGGGACCAGTTCGAGTGGTCAAAGAATGCAATTCATATCAGTGTGAGGAAGCAAACCAAATGGTACATTGAGAACGCCTTTTATAGCTCTCATTTCTCCGCAGCATCACCTCTTAAGTTAGTTCTAGAAAGTAGATGGTCTCCTACTTTAACAAATAAGTTATCCGCAAGTTCTAGTTAACTATATGTTTTTTTTTTTTTTTTTTTGCTAAATCTAGCTAACTATACGTTAGCATTCTTGCGATCACTTTTTTTTTTTCACATTCCTAAGCTATATCTTCAGGTGGTACGCGAAAAGGTTTTTGCATCCAGATGTTGTCGCAGCTTATGAATATATTTTCATCTGGGATGAAGATCTTGGAGTTGAACATTTCAATGGGGAAAAGTAAGCAATTTAAAGTTATTACAAGCTATTTTGAATTATCATGGGGAATAAAGTGATAGGTTTTTATATGCATGTTACATTCAATCTACCAGGTATATTCAGTTGGTCAAAAAACATGGTTTGGAGATATCTCAGCCAGGTCTCGAGCCCAATAATGGACTGACATGGCAGATGACAAAGAGGAGAGGTGACAGAGAAGTGCACAAGTACTCTCTCTCCCTCTTACGCCCCGTGTGGCAATGTTTATCTGTGTATCTATCTGCATGGTTGTTCAATAGTCCAAGTGCATTCACATTTTTTCTATTTTTCATTTGTCTTGATGAATAGGGATACAGAAGAGAAACCAGGCTGGTGTAGTGACCCACATTTGCCTCCATGTGCAGCGTAATTCCCTATCATTTTCTTAGGATTGCATGCGTCGTTCATTTCATGAGTTCTTCATAGTGACGAGGGAATAGAAGCAGTTCGAGTTTTCAAACTTTCAGTCCTCATGTTTGTTACTTCTGATATAGGTTTGTGGAAATTATGGCTCCAGTCTTTTCGAGAGAAGCTTGGCGCTGTGTATGGCATATGATTCAGGTTGCTGCTCTGTCTAAGATGACGGGCTACTGTCATGGATAATTGGATATGCATTTATCATATATGGTTAAGCATATACTGATCAAATATTCTTAATTCATGCTAATAGAATGACCTGGTGCATGGATGGGGATTGGACTTTGCTCTCAGACGATGTGTTGAGGTCTGTAATCATTGGCTTTCATAGATTATGTCTCTTATTTTTGATTGCTGACGGCTTTTGTTGGTGAAAGGAAGAGAGACAAAAAGGGGGGTTACGAGAAACTATCTGAAACAATTTCAAGTATTGTACTGGTGCCTTGGGAAGAGTTATGTCATTAGAAAGTAATGAAAAAGGCTCAAAACAAGTTATGAATTAGTTTTAGGGTTCCTAATTGTGAGAGAGTACAGCGAATTTTGACAAACCTCTTCCAATGTGCTCTATATCCCTATGTGGCCATTGAGAATAATGAGGTCCATGGAAAGCTAACCTGCTTTTTCCCATTTGTACTTATCTTTTTTGTCCTCTCCTGTGCTTATAGTGAGTCATAAAAACTTCCTTTTTGTTTCTGCAGCCTGCTCACGAGAAGATTGGTGTTGTTGATTCTCAATGGATTGTTCACCAAGTAATCCCTTCCTTGGGCAGTCAGGTAAGTAGTCCATCAATATAGTGTGGCTGTGGTTTCATGTACTTCACTGTCTGCATGATACCCGAAAAACGATTGAAGTCCAGTCGACCATTAGATAATGTCTGTTTTCAGCCAATCTTTTACAAGAGGCTCTAGTAATACCTACATGCAAGTTCTTGCTTGAAAAACAGATTCTTGATGTAAGAAATGACATCTAGAACCACGATGATCAATATTAGACTAACATGATGTTTGGTTTAATGATACTTTGTTATCAACTTCCCAATGCTGTTCTTACATATTAGTACTGTTAATATTGTTCTCCTTCTATACATGATGGACATAATGCGAAAGGTGGTATATTTCCAATTTGGCTTCCAGATTTGGTGAACTGTTGATTCTTTTAAGTCTTTCTTATGGCCTTTTGGGCAATGGTACCTCAGAAATCAACAGGATGTGTTGGGTAAATTTTAGTGTCGGGTTGGTCATGTAATGGCCCTCTAAACGACTACCAATCTGCTCCGTAATTGCTTTTACCAAGAATTTTGTGTGAAGCTATATGGTGGGAGGCTTGGGGCTTGATCTTTTTTTAACTTTTTTTCTTGTCATCTCTCGTTGATCCATTATTCCTGTTCCCTATATTATAAAATATCTATTTTAAATTTGTCCACGCATTTTTCTTTAACACTAAAACCCTGATAGGCTGATGCATCACTTTGTCAAATTGCAGGGAGAGTCGGATAAAGGGAAAGCTCCATGGGAAGGAGTACGTATTTTTTAATATTGCTGTTTTATCTACTCATGTCCTGCAGTTTTAAATATCTCAATTGCTCATTCGACCAGTCCTGAAGAAGTGCTAAAATAAACAAATTTCGATGTCTGGTTGCTCATTTGTTGCCGTTTCTTCATTCCTTTCAGGTCAGAGCAAGATGCAGAAATGAGTGGGCCATGTTCCAGAATCGCCTTACAGAGGCAGACAAGGCATATTTAGCTCCGACTGCGAAGAACTAATTTTGGCTTTCCCTCTATATCTGTCTTCCGGACGGGAATTGTGTACATGCCTTACGACCACACATCAGATCTGTTGAAGAGGTTCATTAAGCCATGTGGCTTTTCGTGAGCTAAGGCAGTCGCACATTTGAGAGCTGCATTATGATTTTGTACAGACAGTTTTTAAGTAGAGCAGAACTTCGCCTCTCTTGTTGCCAACAAGGGGGGAGGAAGAGCAATACTGGATTAGTGAGGCACCGGCCTTTTTTTGGGTTGTCATCTCTTATTTATCAATGAGAGGAGCCTTATTTTTTTATCTGTGTATCTCGTGTTGTATGCCTGGTTAATCTATGGCTGGCTAGCTAGTGTTCTCAATTAATGCTTTACCAACTGAGCTATCTCCCACTGAGCCAACTAGAGCACTGACCCTTTGTCCCGATAATTGAAGCACGTGTCGCCTAGGGCAAAATGGGCAGGAACCCATGAGCCGCATTTTTCTCTGATCTGAGTTCAAACCTCCTGCAGAAAGGAAAGGGGTAGATCCGGGCGGGGATTTCGTAGACGCATTTCAATATTTTGTATCTAGAGTACTTCACTCTCCCGAATGGAGATGAAGAGATGTAAAAATTTCTCAATAAATAGGAAGATCCACCATTTATCACAAATGATAATGATACCATAGATAGGCAACAGTTGACAGCAGTTCAAAAGCAGGTTTCCTGCAGTGGCTAGTAGGTGGTGTCTTGTGAATAACGGAATCATCCTCATTCGGAGAGTATCACCATAGATTGCTGAAATTCTTTAAACAATGGAACAGAATATTGGCAAGAGGCAATAGCAAGCCCTTTGACCAAGTTACTTTTGTCTTGAGATCATCTAAGTATAACATGGCCCCCATTCGAGATTTGATTCGTATTGAACTAGCAACCTCATTAGTAACAATCCGAGTCCCTTGGCACCAGTCTCATCTCGATAGAGACGGTCTTCAAATTTTGTATATGTTAGAGATATTCTTTTGAATCTGTATATCTCTCGTTATTGTATATTATCTTCCTTGATTGATGATTGTGATTAATAGTATAATATTATGCTAGTTTAAATAGTTATCCAGTGAAGCTTATACAATACTCATGTACGCAATAATGATATATCAAACAAAAATTACACATTTCTATTTTTTGCATTGTTCTTATCTTGAAATTAGAGTCATTATTATTTGAAGAAGCTCCATTTCACGGTACAATGCCAGCCACATTGATCAAGTTGCTCATATTTCGCCGCCAAGTCCTTGGCTTTGGTTATTGTTTGAGATTTTTCCGCTTATTTTAGAAAATGGACAGTACCACTAGACTTGGCACCTTTAGATGAATCGGATTCTAACATTTCGCCGCAAACGAAACTTGGATGCTACCAACCTCCAATTGACTTTTCCTATATCACCTTGAGTTTGCAAGCGATGTTAGAGATGTTCCCTTAATTTTGTATATCTCTCAGAATGTGCATTATCTTCCTTAGTTGGCCCCAATTGATTGTAATTGATGTTATATTATTCTATTACTTTAGATAATCGTTCAGTAAACCTATAAATAGGCTCATCCACTCTTAATGTTATATATTAAAATATACAGAAATTTCATATTTCTATTTTCCTCATCATTTTTATTTGTATTGAGTATTCACTAGGTTACTTTTGTGGAGTCTTGGCTAGTCAAACAAATCCAAATGGCCAGAAATTTGCCAACAGCTCGTTTTACTTGCAGACTTTGGTGCACTTGCCCATTTCCGGTGAACAGTTCCCTTCACTCTCGAAATTCAAATTAAGTATCTATTTCTTAACTTGATAAAAAAAAAAATACACTCCTCGTTTCTGCTTTTTCTGGTTATTTTCTTTTCGGCGAGTCGGCTGTTAGGAGTTAATAGGTGTAAGAGTACACATCTCAACAAATGATACGTAGGATGTCTTTATCAGGAGAGGTCAAAGCATATGGAGGGCGTCTACACATGATCCCACTGTCTATAATTTTGAATTCATTCCTCCGCTTTGGGTCCTGTGCAGCAGTAAGATGGAGAAAGTTCTTTAATTTTGTACGCGAAGATTCCTAGCGTCAAGTTATCGAACGTCGATCCAGACATTGACATTTCTTCTGTCAATTCGTAATAGATGAAGGGATCATTGGAAATTTTTGTGTCCCTGTTGTGTTTGGTAATTGTGGCTTCTGGAGGTCTAATTAATGAAAAATAAATTAAAGATTTATGATTCTGTTGAAGTGAAATAGAAGGTTCTTCACCCAACACCAATTCTGTCTGGTTGGAGAGAGAGAGAGAGAGAGACCCCTTTGCTTGCTTTTGCAGATACTCATTGAGACATCTGCATTTCACCTTCCTGTCTTGTCGGCTAAGATTTGTTCAATATTTAGCAACGGCCAGTTCAAGACATCTCAGCTGTAAATAAAACATTTGTCAACCAAAACCATTTGAATCGAGCTTAATCTTGAATACCCTTTCACAGGAAAACGACACACATACCGCAAACGCACCTAATTCTGATCCGGACAGCCCCGGTTGCAATATTTTGTTGCATGAAGGAAACATGGTCAGTTTGATTTCTTCGAAAAGAGTGCACCTACACTTTCCAAAGACTCGTTGGTTGCAAGAAATACGTCCGCTTTGTCTGACATGATATTCGAGCGTAAACGTTGCGCCAAAAAAAAAAAGAAAAAAAGAACAGGGTTTGTCTCCGTTTTCTCTTTTAATTTTAGAAATGCCAAGGACTTAATTCATGCCGATATTGCTCCAAGATCCTTCACCCTCAAGCTCATAATTTAAATTAAAGCATAATGAACACTTGTGTGTATGCACATGCGTGGGAGCTCAAAGAAAAAGAGACTTTAGATTGTTGATAACACGTCATGAGATTTAGCCCGTATCATTAAACGGAATGTAAGTACAATGAGTCTCATTCGGCACCATCAATTTAACTTTCAACTTGTCATCATTTTTCTGCAATGAAAGCTGTTATTCCTTAGTGGAATCTGCCACTTTGACCAGTCCGGACCGAGAGAGAGTGAACTTGACTCCATGGGTTAAAATCCAACCGAGACAAATTGGAGGGAAAACGAGTAAAGCCACGATGATGGAGAAGAGTGGCAATGTCGTATGAAGAAGAACTCTTAACCTCATTCGCAAAAGAGCCTACTAGAGAGAGTCATCGACCATGGATGACGGGTAGTCCTTGCTTCAAGTGGCCGTCAACTCTTACTTGTGAAAGTGATGAGCCATTGCCTAACCGTTAACACCATTCTCCTATCATCACCAACCTCTCTTTGTACACCCCACTTAAATACATGCCTTTCAATGCTCTTCTCTTACAAGCCAATCTCTCTCTATCTCTCTCTCTCTCTCTCTTTCTCTCTCTCTCTCTCTCTCTCTCTCTCTCTCTCTCTCTCTCTGAGGGTTGGCTTCAAAGAAGGACCTGATCTGGTGCTTGAGTGGTGATCGAAGACGAAGTTCTTGGAGCTACTGCTATCTCCTCAACATCCTAGCTTTTTGCCTTCTCGGTTTTGGTTTCTTTGGTAAGAACTAAGCAAGCGATTTCTGTGACATCTGAGTTTGGTTGTTCTACTACAGATTCAGTCATCCGCCTTCCTACTTATCGATATCTTAAGTCTGATTCTCTCACGTTTCGCACAACGCCCTCCAGAAATACTTTAGTTTCTCCAATGTATTTTTCTGTACTGTTCATTTCTCTTTGCTGTTTCATGTCCAATGAATTTTCTGATATAACGAGCAATATATGACTTTCGTGTCCCTTTTGTGTCGGCTACTGGAATAATATCAAATTGCTCTTCAGTTTATCGGGAATTTGATTTTTTTCAGCTATGAGCTCATTGTCGATTGGTAAACCATAGGAACCAATACATTGTGGCTGGTAAGATTAGTTGGAATGACATGACATTTTCGACAGTACAGCCAAACCACCTATTCAAGAAGCATATTCTGAGAGTTGTTCAAACCTTAGCCTAGTGAAAACCTGTGAGATCGAATGGCCACCTAGAAAACAATAAAATTATCCTGCTATGTTAATCAATGGTTGTTAGCATGGTTTTAGCACAATGAATGAACCCCGAGTGTAACATTATTTAATGATATTTTGACTAGTTGACCTTCTCGTCTTTATTTGTCTTCAGCCAATAGGAGACTTCCTACTTTCAAGAAACCACAAAATTGTCTTTTCTTAATTTTAACTCCCAGGAGACATAACAAAAGGACTCACCAGCTATGCATTATGAGTTGTCCTCTGAGCCAAGTTTCATTTTGAAAGAAATTTTCTTGTTAACCTTGGTTTGTCTGTCAGAAAATATTGCAGCATGGGGGAGATGACAGGCTTCCAGTTGGGTGTGATTGGTGCTCTCTTTCTCTCAGTGGCATCATCCGTGTCCATTGTCATCTGCAACAAGGCTCTAATGAGCAATCTCGGCTTCCCTTTCGGTAAACGACACTCGTCCAAGTAGATTCTGATGGTCCATTTTTTTCTTAGTTTTCAAGCGTGAACATGAGGTAAAATTCTCTCTTTTTCTTTGGATGAATGCAGCCACAACTCTCACCAGTTGGCACCTGATGGTTACATTTTGCACACTACACGCGGCTCAACGTTTGAACTTCTTTGAATCAAAGGCGATTGACTTGAAGACTGTGATGCTGTTTGGCATTTTGAATGGAATTTCGATTGGCTTTCTAAACTTGAGCCTTGGTTTCAACTCCGTCGGATTCTACCAGGTTCCTATACCCGGCTGTTTACCAATAGAAGCATTTACAACTTAGAACGTTCGCACAATCTTAGTTTAGTATTCAAATTGCTTCCTCATTCACTTCCTCTAATTTCTTATTTTGGCAGATGACAAAACTGGCGATTATACCATTCACCGTTCTACTGGAAACTCTTTTCCTCAAAAAGCAGTTCAGGTAACAGACCCATCGATCCAGTTGCTTGAAGAAGGTTCCCTTTTTTCTTCTATACATTTTCTGAGACAACTTCTTCTGTTCTTGCAGCCAAAAGATAAAATTTTCTCTATTTGTCTTGATTTTGGGGGTGGGCATCGCGTCCATTACCGATCTACAACTTAATTTTGTGGGGACAGTGCTCTCTGGTCTGGCCATCGTCACAACCTGCGTCGGCCAAATTGTATCCTTCCTATTACTAATTTTATCTTTCTAACAAGATGCACCTGAATTCATGGAAGTATAGTCACTGATGTCTTACACTAAATCAATGTGGATTCATTTGTTGGATGCACTTCTTGAGAAAACTCCAAAGGAGCATACATAAGTGCGAACTTTGAGCTTCCACATCCTTACATATTACCTTCTGATTTTTGTGGAAGGCCTTTTCTCTTATGGAGATGGATATGAATTGTTGCCCTTAACAATTTTCCTCTCTTCAGTTGACAAACACCATACAGAAGAAGCTCAATGTCTCCTCCACACAGCTGTTGTACCAGTCAGCACCTTTCCAAGCAGCCATTCTCTTTGTCTCAGGCCCGCTAGTGGATCAATGCCTCACCAAGCAGAATGTCTTTGCTTATAAGTACTCTCCCATAGTCTTGGTAAGCAACAAATCTATTCCACTCGTCATCGATTCTTCTTGGTTTTTCACGGTTCACTCAAACTATATGACCACGCGATCCCGAGCCTTAGGCCCACTTGAATCAATATCATCCATTACATTCCGGTGCAAATCGAGCGAAAATCATCATGTAACCGCATCGTGAATGAACATGTCGCAGGGTTTCATCATCCTTTCCTGCCTGATAGCAGTGTCGGTGAACTTCAGCACGTTCTTGGTGATCGGGAAGACATCTCCGGTGACTTACCAAGTGCTGGGCCACCTCAAGACGTGCCTCGTCCTGGGCTTCGGCTACACATTGCTGCACGACCCTTTCACCGAGAGGAACATCATCGGCATCCTCGTCGCCATGCTTGGGATGGGCTTGTACTCCTACTTCTGCACCCAAGAGAGCAAGAAGAAGCAGTCAACAGATCTCTCCAATTCTCAGGTCCCTCCCTCTCTCTCTCTCTCTCCCCACATGTTTATGTACGAGTCTTGAGAATATACAGCGAGTAGGCTTGTTTGTTCACACGTCCCTTTCTTGTATATTGTAAGGTTAAAGAGAAGGATACTGAACCGCTTCTTGATGGGAAGAGCCTGGGCTATCAAGATAAAGAAAGTCAAGATGCCAAGAAATCTAGCAGGGACTCCTTTGTCTGAGATGAGATTCAGCAAGAAAGCTGGCATTTTCTTTTTTCTCTTTCGCTTTTGACGGGGTTCCCTTTCTCTCTCTCTCTCCATTTCCTTAAGACTCGATTTCGAGTGTAAATGAATTTTATCAAGTGCAATAATATTCTTTCCCCACATTTCAGGGTTCATGCAATGATATCTTAATGCTGAATGATTGCCATCTTGCATATTAAGTTAGATGATAAATTCTTAATATTAGAAAGTTGTATTTCTGAAACTTGAAGGAGTTAGATAAATATCCATAGTTAATAAATAGGGGCATGCTTTGGTAAATTAATATTTTCCAATGTATAGATAAATTTCAAGTCATCGGGAAATTTTTTAATTCTAATTTAATTTTTGGGACAAGTGCACTAGAAGTCCTAAGATTTATCATAAAAGTACAATTGAGTCATAAAACTTTCAAAAAATGCAATTAAGTCCTAAAACTTATCATAAAAGTGCAATCAAGTTTTAAAATTTTCAAAATATGCAATTAACTTTTAAAACTTGTCACGAAAGTGTAATTAAGTCCTAAAATTTTCAAAAAGTACTATTAATGAAAAGACTTAATTTGATCAATTTAACAAGTTTTAAAACTTAGTTATACTTTTTGAAAGTTTTAGAATTTCATTGCATTTTTACAATAAGTTTAAGACTTAATTACACTTTTTGAAAATTTTAGAACTAAATTATATTTACTTGACAAGTTTCAAAACTTTCAATACACTTACCCTTTTAATATTTTTAGTCTATGATTTTTATTTAGATCTCAATTATATTGGTAAGTCATTGAAAGGTGCCGATTCAACCCATCATTTGAGAAAAAATATATATATGGGCCGATGGCTGATGCATGTACGCTAAGCGCATCTCCACCGTTCCTCGTGTGGGCCCGGCGGTGGGGGCCGTTAACAGTTATCGGTTAGGCTTTTGATTTATGATGTGGTACGACGAGGCAACGCTTTAATTAAATTAATTTAAAAATGATTAATTTCAATCTGTCTCCAATCTTGGTCTGACGTATCGCACCCGAAATCAGTTAACTTTAACAGAAAGAAAGCGAGGAACTTTGCTTGGATTTTGTCATCTTCCTCGCTTCCGATTCTCGGAGGTGGCGTTCGCCGTCGCCGTCGCCGTCGCCGTCGCCAACCGCCAGCTCCGGCGGAGGAGAGCGCGCGGTTTCCGGTTCTCCGAATTTCCGAGTTTCCGCACGTACCTGTTGCAGTGGGAGGGGAGTTTCGAGACCGGTTCTGGGTGGCGGATTTGTCGGAGGAGTGCGAGCGGGTTATTCGTCGGTCGGATCGGATGGAGGGCTGGTTGTATCTGATCCGCTCCAATCGGCTCGGCCTTCAGTTCTCCAGGAAGCGCTACTTCGTCCTCGACGATCACTGTCTCAAGTGCTTCAAATCTGCCCCTCCTTCTCCCGATGAGGTCCCGTCCTCTTCTTCTTCTTGTTCTTCGTACCGTGTAGCTTGCATGTGCCTAAGTTCTCCGACGGTTTGTTTACCCGAGACGGAGGTGCTGCTTTACGGTCGAGGAACTTGTGTGCCAAGCGAGCCGAATGGATTGCTTTGTTTCTATTGATTATTTTTTGAAGTCGCGAGTTGACAACAATTTGAGCGAGCTTGTCGTACACTTTTTTATGGGATCATTTGGCGGTAGTTTTACTATCTGAGATCAACCTGCCCGCGTGCTGATGTTGACGAATGGAGATGGTTTTGATCTGTTTAATGTTGCAGAATGTTGTCTAATGGCTCTTTCTAGATCTTATTCCACCACACAATCGGGGTGCTGGAGTGGGATTTTTTTTTTTTTTTTTACTGGATGGGTTTTCAAATTGCTAGTGTCGGTCAAATAGTGAATCCTTTAGTTGCATCGGTTTATACTGGTCTCTCGAGATTTGATGCTGTATTCGGTCGTTCTCGCTCTCTGCTTGTACTTTATCCGTTTATGGTCGATTCGGTAATGCAGTGCACACTGCATGTGCCTGACTTTTGGGCCACGTTCTCGGCTCTCACTACCTTAATTGATTGTGATGTGCTGGTGTTGTACTATTTCCACTCCATAAATAAAAGTTGATGTGATATTTTACATAGATTGACAACAATCTTGGCAATTCAGTTGTTTGCCTATCGTTTAGATAAATTGCCCTACTAGTTTTACTGTGTTGCACAGGAGATCCTCCGAGAAATATGTGAAGTTGGTCTCTAGTTGTTACCTTACTTCTGATGTTGGATGAATATTCAAATCCTGTTTACCAATTTTATTTTATTTTATTTTTCAAAAAAGAACATCTAAGTTTTGGATGCTAGCCATGGATAAACGCATTATCCTGGAGACTGTTTGGTTTGATAAAGATGAGATGCCTTTGGTTTGCTCGAAATCAGATTCACATGGTTAAATATTGCTGCTGTCAGACAGCATGAGTTCTTACAGTCTTGGTAGTGTTTTTTCAATTGCAATGTATGTTAATGTGAAAGGGGCATGAAGGCTTAGTCACATTGTATGCGAAGCTATCCGGTATAGGGACATTTCAGGAGATTGATCTGATTTAGGCATGGAATCAATAATTGTCAATGCCTCTAATTGAGGAAGGAACCTGATCGATATGAGGAGCCTTTCTGGGCCACTTGATTCAATCCCAGTACTAGGATGTGTCAAAGAAAATCTTGTACACTTTCTTTTTCTAGTGGGACCTGCTCTAACTATAACTTCACATTCTGTCTTAAAATAAGCATTTCATCCCTCTGTAATTGGGTCCTAGAACATGGTAACGATTAGTATCTGCAAATTTCACTTGTTCTGAGAACACTTAATCATGTGCTTCATTTTTATCTCAGGATCCCGTGAGAAGTGCAATTATTGATTCCTGTATCCGAGTCGTGGACAATGGAAGAGAAAGCATTCATAGAAAAGTATGGTCATCTATTTATTCTTTCCACCAGGAGTCAATCAACTAATGTTTTTATCCATTAACTGCAGTTTGATGTACTTGAAAAAAGCTTTTTATGCTAACAGGTGTTGTACATATTTACACTTTATAATACGTCAAATCACAATGACCAACTCAAGGTACAAGAGTAAACGTGACTACCATTTTAAAGATTTTGTCGAATTTCTCATCTTTTAACTTGAGGTACTATACCAAATAGCTGGGAGCATATAGTCCTGAAGAAGCAGCGAGATGGATTCATTCCTTCCAGGAAGCAGATATTAAGGTTCAAATTTTTAGCATTAGTGGGCAAGACATGCCTTATTTGGACTACAGGCTAATTGCTTTGTTTTCTCTCTAGGGTAGTCCAGATCCTGGTGCTAGTGCTCTGGACTGCTCAACAACGAGCTGGCAGTCATTAAGGTATGAAGAGTTATACGATATATACACTGAAGCACTAGGTTTATTATTGACATGTTTGTTGTCTAAATGCTGTTGATAAGACAAATTATAGCTGATGTTTTATGTTGAGATTATGCCCCTATTCTTATTTTGGCTACTAATAATCTGTTCGGGTCTGTAGATTAAGTGGTTCCAACAGAGTAAGTCATGCTATTCCAGTAGACTGGACGCGTGGTACATCCAACCATACAGATCTAGTGGCATCAGATGTTGTTGCCCCTTCACCATGGACAATCTTCGGTTGCCAGAATGGTAATATGTACTTCCTAGCATACTCTTGATTTATCTTCCTCTATTTCCTAAGACATAGATCTATGCAGGTTTGAGGCTTTTTAAAGAAGCAAAAGACCAGGATTCTCGTGGGAAGGTTAGTTAGCTGTTCCTTTCTTTCATTTGCTGGTTTCAATGAACTAATTGATTGCTGAGCAAGCAACTTGCAACCTTTTCTCCTCCACAGTGGGATGACCATCCTGCAGTAATGGCTGTTGGTGTGGTTGATGGCACATCAGAAGCCATTTTTCAAACACTCATGTCTCTTGGTCCCTCAAGATCAGAGTAGGTCCTCTTTGTCAGATATTTTCCATCTGCAAGTGACCTATAGGCTTCGATGTTATTTTTAATATGATCTTTGAAAAGAACTTATATGGAGATTCAGAAGAATGCTGTGTCTTCCTCCGATTTTACACATTGCTCTAAATTTTGCCTGTCTATGAAATTTCCAATCCAACAGATGGGACTTCTGTTTCTATAAGGGAAGGGTGGTTGAGCATCTCGATGGTCACACTGATATCATTCACAAGCAGCTGTATAGCGATTGGCTACCTTGGTCAGTTGAAAATTTTAGCAATCACAATTTTTCTAGAAGGCATCTTAAAATTTGCTTCATTTGTGGCTCTCTCATTTATATGTCATGCATTCAGGGGAATGAAATGTAGAGATCTGTTGTTGCGTCGATATTGGAGAAGAGAAGATGATGGAACATATGGTATGCACCCTATTGAATATTACTTACGGGTTACATCTTTTACTGAATCCAGTAAACTATGAGGTGACATCTTTGGCCTACTATTTTGCAGTCATTCTCTATCATTCAGTCTTCCACAAGAAGTGTCTCCCACAGAAAGGCTTTGTCCGAGCATGCCTAAAAAGTAATGTATGCTCGAATCGCATTTAACGTATGCAACTTATTGAGTTCCATTGCTATATCAGCCCTGATATTTCATCCCAGACAAAAAATCTCAGGGAAAGAATGGCGAAAATTAACGTGTTCATCTGAATCTCTGCTTACAAACATGACTTTAATTACTTGTTTGGGTGGTGAACCTGCATGATCATACTTTGGGTCCTGCGAAGCACACAATTTCTGAGGCAGTGGAATTTTTTATATCTGCAGGTGGAGGATATGTCATTACTCCAGTGAATAAAGGGGAACAATCAGTAGTAAAACACATGCTTGCTATTGATTGGAAATATTGGAAATCTTACATCCGAACTTCTTCAGGCCGGAGTATTACAATCAAAATGCTTGGCAGAGTTGCTGGTGAACCTGATCTGTGCATAATTAGCTATATCTAATAAGATTGCTCCCCTATGGACTCTTCCAATGTTATCTGAAAGCAACTAGCTTTTGTGTTTTTGCAGCACTAAGAGAGTTGTTTCTAGCAAAAATGGGGAATTTTTCCTCAAACTTTTCATCAGGAGAGCTGTCAAGAAATGTTATGTTGCATGATGATAGACTTGTGCAATCAATAAGGGATGGTAGGGCAGTGGAAGAGATGAGTGATGGATCAGCTAAGGCGCCTTCAGAGCATGCTAGCCTTGTCAGCCTAAGCGATGCTGCTGATGAGTTCTTTGATGTACTCGAGCCATCAGATGACCAATCAGAAAGCGGTTGGTCTCATGATTTTGTGCCAGAAATTTCCCCTCAGGTACCAGCTTACATCGAATGGTTATGACTGGGTGATTTAATCCTAAATCGATAGTTGATGGAGTTCTCATTAGTTTTATATCAAGGCATATGGCCTCTTGCTCTCCATGTTTGGAGTTTCTCATGTGATTCCTATCCCGCCATCACATCGCAGGGACGTCATCCAAGATTATCAACTGCTGCTGGTTTTGTGAGAAAATTACATGACCTTGCAGGTAACAGAATTATATTGGAGCACCTATAAGCTTATCTAATTGTCCTACCCATTTGCTGCACGCTTTTCTTTCTTAAAAGGCCATCTAATAAGGACCAGGACCTATATTATTGGATGTGCTGACAATTGAGACTTCTGTATGTTGTAGTTCAGAAGAGGGGCTATGTTGACTTACAAGAGATGGTGACAGAAGACATTGTCTCATGTTGCTATAGAACTACTCTTCCTAAAGATCCGACTTGCATCTTGACTTCCAGCTGGACTGAGGCAGACCCTTCTACTTTTTTAATCCGTGGAAAGAATTATTTAAAGGACCATCAAAAGGTGTGTACAGTGCGCAGATTAGCGAGAGCGCTAGCTCGGGATGGCACTTGCTCATACATTGCCTGATATATTCATATATATGACCCATCGAAGTGTTAACAGAAACAAAATGGTGTCTACTGGCAGATGACTCTAATTTCACATTATGGATGTGAGTTGAAAACTATGCCTGATTAATGATTGTGCTTTGTCGTATTTTCTTCTCTATCATTCTGAACTGATGATCCTCTGTAGGAAGTTCCGCTAACCACTGAATAAGGTTCCACCTTTACCTGTTGGCAGAGATGATTTTTTTTTTGGGATTTGTTAACAAATTGCCTATATCGAGGGGTAACTTATGTGCTATAGAAATGCAAAAGGAGTAGTTTTTGCATGATAAAATATTCTCAAAGAGTGAAATCATTGTATACTGTTCATTTTGAAACTATAGTGGTACATATAGTTGGCCGAGGCACTTTTCTTTTCCTTTTGTTATTTATTATTATTATTTTTTTTTTCCCAACAAGACCACTTTCATTGTTATCTCAGAGAACCATGTGGACTCTGTTTATGCAATGGATCCACATAAAACAACGTGAATGAATTGACAGTTAACTCTTCGGTGAAAGTACCTAGTGGTGAAGTTTTTTTCATCTGACAAAATGTTCTTGTAGAGTTATTTCTTGATAGAAATAGATCATATTTCTCTCTGATGTTATTGCTTCTGAACTGTCCTCCAGGTTAAAGCGAAAGGAACCTTGATGCAAATGGTTGCTGCAGATTGGCTAAGATCTGACAAAAGAGAAGATGACCTAGCAGGAAGGCCAGGGAGTATTGTTCAGGTTCAAACTTAAATCCAATAATTTGAATAACTTCTTTGCTAAATTCACATGCGTTTGCCTCAATATGGTGGCATTTATAAGTTTGCTGAACATACTGACTTTGTTATGCAGAAATATGCAGCCCAGGGTGGAGCAGAGTTCTTCTTTATTGTGAACATACAGGCAAATATTTTCTCTTATCTATGTTAACCGACCTTGGTGTCATTGCCATTATCGGTTATAAAGATTCATGTCCTGTGAAGCAGGTACCTGGATCAACAACCTACAGCCTAGCACTATACTACATGATGGGCACTCCCCTGAAAGATGCACCCTTACTGGAGAGCTTTGTCAAGGGGGATGATGCATATAGAAATTCAAGGTTCAAGCTAATACCTTATATTTCAAAGGTCAGTATCCTTCATGATTGTTTTAATATTTAAGAACCTAGCAGCATACTTTCCTGATTTTCACTGAATCACCTGACAAGATGGTTTGTCTACCCCATGTACTGCACAGGTAGCCATAAACAATTCATTTATTCTACTCAAGTTTACCTCGTGATTTGTTTTCTTGAGGGTCAATCTCACCTCAGTTAGATGACTATCCTAGAACATGACTAGACAGAAAAATATCTGGCTCCAATTAGCTGCTATGCTATGCAGATTAGCTCAATTAGATGTATACATTTTGTTTAGTGGCCTGACCACCTTCTTTTGTATGTTCCATAAACCTTGTTAATTCTTTTCCTTATTTTTCAGGGTTCCTGGATAGTCAAGCAGAGTGTGGGAAAGAAAGCCTGTCTTATTGGGCAAGCACTGCAAATCAATTATTTTCATGGGAGTAACTACTTGGAGGTAACTCCAATGCATTTCAGCTTCATGGGATTCTATAACTTGAATTTGGCACGGCAGTATGAGATATATATTGGAATACAATGGTGCATTGGTATTGATAGTCTTAAAATAATTTTCATCTTGGCATTCAGATGTTCTTTTGACCGTTTTGCCACTGAACACAAAGAGCAGTATGCTTAGCCATTTGTCATTTCTTCTTGTATTCATCCCATTTGTGCAATTTGCCTTACTGATCATGTAACATTATCACAATGCTTGTCATTGGGCTTGACAGTTGTTAACCCATTCACTGCATTGAAAGACTGAAATTATGAGTCACAAATTCGAGATATCATGTTGAAAATTTTCACGCTAAAGCATGCTAACTCCTAAATACACATTACAGCTTGGGATCGACATCGGGTCATCAACAGTTGCCAGGGGAGTGGTTAGTCTGGTACTGGGTTACCTTAACAACCTGGTCGTTGAAATGGCATTCTTGGTGCAGGTAAAAGTGTTCATGTCGTTTAAGTTGTTACAGAAGTTTCATTTGGCCATCTTAATGTTCACTATGCTATTGTTCCGCCAACTATTACTTCATATTCATTGCAGTCCCTCTTATTTCATTTCTGAACCACACTAATGCACGGATTGTCTGTTCTCATCAGGCTAACACAGAAGACGAGCTGCCTGAGTATCTTCTGGGCACTTGCCGGCTTAACCATCTGGATGCAGCAAGATCAGTCCCACTCAAACAGTGACATGGTATCTCCTGTTATCTGTATATAATCAACCAGCATAACAAGCCTTTGCTCGTTAGAGCTGCAGAAGAGAAAAGGGAGTGCTGGAGTTTGTGATTTTTAGTACAGATGGACATTCGTTGATTCAATCACATTGAACGTGGCAAATTGGCATTCTACCAGAAAAACAACAAAGAAAATCGACAAGCATATTGGGATTCTTCACTTCATAGTGTTTTTTTTTATTCGTTTCTCCCAACGAAGAAGCGCTTTTCACGGTGATGATGCCACATGTCCTTATCATCTTAAATGAGTGGGGAAAAAAAAGAAAAGGGGAATGGCGTTTCTTCCCTTTTTTTTTCTTCCCATTTTCTAATCATACAAAATACGAAGATAATGGCCACAACCACCGCACAAAGCCACTAAACATAGATTATGGCTAACATGGTTCATGTGGATAGATGGACAGATGAATGTAGCTGCTTGGGGGGTCCATCCCGTGTCGACAGAACCCCAGAAAAAATAGCAAAGGTCAAAAAAGCCCAACATTCCGTAGTGGGCAAAGCATCGAAAAGGACATAGCCCCTCGATTTCTGTCTTGTTCACGGACGCTTGGGTCGCCCCCTATGAGCTTCTTCTGTTCCCGATGCCCTCGATATTGCTTTTCCTTCTCTTCCAGATTTCAAACCCCCGGAGAGCTGAGTGGAGCTGGCTGTGTGAGTGGTGGTGGCCCGGATTTGTATATGAACAGATTATACCACTAAAATGAGTGGGCACCTCCAATTTTCATTGGCAATATAAAGAGTATTTGTCAACGGTTGCCTTGGATATTTTATGAAAAATTGTTCAAAAAATCCTAAACTTATTATACTTTCGCCAATTCAATTCTCAAGTTTTAAATTTTATAAATTGAATCAATTTTACTAATTTTGACTAAAAATCACTAACATTTGAATATCAATAGTGACAAATATTTTTATATTTTATTATTTTTTCTGCCTTTTCTCTTTGCTTTTCTTTTTTTGTTCCTTTTGCCGGTGGCAAGCCAGTTGGCCTCACTTGGTGAGGGGTCACCCTCGCTCGCCACAAGCCAGGCAAGGCGTGGCCCAACAACCGTCAACCCTTGCCAAGGCTTGCTCTTGCCTAAGCGAGACCCAACGAGAGCGAGGCCGCCTTGACCTACACAAGGGTCGGCCAACCAGTCCGGCTATAGCTAAGTCGAAAGGAAGAAGAAAGGAAAAATAATAAAAAATGGAAAAATATTAAAATAATATATTTAAAAAAAAAAAAAAAAGCAATAGCTATGCTATGTAGGAAGGCTAGTGTCCATGTCAGCGAATTCAATTGGCAAAATGTTAAAGATTTAGGACTTGATTGGCAAAATTGAAATGTTTGGGACTGAATATGTAAAAAAACAATAGATTTATGACTTTTTTGACAATGTTTCCTTAATTATTATGTATAGCCAAAGTCCAAATTGAGAGAATATTTACTTTTAAGCTTACCGCACGGCACTCAACTTTATTTTTGTGATTATCACATGGCATGTGCCACATACCATCAACTTTACCCATTAGCATTAACTTAGTGACTTGTTATTCTCAAACTTCCATCACTTACTATATTTTGAATTTGAGAACGGATAAAGAAAAGCGTGTGCAAATGTATAATTTGAAAATGGATAAAGAGAAAGCATGTTCAAATATATTGAGTTGTAAAATAGTCAAAGGTAAAGATAAAATATCTTGAAATTAGTTTCTTTTGTCCTTCCCAAATATTCATTTCTTTCTGACTTATTTGTTAAATAGTAAATTCGAAAAGAGAAAATGAAGATAAAGTATCTTTAAACCTATAATGCATCCACTTGGTTTGAAATTAAGTCAAGAGGAGAAATATATCTTATTAACAAGGATAATAGTAATAATTTGACATATAGCTCTTGTCAATTACATTTATAAATGCTTTACCTATCGTTCATTTTAAAATCGAATCAACTTTATTCAAAGCATGGCTCATTTTATTGCTTGAATAAATTTCAATTAATATCTACTATATATATAACAATAAAAGAATAAAAATTGCAATTCGATTTGAAACATGCACGTTACATTTCATTTATTTTAATTCATTATTTTAAATGTAGCTCACATCATTTGAAACAAAATTGTTTAAGCAAAAAATGAAAATAAAAATAATTCTTTCCAAAACCCACTTGATTAATTTGAGATATCGTTACAAAAAAAAAATCAGATTATGAGAGATAAGTTTATGAATCCTTCTTTACTACTTTATTGTTTGAAAATTAGTCAATAACATAGTAATTTGAAATAGATTGAATATTTTGTTCACATGTAAATAATATGCTGAATATCTTGCATAAGCAATTAGGTTCGAGCATGAGGATCATGGCTTCTCTCCTCTCCTCTGTAGAAAGCCCTCATTCGGTATCCTCACAAACAAAGACATGCAACGGAATTGCTATTTCACTGTGCAGATTTCAAAATGATTTTTTTTTTCTGCTTTTTTTATTACACATCATACTTACCAATAACATAACATATAAATAAGCCTAGGACAGCTAGAATATAGCAAAAAATAATATCAGATTTCCTACTTCCTAATTCTCAGGATTCAAAAGAAAAAATAATGAAAACAAAAAGGTTTCATATTCCAAAATTATCTTCGAAATCTCTGAGATTTTTTTAATTCTTTTTCAACACATGGAAACTGAATTTTTTGGAATTTGCAATCAAGGCCCTTGTTGCGTTCGTCATCATCATGTGTTAGTGAGAAGAAAGGATCATAATTTTTTTCCAATTGTAATTAAAGATTGTAGGCCATTCATTGAAATTAACAATATTTCAACAATACAAATTCCGATCTAATTTCAGATCGAAAATTTTATTCAAACGCAAGTTAAAAAAAGAAAGTTACGAAAAATTTACGTGCAAATTGCATATCATACAATTAATAAGAAATATTTTACCTTTTCAAATATAAATGATCACGAGACGAGAAAAGTTAAGCATCTAAAACGGTCTCATCAACGAGTGTCTTAAATTACTTGGCAAATATACTCAGTATTTTTTTTTATCACGGGGCAGTCTAACAAAATCCTAATCAAAATCTGCAAATTTATAATTCCCAATCCGTCCCTCACCTCATTCCGACATTCGAATTATTTTTATTTATTAAAAAAAAAAATGGGACAGCGACACGCACCGCGCACTGTGGCGATCGTCGTCAAAAGCATTTCACTCTTCCACCGAAATCGCTGACTTTCTCTCTCTCTCTCTCTCTCTCTCTCTCTCTTTCTTCCCCCATTCTCTCCGCTCGGAGGTCCTCCGGGGTCGCTCGCCGTCGCGAGGGGGCGGCTCCGGTTGCCTCCCTGTGGGTTTTCCGGCGCCGATCCCTCGTTCGGTGGGCCGAGAAATTCGCTGGAAATCGCGAAAGGTGGTGGCGGTGGCGGTGGGGGTGGGGGCACCGGTTGTCGTGAGACTTGTCTGGCGGAGCCAGCGACGGAGATCGAGGAGAATTTATGAGCACGAGGCTTCGGTAGAGTCGTCGTCTAATACGTGCAGGGTAGGGCAGGTGGTCCACTTTCGCTTTGTTCCTCTGTTCCTTCTCTGGAGTGTAGTCTTATTAAAGTTTTCTTCTTTTCTTCTGCTTTTTTTTTTTTTACCGTGGCGCTCCGCATTTCGACGTCATCGTCAAGCTTCGGTTTTTAAGCTCGTCTCGAAATTCTGTGATCAGGGTTTCCTTTCAAATAAGAAAAGAAGGCCCTCATTGTCGTTATGTCGATTCCGGGTCTTCAATTGACAGGAAGTGAGCGGTTTTTTCTTTCGTTTTTTTTTTTTTTTTTTTTTGGTCCGTTTAATTCGTTCGAGAAAGCTCGCGCCTTTCGTTTTGGGTAGAGCTTCTTCTTTTGGCGTTTGATAAGGTTGCATGGATTGTCCGATGGGTTTCTTTTGTCTTTTGGGATGGGGGAAGAAAGGTGTTATCTGAGTTGCTACTAGGTACTAGCTAGGCAGTGCCCGAATTTGTAATTAACTGTGGCATTGATCTGATATATTTGAAGTGAGAGAAAAGGAATAATGTCTGGCGTTTCAGTTCGATTTTTTTGAACCGTTATGGTTTAGCTGGAGAGACTTATGAGAACTTGTTTGCCCATGTTTTGTCAGATTTTTCTCCAGCCGGTGTTTGGAGTAGGGTGAGGCTGATGGATCCTACTCTAAGCCTGAGGCTTGCTATTTTGCTGATTCTTCTTGGATTGGGTAAGTGGGGGCAGATTCTGAATCCCATCTTCAGTTTTTTCCCCCGTCCTTAGCTTCTTTCCCACCTTGTTATGATAAATGTTGTATTATCGTTGTCTTAGCGAGAGTGATAAGGAGGGATGCTTTGTGCAATACTTGAAGTCATGAAAATTAAGTATGGAATTCCATTTGCTGACTAGAAACTGAGTTGTAACCTCCCTCCTTTTCTGCTCAGTTGAGATATCATTCTATCAGTGCTTTGTCATATATTACATTGTACTATGAGGATGAAGTTTGTATGAGTGACCAGTTTGTTTGGGAAAAAAATAGGGTTGGTCATGAACATTTAACATCTAAGCTTGACTTTTAGCTGATTGAGGCTTTTAACATTCCCTGGTTTCTCTATCAGCTAATGCTTCTCCTCACAAGAGGGATTTTGGGCATTGTGAGAATGTAGTGAAGAAGTGGGCTTCTTCTGCACTTAGTCTAGAAGTTAAAGAAGACAAGCACACCCTGCGAGATTTGCTCTTCTTTCTCCATGTTCCAAGAACAGGAGGACGTACATACTTCCATTGGTAATTCAAATCGCTCTTGGTGCAGAGCACATAGTTGTAGTTATTGCTGCATTCATTGGATGAGCCACCAGTGTGATTCCTTCTTGCTAAATCTTTACTTGCAGTCTTTTGAAGAAGTTGTATCCTAATGATCTGGAATGCCCTCGCTCTTATGATAAATTGAGGTTTGATCCCAGGTATGACCTTTTTCCCCTTTTTGACATTTGTGTTGTACTTAATTTTTTTATGTTTAACCCGATTCTTTGCTACTGTGTAGCAAGCAAAAGTGCAGGTTGTTGGTCACTCATGATGACTATAGCATGGTGTCAAAACTTCCTAAGGATAGAACATCAGTGGTGACCATATTAAGAGACCCAGTCAATCGTGTTTTCAGTACATATGAATTCTCTGTGGAGGTAGCAGCTAGATTTTTGGTGCACCCTAATTTAACTTCTGCCACGAAAATGGCTGGGCGGTTGCGCTCCAAGACTAAAGGATTTGGAGTTAGTACACTGGATATATGGCCATGGAAGTATCTAGTTCCTTGGATGAGAGAAGACCTATTTGCAAGGGTACGGTTGTTATATTGCATGATGCCTGATATATTCACCATTTTTTTCTTTTTTTTCTTTTTTTGTCTCTAGCGATGATCATCGAATTTTTCTGGCCTACTGATTTTTGTTGGAGACCTTTATTAACTTTAAGGCATGCTGCAAAGAATCAATCTGATGTATAGAGAAAAGGAAAAGTACATAGTTGCTGTTGATGGAGATGGACGATTCACTTGGTTGTCTATTGGATGAAGTAATTTAAACAGATCGATCTCCTGGGAAAGAGCTGCTGGGAAATTCTGGGTGAGAGAGAGGGGGAAGAAAAAGGGTGTTTTTTTTTTTTGGGGGGGTGGTTGTTCTAGGAATTGATGCTCCACAACCCTGTGTTGCATGCTGTTTTTGTGTTCGGTAATTAAATGATCTGTTTTGTGTTATATGCTTCTGTTCCATATGTGTTTACCATCAACCTCTCTCTACAGAGAGATGCGAGAAGGCTTAGTGGATCCAGGAATACCTATGGCAGCGACCCATACAATATGGAGGACATTGTAATGCCATTGCATAAGTATATCAATGATCCTGTTGCTCAAGAGATAATACATAATGGTGCCACATTTCAGGTAAGTTGCAATCTTCTAAATCTGTGTTACTTGTTGATTTCATGTCTTTCATTTTCAGGCTGTTGAAGCATGAGTTTCACCCTTCTTCCTTGAAATTGTGAGCTTTCTTTGAAAATCAAATATTCTGGTTAAATTGTAAGATATAACATGGGTTAAAGGCCTTAATCCGAGATGTGATATGTACTTTTTATTCATGTACCTAAAATTCTCTGGAAGGAAGTTTAGATGGGATAGAGAAGCAACCATTGTTTTGATGATGGTTTTTATGTTAAATCCTTGAGGATAAAATCTAGTCTTGAGTAAAAATTTGTTCGATGCCTTACATGCACTTAACATACAGTGTAGTAATTTGGCATCAATTTTCCAAAGAAAGGGGAACGGATTCTTGAAAGACATTACAAACAGAGGATTTCCTTTGCTTGATGAGAAAGTGGGATTCGCATGCTAATTCACAGAGTTAGTCTTGCAGGGGTACCTGTCAATGAATTTCAGTTTTCTTGTGTTGGTGTGATGTGTTTGAGGCCTTGTATTTATGTTGATAAGATGCTTGTTATTTGGTTGTTCAGCATGCCCTATCATGAGGGAAGAGTTTATTGCACAATTCTTTGGAGTTCTCTAGTTTATAGATACATGTGGTTTAGATTTTTTGGTATGCCACTGATGAATCATTAGCTCCACCAGATCGCCTGGTAAGTGAAGTATATAGAATTTGCTTTTGATGATTACTGAGTAAAGAGAGAGTGTTCTGCATTCTGCTTATGACAACTGGTAAGTCATTCTCATTTTTCTGACTGCCCCACAAAAGTTTTAAAACTAAACTTGTGCTAAGTTTCTGCTGTCATGAATCTGCCTTGTCTATCAAGAATCTATATTATCTTAAATCTAGTATGTAGTGGCCTAAATAGAACCATTTCAGGCTAAATTTTCTTGCTGACAGATTGCAGGGTTAACTAACAATTCCTATATTCCGGAGTCACATGAAGTACGTCACTGTATTATGCAGCACAAAGAACTTGGTGAAATTGTCCTTGAAGTTGCAAAGGTCGGTAAAATTGGTTATGAGGTTTTAGTGAATAATGCTCTTATGTTGTTTTCCTAATATTGTGTCGCCCTTTTGCGGTTGTGATCATGGTAGATGATTGTAAATCTTGCAGAGGAGATTGAACAATATGCTGTACATTGGTCTCACCGAGGAGCATAGGGAATCTGCAACAATGTTTGCAGATGTGGTTGGTGCACAAGTAATTTCTCAACTGAGAGGATCTAGCTCTGGTGTGCAGACTGCGGCAACAAATGAATCGGGTACATGTGGTGCTATTATTACTTTTTTCTAGCCTCTGCATACGGTTTTGTTGCTTCTTTTGAACAGGTTTTGCCGATTATGGTTGACTAAGTAAGTTGAGCTTCTGGATCAAATTTGCTGGTCAATTTATTTTCTTTTCTTCTACCCTTCTTCCTTCCTCAGCTACTTCACTCCAGTGGGATCTCTAATATTCCACCATACCCCAACAGATGCTTAAGATGCATCGTTGCTGTATTTTATGCGATGTTGTAGTTTTAACTTGAACAGGTACCGTAGAACTAGCTTTTTTATCAGAATTCTTTTGTTTTTCTGTTGAACCACAAGCTTATGGTAAAGGAGGACTCCTTGTCCTTCAGTTTGCTTTGCCATGCTTCAATGGTCTTCTAATCTCTTTTGAGTTCCATAAGGACAAGATACGAGGGTTTATCATCATTTCCTTGCCTGAAGTTGTGTACATCTGTTGCAGAACAGAGCTCCTTGTCAGACAGCGAGCCTGATGACGAACACAGTCAGGTAGATAGCAGCAGAGTGTGTGCATTTTGCTAAATGTAAACTTTCCTCAACCAATACTAATAACTGAGTTCCTTGTATCCTCATTTTTTTCTACTGCCTTTTTGCAGAATGCCACTTTGGAATTTGAGGTTTCTATGAAGGAAATCAGTGAAGCAAGTAAAGAAAATGTAAGGGATTTTTTTCATGTTGTATCTTCTACTGTGTAAGAAAATTACATCTCGGATAGGTAAGTTCATGGTAGATCTTGTATATTTCAGATGACAGTGGGAAAACTTATGGAATCTTACGAAAGCTGCATATCTACTTTGAGGAAGACTCAGTCTCAACGCCGCATCTCTTCCTTGAAGAGAATCTCCCCTGCGAATTTTACGAAAGAGGTGTGGGCAACTTTACGCTTTTGCTTCTTGAAAGTAGCAATGCTAATATTTCGACTTAAATTTACATACTTTTTACCCCGGTTACAATATATTTTGGGTTTGCTGAAAATGAAATGCGTCTGTCAAAAGAAAAATCATATAAGGGATATAAATTCACATGGAAACGAGAGACAGGAGGTTCACATTTTATCTGCATGCTTCCATCACTCACATACCAAGTTGTCTCAAATTGACATGTCTATTATGTAGATAAAACTTTCACTCGGGATTGTTGCTGTGTAGCTTCTTCTGTTAGATCTGGTTGTTATTATAAATGTCGAATGCAGTGTATCTGCAATAATTTGAACCGCTGCACCTAAAAGATATTTGAAGTGTCGTGCCTATATTAGTCTAATTCTTCTAGCTCGCTTTTTCTGAATAAAGCTAAATGCTCGCTTTGTCCTGCATGACATTTTAACTATGCTTGGTTACTTCATTCGAAAGAGTTCCTCCAGTCCAAGCCAGTAGCGCTCTGTTATTCCTTTGGAAACACTTCCGCATATTTCCTGCTAATTTAGGACAGTTTAAATCTGCAGTCACGTCATCAGGTTGGTGAAGCGGTTCTTCAGGAGATAAAATCACTGAATAATCTTGATTTGGAGCTCTATGAGTATGCTAAGGATATTTTTGCTCAGCAACACAGACGAACCACCCAGAAGTCCAGTGTCACAGTTAAGGTCAGCTTCATGCAGCCATAATGAGAGAAAATATTATTAATTTTCGTTAACCAATCCTACCACTGATAAGCAAACTGAGTGAGTAATGTTCCGTCATTTCATCCTGCAGGAGAAATTCACGAACACAATAACCAGTTCATATGGCAGTTCACAGTGGAACCACGTTTTCTTATTCTTGCCCATCATATTGCTCCTTGTATTCTTTATTCTTTTTGTAAGTGCGAGGAGAAGAACATCAAAAGTGAAGATATGAATGTAATTGCTTCTTGAAAATCATTACAGATCACAAGGTCTAAAGTCTCTCTAGTTGGTAGAAAGAGATTAATTTTGATACGGGCACGATGCACTACATGTTCACATGTCCCCAGTCTTGTAAAAAAAAAAAAAAAAAAAAAAAAAGGGTTCTTCAGATGATGCTTTATTTTTCTGAGAGAAGAGTCCTTTTATTCCTCTTTGCTTCTAAATGTAGCCTTCATTCAGTTTCTCAATTTGTTTGTTGACCCCGCTGCAAGGTTTTGTTGATAGCCACTGAATCTTAAGTTAGAGGCTTAACTCCATTCAGTGTTTTTCTTTGGTTGAAATTTTAGTTTTACCTTTGTCTTGCCAATACGCCCCATGAACTATAGTATGATATGAAGCTAGCTAGTGCATTTATTAGCATTCCCTAAGCCATTTGAAAGCCAATTCAAGAGGCTCCTAGGGCTGCTACATCGTATTTTTATTGATCTGTTTGAAGGCCTTGGAATTCAATCTCAGTAGAATCCTAAATTATGTGTACTAGTCAATTTGGTCAAACTCCAGTTATTGTCCTGACTTCCAAGTCAGTTTGCATCTTTATCGGGGCGCTGGTTTTGTAATTTTTCAAGGTTCTCCCTTAATAATTTGCAGTTTTATGGAATTAATATAAATATGAGTCTAACATCTGCTCTCAACAGGGGAATACGACAAGGGTAATTTCCCACCATTGTTCTAGGAAATTGTTCTAGGAAAAATTTCAAATAAAGGCCTTAAGTGTTATTAGTTTTTAAAATAAGGATTTGAAGTGATTATGACTATTTTAGATAAGGGTCTATCCTCGTTGTCTGGCAAAAAGTTCTTGCCAATCACGGGCATTTTTGTCCAAACACAAATTAAATTAAATTAGATTATCAATTAAAAAAAAAACATAAGCAAGAGGGAGCTCCTCCCACTTATGGCCATTGCCCCATTGCTGATGGGGTGGCAACAAAGGCCAGCTGGGTCACTGGCGCTTGAGGGAGGGCCAGCAACCCTAGTCAACCAAAGGCGAGGGCCTGTTGGCCCTCGTCAAAGTCAAGAGAGGGCAACAATCCTCTCCCATATCTGGGCGAGGGTCGCCCGCCCTCGCCTAATCCGAGCAAGGGTCGCCTAGTCCGAGCAAGGGTTGCCGACCGTCATGAGGGCTGCCAACCCTTGCCCATCAGGCGACCCTCCCCCAGATCTAGGAGAGGGTTGCCGCCCTCTCCCGTCTCTGGTGAGGGCCCGCCAACCCTCGTCTCTAGTCAACCAAGGTCATCAGTGACCCCGTTTGCCTTCATCACTACCCCACCGGCAATGGGGCGGCGGCCACAAGCCTCACGCTTGTCTTTTCTTTTTCTTTTCTTTTCTTTCTTTTTTTTTTAAAGAAAAAAAATTTAAAAATTTAAAAAGATAAAATATCCCTTCATAAAAAAGATATAAAAAATAAAAATTTAAAAAGACAAAATTGCCCTTCACATTTGATGAGTTCGGATCTTCTTTGAAACTGATATATGTATTTTAGGTCCTCATTTAAAACAAAGTCAATTTCAAGCCCTTATTTAAGAAAATAAGTGCACTTCGGTCCCTTATTTCAAACAATATCCACTCCATACTCTTATTTGAGAAAATGAGGGCACTTCAGGTCCTTAATTGGAATTTTCCCATTGTTCTATGTCACCTAGTATAAAGATTATATTTAAGGAGAGAATTGATTCCTCAATTGGTATCGTATTTGTACTGCAACTTTAATTAGTAAAATTAATAAACGTCATAAATGTAAATCATAACTACGTTTCCCCTCTTGCCGTATCTTCAAATCTTTCTCCACCCTTCTTGTTGCTCCCAGATTTGAGCTGTTTCCCTTGGTTCATTGTCCATCCCTCTCTTTGAATTATAGTGTTAAGGTTCTGGGTTTTCGAAGAAAGGAGCTGAAATTAGTTCATGAGTCATTGTTGAGCACAACGCTAGAAGGTTAGATCGTATATCAGGAAAAATCAAGCCTTCTGACATATTTCTGCACGAACGAAATGAACCCCCAGTTGATTTGAAGGCATGGGGCGTTTGTCAGAATTTATTTGGTTTATAAATAAACTCTTGCTGTTGAAAACATGTTTGATCATTGGTTTAGTTCGTTTTCCTTAAGAAATTCATTGACTGAGGCTATGCAATTGTCAGATTTATAGAAAAAAAATACCATATAGGAATGTTTTTTATCAAATTAATAAGCAAGAATCTTTCTTGTCCTCTATTAGAGGATTATAAATGTTGTTTACTATATCCTTAACTTATATTTTGGTCTGATGATATTGTATCATTTTACTTGTGTAAATTATACTTTTTAAACTAGTTTTTGACTGCAACACTACACAAACGCAATTGCTCCATCTAATCAAGGCTCCTCGTTGGGTTAACAAGGCTTGTTACTCAGGTTGTCTCCTCAGGTAAGATGATTCACACCATCATAATTCCTTTTCTTTTGAAACATTACGAATCACGAAAAATAATCCGAACGAAATTGAAAATGGAAATAAGTTAGGTCTCATATCGTAAATTTGGTTTATCGTTTCATTGTGACTGCTGTCCTACAAGACAGATATGGTGACAACTGACAAGAACTAGGGGAGGAAGCTTGGGATTTTCTTGCCCGTTCAATTCATATATGAAAGCTATTGCCTTTCATTTTGGTTGGAGCATCAAGATATACGAAATTGGGGTCCAGAGCTTTTCCGATATCGGCTAATGCATTGGAAACATTTGTTTTGAAAATTTTGCGTGGATTACCTGATGGGTGACATTAAAGACGGTTCTAAATTCGAAATGGACTTTGGCACTGATCTAATACTCGCGGGGATCAGAAACATAGGGATGAAGTCCAATTTTTTCGACTGTTTTTGTTGGACTTGTAAAAACTTGCTTGTTGATGTCTTGTCAAAATTTTGTAGAAGCAGGGGTGGGAAAAGGCTGAGGCTGATGGCTCCTACTCAGAGCACAAGCTTTGCTATTTTGCTGATTCTTCTTGGATTGGGTACGTGTGAGCACATTCTCTGAATCCCGTCTTCATTTTTCACCCTCCAGTTTCTCTCTCCTTGTGATGTTAGAAGTTGTTCTTAATATGAGTATGATAGGAATGCTTTGCGCAATTCGTGACGTTGAGTAAGGAAATCCATTTACTGACTTGAAATTGAGTAGTTGTTTCCCTGACTTTCCTGACCAATTGGGATAAGAATTATATTGCAATGCTAATTTTTTTGGGCCAGCAAATAAGCGATACTAATTGCTCTTTCATTTGACTTTTACCCCCAATACAAGACATCTTAAGTTTCCCGTATTGCTTCTGTCAAAAGCAAGATAATATAAGAGGTTTTACTATTCACTAGGAAATGAGAGACAGGAGCTTCACATTTTATCTGCATGCTTCCCTCAACCTCATACTAAGTTGATAGTTGTCTGTGTTAAGGAGTCTAAATCAAAAACACCAACTGTACCTATGCGGCTGATATTGATAATAGAGAAAAGAGGGTGAAGACTGATATTAAAAGAGACAGAACAGAGGCTGATATTAGAGAGAAGGAAGAGCTGCAAAGCAACAAAGTGAGTAACACAGACTGGAGAAGACACGACAACTCAAATAAACGATCGTGATGAAGGTTGATATGGATCGTCATCAATGGTGAAGAGTTTGTGATGAAGACTGACATGGATTGCCAACTCATGAAGACACGTGAGCAGTTATTCAGTTGAGGATTGAAACAGATTGAGAAACAGTCTTATTAAAATCAGTTTTTCTGTTGTATCTTCATCCTCTTCGATAGGAAAATATAAAGAAGTCTTCGCAGGATCATCTTTGGGGTGGTTGAGTAAAACAGATGGAGAATTCCTATAGATGAATGCTCTGTATTTTACAGTAGAGATGGAGAGAGAGAGTGTGAGAAATTTAGAAGTGTAAATCTTCTTTGTTCATTGATGATCCGAGATATACAGATTTTTTGTGTTACAATCTCATTGAAACAGAAGAATTCAAAGCTTCTTGATTGATCTTCAGTTCTTCGACATATCTCTTCATCTTCACATTCTCTAGTTCTTCAGTTCTGTTTCTTCATCTTTACAGTCTGGAATTGACTTTTTGATTATTTTGACTCAGCATTTTTGCTGTAGCTTTTCGTGTTAGATCTGGTTGTTATTATCAGTGCTGAATACATGATATCTATTGTAATTTAACAAACTGCACCTGAAAAATATTTCAACTGTTGGACACATATCCGTTAGTGGTCCAGCTCTTCTAGCTCACTTTCAAACAATGCTAAATGCTGGCCTTGTCCCTGCATATGACATTGTTGCTATGCTTGGTTAGTTGGCGCCAAAGAGCTCCTTCAGTCCAACCAGGTTCCTCTGACGTTGCGTTTGATGCATTTCAGCATATTCTCTGCCAAATTTTAGGGCCCTTCGAATCTGCAGTCATGTCGTCAGGTCACTGAAGCGCTTCTTCAGGAGATAAAATCACTAAATAACCTTGATCTGGAGCTGTATCAGTATGCTAAGGAAATTTTCGCACAGCAACATGGAAGGACAACAGAGAAGTCCCTTCTCACGGCTAAGTATTCAGACCCGCACTGCCATAAAAAGGGAAAAAAAATCTGTTATATTCGTTAACCAGTCCTCCTAGTGTGAAAGTAAGCACGATGGTATGAGTAACACCTTGTTACTTTATCTGCAGGAGACATTCGCGAGCATGATGAGCAGTGCAGATGGCACTTCACGGCAAAATCGCTTTTACTATTCTTGCCATTATATTGTTCCTTATATCCTGTATTCTTTCTGTAAATGCAAGGAGAAGAACATCAAAAGGGAAGATATGAATGTACGTGCATTTCGTAAAAATCTCATGGACTGCAAAGTCTTAAAGTCTCTCTAGGTGGTAGGAAGAGATTAGATATAAGCCCCTACGTGGGATAGGTTAGTCCTGGTTCAGGTCTGCGAAAAAAAATCAATCTTTAGATGATACTTCTTTCTACTATTCTAGGAGAAGGTAGTCATTTATTTACCTTTTTTTCGGGTTGAATCGATAGCTACTGAATCTCAAGTTAAGAGGCTTATAATCATTTTAATTCTTTTTAGTTTTACCAATGTGTCGCCGCTGTGCTCCATATTTTTCGTTGATGAGATCATAACATCGTCCATGGTCAAGTGTTTAGGAAGAATGCTGGAACGAGAACAAATCCTGTATCATGCTCTCATTGACGCTGATAATCACGTTCCAACTTTCAGATCGAAATCGTTGCTTAAATTTGGTATACTGTCGAATGCCTTTATCATGGGACCAAAAGCTGGTGGTTTTTCTCCATACGGGCTAAGTTTTGACGTCAATGGAGGCCAAGCATATATTCCCCATCTTCCTTATTCTTATAATGTTCAAGTGTTTATACACATTTCATCGAAGTGGATCCTTACTCGCTTCTCCCACTATTCATGTACTCTCAGTCGAATTGCCATGTATGATGATTGGTTGTGTTTTCTCGACATACATATCCCGGATAGATCCAATCTGTACTTAAATTAGTTTATTCACACATGGAATTGTAGAGGAAAAATTCAATTAATTACGGATTTTTCAGGAACTAAAAATTTGGTCAAAGAAAAAAGAAAATAAAGATCCGTGTAATACAAAACATCCTGTTTATAAGATCAATAAACCATTCAAATGTCGAATTATAAGTGTGCCTTCAATTCAAGCAAGTGGATAAGTATTCGATGCCTAATAGAAATCTACCTTCATACTCAGTACTTTTAATCCAAACATAAATCTAATTTGTTAATCCAATTTGTATACTTAACATTATTCTATAGTTACCAAAAGCTTCAAATTTCATCAACCCTTCTTAGGAGAAATAAGTACGAATGCGATGAATTAAACAGCACATTGATTTTTTGCCAATCCTAGAAGAATCCTCAATCTCTTCGTAATCAAGGGACGTTCCAGGAATAATCCTAGTATTTATCCGGAACAAAGATTTGGTCCTTGCTGGGAGTCCTAGTGGCATTGACTCTAATCTTTAATCGGATAAGGCAAGTAAACGTGGCGATAATCCACAATCTCAATATTAATTTTTCTGTCAGTAGGTAGGATCTTTTTTCCTTATAATCCACAATTCGAAAAAGAACTTCCTTTTTTTTCGTATGTGTATATATATGCGTGTAAGCAAAGGCGGTCTAAACGTAATTTTGTTGTGCCTCTAGTCAAGGATGACGCTTTCTTCCACGGGTCACTTCGTGGGTATGTCTCGCTCTTGGTTCTTGACGAACTTCACTGATGTCTCCGATGAATTCTTCGACTGGCTGCGTTTCTTCCCTGATGAAGATGATACTAAAGACCATATAAGGAAAGCGGGACAAAGGGATGCTGCATTAGTTCCGATACATTCGTCAGATTTCTCATCGGTGAGTCGGACTCGAACAAATGAATTTGGGGCTAATTCGGGCGATCATGCTTCCAAACTGTCACTAAGTCCCTTTCAGGTGAGCATTTTTCATATAAAAAAGATGAAATTTTTAGCATTTCTTTTGGGTCCTAGAGTATCTTCACTTCCATCGCATGGAAAAGATTACTGTGGAGGAAATTACTGTGGCCGTGGAATCAGGGAAATGTCACGTTCTGGAGGGCAGGGCGGAATAGACTCGTGAACTTGAGTTTGGAGTCCAAAAGAGAGAAATCAATGAATTTGTGGATTGGGTAAAGATAGGAGTAAAAAGTAGCACTGCAATGCCAAAGTGAACATGACATTCAACAGTCAATCGAAAAAGAAAAGAACAATACATTCAACAAGCTGTATTTGTTTTAATTGCCACGGAAGCAAGATTTTCACGATCACTTCAGCTGTCTTTGACTGAAGTTGCCTTTAGGAAAGAAATTTCATTGTTGGGGAGGAGGATTACTCGAAAATGGATGAACTGGCTGTGTGGCTTTTCACATAGGGTAAGATGTCCTGCACTCCTTGGACCCAAGGACTGCCTGGAAGTGTGACTGTCACTTTATCATTCTGTGCTCATCATGAGATCTCTATGCTCATTCCCGGTGGAGGCTCCGGCCCTTCTTCTTTTCTTGAACTCTAATTTCGTGTTCAGGCTGAGCAAAGAAGTATACGACAAGTTCTGCCAAGCCAAGTTGAGGATAATACTCCAGGTGGTCAACAAGCCATGCTAATCGAGGCTCCAAGTCCAGTCTCAGTCCTGGAGATCGACAGTAGCTTTAACACTTCTGAAATCTTGGCACCCAACACCTCCAGCCTCTCTTATCATGAGAAACGCCCTCGTGGTAAGCAATAGGCTCTATTTGTAATCTTAGAGTCACCATCCCTTCACCAGCTTCAATCCTCTACGGCTTTCAACTCTAACACTTCCCTCTTAAATCATGCTCAGAATCTTCTCTCCATGAGAAGCCGCGGGACCCTGCCAAAAGGAGAAGAAAGGAGGAGGATCAGTCTCTACAGCAGCCGAATCAACCGAGACGATGTGTGCATTGTGCAGCAACCGAGTCCCCAATGTGGAGGGTGGGGCCCATGGGGCCCAAAACTCTGTGCAATGCTTGTGGTATCCGTTACAAGACAGGTCGCCTTTTTCCAGAGTACCGTCCCATTGCAAGCCCAACATATGTCCCTTCTCTGCATTCCCATTTTCACAAGAAGGTAATTAGAATTAGGGAGGTCACAAATGGTGAGGACACAGAAGTTGCAGCAAATACTCAGAGGCCATTGCAGTTAGGAAATATAGAGTCATGAATCTTGCTAGATAGTTTTTTTTTCCTTCTCTCCATGGACATATTGTCTTTAGGCATGCCTAAATCCATACATGTGCAATGATTGCATCGACAGTTGATCATACAGTGCATAGTTCATATTTTTTACTGATTATCAGATGGTTATGAGACATTCACCTGCTTTCCTTTTCAGAATTTTAGTTTCTTGATGAGTGAAATGAAATAGTCCGAAGCTAAGTTAAAAATCTGAGATCTATTGTGCAAACTATGTCGCACACCATTCTCAAATGGTATAAGCTTTTAAAAAGAATTATTGCAGATCTTACCTTAACATGGTATCCGGTGAAATCCCTTCAAGCCATTTATGGCTTTCCCTTCTTCAATAATGAATCTTTTCAACCATTGTCACTCCCACACGTATCCGACTCACAGTAAGGTTGCAAAACCATGTCTATGTTGTCCAACCTTCTCCAAAAGAGTGGCAGAGTACATGCTGATTTAGATCCCAGAAGACATACACCAACCACCTCAATGGGGAAGAAAATTATAACGCATAAGACAAGTCACTTCGTCTGTCACTCCGTCCATCATGACGTTGATCTTCACCTTCAACGCAACTATATCCAAATGGCTTGACCAATTTTTGTCCTTCCATCACCTTCCTCACTCTTACAGCATCATCCCATCTGCCTGCTTTTGCATATATATTTGCCAATGTAACATAATGTCCAGCATGGTCAGGTTCCAAGTGGATCAATGCTTCTGCAGCCAGGCAAGCAACATCAACATTGTGATAAGCTTGACAAGCCGCAAGTAAAGCCCCCCAAATTCGTTTGTCAGGAGGAGAAGGCATTTTCCTAATAAGCTCCACAGCTTCCTCAAGCTGCCCAGCACGTGCTAGCGTATCAACAACACAAGCAAAATGCTCCATTGCTGGAGTAAGGCCGAAGCTCGGCATGCTGTTGAAAAGTCGAAGCCCCTCGCGTACGAGGCCCGAGTGACTGCAAGCAGACAGCGCAGAAGTAAGAGTCACAGAATTGGGCTGAAATCCAGAAACTTTCATCTCTTGCAACAGCTGGAGAGCAGCTTCACCATGCCCGTGCATACCAAAACCTCCAATAATTGAGTTCCAAGAAATTATGTCTTTCGTCTCCATGTTAGAAAAGATGGAAAGAGAAGATTGGATGCATCCCTGTTTGGAGTACATGTGTATAAGTGCATTCCACGCGATTACACCAGAGAGAGAGCTGTTTTTCTGGATGTAGGCATGAATCTGCTTTCCCAAGGTTAAGTCACACACCGGCAGAAGAGTAGATATAGTAATTTGATCGAAAGCGATTCCCAGGTTTAGCATTTCGATGAAACACTCAATTGCTGAGTTTCCATATCCCAGGTCAACAAAACCGAGAATCATTGCATTCCAAGTGACAAAATCGGACTTGTCCATCTGTTCAAATACACTCGTTGCCTCCTGGATTTTCCCGCATTTTGCATACATTGTCAACAGGGCAGCGCCGGCTGAGTTGTAAAATGAACTCCTCGATTCTGTTTTGATCCCATGGGCGTGAATTTCCTTACCAATCACAAGAGCCCCGAGATGGCGGCACGAGGTTAGAGCACTCGACAGAGTCCTGACGTCGGGCCAAACCTTGCCCGCGTTTACCATATCCCGAAAAACCTCCAGGGAGGTCTTATGCTTACCAATCCTGCAATAACCCGAAATCAAAGTGGTCCACGAAATGGTGTTAGGCTCTTCGATTTGTTCCAACACGTTCCTAGCCTCGTCGAAAAGCCCCATCTGGCAATAAGCATCCATCACCATATTCCAAGTCACGATATCAGGGTCGAGCCCCTCCGACCTCATGGCCGGAAGCAACTCGACGGCCGAACCATGCAACCCGTTCCAAATATACCCCGACATGATGGAGTTCCACGACAGCAAATCCCGGTCACCCATTTCGTCGAACACCCGCCGCGCGCTCTCCACGTCCCCGCATTTCCCGTACATGTCGATCAGGGCATTACAAACCGCCACGTTCGCTTCGCACGCGCGCACGATCACGTCCCTGTGCACGACCGCGCCCACCTCCGCGCGCCCCGACTGAGCGCACGCCCTCAGGACGCTCGGGAACACGTAGCCGTCGGGCGCGACGCCCGCGCGCTTCATGTCGCGGTAGGCGCCGACGCAGGCCCCGAACGCCCCGCTCCTCGAGCGGTGGGCGAGGACGGCGGCCCAGGCGAACACGTTGGGCCGGAGCAGCCGGCGGAAGAGCTGGTCGGCGGACGCGGCGTCGTCCAGGTCCGCGTACGACTGGGTCAGCTTGGTGGCCACGAACTGGTCGGCGTGGAGGCCGTGCTGGACGATCCGCTGGTGGACCTGCTTGCACTGGGCCAGCGACCCGGCGTCGCGACAGAGCTGGAGGAGGGCGGTGGCCTGCGGGGGAGAGAAGGTCTGCCATTTTCTCATCTCATTTGCGTGGATTCGCCAACGGGAGATGGCGGCGGCTGAACTTACGAAAAGGAAACGGTTGATTAACGCCAAAACTCGAGCAACTGAAGTACTTAAAATTTATTATATAAAATTTTTGTGCAAAAAAAAAAAGTACTAAAAATTCTATTATCTATAACTAGTATTCGTTTTATAAAAAAAAAAAAAAAAAATTGAGGGCGGGTAATTTTTATTTTTTTTTATTGTTGTTCATGCAGTTACTCTCAAATGAAAGATAGGAAATGGTTGTTTTATTAGAGTTAGAGTTCAATCTCTGCATTCATTGTTTCGTTAGTTCTTCAATCTTTACCCTAGGTCACCATCTCATGATTCAAACGCTTTGTAAGGGATTTTTACCTTTGCTATTCAGAATTTCTTTTCGTAGGATATTTAATTTCCTAAACTTATTGTACAATTACTGAAGTTCTATTTTTCTGCACGATACCTAGTTTTTTCAATTATAGTCAAATTTTAATTTTCTGGAATGTAACCTTATGTTGGTGTCATCTAAGACAAAAATCACCGGTACAAATTTAGATTAGCTAAGAAGGTAATTTAGCATCTTTGGGTATACTTTGACTTGATAATATGTACTATCAATACTTTGAACCTTTTAGCCAAAAGGGAAAACAAAAACCTCAAAAACTGGAGGGTACTTGCTGTGATGATCCATATTCGTTTAATAATATCATTTAGGGTGTGTTTATTTGAGTGTAAAAAATTTCTGCAAGTGAGTTTTTTGGATTTTCATGCGTTTGGTTTGTTGAAGATAATTGGAGAAAGTGTTTGTACCAATTTAGCCTTAAACATTTTATTGATGTCAATTTAATTTTAAACATTTTTACTTGGTGCAAACATTTTCACTTGGTGCTAATGCAATCTTTTTTGACTAATTTTGCCCAAACTTTGATGACTAGACTCCAATTAGCTTGCGTGTCATGATCAGCGTTGACGTAAATAACTTTCAAAAATATTTTAATTTTTTTGAATTTTGTCTTTTTCTTTTTTTTTTCCTCCTCCTTCCTTCAACCGATCACTGAGGTTCGGCGACCAGTCAAAGGCGATGGCCGGAGAGGTCAACCTCACCAACCACTAGCAAGGCTCAAGCCCTCACCAAAAGCCACAAGGCTTGCTCGCGCCAGGCGACAAGACTTGCCGTCGTCGAATCTAGCAAGGGTCAAGCCTCGCCCAGCCTCTAGCGAGACTACGGCCTCACGTTGGGTTGGTGAGGCTCATCTCAAGGGTCGAGCCTCTTCAGCCTAGCGCAAGCAGGCCTTGCAACCTCTAGTAAGAGCTCGAGCCTCCACAGTGGCCAATGAGGTCAAGGAGGAGAAGGAAAAGAAAAAGAAAATAAAAAATAAAAAATTCAATAAAATACTAAAATATTAAAATATTATTAATAGTTGTCTACATCACTATTGATTGTGTCATGTCAGCCGGTCTTTTAGTCAGAAAACTCCAACCAAGATTAATCGGAATAACTGAATTAACACCAAATCAAAAGGTTTATGACAAAATTGACATAACTATAAAAAATTTAGAATTTTTTTTTTGACACTTTTCCCAAAGATAATTAGTCTACGAAAAATTATTTACAATAAAAAAAATGCATATTTAAAGCTTACAAAAACAAATTCCCTAAGCCAAAAGGTAAATGCATGCTTTTGTTATTGAATGTATCGTGATAGAATTGACTAAGAAATTGCCATAAAATGGCCACCTGAATACAAAGGTCACTTGGTGGTGGTTGTTAAAGGGCGGCAACCACCACACAAGTCGTCACCCGCACCTGAGCGAGAGCCATCCAATAACCACCACAAAATGGTCGCCATCCCCACGCGGACCATTGAATAATCATATGGACGGTGGGGTTTGGCACCGACCATCCATGTCGACCATGCCATGGTGATGCCAAAATATTTGCCACCATGCCACCCTCAATATCCAGATTTATCTTCTAGGAAGTCAATCACGCCAGACGACCATCAATACGCCATCGTTGAGTAACTCAAACCGCATGGTAATTTAGTACTTTGGCACAAAGGTGGGAAATATGTCCAAAACCCGAATTGTCTCCGAGAAAGAATTGCAGTTCACGGACATCACCTATGTCTGTCTAGTCACACAGATAACAATGGGCACGGACGACTTAGTCTACATTGTTCTTGGTAAGGAAATCATTTTGGTCCTTCCAGTCTAAAATGTAATTTCACAACTTGAGGGTTGAGGTAACTTCTAAGCCACAACAAAATCAAGAGAACAAAATAGGCGGAACCCTAAATCAGCGACGAGGAAAAAGCCCAGGAATCATCAATAACATAAGAGATTAACCAGCAACAGACAAATTGACAACCCTCCATCCAATCCCCTATTCGGAAAGCAAAATTACACTGTACATAGCTTGTGTTCTTCTTAAGCCTTTCCCAGGCAAATGTGGGCTGGTTGAAGATGGCAGATGTGACCTTCCATAACTCAAGCGTCTCACAGAGGATCAAGATGAACCTCACATTACTCCAAGACTGCAACCTCCTGGTCGACCCGCCAATAGTTTGCATCATTAAACTCCTTGATCCCCTCCTCGCCCTCATCAGACTTATCTTTTTCAGGTGTCTTGGGAGTCATGTTCCTTTTCAGTGGGCCTGCCTCCCCAACTATCCCCTCCTTCAAAGCCTGCTCCATCGCCTTCTCAGTTCCTTCTAATTCCACGCCCACAAATTCCACATCCTCTTCGAACAATGAGGGTACAGCAGCAGATTTCTGACCTGCGTCACTTCCCCCTGAACTGTCACTGGAGCCAGTACTTGCCATTGAGCCATTAGATAGTACGGGTTCTCCACTTGAGGAGGGACTGACATCTGGCGACACCTCAACTGGGCTGGAAAATTTGTCTTCCGAGTCATCATGATCAACAAATGGATTCACACTCGAACCACCTATCTGCAAATCAGCTGACTCACCCCATCCCTCCCACTCAGGTAAAGGTCTGTTGCCAAATATATCCTCACTATCAGGCATCTCGAAGCGGAAGAAATTTGGGGCCGAGGGAGCACTTCCATTTGGTAAATTCGAATTTGAAGTGGATGTGACACTGGGGGAGTCTTTAGCCCCAGTTAAGTCTTCATCCTCTCCTACAACCACCTCGTCGTCACTACTGCTGTTGCCGCCATTTGCAGCTCCATTCAGATTTATTTCATCCATCACCTCCATAGACGAAGCACCAACATTTGCATCTTCCATTCTTTCATCTTGGAATGTGAACCAATTGGAGTTTGTGAACAAACTACTGCACCAAATAAACAAATGGATGTAACATTGTCATTATAGATGTGCAGTTCACCAAAAGCAGGTAACAATTGGAAATCGATGCATTAATTAAGCAGCATAATGCAATGGAGGCCCAGAAGTGAGATCAGCACCAAGTAAATAGAAAATCAAGAGAAACCTTTCACACATTAAACGACAACAATTGCTTTAGCCGCATGAGTGAAGATGAAAAGCTTCCTTTCAATAATGTTATGGTCTACTTTTGGATATGTTTCCTTTCTTACAGCTGTATTGGAGCAAGTAAGAGGGAGTGAGCAATATTAACTGCAAATTTTCTAGAGAACTAATTCCTATGTCCAGACTTCCTTTTCAGATTATCACTGAAACTCAACTATTGTCAATCACGTGAATAATTACCTCCCATGATCATCACCTAGTCTGAGGGATGATATAACAACTTCAGCAGATTCATCATCAAAGTAAACATCCTGCATTATGAACATCAATTCAAATATAGTTAAACAACACTTCCAGGGTTAACCTTGAGTCAAATTATAACAGTCTGACATTAATGCTCTTAATAATTATCATTACCTCATCATCTCGATCAAGAGCTCCATGATCCTGCAAAGAATAAGATGTAAGTTCAGCTAAAAGGTTATAGGGCAGATGATGTAAGTTCAGATAAGAAAGAAAAACGTTAAAAGTGCAAGATTACCTCTGCATCCTCATTTCCATATATTTTGTATCTCAAAGCCTGACTTAAGTTATTTGCTAGGGCTGCTACATCATAATCTCTGTCATGTAGGTCATCTTCATCACTATCCTTTGTCCTATCATGTAATGCAGTTGGGCGGCTGCAGGTGTTAAGGAGAAGTCCTTATTAGCAACGACCAAAGCAAGGGAACAATTGCCAAAACGTGCACGAAAATTCAATGAGAAAAGACAATGCTGATGGAATTTTCGTCCATGAGATGTATATTAAGAATTTAAAAGAAGGGAGGATGTTAGGCAAAAAGAATAATATGGCCCTGCACCTGAACAGGCGACAGGAACAAGCTCATGTAACCTCGATAATGCATAACTTAATACTTGTGTAGAAGTGTTTGAATTCCAGAATTAATTTGTCTTATGGATATAGAAAAAATGAATGTAGTAAATAAGCCATGACCCGACACTAAAAGGGAAAAATGAATTTTCAGAAAAAATAGAACCAACAAAGTGATTGGCAAGCCACTGATATGGTGACAATTTCTCTAACAATGCAGACCGAAATTCAAGTGAGAACTCACCCACATGCCCAGCGGAAGACATTTTCGACTGCATTACGCTCCTGAAGAACATTAGCTTGCCACTCACTCCATTCGCTATTTTCCTATAGTAAACATTGTAAGCAAAGATATGTCAGCAGAGATCGTGAAAACTATGTAAAAGGACTATCTGAAGAAGTCCTCAGCGATTAATATCTTGAACGTCTCTTTTTTCCTGTAAAGTAAACCCAAAGGCAACCTCAAACCCCAAACATTCTCCCACCCAGGCTAGGCATTTATTGAATAATAAAATACATTTTTAAACAGCAGATAAAATGCCATTGTAGCCATCATGTTGACCCAAAAATCTCTTCACTTAAGATATAACCCAAATCACACCTTTTCTTCCACTATTAACATCTTTTTCATATTTTGCACACAAGTACATGGGAGCTATTTTGCTAGGTAAATAAGAAGCCACACTTCATAATTAAGAATCAGGAAATAGTTGCCCAACCCAAACAAAACTTAAGATGAGAGAAATACGACTGCGTGGCCAAATAAAAAGGATACTAATGACCTCCTAGATGATTTGATTATGAGGATAGCAAGTAACAATGGAATAACACCTAACGAGAACCCTGACTTTCCCATTGTAGATCAACTGCATAGGAGTAAGACAATTTCTTAGTAACTTAACAAATGGTGCCTTTATATGGGACGCTAGGGCACATGCGCCTCTCCAAATAATAATGTCCACATCAAAACATAAAAGCAAAACTTGAAATATTTCACATAATTAAAAACAATTTTGCAGAACTTAAAAAAAAACAATTTGGAGTACAAATATAGTGTACATTGTTCCCTAGTAAATTATTAGTATAAAATGCATAAATAAATATATGTTGGTAAAACT
The DNA here is from genome assembly GCA_014182365.1 of Eucalyptus tenuipes. Classification (NCBI taxonomy): domain Eukaryota; kingdom Viridiplantae; phylum Streptophyta; class Magnoliopsida; order Myrtales; family Myrtaceae; genus Eucalyptus; species Eucalyptus tenuipes. The sequence goes on along the minus strand of CM024538.1, from coordinate 24,214,498 downwards.
AATTAGAAAAAATCTAATTAATGCATGTGGGAGTACTTAAAATTCAATTCACCCTAATCAAGGTCAATAGATAGTGGAAGAGCTAAGATTAAGTAACAATTATATGAGATCTACAATAACGAGTACCTTTTAGAAACCAATGCAAAAGAAGCATAAAAAACCTTCCCACCTGAAGATAGTTCTGAATATGACTATTGATGCTACCCAGTTGGATGAGCTTATTAGAGATCCGAGTAATGTGTCCAAGATTCCCAGCTTTAGGAGCTCGTTTTCCAGCAGTGGGTATAGTTGGCTGCAAAAGGAGCACCAAAATGCAGACTTATAAACATACTAGATTTTCTATGGAAAATCCTGGAGCCTGTGTCAATAAACCTTCCCCTTTCATCAAACTTAATTCAGAATTAAGGTGAGTCCAGTGTGTTACAGCGATGTTGCATCACTTGTAAAATAATTAAGGACTCTAAGGCCTTGATAAAATAATTGATATGGCATAATCTTGCATCTGAAGCACGAGTCTACCTTATCATCACCACCAGAGAGAACAGGCTGTTTATCTGTTTCTAACATTTTCTTTATTAAATCGCAATCTCGAAATAGATGATCAGCCAATTCTGTGCTCTTGCTTTCAAAGCATGACGATATGATACTCTCTACGTGATGATGCAACGCATTGTTGTAAGGGTACCTGCAAGCAAAAATAAATGTATGAGTTTTTTAAGAAGATAACTCTCGAAATCACAAAAACTGAAGGGCTCAGTCATAAGTAATGCAGTTTCCTGGGCTCTAATTGCAAAAAAGAAGAATCTTACTCAAAGAAAAGATTCAAAACGCGCAGAATTGTTCCTGAGCTAATCAATTCCTTCTCGGCAGCTTCATTGCCAGTTTTCATCAACACTGCAATGAATTCCACAATCTACAAAAAGAGAATGGAAAGAAAAACCATCACTTACCGTCTTACAGAATATAAGATCATTAAGGTCTGCAACAAATTACTCCAGCTTTCATCAACATTAATATCAAAAGTAAGGTATGTCAAACTCGGTGGTAAAAGAAAGGTAAATGCTGCAAGAAGTTGCACCAACCTTTAGACGATGCTTCCCAAGAGGTGGCCTAAGTTCCCCGTATGTAGTGGGCAGTACCCTCTGGTCTGATGACACGTTCAAAAGCACAAGCAAGTCACCTGCAGATCAATTAATTGAAAAGTAAGAAAAAATCGCAGAGCCTCAATGTGAGGAGTGACCTGGCTATATCATTTATTGAAGTAGAAACAAATGTAAATTGATGTACAGAAACTCTGCTAGCAGGTGGTCATAGGAACACACTACAAACGAATTTCGACACCTCTAAAAGCTCAAGACTTGATGGTACATGTACAATGTTTTACCCAGAAGGCTCCTAATTACACACACTTAAGAGTCAAAACTCATATGACTAGCATCTTCAACACAAATTAAGCAATTTCAGAGATTACTGATTATCACTATACGAGGTGAGTTGCTTTTAATATGTGATGTCAGCTTATGCGACAGAAATCAGAGGTGGAACAATGACCTTCACTTGATCCCCTAAAAACCACTCTCGACCAACAGAATCCTTAGAGGCTTACAGCAAGGAGAGAAGACTACCACAGAACGCATAGAGTTCTATTATAATAGGTCAAATCACATGATCTGCACCACACACAGAGATGACCGTACAAAGGCTTCACTTTACACGGGCATCAATGTATGACAATTTAATACAAAACGCAAGCAATCACAGCAAAAATTCCTCCCAATGACTCTTTAAGAATTTCTAAATCAAAAGAGAAATTGCCTTATCATAGTAAAGCATATACAACTATCTATAAAAGGGAACAAAACGTGCATAAGCTTGTCTCACATACCTGAACCACATAAACAACATGCTTGGGATGTGAACAGAACAGCCTTTCAAAATGTTTTGCAAATGATACCAAAGAAGAAAGTACTCAGACATACCAAGTCTTGGAAGCATCGCATTAATAGTCTCTGCATTAATAGTTATCGGGCACTCGTACATGTGTTGACCACGGAAAGAATGAAACAAAGAGGAAGAAACCGCCGATCTTTTTGGATCCAGCAAAGAGATGCAGACTGAAAGTGAGTGGACAAGGCCAGATATTGAAGGTGACTCTTCCAATGCATGACTAAAGACTCTTTCAACAAAGCTGCATGGATCATAACAAACATCAAAGGCCGTTTCAAAAGTACTCACAGTGACGGATCCTTACTAGAAATTACCAACCACAAAATAAAGGAAACAAGTCAATAGCGATAAGGCAAACCTTGAAGACGAAAGTTTTGTGGCTAGAGCTGATGGTGAATTTCGAGTAATGGCACACAGGGTTTCAGCAGCATTAGCTTGAACTTCAGGAGGGCACTGATCAACACAGACAAAACAGTCATTAGAATGTTACTTAGGCTCTGTTTGAAAACTGGGAAGGGAGAAAAATTGATCGATGGGGATTGAAAATGGGTATGGACTCAGTTTCTCAACAGTCATCTGAATACATCCAAAAATAAAAAAGCAACAATTGCCACTTACAGATGGACTCAGTTTATCAACAATCATTTCCAGCAGATTGCTCTCAGCTAACCATTGCATCACATCCAAATAATTTTGATAGACATGGTCATCAGCACCTACAAGTCGCACCAGTACCTGTGTAGAAAGGTTGTTTCATTAAAAAAGTATGAACAAACTCCTCACATGATTACAGTATAATAGCAACAAACTCCTCACGTGATTACAGTATAATAGCAACCATAATCAAGTGAGTTTATGATTAAGTGCAACAAGGGAGAAATATCAGTTACCTCCATGATTGATGTAATTCCGATCAAATCAACAAGCTTGCGGAAAACATCCTCATGAGCCTGTAAGAAGAAAATGTTACCAATACTCAAAAAAGTATCATTGGATGCAAAAATCAATCAGCCAATTAATCGTAAATTGTAAATTTAATGATAACACTACAAGAGATCCATGACTTTGAAAATCAAGCATGCATTTATCAATAAACGGCACTCCATTTCTCTTAAACAAACTCATCAAGAGTAGAAATCGAGAGACGCAGAAGAGAAACCTCTAATTTTTCAATCAGTTTTGCTGAGTCCTAACAAAGATGCTTGTCGTGCAGACAAAAATATGCAGAGTTACGGCATTATCAACCATGGGAAAGACACGTGTACATATAAAGTATAAGATGTGACCTACGAGCACACAACACCCTTTGGTTATTTATGCACCCCAGCCAGCCTCCTGAATCAGATCACTTTCATAAGCCCAGAATGAGATGTTTTCCAAGCCAAAATATCATAGAGAGAGAAAGGGAGGGGGAGGGGGGGGGGGAAGGAGGAATGTGGTACCAATAACCATCTAGCATATCCAATCCTGACAACAGGCAATCACACTAGTTAAGGATTGACATCGCCATAACAGAATAACTTCTGAACTATAGATGATTACAATAAAACCTCTAAAACTCGATATCATGCCACAACCGGTTTTATGAAATATTGGCTCATCCATCTGTTTGGCTGATTTGACTGAATACATTACTCATTAAGCAAACAAAAATGAAATATTGGATCACGGTACCACATTTTAGTTCCCCAACCAGCTTTCCCATGATGCAAGTGGGATTTCGTGGGTCAAATATTTTGTAATAAATGGGATATTTAGACTCTTTAATAACATCACCAACACATTAAATGGTTAGTTGACCTCAAATTGAAAGAGGAATTAAAACTTTCTTCTAATCATGAAAAAATGCTACAGAAAAGAGCTTATCAAGAACTCACTTGAACATAATTCATAAGTGGAACAGTTTTCCGCAACATGAGACATACAACCACCTGCAATGCAAAATAAACCATTTTAACTGGATGTTCGAAGCAAGAACCGGTAGTTTCGAGGGGTGAAATTCATAAGCACAGAACATTTTGTACTGGTAGAGCAGAGGACTGAAAATCCTCATGTCACCGAAGTATCAATAACCCTATTTTACAACTCAAATGGCTATGAGCAGGATGCCCTTCACGAAATTATCAAACACCACTTTTGCATTGCTGAAAAGTATACCTTGCTAAAGTACCCAGCATGCAATGCACTATGAGGACGGTTTGGATCCAAGAATGAGAAAAGCAAGTCCATTAGCTGGAGCAACAATTAAAAAAAATAAATGAATGAATTAGAAAAAGAGTGCCACTGTTGCATACACTCTTAAAACACAAAAAAAAAGGACTATCACAAAAACTCGTAAACCAAAACCTCCTCTTCCTCCACTAAAGTCTTGAGAATAACATCGATCTCGCAAGTAAATATCTCACAGGCAATAAAGGGGAACCTGAAAATGTGGCAGATTCCAAATTGTCAAGAAAGAAAACTATACAGTACATAACGAGCATTATTTCCCTTCTGTCATGGCAAGGGATCATACTTGAAAGTACGTTTGTTGTCAGCATCTTCAGAAGGTTCTTCAATGATGTACCGCAACAACTGCTCCACTTGAACTCTGTCTCGTAGGCTGAAAATATATATATCTCATAAGCATCTAACGCATGAATGGAACTCTACTTCACGCCACAATCAGTGTGGTTTTACAGGCATCAACATCCAGAGGAGGGTAGTTATCCAAATGTATGAAAACTTTGTGTCAAAACATTCAAATGAATAGGATAACAAAATAACAGTAAATCCAAGGAATTGTCCTCAGTGACAGCAAAAAGAAATTACAAATGAATTAGACGACTGTTTAAAGCTTTGCATTCTTGGATAATCTCTTCTTCATCCAAAAGCTCCTCCAATGTGTAATCTTCCTTGTCGAGCAGCGACTCCACCTGTAAAAGCAACGATAAGTTCAGAGGCAGGACTGAAGCTGTGATCAAACGCAGACGCATTCTCAAACTTTTCCTCAAGAAAAAGAACAGAGGGTACAGCACATACTGCAACACTAAATAAAGCAGGATGCAAGAGAAACCAAATTCAGTGAAGTTCAATTGTAACCAATGCTACGTTCTCCGAGGCGAACAGACACTGTTTGATCAAACTAAGACGGTATCCACCTAGAAGACTATCTCAGAGAAGCCCAACAATGCAATAAAAAATTAAATCCTCGAAAGCAATTCAAATCTCAACTAATAATTCAGCAAGAGAACTCTCGCAATGCATACGCACGACACCGGCGAGACGTCTGAGTAGAGTGCCAGTACATAACACACTCGAATACAGCGCACTCCGGCACATTGACTAAATCTAGATAACTAAAGACGAGAAAACCACGTATCGACTTCAGCTCTCTCGACCGGAATCACCAGACCGAACACGATCCAGCACCGCGAAGAAAAAACAAACTACCACGCCACCACTGCCGGTACGCACAAAAAAAAAAAAAAAAAAAAAACAACTCGACGAGACGCATCTAACTAGGCACGCAGCTCTAATTGCCGCGGAAGAAAAACCACATCAGGCAGCAGCGCCCAAAAGAAAAGAAAACGAGAATCCGCCACGAGCTGACAGCATCCGGATTCTCGAAATGGCGAGACCGAGACGAGCGGGAAAAGGCATCCGGATGCCAGCTGGCGCCGCGGGAGGGCGGAAAGGGGGGGAGAGGGAAATTAGGGATAAGAATCGGGGGACTCACGGGAGAGGAGGCGGACAGGACGGGCAGCTTCCAGAACATCTTCGGCAGGAGCGGCGAATGGCGCGGGAGGGCGGGAGAGCGGGAGCGGGTCACATCCGAAGCGCCCTCGGGACGAAGGAAGGAAGAGAGCGAATCGAGGCGCGGCTGCCGGACGGGGCAGCGAGCTCGAGATTCGAGTTCGAAAGAGAGAGAGACAGAGAGAGCGACCGAATAGTAGGCTGCCGAGTTGCTCGGGAGGAGCTCGGAAAAACCCTAATTATTCCGGCGGGGGCGGGCGGGGGATTCAGATGGGGGAGAGGAGGAGAGCGAGCCGTGAAGATCGAGAAGGACGAGAGCGAGAGAGAGAGAGAGAGAAAGAGAGAGAGAGAAGGGCGTCGAGAGGAAAAATCGAAGCCAAAAGAGAGAGAGGCTGGAAGTATTTTCCTGCAGTTTTCTTGTTTTTCTTTATTTTGATTTATTTTGTTTTGTTTTGTTTTTTTCCCTCTACTTCTCCTTCGATTTGTGATTTCTTGTTGATTTGGGGATGGAATTCGTGACATGGCGTTGCGTTGCCCTAATTATTTGTATTCTTCCCCCGCGATGTTCAACGTGAATATTTAAATTCGGGATGGGTGGATTATTTTAGTAAAGATCCGTTTGGATTCAGCTTTTCTGTTTTTTTGATTTTATTTAGTTCGAAACTTTCTCACATCTTGATCTTGTAGCACTTTGATTTCTTTTTCTTTTTTAATCCTAATTGATACATAGATTCGCTTCTAACTCTTCTCCTTATTTTTCTAAGATCCGAATAATATTTTAAATTTTAGAATTATTACTACAAGAATCTCAAATCTGTATACTTATAACAAATTCACAACAAACTAACTATTTAATCGCCAAAACTTTACTTTTCGTTAATTTTCATTAAATTTTACTGTTAAATTGATGAGTTAGATGACACATGATATTGACAAATGTATGAATTTAATGTTTTATCTCCCGTTTGTCATAGATATATTAATTTTTTTATGATGTTAATTCAATTTAACGAAAACTAATTCAATTTTGAGTTTTTGATGATCAAAGTATTAGTTTGGGACAAATTTGTCATTAGTGTATAAATTTAAAGTTTTTTGTGGCATTAATTATAATTTTAATGAGAAGATAGAAGTAAAAAGTATTTTCCTTTAATTTTCGGGTTATTATTGACCGGAAGGGAACCACACAAGGCTGAAAATGCTGGTACAAAAGAGGGCGCTCCGTAATTCACAAATTCCATTGGGCACCACGCCACTAAGCACACACGCAATTTCGGAAAAATGAAAAAAAGAAAGAAAGAAAGAAAGAAATGTATGAGAAAAAGGAAAAAGAAAATCAATTGAAGCCAAAAGAAAAAAGAAAGAAAAATGATGTGGTACGTATTGGTTTTAACGTACGATGTGGGGCGGGGCTTGTTCGCTAATTACGTGTGACCTGGGAGACACGTGTGTCATGAGGCCCCCCCAAAAAGGCAGGCAAAAAGCAACCCAAAAGCAATATTTTAAGAGCCGATCTTCCGGTTATAGGTGAATGTCCGCCCAACTCACATGTGCGGTCAGAGTTTTCGAGCTTTGCGATTAAGCAAAGGACGGGACGTTGCTCAAAAGAATGCCACGAAAAGCACATAATATTTAGTAAACTGTTGTGAAATACTTGGTGCTAAAGCAATTTATACAATAAGATAGAGAAAAAAGGGAGAGAGGAAGAAAGCTCATGTGACACGATGCCGATGCCGTGGTGAAAGCTCAGGCAATGCCAACATCTTGCGCGACTCCAAGTAGGGATCAGCATTAGGCCAATCCAACGCTTAACTTAATGACCAACATCATACATACCGTTCCTCAATTTTTCGAACTAAAAACCAACCTTATTGAGCTTGGAATCGAGGAACGGGCCGATTTAAGATAAGATAACAATAGAAATTTTCATTTGCGATTGTTGAGCCCTATTTGCGAAGAGGGCCAATAGAAGAGGGCGATTTTAGCAGCTAAATTGTGCTTGTGAGACAAGTAAGGAGAGGCCGGAGATAAGCAATAAGTAGGGCGAATGAGGCTGAGATAAGCAAATAGGGTTTCTCTTTTTTTTTTTTTTTATGGTCAAATCTAGGCAAGGAATTTACTTTCTAATTTAGAAGTAGAACCACCAAAAAAAAAAAAAAAAAAGAGGTAGAGATAATAAGAGACAAAAATATATAATATTTTATATATTATACATTATAGGGTTAATATCATTACAAATCCTAAATCAGTACACTTTTGATAAATTTATTGAAACTAATATTTTGACAACCGAAATCCCTAAATCAGTATATCTTTGACAAATTTACTCAAAATCGGTACACTTGTGATACTTCGTCATTTGTTAATTTCTATTAAGTTAAATGATACGTGACAATTAACTAGTATATCAGTTTGTGATTTTACATTTCATTTGTCAAGGTTGTACCAATTTTATGATTTTTTTTGTATTAATCTAATTTAATGAATGATATATCTTTCACAAATGCACTAATTTAAGATTTTTAGCAGTCAACAAAATTAGTTTTGGGTAAGTTCATCATAATTTGGGTTTTTTATGGTCATTTAGAGTAAATTTGTCATAAGGGTACTAGTTTTGGGTTTTTTAATGGTCAAAAATTAGTTTATGGTAAAACTATTATAAATATACTAGTTTTAAGTTTTTCGTGATATTAATCATATATTATAAGTCTTAGGACTAAGGACCAACCCACATAATATAGAGTCCACTGGTCTAAGGACCAAGGACCGGCTCAATCCCCCTTGCGGACTAAGCCAAGACTAGCCAAGTTAGCTAGTCCAAGATTAACCCTAGACTAATGCTCACCCCTAACTCCAAAGCAACAAGCTATTGACATCACGTGGCCCTAGGCGATCAGCGGCTTAGGTCACATGACCCTAGGCGAGGCGACAATAGTGTTGTGCAACTCTAGATAGTGCAATCAATCTCTGCTATGTCTGTGATAGTAAAATTGGTATTTAGATACATTTTTGTTTTGTATGTTTGATTTAACTCTCAACTCACTTTTAAACTTTTATCCTATTTCTTTGCATAGCATGGTAGTCAAATCTCACACTTGAAATTAAACATCCAAACCTCAATTTCCTAAGAAGATGGGGAATTGAACTCCTTACCCTACTATTCTCATGTGGGAATAGTGACAATTAGGATTTGCCTTGGTAGTTATTTAGATATTTTGACGATGGCAAATTGGAAAAAAAAAATTGTTTAGCCCATAAAGTTGCTTTCCTTAAAGCCTCGAAGCCAGAGCAAAGGAGAATTGTCTTGATTTTTCGAGCATTTACAAAGCAGAACGGTGCATCAAAGACCCTTAATATTACGCCTTGAGGCTCAAAGCCGCTCGGAGATGCTCGACCGCATAAACTCTAAAAGAATTTATCACTATTTAAGCGCAATAAGAGCACGCGAGGCGTGAGCCATAGGGTCTTGCCTGTCCCTTGTCGCTCGGACGTGTCATTTCCATTAAATAATCGGGTTCTGACAGTGCAATGTTGGGACGGAATGCACAAAAGTTGTACTTATGCTCGAGGTACAACGAATCAATCGTGGGTCTCGAGGATCTCGTCTCCTTGACACCCTCGCGAACGAATGCGCGCTCGACAACAATCAAAGAATCGTCCAAGATTTGAAGATCCAAGTCGTCCAGAGCAGTGGTATATAATGCTAGTGACGACTCTTGCAAGTTCTTTGTCTTATTTTCTGTCTCGAACTCAATAACGTGATAATTACAAAGCAATGATTCCGGTGACTCATCACATTGTTGTAGCCAAAAATCCATTGATCTCGAATCCAAATTTAATGGGTAAATCCCCTTAAAGTCCAGGGTTATTTTGGCGCAATTAAATCCTTAGCAAGATCAGTGTTTCTTTTACTATAGACGATGCACGTATATAAAATCGAAGAGAGCGAAACACCCAGAGAGGGATTCTCTTACTTTGGTTTGAATGCTTGGCATTTATGCAGCTATGGAGGCAAGGGATAGTCGAACGACTCATGCGTTGTGCAATTTGATGTTCCTCTGCTAGTCAAATCATAGGGTTTAAACATTGATTAACCCACGATCTTCCCGTACTATTCATTTTTGTATTATGGATGATGGACTGAACGCGTAGATGGAATCCACCAAAACTTGTTTAAAACACAAATCAAACATGGTCCGATAATTCTGTCTTTTCTTTCCACGATTCCAAAAGTTGGCTTTCTTTTCGAAGCTGACATGTTATTAAGAGAAAAATACCCAATCAATTGTAATCAAGAAAATTAAAACTTATTGCAATTATATCAATTCAATAATAAAATTATTTTTTTGACCAATTAAGTCCTAAACCTTTTATAATTATTTCCAATCAGTTTATCCGGCCAAAATTGGCTAGCCGTGACAGGCGGCATTTAGCCAGCTGAATCGACGAGCTTTTTTTAATAATATTTTATTTTTAAAAAAATTATTAATTTTTTTCCTTTTTCCTTTTTTTTTCCCTCCTCCCTCTTCCATCCTTTGGCTCCGGCGGGGGCTCGCCCCGTGGTTGCTGGCTCGCCAAATACAGCAAGGGGGCCTCGCCAAACGCGACGGCGAGCCCCCTCACGGATCCGGCGGGGGCTTGCCTCACTCGGCGACCGCGAGGCGAACCCCGCCGGATCCGCGAGGGGGCTTGCCGTCATGTTTGGCGAGGCCCCCTCATCGGATCTGGCGAGCCAACGACCGCGAGGCGAGCCCTCACCAAATCCGACGAGGGCTCGCCCCGCTGAAGCCAAAGAAGGAGGAGGGAAAAAATTAAAAATAAAATATTGTTAAAAAAAGCTCACCAAGCACGCCATCTACCACGTCAACGCCGGCCTACCAATTTTAGCCGAATGGACTGATCGGGAATAATTATAAAAGGTTTAGGATTTAATTGGTCAAAAAACAAGTTTATAACTGAATTGACACAATTGCAATATTTTTATGACTTTTTTGGTAATTTTCCCATCGTAATCTCATGAAAAAATTTCGAATAAAAACCTGAAGTACTCTCATTTTCTTAAATAAAAGTCTAAAATAAACTTTATTTCAATTAAGGATTTATAGTGCCCTCATTTTTTCAAATAATGAATCTAAAGTGAAATTTATTTCAAATAACGCATGGAGTGACCATTCAGTCTCAAAAAATGGCATAAACTTACTAGCTAAAGGGCATATTTGTCTTTCAACTTTTAAAATCTTTTCCTTTTTTTTTTGTTTTTTTGTTTTTCACTCTTCCCTTCATCAGCCATGGTGAAGGTCGCCGAACTCAGGGAGGGGAGGAAAGAGAAAAAGATAATATAAAAGAAAAGGAAAGGAAAGAAAAAGTAAAAAAATAAACAAAATACTTTTTTTTTTTTTTACTAAAATAGCCCATCTCTAATGATTGGAATAGTCACCAACCAACCAAAGTCCTTATTTGAGATGATTTGGAAACTTCAAGTTCTTATTTGAGACAACTTGACCACTTTAGGCCCTCATTTAAAAAATGTCCACTCTGGGCTCTTATTTCAGAAAACGAAGGCATTTTAAATTATTATTTGAAATTTTACCTAATCCTATTGTACGGTTCAATCATAAACTTTTGCCAGTTTAGTCATAAATCGTTGTGTGCAATTATAATGTAGTCATTCAAGTTAATTTTTGTTAAATATTGCTAACATGGCGGTTCGATAATCGTAATCAAACCCTCATGTCGGCGATTTTCGACTTGATTGAAATAATTACATTAGAATCACATGCAATATTTTAGAACTAAATTAGCGAAATTTTTATGCTTGAAATGGCATTGTACAATAAGTTTATGAACAATTGAAAAAAATGTGCACCTGAATTGTATAGTTACTATCGGATCCAAAAGAAAAACAAAAACTGTATAATTTCTAACGATTATGTGTGTTTGGCGCAACAATACAAGTCAAATGAATTTGTTTGAATTTTTTTCGTCGTCTAGACATGCAAATCTTGCTTTTTCATCCTATATTCAGAACTAAATATTTCCAGCTTTGAAATCGCACGCGATCCCACGAGCAAATCTGGCTTTTCATCTATAGAATTATCGAGGCATTCAAACTTTTCGTCCAACAAAAGTCAAATTGCACGAATAAAGATACGGAGCTATAAATAGTCTTTTCTCTGCTTTCCTTCGGGTGCAAAGATAACCGTCAAATCCTTGATTCGCCCATAGGAAAAGCGACGGATTCCTCGTCCTCGGTATCTAATAAAAGACCAAAGCATCTCGCGGATCAATCTCTTTTCGTGTCCCAAAAATGGACGTTGATCCTAATTACGATTCTCGACACGTAATTAATCGACTTAATAAAAATCAAAAGCATAATCAGATTTTTTTTGGGCAGTTGTTGGTTGGTCGAACAGTTGGTCCGAGGAACTAAATACCGGACCGTCCGAAAACTCTCTTTCCAGAAGTCGAGAACAAACGGGCCAAATCAAAGAAGGCTGCGATGAGATTTTTTTTCTTTTTTCTTTTGGGGGCATTGTCTTCGTCTATTTTGGAATTGATTTCCATCCTTTCGTTCGGCGATTAAAGAAAAGTCAATTCAAAGGCCTGTAATCGAAGATGATGGTGATGATGGAGACGGCCGACCACCTCTTAGCCACACCGCGATTACTCTGAATAAAACCTCTCGTCGCGTTTGATGCCGTAACATAAAGGGCTTTCAATAGAAATTTGTGACTGTGACGAGGAGGGCATGACGTAGATATCTCTATGATTTAAAAAAGAAAAGAAAAGAGATTACCCAGTCAAATAAAGATTGGGAAAATTCTAAATAAGAATCTAAATTGTCCTCGTTTTTTCAAATAAGAATTTGAAGTGGACATCGTTATTTTAAATAAAAATCTAAAGTGGTCATAGTAGTTTTAAATAAAGGTTTGACCTCACTGGTCGCCGGTTGGCTAAATATTCTGACCAATTAAAAGCGTTTTTGTCCAATTACGATTTTAATCTTAAATTATTTTTTTCTTCTCTTTTCTTTTTTCACTTTTTTTTTTTTTGGTGAGGGCTAGCGGCCGTTGATAAAGGCTCAACAACACTTGCCAACCGCTAGCGAGGCGACGTGCTGAGATCTCAAATTATTTTTTATTCTTTTCCTTTCTTTCCTTTTTTCACTTTTTTTTTTCCCTCCGACGAGGGCTTGGCGACCCTCACCAACTGCCGACGAGGCGACGCTTGCCTAGATCTGGCGAGGACCAACCCCACCGATGGTCGCAAGGGCGGCCTCCCCTAGGGTGAGGATCGCTAACCCCTCGTCGGCCCCAAGGAAGGTCAACCCCTGCCAGATCTAACAACGGTGGCCTCGCTTATGGCCGACGAGGGTTGGTAAGGGCTAGTGAGGGTGGACCTCACCCAACCCTTTCCGACATCATTGGTGCCCGGCCAGCCATTAGTGAAGAATGAAGCAAAACTAGAAAAAGGAAAAAAGAAAGAAATAAAAGATAAATGACTAAAATGCCCTTGATTAGCTAAAACGTTAGGCCCTTATTTGAAACAGACATAATCATTTCAGGCTCTTATTTGAAATAAGATTCACTTCAAGCTCTTATTTGAGAAAATTATGGCACTCTACCATTATTTGAAATAAAATCCACTTAAGATTCTTTTTTGAGAAAATGAAGGCACTTCAAAACCTTATTTGGAATTTTCCTAAGAATTTACACAAGTCATTCCTAGGCCGTGTCAAATGGGCAAGTCGGGTTGGGCTAACAAAAAAAAAGAAAAAAAAAAGGTCCTACACAAATTGACCAGTTTTGTTAATTCCAATAAGATATTTTGAACCCATTTTGACATGTTTAGTCGCACCCTATTTTATGCAACCTGTCACGAAATAGGAACTTTTACTTACTATTGAAAAAGAATACGGTCGCCATAGTCAAAAGCTGGGAGAATTACCAAAAAAGTCCTAAACCTATTGCGGTGTCTTGGTCAGTCCTAAACCTTTTTTTTTTTTGTCCAATTTAGTCCTAAACCTTTTATAATTGTGCCAATTCAGTCCATCTAGCCAAAATTGGCCGGCCGGTTGGCGACGTGGACGCCGGCGGGGGACGGCCGGGCCGGCGAGGTAATTTTTTTAATTTTTTTCAAATTTTTAAATATATATTTTTAATTTTTTAATTCTTTTTTTTTTTTTTTTTTAACTTCTTCTCCTTCCTTTGGCCGGCCGTGCGGCCAGAGGTGAGGGCCGGCGAGGGGCCGGCCACGGCGAGGCTCGCCCGCCGCCCACCGGCGGAGGCAAGCCTCGCCCCGACGGCGAGGGCGAGGGTCGACCTCGTCCGGTGGCGGCGAGGCCGCCGTCGCCATCGCCTCCCCCGTCCCCGATCATCGGCACGATCTCCCCCTCCGAGCTCAAGCGGCCCTCCCCCGGCCGTGACCGTCGCCAAAACCCTATTCCGGCGCCTCCGGGACCGACGAGGACGAGATCGAGCTCCTTCGTGGGTTCCTCGACCACACCACGCAGCGCGCGGGACCTCGCCCTCGCCGGTGGCGGCGAGGGCCGAGCTCGCCGGATCCGGCGACGGCCGCCTCGCCGTCGGCCGGGCGAGGCTCGCCTCCGCCAATGGCCGGCAAGGGCGACCTTGCCGGCCCTCACCCCTCACGCCGCCCGCAGGAAGGAGAAGAAGTAAAAAAAAAAAAAAATATATATATATATATTTAAAAATTTGAAAAAATTAAAAAATATTAAAAAAATTTACCTCGCCGGCCGGCTGTCCCCCGCCGGCGTCCACGTCGGCGCCGGCCAGCCAATTTTGGCCGGATAGGCGAATTGGCACATTGTAAAAGGTTTAGGACTAAATTGGACAAAAAAAAAAGGTTTAGGACTGAATTGGCACAATTGCAATAGGTTTAGGACTTTTTTGGTAATTCTCCCGTCAAAAGCTATATCATTGCCGGCGCCCGAACTTCGGTTGTCCAAAGATTCTCTTTGCATCGCTCGTGCACCATAGAAAAAGCCCACTAATCAATGCATTGCAAAGAAATTATCATTCGAATAGATCTTAATGTAGATTCAGTATTTGAAAATTCGACAGGTGCGGAGATGGAGATATATACATATCTTGATCTGAGAGTTAATGAGGGTTGAAAAAAGCCATAACTCACGCTTTCATCGAATTAGTGAGAGGTCGTTTCCCTTATATTTATGACACAGAAAATGGTGGGAACGACAGTGTAGTTGAGATGTCGATCAAGGTTCCTTTTTTGACTTTTTATCATAACTTGCATGCCACAAAACCAACGTCACGTCAAAAGTTAGGTTTGCATACTCATCTTCCAACACCAATCGATTTATATGGAAAAATGCCACTTAGTGTAAATGGAATTCGGCTCAATAATGAATCAAACAATAGGATTTCCTTATATAAGTTCGTGTCGAAAAATGCCAAAACCTCACGCCCGCAAATTGGAGGTATCCTACCAAACAGGGAAGAACACTTTATAATGAAACGAGTAGAGGAAGGTGTAATCACTAAAAAGTTCCTTGTCTATCCAACCCTTGGACTTGAGATATCAGTTATCCTTCTTACTTCGACCGTCCCCGTAGGACTAGTAGAGTTTACCGCAGGCTCCTCCTATGAGGGATAAGAAAGATGGGAGAAGCGGGGATCGACACCACCTTGGATCGTTTTGAGTCTTGTAAGCATCTGTTACTTTTTTGTGCAGGGCTGAGCCTCCTCCCTTGGATAGAAAGTGCACATTTGCCGGCCGAGTGCGGAGGATATAGATATGACGAAAAAGGTTAGCGCCTGGTCTCAGAAAAATTTAATTAGTAATATCATAATATATGGAATGATGGGTTCTCTTAACCAAGCCATTGCCAATGAGCGGCCGGCCCACTAGCTTGTAGTTTAGGGGTATATATAGTACGGGTGTCCAGTCGTGGAAATGATGATTCTGGGACCAGCTTTTGAAAAAGTTCCAGATTGCGCGGCCGATTCAACTAGGTCGAAAACCCATTCAAACTGCTCGTTTTTCTAACCAGCAAACTGCTAGTGAGGAGAAACCCATAAGACCCAAAAACGGATAGTCAGTCCGACCGGTTTAAACCAGGTGTTCTGTGAAGTCCCATCTAATCTAATTTTCCGAGAAAATCGATGAACTTGGCATTGAGAAAGAGAAAAAAAGGGTACAAGAGTTCAATGAATGGTGGTGAATGGTGGAGGGACAAGGGTAAAGGAAAATAATTTTCTTTGTATTTAATGCAGACTGTGCTCGGGTTTAAGGAGTGAAGTCTGCAGGGAGATCGCCTCAGCCTGAAATCTGGAGGAGGAGCAGATGAAGTAAATTACTCGAGCCATGGCCACCATTGTCACGTTCCAGCCAAAAAGGTTTCAAAGGACCAAAAAGAGACAGAGACTGCATAAAGCAAAGCATGTGAGAGACAGATTCAGGAAAATATGGTGGACAGCTTTGCTTGACATCTGCAAAAGAACGGAATCAGAAAGGCTTCTGAACAAAGATTCTCGCATTGACATACAACGCCTCTCACCGGCTACCGACAAGGACATAAAGCCGCAGAACCGGAAGGAAAAAAAAAAAAAAGCTTCATGTTATCTTCTTTCTAATCACTCATCAACTTCACACCGTACTAAGAGTATCATTTGAAAAGAGAGCAAGTGCTGCTAGCTACAGTGACCGAGAAAAGGACACAGCAAAGAATGGATGTACAGTTCTACGATCCCGAGGGACCGATCCTAGGACGGGTCGGGTCGGGTCTCCTCGCATTCTTTCGCCACCATACAAAACATGGCAGCACAAATATTAGAAAGGTACCAAGACCAACAAAGCTATATTTGCTCCTTTTTTTCTGAGATGGTCATCAAGGGAGTGGGGATCCATTCCTCAAGGATCCTTAGAAACAACACCCTGAAGCTCCACGCCAAAAGGACCGACCTCTTAAAAGGCAGAGAGATTATGCACATCACATGGAAATTTTCATTAAATAAAAAATTGGGGAATTGGATGTGTTCTTTTTTTTCTTTTTCAGTATGACAAAACTCCTAACCCCTCTTTTTTCACATCTATTCAACAGCAGAAAGAGGGTGTTCAAAAAAAGAATATATTAGGCTATGCTCACACGAAAGACCAATTCACGAAAGAGAAAGCGAGGCAGTGGACAGTGTTCTCCTCCGCAGAAAGGACCTTCCACGCGATCGCTTGTTCATATGAGACATGTCGCCCCATCGTCGACATGCAGATTCCAGAGGGCAAGTATGCAAACCCCTGAGATGAAATTCAGAGCAGATTAGACATTTTCTCACATCCCAAATGCTTATCATCATGTAGCTTAAAGAATGATAAAAATACCTCTTGCATTAACTTGGCAAACTCGGGGGACAATTCTTTGCGGACTGACTCGTCAAATATCTTATCCAAAGTGATATCTTGTAAAGCCACCAAAGTGGTCTCTAACATGTCAAGTCCTGCCTGGTTTGCAAAGATGAAAACTGGAATAGACTGCCAAACCAAGAGGAAGACTTTCATGAGTCATTGCTACTACATTGCGAGATTTACTTTTAACAATTTCCTAGTAACACAAATAACAGATATTTGATACCTTTAATGAACAACACAATATGGCATCCTGATGACTCCAAAGAGTCTTCAACATAGAATCAGCACCAAGCAAATCAGATCCCAGCAATTCTGTTCCTAGATAGAAGCTGCCAGAGAACAAAATCCTATCAATTAGAGACACAGAAGAATTGAGTGTCGCATCTATAGTTTCTACATAAGGTATGTTAGCTATGTAAGGTGGTCCACTGATCTCTCTTCCTCCTCTTGAATGCACGTGCACACATGAAAGAGGGAGAGAGATAGTCGAGCATCAGCTTGATGAGTGGCAGATCACAACAAACACAGTGAAATGCACCAAAAGAAGACCAATTCAATCAAATTATCAGAACATGCCTGTAGCTCTGGCAGATCCAGTTAGCAAGTGTTAGAGCTTCTGGAGATCCCTGTGAAAGCTTGGGGTTAATGGAAGG
The DNA here is from genome assembly GCA_014182365.1 of Eucalyptus tenuipes. Taxonomy (NCBI): domain Eukaryota; kingdom Viridiplantae; phylum Streptophyta; class Magnoliopsida; order Myrtales; family Myrtaceae; genus Eucalyptus; species Eucalyptus tenuipes. The sequence continues at coordinate 24,196,778 of CM024538.1, read as the reverse complement.
GCCCAATCCTGATGGAGATATGACCATTGCAACCCGCTGCACAGAAGAAATAACGCTACGGACATACTGCCTGGCCATGACTGCCACATTATCTTGTGTGTTGGCATCAAATGGGAACTGGAAGGCGATAGTCAGAACGGATCGTGCACCATGGCTTGGCGCAACATCTCCAACGCAATTTGTTGATGCAGGCCCCACCTCAAGACTTGATGTCAGATCAAGGGTCCGATTTGTTGTTAGAGAATCCTGTACATCAGACTGCACAGCAATGAAAGCATTAGTTCCTGTTAGGATAACTAATAGCTGATTTAGCATTAACATCTGTTTAGAGGTTTCATTAGAGATGAGCAAAACTGAAAAACTTCAGTAGAACTCAGGTCAACTCAACTGATTTTGAATCCAGTGGTATGATACGGAAACCAGAGGGTAGCAGTGGAGCATCATCAGGAAACATTTCATCAATTGGTGCAAAAATAAGTTCGGAACAGACTCCAACTGCATTCTCGTCTATGCCGCTGCAGATCTGCCCAAAATAGGTAAAGATAAGAGGACAATAAGGCCGTTGTTAAATAACTTACAATAAATTACACTAACATCTGATGTACTTCTCTCTGGGGTTTAAGGCCTTCTGTGGCCTATAGGTATCTTTTAACTAACATATCATGAAAAAGATAGAAGCTAAAACAAACGGGAATGATAAAACTATGATCTCTATCCATATATACTCCACATTGTACTGAGAAGAGCACCTGCAAAAGATGAATATCTCTTGATACAAAAGCATCTTCTTGAGCAAGAGAATGGCCTTCAAGACGGATAACTTCAAGCATCTGCATCAGAAAATGATAGTTAGAAGTATCCCATTCCATAATTAGCAAGAAATTGAGTTTTCGCCATGCTCCTTTCAGGTTGTCTTGAGTAATTCACCATGCTCTTCTTACGTTATGTGCTCTTCTAAACTGAAACAATATTATGTATCTCAATTGCTTCATTCGAACTTTGATACATTCAGGAATAGCAAGTATATATAAGTTGCTTGACGAAGTTTTCAACTACAAGAAGCTTGTACAAGTACTTTTTCAGTCTCGTAGTTTGGCATTTTGAACCTCCTATCCATCCTAAAAAGTACCTCTTCGTGCTCAATTGTATGACCAAGGGGCATGATGATTTGACTCCCGGTGAATCTTGTGGGCCTCATACTAGGATAGCCAAATGGACTAGCTTTTAATGATGCAGCAGAATAAGCATCCACATTGAAATCAGCCCATTCTGAGCGGTGCTCCCTCAGAAACCGGACCAACACAGCAGGAGGGACATTCTGGCAGGCAAAAAACATTTCATCAGTGAAATGCCTTATAGTGAAGTTAAAAGTTTAAAACATACAATGGACTCATAGAAAGTACAAGAGTTCCTCGATACTTTCATGCTCCAGATTGGGAGATGGGCAAAGCCAACTGAGGATCATACTTAATGACACTCCAACGGATAAAATGCACCGGCAATATAGTGCTGTGCCTAGTCGAAGGGAACAGAGAAGCCCTCTTCTGAAAATGACAACTCTTGTGCATAACTAATGACCAAAGGAAAGGGAAGAAAATGTTCAGACATCCTAGTGAACTCATCAAGGGGAAAAAGAAGACCAAAGATGGTAATTGAACTAAACGAAGTTACTCCATCAGTACAACTAAACAACGTCCCAGTCAATCTATCTAATTCATAAGTTTTAACCTTTTATCTTACAAACTGAATTTTTGGTGACAAATTTTTAATCAATGGAGTTCAAACCTATGTCGCGCATCAAAATAAAGCATAGATCAAGATATGAATGCTACATGCTTCAATGTCAGTGAATCGAACTTACTTGTAGTAACATGGAAGCTTTGGCACATAGGATTCCTCCCACAAATGAAAGGGGATTAGCAGGATTTGATGAAGCGTTCAATTTTTTAGAGAAATTGACAGCAATCATGACATCTTCGGCACCATCACCATTCATCAATGACCACCCACCGTCATTGAATCCATTTAGTGCATCATTAAAGCCTCTAAAACAAGTAGACCATTGAAAGGTCATATTAGCAAAGTGACTCATGCATTATGATTAGTACAGAGATATATATATATATATATTATTAGTAGTGGATGGGTGTTCAAGAAAGGAATAATGAGAAAAAATACATAGGCTACCAGCCAGAGGATCCAAGAAATTAAGTTGCGCAAGATAGCTACCTGCTCAATCTTTGGCTGAAAGTTCTCAAAACTGCCGGCTGCCTTCCCAAACCATAAACCACCTCCCCACTCGTCTCCTGAGCAATTTGCCGGATGTATCGAAGAGCCTTGACAGATATTAATAATGTATTAATGGCCATCTAACATTCTTAATCCACAATTCTCCACCATGCCTCTCCCAAATCATTCCAAAACCATAAACCTTCATTCATAATTAAGTTGGTGACATCTGGCAACAAACAGAACTTACCGCAATAGTAATTCTCTGGGCCACAACTTTGGACGATTCATAGAGTGGTCGAAGAACCTCAGGAACACTCCAGGCCTGCAATTAGATGCTAAATCAAAATTTTCGTTTCTTGAGTAGAATGGCAAAAGTCCTCGTTGAGAAACTACGGACCTCAAGATTGAGGTGGTCGACAATGTGAATGATTGATCCTCCACCCTCGCATGGGCGAATCAAATAGCCACTAGGAAGCATTTCAGCTCTCACAAATTGAGCTGCTGAAGCTGGGTTGGGGCCGGCACCAGATCCGGACAGAGATCTCTCACATACCTTGGAACAAGAATACCAAGGGAATAAGAAGATTAAGAAATAAACCTAACAAGAATAAAGAAAACAAAGCAGCAAGCAGGCAATGTTACCACAAAACTGCCATTTTCTAGAGTCGTGGTATATCTGAGAGTCCATAAATCTCGTGCAGGAGCCAGAGTCGTTGGAGCATAAATCTGATGCAGTTTAACATACAACAAATAGTCACTATAGCCAGGAAAAATCAGAAAAGCCCACCATAATCAACTAATTGCATAAGCCAGATTTTTCACCTGCGTGTAAACAAGTTCGATTGTTCCACCATTTCCGGCAGGAAACATGGTGAAGACTTCAAGGCTCCGACAGTCCCGGAACCATGAAGGACGATCTTTGAGGATCTCGACAATCTGCCAAAATTTAATAAGATTTGAGATCGAGTTAATAAAAAGTTAGCCACTCTGATCTTTCTTAACATACCTAACAAAAAAGAACCCCAAAAGTTCTCCTGATGCAATGTATGACTTACCTTGGTTGGTTCTAAACTAACAAGACCACAGGCTCGAGCAGCCACTCCACTGCAACTTTGTGAAATGGCGAAGATTCCAACCGAATCCGGACCAGGCTGAAACAAGAATTGACAAATCTTATTGGATATGCTTAGAGTTATGGGAACAACATTTCATCCCTGCACGAAACAAGAGAGAGTAGAAGTGAAAGGATATCAAGCTTTCTGATAGGCAATGGCAACCTTCATCCCAGGCATTTGAACCCAATCGACAGCAGTTCCTGTAGCCTTGGAGAGGAACTCCGCCAATGTCTCCTCCGCAATGGAGAGGAGCCTATCGAGAAAATGTTAAATTTTAGTTCCACAATCGCAGATTCTGAGGTGAAAAAGTAAACCATGTCCACTATTCGTTGGGATTACCCAGCAGGGTTATTTGCATCTCTGAGAGAGTGCTGAGGAGTAGTAACCACAGAGTCACAGCTTGCATCGGTAGTAGTAGCTGATGTCTGCAAATAATTCCAAACACATTTGCAATGACAGTGTCAAATTGTGTAAAGGAAAATATAAAATAGTCTATTCAGCAAGGAAAGAAGCAAATCAAACCGAAATGGGTGTTTGGAGACCAAAACATCTTTCTCTAGCAACATTTATAATTCAGGGGGAAAAAAACACTCTCAGCGATCATATGATAACTAGCACGGGCTGGGCAAAACTAAATGCAAAACTCTCGAGATTTGATTCCAATTCCAGCGTCTTATTTTCCAGATATGTCATATAATACAGAGGAACCATCTCTAGTGCAAGCAATTCAGTTTTCAAGATCTGTTTCTCTAACCTTCACCGTGATCTTTGATCAAAGAAAGAGATCTAACTATAAAGAAGACCAAGTACACAACAAACACGAAGTAAGAACATACAGTATGGAGTTGCTGACGCATGTAGCCATTTTCGCATACCAATTGCGAAACCTGCTTCTGCAGCCGATCATTCTCCTCCATCAAAAGCTTGTTCATGGCCGTCAGTTTCCTGTTCACCGTCTGGAGTCTTGAGGCCTCTTTTCTCTGCTTCTCTCGACACCTGCGTAGGCCAAACAACAACCTTTATCGCAAAATTACCAAGGAAAACCTGTTGACATAAACCACGGGTCTTACAAGACGATTTTTTTTGCACGACCCAATAGACTAGTTTGAATGAACTCTCTTCGTCACGCATAAACCCGTGCTTTACCTGCGATTCTGAAACCAGACTTTGATCTGCTTAGGCTCGATGTTGGACAAAATGGGGCACTCCCGAATCAGCTGTTGTCTGCGCAGAGAGCTGGGCTTAGGGCATTCTGCATAGACCCTCTCGAGAGCTTCCACTTGCTCCGCTGTGTACCTCACGTACTTGCCCGAGTCGGTCAAGTGCTTGTTGATGCTTCCACTGCTGCTCTCCCTGTGAGGCACCATCGTCATCGCCATTTCTTTCTCCCTCGACCAAACCCGAGCTCGAAGACGCTCCGTATATTGGTGCTGAGTTAAAGACTCTTCTCCGTCGAAGCTTGTCTCCCGAAAGCCCCTCCCTTTGTGAAAGAAAGCTTGTTGGACTCTTCTTCTTCAGAATTTTTCCTTTTCTTTATGCGGTCTTACGCAAAGGCTTGTGGAAGAAGGGTTCTAAAAAGAGAACCAAGAGATGGGTTTGAGCACGACGCAGTTTTTAGCTGCGTTCAGACAGCACAAACGCTTGTGTCGTATTTTCTTTTCTCCTTCGTTTCTCCGTAGACTGCCGTTACGGGCAGATAGAGCTACGAAAACACACCGTCCCTCTCGAGAGAATTTTTGCTGTAAATAGCCAAAAGATCCAAGACCCTTTTTTACCAAGATTTGAAGGTGAACTTTTCGCTTCTTTTCCCCTTCTCTATCTTTTCTTCCCGAACTCACTCGCGAAACTCCCCTCTTTTTTCCAAGACAAGCAAACGAAACCAGCTCCTCCTCTTCCCTACTGAACCCAAGAAAATAACCAGCTAAAAAGCCCCCAGAGCCTCAGCTGCCTCACATCTAAAAGAAGAAAGGAAGAGATGACAGAAAACGAAAAAAAAGAAACAAGAAAAAAAATCTAAGCCAGGTTATATCTACAAAGATCTCTCCTTTGAATTCCCAAACGACAGAAAGAAGAAGAAAGCGAGGCTCTTGGTTGGGAAGAAAGAGCCCAGTATCCGGAGCAGCTATGGAGAGGTGGGTAATGTCATGCAAGGCGAGGAAGGAGGAGGAGGAAGAGCAGCAGCAGAGCGGAGAACCCTAATCATGACTCGAGCGTCAAGAAGACAGCGGGGAACGAGAGAGATTTGTGCGAGAATTCAGGGATTTTGAATGGGATGTCCAGCAGATGAACCCAGCTAGAGAGAGAGAAAGGGAAGTTAATGTGAGACTGAGCTGAAACAGTGAGTGTTGGGTCTGGAAGAGAGAGAGAGAGAGAGAGAGGGTGTGCGTTTGTGTCATTACAGAAGAGAAAGAGATTAAAAAAAAAAAGGGAAAAGAAGAGGGGAGAGAGACACAGAGACAGAAGATCATTTCCTTGCAAAACGACAAGAGAGTCAAGTCAGGGCACTGAGGTTTCTCTTTATTGCTTGGGAAGGAGGGGAAGGAAGGGAGAGAGTGGTCATGCATTTACAATTGAAGCCATCTGCTTTTGCTGAAATGACATCTCAGGCCCCACTGCCCCTCCCCACCCACAGTCTGCCATCACTCTACTTCATCCTACACCCCTAAGCCTACACCCCTCACTCCCTACAAACACTCCCCCTACTACCAGTATTTAGGATTTTTATCATAACCATAATATTTTCATCAATTAATTTTAAAAAAAAAATTCAACTCATTTATTATCCACCAAATGAACAAAAAAACTTAGATTCGTCTTTGGATGTAAATTAATAATCTCTTGATGATTCGCGAATCTAAGATATCATGTGATGTTCTCCCGCTTCTTTCGTCTAAAGCATTATAGCGGTAAAAGGATCATTTTGCTGCTTGACCAAAGACTTGGGGATGGCAATTTAACTCGATTAGCTCCAGCATAAGGTACTAAATCAAAGTGAGATGGGCCAACTTAGTCAAAAACATTGCACAGCTAAAGTTCGCTTCTCTTCTTTTCTAGAGGCATTTGTTTTTGGGGGGAAACTAGCTGTGGCGAAAGGGCGAAAAAAAAAACAGAGAGAGAAGAAAATAATTCTTTTTTGAGGGGGGGAGGGTCAGAAGAAGAGAGAATGAAGCATATCAATAATCAGCGGAATGAGGAGAATATTCTTCTTAAAAGAGGGGGAGGGGAAATTAGAAAAAGACATGAGAATGAGAAAGGGATGGGAGTCTCGAGATTCCCCAAACGCCGAGCAAAGGACACGAGCTTATAAAAACTCCATGGCAAGGGAGGGGACCAATTGTCCTTGGACCTTGGCTTTCCTGCGGGGCGGTTTCTTAATTCCGGACCAATTATCTCATTTATTACCGCTCGCATGTAACCCTAAAATAAAAAAATAAAAAAGAAATTAGGAAAAAGGGAAATGCGCATGAATCGAAAGTACATGCATACATAATACTCCGAGTCTCTTCCGGCGGTGGCGCCGTCCGTCCATCGGCGCATGACCGCCTTGGTCGACACTTTCTATGGACTCGTCGATTGCATGCACATTACTTCATGCTTGTTTTTTCTTCTTTATTTCATCAATTTTCCTTTTTGCATAGGTGAAATGCCTTTATTTTATTTTATTTTGAGTTTATTGAAAAGTGACATTTTGAGTGTATGATATTTATTGAACTTCTCTTCACACATTATAGTAATTGATATGATTTATCAAATATTGCTAACTAGTGCATGGCATGACGTTCTTCCCCTCCAATCCACTCCATTTTACATTTCTATCCATCAATCAAGTAATACATCTTGTCTCGTATATCGAAGTATGATGGCGTTGCAAACTATCATGTTTAAATCACCAATATTCTCGTGAGTGTTAAGATCTTGAGCCAAGGATCATACAAGGCACATGGAATTCAACAATTAAAAGTAATCCCGTTATAATTGACAGGTTATTCTCTCGTAGCGGTTTAAAAAACGAGTATTTCAATATAGCACGCTAATCATCCACTCGGCATTCACTTCTCACGCTTTCCAACGGAGGCCATGGCTCGAGTTTGTTCCGCACAATTCGAGTGTAAAAGGCAATACTTCGAACGGTCACGATTCTTTTATCGATAATTATATAGACCGCGCAAAACCCATGATAAATCGTTTTGCCAAGTAGGATCCTCACAAAACCAGAATATCTAAACCCATAAATGAGAATTGAGTAGGTAATTTTCATCAGCCTTTTTCCCCCAAGGGCACGGTTTAGTTCTATTCCATTTCCGACCGTGAGTGTCCATATTCGGCCGGCCAAAGAATGTCGGGTCAGCTGCCAAAAACAGTGACGAAATCTCCCACCCAAAAAATTCACCAAAATCGAAAATGAAATGTCGTGAAATAATAAAATCGACCGATGCAGCGGCTCGCCATTTTCGCCTGCGCTTTTTGGCATGCGCTAAAAGCGAAGCAGGCCTCACATGCCTCCCACGAAACTCGCCCCCCAAATTGCATAGAAAAAGCATCTCCCCTTCTCCTTATTTTAATTTTACTTTAATTCTAATTCTCATTTATCCCTTTTCTCTCTCTTTTCCCCATTTAAAGAATTATCCAAGCTAGTTCATTTCAGAAGCAAACCCAGAAAATAAAAAAAAAAAAAATTATACGAATGAAATAAAGAAGAGGAAAAAGGAAGCAGGCACTGAGATTCTGCATTGCATCACAAGCAACAAAGAAGAAGGGGCGTATAAGATAATGTTATTTTCGCCGATCAAGTTAAAATTAATCTTTTCGGGTCCAATGATTGTGCATTTTTTATGCGACACCATGACAATATTAAAAACCCCGAAATCGAAAAAGGCCGTGCTTGTATGGATTCCGCCTCACCGGATTACAAGGCGCCACTAATCCACAAAAAAAAAAAGATAAAAAAAGAAAATAAAAAGATGATTAATTTAATTGTGTGGTTTCATGTTTAGCCGATGAGCAACTTTTTGTGGAAAAGCTAAAGGTAAAGAGAAGTGGCACCGGTCAACATCCCCATAGGAATTTGACCATTTTAAATATATAACACGGTATATCAATTCATTTTTATTAAACTCCACTAGCCTTATGCGACTTCTCAAAAAAAGTTTCATGATTTCCCAGGGCGTCGAATTGGTCGAATTTTTCGCATTATTAACGCTAAAGTCAATTAATTGGTCGAAGGGTAGAATAAGGGTCTCTCCTTAACCTTTCCGCCATGTGGTGAAATGATCATTTTCGCAACTAACTACCCCAACAACTAAGGTAAAATGAATACTTAAATAAGGCCACGGCATGGATTCAAAGGATTCACCATAATTTTCACTTTTTCCCTCAAGTGGGTCAACTTAATTTTTTCGAAAAAAAAAACAAGGGGAAGTGGGGGGGGAAAAAGGAAAATCAGAAAAAGAAAAGGGCAGAGAAAAAGACAGTGATTGAGAATGAGGAGGAGGTTAATTGCAAAAGAAACATGGCCTTTGAAAGGTCCAAAAAACTGGACAATCAATGGGACATGATGAGGCAAATGGGCAAAAGTCAAAATGGGTACACTCCCTATTTTTCCTCTTTTCGAAACTTTAGGGGCCTTGATGGGGATCAACATCCTTCCACTTTGTCTCCCCCTTCTCCTGTTCGCTCTTTTGTTCTCTTTGCCCCCCTTCCCTTTTCCACTTGTCCATCTTCGGTCCCTCCTTCCCCCAATTCGATCATTCGGGTTTCGCTCCGCGTCGTTCGTACGACATCTCATGTATTCACAAAGAAAATATATATGTGGTCATTCGAAATAAATGAAAAAGCCTGTCGGTTCATATTCAGTTCGAGCCGTAAATTCCTGCTAAATTAATGTTAAACGGAAAATCGATTGGAATCGAAGATTAAGATGAGATCGAGGTACATGAATTGGATTTACGGGATGAATTTGGTTTGGGTGGGGAAGTGGGGGTTTTTCCTTTATGCTTTTTTTTTGTCTTCGTTTTTATTTTTTATTTTTATTTTTTATTTTTTTTGGGGGAGAGGCAACAAGGCTTTAGTCATAGTGAAGGAATGTTTGCCAGTTGCAATGCCCTTTTGGGCCCCATCTCGGTCCAATCAAAGCTCCGATCGGTGGGCCCGCCCTGTCTGGGCCGGCTCCATGCACGCAAACCGAGAATCAGTGGGGGGTGGTGTGGTGGGGGTGGGGGAAAAGAGGCACACAAAAAAATAAAAGAAAAGAAAAACGAAAAAGAAAAATCATTGCGTAAACCGATGGGCTGCCCACGTGGCGGGGCTCTGTGGGTTGGTGCGGTTGAAGTGGAGGTGGGCCCCGCCCTCGGACAACATTTGCGGAAAGAATAGGTCTGAAGCGACACATTTTCGTGTCGTTTGCTGCCCCCTCCCCCTTTCCTTCCTTCTCTCTCAATTTCTTTTTTTTTTTTTTGCTTGGGGCGCCTCCGTTTCTATCCGATTCGACTTTGCTTGAAGGGCACACTTAGTAAATGGGGGAGATCCCCCTGTTTCCACATGATTTGAAATCGGGGTCTGTTGTTTTCACAAAGATGGATAAAGATGCCACCACCGTTTTCTCCCTTGGTGGTTAGGGGTGTTGCCGAAGCAAAAACATACCCCTTTCTGTCTTGTTTCCTATTCCTCCTTTTCTTTCCTCTTTTTCATTTATTTATCTATCTATCGAAGAAGTCTATATCACCGCCCTGAGATTTTTCAAGGCTCGATGCGCACGAGAAACGATCCAAGGAAACGGAGTATGCCTCGAGCTAGATCCGTTGAAAATGTATATTTGCGTTCAAGATGTTTCTTGCATTTGGGCTCCATCTGTTTCGAGGAAAATATTTCATTGATTCTCCAGCATTTGCTTCACGGAAAATGAATTGATTGGGGAAAATATTTTCCATCAATAGAAAAAAAAAAAACTTCTAAAATAGAGGAAAATATTTTTCACTTTTCAATATAAGGAAAACATTTTCCTCACTTAATTTCTTTTATCTCACACCTATGTTAATCTTTCTTTCTTTCTTTTCTATTTTTTTAATAAATCGAATTCTTAATTATTTTTCTTTTTCTTTTCTTTTTACTTCCGTCTTGACTAGTTGCCGGCCACGATAGTTAGGATTGGTCACAGGCAAGCCTCAAGCTCATCGGCATTAGGCGAGCTCGCCTTTGGCCGATGATTGATCGAAGAAGAAGAAGAGAACATAAAAACCAAAAAAAAAAAAATAATAATAAAAATAATCAAAAATATTTTATGAAAATAAAATAATAAAAAATTAAAGAGGAGTGCAAGGAGGACAATTTTTTCCTTATCAAACAACATAAAATATTTTCTACTTCATTTTCAAGCTTTGGTCAAACACCGGAAAATAATTACATTTTCCTGAAGAATGGCTTATTAAAAAACATTGTCTGAAAATACCATATTTTCAACGAAACGAACGTATCCTTAATATGGAATAGATCTTGGTCTTGTATTTAATATAATAAGCAGTAGTTGAGGAAGGGATGACCAACAATAGTAATTGGAAGGCTTTATGTATATATAAGGGTGCTCCCCCTCATTTGTATCATCCAGCAATTGAATAACATATATACATTCTCTTGTAAAGCTTTTCTCTCTAAACATTCTCTTTCTACGATCTAAGTGAGCTAGTGAGAAAGTGAGTAGTATTTCGGGAAGGGTGAGCTTAGGCGTCTAAGCAAGAGGCAAAGGGATCTAAGTGCCACACGGTTTGTGATCTCAAGCATTACCCCATAACAAGTGATATCGGCGCATTGTAAATAGCATGATTGAGAGAAGTTTGTGGTGCATGCCATGTGCTCAAGAGAATGTCAGAATTAGGCTACCATTGTTGCTATGGTTGGTGAGAAGGCTCAATAGAAGGTCGTCCAATAGAAAGACACCCCTAGGAGGGCTAAGAGAGCTTCCCCAAGGATCTCCTATCCTCCTTCGAAAGAGACTCGCCAAGATGAAATCGATGATGGGCGATTTATGCAAGGAGGTGAAGGAGCAATTTGACGCCATCAAAGAGTCACTTCGTGGAGAATTCTCGGATGCCTTGAATGCAGTTATCGGGTCACTGCATATGAGAGGTGTTGAACGGGTGGGTCGGGTTCGGGTTTGGGTCGGGTCATTAATGGTCCGACCCAAATTGACCCATTAACCCATTTATGACCAATTTATGCCTAATGTAAATTTTTCAACCCATACCCGACCCATTTAACTAAACGGGTGGGCCAGCCATCGCCGTGCCGGCGATCGGAGGAAGAAGAAAAAAAAAAAGAAAGAAAAAAGAAAAGAAAAGAAAAATAAAAAATAATTATGATTTCGGTTTTTATAAAAGAATATTTTTATAAAGTTAAATAAAGAAGAGAGAGTCTTTCATTCTAAATGGATTGATAAATTGGTCTTAAATGGGTCTGCTCTCAGACCTATTTAAGACTCATATATCTCAACCTCTTTATTTTTAGAACTCATTATGGGTGCTTTGAAAAATATGGCTTGACCCATCAATGACCCATTTAACTAGAAATAGGTCCATAAATGGGTTAATGACCTATTTTAACACCTCTAGGTGATGCCCTAGAGACCTTGACTAGTGTCCATCAAAAGGAGCTCGAGATAGTCAAAAGTGAATTCGAAGCTTATAGGTTAGTCGTGACAAGTGAGTTAGAGATAGTCAAAGATGAACTCAAGGATTGCAAGGCAACCAATGCTAGGAGCGGTCACCACGATTTTGAGTCCAAGAGTGAAAGCTTTTAAGCCAAAGGAGTTTAAGGGAGATTGCCTTGCCAAAGAGGTGGATAACTTCAAATGGCGCGTGGAATACTTTGACGCCATGGGAATTAAGGACAATGGGACTAAGGTACAAACTACGACAATGTATTTGATGAATGTTGTCTTGTTTTAGTCGAGGGGTCGGTGTAATGATGACAGGCGAGGAGCCAAACTGATCATTCGATGGTCTGAGTTCGTCGTCGCTTTCCACAAACAATTATTCCTAGAGTGTGCCAAGAATGAAGCTTGGAGAAATCTACGCCGTCTCTTACACAAAGGAGATATTCACAAGCACGTGTGGAAGTTATTCAAGCCATTGTTGGAGATTCCGGATATGGCCGAGTCTGAGGCACTATTTACATTCTTGGATGGGCGCAAGCCTTGGGCAAAGTTGGAATTGGAATGCTGAGAAGTGAAAGAGCTAGCGAAAGCTCTCGCCATAGCTAAGTCCTTGGTTGATCTCCATTGGTTCGAAGATCCCAAGTCCAAGGAAAAAGGTAGGGGAGCAAATCACGACCACAATGAGGATGAAGAGGAAGAAGCTATCCATGATCGATGGGAAAAACAAGGAAAGCCTCTAAGTAGTAAGTGAATGAAGCCACATGGTAAAGTGTATGGAAAGTTGATTGAGTGCTTCTTTTGTGAAGGCTTCCACCTTACTTGAGATTGCCCAAAGAGGGGCAAACTTTCGGCAATTCGATGTGAAGAGGAAGAATAGAAACCAAAGCAAGAGAAGAGAGAAGCAAGGCTTGGAGCATTAAAGATTTTCAACTCCGTGAAGACTCAAGTACCACCAAAGAAGCCTCCAAGTACAAGATTGTCATTCATGAAAGTCAAGGTTAATAATACAAAATGTAATGACTTGGGCGACACGATGCATCAAATAGGTTATTGTCAAGCGAAGCAGTGAAGATTTTAGGACTTCTAGTGGAACCAATTGGACATCGATTCAACATAGGTCAACTTAGATGATGTATTGGCTTTTGACATTGCTCATATATTGAACTACATATTGGTGATTGGAATGAAAAGTTTTCAATCGAGGTAATTTCACTCAATGGATATGATCTTATTTTGGATTTGGAATTCTTCGATAGCACGAATGCCATGATCGATAAGAGAACCGGGTCAATTGTTATCACCGACCCAAAATGCACATTGATGATGTCCATTATGTTTAAGTTGACAAAGACCGAGAGCATTTCCACGATATGACTTGTGGATGCTAAGCCAATAGTTGAGGAGCTCGTAGCTGAGTCAAGAGTGAAGCTATAGCTTTTGGAGGCACCTAAGGTGGAGTTGGGACAATACAGCTACTTCCCTCTGAAAATCTTAAGGAATGAGGCTTACTACTAGCTTGGCTTAAGTTAGAATTACTAGGTTTACTTTTAAGAAATAAACATATAAATAAAAAGCAATTGGTCTTCTTCCTCTTTTAGAACAAGAACCGGATCGCTGAAATACTAATTACATTTTTAGGTATTGGGACCCTCTAGGAATTGGACCAAATCGACCGATCCAGATGGCTCCTAGTTTGGGCGGTTCTTGTTACACATCCCTATTAAAAACTCAAGGTTTCTTGAGATATTTCTTGTATTAATGAAATATATGATAGTTTTATTTTTAATAGAGTAGACGGTAGATCTATCAAATGGGTGAATCGGATTGGGTTTGGATCGAGCAAAAATAGTCCGACCTAAATTAACATATTTCTATGCAATACAAATCTATTGACCTATAAAGCCCGACCCATATTATTAAAACATTTCTATATTTGACAAATTTGGGGAAATTCATATCTAAACTAAAGTGAAAGTACGGAATGAGCGAGCGCAAGATTGAGAGAGAGTCAAAGAGGTGGATTTGGTCTAAACAAATTGCGAATCTATTTAACACCCATATTAAACCCATTTATGAATCATAGAGTTGAGTTTAAACCTATTTACTAAGACCCATTTACTGAATATAACTAACATATATAATTTAGCCAATCGAGCTCAGGTTAAGAAATGAGCTTATGACCCATTTTGATAGATGTAGTAGATGATAGTTGGGGAGAGTAAATCCTACTTTTGATCAAGGGATGATCAACGGTAGTAATTGAAAGGCTTATTAACAGTAGTAATTGAAAGGCCTATTGTATAAATAGGGGTACTCTTTCTCTCATTTGTATTTTCTAAACACATGAGCAATAAAATACATTCTCTCCCGAATTTACTCTCTAAAAACATTCTCTCTCAACAATCTAAGTGAGCTAGTGAGTGAGTGAGCAATACATTCAGGAAGTTTGAGCTTAGGTGTCCAAGCAAAGAGCCAAAGGGCGCCCAAGTTCCACACAATTCATGATCTCAAGCATCAACCTGTGACACTAGCCTTCACGGTGAGAATATTTATATTGTCCATTCATCAAGTGTATAATTGTGGATTTACAGATATTAGAGAAATATCGTTAGAGGTGTTTTTAGATATTAGGAATATTGTTAGATATTTCGTTATCTCCTAGTATTTCTATTTTTTTTTTTTGGTTAGATAAAGATAGTTAATTTCCTTATTGTCATTAGATTACGTTATATTTACTGAGTATAGATATATAGCTTTTTTTTATATATATTTTCGTTCTCCCTCTCTCCTAAAGATCCTAACTTTATCTTTCTTCTTGACATCAATTTTTTTTTAAAAAGCCTGTGATACGAAGACCACCGCTATTCCTTGAGAGCAGTCGCAACCAATTATCTTCAAGAGTAGCGCCATCATCCTTTGCTTGTCACCGTCTCGGATCCGCTGAGGTTGCCTAAGGAGCAGCTGGTCTCTCTGCCGCGGTCAGCGCCAACTCATTTTTAATCAATTTGATATTCGTAAGTTAATGTCATGCGGCATGTCTACGGAACAAAATGTCTTCTGGCGTTAAGGTGAAGATCCAGAGCACGCATGATGAGCCTTTTCATCCATTGGTTTAGCAGAAGTCGGTCTAATGGGCGTGCGACACATTGGCTTTGGGTGACAACTTGGTGGATATAGATCGATGCAGTGATTGAGAACAGCTGATTATGCACTGAGAGGACGTAATGGATTGATTACCAACCAAGTCATGCTATCGCCAGTTAAAATGGAGGTAACACCTACCAGAAAGTTGACCCATTTTGGCATGGATGGCGATCGTAAGTCGGGGCAGGATAATTGCAAAAGCCTCCCAAAGAAAAAAAAAGGAAAGAGAAAGTGAAAATGGCAAAAGGTAAAAATGGAGAAAAAAACAAATGAAAGGACGTGCCATGACGTTGGTTCAGGGACGATCATTGTGTCATGGACAAATGAAGCAGAATGATTGTATACTACCTGCATGACGGAACGCATTGACTTTTGCCATTCTGCTGTTCTCTCTCTCTCTCTTCCTTTTTGGTTTTTTTTACCTCATGATCATGAAAATTTCGCCACCCTCTTTTGTCCCGTGCAACAACCTCCTCACCACTCCCTCAGTAGATGGGGGGAAAAAGAGAATTGACCCATGAAAAATGAGGGATCGAAAGCACAAATTTGAAAATTGCAATGGTGACATTAATCAGTTTAATGATAGGGAAATCCTAATTGAGGTGCCAGCTAAAAGTGGGTCTGGGGCTGATCAGGAAAAATCATGTGCATGTGAGTGGGAATGATCATGTAGGGAAGAAGAGAGTTAATACATCGGAAAGGACGACATTTTCACACTTTAAGCATTCGACAAGTCTGGAATATGCCGTGGTTTTGATTCGCTGGTTCCAACATTCGTGGAAAAAGCAGGACTACAATTTGGTAACTCATTACTTCTGTGTGTTGGGTTCAAGCCAAACTTCTGGATGTGGACTACTGTGTGTGTGTATATAGCAGGCCAAGAAGAAAGAAGTAAGGACAAAAAGAGTTGCTTCGATTCAGCTCAGGGAGAAAGATGAAGATAGAAATGAAGGATTAAATTATGTGCATGTGCATGCGGATAAACTTAGGGAAATAAATTGACCGAAAGGACAATTTGCACATTTCTCATCCATCGAGTTGGTAGATGTCGCAGCTTCTCAATTCTTGGTCCGGACATTCTTGGAAAGCAGGACGAATCGTCGTTTTAAACTATAGGGAAGTTGGAAACGACGGTGTCTAACAATGTTCAATGTTTGTGTGGTAACATTCATTAGGTGCCTTGAGGATTTGAATGAAGAAAACAAGCGGCCCCAACAGGAGGAACCGGTCAGTCGGCCAAAAAAAGGGGGAGCTGATAACATCACCCAAAGAAAGAGAAAGAAAAAGAGTACAATTCGGAGAGTGAGAATTGCTTTAACGGTAGAATAGATTCTGATTAACAGGCCAAAAAGAGAATCTACGTAAGCTGTGTAGTGTTACTGAAGCACGTCGCTGAGAAAGTCTCCTTCGATTAATCTTTTGACTATTTGCCATGAACTGCGTTGGATCTCTGGGAGGGGAGCTTAGGACAATAGGATTCTCATCTAGACAACATACGTTGATTAAGCTTTTGGCGATACGACGATCAAAACACATTCTCCAGTCCATTGCTTTCACAAAATCTATTACTACCATTTTAAAGCAACGTTTCATCTGACTTAAGAGGTATGAGGACCGACGATTGCGCATAGACTACATTGCCTAGACAAGTTCCATGCATTAAACAGCACAACCGTGACCGGACAACATGGCACAGTGCCAAAGAGATCGACACTGAACCAAAGTTGCAATTCTCGTGTACTGGTGCGTTACAACATGCTAACAAGGGAGGTCCGTCTCTTCCCCGGTGTGCAAGCCAAAAGCCCATGCATTGTTAGCTCGAGAAACATGGGGAAGACGGGATTGCACATCTCATCAACTCATCACGAGTAGCAATGATGTGCCGACCAAAGTCAATTACAAACCGAAGCTAATAACTTTCACTGACTGTAGCTCTTAACAGGGGACTAGGTAGGAAAAAATACGAGAGAGAGAGAGAGAGAGAGAGAGAGAGGAGGGAGGAGGGAGGGGCACTCTTATAACAAGAAGAGAACAGAAGACAAACCAAACCTAAGACTGTCCAAAGCCATAACGCTATTTCCTACACTCGCACTTTTCCAAAACCGCCATTATATTTTAAGTTTATCTATCCTCTGTACTACCGTCGATTCGTCTTGCAGGGTGCTTTTCTCGGCATTCTTGACTCCTACATCGGGGGCGGACTGACTGGGAGGTGTAGAAGGAACAAAGGCCGGAGGTTCCTCTTTTTGGACCGGGCGTACATCTTCCTTCCTAGCTGGTGGAACAGCAAACACCGGCACAGCTTGCCTAATAGACACGGAAGGGGCAATCCGCACTGCCGGGGCCTGCATTATGGAAGGGCAGATCCTGGCAGGTGGTGGACGAGGCGGAGCAGAGTACACAGGAATGGCATTTCTTATTGTCACAGGTGGTGCAATGCCCCTGCAAGATGCCCTAAATTGGCTGATCGGTACATAAGGAGACGCTCCTGCTCCAGGGAACTTCTGAGGTCGGTTCCCATGGCATTCCAGAGATGGAGAATATCGTGACGGCACAAGATTGTCCTTTGCTGGTGATGACGGTCTGCTACGAGGAACCATCGTCTTTGGGCATATTAAAGGCAGGATCTTTGATGTGCTTGCTGGTTGCGGCTGTGGGCTGGTTGGTCTAGCGTTTTGAGTAGTGAACTTCTTTGGAAATGGTATTGAGCCACCAGAGTTGCCCAATGCTATCCTCTCCTTCAAACGGTAATTTTGTAATGCTCGTGCCACAGTTATCTGTTCAAGCTCATCATTGCTCTCTGCTTCAGGCGAGCTTGCTGATTCCTTTGCCACTGTCAGAAAAGAACGTGTCACCACACAAAAACATTTCTAGTCTCCCATGACATCATATAAAGATGCATTGACCAGTTCTCCATTTGCATATCTTTGGCAGATATGAAATAATATAAACTTATCCTAAACAGAATCCAATGAGTCGTCACAGACTCAATTGTCTGGACCAATTGTCCTCAATTTCTTTGACTTTTCATCATCTATCATATATAGTTCACATTGGTGAAGGGGGAGTAGGGAGGGGAAGGTGAAGGGGGAGTAGGGACGGGATGCTGAAGATAAATGTCCTAGCCTTTTCCCCTAGAGGAGAGGCCACGCCTCAAATTTTCTTTTGGGTTGATTTTGATCAAATAGACACAAACTCACATTGTTTTAGAGATGACCACGCTGCCATAGCAGCATTCTTTTCCGCCTGTTTCTTATTCTTGGCAGGCTCGCCAGTAAAAATGATCCCAGCTAATTCTACTGTCCCTGTGAAAACAGGTTGGTGACCAAGCCCTGATCTGAAAGTTGTATATTGAGGCAATGGGGCTCCAACTCTCTGTGAGATCTCCTGCAAGAGGTTCTTGTATATTCCTGTCTCATCCTGAAGTCAGTGGAGCGAGATTAGAAAAGAACAGGAAAAGCTAAACCAAATAATAAATGTTTTCAGGCATGCGCGGGAGGCATTGTGGCATGACACCAGAAAATACATGGGCTAACTATTTGTTTCAGTACCAAATATTGCACGATTCAATTTTCCCTTCAAAATCAAGTTATAATTCTTGAGAATACAGCAGAGATGCGGGAAGAGACACAACAAAAGCATTCAAATGCAAAGAACCAAGCTTTCCTATGGTATAAAAAGGAACTACAAGTGCTATACAACAGGTCTGCAATCCCCAATTTTAACATAAAGCCTATACACCACATTTCTAGACAACTCAATGCAGTTAATATCATCAGAATCAGCAATAACAAACAACAATTGACATGGTTGGCAAAGTGAAAAATACTTTAACAACAAAAGCAAACGGGCAACCCGGAAACTTTATTGCAGTGAAATTGTTACTGACACCAGAAAAGTTGTCACGTGATAAGCAGAACAAAGAACACTAAGTAACAAATCTAAATTCAACAGATGAAAAACCTTGTCCAGTGAGAAAGACCATGGTAAGAAAAGGGAAGGTTCAATCAACATTGCTGGACACAAGACGCTTCTGCTGTAACCAACAGTAACTGGCCACTCCACTTAAACTATTATAACTTTCTATCATCCTCACATCCAGCTGATTTTTCTAGAAGACCTCCCCCATAGTGTTGTCAACCCAGTAAAGTTTAACCACCCAGCTAAGCTCGGATCTGTGTGGTTCCTTTACACCTAGGACACCATCATCTCCAACCGGGCATGATGGTCAACGCATAATGATTAGCGACTATGACACCCCAATTCTTGACTGGAGGGACTCCAAAAAAATCTGTCCTTCCATCCCTTGGATAGCTAAGAAAGATCACCAAAAGGTGTTTGTCAATGGTATGTCCACGCACTTGTCAAGCACAACTACATTAAAAAACATCATATCTTCATGACATTTCAAATGTGCAAAGTCAATAATATAGAGATTAGAAGAGAAATGGATACACAAAAACTACATCTACATTTTCCTAGCATGTTAATTGTAGTTAAAAAGTGTCTAGGAGCACCCATTAACATTTTCATTCTCACAGAAAGGGCATAGAATTGCTGTTAATGTGAAGGCTTAACCTTTCTTTTAATTCATATACCGGTCAAAGTTCATAATCATCCAATAAAGGATTTCACAGCTTCAGTGTAAAGAAAATCTTCATGGTTCATTGCCACTAATAATTAAAAAAATAAAATAAAATTGAGCAACAGAGTTTAATAGTTGTCAAAAGCAAGATGCGAACCTTGACAGACAAATTAACATATTGCATCAAAAAGGCACTAATAATTTCATCAATTAATTACAGCAGAGCAGAATAGATTATTGTGCAAATTGTGTATAAAATTTCAAATGATCGCCACTTTCAAAACCATGAAGTAAGCATAGACCATGATCAAGAATCTTGTCGAGGAGAGCAAGATGAACGCAGCAGATCATAAAAGTGAAGCCTGTAGTGAACTTTCATGATTAATAACCATGGATGCCAATACTATTTTCAATTGTGCAAATACCAAAAAAAAAAAAAAAAAAAAACAGAATGATCCAATACAATATCATAGATACTGAAGCCACAATAAAAAGGTTTCCATTAATCATAAAGGGAGGTCATCTTCTAATGTCCACCAGCACTATAACACAAACGAGGCCTTTGTGAAAAAAGATATCATGATCTTAAAGCGGATTGCTGCATAGAGCAAGCACAAGCTTATGACAATCTTTCTTTTTTTTTTTTTTTTTAAAGTAAACCTTCAATCAGTACTATTGAATTAGAAATTCTGAGAAGGGAGACTGTTGCAGCTTTAATTGCACAAGCTGGAAACACTGTGGCTGAAAAGCATGAACCAGAACATTAAGGCTATTCGCGCACCGCAAAGTTCCCCTGCCTATGGCGAAACATTACTTGGCATGATCACATCACGAAGAACCGCATGAAAAATTAGTTTGATTATGGGAAGTGACCGCCTCTTCACATCCCTCGAAGAACCTACTAATTTCAGCTAGAAGAGAAGACACGAGCTTCGGCACCGTCGAGGTTAACACTACAACGTATGTCGGACATTAACAAAAAGGCTTACAGCTAGACATCCCTTCTCACTTTCAGAAGCCCGCAGCTAACAAGTTACTGCATTTTTCCCGAAATCAGCCAAAACTCTCGCGCATCACTGGATTTCAACTCTTATTTTTGACGTACGCACGCCCGAACCAACTAGCAGGGAAATCGAAGCTAGCGTACACAGCACAGCTAAAATCGCGGCAATCGACAGGAAATGAACGTCAGCAACAGCAATCCACAGCAATTGGACGGAACAAAAGATAAGCTGATCGACGGCTACTCTCAATAGCGAAACGCAACGGCAACGAGCCGCCGAAACGCGCGGCATTGACCACCGATCACGAGTCCCGATCCCTCGAAATCTCTGATCGAAGCGATGGAGTCGAGAGAAAGAAACTCGAGCTGCGGCGTTTTCGTCAAAAAAAAAGAAAAATAGAAAAGAAAGAAAGAAAGAAAGAAGCAGCGGTGGTCGGGGGAGCTCACCAGGATACGAGCGGCGAGGGAGTGAGAAGGGCCGCGGGAGGAGAGGGAGTTGAGGGCGACCTCGGCGGCGGAGTGCTCGGCCTGGCGGAGGGTGGAGCAGTAGTTGGGGCTCTCGAAGACCTCGCCGTTGAAATTAACGGTCGCCTTGAAGCGCGGCGCGTGGTCGGGGCCTTCCCGGAGGCAGGTGTAGGAAGGCAGGTTGAAGCAGCTCCTCTGCGCCAGCTCCTGCAGCTGGTTCTTATACATTTCCGCCGCCGCCTCCGATTCTCTCTCACCACCCCCCACACCACCACCACCGGCTCGTCTCTCTCTCTCCCTACTCCCTCTCTCTCTCTCTCTCTCTCTCTCTCTTTCCGGCTCGCCGACGGAGGGCGAGGCTACGGCCTCGGCGGCTGCATGCTAGTAGCTAAGGGCGGGAAGGGGAGGTGGCGGCGGAGACGGCGGAGGGCGGCGGGGGTGGCCGGAGGGGAGGGGGGGGATCGCCGGGGGTTAGGGCTGGGTGGGTAGAGAGAGAAAGTGGGGTTTGGTGGTGTGGGGGAGGTATTAAAGAAGGAGGGAGTAAATTGTGTTGCTTTTTGGGTGGGGGAGTCAACTGAACGTTAAGGCCCTTCTTTCTTCCTTTTTCTTTCTTTCTTTTTTTTTTTTTTTGCATGGACGTGATCTTTCTCTAGATTTCCCCCACCCCCACCCTCTTTTCCTATTTTTCTTTTTCCTTCATTTAATTCTCCCAATTTTATCGTTATAATTTTCTTTAATTTCTTTTAAAAATTTTCTGTGAGCAAAGCCTGTCGTTCCTTTAATGCTGGCGTTGAATATCCGTATCCACTGGGGTCGCGAGACGCAGTTTTTTTTTTTTTTTTTTAATTGGGGATGATATTAAGTATATAATTCTTAAATTTTAGCCGGGTGTGTAACATCGTTCATGAACTTATAATTTTATTCATGTCATTTTTTTGACTTTATTTTAATACACAATATCGTCCCTAGACTTTTTGGTGGATATTTAATGTGATACCTAAATTTTTAATCTGTTTAATAAGATTCATGAACTTTTGTTACTCATTCAATTTAGTCTCTAAACTATATGAAATTATTTAACATTGTCCCTTGATTTGAATTAGTGAGAGCAAAATGTTGAACATTTTCAGGTAGTTCATAGATTAATCACCTATTGGGCTAAATTTAAAAAATAATGTCAAATAAATTAAAAATTCATGAACCATATTGTATGTTGAACTATGATTCATGAATCATTTGTGTCATTTTCTTTTTAAATTATCACATCTAATTAATAGTTAATTGCTCCTTAATTGGCCTCACGTTATTTTCGTGGGAGATTAAGATCCTAAGGGAGCTTTGGTCAACCTAATCGATTTTAAGGAAGAAATTAGCGTTCTTCAAAGTTTAGAAAAATCGAACCGGACCCGAATTTGCTCAAATTTTCAACGTTAATAAGTGAAGTATACCTACGTCCAAGTATAAAAATCAACGGGTCAGTGTAGGAAAAGGAGAGAGAGTGAGCTCGAGTACATTATTATTTTAATTGCGCACTTGTGGGCGTTTATTATTTTCTTTACCAATTAATTCGTCCTAAATAATATTTTTGCACACTTTTCCAACGTTTTTCATGCTTTTGATATGCCGACTTTTCCAGAAATTCTTCATCTTCTTTAGCGAGATGTTTTAAGGCTATCTTTTGATAATCTGGCTCCTGTTTATGTATGATATGTTGTTGGAATTTAACTACAAGAAGCTCCAGCACCGATAAAAAAAAAATAGTACATTTCAACAAGAAAATTTAAACAATTAAGTATACCCTTTTTTTTTCAAGTGCAGAATGATGTAAGTAAGTTAGATTTGTCCGTCCAATTCCACTTTAATTCATTTTTTCTTTTAATCCCATTTTCCGATTGCAATATAAAATTGAGTAAAAATAACAAATATTGTCTTCAAATGAGAGTGTCAACGCGCTACTTAGAGCGCGCATAACAAAATTTATGGAAATAGAAATTGATTTCTGGCCATAAATTGATTTCTCAATTTCTATTTCAGAAATCAAGAAGTTAAAAATTTTAGCGTCTGATTTATTCTTCAAATCAATTTATGGAATAAAAATCTGTTCCAAAAAAAAAAAAAATTAAATCGCGTTATAAAACGGATTTCTATTCCAAACCTATTCCGAAGAATGGAGAAACAGATAAATAAATAAGTAAAAATTTTATCATGCATAGCCTTAACTGTTTATCCTTCACGTATTTTATGTATATTTGAGTTAAATTTTACGTATATATTAGCTATGTCCTCCAGCTCTAGTGTGATTGCTAGTCCAACAATCGAAAGAAGTCAAATTCACTGCACCAACCTAACGATAAGGACTTCCATCATCATTCTCATTAATTTATCACCTAACTCGTGGGCTATAGTGTTCCACGGAAACAAAAAAGTTTGCATCGTCCAGATGAAGCCAAGGATTAAACAACTTAGTTAGTATACATCATCATTATAATGATAGATCTAATCCGCTATTATTGTGAGTTTAACAAATCATATGAAAAAATCACAAACAAGCTGGATTGTTCATGAAAAATGTGTTTCCAAAACAAGTAAAATGAGCTAACCTATCCCAAAATCGAACCAACCAAGACTCGGTACTGACAAACGTCAACGCGAGTTTGAATTTCCCGCCAAGGTAGTTATACAGGGATTAATTCTCATAGATGTTCTCTGTCGGTATTAATTGCAACGAGACAAAAGAATCGTCCCGACTCAATAGAAAGAGTTGAATGCTCCGAGAGGATTTATAACGTACTCTGGTGATTTTTCTAACCTTCCTTATCCCAACATAGTTGTACTCAAACATTTTAACTTTCTCCGGCGATATTGATAGAAACCAAACAAATAGAAAAATACACAATAAATTATGTAATATTAAATGTACATAATATCTTTTATATATTTATATATATGTATGTATACATGTGGACACGCCGATTTAGGATGCAAATTAATTTGATATTAAGATGTGGACTCGGCGGTAATGCAAAATGTGGTGGCCTCCACGCGCACTCTTTTTTCCAACCCACCTAATGATAATACCCCAACTCAAAGCACCGCGGATTCTCCACCACGGGGACGCCAAATTACGTAAACACCACTAGTCATTAGCCTTCGTTCGGGGGAAACTCAGTCATTTTTGCCAAGGGCTCAATCGTCAATCGCAGCGGACTTTAATGCCGGGGACAAGGTAAGTGGGAAACAAAGCTTTTTTCCTTTTGGAAATCTCCGAAATCGGTGAAAGCTTTGACCGGTTGAAAAAAATTGATAGAAATTCCCCCACTCCAAAAGGTCATCTCCATGTCTGGGACGCCTCGCATTTCCGATCTCCTTTTTGAATTTTGCTCTCTCTCTCTCTCTCTTTTTTTTTTTTCCCAGAACTGAAGCAATCGAAATGGAGATTTTTGTGCAAGATCTAGAGCCTCGAATTTTTTAAATTATAACAGAGAAAAAGTACGGATCTTTGATAGGTGTCCTAAAAGTACTCATTGATATTTTATCATAAAAACAACACAAATGATCATTGAATTTTGATCAAATATACCATGTCATCCATAAAATTTTTAATCGGTTTAATATAATTCATAAACTTTAATCTCATGTACAAGAATTTCAATGTTCAATGAGATTCATTTAAACTAAATTGAACATTTATCGATGATTCATACACTGTGTTGAACAAATTAAAAATTTAGAAACGGCATTATAAATTAAGTTAAAATTTAGACACTATATTGAATACTAGATTAAAGTTTAGGGACTATTTATGTTATTATTCATATATATATATATATATATATATTTTTTTTTTTTTTTTCTCAAGCACATAAAACGAAGAAGGGCCACAAAAGAAATTGAGGTTCGTTCGATTCAATGCGTATTAAATGGTTTGGAACCCCCATGAAAGCGGAGCCCACTAGGGCGCGGCCAGTGGAGTAATTGAGCTTGTCTGGCAATTAGAAGATGGGGGAAGAAAAATTCTTTAAGCAAAAGGAAAATGCGAGCTTTTGGTTATTAATGGTTTCCGATTTTTTTTTTTTTTAAACCGCAGTAATCATCAATGGTGTTTTCTCATCATACAGCTAGCATTCATATTATTAATCGGACCATCAAATAGAAACGAAATTAGCCCCGCTACGTGCTTGAGATTTTACATTCGAATATCCGGCTGAAAAATTATCAAGAAAAATCTTAAATTTATTATATTCGTGTCAATTCAATCATAAACTATTAATTTATCAAAATAAGAATTTTATTTATATCATAAACCTTTTGATTGTCTTGATTGAGTTCTAAATATTTTCACGTTTTGTCAATTAAATTAATCCGATCAATTTTAACTTGAAATTGCTGATATAAACACCAATAATACAAGGTTGACGTCGAACTAAACAATTTTTATTTTTTACTTTTTTCCTTTTCTACTAAATTTAGCAAGTCAACAACCGACCCTCGTCGGGATGAGGGCCATCTAACCTTGTTAACCATAAACAAAGGCCAGCGGCCCTTGTCTGCCACTGGGTGAAGGCTTCACCTCTCTCGCCAGGTTTGTGTGAGGCCCTAACCTGCGATTGACGCGGGCCCTTCCCTTAGATTAGTGAGGGTAGGCCACAGGATTTAGAAGAATAAAAAGGATAAAAAAGAAGAAAAAAAGAAAGTTCATAACTTTTTTTAAAAATTTGTAAAAATATTATTAACATCAACACCAGTCATGCCTTATAAGATGAACGGCATCCACAATTTCCAATTAAAATTAACCAAATGAACTCAATTACAAAACTTGAAAATGTTTATAATTTAATTTACACAACTAAAAAATTTCAAAGTAAATCAGTACAAGAGCAATAAATTTAAAACTTTTTTGATAATTTTCGCAATATCCGACAATTGCTACATTCACTGCAAAGTTTGTTCTAAAGACTAAGAGCACATGACTACCAAAAAAATATAAAAAACATAAAAGGGTAACTTCCAAACTTCATTTCGTGAGCAAGCAGGGGAAGGTTAATACCGCCCATCCCCCCACATGTGACCCCTTCTGACTATATGCCACAGAATAGATTTCGCACTATAAATAGGAAAAAGTAATCAGTATCCATAAAGTTGGGAACATTATCATAAGCTGTTAAATCATATTGAGGGAGCCGATCGTAGATGTCAACGTACTGGGTGTGGAAAACTCACAAGTAGTAATTTCAAGAACATCATCGGTATCGACTCCTGAAGGACCAAACGTTCACTGCTATAGAACGAACCTTACAAAAATTGGGATGACTTTTGGACACTATCGACCTATTTCCCTGGACATTATTCTGTATCTCCAACAGAGGAAGAGGAAAGGAAAGAGAGTACAACGAAGTATTGCTCCCCCGAGGGGAAAAAATTGTGGGATCTCGTTAAAATTACGTAAAAACTAAGAGAAAAAAAATGGAAAAAAAAAACAAATAAACCTCTACATCCAGTGTTATATAGCAGGCAATACATCACCAAGAGAAAGGGCTTGCTCCCAGCAAAAAGATCTCGTTCTCCACATCTTTCACCCATTGACATACACGATTGCAAGTCTTTATCGCCGACGCCTAAAAATTTTAAAATCAATCAAATTCAATGAGAGCATACCTATGTGAAGAGGAGCAAATATATGAGACTAAGCATGCTCGAATGAATGCACATGCGTCACACACACACACACACACACACACACACACACACACACAGTCTATGAGATGATATACTAAAGTCTTATCTTGTCGAGAAAGCCCACATAATTTCCAGAAAGGAGATCACTATTGATTTGATCAAAATAATGACCCTAAAGTCTGGTGAATAAGAGGCAAGAATCCCTAAACATCTGGAAAAAGAAATAATATGACAGCAAAACCAAACCTTGTCGGCAAGTGGATCAAATGCTGCATAAAGTTCAAAATCCTGGGTGACCCAGCAGAGTAAGACTGCAAAGCAAAAAGATGTAGACATATTCACCACGAAAGCATTCTAATAGAAGCTCATATCAAGCATAATATCTAAAGGATATGTCTAAATATAGTCCTTGGAATCACTTAAGTCAGCTCCTTTTAACAATTTCATGACCATTTACTACAAGCGTCTGCTTATCCCTACATATAAATAGGTGAAGAACTAGCATTACAAGGTCCCTTACCATAGTGTTCATCTCTTCTGAACTGAGTTTTGTGGGCTCCAATTCCTTTATCATGCATTGAAGCATACATTTTCTGGTAAGCCCTATATAACCTGAAAATAAGCATACTCCTTAATTCCAATAATGAGAATATGAAGAGCACAAGTTCAAAAGGGAAAAAAGTATTTATGAAGTTGTTTCATGACTCCCTTTTTTACCTCTTCTGCTGTCGGAGAGTGTTAAATGGTGGTGAAAATTCCGAAGCTACATATTGGTCCAAGTAAATGCTGCGATATATGAAATGCCAAAGCCCAGCAGGACCACCAATGCCTGCATAAGCCTCCTTCAAACTTTCTTGAGAATCTGTCACTGGCCTACTTTGACCTAACCGGGGAAGTAAAGATCCAGATCGCGGTAATGGATCAATGGGTAAGTCTTCAACCCGCATCCCACCATCTAGCATGGATCTCTGGACTTCGCTAAGAACATTTGATTTCAACAGAACCGTCTCTATCCGCATCCTACAAAAGTCAAACTGCATTTTTAACAACAACCACATTCGGAAGCTGCTCCTGGGTAAGGTAAGTACAGATTATATATTGAGCAGAAACGAAAACCCATACGTGATGCTGTTACTTGTTCTACGGCACAGGCCAGTAGCATCAAGCATGTGATCCATCTAACTAAAGATGATGGGATGATGCTTCAAGTTCAAATTTATGAAAGAATGTAGTACCGGCAATCTTTCAGGTGGTAGAACGCATCTGAACTAGTAGTCAGCAACATCAAGTATGTCTCAACCTGCCCAAGAAAAATATTATAGTCATGCCACAACTTGTGTGATTTACTGGTGCCCAGATTAAAGGGGCAAGCACAAGTACCAAGCACCACTCACATCAAGATAATGGACATAAGCATACAAGAATGCCATAGGATTATATCTTGGCAAGCAAATTGGTGAGAAATTTTCGGATGTCCTGCAAACAAAATAGAACCAAAGGTCAGAGAACGACCTCCATAATATCCACAGAACAGATCAAAACAAGAAAAAAGGGACAAAGGCTGCAGGAAGTTGATGAAAATTTCACGTGTAAATCAGCTCCTCCCTGTGATGGAAGGATTGGACCATAGTCGTGTAGTGCTACCTCTCACGATGAAGATGCTACTTGAAATCATTAGATCAAGAATGACATAAGGGATTCTGAAACTATCTCAATCCTATCTAGATAGGGAGCAAGTTTTCAGGGGAAAAAAAAAAGGACAAGACAGATACAGTAAGGTCAAAAACAGTTTTAACACTATCGCTTGAGTTTATTTTGAGTTAAAATACTGATCACAACTCCCCTGGCCATTAAGGAGTCACTAGCTTAACAGGCTCGATTCACTATAAGAGTAAAAATGCACCCTTATGCACAAGCATGCATGATACGTATATGCTGTGCAAATCTTCCTCAAAAAGCAGGTTTAAAGTACTTCATTTAAAGTCCAGCAACAATCAAAGGAGACGCCAATAACACCCTACTCAAAAACCTTATATAATAGGAGCAGTAAAAGACCAAGAATGCAGATGATTGGTTTTCATGGACTGCAGGCCTTGCAAAAAGCCAGCTCTACTTGCCTGAATGATTCTGATGACATAACAAAATTTGCCAGTAGCAACATGTCATCAGGATGAAGGGACGCCTTTTGTGCACCAACAAGACTGACAACCTGCAAATGACCTCCAGTCAGCTTTGTGTATTTGTCTATCTAATTATCGACTGACAATTTGTCTATGAACTAAACAATCTGTTAAGCATGACCATAAGATTCACCAAAGGAAAAGGACTCCACCTTGTGCTTACACATCAATATAGCAAACAGGACTCCTGAATCAGCAACATCTTGCAGTACAGCCCCAGCAGCTTGTCTAGTTGCATAAGCAAGTGGAAGGCAAGTGTATGCATGAAGAAATGTAGCAGGGTTCCTAGAGAAAATGTTGAAAATTGTCAAATTCTGTAACAATATCCAGCATATGACATTTGACTGCTTAATAGTTATTGAAGGTGGCCTAAAATAAACTAAAGCTAAACATGTCTGAAAGAAGATTGAACATGACAAAAGACATTTCTCCATATGGCATTGTAGAATTCTTCCTTTGTGAGCTAAACATTCTTTCTTTAAAGTGCATAATCCATTTCCTCTTCTCTTTGGATGATTTACATTAACCGTCTAAATAGACTAGATTGCTTATCATTTAGCAAACATGATAATATAATGAAACCAAAATCAGAAACCGCCAGGAACAGCTAATAGGGAAAGCATGCAACTTTGTGAAAAAAAAAGAGAAAATCGAGAAGGGTGAAGAAAAACGAACCAACTGAAAGAATGGATGAGGGAAGAGAAGACGACATCTGTTCCTCCCAGCAAAGGTGTCATATCAAACTTTGGATTCTTCTCAAAGCATCTATTAACTGACTTGGTTAATATCAGTATCATCTGCATCAAATTACAATCATCTAAACCATTAGTACAGAACCTTCATAAGATACTGACTATCAGTGCTGAATTCTTACACCAAATCCAAGAGATCATTAAGGAATGGAGAAAACACAAGTTCAGAATACTAGAAATGTTAAAAAATGAGAGGAAACGGCTTTACTACCTGACCATAGA
Source organism: Eucalyptus tenuipes (assembly GCA_014182365.1). Classification (NCBI taxonomy): domain Eukaryota; kingdom Viridiplantae; phylum Streptophyta; class Magnoliopsida; order Myrtales; family Myrtaceae; genus Eucalyptus; species Eucalyptus tenuipes. Next base: position 24,166,760 of record CM024538.1, on the reverse strand, counting down.
TAAGTTCCAACTGTCCTCTTAATGACTCATAAGGTTCTTCAGTGCAGCTGATGCAGACCAGGTAAATTGGTCCTTTAACAAGAAAAACTACCTGAAATATGAAGGAAGCTACCTTTAACTAACCAGAGAGTGACTCTTTAAGATATTGCCAGCAAAGTATCCATAACTTCATTCATACAAAAATCCCATGTCGTGTACAAGTTCATGACCCTACAAACAGGACCACTAGAGAACACTATGAGGCGACTACTTTTATAGCATCATTGAAATTAAGAAAACTCGACTTAAAATATTATTAGTACATTAAAAAAAAAAAAATTGGGTTCTATTTTCCTTTTCTTCTTCTGTCCCTTCTTGGGTCGTAGCATCATCAAAATTAAGACAACTCGACTTAAAATATTACGAGTACATTAAAAAAAAAAAGTCTTCTATTTGGGTTTTATTTTCCTTTTCTTCTTCTTCTGTCCCTTTTTGGGTGGATGCAGAAAAGGAAGTGTATTTGCCTCCACCACATAAGATACAGCACAAAGCACTTTTCAGTTAACACAAGCAGCACAAAGTTCAGTAATCACATTCACATGGACAGTAAACTGCAAATATAAGCAGACATCATGAAATCTCCATAGAAGCTCTTCCATGTTTCTTCTAAGACAAAAGGTATGACAACACCATCCAAGAAGAGATAGAGAAGTTCTAGCTGAATCCAATATTTGATGGCTGGGGAAATTTCAGATAAGAAAGAGAAGACTATTAATGAATAAGCACCGGTTAAATCACCTGGTGTTTTCCTGCCCTGACCAATTTGACACGGTCTCCGCTGAAAAGATGTTCATGAAGAGATATACTCAATATCTTCTATAGTGTCGAACAACAACGAAGCAAAAAAACGCCAATATTGAATTAATAAACATGATCAGTCGTTAGCTGACCCATTTTCGACAAAAGAAATGATGGCTTGTAATGTTGCAGAAAACCCAGCAAGCTTGTGTTCGTCTCCATATCTGCAAAAAATGTTGAGATAAGTTTATACTCTTCTTCTGTTGGTAAGAATGAGCAACCATAAGAGAGCCAGAAGTGAAACCTGGAATATATTGGTTTGCCAGAGTGACTCAAAATGAAAAAGTGCTTCTTCCTTTTTCTCCATGAAATTGAAGCATCATCCTGCACTTCATTCACGAATCAATCAGGGTTTTTGACAGCAGGCGAGTTAACAATTAATAGAGCAATCAAGCTATTCAAATAGAAAATGGCAACTTTAATGTCATTTTTTTTCTTTTTGACAGAAAATGTCAATTTTGCTGTCTTTATTCAAGTAGCATGACTCACAGCCTATAGGCAATCCCTTTAATGCCCTTATTGCTCTCTTCCTTATTTATTAGCCATGAACAAAACCTCCATTGATCTTTACCCTCCTTTTGGTAGTCAGATATTCACACTTATAAGTGTGAACGCTCATCATTTTGAAATAACTTAACTATTTAGAAACTAGGGAACTGACTCTTTCTGATTTGACATATGATTGCCAAGTAAATTTCACCAGTAGTAACTTTTTGTAATAGATTTTTCAATTCAAAAATTTAATTTCACTACCCAATTCACTAATCTTCCATTTTTCTTGTAATTGATACATTTTGACCAAAATCAGGCCATTTCCAGTGAAATGCTAAAGTCTAAGCCATGTAGCAATGCCCAGGTGGCCATGTGGGAACAATGGTAGTGTTCAGAAAATTGCCCAGGTGTCCACCATGGTAGCATTTTTGGTCATGAAGCTGGCCAAATCGTGGTCAAAGTGCGCCGAATTCTGTTTTTATGAAATTGCACATAAGAGAGAAAACTCATCCCATTTTAATTTGCTGTCTTCCAAGTAGGAAACCAAACAAAAACCAATTCCATTATAAATCAATAGGAATTGACTTATTCAAGGCTCTCTAAGAGATAAAAACTTAATGCCTTGAGTGATCTGTACAACAATCTTATTGGAGAATCCACTAAATTTCAGTAAGCATCAGTATAGGTTACCCTTTGTTTTACTGTTCATCTTGTAAAATCAATTATCAAACGGTGGGGATAAAAGTAAAAGCCCCCACACAACACCTCTTCATAATGCAATATCTTGTAAGGAATGCTACAAGTCTATGCCCAAATTTCATCTTTTTATAGTCAAAACATTTTCGACAATCAGCATATTTTATGCTGGTTAATATTAGGAAAGAGCATGAGGCTGAATTACTGCTCATTTGGGCATTCTCATTTCCTCTAAAGCTGACTTATGGCCTGTAGGTATGTTAAACAGAAGAGAAACTAAACTTTTCTCTCATCCACCTCCTTTTTCTTTGGTCTCGATGTACAACATTGGCTCATCTTAAATTTTGACCATTAAAATGTCTTATTAAGTAAGCACACAAGAGCAACTGCATCGGTATAGAAGCATAATCAAAGTGATGCCCGTTCTGAGAACACGGAACAGGAATGTCCACTGGCAGCGCTCAAAATCGTCCAATTTAGTAATGTCGTTTACTCTGTCAATGCCTTATAACAAATAATTATTTTCTTAACTGAGACTAGTGAAAACCAATCAATGTAATTATCTACACCTCCCAAACCAAAGCATCAACCGAACTACAACCACACCTGTAGTTTACTGGTTCTAGATCAAAGCCATATCTCGAAATCCTAATAAGCAAATTTACTGCCATAATGGATAATGTTCAAGAGCTACTAACAGGATCTTTGATCTTCTGATTTCCTCAAATTCAGCAATGCAGGACTTAAATGGAAAGAGAATGAGAAATGAAGCCTAAGGTTTCCACACTTACAATACCTCATCAACGTGCCGTTTTCCAGGCATCCAAGCGGCCTGCGAATCTGAGACCGCGTCACTCCTCACTTCCTCAATCTCATCCTCCTCTTCCCCAATCCCAATCCGGCTCCCGCTCCCGCCGCTGCTGCTCCCTCTCTCCCCCGCGTAACCGCTGCTGCTGGGGCTCCCCTGCGCCTCCCCTTCCCCCTCCGAATTGCTCCTCCACAAGACCCGCGCCTCTCCGATCTCCTCAATCTCCGTCCGCCCTCCCGCTCTCGCGCTCGCCGCACCTCCGTCCTCGACTTCACCGACCTCCGCAGCAATCCCCTCCGTTCCGCCGGAACCCTCGGCCGCCGCCGCCGCCGCCGCCGCCGCCTCGCCACCGCCGCCGTCGCCGTCGTTCGCCGCGCCGCCATTGGCGAGGTCGGTCACGCGGAGCCGCGAGAATCGGTCCTCGATCGGCTTCGAACCGAGGACCGGCCCCGAACCCGCGCCGGAGGAAGCGGAACCGTCGTCGCCGCCGTCGGAGGAGGACATGGGGGCGGGGGAGTGGAGTGATGCGCTCGCCCCTTTTCCCCCTCGCTTCAGCAGATATTTCGAGGAATATCTGAATCCCGGCCTCCGATTTCGATTCCTGACGTAGTCGATCGCGTGGAGGGGGAGAGATCGTAGGGTTTCGAGGTCATCTGACGAGGATTCGCAGCCTTTTGCGGGGGTCCTCCTTCCTCCCTCCCTCCCTCCCTCCCTCCTACCAGTCTCCTCTCCTCTCCCGTTTTTGGCTCGTTCTCCTCCGCAGCTGATACCTGGCAACGCGAAGCGAAGACCAGTCGGTGGGCGGGGAGAGGATCCGATGACCGGGTCCGGATTTGGGCCGGATCTTGAGCCGGGACGAGGGGGAAGAGCCCAAACGGAGAAGTCCAAAATAGATCGGACCGGGAGATTCTGGGCCCAACCGGTTGGCCAATGCTTTTCCTCTATTTTGGAGTCACGCGAGGAGGTGTTAATTGTGGTTTCTTTAATTGGGTCCTATCGTCATCTCGCGGTGGGCCCGGAGAGAAAAGCAGCTGCCCTTTACAAAAAAAGTTGATCGACCGGAACGTCATGCGTCGCGTCATCGGGCTAAACACATGCCAGCGGGAGTCCTATGGCGACCCGCGACTCGGGCGCGGGGTTGGGTCGAAGCTTAAGGGATTGTCGACAAAAGTGAAGGGAGCGAGACGAGGACCTGCCGGGAATACAGGGAAGACGAGAAGCAGCTTGAAACCTAGAACCAACTTAGGTACGGTCGGTCCCCCATATGTGAAACTGGACTGATTGGTTTGGACTGCTCCCAAGGTCGGTCCATGAAGCAGTGATTTATTCTTTTCCTTTTTTTTCTTTTTTTTTTAATTCCCTTACGAGCGGAAAATTCCAATATTAAAAGGAAAATAAGAGCATTATCTTCGGTTTGTTCTTTAAATATATGTTTACATCATTGGGGGTGTGATGCTAATTGACAATCGACCAGCTTTTCATTGAATTTTATATTCTTTACTCTATTGCATGGCGTCATATTGATATGTCTTAAATAATAAAAGAATGTATATAAATGGACGGACAAATTTATAGAGAAATGCTTAGGGTTTCCTTCTATATATGTGGAAATCATTATTCCATTTCAATCAAAATTGAGTTGTAATTTATTAATTTAGGATTTGCTTCAAAATATAAATTATAATAAGTAAGATATGCTAAATTATGGATCCAATTCCTTATGTGAATCTAGAAACCACTCAGAATCGACCAGTTCAGTTTGGTCCGATTTCCTGGTCGAGATCAAACTGACTCATGCCCCCCAATTCATGGCATCATTTTGTGTCGTAAGTGCCAAATTACGGACCTTTTCGACGACGACATGGAACGAAGAGATGGATAGAGATGGATATGCCTAAAGGAGGCAATGTCAATGCTAAGGTAGATCAATGAAGTGAATAGGGCGGAAATGAACTGAATCATCGACTATCAATCAGTTATCAAAGACTAGGATCGAAATAACTCAGATGTAGCTCTCCCCTGGGTTAGTTCGAGCCTTGAAGCAAAGACCAAGAGGTCGAGTCGCACAAATTTGGGTTGACCCGAAAGAGCCTTCTTCACGGGCAAGTGGTGATGAGTACCACCATAAACACCTGCCCGCTCGGTGAGGCCCAGCCTAGTCACATCAGACCCCACGCCTGGTCCACCCTCGCAACGTGGCCTCAAGAATTCGAGCACTTTTACCTTCGTCGATGGAGATTTTCCGTCGACAATGTGCACAGTACAGAAAATGTCCTTCAGCCTTGATGATGGAGTCACGACGAGCACAGTACTCGTCCATCATCGATAGCTCCTGTCCTAGTCGCGACTAAAGATATCCTAGTCGCGACTAAAGATAGTACTCCGTTCATCACTGCTCGCTACTCCCCCCTGAGTCTCGGCCTCTTTTCATCGTCGGTTCTGATTTGGGGTCATAAAAGAGGCGAGCCCATCGATCGATTCGCGACAGCCAGATACATCGTCCTCGGACCGGCTTTTCGCCCCCCGACAATCCTCGGATACCTGCGTTCCATTCCCAGAAAATCGCTCGATCTTGACATCATTCGCTTCCCCCGCACGCACAATAGACAAAACTGGCAACATAATCAAAAACCCCAATACGGTGCCCGATTTCGATTCCTCATCCCACGGCGGACTTTCGAGATTCACGCAACGCCTTCCGTCACCGGGCCGAAGCAAAGATGAATATATTCTCTCCAGCTTTTATTTTATACAATTTTCTCGTCATACGGAGCATCCGCATCAAGCGATGCAACCAACTGGCAACGAACAATGATGGGACGTCGTCGAAGACCTGGCCCCCCGACGACGGGACGAGCGTACCTTCGCGATTTCCCATAGGTACCGAAATCTGCCCGCCTGTAAAAAAAAAATTCTCGGGCGATCGCGTGGGTGCCCGTGACGACACACCCCAGACTTGCGGTCTCCAACTTCCCTTCCCCCACCCGAAAGCCCCGTCAGACAAGTACATAGTACTGCGCAGCACAATAAAATCCTCCTGGCGCGACGAGAAGCCGCAAAACGACACTCCAGCGCTTCGCAAAACGACACGAAAACCCCCAACCCCCACCCAGGTCGCCCGACCAATGAAAAGCGAGATCGCATATAATGCGGTCAGCTAACCCCTCACCCGTCTCCGGCCCCACCCTCCGCCAAGATCCGACGGTCCTCCTTTCTCCCTCGGTCTCCGCTGCCGCAGCAGCTGCTTTCCGTGCTCCATGATCGTGGTGGTCTTCCCTCAGAAGCGGGGTAGCTCCTGCTTCCCTCCTCCGCCACCGCCTGGTCATTTTCCCATGTTGCCCTCCCGCTCACGGCACGAACCTCGTGAAACCCCGAAAAGGGAAACGAAGCCCTCGTCAGTCAATGGCGGAGAGCTCCACGTTTGACGAGGAGTACGTTGGAGCGAGATTAGCGTTTCGAGCGATTTGTTCCGTCCGAATCTGATATCCGTCTCCGTACGTCTTTGAAAACGCACGTCGAATGCTGTACGACAAAGTCACGATTTCGTCCAGCGGAGCTCCGATTAAACTGAAAGGATTCGCAAATTAATGATTTCGGTTGCTGGGTCCGAGGAACCTCAGCCCGTTTTCTGATGGATGAGAAAACCTCGATCGAGAATCGATTAGTTAATGACGGATAAGATCCGAGGGCGGGGAAGGCTGGCTTTTCCACTAACAAGCGGAAGCGAACCACGTTACCGGTCGGCGGATTCGTAGAAACCTCCATAAAAGCTCGTTCAAAAGGAGAGGAAAAAAGGGTTAAATTGAAGGTCAATCGGAGATGCCACCGCGGGTTCCCACGGCACTTTAAACACGCTAAAGCCATCGATTTCAGAGGGTGTCTCGATCACTCTTTAGCATCCACCTCTGTCGTGTTCCCACGTAGAAAGTTAGAAATGGAGTTCGCAGTCGGTCAAGAATCGCTTGGAAAAAGAAGGACATTTTATAACATAGAAATATCATTCCAATACCAAAAAGAAAAGCCACCTCAAGAGTCAAGACCACAAAAAAAAAAAAAAAAAAAAAAAAAGAGAAAAAAAAAAAAAAAACCAAAATTTGGGGTTAGAAGTAGGAAGCCCCCTCGAAGAAGTTACCAAGAAAGACCAAAAAAAAAAAAAAAAATGTGGCGCCATCCGATGATCACAAATTTCTTCATTTTTACCTAAAACGAATATTCTGTAATAAATCCCTCCGTAGTTACTCAGAAAACAGCGAAAACTTGGAGCTCGCGCCTTCCTCCTCCGTCTCCTCTTCTCAGTCCTCGAACCCCGTCTTTTCCCAAATTGCGTTCCGGACCCTGCTCAGATCCCTCCCCTTCAGGGTCCTCCCGACCCCCTCGTGCACCGACGACGCGATCCTCGTCCTCGCCATCTGCCTCGCCAGGAACTCGTGCGGCGGCACCCGGCCCCCGTCCTCCCCTCCCCCGCACGCGTCCTCCTCGTCCTCGGAGTAGCACGTGTCCCCGAGGCTGTCCCGCCCGCGGTTCTCCCGGTACTCCCCCCTCAGGATCTTCGACCAGTCCGGGATGTTGACCGGCAGCGACGACGGCGTCGAGCCGCGCCGGTCGCCGCCGTCCCCCCGCCTGGCGGCCGCGGCGGAGGACGCGGACGACTTCTTGGCGGAGGCGCGGGAGGAGGAGTCGGAGGAGGCCCAGACGGGCCTGCGGACCTCCGGCGGGGAGCTGTAGATGACGTCGGACTCTTCGAGCTCGAATGCGCCGGGGTCGTGGGCGGCCGCGGCGGCGGCGGAGGCGGCCGGCTCGTGGGAGAAGAAGCGGTAGTTCGCCCGGTTGGCGAAGTAGCTCTTGCTCGCGGCCATCGGACCGGTCTCGAGATCTCTTCCTCGCTCTGTAAAATTTCCACTCGCTTCCTTCTCTCTCTGCGTTTCGATACGATTTGATTTTTGGGCGAGAGATAAGAGAGAAAGAGACGAGCCCGTGGTTTTTTGGGTTTGAAAAAGGGAGGTGGGCGTGCTTTAATAAAGGGTTGGGTTCGGGGAGAGAGAGAGAGTCTGTGTTTGTGTATGTGGATAAGGGAGGTTCCCCTTTCTCTCTCTCTCTCTCTCTCTCTCTCTCTTCCCCGCGCCCGAATTACCGAATTACCTCCCAGCCTGGGCCCGTGCGGTCGCGCCACGTCGGATCCCCGGAGACCCGCGGTCTCGTTGGGCCGGGCCCCGCCCGAGACCCGAGAAAACGAAGTAGGGGACCCGTTTGTCCCGGACCTAATTATTGATGTATAATACGGATGATTACGAATATTAGGCGAGGAGTTGCGTTAAAATACGCAGGCGTAAATGATTGCACTCGATGGATAAGAGAAATAAAAATTTATCTTTGCTACGTAGAGCTCTGCAAACTTGTACCCTAGTTATCTCCGTCGTCGTCCATTTAGCTAGTCATACTTTTGACAATCAATCATTATACAAATCGAACATGACAAAACGCGACTTAAACTAAAAAGAAAAAAATTATAATGACACGCGTCTTCCTTGCCGACGAAGATTGAATTTGGATCGTCGCCGCAGTTGTGACGGAGAGCCACGGAGCAAGATATCTTTTATTTGGGATGACCTTGAAATGACGTATATTTGCTCCATCGATGAATATTTTATTCGATATATGAACAGAGCGATTTGGACATAGAGATTCGTACTCCAACAACATATCATAATACTTGTACTCGCGAGGGAAAAGGGAAACCACGTTGCGATCCACGGTTTTCGTAAATAGTCACGAAATGAGACAAAGCTAGTGGAATCCTCGTACAGATGGCTCGCTCGTCAATAAACTAAAACCTGCTAAAAAAAAAAGAAAAAAAAAAAAAAAGATACTTGGAGCCGAAGCGAACGAATCGGCGTTCTTTCTTATCGAAAGAGAGAAGGGCTGCGAACGAGATGATCGTCAAGTAGGCTCCATGGACTCGTTTAATGAGCATCGAGTCAGTTTTCCAGAGCAGGGTTAGGCGCTATTTAATAATCTGAACCCCGATTAAATTAAATTAAATTGTTCAAGAGCGGTTCATCAGAACGAGGAAGTTTCCATGGGAGCTTGACTGGTGCACCGCATTCATCTACCCAATCACTCCGGCTCGAGCTTGATGCCCTTTTTGAAGTCATTGAGATGATGCCCTTGACTTTTTTTCTTTTTTCTTTTTAAAATTTTTGGGCGAATTCTAAATCATTTAATTTACTATGTTCATGACCATGTGCAATCTAATTCTTATTTCCTTTCTCTCGAACTAAGAAAACATTCAAGTGTAGACAACACACAAAAGACAAAAATGACCAGCATTATAAGATTGCATGGTCTGAGTTAGGCCGGTCCAGCACCAATCTCAGGAACTGTTGGTCCTTAATTTTTTAGATCAAGGACCGACCCTATTGAGCTTGGGACTGAGGACTGAACCGGCCCTATTGGTCTAATCTAGTTCTAGGGTCAACCCAAGACCAATCAACAATATGGCATTGATTATAAACACCAGTACATATCCAATATAAATTTAAGATAACGTAACAATAGAATTTCATAGAGCCCAACTAACACTGTTTTGTGAATATTTATCTCGGAAAGGAAAGAAAAAGTAAAGTGAAAAACATAAAAGGCCAAAAGCAACATGAGGTTAAACCATGCACCTTCATCTGATATTCAACATGACAAGTCTACAGCTTAAAGAGAATTTCAAATAAAAACTCTAAAAACCTTTGTAAGCAAGAAAGTTTGAGAAATATAATTATCTACACATTACTTTTTTCTTTCAAATAGAGAAGTGAGCACCCCTACCAAGTATCATCTGAATCAATTGAAGAAATCTACCATTACCAAGGAAATACCGCTTCTCAAATATAGAATTCTACACTAGATCCACACTACTAACACTCCAGGAAAAGATTAGTGGAAATCATACTTAAAACAAAAATAAGCACCAAGTTCCAACATTCATGAATGATACCAATAACTTGACATGGTGTTGATTGACTTTTTATAGCCTATGATTTTCAAAGTAATGGGCGAGCCAGGCAAGTGTCGAGTAGTGAGCCAGGGGAGAGGCAAGTGGCGAGCAGTGAGGCGAGGGGCGAGCACTGCTGTGAGGGGCGAGCAGCGAGTAAGGAGCAGGGTGAGCGTGAAGCGTTGGTCATGAAGAGGGTTTCTAAATTTCTAATTAGGGTTTTGGTCTTTTTGATTTACTTGACAAAGATAAAAAAGAAAGAAGAGGATAAAAGAGAAAGAAGAGGATAGAACGAAATGCCGGAGGAGGATGACTTGTTAATGGCATTAAAGTTAAGTTAGGGTTAGACTTTAGAATAGATAAAAAAATATTTTATATAACGTATTAAATATATAATATATAATATATAACATATATAGGATTAGTTCGGTTTGGACCAACCATAAACTCGTAAGACCTAGGACCAATCCACGTACTATAGGGTCCAGAGGTCCTAGGACTAAGGACCGACTTAGTCCCTTTAGGAACTAGACCAAGCCCGACAAGTTGGATTGGTCCAGGGTTAGTCCAGAGTCAACGTTGGACCGATGCTCACCCCTACTACACCACATTCATCTACCCAATAACTCCAGCTCGAGCTTGATGCCCTTTTGAAGTCCTTGAGGTGATGCCCTAGATTTTCTTTTTCTTTTCTTTTGCGAATTCTTAATCATTTAATTAATTACGTTAATGACCGTGTGCAATGTAATTCTTATTTCCTTTCTCTTGAACTATATAAACATTCAAGTGTAGACAACCAAGGTTGACAAAAGACAAAAGACAAAAGACAAAAACGACTGACATTATGAGATTGGCTTAGTGGTTGAGACGGTCGACATCTTCTTCTAACTCTATATCACCAGTGTCTTTAGATCAAGGAGCTATTCGTGGCGGAGAAATAAAATTTATTGAAGATTTCAACAAAATCAACTGAAAAATGGGGAATTCCTAAAGCTCAACTCAACCAAATCTATTGGCAATGAAAATGCAAATTCTTCTCTTAATCGGATTACGTAATCCAAACAGAAGAAAGGGATGTTCCTCTTTCGATCCTCTTAGTTTTAAGAGATCCAAGCCTACTGAATTATGAGGAATCTATCATTGGAACTAATGGATCGATCCGTTTTATTAATATCCCAATTTTTCGGTCTCCCTAAAAATAAAACCATTCTCCGAGCATTAACTCTTCAGCTTAAAACACATTATTACAGAATAACCCATGGATCCATTCCTTTAGCGATTGTTCACAAAATCCATTACAAAGCTAGGCTCTTTACTTTCGGCAGCAAAGCTTTTAGACATGATCCAAAAGGATAAACTCTTCTCCTTCGAAAAGATATTTCTAGCGCCAGCACAGTTATTTTTAGGTCATCAATTGGAGCTAAGTGATTCTCCCATATCAATGAGAATTAAAAACCGTTGATCCCCAACAAAATTTGAAAATGGAGATCCCGCAATTATCACCCAATATGCAACCAGTTTCCTAGAAAATCATTTGACCTCGAATCATCAGATGATCTCCATCCTCACATTCCTCCTATAATCACCCTTCCAAACAGTAGTAGCTCCTCCAGTCTAGGAATTCCACTTCACCTAACAACCCACAAATTATCGCTAGTATTAGTGGTCTTGATAACAGATTTAGATTTTTGGACTTGTTCATCAACAAGAATAAACAAATCCGAATTCAGAAATATTAGATTCTTTGAATTATTCATCCATGGTTGAAAATCAATATACCAATTCTGAACTTCTTATCCTAAAAAAAATGTTCGGACGAAACAGAACGTTCTTAAACCAATAATTTAATTCAGAAGAAAATACAAAAACCAGACAATAATTTTTTTTATCACTTTTTTGAATCAACCCAAGAAATTAAAAATAAAATAAAATATCAGTCACATGTATGAACATAGAACTCAGATATTTTTCTTTGATTGGCTAGAAGAATATTTTTTTTAACAAAGAGAAATCCAGGCCCTTGACAAACATTTCAAAAGGGGATTAGACGCCAGCCAAATTATTGAATCCAATCGCCCTCCTCTTAAAAAATTAAAAACCAATATATTCAAAGTGAAATAACAGCCTCTCCTATCTAAAATATCTGCTGAAACTAGTAGTTTACATACTGAAAAAATTATTGAACAAAAAAAATTATACAAACCAATATCTCCATATAATTGGAAAGCAATTAGATAGAATAGAATCCTCTGTACAAAGTTCTTTTATCCAAATGCTCCCTAAAATTAAAACTCTTTTAAATCGCCAATTTTTAAAACATACGAATTTCTAAAAAATATGCTATGTATAGTCCAAAAGATGGAGACTAAAATAAAAGTTTAAACTATATATGCATGATATTTTTTTTATTCCCCAATTGCATCAACTGAGAAATTTGCATATTTTGACCATTCACAAGGGTTTTGGCTCGCATCTCACCACACATTTGATTAATGCTTCATACAAATTTCATAATATCATGAACTTAGTTAAAATATAAAATGTATATTACATAAAACTTTTAAGCCAATTATGCACTTAATTTCAAGTATCAAACTCAGAAGTTTTGAGTTGGATTACATGTGCAACGGGCTTGAAAAATTCTTTCACCAACACGTATTGGGTTTGCATGTCATAGACTTCGTCACCAGATCGGTTTTTTGCACGAGACAAAGTGTTCATATATTAAGGCACTTGTCAAAGCAACCAAAACAAAATTATTTTGTAACATTGATAGTAACAATGATGTTTCAACGGTACAGAAGAATTCTTTTAGACTGCACTACCATTTGGACAAAAGAAAATTATGCTTTTAGGCATTTCGGAATATTTGTAAACATGAGTACTTTCTTGGAAATATAATAATGGTCATTACAAGTAAATTGGATCATGAGTCTAGCGGCTAATGAATTTTCCCAAGCCACGTGGATCTGGGGAACACTTCCGGACAAACTTGAGCGAAGCAACTTAGTTATAAAAGTCGCCCCGACCTGATTGGACATGATGCGGCTTGGTCGAGAATGTAGTTCCTAATTTGTTTAGGATGGGCTGGAATAATAAGTTAGGCTCGATTAAGCTGAGTATGCACCAATGAGTAACTTGTCATTTTACGTCTCTAGATACACTTTGAAATGTGAATAATATCAAATAGTGCTCTTCAGTAGAAGTGAGCACCGATTCTCAAAATTTAAAACAAGTGTGGTTCCTAATTTCCTTAATAGAATTGGAATTGGATCAATGGACCCGACTGTCTTATAATAAAATTTAGGGCGGGAGCGACTGGTCATCTCCCTCAAGGTGATATTTACTGTTAGACTTTGCACGAAGCAAGAGATTACGAGGCAAGGAGTGTCGGTTTCCATTAGGTCGTAGTGCCTGAAATTTCGAGGCTTGGAGGCTGAGAGTGCAGGCTTCATCTAATTAGCAGCGAGGAAGATGCATGGTTCAAGCGGTAGCCGCAAGCCAGAGGTAAGGGGAGTCCCGATAATTTGACGATTGAAATTTCCCAATCATTTGCTTTACACAAATCCGTGCATGTATCGAAACATATACCCAAAAAAAAAAGAAATATAGCCAGTCCCGGTCCCGGTCCCGGTCCCGGTCCCATCCGTTCGGTCCGATCAGCCGAGGGCATCGTGAAACATCCACGATGAAAAGAAGTTCGATTTTGAAGGTTTTAACCGTACGCAGCACGATTCACTAAAGCAGTCGGTTTCTTAAAAGGAGTACCGGGCCCGTTTTTCACATGCAAAGTACGAAAGGAACAAAAGAAGACTCCACCCCCCCCACTCTGTTACCCTTTCCCCTAGCCCGTCTGCTGGCGCCACGCGTCGCGGTAAAGTCCAAAAGAGGCGACGACGAAGGAGGAGGCGGGGGAGGTCCTCCCGCGCTGCCATCGACAGTCGTTTTGCCTGACTCCCCCGATCCTGGAAAACGGGACGAAAGGCAGCCGGGGGTGGGTCCCTCTCGTGTTCCAGACGTCCGACGATCGCGACACGTGCGTGGCACTCGCGTACGGACGACATCCCCACGCGGCGTCTGCCTATCTCGGCCTTGATGGCACGTGAAGTGGGGCCCCCCCTCTCCCCAGCTGGACCAGGCCCGGGGCCACCGGGCTTCCCCCTGCGTCGCCTCGCTGTCGCATCTCGCCGAGACGATGCCGTTTTTACCGCGGCAGGGTTCGCGGGAAAATGTTATTAAAATGTTGCCGTGAAAGCTTTATCGGACTTTCAACGAGCAATAAGATAACCACACGCAATGGCACGAGGAAAACAACGCCTTGGAAATCCCAACCCGGTGAATTAACAAGTGCCACGAACGCTCTTTACCGTGATCTTCGTGATCTTTTCTTTATCTTCTGATGACATAAAATTATTGGCTATTTAATTCCCACCAAGATCGTGCAAATCTCATGAATGGATTAGTTTTAAACCTTTAATCTATATGGACAATTCTTGATTAAAGCGTTTTGAACCCAACTGCTAAAATTTGAACAAGTGACCGAATCATTGATTTTTGAGAAGATAATCTTTTGAGATCTCAACTCGTGATAAATGCAGTTTATTGTATCATTCTATTAAGGGAATAGAGAAAGATAACCAGTTACTTCTAGGCATTAATAAGGATGTTCGCCTATTTTGAATTACTCTAAATGAATCATAACTACTTGGTTCACCTAGTTATCAAAAATCTGAGACCGACATGCTTGTCCTCGCAATTCCGCTAGCTCTCCAAAATTTAGATCGTCTCTCTTGATGATATAGAAAATGTCCAAGGGTCATTGCTAACGTAGATCATTAACATTGCTCAATAACATCTTCCCAAGACGGGACGAGATGACCACCCAATGGCCAAAGCGGCGTTACCTTTTTTTTTTTTTTTTTTTATTGGCCCTACTATATTTTTACTTTAACCCTCACTTTCAAACTTTTGCTTTCGCTTCCTTACAAGGCGTGGGCCAAAAACCCACACCCGAAACTAAACCCACCCAACCTCCCGAGAAAGTGAGATTCAAACCTCCCACCTCCCCTTTTGGAAGGTTGGAAACGGATTGCGTTACCTGCCTTTTAGAGGCGTGTTCTGAAAATTCTTGGAGAAAAGTAAATGAAATCGCTGGAATATTACATGCGTGATCATTAATATAATTGGCGATAATGTACAAATTCGGGAATACGTGAAAGTTTCGGGTGCATTACGCAAAGTCTCAGATTCATCGAGTTGGGTTGTTGAACGTTGAAATGGGCGGGGAATGGGATATGGTTTTCCATGCTTTTCACGTGAAAGCGATATATATTCCCTCTTAATCGCGTTTTCCTTTTGGCCCCGGACCTCTAATTGTGCACTTTTCGAGAAAAGCGGGTCTGTTCCGTTTGTCAAAAGAAATTAGGGGCAAAATTGAAAAAAAAGGTAGTTGATTAGGATTCCAAGATAATGACAGCGTAAATGGACTACGAATGGTTTATTCCTTGCATCGATGTCGACATTGTCCAACTATTTATACCTATTCGACCTAAAAAATAAACTATTTATACCTCTTCTTTCTTCCTTTCATAAATATCTCGTATATTATAGAGGTAACGACATAAAGGATTTACAAATTTTAGCTTAATATGCAATGCGATTATTGAATTTTTAATTTGTTTAAAATAGTTTTTGTATTTTAGTATAATGTGTAATGCTATCTTTGAATTTTTAATTTGTTCAATGTAATCCTTAAATTTTTTATGAATGTTAAAACTATTTCCTAGACTATATGAAAATAACTAATGTCATCATTCCATTAGTTGAAGTTTAGAGACAACAATTGATGTTTTTATATAGCTCAAAAATAGTTAGAACATGTAACAAACATCTAGGGATCCTTAGTAAAAATTGCACGTTGGGCTAAATTATATGAATCACATTAAACAAATTGAAAGTCGGTAGATCACATTGCATATTGAATCATAGTCCAAGGACCATATGTGTTATTTTTCTCTATATTATATAAATCTCAATTGAATCCTCCATCCTATTATTGTTGTTTTATTTATCAATTCCCTAAAATAATTCAAAATTCATCTGTTTTTTTTTCTTGGTACAACGATGTTTACCAATTCCTTTTCTATCTTTTTCTCAATTTTCACTGAATCGCGTGCCCTCTTGCTTCCATAAAACAGTTTCGGTTGGACATATATATATTTTAACAAGATCAATGCACAGCTCTATCGAGATCGTCAATGTCTCGAACCCTAAACCAAAAGGCACTCCATGACGACCTCATTACACAAGTCCCTTTGGATCTCTAACCCCAGTTGTGCTAATCAACATTATCATCTCCTACTGATGCTTGCGAGGTATACTTTGTTAAACAATAAATTTGGGACTAGATACGATGAAGAATACTTTATCCTTAGGATATTACCGACGGGTGCTCTCGGAGATTAAAAAGAAGAAAGAAAAGGACATGGTTAATAATCGCCGTGCTGCTTATTAGCCAAGTCTATATGCAATCAACGTCTCAATAGCACTTATTAATAAATTACTTCTTTATTATTAAATCAATTAACCTCTTCCAATCCGTGGAGAGCACTTGGTTTCTGAATAAACAAAAACGCAAAAAGAATCAAGCTAATTAAACGAAGCATCCGATGCGACTTAGAGTTAGAGCTAGCTTTAAGCCTGCAAAAGAGAAAGGCGCCATCTCGCACTAGAAAAGGCCCTCCGATTCAAGTGGTCACTGGGTTTCGTGTTTCGTTTTACGACTACAAAAGGATAGGAACCGACTTCGCCGTGGAAATCGAGATCCAGGTTTAAGCCTTGTTTATGGGTTGGTAAAGATAAGTAAGATGAAAAAAAAAAAAGAGAGCATATGATAAAGTCGCTCGTCACGAAAAAGAGAAGATGTATAATGCATAAACTAACTAATCCCGTACTTTAGTCACTTGAGATTCCACCGACTTTGGCTCGTTAAAAACATGGGAGCATGTTTCTTTTTCATCCGCCACCTTGCTCCTAGTCCTCGCCAAAGCAAACACTTTGAAGGACAGAGAGAGAAAAAAAAGAGAGGGTAAATGCATTGCGAGCACTAAAATTTTTTTACTAAAGTACGATTGAATTTTGAATTTTCAAAAATACAATCGAGTATTAAAATTTGTCAAATTAATGTAATAATCAATTCATTTAATTAATTTTATCAAATTTGATTTTTCGAAAAAAAGTTGATGTGACTTTTTTTTTCATTATTTTATCTCTCCTATGTGGCGTTGATGTTAAATAAAACATCAAAATGATGTTGTTATGATTGAAAAGTCAATTTTCAACCTAAAATTTAGTAAAATTAGATTTTAAAAAAAAAATCAAAAATTTTATTTTTGAAAGAAAAAACTGCAGGCAAGAGGGCTAAAAGGCCCTCTGCATGTAAGCGATTTTTCTATTTCCGAAATAGATTTTTATTTCGAGATTTGAAGAAAGAAATCGGAAGAGGCTAAAATTTTTAACTTCTCAATTTAGCGACCCTAAAGATCGCAAGATCCAGAAGATTCGGCTGAAGGCACCTTCTCTTGGATTCGGCGAGGGTCATTGTCCTTGGTCAGGCCTTGGCAACCTTCATTAGCCACAGTTGATGCTCCATTGGGAATGGGGCGGTGGCCACAGGTGGAGGGCCTAGCTCTCATTCCGCCAGTGTTTTCTTTCTTTTGCTTTTTCTGTGTTTTTTTTTTTTTAATCTTTTAGCCCGTTTACTTTGTTGTTTTTTATTTGGTCTTTTTTCTTTTTTAAAAATTTTGGACTTTTTAAAACATAATTTAATTAAAATTTGGTATAAAAATTAGAATTAATGATGGCGTGTTAGTGCTCAGTTAAACCTAACGCTACTTGAAAGAGGGATGATGATGATGATCAAAGCCATGTCGGCATTTTATGTTAGGCAAGTTTGGCAAAATTGATATAATGACTAGATTATTGTATCAATTTGAGAAGTTTAAGAATTTTATTATATATTTTGAAAATTGTAGAACTCGATCACACTGTCATGATAAATTTGAGGATTTCTGTTGTACTTATTTATGAAGTGAAAATTTGAATGTGGGAATAGAAAACGAGAGTAGGTGAAAGTAAAAGTAGCATTAAAAGGTATTCGCCCATATGTATAATTATCCAAATTGTAAACTTACCCATCTTAATCATGGAGCTGTTACTCGACGTAGCGTGCATAGCATACTAAACACAGGCCAGTCCTTTTTGTGTTCTCCTTATTAAAGTTTTCTCGTTTTCAAACGAACTTTGGGACGATTGGCAAAGTTTCAAAAGGAGCTGCGCAAGCATATAGAGAATAATAAAAAAGCGAAAGATATTAGTGACACTTTAGGGATTCTCAAATCTAGTCCAATCAACATATGCACCCCATAGTTGAATTATGGTGTGTTTGATTCGATTTTGGGGAATGTCTTTGGAAAAATGTAAAGGTTAAATGGATTTTTTGAAATATAATTAGTGTTGGTAAAATGTATTTTAGAAAATCGTTGAAAAGCAACTGATAAAGATTATATCTTGTGAAGAATTTTTGCAAATGTTTTTTTTTAATTATAAAAAATCTCAAACTATTTGTTGGTGTAACTCAGCTACGGTTGGCTAGGATGGCGATGGCTCGTCCTAAAGAGTTTTGGGGCCTTAAAGGGTTTTGTCAATGTCAAACCAAACGCATCCATTTACTTGCCCGGTAAGCATCTTTGAACGATTGAATGTGAACCATAGAAAATGCGGGGCAGAGAACAGCTTCCCTCTAGTCTCATTTCGCTCTCGGTCTCGGGCCGAGAATGGACAGTGACACAGTGTGCCTGCCTGGAGGAATCGTGGCCATTTGCGCAAGAGGGGAAAAGGACGCGAGCGGGGGGAGGGGCGAAGGCGAAAGCGACGCGCATTATGCCACAAATGTTCAGCAGATGCTTACATAGACAGTGACCATAAAAGGGTGGACATTGGACCGATGGACTAAGGATAAAGGCGAAAGTGGTTGTAACTTGCGAACTTGAGGCTCTGTTCTCTCTAGAAATAGAGAGAGAGGAGAGCATTATTGTTGCGTCGTGCATGATCCGAAAGTGAACTGGGGGGCTTCTGATTTGACCCCCGAATACCTGTTTGCCACTAAGCTTTTGCACTTGCTTTCAGTCCCTTTTTGCAATCGAGGTCTGATGAGTCCTGTGCCGTCGTGGATAGCTCGTAGAACATGATCCACATTCGCTCCATGAGCGAGCTCTTTCCTAGTTTTTATGGTAATTTAGACTTTAAAATGGCACTGGTTGGGAAAAAAATAAAAAAAGATGCGTGGAAAAAAAAAGGAGCAAGTTCAATCCGGCCCCACCTAAAATATCAATATCCATTTTAGGTATTTTATTTTTACATAATTGTAATTCTACCCGTGTGAGATTTATGGAGCGTGCGGCAGTGCAAACTTGAGCGATGAGGAGTCGAATGGAGGGCAAGCGGTGATTGTTTCCTTTGATTGAATAATGGAAGTTTTCATGAACATATGCTTTAAATCCATGATATCTTGTGCAAAGTCTTTACATCTCACTTCCCCTTAATTAGAGTATTACACGGGTCTATTTATCTCGCCCCCAATCTATGCGTGCATGTCCATTTCACCCTTCCGTCTCTTATTTTTAGACTCGTATTGTAATTAACTCAGTAATGTCACGCTAATCTGTGATGAGTAAAAGTATAAATGTGGGCTTCTCTTAAAAATAAAATAAAAAATATATAAAATACTCAAATAGTTGAAATGAGAATATCTATGCGTGTACGAAGAGAATGACCAATGACCTAAACTGGGTCTCCATCACGGTTCAAATTGCAAGTAGGCAAGTCTGGGCTTTTATTTCATGAGCCTATATAGGCCCAAAGCATCAAGTGCTCGAACCTCCAATTTAAGATAAAATGGTTGGGCCAACATTGGATTACACATAAAACGATTCACGATAAATTGTCGGTAGTCAACCTTGATGCCCATCACATTTAACTTGGGAAAATTCTCTAAAAAGTCCTAAACCCAATGTACGGTGACCAACTCACTTCTAAACATTTCAATTGTATCAATTTAGTCCTAAACCTTTTATAATTTTTTAACTTAGTCATAAGCCTTTCAATATTGACTATTTTTTTTCATGATTCAATGCTGCCAATTTAGTCTTTAACTTTTTGATAATTTGCTCATTTATTCCATCTAATGCTCCACTTGGCTCGGGGGATATAACTCAGTTGGTAGAGCTCCGCTCTCTTTTACAAAATATAGTTTTTACCAATGGCATCTACATTAGCTTTTTAATATATTTTTATAATTTACTTTACAAAACATTTTTTGCATTCAGAAAGAGAAATGATTAAGTGATGGTCTTTAGTCTACTATGATAATAAAAATTAATTTTGGACCACAAAAAATCAAATAATAAATAATTATAAAATATTATGGGGCCCATTTATTTCAGAATTTGTGGCTAATAACAAACTGTTATTCTCACGGGTATCCAAAAACTGTTATGCTAGCAAAATCCATTTGGAAAACCCTTTTGATGGACAATGGATAAAGTTGAAGCGGAGAAACTTGAGAAAAGCGTACGCGATTTTACTGTACATATGATCGAGAGAAGAGAGAATATGGTGATGGCTGGTGATGTAGATGGCTTTGGAGATGATATCCTAGGACATATTGGGAAGGCTCTGCTCGATGCGGACAAGAGCAAAAGAATCATGGTTGATAATATGGTGGATGAGTGCAAGACACTCTACGTTTCCGGACAAGAAACCGCCAATTCAACCACAACATGGATGTTATTCCTCCTAGTGATTTATCCAAAGTGGCAAGGGAAGCAAGAATGGAGGTTCTTAATGAATTTGGGAATAAAGATCCTGATTTTTTATGGAACTGGAAAACTAAAGAAGGTAGAGAATTCGACTCGAGTCTTGGTCTGGTCGACCTTTTTCGGTTCACTTGAATTCTGAGTTTAGACATGCTGCCTAACTAATCATTTTTCCCTTTTCATGTGCAGATTAGAATGAACATAAATGAAACTCTGCGGTTGTACGCCCTATAGTAGGTTTGACTCGAAAAGTTGGCCCGAAACAGAGGAAAGGGAGACTTGTTCTTCCTGCTGATATTCACGTCTTTGTACCAATTCTTAAGCTTCACAGTTACCCTGATATCTCGGGGAAAGATGTGCGTCGATTCAAACCAGAGCGATTCTCAGAGGGTAGCTCCAGCTACCAACAACAATGCGGTTGTGTTCATCACCTTCGGCTTCGAACCTCGATCTTGAGTTGGGATGAGCTTCGTGACGACCGAAGTGAAAGTTACCCTTTTGATGATCCTCTGGCGCTACACCTTCGAGTTGTCCCCAGCGAATATCCACCGCCAAGTTCATCACCATACGATGTTCAATTGCAAACGTGCATAAATGCCTTCATAGCTCAATTTGACAGTGGCTTGTGAATTTTTGGTTCCAGAGTGATATTTATAAAGAGTATAAAGACATCTTTCTCTTGATTTCCAATGTATTTTCTCAGTATATAGTCTATTTGGTTTGCCAAGACTCTTCATGGCGTAGAATCTTGTATCCTGGCTCTTGTAAGTCGTCATTTTCTAGGCATGTACCTCCTAGGCTCTTACATGTGGTTAGGTCTGGTTGAACATATGTTGAACAAGATAAAGAATGAATGTCTAATGACTGACATGGATGACAATAAATATGAAATTCGATTGTCTTATGGAATCTAGTCTTGAGACAAGACATGCCTAATAACCGATGACCAGCATCTCGAAAGCTCTCTGAATACCTTTAGTACAAGACATGCCTAAAGATATTTTGAAATACCGCATTTCGGAATGCAAAGATTTTTAATTTCTTCAAATTTTGCCCTCACTCAACTTTACAATTTTGAAAATGTCTTTGAAAACCCTAACTTTGCCTTAGCCACTGTTGAGCAACCAAGCAACCGAGGAGCAGCCGGTGTGCCATCATATAGTTTAAGGTTTTTTATAACAAAAAAAACAAAAAATAGATTAGTGGCAATTGAAAATCATTTGCATGTTCATGACTTAAACCCTAAGTCACAAATTGATATGGGCTTATGAGAGCCCGATTTAAGTCGAGCTTAATAATACATTAGTTGAGCTCCTCGGTGAAACATCGTTCAGGGAGGTCACGACACTTGGTTTAATGGGATCTCTTTTTTCCCCAACAATACACTGCTTTTGTTGAAAAGTAATGCTTTAAAGACTTTTCTGAGCATGGGGGTCTTCTGTTTCGATCATGTGATCATCTAGATGCGTGTTCGTCTAGGCTGCATATGTTTAAAAGAAGAAGTTAGCTAAAGCCTTTTCGGATTTCCAACATTATTCCCGAGCAATAATGGATCCAGCAATGAATCTCCTCATGCAATAAGCCTCTGTATCTAATGTCACCATTGAAAGATACTTGATTGTGAATGCGCTAGACAAAGTCGTGTTTAGAAACTGCAGCAGTTTTAATTCTTGTTGCCGGTTGAGATGGGGATCTTAGTTACAGAACATCGAAAACCAGTGTCGGATAGACTTGTCATCCTAACAAGGTTTGCTTAGATTATGTGAGGTGGTGATTCTAAGAAACATGAATACAACTTATCTGTTTTTGAACAGCAAGAAGGAAAAAGAGATGGATTCATTCAGATGCTTTACTTCGTCGGCCCATAAAGGCCCAAAGTATCAAGTGCTCGAACCTCCAATTTAAGATAAAATGGTTGGGCCAACATTATTTGCACATTAATTGATTCACAATGGATTGTCGATTGTCAACCTTGATGCCCTTCACACTTAACTCGAAAAATTATCTAAAATGTCTTAAACTTTTTGTACGGTGATTAATTCAGTTTTAAATATTTTAATTATACCAATTTAATTCTAAAATCTTTGATGATTTATCAATTTAGTCATAAACCTTTCAATATTACTAATGTAGTCATTAACCTTTTGACAATTCATTAATTTAGTTATAAAATTTTTGACAATCTACTAATTTAGTCCCTCCAATTACTTTTGGTGGTGAATCACTATGCTTTAGTCATCATCGATTGTCCTATATAGTATAATTGGCGCTAATGTCAATAATTTTTTGTATTTTTTATATTTTCCTAATTTTTATAATATTTTTGATTTCTTTCTTTCTTTTATCTCTTCTTCCTTGCCCAACAATTGGCAAAGGAAAGGGAGAAAAGAAAGAAAATAAAAAATAAAAATCCAAAAAAGTTAAAAAATTAAAAATTATCCACGTCGCAATTACCATATCACGTAGAATGATAGACATTCATGTTGCGATTTCCAGTTAAAATTAGCCGAAATAATTAACTTACCAATTGTCGAAATGTTTTTTACTTAATTGGAAAATCGCGAAAAAATTTAAAAATTAAATTGACACAATTGAAAAATTGAGAGGTAAATAAACAAATCGTCGAAATATTTAAGACAAAATTGGCATAATTGACAAATTTTGAGGCTAAATTAGTAGGCGTATAATAAATTTAAAAAAAAAATTGGATAATTTTCCCACTTAACTCCCACCACTCATCGAAGGCTTGATTTTCCTATTCTTTTGGAGGAAAAGGGTCATTGCATATAAATAAAAGAATATAACCGTCGTCGTCGTCACCATTACATCCACCGGCCAATTTGGAGATCATGCGGAGCAGACTTGGGCGTTTGTGGGTTTGGCGGTCAGACACGTGGCTGCCTAGCGGCCGCAACTATGTCCTTCACTTTCAGTACAGCAAAGAAAATGCTTCAATTACGCAATTTAAGATTTTATTAAACAAAAATGGGGCGGCGGAGGTGGCTGGCTTCGCCTTATATTATGCGTGGTCGGTTCTTGCAAATATGTTTTCTTTTCCTCTAATTATTAGTCAAATACGACATGTAAATGCAACCTATGCAATTTAAATAGTTAATTGCAACTTAGAAGTTCTAAGTTAGAGGAATCGAGCTTGGGGGGCTTTTGGTATGTGAAATTTATGAACGTGATATTTTTGTTTGGACAAAGGGAATAGAGCGTGAACGAAGTTAGAAGAGAATTGAAGGGGGATAGAAAGAGAAGAGTACCAATACTACCGACGAACTGATCCGATGGAAAGAGACCTCCATATTAAAAAGTCCGGCATTGGCTTAGTTCAATATAATGAAGGGATAATGATATAAATAATTATTGAACTTTGATTTAATATGCAATGCGATCCTTGAATTTTTAAGTTGTTCAATATAATTTTTGAATTTTAGTTTAATGTATAACGTCACTCTTGAACTTTAAACAATACTTGCTCGATTGTCACGTATGGAACAAGCATCTTTTATTTATTTAATTTTTTTTGGTTAAGTTAGAATAGATAGGAAAGAAGTTAGGAACTATAATCAAGGACAAAGGAAGGGAATGAAACATAATTATATACATGACGAGCAGGGGGAGCCTAATAACTGCTTCGAAAACAATGGGATAAGAAGGTAATCGTCCAGATCACATCCATCAGGCAATGCATAATTGGCTAGTCCATCAATTTGTCCTGACGCTTGACTAAGGCCAAAGCATGATTAGAAGATAATGAAAGGAACAACCCGAGAGTTAGTTAATAATTTCACACATCCGTTGATTATACTCATTTCATTATATTTAATAATTAGAAAATGAAAAAAACTACCTAGTCGATCTTAAAATTTCTTTTGCAAGTGCCAATTCAGTTATAAAATTTCAATTTTTGTTATTTTCATCCTAAATTTTTGTGCGAAATTCCAATATAATCATTTTGATCGATTTTCGCCATAAATCACTAATGTGATAGTCCGAAGTATCGTATTAAAATTTCGTGTAAAGATTTATGAGTCAATCAGCAAAATTGGAAAATTTAGGATTGAAGTAGCGTTCTTACAATTAGTTTAGAGTTAGACTAAATAATTTCCCCTATTGAAAATTGTAGGACATAAGAGGAAAAAAGAGAGTCGCTGAGGTACAAAGTGGGACCACGCAAGCCAAGAAATCGAAATCAAGCCTAGTGGGGCGGCCGAAAAGAAATGCTCTAATTATGTCATCAATCGACACCAAATGCAAATTATGCACCCAAATGTCCACTCCCCTCTCTCGTATAAAAACCACTCGACTCGCACACGATCCCACCACGCGCACAAAAAACCAATAAGCTAAAGCATTCGAAGTAGAAGCCCGGAGAAGAGAAGAAGCCAAGCAAAATGGGGAAGGACTTGGAATCTGCGGAGCCGCCGTTCGGCGCCAGGGACTATCAGGACCCGCCCCCGCCCCTTTGGTCGACCCGGAGGAGCTGGGCAAGTGGTCGTTCTACCGTGCCCTCATCGCGGAGTTCATCGCCACGATGTTGTTCCTCTACATCACCGTCTTGACCGTGATCGGTTACAAGAGTCAGGTCGACCCGGCCTTGAACGGCGACCAGTGTGGCGGTGTTGGTATTCTTGGCATCGCCTGGGCCTTCGGAGGCATGATCTTTGTCCTTGTTTATTGCACTGCTGGTATCTCTGGTAAGTTTCTATTTCTTTAATCAATCTTAGCTTTATTTCTTGAACCCTTCTAAATTCACTAGACCAAATATATATTTGATTATATAGGTGCAGAATTGCTAATGTTACGTCAGCAGCGAGATTACGTCACGACATTCATAACCTTACCGCAAAGCTAAAATTGTCAGAAAATTATGACATCATCTCTCATGTGCATTCCTCGGTTTTTTCCGACATGAATAGGTGGGCACATTAACCCGGCGGTGACCTTCGGTCTCTTCCTGGCGCGCAAGGTGTCGCTTGTCCGGGCTGTGATGTACATGGTAGCGCAGTGCCTTGGCGCCATTTGCGGGTGTGGATTGGTGAAGGCGTTCCAGAGGGCGCGCTACACCCGGTACGGTGGCGGCGCGAACGAGCTGGCTGATGGGTACAGCAAGGGCGTGGGGCTAGGGGCGGAGATCGTCGGCACCTTCGTCCTGGTGTACACCGTGTTCTCGGCCACTGATCCGAAGCGAAACGCCAGGGACTCTCACGTTCCTGTATTGGCACCGTTGCCCATAGGGTTTGCAGTCTTCATGGTTCATCTGGCAACAATCCCCGTAACGGGCACTGGTATAAATCCAGCGAGGAGCTTAGGAGCTGCTGTGATCTACAACAAGGACAAGGCTTGGGACGACCAGGTATTGTATTGTTTAGCTATCATACCACAGATTATCTCATCATAAATTCCCGTTTTAATATGTATAACGTGAGGCATAAGCTGACACGATGATCTAAGTCATTTGATTTTGTGAATGTGTACAGTGGATGTTCTGGGTTGGGCCATTCATTGGGGCTGCGATTGCTGCATTCTATTACCAGTACATCTTGAGAGCTGGAGCGGTCAAGGCCTTGGGTTCCTTCAGGAGCAACGCTTGAAACTCAGGATGAGTTTTTTAATTCCTCCGTTTCAAGGGTCAGAGCTGGATCAAGGGGAAGGTCACAGCAAAATGTGGATAAAAAATTTGCCCATTTGGAGCGTGTCTTGCTTCTTGTCTTTTGATTTTTCTTTTTTTTCCCAACTCTATGATCTTTTAGCTGGATTCCGAGTGCTGGTTGTTGTGGTCATTTGCTGTTCTCTTCTCTTTTCGACTTTGCAAGTGGTGTGATGGGTTGCAGCAATGCAAATATGTTAATTTTCTAGTAACTTCTCTCTTTGCATCGTGCTATATATAAGCCATGTTCTTAATGGAAGTTTTCGTGAACATACGCTTTAAGTTTATGGTATCTTATGCAAAATCTTTGTATCTTACTCCTTTAAAGTAGAATATTGCACGATTCTTTTTATCTCGCCCACTAATCTAAATGTCAGTGTCCATTTCTCACTTCATCTCTTGTTTTGTGACACATGTTTCAATTGACTTGGTAATATCATCCTAGTCTATGATAAGGAAAAATACAAATGTGGGCTTCCCCTAAAAAAAGAAGAAGAAAGAAATAGATACTCGAATAGTTTAAATAAAAATATCCACGTGTGCGAATAGAATGGCTGATGATCTAAACTGGAGAAAATATTGGGTGGTCCGGGAGCGTCATGTCAACGTGGTCCCCGACCACTCACGCGACGCCACGTGGAAAAGTGGGCCCCCTTGCTATCTTCTGCAATTTTTTCTTTCTTTCTCCTCCCCATAGATTCTTCGTACCCTCTCCTAGCTTGCACATTCTCTCTCATCTGCAATGCATTTATCATGGCAGAGGGACTTTTATCTTTCCTCTTCAAACGAAGCAGAGGCTCTGCACGATTACTCTCCAGCACCTGTGATTCTTTCGCCTGACGGAGGTTTCAAAATTTTGAATCCCAAAATCTCTCTCGTCGTTGCTCCGCCGTGTGTTAAGTTGCCGTTCCCTGCTGTTGCCGACAACCTACATTATGAGCACCTTGCTTTGGCGCCGCTCGCTTCTCTCTCCGCTCTCATTGCTACTCCAGCGTTTGTTTCAACGTTCGTCAAGCGGTTGTTCTCCCGTCGACATCAACAAACCAAATTACGGCCGCCCCATCTTTGGTGCTCGCTTGCTTCTCTTTGCGCGCTCCTTGTTGCTCCAGCGTTCGTTCAAAGTTCGTCAAGTGGCCGTTCCCTTGCCGTCGCCGGCGAAGCAAGGGCCCCTACTATGGTGCTCACTCGCTTCTCTTTCCGCGCTGCTCTAGCATTTGTCAAGCGACCGAAGAAGGAGGAAGGGCCATTTCTTCCTAAGGCGGAGGAACGGGGACAGAGATTTGGCCGTGGTTTTGCGGGAGCGGAGCCTGAGGCACATATCCTCCAGTGCACGCTACGGAGTCGACCGGAACAAACGCCGAAGTAGCAATGAGAGTGGAGAGAAGCGAGCGGCGCCAGAGCAAGGCGCTCGTAATGTAGGTTGTCGGCAACGGTAGGGAACGGCGACTTGACGCACGACGGAGCAGCGATGAGCGTAGAGAGATTTTGGGATTCAAAATTTTGAAACCTCCGTCGGGTGAAAGAATCACAGCTGCTGGAGAGTAACCGTGCAGAGCCTCTGCTTCGTTTGAAGAGGAAAGAGAAAAGTCCTCTGCCATGATAAATGCATTGCAGATGAGAGAGAATGTGCAGGCTGTGCAGGCTAGGGGGAGAATGGACGTGCGCAGGCTAGGAGAGGGTATGAAGAAGCTACGGAGAGGAGAAAGAAAGAAAGAATAAATTGCAGAAGACAACAAGGGGACCCACTTTTCCACGTGGCGTCGCGTGAGTGGTTGGGGACTACGCTGACATGGCGCCCTGGACCACCCAATATTTTCTCCCTAAACTGGGTCTCCATGATTTTGCCCATTGGCCACGGTTGAATTTGCAAGTAGGAAAGTCTGGGCTTTTACATCATTGGCCCATTTGGGCCCAAAGTATCAAGTGCTTGAACCTCTAATTTAATAAATGGTCGGGCCCACATTGGGCTGCACATAAAGCGATTTATGATGGATTGTCGATAGCATGAAAATTTTAAAACCTGGTGCTCCAATTTGAAGAGTAACTCAGCAAGAGATTGGACCTCAGCTTTGAAATGGGTTTGGCCTGCCTCGAAGTCCCTTAAAATTAACGTCTGGAGCCTTCATAGCTAGAACATCCACTGGAGTGTGCAGAGACGCTGTTGGTGTGTTAATCGGTGGGTTCGCCCATGAGGTGAAGGTGCAATCTGCACAGCATGCTGAAACCCTAGTACTAATCGAAGGAATGGAGCTCGCCACCGTGTGTGAGAAGGTAAATGGCAAAAGAGTTGTAACTGTCAAGTCGGACTGCCTTACTTTAGTTCATGCACTTCTAGGATCATATCACGTGCAATGGGAAGATATGGTGCTTATCAACAAAGGTCGGGCCACACTTTATTCTTTGCCTCATTTAAGTTTAACCCATTATTTCAGGGACCAAAAGAAGATTGCCAACTGTGTCATTAGAGCCTAACTCCATCATTAGTCCCTCCCTTTGAACTGGATCCCAAGCCTGGCCCCCCCCCATCGTTGTTGGATGTCCTTCGCTGTAAAACTCGTTTGGGTTGTTCTTTTATATTACTGACTTGAATTGAAATGAAATGAGATTTTTCCATTAAAAAATAAAATAAAATTGATGCCCATACACTTAACTTGAGACAATTATCTAAAAAATCATTAATCTACTGTATGACTACTAATTCAGTTATAAACCTTCAAATTATGCTAATTTAATCCTAAATCTTTTGATGATTTACTAATTTAATCATTCCAACTAGTTTTGGTCGAAAATCGCTAATATGAATTGCATTTTTTTAGTTTTTCTAAATTTTTATAATTTTTTTTGAATTTTCCTTTTTCTAAGGAAGAAGAAAAGAAAGAGAGAAAAGAAAAAGTTTATAAAAAATTCAATAAAATTTTAAAAATGTAAAAAAAAAAGAAGAAGAAATTCACGTTAGTGTGGGTTGTGTTGTATAAGACAATTGATGTCTATATCGGCGATTTTCGATTAAAATTCGTAGATTGATTAAATAGGTAAATTTTTAAAATTTTTAAAATTAAATTGATATAATTGAAATGTTTATAACTAAATTGACATGATTGAAAAATTTTGGAATTAAAATAATCCACATATGATACGTTCAGAACTCCTCGGACAATCTTCCCCACTCAACTGCCACCACTCTTTGAAGGCTTAATTTTCCTTTTTTTCTTTTTATAGAAAAAAGGTCATTGCATATAAATAAAATAATACGACCATCGTCGTAAGCATAACATCCACCGGCCAATTGGGAGATCATGGGAGGAGACTTGGGCGTCTGTGTGTTTGGCGGTTGGACACGTGGCTGCCTCAAGGCCACAACTATATCCTCCATTTTCAGTTCAGGGAAGAAAATGCTTTAAGTTTGCAATTTAAGATTTGATTAAACGAAAAATGGGTTGGCAGTGGTGGATTAGAGTGCATAAAATTATTATGCGTTGTCGGCTATTGCAAATATGTATTTTCCCCCTCATTATTAGTCAAATCCGATATGTGCATGCGATCGCCCGCGTTTTATATAATTAATTGCAATTTAGAAGAACTAAGCTTGGGGCGCTTTTGAAATTTGAAATATATAAATATTATCTTTTTTTGGGCAAAGGGAATAGAGTGCGATGGAAATTAGAAGAGCATTAAAGAGTTGGAAATAGAAAGAGAAGAGCGATACTTAACGCGAATTGATCCAACAATATAATGAAGAGATGACGACATAAATAATCCATGAATTTTGATTTAATATGCAATGCGTCTCTAAATTTTTTACTCGTTCAATGTAGTCAATAAATTTTAACTCAATATGCAATATCGTCATTGAACTTTAAGCAATACTTGCCCGTTTGCCACGTATGGAACAACCACCTTTCTTTCTTATTTTTTTGTTTGGCTAAGTTAGAATAGATAGGAAAAGAAGTTAGGAACTATAATGAAGGGAAAAGGAAGGGAATAGGACACAATTATATACATAATATGCAGCAGGAGGAGCCTTATAATTGCTTCGACGACAATGGGATAAGAAGGTTTCTGTCCAGATCACATCCATCTGGCACTGCATTATTGGCCACTCCGTCAGATTGTTCCGAAGCATGATTTGGGCGGAAACATGATTAGAAGATAATGCCAAGACAACCCAAAAGTTAGTTAATAATATCACAAAACTGTTGGTTGTATCCGTTATATTATATTTATAAATAAAAAATGAAAAAATTATCTTATCGATTTTAAATTTATTTATGAATGCTAATTCAGCCATAAATTTTTTAATGTTGTTAATTTAGCCGTAAACTTTTGTTCGAAATTCCAATTCAGTCAATTTTTATCAGAAATCGCTGACATGTTGGTCTATTTATCACTGATCGGAATGGCTGTATTAAAATTTCCCGCAAAGGTTTATGAGCCAATTGATAAAATTGAAAAATTTGACATTGAATTAGTATTTGTATAATAAGTTCATTAATTGGATAATTTTCCAGTTGAAAATTATAGGAAAAAAAAGTAAAAAAAGGAAGTCGAAGAAGGACAAAGTGGGTGGGACCATGCCAGCCAGGAAATCGAAATCAAGCCTAATGGGGCGGCCAAAAAGAAATGCTCTAATCATGCCATCAATCGAAATCATGTGCAAATTATGCACACAATATTCACTTCCCTCTCTCATATAAATGCCACTCAATTCATGCACATTCCCACAACACGCACAAAAGCTAACAAGCCAAATCAAATTCATACCACCTCACCTTCTAAAGTCCTGCATTCGACGTAGAAGCTCGGAAGAGGGAGAGCCCAAGCAAATGGGGAAGGACTTGGAAGTTGCCCAGCCGCCGTTGGCCGCCAGGGACTATCAGGACCCGCCGCCCACCCCTCTGGTCGACCCGGACGAGCTGGGCAAGTGGTCATTCTACCGTGCCCTCATCGCCGAGTTCATTGCCACGATGTTGTTCCTCTACATCACGGTCTTGACCGTGATCGGTTACAAGAGCCAGACTGACCCCACCATGAACGGCGGCGATTGTGGCGGTGTCGGTATTCTTGGCATCGCTTGGGCCTTTGGGGGCATGATCTTTGTCCTTGTTTATTGCACCGCCGGTATCTCCGGTGGGTTTCTCCTTCTTTAATCGATCTTAGCTTGTTTCTCGAGCACTTCTAAATTTGTTAAACCAAATATATTTGTTCATATAGGTTGTGAATTGTTAATGTTACATTAGTAACCAGCTTACATCACAACATTCATTATAACGTCATTGTAAAAGCTTAAATTGTCGGAAAAATGTAACATCATCTCTCATGTACATACCTTAACTCGGTTTCTTCAACATGAACAGGTGGGCACATAAACCCCGCGGTGACCTTCGGTCTCTTCTTGGCGCGCAAGGTGTCGCTCGTCCGGGCCGTGATGTACATGGTAGCGCAGTGCCTCGGCGCCATCTGCGGGTGTGGGTTGGTGAAGGCGTTCCAGAGGGCGTACTATACCCGGTACGGTGGCGGCGCGAACGAGCTGGCCGATGGGTACAGCAAGGGCGTGGGGCTGGGGGCAGAGATCGTCGGCACCTTCGTCCTGGTGTACACCGTGTTCTCGGCCACCGATCCGAAGCGAAACGCCAGGGACTCCCACGTTCCTGTTTTGGCACCATTGCCCATAGGGTTTGCAGTCTTCATGGTGCATCTGGCCACAATCCCCATTACGGGAACAGGCATAAACCCAGCAAGGAGCTTCGGAGCTGCCGTGATCTACAACAAGGACAAGGCTTGGGACGACCAGGTATTGCATTGCTAGCTATCGTACCTCAAATTATCTCATCAGATTTCCCTTTTTTAACATGTGTAGGTGTGCATTGATTTTGGACATAAATGAGAGTAATGTAAGGCATATGCTGACACGATTCTTTGATTTTGTGTATGTATACAGTGGATGTTCTGGGTTGGGCCATTCATTGGGGCTGCGATTGCTGCATTCTATCACCAGTATATCTTGAGAGCTGGAGCCGTCAAGGCCTTGGGATCCTTCAGGAGCAACGCTTGAAACTCACTATAAGTTCTTCAATTCTCCGTTTCAAGGGACGGAGCTGGATCAAGGGAGGGTCAAAGCAAAATGTGGATAAAGAAATTGCGATTGTGTCTTGCGTCTTGTCTGTTGAATTTTCTTTTTTCCAACTCTCTGATCTTTAAGCTGTGTTCTCGAGTGCTGGTGGTTGTGGTTATTTGCTGTTTTCTAATCTCTTCAACTTTGTAAGTGGCGTAATGGATTGCAGCAATGCGCACATGTCAACTTTCTATCATCTTCTCTCTTCGCATCGTGCTATATATAAGCTATGTACTTACTTGACCAAGATAACAGGACTGAACGCCAACGAGAAGTGGGGGAAAAGGAGAAGGACTAAAATCCTACAAGCATTATCAACTATCACTTGAGAATCCCGAACTTTCCGAGAGTTCACTCCACAGAAACTAAGGTAGAGAGGCTATAAAACGCATCCATTATACCGCAAATTAATTGTCACCAAGTAACTAAGATCTGATAATGTAATGATCAATAGCTGATTTGGAATCTGCCCTATGATTTTCATCATGGTTTTAATCACCAAATGTAATTGTGATGGAAGTTCTTGGGATTTTGTGTTGTGATATATGTAGAAGTGGGATTTAGATACTAGCATGGAGCAACAATCATTACCAGGATTGAATGGTTTCAGATTTCGCAAATTTTATTTAGGTTCTATGCGAAATCTGGAACCTACTTATCAAAACTGATTTTCCATTTTTTGGAACCTTGAATCTATCTTGAATATCCTGGAATCTGGAACCTATCATGTCACAAGTTCAATGGTCCATTTGGGAACCGATCAATTTTCATTCAAAGTATCATAATAATAATCCTGTTCAAGCAACATCATTTTCATGACCAAAAATAAAATTGTAGGGTTTATGTAAATAAGATAATGATGATGAAAGATCCTAGTTCATTTAATTGAATATATAGATATAACAGACCTTTTATTTAGATTATAAGGTCATGGGAGAACAAGAGGAAGACATGAGTGCCTCGTTGTTCAATGTTATATTTTAAGTTACTTAAATAACGACACCTTAAAATACAAAATAAAAAACAACATTTAGTTAGCTAGGACCACAGTTAAATAAATGATAAAGTCTTCTCTCTAATGTCAGGAAAATAAGCAAAAGAGCAAAGAAGGGATGTGCGTGTGTCTAACTTCACAAAATATGAAGAAATTCTCTTTTGTCCGCTCAAGCTGCTAAGCCTCAATTTTCTATTTTGGAGTTTCATAGGTCCCGGTCTGGTTTTCAATTCTCAATTCTCGATTTCCGGTTCTACTCTGGAATCATATTCATCACTAGCGGTCACTTATGATCCTAGGTGAATAAATAAGCTGCGGTATGCTCGTCCTAATCCAAATCCTGAGTGGCCAAAGCCTGTATACTGATGAGGGCCATGATCAACTCCTATCTTCCATGGCTAAGTCTCTTCAATGGCCAAGTCATGAGTAGCAATAAATGCATTAGGACCACGTCAAGTCCACATAAAACTTCATCAAAGTCTTAAACCAATTTATTTGCAGAAATCGATTCAATACGCTTCGACTCGTCTTATGTTGTTTAATCAGCAACTTGTAAATCAAACTCCTGTCGAGTTAAGACAGTACACTTGCGATCGCCCTTAGTGTAACTGTTACTCGAAGAACCGATTCATATGGGGACGACCATGCAAAGACCGGTGAACCTCCCATTGAGCAATTGGGAGCCCCACTTCACCGTGCTAGACGAGAGTCCCGTGCAAATTTTGAGCTCACGCCTTCGGCGGTGTGCGTAGCATGTCATGTGACTACATGAGTGAGAGTCGCTTTCGCAGTTGCGAAAGAGGAACAGGATGAGCGGAAAGAGCGTGAAGGTGGCCGAGGTGGCTTTTTTAATATTAGTCGAGGGAATGAGCATTGATTTCAGCTTTTTTTCTTCCCCCTCTCTTTGCATGCGTTTCTGGTGCGGCCTTCGCTATAATAATTCGCGGGCAGGTGTAATGTGGAAGTAGCCAAACCCCCACCATTATAATTACACCCACCAAGGGGTTCATTGCTATATATGCAAGATGTATATACCCTTGCTGAACTCCCAAGCTAAGAAATGAAAATCCACATGATGTGCCATCACTCCTCCGTTTCCACCACACTATAAAGCAGAGCCAACGTCGACCCCTTATGATTCTAATCTTGCTCCGTCCCATCATTACCACCAACAAAATATAAAAAAAGAAGAAGCAAGAAGAAAAAGATTGACTCGGAGTGAGAAATAGCACGTTTGTTCGAGGGTCAAAAATCTTGTTCTCACGTCTGCACTTAGATGTGCATTAGAAGGCACTCAAAAGTGGAAATGACATGTCACGGAACCACTTGAATGCCGCAGGCCTAGATGTAGAATGAATAAGATCACGAGGAGGGAGCGTCAGTGTCCAAGATGCCCTCTTTACTTGGGTACCGTTCTCGCAAAATAAAGCACTCAAGTTATATCCATGAGAAATATTAAGCAATGATCTTATCCGAGGAGTCTTTGGAAATAAAGAAGACTTTCTCAGACTTAGGGTTGGAAGAAGCCAATTTGGGGAGAACTTGCTTTCTTATTCTTTATGCCTGAATACCTATCCATCATTTTGTTCCCTCCTCTCTAATCACAACCGCCCTCCAATTATACTTCGTCAAAAATTCAACTCCAAGCAACAGGCCCCTCCACGACCCCTATAAAAACCTGCCCAAAGCATCCTAACCTATTCAACCCCAAGAACTAGACCACTTTCACTTTCAGCTTTACTCCCGAGAGACCAAGAAACATGACGGCCATGTCTTCTTTCTTGCTCATCCTGTTGACTCCCACTTTTCTGTGCCTGGCTGGAGCACAAGACAGAGCCCCCCATGGCCTAGCCAATGAAAACCCCATGGCCTTCTCACCTTCGGCATACGATTTCTTCCACCCAAACACGCAACAGACCACTGTAAAGAACCCATGTGTCAAATCTAGTTGCTCCCCATTGCCTGAGGCGGCTCAAGTGGTTGAGGCTGCTCAAGGACAGGAAGGCAAACTCTCTGCAACCCGTGATGGTAAAAGCCAGATGGGAGCCGGTGGCATTGTCGGCATTGTGTTCGCTCTTGCATTTGCCATGCTCTTGGCAATGGGCGTATACTATGTTGTGGTCACTCGCCGGGCTAATGCAAGCAAAACCAAAGCCAAAAAGCCATTCAACCAGACGCCGGATGTGCACAGTCAGTATAGGGTGCTCCATCATGCCGAGAAGCCTCTCCTATCCCGCTATCTCCGTCCTTACTACTGCTATTGTTCCTTTTCTATAGGACTTATTGTCAGGGAGTTTTCTAACTGATGTATGTATTGCTGAATCTAGCGAATATATTTAGATTTAGTGAAAATGTTGCCTCCAATGTCAGTGACTTTACCCTTTGATGCACTGTCCTGGCTCAATTTACTGCATGAGAACTTAAAAATGGCCAGATACAAGGACATCCTGTAAAAAAGGTCCCCCAGGAATAAGACGAGATGATAGAACAATCCAGAGAAATATAACCGCAATGGCATATCTGAAAATGTAAATCCAGATGAAAATTTGTCAGACATGTAGACCTCAGATTGACAAGATAGTGTTAAGACGTCTGGAGGTATGTAATTTCACTAATGCAATCAGAAAACAAGGAACACAATTGGGTGGAGTTCGCTGGCTGTATAAAATTTTAATTCATACTATTACAAGTACTTGCCAACATGCAATCAATGTCCAACAAGAATCCACATACCAACCTGCAGGAACATCCAACTTTCAAACAAATAAAGTCTCTTCACATGCTTACAAAACGAACTTTGGTGGAAATGACAACTCTCGCGACACCTCAAGTTAAGGATTCATACCAATCACACCTATGAGAACAGACAAGTCGCCTTCAGATGGTAAAATCATCTATATCAGCATATTCCTCACGCTCTAGTCCACTCAAAACAAAATTCATGTTGATGTATTTCTAATGGAGTCTTGTTAAAGGTGACCCAAGGGCACTAGTTAAGACTACTAGAGTTGGTAAAAAAATGCATATCAGTACATTTTGAAAATGGGAAAAGAATATATTAAAAAAAGGTGGCATGCTTTAAATAGAAACAAGAGCACAATTAATGACCATTAACAAGTGCCTTTGACACTATTTAACATTTTCTTCATGATATGAGTCACAGTATGTGCCCTCCTCACAACATCTTGAAGAATGAAAATTTATTCAACTAGACCTCCACCGATATATACAGGAAAGCTAAGCCTCACCTAATACATGAAGGAAAGTTATGTCAGCACCCCCACACTCATCGAGGATAATTTATCTATCACCTCCATTCCACACTCTTCTCTAGGAGTTCTAAGTCTTGCTCCAGAGAAAGAAAGGTGAGTGAAAGCTCAATCTGCTCTTAACCAAGCTCTAGATCATATATCCACAAGTCCAGTAAGAATCACTAGTCTTAGATGTCCCTGTTTGATTTTGATAAATCTTTGCCATTTGATTGCTCTATTTAAATCAACAGTAACATCAAAATAGATTCACAGGCCGATTCGGTGAATCAAAATGGAAGGTCCACAAGGATTCAGCTTCAATCTCGTAAATGATACAATGAGTCAAAAGAAAGGACAACTGCATTGAAGTGATATTGGCACAGGGAAAACTATAACCAGGGTTCACATCCAATGGGCCTAACTGAAGAAGCAGGTCCATTAAAAAGGAAATGGAGAGATACAAATATAGGGACGACATTACAGAAGTTATTTTCAAAAAAATTATGAAGTTCCATGTATTGCGAGAAGAGCTCAGATTTTTCTACCACCCACGAGAGCTAAGATATTCTATTACAGGTCCCAACGTCCTATCCACTGACTTGTTCCACAGGTGTGCCAATTCTGAGCGAAATTCTTTTCCAAATATCGGCTCACTTTTCTGCAGAATGTTGAAGCAATGAGATTTAAAATACTGCAGCATGCAATGCCAAAAAGATATGCAAATAACTGCATCCATTAAGTCCACAGATCAGAAATTAAAGCAAGCGGAACTTAATTAACCATAGTACACCAGTTGCTTGGCAATGGGCAAATTTGCATAACGACAGAAGCAAAGTCACTAACAAATCAAATAACTGCATCCATTAACTCCACAAATCAGAAATCAAAGCAAGCGGAACTTAAGTAACCAAAGTAGCAATGGGAAAATTCGCATATCGACAGAAGCAAAGTCACTAACAAATCGAATAGCCTGAATCAAAATAAGTAAAACCTCACATCCTTCACAGCGTTCATAAACTGCTAGAGACACTGTTTTCACTTGCATCTTGAGATGCGGGCAAGAACAACACCCTGGATGGATCTGGCACAGTTAGGTTCTTACTCTTACCCAAGACTGACAGGGATTAGAAGTTCTTTCAAGACAGTGCCACAGAACCTAGTGGTAAACCCTCTTAATTAAGTACGAGGAGAAGAGGCAAGGTGCCTAATCATATTCAAACTAACTGCTTGAGCGCTGTGAGAAGAAAAATTGGAAAGAGAGCCTCACAGGATCGTGATAAGGACGACATCCTATTTCCCCTCAACCCTATTAACTATCGCAAATTGGGAAAAAGAAAAAAAACTCGAACCACTTTCTGGCATGTGTTTGTGCAAGTCCATTTCATGTACCACCAAAGTGCTCCACCTAAGGTATCGACATATCCTGCAGGTTTATGCAATGCCTCCATGTTCCTTCGGTTCAAGCGGACAGCCATAATGGATGCAACAGACCAAATCTCAATCTCCATCATCTCAAGACTCCATTTTCGGAAAAACGACTTCCACCATCTCCGACCAGTTCCGGTAGTTGAGACGAAATGTCCAAACTTCTAATCGAATGGAACAAAACCGTATAGAGCACCGACATCGCGATATACTCTTCCTGGTAATTCACGCCGCACTCATTCAATCATCTGACCCCAAAGAAGTATGCTCGTTCGATTTGGGATTACCGACAGTTATTCCATTTCTCAAACGCATATTCACAGGAAAATCCCAATCGAAGAGGCGCGGTCTACGGTTGAGAATCGGGATAACCAAATGCCAGTCAAGAAGAACAAGCAAAATCAAACGCCAAAGTTTTCACCTGAGCTTGGGCGGCGAGGCGAGATCGATCATCGGAAATGGACCGGTATATCCTCTTCCGTTCCTCGAGCACAACCGCTCCGGCGAGCGCGCCGCCCAGAGCAGCCCCAAGCAGGCGCTCCTGCGAAATCGCATCACCGCAAAATCAATCAATCAACCACCAACGGAAGCTCGAAACAATCGACGCCCAAAAAAAAAAAAAAAAAAAAAAAAAAGGAAAGAAAGGGGGAATCTCGACGGTGGTTCGGCGAATCGTTCGGTGAAATTACCCGAGCTAGAATGCTAATCATGCTGGATTCGCTCGCTCGCTTCCTTGCTTCGGTTCGGGATTTGCAGAATTGCAGAGCGGAGGACGAGGAAGAGGCAGGGGGGGAAGAGACTGTATTGAATTGGGAGGTTCGCGGTCGGGCCTGAATTGCGACGTTCTTCCGCCGTGCGAGGCCCAAAAGCTTTTGTGGTGAAAATACCATCCGATTGTAAAAATTATGAAAAAGTTACATATGGTTATACTGGTGTGTTCGTTTTGCAGAAAAATAGGTAATTTGAAAAATATTTTCCGAAAAATGATTATTTATATGATTTTGAAAAATTATTCAATAGAAAATGGTTTTTTCATCAATAGCAATTTATATTTAATTATTTTTGTGAGTGACGAAAAAAAATTTCATTTAATATTTTTATAAGTGTTATAAGCAATTATTTATAAAAAATGTTTATCAAATCACTCATTTTTCACGAAAACGAATGCACTTGTACATTTGAATACTCAAATAACCGTGTAACAAGTAAATAAAAAAAAAAATAAATCTCAACATACTCTAGGAAAGTTAATGAGAGTTAATATCGGTTTTCTACTTAGGTTACGTTTGTTTCATAAAAAAATAAATGATTTGAAATTATTTTCTTAAAAATAATCACTTGCATAGCTTAAAATATTAATGAAATAAATTTTTATTATGGACAAATTTTATAATTAAACATTTTTATAAATGATGAAAATAATTTTTATTTGTGCATTTTCATAACGGATATTGTTAGGGAAATTTGTTTGGTGAAGAAGATAAAGAAGTTGTAGTAAATCCTTAATACTTTGACGTGTGATGATGATCGATGTTCTTAAGGCATTATTTACCCCCTATTGTTGTTGTCGGCCTTAGAATAAATATATAAATATACCAAGAGATCCTTAATACTTTGACGGGGTGATGATCGATGTTCTCAAGGCATTATTTATATCAAAAGAAATGAGTTCAACAATTACTTAATTATTCTATTGAAATTTCATTTTAAATGTGTTAAAGTTGTGTCTATGAAAAGAGAACAAGAAAGAGTTTTGAAGAAGAATACATTATGAACAGTTGTGAATCGATTTGTGTCAATTCATGCATATTCCAAAAGAGTCCTATATAAATGCCGCTCTTAAGGTTGTGAAGAACTCAAAGAAATGCCCATGTGGAAATGACAACCATTTGTGACATATTATACAAGTTGTTTTATGAGTTGAAGGTTCATCACTGGCTTCCGCATTAAACTTGGGGAATCGTTGCTTTTGTGGAAAACAAAGAAACAATCCACTATGTCTTTGTCATCATACAAAGCTAAGTATTGAGCCATGGCTAAAACTACTTGGGAAATAATGTGGATACGAAGGCTACTTCTAGACCTTGGGTATAAGCTAAAGGACCAACCTTGCTATCTTGTGACAAAGATGGGGCTCTTAAACTTGTGACAAATCCATAGTACATGAGAGAACAAAACATGTGGAGGGTAATTATCACTTTGCTTGTGACAAGATTTAAGAAAGAATAATTCAAAAAAGAGGAATAGAAATCACAGAGTAACCTCCGAATATCTTTATTGTGCCCCATGTTAGAGACAACATGCATATCTTTTAAGCAAGTTAGGTGTCTTGGATATCAAAAATGATTATTTTTGAGTCACGATTCTAAGTAAAAGAACGTGTTTGATAAGACAAAATTTCGATTCGGAAAGATATGCGTTTGATTCCTGAGTCAAAATTGATTATATTGTCAAATCAATTTATTTTAATTTTTAAATAATTTTTTCCTTTTTTTCCTTTTTTATTTTCTTTATTTTCTTTTTTTCCTCTTTTTCTTTTCTTTTTTTTTTTTTTCTTTTCTTTTATTTTTATTTTTTTTATTTTTCCTTTTCTTATTTTTTTTTTATTTTTCCTTTTTCCTTTTATTTTTCCTTTTTCTTTTTTATTTTTATATTTATATTTATTTATTTATTTATTTTTTCCTTTTTTCTTTTCTTTTATTTATTATTATTTTTCTTTTTTTCTCCTCTTCTTCTTTTTTCTTTTTATTCTTTTTCTCTTCTTCTCTTATTCTTCTTCTTCTTTTTTTTTCTTTTTTATCCTTTTATTTATTTATTATTTTTTTTTTGCTGGAAATATCATTTCCTTCATTACTTCCATTTTTGCACAACATATTGAGGACTGTACATTGAAAATATATAATGAAATATACATAATACAAAATTTTTCGTCATTCTATTTTCCAAAATTTGCAATTTGTCAATCATTAAAACTGAGCGCTTTGTTACTTCCATTTTTTTTTTAGGATTCGTAGGGAGTTTGCTTATACCGATCAATCAATTTTAATCATCTTCTTTTCCACAATTGCTCAATTCCCCGCAATCAAATATTTGTAGCTTTGTCAATGTTGGTTCAAGGCGAATGCCATTTGGTAAAGAGGACAATCTAGGATAGTCTTCGATCTCTAGTGTTCTCAAAGAAGAACAATTTTGTAGCCATTTGGGCAATACACTCAAAATTGGAACGGCAATGTTATTTTTTTAAGTATTTTATTTTATTTCTAAAAACTTCCTAATTACATTGAAAGTTATTTTAGTGTAGGATGAAATTATTAATTACAGGAAAGTTACTTCCACAAATAATTTGTACTTTTACCATTGTCAAATAAAAAAAAGACAATATAGTCCAAGCTAGTTTGGTTTGGTTCTTGATTTCTAGGGAGGAATTGGACCAATTCTTGCGGAACTAACGTCATGCAGGCTGATGCAAAAAGGAAAAAAATAATATGGATATTGATATCTCTACCATCCATGACATATTTACTATAAATTAACTAAATTGGTACACTTATGGCAAATTTATTTCTCATTAATTCTATTAAATTGTTAATTTGAAAAACACATGACAGTTGATGAATACACCATTTTGGGTTTTATCTTTCTTTTATGATAGGCGTATAAGTTTGTAATTTTTGTGGTAAAATTGGTGATTAATAAATGATAAATTTGTCATGTGTATTTGAGTTTTTTATGGTCAAAAAATTAATTTAAGATAAATTTATCATAAAATATATTGATTTTGGATTTTTAGTGGTAAAAAAAATAATTTTAGATAAATTTTTATAAAGGTAAATTTGAAATTTTATAGATGTATCATTTTGGTGGATTTAACTTAGTAAGATTTTTGATGCTATACTTTTTTTTTTCTCTCTCTTCCGAGCGTGAAATTGACCTTCAAACAATCAACGGTTCACTCCTTAAACGTGACAGACGTTAGCAAAAAACCGACACCAACCTCTCGTCCTCGCCTCCATCACGACAATTTGCCCTTTTTTTTTTTCTAATCGAGATCGAGCAGATCCAGGTTTTGCGTGACCAGTCACCGGCAAAAAAAAAAAAAAAAAACCGCGTCTTTTCTTCGACTTAATTCGTTATTAAATAAGGAGATCAAAGCAAATGAACAAAAAAAAAACGGAAATAAAATAAAAACTATAATTATCATTCGCCTAAATGAACCCAACGCTTAGATTTATGTCACGCCATTAATTTAATGCCGGGTCAGCCCAAGAACGACGTCGCGCGATCCCCAGTCAACGGTCTTTCCGCTCCTCCTTCGCAGTCGTCGCCGCTATAAAAGCCCACTGCACAGAGCAGAGCGCAGCGCACGGCCAGATCTCACTCCCTCCTCTCTTCCGATCGCAATGTCGACTCGCGTCCTCCTCCTCCTTCCTCTCCCTTCGCCGCGCTCCTGCTCGTCGCCTCCTTCCCTCGCTCCCTCGACGCCGCCGCCGCCGCCGCCGCCGCCGACGACGACGACGAGGATCTCAGCTTCCTCGAGGAGCCCGAGGAGGGCCACGGCGGCGCCGGTGGCGGGGGCGGCGCGGCGGGGGCTCACGCCGAGTTCCCCGACTCCGACCACTTCGAGGACGACGAGGACTTCGAGAATTACTCCGATCTCGACGAGTCGGAGGCCGATGCGGAAGCGTACAAGGAGCCCGAGGTGGATGACAAGGACGTCGTCGTCCTGAAGGAGGGGAACTTCTCCGATTTCGTCGAGAAGAACCGGTTCGTGATGGTGGAGTTCTACGCGCCGTGGTGCGGGCACTGCCAGGCCCTGGCGCCCGAGTACGCCGCCGCGGCGACGGAGCTGAAGGGAGAGGAGGTGGTCCTGGCGAAGGTGGACGCGACGGAGGAGGAGGAGTTGGCTCAGAAGTATGAGGTGCAAGGGTTCCCCACTGTTTATTTCTTCGTCGATGGTGTTCACAAGCCGTATTCCGGCCAAAGGACCAAGTAACGTTCCGATTGTTTTTTTTTTCTCCTTTAGTCCATTCCCAAGATCCGTTTTATTTATTTATTTATTTTACCTGGAACTGAATGTCAAGATGCGATTTTGCGGTCTTTGGTTCGGTTCATCCTTGAGACCGTTCTGATTGAGTGCTATGTGCATGTGAGTTGAGCTTAGCGGTATATCTGATTTCACTCCAGGGATGCTATTGTGACTTGGATCAAGAAGAAAACAGGGCCTGGCGTGTCTAACTTAACCACAGCGGACGAAGCTGAACGGGTGTTGACTTCCGAAAACAAAGTTGTTTTGGGCTATCTTAACCATTTGAAGGTACGTGGTACTGAAGAATTAACATTTGGATGAAATTTTCCTACGTTTTTCTGGTATCTAATTGTAATGGGATGAAGCGACTACTTTTGGAGCAAAATGCAATCAAAATTGATGGGCTTCTGCCAATAACTGAAGTATGTTGGAATTATATGCATTGTTTCGCACTGCATGCCATTTATGTGGTGCTTGAGTCCGAGATAATTGTTCTCAGCAGGGATGAATGAGAATTGCTTTGACTTGTCTCCTTTTAAGTATGGAGCGACTGTTTAAAGATTTAAAAAAATAAATTGAAAATGCCCGTTTCCTAGCCATTCATTTGGTTTGTGCACACTTTCCAAAACCAAAAGATAAATGGAGAAGGAAGAAAGGTATTCCAGTTAGGTTAATTTTGCATTTTGTAATTGATGGTAGGGCCCCGAGAGTGAGGAGCTTGCTGCTGCTTCAAGAATTGAAGATGATGTCAACTTCTACCAAACCGTTAATCCTGACGTTGCAAAGCTTTTCCACATAGACCCTGAAGTCAAGCGTCCTGCTTTGGTCATCCTTAAGAAGGAGGCAGAAAAATTAAGCCTTTTCGGTAAGTTTAATTTGCTCTTTATGGTGAATGAAACCAAAGCTGCACATATGCCAAGGCACCTGTGTCTTATGATGTTTTCCTTTTTCTGCAGATGGTAAATTTGAGAAGTCTGCAATAGCTGAGTTTGTTTTTGCAAACAAGCTCCCTCTGGTTACCACTTTTACCAGGGAAAGCGCACCATTAATTTTTGAAAGCCCAATTAAGAAGCAGGTAAGTGTAATTCCTTGGTACATGAGCAAGTGTCAGAATTCCTTGTTGATGTTGATTGAGTTTTGCGAATTCTTTTCAGGTGTTGCTGTTTGCCACATCAAAAGATTCAGAGAAATTTTTCCCGATATTTGAGGAAGCTGCAAAGATTTTCAAGGGAAAGGTAAGTTGAGACCATAAGGATGAAAGCTTTCCATTGGTGTTACATCCTTCTAAGTAGTGGTTTTTCAATTGAGGAACTTCCTCAGTAGTCTTAGTCAGTATTTCATGAATTACTGGCTACATGAAACTTGATGAGCAGTGGAAGATGCTGCTGCTTACAAAGCCAGGAATAATTAGTGTATGAACTAGTTCGAGATGTATCGGTGGAGTTCATTTCCACAACTTCATAACTTTAATGATACATTAACTTTAATGATGCATTGTAC
This sequence comes from Eucalyptus tenuipes, assembly GCA_014182365.1. Classification (NCBI taxonomy): domain Eukaryota; kingdom Viridiplantae; phylum Streptophyta; class Magnoliopsida; order Myrtales; family Myrtaceae; genus Eucalyptus; species Eucalyptus tenuipes. Next base: position 24,122,107 of record CM024538.1, on the reverse strand, counting down.
TAAGTTGACAGACTATTATCTTCTTATAAGCATGCAAGTGTTGGGTTTTTCCCCAAATGACGAGTTTAGCCGGCCAGTGGCTGCTGGTGATATCTCATGGTCTATTTTGCCTGAAACTAAACTAAGTTGTAGCAGTCAAATGCATTTCACAAAAGTAATAGGATGGTTGATGCATTTATGACTTTCTTTTTCTTTCAACTCCAGCTGATCTTCGTATATGTGGAAATGGATAATGAAGATGTTGGAAAGCCTGTGTCAGATTATTTTGGTGTCTCCGGGAGTGGTCCCAAGGTAATTTTTGTTTTATGAGGATGGATGTGGATTGATCTGCTTTCATTTCTTGAATAACTTCCTGGTACTTGTCTTCAACAGGTCCTTGGATACACTGGAAATGATGACAGTAGGAAGTTTGTCCTTGATGGAGAAGTAACTTTGGATAATCTTAAGGTCATAAAGCATTCTGTAAAGTTAGAACACTTTGTACTGCATTTAGTGAGCTAGACATAACATTTTGCATTTATCACTCGCAGGCTTTCGCTTCGGACTTCTTGGAGGAGAAGCTGAAACCTTTCTATAAATCAGACCCAATTCCTGAAACCGTGAGTGATTGGTTTCAATTCTGTGGAACTTTGATTGTCAATTTGGTTGTACTTTCGATAATTTGGTACCTGTGACTCTTGTAGAATGATGGTGATGTGAAAGTTGTTGTTGGGAACAACTTTGATGAAATTGTGTTGGATGAGTCAAAGGACGTCCTGCTCGAGGTACCATTTCCTTTTTAGAGAGTGTGATTCATTGCTTTTCTGTCTGTATGGGACAAATCTAATGCAAGGTCTGTCACCAGATATATGCGCCTTGGTGCGGGCATTGTCAAGCACTGGAGCCTACATACGACAAACTTGCCAAACATTTGCGTGACATTGACAGTCTTGTTATTGCCAAGATGGATGGAACGACCAACGAACACCCCAGGGCAAAGGTAAGTTGGCTTATGATACAGCAATAAAAAAGAAAAGAGATTATGTAAGAGTGATTGTCAGCACTTCAGCTTTGTTCTTCAAATACATGTTTTTCTTGTTCTGGGTCATTAATTGCAACCTTAGGGATCTTTTCTTGATTAAGTTGTCCACATTTTCTATTATTTTGTCAACAACCTTAGGGATCCACCTTTTCTAATCTATCTGTGTTTGAGAGGTTTTGCTATGAAATGTCTCCCATGGATTGTTATAGGAATGGCGTGGCTAAAATTTTTCTACTTCATGCAGGCTGATGGATTTCCCACACTTCTTTTCTTCCCAGCTGGAAACAAGAGCTTTGATCCTGTAAGTGGCTTTTGAAGTTTATTATCATTGTGGTTGTATGCTCATATACTTCTGCTTTTGCCTGTTTTAGTCTTGTATGAAATCGAACTAGTTGCCTGTTTTAGTCTTGTGTAAAATTGAACTATGTATGCCCGGTCTTCATGAATTTTTGAAAACCTGAAATAAGTTTACTGTCCTCTAAGGCTTTAGTGATTTCCAGTTTTGGTAAAACCGATAACAGAATGTTGCTTGGAAATGAAAGAGCATTGATTCATATGTGTTGATCAATTCCCTTCTCTCGTATTAGAAATGCTGGGCTAGAAAATTTTCCTCTCTCTCTACTCAGCAACTGCCTAACGAAATCATCTTACTTGGGACAGATCACTGTAGACACTGACCGGACTGTGGTGGCTCTGTACAAATTCCTGAAGAAAAACGCATCAATCCCTTTCAAGCTTCAAAAACCAGCAGCCTCTACTCCTAAACCTGCTACTACTGACGCCAAAGAGAGCGAAGAAACCGTCACTACTGATCTAAAGGATGAATTATGAGGGCAATGGGTATCTTTCTCTTTCATTGGGTAATAGGAAAGAAAGAGAAGGACAGAAGCAAATAGAAGTTAGACGAGTGTAGAGTGATCAGAGAGAGAAGGAAAACATCCAGAGTAATTTAAAGCTTTTGTTTTTACTTGGGTGAGGACCGTGGGGGTCGTTTCTCTTAAAAGCTGTATTGGCCTTCTAGTTTTGACTCTGTATCATCAGTAATAAAGAGCATTTTTCCTTTCAAGATCTGGTTGATCTATGGTTCGATGCCTCCAGCCAACGCCTGTGAGGCTTAGTCATTTCTCATTATAGGTCCAAAGCAAAGATTGCGAATGAACACTTGCATCGGTAGGTTTCTGCTCTGCCCGTATTACTTACTCTCTCAGAATGAATGGCCGGCTGGCGCTGTGAAATATATCAGTAGACAGCGAGGCAAGAAATCTTTAGGTCGGTTACTAAACATGATAATTTGATCTCAGGTGGCTATCGAGGGCGCTGTGAACTATATCAGTAGACAGCAAGGCAAGAAATCTTTAGGTCAGTTACTAAACGTGATCTTAGAGGGATTTGATCTCAGGTGACTATCTAGGAGTGAGCATGATTGGGGTTGGGCTGGTCCACCCCTAATCTTAAGACCAACTAACATGGGTTTTCAATTTTTGGGACCAAGGACCGATCCTATTGAGTTTGGGACGGGGACCCGGACCGGCCCGTGTGAGTTCGGTCCGGTTCCAGGGATAAACCGGAACCAATCGATAATTTTTTTTTTTTTTTTTTCATTTTTTGTACTCTTTGAAAAAGTGATTGAAGACTGGATCGACCCAATGGGTTCGGTTTAGTTTCAGGATTAACCCGGGACCAATTAATAATTTTTTTTATTTCATTTTTTGTATTCTTTGAAAGGGCAACCAATGACCGGACCGACCCAATGAGTTTGATGACGAACGAGGTCAGCTAAGAAAGGCAAGCGGTGAGGGTTGAGTAGGGTGAGCGATCCAATGAGTTCGATGACGAACGAGGTCAACTAAGAAAGACAAGCGGTGATGGTTGAGTAGGGTGAGTGTCGAACGAGTGAGCATCGAGTGTTGAGCGGGGAGCAACAAGTCAAGTGAGCATCAAGTAGTGAGCAACACGGTGATCCAAAATGAGTGAGGCAAGTGTTGAATGGCGAGCGGAGAAGTTGTTTCTTTCGATTTTAGCAAATTAAAGACTAATAGGACAAATAAGACAAAAGAGAACGAGTATTAGAAGAGGATGCCGCAAGGAGCTATTTATGCCCTTTTGGACATCATGAGGACTCCTTAAAAAAACATTTTTCTCTTTCGTAAATTATGACTATTGATGTTGTAAGAGACATTAAAAATCTAAGTTATTAAAGAATAAATGTAAAATTACTTAAACTACTCATTAAAGAGTTGTTTAATGTTGTTGATGCCATTTAATTTTAAATTTTCTCTATATAAAAAAATCATATATATAGTTAAGGTTAGTTCGAATTGGACCGATACTAAACTCTTTAAAATAAACTCCCAGCGGTTTGACTAAGCTTTTTGGGCAACTGCCAACTGGTACTGGTGCAGTGTTCTTAAAGTAGCTTTCGCAACACTAAACGACAGCAGAGACTTTCAGAAGCAGGCCCGGAAAGACCGGGTTCCACGATCGCAAAGCGCATGCACCCACGTCCTCCCTCCTCTTCTTCATGCTTCAAACTCAAGTCTGTCTCTCCACAGCAAAATGTCAGAGATGGAATGCTGACCACCCTCGGTACCACCTCCCCCCGGGGGAGAAGAAGAAGAAGAAGACGAAGAACAGCCGACGGCTTCCCGTACTTCACGCGTCCGTCGCTTTGCTTGTATCGCAGGCCTGCCTCTCGTCATCGATCCCCTCGCTGATCATAAAGCAAAATCCTCCATCGACGCGAACCGACGCGTCGTTTTCCCTATTCTTATTTTTGTCCAGTTTTCCTCAGCAGTCGGAAACCGTCCGCTCCCCATTCAATCTGGTCCCTCGAGGTCTCCTCCTTCTTCCCTCCCTCCTCTTTTCCCTTCGAAAAAAACAAGAACTACCTTTATACTTCCCCAGATCTGCATTTCTCTCTCTCTGTTTTTCCAGCCACATAAGAACCAGAGAGAGTCTCGCTGACTAGAAAGCTTACACCCTTCGTCTTCATGGCCAGGCTCTGCATTCTCGCTTTCGCTCTCTCTCTTTCCCTCCTCCTCCCGCTCGCGCTCTCCTCCGACTCCCCCACCCCTTCCCCGGGTCCCGCTCCTCAGCCCTCCTCCGACCCCCTTCCCCGGCTCCCGCTCCTCAGCCCTCCTCCGACCCCCCTTCCCCGGCTCCTTCTTCCCCGCCCCCGCCGCCCCCGGCTCCTTCTTCCCCCCCGGCTCCCCCTCTCCTTTTCCCCGCCCGGCCGCCCCCGACGGATCCCGCTCCCCCCGCCCCCGCCCCCGCCCCGCCCCCGCCCACGCCGCCTTCTCCACTGCCTGGTGGGACGCCCGCCCCGCTCGCGGCGGGATGAGCGGCGGCGCGAAGGCGGGGATCGCCATCGGCGTGGTCGCCGCGGTCGCGCTCGCCGTGCTCGGAGGAGTGGTGTTCAAGAAGAGGCAGGAGAACATGCGGCGATCGCAGTACCGTTACGCGGCGAGGAGGGAGATTCTGTAGAGAAGGCTCGAACGGTTCCTTTGTGTTGTACCGAGCTGTCCGTCGTTGGGAGATCGGTTTTTGTCGTGACGCTGTCGCTGATCAGTGCAAGAGGTTCTGCCATTTTGATTGATTTTCGCTCTATATATATACACACACACTGAATAATGCGTAGTCCATATTTAGTCAGCGATTCGCCATTGTTGATTGTCGATCGTCGTCTTCAGCTTCTGTTGACATGTATAAATATCATTTTGGAGGTACCATCACGTTGCTTCTTCTTCTTCTTCTTATTGTTACTATTATTATTATTATTTTCTTTTGTATGTAATATGTAGTTTTTCCGTGACCCGGACTTCGAAACAGAATTTGTTCTCTTAAATTTGACTAATAATACTAGGGAAATCCAATGATTTAGTAGATGTGCGGAATTTCTTTAGGCATAAATACTTACTAAATTGAATGTCCGTTTATAGTTCGTGACAATAATTCAATTTCTTCTGAGTAATGCTTATAGTGCGGATAACCAATCAAGATCTGCTAAAAAATGTCACTGAGTGACATCAACTAACAAGGTAAGTAAGAGGAAGATGAGTTCGACCAAAAAAAAAAAAAAACAGAGAGGGAGATGAGTTGCCATACAAGTACTATTTCCGAGTGTCTGATAATTTACTTTCTTTTTCATTTGATCTTCACCGGTGCTTCACTTATAAGCGTGTTTTTAAGGATTCTTGGAGAACGGATCCCAATCTCATGATGTCATCCGTGAGATCAAGCAAAATAGTCAATCTCACTCTTTCTAAACTTTTTTTTTATCAATTCAGTTCATTTTGTTTTTGTGTCCATTTGGCCAATTTTGGTTGGCTAGCTTCTCATGTGAAATTTTTTTTTTAATATTTTTTTTTTAAAAAATTTCTATTGACTTTTTATCTTTTCTTTTAGTTTTTTTTTTCTCTCCTTCCTCTGGCGAGTTGCCGCTGACCAATGGTGACCTTGCCTAGCCATTGGCAAGGCCGAGCCTAGTCAGATGTGGTGGCGCCTCGTTGCGGGGGTGAACCTCACCACTGGCCAGTGAAGTTGACCTCACTAGCCTAACCTCTAGCTGGTGACTTGCTAGAGGAAGAAGGAAGTAGGGATAAAAAACAAAAAGAGAGAGAAACGAAAAGAAATAAAAATTGATAATAAAATTCAACAATAAAAAAATTTAAAATTGTCTTTATTAGTGCCGGTTGGCCAAAATTGACTGGATAGATGAATCGGCACAGATGCAAAAGACTTTCAATTGAATTGAAAAAAAAAGGGGTTTGGAACCGAAATGGTACAATTACCATAAGTTTAGGACCTTTTTGACAATTTTCCTCAATATTTTGTATTATAGTTACAAAAAGAATATAAAGGCGACCCTTATTAATCGAGGATCCATCTCTCGGCAGATAATAGACGCCGTATGCTTATTTATTAATCCCAAAGTCAAGGATACCTCATCAATTAAGCAATTCAGTTCTTACGCTGCGCTTAAATGTAAGGCCTTAAAAAATGCAGATTAAAGTTCACAGGAGCAAGCTCTGTTACATATCAACGTCCTTTTTATCTTTCTCGGCCGGAAGGAAAAAAGTACACATTGCGAGAAAGAAAGGAACAGAAGAGCACGAATAGCTCGGACATCAATTTTCAGCACTACTATCATCGCAATGCCATTTCCCCCCAGAACAATAGTACTAGTGGTACATACACTGCAGCTCAACCATGAGGTGATTATTCTCATTATTCTCTTCCTACGTTGTACAATAGTGTAACTGCTGCGACAACTTATGGGGTCTGTCGAATGGACATAAGTGGCTTACCGTCAAAATGCTGCCATATGCCTTCTTGAAATGGGGATTGTGCTAAATCTTATTCCTCAGCAGGAGGGTCTACCCACCGACCGTGATCCTTTATCAGCTGAATCAAGGCATCGGTCGCATGCTCCATCGCAATTCCTCTCTTGACCACGGTCTGAAAGAGAGAAATAATGGTGAATCTTGAATACTATCCATGTAACGAATTTAAGGACTTAAAGATCGAATCAGTGTACTAATCATTTGTCAGGGTAATTTGTCACACTGGTGAACCAAGCACGGTGTCATCACATTCTTATCTCAACGCCATAGGGGGCAGGTACTTGATCTTAACCACAAAAGCAAATTAGATGGGCTGCTCAATGAATAACGTGCACGAAAAGATAAGAATATATGTATCACCTTCCCAACGTAAAGATCTATTTTTCCAGGAGCACCGCCAACATAACCAAAATCTGCATCAGCCATCTCTCCTGGTCCATTTACGATGCAACCCATAATTGCAATCTGAGACGATGGAAAACAAAGATGGTGTGAAATTCTGGCCTAGTAGAGTGTAGTAGGAACTTTATCATACACAGCTGGGAGTATCTGATTACCGAAACACCGGGTAAATGAGATGTCTTCTCTCTTATTTCAGCACTTATTTCTTGAAGGTCGAACAACGTCCTGCCACAGGAAGGGCACGACACATATTCCTGAAAGAAGATTTTACGTGCTCAGAGGATCACTCGAATGAAAATTTTTAAAACTATTTATCAGTCAAATTATTTTCTGATCAACTTTCCTACCGTCTTTGTGTTTCGCATTCTGCAGCCTTGCAGTAGATTGAAAGAAGTATTCCTCAGAAACTCCAAATCTTGGTCCAGCGCTTCTATGAGGATTCCATCACCAAGTCCATCTACCAGAAGGGCTCCTGCATTTGTTCCGGCACCAATTACCAGGTCGTCCCTATCATCAGAATAACCATCGTCAGCTTATTTGTCAATGTATAAAAGTCCATTCACGTACATTCAAGGACATTGTAATTACCGGTGAGTCCCATCTGGAAATTGAAGATGGTGAATAACAGGGAAATTAAGAGCATTTTCTTGTAGATACTCAAAAAGCCTGCAAAAAGACATACAGCAATATTTTCTGAGGCGGAGAAGATTTGTAACGGGCTGGAGAGGATTGTGGGAGTTGAGCAGTATTGAGGCATACCGCATATGCTCCCTGATGTGCCAATGATCAAGGTGTACAATAGTGTTGTGCTTAGCTTTGAGATTATATAATGCATGTTGAGATTATATAATGCATGCCAAGCATTGAATCGGAATTATAGGGTAAATAGGGCTGTTCCTCAAGGAGCTAAACAAATTCATGAGGTTTCATCAGGTAAAATGTGTCTATTGCCTTGAATTTGTCATTCCCGAGTACTTTAATCACTATTAAGGAATTTGCCTTCCAATAGCCGTTCAACCAGACAACAAGAACCTGCCAAAAGATTACCTCCTTGCCGCATGCACTCTGCTGGTTTTTTCTTCATTAAGTGGGAGATTATGAAGAAGCATTGTGGCATCCACGCTCTTAAGTATTTCCAGGTCTTTGTATGGCTCATCTCCACGCAAGGACACAACCAAGCGTGTGCCTGACAACCAGTAAATTAATAGGCCATAAGATAAATTGCCCCAAAAGCAAATGACATTAACCTCAATTTAGCGACTCCCAACTAAATACACATGGACATCAGCAGTTCTACCTTCTGGCAAGAGCTTGTGAGCGCCAGATGACAATTCCTTGAGATTGACCAAAACCATGGCATTGGGCAATGGCTTTGTCAGCTGTTCTGATAAAGGAGTTATGACGCCCATGCTTACATCTATCAATCTTTTGAGAGCTAGTCGCTGCTCACGAAAAGATGGAAAATCATCTTAATCACATTACTCAAACTGATTAGTGGCTGTCAGAATATTTTGCAGGTATGTGAGTGCATCCAGGGAATGTGCGGTGGGATAAATGTCGTGATAGAAAAATAAGCAAGAGAAATCTGGTTCTTACAGCATCAGCATCATCAACTGGTGGAAGCTCTCTCAGTAAAATTGAGTCTACTGTTGCCAGATCCTAAAATTAAGAGAGGAAGGCACTGAATTTATGATCAAAATCCATATACCATTATATACTTCTTTTAGCAAAAGAGTAAATGACTGGATAAATCTGAGAAAAGGATAGACCTTAAATGGCATTCCAAGAACAAGCTTTGTAGCAAGAGAACGGTAGAAATTTTCTGGGGCCTGCACTAACAAATTCTTGATGAAGACCACTTCACCAAAACGTACAACATACTTGCATCTTCCCCCACCCAAAAAGAGAGAGAGAGAGAGAGAGAGAAGAAAAGTACACCCAAGTGAAAAGGTTCTCAAATATTTTCTGTTTTGTGAAAGTTGAAACAATACCTTCAACTGATTCAAGGAGACAGACATGAGAACGGAACCATCACGGTGGAGGACACCTCTGTAATCCACCTCCTCTCCCTACTCCCATGTTAAGCATGGTTGTTAGAAAATGGAACTATCTAAAATTTTATAGCCAAAGTCATTTTCAAGTTGATGACCAACCTCCTTTTGCATTGGCAATTGACCCGATCGTCGCTGGAAGTCAAAATAATGTCTGTGCTTTTCCTCAAATGGTGCCTGATGGTAATTAGAAATAAAGACGGGGCGAATAAGAATCCCAAAATGGTTGACTAATGCAGAATTATACAATAAACTAAATTAAAAACCTACCACCCCCTTCTGAAGCTCTGCTGCTCTCATACCGAGATTTGCCAGCCTTCTACAGGGATCTATCTCTTCTTCAGGTGGTTCAGTAAGAGAGACTCTGATTGTATCACCTAAACCATCCTGCATTAAAATGTTCCATGAACTTCAAGGTCTAATCAGGGTATAAGGAGCATTTCAAATATCACCAGCAATGGCCTGTTATGCGCAGTCCACCAAAAACAAAATGACTCCAATCATTCAAAAATATGAACGAAAACAGAATTTTGCAAAGCATATTAAACCACCCAATCACTGCATTGCAGTGTGATACATCTAGATCAACAGGGGTTCTAATCATGTTCAGGACAGTTGCACCGAGCCAGTAGGTGTAAAGGAGACCTGAAGAAGGGTTCCAATGCCAATTGCAGACTTCATGCGTCCATCTTCACCTTCTCCAGCTTCAGTCACTCCCAAGTGTAATGGGTAATCCCATCCCTGAACATTCATTTCAGCTACAAGAAGACGGTATGCCTGAACCATGACAACAGGATTGCTTGCTTTCATTGAGAAGACAAAATTGTGGAAATCTAACTTCCGGCATATTCTTGCAAACTCAAATGCAGATTCGACCTGTTTGAATGAATATCTTTCAGTTTCAGTGTTCAGATCATAAAAAAACTGAAAAGCCAAAAAAGAAAAAAAAGAAAAGGTAAAAGAACTTTTAATAGATTTAGAGAGAATAGTTGTTCACCATTCCCCTAGGAGAATCCCCGTGGTAGCTCATGATACGATCTGAAAGGCTACCATGATTTGTGCCAATACGCATCGCCCTTCCATACTTTTTGCACTTCTCAACCAACGGAGTGAATACCTAGTAGAGCAGAACAACCGTGTCAAAAATAAGAAACTAGGTACTTGCGAATTCAGATTGCTTCTACTGAGACAACTCCACAATTTAGTCCAAAGCCCTCTTTTCACCAAATTCAAGCCCACACACATAAAAAGAGCTAGTCATTGTCGAATGACCCTTCTTTCATTTTACTGACAGAAAAAAGAAAGACTGCCGCCACATTGACACTTCTTTCTTGTGGTGCAGGCTGGGAATCTAAAATCATACAATTCATGCCTAAAGATAAATTGTTATGGCATTTACCCTCTATCTTGTAAATTTATTTTTCTGTAAAATCTCATCACTATAGAAAGAATATATGCAAGTCATGCACCCACTTCTACAGCTACAAGGAAGGGGTTCAAGTCAAACATGCCACAAGAGGTTGAGCGATTGATGGATCAGTAATATAACCTGTTCAATATGCTCAAGTTCTTTCTGGTACTCCTCCTCTGTGTATTCTATCTGCTCGAACTGCGCCCTTCTATCAGCTACAATATACAACCTTGTTGAGGAAGTGTACATCATACACAATTAACAACCAAGAAGGACTTCTACATACCAAAATTTCCTGGATTAACACGAATCTTGTCAAAGCATTCAGCCACCCGCAGTGCAACTGAAGGTGCGAAATGAATATCTGCTACCAGCGGGATATTGTAACTGCCAAAATCAACAGATATATATCACTCTACACGAATCGTTCCATAACTTTCAATAGCAGTAGATAAAGACCTACTTTTTCTGCACAAGAGAGTTCTTTATCTCAAAGCATGCATCTGCTTCTCTCTTTCCTTGAACTGTTATCCGGACAATATCAGCTCCCTTGTCAGCAATTCTCATCACCTACAACCAGAACAGAAAATTTATAAAGGAAGATTCTTCACAAATGTGTGATAGTACCAATGCTGGCCGCATGATTTAACTAGTCCACCACATCACATTTCCATAAAAGCAATATTTTTATGCCATGAAAATGTTTCAGTTACTCAGTTTCTTTCTAGCCTTTTAACTATCACCAGAAGTATCTGCATTCACCTCAGTCTCTCTTGGTCCTCTTCAACATGCAGATGCTTTGATGATATTACTAACGGAAGGATAGGGTATCATAATGGCTGCTCAGTAGATCAAACAAATGAATGATTGGCTAGCAGAGTTACCAAATCAAAGGATAGGATATGCCATAAATGCATATTATTGAATCGACAGAATGAAATAGCACTTTGTAATGGAACTAACTTAAACATGCAGGTTTAAGTAAAGAACCTGTTCAACTGTTCCAGCAACGTCCTTAGTATCACTTGTAGTCATCGTCTGTATTCTTATGGGATGCTCACTTCCAAGGGCCACGTTTCCCACCATCACTGTCCGTGTCTTCCTCCTTACTGTTTTGTGCAAAGACTCACAGTACTTCTGCCTGGGAACTGGTTATATTCATGGTCATCAGATAAAAAGTGTATAATATTGTTCAATATTTCCCACTTCAAAGGATAAAGTACATATCTGTCTTTCCTTTAAGCATGTTTAGTTGCATATACTGAGGCATAAAGAAGCAATATAAAGATGGTGACCGGTAACTTCTCCTTGCTCCAGGAGAAAAACCTTGTGGTAGGACCATCTATGTGTCAATCAAATATAATTACAACGTTCATATCCAGAATTAGGATTCTCTACCTTTTCCATTTTAACTTGAGCCAAACAAAGAGAAGTATGTCAAAAGTCATGTAACCTTCTCTCCTTTTTCAATGAAGTTGGAACTTTGGAAAAGAATTAGAAAGCCGTGAATTCGTGTCATTGTGCCTCCAAGAACTAGCAACCCAATTCAAAAGGTATCTTACCTAATAACGGGCCCCCTCTGATGCAGGCTCGAGCTGTATCTCGGAAGCAGGTTTGCAATTCCTGATCACGGTGATCTTCTTTCGGTGAGACCTGACTCTTTGCTGACCAGAAATCCTGACAAAATCCATACTCTTTACGAATCCCAACCCACTATCCCGGCTCTTCAGCCCCGAGAAGGAAGCTGGCACTGCTCCGCTCGCCATTGCCATGAAGTAGGACCGTCACCTTCAGCCAAAAAACACAACAAAGAGATCACACTGATCAGTCAAAACACAATAACACTTCAATCCTCAGCACAACACCTCTCAAATATACATCTTTTTATCTATTGATTGATACGGTAAGTGCAGCACAAAGTTCAGTGAGCTCTTTAAGACAACAGGTGACCACCATCAATTTCCTCAGCAAAGAAGGAGTAATCCCACAAGAAATCAGAGAGTGCCCACCTCACAACTCAAGCGAAAGCTCAATACTTGACAGTCAAAGCAGAGAACCCGTCAATTTACTCAGACTAAGGAAATCAAAAGAGAGGACTCAACAAAGAAGAAGTGCTGGCAACACAAGCTGACCAGGAAAAGAGCTGAGGCCTCGCGGTTCTACCTGGAGAACGCAACACACCCGCTAGCTCCTCAAATCCAAGGACGGGACTGGCAGTGCATAAGTGAGAGCGATTGAAAGTGAAGACGAAGGATCCAGAGAGGAGGGAGAGAGGATTATTTGAGGCTGGTGTTGCAGGTATTTTCTTCTTTAATCTTTCCCCATCGTTTTCGCGGAAATTAGGAGGTGGGTATTTAACTAGGAACTGGAAGTAGGGGTGGGCATATGCCGAAAACGAGCCAGAGACGAGAACACGTTAAGCAACCCGACAACAACATTTTTCTTGTTTGCTCCTCGGCTTGTCCTTCCCGATGGTTGGTTGGTGGTGGCCATACGCACGCTCTCAGCGATCGGAGTGGTGGAAATTTAATTTATTTTATGGGACGGTCCCTTCCTTTTCTCTTATTTCTGGTTAGGCCCCTCGATTCTGGCCGGGGCTTCATTTCTGCTTCCCACTGGCGTTGTTAATTTTACCTCGCGAGGCTCTCTTCTGCGAAGATGCTTAAAGCTTGGCCAAACGGATGCGGGTTTTTTAACCTTTTCTAGCTAAATTTGGACTTAATGAGTCTCGGAAATGCAACTTTCGCTGAACCGAACATGCAGTCGAGAACTCGGTGTGCTGTTCTGGACCAATTGAGGCTGGCCCAATTTTGTCACGGACGCGGGAAGAAGTGCGATTATGGGATTTTGCAGGGGTTTCCCCCAACCAAACAAGCTAGCGGCCACAAGAGTTGGGGAGAGGTATGGACTATTACTAGGAAGAATCTTTGATCGAACCCCGTTTGGCGTCTAACTTCACGTCTTAACCGTCGTCTTAGCATGCCAATTAGCTCCTAGACTGATTCTCTAGCGTTGTTACATAGAAAAGGACAAGACGACCGAGGTTTGGTGGGTGATTTAAGGTTGCTGTTTTTGTCCGACCAATTAGCCGTCCTTAAAATCAAGTGTTACATGAATCTTGCCATGCCTCGCAAACGCTTAAAAAGTTTTCACCAAACAATCGAGATTTGTTCTTTTGTAATCAAACGGTCATAATAGTCCTCAGTGATTTTGTGGGAGTTGTATCATGGTATGATAGCTTGTGGAAAAATTGGACGAGAGAAGAAAAAATGAAAGTTTTCGTATTCAAATTAGACAATCGATCGAGATACATATCCAATGGACAATTTGATTGATCAGGTATACCATGTTTGAGGTTTATTCAATGCAAAGGATGCATTTTCACTTCATTACGCCCGTGCCCAATTCGCCCCATTTTGCCTTCCTTTGTTCAAGGGATGAGAAGAGTGTCTGAAACTCATTTTATTCAAAATCGAATTGACTTTTTAGGCCGTAATCGCTTTCACCTGTATCCATCGCGCAACGTCACCAAAACAAAGCCTTACAGCATGTTTTTCACGTCGTGAATGAGTACTGACTTGGGCAAAGTCTGGATTAGATGCCACTTCGTAGACCAAGTTCTCAAGCAATCGTGCATGACGGACCACGAGATTCACATGGATCCATGATTCACATGGTCTCAGGTTCTGTAGAGATATTGAGGTGAACGGCATATCGATTCAACGCCAGCACCAAACACGTTTTGCACTTTCTCGAGAGAGCGAAGAGGCGTCACTGCAATTTGTCTGGAGCAATCAAGAGATCCGATTTAAGGAAAAGTGGAATATCCTGTGTCAACCCATTACACGCGACTAAGCAGAGCAACAGATATCGTGTATATTCACCAGAATGCCCACACGTTTTCTTCATGTCTTGAGGACTACTCAACCGACAGGAAAATAAACATCGAGCTCAGATGATACAAGTACAATCCCAGAGACACTATCAGTCTAAGAAGACCGACACTCTCCGAAGCGTTCTTTCGTGCCGACACTCCGACACGCTCCGACACATTCCGACACGGTTACACAAGTGTCGGAAAATCCGACACGTGGTCAACTCTTCCCGACACGCTCCGACACGCGAGTCCAAAATTCGACACGCGATTCCGACACGCACGAGTCAATTTTACTAATTTTCAATACTTAAGGGGTCAAAATATAAATTTATGAAAAAATAATGAAAATAACAAAAATAAAAGGGAAAGAAGAAAATTCTCACTTAAGTTTCCCACTTATAAGTTTTGACCTTCCCGTGACGTGAGTGACGATGGAATGCCCCTCTTCTCACTGGCATCGCTCTAATTTGAAGTTGTGAATGCCTCTCACAGGCATTGCCCGCGAGTTATCTCTTTTGGTATATGTTGTTGGCTTGTGAGTTATCTCTCACATTTTCCATGGTGAATTTAGTTATTTCCTTTTCTTTTGATTGTACTTCGAGAGTTTTTATCCTGGATTTTCATTTTTCTTGAACCTTGCTAATCTATATCATGAACTCCGAATTTTGTCTGGGACTATAAGAAATTTCACTAATCGCCGACAAATATAAGAAAACAAGACATGTTAATTCAAATTTACTATTTTGTGTTTGCAATTTTTGAATTTATCATTTATTTTCTGTCAAATTAAAACAATGAATGATATTAACAAATGTTGGATTAATATTTTTAATATAAATTAATTCTATGCTCTTTTTATTATTATTTTTTTGTATTTATATATAAAAATATATATTTAATATATAACGTGTCGGAACGTGTTGGAATTCTTTATTTTTAGAAAATTGACGTGTCGTGTTGTGTCGTGTGTCGCGTGTCCGTGTCGGTGCTACATAGCTATCATCTTGCATCTTCTAGACAAAAACCAGCACTTATATAACTTTAGAATCAGACCCACATATCAGTATGGGGAATGAATAGCTTGCGAGAGCTCTGCTATGCTTCGGACTTCTCTTCGATTAGAGAGTGCCTTTCAAGGATTGCAACAGTCTCTTCCTCAGCACTGGCATTTAGTTCAGACGAGTTTTAGAAGAGTTAATACCAATAAACCATGTGGCAAATTTCAGCTATATGTGATGCATGCCTTTGCCTAACCATGTTAGTTTAAACACCAATATTGACTCTGATTTGAGCCATTTCCTAGCTTTATCAGGAAAGAAATGACATAACAAGGGCACGCATCCTCATTATTCACATGTATAAATACATATGCATAAATATAACTGCCTCTTCTAACAGTATAATTCCATATGGTGACAATAACGACTAAGGAATTGCTGGCTGTATCCTTATGAGCATAAACAAAACCTATCGCTTTTCATAATCACTAACTCAAGCTAGAGAAATATGGGCTCCCTTACTTCTGTCTTGGTCAAAGACGTTGTGCGCAAGTAATTTGATGGAATATGATGTCTGTACAAATTGTAATAGAGGTAATCGTGCAGGCACAGGATGGTTAGAGTCAATGGCAACACATATTGTGTACAATCACCAAAATGCCCAGGTGTTTTCTTCATATACTGAAGACTCTAAGGGACCCTCCTCATATAGAAAAATAAACATAAGCTCCGAGTGATACAAGTACAATCACAGAGACACTATCAGTTCCTCCATCTTCTGGACAAAAACCTGGACCTGTCTATATTTAGAATTAGACCCACATCTCAGTATGCCTCTTCACTGGGGAATTAATAGCTTTGCGAGAGCTCCTCTATGCTTCGGACTTCTCTTCGATAAGAGAGTGCCTTTGGAGGATCGCAACAGTCTCTTCCTCAGCACTGGCATTTAGTTCAGATGAGTTTGAGAAGAATTAATACCAATAAACCATGTGGCAAATTTCAGCAATATATGATGCAAGCCTTTGCCTAACCATGTCAGTTTAAACACCAATTGTCTCCAGCTTGAGCCATTTCCTAGCCTAATCAGGAAAGAAATGACATAACAAGGGCACACATCCTCACACACGCGCGTGCGCGCAGCAGAGAGAGACACACACACAGAGATCAATGCATCTTCTAACAGTAGAATCCCATATGATAATTGTGACAATAATGACTAAGGAATTGCTGGCTATATCCTTATGGGCATAACCAAAACCCGTTGCTTTTCAAAATTACTAACTCAAACTAGAGAAATATAGGCTCTCTTCTGTCTTGGTGACAGAATTTGTTGTGTGCAAGTAATTCAAAGGAATATGATATTTGTACAAATAGTAATACAGGCTATTGCATAGGCACGGGATGGTTAGAGTCAATAGCAAAGCGGAGTACCTTCCAGGTCTGAGAATCTTGTAAGAGCCGAGCTTTGTAAGGTCCACAATTGTCGACCCAGCACGACCTGAAGGAAGCACACCACCATCATAAACATATGCACAGTGTTCCCAGAGGTTCTTGAAATCCTTGATGCAGACACTACTTGGCTGGCCACTTAAGTTAGCGCTTGTTAAGGCAAGAGCACTCCCAGCTCCACGGGCAATTACCCTGATGAAGTTGCAGTCTGGTACTCGGACTCCTATACTATCTAATCCAGGATTAAGAGACTTATCCAGAATACTTGATTCCCCTGAAAAGCATTTAAATTACTGCCCTTATAACACTTCTGCATGATGATTAAACAAAACAGAATGTGAAACATGAAATGGTATTATTCCACGAAGAGAGAAACATATTGGCATAATGCTCTTCCTAGAGGTAGGGTGGAAACCTTTGCACAGGTGGTTGAGACTCAGGAGTTGCTTTATTGGCATAACAATTTCCTCGGTTCACTGATTCTTGTTTCTCACTCATGCTTCAAGATGGTTAAGATAAATTAATTACCTCGCCTCAATATGACAGTTACTGGTCCCGGAAGGAGAGAATCAAGCAAACCATGGGGCAAATGGTTGGTCACCGCAAAAGCGTTCTATGTCAGAGACATCCCCAACACAAATGGCGAGAGGACTCGTATGCTTCCGTCCTTTGATCTCGTATATCCGGTTAACAGCTTCTGCAGAACTGCAGATCAGCAAACCATAAGTCATCAGTAATCTATAATCAGAGTTTAATTATTTTGTCATCTTTCCTCATTCTGTCTTGCATACAACTACAAGAACTTCCAATTCGAAAATCATAATTCGAATTCGTAGACAGACCTCCAGCAACTATCAAGATTAGCTGAACAAATTGAGTGAACCCCATTTACTCGAATTCCATCTACTAACAGATATAACACTGCACCTCACAAGATTCACACTTGACCATTTTATAAGTGGGCATTCTTCCGAACACCACGCCTACTGATTTAGAAAGGCAACGGCAAGGTCTAACAGAGGAGAGACATTTACCAAGCATCGCAAGCGAAGCCGTACAGCGTATCGGTCGGCACAGCAATCACCTTCCCCGACTTGAGAGCTTCGACTGCCTCCGGGGCGTGAGCCTCGGTCGCCTCGCGAACCACATCCAACTTGCCCTCGCACTTGTCCAGGCTCCGCGCCATTTTACTCCCGAGTCGCCCGCTCCGCTCCGGAATCGCACGAACCCGTTTCTGGGCACACCTGAAACGCCAACCGAAACGCCACGTCAGCCGCCGAACGCAACCCAAGACCGAAACTTTCGCCGGAAAACCACAAACCCATGAACGAACAAGCACGCTCGCGCTCTGAGGGACGGACCTGAGAGAGGGAAGCGGGCGTGGAGGAGGAGAGGCGGGAAGGTATGAGCTATTTTGGTGGGAACATTCATTTAGCAGGAGAGGTGAGGCTGCGGAAGATCTTGGGGGCGCTTCGTTTCTGGGGTCAACTCGTGTCATGACCGTTTGTCAACGGATTGCCCTAAATTCTTGGAGCTCGACGCGTTCTTTACTCCCTCCTTTTTCGGGATATGTTCGGTAGAAGTCTTAAAACTTATCAAGAAAGTGCGATTGAGTCACTAAAATTTATAAAAAGTGCGTCAAGTCAAAACTCATCGAGTTAGTTCAATTAAGTCATAAAGTTAACTTTAGTTAGTGTTTTTCAGTTAAAAATGCTGACGTGGCATTTTAAATAATTTTTTATTTTCCACGTGGATTTTTTTTAAATTATTTTTTATTCATTTTTTTAAAAAATTAGATTTAAAAACTAAAAAATTATATTTATTCATTTTATCTTTTTTTACCAAAAGCTAAAAAGAAAAGTTAAAAAAATTATTTTTAAAAATTGTTTAAAAAAAAAAAAGACTCCTCTCTCCCCCGCGCCGCCGCCGCCGCCCATCGTCGGAGGGGCGGCGACGGTCGTCGGCCCTGGGGCGGGTGGCGGGGCCCTCGCCCGGCCCTAGGCGAGGGCGCGCAAAGACTCGCCGGGCGGGCGACGGCCGCCGGCCTCGCGAGGGTCGGCGTGCCCGGATCTGGCGAGCCTCGCCGGCCCGAGTGAGGGCCGACGAGGCCTCGCCCGAGGTGGGCGACGGTCGCCGGCCCTCGCCTAGGGCCGCGAGGCCTTGCCATGGCCGTGCGAGGGCCGGCCACCCCCGCCCAGGGCCGGCGACGGCGATGGGGGGCGGCGGAAGTCCACCGGTTGCCTTTTTTTTTTTAACAGTTTTGTTTTTTTAAATAAATTTAGATTTTGCTTTTTAGTTTTTAATCTAATTTTTAAAGATTTTGAATAAAAAATAATTTAAAAAATAAAAAATTCATTTCAAATATGACGTCGCCGCCACGTCGTATTTTTAACGAGAAAAGGCTAACGGTGTTAACTTTATGACTCAATTGAAGTAACTTGACAAGTTTTAAGACTTGATTGCACTTTTTGTAAGTTTTACGACTCAATTGCACTTTCTTGACAAGTTTTAGGACTTCTGCTAAACATATCCCCTTCTTTTTCCCTTGATGTAAATTTATTCTCTTTTACTTTATCCTTATTCTTTCCGAACTGGGTCCGACAGCGAGTGTTGATTGGACTGAAGAGCTACATTACTCAGTCTCCACTTTGGAAACGGGGCCCAAAGCCCCTGCAGATTGAGAGGGGAAGGGGATGATAACCGATTTATATGGAGATTGATTTTCGACGATGAAGTTAGAGGCCGATAGTTGGTTTGTGCAATGACAGGTCTTATTTCATTCGTTCGATGTGAAACAGGAATAGAGTGACCTCATTTGGTATTGGATTCTTAGGACGTGCTTAACAAAATTTCTGTTTCTCTATTTTTTTTTTTTGGTAAAGTTGTTTCTCTGTTTCTTTATTTTTCTATTATCCGAAATAGATTTGGAACGTAATTTCATTTTTTTTTTATTTCGGGAACGAATTTCTATTCAAAAAATAAATTTGGAGAATAAATCAGAGATTAAAATTTTTAGCTTTTTAATTTCGCCTGCCACCTATGGGGCATCGATCACCAACCGCCTGCCACAGGCTATCGGGCTTCAGTGGCTGATCGCCTGCCATTGAACGCCAGACGCCTGCCAACCACCGCTCGCCGTTGGACGCTGGCCGCCGTTGCTCTAGGAATAGAAATTTTATTTTGTCATCAAATGAATTTATGTTCAAAAAATAGAAATTTTGAGTCGTTATCAAATGTGTTTTTCTTGGAAACTTGTTTAGGGAATAGAATTGAGAAATTGACTAGAAAGCGCGCCCTTAGCATAATCTGAAAACTCAATATCTAAGACGTTAGGACTGGAACAAAATCGACTATCTGCAGCTCGTAAACCAGCCACAAGTCGCAGTACCATGATGATTAGTAATGTTTCCGAAAGGAAACCGCCTATCTAGCACATACATTGCAGCATCATTCCACACAAACTACAGAAAATTTGGCCTGAAACTGTTTGTAGTCAGCCGCATCGAATTTTGCGGGATCTGCTACAGAGTACAGACCGGTTCAACTCCCGCTAAAAGTTTCCGGGTTGTTCACATGGGTCGGATGGCTCAGTGGGGATCCTTCCCACGGTGACTCCAGAGATCCCCGAGGAGCCTGGCTGGGACGTATCGTCACCTGAGCACGGCGAGATTGTACCGAATGGGCATGCCGTCTTCTCTTCCATCTGAAGAACTCAACGAGGATCGAACTCCCGCTCATTGCAACGCCGAATCCGGCAAAAGATGCGAAGAGAACCGATAGGATGGCTTGCAGATGAACCTATGACATGCATCACAAAGTTTTGAGCAGACTCGCCCATCGAAAACGGAAAAGAAGCTGTTTGAAAAGTGATTATGATTTTCACACTGGCCCCTGCATTCTTACCAAAGAGTAAAATAGATGAGCGAAGAGAACCACCAGGCCAAACTGGAAGGATGCATAAACCCAGACATATCTGCTCTTCACTGCACGGACACATCAAAGAGGTCAAGTTAGAAACCATTGTGCCGATTGACAAAAAATGCATCCCATTTCGATAAATCCATGTTTTTCCTTTGCCATATATACATCCTAGTTATGTTTGTCGAGCATCTTTCGCGACCTACCCATGGTTGATGAAGTAATGGATGCTAGGAGACCTAAAACGCACGAAAATGGAAGAGATATGGCAATCGCGCCTGTACCCATCTTCCCAACCTGCACGTCGGAGACATGTCGCTCAGAAACAGAGAGGATGACATAACAACATATTTGAGTCACTTCTATTTCCAAAGATCTTATGTCTCACCAAAAGCTGCTCAAGAAAACAAAAGTAGGCCAGCGTGCTCACAACGACGAGGACTGGCACTTCCTGCCACAGCCTGTAAAGATTCGAAGTAGTAAGTTCAGGAAGTTGCCCCTCATCAATCATCTATTAATAGCACTCTTTTCTGTCAACTTTGATCGAAAGTACTTTGATATTGCAGAGTAGATGGCATGTTCATTAGATGTCAACTTTTTAGTGCTGGTAAACCTTTATCAGAACCCAGAAAAATGTTGAACATCTGACGATGAATCGAGAGTAAACACAAATTTAAAAGATACAGAACGGACGTGTAAATAAAAGTGGCCATTCACTTACCTGTATCGACCAAGATCTTCCATCTCAAATCGAGTGCCTCCCACGGTTCCACTGTGGATGCTTTGTATTCTCAAAAGAGTCACGGGCAGATTCTGAACCTCTTGTTTGCACACATCGCAAGTCCTGTTACCTTTGACGCTAAACCACTTCACAGCGCATTCTTTATGGGCCAGAGCCAATTCGCCTTTGCAGCTGCATTCCATCTTTAGAGTTTCCCCGCCCTCAGACAAAGCAACCAGACAAATTCTACAGACCGCCTCTTCTTCGGGTATGTCTTCACCATCAGCATCATCTGCTTTTCAATTGAAAGGTTAAGTATGGGATATCACCAGAACACCAAGCATGTATGTCTAGACAAACTTGAGCTACAAAAGTAGGCAAAGAAGTGCGCCTGTGAATACCGCAAAGCTATTATCCTTCTATTGGAGAGAGAGACAGAGAAAGAGCTCTGAGATATTGAAAAAAGGCGAATAGTTCATGGATTAACATAGTTAGGGAGCTCCTCTAAGTGCTAAACTAGTAACATGATTGCAACTACACATCTAGCAGCAATTTGAAATTATCTCAAAGCAGAAATTTCTTCGAAAAATGGCGTGCACAAGAAATTTAGTCAGAGTTCAAAGAAGGAAGCTATAGAATTCATCCGTTAGCTATTCAGTGAGAATATACCGTGATCAGCTGTCTGAGATATGTTAGGCATCACATCTCCTTCCTTTTGACGGGGTGTGGAAGGTATTACGCGGAAGAAAGAGTCCATTCTCCTAATGGTATTCTCTTTGTCATTGACAGGAACTGAAAGTGACCGCGGAATTGTCCTTCGAAGTCCTGTTGACTGCAAAATCCACAGAAAAATTATCAACCAAGAACTGCAAATCGAGAACCCCCGAAAAGTGATTTCATATTCCCTTCCCACAACGCTGAGTCAGTTTGGTGTCAAAAGTTCGTTAAAAAAAGAAATTCAAGAGAAGTCCAATAATATCAGCGTTAGACGCTCACGAGACGGTATTGTAAATGTCTTACAGTGGGTTGTGGAGTACTACACACTCTTTCACCGTGCGAGGATTCTTTACTGGAGTTCCCAATTGGAGTTGCCGGTAGCGAAGATGCTCTCCTCGATCTAGGAGTGAATAGCTTCGTGAGTGACAGCGACCTAGCTATGGAAGGCTTTTCTCTTAGTCCTGTGAATGAAGCATCTAGATCTGGATTGGCGGCTTTCTCAGTATCTGCTGCTGAATTTCGGTTCATGAAGCTCATCTTAGGTAGTAAGTTCTTTATGGATGATTTGCCCCTAGAAGAAGAGGGACCTGGAGACACAGTATTATTTCTCGCTTCGTTTGAGCTTGGCGTCAAGAGAAAATTTACTCTCTTAGGGGTGGCACCCGGTGTCGGCGGCATTTTGATGATGACAGTGTCTTGAGTCCACGTTCCCATCTTCCTCGAAGGTATGTCTAGGAAAAGATTCTGTTTTTTCCAATGATGAACCTGTGGAGCTTCTTGCGCTGTTCCCATCAAATCTTCGACCTAGAAATAAGAAACAAGGATCGACCGCTGATCAGAAACCATACTTCGTGTACGCTTTCAAATTTAATCTGCCAAGCCTTATTCATGCAGTGGAGCTACTCAATCCCTTTTTACGATACAAGATAAACAATAAAATCCAAGTTATTATGGCAGAATTTACTACAAATCATTGGCCTAACCAGAAAGCAACGGATCAAGATGATGAACCTCGTTCAGATGCCGAGTGCACTAGCCAGGTGCCAGAAATGCAGGCAAGCTGAACCTCAGTACTCAAGAAACATATTGGATCAACGATCTCGAAGAAAATATGAAGAAAGAGTCAACTAGACAAACTGCTAGAGTAAGTACTAACTACAAAGATAGCAAAGCAAAGGGCAGTACAAGTTAAACTGCTGCGACTTCGGAGTGCAGATTACTAGTCCCTGAAAACATGCACTGCCACTCAATTCAAAGTCCTTGAGCTCCAGAAGACAGCTCTCACCAAAACTAAATCACAGTGCATTAAAAGAACCCAAATAAAAAAAGGAAAGAAAGAAACATAGATGCCACAGAACTACCTTACGAATGGGAATGACTACAGTTGCTTCACCAGTAATAACGTCTCCCTGCACCTTCTCTGAGACCTTGTCTTCAGTTTCCATTTTCACTAAAAAAACCCCGAAAGGATATACAGAAGATTCAACAAACAGAGCAACCTTCAGAACAGAACACAGAAATCAGCACGAGACCATACAAAAATTCACACCAGAACGCTTACAACTTGGAAAAGGAAGAAAGGAGGAGAGAGAGAGAGAGAGAGAGAGGAGAAGAAGAAGAAGGTGTGTGTAAGGAAGTTTAAAATAGAAAGAAGAATCGAGTGTTGGAGATAAATGGGATCCTGGGGGAGATGAAGCGTTAGCGTTAACTTCATTTAATGGTGGTGCGAAGATTTTCATTATCATGGAGGGCCCTCCTAAAACGTACACGCAGGCACGCACGACACGCAAGCACCCCCACTTAAATTCCGTCCAGTGCGCGGGGACTTCTCGCCACCTTTTGCGTGTGATTATTGGTTCATCACGTCGTCGATAAAATGAACGACAGAGCATCACTTGTTTAATGCTCTGCTTGCAATGTGTGCTCCGCGGGTGACCAAAACACTGTTCCCCTGAACAGAGAACAGGGGACGATGCATCTTAGATTTTGATTTTGGACGTTAACCGCATGCGTGCGTGCCATCTCTCGACCGTAGCGAACCTTGCTCGCTCGCCCACGTTATGATTCGGTCAAGGAAAAGGCCGAGGTTTGGCAAAGCTACTGTGCACCAGACACGCTGCAGGCAATGAATGGATGATGATTCACCGATGGACCGATATCACATCATGCACTGAAATAAAAAAAGAACCGGTTTCATCGTGCACCATCATCACCCAATTGACGAGGTACAACGTGCGAGAGGAGGGCAGAAGAGGAACAATCCGGATCTTGAAGTTCTTCTTTTCCCCCCCTTTCACTTGTTTAGTTAGTTGATTTACATTGCATAACTTTAGAGCCCGTTTAAATTTATTTCTTTTTAATCTTTGGGATTTCAGTTTTATCAATCGCTAAATGCCCGACAGCTTTCAAAAAGCACCTATATAGATATGAATTTTACGATTTCTATATGAACTATTCGAGTTCCTTCATATTCTAACATTATTTTCTGCGATTTAGCCAGAAGTCAGCAAGTATCTTAAAAGCTTCTTCTAAAAATGCCTTCAAGGTGCAAAATATTTTTACTCGATCTCAAAATTATTCGAGCCCACAGGAAACATTTTACCGGAACAAATCAATTATTAGTGAACGAACATCCTTTCTGTATTTTATTGTTATTATTGTTTTTATTATGCGGCTGGAAAAGAGCGGGATGGATTCGTGAACAAAAGAATTTGACGGTCCATATATTTTTGGAGTTATTAAACTGAATGGTGGGAATATAATTCTCCTTTTGGATTGTCCAATCATTGGAAAAAAAAAAAAAGATTGGGGATCAAATTCATATTATTCTAATCCCTGGACGATTCTACTTGTCCTGTATAGAAAATGGCACGCCAACTGTATAGAAGGACTTATGGAACCAAACTTTGTAATCAAACTTCTTTTTGATTTTACGAAAATAAGGATCTAGGGTAAGCTAAGTTCATCAAATTTTGCAAAGTCTGCTGGGGGCCTCGACTTCCGATGGATAATGTAAGTACGACCTACTTTTAGGCACAAAGTTAGGGTTTAGGTTCATCTGAAACAGGGAAACCATCTGTTTTCACACAAATTTTCAAACAAAATGACAAAAAGTTAGGTCCCTTTGCTTGCCAATGCCTACCTAAAGAAAAGATGGCTGCTTCTGGTAGTTAGTGCAAATGATTTTGACACTTACACACAACCAAAATACATATAGGAGATATGCAAACTGAAAGAGTACCAAATGATTTTGTCGATACGTCTCCATTAGAAAGAACTTGGGAGGAAATCGGTTTGCATAATAAGATGAATACATAATCAATGGAATTTAACTAGGCCGATGGTTCAACTAGATCTATTAAAAGTGGTCATGAACTCATCTCTTAACTCATAGGGTTGTTATATGAGTAAGTTATATTTAGTAAATGACTCATAAATTGGTTTAATATAGATGTTAAATAGATTTATGATTTATTTAGATGCAACTCATCTTTACGTCTCTCTTTTCACTCTCACTTGTTCTCACTCGATCTCACGTTCGCTTACTCCATTCTTTTACTTTAGTTTATGTTTGAGTTTTCTAAATTGAGTTAAATATAAAAGTGTTTTAACCATATGAATATAGTTGGGTGTTTATTAAAATGGGCTAAATTGGTTAACTTTGGTTAGATCACTTTCAATTCAACTTAACTCACTCGTTTGACAGGTCTTAAGCTCGACGATAGGACAACGAACCTTTTTTTGGGCAAAACAAAAAGGGCAAAGCTATATAAGCCCGAGAAAGTGCCCATAGAAAGCTCTATCTCCATACAAAGTATCTTTTCTTTTTCCCTTCTTTTGAAAATTTTGGGTGAAAAAGAAAAGAGAATCTAAGTATTATTCTTGGGACATGGGCAAAATGGACCATGACTTCGCCATTAGGTCCAGAAGGGTCCATCGCCTGCAAGGGTCGGGCTGCAAATTGAAAAGAAGAGAAAGCCGGTGGATGAAAAGGATTTATGTTGGACAAGGAGTAAAAAAAAAAAAAAAGCTGAAAAAACCCAGAAGAAAAGAAGAGAAGGAAAGGGCGAAAATGAACTTTGAGGCTTCCCTTTGTTCTTCAGGCCGATCCAAAAAGCAAAGGTAGGCACAAGCTCATCAAAGCAAAAAATCAAAAGAAGATCACCATCCTATTCTGACTCCATCGTCCACCGCTTTTGCTAGTCAATCGAAAGAAGATCACAAGCGGTCGACCCGTGGTCAAGCTCGCAATAGCTAGTCAATCGTGCCGTCTAGTCATTGAGCTCGATTCGATTCTATGGCTGGAGGAGTAGCCAAAATTTGAATATCATAGACAATACCTAACCCAATCAACTAAGACCCACCTCGACGTGGACTGTTGTGGTTCTAGTAATCCGTATAGTCCAGCTTCAACTCCACTAAAGATCCATGTTTTGGTTGGGTTAGGTTAGAACTAAGCTTGAGCATGTGAATGCCTCGTCAAGTCGGAGCTAGAGCTCAGTCTTAGAATAAAAATCGATAATTCGCCTTTATTTGTTGATATGTGACCAAAAAAGTTTTCAACCGTTTGTATCTCATTTGGAATATAATTTCAATCTCCTGACTCTATCTATGGGAAAAAAAGAATTTTTTAAATAATTTTTATCTTTTTTTTTTGTCTCTTTTTCTTTTTCATTCTTCCTTTGTCGGCTTACAGGCCTCGATGACAGCCGGTATCAAGCCACAAGCTAGGCTCGAGCTTAATCCTCATCAGCCTATGCCTTTGGCGGTCACTAGTTATCATTGAGACCTGGCAATTGGCGAGGGAGAAAAAAAAAGTAAAAAAAAAAAAAAAAAAAAAAAACGTAAAATATTAAAAAATAAATATGAGCAATTCCTCAAAATCTTTAGATTTAGGAATTCACTTTTCTAATTTTATACATGAATTTCGCATTGAACGAAAAGTATTTTTGGTTGACTAGATATTTTTGATGAAAGTCGAGAAAATTAATTTTGGGAAAATACTTTGACTCAAACAACCGTACCCTTAATATGTCTAACCATGCCTTGAATCATTCCATAATCTATTCTTCTTTTTTTTCTCTGGTTCGGGTTCAGGTATTGCCGTGGCTGCTCAGTCCAGACTTACCCCTCTGCTCTTGATGATCCCTTCTTACGGAGGATTTTGTGACAACTACGGAGAATTGGAAGAGAAAATCGAGACAACAAGTTAAGGACCAGTTTGCCTGCCCCACCCCAACCCAACCCAACCCAACCCCACATTGCGTCCTCCATCACCTCAAACGTTGGGGAACAAGAAATACTAGGAACCGAGTTCTGCTCATATGGGCCTGCCTGCAATGACGCAGAGATCCTAAGTACAATAATGAAAGGGCCTAGGGTCTTGGCCCGCTGACTAGTCCCGTTGCTGCTTGCACGAATGGCAAAAGTACTTCCTTCCTCCTCCTTTTAGTCCGTACCCAACACGGACCAGTGTACTTTGGTCATCAATAGTACCAGAAAAGAAACAAGCAGAACCATATAGTTGCTAAGGATATGGTAAAAGGGCGAAATAATTCCTAATATGAAAACGCAGACTGGAAACCAGACCTGTCAAAATGGCGTCGAATGTTATGGACCAAGCCTGGTTTCTCTTCCCTCGAGTCATTCATGTTGAATACACAGACAGGGAAGAAACAAGTCGGATGATTATTTATCATAACAATGCCGAACATTCCCTCCCCGGACCAGCTGTGTGGAGGGCCTTGTGCACGGGGACGCCTTCTTTTTACTTTCAATAACCATGCGAAACATTCATTCTGGCAGGCATTGTAAAGAGTTCGACAAGGCTACTGACCATCACAATAAATTGAACCCTTTGCGACTTATAGTCGCTCTCACGCAGCAAATTTTTCAAGACCCTAGATGAGCTGAAAGAAACTCATCTAAGATTGCCAAAAAAACTAATCAGATGAAACTGAACTGCTGCAATAATCCAGACAGACAGTGTGATGAAAACGAAATTTAACTTGACAAATCTTATATAGTGCAAACGCTTGACCCAAGGAGGAACAGAAGATCTGGCAAAAAAGCCTAATAAATCAGAGAAAACTATGTGAGATGAGCAACGGAGGAAGACAATTAACCGTGCATTTGAAATATACTAAAGAGACTAAAAGCTATGACGTGCAAAGCAAGTATGTCAATTTTCTCCCACTATGCAAAAAAATTTCATTGTAAAAGTGCAGAACAGGTTACACCATGGTCAAGCAAGAAACATCCTCACTGCCCAAGCGCACTGACATTTCCAAATGCTCACAACAGTGCATCTGGCATCTTGTTTTGAAATGATGCCAACTTCATTATGTCATGGTCCATAATCCGTATTGATTTCTGTGGAAATCAGAGTGCTTTTGCATGACAATGATGACATGTCTAATTCAAATATGCCATCTTTTCAACACCGTGCTTTGAGCAAAGATATCTGAAGCAAATTGCTAAGCATTTTCTTTACACGAGACCACAACTAGAATGATGTTTAAATTGGAACATGGAACTTCAAATCCAAGGAACAAAATCCAAATTTTCCTTGAAAACGGATTCAATGAAAAAGATAACAGAAAAGAAGCCAAATTAAGAATCAAAAGATGAATGTCATTATTGTACACACTAAAACTTTTCACTTCATTTGCAGGGATGACCTCCCTGTGCATCAGACAGAGAGATGAGACAAGGCTGAAATGATTTCTCTATTCCTCTTATGCAATAAACATCAAATAAGGGGAGGGATAAACATAACCAAATACAAGCATTGAGAAAGAAAACCAAGTTCAAGGTTCAAATCCTATTGTAAAGACTTAGTCTGGTTGCTGAAACAAATGTGCAAGATAGCATCCTAAACGGCCAGGTCAGATAGCAGGTACTGTACCTTCTTCAAGTCAATTCTGATTTACCAGTCAGCAACCCATCACAGCGCAATTGTATACAAACACCCCAACATTCTCCTTGACACCAAGCACCTTCCAATCCAAAGTGCCATTCTTAACCCCCGATTTTGGATTCCAAGAGTTCAGCACAATAGCTTCACCTTCTGGACCTCTCTGCCCTCCGACAACCAAAAGTTCCTTGCCACAAGCCTTGAAAGCAAGGCCCCAACCATTCGAAGAATCAGCCTTGACCGGAAGCCTCCCCAGCACATCCCAGGTGTTCTTCACTTTGTTGTACTTCTTCACCATGTTGGTCAAGGGCTCTACAGAGTAGAGCTCATTATCCACAACAGCCACAAGTGGAGGTGCCTGAGCAGCCTTATTGACATTTGGGTACATTCCCTCTATTTTCCTCCACTTCTTTGTCTCTAGGTCATACTCTTCTCCGCATGTTAATGAATCAGTAGGGCTTGACATCCCACCAATCACGTAGAATTTGCCGTCCATAAAAAAACCAGAACACAATCTACGTGGTGTGTGCATACTAGGTAACAACTCCCATTTACCAGTGGAAGAATCATACAACTCAGCCGATTTCAGTATATTCCCCTTCTTATCACTTCCACCTGCCACGATAGCAATAGAGCCAAGGCAACCAGAGGCAAACAAGCAGCGTCTGTATTCCATCCCCTCGCACTTTACCCAACTTAGATGAACCAAGTTATACTTCCAAATGGCAAAATCCAACAGCTCACGGCCAAAAACCAACAATTCAGTGCCGACAGCCAACGATTCCTTATCTGCATGGTTGAAGCATTCATCACAAGGCATCTTAGGCAAGGACATCCACTTCTTTCTAACAGGGTCAAACGCCTCCCATCCCCTCGGATCACAAACAAAATACACCCAATGTTCAATGATACCCATCCGCCTCCTCAGCTCATACAAAAGCCCACTCCTGATTAATTTTTTAAACCTCGTGTTGGTACATGATAACGAAGCATAATCAGAACGACAAACCCAAGCAAGACAGTTCAAAGCAACATCATCTATAAGACCCGGAAGGAGTGAATCACTTGGTCTCAGCCTGGATGGTGAATGACCATCATCCACTTCTCCCATCAAACTTAAGCTAACAACAGTATCCACTTCTTCCTGTACCTCCTCCATGTCTGAACAATCCTTTTTCACCGTATCTGTCTATAGTATACCGACCCTCCACGCAAAATGCCCGAAATTTCCCCTGCAGAAAGATTTCTAGAAAACGCTAAAGTAAAGTTCCATGACGCCATATCCAGGAAATAAATCTTGGCCTTTGCACGCAGTCAACTTCCATCTCCTTTTCATTCTTCAGATTAATTTATCCAACCGGGAACGACGAACCCGAAACCGCCTCCTTCAGATCATGCGCGAATTTAAAACGCTTCTAACGAACCAACGCTTCTAATTTGGGCAAAAGCTCATAATTCCCGCGAACGATCGAGCAGAGCTCCCCCGTCACCGATAGCATCGCGCGCGTCTCCTCCATACAAGCAATCGAACCGGGTTTACGAATCTGAAAAATCAGCAAGAAACTCGACATGAGCACCCGCGCCACAACATCGTCCGGCTTCCGTTCCCGCTACGAACGAACGGGAATCGAAAGAGAGAAAAAAAAAAATCGAACATCGAATGAAATGTCGCGCGAATCAATCCGGATTCGGAGGGAATCAATTTGCGACAACCGGGCTCGGATCCGCATGCGATTTACCGCTAGCGTGGGGGCGCCATAAAGATCAGAGCGAGCCTCCGAACGGCCGAGAAGAAGGCGGGCGAGCGCGTGCGTACCGGGGAATTCGGAATCGCGGCCGTCGATCTCAGCGCTCGGCATTCGCGGTGCGGTCGTCGCCGCCGGGCATGTCGCCGGATTCCGGCGCCGGAGAGAGAGAGAGAGAGAGAGAATAAGATG
The DNA here is from genome assembly GCA_014182365.1 of Eucalyptus tenuipes. Taxonomy (NCBI): domain Eukaryota; kingdom Viridiplantae; phylum Streptophyta; class Magnoliopsida; order Myrtales; family Myrtaceae; genus Eucalyptus; species Eucalyptus tenuipes. The sequence goes on along the minus strand of CM024538.1, from coordinate 24,091,347 downwards.
GGAGCTACTTTAGCACATAGAAACTGAGCTGGCACAGCTTGAGAGAGAGAGAGAGAGAGAGAGAGAGAATCGCGTTAAATAACAAAAGATGTTCGCGGTGCTTTCTATTTTCGCCCCCTCACTTCCTTATTAATTCTGTTTTAGCCCCCAGCCTTTTTATTTTGGGTCAATTTGGTGACATGATTGCTTCTGTTCTTTTGCCCTTGCGACGTGCTATTCGCGACACGTTTCCATCGAATGTAAGTAGGCGAAAAACCATATTAGATTCATTTGAATTGACCAAGTCAATTTTATGGGAAAAAAAAAATTGACTATCTTCATCAAAACTTCACGGCCTAATTCTCTAAAAAAAATCCTCAATTTTAAGTCCAATCTCAATTCTAGCCCAAACTTAAAAAAAAAAAAAAAAAAAAATTCTCAACTTTCACACATCAAAAATACTTCTTTAAAATTATCAACATTAGGGTCAATTAGATGTTCATTATAGGTACTTATGTATTCACCAACACTCTTGTCTTTGTATGGAACAACAACAACAACCTCTTAATATTGATAATTTTGAAGAAAATAGCACTAATTTATGGACACATGGGCAAATTTGGATTAGGGCAAAAGTTGTGGACTTCTTTAGACAAAAAAGAAAGAAAAAAAAAAAATCGGGACAAAATTGGGATTTGATCTAAAGTTTGAGAGCTTTTTGCTGAATTAATATGAAACTTTAGGGAAAAACACGAGTACATTCTTCTTTTGAATTGTGTTTAATCATGTGAACAATCGCATGTAATAACAGCACCAATGTATATACTTAAGTTGGTAGTCCATCGTTATTCGAAAGATATTTTGGTCAGATCGAGACACGAAAATAAAACAACTACTTAACATTGCGTTAAACGATGATTAGTCACGTCTTTTCGGATTATCTAAGAGATGTATCGGACAAAGTGCGTGAAGATGAGTCGGATACTACTTGGCCTTTAATTAAAGAGAAAATAAGGAACGGATGACTAGCCGGAGTCAACAAACAGTGCAAAAGCCCTGGGGCGATGGAAGTTGGAGGTCGTTAAATCGTTATGATTTCTTGGTAATGTCCCATGCGTTCAAGAATCTTGTATCAGCTTTCGACAATGCTAAAGATGTAGTGACCATAAAGAAGGCAATCCCAAACGAACGCGCAGGTTATCGCCAAAGCAAAGAAAAGAGAAAGGAACCGGCGTCCAGCGTCTGGAGCACCTGTCCAAATGAGTTAATCTTGCCGTCCATACGATACGACCACAAGGAATTTTTTTTTTTTTTTAAAACAGAAATTTAATTGTACCGAAAGCATGTAATCTACTCCATCTCGGTTTTAAATAATATACGTTCCACGTAAGATTTACATGATCTGATGGTTGAAATGGAGTGAGCTCGCACGCATCGGATACATATAGAGATTGAGGTGAGGTTAGAGCAATTTTTTAGTCGACAGCCGCCCTAAAAAAAAAAAAAGAAGGTAGAATAAACAAATACAAAGATGAATAAAGTCTCCAAGAGCGCATGCATATTGGGGATCTAATCATGGGTGGGTTTGAGCCGCATCTTCTGTCGTCAAAGGCTTCACTTTATCAAAGTTTGAATTGTCCAAGGCACGTCTCTTCTTCCCCAGCTCCCTACCCTGAATTTTAGCATTCCACGACTCTGAAGAAACCAAATGAGGCCTTCTTACTTTTTTTCAATGGAGAAAAAATGAAAACGCTCGCCGTGGGAGGTGGGCCCGCAATAGTGCTCCCTCTGATTTATGCCGCCGGCTGTACGGTGGTTTCAAGGTATAAAAAAAATGAAAATGCAAAAGCGAACGAAGAAGAAGAAATACAAGCAGATGAGGAGCAGCGACTATCAAATCATAATTTCGACATCAAATCATTTTCGATGAAAAATGATAATATAAGTGTCAATGCGAGAAAGATTGCTCATGATACCATTTGAGACGAAAGATACGGAGTATATTTCTACATGAGGAGGTAATAGTGTGTTGTTGAGATGATCTTTTAAGGTATGCCCTCATTGAATTTTCCGTATAATCGCGACGCGTGGCAAATTTGATGTAGAGCTTTGACTTCGGCGAGCGAAAGGGGTCATGCCCACCGACACGTGCTTTGAAGTTGAACTCATTCGTTGGTTCCGGTCTTGATCATTGCCCGTCTGCAGAACTTCATTGTTGAATGTTCAATGCTTTGCTGTGCTCATCGACTTCTTCCCCCCTCTTTCGGCTCCATAAGTCTGGCCTGAAAAGTCTATATTCATCCCACCAAAAGAAGCTAAAATTGCAACTAGCCATCTATCTAATCTTCATCACCAACAACACAACTTACTTTTCAAGTTTGCCGACTCCTCCCAGCCTTCAAGGTGGAAAACTTTCCTATGTCGAGCTAATCGTAATGGACGGCATGAAATCCATCCGATCCGACGGCTCAAATCCATTCTATCTATGGCATAAAGAGGGATTCGCTAGTTCTTGACTTCACTTCGAAACAAACCCACCTACAGTGTATTTTTCGACAATATGCGCTATTCATGATTGCTAGACTACATGGAAAGGCCAAAGTGGACCAAATCCGGCTTGTTTTACGTTTGTCCCCATTGAAGATGATGACACATAAAGATGTAGATAAATGTCTGACAGACCCACCTAACCCATTACTCTTCTTCTCTTGATTAAACAATTATAGAGCAAGTGATGATAAGAACATCCGTGTTTGCAAGCATGACTTTCGAATAAGACGTGGTAATGAGAGGCTTCTCTGGATCATGCGCACGCGAGTGCTTCTTGTTTTTATTTTCTAAAGAACGATGTATAACTCAAAACCATCTCCATACACAGCATGACTCGGAGAACCATTAGAGGACCACATGCCACTTGTTGCTTTCTGCACCTGTCAATGAGATCTCCAGCCCCATCACATAGAGAGGATGTAGGCATGAATGAAGATTTCACGCCGGAAAATTTGTTATGATTGCTCGTCGCAATACAGTAAAAGGTACCACGTCCATCCAACTAGTGAGGAATATCAGTGAAGTGCAGTGAGACTATTACTCAAATCATACTATAACCAAAGACGGTAGAAAATCAAGCATCAAGCAAATCGTTAAGGAATTGACTAATGTCAGTACAATCTCTCTCTCAGTTTCAAAACCTATGAGCCCATCGTAAATGGCAAGACAAGCTAATCTTCCGGCAAGAGATCATGAACAAAATCCCAAAAGCCTTAAACCTACTAAAACTCATATCTGCATTCTAGAGCCATCCAGACATATCTATCCATCTCTATTTCCACTCTGAGCACAAGTCTTTCATCCCTGTTTCAACGGATAATTCCTCCCAGCAGCATCTCTGATTCCCGTCTCCAGATTCGCCAGCTCATGAGCCAAAAAGGAAAAGGAAAGGAGAAGTTCTTGGGCTTTACTATACAGATAGGTAATTTCAAAAGTCAACGAAACTCAGTTAGTCAAACTCATGTCAGTATCATTTTTGCTCCCATCACGTTCTTGCGCCTCCAAGCTTTTGCGCTTGCACCAGCATAAATACTGAGGGATCGGTCCGTCTTCTCCAACAACCCAGGCATGAGCTGCGACAGCATCCAATGTCAACCTGTGTTCTGGATCTGCATACGATAGATTGGCATTTTAGCAATCCATCTACAAGAAGAAGGGGGGAAAAACAGTCATTGTGCACAGCTTGCAGTTGGGATAAGGTATGTGATGGAGCCCACCAACACTACTAATACTAACCTTTGCAAAGAAGCCCCTCCAGCAGGTTCTTAAGTTGTGGATTGAGACCATCCGGGAGTATCAAAGGGTTATTAACTATCTGCCACAACAAATTTCAAAAGCATAAACTCAACTCAACTAATGGGATGAAATGGTGAGAAAGAAGGGGTTAGTGCTGACTGAGGCATATGCACCTTGTCATATGTGTCTTGCAGTGTTTCTCCAAGGAAAGGATAATGTCCCAAGACCATACAGTAAAGAGTGACTCCCACAGCCCAAGTATCAGCAGCCTTCCCGTGATAAGTGAGACCTATTTACCAGGAAGAAAATCATATTACAGAGGAGAAGTTAAAAATCATTTCATGTCAAGATTTTGTTCTATCATTGCCCTAAAGGATAAGGGACTGGACCTAGACAGCACTCAGGTGCTGTGAAAACAGGAGTCCCAGGGGATCGCCGAAGTTCATCATTATCATCCTGCAGATATCAGTGACAAACATTCAAAATCCCATCATTTAACAAAAAAAGTGACCACAGGATTTATTGTATTTAAATCCAAACACTTGGTACATTTATGCTTTGATTGGAAAGGAGAGGAACGAAAAAAAAAAAAAAAAAAAAAAAAAAAGGACATGTGGGTGTAGCAAAAGTAATAAACTTTAAAATCTCCGTGAGGAAGAAAGGAGGGAAATTTTAATTTTTCCATCTATTCTCCTAACCTCCAAGTGTTCCAAACGCAGCATCAGAAAATCCTGTTTAGATCCACAAACATGAGCTAGCATAAACTTTTCTCTTGCATACTTATAAAGATTGCCTGATATAGGAGAATATCAACATTAAACACCTCTCCTGCGGGGGTCAAAGAGTAAGTATATCTTTTATGCTAGTTAAAGATTTGACTTTTCCTCCAGAAAATACAAAATGTAATATTGAAGTTCAAATATCTTTCATGCTAGTTAAAGGTTTGACTTTTCCTCCAGAAAATACAAACTGCAACATGAAGTTCAAATTTACAACTTCAATTATCAAGCAAAAGCATTTTTGGTAATTTCTCTGTCATTGACAATTTACAAAAGCCTTGGGAGCAGCAATCATTACCTCAAAGACCTGGCTAACACTGAAATCTCCTATCTTCACAATGCCAGAACTGGTCACCAACAAATTATCAGGCTTGATATCTCCATGCACTATATTCTGGTTCCCTCGCATTAAAGAAAAGAACATGCACTTATTCTAGTGTTGACAGATTATCATCATCACAGCATGAAGGAAAAAATATAAAGTACTGCACACATATATTTCAACTCAGATAGTAGTAGCATACATGAGTGTGGAGATACATCAGCCCAGAAACAATATCACGCAGATACTTTCTGGCAGTATTTTCTCCAATCCCTTGGGGACCAGATCCTTCATAAGCCCATTTGCCATCCACATATTCAAGGACTAACACAAAAAACAAACCATATGTCAATGTTGCGATACTTGAGACAATTTCAACAGAAATTTAATGCATAATCAAGCACACAGAAAATTCATCAGAAAAAACCAATGGGAAGTTATCTGATGAGCATACCCATGTAGAAGTGATCTGTTTCTGGGTCATCAATCACCTCTATGAGGTTGACTATATTAGGGTGCTCCAACATTTTCATGATCAAAACCTACAGAGAAAGGAGGAACATAAATGAACTGAAAGTGCAACTCCGTGCAAAATGTTGTTGCTCTAATCCTCTAATAGGTTATGTCAAGGAACAAATGTTCCTCAAGGTGTTTATTATGTCATAGTTGAGCAAGAAATAGCATATGAATGACATTAAACGGCTGCACCACATAAATAGAATTCATGGATTGGGCGACATAAGAAGTTAAGAGTTAAGTTTTATGATGCATGTTTTTCTCTGTCAACATCAACACAATTTGCTCAGAGAATTCAAATTCCTAGCAAATTGAGATAACTGTACAAAGGTGATTCAGACTAAAAACATACTTCTCGAAGAACATCAGTCATGGCAGTTTCTGAAGGTGCCACGCGCAGCCTTAGCAAATGTGACTTATGAAAGGCCTGCAATTGAATGATTAAAATTCATACAGATTATACTTTTCTAGTTATTGAAAACAAGCCCCTACATTATGCAAATACAGAAAAAAATACATGCTTCTAAAGGACAATGAGATATAATTAATCGAAATAAATAGTATGAGATGGGATTCATCAGATGGAATTCATCTAAACAAAGGTCTGACACACCCATAGATGTACAGCCACCTAGTGCACCATCTTTGAAGTATCTATCATTTTTTCAAGAAATGAGGATCAGACAAAGATAAAAGATTCAGTAAGTTAACTACTCCAAAATTCTAAGCTGCTGTCCCATCATTATATCATGCTTGCAAAAAATATATATCATGCATGCAAGATATTGGAACAAAAGTAAGGATGGGAGACACTGTGGGAGTGAGAGTGTTATTTCTTTTTTTTTTTTTTTTTTTTTTTGGGGGGGGTGGGTTTGAGGTGAGAGAGAGAATTTTTATCTCTTAGTTAGAGTTTTTAGCAAACTTATTAGCAGCCAGAAAGTATATAACTTACCTTAATTGCATAATGCTTTCCATCGACTTGACTTCGGTAGAGAACCTGTAGCACATGAAAGAATAACTACTTCATTTTCCTTAAGAAAGTGACAAGATAGATTATGATAAAATCACATACCACTTTGCCATAGCTACCAGAGCCAATCTTATACTCACGAACATATTCATTGACCATCTTATTCCCATTTTCATCCTGATAAGAAAATCGATCATAAATGCATGATCAGAGAGAGACGCATGTGCCTCATCAGAAAATGACCACCTGTAAGCTTAAAGTAGAAAAAAGATGATAAATTACACAACCAAGATCACTAACAAACACTCAGAACAAGCGATTCAGATAGGCTCACATAGCTTTGCTCAATATCATAGGTACCCCTACTGAGGTAAGACTAAAAGCGTGCAGGGTTCACTCAAGGAAGCTGTGCAGGCTAGTGTGTCGTCTACGTATAATCAGCAGCTTATACGAAGGCATCATAACAAGCCAGCCAGATAGATGCTCAACTCTTAAGACAACGTTTGGATAGAAAAACTACTTCGAGTAAAAGATCATGCAAATTAAGAGCACACGCAACAATAATTTCCCTGACAGCAAGATATCCATTTAAGATGCCTCAAGAAACAACTGCAGCATACTCCCATGAATGTGGCCAAGGAAGAGTTTCACAATTCCTCGATATTTACCTCTGTACGGAACACTTTGTGGGTTTCTTTTACAGGGTATTGCCTGCAAATCATGCCATTTTCTTCTCTAAACCTCAGTATATCTTCCGAACGTTGGGCACGTCTCCGCAATTCACTGTCATCATCTTCATGAGCACTATCCGTGACCTCGCCATTGTATGAACGATCATCCTCATGATCATCTTCCATGTCTTCATCCAACAGACACTCCTGAGAAGGATGATTATTCAATCCAGAAACGGGCCTCGAGGTTCTTTTGGGCTTCCGGGAGAATCCAAAGCAACTACAGCAGCCCATGAATCTTGCAATAGGATACCCTTTGTTGAACATGAGAAATTTGGAAACTATAGTTATACACTGCAACTTTCAGCTTCAAGATAAACAAAAAGTCCAAAAACCTGCAAAAAATGCACACCCTTGATATCCTCTCCTAAGCCAAAAGAAAGGGATGCCTACGATAACGACTCGCACAAAAACAAAACTCTTGGCTTGATTGTCGCCACAAAGTGCACTCGGTAGAGAAATCCTCACTCCAGAACAAAATTAACACTGTAGTTCTGAAGCTTCCTCACGAAATATTCACAAAATCAATCGCCCGAGGTGCGTCCATCAAGGTTCCACAAGCGAACAAAAAATCGACTTTGACACACACACACACACACCTGGTGTACACAGGAGAGGACAGGGCTTTCAAGCCCCAAGCAGCTCTGCTATTCCAACGGATGCCATTCAGCCAAATGAACGAAACAGCGGATTACGTTGTTGCTGCAGCAGCTGTTTCTACCGAGAACCAACATAGCGACAGCTCCAGTTTATAAGACCTTGTCGAGAGAGAGAGCTGAATCCACCACCTCGCAAAAGCAATGGAATTTCTTGACCCCTTCCCGACAAAAGAAGGAAAACAACAATAATGCAATTAAAAATAACACAAGATAACGCAGAAAAAACCTGCCCAGTTGACGAAATTCATAAACAGGAAATGCGAAAGCGACACGCTCGCATAGAACTCTCAGACAATACCCGCCGGGGCAATCGAACCGAAACATGTCCGACACGCGGTCCCCTAGCCACGCTTCGGAAATCCAAATAAAAATAAAAAAAACCTCACCTTTCCGTATAATCTGCCGAAGGAGACGATGCGCCGGCGCCGGAACTTATCCGGAAACGAGCATTACGACGCGCTCGGCGATACGGACAGCCCGACGGCGACACCGGGCGATTCGGCGCACGAGGGCGCGAGGCCTCCGGAAAGGGATGCGAAATCGGCGGAACCTCCGGAAGGCGAATCGGCTGGAGATCCAGAAACCCTAATCGAGCACGAAGCCGCGATGAATAAATACGGCCCCGGGGCGGGAGGGAGCGACGGGAATCGGGAAGGGGAGATTCGCCGCGAGACCGGGGGGTGGTCTGGTCCTCCGAAGAGAAGGTCCTGCCTGCGCGATTGGGTTGAAAAAGGAAGGTTTTTTGCGAGGGGGCGGGATGAGAAATTGGGAAATCCCGGGGGGCCAAAATTGGAAGATAACAGAAAGCGCGTCCGGGGCAGGAGGGAAGTGGGGAGAAGAAAAAGAGGGGGAGGGGGGGGAAAGGGACGAATGTATAAATAGCGATGGGCAGAGGCTTTCTTCGTTATGATCAGACGTTGATTTCGATCTGCCCGCGCCACGTCGTTAGGACAAAAAAAAAAGCGCCCTAAAATTGCCATTTTGTAGGGGGTATATATGGCCCTAGTGGGCTCCAATTTGGCTGGCCATACATGCTTCTGTGACATCTGATCGGCGGAAATCTAAGGACATGAATGATAATCATTTTAGTTAGAGATTAATTTGTAGAAGAGAAAATAGATTTATTTCTAGATGAGTTTCTAAGCAAAAATACGCATTTGATAACGACACAAAATTTCTATTTCCAAAATAGACAAAATTTCTCCATTTTCGATGATCGGCGACCAAGGGGAAGGCGGCTGGCGAACAACGGCGGCGACCGGCGACGACGATCGATGACCGACGGCGGGCCAACGATTGGTGGTGGCGGCCGGCGGTTGGGAGTGGTAACAACGAATGGTGAACGGCGAGTGGCAACCGGTGGCGGCGGCGGGCGATCGGCAACCAATGGCGACAGCCAGTGGCTAAGAATGGTGACAACGGATGGTGAAAAATGGTCGGTGACGACAGATGAGCAATTGATTTATTCCATAAACAAGTTTGGAATAAAAAAATATATTTTTAGAATAGAAATATAACGGTTATAAATACGCGTCTTAAAGATCAATTTGATTCTAAAAATTAATAATTTAAATATTAATCATTTATATCAATTAAAAAAATAATGTTTTCATCATTCATGAAAATAATTAAATATAAATTACATGAAACTTTAAGATTTATTCCCATCCGATGGAACTTCTCGAAAGTAATATTTGTCAATCTACTGGTGTTGATGTTTTGTTGACCAATACCTAAAATATGAGTTAACCCAGCACGCAAAAGTTAGATGGTGACATCACATGGCCCGGGTCGGAAAAGGTCCCCATCTCGCGCCAGGGGGTAAAGCTTAGCAACGAAGTAACCGTTACATGGAGACATTTTTGCACGTCCCGACCAGCTTGAATACGATCTCACGGAGCAAAGCCGGGCGAGTACTGTCCCCCTTGGCATTGTCCGACCAAGAAGCTTCCTCCAATCGTACCCCCACATAATCCAAATTTCCTTTTCGCCCCTGGTTATTACTTTTCCTTCTTTTTCCCCCCTTCAAATTCTACGCATGGCAATGAAGTTAAATCATCATTAATTCTCTTTTTGGGTCAGAAAGCACGATTGATTTTGACTTTACGCCCCCGATCTCTTTCGGGCGGTGGCGTGCAACTTCAGCGTCTCAACACTCTTTTTTTACCTTGACCCTAAAGAATTACGAAAGTTTTCGCGTGAATTGACTTGCAGCTAGGTTTTTACGCGAGGGATTGGCACGCGTGCATGCTAGCGATCCATTGCGTTAGGTGGTCGGTCCGATTGGAAAAACGTCGGCCCATCTGGTTGCGACAAAATCATGTTCGCGATAGGCTATTCAATTCGAATGATCTGGCCAGTCGTTGTATAATGCCAAGATTCGTGGGATTAAGTTAGAGAATTATTAAGCATCGTGTCCGTGCGGGCACATGAAGACGACGTCCGACGGATTTGATTATTGGGGTTTTGGAGGTTCCCAGTCCATTCGATCGACATTGGCTTTGCAAAAAGGCTCCGAAGATTCCACCTAATTATGCTTTTGCGTTGTTTTTCGCTCTCAAATTTTTTTTTTAGGGTTCGAGGTGGAATCATTTGGGGACCAATGAGGGCTTAGCGTCGGCCCTCTCGAACATGCAGTAACTGTTTTTAGCACCCGCTCGAAATAGACGAGTGGTAATCGTAGGTTGCCCCAAAAAGAGGAGAGATAAAATCACAGGTGGTCCCGAAGCTCTTGTGAAATCACTGATGACTATATTATAAACTTTAAGTTGTATGGCTGCGTGATTTTAATATTTAAATATTACCGGAAGTCTAAGCTAGCCTAAGATTTTTGACCGGGAAAATATAAGGCTCGGAAAGATTTGAAATAGGAAAATCGCACAGATGATTCAAATGTCATCCTTAAATGTTTAATTTGTACAATATGATCTCTAAAATTTAGCTTAAAGTGTAATGTTGTTTTTAAACTTTTAATTTATTTAATATAATATCTAAATTATTGGTAAATATTTGATTTAATTCTGAGATTAATGAAAATGACACAAACGTAACGATTGCATTAATATTTACCAATAGTTCGTTATAATTAATGATATCACCTAAAGTAGTTGAATATGTTACATGATATATTTCCTCGAAATAAACATAGTCAAGTCGATATATGTAGGAACAATCTAATATATGCAAAAAGAATTGGTTATATCAAGTGCGTTGCATCTATAAAATAGATATAGAAATTAATATAGAGATGGAATAAGATGCACGTAAATCTTTATAATAATTCCATTTAAACAAAGTCTATCTCCACTCTCCCATTCTAATAGCAACCAATAAGGCTGGAACCCACTAATAATCCTTAAGTAAATCCAAGCGTAGCTGTGTTGCTTATACCTAAAGTTGATAGATCACACTACCTAATTTAAAGCACTGTTATAACACTCATACACTTTAAAAGAGATTACAATCAATGATAAACGCACTCCGTAAATACAAACTTGCTCAACAACTCCACGAGAGGATAACTGTATAAAGCTTTCTCAATTTCATAGTTATGATTTCTCCGGTGTAGTTTGGTCTTCTTATATAGTATTCAATTTCTAAATTAGTTATTACATAATTTTCAAGAGGATCAATTTACCGTTGAAGATAAGCAATCAAATCACCGGAGATTTGGTCACTTATACAATCAAAGTTGCCAGTAATGTTGTTGCTTCCACAAATAGGATTGTTTATATTAGGAAATTATCATTGTCACCAAGAGGTTGACGATTGATTAGATTCTTCCTTGATGACTAGCTATTAAATCTTTTAACTTGCAAGTTAAGTCGAAGAAATATGGAGGTCTTCTTATCTGGATGACACAAACACTCTGTAAACATGTTCTTCGCAGATTACATCAGCAACTACTTCCGTCAACAATCCATGAATGTACCCAAGAAGCTTGCTTTTATTCGATTTATGAACTTCCAAGAATGATCTTCCTCTGTATCTCGATGACCCAAGGTTATATAAATTATCCACCTTGTCTAGTGTCCCCTTTTTTCACAAGTTGTTCACCTCCATAAAGGTCCATCTAGTTCTTCTCGGTCTTTTACTTCATACTTCGAATACCTCCGACATTATCAAAGTTACCAACTTTACTCGAGCTTCTATCATTTGGTTCTGCCAAGTATATTGGCAATTATGGCTACCTCCAAGCTTTTATCGAACCCCGTTTTACGCTTGTTTACCTTCTACCTGGGTACCTCCAATTTGTAGACATTTCTGTGCTCAATGCCTTGTTCACCATTGATGCACTCATTGTCTTTATACCATCATGTTAGGACACCATATGCATAATAGCTTGTGCGTCTTTCACCTAGTTTACTCAACCAATAAATACATTTGTAGCTTTTGATTAGTCGTCACCTTCAAAACATTATAGGGAATTTTCTCAAAAAATAATTTCGTGATCATAATAATAAATGAAAAGTTCAGAGACTTACAAACCTGTCAAAATGGGTCTTAAGTCCATAAATTGGTCATATATGGATCTCTTCAATTTTGAAGAGCCTACCTTAAATGATCTTAAATTTAAAAGCTACAAATAATTAGGCTTAAATGTGTTGAGTTTAGAGCCCATTGCCAACCCACTAAACTCTCACACATTCTCTCTCCCTCTTCAGCCTTATGAAAATATTTTTAAAAAAATCATAATCATAATAATTTTTCTTTTTTCTTTTTTCTTTCTTCTTCCTTCTCCCATCTTTCTTAGCTAGTGGTTGACCACGGCAATGACTAGCAACTAGCAAGCGAGGTGAAGCCTTGCTTGAAGTTGCCTCGACTTGGCTTGAGCTAAAATCGGGCAAGCTTGAGCCTCGCCAACCTGTGGCGAGGCTCGAGCTAACCTATGGCTAGTTGTCGACTTTCGTTGGAAGAAAAAAAAAAAAAAAAATTCAAATTAAAAAATTAAAAATTTTTTAAAAAGAAAAATAAAGAACATTAAAAGGATACAAGAAATATTTTTTATTTATTTATTTTTAGATTTCAGGTAAACACTAACAAATATTGTTATTTTTCTATAAAACTAATTCTTGGAAAATACAAATGAAACCTCAATTTTTTTGAAAAGATATTATAAAAATTATTCACTAGATATGTATTGCATGAGAGTGCTTTAACAATATCATTTTCGAAAAAAATCATAAAAAACAAGCTTTTGTAGATTTGCTTAAATGAATCTAGTTGAGTATGAATTGGATCAAGAAATAAATGGATCATAAACAAATTAAATTGATCAATTTGAATCGGACACCTAATTTAGGTCTAGGCACGATGTCATACATTAGACCATAAATTAAAGTTCAGGAATAATATTGCATATTGGATCAAAGTTTAGGTGATCTTCTATATTAATGTCCAATTCGAAAACAAAATCTCATGCTTCAATACTATGTCATGGTAGCACGCATAAACAGCAAAGTGTCCACGCGATTCAATTAGCTGATAACACGCATGTATAGACACACAAGAAAATGCATAATGTAGACACATAAACATGGCTAGTATACACTAGCGAATATTGTTATTTTTCTAGAAAATTAATTATTGGAATATACAAATGAAACCTCAATTTTTAAAAAAATATTATCAAAATTATTCACTAGATATGTATTGCATGAGAGCGTTTTAACAATATCATTATTGAAAAAATCATAAGAAACAAGCTTTTCTAGATTTGCTTAAATGAGTCCCTTCGGGTATGTATTGGATCAAGAAATAAATGGGTCATAAACAAATTAAATTGATCAATTTGAATTGGATCATTTATGACGTGACTTAATCTCGGTCTAGAAATGACGTCATACATTAGACCAAAGTTCAGGGGCCGCGTGCATAAATTAAAGTTCAAGAATGATGATATTGCATATAGGATTCAAAGTTTAGGGGGTCTTTTATAGTATTGTCCAATTCGAAAACAAAATCTCATGCTTCAATACCATGTCATGGTAGCACACGTAAACTGCAAAATATCCACGCGATTCAATTAGGTGATAACACACATATACAGACCCAAGAAAATGCATAATGTAGACACATAAACATGGCTAGTACAGACTTGCCTATTGTCTAAATATAGTCCACATAGATTTTGCCAATTAAGGCCAATACCCACAGAGAGAGAGCGAATCGCACAAAAGAGAAAGGGCGGCTTTTCGAAACGAAACGAAAGGCCTCCACATTTCAATCGCTCCACGTCTCTCTCGCTCGCACCTCCTCTTTCATTGGCGCACAATTCACGGGGCCGCTCGTCCTTGCACCATCGCCTCCCACCGCCGCCCGACGCCCCCTCGAAGCGGCAGATGGCGGTCGGCGTCCTCGCTCTCCAGGGATCTTTCAACGAACACATCGCAGGCACGTTTTTTCTCCCCCTCGCCTCATTCCCTGCCGGCCGTCGCCTGTTTTTTCGCATAATAAGCTCGTAACCGGACGGAATCCGTCCGTCCGTCCCGTCTGTTGTTTTTGTTCGCCAGCGCTTCGGAGGCTCGGGGTGAAGGGAGTGGAGATAAGGAAGCCGGAGCAACTGCAGGGCGTCAGCTCGCTGATCATCCCCGGCGGGGAGAGCACCACCATGGCCAAGCTCGCCCACTTCCACAACTTGGTTTGTGCTCTCGCTCTGGCTCGCCCCGTTCGCGGGTCCTTTTCGGTTTCCGATGAACCGTTCGTCGCGGTGGCGTGAAATTGGGATTGGGAAGGAGACGCGCCCGTGCTGTTGTCGGTTCAGGATGGGCGGCGCGAGTGTAGTGACGTTGCCTTTGCGAGTTCGCGACCGATTCTTGTCTTATAGTGTCGTCTCTTTTTTTTTTTTTTTTTTTTTTGGTGGAGTAGGATGAGATGAGGTCGGTCTGTTTTTGGACAGTGCTTTCTGAGAATTCCACAACCTGGAAGGACTCGCCCCATGTAGACGTGTTCATTTGTCGTAAGCTGTCGTTGCTGCGTCGAATTTAGTAGTGGTGGAGCAAGTCTTTAAGTGCTCCACCTTTGCGAATTCACGACCAGTTCTCTTGAAGTAACTTTTTGTGTGGAGTAGGATGCAATGATTCTTCTCTTTTCATGAAATGTTTTCTGAGAATTCACAGAGTATCGGTTCATTTGGTTTTTCAAGGAAAGAAGAGTCCATGATTCTCGTCTCTGATTTCTTTGCTGCATGCATGTTCGGTAGCATTTCAGCGTGCCCTGTACAATTTCATGGACTTTTGCTGAGTTAATTTACTTTTCCACAGTAATGCTATCGGCAAGGTACCGTTAGTTCAGTCATTTGTAACTAAGTCCTTCAATTCTGCAGTTCCCGGCTCTTCGAGAGTTTGTTAAGATGGGAAATCCTGTCTGGGGAACATGTGCTGGTCTGATATTCCTGGCTGACAAAGTAACTGGTGGGTCTTCTCTTGTAGCTTCATAGTAGGCCTGAAGATTGCACTGCTACAAAATTCATTGTTTTATCTGTATGCAATGTGAGGAATGCTGGTGATGAAGTTCAGATGGTTGACAAAAGATACTTGTTTTTCACAGGACAAAAGGCGGGAGGACAAGATCTTATTGGAGGCCTACATTGCACTGTCCACAGGAACTTTTTTGGCAGTCAGGTTTGCATACCCTCATGATTCTGAATATATTGCTCTACTTTATTTCTGACACATTGTAGCTGTTTTGGTGAAAATAATTGTTGCACTATCTGCTATCACATGCGAGAATGCAAGTGTGAACCTCGACTTTATCTTCGTGTCCATTATATGTTACTTTTATGCCACAGTGATTTTTAGGATATCACAAAATCTGAACCTGCATAAGAGTGAGCATGTTCTTGCTTATACACAATGATGTATGAATTGACTCACTTCGTTTTTCCCCGCTGATATTTAGATTCAGAGCTTTGAAGCAGATCTTTCAGTTCCGGAGCTTGCATCAAAGGAAGGAGGTCCTGATACATTCCGTGGAGTTTTTATTCGAGCTCCTGCTGTACTTGAAATAGGGCCAGAAGTTGAAGTGCTTGCTGACTATCCAGTTCCATCTGACAAACTGATGGATGATGCTCAAGAGGTATGGCATACAATATTTGTTTTATTCAAGAAAGTTCATTGGGTATAATTTGCTGTGTCTTGCTCTTATATAACAAGTTTTATAGTGAGATTTAGTTTTCGAATATGTCAAACCCTCATGGTTAGGTTTGCATGGGAATGCTTCTGACTTGATGGTGGTTCCAAATTTTTTGAAGGTTTTGAATCGTAAACATGATTAGTATCTGTTAAGTTTTTCTATAAAGAGTATGTTTGCTCAATATTGCATCTTTTGAGTGCAATGATGTGGTGTTATAGTTGCATATTTTAATTTGTAGCTGCCATTACAGAAATGTGGGTTTAATTCAACTGGAGTTGTCATTTCCTGTCAGTCCTCTTGCATTACTCATACCAGCTCTACTCGTTCGAATGGCTGAAATTTGTTGCCATGTGAATTTTCCAATGAGTGGATTGGATAATTTGCAGTGAGAGCCCCATTAAGTGTGTATTCAGTTTCACATTGAGGAGCAAGAGTAATACTGACTTTGATTCTTTTATTTGACTTTCTAGATTAGTACTAAGTTCAACACTTTTTAGGCCATGCTCAGGAAAGTGGGTATGATATGGATTAGTTTACCTAAAAGTTGTCAATGGCAGTCACTGTCAAAAGGTCTCCTATATAAGGAGTTATAATAAGTATAGGTTCAGTTTTATGTTAAGGTAGTTTTTTTCACTTTTTGTATCAATAATTTGACTCTTACATTTCTAATGCTCTAGAACAATTAAATTGATCGAGTAAGGCACAAATGTTAAAAGCAATAATAACTTTGTGGCATCAAATTAAAATGAAGCATTAGATATTAACCATCATTTCTGAGGACAAAAATCAAATTGCACATTCTGTTCAGTCTTCAGTTTTTTCTTGTGGATGCTTAGCTACCGTTTTCAGTGAATTGAGTTGGGCCTTTGGGCCTGCTGATCTATGTGACTGCCCCCACTTTATTTCAGTTGGATTAGAAGTAACATTGTGATACTATGCATTATATCGACCTCAAGCATGTACTTTTCTTTTGCCACTGTCATCTTGAGGTTTTGAGGGAGTGACCTTGATGCAAGAGAAAGTTGCTTTGATATGATCTGGTAGCCATTAGATCAAATTACAGAGTCAGTTTTGGCCATGCATCCTTGTCTCCCTCCAGGCCCTGTCATAAGGGCATAAGGGAGGCACAAGGCAGCTTCATCTTGTTGGCTTCTAGGATAAGCAGCTCGTCAGTAAAGATTACAAGATCGTCAGAGTGCTAATAAACTTGTACTGTGAGCTTGCTGTATCCTGGTTCAACAATGTTGAGGCTCAGGGAAGTGACGGCGAAGGGGGCTTTAAAAAGTTGCATTGAATTGAATATGCTTTTATCATGTTTAATACATATTCTTTCCCAAAGTAAGTGGAGATGCCAACTGCCGTGGATTGCTCATCATACATTTCCTGCAAGCAATTTAGTTATTATTGTGGAAGTTTTCTTCTATGACCTTTATTTAATGTCGTTTGTTCCTCTTGATGTGGAAGTTATTGTTGCACCATCATTGTTTTTTTGTTTTGGAGATGAATTATTCTAGCTCTTTTGTTCTTGTTTTCCTGTTTGGAGTATACATTTATGGAAGTTAGTCTGAATACTAATTGCCCGAATCTTGCTCTTCAATGGGTTGATACACCAGTTTTTTGCATTGTTCAAAGAAGTACTTTTCCTTAGTAGGTGATCCATTGGACATAGGTCCAAGTTTTCAATTCTTTTGATTCCTTAAAAATTTATATTTCCCGTTACTGGGGGTATCAAGATGCCAATGTCTCTCTCTCTCTCCCCCAGGAAAGTGTATATCGCTAGAATGGGTTCCATATATCATTCCTGTAATTTATCTCCTTCTGAACCTTTCTTTGTTGCTGTGACATTTAGGAGAACAAAGGATCTGAAAAGAAAGTAATTGTAGCTGTCAGGCAAGGGAACTTGCTTGGGACTGCCTTCCATCCAGAGTTGACAGCGGACTCACGATGGTAACTTATTTATCTACATGAATGTCTTTTCTCCTTGCATCTCTTTGATTAAATGGGCTTGTGCAGGCATACGTACTTCCTTAAAATGGCAAGCGAAATCGAAGGAGGAGCCTCAAACAGCATTGTGGCTGTTGAAGGAGGTGATTTGACTCTTGACCAACAGCCAAAGAACGATCTTCCCATATTCCAATAGTATTTCACTTTCATCTCGTTGACCCGGGAACATTCTTTTCACAGTCAAATTGGTTTCACTTATAGGTGACTTTATGATGCTCGACCTCTCCTCAGGTCTTAGTTTTCCGGTCCAGCTTTAATGTTTCCTCCTGCGTGCTGAACGTGTATATAATGTTGCTTCAAAATTTGGTTACGTTGATGTCCCGGTTGTAAAAGAATAAGTTGATGAAGCTTTACGAATTCTGAGGGTTAGCTGTGTGGGTATCCATTTTTAAAGCACTTAAGCTTTATTGGAGTGGCGTCCATTGAAGTTCTGTTGATCAACTTGGCTAGTTAAGGTCTGTCCCTTGGGTAAAATGTTGGGGCATTTTTGGGCCTGTGGACTGAGCAACCTTTGCGGCCGATGTAAGCAACCCCTAAAACGCGTTTGTTCCACCTACATTTTACACTATAGCTAAGGCTTTCGTTGTTTGTTGCCGTATGCAGAAATTCATTTAAGCCTGATGACCATTATTAAATTCTGTAATAGCAGGACTCGACCTTTTCCCGTTAATGTACATGGCTTTCTGCTCCAGCAATTAAGGTCCGTCGGTTCTTCCAAGATTGCTTGGTCAATGCTAGGCGGGAGTTGCCTCCCGCAGAAATAAAAAGACCATTTACTATTTTCCGGCAATCAATGAATAGAAGTTGAACTCGGAAGCTTTTGAAATGGGCATAGTGTACCATTTTGTACGACGACGATAACAATTGCAATCAAAGTGTGATCACAACACGCATGCGTTCGACTTTACCTTGGTTCACACGAGGCATTCCTTCCGTTGAATCCATCGTAAGTGAAGTATAAAAAACGAAGCAAGTGCCTTGGTAACGATTTGAGATTTCCATTAACATCAGATTTAGCAGCTCAGAATTACGTGAATCATCAGTTTGTGAGACAGGCAAATTTAAGGGGGCTCGAAGTTCAAGCCACATGGCCTGTGCGTAGCAGAAACGAAACGGAGGGTCTGCTGAGGAATATATAAGTGGAGTTTAAGTTTCCCGAAGAGCACGAACTCCCTTATCTTTTCTTCTTCTTCGCTTATTTTATTCGGTTATAATAAGCTGGATCCTGTTCATATCTCCTCAGGGAAAGCCAACTTTCAAGCTGAAAACGTGGCTTGGCCTAGAAAAGGGAAAACTCTCTACCTTGAGTAGTGTTTAGGTTCCCACCTCAGGTTGAGCTACTCTTTCACAATAGCCACATGGACCCGACCCTCAGCATCATGACATGTCGCATTCTGAAAGTCCGGGCGGGTTTTTGATACATGGTCTCGAGGATGAAAACTTGTCTGAAAACTTCTCGAGCTTGATGCTTTGTCCTAACTATCATAGCTAGTCACGAGGGTTTCACATATGGAGTTCACTATGTATGAGCCTAAGCAAGAAGAATCAATGTAGATTACGGTAACCCTTGCCCAGATTAGAGGATTTGCAAAAGTTGACCTCTCAGTGAATTATTGCCATGAGAACAATGTTAAATTGAACTCAAAACTTGGATTTTCTTGGATACTAGAGTCCTAAGCTGAGTTATAACTTGTCAGCTTGCAACTAACTCCTTGATTAAAAATTTATGGGTTTTGCTTCGGAGAACGTGGATAATGAGCTGACAGTAAATCTTATGATAATTACCATAATTACACCAATTAATTGGAGCATATTTGGCGAGGTCGATAAGCTTGCTGCAGGCTCAAGTATTGCAAATAGTTTTACAACTGGCACATAGTCAACTCTTACACATTCAAGCAAATAGAAGCTTTAAGCTCTTTCAGAATGTATAATAAGACTTATTAAATATGTTACGAATGGCCTACGCTTCTTAGTCAAAACCTACATTTTGTTTAGGAAGCAAGAAATACAAGGATTAAGCCGAACTCCAAGGCCTTGTTTACGTTAGGCATTTTCACGTTTCCATATAAAGAGGTCTCTCTCAACATTCTGATCCGTCCAAGAATATCCATCATTTTCTGCTGTAAGCATCTGATAATCAACAGAGGAAAACATATTGAGAGAAGCATCTTTGGGCTGCGATTGCATCTCGAAGACAATGGAGGGAGGAAAGCCATTGATCTTGATGGCTAGCCTTGTGGTTCTGGTCTTGCTGGGGGCATCCGTGGTCCGAGGGGCGACCCATAAACCTGACCCCAATTCGACAAAGTACGTGATGCTAAATAAAACGTCTTCTGGCCATGAACGAGCCTTTTGTCTGGCGTCCGGCAACTGTCACTACAAGAAGCTCACTTGCCCTTCCGAGTGCCCGCAGAGGAAGCCCAAGAAGAACAAGAAGCAAAAGGGTTGCTTCATTGACTGCAGCAGCAGCAAGTGTGAAGCCACTTGCAAATGTAAGCAAGCTTCTCTCAGACTCTCCTAATACAACAGTCCTACGTCTTAATCTGTTTTCTGATTGCTACTTTGAAACACACAAGCACGATTGTTGTCTTTCTCGTCTTGGCGAGATTTATGCAGACATGATCAATGAATCCTTGACATCGATTTTGACACAACCGTTCTTCTCAAAAAGTTTGAACCATCGGGGAACAGGCTCACGTATTGATATTCACCTCTTCTTCTTGCTCGTGCAGATAGAAGAGCCAACTGCCAGGGATATGGCTCTCTCTGTTACGACCCTCGGTTCGTCGGCGGCGATGGCGTAATGTTCTACTTCCACGGGGCAACCGGAGGGAACTTTGCGCTCGTCTCTGATGACAACCTCCACATCAATGCCCACTTCATCGGGACTCGCCCTAAGGGACGGGCGCGTGACTTCACGTGGGTCCAAGCCCTCGCGCTCATTTTTGACAAGCACACCCTTGTCTTCCAAGCGAAGAGAGTCTCGCACTGGGACGACAATGTAGATGCTCTCAACGTCATTTGGGACGACCAGGCGGTCCAAGTCCCCACCGACGGAGAGGCCGAGTGGAGGCAGGAAAGCGAGGACAGGACTGTGATAGTCGAAAGGACCGATGATACTAACTCTGTAAGGGTGACGGTGAGTGGATTGCTCGAAATGGACGTAAGGGTTAGGCCGATTGGCGAAGAAGAGAACCGGGTTCACAACTATCAAATACCGAACGACGATGCGTTCGCTCACTTGGAGACACAGTTCCGGTTCTCTAGTCTGTCGGACCTGGTTGAAGGAGTTCTGGGCAAGACTTACAGGCCAAACTACGTGAGCCCTGTGAAGGTCGGCGTTCCCATGCCGATGATGGGCGGCGAAGACAAGTACCAAACACCATCTCTATTGTCACCTGTCTGCAAAGTTTGCAGGTTCAAGGGGCCAACTGGGCGTGCTAGTGTTGAGGGTGTTGCTCAGTACTAATTATGCTGATAACAAAAAGAAAGTTCGTTCCTTTTTTTCTCATTTTAATCAAAGAAGACATCTCTGTGTTTGCATCTTGTTTTGGGGGAGTCTTCTGCTTTGTACTTGAATGATTTACGTGTGTACAAAATAAGGGACAAATTGGCCCATGATGTCGTGTTCCTCTAAATCTTATTTTCATTTGGTATCAGCAATTTCTCAGGAAGAAAGTACCTGAGCATTTATGTGTCCGGACAGTAGACGAAGCATCATCAATTGGTCTGTTCTGCAAGTTGAATAGAGCCCTTCATGAATTGTTTTTTCCTCTTAATTTTGCTTAATAGTCGCGAAGGTCGATAAAACTTAAACTGAACATGGTCTTTATCAAAGCTATGTTCAGGACATATAACTAAATATGCAACCTCGTGATGATACTGTTACAGAGGAAGAGAACTACCTTTTGCGAGTTCCGTTTCACGCCCACAAACGGCAAGCAAGCAAGAGATACATTTGCTTGAATCGACAATACACATGACAACTGAAACAGAAAGACGGACACATTAGACTGCACAATAGCGAACCTATGCATCAATGTTGCGCGATGTTCAAAGATGCTCTAGATACCTCAACATTGCAGTGTCTCTCGGTACCGCCAAGAAATTTCCTTCGCGAGAGCAGGGATGCCGACAGCAAGTGGCCAACTAAGGATCGCCTGATCTGCATCCGTAACAACTGTTTCGTTGAAATAGTCTTGCTACTGTAAAAGAGAAAAAGAGGCGGACGTTCTTTGCGCCTTGAACGAAGTTGTAGAAGTTCTGCCTACTGAGAAAACAGCCTTTGCAGCATTTCTTACTCAAACGTGAGCAGAGATTAATACAAAAAAAAAAAAAAACTTTAATTGGGATACATCTGACAAATTTATCCAACACTAATTTTTTGGCCACAAAAAACTCTAAACTGGTTCATGATTGAAAAATTTACCCTTCGTTATTTTATGTTAAATCGAATTAATGCCAAGAAAATCACAAGTGACAAATTGAACGTAAATCCCAATCTGATATATTTTTCAACTGCCAGATGTCGTCCTATTAAATAATTTAGTAGTAAAATTTTTGGAAAACTAATAGAGGGTAAATTTATCACAGATATTTATGGTTAAAAAATTAGATTGAAGCACACCTGTGGAAGGTGTATCAATTTGAAAAGTTTCGTGGTATTAACTCTAAAAAATTGATTTCATGGACCGATCAAACAACGAGTGCCAGAAAAAGCCCCAAAAGCCTCACCTAAGCGAGGCGGGCCGAAACGGCCCATCACCAAAGTAGTCTCGATGAGGCGGGCCGAAGCGGCCCATAATCAAATGAATCCCCAAATTACAGTTGTGCCCTAATCTGCCCCGAGTCATCCGATCGCTCTGCTAAAAAAAGAATCGGCGCCAAATTCATGCAACGTCGGACGATGACAGAGGCCAAATCGCGGGAGAGAGCGGGAAGCTCCAAGACGCCGAGCAAGAAGAGCGGCGCCGACGCCGCCCCCGCCGTCAAGAACAAGCCGCCGCCGCCTAAAGCCGGCAAGAGCAACGGCGTCGCGCCGCCTCCTCCCGGAACCGAGGTCCTAGTCGTCCCGTCCTCCAGCACGGAATCGCAAGCGCGGGAGCCCGAATCGAAGCGAAGCCGGAGCCCGAAAGCGCGCGAGCGCGGCGGTGATCCGGCGGGCGCGAAGAAGCGGAGGCGTCGGAAGCGGGAGGAAGGCGGGGCGAGCGGAGAGGGGCGTGGATCGAGCAAGAGCAATGGCGCCGCCGCGGCGCGGGAACCCGAGGCGCTGGTCGTGCCGTCCTCGAGCGCCGAGTCGCAAGGAGGAGGAGGAGGAGGAGGGGAGCGAGAGCCGAAGGTAGATCGGAGCGCGAAGGTGCGCGAAGAAGTCGTCGCGGGCTTGGCGGCGGTTCAGAAGAAGCGGAAGCGCCAGGAGCGAGAGGACAGGGACGAGAGCAGGGACGATTCGAAGCTCTGCATCTTTCCGATGAACAGGATCAGGACGATCGCGAAGAGCGAAGAATCCGACTTGCGCATTAATCACGAGGCTTATTTCGTCATCAACAAAGCCACGGTATGCTTGCGTGAGCTCTGGCTTTGTTGGGAATCCCAGTCCTGTTGTTGCAGCATTTTCCATAGTCTTGCTAAACCCTGGGAATCACTGGTCACTCCAATCCTAGCTTTAGTATATCGATGGTTTGATGTATACATACCTGTTTTGCGAGTGACGAATCCTGTGTCCTGCTTCTGATTCTCATCCAGCTTTTGGGATTGTTGCAGGAAAAGTTTATTGAGCAGCTTTGTGAAGACGCGTATGCCTTGGCTGCTGCTCGCGATAGTAGGAAATCTTTCAAGTATAACCACCTGTGTAAGTTTCTCTCTTGTTTTCATTCGAACTGCTGCTCCTGCAAAAAAGAAAAAATTGAATGCTTGATGTCATTGTATACCGAGTTTCACATCGTAAGGTTCGACATTGAGTTATCTTCCATTCCACCTTCATTTACTTAGTGAAGCTGTAAAATGTTGTGGAGTCTCTGGCTCTTTTAATTTCAATAATGGTTTTCTGTTGTTTTAGAAGTGATTTCTGAAATAATTACACTTGGAAGTTTCTTTGCAAAAACTTGTGAGGATTGAGGGTGAGGAGGCTCTTGGCTTTGGTTTGACAAAGTGCTATGAGTAAATTATTCACTCATTATTTGGCCCATGAAACCTATTTCTTCCCTGGAAAAGGAGCTGCGTCATCTGATTTTCTGGTTGAAACTGGAAAATGTCGTAGCTTAATAGTCCACAGCTGAATTGCCTCGTCCGCATTTTGTTTACCCTCCTCTAGAGATACAGTTGTTCTTGTTCTGTCCTCTGTGGAATTCTTCCAACTTAGAATGGCGATATTTATCTGTGTAGATTTTCCTTGCTTGCGGAGAGATTGAATGGAGATTTCCAACCTGAACATGGAAAACTTTAAAATACATGCCAGTGTGGAATAACTATGCGAAGTTATCATTTGGTGCACTTGCTTGGATGAACTTGATGCCTTACTGAAGTTTTATTTTGATCATCTTTGTTGTGATTTAACATATTTGAGCACTACTGTACTTATGACACTTAAATGATGAAAGTCGCAGTAGGTTGAATTTGGTTGTTTGACATATGGAGATTAGGCATTAACCTTTCTTAGTTATGCTGATTATTTCTTGTGCGTCTTTTTTATCCCCCTTCAGCATCACTTGTTTGCAAGTGGAAGAGATATGACTTTCTTTCAGGTACTTGTTTTCATGCCCATATCGATACATCTGGTTAAATCATGAAATTTTTGTATTGGTCGTTTGTATGTCCAATGACAGTATGACCTATTCAATGACATTTGGTTGTGTGCTAGATTTTGTTCCAGAGAAAATGAAAGCAGAAGATGCATTGGCAGAGAGGAAACCAGAAGAGACATGAATATGATAC
This sequence comes from Eucalyptus tenuipes, assembly GCA_014182365.1. Lineage (NCBI taxonomy): Eukaryota > Viridiplantae > Streptophyta > Magnoliopsida > Myrtales > Myrtaceae > Eucalyptus > Eucalyptus tenuipes. The sequence goes on along the minus strand of CM024538.1, from coordinate 24,066,535 downwards.
TAATCTTAGGTCAAGAAGCTGTAACTTTTGTCGATTGAGGGGCTTCAATTTGTATGAGCATCATATACTGTGATTTGGTTCTTTTCCTGCTATAGGAGAATAGAGCCAGCAAAATGGGCACTTACATTTAGCTGCAGATGATGTCTGTATGAGCGAATTTTTTCGCATGTTACATTGGAGAAGAGAAATGCTTATACTTCTGGTAATTTTTTCAGCAAGTGATCTCATGCCCTGCTAACATGGATGGTGGGGTAGCTTCTTCTTGTAATTAATCTGTCATGGACAAGTACTTTATAGTTAATCTGATTCTCGGCCTATGTTATATCTGTTTTGAGTTATTCTAAAGATATTCAGATCAATCTGTGTTGATCTATTCACGAAAACTCAGAGAGTCTAATGAGGAGAGTTGCATATTGGCAATATAGTTTTTAAGAATGGATAACCAGATCCCTACGAACTGGATTCACGCGGTAACTACAGTAAGCTCTGGTTTTTTTAGCTTAGGAAGCACGTTATGATCAAATATGATTAAACCATCGCGTGTTCGCCAGCCATCGGAAATGGAAAGGCAAATGTCGTTATAGTTATAGACAGATAAGGCTGGGATGATTGATTGTGAATCTTACCGATGACTGTCATTTATGTTATCGCACTCTGTGTGCATGGGTGCGTGTAACGAGTAATATCAAATTAACCAGACAACAGGCGTTGAAGATTAGCTGTTGGGCCGCCATGGCGAAAGGTGTCTTATACAAGCCATCGGCAGTGACACAGAACTGTAGAGAACCACTGTAACGAGTCTTCCAATGCATTCTTTTATTGTACAGCATGACATGAAGGGGGCTCGAGTGTAGCGAGCAGTTCGTGCGAGAAAGATCATTTTCAATATCATAAAAGAGTATGCTTTCTGCTGCAACCATGGAAAGAAGAACTTACATTTCAATCATTGAGGAGAAGATTATAACAAATCCTATATGGTTGAGATTTTAGTTAGTCCATTCGAACTAAAGTGGCGAAGATGTCAGTTTTTCAAGTGGATGATATTTCTCATGTATGTTCCGCAGAGGCAATCACCTTGTTTGTAACTAGACATCTAGAAAACCTAACAAGGATTGATGGGGGTGAGGTGAAATGTCTGTTTCCTCTTTAATATGGATCCAGCGATGCCTTACTGAGCGGATGGATGGCACTGGCTAGTCTTAATCCTTAGCTCGAATGTTTGATTGGTAACAGATGCCTTTTCTTTCTTTTCAATCACAGCTGACAAATGCAAATATCTAAAACCATCAGATGTTTGGTGCTTGCAAGTATGCATTACCCCACTTTATGTTTCACCTTTCAATAATGAATAACAAGGTACTCGGGAAAAAAAGGAAAGGGAAATTCGCACAACCAAAGTTGCTATGCAGAAGTCAACTCAATCCTAATCAAGTTGATGAGAGTGTTGGGCCCTATTTTCTGCAGCAAACATGAATCTCGATTCATCTCCCTCGCAAAAGAGAAGGAAGCTGCAAAAGCTTCCCTCCTAAGTTTGTTGGCAAGCAAATTGATTTTGTACCAGAAATAAATACAAAGTGAAACCCAAGCAATCACGCATGGCCTGATTTGTGCCATGTCCATTTGATCTCCCTCTACTATTTTTCCTGCTTTCTCAAGCAAACTAGTTGCTGTAACAGTGAATGATCCCCCAGCTCTCTCTCTCTCTCTCTCTCTCTCTCTCTCTCCCCTCATTTATTTCATCCATGTTTTTGCTTTTCGCACAACACTTATCATTGAGGTGCTAACTACTGAATTCCCCTAACTAAAAATTGGAACCTCTCACCTAATTTCATTTTCTCCCACTTTGATGATCACCACTCTCTTTCCCAGGTTTCAAATAAATTGCCACTCTCTCCCTCCTCTTCCCTCACAGAACCAAAAGCCTTCTTCAAGTACCACTTCTTCACTGTCCTCTCTTCACAATCCCCCTCTTACCAAGAGCAAAGCAATAAACATGATGAAGAGCCTGTCGTTTCTGCTCCTACTGGTCCTGCTCTTCCAATGCTCTACCACCTCAGCTCAGCCTGCGGCCGCCCCAGCTCCGCCTGTGATAGCCCCGGCTGCACCTGCTACGCCTGCCTTAGGTCCGGCTCCTCCTGTCTTAGGCCCAGCTCCTGCAGGCCCAACCGACATCACGAAGGTCCTTGCGAAGGCAAGCCAATTTACGGTGCTGCTCAAGCTCATGAAGGCCACCTCAGTCGACAAACAGATCAATGCGCAACTTAACAACTCGAACAATGGCCTAACCATCTTCGCCCCGAACGACAACGCCTTCTCAAGCCTCAAGTCTGGGACTTTGAACCAGCTCTCGTCTGAGGAGCAGGTTGAGCTCGTGCAGTTCCATGTAGTCCCGACATACTTGGCTGTGCCCCAATTCCAAACAGTCAGCAATCCGCTGAGGACACAAGCAGGCGGGAGCGGGAAGTTCGAGTTCCCACTGACTTTGACTACATCCGGTAGCAGTGTGAACATATCGACTGGTGTCACCAATGCAACAGTGGACCAAACAGTATATAACGACGGCCAGTTGGCTGTGTATATGGTCGACAAGGTTCTGCTTCCAATGAGCATATTCGGCCCGAAGCCACCTGCGCCAGCGCCTGCCCCAGCAAAGCCAAAGAAGAAGCCGGCCTTGGCATCGAGCCCGGTAGCCGACAACGTCCCGGTGGATACATCTGGTGAAGGGAAATTGATGGTCCCTGGAATGATGGTGTTCATTGGATTGAGTGTTGTTGGGACATTCTACTCGTGACGAGGAACATTTGGGACATCACGAGAATGATCAGCTTGAAACACCGAGGTGGGGGTCACTTTTGGGTTCTCCTATGAGCTATTATTTGGTGAATTTGGTTAGAGGGCAGTGAGAGATGTGGTCAGTGATTTGAAATAAATTCGAGTCCCGATGGTAGAACGCGCCAGTGATGAGAGAAAAAGAGAAAAAAGAGAGTCAAGAGTCTGTTCATTTTCCTTTCCTTTTCCTTCCCTTCCCTGTGTTCACTGCTTTCAGTTTTCATGTACTTATTTGTTGTATTATTTCTGAGGAAGTGCTGTATGTTCCTGGATTGTGAAATTGATCTTCGTCTTCTTCAGTTTGCTTCCTCCATCACCATGATATGAAAGCATTAATGCACCTAATAGCCATTATGTTAATTGCAAGGAGCAATGACTCGTTACTGCATAATGCCATCCGTCGCCCTTGCACATGACTGAGAAAACAATGCATTCGCTTTGGTAAGCAACAAAATAGGCGGCTAACCAACAGCAGCATAGGAACCATTCGGACAAGAATGAGCACAACTTTTTCTCAAAAACCGTAAGGATTCAAGTCTCTTCAAGAAACATTAGATCTTCATGGGTAACTCAAAATTCAGGGAAGAACAAACAACATCAACCTCTCTTATGCACCTAACCATGGAGGACCATACGAATCCAGCACAAGCATTCTCAAAAGAAAATATTTAACAAAAGCTCTTTCATACAGTATTGTGTCTGATAAGGGATGGATTTTAAGAAGTTTAATCTGTCAGGAAGTGAAAAGAAACGCATAACATCCATTGATGAGATGCTTAAATTGTCTGATGACTGGCTACAAAGAACGGGTCATAGAGATCACAATATCATTCCAACGAGGAGGAGTGCGCAACGATCAAGCCATCAGTAAAGAAGAAGTCCGAGTGCATTCAGCTTGTGCATTTGTTTGGGCCTTTACCTTGGCTGGGCCTTTAAGTTCGGCCATGCATTCTCCTCCAAATTATGACGAAAATCAGTGATCCAGGCATACCTGAGAAGAGCTTATAAAGCTCCATTTGGAACTCTCTGTTTCGACATCATAAGCCTTGAGACTCTACAAGCCCATCATGACACCAATCCCATGTTCATTTCTCTCTAATTATCTTATCCATGCCATCCTTAAAAAATGGAGAGTTTGAATTAGGCCTCTTCCTTACGAAGTCCAAAATACCCTCACAAGAGTGCAAAAGCTCAAGAGAAGTAGGAATAGTTTGTCAATTATGGTCCTGTTTGGTTGGACTTTCTCAAGAGGCTTTGGGCCCCGAAAGCCCTTGGGGAAAATTTTTTGTGTTTGGCAAAACTTTTGAATGCTCTTTTGCGAAATGTGGGCATTCCAAATGCTTCAAAGCCCAATCTTTGGGGGGTGATTTCTTTCAAAGATTTGGCATTTCGAAAATGCCAAGAGTCACTGTTCATTCTTCTTCCCCACCCATCTTCTTCGCCGTTCGTTTCTTCTTCCCCCGCCTGAGAGTCGGCCGAGCTTTGCGGTGGGCGGTGCTCAGCCGCAAGCGGGCCGCCGGGAAGCCTCGCCTGAGGTCGCGCAACCTCAGGCGAGGTGGCCTGAGGTCGGGCGACCTCGGGCGTTCGCTGGGTTGCGCGACCCAGTGCCGTTGCCCGAGGTCGCGCGGCCTTAGGCGACGCCGCTCGGGTCGCTCGACCTCAAGCGCGCCTGGGTCGGCTGGACCTCAAGCGGCGTCGCCTAAGGCCGTGTGACCTTAGGTGACGCCCTAGGTCGCGCGACTCAAGGCGTCGCCCGGGCGCGCGACCCGGGCGGTGTCGCCCGGCTTGCGTGTGCCGGGCGACGCCGCCTCGAGGTCGCACGGACCTCGAGCCGCTAGATCCGGCCATCCGGCGGCGAGATCGGCGATCTTGAGGCCGAGATCTAGCCTCTGCGACCTTAGGCCGCTAGATCGGTGGTCCGGCCAAATCCGGTTGGTCGGCCGCCGGAATTTGATTTTTCGACTTAAATAAAAAATATCAAAAGTCAATTACAAAGGCGAATTTTATCAAACGGTGTTTATGCTAAGTTGCCTTTCAATCTATAATTTACCAAACAGCGTAACATTCCCGCAAACCCCTTTACCTCAAAGGTATTTGCATTCTCCCAATGACATTTCGGAAAAGCCGAACCAAACGGACTCTATGATCGTTGACCAACGGGATAGCTCGTGTCGTGTACAGTAGTATATCGAAAACGACGTACAGAGTGCCATCTCCTTCCAAACGGCATACTTATCCTGCTCCATCCACCACGGCCTCGGATTTGTTGGCGCGATAGATTGCCTGCCGGTCTATTTAAGGAATCAAAGACATCGATAATACAATATGACTACATCGAGTTCCTAGAAACCGTGGTGTGCCTTGCCTCAATGATTGGTGTAGAATAGCTTGCAAGGCCCGCCGTATCCATCCATCCATCTAATCAAGAGTTTACTCTATGGGGAGACTTTAGTCAATCAAGGCTGCGGTCTTTCTGGAAATTACGTGTGATCGAAGGACAATCTAGTAAGTGAGAATTGGGGAAGAATCGTGTCGGAAACATGTGAAGATCCCCTTCCAATTAGTCACGGCACCACTTGACAATTTTGCTAGTGGAGTGATGTTATGTACGAAAAGATGTCGACATTCAATGCAAAAAAGTAAAACATTTCACACTTGTTCATGCATAGAGAGATGACTCTGGTCTTTAAAGTCTCTTCACGTTTTCGTTCTAATTAAAGTTTTACATATTTTTTTACTCCTATTTTTGACAACGCAATAGCTCGTTTAAATAGATAAATGTACTCACAAAATATCTCGTTAACCTCATGCATTGATAAGACGCGTGTCAAACTTCAAGTGGGTGACTCAAATATAAACTTGCTCGAGCTTTGATTACATAAAGAAATCGAAGCACCTCCCATTCTCGCCTTCGTCCTCTCGATTGTTAAACCTAATGCTCAGTGACGAGTCGTTTCAATATGCTCGGGCTGCCACTTGCGCGAATTAGCTAAAGACAGGCTTGGTTGAAGCTTTAAGCTTTCACCATTCTACCTTCCCATGATATGTTTAAGCTGAAATAGCTTCTTTCATGAATTCTATTAGTACATGAAAGATTTCTAGAACAAGATATAACTTATATTAGCATAGCTAGGTGAACTGTACTGGGCTCAAATCCGCGGACAACGAACCCGGTGAAGCAAAATCTGCTAGCCCCTGCTGGTTGACGTGTGCTCTTGGTTTGCCTCCAACACCAAGAAAATCCCTTGTCAAATTGCCTTCAACCAATGAATGATTCAGCTTCCCTTGAACGACTCTCGGTCGGCTCACATTCCCACTGGCTTGCATCACCATGTTACTCAGCGTGTTCTCAGTGTCGGCTGTCGGTGAGCTCGAGTCTGAATCGCCAAACACCAGCACATGATCTCCTCCAGGAGAGCAATTGATTGTAGATGACAATGAACTCAGTATTGACTCATTCAAGTTCTGAGAAAGGGAGCAGAAATTTGAAGTGTTGGGAAAATAAGATGACGATGAGCTCATTAGTCCGAGACCCATGTCATTGAGGAGTGGTGGATTGGCCATGGTAGCTCCCAACATGGCTGCTTTCTGCAAGAGTGCAGTGGCTGACATGAGACCTCGGCTTTGGTGTTGCGGATGATTCTGATCGCTTGAACCATACAAAGAACTCACTGCATCAGATATCGAACTCTTGCTCTCTTCTTCCTCCTTCACACACTGAGGCAACTCCAAGACGGATGCACCGGACCCAAGGAAGGACTCGCTCGGCGACCCGAAAATACTCATTGGTACGGTAGGAACAAATTCTGGTCGGTCGCTGCCGAAAACTGAAGCTAAGAATGCACTGGAGGATGAACCGGAAAATCCGCAGCTGTTAAGATGGGGATTGGCAAATTCCGGGCCGAGTATTCTGAAATTATCAGGGATTGTCGCAGCTGATGGAGGAGGAGCCAGTGTTGGCTCATTCCTGAAGTTTGAGGGATTGAATTTTGTGCTCTCTTCAGCTAGAGCATCACAGAAGGCTCTGTGGGTGATGAAGCTGTCTTTCCTGTATCATGATGATGCATGATCTTAACAATCAAAATCGTCTCAATTATATTCAGTATTAATAGGAATGACAGAGCCCCTGTTGCAATCAAATGAAAACAATGAAAGCGCCTAGTGTGTTCATTTATTTCCCTCAACCAACCCAATTACTTCAGTGCTATATAGAAAGCTGAATTATACGTGTGCGAGTCCAAAACAAGTGAATGAAATAAGACAAAGCGAAAAATTTACCTGGAGAAGACGGTGCCACAATCGCATTTATACTCTCTAGTCCCACAAATCTTGCTGTGAGCCTTCCAATCTGACTTGACTGCATATTTCTTGGTGCACCTCTCGCACTTCCACTTCTTCTCACCGTGCTTTCTGCTGTAGTGCTTCTTCACCCCCGTGAGGTCCCCAAGAGCTCTCGATGGGTCATGGTGGACGCAGGTTGTCTCCGGGCATATGTAAACTCTCTTTCTTGGCTGGTCTCTGTCTTTGGTCCTTCGCTTCAGCTTCCATGGAAGGTTGTGTCCTCTCCTGTGAAGCTGCAGGTTCTGGTCCCTTTGAAAACCTTTCTTGCATATGTCGCACACGAAGCGGTGGGTGGTCATCAGAGACTTTGGGGATAGAGCAACCACTTCAGCATCTGGATCTGCTCAAACGTTAGAAAGATAAGTCCACGGTAAGATAAAAAAGGGAGCTTCATTTGAAACTCGAAAAGCTGTCTGCGAAGAAAGTTCAAACTTGCCTGGTGTTCCTGGCAAGTTTCTCCTTTTATTGATTGGATTAGACTTGGGTTCTTGAACAGGATCTCTGACTGAAAAAAGCCCAGTTCCAGACATCTTCTGCACTGATATTTGTAACTGGGTGGTCTTTTGTAGAAGGGAAAGACGAACCTCAAAATCTACAAAAATGCTAATCTAAGAGAACTTGAAAAGAGTGGAGTGAGGGAGACAGACCAATTTCTGGTCCCTGAAATCAATGAACCCGTTAGGTTCCTACTCTACCAGTTCAATCAGGCTCTTGCTGCAGATTTCACATCTGAGTCATCACTCTTATTATAAGAGAAGTGCAAAAGCTAGCAACCATGGAGTTTGGTTCTCTCTCCCTCTCCCCCTCTCTCTCATGCTCTCCTTATCTTGCACGGCTCTTGTCAAAGTCGGTCAGCCGTAGACTTAGCTGGACCCCTCTCTTTCTCTCTCCCTCTCTCTTTCTCTCCCATGTGGGAAGTAAGAAGAAACGATGAAAGGGACGTGCGAAACTTGGTCTGATTGATACGTTGTTTTTGGGTGGTAAAGATCAGACATGTAGACTGCACAATTCACCGCCTATCTTTTTACCCCTACTGCTCTACACATGAAGAGAACTTGCCCCGAAAGGCATGTTCTACTGCCACGTCTAGCAACATCAGTCCATCGTGGCAAAAGCAGAGATGCCCCAAACCGGTCTTTCCTCTGCGCTGCGTCCGTCTACGAACTTTCGCTCTCTTTTTCATCAAGATCATCATCATCATCGTACGTCGCAAGGGGGATTTTTTTTTTTTTTCCTGGAAACGGGATTTTGCTTGGGGGCAATAACGACACGCATCAAAGGCAGGGGAAAGTTCCCCGCGAAATCTGAAAAAAGGCTGAAAAGGGTCGAATCAGGGGTTCGGGACGTGGGATTCCTAAAAGGCCGAGCGAGAGTGGCAAGATAGATGGTGACAAGGGCGATGAACAAAAGCTGTCATCCTTTACAGTCACTCATCATGGTTGAATGGAAAATTTCTAAAAGAAAAGGGGCAATATTCGATCAGGAGTCCGTGTCAAATAATTGCACATCATCAAAGATCCACAGATTCCCACCGTGACTCGAGTGCCGTCCGTGAGACCTGGCTCGTTAAACTGGGAGATTAGGTCCGACAGCGTGGGGACGCCGAGGGTCCCGCTCGCCTGCAGTCGCCACCGGTCAATGAACACGCTTATGGAACAGAGCATGAGGGAGGGCCTCCAATGGAGAAATATCGCACCCGCTCGTCAAATTCTGTCCCGCTGTCTTTCGGTTTCATGCATTTCGCGCGGTCTAGTCTAGAATTCTCGAGACGGTCGATGTCGTCCTGCTCGTCCCTCGCCGAGTTTTTCCAAGGGAACGTGCGAGTTTTAGGATGATGGGCATGAGTCTTAAAGCGTGCTTGACGGATTTGATGACAAGCGCAAAGCCCGGTTCCGAGGTTTTGACATGAGCTCATCGATGCTCATAGGGCAAGTTGCATTTGGTGAACCACACAGCAGGAGGACTCGATACTTGTCAAGTATCATCATACAACCCCATTAGATTCACCAGATTCGCGAAGACAGGATGGGATCGGTGGGTCCTTCTGAAATCTGGCCAATCAAAGGATTGTAACGTCCCATGGACGCAGGGAAGGAGAGAGAGAGAGAGAGAGAGAGAGAGAGGGGTACAAAGTGGGAAGGTTCCTACTCGGGAGTTTCTTGGATGGGCCCAGTCCTTTTGACTTTGCTTCCATTCCAATGGACGAGAGCCGGAAGCACGATGAGTAATGAACAAAGCGTATTGAAAGGGCTACTTCTACATCAGGGAAATGGGTGTTAAGCACAATGGTTTTAGTCACATTATACAGGAGAAAAGGTTCAGTCCTCTGACAGGGTCAACACCTTTCTCGGGTGTTAAAGATGCCCCAGACCTTAACACTAATTAATGCGAAGAAAATGATTTATCAATGTGAAAGGGTTGATAGCTGCACGACATTCGATTGGTGGGTCGGAAGGAGGTTTTGAAAAGTAGGACATGGATGTAAAACATCATAAAAGTGCAAAAAGCGTGTGGAATTTCTACCATAACATCCATTGCAAGTGCGAAAGAAAAAAGAGAGCTTCAAACGGGATGTCTAATGCTAAAAGAACTTATGGACAATGTCTAGGTTGGTCCATCACTCAATGACTTGAGTTTTTGAATGAATATGGATCTAACTAGACATGTCAACGGATTGAAATTGTGGACATTCTCTCAAATCTCCTCATTATAAAGGTGTCGAATTTCAACGGCGCTTCCCCAAACAATATCTTACCATTGTCTTATGCTTTCGATCTCTTTGATGAGTCTAGTTGTCAATCAAGAGTGGTCATCCATCCATCCAATTTTTTCTTTGTTTGCTCAGCTCATGATACCACATGAGACCTGGGTGTGATCCACATGTGTCAAACTCTATATTTTTCCTCCTCTTAAAAGCTGTGTTGCCACCAAAAATTGATTTGGTTATTGAGACGCACGTGCTTGGCATGAGAGTGAGAAATATGCGGCATATGAGCAGTGATAAGAAGAAGTCACGTGCATAACACATGACAATCATCTTGTACATATTGAGCTGTTGACAAATAGAGGAGTTGAAGCATGGTGATCAATGACAATGTTCTTTACTACTATGTGTCCAGTTGTTGAAATATGATAGCAGACGGGTGGTGGCCACTTATATGGGCACTAGCGGCAATTTTTCATTAAAAGGATTTCAAATCAAGACGATTTGGCATCAAGAATGCACATTATAGAGGGAGCAGTTGCCATTCAAAGACCCGGTCATAGAACAATCATTAATAACCATAAAACCATCAACACAAAATGAGACGGTTATTCAAGAACGTGGGCAAGTGAAGCTTGCGGGATACATGGAGGAACACAACTGCTTAGCATAGTCGAGGGGCGGTTTCGATACCTTCATTATAATATGCCACCAACCATCCAACAAGAGAGCCCACACAAATCAAACAAAATATTATCTTTCAATTATCTTTACTTTTCCTCCACTTTACTTTAAATTTCATTGGCTATAGTTCTCATATTCACATTGTCGATTAGATTCTAGCATATGTCTTTATTTCGATACCGCGCCCTTAATTAAATTCCAATGTTTTATCTTAAAATCTTCAAGCCATGTTATTGATTGGATTTTGGCATAGATCGATATCGATTTTGTAACTTTTGGTTTTCATCATTAATTAAATTCCGACTCGATCTAGGATTGTACAGTATTGTTTGGATTAAAGAATTCGATTCCTTCTTGCATGAGATATCCTTTATCCAAAGTTAGCGCAAAACTCTAGTCCTCTTTAATGAAACTAAAAAATGACTTTCTAGTAAAAGATATTTCGTTGTTGAAAAAAAGATGGATGAAATGACTTGCACCTCATTTTACCCGGTTTAATGGCTCGATATGACATGTCTTGATGAATGATCTCAGCATAAACTGATAGTCACATCCTATATGAGCTAACTTTGGATCAGTTGAGTTCGAGTGCTGATCCGCGACAGGCAACTAGTTCCCCTTCCTTGCATTGCATATTGTTTCTCTTTTAGAACACCCAATGCCCGTGAATATCTTGGCTGGAGATTGGGCCTACTTGGGCCGAACACGGCCCAAATCATAAAAACGAATCATGAATCGAATCTCTCACCATCCTCCCCCTATTTTCTGGCCAGACCTTTTCATTCATTTGTGGGAAGATTATAGCATGAACTCGATTCATATGAGCCCAGCTAACATCTACCACAGGTTCGTCAATGCATAAGAGACAGGAGATAAAATGGTCCCCCACATGTTAGTCAATGCATAAGAGACAGGAGCACCAACTTCGAGGATTCTAAGATCAATTTCTTCAGGAAGAAAATAAGGTTCCCTCGATTTTAACAAGGTTTAAAACGCGAATGTGTCAATTTTTGAATTTTTTTTTTTTTTTGGATCTTATCCTGTTATCTCCAATAAGGAAGACATAGGACCTGGGCACCATCGTCCACTTTTTGTTTTTATTTAGAGGAACTTTCTTCCAAACGCCTCCAAGCTAAAGATCTCTCTAGTTTCTATCTAAAATATGCCAAAGTCGGTTTGTGCACCCTGAGAAAAGAATAGAGTATTCTAGATCCTGTGATCATCATACCATGTCATCGGTCCGACTCGTGATACGGTTTCTCATCTCAATAAAATCTCATTATGTAGTTTATCCAGGTTACAAACATTCCCCGGTCCATTGGTCGTGTTATCACAACTTTTTTTGTGTGAGGGATTCTATGCCTGATGGACTAAGTGGTAATAGTTTGTTCCTCTTCCTTACACCCATATTTCCATCTTACTTCAAGGATTGATTTGTTTGATTCTACTGAGTTATCAAGGCCGAACCTGCAAATGTTCTCACTTCTCAATGAGCTTCAGTTTCCCATTGCTAACCAATAAGGTTGGTCGGAAGAAACCTAGCCTGCAAACAAAAGAAAGAAGTAAGTTGAGATGGTCAATAACCTGAGAAATCGCCGCCGACGCAGCTCACATTTCTCGTTCTTTCCAGAGACTGCGGATACGGAGGTACTGTAATGACATGTTGACATACACCAATAAACTCCATGGACATTTAGATATGTCCAGAACAAAAGCCAGAGGAAAAGACACATAAGTCAATCTTACAAGACTCCAAGTAAGGAAAGTAACCTATGCAGCCAAGGATCTGCTGTCAAGTTTGTTCGTCGTTACTATGTCCATGAACCAGCGGCGTGGCATTCTCTCCATATCTTGCCTCGGTGAGAACAATGTCCTAGGATGAATATAGCCAAAAAAAGCATCTCTACAGAGTTTCGGCGCTAAGCTCCTACTTGCAAATTACATTGATAATATCCAAACCAAAAGGGATGGCTTGAATTTTTACTTTTCATGTCATAATCTAGACGTCTATCCAGGTTTAAAATAATCGATAACATTTTAGGAGAATCTCTCATGCATTTATTAGGACAAACAATTCAAAATAATTAGGAAATGCGCCAATGTCTTCATCTCTTCACACCAGCAATGCATATAGTTCTCGTTGTTTTCTGCTTTTCTCAATGGAAATAAGGCATGTGATGCATGGAGAGCTTTCAAGTACGTCGATCAATAATAAATATATATCAAACATCTGGGATAGGTTCTTCATCTTGGTAATTTGATACTAATAGCTAACAACTTCAAGCTCGAAGTTGTTTATGTAGTAGTTTCTTTCAACTTACAACCATCGAATTAGTGGAGTTTTGTTTCTGAAACTGTGCACTAAAATTCTTAGTTACTGGTATGTACAATAGCTTAACATAACAAGGGCCTACTTCCATTGCTTGGGTTACTCTCGGACCTTACCTGTTAAGAAGCAAATGTGATTTTGCATTTGGAGAAAACTGTATCGCCATGCCCTTCTCAACTATGATGACCAGCTGAGACGATTGAACCTAATTGTCAGAATAACAAGCCATAAACCATGAAATCGAGGTACGTGAACAGGTAATTGCATACTTCATCTTCAATATATTGACAAAAAAATATGTAGTAATTCCCTCGATTGCATCTTTGCGTCTTCCAATCTATGGTGAGAATTGGGATGATGACAAGGTGAAGGCTCAGAGCCCCCTCCACATTATCGCTAAGCTACCAGAACGACAAAAGTCTGAGCCCTGACCAGATAAAAATAGGAAAAAGAAAAGAAAAGGCAAATAGGGATAAACCTGAAGTTGATCTCATAAATATGCAGTAACAAATGGTTTCTTCATGCATGATGCAGTTATTGACACTTCCAAGACGTTCGCAGACTAAGGTCAGCTCCAACAAGTAGAACCAAATGGGTCACTCTCTAATTGATTTGGCTCTTTCCTGTCTATTATCTTAAATCACGTCCGCATCTGCATGAATTTCTGCCATATAACACTGGCACTGTGCTCTCATAAGGTACTCTTAAATTGGTCGATACTATCAGAGTTCCCCGATTCCATTATTCTCTCCATACTCTTCCAAGACAGAAGAAAAGACCTTCTGCAAATGGAGAAAGAATCCAGTTCAACCTTTCAATTTCCTCCAGGTTTTAGGTTCCACCCATCAGATGAAGAACTCATAATTCATTACCTGCAGAACAAGGTCACTTCACTTCCGCTTCCAGCACCACTGATTGCCGATATAGACCTGTACAAGTATAATCCATGGGAGCTACCCAGTCTGTTCTACACCATTTTCTTGTGTAGTTGTTTCATTTTACTCCTTGAAACTTAAAGACTGCAGATCCTGTTTTCCTTGTTTCATGGCTTTTGGTTTTCTTTTCGTCCCAGCAGAGAAGGCTTTATTTGGGGAAGATGAGTGGTATTTCGTCAGTCCAAGAGAAAGAAAATATCCAAATGGTGGAAGATCAAACAGGGCAGCAGCTTCTGGTTATTGGAAAGCAACAGGAACCGACAAGCCTATACTTGCTTCTGGGGAATCAAGGAGCATAGGAGTCAAGAAAGCTCTCGTCTTCTATACTGGTCGCCCAACCAAGTCGGCCAAGACAGATTGGATCATGAATGAATACAGGTTGCTAGACACAGTAATCAGGCCATCAAGGTTCAAAGGGTCCATGAGAGTAAGTGGGTATATTGCACCTATGACAACACAATCTCTCTCTCTCTCTCTCTCTCTCTCTCTCTCTCTCAATAAATGTTTACAAACTATATTTCTACAAGATATCATGCTACTCTATGGCTCAACCAACAAAGAAGTTGATGTCCAACTATATTTTCTATCACGCATCATTAGAAGAGTGAAACAAATATTGCCTCTTGTTGGCGCAGCTGGATGATTGGGTGCTATGCAGAGTGCGACAAAAAACAAAAGTACCTAAAAAGAACGTTCAAAACCAAGATAGACAATCACCTGGAGCACCAACGTACTCACCAAAGATTGAGACAGCACAACCTACATGCACATAATTCAGGACAACCTACATGCACATACTTCAGTCCTCATATGAGCATGGATCATCTGTTCAAAGATTGCCAACTTATAGCATACCTGCTGACTGGGAAAGCTCCACTTGCCATGGAAGCCATCTCTAATATAAGTTTTGAAGGCAGTAAGAATGGTAACAGTATAAACTTACTTTATTATGAAAGTTCTGATAATATAGATTCTCCAAGTACTGTGTATTCAACAAGCAATTGTGTCAACACATTAAAAAGGAAAGCTTTTGAGGAGAATGAGCATAACATTTGCACTAAGGACAGCAGGAAGCATAACAAAAATGGAAGCAACAAGGATTTGATTGGCGACGCTGGAGCTGGTGATGATGCAAATGGGTACAGCCACATCCAGTATCAGGAGAACATCTTCAACATGATTACACCAAATTCCATGATTGACTTCCAGGAACTTAATGATCTGGCATATGTTAGACACTTGCAGCAATGAAGCACATATTGGGCAGGAGGGTATGACTTTCCTGAAGGTGGTCATTTAGAGGCAAATTCGGGGTGTACAGCATAAGTTGTAGACAAATCATGCAGAAACAAGATCAGCAGTTCTACATTTGCATGTGATATATATTTCTGTGATTATTATAATTGTATCGTGAAACTGGAAGTGGATTTATGTGCCTTGCTCACTATGTATGTTACCCAATAAAATGGTAATGTGATGATTGCAAGTAAACAGTTCCTGCTAGCACATATAAGGAGGGAAATGAAATAGATTAGCAAAAAGGATGCCGGCGATTTATTTGTAGATGCAGAAGATCTCTTACCATATTAGCGGTCTATAGTCAGAATCCAAATTTAGTATCTGGATATTTAGGGAATATATCATTTCCCACATCAATTATTCTACGGACTTAGGAGGCACCAATGTCTGTCCGCTAGAGAAAACAGGATTGAGAATCAGAAAATTTCCAAGACAGTCTTTTGTGGAGAGCTTGAAGCATATGACTGATTTCTGAGAAGATGCTAAGTCTACTGCATTTCTTGAAGATCATTAAGCATCTGGCTACATTATAATTCTATAGTTTCAACCAATTATAAATTTTCCACTAAAAGATAATAAAGTACTTGGAGGGATGAACTTGAGGATGAGGACTTAGTAGACTTGTGCAAAAAAGTGCTTCACTTTTATTTTCCTCAGGTGCAATTATTTCAGGGTTTCCATAATCACTTTAAGTAGATCATTATATTTATGTCATTTTACTGGTACTTTTTTCTTTCTTCCTTCCTCTCATTTCGACATTCAAGAAACTCATGCCTTTCTGTATCTTCAAAGCAGAGAAGAGCAAGTTACTTTTAACCTCACCCTTTTTGTTGAAACATAAGAACATTAATTATCACCCTTTTCAACTTATACTATCTAGATATGATATATGTAAAGCAGTTCTCACATAATTATGTCAAACATATACAGGCTGTAAATAAGTAGTGAAATTGTAATTCACATTTCCCCTTCATGAATTTTGCTCCTAAGATCACTTCCACTTTCAGATGGTCACTTTGATTTCTGGAAACTGATAAGAGAAGTGATAAATTGATGTGAGCCGTCTGAGATGAGATTTCCCAGATGGTAAGGGGAAGGAAGAAAGCACAGTTGCGTGTGTTATGCATCCAAAACTTTTGGTCATTATGTTAATGACAGCAAGGTCTTGGATCACACAATGTGGACCAAGTCACTGGTCCATAAAGCAGTCATCTTTAATGAGAAATGAGTAAATTAAGAATCATCAGTCTAATTTCTCTCAGCCCCATGCCTACTTACAAGCACAAAAACAGCAAAACACCAAGTAACTGAGGGGTCAGTGACTCAAATTATTAGAATATTTCAGAGTAAACTCCAGCAAATCTAATTATGGTCTCAAAGGACAGGAGTAAAATACCATTTGTAAGGGAAAAATTCAATCACTTTGTGTCCCTGCCATGAGTGCATAGAAATTGGACAAAGCAGAATGAACCAAGTTCTAGTTGTTGAGAAATCCAAAAGTTTCTTCAATTTGAGAAAAGTGAAATTAGAACAAGAGAGAGTTGCAAAAGACTACGAGCCTGACCTTCTTATCCTCCAGGGACTAATATGGCAAGAATATCATTTTCAGCTAAACTTTAAGAGTAAGTGTATGAAATGGTTCTAAGGAAGGTAACAGATTAATCATTTCAAGATGAAGAATTCTGTTAATCCTGTCTGGGAACCCAAAGTTCCAAAATAATGATTAATACAACATTCTTCTAAAGATTAGGCTAAAAGGCCTAGGTTTATGAGCTTGATAGTATTCTTTTGAAAATCAGATATAGCTCTTTAACACATGAATGCAGAAGTAACTGGCTCATCTTCTGTTTGAAAGTCATTTATAGCTTTTCTACACAAGAGTACACAATTCACGAGGTCACCTTCTGTTTCATCTTGACAATTTGAAATTGACAAATTTGCATACAGTTAATGAAGTTGGCCATCCAACTTCGAAACAAATTGGAAGGAGCAAATTTTTTAGCAGTGAAATATGATTAAATGTGGCTTGTCAATGAGTTTGACCATTGTTTCAATTAATCATATTTTTTGTTTCCTCTCAATATGGCATTAAGACCTTGATCCTGTGGGTTCATTTCACAAAATAAATCACTATTGCACAATTATAGGAAAATACTTATGATTGAACTGACCGGTCATTGCCAAAGAGAAAGACCGATAAAACAAACAACCGAAAAAAGTCAAGATGCTTACATGCCCTGATTCATCTTCCATACTTCAGATTGATGCTTAATTGATTTGATTTCAGTACTTGAAAAAGAAAGACATTCGTTAACATCTCACTGATGTCCATATTTGAAAAGGTGACAAATGCTATCACCCACTGCATCTAAGAATGAGCAACGCTAATCGCATTGTCCAAGGAGTTCAGATATTTCTGCAAGGTGACAATTGTGCCAAACTGTTCTGCTCTGCATCATGCTGTGCCAGCTATTGATCAGCTACTTCTCATCAGATAAGCTTCCCCCGCATTGGGTGGGGTTATAGGTTCAGAGACAATTTTATCTTAAAAGGAAGTCGGAATTACCAAGAACTCAGAAATGAGGACTGAAGTCTAGTGCCGAACTTCTGGCAATTTTGACCAAGCCACCAAGTTCGGTCCCTTAACACATGAACATACTAATAGGATGACAATCATAGAAAAATTGTCTCTCATTCTTCAGTGATTGCATTAATCTGTTTCTTTCCTAATTAGAAAAGTTACTCATGGTTCAGTCCAGTGTTCCTATCTCCTTTCAATATTTGAACTGATGACGCTCTTAGCCCATTCCATTGCATAATTTATCAATATGCAAACAGCACAAGAAAATCAGAGTGCAGGTGTTACCTGTAAAACACTATATAAGATCAGTGAACATGGATCTCCTAAACTGAGGAACTTCTTTACAAGAATTATATGACGAAATATTGAACTTGGAATCAAAGCCAAGTTCATTATAGGATTGGTCATAAACGTGACTAATCTGCACTCAATCTTCTATTCTTCAAGACTGAAGACTTCTGCATGCAGTGTAACTACCTTTCACAAGGCAGGGCTGCCTAGAATCAATTACGACTACACATTTCCATAAACCTTCTTTTGGCCAAGTGTCGGTAGAGCACATAGTTTCGTCCTCACTTTCTTCCTTCTTTCATCCTTTATCTTACAGGTGAAGCTCATTTCCCCCTTACTACAGCTGAAAGAATGATCGACAGAAAGTTCCCCGTTAATGAACTGGAGAGTTCACACTTAGTGTGAAGAAAGAGAGGATTTCCCTCTCAGGTGGTTTGGAACTTATCATGCTGGAAAATGACTTAGGCTCGATCATGATGAGAGAACATTAGAAGTTACATTTCAGACAATGTCAAGCAATGACTGACCACGAGAAGCAACAGTGAATTGTGAGCAGCAGCTGACCTTGATTGGATAGTATACATCACGGTGAAGCAGAGCAGCTGGGTGGTGTCTACCAATCGCAAGATCTCCTCAATGAAGCAACGAAGTCATTTGAAACAAGATAGGCTAAAATTTTTTTTATCAATGAAGTAGTTCAGCTAAGTTCTGCTAACAGATAACTTGCATAGGACATTGATTATACACAACGATAAGAAATCTAAAGACCTTAAAAGAAATGGACTTATTAGTTGTCCCTTCCACAAAAAAGCATGATGTGGGTAAATAAACTTGCCTTCTTCCGGCCGTTTGATCCTATGATTCCTCGTGCTCTTTTGTTCCTTCCATACCATTGTTTTGTGATTTAACTAGTTATGTAGCTATTCAACTAGTTTTCTTCTAGATTCTTCTGAATGCTCTTTTTATCCAGTCAAAATTTTTCTCATCTAAGCCAGCGTTCTTGCGATCTCATCCTTGTGAAGGCCATCCATTCTTTCTAAATCACATAGACAAAATGACAAGGAAACTTTTATAAAAATCAATTCTGCAGCGAAGAGTTCTTGGAAAAACCATAAAATTAAGTGAAATTATATATAGCCAACCTCTGAACAGTGAAGAGTGTAGAAGTTGATACAGTATAAATATTAAACGACACTGATTTGCCTCACCGATTACATATTTTCATGCTTCACGCTTAGGCCAAAAGTCCAGCCCACTTGTGCGGAGATAGTTAGATTATTTAAAAATTAAAGTACACTTTCATCTAACAGCTTAACCTTTTAAAATATTTGGCAATGGTCCCACATAATCTCATAGAATTTAACCTAATGGTATTCATCAACAGACTCAACAATGAAGTTCCTCTAAGATACATCTTGACAGCTGAAACATGGGGACTATGACAGCAAGTTCAACAACGTAGCACATGAGAATCATAACATCAGAACTATGTCTCTTGCTCACGGCTTCGATGAACATAATCTAACGTACGAAGACAAATGGATAGAATTGATAGTGACGCGTTGTCCTAGGACACTTTCGATCCCCAAGCCCCGTCGGACGTCGAAACAAAGCTTGCTATCACCTAAACAACCAGCTTCAAAAGCATCGCCTCCAGGACTAACGTCGAAACGTGCGGAAGCATTAAGCGGTGACATAAAACTCGACAGAGCATAAAGCTAACTGGAGTCCGAGCCAGAATTTTTCAAAAAACCTGAGTGAACTTTGCAGACTGGGGGTCGGCAGTGGAGCATCCGAGGAGCGTGATTTCAGCTCGAGGACCTGAAATCGACCTGAGTTCATACGGCAGCCGAAGCTCGAAAGCACCGTCTCCATGGACGCTGAAATCGATGGCTCTATGCGAACGGCGTCGATCCTGAAAGGGATGAGAGCTCGTTCGAACGGCCATGCAAATGCCTTTGGCGGGCTCTGAAACCAGGCCTATTATCTTTGGGACCAAATTGATTAATAGGGATAATTATATCAGCTCTTTAAATTTTGATTCAATATACAATATAGTCAATTTAATTTATTCAATATGATAACTGAATTTTTGCTTTATATAAAATGTCTTCCATGAACTTTTAATTTATTCAATATTATTTCTGAATTTTTTATAAATGTTCGACCACTTCATTAATTGTATAAATATATATAATATTAACTTTTTATTAATTCAACTTCAGGAATTACATTAAATATTTTCATATAATTTATGGATCACATTAAATAAAATAAAAATTAAAAGACAACATTGCATATAGGGCAAAAATTCATAATCCACGTTGAATAAATTTAAAATTCAGGAAATACATTACACATCGAATAAAAGTTTCACGGATTAGTTGTATCGATTTCCCTAATTAGTCTAAACTTTTTTTTATTGATGTAACAACACAATTTAAGACAATAACAAAAGTGCATAACCTTTTAAACTGGGACACATTTAGTGCCATCTTGCAATCTCACCGAAAAGATGCACAACTTCTGATAGATGCAAGACAAATAGATCTCCTACTATTCTGTTTATAACCATAAGGTCCTCACCTATAATCGAAAGTTCCTATTTTTGAGGGGGAAAAAAAATCTAGGTGCTTGTTTAGAAAAATAAAATAATGTGATTAGGAAAGACCGTGAAATTGATATTATCATGGCCATCAGTAATGATCCACGAAATGAGAGGCAGGTGGGATGATACGTTAATGCTGCTACTTTTCTCAAAATGGTAAAAAGTTCCTTGTTTTTTTCCTTGTAAATTTGAAAGACTGTGTATATATGTTAGGGTGGTAAAAAGTCATGCATTGTTTTTGTACATTTGAAAGGTTGTATTAAATTTGTATCATAATATAAGATTATGCTTTTTTGTGTGGATATGATTATATTAATATGGCCAATACATTCAAAAGCAAACCATCGGTGCCTCCATTGGGAAGCTCACGAGAAATTATTTGGTGATAACTAGGTAGTTTTGACTTTGGACGAGTTGGGAACATAGGATATGAGACTATAAGCCTTTTCAAACCCAAGATCATATTGTTTTGCCATTCGATCAGTTCTTGATTGCTGGTTTGGGTCTAGTAATTGTAGGGATGATGTTCAAGCGTGCTATTAAAGGTGCGTTTGGAAACCATTCTATTCCGGGCAACAATTTTTGAACATAAATAGTTTTTTCTATTTTTATTCCTAGGAACAATTTCTAAACAAAAGAACGTGTTTGGTAACTACACAAAATTTCTAATTCTAGAATAAAAGAAGAACAGAATTACGTTTAGTAACTGTATAAAATTTCTATTCCAAATTTTTTTTTGTGTTTTTTTTTTATGAAGTGTAAACTTGATATTGAATTCTCATTCTCATGGAACTCATCAATTTAATTTTGTTCATGGTGAGTGAAGAAAAACATTCTGAACATGGTCATATGTACATACTTGGAAGAAAATTTTGTAAGCTTAGTTTTTTTTTTTTTTTTGGTAAAAGGGTAAGAATATAATAGCAAGAACTAACTATACAAAAACCGGCACCAAAACTTGCACTCAAATAACAAAAGTTAATGAGTGGAAGGGCATCGGCGCAAAACAGCTTACATCAAAAGAACAAAAAACGGAAGGCCAACAATAGTCGACCACACAGAAACACCAATACAACAACCAATGACGACCCAACTAGTGGAAGCCGAGAGAAGGTTGATGCAGGAAAAAACGCCAGGCAAATAAACACCAGCAGGATGCATTAGGCCGACAAGGCATTGGAGAAGATGGAGGGGTCGAGACCCCAATTTTGTAAGTAAAGTTCGTACAATAGGAGCTAGCAAAAAGAAGAGTATCTTATAGATCTCTACATGGACCCTTTCATTGAAGAAGTCCAATTCTCCTTTCAGGTGAGGATTTAATAAAAGCCTCCCTCCATGGGGCACTATCGCATGCTCGTTCAACCGCTTTGTTGTAAAGATCTTGCTCTAGCTCATGCATACTAACTAGGACATCAATCACAGCAGATATGGAGAAAGGGTCTACAGGTGGTGGTGTAACCCTTGAGGTCGCAGAGCCACCAACAGATTGACTTGCCATAGCTTTTAAAAAATCTTGTATGGCTTTGCAAGTGTCAACAATATCGGATTGGTTGCTCTTTCTTCTCCTCTTAGTATTTGGAGTCTTATCCAATTTGTGCTTTTCATGAACTGAAGTTGCAGCACTGTCAGATGTAAAGACTCTCCCATCAATGTGGTGTTCACTGAAGTCATCTGTATTGCCACCACCATTGTCACCATTTGCATTGCCACCACCATTGTCACCGCC
This sequence comes from Eucalyptus tenuipes, assembly GCA_014182365.1. Taxonomy (NCBI): domain Eukaryota; kingdom Viridiplantae; phylum Streptophyta; class Magnoliopsida; order Myrtales; family Myrtaceae; genus Eucalyptus; species Eucalyptus tenuipes. Next base: position 24,044,208 of record CM024538.1, on the reverse strand, counting down.
TACATTGCCATCACCATTGTTATCTTCCTTTGACATTGTCAAATCTTGAGTATTTGCAATGGCGTATTCCCCACTAACATATGTATCACCAAATACAATACATAGCTCGGGATACTGAGGAAATCCATTCTTCTTGAATTTTGCCCAACCGACATTATCCTACAATTTTCACAATAATAACATTTTAGCAACATAATCATACATTTTAAAATTTACATCTATAATGATATCAAAATGACCAAAAAGTTAAAAAGATACCTTGATGTGAGATTCCCATATACTTGGATCGTCGACAACAACTGTTTTATTCACATTATCCCAACCAAATCCGGATTGAGAAATGAGTTTACTAAAACTGTCATACTGTTTTCTCAGTTTGTTTACCTTGTTTCTCAGCTGTACTATGCTATATTGGAATCCTGTCTGTTTAATGAATTCAGTCCGTATTCAGTCCGTATATTCTTCCACCCCGCTTTGTTGTAAGCAGAAGAGGTGCGATTTCCCTTTTTGACCTCATCCACCAACAAATTTACAAATATGTTGGTTACAGACTCGGTCCACTTTGCACTGAATGTCTGTTTCTCAAATGCCATTTAACCTTGACCGGTTAAGCATCATATGAGTTATGAGTTAAATCAATAATATAATACAATAGGAACTACACACCATAAACAAAATCATTCTCAAGAGATGCAAGCGGAGAAGACTATAATAACAGCATTGACAATTCTTGTACTAGCTTGTATAGAACAGAACATAAGTTGCATTTTGAGCTACAAGCACTACATAGTACTATGACTATCAATGATCAATGAAATAGAATGCTCAAAATGAAATACAGAGCATTGTGAGAAACCTACCAAATTTTGGAGATGCGCGAGATTTTGGAAACACCAACGTCAATGGAACTGCACAAGTAGCAAAAAGAATATGTCAAGTGAGCAAGTAAAAACCGGTCGAGTGAGAATGAAAAACGTGATAACAGCCACATCACACGTCATAGATTACAAAAACCTTTCAAAGAAAGAAACTATTTTCTGTGTTTCAACAATTTCCATGAGAAGTAACTTCCATCGTTGCAAACGTGATAAGGTTCAATATCAAAAGATCCGCAATAGAAATGATTCTGGTTTCAAGCCAACTGAATCGTAGAAAAAGCCTAGTTGAAGCTAAATGTTAACATTATATCAAACAAAATTGATGACGAAAAGAACAGCCGCTAAAGCAGTTCTTCAAGCAGTCCTTTCAGTTTTCTCCCAAAGCACATAAGATTAAAAATCCAATCCGTTCCCACAGCTCGTTTAGGATGCTAACCAAATGCTTCAAAGTTCAAAGGCCAAAGTGAAGATCAGACCTCCCTTCCTATTACCTTCGATTCAAACCAGCAAAGAAAGAGAACGGTGACTTCTGCATTTCAGGCAAGCCAAACATGTTGCAATCATCGAAGACAATCTCTATCCCCAACGGGAGGTCTGAATTACAGCACTGCTCGCTGGAGCCGCGCTGGCTCAGGGCTCGAGCCCTCCCCGCGCTGGTTCCAGCAAGCAGCGTTGGCTTGGGCCTTGAGCGCCAGGGCTCGCTCGAGCCGTCACCTCGCCGCGCTGGCTCGAGCGCGAAGGCTTGCTCGAGCGAGCGTCTCGCAGGTCTGGGCGAGCGCTGGCTCGAGCGAGCAGCGCTCGCCTGCGAGACGCTCGCTCGAACGAGCAGCTCTCGCCTGCGAGCGTCGCTTTTCGCTCGAGCGAGCAGCGCTCGCCCAGATCTGCGAGACGCTCGCTCTGGCTCGAGCGAGCCGTCGCTCTCGAGCCCCGAGCAGCCGTCGCTCAGATCTGCGAGGGGTCGCTCTCGCCGAAGCCCTCGTCAATCGGCTCAGCCAAGCCCTCGCCGAAAACGTCCATCCCATGGTTGCAGGTCAGCAGGATGGATGAAACTTACCTCGAATCAGAAGCTTCAGCCGGTGAAGGAGCAGCAGCTGTCTGCGCCGGAGAGAATGACGAGTTGGGAGGCGCCGGAGAGGATGACGGTGGAGAAGCTGAGAGACGCCGGAGAAAGGAGGGACTTCAGACAGCTAGGGCGCAGGTGGATTGGCTGAGACAGAGAGCACGGGCTCGAGAAGAAATAAACAAAATAAGAGTTTTGAGTTTTTGTTCTTTTATTTCTTAGAAATTGTTCTAAATCTATTATAATTGAACAAAACAATAAATTTTTTATTTTTGAGAATAAAATTTTAATAAATACGTTTCTGTTTTTTTTTTAATTTTCTAGAATAAAAGAATAGAAATTTTTGTTTCTAAAAATAGAAATATTTTTTAACAAATAGGCCCTAACTTGTTAATAAAAAGAAATTCATTCTCAAAGAAATATATTATAATTATAGTATCTTTTTTTTCCAGCGCACTAATTCAAAAAATCATCATTATATTTATTTGATGATCTTATTAAAGAAAAACCTGTAAATAGAAAATATTTCAATTTCCAAAGCAATGTTTTATTACACGTAACGAAAAGCAAGAAAAAGAGATATCGTGTTGAAAGTTCAAATTTTTCCTACTTCGATTTTCAAAGCAGCGATAAAATACACACAACTCAATGATTTTATTATTTCAGCAAATTTAACGAAAAAGAGAGAGAGAGAGAGAGAGCTTTGTTATAAAAAGTCAGAACTCAGGACATTAGTCGATGAAGAGAAGCAAAAATATACTTATAATAATAAGAATATGACCTGATCCAATAAAAGTTTCAAAACGACATTGGTGTTCTCTATTGAAGAAAAAAATGTCCATTGAGAAAAATAAAAGGAAAAAGACTGGAATTGAATATGGGGATCAAAATTATCACATTCATGTTCTGGCGACCCAGTGACATACAACTGCAAATTATACAAATTCTTGAAGTAACAAGTGCAACAAATGGGAAGAAATGGAAAGAATATAAAAGCTGGTAAATCTTCCATCACAAGTTAGAAGTGATTCTCTCTGTGTATATAGACACGAGGGGATGCAAAGCCAGTGGCTCATCTCTCCTTTTTTCCTGATGAATCGCGCCATGGTCAAGCGAGTGACAATGCCGGGCAGGATCGCGATGCTCACACGGAACTCGTTCTATTGTCGAATGAAAAATCCTGCGGCCCGATATTGATTTCATGTTGAGTCTGGGCTGGCTGAGGAGCCGGCGCCGCTTGCGACGAACCCAGCTCGGGTCCGACGTGACCGTGTTCCGTCCCGTGGTGACGGTGAGACGACGAGCCATCACCTTGGTGGTGATGGGGATGGGAGGGGGACGCGAAGTCGGTTTCCCAGTGCTCTGCGTCGACGTTCGATCTTCGGGGCGATGTGTGGAAGCTATCCCTGTCGTTCCGGTAGTGGCGCAGGAGATGCACAGGCGACATGTGGTGTGAAGGGGTCGTCGGCCTGCTCGACATGGGGGTCACGGTGGAGCTTTTGTTCTGCTTGATGTGCTTCTTGGCAGATTGGTGCCAGTTGCGCAGCGCCGTCGCGACTCTCTCGTTGAATATAGTTGGTTTCATGGTCGACCCCATCTGGCGCGGCAAAATAATCAGTTTCGGGATAGTTGGATCCTCAGGTAACTATGCTGGTTTTGGAGAGAGAGAGAGAGAGAGAGATTTTACCTGAGTGACGAGGGCATAAAGAGGGAGAGTGACATAGCTGCATAGGATCTGAATCAGGACCCTGTCGAGATCAATTCCGATGAGCAAAGACGTTCCTCTTTCCAGTAGACAGAAATGCTTTTGTATACAATATTTGCATGCTTATACCTAACATGCTCTTCAACAAAAGTAAAAGAAAAATATCGAATCGGGACAACTCACCCCATGGTGATTCTGATCACCACATCCTCTGTATGCGCATGGAAACAAGATTTGAACCCGAACTCATACTGAAAAATGAAAAAACAAGAGTTCATGTCTCGTTCATATGAATATACCGATATCTAGGAATCGAATGATGCCCTTCAATTGAAGTTCGAGACTGAATCAACTCACCACAGTCCAAACAAAGAAAGCGAGCTGAAAGGCGTTCTGCAGGAGAGCGACATATCACAAAAAGGTAAGCATGTAGTTTGATTTCTAGGCCACAAGAAGCAAATGTGACAGTAATGTAGACTGCAGTACCTGAAACAGAACAAAGTTGATGAGGTAGAGGATGAGGCGAGGACGGTTGAACCAGAAAAGGTCATCCCCCGGCTGAACAAGAGGCACGCCCTTAACGACCTCACCCCTCTCGTGAATCCTGAGACCCATTTTCGTGATGATCACCTGCAGCTTTGTTCCCACCAAAAGGATGATCTACAAGCCATTGAATTTAACTGCGTCAGATCCTAACAAAGTACGAAAACCAGAGCAGGAACGTTGTTTCAAAGCGATGAGATGTCGAGACTGTGCTTACAATCAGTGGGATGAACGGTAACCACAGATAACTGTACCACCCTGCACACATCAAGAATCGGAATTCAATCAAATTTCGGTCAAAAATTCTATATTGGAAATGCGACCATTCAGAAAGCGAAATTTGTTGACTACCTACCATGAGTGTTGAAGAGCAAGAACAACACAGCAAAAAACCAGATGGGTGGACTGATCCCTACCACAACCTTGAAATCTTCTTCAAGGGATCTGTTGATGTACTTCTGGAAATCGAATTTGGTCTGGCTCTGAGGTGCCAAGTGTGCCTGAACAAAGGAGTCAAACGCAAGAGTGAAAGGCAAAACTCTCGTCAGGAAAAAGGACAGATTATTCACTCCAAATGATCTTCAAAACATAAAACAAAAAATGAAAAGAGTCAAACGTAAAAGAAGGAAACGGTTAATGAACAATAGAAACTTACCATGATAAACCCATGCCTCAAGGTCAAGTAATCAACTTTAGGGACCGACCTCACGAATTGCCTGAAAAAGCAGACCTTGAAATCCAACAAGGGAAAGGGTCAATCGCTCATATACAAATTATTTTACGTTACACCTGCAGTGTACGTTATGTAAATTACTTTAATATATATTCCTTATATCTTGAAGTTCCGTTTAAACGCCAAGCGTTTAATGACGCCATTTATCCGCAATGATAATTATCCCAGTGCAATTCTGATTTTCTCAACATGAGTAGAAACTTTCATGAACTGGAAACAAAAAGCACTCTTCGGACTTAATCCGTTCAATCTTTCGGTTCAAAGGTCGTAAAAAACAGCGAAACTGAAGAACGTGGAGAACCAGTCGATCGTGCGACGAAGTCCCTTCTGGAACCGAATTTGCTAGTGCAAGATTGGCGAGAAGTCAACCAAAACCTTCTTCCGCCGGGTTTGAAGAAGTCAAATACGCCGTACTAATAAATGGTCAAACAAGAGAGATGCATTGCACAGCAACCATCGTTATCTAGATGATCCGGAGCCATGCCAAGACCGTCACCCCAACCTTGACTTAATTGCAATTGATTAAGATCTCTAAACTCCAAAATTAGAAAAACGCCGCTAATCTGGACAAACCCCATTTGCGAGCGATCGACTAAAAAGCCAAGTGCCTAAGTCAATCGTTTCATTTTACTGCTAAGTTGCAGAGCATAATTGCCTTAATGACTTCCATGTTTAAGCTTTGCAAATCTAGGCGGGGTTGGGGAGGTTTGGCTTAGGAGGAGAGCGACCATTAGTGCACGTACTTATTGCATCTCTATGACTTTATTCCTATAAAACTTCATATGGTCGCTTGGACAGTTGGCTATGTCATCTCAATCGACGCGCTTTTCCGTCATGATCCAGTTATTGGCAATGTGCCGACCTCATCGAGAGGTCGAGCGATGAAGGGGGTGAAAAGAAAAGATTGCGCTAATGCTCTAGAGGGGTTTGTTCGATCTTTTCTAGGCCCCGATTCTATGATTGAAATTTGCTTGAATTGAGAAAAGCACATGCTTCTCGCAAGCAAATCTGTCATAGCATGTGGAAACCAAAAACCTCCACGTTTTCTACAGCCCGACAGAGTCAAAAGATGTACTCATGAAGTACTAGGGCGATTTCAGTCGCCTAATTAGAAGGGAAAATGAAACAATGGAACAATCAAGAAATCAATGAATAAAGGTGGGGAAGAAAAACAGAAGGTAAGAATTTGAAGACTTACGATCCAGATGAGGACGGGTCTCTTGGTCCAGAAGTTCAAGTGTCTCTTTCCGAACGATGTTTCTCTGGTGAATCTGAACCTATGTGGATCTGTCACGCACAATGATAAAACAGCTACTATCACTTCCCATCCACGCATATGCAAGATCAAACCCAGATAATGGAATGAACTGAACTGATAAAACGGATATATTGAGGGAAGATTTGGTCACTAACCATGGGAGAACTGGTACTCAGCTGTTCTTGTTTCCTTCTCCCATGCTTTCCAGCTTCTCATCTGTGCAATCACATCATTTCTTAGATATTAATCGTTGCTGTGAAGAGAGAGAGAGAGAGAGAGAGAGACCTTGGCTTGGCCCAAAGCCATGGTGAGGATACAGTACAGGACGTGAAAAACAGCGAGGACGAAGATGAATATGTGGAGCTGGTGGATGCCATCTGCAGAAATAAACGGAACTTTACCCTGCAAAGATACAATCCATGCCCACCACCAAAACACAAAACCACCAAAAATCAAATCAATTTAGTCCTTCCAATTTACTCGTATGAGAATGAACATGGCAATTTAATTTCTTTCGTTTGATCCATCGGTTCCATGTCAATAGCCCCTCTAATTCATCATGTTTTGCTAGGTCCCTACTTGGTTATCGCCTAAATCAATCATTGACGTGCATGTGTCTGTGTAGTCGGCACACTCCCCGGACAAACACGACAAAAGCGTGGAATGAATGTGAAAACGTTTGTACACACCTCCGCGCACTGGTTGGTGGTGGTGGCGGTGGCCAGAGCACGGCGGAAGCTTCCGCCGGCGCCCATCATGCCGAGCAGCCTCCGCCGGCCGGAGTCGGATTCTTCCTCGGCCATATCCTCCTCTTCCTTCTTGTTGCACGGGTGCCATGTGGCCCCCACCTTCTGCGGTATGCAGATTTTGGTGATCGGGCCTTGTCCCACCGTGAGGAGCAACGATATGAATCCCAAAAGCATAAGCTCTGCACCACCCATTAAAAAATAAATAAAATAAAATAAAAAACAAAACGAAACGAGTTGATCAGGCAGGCAAACGAGCCGTTTTCGCTCGAGCGAGTTTCATAGCATCGACTGCATAATCAAGAACGGAAACGAACTTCTGACGAACTTGAATATCAAGTTAATCGACCGTTTCTTCGCAAAGACTTGGACCGCAGAAATAATGGGCCAATAATTTTTTGGAACTGCTAAAGTCGTCATCTTTTAATTCAACAGATTGCCTACCGGATTTGATCTTCTCGAGCGCTTCGTAAAGTGCACGCTTGTGTTTCTTCTTCAGCCACTGTAGAGATTAGAGAAAGAAGCAAATATGAGGTCGTGTTGTTGCTCGAGTTATACATAGTGATGCGAGTTCGTGCTGAAAAGCGCTAAACAAGACCGTTGCCGGCTAACCTGTCCGATGAGATGGATGATGTACTCGATGATGATGGAGACCAGAACCAGGACGAAGCACACGACGGCGACGGCCCACGTCGGCGTCTGCTCCAGCGATCTCCCTCCCGCGGCAGCCGCCATGGAATCAGTCTCTCAACGGTGGTTCCGCGTGCGAACTCTGAACTAATTCTATCTGGGTTTTCAGGCGACCAATAACGAACTCAACTCTAATTTGTCTTTCACTCAGCTCCCTCTCGAGAAAGAAGTGATTTTTAAGAGAGCCCTTTTTTTCTCGAGACTCGACCCGAATACAGGACCAGATTTTTATGTAAGTCTAAAGAGGGATCGCGGGGAAAAGTGGTGCGAAGCAGTGCATGGGACAAAGCGAGGCACAAAGGGGACGGAGGGGCCGAGCGCCTTTATACGAACATGGGGAGAAAAGGTGAATCGATGAACGGGAAGAGACGAGAGGTCTGACTTTTTGACTTTTTAGACGCGTGAGACGGATGCGAGGAATGCGACCATGTAAACGAAGCTGCGACAGAAAGTCGCACAAACCGAAAACACAGCAACCATGGTGAGAGAAAGAGAGAGAGAGAGTCCTATTCAGACTCTTAAAATAGCCATTGAGCTCAAGAGCTGCGGCGCTGTTCCTCTCCCGAGTCAACTCTTACCTTTCCCTCCACGTTTGCGACGACGCCCCCGAGCTCAGTGACGTCTCTTGCGCCGAAACTTCATTTCGTCCGGTGATAATGGCGAGCTACTGATGGATGATGATGATAGGAGCAGCGATAGCAATAATTTCCATGCACGATGTTCAGAAAATATCAGCAGCATGCGTAGCCCCGTGAATTTGGAGCCTGATCCGAGGAAATAGCTCGAATTCTTTTCATTGCAAATCCAAGCACGGCAAGTTCTCATAGACTTTGATATAGCGACGAAAGAGCAAATTTCCAATTTAAGGAAGGCACCCGGTTCAAATTTGATTACTCGAGCGATAGCAACTAAATATAAAGAAATAATTTTCTGTTTTAACTGTTAGTAGACTATTCTTTTTGAATTAGACTATGTTCGAGAAAACAAAGTAGCTGATGGTTGCCTCAAGGATCGATGGCGTGTGCAGTGACTGCATATAAATAAACTCTAATTTTAGGCCAGCGGTTGAAAAAAAAAGATTAACTTGGCTAAGGAAGGTAAAAAAAAAAATAAAAATCCTATGCAAATTTTATGTTCTAAATTTCTCTGTCCGTCCTGCGTGAGTATGAGCTTGACGTTAAGTGCGTCCAAATTGTACGTGCTATTTAATTAATTGCTAATTATTAAAATAAATATATATTAAATCATGCCTTCGCTAATGCTTATATTTTTGTCTCCATGCATCATTTAACTGCACAAGTGCATATGTATGCACTTTTGCTTTGACGCGCCGTATTTTGCGGTCCCTTCCAACAATTATTTTCCCCTGATCTTTTAATTGAGTGGACACTAGAAGTAAAATATCTGACAACTTGTGGACGCATATCATTCTCCGAGCGACTCAGAAATTTCCAGCTGGTATTTATATATTCGTGGCTCAAATATATAATTTCCACGTTCATGGGTTCCCTTTTTTTATAGATTTGCTTGGTCGAAATTGATTGGCTGATCTATATAGAATATGTAGAAACGATGCAGAGTCAGCTTATTCAGGTTGATTAAAGGGTAATATATCTCGCGATATATGACCAAGATTGATGGATGGATATTATTGAAAATTCAGAAAGAAATTTAATTATATGGAGTCCACGATCCAAAATTAGTATATAACTTTTTTTCAAAAGCATCTTCTTCTTTTTTCCCTTAAGGAGCTTCGCTTAATTATACGAGTTCTCATGCTAAGGTTACGCCGTCTCTTGGCACCGAGTGAGATCAGAAGAGGTGCAAGTGGAACGAGCAAAACCCTATATTTTGTTCTTCCACGTTAGATCAGTTACCTAATTTAGTTATTAAGCAACTCGCTTAATCAAGAAGCCTTAAAAAGAGTTGGATAATTAGTAATTAGTCGAGCCTTCCATGGCGAGTACTTATGGATATGAAATATCAAGGCGTGTTACAATGATAATAGACTACGTGAAGTCTAGGGCAAGTGAGGCTAGGGTTGTGCAATCGAATCGGTTCTATCTAAAAATCGGACTAGCCGTCCAGGAAACCGATTTGATTCTAAGTTCTTTTTGGAACCGATCCGGTTCCCAATTCAAACTGAAGAACAACCCGGGAATCAACATCGAATTTGGAGCTAGTTTCATAAAAGCCTAAAAATCCTAATTTTTTTCTTAGCATTCTCTCTCTCTCTCTCAACTCACCCTCCCCCTTGCTGGCTCGTAGCTTGCCCTCGCTTGTTCAAGCCTCGCAACCCTAGCTTGTTCTTGACTCACATTTGCTCACTCATCCACATTCATCGTTTACTTTGAACAGTTTTGTTGCTCATATTATTTTGATATAAAAAATGAAACAAAAAAAGAATTAAAAAATAGATTATAGAATAGACTTTTGAATCGGATCATAAAAATATGGCAGATTTCAAGGTCGGTTCAAGAAAGACATAGGATAGGTTTTTGATTTCAAAAATTAAGAAACGATTCTAATAAAGTAGGTTTCATATTTCAAGAGTGAAATCTACTATTTTAAAATCGATCACCCTTGAATTAGAAGACGAAGATCCGGTCGAGTTACGTTTCTTCCACCTTTCTCCATCTCTCTTTCAGGTCGAGAAAGTCAAACATGCACGAGTTGGAGACCAAAAACGGTGCGCCTTCGGCAAAAATAGAATGCACTTCCGACTTCCACGCGACGGCATGAACGATGCATGCACAGTACCGCGGGTCATACGTAATCGCTGAATCACGAAATCCAATTTGGTCAAGCGCGGGGATGAGAGACTGACTCATGATTGGAATCGGGGGGTGCTCTCGATGACTCTCGTCCTTGTCCGGAATTGGAGGAGGTCGTTGTCGGGACCCACCCGGTTTCATACCGACGAACGGAGAATTTTCACCTCCGAGCCAGCTGGGGCCTCGGACATCGGACGTTACGCGTGGAATCATGTTACTTTGGGAATTTAACTCAAACAAGCTGGTCGAGTGAGGACAAACCACCGATCAAGATCGCCCAAAAAATTCAGTAGTTTCGATTACTAAATCCGAATCAAGGGTTAGCGATGGCCGATCAAAGCATCAAATTTGACTTCAGATTAAAAGCGAACGGATTTCAAATTGCGAGGAAATTTATCCAATCGGAACAGATGGCTTACATTCTTGAAAACCATGCTTATTGGATAGCTAAATTTGGATGTGAACTTCTGAATGGGAATTGATAGAGTGTGTAGAAAAAGTGAAAACTTACAAGACACAAATGGAAGGCTTTTATAGTCAAAGACAAGTGCTAGAATTAGGAAAGCTAATCTAATTCAAATTTGAAATTCAAACTCAAGGAAAATTTAATCCAATTGATCTTCTTCGAAATTTGGTGAGCCCCTCGCGATTTCTGATGCTTTGATTGATGCTGTGGTGTATTGTCTGTGTTCAATGTGCCAAGTATTGCATTCGACGATCCCTTATGTGTCAAGTATTGCGTTCCCTTTTACTTTGATTGCTTCTATATCTTTAATGGGTCACTCCTTCTGTGTATATTAGATCTTACTCCACAAAAATCTCAATTTGCCTCTTAAATTGCATGCTTCTGTAAAGATGATTTGTAACTGCTCCTGCTGATCCTTTAGCTACACTTCCATAGGTCAATGGATCTTCTGGACTCGGATTCCAACTTCCTTCCTTGTTTCAAATTATTCGATTGTTACCATGTGTCATGAACTCTACTTTAAAATCTATCCATTGGAAATTTATGAGCGACTAGCTCTTCAAATATTTAACCGATGGGCACTGTTGGTCAATCGTGTATTATAATGACATCCATAATTAGAGAGCATGTTAGGGATTCTATCGAATGGGTTTTCATTGGTTTGGTGTATTGTCGTTATTTGATTTGGATCGTTGACTTTTTTTTCTTTTCTTTTTTAAGCGTTTGGGCCCAGTTCCGGGTCAATGATCCATCGCTTAATGTTCAAATTGGTTCGGCAAATATCAGTTTCCGCAGGACTTTGACGATTGCGATGAAGTATTGATAGCATAACATATCTTTTCCGACATCGAAGACTGTGAACGGAGGATTTCACGAGGGGTGAAAAAGAGAAACGAAAAGTCGGGCCGGACCAAACGAAAGATAAAATCAAAAAGCTCGACGAAGGGGGTTCATTGCCGAAAGCTTCTCGAAGTCGTGGAACGACAACTTCAGTAACCGAAGACAAACGAGGTTAGCTTTGAATGTGGGACGACGAAACTGATTATTTACGTGTTAGGGACATTCGCTGCTTATCTTTATTTTATGCTCTTGAGTACTCGAGTCAATTCATGCCTTCAACGTCATAGCATATCACGCTAGGAAACGAATGGTGGTTGAGATGCAATCACAAGCCGTGATTTCAAAAGATCAAAAATTTAGAAAATATCAACTCCCTCTCTCGAGTTTTCACAAATGTTGTGATGTTTTGGAGTTGGTCCATCGATTTCCGACATTTTTAAGCAAGAAGTCACTTAATTAAGATTTTAACCACTGGGGTTTGTCCCAATGGTCACCCTTCCAACATAAAAAGGAAGATGAAATGTTCGAATTCCCACAATCTAAGAGTGAGAGTCAAAATATGAATAATGTAGAACCGACCAAAAAAAAAATTAAAATTTCTTTGATATTTAAAATGTTGTTTATTGGAACGTCTGGAAACATTGACCCAGCGATTTGTGTACACATTTTTTTTTTCATAATTCTCTAAATCTTCCACAACTAAACAATTATTTTTCCCAAATTTTGAGGAACAAACAAGATTTTGGAATTACCACCCGTCTGGGTGGCGTTGCTGGCGGCGAGCTTCTCCCCCTAACACAAGGGGAGGAGTTCGATCCCCGGGCGTCGCATTAGGTGCCTTACCTGGGGGCACGTGGTGGTGGTTTTCACGTGTCCTCCCCAGGGTTTGTCTCGCCGCGTTGTCGGCGTACGGGTTTCCCTGGATCAAAAAAAAAAAAGATTTTGGAATTTCCTACGTGCGAGAGTCTAAAATTTGGGGACATACGGTTTACCATTTTGGACCAAAGACGCCGAATCCGTTCGCTTCAACTTCTTTTCGTATGGAAGCCGTTAGTGTCATCTAGAAAAATGCACGTGCTGGAATTTGCCCCGTTTGGAAATGATTCAAAGAGTTTGAAAAGGTAAACGTGTGGAAATTATATGGCACGAGATATGCTGAGTGTTCTCGTCTTCCTTTACTATGTCGTGTTGAAACGTGACGCATTAATTTTTGTGATATTATTTTACAGATTGAATGTGGGGCACACTTATTTTATGAAAAATGAATAATTTTAAAAAAGTTTAAAAATAATCACTTATATCATTAAAATTATTAATTGATGATAAATATTTCATTAAGATGAAATTATTATTCTTTGTTGCAAGTAATTTGAGCACTTATATATTGAAAAATATTTTTTAAATTATTTATTTTTTCGCGAAATTAACAGAGTAATTATGGCGAATAAGGTCATCGGTAGTCGTTAAGATGCGAGATGAAAATATCCAAAGTCTTACCAAGTTTCGAAAGTCATGCCATGTGTGCACTAGGCTGTCAAAATAGGATTAACCCATTTCTTAATCCATATTTATTGAGTTGAGTTGTTATATGAGTTAATGATATTCTGTAAGTAAGTTATAAATAAGTTTAGAGTCAACTCTATGGGTTATAATTGTTCATAAATGAGTTTTAAATAGTTTAACAACTTATTTGAGCCCAACCTCACCTCAGCCATTTCTTGCCTTCACTTGATCTCATATTCGCTCACTCACTCCATGCTTTCATCTTAGTTTTGATGTGAATTTATTGGAGAAAATTCCTATGAAATCTTCAGAGGCAACGACGAAGAAAAGTTTCACTGCCACTGCTTAAGAACTGGCAGAAATCATCACGGCCCATTTCTATTCCTTCGAAGAAATGCCAAAGAAAATTGTATGTCATATGGAGATTTCATCACCTTCACCTGTGCAAAAGGCATTTGCACCACTAACGATTTCCAAACCGAAAGGATGGTCAAGCTTAAAATCAGCAATGAAAATTAATAAGAACGTGGTGTTGCTGATGACATCCAAAGAGTGAGGAGATATGCACAACGAAAATAAGTTTTAGGTCTAGTGTGCACACACATTCACGATCTAAACTAAGTTTCAGGTTAGTCAAATTTAAAGAACGCGTCAAAATCGCAGCCAAAGATAACGCGTGAGATATACGACGGATGGACAACTTCTATGATTGCGGTCCTCTTCAATCTTCATCACGTAGAGAAACTTAGAAATGATTTTCTGGTTGCAAATTTGCTGAGATTTCCCTTGTTTTTTCTCTGTCTTTGTCACTACTAATAGCGTTCGGTATTTAAAAGTATGTTTGTTCGAGTGAAAGAAATTTTCGCAAATTAATTTTCCGGACTTTCAGACAATTAGTTTGCTGAAAATAATTAGTCGGTTAGAAAACCATTTATGGTCAAATATGACATGTGTGCTTATACATAAGAAAATGAACTCCATAACCTAAAAGAAGAAAACATTTTTCTCAAAAATTATTTTCAGAAAAGTATTTTCCTTTGTTATAAAGTTTTCCTCAAAACAAACACACCCTAAATTATATTAGGGCTCCATTGTTTTACAGAAAATGAATGGTTTGGAGTACAATTTCCTAAAAACAATTGCTTAAATCACTTGTAATAATTAGTCAATAAACATGTTTTCATTATCAATACTCATTCATGTCTAAACGTTTTCATGAATAATGAAAATATTTTTCATTTATTCATTTTTGTAAATAATACAAAAGATTTTTTTTTAGGAGAAGTATTTTTGAAATTATTCATTTTCACGAAATAAACATATCCTAAGGCTCCATTTGCTTTACGGAAAAAAAAATTTCAAGAAAAAAATTTCCAACGTTCGATTCTCAGAAAATAAACTAGTTAAGGAAAGTATTTTTTGTTTATAGAAAAAAAACTTTCAAAAGTGGGAAAAATGATTTCCTCTTATCAAAAGAGAATCATTTTCCCTCCTCTTTGTTTTACCAAAACAAAGCATGTTCTCCTCATGAGCACTCCTTTTAATTATTTTTATTCTTCTCTTTTCTTTTTAAATTTGATTTTTTTTTTTTTTTTTCTTTTCTTTTCTTTTCTTTATGTTTCTTTTTACTTCTTCTATAGCCTATTGCCGACCATCGCCATAGGCGAGCTTGAGCCTCGCTAACCTCAAGTGAGACTCCACCTTGCCACATCCAACAAGGTCAAACTTGCTCAACTCCGGTGAGCTCGAGCTTCATTGGGAGCTAGGCGAGGCCCATGCTAAGGCTTGAACTCGATGGCATTGGGCATGCTAAACCTCACCAAATCTAGCGTTGTGAAGCCTCGCTGACCTTGTGCAAGCTTGTCCTCGCTGATGGTTGACCTAGGAAGAAGGAAAAAAAATTAAAAAATTAAAATAAAATATTTGATTATTTTGGTAATTTTCCATACTAAATAGAGGAAAATAATTTCTAATTCGTTTTGAGGTTTTAGTCAAATACTATAAAAATATTGTCATTTTCCTTAAAAATCCTTTAAAAGTAACATTTTTAAGTAAATATTACTTTTCCGCGAAAGAAACGAAACTTAAAAGAAAAATTCTACTTTTGTGGACATGAGAAAATGAGGTCTACACCGATAAGTTTCTCTCCTTTCCTCCCTTTCCCACTGGAAAGGTTGTGTTTGAAGTTAAAATATGATATGCACAATGACCATCTTCATCCTTTGACGATTTGAGTTTTTGCTATCGAAAGGTTATGGATGTAACATTATCATCTTATACCCATTGTAATTTAAGAAATTTTGGTTTTCAGAGCAAGTAATTGCTCCTATTGCTCTATCTCCTATAATCAACGATCATATGACGTAGTCTAAGCCTATCCAACTGGAAAAATTCGATCTAGGCCGATGAGGAGTGGATCAGACTTTTGATCTACTGCTACACATTTAACTCAGAGTCTAACTCATATGAATCATGGGATAAGGCGGACTCCACTTAAGACTCTCATGATATGAAGGTTCGTATAAATTTGGTTCATATAAATCTGGCGTACACATGTCCAAAAATGTAAACGAGCTTCCGTAAATTGCGCAAAAAAAGGACAAACTGAGGCCTGCCATCAGTCAGTAACGGCATGCCTCTCTTCTTCCATGAGCTGATCAAATAAGAACGAGCAAGCTGAATCCGAGTCCTCGGATCGTCTGTCGACCCCCTAGAGGATCGCCATATGTTCACAGAAGGTAGTCGCGATGGCGGGTGTGAAAACTACACTGGAAAAAACTGGAGAGAAAGCGAAGTGGGAGTAACTTTTCCACCTAAAGGACGCCTGCTGGGCTTGTCTCTGACGGCCGATCGATGTACGTTCCATTTCCAAAGAATTCCATTTTAATGATTTCGTATATGGACCGTCTCGTGAGAAAAGGAAAATCGATCGGTAACTCGATCCACATCCCCAAAAAGTCAAAGCTTTCAAGAACTCGTGTCCGAGGATATGTTCACATAGCTTCGCCCGAGTTACTACGTGTCATGATGACGGTGCCATAGCCCATATGGTACAAGAGATGATGCATGGTCCATCCTTCGCATAGGTC
This sequence comes from Eucalyptus tenuipes, assembly GCA_014182365.1. Taxonomy (NCBI): domain Eukaryota; kingdom Viridiplantae; phylum Streptophyta; class Magnoliopsida; order Myrtales; family Myrtaceae; genus Eucalyptus; species Eucalyptus tenuipes. Next base: position 24,027,923 of record CM024538.1, on the reverse strand, counting down.
TTTCTTTCTTGACTTTGCAAGTAGCTCTCTCTCTCTCTCTCTCTTTTATGAGTAAGCATTGGTGGTCCAGAAATCGGATGTGCATTGATTGGGATGGCACATTGACACTTTGTCAAGCGTGTAATTTTTCTCATCTCAAGCGTATAACTTTTCTTGCTACGGAAGCAACAAGATGTCCGTGTCAACAAGGACATCGCGGTTATTTTGATCCGGAAAGTAAAATGAGAGATGGTTCATTTATTCGACGAAAAAGTTACCAAAATGTTCTTCCATTTTCTCTTTAACTGATGATTTAAGCAATTGGAAAAAAGCAACCAAAAACTCCAAATTTTGCCTAAAGTGACAAATTTATCCCAAACTTTTTTTTTGTGACATGAAAAATCTCAAATTTTGCTAACCGTAACACATTTACCCCAAAAATTTTTTCGTAACACAAAAAATCTTGAACTTGTATTCGTATAACACATTTACCCTAAATTATAGGGCATTTTCGTCTTTTACTTTTTAAATTTTTTTCTTTTTCTTTTTTTCTTATTCTTCTCTCTTCCCACCACCATAGTTGGTGGAGGGAAGCTAGACTCAGGCGAGGGTTGCCCTCGTAGGCGTAGGGTGAGAGTCACCCTCGCTTAGGCTGGCTAGGGTGGCATCGGGCGAGGACCACCCTTGCTTGAGTCCGGAGGCCGGCGGAGGGAAGAAAGAAGAAGAAAAAAGGAAAAGAAAAAGAAAAAGAAAAAGAAAAAACAGCCAAAAAAAAAATGAAAATGCCCTTGGTGGGATAAATGTGTCATAGAAGAAAGTTTGGGATTTTTCATGTCACAAAAAAAAAAAAGTAAATTTGTCACTTTTCGCAAAATTTAGGATTTTTGGTAACTTTTTTCCAATTGCTTAAATCATCGGTCATAAAGTTTGGGGTAAATTTCTCAACTTCTATTATTGCGGTCCTCTTCAATCTTCATCACGTAAGAAAACTTAGAAATGATTTTCTGTTTGCAAATTTGCTGAGATTTCCCTTGTTTTTTCTCTGTCTTTGTCACTACTAATAGCGTTTGATATGTAAAAGTATGTTTGTTCAAGTGAAAGAAATTTTCGCAAATTAATTTTCCAGACTTTCACACAATTAGTTTGCTGAAAATAATTAGTCGGTTAGAAAACCATTTATGGTCAAATATGACATGTGTGCTTATACTTAAGAAAATGAACTCGATAACCTAAAAGAAGAAAATATTTTTCTCAAAAATGATTTTCAGAAAAGTATTTTCCTTCGTCATAAAATTTTCCTCAAAACAAACATACCCTAAATTATATTAGGGCTCCATTGTTTTATAGAAAATGAATGGTTTGGAGTACAATTTCCTAAAAAAAAATTGCTTATATCACTTGTAATAATTAGTCAATAAAAATTTGTTCATTATCAATACTCATTCATGTCTAAACGTTTTCATAGACAAAGAAAATATTTTTCGTTTATTCATTTTTTGTAAATAATACAAACGATTGTTTTAGGAAAAGTATTTTTGAAATTATTCATTTTCACAAAATAAACATAACCAAAGGCTCCATTTGTTTTATGGAAAACAAATTTCAGAAAAAAAATTTCCAACGTTTGATTCTCATAAAATAAACAAGTTAAGGAAAGTATTTTTTTTTGTTAATAGAAAAAAAAATTCAAAAGTGGGAAAAATGATTTCCTCTTCTCAAAAGAGAATCATTTTCCCTCCTCTTTGTTTTAACAAAACAAAGCATGTTCTCCTCATGAGCACTCCTTTTAATTATTTTTTTTTCTTTCTTTTTCTTTTTACTTCTTCTATAGCCTATTGCCGACCATCGCCACAGGCAAGCTTGAGCCTCGCTAACCTCAGGTGAAGCTCCACCTTGCCACATCCAATGAGGTCAAACTTGCCCGACTCTGATGAGCTCGAGCCTCATTGGGAGCTAGGCGAGGCCCAAGCTAAGGCTTGAAGCCGATGGCATTAGGCAAGCTCAACCTCACCAAATCTGGCATTGTGAAGCCTTGCTAACCCTGTGCAAGCTTGTCCTCATTGATGGTCGACCGATGAAGGATGAAAAATAAAAATTAAAAAATAATAATTACATATTTGATTATTTTGGTAATTTTCCATACTAAATAGTGGAAAATGTTTTCTAAATTGTTTTCATGTTTCCGTCAAATACTAGAAAAATATTGTCGTTTTCCTTAAAAATCCTTTAAAAGTTACATTTTTAAGAAAATGTTACTTTTTCCACAAAATAAATGAATCTTAAAAGAAAATACTACTTGTGGACATGAGAAAATGAGGTCTACACCGATGAGTTTCTCTCCTCTCCTCCCTTTCCCACTGGAGAGGTTGTGTTTAAGGCCAAAATATAATATGCACAATAACCATTTTCATCTTCTAATGATCTGAGTTTTCGTTATCAAAAAATTATGGATGTAACATTATCGTCTTATGATCTCTAGCCATGTATAAGGGGACCTTTACACTGAAACCCATTGTAATTTAAGAAATTTTGGTTTTCAGAGCAAGTAATTGCTCCTATTGCTCTATCTCCTAAAATCGACGATCATATGACGTAGCCTAAGCCTATCCAACCGGAAAAATTCGATCCAGGCCGATGAGGAGTGGAACAGACTTTTGATCTACTGTTACACATTTAACTCAGAGTCTAACTCATATGAATCATGGGATGAGGCGGACTCCACTAAGACTCTCATGATATGAAGGTTCGTATGAATTCGGTTCATATAAATCAGGCGTAAACATGTCCAACAGTGTAAACGAGCTTCTGTGAATTGCGCAAAAAAAGGACAAACTGAGGCCTGCCATCAGTCAGTAACGGCATGCCTCTCTTCTTCCATGAGCTGATCAAATAAGAACGAGCAAGCTGAATCCGAGTCCTCGGATCTTCTGTCGACCCCCTAGAGGATCGCCTCATGTTGACAGAAGGTGGTCGCGAGGTTATAAAGCATTCCCACGATGGCGGGTGTGAAAAGTGAAAGCTCTACTGAAAATAACTGGAGAGAAAGCGGAGTGGGAGTAACTTTTCCACCTTTTTCCACCGAAAGGACACCAACCGGACCATCTCTGACGACCGATCGATGTACGTTTCATTTCCAAAGAAGTCCATTTTAATGATTTCGTATATGGACCGTCTCGTGAGAAAAGGAAGATCGATCGGTAACTCGATCCCCATCCCCAAAAAGTCAAAGCTTCCAAGAACTCGTGTTCGAGGATATGTTCACATAGCTTCGCCCGAGTTACTACGCGACGTGACGACGGTGCCATAGCCCATATGATACAAGAGATGATGCATGGTCCATCCTTCGCGTAGGTCTTTCTTTCTTAACTTTGCAAGTAGTCTCTGTCTCTCTCTCTCTCTTTCATGAGTAAGTATTGGCGGTCCAGGAATCGGATGCGCATTGACTGGGATGGCGCATTGATTGGGATGGCACATTGGCACTTCGTCAAGCGTGTAACTTTTCTTACTTCAAAAGCAACAAGATGTCTGTGTCAACAACAACTTCGCGGTCATTTTGATCCGGAAAGTAAAATGAGAGATGTGTCCGAGGATATGTTCACATAGCTTCGCCCGAGTTACTATGCAATGTGATGACGGTCCCATAGCCCATATGGTACAAGAGATGAAGTATGGTCCATCCTTTGCGTAGGTCTTTCTTTCTTGACTTTGCGAGTAGCTCTCTCTCTCTCTCTTTTATGAGTAAGCATGGGCCACAAGAACATCGCGGTCATTTTGATCTGGAAAGTTAAATGACAGATGTGTCCGAGAATATGTTCACATAGCTTCGCCCGAGTTACTACGCAATGTGATGACGGTCCCATAGCCCATATGGTACAAGAGATGAAGCATGGTCCATCCTTCGCGTAGGTCTTTCTTTCTTGACTTTGCGAGTAGCTCTCTCTCTCTCTCTCTTTTATGAGTAAGCATTGGTGGCCCAGGAATCGGATGTGCATTGATTGGGATGGCACATTGGCACTTCGTCAAGCATGTAATTTTTCTCATCAAGCGTGTAACTTTTGTTGCTTCGGAAGCAACAAGACGTCCGTGGCAACAAGGACATCAAGGTCATTTTGATCCGGAAAATAAAATGAGAGATGTTTCGTTCATTCGACGAAAAAGTTACCAAAATGTTCTTCCATTTTCTCTTTAACTGATGATTTAAGCAATTTAGTTGGCTAGTTTGACTTTGAGCTTTATACTCTTTGCACCATGAACATCCGAGGTCGGGTCTATGGATGAACTTTTAACTTTCTTAATTTCAAACTTCGAGATACTAATGTGCGCATGAATTTCCAATCAAATCATGTCCACAACAATGTATTCTGTTTCGGCTTTCGAGAGAGACGACAATTAAGTCCTGCTTCTAATTTTACGACTTGATTATCCTAGCTAAAAGAGTTCGCACTCAATCGCATTCTTGAACATAACGATTAAGAAAGAGGGACATCGAAAGATGGAGATAAGCTTAATTGCCGCACTGCGAACGTAGGAATAGAGGATCTGTGTGGAATGGGCTCTTTCATGTTCGGAAACTCCCGTCCTTATGCTTCGAGAAGCTCTTCGGGTTACGATTGTTCAAAGGGACCTAAGTAATGATATTGCGTTTGAATAATCAATCCCTAGCCTAATTTCTTGGAAATTGACCTCGAAAGAAAGAAAAGCCCTTCGGTCCACTAAAAAGTTGGGCTGAATGAAACTATCAGAAAAATGAAAAAGCCCTTGGTTGGTCCGGTCCGACAAGGCGACAACAAAGGTATCGCTAAAAATGAATTGGGATAGGGGGCATTCCGAGAATTGAACTCGGGACCTCTCGCACCCTAAGCGAGAATCATACCACTAGACCAAATGCCCTTGATGTCCACTTGGATTTGGATTTATTATTTAGCCGTGAGAGTCAAGGTCGGATAGGCTAGATTAGCTCAGATTGTTTCTTCGATACACAAATTGAAGGAGTAAACTCTGATGGTTTGTTCTGTTCAAAAAAAAAAACTCTGATGGTTTGTTGAAATTGGGTGCACTTGCAGGTGATGGAAAAGAAAAATCAGTACAAATAGAGTTGATGATCATGAGCACGTATGCTCGGCTCACAAATAGTTAAGGCTAACTTTAATAGCATGGGCTTAACTTTAGCCTTTTCAATGTGATGGGCTCTAATAATCTAAGACTTGTCTCTAATTAAACGCTCAGTGAGCTCAATTAAGTTTAAAGTAGGCCAATTAAAGCCCTCCAAGCCTTTGAATTTTGGCCACTACCTCCCGTAGGCTAAGCTGAAATTTCTCTCGCTCAATTTATCAAATTTGAAGCTCAAAATCGTTTACCGCCGATCAAATGCTAATGCAATTAATTGAAAAATATAAACTATGTAATAAATGCTTTTACAACTACATGCTATACAATTTACTTCTAATGTTTTTGTTTAGGGGTTAAAAATTAATCCATAATTTTTTACGCAATAAATGAATGATCAGGTCGTCAAAATTTATGTGTTAATAAACATTCATGTATTTTTTTATAATAAGTAACTCCAAATTAAAAGAGATGACAATGGTAATTTTGAATTATGAATATCTTTTCATAACATGATGGTAATAAAATAGTTTTTAGTATTTGAGGGAAATCAATTTTCTTAACTTATTATGGTCCAAATGTTTTTTTGTTAAATGCCATAATTTTCACTTAAGCGATTTTAGAAGAGTAAAAATGGCTCGGTAAAATATTTCTGAAATTAACTTTAACTAGAGTATAGGGAACATTCAGTAACGAAATTTTATGATTGTTTTTTAGCTATCGTAAATTAGTATCGTTAACGGAATTATTTGCGCGGTCCATATGGATTTTTTTTCCCCTTTTTCTTGGGTACGCTTTTCCAAGAGTTGCCCTTGAAATTTTAGATTTTTGGTTGGGAAAGGATGAGATGACGTATGGCAGAACGGGTGGCTAAAAATGGCTCGGCGGAACTGCACGTCGGGAGAGAGCTGGTATTGATTCAAGGTCACATAAAAAGAAGGCTCTTGTGATTAGCCTTCAACCACCGACATCGGCTATTCAGATATCCCTCATTGACAACAATGTTTATTCGGATACCCAATTCAATCGAGAATTGGAAGACTATAATGTTTAGATTTTTGGCACGTTGTCATTTCCACTTGAGAATTAGGAAATCCAACGGTTGAATATGTTTAAGAAACTTTAGATTTCGCCACGTGAGGTATTTAGTGTTTGACATTATGTTTTGCAAATAGGCAGGAAGTCATATCATTTCACAGCATTAGGTGTTGACCAGAATAATCTACACATCCCTTTACTCATTTTATGCTATCCAAGCATCGAATTTATTATGGGAAATAGAAGAACTTAGGGCATAGAAAGACAATATCAAACTTCTTACGATTTCTTTGTGGACTAGACAGATATTATTCATAAAGACAAGGAAAGAAGCATATTCTCATGAAATCACTTCAAGCTTCAATTCCAGAAATGTCTCCTTCAAACATCTCCATGTGGAATTATAAGTTCCTCTATACAATGTTCAAAACACAAACCACTATACTTGCTTCTGTTACACATTGAAGTATGATCACCACCATGTATGTGCAAGGCAATTTCGAAAAATTAACTAGTCCCTTAGTATAACCATACTAACTCGTGGAGTGGTGAATCTCAGACCTAAAACATAAAATGTAAAATATGACAGAATCTTGGCCTTAAAAGACACATTCACCGCATCACCAGCACATGATTGAGAGCATTAGTGAAAGGCATCATCAAAATGAATTTTTCCCCGGACATAAGCTCAAGGTATGGTCCTATGCATGGTTATGACTTCACTCAAGGTATGGTTCTATACATGGTTACGACACTCCATCTAGTATTAATTGGACGTCATGCATTCGTCACGTTGTTGCTTCGAGGTCTTGGTTGAACTTGGAGAAGGCAAGGAGGGTGCCGGCATTAATGAACACCCAAATCACCAAAACACGTATAAAAAAGCCGTCGCCTTTTTAACTTTAATTTTTCTTATTACAAAAATTGATGATAAAAAAATATAAAGATGCTATAAATCAGCAAGTAATTGATGTGCCACCGGCGTGCGACTAGCGTTCCTTTAGAAAAAGGCTGCATTATGTTATTGGTTGCATGAGAAATTCATCACGTAGCCTCATGTTCTTTTACAAAATATGTAAAGAAATGGACCAAGATCTAGTTCTAATGGACTTCTCAAAGAATCCAATGGAGATATATATTGATTTGGGTCGCACATTTTAATTGGAAAATTTACCAAAAGTGTATTATGACATCCAACCTAATAGGATTCCCTACTAGCCGACTAAGGTTGGCTAGGAGCGAAGTATGCGAGGTTCCTCACTTTTACACAATGAAATCTAAGAAATGTGGGCTTGATTAGACTAATTCTCTAACTAGTGCTCTTTTGGTACACTAACTTGATTGAATTGTCACCTAAGTGATTCACACGGTCCTTATTCATTTTATGATCCTATGCCACTAAACAATGTTCATGCTCGCAATCAAGGGAAAGTAAACTACCACAATCAATAAGATAAAAATAAAGCATATGAAAGTAAATTCAATCAAGTATTTAATGAAACTATACATGGTCGTGTTATTAAACCCAGAGAGAGCAACCCCCATGAGTTATGTTTGAATTGAGTACATTTCTAACCAAAAACTAAACTATGTCATAGGCATATGCTAAAATGTAAACAATATATACCTTCTAAATGAAACTAAACTAAAACCAATGTCAATAATAAGCGCCTAATCAAGACCTATTTCTTTTTTAAATAATTTTTTGATTATATAAGAATGATTTTTGTGGGAATTTTTTAATTTTCAAATAAAGGTCTCAACTGGGCTTTGCAAGCCTAAACCGTAAACATTAAGGGTGCATTTGGTTCAGTTTTCCTAAAGGGTTTTTAGCCTCCAAAGCCCATTGGAGAAATGTTGGGGTATTTGGCAAGCCTGTCCAAAGGGTTTTCACTCAAATGTTGGCCTTGGGAAAGCCAAAAGCCCAATGCTGATAATGACCAACTTTGGGCTTTCTGCATCTAACCAAATTCTAAAATTACTTTTTTTTGTGTGTGCAAAACTACTATCATAAATCTTTTAGTTTTTTTTTTATTTTACCTCTAATTATTCCAAAACTACCCTTATCTTCATTAGAGTCAACAAAGAGTTTAATATTTTTTTAATAAAAAAGAAAAATGAAATCCAAAAGCCCTTTATATAAAAAAAAAAAAAAGATTTGCCAAAATACTCTTTACGTCAAAATAGCTTTGCAAAGAATTTTTTATCAAACGCAATTTGTATTTCCCTAAAACCCTTCAGGCCAAAGATATTTGCATTTCCTTAAGGTCCATTTCCAAAACTGAACCAAACGCAGCCTAAAAGCCTACTAGAAGCAAATTAGCAAGCAACTGGCATGCCGTCGACGTGCAGCTAGCGCATAGGCATCCATTGGCGAGCCATTGTCAGTGACTAATGGGGATTTCTAAATTGTCTTCCATTCTTAGAATGGCACTAATAGGGTGGATCTCCAATCGAATTTGCAGCCGCCACAAGATTGTGTTGGCAACGACCTTCTTCTTTGTCAGGACCCTCCTTATGGGCATTATGCCCAACTCCTTCTTCCTCATGTTTGGCCGCATCATCATCAATATTGGTGTCGACCCTATCATCACTATCGCTCTCATCTACATCGTTGAGAACTCTCCTGTCCTTTACCGCGACTTACTCACCTTCTTCCTTGAGCTACTCATTTCTTCTTCTTCTTTTAATTATTTTTCAGTTATAGGAAGTTTTTTATTTTCGAATACATGTCTTACTTGTGCTCCACGAGCCCAAACTATGAACACTAAAAGCCTTGTGGAAGCAAATCGGCAAGCAAATGGCATGCAACTAGCGTGTGGCTGGCGTGCCTTTAGAGAAAGGCTACATTATGTTACTAGTTAAATGGAAATTCGTGTTGTAGCCACACGTTCTTTTACAAAATATTTAAAGAAATAAACTAAGATCTAGGTCCAATGAACTTCTCAAAGAATCAAGTAGATTTATTTACTTGAATTAAACCTTTCGATTGGAAAATTTATATAAATGAAATTTTACCAAAAGTATTTTGATGATAGCTGCCCCTAGCCTGTTAAGATTGGCTAGAAGCCAAGTGAAGTATGTGAGGTATCTCACTTTTATACAACCAAGATATGAGAAACACGTATTTGATTAGACTAATTCTCTAATTAATGCTCTTTTGGTATCTTGACTTGATTAAATTGTTGCCTAAGTAATTCACGCGGTCCTTATCCATTTTATGAACCTATATCACTAGACTATGTTCATGCATAATTGCACAATTAAAGAAAAATAAACAACCATGATCAATACGATAAAAATAAAGCATATGGAAGTAAATTTAGTGAAGTATCAAACAAAACTATACATGATCATGTTATTAAGTCTCAAGAAAGCAACCCTCATGAGCTATGTTCAAATTGAGTTCATTTTTTGCCTAAAAGATCAACCAGTTGAAAACTAAGCTATGTCACAGGCATATGCTAAAATGTCTAAACAATATATACAAACTAAATGAAACTAAACTAAAATTGATGCTAATAATCTAAGCACCTAATCAAGACCTATTTCTTTTTTTTTTATTATATAGAAATGATTTTTTTTGGTAATATTTTTATTTTCAAATACAAGTCTCACCTAGGCTTTGCGAACCCCGACCATTCCATTAACCCACCACAATTACTACACTTCTGGGATTGACACCATTCTCCTCTACAATTCTCGCATTTTTGAGAAGGATGGCATTATCTCCTACCTCAACAAGCTTCTCATGGCCATGGCAGTCAATCTAGCAAAGACATTATTCACCCTCGTCACCACCTTCCTCCCTGATTGGCTTAGGCGACAACCGTTGTTGCTGACTAGTATCGACGGGATGATTTTGTCGCTTCCTTCCTTGGTGTGTGCCTCATCGTCATCCACCACAACGACAAAGAGGTCAAGTGGGTAATGGCCATATGCACCCCTCATTGCTATGCTACGTGGCTTTCTTCTCCATTGGGATAAGGCAAATCGTGTTAGTATATAGCTCGAAATTTTTCCCTCAATTAATGTCGATGTGAGCCAGCTGACGAGTGCATTAATATCTATGAAGTTTGTGATTATATGGGGTGGTCACCCTAGGCGACCGCCTACTAGAAACAAATCAGCTAGCAACTAGCGTGCCATCGGCGTGCAACTAGTGTGCCACTGGCGTGCTGCCTATGAGCCACTATTAATGAGTGGTGGGGATTTCTAAATCATCATCCATTCTCAAGTAAGCACTGGCATGATGGACCTTCAATCGGATTGGAGATCGCTATAAGATTGTGTTGGCAGTAACCTTCTTTGTTGAGACCCTCTTTATGGACATTATGCCCAACTTCTTCTTTCTCATGGTTGGCCGCCTCATCATCAATATCGGTGTTGGCTATCTTGTCACTATCACTCTCATCTACACTGCTGAGATTTCTCTTGCCTTCTACTGCAGTTTACTCACCTCCTTCCCTGAGGTACTCATGTCTTTTCATTTTTGTGCCTAATTTTGTAGCATATTTTTATTTTTTAATTTATCATCAATTTTTGTCCAGGAAAAATTAAGGTTAGAAAATTAAAGTTAAAGAAAGGTGATTGTTTTTTTATGCGTGTTTTGGTGGTTTGGGTGTTCATCAACGTGGGCACCCTCCTCGGTTATATCTCCCATTTTGTCCTTTCCATATTCCACTTCGACCTCGAGTGACACATCCTACCTTGTGTGGGAGACGTCCCCTTAGTCCTACTCGCTTTTGGAGTCCTCACCATGCTGGAATCCCCTTGATAGCTCATAATGAAGGGCCGCTTGGGCAACATTCGACTTCGAGGATGAGGCTACACTCCTGCTCGTCGAGATCAAGGGGGTTGCCAGCATCCTCGAAGAGAACAACTACAATGTTGTCAAGGTCACCAGCCAAAGCATTAGGGAGAGCATGTGACGGGATCTCCTTCATCGAACCTTGTTCGTCTTACACAAACTTGCCTACACGGTTGGGATCTACCTCTCCCAACAAACTTCTTGTTAGAAATATGAAATGCATTGGAGAAAAATAGATAACACTATTGTCTATGTGGTACTGACACGCGACTCGCAACATGACACAACACAACATGCCGACACCCACATATGCAGAACCAAACCTTGACATATTTTCAAGTCAAACTCACTGTCCCCATTTCCCTGTAGAGCTGATAAATAATATGATTTCTCGATTTTATAGTAGTCTTAATATTTGAGCTCGAGCTTCAATTAGATTTACTCTCTAATCGAGTTCAGTCGACGACGTTCTTCTTAGACAATCGAATCCAATTAAATTGAATAATTAAAGCAATGACCTTGGGAATGAGCCATTATGCTCTAATGTCGAGCAACATGATTTAATTGAATTGAAGAATTTTTTCCTCCGTACTTTTTTGTTTTTCCTATTTCCTTCCACTAGTCATCAGCAACAAGTGATCGCTAGCGAGGGCGATCCTTGCCTGTGGCCAATGACCAGTAGAGGAAAGTACCAAGAAAAAGGATTAGAAAAGGAGAAAAAAAATTTGAAAATTTTCAACGTCAGCGATTTCCAGTGACAACAATTGAGAGAGAAATGGGAAAATTTGTATTTAGTATATTACTTTGTATTGTGTACAACATTCCTTTATTATGCAAAGGAAAAGAAGAGGAAAAAAAGAAAAAAAATATGCAAGAATACAATATCCAATTCTTTGGACTAATCACAGATTAACCAAATCAATTTGTCCGTAATTGATACCAAAATCTTTGAACATAATCAATATCGGAATCTCCGGATATATTTCTAACACTTCTTCTAAAGCTTGTGGCCTATATATATCGAGGACACATAACTTGCTTAAAAAGTATGTGTTATCTCTGACATAAGGGCTTAGTGAAAATGTCTATGGATTGTTTCGCGGTTCCAATGCCCTTTGTCATGAGGAATCCTTCTTTGATTTTGTCTCGAGTGAAATAACAATCAACCTCTATGTGTTTTGTCCTTGGAAAAACTAAATTTGGTGCCAATTTAAGTGCGGCGTCGTTATCGCAAAATAATTCATTAGGTGTATCGATCCGTATTACAAGATATGATCGTATCCAAATAATCTCACACGTGATCTTCGCCATGGCTCGATACTCTGATTCGGCTGATGATAATGATACGATCGATTGCTTCTTCGTTTTCCATGATATTAATGAATTTGCCAATTTGATGCAGAAACCTATAATAGACCCCTTGGTTATTGGGCAAGTAGCGTAGTCCGTATCATAGAAAGCCGTCATCTTCATATTGCAATCACGAGATAAGAATATGCCAAGTCTGAGACACTCCATTAAATATTTTACAACCTTCAAAGCTACATTCATATAAGATTGCTTTGGATTATGCATAAACTGGTTGAGGATCTATACCACATAGCATATGTCAGGTCTCATCATGGTGAGATATATTAATTATGAGTCGTTAATATCCTGATGTATCCTTGAGTAATGCATCCTTAGTAGATGAAGAAGACCCTAATCATACTCGTGTGTTGTAAGTTTGATATTTTGCTCGATCGGGATAACTGCAAGCTTGCATCCTATTAACCTACTTTTGAAACAATCTCCAAGATAAATTTTATTTGACTGAGGTTGATTCCTTTGTCATTCCGAGCAATCTCAATGCCGATAAAGTACTTGGGAGGCCTAAAGTCCTTGATATGAAAGGTGGAATGCAAATACTCCTTGAATTTTGCAACACAATATTCATTATTTCCCATGAAGAGTAAGTATATCATCGACATAAATCAATAAATGAATTGATGAATTCCTTGTGATTCGTGTGAACAAAGCATAATCATGCGTGGAATGTTGAAATCCTGCATTAGTTAGTGCAGTAGTGAACTTGGCATACCATTATCCGGATGCTTGCTTCAGCCTATATAGGAATTTACGCAAGCGACATACTCGAGACTCCCCCTGTCTACGTAAACCCCGAGGAAGATTCATCTAGATCACCATGAAAAAATGCATTGTGGACATCCATTTGATGCAGGAACCAATTTTGAATGGTGGAAACTTAAGAGAATGAGCGGACCGTTACTTCCTTTGCAACGGTTAAAAAAGTTTCATGATAATCGAAACCTTCTTTTTGGGTAAATCCGTTCACAATGATACGTGATAATGTGTACCTCGAGAACTCATTATAAAACATGTATAATCTTTAGTCCATGTGGGTGGACAAATGTGCCTCTGGGAATGCCGAAGTTGATGGGGGTGATGTTTGTTTAGGTACCGGTGAGAAATGAGAAGAAGTTTTTGAAGTGCCTGATGAGAAAGGAGAAATATCCACTTCTTGCAATTCCTCCATAACACTTTGAGGTTCTTTCTTATGCTGGCACAGCTTCTGTTGTGGATGGCTCCGGTGCAACAAGATAATAAGGCAAAGGTATAAATAGATCTTCTTAAGATAAAAATGGTCATTGTCTTTCTGAAGATGATGAGGTTGAGTCTGGTGAAGATATTATTTCCTTGAAAGGGAACATGTCTTCATGGAATGTAACATCCCTGTAATAAAGAATTAACTTGTAGAATAACTTGATATCCTTTTTGAAAGGAGGGGTATCCCATGAACACACGTTAAGTTGCTCGAGGATCCATTTTGCTTCTTGGGCCCACATTGGTTGCATAACATAAACATCCAAAAACCCAAAGATGATCATTGGCTAGTCTTCTATTGTACAACATTTCAAAAAGAGTCTTCCCATTGCGAATCTGAGTTAGCATGCGATTAATTAAATAGGTAGTCGTAACCACGGAATCTCCCCAAAAGGACTTGAAAATAGAAGCTTGATATTTCAATGCACAAGCTACTTCCAACAAATGTCTGTGCTTGCACTCAACAACTCCATTTTGTTGTGGAGTGTAAGTGCAAGTACTTTCGTGGATTATTTCATAGGAAGATAGGAATTCTTTGCAATCAGAAGTGAAAAATTCACAACCATTATCTATACGAATTTTTTGCACATATTAATTGAATTGATTCCTAATCAAGGAAAGAAATCGTGATAGGTGACTAAAAGTTTGACTTTTTGACTGCCTAAGATATATCTAAGTAGCACGCGAATAATCATCAACAATAGTGAAAAAAGACGAGATTCATCACGATGAGGGGTATGATAAAGACCCCAAATGTCTATATGGAGCAGGGAATAAATTCTATTAACTCAAGATGCACTAGATGAAAAGGATTTTCAAAACTATTTAGCCAAGGGGCATATCAGACATTTTGGGTGTAGATAGCTTGCACTGTGGCCCAATCGCTAATGAAAAAGAAGATTTTTATTCTTGTTGATTGCATTACAATAAATGCTCTTATTCAAAAAATTTAAATCCTTCGGGGAATTAATCAAAAAGTATAGTCCTTGCGCAACTCTATCCAAGCCCATCAGCTTACCAGTCGAAAGGTCCTGAAATAGATAATTTTCAAAATTAAATATGGCACGACAGTCCTTGCAAACTCTTAAGACAAATAGAAGGTTGAATTCAAAATCAAGAGTATATAAAACCTTCCTGAGGATGAGATTTGGACCAAGTTGAACAGTGCCACTTTTGGCAACATAGATGATATTACCATTTGGGAGTCGAACTGATACAAAAGATTGTGTTCCCTTGTAAATATAAGAAAAGAGTTTCTTATAGTATATTATGTGGTCACTAGCCCTTATATTAATTATCCATGTATCAATTGAAATTGAATTCTCTTGGTATAGAGAGGTACCTGAGAATCCAACATTGTTATCATGTATTTTCAACGGGTCCAAAATTTGTACAATATTGTCATATTGTTCCTAAGTAATTGCCTAATGAGGCCTATTGATTTTTTGTGTTGAGACCTAATAAGCATTCAATTCTTTCTCCTTTTTGGCCTTTTCATTAGGCTTTCATGTAGTTTCCAACATGTGTCTATAGTATGGTGCGAACACTTACAATATTCACAATATTTATTTTTGAGTTTTGAATTGGTCTATTAACCTTCCTTGATGATGTGAAAATTTTGGAGTCATAGGAACCTTTGTATGTTGGGGCAAACGTGGCTTGATATGGGGCGTTTGATTTAGCTGAAAATATGAGGGATGGGTAGCCGTTTGACCCTGTTCACGAATCCCAGCCGTCCCATCGGCCACGCAAGTCCCATCCATCCGATTGCCCGCACAAATCCTAGCCATCCACATCTGTCCACAAATCCCAGCCATCCAATTGTCCACGCAACTCCAAACCATCATATCTAGGGTAAGGACCCCTTCCTTTGTAGTCGCAACCATGATGATTCTAAAACCTCCTCTCCCACTTTCTCCCGAGGTACTGCCATAAGAAAATGTTGCCCAAAACGTCGCGAGAGACACGCCATCACCCACTCGCCCGTGTTCGACTGCGACTATCCATTGGCTTTCCTCTTGGATAGTCAACTGGTAGATCCAATTAGGCGGTGGCGGGGGATCCATGGCCAAGGTTTGAGATTAGAACGAGGAGTACAAATCGTTGAGGATCAGTAAAAATCGCATGGCTTTCTCTCTCTCCTTCATTTCTTTATACTGTCTTGGCGTATTATCAGGATCCTCGAGTCGTTCTTCCACCGCCTCAAGCTTGTTCCAAAGAGCGGAGAGATGATTGAAGACGGCGGTGATGGTGAGGTTTTCTTGTTTGAGTTTTGAGATCGTCTGTGTTATTGTAAACAATTTCGCCCGATCTAAATGACCATACATTTCTTTGATATTCTCCCAAAATCTTTGTGCGTCTTTAGTCGGCAGGAGTCCAGCCGTGACATCGAAAGCAAGATAGTTGCCTATGCAAGTGTGGACCAGTTAGTTGCACTTCCACTACTGGCGTTGGAATTGGTCTTTAGCCAAAATGGGATGACTCCATCGAGGAAGCCGTCCTAGTCCCTAGAGACAAGGGCTCACCTAAGATCTCGAGGCCATGCACTATAATTCTCTAGTCCAGTAGTAGTGTCCCTATCAATTTTAGTTCAGGTGGTCGCCGAGTTCGGGACGACTGCCACCGTCAAACAATAAGGAGAACATCATGAAACCAATCAAATACATCAGGTAGGGATTCGTCCCTTGCCCCAACTCGAATTCGGTCATTTGACTTGAAATTGTCCAACCCAATTCGTCATTCAAGCTAGATTTGTGCAGTGGATGGGCTTGCCCGAATCCATAGGTATTCTCATCTCCAAGAATTCCATATGGATATTGAGCCCACACCTCTGCCTGGTGGCCCATTGACCTTGGATTGGGTACCGTTGGACTTGAGGCCACTAACTAGGGCAATAATATGGGTTGGGCCATGAGCAATACCAAGCGGGTTCTGGTTATTACCATAAGGTAGAACATGAACTTGTTCTTGTTCCTGCGAGGCAAATGGATTGATTTGCGCTAAAGATGAGATAGGTGTTTCCTTCGCTGATGAATTCTCTACCATAGTATCAAAAAATTTATGAATACCCATTCGGTTTGTTGAATCGTTTTGCAAGATGCAACAACGTTCAAACATGGAACCGACGGCAATTCTAGACATGCGGAAGCTAGGTCAGGAAAGCGAACTCTGATACCATGACAAAAATTGAGAGAGGAATGGGAAAAATTGTATTCATTATATTACTCTGTATTGTGTATAACGTTCCTTTATTATGCAAAGGAAAATAAGAGAAAAAAAAAAAGAAGGAAAAAATGCACAAGAAATACAATTTTCAATTCTTTTAATTAATCACAGATTAACCAAAACAATTTATCCATAACTGATATCAGAATCTTTAAACATAATCGATATCGGAATCTCCGGATATATTTCCAACATCCAGTCAAAATTTGCATCTGCACACTTAAGAGACTTTTTCTTTTGGTAATTATTGCAAAAGATAGTGACTGAGATAATGGAGAGTTGCCGATCGTTCATAATTTTCTTGACATTTTCTGTTCCTATTGAGTTCCTATGGCGGAAAGAATCGACCCATAAAATGCCATTGGTCTTATCCTCGACCGGTCGACGGTAAGATGGGAAAATAAGCGCGATGGCCTCTAATAGGCAGCGTAAGAAGACGTTAAATGGGTTCAAATCGCGACGACTAGCACGGTGCATGGATTGCAAATTACAATCGCCACATATCATTTGGTGCAAGATTTTCGAAGTCGCCCCCACAGTTTCTTTTAACTCTTGATTCATCAGCAGATTTTCTAATAGGGGCGTCTCTCTCTTCGTTCAATCAAACCCAAAAAGAGAAGCAGTGGAATTGGAAATCAACCCTGTTTCTAGATGGCGTGCCTTTTAAGTTTAGAGCACTTTGTAAAGACTTTGCTCATCACTTGATTGAAGACTCCATAATAGTCCTGGATTGTAATATCGTATTGTTGGGGCCGGCCGAAAGCTTGTTATTTGGGTTAGGTTTCACGAATCTAAATGACTGGAACTGCAGAACGAAGCAGATTTGTCAGGAAAATGCTGCTCCAACTGAAACGCAAAGTCAATGGAAATTTGGCCAGGGAAAGTATAGCCGGCCGTGGAATCTGAAGATTCGTCGAACCGGTATTGTTCTCTCTTGCATCTAGATGAAACATTCAGGAATATCTCCATTTTGGATACGCCCGTATTAGTGTCTAATGATTTCAGCCCGAATTATATCAAAGTGTATCTACCTATCGCGTAATCATCGACCGGCTCTATTTATATACGTGGCACTCTAACATAGTAATATCCCGTTGCGCGGGAAGCTGAGACTAGTTTATGACATGGAAATGACCGTTGCATGTCCCGTGAATGTAGTATATGCATACAATTCGGGATCTTAGTTGAACGGACACAATAAACGTCATAAGATACAGTAATACGACCATGCCCATCTTCCATTAGAACATCAGCGAATTGTCATTGATCAGATAAGCGTGTCCGGCCTCGAATTAGCTATCCAATGATTAATCTCATCGAGAAGACAAATGGTGTTGAGTAACCTCATCGGAGTTCAGTTGGAAACCAACATGCTTCGCTCACCTGTTACAGTTGACTTGGAAAAATCTCTGCAGAACGCCATTCTTCATCAAAGCCAATAAGTTGTTGACTTTTGACATAGCCAATGCCGCATCGCTACAGTTTCTGATCTAAATTCGCTCAAGTATATATAATAGAGCCTCTCTCTCTCTCTCTCTCCTCTTATACAAGGCCCGCACATTAAAATGACATTTGCAAGGCCATGGAAAGGCTGGAGAACAGACATGAGGATGGCGCAATGCATCTTTTATGCTTTCTATATACTTCAACCTCCAGCCCTTAATGTTGAAAAATCAATTGTGAAAATAACAGACCACAAAAAAATCATATAATAATAATAATTATAAATTACTATGAAATCCACTTTTTTGAAAATTTATAGCTTATAATAAGCTCTCGGAGAATGCTATGATGGTAAAACTCAAAAATCAATGACTCTTCAACGTTTCCTAAACCATCAAATTAGTCAAATTGAGCTAGTCAACGAACTATATATTTTTGCTTGTGGGGAAGCAATAACTGGTCAGGCAAGTCATATAAAATTAACCCATGTGCCAGCTTTTGCGGTCAGTTAAAGTGCCGACACGGTTGGAAGGGAATTAAACTAAGGTTTTTGAATAATCAGTTTAATAGACTCTAATTTCAACGGTGCGAAAAATAGTCAGAAAAGATACTTTCTCCTTTACGTAAAGCTTTACCCCAGATGCGACATACCGAAAGATACAATCATACAAGCCATTTGCATCCAATCCAACGCCAGATGACATGTTCAAAATAGGACGGCTAGTCGTTCCTTCGAAAATTATATAATAAAAGAAGAGCGAAAATGAGCTCTTGATTGAGAGACTTGACAGGGGCCTGTGGAGAGCTCCCCAATCACTACCTCGCCCGCCTTTTCCGGCTTGTCATGATGCTGAAATTCGTCCCTTTCAATCGAAAATTATATGTTTTTAATGCTGGATTAGCTGCTTTTCATAAGTAGCAGCGATTACTTATGTAAGAAATTTGCAGTTCGAGATGCGTATCATTAGGAGAATTCAAAAAAAGTTATACAATCGTCACCTTCTCTCATCCATGAAAATTCAAAATTATGGATCCGCTTTGTTTCGCAAAAAATTTATCATTTCTAAAAAAAAAAAAATGGATTATCATTTTTTGGAAAAATGATAATATTTTATGATATTTAACTGAAATCTGAAAATGAAATAAAAAATAATTTTCACCGTATGATTTGTAAAATCTAATTCTAGAGATAATTATCAAAAAAATTGAAATTTTTATTTCTTTATTTCTTTATTTACCTTTTCTTCTTTTTTTTTCTTTCTTCCTCGGCCAGTCAATAATCACAAATAAGCTCAAGTCTCACGATGGGTCGACAAGGCTCAAGGCCTTGCTAGATTAATAAGCTCAAGCCCTGCCACGCCTCGTCATAGGCATCTAGCGAATTTTGAGCTCACCCGTGATCAGTCGCCGGCCATTGCAATGGCTGACCGAGGAAGAAGCGAAAGGAAAAGGGAAGAAAATAAAAATAATTAGAAGGAGTGCACGGGAGGAGAACATGCTAGGTCTAAGTGAAAGAAAGATGAGGGAAAATGATTTATCTTTATTTTTCCAAGGTATTTTTTTATCCAAGCCAATGCATAATGATAATCTTTCCTTGTACCTCCAAAATTGAAAAGCACCGAACGAGAATTTCTAGGCGGTTGACGTAATAATAACGACGGGTCCGCAGCCGGCCTCACCAGCCGTCATGTTCGATGCTCAGATGTTGGATGGGCACCATGGTTTTGAACATTTTACTACGTCTTCGGTTTCACCCTTTAGACCTTTCTAGATCAGAATTTCTAGGTTTAATAGCTCCTTACGTTTGCTAGCAGACTCAACACGTGTCTAATAATCCATTGTCTTGATTTTCCAATTCTTTATACTTGCGGAAATCGTAGTAGTTATCCGCCCTTGACCCCGCCAACAGTTCCTTAATGACAATTAATCACGTACTTCAATCTTTCCTTGCATCCCTTTCCGATCATTAAAGGTCGTGCAAAAGCATTCGATAAGTTTAAATCTATTACGCCTAAAGATGTCGCAAAAGTAGATTTGCTTAATTAAGAGAAACATTATGGGACAAAGGGAATCTTCGCCAGCATACCTTTTTTTCCTTTTGCGATGAGCTTTTACCTTAATTCGACCAATACGAGAGTTAGCATATTTCCCCCTGCTCGAGAAAGAGAAATGCATAGATAACAAGCTTTTCAAAATTCCACAAATTCTAGAACCTACCTGCACACGTTGAGACCTAGTTGGAGCTGTGTTTTTATTTTCCGAGTCACGTGTGCAGTCAGTAACTTTTCCATCAAGGAAGCTTTTCATTTTTTTTCTAAATGAACTTTAGACTAACGAAATAGTCACCTGATCAAATGATCTCGATGAGCCACGATGCGAGTTAAAACTCGAGCCGTGGCCTTAAGAAGGAATCGTCTGTACTGACGGCGTAGAAAATCGAACTTCCGCCATGCATGGTGAGTTCATGCCTTATGTCATAATCGATAATCGACCTATGGGGTTTTAATTTTTAGGGCGTCTAATAAACGTAACTATCTATCTTTTATTGCGGGAGGCGAGACAGGCCCCAGATGCGGACTAGACAGGAACGTGTCAAAGCGCACAGATTAATGGAAGAGACCTGCACCTGGTGGCAGCTGCTACTTGCGTGGACTTCTCTGCCCATGGCCGAGTCTCGTTGCCGTTCGATTCCTCCCAAGATTGAACGCTTCTCGATCACGCGAACAAGTCAATATTTAAGTCGAATATATCACTGTTTCTTCAGACCAAATCCTCCACAAAAACATATATATATATAGATACAGACCCCCTTCACTATAAAGAAATACCTCAAAAGTCTCCAAATAACAAAGGAGCTTCATCATCAGAATCAGATAGTTATGGCTGGAGGAGGAGAAGGAGCAGTAGCCGCAGCCACTCGCTCTCTGCAATATACACCCACGTGGGCTTTGGCCGCTGTCTGCTTCCTCTTCATCTTTTTCTCCATTTTCATCGAGCACTTGATCCACCTTCTCTGCCATGTAAGTCCACATATCCTGGACACCAGGGAAGAAAGAAGAGAGGGCAGATGAGAACGGACAAAGCATTTGGAGTATGTTTCGCAGAGGACTTAAAAAGCTTCGTGATGATTGACTTTTTGTCTTTTTTTGGTTCTGTTCTTCTTCCAGTGGCTCAAACGGCACCGGAAGACTGCGCTGTTCGAGGCCGTCGAAAAGCTCAAATCAGGTAAGGCGTCTTCAGTCACTCGTGTCGAGGCAATAGTTGTATATCCGAGGTTACCTACACCGAGAAGGAAATATTGATTTACTCGAATTGGCTATGTATGTCTGAATTTGAAAGAGTTCGGTGCAAATAACATTTTCGCGAAGTCATGAGAGTCCATGCAAGGCGAGTGTAGTTTAAATCCAATCTGTGAATGCTTGAGTGATTTCTTAATTTGAACCTGCGTATATGGCAAGAATCCCAGACAAATAGAAAGATAAGTTATCTTTTCTCCCCTGGAAGATTTTCTTGTGTGCTTTGGCCAGTTTCCCACAAAACTTCAGGACCCCCCGCATTGAATAATGTTCGACTATATATGCTACCAACTCCATTTTACTACGTTAACCCTGACCATAAGTTCATCGCCTTTTTGACCATTTCCTGGCTTGGGGTTGTTTAATCTGCCACAGTGCTCATGCTTCTGGGCTTCATGTCTCTCATCCTGGCCGTTACCCAAAGATATATCGCCAAGATCTGCGTACCAACTAGAGTTGCCGAAAAGATGCTTCCGTGCCGCAGAAGTGCGCCGACCAAAACCATCAAATTAAAGCTTGGGTTTGGCCGGACTCTGATAGCCGATTCGTCCCTAGATTGGATAACCGAAGGTGTCCTGAACAATGATGTTCCATGGCAAATGGAGCGGAGATTGGCCGAGAGCGGCGAGGGTTCCGATTATTGTGGTGCTAAGGTACATGAGCGTGTCTGATCACGTACTTCATGCCCTATTTGACTGAATTTGTTCGACCGTGGAAATTTACTGTTATTATGACCACATTTCTATTACAATTTTTGGGCAAATGGGTGAGCACTTTAGGGATAGTTGTTAACAAGACCCTTCTCAAATTAGCTATGCTGGAATGTTGCAGGGAATGACCTCGTTCATATCACAAGAAGGCCTCAACCAGCTCAGCATCTTCATCTTCGTTTTAGCTGTCATGCAGATTGTCTACAGTGTTCTCACCATGGCTTTGGGAAGAGCTAAGGTATCACAGTCACGATTCCATAATACCTTTCCCTTGTTTTTTTTACTATTTACATCAAGATTTTGAGAAGCATCTATATCTATTTTATCAAAGACCGCAGAGCGTTCTTTTTTCATGGGTCAAAAAGTGTGCAAAAAGTGGATGGAGTAAAGCAAGGGTATGCAACGAAAAAGACAACCTGTCTATCCGGAATTTCTTCCAAATAACAAGATACATAGACCAAATCATGCGCGGTCTTTCGTTATTCGCTTGCACTTAATTTTGGTATTTAATAAGCAAACATATGTTGACCTCTTGGCAAGAATTGCGACCATATTCAGACCTGGTCCCCACTCCACAACACCCTCATCAATCCGTTGTCCGATTCGTTGAGCGCGTTTGTCATTTTTCAAGTGCAAGTTACTGAAATTTCCGCTTCAAAAACAGAAGAGGGTCGAGAGAATTAAATCGGTCAGAGTCCAAACAGTTGGGGAACGTAGGGCCATTGCCATACCCACTTGCTTCGCTTGATCACGGCACTCTTCACCACACGCGTCTGCTGCGCTTGTGATTTTGTCGTCAAGGAAACTTCTGTTTTTTCGATAAGCAAAGTCAGATTTTATCACTGATCAAATGAAACTGTTTCTGCGTGCTGTCTTGGCAGATGAGGCGATGGAAAGGATGGGAGAAAGAGACTCAAACGGTGGAGTATCAAGCAGCTAATGGTAATATGTCAGATGAACTGTCTTTTAATCTAAATTTGTTTCTGCTCAGAAGTCAAAATCGCATTGCTTTTTGGACCAACCTTCTCCTGCTTTTTGCTTGCTGATCACATTGACATTGTTTATTATAGGAATGGGATGACATCTTGTCTCTGCTAGCCGATTTTCTATGCCTATCTGTTTTGACATTAAAGTCCTTAATCTATATAATAAAATAGCAACGTTACCAAATTTTCGGATGTCATTTGTCATGTGTGACAACGATGGAATGTCAACATACTAATAAACAGCTGTAAAATTTCGACTTGATATTCACTTGAATTCATAGTTTTGCCATCCCTCTACATCTCAAAATGAATGGCGCTACCTAAGCTCGTCACTGTGGACCACAGTCTTGTTTCTTTCTATTCTGTTTGCTAATGTCTAGTATCAATGCTGTGGTGCCTCGCCTCGCCGGCAAAGTGGTAATGCAAAGAAATGTCACTTTCCTAGTGCATGCTAATTGGCAGAAATAGTAAATTGACAATGCAGATTGATAGATACATTGATGTCCCTTTTAGATTTTTCATGAGGTCAACAATGTTGGGAGTCCTTAGATCAGTTCGCAGAACTTGCACTCATATTGACCTTGTCCACGAATGATCTCACAAGGCGGGGACTAAAAACAAAGTGTTAAAAACAGCATTATTTGATATGAAAACGAGATTTTATTTGTTTAGAATTACAGAGCGCGACATTTTAATGTTAGGTTCTTACGCTGATGAAGTTGCAATGGTTCGTTTCTGTTTTTATGAGTAGATCCGAATCGGTTTAGATTTACAAGGCAGACCACGTTCGGGCGTAGGCACATGGGAGCTTTCACAGAGACATCCCTTCACTTGTGGACGGTCAGCATACAGAGCCCTATGGTCTCCTCCTAAAACGACCGCCGTTTGATTTTTCTTCTATTGACTTGTTTGGGAAATTGTTGGAACAGAAATGCTTCTTCCGGCAGTTCTTCCACTCCGTCGCCAAAGTCGATTATCTCACCTTGCGCCATGGATTCATTTCGGTGCGCACACCTGCATTTTTGTCTTTACTTCCTCTTATCGTTTCATTAAAAATTACACAGAATGGAGAGGTCAAAGTGAAGCTGGAAATTTAAAGCGTAGTGCTGCCGTTTGCTGAATACCATCATATTGTCTCTCGCTGTTCTTTTGATAGGCCCATCTGTCTACAAATAAATCATTTGATTTCCAAAAGTATATACAGCGATCCCTGGAGGATGACTTCAGAGCAGTCGTTGGCATCAGGTTGAGCGGTTGCCATATTTGTCACACAGAAAATTTTTGCTGATCTTGTATTTGCCATGGAAACCAATCTAACATATTTTTCCCCTCCTTTGATGTAAATCCATGAACAGCCCTTTCATGTGGCTCATTGTGGTCATCTTTATGCTCGTCGACGTGCATGGTATGATCAATGTCCAAAAACATCTTTGTTTGTTCATTTTTTTCGAAATATTTGAGACCTTTATATGTTGCTGATGACTGTCAATGAAAACGACAGGGTGGTACGTGTACCTTTGGGTGTCATTTATGCCTCTAATGGTAATTAGTCTATGATTTCTCTCCTAATACTTTTCAACTTCTCATAATTCCTTGTCCTAAAAACTTTGCTGTAACCACTGAAATCTTGAATGTTGCAGATAGTGCTGGTACTTGGGACCAAACTGGAGGTGATTGTAGCAAGGATGGCGCTTCAGCTCCAAAACCAGAACATTGTTATCAAAGGAACACCGCTGGTGCAACCCAATGACAAGCTCTTCTGGTTCAGCCATCCAAAATATGTCTTGACACTCTTGCACTACACATTGTTCATGGTAAAGACACTCCCATCATTTCGGCTTCAATGAAGGACTATTCTATACTAATAACATTTCGCTGACCGAAACCCTATTTTTCATCTCTTTTTTTCTCAGAATGCATTTGAGCTTGCTTTCTTCATTTGGGTCACGGTACATGACTCTCTTCTTTCTACTAATCACATTGTAAAGTTATTCTTCATCCGTTTGTTGTAAAAAAACTAATGCCTGATAATCTGAAGTTCTACATCTTTCAGCTGCAATTTGGGATCAAATCTTGCTACCATGAACATATAGAGATAATCATTGTTAGGGTGGTGTTAGCGTAAGTGCCCACAATTCCTCTCCATTTTCCATGACTACATACATGTGAAGTACTGATTTTTTTGTCTAAACTAACTAGCCTGTGCAATATGTTCCAGGGTTACTGTCCAAGTCCTTTGCAGTTACATCACGCTTCCCCTCTATGCTCTCGTAACCCAGGTACCGTTTGGCCTAATCTCAACATAAGAATGCCCTAAACGGACAAACGAAACGAACAATCTATTAGACCTATATATTTTCGCGATCTGCAGAATTAGTTTACCAAGTTAAATGACAAGCTCGTATTGAAAGCTAATATAAGATCCACTTATTTGAAAACCCCGTTATAGTTTGTTTTCCATGATTTAGTAAACTAATTTATGAAGCAATCTTAACATCCCCGGCGCCTTCATTTTTGATCTCCAGATGGGATCGCAATTCAAAAGTGCAGTTTTGGAGGAGCAAACAGCGAGCGTGATAAAGCAATGGCACGCGGGTGTTAGAGAGAAGAGAAAGAAACAGAAGAAAGATGCAAGTAATCACAGTCGAGAGGACTATTCATCGACCATTCGGTATAGTGAGAGGACGAACTCGGATGAGTCTTCTTCCCATCATCGAACGCCCACGTTTGCTGAGATTTCCGGCACCGCCGAAATCACCGAGGAATCTCAAGAAAGTGGCTCCGATCGTGAACTTGGCCAGGTTGAGGCTCCATCTGATTTTGTGCGAATAGAATTGTCACAACAAGTGAACAAGGACCATGCACAGGTATAGATCATAGAATTAAGTATACATACACCAATTTTGATGAAGCATAAACAATTTTTTTTTTTTCGAATTCTTAAAAGAAAAAGGACGGTTTCCATTGATTTGTTAATTTATACATCGCCGTGGAAACAAACCTTCCATTTTCGATCTATTATAGTTTTACTATTGCACATTCTAACGGAAGATCTTACACAGAAAAGATAAAGGTACGATAATCGAAAGTTGGGATAGACTTAATAATATTTTCTGTGCCAAAACGCCGGAGAAGTGCATTTCAATTTAACTTGAACCATGTTGAGTCTAAACCAAACCAAAAAGCTCGTAACTAGAGCAGAAGGCACATCCAAATTCTAGCTAGAAACCGAATTACCACTAATTCGAAACAAATAATGATTTTTGTGTGATTTTTTGCTACATGACCCCTCCTGGTAATTACTATTGTGTGGTTAAGCTAGGACATAGCAATTAATTAGCATAGTCTATATAAAAGCCAACAACACCAAATGGACCCGTAGGAACAGAACCTCGACAGGCCTAGAAATATTCGGATCCGGCCCATTGCAAAAGTTAAATTGCTTTCGTTTTCTCTGTCGTTTCGTGAATTCAGTTAAACATTTTCTGATTTTGCGCTTCCCCCCTTTTGCCCTTTTTCCTCTCTTCTCTAGCAAAAAACGTCCGTACGCGATTGGACGTCGCCTTCTCGAAATTATCGAAACACGTCGGCCCTCCTCCTCTCTCGCTCGCTCCCTCTCGGATCCATCGATTACCCAACTTGGACCAGAGCACGAGGAGGACGACATGGCTCCCCCGGCCCATCGCGGTGGCCCCACGAGTCGGGCGATCCCGTTTCGACGGGAGGACGTGACCTCGATCGGTGGCTAATCGATTCGTGTCGTCGAATCCCGCGAGACGTTCCCCACGACCCCATTAAGCGCTTTGATTAAGATGTTCCAACCGTAATCCGGCCAATTAGCTGCTCAATTATTCGAGCGTAATAACACCGCCGACGTCTCATCGTTCTCGCGCGCCTGCGCATGGCCCAAGACAGTGGTCACGTCACATTTTGCTGGTGACAGGATTTTCCCTGCCCTGTTGTTCTCTTCCACCTCCCCCTTTTGGTCGCGAGGGGACAGAACACAAAACCGTGCATTGTTTCATGCGGGAGTTGGGCGACACCCGCACGAAAGACGCCCGCATGAAACATCGACATTAATTGAGGTTAATTCCGGATCGATCTGTTGCCCTCGCGACATGAAAGACCGAATGCTGCCAGAGCTTCAGACCGATCGTGACCATCCACCGGCCCCTCCCTCGCCCTCAGTTCCATTAGCGATTTGGTTCAATACCCGAACTCATCCGGCTTAGAAAGAATCGAAACACGAGACCGTTTCTAATTTTTAGGACGAAACATCGAGATGACAAGGAATTCGGGTTCCTGCTCGGTATCGGGATCGCAGGACCCAGAAAGTTGCGCCGACGGTCTGTCGTTCTCGATGTCTCATGGGCCGGGCAAGACAAATTGCACCCTTGACGAGTTTGATGGGGACGACGACTGCCTCGAATCGAAAAAGCTTTAAGCCTCCTTTATACCTTGTGAAAACTCTTCTTATTTGGAAAAAGGGAACCTTTGTGGTCTGCAAATCTTGGCTAGCACGCCTTTCCTCGAGCGAAGGAAATCGAGAAAATCAAGGATCAAAGAGGAGGCAGAACCGACTCGCGAAATCATAGACCGTCCTTAATCGCGTCGTGGGGATTTTCCGAATTCGTAGGAACGAGACCTAAGCGCGGGAGTGCATACGAAGGTGGGCGTAATCCTACTGAAAACGACGAAAGAACGGAAAGGAATGTGACATCTCCCAGCTTTTGGAGACCGTCCATGAGGGGAAGGGGGGCGACTTTGTATAAAGCAGTGTTGGGGCGAATGGCAGAGATGCGAACAACCAAATTGTAAGTTCGCAATCATGCTGATGCCATATGTCTCCTCGTCTCGGACCCACCTTGTTCCTCCCTTTCTCTCTCTTTCTATGTTTCTCTCACCGGAAGTTTGTCGAGTTCTCGATTTCAAGCTGACCTAATTTCTTTGAAAAATCTCAAACTTTATGTCAAATTTCAATTCTGCCCTTGAACTTTCTTTTGTCTAACAAAAATCACCTGACTTTCACTTTAATTCCAAATTTGCCCCCATGTTCGAAAATTGCCGCCGATTTCTTCAAGATTTTCAACATCGGGAGGTTACTATTGTTTTATATAAAAATAAAGATATTAGCAAAAATGCGAATTTTGATAATGAACCTTTAATTGGTCTTAAAGTTGACAATTTTAAAGATGCTAGCAGTAATTTTTGAACTCGGGTTAGATTTGGCGCTATAGTAAAATCTATGCTTTTATTTTAGAGAAAAAAATATGGGGTAAAGTGAGATTGGACCTAATATTGGATTCTTGGCAATTAAGCCATTGCAGACCAACTTTTTTCTTTCTGGGGCATTACTTGCCAGCCCCTTATGTAATATGTCTCGCGAAACATTTCATATTGATGTTTCATCAAAGCTCCTCTTTGCTAGAGATATGATAATTGATTTTTTCGAAACAGTAAATCGCATGCTTAGAAACTAAATAAGATGGACTTAAAGATGGTAAATTCACTCCGATTCATTAGCATATGACCTAGTGAGTGTGAAGATTGATGAACGTAATCGAGTTTAACTTAAAGACAAGAAAGTGCTTTGAAATGTCGATGAGGAGCTAACTGATTTCCTATAACATTTTATCCCACATAGAGATTTGATCATGACCGCTTGATGTTCCATCCACCCTAGTCCGAAGATGGAGCTAGCCGACTCGACCTCTAATCTTGATTATGGCCATACCGTAATCCCTCAACGACGTGAGAGCGAAAGACTAGCTTAAGTCACGAAACGATCTCTCTAGTCTCTTGTAGCTCAAACTCAAGACAGCGGCTTTGGACTTGATAAACGCATGTTAAACGACCGTGCCATAGACTGCACCGCTGGCGCTGGTCATGCGGGGAGCGAGGACGAGAGCATGCCAAATACAAATACCAAAGAACAGGGGAATAGAAAACGTGACGCTGGGGATGCGAAGGAAGACGTACGGCAAAGCCGAAAGGTCCAGCATGGGTTCGCACAGTGTTGCATCGACCAGCGCTGTCCTTGCACCACTGCACGAGAGCGCATCGGGGATTGGGGCTCGATTTGGATATTTCGGTCGCTCAATAAAGGGTACGACAAACGCGGGCGATCCGAATCCGCTACTGTTTTGCCCTTTTGGTTGAGGGAAAAGAGGGAAAAAAAAAAAAAGAAAGAAAGAAAAAACTTTCACTTTTCACTTTTACCCACGCCCTCGCATTTTCCGTGCGCTACGACACGAAAAAGCTAAAAAAAAATAATAAGAAGAAGAAGAACAAAACATGTGAATTTCGATTTATGTTATCAGTGCAATTGTCAGTGAAATGATGAGTGAATGCATGTTTGGTGCTCTCTCTTTTCTTTTGTTTTTCTTTTTTTTTTTTTGCTAAGCCCTGAACGTGTCGGAGTCGCAGTGGATGTGTTCATGTGCCGAGAGCCTCGTGTGGTGCTTGTCACGAGAGGGAGAAGAGAGAGCAGCAGCAGCAGCAGCATCATCAGCATGAGTCTCGAGGGACGCTGGGGAGCAATAGCGACGGCCCACGAGCTCCTTTTTTATCCTTTTGCCTGTTGTTTTTTTCCCCCCTTCTCTCGTTTCGTTTTCGCGCATCGACATCTCCTCCTTTTGACTCTCTCTCTCTCTGCGCGCTTCAAAGATACTCCACACGCTGGTGTGCTGTGCTCTGCAACCGCTGTTATCTTCTGTGACGCGAACGCTTCAGTCAATGTGACGTTTCAGTATCGGCACGGCCATGCCGCCAAGCCGATGCTCCATGATATTTGAAACCCCCTTCCTCCTCCCCCTCGTGACCTCGTGTTATGAAAACCGAACTGATTTTTCCATATATACTTGGATAATGACAAACTTGATCTTCGGTATACGATATCTTCTCGTTCTCCTAATGTCTTATAACAAGGCACCTCCGTCTCTCGAGTGATGTAATTCTTTGCAATCATCACATCATGCGACTCGTATGGCAACCGTCGTGACCTTACTTCACAATTTTTCCCTCTTCAACCAATGACCAGGGGCCGGTCTTAAGTGAACTCGCACTAGGAATTTTTCTAAAATTTGTATATGCCTCCTTATCAGCCACAAACTTCGCTGCTTAGGATAACTACCCGATGCCCGTGCTGATGGTTCTTTGTCGCCCGACTTTATTCCCATGGGCTACTTATCGTCGAGCTCAGAATAAAGAACGAATGTGAAACTTTCGGACCTATTATTCCGGGCGTCGAGGTACTGAATCGATGGGAAGTTAGGAGGGGTAGATTAATGGGGGTGGAGCGGAGGAGGCTTGAGAAAAGGAACGGGGGCGCATGAAATGAATGAAGGGAGGTGGGGGGTCGATTCGAAAAACTAAAAAATTAGAAGGGAGAAATCATAAAAAAAAATAATGAAAAAGAAAGGACAAAAAGAGAGAGAGAGAGAGAGAGGAATGAAGGGGGTGGGGCTTGAGATGCAGCGCCAAAGGCGCAGGCGAATTGATACGACCGCTCGCCCACGTCACTCCTCCTCCCTCGCGTGCACTCCATTCATTCGTCGCTTTCTTCTTTTCTTTCTTACCCCCTCCTCTTCTTTTTACTTAGAATTGACACCCACAAAAAATTCAAAACTATAACCATCGCGCAATTTTTCTCGTGTCGCTTAAAATCCTAAATTTACTTATTACGATGTAAATACCTCAATTTTTTTGTTATAAAAAACCTCAAACTTATACCATTATGATAGATATACACCAAACAAAAGCTAAAATAAATAGTTTGTATGTCACACATATATAAATTCATATTTTTAAATAACACAAGAAAAATTGAGGTTATTTGTGTCATGCTTTTGGTGACACAAAAAAGTTTAAATATTTATGTAGCTGGGAGATTTTCGTGATATTTACCCTTTATTTATAATTTCTCCTTGTTACTCCTTTATTTTCTCTCTCTTTATTTTTTCTTTTCTTTTTTGCTTTTAATGATAGGCTAACAATGTGAAAAGTCATTGCACAAATCAACGCGTGTACAGTTTTTAGTCTCGATATATACGTTAAAAAAAAGTTTGGGCAAAAAAAATCTATTATACTAGCGGCATGCCTCAATTAGATCTTCTTTTTCCTTTTGAAAAGGCTAATATGTTCTTTCATAAAACCTCCAGATTTAAAAAAAAAAAAAAATCAAAAAAATGATCTCTTATATCTGTTAGTAACAATAAAAATATTTTTCGTTGACTAATTTTTCTTAGCAATATAAAAAAAATCATTTTTTGAACAAATCTTGTATTTTCTGTGAAAAAAATGCACCCACTACTAATGCATCAAAGTGATTTAGTTCTAATAAACCACAATCGTAAAAATATGTTCTTACGGAAAACATTTACATGCACGAGTGAGAGAGATTTTGAATAGAAGACTATAAAACGACCAAAAAATGCTAAAAAGTAAGGAACTTTACAAGGCTTTTGCGTGAAGAGCTTGTCAAAGCCTCGTCACCATTCGTTTTCTCCATAAATATAATCACTCCATGTACGTATTTGCAATCAGACCATTATGTTAAATAATGAATTTAAGTCGTATACCAAACTCGATCCATTTGGAGGATGTTCAAATTTAGATGTGCTCGTTAATCTAAATCAAACAAAGATTTTTGTGGGCGTTGTTTATGTTGGAGATAATTCTTCAAGGTTTAACCAAGAAAGAGGAATATGAGAAAAAAACAGCTCCACAAGACTCCTTAAACCGGCATTAGGTTTCTATTGTGGTATATGTTGATTAAATTTACATTATTTGTATGGATAAATATTATTTAGTAGATGTTGGATATCCAAATCTCACCCACGGATTGTTTACGATCTTTAGATATCATTTGCCCGAATTTTAACGAGATCTTGCACTTATAAAAAGGAGTTTAACTATACTCATCTTCACTACAATTAGAATTTTAGGAAATGTTTAAGGATATTTGTAATTTTAAGGATAATGAATTTCTTACCTTAAGACATATATTATCACGTTTGTTGTAATAAAAGGACTATTTTTTTAATGAGAAAAAGTTCACTCTGATGTGAAATTTTTCATTTGAATTTTTTTGTGGAAATTTTTTTATATAACTTTATTATAACTCATCTTTAACATTGTCAACAATATTTAAATTAAAAAAGTTGTAGACATTATTTTTCTCAATTATAAACATTAAACATTAAAAAGTTTAAATCAATCACCCAAATGGACTCGCTTCTACTAAACAGCTACTCTATTAAAGTTGCTTCTTAAAGCACAATTTACCAAATAGTCATTGCATTTCCCCAAAGATCTTTAGGCTAAATTACTTTGCATTTTTTCAAAGTTGCTTTGTAATATATTTTTAAAATATATTTTATCAAATATTATTTGCATTTCAAAAAATTAATTTAATTTAATGGCCTTTGCATTTTTCGAGAGACATCCCTAAAATCGAACCAAACCTACCCTTAACGCATCTTGTTAGCTTTATTTGGAACAAAAAAAGTTTTTTTTTTTTTAGATTCCAAGTAAATAATTACGGGATTTGTCTTTTCCACTACTATATCATCCAACTTGCGACTTCATCTATTGGCTCTTCTTAATGTCCGACAGCTCTCTCGCTCCAGTTAATGCAGCTAATCATATTTCCACGTATAAAATATTGCTGATGCATCTTCGTCCATTAGATTATTTCCATTTGGTCATCTAACCATGATAGTTTACAGCTATTTCCAATTGTTAATTGCTTCAAAAGTGTCATGGGACATGGAAAAACAGAGGCATCTCATTCCTCCCATTATCTTCCCATTCTTGGTCCTGTCCTAACTTAGAAGCTCTCAGGGCTTCAGCTGCATCAGGTCTCTGGCCTCGAATCCTTGATAATTATGGAAACACACTGGATTGGTGACTACCAATTAAGAATGAAAAGAGAATAATGAAAATGGAAGAAGAGAGAGAGACGGGGAGAGAGAGAGAGAGAGAGTTTACAGCAACGCGCCAGGAGGGGAGAGTGAGATGGGTATCTGTGGATATACAGAAGGAACAAAGAGTGATGAGACAAGAGATGCAAGAGAATGGACTGCTTGGGCTCTCAGTCACTGAGTCCCAACAACTAACAACACCACCCCACTCGCCCCACCTTAGTTGCTGCCAAAACCCCTCTTGACCCCACCTTTTCTTTTGTACTCAGTATTAACATTTAACTCTCGCTCCCTCCCTCGCTCCCTCCCTCTCTCTCTCTCTGTTCTGATATCTTGAAGCCTTGCCAGAAGAAAAAAACACACAATTGACTTTATTCAAAATGGTCCATTCCTTGGACCAGTTTCTTTTTGTGGCCATCTAAGTGGATACTTCTATGATGCCTTCTTTTGGGCTCTAAAGAATGGAGTTTTAGCTGTGTTTGGTTGGTTCTAATGCAGATGCGGTCGTTATTTAAATGAGAGTATACTTTCAGTTCCATAAATTCCCCCAGTAGAATTGGTTATATGTGACTTTCTTCATACTGGGAATAACTTATGGAAAGAAAAAAAAAAAACTCACTTTTGTTGCATTGAACGAAAACCAACCTTTTGTTTTGTCTTTGTGGAAAGCTCAATGAGTAGAGTCACAGGAAACAATCAAAAGGGTGGGAAAAAAAACAAAAGAAAAAAGTTGTTATTGAGCATGAAAAAGAAAAAGTTAAAGCTAAGGCAACAAAGCAAAGTAGTGTGGGTTCTGTACTGTCTTGGCTTGTCCCCCCACTGAACACAGTCTCTCTCTCTCTCTCACACACACACAAATTGGGCTTTTTATTTATAAAATTAAAGAAATTCTTTTGGCTTTTGTTTGGTGCTTCCCATAGATATGTCTGTCTGCTGCTACTTCTGCTCCCTCATAACAGTACCTGCAAATGGAGGAGGAATCACTATATGAGTTCCTCGTTATTATTTGCTTCGCCTCCTTTTTTCCCTTCTCATCTTCCACTTACTCATTTTTGTCCAAACACTTCATCCCTCTTAATCATGATTTGAACTCATTTCCCAGTTTCACGCCCTCCTGATTGCTCAAAGGTTTCATATTTCTTGATGTTCCACTCTCCTCTCAGCAAAAAAACTGGATTTTTAGTTGAGCTTGTGTGGAACATCAATTGGAAGGAAAGTGGGTGTTCATGGAAATTGATCTAAATCATGCAGTGAGTGATGTAGAGAACGCCGGCAATGCATGTTGTGATGGGCATTGTGAGAAGGGCAATGGTTGTCTCCACTGTTTGTCTTCCACTTCTTCCAACTCTTCATCATCATCCTCCTCATCCGCTGTGCCTTGCTCAATCTACTCTGAGCTGTGGCATGCTTGTGCTGGACGACTCACCTCACTGCCCAAGAAAGGAAATGTGGTCCTGTACTTCCCACAGGGCCACTTGGAACAAGTTGCCTCAGCTTCTCGTTATTCGCCCATGGAGATGCCCACCTTTGATCTTCAGCCACAAATCTTTTGCAGAGTTGTGAATGTTCAGCTACTGGTGAGTGCTCCTGTTTCTGAAGTTCTCTGGCAGCTGCTAAACTTTGCTTCTTCATGTGCCTCTTGCCAATTGCACTTTATGTTACACAGGCTAATAAGGACAATGATGAGGTATACACAAAAGTCACACTGCTTCCTCAACTAGAGGTATGTGTTTCTTAAGCGACCCATTCGGTTATCGTGTGTCATTTACTTTTCATATACTTGAAGGTACGGTATATGATGTATGGGTACACTATAGTTGGCTCTATAGTTGGCTTTCAGGGAAGAATTTTTGTTTCAGGGATTAAGAACAAATGTATTGCTCTCTTGGGTACGGCACAAATTTTGTTTCTAATGTTGATGATGACACTTTCATTTACTTTGTAGCTGGTAGGGTTGGATTCTGAAGGCAGAGCTCTTGAGGAGCTGGGGGTAGATGAAAATGATATCGGAGGATCTCCTCCAAGATCAACTCCTCACATGTTCTGTAAGACACTCACAGCTTCTGATACTAGCACCCACGGAGGGTTTTCTGTCCCACGTCGAGCAGCTGAAGATTGCTTTCCCCCTCTGGTATTACATGATGTTCTGCCTTACCTTCTTCGTTACTAGGTTCCTCTGTGTTTTAGTAGGAGCTCCTTGTACAGAAGCTAAAGTCTTTAGGTTGCAGGACTATAAGCAGCAAAGGCCTTCTCAGGAACTTGTCACTAAGGATTTGCATGGAGTCGAATGGAGGTTTCGCCATATTTATAGAGGTATGTCTCAAATCGCAAGGTTTAAAATCGATGTGATATCCAAGTTGTTAAAGATGGGTGTTTGCTATTCCTCAGGTCAGCCAAGAAGGCATCTGCTTACTACAGGATGGAGTGTTTTTGTGAGCCAAAAGAATCTTGTTTCTGGGGATGCAGTGCTTTTCTTGAGGTGCATATGCTAATTCTCTTGTATTACTGAATTGTTTGGACAGAATACTGAGCAATAGTCATGTTACCATCACTTGTAGAATGGATGAAATGTCCAGTAAAAACTTTCCAAATAGTTAGCTTATAAAAATAATCGAGGTCCTGTCTTTTGACTATATGTCCACCGAATCATTTTAGGGGAGAAGACGGTGAACTGAGATTAGGGATAAGAAGAGCGCTTCGACCAAGAAATGGCCTTCCTGGTTCAACCGTCGGTGACCAGAATATGTGCCCTGCCGTTCTTTCAGCTGTCGCTAGTGCTGTATCCACCAAGAGCGTTTTTCATGTATTCTACAGTCCAAGGTAATTGTAATTTAGAATTGATGGATTTGTTAATTTTGTAGTCATGACCCTGGACCTTTGTATCAGCTCTTCAATTGAAACTGTACAATATTTAACTCAAATAAGACCAGCTTCTTATCAAGAAATAGAGAACGAAATTAATCACACGCATAAGCAGTCTAAAATGTTGTTGTGATGCTAAAAGTGAGTACAAGCATTTGAAATGAGAATTACTTTTTCCATCAAAGTAGGAAAATATCAAAAGGGCTTCATTGTCGACTGCGTGAGAATCGTATTATGGATGTTGCTCTTTCTGAAATGATGGTTGAACAATGGGTTAGGGTTTGATCCCATGAGTCTACTCCAACCTCAGCCAAAGAAAAAGATCAAGCAATAAAAAGTAAAGGAAGATTATGGAGTTATGTACTATTCAAGATTATAGGGATTGTACTTGTCACAACAGTACAGTGTGTTTCAGGTTGAGAGTCACTCAGCGGTTAAATGAAACTGCTAAGATTTTGTGTATTATATTAACTTTTGACCATTGCAAGAACTTCATAGTGTTGCCTATATGGCAGTGGCTGACTATAATTTTTTTGAGAGAAATAGTAGCAGTCGATGAATTTACAGCATTAACCATGGCTGTGTGTTCCACTTTCAACCGAGAGTCCTGAGGGCGAGATGAGGGCGAGATCTCACGGCCTCACATGTGGTCAATGCCTGAAGTCTCTGCCTGGAATAGTTCGTCACATAAGTTCCTTTGTGGTCTCATGGACATGGATCGGAGACTGTGGTTGATCTTTCAGTGTAGTTGAATCAATAAATTATTACTTGACATGATTACCATGTCTTATCATTCTAGTGACATGCCTTACTTGGCTGTAGGCCTATAACTCTGCCATTGACTGTACAAGGGTTTCATGTTCCAGAATTATCAAATGGGAACCTGTCCTCAAAATCAATTCTCTCTTCATTTACACTCAACTAAATGCATTGACCTTAGAGAACACTTGACTTGTAAATAGGCGCAAAACTTGAATGGTATACTTCCTTTCCAGGCAGCTATATTTGCTTTCTGATAAAATGGCAAAATGCAGGGCAAGCCATGCAGAGTTTGTCGTTCCCTATCAGAAGTATCTGAAAAGCATCAACAACATGATATGCATTGGGACAAGGTTCAAAATGAGAGTTGACGTAGATGATGCACCGGAAAAGAGGTTTGTCTATGGCTATATCACATGGCGGAAATAATCTCTGTTCTTCCTTTTCATGCCACCTTGTCTATCTGAATGCATATCCTCTTTGGTTGTTTTTTAGGTGTACTGGTGTAGTGACTAGGATAGTCGACTTGGATCCTTATAGGTGGCCCAACTCAAAATGGAGATGCCTAATGGTAAGCATTTGCTGCCAGAGATATGGTTAGCTGAAACATCCAAGTTTGCTTCCTTTGTATGGATTGCCATGTCGGTTGTTCTTTTTGGTGAGGTGATATTGCCATTTTTAAGTTATCTCGACCTTTTTACTTCTGGCTCCTCTTCAAGTCCTGCTCTTTCATTTTTCCTTTCGTTAGATAGCTACTTCTGCTGCTTTATTAGTTGAAGAACATGAATGATATCTGCTAAAATATCTCTCAAATAGGGCATGTATGGTTCGATTTTGGGAAATGTCTTTGGGAAAATGCAAAGGCCTTTGGGCTAAAAGGGTTTTCCACTGGCTACACGCTGGTGGCACGCCTAATATGTCACAACTCATAAACTTGCCAACAATCACAGTGAAAAGTAATTCTCCTCGAACATTATAGTTTGATCCGCTCTACCCTTTTCATCAGTAGCTTTGAGGCCAATTTTTTTTATTAACAAACTTCGGTTTCTCTTGTTTGATAATGTGGCAAGCTTCTGCTCTACGTGGAATTTGAATTGCTAGAGCATTCGGTATGTGTTCTTGTATCCAAGGGGTTGACTTTCCTGGAAACCGGGTCCAAACATTATGTGCTCGCACTAGGATATTAAAAATCTGCTGAACTTGTAATCTCATGAGACGATAATGTTCAATGATTCAACAGGTTCGATGGGATGACAATATCATGAATGGTCATCAAGATCGGGTCTCACCCTGGGAAATTGATCCATCTGTTTCTCACTCACCTTTGAGCATTCAGTCCTCCCCAAGGCTTAAAAGGCCGCGGACTAGTCTGCCAACAATGCCGCCTATCAACCCTCTCCCTGGTAAAAAAAATTAAAATTTGAGATAGCAAAAATGATCTATATATATTTTTTCCTTACCTCTCTTCATAATCTTTGTGCTTCTAGGTGGAGGGGTTGGGCTTTTGGACTTTGAGGAGTCTTTACGATCCTCTAAGGTCTTGCAAGGTCAAGAAAAGTTGCATTTGGTGTCACCTGTCTATGGACGTGACACCCTAAACTGTCAGGTCGATTTCGAACAATCCCCTGCACATCAGGGTCTAGCATCTGTTGGAGTAGAAAAGGCCAACAATATCAATGAGTACATGAGGGCTAATGCCCCTAGTTATGCAGGCTTTGTGGAATCCGATAGATTTCCAAGGGTCTTGCAAGGTCAAGAAATATGCACACTGAAGTCTTTGACGACCAAACCCGAGTACAACCTAGGGACCTGGGGGAAATCCGGTCTTTCATGCAGTTCTTTCGGTGTGCATCAGGCACCCAAGTACCATTTCGACCAAGTGAAATCGTCCGAAAGCCTTCAGAAAATGTACTTTCCATATAATGACGTTCTTAAATCCAGCCAAGATCGCACAAGGTGTTCTGATTCAACCAACTTCCTCCGAGAGGTTGCCTCCGTTAGGTCATTGAGGGTTCAGAATGAAGCGATTGAGCGGACCAAAGTTGACATCAGGAATCTGGAGAGCATATGCACTTCTCCCGATTTCGGGGACAGTCAAAGAGCTCAGACAAATGGGAGTGTTGACAACCTCTTAAGTGGTTGCAAAATATTCGGTTATCCCTTGACTGCAGAAGCGCCTACTTCTACTCTGCAAAATTCTGGTAAGAGGAGTTGTACCAAGGTAAGATGTTTTTTAACATTGATTTTGTAATGTGGCTTTCAATTGAATTCTCTTGCTAATGACATGAATTAATTTTTAAAGGTTCACAAGCAAGGAAATTTGGTGGGACGAGCCATTGATCTCTCGAGGCTGAATAATTACCCAGACCTGCTAAACGACCTGGAGCGACTGTTCAGCATGGAGGGGCTCCTGAGAGATCCTGACAAAGGTTGGCGAATCTTGTACACCGACAGTGAGAATGATGTGATGGTTCTCGGGGATATCCCATGGCAGTAAGGACACTCACTCCTGTTAAATGTCACTTTGTGTCATAATCTTATTCAGATGCATCATTTGCCACCACTACCTGCCTGATTCAGCAGTAGAAATTTCACACCTGAGAATTTTCCTGCCCTGATTGTTGTCAAAAGTTTCTAGAACTCTTAGGATGCTTCAAGACAAATCCACTGCACATGTATGACGAGAGGATGTGGATTTGATTCCAATGAATCACTTACAAAAGAAGGTGATAGACAATAATAATGAAGTGCTGAGGAAATCGACAAATATGAAATGATAACAGCCTCCTGTCCTCTAAATCTGTCGTCTTGTAAATAGCATTCTTTTCTGTGCAGTGAGTTTTGCGAGGTGGTGACAAAAATACACATCTACACCCAGGAAGAAGTGGAAAAGATGACCACAGGGATGATCAGCGACGATACTCAGAGCTGTCTGGATCAGGCGCCGCTGATGATGGAAGCATCCAAGTCATCTTCCGTGGGCCAGCCAGATGGTTCACCTACTGTCGTTAGGCTTTAATGTCCAAGGTTTGCTGTCTTCCTACGTATCCCTTAACTAGAATAAGCTTGAGATGCTGACCCTTTGGCGGCATCTGCACAATACAACATGTCGAGTTCT
This sequence comes from Eucalyptus tenuipes, assembly GCA_014182365.1. Classification (NCBI taxonomy): domain Eukaryota; kingdom Viridiplantae; phylum Streptophyta; class Magnoliopsida; order Myrtales; family Myrtaceae; genus Eucalyptus; species Eucalyptus tenuipes. The sequence continues at coordinate 23,988,064 of CM024538.1, read as the reverse complement.
GGACCAAAAACTCAATTCAGCCTCCTGAATATTGTGAGGTACTTGGAGCCATTTAGGCTCGCTGTTTGTGTGTATCTTTTGTAAAAGCAGTTCTTATCGACTATTGCCCTATCAAATCAGCCAACATGCACAATGCGCGACAAGTAATGCACACTGATTTAGCTTGAAGAACGTCAATTTCTGCCGAGACATTCCTGGACATGATTACTGATTTAGCTCGAAGAACGTCAATTTCTGCCGAGACATTCTTGGACATGATTTTTAATGAACAAGTCGGTCCCGACCCTGAGAGCCTTGCCTTAAACTTTGGGTTTGATTGATGTGCTGCATTTTGCACCAATTTCTTTATGAACTGTAGTAACACACAAAAACTTAAAAATCTAATATTAATGACCGAGATTTGTTTGTTCGTTTGTGTTCTCATATGGTACAAAACCCCCGGGCAATAATTTCTCAGCCTGCTGTATCAGGACTTCTAGTATAATGTAAGCATTGGCATTGGTGAATCAACTGTTGTTCTTGAAAAATACCATTTATTAACAATCAATAAGCCCGTTTAAAACAATGATAAACATCAAGGCAAGCTTTTCCTTTGAGAGAGAGGTGTAACTTCGAATGGGAGAGGAGAACGTTCCCTCAGCCTCCACCAACCCAGGCAAAAGAAATCGGAACATAACATGTTCCTCATTGCTCCTTGAAGAGTTCGCGGCCAATGATCATTCTTCTAATCTCGCTAGTCCCTGCGCCAATCTCATACAATTTGGCATCTCGAAGTAGACGGCCAGTCGTGTACTCATTTACATACCCATTACCACCTAGACATTGTATTGCCTGCAAAAGACAGCAATCTTTATCATAGGCTTCTTTGTTCCCCCATCTAGTCAACCAAAAAGGGATTGACGTGAATGACAAATTCAGCGGGATCACTTCACCTGCAAAGCAACTTGTGTGGCTCTTTCGGCAGCGCAAAGTATAACTCCAGCACAATCCTGAAAGTTTTTTTGAACATACTTTACAATTCTTATAAAGTGAGAGCATTACATGATACTAGCTTGAAAATCTTGCATTTAACAGGATTTGGCAAAGAAAGACCAATCGATCCCCAGCACAGCTGAAAGAGTTATCATTCAAAGAATACCAGTGATTGGGCATAATAAAGGTCACAAAGTACGACAAACATAAAGGAAATGATGCACCTTGGGATCAATTTTTCCACTGTCACAGCTTGTCGCCACAGAATATACATAAGACCTGAGAAAAAAAAATTAAAAAAATTAAAAAAATTTGGGCCAAGAGAACATGAAATACATAGCGCTTTGCCACTGAAATGTACCAAAGTGGACAAATGAACCAGAATAATTACCTTGAAGATTGCAAAGAAGTATACATATCAGCCATTTTTCCCTGTAATTCCATATGCAATTCAGCATAGGAGAATCAAATTCTGCAAATCATTCAGAAAAGGAATGAAACAAAACCAGACCTGTATAAACTGAAATTCCCCAATTGGACGGCCAAACTGCTCTCGCTGTCTGACATAAGGAAGAACAACATCAAGACATGCCTGCATTATGCCTAGAGGTCCTGCTGCCAAAACAAGCCTCTCCAGATCTAGACCGGACATCATAACGTATACACCTGAAAGTATCGAGGAAATTGCCAAAATAATGCAACATCAGGGACGTGCAAGATGAAGAAATTATATCTTCTGAACATATGAACCAAGATCCAAACAATATACAGCAATTTGAAACTGATGTCCAGAATAGACAAAAAAGGAGAACCTACTGCTATTTTTGATCATCTCAATACTTAAGCTGGATAGTTTAGCTGTCGTTATAGCAATAGACTTATAAATCAATCTAAAATTACAAGTTCAAGAATTTTTAGTCTATCTAGAAGCACAAGGTTCTGATGAAGGTAAAGGAAAAAAGAATGTGTCAAGGTGAAACTACAAGTTCATCCGATGTTTCAAGGTCTTTAGAAGCCATTCTCATGACACACACAGCCTAAATTTATACCATTCTAATTCATTAAGCAAAATCACCTTGTGCAACTCATTGACAATTTGATCAGCTTCAGATGATGATTTCAACTAATTGTTCTTCAGATTCAGATTGCTTAATTCTGCCATCAATAACTAAAGATCTCTCACAAGAAGCATCTGTGTTCAAACCAACTAGAAATCCACAAACTAAATCCTGTCATTTCCTATAAAAGAACAATTGTTTATAACCAAGTTTAGCAACACCTTTTCCTTCCTGCCCAAGAATGTTTTCTTCTGGAACAAAGCAATTCTCAAATACAAGTTCACACCTGTTCAAAGCATCTGTGTCATCAGAAGAAGCACAGAATAGGAGAAAAAGGTACAATTAAAGAGAAATTCCACTTTAAGAATGCATGCTTACGTGTCGCTTCCACGCATCCCAAGCTTGTCCAATTTCTGGGCTGTGCTAAACCTGCAGCATTAGATAAAAGCTTCTTAAAGAATGATGATCACAGGTCTTCTGAACCTATTTCTCCAGCACCTCCCATTCCTAAAACCCATTCCTCAAAGTGAACAGCTAATTTAGGTCCCTTTTTCTGTTTAAAAGAATGCTATATAACAAACTGGATGATTTTTCACTGGCTTAGTCGCATTAAACATCCTTCCTACCATATGCAAGCAGCCAAACCAAACCATCATGCAATTGGACCATGCACTTAATGTTCTATGATGCATGCATCCAAAAGTGAAGTACTAATGCATATTGTTCTGTCATTACTCCTAATGGCATCTGCAAGAAATGTTGTACAAGCTGGAATTCTCAGACAATAAAATGATCAACTAGCAAAGTTCCACATGAAAAACCAAATTATGTTGAATGATGACATTTTGCTCTTTTCATTTCCAGATTCCCTAAGAACTTCCACATTATAATTTTGTGCCTTCAACACTTCTCAAAATATGATTCAACCGATATGGTTGAACAAAAGTACCCAGGCATCCCCTTCTCGATGATAAAAGCAGTAATGCCTTTTGGTCCAGCTGCAATGTCTGTTTTGGCATACACGACCTGACCAAAGGTTGACATATCAGTTAATAAGATATGAAAGAAACCTAATTCACACAAGATCATACAAGCACGGTCGGGAATAACCAGGCCAAAAGTGGCATTCAACGGAGACACAACAGCAAAATGGTTCAAAACGGAAGGAAAAGAAGAGAATCAACAATGTACAGGTATACCAGCGTCTGAGCGACAGGACCATTTGTGCACCACATCTTATTTCCATTGATAATATAGCCTCCATCCACACGATCAGCTTTGCATTTCATACTGACAACATCTGAGCCAGCTGCAAAAATCATAATAACAAGATCACGACTAATCTCAAGGAACATCATCCTAGAAGAGCTTAAATACTAATGCACATGTCAAGAGAGACATATGAGAAGATACCATTGGGTTCACTCATCGCAAGAGCTCCAACATGTTCACCACTGATAAGCTTCACAAAAAGAAAAACGTAATCAGCGGAGATAACCACCAAAATAAAAAAAGAAAAAAAATCCTCTGACCTCTAAACGGTACTCAAGGAAGCATCATTTTGAGATAGCTATAAGCCAAACCCAACAGAAGAATACAGAAGCCAGAGGTAAGGATTGTTTTCTAACTAACATAAAACAATTATAAGAAGGGTCTTCTTAATGAATAACTCAGAGCATTTTATACGTAATGGGGAATGTTTCGATTCACAGAGCGTTGGTTTCACATAATACGAGAAAAATAATGCAGTAAAAAATTCCACGCTTCCATTAAAAGGCTTCTTGCCCTGGGGGCACTTTTTCACCACATTCCTTATGAAAATGATCATTTTCCATTTCACGGTGACAGGAAAAAGAAGCTTGGACCTTCGGCAGGTACTTCTGTTTCTGAGCAGGACTTCCATTCCTCACCTACAAAACCATAACTGATGGGTAAACAGAGAGCGGATTATGATGCGTTATGACAATTGCTTGGTTCTAGCCTTACCAATTGATTAATGCACAAGTTAGAATGAGCTCCATAGGAGAGGCCAACCGACCCCGAAGCACGGCTAATTTCTTCCATGGCTATACAGTGATACAAATACCCGAGACCAAGTCCCCCGTACTCCTCTACAAACAATCCAGAGCCAATGTTTGGGACAGCGTGAGATTAACTTAGGTAATGAACAAGAATCCACAGCGAATTTGAGAGAGAGCATGGGACTAGAAACATATCACTCCAACAATAAAGGGACCGTGCTATAGAACACGAAGAGCAAAGTGCGAAAGCTTCACGAAAAGAATCCAAAAAATTCAGCCTTTCAATCCATACAAAGATCTGTTCCGTATCAAAAGGGGGAAAAAAACAAAATCTACATTTGAAATTTACCTGGTGCCGTAATCCCATGGAGGTTAAAGTCTCCCATGAGCTTCCACAAGTTCACCTCCTGCAACAAGAAAGCGAAAAGCAATCATCACCGCTGCACCAACACGATATTACCGAGGATAGAGAGAGAGAGAGAGAGAGAGAGCAGTGATTGATCACCACCTTGGGGAAAGAATTTGAGTGGTCAATCTTTGCAGCATGAGGGGCGACATGTTCGCTTGCGAACTGCGATACACTCTCTTTGAACTGTCAAACATTCGAAGCACGGAGCCGTCATCAGCGAAGAACAAAACGGTACTAATCATTCAAGTACCGAATCGCCAAACACACCCGAAAAAAAAAAAAAAAAAAAAAGGAGCAATCGAAATCGGCGAACGGGGGGCTAAAGGAGCGAAATTTCATCTCGATTTCCACTCGTTTCCCCATCCCTCGCAATCGAGCAGCTCCGTCCGACACTTCCAAAGCAAACGAGGTCAACGCGACGAGAAAATCGTCGCCACAAGACGACGCCGCCACAAGAGAGCAGCGAGCCGTGGATTCGTCGAGGAGAATAAAGGAGAAGGGAGGGGGAGCGGGGAACCTGGAGTTGGGTGTCGTCGAAGAGGAGGGACGTGAAGAAGCGAGCTCGCCGGCTCTGTCCTCTGAACAGAGAGGAAGAAGAGAGGGACGTCGCTGCGAACAGCCTTTGCATGCTTTAGCGCGGTAGAAGAAGAAGAAGGAGAAGAAGAAGAGGGGAATGGGGAGGGAATGGAAGCTGCGATTCAAGTGCATGCCGCCGAGTCGGAGTTCCGTTCCTCCCCTATAAATGCCGGGGAGCTAGTAATTGCTGTTCTTTATGAGGAGCCACCATGGATAAAAGACAACTGGGATAATTATACATAAGAATGTGTTTACTAGAAGAATAACATTGGATATTTTCGTATAAATCTGAACACTACATTATATATATACTGAAATTTAAAGATTATATTTGACAAATTAGGCTAAGGTAAAGGAATAACGATAAATAAATTAAAAATTTGTGAATGATATTGTATATTCTATCAAGACTGTTTAGTGTGATCTAAGCTGTGTTTATACAACTTCACGTAGAAGTTGCTCATAGAAAGATGACGGCTATAGTCCACGTTTCTAAGCGTTTAATTAATGGCTTGAATGGCCAATAGAACATTTTAGTCATTTTATAGCATTTTTCACCATTATCTCCTAACATCATCACAAGATTCTCTCTCAATAACTATAATGACTTAACAGATATTTGCGCAAACTATAACGAAATAGAAAAAATAATGAGAAATTATTTGTACTTCAGAAGTTTTATGTGGCATGAATCTCATGTTTAATTAATGATTATGACATTTTCGCTCAAACACGAAATTGCAATGTAAATCGAGGCTTTAACTTATTTGAAGAAAAATTAGATGTCGATCCTAGGCAGATTTTGATGAATATAAAAATAATTAGCATGTCTAGTATTAATAATCAAGAAGACACTTCATTGAATGTAGTTCCCGCGAGAGTGAAAATTTATCAAGCGTGACCGTTCGAAGAAAATCAATCGTGATTTGAAGGTGGGGGAAATCCAATGTTTGAGTCTTCAATTCGGGAACTTGGGTAAGGATAAGTCAAAATGACTTGAGGAGTCAGCATCCTCACCCAGTTTGAAGAGCTGGTGATAGGGTTCCCACGTGGGTGATCATGGCCTCCATGATCCGTGCAAGATACAATTATTCCGCACATCTCTTTGGGAAGGAAGCAACATGTCTTTTCACCCATCAATCATTTAGTCCAATGGCAGAATACTCAATCTGCGATCCGCGAGTCCCAATTTTGATTTAACAAAATATTCTGAATCTCAATAAATTTTGATATACCTATAAAAGAAGGGTACGAACATAAATATATCATCAATTTTGAGTTTCATCACTCATCCTATATGTAATTGGCACTTTGTTGATGTCTTAAACTGAACATTCTACTTATGAATAGAATAAATACCAACCTAATTTGCAAAGGGGAGGGATCTACCTATTCAAACCTTATATGCAAAATACAATTAAAAAAAAAAAAAAACTTTGTAGGTACCACATTATTAACTTTGAAGTCTCTTATTCCCCCATACATATACACAAAATACATACATATATGCAAGAGAAAGGAACAAAGAAGCTTTGCTTGTTGCAAACGTTTGACATGCCTACTTCAAATCAAGTTATTGATGAATATTTAAGAGGATCCATTGCAATCTCTACGCGGCTAAATGTGTGAATATTATGGAACTGATTTTCAATATTTAAGACTCCATTTTCGACCGAACAAGAGGAAGAAAAGAGAATGTAAGCAAAATTGAGAGCATTTTGTTTCTTGGGAAAAACAACTAGATTTATCATGTCGAACTGGCAACTCAACAAGCCCGTCTAGCTCAGTCGGTAGAGCGCAAGGCTCTTAACCTTGTGGTCGTGGGTTCGAGCCCCACGGTGGGCGATCTTTACTTTTTAAGCGCTATGAGGGTAAGACCTTTTTGGACCTTAGTCACCCTTACAAATCCGAACATCCTCATCTTTTCAATCCATCTTTCTCAGTCCGAAGGTCGAAAACAGCTTCTTCCTTTTTTTTTTGGTCTCTTTCGGTGTACTGGACATTTATTCAAATGACGCGTTTAATCCAGCAAGCAAGATCACTGATGCAATTCTCCAACTTCAATTCCCGCACTCAATGCACTAACGGTTCCATGCAAGAGCGCACGAATATTGAATGAATTCTCTCTTCTTAAGCATGTGGACATGTAACGGAATTGTTGGTCAGAAGCGAAGGTATAAAATATTACGAAACAACTGTGCCCTGGCTATTTTGACTTTGGCAAGCAAGGTACGAGCAGGATCCATTTCAAGGAAGCTAAATGCTCTTCTGACATAAATTGCTTCGATGAACTCAGTTTCTGCTACCGCCACTGTTCATTACCTGGTGTAAGAAGCCATGGACGCAGCAAAGAAATAGTGGGTCACCCGTAACTCTGGCATTTAACATCCAATGCGATAAATAATGTGCTGATTTACATACATCCTCGTCTTTTACTAATACCCATAAAATGTGAACCAACGCTCCCTATACACACATGTACTTGCATGAGGGAGAGAGAGGGAGAGAGAGAGAGGACAAAAAAAGATTCCTCTCATTGCCATCAACTTTCATCAAGACCTTCATTGCCGAACTCTTGGTCTGGCTTGCTATATGACTACTATGATCAACTAGCCACGAAGCCATTGAGCAACAACACTCCTCGTGCACCGACACCACTTTTCTAGAACAAAACAAAAACTTAGCAATCGCATCCAATTCATAAAGGACAACACATGGCCAAAAACGGACGGGCAGTACAGGCAGGATAAGTCGTTCTTTATCTTTCTCTATTACTAACCGACTGGAGAAACATTTACAAAGTAAAACGGCTTTCATCACTAAATAAAAGGCAAAACATTTATGTTGCGGGCTACATCCTATAATTTCAATGGATGGTTCCAGAAAGTATCGGATTCAAATGAGTGTCCACTGTACAGTTTACCCGAATATGAACTGCAGATCTCGTTGGTATATGCAGGAAACCTGTGCCACAAACAAATTTTATCACTAAAGGCTAGAATAAGGACTTCAAGAATAACAGAAAGGTCCCACAACTCACCAATTTAAAGGTACTTGTCAGTTGCGAGCAAAAATTTAGTCAGAACGGCTTCAGCATTGCCTAGCTCTGTCTGCCGTATGCCTCAAGCCAAACCAGCAAAATACAAATACGAAACTGCTAGCACTATTCAAGTTATTGAGGACTAAATTGGACCACTAGAGATTCTTCAACACAATTCTTCAGCAAATTTTGTATGGTGGAAACTGTCCAAGAGGAGCGAGAATCCTTCTATTCGGAATCTGATTCAATAGAAAGGTACAATCTTGGTCTTGGTCTCACAGAACGTTTTTGTCGAGGAAATGATAAAGGGCTACCTGATCTCTGCCTACTTGCCTTCTCGGATCTACCATCATTCATTCCCAGAAGCAAAGAAGCTACATGAGATGGAAGAAAATCTTGGAAGTTAGACCAAGGAAAGATTCATCACTATTGTAACAAAGAAAAAATATGATCTGGAACAAACTAAATTTTTTTTTTTTTTTTTTTTGGTCAGATGGAACAAACTAATTTGCAAGGCCAGAGAAAACGACAGAAATCAAACTCAATAGAAGGACTAATTGAGTATCCTCAAGGAAAGGAAAAACTTCCCACTATTTTTACAAGAAACAGAAAATTGTTCTCTTCGAAGACAATGACTGATACATTACAATCTATCTAACTAACAATAATGTGATCTAAGTTTTCATTTGGACTAAAACCAAACATTAATTTACACTAGAGTAGGAGTACAAACCTGTGTCGGCCAAAGTCTCCATGGACCCTTCTCCAGAAGGAAATTGCTGTCCTGGGGTGAATCCATTGGCACTATGAGGTTCACAATGACCACCAGTGGCACCATCCCCAAGTCTCAGAGATAAATAATCCTCTGTATGCAGGGCATTTGACATGTCAGATTGATCTCTTACGTTAGGCTGCAATGACGCAGCAGAGGGCCGAGTCGGAAGGAAAAGCTGGAGGGAAGGGTCCTCCCGGCCGATTGCCAAGGGATTATCAACTAAATTATCATTTAAACTATCGTCAGCATGACCAACTGAAGGATCTGGAACTAGAGCAGGGGCTTCCGTCATGGTCACCGATGATGCCAAACTGTAGCCATTTGTCGAAGGGGTACAATTCATTGAACCATGCTGCAAATCAGCCAGAGCATCAGAAACATCACCATCTGAACCAAATAACTGAAAGGCAGGACCACCTTGAGTTCCTGGTGGTAATGACCAGAGGTGCATATTTTCAAAATCATCAGTGTTGCTATTAAAAAGCCCCAAACACGAATTTGCCCCAGTACCAAGAGCAGGATCTTCAAATGAATCAGTAATCGCAGTATGAGGAATGGAAAAGTTCATCCCACTAGGCTCAGACTGATCATTCTTGTAGATACTTCTAGGAGATACTAAAATGTCATTCTCTTCATCCGAGTCACTAAGAACAATAATTTCTGCGTCACCCATTGGAGCAGAAGGAATTTGATCGGTGTATCCAAAAGAGGGGTCCACATTCAAAGTAATTGAATCAAGTTCAATTCCATTGTGGGTAGAGAAATCGAAATTCCCCCCACCTTCCTGATTAACACTAGGATCTTCCCCATCCCTACCACTTCCAGTGGCACTGCTGCTCATTGGAATGGCTTTCAGTTCATGGTCTCCGAATTTATCGAGCAATCTGTTACTGGAAGAGTTATTCAACTCATCAGGTTTGCTGACTTCCCAAAATCCCTCGCGGTTTTTCCTAATTCCAAGTTTCAAACCAGTATGGCTGTCCGAAACACCTTCTTGCTTAATCTGCTTCAAATAATCTGCATTAGGTGGAGTATTCTCTTCTGCCGAGAGACAAAGTGTACTATCAGGAAGGTGCCATTGAGAAAGATTGCCCAGATCTCTCCGTTCACTTTCGGTTTTGGTCTTAACACGCCAAGAACCATCAGGTTTGACCTCAATTTCTGTCACGTCTTCTCCACAATTCCTCATCTGAATCACATAAACAAAAGAAGTTAAATATACAGGAAAAAATCTGACAACTAATGAACAATATAATTTACAAGGGCAGAGGAAATACCAGAGATGTCACGCGATTAAAGTAAGGGTCAATAATGATATTCTCCAGCGAGTAATTTTTCATACATATAGGACACTGCCACTGCAATGACAATAGCTCAAGTTTACTGACAGAAAATGGTTAAAGCCAAAAGGTAAATTTCCTCCACGGTTCATTACCTTCCTGGATCTCTGATTCATTTCCACATAAACCTCCAAATCAAAACATCCCATGTGAAGACAAGGTTTAAATCTACCAGCAACCTTCATTCTCGAACCACTCATCTGCAGTCCATAATTAGAAAAATGAAAACAAATTGAAACCAGAAATGAGTACCTGCAGTTTCAATTACAAACAAGGAAATAATTTTCTGCCACGCAAAGCCTTTTGCTTAAACCAGCCTATGATAAAAAAGGAAAAAGAAAAATGGCTCCTCCATGGACAACCAAATGAGGTAATAGTAGTATTTATCAGTTTAATCACTGATAGGGTTTAACTTCAGATTAGATCCTCTAACTTATAACCAGTCACTTTTTTTTTTTTTGAGCAATCAAGTACTTTCATTTGCTCAATTTGTGCAATCTAAGTCCTTTAGTCACCTGCCATTGCTGACTCCATTAAATTGTTGACATGCGTTGTAGAATGTGTCAATCATCATGACAAATTCCAAGTCAGCAATTTAACAATGTTGCAGTCAGTGGCAGAAGGATTCCATTCCCCAGATTGGACAAGTTAAAGAACTTCCTTTCAAAATAAGTAAGACGAAGGAAGTGGTATCCCGGTTAGTTAAAGGACCAAATGTGGATGCAACCAGTTGGCTAATGGTAACCACTTCACAGAATTATTAACTAATCAAAGAGAAATCATCATAGAAAATATCTTTACCAGACTTTTCCTCATGCTTGCACAGAATTTGGTTCAGAAGATAAGAGGAGATACAAGACGGCTTGGATTTCAGAAATTCCATGATGCAACTTACAGGGCATCGTAGATTAACAGCAAAGGAATCTGCTACCACTTCCAGATCACTGTCGCTATCAGCTTCAGTTGCTCCACCCCCAACGCAGCGACAAACACGAGCAAGAGCATCTTCAAAACGTTCACCATCAGATTCTTTTGGAATCAGATTGAGAATCTATACAACAGAGTGAAGGAGCATTAGTACAACAAAACTCTGATTTCTGCTATGCATCTTTTCCTCCATTTCAGTGGGTGTTACCCCTGTAACTTTTAACTACAAAAGTCATAGCAAAGCAGCAAAGTCCACATTCTCTTAGTACATACATAAAAAAAAGGCTCAGGTTTCACAACTATAAAACATAGAGTGGTAACTCTGTCGCAGCTAAAAGCAAATTGAGCAACAGTTAAAACTGTTCCAAGTATCTCATGAAATCCTGGACAACAATGATAAGACGAGCTGGGCAGTTACATAGACATCAAATAGAAGTACATTTTAACACAAGCATGTACTCCAGCTTTCATTAGGAAAATAAGAAACAGGATGAATAATTAAACTTCGGGACAGCACTAGAGTTGCTAAAGAAACTCTAATAACAGCTACCAATAATTTTCTTAGCTACCTGTTGAACACTGCGCCTTTTCACGATTCTGACTCCCAAACAGAAAATGCGAGCATCACACCCCGTTAAGCTGATCTTATTGATGCCATCTTTCGCACAAAGTGTTATCTGCCACAGAAAACCAAAAACCTGAGAAAATATACCAGACACCCAAGCTCACAAAAGGAAAACATTTTAAGTGATAAACGCATCCGGCGCTTAAAGAGTCATACAGACAAGCAATAAATATGTAAGTACTGCTAAGCACAGAAAATGCATTCAAAATGCATTCATCATAAAGGAGACAATTGAAAATTTTTGAAGGTTTAACTCACGATGGGACCATCGTCACGACCATTAGCCCCCAGCAGCTGTGAGCCAGGCCTATTAATAGCACGAACAGGCATTGCTGTGGAACAACAAAAAAGAAATTAACAAAAGACCGTTTCCAAAACCATAAGTCCATAGCCTGGGCATGACATGAGCATAACTGACCCTAAAAAATAACAATTTCAAAACCCTAACTGGGAAACAGCATTTCCATGATCAATGCAAACAAGAAACAAAGAACATTAAGTACTTCATCTCCCAAAAAAGCAAAATTTGGACGGGGGCCTTAAGAGGAAAAAAGTATCTCTGCTTCAGGATAAGTGCTTGCGATTATTTCATAAAAAATGTGGCCCACAAAGTGTCTCCCTACCAGTATTAAAGTAGAAATACCTTCACAACTTACCATTGACCTGTAGGTCTGCATATTGAGGCCAATGCATCCTATATGAAACCTTGTCACTGAGAAGCATACACCAGGCCTTCACGAAGATATTATCCCACACAAATCATCAAGCTTGAGTAATCAAATTAAACCCAAATCCTACTTCTTGCACATAAGCCTGAAAGTAGTTAAACTAACCTGAAGATCAAACTCTTGCTTCGATAAAAGGTCTCTGTCTGCCCTTGTCAGTTGAAAAGTTCTCTCAACACTCTGTACGGGATTAGTACTGTGCATGCACACATTCATTAGGACGTGATAAGAATGGCAAGTAAAAAAATCATCCTAAAAAATTTCTTTGCTCATTGCAAAGCATATGACAAATGCCAATAGATTATAAAATATTGGAAATTCATCAATGCCCGGAATAAGTCCAAATCACCTTATACAAGGGGAAAAAGAAAGGGGGAAAGGGAAGAGAGGGGGGGGGGGGGGTGTTGGAACCACCATCACCACAAACAGGAAAGCATCATCGCTTGTTAGCATAGAAACGAAATTGTACAAACGAGATACTCGCATGTTTCACAGAGATAAAAGCAGTTAGATAACAAGTCTTTTAACCGGAAAAATAAACATCACTAATGCACCGGGGAAAAAAAACCATTCCAAGTAAACCCAGAAGAGCTAATAAAAATGCAACATAGAAAAAGAATACCCATCAAGTAAACTTATGCAAAGCCAAAAGAACTCACCCATCAGCTGGAATATTCGTAGTAACCATCTTCACAGGCTGCAGAGGATGTCCCACTGAAACCCAAAACCTATGAAAAAAGATAGGATCAGAACTTAGTGAAGAAAAGAGCTTTTACTTTATCCTTTCTGAAAAGTATACAAAGAATTGAATCCAATTCAAAAATTCAAATAAGGAAATCAAAAGAAACCAATGGCAAGTTAATAATAAATTAAACAAGATAATCGCCCCCCATAACCATTAGAGCTGCAGTGCTCACATTGAAAGCAAACTCATACAAAAAAGCTAAGAAGCACAGGGCTGACGCCAGCAGTTAAAAGTGCATTTCTGCTTAGCTGCATCATTTTCTTTAAATAAAAAGGGGGAAGCAAATCTCAATCCAATTGAAGGACAAACAATACGGCATTAGCTGGACAAAACGTCTACTTTATATAAAATAACAAACTTTTCGTAAGTAGAATTTTTTCCCCACAGCTCTTCATGCATGGTTACTGTTCCTAACACAAGGTAAGGGCACAAGCATACAACTTAGCATACAAAAGAGGATGGAGAAAATCTCGCATAGAATAAACACAAGGAATGTAAACAAAGTATAAGACACCCAACCTGCTCTATGGATCATGGTATAAAAAAGAAATAGCGCCTTATCTCTCAAATATATTAAAAGAATCAAGAATGGACAACGCAGATGCTCTATTCTCTTTAAGTGCCATCCTTGCTTTATTAAATTTGAAATGTCTAAAAGCTAGAACTTCTTTCTTAATTGTGTGCCATTAAAGAATCCATGTGCTCCTGTGTCAACATTCACCTCACACGTGCATGTATGTATATGGGCCTAACACTAAACGGCCTCCATCCATATTTAACATGAAGACAACTTTTCAGGTTCTTAAACCTCCATTTTGGGAGGCCAAAAGATGTGCTTCTGCCAAAAGACTTTGTGTCCCAATGACAAAAACAACGGCGCTAAGTTCAGCTTCTTCCTTTTCAAAATATGAAGGTGAACCCAATTATGTCAGTCACAAGCAAAATAATATCAAAGCAGGTAATGCTTGTCATTTGACCTAATGAAATTTTCCTTCAACATTCACCACACACGTGCATGTATGTATATGGGCCTAACACTAAACTGCCTCCAGCCATATTTAACATGAAGACGTACTTTTCAGGTTTGTTAAATAGAAATGGAAAAGAGATGTTTCCAATTCATCCAAATCAGAAGCTTTTTCTACATCCATATGATCTACTTCTTAAACCTCCATTTTGGGAGGCCAAGAGATGTGCTTCTGCCATAAGACATTGTGTCCCAAGGACAAAAACAACGGCACTAAGTTCAGCTTCTTCCTTTTCACAATATGAAGGTGAAGCCAATTATGTCAGTAACAAGCAGAATAATATCAAAGCAGGTAACGCTTGTCATTTGACCTAACCAAATTTTCCTTCTAATTATCCAGTATCAATCCAATTTATAAGAACACCTTATCTATAGCACTTCCAGTGATCAATTTAAAGATCAGAGGAAACTAACTAAAACAACTGAGAAGTTAGGTCATCGTTTCATGTGGAATAATAAATAAAATTTCTCAAGAGGGATGTCAATATCATCATTCCATACAAAAAGCCATGTCTATGAAGACCGAACGTCACATTTCCCAGTTGATATATTGATGAAATGCGAAGGTTTGCTACTATGAGATACGTACGGATCAGCACGACTAAGACGGCACAGCTCACAATAAAAAATTTCAGGAGCCTCCCCAGGTTTTTCAGGAAAGACGACACAACTCATGTGTTGCCAGACATGGCATCTTGGGTCCTCACACTGCCAACCAAAAGATAAAAGAACAAAACATAATTTATAAAAAGAATAAAGAAAATAGGTAAGCACGTAAAATAAAAAATATGTCAACGAAAGCAGAAATGATGGTATGAATGAAACTACTCACAGTTCCTTTATTTTTCAAGAATGAAATCCATTAATTTCAAAAGGTACACTTGCAGGTTCTACAAAGTCCGTGGACTACTAATGATGAGTGACAACTCCCATCACTTTCTAGCCACATTCAAAGCACAGGTAATTTTTCACCCAAATATCGTACCACAAAAGAAGGGAGATTGGACACTAAAACAAACATGAGTAACAATTTCAACATAACAGAAGAAACTCTTAAAGGAAAATCGAAACACAAGAGGGTGGATTAAGGGTGAAAATGCCAAGGTGCAAGTGCTGGCTTCAAGGTTTCTCAAAAACCAATTTAACTGTATGGTAAAAGTAACAATTTCAACAACTGTGACAAACCAAGATTGGTTCACTTTAGGATGCATGAAAACCAAGTAAAAACTAAAAGCACTTTTTTCTTTTTGCCAACAACTAGGACAAAATGAGGATGTATCCAAATGCAAACACTTTGTACAATCCATACCATGATCATTGTCTCTGTTTCCAAAGAACTTCCACAAGGACATCTGACCTTTGCATCTGACTGATATGGGTCATTCGACTCTCCTTTAACTTTGACATTACTGCAATCTGAGGCTCCCGGACCATTTGAAGCTAAATCAGTGGCCCCAGAAACCTGCATTTTTCTGTAAACTCAACCCAGAAACATATGTCAGATAGAAGGCGGAGTGCAAATCATGACAAATGATACAGATACAGAGCAATAAACAAGGAGAGACCTGTAAATGTCATCAACTAGTTTTGCGACATCTTCCTTCCCCACGTTCTTCTTTGCCCACATCTTGGACACTATAAAAAAACCAAGAATTAACATTTTAGTCCACGCTGCATGAAAATCACGCATTAATAGATGTGACCCATTCTGACCAATTAAAGCACAATAAGCCCAACTATGAGAGATGAGCCTTCAGTAATCATGTTATCCACCATTATTGTCCACTCTCTTTGAAGGACAACTGACAGGGAGGAGAGAAGAACTCGAAAATCAGCTTATGGTAAGAGAAGCACTGAGGCAAACAAAGATTCCGACAACTTAATACCTATGTCAGAAGCAGCATATCTCGACATAAAAAAATATCTTTGATAAGAGGCACAAAGTCTAAGCTATACGCTAATTTGACTTTGGTGGACATTTCTTTAAAACAGGTAAAAGAATACACCGTCACAGAAAATCAGTAAATGACAAATAAAAGAACACTTTAATGTAAATTCCCATGAATTCATATATTACAGCACACAAGATAGCGTCAAAACTCAAAGGGGTGAATAAAGCCCAAACAATCATATCAATTGAAAGAACTAGAAACAATGTACAACTAGAAAAGAAATTCATCACATACCTTGTTCATCTGAAAGAGCTGATAATATCCGTTCTACAAGATCCTACATGAACCAATGAAAAAAAAAATGAAATCCTACAGTATCCCCATTAGAATTTACTTAAAGAAAATGTCAAGCTAGTTAAGTAGCCAAGCCGAGAACAGCAATGAAAATAGTCGAACAACATGGATCCCAATGTGTGACAGAAAAGGAAACAGCCATCATCCGCAGGACCAAGTGATTCAAAAAACTATTTGCAGAACAACTTACGAGTACAAGACAAAGTTCCATGTGAAGAAAAACAGTTGTAACCCAATCCGCACAGTATGAGTGCATTACGAACTGCAACAGCTCTAAAAGCTCATAAATGAGATGCATGCAAACAGCAACATTAGTATCAACTTAAGATCTAACCTGCTTCCTCCCTTGCTTTGAAAGTCCTAACTGCGTCAAGACATCCTTCAGTTCCTTTATTCGAAAATACGCTAATTTGTCCTGTACATGACAGGATCTATCAGTTACAGCAACAGGACAGCCGGGATTAACCTCAAATGGAACATTGGTTTATACAACAATAGCAAAAGTTAGACAGGCCTCCACATACAGCTTTATGTTCCTTGCATAAGGGAGTCAAGGAATTTCACAGAGGAACAAATACAGAAAAGGTTATTATGTCTTCCCACAAGAGTAAAATATGATACTCATGCAAATAAGGTATGATCAAGCATACTACCCTCCTTTTAAAAAAAATAATAATAATATTGTTATATTGGTGCAAGCAGCCGACAAGGAGAAAGAACCACCAGAATATCAATCGTGCAAGAAAAGCGTCGATATGCAAGGCTATCTGTGCAGCAACTAGCATGGATGGAACTTACGGATTCAATTATTCTATGCACTCTTTCTTGTACCAATGAAAGACACAAAGATTGTTTAAGCGATGTGAAAGACCAAATCATAATCATAGCAAAGCACAATGCTAAATGCAAATAGAATTGGGGAAAGGCAATGGAGAAGGACTGGGACAACTTCAGGTCATTTCCTGAAGTAATCTGCTCATCCTTCCCCCATGACCTTCACGTGATACACCAAAAGGATTCATGAAATCAAGTCTCGAAATCAAATAATACCCAGCTGCATGGGCTTAGGAGAGGTAGAGATCCTTAGCAACCTTGGCTTCGGGGTTCGGTCCCATGAGTGAGGGAGTTTCAAGCCGGTCAATTGTTTCAAAGGAAGAAAAGAAATGCCGAAATCAATATGAGTTCAACATTGGCATAACTAGTATGAGCTAGTCCAACTCACTCTATTGGCATGAGTGCTGAACAAGCATGATCTTGACCTATCATTTATTCAATTTGGTCGATCTTCAAGAAGATGGTCACTTACTACAAGCACAATTAAGTCAAACAGTATAACCTGTCATTCCTAATTTCCCAATTAGTCATTAGAAATGTATGACGATGCAGGTGCACATACAGCACAATAGTCGGCCCATCTCGAACTGACATGCAAAAATCCAAAGGATCACTCAATCGCGGAAGCAGCAAGAATGAGAGGACTGATGAGATGTGCTTAAACAAAAGTTAAAACTACTTCCAAATATTTTATTTCCACCGACATCAACCACTGAGTACATACAAATGAGGTCTCAGTAAACAGAAATGGGCTGAAGCTTGATCACAAGCCACATCCCTTTCTGCTATACATATAGCATTACCAAATTCGCCCAATGCTACACGAGTCAAAGCTATTAAAACGGAATACACGCACTGAATGCAACGATGCAATTGAGCAGCAACAAAAGGTCAGGTCCCTCGTGTTATTCAGAATAGCACGTCCTCCAGAAATACCGACCGACCACACGACAACAGACATAAATCGATGCATGAGCATTAATCAGCATACAAAGACCGAGATGAACAAGCCCGATGCCTAATCAGTCTCGGCTATCACAACGCGAGACTCTCAAGGACTGCAAACACCACCGACATAGCCGCCACCGCCATCGGCAGCCGAAAATTCACCGGCACTTAAATGACAGTACCTTGCAACTAGAGACCAAATCCATTTCCACCTCCGTCAGCAGAAGCAGGGGGAGCACCCGCAGTGTCCGGACTAGGCGACCGCGAATTCCAGGTGATCCGATCAAAAACTGCGAAAACACATCAACGAACGAGCTCACCAAACACCGCCAACGAATCTAAATTACCGAAACCACAAAAAAAACACCAAACCAAAAAAATAAAAATAAAATAAAAATGGCGCCCGAGACTGTCTCCCAAATCAAAGCACCGAGAAAGCATCGCCGGAGGTAGCCGCCGCCGCCGCCGTCGCCGGATGAAGAAGCGAGACTTACGCGCGATGGATCGAGGTCGATGGCGCGCGGGGAGAGGCGAATCCTCCGGCCTCCTCCTCCTCGTCCTTCAGGTCGTGCGCTCGCGCTTGGGCTCGTTGCGGCTATGGTGGATGCCCTCCTTCCTCCCTGCTGCTGCTCCTCCTCCCTTTTGACCAAAAAAAACACCCAAAAAACCAAAAAACTCGGAATCCCTTCTCAGGCTGCCCCTGAAAGTTCCACAAAATGCCTCGGACGTATCTGCGGTTTATGAAATCCAGCTCATCGACCGGGGAACAAGTCCGGGTTTAGTTTCGCTGCGTCCACGTGCAGGGTTTCGGTCCCTCGCCCCTCGCCCCCCCGTCCCTCCATCGCGGCACGCACGAGGAAAAGAGGCCCCTCTCCCTCTCTCTCCTGCCGCAGCGGACGGAGGCGAAGGGGATCACGGCATCGGGGGGATTCGCGGCCCAGATCTCGCCACGTCACCGATGAGATCAGTGAGGGTCAAAACGCTGCTGGTGGTGGGGGCGGCTGGTACCGCTCCGTTGTTTTTTTACTCGTTCGCGTGGAAATTTTCAGCGATTATTTTAGGGCACTGCGGGGTCGGGGACCTCGGGTCGCATATGCTTCGGGCCTTGGAAATCGAAAATGGGCACGGACGGAATTTCCCTTTTTTTTTTTTTTTTGTCTGTGTTTCCATAGCCAATGACGATATCGGCAATAGGACGACCGAACATATAAGGCCCGTTTAGTTCAGTTTTGGGAAAATGCCTTTGGTCAAATGCAAATACATTTGGAGTAAAAGAATTTCGGGAATCTTGAATGTTTGGCAAATTATAATTTAAAGAGCATTGGAAAGTGACTTTGGTGTAAATACCGTTTGGTAAACTAACATTTACAAAGGGCTTTTATTATTTTTAAAAAATATAAAAATAAAATTCGATGAAACTCCATCGCCAATCAACAGCGGGCCAATCACCGGCAACTAGATCTAGGGGTGATCGGGTCCGGGGTGGGTAAGGGTCAGACACGGGCCTGTCGTACCCGACCCCGTTATAACCTAGGTTCTCTTTTTTTGGGCCAGTACGTACTCGACCTGTTATAACCGGTTCTCTTTTTTGGACCATGTACTCGACCCTGTTTGCATTGGATCCGATTCCCGACCCACCATGTTTTTCCGATCCGGGAACAGGGTTAACCCTGTTTATATTGGAACCTGTTTTGCATAAAAATTGTTGTACAGGGTCAAATGCAAACAGGGTCGTTTATTTCTGTTGAACAAAACATTACGCATCGTCAAGCAATTTAGCCAATTAACTAGTTGTAGGACAATTTTTGACTGATTACATATCAACCTTGTCCTTGATGCGCTCGATCTTCTTCTCCTTCTTCGGCCTCACATTCCACATGGTACAAAATATTTGACAAAAACCTAAAATTCATATATAAAGAAAAATCAACAAGAAACCATACTCTAGAGACATATGCAAAAGTTATAATTTAATAAAGTCTATTTACTTACCACAAAATCGGAGTTTCCACAAAATGAAGTTTATTTTCCAATGATAATGTCCTTGGTAAGACAATCCAAATCTAAAAAAGAAAAGAGATTAAATAAGGCATTCACTTAAAAAATAGTTATGCGAATGAATTACAAGATAGAAAGAAAAATATATGACTTACCCGCCTCAAACTTTTCCGCATTCTCGATGCACTCTTCAACATTAATTGGCAGGCGAACAGCTCTCAACCAATCTTGAGTACAAATTAAACCTTCCACCACTTTAGGAGTCAAAGAACTTCGAAAGTCATCAAGTACATGTCTCGATGTACTAAAAGCCGACTCTGAAGCAACGGTAGTCACGGGAATAGACAAAACATCTCGAGCCATCAAAGATAAGATTTCATACTTTGACCCAATACTCTTCCACCACATCAAAAGATCAATATTAAGGATATCTTCACTTTCAGCTTCAAGATACCGATCAAGCTCAGTTTTTTTTCATCCAACACTTTTTTCTTCGCGTGGAGAAAGCTTTTGTGCCAAGCATCGATTTCACAATCATTGTCATCAATATCAACATTGGAAGCACTACCATTGTTACTCACAGTTGAATCACCAAATTTTTCTTTACTAGAAAAGCCAACAAAAGATCGCTCATAAGATTTATACAAATTCTCCAAGGCGACCTTCACTCTATCATGCATCTCATCAATTTTTGCTTCATCATCATAGATTTGTTCAAAACAGAATTTTACATAATTCAACTTCTTTGTAGGATCCAGTGCAACCGCAATCAATGCTATCATATTAACTTTATCCAAACTCCCATAATACTTGTCAAACTTCTCTTTCATTTTTAAACCCATAGCTTGAAGCTTTTGGTCTAAGAATTCACCGTATTATTCAAATACTTATACAACATAGCTATCCCCTCAAAATAATCATTTAAAGTAACATATGAACTACCCGACATCTCTTTGGTTGCATCATAAAACCGTCTCAGAAATTTATAAAGAATGATGGTATTTTCCCAATCTTCATCTTCAAGAGGATCATTGTCAATTTCCCTTAAGAAAAATAAATCTCCATCTTCCATTCTTTTAAAAGCTTTCTTGAACTTTATGGCGGTGTCTAACATTATGTAAATGGAATTCCATCTAGTGGCAACATCAAGACAGGCCGAACCTTTGTATGCAATCCTCTCACTTTCAATACAAGCTTTGAATGTCTTAGCTCTCGTCAAAGAACTCCTCACATACCTAACTATGTTTCGGATGCGTGCAATAGAATCACGCACCTCATTCAATCCATCTCTTACTATCAAGTTAAGTATATGAGCAATGCATCTCATATGTAAAGCATCGCCATTCAAAATAAAAAATCCCCCTTCTGAAAATTTTTCTTTCAAATAATTAACGGCCACATAATTTGAACTTACATTATCCACTGTTATTGTGGACACATTCTTTTCCATTCCCCAATCATAAATGCATTTCTCCAACATTTTCCCAATCTCCTTACCCTTGTGACTGTGCATCATCACAAAATTGATTATTCTTTTTTTGCAACTGTCAATTTTCATCAATATAATGTGCAGTAAGACACAAATAGTTCAAGTTTTAAATGGAACTCCACATATCCATTGTGAGTGCAATTCTAGATTTAAGCTTACCAAAGTAAGCTTTCAAACAAGTCCTTTCACTTAGATATAACTTCATACAATCTCTTGCCATTGTAAATCGTGAAGGATGATGGAAAAGAGGTTGCAATTCACTAACAAAATTGCGAAAACCAACACTCTCAATCATGGAAAATGGCTGTTCATCAGTGATAATCATCCGAGCAAGCATATGCCTACAACGTTCTTAATCAAACTTCCATGTTATTAAGACACTACCACCACTAGTAGTATTTTTCCTACCTCGCCAACCACATCTTTGTCACATGATGCAAACAACATTTGATTTTTATCTGTACGAGGATGCTTTTTGCACTTTTTCAAGTGCTTCCACATAGTAGAGGTTCCATGATCAACATTATACGCATAATTCATCCCGCAATGAATGCACTTCACCTTAATTGTTTTTTGTGTTTTCTCATCTATAATTCTCGAAAAATTATCCCAACAATCTGATTGATTAGCTCGCTTTTTACCCGAAGGAGGATGAGAGTTAGGTACCCTCACCTTGTTTGTCGCGCCCATGGTTGAAGATTTCACTTCATCAGCTCCATGGAATAGCAATTCCATGAGCAGACTCATTTCATTATGTCCATCCACTTCCATTGATATGTCTTTGTCTTGATCCATTGACTGAAAACTGAAAACAAATTAGATAACATTAGGATTCTACAAAAACATATTAGTTTTCATAGTAAATCAAATCTCTCAATCACTGAAACCCAACAATGAATCATCATAGGTCTCTCATTATACAGTGGAGATACCAAGCCAAAGATAAATCAATCTTACACTCGAAAGAGTAAAAGCAAAAGGAGAGGAACTTACCATCCAAGGTGTGATTATAATTATGACAGCTGATATTGCACCAAGCAGGAGGAGGAGTCCAATACTAACAAACACATATACACCATGAGAAAGCTTCCAGCCATCATCTTTCTTGGAAATTGTACAAATCTAGTTGAGCATACTGCGGCAACCCATCAAAAAATCTAGTATTGCCAATGGTTACAAGCGATTTAAAATTTTGAATTGAGTTAGCTACTAGATAGAAGACCACAAAGCTAACTGACCATTTGTACAATCTTGAAGAAAGCGATAGCAGAGCAAGAAAGCACACCAAAGGAAGTAAAGCAGCAAGAAAATCCCACTTCCTTGGAACTTGGTCGCCTCTGGATTTAATTACCTCAAAGTAGGAGACACCACAGAAGCCCACCGGGACAGCTGCAAGTTTGAGAGGACAAAAAGCAATAATTAAGTTTAGAGCATCCCTATAACTTGAGTGACCTTTCCATATGATCTCACTTTTAGCATTAATGTATCACACATACTAGTAAGTTAAAAATCCTACACAAACAGGCCTTTACATACTTCCTAAAATAAGTTCAAATTATTCCCAATTAAGAAGCTTGAATCAGATAACTGTTGTAGAATTACAAATTAAAAATAACAGCACCCTGTCCATAACCACGATACATGCATGGCAAACAACAAAGACCAGTGCATCACTTCTTCCAGGATGAAAGTTTTTTGTTATATGTAATACCTTGAACTATACATTCATTTCCATGAAAGAGAGGTGAACTATCATTTCTAGCTTGCAAATATTGACAGTGTGTACAAGTCAAACACGAAGATGACCGTTGTAGTACCAGGTGCATACCTCAGAAATGAAAGCAGCAACCCAACGCAAGTACTGAGGAGCCAGGCAATAAAACATATTGGGGGAAAAACCAATGTCCATGAGAAAAAAACCAGCAATTATTGTAAAGTATTGAAGAGATACATGCAGAAAATTCATAGACCAACAACCGACATTAACATAAAAATAGCGCAAAACACCATAAGTATGCCAGTCAACGGAATCAATCTCTAGTTCAACACTCCATAACGAGCTAAAGAACATGGATACAGAAAATTCTAGAGACAATATGCAGTAGATAAAAAGCACTATAGCAATAATCAAGTTCAAGAAAAACCCATCTAGCTTCACAGGATAGAAAGAAACTCAATATAACTAGTCACATCTGTTCTTACTCTTTTTTTTTCCCTTTCCTTTGCCGAGCTTTGGACAACAACTGGCTCACCCCCAACGTCTCGCTGGCGGTTCCTTCTTAGAATTCCAAGGAAAACCCAGAATTCAAGATCCAAACTTGGGTCAAGTTCAAGAAAAACCCAGAACTCAAAATCCAAACCTGGTTTGAGTTCAAGAAACACCCAGAAGTTTAGAACCCAAAAGAGAGGAAGGTAACCAACCATTTTTAAAAACTCTAGGGTATCATAGGACGCGACGTGCGAGCCATGATCGAGGGGGCAAGTCAACACGGGGCAGCCAGGATGCAGCTCACCAACCCAGGAGCCGAAACGTACACTACCGAATTCGACCCACCATTTCAACGCAAGCACTTTCAGCTCATAGAGAGAGAGAGAGAGAGAGAGAGAGAGAGAGAGAGAGAACCTCGGAGCGAGCAATGGTGAAGAGCGCTTGGGCAGTGTTCCTGTACGCCAGGAGGCACACGACTCTACCGTCGTTCGCTGCGTGAGCGCACGAACGAATCCGTATAAGCCCAAAGTAAACTCAAAAAACTCAACACAAGCCGAGAGAGAGAGAGAGAGAGAGAGAGAGAGAGAGAGAGAGAGAGACCTTGGAACCGGGTGCGGACGATGTCGAGGGGGTGCGCGGCGGTAGCGCGGTGGTGGCGAACCTACGGCGGCTCTCGGCGGTGGCGTTCTCCCACCGAGTCAGCGACGGATCATCCGTATCGGCCCAAAGCAAACTCCAAAAACTCGACACAAGCCGAAAGCACCCGAGAGAGAGAGAGAGACCTTGGAACTAAGTGCGGACGACGTTGAGGGGTGCGCGGCGGCGACGGTGGCGAACCCGACGACGACTCTAACGGTGGCGTTCTCCCACCGACGGATCCGGCGATGGCGCAACGAAGGAAAAGCAAGTCTCGCGGGTGAGAGGTAAAGATAGAAACGAATTAGGGTTTTGGATTTTGGGTTGGCTTACAAACCGGTTCTCAAACCGGTTCCCAAACCGATCCGGCCGAACCGGTTCTCGGGTGGGTAATCCCTCGGAACCAGTTCTGGAATTTGGGAACCGGTTCCCGGACCGGTTTCAACCGGAACCGATTCCCGACCCTGTTTTCAGTGTGGGCCAGTTCGGGAACTGGGTTTACCCGGTCCGGTTGCACACCCCTAACCAGATCTGGCCCCAGCGAGGCTAGCCGAGGTTGCATGAACCAGATCGGCCGCCGCGAGGCTAGCCAAGGTTGCATAAACCAAGATCTGGCCACCGGCGAGGCTGCTTGAGGTCGAGCCGGAACCTCGCCGGCGGTCAAATCTAGGCTTGCGCGACGCCTGCCTAGGTCATGCAGACCTAGATCTGGCCGCCCCCTGAGGTCGCGCAACCTCAGGTAGCTTGGCTGGCGGCCAGATCTAGGTTCCTTAGACCTTGGGCAACCTCACCGGTGGCTAGATCTGGCCGCCGACAGTTGGGGTATGTGGAAGATGCTTGGTAAAAAAAAAAAAGAGAGAGAGAGAGAAGTCAACGGATGAACAATAGAGATGGACTCGCATTTCCCAAATCTTTGAAAGCCTAAAGTAGGTCCCACCTACTTTAGGCTTTCAGCATTTCAAAAGGGAGCATTTGGCCAAGGGGAGTTGTAAATGCCGCACCAAAATTTTTTCCCAAGGGGTTTTGGGGGCCCAAAGCCCCTTGGGAAAGCCAAACCAAATGGGGCCACAGTGTATAAATGTATTCATAGAACATGGCCTAGTGTCAAAATGCATTACATGTATGCCTTACATTCACCTACATAAATCGCCCCTCGACAAAAACCAATTTACTTTCAACTAAATATTCTTTTTATATTCCAAAAAGACGGGTAAATATACATAGGGATGCTGATATGACTATGATGGAAGCATTCATTCGGTTCTGTTACAATCATTGATATTAAATCCTCCGAAACAAGAGTGGACATACTTTTTTTCGTTGTTGGGTTATTTCAAAATTTTCAAAATCCTTTTTTTTTTTTGTAACGTTTGTGCTTCTAGAACTCCTGTGATTATGGGTAATTCAAGAGTCTTGACTTGTTAAGCTCCTTGGGCTCATTTTTGGGCCACTGAGGTCCTGTTTGGTAACCATCCAAACATGACCAAATTCTGATTCTTTGTTCCCGGGAGTAGTTTGGGAACAAAATCGTGTTTGGTAAAATTTTTGTTTTCGAGAACAAATTTCTATTTTTTTGTTCCAAGAAGTAGATTTGGAACAGAATCAAGAATAAAAAAAAGTTGATTCTTGTTCCGGAAACAAATCTAAGAATCAAAACAACTCTTCCTCTTCCATTTTCTCTTCTTCTTCTTTTTCTCTTTTCTTCTTCTTCATCGACCGTTGTCCACCATCGTCCGCCGCCGCCGTTCGCCGGACTTCGCCGGTCATCGGTGACTAGTCCGGCGAACTCGCCGGACCTCGCCCTAGCTAGGCAAGCCTCACGACGCCCAGCCCCGGCGAGGCTTGCCCAGCCCTGACGAGGCCGGCCAGGCCACCGACGAGGGCCGGTGACACTCCGGTGAGGTCGCTGGCCTGAAGAAAGAAGAAGAAGAAGAATAGGAAGAATAGGAAAAAAGGAAAAAAAGTATAAAATTATTTAAAAATTAAAAGAAATTGAATTGAAACATAATCAATGAAGACGGTACCAAACACAATTCTATTCTAGAATCATAAATTTTGGACAATTACCAAACGGCTTAAAATGCTTAGAATCTGTTTCCGGGAACAGAATAAAAAAAAATTATTTCTGATCAAAATCTACTCCCGGGAACAGAATCGTTACCAAACGCGCCCTGATTTGCAGAGGAGGAGGATTTAAACAGAGGTGGGCTAGACTTTGATACTATAAGCCCGGCAAGGCAAGTTCAATGCATCTCGTCCTCCCCCAACCCCAAAATGCAAAGGCTCGATGGGTTAATTTTTTTTTTTTCTGTTAGTTTTCGACTTTTGATCTTATTTTAATTCGTGGAATACAAATATTGCATTGTAAGTGCATCTATGGGGCGAATTTATAACATGTTGCATTGTATGCGAATCTATTTATTACCACCGAATCTACCGATTTTATATGTATATATCGCCATTAGTGGTTCGTACTGGGATATGGAGGATTGAGAGACTAGGCCTTGCTCTTTAGGGTGAATTTTTTCATCAGTGAATAGAATGGAGCTGCTAGCCATGATGTTCCCTGCAATTGTCCACTGTCTAGGCTTCAGCTTTCCAATGAAATGCTATGAGAAGTTTCGGACAATATTATGAGTAAAGAATTCCAATGTTCCTTCTCCTAAGATGAACCTTGAGCCATCAAAGCCTTTCAGACTCAGCTTGGCTCGGTTGCCCTATGCAATCAACGCTTCAAAAGGCGAAACTCTCGTTGTAGTTTGGCAACTTGAGGGACGGACGCCAATTGTGGTCCAAAAGCGAAGACTCTGAATTGGGTGAATGGTAGCCAAACATGCGAAACTCTGTCAACACGCACCTGCTGTTATATTTTACATATCGCATCAAGTATGTTTCAACCTATTTCCACCTCCGTACTATATTAATTAAACTTATAATTAAATTTGAAAATTACGTACCCATCATGAATAATGTGATAAAGTATTTAGGAAGAATGATGTGTCGCAATATCTTATGTTATGCTTGACATGTGCTCGACACTAAGATATCGTTGTAATCGATATTAATTTTGCTAAAACTGGTCATTTTACATTCATTGCATTTGCTTTAGATGCTTTAGATGTTTCTATGTAAAAAAAGAAAAAAACTAGTTCCATTTATTATAATATATGTTGAGATTCAATTCAATTCTTGATTCTCAATTTATGAATTTGACTTTCTGGATTAAGGTTCGTACTTCGATTGAACAGTTATTGCTCCAATTCTTTCGTAATTTATTACAAACAAGAGTGGTCTTACTACGTAGATGAAAATGCAACTTGCTGTATAGAAACATTCTCAATCTATGGTCAAGCAAAGGCGAAGATGTTAACCATGCGGAAAGTTCTTGCTTGTTGAAGTGCTCAAGCCTCAAAGACGACCAAGTCATATCTCGTCTCTTTTCCCTTTCTTTTTTCACTGACCTTTTTAGGTCGCAAGTCATTATCCATATCGATGTCATGAACTAGATGTCATCGAATTATTGACTAAATACTTATCTTCCTTTCTTTTTCTTTTTCTTTTTCTTTTTTATATCAATGGGCGTTTGGAATTCTCTATTCTCGACATCTTAAATTCAAACTTGCAAATCTGAATGCATTAGGTCAATATTGAGGAGCCATGCTTAAAATCGCTTGAAAAAGCGGACCAATTGAGTCATGCGAAAGCCAACCCGAAGCCATCCAACGACTAAGACAAACAAGAAGAGAGAATCCATACAAATTAACAAAGGAGAAACACAGTACACTACCAATGGCTGGAGCCAGTTCTTGCAAGTTGATGAACCTGTCGATCTCGAGCACAACTAATAACCGAATTTTTTAAAGACCACATGAAACAGGTGGAGCGCGGGTCGCACACGTTAGTTAGCCGGCGTAAGGAGCTTAATCGGATTATATCCGACAAACGACGAAAAAATTCTTAACCGATCCGGTCGCATGTAAGCTCGGAGCATCTGGATCTTTCGTGTCGATCGGTCCCGGTGGGAGTTGCACGAACTAAGGAAAGGAATGTGTTGGGCTCGCACGACCCGATGCACCCGAGAACGACTCCAAATGGACATCTTACATGCTTCGCCGGCGCGCCTTGGCCTTTCGCGACGGCGTCATTCGGGATGCCCAGAAATTGCAGAAAGCATCTCCTCGTCGGCCCTCCTGGTGGATCCGCCGTTGCATGGAATGCCCAAAAGAGCTCTCGACAGAAAGAGAAAATCATCACGAATCTGGACAGCATTTCCTCAGACTCAACTCGAGGCAGAAGGCCAGCTTTTGAAAGCCGACCACTGTTCACCCGAAACCGAGAAACGAAAGATTAATCAACACCACTGACCTTCGACTAGCTGTCGTGTCTCTGCGTTGCCATTTGCCTTGAAACTGAGCTCGTCGCCGCGTATTCCGGACAAGACATGCAAAACGAAGGTTTGCCACACGGGAGAAATGGTGCCGGCGGCCTGATCTCGTTGGCGCGAGAGTACTACATGGAGCAACTCCGTCGACAGAACAAACCCACGTTGAGTTTTCGGAGAAACCCTTTCTGATATGGAAACTCTCCTTTGTAAACACGACATGTCTGT
Source organism: Eucalyptus tenuipes (assembly GCA_014182365.1). Lineage (NCBI taxonomy): Eukaryota > Viridiplantae > Streptophyta > Magnoliopsida > Myrtales > Myrtaceae > Eucalyptus > Eucalyptus tenuipes. Next base: position 23,958,855 of record CM024538.1, on the reverse strand, counting down.
CCGAACCGGACGCACACGGACATCGTATAATTAAGGTTACATTTAACCGGTTGGTTGACAGACCTGACTCATAGGGCAACTGCAAGGGAGAGAACCTACGGCATTTTCGAACGCAGGATTTGCTATAGTCAAACCCTAGGAGATCTGCCAAGGGTATCTAGAGTTTGTAAAACCGACAACTCCCCAGGGTTTGTTCTGAAACGTACACCGGAAGGAACTCCATGTAATACCCACTCACCAAAATGCAGAGGACGACCAAGGCCGACGGCGTCATCACTCCTGCGTAGCGAACCTCGGCCATGCTTCTTCGAGGTAGAAGGCAGCTTGACTCAGGAAAGAGAGAGAGATATATAGAGAGAGAGAGAGAGAGGGTGGAGCTTTGGGCCTGACTCTCCTGCAACTCTGGGATCGTTCGCTTATATAGAGGGAACCCATGTCCCCGGATTGATTAATGCTGGTTTTGATTTCTTGCTGGGTGGATTTACATGTGGCTGAGATTTCCTCATACCTTAATCTGCTTCCCTGTCACTGATGTCACGGTCCTTGCGTCAGCCGAGTTTAGCTTAATGAAATAGACAAGGAGCTTGGATGTGGATGTTTATGCTATGGAGCTTGATGGGCATCCTCATTAGCAATGTTATCCACATGCACGCGGCCGGCATGTCCACATATCTTATGTAGTTCGCCCTACACATAGGATGGTATCATTTTCCTAGAAAGAAAAATAATGTGATATATGCTACTTTAGGTTGCGAAAACTTATCTACCGTTAAGTTAAGCCGTCCCATGAGTATGGCAACCGTTTGGTAAGGCACTTTGGATTAGACTTGAGTACTTCATTGCTCGAGTTAAGTACTTGATTGAACCCGATTCATCTTTGGCAGGTTTGACAATTTTGATCGGCTCTAGGGTTCAAGTGCTTTTGGTTAATCTTGCATGATCTAATAGCTGTCTTAAGCGCTTGGCACTAGACATTTATGAACAAAAGAGATGATTAAAGTGAAAGTTAAAAGTTATGTTGGATTGTTTTCATGAGTACTGAGGATCCCAATAAATATGAGTCACAATCTAAAAGCACCGACTAAAATCAAACTCAAAAGAGGGTACTTTCTATTGAGGAGAATTGGGATAACAATTCACCAAGAACTAAACTAATCTAGGATCAATATCTCTCCCAAAATCAAACCAACCGAAAATCAACTTAACCCTAGTAACAACTATCAATATATAATGCCAAAATAATGAGAAGAAAAATACTAACAACAAAAGATTTAACGCAAATACCTAATGAGGGAAAAATCATAGGCTGTCAAAATTTTTTCACTAATTACTAAGAATAGTATAATACACAATGTAGTTTTCTTTAATCACACACCAGAAGCATCAACAATACAATCGTATTTCCACATCATAAAGATGGAATAACATATACAAAGCAAGAAAACTTTAATTATGATTGGAGAATTCAGAAAAGATTCTCAATAAACGAAACTGATCAATAACATATTCAAATTTGAACCAATCCCATCAATATTTAGCCTTCCAATATATATATCGCAAAGATTTCCCCTTTCCTTCTTCTCCTTCGCTCACTCTCGGCGCCCTCTCTCGGCGCACTCTCTCTCCTCTGCTCTGTCGGTCTATGGGCACGCACCAAGCCGCCCCCTCCTGCTTTCATAGTGCTTTTTTGACTTTTCTTCTTTTGTTTTTTTTTCCCTTCTTGCTCGACTGTAAGCTGGACCCCCAAGTGTCGGGCCGAGTTCGAACGAGAGAAACGAGGCGTTTTAGCTTGAAAGGATAGCATGCCCTTGACATGATCGATGCTTCGAGAAATTGATGGAGGGTCTTCAAATTCGTCTCCTGTAGACTACTAGTCTACTGTGTCGTTTGTACCCAGAACAGTCAAAAGTCGTATATCATAGCATTCTTCAGCGATTAAAGTGAAAGACGACAATGCACACCACCGCTCCTCGGTGGAACCCCTAACCAGAAAACCTTAAACGTGGAAAAATCTGGGCAATGATCAGGGGCAGGGGGGCACGTTCTCGGCATAATCAGCACGTAAGTGATGCTTTCCTTGTCTTGGTCATACAGCTTCGTGGAATAGCGATGCTCGACCGATTATGTATTGTCGAAAACGCATGCCCCACCACGTACGCTGCCTCTGGCGTGAATGATTAAAGAAAGCTCGACATGTTGGAACGCTTCAATGCGTTGACTTTTCATATGCATAAATCGACGACATTTCAAAGAAAACATTCAATTCACATCAGAATCTGATTAGACCCTTCTCTCCCTATCAATTTTTCGCTTCAGAGGAAGCAGCACCACGCAGTATGCGTTGCAAAGACTGGGAAAATTCAAATGGAAGGAGCACACGAATAAGTTGCCAGCGTTTCTTGCGCATTCTAATGCAAACTTTTAAGAATGACCTTCCCGACAGCGAAAGCGCAAAGAAAACCTGTGCGCCCGAGAGCATCGGAGCATTGAATCTGGGAACTTGCCTTTAACAGATGAGGCCATTTGTCGGGTCCTTGTCGCGGGACCTGATGCTATGCTCCCAGCTCATCCCTACCTTGAATGCATCAGTGCAGTTGGCCATTGATTTAGATGTTGCTAGGGCTCCAAAAAACCATGTCGTGACAAAGTGACCGGAGGGAGAGCAGCTCGGCTTTTCTTACCTGTACCTCACAAAAGTGCATGATTGAGCACATGCCTGCTAAGGCACAACCCAGAAGGATGGGAAAATACAAAGATGGCTGTCAGAAAAGACTCCTGAGGGAGAAATTTCAATATCAACGAGTTTGAGTCATGTCAATGTCGCCTGGCACCTGTGCATATGAGCATCGTCGGCAGGGGACCCGAGACGTCTGCCCCATGGATGCAGACTCTTCGGTTAAGTTTCTAATTATGCTACATGCCCAATGGGAATGAAGAGTGACATGCAGTCATGGATACATTAATCATAAACCAGATGTTACTACCGGCACGCAAGGATCTGGTGCAACACCATTTGCTCACACTAATTCGGAATTAAGTAGGTATAGATTGCAATTGTCGTCCATCGTTTTTTTTGGTGTTGATCTGGACCAGTTACCAAAGCCCGCAACCGTGCTGTGAATATTGAAGTATGAACAATAGATGGCAATGTATGAGGCTGAACAATGGATATATAAGACCTTCTTTGATCTTCTCGGGTGACCAAACCCAAATAAAATAAGCGGCGCAGCCATCAGCACAGGACTGATGGTGGGTGGAGATTTAGCTGGTTTGACCACTTTCTAGAGATGCCTGCTCCAATGATCTCACGGCTTTAACTCTCGCCCAGAGACCATCTGAAAAGAACGTCTCTTGGTGAAATACAGCTTCTACTAGGTATCACTTTTCACTTGCTTGGCTCACAGCATGTTCCAGCTACTAAAAGCTATCAAATCACCTAAGCAATTCAACCGATGAATAAAGTTGTAGATAATGGACACGTATAATGTATGTGACATTAACAACAAAGTGACATACAACGAAGGGAGTTCAATACAAGGACAAGACCTCAAAACTTTTAAGCCGCTTTGGAAATCCAAAGCACCTTGACCAGCCAATCAATTCACATGCTAATCACTCAGATTATCAACAGTCTCCACTACCGCCTGTCGAGCACCCAGTGCTGCAAAATTCTGTGGTTTGAATGTGTGTAGAGAACACTATAAGATGCGGTATAAAGCAAGCAATGACCCAACAAGAACGCAAATTTTTTAAAAAGACTGCCTTTAGGAATGAAAGTTCCATCTGCTATAGAACCAATATGAGCCTGCACAGTTCATTTTCCACCCTTCTTGGCAGCAGACTTGGTCACCTTGGCTCCACTTGGGTCCTTCTTCTCAACACTCTTGATGACTCCAACAGCCACAGTCTGACGCATGTCCCTAACAGCAAAACGGCCCAGTGGAGGGTACTCAGAGAAAGTCTCCACAACCATAGGCTTAGTGGGAATCATCTTCACAAAACCCGCATCACCATTCTTCAAGAACTTGGGTTCCTTCTCAAGCTCCTTACCAGAACGCCTGTCTATCTTAGTCAAGATCTCAGAAAATTTGACGGCAATGTGAGAAGTGTGGCAGTCGAGGACGGGGGCATATCCATTACCAATTTGACCTGGATGATTCATGATGATGACCTGAGAGGTGAAAGTAGCAGCCTCCTTGGCAGGATCATCCTTTGAGTTAGAAGCGACAAAACCACGCTTCAGATCCTTCACGGCAACATTCTTGACATTGAAACCGACATTGTCACCAGGCAAAGCCTCCTGGAGGGCTTCATGGTGCATTTCTACAGACTTAACTTCAGTTGTCAATCCAGAAGGGCCAAATGTGACAACCATACCAGGCTTGAGGATCCCAGTCTCAACACGTCCCACGGGGACGGTTCCAATACCACCAATCTTGTAGACGTCTTGTAAGGGAAGGCGGAGTGGCTTGTCTGTGGGCCTCTTGGGCTCTTGGATCAGGTCAAGGGCCTCGAGGAGTGTAGGGCCCTTATACCAGTCAAGGTTTGTGGACCTCTCAATCATGTTGTCACCCTCAAAGCCCGAAATGGGGACAAATGGAATCTTATCGGGGTTATAACCCACCTTCTTCAGGTAGGAAGAAACTTCCTTAATGATTTCATCGTACCTTGCCTTGGAATACTTAGGGGTAGTGGCATCCATCTAGACAATAATTAAAGAAGAAACAGAGGTTACTGTCATTGAACAGCAAAAACTTTCATGCTTAACTAGCCATAGATTGCCGGAGATTACCTTGTTGCAGCAACAGATCATCTGCTTGACACCAAGAGTGAAAGCAAGCAAAGCATGCTCCCTAGTCTGCCCATCCTTAGAGATACCAGCTTCAAAACCACCAGTCGTAGAGTCAATGATCAGAACAGCACAGTCAGCCTGTGAGGTACCAGTGATCATATTCTTGATGAAGTCACGGTGACCGGGAGCATCAATGACAGTACAGTAGTACTTGGTGGTTTCGAACTTCCACAAGGCAATGTCAATGGTAATACCACGTTCACGTTCTGCCTTGAGCTTGTCCAACACCCAAGCATACTTGAAAGACCTCTTGTTCATCTCTGCAGCTTCCTTCTCGAACCTCTCAATAACACGCTTGTCAATTCCTCCAAGCTTATAGATCAAGTGTCCGGTGGTGGTCGACTTCCCAGAGTCAACATGGCCAATGACCACAATGTTGATGTGAACCTTCTCCTTACCCATAGTGAAACTTTAACGAACTAACAGCTGGGAAAAGGAGAGAGTCGCTTGTTAACAAGAAGGAATAACAAACACCAGCCATCAACCATCAAAAATCATTTAACGTAGTAAAAGGAAAACAGAGATCGTGATTGATTAAAGTGTGCGACAGGATGAAAATAGACAGACGGTCTCAAAACACGATCTTAGTGTCATGAGAAGCATCGGCATTAGAACTTATCATGCCAAAATGACCAAAACATTCCATTACCAAGAATAAATCCATTGAAACGAAGCCTGACAAATTCTGACAAGGCCAAACTATTTTTCCACAGATACACAAGTCAACTATTCATTTCCTCGAAAAGGGATAAGGGAACAAGATCAAAACCAAGGTCAAGATATGCCAGGCCAAGCCAACAAAATGGATATCAATATCTACTCCACGTTCGAAGAGAAAGAATGGGGTACGGTCTTATGCCGGATAAAAATTAACAAAATCAAGCTTGCAACAGATAAAATTCATGGCAAGCGGACACCAACAAGCACGCCAATTCACTCACAAGGCAATATAGCTGCTCTTCGATCAACACTAGCCGGACAAGCTTCGGCAAAACAATAGTTCTCCCCATCACCGAGCGAAAGAACTAGATCGAGCGCACGAACTTGAAAACGACTATGCACCAGCAATACTCACGCGCAGAGCAACCCCGTCCCATTCAGCAGACAGGCTGACCAAGAATTCCGGCACTCGACTACGAAATATGACTACCCACCATTGGACTCTACACATCCATTCACTCTACTCACCAGCAATGACACTCCAAAGCCATCACGAACGAGACACGCCAGACAATCACGCGCTAAAAATAATCGAAAGAAAGGCGAGATCTGAGCAGCGCCCCATCAATTCGATCCAAGCAAACGAAAACGGAACTGCAGAGTATAAATGATCAAATAACGAAAGCCGCGCGGCAATGAAAAAAAAACAGAGCGAAAGAGCTGATCAAGGACGGGACTCGGGACTCGCCTCAAAAGAACGAGAGGGCCTCGGGAATCGCCGGGGCCCGCCGCGACGGGAGACGGGAGAGGGCGGAGAGATGACGACGCTGCGGGGGAGGAAGGGTTTAGGGTTTCTGCCCCCCACCGCCGGGGAGCTTCCCCGGGTTTTATAGGAGAAGCGGGGCTGCACGTCTCGCAAATGCGGGCCTTCACTCGAAAGCGGCGGTAACCGACGGACCCCGATCGCCCTCGATGCGAGCCCAGCAGAGGAGGGGTCAGTACGCAGTACACTCCCCCTGTGGACCCCTGCCTTCGATCTTTCCCTCTTTGGATTTTCGAACTTCTTTTTTTTAGAAAAAAAAAGTTCTCCATCTCTTTAATTTGTTTATTATTAGTTTTTTTAAAAATAATTCATTGACATCACGTCACAAAACAACGTGATTTCTTGTCCGATAATTTTTAAAAATAGTAAAAGTTACCGAAAATTCTAAATTGTGCCCATTGTAATGCATCTATCTCAAACATTTTTTCATGACATCAAAAACTTTAATTTTTTTTGTATCACAAAAAAAATTTAAAATAATTATATCATGGCAAGCGGAGTTTCGGATTTTTTGTAACTTTTTTTTAACTAATACTTAAAAGAGCCATGTGGAAATTGAAACTATTGTTAGAGATCCACAAAGGATTTAGCATGCGTTTGGTTAAGCATTTGCAATGGGCTTTGAGCCCGCTTGGTTCAACTTTGAGGAAATGGCTTTGCATTTATCCAAGTATCTTTGAGTGAATGGACATTTTGTGAATGCAAATGTATTTGGAAACTTATTTTTTATGTATATTTTACAAAGTAACTTTGAGGTGAAAAGAAAAAGGGAAAAAGGAAAAGAAAAGAAAAGAGAAGAGGAGAGGAGATGCAGCTGAAAATCGTGGCCGAGCGGTTGGTGGCGGTGGTGCTGGTGGCGGTGGTGTCGGTGGCGATGGTGATGGCGGTGGTAGTGGGGGAGGCGGGTGGCGCAGCCTCAGGCGGCGACGCCCTGGGTCGCGCCTCGACCTCAGGCGAGGCTTCCCGGTGGCCAGACCTGGCCGCTCGTGGCTGAGCGCCGCTCCCGGCTGAGCTTCGCGGTAGAGAAGAAGACAATGAACAGTGTTTTTTTAGGGCAAAAGGGGAAAATATGATTATCAATAAGGGCAATATTGGAAAGAAAAAAATTCATTAACCCTTATACTAGCATTCCAAATGCTAGCATTTGGCCAAGGATACCTTTAAATGCTAAACCAAACGCCTAAAATTTTTCCCAATGGGCTTTCCGGGCTGAAAGCCCATTGAGAATGCTAAACCAAACAGGGAGTCCAATGCAAATGCTGAAAGCCCAAAGCTATTTGGGGAAATGCAATTGTGTTTGGTAATTTTTTTTTGCAAATGGACTTTGAGTAAAATTTGTGTTTGGTAAAAAAAACTTTCGCAATGGGCTTTGATGGGTATAATGTGTGTGTGTATAAATATATATATTTTTAAATCAATTTAGTTAACAAAATAGCGCAATCAAAATAATGGGGATTTTGTAATGGCATAACTTTACATAGTAACCAACACCAATATTGGCTTACTCTCAATCCCTCTTTCGGAAGGGAGCGAGTTCGAGTCACCGTGTTCGCTTATGCGACTTACCTGCAACTTGTGGGAGGTGGGTCCCCGTAGGTCACCCCGGGTTTACGCCGCTGGCGTTCGACTGTACGGCGGTCCCGGATTACCAAAAAAAAAAATTGCATAGTACTAAAAGTCAAAATTTCTATACATTCTTTTGGAAAACGATACATCGTTTATAAAGGCACACGACCCTATCCTCACAAAGTGTTAATATTATTTAACGTGATCGATGACGGTCCCTAATATTTCAAGCCAAAATCTATCACGTGACACTTTTATTATTGTACAACTTATTACCGGTTCAAGTGTGCTCGAGGTAATCACAAACCCTTCCTATATGAGAAAGGAAAGGTAGAGATTCGAATCCCCACATTTTCAGAGGTTGGGATTGAGGCGATTTAATTTCAAAGGTGAGATACAACTCCCACGTTTTGCAATAAAGTAAGGTAAAAGTCTGAGAGTGAGAATTAGAATGAGAATAAATTATAATTGACAAAAAAAAGCGTGCTTAAAAACGATCATTGTAAATTATTTTTAATATCAAACCACGTTTTGCTGAAGAAATTGAGTATTTACATAGTTTTTTTTTGCCAAAATAACAGGCATGCAACTAAAATACCCATAGTTGGTCCGTATTCAGCATCAGTTTCCATTCGCAAGCTCGATTATTTTTCATTTTTGGTGCAACATCATAATTAATTAATCATAAAACTAGTAACTTTAACTCGATGGAGAAATAAAATATTTTAAAACTATTTTCTTTTCTTTTCTACCATTTTACAAAATTTCTTATTTAGAAAACAACCCATGAACGGATGTTTTGCTATTCTCTCGAAAACTAAAAGCAAAATCCAATCAAATTTTGGAAGAGGGAAATGAGACGAGGATTATTCGGAGAATCATGCATATAAAGAAAGTACGCGGTTACTTAATGAATAGGTAATTAGTATCATTTATTAGGCGATTATTTTAAAAAAAAATCAAAGACGAGATAAATGATAGTTTTAGCTCGATAGTATAAAAGACGGAATATGTAATTATAAATACTTCGAAAAAAAAAAAGTCAATTTGACCAGAATGGAAAAAGGAACAACAAAAGAAAAGAACTGCTCGAATTCATTCAAAAAGCTCTGCAACATCAACAAAACAAAAATTGAATTGAAGGAAAAACTTCACCGGACAATCCGCTCCCCCCCGCCCCCGGTTCGGTCTCTTCCGTCACTCCCTTCTTATTCACCGGAGATAAAGCCTCAAGCAAAAATTCAGAAGTCCGCAACCAGATCGCCGCCGTCGAAGCCCTGATCGGGACCGCCCGCCGCCTCCGGCGAGGGCAGTATCACGGACTCCCTCTGCGCGCGGAGCAGCTCCTCCAACCTCTTGTCGCTCACGCCGAACGACCTGGCGAGCTCGGGCCCGCCCATGGCCCGGAGCACCGAGTTCCGGCCCGCCAGGAACTGCGGCCTGTTCCTGCGGGCCGAGGTCGTGAACCCGAAGAACTCGAGGGGCGCGCTCTTGGAGGAGATTTGGCAGAAGGGGAAGTACCTCGGGATCCAGAACACGTCGCCTTCTCTCACCCGCGCGTTCATCGCCGACGACCCGTTCGGGTACCCGATCTGGATCGTGCCGGAGCCGCTCAGGACGATGCCGTACTCGGTCGCGGTCGGATTCACGTGCGGCGCCATCATGGAGCCCTGCGGAAATTCGATTCCGTGACCAAGATAAAAAGACTGTAAGCTACGAAGATTAATGAAAACTTGGTCGTATCAAACTTCCTTTAGACCTTCTCTCATGTTCATGTACTTACCGGGGATAAATTAACGAGATAGATGCCGATTCCGGAGTGCCGGAGAGGCTTGTAATCATACTCGTCGAGCGCAACGCTCCATCCGTAATCGTTCCTGAAATCGGGGCTCCGGTCGTAGAGATTGCACGAGTCCGGCGCGTGGCGATGTCCCCATTCGTCCCTGCTTCCCGGCCTCCTCCTGCGTCCCAACACCGACTCCAGCAACTTCCTCCACGACCACTTGATCTGCTCGTCCTCGTCCTCTTCCTCGTCCCCGTGCTCCCGGACCGCTTTCCGGAGATGCCTTAGCCTGTCTTGCTCATCCCACTCCATGAACTTGGACCATGCGCTCGGCCGGTGAGAATCGCTCATGTGCACGATCGGACCTTCTATTTCCCGGGACAATATCTCCTGCACTTCTCCCCTAGAAACCTGAAACAGCCACCGCATTCACAATAGATGTCGCATCTTATCGCAGAAAAAAGTCGAAAAGTTCGAGCAATTTCTTTAACAGAAGTGACGTAATTGTCTGCTCACATTAAACGCGGTGGCCAGCGTCTGTGGATCGAATCCAGTGAGTATTGATGCAGGGTTCGGCCCTCCGCCGAGGAAGAAAGACTGTTGAGTCGCGACAACATGTTAGAAAACTCTAGCCAAACCACATTGTTTCGATCTCTAGGAACGACTTTCGGACAGATTACCTGGAAATTCCTCGTCGGCAAGTCCTCCTCGGACGTGTCGATCTCGATGCTGCAAATGACGCGGAGCTTCTGGCTCTCTCCAGTGTTCACCAGGTAGAAGGCGGAACCGGCGGGAATCCTGTACACGTCCCCCTTTCGCAGGCTTCTCTCGACGGGTTCGTTTCTGTATATTGTCCCGAGCCTCGCTTCTCCTGCAAGCAATCAAACCAAGCCTTTTGAATCATGCCCGTGGCAGTCCAGAGCAAGAGCCGATAATGCACTCGAGACTTACCTTTGCGGACGAAGAGGACTAAGCCGGAATCAGTATACTGAGGGATGAAGAGAGTGCTGGGTTCCATGTTAATGAAGCCGATGCGCGTCGACCTCTCAGCGCTCCTCCGGCTTCGGAAGCTCCTCAGGACCCTCATCTCGCCGGCGTCCGTGTGCACCACCCGCTTCCAGTCCCGCAGCAGGAACTCTTTCTCTCCTCTGTGGTGCCTCTCTTCCATCTCTTCCCCTCTCCCCTCCAGTCTCCTCCTCCTCCTTCCTCCTCCACCTCGCCATGGTGGTGGTGGTGGTGGTGGTGGTGGTGATGAGCAGCCGCGCTCGCCAGGCCGTAGCACAGCACGGCGAGCAGGAGCAAAAGGGTCGCTTTAGTTCCCATTGCCGAGTCGCTCTGTGCACACACTCGATCAGTCTATATCGCTCGTCCCGCACCAGTTCGCTCTGCGGTTTTCTTGCTGTGTAGCGAGCTGGGAGCGCGTATATATGATGGGGGGGAGAGCGAGAGCGAGAGGATCGAGGGTTCGGCGACGTGGGAGTTTGTTGATTTGCTGGACGACTTCCGGGGAGACACGTTTGTCGTCTGGCGAGAAATATGCGACGATCGGTTTCTGACATGGACGAAGTCTTCGCTCTCCATGCATGCGCGGCTCCTGTTTCCTCCACCATACTTCGTGCCGCTGCTCCCTCCTCTCTTCTTCGCCGCTCGGCTTATCAGTGGACGGCGGGCCTCAGAGAATTGGGCCTACGAATCCGATTTATAATTCAGAAAAATTTATTGAGCTTTTGATGCGTAGATGGGCCTGAGCGGCCCTGTTAAAGCACTAGGCCCATTATCAATTCCACCCAGTGTACACACAAATGCTCCAGAAAAATTAGGAGATTCTCCAAAAGAAATACAGGATTTAGCTTCTATCGTTGTAATTTTCTAATTGCCCCAAAGTCTTATTGCAATGTCATGAAGAGCACACACCCTTAAACCAAAAAGAAAAAATAAAGAACGGACTAAAAAGGATGTCCGAAGTCTTTATATCCTTGAGATCGTGGCATCTTCTTATCTTTTTACTCGCAAAGAGATAACATGCATCAACAATGATTGAGGCAAATCATTAAATAACATAAAGCATGTCCACGCTCGATAGTTTCTCTAGGAATGAGGCAAATCCTTTTTATGGTGCTCGAGGCAAGTGACACTATTGCGATGGTGCATCTTGGCTTATGCAAATTTGACATATACAGATAGCCGTGAATTGGGGTGTCCTCATTTTCGTAAATTAATTTTGTATCAACTTAATTCCAATTGGCTCTTACCAAAAAAAAAAAAGCTTAATTCCAATTGGCTAGCATTTAAATAACAAATTATAATTTTATCTCACTTCATAGCTTATTTGGCGGGTTACTAACCGGCGAATGAACAATGGATAAGGTCGCACGGTCGAAAAATTCATGCCCAAGATTTTCGTCCCGTGGAAGTTAAAACCATCGAATATGCAAATGTTTTTTCTTTTTTATATTTTAATTTTTCGTAAAACGGTTGTCGTGTCGTGTGAGAGAAGGAAATGCGCCAGCGAAGCGTGTTCGAGCGGTCGGCTCTGTACGAAAGTCAAAAGGGCCCCCAGAAGGTGGCCCCAAACAGGCGGGAGCTGCAGGGGTACAACAGGGATTTCGCCATCAGACTTCAAATCCACTTCTCCTCGTCCGGAGGAGCAGCCACGAACGCAACCGGTTTCCCCCAACGAACCGCCCAACTCCCCGGCGATTCCAACGGTCACTCCCTCCACGACGCCCGAAAATGACCGATTCGCCATCCGAGCCCGCGCCCTATAAAGCCCGCGAGATCCCGATCGAGATCGAGGTCGTGAGCGACGACGAGATGGCGCTCCTCGAGACCGCCTTGACCGCCGCCGCCGCCGCCCGCGTTTCCCTCGCCGGAAGAGCCCTGCTCCCTCCCGTGTTTCAGAGAGGCGCCAGGTCCATCGGGTCCGCCTCGGCCCTCTCCAGAGGAGGCCGCCGCCGGGTGGCTCCGAACCCGACCTCGAGGACTTCGGGAACCGCGACGGAGGTCCGGCGGCGAAGGATGGGAACGCGGCGCCGGCGCCGGCGTTCTTGGACCGGTTCAGGAGGAAGAAGGGCTTGTCCGTCACGGATATTACCGGCGCGGTACTCTTCGAAACCTCCCCATTTTTCCCGATTCAGAGGTGGCATCTCGCTACGGCATGCAATGCGAAGATCATAAAGTAAAATCTGACTTGTCTTGTCATGTTGGCGTTCTTGTAGCTAATTTGCGCAATGGTCAAAATGCCTCTGGCTTTTTACTGGGTATAGTTTGAGCCACTGTTTCGACATGTCTGCGTAGTCTTTGTCGCTGCTATTGTTCCGATGTGTTTAAGGTCATGACTGCCTGCAAATTCAAATGTCGGCGCATAGTTAATACGGGGATGAGTCGGTTTATAGGTGGTGGGGAGATGAATTTGGATAAGAGGTAATCCACTCTTAACTGAAGATGGCAGTTGCAATCATCTGCTAATTAGTTGTCTGAATACCCTGCCCTGCATTGCTGCCTCGAAAGGCTGAGTTGCTCTCATTTATGCTTCGTGTATTGTAGTGAATGGAGAGATCGTCGTTAGATCTACTCAAGCTAAAAGCATGACTCTCCTAATTATGGACGTCCAATTATGTTGCTTTCATTGATTTCACTTGCGTAAATGGCAGGAGTGGTGTGAAAAGCAGATGGAGTTTGTTCTCCTTTCGGGGAAGAGGAAAACTACGAAAGCTATGAAAGCAGGTAGTGCTCGTCATGAGAAGCTTGAACAAGAGGTGTGCTTCTCGGGCTGCTTCCTCTTTATGCATGTGGAAAAAGATGCTTGGACATTTTTGTGGACTTTTGGAACTCAGTTGCAAGCAGACGCAACATCACGTCGAGTTGTCCGACTTTTACTTGATAAATGTATCCAATATTGAACTTATTGTCTATTTCAGTTTGTTCAAAGAGTTAAGGTACGCATAAAATCAAAGGAAGATGGTTGCGCTACAAGGTTCCTGAACTTTATAACAGGTGCTCAGCAGTTGTTGTTCGAGGGGTTTACTCGTGAATTGCCAATGTGAGTCCATGTGCCTGCATTTCCATTTCCCTCTTGGGGTCCTCTTTTTTGGTTGTTTTGGCAAGCATATCGCTGCTGCATCTCTAACTAACTTAGTTACACTGAAGAACATTGGCCTCTTTTGTAAAATATGTCAAGAAAAGGGTTCATTGGAAGAGGTAAGCGCAATCAGTTTATTTGCTTACCCCACTTAGGTTTTGTAAATAGAAAAGCCTAAATGAGGTCAAATAATGTGCAATATCTGTAATAGAGTAAACTATGAATATCGGATACATTTTGTTGACTTTTAATTGAGCGAGTAGGCAGTGCATCGCTCTGATCAACAACTTTGACAATACCGATTGTTAGAGTACCCAAATTGGGTTTACCCAGATCGCAATTCACTGATGCTGTAATGGTAGCGATGACTATGTTATTGCATCCTTAACTGCTAGGACGTCCAATATTCATGCTCGAACTAATCTGCAGCTGTATAGTACATCTTTTTGCGTCGAAAAACAGTGTTATTGTGTTAGGGAGAACTAAATGGCTTTAATTCCGTTTTATATGCTAGAATTAATTAAATATTCTGTGATGGGTCTTTAAATTATGAGTTTGTGTATGTATGTGTACTCCTCGCTAATGGGTAGTTTTTGCTTACATTTTCAGAACATGCTTTTTAGAAGATGCTTGGGTAAAGGGAGTGATTGATGAGGTTCGAATGCCTGTCAATGGAACTGAGAGAAACCCAATACTGGTGGACGTCAAAACTCGCGTCCGAAATTCACTTCCATCTGAACCGCAAAGAAGAAATGGAAGGTGTAACTTGAGGAATTATGAGTGAATCCATTTGAATCTCTATGCAAGTGCGGAAAACTCCCTTGCCTTGGTGTCTTAAGTTGAAGTCATCAAACACATTTCTTTCTACTGATATTTGCAGGTTTCAGTTGATGTGCTACAAGCATATGTGGGATAAATCAGTGGGCGAAAACTTCCCCACTACACAATTTTTTGATTATTATAATTTGAATCCTCATCACATTTTATCTGAAGATATCAGGGATATTGCTGCTAATGCAGGTCTTCCTGCAGAGGTAAAGAGTCCTTTTACCTCAATGAGTTACTTCCAATTCGCAGAAAGTTGTCTTGATCCTTCTGACTGACGCATTATGTGCATTTGTTAATGCTTTGTTTAATATGTTAAGATTAAATGCATGTTAAGATGGTAAGAGGCTCCTTAGGTTGTTAGGGGATTCTTTGGCCTTGCAATGATGCGCCTTTATCTGAAAAGACGTGCATGCAGCATCCTTTTGGGTTTGTCTATTGATTTGTATTACTGGGACAATAATCAGTAGGATGAAAACAGAAAGGACTTATTCATATAAGGAACACTTTCTGCACAACTTGTTAGGAACTTTGGTTCGCTCACTTTTCCTCTTCATGGATCATATTTGTTTTTCTGTTTGGTTTTCTGCAGAACCTTAATGAGATACTGAGATACTACAAGAACACATGTTCAATGCTACCCGAGGCTAATGATCAGCTGATACTTAGGTATGTCAGTTCGTGACTTGGCATTATTGTCCTCACATGCTTGATGATGCATGCGTTTTGAAGTTAATGCTTTAGGTTAAACTGCATCGTTCGAGGTGCATAAAAGATAGCTTTCAGGACTGATAGAAAATTTGGCCAACCATATGCTTTGTTTAATCTGATTTGAGTGTTTCTCTGAAGTTAGTGCTGTCATTACATTGGATATATACTGGCAGAATTTATTTGAGTTTTCACCTCTGAATATTCTTTCTTTATATGAGTTTTCACACGCGTGTGCCCACACATGCCCATTCAGATTGTTTTTCAGCCTTATAGAGGCCTCCGAGTTTTGGATGGATAACTTCACCTCATGCTGAAGCCTCTATAATACTTCTCCCCGAGAAATGCTTTGCTGACTTAGTTATTAAGTCGGCTCTAGATGCAACTGGAGTTCCCTTAATTGGCATTATCATTTTTTTCCCACACATGGCAAAGACTCTTATGTGACTTATACGAAGCAGGTATGAATTACAAAAAGATCATTCAGTGCTTGGCGAAGATTGGTTCACATTTGATCCAGACTGGTCTGTGGATGAAATCAGGACTCGTCTCGAGTTCTTGCGTGGTGAACGGGAAGCAACATACACTCCCAAGCAGGAGCGGTGGAAATGCAGCTTCTGTGAATTTGCTTCAGTGTGTCCCGCAAGGGCCATCGATGCAGCGACTTCTGGATCTGCAGATTTCCATCAGGGCAGTACATACAGTTGAAGAGGAATATAGTTCTGTTGTGCCATGTCCCCTACAGAGAAGCTGCCTTTTTCGAGCTTCTTTGTTCCATGCCTGCTTGCTGGATTCAGTCTTGAAGTTGCCTTCTGGGCTTTGCTTATTTAGCAATTACTTGTATTTATCGTGTAATGATCGGTTAATTGTTGTTCTTCATTTTTTTTTTAATTCGTTTCTTGATTAGTAATTTTTCTCGAGATACTGAGGTTATTTATTGCCCTTTATCGGTCCAATGTGTATGGTTAGAATCAAAATTGAGAAAATGTTTACTTTTATATTCACCACATGACACTTAACTTAAATCTGGGCAGACTTATGATGAGATATATAATATTTCAATTTTGATACGTTATTACTTATTTAAAGTATAACTTACACATGATACTATACTTTTCACTTTTAACTATATAAATAATGCTACCTCCAAGTTACAAGTAAAATTTATCTAAATTTGCGATATATATCTAAAATAAAGTATTGAAAGTTGAATATTATTTTAGAACATATTGCTTATATTTATTTATCACTTTAGCTTTTTGCACTACAACTTCTCCGTTTCATCTCAAAATTCAAGTAAGTTTTGAATTATTGGCAACGAGTTGTGGTCTTTATATGATTCTTCAATCAAACTTTAACGCTTAAAGATGAAACTTTTTAGTATATTAATATCCCTTTAGTGTATAAAAGCGAAAATGAAAGACATTTTATATTCATCCTCCTTTCTTTGATACACTATTTGCATAACTTGAGACATTGTATAAAAGCGTTTCTAGAATTTAATTTACTGCATTTATTATATTGTTATATTCCTTGCATTCTTAGGTTGATATATGGAATGTATTTTTTACTATATTTCCATGATTCATGAAACATAACATTATGATGTCCTTTTTCCCCCCTCTGTCAATCTTTGCCATCATAAAATTATTATACTTAAAGTTATGAATATAATAATGCAATAATTTTCAGCTCCTTATATCGCCTCTTTCGACAAAATTTATTGGTTCAAACTTATGGACATACACATGTCCAGCCGAAGTATAGGCCAAGTAGTCATAGATTTAGTAAATTTAGTGATTTTGGAAACGCTTGATAAAATTTAATTCTGCAATAAATAATAATATTAGCATAGAAAAATACACGTTCATAAATGCTCGAACTTCGAACTTCCATACACTGAATTTTTTTTGAAATTGCTAACTATCAGAAGTAATAATTTCAAAAAGGTCAGTAACTTTTCCAATAAAGAAGTGAATCTATATCGACAACCAAATAACATTTTTAAAAATTACTAACCATTAATAATAATGAAAATAATGATAATTATGATTATCGATTCTTGAGTCGGGCCGATTCCATCCTAGAACTAAGAATTTGACTAGACCGATTTAGAGTTTTGGCAATCTCCTTTTATTTAATCTTTAAAGGAAAAGGAAAAATTGAAAAAAATATATCAATCCGGTCTGATTAGGTCGGTCCCAACAATTTGGTTCTGCACTCGTAATTAGGAACCGGATCCAAAAATTTGAAATCAAGGATCGCCTAGAATCAGTCGATTCGATCCGGTTGGGTCGGATGACGTGCACACTCCTAAATAATAACAATAGCCATAATTGTGACGATAATATTTATAAAGTTCACTTGAGAACCGGTGAAGGAGTCCGTCCATCACTATTGCAATGCCCAGCACGGCGACGCTGCTCCTCCGTTAGCAGCAATCGCAACGGTCGGAATCGCCGATCCTCGAATCCTCCCCGCGCACGCCGGCTAGGGTTCCGGCGAAGCTCCTCCATTTATCAGGGTGAGATCCGGTTCTCGCTTCAGTTGCCCCGATCGGAGTCTCGGTCTCCGATTCTTCAGCTTCACATCTGCATTTTTTGCCGCGAGTTCTGTTCAATCAAAGTCGATTAGCTTCGCTCTCTCTGCATTCCGGCTGCTTCGACTTTAAGCCGTAGAAATGCGCTGCGATGTTCCTTAGCTTGTGCTGAACTCGTCCTCGGATTCCGCGTACAGGAGTGCTCGGCGGCTTATGCAGTTATGCGCGCGTTGTGCGTGAACTGATGTTCGGATGCGAGCGTTCTGTGTGTAACTTTTAGATTGTGCTTCTTACAGAAATCTAATCTGTGATTGAATTCGTGTCCGGCGTTCTCGTAGTCCTTCACCATTCAGTGATTGAACTCGAGTCCGACGTGTGAACGAGGGACCGAGGCTTCCTTGCGTAGGAAGTGGTGGGAAGATGCTCTTTGGTATTCTCTTTTCTTGGTGTGCGGTCTGATTGGTCGTTCGAACCCTTCGCAGATTGTTTTGGTGTGAACGGCCCTTCGACATTGATGAAAAAGATCGTTCAGTTGAGAAGGAAGCTGAATCCCATTGCTTATGCTTGCTGGTTCCTGAAATTTACACTCGGTTTCACCCTTTTCCTTTTTTAATTCATAGGCATTACTGTGTGAGACACTGAGGTTAGATATCTGAGCCCTCCTTTCTTTGGCATCTGCAAAATTTTCCTTAATTCTCTCATGACTTCAACATGACTGCTGTTGAAAAACTCTCTCGGTCGAATTTCCCTAAAACCTTGACTTACTATTTGCATCCTGTTTTGTCATCAGCTACCCAACATTGTAATGCTTCCCATAATCTATCCACTCTCTATAATTCATCAAAGTGTATGTCCAATTTGATGCAAACCCACGTCAAACTTTGTTGGAGAAATTGTCTAAATGGTTCACATCACACCTATGCCCAATTTTCCTTGTACTCCTTCTATTCATCTAAACCCCCATCAAGGTCCTTCAGAAGGAGAGCTAGTAAAAGATTAAAAGCCAAGAGCACACCAACGCTTGATGAAGCCCAATTTAGACGGGTTCTTTCCCAACTCCCACCCAGATTTTCATCTGAAGTACTTTGCAATGTCATCACTCTCCAGGAGGATCCTCTAATTTGCTTGGAGCTCTTCAACTGGGCTTCTCAACAGCCTAGGTTCAGACATGATGCTTCCACTTATCATATCACGATAAAGAAGCTCGGTGTGGCAAAAATGTACGAGGAAATGGATGATGTTGTTAATCAAGTTTTAGCTGTTCCTCATATAATGACCGAGCCTCTTTACAACTCCATCATATACTTTTTCACTGAGGCCAGGAAGCTGACTAGAGCAGTCAATATATTTAAGCATATGAAGAACTGCATGAAGTTGGATTGTAGGCCTTCAATTAGAACTTACAATCTTCTATTTGCAGCATTTTTGAGCAGAGGAAGGAATTCTTATGTTAATCATGTGTATATGGAGACCATAAGAGGTCTCTTTAAACAAATAGTCAGTGATGGGATTGAACCAGATATCTTTACTTTGAATTGCATGATAAAAGGTTATGTGCTTTCCCTCCATGTAAATGATGCTTTAAGAATATTCCATCAGATGGGTGTGGTTTACAAGTGTCAGCCGAACTCCTTCTCATACAATTATTTAATTCACGGGTTATGTGCCCAAGGCAGGACAATAAATGCGAGCGAAATGTGTAATGAAATGAAGGAAAAAGGGTATACCCCTAGCAGTAAGTCATATAATGCACTAGTGAATGCTTTAGCTTTGGGTGGTGAAATCGAGGATGCAGTGAGTTATTTGTGGGAGATGATTCAAAAGCAGATATCAGTCGATTTTATCACCTATAGGACAATCCTTGATGAGATATGCCGACGAAGAAGGGTAGAAGAGGCTATAATGTTGCTGAAGGAGCTGCAAGAGAAGGACGTTCTTGGTGTAGATACTTATAGGAAGCTTCAATGTCTGTTTGAAGATGATCTTGGACATTCAGATCATAGAAATATATTCAGGTAGGGATCTCATTAGCTCTTCCATCCATCTATTTCATTTCATGATGTTTTTGGCACCTCTGTCATATTACTGGGGAGCAATACCTTGTCTTTCTTTTGAAGGTTGATGGCTGTTTAGTTCCTTAAACCACTCTGTAGTCCTAAGATGAGAAGATCTCAATTTCTTTTGGTCTTTATTACTTGTACTGTTTCTGGACCATTCAAATGAATAGCATATGCTGCACGGCTGCACATTTACTTTTGCACCTGATCCTTCCGTTTTTGGTTAAATAACCAAAGATAGCACAAGGATAACTAGATCAAGATGCTAACCTGATTAAGTGCAGAATTTGCCTTTGAAGTATTAGACCTGGTTAACCCTTCAAAGACTGATAAATCCGTTTGCACTTTTCCATTGATTCAATTATTTTGTCTTGTAAAGCACGGATACGATGAAGAAAAAAATGAGAACACTACTTATGGTTTTTGTGAGCCCCTTTATGTAGCACATGGTGACAGTAATTGGTCGGGCAATTATCTTTAAATCAGAGTATCGCTTTCCTTCTGTATGTGCTTATCTGTGTATGTATTGATGTCTACAGGAGTTAAATCATATATCCCACTCTCTTCCTTCTCTGCTTATTTGTTAGAAGATCAAGCTGCAATTCGCTTCCATTATCCGGGGTAAGAGCAAAGTGTGCCTCTACGACCAACATGTCAATTCTTAGGCATGTGAATATTCTTGGTTCTTTGAGGTGCTTCTCATCATCTGGACCCCAAATACTGAGGACCGGAGATATCTTAAGGCAAAGTAGAATATTCTCCGATGAAGACATTATTGATTATTCAAAAGTGAGCCATGATTCAAATCCTCTTCATTTTGATGCTGGAGTAGCTCGGAATTCAGGCTTTGAAGATCGACTTGTCCATGGGATGCTTGTTGCTGCATTGTTCCCACGAATTATTGCCTCTCGCTTCGTAAGTCTATTTCATTACCTTTTTTACCTCTACTTTCTTCTTTTGATTATTTGTGATACTTGTTGTTGGATACTAGAGGAATCTTTATTCATGGTATGGTAAGCATAGATAGTGGCAGAGTAGTAACTACTTTTTTAACACTAAAAAGCTGAGGCGAACCCATGTATGCTCATATGTTGATGGAGAAAATCTGGTGACAGGTGGTCATTGTGGATTTGGAGTTGACATTTTTACTAGATTCTCCTCAAGTAATATGCTTCAGGTGCATCTCAGTCGTTGGATGTGCCTTGTTTTTACAAAAGCCAATGGTTGAAATGCAGCACTCCAAAGCATTTCATAGTTGCTTTGCAAGATGACTCTTTCAAAGTAATATAGCCCAGAAAATTCTCTTCAACACTTTTGCATTGAGCACAAGGACATCTGATTTTGAGTTAAGGTTTATGTGCTCTTATCTGAGGTACCTATTTTTCCTTTCATGTATCGCTGATCAATAGCCTGGAGCCATCTATGTGTCCCAAAGCTTGCAATTCAAGTGCCCTGTTTACGTTGGAGATAAGGTCAGGGGTGAAGTACAGGCGGTTAACATCAGAGAGAGCAAGAAAAAATATATGTACGTCAAGTTACTTTATTAAATTGCTCTAATCTTGTGAAGCCGGGGGTAGTTCAAAAAAGATTATGTCATGCAGGGTAAAGTTCTTGACAAAATGTTTCAAAAGTGGTGAGCTTCTAGTCATTGATGGAGAGGCCGTGGCGATTTTGCCTTCACTTACCTTGGATTAAAACCTCTTCATTCTGGCTGGTATGAGATGCTAGCTGAATAGTATTGAACGGGAACATGAGCAATCAGTTCGATGATGCAATTACTTCATGCACCGTGACGACCTGTGGAGGCTTTTCTCATGGTGCCGTCCGTTAATCTTATGTGCCTGGTGGTCGATCTTGCAATGTTGAACAAGCCAGGCTCGCACTGAGAAAGATCGAGTGGACTCCCCCGTATTATTTTCTTTTTACATGTTCACTTACCAATCGAGACATTTGTAGTTTGCTTGTATGGGAATCGCCCCTGCTAGAGAATGGCCTACGCATTTACATTGTCCATCACATGATGCCGAATAATTAGTATGAGAAATGCATAACTCTCCATTTACGAAAAAGAACTTGTCACAGAGATCAAGATATGCGTATGCTTGCTTGTAAATGTATCCAGAATTGAATCAGGCTATCATGACTGACGGCACGAGGTCGATACTGCATGAAACAGGGTTCTGAACAATCTGAAGCAATGCGAAGAAGCAATTTTTTTTCATTAAATTCCAGAAAGGAGACTCGCATTGAGTTAATAGACACAACGATACATTCTACGAATCTGCAAAATTCAAATTTATTTGGTCAAATTATACAAAACGAGTAAATATACGTAACAGCCGACCTATACAAAGTCTCTCAGGGGCGATAAATTTTTTTGTGGGAATTTCCCCTCCAACATGGGCAAAAATGAGGGAAATTAGCTCGCCTAAAAGAATTGGAGCGGACCAGATATGGTGACCGGAGGATCAATTTCCACTTGCGTAGCCTTACCCTCTGAACGCAAGGAGGGTAAGGTGTTGGCCTCCTTTGGCAGAACACCCTCCGCTGTCCATATGGTAATATGCGGCCACTCGTTCTTGGAGGTTATGACTTCCCCGTCGACAGAACCGAGGCGAGCTTCGAACGCAGCCATTTTGTCATTGAAGAGCAAAGCTGTAAGATCCACAGGGACATCTCGATCGAGGTAGAGGCCGTAGCTAGCTACAGCTGTAACGCCATGACTTCTCTTGTGAGCAAGAGTGACATGGGCCTTTTGGAGGCTGCTGTCTAAGTGTTTGTCTCGCAGGAAGGTTCCTACGTTTGGGTACTTCTCAGCCAACTGCTTGGAGTAACCATGGAGATGACAGCAAAATTGTCAGTAACAGAAGAAGTACGAATTTAATAGACAAGATTCGCATAAGGTTAACAAAGACGAGGCATTGCCAAGGGTACTTGGCAAATGCTTTGCCCCACTTACATCATTAAGAAGATTTTGTATGTGTGTCACGGGTAAGCTGACAGCAGCGAAAACAATTGTTCCTAGCTTCCTCTTCTCAGTACTAGGCACCGTGTAATCACCTTGGGCAATTTTCTTCAGTTGTTCCAATACTTGCTTAACGGCAAAGTCAAATGGCATCTGAGAAGTAACATCGTAGGAAAAACATGTTCCTCACTGTTGAGAAGTGGAATGGAGAGAGGATGTGACAGGACAAAAGAGAGTATACGGACCTGAATCGAGTTGAGATAATCAGCATTGCTGAGTAATGTCTCACGCAATTGCTTTTCCCAGTTAGACCATTCCTTTGCATAGGATCCTTTGTTGGACTCCAATCTATAAATACAGATCATGTAATTGACCAAATCAAAGAGAGGAATGCATAATCAGTCAGTACATCAAAAGACAAGAACCGACTTATCTCTTGGAACAAACATTGAGAATGTTCATGCAGTTCTAGAAATGCTAGTAACAAGGCTCCACTAGTTCTTTATACAATTTAGTCCACCAGTGCTCAGAAATGAACGTCAGAGAAGTGAGCTTGCTTGTTAAAAGGAAGAATTACACTATTTTGATCTAGTGGACTGCAACTTCGATGACAACGAAGTGACTGCAGAGGAGCACAGTATGAAACAAATATAGCCATCTATTGGTTAAGCTGAGCCATAGAAAGGTCTAACCTCCCATGCCTCCTTGTATGAAGCTTGTATAAATTAAGTCCCTCCTCCAAAACTGATTTGACTGGACCAGGTAGAGGACTCCTGCATAAGCAAAGCAATATGCAGCAATGATTTAACTTTCAGTTAAGAACTAGAGAATGTTAGCTAACTTGACATGGCAAACATTTTCAAGGTGCAAACAACATAAGTTCCCAGACTGTCTACCCCCTACTTTCACATCTTCATCAACCAACTCCCCCACCTCTCTCTCTCTCCCCCTCTCACTACTGAAGAAAAAAGAAACTGAACATGCAACAAAACCATGCCGTGGTAATCGACCCTCAAATGTTCTTGCATTATAATGTTATCCCACATGAATCTTATGTAACTGACGGTTTCTAACAAATGCAACTCTTGTCAATGTCGTGTAACCTTCTTGTGCATTCAACAGCACTTATTTTTAAGTGTCAGCAACAAAAATTATCTTCTAATAAGGCAAGAAAAATATGTGTCATAGTTGTAGGGAGATTTCATCCCTTGTGTAGTGTTACCGGTATTTGGCTTACCGCATGAACACAGTTATAGACATCAAGCTTAAAATGAACCAAGGAATCACTTTACCTATCAGATTTCAGCAAGGGCATCTTCACAATTGAGCCAAATCGTTCAACTAGTTCACTCTCAAACTCTCCACGACTCTGAAGCATATCGACACAGATCAGCTAATACCTCAAACAGTCTCATTGACATTGCACTAAGAGAAATGCCATGAATTTTATCTTGGAAGAAAAGCAGGTTCATACCTTGCCCTCATAAAGGTGATAAAACATTAGAAGCACATAACCAGCATTTGGAGATGCCTTGTCAAGATTACCCTTCCAAATTGAAAAGCATTAGATAATGCATCAGTAGAAGATGATGATGAGTAACTAATCTTCGAAACGCTTTACAAATTCTTACCGGATGATTAACCCGCTGAAGCACACGGAACATGAACACAGCTAATGCATCAAGAGAAAATGGATTGGAATCCGTACCTGCAAGAAACCATGATTAATTCTTCTGGGAACAGTCAAATGATTCATATTGCCCAATACACTTGAAAAAAAGAACTCAAAGGGAAGTTTGAAAACAAGTCATTTGCATCGTGCATGGCATCAACAACCTAACACACAAGATTGCAAGAGTTACACGTAGCATAATCTACACCAGCAATCATAACAGCTTATTAGAGTGTACATGAAGATATGAATGAGTAGACGACAAGAACAAAGCGGTAGAAGTTATTGAAGCCCCACATAATTCACCAGTCAATCTAATGAAGGAAATGGAGTGCAAAAAGGACATTTAAGACTCTGGGGAAAATGTTCCAATGATGCCCTAATTCTTCCTTGTAACATAACCATGGAACTATGGGGAAGAATCACATAACTGTCGATTACTTAATGGAAACTACAAAGTAACCAAAAGAGCACATGTCTCAACTAGAAAGCTTCAGATTCTCTTACGAGGTACAATCAACCCAGAAAAATACAGGCACATTACTTGTGCAAATGGATTTGAAGAGTACTCCTGATTCCTGAAGAACCATGATGACAACATGCATTTTCTAGGCCATTTTTTAGGAAAATAAAAAGTTCATCAATAACAAAATTATCTTCCATTAAAGCTCCATTTGTTTTGTGGAAAATGAATGATTTGGAAAACATTTTCCTAAAAATGATCGTTTGCATCGCTTGAAATAATTAGCCAAAAAAATATTCTCATTATCTGCATTAATTTATGTCTAACCATTTTCGTGGATGATAAAAATATTTTTCGTTCATTAATTTTTGTAAGTGATATAAGCGATCATTTTTAGGTGAATGTTTTCTAAATCATTCATTTTCTGCAAAGCAAACGGAGCATAAGTAGCAGACTAGTCCAAAAAACTGGTCTTTCATGTACAGGCAACCCCAAGAAAGTCACTGTGCTTCAAAAGCTAAAATGAGGGGGAGAAGGCAAAAATTTCTTTTCAGCAGGCTACTTGTGGTAGGGAAATTGTGAGGAGCAAAAAGGAGTCACAAGGATCTTTACTTTAGCCAGGAGGAGGTATTTTAGAAGCTACACTATATTTATGGATTTGGAAATAACAAAAAGTGTATATTGCTGACTCCTTGTTAGGACATTTGTACTGTTGATCTGAAGAACCAACCACAACAGTTCAGAGAAGCGGATACTGCCAGGTAATGTCCAGAAATTTCAAACAGCTCTATATAGAGTGAAGTGCTTATCTAGTGAGAAAGCACAACCTTCAGAATCAGGTACAACTGGAACTGCCAATGCTTTGGTGCTCCTGCACATATCCTCAATCTGAAACAGCAAAACAAGAGGACCAAATTGAGACATGTATATTTCCATTGTTATTGGGGTTTTACGAGGAAAGAAATTTGAAGCATGTGCCATCAGATGTGCAGCATCATCTTTTGAAAGTAGCTGCTTAAAGATGGAGTTGTTTTAGTTGTTAAAAATCAAATCATATAATTAATTGAGTCGATTTCCAAAAGTTCAGGAACTAGATTGAATAAGTAATTTCCAAAAGTTCAGGAACTAGATTGAATAAGTTCTGCGACAACATTGAATATTGAGAAAAAAGTTCAGGGACCATCACTGTAACTACCCCTAACTTTATTCAATAATCTGGCCAAAGAGTTTCATTGCTTAATCAGTTGACTGACTCATATTGCCACCAAATAAAATGCAGAATTAGCTATATAGCAAGGTATTACCCTGAAGTTTTGTTTAGAAGAAGCCACAGCAATTTTTTGATGAAATTGAACCATTTTAATTCACTTTTGCTAGCTACTGCAACCTAAATTAGCACAAATAAGTTCCTTCAGAAATTGTTCCATATTCGTGGAACACCCACTATATGTCATCTAGGTTGTTCGACCCTGATCACAGTCCGTATGCCACTTGGGTTGCCAGTTTTGGAAATCCTCATACCCTACAGAGCTGCTAGAAGTTAGAATGCTTCTCAGTGTAGCTATGGCTTACTCATTTGGTCTTTTCTGATTAAGAAGAAGATGAAGAAGAATTTCTCTCCTCAAGCTATGCATCTGACAATTCCCAAGGTTTTGACTTTTTGACCCCCTTACTCAAGATAAGCTCCTATAAATAAATTCTAAGCCTGAAGGATCAAATCCATATGGCCCAATTATTGTGTAAGACATGCAGTTGCTCAAATTAAAGAGATGCCTGAATAATATCTTTTACCTAGAGTAGGCTGCACAAACTTTTTTAGCTCAAGCATTTGACAGAATTTCAGAAAAAAGAGTAAATATGATTAAGTGTCAAGGTATGTGTAGTTTATTGGACATACCACCTAAGATGAACGAACCATGATCCCTATTAAAGAACCAACTAAGCCTTACCCCCCCCCAACCCCCAACAACCACAAAACTAAGAAACTAGCGCTCTGCATGCCCGAATCCGCACTACATACCATAGCAATTCACGATCTAGGTAATATTGGACTTGCCTCACATTTTGATGCTCAAAACTCAACTCGAGCTAAATCGAGTATTAAATTTCCAGCTAAAGCTCATCTATAAATAAAAAATTGAGATAATCGAATTCAATTTGATTATAACAAATTAAAAAAAGATCGAGCACACCAAAGTATTTCCCCTTAAACATATGAGTGGATATACTATTATTTGGAGGATTTAGGAGTCTAAAATAATAAAAGCTTGACTAGGTTAGCAAGCTTGTTTAACTGAGTTTTTGGCATGCTTGAGTTCAACTGAAATCAAACGAGTTAATCTGGAGTGAGTCAATCAGGAGTAATTATTGAAGCAGGACGTACTCGCCAGTAGTTTGACTCAGTTTTGTAGCATATATTCATATGGTACCCATAACTGCAGAGCTTGCCATTGTCAATGGCAAGGAAGTCTATTTTTTAGCCTCTGTGGGAGCTAGCAATCTTCAATATGCTGACTCGGTAGAAAATGAAAAAAAGATTCAAACTTTAGACTAAATAATCATAATCTAAAGGGAAAACAGAAAGAAAATCACCTGTCTCCAAACTTCTTCATTTGGAGCATTCTTGTCTGCTAGCATTATAGAATGGGGTTTTCTCCTGCGTTCATCAGCAACTTTCTGCCAATACTTCCCTGCGCATATGCCAATACAGAGAAACAAACTCTCAAAAAATGTATAAGCAGGAAAAAAAAGAGTTTGCATCCATAATACTGGCTTGTAGTAAGATTCTTTCGTCATTAATTGTTCTGACAAGACACATGAACAATTTAAGGGGAAGTACGGTGTACAAGGAGGATCAAGAATTGATGATGCTTTGAATTAAATACACTAAGCCTATACATGGCAATAGATTTTCTGTCGTATAAGAAAACTTTCAACCAAAGCGACACCATAAATAGTGGAGTGAAATGGAGGAACAAGCCAACTACTAAAACCTGGGCAGTCAATCTTCTTTCAGCTGAGTTAATGTGATGGGACATGTACTCCTTTCCACTTGAAAAATCCTCTCTTGTGATGCCTCACTCATTGTTCTTTTTTATCAGTAAATTTCTAGTGCTTCATCATCTGGTGCCAACAGCTAAAGATCCAAATGTCTTCCAGTTTTAATCATACTATGCCAATGATCATGCTTTCTTTGTCACTCAAGACTTACAGAAAAGAGAGGTTGTCCTAATTTTGCCAGGGTTCAGTGAACAGGCCTAGTCCTTCGTAATTTTTACAGGGCAGACGGGCACAGATATGGAGAGGCCATTCTTTATTTTACCTCAATGCAATGGACATATTGCAAATAGTAAACACCTAAAATTAAACCAATGAAAAGTATTGAAATCCAAATGAGGTACGGTCTAATTGCTTTTTTTTTTCTTTTTGGCTGAAAGCCCAATTGCTTCAGAAGCATAACTTTGATGACATCTCAACAACGTTCGATACCTTTAACGAGGTCACCCATCAGACTATGGACTGGCCGATCATCCCCAAGACCACCTGGGGCACTCAATAGTTCCTTGCACAGGGCCGACTTAGCACAACCAGGTATTCCTGAGATATGAGAATCAAAACATAATGACCACATCTGAAGTCACAAATTATCCACAAGAAGCATAAGAAGAGAATTTTTGGAGACCAATTTATTATTGCTACAACCAAAAACTAACTGATATCAATTAGTTATTCAAAAGGAAAGAAATAACAAAGTCAGTGCTGCAACTAAGATCAAAAAAGATCTTGCAAAAACTGGACATATAAGAAACTTGTGAGAACTCACAGTCTGAGATAGATAGAATCCGATTCTTAAAGAGGCTAACATTTAAAAGATTTAGTACTAAAGCAGCGTGCTTTTGCCATGATACTATGCCTTAACAGAGAAGAATGAGGTATTGTTATTAAGATAAACCCAAAATAGTTCTGCAAACCCATTCTCAAATGAACACAGAACAATAGATGTATAACTGGCTGCAGACTCAATTCAGCTGTTGTGTGACCAAAGTACCTAAAATTCTTGTTGTGGAGGATTCTTCGAAAGACTTTGCGAGATTCTTTCAAAATAGAGGATATGATTACCAACGGGAGCAAAATGCTGCTCAAGTGACTACACACACATCAACAAGAAAAGACAGTTCTAGCTCAAAAGGCACTTCATGCAAACCCAAAGACCACGACAATTGTAGAGAGCAGAGTTATCTTCAGTTGAAAGAAGGAACACCTGTTTTAAATACTTAAAGAAACCATTGAACCTTTATTGGCAGATTATTTAAGAATTTAAACAATATCATGAGGAACTCTCTCTTCTCCAAACCACCCCCCCAAAAAAAAAAAAAAAAAACCAACCCCCACACACACAAAAGCAGCAAAGACAAACACACCTGGAAAAAATACAATTAGACCATGATCCTTCAAAATGGAGTCTCCGGCAGAGGGACTGGAACTTGGTGGTGCTACTTCTCGATCAGTTTCCAGATCACCTTCTTCATCCCTGCCTCCTTCAATAATGGCAAGAAAATCTTCGGCCCTCACTAAATTTCCAGCAGATCCTATTAAAGCTTGATTCTCTGGACTACGCTTTGCATACTGTTCTAGAAACAGTTCAGCCTCACTGAGGTATGTTGATGATGATAACTGTTTATTTCCACACTTTCTTCGGATATAAACAGCCCTGAAGATCACTAGATGTGAGAAATCCAAATCAAAGAGATCCTATAAAGAGTTGCTGAGAAAGTTACCATTCATCTAACATCTTGCTGAGTTGTCTCTGTTTTCCAGGTGAAGTACCCCATATTGTCATCTGTCTGTAGTGTCAAAATGGGACATTATTTGGTAAACATGCTTGAACGAAAATCAATTGTTTAAGTCTCTTACTCAATGATTTGATCATAACAGAACTATGTGCTAGATACCAGCAATACTCTAGCTCACTGGGACAACACTTTAATAGAATTGCACCCTATTGCATGGTGCTTATCATACTGATAAATAATTACTTGATATATCAACATCCACAATCATATTGTAATCAAATGAATGCAATTTGTCAAATGTGCATTAGCTATCTAGCCATGTCCCAAGCTTCAAGACACCATATTCAAGAATGCTGCACTTACCTTTGGTAGTAGGTCTTATATGCAGCTGGACCCTGCTTAAAAAGTATGGACAAACCATTGCGAATCAAAAACGTCCGGAGCTGCAGAAAAAATTCGGAATGATGTGTGAGACTGTATTTCAGCTATTTGCATATCAGATTACATCTCCATTACTGTGCATAGGCAACAGATAATCATCAATCTTCGTTTCAATAAATAAGCCAAAACTAATTTGGATAGGAATGCAATATTGAAATTATGGCCCCAATAGAAGTTCAAAACCACCTAAGAATTTTAAATTCAATACACAATTGACTCTGAAAGATTATAGCTTGTCCACATAATGGTGTATTAAATGTTTTTGTTTTTATCAAAGCAGAAACTCAACTTGGAACCAGAGAAAAAATATGACAGCATTGGACTTCACAATCTCATAAAATTGGCGAATTCAGCAATGTCAACTATATCCTCTATTGCAGCGTAGAAGTTAATCTAAACATCAAGTTGGAGTCAGTAGAGTGTTGAACTTAATCGAATTCAAGCTTCATTGCACTCCTAGTTGAGTTTAAAAAATAGTATTGTTTCATAATAACCAAGCATATAGGCATAATCTTATTTTTATTCTGCGTACATTGATATCCAAGTTCAAGTTCACTGTTTCTGGTTAACTTGGGGATAGAGTATAATTTACTCTTGGATAATGCATCTGAGAATGCATCTGAGTTTAGTTGAGCTTGAGCATGTACAGAAACTTGTTGAGTCAAGCCCCATATAACTCAACTGAGTAACAAGTCCTGACCATCGAGCCAATTCTGAGTTTGAGAAGTGCTGAGTAGACCAAATTCACCTGACACAGCTCAATCTTGCCACCCCCGCAACTCAGAGCAGCTTTCTAAATGTGAAGGTACAGAGTGCCACCAAACATCAATTGCTTCAGCAACAGACTAAGTTGTAGAAGTAAATTGATAGAGGGTACCGCTATGGTATAGAGATGAAACTTGGAGGCATATTGGTGAGTCAGAATAATGATCATTGCCCCATTGAAGCTAGGGGACATCTACTAGAAAACTTCGACTAGGATTATAGGCTATCTGCTGGCATATCATAAGTTTATATGCTCCCCTAACCTTGCACATAGGGGACTTGCACATTACCATTTTTTTATATGTTTCCCATATGGAAAGAAATACAAACTAGGGGAAAAAATCAAAGCCAACACACTTTCCTCGACAACTCTTGAAAGCTACCTAAACATAACTAACCATTTTGATTTGCAACCAGCTACAACTAAAGGTAAAGACAATTTTCAATAGACTTGTGCAAGGACAATGCGTACCTTATAGGTTAGAAATTTCAGTTTTATCATTAAGTTTGCATCATCATCCGCCAAACTATCCTTTGGGGACGCAGCAGCACCATTAGTATTTTCTTCGATATCCAGATTGCTATTTGCAATTTCAGCAGCTCGTTGTTTATTTGCCTTGAATAAATTGATGTCGACAAAAAACCCTGCAAGATATTGCAGAATTCAAGATTAACCTCTTGTCGACAGATCTTTCTAGGGTATAATATTTATGAGTTAGGACGTATGGTAAAACAAGAAAGGTAATGCGTGTATTGAAATAGCATGTTCTTACCTCTATATAGTGGCCACAATCCAGGCTTGGACCTGAAGATCATTTATTCACACTATTACACATACAAATTACAAATAAAATCCATTAACCAAGAGAAGGAAGGTAGGCTTGAACTTGACCTCATCTCTTTTTGGTATCTGCGGAAAGCTGAATCGCTGTGAACATGAATAACCATCTTGTAGAAAAGATTTTCACTTGATATAGAGTTGATTTTGTGGAAATTGTGATAGCATTTAAATGCAGCTGGATAGCGTCTTTCTTTCATTAAACGAATCATTTCCTGGTTTGACAGAAGAATCAAGTGTCATCAAACAAGAAAGCAAAATCCTACATTGCAAGCAGAATTTTGCTGCAGAGACATCTCATCCGACTGCAGAATTTCACCTGCAGCTTGGTGGTAGAGTAGTCAGCAGGCCGTGATTGCAAAAATTTTGCCACAACGGATCGGTCTGCATTTCTTGAATGGTTATCGCCTGTTTCATTCCCAAGCCAGTCTGAATGGTCAGGACAAAAGGAGGTACCCACACCCTTAAGGAGTGCTTTCATTTGCTGCAATTAAATTTGGATAGTAAAATAATAAAAATCATCAAGCCGTTCATATCATCAATGTCGCCTAAGCAACAGTATCTCAGGAACATTAGGCTTAGTATACTACTACTTGGACAAATTCAATCTCACCTGTTTCTCATCTGTCCTATTTGCCGCACAAATTTCTCTAAGGCTGGGTCCCAGATCAAGATGATCTGACATAAGAAGCAAATAAAAATAAACTGAGAATGTTATCAAAATTAGGCAGCATTCTGTTGACTTCAACAACTGAAAAGGACTGTATTTGGATATAATTCGAACTAATGTGAATGCAACTTACAATAATATGTCAAGAGAACAAGATTGAGTACCTCCTTCATTAGGTGGAGGAGGGAAGTCCTTCAAGACTTGTTCCAGATGTTTTGAACTATCAGGGCTTACAATTCGAGCCACGAGACCCTCTAAGATTTCACCTTGCACATTGATATGATCTTTTGATCCTGCAAAGAAATTCCAAGTCACCAATAGTTCCCCAACGACAAAGACATCAACCGGAGTGATTGAATTTTAGGATGCCAATGAATGTTCTATGATAAAAGGGCAATTATAATATTAGAAGTCTAAGATATATAATTTCTTCTGCAATCACCCCCCCCAAAAAAAAAAGTAGGTGATAAAAGCTTTGCTGTACCAAGAGTGGTGAAGCTTAAATCATTTACAATAGCAACATCAACCTGCTCTTCAGCAATTTACCTGGTACAGAAATATCTGCAACTTCATCAAGAGCCTTACATACAGGTGTTGCTGTGCCTTCTTCACATAACGCATCATAGGCAGCGAAAAAGGATGTCACTGCTTTCCTAAAATAGAAATAAAATTTGTTGGCAACCCAAATTAGCACACAAGCACTTATGAGAAGGGATGCTTGAATTTATAGCTTTGGACAACCAATCAAAAGCAGAAGAGAGAAGAAGGTGAAAAATCATAAATTAGTCTAGTCTACCTACAAAAATCATTGATTGAAAAATTTGGAACTCGATTTCTTTAATTATGTACTTTTTGTCTAATTTCAACTTAGATGTATTTTTTATTTTTCTAGCTGATTTCTTCCGCGTCATTTTCTTTTCCTTGTTTCATAAGTTGACTAATCCAATCAAATAGTAAGTTCACAAATCATTTTTTTATTATTTATTATTTTAATTTCTCATAAAGACACAAACTATTTTCCTATTTTATTAGTCCACTAATTCCATTGAATGATAAGTTTGATTAAAGAATTCGAGATTCCTTTTCTGAGTGTGGTTTTTTTTTTTTTGACTAATTCCAATATTATACAACCTCTGAATCTTTCCCACGTCCATTTTTACACATCATTTTTTTTTTTTGGGGGGGGGTCTAAACTTTTTCTTATTACGTTAGCTCAATAATATTTGAACAGTAAATCGAATTGAAGATTATTTGTTTTCTTTATGTATGTATTTTTGTGTAGTTCCAATCTAAATGTATTTCTTAACTTTTAATTTATTTCTTCTGTATCATTTTATTTTCCTTATATCACCAGTGTTAAGTTACTTTAATTGAGTTTCCTTTATTATCGAGTTTCCTTTATTATCAGAATTTTATTTCCTTTTTGGTATTATTGTCATATACGTTTATATTCAATATAAATACAATGGGTGTAGGGTTTGTTAACACGAAAACTACAGCCCCTCTTTGTTTCTTTCTTCTACATTCTCCTTCTCCTCTTCTCTATTCCTTCTCCCTTCTTCTTTCTCTCTTACTATTTACTGCGGGTTCTCTAATCAGCTTTGTGACATGGTATCGAAGCAGATCTAACTACTTGATTACTTGATCCTATTGCTGGTTTGAGAGTCGCCTAGTAACCCTACTTCTTCTCTGGTGCGCAATCACCTAAAGTTGCAATTTTTATCGATTTTCTCTTTGAGTCTCGATATGTATGAGATCAGAAGATATTAGATTCATCAAGTTCGA
This sequence comes from Eucalyptus tenuipes, assembly GCA_014182365.1. Classification (NCBI taxonomy): domain Eukaryota; kingdom Viridiplantae; phylum Streptophyta; class Magnoliopsida; order Myrtales; family Myrtaceae; genus Eucalyptus; species Eucalyptus tenuipes. The sequence continues at coordinate 23,924,569 of CM024538.1, read as the reverse complement.
TTTTTGAATATGGATTACAACTCTTATCGATCAAATCGGATTCAAGAATCGAGTATTTCATTGATTATGGTTGACTGATTTTGCTGGGTTCCCTTTGGTTAATTGATGGAGCCAATTACATCTGATTATACATTAGTGTTGCGATTTTGTTTCTTGCACTAAAGTTTCAGCCTTCTTGATTAGTGGTAGATATATTTATATTGAGATTATCGTCATGAGTGATACTACTACTGCTCCTACTACCGTTGCTCTTTGCGGCTACTACTGGCCGCTACTACTACCGTTGCTACTGCGGCTACTACACGCTTTGCTCCTATTATCGTTGCTACTGCGGCCGCGGCTACTACTATCTGCTACTACTACCGTTGCTACGCGGCTAATACCTTCTTGCTCCTACTACCGTTGCTACTACGCTTTGCTCCTACTACGTTGCTACTGCGGCTACTCTTTGCTACACTAGCCGCAAGCCGGTTGATACTCCTATGGATCCAAATCAAAAGTTTGGAGTTGATGATGGAAATGAAATTGAAGACAAGCATCAATATCGACGTCTAGTTGGGAAACTAATTTATCTTACCGTTACACGTCCCGATATTTCTTTTCTTTGTTGGTGTGGTGAGTCGGTTTATGGAGTCACCTAAGAAGGCTCATTGGGATCTTTGTATGTCGCATTCTTCGATATCTTAAAAGCTCTCCGTAAGGGACTAATTTATAAATCTAATGGTTCTTCCACTTTGGTTGGCTATTCGATGCCGATTGGGCCGGGTCAACATATGATCGACAGTCTACAACCGGGTATTGCACCTTTATTGGTGGTAATTTGGTTACTTGGAAAAGCAAGAAAGACTACCATTGCTAGGTCTAGTGCGGAGGCTGAATATCGTGCTATGGCACATACCGTGGCCGAATTGTTGTGGTTGAAATCTCTTCTCCAAGAGCTTGGATTTTCTATTGATCAACCTATTGATATGATGTGTGATAATCAAACAGCTATTTATATTGCTGGAAATCCTGTTTTTCAAGAGAGAACTAAGCATATAGAAGTTTGACTGTCACTTTGTTCGTGATCTTTGTGAAGCAGAAGCTGGTTGCTACTCCTTACGTTGCCTCTAGAGATCGGGTTCGATATGTTTACCAAAGCATTATTTCGTCCCGCTTTTGTTCTTTGGTTGTTCCAAGTGGACATGGGTGACCTATATGCTTTAGCTTGAGGGGGAGTGTTAAGTTACTTTAATTGAGTTTCCTTTATTATCAGAGTTTCCTTTATTATCATTTCCTTTATTATCAGAATTTTATTTCCTTTTTGGTATTATTGTCATATACAGTTTATATTCAATATAAATACAATGGGTGTAGGGTTTTTAACACGTAAAACTACAGCCCCTCTTTGTTTCTTTCTTCTACATTCTCCTTCTCCTCTTCTCTATTCCTTCTCCCTTCTTCTTTCTCTCTTACTATTTACCGCGGGTTCTCTAATCAGCTTTGTGACAACCAGTTCACTAATCCAATCGAATAATAAATTCACTGATCATTTTTTTCCCTTGAACTAAAGATCTACTTGCACCTAATTGTATGCAGAGTCAGTCAATAATTCATTCTGCCTGAAGTAAACTTTAATCAAATGAATCCTATAAGCCGTAAGATGCATGTTAGCCATCAAATGGTCCAGCATTACAAATTCTCCACTATAAGAAGCAATTCGCCCTAATATTATCAAGACACTTTTGTTCAAAAGTAGTACACTTCCCCTAGGGAGTGTACCCTAGGGAGTACGCCTTAACTTCAGTCTTGACATGTTTCAAATTATCAACAATGTTTCTTTTTCAAAAACTAAATAGGACAAATTTATAAGATCCAAGGGGTACCACTGCTTTTAAAAAAAAAAAAAAAGTTAGGGAGAAAGTGAATGTTGAAAGTCCCAAAAATAATCCAGTGGTTTGTTCAGTAGCCATAAGAACCCAAAATGACAGCCCCTAATTACTTTTTACATTGAAAGAATCACACTTTCAAAAGCCTTCAAGGACTTCCCCCTTCAAACAAGCCAAAAAATTGCTAGAGAAAAAGAATAGATTTTCTCTCTTTGTTGTTTACAAAACAAACTCCTTTAAGAGCAAAGCTCTTCCCTAACAGGAGAAGCTTCAGACCAATGAATACCTAAAAACCTGAGCTTGTCTCAGTCCAGGACGATGACTTCACATATGGTCGACTACCTCTGTTGTCCACTTACACTGCATCCATCTACAAGGTGAACACTCTTCTTTGAAGAGTCTGTTGTCAGAATACCCACCCACGGTTATCCATATAACTTTTACCTCATCAGTACACAAACTGATATTCAGTTTAAGTACCACATAAAAAACTCCAAATTCATCCCCAAAAGCCTTTTTGTACTGTATATTGAGTATAGCCAAAGAAAATCCATTAAGCATAACCACTTTAGTATGGCTTGCATATTAATTAGATAGTCGTCTTTGTCCAAGTCAAACGCCACTGGTACAATGACATAATGTGTATTTATTTATAACAACAACAAGGATGTGTAATGTTAGGTTACTTTAATTGAGTTATTTTTCTTTATTTTCAGAGTTTTATTTCTTTTTTACTTACATAAGGGTATTATGGTCATATACAATTTATATTAATATAAACACAATGGGTGTAGGGTTTCTGTTACTACAGAAATCTACAGCCCCTCTTTGTTTCTTTCTTTTATGTTCTCCTTCTTCTCCTCCTCTCTATTCCCTCTCTCTTCCTCCTTTCTCTCTTGCTATTTGTTGCGGGTTTTCTAATCAGCTTTGTGACAAGGTATTAGAGCAGATCTAACTACCTGATTACTTGATCCTATTGCTGGTTTAAGGGTCCCCTAGTAACCCTACTTCTTCTCTGGTGTGCAGCCACCTAAAGCTGCAATTTTTATCTATTTCTCTTCAAGTCTTGATACATACGAGATCAGAAGATATCAGATTTATCAGGTTCGGTTTGTGAACATGGATTACAACACTTACTGATCAGTTGATTCAAGAATCAGAGTACTTAATTGATTATGGTTGATTGGTCTTGCTGGGTTTTCATCAAACATATAATTATCTGAATCGGGATTTCTAGTCAAACATTTTCTTCTATACAGCAGTCTATATTTATGAGTTTTCAGCATCCCTTTGGTTAATTGATGGAGCCAATTACATTTGATTACACATTAGTGTTGCTGTTTTGTTTCTTGCACTAAAGTTTCAGCCTTCTTGATTAGTGGTAGATATATTTATATTGAGAATATCGTCATGAGTAATACTAAGACTTCTACAGATAGGGTTAAATGTTCAAATTACCACTATTAAATTAAATGGATCCTCCAATTACTTGTTATGGCCCAAGTTGTGAAGGTCTATATTAATGCCAAAGGGAAACTCCATTATCTTACCACAGACCCTCCTACTGAAAATTCTAGAGACTATAGTGATTGGATGAGAGAGAATGATACACTTTTGGTGTGGTTATGGAATAGCATGGAACCATCCATTGCTGCTAATGTCATGTTCCACACAACTGCTAAGGGAGTATGGGATTATCTTATGGAGAGTTACAAGACAAAAATATGTTTAAAGTTTATGAACTATATGAGAAGATCTTTAATTTTAAACAGGGAGACAAGTCTCTTGGAGAGTATTATAGTGCTTTGAAAGGTATGTGGGAAGAACTCAATCTTTATCAGCCCATCACTACTAATCTTGAGAGACTTAAGACACAGCGAGCTCAATTTCAAGTGGCCAAGTTTTTATCTGGCTTGAATGCCGACTTACAGCCTATGAAGAGTTAGTTTCTTGCTGGAGAGAGAGTTCCTTCTATGAATGAAGCATTTTGTCGAATTCAGCGCATTGTCCCTCCGTCATCTACGTCATCTAAAGACAATTCAGCATTTGTGGCTAGTAGTGATGGTCGTGGTCGTGATCGTGGTGGATTTTCCAATAAAGGTCGTGGTTTCGGAGGAGGTCGTAGTCGTGGTGGTGGACGTAGTGGACAAAGTTCTGATCGAGATAGCCGTCAGTGTATATACTGCGGCAAATCCGGTCATATTATTGACACTTGTTGGGCCAAGCATGGCAAGCCTGAGTGGGCTCAACGATTAGTTATTGCAAATACTGCTGTGTCTAAAGGGAGTGCTAGAAATGTGTCTTACGGCGACATGAACCCATCTATCCCACCTGGGGGTAGTTCTTCTAAGTCTACTGCTCGAGATGATATGGTTGCACAACTCATCAAGTGTGTCCAACAACTAGAGGCTTCCAATTTCTCATCCACTGCCACTCTTGCAAGTACAGGTAACATGGCCTCTTTCTCTACTTTGTCTCTTAGCACCTCTTGGGTCATTAACTCGGGAGCTTCTAGTCATTTGATGGGCAAGCGAGAAATATTTTCTTCCCACCATAACTCTAGTCCTTCATCAGAAGTTATTTTAGCTAATGGTTCCTCGACTCAAGTGGTTGGATCGGGGACTGTTTCACTTACATCTTCCTTATCTTTGTCCTCTGTTTTACATGTTTCCCAACTTCCTTTAAATTTGTTATCTATTAGTTAGTTAACTAAAGCTCTTAATTGTTCGGTTACATTTTACCCATCTTATTGCGTTTTTCAGGACCTTCAGACAAAGAAGATGATTGGTGGAGGGCATGAACGTGATGGACTCTACTATCTAAATGGTGTCTCCACTGCTGACACCAATGGTCTAGCTACTAGTTCTATTAACCCCCTATTATGGCATTCTTGTTTAGGGCATTTATCTTTATTTAAGTTACAACAAAAAATTCCCGAGTGTAAATCAATTTCTACTCTTGAGTGTGAGGCTTGTGAACTTGGGAAACATCATCGTAGCTCTTTTCCTAGTCGTAATGATTCTCGTGCATCTACTTTACTTGAACTTGTTCATTCGGACATCTGGGGACCTTCCCGTATTGCTAGTAGAAATGGGTTTAAGTATTTTGTTGCTTTTGTGGATGATTATTCCCGTTTAACATGGCTCTATATGCTTCATGATCGTTCTGATTTTTTACATGTTTTCCAATTATTTCATCGTGAGGTTACTAATCAGTTTAATACATCCCTTAAAATTTTGCGAACAGATAATACTTTAGAATATACACAGAAATCAATTTCTTTGTTTTGTTCTAATCTTGGCATTATACATCAAACAAGTTGTACTTATACCCCTCAGCAAAATGGTGTGGCCGAGAGAAAGTACCGTCACCTTCTAGAAGTTGCTCGTTCACTCTTATTTCATATACATGTGCCAAAATACTTTTGTTCATGATGCTAAGAAGCAGAAGCTAGTTGCTACTCCTTACGTTGCCTCTAAAGATCAATTTGCTGATATGTTCACTAAAGCATTATTTCGTCCTGCTTTTATTGCTGGTTGTTCCAAGTTGGACATGGGTGACCTATATGCTCCAGCTTGAGGAGGAGTGTTAAGTTACTTTAATTGAGTTATTTTTCTTTATTTTCAGAGTTTTATTTCTTTTTTACTTACATAAGGGTATTATGGTCATATACAATTTATATTTAATATAAACACAATGGGTGTAGGGTTTATGTTACTACAAAAATCTACAAGCCCTCTTTGTTTCCTTCTTTTACGTTCTCCTTCTTCTCCTCCTCTCTATACCTTCTCTCTTCCTCCTTTCTCTCTTGCTATTTGCTGCGGGTTCTCTAATCAGCTTTGTGACATGTAACAACTGTTAGCATGTGCAAATCTTTTAACATGCATAAAATGATGTGATACATAAAGAAATATTCCAGATATACATTGTGAACTTATCTCCATACAGGTTAAACTTTTAGGAAGAAAAGGACATTTCACATGATATGAAGCTCACATCAAGAGTTTGAATCTCACACTCCCTCCTATTGTTAGTCCATGTGTTCTAGTCTATAGCTATCTAGTGGCATATCCTATCTCTCCTGCATAGGGTCCATCTTACAAGCAAAGGGGAGTCTTAAAGAATATGCCAACATTCATTGTTATCCCATTTTCAAATAGTTTAAACTATGGTGCAAAACAGTCATTTCACTCCATACAAGATGATGTAGTTTTTCCTAAAAAACTTTTACTGAGTGCAAATTATTACTAAAATCAAACAGGCAAGAAGATAGTACCTGTAGAAGGTAGGATAATTTGTTCAATCGATAAATCCATACTGTCTAATAATTAATCAAAAGGGATGGCTCGTGCAAATTAGTTACGTGGACATACCTTGTTGAGAACAACCATATATGGTTGGTAGGGAGACGCCATTTTCGACAAAAAGCAATAATTTCAGGAGTGGGGAGAACTTAGGCTTGCCACTTCCCAATTCAGTGACCGCAGTAACTACAACTGTTGAAGTAACAAGAATGGTTTGACAAAATAATCAACTTTTCATACTTTTCTACATCGATAAAAGAATAGACATAAAGACCAAAACAAACTTCTTCATCTGTGTAAGAAACAGTAATGAGAGACTACATTATCAGGAAGGGGCCTTATTAGCAAGTGATAGAAGGTACAGATCAAGCAAACTAGCCGGTGCCAAGTCAAGTTCTTAACAATTAAACGGTAAGAAAAACTAAATCTTGCTTAACCATTTCTTTTGGAGAATTCTATCAATAGAAATGGATGTGTATACTTAATATTCTATCTAAAAGAGCTATCCTTGTGAATGCTACTTCCATACAATGATCAACATATTTATGGAGGCATGATGTAACAGAAAAACATGAAATTGAACTTTTCGATAAGATTCGAGACTATAGCAACGGCAGATGATGGAAAGTATGACCCGTGGGCAGTCAATCTCTAAACATCAAGCATAACCACAAGAAAAATGTAAAAGTTTTCCAGCCCCAACTCATTGTATGACTCCAAGAACAGAAGGACACTCACAGTAGAAATAAGAAAACACAGGACACTCATAGTAGAAATAAGAAAACACACGTACAATGAATCAACCATGTATTCAGTAACAAATTTTTAAAGATTCAAATACAGAACGCATACTTCCAAACAAAGAACCTCAAAGTAGAAAAGAAGTAAAAATGATACCGTAATCTTCTCTGGGTCGCTGCCCGTGGTCACCCAAAACAGCTGTTACCAGCTCCATAGAAATACACATCCTGTTTTCCTGGAATTATCAAAGATAAAGCTGTTGGAAAAGGTAAAGCATACTATAAAAAAGTTTAAACTACAAACATCATATGCCGATGATGTGAATGGCAATGAACATTGCTAACTGGAAATTTCCTGCATGGTCGGAATCCTAATTTCCATATTACAGGATACTCGCGAACTTGAGTGGTAGCTTGTTTACACTAGCAAAGTATTTCATTTTACATATGTCCAGATGCACATGACTGCATTTGTGGTGTACGCAGTAGTGCGCGCGTGCGCTTTTGAGAGAGAGAGAGAGAGAGAGAGAGAGAGAGAGAGTTGAATAATTTCCATATTAGGGTCCATTTGTTTCAACTTCTCAACTACTAATGACGTTCCACCAAAATGAAAACATTATTGTAAATTTAAAAACTATATAATATTCACAAAAATGAATTAAGTTCTTGAAGATTTGAAATTTTCATTACAAAACAAAGGAAAGTCAAATTGTAAAAACTTAAAAGTATAAGCACCAAATTAAAAATAAAAGACCCCCCCACTTGAATCTCTAACACTTCTTTCTCTCACTTACGCAAGTTTAAGGTCTAGGGACTAGCCACTACAAAAGGTTGACTTGAAGATTAAGTTCCAAATGGCCCAATTGGATAGAAAATATCCGCAAAAAGAAACCATGAGGGGAAAAAGACTTCAAATCAATCAATGAATTATATCCCAAAAACATGGAAATAAAGATGTAAACTGATTTTTATGTTTCCACGGATATTACATAGGAAGAGACTTAAAATTTGGAATTCCAGATATTGTTCTAAATATTGGTTGAACATCCAGGAGAAATGAAATGATATTGACATCTAACGTTAGAGTGAAATACCCACGCACCTCCAGAAAGGCATTGAACTCAGCTTGTCTTTTTCCTGCTTCCACACCCCAAGACTCCCGAAACATGCAGCCAAGAACAAAAACTCCCACAGCAGTGTATCTACAACAGGAACATCTATTAAGTACTCGATTCAATGTGCCACAGATACCGAAAGCTTTTCAGCTTACATATTTCCAAAGCTGTTCTTGGCATATGCTCCACCCTCATGACCGGCATACATGAAGAGAGAACCTGAATGCTTGAGGGAAACCTGCATGGGTGTAACTTAACCCGGGTCAAAAAACAACATCATCTGCCTCACTCGGCAGTTATCTAAAAAAAATTACTTATTTCAGCTTATGCAATAGGGAAACATCGACAAGCTATGAGCTTCATCAAATATCTGGGACATATAATTTAACACTCTTTGCCGAATGCAAACATGTATTCCTACTTGGAGAAAGCATGGAGCTAGGAAGGCAGTGTACCTCTAATGTTGCCAGGCCTTTTGACACCATCTCAATCATCCTTGTCCTAATCTGAAAAAATGAAAACACGTGAATAGATAAAAACTAGGCAAAACTCAGTTTCCCTTAATAAGATTAAGCACCTAAAGGAGCAGGAAACTGTTATAGACGTTCTTGTGTGCTAGATAACTTATCACAAGTTAGTAGCATCCTTAACAGCTGAACGGAGCATACATCCCGATAAAGCAAAATAACAAGGGACTGATGTGAGAAAAGAATACCTCCTGATCAGACTTCTCATTTTCGAACTTGGGATAGAAGGTAGCTCTAATTTGGGCGCTTGTATACGTAGAGTTATCCACGGAGAAGCCTTCCAAATAATTTTTCCTGAATAACTTACTCAAACCCGGGGAGATTTCTTGCGCCACACTCGAGCCGGATCTATTCCCTTGCGCCTCCGCCGCTCCTTTATCCGCAGTCTTACTTTCGGTGTCGATCTCCAAGGGTCCACTAGCCGTTCCATAGGCTCTCGGCTTCCAGATTGCTTTCTCGCCCTGGAAAGGAGCACGATGGCTCGCCGATTGAAGGACGCCACCCGATTGGGAAGGATGAACATCGCCACCCGACTCCGCAGCAACATCTAACTCTCCGAGTCTGCTGGCAACAGCCTCGACTGTCGATGCAATATTCCTTTCTGGAGCTGCTGTCATGGAAGGGCTCTTCTCTTTCCACTTCTGCTCTCCACGCCCACCCTTTCCCTGCACGAACACGTCCAAGCAAAAACATTTCTTTGAATCCGTAATGCCGGCAACGAGCGAATCGCTCCATTTCTCTTTTCAACTCGCAAAAAATAAAAGAGCAAAGGAAGCTGATGATTGCGAATCCAATATCGCGCGAACGCTAGAAGAAGGAACTCAAAAGCGCGAAAGGAAGCGCTCGGCGATCATCCGGAGCATAAGGGCGGCGGCGGCGGCGGCGGCGGGGCAGGAGACGAACCTGATGGCGAGGCGGCATGACGGAGCGGCGATGACGGGCGGAGGAGGAGAAGGAGGAGGAGGAGGAGGAGGAGGAAGGGACGAAGGCGAGGGAGCGACGCGAGGGGAAGGTTATGGACAGCAGCGCCGCCGGCGGAGGAGAGCGGCGGAGGAGCGTCGGGTTGAGAGAGCAGAGTATCCTCTGCGTCGCCGACATCCAAATGGCGCGTCTAGAAACAACCACAGAGGTGTAGAGAGAGAGAGCGCTACGGTGTCGTCGTCATCTCACGCATGGCGATAAATGCGGTGGCCTCTAGGATCTGCGCGTCGGGCACGTCCTCCTGCGCCGGCGAGAGCTTCTGAGCTTCAAGCTAGGGGTGGGGTGTGCCGAGGAGAAAAAAAAAAAAAGAAAATGCCCGGAAGCACAGACCCTGCCCGACGTTTCGGGCCTTCCGACAGGCCCGAGAAGGCCCGACCGGGCCCGACTTCTTCTCCTGGGCCGCCCCTCCTTCCGTCCAATCCACGGACGCAACACTCTCAGCCTCGCCGCCCATCGTTCTCGGCCGCCGACTCACCGTCCCACCGGGACCCCGCGGCACGACCATCGATCTCGCTTCGCGCAGCCGTCGAGCGGCCACCGCTCGTCCTTGTCTCTCTCTTTCTCTCGTTTTAGCCCGTTCTAGTTTGAATTTCTAGTTCCGGGGCCTGGACAATGCACGGCGAGTTTTTGCCAAATTGCCTCGATTCCTGCTGAAATTACAAATATGCCATTGGGGCGTAGACGAGGAAAACTAACGAGAGCGTATTTTATTGCATCGGTGCCTATCCATTATTGGTTTGTCATGCGTTGACTAAATATTATAATGTTTGCTTACGAGTAGTACCCATTACAGCGTCACTTCTATTTCTATTGCATGGTGACCCTCCATGTTTTATAGATATTACAGCTAGGTAGTCATAGTTGTTTACTGGCAACTTGACAGAGTAATTATAACTTCATGTGATGTGAAGATGTTGCGGACTCTTGGCTGTATTACTTTATGAATAAGAGTTGACACATTGACAGTGGTAATAGATTGATGTTTGGTTGCCACTGTAATATGAGAAATGAGAAGAGATTAGCGTAATATTGTTTACATTATAATCACATGGCAATTGTTACGTAGTAATAATCTTGATGTAATGACACTGTTTACTGAATTATGAGTGTTTTACTAATTAAAGTTCGTGGGGTTTGCAAATGATTATAAATGGTATTTGATTTCTATTGCTAATATATAACTGCCATATGTTATTTGGAAAAAAAAAAAAAAAAGTATCAATAAAGTTTTTAACATATTACATCGATACCAAATCAACCATAAACAAATTTAGTTTTGAACATTTTCATATTAGTACTAATTGACTCCATATGGCTAATTTAGGTAGAAAATTACTAATGTCGATGTTAGTCATTTTACGTGTCACAACTTACCCTTAAGGGGCTGCCCTTAGTAATAAAGTAAGAGGTAATGCTAATGATGGACCAACAATCCTCAATCGTCATGAATTCTGCCAAAATCTGACCATCTCGCATTGTTAGGGCATTCATCAATAACCTTTTTGAGAGGTATATCTCATTTCCTAGGCAACGAGAGATCTAGGATTGGAAAATTGATTATACTAGTTATCTAACTAATGTCATTTAAGTATCCAGTTTGATCATTTAACCACTAAAGTGTCTAAATAGTCTCTTTACTAATTATGAGTAATAAAGTTCTCATTCACCTAGTGTTCATGCAATGTTTTTGGGTTTCATATGATTTTTGCCGGTCATGCTAAAAGGAAAATAATAATCAATGTATTGAAAGTGACACTCAAAAATATAACCAAAATAATATATACCCAACAATCTAATATCTGTCTCTGAGAATAAATAACGCCCTATAGTAAAACTCTATGAGCTTGTTCAATCTGGAAGTCTAATTTTTATCCAAAGTTTTCACCTTTTTTTTTTTTTTTTTAAGACTACACTAATCCTAAAAATGTTTATCAAAATCCGTAAACTGCGTGCATTCTAATCTAGGAAAATCTAACACTAATTCTAAACTAATATTAACACTAAAATATAATAAAACTAATCAAAACCTCCTTTGTAAAATATTTCCTAATTTTTAAAATATTATGCATTTTTTATTTATTATTTATAAAAGAAAAAAGAAAAGAAAAGAAAACAGCACCCTTGTTTTGCCCCTGCGCCTAGTCCGAGCGACAGCTGGACCGGGGCTTGGCCCCGGGGTGGGGGTGGGCTACGGTTCTTCTTTCACCTTGCCCGAACCCCTAAGTATTAAACTAAAGCCTAGGCCCAGATTCTATTCAAGCCGAACCAACCCAAGCTCTCGAACCGGACCTCCATGGCATTGTCCATCATGGACGGCCGCTGGCCATCCCCGACAAACTCTATCCTCAGCCACGCCGGATCATCACCTCCGACCACCATTAATTCTTACCTATGACTCCACAATGATGCGTGACACGTCGAATGGAACATACCAACAAAAATCCGGTCAAGCATCACAAGAATTCAGCATTATCAAAGAGTCTTCGGTCCACTCCCTCGCCCATATTAGCCATGACAAAACATCACAAGAGCGCTGAAGAAAACACAAAAAAGGAGAACAAAGAATGCAGCCACGGGGACATTAAAAGAAAGAAAAATCGTGTGATTGAGGTTAACGAAAGATTACTATTAGTGACTGCTATCACTACACATCCGAAGCGAGTAAAAATCGGAGGTAAATATATATGGATTTGGCTCGGTCACTCTGTCAATCAGGAAATGAGCACCACGAGTTTGAACCCAGCTCCAAAATCGATTTTTTTTTTTTTCGGTCTAGAGTCTACACTAGAATGACAATATCACTACAAATCTTTTAAGAAAGACCTTGGCTCCCGGTTTCTTACACACGAGCAGTGTTAAGCAACTCAGCATTGTAGTTGGTTCAAGGCAGCGCAAGACAGGAGAGGACATTACCTGGTCAGCGAAGCGGATCGAAACCACGAGTACCGATTGAGTCGACGAGGGAGGCTTTTACTATCCGTCCGTGGTTAGAATCAGGTTTGATGGGTCACTTTTAACGAGAATCGAGATCTTCTTCACGCTTCTTAACTGCAAAATGGAAGAAAAATAATTTCCTTCAGTTTCGCGGATTGTTGATAAACATCGGCCGACGAAAGCTCCACGGCTCTCGGCCTCAGTGCACTGGCGGTGAAGATGGGCTCCGGCGAAAGAGCTTCAAACTTGAGCCAAGTCACCGAGTCTTGCTGGGCCTGGCCTCGTTTCGTTTCTCTCTCTTTTTAATAATATATTTTTGAGAAAATGTCACAAACAGTTACTAAACTTCCACTTAATGTGTAATTTCATTCCTAAACTTTTAATTTGTTCAATTTGGTCCATGAATTATTGATAAATATCCAATGTAGTCCCTGACTATTTGAAAATTGACCAATTTCATTTCTGAGCTTTTGATTTGCTTAATTTAGTCCCTAAACTATTAACAAATGTTCCATCTAGTCATTCCGTTTGTTCAAACCGTCAAGTGATGACGTGGAGCATTAATTGATGATGTGAAACTAAGTTCGATTACTAGAATTATGAGTCAATATATATCTTAAAAAAGAAAAACAAAAAAGGAGTCAGCTAGAGATGAGAAGCATTGATCACAAAAGCAAAGATAATAAGTGGTTTTGTATCCTTTTTTTAGACGATGGCCATAATTTGACCTATTTTAAAGGTAATTTTCATATGGATATTCCACATGTCTTTTTTTATTTTATATTTAAGAAACTAAAAGTCATGGAAGCCAATTTCGTTAACTTTAACTAACAGAGGAACGAAATTGGTCAATTTTCAAATAGTCAGGGACTAGATCGGACATTTATCGATAATTCAAGGACCAAATTGAACAAATTAAAAGTCTAGAGACGAAATTGCACATTAAGTGGTAGTTCAGGGACTAAATTAAGCAAATCGAAAGCTCAGGAATGAAATCGAACATTAGATGAAAGTTTAGGGACTATTTATGATATTTTCCCTATATTTTTTATTCTTTTAAATAAATTCTATTACTATTTGCTAGTCTACCTAACTATTTACTCTTTCTATTTCTATTTTCGACAACTTACTAGTTGACGAAATCAGGTATGAACACCACATGATATGTTGGAGTTGATGGATATTTTTTTAATTATTTTTTTTTTAATTTTCATTAGTTTTTCTTTTATTATATTTTCCTTCTTTTTTGTTATTTCCGAGGGCTTCGGCAATCCTCCCTGGACTCCCAGATTTGAGCGAGGCGCAACCGGCCATGCGTAAGAGTTGGGTGATTGGAAATGTAAAGAGCTTCTCCTCCTCCGAAAAAAGTCTCTTCTTCTTCTTCTTCCTCTACTTGCAGCCTCACACCAATTACTAAGGAAGTGTTTGGTAATGCTTTCCAAAACACGGATTTTCATTCTTTTTTCTCCGGAACAGAAATATAACATAAACACGTTTGATAATTTTTTTTGTTCCTAAGAACAAATTGTTCTTGATAATAGATTTAGAATATAAACAAGAAAAAAAAAATTGTTTCCTACTCCCGATAACAACTCGAAAAATAAGAAACAAGCTTTTACTTTTTTTCTTTTTCTCTCTTCTTTCCTCAGTTGGTTGTCGACTAGACGAGGTCCAGCGACCTCGTCGGAGCCTCATCGGCCATTGGCGAGGCTCGGGGGAGTCTTGCTATGGCTAAGTGGGGGCCCCCCGAGCCTCGCCTAGCCATCTTGAGGTTGGTGTTGCCTAGGCGAGGTTGACCTTGCGGTTGCTGAGCAAGGTGGTTGGCGTCGCCTAGGTGGGTGAGGCCAACCTCGCAGTGGCCGAGCGAGGCTCGGCCTAGCCCGGCCATAGCGAGGCTCCTTGAGGCTGACAACCTCGCCGGCCATCGTCTGGCTGGTCACTGGTCGGCACTGGCCAAGGTTGGCGGCCGACCAAGAGGGAGGAGAAGAAAAAGAAAAAGAAAAAAATACAATTATATTATTAATAAATCAAAAGAAATTCTAAGTCACAAAAATATTTAGGGTTTTACTAAATGTATTTATGTTCGGGGAACAAAAATTTTATATAGTTATTAAACGCCTTAAAACACTCGAAACTATTCCGTTGGATAGAAATAGAAAAAAAGTGTTTCCGAAAAAAAAATTATTTTCAAAAATAGAAATGTTATTAAACGTGCTCTAAATCACGCTAACCAAAAACAAAGCATGTCCACATCACCGCGAGATTAAATGGTCTAGGGGCTTTCAATGGCGAATTGGAAGAGCCTTCGTACTCCGCGGCAGCTAATGGCGAGGCAACCTCACCAAAGCCTCGTCGGACACAGGTGAAAGTGGCCATGGTCTCTTGAGCCGTGGGCGAAATCACCTTCACTACAACCGGCAAACTTTGATGCCCTTTGTATTAAAAAAAAAAGAAAAAAAGAGTAGAAAAGAAAGAAAAAAAATAATTTAGAATTTCAGGAATATATTAAATAATGTCTATGTTAGCGTCAGCCATGCCACATAAAACAATTGACATCCACGTCTACAATTTTTAGCTTAAATTGGCCAAATAAACTCAATTGGTATGAATGTGAAAATATTTAAAATGAAATTGGTCTAATTGAAAGTTTTATGATAGAATAGTTACCAATGCAACGGTTTTAGAACTTTTTTTTAATACTTTTCTTTGTTATTTGCAGATGTGGTTATTGAAATATACATGATAATTATTATGTTACGATGATTTGCATGTGCATGATGCCATGTGATGAAAACCTTTGCCGTGACTTAATTGCTAAAGAGCGAACTCCCTTGTATGAGTATGTATGTAAGACTATGGAGTTAAGTCGATATTTTACTATCTGAGACATTTTTCTATAAGGTTAAGAGAATAAGAAATTGTGATTTATATACGAAATGTTGAGTAGCATGTAAATATTATGAAATATTATCAACACGTGGATGTACAATAGTGTATTTATTATCACTAATGTAGGGCACACTCGTAATGGATGAGTTGAGAGGCATGACAAAGAGGTGTTTATGTTTCCATCCCCCATTAGTTGATGTTGATGATGCCTTATTAGTTGAGATGGCTAATGAGTCGAGATGAATCCTACAAAGTGATAAGTAGAAAATAGATACCTACCTGTGTATATGTGTGAACTAATATTTGGTATTTGCGCATCCTAAGATTAATATTCTCATTTATACGCATTTGAGTGTAAGTTGATTGTTAACTCATGGTATGTATTTTTATTCATTGCACACGTGATTATTGTCACAACTTATGTATTGCATTGCTTTGAACAAACTAAAATAATATGTTTTGAAAGTGCATGTGAAAACTCATTGTTTTGAACATGTTGATCTCCTTACTATTGTAGTGGGGTGAGTGTTGAAGGAAAATTGACACGGCTGGTTGGAGTTTGTAAGTGCCTTTGTGAGTATGTGGATTCTTGATATGCTTGTGAATCTATGTCATGATGCATGCTTATAATATGTGAATTAGTTATTATGAGAATTTATACAGCCTTCTTTGAGTGATCAAACTATTTTATCGTGAATATGCAAATAACTAAGAAATGCCTTGAAAAAGTGAGTGATTGGTAGTTTCAAATTATAACGACTTGAAATGATAGATGATATTACATGTTAATTGTTACTATGATGTTGTGCTTTGGAGTTGAGTGGCGAGTAGATTTCCTACTTTAAATCTAGAGCTATAATTATTAAGCTTAAGCTTATTCTATAGTACCTTACAAATTGATTAAGTTTGGAGTTCAAGGGCATTTAGATTTGCATTTTTGATGAACTATTCTACACGGTATATTTTAGTGTATATCAATTGATGTTAAATTATTTGTACAATTAACAATAAATTAGTTATTTATTTGGGGGTTAACATGAAGTTAAATTATTTATTCATTAAGGTTTAAACTATATGGAAAATTTCTGATCGTGAGATTATAATTTCAATTTATAATACAACTATAGAGATTTTGTACATGAAAAGACCAAAACTACACACCCAAAAAAAAGAAAAAAGTGATTTATCATTTGGGCTTTGGTTGAGTCCGGGAACATGAGAGTAGTAGTAAAACTTTAAATACCTACATATTTAGGCATATTTTTTTCACGCAAAATGAATTATTTAAATAACATTTTTTCTAAAAACATCTATGTAACTTGAAATAATTAGTATTTAAAATATTGACAATAATTCATATCTAAACATTTTTATAAGTATTTTTATAAGTGATGAAAATATTTTTCATTCATTTATTTTTTGTAAGCGATATAATTGATTATACTTTAAAAATATTTTCAAAATTATTCAGAGCCTTTTTTACAATGATCTATCAATTACTTATTATAGTAACTAACTTTCTCTTTTCATTAACTGATATTTCTACGGTAACTTACTGTATTTTTTTTTTCCGACCTATCTAATTTACAGATTTTCATATGAAAGCAAGTAAAATAAATAGATTTTCTGTAACTTCTCATATAAAATAACTTGCACCGCCATCATTTGCCCAGCAAAAAGAAACCGTCTTCCGTTCTTCTCCATGAACCAGCAAGTTTCCAAGATCTCAGAAATCATCAATCTCTTCTCCGTTTATATCCTTCTCTCTCCATGCTCCACAAGCTTTTTATCTTACCTGCTGATTTTCTCACCGGCATGCTCTCGCGTCTCAGAATTCATTTCAAAGTCAGCTTTATCTCAAAGTAATGCAGGAAGCATCTGCTTTACTTATTCATTCTTTACAATCTGTATGCTTGCAAATTGATATGCCCGATCACTATTTCAATGTATTTGTCCACCAAAAGAGATGAAAAAACAGAAAAAGTCCGACCTAACTATACCTATACATGTCGAGGTTTGCCATTATGAACAAGATGATATCCCGTCAGGAAAAAGGCAAGTACCGAGAGAATAAATATTATTAGTATGCTGTTACGGACACGTAATCCTCATCCGAGTCACCATACCATTCTTCATTTTCCTCATCTTCATTGCCTTCATCATCAGAAATCCCGTCATCATCATACAAAATATTGTCTTCCTCCCACAGCGGACAAGAACATGTAGCTTTTTTATTCTTCCACTCCGCACCACAATTGTAGCAAAACTCAAAGCCACATCTGCAAGGATGCAATGCTAAGTTAGATTTTCGTAGTTTGTAAAAGAGGACTGACAAAAGATATAGAAGGTACAAAGCAAACCACAACCTTAAATTATCTTTTTCGAGCATTACCCAAACAGCTTGGACACTCAAAATTTCAGTGGCAATCAATAGCTAAACCATCCGACTCCAACACAAATCTTCGAGCAATAAATCACAGCGAGGTTGATATATATCAACAGGGGGCAAAAAGAAAGTTTGAATAAAGCAGCCTGACCATTTTCAATCAGCCAAGTCAAAAGTTTTGCCAATTTCAAGCACTAGGGAAATTGCATAAGCATTTACTGGTTGCTAGCAGGAAAAAAAAGGATTTAATTAGTGCTACCACAATGGCCTTTTTAATAGCTGTAGGTACTGGCATTTAAAGCCTTCTGTCTCTATCTACCTTCTTCAGCATAATCTAGCAACAGACTGCTGCAGGCTTAGAACAATCTAATGACGGATATTTCCCCCCAAAACGACCATAAGCACTCTATCAATAGCGGTTTCATTCCAACTCAAGTAAAGATCCTGATCACGGGATTCTTGCTCTCAATATGAAATTCTAATACAGAGAGAGAGAGAGAGAGAGAGAGAGGGGGGCGTTGGATAATGGAATAAATAAATTTCTTAAATTTGTAATAAAAGACAGAAGGCCAATATCATTAGTTAAGTGATTAATGATAGGGCTCCTTCAAGGTCACCGGTTCAATATTGCCACTGCAACATTCCCTCATATTCTAGAAGGTCAAAGATCCAGTCAAACTTGTTGACCAGTCAAACCTTGTCAAAATAAGGCTGACCTCTTGACCATTCCAGTCACCAGACATAGTCCAATCCTTCATTCAACAAGTTGAACCAGTCCATGTGGTCCAGTTTTGTAAGCATTATCTTTAATATCCACAGTCCCTACTTCTACTACTCACTTGTAATAACAAAAGCATGTATACAACCACTAGAGCAATCACATAGATTAGCAGACAACAGATTTTACCATTAGACTACAAACCTAAGGCATTAAACTATCGAGCAGCAGAGCTTGTCATTATGCTTATTGAGTAAAAGATACCCCAGGTAAAGATCAGCTAAACCGGGCAGGTCAATTGTGGGAATTAAGTACCTGCAAGTCATGTGGTAACAGCCTTCAGAAAGTTCGATCATATGATTGCATTTGACACACTGACGCCATAAATTCTGGGAAGCAAGAGACTTCAGCTTTGCATCTTCAGCAGGAGGAAGAGGATGCAATACTTTATAGGACAAGCATGTCAAACTACTATGCCAAGGAACCTTGCAATTGATACAGAAGAGTCTATGACATTTTATGCATTTCCTTGCTCCGGATCTTGCAACACCAGAAGTGGTTGAGCATTCTGAAGCTTCAGTTTTTGACATCAATGCAGAGCACTCGGGATAAGGGCAATATATTTTCTCTGTAACAGGGATTGAGGCTTCCTTTAACCGCTGGGTCATCATCTCTATTAGTTTAGGTGTCAAAAATTTACTGCAGCTGCTGACATTAAGATCAGATTTACATCCCTCATGAGGACATCTTGGCACCATACCATGGAGCAACTTCACCTCCACATGCTGTCTCATGCAAGCAAAGCAATAGCGGTGCAAGCATCCATCAACCGCAAATATCTGACTCACATCAGTATCTTCTAAACAGATTACACAGGTCTCCTTTAGATTCTTGCTGGCAACATCATCTGCATGCTTCACAATCTGGGAAGTTATGGCATCTCTTGCAAGTTTAAAGGCAAACTTAAACTCATTTCGTGCTACCAACAAGAAATTGCACTGATCGAATTCTCTTCTAAGAAGAATCACTTGTTCAACTAACGCCGTGACCTTGCGCTGCTTTGGTGTCCATCTACGAGTAACCTACATCGTAACGTTGACCATATTAGTGACCAGACTATATGCTTACGATGAATCAAACCAGATACTGATGTAGGAGGTTACCATAATTATTTCTGCTTAGGTTCATGAAGGCACATTCAGTCTTTGATAAATAAATGAATAGAGAGTGAATTATAAAGCACGGAGACAGAAAAAGAAACACTAAACATCAAAAGAGACATCATAAACAATGCAAACAGCCAAAGTGTCAATCAGAACATTCATGTCCATGAATATTTGGGTAAAGCCATGTGATATGAACCTTCAGTAATTGCAAAACAAAGACTCCAACAATTTGAAGTTAGGGTCAGGAGTCACGACAATGTACCATCTCGGCCATTCACTACATGGCTATAGAAATAACTCACAGGTAAAGGTTTATCTATCTCCATCATATTAGAGGAAGTCGGGTAGAAAGATTTCCCGAAGACGCAGTACGATTATAAGCCAGATAGACAAATTGCCCTGGAAACATACCCGTAACCTCATCAAGAAACGAGAGAAGCTAGACCAATGCAGCACGATAAGAAGTGAAGAATTCAACTTTGGTAATTCTCTATAAAGAAAACTGAAACAGACACCTCCCTCGCACAATGTACAGATTGAATGGGGGCCAAAACGCAACATTCAAGTAAGAAACGCAGAAACTAGAGACGGAGAAACTCACAAACTGGTAAAGCGGGAAGTAATCGCAGTAAAACACAATCCTCTTCAACTCCAACGCCAAAGCAGCATTAAGGCCTTCAACCAACGCCGTGGCCTCGACGCCGGCCTTGCTCTTGCTCGTCCCGGGCCCGATCAATGGCTTCGTCACTTCGAATATCAAATTCCCCCTAAAATCGCAAACCGCGACTCCGACCCCCGCAAAGACGGGATTGCTTTTCTGCCCCTCGGCCCTCTCGTCACTGACCAAACCCTTGCAGTACAAACTAAACACGTCGCCAGCGGGATCCTTGGAAGAGCCCTCGCCGAAAGGCCGCTCGAACTCGTCCCCCAGTCGTCCCAGTCGTCGTCGGGGATGGTCATGATCTCGGTGGCGACCTTCTGATCGTGGATCCGGCGGTGGAGATCCTCCCGGCCGCGCCTCGCCTCGGCCTCGCTCAGCTCGCGGTCCTTGAGCTCCCGCTGGAACCTGGAGAGCTCGTCGGACTGGAGGAAGGCGAGGGAGGGCGAGGCGACGTCGGCGGGCGGGGCTAGGGTTTGGGGCGGGGGCGAGGAGGAGGAGGGGAGGAGGGAGAGGGAAGCGGCCATGGCTTCCTCGAGCTGGAGGCGGAAGGCGAGGTCGTGGTCGGACTCTAGGGCTTGGGCGGCCATCAGCTCGCGGTGCTGCTCGGCGACGAGGGCGCGGTGATCGTAGTCGTCGACGGAGGGGCGGGAGCCCATGCTGTGGAGAAGGGGAAGTGAAAGCGAAAGTGATCTCGGACTGTGATGGGCGTGCTCTTTAAGGGCGGGACAAAGGCGTGATTCTAAGGGATGTTTGGTGGCGTATCAAACGGTATCTAATTTTAAGGATATATACAATAGATTGTGTAAATTAAAAATCATCCGGATCAGATCGGACCGGCTGATTTAGTTCGCTTCTCGAGAGTGCTGATTCGATTCTCAATTTCTGAAAGTAAAAGTGGTGTCCGGACGGTCTGGTTCTAGATATTGAATATATTTTATTATTTTATTATTTCTTTAAAAAAATAGTAAAATGTGAATTGAATACTATCTCGATTCGGTTCTAAGTAGTTGGAAAATAATAATGAAAAGTAGTGAAAAAATAAGTAGCCAATTCTGGATATAGTCCTTGATTTTGAATTATGAGAAGTGGATCGAAACCAATTACCTCTACCCGATTTTATTCACCGAGGGTGTTGGATTGTGATGTGATTTGTCTATTTTGCCCTTGCAAAGACCCTCTTGCCATTATGTCTTGTGGCAATTAAGATAAGAGTCAAAATATGATGACATTTATCATATTCATAAAAGATATCTAATCGAGATAAAAATATATGGTAGAGAAGTAAGATAAAAGAGGATACGATTCCTTATATATATGTTATAAAAATTATATAAATTTCTTTATATTTCTTAAATAACAAACTTCTTAAATTATTAAAATTATTGAGAATAAACTATTAGAATTATAATCATCTTTAAATTATCTTTAAATTATAATATAAAAAGTCAAAATAACGAAAAAAAACAACGATTTTCATTTTTTTTATTCCTATTTTTATTTATATATTTTAATTTATTTTTTGTTTATATGATATTACGTGTGTATATATATAGTAAGTATATATACATATATATATATATATATATATATATATAACATATTTTGGATATATTAACATGATTTATTCTTTAATAAACCTTTCATTAAAGAATGACAGGAGTGAATAAAATATATAAAAAGACAAGAAAATAATAAAAAGTAAGTAAATGAGAATGAGGTAGAAGATCCCAGATTTTAAATCAGCAGATTCAAACTTGGAAGGATTTTCTAATTCTCGAAGATCCATGGGCAATGAGATTTCTTAAAAGTCGATGAAATTTTTTTGGTTTACATCAAAATCCCATAAAAATTATGAGAGATTTGACATCCTTCTAATTTTTTGATTTACGTCAAAAGTCCACGAAAGCAGGAAAAGAGTCTAAACTCATTCTTCTTTGTAGTTTTATGGTTCATGTTAAAGTTTTACGAAAGTAACAAGAAAGTTCAAGCACTATGCTTTCCAGAATTGTAAAAGTAAATGATTATGTTATCTACCCCGCAACATTGTTATAACTGTTGACACCAAAATTTTATCATTTTATTTAGGACTTAATCGTATACAAAATTATAAATTAATCACTAAAAAAAAAAGAAAAAAGAAGAAGAAGTAGAGAGTAAGGTAAATAACTTTCATTAAAATGCATCGTGTATATTTTCATTAAAATTTATTATGCATAGACATTGGGAGCATTCACAAAACTATCATTAATTTTTAAATCTAATTTTTTAAAAAATAATTATTACTTAAAAAATCGTTTTTTTTTTTTTTTTAAAGCGGACCGGGCTAGGCCCAGTCCTTTTCTGTTCGCCTCTCCTCTAGATCTTTTTTTCGCCTGGGCCCAAGCCCAGCCTCTCTTTTCTTGTCCTTGAGCCCGACCCCTTCATGCCAACCACGCTTCTGCAACAAGAAGGAAGAAAGAAGCGGAGTAAGAGGGAAGGATATAGAAGATCGCCATGGAGCAGATGGCGGCATGATCCGCGGGTCAGATCAGTCCGGCTGGCAAGCTGGAGGTGGCAGGGGCCATGCGCGCCAGTCGGTCGCCTTAAAAGAGAGGGGCTCACTCATTAGAAGGGGGTTTTTTTTCGGAGGGCGACTGAGGGAGGTTCTGGTTTTTGAGGGAGGATTTTCGGAGAGAGCTAGAGACGGAGAGGGAGAGAGATCCGAGTGAGAGAGTGGTAGTGAGTGAGCTCGAGAGAGCGAGAGTATGAGTCGGAGAGAAAGGGAGCCCCGGCTGCGCATCCATCCGCCCAACGACTCTCCCGGCGACGTCCTTAGACCGAAACAGGTAGGTTCAGCCTCTCCTTCTACTGTGTTTTTGAGCGTGACCGGCTGGAGCTTGCGGCCGTTTGGCTCGCGCAAGCTTCGGCCCATGACACCCCTGTTTTAGTCTTTGGGGTTCATGTATGCTGTACGTCGATGTTGCCAGCGTGGGTTCGAGTTCCAGCTCAGGCTGTGTTTGATAAAATGCCTAAGTGAAACCTTGGTCTTTTGACTCGTTACGGCCGAGTTCTGTTGGTGTTGTTGTTCATACTCATGTTAAATGCGAGTGATAGGCTTCTGTGGTCCAGAATATCTCTTGTACGTTGAATGTTGACGTTGGCCCGGACACGAACCCAGAATGAGTCTAGACTCCTCTTGTAGCAGGCGCACACCACATGTTCGAAAAAATGCCTCATGAAGGGCCTAAAGCGAATCCTTGAAGCGAAGCTTGACCTTTCGTTTTTTGCGTAACTTGTGATAATATTGCTGTCCCGATGTCCCCTTTAGTATTTTCATCGTCTTCTGACGGCTTGTCTCGCGCCATTCGAGTTGGTCAAGGTTTGTTTCCCTCTCGTCGAAAAGAGGCTCGACAGCATTAGAAACCTCCGGCCGGCTAGTGGTCGGCGGTGGCTGGCGTCGGTTGGTTCGAACGACCGACGTCGGACGGTGGCCTGGCGGCGGCCCTTAAGCGCCTGTGAGGGTCTGTTGTGGTGGTGGAGCTAGTTTGGGTTTGGCTGTTGTTTGGGTGAGCTGCGGGCAAGAAGAAGACTAGGAGAAGAAAAATAAAAAAACAAAAGAAAAAGCAAAAAAAAAGGGGTGCAGAAAAGAGAAAAAAAAAAAAAGAGAGAGAAAAAGAAAGCTTCGGGAAGGAGGAATAGCAGAGAAGAGAGTACGGTAAAAGAAGACAAAATAGGGAAGAAGACAAAAGGGGTGGAGAAAAAAGAAAGAAAAACATTAAATTTAAAAGAAAAACCTAAAAAATTTATAAGAAATGTCTTTTTTTATCCGACTGGGTCGGATCTGGGGTTCGGGCCGTGTCAACGGGTCGGATCGGGTTTATCCGGTCCGAACCCGCTCCCTCGAATATTATAACATTAAAAATTAAAAACTCTTCGATTGTTTTTAAAGAAAAGTTTCAAAAAAATTGTAAATTATAGTTTTTTTGGGGAAAATTCGGAAATTCTTTTTTTTCCCATAAAAAACCAAAAAATCAGAAAAAAACTCTAAAAAAAAATTAAAAAATCTTCAAGAAAGGTTTAAATTAATCTCTTGTGCTATTTTCTAAAAAATGGAAGTATTCCAATTCAGAATTATGTCTAATTTTGACTAAGCCTTTAGGGCTTTACTTTAGGATTTCAATTGTCCTTAAGGACAAATGCCTTTGATTATGCAGTAGTGGTATATTAATTTTGGCTTCCCTTTAGTCTAGTTAGGATTAGTATTTATCTTTTCCCTAGTGTTAAATCTTTGTTATCCCATGATATTCATTTAATGCTTTCCTTCATTGTTGACTATTATGTTGATGACTGTGTACCCGCATGATCACTTTACGTGTTAGTAGATAGGCCTAAAATCAATCCAAACTGCTTGGTAATTTTTTTTTTTAAATAAACAAGAATAGGTACCAAAAGGACACTAATTGGTTTAGTGTAATCAAGTCCTCGATCCTAGAATCTCTAGTTGCATAGGAAGTGAGGTATATTCATATACCTCTCTTGGTTTCTAGCAGATCCCAATAGACTAGTGATGACTCTTTAGTCAAAATTTTTTCATATTTTCAATTTGAACACCCTAATGTCGCGCGAGGTATGGGCTTGGGACGGCCTGTGCCTAATCATGGGCTATAGGCCTATCTTTTAGGCGATACCCCTAAACCTATTCTCTGCCTCGATGGGTAGGTCACGACAGTAACTCATTTACATTTCTTGTCATAAGTGAACCTATATATAACATCCTTGATTCTAGGCCATGAAAATAAAGTACGAGGGTCGTTAAGTCCTAACTCGGCTTGTATTAAGATAACTTATTGACTGATGCACGGACGCCAGATTTATGCATTGAACATGAATTGGCCCTTTGACCATGAGGTTCAGTTGTGGATTGATATCGCACCATCGAAGACACAAAGGACGATCATGGATCGATTATATGTAGAAAGGTGCATCGATCGAGGGTGATTCTGTACGGAACCTGTACTGACCATGAGCGATCCATGAGTCAATCATATTCAGTAGCGAATTGGTTGCGGATTGATTTAGTCCACATGACCAAGTGACAATCAGGGTTGATCATGGGGGTCAATGAAATAAAACTTGGATAAATCAAGGCATGGCATGTTCGGCCATGGACCCGATCCACCTAACTGAGACCTATGAAGCACGGACACTCTTCGGGATCCTTCGTGTTGTGTCTGACACTCCAACACGTGTCTGACATGCTCCGACACGCAAGTCGAAAATTCCGACATGTGACTCCGACACGCACGGGGTTATTTTTATAAATTTTCAAAACTTCTAAGGTCTAAATATAAATATATGAAAAAATAAAAAAATAAAAGCTAAAACGTTAGTCGCACGCACGGGTTCTTCATCTTCTGGACTCTTCGATCTTCTCTTCACTTGTCTTCGAGTCTTGATCCACGCCGAACGAGCTCGAGCTGGCGGTGAGCGAGACCACCCCACCAGTCGTCGTGAGTGTCACCAGTGAGTGTCGCCGGTGTTGCTTTGCCGGCCGCGCGGCCCACCCCACCAGTCGCTAACTCGCCGTAGCCCCTTGTGCCTCAGCCCCACCCGTCACCATAATCGCCTCCGACCCCACCTTTGTCTCTCGCAAGCATCGAGTCGTCACCCCGACGGCGAGCCGTCGCCTCTGCCTCTCATAGGCGTTGATCTTTTTGCTCATCTTAGGTTAGCGATTTGGGATTTGAGATTTTTCGGCAAACCCTAGAGTTAGTTCGGGGAAAGGGAGATTTTTCGAACCCTCTTTCCATCTCTCTATCTCCGGCGCTCTTGCACCGTTCTTTTGCCGGTTTCGCTCCCTGGGTTGTTGTTTATGTTCGGTGGACTGCTCGCTGACTGAAAGAAGGGTGAACACCATCTTAACTTGTAGATGTTTGCAACTAAGCAATCTCTCTTAGGTCTTTGCTTCGCCGTTTCCATTTACATTTGGGAAATTCTCTTAATGCCTAAAAGAAGGGTCCTCAGCATCTGTGAATTCACACTAATGGAATATAGTATTCCTAAAACACTATTTATAGTCGATTGTTCATTTTTGGAGCACTTTGTGCTGAAAATTTTAGCTTTTAGTGGTCCTCAATGTCAAGTAAACTGTTTGTGCCACTTGGTGGTGATGGTCTCTCACTATCTCTCTAGCAAAATAGACACGAATCTTACTGGTGCTGGCTGGAATCCTCTGTGATTACCTGTTTGATTGTCACAAGTCGACTGGATTGATTTGATGTGTCCCTATCTTAATCACTTCTAACACTTTACTAAACAATTTTATGACGTGTGGAGTTTTGCTGAATCTCCTCGGTTTGAAGTTTTAGGGCCCTCAGGGAGTGGTTTTTATAGACTACCTAAGCTGAAAGTCGAGAGGTCGATGTGTTAGGAAATGCATAGCATGAAGTTTAAGCCTTACTAAGTTGGAAGCCTTGTCCAAGTGAGCATTAGCTAAACATTGAGCAGTAGATGCTGAAGTTAGCATGTGGCAGGTGAGTGCCGAGGGGAAGTGTTGCTACATCAGGGACTAAATTGTAGAGTAAAGTCCATAGTACTTAAACAAAACAATTTGCATAATGCTACACCAAAGATGGAATAGTCCTGTACTGATTAAAGAGGAAGAAATTACTTTATTTATTGTGGTTTGGGCACGCATTTGTTGTTGTTGATGGCCTTGAACAGGTCAGAATAATTCTAGTGTGGTCGAGTAAGGCTCCCTCAACCTTGCTTTGCCAAGGGTGAAATTAATTTTTTTTCTTTTTTTGGTTGGCGTAATTAAGCTTTTAAATGCATTTCTTTATCAATGCTTCTGCTACAAGCAGCTATATATTATCACGGTGTAATTGCTTTATGCACAAGACAATGGAAAGACATAAATAATTGATGTGGTGGTGCATTGTCCTAGTTGTATTAATTAGATCAATGACAATAAAACGTTGATGCATTAACCTCTAAGCCATCTTCTATAATTTGATTTCATCGAACTCACTTGTAGATATTTGAATTCTCGACAAAAACAACAAAAGCATATATTTTATGCTAGGACAAAGTTGAGACCAGTGGTATTTTTAGCATTTGCATAGATGTATGGTACATTAACCATTGATAATAACATGTTTATTTTTTATTTTTTTGCAGAATGTCTTCAAGTTCAAACATGACTAGTAGTACTTGAAGCACACAAGCACCTACCTCTAGCAATGAAGTTGTAAAACAACCATTATGGAGGTATGTTACTAAGTTAGTTAATCATACTGATGCAGGGGGAAATTTGTCTTGGAGATGCAACTTTTGTAAAAAATATTTTAAGAGTTCATACACAAGAGTGAGGGGCCATTTGATGATGATAAGTGGAAAAGGAATTGGAAAGTGCACAAAAGTAGAAAAAAAAAAAGATCTTTTGGAGATTGAAAGATTAGAGGAAGAGGTCTATACTAAATTAATGAGTATTGCACCTAGAAATGTACCTTTGCCTCTTGCTAGTTATTCACTTAGTGGTAGTGGTGGTGACGGAATGGATTTATCATTGAACTCCAAAAAAAGGAAAAGTGGAAGTGGGAGTGGAAAATCACTTGAAAATGCATTTAATATGACTCAACGGGAACGTCTAGATTGTGAGATTGCTAGAATGATTTATTCGGCGGGCTTGCCGTTTAACTTAGCAAGAAATCCTTATTTTCAATCCGCTTTCACTTATGCCGCTAATCATAATATTGCGGGTTATGTACCACCGAAATATAATTTGTTGAGAACCACTTTGTTGCAAAAGGAGAAGGCAAATATTGATAGGTTGTGTACACCTATTAAAATCATGTGGAAGGAGAAGGGTGTAAGTATTGTGAGTGATGGATGGAGCAACTCACAAAGAAAACCGCTTATTAATTTCATGGCGGTATCGGATGGAGAACCAATGTTTATAAAATCGGTTGATTGCTCGGGAGAAACAAAGATATGCATTTCATTTTTAACTTGCTGAAAAGAGTTATCAATGAAATTGGGCATGAGAATGTGGTCCAAGTAATAACGGATAATGCTTCAAATTGTAAGGGCGCGGGACAACTCATTGAGCAAGAATTTTCATCCATTATGTGGACGCCTTGTGTGGTGCACACCCTTAATCTAGCTTTGAAGAACATTTGTGCCGCAAAAAATATATAGAACAATCAAATAGTCTATGAGGAATGCAGTTGGATTTCAGATATTGTTAAAGTAGTTATGTAAATCAAACATTTCATCATGAATCATTCTATGAGATTAGCAATATACAATGAGTTTGTTAGCTTGAAGTTGCTTTCTGTAGTGGATACACGTTTTGCTTCGATGATTGTGATGCTTAAGAGATTCAAGTTGATAAAAAGTGGTCTTCAAAACATGGTGATTTGTGACAAATGGAATATCTATCGAGATGTTAATCAAGAGAAAGCTAAGTTTGTCAAGGAGAAGGTGTTGGATGATTTTTGGTAGGATTTGATTGATTATACACTTTCCTTCACGGCTCCTATTTATGATATGCTTAGGATTTGTGACACCGATAAGCCATGTCTTCACTTAGTTTATGATATGTGGGGTTCAATGACCGAAAAAGTGAAGAAAGCTATATATGCACATGAAGTGAAGAGGCTAGATGAGAAGTCCATATTTTATGAGGTGGTTTACACAATTCTTATAGATCGTTGGACAAAGAACAACACTCCACTTCATTGCTTGGCACATGCCTTAAATCCCAGGTAAGTTCTAAAATTGTATGAGATTATTACTTTAGTGGTTATTCTTTTTTTAAAATGATAATATAATAGTCATCTTATTTATTATTGTTTTCTAATTTTATTTCATTTTATTAAATAAAGGTATTATAGTGATCAATGGCTTGATGAAGATCCTACTCGAATTTCTCCATACAAGAATAAGGAGATCAACCAAGAAAGACTGAAATGCTTCAAGAAATATTTTCCTAACTTGGATGAGCGCAACAAGGTGAATTTGGAGTACGTAGATTTTGCGAGTAAAAATGGGGATTTTAGAGATTTTGATTCCATTCAAAATCGATATTCTATGGATCCTAAGGCTTGGTGGGTTAATCATGGTGCATGTGCATCGATGCTTCAAAGCATAGCCTTAAAGTTTCTTGCACAACCTTCTTCTTCATCATGTGCTGAGAGAAATTGGAGTACTTACTCATTTGTGCACTCAGTGAGAAGAAATAAGATGACCCCAAAACATGCAGAAGATTTTGTTTTTATTCATAACAATCTTCGTCTTCTATCAAGAAAAAGCCCACAATACGCAGAAGGAGAGACTAAGATGTGGGATATTGGCGGAGATGCATTTGACTCCTTTGAAGATATTGGAGTGCTTGAAGTTGCAAATCTTTCACTTGATGAGCCGGAGATGGAGTCTGTTTTTTTTTCAGAAGAAGTAGATAATGTGATTGAAAGACTTTTTGTTATATTACTTGATAGAATGTTGATTGTTTTTTTGCTTATTGTTAAATTTTAAATTTAATAGTGGAATGTGGATTACTTGTTTTTTCCTTCAAGTTTTATAGATTATTACAATGAAATGTAGTTGAATTTGTTAAATTAAAAGAATGAATGATATTAACTAATGTAGGATTAATGTTTTTAGTATAGATTAATTCTAGACTATTTTTATTATTATTATTTACTTATTTATGCATTTATATATAAAAATATTTATTTAATATTTAACGTGTCGGAACGTGTCGAAATTCTCTACTTTTTGAGAAATGCCGTGTCACATATCGTGTCGTGTCGTGTGGTGTCGCGTGTCGCGTGTCGGTGCTACATAGATTGAGACTCGGTCAAAGTGAATGATCAAGGTCAACCACCAAGTTCATTTTAAGACATCTAATTGACCAATTCTAATTGGAAATGGTCATGAACAAGTTCAAGAGGGTTACCGACTTAGTCGCGCTTATTTGGTTAAAGTTTAATAAATTTTGGGCACGAACCTTAGTTCTCATAAGACCGTCGATCATGTACAAATATGAGCAACTTCTCCAATGAGGCGACACTCTGTGTTAGTCTCATGAATGCCTTGGATAGGATTTGGACACAAATCAATTAATGCA
Organism: Eucalyptus tenuipes; assembly: GCA_014182365.1. Classification (NCBI taxonomy): domain Eukaryota; kingdom Viridiplantae; phylum Streptophyta; class Magnoliopsida; order Myrtales; family Myrtaceae; genus Eucalyptus; species Eucalyptus tenuipes. The sequence goes on along the minus strand of CM024538.1, from coordinate 23,894,169 downwards.
GGGATGAGTCATTAGACAAATGTCTAGAGATAATTGGAGTTCTAAAATCTTTCATAGCTTTTTGACTTAGTCTATCCTTATTCATTTAAGTGCCATGCACCCACTTCAAGAGAGAAGGAGAAAACTTGCTTCTCAAGTAATTGGCAAAAATATCTAGGCTTTATTTAATAATTTTGGACTTTAGTTCATTAATAGCATGGATGAATCACCCTACTTAGTGTCTCCTAGAATGTTAGATTATAATGACCCTAAAATATAGTCTTGGTGAACAAGGCAAGAGCCAACCAATTAGAAGAGGACATTGGGCATTAAAGAGACTTATGTGTCCCTCAGGGCCATAGACACATCATGAGCTTAAATTGAGTTTTGGAAAGCAAGCCAATAGATGGACCAATCACAAGTGAACACCAAGGGACATAGGCGCCATGAGCTTGCATAAAAATTTAGGAACTGCCCAAGCCATGAGTGTACTTTTTTGATATGGTGTTGATACTTGAATATTTCCGATAGATCAAACTCAAAAAAAGTTCTAGATCGAGATCCCTGATCGTGATAGGATTTGTTCCTCAGCAAAAAGAATTATCTAATAAGTACTCATAAATTCTCAATTACATATAGAAATTAGGAGCATTCCCTTAGTAATTAGATATTGTAATGTTGACTTTTTTTGTCAAGTATGAAAACTCAACTATAAAATGTATAAAAAAAATATATATAAATTTTAGGCCTAGAAAATAATTCAATTGTTTGTTAATTAATGTATTTTTCATGGTAGCGCGTGTCAAACTTGTGTATAAAATTAGGTTAACCTGTTAATAATGTGTTAAATGTCAATGCATGTTTGGAGTTATAAAGAATGAAGTGTTTGTTGACTCGTGTGTTTTAAGGTGAAGTAGGGCTGTATGGAAATGTGGGTGTATATTAAAGCATTGTTTTGATATAAATTTTCATGCATGTCTTTATTTGCTTTAACACTACACTTTTGCGTACACATCTCACAGCCTAAAATCACGAGCTACATCCTAAGGAAGCCACCTAGGATGGTGTTGAGAATAGATTGGATCATTTGCAGTTACCGATGATGGAATAGTCATTTGCGACCTTGCTCATACCACAAGAGAAAAGTTGAACCCATCCACAGTTAGTGACATCGGGAAAAGCTTACTATTTCGTTAGAATGGAGACCTTGAACCTATAATATATCCCATTTATAGACATCGAATCTCACAAGTACATCTACTTGTTTATGTGATTGAAAAAAAAGACTTCCCCATGAGTATAATTTCTCTCTTTACTTGTCCACTTTTGATTAAAATTCTAAATTTTGGGAAGTCGAGGAAATCAATCGAATGTCTTAGGTGATCTAGGCCTATAATTGGAAAGGTTGGCAGTAAACCCATTAAACGGTCGGGTCAGGTCGGGTTTGGGTCGGGTCATAAATGGTCTCACCCAAATCGACCCATTTAACCCGTTTATGATCCATTTATTGTAGTGCAAAATTTTTTACCCATACCTGACCCGACCCATACCCAACCCATACCCAACCCATACCCGATCCATTTAATGAAACCTAAAAAAGCTTTTATATATTTTTAAAATGGTATTGCTAACATGGTTTATAAAACACAAATTTAATGGATAATTTTTATAATTTTTAAAATAATTATTTTAAAAAATCGAATTTTAAAATAATTATTTTTTAAAAATCAAAATTTTAATTATTTTTCATTTTTATTTTTTAAGAATGTAATTTTTAATTTCCTTTTTCTTTTTCTCTTTTCTCTTTTTTTTTTTTTCTTCTTCCTCTTCTTTGACTGGCCACCGGCCACGACGACGAGCCCGACGACTGCCGCGCGGCGAGTTGGCTCGCCGGCTCGCCAACGCCCGGCAAGCTCCGGGCTCGCTAGATCGGCGAGCTCGAGCCTCGTGGGATGTCGGTGAGGCCTCCGCCTCGCCAGATCCGGCGAGCTTGACGCCGCTCCGGCCAATCACCGACCATCCGTGCCGGCCACCGAAGAAGGAAGAGGAAAGAAAAAAAAGGAAAGAAAATTAAAATAAAAAAATAATTATGATTTTGATTTTTATAAAAAAAAATATTTTTGTAAAGTTAAATAGGGAAGAGAGAGATTGTGTGGTTTGGGTTGAAAATGGGTTCTAAATCTAACCCATTTAAGACCCACTTAAAACCCACTTAATACCCACCTATCTTAAGTCTTTAATTGTTAAACCTATTTAATTAGTTCATTCAAAAAATAAGTGACCCATATATGACCCATTTATGATTTAAATGGGTCATATATGGGTCTAAGACCTATTTTGCCATCTCTAGTTGGCAGTCACTCTTGGTAGTGAACCCTCAACATAAATTAAGTTGCGTAAACAAAAGAAAAGGAAATAACGTAAGGGTTACTTTGATTTGACCTTATTGAACAAATGATTTTGTCTGAATTTTCAAATAAGGGCTTAAAATCATGTTTTGCACATAAATTTCGCAAAGTCAAGATTATATTTTGGGAAAAAATAATCAATTGCAAATGACATTCTGTGTGTAAACCTTTTAAAATTAATGTCACATCACTTTGGATAAGTCTTTTGAAAGTAAATTCACACTTTTTGTAGATAAATCCTTCAGAATTAAAGAGACATCTTCGAAAAATAGATCATTCATAGATGAGATTTCATTTTTGTATATGAAACTTCTAAAGGTTTCATCACTTGAATAAATTGTGGAAATTCAATTTGAGATTAGCCATTCGGTCCATTATTTTGTATTAATATCTGAAGGGCATCTTTTCTTAGAAGTGGAATCGTGGCAATACACATAATCCTCGCAAATAGGGATATCGGGACAGTGTCATGGTCTTGCTTTCATCATAAGAGCCGGTCTCAATGAGAGATCCTTTTTTTTTTTTTTTGGTCATTTGTATACTTTGTACACGATGGTCACTTACCCCCATCTGACCATACGAAGGAATGAACGCGTTTCTAGAACCAGCATGGGAAATATCTTCAAGATGATCCGTGAGATGACGCTACAGGATGGACATGGCAAAAGACGACGGACGCGAATAGGCGATGATATCCACATTCGAGCGAAACGACATAGACAAAACAGATGATGCGGTGCAAATATAACAAGAGGACGTAGAGCTAGAATCACTCTACCGTGAAAAGAAAAAAAAAAGCGTATCTCGTTCGTCGCTTTAATTCGTCTCAATATAGGAATGATATCTCCTTTCCCATTTGCAAGAATATTGGAAATGGAGTAAGGGTTCGTCAAATGGACATGATAAGGCACCAAGTGCCAAGACATCCCAAAAAAAACACGAAAGGAGCAATACCTCTCACAAGGAGAATATGATCGAATTAGATCAGCCTCTTCGGTGTAAAAAAGGATGCATGTCATTTCCAATAATTGTCAATTGGGATATATGCATTGGAAATTCTAAAACTTGTCACGAAAATGCAATCGAATCTTAAATTTGCAAAAAGTACAATCAAGTGTTAAAACTTATCAAGTTAATGCAATTAAATCCCTCCATTAGCTACATCCACTTTAGTTAACGAAAAAATGCTAACGTGACTTATTTTAATACTTTCTCTCTCCTAAGTAACAAATACCTTAAGTGAAAAGGTCCACGTTATCAAAATGACGCTGTTTTGGAACTTTTATTGATCTCAAAACAACATCATCTCGTCTTCCCCAAACTAAAGCCCTCGTCAATTCCCTACTTGCCCGATCGTTTCTCTTTGTCGCACATTGAAGTTTGAGCCCTAAATCAAAGTCCATGAAGTTCGCTTCTTCGTCGATTGTGAGTCCATGCCGATGTTTGTGCCTCAGAGGCGGATCAAGCAGCATCATTCTCTTCTTCAAAGGTTCTTTGGTACTCACGCTCGGTTGTCGTTCAAAGAAGGACGAGGTTTAGTTTTCCTTCACCACTAAATTATGTTGTTTTTTTAAAAAAATGTGAATAGGACAATACGATGAGCCTATAACTTGAATTTGAGTATTGAACAACTTTGAGAAAGATTACTCACCGTGATAAACGCTAAACACTCTTTTTATAAAGTTATTTGATTTGGTAACGCATCTCTCGATATTACATCGTGCATGATTAGCATTTGGTTTAACAGCTAAGGTTAAATGTTGCTTGGTTTTGATGGCTTCCCCATGTCGATGATATATTGGATATTTTCGTGAAATGTGTTTCCGGTCCAATATTACCAATTCCCAATTTTCTTCTTTATTTTTCAAGTCTACTTTGGGCCGACCATTGAACGGGTTCTGCTGCGAGCAGCATCCAAATCCACTGGGCTAGCAAGGGCCCATATTTCAGATATCAAATCATCAAATAATTATATTGTTCTCAAATCTCAAGGCACATAGAAAGGCAATAAGATCATTTTACCAACAACAACAAAAAAAGACAAAAGGCTCGGGAGATTTAAACATCAACGTCATCAATTACCCTTCTTTCAAAATTATATATATTCCTCAACTGATTAAAATAAAACATTTATGACTCACCAACCACCGACTAAAAATATTAACCTCATGTTTATCATGAGAGGCAAGTTTTAAGTCTCCCATTGTCTTAAGAATGATCTTTATAGACAGATTCATTTCATTTCATTACTAAAGACAGAGTGATCACTGAAAAACAAAAATGGTCACTGTTTATGTTCTTGAATTTGTCAATTTCGGACGTATTAGAACTCTATGTTATCGTTTCGGATTTTTCTTTCCGAGATAATGGCGACCGGAAAAGTAATTTTCATCTGATTAAGGTAGGGACTTCAAATTCAAGACGATGTCTGTCTCTATTGGAATTGCCACTGCAACACCGGTGGTGGTCGTGACAAAAACGGGGTGGCATTTAGTCGTGCACATGCAAAATCCCGCTCTTCGCTACCATCCCAGCAGACCAACTTTGCCTTGGATTTATTAGGCAAAATTCAAGCCTGCGCCCATGTGCAATCGCCCCCATAGTCGGCAACGACAAAGCCCTCCTCCCTATGGTCACGATTAGATAGTTACTAAACATTCGTTTCGTCCGATCGAGCACGGAATCTACTGCATTACCGCACGTTTTTTCCCACCCACCCGACTTTTCGAAGCGAGTCGCAGAACGGAAACTGCTCGGCAAGTACATATCCGGCGCTAACTCCAGGACCATTCGCTAGAAGAGTTAAGAAAAATCGCGATGATCTTACGTAAAACTCTTGTCCGTGGCGAGGAATGTTCTTCCCATGCTTTGGACCTCGGAGAAAATTATGTTTAGACGTGTCTTCTCATCTTTCATGTCGCGAAGAAAGTTACATTTTTTTAATATGGTCAAATTGAATCGAATAGGGTCAAGTTCAATTTCGTATCCAAGTGTCTTATCTCTCTAACGGTCCTAGCCCAAGCTAAGTTTTCTTGATTAGGCTTATTGACCGCTCTTGACTATTCTCATACTGTTAGGTAGCCACGGGTGGAATTCGAGGGGCGCATTTTTTTGTCTTGTTCAGCGACTTCGAATTCTTCGCATCGGCCTGCTAAATCTAAATTAAGAATGATTACAAACTCGACGAGGGCGTGATTGAAAACTGCGATGGCGGAAGGGGGGTCGGCTCGACCCGACCAGAAATCGCACCGAACTTTCGTATCTTGTCGCGTAAAAAGTCGATGGGGAGGAAAAATGTTGAAATCTTTTTTTTACTAATTTAAGGATTTGAGATGGACCGTCAAGAAAATGGAGAAAACGGGGGAGGCGATTTCTTCCACCGAAGTTCAATCTCTTTCCCCAAAGCTGACTCGGTTGAAATGCGTGGGGGGAGCTTTCTAGATGCACGGACCAAAGTATACGAAAAAGTCTAGACGGAAGGTGCAATGCAACATGGTTTGGCCCAAAGAAGTACAAAACTATGGATGCCTATCAAAGTTGGCTCCTTTCTTTTTCCCACCGTATTTTCCTGATTAAATTAATTATTGATCGGCGAATCGAGGATACAATTGTTTAATTCATGGGCCACACACGTCCTATGAGAAATTCTGTGGGAGCGATGCTGACTATTCTAAAAGTTTAAACTTTTAAAATTATTATTCTAATATCGCTTCACGCGTATGCTGAATTTTGACATTATCTTCAAACATGAAAATATGCAACAGAGGGAGATGAATAAATGTATGAAATATTCGAATTCAAGTTCTCCTATTCTGATACACCACTGCTAACTGTCGAAAGTTTACTTTCATGCCTAAAAAGATCACACTAAGCATAAAGGGGTGATAAGATAATTATTTTAAAAACTTAAAATTTTTAGATGAAATCGTGGTTAAATATTTGATTATTCTAGCACGTCGTATATGTAAATCATGGTGTATCCAGCTTAAAGTGATTTTAGAGGAAATATTGGTCGTAATCGAATGCAAGAATGTTAATGGCGTGATGTAGATCTAGCCCCCCATTCGAACGAGAGAGCTAAGACAAGCAGACTATCGACTGTTCATATCAATGGAGCTACGTCATTTTTTCTGCAAAGAGATTGCGATGAACGAAGGAAAAAAGATAGAATATTTTGGCTGTGCCGTGGCAGCCGCTCTTGGTACGCAATGAGTTACGTCCTTATCGTCCGCGTGCATTCAAGATGTTTACGTATGGAAATTTTAGCATACGAACATTTCGGTGTGTCTTGTCAATCGTCCATTCAACATATACTTTTTCAATTCACCGTGACAAGACGAATTAGATATTATTACGTGCATGTCATACATAAACATAATTAAAATGGAACATGAAGCATTTTGATAACAATACGAAATTATATTGATGTAATGCCGCCCATAAAAGGTATGCGTAGACCTAAATTGCTTACGATATAACATAATATAAAATATGATATACTGTTAACTTATAGCATCTCTAAAATGCATATAATCAATGGAAAAATTTTGTCCAACATGGAAACACTTCATGTTATTTTTTTCTGCTAAAACAAACGATATTTCTTAAATGTAATTTTTTGATGTCCCTTCTAGGCTAGCTCCCACTATCTTTATCAAGTTTGGCTAGATACGCAATTGTGTGCGTATTTGACAATGGCGCTTGAGTAAAATTTTCTTTATTTCGATACACTTAAGGCGAATATTCGAATTTTCTAATGTTTATGTCCATCACGTTATTGCATTTTAGCTATGATTACTTCCAAATGATTCTTTGATGGGTGTGCTATGAACTGAAATTCACACATAAACAGATACACGGAAAAGAAAAGAAAAACGAACCCAGAAAACCTTAAAATCATCTCTCTCTCTCTCTCTCTCTCTCTCTCACGTACACACAGCATCTACTGACCGCACAACTGCGACCTTAAACCTCTATTGTTGGCCGCGACCACCATCAATTAGCTATGTTTTCACACCTCCTTGGCGACACTTCTCAATTGCAACCAAAGGTCACAAAACCTGTAATTGACCTCGAGCGATCTTCGATCTAATGTTGTTTGAGGCTGATGACCCTCTGATTAGAGGTCGAGACCCGAGATTAGTGGTCAGGACATCACGCGGGTCGCGACAGACCCTGAAAGAGATAGGAGTAGGGGAATTTTTTTTATGTGCACGTATTTTGTGTAATGCAAGTTAAACTTACATAGGAATGATTCGTGGCATCCAAGTATTGAAAAAAATTGTTGATTCCCAAAGATAAGGATGACAGTGATGCATACTGGTCTTGCGTTTATTTTAATGGTTGAGCAGTCCCCTCTTTCCACATCGATGGTCTACTTCAGGTCCTTCTAATATTAATAGCATTTTCACTTTGAAAATGCCCTGAGAAATTCGTTGACAATACCAATCCTTCAATCACGATGGCGAAGACGCCGCTACCGATAACAACATTTGAAAAACGACCATTCGTCTTCATCAAATCGTGTCATGCTTTTTCACCATATCAGTAGAAACTTTTCTCCATTTATCGTTGATTATTTTTTTTCCATTTTGAAAATGTATTAATATCTTCATCCGGGAGACAGGTAAGGGTAAGCTCAGGACCGAACTCATCAAGATATCTAGTGGAATCCACTTTCACCTTATTCCATATCTTCGATATGATACTTGTTTTACCTAACATCCTCGCACGTGCACATCAACGATACTTTCTTCTCAAAGACGGCCTTCTTCGCATCAGAATCATGTATCAAGTAACTGCTCTATTGCAAGTTATTTTCTTTTATGAGTAACTAAAAAGTGCGCAAATGTCGCGATCATCAAGCTATGTGATGAAAGAGAATGCCTAGATATTCCATATGTACATAGCAATATTAAAATTTTACGTCTTTAAAGCAATTTCCTAGGTGGTTAAGCTGAAGTTCTAAATAAACCTAGCTAGGGAACATCGTAGTCTGTGGGCCAAGACGAAAAGTCAATCATCTTAGAGTCCACAACAATGACTTGCCGTTTCATACTCGCTAATATCTTAAGTGTGATCACTTCTTGATGCTAAAGACTTTCACCACATGAAAATCGAACTGCGTACATGATTGTTCCCGACTATGATCAACTTTGGAATGCGGCGTATCTGATTTGATGTGTCTAGAGCGCGAGTTTTGAGTGCCTAGGTAAAATTGTATTTTGAATTTAATTCTGTCGAGATTAAATTTGAGTCTTTCTCCAATAATTTAAATATTTAGGAAAAAAAAAACATGGTATGGTTATCCTAGTCTTTTATTCGTTAGACCAAGGTCAAAAGTTCAACATAATTACTTTAGATACTTTTATAACACAGACACTCTTATTTTGTTTCATTTAAACAGATTTATGGTGCGTGAGGTTTGAATTAGAGAGAGACTAAAACCCGAGAAAACTTCAACTCGCGTCTTATCTGGTTTAAGCTCAGAATCGGTCCACGCACTTAAAATGGACTTTCTTCGCCGTGTAAAATCCGACACTGCGCCTTAGGAGCCAGCGGGCACTCCCCAAAACCTAGCAAGTCAAAACGGTTTACTTTCTCGCTATTTCAGCTGCTTTACCAGTTCAAACACACCCCCCACGAAACGAGGAAAGATCAGGTGATTGCGCTGCCCCAGCGTGCGGGGCAATGCGAACATAATCTCCCTTTCGTAACTCGCGAAGAAGCCATTGCATCGGGACAGAAATCTAAATAGATCGTCTTTCTGTACGACCCGCAACTTTAAAAAGCACTTGTCGCGTTTCCCATTACGACATGCCCTCTCCGTTGTCAGAGTCTCAGGAGTTCGTTTCATACGTAGATACCATTTCATCGTGGCGTTCATCTGCCTGCACCATCTTAAAGGCTTAAAGGGTTTCAAATGGTCGAACTAATACCACTGAGGCCAGAGTGCGAACCAGTCGTTCTCTACCCACTACCGGCACGTGGTCTGTATTGACTTGTCCTCTGCAACTTTCCATTTACGTGATTGATCATAGGTTCGACTGAATAATCAAATCAAGGAGCTTTTCTTTTCGTTTTCGGGTTGTATCTTCGTCTCCGGTACCTCACTGCCACGTTTGTAATGTATCAGCAGCTATGCTATAAAGATATCTAGCGTAGGTACGATATTTCTCCACTAGGGTAAATGTTGCTATCGACCCTAGTGACTACCGAGTGCCCCCCTGCGGTCTAATCACCAACCGATGCTTGGAAAAATTCGGAACGGACAATGAGGTCAAAGGGACAAGGTTGGCTACATAATCTTTCGTATTTTGACGACTCCACGTCTTAGGTTCGTACAGTGGCAACGCGGATAACGTTGGGCAGCAGCTTCTCATCGAACAAATGTTGATATCCCCCAAATAAAGCAAAGCCAATACTTTAAGGATTCAATAGCAACTAAAAGAGGATATACATGGGCAGCATCCTCTTCTTCAAAGCATATTCTACACAGTAACTTCTCAATCAGGAGGCATTGCACATGCCCTTGTTTGGCTGCTTTTGTGGCAGCCATAGAGACATAGATTAAAAATTAGCAAAATAATTCATGGCTTGAGATTGCTTGGATCGACGGGTATAATTTTAGGAAACCCTCGAAAAGAAGCGTTAAATTTAGTTTCATCTTCCTAATAATCCTAAAAAATTATTGTCACAAAGATCACATGAAGTTTAAAATTCTAACATGAACGAGAAATTTTCATATTTATGCAACGCACTTACCACCTTTTCTAGGGCTAACTAGAAGTATGCCTGAATCTTCTTCAGTAGTGAGCCAACATTAGTCATAATAATATCTACAATTTAGTGTGTCAAGTAGGAATGTCATGTTTAAATTTACTTTCTTATGGAAAAGGGTAATTTTTGGAAGAATGCGGTCGATGTATGTTGCACACGAACGGTCACAGACCCATACGAGAGTCACATGTCCTAAAGAGCGCAGTGAACAATTATTCCGGCCATAATAAATTAAAGGAGGCGAAGTCAAATTAATCCCTTTTACCATTATAACAGAGACAGGACGCATTACTCTAGTCTTAGCATAGGATCCACAAGAGTAGCATAGGAGAAACCGCATTCATGGGGCATACACTCAACTAATAAACCTAACCTCATCTGAAGCAAAGCAATAATGTAGTTGCTGGTTGCTCACCAGCAAACCCATCCGTTGTCTTGTCCAAAGCCCAATGATGTCTCTACAGAAAACCGAAGGAAGACCTCCTCACTAAGCAACATAATTTAAATAATGTCAATATCAACGTAAATAGAAACTTCAATATACCCGATTGTCACATCCATGGCATAAAGATAGATATGTCAGTGCCGTTATTTCTTTTGGGCACGTAATTCACAGAGCAATTGATCACACAATTAAAATGTGCTATTGTGGAATACCGTTGAGAACAAATGCTCCACCGATTGATAACCAATGTTAGACGTGCGTGCCCATGTTCTCGAACGGCCTGTTTACCTTACATTTCCACACAAGAATACGATGTATAACTCGAGTCTCCAATGCACACTTTGAGAGTCATGTGAACATGGCATCAGAAAGTTCAGCGCAAGACTGCTAAGATTTAACAAAAGAAACGAAACTCGAGATTAAAGTAGAGATATGAAAAGGGGTTGTGCACCGTGTGTCCGTAGTGGGAGTAGTGGATGATAACGGTTGACTTTTGGGGGATATTTAGAAAAGAGGGTTTGTTGGAGGAGGATCAGCTTTCGGACGTACAGAGAGAGAGAAAAACGGGTCAAAGGGAATCAATGTGTTCCCTTCCGAGCAAGGACACATATAATGGCATGTTTGGGCGTTGCTGGGTGTGAGATTATGAGAGATTCTTCTCCCTTAAGGGAATAAAACCGGTTTACCGACAGTGGACAATTTGCCCTTGACTTGTCACCCTCTCCCCACAGAACAATCAAGAACCTCACGTGAGGTGCACATGTTTCGATAACAGAATGGCAAGACATTGTTCTTTTCCGTTTTCAATAGAAACCACTCAATTTTAGAGATTATACTTTTGACGTACCGGTCTCCCCCTATCCATTATTATAATAACTTTTCGTCAAACATTCTAGCATGGTATCGGAGCTTCCTGCTCCTCCAAAACGCGTTGGAGAGAACAGCCGGATTGGGAGCATCATCCATCATTTGGTTGCGTCGCTTTAAGTGGGGGGGAGCACTTCATCACTGCACGTGACATGTGCGAGAATGGCCATCATGGGTGGTGGGGTTCTTCGTTTGACGATTGCCCAACGGAAAACGCTGCCCCTCTTCATCGCCATCGAGGAAAAAGGGAAACCCAGTTTCTCCATCCGAATGTTGCTGAACTTCTTCTTTTCGCGACCGTAATTCAACCGGGAGGGTCGCAACTTTCCCACGACAGCGACAGTAAAAACGCGTTGTGTTGGGAAAATCGAGTACCGAAACGACAGTCCGAGGCGGACAACAACAGCAATAATTTAAAAACGGCAGCTATTGTTTTCCCCTAGAGAGCAAGACTTTCGTCCTCAGAACACTTAACTATATAAATAAAGTTCATTATTTTCACCAATATCTAGGTTTTGGATATAGATTACGCGTTTGGGGGAATCGCACCGTTCCTTGTCTTACTTAATTTAGCGACATTTTATGTACCGTAGAAGATATGTTCGTATCTACAAGAGTATGACTAGAAATAAAAGTTTTAATAGAATTTGGAAGACCAAAATAACATATAAATTTGTTCATACATTTTATGTCCTTGTGTGCCTTCTCTCAATTCCGCAGAAGTGCTTTATTGCAAGTGTTAATGGCTAGAGTATATGGAATTACACCCAGAGAGAGAGAGAGAAGAAAGGATTTCACTTTGGATCTTGATTGCAAAATATGTTGACTATACTGGCTAGTAATGATATGGTCAAAAGCTGATTAGACAAGGGAATTTGCCATGATAATACATCAAATTCAACTTTAAGTAATCATCATAGTGGTAGGTCACCCGAAAGTGGCTCCAGATTCAATAATTAGAATTTCCCCTCTCCCATATTACATCGACACATCTAAATCAGAAGGAAAGGGACCCTATCTGCTTTGTCAAGCTTTTTTAACAAAGTGACCATACGATCCTAACTAACTTCCTCCTCTCCCTCTCAATTCCTCTGTTCATACCTTTACCTATAGACTAATGTCTCTAGTACACTTAGTAGAGCCCTATACCTAACTAGGAATAGCTCCAAATTAGCTTTATTTTTGCCTCTCCTTCTCTTCCTGAGTTAGGAGAGTTTCATAGAAAAACATCCTCAAAGTTCTAGGAGCTAAAAGGACTAGCCACATCGTATAACTATTGAAAAACCCTGAAAGGGGTCGATCCAATCATGTCCAAAGCGGCTCCCACATGGACCCCATGACGTTGGTCTCGTCCAGGAACGGGCTTATGTTGTTGTTATTGTTGTTCTGGTAGATGGTTGGACTGGTGACGATTAGATTGTCGACGAATTGTTGCGCTGGCGGCTGAGAAGCCGACTGAGCCATTTCCATGCACAGCAAGGCCACCAGGTTGGTTTGCTGGTGTTGCATGGTGAGGATCTCGGCTTGGGCCTTGGCCAGCTGAGCCTGGAGCTCGCTCACTTGCTTCTGGAGTTGGCAGATCGAGCCCGCGCAACCATAGACAGGGTCCCTGATCCTCGCCCCAGCCTCATACACCATGCTACTCACCGCATCAGCTCGCTGCGATTCTGGAAGGTCCTGATAAAAGATCAAGATTGATCAGTCTTAGCATGAATAATACACAAGAAATAGTTTTACGATGTAATACCATTGATGATTCTTATACTTGAGATAAAGTATGTAAAATATCCTTATAAATCGATATTTGACATTCGTACAATGTCACGTAAGATTCTCTAACACGGTGGATATACCGAAATTAGACAGCCACATTCACAAAAGCCATTGCATGGCCTTTATCTCCTTTGTTTACATCCATAGATAAAGTTGCTGTATGACTCGGTACATTTTCCCGAAGTCCACTAAAACGTCGCTGAATTCGGAGGGCCCCCCAGGTTAGATGGCATACGGATCTTCCCAAATCACGCATCCTAACTACCATCTCTCGTCGCGCAGGTGAGGTTAAGTTTTCGGATGACAAATTTCCATCTTTTGTAGCCACCGGAACCTTGCCCACTTTCTTGGACGCTTTCTCCGTAAAAGAAAGAGTGGAAATAGCGCATCATCATGGCCTTGTCGGGAGGTTGACCAACCGGTATGATAACCCGAGGGGCAGTGCAGAAATTTCGCACTGATATGTACTAGAAATGGCTCGAATGCCTTTCTCATGTTGGACACTTGAGAAAAAAGAATATTTTGAAGGAGGCACTGCGAATGACGCAATTCCCCAGCCACATGCTCATCGACTCGTCAAGTTCTTTTGCTTTCCCATTGTCTCACGGAAGCTAAGTCTACATATCTAACTCGCCTGTCGTTATTCATATGAAGATTATTCCGCACACAGAGATCGATTAGTGTTTATCGTGAAAAAAATCGATTTGATTGTATCCAAACAAAGGGAGTCTTGGTCAATAATGTGACGAAAGCGTGAATATCTTAACCTATTGATGTCTAAGATCCTCATGATCATGCGATCTCCGACGTCAGATCCCATTTCTTCGTTTGGCATACACGACCAATAAAGCAAAAGAAAAATGTCGTTACTCCCACAAGATCGAGGAAGATATCGGTACCGTACCTGCAAGAGCTTGATGATGTTGCTGGCGCCGAAGACGCGGTGGGCAATAGTGAACTTGGCGGGCTCGGTGGGCGGAAAATAGGGCGCCAGCACGCACTTCTCGACGGCACACCTTCGCCTCAGAATCTTGCAGGCCGCGCAAGGGCTTATGATGACCGGCGTCGGCGGAGGAGGAGGGGGAGGAGGAGAAGACGACGAAGTAGGCGAGACGGACTGCGGAGAAGAGGTGGTTGTGGAGCTCGTGTGGGCGTTTCCGTTCGTGACACTTGCGTCCGAAACCTCCATATCTTGCACAGCCATCAGTTGGTTCCAAACACAAACAGACACAACAACGTAGTAAAAGCTTAGAGAGAGAGAGAGAGAGGGAGATCCCAAGTGGGGTTGGTTTAGTTCTTGAGTAGATGAGAGAGCGTGTGCATATATAGGGGAGCGAAGATGGGCTTGGCCGCTTAACGAGACGACGTCATGTTCAAGTCATGGTCCAGCTGAGCAACAGGAAGATATCAATTTCTCTATTTTACTCTCTTTTTTCGGTCAGGAAAAGTATATAGCTATTAGGATCCAACCACGTGGCTGCTGCAATTATATCACAGTCCCGTTTCGCTTGAAAGTCCTTATTATTGGTTTATTTTATGTCATAAATTTAAATACACATAAAAAAATCAATGTTATTTTAGATAAATTGATCGATTTTTGATGGCACAAATATCTAATGGACGGTGACGAATGGGAGCGGCCATATGAAAATTTTCATTTTATTTTATGTTTTTCTAAGGTATACTTGAAGAGTTTTAGAGATTTGGTCAGAATATGTAGATCGCTGGGTTTGAACAAACCAAGGGATTTCTAGAAAATTATGTACTTTCCGGAAAAGAGGTAAAAGAAGAGTTGCAAAAAGTCATAAGGAAAATGGTGTTGGTAAAAAAGAGAATGACGCGAGTGCGGACTTTCCCTTTTCTTTCCTTTTCTTTTTTTTCTTGTCTCCTTCAATTTAATTTGCCCCTGTTGCACGTCTCAAGAAAACAAACCTAGAAAAGACAAAGACCGAGGCTTCAGGTCTAACCACGCATGATTTTTTTTTTTTTGCGCCGAAAAAAATTATTTAATGAACTTAAGATGTACACTGAATAGATACAAATCGTCAAATTTGACAATACTTATGTGAAACCTATATAAGAGATACAAGTTCATTTTAGTCTTAAGTTTACTAAATAATTACTTAGCATATAGGTAGGAGATTTACTTGACTCTTAATTATTTATCTCAGCAATTCTTCGTGATTTTACTTGTTAATTATATCAATGATGCTACGGCTTAACTTTTTATCCCAAATAATTTGACAATACTGCAATTGATATGTAAAGAAGCGGAATCCATGCACAAGACGATCGTTCACATTCCATATATGTGGGCTTAAATCTATTGTCCAATTATGATTGTCATTATATCTCATATCTCATTATATTTAGTCACATGTACTATTGAATCTAAGTTTTTCTTTGCTGGACAAAGATTGTTGCTCGGGCCAGCTGCATTTACTTTTCTTCCGCACGTCATATTTTTCGTACTTCCATTTTCCAACATCGTAATCGGTTCTTGTGCAATCGCCAATTGATAAACCGCCCATTGCGACCAGTCTGATCGAGAACTTTCTTACAGGAAATGAAAGTCTTGGAGAATGATGACCCAAAAAACCCTCTCCTAAACTTATCAACACTCCCCCAATTTTCTTGGACTACAACTGACAAGTGAGACAAAAGATCTCGAAGAAAATGAGGGAACCCCTAATAGGAAAAAGGAGGAAGGAGAGAAAGTGACAATGTCTTCGGTGTTGACAAATTGGCATCATGGAGGACTTGATACAGAAAGAGAATTTCGAGTAGCGCGGTCTTGTCCGATGCATTCTTGGAGATCGATTACCTATCTTCCATTCATTCAAGTCATCCTTTGTTGCGACCAGTCCTAGTCATGGGTACTCGTATGTACTGAGTCATGTCGACTTGTCGACCTAAATTCAGATTCGCGTCTCCGAAGACTATCGATATCGGACGGTTCATGGTTGAATTGAAATGCAATCCAACGCACAAAATGTTTGAAGCTTAGATACTTCAATCTTGGTGAAGTGTAATCATCTCCTATGGGCAATTAAACCAACTTTTCCTGCTCAATCGAAGCTAAGCACGTGTTGTGATGGGCAATATCCTGACCCTTTTTCAATCAGAAGAAGATAGGGCTATTGAGCACAGGCCAAGAACTACCTTGAGGTCAATAAACTCCACTCTTTGGTCTTGGGGCGGTTGCCTCCAGCGAAGAGATTTGTGAAGATTGTGAAAGTAATAGAAATATAGATCTCTCGTATCATTTGAGAGGTGTGTCAAATCACCTTTCAAAATAATGAATCGATATTTACCACAAAAAAAAAATTAACATTATTCATCTTAACCGTTAGATGAAGATATTATTTAATATTTAAATATTATATCACCCTCGGCTTAATCTGTGATTAGGTCTTTTTATCCAGTCCTACACTTGAATATATTTCATCGAAGAGGCAAATAAAGACCTAGAAAGATTTAAACATGTTCGAAAGTCCAATTCAAAAATTTAAACCGATGCATAGAGAGGGACCACATGAATATAAAAAGCACATAATGCTTTTTGTCGAGCAATGTGGAATAATATTTCAATGGTTTGTACATGAGGTGGATGTTGAAGCATCGCCTCATATCACTTGATAACAGGTCTTATATGCTCTTAATTTTCACGTGATCTCCCTCCACCTATCAACTTAAATTTTTGAATTAGACATTCTAACTTTAACTTTTCACATATACTCAATGACTGTGTCAACACTAGGGAAGAGAGCAGCAGTGTGAATGGTTTCCTTTTTCTTCTTCCAAATGGGAGTACACACAGCTGCATCGCCAGCCAATCCTAATGAAAATCACAGCAAAAGGACTCCTGCGGCATCGTCCCAACCACTAACATTCACAGTTTCATGCATGCCCACATGGAAGAAGCAAATCTGCACCATAATTCTTCAGGCACAACACACTCAAAAGCTAGGCACGTTAAGATGATTCTCCCACGATCCCGGGCACGGAGGGAGTCATCCATCGCACGATGAGAACGAGTATCATGGATGCTTGCTTGCTCGTACGAGACACTCGATTGTCTTTACGCTAACAACCACCTGTGTCCATCATGTCCCAACCACTCGAGAAAAACGAAAATGCTAAATTGGACACATTTCGTTTGACTTCGTAGCCAGCTGCAGTTCCAATCAAAAACTAAACCTCCACCCGATTCACCCTTGGACACTGATCTAATCATGGGTGAGAGGTTGGGATATTCGACATTCAGATGGCCTCGATGTCTTGTCAAGAACTTAACGAGCGACCCGAACGCGCTTATTGATCAGTTCATTGTATGTTTTCCTTCACTGTGATCTTTCGGTCCATTAATAAAATAAGATTAGTTATCTTCTTTAGCTACTTGAAGAGTAAGCACTAAAAGAGAGAGAGAGAGAGAGAGAGAGAGAGAGAGAGAGAGAGAGAGAGAGAGAGATTATGAGGGTTTAAGGGCGAAGGTGGGGTTAAGGTTGGTTGGGAGCTGGTAACTCGTTGCGCACATGTAGCGAAAGGAACCTCTTTAGCAACAGCATCCACAGAAAAAGAATATAAAAAAAAATGACGTGTGGATGAAATGATTTGCGGTTAAACGTCAGTTAAGATAAATATTCCAAAATCTCCTATTATCCAAAACAAGTAGATTCACACTCAAAAGCAATTACCCGATCTCTTTAGTAATATTCCGCCACCATAATATACTGTCACAAAGTTATGATGAGTTTTTATCAAATGCAATACAAGAAAAAATTTAAGAGGACTAGTTAAATCAAAAGATCCTATAAAAACCGTCTAATTGCTAAATTTTGTTACTAACACATGTTCTATAATGGGCAATCACAAGGATAATATGTATTTATTTCACTGCATATGAATTAAGAATGATTGCGATTAGTTCAAATTTGAAACATTATTACTCAAGTGTAACATGATATGTGTTCTATACGTATATAATTCCAGTCACTTTGAACGAATGCCTAATTTTCTTTAAACTTGATAAACGCGTGATTGGTGGAAATTTTAACTTGCTCTCTTTCAAAAAAAATTACGGGTACAAAAGTAATAAAAATCTCGATTGAATATATATTATATCATGTGAACACAAAATATGATCTACTGTCACAACATGAGGGATTTTTTTTTCAGCCGAATAGTGACAAATCTTTTCCTATTCCACCTTCCGACAACAATGCAGTGGTGAAAAACATACCGAGTCCATCCAAATGCAAAAGGTCCAATTTCATCTTTTTTTTTTCCACTGCATTGAAACTTCCAATCCAAAGTGAACAATTTCCCCATTCTCACCTCTTAGAAAAATTCTCCCGAACTCCAACTTTGCGGTGGAAGTAGTTAAACTTGTACTCTTTCTCCTACTAACATAGTCTCTCTCTCTCTCTCTCTCTCTCTTCCTCGTATGGCATTTTGCGCGTGGACCCTCTCTCTTTTGAAAGAATCCACAATGGTGAGCCAATGACACTTTTACTCGATCGTTTACTCCTTATGCTCGTGAAATCCGATCATCCAAAGACTCGGTTCATGTTCTCTGTATGGAGAGAACCGATTCGCAATGTAAACACGGGAATAGCTTGGCATCTCTTCCTGCCCATACATGGAAAAGACATGTTTCTCACGTCAAGGGCATTGCCATTGCCGAAGTTCATTGTATCATTCCATTCATTCGATGAGTTTTATTCAAGGTTAGAGATACATTTGACGAGTTCCTAAGCATACCAGATCAATGCTGTCTTAAGAAATGTTGTTGCAATTGTAATAACGTAGTGAATCAACTAATGCTCATTTTTCAATCGCAATCATAGGTTTAGATAGAGCGGGCGAGATGCACGACATGGAAGAAAAAGAGGAAGTCTATGGAGAAGACAATAGGAATTAATAGGCAATCGTACGATAAGATAAGACTTGCTATGCTAGAATAAAGAATTCGAGCAATGAAAACGAAGGCCGGTAGATCGGGCATAACATGATGCTAACCCTAACTTTTCCCTTTATAAAATAATGAAAGGAAGAAAAGTGGAGGAAGAATTTTCCACCATGTACTTGCTGTGAAGACCATGTGAGTAGACATTCATAGTGCGATGTCTTGGAATTTTCAGTTTGTTCCTTAATTAAAGCAAAGTCTGCCGGAATGTAATGCCACATCAATCATGTGGAATTAAATCCGAACCGGCCAGTTGAACGACGTATGACCAATGTTTTCTGCAGATAAGCTTAAACCTGAAAAGACCTAAGAATTATAAAATCATTTAATGAACAGCTTCCTTCCATGAATGGCCTCAAGTTGTCATCACCTCCTTCTAGATCTCTCTCTCTCTCTCTCTCTCTCTCTCTCTCTCACGATAGCTTCTGTTTACCAGATTCCCACTATTTCATTTTCGTCTCTAAAACCCCACACGGTTTTAGCCTAAGGCATCTCATCTTTCTTTCTCTCTCTCTCTCTTATAGTTTCCCACTACAGACCTTTTGCAACAGTAGCAGCGAGGACTACAGCTAAGGATGAACGATTGGAAATCGAACGACTTGAAAAAAAAAAATATGCCGCCCGGAATTTTCTTTGACGATGACTAGGATGAGGATTAGCCTACACGTTGTCATGAGTGCCCGAGAGAATACAAAACCCCACGTGGTCAAGCCCCTCCCCCCCACCTCGTGTTACCATCAAAGCTCCAGAAGGAGCAGCATGTCATCGCGTTCAATGGCATGCCTCCTTACTGGAAATTGAATACTGCCCATTTTCCATGATGGCGCAGGAATTCTCATTAGCGACGCTTGTCTACTTCTGTAGGAGGGTTAGCGTGGCGAGGGGTCCAACGCCAAATGATTGTCGTGTGCATCAAAATTCAGCACAAGTTTGGTGCGGGTTTGAATGAGTTTTAACCCATCGGGCCACTAGGCAAACAATGTTTGAAGTTGTCAAATGATAGTGGATTGCAACCGTTGTCGTTGCTGTAACTTATATAGATATAATGACCCAACCGCTTCATATGGGTTGAATCAGTAATAAGAGCATTCGAACAGTCGATTCTGACAAGCTTGTCAATGTAAGATCGAAAGTTACGCCCGAAATCCTAGAAACAAATGGATTATTTCTTTTGTCGTGTACACGTTCCATCTCAAACACCACATCATGTATCCAAGATAAGATATCAAGCTGTCATCATAACTTTGAATGATTAAACTAAAAGAGCATTTAAATAATTGGGTCTTTGTGCTTGTACCCTTTCGTCATAATGAATATATATATAATGAATATATATATATATATATATAAACAAAACAAAACTCATTCGATTATTATGGTTTACTAATAGAATAATAACATGTTGTAAGTCATAAATTCTTGAGGGAGCGGACCCCACAATTATTTGTTATTTAATTTTTTAAGCTCAAAACATGTCGTTGTTCTAACGGTGAATTAAGGACAGTCACATAAGCATTTCTCAAAAGAAACGTGATCTAAGGACTTTCCTTGAATAAATGAGACGTGAAGTCCTTGAACCCAAGTCGACAAGCAATTCCTAGAACTGGCTCAAATTCCTGACCCACGTTGCAAGAATAGATGGGCTACATTCCACGTTGTGGAGATTGGATTTGATTCAGATGCGGGAATTTAGGGCCGGGCTCGGCTCTTTTCTCATATGGAAAAGAAGAATGATTAGGCTGATGTGATATCCACAAGCGCCTGATATCTCCTTTCAGGGCTTGATATGATGTCAACATGAAAAACCTGAGTGAGGTAAATGGACCGGGCTTAGGCCTGGACCGGTTTCGTTTCCCCAAGACATGCCCAGAGGGCCAGATCGACAGCACAACCGCAACAAATCATGCGTAGTTTGTCGTTATCAAAGGATGGATCTGAGGTCACAAACCCGTATGTTAACCACATTAATTTAAATGGGCCATACTCAAAATATGAGTCATAAATAGGCTTTGAAAAGCAAAGCCCCAAAAAGATGGGCGTTGGTGGGTTAGTTAGAAGTCTACTTTTAAGCCGAATTAAATATGAACCCATCCATGGAGCCGCCTGCCCTTTTTCATTCTTTAATGAACAAGCCACCCATTATTCAAAAGCGATAATTTAAGTAAAAAAATTACTAAATATGAATCTCGGTCATGTGTGAACCACTGAATTTGCATTATATAAAAAATGGGTGAAAACGAGTTAAACATATCAATTTGGGTCGGATCATTTCTTATCTAATACATTCGTTTAACGAGCCTTACAAATAAGTAATGACGAGGGAAATTAATGTTAGATTGGTATTAATGTATGGACGTGGTACATGAGATATTGGGATTTCTCTTCTTCATATCTCTCCTTCTTTCTTTCCTTTTTTGGTCAAAAAGCCATCCATTCTTCCAAGGTGATAATTTAAGGAGAAAAATTAATAAATATGGATCTCGAGTGGGTTTGGGCATGGGTCGTTGAATTTGCATTGTGTAAAAAAATCGATTAAAACAGATTTAATTAATCAATTTGGGTCAGACCATTCTCGGTCACTCCACCAGCTTAAAGGGCCTAGAAAATAAGTAATGAGAAATGAGGAAAAATAAGTTAGATTCGTATCAACACGCAGACTTGGTACTGTGACAAATTAGGATTTCTCTTCTTTGTACCTCTCTTTCTTTGATATTTCTTCTTTTTTCTTCTTCGGCTCCCGCTGTGTTTGATCTTTTTAGGTTAATCGTGGTCAGCATAGCCACCCCTCGGCCTAATGCTAAAGAAGACGAGGATCGCTACTAACGTCTGACCGTTGGTTGAAGATATTCGGGTCAGCCGATCTCCATTTTTTTTTATCACGTCGAGCATGACGATGAAGCGAATGATAATACATTACAATAATTCGGAAGGCGGGCGGATGTTTCGGATGGATCCTCCACTTCGTGGAAACCCACGGCCGGTCGGAGTCCGACCAACGGCTGTCCGTATTCGGTATTCCCCCGCATCGGAAGCAACGACGACGCCGTGTCGGCGCCGGCTGCACGCGTTGTCC
This sequence comes from Eucalyptus tenuipes, assembly GCA_014182365.1. Taxonomy (NCBI): domain Eukaryota; kingdom Viridiplantae; phylum Streptophyta; class Magnoliopsida; order Myrtales; family Myrtaceae; genus Eucalyptus; species Eucalyptus tenuipes. Next base: position 23,871,877 of record CM024538.1, on the reverse strand, counting down.
CTGGCCCACGCGTCCGCCTGTCCTTTCTCTCTTTCGCTTTTTCTTTACGTAATGGAATTTGCCCATCGAGGTCTCTCTCTAGAAGGAGGAGAAGAAGGAGAAGAAGGGAAGAAGGAAGGCGTGGACTTGGTCGGAGTCAAAAGAGGAGTCTCGTCCAAAGCTCCTCCCCAACTTGGACCGTTCTTCGGTCAGCCTTGGGCTTGGCTCGAATTGAAGTTTGAACGTGCGCTAGCGTTACAGCTTCCCCACACGCCATCTCGCCTTTTTTGCCTTCTCTTTTTTATTACCCCTTTTCTTCTTCTCCTCCTCCTCCTCCTTCTTCTTCAAGAAAGCTTCCTACGCTTCCATCGCCATCGCCATCGTGGACCTCCGTCTGGGTAGCGAACTGCATTTCGAGAGCTTGCTTTAGTGGGGGGGTTCAGTCTCGGGAGGGCCTTGCAAGATGGTTCAGCTCAAGGAATTGTATCCTTCTCTCTGTTTTTTTCTCTCCGATGAGATTTGAATTTATTTGACCATTCTCGTGCCGATATCCTTTTTCTCTTTCGAGTTTTCCCGGCTGCCGATGTTGCTTGCATGGCGTTCAATTGAATCCCCCATAGAACTGGAAAATAAGAGGCTTTCGGTTATATTACTGTCGTAGTTTGTGTTCCTGTTTTGCTGTGCCCTATTCGTCCCTCAATTGACCCAATGCCGAGGGTGGTTTAGTTTTTTCAACTACCCATTTGGTGATGAGATCGCGATCCTTTATAGGGCTATTCCCTTTTGACGTTACTCCTTGACTTCTCGCCTTTTCGCGATGAAGCCGAATTGTCATGCCAATGTCGCTGGAAGAAGTAAGTTCTCCTAGAATCTGTTGCTCTTTTAATGCTACTCTTGCTTTGTGGCTGCCTGATGTAATACGTTGCGATGTGTGGCTTGATTGCAGTATCAGGTAGCTCAGATGTACTCGGTCACGAAGATGCAGCATCAAAGCAGAACCGATACCGAAGGGGTGGATATTTTAGAAAGCAGACCCTTTGACGATGAATTCGGAAAGGGTCATTACACTTCTAAAGTCTATCGCTTGCAGAGGTAAGAATTGCTGATATCACTGTTCTTTTAAATTCTTGATCTATACTGTGTTGCTCAATCGAATCATTGGTTTGAGTTGCTGCACTGGTCCTTACTATTGCTTCTGTTATCTCACTCGATATATGATTTCTCCGTTAGTTAACAATGCTGCTGCTTGGACAGAATGGTGAATGACTGGAGAATTGTGGCATCCCCATAGTTAGACTCTTGATTTACATAATCTAACAGTGCCTTCCAACTGTGGTAGTAGTACCTTAACATTCAATTAGCTTTGTATCGATGTTTTGGTATTGCTATTCCTCTTTCTTAAAATAGGTATGATTACTCTTTCCGGGTTTGGTTAAGGAGATTCATTCCAAAAATGTTTATTGGGTAGAGAGAGGTTGTGATTGTTGTATCTACTTATAAATCCTTTATAAGGTTGACAGGTACCTATGAATTTTAATTTAGTCATTCCCTTTGTCTTTAGTCTTTCACACTGTCATGAATATGGTAATCTGAGAATCCACCCTCACCACTTCTTGTTATTGGGAATTTATCTGGTGCAATGGAACCCTGGATAAGCACCATAGTTTAGTTCATGTTATAGAGTATTAAAACTTCTACTTTTGGATAGGAGTACTTAATTGCATTTCTTTTCCTTATAACGCTCTATCTTGACTTTGATGTTCAGTGCTTGGTGCCCTCTCTCTCTCTGATTTTGTTGATCTCATCGACATCTCGAGCTTATTGTGTTCTACCACAGTAACAGTTTCCTTCCCCTACACTTGTTTGTGCAGCAAAGTTCCTACTTGGTTGACTACTTTTGCACCAGCAGATGCTCTAATCCTCCAGGAGGAAGCTTGGAATGCTTACCCAAGATGTAAAACAGGTTTGCCACATCCTTGCAATATCGTCCTTTTCTTTGAAATCTGTTTCTTGAACAACCACTGATAATTTTTGGTGTGCTCGTTGCAATTGGATGTGATCTCCCTCAGTACTCAAGGTAATAGTTTTGTCCTAGTAGTTTGTAGCTTCTTTGGTCTAAAATGTATTCCTAGAGCTGCATGCTTTTAATAAATTATGCAGTAAATTGGGTTTATTTCTCTCCACATCTTACAGTGTCCATACTTTACAAAGTTCAGTCTAACCATTGAAACCATCCACAAGGCTGACAATGGGCAATCAGAAAATGTAAGTCTTTTTATTCTGGGTCATTCCATTTGAGTCTCCTCTTATGTCATTTTCTTTTTAGAAGTAGAATGAAGTCTTGTCTCTTCTCTCTCCCTCTTAATCTCTCTTGCATGTACTAACATTGAAGCTTGTAAAAACTAGGTTCATGGCCTAAGTGAAGAACAACTAGCAATCCGGCAGGTGGAAACCATTGATATAGCTTCAGCTACGACAGATTATTGGAGTTATGCAATTGGAAGCACTGATGTGGACTTATCGAAATTCAAGTCAGTCAGAACTGGACGCGGTCCTCTTTTAGAAGGTTGGCAGGTCTGGATTCTCATACCACTTATATCTCCATTTTTAGCTTATATTCGAGCATATGGAAACTCTTTGGGCATCTTGTTTGTGCTATCTAGTATCTATCATGTGGAAAAGAAGCAGGGTTATATGCACTCCCTTCTCATATGAGCAAACATGTCTCTTCTTCTTCTTCTTCTTCTTCTTTTTGGTAATTGAAAAATTTTACTAGAAAAAAGGGCACCGCCCTGGACAACCATCCCAGTCCACAAAACCCAAGCGCCAGTAGGCACAAAGTCAAACATAGTCAAACTAAGCCCAATATCCCACAGACCAGGCCAACAAGCCCATTATCCGAACCTGACACTAAACCCAAACGCCCAATTACAAACATAAGTGAATGAGTACTCCCATCTACTCAAACCCAAAGACAATGAACTAGAATAAGTATAAGTTTTGCTCTTCCGAACATCAGTAAAGCACCAGTAGAAATGACAACCATTCCTGGAGAATTACTCAACATTCGCAGAGAAACTACCCAACATTGATGGTCCAATTCCTCCACAACGGTTTAAACTCATCAGAAACCAATTTCCCCCCAGTAGAGATGAAACCTTTAAATGCAACCTTAACAGGAAGCATGACAACAGCAGTGTCTCTGTGAGCTTAAGAGCAATTTTATCATGAGACACCCTATATTCCTCTCCTTCCAAAGATGGTAAAGAGTAGCATTCCAAACTCATAAGAACAACCTTCAAACTCTTCCCTTTCTTATTCTGAAGTGCCGAATTAAATTCAAAATTCCTGTCCATAGAGTAAAAGCAAGACATGCTTCCAAATCTGTTTTGAGAAGGAACAGCTGAAGAATAGATGCAGCTTGGATTCTACATGCTGATTACACAAAATACAAGTATCATCGATAGCACTCCAGATTTTGATTCTATCAAATGTAGACAGCCTGTTTTGCATGATCATTTATGAAATGAAGGTGAACTTTGGCACCTTTGGTTTGAACCAAACCAACCAATACTGTATAACTTTCCTGCCACTTTTACTCAAAAGTTTCCAAGTCTTTACAAAGCCCAAAAAACCATTAGAAGAACCTGTATATACCACCCTATCAGGGGAGTTCACATTTGGTTGTAAGGTACCACACAAAGCTGATTGAATTTCCACAATAATCACATCAGTAACTCAGGCTTTGTCTCCTAAAGCTGAATCACAATGATTTTTTGGGGATGCTTCATAAGGGCACCAATTATCATATCACAAGGAGATAGTTTTGCCATTACCAGCAATATGCTTCACGTGAGGCTTCAAGAAATTTCTTAAGTTGAGCAACTTCCTCCTTGCATGTGTGCTATCTGACTTTGCTGAAGCTTGCCATAAACAGGAGCCGTTCAGCAGGTTATTATTTAGCTAAGTAATCAATCCATAATGAGCGAGATTAACGCAGTAAATGCCAGTCTTCTTAGTATACAGGCAGAATGCCAAAGGAATAAGTTCTTGAGACCCAAACCCCCTTCATACTTGGGAGAACAAAGCTGAGACCAAGCTACTTTTGCTTCTGTTAATTTCCCATTGCTACCCTTCCGTAAAAAAGCAGAGCATCTCCTTTGAACATCCTTTATCATCCTTTTTAGGCAAGATAAAAATCTGACACTGGTAATTAACTATGCCAGACACCACGGACTTCATCAATTGTAGCCTACCAGCATAGCTAAGTATCTTTGTAGTCCATGAAGCTCCTCTATTGACAGGAGGTTGTTCATTTTTTTCCCTCATATTCCTGCTCTCGGCTGCTTTTGCCCTTCTGTTCTTTTCTCAAACTGGCGTCTGTAAACGGTTGAATGATGTGAGCACGGAAGTGGATAACGTGTTGTGTGGGTGCTGACTTGGTGTTTCTTTACATACAGTAACATGTATGCTATACTGATCATAGTTGTAAAATTCTGATAACGTCTGCAGAGTAAGTGCAACCCAGTTATGACAGCATATAAGTTGCTTACTGTAGATGCACCGTACTGGGGTTTTGGTTACCGACTTGAACAAGCTATGCTCTCGGTAAATTAGCTCATAATTTTTCCAATTTTTTTTTTTTACTTAAATCTCAATTTCCTCAAAACTGATCCTTTGCCATTCTTTGCATAGGGTGAAAGAGCACTTTTTATCGCAAGTCATCGTAACTGTTTTAGCTGGATCGACGATTGGTTCGGAATGACTGTTCAGCAAGTACGTGAAATTGAACGCCGTTTGCTACAGGAGGTATGGATGTCCTGAAACTGTTACTCGTAGAATTTTATTGTAATATTTGCATTCACTGGGTCTCTTGGCGCAGAACACAGAATCCTTGTATTAGATTGATTCTAACGTGTTCCTAGTTCACACCCAGGAGAAAGTCTTTCCTTTTGTACTTTATCTTTTTATTTGGACCAATGATGAAGCAAACTAATGATTCTTGCTCGTTTGATGAAACAGAGAAATGCTGAACCAAATACATTGAAGAGCGCCAAGGAGAATGAAATGAGATTTCCAATCAACACTGACGAAAATCATAGCGAGAGGCCTCCGCTAGAATCAGATCGGCAACCCATTTCTGTTGAGCAAGGATCTTAAGCTGTCGAGTGTGTTAGCCTGTCATTAGATCTGATAGTGATGTATTCAGCCCTGCAGATGTGAGGAAGGAGCATGGTTCATACGGCCATTGTCCAGATAAAATTCCTTGTATGTGTGAAACCCACTCTATGTAAAACTTTATAGGAAAATTGTTTAGAGGATTCAATAGAAAACCCTCTAGTTGTTTTCTGAAAGCACGCATATAACATTTATAGACTCGCGCTTGTGCGCATCCATATAGTGGAGATGTAAGAGGTGGAAGAATAGAATTGTTGATCGGGTAAATCGAAACCCGGAATGTGATTAGGAAATCGGTCTCGTTTGCCTATCCATATGAACAAAACTTAATGGAAACATCCGCAAAGCGATGCGACCTGTCCTGCAATATTCAATAAGAACGTGTGAACTTCAGCATTAAGTTATTCACGTGCATGGATCCGTTGGACCTGGCTTCCTATGTCATCCTTCCGAGACGATATGGGTCTTTCCCATGATGCATGGGTCTCTGTCTGGTCCATGATATCTTCTTCTCAGAACCCATTTCTCGCCCTGATGGAAGTTCTACAGATGAACTTCGACATTCGTTAAGTGCCGACCGCCCAATGGTTTGGACGTTTTCTTCGTGGAAAACCTGGTTAGTTTCAGACGAAGCCAATTCGTTTCTTAGCTCATCTCGAAGTACGACATAGATATCCCAGCGACAAGGTTGCCGCAGGACCCGCTCGTGCACAGAAATCCAATCTTCATTGTATTACATACGTCATAAATCATACTCATCACAGTGATAAGTCTCGACAATACTCCTACACATCCATCTTACGACTTCAATTTTCCTGCCACTACACCTCCTTCCCATCGACAATGTCCTCGCTTCAATACCCAAAAGAAAACTTGAAGAGCAATCTAGGAAAAGAGGATTTGCCACTGGCACATTATTTACAACCAACCCTTCAAAACTATTAAACAAAACCAAACAAACCAGTCAATTACATTTATGAAAATTACATAAAGTCCTAGAACTGGAGCCTACTAGGCTGTGACTTGGTCATCCGGGCTTCGCCATAGGGCTCGTCGTTGTCGATGCGTTTGTCGTTCCTGAACGCGGCACAGGCGATCACATAGGCGATCACCAGGAGGATCAGTATGACGATGTTTATGACTGACACCTTCCTCCAGCTGTGCCGGAGGCTGGCTAGCACGCCGGCTTTGCAAGAGCCGCACGAATAACACAGCTGATCCTGGTCATCGCTCCACAAGGAGCAGTCCGCGTTGGTCCCAACTGGCCCGCTTCCTGTAGTCCAGTAGGTCTCGTTCACATAGGTGTAGCCACAGTCGCTCGGCGGTTTGCAGCATCCAGACTGTCCAAATCAATTAGAAGAAATTCCATCATATTCTTCCACAAATTAACACGGAAACTACAATCAAGCGCAAGAAAGCCGCCGAAAATTGATACGTTATTAGAGCAATCCGGAACCATATTTTTGCTGACATTACAAGTCGGACAATTTACTCATCATGAGATCTTGAAACTAAATGGGTTCCTGAACGCATAAAACATGCAATTATAGAGGCCGCCCTCGTGGAGGAAAAGAAAATGATATAAAGTGAGACAACCCAAACGCATGATTAACATCACTGACCCTATGAAGCAAAAGGTGATCAAATAATTGAGGTGTCTTTACGAGGCGTACGATGGCGACGTCCAGCGTGCTAGACACCAGAAGAATATGGCAAAGATAGATAGATGCTCGACAAATTCTTGGACGATTTCTACGAACTTTTTAGATGAAGAAAGGGATTCCCAACGTAACATATCTGGGACTAGGAGCGAGTGGTCCCGAAAAGAGATTGCAAAAAATCATGTGACGCGGTCAAATGAACCGTCAATTTTGGCTAAGAGTTTTGTTATTACATGCGTTTTGGGTACGTAAGGATCGCTTCTGACGTACCCCAAAATCCCCCTTTTGTTAACACTCCGGGAAAAGCTATATTGCCAGCGACAAAACGTAAACGATGGGAGTAAAGGCTTGCAGAGAAAAGGGGTTTTTACTTAAACAAGAAACCTACGTATCCGCCATGGAAAAAGGAAATATGGATAGAACTATTCACCCACGAGAAAAAGGCACCAAAAAAAAAAAGATTTTCAAAAAGATATTCTGGCACCCTCTTTCCTATGACAACATATTATCGTGCTTTGAATATTCGTAAAAGTGGTAAAAGATAAAGGCCAGGAGATGCAGTTCCCTCCTGTTCCAGGCTTTTCCCGGAGGAAAATAGTGGGGAAAAAAGAATAAAAAGTTGAAAAGCTAAAGGCTTAGCGCCGGCCCCCTCCTACCGTAAACGACACTTGGCATTACTCACAGTGAACGACGAAATTCCGACAAAATTATATGGTTTAAACTAAGAAAAAACTTTCGACCAAAAAACAAAAACTAGGGATAATTCTTCTTGTTTTTCCGTAATTCCTCTTACACTCTGGCGATAAATGGAGAAACACTGATATGTTTTCGATTGAACGAGCCGGTTTAATTGCTTTCGGATCGAATGGCAGACAAAACCGAGCTCTGCCCATTTCTACGAGGAGACATCATCATCGATCCGCCCACGTTATCCCCCCTTCCCCCGATGCCGCGAGCCGCGCCGCCCCATGTGGCCCAATTGAATACGCCCCTTAAACTATTCATCAAAAAGACAAGCATTGAATTTACCCAAAAAAAGAAAAGACAAGCTTTGAGTAGAGTGTCCCCTTCCCCCAATTACCAAAAAATTGGACATTTTCTTAGGGTCATATAAAAAAAAATTGATTGAATCGATGCTACTAGTTCAGCTTGACCGATTGTTGGTGCAAAAGCCAACACTTACGCACAAGAAACCTCCAGTTTTCTTAAAAAAGATCCACCGTCCAGCTTGTACTCCACTTCAACGGACAAACAGCAAGAGGAAATTAAAAAAATAAAAAATGAAAGACCAGCTATTCAATAAATATGGGGAAAAATGTCAGATAAGAGCATTTAACTAACTCGTCGAAATAAAAAAAAGGACAGGTGGTATCATATCTGTACAATTATTGCGGATAAAGAAAAAGGGAGGACGCTCCCCCCTTGCTTTGTCGCGCCTGCCCTTGAGAACGAAAGCCACCTTCAACCCTTTTGATTATAGCACCTTATCTTGTCTTGTTTTGCGAAAATTAACTTTACTGTTAAACTGTACTTATCGGGAAGACAAGCACGAATTTTTTTTTTTTCCCCCTTTACTCGTGTCGTGAAATGGGTTGACAAGGTGCCGTGCTCACCCAACGAAACCAGGCAAAACATAAAGAAAGGAAAGAAGAACGAAAGAAGGGTTTGAGGATTTTTACCTGGATAGGGTTAAGCTTACGGAGGTAGAACATGCTCTCGGTCTCGGGGACGCCGTTGACGGTGACGGCGATCTTCTTGCACGCCTTGGAGTCCCTTATGCAGGAGGCGATCTTGGTCCAGTAGGAGTCGCTGGCCACCCGCTCCTCCAGCCACCCGGAGTAGTTCTGCAGGTAGTAGTCCAGGTAGGCCCGGCCGGCGACGGGTTGGCCGGAGCCCTTGTCGGTGACGGCGTAGGCGAAGATGATGAAGCCGATGAGGGCGGCGATGACGAAGAACATGCAGAAGAGGTAAAGCCCCATGAGGAAGGTGTTGCGGTAGCAGGCGCCGGCGAACCCGGCGAGGGAGACCACCATGATGGCCACGCCGATGATGATGAGGGGCCACTGCAGGAACTTCATGCAGTCGGTCGAGCTGGCGCGGCTGCTCAGCCATATCCCGCCGCCGAGGATCGGGATCGAGAGGAGGAAGGTCAGGAAGTTGAGGAGGCCGATCAGGTGGTTGCTGGCCCTCATGGTGGTGGGTTCTCGTCGGTCCTTTCGACCTCTTTTCCGATGGTTTTGATGATTTGAGTGGTTGGTTCTGGCTGGACGGATCGAAAGCTGCGATGGGTCAGTAGTGCAGGAAGGAGTGGTTTTTCATGCTGCGCGATGAGATAAACGTGAGGCGTAGGTGGCTTGCGGGGCGGTCCAGTATATAATGGGAGACAGGGCGTTTGGGATGGGATATTTTCCGGGTCATGTTCATGACGGGGTCGACATAATATGATATTATGCTTTCGTTTTATTTTATTAGCTTTAACCAAATATCTGTCCACCAAACGATAAAACCATCGAGCGGAGGATATCTGGTTTACTTTATTGATTTGACGTGGATGATCTCTTCTCAATCGGACTAATATGAAATTTCTTTTTTTGTGAATTTAATTCGTCGATTGATATTTATAAATTATTTCGTTACATGTGAGTTTATGTCTTTTTATAATTTGTTAACGAATGAATAGAGTAATAGGAATGTCAAAAATAATCATAGGAATAGAACGTTGCCCGAGTACAATTTAATACTTGTTGAAAAAGAATAGTCACCCAAATAAAATCGGATTTGTACTGATATTTATTGCTTCCGAAAATGGAATTACAAGGAGCTTGTTTTTTTCTTCCCAACGGGAAAAAAATGGAAAGGAAGAGAGAGCTCTTGCCCACTACTTTGCTGACACGTGTCGCCGAAACGTCTTCACACGACAGGATCGCCCTCAACTTGGACGGCGGTGCTATGGAAAGCTGCGAACCTAATTTCCGATAATTATCTTCATTTATTTTTATTTCTTTGGCTTTTCTTTTCTCTTTTTTTTTGAGTAAACTTGCTGGCTCGTCTTCTTGACTCGGAAGTCGCGGTGGTGAGGCATTGAAGTTCATGGTACGAAATCGTTCATCACCGGGTGGACCGTGGAACACGGCGTCTGATGGAAATCGCAGGTGCCAGGCGGTACAAATAATGTTATTATGTATTTAATATGGCATGTACGCTCCATTAAATCCGATCACATTCAACTACAGCTACATCAAATCTCGACACAAATAAGATAAATGAATGCCCATGTGAACATCATATAATCAATGTGGAGAACATCGGATGTCCACCGTGTAAAATTTCGAATCATGTCATATTATTACAACATCATTTGACAATCATGTCAACTGAATTTGATTTGTTTTTTTTAGCTAAAGGGATTTAATTAGAAAATTTGTAAAAGTTTAAGGATTGGGTTAAGTAATTAATGGTTTCGAGATTTAATCTGGAAAAGGTAGGGAAAGATGGTACGAAAGGTGAAATTTTTATTAAGGAAAAGCAGCAGCGGCATGGCGGATCTGGGGCTGCATTCATGGGAATTTGAATGGCAGATCTGGGGTTGCATTCATGGGAATTTGAACGCAACTTCTGCCTTAATCATCAGTTCTTTGACTCCTCCCGAGATGGCACCGTCCTTGCTCACAGCCGCAAGCCACTACTTTTTCTTTTGCTTTTGCCTCTCCAATGTTTGAAATCTTTGGGAAGTTAACCCTAAATTTCACGTATTGCAATTTGCCCATTGACATTTTTTTGTTGTTGCAATTTCACCCGATGACGTTGGCTTCAACCAAGCTTTGAGCTCCAATTCCGGGGCTAATAATGCAAGGAAAATCTGCCACAATTTGAAAATCGGAATTTATGAATTGTAAAGTAGATATTTTTTGAAATATTATCGAAAAAGACGGTTTTGAATAGCAAGAAAGAGAGAAAGGAGAGAAAGATAAATGGGGATGGAAGCTCGGCGAAGATAGCGTCCATTGGTTGTATTAAATCTTTACAAGAAAGAAGATATTGAATCTCCCCCCATGAAAAATATGCAATATTAAATCTTTCCAGGAAAGCATTCAATCGTCATCGTGAAAAGAAATCGTGCCACCACTTCTTTTCTTTCGAGGGGAAATTGCAAGCACCGAACCGAGCTTTGTAAGCAAGGATTTAAACACTTTTGGAAGTTAGAATTACTAAAAATAAAATTACTGGTTCGGGAAGAAGGTGGATTGTGCCTTGTGAGGATAATGATTAAGAAAGACGTACCGACATGTTTTGAAATCGCACGATATTCTTATCTGAAAAAGGGGGATGTACTAAAATCTCGAATTCTTATTAGGGCTAAGATTCGATCCACGGTTCAATCGAGAACAGGGACGTATCGCGACGCTACGCGACGGTGACTTCCTTTGGCTTTTTCCTTCTGTTTCCATGAGTCGGTCGACGACCTCCTTTCACTCCGCGAACGGGGGTTGCGAGAAAAAGCAACCCGTGTAATTGGTCAGAAGGGATTTCGCCGCGCACGTGGACGCCTCGCCCTCGTTCGCGGAGGATTTGAAGGGGGCCAATTTTTCAATTCTGGCGATGAGGTTTTATTCTTCTTTTTTGGGTCGAAATGATGATGAGATTTGGTTTGAGGAGGGTTTCTTTTTCTACACCAAATTCGAGGATGCTTCTTTGAAAGAAAGGATCGTGTTTGCGATGCAGATAAGGCGGCTTTGGTCGGTTACTTTGGAGAATGATAGGAAGGGAACGCGCTTGCTTTCCGCTTGGCCCTTTTCCTCGGTGATGTTAATCGTAGTAAGTCGGCTTCGTTTTACGTAAAATCATTAATAAATTAATATCTTCTCCAAATGATTGATCGGATCACTTCCACAAACAACAAGCATTCCTTTCGTCCACGGCAATGTTTAGGCATGAATTACAGTGAAGATGAAAACATATTAACAAACAATTTCTGGATCATTTTTTCTAGTTCATTGATTTATCTAAAACAAACAAATCCAGAATAAAATGTTTGTTCATTTTCGATGCAATGACCACACAAAGCACAAAAAATACGAGACATTTTTTTCATTGAGATCTTAGGAGCACGTTTCGACAAAATCCTATTAAAATTATACTACTTAGCGTGGAATGATTATCGCGTGACTATTAATTTCATGTCTCATTATATATCTCATCGACCCGCCTCTATTTTTAAAGAAAATATGGATAAATTGTTGTCGCATTTTTCATGCAAATTAGAAAGTAATAGCTGGATAAATTAACAAACCAATAATAATCGCCTATGGAAGACTAGCGAAGGAAATTGTCCCTAAAATTCTGGTTGATTTAAGTATTCTGTTTACACACACGATCGAGCGTCAAAAATAGCTCGAACTGCCCCAAATAAACTTGAATATTTTGAATCTTTTCGATTTGTGTCTTCTTTCAATTTAGATAACGCGAGAAAAATTGGATTATGTATGATTTATTTGAAACACTTGTGCATGAAGGAAAGGTACTCATGAGAGAGAGAGAGAGAGAGAGAGAGAGAGAGGGGGGCAAATGTATGAACTGGCATTAGAAAACATTGATTATTGCCAAATCGGATTTTTTTTTTTGGTAAATTATAATTGGAAAAATTAATGAAATATAATCGTGAATAGGAATTTATATATGCATTATTTGTATGTATTATCTAAATTCATAATCATCCATTACTAATTTATGATCAAAATTGATCAAATAGACTAAATCGATACGATTATAATATGTTCAGAAGTACTTTCACACTTCCCTCCGACGTAGTCGGTGTCGCGAGCGCAATATCTGAAAATTGGGGATCGCGATCCACGGGCCATAAAGGAGACCCAGCAGATCATTTGGGCCGTACGGAGCCCAAAGAGACAAACAGATCATTTGGGCCGCGCAGAGCTTAATAGCAAAAAGCAGAGAACGGCGGGTTTCTGTTGCGCAGCGCCGATTTCATCTTCACTCTCTAGGTCTCAGCCTGTTGTCCATCTTCGTCTTCCTCAGCCCCTCTCTCGCTCGCCGGTGGAGCGTACCGTCACGCCCTAGCCAAGCTCTGCTAAGCGGCTTTCACAGGAAGGTGAGCTCTCTCTCTCTCCCTCTCTAGCTCCTGCTGTAACTCGAGCTCGCCGGTTCGGCGATGGATTATCCCTCCTTCGACGAATTTGTCGGCGAACGGTAGTGGTTGCTCGACGACATTTGATCGTGTTGTTTGGTCGCGTGAGCTGGCGAATCGGCGCTGCGCTTCGCTGACGCGGTGCGTGGGTTGTCGAGGCTCTCGGTAGGCGGTTGTGAGGTCGAGTGGAGAGCGGGTTCCGGCTGTGGTCGTGGGACCGCAGCTCCGTTGCTCGGGGCGGTGTGAAATTACTTGTAGCTAGACTCATTGTCCTTCGAATGTCGATTGGTGCTCAGCGAAATGTCAGCGAGAAATTAGGTGTCATAGCCAGAGGCTGCATTTTTTTTTAGGTGTGTTTAGAGATAATTTTTGTGTATTGAATAATGATGCTAGTGGCGAAAAAGAAAGAGGTTCTAACTTCTAATTGAAGCCTTTTGCATAGGCTGCAAGAAGAGTGGCATAGATTGATTGTTAGCTCTATTTGCCAAGCTCCCCATTTTCATCATGCATTTGTTTCTAGCGAGAGCATTTATCCCTTGTCCTTTATCCCGATGAACTTGGAAGACACAGGTGGTTTGAATTCTCTTTTTTCATGGCTGAACTCTGTAGTCTATTCTTGAATTTTTGCCTTGAATGGAGAAGATATTCTTCTGTGCTGCTTCTCTCTCTCTTTTTTTCTTTTTTTCTTTTTTTCTTTTTCTTTTTTTTGGCTTAGGAGTCCTAGTTCTACAGAAATGTTGGGTATCATTCTGTTTTTGACAACCCTTATAAGCAAAAGGTTGTTTGAAAAATGCAGATATATAAGAAGTATTTCCACTGTGCCAATCCGCTTCAGGCATCATATTGTCTTTCAGGAATGAGAATGATATTAGATCTCTATACCGAATTGTGGTACTTTCTTGCAAAAAATTGGCTATAGGAAGTTCTTTTTAATAATCAAACATTATTTGAAAAGAGAATTTCTCTTTCTTGCTCTCAGACAGACACATGCGCACGCCCATTCATGAATATTTTTGAGTCCTCTTGGAAAGTAACAGTCTTGTGAGACAACATTTTACTTACTAAAATGAAAATCGCTCTGGCAATTACAAAATATCTGGGTGCCAATCACTCACGAGACTTGTGAATCAGTGAGAGGAAATGAAAATGAGTACCTTAATGACAAACAATGAATGACTTATGTTTTCACAGCCTCTTGAGTTTGTTCAACCAATTGTACTTCCTATTTACTCTCTTCTCTAATTCCTAAAAGCGTCATGGAGGATGTGTCGCATGCTTTTTATAGTAAGAGGATATGCTATCTTGAAACTGTGAGTGGACAGGTTTTCAGCCTCTGAGAGACTTATTTTTTTCCATTCATTTTTCTGCAGAAGCAAGTGTACAGAACTAGACCTGCAAGAAGGCCTTTGCTAGTTTTGGGAGTTGTGAAATGTCAACTGGCCCTGGACTCGATTCTCTTGTAGACCGTATGTCTCTTTTGACTTACCTTCTCAGTTTCTTTCTTGATTTGCTTTAACCTTGTCAATCGGGAGGATAAGAAACTTAAAAACATATGAATAGGAGTCTAAAAGGGACACGGTGGTCGGGCTTAGGATAATGAGCCTTGAGCTTGGTCTCAGTTTTCAATCAACAAATGAAAGGAGGCTTCCACTCGTATTCTCATATGGTCATATAACAGTTTTGCAGCTTATAGTGATGTAGCTATTAGATGCGTAAAGGCTATACAAGAAAAGTAATAATTGTGTCGAATATCAACTGTCTAGAATATGATTGTACAGGTACATGTGGCACTTTTCTGTTCATTGTTCATTTCCAGCATTGAACTTGCATTAGTCAGACTTGCCTTTGCTCGTTAGATGACTTCAGAGAATGTTGACTTGTGCCCTGTTGAAATGAGAAGGCTAAATGCCTGAAAGTGACTTGGGAATATCTGCTGTCCTTGCAAATACTCCGCTTGATTTCTCAAGGTTTGCTCCTTGCTTTGCTCTTACATCGGTTATTTTTTGTATGCAGAAACAATATCGGTCATTACAAATGATGGGCGTAACATTGTGGTATGTTTCACAGCTACCGCTTCTGTTTTTGTCGTTATGGAACTGAGAATGACTACAATATTTTGAATCTCTTTAGGGGGTCTTAAAGGGCTATGACCAGGCAACAAATATCATTCTTGATGAATCTCATGAACGTGTTTACTCCACAAAGGTCTTTCTACGTTCCCTATTTGCCCTCTTTTGGGTTTTGATATTTCGGAAAACTTAGCCCTTCTTTTGAATAACATTCTGGTTTACTGCAGGAAGGCGTGCAGCAGCTTGTGCTCGGTCTTTACATAATAAGGGGTGATAACATGTAATGACATACTCCATCTCAGTTCAACCTCTTTCTTCTATACCTTTTGTTTCTTAAAGTAACAAGCGAAAAGAAGACAGGATTTTAACTTGGTTTGCCAGCTTTTATGTGCTTTCTGCCTTTTTCCTTACTTGAGATCCGTGATGACTTCAAAGCAAGCTTTGTGCATGTACATATTTTCATAGTTCATTTCTATGTCCTGTGTTTGCAGAAGCGTTGTCGGAGAACTAGATGAGGAGCTTGATTCCAATCTGGATTTGTCCAAGCTGAGAGCTCATCCCCTTAAGCCTGTAATTCATTAATCATGTACCATATACATGTGATACAGTAGCGTTCGTGCACTTCATTAGCCGGAATCATACATATAGGTCGGTTAATGATGTTTGTGGAGAACTTATTGCTGTTTGTTCAGAAAATGTTGCTGATGGCTCTAAGGCGTGGTCTCGATGCAGTATCGCCATTGGGGAAATGAGAGGCGACCTTTCTGTTTGTGAAGGATTATGCTAACGTTTATCAAATTTAGAGCATGTGATGTTTCAAGTCACAATGTCCAATATGTGCTCGGTTCTAGAACTTTGACATTCTATTATGAGGCAGTACCCACAACTTTAGATTTTACTCATTTTCGAGACCTTGGATTGGAGAAATTGAAATATCCATGACGATGGCCTTTAGTTGTTGCTCTGATCCTATCATCAATATAGAAGCTTTTAGCTTTCTAAGGCCAGGCTGATTGAGAAGAAAGTGATGCATCAATTGAGGCTGCTAGGTAAACGATGAATTGTACATGCGACTTATCAGGCCCGACGTGACAGGGGAGGCTCATTACTCAACACAAGCGACACGGGCCTAACGACAAAAAGTGTGCTTTATGAACGTTGTTAGATCATACGTCGAAACCAAAAGAACTGTGTCTAGATTTTTTGAGCTTCAGACATATAAAGGAATGGGGCTCGATAAATGTTACCTGAATCTGATTCGCCTTCGATCGGGTGATCTCAATGATTGTTGATAAGTGCTCATCTAACTTTTTTCAGTCATTTTTTTTTTTATAATAGTCAGTCTTATTTTATTCATCCTCTAACTCTTCCTTCTAGATTTTTGTTTTACCTTCTTTCATAATGCGGGAATGGAAATCCACGTCCAAAATTAAATTGCTTTTATCCCAATCCTCTTGAACTATAAGAATTCGAATCCTCGCATTTCTTTTCCTGTGTAAGAAAAGTAGCCACTGTTTGGTTAGAATTTACCCGGTTTATGTCAACCCATTTTAGTCTTTGTTTTGCTGAACAGTTAAAAAAATTTTGAATTTTACATTATTTAATGCTTAATATCCTCCATCACTAAAACTATGTCTATTTCTTTTTCTTGAAATTCTGAGTTTTAACAGAAAAAAACAGCTAGATTATTTCTTTCAGTCTGTGGGACCGGTATTAAATTACCGATTGTTCTTTTCCGAAATAATTTTATTTTTATTTCTTTCAATTGTTATTTTACAATAGCATCTAGAGCGATAGATGGCTATGCTAGTGGCCTTTGTGCTTAGAAAGCTAAATGTTTATAGACTTCGCTTTTTTATTTTTTGAGCAACGTCGAAACTGATCTATAATTACGTGTTGTGAACAAATTTCGTTGAATTTGGACATGAACCGTCGACTTGGAGTCAGGGCTGCATTTTATTATATTGTTCAATAAATCAATTTAGTAAATCACTATTTATACATCTGATATTCTGTTAACTTGCTGGCCCAAAATTACAAATTCTGGCCGCGTCCTGGACTGGACCGTACCGCGTTTCAAAATCCGCCCTAGCTAGGCTCCTCTTGTCACTTTCGACACGACATTAGAGTGACCCATCAGATTTTTCTCCAACTGCTATGCTTGAATTTTCCTTTTTAAACAGAAAAAGTCCTGCGAATAAAAAGCCACTTTTTAATTTCCACTGTGAACGACCAAAAAAAAAAAAAAAAAAAAAAAAAAACCTCCACTGTGAAAGTGAGAAAAAATAAGAAGAAAAAAACAGAAAAGCTATTTCCCCCACCGTGCCCGCTACTTTGTGAAGTTCTTTCTATGTTCATCGCTTTAATTTGAAAATCCTCGAATGGACCTTGTTAATATTATTATAATAAACGATCACGCATTTTATAACGCAAATGGTACTTCTATTTGTCCTAGGATTTCACTCCTCATGCTTCTCTTCATTATTATTAGAATAGGTAAATGTAAAACTTCATTTTCATATAACAATTTAAATTTTCAAAATAATTAATTATAGTCTTGTAAAATTTCACATGATATAAACACACGAGGCCTTGAATTTAAATATTCTCGATATCTTATTTGCTATTGGGATATTTAGATATTTAAAGTAGGAGTTTCTTGTTGTGTTGAATTTTTTCCTTGATGTTTCTACTCTCGTACCATAAGAATTTTTTATTATTATGCAAAGCAATATTGAATATATCTCCCAAATAATTACGCAGTGACTTTTTTTTTTTTATTTGTAGTTAACAGACTTTGTATAACTTAGTTTCTGACTTGTCATTTTATCACTATTGTTTGAAATAATTATAGAGGTTAGAATTATCTTATATCAATGTCTAGAAAAATTGAGGTGCGAAAAAATATATTAGCACCAATTATGTACCAGACATCAATCTGTTATTTCTTATTTAGACGAGCCATTCATTAGCGGGGGTAAGTATAGTTGTGGGGTAGAACTTTGAATCAAAAAAACGGGACCAATAGGAATTTCAGTATCCAAGATATGTAGAGTAGGTTTCAACTTCAAAAAATTATAATCTATTTTAATGGATATGTTCTAATTTCAGAAAATCATAATTTATTTCAACAAGTAGCATCTAAATTCTAAGTAAATAAAATCTGAAACAAGTTTTTTTTTGTTTTTGTTTTTCTTAGTCTTTATTTAGACGGCATTCGATAGCATTCGATGATAAGTGTATGATTTTGAAACACTAATTTAAATTTCTATTTTATGATTGAAACTTTTATTTTATTAATATTTCATATTTTTCGCATGTCTAAATATAAATTGTAGTAAGTGGTAGTCATTACAGGGGATGATTTATAACAATCATTCAATTAATAATACAAGTGAAACCCAATAGATCCTAAAATCGATCTTAAACATGTAGGGTAGATTTCGAGTTTCAAGATATATATAGTAGATTTCAAGTTCAAAAAATCAAGAGACCCGTTCTAATAATAGGTTATAGTTTTCAAGTGAATCTCGTATGGAGTTTAGAACTTATGAAGTACCAACATTCTCCTTAAATCTTTGTATTGTGTTGGACATTTTGACACATGTTTGACTACTTTCTGACACTCAGTCAACAAGTTTGAAAATTCGACATACGAGTTCGAAATTATGATATACATGCGATTAATTTTAAAAATTTCAATAAATGAATGATCAAAATATAAATATGTAAAATAATAATAATAAAGAGAGAAAGAAGAAAAAATTAATATTCTCTTGTCATCCGACTCCTTCTTCCTGCGATACATGATTCATCCCTCGAGTTTGTTTTTTAATTTTCACTCCGACATGTGAGTTTACGTGTGAATTATTTATCTTTTTTTCAAAGTTTCGTGAATTATTGGAATATGGTCAAATTTGTTAAATTGAAACAATTAACAATAGTAAAAAATGGTGGATTAATATTTTTAGTGTAAATTTATTTTAGACTTTTTCTATTATTTATTTATTAATGAATTTGAATCAAATTAATTAGATTAAAATAATTATAAAAATGATAAGAAAATAAATTTAATATACGACAAGCCAAAATATGTCGAAATTCTCTATTTTATTAAAAAATGATGTATTAACATGTCGTCTTATGTCATATCACGTGTTTGTGTCGATATTACTTAGTCTAGAATTGCCCACCCCTTCCTCAATAGGAACAATCTCATAAATTTAAAATAGATGGCAATGCACAGGAAAGATCCCAGCAGCGTATGATTTGTCGTGCAGCGAAATTTCTGAGAGTACAAAGGTAGATTCCCGTGTCGATCTCACCATTCACCAGTCCCCCCCTCCCACACTCTCACCCACTACGCTCCATATTAAAAAAAAAAAAGAAAAAAAAAAGAAAACGAAAACGAAAAAAATTCAAAATTGCCGAAAGCGAAAGCGCCTCGGGAACCGCGCTAGGAAGAAGAAGAAGCAACAAGCAGGAGAAGCAGCAAGAAGCAGAGAGCCAAACGAGGCAGAAGCAGAAGCAGAGGAGCTCGCTTTCCCTCGCCTTTGAACAGCGTGGCCCGCTCCCCCTCTCGCTCCGGTAACCATCTACTGTCTTTGCTAAAGTGCGGTGCTTTCGACTCGGCTCTACTCGCTTCACCGGCTCTTTCTCTCTCTATTTTTCCATCCCCCGCGGTCGAAGAACCCAGAAGTAAAAATGGAAACTTGCGTTCTCGTTTGCGGTTTCTTCGGAAGAAGCGTAATGGGTTTGTCTTCTTTGGTTTCGAGTGAGCAAAGGGTCGAGAGTTTCGGTTTGTACGTGGACTTCAGGGCTTTTGTCCCCCCTTTTGTTCCCCCGTTGCCCATGATGTTCCTTTCGAGCTCCCTTTTCACTGTGCAAGCTTCGCGTTTTTTGGGTTGCAGAGGTTGAGCTCGAACATCCGCTAGCTAAATTTCGAAAGCATTTTGCCTACATTGCTTGCTTTTTGGCCTTTTCGTGCCTTTTTTCTTCGGTCCAAAACTCGACCGAAAAGCCATTGAGTAGAGTAGTACTTGCCAAAAATTATCTGCATTTTCGTCCCCCCTTTTTCTGGTCGGGCGAGGTTCTGCCTTTTCTCCGCGCTTTTCCTTTCAGATTCGTATGCGGGAAAATGGTATGCTCCCTCTGATTTTTTTTCCCGGAAAACATTTTCTATTTCCCTCGGACGTAATCAGGTGTTATTACTTATTAGTAGCGTGTTTAAAAAGCGGAGTTCTTTTTGACTCGCTTCGAGATTTCTAGCGAACCCCACACCACCTCACATCGCATTACCCTGCTATCGCGGCAGAGATGGAGGTGAAAACTGAAAACTTTTTCTCCGTCGTCGCGCAGTTCACGAAACTGACTCCTCCCACTGACGCGTGAGACAAGGAAGGATCGAGGGTCTTTGGGTAATTTTGGTCGCCGTTTGTCTCTGCGCGGTAGGTCCGCTGCGATTGGTTACTGCAATAATGGGTGTTTGTCTCTGGTCTCTCTTCATGGTTGGATCGGGGAAAGCATGGGAGGGGCAGAGATGACATTACGCAGCGCTGCTTGGTTAATTTATGGATTGTCTCTTGGACTGTCAGTGGGAGATATTAATTATGGCATGCCTTCTGAGGGCATTGAGTTGTTTCTTGGCTGTTACATCCTTTTGGCTTTATGAATTCATGCATGGATGGAGAGCACATGCACATGCCCCCCATGACCCCATTAATTTCTTGATCACGTACCATTCATGGCATCACATTGGATTCTCCTGTGATTTTTTTCTTTTTGTGGTTTAAATGGTAAAATCTTTTGTGGGTCAGGCCAGCATTGAAGCTGTGAAGGCATTACATCCTCCGGTTTTTGCCATTTTAGCCTCTGTGACTTGTGGGTGAGATCAAACCATGCAGACCCCAAAAGCGAGGTAACTTTGGACCCTCCCTCCTTTAATTTATTCTCTTTCATCATATTTGCTGGTTGGTTACACTCGGAATGCCTGTATGGCAACTGACTTATCAGTGCTGATCTTTCTTACCATTTCTGAAACTCTGAGCTGGATGTGAACTGTGCTTCATATATGTTTCGGGATTCTGGCCTTTGGAGAATCGGCTTTGTCTTTCTTATTTCTTTAAAGATTTACCATCCATTTCGCTGAGTACTTGCTCCTAGAACAACCCTTTCAAGCTGGTGAAAATTCCTTGTCTTTAAGCCTATTCAGCATCAAGAAAAGGCTCGTCTCATATCTGGCCTTAAGTTGATGTCGTGCGAGGCCATCCAAAGTCCACAGGTGCTGTAGTCAAGACGTTTAGAGCTCATGCAGTGATAAGTAGAGCACTAGAATTTTCCCTAAGCACATGGTGGTGGGTGGATACAAGCTTTCTCGTTGCTTTGCTTAATTGTTTGGTTCCTCAAATGTTGACGGCAAGCATTATGAATACACTCAATTTTTTTGACTTTCATGACGTTATTGATATGCTTTTATGAAGAGAAATTGCTGTATGCTTATTGACTTCTTCAGAATTTTTTTTTGGGGGGATGGGTGGGTCGCCGATATGCGTGATTTAAAACCAGTATAACACTGATTTTCTGAACCCATGCAGTGGATGCCAAAACCTCTAAATTCGGGTTTCTTCTGGGTTTGTCCATTTACTAAGCTTAAACTTTGTGAGACTCAATTAGCTCATATGTCACTCTAGGTTCCTGATCCTAGTTGTGAAGCTAAATCTATGGATATGCTAGCTTCTAATATGAACTTTTGTCAAGGCACTTACAAGCGGCCTGCTTTACCTGAATCCGTTTTTCACTTAATGTTTTGAATGTGCATGTTGTTCCCTGCTTGGAGAGACTGTTTCTTCCTTTGCTTATGTCTGTGACCATTGACATGCTTTTCTTGGGTGTGCGCCCTTTATATCTTCTGATGGCAGAACTGGTTTAGAAGTCCCTCAGAGAGTCTCTCCCCGTGCTGTGCGCCAGCTGAAGACAACCACATCTGAAGCTGATTCTGCAACTTCTTCAAATCAAGCCACTAGAACGCCAAAAGAAAGAAGTCCCAAGGTGGTTGAGCGCAGGTCGCCTAGAAGCCCGCTGTCCGAGGTACTTTCTCAGATTGATTCAACCCAATTTCCCTCTCCTGTTCTATGTGGCAAGTTACTGTGAATCTAGATAAATTAATGCAGCTTGCTGGTGCTTCACTTTCTGTTCACAATCTATTTTCATTGATCTTTCCTTGGCTTGTGCTGGCCTCCATGGCGATCAAGGCTTTTGTGTTTTCTCTTCCGACACGGTGTCACATTATAAATACTGAAAGAAGCGGAATAGATGCTGTTGCCTAGCATGTTTAGATGAAGGTTTTGAATTAATCATCTGTGTACTTTCTCCTTGTTTTGATCCAGAAGAAGCGTCCATCTCGAATATCGGAGTTGGAATCTCAGATTTCGCAACTTCAGGAGGAGCTGAAGAAAACCAAGGACCAGCTAAATTTTTCTGAATCTTGCAAGAATAAAGCCTTGCAAGATGCAGAGGAATCCAAGAAGCAGTTATGTGACATATCTTCAAAGCTTGATGACTCACAGGACCGAATTCTGGAGCTCTCTGCATCTGAGGAATCTCATGTAACCGAATTTCGAAGAGTGTCAGAAGAACGGGAACAAGCATTGCAGTCTGAGCTCGAGGTTATCCAGAAGCAGCGATCAGTTGACTCGGCTGCACTAGCATCAGCTTTGGATGAGATTCAGAGGCTTAAAACTGAGCTGGAAATGGTTGCACAATCTGAGGCTGCGCAAACAAAGAATGCAGAATCAACAAATATGGAGCTCCAGAGCTTGAAAGGGAATCTGGCCGACACTCTGTCACTGGTCGAGAACATGAAAACCCAGCTTAAAGATTGCAAGGAATCAGAAGCACAGGCCCAAGCACTCGTTAATGAAACCCTGTTGCAGCTGGGTACCGCCAAAGCAACTGTGGAAGCACTCAGGTTGGATGGGATGAAAGCCGTGGAAGTTTACAGTTCAATTACTTCTGAGCTGCATCAGTCAAAGGAACGTGTGAACTTACTTGAAGGGTTGGTTAGCAAACTTGAAACAGACCTCGCACATGCTGGCGGGAACAAGATTCCAAATCCTTCAGATTATATGGATCTTGAGCTGGAAACTGGCCCACATCAGAAGACCAAAGAAGCCAACCAGCTGGAAGAAGAGCTTTCTACCCTTAGATATGAGATTGGACATCTGAGGTCTGCACTTGAAGCTGCTGAAAGCAAACACCATGAAGACCACGCTGAGAGCACTGTGCAAATAAAGAGTGCTTATGAACTGATGGAGCAGATGAAATCTGCATCAGGTGCCAGAGAGGCCACGTTGGAGGCAGAGTTGAACAAGGCAAGAGCTGATATTGAAGATTTGAAGGCACATCTAATGGATAAAGAAACCGAACTGCAGGGCGTTCTAGAAGAGAATGAGGAGCTAAGTTCAAAGCTCGAGAATACCCTGTCCCTCCAGAAAGAATCCACACTGGAAAGGGAGCTGAAGAAACTGCGGGAGGAGTTATCAGAAGTGAAAGCAAATCTGATGGATAAGGAGACGGAACTGCAGCATATATCAGAGGAGAACAAAACGATGAAGCTGGAGCTCAAGAAGAGGGAAACTGACAAGGCTAAGATGAATGATGAGGTGGTTGCACAAGTAGAAGCAGCGAGAGCTGCAGAAAGAGAGGCTCTCACGAAGCTTAGCTTCATGATGGAGGAGGCAGAAAAGAGCAACCGGAGAGCAGCAAGAGTAACGGAGCAGCTTGAGGCAGCACAGGCGACAAGTACTGAAATGGAGGGTGAGTTAAGAAGGTTAAAGGTGCAGTCTGATCAGTGGAGGAAAGCTGCAGAGGCAGCTGCGGCAATGCTTTCAAGTGGGAACAATGGGAAGTTTATGGACAGAACCAGTTCTCTGGACAGCAGTTATGATCCTGTAACAGGCAGGATGAGCTCACCTTATGCCGAAGACATGGATGACGATATGCTGAAAAAGAAGAACGGGAACATGCTGAAGAAGATAGGAGTACTCTGGAAAAAACCACAAAAATAGGAGAGTATGAGTCAGGTGATGCTTGCTTGCTAGTTTTTGCTGCAGTAAACACTAGTGCATTTGCATATTTACTCGCTGAATATTTTTTCCCTTCTCCAGCAAGTTGAAGAGGAGCGATTGTTTTGGCTTTGGAGTCATTGCTTGGGTCTTCTCCGAAGTTTGTAGTAGGATTGCAACAGCAGAAGTACTGCACAGGTTACTTAGTACGGCCTCCCCGTTGAGTACATATGTCTTGGCGGTGACCATTTCGGGATATGGTATGCAAAGTTGCATACGATTATGAATTTATGCCTTAGGATAGAAGGATATCGGTTAGGGAGAGAGACTTTATCATTCTGCTTAACCGGTTTCTCGGCAAAAACCATGGATTTGAGACGTTCAATTACTCGGTTCCATTGGTGACCTAGCTGTTTGGATTTCTTTTGGATATTCAAACCCGTTCCTCCCATGCTGCTGGAATGCTGAACTCTATGCTGTTTCTTTCTGCGTATAAAATGTCTGTCCTAGAATTAGAAGCTGCAAGTGCAGGCTCTTCTTATTGTCTGCCTTCCGAGGAAAACTTGATACCCTATGACGTTTTCTTCACTATGTGAAAATGGCTTCTGATTTTCTCAAGTCGTTTTATGTGGTTTCATGTGATTTACAACTTCGAAGTTCTTCATTCTCCAGGGATATTTACTAAAGAAAGAATTTTATGCCTATACGATGATCTGAAGAAGTATCTGAAAATACTATAGTCAGGTGCTGAGGAGTATAACTCTGTTGCGTATATAGTTAAAGAAATTAGTTTTCTCGCAATTAAATTCACATTCATCCTCGTATCGTTCTTTGTGAGATGTGGATGAATGAACTTTGATAAAATTTATGTCTTGAATTCAAACCTGTCAAACTTAATCGAACCCGAATGTAGTGTGTATGGAAAACCTGAGACCGGAGTGTGTGGATTGCTTGTAGGCTCGTTTGGTTCGGCTTTGGGGAAATGTCCTTGGGAGAATGCAAATACCTTTGAGGCAAATAGGTTTTTTGAAATGTTACATCATTTGGTAAATTATAGTTTCAAATAGCATTGAAAGGAAACTTTAGCAAAATACCGTTTGGCAAAACTTATGTTACAAATGGGCTTTTGCTTTTATTTTATTTTATTTTTTTAAAATTTGAAAATCAAATCCGGTGGTCGGCGGTGCCGGACGGCTAGATTTGGCCGCCCGAGGTCGCGACCTCGGGCAATGATGTCGTCGCTGGAGGCCCGACCTCAGGCGCTCGAGGTCGCGGCGGCCAGATCTGGCCTCTGAACCGCTAGATTTGGCAGCCTGAGGTCACGGGGACCTCAGGCAGCGTCGCCTAGTTTGCGTGGAACCAGGCGACATCGCTTGGGTTGCGGGTCGCGCCACCCCCAGACGGTGGTCAATGGGGACGTGCGACCCTCATGCGGCGGTGGCGACGGTGGCGATTGCTAGGAGAAGCCGGTGGCGGGAAAAAAAGACGACGGGGAAAGAGAAGATGAACAGTATGCGTGGCATTTCCCAAATGCCCGTCTTCAATGCGCGCCCCTCCCAGCTTTCAGCATTTAGCATTTGGAATACTCATATTTGGGCCAAGGGGCTTTCAAAAACTTTGCCAAACACAATTTTTTTCCCAAAGTCTAACCAAACGGGGTGTAGTTCGGCAAAAATCGGACCTCTGGTTTCCCTGTCATGTGCGGGCGGACAGTGGATGTGAAACCGGCAATTTCCGGGTGCGTGTTGGAGTGGACGGCCTGAAATTGGAAAGTCTCAACACGGACTTCGTATCGGACCATGATTCGGCCACGTCGCTTTGACTGAGTGGCTTCGTCGTTTGAATATAAATGCCTCGAGCTGTTGAAGAATTTTGGCTCCCACATCAAATTGACGCACGATCGTTTTGAGAAAATTTTGGATAAAAAGTTTGCTTTAAAATTTATTTATTCTATTAAGATTGAGTGTTTGTTTCGCGGGTTTGAATGGCTCCATTGTAATTGTAATTGAATTGGTGTTACTCTCTTTATTAAATATATCACATCAAAGCAAAATCTTATTTACTTTTTTCCGTTCCATTTATTTTGTATCTGTCCGCTTGTTTCCGCTGATAATTCTCCATGGTCAGTGGTCATTTTTTGTTGATTTTTCCTTCATCGATATGGTCGAAAGGAAGGACCCTTGACATATGCTGACGGCTGACCAGCTTGATGGAGACGCTGGAAAAAGAAGAAGCCTTTCACAATCCTTTTGTAGCATGTCACACCAAATATCGACAGGCACAAGCCCATTGTCTCGAGTAAAATCCTCTGATTAATGCATAATTTTTGCAGATGATCTCGTGTCTTTCATCTCGGATCGAAAGCAAATCCACTAAAAACGGCTCTCTTGTTCGTTTTCTGTCGAGAAGATTCTTCTGACCATGCCGCTCCAACTTTTCCAAGACCTCTTGCAGGATCATTTGGTCCACAAACTCTACGATTCAATTAGGCAACGCCATCTTAGCATACTCGTCCAGGTTCACTTCATCTCTGAATAATTCGCCGGTCAGCCTTCCCCCAGAGAACAACTCGAGCAAGAGTACTCCTCAGCTGTGCACATCTCAGCTCCCACGCCCAGCTCTGCGATTCAGAAAAAGTGAACGTTTGACAAGTAATCTCACCGTCTATATGGTCAATATCATAATTTCAACAGAAGCAAAATCATGATAACTAGTATCTGGAGCTGCATTTCCTATGGCTCCCTTGATACCGAGTGAGCTAAATGGATTCGTGTGATCTTTACCAACCTCGACACTAGCCTTGCCAAAGCAAAATCGCTAACTTTAGTGGTCATTTCATTATGAACAAAAACATTGCGTGGCTCCAATGCACAACACATTATCAGTTGCACATCGGAGAAATGGTTTACTGCCTTATCAAGAAGTAACGTAGATCGATGCAGGTTCCTTATCAGATAACCACAATCATGAATCGAGCTAATCCTAATCGCGCATCAAGTTTTAAATCCCTTGTCATGTAAACGATAACCACAACCACTCATCAAGCTTATTAGATGTTGCTGAGTAGCTACCCGCAAAGAGGTTTATAAACAAGCAAGTGGCTATTTGCACAATGCTCTTTCGTATGCTAAAAAGGGCAGGCCAGAAGATACTAAAGCACGTAGGGATGAGTGAGATGGACCGATTGAACTGGAAACTGCTCGGACTAGATTGAATCAACTGGTTGGGTTTGCTTCTGGTTCCTAAAGTGGAACCAATGTCCGAGTGATCTAATCCCCGGTTCAAAGAGGGAAAGTGGACCAAATCAGATTGATTGTTTTGAATTTATTTTTATTATTTTTTAAATGTCTCACATATACCTCATCTCATCTTTCGATCTTTCCTTTTCGTCTCACAATGCTCGCGCCTACTCTCCTCTTTCGCTTTTCTCCTTTCACTAGATCTCCCCCACCTCTCTTGAAATTTAAGGCATTCTCTCCTTTAAATTCGACTACCGCACCAATCCGATCGGATTCCCTGATCCCAATTCCGGAATTTGACCAAGAACCGATCACCCCTAATAGCGCGAGTGCCCATCATTCCATCTGGCTGTGACCATGAGTTTCTTCTCCTCGTGTCTCTAAGAATACCGCTCATTGAGCTCCTAAAGTCTAGGCAGGTGAACCCAAAATTCAAACCAAATGAAAATAATGAAGAGGGGGTCGGTGGCATTACGGTGGCGCTGACATATTTTCTTCGACCAGGGAGGCGAGGCGTCCAATCTGCGCTCAGCTGAGCGCAGGGGAAGTCGCATTCCGCGTGATTAATGCGCGCGGAGTGCTTGTTGCCGACACCTTGGACTTGCGACGCCAACGTTTACGGGTCGATATTTACCAGGTTCGTTGCATCGAAACCAAGGAGGAGCACCCATCGTTTTCTCTGGCACCTATATTTTTAGATGTGATTGCTGGTCGGACGGTCCGGGTCGACTCTGTGGGGTACATTTGAAAACGGCAGAGCCTGGAAGAACAGGATCCCAAGGAAATTGAAGGGACGTGGGAGTTATTCTTTTAACATAGAAAATGAAAGAAAATGGACAAGGTAGTCCAGACGATTTCGCATCTGGATTCTGGATTTTGTAGCCCACGGTACTGGTGCCGTGAGATGCACAGACCTAGACCGACAAGATCGTTCGTTCCTTTCGAGAAATTTCAGATCTCTTCTTACCTATGGCCTAGTTCATTTAATTAGAAATATCCACTCTCAATAATTCAATTGGGCGATGCGCTGGAAGATCGATACACAGAACATTGCTTTAAAAAACTGTAAAAGGACAAGTCCATGAACATATATAGTTGAATCCAAGTGTCACATGCCTTCTAAACTGTAAATTAATTCATCCGACATAATAGTTACGGAACAATTATATCATATTTTATACTCCTTTCTCTCTCTTGTGAAGTGGTCAAATGAAATTCAAAATTATGAATAAGTTACTTTCACATCAAATGTGAACTTAAAAAGAATCCAAAATAGCGCCGGAGAAAATCACTGACAGTTGTTTCCAAGTTATATCCAGTATTAGAAGCAAAATCCACCTTGATATTGGTGTTAGCTCGACCTCAAAAAATCCCCACCACAAAGAAAATGAAGGATATTTCCAAAGAACGCTGGAAAACAAACTCTCAGCCTCTCGACAAATGTCAAATCAAAAAAAGAGTAAATCTCGCTTGTTGATTGTAAGGCTTTTAAGTTTTAATATGATATGACATTTTATATAGGAGTTGCAATAAAATGTAAGTAATGATAGTCTGTTAATAATCCGAGAGAATCTGTGGTTTGGTGGACGATAAAATTTCTGGACTTATCCACCATCACATGGAAAATGGTGCTAATAATAGATTAATAGATTAAAAAAATGATGTATTTACCAGCCCGCTTTAATTCTGGAACCTGCAACCATTATGTAGAAGAAGTGCTAAAAACTCTGCTAATCATCTGAAAAGTCAGTGCTACAAACTCTGCTAATCAATGGAAGTCTCAGAGTACTCAGACTGCACAACAGACCATGTAAAATCATTCTGAAGACTACTCAATTCTCTTTTCTTCACTGAAGAATGACAGGACATGCTCCTTCCAGACCGATTTCAGACAAACTCACCATTTAAGTAGCACATTTTAAGGAGAAATCAAAAGATGTAAGAAAAGATAAGACTGAAGAAGAACTCCCGAGATGATTCAGTTGGGCCTGATCATGCACAGCAAGAACAAAACATTCTAATCTACTGCCATTCTTTTCCAGGTTTGAACATTTGAAACTGTAGGATACGACACTACATGAGAGGGCTATTAAGAAGCCCATACCAAGATGAACCAAGACCATTCCAACTTCCCCTCCCTGAATTAACATCGCCCATTACACCATTCCCGTGATATTGATCTCCATTCATCTGCCACGGACAACCCCACAAAACCCTATTTTCGCCGTCTCTATCAGAACACAACAGCTCTTGCTTCATGGATGTCGCTCCAAGAGTTTCATTTGCAGAACCAGCAGGGCTCATCATTTCATGATCACATGATGATGGAGCACCACCACTGTCCACTGGATCTCCCATGTTATTGTTCATCCCATCTGATCCATACCCATAATACAGATTCTGACGATGATGACTGTCATTAACATTATTCTGGGTGTTCTCAAGCAAGCCAAACTCGTTCTTCAGTGAATCAAGAAAGCCTCCGTTCATGTCACCATGGCCGTTCTTTGATCTGTTCGCATGGGAGAGGATATCATGACTCAGCTCATGAGGCCCAAGCTGGTATGGGAACTTGCGGAGGCCAAGGAATGGAAGGGACATGTGATCGCTGGACTGATCATAAGTTAGAGAGTGCAAGGTAGTAAATGGGTTTGAGGTGTCGTAATCGTTGTTGTTGATCAACGTTGAGATTGGTCCTCCCTGGTCTTGGGCTCTTCTGGTTGATGATGAGGACGAGGACCTACGGTTCTTCCTGCACCCTCCACCCACAGGAACATTCCTCAGGGTCCCTCCTTTGGTCCAATACCTTCGACAGGACTTGCAGAAGTACCTAGGCTGCGAGAGACTGTAGTTGTTGTAGTAACAGAACTTGGTGTTGGTGGACTCGCACCTCGGGCACGGGAGAGCCTCTTCTGGCTGAGGCCTTGGCTTCCTTTGATCTTGCTGTGATTTAGGGCATATCAACATGCTTTCCAATGAATGAGCTCCCATTTCCTGCATGACCGCAAAACACAACAAATCAGATGGATGAAGAAGGATTTTCTCAATTGTGCGTGAAAAGGATAAAAACACCCATCTATATTTTTCTTGCTTATAATATTTAAAGCGTAGAGAAGAAATGGGCTGGATACTTTTCTCACGGAGGTGAGCAACTCTCTAGTCCATATTTTTCTCAGCTGTCCAAATTTTTAAAGTTGGAGTCTTCATCATTGCCTCTGTCTTGCTTCCTCACTTTTCATCCAAATGAAGCATCTTGATCGATATCAGATTCAAAGGAGGTGATTTTTGCAAACAACTCTGTTATTTTAAGGTGACAAAAAACACTGTCTTGAGAAAACATGGATTTATGACTGAACTATGTGGTGGCAGACAAAAAAGTACTTTAACCTATCCAATTTTTCTTGATCACACTACTCTCTCTTTACTTAAAAAGCTTAGATCTCACAACCCATCTGAAAAGAAAAGAGAAGAAGAAAGAAACAAAGAAAGACTGACTTCAGATGAGCTAAACAAGAGCAGCTCAGAAATGCTTCTTGCTTCCTAGAATACCTGGTTTGCTCCACTTGAAGGATCCATGCATGCACTGAACAAGGCAAACCCGAACTTATGATTTGGGCACGAGAGAGAGAGAGAGAGAGAGAGAGAGAGCGGAGAAATCAAATGTTGTGTAGGATATCCTTGAGCAGACTGGTCTGATATATAAAGCAACGGGGAGAGAGAGAGACAGAGAGAGAGAGTCCCGCCACTGTTTGCAAGAAAGAAGATCGGTGTTGGAATTTTGCAAGGCTTTCTCCGAGAGCAAGCTTTAACACATGAATCATCTGTGATCCATCACCGTATGTGATGATTACTGTCCCTGTCTCTCTCTCTCTCTCTCTCTCTCTCTCGGTCACGAGGATTCAAGTATTTGTGGACCCCATTGACCCCACCCCTAGGCACCAGTGACATTCCCTGTTCGATCGCCAAAGGTGCTGGAGGACCCCATTGCGAACCTCGTGTTCCGGAAAACATAAGATAAGCGCCAAAAAAGAGAAGGAAAATAAAGAAACACAGAGGATCAGACCGCCACCGAGAAAATGGAAACAGAGAAACATGCGCGTGAAGATTTGGGTCTCTGAAGTAAGGCAGTAGGTGCGTCTGTTTCTGTCCTTGCTTGTACAAGTGCTGCTGCATCTTGTTACATGATTGGAAAAAAGGAAATCTTTCATTGCAGATGGCTAACATCCCAATAAAAATCAATATCGTATCATTCTTTTTTTCTAGTGTATTTTGAAAAATAAGCAACAAGCAAAAGTGTATATATACTTCTTTTCCTTCTTTGGTGGGTCCAGAATAAAGAGCTTGATCATTTCATTGGTGGAGGCTTCTGGTGATGTTGACTGATGATGATGCGAGGGGACAGTGGTGACAGAGGTAAAGGATCTTGAACTCTCTCCATTCATGATCTGCACCCCGCCTCCCCTCCCAGCCCCATTAACGTCTTCAAGCCCGCCATGGAATTTGCTTGCTTCGGTGCTCTTGTGGTCCCTTGAGAAGGATCATCCAGGTGCAATTTTCTAAATAGGCATGTTTGGGATTGTGCAGTCCTACTTTATAGAAATTAAGAAGAGAAGTCATTTTATTCTACCGAACTACAGTGGTAATTGTCAAATCGAAATGATGAAAGGAAATAATTGGATGATATAGAACTTAAGAAATGGTGAAAGGAAATGGTTGGATGAGACACCACTATTTTCTAAATAGGTATGTTTAGGGTCATGCAGCCCTAATATATAAAACTTAAGAGGAGAAGTCACTTTGTTCTACCAAACTAACATGGTAATTGTCAAGACGAAATGATGAAAATAGATGAAAATAAATAGTCGGATGATATCAGCGCATACGATATAAGTTCCTGTAACATCTCATATATTTTACTTTTGGATCGATTGACCGACCGACAAATTATGTAGATTTGATTTTTTTTATTTAAATGCGAAGACATAGATGGAACGAGCAAATCATGTGAAAATTCGGTCGTCTGATACTTAATTCTCTGTCAATCTATCATTTTCTCAACATAGGATCATTCACAAAAGAGCCCCAAGCAGAAGTTCACTCGAATGGTTTGCGAACTCCAAATCCAAAGGAGGACACACGGAAAGCAGTTCCTCTGCGGTCTCCACTCGACATGATGATCGGCCAATCAATCAGGATCGGACGGCTCGAATTCGGCCACATTTGTCATCTAAACGGCGAGTATCTCACCATTTCGAGGCCAAGATTCTTGGATCGGAGGGAAATCCAACGACACCAACAAGAATGTTGACCTGTCGTCGTCGTCTGTGTGGAGCGGGAAAACAATAAGGCCGCAATGATTGATCCCACTCCCACAACACCAAACGGAGATCTCTCGGATCCTATGGACCTGGCCCACCTCTTTAAAATATTAAAATTCATCAATAAAAATATAAGACGTCGATTCCTCGATAAAATACTATCCTAAGACTAACGCCACTCCCGTTAATTACAATAACGTGGGTTAGTCATGGTGGGGGATTTAATAAATCGCAAAATTGAAGGAGAGCCAATGGTACTAACCCACAAAGTGCAGAATTGATGGGGGGAGGGTCCCGTGGGTCCCCCGCTCCGTTAGTACGCGGGGCCCGGTGAGTTGACTGGTCAAAGCTGCCCGTCAAAGGAGGGAGGGGCCGGGGGCCAGGGGCCGAGGGCCGAGCAAAGTGGAATAGGGAACCGTGCCGGGCACATGATTCGGTTGCATCGGCTGTTAAGAAAGGAATCTCACTTCCCCCCACCCACGACAAATCTAAATTGTAACTTGTAAGGAGGGGGTGGTCTTAGTTAATGATTACTAAAGTAAGATTTTCTTCGTCATCCGATCGATGTAAGGCTGCTGCGTTCACAATGCGAAGTTGGACCATTGTGTTGTCGGTTCACATTACATTCGGCGTTTCGATAAAAAACTATAAAAAAAGGAAAAGGAAAGAAAAAGCCTCTATAAACTCTAAACTATACACACCGCAAAAAAAAAAAAAAAAAGACTCTAAATTTATACTAATTTGACATATTTACCTCGAATTTTGAGATAAATGTATAAAGTGTATACAAATTTAGGGTTTTTTGTGTCAGTAAAAAAAATTAAGATAAATGTGTCAGACTAATATAAGTTTAGGATAAATGCATTACGTGAATACAAATTTGGGAAATGTGTCACAATAAGCATAGTTTAGCTTTAGATCATTTTGCTTTTTGCCAATAAGTCTATTTAACTAATTTAGATAAAAAAATCCCTAATGTGGGCATCAGCGATGCTCAATGCTAGCATGGGATTTTTTTATAATTTTTTTGGTCTTCTTCTTTTCTTTTATTTTCTTTACATTTTTTTTTGGGTTCAAACCGAGGCTGACAAGAGTCTTGTGGCCCTATTTAGATCTAGCAGTAAGGGCTAGCTGCCGACCTTGGCTAGAAAAAGTAAAGAAAAGAAAATGAAAAACCCAAAAGTTATTAAAAATAATGCTCGCGTCAATGCCATCATGGCGCAAGATGCTCGATAATAATGTCAGCAATTTTCGGCATAAATTAGTCATATTGATTCAATCGACAAAACACGAAAAGGCCTAGACCTAAATTAACGCAATTGAAATGTTTATAATCAAATTAGCAGTAATACAATAGGTTTATGACTTTTATGATTATTTTCCCGCGTTTTGATTCAAATTACGTTTGATCTATCCATTTTCCCTTGTTATAGTTTGCTAATGTTGGTTGATATTGAACAGGCGAGTGTAGGATGAAGGTGGTGTCGCCAATGGCAATTGCCACGATGGTTAATTTCTCAGTATTCACAATGGTAATATTCATTAGTAATCGGTACTGGTTTTTATACTCACATTATGCACGTGCACGATTATATTCATTCCTCATTCAACATTATAAGCCAATGATAAAATTCACATCCTTAATTGCGGGTAAAACTTAAGGAAAGAAACTTGACAATATTTTCATTTAATGATGTCGTAGAATTTTTTTTTTTAAGAAAATAAAACATTAGATTACCAATTTGTTATCCTTTCAATAATTGAAAATAAACATATCCTTTAGAGTTCGGGATATATAAGAAAATGAGAGAAGTTTTATAAATTTTTCTGGTGCGAGGATGAAGTTGATTGCACTATAAGATTAATTAAACAAATTTTACCATACGTCCTTTCTTAATAGAAAGTGGGTTTGTTTATTTCTCTACTCTGCCTTATCTTTTTTCTTGGGTTGATTTTGTGAATGCTAGTATGAGCACCTAGAGAGAGGGAATAGGTGCGAAAACAATTTTTGCAAAGTCGAATATAAATTTTGCTTTTAACTCGAGTTTGTTTGGCAATAGACTTTGGAAAAGAAATTGGAATCTAACAATCAAATAGAGTTACGAACAAAGTAAAAGAGTTTAGGGAAGACAATAAGAACACAGGGTTTATAGTGGTTCGGCTTAATCCAAGCCTACGTCCACTCTCCCGCACCGATGACCCACCGACCTTGGATTCCACTATGAATCAAAAGAGTTGTTCTGATATCACTTCCTTGATTCCACAGTGTAGAGACTCTACTACACTTCCTCAAGGCTTCGCAAATGTATAAACTCTCTTTTGAGTACAAGTTTACGCTCAACAATTGAATCGACAAAGAACAAGAAGTTTCAGACTTTTGGAATTTATCTATCGCGCACACTATCAAATAACCAGAGCATCTTCCTTATATACTCCTCCGTGCCTTCACAACCGTTGGCACCTTCCAAAGGAGTTCTTCCAATCTACCCGTTGGACAGAATCAATTAGGGAGATCTCGAGTTACTTAAGGAATGTGAAGATAGCCCGCCAATCTTGCTCGCCTATACAATCATGATCTAGGTTTTCATAAGTAGAACCTTCCAAGTATACTTCGCCAATCAGCGGATCCTAAACGAATAATAGATCTTGAAATGCTAACTCCAGCCGTGAGATCTTCTTCAACCGCTCGAATCAAATCCTTAAAGAAATACTCGAACTGGATAAATCTTCTTCGTCGGTCTAGAAAGCGTCAATGAGGGTAGACTTTACATCTTGAGTGCGGTGGTGCTGCAGTCTTCAAACTTTGTCGAGTGAGTCTGCAAGTCTTCAGACTAGACTGATGAAAACATTTTGTCGGCATCAAAACAAATAAGGAAGTTTTCCCCAACAGATTTGACTTTATTTCCCCTTTGATTTACCTATGGAAAAGTAATTTTGTAATGGGTTTTCATGGAAAACACAAAGGTGAGGCAAGTCCACTTTTGGCTTGAATATACAAATGCATACAGGTCCATTATTTACCGAAAGAAACGACAGCACTCTCCGACTCGATTCAAAGCCTGGCTTTTTTATATGAACGTGTTAGCATCAATGAGACTGTATAGATAGTATAATGGTCATCACTAATATTAAGCTTAGGAGAGAAAAAGACGAATTTCACAGTTGCTGTAAAGTTCTACAAGTAAGATTAGGAAAACAGCACATTTTTTTCCTTCGTAATTTTGACGACTTTATTCTTTTTTATTTTTTTGGTCGGAATTTTGATGACTATATTCATTCTATAGAGAAAAAACATATTTCTGTTCTAACACCGCATGGTGCAATGGTGTAAGGAAGCCTTTTTTTTTTTTTTTTTTTTTATTGATCGAAGGTGTAAGGAAGCATTTACTCAGAATGTGTTCGCAACATGAACTCTTAAAATGTCCGACAAATAAAAAAAATTAAAAACTAAAAATAGCACGGGAGAAAAAAAATCCCAACAAAGCCAATTCGGCATGTCATGTTGACATAAAATCCTTAAATGAACATAATTTCCTCGTTGTGATATATATATACTTTTCTCGTCTTTTTAGGTCCAATGCCAGCATTGACAAATTGACAGACGTTGTTACATCACTCAATATGCGGTGACGTTTTATATTAAATTAATGCTAAACATACTTGTACTAATTTACTAATTAAAATATTAAGACATGGAAATATATATACTTTTCTCATCTCTTCGAGACAAACGTTGTTACATCACTCAACACACATCACATAGTTATATTAAATTAATGCTAAACAAACTATCGCTAATTGACTAATTCAAAACATCAAAACATCAAAACATGAAAATCAATCAAACGAATATTTTAATGAAAAGGCTATAGTGAACATTATATTTAAACTCGACCGTACTACTTGATACATCAACTTAATGGCATCATCCCACGAAGTTTCTTTCAAATGTGAAGGGCGGGATGACATGATGAGATTGGGTCGGTGGAGGTGGGGGTGGGGGCGGCGCCAAAGAAGATGCGGCACGGATGAGCGGCGACATGTGGCTTCAAGAGACGGGGGGTGAGGCGAATCTCGGCCAAGTTTGCGGACCAGAACGAAGGAGGGGAACGGAGGATAAAAGGGAATTTTGGATAACTCGAGAGCCGCTGCCATCAACGTCGCGGAGGCGGCCGGCGATTGGCCCCGTTCAAAGTCTCGCCCTGATTCCACGGGGGCGGGCCCCCCAAAACGCTTCGCTTCGCTCCTGTCTCCCTCTCCCCTCCGTCCTGCCCCGGAAGAAAAGCACAGATCCTCCCCTACCCGCATCGCTGTCCCTGGTCCCCCTCCCTCCCCTTCGACGCCTCCCCGTCTTTTCTCGCACCAGCCGCGACTGGGGCCGGTTCGGAAAAGATTGAAAAGGAGGAGACGAGGCGCTTATCGATGTCCTGGAGCGAGAAGAAGATTGTAGAGGAAGGAATAGAATCCTAAGCGTGGAAATGCGGGGGGACGGAATTTTGAATTCCCGAAGGGAGATAATTCTTCTCCTCGGGAGTTGTTTGGAAGAGAGGGAGAAACGTTAGAGAGAAAAAAATAATAGTCTTTTTAATAAAATTACCCCTTCGACCTTGGATTGACCCATCGCGTCGATTTTGAAAGCAGAATGGAGGGGTAAAATGGTAAAATTGAGATCGACAAGGAACCCGATCCACAGGTTTCTCACCAAACAATTTCCGCGGGGCCCTTAAAATTCAGTTCCTCGCAATTTCACTCTCAATCGTACCACTTCCATATGCGTTTCCCCCGGCATATATCAAGTACGTTGCCATTTAATTGTTAACGGTACCCACTTATTTTTACTAACTCTTTTATAACAAATTACAATGATTTGTTCTGAAGTCGTAAATTAATTTTACGGCATGTCACAATGTGGTTATATTTAATTGTAATTAATCATCTTATGATATATTGAAGATATCATAAAAGTACCTATATTCTCAAATGGTGGAATTGTTACGGATGAACAATCGAGTCGGTTCAATGTGGGAATTAAACTGAACTGGTTTATTAGAATGATTTTACAATTAAACAAAGTTGAGAACCAGCCTTGATGCTCCTGCAATTGCATTTCTGCAATAAGTTGACGCTAAACTCTTTCCAAGGATCAGTTTTGCGGACTACTTTTGGTTTTCCTTTTGGCCTTGCATTTTCTGTAGAAATTTGATGCTTTTGTTCTTCGTGTCGGTAAACTCGTTAAGGGTGGGCAATGTTCAGCTATGTGCATTGCTGAAAGAGCAAAATCAATTACATGAATTTACATTAACATGCAGGAATATCCCCCAACCCTCTCATGGCGATTAGCCTTGTGTGCTGGGGACAACCCTTTTGGACAATGCTCAACCGCGTTGCAATCGTCATCTAATTCGTTCAGTATTTTCAAAACATGCTTTACTTCAGGGTCTTGTAATTTGCCTATCTTCTACCAACTCTTTATGTAAAATTTTGGTCTTCGATGAGATTTGCTAGTATAAACTAGTTGAGCAATTACCTTGAAACATGAAATGAAAAATATGAAGGTTCGACCTTGAAACCGGCCAATTTGGTTCTAGACCAATTATAGGGTCAATCGGTTCGTTTCCTAATTACAAAAGCTGGGAATTGACTTTGATAAAGTTTGGTGTTGATTGGACATTTTTCTCTCATTTGATGTGTTGTTGTTTTCTTCATTGTTCTTCCTTTGGTCACTATATCAAACATATAGAGAAAGGCTTTTGGAAATGCATAGCTGGGGAAGTTGCCAAACTTCTCAGAAACCGCAACCTCGCGCTCTGGTGTCATTAGGCTGTGATGGGTTTTTTATTTAATGGGCCAAGTGTAGTCACTGTTGTATAAAAATGAAAAAGGAGAATGTTGAATTAGAAACTGTGAAGAAAAAACAGAATGTATTTTTTTCTCCCCTTGGACAATAGTGTTTTCTCTCTTGACAAATGGAATCTCAGGGCCTCAATTAATTCTTCTCAAACTACAACAATACTTAATTTATAGCAAAAACTATATGTCAGTCTCTGTGATATATCTTTCGATTAGTGTTATATCGGAGCGATGTTGTTCATGTTTTCTAATCATTATCGACATCTGTAATTTGTTTTTGGCTGAAATTTTGAGAACCGTCGTCATTGGACACTTGAGGACGGAATTCCCAACACCCGCTACTTTCACCCCTCCTTTTTGATTTTCCGTGAATCAAAATGCATTTTTGATAGTGCATGGTTGTAGTTCTCGTTGAGACAAGACAAACGACTGGTGGCTTGCTACCAGGGTCTTATAGATGTGCCACCACGCACGATTGGAAGGAGTAGCGTTGGAAGGAGTAGCGTCGTCGGTGCCGGGCGTGTGCGTGGCACATGCGAGTAGTAAACCGCAGGCGCATGCACTGCACGCTCACGGCAACCGTTGGTGAGTGCATGGCACACGCCTGCGTGTTTTTACGCTTTGCCCTTGTTTTTCTTTGCATTATTACCATTTTGCCCTTGACTGTACGATTATTGCCTTATTATTCGACGTTATTACTATTTTGCCCCTAGCTGACCCGTTGACCTGACCCAGTCATCTATTGACCATCGTTGACCATTGACTGGAGTTGACCACCGTTGACCGATGAAAAAGAAGAAGAAGAAAATATGTTTTTTCAATTTTGTTCGTTGTGGATTATATGTAATCTCTTTTGTTCTGCATTTGTTGCGGAATAATGCGTTTTTTAAGCGTGCCTATTTTTCCAAGAACGTAAGAACAAAAGGCGAGACTTGAAGGGTTAAAAATAGAATTAGCTAATTATCGGTGGAATAATGGTGATATAGTGTCGCACATGGTCAGGGTCAATAAGATAATACAAGAAATCATCTGAAATGGTTATCTCATGTCGGATTTTCAGAAGGTGCCGATCCTAATAAACACTCTTCCATTAGAATGACAAGCAGTGTTAGATTGCTTATGGGAGGTCAATATAGTCCCGGA
This sequence comes from Eucalyptus tenuipes, assembly GCA_014182365.1. Lineage (NCBI taxonomy): Eukaryota > Viridiplantae > Streptophyta > Magnoliopsida > Myrtales > Myrtaceae > Eucalyptus > Eucalyptus tenuipes. Next base: position 23,832,233 of record CM024538.1, on the reverse strand, counting down.
TTATAGAAAGCTATAGAATTGAGGTAACCAATACTTCAACCCTAGAATTGAGTGTCACATGGCGCATAATGAATGTGCCTTGGAGGAACCATAAGGGCTTTCTGAAGGTCTTTCCATGATTGACCAATGTGCCTTTAGAATTCTTAGAAGAATTTACTAAGAGATTAAAGAGATTTTCCCAATTTATGAGATACATGAATATCTTTGAGTTTATTTATTATTTTTCTTAGATTGGTTTGAGATTTTTTAGGTGTAAATATTTCTTTCAATGTTGATATGTTTCCTCTGAATATATTACTTTGTGTAAATGTCATGTTTACTTAATGAAAGTTCAATATTATCTACCGTTGTAAATTATTATTTTAATTTACAATTATTTATAGGAAGTTCAAGAAATTTTTAGTGACTTTGGTGAATTTATTTTTTGCATAAATAATTATATTAATGATAATTTCAAGTTAGGATTTTTGGAGGATGATTAAAAACATAGTGACTTTTGATTCTGAAACCTTATTTGAAATTATTCATTAATATGATGAGTTTATGCAAAATAGATACATAAATGATATGCATTAATAATTCGTGTATATGTGTTTGATATGTTCAGATCCAATGACTTCAGCAACTAAGAGCATAGTCATTAAATTGAACAAATGTGAGAAGCTGAACGGCGATAATTATGAAATATGGCATATGAAAATCCAATATATGCTAGAAGAGTAAGAGGCACTAGAAGCTCTTAACCTAATTATGGAAAAACTTGAAGATGGGAATATTGTACAACATAAAAGAGATAATGATGCATTTGTTACATGGAAAAGGAAGAACTCAATTGCTCGCATTATATTGCTAAGCAGCATAGGGAATGATGTCATGTGAGACTTCAAGCATTTTGAAAATGTCAAAGAAATGTGGGAAGTATTAATAGCAAGACTTGGTCATACATTGGTGACCAAATTAAGGCAGCTCACTATAAGGTTTGACTCTTATAAAAAATCTCATGGTCAGACCATGAAATAACACTTGATAAAGATATCAAACATGATTAATAAGCTAAATGATGCTGGCCATGTTCTAATTAACGAGCAACAAGTGCAAGCAATGATCCGTTTCTTACCTCAAAGTTGGGAGCATATAAAAGTGCACATAACACACAACGAGAAGATTAAAACTTTTGAGGATGCAGTGCACTATCTTGAGCTAGAAGAGGACCGCCTCCAGTGGCTAAGTTGAAAATTGACATTTATTATGTTGGTTCTAATTCATAAGGAGCTTTAAACTCCAAGCACAAACGTCTTGATTCGTTCAAAAGGTGGAGAGGCAAGAGAGCGAGTTCTTTAGAAAAGAAACCAAAAGTTGACCAACATGAAAGATGAAAACGTCATCGAATGAAAAACTTGTCAAGGGCGAAGTGTTATAACCGTGATAAGAATGGTCATTATGCTCGCGATTGTCGCAAGCCACAGAAAATAAACACCCATTGTATTCTTGAGAATTTTGTTTATGTATCAAGTTCTGTATTCTTGACCGAATCTAATTCTTTGTGGACTGTAGATTCGAGAGCAACAGACCATGTAGCAAAGGATAAAGAATCTTTCGTGGAATTCTGACGAGTACCGACTAAAATGAAGTGGATCTATGTAGGATAAACAACTTTAAAGCTGAAGTAAAATGAATTGACACCTGCCAATTAAACATGCATGATAGACGCACTTTATTCCTACATGATATATTATATGCTTTGGAGATTCATCGGAATTTAGTATTTGTGTTAATGTTGGTAAAACTTGATTTTAGATTGAACATTTGGATACAAACTATTATGGTTGTGATTATTTTCTAGATGGTTTTATTGTATTAGATGTTGACTATGGTAATGTCAATATTTGTTATTCCCTCTTCACGTCTTCTAATTCATATGATAATGATGTGAATGTGTGGCATGTTAGGCACTTGATTATATTGACCAACATAATATAAATAGACTAGTCAAAGAGGGCTTGTTGAATAACATTGAAAAGGTCAATTTGCCCATATGTGGGCATTGCCCATTAGGAAAAACAACAAGAAAACATTTTGAAAAGGTAAAATAGTTGAATTTCCTTTATAATTAATCCGTTATGACATATGTGGTTCAATGAATGTGATAGGAAGGTATTGAACTATTTATTTCATCACATTTATAGATGATTATTCTCGATTCGGACATGTTTATTTGATTTCTCTTAAATCTGAAGCATTTAGTTGTTTCAAAAAGTTTATGAGCTTAGTAGAAAATCAACTAAATAAGAAAATAAAAACATTAAAATATCTATTTGATGAGTTTAGAAATTTATGTGATGAAAAATGAATAGAAAGACAATTGTCTATTCCACTATACTTCTCAACAAAATGGTATTGCGGAAAGTAGAAACGGAACCCTACTGAAAATGGTTAGATCCATGATGGTGCATGCTAATTTAACTATCACCTTTTGGGGTGATGGTTTATTAACTACTACTTATATACTTAATCGTATGCATTCTAAATCAGTTATTTTCACTCTATATGAATTTTGGATAGGTAGAAAATTTGACTTAAGTTTTCTTAAATCGTGGGGCTGTGCTACCTATACCCATGAGCTCTCTCATAAATATGGGAAATTTGGTCCTAAAGGTAAAAAGAGTATTTTCATAAAATATTCAGAACACTAAAAAATGTATGTGTTCATAGATGAGCTAGAAAGTGGAGTATAACTGAATTTGAATCACGTAATGTCACATACTTAGTAGAGTTTGATAAAGTAGGAGTAACATAAGAAGTGAGAAATTAAATTCAACTCATTTTCAATTACAACCATCTGATGAGACAATATCGTCATTATCTAATTCGAGTAGGAGCATAATGAAGAATAATGTGTAAAGTGTACAATCTTCCGTATGGTGAATAAGTCGCAAAAGTATTATCCGTCAACATTTTGACATTGAAGGGAAACATTTATGATTACTCCACAAGATGAGGATGAACAAAGAAATGTAAATGAGGTTCTAAATTGCCTTAATAAGGAAAAATGGGTGCATGCAATGGAAGAGAAAATTGAGGCAATGAAATCTAATCATGTTTGGGAACTAGTTGACCTTCAAAATGATGTAAAGCCATTGAAAACAAGTGGGTTCTCAAAATAAAACGTAAAGTTGATGACTTAATAAAGAGACATAAGGCTCCTCTTGTGGCGAAAGAATATAATCAACATGAATGAATTGATTATGAGGAAACATTTTCTCCTATAGTGATATTCACCTCAATTCACATTATTCTGGCAATAGTAGCTAGTATGAATCTTAAGTTACATTAAATTGATGAAAATATTGATTTTCTTAATGGAGAATTAGAAAAAGAAATTTATATGGAATGACTCATTGGTTTCATTTTGAAAGGCCAATAACAAAATGTATGTCGACTTTTGAGGTCAATAAATGGCCTTAAGCAGTTGTTGAGACAATATATATATTTTCATAATACCATAATGGCATATGATTTTACAATAATTGATGATAGTCATTGTGTATATATCAAAAGATCCAAAGATCAATTTGTGATCATATCATTATATGTTAATGATATACTGATTGTCAGAAGTAATATGGAGTTTGTTAATACTGTCAATAGTTGATAATCTTTTAACTTTGAGATGAAAGACATGAATGATGTTGCATACATTCTTGGAGTTAAGATTTCAAAGAATCATTTGAAAAGATGATTGTCTCTTTCGCAATAAATGTATATAAACAAGGTTTTTGAACAATTTCGTATGCAAGATTGTAAACCCGTAGATACTCCTATTGCATAAGGTGAATGATTGAGTCATAAAATGTGTTCAAAGACTTTACAAGAGAAGGAACAAATGTAACATGTTCCTTATGCTAATGCCATTGGAAGTTTAATGTATATTATGATGTATACAAGACTTGACATATGTTTTGCAGTTGGAATGGTAAGCAGATACCAATCCAATCAAGGTCAAGCATATTGGAAAGCCGTTAAAAGAATACTGAGGTATCCAAAGGGAACTGCTGATTATATACTGAATCATCAAGGAAATGACCTGCGATTTGAAGGCTATTCAGATGCTGATTGGGGAGGAGATTTATATGAAAAGAAATTTACCTTTGGATTTGTTTTCTTATTGAATAATGACGTCATATCTTGGAGCAGTAAGAAACAAACGTATATAGCCTTATCCATAATGGAAGCTGAGTTCGTGACATTATTAGTAGCAATACAAAAAGATGTTTAGGTTAAGAGATTTTTGAATCATTTAGGTATTGTTAAGAATGCTGCAAACTCATTGTTGGTTAATTAAGATAACCAAGCAGCAATAGTGCACACCAAAAATCCAAAATATCGTGTCAAGACCAAACACATATATACCAAGTATAATTTTGTCAAAAATATTGTTGCATGAAAAATATGAACTTACAATATATATTTGTGCATAGAATGGTAGTAGATTATATGACAAAGCTAATACCTAAAGATGTGTTTTGTGGTCATGTAAAATCTCTAGGACTACGTGTGCGTTTGGGAGTGGCCTTTAGAAGGCACTTGATCCTTGGGTCAATGTAAGGGTGTTTGGTAAAAAAATTTCAAATCCCATTTGGAAAATGCCAGCCTTCACAAGGTTGAAAGCCCAAGGCAGTTTGGGGGCTACCTTCGACTTTTAGCCTTCTCGGCATGTTGAGCTGAGTGGGTAAATAAAAAAATTTTCTTCCCAAATTATCCTTGTTGATTTTTCATTTTTTCGATTTTTCCCTCACTATTCATCTTCTTCTTCTTCGTGAGCAGTTGCCAGTGAAGGGCAGGCATGGTCGCAGTGGCCCAGATGACCGTCGCCGGGGGGTGGTGCGACCGTCGCGCCATCTGGGTCTAGCGAGGTTTGGGTTGCCGACCTCGCCACGACCCAGATATGGGGTGGCGGGAGGACCTCGCTCGCCCCGATCTGGGTCCCGTGAGTCGCGCGACCTCGCCTCCCCCGGATTTTGGTCATGGCAGGGTCACCGAAGGTCACCCAACCCCGAGCGACCTTCACCGGTGGTCTTCGGGGGTCGCTTGACCCCGGGCAGCCCTCCCCAGTTGTCCTCGGGGCTGCTTGAATTAGATGTTGGCCGTCGGCAACAGATTTCGATCGCCGGCGACCGCTACCTTTACCGGCCAATTTTTTTATTTTTCTTTTGAGATTTTTTTTTAATTACAAAAGTCCCTTGTAAATATAATCTCTCCAAACACTATTTTGCTCAAAGGTATTTCACAATGAACTTTCAGATTACAATTTAACAAACACAATTTGCATTCTGAAAAGTCTTTTCAACCTAAAGTCCTTTATATTTTTCCAATGGCTTTCCCCAAAAGTCCAACCAAACGCACCGTAGAGGCTGATGTACTAAATGTTATAATTTTCCTTAAGTGTTCATATTTAATGAATTTGTGTTTCACTATTAATGCCTATGAGTTTTTATTTGATGTTTATGCATCTTAATGCTTAATGTATCATATAAAATTAAAAAAGTATGTTGAACAGATAAGAGATTAGCCTACTCACATGGATAATTGCCTCTATTTACTATGTGCTAAATAGAGATGAGACGGTTTTAAAGCTTATTATCTAGGTGATAATCGAAAGCTCAAGCTTAAAATATAGATGTTGTCAAGTATTAAGATGAAGGCATAATGTTTACTATGTCTGAAAGTAAATAAGTCACATATTTTTACTTTATCCGTCTGATGCCAAATGTAAGTTATGATGGCTTTTTTAATGGAGTAGACACGTAAACTCAAGTTAGACATTAGGTTTGTTTGAATTATCATATGTACGGTATTGAAAGTGTAGACATATGCTCCATGGGAAATGAGTTAATACCGTAATATGTATTTCATACTACGTATGCATGAGACGACTAATAAAAGTGACAAAAGTTTTGATCTCAACTTTTATACCGTATGAGACTCTTGAGGAAAATAGTTCATCAATTAAGTGCTCTCATGACTCTTACTTATTCTCAAAATTTATATTTAATGTTTGTTATCTTAGAATGTTGCCAATGATCATGAATTGATTCGATCTAATGGGATTTCTAGAAAAGCAAGTTGAACTGAAATTGAGAGTTTTAAGAAAAGAAGAAGATCGAGTTTGGAGAATTACATTCTAGTTTTGTATTCACTGGTCGATCAATTATGATTGTTTTGAGATAATCATAATTGTGAATATAATATATCATTATTAAAAAAAGATCAATAGAGATATAAATGTGATCGATCGATCTAGAGTACTGCATACTTTATCTACTCAAAAAATGTGATGCCTATTATGAGCTGCTATATATTCTTAATAAATGTATGGCAATGAGCTTTCGAAGTATACTGGTTGCATGGATTATTTACTAGTATGAATGTTGCAAAGAGGTGAAAAAAGAGTTCTCTTCAGCCCATCATGTGCGAGTGAGAGATTATGGGTTTTTTATTTAATGGGCCAAGTCAAGCACATCCACCCATGTTGAGCCAAAACCCAGCTCGTAAATGAAGGGATCATAAGAGAGAATGTAGTTATTATAGTATAAATATGAAAAAGGAGAATGTTGAATTAGAGACTGTGAAGAAAAAAACAGAACATATTTTTTTTCTCTCTTTGGATAACAGTGTTTTCTCTCTTGACAAACGGAATCTCAAGGCCTTGATTAATTCTTCTCAGATTGCAATAGTACTTAATATGTGGCAAACAAGATATATATATATATATATATATATATATATATATATATATATATATATGTCTTCATGATATATCTTTCGACAGGTGTTACATATTTCCGAGCACATTTCGCATTCGTTTTTGATATTCGATTGTTCGGGTATCGGTTCACTTTTTTTTTTTTTTTTCAAGAATCTGTTTCCAATATGGCAGATGGCCCAAATTAGTCCATCTAGTCCAAGTTATTCATAATTACTCTTTTCGGTTTTGGCCCGTAATGAACAAATTACGCTGTTTGGAATCTGGTTTGGGTCGTCAATACCGTTCACTAGACGAGCTCCAGCCTCTTGTCCGGGGAAGTGGCGATTTAGTCCTCTAATTTATGTAGCCTTAGCAATCAAGTCCTCAAAGTTCCTTTCAATGCAAATCGAGTCCTCTAACTTGCTCGATCTTTTTCATTTGTCATCTTTCTCAGTCATCACATTCAATTATGTTAACATGGTTGCTTGACTTTGATACGCTCATAAAAAGTTATTTTTTTTTTCCTTTTTTCATTGATGAGACTAAAACTTTGGAATTATAGCGGTATTATTCTTAAATAGACATATCAAACAGTCTCATTAACATAAGAGGATTTGATTAGAAATATTGAGTAAGAGAATTTGATTTTATTTGATTTGGATAGACAAGATCAAAACCTTGATTGCAAAAATATTTCAAGTTAGAGGATTAAATTTACACTCATCTCTTCTTCTTTTTTTTTGCTGGAATCACAATTTGCACTTTTTTTTTTTGGGTCGTATCACAATTTGCACGTTCCCAACTTCATTACTATGTGCTTTCATTTAACAGTACCTTTTCCCTTTTTTGCCATTTTTAATAACGAGTTTCTCGATGAAGAAATGTTTACCTAAATGAAATCACTTTAAGTCGCTTCTTTTTCATATAAACAGTTGTTTCCTTCACGAAAATAAAGGCAAGAAAGCCATGCTGTTTAAAAGGGTTGATGCCATTTAATTTAAAATCCCAAATTAAGATTCTCGCCGTACATTTGCTCAAAATAGATGTTTGCGACCCAAAAATTCAAACACACATTCAATTCAAACTAATGTTGTTTTATAGTAATCGTAAACTTATAACCGGCGACAAATCTATTTTAAATTATGAAGTCTTGCAAATTCTCCTTCATCTTATCTCCATCAACCATTTCTTGATGGCCCTAGATAACAACTCCTCTCCATTCTCGCCATCTTTAGCTGTTGCCCTTCAAGACAAGTGGCTCCCCTCGAATTTCAAAATCTATTGAAATCCCTGATTTTACTCTAAGTTCAATTTTGCCAGAATAATCTTAGTTCATTTTCTTCAGGACGGCTTCCCCACAACAACAGCGTTTAAAGAGCCATTCATGCGAAGTTTTCATATCGGGTCCATGTCAAACTAGTTATTCATCGCATGTCATCCCACATCACCAAATTAACAGGTATATTAGAATGAATCTAATGAATGGTAGTGTCACAGGTATCTAGTTTAAATTTTTTTGCAACACGGAAATCAGCCTTGGGATTATGCGCCGCAGGTGTATGAGTCTTGGGCTTTTGGTAACACAAAATTAGTTCAAAATAAATACATCTCGATGTACTAGTTTGATATTCTTTATGTTATTATCTACAATGAAAAACCCTCACAAATCTTTACCTGAATCATCTTGTCTCCTAAATATGCGTTTTACAAATTGATTCGATGTTTATATATTTGTCGACATTGTTATTTCATCATCGCGTCCGTGCAAATTTAAAGACCCTGAGACTGAAAAGGTAATTTTAGCAAATTCCATGCTAATATCTTCACTTCAATTTAGTTGACAATGTATACATAGACCGTGCAAGTAAATGAAAAAAATTAAAATATTGCTTTCGTCAGGTTCAGGAAAAGGCAGCGTTGGCAATAATCCCAATGATTTATTAATAATATCCGATCTCCGGGGAGGGAAGTAAATAAATCGGCAAAGCAAATAAATCCAAAATTGAACGAGTAAAACAAATCGGTGTCTCGGAAAAAAAGAAACAACCTAATTAGCCCACTAAAACGCGGGCCACGGAGCTTTCGTTCTACGTCAAAGCGCATTCACATTCTCATTCCCGTGTCGCGAATGGCGATGTCGACGGTTCCGTTCCGTCAGATCTGAAAAGTAGCGCGGAGAGCTTCGACGCCCATCGCCGGATTCGAGCCAGCGCGGCGGAGCGAGGAGGAGGGGAGGAACAATGGAGTTCTTCGACAACTTGCCCGCCATGGATCTGATGCGGTCCGAGAGGATGACCTTCGTGCAGCTCATCATCCCCTTCGAGTCCGCCCACCGGGCCATCACTTATCTCGGCGAGCTCGGCCTCCTCCAATTCCGCGACGTAAGCATTCCGACTCCGTCGTCCCTCGATCTCGAGTCCTAGATCGAATCGCGATTCGATGAATTTGCTTTTGAGTGGGATAGGAGTTACTGATCAGCGATCCGGTCAGGGTGGAATGACTGTTTTATTCGCGTGAAGTCGCAAAGCGTCGTGGTGGGATCGGCTTTTGCCATTGGATCGCGTGGTTATTGATTTTGCTTTTCGAGCCATGGTATGGTGCAAAAAGGGGAATTCTGTAAGGCGGAGGTGAGTTGATAACCTAGGAGGGCTTGGGATAATGCATGAAGAATCTCATTGGCAGGATTCGCGATATCCTGAATGGGAGATGCCCTTGTTTTAGTGCAATGCATTGGGAGGTCTCACCAAGCACGAGCTAGGGAATAGGATAGGGGAGTTAGGGACTCTCAAGCGGCATCGAACTTCTTATGTAATTTGTTGAGGATACAGTCGATCGCTCTTGGCCACGTAGGTGCATGGACATTTGGAAGAAACCACGGACTTGACATTAAATTGAGAAGGAACAGAAGACCATGAGATCACTAGCATTTTAGGCAATAGCTTCCGTGGGAAAGGAAATGAGAGAATGAGAGGGAAATGGTGAAATGGGGGCTCTGTAGCTCGAGAAAACTTTTGCTCGGTGAAGATCTCCGGCAAAAGTGAAGTCACTGATCGAACCGTAGTTATGTTCCTTCCTTAGCTCATTTCTGTAGAGTGTGACAGTGTTGTTTGATGTCAAATATATGTTTTCTTGCCATGATATAGAATCTTTTCATGTAAGAAGCAGATTGATGCGAGGCGATGCTATGATATATCATTCTTCCACAGAGTATTGTCAAATCAACTTATCCGTCTAATTGTGCCTTTTCTCCCCACATATTGATTTTGATTTTATATACCCCATAACGGACTGATGAAGAAAAAGAAACAGAAATCAAAGTTTTGTGGCTATATAGGAGTTAAGATAATTATATTGGTAATGTTTCCCTCTTGCAGCTTAATGCAGATAGAAGTCCTTTCCAAAGAACGTTTGTTAATCAGGTACCTTCTCAGCTGTAGTTGATGTACTTTTGTAATGCAGAAAGGGCTTAAGATTTTGCCAAAATATATCATTGCCATCCAGAGAACACGTCTCTGATTTTTCTTCCTTTTGGAATGCCTTTGGCAGGTGAAGCGATGTGGAGAGATGTCAAGAAAATTGCGTTTTTTCAAAGATCAGATCAGTAAGGCTGGTCTAATATCTTCCCTGCACTCGGCAACACAACCAGATGTTGAGTTGGAGGAACTAGAGGTTCATTTTTTGTACTGTTGCCTCGAGATTTTGCATTCACAATTTGGATAATTTGATTGATATGCTACATGTAATGTTTGGCCATAGATCCAACTCGCTGAACATGAACATGAGCTAAATGAGATGAATGCAAATAGCGAGAAACTTCGACAGGCCTATAATGAGCTTCTGGAGTTTAAAATGGTTTTGCAAAAGGTATTTTCCTTTCTCCTTCCTCACCCTGGCTTTGTTTCAAGGACCAACTAGCTACCATCATTTCCATATTAACATTCTTCCTTTTGCATTGTAGAATTGATTAAAAATCTAAGTTAATCTTCTAAACCTAGCTTCTTTGATGAATTGTGGTCTTGAGATGGTAAATAAATTATGATATTAACTATGATGATGGCATGTCCTCCTTGGTACATTTCTTGCTTGCCAAGTTGTGTATGCTGGAGTTAAGTGCTGGAATCTTCTCTTCTGGATTTCTCGTATGGATGCTGTATTCGAGCTTCAATGGAGTGTATTGTTTCTTTTGATGGACAGGGGCCACAGGCTGTTCCAATTGATTGTCAAGCTATTTTTGCCTCGTGATTGGTGCTTTACTGGCCAATTTCACGAGTAGGTTAGAGTTTCAGCACGAATATAAGGAGCATTTAGGACCCGTTGTCAAGTGTGGTAGGACAATATTTCAACAACTTCTCTCACATGCAAGCCAGATTATAAGCGGCACGTAGAATTTTGACGACACACATTCATGTGGAATTTAACCGTGCACATTCGTGGAAGGGATGACACTACTGTGATACTACGTTAGAAAGTCCTGACCAAAAGTTTTAAGCTGATAGGTGGAGGGAGACCACATGAATATAAAAAGCATTTAGGACCTGTTGTCAAGCGATGTAGGACAATATTTCAACACTTTGGATGAAAGGTTTAAAACTCTCTCCGATTAGACTATGTTTTGGAGTCTGCTGGTTACTATTGGATAGGCATTGAAAACTTTTGCTTTCTAAAATCATTATGAAAATGAAGGGACAAAGAGAGGCAGTAGATGACCCAAGTCCAGGTCCAGTGGACCTTGAGCTTAAGAATCTTCTGCAGTTAATATAGCACAGTGCTGGAATGATTCTAGCTTAACAACATTGTAGGAAAAAAGGCTTAGTTTTGGTTGTCACTGTTTTAATCTCCTTCAAGGAATATTCATCGTTTCATTTTGTCCTGTGGGGCCACTGCCAGGCAGGTGGTTTTCTTGTCTCAGGAAAGAGTCCTGTGGCTGTGGAGGATAGAGAGTTGGATGAAAATATTCACTCAAATGGTGACTATGTTGAGACGGCATCCTTACTTGAGAAGGTATTCTATGCATCGTTTTGTTGAACTTTATGTGCGCTTAATTGACACTACTGTTGTCTTATTGTGGATGATACTAGCGTTTTTTCTTAACTTAATTTTTCTTATGTGGAGTACCATTGGCTTTCAGGAAATGAGACCTGAAACAATGGAGCAGTCTCGTGTAAGATTTATCAGTGGCATTATATGTAAGTCAAAAGTGCAAATATTTGAGAGGATGCTTTTCCGTGCCACAAGAGGAAACATGCTTTTTAATCAGGGGCCGACTGATGAAGATATAGTTGATCCTGTAACATCTGAAATGGTACCTACTTTTTTCATCAAAATCAAATCTACTGCTAAAACTCTTCTGATAAAAGTTGATATCAAAATTTGTCGTCAAAATTCATCTATTGTTTTGTAGTTTTATGAAAGCTTGTTCTTGAACAGTCTCTTGACCACTTCTTTTGTTTTTACTCTTGCAGGTTGAGAAGATAGTGTTTGTGGTTTTTTTCTCTGGGGAGCAGGCTAGAATGAAGATTTTAAAAATCTGTGAGGCATTTGGTGCTAACTGCTATCCTGTTCCTGAAGACATAACCAAGCAAAGACAAATAAGTCAAGAAGTATGTGGATTTCAGGAAACTTGGCAGACTTATATCCTCATTCAATTGAAGAGAATAGTTGGATGAAGTGGTTTTCTTGGTTTCAGGTTCTGTCTCGGCTTTCTGAAATAGAAACAACCTTGGATGCTGGTTACAATCACCGAAACAGAGCTCTTAGTTCCATTCAGTTTCACTTAAACAAATGGATGACCATGGTAAGTTGCAATTTAGTAGTGCTAAGAAATAAACATTAGTATTGCGGCTCTATATTTGCCAGTGGAACGGACTTGAGAGTATGGCTCAAATATTTTCTGTTTCATTAAACTTTCTGGTGAAAGAAATGACTATGTTTCCCATTCTTTTCAGGTAAGGAGGGAGAAAGCTATCTATGACACATTGAATATGCTGAACTTTGACGTCACAAAAAAATGTCTTGTTGGAGAGGGTTGTTGTCCAATATTTGCGAAGGCTAAGGTTAATTGCTGTGCAGTTCTCTTTAAGTCTCTTCATTTTGGTCTTATCTGGTGACCCCAGTTCATCAATTCATCATTGTATTTCAAGGGTAGTCTTATTCTGCTTTCTAAAATCAAAATTATTTTCCCTTTTACAGATTCAGGAGGCTCTGCAACGTGCAACATACGATAGCAACTCGCAAGTTGGAATAATATTTCATGAGATGGATGCTCCGGAATCCCCTCCCACATTTTTCAGAACAAATCGTTTTACAAGTGCATTTCAGGAGATTGTCGATGCTTATGGGTGAGCTCAAATTGCTGCTATATGTGATGCTTATTGCAACATGCGTGTCATCTTTCTTTGTTTCTTCTAGGGGAAGCCGATCTTGCAGAAGTTAGCATTTAGCTTTGGTTATTGTAGACTCCTATTTGACAGTAATTTGTGAGGGCTTTGGAAATGAGTTTTTCTTTTTGTGGTCTGGATGTACATAACATAGTGCTTCCCTCCGTGATGCAAATAAAAATGAACAGTTGGACTTATGTTATTCTGAAACAATCTTTCATTGTCTTTATTCTTTGAATAACACCCCATACGATGATAGTTTCTGGAAATGTGATCAGTATGAAGATAGCTGCTTCTTTAAATTTTTAACTTATTCTGCTCTATGCAGTCACGGAAACTCCAAAATCAGCAGTAGTTCTGAGGCCACTCCAATTGAAGGATATTGCCAGCAAATACTTTAGGATGTTTATTTTATTGGATACAGTTCTTTTGCTCTTTGAACCGTATGATCAGTTGTTAGGCATAATTTTTTGCATGGTTCTACAAAATATTTTAACTATTGATTCTTAAGCAATTTTGACTTTTCACAGTGCAATTGTTTTTTTCATTCTATAAGTGCATTTGCCTTTTGTTTTTATGTACAAGAGTTTGTCTGTCGAAGAGTGGACATGTTTCAATTTACATGATTCTGAAACATCATCAACAAAAGAGTGGATGTTTTTGATACTTCAGTTGAGCGTCATATACTGATGTGATAATGCATTTGACCAGTGTTGCTAGGTATCAAGAAGCAAATCCTGCAGTCTACACCGTCGTTACATTTCCTTTCCTTTTTGCTGTTATGTTTGGAGATTGGGGCCATGGAATATGCTTACTGCTGGGAGCTTTAGTCCTTATTGCGCAGGAAAGGAAGCTCACTGGTCAGGTTCGTTGTTCATTGAGCAATTGATTTATATGAAGCACTTTCGCAACTGATTGAAGCAGCATAGTCAAGAGTTTATCTTTCAAAGTTTCCCTTTATGTCAACGCTATATGCTTTGACATGCGTTTCTATATTTAATGAGCATATTTACTGGTGCCAGAAACTTGGGAGCTTTATGGAGATGCTCTTTGGAGGGCGTTATGTACTCCTTTTGATGTCTCTCTTTTCAATTTACTGTGGACTGATATACAATGAATTCTTCTCTGTTCCATTCAATATATTTGGTGAGTCGGCTTACAAATGCCGAGACACATCTTGCAGGTTTGTCCTTTTGTTTCCCCTTTTTTGGTAGCACCCAAAGCTTCTGAGCTGATTAATATATCAATTCTTTACTCTTAATTTCAAAATATTCTTATCTGAACATGGTGCTGAGCTTTTTTTCTGGAGAGAAGTGTTAGTTATGGAAGTTGGCTGTGATACCAATATGTTGGGTCGAGAAAGCTCTGACACTACTTGTTGAGTATGAAGATTGATGGGCACTCAAGCAAACAACTTAACTTAATTTCTCAACGAAACGAAGTACATGTAAATAACATAACACTTCTCATGTCACCCACAAATACATGATATCAAGCTCACACCTCTCTTGCACACAGAGCCCACTTAACTCATGCCTCACACGGCTCACAAAGAGCACTGCACTCTCCAGGTGCCATTCTTCTTGTGTGCTGAAACAAAACAAGGGTGAACATGCCTATTTATACTATTCGCCATATAACAATACATGAATATAAGGAGTCCACGTGAATTTGCAAATTTGTGGCTGCAAATCATCTTAAGAAGCTAACTTCTTAGGGAGGTTAAAACGAATGGCTGAAAATGATTCTAACTTTTAAAGAAAGGCCAACTTCATTGAGAGGTTAACTTCTTGGGGAGTTTAAAAGGAAAATTCTATACTTCCTAGCTTCTTTGAGAAGCTAAATTGGTGTAGTAACTTTAGCAAAAAGTCCCGGTAAATATTTATATCTCCATGACTTTTTCCAGGAGTCTACTATCATATCCTTTTCCGTTTTCCTACCCACCATCCCTTTTAGTTGAGAATAAAAGAAGGCTTTAGTGAAAGAAAGCACTACCTGAGATCATCATCTCCTTCCTCTTATATTGAAACTAATCTCTAGTAAAAAAGGAAGTTCATTAAATTAATTCATGGAATCACTTAGAAGTCACTTGAGCCTGTATGATGTTGCCCTCATCATCAACATAATCTGGTGTTCACATGTCGCTGCAAAAATCACTAAAGTGATTAGGAGAGCCTAATCTGACAAAATTTGTAATACTTAAAGTAACTGATGTCAAGGCTATGTAAAACGTTGCTCTTTGACTTCTTGTGATGTTAACATTACTTCCACATAATCAATCTCTCCGTCTCATGAAAATTTATCACTAGATTCAATATTCACAAAGAAGCCCATGGTCCATTCGGATTATCAGGTGAGAGTCTCCAGTATATGTTTGCGTAGGATATGTGGTTAGGATTATCATTGTCTTAAATAGCTTTTGCTAGTAGAGATAGGCTGTTGTTTAATAGCTAGTTTCCACTTTCAAGTTAGGTTGCTTTTTTTATTTTTTTGGCCTAAAGTCAGGTTGCAATTATTGGTATGGTCCCGTGGAAACCTGACGTTTATAGTTTCTACTTTCTCAACTTTACTGTTCAGATTGGATCTGAAAATTTACTATTTATTGTACTGTAGCCCTTTTGTGCTTAATTTGCAATTACTTCACTTAAAATTCCGTTATTTAAGTTTCATTGAGTAATTTCATCCTACATTATTGTGCCTTTATTATGCTTGAAATTGTTTATTCATGCAATTTTTTTATTTAAATTTGTTTTTTTGTTAGTGATGCCCGTACAGTTGGTCTGATCAAATACCAGGATCCTTACCCATTTGGGGTAGATCCTAGTTGGCGAGGAAGTCGTTCAGAGCTTCCTTTCTTGAATTCTCTCAAAATGAAGATGTCGATTCTATTGGGTGTGGTGCAGATGAATCTGGGTATCATACTAAGTTACTTCAATGCACACTTTTTCAAGAGCACTTTGGATATCAGGTTTTCTCTCTCACAATGAATAGAGTGACTGCTATTCTATATTTATTTGGTATAATGTGAGAGAAGTATCAACTTAAACCTTTTTCATATGTTAGGTTCCAGTTTGTGCCACAAGTGATCTTTCTTAACAGCCTGTTTGGGTATCTTTCACTTCTCATTATCATCAAATGGTGCACTGGTTCTCAAGCAGACCTTTACCATGTGATGATTTACATGTTTTTGAGTCCCACTGATGATCTTGGTGAAAACCAACTGTTCTGGGGTCAGAAACCACTTCAGGTGATTGTTTTAAATGTTCTCAGTTGAGAAGTTGTATGCATTGGCTTTAAATCTCACTTTCACTGCAACTGATTGTCATTGCAGATCATTTTACTGCTTTTGGCTTTGATTGCTGTTCCATGGATGCTCTTCCCAAAACCTTTTATTTTGAAGAAGCTTCACTCTGAGGTTTGTCCAAACCTAGAATTTTTAACCCACCCGAGGCGCATAATCTATTAACTTTTCTGGATGCTTCCATTATGGTTTCCTGTTTTCTTCATTCTTTTCTAGTATAAGTTTATATCGATTTGCAACATCTCTCCCTTGAGGAATATAGAGTCTGTCTAACTCATGTTGTCACATGTAAGATTCATCTACATTAATGTCCTATTTTCTTGTGTTCCGGTCAGGTGGTATCCCGGACTAACTTTGGGGACCCAGACTGAAGTAAATCCACCTCAGTGGTCAGGTCAAAGGCAGACCATCCATTTCATTCCTAAGGAATAAAATCCTTGTGACCTGGCCCACTTTGTGAGGCACAATGTCTTATAGTGAAATTTAATCACTACATAATTTTTATCTAGAAAGGGAGGCAGCTGAATCAATATGAAGGATTTAGATCAAGTAGGAACAGGACAAAGTGGATCGAAATTTTGTTTGAGAACAAGAAAAGGGCCTTGTAGGAAGTGCTTAATAGGAGATAGATACCTGAATCTCTCAAATAGCTAACTTAGATCGACTGTGCCGTGAGGGAATTAGTGAATCAACTGTTCTGCATGAAATACAGGTTGATGTTGGATTCAAAATGTTGAGGGGTGATGTCTGTAGATACAGAAATGACAAAGGGACGACCATATTCTCACGAATCAATTAGTCACATTGCTGTCTCAGCTATTGAGCAGCTTGGGAACACCAATTTTGAAGTCATGTTTGAGCGATCAGGATTTGAAAGACCCTGTATTGGTGCACAAAAAGCTTGTGAAGACAATGGTAAACCAAAATGATAAGAATGTTTTTAACTATTTGCTAAGATAATCAGGAAATGCATTGATAGGACGAGTGATGTAGCAGTTATATGATGGAAATATGGAGAATCCAGAGAAAGGTGGATGAAAATTGTGATGTAGACTGCATATGGAGTGGCATTAGATACCCTGAAGTGCGTAGAAGTAATGCCATCTAGACCATGTGATGATGATGTTTGTACAAACTATGAAACACAGCTAAGCGCGATACATTTTGCTCCCATCCCATCCCCACCCCACGCCACTCCTCACCACTCCACTCCACTCAAAGAACAATGCATATGTATTCATTTTCTTTGTAAATTCAGCATCTTAATTCTTTATAAATGGTGAACATAAAGATTGTTAGACGTTCTATTTCAGTTATTTTTTCCTAATTCATTGCAGAGATTTCAAGGCCGTACCTATCAGATGCTTGGCACCTCTGAGATGGATATTGATGGAGACACAGAACCTGATTCTGCCCGGCAGCATCATGAGGAGTTTAATTTTAGTGAGGTATTTGTGCACCAAATGATACATTCTATAGAGTTTGTCCTTGGTGCAGTTTCAAATACAGCGTCGTATCTTCGTCTTTGGGCACTGAGGTACAGCCTTGACCTTTATCATTCAGCATTCTTCATTATATGCCACCATTCCTAGTGATGAATGTGCTTTTACAGCTTGGCGCATTCGGAGTTGTCAACTGTTTTTTATGAGAAAGTTCTATTACTTGCCTGGGGGTAAGTTCTTATTCATTGACTGTGTTGCTAGTTCTAATTTTTCGTCTCATTTTTCGCCAGCACGACCTCTGCATGCGTCCATTTTTATATCAAGTAAACTGGGACGTGATCTTTTTTTTTCTTCATCAATCACTTTGCTCATCTTACTTAAGTCTGATATCTTGTAGTTACTCATGCTGGCTCGTATACACAGATAGTTTAGTTCAATCATATTCTTTTTCCCAGCAATTCCTAAGTAGACCTATTCATCTGCATAGACTTTCAACAATTCCATCAAATCGAATTAAATTGGCCATCAATGTTCCAACACTTAGTGAGATGCACAAGCTACTTCTCTGTCTATCTTTTCTGTTTGCATTTACTCGACCTGTGCTTCTTTCTTTTTTTTTTACATCAATCACTGTCTGTTAATTGGTTACAGGTACGACAACCTTATTATCCGTTTAGTGGGACTAGCAGTTTTTGCTTTTGCAACTGCGTTCATATTGCTGATGATGGAGACCCTCAGTGCTTTCCTTCACGCCTTGCGTCTTCACTGGGTAGAGTTTCAAAATAAATTCTACCATGGCGATGGCTACAAATTCAGACCATTTTCTTTTTCCTTGTTAACGGAGGAGGAAGATTAGTTATAGTTCATCAATCTGAGTTTTATAATTCATCAATCTGAGAGTTTGGTTACAAAAGATACGTTGTACAAAGAAAGGTCCGACATCTCTAACCATCGAAGCAAGGTTGAACACCGACAGACTTCCACTTCTGCGGGCGGATGACATGCTTTCCCTCCTTTCCCTCCGGTGATCCACATCTGATGGGAGGCTCTCTCTCAGATTCTCAGAACTCCTCGTGCGAGGATGCCTCTGCTTGGCAGTTCGGCTTGAGATAATTTTTCACATTTTCTCCCATGAAGTTTAGATTTTTTGTGAAGCAAAAAGATTTAAAAAAAAAATGAGGTGGGTAAACATTATACATGTAACTTTTGGGGTTATCAGAGTTGTAAAATAATACCACATCCAGAGAGGGATTTTGCAGAATGTCAGGCGACCCTGTCTGTATGTTCCGATTTTTTTCTCTTTTTTGGGTAAGGATATAGCGTGTATAGATTCTTTCTGTCAAAATAAATTTTGTAATACTCAAATTGATAGGGAATTCCAGTCGAAAGAACCTTTTGCCTACATCTCCGAACAAGAAATGCTTTCTAAGCCATGCGCGGTTTAGTTGTGTTGGTCTCGCTATTCTTGGTGTTCTTGAATTTCATAATTCTATGGTTGGACGAGTTGAGGTGCATTTCAGTCATCTGCTTTAGAGACCTTCTGGGAAGAAGTTGGAGGGGAAAATCGGGCTATTTTATCTATGATTTTACCAAATGTAGCAAAGCTAACAAGGCTTGACAGACATTCTTCAACCCTCTATTCTCTTAAGGACCTTTGATGAGTTTTGGAGATGTATCGCATCTCCCCAAAAAACCCTCCAAAAAATGAACGAAATGCTTTAGGCATTTGGCCAAAATCCTTCAAACCCTTAGAACCCTTCTAAATGCTGAAACAGAGCCATAGCTTTTCCAGATTTAGCATGACAAAGTGCTCGATCAATTAAATGAGAAAAGAGAATAGTTGCAGGATATATATAAGAATAAAAAAATGAAAACCAGACGAGTGAGAAAAGGAAGAATTTTTTCCATGTTGTAAACTGGCTTTGTTATTGCTTCTCTCGCACGCTACGAACCCCCTAAATAGTGGGCCCAAGGCCCATGGCCCATTTGAATTTGGTTCCGCGCAGACTCCGAAAACTGAATCCGAAGCCACGTGATCACCCATCTCCGAGCTCGACCGTTTCCCGCTCGTGCGCTTTTCAAAATTGAGCCCACAGGACAGAACAGTGACAGAATACCCGATCGCGTAACGGTAACGAGCCAACATCTGACGAAGCTGCGACCGAGAGCGGGCGAGGGAGATCGAAAATGGCGTCCGATCCCTCTTTGATCGAGATCTCCGGGGAGGACGATTCGTTGCTGCTGCAGCAGATTCCGACCGACGACGCCGCCGCCCCGGCCGCGGCCGCCTCCGCCAGGAACTTCTTCTCTTGCTCGCCTCTTCAAATCCACGGATCCAGGCCCCGCCTCCCTCCTGCTGGTTAGGGTTTTTGAACTCCCCTTCCCATTCGACCGATTCTTTTCATTAGCGCCGCTCGCATGCTGAGACTAGCTTTCCTCCCGTCGTCGACAGAGAGCGTGAACAAAGAGAATGTGAATTTGAACAAGTACGAGATGGTGAAACTCAGCCTGGAGCCACAGCAGATGAAGAGGAAGAAGAAAGGTGGAGGCTACAATTTGCGGAAAAGCTTAGCGTGGGACAGAGCCTTCTTTACTGAAGAAGGTGCTCTCGTTTATATCTAACTAGTGTGATTGCGAGTAGATATTTTAGAGATGATGTCTTGGGATGACTCCTTTTTGAACCGTTCTTCAGGTATCTTGGATCCCGCCGAATTATCCATGATAAGCGGAAACATTGGAAGTTCCACGGGGGAGAAGTTGCCCGTGATCTGCGAAGAAGGGGGGGAATCATTGTCTGAGTTTTCAAACTCCCAAAGCGATTCGGGAGATTTGCTTGCACTCAAGGAGAAATCATTCAAAGAATTGCCGGTAAACACTACAAATGAGGGCCGAACAAAACATAGCAGTTCACCACATCAGCAAAATGCATTAACTAGACGTGACAGGCCCCTGGTTTCTTCGGTTAGTTTCCGTAATAAGCAAATTGATTTCCTTTTTCTCCTGGAAACAAATTTCATATATTAATTGGGGCAATTCAAGAAACTGTGACGACGAAAGTAGTCTTAGGTGTTTCTTTGCCAGTGTATGTACTGCTAAATTCTAATTGCCAGGTCAGTCAAAAATGGGTCATCTTCATTAATCTGTTAGGCAAAATTTTTGACAGACCAAGCGGAAGGTGCTGTCGAACTATGACGTCAGTGGTAACAGGTCCAAGCGCTGCGGCGGCTCACAATCCACTGCCCTATCTTCATATCCTTTTGATTGAGCTTTTAGCATAACAAACAAATGTTAAAATCTTGTTTTTTCTGATTTTACCTCCGTGATACAAATGGAAACTTTAGTTTAGCTTAACTTCCAAGAACACTGATGACCAGTAAAGAAGCTAAGGTTTCTAAAAAGCCAGCTACCAAGCCAGATTCCACTTTGCGCACTCCGACAGCTAGGACTGCTTTGCAAGTCGGTCCACCTAAGCATAGTCAACTTGCTCGATCAGGTAACATCTGTACACTTTGGGGTACTGTAGAGATTTTCCATATCATTAAAAGTTTGCACCTTGATAAACTGTTGCCTAACCGCTTATTTTGCATATGAAAAACTTACATGGGTTTATTTTGAAGCATACTCTTTGTTCAAAATTTTCACTCTTCTTCAGGGACTACTGACAAAAATAATGCTGGACTGAAAGTCTCTTCGAGCAATAAAACGCATTCTCGACCTAGTACTCCAGCTGGTCCTTGCAGCAAACCTCCAACAGCTAAATACATTGCTCCCCAAGCAAAAAGAAATTTGGTAAGAATCCAATGCTATTTGCGGTGTATCTCTAGTAGGTCAACCAAGTAAAGAACTGATAGCAAATTTCATAAGTATTCCTTTTGCAAATGTCATCTTTCCTTTTCGTGGATGACGACCTTAATCAGCTAGACCAAGAGAACTTAGTAATCTACTTAATTTTCTTTGAAATATGAGCAGGGAAAATCAACTTCCAGGCCAACTCCATTAACTCGCAGGAATGATAGTTTGAAGGAGATAGAAGGTCAAAAAAACCCTCCAGCACGAGATAATGGTGCTGGTTCTATCAAGATAGAAGCCACCTATCCTGAAAATGCTCTTCTTAAAGGAGGGTCCACTCAGAATGTGCAACTCAAGGCAGCAAAACCAACTGGCTTGCGTACGCCTTCACCATCTCTGGGATTTTTTCGTCAGGTATAATGCCTTCAGTTAGTTTTCAGAGGTTAATTATATCCAACTATAAGGAAGCATTTTAAAACGTCTGACATTATCATCTTCTCTTTTAATGCCTAATGGTATTGCTCAGCAGCCAAAAGCTTCTACCAAGGGACTGTTGAACAGTTATACTCAACCAAGTTACGATCCTCAGTCAGCTATAGGTAGTTCAAAGAGCCATACAGCATTAAACCCTCTGAGTAAGCTGAAGCCCCCACATGTGCATGAAAAAGTACAAAAGATGACCATTGATGACACAAATCTGAACATGGGGTTAAGCACAGAAATCTCGGCTAAATCTCTAAGCCAGGAACATCAAAAGCAAAATGCAGATCCAGAATCTCAAGCTCTATCAAATATGAAAGTGAAAATGCAACACAAAACTTTGGAAAACCATCAAAAGATACATGGGTTTCTCAAGGATGGTAGTGAAGGACTTCATAGGCATATGGAACTGCAAAAAATCGAGATAAAACCTCTAGTGGATGATGGAAATGTGCCAGTTGATGATGATACACCATTCTTACAAACGGGACCTTGTGGGAAAGAGGAAGAGAGTAATTTTGAGAAGAATGATATGATTGGTAGCCAATGCATTGAAGGATTATCAAAAGTTTTAGCTGGTGATGCCACTGTTTTCTCCCATTCCCCTTGTGCTGATTCCAGTGTTAGCAGAATCCAGAGTAGTTTTGGACTGCCAGATCATCAGCTACACCGTGCTGAAGGTGTCTCTGAATTTTCAGAAAAAGTCAAAGTAGTGGAATCTCATACCTACGATAATGCCCAAACTTCCATCACGAACCCAGAGAGTCAAGCCAGGTTTATGGGGGTTGGATTGTCCAAAGAATTCCAGAAAAATTGTGAAGAGAACGTGGACAGTTCAAATGATCAAAATGATAATGCGAATGAAGAAGAAAGATCTTGTGTACTTCCCTTGAAACTTGCAGAGCAGGTTGATAATGGCTTTTGCGGACTGCATGACAGCAGTACAGAATCATCTATTGAAGATCCTGAGAACTTAGTTTTCTATGGTAGTCTCATGGCTAGTCATGGTGGCACTTCTCTGGTGGGTGACAATGCTGCAGAGGAAGATTTTTGCAAAAAAAAAGGAGCAAATGAAAATGATGAGTTATTGGTGGGTGCTGAGCACATGGTTGATGAACAGCCAGAAGTTCATGCTGTAGAGCAAGTTGCTCATGGAAAGGATGGAGCAATTGAAAATGATGACTTACTGCTAACTGAACTTTGCAATTCTGGAGGTGAACACCAGGATAATGCTCTGATGATTAAATATTCTCCCCTCATATGCCAGCATGCTTGTGGAGTCCAATTGAACAGCTCCACTCTTCTTTGCCCTGTACTTCCATCAGAGAATGTTTACCAATCTGACGAAGCTAAAAGAGTAGAATTTCTATATGCAGAGGAAAATCAATCGGCACAACAAGAGAGTGAGCCAATGGTTGAAAATTCTGCCTTCTTTAGTGATCAACAGTCAACTGACAACATGTACCTCCCTGGTCAAGTTGATGCTTTTAATCTGGGATCTTCTTTGATTGTGAACAGAGATCAAAAACTGGTTGCAGCCACTGATGTTACTTCTGCTTCCTTTGTTGGTCTAGGAAATGATCCTTGCAGTGGGATCAGAGAGGAAGATAGATATGTATCAATTCCACTAGTATCTGCGGTTCAAGATGGAGATGATGATACGCTAATGGAGATGGAGTGTGATGATGCGGAAGAAAATCAAATACTTCTGTCGGTGAAGAATGCTTCTGTCAGTTTAATGACAGGAAGGACACTTCCTGATACACTGACAGGAATAGAGTTATTGTCAAGGGAAGTGGATACCTCATCTCATGAAGATAGCCAGAGTGGTTCCTTTGAACAACACCAGAAATTGAAGGACTGTAGCCTGCCTAATGTCTCCGTACATGTTGAAGATCCATCTTGGCAAGATGATGTAGATCAAACAAATGAAGAATTTCGTAGTTTTGATAATGCTATGAAGAATTCTTCCGCTGTGGTTGGACAACAGCAGCTGTTGAATGGCAATTCATCCATTGATTGCTCACTCAAGATGAAGGGGTTGGCTGGGGATGATAACTTATCCTTGGCTTCTAATCAAAATGCACAGTCTGGTTATCAGCCTGAGCTTCACAATCCCTGCTTCATATTGGAACCTGATTCACAGGCTCATCAAGTATTGTCTTCAAATGTTGAGATATCCACTGGGGACAACTGTCTTAAAGAACCAAAGAGATGTTTTTTGAGTAGTGGTAGTCTGTACGAAGATGATGTCTCTAGAAGCGAATGTTTAAAGGCTGATATTTGTTCCCAAGTAGAACCCGTCCGGAAAGATAATTTTGGCAATGTAGGAATAAGTTTTGAAGACGCTAATGTGGAGGGTGTGTTGTCAGTCTCAGTGCAAAAACATCAGTCAAATATTTACAATGCATCACTGGAAGATGATGGTGCTGTGGATGTCAACAGAGATGAATTTTCTATGGCAGAAAGAGTTGATGTTATGGTTTCATCTTGGCAGTCAAGTGAAGAAGTGGGTTTGGATGTTAAAAACGATCAAGCAGAACTGCCTGTAAAAAACCAATGCATAGAAGCTAGTCAGTTGAAAAGTAGCATTTTGCCTGAAAAGGCTGATTCTAGTATTCCAACAGAAAGTTTTACTTGTGATGTCCAGAGGCAGCATCAACTTGGTAGTACCTTAAATTCCAGCAAGGATACGACCACATCAGTCCAAGGGTTAGAATCACGATTTCAATTGATATATGTGCTTATATTTTGCGCTTAAACTTTCCTATATTTGATTCCAGTTTTGGAAGCCTCCTCATTCACATTCAGAATCTTTACTCGGGGAGTAATTTGGTGCAGGGAAATCTGCAAGAAAGATGGGAAAGAATCTGCCATGGTGAAACCTCCACCAGATGCTGCTCCATTCTCTGAGGAATGGTTGGCAGCATTTGAAGCTGCTGGGGAGGTAATTTAACAGGCTAAACATAAACCTCTTGTGTAGAAAATAGACAACTCTATGTAATGAATCCACATCTGCAATCTAAACATCTGAACCCATCGAAGTTTTATGCCATGATAACTCCAGTCATGTACTTGCCTGAAGACTATTTGCGGATGTTATAGAAAAATAGAAGTATCTCACTCACTGTCTTCTACTTTGCTCAATTTTAATGCTCAACGATCATTTTGTGGTTCACAAGTCAAGGCTTGATAGTTGATACAGTATCTGTTATATGTAAACTGATTCTTTAAGCTTTAAATTTTGACATTTGATTCATCATGACTTCAGGAAATTCTTACAATGAAACACGGTGCCGTCCAACATTCCCCTCCTGACAAAACTCTACCTGAACCCAGTCCATGGTCACCGGTATGATCTTTTCTTACTTGAGCAAAAGTTTGATCTTTTCTTTTCTTTTTTTGGGGTACAGCTAGTGTAAAGGTTTTTGCTCATGTGAGAGAGACTATAGAGTCAGTTGGTGAGTGAAATTACTTTGACATTTAAATCTAGAATATTTAATGCAAGAGAGTCTATAGAATTAGTTGTGACTGAAATTAGTTTTGACACTTACATTTAGTAATTTTTATCCCTTAGATAACTATGAAAGATAAAGAAGGAAAAGATAGCTGTCCAATATCCAAGTCCAATCAGTTTTCAGTTGTTTATATAGACGGGGACAGTCTGACTACTGTGGCAAATGAATGTTGTTGTCTAAGCATAGAATTGAATAAAGTACCTTTGAAATTTCATAGCTGATAAACATCAAGCAGTCAGTTAAGCAAGTGATTAGTAACTAATCTAAAGAAGGATAAGTACGATTTCCGGGACTACGAGATATCCAGACTTCCACTTAGTTTAGTTCCTGTTATGTGAAATCTCAGTGGCTGATATTTTGCCGATTGCATCTAGCTGAGCTGCAATATTGTTGCTTATTTCCAATGGCAATGACGTTTCTCTGCGTGTGCTTTCATGCTGCTGCTGATGCAAAACTTGTTGACTGTTTCAAGTGCAAGTTGAAGCATGCCATTAGGATGATTTTATAAAAAGTCCACTCTTTTTACCATTATTGAAGTTTTCTTTTGTGCAGGTGAAGCGAAAAAGTAATCAGGCAATTGGACCATTTGACTGTACAAAGTTCACTAACATCTGCAACAGCATTCCTGAATCCAGTTCCGAATAGTCAACCCATAACTCCTCTAGTCATTCTTCTGTCTCTAACCATTGCCATTTCCTACCACGTGAGGGAGGAAAAATACTTCTACTAATTCATTCATTTTCTATCTACTTGTTCATCTCTACCTGTAATGACGAATAATTGCTTGGAGTTCATGTACTCGTGTTCTCAATGAGAAATTGTTCTGCTTCTTGCAGCCAGGCGGAAAATACAAGGCTATGTCGTTGCAATTTTCATTTGACCAAATCACAGCCTGTAAAACATTCTCTCCACTGAAATTGATAGAAGCGGCATGAATCTCAATAGTTATCTGCTGAACCAAGTTAGATAAACATGCACATGGTTTCAGTCTGTCAGAGATAACTTGAGAATGTTACAAAACTATATACAGGAGAGAAATAATATTAGTTGAGGTCGTCCGTGTTGTGTCATTGTGAATTGTCAACAATCTTTCTATTTATGTCTCGCCCTTCCTAAAGGTATATTAGATTTCTTGTCTCAATAGAGTACTCGAGTCTTATATACACCAGAAAAATGTGAATTCACTTATTTTTCGTGGTCAAATAATGTAGGCTCCCTGGGTTCCATGTGATTTAATAGTTGCAAAACATAGGGTTCTCTTTTGCTTAGGCCTAGGTTGCCCTTTCCTTGAATCTATAGCCGCACGGCGAAGGAAGAGTGGGCTCCTTCAGCGAGAGTGCACAGCAAGGGAGGATTTCGAGGATGCTGCTCAGTGAACTCCTCCAAACCGTGAGTTGAGTTTCTTTTGCTTGATCGCAGAGGTTAGATAACCGATAATTCGTGCCGTGAGTGTAAACCCTTTAGTTTTTGGTATAACTTAAGTGCGAAAAACATTTAAATGCGCAAGTAATTATATCTCTAATTTTTCGATTATAGTGTATTATTTTGTTAATGGCTTTTCACATGAGTACATTTTAGCGCCCCATTGACTTAATTGCAAAATCATTGTATACTTACGGGGAAAGTAGAAATGGTACAGCAAGGGAGAGCTCTGGTATAACGGCCTACCAGGAACGATATTGATCTGGCAGATAAAATTTACTGCCTTGGAATTCGATAAAAGGAACGGAAACATTGAAAGGCGTTGTGGAACGGGATCAATATTCAATCTTTACTGTTGATTGATACGAAGCAATGAATTTAATATCCAGAATTTTAGAAAGTATACATTGCAATGACCAAAAAAGTTGAGAAAATTCTGAACTTTCAATTTTTTAAATAAGGATTTGAAATAAACCTTAATTCAAATGAGGACCATATCAGTTTTAAAGAAGGACCTGGAGTGGTTATCGCCATTTGAAATAAAGGCTTAGCTTTGCCGGCTCTCGATTTGGGCGAGGGTCACCCACCCTCGTGCAGGCCTGGCGACCCTCACCCAGCGCCTCCCTAACAATGGCTTGCTACCCCTCACATTGGCAACCCCATCAGCCTTCACTCACGTACCGCTCGTGTTTTCCTTTATTTTAATTTTTTTTATTTTTTGAAAAGAAAAAATAGAAAAAAATAAATTAATTAAAAGATAAAATTGCCCTTCACAACTAATGAGTTTGAGCCCTTCTCTGATATGAACATGTTAGGTTTTTATTTTTTTTTTTAAATGCTTATTTAAAATAATATTCCCTTTAAATCCTTATACGAGAAAATGAGAATATTTCAAATCATCATTTAAAATTTTCTCAAAAAAATCCACGATATATATGCAATGTGAAGAAAAGGAGGAATAGTGCATTAACTGTGTAATATTCCCCGGCCTAAGAAAGGAAATGGCTTTTTCGTACTTCAGCCTTCTCGCTTACAAGCACTCACAGCAAAAGGGATTGGCCCAGAAACTGCGCGTGCTCTGAGTTGGCTCGTTCTGGCCAAAGAGGATTAGGACGATTTGACTAATTGCTCTTCCATGCTCCCTCCACTTATCCCGACAGGTTCATTGGGCCAATGCACTTTAACCTCAAATCGAGCTACATTTCACCAAACACAACATGCATGTTTTCGGTTCTCCATAATAGCATGGGACGGAAGACACATGAGCGACAGAACATCGAGGAAAGGGGGGAAGAAACAAAAGATCCAGATTTGGAAAGCTTGAGTTATGCAAAGCAAAAGCACGCTTACATCATTTCACCTTCGTTCTTCCATTAATAGACACCTCAAAAGAAAGATCACACCAAGGAACAAATACATCAAATTTCCATCCGCATCCCGACTATTACATCTGACAAACACAGCGGATGAATCAAGCACCATCAACCTTCATACCGCAATCCAACACCAGGGGCTTAGGCATCCGCAAATCTGCGAGAAAGTTCAGCAAACCAGAACTCGGTAAATGAATTTGCTCTTATTTCAACACGCAGCGCATGTATATATTTTTGGGGTCAAAAACATGCAGTAATATTGTCAGAAGCACAGTTCTTGTATCATGTTGCAAGGGACTGAATAGAGATATAATTGTTACCCAAGTTCAGAGAGTTTTAGGTGAGCTTCCGCATAGTCAGCGAAGAAGGCATCTTCATCCTGGAAGAGCAAAACAATGTTCAAACAGGGTGCAAATGTAGATGCAGTTGCCGATTGAAAGGAACTGTGTCAAAGCAGCCAAAAAGAGAAAAAGTACGCACCGCAGCATATTTTTCAACAAGTGGACGGAAAACGGGATCAGTGAGAAGAGCCTTGTCGGATGGCAGCTGAAGGAGATCTTCCTTATCACCAGTCAATAGCTCCCTAAGAAAAAAAAAAAGCCACTTTTTACTCTGAGCGCTATCCAGGTCCTACCGTGTCGTATTACAATAAAATACTTCCACATCAAGCATACAAATTCAATCGTGGCACAAATAAATCCAGGAAACTCACGTGAAATAGGTGTTATCAAAAATGAGAGGATTGGTAGTCCAAGGTCCCTCAAATCCAGATCTTTCTTTGTGGCATCTTCCCTGGATGGAAGCGAAAGGAAAAATGAGTACATGAAGTCAGAATTCACTACTCTGCTTTAACTTGTGGAAAGCACCGGAAGTCCAAGTTCCAGAGAATCGAAATACAAACCAGGGTATGGCCACCAGAGAGAGCAACAATATCCTGATCGCTCAAACCCATGTGACCAAACACATCTCTCAAATGATCAGAGCCTGCGGAGATCAGGCATTTGTCATGCAAAATGCAGCACTCACATGGAGATTTGCTCTTTAGAGCAGGGAAGACGAACTAACCCTTGGTGGCATCAGGAAGACGACCCTCAGGAGGCGGTTCCGGCTTATCCTGTGGTTTAAGATGACAACACCATCATCACAACATGAACTAGGATTCAATCATCAATCATTGGCAAAACATTTTACAGGGAAAAGTGGCGGGATAAAAGGCAGAGCACAAGAGTTTTGACACAGAAAAGGCACAGGGGAGGCAGCTGAGATAAAGAACAAGATAATGTGTCACGACATTGCCTAGCATCAAAGGAAAAGTGCATGACAGTCAAATTCCAAAGCTTATATTAACCTATCTTCCATACATCAGTCCACACAGACATAATTTGTTCTTAGAAAACAAGTAAGCCCTCAAAAAGAAGACTTAATCTTAAGACTTCTAAAACCCAAGTAAGCCTCCAAGCCGCCTCATAATTTAATTGTGAAAAAGACAGTCAACAGGAATCAAGAATTTCACAGCGCCAACATCCCCAAGATATGAAGTTAATCAAAACCAAAAATTCCACTGACCTCTCTTCCAGGGTGGAACGGAATTTCAGGTCCGCCGGTGACTTCCACGGCAACAACACCAGCCAACTGCGACGCATCAGGACATAATCAGTCTAACCAAAACAATCATTAGTTTGTACATGATTCCGAGCCGGCACAGCATCGGACTTTGAAAAACCGAAGACGGAAGTATCATATCCAGATCTAGGCAGCGCCTTCAGCTGCGGGCCGCAAGTAGTCTCACCTGATAGAAGTCGGCGTAAGAGAGTATAGGAAACTGTTCCTTGATGGGCTCCAACAGCCTCACGGCTATGTCGAGACCGTTATTGGCGCCATGAGCGAGCTCACCGGCATGCCTCATGGTCCCAAACGGACCCCCTGTCTTCGTCTTCACGTCGTAGGTACCGGCGGAGTGCCATCTGCAGCGACAGAACACAGCCCGGAACTTCAGTCGATCGCAAATACACTTTGGGTCTATGAGAGAGAGAGAGAGAGAGAGAGGTACGCGAGACGAAGCATGAGCGGAGCGCAGTTCTTCTCGGCGATGAGGCCTCGCAGCTTCTTCTTGCATTTCTCGACGGCCTTGCTATACTCCTCGCTCACGGTCGGATAACACTTCCCCATGAGATCAGGCGTTCCGCGACTGCATCGAAACACAAAGACTCGTCAGTCAATCAAACGATCCACCGGAAAAATCACGCGGTACCGGCAGGACTCGAGCGCACGATCCGAAACCGCCCGGCGATCGCGCGCGTCGAGCTACTGCTACTAGCTCGACTAACTCACGATCGCACTAACACTCGCACGTAGAAACTCGAAAGCACGGCGTAAACAGAGCGAGCACGCGCGCGAGCCGCCGGCCGCGGAGCTCGACGAACGATCGGACCGTAAAAGTAGGGCGCACGAGAGCGCGAGCGAGCTTCGATATCTCCCTCCGGACGTACCAGGAGAAGAAGAAGAAGAAGAAGAAGAGAAGCTGAGAAGCGAGGGAGAGCAGGAGGAGCAGAGTGTGCGAGCGGCGCGAGGCGAGCACGAGCTTTTTCGTTCTCGGAGACTCGTCGTCGCCGGGGAGATATAGGCGGGGCCTGCGAGGGTGGGAAACGGAAGATTCTAGAGATTATTCCCGTTCCCGGTCGTACGACGGCATCGGCCCCTCGCGACCGCCTTGGGACGTCGATCTTCCGGATGGACGGCCGAGATTTTTCCCTTTCGTGGGGCCGGGGCGGCGAGTGTTTGGGAGTAGGTCTCTTGGTTGGGTTGTTGGCGGGGCCATAAATGACGAGAAAAATAGGAAAGAGGAGGAAAAAATGGGAGTGACCGCGTGTCTATTTTTGGTTGGCGAAAACTGCTTTGAAATTGTCGCTGCGCTTCGTCCGGTGTGGAGAGGGAAAAGATGCCCGACACACACCCCCCAATAGGGCTTTAATAATGATGACGTGGACCTGGAATTAAAAAAGGTGTTTAATTGTCGATTGACTGAATTGCCCTTGTTTGGTTTTATCTGGAATTTGCAGGAGAAGAGACGTTTGGGGGGGAATTATAGTGATAGAAAATGGAATGAAACTGAAATAATTGGGAATAAAATTGGAAGTCATGCGGATGATTTTTGTGAGCCGTCGCGGCCCCATGTAGGCCGATTTTTATTTTCTAAATCTTTCTTTAAAAGGTCATTCTTGCATACATTTAAAATCATTTGTTGTCTCGATAAGATAAATAAAATAAATTTTGAACTGCGTTCAGTTTTAAAGTACAAATCGCATCTTATGTATATCATTTGAATTCCAAACATTATATCTTGTAATACTTTCTATTAATGTATTTAATGACTATCGCTTGAATTTTCTTTCCAATGTGTCGATTATATGTTCTATAATATTACTTTTTACACTCTCCTCTCATATTTGTTTCCAATGGGGGTCCCTCCCCCTTTTAGGTAGTTACCTCATGCAGTTTCCATTGGTTTTAATGCTGTAAATTAGCATGCCAATAACGAGAAACTTTACCATTTTCTCTCGTTGTTCTTGTTGAGCATCATTTCTTGGAAGTTTTTTTGTTAGTATTAATATTATAATTCGGCTACTTTTCTTTAACAAAAAAATCATTTAATCCAAATTTCAAAAAATCTGAAAAGTACAGCTTATTTTGTATAATAAGCGTTGTTGGCTGCCTATCTTAATATATTATCACAATGGTTGTTATCCATTCACAATATTTCTCTCATCAAAACTTTTCACATTGAGTCTAAATTTCAAAGACTTCGAATATTAAGATTTTATTATTTTCTCTTATAGTTACAATCCGGCCATTAATTTAAACTTCACTCATCTAAATTTCTCACATTTAATCTAAATTTCTGATAGCTTCTTCTGACGAAATATGATATAAGTAATACTGGTGATCTCTATACTCACAATTGTAAATATCTCCACCCTGCGAGGGCATTTACGTCATTTAGGGGACGAAAAAAGCGCCTGCACAACTTTTGGTCTGAGCGAGACAATGCGTGCGGAGTCTCTGGGACATTCGGCACGTAGTGTGAACGCGGTTCTCTCTCCGGAGATTCCCTTCCCTCTATAAATCCATTTAATTATGAACGTTCCGGCTTGAAATAGTCTTAGTGTGCAACCCTGCTTCTTCTTCTTCTTTTTTAATTTTTCTTTTCTATCAACAGACCTTCAATTGATAAAATATATTAAATAATTACATGAGGTCTAATTGAAGTCTGTCATACAGTGGAATGGTGGTTTAACAAATGTAAAAGTGAAATAAAAAAGTTTTTTTTTTTTGCATAATTGAGTGGTCATGAGAGATTTATTGGGTTTGGAAGGGTAATTTGTTAAATCTAGAAGCGAGGCGATTGAGTGTTTTGATACATCGTGGATTTTTTTTTGTTAAAATGTATTTAGCCTTATAAATCTAGGATTAAAATGAGAATCGTCGTATGGGTTAAAAACTTATATAGTGATGTGTTATGCTTGTGACAATGTTTTTGAACAATTGTAAACAATAAAATGAAGGGTGGTTGATGGTTATGTATACATAAAAAGAAAGCGAATGATTGCTCGGCGAATGGTATTGTACATGGCAATGATAATTTCATAACGAGCTAATGGTGATTTTAGCTTGCATATTTAGACAGGTAGATATAGACATAGATGTTTTAAAATAGTAAAATCTTTGCAGTATTTATTAATTTACCAACAAAAGTGACAGGGTAATTGTAATCTCACCAAAAAATAACCAAGTAAAAGTTGCTTTGCACAAAGTTTTAGAATATTAATTGCCAAATGCTTATTGCTTTTGATGAAGACACTTTAGCGTGAGGCCGCTTGCATGCAAAATCATAAAGTCGAAATATTCCTCAGTCCAGTTTTATGTGTCGTTTAAAGACTAATGTCCATTGGGTTGACGTTAATTGCAAGACGAATATTCAGCAATCCATATCCAATAAAAATTTATTCATGCAAGCATCTTACTCACTTTATATGATCAAAGTATTTTTTTTTTTATGGTGAAAGTCAAAGCCTCGATACATAGAATCGATTTTAATTCCTGATCGTATTTCACTAACACTAGTTCTAATTTTCCCACTCAATGCAAAACACTACATTCTCATCGGATCGGGCCATCGACGTGACGACCCGGGTTTCCTATACGGCCCTGAAGTTTCTTTTGGGCCTCGTTCTCGGGAGAAGTATTTGTTGAAACCGGTCAATGAGCAAGGTTAGGCCCGGCCCAAGTGAATTGGCTCGCGCTCTCGCAAGTCGCTCCTGAGTCGTGACCCGTGTGAGCCGCGAGCAAGCTTTTTCGAAGTGAAAAAAGTTCCAACCAGTCCCGATAAGGCAGTTCATAATTTCATGAAGTCGATACCCTTATTCCACAATTATTTCAAGAGAAATTACTTAATTGGCACCGACATGTAAAAGAAAAGCCAAAACTCACTCATCTCAACGAATTCTCGTATTTCTTTAATGAAAAAAAGTAATAAAAAAATCATAAATTATGCTCACCATGATGTTTTTATTATAAATCTTTTTGTGAAACCCAAAAGTTCAAAATTGTATGTATGTGACACATTTGCTCCAAATTTTTTATGAAAAAAAAAAAACCTCAAACTTGCACTCTTGTGCGACACATTTACAATTTTTTTTTTATTATACAAAAAGTCCAAAACCTATATCCATATGCCACTTCTACCTCCGTAAAGATTTTATCAATGAGCATTGTTAAAAATCTTATATTACTGCTTACATGGATGGCAAAAGGCAGGTTCTCCTAAAGTGGCACTCGCACAACAAAAATATACCAA
Organism: Eucalyptus tenuipes; assembly: GCA_014182365.1. Lineage (NCBI taxonomy): Eukaryota > Viridiplantae > Streptophyta > Magnoliopsida > Myrtales > Myrtaceae > Eucalyptus > Eucalyptus tenuipes. The sequence goes on along the minus strand of CM024538.1, from coordinate 23,797,932 downwards.
CTCATTGTATGTTTTTATTTTCTTAATTCCTTTCTCCTTTTTATTTTTCCATGTGGCAAACTCACTAGCGATGGCAACAGCGGCGGCAACGGCACATATCTCATGAGGTACATACTAAGGAAGAAGGCAAAAGGGATAGGAAAAAGAGAAAAGAAAAAAAAAAACACATACAATAAATTGACATATTTTTGTTACGTGACTAACACGTTAATACCGCTTGACTTCCGTTGTTTAAATCCTGCAACGACTCCAACTTTAAAACCATCACTAGCCCGCCACTGATCAGTGGAAGGAAGATGAAGCAGGTCATCATGCCTCTTGTATAGATTATTATCCCATAATAATCTAACGTTACATTCGAGAGTACTTTCTTTTTTATCATTTTCATAATTTAATCCAACAACCGGCAGAAGTTTGACAACAACAAATCATTAATCAAATGCTAACCGGTCCAATATAATTCCGATCGTGCCATATGTCTTATCACGCGACAATCATAGCGGCAGTGTTCAGTGCCACACGACGAGCGAATCCACACATGGCAAAGTGGAGTGGCATTTGGCAGATTTGGAATCAGACAGGACCGGCCGGATTGGTGGATTGGAGTCCAGCAAATCTGGCCGCGGTCTAAATTAATCAGGAAAAATGAAGCTAATAGGAGGGGCACGACACGGAAGTCAACCAGTCCACCCCAATTATTTTCTAGTGACAGCGACGCGCATAGGAAAGGAAAAAGACCGGCGGCCAAATCCGCCATCCTCACACCCCCGCACGCACAACAAGACGCTTCGCTTCGTCGTTTCGCTCTCTCTTTCTTTCGCTCTCGTTCTCGCCGGGTCGCGCGTCTTCTCCGCCGTCCCATCCCTCGCCGAATCCGTAAGTCCCTCAGGCCCTCATCTCGAACCCTAGCCTTCCCTCTCTCTCGTCGTCTCGCCGTTCTTCGTCGGAGCCGTCGCGATCTCGCATTTCCCGCGGCGCGGCGGCGACGGTGCAGCTCGATCCGCGCGTTCCGTGCGATTGCACTTGACTGAGTCGGGAGGCGTGCGGTCCGGTCCGGTCCGGTCCGTCCGTCCATTGCTCGTGCTGTGTCGAGGTCGCTGGCGATGTCGGCGCTCTCTTGATTTCTCTGATCCGCGAGGTCACGGTCAGGCGACGCCGTTTTTTGATTCCGCGGGGCGGATGGAGATCGACCGATGTCTTTTGCGTTGATCGAGTAGGGATCGAGGGTTTGGTTTGCGATATATGGAGGGAGGCTGGACTGTGCGTTCGATGATATCGACTTCGTTGGGTTGACTCGTCACTGTGGATGTCCGTTTATCGAAAGCTGGATTATCAAGTGATGGCAGTCGCAAAATTATGGACGTAGAATATTTAAAGGAAGGACGATACTGGAATTTGATGCATCATTTGACTGAATGTACTCCTGGACAGTGGTTTAACATGTCTTTCCTTCTGACCCCGAGCCTGAGCCATTCTTGGTTTTCTTTTGTCTTTGATCGGTCTAGTCAAGGCAAAAGACGGAGGAAGCTGAAATTGTGAAATCGTTTCGAAAGTGGACGTTTTCCAATTATTAGGCTGAGTTTGATGTGTTAACACCTTGTTTGTTTTCGTTTCAATTCCTCCCATGCGACCCTGATGAGTTAATAACAGTGAGATTGGACTCAATTGTTTCTCTGAAATTTCTGCCGGCTCATCCTGCTTCATGGAATTCATTCCCTTTAAATTCAGGGACACCATGTGTGACGAGGGAGAAAAGACCTGTCCTCTTTGTGCTGAGGAGATGGATTTGACGGATCAGCAATTGAAACCTTGCAAATGTGGATATGAGGTCTGAAAGTTAAATATAATCTTCTCTTAGTTCCTCACTTTCATTCTGCGTTGGTTGTGCTGTGGGGAGTCTCAGTTTCTCATTTCATGTCTTACTATTCATTCATGTTCTTTGTTCTGTGCAAAGCAGTGAATTTAGATATACGAAGCTCATGGTATCCTTTGAAATTATCATCATTCTAATACCCATGTTTATCAAGATTGTTACAAAATCAAGAAACTTGGTCCTTAGAATATCAAGCTTGCGCCTGATATTTGGATCATGCTTGCCAACTATTGCCTATTATGTATGCCTCTGTCTCTCATTCAATTTCTGTGTCTATCTTAGATATGCGTTTGGTGTTGGCATCACATAATGGACATGGCAGAGAAGGATGAAACAGAGGGGCGTTGCCCAGCATGTCGAGCCCCTTATGACAAGGAGAAGATTGTAGGGACGGCTGCAAACTGTGAGAGGTGTTATTCTGATGTGCGCGATTCTGATTTGACTTCCATATCAGCTTTCTTTTGGTGATCGTATCTTTTCTATCAGATTGGTGGCTGAAATTAATACAGAGAAAAAAATGAAGTGTCAAAAGGCAAAGACAAGATCTTCAGAGGGGAGAAAGCAGTTGGGTAGTGTTCGGGTGATACAACGGAACCTTGTGTACATAGTCGGCTTGCCTCTTAACTTAGCAGATGAAGATGTGTGTGTCTCTCTCTCTGTTTTCCTTCACTCTCTCATGCAACATGGAAACTATTACCTACTCATGCTTACCCTATAAGTATAATCGGGCATTTGTTCACTCACATATACTGACTTACTGGTCCAGCTATTGATTTTTGCTGATTCAGACTGGTGGTATTATCTGTATGATATATATGCAGATTCTTCAGCGGAGAGAATACTTCAGTCAGTATGGGAAGGTTCTTAAAGTATCTATGTCCCGGACAGCTACTGGTGCCATTCAGCAGTTTCCAAACAACACCTGTAGCGTGTGAGTTGACAAATTTCCAAGAGTCTGGTCTGAAGAAATGTCATCATTCTTAATCTGTTTTTAGCTGAACAGAGTGTTGTTCTTGGAACTGTGCTGTTTTTAAATTGTTCTTTCCTGATTCGCATGAGTTTTAAGGGGAGAGTTTTTTTCCCCCCTAGATAGCTGTTTGGTCATGCACCTTCAGCTTTTGGTTATGTGGCTGATTGGCCTCTTCCGTCTTCCAATTTTTAGACTCATTGCCTGGAATTTCTTGCAGGTCTGTGATTTCTTTTGCACTTTATATTTCCTCACAAAAACATATGGTCTTAAGTAGATAGTTGCTTACAAATGTACTGTATGCTTTCCCTTAGATATATTACTTTCTCAAAAGAGGAGGAAGCAGTCCGTTGTATTCAGTCTGTTCATGGGTATGTGTTGGATGGTAGACCATTAAGGTATTTCTCATTTCCGGATATGTATTTTCCCCCTATGTTTGCTGCATAAGGCAGATCAATTTGATGATTTTGGATGACGCATTCAGGGCATGTTTTGGAACCACTAAGTACTGTCATGCATGGCTTAGAAATGCGGTATGAACCACAAATAAGATATCATCAGTCTGTTCCATTTTATGCTATGAGATAGATAGCTTTATTAAGGTTCTTTGAACTTAATTAAGCTAATGAGTATTTTCTAATCCAGCCCTGCACCAACCCAGATTGTCTCTATCTGCATGAGACTGGGTCTCAGGAGGATAGCTTCACCAAGGATGAAATGATTTCAGCATACACAAGGTCCGGTTTTTTTTTAAGTGCCGGCATTGTCTTATCCTTTTTATTTGTTCTTCTTTTGAGGGGAATAACACAAAGGTGCTGAGATCAAAGTTTCTTTTGTGGAGCTGGCCTCTTCTTATGTCAGAAGATGATTATCTTATTTTGCACTACCTCCTTTCTTTCTAGTTACTAGGATCAGTTCTATAATCATGTAAAATGGGCAATAGGAATTATTATACATGCATGAACTCATATTTTACTGGTCTACAAATTATAGTGTTGATCAGCACTTACTGAACTAGTTTGAAACACCCCCAAGTTGTTGATTTGCCGTTCTGCTATCTCTTAGATGTATTGTCAATCTTTTGATGTTTTCTACCGGTAATATCTTTATTTTGTCTATATATTTGTAAACATTTGTTGTGTGTAGGTATGGAGCCATAGTTGTGGTTTACTTACGGCAATAAACTACATGTATCTATACAAGCACATTTACGTGTATTTATAGGATTTAGCATTTTGTGAGATAGAGTTCAGAAATTGATTCATTTCGGTCCCTTTCTGCTAACGCTTAGCTGATTTAATAGAATGTGGTGACATATTATTGTGCTAACTATCTTGTTGCTTTAAAGGACTAGGGTCCAGCAAATGACAGGCAATGGCTACTGTATGCAAAGGCGCACTGGAAGTGTATTGCCACCTCCATTTGATTATAACTGCAACAGCACCTTGCCTTCTGCCACAAAACCAGATATCAATAATGCTTCAAATGTAAGATTTTAGTATGCCAGTTGTATGTTGAGCTTCTCACTGTTGAGGATTAGTTATGGCTTCCTTTCAATTATACCATGGTAAACATTCCAGAGGCATTTCATTGAATGCGCGTTCTATTATTTATGTTTAATTGATTAATTTGCTGGTGCATTTTAATCTTGCCCAATCACATTGTCTTTATGTGGATGTTGTTCAGTATGCTTGACTTTTATAGATGTTTTCTGATTTCCCTTATTATATATGTATTTTTTTTGGTAGAATGCGGCAAACGTGGTTAAAGTTTCTCTACCAAATGGAACCACTACTAGGTCGGCTACTCTTCCTGCTGCAGCTTCATGGTAACACGGTCATTATAAGTTTAAAAAACCAGAAAAACGTTGTCTGTTTCTCAATGGAACTTATCTTGACTGGTTAATCACCTAAGATGTCACAGTTTCCTATCAGCCTTTTATTTTTGAGATAATCAAAACAAACAGCGCCATTAGTTCTTTGAAATGCTTGGTACAGGGGCTGAAGGGAATACTATGCATTGATAACTATTTACTGTTATTTAGTTGTGCTACCTTTTATTTGCAACTCTCTTTGACATGTAAATTAGGGGACAGCGTGCTCAAGCTGCAACTTCAGAATGTTCTGATAGACCATACAAAGAGAAGTCTGCGATGGCTAGTGGAGTATCCATAACTGTAGTAGGTGCAGATACGGCTCAACATTCTCCACCACATGGTGATGGGGTGAAAAAGCCACCCTTGAATGATCAAAATTGTATAGCAGCTAAAATTATGTTGGGCTCGTCAAGTTGTTCAAAGCAGCACAATTGTATAGAGTCCGACTTCTCTTTGTCAGTTAAACCTGCTGCAGCAGATGGGACTCTGGCTACTAATATTACAGGTGGCAGGTTATCCGATTTAATAAGTAGCAGGGAAGGTAGAAACATTAGTAGCATGCCCCAGAACACTGTAAAATCTGCCGGGAGCACTTGTGAATCAGCTAATACTTACGCAGAGAAAGAAGAACATGCTCAAACTAATGGTAAGAGTAAGAAATTGTGCTCTGACGTATCATCATTAAGTGTGCATGGATCACTCCAGGGCGAATCATCAGGAAGTCCAGTGCCTACCTTTTGCATCTCTGATCCAGGATGGATTGTATCAATGGGGAATCAGAGTATACTGCAACAATCATGCGTGGAGAACTATAAAGAGTCTTCGCCTTTGGCAGTGGTCAGCAATGTTCCATCCAACAGGGACAGGGAGGTCTTTGTTCCGACTGATCAATTGCCAACTATGCATTCTCAAGTTGAAGAAGATGTATTATGTTTCAATAATCGAAGACTTGAAGATCCAGAAGTCTTTGATTATTCAACTTCTTTCTCTACTTCTGGAAATCGGTCTCATGTGTCAAATTGTTCCACATCTCATTCTTCACAGCATAGTGAGGTGGTTGATATCAATAATTTAAGTGCCAGTTTAATACCCATAGATAGTAATATGGAAGGAAGAAGTTCAGCAATATCTAGGCGATACCTTGAAAAGATGGTAAATGATTGTGCTGATTTGGATAGAACTTCTGAAGTTAGAGAGAGGCAATTTGGAATGTTGCGAGGCAATGGATCTAAAGTTGAGATGCACAATTCTTTAAAAGCAGGTGAAAGCAGTATGATCTCCAATATCTTGTCTCTGGATTTTGATTTGTGGAGTGATTCAATGTCCTCACCTCAGCATTTGGCTAATCTTTTGGGTGAATCAGACAAGCACGAAGGTTCTGTTAGATCTTCGAGTTACCGAAAAGTTCAAAACAGCAACCAGTCCAGGTTCTCTTTGCCAGACAAGAAGAGTCAATTACTCATGCATTTGATGTCAACCCACCTTTTACTATCACTGAGCAGATGCCTAGAAACAGATCTCTTGATGAAGATTTGGGTAAAAATTGTCGGTCATACTTACATAATCCTGCGGTTGTTAATGGGTCTCTTTCGAGATTTGAGGAGGTAGGCAATCGTGCTGCCTCTCAATCGGTTCTCTCATCTGGTAAGAACCCTGGTGAGTTCTGATTGCTTCTGTTCTATTTAAAAGTTTAGTCTTTTTCAGTAAATTTCATTTCTATATCATGAAAGTTTGCCATATCTAGTTTGCTATTCATATTTACTGATCTGTTTGCACAATACTTGTGATCTTGCCTGAAGTTTGGAGTTTATTGTCTGTCTTGATGGGTACATCATCACCTCTTGTTTGGATGCATATTTTTCTGTGACATGACAATAGAACGTAAATCCATGTGAGGAGATGATAATGAAAGATGTGGAGTATTTAGAGCTTTTGAGGATCCAATTTATAGAATTGAGAACAGTGAATAGGATTCATATTGCCAAGCCCATTTAGTGGGCTTGCATATGTCATTGTTGTCGTTTTTGTCATCATAATATGCTGATAGGCCATTAATTATGATTTTTTTCTTGGAGCTTGTTTGCGCTTCTTATATCTTGTACTTATGATTTTCCCACTTCAAATAGTATCCCCAACTGGAAAGACCTATTGCGATACATGAAACTACTATGTCATTTCAAGATTGTTCCCGCAGTGGTAGATGTTCACATTCTATAGATACAGATAGCTTATGATCTCAAGAATGTCCTAGGGAGGATATAGCTGGAAATATTGCATGAATATGGAGAAATGAAATGTAAGATGCTAAATTCTGGGATTGTTTGGGAGTTAGATTAATTTTGGTGGTTTTTCCAGAGAGGCTTTGGTTGGGTTCCTTTCTATGGGGGTACTTAATTGATTCTCCTTTGCATTAAAGGGTACTTTTGTAAGCATTATTTTTTTAGAAACATATTTCTTTATTCATAAAAAGTGGTCAGATTTTGTTTTTCCTGTTTGGTTTGGTCCTGTTCATGTTACTGTCACTTTCACTGCTTAGGTTGGTCCTTTTTTTCCTGTCAGGCAGGTCCTCTTTCTATCTAAATTCTTTGCACATGCTTGCTTAGGGTCTGTTTGTTAACTGGCCAAATAATAACTAATTATATTCTTTTGTTCTCTGGAACAAAAAAAGAACAGAAATCCATTTGATAACTTCTTTATTCTCGAGAATAAATTTGGGACAGAATTAGGAAGTAGAAAAAATTTATTTCTTTGTTGTCGGAATAATTCTAAAATCAAGCCAATATTTTTTTTCTTTTCTTTTCTTTTCTTCTTTTCCTGTTCTTTCCTTTTCTCTTCTTCCTCATTGTCGGTTGCCGACCACGGCGATGGCCGGCGATTGGCTGGGCGAGGTCTGGCAAGTGCATTGGAGCCTCTCTAGATGTGGGTGAGGCTGAGCCTTACCGGTGGCTGGGCGAGCTCGCTTGGCCAATAGGGAGGCTTGACCAGCCATCGGCGAGGCTCGGCCTTGCCAAGCCTCGCCGCTAGCTGCCGCAAGACTATGGCTGACGACCAGCTAGAGAAAAAGAAGAGGGATGGAAAAAGATAAAGAAAAAAAGGAGAGAGAAGAAAACAAAAAAGAGAAAAATATTCAAAGTTTTAAAAAATTAAAAGAAATTCTAATTCATAAAAGAATTTGAGATTTTACTAAACGCATTTTTGTCTTGGGAATAGAAATTTTTGACAATTACCAAATACTTTCAAATGCTTAGAAACTCGTCCGAGGAACAAAATAAAAAAGAATTATTTCTAAGCAGAAATTGTTCTCGTGAAGAGAATAGTTACCAAATACACCGTTAGTTTCTCCTTATTTTATGTTGGCTCTCTGTGGTCACGAAAGCAATAATTTTATTGCATTGTGACAGCAAAATCACGAGTTGTGGTCCAAGACTCAAGTTTAACTGCTTAAAGCATGCACTAATCATTGCTTCCATTGCTCCATGGCTTTAATCTGTTTGTGTTCCCTTGCATGTGCGTGGCTTTAAAAATATCAAGTTGTCCGTTACCTGTTATTAGGTTTTCATATAGTTAGTGTAACTTTCTTTTGTTGTGATTAACCAATCAGGCCAATTCTCACTTCTTGAATTTCATGCTTTTGACTTTAAGTTCATCAACATTTTCCATGCTGCATGATATATGGTCTTAGCTCTCTGATTATATCTATTGCTGTCATTTCCCTGGACAAATTGTTGCTACATGCAAGCTAAGGTTTATTGTTGTACAAAAACCTTTATTTAGAACTTTTGGAAGATGGCTTGAATTGTACAATTACTTTCTGTCAACCACTGAAGAGTTATGGCCAGTTTCCCTGATTGTTGGTTTACTTGGATTATATGAGTCCTAATCTTACTGTGATTTCTGTTGTTATCTGGTTGATGATGCTTAAGAAAGATAAATTTGGTAATTTTATGTGCTACACTATGCATAAAATGCCTTTACAAACATAGCACTTTGGCTGGTGTTGAGCTTGCAACTTTAGTGTAACTATGCATCTCAATTTTATTTTGACTGTTCATTTCCTGAATTCAAAAGGTTCCACTTATTTATGTCTTCTGCTATAAATATGTTTTGTTGCTGTAGTGCTTTTTGGGTGCCTAGTAGCTTCCTGACTTTCTTGTTTAACTACTGGTAGGTTCAAGATCTCAAATTTCTGCTCCGCCTGGTTTCTCTGTTCCCAATAAAGCACCTCCACCAGGGTTTTCTTCTCATGAGAGAACTGATAGGAATTTTGACACTTATTTGGGTGAGATATTATGTGATTCAGCGAGTTCTTTTTAGTACTTTTGTGCTTGAAATAATTGCTATAATTTTCTATCTCAGGGAACCATTTGCCTGACATCAACTTGTTGAGAAATTCATATCAGACACAACCAAATGCAAGTGTCAACAGTACAGGAGACATTGAATTCATGGATCCTGCTATTTTAGCTGTTGGCAGAGGGACGATTCAAGGTGGTTTCAATAGCCCATCATTCGATCTTGGGTCATTATCTCAACAATTGAATACTTTGGACAGTGATGCTGGACATAATTTATTAATGAAAAGATCTTTTCCTGGACACTCGAATTTAAGATACGAGACGAGTGCAGGTTATGCTTCTCTTAATAATTCCTTTGACATTGCTTCGAGGATTTTTGATCGGTCACAAATGGGAAATGTATCATCTTACACGCAGCTTTCTCTCCAAAGGAGTATGTCCAATGGCCGCTGGAGTGGTCGGAACACCATTCCTGATGGAGATGGTCTGGTTATGGCTGAGTTGCTTAGAAATGAGAGGCTTGGAATTAATAAGATCTGCGACAGTCTTGAGAATCAGAAGTATTGCATGCCTAGTTCAGGGGATCTGTGTAACAGATCATTTGGGATGTGATTTCCATCAAATGCAATGTTTGCTGATTGTTTGTGAGGGCTGTTGTTTATCCACTTTGTGCAAGATATTACCTTACTTGAGGTGGGACGGAATCTTGACAGCTCTCGCTGGGCCTATTGAGGGATAGAACTTTAGACATTTGGCGGTCTTCATGCTCGGCAGGTAAATGTACGACATTTGCATCAGAATTATTCTTTGAACCCAATACTGTTGGAGTGTTGGGACTTTAAGCGTGCGGGCTTCTGAGGACTCATAAGTTGCAAAAGAAGTTTTTCCTTGCATCCAAATGTATTATTTGTTAGCATATATGTAATCTTTTCTTCCTTGTTATGAAGAACATGTGCATATATCTTCTTCCTCGATTCCAAATGCATTTTCTATTGGTATGCTGTTTTTTCCAACCCCACTAACCTTTTATTTCTTTTTAATTTTGGGGTGTGATTGCAGGTGATTTCTGCCATAGTTTATGTGCCAAACACGAAAGATTAGCAGTGCAGTGCGCTGTGTAATCAAACCTGGCTGGTTAGTTCACGTGTGCCCTTTGCTGATCACTGTTGATATATGCAGACATTGATCTCAACCCTCCTTGTCCCGGGTAACAATTTTTGTGGGGCAACAATGCAGCAGGAGATATCGAGTAGGAAATGGACTGAGAATGAATGTTCTCTTTGGTGTTGGATTGTTGCTTCAATCGGCCTGCTTGAGCACTTCCCCTTGGCCTTCTTATCACCAACATCAGGAGGTACTCTGGATTTCTGATGGTAGCACATGCCCAAGCTACGGTTTCTGTCTGCAGTCCTAGGGAGCGATGCGTTGCAGTTCACTTATTTGCGTTAGCTGCTTGTTATACTAGTGGAATGGATGGAAATTCAGTTTGTCCATGTTTATGTTAAATTGATTACCCTGAAATGGTGCAAGACCGATTCAGTACCAGTTGAGTTCACTTTGTTATGTTGCTGGCATCAATATGTCATGGAATCATCGTTAAGACGTTTTCTTTGCTTCAATATATCATGGAATCATGTTTAAGACGATCTTCTCCGTGGCAGTTGGAAATTCGTATTTTAGTAAAAGCAAAAATGTTGGGGGATGAGAGTAAGAGGTTCTTGTGAGAGTTCACCTCCCAATGGGTTCTACAGCCGAGGCTTCGGAGGCTCGGAGTTATGATCTTAAACCTAGTGGCGTCAGACCTGTATTAGCTTTTGTTTTAGGATGAACGTTCGTGCTTTGAGTCGTGCATCTGGACTAGCGATGTCAAACAAGGCGGCCCGGCCTGCCCCAAGCCCGCGCCTGGAACGACCCGTTTTGTTAAGGGGCTATGATGGGCCGGCCCATTTGATTTCCTGCCCTTTTGGGCCATTTTATACAATTTGTTGGGCCCATCAACAGTAGCCCGCCGCTACTTATCAGTTACCATTTGCTATCATCTGCTGAGGCCCTATTTAGTAACCGGCCGAATAGTATCTAATTCAATTATTTTATTTTCCGGAACAAAAATAGAATAGAAATCCGTTTGGTAAAGTGTGATCAACCCCCGGTAAGGCCGAGCTCGCCCCGCCATTGGTAGGCTCGAACTCACCCAACCATCGATGAGGCTCAGCCTCACTAAACCACAATGAGGTCAATGTCGCCTAGCCATGGCGAGGCTGATCTCGTGGTGGTTGAGCACGGTTAAGCCTCTTGATGGGTGACCAAGTGAGGTCTAGTCTCGTCAATGGCTATGCAAGTTTGGTCTTGTTGAGGGCCAACGATGCTCCAGCAAGGTCGGCAACTAGCTCAAGGAAGAAGAGAAAAAAAAAATGTAATAAAATTATTTAAAAAATAAAGGAAAATTTAAGTCACAAAAGAATTTGTGAATCATACCAAACACACGTATTTTTATTCAGGAAATAAATAAAAATTTTGGACAATTATCAAACCACTTTAAATGCTCAGAAGCTCATTCACGAAACAGAATTAGAAAAAAAATCATTTTTGGGTAGAAATTATGCTTAAAAACAAGATAGTTACTAAACGCATTCTAAACCACAAATAGTTGGGATGGTCGGGTTACTACATGGCCCCTGTCCAGACAACCGTCTCAAATGTTGTGCCGAACTGAGAGCGACCTTGCTAGTTTACATACACACCGCCTCTTTCGTTAGACCCGATTACCAATCAAATCCGGCTGGCCTATTGGCCTCGACAAGAAAACTCTTTAAGAGGGTAGGTACGAGTACGCATTCTTTTTGGATCCCGCCTAATAAGTATGTCCTAGTAACGAGGACCAATAGAATTGCCAGAACGAAACTTGCACTCTGGTTTTGTAGGCGTCCACTCCTAGGATTAAATCGTATCGTGATAGGGACCATTAGAGCGAAATTAAATTGGTCAACGTCGGGAGCAAATAAGTACGTCTAAAGTACGGATGATTCTACCAGGGGAATCAAAATGACCTTTGCCTTTCGTGTCGCTATCTGCACAAAACAATTGCATGTTAAGGAGTCAGAATAAAAATTCTATGAGTGCGATGTCGACCCAAACGATACAGGAAACTCTGAAGACCAGGCTATTAGTTGTTTTTGCCGTTGGTTCATCATAGAGAAGATAACTTATATCGGCGGTCATGGAGATGTCATCTGATCGTTGCATCGAGAGGAATTGGAGGCAACTGTATCGGGAGGAGGGAAGCGAGACAGTGGTGATGCAACCATGGCAGCGGAGTAAGGAGGGACTGAATATGGGAATCCTGATGATGCTGCAGTCGAGGACGGTGGCACTGAAGCAGCACTGGTACTGACTTGGTCACGCATTGGCCAGGCCCAGTGCAATCCTTGCGAGGAAGGGACTTCATTTCTCTGCTCAGTATCTTTTTCCTGCATAACCAGTGCAGATTCCATCATGATTAGGAATCATAGAGATTTCGAGAAGCCTTTTTATCATCATTGTCTTTGACTCTGCAATTAGTTATCTAATGCCATCAATCCAAGTATTCAGATATCCAGATTTACCACCAGAAGATCTGAGTTAATGGCCAGTCATGCAGATCGACAAGCATTGGAAAATAGTCTCTTGTAAGCAGTTCAATTAAATCAATGGCCAAACGCAAAAAACCTGAAATTTCCAACCCGACAAGTATTGCAAGGTCCTATAGCTATCTGCACAACTTTGGTCATGACAATTGTGTTGGTATTTCGGAGAATGAAACATGCAGTTGGATCTTTTCAGAGAGTCAATTCTTATATATTCTCTAGAGAAGTCAAACAGAATCTTTACCTCATTTGAGAAGAAACGAGGGTATACACAGTTCTGAGAAGAATGATGGTGGGATGTCATTGATAAACCTCTGAGTGCTGAGTCACCTAGTACTGCCGAAGCAAAATTAGGTATCTGCAAAATAGTATACAAAGAATATGAGCAGCTATTAATACTGGCAACTGTATAATTTCCACCGTCCAGCAGAAGTATGGCAAACAAGTTTGCACGCTACATAAAAGCTGTCACACCAGAAGATAATCCCTCTGTCTACATCCACCATGGCTTGCAGAGCCGAGGGATTAATTTTCAATAGGGACATGAGGATCGATTATGGCAAAGTGCAAAAAGGAATAAAAATCATGTTGCTTATAAGATTACCCCTGAAAATGTCTCAGCATGGCATGGTAGGTGCTCATCAGTATCCTTCAATGAACTTCCAAAGGAAGGGGCTGACATGCCCAAGTTCAGTTCCAGATTGTGGTCGCTACCTGCATTAAATGTTTTAAGATATACCAGTCCATCACTTGGAAAGACAGGATCTCAGATACTTTCTATTCAAAGCGAGCTAAAAAGGAAATGATAGTATCGGATAATACCTTCATTCATAGCCACAGGAATCATCTGCCCTTCATAAGAACTTGGTTCAAAGTTGGTGACAGCTTCTCTTCCATTATATCTGATTGCTGCCTTGTCATAAGCCCTGACGTCCAGAATATTAGACCACAGACATGTTGGATAGAATTAGGAATCATAATGAGGTTGAGAGTTTTCTATTAACAAATTTTGGATCAGGTAATTCATGATCTTTAAGACCTTGCAGCTTCTACTTCACTGTCGAAGAGCCCAAGGTATATATACCTGCATGCAAGCATTGCAATCTCCAAAATGAAAATGCCATGTCTTTTCTCTAGATAAGCATAAAAAGAACCCCAGCCAAACATTTTCTTCGATATAGGATTTTCAAATATTCCTCAAGTAGAGGGACAAGCAAAAGCCCTCTGAGAACTAGCAGTTAGAAGATAATAGTGCGAGCAGATGCTTAGGTGAAAGTAAGGGCAAGGTAAAACAGCATGAGCCAGCATCTTACTTCTTGCCAAGAAATTGTCCCATTCTAGCCTCCCACCGACCGCACTTGTGCAATGTCACGCCTCGATATTTGGAACTCCCTCTTGAAAAGCCAGTGCTTTGTCTACGAAGAATGTGGACAAAATCTTCCTTGGATAGACTCTTCATCTGTGCCGATACAACAATCAAGGCAAGACCCTAAGCAAACTCAATATATCTTTGGAGAAAGGAAGAAGGCAAACAGAGAACAAGAATAAAGAGAATTGTCAAATGGAACGGATAAAACTATGAATACCTGCTTCAGATCCTCCTCATAGTCACTCATATGGAAGTTGATGTCTGCATCTACTCCTCTGAATTTAATGGCAGCCCGATCATAGGCTCTGAATGCATGAATTCCAGATAAAGAGAATCATTAATTTGAGTTGAATAAACAAATTGAAAGGACAATTGCTTCAGTACACAACACACTAATTACCTAGCTGCAGCCTGAGCCGTGTCAAATCCACCTAAAGAAAAACCATCTCGGATCACTAAATCATTCGACAACGTAAAGTAGACGCAAAGTACATCGATAACGGGAAAAAAGTCAAACACATACATATCTGATAATATGTCATGTACTCACCTAAATATACCTGTTTTCCACAGTCCCTGCACCGAAAGAAACACGCAAAAACCCATAGTCAACACTAAAATCAAACCGAAGATTTCATACTGAAGCAACTAAAAGGCCATATTCGTTCTTTTTCATAAATTGCGGGGAAGAAAAATTTGAGGACAACGACATGTAGGGAAACTTCCGAGAGTTCAGGAACGGTAATAAGTGATAAATGCATCAAAAGCCTCTCTCCAACCCGTCACGCACGAAAGCCACGTAGCACAGGAAATTCCCCCAATTAGAAAATCCATCCATCCCTTCGGTGATTTAAGAACAATTAGGAGGTTCAATTATAGAAGCCCATGGTTTTCCGGATTCAACGTTGATTAAGTTCAAAATTAGCAGCATCAATTTACTGAAACAGAATACGAGTTAATCGACCGACCAAATATGCGATTCCCATCGTCCAGTCCTCCGGTAAAACGTGACTCCCCTGAACTCCGAGCTCTTCGACTTCGGACCTCTCCTGCTCTTCTTCGCTTGCTGCGATTGCTGTTGCGGCATTACACGCGCGTGACTCCCTCCTCCGCGTCCGCTGCCGCCGTTCCCGAAGGAAAGCTCCATCGGCATCTCTCCAGGGGAACACTCCTCTTCTTTCAGCGGGAACAGCTCCTTCGTCTCGACGGCGTCGTTCCGCCCGCCGCCGGCCTTCACGATGCCGAACTGGAAGGTGTGCACGTCGCCGGCGGCGCGTGCGGAGGACGACTCGTCGTCGCCGGCGTCGGCATTGACGATCGACGAGTTCGATGTCCCCGATTCGTCCATTTGATTCCCCGAGACGTCGGAAAGCTTCTCCTCCTGAAAAGAGCTCTCCGCGGAGAGGACATTGAGGTTGAGATCCAGCATCGCCGCTCCAATCGATCGTCCGCAACCGCAGAGAGGCAGTCTCCTCCCGCGCGCTCCCCGAACTGGCTTCGCTTCAACGGCTCGCGCTCGTCATCTGACAGTCGATCGATTCAGTGGCGAACGAGTAAGGATCACCTCCACCTAAATATACCGGAGCTCCAAAACGAAAACGAAAACTCACAGAGACAGAGAGAGAGAGAGGTGACCGGAGAAAGGAGGACAGGTCGCCGATTCCGTCGCCGCTTCTTCCGGTCGGTGGAGCAGCCGGAGATGCTATCCGGCGGCTGCCAGAGGACAGAGCGAGTTGCTGCGGAAGAAGGATCGACGACTTCCGACCAATCGCATTCCCCGATCACTCCACGACGGCAATGATCGCCGGCGACAGAGAGAGAGATGGACGCGACGTGATGAAGGAACAGCTCGGACTCTGATTTTACAGAGAAGGAGAGAGAGAGAGGGAGGGGAAGGAATATATAAGCATTTTCTCTCTCTCTCTCTCTCTCTCTCTCTCTCTCGCGCGCGCGGAACCGGCTCGGGCGGTGGCCGGTCGCCTCCCCTCGCGATCCCAACGGCCCCCGCACCGTGCCATGGTTTCTTTCCACTTTTGTACAAGCACTAGTGGCTTCCCGCTGACAGCCCCGCGTACCGAATTCCGGGAGGAAATACACGGGCCGTCCGTTCGCGGGAAATCGGAGGGCTCACGCGCGGCGGCCGTACGATATTCCAAAAGGGCAAAGCCCCGGTCAATGCCAATCATGGCGAGCTTTCACGTTGGTTTTGTGAGTTCGGAATCGTACGTCCCGGGTATTTTGGGACGACTCTTCGAAGAGGAAAGTTCCCCAATTGCGATCCGCTTAGAGTTCAATTACGGGGTAATGACACGTATGACGCCTAAACTTTAACTTAACCTGTAATATAATCTTTAAAATTTTAATTTATTTAATATGATTCTTAAGCATTTACTTTATTTGATGTGATCCCTAATTTTTTTTGTTTATATTTGATCTATTCCCCATAACCGTATGATAATATTAAATATTATCTCTGAATTTAAATTAACCGAAAGATAATATTGAAAGATAACATGAACATTTTCATTTAAAATGTGTACCAATATTTTAGGAATTACATTGAATAAATTTAAAGTTATGGACAACATTGTAAATTAGGCTAAACTTCAATGAATATATTGAACAAATTAAAAATTCAAATATCATGTTACATATGGGATTAAAGTTCAATTATCATTTGTCTCACTTTCCCATTAATTAGTATGTGCATTTCAATGACTATTTGGGCTTTTCTACTTGACACAACAAACTTGTAAGTTCTTCATGTTTATCTCTATACTATATCAATTTTCTTTAGAGAATTTGATCATTAATTTATTTCCGATTGTTGATTTTTTGAATTTCTCGCCTCTTTTAGGTTCGGTTTTGCGCATTACTATTCGATAGAACACAAGGCAAAGTAAAATGTGATTGTACATGAATGGATAATAGGAGTGATTGATTTAAGGTAAGTAAGTTCCAAAGTCACAATTTAGAATTCTTTATTATTCTTTTGAAAAATTGAAATCCGAATTGATACATAAGTATCTGCTAGTCAACTAGAGAAAAGTACCGTATATGTTACAAAGAGCTGTGAGGGTATACAAATTAATGAACCTAATTCTTGGACAAGCACACTTTTCTCACGTACCCACAAATTTAACTAATGTGGGCCACAAATAGAGTTGCCATTTACTTATTTCCTTCTTTTTTGGGATGGACGTGCAATTTTTGTAGCCAAAATGCATTGAGGTATATAATTTCATCGTGAACGAATATTGATTCCTCATCATTCGATGCTATACGATAATACAATGCTTAAACTAGGGAATTGATTGTAGGGAAAATATGGTTTTGAATTGGGTAGTACAATGAAGGCGGATTTTTAGAGTACTCAAGTCAGATTTTGAGCTATGATATCACTTTCTTTAAGGATTTATTTGCCCCACAAAGTTGCTAATGATCATCGGCAAATTTCCTCCAAAATACAACAAAGTCTCAAATGAGAATACTAGATAGCAATTCTAGTATTTCTCCAGGGTCTCTCTAGGAAACAATTGAAAATATGGCTATAGTGAAAAGATGGCTATAGTTTTTTCAGAAATAAGGCTTGAAATGATAAAAATGATCACACTATTTTCTTCTGAAAACAAACATGTATATATAAAACATTCTTAAAATGTAAACAACTTCACGAAAGGTTGCAAAGCGAACTAAATATATCCTTCGAAAATTGTCCAGATGAACAAAGACGTTCATTCGTAATAAGTTAAAAAAACGAACAAATGCAACCCTTCAGAAAATGTTGCAAACTGAAGGAGTATCTTTTTCAAAGGTTGTCTTGAAAAGACACAAACAAAAATTTGGAATAAAAAAATAGTATTATATAATAAATAAAATTTCGAAACTATTATATATTAATTTTTTTAATTTCCGAAAATTCTCAATAAATAAAAACAACCTTTGAATTGATTACAGTTAATAAGATAACCATACGAAATAAAAAATAAAAATAAAATAACAAACGGATTAGTGCTAATTATTCGCGCACCCGCACGAGAGTATGATAAGGTTTAGCCCACACCCAATCATTCATTTAGGTACACAAAGGAAACTCCACACTTATTAATTGGCCCACTTCTTCTCACTTTTCCTACGTGGAATAAAGAAAATGCATTTAGTCTGTTTTTACAAATAAACTTCCAACATTGATCTGGTAATAATTTGTTGTAAGAATTTCATTTTCTTCTAACTAACCCTAATTACTCAAACGGAAATACATATAGCCGACAAAATAAGATGAAAAAAGGAAGGAAAACAGTACCGTACTACAGATTTGCGGCTGATATTTATGAACTACGTAGGGAGGCAAGTGCAGAGAACGAAACAAAAAAGGAAAAGGTTAAAATGCCCACTGTTGATCCATGGATTGGTCCCCACCAACACAGGAGGCATCATGTTTTGCATGTTGTCCGCCTTCTCAACCCTTTTTTTTTTTCCTTTTTTGTGGAGCGATCATTGTTGTTGATGCTCTTTTCATTTTAAGTGGGCCAATTAGCAGCCGATTGGCCCGAAAATATTTATCTTTTTGCCCCGTATAAAAAGCAGAATTGCAACGTAGCGTCCCTTCGATGGTTTTTCTTCTAATTTTTCTATGGTGCTTTCTGAGTCACCCCCTCCCTATATTACTGCTGTCTAGAACTAGATTGCTACTAGCTAGCCTGTTTTTTTTTTTTTTTTTGTTCTTTTGTTCGTAATAATATATTAAGGTATCCCACGTTGTTTGTTGGTTGGGTAGGATTTTCTGGTATGGTCTTTGAGTTGGGTTTTGCCCAAATTTTTTCAAGTGCATAGTTCCATCAAATTTCATTTGT
Source organism: Eucalyptus tenuipes (assembly GCA_014182365.1). Taxonomy (NCBI): domain Eukaryota; kingdom Viridiplantae; phylum Streptophyta; class Magnoliopsida; order Myrtales; family Myrtaceae; genus Eucalyptus; species Eucalyptus tenuipes. Next base: position 23,779,076 of record CM024538.1, on the reverse strand, counting down.
TATTCCTAACTTGACTTTTATGAGAGAGAGCATCAAAAGTATCTCGCATCACTTGTTTATGATATTTCTATGCTTTTTATACATACGTGACGATTTTCTATTTATTGGCTTACACTTTTCAATTGGGCTTCTCTAAAAATATAAATAAGAATTGGAGGCTAAAACATGTATCCAAGTCAAGCAACTTGGCTAAGGAAAAAGCAAAAGAGAAACCCCATTGATGTGGAGGTTAAACCCAAGCAAATGAGTTGTCCTTGGGAGAAGTCAAATGTCAACTTTTAGAAGAGAGTGGAACGGATGATTTTTTTTTTTTTTTGAACTTTTTTTGGTTGGGTGTCGTTGGCGTGAGAACAATGAAAGAAAGCAAGTTTCATGTTCTTTATTTCTTGTCCCACCATTGAGACTTTCAAAGTAGGGCGGTCCTAAGTTTGCCAGAAAAACAGAAACAAAAGATTGTAAAGTCCAAAGTTTTCATGGCTACCTACTATTTGCTAGCCCCATTTGTTTGACCAGATGCACCACCTTATGAATAGATTAAGTGAATGCATAGACCCCAACTGCTTTGATTTCAATGGCACCTCAAGTAAGGTGAACCACTTTCTTTTGGAAAAACCTATCCCTCTATGTAGAACAAATTTCATTATATGTTAATTCAGTAACACCCTCGAGATCTTCTATCTTCTTATTGCATCTCAAGACTTATTCAGTTTCACAATGATTTTTTTCCTAAGGAAAAGATTTTGCTAAAGAGTGCCTCAAGTTTCTAAGGTAATGATTGTGCGAGTCACGAGATTAATCGGTTGTATTGAAAATTATAACACTTCATTATATAGTTTCTTACAAATGTCTTTCAGAAAATTAGTGGCACATGTCATCATCATAAATAAATATCTTTTATAAATTACATGGATTGAGACATTAAGGAATCTCCATCCCGACTGATCACGCCAATCGGTAAGCAGAGTGTAGAACACTTAAAGCAATTCGAGTATATAACACCTTTAAGCAACTTCAAACTCACTCATTGGCTTGATTGTGTCCCACAAATAACTACAAAAGAAATAGACTCCCAACATTCAACACCACGAGGGAGATTTATAATGAGATAGCGTTAATATTGCACTGCTTAGTTCTATCTTCCTCGTCAAAAAAAGTATGCGATGTTTTTTCATGAAAAATGCTTTATTTGAAAAGTATTTTTCTGAAAATGGAGCCTAAAGTTCATTACTAGGTCACCGCCGATAATTCACATCATCAAACCTAAGTTCATGTGGTTCTATCGTTGAATCCATAATCAAGCTTTGCTACTCTTTATGTATATCTTCCCTCAAAATGGCGCTGGAATTACATCCAGAACGTTTTTCACGAGTCCTGAAACTAATCTATTTATGAATTATTTTCTCGGACGGTCCAACAGAAACGACAAAAAAGCTGAGGGAGAAGCATATAATTAAAAATCAAACCTTGTACAGGACAAATTAGGTGGAGGCAACGTTGCTATCCATGGCCGGTACCGAATTAACCACGAGCTAAACAAGGGCGAACGAGGCACCGTAGAAAACACTGGCCGTCCTAGGATGAACGGAGTCGCAACACGTTGCTTTGGGAACATAGTCGTCGCAAATGTTGACCATCGTGGGATTTTCTCGACCGGTAGAATCTATCTAAGGGGGACATTTTGCGACCCCCTTTTCAGAAAAAAAGGTGGTGGGTTTATTCTTTTTTGACCCGAGGTCGAAATTCTTAATATTTTAATGAAGATAATTCTTCGGATAAATCCTTTAGTTAGTTGGCCGCCATAACTGAGAGATTCCTGCTTCTTCCCCTTTCGGCCTTGTCCGAGATTTGGAACTGTCTCATCAATGTCGTGCCTGTGAAAACAGGATGATTCTCGTGAAACGCAGCATCTCGCGAAAGAACGAGCGATCGCAATCAGCCGTTCCAGAGAGTTCATTTCATTTCCTCGGTCTTCTGTAAACCCTGAATGCCAAGCAAAGAAATCACTTCGATGGGAAAACCCTCTTTACCTTCGCTACTACATAGAAAGTCTCATATAAAAAACCCGATCAACATCGATAGGTAGGTACATTTCATTATTTAGAAACAAGGAAATAAATGGATGAAGAACGACTCGCATGTTTTGATTATCGTTTGGTACAATGATACGCGTCTGTGATGATTTACATGTTTTAAACGAGCGAAGAAGATGACGCGGAAAATGACTGAGTGCTGGGCAAATCTTTTCACTGTTTTATTAAACATGTGAAGAACAACGCTGGCCCCATGCACAACCAACATACCATGATATTCACGGTGCTGCCGACCAGAAAATCATGCAACAAAAGATGATCATTCCGTTGCCGACTTCGATATAATATGACTCGATAAAGATAAAGATGCCCTTCGTTGCTTATTCGCAGCTTTGTGTCGAGCAATTTGTTATTCTTTTCGAATCGCTTAGCCTCGAACTGCTCGGCCAAAAGTGGCAAGGAAGCTCCAATACTTGTATGGCATGATTATTATGAGTTTCCAAAGTTGGATTATACAAATGATGGAATTCAATCTTGCTCAGACATCATCATCATCATCATCTCTCTCTCTCTCTCTCTCGTATCCGTTCCTTAATTATAACGCTTCTACTAATGAATGGTTTCATCATCTTATGTGCATGCATCTTCTCATCGTTGTGGGTGGAGTAATGGGAAGCATGTGAAAAAGTGGGCACAACATCCCACCATTGCCAGGTTCCAAACCCAACTGGCTTTTTGCTTCTCTCGCTCTCCATTCTTTCCTTTTTGTTTTCCTAAGCATGCTTTATCTTTTTGTCGACCAATGAGAATATAAAACCAAATACCGTTCGATGCCGACAAGCGCGTTGTACATATTTATATCACGTGTTATGTTCAACGCTAGATCTGTTGATTGTTGAGATACACTGAGCACATACGGTTGACTAGCGTCTGATCCACAATACACGAGAATCCAATACCATGAAAGGGGTTATGTTTAGAACAAGAGTTTTAGCATATACAGATATTCAAGTCCCTTGCGGTAGCTAATATAATACTTTTTGGCATCAGTTTCTAATGCACAAGATCTATATGAAGGCGAATGCAGAGTATACTACCAAGATAATATGCTATTTTACCATTCTAAGATCTCTAATACTTAATAGAAATTTAAAGGGAAATGGGGAGAATTAGCTTTACATGATTAAAGCGCACAAACACACGATTTTATTAGTGAAGACTAGTCTTGCCTTGACATATTACCTGACAAGCCATTGGCTATATTTTGCATAAAAAAATAATGTGCATGGAGGGTGAGATTGAGAGAGATGTTAATATAGTTTGCAGTTTTGAACCTACATAGTTATTAGCATCCAATCCACGATAACGAGAATCTGTGTTATAGATCGTAACGTAAGAGAAATATAAGGAATTACTTGTGAGTCATTGGCTACTAAGAAAAAGTGGAGAGAGAGAAAGGTTTGAATTGATTTAGTACATTCCTATTTAGGTAAACCTCCTAACCTTAAAAAGCTATCACTAAACCCATAATATTTCCGCTTCTGGTAACATCAGACCAAACCACTTCTCTCCCTAGCCCCACCACCAATCCCACGATTTAAGGTTGGGACGCCCCGGCAACCGGCTGTAGCCGGTCGCACCAGCTAACCCGCTCCTCAAAGGCGCTTCCTCCCAGTTAATCAATTTTTTCCTGCCAATTCCCACCTGCCACGTGCTTGCTCCGTCCACTTTCTGCGAACTCCCCATCCGGACCGTCCACCTACTCCCCCCACGGTCAACGTCGCTGATGTCATTATTCTGATCCGACGCTTGTCGTTGCTTCGGGCTATCCCGAGAAGAAACGCTAACCATATTCTATTTCGGACTACTTTCCCGAAGCTGAAGTCCCGTCCACCGCGAATAGAAAAATCATTTTATCAAATGGGGAAAAGAAACGATCAATCGGCCAATATCATGTGGCACTCGCTAGGCATATTTTATTAATAATTAGTATTCTTATTTTAGAAGTATTTGATTCGATGTATAACTTGTGATGTATTGAGAAGTGGAAACTTAATTTATCGTTATTGCTTAGAGCATATCTTGATATATTCGTCCAAAAAGTTTATAATTAAAGGAGTTCATCTACCATGCCATGCTTTTATCCCATGAACATGGTGTTGTCAGGTCCTATTGAATGCAAAAAAGATTTTGTACAATAAAAACTAGAGACGCATATAATGATTTTATAAATAGATTGATCGAACCCATGTTTCACATCCCAAATGCGTAATAATATTCATGGACATTATATTTCACTAAAAACTAAAGACGATAAGAATCAAAGACAATATGAGTAAAGCTGACAAGAGCGTCATTGATTAATATGTTTGATAATCCACATAAATAAAGTTCATCCAACCGAATCATATGCTAGAGTGGGAATTTTATTAATGAAGAGTCGCTATCTCGCTCACATAAAAATTCAACCATGTGAAACCCGACCATTAAACATGTTTTGATTGAGAATGATTGAAAGCGAAATTGAGCGAGAAAAAATGAATCATGGGATTGTGATTATCATAATTAATAAATATAGCCTTGACTGAGTATATGGAGAGAGGACATGATTGATGAGTGTCATGCTAACCACTTGGAGGCCATAATAGCAGGCATTCTATGTGAGAAAATCACACTTGCATTTTTTTTTCTTTGCAAATTGTCAATTGCCGTCACTTTTTGGCCTTCTTTCATCTGTTCTTTGAGCAGTCGGTACACGAGATTATTGCCCTTTGAATCCTTGGCTTCCCAGACATCTAAGGTGACCATATGTAATGAGTCAAGTTCCCAAAACAATAGGATCTGATTTGCTTTTGTTTTTTACCATCATGGTAAAACAAAGTATAATGATCCTCGTTGGCATATGGCCTTGCACTTGCACCACACAGACAATTTTTCGAATAAAGCGACGACCTTTTTGGTTGCAAAACCAGCAAAAAAATTAAAATCTTAGCACGCATCAAGAAATCGACGAAGTTCGTCCTTTTTTAAAAATTGAGTCGCCTGGAAACAAATTATATACGCATAATCAATACGTGAATGAAGCAAGACATTTCTGTATCTTATTTTATTCATTTTTCTTATTTTGAATTTTCATAAGGTTTGAGAGTTTTTAGCGATGGTCTTATACATTTTCTTGTGCCATTTTTCTCAAAATATGCATTGATGGAATTTATGTGAACTACATTTACCAAAGTTATACTTGATTGAATAACAACTACATGTCCATTTTGAAAAAAGTCGCATACTTCTTTCATCTGGTGTTGATTCATACGATTTTTAGAGGTTTTCATGTCAAAAAATGCCGGCCGTAAAAAATCAAAAAGATCAAATTGAGATCAAGATGCATACTTCTGAAAAAAGTTGCATACTTCTTTCATCTGGTGTTGATTCATACAATTTTTAGAGGTTTTCATGTCAAAAAATACCGGCCGTAAAAAATCAAAAAGATCAAATTGAGATCAAAATGCATACCCAACAAAAATTGAAGTTCCACATTGTATTAACGCTTCAAAGGCGAATGAAAAAAATAATGGATATATAGTCACTTGACATGAATTTCGTTCGCAACAGTATCATACGACATCACCTAAAAGTCACGCTTCGAGTATCGAAAGATAAATTTGTTAAAGAGAACTCACGGATAAATGATCGGAAAATCTCCGAGTGGAAGTCCTCACATCATGTCAAATTCACTCAATTTCCCTTTTGACAGACAAAGATATCAAAGGGGAAGAAAGCAAAGGCGAGAGGAACCAATGGGCGAGGTTTGGTGTCTAAATGCGGGTGCTTTTGGGCTGGCAAGTCAAACCAAGGAAGGGGCACGACCACCTTGTCCTATGATTCAACTCATTCAACATGCGACATGATTAATCTCTCCCTCAAATCATACCAAATCATGATTCGTGTTCCTACGTGGATCCCACGAGGCGTATTATTATAGTTGGATAAATCCCATGCAAGTTGGTATAATTAAAAACGGGCCATTTTTTTGTTCATTAAATTATTAAAAGGAAAAGCCCATTTTTCTTTCTCCCCTTGTCTGGTGCATCCACTGTCGGCAACTGTGTACGAGGTTTTTCCATTGCCTAGGGGGACGTGGACGATCCACCTCCATTCATAGAAAGTCTTCACCTTAATAAACTTATCGCTGTCTTTTCGTCCAATTCTCCATTTTTAGGACCATATTAATGTTGTCATTATTAAGGTAGTTGGAGTTTCTTTTTGAAGGGGATTTGCCCTTCCCTTCAACCGCAATTATTGCCTTTTTGGAGTAATGCCGTGCGAAGGCGGGTTACGGAGCGGTCCATTTGATCGGTTGTACTCCATTGCACTCAACACCTATTATACATTAAAAAAAGAAAAGAAAAAAAGATATTATATTCTATCGCCCTTAAAAATCTGCCGATTCTTTGCTTTGGGAAATATACAAAATTTTATATCCTCGTCACAGGATTTTCTCGCACAAAAACGTTGTCGTGAACTTTTCTTTTGAGCCGGTTTTCATGCAAACGAATTCCATTTCTTCGGTCCGATCGAGGATTATAAACTTGCAAGAGATTACTTCCTCACAATCTTGAATGGTTGCATCTAGTTGGTCTAGAGACCTTACACTTCTTGAGATGCAAGATTTTTTTCATCGGTTTTTTTTTTTCTCAATCAACCCATTTGAATTAATGCATTCGGAAGTTCACATGAAAAGTGTCGTTCCCAAACTTGAGGTTTCGTACTGTCTCGAAGATGCCCATTTTAAATGAGATTAATATGTCAATTGAGTTTTGCTGTCTCGCTAGAAGTTAAATTAGACACTTTGTTGAAAGAAAACAAAGGAGATTTTTAGCCGTTGTCTTGTGCGATGCGTTTCCAATTGAAACCAAACGAGATCTCCTCTCTCTTCTTTCACTGTCCTCGTATAACCTACCTAGAAATGCATTTCAAGAAACCTTTGTAAAGTCGGAATTCACGAAGATCGCTCCGAACACGTTACATCAAAACCACTGACCAAAGGAGTGACGTTACTTGGGAGAAAGACATGCTCTCGAAAGAACTAAAATAATTGGAGTAATTAAAGTGGAAAAGGAAATGGGCCAAAAAGAAGTGGGAGGGGGCCAAAAAATAAAAGAAAGAGACTTGTCCAATGGCATGGAAAAGAATAATGGCAGGCTGGGTCCCGAGCACTTTGTTTATCAACCGTTGGCAATAGAGGCTACTAGAACGGTAGATCATTGCGTGGCCATGACTTCGAGTCTGTCTTTAGATTGATCTTACAGCACGGTATTAATTTTCGCAATGACTAAGGGAAATAAGAATTTTGTACGAGATCTTTTTTAGAACTTTTGCATGATCATATGTAGCGTATGTTCGTTTCACCATCATTTTGATTTGATTCTCATGTGCAAAACCGGATCTACGCCACTAAAATCAATTGGAAGAATGGGGATCCGGAGGAAAAGAGGGTGTAAAAATCGATGAAACATTGATTCTGCTTGCCATCGCAACAAAGTCGCATTAAGGGAAAAAGGCAACAACATAATAATGTCGTGGTTTACCATGAAAAGGGACTAGAAAAAACATCGTATCATGCGACTTGACGAGGTGCAGAGCACACAAGTTGATAATGTACAGATGGCACAAGTGGCGCAAGTGCCCAACTTTTTTTTATCATTTAGTATATAAAAAAGCACGGGTAGTTCGAGGAGATTGAGATGCCGACACTAGACGATGAACAGAACGAAGCCGATCTGCGCATGGTTCAATTATTTTAATCCTAAAACGTCTTGACCGTATCCAAGGACACGTCAGACGCATCGACAAGTTGATGGCTCTGCGAAGACAATACATGGTTCCAAGTCACTTAATGTGGAGAGAACCCGGTGATTCACGTACACAAATGCTGACTAAAATACCTCAAAAAACCGGTCATTGCTGACTGATTCTCTTTGCATCCTAGCTCGTTTAAAGAAACCATAAGATAAGGTTGACTATTTCCTTCGCTTCTTCAGTAGAAAACAAGCAATACGATGTGAAGCTTACATTCCTCGGTGTCCACAAACAATAATATTAGAGAGCTGGCTGGCTCATCTCTAGGTGGAGAACATGCCAAGGTAGCGTTGCTAATTGATCAAGAGGTGTCCAGCCTTAAAAAAATTCAAACGCTTGGGACGCACAACAGGCCTCGGTTTTGTCAACAATTGAATTGCTGTACTTGGGGCCACAACACATCAACAGGCTGAAGCCGAGAATTGCTAAAGTGTCAATGGACTTGGCCTCGATGCTTCTATGTCCGCAATGCTTGGCTGGTAAACGAGACAAATAGGAGATAACAGCACCCGGATACAGCACTATGAAGTGCCAAACGGTCGATGCTGAACAGGATAAAATGAAACCTAGGTTTCTTAACTCTCACATAGAACAAAAACCGTCTAATTGTTCTTATTTTCACAAGAGATCTTACATTTCAGGCTAAAACGGAACTTAAAAAGACCACATTGATGACAACAATGGGCATAAAAGTCCTCAATTTTTGCCCAGATGAACATGACAAACAAACAACTGTGTCTTGCAACCAATATTAGGTCTACCATTACAGCACCAGAACAAATACACAATAACAAAGTCATATCTTATGAATTATGTAGCATTTAGATCTCAAGAAAGCAATAAATCTGTAGGATTGTTGTCCAACAGACAACCACATATTAATGAAGAATGATAAGATTCTTCTGCACCATCAGGCATATGCATTTCTGTCTGCACTGCCACATCCATTATGGATGGTGAACTGCAGACTGGCATGACATGCCATGCCATAAACTAGGTCTACCCAAAGAAAATCTCCAAACACTTCAATAGACATGCTCCTAGAGCATGGTGTCACAAATGATCAAATATGAGTAGGAGTGAGACTGCAAAGGATGGAAGTTAAGGATAACAAGTTTCCAGTTACTACCAAATACCTACACATTATAAATCGAAACATGATAATGCTTCATAGCTAGGAAAACCAGAATCCTTTCCAAGCTAATCTGCAGCTTGTTTGTCAGGAACACAATTTACCATAGAGCTAGCAAATATGCCTCTGCATGAGAGGTGATTTTCTTTCTCATGCTGTTCCCTTAAACTTAGATTCAGGTAAATAGGGATAGTAAGGAGATGAGAAAAAATGCTCCTCGCAGATATAATTGGTTTTATGCAGCTGTTAAGTCTACATGGATGGCAAATCACGTCAACACTATGGCAGAGAGTACAGACGCAGAGAGTACAGACATCTTTTTGTTAGACATGCCTGCAGACTGCAGACTAATCATCAGCTTCCAATTTTACATCCATCACTGTCCGTGAAATTGCACAGTATCGGAATGGATAATCTCACTGTGGCCTGCAGAAGTTTTCATACAGTCGTATTAGTGTGACCTGCAGAATGGTTCAAATGCGCACTCAACTGTCAAGAAGATGACAACTTCTATTTTACTTTTTGCTTTAACGTGTTCTTGTAACATTTGAGTTTTATTATCAAGTAACTTCAAATTCTTAAAAAATAAACACCTTTATATGGAATCATTTTTTCACAAGGTTTTAAAAATTGAATGGAGTTAATTTCACGAGGTGAGAGAAAAGTTACTTTTTCGAGTCAAACCAAACACATCCTAAGTTTTTATAAGTGAAAAAAATAAAGATGAATGATAGACACTGTGGGATCAGAGCTGCCCAAGCTCAAAGCCATGAACATAGAGCCTCTCACACAGGATGGTTTTGAAAGGTAGAAATAGGTCATGGTGACTCACCATCGCAATGTATTGTGCTTATCTCTTGCCCCACCACTTCTATTCCATCATCATTCAGCAATGAGATCCCAGATGAAGTTATGCTAAATGGGAAAGCCAACGCTGGGGACATAGGAGATTTAGCCACCTTTATAAACCTTTCACCTCCATGACAAAACAAGGATAAAAATTTTAGCAATAGATGGGTGGAACGAAATGACTTTTAAGCAATTCAAACACTCAAGAGGTGTCTGCTCCTCACAGTTGGTAGAAGGACCTCAACAAAGTTATTGTCTACACAAAAATTTTATCAGCTGAAGACAACAAGGTTTTCAAACCTAATTCTCACATTATTAGCATATCAACATAGTCCTCCAGGAAATGCAGCTACTGCAGCAACTTTTACTGCAGCAAAAGAGTGGGACCAGGGACTCCTGACACCCTAGGCTAGCACTAGTATATCAAGTGTTGGGCAAACCTGATATTGTTTCAAGTATGAGACGTATAGTCACAGCATGTGCCCAATGAATACCCAAAGCAGCAATTAATTGGGAATCATACTTAGAAGTGTCCTCTAAATCTTGGCGTCTTGTCCCCACTGCACATAATACACCTCGCAGCTTTAGTTATAAAAAGACGACGTGGTATTTTCATGTACTAATTTTTATTATACCTTGGAAATTATAGCGCCATGTGTCATCACTGCTTTGAGATCTGACTTGGTTTGTAACTACAATTGGAATTCTCGACAATTCACCCACTGACCTATAAAGATCACGTGAAGGACAGCTAGAAACAAAGCAGAATTTTGACCAGAATTTATGAAATGAAACCAAGGCAGAAAAACCCACTTAAGAAAAGATATATGCCATCCCAATGGGTTTATCTTGGAAGCTCCATGCTCGAATTCCCTGAATGAATTAACAGCGCTTGCCTTAATTGAACGCCAATAAATAAGAAACTCTAAAGTGACAGAGAGGCACCCTAATAATGCTGGACAATTAACATCAAGTCGCTAACGCTTAGTTATTCAGCGTTTTGGCGATTCTGAGACGGCTATAGTACTTAATCAACATTAAGCTCCACAAAGTTCTTCACCTCTAAAATCACATTTTGGAAATATGAATCACAGACTAAAATCTGCTTCCATCCTCTTCCACTATCCCTGACAACTCGTTTCTGAAGGCTTAACAAATTTGCACCAACTCTGAATATTTCTTAAAGCAAAGGGCTGCAACAAGTTCAGGACACTGGAGCATCGAAACTCAGAAACTTCATATGGTACCGAAACCCAAAATTTGGGGATGCATGAGAAAAGAAAGACAATTGCCTTAGATGAACTTCCATAGCCAATTTGGCCAAAGGGAAAAACAATTACCCTGAAGCGAGAGCTGCCATGCTGTCAATAACTACCAGCTTCACACGGCGCTCCAGCAGCAAAAGTTTAATTTGCTGAAGACTGGTAATGGAAAACATAATATTGATTAGGAGTCTCTTCAGAGATTTTAAGAGAAAAGCAAATAAAAACATAATGACGACATTCAAAATAGCTCATTACTCGAAAAAGAAAAGGACACAAAAGAAATGGAATGAAAAGAAAAAGATATTGGTTGAAGAAATATGAGAAGCTAGGTCCTCGATCAAATGTGAACTCTCAGTGACTATACAGGAATTTTTCAAAATTGGTGGACAAAATTGAGAATCATTACGTAGATTCCCACAGGAAAGTAGTCCAATATCCAGGAACATCCAAATAACTCATTTTGATGTAAAAGAAAGTACTCAAGTTATGAACAATCAGAAATTCTTTGGCCATTTTTTTATTGATAGGATCTGCAGGAACTTCATTCGCTAACAGCTCATGATATGAAATATCTTTCTTGTTTTTTACATTTGTACATGCGTATTTTCATCTGTCTCTGATTCGCTGCATATTACCACCCACTGTGTTGTGATACACTTTACAGCTATCGCAAGGAAAACAACTACTCTTCCATCTCATTCCCATGCTGCTTAAGTTCACACCTTTCAGTAAATTTGGCAAGGGATGCTGGCCGCAAGACAAGAATCCGACCAGCCATCTGCTAAATTTTTTTAAGAACATTATGTTCCAAACACCTAAAATAGTTAACATTAAGCAACTAATCAAAAAGGGGAAGAGAAATTAAATGCATGATGAGACACACCTCCTGTGCCATTCCTCTCGTGTGAAATATCTCAGGAAAACTTTGTGCACCAATTTCTATCAGCCTGAGATGCGTGAGTTCACAACCTGATCATATCTTGTATTCTAGAAAAGACACGGGTTATATAAATCCTTAAGTCAAACAAAGAAATCACTAAATTACCTTTTTGAACTAAATTTGGACTCCACGTCAATGTATATAACTTGGGCATCTAAACCTCCATGACGCGTTGGCAGAGATGCCAATAATGAGAGCTTCAGGCAAAACTAAGAGAGAAAAATAGACAAAAGGGGAAGTCAACTTAAGCAAGTCATACCAATAGGCACTAGCTAGACACTTCCTATTCTCCCCACCAACATTTAAAAGTCAATTTAGAACACAAGTTTAGCAGGTTTCCCATTAATTGTGACTAGGTACAAGATTCCTCTACATGTTAAAATAGCAGATAATATCAACATGAATTATAAAAACATTCTTGTTGGATGAAAGTACTTCTGCTCCGAAGAGAAGATAGCAAGTTCTGACTAGATAGCTGGTTTAGAAATCACATGTAGACGGGATATACCGCAGCTTCGAAATTGTTTTTTACCTTCTTAGTTCCACCAAAAGGAGTGACTGAAAAAAAATAAAAAAATAAAAAAGATGAATGAAGTTCCACATCCATGCAAGCTACCGTACTTGAGTTTTGCCAATTCCAGCAGGACCGACCAACTCCGTTATAACTCCAAAGGGAATCCCACCAAATAAGGCTTCATCCAAACCTTTGAGTCCTGTTGGAAGATGACCTGCCAATTGCTCATTTTGAATACGTTGTTCTAAAAGCGACAGTGCCTGCAATCACAGGAGCGACACTCATATGGTAACCGAAACGAAAAGTGTGGCGACGCCATGAAGCCGGGACACGGTACTTCATCATTTAACAGAGCTAAATGCTTGTAGCCATACAGTTTGACACGGGGGAGACACCCTCTCGCTAATGTGCGCCAGTGCCGATGTCACTTCCGCCAACCCCATGTCCGCCAACTCCATCAGATCGAATTCCGTTAAAGACAATGCATCCTGGAAAACACACCAACTAATCTCTTGTGATTTCTATAATGCAGATGCTCGATGGCACGCGACGCCAAAATCGCAGCCATTTTGTACTAAACCAACAGCTACACGGAAGGAATAATCCTCGGCACTATCCAAAACACGACATCGGCGAGCGGATCGAGTTAGGATTTAGCTCTCTCCACACGCTTCGATCTCCGGCTCGAAACTCCACCGCAGCGGTCAGGAAACGAAACGCAGAGGATGAAAAGCGTTCGGAGCCGGAATCTGACCTTGGCGGTCTCGATGCTGCGAGCGGCGAAGACGTTGGCGATCGATTTAGGCAGTCCCATCTCGCTGATCGGTCGGCTCGCCATCCTCGCGCACGTCCGGCGTCACCCCCCGCCCTTTCCCGCCAAATCGGAAAAGCCCTAAACCTCGCTCGCGCCGGATTTGTAGAGAACCGGGGATGCGACCCGAGCCCACCTCGGAAACCCATTTCTGCTGCGAGGCCCAAATCGACGAGGGCCGGAACGAAAATCCGCGCGCGCGAAAAGCCCATTAGTTTCCTACCGTTCAAACCGTACCATGTTAAGTAATCTCTCCTTTTAGGAACAGTTCTGGGGCTTTCCTTCTAGAAATTCGAAAGCCTCCAGCTCATATCAGGTTGGATAAAGAAGCTTTGGGAGGATAAGGGGGAGATATGAACTCAGCTTGATAAGCTCGCGTGATGTCGCGGCGGTGTCGTCACGCCTCTATGATTGCTGTTGAAATTTGAAAATTGGGGATCAGGCGAAAAAAGAAAAGGGGTCGAGACTTGGCCAGATTAATGTTATGGATGGGATAATTATGCAAATGTTTCTTGAACTTTAGCTTAACGCTCAGTGTCATCCCTAAACTTTCGATTTAATCAACATAGTCCGCGACTATTAACTCAATATGTAGTCCACGAATTCTTGATTTTATTTAATATGATCGTCGAACTTTTAGTGACTATGTAAAAATGTCAAATACTATATATCTATTCGTTCAATTTTAGAAAATTATATGATATTTGAATATAGTCTAATAACTAAACTAAACGTGTATTGTAACATATTAAAAGGTCAGCAACGACATTGTATATCAAATTAAAATTTAAGGAGTACGTTACATGTTAAATTAAAATTTCTGATATTATCCGTGTCATTTTCTTTAGTTATGATCTTATCCTAAATGTCGCCGTGGTTTACAAGTTCCGAGGTTGTTTTCATTCGACAACTGGCCCGATCGCTTATCGTCTATTAAGGCGATAGCTTCCCGTCGAATGAGTGTCATTTTTTTCCACATCACGTCCTTTCGTTTACTTCTCTCAGTCGCCGGAAAGTAACGGCGCTGGGGCTCGTCCGGTCTGGTGCTGGACCGGAAAGTCAAGTCGGTGTCGTCGCTCCTGCAAGCATAGAAGTGATGGGCCAAAAGCATTTTTTCGCCGACGTGGCTCCTTGGTCGTTCATCATGGAGGAGGAAACAAAAACACTGCTTATTAGAGTTATTACTCTTAAAACCCCCCAAAAAAAAAATTTAAGTTATTACTTTTATATTTAAGTTTTGTCGAAAGTTTAATAATATAAACATGGGTTGAGTTTATAAAATCTAGAAATCGAAAGGCTTAAGAGCGATAAGCTCGGGGGAAAAATATAATAAAATCTAAGGACCAAATCTGAAAGGCTAAGAAGTAGTCGAGGAAAGAAAGAACGAGACTGAAGCTTACGAAAAGATAAACAATGTTTATGAAAGTGAGATTTAATGATGATTTTAGATTTAAATATAGAGAGTATTAAAAAGGGGTTGGGCTCCAGCGTACTAAAAGTACGTCTAAAAAACTAAATGCAGCCTGGGAGCTGTGTGGCCAATGGCGGATAAGGGGGGACAGGGTTGGGGCCCGCCGGAAGATTGCCGGATCAGGCCGGTGGCGGGTGGTTGTGCACCCACCGGGGACCACCGCCACCGCAAAGCAGAGCATTGAGAATTTAAGACCACGTAATGAGTAGCTCGAATAGGTACAATTTGGGAAAGAGCACGAAGTAACAAATATACATGGCCGTGTGCTCCTATATCGCCACTAATAGTTAAGATATCTTTAGAGATATTTAAGGCATGTGTTTTTTAATTTTTCCTGTGCATGTGCATGAGAGATTCCCCATATTCCAAATTGTCCACATCCCCAATTGATCGTTCTTAATTTAATTATTTAGATTGTCACTTACAATCGTATATTCTTTACTAAGTAACATCGGAATGTACATAAATTATGTCTTTTTTCTCTTCCCCATTATTCTGTATATCATGTTCATAATAAATAGCTCTCACAACGTACAACGCATACAAATAACCCTACGTCACACATAATATGCGTGCTTAGTAACATGACATCTGAAGATGTAAACCTACTTGCTTATTTTAGTGTCGTGTATGCTCAAAATCCGATGAAAGAATGTGTGTTGCCCCATATTTAAATACACTTTAGACTCGAGCAGTTTAAAAATCTGTATATTTAGTGGAACTTTTAGTTTTATCTAGTCCTTTTTATTTTAATTAGCACGTGAAGCCAGATTGTTTGAAAAACTCAATGATATATGGTCCATGCTGGTCATTTAAAACTACATCAAATAGTAAGCGCTATAATTCGAATAAAGCAAGACTCTTTATTCTTATTAACCAAAAAAAAAAAAAAGAGAGTTTATGTTGCCTTTTTCTACTTCGCCAACAAAAACGTAAATTCTGACAACAAAAAAATGTAACCCTTGTTATGCTTCTTACCTCACCTAAAATCAAAGGTTGTGTTTAGATAACGCTAGTGTTTATTAAGGCTATTTTTTCAATCGCAATAACATACAGGGTCAATTGGTCATTACCATTTAAGAAAATAAGTAAATTTCGCTGGTCCATAACTTTGCTTGGATGCACATGGCCAATTTAAGGAAAATAAATAAATTTTCCCTGGCCTATAACTTTTCTTGAATGTGCTACGCTTGAATTTTTTTCCCCTTACTTAACATCGGACTGCTAAAGTTCTCGAAAGACCCGTATATTATCTATTTAAAATTTCTGAGAGTTTTTTTCAGGTTATAAGTAAAATAAATTTCCAATTTAGAAAAAAAAAGTTTAATGTCGTCATTGCCCCGGAAAAATGGGCGAGAATCGAAAATCATATCTTAGGCGACGGCCTAGCAAAAGTGCACAAAGAGAATCTTGGGGCTCAAGCTCGTTCGCGAATCTTATCCACACCCACCCCCCGCCCCCGGTACGATTTTTGCATTCCGTCTCTTGACCTTGCGTTAGGGGTACGGGCGACTAAATTATTCACCAAATTAGTAAATTAAAAAAAAAGAAGGATTTATTATTGTATAAATTTACTTTAAAATCTACCTAAAATCTGCGATGTCCAGTAACATGAACTAATTTTATTTATACTATTTGATCATTTTTATATAAAATGATGATATTTAACATCTTTATATAGTTATGAATTAATCTTAGAATATGCCAAAATTCCTTGACCACATTTATGTTGAGTTAAAGTTCAATGACCATATTGAATAATTAAAAGTTAGGAACTATCTTGCATATAGTATATGGACTATTTATATCACTATCCCTAATTATAACACCATTCATAAGAAAAGAAAAGATAATGTTGAAGCCACTCCCAATTTGGTTTAACCCCACGTTGCCATGATCAAAATCTGGCCCTCCGTTTCACGTGGTCCTTGTTAACATTGACTAGCCGCGCTCCAGAGCGAAATGAACTCATCAATTTCGTTTCCTATATAAAGGCCCTCGGCCCCTTCCGTCTTCTTACCAATAGCCTCCCCTGAGCCTCCCCTATCGGCGGGAGGCAGCCGATCTTCACCACCTTCCTCGTCTCTCTCTCTCTCCAACGCCTGCAGAGACGACTTTCATCCTCTCCTCCACCACCGCGATACTTCGCCTCAAAAGCTCTCTCTCTCTCTGAATTTTCACCTGAGACCTCTCTCTTCTTCCTCCATCTCCCTGGTTAAAACAGAGACTCTGATCTGCTCTGTTCTTTCTTCCCTGCTCTCTTCCTGAGATGGCGACTGCTCCTTCTCCTCCTCGCGGCAACGGCAACGGCAACGGCGGCGGCAACGCCAGGCTGCCTCCGAAGCGAGGACAGATCAAGGCCCAAATCTTCGAGGGCCTCGTCAAGACGGTGTCCTCCGCTGCTGCCAAGGCTGGCAACGCCATCGGCCTCGGAAGCACCGGCGCGACCTCCGGCACCGGATCCCCCCCGCCCAGCGGATACAACTCCGACGGGAACGCCAACAACCCTTCCTAAATCGTCACGGCGGGTTTCGTGGCAGTTATCATGTCGCTGCACAGCTACAATTTGAATCTGGGTATGCGTCAAGCTGCGATCTGCTGCAGTTTTAGGTGCAGATCACGGCTCTGGTGGTGTTCCATCTCAAGCTTGTCTGAAGATGGGTTTGGGCTGCGTTGACCCTACTTTTTAGACGGTCTTCGCGGTGAAACGACTCACCACCGGCTCTGGTGTATTTGCAATTGCGTGTATATGTTTGCTTTGTCTTGGATTTGAGTGTGATTGTTAGTTGTTAGACCAAAGCCTCTCCGGTCGTCGTTCCTGTAAGTTTTAGAAGAGCGGAAACGGCAGCCGGAGGTGGCGGCGGGTCTGTCATTACTTTCTTTGGTCGTTTTCCTTTCACCTTCACTTCTCCCTGTTGTTTGTGTCATGTAATGTAATCCTTGGATATTATAATAAAAAGTGCAGCGACTATTCCGTATTACATGTACCCTTTCACGGCCTTTTGGTTGTTTATTCGTGCTTCCCGACGTTTATATAATTGCTCCTAGATCATACTTTATTCACTTATTTTATGTGAGTTGGTAAGATATAATTCGCCCCACGCAAGTAGGACTTATGGACTCGTCAAAAAATTGTCTTTCTTTCTTTTTTGCCAAAAAGAACAAAAAAGAGAATAACTGCATCGTGGACCTTTATGGCTTGTAATTATGACAATAAGGGTGGCCCGAGTAAATTCTTTGATGTCCTAAATGTTGGTGGATAAGCATATTTGTCATTTTCGACCACCACCAAATGAAAGGGTTGCGCCTCACCTGCTATATGCCGATGAATTCGAACTAGGTATCGATTTCTTTACCGGGCCATGGTAATGAACCGATTGATATAATAGTTTTGGGTGGATCTATATAGGCTTATAAAGTGTGAATAAGAATTCCGTAAGAAGCCTCCTGGCGAGGAACCGTACGGTTTCTAGGATGGTGCCCACCATTCGTGAAAAAGTGAGAAAGGACGTGCTTTTCGATGACTGGGTTCGGGAAGACTTTTCGCGCTGTGGATGGGATTATTATGGTGGGTCGCTCTTCGGTCCCCATCGGTCGCCCCGGGTGGGACCCGAATTCCCGTTTTGGCCGGCAGCAACAACGTTATCGATGCACTTTTCTCGCCACCCACGACTCCGAACTGAAGTCCCATGGCGGCTTTATTGTGGCCCTAACGACAACTGCCCCCGTGCTTTGCTAGTGGCCTGGGGTCAATCGATCGAGAAGGTTCAGCGCATGGAGCCGCTCCGATTTGCTTTTCTTGACGTTCTTGAAATCTTCCCCCTAAGCCACCGTGGCCCCGGGCCACTAGTCGAACTCCTCCTCGGTAGGGACTCTTCACGGCTTCATGCCATTGGAGTTGTGTGCGTGTTTTCTCGAGGTCCATCGCCATGCCCGGTCCACTTCCAGCTTCTCCTAATGGCGTATGTCACCTGTCTCGATTACCCGTCTTCATGGCTGCCATTCCACCCTCTCTCCCTCTTATACATATTCATGCCATCATATTTGGATCTCCACGTGGATGATTGATCGAAATTATGTTAATTAAGTCACTCTTTAGAAAACTATAACGTCTAGATTTGATTGATGATAATTATGTCCTTAGGTAAATTAGCTTTATTAATAATGTTTTTTTATGTCTGCACGAAAGTGGATTGATTAGGCCGTATTCACATTATGAAGTACAATGTGCAAGAGTGTACTTTTCCTGGAAAGGGGGAAGGGGGTTGGGGGGCGGGGGGTGTGTTGAGAGCTGAAGGGGATCAGGACAAGCACTTACAAACAATCATGTACAGCACCGCATTTATAATTTAAATGGGCAAAAGCACCTTTCTTGTGGCTTACGAATTAGATAAATCTTAAGCGGACAAGCACTCAAGTATGTACCACACAGCATGTAATTTAAACGGACAAGAGCACCTTTCTTATGGCTTACGAACTAGACAAACAGGGCGACGTTCTCCCTCCGTCCAAAAATGGACGACGTGGATGTGGCTCGCTTTAACGCTTCTTAATCTAGTCCTTTATCAGATTCCTATTACGTGTTTGCTCAGTAGTCGTCGTTGTCCTTACTTGGTTTTTCCTTTCTTTTGCGGGGAGTTTTTGGTTTTTGGATTTTCTCAATACGTCGTCTTATGTGTCCGCCGTCGGAGGGATGAATCGTCAGCATCATTCTGCTCGAAGGCGAAATGCATGACGCATGGGGAGCTCGGGGAGGTTCGGCCAATCGGGACGGGACAAATTTCTGAATATTTTATTCACATTATTGAGGGCGACTACGGCACAAGGGACGGAAATGGGGCGGGGAAAGGAGGAGGGGACGGAGGATTTTCTTCTTGTCTCCACCGAAGAGGGGGAGAGAGAGAGAGAGAGACGTGCGAGTGCGAGCAAATCTTGATTTTCCGGGGAAAAAGCTGAGATGTGGCGGCTGTACGTGACCGCTTTTGTAGCCCACTTCTCCCTCGAGTTCAACTAGTTTTTTAAACGCTCGGCTTGACGGGGGCGATTCGGACAAAAGGGAATCAAAGCGAGCCAGCGGCTAGACCGTCCTATCGTACGGGTCGTGATAAAGTGTAGGTTTCTAGCCTTTCGAAATATTAGAATAGACAAATCACAAATCATTAGTCTAAAGACCGGACAATTCTTCACTTCATCCCGATCCTCGCCTCCGAACAAATGGACCGTCACGAAACGGGGCGTTTCTCGAATGACTATTAAAGATGGGGTTGGGGACAGCATCTCTGACCAGATTTTGCTAGATCTACGGCATCTATCGGAAGATCCTTTGTAGGACGATATCTCTTGCAAAAAGATGGACGGCAATGACCAGAGCAGAAGACTTCACAGGAAATGTGACTGGGAAACGTCCCGCGGAGGGAACGAGCAGATGCACGAGGTTGACTTAAAGCGGAGGTCAATATGCGCTGTCGTGCTGGCCGAAGTCGTTCCTCACTTTGGAGGTTTCCAGGAAAAGAGGTTGCTCTCGATTTTGCCACCCCGACTAAGATTTCAAGACATGAATCACGGCTGCGTTTACTTTTCGCTGACGCTTCTGTGAAATGAGGATGGACATTCCAAAAGCTGAATCTTCATTTAATGTATATACTCAATTAGGATGACCATCTTTAAGGAGTGACTTCACGTATCATTGGGTGAAATTGATTTGCGAGCGTGCCTAATAGATGTCGACAAAAATCAACATGCCGTGAGATGTTTTGAAATTTAGACAACTGCAGAGTGACCGAGACCGCTCATCGATTTCACACCTAAGCACAAAGTATGTGAATGGGGTTTAGATGGAGTGACTAAATCACATGAATTTCAGTGTCTAAAAGATAATGTCCAGATTTGATTGATGATAATTATGTCCTTAGGCGAATTAGCTTTATTAATAGTATTTTTATGTCTGCACGAAAGAGGATAGATTAGGCCGGATTCACATTATGTAGTACAATATGCAGAAGTGTACTTTTTCTCGAAAGAGGGGGGTGTTGAGAGCAGGAGGGGATCAAAAGTGGACAAGCACTTATAATCAATCATGTACTGCACCGCATTAAATTTAAATGGACAAAAGCGCCTTTCTTATGGCTTACGAATTAGATAAATCATAAGCGGACAAGCACTAATTAACAAATATGTACTACACCGCTTGTAATTTAAACGGACAAGAGCACCTTTCTTATGGCTTACGAATTAGACAAACCTAAATGGGGCAACGTTCTCCCTCCGTCCAAAAATGGAGGACATGGATGTGGCTTGCTTTAACGAATCTTAATTTAGTCCTTTATCAAATTCCAATTGCGTGTTTTTCCTCTCTAGTTGCCGTCGCTGTCGTCATCACTCGATTTTTCTTTTCTTTCCTTTTCTTTTATGGAGGGGGCTTGGGTTTGTGAATTTTTTTAATACGTCGTCCGAATCCTCCGTGGAAGCCGTGAATCGTCAGCATCATCCTGCTCGACGACGCAATGCATGACATATGGGGTGCTTGGGAAGGTTCGGCCAATTAGGACGAGTCAACTTTCTGAACATATTCACATTATTGAGGCGACTACCGGAAGAGGTGAGGAAATGGAGGGGTCGGTTTTCTTCTTGACTTAACCAAAGTGGGGGAGAGAGAGAGAGAGAGAGAGAGAGAGGGAAGGAGAGACGTGAGAGTGCGAGCAAATCTTGAATTTCCGGGGAAAAAGCTGAGATGTGGCGGCTATACTTGACCGCTTTTGTCGCCCGCGCGTCCCCTCGAACTCAATTAATATTTTAGAAGCGCGTCTTGACAGGGGGCGATCCGGACAAAAGGGTGATCAAACCGAGCCAGCGGCCCAAGCAATCCCATCGCACGGTCGTGATAAAAATGCGGGTTTCTAGCCTTTCGAAAATTGGAATAGATGAATCGCGATCATTAGTCTAAAGACCGGAAATTTCTGCACTTCGTCCCGATCCCCGCCTCCGAAGGAGTGGACCGTCGCGTAACGGGGCGTTCCTCGAATGACTTTTGAAAATGGGGTTGGGGACGACATATCTGATCAGAGTTTGCTAGATCCACGACATCTATCGGAAGATCCTGTGTAGCACGATATCTCTTGCAAAAAGATCAACGGCAATGACCGGAACAGAAGCTTCACATGAAACTTGAATGGGAAACGAATATGGTCCCCGCAGATAGAACGAGCCGACGCACGAGGTTGACTTAAAGCGGAGGCCACTATGAGGTGTCGTGCTGGCAAAAGTGTTTCCTTGTTTCGGAGGTTTCTAGGAAAAGAGATTGCTCCCCATCTTGCTGGTGCGATTTTGATTTCACGACATGGATCTCGGTTGCGTTTACTTTTGCTGACGTTTCTGTGGAGTGAGGATGGATATTCTGAAAGCCGAATCTCCATTTAGTGAATATACTGAATTTGGATGACTATCTTTAAGAAGTGCGCTCGCATATAATTGGGTGAAATTGAGTTGTGGGCATGCCTTAGGGATGTTGACAAAAATCAACGTAGTAAAGGATGTTTTGAGATTTAGACAATTGCAGAGTGATCAAAATCGCTCATCGGTTTCACACTCGAGCACAAAGTGTGTGAATGGAGTTTAGATGGAGTAATGAAATTAGGTGAATTCTAGTGTTGAAAGATAAATTGCACAAAAATGAGTTGTAGAAAATATGAAGTGCAAAAAAGAAATTTGCTAGGAGGGTAAATTGGCATAAAGATAAATATAACAAAAAATTACTTGATTGTCACGAGAAAGTAGGACTTTACTATCATAAAACAACATTATGTGCAAACAAAAGGAAAAAGTAATATTTCCAAAAGAAGTTCCTTCCCATAGATACGCATGTTTATCATATTGATTGGCTTCTTTACGAATTGTTTTTTTTCTGCGTTTGTATCCTTCAACCAAATTTAAACGAATGAAATATAAAAAAAAATGCATTTGTTTAACTGAAAAGCTTATGATAAAGAAAAATATTTGTTCATAAAGTTTTATTTATTTGATTATTTAAGAAAAATGATTTTCTTCTTATTATAAGGAGAAATTGTTTTTCCCAAAGCCAAACTTGTTGTTTTTAATCCATTGATTTAAAAAAAAAAAATTGATCAATTTTCTGTTACTCAAATATCAAAAATTTGAAAATAAAAATTTGAAAATATGTATTTTTTTAAAATTAACAAACTCAAAATTTATTTTTTCGTTCTCTACCAACTCCAGGACGCTGGAGTCTTTCACTTTTTTGACAACCAATCAAGAGGGCGTCCTTAGATATATGCATGTTATCACATGTTATCACGGCTACATATCACCATGCACGGATTGGTTCAAGTCTTTCAAAAGTCAACATATCATCATCATCATAATCATGACCCTATAATTAAACTTCGGTCGGATGACAAACGCTATTTTTTGTGGCTTTTTAATCACTCGAGTCGTAAAGTCGTCATTGTTTATTAAACTTACCGACTAATAGTAAGATTCCATGATAGGAAGAGCGGCCTCGAGATTAGCGGCTTCGCCAGCCTCTCAAGAAAACCGTCCCTTTCTCTCTTCCTTCATCGGGAATAACGGGACACAATGTCCTTAAAGATGCCTCCACACAAAACTCTTTGGCGGTCCTTTAAGCCAAACATACAAATATTTAGGACGCGTTTCTCAAAAATAATTTATTTTCTTTTTTTATTCTGTTCTTGAAAAAAAATTCTAAGTATTTAAAAGCGTATGGTGACTATCTAAAATTTTTATTTCCAAGATGGAATTGTGTTTGGCACAGTTCTCAAAATGTCTAATCCAACTCCTTTTTTTTAATAATTTTTTCTTTTTTTCTTTAATTTTATCTACTTCTTTAACCAGCCTGTCCTTGGGATGATCGGCGACCAGCTAGACAAAGGTCAATGACCTAGCCTCGTCGGCCAAACCTTGCCGGGCCACAATGAGGTGGGGCCTCACCTTGGCTGAGCAACACTGTCCTCGTAGTGGCTCGGCGAGGTCGAGCTCCGTTGGTGGCTGGGCGAGCTTGGCCGAGCCTTGCCCGGCTAGGTGAGGCTCATCGATGGCTGGGAGAGCCCCGCTCGGGCAAGCGAGGCTCACTAGTGGACGGGGAGGCCGGGCAAGGATCGTCGGACCTCGCCCGACCTAGCAAGCCTCCGATGAGCTCTCCCGGAGGCTCGTCCAACCGGTCGTCGTCGACCAGTGGGGATGGACGGTGGTGGTTGATGACGGCGACGGTATAAGAAGAAGAGAAAATGAAGGAAAACAAGAAGGAAAGAGGAAGAGAAAAGAAAAGAAAAAAATTCGACCGGCTTGATTTTGGAAATGTTTTCGGGAATAAATAATCAACTTTTTTTTTATTAGACTCCAAATCTATTATTGGAAATAATAGATTTACTAGACGAATTTCTATTCCAAATATACTCCCGAGAATAAAAAAACATAATTAAATATTATTTGGCCAGTTGCCAAAACGCGCTCTTCTACTCAATAAAAATCAACGTTCTGTCAATTTTTTAAATAAAATGTTTTATTAAAATGACGTATGAAAAATCCAAACATATATACCCACCATTGCATTTTTAAGCAATTAGTAAGCACTCACATCGAAGAGAGAATTAGGCTGCGCATGGTAACCTTCCCCAGCCCAAAAATTTCTATTCTTTTGTTAGGAACAAAAAAAAAAAAAGCTGTAAAACCTGTTTAGTAACGCCAAGTTGATTTTTATTCCCTAGGAATAGAAAAGTTAGCCCGGGAATAGAAATGAGAAACAAAAAAAAAAAGTAGCTTCTTGTTCTAGGAACAATTTCTAGAAATAAGTAAATTTTCTTTTTTTATTTTTGTTTTATTTCTTTCTCTTGCCGCGGCCACCTCCAACCGCCCACCGGCCGCCGCCCGCCGGGCGCCGGCCGTCGCCGCCCGCCGCCGTTGCCGCGCGTTGATCGCCATCCACCGCCACCGTCTCCGCCGGCCGCCGCCTCCACCGCCGTCGGCCGTAGCCGCCGGTCGCCGGCCGATTGCGGCCGCCGCCGCCGACCGTCTCGCCGCACGTCCGCCGGCCGCCCCCGCCGCCGGCCGCGGCGATCCGTGGGCAAGAATAAAAAACAAATAAATATAAAAGAGAAATTGTTGCGTTACCAAACACATTTTATTCTTTTTCTATTCCAAAGTAGAAATTTTGTGTAGTTACCAAACGGGTTCTTTTACTCGAAATTGTTAGGAATAGAAATAGAAAATAACTATTTACGAAAAAAAAACTCTTCCCTAGCCAATAAATTTTACCTACGCGCACCCTTAGAGTCCACAAAGTTCGCTGTGTATAGAGTTTTCTCTAAGGACATGAATGCACGCACCCCTAAATTCTTGCATAAAATCTCTTTTACCTACCAGTGGCAATTCGATTCATGTAACCGCAAAAATCGACTCCAGCTCTCCTCGCAGAGAACGCGTTTCCCCCCTTTTTGGCCCCGAATTGCATGACGCCACCTTATTTACGGGTCTTCCATCCTCTGCGTCATAAAATTTAATATAAGAATTTTGTTAACAAATGGTCGATGCCTAGAAAAAAAAAAAATTTGTCACTTGTTGCGCTGTCTTTCTCGCGTATATGTGATCAGTACATTGAATGTGGAAATTTTCGATTATGATGTATGATTAACCCGCACCCTTAAGACGACTCCTTGTACAAATTTTCAAGTGGCTGATTGCGATCTATGAACTCTTATCTCTTTCTCTGAATCTAAGTTCTATCAGTAGACAAATATTGGATGCATTCGACTCACATTCAACTTTGGCTTATGGCTCTCACGTGGGACCTATAAATATTCATCTTTCCAATACCAAATCATATATCTAGTTCGTCAACGATACTGAGGATCTGTACGGATGCTCTGTGACATTGGTATGGTGCAAAATTTCTTACTTTTGTCACTTCTTAGTTGTTGAAGGCGTGAGATTCTTCTTTACGGTTTAGGCACATGTTATCAAGATACGCGTTTTTCACAGAGATTAACATCCCGGCCGCATTCTCTCCTCAACTTCAATAAGGATTTATCGATAACAACAAGCATGGACCAATTTTCAAGTGGCTGATTACAATCTATCAATTCTATCTCTTTCTCTAAATCTAATTTCTATAGATAGGCAAATCTTTGGCTGCATTCGGCTCACATTCAACTTTGGCTTATGGTTCTCATGTGGGGACCTATAAATATTTATCTTTTCAATATCAAATTATATATCTAGTTCGTCAACGATAATGACGACCTGTATGGACGCGCTGTAACATTGGTATGGTGCAAAATTTCTTGCTTTTGTCACTTCTTAGTCGTTGAAGGGGTGAGATTCTTCTTTAGGGTTTGGGCACATTTTATCAAGATACGCGTTTTTCACGGAGGCTAACATCCCGGCCACATTCTCTCCTTGATTTCAATAAGGATTTATCGATAACGACAAGCATGGACCAATTTTCTCGCGGAGAGAGTGACTTTCTGCTGTTCATGAAAAGCAGGAGCAGGACAAATGAGGTTTGTAGGGTTCTAGCTCTACGTTGTCGAAGATAATTATTAAAAGAAAAGGAAAACAAAAAATAATTCGGGACAACATGCGCAGATCTTCTAGAACTCTTTCCACGCGCTAAATCCCTATTGGGTCTCCCTCTCCTTCCTCTTTACAATCATCGCTTTGCTAAATTTGGATCCACAAAAGCGTAAGTTGCAGCCATTCACCACATCTCTTTACAGCCAAAGATCTTTTACACATCTCGTGCGCCCGCGCGAGGTTAACACCTACAAAAATCGGTGCCTCAAGTCCACGCGAGTGCTGGGCACGAGCGATTAGGAAAGTTCAATTCGACGCACCGAAATAGGCCACTAATCGAATTGTTAGGTGGGTACACGATGGCCATCTGCTATGGAGAGAATGATGGTGTGAATTGCTGCTCCTCCTGGAGTTATTTCGTCCCGCTTTGGGCAACGTAAGGTAAGGTCAATCGCACATAAAAGCTCAAAAGAAAAAAAAAAAAAAAAAAAAAGAATACAAAAAGCAGCTTCGAAGAGGACGGTTAGCTTGACTGATGACGTCAAGGTCAATGGACCAGGGGCTAAAAGGCAAAGGCACGAGGCGGTTTTCGCTAAAACTAGGGGCTCCCGTGACCCGGTTGACTTGACCCGGAATTCCCGCTTCAAGTTCAGCACCAAATATCGAGGCAAACAAAAGAATTAAAAAATGGATGTCGAGTCATCCTTGGGCCCACCCCGTCGTATCCGCTGTCTGATTTTCCTTTTTTAAACGCGACGGAGCTTCCTTACTATTTACGAGATTCGAGAGATCCGACTTTCTCGAAACGAACCCCAACTGCATTTGTTCTTTTCTCGAAAGGATTTCTCGATGATTTTTCCTATCGTGACGTATGTAGTTGCTCTCGTTCGGCCGTAAAAGTAAGATCGAAATGGTTCATAATAGCCGACGACGGGCACGGAAAGATCGATTCGGTCGGTTTGTTTTCATGACGGGAATATATCGGTCCGTTCGAGGTAATTTGCTTGTACGCCTTTGCCGCCATCGAAGAGGAAATGCGTTCGCCTTCTTTCTTTGTTCGAATTCGGATGAACGGGCGGAATCGTAAATTACCAGTGCAGACGGGAGCACAATCGTCAAAAAAGGGCTGATGGGGGCAGAAACGTAATCACAAGCGGAGGGTGGGCAGCCTCCGGGAGCGCGTGGGTCCCACCCGCCTTACCCGTACGGGCGTGGGCGGGGCTCGTAGATTCCACGCGCGTGACGATAAGAGCGCGCGGCTTCTGCCCCTTCCACCATTCGGATTTCCTTGACAACCACCTCCAAAAACATTTTGGACAACAAGCAAATAACGAGAAAAAAGCCAATGTCATTAGATGAATCTTCATCTATAAATCATAAAATTTCAATAATTATAAACGACGCTTTGATACTAACGATAAGCAACAATATAATATTTTAATGTCGAAATTCAAGATAGATGATTTTTTTTTTTTTTTTTATGATTTTTCATAATAAGAGGGATGGTGACATATATCTATTTATAGTAATACCATTAAAAATATTTGTTGTGAAAAATCAAAGAAACGATTTTTTTTTTTCTGATAGAAGATAAAAAATAACATTTATTTCTCGCTTGGTGGAGAGATGACCAAAATCTATTTACACGGGCTATAAATAGATGCATTTTATCAAAACACATTTTTACTTCACAAGAGTTGCATCTCTTTAGAATAATTATGACTTCACAATAGAATTGTACATTTTCATCATTTTCATAAGAATCGTAGCTTTTTATAGCAAATACGTTTTAGCACTTTAATATTAATTAAACTAATAATAAATGATATTACATGGACCAAAATTAGTTTTACATTATTTCCGTGTACGAGTGATCTTATGATGTGATCAAATTAATGTCAAATCAAAAGAAAATGAAAATTTGAATTTTGAGCTTGCAATCTATGTAGTTGGACACTGTGGAGAACTTTCCTCTCATGGGTAATGCACCCTTTCCATGAAACCTTACATAGAGATTAATTGTGTAGAGGGCCACAATATATGTTCTATTTCCAATTCTCTTCTTTCTATGGCTTTATATATATATTCCAAACGTACATACAAATTGATTTTTATATTTCTATCTTTAGGATTTAAAACACGACTTTCATATAGTAGAGAACAACTCGATTGTCAATACCACTTCTAAAAATTAAAAGTTAGGGGGGTAGATTATTTGTGCAGAGAGGTAATATGACTAGTTACCATAAGTTGTATGGAATCAGCCCAATTTTTCGAAAACTCAACCACTTAATGTTAAAAGCACATATGCACGTATATGCGTATACATGTGCGTGCTCCTGGGAATTGCCAAACAATTGCTTTGAACGTGTAAAAGCTTTATACGCATCTCTATATTAAAGCGCGCGCCAAAATAAAAAATAAAAATCAAGGAAAATAGAAAGCAAAAGAAAACCGAAGGGTAACAAGATCACGTGCCATTAGGAGCTCCGAAAAATTATAATGAACGACGGCATCTTCCACTCCCATAATAATTAATTCCTGCTGACGTGGCAAGTGCCGGGCCTCCTTTCCTTCCCGCCATTCATAACTAACAGCGAATCCGTTCACACGTGGCGGTGGACTGTCAGTGCCGTGCCGATGTACGGAACGCACTGGAAATGGACAAGAAGCCCGGCGCGCGTGGGGCGCGCGTGGAGCTGTTTTCAGTGGCGTTTCCGAAAATTGCTTCGATAAGATTTTTACATCTTTTTCGAGTGATTGGTTAAAGATGAGTAGACGGTAATGTGGCGCACAAAGAAAAAGGTAGGAAAGGCTCTCGCTTTACGGCTTTCATCCGTCTCGACCGAAATTGATTGGACTTCATATAAAAAGGGCAGGTACTTTCTCTTTTCTCGCCTCTTCAAAATTTGAGACGTCATGAAATTTAAATAAATTATGAAATTTCACAGGCCAATATCTGAATCTAAGTGCACGAATAGCATGACTTATAATTACATGTCATCCCTAATTGATTTTAGCCATGGCCTCTCGCGGTATCAATGTTAACTTAAGCAAATAGGGGTGCGGTATATTCGCATCTTCTAAAGACTAAAAGGGCAAAGAAATCCAATGACTCAGATGCAGCAAAGACACAAGAAGAGGACACCTGTATCATTCATCCCTTCTTGAGACGGCGCGTTCGCACCTCATGGGGCAAGACCACACTCTTACGATGGTCGGGGCACCACCTGATCGGGTGGCTGAGCTCGGCTCAATAGCTCATCGTGAGGAGCAAGTTTTGCACTGTAGCCGCCTCTATAAAGGCCTCCTCCTCCTTTCGGCTCGGGACCCAAATGCTCATTGCAGCTACAATCATCTCAAACACTCCCTCCCTCTCTCTCTCGTGCTCTGTTTCTGCTCTCTTTCTTCCCCTCGCGTTCCTCTGCTTTCCCATCGCCCCAAATCCTCCAAAGTGATGGACGGCCAGATCCTGGAATCCCCCAGGCGATCGAACCAGCGCCTCCCTCCGAAGCGAGGCCAGATCATGATCAGGATATTGAAGACCATCTTCGGTTCGTCGAGGGCGAACGGGTCGACGGCCGGCGCGCCCGGAGAGGGACGGAGGGAGGATGGCGGGTTCGTGAGCACGAGCTCCGGGACCCCGCTCGGGAGCGGGTACAGTTCTTGCTCGTAGCGAGGGAGATTTCGCCTCTTCAAACTGAGCTGCTGATGTAGATGTACATATGGGGGGGTAAAGATCAGGAGGCAGATTGCGATAACTTGTTGTGCTTTCATGGGGGATCTATATTTGACTAATTAGTTTATTGATTGCTATTCTTATCGGACTTGGGTCCCATTTAGGGGATTCGATTTGAATTGGGTCTTGTGGGTTGAGGGAGTTCAGGGGATGTATATTGTAGAAATAACTCGGATCGGCGGTGTACCTTACTAGTTCCACCTTGTACAGCATTCGAATCCGGATGAATATAGTTTGTGATATTTGACTTACGACTACCCTATAATTGCATCGTCCTTCGCTGTGTCCCTCTTCTCGATGACTTGCCCTGTTTTCTTGTTTTGCACTTTCGGTTCTGTTTCTGTCACCGGAAGCGAAATCGCTTCGGATTAGACGGGCCTGACTAAGTTTTGAGCGCTCCGAATGCTTCTGAACCTCGAAGTGAATGGGCAGTGATGTCACGATGATTACCATCTTTGTTGCCTTTTTGCAGCTTTTTCTTTTGCCCTGTTTCTTTCAGTCGAGACTTGACCGTTTTTGCTGGTTGATCTACCATTTCACGCCATCCCGGCGACTTGGTTCAGAGAATGTCAAAGTTTTAACGGAAAACGGTGACGAAGCTTGTTCTTTTAATGGGGGAAAAACATTCGTCGGTCCCCAGAAGAAGAACGCAGTAAAGTGAATACGGAATTCACGGACAAGAACGGCCCGAAAAGGCTGTTCGGCCTTTCCTTAGACCACTTAGCAAACCTTTGGCATGGCTGAATCATTCCGTATTTTCTGGGGCACAAGTACTATTTTTTTAGCCAGAGTGGGGAAGAACCGAGTATATAGGGAGTACTTTATGGTTCTTGCTTCTTTGAGTTTAGGTTGATTATTGGGGATTTGCTGAAATAACTTTTCTTTCCGATTCTAGTTAATCTCCAGCTTTGTTGATGACTTTCCACTCCGATGTACTAGTTTTAGTCCTTTGAGACTTTGAGGACCTTACGCTATCAATTACCGATTAAGGTTCCCAAAAGTGATAATGGCAGTGAATCTTGCTCCACATCATTATGAACGTCTTGCTCTGCTATTGAAGTGGAGCAGCAATTATCATGTCCTCATGCTGTATCTTAAAACAGAGTGGTTAAATGGAAGCATGGAGACATTAAAGAGTTGGGACTTTCACTGATGTTTCCCGACAGTCTTTGTCATCACATATTCCCAACAAGTGCAAATTCTGGTGATAAGTACAAGGAAGTCACCTAACTATTTCATCATGAGATCCTTTGGATATACATCTCACATTCATGTCAATAAAAGAGCGAGCAGAAAGTTAACCCAAAGGCAAAGACGTGTATTTGATGGTTAATCTTGTGAGCATAAAAGATATTGATTTTATTTTTTCCCTATGACTGGAAAAAATGGTCATTTCTGATTATGAAACTTTTGACGAGAATCATTTTCACTTTACCAATTTAGCCTTGTCTACTACGGCATCTTCTCGTAATAAACCATAGGGTAGTCCACTTGAAGAACCTTCGGATGCATCGAATGTAACCTTACTTCCAACAAGTCCAACTTACTTTATTTGTGCAAGTGCTGAACAAGCTAATTAAAATAATGAAATCATTGACCTCTTTTAACTTCAACTGTGCCATCAACCAATCCAACTGATTCTTATATGTGCATCCAATTAGTTGGCATCATTTATTCTAGAATTTGCCAACGTAGCTACTAATGTGTATACCCACATAAGCAAATGTGGTTCTGTAACCAAGTTAGATCTCATATTAAATGCTAGTCGAATCTAATTGACTAGGATGACTCAATTGATTCGATTCAAGTGGTGCAACTACGTTAAATTGAACTAAATGAAAATTCAATGATCAAATTAAATATCGATGAATATTGCATAACATTGCACTCACAGAACATTTTCAGTCAAGTTTTCGAGAAAATGAAATGAATACAAATTAGGCTTGATTTTTACCATCGATGTCATACATTTTCCAATAAAGTGAACGGGATGAAGGCCGTCTGTCTACTTCCCCTTTGACGTTGATCAACTTTTGTTTTCTTACCGACCAAAAACAAAAAAAAAAGTTTTGTTTTCTTTAATGGCCAACCATACCAACCAGATCAAATCACCCTTTTTTTAATTTGTTTCTCGATTCCCTCCTTAAAATATAAAATTGTCGTCTTCGATAATCAATTCCTCAGTCGAGATTATAATACCGTTTTTTCTTCTTCTTTTATCTTCAGATAAGTAAGTAAAAATCATTGGTTTTTGTACCTTACAGCATCGGTGTAAATTTTCTAGCGGCGACATCTTCCCCTGAAGATCCAAACTGATATTTTACAAGATAAGAAAGCAACGACTCTCCCATTTAGAATGCTTCGTCATGGTATCGTTCCATTTCCATCTCTATAAGCCCGAGATGTCATGTTTATCCGATGAGAAGCGGTCTTCTTTCAAGGCATTGGAATCATTGTGGCCACGAGCAAGGGTCACGCGACAGACTCGGGAGTCCACAAAGATCGAAAGAAAATTAAAAGAGAGAGAGAAAACGATTGTGATGGTAGATCAAATCAGGGGGGAATGCTTAGAATTCCTCGCGGACCCGATCATGGCCGACAAGGACGAGGTAGTGGAGTTGCTATTACGTCGTTTTTTCCACGTTGTCTTTTGAATATTAAGGCCTTAGCTCACCGTGCTGCGCTTCTTACTTCTAGATGCTCGCGTCGCTTCCTTGCTATTTGGGTCCCTCGTCTTAAATTTATTGCTTTGCCATTAAGAAAAGCTCCTTCAATCCACCGGTCAAGAACTTGGTTTTCGTCATTACGGGTACGATTCTACTTCTCGGTTCCATCGTCCTGATTAGTTGGGGACAGGCTGTTTTTTACGTTTTTCAGACACGAGTCATGGGACCATAAGAGAGATATAGATAAAGATAGACCCGCACGAGGATTAAGACAAGTAGTTTTTTGATTTGCGCATCCAAGACAGACGATTACTTTAAAGTTATTTTTCCGACGTTTTAGAATACTCAAAAAGAGAAATGAATTGGCTGCGTATCTCTTTTACCTTAGCTGGGTCGGCTCTAAAATATATTTTTGTGGACTCGATTGTGGACGACAGTGTGAATTTTCGTTGCCCGGTCAAGGCTGTAACTCCATTTCTTATGAAAAGGTATCGTATGGCCTATAAGTCACATGTCAAAATTTTGTTCAATAATTCACACATCGAAACTCATAGTGAGATCTATTGACTGAGATGATATTGGTTTGTATAGTTTGTGAAGCATGCAATAATTTCTCGGCAGAGCTTCACATTTTTACAAGACTTTTGGCAACATCTTTAAATTAGTCAGAGGGCAAAGCATGAAAAGGGAAAAACCATACAAAGTGACTTTGTTCTATAATCAGGGTGTGTCTCATATCGAACAAGTATTTGCGCAAGTAATCCAAACTACGCTACAAGGAAATATCAAAAAAAAAAAAAAGCAATCTATTTATTTTTTGTGTCAGTCTCCATTGCATCCTATTTTATCATATTACACCCTGTTTTTCAATATTTGAGAATCACCGCCTACATGTCGGTGTAGGTTGGGGATAACCATTGGTCTCATAGTCCTAGGGTGGGGCCATTTACGACTAGCCCATTGAGAATTCCTAGATGTACATGCACCAGGTGCAGCAAAGATGCAGTTGGCGATTCTCTCGAGAGGATCCGAGACAAGGAGCCCGAATTACTAGGTCTGAAGAGAGAAATACAACAAAAATGAAAGAACTAAAGAAAACAGCCCAAAGACGTTCACCAAAATCAAGCTTAACCGTTGAGCTCGGATCCGAAGGAAAGGCCGATCCGTTATCGAGGCCCGCCCATCATTTCACCGGGCCCAATTCACGGCCCCTGAACATCGAACGAGAAGACGCTGCGCGATTGGGCCATTTTCTCTCTCCGTCTCTGTCTCTGTGGACTGTTGAAGCTCGCTCCGTTCTTCTTGGAGCTTCGCCTCCGGCGATTCGAGCTCCTCGATCTCCCGAAGCGATCGGCCGCGATCAGGAAAATGAGGCACCGGCTTTTCACCATCGCCTCGCGGAGTCGGGGCAGAAAGCAGCCGTCCCCGCTCGCCTCGCCCTCGCGCTCGTTTTCGCGGCTTAGCTCGCAATCGGATCGGTGCGTGCCGGTCATGCTTCGACTACGCTCGTGATTTTCTCCGATGTTCTCTTTTTCTCTTCTTCTTCTTTTTCGGCCGTGATCGAATCGACGATCGTGGTTTCGTCGTGCAGGCCTTCGTTCGGCATCGCCTTCGACATCGACGGCGTGGTCCTCCTCGGTCACGCTCCCATCGGCGGTTCTCCGCACGCGCTCAGGAGATTGTACGACGATTCTGGTAAAGCTTTCGCCATCGCTTGCTGATATACCTGGGAGGCCTATGTCGTGCTGGTGATCTTGCCGTTTCGCGTGTTTTACAATGTTCTACGTTGCGAATGCATGTCTTTTTTCGCTGATCGATACCGAGTTTTCTGATGGACTGTAGGGGCGGGGGATATCGAGATTCGTATCTGCTATTTGATAGCCTGCTATCACTTACTTTACGTTCTCCATCTTTTCAGGAAAGTTGAAGATACCTTTCGTGTTCTTAACAAATGGTGAGTGTTCCTGATTGGTAGACTTCAATAGGTCCTAGTAATTGCTTTAATGTGTTAGTAGTTTTTACTATTAGATTTCTCACTTTTGATATGTGTTACCGAATGTGACCGTTCAATAGAATCATCACCGGTGACTGCCCTGATATGATGGTCAAACTTAATTTTTCAAGTTGCACGCTGGACATCATATGCTTGTTGTGGTTGATTATTCACTTATCGGCAAGTATTGGTACTTTTAAGATCTAATAGTAATCGTCTTGATGATTTTGAGATTGCCACTATCTTATGTTTAAGTCATTCAAGCAATTTGAATCTGTGACACCTTTTGAGATGCCCTTACCTATAATCGTATAATATGTTACTCCCTTGAAATAATCAATTTCGCTTGTTAATTCCTGATGAAGCGATAATTAATTTTTACTGCGCGCTGCTAATAGCAATGGCTGATGCAGGAGGTGGCTTTTCTGAATCCAAAAGAGCCCAGGACTTAGGTCAACTACTAGGAGTCAACATTCTACCTCACAGGTAGTTCGTCTCTTGTGTTACAAAATCTGCTTGCCCTCACGATTTTGCTTGTTATCAGGTCCAGAACTACTTTGTTTCGTTTTTCTCTCATATTTTGACCAAGATAATTTGCAGGTCATACAGGGCCACACACCTTTTAAACAACTGGTAAATAGGTAAGGATTTGTTGGATTATCTCCATGACCAATGTCCAATGAGAAATGTGGCATGCTAATGTAAATCAGGACTGAGCATTTTCGATAACATTTGCTCTTTTCATCTATCTCACTCATGATTATTAAAATCTGGGATCGCGAAATAAAATATTGTGCACGTGTATTATTAGCTTAATAAGAATTCTCCTGTACAAGAATTATTCATAGGTACACAATTTAGTAGGTTCAAAACTGTGAAATTGGACTTTATTGAATGCACACATCTTGTATGTGTACGTGGATATCAAAGAACACATCTAATATCTTCATCTTATGTGCTTTCTTCTTGGAAACTAGGGAAATGCACTACCTATATTATATTATATGAATTGAAAAGACATAGAAGAGTGCGCATGCATGTACTAACTATTCTAAGAGAATTCTGAATAGGCTTTTCTGTTTTACGAACGAATATGCTTCTCTATTTTATTCATCTGTTTCCTAATTGAGGTTTTTGCACAGATTCGAGAACGAACTTGTCGGTGCTGTTGGCAAAGGAGAACCTGCTGCTGTGATGTCCGAATATGGATACGAGTAAATATTTGGACCACTTCTCTAGGTTTGCAAATGTACCCAGCAATGTCTCAATTACTTGCTCGTGCATGCAGGTGTGTGGGTGGGGGGAGGTGAAGAGAGAGAGAGAGAGCTTGGCAATAGGGATAAAGATATGTATTTAATAAAACTGATATTGATGGATATTACTTTAATGTCTAGGTAATACATAGGAGCAAGCAATGTTAGTAAAAAGCACTGAAGTTCTCGGGGACTAGAGTGATCGCAGAGGAGTCCTCTCCTTAAATCATTGTAGTTGTCTGTGTTTTCAATACTGTTTCACCCAGAACGTGAATTCCAACAACTTGATTCTGTTCGATTTCTCTCTGGTTGACCCTCTTTCTGGTCGTATCTTTTTTATGCAGAAATGTTCTGTTAATTGATGAGTACACTAGCTACTTTGATGTCATTGATCCACTGGCACCGTACAAGAGATGGACAACTAAGCCAGACATTGACCAGAATAGCACTTCTAATATGATAGGAAAGTGAAATTGCTGTGCAAACACAGAGAGTTCAGGCAGCATTTTTAGTCAGTGATTCTGTTGACTGGAGCAGACATACTCAGGTTGTGACCACTCTAAAGGATCTTGTTCTTTCTTAGATTATCTAATTCGGCTGTCAAGTCCATACCGGGCTTTTCGTCACGCGAGTTTTAAATCTTTGAATTGACTATCAAAAGTCACTAGGCTCTGTTTGGTTGTTCAATAACTACTCTGCAACTTTAGTCATCATCTTTTTAAAAGTCTAGTGGGTGCTGACATCTAGTTTGGAAAAAGTGATAAAAGGGAGTGTTACCATCTATCTCTGTCTGTGTACATTGAAAAAATTCCATGATACTCAAGTTTGGGTTTAGGTGCTCTGTGACATATTGAGAACTGGATGGCTTCCTGGAAGGGAGGCTGGACCGCACCTGTCTTTTGCAAATAATGACCTCGAAAACCAGGTAAGCTATGCCATTTGTGACGCCAGCTGCAATCTTGAGTTTTTGAAGCCTTGGTGGAACTAAAGACTGGCTGATGACTAGCTGACAAAGTGTAGAGGCAGGCTACTTTTCCTGCTGAGCGTCTGGGTATGGGAGCTTTCAGGATTGCTTTAGAAGTAATCTATAACAGGTAAGATAGTTGGGTTTCAGCTTCTCAATGTTTAGTTCTGCATGGAGTTTGATCTAATATTCTCCAGAAAAAATTAAAGAATGGCCTATAAGATCCCTGTGTGGGCCTAGTTTACCTCAATGCAGCATAGTGACATGCATTAATCTTCAATCTTGTGTTATGCATTGTTTACTTGTCCCTGTTCTGCAGAATACATCCCATTCTGCTGGCGTATACATCGTATGGGAGGCCAAATCCATTTGTCTATGGAAATGCTGAGACCTTGTTAAGGAATCTTATGCCATCTTTGTTAAGCAACCTAGATGTGGAGAGTAATACATACTTAGAATTCGTTACATGATAGGAGATAACCCAAAAATCAACATTATAGGTGCACGATCGATATATATCATACTAAGAATTGTATTTTATCATATTAGTAATTTTATTTCCGGACATAATCACCAGTACTGATAACAACTCCTTTAGGCAGGAGATCCTTGGTTTTCTATATTAACAAGGACTGGGGTATTCAAGGGAAAAGATAATCATTCAGAACTTCCTGCGGACTTGGTTGGTATTCGTACTCTTAACAAAATCCAGACATTTCTCTATCTGTCTCTCTCATCTCTCCTTGCATGTACGTTGGGGTGAGTTGATGGTAGGTTCTTAAGTAAGCGAATCATATGCATGTTCACTTCTTTGGTTTAGAGATTTTAGATACATGATCCTCTGGAAAGTCATGGTTGAGACTGCAGATCATTGATTCCACCATGAAAACATTCAGAAGTATAGTACATCGTGTAATCACTTAGGCCTTGTTTGGTTCACCTTGGAGTAATAAACAGGAAATGGAATGCCATTGCAGCTCATCTATGGATGGATTTATGATCATAGAATCAAAGTGCCTAGTTAACGGATACTCCTAATGCAGAACTGGATTGCTCGGGTAGAGGTGGTACTAGGATTCCTAGGAGGAAAAAACATTCACGAACCCAACACGCTCAGTACTCTTGAGCTTCATAAATCTTCAAATCCTAGAAAGCCAGAACTTTCTCTCTCTCTCTCCATTCATCGTCTTCAAATCCTTCCATGGGAGTTTTGCCTGCCTCTTGATTCCATGGCCCTCACATTCCTCTACTAGGTGAAATTATTTCTCTCTCGCTATTGTGAAACTTGTGTGGTCTGTTAATGGAGACGCCAACTACGTACATCACGTTGGCTTGGGTGGGGATATAAAGTTCCATTAACACACTTGGCTGAGTTGCTGTCACTCCATTTGTTCTTGTGATTGGGTCTTTGACTCAAAAAACAATAAGGATAAGAATATCACAATGGCTTGAGGTAACAGTTGCGAAGTAGTTTGAAGTTGTTAGAATATAATACTCGAAAACGATAAGATCTTGCAATTTATGTTAACGCAAAATCACTAGAGAAATAAACGAGAAATAATAATGACATCGGAAATTTATGTAGTTCGGTCCGAGTATCGGTATCAATGTCCACGGGGAGAGTTAGTAGCAAATAATACACTATAATTGGAAAATTAGAGTTTCAATCGCTCACATCTTGAGTGTTTCCTTCACCTAGATTTAAGCCCAAATCCAAAATGTTTATAAATAAACAATTCACTTGGACATAAACTCATTGTATAAAATTACCGTGCATTCAAGCTCAAAGTAGCGCGCATTCAAGGTCAAAGTAAAACGCTCTATGTATGCCAAAACAAAAACTGGGCGTTTGTCTCTTCTCGACGTACGTATAGCTTTGCGTTCTCTACCTCTTCAAGGCTTGTACGGCGTCTATACGTGTGGATGTGCAGCTTTTCCCTTTTTTTTTTTTTTTTTTTTTTTTTTTTTTTGTAGGGCTTCACTTTCCTTTTTCGCTGAAAACATGCCTTTTATATTGTGTGCGCGCCCAAAGTCAAAACTTTGACTTTGGCCCCACCTTGGATTCTTTTCTCTAATATCGATTCTTCTTCTGCCTTTTTCTGCACGTACAAAAGAGAAGTAGATAACCCTTACTTTTTTTTTTCTTTATTTTATTTTCTCCTTTGTGCAACGGAATCCAAAAAAAGAAGGGCTTTTTCATCCAATTTGAAATCTACTTGAGAAATCTTTATCAATAAATTCGATTTAACAAATCGTTAGCCGAATTCAAATTCGAGACATTAATTTAACAGAAGTTACATGGGAATGGCTTTATCTTCATTGTTGCAGATTATGTGTGAAATGCTTGACTCACGATATCTTGAGGAGCTGTATGTAATGTGTTTGTGAAATGCTTGTGTGAATTGTATGATCATCTTAGATGACAATAATCGGGAAATTGTTGGGGATCGTATGTGGTTCTTCATTCTGTTTCTATCCCTAGTTTTTCATTAGCCACTTTGGATATGTGGATTGGAGAAATATTTCACATTCCATTTTTGACATGTTTTTACCTCACTTTGCATCTCACATCAAACATTTCTCCCTCCATTTGTATATTGAAACCAAACAATAGAGAATGAAACCCACATCTAGGAATTTGATTGCTTAGATTGAGATTCCTTTTCATGATTCCAGGGCAATGAACCAAACATGGCCTCAAGTGGTTTTGAGCTGTCAGCGTGGATAATCCTCCCATACTTACATACCTTGATTTGCTATACTTTGGGTGATCGGTCAATTCTAAATTGGTTGGATGAAACATGACTGAACCTTTTCCTTCTTCAGCCTAGCAAAATGTCAGTATTTCCAAAATATGCCCAATTGAAAGCAACTTTTATGGGGAATATGTCTTCTCTCCAAATTTTCCAAGATTAAAAGTGAATCCGAAAATTGCTCACCCCAATTGAACTCTTTTATGTTTACCTATGCAGGTCCTAGACACTGTGGAGGACGCTGTCGACTTTATCTTGAGAAAGGAGAGCGGTTCTTGACACAAAAGATGCTTTTTCTTTATGTGGTATCTGAACATTATTTATTCTTTGGAATCGAACACAATCTTTCCATTTTGTGTTTTTCCTTATCTTTATTAGTGACTATTAGTCGCTAGTCTTCTGTGCATTTTGCTTATTGCGTTTCACGTATGTCCTTCCCCAAAGGCAGGCAACATCCCATCTGAATCAAGCAGAACTGAACATATAATTTATGGTTCTTCTTGCTCTTTTCTCAACCAATGCAATGTTGATTACGTACTTGATTTTTGGGAGATGTCTCAATCTTCCTTCTTACATGTATATGCAACGTGACATAATTGGGACAATTTTCCATAAATGTCGGGATATCATGTTTATTTGATGAGAGACCTATTAAAATGGGTTATAAGTCTATTTTTTTAATTATATGAATGATTTAAACTTAAAATAATATGGGTGTTAAATAAATTCATAATTTACTCTCACTTTAGTTTGAGTATGAAATTTCTTAAATTAGGTTAAATATGGAAGTGTTTTATATCTATAGGTCAAGTCAAATATGAGTGAGATCGTGTATGAGTAAGTTGATTTTTATTGTATGAAAATGAGTCAAAATGAATAAAATATGTCAATTTGAATTGATTTTTTATTAGATTCAATTTATGCATTTGTCGGGTCTATCCAGCGGTCTTTTCTTGTGGCATTGGATCATTATTTGGACGCAGGGGTAGCGACAGACCCGAGAGTCCAAAAGTTGGGGGTTAAAAATGATGTGATGGCGAATCAAGTCGGAAGGATAAAATTCTAAACACACACGATTGTGGCCGACAGTGACGAGACGACGGACTTTGCCATTACGTCGTTTTTCCCACGTTTCATCGTATAATTCCATCATTCTAATTAGCTGGCGACATGGCTGTTTTTTAGTATTGTTCGGACAGGAGTCCCATGACCACATAGAGAGATGTAGACAAGAATAGACCAACACGAGGAGTGAGATTAGTGGCTTTTTGATGTGTCCATCTAAGACAGTTTAAGTTCACGAGGATCTTAGAACATTTTCCTACGTTTTTACAATACTCGAAATATAAACGAATTGGCAGTGGATCTCTTATATCCTTAGCAGGTCGGCTCTAAAATAAGTTTTTCTGGACTTTATTTTGGATAGTAGAGTGAATTTATTTTTTAGGTCACGTCTGTAATCCCATTGTGCATGAAATGTTACTCTATGTTCTATAAATCTCATGTCGAAACTAGTTCAACAATTGATCCCGGGGGCCATAGCGAGATCTACTGGATTAATGATCAAGATGATATCGGGTCACACGTTTTGTAGAGCATATAATAATTTCTCATTTCGGACTTGATTGTTTTTCTTGGCCCTTCGCCAAAATCTTACCACCTTAGACTGTGAATAGTCAGAATAATCAAACACATATATCATTTCAATGGGCCTAATTCCCGGCTCCTGAACATCACACATGAAGACCTGATCGAGCCTGGATAGTAGTTGAAGTTCGTCCTGTTCTTCCTGGAGCTTCATTTCCAGTGGTCGCTGGCGACCAGCCGAAGGAAGAAGGGAGTGAAGAAAAAAAAAAAAAAAGAAAGAAAGAGGAAAGGAAAAAAAAAGAAAATATAAAAAGAAAAATAGGAATACAAATAAAAAAATATTCAAATATTATTAAAAATTATCCACGTCAGCGCCGACGGTGTTCATTTTAGTGTTGGGTAGCCAATTTTGATCGGACGAATTGAATTGATATAAATATAAAAGATTTAGTACTCAATTGATTAAAAAAATATTTATAATTGAATTAGTACAATTGTAATAGATTCATGATTCTTTTAATGATTTTTACGATCTTTGGCACGTGAATAAAATTTCCCAACTTTTTGTCCAGATGCTTCAATTATTACACTACATCCTCAAAAAAGAGAGGTGATGCTTTGATTAAAACACTTACCCAACCCACCCTGTGAGGGAGGGAGCGGCGTGGGGGCATATATAGGGCTATGCTCCACCAGGCGAAAATTCTCACTTCTTTGTAGGTCACGCAAGCATTGGTGCAACATCATTCACCGATTTGCTCGGTTCTTCTTGTGAAGGTATATGTGCAAGCACCTACTTCCACTCATATTATATGTCGCTGAATTCCATCTTGAATCATTTCGATCTCGTGCTCGCACCATATGATCAATTCATCATGATAAAATAGTAAATTGGCTCTTGGATTGATGCTTCATAATATGTTTGTAGACTCACCACTCGCATTGAACTACCTCCATAGAGTTTTCTTGATGGAGAACAGTAACTATCCACAAACTCATCCGAGTTTCCAGTACTTTCCTCCTCCATCGGCATGGATTGATCCGAATTCCGTATCATCCGATGACAATAACATTCCAACGTGGGTTATTGTTGGCGTAGTCATTATTGTCGTCATGCTTTGTGGTTTCCTTTTCTACTACATCTGGAGGCGAGTGAAGGCGGCAGCGGCGGCGGCGGCGGAGGAGGCGGCGGTGGCGGCGGCGGAGGCGGGGGTGGCGGCGAAGGCAGCGGGGGAGGCAAAGGCAGCGGCGACAAAGGCGGGGCGGCGGCAAAGGCGGCGGGGAGGCGGCGGCGGAGGCAAAGGCGGCGGGGAGGAAGTAGCGGCGGAGGCAAAGGCGGCGGCAAAGGCAAAGGCGGCGAGGGAGGCGGCGGCGAAGGCGGCGGCGGAGGCAAAGGCGGCGGTGGCGGCGGCGGCGAAGTATGGGGGTGGCAACAACTGCAGTGGGGTGAGAAGTGCAAGCATGGAAGAGTACCAGCTTGTCTAATCTAGACAATAAATGAGACAAAAATCACAATAGTCTTTCTTATCTTATTGTATGCTTATGAGTTTAGAAG
Source organism: Eucalyptus tenuipes (assembly GCA_014182365.1). Taxonomy (NCBI): domain Eukaryota; kingdom Viridiplantae; phylum Streptophyta; class Magnoliopsida; order Myrtales; family Myrtaceae; genus Eucalyptus; species Eucalyptus tenuipes. The sequence goes on along the minus strand of CM024538.1, from coordinate 23,736,151 downwards.
CTTGTATTTATGTTTGTGTGTGAAACTTGAATGATGCATGGTGATAGATCGTCTACTCTACTATACAATGTTGGAGATTCGAGGCGATGGATAACTTTTGTGTTGGAGGGTTTTTCAAATTTCTTCTTATAATACATGAGCAGTTTTATGGTCATCGATAAATAAATTTTTGAATTATAACGAATTATAATTATTTGCATTTTTTCGTAATTTCTATACAAAATGTCGTAAATCGACCAATCAATCCAACATACATAATAAAAGAGTTCCTGCTCTTGGTGGAGAACCGTTTTGACAGATTTGCTCTATTATTGCCTCATATTCCGAAGAGAGTCATCGGAACTAAGTCAGCTGGTGATACCGGCAAAATAGAACGGACTATTTTACTCGATTTTTTGGGTGGGCTTTGTACTCCAATCTGTATGGGGGGAACTATTAATCCCAACTCGAAATGAAGTGCTGAGGAAGGACATATGCAGGAAGTGTTCCGTGAGTGAATGGAAGTGCGGTTGTGACATATAATCCTGAGAGTTTGACGATCAATGGATGAGACGACATCAATTGTTTCTAATAGGATCCAGCTAGCATAACGATTCCTTAATTTATATCGGTGTTGTTGTGGCTACGGTTTTCCATTGCCAAAAGATGGAAATCGGAAGAGCAAAAGGAGCAGTGGGATGGGATCCTTATGGTTTATCTAAAGAAATAAAATCCAACTGATGATGCCTAATGAAACCCCACATTGCCTTTTTAGTAACTTCCATTGTTCATCGATGTAATTTGGCTTAGCCTCGTCGCCTTCTAAGGGACCATGCGCTAACTTGCAAGAAATCAAAACCAGTATCTTGTCTTTCCATGTACTATAAACTTCTTTATGATGCAAAAAAAAGAAAAGTAAAAAGATAAACAATTATCAAAAAATTATCGGGCTTAGACATTGCACTACTAGACAACCACACCATCATTCAAACACGAGGCTTGATAGAGTCGGAAGATAAAGCAATCGAATGGCATGACCAGGCTATGCAGAAGGTACAGTATATGATTAGGAAAAATAGAAAGAAACATCCTATGTAACAAGTTAAATGAGTAGAATCGAGCTTTTAATAATGGAGTTGAATTGAGTTCGATTTCGAGCCCTATATACTATATTGAGTCGAGCTTAAGCACAGGGATTTGAAACTGAATTTTGTTCACATTCACGATTCAATGTCAAAGCATTGATTTGAAGTCAGACTTTGCGTAGAAAAATTACTTCAAATCAATAAATAGCTCGATCGCATCTTTATAATTTTTTGTTAAATGAAATACCTTATCTTATAGTCTTTAGGGCATTGACCCCACTAAAAATATATGATAGTTCCATCCCTGCATGCTGACAAGTATGATGCGAGTCGTCTTCACAATTTCACAAGCCTCCTCCGAAACATGAACATATCCAATCAAAGCACGACTCCTGAAAAATAAAACTGCAATCAATCTTGCAAGAAAGTTTGAAAAAAGTAAGAAGATGATAAAATTATGCAATCAAACCAACCAGTTGTGTTTAATCTCTGTCAATGAATACTATATGCAAGAACACAGATAGAGGTTCTTCTAAATTTCTCGAAAGATACTTATGAAAGTCAAATATATAGGTCCAACTGCGTTTGTTGAGATTGAAATACGATAAATGATCTATATAAAAGGAACCGGTATCATATAAAAGTATAAATCTCATGGGAATTTCTCACATCACCAAATGCGAACATTTTCACATCGAAGCAACATCCCCCTGGTCATTAACTCATACCATACCTGCTACATGAGATAAATAAGATATTCTACGTGCTTGGTGCCTAATCTGCCTTAGATAAAAGCTTCCAAGATAGATAAACATGTTATTACCAGAAATTGACCAAGGCTAGTTATAAATCAATAGATAAGCCTTCCCTCTTCCTTTTTCCCCTTTCTATTTAGCATAGTTATACAAGAAGGATAATGAAACAATATGTTTCATAGGTATTTCACAATTTCGATGAAAACTAATTTGTTCCCAATCCAACTAAATTAAGAACTTTTCATACAATCGGCTAAATTATTGTGGAAGTTAAAGCCAAGAGTCAACCTACGAATCAAAAGTCAAAAGAGTGGCAGAAATTGACTTTACACTCTACCTGAAATAAAATCTTCACGATTGAAAAATAAATTCTGGAGTGATCGACTACTTTAATTCCTATTTTAAGTGACTTTCAAACTGCCCAAAAATAGGGAGGATGTAGAAATACATCATCCACCAATTAGATTTCCATTGCTTTTTTTAGACTAGAAAATCTTAAGGAATAGAAAAATGTGTGGGGGTAATATGCACAACATAAGTTCGGTTTTCCTCACTAACCACTGCAAACAATTCATGTTGGTACCAACAAACCAAGTTTTAGCGCAAACCTCACTAGGTACATGAGGTTAATAGGATATTTCATGGGTCTGACATCCATTTAAAATATAATCTTCCTCATGACACAACAAAAGAAAAAGGAAAAGAAAATGAGAAACTATGTCATAGTATCGAAAAAGTACCAGGCCTAGACAATGCTAAACTAAATAACCACCCCACCCATCAAACACTTGGTTGGATGGCCATGCTTTGCAGAAGGTATGGTTTTTCAATGAATTACTCATGAAAACACATTTCAGGTTCACAAAGCCTCGTTCTATTAACTACAAATCATCCAATTAAAATTTTCTAGTGAAATCAAGTAGACAAAGCCTTCCCTCTCCTCTTTTCCTTTTTGTTGTTTATTGACCTGCTATTTCTCTTCTATTCAAAATTGTACATGCCTACAGACGTCTCATCAGGTGAAATTTTATAGATCACAACCTCAAAACCTTCTATATTGGTACTTATTGATTCAACTAGTAAGTTTTCATGTATATCATAGATGATTGAGTAAAAATATGGTATGAGTTATCAAAAATAAAAATAGAGAGAGAGAGAGAGAGAGAGAGAGAGAGAGAGAGAGAGAGAGAGAGAGAGAGTAATCCTATGTAACGAGTTAAATGAGTACAAGAAAATAACTCTACTCCGCCCAAGTTAACTTGGTGGACCACGTGACTTATGCTCTAAGACTACATCCTTTACATATGATGAGCAAATTGTTTGCGACGCATGAAACATTGAAAAGAATTTTTTTAAATAATAACAAACTGAACGATGACATTTCTTCTGGATTACTGAGGTTCTTCCACTTATTTTGATACCAACTGACCTTGTCCCCTAGCTTATCCAAAATTTTGGAACTTTCTCATGGAAGGAAAGGAAAGAAAAAGTGGAAAAAGGAGTAGAAAATAAGAAAAGAAAAACGAGAAAACACAATTGGGTAATAAAATAAAAGAGATCAAGCTGAATGCATCTTTATCTGTCAATGACATCTTCATTGGTCCGATAACAATAAGTAAACTGAAACACCAAATCTCTCTTTTCAGTTAATCAAATGTTAACTACATGATTTCTATCTTCTCCGCGTGCCCTCACTCTGTCCTCTCTTCGCTACTCCTTCGCTACTCCACGCAGGAGCCGCCCATCTTTCTTTTCTTCTTTTTTGCTTTTTTGACTTTTTCACCCTTGTTTTTTCTCTTTTATTTATTAATGTTAGCTGGTCCCCGCAGAGGCGGACCCGGCCAACCAAAATATCCAGTACAGTCCCTAAAAGAAAGCATGACCGTTAATTTGATTGTTAGATGACTTATCAAACTTAACGACACCATTGGAAATTTACCAACTTTGAAATGAATTAGTGAATAACCACCTTCTCTGAAGTTTTACAAGTATGGCAAATAAATTGCCAACGCTATAGTAGGTCTCGCAGCATTGTACTAAATTTGTAAGCTCCAATTTCTGCTCCCTCTCCTTATCATTTCGATTTTTTTTCATTTGCTGATGATCTCTAAATACTCTTTCTCAAAGTTCCTTTCTCATGTGATGAAAATGAAACTCATTCTGCGTTTCAACTCAAATCGGATGGTTGAAACAAGGGAGCCAAATAGGAATGTTTGACCAGGAGTAGTTAATTAGGATATTTCATATGAACGTAAAATTGCTACCTTAAAGAAAGAGAGGAGGGAGGTCAGTGATGCGGTTTAATAGTTAGGATATTTTCTAAATAAAGTTTCTGAGCAGGTCATGTCTTTGATATGTGAATATGAAACGGTTGAGAGTTGTAGAAGGTGGCCGCGACAACACGTCATGAAAAAAAATAGGTAGTGGTTATACGAGCAAAACAATAAAATGATATGGGACGGTGAGGAAACAGTTGAATTACAGAGTTGTTTATGGAGGCTTATAAGGACAAACCACAAGTTAAACGTAGCTTGCCATCAAGTGCCTGCAACAAGAAAAATTGAAGCACATCGAGCGTTCTTGAGATCTATCTCTTTACTAAGTATTGATCCTAAAAGCTAGCAATAGTGCCAAAATTATTTGTATACACACGGAAGAAGTGACTGTACTATAAGAGAATGTCATTGTCTAGGTGAGAGACAAACTGTGCGAATGATTATTTGTAAACACTTGGAAGCGTGGTTAATTATTTTGGGGAGCATGTGTCTACTGCACTATGTGCACAAGGTGTGAGAATGGCTATTGGAAGAGATCTAATAATTATTTAGTCTATAGTGAGATAATCATAGAAAGAATCGAGTCCACGTTATACAAAGTTCTCGGCATTTGCAATGTTGGCTCAAGTAGTGGATTCCAACCTGATTAGGCTGCTGGAGCTAAAAGAAAAGGCATATCCTAATTGAAAACTCTAAGCTCTATAAGTTTCTTGTTACAAATATCAGTTTAATTGTATATGAAAAACAAATTTTAAATAAAGGGCCGGTTCTAGAAAGATCGATATTTTTACATACATAAAAAAGCACTTCACTGCCTCTTTTATATATTTGGACCTAGCAATATGGATTGCGTGTCAAAGGTGTCAAATTTTGTGATACCACAATCATGGGACTTGCAAGCCTTGTAAATAATTTTTTTTTTTTAAAATCATGTATAAAAAAAAAGAAGAAAAAAATCATTATTTTTGAATTTTTTTATCAGAACTAGAGATGGATTGTAAAACTTTACACTGTAATTTAGTTTTTGCCATTAAAGTTGAATCGAGTCTAATGCAAACATATATATTGTATTGAGTTGAGCGCAAGCATGGGATTGAAAAAACTAAATTGTCATGTCTTCAAGATAATTACACGATCTATCCTAAAATTGTTATAACGAAATTCGAACTTATGAAGGTATAAAATCTTTAATTAAATTAATGTAATCTTAAACTTATCAGAAAAATTGTAATAAAATATTTCAGCTAGGGTCCGTCGAATTTATATAACAAGCACTTCAGTCATTTTCGGCTGTCTAAGTATAACGACAACACCGTGACACGATTTAAGCACCGACCAAAGACATAAGTCAATAGGCCTTTTTTTTTTCTTTTGGAATTGAATGCTCTCACTTGCGCTTTACCGTAAGCCAATGTACAAAAGAAAAAAAGTGGGAATCCATCCTTTTCCGGAAGTAGATGCCCCAGTGGAATTACCGCTTGTCACTTCCATGTCATCAACGAGGCTATCCAATCATTCATTTTCTCGTTAAAAGATGATGATCACGTGCTTCTGTCGGCCGGCGCTGAGGGCACCTGCATCTCCATAATTTTCTCCGTCCGTTTGTTTGTTGATGCGATAGCCATGAAAAATGATAAAAAAAGCCCTAAATCTATAATATTGATATTAATGCAATTATAAATATTTTAATTAAATTAATTCAATCACAAATTTTTTACATTGATATCAATTCAATTCATCCGATTAATTTTGATCGACCCAAGACTAATGTGGACGTCGGCGTTCAACTAATGTTGACATGACAATTTTTTTTTTTTTAATTTTTCTAATTTTTTAGTTATTTTTCCTTTTTCTTTTTCCTCTTCTTCCTCATTGGATTCCTTGTAGTGGTTGGCGAGGGTCACGACCCTTGCCTAGGGTCACGAGCAAGGTGGCTTCTCCTAGATTTGGGCGAGGCTAGCCTCACCCTAGCCTTGTAGCGGGTGAAGGATCGCTTTATTGCCTTTTTATTTGGATTATTCTACAATCTGCGTGAGCTCGCGAAAACACATGGGCTTGAAACATAAGTTCGAAAGAAGATGGGTATGTAGATCTTGGAGTCGTCGATCGCTCGTTGAAGCAATCCGTCAATCCTTTCACCAACACGTAGCTTTTCGATCTCGAAAGACACAGATTCCAACATAAGTTGAGCTATGGTAGAGGAAGTCACTGAGTCTAATGCGAGTGTCGGGTCCTCTAAAGCTTAGAAACACTTGATATTCGCTCCCCCATGACGTTCTTGCATCTGAGCTCACCATAGCAATAGCTTGCTCTGCTTGGTGGATCTCTCTCTCTCTCTGACTGGATGTTCTTAACAAAGTAATGGAGTGGTTATAAGAAAACCAATTTAAATGCCATGGGTCTGCGAGAACATGGTTGAATCAGAAAGTCAATAGTATTTTACTACGAAGACCATAAAATCGAATGCTATTAGTCCATGAGAATCGAAGTAAACAAAAGACCAAAATTGCTTGGTGAACATACCATTCGAATTCTTAAAATATTATGAAAATAGATGAAATTGACTGACGATAATATGGGGAGCGTGTTACTGTGGAATTTGTAGATGCGATGAAAAAAAAATGTCTGTCGAGGGAGAGGGAAGGGAGGAATAGATATTTGGGAAACGCGTATTCCACGCCCAACATGGCCGGCTTGTTCTGTTTAACTTTAATAAACAAATAAAGAAAAAGATCTCAAAAAGATCTCTTTAACTTGAACTTGAACTGTTCTGAGTGGACTTTTTCTGAACTCAAATTTGCACACGATGGTTCCAAATTGCAGTGTTCAATTGAAGTTGATACCAATCTACTCGCTCTCCTTATTATGTTAGATATTTCATTTGCTGATGATCTCTAAACATGGTACGCACAGAAGCGCTCTATAATTGTTATCAAGACATGCCCTCTTTTCTCTTTGCTATCGACTCGAATTGGACTATATCGAAAGAGGAGAGGGAAATAGCAATATTTGATCAGGAGTAGCTAATTAGGATTTTCATTTGAGCATAAAATTATCAACTTAAAAAAATGGGGGAGCACAAGGAATTTGCTGGACAACATTTTTGACTGGATCATCCCTTTGATAGGTGAATACGAAATGGCTAAAAGTCGTGGAACGTAGCTGCGTCAACACGTTCGAGGCAATAATGGAGTGGCTCTGGGAAAAGCAAGTTAAAAATGCCATGGGCCGATGAGGACACGATTAGGACAGAAATCATATTTTTTTCACGACGACGACGAAGGTCATAAAATCAAATACTATTGGCCGATGAGATAAAAAGAATCAAAGATGTCGATGAGGACGCGATTGGGACAGAAATCATATTTTTTTCACGACGACGGAGACCATAAAATCAAATGTTATTGGCCGGTGAGAAAAAAAATCGAAGATGCCGATGAGTACGCGATTGGGATAGAAATCATTTTTTTTTTCATGACGACGAAGACCATAAAATCAAAGATGCTGATGAGGACGCGATTGAGACAGAAATCATATTTTTTTTCACAACGAGGAAGACCATAAAATCAAATGCTATTGGTCGATGGGACCAAAAATCAAAGATGCGGCTGACGCAAGCTTTCGGCACTGAGTGCAGGGACAGTCAAAGGAAAGTGCGGAAATTTTCCCTTTCTTGATGGATTTCCAAAATTATTGATACATAGTTGGAGTGCACCGGCAACAATTCATCAAAAATTAACCTAATTCAGAATTAATTTCTCCTCTCAAGATTAAATGGACCAAAATCGACTCAATTTCAATAATAACTGGCAATATATTCCTGCAATACAATCTCGTAATGAGTTAATATAATGCCAAAATGATTAAAAAAAGACAAGCAATTTTTACACGGAAAATTCAATGCTAAAAAAATCACGAACAGCCCAAAAACTTTCACCATACACAAAGCTTCTATCATCATAAAAGAAAACTACCATAAGTGAAGCAAGAAATCCTAATTGTAATAGGAAAAACGGGAGGTAATTCGGAGAAGGTTTTAAATAAACAAAGTCGATCGACTCGTCTTTCTTGATCGTACGGTTAATATATTGGAATTTTAGCCAATTCCGATGACGCCTGGATTTCCGATCCGGACCGGAAGCTGCAGTTCTTTTTCTATCTTCTCCTCGTGCTCGCTAGGGGTGAGCGCGGTTCCCGGGTAGAACCGGGAACTGGTGAACTGCACCGGAGGGTCCGGTTCGGTTCCCGGTTCCAAGAGGACCGGTTCCGGTGCCATCGGAATCGGAACCTATCCAAAGAAAGCCCCCAAATCAAAAAACCCTAGATCACTTTTCACACGTTCACTTCACACTTCACAGAACAGAGTCTCTCCTGCTCGCCCTCGACACCATCGGATGTTGCTCGCCTCGCCGCTCGGTCGCTCGTCATCGACGCCGCTCATCCCCTGATGGAGGCCGCTCGCTCGCCCGGCCCGCCTCGACGACGCTCGCCGTTTGCCGCTTGCCTAGCCGCCCTCTTGACGCCGCTCGCCCGGCCGCCCGACGGGGCTCGCCCTCACCCGGCCGCCCCGACGCCGCTCGCCGCTCGCCCGGCCGCCTCGACGCCGCTCGCCATTCGCCTAGCCGTCCCGACGCCGCTCGTTGTTCGCCCGGCCGCCCGACGCCGCTCGGTGCTCGCCCGGCCCGCCCTCTTGACACTGCTCGTCGCTCACCTAGCCCTCTCGACGCCACTCGCCCAGCCGCCCTCGCCCCGACGCCGCTTGCCGCTCGCCGCTCGCCCAGCCGCCCCGATGGGGCTCGCCCCCGCCCGGCCGCCCTCGCCCCGACGCCGCTCGTTGCTCGCCGCTCGCCCGGCCGCCTCGACGCCGCTCGCCGCTCGTCTAGCCGCCTCGACGGGGCTCGCCCCTCGCCTAGCCGCCCTCGACGCCACACGTCGCTCGCCCAGAGGAGGCCTCACCTCGGCGGCTGTTGAGCAGAGGCTGGACCTTTTTGGCCACAACAAGCTTGAAGAGAAGAAGGCACCGAGATCACTCATTTGTTTTAGGGTAAAATTTTTCCTCTCGTTCGTCTCTCTTTCTTTTTAGGGTAAAATTTGAGTTTTTGTGAAAGATGGTATCCATTTGTTTCGATTCTTCCTTTGCGGGGCAAGCCTCCCATTGGTAAGATTTCATAGGCATCATCACTCTTCTGGTTATAAACTCCACTATTAGCTTTATCAAGGAGAACAATGCCGGTAACGCTGCGGCTGCGCTTATGGCTTGTCTCGCTCCCAAAGCTAAGGTATGGGACTGTGGCAATATGTTCTGTTAGTTGCAATCAAGTGATCTTTGGATGTTCTTTGTTTTTTTGATGTTGTGGAATGGTTGCGGTGATTCACAGGTATGATGCAGGTACTTAGAGATGGAAGATGGGGTGAGCAGGATGCTTCAATCCTGATCTTTGGCCATTATGATCACAAACCGATCCATCTTCTCAAAGATAAAAGACTACAACATTTGTCAGTAGGAGGTTAGTCATATAATCCCTCTGAATCATTGGGCTTATTGAAGCCTCATTATCTTGTTATATCAGATGATCTTGAAACATATAAGATGCTGGAATGTAGATATGTTTCGTTGCAATAAAGAATTGTATTTCTTTGTTTTGTTGGATGCTCGACTGTCACTGGAGTAGTGCGCGTTGATTTATGAGGGCTTTAACTAAAGAAAGCATGTAGCGTAAAAGAAATGGAACTGTAACTTTGTCAGCTCAGTTGACCCTTCTTACAGTTTCCTTTTCCCCGCTAGGTTTCTAAATAATAAATGTGACTCTCTTAATCTGAAAAGAAAAAAAGAACCTGTTGGAACCGGAACCGACCCTAGAACCTATGACGGGGGTAGGTTCCGGGTTCTTGTTCCGACGGGTTCCAGGGTTAAAAATGAGGAACCCGTACCTCGGGAGGTAGGTTCCAGGTTCCAGACGGAACCGAACCGGAATCGGGAACCGCTCACCCCTAGTGCTCGTGCTCTCGTCTCTTTCTCCCCAACAAGCAGCCTATCTCTCTATTCCTTTTTGCTTTTTTGACTTTTCTTTCTTCTATTTATTGATGTTAGCTGGGTCCCACACTGGTGGACCCAGTCAACATCAATATCTAGTACAGACGATAAAAGAAAAACATGACCATCAATTTTATTGTCAAATAACCTATCAATAACTTAACAGTACCATTAGAAATTTGCCAACTTCGAAATGAATGAATGAATAACCAACTCTTCAGAAATTTTACAATTATCGTATATAAATTGCAAATGCCATAATAGATCTCACAACATTGTAGTAAATTTGTAAACTTACCAACTTCTGCTCACTCTCTTTATCATTCTGATTTTTCCATCTGCTAATTATTTTTAGATATCCCTTTTAACGTCTCTATTTTGCGTTATGAAGTGAAACTCATTCTACAATCAACTTGAATCGGACAGTTGAAACAGGAGAGTTTTTATTGGAGGCCTATAAGGACAAACCACAAGTAAAACGTAGCTTGTCATTGAGTGCTCTTGCAACAAGAAAAATCAAAGCACATTGAGTGTCACACCCCGATTCACAAGAAAAAGGGCATGACACGGCCATCTTTTCATCAAAGGACGCAGTCTCAACATAACCAAAATTCAATATGATATAAACATATATGTATCCACACATATATATTTGACAAAATGGCATTTGGTTATAATATCATAATATTTCTATAATCCATCAAACCAAAACATATACCTCCTGCAAAGACTAGCTTATAAACTTATCAATTATGCACAAGTCATACAAAAAAATTTCCACCACAAAAGTCATCCCCGAACGAATGCTCACACCTACTCGCGACTTGCTGAAGAACCTAAAAAACAAGTAAATGAGAGGAGTGAGCTACCACGGCTCAGTGAGTAACACATTTCTTCTAAATGGATCGAGAAATCACCATGCACATTTAAAATGCAAACATAATTTACTTTAACATAATATATAATCATAACTCAAATATCGAAGATACCAATGGTCCAGTCCATCGGCCAACCTCATAAAACATGCATCAATTGTCTATTCCATTGATTAATCTCATCAAACCATACATCGATGGTCCATTCCATTGATCAAACTCAAATCACATATCAATGGTTCACTCCATTGACCAATTCATGCTCAAATGTCTAGCCATGGTCACGCGTAATGCCCATGACAAGACGACCAAGATTCCCCCCCTGGCAAGTCTCCACCTATTATTAGCCGATGGCTCGGCCCACAATGATATCCTAGATTAGTATGCGTATATCCACACACCCCTCATGGTTCACAGAGACATTGAGCACCAACCATCAATCACAATATCTAGTAAATGAATATCAGAAGGAAAGTCATATCACAACTCAAAATTTGATATATAAATATCAAAGCATTCTTCAAAATGTCTTAGGAGTATTTCATAAAGAATTTCACAAATCATTTTCAAACAACCATTCAAATCGAATTCGAAATATAACTCATTACAAGATATGCTTTTTTATCAACTCATAGAATATATAATCCATCATGTTTCTCAAAACATGAGTTTAAAATACAAAGAAGAAATAGTGTCACTCATTTGGGAAAAGCTAAAAATCAACTACACCGCTCACTCGAACCAACGCACTCAGATCCCTGACAATTAACGGAAAAAAAGTATCAAAAGGCCAAGTAAAAATGATATTCTTATAAGGACTTGCCCATACTAGGCCTATTTATCGATGAAACGACATCTATGCGTCACAAAAGCTCACATTTAGCGGAAACCCATTGTTTTCCGCTAGGCGTGGCCCATGCGCCAACGTCATCGCGCCATAACTTCCTCCACAAAATTCCGTTTTAAGCTGTCTTACAGTCTTTCAAAATCTCTCTTGACGTACTACAATAGCCCCAACTCAGCCGCCCTAAAACAACGCCGAAAACAACAAAAAAACAGGCTCAAAGTTACTGTTCGCTACAGTTTCAGAATGCGCCCCCAACTTTAAAATTCCGTTTCGGACAAACCGCAAGCTTAAATCACGATCCGTAAGATGCTATAGCTTCACAACATCCCAGAGTACCATTTCTATAAAAATATGCAGCTTAACGACTCAAAAATCGGGCTTCGCCACACAAATATCCAAGAAATCCGAATTTCGAGCCCTGATTGCAATGATTGCTTCAAGTAGATGATTAAAGATTTCGATCTCTTACTAGCGTTGCAAAACAAACTTGAGTCCAAAATTTTTTCTCTTTTTCCCCTTTTTTTTTCCTTTCTCTTCTTTCTCTGCTCTCCCCTGTTTCTATTTCCCTTGTTTACATTTCTGCCGAAGCCCTCCCTCTCTCCATTCTTTAAAATAGTCGAAGCTTCCACTATTTTCGTTCAGCTTCTTTTGTTGACTTTTCAAACAGGGTAAGTACACTATCAGTGCCAAAACTTGTGTACGGCGCTCACTTTGGTGCCAAAATTTTATTTTGGATCACTTAAGTGCTAAAACCTTTGAAAAACGATCATTTTAGTGCCAACGCCGTTCTGGTTGGTTGGAAATCCGATGTGACACTTTTTTTTTATTAATTTTTGAAGTTGATGTGGCTCGACGGAGAGTACAGTCAGCATTTAAACAACAAAACGACACCGTTTGGTGTCTTTCCCCCAATTCAAAACCCTAAATCCCCAAATTGAGAGAGAGAGAGAGAGAGAGAGAGAGAGAGAGAGAGAGAGAAGGCATGGCATGGGCTTCCCATCATCCTCTTCCCTGAAGAACAGCACCAGCACCAGCCAGCAGCGACACCAGCAGCGCATCAGCACCAGCACAAGTCCGTCTCCGGTTCGTCCGACATTGTTGACAAGCCCAAGCTCTTGTCCTCCTCCTCCTCTCCTCCTCCTTCTCTTTCCCCCTTCAGAAGGACCCATTTCAGCCGCTCCGTGAGCAGAGCCCAATCCACCATCTCCATCTGCGCCCTCCTCATCTTCGCTCTCCTCCGCCCTCGCCTCTTATTCTTCCCGTCGCTTCTCACCCGAGCAACAACCTCAGCCTCTCCTCGCTCGCCTAGCCGAGCAACTACGACGGAGGTCGAGCGACGGTGGCGAGCAACTACGACGGAGGCCGAGTGACGGTGGTTGAGCAAGCTAGGTCGGCGTTGGGCGAGGATCAGACAAAAAGACCCTAATTTCAACCCCAAATAAAAGAAAAAAATCCCGAAATGAGTTGTGCGGCGTCGTTTTTGTGAGGCCATCCACTTAGGATGGCAAAACGACGTCGTTTTCTTAAGGAGGATGGAAAACAACGTCGTTTAAAAGCCATGTTGATTTTTTTTTATAAATATAAAAGCCACGTAATCATTTTGGTCGGAATCTTTCACAGGTGGCACCGAAGTGATTGTTTTTCCTCCAATTTGGCACTTGAATGATCCAAAATAAAGTTTTGGCACCAAAGTGAGCGCCGTACACAAGTTTTGGCACTGATAGTGTACTTACCCCATTTTCAAACCCTTTCTTTTCCTTCTTTTTTTTTGCCCATATATTACATTGAGCGTTTGTAGTCAATTGAGTTTTGATCCTAAAAGTTAGCAAGGTGCCGAAATCGTTTGTATACACACGGAGAAGTGGTTGTACTTAGAGAGAATACAATTGTTTAGGTAAGAGATGAAGTGCGCGAATGATTACTTGTAAACACTTAGAAGTGTGGTTGATAATTTTGGGAAAATATGTCTACCATACCGGGTGCACAAGGTGCGAAAATAGCTATTGAAAGAGATCTAATAGTAATTTAGTCTATAGTGACATAGTCGTCGAAGGAGTTGAGTCCACGTGGTACAAAAGTTCTTGGCATTTGCACTATTGGCTCAAGTGGTGGATTTCAACCTGACTGGGCTGCTATAGCTAGAAGGAAGAGAAGGCATATCCTAATTGAAACTCTATAAAGAGTTTCTACAATTTCTCTTTCCCTAAATTCTATAAGTTCCTTTTTACAAACTACCAGTTTAATTGCGTATAAAAATAAATAAATAAATAAATAAATAAATAAGGGGTTGGTTCTAGAAAGATCAATATTTTTAAATATATATATAAAAGCACTTCACCCCCTCTTTTATGGATTTGGACCTAACAGTATGGGTTGCCATTGTTGGAGGTGTCAAATTTCGTAATACTACAATCACGTGACTTGCAATCCTGTTAATAATATAAAGGTTTTTACTAAGGACATTTGAAAAAAATCATTATTTTTGAATTTTTTTAATAAGAACTTGAGATGAGTTAGAAGGTTTACACTATAATTTAGTTTTTAATGTTAGAGTTGAATCGAGTTTGATGCGAGTGTATATATTGCATTGAGTTGAGTGTGAGCATGGGGTTGAAAAAATTGAATTGTCATAGTTCAAGATAATTGCACAATCCGTCCTAATATTATTATACTAAAGCTTGAATCTATCTTATCAATGTTTAAATTTCTTGACTAAATTAATATAGTCTTAAACTTATGAGGGAAAATGCAATAAAATATCAGCTAAGTCTCCTAGAATTTTCTAACATGGTACTCCATTCCAATTGTTTAACTCTAACAACGATATCGTGACACGATAAAATGACGCTGGTTTTCTTTTGATTTAGGGTTAATACCCTAAAAAATTCCAAACTGGTATACCTGTAACAAATTTACCCTAAACTATTTTTTTGATCATGAAAAACCCCAAATTGATACACTTATGACAAATTTATCCTGATTGATGATAAGAAACCCTAAACTGGTATATTTATGACAAATTTATCTCAAACTAATTTATTCGACCGCCAAAGATCTCAAACTGGTATATTTGTAACAAATATACTCCATGCTAAATTGGATTAATACCACAAAAAAAATCACAAAAATTATAAACTGTGACAAACGGAGAGTAAAATCCTAAATTGGTATATCGGTCAATTGTCACGTGTTATTTAATTTAATAATTTAACAGTAAAATTTAACGGAAACTAACGGAGGGTAAATTTGTCACAAGTGTACTAATTTGGAGTGTGTACCAGTTTAGGATTTTTGATGATAAAAAATTAATTTGAGGTAAATTTATCATAGATGTATCAGTTTAGGATTTTTTCAAAATTTAATCCTCTGATTTAAGCACCTAATGGGGGAGATAAGTCAATGATGATGGTTTAACAATGTACTAAGCGCCGGCCAACGGAAGTGTGTGATCATCATCTTTTTTTTTTTTTGACAAGGTGTGATCATCATCTTTTAAGGAGACAATGAATGATTAGACAGCCTCGTTGATGACATGGAAGTGACAAGCGGTACTTCTGCTACAGCATTTACATTTGGAAAAAGATGGACTCCCGCTAAGAAAAATGGCCCATCCATGTTGCTTCTTTTGGCTTTACATAATCTCCTCCATTTAAAAGGTGTTCTAATTTCCAATCCCCTTTTTGACTACAACGACCATAAAAACAGATGGTATTGGTCCATGAGAATAACTAAATGTTGGCCGATGAAAAGCCTTTAGAATATTATTGCCTATTTAGAGCCTGAAAGATTTTGCGTTAGAGTATTATTGCCTATTTAGAGCCTGAAAGATTTTGCTTTACTTTTGGCCTGGGTGATTAATTAATTCAATTAAGAAGATGGGACTATAGCACAGACATAACAGGAGTGTATCTTTGATTAAGAGAATGATTAATAAAATATTCTTTCTAAAAATAATCATTTGTATTGCTTATACAAATAAATGAACTAAAAAATTTTCACTTTTTATGAAAATATTTAAATATAAATTATTATAGATAATAAAAATAATTATTATTAAATAATTTTTTTGAGCGATATAAATAATCATTTTTAAGAAAATATTATTAAATTATTTATTTTTGTGAATTAAACAAAAAATAAATTACCAGATTGGTTCAGAAATTCTATTCTTAGGTTGGGGTCACCGTGGAATTCCATGTTGACCTTTTCTCACTGAATGAAGCCCATCTCTTGACATAATAATCATGTTGTACATGTGAGAAATGGAATGCGTCTCCAGTCAACATATGCAAAACGAATAACGGAAAAGTAAGGATAAAATAGAATGAAGGACCACATAAGATCCCTGGACATTTTCCCGATTATTGTCCTCTTCGATTTTACAGTATGGGATTCCTTTCATGATTCCATGACCATTAACCAAACATGACTTTAAGTGTTTTGAGGTGTCAGCGCGGATGATCTTCCAAGTACTTGTATACCTTGATTTGCTATGCTCTAGGTGATCAAACTTGGTGGGATGAAACATGACTGAACGAACCCTTTCCCTCTTCGGCCTAGCAAAATGTCAGTATTTCAAAGGCGTACATAATAGAAAGCCACTTTTGCGGGGAATTTGTTTTCTCTCTAAATTTTCCAAGGTTGAAAATGAATTGGAAAATCGCTCATCCTGGTTGAACACTTTTATGTTTACCCCATGCAAGTGGTGGATACTGTTGGGGACGCGGTCGACTTTTATTGAGAAAGGAGTGCAGTTCTCGACATTGTCTAGACGAAAGATGACTTTTCTTTCTGTGATTACTGAACAATCGTCAATTCTTCGGAAGCTGACACGATCTTTCCATTGTGTGTTTTCCTTACCTTAAAAAGTAACTTCCATTCACTAGTCTTCACTTGATTTTGCTTATTGTGTTTCATGTGTGACTTTCCCTGAAGGCAGTCCGCATCCCATCTGAATTAGATGGATCACATGAACAATTTATGGTTCTTCTCGCTCTTTTCTCAATGCATGCGATCTTGCTTACATGATTTTTGGTAAGTATCCCAATGTTCCTTCTTACAAAGTTACATGTATATGAGAATTGTAATTGGCAAAATTTGAAAACTTTCCGGACCCTTCCAATACCATAAAGGGCCGATGTTTGGATCTCCAAATTGAGCAGACGGACCTCACGTTTTAGCAGAGCACAAGATTAGTTTTAGATTGGAAGGCATGATGCAAAACAAATTCAGAATGGAAATTGCTGAAAATAAGTAGCAACAAGAGGGACCTCAATAGAAAAAGATGCATAACTTATGAAAAGATAAAATTATAATTATAATAATGGAAAAGATACACAGTTATCGTGTCGGGTTGATCCAGTGCATGGGAACTTCAGAACAAGCTGATCGTCAGAAGAATACGATGCATAATTTTTCCATCTTTTCACCGCCCTTAATATTTAGTAGCCTTAGAAGTTTAAGACTTGCTTAGGATGGCTTCCAAGTTTCCCTAGTGATTTATCTAGTGCAATGTGGAAATCACTAAAAGGAACTAGCTCCGTCCTGCAATTTTGGAGAAATTCATATGCATCCACAATCGAAACACACTATCTCGACGATATATACTATTGGATATTACTATAAAGATATGGAGACCTAAATACAACAATTTGAGTAGAGGTTACCAAAGACATACTCGTATTTTAACTTCCCATCACGCACTAGTTCCAGCAAGTGATTTATCATTCTTTTGCACTCTGTCACATCATTTGAACTCATCCAATTATGCAGCCAAAATCCCCTCAAAGTGTTGTACTAAATTAGTACGTCCATGATGGGGTGCGATGAGGACGCACCATATCGCCTTGATACGTTACGATGGAAAGACACCCTTTTGAAAGAGTGTGAGTGAGTCATATAAAAGACTCCGGGATGACAACCGTTGGAACGGTTGGCAAAATATACCCTCGGAAATTCCTCTCCCTTTCCATCAAATAGAGAAAGCATTGCATTCGTCTTTACAAGAACAGTTTGCATTTACGCCGTGGAAATCGGGTGTTTTCCTTGTAATTACATTCAGACCAACGTGAAGTATTATTATTCGTGATTCATCCGCAATTCAACGTTCGTTCCGGGGTTAATTGTTGTTTGTACATCAAATAAAGGTAAGTCGTCTTCCGCCGACTTGAATCCCAACATTGGTATCAGAGCCTGGTCGCTATTTCTGCCTTGTTCTTCATCGAATTTTCTCATTTATTGTTTGAAATCGAGATCAAGAGTATGAAGTTTACACTGTTTGGATGTTTCTTGTTCGGAAATGCAATCTGAATCGTCCAAACACGAATCGAAGCGAAAACGGGTTCAGGGTCGCGTACACCCGTACGATTTTGGCCATTTTTCGAAATATTTTTTTGGCCAAAATTAATTTTAAAATATGTAGGGTGAAAGTACTCGTCGAGAAGAGTCCGACGATGAGTCGAACACTGACCGAGGACACCGGACGCGCCCACACGCGCGGCCGGAAGCCGCGGCGTGTGGACGCCATGAGCTCAACGCATTGGGAACGCCAACGCGTGAGCGTCACACGTGCGTCGGCGAACTGATGCGTGCTGACGTGACGGATGACGTCATCCGTCATGTCATCCAACGGTCGGTAATCGCCGGATGACGTCATCGATGACGTCTTCGCTGGAGGCGGTTGGCCAGCTGGTGACCTGACCAGTGACCCGAAGCTCGAACAGTTGACCCGATCTGAGTCGACCGTTGACTGATCAACGGGTCGGACCGGTCGGACCGGCCAGGAGCCCTTTGGGCTCGCTGGCGTGTGCACCACACATGCCGCGCACTCAGGCGGCGCGTGGGGGCGCGTGCGAGCTTCGATTGGAGCGTGGTTGGTGGCGTTTGGTTCGTATGGATGTCCTCTATTCTGTGGTATAGTTATTTTTCATTTTTTAATTTTATAATTGTATGAAATTGTGTATGGAACCCTAAGTACGCGTATTTTTAAGGTATTAATGCACAATTTATTCATTTGTAGTTAGTATTTTCTTATGTTTTAGGAACTACAATAGCTAACCTATATGAAAATGATGTCATATATGCTGTGTAGAGCTTGGTTCGATGGTAGCATGTATATAGTTTAATATACTTGCAATTTTCTAGTTCAAAGAAAATTCGAACAATGGTAGGAAATCCTTGTTTTTCCATTACATGTTGAATTGCGGATTTTGATTGTAGTTATAGCATGATTGTTTTTTGTACGTTGGTTTACATCATGCTATATTTTTGTGTTAATGGAAAAATGTCGAAATTACATAAGGTCGTGTAATTATTTTTCCTAGTGGAAGTTCATAGGTTGGTAGAGTTCGAAGGAGTTCTTACCTAGAACTTAAAATTTGTGCAAATTAAACTAATTAATGATAATAGAACAATCGTACATAGGAGCTGATTGGGAACATAGTGAACTTTCGTTTCTGTGTCTTTTGTTGAATTATCATTAATTTAGTTTGTCTTTGCTGCAAATTAAATATGTGTGTTACTTTGAAAAGTGTGCTAGTATTGATTCTGTGTTTATTATGTCAATGTGTTATAGCAATTGATTATGGCTTCGGTATCCAAGATCATTGTGGCTGACCTCAATAAGGGTGAGAAGCTGAACGGTGACAATTATGATATTTGGCACCGAAAGTTTCAATACATCCTTGAGGAGCAAGAGGTTTTGGAAACCTCAACCACACCATGGATGAACCCGAGCATGGAACTTCAGCTCAACACGGGAGAGATCTAGAAACTTATCAAGCTTGGAAAAAGAAGAATAGCATTGCTCGCATCACGTTGCTGAGCTGTATGCAAGATGATCTCATGTGTGAGTTTGAAAGTTATGAAAAAGCTCAAGTTATGTGGGTTGCCTTGAAAGATAAGTTTGGGGGTACATCTGCCACTAAGCTAAGGAGACTCACCATCAAGTTTGACACATATCGAAAGCGCCCAAATGTAACGACGAGGCAGCATCTTCGGGAGATGTCAAATATGATTTGTGAACTGAAGTCGGCAGGTCACTCCCTTACTGATGAACAACAAGTTCAGGCTGTTATAAGGTCTCTTCCTGACAATTGGGAGCATATGAAGATCAATATGATGCATAATGAGAATATTGTCACTTTTGATGATATAGCGCGTCATTTGGAATTAGAGGATGAGCACCTAGAGGCCGCAAGATCTTCTACCCATGCTTATGTTGCTGAATCGAGTTCGCGCAAAACTTTGGGCTTAAAGCGCAAAAGGAATTCTCAATTCAACAACAAAGGGAAGAAGACTGATCAGGCACCTAAGAGGGCTAAGACCTTCCAACCCAAGAAGCACGATGGGAAGAAGGACAAGGGCAAGATGAAGTACTATAATTGTGGCAAGATGGGTCACTTTGCTCGTGAATGCATTGAGCCGAAAGAGGTACCCTATCACTCCATCACTTTGAGTAATGCTTTTGTTTCTAACACTGTAATGCTTGCTGAATCTCATCCAATCTAGACTGTAGACTTAGGAGTAACAGACCATGTAGCTAGAGACCGAGAAGCATTTGTGGAGTATCGTCGGATACAGCCTGGAAAAAGATGGATATATGTTGGGAATAACTCAAGAGTTGAAGTGAAGGGTATCGGCACATGTAAATTAATTTTACGTGGTGGTCGAAGCCTATACCTACATGATGTCCTCTATGCTCCGGATATTCGACAAAACTTGGTCTCCGTAATTGTTCTTCTTAAGGTTATGTATTGAATTTCCATGGTGATTGTGTTGATATTTTGTTTGGAACAGTTTATTATGGTTCAGGTCATGTATCGAATGGTTTTATGGTGTTAGACATTGACTATGATCAGTACAATGTTAATGTTGATGGTTATTTTTCTTTAATTGCATCTTCTAGTAATATTGAGATTGATGCAAGTACTTGGCATGCTAGATTAGGTCACATTCGGTTGCAAAGAATGCAAAGATTAGTTAGAGAAGGCCTTTTAAGGTCACTCACTATTGTTAATCTACTTATATGTGAACACTGTCTAGCGGGAAAAGCAACTAGAAAACCATTCGGTAAAGGGACTAGAGCCGAATTTCTATTGCAACTCATACATTCTGACATTTATGGTCCTTTGAATGTGAGGGCGAGGCATGGAGCCTCATATTTCATCACTTTTATAGATGACTTCACGCGTTTCGGTTATGTCTTTCTGATCTCCCATAAGTCAGAAGCATTAGACTACTTTAGACAATATATAACGATGGTAGAGAATCAGTTGAACAAAACAATAAAGGCATTGCGAACCGATCGTGGACGTGAGTATCTATCTAAGCAATTCAAGGCTCTTTGTGATGAAAAGGGAATTGTACGACAATTGACTATTCCTGGTACTCCACAACAAAAAGGGGTAGCTGAGAGAAGGAATAGAACCCTATTGGAAATGGTTAGGTCTATGATGGCGCAAACAAATTTACCTATCTCCTAATGGGGAGATGCATTATTGACTGCTGCCATTGTACTTAATCGAGTGCCCTCAAAATCGGTCACTTCCACCTCTTATGAATTATGGACTGCTAGGAAACCAGACTTAAGTAGTCTACGTCCATGGGGATGTGCAGCTTATGTTCATGATTCTTCCCATAAATATGGCAAATTAGGTCCTAGAGGGAAGAAATGTATCTTTATAAGATATTTTGAACACTCCAAAGGGTACGTGTTCATATGTGAACAAGCTGATGGAAGTGTGACCGAAATGGAGTCACGAGATGTCATGTTCTTGGAGAACGATTTTCCTAGTAGATGTGAGATTGATAAGGATTTCCAATTATATGAGGTGGAAGATCCAAATAACACACCCACTAATGTTGTGGAGGGAAATGAAGATTTATCTCAACACACTAGATCTGGTGGGAGTGTTGCATCGCCTGACGAATTGAATTCAAGAGAAATTCAATTGCATAAAAGTAATCGTAAAAGTATTCCTCGTCGCCGTTTTGAGATTGAAGGGGAAGCATTTATGATTGCTTACAAAGACGATGCCGAGCCTAAGACTGTTTAAGAGGCTCTCTCATCCTCTGATAAGGAATAATGGAGAAAAGCTTTGGAAGATGAAGTGGAGTCAATGAGGCCAAATCATGTCTGGGACTTGGTTGATCTACCACCCAATCGTAAAACCATTGGAAACAAATGGGTCTTTAAGATTAAGCGAAGGGCGGATGGATCCATTGCAAAGTATAAGGCTCGCCTTGTGACGAAAGATTATACTCAACAAGAGGGTATAAACTATGAGGAAACCTTTTCACCAGTTGTAAGGTTTGCCTCAATACACCTTATTCTAGCCATCGTTGCATATTTGGACCTTGAATTACATCAAATGGATGTAAAGATGGCATTTCTCAATGGAGAACTAGATGAGGAAATCTATATGAAACAACCAATAGGTTTCATAGCTAAAGGTCAAGAGCATAAAGTTTGCAAACTTCATCGCTCAATATATGACCTTAAGCAATCATCTAGACAGTGGTATCTTCATTTTCATTGAGCCATAACAACTTTTGGTTTCACGATGAACGAAGATCACTGTGTATATGTCAAGTGGTCCAAAGATAAATTTGTGATTTTATCACTTTATGTGGACGATATTTTGTTGGCTGGAAATGACAAGGTTTTGGTTATCGCCATAAAAGAATGGTTGTCCTCCAATTTTGAAATAAAAGACATGGGAGAAGCTGCTTATATATTAGGAGTTAAGATTGAAAGAGATCGATCAAGGAAACTCCTTACTTTATCACAAGAGTCTTATATTATGAAGATTCTTGAACGTTGCAATATGCAGCACTGTAATCCCATTGATACCCCTGTCATGCAAGGTGAAGGCCTAAGTACTGAGATGTGTCCTAAGACTCCAGAAGAAATTAAAGTAATGAAAACTGTTCCTTACGCTAGTGCGGTCGGAAATTTGATGTATGCTATGATGTGTACTCGACCCGACATATGTTATGCTGTGGGATTGGTGAGCCGATATCAATCAAATGTCGGACAAGCACATTGGAAAGTAGTGAAGAGGATCCTGAGATACTTGAAAGGCACTATGGACTATCGACTTTGTTACCAAGGGAATGATTTACGCCTGTTAGGCTATTCAGATGCTGATTAGGGTGGAGACCCGGATGAGTGTAAATCAACTTCTGGATATGCGTTCTTGCTCAATGGAGGTGCAATTTCTTGGAATAGCAAGAAACAGACATGCACAGCCTTGTCTACTATGGAGGCAGAATTTATTGCATGTTTTGCCGCAATGCAAGAAGCAGTATGGCTAAAACGTTTCTTGGAAAATTTAGCTACCGTCATCGAGGTTCCAAGACCGGTGATAGTTTATTGCGATAGTCAAGCAGCCATTGCCTATGTGAAAGATCCCAAGTATCATGGAAGGACGAAGCACATTGACATAAAGAACAACTTCATCAGAGATATTATAGCGCAGAAAGAAGTGATCCTACAATACATTTCAACCAATAGAATGGTTGCTGATCCATTTACAAAGGCTATTCCTAGAGACATATTCTTGACCCATAGGATGTCACTAGGATTACATAGAATGTGATATGTGTTATTGTAGAAGATCATTGGTTTATGTATATGTGGACATATGTACTGTACTTGTTTGTTTATTATTTTGATTTTGATGTTTTATCAATAAGTACAAATACATTATGAGACTAGCACATACACACATATATTATTGAAAAGTATGTCAGTAGGCAATGATTGGCTCACTCACACTAGCAATTACCTCAAGTGCTATAGTTAGCACGTTGAGATGAGACATTATGTACAAGTAAATGCTGAAGAGCAAGTTTAGTACATAAAATAATATGTCGCCTTGATTGGAGTCAAGATGAGGTCTGTGATTTGTAGTAATAAGACCGAACATGATAGTTCCACAATCATGTTTGCCTGAAAGATGCCGGATGCGAGTACTTAATTGGGCACTATAGAAAGCGTGCTGATATAGCACTCGAGCTAAACATGAGTACGTGAGAAGCACGTGACTATGTTTAGGCTAAGATCCGTATAGTGGATATATTTAATGAATGATATACGCTCTTATAGAAAGAGAAATCTACTATAGCATGTAATTCATACTACATGTGCATTGTATAACCGACAAGGGAAAGTGAGTAAAATTATCCCTATTTACTCATCGTGTGAGCCTTTGAGGTAATTTGTAATTTACCTCATTTTGTGCACTATGTTACTTCTGACTATGTTCTCGAAGTGAAAAATCAATGTTGCTACTTTAGTATGTTATCGGCGGTCATGAATGGATATGACCTTATGGGACGTGTCTAGGAAAGCAGTTGTTCTGAAATGGAGAGAGAATTGAGTGCGAATGAAGACTATTGTTGTTTTACATCTATCACATGTATTTACTGGTTGACCAATTATATTGCCCTCTGTGGTTGCGGATATAATTGTAAATACAGGTGTTTTTGAGGATAGTCAAGTATAGCCTTTAAGGGATAGGTATACTTGGATTGATGTAGCAAAATATGTCTGGGGCACTGTGAGACATCGATTGTTTATTTCTTTTTTTTTGGGTTGTAGCCATTATGTCATCCCTAATAGGTGCATAATTTGAGCTCCCAAGTGCAGGTGTACTCATTGTCGCATGGCTTATTTGCCAGTATGAATTGTTTTGTAAAATTGATGAATGTTGAATGCCTTATATTCTTGATAGAGCGCTATCAAGCCCATCAATCCCGAGTGGGAGATGTTGTACTAAATTAGTACGTCCATGATGGGGTGTGATGAGGACGCACCGTATCGTCTTGGTACGTTACGATGGAAAGACACCATTTTGAAAGGGTGTGAGTGAGTCATATAAAAGACTCCGGGATGATAATCGTTGGAACGGTTGGCAAAACATACACTTGGAAATTCCTCTACCTTTTGCATCAAATAGAGAAAGCATTCAATTTCGCTTTTACAAGAACAATTTGTATTTATGCCGTGGAAATCGGGTGTTTTCCTTGTGATTACATTCAGACCAACATGAAGTATTATTATTCGTGATTTATCGCAATTTAGCATTTGTTCTGGGGTTAATTGTTGTTTGAGCATCAGATAAAGGAAAGTCGTCTTCCGCCAACTTGAATCCCAACACAAAAAAAGATCCCGCAAACCATAACAACCATTATCGTACACTCCAGATGTGCTTTATGATTTAGGAATTAATTCCAGAAGTCAGCAGTACTGACTGTTCAATTGAACATGAGATATCACAGTGAAATCGAGAAGGAGACAATAATAGAATCGTTGTTTCTATGGCTTCTT
This sequence comes from Eucalyptus tenuipes, assembly GCA_014182365.1. NCBI lineage: Eukaryota > Viridiplantae > Streptophyta > Magnoliopsida > Myrtales > Myrtaceae > Eucalyptus > Eucalyptus tenuipes. Next base: position 23,710,967 of record CM024538.1, on the reverse strand, counting down.
TGCTCTAGATCTTTTACTAAAACGCCTCCTATGGGTACAATTGAACTTTAGCATGAGACATCACAATGAAATCAAGAAGGAGACAATAGTAGAACCATTGTTTCTATGCCTTCTTCTTTGCTCTAGATCTTTTATTAGAACGCCTCCTATGGGCACAAGTTTCTCTTCCGATGTTCAGCACCTACTGTAGGCTTAAAGATGCCTGAGCTATGCCACAATTACTACTTTCGGTTAAGGGATCAAAAGATAGTGATTCTTTGGCCCTAAGAAATCTATGTGGATAATCTCTTGATCTCACGTGCATGATTTTCTCACCAATTCATAGTTTGCTTCATTTCTTAATAGGTAATTACATTGCCTCCCCCTCCCCCCCCCCAAAAAAAAAGAAAAAAAAAATCTCCCTGCACGATTAAATATATGGAAGCATTGGTTTACACATTCCTCTTTGTCTTGACTCTAGGAATATTTTTTTTGCTCAAATTTGGTTGCGTCAAATACTGAAAGTGAGATTTTGGGCCAAGTTTAGACAAAAAATAAAACCATAGGGCATTGACCAAGACCGAGACCAAAACATAGACAAGTCAAATTGTAAGGCTTGACTGAAATAACCTCATAACCGTATGCGGAAAATTTAGTTCGCCGCTTCTTAATTTACCTTGAAGATGAAATATGAAGTTGATACCGTAATTGGTTTCTTAGACATCCCATCATATGTCACCATGGTTCCTCCCCGCCTGAGAACAAAACGAAATCAGCTCTCTTCGGAAAGATATGGGAAGCACTCAACACTTGTCGCACCTCAAAAATTTCATCACCAAGGAAGCAGCATTGCCATCAACACAGTTTAGTCCAAGGGCAGGTTCTTTTAGATCACCCTAGTAGCAAGTCAATTAGATGTAAATAAAGAACTCAAGTGCCAATGGCTAAACATGGATGTGTGTCCATGCATGAGAATATGGTAGAATGGGTTAATGGGTGCATGATACCAGTAGACTCTTGACATTCTTTACTTCTAATTGGCTCTCAGTGAACACTTCTCCAGCACCGAGTTTCTTCAACGCCTCTTTTGCTTCATCAGAGCCAGCTCTGTCACGGAAAAAAAGGGTCATGAAGGCCCAATAAAAACCAAATTTAGTTACTGAAATGCAATGCTAACTGCTAAGTTGAAAAAGAAATTGCGAATTCTGCTAAATTCATCCTAGATGTCACACAGGAACTAATGAGCTGGCTAACAAGAGCTCTACTAAATTAATGTGTCAAGCACCGCTAAATGTTTTCTGACCTTTTTTGTGTCTCATCACAGAATTAGAAAAATCACTATAAGAAGTTGCAAAGCAAGAGAGGTCTTAGATATACGAAAAGTAATTTTCCACCAGCAACCACAAGAGATGGAATTACCAATGCCCCAGTAGTATGATGATCTAAACATACAAGCGATCAACATCTAGAACACATGATGACTGCAAAAATAGTAGAAGCAGCATCAATAGTAACAAGTCACTTCTGATGAGCAATGCAGAAACATATCTTTTCACTTCACACTACAATTAACTGCCTTTGCCTTTAATAGATTCAAAAAACAAGTCCTTCTAATCTTTCCTATACATGTTACCTCATCACAAAACCTCATCTTAATATTGGCAGATTGGAGGATGTTAGCTGATGTACCAAAACCAACCTAAAGTGCTGTCTTACTTTCTCTAATAAGTTCAACATAATCAGTTTCTCAAAATGCCCTCATAACAGAACCATTCTTGCATGCCAATGCATGAACTAATACTCAGTTAGCCTCATAGATTCCTGCCCATTGTAGCACCTAGCCAGAGATTATAATTTCCTCGAATCAGTGATCACACTCTGTGTTACTTTAAGTTTGAAAGGGTCAGCTACAGTAACACAAGCTCAAGATCCACTTCTCCCTGTTATTCAATGCAAGAGATCTCTGTCAATCACACCATCTTCCATAAAAACCTGAGATACGAGAATGCTGAATATTTTGGCACATTTTTAATTTGTAAATTGATATACCCTGCCACAACCAAACATAATCAACATATTTGTGCATCTGGCAATTGTTCACAACTTTTAGTCCACCAGCAAGGTTTGTAATTAGAACAGGAAAAGACAGAGTTGCCACAAGCAATTCAGTCCCCAAAAGTTCCAACTTGTCATCACAGAGCTTGAATTTCAGATATAATTCGGGCTGTGTAACCATCCAAAGTTACTTTAGAAGTTAAGTAGACAAGAGCTCAATGCTTTCCCGCAAGGGGCAAAAAAAAAAAAAAAAGGCTTGCTAGCAATGGTTAAGGCAGATCACTGAAAAGAGAAATAAAAGCAAACCCACACATACCCTTGCTATCTAAAGTCTACACAAAAGTTTTAAACAACAATAGTTTGACAAAAGTTATACAGTGTCAAGGTTACTGAAAGCTTTCAAAAGAGCACCTGTCCCTGATTATGTTGATGCTATGGATGCTGCGGGATTTCGCAATTTGGATGAGGCATCGACCCACCATACTTGTAGCCCCATTTTGCACAATAGAATCCCCTAATTATCACAGCTGATTAGGACAACTAAGAAAAGTTTTTTATGGTAAAAGTTGGGGGACAACTAAGAGGACTTTTGTACTGTCTATATACCTAGTTCCAAACAGGTGAAGTCTTCAAGCATTCTCAAAGCGGTCGGAGGATTAATTGAAATTGTTGCGGCATATTCAATAGGAGAATTCTTATCAATTTTTTGCCACACACTCTGGTCTTTCACAATGTAAGTCTGTCATGTCCCTGAGCACAAAAACTATTTCACCTTTCAACACACTCAAATTTACAATGGGCTAAGTGCTAGACATGGATGCTCTGCATAACAAAACAAGTCAGTACTTATGGAATGCAAAAGTATCTTTTATTTATGAAGACGAATACTAAGGTATGTATAACAGTTTTGATTTTCTTTTGGTTGATATTCCACTCGTTTCTCTTCTGCATCTAATCAAATTTTCGCCAGGTTGAAAATGTTAAACATCCTGGAGCAAATATAGAAGATTATCCTTTGGCTGGATAAAAAATCATTCAGAAGTGATAAACAACACTACAAGGAAATAGCAAAAAAAAAAAAAAAAAAAAAAAAAGCAATCCGTTCATTTTTTGTGTCTGTCTCCATTGCATCCTATTTCATCGTATCACACCCTGTTTTTCAATATTTGAGAATCACTGTCTACATCTCGGTGTAGGTTTGGGATAACCATTGGTCTCATAGTCCTAGGGTGGGGCCATTTACGACTAGCCCATTGAGAATTCCTAGATGTACATGCACCAGGTGCACCAAAGATGCAGTTAGCGATTCTCTCGAGAGGATCCGAGACAAGGAGCCCGAATTCTAGGCCTGAAGAGAGAAATACAACAAAAACGAAAGAACTAAAGAAAAGAGCCCAAAAACGTTCACCAAAATCAAGCTTAACCGTTGAGCTCGGATCCGAAGGAAAGGCGATCCGTTATCGAGGCCCGCCCATCATTTCAACGGGCCCAATTCACGGCCCCTGAACATCGGACGAGAAGACGCTGCTCGATTGAGCCACTCTCTCTCTCTGTGGACTGTTAAAGCTCGTTCCGTTCTTCTTGGAGCTTCATCTCCGGCGATTCGAGCTCCTCGATCTCCCGAAGCGATTCGCCGCGAACGGGAAAATGAGGCACCGGCTTTTCACCATCGCCTCGCGGAGTCGCGGCAGAAAGCAGCCGTCCCCGCTCGCCTCGCGTTCGTTTTCGCGGCTTAGCTCGCAATCGGATCGGTGCGTTCCGGTCATGCTTCGACTGCGCTCGTGACTTTCTCCGATGTTCTCTTTTGCTCTTCTTCTTCTTCTTTTTCGTCCGTGATCGAATCGACGATCGTGGTTTCGTTGCGCAGGCCTTCGTTCGGCATCGCCTTCGACATCGACGGCGTGGTCCTCCTCGGTCACACTCCCATCGGCGGTTCTCCGCGCGCGCTCAGGAGATTGTACGACGATTCTGGTAAAGCTTTCGCCATCGCTTGCTGATATACCTGCGAGGCTTATGTCGTGCTGGTGATCTTTCCGTTTCGCGTATGTTCTACGTTGCGAATGCATGTCTTCTTTAGCTGATTGCTACCGAATTTTCTGATGATGTAAGGGCGGGGGATATTGAGATTCGTATCTGCTATTTGATAGCCTGCTATCACTTACTTTACGTTCTACATCTTTTCAGGAAAGCTGAAGATACCTTTCGTGTTCTTAACAAATGGTGAGTGTTCGTGATTGGTAGACTTCAATAGGTCCTAGTCATTGCTTTAATATGTTAGTAATTTTTGCTATTAAATTTCTCACTTTCTATATGTGTTACCAAATGTGATCGTTCAATAGAATCATCACCGGTGAGTGCCGTGATATAATGGTCAAACTAAAGTTTTCAAGTTGCGTGCTGGACATCATATGCTTATTGTGGTTGATTATTCACTTATCGGCAAGTATTGGTACTTTTGAGATCTAATACTAATCGTCTTGATGATTTTGAGATTGCTGCTATCTTATGTTTAAGTCATTCAAGCAATTTGAATCTGTGACACCTTTTGAGATGCCCATCGTTCAATATGTTACTCCCTTGAAATAAGAAATTTCGCTTGTTAATTCCTGAAGAAACGATAATTAATTTTTACTGCACACTGCTAATAGCAATGGCCGATGCAGGAGGTGGCTTTTCTGAATCCAAAAGAGCCCAGGACTTAGGTCAACTACTAGGAGTCAACATTTTACCTTCACAGGTAGTTCGTCTCTTGTGTTACAAAATCTGCTTGCCCTCACGATTTTCGATTTTGCTTGTTATCAGGTCCAGAACTACTTTGTTTCGTTTTTCTCTCATATTTTGACCAAGATAATTTGTAGGTCATACAGGGCCACACACCTTTTAAACAACTGGTAAACAGGTAAGGATTTGTTGGATTATCTCCATGACCAATGTCCAATGAGAAATGTGGCATGCTAATGTAAATCAGGACTGAGCATTTTCGATAACATTTGCTTTTTTCATCTATCTGACTCATGATTATTAAAATCTGGGATCGCGACATAAAATATTGTGCATGTGTATTATTAGCTTAGTAAGAATTCTCCTGTACAAGAATTATTTATAAGTACACAATTTTGTAGGTTCAAAACTGCGAAATTGGACTTTATTGAATGTACACATCTTGTATGTGTACGTGGATGTCAAAGAACACATCTAATATCTTCATCTCATGTGCTTTCTTCTTGGAAACCAGGGAAATGCACTACATATATTATATCATATGAATTGAAAAGACATAAAAGAGTGCGCATGCATGTACTAACTATTCTAAGAGAATTCTGAATAGGCTTTTCTGTTTTACTAATGAATATGCTTCTCTATTTTATTCATCTGTTTCCTAATTGAGGTTTTTGCACAGATTCGAGAACGAACTTGTCGTTGCTGTTGGCAAAGGAGAACCTGCTGCTGTGATGTCCGAATATGGATACAAGTAAATATTTTTACAACACTTCTCTAGGTTTGCAAATGTACCCAGCAATGTCTCAATTACTTGTTTGTGCATGCAGGTGTGTGGGTGGGGGGAGGGGAAGAGAGATATAGCTTGGCAATAGGGATAAAGATATGTATTTAATAAAACTGATATTGATGGTTATTGCTTTAATGTCTAGGTAATACATAGGAGCAAGCAAAGTTAATAAAAAGCACTCAAGTTCTCAGGGACTTGAGTAATCGCAGAGGAGTCCTCTCCTTAATTCATTTTAGTTGTCCGTGTTCAATACTGTTTCACCTGGAATGCGAATTCCAACAACTTGGTTCTCTTTTATTTCTCTCTGGTTGACCTCTTTCTGGTTGTACCTTTTCTATGCAGAAATGTCCTGTCGATTGATGAGTACACTAGTTACTTTGATGCTATTGATCCACTGGCACCGTACAAGAGATGGACAACTAAGCCAGACATTGACCAGAATAGCACTTCCAATGAGATGGCGAAGAGAAAAATTGCTGTACAAACACAGAGAGTTCAGGCAGCATTTGTAGTCAGTGATTCTGTTGATTGGAGCAGAGATATTCAGGTTGTGACCACTCTAATGGATCTTGTCCTTTCTTAGATTATCTAATTCTGCTGTTGAGTCCATACTGGTCTTTTAGTCACGCGAGTTCTAAATCTTTGAAATGATTATCAAAAGACACTGGGCTTTGTTTTGTTTGTTCAGTAACTACTCTGCAACTTTAGTTGTCATCTTTTTAGAAGTCTAGTGGGCGCTGAAATATAGTTTGAAAGAAGTGATAAAATGGAGTGTTATCATCTGTCTATCTGTCTGTGTACTTTAAAATAATTCTGTGATACTCAAGTTTGGGTTTAGGTGCTCTGTGACATATTGAGAACTGGAGGGCTTCCTGGAAAGGAGACTGGAAAGCAACCGCACCTGTTTTTTGCAAATGATGACCTAGAATACCAGGTATGCTATGCCATTTGTGATGTGAGTTGCAATCTCGAGTTTTTGAAACCTTAGTGCAACTAAATACTGGCTGATGACTAGCTGACAAAGTGTAAAGGTAGGCTACTTTTCCTGCAGAACGTCTGGGTATGGGAGCTTTCAGGATTGCATTAGAAGCAATCTATAACAGGTAATAGTGAGGTTTCCGCTTCTCAATGGTTAGTTCTGCATGGAGTTTGATATAATATTCTCGACAAAAAATTAAAGATTGGCCCATAAGATCCTTGTGTAGGCCTAATTTGCCTCAATGCAGCATAGCGACATGCATTAATCTTCAATCTTATGTTGCGCATTGTTTACTTGTCCCTGTTCTGCAGAATACATCCCATTCCTCTGGCGTATACATCATACGGGAAGCCAAATCCATTTGTCTTTGGAAATGCTGAGACAATGTTAAGGAATCTTATGCCATCTTTGTTAAGCAACCTAGATGTGGAGAATACTACAAACTCTGGAATTTGTTGTTTCAAAACCCTATACATGATAGGAGATAATCCAAAAATCGACATTAGAGGTGCACGGCAGGTATATTTCTTACCAAAAATTATAGTTTATTATATCAGTGAATTTATTTCGAACGTAATCACCGATAATGCCAACAACTCCTTCAGGCAGGAGATCCTTGGTTTTCTATATTAACAAGGACTGGGGTATTCAAGGGAAAAGATAATCATTCAGAGTTCCCTGCTGACTTGGTGAGTATTTGTACTATTAACAAAATTTACACATCTCTGTCTCTCTCACTCTTCGTATGTATGTTGGGGTGAGTTGATGGTAGGTTCCTACTTATGCAAGTCGTGTTCATTCCAGCATGTTCACTTCTTTGGTTTAGAGATTTTATATCTGTGTTCCTAGTGGAAAGTCATGGTTGAGAATGCAGATCTTAGATTCCACCAGGAAAACATTAAGAAGTATAGTACATTGTGCAATCACTTAGGCCTTCTTTGGTTCACTTTGGAGTAAGAAAAGGAAATGAGATCCCATTGCAACTCATCTTCGGATGGTTTTATGATTGCGGAATCAAATTACCTAGGTTATGGATTCTCTTTAAAATGCAGAATTGGATTGCTCAGGTAGAGGTGGTACTGGCATTCCTAGAAGAGGAAAACATGTGCAAACTCTACCCACTCAGTAGTCTGAGCTTCATCCTCTTTAAATCCTACAAAACCAGAACTCTCTCTCTCTCTCCCTCCCTCCATTCATCATCTTCAAATCCTTCCCACGTGAGTTTCGCCTGCCTCTTGATTCTATAGCCCTCACATCCCTCTACTAGGCGAATTCCTTTCTCTCTCTTGCCATTGGGAAACTTGTTTGGATTCTTTATGGAGACATCAGTGACAAGCATCATGTTGGCTTTTTTTTTTTTTTTTTTGGGGGGGCGGCAATAAAGTTCCATTTACCAACTCGGCTGAGTTGCTGTCACCCCATTTGCAGTTCTTGTGATTGGTCTTTGACTCAAAACACAAAGAGGATAAGAAATAAGAATAATGGCTTAAGGTAACTTCTGTGCAGTAGTTTGAAGTTCATAAAAATGGCTTCATCTTCATCACTGTGGATTTTGTGCGAAAAATGCTTGACTTTCAAGATTTTGATGACTTTTATATAATTGGTTTGTAAAAATGCTTGTGTGAACTGTTAAATCATTTGGAGGACAATGATCAGGAAATTGTTGAGGGATCTTATGTGGTTCTTCGCTCTGTTTCTATCCTCCGCTTTGTACATGTTGATTGGAGACACATTCCATTTCTGACATGTTTTAACCTCATTTGGCAACTCACGTTGGACATTTCTCTCTTCACTGGTAATTTGAGACCGAACAACAAAGAAAAAAAAAGAAAAAAAAAACCTACTCCTAGGAATTTGATTGCTTAGAATGGGATTCCTTTTCATAATTGCATGGCCTTAAGTGTTTGAGGTGTCCCATACTTACGTACCTTGATTTGCTATGCTCTGGGTGATCTGTGAATTCTAACTTGGATGAAACATGACTCAGCGAACCCTTTCCCTATTCAGCCTAGCGAAATGTCAGTATTTCAAAACCATGCACATTTTTTGTGGGGAATTTGTCTTCTCCCTAAATTTTCCAAGGTTAAAAATGAATTCGAAAATCACTCATCCTGATCGAACTCTTTTTTGTTTACCTATGCAGGTCGTGAATACTGTTGAGCATGCTGTCGACTTTGTCTTGAGAAAAGAGTGTGGTTCTTGACATCACTTAGACAAAAGATATCTTTTCTTTCTGTGGTATCTGAACAATTGTCACTTCTTTGGAAGCCAGTACAATCTTCCATCCTGTGTTTTCCCTATCATAAAAAGTAACTACCATTAGCTAGTCTTCTATTGATTTTGATCATCGTGTATGTATGGCGTTCCTCGAAGGCAGTCCACATCCCATTTGAATTAGGTTAGATCAAATGGATAATTTATGGTTCTTCTTACTCTTTTCTCAATGCATGCTATGTCGATTACATGATTTTTGGGAAAGTATCCCAATGTTCTTTGTTACGTGTATATGAGAATTGTAATTGCAAATCTGAAACTTTTATGGACCCTTACCAAACGGGGCGATGTTTGGATCTCCAAATTCAGCCGTAATAGACGGACCTCATGTTGCATGAGATTAGTTTTAGATTGGATGGCATGATGCAAAACAAATTCAGAATGGAAATTGGTCAAAATAAGCAGCAACGAAATTTCCTCAACGGAAAAGATACATAACTTATGAAAAGAGAAAATAATAGTGAGGGAACAGATACATAGTTATCTTGCCCGGTTGATCCAGCGCCTCAGAACTTCAGAACAAGCTGATCGTCTGAAGCATATGATGCAGAATTTTTCTTTCTTCTCACCGCCCTTATATATTCAGTAGCCTTGGAACAGTAGGACTTGCCTAGGATGGCTCCTAGGTTTCCCCAGTGATTTATTCAGTGCAACGTGGATATCACTAAAAGGAACAAGCTCGGTCCTGCAGTTTTGGAGAAATTAATATGCATCCACAATCCAAACGCACTCTCTTGAGGATCAATACTATTGAAAATTACTACAAAGATATGGAGACCTAAATACTGCAATTTGAGTGGTTGTTACGAAAGACAAACTCGTATTTTAACTTCCCATCACGCGCTGTTTCCAGCAAGTGATCAACAAGTGATCTATCATTCTTCTTCACTCTCTTACATCATTTGAACTGATCCAATTATGCAGCCAAAATCCCCTCAAAGAAAGATCCTGCAAACCATAAGAACCACAATTGCATTGGTTTATACATTCCTCTTAGTCTCAACTCGAGGGATAATTTTTTCGCTCAAATTTGGTTGCGTCTAATACTGAAATTGAGATTTTGGGCCAAATTAAAACAAAAAATAAAACTATAGGTCATTGCCAAGACTAAGACCGAAACATAGACAAGTCAATTTGTAAGGCTTGACTGAAACAACCTCATAACCATAGGCAGAAATTTTAGTTCGCTGCTTCTTAATTTACCTTGAAGATAAAACATGAAGTTGACACTGGAATTGGTTTCTTAGACATCCCAACATATGTCACCATTTTTCCTCCCCGCCTGAGAGCAAAACTAGATCAGCTCTCTTCAGAAAGATAAGGGAAGCACTCGACACAAATTTAACACCTGTTGCACCTCAAAAATTTCATCAACGAGGAAGCAGCATTGCCACCAACGCAGTGTAATCCAAGGGTAGGTTCTTTTAGATCACCCTAGTACAAAGTCAATAAGATGTAAATAAAGAACTCAAGTGCCAATGGCCAAAAATGGATGTGTCCATGCATAACAATATGGTAGAATGGGTTAGTGGATGGACGATATTAGTAGACTCTTGACATTCTTTACTTCTAATTGGCTCTCAGTGAACACTTCTTCAGCACCAATTTTCTTCAACGCCTCTTTTGCTTCATCAGAGCCAGCTCTGTCACAGGAAAAAGACGGTCATCAAAGCACAGTAAAAACCAAATCTAGTTACTGGTATGCAGTGCTAACTGCTAAGTTGGAAAAGAAATCAAGAATTCTACCAAATTCGTCCTCAGATGTCAAGCACCACGAAGTCTTTTCTGACCTTGTTTGTGTCTCATCACAGAATTGAGAAAGACAAAGGAAATTTTCATTCCAAGGAAGTTGCAAAACAGAGAGAGGTCTTAGATCTACTAAAAGGAAGTTCCACCAGCAACCAAAAAAGATGGCATTACCAATCCCCACGCAATATGATGATCTAAATATACAAGCAATCAACATCTAGAACACATGATGATTGCAAAAAAAGTAGAAGCAGAATCAACAGTAGCAAGTCACTTCTGATAAGCAATGCAGAAACATATCTTTTCACTTCACACTACAATTAATTGCCTCTGTCTTCAGTAGATTCAAAAAGCAACTCCTTCTAGTCTTTCTGCACATTTTACCTCATCACAAAACCTCATCTTTATATTGGGAGATTGAAGGGTGTTAGTTGATTTACCTAAACCAATCTAAAGTACTGTCTTATTTTCTTTGGTAAATTCAACATCATCAGTTTCTGAAAATGCCCTCATAACAAAACCATTATGGCATGCGAATGCATGTACTAATGGTCAGTTAGCCACATAAAATCCTGCCCATTGTAGCACCTACCCAGAGTTAAAATTTCCTCAAATCAGTGATCACACTCTAGTGTTACTTCAAGCTTAAATGGTCAGCTACAGTAACACAAGCTAGATCCACTTCTCCTTGTTATTCGATGCAAGAGATCAATCAATCACACCACCTTCCAAAAAACAAACTTCAGATACCATAATGCTAAATATTGTGGCACATTTTCGATTTGTAAATTGATATAACACTACCACAACCAAACATAATCAATAAATTTGTGCATCTAGCAATTGTTCATAACTTCTAGTCCATCAGCAACCCTCAGGTCTAAGGATTATTTACACAAGACCAAAGTATGAACAATTAGACATTGACCACGCCAAAAGCTTCCATGTCGCTAATCGTTCCATATGCATCATGTTCAGTGAACTTGTCTAATACAAACACTTGTGTTCTTAACTCAGGTATCACAATACCTAATGACTTGTGACTCATCATTCCCTTAAGTATCCAATACTTAATGGTGAAGTTATGAACACACCGGTCTCAACAGGATTATTAATATCCACTCAATAATCCATCGACCAGGAACGATTTAAAGATTTAGTCTAACTATGAACCCGTCACATATATTCTTGACATCTCAAGAATAGGACTAGTTGCAACTGATCTTATGGAATCATTCATAAATATAAAATAATTGGATAAATGAATGAATACGTCATTGCCATTAAATAAATAATAATAATAATAATAATAATAATAATGAAAGTACAACTAAAATCCTTAATATGTAACTATTACATAATAGCTTTAGGACATACATCCAACAGACTTTCCACTAGGAACATAGATATAAAATCTCTAAACCAAAGAAGTGAACATGCTGGAATGAACACGACTCGCACACGTAGGAACCTACCATCAACTAACCCCAACATACATACGAGGAAGAGTGACAGAGATAGAGATGTGTAAATTTTGTTAAGAGTACAAATACTCACCAAGTCAGCAGGGAACTCTGAATAATTATCTTTTCCCTTGAACACCCCAGTCCTTGTTAATATAGAAAACCAAGGATCTCCTGCCTGAAGGAGTTGTTGGTAGTATTGGTGATTACGTTTCGAAAGAAATTCACCGATATAATAAACTACAATTTTTGGTAAGAAATATACCTGCCGTGCACCTCTAATGTCGATTTTTGGATTATCTCCTATCATGTATAGGGTTTTGTTTAGATCCTTGTGTAGACCTAATTTGCCTAAACAATTGCATTCTCTCTTAGTACAATCACTTCTTCCGTGTGTATACAAATAATTTTGGCACCCTTGCTAGCTTTTAGGATCAATACTTAGTGAAGAGATAGATCTCAAGAACGCTTGATGGGCTTCAATTTTTCTTGTTGCAGGCACTCGATGACAAGTTACGTTTAACTTGTGGTTTGTCCTTAATAGGCCTCCATGAACAACTCTGTGTTTCAACCCTTTCCTCACCGTCACATAGCATTTGATTGTTTTACTGTATAACCACTACCTTTTTTTTTTTTCGTGACGTATTGTTGCGGCCACCCTCTACGACTCTCAACCATTTCATATTCACATATCAAAGAAATGACCTGCTCAGAAACTTTATTTAGAAAAAATCCTAACTATTAAACCGCATCACTGACCTCCCTCCTCTTTTTCTTTAAGGTAGCAATTTTACGTTCATATGAAATATCCTAATTAACTACTCCTGGTCAAACATTCCTATTTGGCTCCCTTGTTTCAACCATCCGATTTGAGTTGAAACGGAGAATGAGTTTCATTTTCATCACATGAAAAAGGAACTTTGAGAAAGATATTTGGAGATCACCAGCAAATGAAAAAAATCGAAATGATAAGGAGAGGGAGCAGAAATTGGAGCTTACAAATTTAGTACAATGCTGCAAGACCTACTATAGCGTTGGCAATTTATTTGCCCTACTATAGCGTTGGCAATTTATTTGCCATACTTGTAAAACTTCAGAGAAGGTGGTTATTCACTAATTCATTTCAAAGTCGGTAAATTTCCAATGGTGTCGTTAAGTTTGATAAGTCATCTGACAATCAAATTGACGGTCATGCTTTCTTTTAGGACTGTACTGGATATTTTGGTAGGCCGGGTCCGCCTCTGTGGGGACCAGCTAACATTAATAAATAAAAGAGAAAAAAGGTCAAAAGGTCAAAAAAGCAAAAAAGAAGAAAAGAAAGATGGGCGGCTCGTGCGTGGAGTAGAGAAGAGAGGACAGAGACTGAGAGGGCACGCGGAGAAGATAGAAATCGTGTAGTTAACATTTGATTAACTGAAAAGAGAGATTTGGTGTTTCAGTTTACTTATTGTTATCGGACCAATGAAGATGTCATTGACAGATAAAGATGCATTCAGCTTGATCTCTTTTATTTTGGCACACCTGCAAGTTTTATTACCCAATTGTGTTTTCTCGTTTTTCTTTTCTTATTTTCTACTCCTTTTTCCACTTTTTCTTTCCTTTCCTTCCATGAGAAAGTTTCAAAATTTTGGATAAGCTAGGGGACAAGGTCAGTTGGTATCAAAATAAGTGGAAGAACCTCAGTAATCCAGAAGAAATGTCATCGTTCAGTTTGTTATTATTTAAAAAAGTTCTTTTCAATGTGTCGTGCGTCGCAAACAATTTGCTCATCATAAGTAAAGGATGTAGTCTTAGAGCATAGGTCACGTGGTCCACCAAGTTAACTTGGGCGGAGTAGAGTTATTTTCTTCTACTCATTTAATTCGTTACATAGGATCTCTCTCTCTCTCTCTATTTTTATTTTTGATAACTCATACCATACTTTTACTCAATCATCTATGATATACATGAAAACTTACTAGTTGAATCGATAAGTACCAACATAGAAGGTTTTGAGATTGTGATCTATAAAATTTGACCTGATTCTGTAGGCATGTACAATTTTGAATAGAAGAGAAATAGCAGGTCAATAAACGACAAAAAGGAAAAGAGGAGAGGGAAGGCTTTGTCTACTTGATTTCACTAGAAAATTTTAATTGGATGATTTGTCGTTAATAGGACGAGGCTTTGTGAACCTGAAATGTGTTTTCATGAGTAATTCATTAAAAAACCATACCTTCTGCAAAGCATGGCCATCCAATCTAGTGTTTGATGGGTGGGGTGGTTATTTAGTTTAGTATTGTCTAGGCCTGGTACTTTTTCGATATTATGACATTGTTTCTCATTTTCTTTTCCTTTTTTCTTTTATAGTGTCACAAGGAAGATTATATTTTAAATGGATGTCAAACCCATGATATATCCTATTAACCTCATGTACCTAGTGAGGTTTGAGCTAAAACTCGGTTTCTTGGTACCAACATGAATTGTTTGCAGTGGTTAGTGAGGAAAACCAAACTTATGTTGTGCATATTACCCCCACACATTTTTCTATTCCTTAAGATTTTCTATTCTAAAAAAAAAGCAATGGAAACTAATTGGTGGATGATGTTTTTCTACATCCTCCCTATCTTTGGGCAGTTTGAAAGTCACTTAAAATAGGCATAAAAGTAGTCGATCACTCAAGAATTATACTTCAATCGTGAAGATTTTATTTCAGGTAGAGTGTAAAGTCAATTTCTGCCACTCTTTTGACTTTTGATTCGTAGGTTGATCCTTGGCTTTAACTTCCACAATAATTTAGCCGATTGTATGCTTGAAAAGTTCTTAATTTAGCTGGATTGGGAACAAATCAGTTTTCATCAAAATTGTGAAATACCTATGAAACATATTGTTTCATTATCCTTATTGTATAACTATGCTAAATAGAAAGGGGAAAAAGGAAGAGGGAAGGCTTACCTATTGATTTATAACTAGCCTTGGTCAATTTCTGGTAATAACATGTTTATCTATCTTGGAAGCTTTTATCTAAGGCAGATTAGGCACCAAGCACGTAGAATATCTTATTTATCTCATGTAGCAGGTATGGTATGAGTTAATGACCAGGGGGATGTTGCTTCGATGTGAAAATGTTTGCATTTGGTGATGTGAGAAATTCCCATGAGATTTATATTTTTATATGATACTGGTTCCTTTTTATATATAGATCATTTATCGTATTTCAATCTCAACAAACGCAGTTGGAACTATATATTTGACTTTCATAAGTATCTTTCGAGAAATTTAGAAGAGCCTCTATCTGTGTTCTTGCATATAGTATTCATTGACAGAGATTAAACACAACTGGTTGGTTTGATTGCATAATTTTATCATCTTATTCCTTTTTTCATACTTTCTTGCAAGACTGATTGCAGTTTTATTTTTCAGGAGTCGTGCTTTGATTGGATATGTTCATGTTTCGGAGGAGGCTTGTAAAATTGTGAAGACGACTTGCATCATACTTGTCAGCATGCAGGGATAGAACTATCATATATTTTTAGTGGGGTCAATGCCCTAAAGACTGTAAGATAAGGTATTTCATTTAACAAAAAAATTATAAAAATGCGATCGAGCTATTTATTGATTTGAAGTAGTTTTTTTGCGCAAAGTCTGACTTGAAATCAACGCTTTGACATTGAATCGTGAATGTGAACAAAATTCGGTTTCAAATCCCTATGCTTGAGCTCGATTCAATAGAGTAAATAGGGCTCGAAATCGAACTCGATTCAACTTCATTATTAAAAGCTCGATTCTACTCATTTAACTTGTTACGTAAGATGTTTCTTTCTATTTTTCCTAATCATATACTGTACCTTCTGTATAGACTGGTCATGCCATTCGATTGCTTTATCTTCCAACTCTATCAAGCCTCGTGTTTGATTGATGGTGTGGTTGTCTAGTAGTGCAATGTCTAAGCCCGATAATTTTTTGATAATTGTTTATCTTTTTACTTTTCTGTGTTTTGCATCATAAAGAAGTTTATAGTACATGGAAAGACAAGATACTGGTTTTGATTTCTTGCAAGTTACTAAAAAGGCAATGTGGGGTTCATTAGGCATCATTAGTTGGATTTTATTTCTTTAGATAAACTATAAGGATCCCATCCCACTGCTCCTTTTGCTCTTCCGATTTCCATCTTTTGGCAATGGAAAACCATAGCCACAACAACACCGATATAAATTAAGGAATCGTTATGCTAGCTGGATCCTATGAGAAACAATTGATGTCGTCTCATCCATTGATTGTCAGACTTTCATGATTATGTCACAACCGCATTTCCATATACTCACGGAACACTTCTTGGATATGTCCTTCCTCAGCACTTCATTTCGAGTAGGGATTAATAGTTCCCCCCGTACAGATTGGAGTACGAAGCCCACCCAAAAAATCGGATAAAATAGTCTGTTCTATTTTGCCGGTATCACCAGCCGACTTAGTTCCGATGACTCTCTTCAGAATATGAGGCAATAATAGAGCAAATCTGTCAAACGGATCTCCACCAAGAGCAAGAACTCTTTTATTATGTATGTTGGATTGATTGGTCGATTTACAACATTTTGTATAGAAATTACGAAAAAATGCAAATAATTATAATTTGTTATAATTCAAAAATTTATTTATCGATGACCATAAAACTGCTCATGTATTATAAGAAGAAATTCGAAAAACCCTCCAACACAAAAGTTATTCATCGCATCGAATCTCCAACATTGTACAGTAGAGTAGACGATCTATCACCATGCATCATTCAAGTTTCATAACCAAACATAAATACAAGCTTCTAAATTCATAAGCATACAATAAGAAAGAAAGACTATTGTGATTTCTGTCTCATTTATTGTCTAGATTAGACAAGTTGGTACTCTTCCATGCTTGCACTTCTCACCCCACTGCAGCCGTTGCCACCCCCACACTTCCGCCACCGCCGCCTCCCTCGCCACCTTTGCCTCCGCCACTTCCTCCCCCGCTGCCTTTGCCTCTGCCGCCACCTTTGCCGCCACCCCCGCCTTTGCCACTCCCTCCTTTGCCTCCCCCGCCGCCTTCGCCGCCTCCTCCGCCGCCGCCGCCCTCACTCGCCTCCAGATGTAGTAGAAAAGAAAACCACAAAGCATGACGACAATAATGACTACACCAACAATAACCCACGTTGGAATGTTATTGTCATCGGATGATACGGAATTTGGATTGATCCATGCCGATGGAGGAGGAAAGTACTGGAAACTCGGATGAGTTTGTGGATAGTTATTGTTCTCCATCAATAAAACTCTATGGAGGTAGTTCAATGCGAGCGGTGAGTCTCCAAACATATTATGAAGCATCAATCTAAGAGCCAATTTACTATTTTATCATGATGAATTGATCATATGGTCTGAGCGCGAGATCAAAATGATTCAAGATGGAATTCAGTGAGATATAATATGAGTGGAAGTAGGTGCTTGCACATATACCTTCACAAGAAGAATCGAGCAAATCGGTGAATGATGTTGCACCAATACTTACGCGACCTGCTAAGAAGTGAGAATTTTCGCCTGGTGGAGCATAGCCCTATATATGCCCCCCGCCGCTCCCTCCCTCACAGGGTGGGTTGGGTAAGTGTTTTAATCAATGCATCACCTCTCTTTTTTGAGGATGTAGTGTAATAATTGAAGCATCTGGACAAAAAGTTGGGAAATTTTATTCACGTGCCAAAGATCGTGAAAATTATCAAAAGAATCATAAATCTCTTACAATTGTACTAATTCAATTATAAATATTTTTTTAATCAATTGAGTACTAAATCTTTTATATTTATATCAATTCAATTCGTCCGATCAAAATTGGCTACCCAACACTAAAATGAATACCGTCGGTACTGACGTGGATAATTTTTAATAATATTTGAATATTTTTTCGATTTGTATTCCTATTTTTCTTTTTATATTTTCTTTTTTTTTCCTTTTCTCTTTTTTTTTTCTTCACTCCCTTCTTCCTTCGGCTGGTCGCCAGCGACCACTGGAAATGAAGCTCCAGGAAGAATGGGACGAACTTCAACTACTGTCCAAGCTCGATCAGGTCTTCATGTGTGATGTTCAGGAGCCGGGAATTAGGCCCATTGAAATGATACATGTGTTTGACTATTCTGACTATTCACAGTCTAAGGTGGCAAGATTTTGGTGAAGGGCCAAGAAAAACAATCAGGTCCGAAATGAGAAATTATTATATGCTCTACAAAACGTGTGACCCGATATCATCTTGATCATTAATCTAGTAGATCTCGCTATGGCTCCCGGGATCAATTGTTGAACTGGTTTTGACATGAGATTTATAGAACATAGAGTAACATTTCATGCACAATGGGTTACAGATGTGACCTAAAAAATAAATTCACTCTACTATCCAAAATAAAGTCCAGAAAAACTTATTTTAGAGCCGACCTGCTAAGGATATAAGACACCCACTGCCAATTCGTTTCTATTTCGAGTATTGTAAAAAACGTAGGAAAATGTTCTTAGATCCTCCTGAACTTACACTGTCTTAGATGGACACATCAAAAAGCCACTAATCTCACTCCTCGTGTTGGTCTATTCTTGTGTACATCTCTCTTATATGGTCATGGGACTCCTGTCCGAACAATACTAAAAAACAGCCATGTCGCCAGCTAATCAGACCAATGTTTGTAAACGATGAAACGTGGGAAAAACGACGTAATGGCAAAGTCCGTCGTCTCGTCACTGTCGGCCACAATCGTGTGTGTTTAGAATCTTATCCTTCCGACTTGATTCGCCATCACATCGTTTTTAACCCCCGACTTTTGGACTCTCGGGTCTGTCGCTACCCCAATGCCACAAGAAAAGACCGTTGGATAGACCCGACAAATGCATAAATTGAATCTAATAAAAAATCAATTCAAATTGACATATTTATTCATTTTGACTCATTTTCATACAATAAAAATCAACTGACTCATACACGACCTCACTCATATTTGACTTGACCTATAGATATAAAACACTTCCATATTTAACCTAATTTAAGAAAATTCATACTCAAACTAAAGTGAGAGTAAATTATGAATTTATTTAACACCAATATTATTTTAAGTTTAAATCATTCATATAATTAAAAAAAAAGAAGACTTATAACCCATTTTAATAGGTCTCTCGTCAAATAAACATGATATCCCGACATTTATGGAAAATTGTCCCAATTATGTCACGTTGCATATACATGTAAGAAGGAAGATTGGGACATCTCCCAAAAATCAAGTATGTAATTGACATTGCATTGGTTGAGAAAAGAGCAAGAAGAACCATAAATTATATAATCAATTATGCTTCATTCAAAATGGGATGCTGCCTGCCTTTGGGGAAGGACATACGTGAAACACAATAAGCAAAATGCATAGAAGACTAGCGACTAATAGTCACTAATAAAACCACCGGCCGTGGTGGCTCCGCTGGGTAGGCTTCAGACCTTTGAGGGAAGGTCGGGAGTTCGAAGCCCTTGCAACGCAAGTTGCAGGGAGGCTGGCGGATCATTAGGCGATTGAAGCGTGGCGCCAGGGTGGTGGTTTCCTCGCTATCGCCACCTGGGGGTTTACGCGGCGGCTGTCGGCCAAGGCGGTTCCTCCAGCACCAAAAAAAAAAAAAATAGTCACTAATAAAGATATGGAAAAACACATAATGGAAAGATTGTGTTGGATTCCAAAGAATTGATAATGTTCAGATACCATAGAAAGAAAAAGGCATCTTTTGTGTCAAGAACCGCTCTCCTTTCTTAAGATAAAGTCGACAGCGTCCTCCACAGTGTCTACGACCTGCATAGGTAAACATAAAAGAGTTCTATTGGGGTGAGTGATTTTCGGATGCACTTTTAATCTTGGAAAATTTGGAGAGAAGACATATTCCCCATAAAAGTTGCTTTCAATTGGGCATATTTTGGAAATACTAACATTTTGCTAGGCTGAAGAAGGAAAAGGTTCAGCAATGTT
Source organism: Eucalyptus tenuipes (assembly GCA_014182365.1). NCBI lineage: Eukaryota > Viridiplantae > Streptophyta > Magnoliopsida > Myrtales > Myrtaceae > Eucalyptus > Eucalyptus tenuipes. The sequence goes on along the minus strand of CM024538.1, from coordinate 23,690,976 downwards.
TCATCCAACCAATTTAGAATTGATTGATCACCTAGAGTATAGCAAATCAAGGTATGTAAGTATGGGAGGATTATCCACGATGACAGCTCAAAACCACTTGAGGCCATGTTTGGTTCATTGCCCCGGAATCATGAAAAGGAATCTCAATCTAAGCAATCAAATGTGGGGTTCATTCTCTATTGTTTGGTTTCAATATACAAATGGAGGGAGAAATGTCTAATGTGAGATGCAAAGTGAGGTAAAAACATGTCAGAAATGGAATGTGAAATATTTCTCCAATCCACATATCCAAAGTGGCTAATGAAAAACTAGGGATAGAAACAGAATGAAGAACCACATACGATCCCCAACAATTTCCTGATTATTGTCATCCAAAATGATCATACAATTCACACAAGCATTTCACAAACACATTACATACAGCTCCTCAAGATATCGTGAGTCAAGCATTTCACACATAATCTGCAACAATGAAGATAAAGCCATTCCCATGTAACTTCTGTTAAATTAATGTCTCGAATTTGAATTTGGATAACAATTTGTTAAATCAAATTTATTGATAAAGATTTCTCAAGTGGATTTCAAATTGGATGAAGAAGCCCTTCTTTTTTTGGATTCCTTATTGTTGCACAAAGGAGTAAATAAAATAAAGAAACAAAAAGTAAGGGTTATCTACTTCTTTTTTTTGTACATGCAGAAGAAGGCAGAAGAAGAATCAATATTGGAGAAAAGAATCCAAGGTGGGGCTAAAGTCAAAGTTTTGACTTTGGGCACACACACAATATAAAAGGCATGTTTTCAGCGGAAAAGGAAAGTGAAGCCCTACAAAAAAAGAAAAAGAAAAAAAGCTGCACATCCACACGTATAGACTCCGTACAAGCCTTGAAGAGGTAGAGAACGCAAAGTTATACGTACGTGGAGAAGAGACAGACGCCCAGTTTTTGTTTTGGCATACGTAGAGCATTTTATTTTGACTTTGAATGCGCGCTACTTTGAGCTTGAATGCACGGGAATTTTGTGCAGTGAGTTTATGTCTAAGTGAATTATTTATTTATAAACATTTTGGGTTTGGGCTTAAATCTAGGTGTGGAAAACACTCAAGCGTGTGAGCAATTGTAAACTCTAATTCTCCGATTATAGTGGATTCTTTGCTACTAGCTCTCCCCGTGGACATTGGTACCGATACTCGAACCGAACCACATAAATTTCCGATGTCCTTATTATTTCTTGTTTATTTTTCTAGTGATTTTGCGTTGACATAAATTACAAGATCCAATCGTTTCGAGTATTATATTCCAACAACTTCAAACTACTTCATAGCTGTTACCTCAAGCCATTGGCGATATTCTTATCCTTATTGTTTTTTGAGTCAAAGACCCAATCACGAGAACAAATGGAGTGACAGCAACTCAGTCAAGTGTGTTAATGGAACTTTATATCCCCACCCAAGCCAATGTGATGTATGTAGTTGGCATCTCCATTAACAGACCACACAAGTTTCACAATAGCGAGAGAGAGAAATAATTTCACCTAGTAGAGGAATGTGAGGGCCATGGAATCAAGAGGTAGGCGAAACTCCCATGGAAGGATTTGAAGATGATGAAGAGAGAGAGAGAGAGAGAGAGAGAGAGAGAGAGTTCTGGCTTTCTAGGATTTGAAGATTTATGAAGCTCAAGAGTACTGAGCGTGTTGGGTTCGTGAATGTTTTTTCCTCCTAGGAATCCTAGTACCACCTCTACCCGAGCAATCCAGTTCTGCATTAGGAGTATCCGTTAACTAGGCACTTTGATTCTATGATCATAAATCCATCCACAGATGAGCTGCAATGGCATTCCATTTCCTGTTTATTACTCCAAGGTGAACCAAACAAGGCCTAAGTGATTACACGATATACTATACTTCTGAATGTTTTCATGGTGGAATCAATGATCTGCAGTCTCAACCATGACTTTCCAGAGGATCATGTATCTAAAATCTCTAAACCAAAGAAGTGAACATGCACATGATTCGCTTACTTAAGAACCTACCATCAACTCACCCCAACGTACACGCAAGGAGAGATGAGAGAGACAGATAGAGAAATGTCTGGATGTTGTTAAGAGTACGAATACCAACCAAGTCCGCAGGAAGTTCTGAATGATTATCTTTTCCCTTGAATACCCAAGTCCTTGTTAATATAGAAAACCAAGGATCTCCTGCCTGAAGGACTTGTTATCAGAACTGGTGATTATGTTCCGAAATATAATTACCGATATGATAAAATACAATTCTCAGTATGATATTTACCGGTCGTGCGCCTCTAATGTTGATTTTTGGGTTATCTCCTATCATGTATAGTGATCCGAAACAACAAATTCTGAGTATGTATTACTCTCCACATCTACATTGCTTAACAAAGATGGCATAAGATTCCTTAACAAGGTCTCAGCATTTCCATAGACAAATTGGTTTGGCCTCCCATACGATGTATACACCAGCAGAATGGGATGTATTCTGCAGAACAGGGACAAGTAAACAATGCATAACACAAGATTGAAGATTAATGCATGTCACTATGCTGCATTGAGGTAAACTAGGCCCACACAAGGATCTTATAGGCCATTATGGAGAATATTAGATCAAACTCCATGCATAACTAAACATTGAGAAGCTGAAACCTCAGTATCTTACCTGTTATAGATTACTTCTAAAGCAATCCTGAAAGGTCCCATACCCAGACGCTCAGTAGGAAAAGTAGCCTGCCTCTACACTTTTGTCAGCTAGTCATCAGCAAGTCTTTAGTTCCCCCAAGGCTTCAAAAACTCAAGATTGCAGCTGGCGTCACAAATGGCATAGCTTACCTGGTATTCGAGGTCATTATTTGCAAAAGATAGGTGCGGTCCAGCCTCCCTTCCAGGAAGCCATCCAGTTCTCAATATGTCACAGAGCACCTAAACCCAAACTTGAGTATCAAGAAATTTTTTCAATGTACACAAACAGAGATAGATGATAACACTCCCTTTTATCACTTTTTCCAAACTAGATGTCAGTACCCACTAGACTTTTAAAAAGATGATGACTAAAGTTGTAGAGTAGTTACTGAACAACCAAACAGAGCCTAGTGACTTCTGATAGTCAGTTCAAAGATTTAAAACTCGAGTGACGAAAAGCCCAGTATGGACTTGACAGCCGAATTAGATAATCTAAGAAAGGACAAGATCCTTTAGAGTGGTCACAACCTGAGTATCTCTGCTCCAGTCAACAGAATCACTTACTACAAATGCTGCCTGAACTCTCTGTGTTTGCACAGCAATTTTTCACTTTCCTATCATATTAGAAGTGCTATTCTGGTCAATGTCTGGCTTAGTTGTCCATCTCTTGTACGGTGCCAGTGGATCAATGACATCAAAGTAGCTAATGTACTCATCAATTGACAGAACATTTCTGCATAGAAAAGATACAACCAGAAAGAGGGTCAACCAGAGAGAAATCGAACAGAATCAAGTTGTTGGAATTCACTTTCTGGGTGAAACAGTATTGAAAACACAGACAACTACAATGATTGAAGGAGAGGACTCCTCTGCGATCACTCTAGTCCCCGAGAACTTGAGTGCTTTTTACTAACATTGCTTGCTCCAATGTATTACCTAGACATTAAAGTAATATCCATCAATATCAGTTTTATTAAATACATATCTTTATCCCTATTGCCAAGCTCTCTCTCTCTCTCTTGACCTCCCCCCACCCACACACCTGCATGCACAAGCAAGTAATTGAGACATTGCTGGGTGCATTTGCAAACCTAGAGAAGTGGTCCAAATATTTACTTGTATCCATATTCGGACATCACAGCAGCAGGTTCTCCTTTGCCAACAGCAACGACAAGTTCGTTCTCGAATCTGTGCAAAAACCTCAATTAGGAAACAGATGAATAAAATAGAGAAGCATATTCGTTAGTAAAACAGAAAAGCCTATTCAGAACTCTCTTAGAATAGTTAGTACATGCATGCGCACTCTTCTATGTCTTTTCAATTCATATAATATAAAATAGGTAGTGCATTTCCCTAGTTTCCAAGAAGAAAGCACATGAGATGAAGATATTAGATGTGTTCTTTGATATCCACGTACACATACAAGATGTGTGCATTCAATAAAGTCCAATTTCACAGTTTTGAACCTACTAAATTGTGTACCTATAAATAATTCTTGTACAAGAGAATTCTTATTAAGCTAATAATACACATGCACAATATATTATTTGGCGATCCCAGATTTTAATAATCATGAGTGAGATAGATGAAAAAAGCAAATGTTATCGAAAATGCTCAGTCCTGATTTACATTAGCATGCCACATTTCTCATTGGACATTGGTCATGGAGATAATCCAACAAATCCTTACCTGTTTAGCAGTTGTTTAAAAGGTGTGTGGCCCTGTATGACCTGCAAATTATCTTGGTCAAAATATGAGAGAAAAACGAAACAAAGTAGTTCTGGACCTGATAACAAGCAAAATCGTGAGGGCAAGCAGATTTTGTAACACAAGAGACAAACTACCTGTGAAGGTAGAATGTTGACTCCTAGTAGTTGACCTAAGTCCAGGGCTCTTTTGGATTCAGAAAAGCCACCTTCTGCATCAGCCATTGCTATTAGCAGCGTGCAGTAAAAATTAATTATCGCTTCGTCAGGAATTAACAAGCGAAATTAATTATTTCAAGGGAGTAACATATTATACGATTATAGGTAAGGGCATCTCAAAAGGCATCACAGATTCAAATTGCTTGAATGACTTAAACATAAGATAGTGGCAATCTCAAAATCATCAAGACAATTACTATTAGATCTTAAAAGTACCAATACTTGCCGATAAGTGTATAATCAACCATAACAAGCATATGATGTCCAGCATGCAACTTGAAAAATTAAGTTTGACCATTATATCATGGCACTCACCGGTGATGATTCTATTGAACGGTCACATTCGGTAACACATATCGAAAGTGAGAAATGTAATAGTAAAACTACTAACACTTAAAGCAATTACTAGGACCTATTGAAGTCTACCAATCAGGAACACTCGCCATTTGTTAAGAACACGAAAGGTATCTTCAACTTTCCTGAAAAGATGGAGAACGTAAAGTAAGTGATAGCTGGCTATCAAATAGCAGATACGAATCTCGATATCCCCCGCCCTTACAAGCTAGATCCACTTCTCCCTGTTATTCGATGCAAGAGATCAATCAATCACACCACCTTCCAAAAAACAAACTTGAGATACCAAAATGCTACATATTGTGGGGCCTTTTCAATTTGTAAATTGATATAACACTGCCACAACAAAACATAATCAATTGGCAATTGGTCATAACTTCTAGTCCATCAGCAACCCTCATAATTAGAACAGGAAAAGACAGAGTTGCCACAAGTATAATTCGGGCTGCACAACCATCCAAAACTACTTTAGAAGCTAAGTAGACAAGAAGCTCAATGCATTCCAAAAAAAAAAAAGGGGCTTGCTAGCAATGGTTAAGGCAGATCACTGAAAAGAGAAAGAAAAGCAAGCCCACACATACCCTTTCTATCTAAAGTCTACACAAAAGTTTTAAACAACAATAGTTCGACAAAAGTTATATGGTGTCAAGGTTATCGAAAGCTTTTGAAAGTATATGGTGTCAAGTTTACTGAAAGCTTTCAAAAGTTATAAGGATAAAGTTATGTATCTAATAAAATTGCTATTGAAGATGTCTAGGTAATACATAGGAGCAAGTAAAGTGAATAAAAATCACTCAAGTTCTTAGGGACTCAAGTAATCGCAGAGAAGTTGTCTGTGTTCAACACTGTTTCATCCAGAATGAGAACTCCAACAACTTGATTCTCTTCTCTCTCTCTCTCTCTCTCTCTCTCTCTCTCTCTCTCTCTTTTCCTCCAATTGACCCTCTCTGGTCGTGTCTTTTCTATGCAGAAAGGTTCTGTCAATTGATGAGTACGCTAGCTACTTTGATGCACAAGAGATGTACAACTAAGCCAGACATTGACTAGAATAGCACTTCTAATATGATAGGAAAGAATAAAATTGCTGTGCAAACACAGAGAGTTTAGGCAGCATTTGTAGTCAGTGATTCTGTTGACCGGAGCAGAGATATCTAGGTTGTAACCACTCTAAAGGATCTTGTCCTTTCTTAGATTATCTAATTCGCCTGTCAAGTCCATACTGGGCTTTTCGTCACGCTAGTTCTAAATCTTTGAACTGATTATCAAAAGACACAACGCTTTGTTTGGTTGTTCAATAACTGCTCTGCAACTTTAGTCATCATCTTTTTAAAAGTCTAGTGGGTGCTGACATCTATTTTGGAAAAAAAGTGATAAAATGGAGTGTTATCATCTATCTGTTTGTCTGTGTATATTAAAAAAATTCTGTGATACTCAAGTTTGGGTGTAGGTGTTCTAAGACATATTAAGAACTAGGGGGCTTCCTGGAAGGGAGGCTGGAAAGCAACCGCGCATGTTTTTTTTTTTGCAAATAATGACCTCGAATACCAAGTAAGCTATGCCATTTGTGACGCCAGTTGCAATCTTGAGTTTTTGAAGCCTTGGTGGAACTAAAGACTGGCTGATGACTAGCTGACAAAGTGCAAAGGCAGGCTACTTTTCCTGTTGAACGTTTGGGTATGGGAGCTTTCAGGATTGCGTTAGAAGCAACCTATAATAGGTAAGATAGTGAGGTTTCAGCTTCTCAATGTTAGTTCTGCATGGAGTTTGATCTAATATTCTCCACAAAAAAATTAAAGAAAGGCCTATAAGATCCTTATGTGGGCCTAGTTTACCTCAATGCAGCAAAGTGACATGCATTAATCTTCAATCTTGTGTTATGCATTGTTTACTTGTCCCCGTCCCCAGAATACATCCCATTCTCGCGGCGTATACATCGTATGGGAGGCCAAATCAATTTGTATATGGAAATGCAGAGACCGTGTTAAGGAATCTTATGCCATCTTTGTTAAGCAACCTAGATGTGGAGAATAATACATACTCTGGAATTCGTTGTTTCAGAACACTATACATGATAGGAGATTATCCAAAATCGACATTAGAGGCGCACAACGGGTATATTTCATACTGAGAATTGTATTTTATCATATCGGTAATTTTATTTTCCGAACACAATCACCAGTACTGATAACAACTCCTTCAGGTTGGAGATCCTTGGTTTTCTATATTAACAAGGACTGGGGTATTCAAGGGAAAAGATAATCATTCAGAACTTCCCATGGACGTGGTAGGTATTCGTACTCTTAACAAAATCCAGACATTTCTCTATCTGTATCTCCCATCTCTCCTTGCATGTACGTTGGGGGTGAGTTGATGGTAAGTTCCTAGGTAAGCGAATCGTGTGCATTCTAGCATGTTCACTTCTTTGGTTTAGAGATTTTAGATACACGATCCTATGGAAAGTCATGGTTGAGATTGCAGATCACTGATTCCACCATGAAAACATTCAGAAGTATAGTGTATCGTGTAATCACTTAGGCCTTGTTTGGTTCACCTTGGAGTAATAAATAGAAAATGGAATGCCATTGCAGCTCATCTTTGGATGGATTTATGATCATAGAATCAAAGTGCCTAGTTAACGAATACTCCTAATGTAGAACTAGATTGCTCAGGTAGTGGTGGCACTGGGATTCCTAGGAGGAAAAAACATTCAGGCGCCCAACATGCTCAGTACTCTTGAGCTTCGTCATCTTCAAATCCGACAAAGCCATAACTCTCTCTCTCTCTCTCTCTCTCTCTCTCTCTCTCTCTCTCGCTCTCTCCATTCATCATCTTCAAATTCTTCCATGGGAGTTTCGCCTGCCTCTTGATTCCATGGTCCTCACATTCTCTACTAGGTGAAATTATTTCTCTCTCTCGCTATTGTGAAACTTGTCTTGTCTGTTAATGGAGACACCAACTACGAGCATCGCGGTGGCTTGGGTGGGGATATGAAGTTCCATTAACACACTTGGCCGAGTTGCTGTCACTCTATTTGTTCTCGTGATTGGGTCTGACTCAAAACACAATAAGGACAAGAAAATCACAATGGCTTGAGGTAACAGCTGTGAAGTAGTTTGAAGTTACACGGGAATGGCTTTGTCTTCATTGTTGCAGATTATGTGTGAAATGCTTGACTCACGAGATTTTGAGGAGCTGCGTGTAATTAGTCTATGAAATGCTTGTGTGAACTGTATGATCATTTTAGATGACAATAATCGGGAAATTGTTGGGGGATCGAATGTGGTTCTTCATTCTATTTCTATCCCTAGTCTTTCATTAGCCACTTTGGATATGTGGATTGAGAAAATGTTTTACACATTCCATTTCTGACATGTTTTTACCTCAAATTGCATCTCACATTGAACATTTCTCCCTTCATATGTAAATTGAAACCAAACAATAGAGAATGAACACCACATCTAGGAATTTGATTGCTTAGATTGAGATTCCTTTTCATGATTCCATGGCCATGAACCATACATGGCCTCAAGTGGTTTTGAGCTGTCAGCGTAAAAAACCCTTCCATACTTACATACCTTGATTTGCTATGCTCTGGGTGATCGGTCAATTCTTAAATCGGTTGAATGAAACACGATTGAATCTTTTCCTTCTTCAGCCTAGCAAAATGTCAGTATTTCCAAAATATGCGCAATTGAAAGCAACTTTTATGGGGAATTTGACTTCTCTCCAAATTTTCCAAGGTTAAAAGAGCATCCAAAAATTGCTTACCCCGGTTGAACTCTTTTATGCTTACCTATGCAGGTCGCGGACATTGTGGAGGACGCCGTCGACTTTATCTTCAGAAAGGAGTGCAGTTCTCGACACAAAAGATGCCTTTTTCTTTATGTGGTTTCTGAACATGATCAATTCTTTGGAATCCGACACAATCTTTCCATTCTGTGTTTTTCCATATCTTAATTAGTGACTATTAGTCGCTAGTCTTCTGTGTGTTTCGCTTATTGCGTTTTACATATGTCGTTCCCCTAACGCAGTCAACATCCCATTTGAATCAAGTAGAATTAAAGGAATATTATGGTTCTTCTTGCTCTCAACCTATGCAATGTCGATTACATACTTGACTTTTGGGAGATATCCCGATCTTCCTTCTTACATGTATATGCGATGTGACATAATTGGGACAATTTTTCATAAATGTCGGGACATCATGTTTATCTGATGGTAGACTGGTTAAAATGGGTTATAAGACTATTTTTTATTTTGATTTTATGAATGACTTAAATTCAAAATAATATGGGTATTAAATAAGTTTACAATTTACTCTCACTTCATTTTGGATTTTCTTAAATTAGTTTAAATATGGAAGTTTTTTAGAAATATGAGTCAAATCAGATATGAATTAGGTCAAGTATGAGTAACGTAATTTGTATTGCATGAAAATAAGTCAAAATGAATTAAATATATTAATTTGAATTTGACCATTTTTGACTAGATTCAATTTATGCATTTGTCGGGTCTATCCAATGTCTTTTGTTATGGCATTGGAACCATCATTGCGACGTAAGGGTAGCGACAGACTCGAGAGTTCCGCAGTTGGGGGGAGAAAACGATGTGATGGTGAATAAAGTTGGAGGGACAAGATTCTAAAAACACACGATCGTGGCTGACGGTGTCACGCCCCGATCCTCGAGCGGGCGCTCATCCCTCAATGGTCGATACAAATGCAACGTTCCTAGGTCTCGTCGCCGACCCAATTCGTTTTAATGCACATGCGGAAGCGAAACATTAAACCCCTAACAACAAGCAACATGGGAGAGGAAAGCTGGGCACATTTCACAAAAACACACTTTTATAAACAAAAGGGTTTAGGTACAAACGAGTCTGGTCAAAAGCCTACAAAAGATTTATTCTCAAAGAATTTGTCCTACAACATACTGGTAGGTCACATATGCCGATCCCTTAGACTCCACCTTCTCAGACTCCGGGCCTTCGGTCTTCCACAACTACCATCTAAGGACTTGAAAATGGTTATACAATAATCAGTGTGACAATGTCTCAGCAAGTCCACCCCCTAAACCCTTATTAGGAAGGAAATATGCCTCAGCGCGCTCTAGCCACACAACCACATAATGAGAACAGAGGACTTACCTCGCCTTAATTCATTCCTGCACGTCAGCACAGTTCATATCACAAATGCATATAATTAATGCATTCATCAATTGAAACATCTCACTATCAAACCAATCAAACACATAAGTCCCGATTATAAACACGTCCCATTTCGTGTCACACAATTTCGTCCCATAATCAGGCGCGGGTAAATCATGTTGGTGGTTCAATCCACCCTCGATATTCACTCTCAATCAATTTCCAATTCCACTCAACATCCCCACTCAATAAACAAACTCAAGGCTCTAGAGGTAGTTCCCATGCAACTCAAGTCGCCATGTAACACTTAGCCCTTGATTACAATAAGCGATAGTTTAAGGCTCTAGAGGTGACCCACACGAAGTCTCGTCATCGTGTAGTACTTAGTCATTGACCACATATAGCAATAGTGCAAGGCTCTAGAGGTGACTCACATGAGTTCCAATATCGTGTGGTACTAGCCCTTGACCACAAATAGCAATAGTACAACGCTTTAGAGGTGACTCACATGAGTTCCAATATCGTGTAGTACTTAGCCCTTGACCACAAATAGCAATAGTACAAGGCTCTAGAGGTGACTCACACGAGTTCCAATATTGTGTAGTACTTAACCCTTCACTATGCATGACAATACTACAAGGCTCTAGAGGTAATTCCCATGCGACTCAAGTCGTCCGGTAACACTTAGCCCTTGGTTACAATAAGCAATAGTATAAGGCTCTAGAGGTAACTCACATGTAGTCTCGCTATTGTGTAACACTTAGCTCTTTACCTGCTCACAACCTATCGGGTTCCCTCTACACAACACAGATCACCTCAATTCATGCGGATGGCCATGCATGTATACACTCAAATAACCTCATAAGATCAAAACACATGAAATTAGACAACTTTTCCTTCTCGGGTGAACAGTGCACATGAACAGTAATTTTTCAGAATTAAATAACTAATAAATGAGATTCACAAGTCATTAAAAATACTAATTAAAGCAAGCAAAGCATCAAGAACCATCACCAAACTAAAATCGGTCCTAATTGGCAGAAATCGGGCCACTCGCGCGTCTTCAAATTTAAATCCATAAACCTAATTAACCGAACTCAGAAAATTTCCAAATTTGAATATGTTGTAGAGGATACATAAATTTTTTTTTTTCATGAATACACATCAACCCAGATCCTTCTACATTCGGCCCAGTAAATCGCTCAATGCAGTACCGAAACTGGGTCCGTTTTCCAGAAAGTCTGTTTTCCGAAATTAGTTTCGTTCGAGATCCAAAACTTGTCTATTTGATCTGAAATTTGACTATGTTAAACTAGAAGATGTGAAAAACAACTTTTGTGAAGAAATATTTTTGAAATTCGAACCCTAAGGGTGGATAAAAACCAGGTCACCAGTTTCAGCAAAAACTGAGGTTCTGTTTGCAAATGACGGAGCTGATACATCATTCTTTTATATCCCTAAAAATCTTGAGAAAAATATATGTTGTAGCTGAGGATGTCTAAAAAATTTCTGAAGAACACATCAACCTCAAATTTGATAAGACTAGTACGAGCACCTAGAGGGGGTGAATAGGTGATCAAAGAAGTTTTTGTGAATCTTAACAAAACAAATTAGCTTTTAAGATTAATAGACTGAAAGTGTGAAGACAATAAACAGTTATATGCTGCTGTGATATAAAGTAAAGAGTTTAGGGATAGAGAATCAAAACACTAGGTTTATAGTGGTTTGGCTTAGACCAAGCCTACGTCCACTCTCCCACACCGACACCACCGGGCCGGATTCCACTAAGAATCAAAAGAGATTTTACGAGTCTCACGTCCTGATTCCACGGTGTAGAGACTCTACTATACTTTCTCAAGGTCTCACAATTATCTAATCTCTCTTTTGAGTACAAATTGGGCTTAACAAATGAAATCGCAAAGAGTAAGGAGCTTCAGACTTTGGAATTTTTCTATCATTCACTCTCGAACAACTTGAGCGTCTTCCTTATATACTCCTCCATGCCTTCATAACCGTTCGCACCTTCCAAAGGAGTTCTTCCAATCAACCCGTTGGATAGAATCAATTTAGGGAGATCTCGAGTTATTTGAGGAATGTGATGATAGCCCACCAATCCTGCTCGCCCATACAATAAGGATCTAGGTTTCCATAAGTAGCACCTTCCAAGTAAACTTCGCCAATCAATCGGATCTAAGTTACTCGAATTAATCTCAATACGAATAATAGATCTTGAGGTGCTATCTCCAGCCGTGAGATCTTCCTTAATTGCACGAATCAAATCATCAAAAGAGATACTCGCATTTGAATAAGACTCCTTCGATAAATCTTTTCTTTGTCGGTCTGGAACTATCAGTGAGGGCAGACTTTGAATCTTGAGTCTGGAGGTCTTCAGACTTTGACAAGAGAGTCTGCAAGTTTTCAGACTAGACTGATGGAAACGTTTTGTCAACTTCAAAACAAATAGGGAAGTTTTCTCCAACAAAATTTACAACCCATTTCGATCTACAAAAATGGAAAACGGCAAGGGTCTAGAAATCCGAACTGCAGCAAGTCCACTGATTTGGACTAATCCAACCTCATTAGTGCTAATCTCACCAATTAGATTAACACTAATCCATTCTAAGGCCAATATAACCATTCTAGATTATTCACTAATCCATACTTAAGCTAGTCTAAACAACCCTTAAGCATAATTAACCTCCTAAGCAAGGTTTAGTGAGTAAACTCATCGGTTTAGTGTTCCGGTGAGTCCATGACGACGGCGACGCCAAGGTGGGCGACAATCCTCCTAGCGGCGACACCAACCAAGGTTGAAAAGGACTCAGAAATGGGCCACGAAGTCCCAAAGCCTTGTTGGTTCGGCTTCTGTTCTTAGCTGAACTGCAGAGAGGAAACCGGCTGCTGCAACGGCGAAAATGGGCTGATCGGAGCTCCGGCGAGCGGGTGGTCGGCAATCGGTGACTCTCGGGGGTCAAGGGGGAGTTGCTGGTGGTTGGTATGGGCAAAGGAAGGGTCGAAATGGGAGGAAAAATGAAGAAAATGCGAAACAGGTGAACCGGGCAGGCGGACCGACGGACCGGCGGGCGACGGCTTCTCGCTGGTGGATGGGATGACTGGCGGCTCCGTTCGGGGCGAGGCTGGGCTTTTTCGAACGTTTTGGATGTGCTGAGGACGATGGTGGGTGGAGCGTGAGCTGATTTGCAGGGGAAGGCAACTTTTAACTCAGATCTTTGAGGAAAGGTTGGCTGGAGCAGAAATTGGAAGAGAGGAAAACAGAGGGGGAAAAGAGGTCGACGGCCAAGGGCTGGCTTCTTTGGGTTCCTGAGGTTTCTTAAGCTCTCAAGATAGCAATAATGGAGAAAGAAAGGCTGAGGAAGAAGAAGAAGGAAGGTTGTTGGCTTCAAGGGGACAATGGCCATCAAAGTCAACCAAAAATATCCAAGGCCCTCAAGTGGCTGCCTCACCATGTCCAGCCTTATCCTCAGCCTCTTTTCCTTCATCAATCTTCCCCAACAAGCCTCGGTAGAAGCTGAAATGTTGCACACCCCTTGGAGCTACGAGTTTTGGACATAAACCCTCTAATGTTGATTCAATTCCTCTCCAATTAACCTCCAATTGGACCTAAATTGGAGTCCATAAAACCCATCAAGGTGTCTACCCTCCAATTCATATTTTTCCTCGTCCATTCGTCCAACTCAAATCCCAAAAACACGACCAGAAACGGTCCTCGGATTTTTCCTGTCCAAAATACCCTTACCTTGAAAATTCACCGAAAATTTCGGTTTGCAGAAAAATATTTGGAGGATGAGTCGACGTTCCTAAAATGAATTGTGACCTTATAGAACTTTCAATTTCTGAAATCGGGTTTAAATTCGCGGTTAATTTCAATCTGGCGCGATTTTAGCGCGTTCGAATCTACCGGGTAGCGTTTAGGAATTTTTGGCGCATTTGACCTGGGTTGATTATTTTCAAGCCACAATGTACATCTTCAACACATTGGCGACTCTCGGTTGTCGTGAAAATCTCGAGATTTCAAATGCGGACACATGGTACAAAAAAGATAGAATAATCAGTTTAGTGTCGTTCGACGAGAATTTTGCAATTAGGTGGAATCACCCATTCACTAATCACATATCTCAGTCGAATTGACCTATCTCTGATCTCTGATCGATTTTGACAGTGCCGTATTGATCCTTGCAGATTAGCACGGTCAAGTAGTCGATTCCTGGTCGAATTCTTTAGTTTGTAGCGTTAAAATTCCTTAACGGTTTCACCTGATAGATCAGTTAACTTGTGAGTGGCCAACTCAGAGAAAAAGGCTATAGGCACGTTGATGAAAAGCCCGACTCATTCAATTGAAAACAGACTTGAAAATCAGGATGTCACAGACGGTGACGAGACGACGGACTTTGCCTTTACGTCATTTTTCCCACGTTTCTTCTTTAATTCCACCGTTCTAATTAGCTGACCACATGGCTGTCTTTTAATATCGTTCAGACAGGAGTCCCGTGACCATAAGAGAGATGTGGACAAGAATAGACCAACGCGAGGACTGAGATTAGTGGTTTTTTGATGTGTCCATCTAAGACAATTTAAGTAGAACATTTTCCTACGTTTTTAGAATACTCGAAATAGAAACGAATTGACAGTGGATCGCTTATATCCTTAATAGTTCGGCTCTACAATAAGTTTTTGTGGACTTGATTTTGGATAGTAGAGTGAATTTTATTTTTCAAGTCACGTCTGTAACCTTGTTTTGCATGAAATGTTACTGTATGTTCTATAAATCTTATGTCGAAACCCGGTTCAACAATTGATCTCGGGGGCTCATAGCGAGATCTACTTGATTAATGATCGAGATGATATCGGGTCACACGTTTTGTAGAGCATATAATAATTTCTCATTGCGAACCTGATTGTTTTTCTTGGTCCTTCACCAAAATCTTACCACCTTAGACCGTGAATAGTCAAACACATGTATCATTTCGATGGGCCCAATTCCCAGCTCCCGAACATTGCGCATGAAGACATGACCGAGTCTGGACAGTAGTTGAAGCTCGCTCTATTCTTCTTGAAGCATCATTTCCAGTGGTCGCTAGCAACTAGCCAGAGAAAGAAGGGAGTGAAGAAAAAAAATAAAAACGAAAGAAAGCAAAACGAAAAAAAGAAAAGAAAATATAAAAAGAAAAATAGGAATAAAAATCGAAAAAAATATTACAATATTACTAAAAATTATCCATGTCAGCGTCGATGGCGCCATGTAAGACGCTTCGTGTTCATGTTAGTGCTGGCCGGTCAATTTTGATCGGATGAACTAAATGGACATAAATATAAAAGGTTTAATACTCAATTGGTAAAAAAAATGTTTAAAATTAAATTGACATAATTATAATAGATTTATAATTATTTTGATAATTTTTTGGGTCTTTGGCATGTGAATGAAATTTCCTAGCTTTTTGTCCAGATGTCTTCAATCATTATAGTACATCCTCAAAAAGAGAGGTGATGCATTGATTAAAACACTTTATCTAACCCACTCCATAAGAAGAGACGGGGGGGAGGGGGTTGGGCGTGGGCGTGGGTTTTGGGGCAGCATACCCCATAAGAAGGGGGGTTGGGGCAACAATAGAGCATTATCAGGACGAGGAGGCCATTAGGCGAAAATTCTGACTTCTTTGCAGGTCACGTAAGCATTGGCACAACATCATTCATCGATTTGCTCGGTTCTTCTTGTGAGGGTATATGTGCAAGCACCTAATTTCACTCATATTATAAATTGCTGAATTCCGTGTTGAATCATTTCGATCTTGTGCTTGGATCATACGATCAATTCATTATGATAAAAAGGTAAATTGGCACTGGATTGATGCTTCATAATATGTTTGTAGACTCACCGCTCGCATTGAACTGCCTCCACAGAGTTTTCTTGATGGAGAACAGTAAATGTCAAACTTATCCGTGTTTCCAGTACTTTCCTCCTCCATCGGCATGGATCAATTCTCCTCCATCGGCATGTATCGATTCTCCTCCATCGGCATGTATCGATCCGAATTCCGTATCATCGATGACAATAACACTCGAACGTGGGTTATTGTTGGTTTAGTCATTGTTGCCGTCATGCTTTGTGGTTTCCTTTTCTCTGCATCCAGCGGCGGGGGCCGCAGGGGGAGCGGGGGCCGCAGGGGGAGCGGGGGAGCGGGGGCCGGCGGGGCCGCAAGGGGAGCGGGGGCCGGCGTGGCCGCAAGGGCCGCATTGGTGGGGGTGGGGGCTGCATTCATGGGAGAGGCCTTTGTGGGTGTGGGTATGAGAGCGGCGCCGACGGTGGCGGAGGCGGCGACGGCGGCGGCGGCAGAGTGGGGGTGTCAATGGTTGCGGTGGGGCAATTAGCCGTCACGGATGGCCCATTTATTTGTGAGAAGTGCAAGCATGGAAGAGTACCAGCTTTTTTCAAGTAAAAATGCTCTGACTGTGGGCACTGGACGAAGTGGCCTGTCTAATCTAGACAATAAATGAGACAGAAATTGCAATAGTCTTTCTTATCTTATTGTATGCTTATGAATTTAGAAGCTTCTATTTATGTTTGTGTGTGAAACTTGAATGATGTTCAGTGATAGATCGTCTACTCTACTGTACAATGTTGAAGATTCGATGTGATGAATAACTTTTGTGTTGGAGGGTTTTTCGAATTTCTTCTTATAATACATGAGCAGTTTTATGGTCATCGATAAATAAATTTTTGAATTATAACGAATCATAACTATTTGCATTTTTCCGTAATTTCTGTACAGAATGACATAAATCGACCAATCAATCCAACATACATGATAAAAGAGTTCCTACTCTTGGTGGAGAACCGTTTGACAGATTTGCTCTATTATTGGCTCATATTCCGAAGAGAGTCATCGGAACTAAGTCAGCTGGTGATATCGGCAAAATAGAACGGACTATTTTATTCGATTTTTTGGGTGGGCTTCGTACTCCAATCTGTACGGGGGGAACTATTAATCCCTACTCGAAATGAAGTGCTGAGGAATGACATATCCAGGAAGTGTTCTGTGAGTGAATGGAAGTGCGGTTGTGACATATAATCCTGAGAGTCTGACGATCAATGGATGAGACGACATCAATTTTTTCTCATAGGATCCAGCTAGCATAACGATTCCTTAATTTATACCGATGTTGTTGTGGCTACGGTTTTCCATTGCCAAAAGAAGGAAATCGGAAGAGCAAAAGGAGCAGTGGGATGGGATCCTTATAGTTTATCTAAAGAAATAAAATCCAACTGATGATGCCTAATGAAACCCCAGATTGCCTTTTTAGTAACTTCCATTGTTCATCGATGTAATTAGGCTTAGCATTGTCGCCCTCTAAGGGACCATGCGCTAACTTGCAAGAAATCAAAACCAGTATCTTGTCTTTCCATGTACTATAGACTTCTTTATGACGCAAAAAAAAAAAAGAAAAGTAAAAAGATAAACAATTATCAAAAAATTATCGGGCTTAGACATTGCATTAGTAGACAACCACACCACCAATCAAACATTAGGCTTGATAGAGTCGGAAGATAAAGCAATTGAATGGCATGACCAGGCTATGCAGAAGGTACAATATATGATTAGGAAAAATAGAAAGAAACATCCTACGTAACAAGTCAAATGAGTAGAATCGAGCTTTTAATAATGGAGTTGAATCTAGTTCAATTTCGAGCCCTATATACTATATCGAGTCGAGCTCGAGCACAGGGATTTGAAACCGAATTTTGTTCACATTCATGATTCAATGTCAAAGCGTTGATTTCAAGTCAGACTTTGCGTAGAAAAACTACTTAAAATCAATAAATAGCTCCATCTCATCTTCATAATTTTTTTGTTAAATGAAATACCTTATCTTACAGTCTTTAGGGCATTGACCCCACTAAAAATATATGATATTTCCATCCCTGCATGCTGACAAATATGATGCGAGTCATCTTCAAAATTTCACAAACCTCCTCCGAAACATGAACATAACCAATCAAATCACGACTCCTGAAAAATATATCTGCAATCAATCTTGCAAGAAAGTTTGAAAAAAGGAATATTGGAGCATCTCTTCTTATCGTGCCCCTGGACGAAACCGATTTGGACGAACCCCGCAGTACACATCCATTTCTCAGATCATAATATAACACGAATTGAAGTGTTATTGACTGGGGCAGTTCTGGGAAAAGCAAGTAAAATGCTCTGGGCCGATGAGGACACGACTATCGGCCCGACTGGGGCAGAAATCATACTTTTTCACGACGACGAAGACCATAAAATCAAATGCTATTGGTCGATGAGACAAAAAAATCAAGGCTGCCGATGAGGACGCGGTCGGGACAGAAAGCACACTTTTTCACGACGACGAAGACCATAAAATCGACGACGACGAAGACCATAAAATCGAAGACCATAAAATCGAAGACGACGAAGACCATACAATCAAATGCTATTGGTCGATGAGACAAAAAAATCAAAGATGCCGATGAGGACGCGATTGGGACAGAAATCATCCTCTTTCACGACGACGAAGACCATAAAATTAAATGCTATTGGTCAATGAGACAAAAAATCAAAGATGTGGCTGACGCAAGCTTTCGGGACTGAGTGCAGGGTAGTCAAAGGAAAGTGCGGAAAATTTCCCTTACTTGATGGATTTCCAAAATTATTGATACAAAGTTCGAGAGAACCGGCAACAATTCATCAAAAATTAACCTAATGTAGAATCAATTTCTTCCCAAGATTAAATGGACCAAAATCGACTCAACCCCTATAATAACAGGTAATATATTCCCGCAATATAATCTCGTAATGAATAAAAATAATGCCAAAATGATAGAAACAGACAAAAGCAAACACGACAAATTTACGTGGAAAATTCAATGCGAAAAAAATTATGGACGATTCAAAAACTTTCACTAATCACAAAAAAATAGTAAGATGCACAAAGGTTCTTCTTTAGTAATATATTAGAGATTTAATATCAACAATATAATGATATTTTGTCACTCTAAAAGGATTAATATATATGAAGTAAGAAACCCTAATTGCGATTGGAGAAATTTGAGATAATTTAGAAAAAGTGTTAAAAGAACAAAACGGATTGACAAATGAAACTGATGGACTCGCCTGTCTCGATTCATCTGTCTCGGTCTTATAACAACATATTGAAATTTGAGTCAACTCCGACGACAGTTGGCCTTCGATTGTCACAGCCCATTTCCTGTCTCCTCCGAATGAGCAGCCCGCCTTTCTTTTCCTTTATTGCATTTTTGACTTTTTGACCTTTTCTTTTATTTATTAACATTAACCGGGCCCCACACAGGTAGACCCAACCAACATTAATATCTAGTACGGTCGATAAAAGAAAAGCATGACCGTTAATATTGGGCGCGTTTGGTAACGATTCTGTTTCTAGAAACAATTTCTGATTAGAAGTGGTTCTTTTTTATTTTGTTCCCGGGAACAATTTCTAAGATTTTTAAGCCGTTTAGAATCGTCCAAAATTTTTGATTCCGGGAATAGAATGCGTTTGCACCGTGCTTTCAAAATTTCTACTCTAAATCATTTTCTTTTAATTTTTAAATATTTTTTCTTTTCTTTTTTTTTCCTTTCTCTCTTCTACCGGCGACCAGGCCAAATGCATCGCCAGCCCTCATCGGCTGAGCCTCGCCGGTGGCCGGGTGGCCTCACCGGGGCTAGGTGAGGCCTGCCTGGCCATTGGCGGGGCTGGGAGAGCCTCGCCAGGGCTGGGCGAGCCTTGCCGGTGTCTGGGCTTACCTCCGAGCTTGCTGAACCTTGCCAAACTGGTTGCCGGTGACTGGCTGCGGTGGGTAGCGGATAGCAGACAGCGGCAGACGGCAACCGCGGTGGTGGCGGTAGATGAAGAAGAAGAAAAGGGAAGAAGAAGAAGAAAATGGCTTGATTCTTAGATTTGTTCCCGAGAACAAGAATCAACTTTTTTTATTTATTCTTGATTATGTTTTAAATCTACTTCCAGGATCAAAAAAATTAGAAATTTATTCTTGGGAACAAAATTTTTACCAAACACGATTCTGTTCCAAAACTACGCCCGGGAACAAAAAATCAGAATCTGGCACTATTAGGATGGTTACCAAACATATGGTTGAAACAGGAGAGTTGTTTTTGGAGGCCTATAAGGACAAACTACAAGTAAAACATAGCTTGTAATTGAGTGCTTGCAACAAGAAAAATCGAAACATATTGAGTGTTCTTGAGATCTATCTCTTTGCTACTTCATTATAATCTATTTAGTTTTGATCCTAAAAGTTAGCACGGGTGCCAAAATCATTTGTATACACACGGAAGAAGTGGTCGTGCTTAGAGAGAATGCAATTTTTTAGGTAAGAGACGAAATATGCGCATGATTATTTGCAAACACTTAGAAGTGTGGTTAAATAATTTTGGGGGAGAATATGTCTACCGTGTTGTGTGCACAAGGTGTGAGAACAGCTATTGAAAGAGATTTAATAATTATTTAGTCTACAGTGAGATAGCCGTAGGCGGAGTCGAGTCCGCGCAATACAAAGTTGTTGGCAATTGCATTATTGGCTGAAGTGGTGAATTTCAATCTAATGGGGCTGCTAGAGCTAGAAGAGAAAGCATATCCTAATTGAAACTCTATAAATAGCTTTTGTAATTTCTTTTTCTCTAAACTCTATAAGTTTCTTATTGCAAATTAACAGTTTAATTGCATATAATTTTTTTTTAAAAATAAGGTGCTGGTTCTAGAAAGATAAATATTTTTATATGTATAAAAAAAAACACTTCACCCTTCTTTTATGTATTTGGACCTAACAATATGGATTGCCATGTCGGAGGTGTCAAATTTTGTAATACTACGGTAATGTGACTTGCGAGCCTTGTTAATAATTTAAAGGATTTTACTAAGGACAATGAAAAAAAAATCATTATTTTTGAAATTTTTTATGAGAATTAGAGATGGAGTTTGAAGCTTTACACTATAATTTAGTTTTTGATATTAGAGTTGGTTTGAGTCTGATGCGAGTATATATATTGTATTGAGTTGACTGCGAGCACGAGATTAGGAAAACCGAATTGTCATATCTCCGAGATAATTGCACAATCTCTCCTAAAATTATTATACCGAAATTTTAAACCTATCAATGTATAAACTTTTTAACTGAAATAACGTAGTCTTAAATTTACAAGGGAAAATGCAATAAATTTTTTAGCTAAATCTTATTGAATTCATTTAACGTGGTGTTTTAATTATTTTCGACTATTTAAGTGTAACAACGACAGCATGACATGATAAGATGACGCCGTTTTTCTTCTAATTTAAGCCCCCGATAAAGAAATGTCAATAGGCTTATTTTTGGAATTTAATGCTCTCCCTTGCGCCTGATTGTAGGCCAAGGCACGAAATAATATAATGAGAATCCATCCTTGTCCGAAAGTAGATGCACTAGTGGAAGTACCGCTTGTCACTTCCATGTCATCAACGAGACTATTTAATCATTCATTGTCTCGGTAAAAGACGATGATCACATGCTTATGTTGGCCGGCAATAGTACACTACTAAGCTGTTATCAAAATAGGATTGCATCTCCATCATTTTCTCCGCTTGTTTGTTGACGTGACGGCTAAGAAAAATGGCCCGTCCATGTTGCTTCTTTTGGCTCTACATAATCTCCTCTTTTCAAAAGGTGTTCTAATTTCCAATCTAGATTTTGACTACGACGACCATAAAAACAGATGCCATTGGTCCATGAGAAAAACTAAATGTTGGCTGATGAAAAGCTGTTAAGAGTATAATTGCCTATTTAGAGCACAAAGACATTTTGCTTTACTTTTGGCTCGGATGATTAATTAATACGATCGAGAGTGAAGATGGAACTATAGCACAGATGTAAAGGGAGTGTATCCTTGATTAAGAGAATGATTTAAAATACATTTCATAAAAATAATTATTTATATTTCTTATAAAAATAAACGAACTAAAAATTTGTTTACCTTCCACGAAAAATATTTAGACATAAATTATTATGAATAATAAAAATATTTATTATTAAATAATTATTTCGAGTGATATAAATGATCATTTTTAGGAAAAAATTTATCGAATTATTTATTTTTTGAGAAACAAAAAAAGTCAAAATTACTAAATTGATTCAAAAATTCTTTTCTTAGGTTGGGGTCAGAGTGGATTCCATGTTGAATTATGCTCACTGATGGAAGCCCATCTCTTAAAATAACATATATGTTGTACGTGTAAGAAAGGGAATGCCTCTCCAATCAACGTATACAAAGCGAATAACGGAAAACTAGGGATATAAACAGGATGAAGAACCACGTAAGATCCCTGACCATTTTCCCGATTATTGTCCTCTATTTGATTTTACGGTTTGGGATTCCTTTCATGATTCCATGACTATTAACCAAACATTACATTAAGTGTTTGAGGTGTCAGCATGGATAATCTTCCAATCACTTATAATCTTCCATTTTGCAAGGCCCATCTCTTTGGCCTAGCAAAATGTCAGTATTTCAAAATCGTGCATGATAGGAAGCCACTTTTGTGGAGAATTTGTTTTCTTTCTAAATTTTCCAAGGCTAAAAATGAATTCGAAAATTGCTCATCTTGGTCCAACTCCTTTATCTTGAGAAAGGAGTGCCGTCCTTGACATTGTCTAGACAAAAGATGCCTTTTCTTTCCGTGGTATCTGAACAATCATCAATTCTTTGGAAGCTAACACGATCTTTCCATTCTGTGTTTTCCCTCTGCATCCCATTTGAATTAGGTTAGATCAAATGAAGAATTTATGGTTCTTCTTGCTCTTTAACTCAATCAATGCCATGTTGATTACATGATTTTTGGGAAGTATCCCAATGTTCCTTATTACGTGTATATGAGAATCGTAATTGGCAAATCTAAAACCTTTCTGGACCCTTCCAATACCAAGCGGGCCGATGTTTGGATCTCTAAATTCAGCCATCATGTTTTGGCAGAGCATGAGATTAGTTTTAGATTGGAAGGCATGATGCAAAACAAATTAGGAATGGAAATTGCTGAAAATAAGCAGCAACGAAATTACCTCAACAGAAAAGAGGCATAACTTATGAAAAGAGAATGATAATAACGGAAAAGATACATAGTTATCGTGCCCAGTTGATCCAGTGCCTCAACTTCAGAACAACTGATCATCTGAAGGATATGACACAGAATTTTTTGATCTTCTAACTGCCCTTAAATATTCAGTAGCCCTAGAACTTCAGGACTTGCTTAGGATGGCTTCCAAGTTTCCCCAATGATTTATCTAGTGCAATGTGGAAATCACTAAAAGGAACTAGCTCCGTCCCGCAGTTTTGGAGAAATTCATATGCATCCATAGTCCAAGCACACTATCTTGAAGACAAATACTATTAGAGACACTATAAAGATATGGAGACCTAAATACAGCATTTTGAGTGGTGGTTACCGGAGACATACTCGTATTTTAACTTCCCATCCTGCACTAGCTCGAGCAAGTGATCTATCATTCTTCTGCACCCTGTTACATCATTTGAACTCATCCATTTATATCCATTTATGCAGCCAAAATCCCCTCAAAGAAAGATCCTGCAAGCCATAAGAACCATTGTCTCATTGATTTATGTACTCCCCTTAGTCTTGACTCCAGGGATAATTTTTTTTTGCTCAAATTTGGTTGCGTCAAATACTGAAATTGAGATTTTGGGCCAAATTTAGACAAAAAAATAAAACTATAGGGCATTGACCAAGACCGAGACCGAAACATAGACAAATCAAATTGTATGGCTTGACTGAAATAACCTCCTAACCATCGGTGGAAAATTTAGTTCGCCGCTTCTTAATTTACCTTGCAGATAAAATTTAGTTCGCCACCAATGCAGTTTAATCCAAGGGCAGGTTCTTTTAGATCACCCTAGTAGCAAGTCAATAAGATGTAAATAAAGAACTCAAGTGCCGATGGCCAAACATGGATGTGTTTCATGCATGAGAATATGGTAGAATGGGTTAATGGATGGATGATACCAGTAGACTCTTGACATTCTTTATTTCTAATTGGCTCTCAGTGAACACTTCTTCAGCGCCAAGTTTCTTCAACGCCTCTTTTGCTTCATCAGAGCCAGCTCTGTCACAGGAAAAGGACGGCCATGAAAGCACAATAAAATTCAAATTTAGTTATTGGTATGCAATGCTAACTGCTAAGTTGGAAAACAAATAAAGAATTCTACCAAATTTGTGCTAAGATGTCATAGCATGAACTAATAAGCTGGCTGAGAGAGCCCTATTAAATTAATGTGTCAAGCACCACAAAGTGTTGTCTGACCTCTTTTTGTGTCTCATCATAGAATTAAAAGAAAAGGACGAAAATTTCACTCCAAAAGAAGTTGCAAAGCAGAGAGAGGTCTTCGATATACTAAAAGGAAGTTTCCACCAGCAACCAAAAAAGATGGAATTACCAATGCCCAGCAGTATGCTGATCTATACATACCAGCAATCAACGTCTAGAACACATGATGACTGCAAAAATTGCAGAAGAAGCATCAACAGTAACAAGTCACTTCTGATAAGCAATGCAGAAAGATCTCTGTTCAATTCATACTACAGTTAACTGCCTTCGCCTTCGATAGATTCAAAAAACAAGTCCTTCTAGTCTTTCCAAATACATGTTACCTCATCACAAAACCTCATCTTTATATTGGGAGATTAAAGGATGTTAGTTGATGTACCTACACGAACCTAAAGTACCTTCTTATTTTCTTTGATAAGTTCAACATAATCAATTCCTCAAAATGCCCTCATAATAGAACCATTCTTGCATGCCAATGCATGTACTAATGCTCAGTCAGCCACATAAATTCCTGCCCATTGTAGCACCTAGCCAAAGATTATAATTTCCTCAAATCAGTGATCACACTCAGTGTTACTTCAAGCTTAAAAGGGTCAGCTACAGAAACACAAGCTCAAGGTCCCCTTCTCCCTGTTATTCGATGCAAGAGATCTCAATCAATCACACCAGCTTCCAAAAAACAAACCAGAGATACCAGAATGCTAAATATTTTGGCACATTTTCAATTTGTATATTGATATATCACCACCACAACCGAACTTAATCAACATATTTGTGCATCTGGCAATTGTTCATAACTATTAGTCCACCAGCAACATTCATAATTAGAACAGGAAAAGACAGTTGCCATAAGTAATTCTGTCCCCAAAGAGTTCCAACTTGTCATCACAGAGGTTGAATTCAGATATAATTCAGGCTGTGTAACCATCAAAAGTTACTTCAGAAGCTGAGAAGACGAGCTCAATGCGTTCCAGGAAAAAAAAAAAAAAAGGGCTTCCCAGCAATGGTTAAGGCCGATCACAGAAAAGAGAAATAAAAGCAAACCCACACATACCTTTGCTATCTAAAGTCTAGACAAAAGTTTTAAACAACAGTAGTTTGACAAAAGTTATGTGGTATCAAGGTTACTGAAAGCTTCCAAGAGAGCACCTGTCCCTGATTATGTTGATGCTATGGATGCCACGGGATTTCGCAATTTGGATGAGGCATCGACCCACCATACTCGTAACCCCATTTTGCACAATCGAATCCCCTAATGATCACAGCTGATTAGGACAACTGAGGATAAATTGCTTACGGTGAAAGTTGGGGGACAGCTAAGAGACTCCTGTACTGTCTATATACCTGGTTCCAAAGAGGTGAAGTCTTCAAGCATTCTTAAAGCGATCGGAGGATTAATTGAAATTGTCGCAGCATATTCAATAGGAGAATTCTTATCATTTTTTTGCCACACACTGGTCTTTCACAATGTAAGTCTGCCATGTCCCTGAGCACAAAAACTATTTCACCTTTCAACACACTCAAATTTACAATGGGCTAAGTGCTAGGCACAGATGTTCTGCATAACAAAACAAAACAGTACTAATGGAATGCAGAAGTATCTTTTATTTAAGATGACAATCACTAAAATGTGTATAACAGTTTCAATCTTTCTTTTGGTTGATATTTCACTCGTTTCTGTTCTGCATCTAATCAAATTAAACGTTAAACATGCTGCATCAAATATAGAAGATTATATCCTTTGGCTGAGTAAGAAATTGTTCAGAAGTGATCAACTAGATGAGCATGGCTGATGCACAGTAAATCTGATATCATTTTAAAACTTAGATAATACTGAAAGAATGTTTTACCAAAAGAGAGTGGAGAAGGAATGACCGAATTGCCAGGAGAAAAATCCTTCACGGTAGAGCCAACTAAGTGTACTTTGCCAACTCCTTCGTGTCCTCCGACTGCGGGCAGTTGTGGCCTCATCGGACACACACCTAGATCAAAGTTTATGCATGAATTATCGAATAAACCTCACGTGAAGTAATAGGTTGTCACGCCCCGATCCTCGGTCACGTGCCCATCCTTCAACTTTGGTCGATTTTAAAATGCGATATCCCAGGACTACGTATCGCTGACCCTTTCCTTTTTAATAGCACATGCGGAAGCAGTTATAAAAATCTCCAGACAATAAAGCAATGGGATATACAAGTAGGACTAGAAATTTGAACCAGAAAACCAACACCCTTATATGCATATATAACAACTCAGTCATACGTATACATATACTAGCCATGTTAGAAAGGGCGGTTTCTACTCAAAGGGGTTCTACAACAAAAGGCAACAGATAAGAGTGGAGTCTCAGTTCTCATCCGGATCCTACTCTGGATTATCCTCGGGGTTCTCCTCTAGATACTTCTCTTCGGGTTCTTTCTCCTTAGGTTCTTCATCAAGGTCCTGAAATGTTGTCCACAACCGGGATGAGACTACGTCTCAGCAAGTTCTACCCCCTAAGACCCTATTAGTAAACTAATACACCTTAGGGTTGCCTATGCACAACATGAGTTGGAGGACTTACCTTGGCCTCAGATTCCACCTGCATATTAGCACAGATCAAATAGGCACCCAAGCAATCACATCACTAATCGAAGCATCAATCAAATCGACCTAGTCAATTACAAGTAAATAAGACCACTCCCCGGTAATTTCAACTCAATCAAATCACGACATTAAGTCAAGGCAATGATCAATCGACTTAGTCGATTACATGTCAATAAGACCACTCACCGGTCATTT
Source organism: Eucalyptus tenuipes (assembly GCA_014182365.1). Lineage (NCBI taxonomy): Eukaryota > Viridiplantae > Streptophyta > Magnoliopsida > Myrtales > Myrtaceae > Eucalyptus > Eucalyptus tenuipes. Next base: position 23,663,701 of record CM024538.1, on the reverse strand, counting down.
CAATTCAATCAATCAATTCACAACATTAGATCAAAACGATGATCAAATCGACCTAGTCAATTACATATCATCAAGACCATTTCTAGTCATTTCAACTATTCCAAGTCAATTCCCAATTATGAATCACGGTCCTTAGGACACAACTTATCTAAAGGTGGTAATTACGGCCCCACCAAGCAACTTTCTTAGATTTAGTGGCTTTACGGTCCCACCCGACCCTTCCAAGATTCAATGGCTTTACGGTCTCACCCGACCCTTTCAAGATTCAATGGCTTTATGGTCCCACCCGACCCTTTCAAGATTCAATGGCTTTATGGTCCCACCCGACCCTTTCAAGATTCAATTTAGGAATGAATCTTAAAATCACTCATAAATTACTTTAGCACCAAATAAAGCTCAAATAAATAAACGGACTACTCCACGACAATCAGCACGAAATTCCGGTCACCGGCCATCCCGGTTGAATTTCCGGAAAAATAAATAATTAAATAATTAATTTCGAAAATTAAATAAATAATACAATAATTTCAATTTAGCACAATATAAAGCTCAATTAAATAAACGGACTGCACCATGATCATCAGGATAAAATCTCGGTCATTGGCCATCCCAGTTGTATTTTCGGAAAATAAATAATTAAATAAATTAATTTCGAAAATTAATATTTAATTACTAAAAATTCCATTTAGGACCGAATTGCCTAATTAAAACCCGATAAGGGTCGGGAAAAATCCCAAGAAGCATTCAATAAATACTATAAGCCATTCTCTAGTTAAGTACACTAACTATTTAACTAATATGCAATGCAATTAACTAATAATAGCTAATCCGTTCTAATCTAACCACCTAATTACACTTAACTAACACTAAACAACCTTTAAGTATAATTAGCAAACTAAGAAGGCATTAGTGAGTAAAAATCACTCAAAACGACAGGATCGACGCGAGGATCGACTTTCCTCAAGGCGGGCCGAGCATCTGGGCTCGAGAAGATGGCCAAAACGGGCCAAAACGCTGCTGTCATACCCATTTATGCACTCTTTGTTTGCTGCTGGTTGGGGGCGGATCCGGCGCTGGTTGAGGCGGCCAAGGGTGGCTAGGGCCAGGCGGAGCTCCAGTGAGGCCGAACGGTGGCCGGAGGTGGTCGGGCAGCGGCCTGAGGTGGCTAAATAGCACTGAACAGAGGCGGCAGGAGCTGGATGGCAGCTTGTTCGAATAGGGGGCAGATGGCGTATGGCGGGCGAGCATGAGGTGAACGGCGGCGACGATGCTCTGGCCCGACGACACGACGCCAATGGTAGCTCAGGCATGGCTGCAGCTCCTTCAAGCGTCGCCAGTCGCTGCTTCTGCTTCTGCTGGTCGGGTTTGCTCGAACCAGAGGAAGGAGAGAGAGAGGGGTGTCGGAAGGGCAGTAGGACGGCGGACGTCGGTGACGATTCTGGCTTCGGCAGCTTGTTGCAACGGCAACCTGTTGCTTCGGCTTGATGGTTCTTCACTAGTCTTCGGCTTCCATGGCGTCGAACAGCCGAAGAAGGAGATGGGGGAAAGAGACAGCGACGGGAGAGAGAAGGGGGGGAAGGAAAACCGGTTTCTCTCTCTCCCTCTTTTGTCTTCAAACATGGCCCACCAAAAAGCTGTCATCCACCCACATTTTCAAGCCCCAAAATGCCCCTTCTAGAAGCCTTTAGACAATTCAAAATGTTGGGTCTATGGGCATACGAATTTTGCTAAGTTCTCTTCCCAATTGGACCTTAATCCCTCTTGATTCAAATCAAATTGAACCCCATAAATCCATTCAACACCTCATTATCAAATTGGTATTTTTCCTTACCAATGTAGCCTACTTGCATCCCAATTTCACAATAAAAACGGTCCTCTGCAAATTCTGATAAAAAACGGCCCTAACTCAACTTTTTCCCAAAAAGTCTCGGTTGTCCAAAAAATCTTCTGAGACTGAGTCGACATTCCTAGAATTTATTGTGACATGACAGAATCTTCAATTTCTGAAATCGGTCTCAGATTGGCGGTTAATTTCACTCCGACGCGCTTTTAGCTTGACCTAGGCTACTGGATAGTTTTCAGAACTCTTTAGGGCAAATGACCCGTGGTCAATTTTTTTTGAACCACAATGAACCCACTCGATACATTAACGATTCTCGGTTGTCGTGAAAATCTCAAGGATTCAAATACGGACATAGGGTACCAAAACGATAGTACAATCAAATTAGTGTCGGTCGATGAGAATTTTCCAATTTAGTGGAGTCACCCACGATCAGCCACACATCTTAGTTGAATTGACCTACCTCTGATTTTAAATCGATTTTTAACTGTGCGGTAATGACCTCTAAAGATGAGCACGATCGAGAAATCGATTACTGGTCGAATTCTTAAGTCTATTTGCCTTAAAGTCCTTAATAACTCACCCAGCTAGTCTAGTTATCTCGTGAGTGGCCAACTCAGAGAAAAACACTGTAGTCGCATCGATGAAATGCCCAATTTATCCAATCAAAATCAGAACCTGAAAATCTGGATGTCACATAGGTAGTACATGGATGAATTATGATATGACTTTGTAACTACATATCAATATTCCTCAGGAAATGGAGCAACAATTGTCAAAGTCAAATAGTGAAGTCATAAAAGATGCATTAGCCGCCTCAGAATCTCGCAGTTAGACTTTTATTCTCTTCCAATATGTCAGCAACCAAAGATAAACTCACCATGACATATAATCCACTCATCGATCAAGTCCATGGGTGAATAATGAGTAAGAAGGCGCCGATCGCATGTGAGGCATAAATAGGACATTATCGCAAATCATTTTAGTTTTTATCGTGAATTTAGGTTACTTTCTAAGGATTAAGCGGAGCCTAAAACCAAATTTATAGTACACATCACAGATATGTCAGTAGCCTCGAAGTCCCCGAAACATCGGACTCCTCCGTGATATGCTCAGTCCACCATAAAAAACAGCCCAAAAACGTTCACCAAAATCAAGCTTAACCGTTGAGCTCGGATCCGAAGGAAAGGCCGATCCAATGGTTAGTTCTGCATGGAGTTAGATAGAATATCCTCCACAAAAAAACTAAAGATTGGCCCATAAGATCCTTGTGTAGGCCTAATTTGCCTCAATGCAGCATAGCAACATGCATTAATCTTCAATCTTATGTTGCGCATTGTTTACTTGTTCCTGTTCTGCAGAATACATCCCATTCCGCTGGCGCATACATCATACGGGAAGCCAAATCCATTTGTCTATGGAAATGCCGAGACAGTGTTAAGGAATCTTATGCCATCTTTGTTAAGCAACCTAGATGTGGAGAATACTACAAACTCTGGAATTTGTGGTTTCAAAACCCTATACATGATAGGAGATAATCCAAAAATCAACATTAGAGGTGCACGGCAGGTATATTTCATACCAAAAATCATAGTTTATTATATAAGTGAATTTATTTCCAAACGTAATCACCAATATGCCAACAACTCTTTCAGGCAGGAGATCCTTGGTTTTCTATATTAACAAAGACTGGGGTATTCAAGGGAAAAGATAATCATTCAGAGTTCCCTGCAGACTTGGTAAGTATTTGTACTCTTAACAAAATGTACACATCTCTGTCTCTCTCACTCTTCCTTGTATGTATGTTGGGGTGAGTTGATGGTAGGTTCCTACGTATGCGAGTCGTGTTCATTCCAGCATGTTCACTTTTTTGTTTTAGAGATTTTATATCTGTGTTCCTAGTGGAAAGTCATGGTTGAGAATGCAGATCTTAGATTCCACTAGGAAAACATTAAGAAGTATAATACATTGTGCAATCACTTAGGCCTTGTTTGGTTCACTTTGGAGTAAGAAAAGGAAATGAAATCCCATTGCAACTCATCTTCGGATGATTTTATGATTGCGGAATCAAATTACCTAGGTTATGGATTCTCTTTAAAATGCAGAATTGGATTGCTTGGGTAGAGGTTGTACTGGAATTCCTAGAAAAGAAAACATTTGCGAACTCTACCCACTCAGTAGTCTGAGCTTCGTCCTCTTTAAATCCTACATGTAAGAAAGCGAAGGAGAGCAAGGAACGGACGAGGTTTTGGAGAAAAGATTTTCTGTATTACTTCACTTGTAATCAATGTACAGGGTATGGTAATTATATTGGTAATTATATTACAAGATGTACATATAGAAAAGGCAATGTAATATTCTACAAATCAATTTAATATTTTTAATATTTGATTGATTCAAGAATGATTCCCCGGTATATCTCCCGAATCTTTAGCATATCTTCCAACACTCCCTCTCAAGCTGGTGGCTTGTAAATGTCCAAGACGCCTAGCTTGCTCAGTAGATATGCATGTTGTCTTTGACATAGGGGTTTGGTGAAAACGTCTACAGGTTGTTCAGCAGTTCCAATCCCTCTTGTCTCGATTATCCCTTCTTGTATCTTCTCCCGAGTGAAATGACAGTCCACTTCTATGTGCTTGGTCCTCTCATGCATTACGGGATTTGCCGCAAGCTTGAGAGCCGATTCATTGTCACAAAATAACTTCGTTGGACCTTTCAGCTATACTCCGAGATCACCAAGTAAACCTCGTATCCACACAATCTCACATGTGGTTTTTGCCATGGCCCGATATTCTGCTTCAGCTGAAGATAAAGAAACCGTTGCTTGCTTCTTGGTTTTTCATGAAAGAAGAGAATCTCCTAGTTTAATGCAAAACCAGTGATGGATCTCCTACTCATGGGGCAAGTTGCATAATCTGCATCGCAGTATGCCGTCATTTCCATGTTGCATCTTCTAGATAGAAGTATCCCAAGTCCTGGACACCTCTTCAAATACTTCACAACTTTTAGAGCGGCATTCATATGGGATTCCTTCGGTTTGTGCATAAACTGACTGAGGTTTTGCACTGCATACGATATATCAGGTCTGGTCATAGTCAGGTATATAAGTTTTCCAATGAGCTTTTGATAACTCGTCTGATCCTTTAGTATAGGATCATCATCATGAGATGTTCCCCCAATATGATCTGCTGTAGTCAATCTGGTATTTTGCTCGATTGGAATAACTGCTGGCTTGCATCCTGATAAACCGACTTATGATATAATCTCCAATACAAATTTCCTCTGACTGAGGGAAATTCCTTGGTGAGATCGAGCAATCTCAATCCCAAGAAAATATTTTGGTGCTCCCAGATCTTTTATATGAAACGTTGTATGCAAATATTTCTTAAGACTCTTTATTGCAGCTTCATCATTTCCCATGATAAGAATGTCATATACATAAATCATTAAATAAATAGATGACGTACCTTTAGTCCATGTAAACAAGGCATAATCGTACTTGGATTGTTTGAAGTCTGCATTGGTGAGAGCACTGGCAAACTTAGCATACCATTGTCTGGAAGCCTGTTTTAGCCCATAAAGGGATTTACGGAGACGACATACTTTATTCTCTCCCTATCTCCGTAAGCCTTGAGGAATATCCATGTAAATTTCTTCATCCAGATCGCCATGAAGAAAAGCGTTGTGGACGTCCATTTGGTGTAACGAACAATCATGGATTGCTGCAACTGATAAGAATGAGCGAATGGTGACATCCTTAGCAACTGGAGAAAAAGTTTCGTGATAATCGAAACCTTCTCGTTGAGTATATCCTTTTGCCACCAATTGAGCGTTGTATCGCTCAATGGATTCATCAGCTCTATACTTTACTTTATAAACCCATTTGCATCCTATGGATTTCCTGTTCGGGGGCAGATACACTATTTCCCACGTATGATTATCAGTCAACGCCTGTAATTCTGCTGCCATAGCTTGTTGCCACCGTGGGTCTTTGGATGCCTCATCATAACTGGATGGTTCCTTTTCATCGGATATACGACTAATGCAACATCTATGTTCCAACGAAAGTTTATCAAAGGAGACATAAGAAGATATTGGATAGTTAATACTTGGTCCGTTAAGTGAGGCACAAACATAATCTTTGGTCCACGTTGGTGGTCGTGTAGCTCGCCTCGAACGACATGGATGATCCGTTGGTGGTGGAGAAGGAGATATCTCCGCAATATTGTTTTCTGCCTGATCACCAGAATCATTCTCAATATTTAGTGGAACAGCAAGTACACTTGCCAATGCTTCCGTCGGAGGCAGCCGATCAGATGAAGATGATGGAATAATTTGTCCCGGGGATGCTGTGAGGAAATATTCAGGAAACATACTTTCCTCGTTTGAGGAATGATGAGAAATGGTTGAGGTATTCAAATCCTCTGTAGGCTCACGAAATGGAAAGACAGTTTCGTGAAAGATGACATCCCTACTCACGAAAAAATCTCCTGTGGATGGATCGAGAACATAATAACCCTTCTGGAGGTTAGGATAACCCATGAAAATACATCTCCTGGCACGTGGGCTCATTTTGTCTCGAGGTCCCATAATTGTAGTATAACATAAACAACCGAAAACCAGTAGGTGATCTACTGTTGGTTTTTTTCCATAAAGTAATTCGAAAGGTGATTTACCAGCCAGTATCCGAGTAGGCATGCGGTTGATGAGGTAGGCTGCAGGAAGGACACAATCTCCCCAATAATTCGCTGGAATATATCCTTGAAACTTCAAAGCTCGTGCGACTTCTAACAGGTGACGATGTTTACGTTCCACCACTCCATTTTGTTGTGGAGTATAAATACACGAGCTTTCATGCAGAATACCATGAGACAAGAAAAGTGAGCTGCAGTCATGATTAAAAAACTCTTTCCCATTGTCAGTCCGGATTCGCTGAATTGATTTCCCAAACTGATTTTTAGTCAAAGTGATAAATGTTTTCAAATGAGAGGGAACTTGAGCTTTAGACTGCATCAGGAATACCCATGTGGCCCGAGAGTGATCATCCACAATTGTGAGAAAGTAGCGTGAACCATCACGATGTGTTGTGTGATATGGTCCCTAGACATCCACATGAATTAAAGAAAGAATATCACTGGAACGTTTTGTATTGGAAGGCAAAGATGTGCGAGATTGTTTTGCGAGAAGGCATATATGACATTTAGAGTATGGAAAGAACGCACTATGACCCATTCTCGAATGCAAAAGAAAATCTTTATCATTGGCAATGACATTACACAATGACAATTCATTCAAGGGAATCGAATTGAAATCAAAATGACTTGGAAAGCTGGTCCAGAAATATAAACCTTCGGAAAGATTACCCAAGCCCATCAGTTTCCCAGTCAAAAGGGCCTGAAAAAAACATGTGTCAGAATTGAAGAGTATTTGACAGGAATTTTGCTTGCAGACTTTGGACACGGAAATGAGATTGAACTGAAATTGTGGGACATAAAGGACATTTTGTAGGATAATTTGAGGACTTAGTTGAACAGTGCCTGTCAATGTGACATGAGTAATAATTCCATTTGGAAGTTGCACAGAAATGGGTGTATCCAATTTCTTATGCATTTTTGAAAAAAAAACTTATATCACAAATGATATGGTCACTTGCTCCTGAGTCAACTATCCATGCCTTTCTCGAAACAGAATTGATCAGGCAATAGGATATACCTGAGAAACTTCTTTCTTTATTTCCAATGTCTGCCTTTTGCAGTGCCTGCATCAATTGTTGATATTGCCCATAGGTAATTGGTCGGTCACTACTTGGACCGGTAGGTCCAATGACCTGGTAAGCTGCAGAATATTCTTTCCTTTTTCCTTTTTCTCCTGGCTTTCCATGTAATTTCCAACAATTATCTATGGTATGATGTGGACATTTGCAATGTTCACAATATAATTTACCTCGCCCCCTTGAATTTTGGCTGAAATCCCTCGATGTTGAAAAAATCTGGCCATCGGATGCTTTTATTGTGGAATTATTTCCACCGTTGGATGCAGTGGAGAGATCGAGCCCTTGCGGACCGTCAGATCGCTGGAAGAGATCTGGTCCGTTGCTGCCGTCCCTTTTAAGGGTTCTTTCGCCAGAGACAAACCCTAGCCCCTCCCGATTTTCTCTCTCCTAGGCTAGGGTTTTTACGCCCGATTTTCTCCCGCGGCATTCCCCACGAAGAGCGAGTGCGACGCTGTCGCCTCCTTGTGTCTGCTCCGGAGTCGTGAGTCGCTGGCTCTCTTCTTGGACGGCTAGCTGGAAAATCCGGCCGAGGGGCGGCATCGGATCCATCGCCAGGATCTGCGAATGAAAGGTTAGATATGTTTCGTTCAAAATCAAAAGAAACCGAGTGGACTTCTCCCTCTCCTTCATAGATCTGTATTATTTGAGAGTTTCTGGAGGTCCCTCGAGTTTTTCTTCCGCGGGCTCGAGCTCATTCTAGAGCGATGAGAGTTTGTTGTAACACGCCGTGACGGACATATTCCCTTGCTTGAGATCTGTGAGTTCCTGCATGAGACAAAAGATTTTTGCTCGGTCTAACTTCCCGTACATTTCTTTGATGTTCTCCCATATGACTTTCGAATCTTCCGTCGGTGGTAGACCGGCTGCAACGTCTGGAGAACACAATTGCCGATCCATGTGCGGATCAGGTGATTGCACTTTCTCCAGTGTCTGGCCAGTCGTTCGTCCGACGGAATTGGTACAGTTCCGTCGAGGAAACCGTCTTTGTCTTTTGTCACGAGGGCCCGCCGGAAGTCTTGTGACCATTTGTTGCAGTTCTCCGGCCCGATCAGTTGCAGATTGATCAGTCGCAGTTCTGGACCGTCGGCGGTTGACACATGCAGAGGGTCGCGGGCTCGGGTCGGGCGGTGATGGCCGCGATCAGAAACGGTACAAAACCAGGTGAAAAGTTTGGGTAGGGATTCGTCCCTGTACCCGATCCATTGAAACCGGTTCCATGACCCGCATTGAAGAGTCCCGGGTAGGGATTTGTTCCCGAACTCGGTTCTCCAGACCCGCCGACTTGTTCTGTCTCGACGGATGGGCTTGCCCCGCTTGCGACTGGTAGGCTCCCGTCGGGCTGAACGTTACTTTGGTAACTCATTACCCCCGGCAATGATGGATTTGGGCCTGGCCCAACGTACCATAGATAGGGTACCCATTGGGAAGGATGGCCCGGAATGGGTTGCCCCATATTTGACTGAGCCGAGAATAACTGCCACTGTGGGCCTTGGGTCTGGATTTGTTGCTGGGTTATGGGAATTGCAGGTATCGTGCCGGTGCTGTGGCCTTGCGTCTCTCCCATCGGTGTGGCGTCTCCTGTGGATGGAACACCAGCAACAGCAGGGAGCTGATTCTCCATGGTAAATTTCCTTCCGTTTCTTCTTCCTCTTTACAAAAATTGATTCCTTCGTAACAAGATGTTGATCTGTCTTGCAGATTCAAAAACGTATGAAGGTAATCAGGTGCGGAGATGGAGCTTAGAGCCAAGCTCTGATACCATGTAAGAAAGCGAAGGAGAGCAAGGAACGGACAAGGTTTTGGAGAAATGATTTTCTGTATTACTTCACTTGTAATCAATGTACAGGGTACGGTAATTATATTACAAGATGTACATATAGAAAAGGCAATGTAATATTCTACAAATCAATTTAATATTTCTAATATTTGATTGATTCAAGAATGATTCCCCGGTATATCTCCCGGATCTTCAGCATATCTTCCAACACTACAAAACAGAACTCTCTCTCTCCCTCCCTCCATTCATCATCTTGAAATCCTTCTCACGTGAGTTTCGCCTGCCTCTTGATTCCATAGCCCTCACATCCCTCTACTAGGCGAAACGAAATCCTTTCTCTCTCTTGCCATTGTGAAACTTGTTTGGATTCTTTATGGAGACATCAGCGACAAGCATCATGTTGGCTTTTTTCTTTTTTTTTTTTTTGGGGGGGGGACATAAAGTTCCATTTACCAACTCGGCTGAGATGCTGTCACCCCATTTGCAGTTCTTGTGACTGGTCTTTGACTCAAAACACAGAGGATAAGAAATAAGAATAAAGGCTTAAGGTAACTTCTGTGCAGTAGTTAGAAGTTTGTAAAAACGGCTTCATCTTCATCACTGTGGATTTTGTGCGAAAAATGCTTGACTTGCAAGATTTTGATGAGTTTTAAATTATCGGTTCGTAAAAATGCTTGTGTGAACTGTAAAATCATTTGGAAGACAATGATTGGGAAATTGTTGAGGGATCTTATATGGTTCTTCATTCTGTTTCTATCCTCCGCTTTATACATGTTGATTGGAGACACATTCCATTTCTGACATGTTTTAACCTCATTTGGCAACTCACATTGGACATTTCTCGCTTCACTGGTAATTTGAGACCAAACAATAAAGGAAAAAAAGAAGAAAAAAACCCACTCCTAGGAATTTGATTGCTTAGATCGGGATTCCTTTTCATAATTGCATGGCCATGAAACATGGCCTTAAGTGTTTGAGGTGTATGCTCTGGGTGATCTGTGAATTCTAACTTGGATGAAACATGACTGAGTGATCCCTTTCCCTATTCAGCCTAGCGAAATGTCAGTATTTCAAAACCGTGCTCATTTTTTTGTGGGGAATTTGTCTTCTCTCTAAATGTTCCAAGGTAAAAAATGAATTTGAAAATCACTCATCTTGATCGAACTCCTTTGTGTTTACCTATGCAGGTCGTGGATACTGTTGAGGATGCTGTCGACTTTATCTTGAGAAAAGAGTGCGGTTCTTGACATCACCTAGACAAAAGATGCCTTTTCTTTCTGTGGTATCTGAACAATTGTCAATTCTTTGGAAGCCAATATGATCTTCCATTCTGTGTCTTCCCTATCATAAAAAGTAACTACCATCAGCTAGTCTTCTATTGATTTTGCTCATCGTGTATGTATGACGTTCCTTGACGGCGGTCCACATCCCATTTGAATTAGGTTAGATCAAATGACTAATTTATGGTTCTTCTCACTCTTACCAAATGGGGCGATGTTTGGATCTCCAAATTCAGCCGTAATAGATGGACCTCATGTTGCATGAGATTGGTTTTAGATTGGATGGCATGATGCAAAACAAATTCAGAATGGAAATTGGACAAAATAAGCAGGAACGAAATTACCTCAACGGAAAAGATACATAACTTATGAAAAGAGAAAATAATAATAAGGGAACAAATACATAGTTATCGTGCCTGGTTGATCCAGCGCCTCATAACTTCACAACAAGCTGATCGTCTGAAGGATATGACGCATAATTTTTCCTTCTTCTCACCGCCGTTATATATTCAGTAGCCTTGGAACTTTAGGACTTGCCTAGGATGGCTCCTAGGTTTCCCCAGTGATTTATCCAGTGCAACGTGGAAATCACTAAAAGGAACAAGCTCGGTCCTGCAGTTTTGGAGAGATTAATATGCATCCACAATCCAAACACACTCTTGAGGATAAATACCATTGAAAATTACTATAAAGATACGGAGACCTAAATACAGCAATTTGAGTGGTTGTTACAAAAGACAAACTCGTATTTTAACTTCCCATCACGCGCTGGTTCCAGCAAGTGACCAGCAAGTGATCTATCATTCTTCTGCACTATCTTACGTCATTTGAACTGATCCAATTATGCAGCCAAAATCCCCTCAAAGAAAGATCCTGCAAACCATAAGAACCACTATTGCATTGGTTTATACATTCCTCTTAGTCTCAACTCTAGGGATAATTTTTTCGCTCAAATTTATTTGCGTCAAATACTGAAATTGAGATTTTGGGCCAAATTTAAACAAAAAATAAAACTATAGGTCATTGCCAAGATGGAGACCGAAACATAGACAAGTCAAATTGTAAGGCTTGACTGAAATAACCTCATATTCATAGGCAGAAACTTTAGTTCGCTGCTCCTTAATTTACCCTGAAGATAAAAAATGAAGTTGACACTGTAATTGGTTTCTTAGACATCCCACCATATGTCACCATGGTTCCTCCCTGCCTGAGAACAAAACTAAATCAGCTCTCTTCAGAAAGATAAGGGAAGCACTCGACACAAATTTAACACCTGTTGCACCTCAAAAATTTCATCACCAAGGAAGCAGCATTGCCACCAACGCAGTTTAATCCAAGGGCAGGTTCTTTTAGATCACCCTAGTACAAAGTCAATAAGATGTAAATAAAGAACTCAAGTGCCAATGGCCAAAAATGGATGTGTCCATGCATAAGAATATGGTAGAATGGGTTAATGGATGGACGGTACCAGTAGACTCTTGACATTCTTTACTTCTAATTGGCTCTCAGTGAACACTTCTTCAGCACCAAGTTTCTTCAACGCCTCTTTTGCTTCATCATAGCCAACTCTGTCACAGCAAAAGGACGGTCATCAAAGCACAGTAAAAACCAAATTTAGTTACTGATATGCAGTGCTAACTGCTAAGTTGGAGAAGAAATCAAGAATTCTACCGAATTCGTCCTCAGATGTCATAGCAGGAACTAAAGAGCTGGCTGATGAGAGCCCTGCTAAATTAATGTGTCAAGTACCACGAAGTGTTTTCTGACCTCGTTTGTGTCTCATCACAGAATTGAGAAAAATGGAGGAAAGTTTCACTCCAAGGAAGTTGCAAAACACAGAGAGGTCTTAGATCTACTAAAAGGAAGTTCCACCAGCAACCAAAAAAGATGGAATTACCAATCCCCTGCAATATGTTGATCTAAATATACAAGCAATCAACATCTAGAACACATGATGACTGCAAAAAAAAAAAAAGTAGAAGCATAATCAAAAGTAACAAGTCCCTTCTGATAAGCAATGCAGAAACATATCTTTTCACTTCACACTACATTAACTGCCTCTGTCTTCAATAGATTCAAAAAGCAACTCCTTCTAGTCTTTCTGCACATTTTAGCTCATCAAAAAACCTCATCTTTATATTGGGAGATTGAAGGGTGTTAGTTGATTTACCTAAACCAACCTAAAGTACTGTCTTATTTTCTTTGGTAAATTCAACATCATCAGTTTCTCAAAATGCCCTCATAACAAAACCATTCTGGCATGCCAATGCATGTACTAATGCTCAGCTAGCCACATAAATTCCTGCCCATTGTAGCACCTACCCAGAGTTAAAATTTCCTCTAATCAGTGATCACACTCTAGTGTTACTTCAAGCTTAAATGGTCAGCTACAGTAACACGAGCTAGATCTACTTCTCCCTGTTATTTGATGCAAGAGATCATTCAATCACATCACTTCCAAAAAACAAACCTGAGATACCAAAATGCTAAATATTGTGGTGCATTTTTTATTTGTACATTGATATAACACTGCCACAACCAAACATAATCAATAAATTTGTGCATCTGGCAATTGTTCATAACTTCTAGTCCATCAGCAACCCTCATAATTAGAACAGGAAAAGGCAGAGTTGCCATAAGTAATTCAGTACCCAAAGATTTCCAACTTGTCATCACAGAGCTTGAATTTCAGATATAATTCGGGCTGCACAACCATCCAAAGCTACTTTAGAAGCTAAGTAGACAAAGAGGTCAATGCGCTCTTGAAAAAAAGAAGAAAAAAGGCTTGCTAGAAATGGTTAAGGCAGATCACCAAAAAGAGAACTAAAAGCAAGCCCACACATGCCATTACTATCTAAAATCTACACAAAAGTTTTAAACAACAATAGTTCGACATAAGTTATATCGTGTCAAGGTTACTGAAAGCTTTCAAAAGTTATAACGATAAAGCTATGTATCTAATTAAATTGATGTTGAAGATGTCTAGGTAATAAATAGGAGCAAGCAAAGTAAATAAAAATCACTCAAGTTCTCAGGGAGTTGAGTAGTCGCATAGAACTCCTCTCCATAAATCTTCTTAGGGTGCGCATGGTAAAATTTCTTGGCTGGGGAAGAGTTTTTTTTCAGAAATAGTTCTTTTCTATTTCTATTCCGGGGAACAATTTCTGAGTAAAAGAACTCGTTTGGTAACTACACAAAATTTCTACTCTTGGAATAGAAAAAGAATAGAAATGCGTTTGGTAACGCAACAATTTCTCTTTTGTATTTATTTGTTTTTTATTCTTGCCCACGGATCGCCACGGCCACCGGCCGCCGCCGATCGCCGTCCACCGCCGACCGTTGCCGCCGCACGTCCGTTGGCCGCCGCCTCCACCGCTGACCGCCGCCGCCCAGCCCATTGGCCGCCGACGACCGCCGGCCGCCGGTTGCGGGAGGTGGCGGCCGATGGGCCGGGCGGTGGCGGTCGGCGGAGGAGGCGGCGGCGGCGGCGGCGGCGGCGGCGGCTCGGCGTCGGCGGCGGACGGCGCGGCGGCGGCGCGGCGGCGGCGACGGCGATCGGGCGGCGGCGACGGCGGCGGCGGCGACCGCAGGCGGCGGCCGGGGGTGGCGACCGGCGGGCGGCGGCGGCGATCGGCGGCGGACGGCGCGATCGGGCGGCGGCGGCCGGCGATCGGTGACTTGCGGCAGCGGTGGTAGGCGGTGGAGGCGGCGGCGGCGGCGGCGGCGGCGGCGGGGTGGCGGGCGGGCGGCGGCGGTGACTGCGGTAGCGGCGGCCGGTGGGCGGTTGGAGGTGGCCGCGGCAAGAGAAAGAAATAAAACAAAAATAAAAAAGAAAATTTGCTTATTTCTAGAAATTGTTCGAAACAAGAAGAACTTTTTTTTTTGTTTCTCATTTCTATTACCGGGCTAACTTTTCTATTCCGAGGAATAAAAATCAACTTCAAGATTACAAACGGGTTTTGTTCTTTTTTTTTGTTCGGGGAACAAAAGAACAGAAATTGGGAGAATGAGAAATGTTCTCATGCAGCCCCTTAGTCGTCTGTGTTCAATACTGTTTCACCTGGTCCGCGAATTCCAACAACTTGATTCTCTTTTATTTCTCTCCGGTTGACCCTCTTTCTGGTTGTACCTTTTCTATGCAGAAATGTCCTGTCAATTGATGAGTACACTATCCGAAGAAAAAATGAATATTCGAACCAGAGGACATAGAGAGATTACAGATGGTCCGGGTTGTTTAAAGGACGTCGCCGCCCGTTTCAGCTTTGCTGGCAAGGGCTGTCGGACCCCATGGGCCCTCAACGAGGGTTGGCCGACTCTCACATGATTATCGTTACCCAATTGTAGACACCTTGCCCAGTTTTGGACGTGCCCAAATCAGATAACAGCCTCCACAGCTAGTCACCGGCACCCCGCGCCTTCATCTTCCCTTCGTCCGGGCCTCTTTGCACTCTTTGAGCTCGACAGCGTGGCGGAGCTTGATCGCAAATCTGAGGTTGGGCTCAATGTGCGGCAGAGCTCATCCCCTAGATTTGAGTTTGAGCTCTTTGCCATGAGCGTGGCTAGACACGCAATGTTAGAATATTTCAATAATAAATCACGTTTTCATTTAATATCTAAATTCAAGATTGACCTTGAAGCCGTGATGTCATCGAATTCGAGTGGCATGTCAGAGCTTGCCTGAGATGCTGCTTGACCACGACACTACAGCAGAGTTCATGGTCCTCGAGCTCAACCGTCGTGGAGAATAGAGAACAAAGAAACAAGTTGTAGAGATACAGAATACAAAGAACCAAGAGGGAGAGACGAGTATCATCGGGGTTGCCTTTGACCAAAGAGGGGGTGGGCGGGCAACAGAACGGTGAGGGGGCCGGTAGGACGGCAAGGGCAGTGGAGGCGGGAGTTGTGGGGTGTGGCGTCTGAGGGCGCTGTATCGAATCTTATGATGCTACATGCCATTGCAGTGGAGTTGTATCTACTCTTTCTAAAGAGAAATACTACGTTCTTCACAAATTGAAAGCATGTTCGAGTTGTAAGAAACCGGTTTTTCTGTTCGACATCAGCACATATTGCTCTCCCCTGTCCAGTGCCAACTTTTTCATCCGCTTCAACCATAGACAACGAGTGTCAAGGTATCCATGCAAGCGCTGGCTGACCCTCACCGATGGCCCGAAGAGGCCGGCAGCTCTCGCCAGCGAAGTTGGAATGGTGGTGGAGCCCCTTCTACAACCCTGACCGTCAACAATCTCTCTCTCTCTCTCTCCTCCAGTTCGAATTTTCTATTTTTGTTTTGGTTGGTTTTTTTAGTTCTCCATTTTCTTTTTAATCTTTATTTTGATACGGTGCTCACATGGTGCCACATCAGTGCTACTTTTTCTTGAAAAATATCGATGATATTACATCAGATCAATGCAAATTTTTAACGGTGATCTTGGGCGAAATTGTGATAAATGGTACAGGTGCTACACAAATAAAATTTTAGGATTTTTTACCACACGAATGGAAAAAAATTGAGGCATTAGCATCATGAGGAGCATGATTCGAGATTCCTATTAGTATATTTCCTTTTTTTTTTTTTTTTTTTTAATTTGTGAGATTCTTGATAATCAAGCTCGCGTCGCTCGCGTGACCCATTGCATGCAAAAGATTCCTCCTACTCCTTTGGACTGCACGCGAAACTTTTCTCTACCTACGAAGCAATCATCGTCTCCACTGCTTTCTGTTTCATGCGCTGTCAAGTGGGCCTGGAGCTGCTCTCTTGGTCGAGGACAGGGAGCAAAGTTGAGAATATTCGCTAACACCTTTACGCAAGGTAGATGGACATCAATGACCTTGGCGCATGACGAAGCGGTGCTGAGGCCATGTGACGTCACCAGGGTCATTTTGGAGAACACGGGAAGAGGGTGGTACCACTTTTGCTTATCGATCGGAAAAAGAAATTTAAAGCACCGTTCCGCATAGTGAGAAAAGGCAAAAATGATTCGATAATTTGATATCTCTATTGGTTTGAATAATTTATATCCCTATCCCACTACAGAGAGACTAGAGACCATAGATCCCCCGTCTTTGTAAATTGAGTCTACACAGAATTAATTTACACCTAGAAAAATAAGAACGTCCCACAAAAAAGAAAAAACCTCATCAATCGAACAAGTACATAGCGAATTTTATAGAAAAGTGGACGTGCCTTTGGGTCAATGGAGTTGAGGCAGCGGTGATGGATGTTAAAGGCAAAAATTTGCTATACTCTTGGTGATTGGTCAATTCTAAATTGGTTGGATGAAACATGATTGAACCTTTTCCTTCTTCAGCCTAGCAAAATATAAATATTTCCAAAATATGCCCAATTAAAAGCAGCTTTGATGGGGAATTTGTCTTCTCTCCAAATTTTCCAAGGTTAAAAGTGCATCCGAAAATCGCTCACCCCAATTGAAATCTTTTATGTTTACCTATGCAGGTTGTAGACACTGTGGTGGACTCTGTCGACTTTATCTTGAGAAAGGAGAGCAATTCTTGACACAAAAGATGCCTTTTTCTTCCTGTGGAATCTGAATCAGTTCTTTGGAATCCAACACAATCTTTCCATTTTGTGTTTTTCCATATCTTAATTAGTGACTATTAGTCGCTAGTCTTCTATGTCTTTTGCTTATTGCGTTTCACGTAAGTCCTTCCCCAAAGGCTGTCAGCATCCCATTTGAATCAAGCAGAATTGAACGAATAATTTATAGTTCTTCTTGCTCTTTTCTCAACCGATGCGATGTCAATTACATACTTGATTTTTGGGAGATGTCCCAATCTTCCTTCCTACATGTATATGCAATGTGATATAATTGGGACAATTTTCCATGAATGTCAGGATATCATGTTTATCCAATGATAGACCTATTAAAATGAGTTATAAGCCTATTTTTTTAATTATATGAATGACTTAAATTCAAAATTATATGGGTGTTAAATAAGTTCATAATTTACTCTCACTTTAGTTTGGGTATGAGTTTTCTTAAATTAGGTTAAATATGGAAGTATTTTACATTTATAGGTCAAGTCAGATATGAGTGAGATCGAGTATGAGTCGCTTGATTTGTATTGCATAAAACTGAGTCAAAATGAATAAAATATGTCAATTTGAATTTGATAATTTTTTATGAGATTCAATTTATGCATTTGTCAGATCTATCTAGCGGTCTTTTCTTGTGGCATTGGAATCTATAATGCGACACAAGGGTAGCGACAGACCCGAAAGTCCAAAAGTTGGGGGGCAAAACGATGTGATGGCGAATCAAGATGGAAGGAGAAGATTCTAAACACACACGATCGTGGCCAACGGTGACGAGACGACGGACTTTGCCATTAGGTGGCCTCTTATTATAATGGCTGTCTTCTATCCCCCCTCAACTTGTCAACAATTTTTTTTTAAGTGAGGATTTACCTAAGAAGGGATGATTGAGAAACAAGAGCATTGGAAACATGATAATAACATAACAATTTGTCATGCAACAAGTCTTTTTCCCATTCCCTATTCCCAAGTAAAAGAACTCAATGCAATAGTATGTTTTGGACCACAAAAATCAAATAACAAATAATTATAATTGTCATAGAATCTACTCCCTAAAATTTATAACTCATTACAAGCTGTTATTTTCACAGTAGTCCAAGCTTTATTATTATTATTATTATTATTATTGTTATTATTATTATTATTATTATTATTATTTATCCTCTCTCTAAAAACATCAAACCTCTACCCATATAATGCTTATATCCTTCATCACAATTTTGTCCTACGATTGCCTTTTAAAAATTTGACATCCTATTATTATGTTTTTGCTGAGGACTAATGGCGCTGGTGTGGCGCAATGAGCGCCACATCAGAAGAAGATTGAAAAGAGAAAGAAAAACAAAGAAAGCTATCCGAAGAAAAAATGAATATTCGAACCAGAGGACATAGAGAGATTACAGATGGTCCGGGTTGTTTAAAGGACGTCGCCGCCCGTTTCGGCTTTGCTGGCAAGGGCTGTCGGACCCCATGGGCCCTCAACGAGGGTTGGCCAACTCTCACATGATTATCGTTACCCAATTGTAGACACCTTGCCCAGTTTTGGACGTGCCCAATCAGATAACAGCCTCCACAGCTAGTCCCCGGCACCCCGCGTCTTCATCTTCCCTTCGTCCGGGCCTCTTTGAACTCTTTGAGCTCGACAGCGTGGCGGAGCTTGATCGCAAATCTGAGGTTGGGCTCAATGTGCGGCAAAGCTCATCCCCCTTGCCACAAGCGTGGCTTGACACGCAATATTAAAATATTTCAATAATAAATCACGTTTTCATCTAATATCTAGATCCAAGATTGACCTTGAAGCTGTGATGTCATCGAATTCGAGTGGCATGTCAGAGCTTGCCTGAGATGCTGCTTGAGCACGACACTACAGCAGAGTTCATGGTCCTTGAGCTCATCGGCTGGGCAAATAGAGAACAAAGAAACAAGTTGTAGAGATATAGAAAACAAAGAACCAAGAGGGAGAGACGAGTATCATCGGGGTTGCCTTTGACCAAAGAGGGAGTGGGCGGGTGACGGAACGATGAGAGGGTCGGTAAGACGGCAAGGGCAGTGGAGGCGGGAGTTGTGGGGTGTGGCGTCTGAGGGCACTGTATCGAATGTGATGTTACATGCCCTTGCAGTGGAGTTGTATCTACTCTTTCTAAAGAGAAATACTACGTTCTTCACAAATTGAAAGCATGTTCGAGTTGTAAGAAACCGGTTTTTCTGTTCGACATCAGCACATATTGCTCTCCCCTGTCCTGTGCCAACTTTTTCATCTGCTTCAACCATGAACAACGAGTGTCAAGGTATCCATGCAAGCACTGGCTGACCCTCACCGATGGCCCGAAGAGGCCGGCAGCTCTCACAAGCGAAGTTGGAATGGTGGTGGAGCCCCTTCAACACCCCTGACCGTCAACAATCTCTCTCTCTCCTCTAGTTCGAATTTTCTATTTTTGTTTTGGTTGGTTTTTTTTAGTTCTCCATTTTCTTTTTAATCTTTATTTTGATGCGATGCGATGCTCACATGGTGCCACATTAGTGCCACTTTTTCTTGAAAAATAGCGATGATGTTACATCAAATGCAAATTTTTAACAGTGATCTTGGGCGGAATTGTGATAAATGGTACATGTGCTACACAAATAAAATTTTAGGATTTTTTACCACACAAATGGAAAAAATTTGAGGCATTAGCATCATGAGGAGCATGATTCAAGATTTTTTTTTTTTTTTTGTTAACCGAGGATCCGCCGGGCACCCTTGTCGGCTTACGCCGATTTGGAGTCCACGGACCTCCGAGAGGCCCTTAGCGACTACATCTCAGGGGAGACTGGCCCAGCAACCTATCATCGGGGCCCTCCACTACAATCACTAACAACGTAGGGTTTCGAATCATCAACCTCAATCGAAGGAAAGAGAACTCTCAACCAACTGCCTTGCCTACTGGTGGGTATGATTCGAGATTTCTATTAGTATTTTTCCTTCTTTTTAATTTGTGAGGTTCTTGATAATCAGGCTCGCGTCGCACGCGTATGACCCATTGCATGCAAAAGATTCCTCCTACTCCTTTGGACTGCAAGCGAAACTTTTCTCTTCCTACGAAGCAATCGTCGTCTCCACTGCTTTCTGTTTCATGCGCTGTCAAGTGGGCCTGGAGCTGCTCTCTTGGTCGAGGACAAGGAGCAAAATTGAGAATATTCGCTAACACCTTTGCGCGAGGTAGATGGACATCAATGACCTTGGCGCATGACGAAGCTGTGCTGAGGCTACGTGACGTCACCAGGGTCATTTTGGAGAACACGGGAAGAGGGCGGTGCCATTTTTGCTTGTTGCTCGGAAAAAGAAATTTAAAGCACCGTTCCGCAAAGTAAGACGAGGCAAAAGTGGCTCGGATAATTTAAGATCCCTATCTATTCGAATAATTTAGATCCCTATTCCACTACAGAGAGATTAGAGACTATAGATTCCCCGTCTTTATAAATTAAAATCTACACAAAATTAATATACATCTAGAAAAATAAGAATGTCCCACAAAGAAAGATTCTCATATTACATAGCGAATTTTATAGAAAAGTGGACTTGCCTTTGGGTCAATGGAGTCGAGGCAGCAGTGATGGATGCTAAAGGCAAAAATTTCCCGGTTCCATCAGAAGATTCATGGTTCATGACCAATGGGATCCAAATTCTATCATAATCCCAAATAAGAGTTGATACCACGAAAATAACAAAGTAACACACGTGACAATTACCTTCTTCTACATATCTTTCTTATTTCTCAACTTGGTATTGGAGTCTTCAATCTTGTAAAAACCGGAGTGCACCAGGTGCAAAAAGTTAAATATAAGAATGTGGAAAAAGGAAATATTGTATATTTTAATATATTATAATGAAGATTACATCAGCCATTTATAGGCTTTGTAGAGACTATCGAAGGTGGTATTTATCAATTAAGATATGTACAATCAAAGAATGATATTCTATAAAAACATCTTAATTGATATAAATAATCAACAATAATATCATAGTTGTCCCTAACATAGGATAATATTCTATAAAAAATCTTAAGAATCTCTAATATAATATTGTTGATAATTAGAATGTAATAATAAAAAAGATTGCTCTTATTCGAAATGTCTCATGATCTTAAATCATTCTCGCGCTTTGCGTAATTATCAGGAGTAACGCTATGCCTTGTCTCCAATACTTTTTTATTATTGTCACAATGTGATTGAGCTTGAGATCAGAGTAACGTCACTTTGCCCAGCATGACAAGTTTGGCTAGAAGGGTAAGGAGGTCAAAAGTGGACTTTGACGTCACTTTAAACTTGTTTGAACAACCGATGATATGGAGCTGTTCCAGCTTCTTTATGCAATAAACTATGCATTTTTACTACCAAGTTAGCTAGGAACACTTGTTTATTTATACTCTTAAGAGATTGGTCATGCTATATCCACAAGTAGCTCAGACTACATCCACAAGTTTTCTCCACTTTTACACCCATCTGTTTCCTCTGTTCTGCTAAAAGAGAAGTGAGGTTGAGCAGAGAGAAAATGGGTGCTTCTTTCCTCCAGTCATGTCCCCTCGCCGGTTTCTTTCTCGTCGCATTATTTGCCTCATGCGTTTAATTCCATCGTTCTAATTTGCTGGCGACGTGGCTGTTTTTTAGTATTGTTCGGGCAGGAGTCCCGTGACCATGAGAGAGATGTAGACAAGAAAAGGCCAGCACGAGGACAGAGATTAGTGGCCTTTTGATGTGTCCATCTAAGACAGTTCAAGTTCAGGAGGATCTTAGAACATTTTCCTACGTTTTTAGAATACTCGAAATAGAAACGAAGTGGCTCTCTTATATCCTTGGCAAGTCGGCTCTAAAATAAGTATTTGTGGACTTGATTTTGGATGTAGAGTGAATTTTATTTTTCAGGTCACGTCTATAACCCCATTTTGCATGAAATTTTACTGTATGGTCTATAAATCTCATGTGGAAACTCAATTCAACAATTGATCCCGTGGGCTCAAATCTACCTGATTAATGATTGAGATGATATTTGATCACACATTTTGTAGAGCATATAATAATTTCTCATTTCAGACCTGATTGTTTTTCTTGGCCTTTCACCAAAATCTTAATCCCTTAGACCGTATTAGTCAAACATGTGTATCATTTCAATGGGCCTAATTCCCGGCTCCTGAACATCACACATGAAGACGTGATCGATCCTGGACAGTAGTTGAAGCTCGCCCCGTTCTTCTTGGACCTTCATTCCAGTGGTCGCTGGCGACTAGCCGGAGGAAGAAGCAAGTGAAAGAAAAAAAAATAAAGAAAGAGAAAACGAAAAAAAGAAGGAAAAGAAAATATAAAAAGAAAAATAGGAATAAAAATCGAAAAAATATTCAAATATTATTAAAAATTATCCACGTCAGTATTGATAGTGCCCTGTAAAACGCCCGGTGTTCATTTTAGTGCTAAGCGGCCAATTTTGATCGGACGAATTGAATTGATTTAAAAATATTTATAATTGAATTGGTACAATTGTAATAGATTTATGATTTTTTTTGATAATTTTTCCTATTTTGGCACATGAATAAAATTTCCCAACTTTTTGTCAAGATGCTTCAATCATTACACTACATCCTCAAAAAAGAATGGTGATGCATTTGTTAAAACGCTTACCTAACCCACCGAGCCAGGTCACTTTCCAGCAATTGGACTTCTAATTCTCCTCGTTCTCTATATTTAATTCTATGTTTAGACTCTTCAACTAATGGTGCCCCTTTAGTTGGTTAGTAATGAAAATTATTATCTTTTGGCCAAAAAAGAAAAAAAGAAAAAAACAACAACCCACCCCGTGAGGGAGGGAGGGAGCGTCGCGGGGCATATATAGCGCTACCTCCACCAGGCGAAAATTCTCACTTCTTTGCAAGTTGCGTAAGCATTGGCGTAACATCATTCACTGATTTGCTCGGTTCTTCTTGTGAGGGTATATGTGCAAGCAACTACTTCCATTCACATTATATCTCGCTGAATTCCGTGTTGAATCATTTCGATCTTGCGCTCGAATCATATGATCAATTCATCATGATAAAAAGGTAAATTGGCTCTTGGATTGATGCTTCATAATATGTTTGTAGACTTACCACTCGCATTGAACTACCTCCACAGAGTTTTCTTGATGGAGAACAATAACTATCCACAAACTTATCCGAGTTTCCGGTACTTTCCTCCTCCATCGGCATGGATTGATCCGAATTCCGTATCATCTGATCACAATAACACTCCAACGTGGGTTATTGTTAGTTTAGTCATTGTTGCCGTCATGCTTTGTGGTTTCCTTTTCTACTGCATCCGGCGGCGGGGGCCGCAAGGGCCGCAGGGGCCAAAGGGGCCACAGGGGCCGCAGGGACCACAGGGGCAGCGGGGGCCGCCGGGGCCTCCGGGGCCGGCAGGGCCGCAAGGGCCGCAGGGGGGGCGGGGGCCGCAAGGGCCGCAGGGGCCGCCGGGGAAGGGGTGCCAGCAGGGGTGCCAACAAGGGCCGTGTGGACAGAGGTGCCAGCGGGGGTGCCAACAAGGGTCGTGTGGACAGGGGTGCCAGCGGGGGCCGTGTGGGCAAGGGCCGCGGGCGCTGGGGTGGTGGGAACTTGAATGATGGACGGTGATAGATCGTCTTTCTTATCTTATTGTATGCTTATGAATTTAGAAGCTTCTATTTATGTTTGTGTGTGAAACTTGAATGATGCAAGGTGATAGATTGTCTACTCTACTATAAAATGTAGGAGATTCGATGTGATGAATAACTTTTGTGTTGGAGGGTTTTTTGAATTTCTTCTTATAATACATGACCAGTTTTATGGTCATCGATAAATAAATTTTTGAATTATAACGAATTATAACTATTTGCATTTTTTTCATAATTTCTATACAAAATGTCGTAAATCGACCAATCGATCCAACATACATAATAAAAGAGTTCCTGCTCTTGGTGGAGAACCGTTTGACAAATTTGCTCTATTATTGCCTCATATTCCCAAGAGAGTCATTGGAACTAAGTCAGCTAGTGATACTGGTAAAATAGAATGGACTGTCTTATTCGATTTTTTGGGTGGGCTTTGTACTCCAATCTGTATGGGGGGGAACTATTAATCCCTACTTGAAATGAAGTACTGAGGAAGGACATATCCAAGAAGTGTTCCGTGAGTGAATGGAAATGTGGTTGTGACATATAATCCTGAGAGTCTAACGATCAATGGATGAGACGACATCAATTATTTCTCATAGGATCCAGCTAGCATAATGATTCCTTAATTTATATCGGTGTTGTTGTGGCTACGGTTTTCCATTGCCAAAAGATGGAAATCGGAAGAGCAAAAGGAGCAGTGGGATGGGATCCTTATGGTTTATCTAAAGAAATAAAATCCAACTAATGATGCCTAATGAAACACTACATTGCCTTTTTAGTAACTTCCATTGTTCATCGATGTAATTAGGCTTAGCCTTGTCCCCCTCTGAGGGACCATGCGCTAACTTGCAAGAAATCAAAACCAGTATCTTGTCTTTCCATGTACTATAAACTTCTTTGTGACGCAAAAAACAGAAAAGTAAAAGGAAAAACAATTATCAAAAAATTATCAGGCTTAGACATTGCACTACTAGACAACCACACCACCAATCAAACACGAGGCTTGATAGAGTTGGAAGATAAAGCAATCGAATGGCATGACCAGGCTATGCAAAAGGTATAGTATATGATTAGGAAAAATAGAAAGAAACATCCTACGTAACAAGTCAAATGAGTAGAATCGAGTTTTTAATAATGGAGTTGAATTGAGTTCAATTTTGAGCCCTATATACTATATTGAGTCGAGCTCGAGCACAGGGATTTGAAACCGAATTTTGTTCACATTCATGATTCAATGTCAAAGCATTGATTTGTCAAAGCATTGATTTCAAGTCAGACTTTGCATAGAAAAACTACTTCAAATCAATAAATAGCTCAATCGCATCTTTATAATTTTTTTGTTAAATGAAATACCTTATCTTACAGTCTTTTGGGCATTGACCCCACTAAAATTATATGATAATTCCATCCCTGCATGCTGACAAGTATGATGCGAGTCGTCTTCAAAATTTCACAAGCCTCCTCCGAAACATGAACATATCCAATCAAAGCACGACTCTTGAAAAATAAAACTGCAATCAATCTTGCAAGAAAGTTTGAAAAAAGGAATAACATGATAAAATTATGCAATCAAACCAACAAGTAATACTTATCAACTAATGTCTTTGTGTTTAATCTCTGTCAATGTATACTATATGCAAGAACACAGATAGAGACTCTTCTAAATTTCTCGAAAGATACTTATGAAAGTCAAATATATAGGTCCAACTGCGTTTGTTGAGATTGAAATATGATAAATGATCTATATATAAAAGGAACCAGTATCATATAAAAATATAAATCTCATGAGAATTTCTCACATCACCAAATGCAAACATTTTCATATCGAAGCAACATCCCCCTGGTCATTAACTCATACCATACCTGCTACATGAGATAAATAAGATATTCTACGTGCTTGGTGCCTAATCTGCCTTAGATAAAAGCTTCCAAGATAGATAAACATGTTATTACCAGAAATTGACCAAGCCTAGTTATAAATCAATAGATAAGCCTTCCCTCTTCCTTTTTCCCCTTTCTATTTAGCGTAGTTATACAAGAAGGATAATGAAACGATATGTTTCATCAGGTATTTCACAATTTTGATGAAAGCTAATTTGTTCCCAATCCAGCTAAATTAAGAACTTTTCAAGCATACAATCGGCTAAATTATTGTGGAAGTTAAAGCCAAGAGTCAACCTACGAATCAAAAGTCAAAAGAGAGGCGTAAATTGACTTTACACTCTACCTGAAATAAAATCTTCACGATTGAAAAATAAATTCTTGAGTGATCGACTACTTTAATTCCTATTTTAAGTGACTTTTAAACTGCCCAAAAATAGGGAGGATGTAGAAATACATCGTCCACCAATTAGATTTCCATTGCTTTTTTTGTTTTTTTAAGAATAGAAAATCTTAAGGAATAGAAAAATGTGTGGGGGTAATATGCACAACATAAGTTCGGTTTTCCTTACTAACCACTGCAAACAGTTCATGTTGGTACCAACAAACCGAGTTTTAGCTTAAACCTCACTAGGTACATGAGGTTAATAGGATATATCATGGGTCTGAGATTCATTTAAAATATAATCTTCCTCGTGACACAATAAAAGAAAAAGGAAAAGAAAATGAGAAACAATGTCATAGTATCGAAAAAGTACCAAGCCTAGACAATACTAAACTAAATAACCACCCACCCAGTGTTAGTTATATGCCCTAAAGCATCCATGTAATAGTTACATGTTAGGGATTTCAGTTGTGTTGTCAAATTAATGGCAAAGACGTATTCATTCATTTGTCTGATTATCTATATGAATGATTCCATAAGATCAGTTGTGACTAGACTTATTCTTGAGATGTTAAGAATATACATGATGGGTTCACAGTTAGACTGAATCTTTAAACCGTTCCGAGTCAATGGATCATTGAGTGAATATTAATGATTCTATTGAGATCGATGTGTTCTTAGCTTCACCATTAAGTATTGGACGCTAAAGGTAATGACGAGTCACGAGTTATTGGGTATTATGATGCCCGAGTTAGAACACAAGTGCTTGTAGCAGACAAGTTCACTGAACGTGACATACATAGAACAATTGGCAACATGGAAACTTTTAGCGGGGTCAATGACTAATCGTTCTTGCTCTGGTCTTGTGTAAATAATCCTTAAACTTGAGGCACAATGTTAACTTGTGTGTTGGACGGCTATAGTTCATGGGTACGTATATTGGCGACTCATTGATCTATCTCTATACCTGATAGTCATAACTCGTTCACATACGAAGTTACACGTGTGCGCAACATGGAATCTGTCTCCTTATTACATGCAAGGTACAATAATGATGTCCTATGCGATCTAATTGCGACACTGCATTGAAATCCTCAACCGGGTTTGTAACCGAGAATAAATTGTTTATGTCTCGTATAAAATGCAGGTCAATTAAGTTTGTGCATATGATCGAATTGGTGACTTGACAAATATTCCATGGTCTTTGTTCGATCGGGACATGGTAAGACAAAGGGATTGAATTACACTGTAGCCAGAGCTGACAGGTTCATTATGTTCTTAAAGCATTCACACTGTTTGGGTAGCCATGACATATTGCTAGATATCAATCATGACTTATAGAACCCAGAGATTGATCAGGACAATCAATTCTCTTGGGAATACTAATGTGTTAGTGCAAGTCTTACTGCCAACTTAGTGATGAACCTAGGGATGTCACACACCATA
The DNA here is from genome assembly GCA_014182365.1 of Eucalyptus tenuipes. Classification (NCBI taxonomy): domain Eukaryota; kingdom Viridiplantae; phylum Streptophyta; class Magnoliopsida; order Myrtales; family Myrtaceae; genus Eucalyptus; species Eucalyptus tenuipes. The sequence goes on along the minus strand of CM024538.1, from coordinate 23,636,111 downwards.
ACCAATTTACTCAACCGGAGACAACCCACTCACGAGAACTGTTCTCTTGCTCACTCGACTTCTGAAGGAAGTAGTCAATAACTTATTTGAGAAGTTATAGACTAGCTTATGGAGGAAGTGGTCAATAACTTATTTGAAAAGTGAAAGACCAGCTTCTGGAAGAAGTAGCTTCTGAAAAAAGTAGTCAATAACTTCTTTGAGAGGTTAAAGACTAGCTTCTAGAGGAAGTTAAATATTGACTTCACAGGACATTATAAATAGAGTAGAGAGAGGGTGGGCGGGTTATGTTAAGAAAAAGAGAAAAAGTTCAGAGAGAGAACTATATGGTTAGCAAACGGTTGCTAACCACGTGCAGCGAATTGTCTCCACAAGATTGCTAGCACAATTACAGTGGTGATTACCTGCGAGCTCTTTTTCATTCAAGGTGCGTTGGTGGTGTGTTTGAACTAGAGGCCCGACATTTGTGGGGCTCGAACTTAAGAACATTTGAATCAAGTTGTTTAAAACGCACTTCGAGAGGTAATCCGTAAAACCCCATTTGATATTCTGATTTTTAATTAAAATGCATGAACAACGCCTTTGAAGGAACATGTATAGTAGAATTTTATCTTTACTTCCGCTGCGTTTATGTTTATTTAGCCGACATATGTTCCGTAAAATCCCAACACATCAAACACTAGGTTGGATGGCCATGCTTTGTAGAAGGTATGGTTTTTCAATGAATTACTCATGAAAACACTTTTCAGGTTTACAAAGCCTCGTCATATTAACTACAAATCATCCAATTAAAATTCTCTAGTGAAATCAAGTAGACAAAGCCTTCCCTCTCCTCTTTACAAATCATCCACTTAAAATTCTCTAGTGAAATCAAGTAGACAAAGCCTTCCCTCTCCTCTTTACAAATCATCCACTTAAAATTCTCTAGTGAAATCAAGTAGACAAAGCCTTCCCTCTCCTCTTTCCCTCTTTGTTGTTTATTGACCTGCAGTTTCTCTTCTATTCAAAATTGTACATGCCTATAGACGTCTCATCAGGTCAAGTTTTATAGATCACAACCTCAAAACCTGTTGACACCTAAGTTTTTGCATAAAAATGAGTTAATTTTTACCCCAAAAAAATAAAATTAAAATTGCATAATATTTAATTTAGAAACATTTACTTTGTTTTATTTTATCCTATTCTATTTTTTTTGCATTGGACAAACAATATATTTTGGGCAGAAAGGAAATTTCCAGATGGAATATTTGAAAAAAAAAATACAAAAAGAGAATATTGCACGAGATGCGTATATTTCGATGATATATTCAGGGGAATTATGCACAAGCAAAAAGGAAAGTAAAATAGACCACGAAGATCTTATTTTTTGGCCTATAAAAGGGATCGCATACGGACAAAGGGGAGGGGGGGTTTCTCTCGGTGGCGAAGGAAAAGAAAAAAAAAACAAATACAATAAAAGAGAGAGAAGAGCGCTTCGGTTTTTAGGGTTCAAAATCAACACAAAAGAAAAAAAAAAGTTTTTTTTGAGAAAGAAAGCAAAGGTCAAAGCCTGTCTTTTGCTTCTGCAAAAAGCAAAAGTGAGTAGAGAAAAGGACAGGAGAGACGAGCAAAAGAGAAGAAGAAGAAGCGTCTTCTTCCTCCCGACGCTTACCCCACTGCTCGACCTCCTCGCCGGCGCGTCGGCAGCCAGGCCACCGCCTCCGCCGGCCTCCCCGCGCTCGCGCCACCGCTGCCGTTCCACCTGTCGTCGCCGGCGCGCCGGCAACCCACACGGCACCGCTGCTCGTCTTCCCCGCCGAGCCACCGCCCGTCTCCGCCCCTACTCCGACGCCCAGCAGCCCTCGCCTGCGCTGCCCTCCGTCAGAAGCTCTGCCCCGTCTCCGCTCATCTTTGCCTCCGCCAGCCCCGGCGTCGACGCCGACCGTCCCCCTGACGCCGCAGCAACCCGCGAGTCCGCGACGCCTTAGCCCCGCGATCCCCCAGCCGCGACGCCTGCCGGCCCTACCCACTGCACCAGCAACGACGTCCCTGAAGCCATGACTCAGTGCCGTCGCCGCGCCCCCTTTGCTGCCGAGTTTCCCTGCCACGATTGCCGATGCCAACAGCTCGAGATCTCGCGACCCGCCTATTGTCTTTGCTTTGCCGCGCCCCCTTCGAGCGACGCCGTTGCACCCGTGACTCCGGCTGCATCCTCTCGCCTCCGCCGGTCTCCTCGCCGGAGCCCCCTGCCAGACCGCGACCGGTGACCAGCTCCACCCTTGCCGTGCACGTGCAGCCAAGCTTGCTTGGAAGAAAAAAAAAAAAAGAAAAAACAAAAGGAAAAAAACATTAGGTAGTTTTTCTTTATTTATTTATTTATTGTATTTTTTTTTATAGTTTGCTTTTTTTAGTAGAATTATTCCTCAAATGTATGATTGACACTTCCGATAGCCCCTTAAATCATAGATAGACGGTCCGATTTTCGAGTCTGAAATCCGATTCACAATCTTTTGCAAAATCGACAATCCAATCTCACGATCGAGATTCGATTCACGATTTATTTAAAATTGACCAACCCGATCTCATGTGCGAGATATGGTTCGTCAATTTGGATGTCAATCTTGCTTTGATTTGTCGTCGTGTCGTTTAAGTTAATTTTGTTTTAGTAAAAAAAAAAATCCAAAAAATGTGAGTTTAGGTTTATTTCTTGTTTTAGGGTTTGCATATTTAGAATAGGAACTTTATTTCGAATTTCAAAAATAAAAAATAAAAATAATTAAAAAAATAAAAATCAAATCAATTAATTTAGGTTGCTAGTTTTTTAACTTATGTTGCATGTTTAATTATTTGACAATTCTTAATTTCGAAATTAATAAAAAAAAAACATAAAAAGGTCATCATGCATATGTCATGTAGAATTAAGGTATCCTTTGTACGTCATTGCATATTAGGGTAAAATTGCATGTAGTTTAATTCTAGAAAATATTTTTAATTTATTGTAAGTTTAGGTATTTTCTTAGATAGATTGCATTTTACGATTACTTGGGTTAAGATAATATTCTAGTTTAAATTAGGGTTTGGCTTAAACTAATTCCTAATACAAATTGAATAGAATCTTAATCTAGCTAGATAATTTTCATATTTTTTCTAATTTCGAATTTCATAAAAATACAAAGAAAAATGTCTTAGAATAAATTAGTTTCATTTTCTAGGATAAATTCATTTTTTTCTAAGAAAAAAGAAAAAATGTCATGTGCATGTCATATAGGATTAGATTAATAAAATCCATGTCATGTAGTGATTGTTGTTAGGTCCATTTAATTAGAAATTGTATGTCATTAGAATTAGGTGATTTAGTTATATTGCATTTTTATTATTCTCATTAATTAAGTGAAAATAAAAATTACGTGTTAATTAGAAATCATATTTAGGGTTATTGATATAAATTATGATCTAACAATGCATTTGCTTTCGTTGTTTTGAGGTAAGTTTTTTGCAATTTATTCACTGTTTATCTGGGTGTTAAATTGGTAGTTTGTGCACTCACATGATCGCCTCACATGTTAGAGAAATAGATTTAAAATCAATCAAACTGCCTGCAAAAATATTTTTTTGAAAATAAAAAGAAATGGTACCGAAATGGCATTAGAGAAATCTAGTGTAACCAAGTCCCCGTAACCAAAATCTCTGGTTCATAGAAGTGAAATAATTCTCATATTAATTTACTTAGGTGACTAATCGACCTATCATAAACTGATTAGTGGCGACTCCTAAATAAAATCCATTTGCATGTTAAAAAATTGAACCTAAGTCGCAAATTGGTATGGGCTTGGGAGAGCCCGAGCTAAGTTGAGGCTTAGTAATCCATTAGTCTAATCCTAGGTGGTGCACCGGAAAATTAGGTCGCGACAAAACCTTCTATATTGATACTTATCGATTCAACTAGTAAGTTTTTATGTATATCATAGATGATTGAGTAAAAGTATGATATGAGTTATCAAAAATAAAAATAGAGAGAGAGAGAGAGAGAGAGAGAGAGAGAGAGAGAGAGAGAGAGAGAGTAATCCTATGTAACAAGTTAAATGAGTAGAAGAAAATAATTCTACTCCGCCCTAGTTAAGTTGGTGGACCACATGACCTATGCTCTAAGACTGCATCCTTTACATATGATGAGCAAATTATCTAGGACGCATGAAACATTGAAAAGAACTTTTTAAAATAACAACAAACTGAACGATGACATTTCTTCTGGATTACCGAGGTTCTTCCACTTATTTTGATACCAACTGACCTTGTCCCCTAGCTTATCCAAAATTTTGGAATGGAAGGAAAGGAAAGAAAAAGTGGAAAAAGGAGTAGAAAATAAGAAAAGAAAAACGAGAAAACACAATTGGGTAATAAAACTTGCAGGTGTGCCAAAATAAAACAGATCAAGCTGAATGCATCTTTATCTGTCAATGACATCTTCATTGGTCCGATAACAATAAGTAAACTGAATGCATCTTTTCAGTTAATCAAATGTTAACTACATGATTTCTATATTCTCCGCGTGCCCTCTCTCTGTCCTCTCTTCTCTACTCTACGCACGAGCCGAGCCGCCCATCTTTCTTTTCTTCTTTTTGCTTTTTTTACTTTTTCACCTTTTTTTCTCTTTTATTTATTAATGTTAGCTGGTCCCCACAGAGGCGGACCCAGCCAACCTAAATATTCAGTACAGTCCATTAAAGAAAGCATGACCGTCAATTCGATTGTCAGATGACTTATCAAGCTTAGCGACACTATTGGAAATTTACCGACTTTGAAATGAATTAGTGAATAACCACATTCTCTAAAATTTTACAAGTATGGCAAATAAATTGCCAACAGTATAGTAGGTCTCGCAGCATTGTACTAAATTTGTAAGCTCCAATTTCTGCTCCCTCTCCTTATCATTTTGATTTTTTTCATTTGCTGATGATCTCTAAATACTCTTTCTCAAAGTTCCTTATCATGTGATGAAAATGAAACTTATTTTGCGTTTCAACTCAAATCGGATGGTTGAAACAAGGGAGCAAAATAGCAATGTTTGACCAGGAGTAGTTAATTAGGATATTTCATATGAACATAAAATTGCTACTTTAAAGAAAAAGAGGAGGGAGGTCGGTGATGCAGTTTAATAATTAGGATTTTTTCTAATAACGTTTCTGAGCAGGTCATTTCTTTGATATGTGAATATGAAATGGTTGAGAGTTGTAGAAGGTGGCCACGACAACACGTCATGAAGAAAAATAGGTAGTGGTTATATGGGTAAAACAATCAAATGCTATGGTATGGTGAGGAAACGGTTGAATCACAGAGTTGTTTATGAAGGCCCATAAGGACAAACCACACGTTAAACGTAGCTTGTCATCAAGTGCCTGCAACAAGAAAAATTGAAGCACATCGAGCATTCTTGAGATCTATCTCTTTACTAAGTATTGATCCTTAAAGCTAGCAGTGGTGCCAAAATTATTTGTATATGCACGGAAGAAGTGATTGTACTAAGAGAGAATGCAATTGTTTAGGTGAGAGACAAACTGTGCGAATGATTATTTGTAAACACTTAGAAGCGTGGTTAATAATTTTGGGGAGCATGTGTCTACTGCACTATATGCACAAGGTGCGAGAATGGCTATTGGAAGAGATCTAATAATTATTTAGTCTATAGTGAGATAATCGTAGATAGAGTCGAGTCAGCACTATACAAAGTTCTTGCCATTTGCACTGTTGGCTCAAGTAGTGAATTTCAACCTAATTGGGCTGCTGGAGCTAAAAGAGGAGGCATATCCTAATTTAATACTTTAAGCTTTATAAGTTTGTTGTTACAAATACCAGTTTAATTGTATATAAAAAAAACAAATTTTTAAATAAAGGGCTGGTTCTAGAAAGATCAATATTTTTACATACATAAAAAAAGCACTTCACCCCCTATATGGACCTAGCAATATGGATAGACCGTCAAAGGTATCAAATTTTGTAATACCATAGTCATGTGACTTGCAAGCCTTGTCAATAATTTAAAGGATTTTACTAAGGACAAAGAAAAAAATCATTTTTTTTTGAATTTTTTTATCAGAACTAGGGATGGATTTTAAAGCTTTACACTATAATTTAGTTTTTGGCGTTAGAGTTGAATCGAGTCTAATGCAAGCGTATATATTGTATTGAGTTGAGCGCGAGCATGGAATTGAAAAAACTAAATTGTCATGTCTTCAAGATAATTACATGATCTATCCTAAAATTATGATATTGAAATTCGAATCTATAAAGGTATAAACACTTTAATTGAATCAATGTAATCTTAAACTTGCCAGAAAAAATTACAATAAAAGATTTCAGCTAAGTCGCGTCAAATTTATCTAACATGGCACTTCGGTCATTTTCGGCTATCTAAGTATAATGACAACAGCGTGACATGATTTAAGCATCCAACAAAGACATAAGTCAATAGGCCCTTTCTTTTTTTTTGGAAGGGGGGGGAGATGATTTTAATGCTCTCACTTGGGCCATACCGTGAGCCAATGTACAAAAGAAAAAAGTGGGAATCCATCCTTTTCCGGTAGATGCCCTACTGGAATTAGGGCTTGTCACTTCCGTGTCATCAACGAGGCTATCCAATCATTCATTGTATCGTTAAAAGATGATGATCAGGTGCTTCAGGGCACGTGCATCTCCATAATTTTCTCGGTTTGTTTCTTTGTTGATGCGATAGCTATGAAAAATGATTAAAAAAGATCCTAAATTTATAATATTAATGCTAATTCAATTATAAATTTTTTACATTGATACTAATTCAGTCTATCCGCTCAATTGTGATCGATGAGTGCTGATGTGGACGTCGGCCATCCGACCAACATTGACATGACAATTTTTATTTTTTCATTTTTTTCTAATTTTTTAATTAATTTTTCCTTTTTCTTTTCTTTTTCCTCTTCTTCCTCATTGGATTTCTTGTAGTGCCTGGCGAGGGTCACAACCCTTGCCCAGGGTCATGAGCAAGGTGGCTTCTCCTAGATTTGGGCAAGGCTAGCCTCATGCCGGCCTTGGCGCACGAGAAGGATTGCTTGCTTTTTGAGTTGGAGTTTTCTACAATCTACACGAGCTCGCGAAAACACATGGGCTTGAAACATAAGTTCGAAAGAAGATGGGTATGTAGATCTTGGAGTCGTTGATCACTCGTTGAAGCGATCTGTCAATCCTTTCACCAACACATAGCTCTTCGATCTCGAAAGACATAGATTCCAACATAAGTTAAGCTATGGTAGAGGAAGTCAGTGAATCTAATGCAAGTGTCAGGTCTTCTAAAGCTTAGAAACACTTGATATTCACTCCCCCATGACGTTCTTGCATTTGAGCTCGCCATAGCAGTAGCTTGCTCAGCTTAATGGACCTTTCTTTTCTCTCTCTCTGACTCGATGTTCTTAACAAAGTAACGGAGTGTTTATAAGAAAACCAATTTAAATGCCATGGGTCTGCGAGAACATGGTTGAATCAGAAAGTCATAGTATTTCACTACGAAGACCATAAAATCAAATGCTATTAGTCCATGAGAATCGAAGTAAACAAAAGACCAAAATTGCTTGGTGAACATACCATTCGAATTCTTAAAATATTATGAAAATAGATGAAATTGACTGACGATAATATGAGGAGCGTGTTACTGTGGAATTTGTAGATGCGATGAAAAAAAAAATGTCTGTCGAGGGAGAGGGAAGGGAGGAATAGACATTTGGGAAACGCGTATTCCACGCCCAACATAGCCGGCTTGTTCTGTTTAACTTTAATAAACAAATAAAGAAAAAGATCTCAAAAAGATCTCTTTAACTTTAATTTGAACTGTTCTGAGTGGACCTTTTCTGAACTCAAATTTGCACACGATGGTTCCAAATTGCAGTGTTCAATTGAAGTTGATACCAATCTACTCGCTCTCCTTATTATGTTCGATATTTCATTTGCCGATGATCTCTAAACATGGTACGAATAGAAGCGCTCTATAATTGTTATCGAGACATGCCCTCTTTTCTCTCTGCTATCGACTCGAATTGGACTATATTGAAAGAGGAGAGGGAAATAGCAATATTTGATCAGGAGTAGCTAATTAGGATTTTCATTTGAGCATACAATTATCAACTTAAAAAAGTGGGGGAGAACAAGGAATTTGCTGGACAAAATTTTTGACTGGATCATCCCTTTGATAGGTGAATACGAAATGGCTAAAAGTCGTGGAACGTAGCTGCGTCAACACGTTCGAGGCAATAATGGAGTGGTTTTGGGAAAAGCAAGGAATGAAGCGTTTGGTAACGATTCTATTCACAGAAACATTTTCTGATTAGAAGTGATTCTTTGTTATTCTTTTCCTGAGAACAATTTCTAAGCATTTTAAGCCATTTGGGGTGCGCATGACAACGCTTCTTGGCTGGGGAAGAGTTTTTTTTTCAAAAATAGTTATTTTCTATTTCTATTCCGGGGAACAATTTCTGAGTAAAAGAACGCGTTTGGTAACTACACAAAATTTCTACTATTGGAATAGAAAAAGAATAGAAATGCGTTTGGTAACGCAACAGTTTCTTTTTTGTATTTATTTGTTTTTTATTCTTGCTCACGGCGGCGGCGGTGGGTGGCTTCCGGCGTTCGGCTACCGGCGGTGGCGGCCGGTGTCGGCAGCCAGCGGGCAGGCGTCCGGACGCTAGTGTTCGGTGGTTGGCGTTCAACATTCGGCGGCCGACGGCTGACGTTCGTTGTCCAGCGTCCGACGGCGGCCAATGTCAGTGGCCGGCGGCCAGCATGCGTCTAGCGACCGGCGGTGGCGGCCGGTGGCCGACGTGTGTCCAGCAACCAGTGGCCGGCGATCAACCAACGTCCGACGGCCGACATCCGGCGTCCAGCAGGGGCAGCCGGTGACCGGCATCCAGCGGCGGCCGGCGACCGGCGGTGGCTCCAGGCAGTTGGAGGTGGCCACGGCAAGAGAGAGGAATAAAAGAAAAATAAAGAAGAAAATTAGCTTATTTCTAGAAATTGTTCCCGGGAACAAGAATCAATTTTTTTTTTTTGTTTCTCGTTTCTGCTCCAAATCTATTTCCGGGCTAACTTTTTATTCCGGGGAATAGAAAACAACTTGGCGTTACCAAATAGGTTTCTGTTCTTTTTTTGTTCTAGGGAACAAACGAACAGAAATTGGGAGAAACAGAAACGTTACCATGCGCAGCCTTGATAACTGTCCAAAATTTTTTATTCTGAAATAGAATTGTGTTTGATACTGTGCTCAAAATTTCTGCTCAAAATCATTTTCTTTTAGGCTCCGTTCCTTTCGCGGAAAATAATTTCCGGATTTTCTGACGTTCGTTTCACGGAAAATGAATTCCTTGGGAAAAATGTTTTCCATGAAAGGAAAAAAGTATTCTAAATTAAGGGAAAATATTTTCCACTTTTGAAAAGTGGAAAACATCTTTTTCACTTGTTCTCTATTATCTCACACCTTTACAAATCCTCAGTTCTTCCTCCCCATTCTTTTTCTTCTTTTCTTTTTTGGTTCAAATTATTTTTTAATTTTCTTTGTCTTTTTTAATTCGAATTATTTTTAATTTCCTTTTTCTTTTCTATTTCTTTTATTTCTTTTATTTTTTATTTATTTCCCATCTTCTTCTTTCTTGGCTAGTCGTCGGCCATTGTTAGGCGAACCTCAAGCTTGTCCATCTCAAGCTTACGCTCTGCACTCTTACTTATCATTTTCTTTATTTATTCTATCCTGGAGTTGTACATTGCTCAAGTAAAGGACTCTACATACTTTGCTTCTTTTTTCTTTTGTTTATTAGAACACAAAAGACGCAGGGGGAGAATAGGCCACTCAATTGGAAGATTTTCATGATGGCTGTACATGCTTTGCTTCTTTTCTCTTTTACTTCTTTTTAAAATCCATACGAACATTTTTTAAAGTAGATGAACGTTCGGCGAAAATGAAGGAACAAATATATGAAGTAAGTTTGCCTAGATTTAAAGGCAAGTTCATATTTGATGGATTTATAGGTCTGTAAATGATGCATGCCTAAGTGATGAAGTCTTAGAAAATATTTTCCTTACCGAACACAGGAAAATATTTTCTGAAACATTTTCAAGTTTTAGCCAAACACTAGAAAATATTGTAATTTTCCTGGAAAATGATTTATGGGAAAATATTTTCCGGAAATGGCCAATTTTCCGCGAAATGAACGAACCCTTAATTTTTAAATACTTTTTTTTACTTATTTCATTTTTTTCTTTTATTTTTTTCCTTTATCTCTCCTATTCTTCTTCTTCAAGTGGCCGGCGACCTCACTGGAGTGTCGTCGGCCCTTGTCGACCGAGCCTCGCTGGGGGTGGGCGAGGCCCTCATGGCCACCGATGAGGCTCGGCCTTGCCACATTGCGAGGCTCGCCCAGCCCCGCCGAGGCTCGGCCTTGCCAAATCACGAGACTTGCCCAGCCTCGCCAGATCCGGGAACAGAATCAATAATCCAAAAACGCCGATTCTTGTTCCCGGGAATAAATCTAAGAATCAAGCCAATATTTTCTCTTCATCTTACCTTTTCTTCTTCTTCATCTACCGCCACCGTTGCGGTTGCCGTCCGCCGTCCGCAGATCATCGCCGTCGGTCACTGGCAACCGGTCCGACGAGCTCACCGGAGGCAAGCCTAGCCACCGGCAAGGCTGAGCCTCGGCGGGGCTGGGCAAGCCCTGCCAGTGGCCAAGTGGGCCTTGCCCACTGTCGAGGCTCGGCCAACGAGGGCTGGCCTCGTCGAGGGCTGGCAATGCTCCAGTGAGGTCGCCAGCCCCGGCGACCAGCCACTTGAAGAAGAAGAATAGGAGAGAGAAAGGAAAAAACGAAAAGAAAAAAAAAAGGAAAAAAGTAAAAAATTATTTAAAAATGAAAAGAAAATGATTTGGAGTAGAAATTTTGAGCACGGTACCAAATGCAATTCTATTCTTGAATCAGAAATTTTGGACAGTTACCAAACGACTTAAAATGCTTAGAAATTGGTCATAGGAATAGAATAAAAAAAATCATTTCTGATAATAAATTGTTCCCATGAATAAAATCGTTGCCAAACGTACTCTAAGTGTTTTGAGGTGTCAGCGCTGATAATCTTCCAAGTACTTTTATACCTTGATTTGCTATGCTCTAGGTGATCTGTAGATTCTAACTTGGGGGGATGAAACATGACTGAACGAACCCTTTCCCTCTTCGGCCTAGCAAAATGTCAGTATTTCAAAGCCGTGCATAATGGAAAGCCACTTTTACGAGGAATTTGTTTTCTCTCTAAGTTTTCCAAGGTTGAAAATGAATTTGAAAATCGCTCATCCTGGTCAAACTCTTTTATGTTTACCCATGCAAGTGGTGGGTACTGTTGGGGATGCGGTCGACTTTTTATTGAGAAAGGAGTGCGGGACTCGACATTCTCTTGTTGAAAGATGCCTTTTCTTTCTGTAATTACTGAACAATCGCCAATTCTTCGGAAGCTGACACGATCTTTCCATTGTGTGTTTTGCTTATCTTAAAAAGTAACTTCCATTCGCTAGTCTTCACTTGATTTTGCTTATCTTGTTTCATGTGTGACTTTCCCTTAAGGCAGTCCACATCCCATGTGAATTAGATAGATCACATGAACAAGTTATGGTTCTTCTTGCTCTTTTTTCAACGCATGCGATCTTGCTTACATGATTTTTGGTAAGTATCCCAATGTTCCTTGTTACATGCATATGAGAATTGTAATTGGCAAAAACTGAAAACTTTGTGGACCCTTCCAATACCATAAAGGGCCGATGTTTGGATCTCCAAATTGAGTAGACGGACCTCATGTTTTGGCAGAGCACAAGATTAGTTTTAGATTGGAAGACATGATGCAAAACAAATTCAGTATGGAAATTGCTGAAAATAAGCAGCAACAAGAGGGACCTCAACAACAACTTATGAAAAGATAATAATAATAATAATAATAATAATAATAATAATAATAATAATAATAATAATAATAATAATAATAATAATAGTAATAATAATAATAATAATAATGACAATAAGAATAATAATAACAATAAGAATAATAATAATAACAAATAACAATAATAATAATAACAATAATAATAATAACAACAATAACAATAAGAACAACAATAACAACAATAACAACAACAATAACAACAATAACAATAACAATAACAATAACAATAACAATAACAATAACAATAACAATAACAATAACAATAACAATAAGAATAAGAATAAGAATAAGAATAAGAATAAGAATAAGAATAAGAATAAGAATAAGAATAAGAATAATAATAAGAATAATAATACTAATAGTAGTAGTAATAATAATAATAATAATAATAATAATAATAATAATAATAATAATAATAATAATAATAATAAATAAGTGTATACCATGATTTTTCTGTCTATCAATAATTGCATGCATTGCACGATGGATGTGAAGACGACGGATTTGCAGTCATTGTGGAAATTCCATTTTCCCTAAGATTAGTATAAGCGTTTCTTATTTAAATCATTCAAAATAGGGTAAGTTCCGACCCGCAAGAAAGGCGTAACGATCTGGGCACCAAGGAAAATCCCGAATTGGATTCCAAATTGACAGCCAAAGGGAGTGGCGATGCCATACGCAAAAAAGGAAGAGACTCATAGAATGGCAGAGGCTCTTTCATTAATGGAAATTTTTTGATGTAGTGAGTAATAGCTCTGGTTATTCGCTGTTCAAAAACCAAAAAGAAGAATTTTTTCGAGGGGGAAATCAGAGATGATATAATGCATTTTTATTACAATTTTTTTGGCTGATGATATCTGATTTACTTGTAAGTTTTACTGGGTACGCCTTATTCCTCTATTCAATCCTTTTCCTTCTTCTTGTTGCTACACAAAAAAAAAAGTGATTCCATTTCTACCATTATTATTCATTTTGATAGTTTCTGCAATTCCATGGATTATACCTGATCAAAAAGAAGAATCTACTTCAACCGATATGCCCTTAGGCACGGCCATACATAACATAGAAATCACACTTGGAAAGGGTGGACAATTAGCTAGAGCAGTGGGTGCTGTAGCTTCAGCTTCAGCCACTCGAATTTTCGATATTCCTTTTTATTTCTCATCAGACGAATGGCATCTTTTTTCAAGAACCACCTAAAGTTCGTGTCTGGTACTGCATGGTTCCACTCTGCAAGAACTCCGAGTCGAATGGATGAGAGAAGGTAGGGTTCCTCTACAAAGTTGATCCATGATTTATGTTTCATCTTTCGTTTCTTTTTTGTTTGTTTCGAGAAAGAAAGAATATCTTTTACGTATCCCCCCAATTGGTTAACCGTATTTTGAAACACAGAAAAAAATCATTGGCTTACTTCTAGCGATGGGGGGGGGAAGAAACATCTGTATTTTCAGAATTGGGGTTTTACATGTGCAATTTCTTTTCCGTCGAGGTGCAATTTAAACTTTCCCAATTTTTATTTGTTCGAGTAAACTAAGCCCTCTCGGGGTCTTGCTTAAGAATAAGAAAGAGGAATCTCGGTTTTCAAGTCCATGGCCAAGTCCTTAGTACTTCTGGGGTTGCATTGAATAAGTTTCTTCAGCTTGAGTTGGGTTAAAAGCACGGAATGTATTTGCACCATCTGTACAAGAATATGTGGAGCTCAGCATGTCTGGAAGCAAAAATAATCAAGTTATTAATGACTGGACAAAACCAAGAAATAACACCTCACGTGCGAAATTATAGAACCTCGTCGCGTTTTTTTTTTTTTTTTTAAAGGCGGAAATGATTGCCCTTCTCCGACCCTTACTGCTCAACCTAAGAGCGGACAGCTGGAACAACCTATTCTTCTTGAATACGCTGATAATAATAATAATAATAATAATAATAATAATAATAATAATAATAATAATAATAATAATAACAATAACAATAATAATAACAATAATAATAATAATAATAATAATAATAATAATAATAAAATAATAACAACAATAACAAGAATAACAAGAATAACAACAACAATAACAATAACAATAATAACAACAATAACAATAACAATAACAACAACAATAACAACAACAATAACAAAAACAATAACAATAACAATAACAATAACAATAACAATAACAATAATAATAATAATAATGGAAAAGATACATAGTTATCGTGTCGGCTTGATCTAGCCCATGGTAACTTCAGAACAAGCTGATCGTTTGAAGAATACGATGCAGAATTTTTCCATCTTTTCACCGTCCTTAATATTCAGTAGCCTTAGAACTTTAAGACTTGCTTAGGATGGCTTCCAAGTTTCCCCAGTGATTTATCCAGTGCAATGTGGAAATCACTAAAAGGAACCAGCTCCATCTAGCAGTTTTGGAGAAATTCATATGCATCCACAATCGAAACACACTATCTTGACGATATTTTATTGGATATCACTATAAAGATATGGAGACCTAAATACAACAATTTGAGTAGAGGTTACCAAAGACGTACTCGTATTTTAACTTCCCATCACGCAATAGTTCCAGCAAGTGATCTATCATTCTTCCGCACTGTGTCACATCATTTGAACTCATCCAATTATGCAGCCAAAATCCCCTCAAAGATGTGCTTTATGATTTAGGAATTAATTCCAGAAGTCAACAGTACTGACTATACAATTGAACATGAGATATCACAGTGAAATCGGGAAGGAGACAATAATAGAATAGTTGTTTCTATGCCTTCTTTGCTCTAGATCTTTTACTAAAACGCCTCCTATGGGTACAATTGAACTTTTGCATGAGATATCACAATGAAATCAAGGAGACAATAGTAGAACCATTGTTTCTATGCCTTCTTCTTTGCTCTACATCTTTTATTAGAACGCCTCCTATGGGTACAAGTTTCTCTTCTGATGTTCAGCACCTACTGCAGGCTTAAAGATGCCTGAGCTATGCCACAATCACTACTTTCGATTAAGGGATCAAGTGATATTGATTCTTTGGCCCTAAGAAATCCATGTGGATAATCGCTTGATCTCACGCGCATGATTTTCTCACCAATCCACAGTTTGCTTCATTTCTTAACAGGTAATTACATTGCCTCGCCCCCCTCCCAAAAAAAAAAAAAAAAATACTCCCCGCGAGATTGAATATATGGAAGCATTGGTTTACACATTCCTCTTAGTCTTGACTCTAGGAACAATTTTTTTTGCTCAAATTTGGTTGCGTCAAATACTGAAAGTGAGATTTTGGGCCAAGTTTTAGACAAAAAATAAAACCATAGGGCATTGACCAAGACCGAGACCAAAACATAGACAAGTCAAATTGTAAGGCTTGACTAAAATAACCTCATAACCATAGGTGGAAAATTTAGTTCGCCACTTCTTAATTTACCTTGAAGATGAAAGATGAAGTTGATACCGTAATTGGTTTCTTAGACATCCTACCATATGTCACCATGGTTCCTCCCCGCCTAAGAACAAAACGAAATCAGCTCTCTTCGGAAAGATATAGGAAGCACTCAACACTACTTTAACACTTGTCGCACCTAAAAAAATTCATCACCAAGGAAGCAGCATTGCCACCAACACAGTTTAATCCAAGGGCAGGTTCTTTAAGATCACCCTAGTAGCAAGTCAATTAGACGTAAATAAAGAACTCAAGTGCCAATGGCTAAACATGGATGTGTGTCCATGCATGAGAATATGGTAGGATGGGTTAATGAATGCATGATACCAGTAGACTCTTGACATTCTTTACTTCTAATTGGCTCTCAGTGAACACTTCTCCAGCACCGAGTTTCTTCAAGGCCTCTTTTGCTTCGTCAGAGCCAGTTCTGTCACGAAAGAAAAGGGTCATGAAAGCACAATAAAAACCAAATTTAGTTACTGAAATGCAGTGCTAACTGCTAAGTTGAAAAAGAAATTACGAATTCTACTAAATTCGTCCTAGATGTCACACAGGAACTAATGAGCTGGCTAACCAGAGCTCTACTAAATTAATGTGTCAAGCATCGCAAAATGTTCACTGACCTTTTTTGTGTCTCATCACAGAATTAAAAAAATCACTATAGGAAGTTGCAAAGCAAGAGAGGTCTTAGATATACTAAAAGTAATTTTCCACCAGCAACAACAGAAGATGGAATTACCAATGCCCCAGTAGTATGATGATCTAAACATACCAGCGATCAACATCTAGAACACATGATGACTGCAAAAATAGTAGAAGCAGCATGAATAGTAACAAGTCACTTCTGATGAGCAATGCAGAAACATATCTTTTCACTTCACATTACAATTAACTGCCTTTGCCTTCAATAGATTCATATATCAAGTCCTAATCTTTCCTATACATGTTACCTCATCACAAAACCTCATCTTTATATTGGCAGATTGAAGGATGTTAGTTGATGTACCAAAACCAACCTAAAGTACTGTCTTACTTTCTTTGATAAGTTCAACATAATCAGTTTCTCAAAATGCCCTCATAACAGATCCATTCTTGCATGCCAATGCATGAACTAATGCTCAGTTAGCCTCATAGATTCCTGCCCATTGTAGCACCTAGCTAGAGATTATAATTTCCTCGAATCGGTGATCACACTCTGTGTTACTTAAAGTTTGAAAGGGTCAGCTACAGCAACACAAGCTCAAGATCCACTTCTCCCTGTTATTCAATGCAAGAGATCTCTGTCAATCACACCATCTTCCATAAAAACCTGAGATACGAGAATGCTGAATATTTTGGCACATTTTCAATTTGTAAATTGATATACTATTGCCACAACCAAACATAATCAACATATTTGTGCATCTGGCAATTGTTCATAACTTTTAGTCCACCAGCAAGGTTTGTAATTAGAACAGCAAAAGACAGAGTTGCCACAAGTAATTCAGTCACCAAAGAGTTCCAACTTGTCATCACAGAGCTTGAATTTCAGATATAATTCGGGCTGTGTAACCATCCAAAGTTACTTTAGAAGCTAAGTAGACAAGAGCTCAATGCTTTCCCGCAAGGGGCAGGCTTGCTAGCAATGGTTAAGGCAGATCACTGAAAAGAGAAATAAAAGCAAACCCACACATGCCTTTGCTATCTAAAGTCTACACAAAAGTTTTAAACAACTATAGTTTGACATAAGTTATACAGTGTCAAGGTTACTGAAAGCTTTCAAAAGAGCACCTGTCCCTGATTATGTTGATGCTATGGATGCCGCGGGATTTCGCAATTTGAATGAGGCATCGACCCACCATACTTGTAGCCCCATTTTGCAAAATAGAATCCCCTAATTATCACAGCTGATTAGGACAACTTACAAAAGTTGCTTACGGTAAAAGTTGGGGGACAGCTAAGAGGACTTTTGTACTGTCTATATACCTGGTTCCAAACAGGTGAAGTCTTCAAGCATTCTCAAAGCGGTCGGAGGATTAATTGAAATTGTTGCGGCATATTCAATAGGAGAATTCTTATCAATTTTTTGCCACACACTCTGGTCTTTCACAATATAAGTCTGCCATGTCCTTGATCACAAAAACTATTTCACCTTTCAACACACTCAAATTTACAATGGGCTAAGTGCTAGAAATTGTTCTGCATAACAAAACAAGTCAGTACTTATGGAATGCAAAAGTATCTTTTATTTATGAAGACAAATACTAAGATGTGTATAACAGTTTTCATTTTCTTTTGGTTGATACTCCACTCGTTTCTCTTCTGCATCTAATCAAATTTTCACCAGGTTGAAAATGTTAAACATGCTGGAGCAAATATAGAAGATTATCCTTTGGCTGGATAAAAAATTATTCGGAAGTGGCAAACTAGATGAGCATGGCTGGTGCACTGTTAATCTGATATCACTTTAAGACTTAGGTAATACTAATGTTTACCAAAAGAGAGTGGAGAACCAATGACCAAATCACCAGGAGAAAGATCCTTCACGGCAGAGCCAACTAAGTGCACTTCGCCAACTCCTTCACGTCCTCCGACTGCGGGCAGTTGTGGCCTCACCGGATACACACCTAGATCAAAGTTTATGCATGAATTATCAAATAAACCTCACGGGAAGTAATAAATAGTACATGGATGAATTATGATCTGACTTTGTAACTACATATCAATATTCCTCAGGAACTGGAGCAACAATTGTCAAAGTCAAACAGTGAAGTCATAAAAGATGCATTAGCCGCCTCAGAATCTCGCAGTTAGACTTTTATTATCTTCCAATATGTCAGCAAACAAAGATAAACTCACCCTGACATATAATCCACTCGTCGATCAAGCCCATGTGTGAATAATGAGTAAGAAGGCGCCGGTCGCACATGAGGCATAAATAGGACATTATTGCAAATCATTTTAGTTTTTATCGTGAATTCAGGTTACTTTCTAAGGATGAAGCGAAGCCTAAAATCAAATTTATAGTACACAGAAGCCATCACAGTTATGTCAGTAGCCTCGAAGTCCCCGAAACATCGAACTCCTCCGCGATTTGCTCAGTCCACCATAAAAAACAGCCCAAAAACGTTCGCCAAAATCAAGCTTGACCGTTGAGCTCGGATCCGAAGGAAAGGCCGATCCGTTATCGAGGCCCGCCCATCATTTCAACGGGCCCAATTCACGGCCCCTGAACATCGAACGAGTAGACGCTGCGCGATTAAGCCACTCTCTCTCTCTCTCTCTATGGACTGTTGAAGCTCGCTCCGTTCGTCTTGTAGCTTCATCTCCAGCGATCTTGATTGAGAATGAGATAATCCTATATTACTTATTTTTTCTCTTAAATCTTGAAAAGAGTTCCAAGTCTACCAAACATTAATCGCTCTAAATTAACTGGAAGAACGATCACACTAGGTGAACCATTAGACGTGAAGACACAAGAGCAAGGCCAAACGATCCTCATTCAAAGCAGAACTGATTCTGACCTTCATGTTAACGTGATAAGTAGCAAACACCTCAAATCACGGACTCAATTTACCAGCAATATCTCACGCTTAATGGCCTTCCAAAAATCGACTCGAATGTATGCAATCGGCACAAGCGAAGAGGGAATAACATGAATCACTCGAGACCAAACATAAATTTAGCAATGAAGTCAACGGTCCAAGTGTGCACCAGCAATAAGATGGAAGCGGCCAGAGATCAAAACTGGGGATACCTGACCTGCATTTGACGAAGGTAATCAAAGGAGCACTCTTGAAGGCTCTCGGTTCCAACATGGAGGGGAAAACAAGACTTCCAAATTCGAAAAAACTTCTACACGAGTCTCAGTATACTGAAAAATGACTACGAAGTTCATTTACCGCAAGAAAAATCATCCTAAAACAGTTTTGAGGAAAACAATCAGACACGCAGAAAACATTCGGATGAGAGACTAGATGCAAAAGAAACAGGGAACGAGTCACGGCCATATCAATGTAAAGGCAACGCGGCACGCTTGGGGTCATCAAGATAGCCTCGGACGCAACCGGTTTTCACTCCAGCAGAGGCGAAGGCTCTTTTTCTCTACCTCATGAAAACAGAGTACGACAGTTTAACCTTGAGTAAGGGCAGTGACTGGACGTGATTGACGAGTGGATTGGAAAGAGGAGGCCTCTGAAGCGGCGACTCCAAGAATTGGAAGCGGTGAAGAGAGAGCGAGCGAGAATCGAAGGCAGTGACAGTAGCGACCGAGAACGGAGACGAACAGAGTATGATTGTAGAGGTGAGGCTCGATGTACCGTGACCGGTTACAGCAACAATCGGCAGACAGAATGGAGGAGGAAAAAATGAAGATGGAAACCAGAGATGCTGAAGGTTACAGTAGCTGGAGAGTGGAGGGAGGTTGGACGGTGATGCAGTGGCCGGAGGTTGAAGGTGGGGGAAGTGGTGGCTGGCGAGGGCACGAGTTTTTCACCATCGCCTCACGGAGTCGTGGCAGAAAGCAGCCGTCCCGCTCGCCTCGTGCTCGTTTTCGCGGCTTAGCTCGCAATCGGATCGGTGCGTTCCGGTCATGCTTAAACTACGCTCGTGATTTTCTCCGATGTTCTCTTTTTCTCTTCTTCTTCTTCTTTTTTGTCCGTGATCGAATCGACGGTCGTGGTTTCGTCGTGCAGGCCTTCGTTCGGCATCGCCTTTGACATCGACAGCGTGGTCCTCCTCGGTCACACTCCCATCGGCGGTTCTCCGCGCGCGCTCAGGAGATTGTACGACGATTCTGGTAAAGCTTTCGCCATCGCTTGCTGATATACCTGCGAGGCTTATGTCGTGCTGGTGATCTTGCCGTTTCGCGTGTTTTACAATGTTCTACGTTGAGAATGCATGTCTTTTTTCGCTGATCGATACCGAGTTTTCTGATAGACTGTAGGGGCGGGGGATATCGAGATTCGTATCTGCTATTTGATAGCCAGCTGTCACTTACTTTACGTTCTCCATCTTTTCAGGAAAGTTGAAGATACCTTTCGTGTTCTTAACAAATGGTGAGTGTTCGTGATTGGTAGACTTCGATAGGTCCTAGTAATTGCTTTAACGTGTTAGTAATTTTTGCTATTACATTTCTCACTTTCGATAATGTGACCCTTCAATAGAATTATCACCGGTGAGTGCTGTAATATAATGGTCAAACTAAAGTTTTCAAGTTGCGTGCTGGACATCATATGCTTATTGTGGTTATTATTCACTTATCGGCAAGTATTGGTACCTTTAAGATCTAATAGAAATCGTCTTGATGATTTTGAGATTGCTGCTATCTTATGTTTTTAGTCATTTAAGCAATTTGAATCTGTGACGCCTTTTGAGATGCCCTTACCTATAATTGTTCAATA
Organism: Eucalyptus tenuipes; assembly: GCA_014182365.1. NCBI lineage: Eukaryota > Viridiplantae > Streptophyta > Magnoliopsida > Myrtales > Myrtaceae > Eucalyptus > Eucalyptus tenuipes. The sequence continues at coordinate 23,615,328 of CM024538.1, read as the reverse complement.
TGTTTCTCCCTTGAAATAAGAAATTTCGCTTGTTAATTCTTGAAGAAGCGATAATTAGTTTTTACTGCAGGCTGCTAATAGCAATGGATGATGCAGGAGGTGGCTTTTCTGAATCCTAAAGAGCCCAGGACTTAGGTCAACTCCTAGGAGTCAACATTCTACCTTCACGGGTAGTTCATCTCTTGTGTTACAAAATCTGCTTGCCCTCACGATTTTGCTTGTTATCAGGTCCTGAACTACTTTGTTTCGTTTCTCTCTCATATTTTGACCAAGATAATTTGCAGGTCATACAGGGCCACACACCTGTTAAACAACTGGTGAATAGGTAAGGATTTGTTGGATTATCTCCATGACCAATGTCCAATGAGAAATGTGGCATGCTAATGTAAATCAGGACTGAGCATTTTCGATAACATTTACTTTTTTCATCTATCTCACTCATGATTATTAAAATCTGGGATCGCGAAATAAAATATTGTGCATGTGTATTATTAGCTTAGTAAGAATTCTCCTGTACAAGAATTATTTATAAGTACACAATTTAGTAGGTTCAAAACTGCGAAATTGGACTTTATTGAATGTACACATCTTGTATGTGTACGTGGATATCACAGAACACATCTAATATCTTCATCTCATGTGCTTTCTTCTTGGAAACCAGGGAAATGCACTACATATATTATATCATATGAATTGAAAAGACATAGAAGAGTACGCATGGATGTACTAACTATTCTAAGAGAATTCTGAATAGGCTTTTCTGTTTTACTAATGAATATGCTTCTCTATTTTATTCATCTGTTTCCTAATTGAGGTTTTTGCACAGATTCGAGAACGAACTTGTCGTTGCTGTTGGCAAAGGAGAACCTTATGCTGTGATGTCTGAATATGGATACAAGTAACTATTTTTACAACTTCTCTAGGTTTGCAAATGTACTCAGCAATGTCTCAACTATTTTCTATGCAGAAATGTCCTCTCAATTGATGACTACACTAGCTACTTTGATGCTATTGATCCACTGGCACCGTACAAGAGATGGACAACTAAGCCAGACATTGACCAGAATAGCACTTCCAATGACAGAAAAATTGCTGTACAAACACAAAGAGTTCAGGTAGCATTTGTAGTCAGTGATTCTGTTGACTGGAGCAGAGATATCTAGGTTGTGACCACTCTAAAGGATCTTGTCCTTTCTTAGATTATCTAATTCGGCTGTCGAGTCCATACTGGGCTTGTCGCCACGCTAGTTCTAAATCTTTGAACTGATTATTAAAAGACACGACACTTTGTTTGGTTGTTCAGTAACTGCTCTGCAACTTTAGTCATCGTCTTTTTAAAAGTCTAGTGGGTGCTGACATCTATTTGGAAAAGGTGATAAAATGGAGTGTTATCATCTATCTGTATGTCTGTGTATATTAAAAAAATTCTGTGATACTCAAGTTTGGGTTAGGTGCTCTCCGACATATTAAGAACTGGGGGGGCTTCTTGGAAGGGAGGCTTGAAAGCAACCGCACCTGTTTTTTTGCAAGTAATAACCTCGAATACCAGGTAAGCTATGCCATTTGTGACGCCAGCTGCAATCTTGAGTTTTTGAATCCTTGGTGGAACTAACGACTGGCTAATGACTAGCTGACAAAGTGCAAAGGCAGGCTACTTTTCCTGCTGAACGTCCGGGTATGGGAGCTTTCAGGATTGCATTAGAAGCAATCTATAACTGGTAAGATAGTGAGGTTTCAGCTTCTCAATGTTTAGTTCTGCATGGAGTTTGATCTAATATTCTACACAAAAAAATTAAAGAAAGGCCTATAAGATCCTTGTGTGGGCCTAGTTTACCTCAACGCAGCAAAGTGACATGCATTAATCTTCAATCTTGTGTTATGCATTGTTTACCTGTCCCTGTTCTGCAGAATACATCCCATTCCGTTGGCGTATACATCGTATGGGAGGCCAAATCCATTTGTCTATGGAAATGCTAAGACTGTTAAGGAATCTTATGCCATCTTTGTTAAGCAACCTAGATGTAATACATCCTCTGGAATTCGTTGTTTCAGAACACTATACATGATAGGAGATGATCCAAAATCGACATTAGAGGCATACGACGGGTATATTTCATACTGAGAATTGTATTTTATCATGTCAGTAATTTTATTTCCAAACACAATCACCACTATTGATGACAACTCCTTCAGGCAGGAGATCCTTGGTTTTCTATATTAACAAGGACTTGGGTATTCAAGGGAAAAGATAATCATTCAGAACTTCCCGTGGACGTGGTAGGTATTCGTACTCTTAACAAAATCCAGAAATTTCTCTATCTGTCTCTCCCATCTCTCGTTGCATGTATGTAGGGGGTGAGTTGATGGTAGGTTCCTAAGTAAGCGAATCATGCGCATTCCAGCATGTTCACTTCTTTGGTTTAGAGATTTTAGATAAGTGATCCTATGGAAAGTCATGGTTGAGACTGCAGATCATTGATTCCACCATGAAAGCATTTAGGAGTATAGTACATTGTGTAATCACTTAGGCCTTCTTTGGTTCACCTTGGAGTAATAAACAGGAAGTGGAATGCCATTGCAGCTCATCTTTGGATGGATTTATGATCATAGAATCAAAGTGCCTAGTTAACGGATACTCCTAATTCAGAACTGGATTGCTCAGGTAGAGGTGCCACTGGGATTCCTAGGAGGAAAAAACATTCACGAACCCAACACGCTCAGTACTCCTGAGCTTCATAAATCTTCAAATCCTAGAAAGCCAGAACACACACACACACACACACACACACACACACACACTCTCTCTCTCTCTCTCCATTCGTCATCTTCAAATCCTTCCATGGGAGTTTCGCCTGCCTCTTGATTCCATGCCCTCACATTCCTCTACAAGGTGAGATTATTTCTCTTTCTTGCTATTATGAAACTTGCGTGGTCTGTTAATGGAGATGCCAACTGCATGCATCACGTTGGCTTGGGAGGGGATATAAAGTTCCATTAACACACTTGGCTGAGTTGCTGTCACTCCATTTGTTCTCTCGATTCTCTTTCTCCTGCCTCTTGATTTTTGGGAGATGTCCCAATCTTCCTTCTTACATGTATATGCGATGTGACATAATTGGGACAATTTTCATAAATATCGGGTTATCATGTTTATCTGATGATAGACTTATTAAAATGAGTTATGAGACTATTTTTTGATTATATGAATGACTTAAATTCAAAATAATATGGGTATTAAATAAGTTCACTATTTACGCTCACTTCATTTTGGAAACTAGTTTAAATATGGAAGTGCTTTAGAAATATGAGTCAAGTCAGATATTAATTAGGTCGAGTATGAGTAACATGATTTATGTTGTATGAAAATAGTCAAAATGGATAAAATATGTTAATTTGACCATTTTCGACTAGATTCAATTTATGCATTTGTCGGGTCTATCCAGCGTCTTTTGTTATGGCATTGGAATCATTATTGCGACCTAAGGGTAGCGACAGACTCGAGAGTGCAAAAGTTGGGGGGAGAAAACGATGAGATGGCGAAAAAAGTCGGAGGAATAAGATTCTAAACACACACGATCGTGGCCGACGGTGATGAGACGACGGACTTTGCCTTCACGTCGTTTTTCCCATGTTTCATCTTTAATTCTATCGTTCTAATTAGCTGGCGACATGGCTGTCTTTTAGTATCGTTCAGACAGGAGTCCCGTGACCATAAGAGAGATGTGGACAAGAATAGACCAACACGAGGACTGAGGTTAGTGGTCTTTTGATGTGTCCATCTAAGACGGTTTAAGTTCAGGAGGATCTTAGAACATTTTCCTACGTTTATAGAATACTCGAAATAAAAACGAATTGACAGTGGGTGGCTTATATCCTTAACAGTTCGGCTCTAAAATAAGTTTTTGTGGACTTGATTTTGGATAGAAGAGTGAATTTTATTTTTCAAGTCACGTCTGTAATCCTGTTTTGCATGAAATGTTGCTGTATGTTCTATAAATCTTATGTCGAAACCCAGTTCAACAATTGATCCCGCGGGCTCATAGCGAGATCTACCTGATTAATGATCGAGATGATATCAGGTCACACATTTTGTAGAGCATATAATAATTTCTCGTTTCGGACATGATTGTTTTTCTTGGCCCTTCACCGAAATCTTACCACCTTAGACCGTGAATAGTCAAACACATGTATCATTTCAATGGGCCTAATTCCCAGCTCCTGAACATCGTGCATGAAGACATGATCGAGTCATTCTTCCTGAAGCTTCATTTCCAATTGTTGCTGGCGACTAGCCGGAGAAAGAAGGGAGTAAAGAAAAAAAAAAACGAAAGAAAGAAAAAAAGAAAAAAAAGAAAAGAAAATATAAAAAGAAAAATAGGAATAAAAATCGAAAAAAATATATTACAATATTACTAAAAATTATCCATGTCGGCGTCGATGGTCTTGTGTAAGACGCCTCGTGTTCATGTTAGTCTTTGGCCGGTCAATTTTGATCGGACGAACTGAATGGACATAAATATAAAAGGTTTAATACTCATTTGATAAAAAAATATTTGAAATTAAATTGACACAATTATAATAGATTTATAATTGTTTTGATAATTTTTTGGGTCTTTGGCACATGAATGAAATTTCCTAGCTTTTTGTCCAGATGTCTTCAATCATTATAGTACATCCTCAAAGAAGAGAGGTGATGCATTGATTAAAACACTTTACCTAACCCACCCCATAAGAAGAGGGAGAGGGGGGTGTGGGTTTGAAGCAACATTCGAGAGTTATCAGGACAAGTGATGCATTGATTAAAACACTTTACCTAATCCACCAACCCACCCCATAAGAAGAGGGAGAGAGGGGGCGAGAAGTGTGGGTTTGGGGCAGCAATGGAGAGTTATAAGGACGAGTGATGCATTGATTAAAACACTTTACCAAACCCACCCCATAAGAAGAGGGAGAGAAAGGGGGGGGAGGGTTGTGGGTTTGGGGCAGCAATCGAGAGTTATCAGGACGAGTGATGCATTGATTTAAACACTTTACCTAACCCACCCCATAAGAAGAGGGAGAGAAGGGGGGTTTGGGGGCGGCAATAGAGAGTTATCGGGACGAGGAGGCCACCAAATGAAAATTCTTACTTCTTTGTAGGTTGCCTAAGCATTGGAGCAACATCATTCACTGGTATGCTCGGTCCTCCTTCTTGTGAAGGTATATGTGCAAGCACCTATTTCCGCTCATATTATATCTCGCTGAATTCCATGTTGAATCATTTCGATCTCATGCTAAGATCATATGATCAATTCATCACGATAAAAAAGTAAATTGCCTCTTGAATTAATGCTTTACAATATGTTTGTAAGTTCACCGCTTGAATTGAACTACCTCCACAGGGTTTTCTTGATGGAGAACAATAACCATCCACAAACTTATCCGAGTTTCCAGTACTTCCCTCCTCCATCGGCATGGATAGATCCAAATTCCGTATCATCCGACGACAATAACACTCCAACGTGGGTTATTGTTGGTTTAGTCATTGTTGGCGTCATGCTTTGTGGTTTCCTTTTCTACTGCATCTACATTTGGAGGCGAGAGGAGAAAGCGGGGCCGCCGGGGCCGCAAGGGCCACCGGGGCCGCAGGGTCTGCCAGGGAAGGTGGGACCGCCGGGGCCGCCGGGGCCACCGGGGCAGCCGGGGCCGCCCGGGCCCCGGGGGCCGCAAGGGCCACCAGGGTCGCCGGGGCCACAGGGGCCGCGGGGCTGCGGGGGCGCGCGGGGGCCACGGGGCCGCCGGGGCTGCCGTGGCCGTGCCGGTAAGGGCGGTGGCGGTGGCGGCGGTGGCAGCAGAGTGGGGGTGGCAACGGCTGCGGTGGGGCAATTAGCCGACACGGATGACCCATTTATTTGTGAGAATTGCAAGCATGGAAGAGTACTAGCTTTTTTCAAGTAAAAATGCCTTGTGGGCACTGGACAGAGCGGCATGTCTAATCTAGATAATAAATGAGACAGAAATTACAATAGTTTTTTTTTTATCTTATTGTATGCTTATGAATTTAGAAGCTTCTATTTGTGTTTGTGTGTGAAACTTGAATGATGCACGATGATAGATCGTCTACTCTAATGTACAATGTTGGAGATTCGATGTGATGAATAACTTTTGTGTTGGAGGGTTTTTCAAATTTCTTCCTATAATACATGAGCAGTTTTACGGTCATCGATAAATAAATTTTTGAATTATAACGAATCATAACTATTTACATTTTTTCGTAATTTCTATACAAAATGTCATAAATCGACCAATCAATCCAACATACATAATAAAAGAGTTCCTGCTCTTGGTGGAGAACTGTTTGACAGATTTGCTCTATTGTTGCCTCATATTCCAAAGAGAGTCATCGGAACTAAGTTAGCCGGTGATACCGGCAAAATAGAACGGACTATTTTATTCGATTTTTTGGGTGGGCTTCGTACTCCAATATGTACGGGGGGATCTATTAATCCCTACTCGAAATGAAGTGCTGAGGAAGGACATATCCAAGAAGTGTTCTGTGAGTATATGGAAGTGCGGTTGTGACATATAATCCTGAAAGTCTGACGATCAATGGATGAGATGACATCAATTGTTTCTCATAGGATCCAGCTAGCATAACGATTCCTTAATTTATATCGGTGTTGGTGTGGCTATGGTTTTCCATTGCCAAAAGATGGAAATCGGAAGAGCAAAAGGAGCAGTGGGATGGGATCCTTATAGTTTATCTAAAGAAATAAAATCCAACTGATGATGCCTAATGAAACCCCACATTGCCTTTTTAGTAACTTCCATTGTTCATCGATGTAATTAGGCTTAGCCTCGTCGCCCTCTAAGGGATCATGCGCTAAATTGCAAGAAATCAAAATCAGTATCTTGTCTTACTATAAACTTCTTAATGACGCAAAAAACAGAAAAGTAAAAAGATAAACAATTATTAAAAAATCACTACTAGACAACCATACCACCAATCAAACACGAGGCTTGATAGAGTCGGAAGATAAAGCATTCGAATGGCATGACCAAGCTATGCAGAAGGTACAATATATGATTAGGAAAAATAGAAAGAAACATCGTATGTAACAAGTTAAATGAGTAGAATCGATCTTTTAATAATGGAGTTGAATGAGTTCAATTTTGAGCCCTATATACTATATTGAGTCGAGCTTGAGCACAGGGATTTGAAACCCAATTTTGTTCACATTCGTGATTTAATATCAAAGCATTGATTTCAAGTCAGACTTTGCGTAGAAATACTACTTCAAATCAATAAATAGCTCGATCGCATCTTTATAATTTTTTTGTTAAATGAATTACCTTATCTTACAGTCCTTGGGGCATGACCCCACTAAAAATATATTATAGTTCCATCCTTGCATGCCGACAAGTATGATGCGAGTCGTCTTCAAAATTTCACAAGCCTCCTCCGAAACATGAACATATCCAATCAGAGCACGACTCCTGAAAAATAAAACTGCAATCAATCTTGCAAGAAAGTTTGAAAAAAGGAATATTGGAGCATCTCTTCTTATCGTGCCCCCGGACGAAACCGATTTGGACGAAACCCGCAGTAAACATCCATTTCTCAGATCATAATATAACACGAATTGAAGTGTTATTGACTGGGGCAGTTCTGGGAAAAGCAAGTAAAATGCTTTGGGCCGATGAGGACACGACTGGGGCAGAAATCATATTTTTCGCGACGACGGAGACCATAAAATCAAATGCTATTGGTCGGAAACAGAAATCATACTTTTTCACGACACGACGAAGACCATAAAATCAAATGCTATTGGTCGGGGACAGAAATCATACTTTTTCACGACGATAAGCACCAAATCAATTCTAATCTACATGACCAAAAAAAAAAATTCTAATCTACATTATATGCAAAATGGAATTTTTTTTTTTTATATTGTTGGGATAATAAAGTAATTAAAGTAAGATAAGCACCAAATCACTCAAGATCATATATCATCCAATGAATGGGAATAAGAAAATAATATCCAACTAATTTGAAATTTCGCGAATAAAATTGATGAAGTGATCTTAAGCCTTAAAGATCAAAATATCAATTTTAAAGATTCCCGCGGAATCGATAATTCCATTTACGGCCTTATAGGTGGAATCAAAGATTAATGTGGTTGCGAATTAGGAAAATGTTTAAATTAGATATCAATCTCATCAATCTAGGCAATATGATGTTTAAATCAAATTAAGATGAGATTTTTTACCTAATTGCCGAATATACTTCCAAATTTGAATTTGTCAATGGATGGCTTGCGAATGGGTTCACGTCTCACGACAAGGTAGTGATAACCAACGTTGAGGGCTACCTGCGGCAAGGTCCAAAGCAGTGGGACTCCAGCATTGCTCAATTTGGACTGCGTGGTGACATGGTTTGGTTCAGCAATGCCTTCGGGAAGAAACTGCAAAAGAAAAGAGACTAACTTTTCTTTCCTTTTTTTTTATTGCTCTTGTGAGTCCTTCCTTTTCTTCGTATCTTTCATGAAGATTGCTGAAAGGTTGGCAATAAGCCGGGATTACCGGAAATAGCGTCGCTTGCTATTTGTTCACTAATCACTCATTGGAAAGCTGTGACAGGAACTTTGGAGATTCGCAAATCGTCGGTGGTTCTGGACAGTGACAACAATGCTAAAGACCAACGCCCAAGACTTGTCGGAAGCTGGTTTTGACGGTCTCCGGGGCTGAGAAGCTGGTTCTCGCCGAAACGCTGGTTGATGGGTGTGAAGTACAGCGCTAAAACTCACGTTCTCGGTTAAAAAAATAAAAAAAAGCAGCAGATCGGCAAAGGGGGTGGGGCGCCTCGACCGAGGACAGCAGATTCACATCATCATGCAAGGAGTAGCGGCGGTCGACCAACAGGGAGGGGCGCTACGAGGGGGTTTTGGCTAGGAAGGAGCTTCGGAATAGAGACCACTCCCCCTCATACGTGTTTCTCCATTCTCCCTCTCCAAGATCTCTCTCTTCTCTCGTGTGTTCTCTCTATGTGTATTCTATATTATGTGCTCCAGGAAAAAATTCGCTCTCCCCTCCCCCCCGACTCGAGTGTCTCAATTATATATTCTTTTTTCTGCGCATTATCTTGACATATTTTATTTCCTTTTCTATTTGGCAGAGACATTCAGTCAATATTCATATTGGACTAAATCTTTTAATAACCAAGCGCACATGAATGGCCGCTTCATGTGCAATCGGTGGCCGCATATATGTCACTCTCTCTTTTTATTTTTTGTTCATATAACCCACTATGCACAAATAAAACGAGGATTACGCCGATTGTTCCCCTCTCTGCCACGTGACCAAAAGATTTTAAGATATTGCTTTTTTTCAAATTCGTCTCTATCTCAACATTCATGGCCTCAACTAAAAATTTTTCTCACTACGGGCTTGGTCTAATCTCGTCAGGTTAAAACTCAAAACCATCAATACCAAAAAAAAAAAAAAAAAAAAAAAACCCATCTGTCGCCAGTCCAATGCAAAATGTAATACGATTTAATATTTTTGTTTAGGGGCTAAAGTTTAGTCCCTAATTTTCTATGTAATAAATAAATGACTGGGTCGCCAAAATTTAGATGTCAACAATAATTTAAAGGATTTTACTAAGGACAGTGAAAAAAAAAATCATCATTTTTGAAATTTTTTATGAGAACTTGAGATGGAGTTCGAAGCTCTACACTATAATTTAGTTTTTAATATTAGAGTGGAATCGAGCCTAATGCGAGTATATATATATTTATTGAGTTGAGTGCAAGCACGAGATTGAGAAAACCTAATTGTCATATTTCCGAGATAATTGCACAATCTGTCCTAAAATTATTATACCGAAATTTCAAACCTATCAAGATATAAACTTTTTAACTGAAATAACGTAGTCTTAAACTTACAAGGAAAAATGCAATAAAACATTTCAGCTAAAACTCATTGAATTCATCAAACGTGGCGTTTCAATTATTTTCGACTATTTAAGTGTCACGACCACAGCATACATGGTAAGACGAAGCTGTTTTTCTTCTGATTTAAGCACCCGATGGAGAAATGTCCATAGGCTTATTTTTGGAATTTAATGCTCTCCCTTGCGCCTTATTGTAGGCCAAGGCACGAAAGAAAATAATGGGAATCCATCCTTTTCCGAAAGTAGATGCACTAGTGGAAGTACCGCTTGTCACTTCCATGTCATCAACGAGGCTATCTAATCATTCATTGTCTCGGTAAAAGACGATGATCACATGCTTCCGTTGGCCGGCAATTAGTACACTGCTAAGCTGTCATCAAAATAGGATTGCATCTCCATAATTTTATCCGTTTGTTTGTTGATGCGATGGCTAAGAAAAATGGTCCGTCCATGTTGCTTCTTTTGGCTTTACATAATCTCCTCCATTCAAAAGGTGTTTTAATTTCCAATCTAGTTTTTGACTACGACGACCAAAAAAACAGATGCCATTGGTCCATGAGAAAAACTAATGTTGGCTGATGAAAAGCTGTTAAGAGTATTATTGCCTATTTAGAGCACATAGATATTTTGCTTTACTTTTGGCTCGGATGATTAATTAATATAACGAGAATGAAGATGGAATTATAGCACAGATGTAAATGGAGTGTATCTTTGATTAAGAGAATGATTTAAAATACATTTCATAAAACTAATTATTTATATTACTTATAAAAATAAACGAACTAAAAATATGTTTACTTTCTACGAAAAATGTTTGGACATAAATTATTATGAATGATAAAAATATTTCTTCTTAAATAATTATTTCCAGTGATATAAATGATAAATTTTAGGAAAATATTTATCAAATTATTTATTTTTTGCGAAACAAAAAAAAAGTCTAAATTACCAAATTGATTAAAAAATTCTTTTCTTAGGTTGGGGTTAGAGTGGAATTCCATGTTGAATTATGCTCACTGAATGAAGCCCATCTCTTAAAATAATAAATATGTTGTACATGTAAGAAATGGAATGCGTCTCCAATCAACTATACAAATCGCATAACGGAAAGCTAGGGATAGAATCAGGATGAAGAACCACACAAGATCCTTGAACATTTTCCCAATTATTGTCCTCTATTTGATTTTATGGTTTGGGATTCCTTTCATGATTCCATGACCATTAGCCAAACATTACATTAAGTGTTTTGAGGTGTCAGCGTGGATAATCTTCCAATTACTTATAATCTTCCATTTTGCTAGGCCCATCTCTTCAGCCTAGCAAAATGTTAGCATTTCAAAATCGTGCATGATAGGAAGCCACTTTTGGGGGGAATTTGTTTTCTCTCTAAATTTTCCAAGGCTAAAAATCAATTTGAAAATCGTTCATCCTGGTCTACCTCCTTTATCTTGAGAAAGGAGTGTGGTCCTTGACATTGTCTAGGCGAAAGATGCATTTTCTTTCTGTGGTATCTGAACAATCGTCAATTCTTTGGAAACTGACATGATCTTTCCATTTTGTATTTTCCCTATCATAAAAGTAACTACCATTCACTAGTCTTCCATTGATTTTCCTTATCGCATTTCATGTATGACGGTTCCTGAAGGCTGTCTGCATCCCATTTGAATTAGGTTAGATCAAATGAATAATTTATGGTTCTTCTTGCTCTTTTTCTCAATGCATGCCATGTTGATTACATGATTTTTGGGAAGTATCTCTACGTTCCTTATTACGTGTATATGAGAATTGTAATTGGCAAATCGAAAAACCTTTCTGGACCCTTCCAATACCAAGTGGGCCGATGTTTGGATCTCCAAATTCAACCATCATGTTTTGGCAGAGCATGAGATTAGTTTTAGATTGGAAGGCATGATGCAAAACAAATTCAGAATGGAAATTGCTGAAAATAAGCAGCAACGAAATTACGTCAACATAAAAGATGCATAACTTATGAAAAGAGAATAATAATAACGGAAAAGATACATAGTTATCGTGCCGGTTGATCCAATGCCTAAACTTCAGAACAACTGATTGTCTGAAGGATATGATGCAGAATTTTTTTATCTTCTCATTGCCCTTAAATATTTAGTAGCCCTAGAACTTTAGGACTTGCTTAGAATGGCTTCCAAGTTTCCCCAGTGATTTATCTAGTGCAATGCGGAAATCACTAAAAGGAACCAGCTCCGTCTTGCAGTTTTGGAGAAATTCATATGCATCCACAATCCAAACACACTTTCTTTAAGATAAATACTATTGGAGATACTATGAAGATATGGAGACCTAAATACAACAATTTAAATGGTTGTTACTGAAGACACACTCGTATTTTAACTTCCCATCCCGCACTAGTTTGAGCAAAAGATCTATCATTCTTCTGCACTCTGTTATATCATTTGAACTCATCCAATTATGCAGCCAAAATCCCTCAAAGAAAGATCCTGAAAATCATGAGAACCATCATCGCATTGGTTTATACATTCCTCTTAGTCTCGACTCCAGGTATAATTTTTTTCGCTCAAACTTGGTTGCATCAAATAATGAAATTGAGATTTTTGGCCAAATTTAGACAAAAATGAAACTAAAGGGCATTGACCAAGACCGAGACCGAAACATAGACAAGTCAAATTGCAAGGCTTGATTGAAATAACCTCACAACCGTAGGCCAAAATTTTAGTTCGCTGCTTCTTAATTTACCTTGAAGATAAAAGATGAAGTTGACACTGTAATTGGTTTCTTAGACATCCCACCATATGTCACCATGGTTCCTCCCTGCCTGAGAACAAAACTAAATCAGCCCTCTTCAGAAAGATAAGGGAAGCACTCGAAACAAATTTAACACTTGTTGCACCTAAAAAATTTCATCACCAAGGAAGCAGCATTGCCACCAATGCAGTTTAATCTAAGGGCAGGTTCTTTTAGATCACCCTAGTACAGAGTCAATGAGATGTGAAAAAATAACTCGAGTGCCAATGGCCAAACATGAATGTGTGTGCATGCAAAAGAATATGGTAGGATGGGTTAATCGATGGATGGTACCAGTAGAATCTTGACATTCTTTACTTCTAATTGGCTCTCAGTGAACACTTCTTCAGAACCAAGTTTCTTCAACGCCTCTTTTGCTTCATCAGAGCCAGCTCTGTCAAAGGAAAAAGCCAGTAATCAAAGCACAGTAAAAACCAAATTTAGTTACTGATGTGCAGTGCTAACTGCTAAGTTGGAAAATAAATTAAGAGTTCTACCAAATTTGTCCTCAGATGTCGTAGCAGGAACTAAAGAGTTGGCTGATGAGAGCCCTGCTAAATTAATGTGTCAAGCACCATGAAGTGTTTTCTGACCTCTTTCGTGTCTCATCACAGAATTTTTTTTTTTTTAAAAGGGATGAAATTCACTCCAAGCCAGTTGCAAAACAGAGAGAGGTCTTAGATCTACTAAAAGGAAGTTTCCACTAGCAACCAAAAAGATGGAATTACCAATGCCCCAGTAGTATGATGATCTAAACATACAAGCAATCAACATCTAGAACACATGATGACTGCAAAAATAGTAGAAGCAGCATCAACAGCAACAAGTCACTTCTGATAAGCAATGCAGAAACATATCTTTTCACTTCACACTACAATTAACTGCCTTTGCCTTCAATAGATTCAAAAAACAAGTCCTAGTCTTTCTATACATGCTACCTCGTCACAAAACCTCACCTTTATATTGGGAGATTGAAGGATGCTAGTTGATGTACCTAAACCAATCTAAAGTAATGTCTCATTTTCGTTGATAATTTCAAGATAATCAGTTTCTCAATATGCCCTCATAACAGACCCATTCTGGCATGCCGATGCATGTACTAATGCTCGGTTAGCCACATAAATTCCTGCCCATTATAGCACCTAGCCAGAGTTAAAATTTCCTTGAATCAGTGATCACACTTTCTGTTACTTCCAGCTTAAAAGGGTCAGCTACAGTAACACAAGCTCAAAATCCACTTCTCCCTGTCATTTGATGCAAGTGATCTCAATCAATCAGACCACCTTCCAAAAACCAAACCTGAGATACCAAAATGCTAAAATATTTTGGCACATTTTCAATTTGTAAATTAATCTACCACTGCCACAACCAAACATAATTAGCAAATTTGTGCATCAGACAATTCTTCTAAACTTTTAGTCCACCAGCAACTTTCATAATTAGAACAGGACAAGACAGAGTTGCCACAAGTAATTGACTCCCCAAGGAGTTCCTACTTGTCATCATAGAGCTTGAATTTAGTTATAATTCAGGTCGTGTAACCATCACAAGCTACTTTAGAAGCAAGGTAGACAAGAGCTCAATGCGTTCCAGAGAAAAAAAAAGGGGGCTTGTTAGCAATAATTAAGGCAGGTTACTGAAAAGAGAAATAAAAGCAAATCCACACAGGTCCTTGTTATTTAAAGTCTACACAAAAGTTTTAAACAACGGTAGTTTGACAAAAGTTATGTAGTATCAAGGTTACTGAAAGCTTTCAAGAGAGCACCTGTCCCTGATTATGTTGATGCTATGGATGCCACTTCGCAATTTGGATGAGGCATCGACCCACCATACTTGTAGCCCGATTTTGCACAATCGAATCCCCTAACGATCACAGCTGATTAGGACAATTTAGGATAAATTGATTATGGTGAAAGTTGGGGGACAGCTAAAAGACTCATGTACTGTCTATACACCTGGTTCCAAAGAGGTGAAGTCTTCAAGCATTCTCAAAGCGGTCGGAGGATTAATTGAAATTGTCGCAGCATATTCAATAGGAGAATTCTTATCAATTTTTTGCCACACACTCTGGTCTTTCGCAATGTAAGTCTGCCATGTCCCTGAGCACAAAAACTATTTCACCTTTCAACACACTCAAATTTACAATGGGCTAAGTGCTAGACATGGATGTTCTGCATGACAAGACAAGTCAGTACTAATGGAATGCAAAGTATCTTTCATTTAAGATGACAATCACTAAGATGTGTATGACAGTTTTGATCTTTCTTTTGGTGGATATTTCACTCGTTGCTCTTCTGCATCTAATCAAATTAAACTTTAAACATGCTGCAGCAAATATAGAAGATTATATCCTTTGGCTGAGTAAGAAATTGTTCAGAAGTGATCAACTAGATGAGCATGGCTGATGCACAGTTAATCTAATATCATTTTAAAACTTAGGTAATACTGAAAGAATGTTTTACCAAAAGAGAGTGGAGAAGGAATGACCAAATTGGCAGGAGAAAGATCCTTCACGGCAGAGCCAACTAAGTGCACTTCGCCAACTCCTTCACGTCCTCCAACTGTGGGCAGTTGTGGCCGCACCGGATACACACCTAGATCAAAGTTTATGCATGAATTATCAAATAAACCTCACGTGAAGTAATAAATAGTACATGGTTGAATTATGATCTGACTATGTAACTACATATCAATATTCCTCAGGAACTGGAGCAACAATTGTCAAAGTCAAACAGTGAAGTCATAAAAGATGCATTAGCCGCCTCAGAATCTCGCAGTTAGACTTTTATTCTCTTCCAATATGTCAGCAACCAAAGATAAACTCACCATGACATATAATCCACTCGTCGATCAAGTCCATGGGTGAATAATGAGTAAGAAGGCGCCGATCGCACATGAGGCATAAATAGGACATTATCGCAAATCATTTTAGTTTTTATCGTGAATTCAGGTTACTTTCTAAGGATGAAGCGAAGCCTAAAATCAAATTTATAGCACACAGAAGCCATCACAGATATGTCAGTAGCCTCGAAGTCCCCGAAACATCGAACTCCTCCACGATATGCTCAGTCCACCATCAAACAGAAGCTCAAGGCAGGTCAACCTCGAGCGAACCAGCAGTAACACAGGAGAAACGCTAACCTTCGATGCTGTTGATGTCGGAAGGATTGATAGGCGCTCAGGAGATTGTACGACGATTCTGATAAGGCTTTCACCATCACTTGCTGATATACCTGTGAGGCCTATGTCGTGCTGGCGATCGTGCTGTTTCACCTGTCTTCCAATGTTCTACGTTCCGAACTGATTGCTACCGAAATTTCTGATGGACAGTAAAGGGTGGCGGATATCGAGATTCGTATCTGCTATTTGTAACCTTCTGTCACTTACTTTATGTTCTACATCCTTTCAGGAAATTTGAGATACCTTTCGTGTTCTTAACAAATGGTGAGTGTTCGTGATTGCTTAAATGTGTTAGTAACCTTGACTATTACATTTCTCACTTTCGATGTGTGTTAGCGAATGTGACCGTTCTGTAGAGTCATCACCGGCAAGTGCCATGATATGATGGTCAAGCTAAAGTTTTCAAGTTGAATGCTGGGCATCATACGCTTGTTGTGGTTGATTATTCACTTATCAGCTAGTTTTGGTACTTTTAAGATCTAATAGTAATTGTCTTGATGATTTTGAGATTGCTGCTATCTCATGTTTAAGTCATTCAAGCAATTTGAATCTGTGACGCCTTTTGAGATTGCTGCTATCTCATGTTTAAGTCGCTCAATATGCTAGTTTTGGTTGATACTTAGTTTTTACTGCACGCTGCTTATAGCAATGGCTGATGCAGGAGGTGGCTTTTCTGAATCCAAAAGAGCCCAGGACTTAGGTCAACTACTAGGAGTCAACATTTTACCTTCACAGGTAGTTCGTTTCTTGTGTTACAAAATCTGCTTGCCCTCACGATTTTGCTTGTTATCAGGTCCAGAACTACTTTGTTTCGTTTCTCTCTCATATTTTGACCAAGATAATTTGCAGGTCATACAGGGCCACACACCTTTTAAACAACTGGTAAATAGGTAAGGATTTATTGGATTATCTGCATGACCAATGTCCAATGAGAAATGTGGCATGCTAATGTAAATCAGGACTGAGCATTTTTCGATAACATTTGCTTTTTTCATCTATCTCACTCGTGATTATTAAAATCTGGGTTCGCGAAATAAAATATTGTGCATGTGTATTATTAGCTTAATAAGAATTCTCCTGTACAAGAATTATTTATAGGTACACAATTTAGTAGGTTCAAAACTGTGAAATTGGACTTTATTTAATGCACATTTATTGTATGTGTACGTGGATATCAAAGAACACATCTAATATCTTCATCTCATGTGCTTTCTTCTCGGAAACTAGGGAAATGCACTACCTATATTATATTATATGAATTGAAAAGACATAGAAGAGTGCGCATGCATGTACTAACTATTCTAAGAGAATTCTGAATAGGCTTTTCTGTTTTACTAACGAATATGCTTCTCTTTATTCATCTGTTTCCTAATTGAGGTTTTTGCACAGATTCGAGAACAAACTTGTGGTTGCTGTTGGCAAAGGAGAACCTGCTGCTGTGATGTCCGAATATGGATACAAGTAAATATTTGGACCACTTCTCTAGGTTTGCATATGTACCCAGCAATGTCTCAATTACTTGCTTGTGCATGCAGGTGTGTGGGTGGGGGGAGGTGAAGAGAGAGAGAGCTTGGCAATAGGGATAAAGATATGTATATAATAAAACTGATATTGATGGATATTACTTTAATGTCTAGGTAATACATAGGAGCAAGCAATGTTAGTAAAAAGCACTCAAGTTCTCAGGGACTTGAGTAATCACAGAGGAGTCCTCTCTTTAAATCATTTTAGTTGTCTGTGTTTTCAATACTGTTTCACCCAGAACGCGCATTCCAACAACTTGATTCTCTTCAATTTCTCTCTGGTTGACCCTCTTTCTAATTGTATCTTTTCTAAGCAGAAATGTTCTGTCAATTGATGAGTACACTAGCTACTTTGATGCCATTGATCCACTGGCACCGTACAAGAGATGGACAACTAAGCCAGACATTGACTAGAATATCACTTCCAATGAGATGGCGAAGAGAAAAATTTCTGTGCAAACACAGAGAGTTCAGGCAGCATTTTTAGTCAGTGATTCTGTTGACTGGAGCAAAGATATTCAGGTTGTGACCACTCTAATGAATCCTGTCCTTTCCTAGATTATCTAATTCGGCTGTTGAGTCCATACTGGGCTTTTAGTCACACGAGTTCTAAATCTTTGAACTAATTATCAAAAGACACTAGGCCTTTGTTTGTTTGTTCGGTAACTACTCTGCAACTTTAGTCATCATCTTTTTAGAAGTCTAGTGGGCGCTGAAATATAGTTTGAAAGAAGTGATAAAATGGAGTGTTATCATATATCTATCTGTCTGTGTACATTAAAATAATTCTGTGATACTCAAGTTTGGGATTAGGTGCTCTGTGACATATTGAGAACTGGAGGGCTTCCTGGAAAGGAGACTGGAAACCAACCGCACCTGTTTTTTGCAAATGATGACCTATAATACCAGGTACGCTATGCCATTTGTGATGTGAGCTGCGATCTTGAGTTTTTGAAACCTTAGTGGAACTAAAGACTGGCTGGTGACTAGCTGACAAAGTGTAGAGGCAGGCTACTTTTCCTGCTGAACGTCTGGGTATGGGAGCTTTCAGGATTGCATTAGAAGCAATCTATAACAGGTAATAGTGAGGTTTCCGCTTCTCAATGGTTAGTTCTACATGGAGTTTGATATAATATTCTCCACAAAAAATTAAAGATTTGCCGATAAGATCCTTGTGTAGACCTAATTTGCCTCAATGCAGCATAGCACATGCATTAATCTTCAATCTCATGTTGCGCATTGTTTACTTGTCCCTGTTCTGCAGAATACATCCCATTCCGCTGGCATATACATCATACTGGAAGCCAAATCCATTTGTCAATGGAAATGCTGAGACAGTGTTAAGGAATCTTATGCCATCTTCATTAAGCAACCTAGATGTGGAGAATACTACAAACTATGGAATTCGTTGCTTCAAAACCCTATACATGATAGGAGATAATCCAAAAATCAACATTAGAGGTGCACGGCAAGTATATTTCATACCAAAAATTATAGTTTATTATATCAGTGAATTTATTTCGAAACGTAATCACCAATACTGCCAACAACTCCTTCAGGCATAAGATCCTTGGTTTTCTATATTAACAAGGACTGGGGTGTTCAAGGGAAAAGATAATCATTCAGAGTTCCCTGCTAACTCGGTGAGTATTTGTACTCTTAACAAAATTTACACATCTCTGTCTCTCTCACTCTTCCTCGTATGTATGTTGGGGTGAGTTGATAGTAGGTTCCTACGTATGTAAGTCGTGTTCATTCCAGCATGTTCACTTCTTTGGTTTAGAGATTTTATATCTGTGTTCCTAGTGGAAAGTCATGGTTGAGAATGCAGATCTTAGATTCCACCAGGAAAACATTAAGAAGTATAGTACATTGTGCAATTTCTTAGGTCTTGTTTGGTTCACTTTGGAGTAAGAAAAGGAAATGAAATCCCATTGCAACTCATCTTCAGATGGTTTTATGATTGCGGAATCAAATTACCTAGGTTATGGATTCTCTTTAGAATGCAGAATTGGATTGCTCGGGTAGAGGTGGTACTGGAATTCCTAGAAAAGAAAAATATTTGCAAACTGTACCCACTCAGTAGTCTGAGCTTCATCCTCTTTAAATCCTACAAAACCAGAACTTTCTCTCTCTCTCCCTCCCTCCATTCATCATCTTCAAATCCTTCCCACGAGAGTTTCGCCTGCCTCTTGATTCCATAGCCCTCACATCCCTCTACTAGGCGAAATCCTTTCTCTCTCTTGCCATTGTGAAACTTGTTTGGATTCTTTAGGTCTTTAGGGAGACATCAGCGACAAGCTTCACGTTGGCTTTTTTTTTGGGGGGTAGGGGGCGCATAAAGTTCCATTTACCAACTTGGCTGAGTTGCTGTCACCCCATTTGCAGTTCTTGTGACTGGTCTTTGACTCAAAACACAAAGAGGATAAGAAATAAGAATAATGGATTAAGGTAACTTCTGTGCAGTAGTTTGAAGTTCATAAAAATGGCTTCATCTTCATCGCTGTGGATTTTGTGCGAAAAATGCTTGACTTGCAAGATTTTGATGAGTTTTATATATTCGGTTCGTAAAAATGCTTGTGTGAACTGTAAAATCACTTGGAGGACAATGATTGGGAAATTGTTGAGGGATCTTATGTGGTTCTTCATTCTGTTTCTATCCTCCGCTTTGTACATGTTGACTGGAGACACTTTCCATTTCTGACATGTTTTAACCTCATTTGGCAACTCACATGGGACATTTCTCTCTTCACTGGTAATTTGAGACCAAACAATAAAGGGAAAAAAAAAAAAACCCCACTCCTAGGAATTTGATTGCTTAGATCAGGATTCCTTTTCATAATTGCATGGCCATGAAACATGGCCTTAAGTGTTTGAGGTGTCTCATACTTATATACCTTGATTTGCTATGCTCTGGGTGATCTGTGAATTCTAACTTGGATGACTGAGCGAACCCTTTCCCTATTCAGCCTAGTGAAATGTCAGTATTTCAAAACCGTGCACATTTTTTGTGGGGAATTTGTCTTCTCTCTAAATTTTCCAAGGTTAAAAATGAATTCGAAAATCACTCATCCTGATCGAACTCTTTTATGTTTACCTATGCAGGTTGTGGATACCGTTGAGGATGCTGTCGACTTTATCTTGAGAAAAGAGTGCGGTTCTTGACATCACCTAAACAAAAGATGCCTTTTCTTTTTGTGGTATTTGAACAATTGTCAATTCTTTGGAAGCCGATACGATCTTCCATTCTGTGTTTTCCCTATCATAAAAGTAACTACCATCAGCTAGTCTTCTATTGATTTTGCTCATCGTGTATGTATGATGTTCCTTGAAGGCAGTCCACATCCCATTTGAATTAGATTAGATCAAATGAATAATTTATGGTTCTTCTTACTCTTTTCTCAATGTATGCAATGTCGATTACATGATTTTTGGGAAAGTATCCCAATGTTCTTTGTTACGTGTATATGAGAATTGTAATTGGCAAATCTGAAACTTTTATGGACCCTTACCAAACGGCGCGATGCTTAGATCTCCAAATTCAGCTGTAATAGACGGACCTCATGTTGCATGAGATTAGTTTTAGATTGGATCGCATGATGTAAAACAAATTCAAAATGGAAATTGGTGAAAATAAGCAGCAACGAAATTACCTCAACGGAAAAGATACATGACTTATGAAAAGAGAAAATGATAATAAGGGAAAAGATACATAGTTATCGTGCCCGGTTGATCCAGCGCCTCAGAACTTCAGAACAAGCTGATCGTCTGAACGTTATGACGCAGAATTTTTCCTTCTTCTCACCGCCCTTATATATTCAGGTTAGCCTTAGAACTTTAGGACTTGCCTAGGATGGCTCCCATGTTTCCCCAGTGATTTATCCAGTGCAACGTGGAAATCACTAATAGGAACAAGCTCGCTCCTGCAGTTTTGGAGAAATTAATATGCATCCACAATCCAAACACACTCTTGAGGATAAATACTAGTGAAAATTACTATAAAGATATGGAGACCTAAATACAGCAATTTGAGTAGTTGTTACAAAAGACAAACTTGTATTTTAACTTCCCATCACGCGCTAGTTCCAGCAAGTGACCAGCAAGTGATCTATCATTCTTCTGCACTCTCTTACATCATTTGAACTGATCCAACTATGCAGCCAAAATCCCCTTAAAGAAAGATCTTGCAAACCATAAGAACCACTATTGCATTGGTTTATACATTCCTCTTAGTCTCAACTCCAGGGATATTTTTTTCGCTCAAATTTGGTTGCATCAAATACTGAAATTGAGATTTTGGGCCAAATGTAAACAACAAATAAAACTTTTAAACAAAAAATAAAACTATAGGTCATTGCCAAGACTGAGACCGAAACATAGACAAGTCAAATGGTAAGGCTTGACTAAAATAACCTCATAACCATAGGCAGAAAATTTAGTTCGCCGCTTCTTAATTTACCTTGAAGATAAAAGATGAAGTTGACACCGTAATTGGTTTCTTAAACATCCCACCATATGTCACCATGGTTCCTCCCCGCCTGAGAACAAAACTAAATCAGCTCTCTACAGAAAGATAAGGGAAGCACTAAACACGAATTTAACACTTGTCACACCTCAAAATTTTCATCACCGAGGAAGCAGCATTGCCACCAACGCAGTTTAATCCAAGGGCAGGTTCTTTAAGATCACCCTAGTACAAAGTCAATAAGATGTAAATAAAGAACTCAAGTGCCAACGGCCAAAAATGGATGTGTCCATGCATAAGAATATGGTAGAATGGGTTAACGGATGGACAGTTCCCGTAGACTCTTGACATTCTTTACTTCTAATTGGCTCTCAATGAACACTTCTTCAGCACCAAGTTTCTTCGACGCCTCTTTTGCTTCATCAGAGCCAACTCTGTCACAGGAAAAACACGGTCATCAAAGCACAGTAAAAACTAAATATAGTTACTGATATGCAGTGCTAACTGCTAAGTTGGAAAAGAATCAAGAATTCTACCAAATTCGTCCTCAGATGTCATAGTAGGAACTAAAGAGCTGGCTGATGAGAGCCCTGCTAAATTAATGTGTCAAGCACAACGAAGTGTTTCCTGACCACTTTTGTGTCTTATCATGGAATTAAGAAAAACGGAGGAAAATTTCACTCCAAGGAAGTTGCAAAATAGAGAGAGGTCTTAGATCTACTAAAAGGAAGTTCCACCAGCCACCAAAAAATATGGAATTACCAATGCCCTTCAGTATGATGATCTAAATATACAAGCAATCAACATCTAGAACACATGATGACTGCGAAAATAGTAGAAGCATAATCAACAGTAACAAGTCACTTTTGATAAGCAATGTAGAAACATATCTTTTCACTTCACACTACAATTAACTGCCTCTGTCTTCAATAGATTCAAAAAACCACTCCTTTTAGTCTTTCTACACATTTTACCTCATCACAAAACCTCATCTTTATATTGGGAGATTGAAGGGTGTTAGGTAATTTACCTAAACCAACCTAAAGTACTGTCTTATTTTCTTTGATAAATTCAACATCATCAGTTGCTCAAAATGCCCTCATAATAAAACCATTCTGGCATGCCAATGCATGTACTAATGCTCAATTAGCCACATAAATTCCTGCCCATTGTAGCACCTACCCAGAGTTAAAATTTCCTCGAATCAATGATCACACTTTGTGTTACTTCAAGCTTAAGTGGTCAGCTAGAGTATCACAAGCTAGATCCACTTCCCCGTGTTATTCGATGCAAGAGATCAATCAATCACACCACCTTCCAAAAAACAAACCCGAGATACCAAAATGCTACATATTGTGGGGCATTTTCAATTTGTAAATTGATATAACATTGCCACAACCAAACATAATCAATAAATTTCTACATCTGGCAATTGTTCATAACTTATAGTCCATCAGCAACCCTCATAATTAGAACAGGAAAAGACAGTTTCCACAAGTATAATTCGGGCTGCACAACCATCCAAAACTACTTTAGGAGCTAAGTAGACAAGGAGCTCAATGCATTCTTAAAAAAAAAAAAAAAAAAAAAAAAAAAAAAAAAAAAAAAAAAAGGGGCTTGCTAGCAATGGTTAAGGCAGATCATTGAAAAGAGAAATAAAAGTAAGCCCACACATACCCTTGCTATCTAAAGTCTACACAAAAGTTTTAAACAACAATAGTTCAACAAAAGTTATATGGTGTCAAGGTTATTGAAAGCTTTCGAAAGTATATGGTGTCAAGTTTACTGAAAGCTTTCAAAAGTTATAAGGATAAAGTTATGTATCTAATAAAATTGCTATTGAATATGTCTAGGTAATACATAGGAGCAAGCAAAGTGAATAAAAATCACTCAAGTTCTCAGGGACTTGAGTAATCGAAGAGAAGTACTCTCCATAAATCTTCTTAGTTGTCTGTGTTCAACACTGTTTCATCCAGAATGAGAACTCCAACAACTTGATTCTCTCTCTCTCTCTCTCTCTCTCTCTCTCTCTCTCTCTCTCTACTCTAGTTGACCCTCTTTCTACTCGTGTCTTTTCTATGCAAAAACGTTCTGTCAATTGATGAGTACACTAGCTACTTTGATGCCATTGATCCACCGCCACCGTACAAGAGATGGACAACTAAGCCTGACATTGACCAGAATAGCACTTCTAATATGATAGGAATAAAATTGCTATGCAAACATAGAGAGTTTAGGCAACATTTGTAGTCAGTGATTCCGTTGACTGGAGCAAAGATATCTAGGTTGTGACCACTCTAAAGGATCTTGTCCTTTCTTAGATTATCTAATTCGGTTGTCGAGTCCGTATTGGGCTTTTTGTCACGCTAGTTCTAAATCTTTGAACTAATTATCAAAAAACACGACGCTTTGTTTGGTTGTTCAGTAACTGCTCTGCAACTTTAGTCATCATCTTTTTAAAAGTCTAGTGGGTGCTGACATCCTGTTTGGAAAAAGTGATAAAATGGAGTGTTATCATCTATCTGTCTGTCTGTAATACTCAAGTTTGGGTTTAGGTGCTCTGTGACATATTAAGAACTGGGGGGCTTCCTGGAAGGGAGGCCGGAAAGCAACTGCACCTATTTTTTGCAAATAATGACCTCGCATACTGGGTAAGCTATGCCATTTGTGACGCCGGCTGCAATCTTGAGTTTTGAAGCCTTGGTCGAACTAAAGACTGACTGATGACTAGCTGACAAAGTGCAAAGGCGGGCTACTTTTCCTGCTGAACGTCTAGGTATGGGAGCTTTCACGATTGCATTAGAAGCAATCTATAACAGGTAAGATAGTGAGGTTTCAGCTTCTCAATGTTTAGTTCTGCATGGAGTTTGATCTAACATTCTCCACAAAAAATTAAAGAAAGGCCTATAAGCTCCTTGTGTGGGCCTAGTTTACCTCAATGCAGCAAAGTGACATGCATTAATATTCAATCTTGTGTTATGCATTGTTTACTTGTCCCTGTTATGCAAAATACATCCCATTCCGCTGGCGTATACATCGTA
Source organism: Eucalyptus tenuipes (assembly GCA_014182365.1). Taxonomy (NCBI): domain Eukaryota; kingdom Viridiplantae; phylum Streptophyta; class Magnoliopsida; order Myrtales; family Myrtaceae; genus Eucalyptus; species Eucalyptus tenuipes. The sequence goes on along the minus strand of CM024538.1, from coordinate 23,590,407 downwards.
TGGGAGGCCAAATCCATTTGTCTATGAAAATGCTGAGACTGTGTTAAGAAGTCTTATGCCATCTTTGTTAAGCAACCTAGATGTGGAGAATAATACATATTCTGGAATTCGTTGTTTCAAAACACTATGCATGATAAGAGATAATCCAAAATTGACAGTAGAGGCGCACGACGGGTATATTTCATACTGAGAATTGTATTTTATCATATCAGTAATTTTATTTCCCGACACAATCACGAATCGATAAAAACTCCTTCAGGCAAGAGATCCTTGGTTTTCTATATTAACAAGGACTGGGGTATTCAAGGGAAAAGATAATCATTCAGAACTTCCCATGGACGTGGTAGGTATTCATACTCTTAACAAAATTCTCCCATCTCTCCTTGCATGTACATTGAGGTGAGTTGATGGTAGGTTCCTAAGTAAGCGAATCGTGTGCATTCCAGCATGTTCACTTCTTTGGTTTAGAGATTTTAGATACATGATCCTATGGAAAGTCATGGTTGAGACTGCAGATCATTGATTCCACCATGAAAGCATTCAGAAGTGTAGTACATCGTGTAATCACTTAGGCCTTGTTTGGTTCACCTTGGAGTAATAAATAGGAAATGGAATGCCATTGCAGCTCATCTTTGGATGGATTTATGATCATAGAATCAAAGTGCCTAATTAACGGATACTCCTAATGCAGAACTAGATTGCTCAAGTAGAGGTGGTACTGAGATTCCTAGGAGGAAAAAACATTCACGAACCCAACACGCTCAGTACTCCTGAGCTTCATAAATCTTCAAATCCTAAAAAGCCAGAACTCTCTCTCTCTCTCTCTCTCTCTCTCTCTCTCTCTCTCTCTCTCCATTCATCATCTTCAAATCCTTCCATAGGAGTTTCGCCTGCCTCTTGATTCCATGGCCCTCACATTCCTCTACACGGTGAAATTATTTCTCTCTCTCGCTATTGTGAAACTTGTCTGGTCTGTTAATGGAGACGCCAACTACGTGCATCACGTTGGCTTAGGTGGGGATATAAAGTTCCATTAACACACTTGGCTAAGTTGCTATCACTCCATTTGTTCTCGTGATTGGGTTTTTAACTCAAAACACAATAAGGATAAGAATATCACAATGGCTTGAGGTAACAGCTATGAAGTAGTTTGAAGTTATGCAGGAATGGCTTTATCTTCATTGTTGCAGATTATGTGTGAAATGCTTTACTCAAGAGATTTTGAGGAGCTGTATGTAATGTGCTTGTGAAATGATTGTGTGAACTATATGATCATTTTAGATGACAATAATCGGGAAATTGTCGGGGCATCGTTTGTGGTTCTTTATTCTATTTCTATTTCATTAGTCACTTTATATATGTGGATGGAAGAAATATTTTACACATTCCATTTCTAACATGTTTTTACCTCAAATTGCATCTCACATTGGACATTTCTCCCTTCATATGTAACTTGAAACCAAACAATAGAGAATGAACCCCACATCTAGGAATTTGATTGCTTAGATTGAGATTCCTTTTCATGATTCCATGTCCATGAACCAGGCATGGCCTCAAGTGGTTTTGAGCTATCAGCATAGAAAAACCCGCCCATACTTACATACCTTGATTTGCTATGCTTTGGGTGATCGGTCAATTCTAAATCGGTTGGATGAAACATGATTGAATCTTTTCCTTCTTCAGCCTAGCAAAATGTCAATATTTCCAAAATATGCCCAATTGAAAGCAACTTTTATGGGGAATTTGTCTTCTCTCCAAATTTTCCATGGTTAAAAGTGTATCCATAAATCGCTTACCCCAATTGAACTCTTTTATGCTTACCTATGCAGGTCGCGGACACTGTGGAGGACACTGTTGACTTTATCTTGAGAAAGGAGTGGGGTTCTCGACACAAAAGACACCTTTTTCTTTCTGTGGTTTCTGAACATTATCAATTCTTTGGAATCCGACACAATCTTTACGTTCTGTGTCTTTTCATATCTTAATTAGTGATTATTAGTCGCTAGTCTTTTGTGTATTTCGCTTATTGCGTTTCACATATGTCGTTCCCCAAAGGCAATCAGCATCCTATTTGAATCAAGTAGCATTAAAGGAATAATTTATGGTTCTTCTTGCTCTTTTCTCAACCGATGCAATGTCGATTACATACTGATTTTTGGGAGATGTCCCAATCTTCCTTCTTTCATGTACATGCGATGTGACATAATTGGGACCATTTTTCATAAATGTCAGGATATCATGTTTATTTGACAGTGGACTTGTTAAAATGGGTTATAAGACTATTTTTTGATCATATGAATGACTTAAATTCAAAATAATATGGGTATTATATAAGTTCACAATTTACTCTCATTTCATTTTGGGTTTTCTTAAATTAGTTTAAATATTGAAGTGTTTGAAAAATATGAGCCAAATCAGATATGAATTAGGTTGAGTATGAGTAACGTGATTTGTATTGTATGACAATAAGTCAAAATGAACGAATTATGTTAATTTGAATTTTGATCATTTTCGACTAGATTCAATTAATGCATTTGTCGGGTCTATCCAGCGTCATTTGTTAGGGCATTGGAACCATCATTGCGCCGCAAGGGTAGCGACAGACTCGAGGGTCCTGCAGTTGGTGGGAGAAAATGATGTGATGGCGAATAAAGTCGGAGGGACAATATTCTAAAAACACACCATCGTGGCCGACGGTGACGAGACGACGGACTTTGCCTTTACGTCGTTTTTCCCACGTTTCTTCTTTAATTCCACCATTCTAATTAGCTGGCCACATGGATGTCTTTTAATATCATTCGGACAGGAGTCCCGTGACCATAAGAGAGATGTGGACAAGAATAGACCAACGCGAGGGCTGAGATTAGTGGTTTTTTTATGTGTCCATCTGAGACAGTTTAAGTTCAGGAGGATCTTAGAACATTTTCCTACGTTTTTAGAATACTCGAAATAGAAACGAATTGACAGTGGGTCTCTTATATCCTTAGCAGGTCGGCTCTAAAATAAGTTTTTGTGGACTTGATTTTGGATAGTAGAGTGAATTTTATTTTTCAGGTCACGTCTATAACCCATTTTGCATGAAATGTTACTGCATGGTCTATAAATCTCATGTGGAAACCCAGTTCAACAATTGATCCCATGGGCCCATAGCGAGATCTAACTATTGAGATGATATTGGATCACACATTTTGTAGATCATATAATAATTTCTCATTTCAGACTTGATTGTTTTTCTCGCCCTTCACCAAAATCTTATTCCCTTAGACCGTATTAGTCAAACACGTGTATGATTTCAATGGGCCTAATTCCTGACTCTTGAACATCACACATGAAGACGTGATCGAGCTTGGACAGTAGTTGAAGCTCGCCCTATTCTTCCTGGACCTTCATTTCCAGTGGTCGCTGGTGACCAGTTGGAGGAAGAAGTGAGTGAAAGAAAAAAAAAAAAAAAAAGAGAAAAGGAAAAAAAAAGAAAGAAAATAAAATATAAAAAGAAAAATAGGATTAAAAATGGAAAAAATATTCAAATATATTAAAAATTATCCACGTCAGTGCCGACAATACCCCGTAAAACACCTTGTGTTCATTTTAATGCTGAGCGGCCAATTTTGATCGGACGAATTGAATTGATATGAATATAAAAGATTTAATACTCAATTGATTAAAAAAATATTTATAATTAAATTGGCACAATTGTAATAGATTTATGTTTTTTTTTTAAATTTTTCCTATTTTGGCACTTGAATGAAATTTCCCTTCAATCATTACACTACATCCTCAAAAAAGAATGGTGATGCATTTGTTAAAACGCTTACCTAACCTACTGAGCCAGGTCACTTTCCAGCAATTGGACTTCTAATTCTCCTCGTTCTCTATATTTAATTCTATGTTTAGACTCTTCAACTAATGGTGCCCCTTTAATTGGTTAGTACTGAAACTTATTATCTTTCGGCCAAAAAAACAAAAAAAAACCACCCCGTGAGGGAGGGAGGGAGTGTCGCGGGCCATATATAGCACTACCTCCACCAGGCAAAAATTCTCACTTCTTTGCAGGTCTCGTAAGCATTGGCGCAACATCATTCACTGATTTGCTCAATTCTTCTTGTGAGGGTATATGTGCAAGCACCTACTTCCACTCACATTATATCTTGCTGAATTCCGTGTTGAATCATTTCGATCTCGCGCTCAGATCATATGATCAATTCATCATGATGAAAAGGTAAATTGGCTCTTGGATTGATGCTTCATAATATGTTTGTAGGCTCACCGCTTGCATTGAACTACCTCCACAGAGTTCTCTTCATGGAGAACAATAACTGTCCACAAACTCATCCGAATTGCCAGTACTTTCCTCCTCCATTGGCACGGATCGATTGCGTATCATGCGATGACTATAAAATTCCAACGTGGGTTATTGTTGGTTTAGTCATTGTTGCCGTCATGCTTTGTGGTTTCCTTTTCTACTGCATCTGGCGGCGGGGGCCGCCGGGGGACAAGGGGCCGCCGGGGGACAAGGGGCCGCGAGGGCCGCCGGGGAGAAGGGGCCGCAGGGGCCGCCGGGGCCGCAGGGGCCGCGGGGGAGAAAGGGCCGCGGGGGCCGTCGGGGCACGATTCGTGCCAGCGGGATTCGTGCCATCAGGATTCGTGCCATCGGGATTCGTGCCATCAGGATTCGTGCCATCGGGATTCGTGCCATCGGGATTCGTGCCATCAGGATTCGTGCCATCGGGATTCGTGCCATCAAGATTCGTGCCACCGGGATTCGTGCCAGCGGCATTGGTGCTAGCGGAATTGGTCGAAATGAGGGCAGCAGCAGTGGTGGCGGCGGCAAAGTGCGGGTGGCAACGACTGCAGTGGGGCAATTAGTCGACACGGATGGCCCATTTATTTGTGAGAAGTGCAAGCATGGAAGAGTACCGGCTTTTTCAAGTAGAAATGCCTTGACTGTGGGCACTGGACGGAGCGGCCCGTCTAATCTAGACAATAAATGAGACAAAAATTACAATAGTCTTTCTTATCTTATTGTATGCTTATGAATTTAGAAGCTTCTATTTATGTTTGTGTGTGAAACTTGAATGATGCTCGGTGATAGATCGTCTACTCTACCGTACAATGTTGAAGATTCGATGTAATGAATAACTTTTGTGTTGGAGGGTTTTTCGAATTTCTTCTTATAATACAGGAGTAGTTTTATGGTCATCGATAAATAAATTTTTGAATTATAACGAATCATAACTATTTGCATTTTTTCGTAATTTCTATACAGAATGTCATAAATCAACCAATCAATCCAACATACATAATAAAAGAGTTCCTGCTCTTGGTGGAGAACCATTTGACAGATTTGCTCTATTATTGCCTCATATTCCGAAGAGAGTCATCGGAGCTAAGTCGGCTCGTGATACCGGCAAAATAGAACAGACTATTTTATTCAATTTTTTGGGTGGGCTTCATACTCCAATCTGTACGGGGGAACTATTAATCCCTACTCAAAATGAAGTGCTGAGGAAGGACATATCCAAGAAGTGTTCCGTGAGTGAATGGAATTGCGGTTGTGACATATAATCCTGAAAGTCTGACGATCAATGGATGAGACGACATCAATTGTTTCTCATAGGATCCAACTAGCATAACGATTCATTAATTTATATCAGTGTTGTTGTGGCTACGGTTTTCCATTGCCAAAAGATGGAAATCAGAAGAGCAAAAGGAGCAATGGGATGGGATCCTTATAGTTTATCTAAAGAAATAAAATCCAACCGATGATGCCTAATGAAACCCCACATTGCTTTTTTAGTAACTTCCATTGTTCATCGATGTAATTAGGCTTAGCCTCGTCGCCCTCTAAGGAAACATGCGTTAACTTGCAAGAAATCAAAACCAGTATCTTGTCTTTTCATGTACTATAAACTTCTTTATGATGCAAAAAAACAGAAATGTAAAAAGATAAACAATTATCAAAAAATTATCGGGCTTTGACATTGCACTACTAGCCAACCACACCACCAATCAAACACAAGGCTTGATAGAGTCGGAAGATAAAGCTATCGAATGGCATGACCAGGCTATGCAGAAGGTACAGTATATGATTAGGAAAAATAGAAAGAAATATCCTACGTAACAAGTCAAATGAGTAGAATCGAGCTTTTGATAATGGAGTTGAATCGAGTTCAATTTCGAGCCATATATACTATATTAAGTCGAGCTCGAGCACAGGGATTTGAAACCGAATTTTGTTCACATTCACGATTCAATGTCAAAGCGTTGATTTCAAGTCAGACTTTGTGTAGAAAAACTACTTCAAATCAATAAATAGCTCGATCGCACCTTTATAATTTTTTTGTTAAATGAAATACCTTATCTTACAATGTTTAGGGCATTGACCCCGCTAAAAGTATATGATAGCTCCATCCCTGCATGCTGACAAGTATGATGCGAGTCGTCTTCAAAATTTCACAAGCCTCCTCCGAAACATGAACATATCCAATCAGAGCACGACTCCTGAAAAATAAAACTGCAATCAATCTTGCAAGAAAGTTTGAAAAAGGAATATTGGAGCATCTCTTCTTATCGTGCCCCTGGACGAAACCGATTTGGACGAACCCCGCAGTAAACATCCATTTCTCAGATCATAGTATAACACGAATTGAAGTGTTATTGACTGGGGCAGTTCCGGGAAAAGCAAGTAAAATGCTTTGGGCTGAAGAGGACACGACTGGGGCAGAAATCATACTTTTTCACGACGACGAAGACCATAAAATAAAATGCTATTGGTCGATGAGACAAAAAAATCAAAGATGTGGCTGACCCAAGCTTTCGGGACTGAGTGCAGGGTACTCACAGGAAAATGCGGAAAATTTCCCTTACTTGATGGATTTCCAAAATTATTGATACAAAGTTCGAGAGAACCGGCAACAATTCATCAAAAATTAACTTAATGTAGAATCAATGAATCAATTTCTTCCCAAGATTAAATGGACCAAAATCGACCCAACCCCTATAATGACAGGCAATATATTCCCGCAATATAATCTCGTAATGAATAAAAATAATGCCAAAATGATAAAAACAGACAAAAGCAAACACGACGACAAGTTTACATGGAAAATTCAATGCGAAAAAAATTATGGACAATTCAAAAACTTTCACTAATCACAAAAAATAGTAAGATGCACAGAGGTTCTTCTTTAGTAATATATTAGAGATTCAATATCAACAATATAATGACATTTCATCACTGTAAAAGCGGATTAATATATATGAAGTAAGAAACCCTAATCGCAATTGAAGAAATTTGAGATAATTTAGAAAAGTGTTCAGTGAACAAAGTAGATTGACAAATGAAACTGATGGACTCGCCTGTCTCGACTCATCTGTCTCAGTCTTATAACAACATATTGAAATTTGAGTCAACTCCCACGACATTTGGCAGCCCATTTCCTGTCTTCTCCGAACAAGCAGCCCGCCTTTCTTTTCCTTTATTGCATTTTTGACATTTTGACCTTTTCTTTTATTTATTAACGTTAACCGGGCCCCACACAAGCAGACCAAGCCAACATTAACATCTCGTACAGTCGATAAAAGAAAAGCATGACCATCAATTTGATTGCCAAATAACCTATAAATAACCTATCAATGCCGTTAGAAATTTACCAACTTTGAAATGAATTAAAGAATAACCAACTCTTTGGAAATTTTACAAGCATCGTAAATAAATTGCAACCACTATAATAAGTCAATTTATAAACTTACCAACTTCTGCTCACTCTCCTTATCATTTTGATTTTTCATTTGTTGATGATCTCTAAGTACCCCCTCCAAATGTCTCTTTTCCGTGTGATGAAATGAAACTCATTCTGTGATCGACTTGAATCATGGTTGAGACAAGAGGGTTGTTTTTGGAGGCTTATAAGGACAAACTACGAGTAAAACGTAGCTTGTGATTGAATGCTTGCAACAAGAAAAATCGAAACACATTGAGTGTTCTTGAGATCTATCTCTTTGTTGCTTCATTATAACCTATTTAGTTTTGATCCTAAAAGTTAACAAGGGTGCCAAAATCATTTGTATACACACGGAAGAAGTGGTCGTGCTTAGAGAGAATGCAATTGTTTAGGTAAGAGACGAAATATGCGAATGATTATTTGTAAACACTTAAAAGTGTGGTTAAATAATTTTGGGGAGAATATGTCTGCCATGTTGTGTGCACAAGGTGTGAGAACAGCTATTGAAAGAGATCTAATAATTATTTAGTCTATAGTGAGATAGCCGTAGGAGGAGTCGAGTCCGCGCGATACAAAGTTCTTGGCAATTGCACTATTGGCTGAAGTAGTGAATATCAATCTAACGGGGCTGCTAGAGCTAGAAGAGAAAGCATATCCTAATTGAAACTCTATAAATAGCTTTTGTAATTTCTTTTTCCCTAAGTTTCTTATTGCAAATTAACAGTTTAATTGCATATAAAAAACATTTTTAACTAAGGTGATGGTTCTAGAAAGATAAATATTTTTATATGTATAAAAAAACACTTCACCCCTTCTTTTATGTATTTGGACCTAACAATACGGATTGCCATGTCGAAGGTGTCAAATTTTGTAAACAGTAATGTAACTTGCGAACCTTGTTAACAATTTAAAGGATTTTACTAAGGACAATGAAAAAAAAAATCATTATTTTTGAAATTTTTATGAGAACTTGAGATGGAGTTCGAAGCTTTACACTATAATTTATTTTTTAATATTAGAGTCAGATCGAGTCGATACGAGTATATATATTGTATTGAGTTGAGTGCGAGCACGAGATTGAGAAAACCGAATTGTCATATTTCCAAGATAATTGCACAATCGCTCCTCAAATTATTATATCGAAATTTCAAACCTATTGAGGTATAAACTTTTTAACTAAAATAACGTATTCTTAAACTTACAAGGGAAAATGCAATAAAACATTTTAGCTAAATCTCATTGAAATCATCTAATGTGACGCTTCAATTATTTTCGACTACTTAAGTGTAACCACGACAGCATGACATGATAAGACAACGTTGATTTTCTTCTTATTTAAGCACCCGATATAGAAATGTCAATAGGCTTATTTTTGGAATTTAATGCTCTCCCTTGCGCCTGATTGTAAGCCAAGGCACAAAATAATATAATAGGAATCCATCCTTGTCCGAACTATCTAATCATTCATTGTCTCGGTAAAAGACGATGATCACATGCTTCCGTTGGCCAGCAATAATACACTGCTAAGCTGTCATCAAAATAGGATTGCATCTCCATCATTTTCTCCGTTTGTTTGTTGATGCGATGGCTAAGAAAAATCATCTGTACATGTTGCTTCTTTTTGGCTTTACATAATCTCCTCCATTCAAAAGGTGCACTAGTGGAGGTACCGCTTGTCACTTCCATGTCATCAATGAGGCTATCAAATCATTCATTGTCTCGGTAAAAGACGATGATCACATGCTTCTGTTGGCCAGCAATAATACACTACTAAACTGTCATCAAAATAGGATTGCATCTCCATCATTTTCTCGGTTTGTTTATTGATGCAACGGCTAAGAAAAGTGGTCTGTCCACGTTGCTTCTTTTGGTTTTACATAATCTTCTCTATTCAATAGGTGTTCTAATTTCTAATCTAATTTTTGACTACGATGACCATAAAAACAGATGCCATTGGTCCATGAGAAAAACTAAATGTTGACTGATGAAAAGCTGTTTAGAATATAATTGCCTATTTATAGCACAAAGATATTTTGCTTTACTTTTGGCTCGGATGATTAATTAATACAATCGAGAGTGAAGATGGAACTAAAGCACAGATGTAAAGGGAGTGTATCTTTGATTAAGAGAATGATTTAAAATACATTTCATAAAATAATTATTTATATTGCTTATAAAAATAAACGAACTAAAAATTTGTTTACCTTCCACGAAAAATATCTAGACATAAATTATTATGAATAATAAAAATATTGCTTGGTAAATAATTATTTCAAGTGATATAAACAATCATTTTTAGGAAAATATTTATCGAATTATTTATTTTTTGAAAAAGAAAAAAAGTCTAAATTACTAAATTGATTCAGAAATTCTTTTCTTGGCTTGGGGTCATAGTAGAATTCCATGTTGAATTATGCTCACCGAATGAAGCCCATCTCTTAAAATAACAAATATGTTGTACGTGTGAGAAAGGGAATGCGTCTCCAATCAACGTATACAAGCGAATAACGGAAAACTAGGGATAGAAACAGGATGAAGAACCACATAAGATCCCTGAACATTTTCCCAATTATTGTCCTCTATTTGATTTTTCGATTTGGGATTCCTTTCATGATTCCATGACTATTAACCAAACATTACATTAAGTGTTTTGAGGTGTCAGCATGGATAATCTTCCGTTTTGCGAGGCCCATCTCTTCGGCCTAGCAAAATATTAGTTTTCAAAATCTCCATGCTTCCATTTTGCGAGGCCCATCTCTTCGGCCTAGCAAAATGTCAATATTTCAAAATCATGCATGATAGGAAGCCACTTTTGTGGGGAATTTGTTTTTTCTCTAAATTTTCCAAGGCTAAAAATTAATTTGAAAATCGCTCATTCTGGTCCAGCTCCTTTATCTTGAGAAAGGAGTGCGGTCCCTGACATTGTCTAGACAAAAGATGCCTTTCCTTTGATATCTAAACAATCGTGAGTTCTTTGGAAGCTGACACGATCTTTCCATTCTGTGTTTTCCCTCTGCATCCCATTTGAATTAGGTTAGATCACATGGTTCTTCTTGCTCTTTTTCTCAATCCATGCCATGTTGATTACATGATTTTTGGGAAGTATCCCAATGTTCCTTATTACGTGTATATGAGAATCGTAATTGGCAAATCTAAAACTTTTCTGGACCCTTCCAATACCGAGCGGGCCGATGTTTGGATCTCCAAATTCAGCCATCATGTTTTGGCAAAGCATGAGATTAGTTTTAGATTGGAAGGCATGCTACAAAACAAATTCAGAATGGAAATTGCTGAAAATAAGCAGCAACGAAATTACCTCAACGGAAAATATGCATAACTTATGAAAAGGGAATAATTATAACGGAAAAAATACATAGTTATAGTGCCCGGTTGATCCAGTGCCTTAACTTCAGAACAGCTAATCGTCTGAAGGATATGACGCATAATTTTTTGATCTTCTCACTGCCTTTAAATATTCAGTAGCCTTAGAACTTCAGGACTTGCTTAGGATGGCTTCCAAGTTTCCCCAATGATTTATCCAGTGCAATGTGGAAATCACTAAAAGGAACCAGCTCCGTCCTGCAGTTTTGGAGAAATTCATATGCATCCATAGTCCAAGCACACTATCTTGAAGATAAATACTATTAGAGACACTATAAAGATATGGAGACCTAAATACAGCAAGTTGAGTGGTGGTTACCGAAGACATACTCGTATTTTAACTTCCCATCCTGCACTAGCTCGAGCAAGTGATCTATCATTCTTCTGCACCCCGTTACATCATTTGAACTCATCCATTTATATCCATTTATGCAGCCAAAATCCCCTCAAAGAAAGATCCTGCAAACCATAAGAACCATTGTCTCATTGATTTATGTACTCCCCTTAGTCTTGACTCCAGGGATAATTTTTTTTCGCTCAAATTTGGTTGCGTCAAATACTGAAATTGAGATTTTGGGCCAAATTTAGACAAAAAATATGAAACTATAGGGCATTGACCAAGACCGAGACCGAAACATAGACAAATCAAATTGTATGGCTTGACTGAAATAACCTAACCATTGGTGGAAAATTTAGTTCACCGCTTCTTAATTTACCTTGAAAATAAAAGATGAAGTTGACACGGTAATTGGTTTCTTAGACATCCCACCATATGTCACCATGGTTCCTCCCCGCCTCAGAACAAAACTAAATCAGCTCTCTACAGAAAGATAAGGGAAGCACTAAACACGAATTTAACAATTGTCACACCTCAAAAATTTCATCACCAAGGAAGCAGCATCGCCACCAACGCAGTTTAATCCAAGGGCAGGTTCTTTTAGATCACCCTAGTAGCAAGTCAATAAGATGTAAATAAAGAACTCAAGTGCCGATGGCCAAACATGGATGTGTTTCATGCATGAGAATATAGTAGAATGGATTAAGGGATGGATGATACCAGTAGACTCTTGACATTCTTTATTTCTAATTGGCTCTCAGTGAACACTTCTTCAGCACCAAGTTTCTTCAACGCCTCTTTTGCTTCATCAGAGCCAGCTCTGTCACAGGAAAAGGACGGCCATGAAAGCACAGTAAAATTCAAATTTAGTTACTGATATGCAGTGCTAACTGCTATGTTGGAAAACAAATAGAGAATTCTACCAAATTTGTGCTCAGATGTCATAGCATGAACTAATAAGCTGGCTGAGAGAGCCCTACTAAATTAATGCGTCAAGCACCGCAAAGTGTTTTCTGACCTCTTTTTGCATCTCATCACAGAATTAAAAGAAAAGGAGGAAAATTTCACTCCAAAAGAAGTTGCAAAGCAGAGAGAGGTCTTAGATATACTAAAAGGAAGTTTCCACCAGCAACCGAAAAACATGGAATTACCAATGCCCAGCAGTATGATGATCTAAACATACCAGCAATCAACGTCTAGAACACATGATGACCGCAAAAATAGTAGAAGAAGCATCAACAGTAACAAGTCACTTCAGATAAGCAATGCAGAAAGATCTCTGTTCAATTCACATTACAGTTAACTGCCTTCGCCTTCGATAGATTCAAAAAACAAGTCCTTGTAGTCTTTCCAAATACATGTTACCTCATAACAAAACCTCATCTTTATATTGGGAGATTGAAGGATGTTAGTTGATGTACCTACACGAACCTAAAGTACCTTCTTAATTTCTTTGATAAGTTCAACATCATCAGTTCCTCAAAATGCCCTCATAACAGAACCATTCTTGCATGCCAATGCATGTACTAATGCTCAGTCAGCCACATAAATTACTGCCCATTGTAGCACCTAGCCAAAGATTATAATTTCCTCAAATCAGTGATCACGCTCAGTGTTACTTCAATCTTAAAAGGGTCAGCTACAGTAACACAAGCTCAAGGTCCACTTCTCCCTGTAATTCGATGCAAGAGATCTCAATCAATCACACCAGCTTCCAAAAAACAAACCAGAGATACCAGAATGCTAAATATTTTGGCACATTTTCAATTTGTAAATTGATATATGACCACCACAACCGAACATAATCAACATATTTGTGCATCTGGCAATTGTTCATAACTTTTAGTCCACCAGCAACATTCATAATTAGAACAGGAAAAGACAGAGTTGCCACAAGTAATTCAGTCCCCAAAGAGTTCCAACTTGTCATCACAGAGGTTAAATTTCAGATATAATTCAGGCTGTGTAACCATGAAAAGCTACTTCAGAAGCTGAGTAGACAAGAGCTCAATGCGTTCCAGGAAAGAAAAGGGCTTCCTAGCAATGGTTAAGGCAGATCACAGAAAAGAGAAATAAAAGCAAACCCACACATACCCTTGCTATCTAAAGTCTACACAAAAGTTTTAAACAACAGTAGTTTGACAAAAGTTATGTGTATCAAGGTTACTGAAAGCTTTCAAGAGAGCACCTGTCCCTGATTATGCTGATGCTATGGATGCCACGGGATTTCGCAATTTGGATGAGGCATCGACCCACCACACTCGTAGCCCCATTTTGCACAATTGAATCCCCTAATGATCACAGCTGATTAGGACAATTTAGGATAAATTGCTTACGGTGAAAGTTGGGGGACAGCTAAGAGATTCCTGTACTGTCTATATACCTGGTTCCAAAGAGGTGAAGTCTTCAAGCATTCTCAAAGCGGTCGGAGGACTAATTGAAATTGTCGCAGCATATTCAATAGGAGAATTCTTATCAATTTTTTGCCATACACTCTAGTCTTTCACAATGTAAGTCTGCCATGTCCCTGAGCAGAAAAACTATTTCACCTTTCAACACACTCAAATTTACAATGGGCTAAGTGCTAGGCACAGATGTTCTGCACAACAAAAAAAGTCAGTACTAATGGAATGCAAAGGTATCTTTTATTTAAGATGACAATCACTAAGATGCGTATGACAGTTTCAATCTTTCTTTTGGTTGATACTTCACTCATTTCCGTTCTGCATCTAATCAAATTAAACGTCAAACATGCTGCATCAAATATAGAAGATTATATCCTTTGGCTAAGTAAGAAATTGTTCAGAAGTGATCAACTAGATGAGCATGGCTGATGCACAGTTAATCTGATATCATTTTAAAACTTAGGTAAGAGTGAGGTTTCAGCTTCTCAATGTTTAGTTCTGCATGGAGTCTGATCTAATATTCTCCACAAAAAAATAAAGAAAGGCCTATAAGCTGCTTGTGTGGGCCTAGTTTACTCAATGCAGCAAAGTGACATGCATTAATCTTCAATCTTGTGTTAGCATTGTTTACTTGTCCCTGTTCTGCAGAATACATCCCATTCCGCTGGCGTATACATCATATGGGAGGCCAAATCCATTTGTCTATGGAAATGCTAAGACCGTGTTAAGGAATCTTATGCCATCTTTCTTAAGCAACCTGGATGTGAGAATAATACATACTCTGGAATTCGTTGTTTCAGAACACTATACATGATAGGAGATAATCCAAAATCGACATTAGAGGCGCACAACGGGTATATTTCATACTGAGAATTGTATTTTATCATATCAATAATTTTATTTCCGAACACAATCACCAATACTGATAATAACTCCTGCAGGCAGGAGATCCTTGGTTTTCTATATTAACAAGGACTGGGGTATTCAAGGGAAAAGATAATCATTCAGAACTTCCCATGGACGTGGTAGGTATTCCTACTCTTAACAAAATCCAGACATTTCTCTATCTGTCTCTCCCATCTCTCCTTGCATGTACGTTGGGGTGAGTTGATGGTAGGTTCCTAAGTAAGCAAATCGTGTGCATTCTAGCATGTTCACTTCTTTGGTTTAGAGATTTTAGATACGTGATCCTATGGAAAGTCGTGGTTGAGACTGCAGATCATTAATTCCACCATGAAAGCATTCAGAAGTATGGTACATCGTGTAATCACTTAGGCCTTGTTTGGCACACCTTGGAGTAATAAATAGGAAATAGAATGCTATTGCAGCTCATCTTTGGATGGATTTATGATCATAGAATCAAAGTGCCTAGTAACGGATACTCCTAATGCAGAACTAGATTGCTCAGGTAGAGGTGGTACTGAGATTCCTAGGAGGAAAAAACATTCACGAACCCAACACGCTCATCCTAGAAAGCCAAAACTCTCTCTCTCTCTCTCTCTCTCTCTCTCTCTCTCTCCATTCATCATCTTCAAATTCTTCCATGGGAGTTTCGACTGCCTCTTGATTCCATGGCCATCACATTCCTCTACAAGGTGAGATTATTTTTCTTTCTCGCTATTATGAAACTTGTCTGGTCTGTTAATGGAGACACCAACTACGAGGATCACGTTGGCTTGGGTGGGGATATAAAGTTCCATTAATACACTTGGCCGAGTTGTTGTCACTCCATTTGTTCTCGTGATTGGGTCTGACTCAAAACACAATAAGGACAAGAATATCACAATGGCTTGAGGTAACAGCTCTGAAGTAATTTGAAGTTACGTGGGAATGGCTTTATCTTCATTGTTGCAGATATGTGTGAAATGCTTTACTCAATTTTGAGGAACTATATGTAATGTGTTTGTGAAATGATTGTGTGAACTGTATGATCATTTTAGATGACAATAATCGGGAAATTGTCGAGGCATCGTTTGTGGCTCTTCATTGTATTTCTATCCCTAGTTTTTCATTAGCCACTTTAGATATGTGGATGGAAGAAATATTTTACACATTCCATTTCTGACATGTTTTTACCTCAAATTGCATCTCACATCAAACATATCTCCCTTCATATGTAAATTGAAACCAAACAATAGAGAAGGAACCCCACATCTAGGAATTTGATTGCTTAGATTGAGATTCCTTTTCATAATTCCATGGCCATGAACCAGACATGGCCTCAAGTGGTTTTGAGCTGTCAGCGTAAAAAACCCTCCCATACTTACATACTTTGATTTGCTATTCTCTAGGTGATCGGTCAATTCTAAATCGGTGGGATGAAACATGATTGAATCTTTTCCTTCTTCAGCCTAGCAAAATGTCAGTATTTCCAAAATATGCCCAACTGCAAGCAACTTTTATGGGGAATTTGACTTCTCTCCAAATTTTCCAAGGTTAAAAGTGTATCCAAAAATTGCTTACCCCGGTTGAACTCTTTTATGCTTACCTATGCAAGTCGCGAATACTGTGGAGGACGCTGTCGACTTTATCTTGAGAAAGGAGTGCGGTTCTCAACACAAAAGACGCTTTTTCTTTCTGTGGTTTCTGAACATTATCAATTCTTGGAATCCGACAAAATCTTTCCATTATGTGTTTTTCCATATCTTAATTAGTGATTATTAGTCTCTAGTCTTTTGTGTATTTCGCTTATTGCGTTTCACATATGTCGTTCCCCAAAGGCAGTCAGCATCCCATTTGAATCAAGTAGAATTAAAGGAATACTTTATGGTTCTTCCTGCTCTTTTCTCAACCTATGCAATGTCGATTACATACTTTATTTTTGGGAGATGTCCCAATCTTCCTTCTTACATGTATATGGATGTGACATGATTGGGAAAATTTTTCATAAATGTTGGTGTCGTTACTTAACCTCGGGTAAACCACCTAGGGTTTGGCTAATGGATTATTAAGCCTAAACTTAGCTCGGGCTCTCCCAAACTCATATTAATTCGTAACTTAGATTCAAGTTCTTAACATGCAATTGATTTTTAATTAGGAGTCGGTACTAATCTATTTTTGATGGGTCGATTAGAAATGTAAAGGGAGATTTACTTTACTCCTACAAAACTATAAGTTCGGGGACTTGATTACGTTAGATTTCTCTAACGCCCTTTCGGTATCTTTCTTTTTATTTTGAAAAAAATATTTTACAGGCAGCTTAAATTGATTTTAATTTACTTCCCTAACATGTAAGGTAATCATGCGGGTACACAAACTAACAATTTAACACCCAAGAAAGCAATAAATAAATTACGGGACTTATCTCGTGGTAACGAAAGCATCTGCACTGTTAGATCAGAATTCACATCAACAATCCTAGATATGATTTCTAATTAACACGCAATCATTTAATTTTTTTTTTCGAGATTTTCTCTTTTTTAAATGAAGTCAAGAAAATTACGTGTAATGCAATGCAATGACGTGCATTTTTGAATTATAACGAATCATAACTATTTGCATTTTTGCGTAATTTCTGTACAGAATGTCATAAATCGACCAATCAATCCAACATACATAATAAAAAGAGTTCCTGCTCTTGGTGGAGAACCGTCTGACAGATTTGCTCTATTATTGCCTCATATTCCGAAGAGAGTTATCGGAGCTAAGTCAGCTCGTGATACCAGCAAAATAGAACAGACTATTTTATTCAATTTTTTGGGTGGGCTTCATACTCCAATATGTACGGGAGAACTATTAATCCCTACTCAAAATGAAGTGCTGAGGAAGGACACATCCAAGAAGTGTTCCGTGAGTGAATGGAATTGCGGTTGTGACATATAATCCTGAAAGTCTGACGATCAATGGATGAGACGACATCAATTGTTTCTCATAGGATCCAGCTAGCATAACGATTCATTAATTTATATCGGTGTTGTTGTGGCTACGGTTTTCCATTGCCAAAAGATGGAAATCGGAAGAGCAAAAGGAGCAATGGGATGGGATCCTTATAGTCTATCTAAAAAATAAAATCCAACTGATGATGCCTTCTGAAACCCCACATTGCTTTTTTAGTAACTTCCATTGTTCATCGATGTAATTAGGCTTAGCCTCGTCGCCCTCTAAGGGACCATGCGCTAACTTGCAAGAAATCAAAACCAGTATCTTGTCTTTCCATGTACTATAAACTTCTTTATGACGCAAAAAAATAGAAAAGTAAAAAGATAAACAATTATCAAAAAATTATCGGGCTTGGACATTGCACTACAAGACAACCGCACCACCAATCAAACACGAGGCTTGATAGAGTCGGAAGATAAAGCTATAGAATGGCATGACCAGGCTATGCAGAAGGTATAATATATGATTAGGAAAAATAGAAAGAAATATCCTACGTAACAAGTCAAATGAGTAGAATCGAGCTTTTAATAATGGAGTTGAATCGAGTTCAATTTCGAGTCATATATACTATATTAAGTCAAGCTCAAGCACAGGGATTTGAAACCGAATTTTGTTCACATTCACGATTCAATGTCAAAGCGTTGATTTCAAGTCAAACTTTGCGTAGAAAAACTACTTCAAATCAATAAATAGCTCGATCGCATCTTTATAATTTTTGTTAAATGAAATACCCTATCTTATAGTCTTTAGGGCATTGACCCCACTAAAAATATATGATAGTTCCATCCCTGCATGCTGACAAGTATGATGCGAGTCGTCTTCAAAATTTCACAAGCCTCCTCCGAAACATGAACATATCCAATCAAAGCACGACTCCTGAAAAATAAAACTGCAATCAATCTTGCAAGAAAGTTTGAAAAAGGAATATTGGAGCATCTCTTCTTATCGTGCCCCTGGACGAAACCGATTTGGACGAACCCCGCAGTAAACATCCATTTCTCAGATCATAGTATAACACGAATTGAAGTGTTATTGACTGGGGCAGTTCCGGGAAAAGCAAGTAAAATGCTTTGGGCTGATGAGGACACGACTGGGGCAGAAATCATACTTTTTCACGACGACGGAGACCATAAAATCAAATGCTATTGGTCGATGAGACAAAAAAATCAAAGATGTGGCTGACCCAAGCTTTCGGGACTGAGTGCAGGGTAGTCAAAGGAAAGTGCGGAAAATTTCCCTTACTTGATGGATTTCCAAAATTAATGATACAAAGTTCGAGAGAACCGGCAACAATTCATCAAAAATTAACTTAATGTAGAATCAATTTCTTCCCAAGATTAAATGGACCAAAAATGATCCAACCCCTATAATAACAGGCAATATATTCCCACAATATAATCTCGTAATGAATAAAAATAATGCCAAAATGATAAAAACAGACAAAAGCAAACACGACGACAAGTTTTCATGGAAAATTCAATTGGAAAAAAATTATGGACAATTCAAAAACTTTCACTAATCACAAAAATAGTAAGATGCACAGAGGTTCTTCTTTAGTAATATATTAGAGATTCAATATCAACAATATAATGACATTTCGTCCCTGTAAAAGCGGATTAATATATATGAAGTAAGAAACCTTAATCGCAATTGAAGAAATTTGAGATAATTTAGAAAAGTGTTCGGTGAACAAAACGGATTGACAAATGAAACTGATGGACTCGCCTGTCTTGACTCATCTGTCTCGATCTTGTAACAACATATTGAAATTTGAGTCAACATATTGTAATACTATAATAATGTGACTTGCGAGCCTTGTTAATAATTTAAAGGATTTTACTAAGGACAATGAAAAAAAAATCATTATTTTTGAAATTTTTTATGAGAACTTGAGATGGAGTTCGAAGCTTTACACTATAATTTAATTTTAAATATTAGAGTTGAATCGAGTCTGATGCAAGTATATATATTGTATTGAGTTGAGTGCGAGCACGGGATTGAGAAAACCGAATTGTCATATTTCCGAGATAATTGCACAATATGTCCTAAAATTATTATAGCGAAATTTCAAACCTATCAAGGTATAAACTTTTTAACTGAAATAACGTAGTCTTAAACTTACAAGGGAAAATGCAATAAAACATTTCAGCTGAAACTCTTTGAATTCATCTAACGTGGCATTTCAATTATTTTTTACTATTTAATTGTAACGACGACAACATGACATGATAAGACGATGCTGTTTTTCTTCTGATTTAAGCACCTAATAGAGAAATGTCAATAGGCTTATTTTTGGAATTTAATGCGCTCCCTCGCGCCTTATTGTAGGCCAAGGCACGAAATAACATAATGGGAATCTATCCTTGTCCGAAAGTAGATGGACTAGTGGAAGGACCGCTTGTCACTTCCATGTCATCAACGAGGCTATCTAATCATTCATTGTCTCGGTAAAAGACGATGATCACATGCTTCCGTTGGCCCGCAATAGTACGCTGCTAAGCTGTCATCAAAATAGGATTGCATCTCCATCATTTTCTCCGTTTGTTTGTTGATGCGACGGCTAAGAAAAGTGGTCCGTCCATGTTGCTTCTTTTGGCTTTACATAATCTCCTCTATTCAAAAGATGTTCTAATTTCCAATCTAATTTTTTACTACGACGACCATAAAAACAGATGCCATTGGTCCATGAGAAAAACTAAATGTTGGCTGATGAAAAGCTGTCTAGAATATAATAGCCTATAGAGCACAAAGATATTTTGATTTACTTTTGGCTCAGATGATTAATCAATACAATCGAGAGTGAAGATGGAACTACAGCACAGATGTAAAGGGAGTGTATCTTTGATTAAGAGAATGATTTAAAATACATTTCATAAAAATAATTATTTATATTGCTTATAAAAATAAACGAACTAAAAATTTGTTTACCTTCCACGAAAAATATCTAGACATAAATTATTATGAAAAATAAAACTATTTCTTATTAAATAATTATTTCGAGTGATATAAACGATCATTTTTAAGAAAATATTTATCAAATTATTTATTTTTTAAGAAACAAAAAAAGTCTAAATTACTAAATTGATTCAGAAATTCTTTTCTTAGGTTGGGGTCAGAGTGGAATTCCATGTTGAATTATGCTCACCGAATGAAGCCCATCTCTTAAAATAACATATATGTTGTACGCGTAAGAAAGGGAATGCGTCTCCAATCAACGCATACAAAGCGAATAACGGAAAACAAGGGATAGAAACAGGACGAAGAACCACATAAGATCCTTGAACATTTTTCCGATTATTGTCCTCAATTTGATTTTACGGTTTGGGATTCCTTTCATGATTCCATGACCATTAACCCAACATTACATTAAGTGTTTTGAGATGTCAGCGTGGATAATCTTCCAATCACTTATAATCTTCCATTTTGCGAGGCCCATCTCTTCAGCCTAGCAAAATGTCAGTATTTCAAAATCGTGCTTGATAGTAATGGGTGTGGAATTTGTTTTCTCTCTAAATTTTCCACTGCTTAAAATGAATTTGAAAATCGCTCATCCTGGTCCAACTCCTTTATCTTGAGAAAGGAGTGCGGTCCTTGACATTGTCTAGATGAAAGATGCCTTTTCTTTCCGTGGTATCTGAACAATCGTCAATTCTTTGGAAGCTGACAGAATCTTTCCATTCTATGTTTTCCCTCTGCATCCCATTTGAATTAGGTTAGATCAAATGAAGAATTTATGGTTCTTCTTGCTCTTTTTCTCAATTCATGCCATGTTGATTACATGATTTTTGGGAAGTATCCCAATGTTCCTCATTACGTGTATATGAGAATCGTAATTGGCAAATCTGAAACCTTTATGGACCCTTCCAATACCAAGCGGGCCGATGTTTGGATCTCCAAATTCAGCCATCATGTTTTGGCAGAGCATGAGATTAGTTTTAGATTGGAAGGCATGATGCAAAACAAATTCAGAATGGAAATTGCTAAAAATAAGCAGCAATGAAATTACCTCAACAGAAAATATGCATAACTTATGAAAAGAGAATAATAATAATAACGGAAAAGATACATAGTTATCGTGCTCGGTTGATCCAGTGCCTCAACTTCAGAACAGCTGATCGTCTGAAGGATATGACGCGGAATTTTTTGATCTTTTCACTGCCTTTAAATATTCAGTAGCCCTAGAACTTCAGGACTTGCTTAGGATGGCTTCCAAGTTTCCCCAATGATTTATCCAGTGTAATGTGGAAATCACTAAAAGGAACTAGCTCTGTCCTGCAGTTTTGGAGAAATTCATATGCATCCATAGTTCAAGCACACAATCTTGAAGATAAACTCTTTTTTGTTTACCTATGCAGGTCGTGGATACTGTTGAGGATGCTGTCGACTTTATCTTGAGAAAAGAGTGTGGTTCTTGACCTCACTTAGACAAAAGATGCCTTTTCTTTCTGTGGTATCTGAACAATTGTCACTTCTTTGGAAACCGATACGATCTTCCATTCTGTGTTTTCCCTATCATAAAAAGTAACTTCCATTAGCTAGTCTTCTATTGATATTGCTCATCGTGTATGTATGACGTTCCTTGAAGGCGGTCCACATCCCATTTGAATTAGGTTAGATCAAATGAATAATTTATGGTTCTTCTTACTCTTTTCTCAACGCATGCGATGTCGATTACATGATTTTTGGGAAAGTATCCTAATGTTCTTTGTTACGTGTATATGAGAATTGTAATTGGCAAATCTGAAACCTTTATGGACCCTTACCAAACAGGGCGATGTTTGGATCTCCAAATTTAGCCGTAGTAGATGGACCTCATGTTGCATGAGATTAGTTTGAGATCGGATGGCATGATGCAAAACAAATTAAGAATGGAAATTGGTGAAAATAAGCAGCAACGAAATTACCTCAACGGAAAAGATGCATCACTTATGAAAAGAGAAAACAATAAGAAGGGAAAAGATACAGTTTTCGTGCCCGGTTGATCCAGTGCCTCAGAACTTCAAAACAAGCTGATCGTCCGAAGGATATGACGTAGAATTTTTCCATCTTCTTACCGCCCTTATATATTCAGTAGCCTTAGAACTTTGGGACTTGCTTAGGATGGCTCCCATGTTTCCCAGTGATTTATCCAGTGCAATGTGGAAATCACTAAAAGGAACAAGCTCGGTCTGCAGTTTTGAACAAATTCATATGCACCACAATCCAAACACACTATCTTGAGGATGAATACTATTGAAAATTACTATAAAGATATGGAGACCTAAATACAGCAATTTGAGTAGTTGTTACAAAAGACGAACTCGTATTTTAACTTCCCATCATGCACTAGTTCCAGCAAGTGATCTATCATTCTTCTGCACTCTGTTATATCATTTGAACCGATCCAATTATGCAGTCAAAATCCCCTCAAAGAAAGATCCTGGAAACCATAAGAATCATTATTGCATTGGTTTATACATTCCTCTTAGTCTCAATTCTAGGGATAATTTTTTTTTTTCGCTCAAATTTGGTTGCGTCATATACTGAAATTGAGATTTTGGGCCAAATTTAAACAAAAAATAAAACTATAGGGCATTGCCAAGACTGAGACCGAAACATAAACAAGTCAAATTGTAAGGCTTGACTGAAATAACCTCATAACCATAGGAAGAAATTTTAGTTCACTGCTTCTTAATTTACCTTGAAGATAAAAAATGAAGTTGACATTGTAATTGGTTTCTTAGACAACCCACCATATGTCACCATGGTTCCTCCCCGCTTGAGAACAAAACTCGATCAGCTCTCTTCAGAAAGATAAGGTAAGCACTCGACACAAATTTAACACTTGTTGCACCTCAAAAATTTCATCACCGAGGAAGCAGCATTGCCACTAATGCAGTTTAATCCAAGGGCAGGTTCTTTTAGATCACCCTAGTACAAAGTCAATAAGATGTAAATAAAGAACTCAAGTGCCAATGGCCAAAAATGGATGTGTCCATGCATAAAAATATGGTAGATTGGGTTAATGGATGGACGGTTCCAGTAGACTCTTGACACTCTTTACTTCTAATTGGCTCTCAGTGAACACTTCTTCAGCACCAAATTCCTTCAACGCCTCTTTTGCTTCATCAGAGCCAACTCTGTCACAGGAAAAAGACTGTCATCAAAACACAGTAAAAACCAAATTTAGTTACTGATATGCAGTGCTAACTGCTAAGTTGGAAAAGAAATCAAGAATTCTACCAAATTCGTCCTCAGATTTCATAGCAGGAACTAAAGAGCTGGCTGATGAGAGCCCTGCTAAATTAATGTGTCAAGCACCACGAAGTGTTTTCTGACCACTTTTGTGTCTCATCACGGAATTAAGAAAAACGGAGGAAAATTTCACTCCAAGGAAGTTGCCAAACAGAGAGAGGTCTTAGATTTACTAAAAGGAACTTCCACCAGCAACCAAAAAAGATGGAATTACCAATGCCCCTGCAGTATGATTATCTATATATACAAGCAATCAACATCTAGAACGCATGATGACTACAAAAAAAGCAGAATCAACAGTAACAAGTCACTTCTGATAAGCAATGTAGAAACGTATCTTTTCACTTCATACTACAATTAACTGCCTCTGTCTTCAATAGATTCAAAAAACAACTCCTTCTAGTCTTTCTACACATTTTACCTCATCACAAAACCTCATCTTTATATTGGGAGATCGAAGGGTGTTAGTTGATTTACCTAAATGAACCTAAAGTACTGTCTTATTTTCTTTGATAAATTCAACATCATCAGTTGCTCAAAATGCCCTCATAGCAAAACCATTCTGGCATGCCAATGCATGTACTAATGCTCAGTTAGCCACATAAATTCCTGCCCATTGTAGCACCAACCCAGAGTTAAAATTTCCTCGAATCAATGATCACACTATGTGTTACTTCAAGCTTAAATGGTCAGCTAGAGTATTACAAGCTAGATCCACTTCTCCCTTTTATTCGATGCAAGAGATCAATCAATCACACCACCTTCCAAAAAACAAACCTGAGATACCAAAATGCTACATATTTTGGGGCGTTTTCAATTTGTACAAATCGATATAACACTGCCACAACCAAACATAATCAATAAATTTGTGCATCTGGCAATTGTTCATAACTTCTAGTCCATCAGCAACCCTCATAATTAGAACAGGAAAAGACAGAGTTGCCACAAGTATAATTCGGGCTGCACAACCATCCAAAACTACTTTAGAAGCTTAGTAGACAGGGAGCTCAATGCGTTCCAAAAAAAAAAAAAAGACTTACTAGCAATGGTTAAGGCAGATCACTGAAAAGAGAAATAAAAGCAAGCCCAAGCCCACACATACCCGTGCTATCTAAAGTCTACACAAAAGTTTTAAACAACAATAATTTGACAAAAGTTATATGGTGTCAAGGAATGTCTAGGTAATACATAGGAGCAAGCAAAGTGAATAAAAATCACTCAAGTTCTCAGGGACTCGAGTAATCGCAGAGAAGTCCTCTCCATAAATCTTCTTAGTTGTCTGTGTTCAACACTGTTTCATCCAGAATGAGAACTCCAACAACTTGATTCTCTCTCTCTCTCTCTCTCTCTCTCTCTCTCTCTCTCTCTCGTCCTTTCTTAGATTATCTAATTCGGCTGTCGAGTCCATACTGGGCTTTTCGTCACGCTAGTTCTAAATCTTTGAACTGATTATCAAAAGACACGATGCTTTGTTTGGTTGTTCAGTAACTGCTCTGCAACTTTAGTCATCATCTTTTTAAAAGTCTCGTGGGTACTGACATCTAGTCTGGAAAATGTGATAAAATGGAGTGTTATCATCTATCTGTCTGTCTGTGTATATTAAAAAAGTTCTGTAATACTCAAGTTTGGGTTTAGGTGCACTGCGACATATTAAGAACTGGGGGGCTTCCTGGAAGGGAGGCTGGAAAGCAACCATACCTGTTTTTTGCAAATAATCACCTCGAATACCAGGTAAGCTATGCCATTTGTGACGCCAGCTGCAATCTTGAGTTTTTGAAGCCTTGCTGTAACTAAAGACTCGCTAATGACTAGCTGACAAAGTGCAAAGGCAAGCTACTTTTCCCACTGGACATCTGGGTATGGGAGCTTTCAGGATTGCGTTAGAAGCAATCTATAACAGGTAAGATAGTGAGGTTTCAACTTCTCAATATTTAGTTCTGCATGGAGTTTGATCTAATATTCTCCACAAAAAATTAAAGAAAGGCCTATAAGCTCGTTGTGTGGGCCTAGTTTACCTCAATGCAGCAAAGTGATATGCGTTAATCTTCAATCTTGTGTTATGCATTGTTTACCTGTTCCTGTTCAGCAGAATACATCCCATTTGTTGGCGTATACATTGTATGGGAGGCCAAATCCATTTGTCTATGGAAATGTTGAGACCGTGTTAAGGAATCTTATGCCATCTTTGTTAAGCAACTTGGATGTGGAGAATAATACATACTCTGGAATTCATTGTTTCAGAACACTATACATGATAGGAGATAATCCAAAATCGACATTGGAGGCGCACGACGGTATATTTCATACTGAGAATTGTATTTTATCATATCAGTAATTTTATTTTCTGAACACAATCACCAGTACTGATAACAACTCCTTTAGGCAAGAGATCCTTGGTTTTCTATATTAATAAGGACTGGGGCATTCAAGGGAAAAGATTATTACTCAGAACTTCCCATGGACGTGGTAGGTATTCGTACTCTTAACAAAACCCAGACATTTCTCTATCTGTCTCTCCCATCTCTCCATGCATGTACGTTGGGGTGAGTTCATGGTAGGTTCCTAAGTAAGCGAATCGTGTGCATTCCAACATGTTCACTTCTTTGGTTTAGAGATTTTAGATACGTGATCCTATGGAAAGTCATGGTTGAGACTGCAGATCATTGATTCGATCATGAAAGCATTCGGAAGTATAGTACATCGTGTAATCACTTAGGCCTTGTTTGGCTCACCTTGGAGTAATAAACAGGAAATGGAATGCCATTGTAGCTCATCTTTGGATGGATTTATGATCATAGAATCAAAGTGCCTAGTTAATGGATACTCCTAATGCAGAACTGGATTGCTCAGGCAAAGGTGGTACTGGGATTCCTAGGAGGAAAAAACATTCACGAACCCAACACGCTCAGTACTCCTGAGCTTCATAAATCTTTAAATCCTAGAAAGCCAGAACTCTCTCTCTCTCTCTCTCTCTCTCTCTCTCTCTCTCTCTCTCTCTCTCTCTCTCCATTCATCATCTTCAAATCCTTTCATGGGAGTTTCGCCTGCCTCTTGATTCCATGGCCCTCACATTCCTCTACAAGGTGATATTATTTCTCTTTCTTGCTATTATGAAACTTGTCTGGTCTAAAAGGAACAAGCTCGGTCCTGCAGTTTTGGAGAAATTCATATGCACCACAATCCCAACACACTATCTTGAGGATGAATACTATTGAAAATTACTATAAATATATGGAGACCTAAATACAGCAATTTGAGTAGTTGTTATGAAAGACAAACTCGTATTTTAACTTCCCATCACGCACTAGTTCTAGCAAGTGATCTATCGTTCTTCTGCACTCTGTTACATCATTTGAACTCATCCAATTATGCAGCCAATATCCCCTCAAAGAAAGATCCTGCAAACCATAAGAACCATTATTGCATTGGTTAATACATACCTCTTAATCTCAATTCCAGGGATAATTTTTTACTCTCAAATTTGGTTGCGTCACATACTAAAATTGAGATTTTGGGCCAAATTTAAACAAAAAATAAAACTATAGGGCATTGCCAAGACTGAGACCGAAATGTAGACAAATCAAATTGTAATGCTTGACTGAAATAACCTCATAACCATAGGCAGAAATTTTAGTTCGCTGCTTCTTAATTTACCTTGAAGATAAAAGATGAAGTTGACACTGTAATTGGTTTCTTAGACATCCCACCATGTCACCATGGTTCCTCCCCGCTAGAGAACAAAACTAAATCAGCTCTCTTCAGAAAGATAAGGGAAGCACTCGACACAAATTTAACACTCGTTGCACCTCAAAAATTTCATCACCGAGGAAGCAGCATTGCCACCAACGCAGTTTAATCCAAGGGCAGGTTCTTTTAGTTCACCCTAGTACAAAGTCAACAAGATGTAAATAAAAAACTCAAGTGCCAATGGCCAAAAATAGATGTGTCCATGCATAAGAATATGGTAGAATGGGTTAATGGATGGACGATTCCAGTAGAATCTTGACATTCTTTACTTCTAATTGGCTCCCAGTGAACACTTCTTTAGCATCAAGTTTCTTCAATGCCTCTTTTGCTTCATCAGAGCCAGCTCTGTCACAGGAAAAAGACGGTCATCAAAGCAGAGTAAAAACCAAATTTAGTTACTAATATGCAGTTCTAACAGCTAAGTTGGAAAAGAAATCAAGAATTCTACCAAATTCATCCTCAGATGTCATAGCAGGAACTAAAGAGCTGGCTTATGAGAGCCCTGCTAAATTAATGTTTCAAGCACCACAATGTGTTTTCAGACCACTTTTGTGTCTCATCACGGAATTAAGAAAAACAAAGGAAAATTTCACTCCAAGGAAGTTGCCAAATAGAGAGAGGTCTTAGATCTACTAAAAGGCCCATGCAGTATGATGATCTAAATATACAAGCAATCAACATCTAGAACGCATGATGACTGCAAAAATAGAAGAAGCAGAATCAACAGTAACATGTCACTTCTGATAAGCAATGTAGAAACATATCTTTTCACTTCACACTACAACTAACTGCCTCTGTCTTCAATAGATTCAAAAAACAACTCCTTCTAGTCTTTCTACACATTTTACCTCATCACAAAACCTCATCTTTATATTGGGAGATTGAATGGTGTTAGTTGATTTACCTAAACCAACCTAAAGTACTGTCTTATTTTCTTTGATAAATTCAACATGATTAGTTGCTCAAAATGCCCTCATAACAAAACCATTCTGGCATGCCAATGCATGTACTAATGCTCAGTTAGCCACATAAATTCCTACCCATTGTAGCACCTACCCAGAGTTAAAATTTCCTTGAATCAATGATCACACTCTAGTGTTACTTCAAGCTTAAATGGTCAGCTACGGTAACACAAGCTAGATCCACTTCTCCATGTTATTCGATGCAAGAGATCAATCAATCACACCACCTTCCAAAAAACAAACCTGAGATACCAAAATGCTAAATATTGTGGCGCATTTTCGATTTGTAAATTGATATAACACTGCCACAACCAAACATAATCAATAAATTTGTGCATCCGGCAATTGTTCATAACTTCTAGTCCATCAGCAACCCTCATAATTAGAACAGGGAAAGACAGAGTTGCCACAAGTAATTCAATCCCCAAAGAGTTCCAACTTGTCATCACTGAGCTTGAATTTCAGATACAATTCGGGTTGCACAACCATCCAAAGCTACTATAGAAGCTAAGTAGACAAGGAGCTCAATGCGTTCCGGAAAAAAAAAAAAAAGGCTTGCTAGCAATGGTTAAGGCAGATCACTAAAAAGAGAAATGAAAGCAAGCCCACACATACCCTTGCTATTTAAAGTCTACACAAAAGTTTTAAACAGCAATAGTTCGACAAAGTTATGTCGTGTCAAGGTTACTAAAAGCTTTCAAAAGTTATAAGGATAAAGTTATGTATCTAATAAAATTGATATTGAAGATGTCTAGGTAATACAGAGAAGCAAGCAAAGTTAATAAAATCACTCAAGTTCTCAGGGATTTGAGTAATCGCAGAGAAGTCCTCTCCATAAATCTTCTTAGTTGTCTGTGTTCAACACTGTTTCACCCGAAACGAGAACTCCAACAACTTGATGCTCTCTCTCTCTCTCTCTCTCTCTCTCTCTCTCTCTCTCTCTTCCTCCAGTTGACCCTCTTTCTGCTTGTGTCTTTTCTATGCAGAAACGTTCTGTCAATTGATGAGTACACTAGCTACTTTGATGCCATCGATCCACTGGCACCGTACAAGAGATGGACAACTAAGCCAAGCATTGACCAGAATAGCACTCCTAATATGATAGGAAAGAGAAAAACTGTTGTGCAAACACAGAGAGTTCAGGCAACATTTGTAGTCAGTGATTCTATTGACTGGAGCAGAGATACTCAGGTTGTGACCTCTCTAAAGGATCTTGTCCTTTCTTAGATTATCCAATTCGGCTGTCAAGTTCATACGGAGCTTTTCGTCACGCAAGTTTTAAATCTTTGAACTGACTATCAAAAGACACTAGGCTCTGTTTGGTTGTTCAACAACTACTCTGCTACTTTAGTCACCATCTTTTTAAAAGTGTAGGGGGTGCTGACATCTAGTTTGGAAAGAGTGATAAAATGGAGTGTTATCATCTATCTGTTTGTGTACATTAAAAAAATTCCACGATACTCAAGTCTGGATTTAGGTGCTCTGTGACATATTGAGAACTGGGGGGCTTCCTGGAAGGGAGGCTGGAAAGCAACCGCACCTGTTTTTTGCAAATAATGACCTTGAATACCAGGTAAGCTATGCCATTTGTGACGCCAGCTGCAATCTCGAGTTTTTGAAGCCTTGGTGGAACTAAAGACTGGCTGATGACTAGCTAACAAAGTGCAAAGGCAGGCTACTTTTCCTGCCGAACCTTTGGGTATGGGAGCTTTCAGGATTGCGTTAGAAGCAATCTATAATAGGTAAGATAGGTTTCAGCTTCTCAATGTTTAGTTCTACATGGAGTTTGATCCAATATTCTCCACACACACAAAATTAAAGAATGGCCTATAAGATCCTTGTGTGGGCCTAGTTTACCTCAATGCAGCATAGTGACATGCATTAATCTCCAATCTTGTGTTATGCATTGTTTACTTGTCCCTGTTATGCAGAATACATCCCATTACACTGGCGTATACATCGTATGGGAGGCCAAATCCATTTGTCTATGGAAATGCTGAGACCGTGTTAAGGAATCTTATGCCATCTTTGTTAAGCAACCTAGATTTGGAGAATAATACGTACTCGGAATTCGTTGTTTCATAACACTATACATGATAGGAGATAACCCAAAAATCAACATTAGAGGTGCACGATGGGTATATATCATATTGAGAATTGTATTTTATCATATCAGTAATTTTATTTCCGGACATAATCACCAGTATTGATAACAACTCCTTCGGGTAGGAGATCCTTCGTTTTCTATATTAACAAGGACTGGGGTATTCAAGGGAAAAGATAATCATTCAGAATTTTTTGCGGACTTGGTAGGTATTCGTACTCTTAACAAAATCCAGACATTTCTCTATCTATCTCTCATCTCTCCTTGTATGTACATTGGGGTGAGTTGATGGTAGGTTCCTAAATAAGCGAATTGTGTGCATTCTAGCATGTTCACATCTTTGGTTTAGAGATTTTAGATACGTGATCCTATGCAAAGTCATGGTTGAGACTGCAGATCATTGATTCCACCATGAAAACATTCAAAAGTATGGTACATCGTGTAATCACTTAGGCCTTATTTGGTTCACCTTGGAGTAAAAAAAAAAGGAAATGGAATGCCATTGCAGCTCATCTTTGGATGGATTTATGATCATAGAATCAAAGTGCCTAGTTAACGGATACTCCTAATGCAAAACTGGATTGCTCAGGTAGAGGTGGTAACGGGATTCCTAGGAGGAAAAAAACATTCAGGAGCCCAACACGCTTAGTACTCTTGAGCTTCATCATCTTCAAATCCTACAAAGCCAGAACTCTCTCTCTCTCTCTCTCTCTCTCTCTCTTTCTCTATGTGTGTGTCTCTCCATTCATCATCTTCAAATCCTTCCTTGGGAGTTTCGCCTGCCTCTTCATTCCATGGCCCTCACATTCCTCTACTAAGTGAAACTATTTCTCTCTCTCGCTATTGTGAAACTTGTTTGGTCTGTTAATGGAGACGCCAACTACGTGCATCACGTTGGCTTGGGTGGGGATATAAAGTTCCATTAACACACTTGGCTGAATTGCTGTCACTCCATTTGTTCTCGTGATTGGGTCTTTGACTCAAAACACAATAATAATAAGCATATCACAATGGCTTGAGGTAACAGCTGTGAAGTAGTTTGAAGTTATGCGGGAATGGCTTTCTCTTCATTGTTGCAGATTATGTGTGAAATGCTTTACTCAATTTTGAGGAACTTTATGTAATGTGTTTGTGAAATGATTGTGTGAAATGTATGATCATTTTAGATGACAATAATCGCGAAATTGTCGGGGCATCGTTTGTGGTTCTTCATTCTATTTCTATCCCTAGTTTTTCATTAGCCACTTTAGATATGTGGATGGAAGAAATATTTTACACATTCCATTTCTTACATGTTTTTACCTCAAATTGCACCTCACATCGGACATTTCTCCCTTCATATGTAAATTGAAACCAAACAATAGAGAATGAACCCCACATCTAGGAATTTGATTGCTTAGATTGAGATTCCTTTTCATAATTCCATGGCCATGAACCAGACATGGCCTCAAGTGGTTTTGAGCTGTCAGCGTAAAAAATCCTCCCATACATACATTGATTTGCTATGCTCTAGGTGATCGGTCAATTCTAAATCGGTTGGATGAAACATGATTGAATCTTTTCCTTCTTCAGCCTAGCAGAATGTCAGTATTTCCAAAATATGCCCAATTGAAAGCAACTTTTATGGGGAATTTGACTTCTCTCCAAATTTTCCAAGGTTAAAAGTGTATCCAAAAATTGCTTACCCCAGTTGAACTCTTTTATGCTTACCTATGCAAGTCGCGGACACTATGGAGGACGCTGTCAACTTTATCTTGAGAAAGGAGTGTCGTTCTCGACACAAAAGACGTCTTTTTCTTTCTGTGGTTTCTAAACATTATCAATTCTTTGGAATCCGACACAATCTTTCCATTCTGTGTTTTTTCATATCTTAATTAGTGACTATTAGTCGCTAGTCTTCTGTGTGTTTCGCTTATTGCGTTTCACATATGTCGTTCCCCAAAGGCAGTCAGCATCCCATTTGAATCAAGTAGAATTAAAGGAATAATTTATGGTTCTTCTTGCTCTTTTCTCAACCTGTGCAATGTCAATTGCATACTTGATTTTTGGGAGATGTCCCAATCTTCCTTCTTACATGTATATGCGATGTGACATAATTGGGACAATTTTTCATAAATGTCGGGATATCATGTTTATTCGATGGTAGACTTGTTAAAATTGGTTATAAGACTATTTTTTTGATTTTATGAATGACTTAAATTCAAAATAATATGGGTATTAAATAAGTTTACAAACTCTCACTTCATTTTGGATTTTCTTAAATTAGTTTAAATATGAAAGTGTTTTAGAAATATGAGTCAAATCAGATATGAATTAGGTCGAGTATGAGTAACATGATTTGTATTGTATGAAAATAAGTCAAAATGACTGAAATATGTTAATTTAAATTTGACCATTTTCGACTAGATTCAATTTATGCATTTGTCGGGTCTATCCAACGTCTTTTGTTATGGCATTGGAACCATCATTGCGACGTAAGGGTAACGCCAGACTCGAGAGTCCCGCAGTTGGGAGGAGAAAACGATGTGATGGCGAATAAAGTCGGAGGGACATCAATCATTACACTACATCCTCAAAAAAGAATGGTGAGGTGTTGCTCAAAACACTAACCTTAACCTACCGAGCCAGCTCACTTTCCAGCAATTGGACTTCTAATTCTATGTTTAGACTTTTCAACTAACGGTGCCCCGTTAGTTGGTTAGTAATGAAAATTATTATCTTTCGGCCAAAAAAAAAAAACCTACCCCGTGGGGGAGGGAGGGAGCATCGCGGGGAATATATAGTGCTATACCAGGTGAAAATTCTCACTTCTTTGCAGGTCGCGTAAGCATTGGTGCAACATCATTCACCGATTTGCTCGGTTCTTCTTGCGAGGGTATATGTGCAAGCACCTACTTCCACTCACATTATATATCGCTGAATTCCATGTTGAATCATTTCGATCTCGCGCTCGGATCATATGATCAATTCATCATGATGAAAAGGTAAATTGGCTCTTGGATTGATGCTTCATAATATGTTTGTAGACTCACCGCTCGCATTGAACTACCTCCACAGAGTTTTCTTGATGGAGAACAATAACTATCCACAAACTCATCCAAGTTTCCAGTACTTTCCTTCTCCATCGGCATGGATCGATCCGAATTCCGTATCATCCGATGACAATAACACTCCAACGTGGGTTATTGTTGGTTTAGTCATTGTTGCCGTAATGCTTTGTGGTTTCCTTTTCTATTGCATCTGCATCTAGAGGCGAAAGAAGAAACCGGGGCCGCCAGGGCCGCTGGGGCCGCCGGGGCCGTCGGGGTCGCGGGGGCCACCGGGGCCAATGGGGCCGCTAGGACCTCCGGGGCCGCCGGGGCAACCGGGGCCGCGAGGGCTGCAGGGGCCACCAGGGGAGTGCCGGTGGCCACCGGGGGAGTGCCGGTGGCCGCCGAGGGGAGTGCCGGTGGCCGCCGAGGGCGACGGCGGCGGTGAGGGCGGCGGTGGTGGTGAGGGCGGTGGAGGCGGCGAAGGAGGCGACAGAGTGGGGGTGGCAACGGCTACGGTGGGGCAATTAGAGGACACGAATGGCCCATTTATTTGTGAGAAGTGCAAGCATGGAAGAGTACCAACTTTTTTCAAGTAGAAATGCCCTGACTGAGGGCACTGGACGGAGCGGCCTATCTAATCTTGACAATAAATGAGACAGAAATTACAATAGTCTTTCTTATCTTATTGTATGCTTATGAATTTAGAAGCTTCTATTTATGTTTGTGTGTGAAACTTGAATGATGCACGGTGATAGATTGTCTACTCTACTATACAATGTTGGAGATTCGATGCGATGAATAACTTTTGTGTTGGAGATTTTTCGAATTTCTTCTTATAATAAATGAGCAGTTTTATGGTCATCTATAAATAAATTTTTGAATTATAACGAATTATAACTATTTGCATTTTTTCGTAATTTCTATACAAAATGTCAAAAATTGACCAATCAATCCAACATACATAATAAAAGAGTTCCTGCTCTTCATGGAGAACTGTTTGACAGATTTGCTCTATTATTGCCTCATATTCCAAAGAGAGTCATCAGAACTAAGTAGCTGGTGATACCGGTAAAATAGAACGGACTTATTTTATTTGATTTTTTGGGTGGGCTTCGTACTCCAATCTGTTCGGGGGAACTATTAATCCCAACTCAAAATGAAGTGCTGAGGAAGGACATAACCAAGAAGTGTTCCGTGAGTGAATGGAAGTGCGGTTGTGACATATAATTCTGAAAGTCTGACGATCAATGGATGAGACGACATCAATTGTTTCTTATAGGATCCAGCTAGCATAACGATTCCTTAATTTATATCGGTGTTGTTGTGGCTACCGTTTTCCATTGCCAAAAGATGGAAATCGGAAGAGCAAAAGGAGCAGTGGGATGGGATCCTTATAGTTTATCTAAAGAAATAAAATCCAACTGACGATGCCTAATGAAACCCCACATTGCCTTTTTAGTAACTTCCATTGTTCATCGATGTAATTAGGCTTAGCCTCGTCGCCCTATAAGGGACCATGCGCTAACTTGCAAGAAATCAAAACCAGTATATTGTCATGTACTATAAACTTCTTTATGATGCAAAAAAAAAAAAACAGAAAAGTAAAAAGATAAACAATTATCAAAAAATTATCGGGCTTAAACATTGCACTACTAGACAACCACACCACCGATCAAACACGAGACTTGATAGAGTCGGAAGATAAGGCAATCGAATGGCATGACCAGGCTACGCAGAAGGTACAGTATATGATTTAGAAAAATAGAACGAAACATCGTACATAACAAATGAAATGAGTAGAATCGAGCTTTTAATAATGGAGTTGAATCAATTTCAATTTCGAGCCCTATATACTATATTGAGTCGAGCTCGAGCACAGGGATTTGAAACTGAATTTTGTTCACATTCATGATTCGATGTCAAAGCGTTGATTTCAAGTCAGACTTTACGTAGAAAAACTACTTCAAATCAATAAATAGCTCGATCGCATCTTTATAATTTTTTAGTTAAATTAAATACCTTATCTTACCGTCTTTAGGGCATTGACCCCACTAAAAATATATGATAGTTCCATCCCTGCATGCTGACAAGTATGATGCCAGTCGTCTACAAAATTTCACAAGCCTCCTCCGAAACATGAACATATCCAATCAAAGCACGACTCCTGAAAAATAAAACTGCAATCAATCTTGCAAGAAAGTTTGAAAAAAGGAATATTGGAGCATCTCTTCTTATCGTGCCCCTGGACGAAACCGATTTGGACGAACCCCGCAGTAAACATCCATTTCTCAGATCATAGTATAACACGAATTGAAGTGTTATTGACTGGGGCAGTTCCGGGAAAAGCAAGTAAAATGCTTTGGGCTGAAGAGGACACGACTGGGGCAGAAATCATACTTTTTCACGACGACGAAGACCATAAAATCAAATGCTATTGGTCGATGAGACAAAAAAATCAAAGATGTGGCTGACCCAAGCTTTCGGGACTGAGTGCAGGGTACTCACAGGAAAATGCGGAAAATTTCCCTTACTTGATGGATTTCCAAAATTATTGATACAAAGTTCGAGAGAACCGGCAACAATTCATCAAAAATTAACTTAATGTAGAATCAATTTCTTCCCAAGATTAAATGGACCAAAATCGACCCAACCCCTATAATGACAGGCAATATATTCCCGCAATATAATCTCGTAATGAATAAAAATAATGCCAAAATGATAAAAACAGACAAAAGCAAACACGACGACAAGTTTACATGGAAAATTCAATGCGAAAAAAATTATGGACAATTCAAAAACTTTCACTAATCACAAAAAATAGTAAGATGCACAGAGGTTCTTCTTTAGTAATATATTAGAGATTCAATATCAATAATATAATGACATTTCATCACTGTAAAAGCGGATTAATATATATGAAGTAAGAAACCCTAATCGCAATTGAAGAAATTTGAGATAATTTAGAAAAGTGTTCAGTGAACAAAGTAGATTGACAAATGAAACTGATGGACTCGCCTGTCTCGACTCATCTGTCTCAGTCTTATAACAACATATTGAAATTTGAGTCAACTCCCACGACATTTGGCAGCCCATTTCCTGTCTTCTCCGAACAAGCAGCCCGCCTTTCTTTTCCTTTATTGCATTTTTGACATTTTGACCTTTTCTTTTATTTATTAACGTTAACCGGGCCCCACACAAGCAGACCAAGCCAACATTAACATCTCGTACAGTCGATAAAAGAAAAGCATGACCATCAATTTGATTGCCAAATAACCTATAAATAACCTATCAATGCCGTTAGAAATTTACCAACTTTGAAATGAATTAAAGAATAACCAACTCTTTGGAAATTTTACAAGCATCGTAAATAAATTGCAACCACTATAATAAGTCAATTTATAAACTTACCAACTTCTGCTCACTCTCCTTATCATTTTGATTTTTTCATTTGTTGATGATCTCTAAGTACCCCCTCCAAATGTCTCTTTTCCGTGTGATGAAATGAAACTCATTCTGTGATCGACTTGAATCATGGTTGAGACAAGAGGGTTGTTTTTGGAGGCTTATAAGGACAAACTACGAGTAAAACGTAGCTTGTGATTGAATGCTTGCAACAAGAAAAATCGAAACACATTGAGTGTTCTTGAGATCTATCTCTTTGTTGCTTCATTATAACCTATTTAGTTTTGATCCTAAAAGTTAACAAGGGTGCCAAAATCATTTGTATACACACGGAAGAAGTGGTCGTGCTTAGAGAGAATGCAATTGTTTAGGTAAGAGACGAAATATGCGAATGATTATTTGTAAACACTTAAAAGTGTGGTTAAATAATTTTGGGGGAGAATATGTCTGCCATGTTGTGTGCACAAGGTGTGAGAACAGCTATTGAAAGAGATCTAATAATTATTTAGTCTATAGTGAGATAGCCGTAGGAGGAGTCGAGTCCGCGCGATACAAAGTTCTTGGCAATTGCACTATTGGCTGAAGTAGTGAATATCAATCTAACGGGGCTGCTAGAGCTAGAAGAGAAAGCATATCCTAATTGAAACTCTATAAATAGCTTTTGTAATTTCTTTTTCCCTAAACTCTATAAGTTTCTTATTGCAAATTAACAGTTTAATTGCATATAAAAAACATTTTTAACTAAGGTGATGGTTCTAGAAAGATAAATATTTTTATATGTATAAAAAAACACTTCACCCCTTCTTTTATGTATTTAGACCTAACAATACGGATTGCCATGTCGGAGGTGTCAAATTTTGTAAACAGTAATGTAACTTGCGAACCTTGTTAACAATTTAAAGGATTTTACTAAGGACAATGAAAAAAAAAATCATTATTTTTGAAATTTTTTATGAGAACTTGAGATGGAGTTCGAAGCTTTACACTATAATTTATTTTTTAATATTAGAGTCAGATCGAGTCTAATGCGAGTATATATATTGTATTGAGTTGAGTGCGAGCACGAGATTGAGAAAACCGAATTGTCATATTTCCAAGATAATTGCACAATCGCTCCTCAAATTATTATATCGAAATTTCAAACCTATTGAGGTATAAACTTTTTAACTAAAATAACGTAGTCTTAAACTTACAAAGGAAAATGCAATAAAACATTTTAGCTAAATCTCATTGAAATCATCTAATGTGACGCTTCAATTATTTTCGACTACTTAAGTGTAACCACGACAGCATGACATGATAAGACAACATTAATTTTCTTCTTATTTAAGCACCCGATATAGAAATGTCAATAGGCTTATTTTTGGAATTTAATGCTCTCCCTTGCGCCTGATTGTATGCCAAGGCACGAAATAATATAATAGGAATCCATCCTTGTCCGAAAGTAGATGCACTATCTAATCATTCATTGTCTCGGTAAAAGACGATGATCACATGCTTCCGTTGGCCAGCAATAATACACTGCTAAGCTGTCATCAAAATAGGATTGCATCTCCATCATTTTCTCCGTTTGTTTGTTGATGCGATGGCTAAGAAAAATCATCTGTACATGTTGCTTCTTTTTGGCTTTACATAATCTCCTCCATTCAAAAGGTGCACTAGTGGAGGTACCGCTTGTCACTTCCATGTCATCAATGAGGCTATCAAATCATTCATTGTCTCGGTAAAAGACGATGATCACATGCTTCTGTTGGCCAGCAATAATACACTGCTAAACTGTCATCAAAGGATTGCATCTCCATCATTTTCTCGGTTTGTTTATTGATGCAACGGCTAAGAAAAGTGGTCTGTCCACGTTGCTTCTTTTGGTTTTACATAATCTTCTCTATTCAATAGGTGTTCTAATTTCTAATCTAATTTTTGACTACGACGACCATAAAAACAGATGCCATTGGTCCATGAGAAAAACTAAATGTTGGCTGATGAAAAGCTGTTTAGAATATAATTGCCTATTTAGAGCACAAAGATATTTTGCTTTACTTTTGGCTCGGATGATTAATTAATACAATCGAGAGTGAAGATGGAACTAAAGCACAGATGTAAAGGAAGTATATCTTTGATTAAGAGAATGATTTAAAATACATTTAATAAAAATAATTATTTAAATTGCTTATAAAAATAAACGAACTAAAAATTTGTTTACCTTCCACGAAAAATATCTAGACATAAATTATTATGAATAATAAAAATATTGCTTGTTAAATTATTATTTCAAGTTATATAAACGATCATTTTTAGGAAAATATTTACCGAATTATTTATTTTTTGAAAAACAAAAAAAGTCTAAATTACTAAATTGATTCAGAAATTCTTTTCTTGGGTTGGGGTTAGAGTAGAATTCCATGTTGAATTATGCTCACCGAATGAAGCCCATCTCTTAAAATAACAAATATGTTGTACGTGTGAAAAAGGGAATGCGTCTCCAATTAGCGTATACAAGCGAATAACGGAAAACTAGGGATAGAAACAAGATGAAGAACCACATAAGATCCCTGAACATTTTCCCAATTATTGTCCTCTATTTGATTTTACGATTTGGGATTCCTTTCATGATTCCATGACTATTAGCCAAACATTACATTAAGTGTTTTGAGGTGTCAGCATGGATAATCTTCCGTTTTGCGAGGCCCATCTCTTCGGCCTAGCAAAATATTAGTATTTCAAAATCTCCATGCTTCCATTTTGCGAGGCCCATCTCTTCGGCCTAGCAAAATGTCAATATTTCAAAATCGTGCATGATAGGAAGCCACTTTTATGGGGAATTTGTTTTTTCTCTAAATTTTCCAAGGCTAAAAATTAATTTGAAAATCGCTCATTCTGGTCCAACTCCTTTATCTTGAGAAAGGAGTGCGGTCCCTAACATTGTCTAGACAAAAGATGCCTTTCCTTAGATATCTAAGCAATCGTCAGTTCTTTGGAAGCTGACACGATCTTTCCATTCTGTGTTTTCCCTCTGCATCCCATTTGAATTAGGTTAGATCACATGGTTCTTCTTGCTCTTTTTCTCAATCCATGCCATGTTGATTACATGATTTTTGGGAAGTATCCCAATGTTCCTTATTACGTGTATATGAGAATCGTAATTGGCAAATCTGAAACTTTTTGGACCCTTCCAATACCAAGCGGGCCGATGTTTGGATCTCCAAATTCAGCCATCATGTTTTGGCAGAGCATGAGATTAGTTTTAGATTGGAAGGCATGCTACAAAACAAATTCAGAATGGAAATTGCTGAAAATAAGCAGCAACGAAATTACCTCAACGGAAAATATGCATAACTTATGAAAAGGGAATAATTATAACGGAAAAAATACATAGTTATCGTGCCCGGTTGATCTAGTGCCTTAACTTCAGAACAGCTGATCGTCTGAAGGATATACGCATAATTTTTTTATCTTCTCACTGCCTTTAAATATTCAGTAGCCTTAGAACTTCAGGACTTGCTTAGGATGGCTTCCAAGTTTCCCCAATGATTTATCCAGTGCAATGTGGAAATCACTAAAAGGAACCAGCTCCGTCCTGCAGTTTTGGAGAAATTCATATGCATCCACAGTCCAAGCACACTATCTTGAAGATAAATACTATTAGAGACACTATAAAGATATGGAGACCTAAATACAGCAATTTGAGTGGTGGTTACCGAAGACATACTCGTATTTTAACTTCCCATCCTACACTAGCTCGAGCAAGTGATCTATCATTCTTCTGCTCAAAGAAAGATCCTGCAAACAAAATACCCTCAAAGAAAGATCCTGCAAACCATAAGAACCATTGTCTCATTGATTTATGTACTCCCCTTAGTCTTGACTCCAGGGATAATTTTTTTTGCTCAAATTTGGTTGCGTCAAATATTGAAATTGAGATTTTGGGCCAAATTTAGACAAAAAAAAAATAAAACTATAGGGCATTGACCAAGACCGAGACTGAAACGTAGACAAATCAAATTGTATGGCTTGACTGAAATAACCTAACCATCGGTGGAAAATTTAGTTCGCCACTTCTTAATTTACCTTGAAAATAAAAGATGAAGTTGACACGGTAATTGGTTTCTTAGACATCCCACCATATGTCACCATGGTTCCTCCCCGCCTGAGAACAAAACTAAATCAGCTCTCTACAGAAAGATAAGGGAAGCACTAAACACGAATTTAACACTTGTCACACCTCAAAAATTTCATCACCAAGGAAGCAGCATTGCCACCAACGCAGTTTAATCCAAGGGCAGGTTCTTTTAGATCACCCTAGTAGCAAGTCAATAAGATGTAATTAAAGAACTCAAGTGCCGATGGCCAAACATGGATGTGTTTCATGCATGAGAATATGGTAGAATGGATTAATGGATGGATGATACCAGTAGACTCTTGACATTCTTTATTTCTAATTGGCTCTCAGTGAACACTTCTTCAGCACCAAGTTTCTTCAACGCCTCTTTTGCTTCATCAGAGCCAGCTCTGTCACAGGAAAAGGACGGCCATGAAAGCACAGTAAAATTCAAATTTAGTTACTGAGATGCAGTGCTAACTGCTATGTTGGAAAACAAATAGAGAATTCTACCAAATTTGTGCTCAGATGTCATAGCATGAACTAATAAGCTGGCTGAGAGAGCCCTACTAAGTTAATGCGTCAAGCACCGCAAAGTGTTTTCTGACCTCTTTTTGTGTCTCATCACAGAATTAAAAGAAAAAGAGGAAAATTTCACTCCAAAAGAAGTTGCAAAGCAGAGAGAGGTCTTAGATATACTAAAAGGAAGTTTCCACCAGCAACCGAAAAACATGGAATTACCAATGCCCAGCAGTACGATGATCTAAACATACCAGCGATCAACGTCCAGAACACATGATGACCGCAAAAATAGTAGAAGCATCAACAGTAACAAGTCACTTCTGATAAGCAATGCAGAAAGATCTCTGTTCAATTCACACTACAGTTAACTGCCTTCGCCTTCGATATATTCAAAACACAAGTCCTTGTAGTCTTTCCAAATACATGTTACCTCATAACAAAACCTCATCTTTATATTGGGAGATTAAAGGATGTTAGTTGATGTACCTACACGAACCCAAAGTACCTTCTTATTTTCTTTGATAAGTTCAACATAATCAGTTCCTCAAAATGCCCTCATAACAGAACCATTCTTGCATGCCAATGCATGTACTAATGCTCAGTCAGCCACATAAATTACTGCCCATTGTAGCACCTAGCCAAAGATTATAATTTCCTCAAATCAGTGATCACGCTCAGTGTTACTTCAAGCTTAAAAGGGTCAGCTACAGTAACACAAGCTCAAGGTCCACTTCTCCCTGTAATTCGATGCAAGAGATCTCAATCAATCACACCAGCTTCCAAAAAACAAACCAGAGATACCAGAATGCTAAATATTTTGGCACATTTTCAATTTGTAAATTGATATATGACCACCACAACCGAACATAATCAACATATTTGTGCATCTGGCAATTGTTCATAACTTTTAGTCCACCAGCAACATTCATAATTAGAACAGGAAAAGACAGAGTTGCCACAAGTAATTCAGTCCCCAAAGAGTTCCAACTTGTCATCAGAGAGTTAAATTTCAGATATAATTCAGGCTGTGTAACCATGAAAAGCTACTTCAGAAGCTGAGTAGACAAGAGCTCAATGCGTTCCAGGAAAAAAAGGGCTTCCTAGCAATGGTTAAGGCAGATCACAGAAAAGAGAAATATAAGCAAACCCACACATACCCTTGCTATCTAAAGTCTACACAAAAGTTTTAAACAACAGTAGTTTGACAAAAGTTATGTGTATCAAGGTTATTGAAAGCTTTCAAGAGAGCACATGTCCCTGATTATGTTGATGCCATGGATGCCACGGGATTTCACAATTTGGATGAGGCATCGACCCACCACACTCATAGCCCCATTTTGCACAATCGAATCCCCTAATGATCACAGCTGATTAGGACAAATTAGGATAAATTGCTTACAGTGAAAGTTGGGGGACAGCTAAGAGACTCCTGTACTGTCTATATACCTGGTTCCAAAGAGGTGAAGTCTTCAAGCATTCTCAAAGCAGTCGGAGGATTAATTGAAATTGTCGCAGCATATTCAATAGGAGAATTCTTATCAATTTTTTGCCATACACTCTGGTCTTTCACAATGTAAGTCTGCCATGTCCCTGAGCAGAAAAACTATTTCACCTTTCAACACACTCAAATTTACAATGGGCTAAGTGCTAGGCACAGATGTTCTGCACAACAAAAAAAGTCAGTACTAATGGAATGCAAAAGTATCTTTTATTTAAGATGACAATCACTAAGATGCGTATGACAGTTTCAATCTTTCTTTTGGTTGATATTTCACTCGTTTCCGTTCTGCATCTAATCAAATTAAACGTCAAACATGCTGCATCAAATATAGAAGATTATATCCTTTGGCTGAGTAAGAAATTGTTCAGAAGTGATCAACTAGATGAGCATGGCTGATGCACAGTTAATCTGATATCATTTTAAAACTTAGGTAATACTGAAAGAATGTTTTACCAAAAGAGTGGAGATGGAACGACCAAATCGCCAGGAGAAAGATCCTTCACAGCAGAGCTAACTAAGTGTACTTCACCAACTCCTTCACGTCCTCCAACTGCAGGCAGTTGTGGCCTCACCGGATACACACCTAGATCAAAGTTTATGCACGAATTATCAAATAAACCTCACACAAAGTTATAATACATGGATGAATTATGATCTGACTTTGTAACTACGTA
The DNA here is from genome assembly GCA_014182365.1 of Eucalyptus tenuipes. Lineage (NCBI taxonomy): Eukaryota > Viridiplantae > Streptophyta > Magnoliopsida > Myrtales > Myrtaceae > Eucalyptus > Eucalyptus tenuipes. The sequence continues at coordinate 23,546,404 of CM024538.1, read as the reverse complement.
ACAATGTACCTCAGGAACTGGGGCAACAATTGTCAAGTCAAACAGTGAAGTCATAAAAGATGCATTAGCCGCCTCAGAATCTCGCAGTTAGACTTTTATTCTCTTTCAATATGTCAGCGACCAAAGAGAAACTCATCCTGACATATAATCCACTCGTAGATCAAGTCCATGGGTGAATAATGAGTAAGAAGGTGCCGATCGCGCATGAGGCATAAATAGGACATTATCGCAAATCATTTTAGTTTTTGTCGTGAATTCAGGTTACTTTCTAAGGATGAAGCGAAGCCTAAAATCAAATTATAGGACACGGAAGCCATCACAGTTATGTCAGTAGCCTCAAAGTCCCCGGAACATCGAACTCCTCCACGATATGCTCAGTCCACCATCAAACAGAAGCTCAAGGCAGGTCAACCTCGAGCGAAACAGCAGTAACGCAGGAGAAACGCTAACCTTCGATGCTGTTGATGTCGGAAGGATTGATAGGCGCGGCGAGCATTCTGACGCACACGTCATTCTCCTTCACCAAAACTGGCGGAACCTCCACCACTCTGCAACAGAAAACCAGAAAAACCAAAAAAAAAAAAAACGAAGCTCCTTAGTATCGCCAAGAGCACACAATGCACGAGCACACGCAATCGGAATCACACACACACTCAATCACTCAATCGGTGGATTAGCTGAGCTGTCTTCTGACCTGGTGACGGCGTCCGGGGGGACTTGCTGCTCGTACACCACCGCCCTGGACGGCGGCGACACGAGGGCGGAGAAGGCCCTGACGATGCCTAGGGCTCGGGCCGAGTGAGTCGGAGCGGTGGAGAGCTTCGGGAGGCGACCAAGCAGGGGCAGGGATTTCGTCAGTGCTCTCGAAGACGCTGTTGCTCTCGCCACCGCCGCCATCTATCTCCTGCTCGCTATCGCCGATCAACTCTCTCTCTCTCTCTCTCTCTCTCTCGATCGATCGATCGATGTTACGGATCCACTCGCTCGGCGTCTGCACCAGTTCTCGCACCATGGACGAGCATTTTAAACAGAACTACAGAGGAGGAGGAGGAGGAGAAGGGGGAGGAGGATATGAAATTATGGAGTTATAATGTCCTTATCAAATTTCCAGAACGGCATTTGACCGGAAAAATTAAGAATTCCAGAGCGGTCCATTCGGTGCGGGGTTTCGGCCGGAACCGGGTAGGACGCTATCCATGCCCCGGGAGTTGGAAGAAAGAAGTAATCACTTCAGTGGGTGTAGCTTCTTCTTTTTCTTCTTCTTTTTTGCCTCCTCTTAAATTAAATTTATATATTCAAAAATAGCATGTGCAGTTGAATTTCATGAGAATCTCATTGGATTGATAGTTCGAATTCATTTAGGTAAATTACTAAGTTCATCTTTCAATTTTTTGAAATTCCTTGTTGTCATCCCCTTGACATAACTTAATTTGCTCGTGATGATTGCTCTAAATATATCTCTAACGCCTGTCAATGCCACATTAACATGATACTCTTCCAAATCACTCTACATGATATTCGAGGACGATTCTTGCTTAAGGGGGCTTCTTTTTATGTTTCTTCGGTAAATATTTCTCCTAATAAGCATGTCATGGTCGTACACCCGAAAAATATCATTCTTGCTCCCACGTCAAACTTCCCCTCCTTTTAACGTTAGTAATAACCTAACACATTCATAGAACTAGCCAATGTTCATTGGAGTTAAGACATTCACTCAAGTAAACTTCTTTTTCTCTCCCGGTCTAATCTAAAGGATTTTCGCTCACTATTGTTGCTTTCCTTTTCTCATCGTAGTGAATAAATTTACTTATAGCTACAAATTTTGGGAGAACATCATCACCACTCAAGCCAGCAGGATGTTCAATACGTGGTTCTATGACTTCTCCAAGATTCGGTGAAAACTTTCCTCTTTTTATGTAGGTGCAGATCTAAATTTGAGAGCTTTTATCTTTTGGTCTAAATCTAGTTCTTGGAGTTCTTTTAAAAGAATTCAATTTGTTGTGCACTATTGTTGTTGTTTCAATATGACGATTGTATTGAGAACGTCGAATCTAAGTGCATAGTACAAGCCATAGTTTCTAGAAGAAAATATCTTGGCATATGAGTCGATTGTTTTTTGATACTATAATAGATTTGATCTTTTGAGAATGGAGCATGCTTAGAATTGCAAGTCATACTCTTTTGTTTTTGAGGTTTTTGTTTGATTTTGCAGCCCTTTTAGGATTTATTTTGCTTGGAATCTTTCTATGTTTCTCTCATGTTTGATTATAATAAAAGCTCGGTCGATAACTTACGTGATTAGGATATTGGCCGTTGTCCCATTCCTAATGCGTAGTAGCTCCTGGCCACATGGAGACGTCTTAAGGTTATGCGACATATAAAACATGCCATGGTGGGAAAAATTGTATCAAAGTCAAATGAGCCTGGACGAGCAAGTCCCTATAGACCCAGCTCAGCGAACCAACTACCCGTACGTGCTTAAACTAGTATTCTATTGGGTTAATGTCCTAAAAAACTCCAAACTAGTACACTAGTGACAAATTTACGCCAAACTATTATTTTAACTATGAAAAATCCCAAATCGGTACACCTGTGACAAATTTACCCCAACTGACCATAAAAAAATCATAAACCGATACATTTATTACAAATTTACTCCAAACTAATTTATTCTACCACAAAAACCCCAAACTAGTAAATTTGTGATAAATATGCCCTCCGCTAAATTGGATTAATATCACAAAAAAATCACAAATTATAAACTGTAACAAACGGAGCATAAAATTCTAAATTGGTATACCAATCAACTGTCACGTATCATTTAACTTAATAATTTGACGACAAAAACTAACATAGGGTAAATTTGTTATAATTGTACCAGTTTGAGATAAATTTGTCAAAGGTATACCAGTTTTGGATTTTTGATAGTCAAAAAAATAGTTTGGGGTAAATTTGTCATAGGTGTACAAGTTTCGGATTTTTCAAGGTATTAACCATATTCTATTTTACGGAAATCTTTATCATATGCTGTTAGACGGAATAAAAAAGAGAAAAAAGAAAAACAAAGTCAACGACCGCGTGGCTCAGCATTCTTGGGGGAGCCCAAGGCCTTCTTTCGGCCCGTGAACCCGGTCCGGCCCACGGTCGATCCGAAGGAGGTAGAGAGACGGCAGACGACGCGTGTTGGAATATCCCACGTGGCACGTGCAGTGCGAAATTGATCGCCAGCGTTGACCAAAAAGAAAAAACGAAAAACGAAAATCGATCGCCACCTTCCCACAGTTGGCGAGGCCGGGAACTAATAATGATAATAATAGACACCACGTGTCAATTAAAGTGTAATCAACTCTGAATGCAGCATAATATGGAATTAAAAAAAAAGGCTTGAATGCAGCAAAATACCTTTTTGGACTCGTCAATTAGTATAACAAAACAGAGTTGATTAAACTGAAAAGTAATACCACAATTTGATTTGTCATTAGAATAGTGATATAGATAAAAAGATGACTTATGTGACTCTCAAAAATCGGAACCTTTCAAATGTACAGATTAGGAAAAGATGATGAGTGATTGCGAAAAATCAAGACCACGAATGTAATAAGTTCACCCCCTTCAGCAAGATGTCAGATCCAAGTCTTTTCCTTATATCTACATCTAGAAAATTCATTTCGCGTCTCAAGCTCTAGGCATAGTTTATTTCATAAAAAATAATACAATTTTGAAAAAGATCTTGTGCACAATGTCACTTCCTAGAAAATAACAATATTTCTAATATTTAATTGAGATTTGAAGAAGAATTGAAAAATATATTTCACCATTTTGAAAGGAAAATTTGATATGATATTTCTAGAGGTATGTACTATTTGGATGTTAGTGATTTGCACACGAGCTCAAGACTAAGCACAAATATTAGGATCTTAAGTCAAGCCTTGACGGACTTGACCCGAGGAAGAGCATTGGCATCGATCTTGCATCCATCGAAGCCCAAATCAAGAACACAGCGCTTGCGTACATGAGGTCAAGTGCGGGACCTCAAATACAAGCAGAGGGTCCCTAAACTTGGTCTCGATGAACTCGAGTTTGGACGTGGGGATTCAAACACAAGCATAGGGATCTTGGGCTAATTTGACCCAAAGAGGCATTGAGATCTTGGGCTTGGCCCCGTTGAAGTATTCGAGCATGAGCACTGATGTCCTAACCCTGGTTTTGATGGACTCATGCATCGGTGCTAGAGACCTAGGCACCAACATTGGGGTCCCAAACTAGGTGCTGAAGACTTGATTTTGGATGTGAGGGACCCGGGAATGAGTGTTAGGCTTTGCATGCTTAAACGCATGGTTTTTGGTCCAAATATTGATATAGTTATATTTTGAAAAATGATTTATGATTTTTTAAAAAGAGAATTATTATTTTTTGAATTCAAATATAGATTTTTTGTTGACCATAGAAATGTCCTCCGTTGACTCTTTTTCTTAAACTATCCACATGTTGAAAAATAAGGAAAATGTTTTTATCAGAATATGTTCGCAAAACTTGGTTTTCGTCATTACGGGTGCGATTCTACTTCTCGGTTCCATCGTCCTGATTAGCTGGGGACAGGTTGTTTTTTACGTTTTTCAAACACGAGTCATGGGACCATAAGAGAGACATAGATGAAGATACCCGCACAAGGATTAAGACAAGTAGTTTTTTTATTTGCGCATCCAAGACAGACGATTACTTTAAAGTTATTTTTCCGACGTTTTAGAATACTCAAAAAGAGAAATGAATTGGCTGCGGATCTCTTTTACCTTAGCTGGGTCGGCTCTGCAATAAATTTTTGTGCACTCGATTGTGGACGATAGTGTGAATTTTGGTTGCCCGGTCAAAGCTGTAACTGCATTTCGTATGAAGACGTATCGTATGGCCTATAAGTCACATGTCGAAATTTTGGTCAATAATTCACACATCGAAACTCATAACGAGATCTATTCGATTGATGACTAAGATGATATTAGTTTGTATAGTTTGTGAAGCGTGCAATAATTTCTCCACCTGATTGTTTTTCTCGGTCCTCCACCAGAAGTTTATCTCCTTAGACTTTGAGTCGTCAAACACACGCTGTAATATTTTCATTAAAAAAAAAAAAAAAAAAAAGACGCGCTAGGATAGTGGGTCGATATGTTAGTTCTTCACATCAAATATAGCCATGAAAAGAGCAGAACTTCACATTTTTACAAGACTTTTGTCAACATCTTTAAATTAGTCAGAGGGCAAAGCATGAAAAGGGAAAAACCAGACAAAGTGACTTTGTTCTATAATCAGGGTGTGTCTGATATCGTACAAGTATTTGCGCAACTAATGCCAACTACGCCACAAGAAAAAAGAATAAGAAAAGAAGCAATCCGTTCATTTTCTGTCTATCTCCCTTGCATCCTATTTCATCGTATCACACCCCATTTTTCAATATTTGAGAATCACTGTCTACATCTTGGTGTAGATTCGGGATAATTGTCCTAGGCTGGGGCCATTTACGACTAGCCAATTGAGAATTCCTAGGTGTACATGCACCAGGTGCACCAAAGACGCAGTTAGCGATTCTCTCTCGAGAGGTTCCGGGACAAGGAGCCCGAATTACTAGGCCTGAAGAGAAAAATATACCAAAAATGAAAGAATTAAAGAAAAGAGCCCAAAAACGTTCACCAAAATCAAGCTTAGAGTGCGGATCCGAAGAAAAGGCCGATTCGTTATCGAGGCCCCCCCATCATTCCAACGGGCCCAAATCACGGCTCCTGAACATCGAACGAGAAGACGCTGCGCGATTGGACCATTCTCTCTCTCTCTCTCTCTCTCTCTCTCTGTGGACTGTTGAAGCTCGCTCCGTTCTTCTTGGAGCTTTGCCTCTAGCGATTCGAGCTCCTCGATCTCCCGAAGCGGTTGGCCGCGAACACGAAAATGAGGCACCGGCTTTTCACCATCACCTCGCGGAGTCGCGGCAATTCGGGCTCCTTGTCTCGGAAGACACAAAAGTGTTTTCTGACCACTTTCATCACGGAATTAAGAAAAATGGAGGAAAATTTCACTCCAAGGAAGTTGCCAAAGAGGTCTTAGATCTACTAAAAGGAAGTTCCACCAGCAACCAAAAAAGATGGAATTACCAATGCCCCTGTAGTATGATGATCTAAATATACAAGCAATCAACATCTAGAACACATGATGACTGCAAAAATAGTAGAAGCAGAATCAAGAGTAACAAGTCACTTCTGATAAGCAACGTAGAAACATTTCTTTTCACTTCACACTACAATTAGCTGCCTCTGTCTTCAATAGATTCAAAAAACAACTCCTTCTAGTCTTTCTACGCATTTTACCTCATCACAAAACCTCATCTTTATATTGGGAGATTGAAGGGTGTTAGTTGATTTACCTAAACGAACCTAAAGTACTGTCTTATTTTCTTTGATAAATTCAACATCATCAGTTGCTCAAAATGCCCTCATAACAAAACCATTCTGGCATGCCAATGCATGTACTAATGCTCAGTTAGCCACATAAATTCCTGCCCATTATAGCACCTAGCCGAGTTAAAATTTCCTCGAATCAATGATCACACTCTGTGTTACTTCAAGCTTAAATGGTCAACTAGAGTATTACAAGCTAGATCCACTTCTCCCTGTTATTCCATGCAAGAGATCAATTAATCACACCACCTTCCAAAAAACAAACCTGAGACACCAAAATGCTACATATTATGGGGCATTTTCAATTTGTAAATCGATATAACACAGCCACAACAAAACATAATCAATAAATTGGGAGAAGTATATCCCAAGTGTCAAAACTTGGCACGAATAGACACTAAAGTGCCAAAAGTTAGGAAAGTGACCCCGGCCGACCGGCGGCGAGGGCTCGTGAGCGCTCGCTAGATCCGGGGTGAGGGTTGCGGCCCTCCCCATATCCGGTGAGGGTTGGCGGCCCTCGCCCAGCCGCACTAAGGGCCGTCGCCCCCGCTAGCGGGCTCGCAGCTCTCGCCGCCGGTCGGCCAGATCGCCGGCCCCGGCCGTGGCCCGACGACCTCGGTTGACACTCGGCGAGGAGGCGGCGGCGAGGGCTCAGCCCTTAGCCCTTGCCTCCTCTCCCCCACCTTTTTTAAAAAAAAAAAGTTAAATAATTATAATTACTTATTTTTATAATTTAATAAAATTAATTTTTATATTAATTATATACCACATCAGAAAACAAAACTACATCGTTTTTGCTTTTGTTTCGCCACGTCAACGTGCAAAACAATATCGATTTGCGTTAACCTCGTCGAAAATTGCCACATCAGCATTTTGGCTTAATTGACACTTAAGTGATCCATTTTACTCCGATTTTGGCACTTAAGTGTCACTTTCCTAACTTTTTGGCACTTAAATGTCCATCCGTGCCAAGTTTTGGCACCGGTGTATCCGGCACTCCAATAAATTTGTGCATCTAGCAATTGTTCATAACTTCTAGTCCATCGGCAACCCTCATAAATAGAGCATGAAGAGACAGAGTTGCCACAAGTATAATTCAGGCTGCACAACCATCCAAAACTACTTTGGAAGCTTAGTAGACAGGGAGCTCAATGCGTTCCGAAAAAAAAAAAAAAAAAAAAAAAAAAAAAAGGCTTGCTAGCAAATGGTTAAGGCAGATCTCGAAAAGAGAAATAAAAGCAAGCCCACACATACCCTTGCTATCTAAAATCTACACAAAAGTTTTAAACAACAATAGTTCGACAAAAGTTAAATGGTGTCAAGGTTTCGAAAGCTTTTGAAAGTATATGGTGTCAAGTTTACTAAAAGCTTTCAAAAGTTATAAGGATAAAGTTATGTATCTAATAAAATTGTTATTGAAGATGTCTAGGTAATACATAGGAGCAAGGAAAGTGAATAAAAATCACTCAAGTTCTCGAGACTCGAGTAATCGCAGAGAAGTCCTCTCCATAAATCTTCTTAGTTGTCACTGTTCAACATTGTTTCATCCAGAATGAGAACTCCAACAACTTGATTCTCTCTCTCTCTCTCTCTCTCTCTCTCTCTCTCTCTCTCTCTCTCTCTCTCTCTCTCTCCTCTAGTTGACCTCTTTCTCGTTCATGTCTTTTCTATGCAGAAACGTTCAGTCAATTGATGAGTAAACTAGCTACTTTGATGCCATTGATCCACCGGCACCGTACAAGAGATGGACAACTAAGCCAGACATTGACCAGAATAGCACTTCTAATATGATAGGAAAGAATAAAATTGCTGTGAAAACACAGAGAGTTTAGGCAGCATTTGTAGTCAGTGATTCAGTTGACTGGAGCAGAGATATTTAGGTTGTGACCACCCTAAAGGATCTTGTCCTTTCTTAGATTATCTAATTCGGCTGTCGAGTCCATAGTGGGCTTTTCGTCACGCTAGTTCTAAATCTTTGAACCGATTATCAAAATACACGACGCTTTATTTGGTTGTTCAAGAATCGCTTCGCAACTTTAGTCATCATCTTTTTGAAAGTCTAGTGGGTGCTGACTTCTAGTTTGGAAAAAGTGATAAAATGGAGTGTTATCATCTATCGTCATGCATCGTGTATATTAAAAAAATCCGTGATACTCAAGTTTGGGTTTAAGTGCTCTGCAACATATTAAGAACTGGGGGGCTTCCTGGAAGGGAGGCTGGAAATCAACCACACTTGTTTTTTTTTGCAAATAATGACCTCGAATACCAGGTAAGCTATGCCATTTGTGATGCCAGCTACAATCTTGAGCTTTTGAAGCCTTGGTGGAACTAAAGACTGGCTGATGACTAGCTGACAAAGTGCAAAGGCAGGCTACTTTTCCTGCTGAACATCTGGGTATGGGAGCTTTCAAGATTGTGTTAGAAGCAATCTATAATAGGTAAGATAGTGAGGTTTCAGCTTCTCAATGCTTAGTTCTACATGGAGTTTGATCTAATATTCTCCACAAAAAATTAAAGAAAGGCCTATAAGCTCCTTGTGTGGGCCTAGTTTACCTCAATGCAGCAAAGTGACATGCATTAATCTTCAATCTTGTGTTATGCATTGTTTACTTGTCCCCGTTCGCAGAATACATCCCATTCATTGGCGTATACATCATATGGGAGGCCAAATCCATTTGTCTATGGAAATGCTAAGCCTGTGTCAAGGAATCTGATGCCATCTTTGTTAAGCAACCTGGATGTGGAGAATAATACATACTCTAGAATTCGTTGTTTCAGAACACTATACATGATAGGAGATAATCCAAAATCGACATTAGAGGCGCATGACGGGTATATTTCATACCGAGAATTGTATTTTATCATATCAGTAATTTTATTTCCGAACACAATCACCAAGTCATCGATAACAACTCTTTCGGGCGGGAGATCCTTGGTTTTCTATATTAACAAGGACTGGGTTATTCAAGGGAAAGAATAATCATTCAGAACTTCCCATGGACGTGGTAGGTATTCCTACTCTTAACAAAATCCAGACATTTCTTTATCTGTCTCTCCCATCTCTCCTTGCATGTAAGTTGGGGTGAGTTGATGGCAGGTTCCTAAGTAAGCGAATCGTGTGCATTCCAGCATGTTCACTTCTTTGGTTTAGAGATTTTAGATACATGATCCTATGGAAAGTCGTGGTTGAGACTGCAAATCATTGATTCCACCATGAAAGCATTCAGAAGTATAGTACATCGTGTGCTCACTTAGGCCTTGTTTGGCTCACCTTGGAGTAATAAATAGGAAATAGAATGCCATTGTAGCTCATCTTTGGATGGATTTATGATCATAGAATCAAAGTGCCTAGTAACGGATACTCCTAATGCAGAACTGGATTGCACAGGTAGAGGTGGTAGTGGGATTCCTAGGAGGAAAAAACATTCACGAACCCAACACGCTCATCCTAGAAAGCCAGAAAACACACACACACACACACACTCTCTCTCTCTCTCTCTCTCTCTCTCTCTCTCTCTCTCTCCATTCATCATCTTGGCTGAGTTGCTGTCACTCCATTTGTTCTCGTGATTGGGTCTCGACTCAAAACACAATAAGGACAAGAATATCACAATGGCTTGAGTTAACAGCTGTGAAGTAATTTGAAGTTACGCAGGAATGGCTTTATCTTCATTGTTGCAGATATATGTGAAATGCTTTACTCAGTTTTGAGGAACTGTATGTAATGTGTTTGTGAAATGATTGTGTGAACTGTATGATCATTTTAGATGACAATAATCGGGAAATTGTCGGGGCATCGTTTGTGGTTCTTCATTGTGTTTCTATCCCTAGTTTTTCATTAGCCACTTTAGATATGTGGATGGAAGAAATATTTTACACATTCCATTTCTTACATGTTTTTACCTCAAATTGCATCTCACATCGGACATTTCTCCCTTCATATATAAATTGAAACCAAACAATAGAGAAGGAACCCCACATCTAGGAATTTGATTGCTTAGATCGAGATTCCTTTTCATAATTCCATGGCCATGAACCAGACATGGCCTCAAGTGGTTTTGAGCTGTCAGCGTAAAAAACCCTCCCATACTTACATACCTTGATTTGTTATTCTCTAGGTGATAGGTCAATTCTAAATCGGTTGGATGAAACATGATTGAATCTTTTCCTTCTTCAGCCTAGCAAAATGTCGTATTTCCAAAATATGCCCAACGAAAGCAACTTTTATGGGGAATTTGACTTCTCTCCAAATTTTCCAAGGTTAAAAGTGTATCCAAAAATCGCTTACCCCGGTTGAACTCTTTTATGCTTACCTATGCAAGTCGCGGATACTATGGAGGACGTTGTCGACTTTATCTTGAGAAAGGAGTGTGGTTCTCAACACAAAAGACGCTTTTTCTTTATGTGGTTTCTAAACATTATCATTTCTTTGGAATCTAACAAAATCTTTTTTATTCTATGTTTTTCCATATCTTAGTTAGTGACTATTAGTCGATAGTCTTCTGTGTATTTCGCTTATTGTGTTTCACATATGCTGTTCCCCAAAGGCAGTCAGCATCCCATTTGAATCAAGTAATATTAAAGGAATAATTTATGGTTCTTCCTACTCTTTTCTCAACCTATGCAATGTTGATTACATACTTTATTTTTGAGAGATGTCCCAATCTTCCTTCTGACATGTATATGGATGTGACATAATTGGGACAATTTTTCATAAATGTTAGTGTTGCCAAGTAAACCACCTAGGGTTTGGCTAATGGATTACTAAGCCTAAACTTAGCTCGGGCTCTCCCAAGTTCATATTAATTCGTGACTTAGGTTTAAGTTCTTAACATGCAATTGATTTTTAATTAGAAGTCGCCACTAATCTATTTTTGGTGGATCGATTAGAAATGTAAAGGGAGATTTACTTTACTCCTACGAAACTATACGTTCGGGGACTTGATTACGTTAGGTTTCTCTAATGCCCTTTCGGTGTCTTTCTTTTTATTTTGAAAAAAATATTTTGCAGGCAACTTAAATTGATTTTAATTTACTTCCCTAACATGTAAGGTAATCATGCGGGTGCACAAACTACCAATTTAACACCCAAGAAAGTAATAAATAAATTACGAGACTTATCTCACGGCAACGAAAGCATCTGCACTATTAGATCAGAATTCACATCAACAATCCTAGATATGATTTCTAATTAACACGCAATCATTTAATTTTTTTCAAGATTTTCTCTTTTTTAAATGAAGTCGAGAAAATTACGTGTAATGCAATGCAATGACGTGCAAAATTTTTAACCAAAATGACATGCGACGTGCAACCTAACATGCGAACTATATGTCACGAGACATTTATTAAATGACATAATCTAATGATAGGAGAAGATTAATGCAGCTATTCAAACATATGCACATCTAGATGACGTGCAATGAATGACCTAATTCTACATAACATGTGCATGATAATTTTTATATTTTTTAAATTAAAATTTGAAATTAAAATTACCCAATAATTACACATACAATTTAAATTAATGAAAGAAAAAAAAAACTATCATCCTAAATTAATGTTTTTGGATTTTTATTTCAAAATTTCGAAATAAATAAATTTCCTATTCTAAACATGCAAATCTATCCTAAAATAAGTAATGTTCTAGCATGAACCTAATCTAACTCAAATATATTTTATTTGGGATAAATAGAGCAATTAAAGTGAGACGAGCACCGAGTCATTCAGAATCATCAAAGATATCATACATCGTTCGCATTAAAAAACAATATCTAAATCAAACTTGATTATTTCGCTAGTAAAATCGATAAATTAATCTTTAAGATTAATTTATCTATTTTATTCTCGCGTGATTAATTATTCCATCTAAAGTCTTATAGATGGAATAAAAAATTGACGTGCGGTTGCGGATTAATTGGGAACTATATCTATCACTTATAAATGTGCACATTATATACAAATACATATATATTAGGTAGTAGATATAGTAGACCTAACTAAATCCTAATTGGGAACTATGTCTATCACTTATAAATGTGCCCATTAGATACAAATAGACATATATTAGGTAGTAGATATATTAGACCTAAATTTGAAGATAATTTCCAAACTTGGACCCAATGCAATCGGACCGGGATCGCAATCGACTCCTTCAAGCGGGATGGTGATGACGACGGCGCTCGAAAGCTCCGGTGAGGAGCGGAAGGGCGGCAAAGGCGTTGCAGGTCACGGGTCATTGGATGGAAGCCGGCGACGGGGTAAGGTGGCTCGGCGATCAGCAGCGACGAACGGGCTGCTGCTGCGGCGTTCGGGGCTGGCTGCAGGGCGCGGGCGGAGCAGAAGCAACGGCGACCGGCGCGGAGGACGGCAGGGAGGCTCGGCGGCTGGCGTCGCGTTCGGGGCTGGCTGCAGGAGCAGCGGTGACCGGCGGGGGTGCTCGCGGCTGCTGGCGTCGGCGGCGGAGGCTCGGGTTGTCGCTCAGGCGAGCGACGGCAGCAGCGGGGAGCGGTTTGCAGGCGGAGACGAGGCGGAGGCGAGCTGCTGCGAGCGTCGCTCGGAGGCGCTGCAAGCGTCGCGGACGGCGACCAGCAGTGGACGGGCGGCAGTGGCGCGGAAGCGAGCTGAGAGGCGAGCTGCTGCGGGCGTCGCTCGGAGGCGCTGCAAGCGGCGATGGCCGGCAGCAGCGACGGCGGGTGTTGCAGGTCGCGCGGCAGGGGGCTCGGCGACCGACTCGGGCTGCTGGCGTCGCGGGCTCGGGCAGAGGGAGGCACGGAAGCAGTGGCGGGGCTCGGGCGGGCCGCTAGTGGTCGCTCAGGCGAGGGGGCTCGGAGCGGCGGTAGCCGGCAGTAGCGACGGCGGGTGTTCAGGTCGGGCGGCGAGCGGGCTCGGCGACCGGCTCCTTCTTCTTCCTCACGTCCCTCTCACGTCACCTCTCTCTGTCTCTGTACCTTTTGATTGACTTTGACCCAACAAGCCGAAAAGAAGTTTCCCCCTTTTACTCCGTACGTGTCCCTTTTATAGGCGAAGGATTTATGTTTTATTTTCTTTTTTCACTTTTTCTCCGTACGTGGCGCCTTTTATAGGCGAAGGATTTATATTTTATTTCCTTTTTTCATTTTTTCGATCTACCCTATCAAATTCAAATTTCCTTCTTCAATATGCATGAAAATCAACTTTTGCTTGCACATAGCCTCTGAATATATCATCGAAATATATGCAGTTACGTGCAATATTCTCTTTTATCTTTTTCTAATATTCCATCCAAAACCTTCCTTTCAATAAATAAAAAATCCCTCGGTGTATATATTGCCTGAATATATGAAAAATCTCTCGTCATATCATCAAATATTGGAAAAATAGAACAAATCATTTCCGAAATATATCTATCTCCCAATTCATAAAATTAAAGCTCATCAATTATCAAAAATAAATAATATAAACTAAATAATGAATGCCTCTAAAACTATATGTTATTTTTGTTTAGGGGCTAAAAATTAATCCCTAATTTTTAATGCGATAAACAACTAATCGAGTTGTCAAAAATTTAGATGTCAATAGTCGGGATATCATGTTTATCTTATGGTAGACTTGTTAAAATGGGTTATAAGACTATTTTTTTTTTTTATGAATGACTTAAATTCAAAATAATATGGGTATTAAATAAGTTTACAAACTCTCACTTCATTTTAGATTTTCTTAAATTAGTTTAAATATGGAAGTGTTTTAGAAATATGAGTCAAATCATATATAAATTAGGTCAAGTATGAGTAACGTGATTTGTATTGCATGAAAATAAGTCAAAATGAATGAAATATGTTAATTTGAATTTAACCATTTTCTATTAGATTCAATTTATGCATTTGTCGAGTCTATCTAGCGTCTTTTGTTATGGCATTGGAACCATCATTGCGGCGTAACTCGAGAGTCCCGCAGTTGGGAGGAGAAAACGATGTGATGGCGAATAAGGTCGAAGGGACGAGATTCTAAAAACACATGATCGTGGCCGACGGTGACGAAATGACGGACTTTGCCTTTTCGTCATTTTTCCCACGTTTCTTCTTTAATTCCACCGTTCTAATTAGCTGGCGACAAACTACTGGGCTTTGCCCCAATGGCCACCCTTCAAATATGGAAGGAGGAGGTGGAGGTTCGATCCCTACTTTCTCAGGGAGGTTGGGGTGGGGACGATATAATTTCAGGTGTGGGTTTCGACTCCCACGCCTTACAAGGAGGCAGGGCAAAATTCTGAGAGTGAGAGTTAGAATAGGATTAGAGTAGGACCGACCAAAAAAAAAAAAAAACTAGCAACATGGCTGTCTTTTAATATTGTTCGAACATGAGTCACGTGACCATAAGAGAGATGTGGACAAGAATAGACCAACGCGAGGACTGAGGTTAGTGGTTTTTATGTGTCCATCTAAGACAGTTTAAGTTCAGGAGGATCTTAGAACATTTTCCTACGTTTTTAGAGTACTCGAAATAGAAACAAATTGACAGTGGGTCTCTTATATCCTTAGCAGGTCGGCTCTAAAATAAGTTTTTGTGGACTTGATTTTGGATGGTAGAGTGAATTTTATTTTTCAGATCACGTCTATAACCCCGTTTTGCATGAAATGTTACTATATGGTCTATATATCTCATGTTGAAACCCAGTTCAACAATTGATCCCGTGGGCTCATAGCGAGATCTACCTTGATTAATGATTGAGATGATATTGGATCACACATTTTGTAAAGCATATAATAATTTCTCATTTCAGACCTGATTGTTTTTCTTGACCCTTCACCAAAATCTTATTCCCTTAGACCGTATTAGTCAAACATGAGTATCATTTCAATGGGCCTAATTCCCGGCTCTTGAACATCACACGTGAAGATGTGATTGCGCTTGGATAGTAGTTGAAGCTCACCTCGCTCGTCTTGGACCTTCATTTCCTGTGTGGTCGCTGGCGACCAGCCGGAGGAAGAAGCGAGTGAAAGAAAAAAATACAAATAAAAAAAAAAAAGAAAGAAAGAGAAAAGGAAAAAAAAAAGAGAAAGAAAATAAAATATTAAAAAAAATAGGAATAAAATTTGAAAAAATATTCAAATATTATTAAAAATTATCCGACGATGCCCCGTAAAACACCTTGTGTTTAGTGCTTAGCGGCCAATTTTGATCGACAAATTGAATTGATATAAATATAAAAAAATTTAGTACTCAATTGATTAAAAAAATATTTATAATTAAATTTGTATAATTATAATAGATTTATTATTTTTTATATATTTTTCCTATTTTGACACGTGAATAAAATTTCCCAACTTTTTGACCAGATGCTTCAATCATTACACTACATCCTCAAAAAAGAATGGTGATATATTGCTTAAAACACTTACCTAACCTATCAAGTCGGCTCACTGTCCAGCAATTGGACTTTTAATTCTCCTCGTTCTCTATATATAATTCTATGTTTAGACTTTTCAACTAATGGTGCCCCGTTAGTTGGTTAGTAATGAAAATTATTATCTTTTGGTAAAAAAAAAAAAAACCCCCACCACATGAGGGAGGGAGGGAGGGAGCATCGTGGGGCATATATAGGGCTGTCCTCCACCAGGCGAAAATTCTCACTTCTTTTCATGTCGCGTAAGCATTGGCGCAACATCATTCACCGATTTGCTCGGTTCTTCTTGTGAAGGTACATGTGCAAGCACCTACTTCCACTCATATTATATCTCGCTGAATTCCGTCTTGAATCATTTCGATCTCATGCTCAGATCATACGATCAATTCATCATGATAAAAAGGTAAATTGGCTCTTGGATTGATGCTTCATAATATGTTTGTAGACTCACTACTCGCATTGAACTACCTCCACAGAGTTTTCTTGATGGAGAACAATAACTATCCACAAACTTATCTGAGTTTCCAGTACTTTCCTCCTCCATCGGCATGGATCGATCCGAATTCCGTATCATCCGATGACAATAACACCCCAACGTGGGTTATTGTTGGTTTAGTCATTGTTGCTGTCATGCTTTGTGGTTTCCTTTTCTACTGCATCCGGCGGCGAGGGCCCCAGGGGCCGCAGGGGGAGAAGGGGCCACGGGGGGAGAAGGGGGAGAAGGGGCCGCAGGGGGAGAAGGGGCGCAGGGGCCGAAGGGGGAGCAATGGGGGGAGCCCATTTTTATTCGTTGCTGAGAAGTGCAAGCATGGAAGAGTACCGGCTTTTTTCAAGTACAAATGCCCCGACTGTGGGAACTGGACTGGGCGGCCTCTCCAATCTAGACAAAAAATGAGACTGAAATTACACTAGTCTTTCTTATCTTATTGTATGCTTATGAATTTAGAAGCTTCTATTTATGTTTGTGTGTGAAACTTGAATGATGCACGGTGATAGATCATCTACTCTACTATACAATGTTGGATGTGATGAATAACTTTTGTGTTGGAGGGTTTTTCGAATTTCTTCTTATAATACATGATCAGTTTTATGGTCATCGATAAATAAATTTTTGAATTATAACGAATTATAACTATTTGCATTTTTTTGTAATGTCTATACAAAATGTCATAAATCGACCAATCAATCCAACATACATAATAAAAGAGTTCTGGCTCTTGGTGGAGAACCGTTTGACAGATTTGCTCTATTATTGCCTCATATTCGAAGAGAATCATCGGAACTAAGTCACTGGTGATACTGGCAAAATAGAACGGACTATTTTATTCGATTTATTGGGTGGGCTTTGTACTCCAATACGTACGGGGGGAACTATTAATCCTTACTCGAAATGAAGTGCCAAGGAAGGACATATCCAGGAAGTGTTCCATGAGTGAATGGAAGTGCGGTTGTGACATTTAATCCTAAACGTCTGACGATCAATGGATGAGACAACATCAATTGTTTCTCATAGGATCTAGCTAGCATAACGATTCCTTAATTTATATCGGTGTTGTTGTAGCTACGGTTTTCCATTGCCAAAAGATGGAAATCGGAAGAGCAAAAGGAGCAGTGGGATGGGATCCTTATGGTTTATCTAAAGAAATAAAATCCAAATGATGATGCCTAATGAAACCTCACATTGCCTTTTTAGTAACTTCCATTGTTCATCGATGTAATTAGGCTTAGCCTCGTCGCCCTCTAAGGGACCATGCGCTAACTTGCAAGAAATCAAAACCAGTATCTTGTCTTTCCATGTACTATAAACTTCTTTATGACGCAAAAAACAGAAAGGTAAAAAGATAAACAATTATCAAAAAATTATTGGGCTTAGACATTGCACTACTAGACAACCACACCACCAATCAAACACGAGGCTTGATAGAGTCGGAAGATAAAGCAATCAAATGGCATGACCAGGCTATGCAGAAGGTACAATATATGATTAGGAAAAATAGAAAGAAACATCCTACGTAACAAGTCAAATGAGTAGAATCAAGCTTTTAATAATGAAGTTGAATTGAGTTCAATTTCGAGCCCTATATACTATATTGAGTCGAGCTCGAGCACAGGGATTGGAAACCGAATTTTGTTCACATTCATGATTCAATGTCAAAGCGTTGATTTCAAGTCAGACTTTGCATAGAAAAACTACTTCAAATCAATAAATAGCTTGATCGCATCTTTATAATTTTTTTGTTAAATAAAATACCTTATCTTACAGTCTTTAGGGCATTGACCCTACTAAAATATATGATAGTTCCATCCCTGCATGCTGACAAGTATGATGCGAGTCGTCTTCAAAATTTCACAAGCCTCCTCCGAATCATGAACATATCCAATCAAAGCACGACTCCTGAAAAATAAAACTGCAATCAATCTTGCAAGAAAGTTTGGAAAAAGGAATATTGGAGCATCTCTTCTTATCGTGCCCCTGGACGAAACCGATTTGGACGAACGCCGCAGTAAACATCCATTTCTCAGATCATAATATAACACGAATTGAAGTGTTACACGACTGGGGCAGAAATCATACTTTTTCACGACGACGAAGACCATAACATCAAGTGCTATTGGTCGATGATACTAAAAAATCAAGGCTGCCGATGAGGACGCGGTCGGGACAGAAATCATACTTTTTTTCACGACGACGAAGACCATAAAATCAAAGACCATAAAATCAAAGACCATAAAATAAACGACCACGAAGACCACACAATCAAATGCTATTGGTCGATGAGACAAAAAAATCAAAGATACCGATGACGACGCGATTGGGACAGAAATCATCCTTTTTCACGACGACGAAGACCACAAAATCAAATGCTATTGGTCGATGATACAAAAAATCAATGAGTGCAGGCTAGTCAAAGGAAAGTGCGGAATATTTCCCTTACTTGATGGATTTCTAAAATTATTGATAAAAGTTCGAGAGAACCGGCAACGATTCATCAAAAATTAACCTAATGTAGAATCAATTTCTTCCCAAGATTAAATGGACCAAAATCGACTCAACCCCTATAATAACAGGCAATATATTCCCGCAATATCATCTCATAATGAATAAAAATAATGCCAAAATAATAAAAACAAATAAAAGCAAACACGAGAAGTTTACGTGGAAAATTCAATGCGAAAAAAATTATGAACGATGCAGAAACTTTCACTAATCACAAAAAATAGTAAGATGCACAGAGGTTCTTCTTTAGCAATATATTAGAGATTCAATATCAACAATATAATGACATTTCGTCACTATAAAAGTGGATTAATACATATGAAGTAAGAAATCGCGATTGGAGAAATGTGAGATAATTTAGAAAAAGTGTTCAATGAACAAAACGGATTGACAAATGAAACTGATGGACTCGCCTGTCTCGACTCATCTATCTTGGTCTTATAACAACATATTGAAATTTGAGTCAACTCCGACGATATTTGGCATTTGATTCTACATCGGATGTCACAGCCCATTTCTTGTCTCCCCTGAACGAGCAGCCCGCCTTTCTTTTAATTTATTGCATTTTTAACTTTTTTATCTTTTCTTTTATTTATTAACGTTAACCGAGCCCCACACAGGCAGACCCAGCCAACATTAACATCTAGTACAGTCGATAAAAGAAAAGCATGACCGTCAATTTGATTGCCAAATAACCTATCAATAACTTATCAATGCCGTTGGAAATTTACCAACTTTGAAATGAATTAAAGAATAACCAACTCCTTGGAAATTTTACAAGCATCGTAAATAAATTGCAAGCACTATAATAAGTCAATTTATAAACTTACCAACTTCTGCTCACTCTCCTTATCATTTTGATTTTTTTTCATTTGTTGATGATCTCTAAGTACCCCCTCCAAATGTCTCTTTTCCGTGTGATGAAATGAAACTCATTCTGTGATCCACTTGAATCAGACAGTTGAAATAGGAGGGTTGTTCTTGGAGACCTATAAGGACAAACTACGAGTAAAACGTAGCTTGTGATTGAGTGCTCGCAACAAGAAAAATCGAAACACATTGAGTGTTCTTGAGATCTATCTTTTGCTGCTTCATTATAATCTATTTAGTTTTGATCCTAAAAGTTAGCAAGGGTGCCGAAATCATTTGTATACACACGGAAGAAGTGGTCGTGCTTAGAGAGAATGCAATTGTTTAGGTAAGAGACGAAATATGCGAATGATTATTTGTAAACACTTAGAAGTGTGGTTAAATAATTTTGGGGGAGAATATGTCTACCGTGTTGTGTGCACAAGGTGTGAGAACAGCTATTGAAAGAGATCTAATAATTATTTAGTCCATAGTGAGATAGCCGTAGGAGGAGTCGAATCCGTGCAATACAAAGTTCTTGGCAATTGCACTATTGGCTGAAGTAGTGAATTTTAATCTAATGGGGCTGCTAGAGCTAGAAGAGAAAGCATATCCTAATTGAAACTCTATAAATAGCTTTTGTAATTTCTTTATCCCTAAACTCTATAAGTTTCTTATTGTAAATTAATAGTTTAATTGCATATAATTTTTTTTTTTTTTTTAAATAAGGTGCTGGTTCTAGAAAGATAAATATTTTTATATGTATAAAAAAACACTTCACCCCTTCTTTTATGTATTTGGACCTAACAATATGGATTGCCATGTCGGAGGTGTCAAATTTTGTAATACCATAATAATGTGAATTGCGAGCCTTGCTAATAATTTAAAGGATTTTACTAAGGACAATGAAAAAAAAAATCATTATTTTTGAAATTTTTTTATGAGAACTTGAAATGGAGTTCGAAGCTTTACACTATAATTTAGTTTTTAATATTAGAGCTGGATCGAGTCTCGATGCGAGTATGTATATTGTATTGAGTTGAGTGAGAGCACAGATTAAGAAAACCGAATTGTCATATTTCCAAGATAATTGCACAATCTCTCCTAGAATTATTATACCGAAATTTCAAACCTATCAAGGTATATGCACTAGTGGAGGTAGGGGTGTGCATGATCCGGGCGGGCGGTTCCCGACCTAGAACCGGGAACCGCCCGCTAAGGACTGGTTTCGAAAAATTGGAACCGGGATCCACCCGTTTGTTGCATGGATCCACCCGGGAACCGGACCGCCGGTCCGATCCGGTTCTCGGGTGGATCCATGGAACCGATCTTGAACGCGAAACAATTTTGGTTTTCAACATAGAATGACTACGTGACATCAAAGCAAGCCAAAGAAAGAAAAACCAAATTTAAGTACGTGGAACAAACTTATCAAGTAGAGTAAATTAGACAAGTTTACACTTTACAACGACGCAACAATCGCAACAAGATTCTTTACAAAAAAAAAAAAAAACAATCGCAACAAGATTCGCCTAAAATTTCACGACTTATAAAGCTTGTGAATCCCAAATTTTGAGCTCTAAAATTCCAAGTTCCAATCGCCTAAAACAGTCATAGAACATAACCAAAGAAGTCGAAGACAGAGGAGAGAAGTCACGCTCAGTTAGGGTTTGTTTTGTTTTAGTAATATTTTAATATTAAAAATTAATCGGTCCGGTGCAGGTGGGCGGGCGGGCGGATCTGCCCGCGGAACTAGGAACCGGACTGGCTCCCTCAAGAACCGCCAGTTCCTTCCAGGCGGTTCCGGTCCGGTTCCGGGCGGCAGGGGCGGTTCCGGGTATTTTGCACACCCCTAAGTGGAGGTACCGCTTGTCACTTCCATGTCATCAACGAGGCTATTTAATCATTCATTGTCCCGGTAAAAAACGATGATCGCATGCTTCCGTTGGCCGGCAATAGTACACTGCTAAGCCGTCATCAAAATAGGATTGCATCTCCATCATTTTTTCCGTTTGTTTGTTGATGCGACGGCTAAGAAAAATGGTCCGTTCATGTTGCTTCTTTTGGCTTTACATAATCTCCTCCATTCAAAAGGTTTTCTAATTTCCAATCTAGTTTTTGACTACGACGACCAAAACAACAGATGCCATTGGTCCATGAGAAAAACTAATGTTGGCTGATGAAAAGCTGTTAGAGTATTATTGCCTATTTAGAGCACATAGATATTTTGCTTTACCTTTGGCTCGGATGATTAAATAATACGATCGAGAATGAAGATGGAACTACGGCACAAATGTAAAGGGAGTGTATATTTGATTAAGAGATTGATTTAAAATACATTTCATAAAAATAATTATTTATATTGCTTATAAAAATAAATAAATTAAAAATTTGTTTACCTTCTACGGAAAATATTTGGACATAAATTATTATAAAAATATTTCTTATTAAATAATTACTTCGAGTGATATAAATGATAATTTTTAGGAAAATATTTATCGAATTATTTATTTTTTGTGAAAAAAAAAAAAAGCCTGAATTACCAAATTGATTCAGAAATTCTTTTCTTAGGTTGGCGTCGAGTGGAATTCCATGTTGAATTATGCTCACCGAATGAAGCCCATCTCTTAAAATAACATATATGTTGTACGTGTAAGAAAGGGAATGCGTCTCCAATCAACGTATACAAAGCGAATAACGGAAAACTAGGGATAGAAACAGGATGAAGAACCACATAGGATCCCTGAACATTTTCCCGATTATTGTCCTCTATTTGATTTTACAGTTGGGGATTCCATTCATGATTCCATGACCATTAACCAAACATTACATTAAGTGCTTTGAGGTGTCGGCGTGGAGAATCTTCCAATCACTTATAATCTTCCATTTTGCGAGGCCCATCTCTTCGGCCTAGCAAAATATTAGTATTTCAAAATCGTGCATGATAGCAAGCCACTTTGTGGGGAATTTGTTTTCTCTCTAAATTTTCCAAGGCTAAAAATGAATTTGAAAATCGCTCATCCTGGTCCAACTCCTTTATCTTGAGAAAGGAGTGCGGTCCTTGACATTTCTTTCCGTGGAATTTGAACAATCGTCAATTCTTTAGAAGCTAACACAATCTTTCAATTCTGTGTTTTCCCTCTGCATCCCATTTGAATTAGGTTAGATCAAATGAAGAATTTATGGTTCTTCTTGCTCTTTTTCTCAATCCATGCCATGTTGATTCCATGATTTTTGGGAAGTATCCCAATGTTCCTTATTACGTGTATATGAGAATCGTAATTGGCAAATCTGAAACCTTTCTAGACCCTTCCAATACCAAGCGGGCCGATGTTTGGATCTCCAAATTCAGCCACCATGTTTTGGCAGAGCATGAGATTAGTTTTAGATTGGAAGGCATGATGCAAAACAAATTCAGAATGGAAATTGCTGAAAATAAGCAGCAACGAAATTACCTCGACAGAAAAGATGCATAACTTATGAAAAGGGAATAATAATAACGGAAAAGATACATAGTTATCGTGCCCTGTTGATCCAATGTCTCAACTTCAGAACAGCTGATCGTCTGAAGGATATGATGCAGAATTTTTTTATCTTCTCATTGCCCTTAAAAATTCAGTAGCCCTAGAACTTCAGGATTTGCTTAGGATGGCTTCCAAGTTTCCCCAGTGATTTATCCAGTGCAATGTGGAAATCACTAAAAGGAACCAGCTCCGTCCTGTAGTTTTGGAGAAATTCATATGCATCCACAGTCCAAGCACACTATCTTGAAGATAAACTCTTTTTTGTTTACCTATGCAGGTCGTGGATACTGTTGAGGATGCTGTCGACTTTATCTTGAGAAAAGAGTGTGGTTCTTGACCTCACTTAGACAAAAGATGCCTTTTCTTTCTGTGGTATCTGAACAATTGTCACTTCTTTGGAAACCGATACGATCTTCTATTTTGTGTTTTCCCTATCATAAAAAGTAACTTCCATTAGCTAGTCTTCTATTGATATTGCTCATCGTGTATGTATGACGTTCCTTGAAGGCGGTCCACATCCCATTTGAATTAGGTTAGATCAAATGAATAATTTATGGTTCTTCTTACTCTTTTCTCAACGCATGCGATGTCGATTACATGATTTTTGGGAAAGTATCCTAATGTTCTTTGTTACGTGTATATGAGAATTGTAATTGGCAAATCTGAAACCTTTATGGACCCTTACCAAACAGGGCGATGTTTGGATCTCCAAATTTAGCCGTAGTAGATGGACCTCATGTTGCATGAGATTAGTTTGAGATTGGATGGCATGATGCAAAACAAATTAAGAATGGAAATTGGTGAAAATAAGCAGCAACGAAATTACCTCAACGGAAAAGATGCATCACTTATGAAAAGAGAAAACAATAAGAAGGGAAAAGATACAGTTTTCGTGCCCGGTTGATCCAGTGCCTCAGAACTTCAAAACAAGCTGATCGTCCGAAGGATATGACGTAGAATTTTTCCATCTTCTTACCGCCCTTATATATTCAGTAGCCTTAGAACTTTGGGACTTGCTTAGGATGGCTCCCATGTTTCCCAGTGATTTATCCAGTGCAATGTGGAAATCACTAAAAGGAACAAGCTCGGTCTGCAGTTTTGGACAAATTCATATGCACCACAATCCAAACACACTATCTTGAGGATGAATACTATTGAAAATTACTATAAAGATATGGAGACCTAAATACAGCAATTTGAGTAGTTGTTACAAAAGACGAACTCGTATTTTAACTTCCCATCATGCACTAGTTCCAGCAAGTGATCTATCATTCTTCTGCACTCTGTTATATCATTTGAACCGATCCAATTATGCAGTCAAAATAGACACCACGTGTCAATTATAGTGTAATCAACTCTGAATGCATCATAATATGGAATAAAAAATAAAAATAAAAAATTGAATGCAGCAAAATGCATTTTTGGACTCGTCAATTAGTATAACAAAACAGAGTTGATTAAACTGAAAAGTAATACCATAATTTGATTTGTCATTAGAATAGTGATATAGATAAAAAGATGACTTATGTGACTCTCGAAAATCGGAACCTTTCAAATGTACAGATTAGGAAAAGATGATGAGTGATTGCGAAAAATCACGACCACGAATGTAATAAGTTCACCCCCTTCAGCAAGACGTCAAATCCAAGTCTTTTCTTTATATCTACATCTAGAAAATTCATTTCGCGTCTCAAGCTCTAGGCATCGTTTATTTCATAAAAAATAATACATTTTTGAAAATATATTGTCCACGATGTCACTTTCTAGAAAATAACAATATTTCTGATATTTAATTGAGATGTGAAGAAGAATTGAAAAATATATTTCACCATTTTGAAAGGAAAATTTGATATGATATTTCTAGAGGTATGTACTATTTGGATGTTAGTGATTTGCACACGAGTTGAAGACTAAGCACAAATATTAGGATCTTAAGTCAAGCCTTGATGGACTTGACTTGAGGAAGAGCATTGGCATCGATCTTGCATCCATCAAAGCCCAAATCAAGAACACAGTGCTTGCGTACATGAGGTCAAGTGCGGGACCTCGAATACAAGCAGAGGGTCCCTAAACTTGGTCTCGATGAACTTGAGTTTGGGCGTGGGGGATTCAAACACAAGCATAGGGATCTTGGGCTAGCCTTTGTAGACCCAAGCATGGGCATTGAGAGCTTAGGGCTTGGCCCCGTTGAAGTATTCGAGCATGAGCACTAATGTCCTAACCCTGGTTTTGATGGACCCATGCATCGGTGCTAGAGACCTAGGCACCAACATTGGGGTCCCAAACTAGGTGCTGAAGACTTGATTTTGGATGTGAGGGACCCGGGAATGAGTGTTAGGCTTTGCATGCTTAAACGCATGATTTTTGGTCCAAATATTGATATAGTTATATTTTGAAAAATGATTTCTGATCTTTTAAAAAGAGAATTATTATTTTTTGAATTCATGTATAGATTTTTTGTTGACCATAGAAATGTCCTCCGTTGACTCATTTTCTTAAACTATTCACGTGTTGAAAAATAAGAAAAATGTTTTTATCAGAATATGTTCGCAAAACTTGGTTTTTGTCATTACGGGTGCGGTTCTACTTCTCGGTTCCATCGTCCTGATTAGTTGGGGACAGGCTGTTTTTTACGTTTTTCAAACACGAGTCATGGGACCATAAGAGAGACATAGATAAAGATACCCGCACAAGGATTAAGACAAGTAGTTTTTTCATTTCCGCATCCAAGACAGACGATTGCTTTAAAGTTATGTTTCCGACGTTTTAGAATACTCAAAAAGAGAAATGAATTGGCTGCGGATCTCTTTTACCTCAGCTGGGTTGGCTCTGAAATAAATTTTTGTGGACTCGATTGTGGACGATAGTGTGAATTTTCGTTGCCCGGTCAAGGCTGTAACTCCATTTCGTATGAAAAGGTATCGTATGGCCTATAAGTCACATGTCGAAATTTTGTTCAATAATTCACACATCGAAACTCATAACTAGATCTATTCGATTGATGACTAAGATGATATTAGTTTGCATAGTTTGTGAAGCGTGCAATAATTTCTCCACGTGATTGTTTTTCTCGGTCCTCCACCAGAAGTTTATCCCCTTCGACTTTGAGTCGTCAAACACACGCTGTAATATTTTCATTAAAAAAAAAAAAAAAGACGCGCTAGAATAGTGGGTCGATATGTTAGTTCTTCACATCAAATATAGCCATGAAAAGAGCATAACTTCACATTTTTACAAGACTTTTGTCAACATCTTTAAATTAATCAGAGGGCAAAGCATGAAAAGGGAAAAACCAGACAAAGTGACTTTGTTCTATAATCAGGGTGTGTCTCATATCGTACAAGTATTTGCGCAACTAATGCGAACTACGCCACAAGAAAAAAGAAAAAGAAAAGAAGCAATCCGTTCATTTTCTGTCTATCTCCATTGCATCCTATTTCATCGTATCACA
This sequence comes from Eucalyptus tenuipes, assembly GCA_014182365.1. Lineage (NCBI taxonomy): Eukaryota > Viridiplantae > Streptophyta > Magnoliopsida > Myrtales > Myrtaceae > Eucalyptus > Eucalyptus tenuipes. Next base: position 23,519,757 of record CM024538.1, on the reverse strand, counting down.
CCCTATTTTTCAATATTTGAGAATCACTGTCTACATCTCGGTGTAGATTCGGGATAACCATTGGTTTCATTGTCCTAGGCTGGGGCCATTTACGACTAGCCAATTGAGAATTCCTAGGTGTACATGCACCAGGTGCACCAAAGACGCAGTTAGCGATTCTCTCTCAAGAGGTTCCGAGACAAGGAGCCCGAATTACTAGGCCTGAAGAGAAAAATACACCAAAAATAAAAAAAGAGCCCAAAAACGTTCAACAAAATCAAGCTTAACTGTTGAGCTCAGATCCGAAGGAAAGGCCGATCCGTTATCGAGGCCCGCCCATCATTCCAGCGGGCCCAATTCACGGCTCCTGAACATCGAACGAGAAGACGCTGCGCGATTGGACCATTCTCTCTCTATGTGGACTGTTGAAGTTCGCTCCGTTCTTCTTGGAGCTTCGTCTCCAGCGATTCGAGCTCCTCGATCTCCCGAAGCGATTGGCCGCGAACAAGAAAATGAGGCACCAGCTTTTCACCATCGCCTCGCGGAGTCGCGGCAATTCGGGCTCCTTGTCTCGGAAGACACAAAAGTGTTTTTTGACCAGTTTTGTGTCTCATCACGGAATTAAGAAAAACGGAGGAAAATTTCACTCCAAGGAAGTTGCCAAAGAGGTCTTAGATCTACTAAAAGGAAGTTCCACCAGCAACCAAAAAAGATGGAATTACCAATGCCCCTGTAGTATGATGATCTAAATATACAAGCAATCAACGTCTAGAACACATGATGACTGCAAAAATAGTAGAAGCAGAATCAATAGTAACAAGTCACTTCTAATAAGCAATGTAGAAACATATCTTTTCACTTCACACTACAATTAGCTGCCTCTGTCTTCAATAGATTCAAAAAAACAACTCCTTCTAGTCTTTCTACACATTTTACCTCATCACAAAACCTCATCTTTATATTGGGAGATTGAAGGGTGTTAGTTGATTTACCTAAACGAACCTAAAGTAATGTCTTATTTTCTTTGATAAATTCAACATCATCAGTTGCTCAAAATGCCCTCATAACAAAACCATTCTGGCATGCCAATGCATGTGCTAATGCTCAGTTAGCCACATAAATTCCTGCCCAATGTAGCACCTAGCCAGAGTTAAAATTTCCTTGAATCAGTGATCACACTCTGTGTTACTTCAAGCTTAAATGGTCAGCTAGAGTATAAAAAGCTAGATCCACTTCTCCCTATTATTCGATGCAAGAGATCAATCAATCACACCACCTTCCAAAAAACAAACTTGAGATGCCAAAATGCTACATATTAATATTATGGGGCATTTTCAATTTATAAATCGACATAACACTGCCACAACCAAACATAATCAATAAATTGGGAGAAGTATAGCCCAAGTGTCAAAACTTGGTATGAATGGACACTTAAGACAAAAAGTTAGGAAAGTGACACTTTTTTTGAAAAGTGGGACACTTAAATGCCATCTCCGGCGAACTTCACCGGAAATCCCATGTGGCAATTTTTTATTTTTTTTTTCGTCTACGTGGCTCGTCAAAGTGCTGACTTAACAAAAAGACAAAAACGACGTCGTTTTTTAGCGGATTCGAATTTTAATATAAAAATTAATTTAATTAAATTATAAAAATAAATAATAATTATTTAAAAAAAAAAAAAGGTGAGGGAGAGGAGGCGGGGGCTAAGGGCTGAGCCCTCGTCGCCGCCGCCTCCCCGCCGTCGCCGGAAGGGCCAACAATGGTGGGGGAGCGTGAGCGAGAGCCGCGAGCTCGCCCGGCGGGCGGCAGCCCTTAGCCGGCCGAGCGAGGGCCACCAACCCTCGCCGGATCTAGGGAGGGCCGTGACCCTTGCCCCAGATCTAACGAGGGCTTGCGAGCCCTTGCCACCGGTCGCCCGAGGTCTGTCGGCCCCCGACCGACGCTCACCCCACGGTCACCGGCCCTTCCCAAAGACGGCGGCGAGGGCTCACCCCTTAGCCCTTGCCTCCTCTCCCCCACCTTTTAAAAAAAAATTAAATAATTATAATTACTTATTTTTATAATTTAATGAAATTAATTTTTATATTAATTATATACCACATCAGAAAAAAAAATACATCCTTTTTGCTTTTGTTTCGCCACGTCAATGTGCAAAACAACGTCGTTTTGCGTTTACCTCACCGAAAAATCGCCACATCAACATTTTGGCTGGATTGGCACTTAAGTGATCCATTTTGCTCCGATTTTGAAACTTAAGTATCACTTTCCTAACTTTTGGCGCTTAAATGTCCCTCAGTGCCAAGTTTTAGCACTCCAGGTGTCCGGCACTCTAATAAATTTGTGCATCTAGCAATTGTTCATAACTTCTCGTCCATCAGCAACCCTCATAATTAGAATAGGAAAAGATAGAGTTGCCACAAGTATAATTCAGGCTGCACAACCATCCAAAACTACTTTAGAAGCTTAGTAGACAGGGAGCTCAATGTGTTCCCGAAAAAAAAAAAAAAAAAAAAAGGCTTGCCAGCAATGGTTACGGAAAATCACTGAAAAGAGAAATAAAAGCAAGCCCACACATACCCTTGCTATCTAAAGTCTACACAAAAGTTTTAAACAACAATAGTAGTTCGACAAAAGTTATATGGTGTCAAGGTTACTAAAAACTTTTGAAAGTATATGGTGTCAAGTTTACTGAAAGCTTTCAAAAGTTATAAGGATAAAGTTAGGAAAGTGATCATCGCCCGGCCGGGCTAAGGGTGTCAAGTATATGGTGTCAAGTTTAGTCGCAGCCCTCCCCCATATCCGGTGAGGGTTGGCGGCCCTCGCTCGGCCGGGCTAAGGGCTGTCGCCCGCTGGCGGGCTCGTAGGCTCTTGCCGCCGGTCGGCCAGGATCGCCGGCCCCTGGCCAGGGCTCGACGACCTCGGCTGACACTCGGCGAGGAGGCGGCGGCGGCGAGGGCTCAGCCCTTAGCCCTTGCTTCCTCTCCCCCAACTTTTTAAAAATAATAATAATTATTATAATTACTTATTTTTATAATTTAATAAAATTAATTTTTATATTAATTATATACCGCATCGAAAACAAAACTACGTCGTTTTGCTTTTGTTTCGCCACGTCAACGTGCAAAACAATATCGATTTGCGTTAACCTCGTCGAAAATTGCCACATCAGCATTTTGGCTTAATTGACACTTAAGTGATCCATTTTACTCTGATTTTGGCACTTAAGTGTCACTTTCCTAACTTTTGGCACTTAAATGTCCATCCGTGCCAAGTTTTGGCACTCTAGGTATCCGGCACTCCAATAAATTTGTGCATCTAGCAATTGTTCATAACTTCTAGTCCATCGGCAACCCTCATAAATAGAGCATGAAGAGACAGAGTTGCCACAAGTATAATTCAGGCTGCACAACCATCCAAAACTACTTTGGAAGCTTAGTAGACAGGGAGCTCAATGCGCTCCGAAAAAAAAAAAAAAAAAGGCTTGCTAGCAAATGGTTAAGGCAGATCTCTGAAAAGAGAAATAAAAGCAAGCCCACACATACCCTTGCTATCTAAAGTCTACACAAAAGTTTTAAACAACAATAGTTCGACAAAAGTTAAATGGTGTCAAGGTTACTGAAAGCTTTTGAAAGTATATGGTGTCAAGTTTACTAAAAGCTTTCAAAAGTTATAAGGATAAAGTTATGTATCTAATAAAATTGTTATTGAAGATGTCTAGGTAATACATAGGAGCAAGGAAAGTGAATAAAAATCACTCAAGTTCTCAGGGACTCGAGTAATCGCAGAGAAGTCCTCTCCATAAATCTTCTTAGTTGTCTCTGTTCAACACTATTTCATCCAGAATGAGAACAACAACTTGATTCTCTCTCTCTCTCTCTCCTCCAATTGACCCTCTTTCTGCTCGTGTCTTTTCTATGCAAAAACGTTCTCTCCTCCAATTGACCCTCTTTCTGCTCATGTCTTTTCTATGCAAAAACATTCTGTCAATTGATGAGTACACTAGCTACTTTGATGCCATTGATCCACCGGCGCCGTACAAGAGATGGACAACTAAGCCAGACATTTACCAGAATAGCACTTCTAATATGATAGGAAAGAATAAAATTGTTGTGAAAACACAAAGAGTTTAGGCAACATTTGTAGTCAGTGATTCTATTGACTGGAGCAGAGATATCTAGGTTGTGACCACCCTAAAGGATCTTGTCCTTTCTTAGATTATCTAATTCGGTTGTCGAGTCCATAGTGGGCTTTTCGTCACGCTAGTTCTAAATCTTTGACCTGATTATCAAAAGACACGATGCTTTGTTTGGTTGTTCAGTAACTGCTCTACAACTTTAGCATCATCTTTTTAAAAGTCTAGTGGAAGCTGACATCTAGTTTGGAAAAAGTGATAAAATGGAATGTTATCATCTATCTATCTGTCTGTGTATATTAAAAAAATTCCGTGATACTCAAGTTTGGGTTTAGGTGCTTTGCAACATATTAAGAACTAGGGGGCTTCCTGGAAGGGAGGCTGGAAAGCAACCACACCTGTTTTTTTTTGCAAATAATGACCTCGAATACCAGGTAAGCTATGCCATTTGTGACGCCAGCTACAATCTTGAGCTTTTGAAGCCTTGGTGGAACTAAAGGCGGCTAATGACTAGCCGACAAAGTGCAAAGGCAGGCTACTTTTCCCGCTGAACATCTAGGTATGGGAGCTTTCAGGATTGCGTTAGAAGCAATCTATAACAGGTAAGATAGTGAGGTTTTAGCTTCTCAATGTTTAGTTCTGCATGGAGTTTCATCTAATATTCTCCACAAAAAATTAAAGAAAGGCCTATAAGCTCCTTGTGTGGGCCTAGTTTACCTCAATGCAGCAAAGTGGCATGCATTAATCTTCAATCTTGTGTTATGCATTGTTTACTTGTCCCTGTTCTGCGGAATACATCCCATTCCGCTGGCGTATACATCGTATGGGAGGCCAAATCCATTTGTCTATGGAAATGCTCAGACCGTGTTAAGGAATCTTATGCCATCTTTGTTAAGCAACCTAGATGTGGAGAATAATACATACTCTGGAATTCGTTGTTTCAGAATACTATACATGATAGGAGATAATCCAAAATCGACATTAGAGGCGCACGACGGGTATATTTCATACTGAGAATTGTATTTTATCATATCAGTAATTTTATTTCCGAACACAATCACTAGTACTGATAACAACTCTTTCAGGCAGGAGATCCTTGGTTTTCTATATTAACAAGGACTAGGGTATTCAAGGGCAAAGATAATCATTCAGAACTTCCCATGGACGTGGTAGGTATTCCTACTCTTAACAAAATCCAGACATTTCTCTATCTGTCTCTCCCATCTCTCCTTGCATATACGTTGGGGTGAGTTGATGGTAGGTTCCTAAGTAAGCGAATCGTGTGCATTCCAGCATGTTCACTTCTTTGGTTTAGAGATTTTAGATACGTGATCCTATGGAAAGTCGTGGTTGAGACTGCAGATCATTAATTCCACCATGAAAGCATTCAGAAGTATAGTACATCGTGTAATCACTTAGGCCTTGTTTGGCTCACCTTGGAGTAATAAATAGGAAATAGAATGCCATTGCAGCTCATCTTTGGATGGATTTATGATCATAGAATCAAAGTGCCTAGTAACGGATACTCCTAATGCAGAACTCGGATTGCTCGGGTAGAGGTGGTACTTGGATTCCTAGGAGGAAAAAACATTCACGAACCCAACACGCTCATCCTAGAAAGCCGTAACACACACACACACACACTCTCTCTCTCTCTCTCTCTCTCTCTCTCTCTCTCCATTCATCATCTTCAAATTCTTCCATGGGAGTTTCGCCGCCTCTTGATTCCATGGCCCTCACATTCCTCTACAAGGTGAGATTATTTCTCTCTCGCTATTATGAAACTTGTGCGGGTCTCAATGGAGACGCCAACTACGAGCATCACGTTGGCTTGGGTGGGGATATAAAGTTCCATTAACACACTTGGCTGAGTTGCCGTCACTCCATTTGTTCTCGTGATTGGGTCTAACTCAAAACACAATAAGGACAAGAATATCACAATGGCTTGAGGTAACAGCTGTGAAGTAATTTGAAGTTACGCGGGAATGGCTTTATCTTCATTGTTGCAGATATGTGTGAAATGCTTCACTCAATTTTGAGGAACAGTATGTAATGTGTTTGTGAAATGATTGTGTGAACTGTATGATCATTTTAGATGACAATAATCAAGAAATTGTCGGGGCTTCGTTTGTGGTTCTTCATTGTGTTTCTATCCCTAGTTTTTCATTAGCCACTTTGAATATGCGGAATGGAGAAATATTTTACACATTCCATTTCTGACATGTTTTTACCTCAAATCGCATCTCACATTGGACATTTCTCCCTTCATATGTAAATTGAAACCAAACAATAGAGAAGGAACCCCACATCTAGGAATTTGATTGCTTAGATTGAGATTCCTTTTCATGATTTCATGGCCATGAACCAAACATGGTCTCAAGTGGTTTTGAGTTGTCAGCAAAAAAAACCCTCCCATACTTACTTACATACCTTGATTTACTATTCTCTAGGTTATCGGTCAATTCTAAATCGGTTGGATGAAACATGATTGAATCTTTTCCTTCTTCAGCCTAGCAAAATGTAAGTATTTCCAAAATATGCCCAACTGAAAGCAACTTTTATGGGGAATTTGACTTCTCTCCAAAATTTCCAAGGTTAATAGTGTATCCAAAAATCGCTTACCCCGGTTGAACTCTTTTATGCTTACCTATGCAGGTCGCGGATACTGTGGAGGACGATATCGACTTTATCTTGAGAAAGGAGTGCGGTTCTCAACACAAAAGACGCATTTTTCTTTTTGTGGTTTCTGAACATTATCAATTCTTTGGAATCCGACAAAATCTTTCCATTATGTGTTTTTTTTTATATCTTAATTAGTGACTATTAGTCGCTAGTCTTCTGTGCATTTCTCTTTTTGCGTTTCACATATGTCGTTCCCCAAAGGCAGTCAACATCCCATTTGAATCAAGTAGAATTAAAGGAATAATTTATTGTTCTTGCTATTTTCTCAACCTATGCAATGTCGATTACATACTTTATTTTTGGGAGATGTCCCAATCTTCCTTCTTACATGTATATGGATGTGACATAATTGGGACAATTTTTCATAAATGTTGGTGTCATGACCTAACCTCGGGTAAATCACCTAGGGTTTGGCTAATGGATTACTAAGCCTAAACTTAGCTTGGGCTCTCCCAAGTTCATATTAATTCGTGACTTAGATTCAAGTTCTTAACATGCAATTGATTTTTAATTAGGAATCGCCACTAATCTATTTTTGGTGGGTCGATTAGAAATGTAACGGGAGATTTACTTTACTCCTACGAAACTATATGTTCGGGGACTTGATTACATTAAATTTCTCTAACACCCTTTTGGTATCCTTCTTTTTATTTTGAAAAAAATATTTTGCAGGCAGCTTAAATTGATTTTAATTTACTTCCCTGACATGTAAGGTAATCATGCAAGTGTGTAAACTACCAATTTAACACTCAAGAAATCAATAAATAAATTACGGGACTTATCTTGTGGCAACGAAAGCATCTGCACTATTAGATCAGAATTCACATCAATAATCCTAGATATAATTTCTAATTAACACGCAATCATTTAATTTTTTTCAAGATTTTCTCTTTTTAAAATGAAGTCAAGAAAATTACGTGTAATGCAATGCAATGACGTACAAAATTTTTAACCAAAAGGACATGCGACGTGCAACCTAACATGCAAACTATATGTCACGAGACATTTATTCAATGACATAATCTAATGATAAGAGAAGATTAATGCAGCTATTCAAACATATGCACATCTAAATGATGTGCAATGAATGACCTAATTCTACATGACATGTGCATGAGAATTTTTATGTTTTCTTTTATTTTTAATTAAATTTCGAAATTAAAATTACCCAATAATTACACATACAATTTAAATTAATGAAAGGAAAAAAATATATCATCCTAAATTAATGTTTTTGGGATTTTTATTTCAAAAATTCAAAATAAATAAATTTCCTATTCTAAACATGCAAAACTATCCTAAAATAAGTAATGTTCTAGCATGAACCTAATCTAACTCAAATATATTTTTTTGGGGATAAATAGAGCAATTAAAGCGATACGAGCACCGAGTCATTCAGAATCATCAAAAATATCATACATCGTCCGAATTATAAAACAATATCTAAATTAAACTTGATTATTTCGCTAGTAAAATCGATAAATTGATCCTAAGCCTTAAAGATCAATATATCAATTTTATTCTCGCGTGATTAATTATTCCATCTAAAGCCTTATAGATGGAACATAAAATTGGCATACGGTTACGGATTAGGTAATAAATCCTAATTGGGAACTATATCTATCACTTATAAATGTGCACATTAGATACAAATAGACATATATTAGGTAGTAGATACATTAGACCTAACTAAATCCTCATTGAGAACTATGCCTATCACTTATAAATGTGCACATTAGATACAAATAGACATATATTAGGTAGTAGATATATTAGACCTAAATTTGAAGATAATTTCCAAACTTGGACCAACGCAATTGGACCGAGATCGCAATCGACTCGTTCAAGTGGGATGGTGATGACGACGGCGCTCGAAAGCTCTGGCGAGGAATGGAAGGGCGGCAAAGGCGTTGTAGCCTACAACTTGTAGGTCACGGGTCGTCGGATGGAAGCCGGCGACGGGCGTGCGGTGGCTCGGCGATCGCAGTGACGAACGGCTGCCGCTGCGACGTTCGGGGCTAGCTGCAGGAGCAGCGGTGACCGACGCGGGTGCTCGCGGTTATTGGAGTCGGCGGCGGAGGCTCGAGTTGTCGCTCGGGCGAGCAACGGCAGCAGCGGGAAGCGGTTTGCGGCGGAGACGAGGTGGAGGCGAGCGCGCGAGCGTCGCGGACGGCGACCAGCAGTGAACGGGCGGCAATGGCGCGGAAGCGAGCCGAGAGGCGAGCTGCTACGGGCGTCACGGAGGCACCGCAAGCGGCGATGGCCGGCAGCAGCGATGGCGGGTGTTGCGGAGTCGCGCGGCAAGGGGCTCGGCGACCGACTCGGCTGCCGGGCGTCGCGGGCTCGGGCGAGAGGGAGGCACGGCAGCAAAGTGGCGGCGCTCGGGCGGGCGCTAGTGGTCGCTCAGCGAGGGGGCTCGGAGCGGCGGTAGCCGGCAACAGCGACGGCAAGTGTTCGGTGTCGTGCGTCGAGGGGGCTCGATGACCGACTCCTTCTTCTTCCTCTCCTTTTTGGTTTTTTTTTTTTTTTTTTCTCTCTCTCTCGCCTCACGTCACCTCTCTCTCGTCTCTCGCACCCTTTTGATTGACTTTGACCCAACATGCCAAAAAGAAGTCCCCCCCAAGAAAATATTGGCTGGGTTTTACCCTCCACGTAGGTCAAATGTAAGACCACTCGCCGATCGACAAGTGGCTCCACGTAGGCGACGGCGTCGAGGTTCAAAATTTGCGCGCGCCGCTCCCGGGACCCACCACTCGACGCTCTCTCCTTTGCTCGTCCCCTCTCGCTACCTGTCGACTCGTCCTCTCTCTCCTCTCTCTCTCTCTCCCCATTCTCCGTTCCGTTGCGGGAGAACAAAACGCAGGTGCTTCTCTCCATATTCTCTTCCCCCTCTCGCTCTCTTTCCTCCGCGGGTTGCCCATGACGCCGACGCCGACGCCCTTTCCCCCTCCGCCGACACCGACGCCCTTTCCAAAGGACCGTGACGCCGACGCCCCTCCGCCTCCGCCCCGACGCCGTCGCCAACGCCCTTTCGCCTCCCTCTCGCGACCCTCGCTCCGCTCTCTCCCTCTTTCCTCTCGCGACGTTCCGCACATATTTTGGATCGTTTCTTGGCCGCTTGGTTGCCGAGGAGGCGTGAGTCGAGAAATTTTGAGTGTTGAAAGTCAGTAATCCATGTTGTACATGGTTTTCGTTCGACCAAAGGTGCCTCAAATGGGTGCATCCGCCTTCGTGGTTCGGTGAGGTCTCGAGTATGCCCTCGTGCTGTGTCTCTTCTTCCTTGCTCAGCAACACCGTACTGCCTCTCTCTCTCTCCGAGTGTGTCTCTCGTGCATTCTTTCATCCACGAGGCAAGCATTTCGACTAGGGTTCGGGGTTTCGCCACCCCTTCTTTGAGGTTCGTCCGGGTATCTCTCATTTTTGCGTGAACCCAAGTGTGAATGTTATAGTCTTTCTTTCCGATGACTACCCTTTTCACTTCGATCGGTCCTTCAAGCAAAAGCGACCGCTAAGCGACAATGCGACGGCGGTTTCGAATCCCGGGTTTCGCTCCGTGATGCTAAGCCTTGCTTTGGTTCCTTAAAAGTTGCTGACTTTTTCGCACGTTGTAGCTTCGCAGCTGCTCCGAGATTCCGGGTTGGTCGTTTGTCTTTCTCGGAGCGAGCGAAATGGTGTCCAAAAGGGGCGTGTCGACCCGTCGACACCCGAGTTGGCGGCGACTTCGAGGACAAGAAAGGGAAGAAATCGAAAGGATTGTTGGCTTCAGTTCCTAGTTCTACCAAAGGTCATGTCAAGGTATTGTCTTTTAATCGAACCTATCGTTCCACCCCTGTTTTGGGGACTTGACCATTTAGCATTCATTTTTTCTGCAGAAAAATTCTGGTGCAAGCATTGGTGAAGTCGTGTTGCCTAATAATGACCCGGCCAAAATTGAGGCAATGACATTTCACGAATTGAGAGCTACATTGAGGTGGGGATGAATTGTTTTAGTTGCAAGCGTGTGATAGTCGTTATAGTGTTTCTGCGTAACCTTTACATAAGCAAAAATCAAGTTTTTCTATTTGATGCTTGCAAGGGAGATTATTGAGCAGGGAAGTGAATATTACCGATGGAAAACCATGAGGTCTTGAGAATTTGCCTTCAACAAAGAGCAATTTGTTTATGAAAATGAAATTTTTTGCATCACGCTTTTTCTCAAAATGATAACAAAACCTGTAAGTCCTTTTTTGTCTTTCTATGGTTGTTTCTAAGGCTTGTAAATTGTTATCGTAAAGCATGTGGGAAGAGTACACGGAACGACTGGGTTGAAGGACTGGCTTCCTACCTCCCTGTTGCAGTTCAGAGGCATTCTGATTTGTTACAGCGAGTGCATTTGACCCCAAGGAATTGTCATATTTTGACCGAGAATGCCGGAGTCTGTATAGACATTCTGATGTTTTATTCTAGTTAATTGATATAATAATATGCTTGTAGTAGGGTTAGTCCATTTGCTTTTTGTCTATTCGAATGAAATGCTTCTCATCTTAAATAAAGATCACAGCCAATGATCGTTAAGTTGCTTATGAGATATAATTAGCATCTCAAGTGATGTTGGACGAATAATAAAATCGACATGAGTTGCACTTTGTATGCTGTGAGTTCCACCTGAATCTCTGCAGAAGCATAGTCACAAAAAACAGGAGAGAATTAAGTCTTGATCTCTATTCGATAGATAAATAGCTGCTCCAAGCAAAGAGAGAAATTATGTTACTTAGTTGAATATATTTAAGATAGCATGGTCCATAGACTCTGTGCTTTGAAATGGCCTAGCTAAAATGTGACAAAAGATGATCAAATTGTGATATACTTTAAGCCCATGTATAATAGTTTATATTATTGGGCAATTAGAGTTTTCTTTCATTATTGCGAGTGCTTTTTCTCACATCTATCTTCCTGGTACTTAGGACCTTGCAGGGGAAGTCGCTCAGAATCTGCACGAGTATTTTAGAGCTGTATACAAGATTGATCATATTCTACCTGGAATGACATCTTTCTGATGTGAATGACATTATCTTGCATGAATATCTCTAGGTTTGAAGTTATCTGACATGGCTTCATCCAGGTGGTTACTGAAGCAAACATCGAAGAGTTTGAGGCAAACTATAGAGGTTCTGATTCTGAAAAGAATGATCTTAGCTAGGAACTATACGGGAAATTCAAGGGTAACATGAACAGGTGGGGTTGATATGTCCTTTTTCCTCTTTTTTTTTCCTTTCTTATAGATGCCTATCTGACATAAAAGTATTTGAAATCTTTTGTACCTTTTCCTTCACAGGCTTTTATGTTCGATGCTCTGCTCAGATCCCAAGCTTGATTACCACCGCTTTAAGGATATCATTGATGATGCAATAGCAGCAGGTTGGTTTTTTGACAATTTGATCTCTTCTTGACCGTTAGATTTACTCTTAAACCTCAGTCAGAATTTGAGACTTCAAGCAGGGCTGGGCTTCATCGTGTTTTATAGAGTTTAGTAACAAAGTGAGGTCAATATGTAAAAATAATTTTCTTTCACAATGATAAAATTTAGCACAGGTTGCTCATTTACTTTTATGGACAGCATCCTTTTTTGTCTTTTTATGTTTCTAAATAATGCTGGTCTGAGGATACTGGTGTTTAGTAGCCTAGATCTTATGCGTGCTTGATAATGTAGCGTACACTATCTTGTTATAGTGCTTAATGCATGCTCTGTTTCTGCGTCCTACAGGAACGTTGAAGACAACCAAGGCATGCGAGAAGTGGGCAAAGCAAATTTCCAAAACTGAACCACCTACAGATCCTCTTAGAAAGAGGGGGAAGTGAGTGACACAGCTGCACTGGACTTTCTATTCTACATAATTTTTGCTTCAATTTCTTGACTGTACTGTTAGTAGTATGTTCTTCTTTTGAATTGGAATGCTAACCTTTGTTTCCCATTTCTGATAGAGCAAAGAAGAAGTCAGAGGATCTTCTTGCAATTATATCTTAGCGCCGTAGCGAGCGAAAGGAGCATTTTGATTTTATGTTTTCACCTCTGGTGAATAAATATGGTGGTGGAATGCAGAGTTCGGAACCCAGTGAAGAAGAGTTTGAGGCTGCAAGAAAGAAACTTGAGAGCCGAAAGTCTGCCAAAAAGTCCAGGCAGAAATAACAAGAACATGTGATGTAGCTTTTGATTGGATTAACTGTGTATAGCTTTGGTTGCTTTGAGCACTCTCTTATGCTCCTAATTTCTGTAGCCAAAATTGGTGTGTTTGATTTCCCTTTGTTTGGATGATATTTTGGGATGACAGATGCTCAATGCACTCTTGGTTTGTTTCCTTATCTTCTGGCAGCGCAAGAACTACATTTATTGTAATACTGGAAATTGCTGCCTATAGTTTTGTGCATAAGTTACAGGAACTTTACTTTCCCAAATGGGATTGGACTACTTTTCTACCAAATGACTGATCATTCTCCAGGGGTTCATTTGAACATTAAAAAGACCGCCAATGAATGTTCAGCAGCTTCTAGATGAAGAAAAACTGGAGAAGCTCAAGTTTTGGATTATGAATTCATTCTGCTTTCTTGATTTCATCAACGCCACCTGTTTAATTTCGGTCTATCGCATAAGGTGATGGCATGAACGAATTGTAGTAAATATTATTTTAACATGAACTCAAGACATCGTTGATTATCCTTGAAAGATTAGTTTGAGTTGATTCCATATTTATGCTATCCTTGAATAGAGGGGCGGATGTACATATGATCTTTTGAGCAGAAGACTTGCTCAATATACTTCATCTCAATTGTCATAAAACAGTGGAGCCAGATTTTAAGTATATAAGACTGACTTGTTCTCAAATCTCTTTGTTAGCTCGGCAAAACAAAACTTGTTAATGCTTCCCGCAAAACAAGTAGGCATCAAGCAATTTTAGATTGCACTAAACTCTCAATTCTGAGATGAATAAGGTGAAAGCTTATGCGATTAAGTCAAAATTACCGATTGCAACTTCAGAGCAATGTCTTTGTCTAATCAGATTAGAACCGATCAAGATTTTAGTATAATGCCATGGCCGCATCTTGGGGTTAGGAGCAATGTGTCCTACTTGACTTAGCTGGAAACAGTTGAAAGGAGAACTAGAATTTAACTGGGTGTCCAGCGCAAGGACGATCAACGAGTTGGGAATTGGATATCCATTTTGTGCAGATTTTGTTTGCAGAGCCTAGGCCAGTTCACATGCTAAAATGCACAAGAGACGTTCTGCATGCTTACGATTTGCCAAATCTTAACTAGTAATACTTCAAATCACAAATTTTTACAACCAGAATGACACCATCCATCCGAGATTCCGAGTGGCACATTGTTAGAGACACAAATTCCGTACCCAACAACAAATAAATTGTGCTATCATGAGCTGTGTTGCAAATGCTTTGTTTACATATGAGAAAATGTCCTCAATGTGAAGCTTCAAGACATGAGCTAGCCTGGCATGCTGCGCTCACAGAAGTCATACTAGCATCGACTAAAGTCTAAGACCCTTCAACGCAGCTCCCGCATTCTAAGATATTATCAAATTCTTATTGCCTTGATGACGGATGGGGTTTCCTTTAGCAATAGCATCCCGGGCAGCGATCCGGTGATCGAGGGCCGTCATGCATATCGAATAGTGATGCCGATGCACCATCTCGAAGAGCAACCAGAGGTCATCCGTCTAATCTCATCTATTTAGTGCAAACTGCTTTGGATTAGGGCCACCTGCATAGGCCAAAGGTCTAGATTTAATCCGTTCATGAGATTTGTCTTTATCGCATGGTCTCTAGGTAGCTGGATCTTTTCACCCGTGCTGAATTATAGGAAGTTGCTGCACCTGCAGTTGAACCCGATCAAATCCACCTGCTTTCATCGGGCAAAGGCACCCAGAGTAGGTCCAAAACTTTTGAATAACATTATAGCTGAATTACCGTTGCATTGATTTTGGTGAACTCCGATTGAGGAGACTTTGATATCCAGTGCAACCCTCGCACAGCCCTTGCACCAGCAACTGTGTGCTTCCCACTCTTGCCAGAGCTTCCCGTGACAATGCTGCTACCAGGACAAGCTGCAAGCTTAGCTTGTTCTTGCCTCGGCAGCATGTCCATGTGGCACTTGGAAGTTGGGAAATATATTGGCTGTGGTGGCACTTCCAAAAAAGCCTCAGTTATTGATGGAAAGGATGGGACCTTTTGGAGTCTGGCATCTTCACTTGCCATAAAGATTCCTATAGAGTGAGAGAGAGAGAGAGATAGTAAACAGGGGCTTCTGCATTCTTAAACCTGGATAATTCACTCTGAACACAAAAATCATTGATCACTCAATTCCCCTTGACTAGATTATATGACAGTTTCTTTTATATGTACGATTTCGAGTGCTCCATCTCAAATCATAGTGAATTCTTTCATTGGTCTAATCATTAAAAAAGGCCCCACCCTTTCACACAGATCATTGATTGGAAGAAGACAAGAAGTAAAATGAGTTTTTAACTGCTCCCAAGCACGAGAGCACAACAGCTTTGAAATGACAACTAAAGATTCACAAGAAAGCATCAACACAGGTATTGCTAGTCCCTAACAGAATATACCTAGAGCGTGTAAGCTGATAAACAGAAAGACTGTAGATCCAACATAATAAGTAGACAGCAAAGGCAAACAAATATTTCGCAATGCCTTGCTTCTTAATCATTCTTGCAAATATGATTTGTAACAGCACAGAAAATACTCTCCCAACACTTGTATGAGATAGTTGCCTTCGCAGTTTGAATTTTATGAGCTCAGACAAAAAAAAAAAAAAATCCTTGCTTATTGTCATTCCGTAGACTTTCTTTCATTCTAAAAACATCAATATAATTCTTAGGAGTATCTTTTTGTTGTGGGTGCAACTACAGACAGTCTTGAGAATATTGACTTCAAAAGAGCAAAATCTTCGATGTCTCTAATTATTGACTTCAAAAGAGCAACATGTAGTTCGCCCAACAATCTTGAATCCTGCCATGAAGTCAATAAATATTGAAAGTCACCTGCTTACATTTTTTGTTGATTTTGCAATAAAACAATTTTTGGTTGTCCACATTGTTCCCACTTTCTCAGTAAAAAACGGTCACTGCAACCAAAAAAATGGATCATGGGACTTTGACCATGTTGGCAAGAAGTAGCAATTGGTGAGATGCAGTTCTCTATTGATATAGCAACATAAAATGCTGGTCAACGACTATCGGAGTATCTAAAAACTGCAAAGACAAACTTATACTTTGCGTACAAAAAACAGACTTTTTTTTGGTCAGACATTAAAAATACAGAATGAAATAGTCATGCTGCATGCACTATAGATAACTTTCCTCAATCGCATCCTGAAAAACCAGTGAGTTGTCGGTTGATTAACATTGACAGCCAGCAAAACGTATGCTTAAACAACATCTTGTCTAACACTTGAAGAAGATTGTATGATTTAATAACATATCCACGTCAAAGCATCACAAAGGAACACGTTTCATTTCTCATAGTGTCGCATTGATTAAAAAGAAGGAAAGTAGCTAGAGTAAATGGGCCTTTCTCCAATTGGACATGTACCACTTGCAGAGTCATCACATACCTCTGCATCAGCTCTCCGTACATCCCCGTGGCAGCATCTGGAGTTCATTAGAAATAAGCTAATGAACACACAAGGACGATAAGGGAAAGATTGGCGATAAGAGAAAGAATCGAGACAAGTGTAGACAGTAACTGGAGATATAGATGTCTTACGAGCACATTGAGAAGCAATCTTCTCTTGTCCCATCTTAAGGTCCTGCCTCACCACTAGAACCTGCAATGGGCAAGCTCTTCATAATTAGAGTCCAGAGAAAACATCCCATGAACATACCATCAAGTAAGTATCATCTATTACAACAAAAATTGCCAGACGAAATGAATGGGGATTGCAGACAAACATGTACAAAACACATTTGGTGAATGTTTTTATCCAGTTAAAAGCAAGGCAGTAATAATGGAAAAGGTAAACACTAGATTGCTTAAAAGAACACCATTTTGAGGTCCTGGTCACCTCCGCTCGAGACCAGACACTGCTCTTGCTACTTTCCTGGCAAAAAGCTTCTCCTCCTCGTATTGCTCTTGGTGGGCTTGGATAAATCAATGAACCATCCCAAAATGAAATCGATAATGAGTCCTGGAACGAAATTCTCGGGCCGGAAACTCACGGCGAGCCATTCTTTCTCTTCCTTCTCCGGCTGCTGCGAGCAATATAAAGACAATCAACCAACCCACGAATGAAACAAGAAGGAAAAACAAACGCCACGAGCACCCAATTGCCCACTCTCCCATAATTTTCACAGAAAACAAAACAAGAGCGAAAATTTGAAACTGCCCATGATTTGTCGTCGTGGAACTAAGAAGACACACGAATGCACCCATTTGAAGCACCTTTGGTCGAACGAAAACCATGTACAGCATGGATTGCCGACTTTCAACGCTCAAAATTTCTCGACTCACGCCCCCTCAGCAACCAAGCGGCCAAGAAACGATCCAAAACATGTGCAGAACGTCACGAGAGGAAAGAGGGAGAGAGCGGAGCAGAGGTCGCGAGAGGGAGGCGAAAGGGCGTCGGCGACGGCGTCGGGGGCGGAGGCGGAGGCGGAGGCGGAGGGGCGTCGGCGTCGTGCTCACTGGAAAGGGCGTCGGCGTCGGCGGAGGGGGAAAGGGCGTCGGCGTCGACGTCGCGGGCAACCAGCGGAGGAGAGAGAGCAGAGGAGGGGGAAGAGAATATGGAGAGAAGCACCTGCGTTTTGTTCTCCCACAACGGAACGGAGAACGGGGAGAGAGAGAGAGGGGACAGGTCGCATAGGACGAGCAGAGAAGAGAGAGCGTCAGAGTGGTGGGTCCCAGGAGCGGCGCGCGCAAATTTTGAACCTCTGACGCCGTCGCCTACGTGGAGCCACGTGTCGATCGCTGAGTGGTCTTACATTTAGCCTACGTGGAGGGTAAAACCCAGCCAATATTTTCTCGCGCCCCCACGAAGCAATAAAAAAAAAAAGTTCCCCCTTTTCCTCCGTACGTGTCCCTTTTATAGGCGAAGGATTTATATTTTATTTTATTTTTTCACTTTTTCTCCGTACGTGGCCCCTTTTATAGGCGAAGGATTTACATTTTATTTCCGGAGGAAGAAGCGAGTGAAAAAAAAAAAAAAGAAAGAGAAAAGGAAAAAAAATAGGAATAAAAATCGAAAAATATATATTCAAATATTATTAAAAATTATCCGACAATCCCCGTAAAACACCTTGTGTTTATTTTAGTGGTGAGCGGCCAATTTTGATCGGACGAATTGAATAGATATAAATATTAAAAAATTTAATACTCAATTGATTAAAAAAATATTTATAATTAAATTGGTATAATTATAATAGATTTATTATTTTTTTTATATTTTTTCCTATTTTGACACGTGAATAAAATTTCCCAACTTTTTGACCAGATGCTTCATTCATTACACTATATCCTCAAAAAGAATGGTGATATATTGCTTAAAACACTTACCTAACCTATCGAGTCAGCTCACTGTCCAGCAATTGGACTTTTAATTCTCCTTGTTCTCTATATATAATTCTATGTTTAGACTTTTCAACTAATGGTGCCCCGTTAATTGGTTAGTAATGAAAATTATTATCTTTCGGCCAAAAAAAAAAAACCTCACCACGTGAGGGAGGGAGGGAGGGAGCATCCTGGGGCATATATAGGGCTGTCCTCCACCAGGCGAAAATTCTCACTTTTTTGCAGGTCGCGTAAGCATTGGCGCAACATCATTCACCGATTTGCTCGGTTCTTCTTGTGAAGGTACATGTGCAAGCACCTACTTCCACTCATATTATATCTCGCTGAATTCCGTGTTGAATCATTTCGATCTCGCGCTCAGATCATACGATCAATTCATCATAATAAAAAGGTAAATTGGCTCTTGGATTGATGCTTCATAATATGTTTGTAGACTCACTGCTCGCATTGAACTACCTCCACAGAGTTTTCTTGATGGAGAACAATAACTATCCACAAACTTATCCGAGTTTCCAGTACTTTCCTCCTCCATCGGCATGGATCGATCCGAATTCCGTATCATCCGATGACAATAACACCCCAACATGGGTTATTGTTGGTTTAGTCATTGTTGCTGTCATGCTTTGTGGTTTCCTTTTCTACTGCATCCGGTGGTGGGGGCCACAGGGGCCGCAAGGGGAGAAGGGACCACAGGGACCGAAGGGGGAGCCGGGGGAGCCCATTTTTATTCTTTGGTGAGAAGTGCAAGCATGGAAGAGTACCGGCTTTTTCAAGTACAAATGCCCTGACTGTGGGCACTGGACTGGGCGGCCTCTCTAATCTAGACAATAAATGAGACAGAAATTACACTAGTCTTTCTTATCCTATTGTATGCTTATGAATTTAGAAGCTTCTATTTATGTTTGTGTGTGAAACTTGAATGATGCACGGTGATAGATCGTCTACTCTACTATACAATGTTGGAGATTCGATGCGATGAATAACTTTTGTGTTGGAGGGTTTTTCTAATTTCTTCTTATAATACATGAGCAGTTTTATGGTCATCGATAAATAATTTTTTGAATTATAACGAATTATAACTATTTGCATTTTTTCGTAATGTCTATACAAAATGTCGTAAATCGACCAATCAATCCAACATACATAATAAAAGAGTTCCGGCTCTTGGTGGAGAACTGTTTGACAGATTTGTGCTATTATTGCCTCATATTCCGAAGAGAATCATCGAAACTAAGTCAGCTGGTGATACTGGCAAAATAGAATGGACTATTTTATTCGATTTTTTGGGTGGGCTTCGTACTCCAATATGTACGGGGGAACTATTAATCCCAACTCGAAATGAAGTGCCAAGTAAGGACATATCCAGGAAGTGTTCCGTGAGTGAATGGAAGTGCGGTTGTGACATATAATCCTGAACGTCTAACGATCAATGGATGAGACGACATCAATTGTTTCTCATAGGATCCAGCTAGCATAACGATTCCTCAATTTATATCGGTGTTGTTGTGGCTACGGTTTTCCATTGCCAAAAGATGGAAATCGAAAGAGCAAAAGGAGCAATGGGATGGGATCCTTATAGTTTATCTAAAGAAATAAAATCCAACTGATGATGCCTAATGAAACCCCACATTGCCTTTTTAGTAACTTCCATTGTTCATCGATGTAATTAGGCTTAGCCTCGTCGCCCTCTAAGGGATCATGCGCTAAATTGCAAGAAATCAAAATCAGTATCTTGTCTTACTATAAACTTCTTAATGACGCAAAAAACAGAAAAGTAAAAAGATAAACAATTATTAAAAAATCACTACTAGACAACCATACCACCAATCAAACACGAGGCTTGATAGAGTCGGAAGATAAAGCATTCGAATGGCATGACCAAGCTATGCAGAAGGTACAATATATGATTAGGAAAAATAGAAAGAAACATCGTATGTAACAAGTTAAATGAGTAGAATCGATCTTTTAATAATGGAGTTGAATGAGTTCAATTTCGAGCCCTATATACTATATTGAGTCGAGCTTGAGCACAGGGATTTGAAACCCAATTTTGTTCACATTCGTGATTTAATGTCAAAGCGTTGATTTCAAGTCAGACTTTGCGTAGAAAAACTACTTCAAATCAATAAAAGCTCGATCGCATCTTTATAATTTTTTTGTTAAATGAAATACCTTATCCCACTAAAAATATATGATAGTTCCATCCCTGCATGCTGACAAGTATGATGCGAGTCGTCTTTAAAATTTCACAAGCCTCCTCCGAAACATGAACATATCCAATCAAAGCACGACTCCTGAAAAATAAAACTGCAATCAATCTTGCAAGAAAGTTTGAAAAAGGAATATTGGAGCATCTCTTCTTATCGTGCCCCCGGACGAAACCGATTTGGACGAAACCCGCAGTAAACATCCATTTCTCAGATCATAATGTAACACGAATTGAAGTGTTATTGACTGAGGCAGTTCTGGGAAAAGCAAGTAAAATGCTTTGGGCCGATGAGGACACGACTGGGGCAGAAATCATATTTTTCGCGACGACGGAGACCATAAAATCAAATGCTATTGGTCGGAAACAGAAATCATACTTTTTCACGACACGACGAAGACCATAAAATCAAATGCTATTGGTCGGGGACAGAAATCATACTTTTTCACGACGATAAGCACCAAATCAATTCTGATCTACATGACCAAAAAAAAAAAAATTCCAATCTACATTATATGCAAAATGCAATTTTTTTTTTTGTATTGTTGGGATAATAAAGTAATTAAAGTAAGATAAGCACCAAATCACTCAAGATCATATATCATCCAATGAATGGGAATAAGAAAATAATATCCAACTAATTTGAAATTTCACGAATAAAATTGATGAAGTGATCTTAAGCCTTAAAGATCAAAATATCAATTTTATCGATTCCCGCGGAATCGATAATTCCATTTACGGCCTTATAGGTGGAATCAAAGATTAATGTGGTTGCGAATTAGGAAAATGTTTAAATTAGATATCAATCTCATCAATCTAGGCAATATGATGTTTAAATCAAATTAAGATGAGATTTTTACCTAATTGCCGAATATACTTCCAAATTTGAATTTGTCAATGGATGGCTTGCGAATGGGTTCACGTCTCACGACAAGGTAGTGATAACCAACGTTGAGGGCTACCTGCGGCAAGGTCCAAAGCAGTGGGACTCCAGCATTGCTCAATTTGGACTGCGTGGTGACATGGTTTGGTTCAGCAATGCCTTCGGGAAGAAACTGCAAAAGAAAAGAGAATAATTTTTCTTTCCTTTTTTTTTATTGCTCTTGTGAGTCCTTCCTTTTCTTCGTATCTTTCATGAAGATTGCTGAAAGGTTGGCAATAAGCCGGGATTACCGGAAATAGCGTCACTTGCTATTTGTTCACTAATCACTCATTGGAAAGCTGTGACAGGAACTTTGGAGATTCGCAAATCGTCGGTGGTTCTGGACAGCGACAACAATGCTAAAGACCAACGCCCAAGACTTGTCGGAAGCTGGTTTTGACGGTCTCCGGGGCTGAGAAGCTGGTTCTCGCCGAAACGCTGGTTGATGGGTGTGAAGTACAGCGCTAAAACTCACGTTCTCGGTTAAAAAAATAAAAAAATCAGCAGATCGGCAAAGGGGGTGGGGCGCCTCGACTGAGGACAGCAGATTCACATCATCATGCAAGGAGTAGCGGCGGTCGACCAACAGGGAGGGGCGCTACGAGGGGGTTTTGGCTAGAAGGAGCTTCGGAATAGAGACCACTCCCCCTCATACGTGTTTCTCCATTCTCCCTCTCCAAGATCTCTCTCTTCTCTCGTGTGTTCTCTCTATGTGTATTCTATATTATGTGCTCCAGGAAAAATTCGCTCTCCCTCCCCCGACTCGAGTGTCTCAATTATATATTCTTTTTTCTGCGCATTATCTTGACATATTTTATTTCCTTTTCTATTTGGCAGAGACATTCAGTCAATATTCATATTGGACTAAATCTTTTAATAACCAAGCGCACATGAATGGCCGCTTCATGTGCAATCGGTGGCCGCATATATGTCACTCTCTCTTTTTTTTTTTTTTTTTTTTTTTTTTTTTTTTTTTGCATATAACCCACTATGCACAAATAAAATGAGGATTACGCCGATTGTTTCCCTCTCTGCCACGTGACCGAAAGATTTTAAGATATTGATCTTTTTCAAATTCGTCTCGATCTCAACATCCATGGACTCGACTAAAAATTTTCCTCACTGCGGGCTTGGTCTAATCTCGTCAGGTTAAAACTCAAAACCATCAATTCAAACCCATCTGTCGCCAGTCCAATGCAAAATGTAATACAATTTAATATTTTTGTTTAGGGGCTAAAGTTTAGTCCCTAATTTTCTATCTAATAAATAAATGGCTGGGTCGCCAAAATTTAGATGTCAACAATAATTTAAAGGATTTTACGAGGACAGTGAAAAAAAAATTATTATTTTTGAAATTTTTTATGAGAACTTGAGATGGAGTTCGAAGCTCTACACTATAATTTAGTTTTTAATATTAGAGTTGAATCGAGCCTAATGCGAGTATATATATATATATATATATATATTGTATTGAGTTGAGTGCGAGCACGAGATTGAGAAAACCTAATTGTCATATTTCCGAGATAATTGCACAATCTGTCCTAAAATTATTATACCGAAATTTCAAACCTATCAAGATATAAACTTTTTAACTGAAATAACGTAGTCTTAAACTTACAAGGAAAAATGCAATAAAACATTTCAGCTAAAACTCATTGAATTCATCAAACGTGGCGTTTCAATTATTTTCGACTATTTAAGTATCACGACCACAGCATGACATGATAAGACGAAGCTGTTTTTCTTCTGATTTAAGCACCCAATGGAGAAATGTCCATAGGCTTATTTTCGGAATTTAATGCTCTCCCTTGCGCCTTATTGTAGGCCAAGGCACGAAAGAAAATAATGGGAATCCATCCTTTTCCGAAAGTAGATGCACTAGTGGAAGTACCGCTTGTCACTTCCATGTCATCAACGAGGCTATCTAATCATTCATTGTCTCGGTAAAAGACGATGATCACATGCTTCCGTTGGCCGGCAATTAGTACACTGCTAAGCTGTCATCAAAATAGGATTGCATCTCCATAATTTTATCCGTTTGTTTGTTGATGCGATGGCTAAGAAAAATGGTCCGTCCATGTTGCTTCTTTTGGCTTTACATAATCTCCTCCATTCAAAAGGTGTTTTAATTTCCGATCTAGTTTTCGACTACGACGACCAAAAAAACAGATGCCATTGGTCCATGAGAAAAACTAATGTTGGCTGATGAAAAGCTGTTAAGAGTATTATTGCCTATTTAGAGCACATAGATATTTTGCTTTACTTTTGGCTCGGATGATTAATTAATATAACAAGAATGAAGATGAAATTATAGCACAGATGTAAAGGGAGTGTATCTTTGATTAAGAGAATGATTTAAAATACATTTCATAAAACTAATTATTTATATTACTTATAAAAATAAACGAACTAAAAATATGTTTACTTTCTACGAAAAATGTTTGGACATAAATTATTATGAATGATAAAAATATTTCTTATTAAATAATTATTTCGAGTGATATAAATGATAATTTTTAGGAAAATATTTATCAAATTATTTATTTTTGCGAACAAAAAAAAAGTCTAAATTACCAAATTGATTAAAAAATTCTTTTCTTAGGTTGGGGTTAGAGTGGAATTCCATGTTGAATTATGCTCACTGAATGAAGCCCATCTCTTAAAATAATAAATATGTTGTACGTGTAAGAAATGGAATGCGTCTCCAATCAACTATACAAATCGCATTACGGAAAGCTAGGGATAGAATCAGGATGAAGAACCACATAAGATCCCTGAACATTTTCCCAATTATTGTCCTCTATTTGATTTTACGGTTTGGGATTCCTTTCATGATTCCATGACCATTAGCCAAACATTACATTAAGTGTTTTGAGGTGTCAGCGTGGATAATCTTTCAATTACTTATAATCTTCCATTTTGCTAGGCCCATTTCTTCAACCTAGCAAAATGTTAGCATTTCAAAATCGTGCATGATAGGAAGCCATTTTTGGGGGGAATTTGTTTTCTCTCTAAATTTTCCAAGGCTAAAAATGAATTTGAAAATCGCTCATCCTGGTCTACCTCCTTTATCTTGAGAAAGGAGTGTGGTCCTTGACATTGTCTAGGCGAAAGATGCCTTTTCTTTCTGTGGTATCTGAGCAATCGTCAATTCTTTGGAAACTGACACGATCTTTCCATTCTGTATTTTCCCTATCATAAAAGTAACTACCATTCACTAGTCTTCCATTGATTTTCCTTATCGCATTTCATGTATGATGATTCCTGAAGGCTGTCTGCATCCCATTTGAATTAGGTTAGATCAAATGACTAATTTATGGTTCTTCTTGCTCTTTTTCTCAACGCATGCCATGTTGATTACATGATTTTTGGGAAGTATCTCTACGTTCCTTATTACGTGTTTATGAGAATCGTAATTGGCAAATCTAAAAACCTTTCTGGACCCTTCCAATGCCAAGTGGGCCGATGTTTGGATCTCCAAATTCAACCATCATGTTTTGGCAAAGCATGAGATTAGTTTTAGATTGGAGATGCAAAACAAATTCAGAATGGAAATTGCT
Organism: Eucalyptus tenuipes; assembly: GCA_014182365.1. NCBI lineage: Eukaryota > Viridiplantae > Streptophyta > Magnoliopsida > Myrtales > Myrtaceae > Eucalyptus > Eucalyptus tenuipes. Next base: position 23,494,702 of record CM024538.1, on the reverse strand, counting down.
GTAAATAAGCAGCAACGAAATTACGTCAACATAAAAGATGCATAACTTATGAAAAGAGCATAATAATAACGGAAAAGATACATAGTTATCGTGCCCGGTTGATCCAATGCCTAAACTTCAGAACAGCTGATCGTCTGAAGGATATGATGTAGAATTTTTTGATCTTCTCATTGCCCTTAAATATTCAGTAGCCCTAGAACTTTAGGACTTGCTTAGAATGGCTTCCAAGTTTCCCCAGTGATTTATCCAGTGCAATGCAGAAATCACTAAAAGGAACTAGCTCCGTCCTGCAGTTTTGGAGAAATTCATATGCATCCACAATCCAAACACATAAGAAATCAATTCACTCCAACAAAGAAAGAACCTTCTAAGAAGCAACCTAAAACCTCTCTTCTCTGTAAGAGTCCCTCTCTCTTGGAAGAGCTCCATCTCTATCCATGGTGATAGTGTATCCCAAGCCCTAAATCCCCAAGCCCTAAATTTCCCAATATCAATGAATCCCAATACACCTGATGACTAAAGATTCCTCAACCCGCACACAGACCACTAATATGGATGAACCCATCGTCACAATGTAATCTCTCCTCACTGTCATCATCCGTTATCACTCATTACAACAGCCCCTTACGAGTATGGATGGAGTCTGGAATTTATGGATTTTCTGGGCAAAGAACGGTACGTGAAATAGAGACAGCAGTGGTATTCGAGCTCCCTTCATCCACGCTTTTTCGGCTCCACCACTTGGTATGTGTAGGATTTGAAATGTTTCCTTTCCTAGGTAAGTCTTGGAGGATGTCCTGAATTTGCACCTGTAAAAAAGAGGTTGCAATGGAGAATGAATCAGTTAAAGAGCGTAGGTTGGCCGCACTATGTAGACGAATGGGGCAAATGTGGTCAGAGGATTTTGTAGCCAACGTGTTTGAAGAAATTCCAGAGGATAAATGGAAAGCTTGTAATCTCATACTGCTAGGGAAACTATTCTCCAGGCCTAATGTAAACTTTCCGGCCTTTTTATCCACAATGAAGAAGGCTTGGAAGACTGAAAATGTAGTGTGTGAGGTAGTGCAGTCGGGCCTATTTTCGTTCACTTTCAGAGAGGAAGCTGATTTGAAAAGAGTCTTGGATGCTAGCCCTTGGTGTTTCTCGGGGAACCTGCTCATTCTACAGAAACTACAACCAAAGGTACCTATCCACAGGCATGTCTTTACTCATTGTGCATTTTGGGTGCAAGTGTTGGGCATTCCGATAATTCGAATCACTGAAAAGACAATGCTGGAGGTGGTCGGGAAGATAGGCAAGGTGGTGGAACTGAAAATAGATGGCAAAGATGGCAGTCCGTGTAAAGTGGGAAGAGCGCGTGTGATGCTAGACTTATCACGCCCCCTATGGCCAGGAGCATTGGTGAATTTCGATGATGATCAAATATGGGTGGACTTTAAGTACGAGAGGCTTCCTTACTATTGCTATTCATGTGGCCGAATAGGCCATTATGCCACAACCTGTGAGGAAATCCCTTACGAGGAACCAAAGCCGGGGGAGGAAATAGTTGGAAACTTCGGATTTTGGCTGAAAGCGGAAGCAAAGGAAAATAGCCCTTTCTGGAAAATGTATTATGGGGAGGAGATACCTTATGAGGAGAAAGAAATAGTTGAGGAAACTCCACCGGCTGGTACTATGAACGTCCCGATCAGTACTGATAATTATGAAAAGCAATTGGACTATCCTATGGAAGCTCAATCTTCAGAATTACTAAAGTTAAAAGGGAAAGGCATAGCTAGTGAGCCCGTGGTCGTGAAAAGCAAAAGAGACACAGGTCCTCTACTTCTTCTCTCGGATTCATCATGGACAGAAACAGTGTTGGACAGCACAGCTACAACACACAAAAAGAGCAAGAAGGGCCATATTCCCCCGGCGAGCATAAAAATGAAGAGGGCAAAGAGTTACAATTTACAGGGGATGGATGCAAATGCAATTGACGAGACTCTGCTTCTCGAAACACCTATCCAAGTAGATAAGGGAGCGCATGAATGGGCTTTGGTGGCTAGCCCTAATAAGCCACCGGGGGATAAATGAAAGTTTTGAGCTGGAACTGTCAGGGATTGGGGTCTGCCCTGACGGTCCAGCATCTCAGAGCCCTTGTGGCTCTTGATAGACCCGACTTGGTGTTCCTTATGGAGACAAAGAACAGAAAAACGGTGGTGGACAGAGTTAGGCAACAACTTAAGTTCAAGGAGTCATTTATCATCGATCCAATTGGCACGGCAGGGGGACTAACAGCAATGTGGAATGAGGAATTAAAGGTGGAGGTAAAGGAGCATTCAAACGAGCTGATCGATATTATATGTAGGGATCCTACTTCCGGTACCCTGATGAGAGTATCCTTTCTACACGCATCTACTGATTTCCACAAGAGGATTTGTTTATGGCAGAAACTTCGAGCAATCCACCATATCAACTCACTAGCATGGATTTGCATGGGGGATTTCAATGAGGTTCTTAATTTCTGGGAAAAGGAAGGAGGACGAGGGATGGATCATTATCGAATGGTGGCTTTTAGGGAAGTGTTGAATGACTGTGCATTAATGGATATTGAAAGTAAGGGGTGTGCCTATACATGGTCAAATAACAGAGGGGGGGAAAATCTGGTAAGAGAACGGCTTGACAGGGTGTTATGCAACATAGAATGGAGAGTGGAATTTCCAAATGCAGAGGCTGTTGCTTTGCCAGCATTAGGTTCTGACCATAGTCCTCTTATCCTCACTCTATACCCGAATATTCTCCGAAGGAAAAAAGAGTTTCGCTTTGAGGCATATTGGTTAGAAGACCAAGAATGCAGAGATATAGTTAAAGGACCATGGAATGATCACCATAACACACTGGGAGATGTAGTTCAAAAATCACAAAAGTTGGCTGGTGCATTGGGAACATGGAGTAAACGGAAATTCTCGAACGCACATAAGCAAATTGAACTTTTAAAGAGAAGACTTACTGTGCTGACTAATAGTCCAGAAGGAGCTAAGTTCTGGGAGGAAATCAAACAGATTAAAGAGCGGATTGAACAGTTATGGAGGCAGGAAGAGATGTACTGGAGTATGAGATCCCGCATAAATTGGCTAAGGTGGGGGGATAGAAATTCCAAATACTTTCATGCTACTACGGTCCAGCGGAGGGTACGGAATAGAATCACAATGCTGAAAATGGATGATGATCATTGGTGTCGGGAACCTGAAGCACTAAAGCGACACATTGGCCAGTTTTACCAATCCCTCTACACCACTGAAGGTCCTAGAAATTTTCAACCAGTCCTAGATCAATGCCCACAACTTGTCAATGCAGAAATGAACGAGTCCTTGATGAGGAGGGTAACAATGGATGAAGTAAAAGAGGCGGTTTTTCAAATGGGAGCCACTAAGGCACCTGGACCAGATGGGCTTTGTGGGCAATTTTATCATCATTATTGGACTGACATTCAACAAGATGTATTCCAGATGGTTGATAGCTTCCTCACTACAAGTACTTTCGATCCTAAACTGAATATGACACACATTGTTCTCATTCCAAAAGTAGCAACTCCAGAACATATTACACAATTCAGACCCATCAGTTTATGTAATTTCAGTTATAAGGTCATTTCTAAAGTAATGGCTAACCGTCTTAAGCTATGGCTTCCGGAAATTATTGCAATAGAACAAAGTGCCTTTATGTGTGGAAGACAAATACAGGACAATATCTTGATAGTTCAGGAGGTGTTACATCAACTGCACATTCGAAAGAGGAAAAAGAAAGTTCAGGCAGTCCTTAAATTAGACATGCAAAAGGCATATGATCGAGTTGAATGGGATTTCTTATGTGAGTGTATGAAGAAAATGGGATTCTGCAAGGAATGGGTCCAGTGTGTGAAACAGTGCATTTCCATGGTATCTTTTAGTGTGAAAATTAATGGAGAGTCGATGCAACAGTTCCATCCATCTCGAGGCATAAGATAAGGAGATCCGCTTTCGCCTTACTTATTTATTATTATGGCAAATGTGCTATCTATACTAATGAGCAGGGCAATATCAGATGGAAGTCTGAGGGGAATCAAACTAAATAGGTGGTGTCCAACTCTATCTCATCTTTTATTTGCGGATGACGCCATATTTTTCTTGGATGGAACGATTATGGAATGTCAAAACCTGGCGAATATCCTAAACCAGTATTGCTATGCATCAGGGCAGGCCATCAACTTAAACAAGTCAGGTATTTTCTTCAGCCAGAATTGTCCACTAACTCTAAAGAGAAACCTGGCAAATCAACTACGAGTCCCTATTATAGACAAGACAGGCAAATACTTGGGAATTCCGTCTGACTGGGGACAATCAAAAAAGCATATGTTTGCATGGATCCTAGCAAGGGTCAACTCGAAGCTAGAGGGCTGGAAGGAGAAATTGTTGACTAGAGCAAGGAAAGAGGTACTTATAAAAACAGTTGTACAAGCTCTTCCACAGTATGCAATGTCTATTTTCAAGATACCGATCTCTATTTGTAAAGCAATAGAAAAAAGAATTGCGTGCTTTTGGTGGAAACAAACTGTTGACAGAAAAAGAATCCATTGGAAGAGCTGGGAATCTTTGAGAACAAGGAAGGACACCGGAGGATTGGGGTTCAGAGACTTAGTTTCTTTCAATAAGGCTATGCTGGGGAGACAAGCGTGGCGACTTGTTCAGGATCCAAATTCCCTATGGACAAAAGTTGTTAAAGGTATTTATTACCCACAAGGAAAGTTTTGGCGTGCTGGTAAAGGTACTCGCCCCTCATGGGGATGGCAAAGTCTGCTGATAGGAAGGGAAGTGATTGAACCGGAGATGAGATGGCTGGTGGGTGATGGTAAGCAGATCAGAATTAGGGAAGATGTGTGGCTACCTAGAGGCCGGATCGGAGGAGGTGCAAATCTAAATGAACCAACGACTGTCGCGAAACTAATTGTACCCGAAGAAAAAGAATGGGATGTGGCGAAGCTAAAGGAAATGTTCGATGAGCAAGTTATCCACGAGATCCTTTCAATACTGCTCAGCTCAAACTCATCAATGGACAGAATAGTGTGGACGGGCAATAATACGGGCTCCTATTCGGTCAAAAGTGGCTACAACAAAATATGCTCCCAGAAACAACAGATGAAAGAAAACCTACCATCATCGTCATATCAGCCACCCCGAGGTCTATGGACAACAATTTGGCAAACCCCACACTACCCAAAAGTGAAATTTTTCCTATGGAGCGTATGTAATAATGCGTTGCCGACAAGAGAAAATCTCTACAGGAGGAAAATGTTACCTGATCCACTTTGTCCCATTTGCCACGATGCCCCAGAAACTCTCGAGCATCTCCTCCTCTTATGTTCCTGGACGAAATGGATATGGTTAGATCCCCGCATACTATTGAATACAGCCATTGAGAAAGTCACAAGAATGGATAAATGGATCTCGGAGAACTTGTTTCACCAGAATGAGCGGAAATCAAACGCACTCCTCGCAGGTATTTTATGGTCGATATGGAAAGCGAGAAATGCATGGGTTTTCAGATCCAGTCGACTAAAACCACAACAAATCGTGGAGGAAGCAAGCTATGATCTTGAACTCTACAGAAAATGGAGCCCCAACACCACAATGCAGAACCGAAAGGACGAGCAAGTTGGGAGAGGGGAGGAGTGGATACCACCGACAACGGGCGAGCTGAAATTAAACGTGGATGGGTCTTGGAGTTGCGCCTCAAAACAGGGCGCGGTTGCTGGGATTTGCAGAGACCATCACGGGCGTCTTGTGGGTGGATTCGCCAAGAAAATCCTCGCTCCATCTGCCCTTGTAGTAGGAACCCTAGCTCTAAAGGAAGGGCTGCACTTCGTGGAGAAGACACGCACGAGTGGCCTTCAGTTCAATGAACAGGGGAGACCAAGTAAAGTAGTTCCTGTTCAGATCATCACAGACAACTCGACAGCAGCAGAAGCCATCCTGGGCCGGGCCGAAATACCTTGGGCTGTTCAATCGGTGGTGGCAGAGTGTAAACAAAAGCTGGGTTCATTACCTGCAGTGTCCATGGGCTTCAATCCGTGAGAAATGAACCGGGCAGCAGATTGGATCGCGAAGGCTTGCCGCGACGATTCCCTTGCGCCGAACTGGTTGTCTTATCCTCCTCACTGTCTTATGTCTATCTTATGTTTGGACTTGGGTAAATGTCCTCGTCTTGTTCCCAGGAAGTAATGAAAGAAACCTCTTTTGACCAAAAAAAAAAAAAAAAAAAAAAACAATCTAAACACACTTTCTTTAAGATAAATACTATTGGAGATACTATGAAGATATGGAGACCTAAATACAACAATTTAAATGGTTGTTACTGAAGACACACTCGTATTTTAACTTCCCATCCTACACTAGTTCGAGCAAGTGATCTATCATTCTTCTGCACTCTGTTACATCATTTGAACTCATCCAATTATGCAGCCAAAATCCCCTCAAAGAAAGATCCTAAAAATCATGAGAACCATCATCGCATTGGTTTATACATTCCTCTTAGTCTCGACTCCAGGTATAATTTTTTTCGCTCAAACTTGGTTGCATCAAATAATGAAATTGAGATTTTTGGCCAAATTTAGACAAAAATGAAACTAAAGGGCATTGACCAAGACCGAGACCGAAACATAGACAAGTCAAATTGCAAGGCTTGATTGAAATAACCTCACAACCGTAGGCCAAAATTTTAGTTCGCTGCTTCTTAATTTACCTTGAAGATAAAAGATGAAGTTGACACTGTAATTGGTTTCTTAGACATCCCACCGTATGTCACCATGGTTCCTCCCTGCCTGAGAACAAAACTAAATCAGCCCTCTTCAGAAAGATAAGGGAAGCACTCAAAACAAATTTAACACTTGTTGCACCTCAAAAATTTCATCACCAAGGAAGCAGCATTGCCACCAATGCAGTTTAATCTAAGGGCAGGTTCTTTTAGATCACCCTAGTACAGAGTCAATGAGATGTGAAAAAATAACTCGAGTGCCAATGGCCAAGCATGAATGTGTGTGCATGCAAAAGAATATGGTAGGATGGGTTAATCGATGGATGGTACCAGTAGATTCTTGACATTCTTTACTTCTAATTGGCTCTCAGTGAACACTTCTTCAGAACCAAGTTTCTTCAAAGCCTCTTTTGCTTCATCAGAGCCAGCTCTGTCAAAGGAAAAAGACAGTAATCAAAGCACAGTAAAAACCAAATTTAGTTACTGATGTGCAGTACTAACTGCTAAGTTGGAAAATAAATTAAGAGTTCTACCAAATTTGTCCTCAGATGTCATAGCAGGAACTAAAGAGTTGGCTGATGAGAGCCCTGCTAAATTAATGTGTCAAGCACCATGAAGTGTTTTCTGACCTCTTTCGTGTCTCATCACAGATTTTTTTTTTTTTTTAAAAAGGGATGAAAATTCACTCCAAGCCAGTTGCAAAACAGAGAGAGGTCTTAGATCTACTAAAAGGAAGTTTCCACTAGCAAGTAAAAAGATGGAATTACCAATGCCCCAGAAGTATGATGATCTAAACATACAAGCAATTAACATCTAGAACACAAGATGACTGCAAAAATAGTAGAAGCAGCATCTGCAAAAATAGTAGAAGCAGCATCAACAGCAACAAGTCACTTCTGATAAGCAATGCAGAAACATATCTTTTCACTTCACACTACAATTAACTGCCTTTGCCTTCAATAGATTCAAAAAACAAGTCCTAGTCTTTCTATACATGCTACCTCGTCACAAAACCTCACCTTTATATTGGGAGATTGAAGGATGCTAGTTGATGTACCTAAACCAATCTAAAGTAATGTCTCATTTTCCTTGATAAGTTCAAGATAATCAGTTTCTCAATATGCCCTCATAACAGACCCATTCTGGCATGCCGATGCATGTACTAATGCTCGGTTAGCCACATAAATTCCTGCCCATTATAGCACCTAGCCAGAGTTAAAATTTCCTTGAATCAATGATCACACTCTTTGTTACTTCCAGCTTAAAAGGGTCAGCTACAGTAACACAAGCTCAAAATCCACTTCTCCCTGTCATTTGATGCAAGTGATCTCAATCAATCAGACCACCTTCAAAAACCAAACCCGAGATACCAAAATGCTAAAATATTTTGGCACATTTTCAATTTGTAAATTAATCTACCACTGCCACAACCAAACATAATTAGCAAATTTGTGCATCAGGCAATTCTTCTAAACTTTTAGTCCACCAGCAACTTTCATAATTAGAAAAGGACAAGACAGAGTTGCCACCAGTAATTGACTCCCCAAAGAGTTCCTACTTGTCATCATAGAGCTTGAATTTAGTTATAATTCAGGTTGTGTAACCATCACAAGCTACTTTAGAAGCAAGGTAGACAAGAGCTCAATGCGTTCCAGAGAAAAAAAAAAAAGGGGGGCTTGTTAGCAATAATTAAGGCAGGTTACCGAAAAGAGAAACAAAAGCAAATCCACACAGGTCCTTGTTATTTAAAGTCTACACAAAAGTTTTAAACAACGGTAGTTTGACAAAAGTTATGTAGTATCAAGGTTACTGAAAGCTTTCAAGAGAGCGCCTGTCCCTGATTATGTTGATGCTATGGATGCCACGGGATTTCGCAATTTGGATGAGGCATCGACCCACCATACTTGTAGCCCCATTTTGCACAATCGAATCCCCTAATGATCACAGCTGATTAGGACAACTTAGGATAAATTGATTATGGTGAAAGTTGGGGGACAGCTAAGAGACTCCTGTACTGTCTATATACCTGGTTCCAAAGAGGTGAAGTCTTCAAGCATTCTCAAAGCGGTCGGAGGATTAATTGAAATTGTCGCAGCATATTCAATAGGAGAATTCTTATCAATTTTTTGCCACGCACTCTGGTCTTTCACAATGTAAGTCTGCCATGTCCCTGAGCACAAAAACTATTTCACCTTTCAACACACTCAAATTTACAATGGGCTAAGTGCTAGACATGGATGTTCTGCATGATAAGACAAGTCAGTACTAATGGAATGCAAAAGTATCTTTCATTTAAGATGACAATCACTAAGATGTGTATGACAGTTTTGATCTTTCTTTTGGTGGATATTTCACTCGTTGCTCTTCTGCATCTAATCAAATTAAACTTTAAACATGCTGCAGCAAATATAGAAGATTATATCTTTGGCTGAGTAAGAAATTGTTCAGAAGTGATCAACTAGATGAGCATGGCTGATGCACAGTTAATCTAATATCATTTTAAAACTTAGGTAATACTGAAAGAATGTTTTACCAAAAGAGAGTGGAGAAGGAATGACCAAATTGCCAGGAGAAAGATCCTTCACGGCAGAGCCAACAAGGTGCACTTCGCCAACTCCTTCACGTCCTCCGACTGTGGGCAGTTGTGGCCGCACCGGATACACACCTAGATCAAAGTTTATGCATGAATTATCAAATAAACCTCACGTGAAGTAATAAATAGTACATGGATGAATTATGATCTGACTATGTAACTACATATCAATATTCCTCAGGAACTGGAGCAACAATTGTCAAAGTCAAACAGTGAAGTCATAAAAGATGCATTAGCCGCCTCAGAATCTCGCAGTTAGACTTTTATTCTCTTCCAATATGTCAGCAACCAAAGATAAACTCACCATGACATATAATCCACTCGTCGATCAAGTCCATGGGTGAATAATGAGTAAGAAGGCGCCGATTGCACATGAGGCATAAATAGGACATTATCGCAAATCATTTTAGTTTTTATCGCGAATTCAGGTTACTTTCTAAGGATGAAGCGAAGCCTAAAATCAAATTTATAGTACACAGAAGCCATCACAGATATGTCAGTAGCCTCGAAGTCCCCGAAACATCGAACTCCTCCACGATATGCTCAGTCCACCATCAAACAGAAGCTCAAGGCAGGTCAACCTCGAGCGAAACAGCAGTAACACAGGAGAAACGCTAACCTTCGATGCTGTTGATGTCGGAAGGATTGATAGGCACTCAGGAGATTGTACGAGGATTCTGGTAAGGCTTTCGCCATCGCTTGCTGATATACCTGCGAGGCCTTTGTCGTGCTGGCGATCGTGCTGTTTCACCTGTCTTCCAATGTTCTATGTTCCGAACTGATTGCTACCGAAATTTCTGATGGACAGTAAAGGGTGGCGGATATCGAGATTCGTATCTGCTATTTGTAACCTTCTGTCACTTACTTGATGTTCTACATCCTTTCAGGAAATTTGAAGATACCTTTCGTGTTCTTAACAAATGGTGAGTGTTCGTGATTTTTTAAATGTGTTAGTAACCTTGACTATTACATTTCTCACTTTCGATGTGTGTTAGCGAATGTGACCGTTCTGTAGAGTCATCACCGGCAAGTGCCATGATATGATGGTCAAGCTAAAGTTTTCAAGTTGAATGCTGGGCATCATACGCTTGTTGTGGTTGATTATTCACTTATCAGCTAGTTTTGGTACTTTTAAGATCTAATAGTAATCGTCTTGATGATTTTGAGATTGCTGCTATCTCATGTTTAAGTCATTCAAGCAATTTGAATCTGTGACGCCTTTTGAGATGCCCTTACCTATAATCGCTCAATATGTTAGTCCCTTGAAATTAGAAATTTCGCTTGTTAATTCTTGAAGAAGCGATAATTAGTTTTTACTGCACGCTGCTAATAGCAATGGCTGATGCAGGAGGTGGCTTTTCTGAATCCAAAAGAGCCCAGGACTTAGGTCAACTACTAGGAGTCAACATTTTACCTTCACAGGTAGTTCGTTTCTTGTGTTACAAAATCTGCTTGCCCTCACGATTTTGCTTGTTATCAGGTCCAGAACTACTTTGTTTCGTTTCTCTCTCATATTTTGACCAAGATAATTTGCAGGTCATACAGGGACACACACCTTTTAAACAACTGGTAAATAGGTAAGGATTTATTGGATTATCTGCATAACCAATGTCCAATGAGAAATGTGGCATGCTAATGTAAATCAGGACTGAGCATTTTTCGATAACATTTGCTTTTTTCATCTATCTCACTCATGATTATTAAAATCTGGGTTCGCGAAATAAAATATTGTGCATGTGTATTATTAGCTTAATAAGAATTCTCCTGTACAAGAATTATTTATAGGTACACAATTTAGTAGGTTCAAAAATGTGAAATTGGACTTTATTTAATGCACATTTATTGTATGTGTACGTGGATATCAAAGGACACATCTAATATCTTCATCTCATGTGCTTTCTTCTTGGAAACTAGGGAAATACACTACCTATATTATATTATATGAATTGAAAAGACATAGAAGAGTGCGCATGCATGTACTAACTATTCTCAGAGAATTCTGATTAGGCTTTTCTGTTTTACTAACGAATATGCTTCTCTATTTTATTCATCTGTTTCCTGATTGAGGTTTTTGCACAGATTCGAGAACAAACTTGTGGTTGCTGTTGGCAAAGGAGAACCTGCTTCTGTGATGTCCGAATATGGATACAAGTAAATATTTGGACCACTTCTCTAGGTTTGCAAATGTACCCAGCAATGTCTCAATTCCTTGCTTGTGCATGCAGGTGTGTGGGTGGGGGGAGGTGAAGAGAGAGAGAGCTTGGCAATAGGGATAAAGATATGTATATAATAAAACTGATATTGATGGATATTACTTTAATGTCTAGGTAATACATAGGAGCAAGCAATGTTAGTAAAAAACACTCAAGTTCTCAGGGACTTGAGCAATCACAGAGGAGTCCTCTCTTTAAATCATTTTAGTTGTCTGTGTTTTCAATACTGTTTCACCCAGAACGCGAATTCCAACAACTTGATTCTCTTCAATTTCTCTCTGGTTGACCCTCTTTCTAATTGTATCTTTTCTATGCAGAAATGTTCTGTCAATTGATGAGTACACTAGCTACTTTGATGCCATTGATCCACTGGCACCGTACAAGAGATGGACAACTAAGCCAAACATTGACCAGAATATCACTTCCAATGAGATGGCGAAGAGAAAAATTTCTGTGCAAACACAGAGAGTTCAGGCAGCATTTTTAGTCAGTGATTCTGTTGACTGGAGCAAAGATATTCAGGTTGTAACCACTCTAATGAATCTTGTCCTTTCCTAGATTATCTAATTCGGCTGTTGAGTCCATACTGGGCTTTTAGTCACACGAGTTCTAAATCTTTGAACTGATTATCAAAAGACACTAGGCCTTTGTTTGTTTGTTCGGTAACTACTCTGCAACTTTAGTCATCATCTTTTTAGAAGTCTAGTGGACGCTGAAATATAGTTTGAAAGAAGTGATAAAATGGAGTGTTATCATCTATCTATCTGTCTGTGTACATTAAAATAATTCTGTGATACTCAAGTTTGGGTTTAGGTGCTCTGTGACATATTGAGAACTGGAGGGCTTCCTGGAAAGGAGACTGGAAACCAACCGCACCTGTTTTTTGCAAATGATGACCTATAATACCAGGTACACTATGCCATTTGTGATGTGAGCTGCAATCTTGAGTTTTTGAAACCTTAGTGGAACTAAAGACTGGCTGATGACTAGCTGACAAAGTGTATAGGCAGGCTACTTTTCCTGCTGAACATCTGGGTATGGGAGCTTTCAGGATTGCATTAGAAGCAATCTATAACAGGTAATAGTGAGGTTTCCGCTTCTCAATGGTTAGTTCTGCATGGAGTTTGATATAATATTCTCCACAAAAAATTAAAGATTCGCCGATAAGATCCTTGTGTAGACCTAATTTGCCTCAATGCAGCATAGCACATGCATTAATCTTCAATCTTATGTTGCGCATTGTTTACTTGTCCCTGTTCTGCAGAAAACATCCCATTCCACTGGCATATACATCATACTGGAAGCCAAATCCATTTGTCTATGGAAATTCTGAGACAGTGTTAAGGAATCTTATGCCATCTTCATTAAGCAACCTAACTGTGGAGAATACTACAAACTATGGAATTCGTTGCTTCAAAACCCTATACATGATAGGAGATAATCCAAAAATCGACATTAGAGGTGCACGGCAGGTATATTTCATACCAAAAATTATAGTTTATTATATCAGTGAATTTATTTCAAACGTAATCACCAATACGCCAACAACTCCTTCAGGCATAAGATCCTTGTTTTTCTATATTAACAAGGACTGGGGTGTTCAAGGGAAAAGATAATCATTCAGAGTTCCCTGCTAACTCGGTGAGTATTTGTACTCTTAACAAAATTTACACATCTCTGTCTCTCTCACTCTTCCTCGTATGTATGTTGGGGTGAGTTGATGGTAGGTTCCTACGTATGTAAGTCGTGTTCATTCCAGCATGTTCACTTCTTTGGTTTAGAGATTTTATATCTGTGTTCCTAGTGGAAAGTCATGGTTAAGAATGCAGATCTTAGATTCCACAGGAAAACATTAAGAAGTATAGTACATTGTGCAATTTCTTAGGTCTTGTTTGGTTCACTTTGGAGTAAGAAAAGGAAATGAAATCCCAATGCAACTCATCTTCAGATGGTTTTATGATTGCGGAATCAAATTACCTATTATGGATTCTCTTTAGAATGCAGAATTGGATTGCTCGGGTAGAGGTGGTACTGGAATTCCTAGAAAAGAAAAACATTTGCGAACTGTACCCACTCAGTAGTCTGAGCTTCATCCTCTTTAAATCCTACAAAACCAGAACTTTCTCTCTCTCCCTCCCTCCATTCATCATCTTCAAATCCTTCCCACGTGAGTTTCGCCTGCCTCTTGATTCCATAGCCCTCACATCCCTCTACTAGGCGAAATCCTTTCTCTCTCTTGCCATTGTGAAACTTGTTTGGATTCTTTAGGTCTTTAGGGAGACATCAGCGACAAGCATCATGTTGGCTTTTTTTTTTTTTCTTTTTCTGGGGGGGGAGGGCGCATAAAGTTCCATTTACCAACTTGGCTGAGTTGCTGTCACCCCATTTGCAGTTCTTGTGACTGGTCTTTGACTCAAAACACAAAGAGGATAAGAAATAAGAATAATGGATTAAGGTAACTTCTGTGCAGTAGTTTGAAGTTCATAAAAGTGGCTTCATCTTCATCGCTGTGGATTTTGTGCGAAAAATGCTTGACTTGCAAGATTTTGATGAGTTTTATATATTCGGTTCGTAAAAATGCTTGTGTGAACTGTAAAATCACTTGGAGGACAATGATTGGGAAATTGTTGAGGGATCTTATGTGGTTCTTCATTCTGTTTCTATCCTCCGCTTTGTACATGTTGACTGGAGACACTTTCCATTTCTGACATGTTTTAACCTCATTTGGCAACTCACATGGGACATTTCTCTCTTCACTGGTAATTTGAGACTAAACAATAAAGGGGAAAAAAAAAACCCACTCCTAGGAATTTGATTGCTTAGATCGGGATTCCTTTTCATAATTGCATGGCCATGAAACATGGCCTTAAGTGTTTGAGGTGTCCCATACTTATATACCTTGATTTGCTATGTTCTGGGTGATCTGTGAATTCTAACTTGGATGAAACATGACTGAGCGAACCCTTTCCCTATTCAGCCTAGTGAAATGTCAGTATTTCAAAACCATGCACATTTTTTGTGGGGAATTTGTCTTCTCTCTAAATTTTCCAAGGTTAAAAATGAATTCGAAAATCACTCATCCTGATCGAACTCTTTTATGTTTACCTATGCAGGTCGTGGATACCGTTGAGGATGCTGTCGACTTTATCTTGAGAAAAGAGTGCGGTTCTTGACATCACCTAAACAAAAGATGCCTTTTCTTTTGTGGTATCTGAACAATTGTCAAATCTTTGAAAGCCGATACGATCTTCCATTCTGTGTTTTCCCTATCATAAAAAGTAACTACCATCAGCTAGTCTTCTATTGATTTTGCTCATCGTGTATGTATGATGTTCCTTGAGGGCGGTCCACATCCCATTTGAATTAGATTAGATCAAATGAATAATTTATGGTTCTTCTTACTCTTTTCTCAATGCATGCAATGTCGATTACATGATTTTTGGGAAAGTATCCCAATGTTCTTTGTTACGTGTATATGAGAATTGTACTTGGCAAATCTGAAACTTTTATGGACCCTTACCAAACGGGGCGATGTTTAGATCTCCAAATTCAGCTGTAATAGACGGACCTCATGTTGCATGAGATTAGTTTTAGATTGGATCGCATGATGTAAAACAAATTCAAAATGGAAATTGGTGAAAATAAGCAGCAACGAAATTACCTCAACGGAAAAGATACATGACTTATGAAAAGAGAAAATGATAATAAGGGAAAAGATACATAGTTATCGTGCCCGGTTGATCCAGCGCCTCAGAACTTCAGAACAAGCTGATCGTCTGAACATTATGACGCAGAATTTTTCCTTCTTCTCACCGCCCTTATATATTCAGGTTAGCCTTAGAACTTTAGGACTTGCCTAGGATGGCTCCCATGTTTCCCAGTGATTTATCCAGTGCAACGTGGAAATCACTAATAGGAACAAGCTCACTCCTGCAGTTTTGGAGAAATTAATATGCATCCACAATCCAAACACACTCTTGAGGATAAATACTAGTGAAAATTACTATAAAGATATGGAGACCTAAATACAGCAATTTGAGTAGTTGTTACAAAAGACAAACTTGTATTTTAACTTCCCATCACGCGCTAGTTCCAGCAAGTGACCAGCAAGTGATCTATCATTCTTCTGCACTCTCTTACATCATTTGAACTGATCCAACTATGCAGCCAAAATCCCCTCAAAGAAAGATCCTGCGAACCATAAGAACCACTATTGCATTGGTTTATGCATTCCTCTTAGTCTCAACTCCAGGTATAATTTTTTCCCTCAAATTTGGTTGCATCAAATACTGAAATTGAGATTTTGGGCCAAATGTAAACAACAAATAAAACTTTTAAACAAAAAATAAAACTATAGGTCATTGCCAAGACTGAGACCGAAACATAGACAAGTCAAATGGTAAGGCTTGACTAAAATAACCTCATAACCATAGGCAGAAAATTTAGTTCGCCGCTTCTTAATTTACCTTGAAGATAAAAGATGAAGTTGACACTGTAATTGGTTTCTTAAACATCCCACCATATGTCACCATGGTTCCTCCCCGCCTGAGAACAAAACTAAATCAGCTCTCTACAGAAAGATAAGGGAAGCACTAAACACGAATTTAACACTTGTCACACCTCAAAATTTTCATCACCGAGGAAGCAGCATTGCCACCAACGCAGTTTAATCCAAGGGCAGGTTCTTTAAGATCACCCTAGTACAAAGTCAATAAGATGTAAATAAAGAACTCAAGTGCCAACGGCCAAAAATGGATGTGTCCATGCATAAGAATATGGTAGAATGGGTTAACGGATGGACAGTTCCAGTAGACTCTTGACATTCTTTACTTCTAATTGGCTCTCAATGAACACTTCTTCAGCACCAAGTTTCTTCGACGCCTCTTTTGCTTCATCAGAGCCGACTCTGTCACAGGAAAAAGACGGTCATCAAAGCACAGTAAAAACTAAATTTAGTTACTGATATGCAGTGCTAACTGCTAAGGTGGAAAAGAATCAAGAATTCTACCAAATTCGTCCTCAGATGTCATAGTAGGAACTAAAGAGCTGGCTGATGAGAGCCCTGCTAAATTAATGTGTCAAGCACCACGAAGTGTTTCCTGACCACTTTTGTGTCTCATCATGGAATTAAGAAAAGCGGAGGAAAATTTCACTCCAAGGAAGTTGCAAAACAGAGAGAGGTCTTAGATCTACTAAAAGGAAGTTCCACCAGCCACCAAAAAATATGGAATTACCAATGCCCTTCAGTATGATGATCTAAATATACAAGCAATCAACATCTAGAGCACATGATGACTGCGAAAATAGTAGAAGCAGAATCAACAGTAACAAGTCACTTCTGATAAGCAATGTAGAAACATATCTTTTCACTTCACACTACAATTAACTGCCTCTGTCTTCAATAGATTCAAAAAACCACTCCTTCTAGTCTTTCTACACATTTTACCTCATCACAAAACCTCATCTTTATACTGGGAGATTGAAGGGTGTTAGTTAATTTACCTAAACCAACCTAAAGTACTGTCTTATTTTCTGTGATAAATTCAACATCATCAGTTGCTCAAAATGCCCTCATAACAAAACCATTCTGGCATGCCAATGCATGTACTAATGCTCAATTAGCCACATAAATTCCTGCCCATTGTAGCACCTACCCAGAGTTAAAATTTCCTCGAATCAATGATCACACTTTGTGTTACTTCAAGCTTAAGTGGTCAGCTAGAGTATTACAAGCTAGATCCACTTCCCCCTGTTATTCGATGCAAGATACCAATCAATCACACCACCTTCCAAAAAACAAACCCAAGATACCAAAATGCTACATATTGTGGGGCATTTTCAATTTGTAAATTGATATAACACTGCCACAACCAAACATAATCAATAAATGTCTGCATCTGGCAATTGTTCATAACTTATAGTCCATCAGCAACCCTCATAATTAGAACAAGAAAAGACAGTTGCCACAAGTATAATTCGGCTGCACAACCATCCAAAACTACTTTAGAAGCTAAGTAGACAAGGAGCTCAATGCATTCCGGAAAAAAAAAAAAAAAAAAAAAAAAGGCTTGCTAGCAATGGTTAAGGCAGATCACTGAAAAGAGAAATAAAAGTAAGCCCACACATACCCTTGCTATCTAAAGTCTACACAAAAGTTTTAAACAACAATAGTTCGACAAAAGTTATATGGTGTCAAGGTTATTGAAAGCTTTCGAAAGTATATGGTGTCAAGTTTACTGAAAGCTTTCAAAAGTTATAAGGATAAAGTTATGTATCTAATAAAATTGCTATTGAATATGTCTAGGTAATACATAAGAGCAAGCAAAGTGAATAAAAATCACTCAAGTTCTCAGGGACTCGAGTAATCGAAGAGAAGTACTCTCCATAAATCTTCTTAGTTGTCTTTGTTCAACACTGTTTCATCCAGAATGAGAACTCCAACAACTTGATCTCTCTCTCTCTCTCTCTCTCTCTCTCTCTCTCTACTATAGTTGACCCTCTTTCTGCTCGTGTCTTTTCTTTGCAGAAATGTTCTGTCAATTGATGAGTACACTAGCTACTTTGGTGCCATTGATCCACCGCCACCGTAGAAGAGATGGACAACTAAGCCAGACATTGACCAGAATAGCACTTCTAATATGATAGGAATAAAATTGCTATGCAAACATAGAGAGTTTAGGCAGCATTTGTAGTCAGTGATTCCGTTGACTGGAGCAAAGATATCTAGGTTGTGACCACTCTAAAGGATCTTGTCCTTTCTTAGATTATCTAATTCGACTGTCAAGTCCGTACTGGGCTTTTTGTCACGCTAGTTCTAAATCTTTGAACTAATTATCAAAAGACACGACGCTTTGTTTGGTTGTTCAGTAACTGCTCTGCAACTTTAGTCATCATCTTTTTAAAAGTCTAGTGGGTGCTGACATCCAGTTTGGAAAAAGTGATAAAATGGAGTGTTATCATCTATCTGTCTGTCTGTGTATATTAAAAAAAAATCTATGATACTCAAGTTTGGGTTTAGGTGCTCTGTGACATATTAAGAATTGGGGGGCTTCCTAGAAGGGAGGCTGGAAAGCAACTGCACCTGTTTTTTGCAAGTAATGACCTCGCATACCGGGTAAGCTATGCCATTTGTGACGCCGGCTGCAATCTTGAGTTTTGAAGCCTTGGTGGAACTATAAGACTGGCTGACGACTAGCTGACAAAGTGAAAAGGCGGGCTACTTTTCCTGCTGAACGTCTAGGTATGGGAGCTTTCACGATTGCATTAGAAGCAATCTATAACAGGTAAGATAGTGAGGTTTCAGCTTCTCAATGTTTAGTTCTGCATGGAGTTTGATCTAACATTCTCCACAAAAAATTAAAGAAAGGCCTATAAGCTCCTTGTGTGGGCCTAGTTTACCTCAATGCAGCAAAGTGACATGCATTAATCTTCAATCTTGTGTTATGCATTGTTTAATTGTCCCTGTTCTGCAAAATACATCCCATTCCGCTAGCGTATACATCGTATGGGAGGCCAAATCCATTTGTCTATGAAAATGCTGAGACTATGTTAAGAAGTCTTATGCCATCTTTGTTAAGCAACCTAGATGTGGGGAATAATACATACTCTGGAATTCGTTGTTTCAAAACACTATGCATAATAAGAGATAATCCAAAATTGACAATAGAGGCGCACGACGGGTATATTTCATACTGAGAATTGTATTTTATCATATCAGTAATTTTATTTCCCGACACAATCACCAGAACTGATAAAAACTCCTTCAGGAAAGAGATCCTTGGTTTTCTATATTAACAAGGACTGGGGTATTCAAGGGAAAAGATAATCATTCAGAACTTCCCATGGACGTGGTAGGTATTCATACTCTTAACAAAATTCTCCCATCTCTCCTTGCATGTACATTGAGGTGAGTTGATGATAGGTTCCTAAGTAAGCAAATCGTGTGCATTCCAGCATGTTCACTTCTTTGGTTCAGAGATTTTAGATACGTGATCCTATGGAAAGTCATGGTTGAGACTGCAAATCATTGATTCCACCATGAAAGCATTCAGAAGTATAGTACATCGTGTAATCACTTAGGCCTTGTTTGGTTCACCTTGGAGTAATAAATAGGAAATGGAATGCCATTGCAGCTCATCTTTGGATGGATTTATGATCATAGAATCAAAGTGCCTAATTAACGGATACTCCTAATGCAGAACTGGATTGCTCAAGTAGAGGTGGTACTGGGATTCCTAGGAGGAAAAAACATTCACGAACCCAACACGCTCAGTACTCCTGAGCTTCATAAATCTTCAAATCCTAAAAAGCCAGAACTCTCTCTCTCTCTCTCTCTCTCTCTCTCTCTCTCTCTCTCTCTCTCTCCATTCATCATCTTCAAATCCTTCCATAGGAGTTTCGCCTACCTCTTGATTCCATGGCCCTCACATTCCTCTACAAGGTGAAATTATTTCTCTCTCACTATTGTGAAACTTGTCTGGTCTGTTAATGGAGATGCCAACTACGTGCATCACGTTGGCTTGGGTGGGTATATAAAGTTCCATTAACACACTTGGCTGAGTTGCTGTCACTCCATTTGTTCTCATGATTGGGTCTTTGACTCAAAACACAATAAGGATGAGAATATCACAATGGCTTGAGGTAACAGCTATGAAGTAGTTTGAAGTTATGCGGGAATGGCTTTATCTTCATTGTTGCAGATTATGTGTGAAATGCTTTACTCAAGAGATTTTGAGGAGCTGTATGTAATGTGTTTGTGAAATGATTGTGTGAACTGTATGATCATTTTAGATGACAATAATCGGGAAATTGTCGGGGCATCGTTTGTGGTTCTTTATTCTATTTCTATCCCTAGTTTTTTTTTTTTTTCGGTAAAGTAAGAATATATTGAGCTTTAACCAATACTATAGTTTTTCATTAGTCACTTTAGATATGTGGATGGAAGAAATATTTTACACATTCCATTTCTGACATGTTTTTACCTCAAATTGCATCTCACATTGGACATTTCTCCCTTCATATGTAACTTGAAACCAAACAATAGAGAATGAACCCCACATCTAGGAATTTGATTGCTTAGATTGAGATTCCTTTTCATGATTCCATGGCCATGAACCAGGCATGGCCTCAAGTGGTTTTGAGCTATCAGCGTAGAAAAACCCTCCCATACTTACATACCTTAATTTGCTATGCTCTAGGTGATCGGTCAATTCTAAATCGGTTGGATGAAACATGATTGAATCTTTTCCTTCTTCAGCCTAGCAAAATGTCAATATTTCCAAAATATGCCCAATTGAAAGCAACTTTTATGGGGAATTTGTCTTCTCTCCAAATTTTCCATGGTTAAAAGTGTATCCATAAATCGCTTACCCCGGTTGAACTCTTTTATGCTTACCTATGCAGGTCGCGGACACTGTGGAGGACGCTGTTGACTTTATCTTGAGAAAGGAGTGGGGTTCTCGACACAAAAGACACCTTTTTCTTTCTGTGGTTTTTGAACATTATCAATTCTTTGGAATCCGACACAATCTTTACGTTCTGTGTTTTTTCATATCTTAATTAGTGACTATTAGTCGCTAGTCTTCTGTGTATTTCGTTTATTGCGTTTCACATATGTCGTTCCCCAAAGGCAGTCAGCATCCCATTTGAATCAAGTAGCATTAAAGGAATAATTTATGGTTCTTCTTGCTCTTTTCTCAACCGATGCGATGTCGATTACATACTGATTTTTGGGAGATGTCCCAATCTTCCTTCTTACATGTACGTGCGATGTGACATAATTGGGACCATTTTTCATAAATGTCGGGATATCATGTTTATTTGACAGTGGACTTGTTAAAATGGGTTATAAGACTATTTTTTGATCATATGAATGACTTAAATTCAAAATAATATGGGTATTATATAAGTTCACAATTTACTCTCATTTAATTTTGGGTTTTCTTAAATTAGTTTAAATATTGAAGTGTTTGAAAAATATGAGCCAAATCATATATGAATTAGGTTGAGTATGAGTAACGTGATTTGTATTGCATGACAATAAGTCAAAATGAACGAAATATGTTAATTTGAATTTTGACCATTTTCGACTAGATTCAATTAATGCATTTGTCGGGTCTATCCAGCGTCATTTGTTAGGGCATTGGAACCATCTTTGCGCCGTAAGGGTAGCGACAGACTCGAGGGTCCCGCAGTTGGTGGGAGAAAATGATGTGATGGCGAATAAAGTCGGAGGGACAATATTCTAAAAACACACCATCGTGGCCGACGGTGACGAGACGACGGACTTTGCCTTTACGTCGTTTTTCCCACGTTCCTTCTTTAATTCCACCATTCTAATTAGCTGGCCACATGGCTGTCTTTTAATATCGTTCGGACAGGAGTCCCGTGACCATAAGAGAGATGTGGACAAGAATAGACCAACGCGAGGGCTGAGATTAGTGGTTTTTTTATGTGTCCATCTGAGACAGTTTAAGTTCAGGAGGATCTTAGAATATTTTCCTAGGTTTTTAGAATACTCGAAATAGAAACGAATTGACAATGGGTCTCTTATATCCTTAGCAGGTCGGCTCTAAAATAAGTTTTTGTGGACTTGATTTTGGATAGTAGAGTGAATTTTATTTTTCAGGTCACGTCTATAACCCATTTTGCATGAAATGTTACTGCATGGTCTATAAATCTCATGTGGAAACCCAGTTCAACAATTGATCCCGTGGGCCCATAGCGAGATCTAACTAATTAATGATTGAGATGATATTGGATCACACATTTTGTAGATCATATAATAATTTCTCATTTCAGACTTGATTGTTTTTCTTGCCCTTCACCAAAATCTTATTCCCTTAGACCGTCTTAGTCAAACACATGTATGATTTCAATGGGCCTAATTCCTGACTCTTGAACATCACACATGAAGACGTGATCGAGCTTGGACAGTAGTTGAAGCTCGCCCTATTCTTCCTGGACCTTCATTTCTAGTGGTCGCTGGTGACCAGTTGGAGGAAGAAGTGAGTGAAAGAAAAAAAAAAAAAAAAGAGAAAAGGAAAAAAAGAAAGAAAATAAAATATAAAAAGAAAAATAGGATTAAAAATGGAAAAAATATTCAAATATATTAAAAATTATCCACGTCGTCCGACAGCACTCCGTAAAACGCCTGTGTTCATTTTAACGCTTGAGCGGCCAATTTTGATCGGACGAATTGAATTGATATGAATATAAAAGATTTAATACTCAATTGATTAAAAAAATATTTATAATTAAACTGGTACAATTGTAATAGATTTATGATTTTTTTTTATAATTTTTCCTATTTTGGCACTTGAATGAAATTTCCCTTCAATCATTACACTACATCCTCAAAAAGAATGGTGATGCATTTGTTAAAACGCTTACCTAACCGACCGAGCCAGGTCACTTTCCAGCAATTGGACTTCTAATTCTCCTCGCTCTCTATATTTAATTCTATGTTTAGACTCTTCAACTAATGGTGCCCCTTTAATTGGTTAGTACTGAAAATTATTATCTTTTGGCCAAAAAAAAAAAAAACCCACCCTGTGAGGGAGGGAGGGAGTGTCGCGAGGCATATATAGCGCTACCTCCACCAGGCAAAAATTCTCACTTTTTTGCAGGTCCCGTAAGCATTGGCGCAACATCATTCACCGATTTGCTCAGTTCTTCTTGTGAGGGTATATGTGCAAGCACCTACTTCCACTCACATTATATCTTGCTGAATTCCGTGTTGAATCATTTCGATCTCGCGCTCAGATCATATGATCAATTCATCATGATGAAAAGGTAAATTGGCTCTTGGATTGATGCTTCATAATATGTTTGTAGGCTCACCGCTCGCATTGAACTACCTCCACAGAGTTCTCTTCATGGAGAACAATAATTGTCCACAAACTCATCCGAATTGCCAGTACTTTCCTCCTCCATTGGCACGAATCGATTGCGTATCATGCGATGACTATAAATTTCCAACGTGGGTTATTGTTGGTTTAGTCATTGTTGCCGTCATGCTTTGTGGTTTCCTTTTCTGCTACATCTGGCGGCGAGGGCTGCGGGGGCCGCAGGGGAAGCAGGGGCCGCAGGGGCCACAGGGGCCGCAGGGGGAGAAGGGGCCGCCGGGGCCGCAGGGGCCGCCAGGGCCACAGGGGCTGCGGGGGGAGCAAGGGCCGCGGGGGCCGCCGGGGCATGATTGGTGCCGACGAGATTCATGCCAGCGGGATTCGTGCCAGCGGCATTGGTGCTAGCGGAATTGGTCGGAATGAGGGCGGCGGCAGTGGTGGTGGTGGCAAAGTGCGGGTGGGAACGGCTGCAGTGGGGCAATTAGCCGACACGGATGGCCCATTTATTTGTGAGAAGTGCAAGCATGGAAGAGTATCGGCTTTTTCAAGTAGAAATGCCCTGAATGTGGGCACTGGACGGAGCGGCCCATCTAATCTAGACAATAAATGAGACAAAAATTACAACAATCTTTCTTATCTTATTGTATGCTTATGAATTTAGAAGCTTCTATTTATGTTTGTGTGTGAAACTCGAATGATGCTCGGTGATAGATCGTCTACTCTACCGTACAATGTTGAAGATTCGGTGTGATGAATAACTTTTGTGTTGGAGGGTTTTTCGAATTTCTTCTTATAATATAGGAGCAGTTTTATGGTCATCGATAAATAAATTTTTGAATTATAACGAATCATAACTATTTGCATTTTTTCGTAATTTCTATACAGAATGTCATAAATCAACCAATCAATCCAACATACATAATAAAAGAGTTCCCGCTCTTGGTGGAGAACCGTTTGACAGATTTGCTCTATTATTGCCTCATATTCCGAAGAGAGTCATCGGAGCTAACTCAGCTCGTGATACCGGCAAAATAGAACAGACTATTTTATTCAATTTTTTGGGTGGGCTTCGTACTCCAATCTGTACGGGGGAACTATTAATCCCTACTCAAAATGAAGTGCTGAGGAAGGACATATCCAAGAAGTGTTCCGTGAGTGAATGGAATTGCGGTTGTGACATATAATCCTGAAAGTCTGACGATCAATGGATGAGACGACATCAATTGTTTCTCATAGGATCCAGCTAGCATAACGATTCATTAATTTATATCGGTGTTGTTGTGGCTACGGTTTTCCATTGCCAAAAGATGGAAATCGGAAGAGCAAAAGGAGCAATGGGATGGGATCCTTATAGTTTATCTAAAGAAATAAAATCCAACCGATGATGCCTAATGAAACCCCACATTGCTTTTTTAGTAACTTCCATTGTTCATCGATGTAATTAGGCTTAGCCTCGTCGCCCTCTAAGGGACCATGCACTAACTTGCAAGAAATCAAAACCAGTATCTTGTCTTTCCATGTACTATAAACTTCTTTATGACGCAAAAAAACAGAAAAGTAAAAAGATAACCAATTATCAAAAAATTATCGGGCTTAGACATTGCACTACTAGACAACCGCACCACCAATCAAACACGAGGCTTGATAGAGTCGGAAGATAAAGCTATCGAATGGCATGACCAGGCTATGCAGAAGGTACAGTATATGATTAGGAAAAATAGAAAGAAATATCCTACGTAACAAGTCAAATGAGTAGAATCGAGCTTTTAATAATGGAGTTGAATTGAGTTCAATTTCGAGCCATATATACTATATTAAGTCGAGCTCGAGCACAGGGATTTGAAACCGAATTTTGTTCACATTCACGATTCAATGTCAAAGCGTTGATTTCAAGTCAGACTTTGCGTAGGAAAACTACTTCAAATCAATAAATAGCTCGATCGCACCTTTATAATTTTTTTGTTAAATGAAATACCTTATCTTACAGTCTTTAGGGCATTGACCCCACTAAAAGTATATGATAGTTCCATCCCTGCATGCTGACAAATATGATGCGAGTCGTCTTCAAAATTTCACAAGCCTCCTCCGAAACATGAACATATCCAATCAAAGCACGACTCCTGAAAAATAAAACTGCAATCAATCTTGCAAGAAAGTTTGAAAAAGGAATATTGAGCATCTCTTCTTATCGTGCCCCTGGACGAAACCGATTTGGACGAACCCCGCAGTAAACATCCATTTCTCAGATCATAGTATAACACGAATTGAAGTGTTATTGACTGGGGCAGTTCCGGGAAAAGCAAGTAAAATGCTTTGGGCTGAAGAGGACACGACTGGGGCAGAAATCATACTTTTTCACGACGACGAAGACCATAAAATCAAATGCTATTGGTCGATGAGACAAAAAAATCAAAGATGTGGCTGACCCAAGCTTTCGGGACTGAGTGCAGGGTACTCACAGGAAAATGCGGAAAATTTCCTTACTTTATGGATTTCCAAAATTATTGATACAAAGTTCGAGAGAACCGGCAACAATTCATCAAAAATTAACTTAATGTAGAATCAATTTCTTCCCAAGATTAAATAAACCAAAATCGACCCAACCCCTACAATAACAGGCAATATATTCCCGCAATATAATCTCGTAATGAATAAAAATAATGCCAAAATGATAAAAACAGACAAAAGCAAACACGACGACAAGTTTACATGGAAAATTCAATGCGAAAAAAATTATGGACAATTCAAAAACTTTCACTAATCACAAAAAATAGTAAGATGCACAAAGGTTCTTCTTTAGTAATATATTAGAGATTCAATATCAACAATATAATGACATTTTGTCACTGTAAAAGTGGATTAATATATATGAAGTAAGAAACCCTAATCGCAATTGAAGAAATTTGGGATAATTTAGAAAAGTGTTCAGTGAACAAAACGGATTGACAAATGAAATTGATGGACTCGCCTGTCTCAACTCATCTATCTCGGTCTTATAACAACATATTGAAATTTGAGTCAACTCCCACGACATTTGGCAGCCCATTTCCTGTCTTCTCCAAACAAGCAGCCCGCCTTTCTTTTCCTTTATTGCATTTTTGACATTTTGACCTTTTCTTTTATTTATTAACGTTAACCAGGCCCCACACAGGCAGACCAAGCCAACATTAACATCTCGTACAGTCGATAAAAGAAAAGCATGACCGTCAATTTGATTGCCAAATAACATATAAATAACCTATCAATGCCGTTAGAAATTTACCAACTTTGAAATGAATTAAAGAATAACCAACTCTTTGGAAAATTTACAAGCATCGTAAATAAATTGCAACCACTATAATAAGTCAATTTATAAACTTACCAACTTCTGCTCACTCTCCTTATCATTTTGATTTTTTCATTTGTTGATGATCTCTAAGTACCCCCTCCAAATGTCTCTTTTCCGTGTGATGAAATGAAACTCATTCTGTGATCGACTTGAATCATGGTTGAAACAAGTGGGTTGTTTTTGGAGGCTTATAAGGACAAACTACAAGTAAAATGTAGCTTGTGATTGAATGCTTGCAACAAGAAAAATCGAAACACATCGAGTGTTCTTGAGATCTATCTCTTTGTTGCTTCATTATAACCTATTTAGTTTTGATCCTAAAAGTTAACAAGGGTGCCGAAATCATTTGTATACACACGGAAGAAGTGGTCATGCTTAGAGAGAATGCAATTGTTTAGGTAAGAGACGAAATATGCGAATGATTATTTGTAAACACTTAGAAGTGTGGTTAAATAATTTTGAGGGAGAATATGTCTACCGTGTTGTGTGCACAAGGTGTGAGAACAGCTATTGAAAGAGATCTAATAATTATTTAGTCTATAGTGAGATAGCCGTAGGAGGAGTCGAGTCCGCGCGATACAAAGTTCTTGGCAATTGCACTATTGGCTGAAGTAGTGAATATCAATCTAACGGGGCTGCTAGAGCTAGAAGAGAAAGCATATCCTAATTGAAACTCTATAAATAGCTTTTGTAATTTCTTTTTCCCTAAACTCTATAAGTTTCTTATTGCAAATTAACAGTTTAATTGCATATAAAAAACATTTTTAACTAAGGTGATGGTTCTAGAAAGATAAATATTTTTATATGTATAAAAAAACACTTCACCCCTTCTTTTATGTATTTGGACCTAGCAATACAGATTGCCATGTCGGAGGTGTCAAATTTTATAAACAGTAATGTAACTTGTGAGCCTTGTTAACAATTTAAAGGATTTTACTAAGGACAATGAAAAAAAAAATCATTATTTTTGAAATTTTTTATGAGAACTTGAGATGGAGTTCGAAGCTTTACACTATAATTTATTTTTTAATATTAGAGTCGGATCAAGTCTGATGCGAGTATATATATTGTATTGAGTTGAGTGCGAGTACGAGATTGAGAAAACCGAATTGTCATATTTTCAAGATAATTGCACAATCGCTCCTCAAATTATTATATCGAAATTTCAAACCTATCGAGGTATAAACTTTTTAACTAAAATAACGTAGTCTTAAACTTACAAGGGAAAATGCAATAAAACATTTTAGCTAAATCTCATTGAAATCATCTAATGTGACGCTTCAATTATTTTCGACTACTTAAGTGTAACCACGACAGCATCACATGATAAGACAACGTTGATTTTCTTCTGATTTAAGCACCCGATATAGAAATGTCAATAGGCTTATTTTTGGAATTTAATGCTCTCCCTTGCGCCTGATTGTAGGCCAAGGCACGAAATAATATAATAGGAATCCATCCTTGTCCGAAAGTAGATGCACTATCTAATCATTCATTGTCTCGGTAAAAGACGATGATCACATGCTTCCGTTGGCCAGCAATAATACACTGCTAAGCTGTCATCAAAAATAGGATTGCATCTCCATCATTTTCTCCGTTTGTTTGTTGATGCGATGGCTAAGAAAAATCATCTGTACATGTTGCTTCTTTTTGGCTTTACATAATCTCCTCCATTCAAAAGGTGCACTAGTGGAGGTGCCGCTTGTCACTTCCATGTCATCAACGAGGCTATCAAATCATTCATTGTCTCGGTAAAAGACGATGATCACATGCTTCTGTTGGTCGGCAATAATACACTGCTAAGCTGTCATCAAAATAGGATTGCATCTCCATCATTTTCTCGGTTTGTTTATTGATGCAACGGCTAAGAAAAGTGGTCCGTCCACGTTGCTTCTTTTGGCTTTACATAATCTTCTCTATTCAATAGGTGTTCTAATTTCTAATCTAATTTTTGACTACGACGACCATAAAAACAGATGCCATTGGTCCATGAGAAAAACTAAATGTTGGCTGATGAAAAGCTGTTTAGAATATAATTGCCTATTTAGAGCACAAAGATATTTTGCTTTACTTTTGGCTCGGATGATTAATTAATACAATCGAGAGTGAAGATGGAACTAAAGCACAGATGTAAAGGGAGTGTATCTTTGATTAAGAGAATGATTTAAAATACATTTTATAAAAATAATTATTTATATTGTTTATAAAAATAAACGAACTAAAAATTTGTTTACCTTCCACGAAAAATATCTAGACATAAATTATTATGAATAATAAAAATATTCTTGTTAAATAATTATTTCAAGTGATATAAACGATCATTTTAAGGAAAATATTTACCGAATTATTTATTTTTTGAAAAACAAAAAAGTCTAAATTACTAAATTGATTCAGAAATTCTTTTCTTGGGTTGGGGTCAGAGTAGAATTCCATGTTGAATTATGCTCACCGAATGAAGCCCATCTCTTAAAATAACAAATATGTTGTACGTGTGAGAAAGGGAATGCGTCTCCAATCAACGTATACAAGCGAATAACGGAAAACTAGGGATAGAAACAGGATGAAGAACCACATAAGATCCCTGAACATTTTCCCAATTATTGTCCTCTATTTGATTTTACGATTTGGGATTCCTTTCATGATTCCATGACTATTAACCAAACATTACATTAAGTGTTTTGAGGTGTCAGCATGGATAATCTTCCGTTTTGCGAGGCCCATCTCTTTGGCCTAGCAAAATATTAGTATTTCAAAATCTCCATGCTTCCATTTTGCGAGGCCCATCTCTTCGACCTAGCAAAATGTCAATATTTCAAAATCGTGCATGATAGGAAGCCGCTTTTGTGGGGAATTTGTTTTTTCTCTAAATTTTCCAAGGCTAAAAATTAATTTGAAAATCGCTCATTCTGGTCCAACTCCTTTATCTTGAGAAAGGAGTGCGGTCCCTGCATTGTCTAGACAAAAGATGCCTTTCCTTTGATATCTAAACAATCGTCAGTTCTATGGAAGCTGACACGATCTTTCCATTTTGTGTTTTCCCTCTGCATCCCATTTGAATTAGGTTAGATCACATGGTTCTTCTTGCTCTTTTTCTCAATCCATGCCATGTTGATTACATGATTTTTGGGAAGTATCCCAATGTTCCT
Organism: Eucalyptus tenuipes; assembly: GCA_014182365.1. Lineage (NCBI taxonomy): Eukaryota > Viridiplantae > Streptophyta > Magnoliopsida > Myrtales > Myrtaceae > Eucalyptus > Eucalyptus tenuipes. The sequence goes on along the minus strand of CM024538.1, from coordinate 23,464,808 downwards.
TATTACGTGTATATGAGAATCGTAATTGGCAAATCTGAAACTTTTCTGGACCCTTCCAATACCAAGCGGGCCGATGTTTGGATCTCCAAATTCAGCCATCATGTTTTGGCAGAGCATGAGATTAGTTTTAGATTGGAAGGCATGCTACAAAACAAATTCAGAATGGAAATTGCTGAAAATAAGCCGCTACGAAATTACCTCAACGGAAAATATGCATAACTTATGAAAAGGGAATAATTATAACGGAAAAAATACATAGTTATCGTGCCCGGTTGATCCAGTGCCTTAACTTCAAAACAGCTGATCGTCTGAAGGATATGACGCATAATTTTTTTATCTTCTCACTGCCTTTAAATATTCAGTAGCCTTAGAACTTCAGGACTTGCTTAGGATGGCTTCCAAGTTTCCCCAATGATTTATCCAGTGCAATGTGGAAATCACTAAAAGGAACCAGCTCCGTCCTGCAGTTTTGGAGAAATTCATATGCATCCACAGTACAAGCACACTATCTTGAAGATAAATACTATTCGAGACACTATAAAGATATGGAGACCTAAATACAGCAATTTGAGTGGTGGTTACCGAAGACATGCTCGTATTTTAACTTCCCATCCTGCACTAGCTCGAGCAAGTGATCTATCATTCTTCTGCACCCTGTTACATCATTTGAACTCATCCATTCATATCCATTTATGCAGCCAAAATCCCCTCAAAGAAAGATCCTGCAAACCATAAGAACCGTTGTCTCATTGATTTATGTACTCCCCTTAGTCTTGACTCCAGGGATAATTTTTTTCGCTCAAATTTGGTTGCGTCAAATACTGAAATTGAGATTTTGGGCCAAATTTAGACAAAAAAAAATAAAACTATAGGGCATTGACCAAGACCGAGACCGAAACGTAGACAAATCAAATTGTATGGCTTGACTGAAATAACCTAACCATCGGTGGAAAATTTAGTTCGCCGCTTCTTAATTTACCTTGAAAATAAAAGATGAAGTTGACACGGTAATTGGTTTCTTAGACATCCCACCATATGTCACCATGGTTCCTCCCCGCCTGAGAACAAAACTAAATCAGCTCTCTACAGAAAGATAAGGGAAGCACTAAACACGAATTTAACACTTGTCACACCTCAAAAATTTCATCACCAAGGAAGCAGCATTGCCACCAACGCAGTTTAATCCAAGGGCAGGTTCTTTTAGATCACCCTAGTAGCAAGTCGATAAGATGTAAATAAAGAACTCAAGTGCCGATGGCCAAACATGGATGTGTTTCATGCATGAGAATATGGTAGAATGGATTAATGGATGGATGATACCAGTAGACTCTTGACATTCTTTATTTCTAATTGGCTCTCAGTGAACACTTCTTCAGCACCAAGTTTCTTCAACGCCTCTTTTGCTTCATCAGAGCCAGCTCTGTCACAGGAAAAGGACAGCCATGAAAGCACAGTAAAATTCAAATTTAGTTACTGATATGCAGTGCTAACTGCTATGTTGGAAAACAAATAGAGAATTCTACCAAATTTGTGCTCAGATGTCATAGCATGAACTAATAAGCTGGCTGAGAGAGCCCTACTAAGTTAATGCGTCAAGCACCGCAAAGTGTTTTCTAACCTCTTTTTGTGTCTCATCACAGAATTAAAAGAAAAGGAGGAAAGTTTCACTCCAAAAGAAGTTGCAAAGCAGAGAGAGGTCTTAGATATACTAAAATGATTCAATTGGGTTGTGACCGCCAAAGTGGCACACTTGATTGGATTTGAGAAACGTCGGTCTTGTATTATGATGGGATGTCTCCTGTTCTAATGCGTGGTCATACTCCCAAAGGAGGTGATTGTGTATTAGTTCATGGAGGGATTCATGTGCAGCATATGGTTGAGGAATGACTGACCCTAGTGGTTCATACATCCAAAGGTGGTGAATTCGTGAAAGGTCGGAATATATTCTCATGACCGCTATCATGTGGAGAGTATGCAATTGTATGTCATATATTCTGCCCAAAGGTGTTTATATGATGATGCGTGTAACTCTCAGGATGTGTACTTATAAGGTTTTCAAGTTACACAATACTCACATGGTGCCAATTACATATGATGTTTGTTATTAAATTACATTATTTGTAATGGCAACTCCATTGTGATTGAGGTTGAGTGCGCAATTGCATATCATACATTCTGCTCAGAGGTGTTTATATGATAGTGCGTGTAACTCTCAAGATGTGTACTTGTAAGGTTTTTAAGTTACACAATACTCACATGGTGCCAATTACATATGTTGCTTATTATTAAGTTACTTTATCAGTTGTGGCAACTCCATTGTGATTGAGGTTCCTATTGGTCAAATTTTAAGTAATGAAGAGGATTTTCTGTGAGGGATGGATGCTGGTAAATGTTCATATTATTCTTACTTTGAATAAGCTGAGAATCTCACTATTAGTTATATGGAATTAGAATATATTCCTTGCTGCTTGGGAAAGAGCAATTGAATTTGTCCATCATCTCCGATATGTTTCATTCTAATAACACTTGAAAATGGTTTACCAGCTGATTGCACTGCTAAAAAGATGATAGAAGCCTTAGTGACTTGAAAGTGTGTCTTGTCTATTACCAAGATTGGTATAAATTCAAGGACTCTTCAACATAAGGTGTGATGGTTCTGATGAGGTTAAGGATTACGCTCTAAGGATGGTAGATTTCAAGTCTAAAAATCATACTCATTAAGGAATTCATGAAACCATCGATCATTTCGACAACGGTCTCAAAGTTATCACCCTTAAGAGAAATGGTGTCATTTACTGGTTTTGTGGGAAGAAATGACATATAAAGATATTGCAATAAAGCTTGATTGTCCAAACATAAGTCTAGAGTTAATGATTTATTGGCATTTATTTATGAATTCAATTCCTATCAAAAGCCTCATACAGTTCTTGGTGGCTAGATAGCGGTACAACAAATTATGTTGTTTACCATAAAGGGATTCATAAATCTAAGGAAGCCAAGTCAAAATGAATCATAACTCGTCACGGGAAACAACATTTAACGTCGTTTTAGTGGGAGATGTTGTTTTGATTATGGATATTGGTTAGCATTTGATGTTGAAAAACACTTTTATGTACCTTCCTTTTAGATAGAACCTAGTTTTCGTATCATGTCCTGGAAGTGTACGGATATTCTTTGAGATAAAGAACAATACTGTTTCAATGTTTTCCAAGTCAAATGAAGTTGGATGCTATAATGGGTCAAATGAATCGTACCAATTGTGCTCATCTTCCAAGGATATGTATGTCGTTTTACAAGTTGAAAATGTTGTTTCCAATAGAAATTTACCTGAAGAATAGTCTTTTGCATTATAGCATGAATGTCTTGATTACATGTCTAGAGAAAGAGTAGAAAGACTGATAATGTCGATATTTTGTCTACTCTTAAATGTTACGTAAAGACTTGAGTAGACTTCTATGGAAGTAAGATGATTAAGATAAAGAAGAAAACTGCAGTATGAAGTCCTAACCTATTAGAGGTCTTTTACATTGATATTGGTGACCATATATGGTAAAGTTATATTGACAACTGTTTCCTTTTGATTAAAGAAAAGTCTGAATCTTTTGTTTTATTCAAATTCTTTTGTATTAAGGTCAAGGAACAGTTGGGATGAGTCTTAAAGATTGTCAAATATGACCGTGGTGGTGAGTGTTTTGACTATGGCAATGCTGGATAGCTTAAAGGGCCATTTGTCAAATACTTAGAAAGATTCTGGGATGGTAACTTAGTTTACTATATCCGAAAATCTTGGAATAAATTGGTGTGGCCGAAAGGCGTAATTCCACCATGATGAACATGACAGTGAGTATGATTACTAGGACTAATTTATCAGGTTTTCTACGGGGCGAAACAACCCAATATGTATTAAACCGTGTTACTACCAAAGGTGTTGCATTGGCTCCTTTTGAGTTGTGGATCGGACGTAAACTTAACTCGAATCATCTTAAAGTTTGGAGTGCCCTGCAGAAGTTTGATTATATAATCCAACATTAAATAAGTTGGAATCCAGTACCACTCGGTATCTTACCCAGATCATTTGAAGGGATATCAAGTTTTATTATCCCAATAGAGGCATAAGAAATGTGGAATCACAGACAGTAAAGTCTTTAGTGTTCGACAAAAATGTAGAAAATACTTGCTCTTAATCTATTAAGGTAATGGTATGGTGGGGACCATTGTGTCTTTGTCTTTCCCTATATAGACAATTGTGGAGTCTTTTATAGCACAGATTAAGCTTGTGAGGTTCAAGATATTGTTATTGATATGATTCCTGATGAAGTTTCTCGAACCTCTCGGGTGTAAGATGAAGTGACTGTAGCTCCACTCAATAGATCTATTACGGAAAGATATTCAGTTATACCACCATACTGTATAGTCTATCTGTAAGAGCATGATTATGATATCTGCTACGTGGTCGATCTAGTGACTTGTATATGTAAATGCTGTTTCTTGTCCTCAGTTTGATCTATGGTTAGACATAATGAAAAGACGAGATACAATTTATAAATTGTGATAGTGTTTGGGAGCCTATTGAATTGGTTAAGGGTCATAAGTTCATCCGCTGCAAATGGGTGAATGAGACTAAGAGAAATTTCAAGGGAAACATTGAGAAGTTTAAATTCAAATTGGTAATAAAAGAGACTAAGAGAAATTTCAAGGGAAACATTGAGAAGTTTAAATTCAAATTGGTAATAAAAGAGACTAAGAGAAATTTCAAGGGAAACATTGAGAAGTTTAAATTCAAATTGGTAATAAAAGGTTTCACTCAGAGAGAAGTTTAGTCTTTTCTAAAGACTATTTCAGAGTGAATATGATATTACTGGCTCAATTTTATATAGATTTATATTAGATAAATGATTCTAATTGTGTTTCTCAATGAATACCTTGATAAAGAAGTCTATATGGTATAACCTAAAGATATTTTAGCGGATGATTCAGGTAAGCTTGTGTGTAAACTGAAAACCCTTATTTATAGCCTTAAGAGAGTCTGTAGATCAAACGATGCTTGAAGTTTTATAGTGTTATCACTTCATTCAGTTTTGCTGAAAATAAAATGGATCGTGTATATACTTGCAAGGTCAATGGGAGAAAATTTAGTTTTCTCAGATTCCATGTAAGTGATAACTTACTTGTGATAGCAATATTGGATTACTGCAAAAGATAATATAAATATTGTTGAGAAATTTTGACTTGAAAGACCCTGCTCAAGTACCTTTTTGTCCTTGGCATTGAGATCTATAAAGATCGTTCTTGGCATAGGTTATATTTATCTTAGATTGCATGTGTTAATTGTATTTTGAAAATATTCAATAAGCCAGGAGTTGCTGTTGTTGTTAAGGGTAATAGATTGAATATCTGGCATTGTCCTTGTTCAAATTTTGGGAAAGTCCAAATAAAGGATACACTTTATGCTGGTGCATTTATGAGTGTCATACATGCTTGAATCTGCACTAGATTAGATGTTACTTTTGCAGCAAAAATTTTAGGTAGATATCGGTCAAGTCTAGGACATGATCACTGGATTGCTGCCAATGACGTTTTGAGACATTGAAAAGGATAAGAAAACTACATGCTGATAAACATGTTCAAGATCTAGAGCTAGTAGAGTATTCGGATGCAGATTTTACTAGCAGAGGGTGTGGTATTATGAAAAAGTGTTGAATAGAAATTTATGTTGTCCTCTACCGTATAAATGGAGTTTATAACATGCCTTTTAGCTGCTACTCAAGATATTTGACTTCGGAACCTCATTAAGGAGTTGATTATATTTGATTTTTTGAATAGACCCATACGGCTGTATTGAGACAATAACTCTTCAGTGTTGTTTGTCAACAACAATAAGGGTCTCGAGGGGTCTAGATATATGACGGTCAAGTTTTTGACGATAAAGAAACAATGCAGAATGGTGACACTACAGTAGAGCATATTTCCACAGACGATGTGGTTGAAGACCCACTAATTAAAGATTTTCGCCCTTGTGTACTTGAACGACATATCGTAAACAATGGCTAAAGAGCATCATTGGATGCTGTTGTTTAGTGGGAGCTGTTTTGATTTTGCTCTAATAAAGCTTATATAAGTTACACATTCAATAAAGTGTTCATGAATGTGTGGTCACCATATCGAATTGATTATATGTAATGAAAATCTCAAGGTATTGTGTAAGCCTTGAGTGAAGGCTGGAGACATCTGGTTATCAGCCTTGAACATATGTCTTGATTACACATAAAGAAAGGTTAACCATAAAGATAAGACATATGTGGGTTCATTAGAACCATAAGAATATTCTCTAGTGGCACATCTGGTTTTCTGTGACACTTAAGATAAGAGAATAGTGACCGACAAGGGAGATAACACATAAAGTATTACTCTTTATGAGGTGTTATCCGTTTGCCACACAACCATATTGAATCCATATCAATAAAGTTGACAGCATTCGTGACCATGGAAGGCTCTGTATGAATACATGCAGTTACCGCCATGATTCGGTGTTAGAGACTTTATAGGATAGGATTGACTATTAAGAATTGCCACTAGACCAACATAAAGGTGCACACATAAAGTACAGTCTCAATTAATATAGCCCAAGTGGGAGAATGTAAGAGTTTTCCTCATGTGGGCTACATTAATTTAGATCGTAATTACCGTTTTACGGGGTTGGTCTAATAACGAAAGGCATAAGGTTTTCTTAATGGTCGAATATGGGCCTGGCATTGTGTGGGCCGAGTTGGGCCCGGCCCGTGATGAGAGGGCCCATCCAAAACTCTATAAATAGCGCTAAGGTCCCTCCTCTAGCCCTTATTCTTCCATGAAGTCTCTCTCACCTCACATAAGGCAAGTCGCGAGTGGTGGTCTCATCGAGCCAGGAACCGAGGGTAATAGAGGAGAAGATCTTCAACGTTAAAGGCTCGGATTGCTGTTGGATCATCGTCATTCCGCATAAAGAACGATGGATTCCTAATAAGGTACACAAACCTTTGTATTCTCCTGCTACATGTTCAGTCTTCTAGCTACGTCGATCCTAGGAAGCCGCCTCGGCAGCCAACAATAATGTCCTTATCAAATTTCCAGAACGGCATTTGACCGAAAAAATTAAGAATTCCAGAGCGGTCCATTCGGTGCGGGGTTTCGGCCGGAACCGAGTAGGATGCTATCCATGCCCCGGGAGTTGGAAGAAAGAAATAATCACTTCAGTGGGTGTAGCTTCTTCTTTTCTTCTTCTTTTTTGCCTCCTCTTAAATTAAATTTATATATTCAAAAATAGCATGTGCAGTTGAATTTCATGAGAATCTCATTGGATTGATAGTTCGAATTCATTTAGGTAAATTACTAAGTTCATCTTTCAATTTTTTGAAATTCTTTATTGTCATCCCCTTGACATAACTTAATTTGCTTGTGATGATTGCTCTAAATATATCTCTAACGTCCGTCAATGCCACATTAACATGATACTCTTCCAAATCACTCTACATGATATTCGAGGACGATTCTTGCTTAAGGGGGCTTCTTTTTATGTTTCTTCGGTAAATATTTCTCCTAATAAGCATGTCATGGTCGTACACCCGAAAAATATCATTCTTGCTCCCACGTCAAACTTCCCCTCCTTTTAACGTTAGTAATAACCTAACACATTCATAGAACTAGCCAATGTTCATTGGAGTTCAAACATTCACTCAAGTAAACTTCTTTTTCTCTCCCGGTCTAATCTAAAGGATTTTCGCTCACTATTGTTGCTTTCCTTTTCTCATCGTGGTGAATAAATTTACTTATAGCTACAAATTTTGGGAGAACATCATCACCACTCAAGCCAGCAGGATGTTCAATACGTGGTTCTATGACTTCTCCAAGATTCGGTGAAAACTTTCCTCTTTTTATGTAGGTGCAGATCTAAATTTGAGAGCATTTATCTTTTGGTCTAAATCTAGTTCTTGGAGTTCTTTTAAAAGAATTCAATTTGTTGTGCACTATTGTTGTTGTTTCAATATGACGATTGTATTGAGAATGTCGAATCTAAGTGCATAGTACAAGCCATAGTTTCTAGAAGAAAATATCTTGGCATATGCCAATCACTGATGGTTTCAGTGATCGGTTGTCGATTGTTTTTTGATACTATAATAGATTTGATCTTTTGAGAATGGAGCATGCTTAGAATTGCAAGTCATACTCTTTTGTTTTTTAAGGTTTTTGTTTGATTTTGCAGCCCTTTTAGGATTTATTTTGCTTGGAATCTTTCTATGTTTCTCTCGTGTTTGATTATAATAAAAGAAGAATTTTTTTTAACCCAATAAAAAAGCTCGATCGATAACTTACGTGATTAGGATATTGGCCGTTGTCCCATTCCTAATGCGTAGTAGCTCCTGGCCACATGGAGACGTCTTAAGGTTATGCGACATATAAAACATGCCATGGTGGGAAAAATTGTATCAAAGTCAAATGAGCCTGGACGAGCAAGTCCCTGTAGACCCAGCTCAGCGAACCAACTACTCGTACCGCTTAAACTAGTATTCTATTGGGTTAATACCCTAAAAAACCCCAAACTAGTACACCAGTGACAAATTTATGCCAAACTATTATTTTAACTATGAAAAATCCCAAACCGGTACACCTGTGACAAATTTACCCCAACTGACCATAAAAAAACATAAACCGGTACATTTATGACAAATTTACCCTAAACTAATTTATTCGACCGCAAAAAATCCCAAACTGGTAAATTTGTGATAAATATGCCCTCCACTAAATTGGATTAATACCACAAAAAAATCACAAATTATAAATTGTAATAAATGGAGTGTAAAATTCCAAATTGGTATACCAATCAACTGCCATGTATCATTTAACTTAATAATTTGACAACAAAAACTAACATAGGGTGAATTTGTTATAAGTGTACCAGTTTGGGGTAAATTTGTCAAAGGTATTCCAGTTTTGGGTTTTTGATAGTCAAAAAAATAGTTTGTGGTAAATTTGTCATGGTGTACAAGTTTCGGGTTTTTCAACGATTAACCATATTCTATTTTACAGAAATCTATATCATATGCTGTTAGACGGAATAAAAAAGAGAAAAAGAAAAACAAAGTCAACGACCGCGTGGGTCAGCATTCTTGGGGGAGCCCAAGGCCTTCTTTCGGCCCGTGAACCCGGTCCGGCCCACGGTCGATCCGAAGGAGGTAGAGAGACGGCAGACGAGGCGTGTTGGAATATCCCACGTGCAGTGCAAAATTGATCGTCAGCGTTGACCAAAAAGAAAAACGAAAAACGAAAATCGATCGCCACCTTCCCACAGTTGGCGAGGCTGGGAACTAATAATGATAATAATAGACACCACGTGTCAATTAAAGTGTAATCAACTCTGAATGCAGCATAATATGGAATTAAAAAAAAAAAAAGGCTTGAATGCAGCAAAATACCTTTTTGGACTCGTCAATTAGTATAACAAAACAGAGTTGATTAAACTGAAAAGTAATACCATAATTTGATTTGTCATTAGAATAGTGATATAGATAAAAAGATGACTTATGTGACTCTCGAAAATCGGAACCTTTCAAATGTACAAATTAGGAAAAGATGATGAGTGATTGCAAAAAATCAAGACCACGAATGTAATAAGTTCACCCCCTTCAGTAAGATGTCAAATCCAAGTCTTTTCTTTATATCTACATCTAGAAAATTCATTTCGCGTCTCAAGCTCTAGGCATAGTTTATTTCATAAAAAATAATACAATTTTGAAAAAAAATCTTGTCCACGATGTCACTTCCTAGAAAATAACAATATTTCTAATATTTAATTGAGATTTGAAGAAGAATTGAAAAATATATTTCACCATTTTGAAAGGAAAATTTGATATGATATTTCTAGAGGTATGTACTATTTGGATGTTAGTGATTTGCACACGAGCTCAAGACTAAGCACAAATATTAGGATCTTAAGTCAAGCCTTGATGGACTTGACCCGAGGAAGAGCATTGGCATCGATCTTGCATCCATCGAAGTCCAAATCAAGAAAACAGTGCTTGCGTACATGAGGTCAAGTGCGGGACCTCGAATACAAGCAGAGGGTCCCTAAACTTGGTCTCGATGAACTCGAATTTGGACGTGGGGATTCAAACACAAAGCATAGGGATCTTGGGGCTAGCCTGTGGACCCAAGCATGGGATTGAGATCTTAGGGCTTGGCCCCGTTGAAGTATTCGAGCATGAGCACTGATGTCCTAACCCTAGTTTTGATGGACTCATGCATCGGTGCTAGAGACCTAGGCACCAACATTGGGGTCCCAAACTAGGTGCTGAAGACTTGATTTTGGATGTGAGGGACCCGGGAATGAGTGTTAGGCTTTGCATGCTTAAACGCATGGTTTTTGGTCCAAATATTGATATAGTTATATTTTGAAAAATGATTTATGATCTTTTAAAAAGAGAATTATTATTTTTTGAATTCAAGTATAGATTTTTTGTTGACCATAGAAATGTCCTCCGTTGACTCATTTCTTAAACTATTCACGTGTTGAAAAATAAGAAAAATGTTTTTATCAGAATATGTTCGCAAAACTTGGTTTTCGTCATTACGGGTGCGATTCTACTTCTCGGTTCCATCGTCCTGATTAGTTGGGGACAGGCTGTTTTTAACGTTTTTCAAACACGAGTCGTGGGACCATAAGAGAGACATAGATAAAGATACCCGCACAAGGATTAAGACAAGTAGTTTTTTCATTTCCGCATCCAAGACAGACGATTGCTTTGCAGTTATTTTTCCGACGTTTTAGAATACTCAAAAAGAGAAATGAATTGGCTGCGGATCTCTTTTACCTTAGCTGGGTCGGCTCTGAAATAAATTTTTGTGGACTCGATTGTGGACGATAGTGTGAATTTTCGTTGCCCGGTCAAGGCTGTAACTCCATTTCGTATGAAAAGGTATCGTATGGCCTATAAGTCACATGTCAAAATTTTGTTCAATAATTCACACATCGAAACTCATAATGAGATCTATTCGATTGATGACTAAGATGATATTACTTTGTATAGTTTGTGAAGCGTGCAATAATTTCTCCACTTGATCGTTTTTCTCGGTCCTCCACCGGAAGTTTATCCCCTTAGGCTGCGTTTGGTCGACCGGATAAAAACCAGGATAGGATATGTTTTATCATATCCCGTGTTTGGTAGTTGTCTAGGATAGGATAAGGTCGGATATAGAAGGGATATAGACCGGATAAAAAAATCCAAGGGGGAGAGTGGGATAAGGTCGGATAGGATTTCTTTTATCCGAAACATAAAACCCTACGCTTTTTTTTCTTTCTCCGTCGTTCACCCACAGACGACTCTCTGTTTCCAAAGTATCGACGTTGAAGCCTTCTCCTCAATAGCTCTCCGATTCTCATCAAAATTTTACGAAAGCGACGAATTTTCAAAGGTAAATAATCATTCTCTCTCTAACGTTGATTTCTAAAATAGTTGTGGATTGTTTTCCTGTTTCATCTATGTTTCAGCTTATGTAGGTCAGAATTGTAGTTCTAGGTTTTTTTGCTGGTTGATTGGAGATCGTCTTCTTGGTAGTTTTGAATCTGTAGATTTATAAAGGCCTTTATGTTTTTGTGCAAAATATTTGATATCTTCAACGCGAATTGTTCGTTCTTGGTTCTGTTCTTCAATACCCAGATTTCCAAGGCTACTGCATCTCTCTCTCTCTGTGAGATAATTAAATAATTGTGGATATGAGGATATGAGGATATCCGACTTTAAATCCGTAGTTCACCAAACAATAGATTGGATAGGATATGAGGATATCCGACTTTAAATCCGTAGTTCACCAAACAATTGATGGGATATGAAGAAATCCATGGATTTCTTATCCTATCCTATCCAATCCTATCCCGTTTAGAAATCCGGACGACCAAACGCAGCCTTAGACTTTGAGTCATCAAACACACGCTGTAATATTTTCATTAAAAAAAAAAAAGACACGCTAGAATAGTGGATCGATATGTTAGTTCTTCACATCAAATAAAGACATGAAAAGAGCAGAACTTCACATTTTTACAAGACTTTTGGCAACATCTTTAAATTAGTTAGAGGGCAAAGCATGAAAAGGGAAAAACCAGACAAAGTGACTTTGTTCTATAATCAGGGTGTGTCTCATATCGTACAAGTATTTGCGCAACTAATGCCAACTACGCCACAAGAAAAAAGAAAAAGAAAAAGAAGCAATCCGTTCATTTTCTGTATCTATCTCCATTGCATCCTATTTCATCATATCACACCCTATTTTTCAGTATTTGAGAATCACTGTTTACATCTCGGTGTAGATTCGGGATAACCATTGGTTTCATTGTCCTAGGCTGGGGCCATTTACGGCTAGCCAATTGAGAATTCCTAGGTGTACATGCACCAGGTGCACCAAAGACGCAGTTAGCGATTCTCTCTCGAGAGGTTCCGAGACAAGGAGCCCGAATTACTAGGCCTGAAGAGAAAAATACACCAAAAATGAAAGAACTAAAGAAAACAGCCCAAAAACGTTCACCAAAATCAAGCTTAACCGTTGAGCTCGGATCCGAAGGAAAGGCCGATCGGTTATCGAGGCGCGCCCATCATTCCAATAGGCCCAAATCACGGCTCCTGAACATCGAACGAGAAGACGCTGCGCGATTGGACCATCTCTCTCTCTCTCTCTCTCTCTCTCTCTGTGGACTGTTGAAGCTCGCTCCGTTCTTCTTGGAGCTTCGCCTCCAGCGACTCGGGCTCCTCGATCTCCCGAAGCGACTGGCTGTGAACAGGAAAATGAGGTACCGGCTTTTCACTGTCACCTCGCGGAGTCGCGGCAATTCGGGCTCCTTGTCTCCGGAAGACACAAAAGTGTTTTCTGACCACTTTTGTGTCTCATCACGGAATTAAGAAAAACGGAGGAAAATTTCACTCCAAGGAAGTTGCCAAAGAGGTCTTAGACCTACTAAAAGGAAGTTCCACCAGCAACCAAAAAAGATGGAATTACCAATGCCCCTGCAGTATGATGATCTAAATATACAAGCAATCAACATCTAGAACATATGATGACTGCACAAATAGTAGAAGCAGAATCAATAGTAACAAGTCACTTCTGATAAACAACGTAGAAACATATCTTTTCACTTCACACTACAATTAGCTGCCTCTGTCTTCAATAGATTCAAAAACAACTCCTTCTAGTCTTTCTACACATTTTACCTCATCACAAAACCTCATCTTTATATTAGGAGATTGAAGGGTGTTAGTTGATTTACCTAAACGAACCTAAAGTACTGTCTTATTTTCTTTGACAAATTCAACATCATCAGTTGCTCAAAATGCCCTCATAACAAAACCATTATGGCATGCCAATGCATGTACTAATCTTCAGTTAGCCACATAAATTCCTGCCCACTGTAGCACCAAGCCAGAGCTAACATTTTCTCGAATCAGTGATCACACTCTGTGTTACTTCAAGCTTAAATGGTCAGCTAGAGTATTACAAGCTAGATCCACTTCTCCCTGTTATTCGATGCAAGAGATCAATCAATCACACCACCTTTCAAAAAACAAACCTGAGATACCAAAATGCTACATATTATGGGGCATTTTCAATTTGTAAATCGATATAACACTGCCACAACCAAACATAATCAATAAATTGGGAGAAGTATAGCCCAAGTGTCAAAACTTGGCATGAATGGACACTTAAGTGCCAAAAGTTAGGAAAGTGACCCGACTCGACCGGCGACGAGGGCTCGTGAGCCCTCGCTAGATTTGGGGTGAGGGTCGCGGCCCTCCCCCATTCGGCGAGGGTCGGCGGCCTCGCCCGGCCGGGCTAAGGGGCGCAGCCCGCTGGCGGGCTCGCAGGCTCTCGCCGCCGGTCAGCCAAGGTCGCCGGCCCCTGGCCAGGGCTCGACGACCCCGGCTGATGCTCAGCGGGGAGGCGGCGGTGGCGAGGGCTTAGCCCTTAGCCCTTGCCTCCTCCCCCACCTTTTTTTTTAAAAAAATTAAATAATTATAATTACTTATCTTTATAATTTAATGAAATTAATTTTTATATTAATTATATACCACATCAGAAAACAAAACTACGTAGTTTTTGCTTTTGTTTCGCCACGTCAACGTGCAAAACAACATCGTTTTGCATTAACCTCGCCGGAAAATTGCCACATCAGTATTTTGGCTGGATTGGCACTTAAGTTATCCATTTTGCTCCGATTTTGGCACTTAAATGTCCCTCCGTGCCAAGTTTTGGCACTCTAGGTGTCCGACACTCCAATAAATTTGTGCATCTGGCAATTGTTCATAACTTCTAGTCCATCGGCAACCCTCATAATTAGAACATGAAAAGACAGAGTTGCCACAAGTATAATTCAGGCTACACAACCATCCAAAACTACTTTGGAAGCTTAGTAGACAGGGAGCTCAATGAGTTCCGAAAAAAAAGAAAAAAAAGGCTTACTAGCAATGGTTAAGGCAGATCACTGAAAAGAGAAATAAAAGCAAGCCCACACATACCCTTGCTATCTAAAGTCTACACAAAAGTTTTAAACGACAATAGTTCAACAAAAGTTATATGGTGTCAAGGTTACTGAAAGCTTTTGAAAGTATATGGTGTCAAGTTTACTGAAAGCTTTCAAAAGTTATAAGGATAAAGTTATGTATCTAATAAAATTGTTATTGAAGATGTCTAGGTAATACATAGGAGCAAGGAAAGTGAGTAAAAATCACTCAAGTTCTCAAGGACTCGAGTAATCGTAGAGAAGTCCTCTCCATAAATCTTCTTAGTTGTCTCTGTTCAACACCGTTTCATCCAAAATGAGAACTCCAACAACTCTCTCTCTCTCTCTCTCTCTCTCTCTCTCTCTCTCTCTCTCCCTCCTCCAGTTGACCCTCTTTCTGCTCGTGTCTTTTCTATGCAGAAACATTCTGTCAATTGATGAGTACACTAGCTACTTTGATGCCATTGATCCACCGGCACCGTACAAGAGATGGACAACTAAGCCAGACATTGACCATAATAGCACTTCTAATATGATAGGAAAGAATAAAATTGCTGTGAAAACACAGAGAGTTTAGGCAGCATTTGTAGTCAGTGATTCTGTTGACTGGAGCAGAGATATCTAGGTTGTGACCACCTAAAAGGATCTTGTCCTTTCTTAGATTATCTAATTCAGCTGTCGAGTCCATAGTGGGCTTTTCGTCACGCTAGTTCTAAATATTTGAACTGATTATCAAAAGACATGACGCTTTGTTTGGTTGTTCAATAACTGCTCTGCAACTTTAGTCATCATCTTTTTAAAAGTCTAGTGGGTGCTGACATCTAGTTTGGAAAAAGTGATAAAATTGAGTGTTATCATCTATCTCTGTAAATACGTGTATATTAAAAAATTTCGTGATACTCAAGTTTGGGTTTAGGTGCTCGCAACATATTAAGAACTGGGGGCTTCCTAGAAGGGATGGAAAGCAACCACACCTGTTTTTTTGCAAATAATGACCTCGAATACAGGTAAGCTATGCCATTTGTGACGCCGGTTGCAATCTTGAGCTTTTGAAGCCTTGGTGGAACTAAAGACTGGCTGATGACTAGCTAACAAAGTGCAAAGGCATGCTACTTTTCCTGCTAAACATCTGGGTATGGGAGCTTTCAGGATTGCGTTAGAAGCAATCTATAATAGGTAAGAGAGTGAGGTTTCAGCTTCTCAATGTTTAGTTCTGCATGAAGTTTGATCTAATATTCTCCACAAAAAAAAAAATTAAAGAAAGGCCTATAAGCTCCTTGTGTGGGCCTAGTTTACCTCAATGCAGCAAAGTGACATGCATTAATCTTCAATCTTGTGTTATGCATTGTTTACTTGTCCCCGTTCTGCAGAATACATCCCATTCGCGGCGTATACATCATATGGGAGGCCAAATCCATTTGTCTATGGAAATGCTAAGACCGTGTTAAGGAATCTTATGCCATCTTTGTTAAGCACCCTGGATGTGGAGAATAATACATACTCTGGAATTCTTTGTTTCAGAACACTATACATGATAGGAGATAATCCAAAATCGACATTAGAGGCGCACGACGGGTATATTTCGTACTGAGAATTGTATTTTATCATATCAATAATTTTATTTCCGAACACAATCACCAATACTGATAATAACTCCTGCAGGCAGGAGATCCTTGGTTTTCTATATTAACAAGGACTGGGGCATTCAAGGGAAAAGATAATCATTTAGAACTTCCCATGGACGTGGTAGGTATTCCTACTCTTAACAAAATCCAGACATTTCTCTATCTGTCTCTCCCATCTCTCCTTGCATGTACGTTGGGGTGAGTTGATGGTAGGTTCCTAAGTAAGCAAATCGTGTGCATTCTAGCATGTTCACTTCTTTGGTTTAGAGATTTTAGATACGTGATCCTATGGAAAGTCGTGGTTGAGACTGCAGATCATTAATTCCACCATGAAAGCATTCAGAAGTATAGTGCATCGTGTAATCACTTAGGCCTTGTTTGGCTCACCTTCGAGTAATAAATAGGAAATAGAATGCCATTGCAGCTCATCTTTGGATGGATTTATGATCATAGAATCAAAGTGCCTAGTAACGGATACTCCTAATGCAGAACTAAATTGCTCGGGTAGAGGTGGTATCTGGGATTCCTAGGAGGAAAAAACATTCACCAACCCAACACGCTCATCCTAGAAAGCCGAACACACACACACACACACTCTCTCTCTCTCTCTCTCTCTCTCTCTCTCTCTCTCTCTCCATTCATCATCTTCAAATTCTTCCATGGGAGTTTCGACTGCCTCTTGATTCCATGGCCATCACATTCCTCTACAAGGTGAGATTATTTTTCTTTCTCGCTATTATGAAACTTGTCTGGTCTGTTAATGGAGACACCAACTACGAGGATCATGTTGGCTTGGGTGGGGATATAAAGTTCCATTAATACACTTGGCTGAGTTGCTGTCACTCCATTTGTTCTCGTGATTGGGTCTGACTCAAAACACAATAAGGACAAGAATGTCACAATGGCTTGAGGTAACAGCTATGAAGTAATTTGAAGTTACGCGGGAATGGCTTTATCTTCATTGTTGCAGATATGTGTGAAATGCTTTACTCAATTTTGAGGAACTATATGTAATGTGTCTGTGAAATTATTGTGTGAACTGTATGATCATTTTGGATGACAATAATCGGGAAATTGTTGGGGCATCGTTTGTGGCTCTTCATTGTGTTTCTATCCCTAGTTTTTCATTAGCCACTTTAGATATGTGGATGGAAGAAATATTTTACACATTCCATTTCTGACATGTTTTTACCTCAAATTGCATCTCACATCAAACATTTCTCCCTTCATATGTAAATTGAAACCAAACAATAGAGAAGGAACGCCACATCTAGGAATTTGATTGCTTAGATTGAGATTCCTTTTCATAATTCCATGGCCATGAACCAGACATGGCCTCAAGTGGTGTTGAGCTGTCAGCGTAAAAACCCTCCCATACTTACATACCTTGATTTGCTATTCTCTAGGTGATCGGTCAATTCTAAATCGGTTGGATGAAACATGATTGAATCTTTTCCTTCTTCAGCCTAGTAAAATGTCAATATTTCCAAAATATGCCCAACTGAAAGCAACTTTTATGGGGAATTTGACTTCTCTCCAAATTTTCCAAGGTTAAAAGTGTATCCAAAAATTGCTTACCCCGGTTGAACTCTTTTATGCTTACCTATGCAAGTCACGAATACTGTGGAGGACGCTGTCGACTTTATCTTGAGAAAGGATCGCGGTTCTCAACACAAAAGACGCTTTTTCTTTTTGTGGTTTCTGAACATTATCAATTCTTTGGAATCCGACAAAATCTTTCCATTATGTGTTTTTCCATATTTTAATTAGTGATTATTAGTCTCTAGTCTTTTGTGTATTTCGCTTATTGCGTTTCACATATGCCGTTCCCCAAAGGCAGTCAAGCATCCCATTTGAATCAAGTAGAATTAAAGGAATACTTTATGGTTCTTCCTGCTCTTTTCTCAACCTATGCAATGTCGATTACATACTTTATTTTTGGGAGATGTCCCAATCTTCCTTCTTACATGTATATGGATGTGACATGATTGGGACAATTTTTCATAAATGTTGGTGTCGTTACTTAACCTCGGGTAAACCACCTAGGGTTTGGCTAATGGATTATTAAGCCTAAACTTAGCTTGGGCTCTCCCAAACTCATATTAATTCGTAACTTAGGTTCAAGTTCTTAACATGCAATTGATTTTTAATTAGGAGTTGGTACTAATCTATTTTTGATGGGTCAATTAGAAATGTAAAGGGAGATTTACTTTACTCCTACAAAACTATAAGTTCGGGGACTTGATTACGTTATATTTCTCTAACGCCCTTTCGGTATCTTTCTTTTTATTTTGAAAAAAATATTTTGCAGGCAGCTTAAATTGATTTTAATTTACTTCCCTAACATGTAAAGTAATCATGCAGGTACGCAAACTAACAATTTAGCACCCAAGAAAGCAATAAATAAATTATGGGACTTATCTCGTGGTAACGAAAGCATCTGCACTGTTAGATCAGAATTCACATCAACAATCCTAGATATGATTTCTAATTAACACACAATCATTTAATTTTTTTCAAGATTTTCTCTTTTTTAAATGAAGTCAAGAAAATTACGTGTAATGCAATGCAATGACGTGCATTTTTGAATTATAACGAATCATAACTATTTGCATTTTTTCGTAATTTCTATACAGAATGTCATAAATCGACCAATCAATCCAACATACATAATAAAAGAGTTCCTGCTCTCAGTGGAGAACCGTTTGACAGATTTGCTCTATTATTGCCTCATATTCCGAAGTGAGTCATCGGAGCTAAGTCAGCTCGTGATACCGGCAAAATAGAACAGACTATTTTATTCAATTTTTTGGGTGGGCTTTGTACTCCAATCTGTACGGGGGAACTATTAATCCCTACTCAAAATGAAGTGCTGAGGAAGGACATATCCAAGAAATGTTCCGTGAGTGAATGGAATTGCGGTTGTGACATCAATTGTTTCTCATAGGATCCAGCTAGCATAACGATTCATTAATTTATATCGGTGTTGTTGTGGCTACGGTTTTCCATTGCCAAAAGATGGAAATCGGAAGAGCAAAAGGAGCAATGGGATGGGATCCTTATAGTCTATCTAAAGAAATAAAATCCAACCGATGATGCCTAATGAAACCCCACATTGCTTTTTTAGTAACTTCCATTGTTCATCGATGTAATTAGGCTTAGCCCCGTCGCCCTCTAAGGGACCATGCGCTAACTTGCAAGAAATCAAAACCAGTATCTTGTCTTTCCATGTACTATAAACTTCTTTATGACGCAAAAAAATAGAAAAGTAAAAAGATAAACAATTATCAAAAAATTATCGGGCTTAGACATTGCACTACAAGACAACCGCACCACCATTCAAACACGAGGCTTGATAGAGTCGGAAGATAAAGCTATCGAATGGCATGACCAGGCTATGCAGAAGGTACAATATATGATTAGGAAAAATAGAAAGAAATATCCTACGTAACAAGTCAAATGAGTAGAATCGAGCTTTTAATAATGGAGTTGAATCGAGTTCAATTTCGAGTCATATATACTATATTAAGTCGAGCTCGAGCACAGGGATTTGAAACCGAATTTTGTTCACATTCACGATTCAATGTCAAAGCGTTGATTTCAAGTCAGACTTTGCATAGAAAAACTACTTCAAATCAATAAATAGCTAGATCGCATCTTTATAATTTTTTTGTTAAATGAAATACCTTATCTTACAGTCTTTAGGGCATTGACCCCACTAAAAATATATGATAGTTCCATCCCTGTGTCACGGCTCGGGAGAATGACGATCCAAGAGGTTTCTATGGGCTGGCCGTGACACGACTATGGAGCAAGCGACCCTCGGCTTGTATCCTCGGGTCCTAGGGTTTTCTTGAGTCTTCTAGAATACTCCTGGGGGCGGGCGATACGGTAAATGTATTCGTATGTAATAAATGCGGGTAGTTGGTAGTTGGGGAGATCTAATCTCCACCGTTAGATCGAGAAGAGATCTACGGATACGGTTTGCCTTGTTATTGTATATAAAGGGGTCTCCTCCCCCTCATTTGTACCATCTCATTCACAAGTGAAATACAATCCAGAGCTTCTCTCTTTACGAGTTGTTTCTCTCTCTAAAGATCCTTGTGAGTTGAGTGCGAGTAAGGCTGACTTGGGAAGAAATTCCTAAGGCCGCACGGGCAAGGGAATGCTAGATCGATCAGCCCGTGACAAGTGGTATCAGAGCGAAAGTTTATTCCAAGCGCAAGTGCAATGGCTGATCCACGATCTGATGAAGCGCTCGCTATGGGCGGTGACTGCGCTGATCGTGGGCGGAACACCAAGAAGGCCAAGGGTAAGAAGAGCCATGGTGCCTCGAGTGATCCGACGGGGGATCTTGTGCAACGGATGGCGAAGCTGGAGTTGTTCGTCTCCGATGTCCAAGGATCGGTCGACGACCTGACCCAGACCGTGGATGGAGTAGACGCTGGAAGGGAGGAGCTCGTTGCTGAGGTGCAAGAGCTGAAGTCCGGCATGGGAGAGCTCCGACACGAGTTGCTGGGGACCCTAAGGGAGAAGTTGGCACAACGGTACGAACCCATGGAGGCCATGATGGCGGCCATGCGCGCGGAAATAGCAAAGCTTAAAGGTAAGCTCGCTGATTCGAAAGCTGCACGCGTGAGTGGGGTGATCACCGTGCAAAGTCCATGAGTGGATACACCAAAGCCGAAGGAGTTCCAGTGGCTCGCGGGTGGCCAAGGATGTGGACAACTTCCTATGGTACATGGAGCGGTACTTCCAAGCCATGGGAATCAACGACGAGCAATCACGGGTAAACACTGCATCTATGTACTTGGTTGATAATGCATTGTTGTGGTGGCGTCGTCGGTCGGACGATAGGGGTCGGAATCCTATCACGACTTGGGGTGGTTTCGTCGAGGAGTTCCGACGTAACTACTATCCTGCTTATGCGGAGGAGGAAGCTCGAGACGAGTTGAAGCGTCTAGAGCAAAAGGGTGGTGTGCGCGACTACATCAAGCGGTTTTCGGAGTTGCTACTCCAAATCCCTTCGATGAATGAGACCGA
Organism: Eucalyptus tenuipes; assembly: GCA_014182365.1. Taxonomy (NCBI): domain Eukaryota; kingdom Viridiplantae; phylum Streptophyta; class Magnoliopsida; order Myrtales; family Myrtaceae; genus Eucalyptus; species Eucalyptus tenuipes. The sequence continues at coordinate 23,443,622 of CM024538.1, read as the reverse complement.
AGCGTACTACCAGTTTATGAGTGGTCTCAAGCCATGGACCAAGCAAGAGCTGAAGCGATTCAACGTGGGAGATCTCACATCGGCTATGACCGTGGCCGAGTCTCTCGTAGAATACAAGGTGCCTTCCACATCTCAATCGGATTCTCGTCCGAGGGACAAAGCCACTGGTGGGGGAGATTGGAGGAGATAAAACCGCCCGACCTGAGGCAAACCACTGGCTGGGCTCACAAAGCTCATGCGAAGTCGAGCGGAGGAGGACAAAAGAAGGTACGATCCTACAAATGCTTTTTCTGTGATGGTCCGCATATGGCGAGAGATTGCCCAAACAAGGCCAAGTTGGCCGCCCTATGCAAAGAGGAGGAGCCTAAGGAGGAATCGCGGTTGGGTTCGCTGCGTCTCTTTAGCACGATCAAGTCCAAGAAGGCGAAGGAGCTAAAGGGCTTGATGTTCGCGAACTTGAAGATCGGAACAACCACGATGAGTGCACTCGTGGATACGGGAGCATCTGACATCTTCATATCGGAGGAAGCCGCGAAGAAACTTAACCTACGGGTTGAGAAGGGAGCTGGGTGGCTCAAGACGGTGAACTCCAAGGAAGTCCCTGCAATCGGTGTCGCGAGGGTCGTGGAACTACAGCTCGGGGCATGGAAGAGCAAGGAGAGTCTAGAGGTAATTCCCCTTGACGACTATGATATTGTCATCGGAATTAAATTCTTAGATAGAATCCATGCATTTGTGGTTCCATTTGCCGAGTGCATATGCGTGTTGGATAAACATTGCCAATGCGTGATTCCGGTCCATCGTGAGTCGGACCGTGATCGGAGGATGATCTCGGCCATGCAACTCACCAAAGGAACAAGGAAGGGTGAGGTGACCTTCCTAGCGGCTTTGAAGATCGAGGATAACAAAGGTGAAGGGAAGGAAGTCCCGACGGACGTGACCCAAGTCCTCGACTCATTCAAGGACGTGATGCCTTCGGAACTGCCAAAGAAGCTGCCACCCAAGAGAGAGGTGGATCATCGGATCGAGCTAGTGCCTGACGCTGGACCGCCTGCCATGGCACCTTACCGCATGGCACCCCCCGAATTGGAAGAGTTGAGGAGGCAACTCAAAGAGCTGCTCGACACGGGTTACATCCGGCTGTCCAAGGCTTCGTTCGGTGCGCCGGTCCCTGTTCCAAAAGAAGCACGATGGGTCACTCCGGATGTGCATTGACTACCGGCACCGAACAAATTGACGGTGAAGAACAAGTACCCGATCCCACTCATCGTGGATCTCTTCGATCAACTTAGTGGAGCTCAGTGGTTTACCAAGTTGGATCTCCGATCGGGTTACTATCAAGCTCGAATCACTGAAGGAGACGAGCCGAAGACCGCCTGCGTGACTCGGTATGGATCTTACGAGTTCCTCGTGATGCCGTTCGGCTTGACCAACGCGCCGGCTACATTCTGTGCACTCATGAACAAGGTACTCCACCCTTTCCTAGATTGGTTTGTTGTGGTTTACCTAGATGATATAGTTGTCTATAGTCGGACGTTGGAAGAGCATGTCGAGCATCTACGACAAGTCTTCCAAGTCTTGCGCGAGAATGAATTGTATGTTAAGCGCGAGAAGTGTGCCTTTGCACAAGAGGAAGTTCCGTTCTTGGGGCACATTGTCGGGGGTGGACGTGTGCGAATGGACAAGGCAAAGATTCAGTCGATCGTCAAGTGGGAGCCGCCGATGAAGGTGACGGAGTTGAAGTCGTTCCTCGGCCTCACCAACTACTATCGGCGATTCATTTGGAGTTACTCGAGCATCACCGTGCCACTCACGAACCTACTGAAGAAGGAGAAACCGTGGGAGTGGACGGATCGGTGCCAAAGGGCATTCGACCGACTGAAGAAGGTCATGACAGAGGAACCGGTGTTGGTGCTGCCTGACCACACCAAACCTTACGATGTAGAGACTGACGCCTCGGATTTTGCAATTGGTGGAGTTCTTATGCAGGATGGACATCCGGTGGCGTACGAGTCTCGGAAGCTGAACGATACCGAGCGTCGGTATACCATTCAAGAAAAGGAGATGACCGCGGTGGTCCATTGCCTTCGGATGTAGAGGCACTATCTCCTGGGATCGAAGTTCGTCGTGAGGACGGACAACATAGCCACGAGCTACTTCCAGACCCAAAAGAAGCTGAGTCCGAAGCAAGCTCGATGGCAAGATTTTCTTGCGGAGTTCGACTATGTGCTGGAGTACAAGCCGGGGAAGGCCAATTCAGTGGCGGATGCACCGAGTCGAAGGATGGAGCGATGAGCAGCACCGTGAGTCGACAGAGCTGTCCATGGGTCGACCGCATTCAAGAGGGGCTGAAGCATGATCCAAGAGCCTAAGCTCTCATCGGGTACGCCAAAGAAGGTAAGACCCGTCAATTCTGGTGTGAAGATGAGCTACCTTACACCAAGGGGAGGCGACTGTACGTGCCTTTCCATGGGAAGTTGAGGAAGGAGATCTTGCGCGAGTGCCACGACTCGAAGTGGGCGGGTCATCTAGGGATCCATCGCACGTTGGCCCTCGTCGAAGATCGGTATTATTGGCCGCAAATGCGGGATGACGTGGAGGCGTATGTGAAGACTTGTCTGGTGTGTCAACAAGATAAGCTGGAGCAACGGTCGTCGCCGGGCCTATTGGAGCCACTTCCGGTTCCCACTCGTCCATGGGAAAGTATTTCCATGGACTTCATTGTCAACCTGCCTAAGTCCGAAGGGTGTCGGACTCTCATGGTCGTGGTGGACAGATTTTCCAAGTACGCGACGTTCGTGCCCGCAACGAAGGATTGCCCGGCCGAAGAAGGGGCGAAGCTCTTCATGAAGCATGTGGTCAAGTACTGGGGTGTGCCACAAACGATCGTGAGCGATCGTGATCCTCGTTTCACGGGGCGTTTCTGGTCTGAGCTGTTCAAGCTGCTGGGATCGAAGCTGAACATGTCGACGAGTTTGCATCCCCAAACCGATGGTCAGACGAAGCGAGTCAATGCACTCTTGGAGATTTACCTTCGGCACTACGTGAGTACAACGCAAGTGAATTGGGCGAAGTTGATCGACGTAACCCAGTTCTCCTACAACTTGCAGCGGAGCGAGTCGACCGGTCAAAGCCCATTCGAGATCGCGACTGGGCAGCAACCAAACACCCCGAGTGCAATCGCATCGGGTTATCGAGGGTGTAGTCCGCCCGCATACAAGTTTGCCAAGGATTGGCAAGAGCAGGCCGACTTGGCAAGGGCGTGTCTACACAAAGCCTCCAAGCGCATGAAGAAATGGGCAGATAAGAAGCAACGACACGTGGAGTTCCAAGTGGGAGACCAAGTGTTGGCCATGCTGCACATGGTTCTTCGGTACAAAGACGTGCACAAGGGGTTGATCCGTCGCTACGAAGGGCCATTTCGTGTGCTGCAACGGGTCGGGAAGGTCGCATACAAGTTGGAGTTACCACCAAAACTCAAGGTACATCCGGTTTTCCATGTGAGTATGCTTAAACCTTTCTAGGTTGATGAGGAAGATCCGAATCGAGGGGAGTCACAACGGGCGCCACTCGGAGCAAAAACCTCGTATGATCGGAAGGTCGAGAGCATCATGGCGGACCGAGTCATATGGAAGCGGTATTGTGCGCCCAAGCGTGAGTATTTGATCCGATGGAAGGGTCTTCCGGAGAGTGAAGCTAGTTGGGAGCCCACAGAGAGTCTTTGGCAATTCAAGAAGGAGATCGAGGCTTTCCATGCCGAAGACGTGACGAGGGCGTCGCCTGAATAGGTGGGGGAGAATGTCACAGCTCGGGAGAATGACGATCCAAGAGGTTTCTATGGGCCTGCCGTGACACGACTATGGATCAAGCGGCTCTCGGCTTGTATCCTCGGGTCCTAGGATTTTCTTGAGTCTTCTAGAATACTCCTGGGGGCGGGCGATACGGTAAATGTATTCGTATATAATAAATGCGGGTAGTTGGTAGTTGGGGAGATCTAATCTCCACCGTTAGATCGAGCAGAGATCTACGGATACGGTTTGCCTTGTACTTGTATATAAAGGGGTCTCCCCCTCATTTGTACCATCTCATTCACAAAGTGAAATACAATCCAGGAGCTTCTCTCTCTACGAGTTGTTTTTCTAAAGATCCTTGTGAGTTGAGTGCGAGTAAGCGCTGACAGGAAGAAATTCCTAAGGCGCACGGGCAAGGGAACGTTAGATCAATCGGCCCGTGACACCTGCATGCTGACAAGTATGATGCGAGTCGTCTTCAAAATTTCACAAGCCTCCTCCGAAACATGAACATATCCAATCAAAGCACGACTCCTGAAAAATAAAACTGCAATCAATCTTGCAAGAAAGTTTGAAAAAAGGAATATTGGAGCATCTCTTCTCATCGTGCCCCTGGACGAAACCGATTTGGACGAACCCCGCAGTAAACATCCATTTCTCAGATCATAGTATAACACGAATTGAAGTGTTATTGACTGGGGCAGTTCTGGGAAAAGCAAGTAAAATGCTTTGGGTTGATGAGGACACGACTGGGGCAGAAATCATACTTTTTCACGACGACGGAGACCATAAAATCAAATGCTATTGGTCGATGAGACAAAAAAATCAAAGATGTGGTTGACCCAAGCTTTCGGGACTGAGTGCAGGGTAGTCAAAGGAAAGTGCGGAAAATTTCCCTTACTTGATGGATTTCCAAAATTATTGATACAAAGTTCGAGAGAACCGGCAACAATTCATCAAAAATTAACTTAATGTAGAATCAATTTCTTCCCAAGATTAAATGGACCAAAAATGACCCAACCCCTATAATAACAGGCAATATATTCCCGCAATATAATCTCGTAATGAATAAAAATAATGCCAAAATGATAAAAATAGACAAAAGCAAACATGACGACAAGTTTACATGGAAAATTCAATGCGAAAAAAAATTATGGACAATTCAAAAACTTTCACTAATCACAAAAATAGTAAGATGCACAAAGGTTCTTCTTTAGTAATATATTAGAGATTCAATATCAACAATATAATGACATTTCATCACTGTAAAAGCGGATTAATATATATGAAGTAAGAAACCTTAATCGCAATTGAAGAAATTTGAGATAATTTAGAAAAGTGTTCAGTGAACAAAACGGATTGACAAATGAAATTGATGGACTCGCCTATCTTGACTCATCTGTCTCGGTATTATAACAACATATTGAAATTTGAGTCAACATATTGTAATACTACAGTAATGTGACTTGCGAGCCTTGTTAATAATTTAAAGGATTTTACTAAGGGCAATGAAAAAAAAATCTTTATTTTTGAAATTTTTTATGAGAACTTGAGATGGAGTTCGAAGCCTTACACTATAATTTAGTTTTAAATATTAGAGTTGAATCGAGTCTGATGCAAGTATATATATTGTATTGAGTTGAGTGCGAGCACGGGATTGAGAAAACCAAATTGTCATATTTCCGAGATAATTGCACAATATGTCCTAAAATTATTATAGCGAAATTTCAAACCTATCAAGGTATAAACTTTTTAACTGAAATAACGTAGTCTTAACTTACAAGGGAAAATGCAATAAAACATTTCAGCTAAAACTCTTTGAATTCATCTAACGTGGCGTTTCAATTATTTTTTACTATTTAAGTGTAACGACGACAGCATGACATGATAAGACGATGCTGTTTTTCTTCTGATTTAAGCACCCAATAGAGAAATGTCAATAGGCTTATTTTTGGAATTTAATGCTCCCTTGCGCCTTATTGTAGGCCAAGGCACGAAATAACATAATGGGAATCTATCCTTGTCCGAAAGTAGATGCACTAGTGGAAGGACCGCTTGTCACTTCCATGTCATCAACGAGGCTATCTAATCATTCATTGTCTCGGTAAAAGACGATGATCACATGCTTCCGTTGGCCCGCAATAGTACGCTGCTAAGCTGTCATCAAAATAGGATTGCATCTCCATCATTTTCTCCGTTTGTTTGTTGATGCGACGGCTAAGAAAAGTGGTCCGTCCATGTTGCTTCTTTTGGCTTTACATAATCTCCTCTATTCAAAAGATGTTCTAATTTCCAATCTAATTTTTGACTACGACGACCATAAAAACAGATGCCATTGGTCCATGAGAAAAACTAAATGTTGGCTGATGAAAAGCTGTTTAGAATATAATAGCCTATAGAGCACAAAGATATTTTGATTTACTTTTGGCTCAGATGATTAATCAATACAATCGAGAGTGAAGATGGAACTACAGCACAGATGTAAAGGGAGTGTATCTTTGATTAAGAGAATGATTTAAAATACATTTCATAAAAATAATTATTTATATTGTTTATAAAAATAAACAAACTAAAAATTTGTTTACCTTCCACGAAAAATATCTAGACATAAATTATTATGAAAAATAAAACTATTTCTTATTAAATAATTATTTCGAGTGATATAAACGATCATTTTTAAGAAAATATTTATCACATTATTTATTTTTTGAGAAACAAAAAAGTCTAAATTACTAAATTGATTCAGAAATTCTTTTCTTAGGTTGGGGTCAGAGTGGAATTCCATGTTGAATTATGCTCACCGAATGAAGCCCATCTCTTAAAACAACATATATGTTGTACGTGTAAGGAAGGAATGCGTCTCCAATCAACGCATACAAAGCGAATAACGGAAAACAAGGGATAGAAACAGGACGAAGAACCACATAAGATCCCTAAACATTCTTCCGATTATTGTCCTCAATTTGATTTTACGGTTTGGGATTCCTTTCATGATTCCATGACCATTAACCAAACATTACATTAAGTGTTTTGAGGTGTCAGCGTGGATAATCTTCCAATCACTTATAATCTTCCATTTTGCGAGGCCCGTCTCTTTAGCCTAGCAAAATGTCAGTATTTCAAAATCGTGCTTGATAGTAATGGGTGTGGAATTTGTTTTTCTCTACATTTTCCACTGCTTAAAATGAATTTGAAAATCGCTCATCCTGGTCCAACTCCTTTATCTTGAGAAAGGAGTGCGGTCCTTGACATTGTCTAGATGAAAGATGCCTTTTCTTTCCGTGGTATCTGAACAATCGTCAATTCTTTGGAAGCTGACACAATCTTTCCATTCTGTGTTTTCCCTCTGCATCCCATTTGAATTAGGTTAGATCAAATGAAGAATTTATGGTTCTTCTTGCTCTTTTTCTCAATTCATGCCATGTTGATTACATGATTTTTGGGAAGTATCCCAATGTTCTTCATTACGCGTATATGAGAATCGTAATTGGCAAATCTGAAACCTTTCTGGACCCTTCCAATACCAAGCGGGCCGATGTTTGGATCTCCAAATTCAGCCATCACGTTTTGGCAGAGCATGAGATTAGTTTTAGATTGGAAGGCATGATGCAAAACAAATTCAGAATGGAAATTGCTGAAAATAAGCAGCAATGAAATTACCTTAACAAAAAGATGCATAACTTATGAAAAGAGAATAATAATAATAACGGAAAAGATACATAGTTATCGTGCTCGGTTGATCCAGTGCCTCAACTTCAGAACAGCTGATCGTCTGAAGGATATGACGCAGAATTTTTTGATCTTCTCACTGCCTTTAAATATTCAGTAGCCCTAGAACTTCAGGACTTGCTTAGGATGGCTTCCAAGTTTCCCCAATGATTTATCCAGTGCAATGTGGAAATCACTAAAAGGAACCAGCTCTGTCCTGCAGTTTTGGAGAAATTCATATGCATCCACAGTTCAAGCACACTATCTTGAAGATAAACTCTTTTTTGTTTACCTATGCAGGTCGTGGATCCTGTTGAGGATGCTGTCGACTTTATCTTGAGAAAAGAGTGCGGTTCTTGACATCACTTAGACAAAAGATGCCTTTTCTTTCTGTGGTATCTGAACAATTGTCACTTCTTTGGAAGCCGATACGATCTTCCATTCTGTGTTTTCCCTATCATAAAAAGTAACTTCCATTAGCTAGTCTTCTATTGATATTGCTCATCGTGTATGTATGACGTTCCTTGAAGGCGGTCCACATCCCACTTGAATTAGGTTAGATCAAATGAATAATTTATGGTTCTTCTTACTCTTTTCTCAATGCATGCGATGTCGATTACATGATTTTTGGGAAACTATCCCAATGTTCTTTGTTACGTGTATATGAGAATTGTAATTGGCAAATCTGAAACCTTTATGGACCCTTACCAAACAAGGCGATGTTTGGATCTCCAAATTCAGCCGTAGTAGATGGACCTCATGTTGCATAAGATTAGTTGGAGATTGGATGGCATGATGCAAAACAAATTAAGAATGGAAATTGGTGAAAATAAGCAGCAACGAAATTACCTCAACGGAAAAGATGCATCACTTATGAAAAGAGAAAATAATAAGAAGGGAAAAGATACAGTTTTCGTGCCCGGTTGATCCAGCGCCTCTGAACTTCAAAACAAGCTGATCGTCCGAAGGATATGACGTAGAATTTTTCCATCTTCTTACCGCCCTTATATATTCAGTAGCCTTAGAACTTTGGGACTTGCTTAGGATGGCTCCCATGTTTCCCCAGTGATTTATCCAGTGCAACGTGGAAATCACTAAAAGGAACAAGCTCGGTCTACAGTTTTGGACAAATTCATATGCACCACAATCCAAACACACTATCTTGAGGATGAATACTATTGAAAATTACTATAAAGATATGGAGACCTAAATACAGCAATTTGAGTATTTTTTACAAAAGATGAACTCGTATTTTAACTTCCCATCATGCACTAGTTCCAGCAAGTGATCTATCGTTCTTCTGCACTCTGTTATATCATTTGAACTGATCCAATTATGCAGTCAAAATCCCCTCAAACAAAGATCCTGCAAACCATAAGAATCATTATTGCATTGGTTTATACATTCCTCTTAGTCTCAAGTCCAGGGATAATTTTTTTTTTGGCTCAAATTTGGTTGCGTCATATACTGAAATTGAGATTTTGGGCCAAATTTAAACAAAAAATAAAACTATTAGGGCATTGCCAAGACTGAGACCGAAACATAAATAAGTCAAATTGTAAGGCTTGACTGAAATAACCTCATAACCATAGGAAGAAATTTTAGTTCGCTGCTTCTTAATTTACCTTGAAGATAAAAAATGAAGTTGACATTGTAATTGGTTTCTTAGACAACCCACCATATGTCACCATGGTTCCTCCCCGCCTGAGAACAAAACTAGATCAGCTCTCTTCAGAAAGATAAGGTAAGCACTCGACACAAATTTAACACTTGTTGCACCTCAAAAATTTCATCACCGAGGAAGCAGCATTGCCACTAACGCAGTTTAATCCAAGGGTAGGTTCTTTTAGATCACCCTAGTACAAAGTCAATAAGATGTAAATAAAGAACTCAAGTGCCAATGGCCAAAAATGGATGTGTCCATGCATAAAAATATGGTAGATTGGGTTAATGGATGGACGGTTCCAGTAGACTCTTGACACTCTTTACTTCTAATTGGCTCTCAATGAACACTTCTTCAGCACCAAATTCCTTCAACGCCTCTTTTGCTTCATCAGAGCCAACTCTGTCGCAGGAAAAAGACTGTCATCAAAACAAAGTAAAAACCAAATTTAGTTACTGATATGCAGTGCTAACTGCTAAGTTGGAAAAGAAATCAAGAATTCTACCTAATTCGTCCTCAGATTTCATAGCAGGAACTAAAGAGCTGGCTGATGAGAGCCCTACTAAATTAATGTGTCAAGCACCACGAAGTGTTTTCTGACCACTTTTGTGTCTCATCACGGAATTAAGAAAAATGGAGGAAAATTTCACTCCAACGAAGTTGCCAAACAGAGAGAGGTCTTAGATTTACTAAAAGGAAGTTCCACCAGCAACCAAAAAAGATGGAATTACCAATGCCCCTGCAGTATGATGATCTATATATACAAGCAATCAACATCTAGAACGCATGATGACTACAAAAAGCAGAATCAACAGTAACAAGTCACTTCTGATAAGCAATGTAGAAACGTATCTTTGGTTTAGAGATTTTAGATACGTGATCCTATGGAAAGTCATGGTTGAGACTGCAGATCATTGATTCGATCATGAAAGCATTCGGAAGTATAGTACATCGTGTAATCACTTAGGCCTTGTTTGGCTCACCTTGGAGTAATAAACAAGAAATGGAATGCCATTGCAGCTCATCTTTGGATGGATTTATGATCATAGAATCAAAGTGCCTAGTTAATGGATACTCCTAATGCAGAACTGGATTGCTCAGGCAGAGGTGGTACTGGGATTCCTAGGAGGAAAAAACATTCACGAACCCAACACGCTCAGTACTCTTGAGCTTCATAAATCTTTAAATCCTAGAAAGCCAGAACTCCCCCCCCCTCTCTCTCTCTCTCTCTCTCTCTCTCTCTCTCTCCATTCAACATCTTCAAATCCTTCCGTGGGAGTTTCGCCTGCATCTTGATTCCATGGCCCTCACATTCCTCTACAAGGTGAGATTATTTCTCTTTCTTGCTATTATGAAACTAGTCTGGTCTAAAAGGAACAAGCTCGGTCCTGTAGTTTTGGAGAAATTCATATGCACCACAATCCCAACACACTATCTTGAGGATGAATACTATTGAAAATTACTATAAATATATGGAGACCTAAATACAGCAATTTGAGTAGTTGTTATGAAAGACAAACTCGTATTTTAACTTCCCATCACGCACTAGTTCTAGCAAGTGATCTATCGTTCTTCTGCACTCTGTTACATCATTTGAACTCATCCAATTATGCAGCCAATATCCCCTCAAAGAAAGATCCTGCAAACCATAAGAACCATTATTGCATTGGTTAATACATACCTCTTAGTCTCAAATCCAGGGATAATTTTTTACGCTCAAATTTGGTTGCGTCACATACTAAAATTGAGATTTTGGGCCAAATTTAAACAAAAAATAAAACTATAGGGCATTGCCAAGACTGAGACCGAAACGTAGACAAATCAAATTGTAATGCTTGACTGAAATAACCTCATAACCATAGGCAGAAATTTTAGTTCGCTGCTTCTTAATTTACCTTGAAGATAAAAGATGAAGTTGACACTGTAATTGGTTTCTCAGATAGCCCACCATGTCACCATGGTTCCTCCCCGCCAAAGAACAAAACTAAATCAGCTCTCTTCAGAAAGATAAGGGAAGCACTCGACACAAATTTAACACTCGTTGCACCTCAAAAATTTCATCACCGAGGAAGCAGCATTGCCACCAATGCAGTTTAATCCAAGGGCAGGTTCTTTTAGATCACCCTAGTACAAAGTCAATAAGATGAAAATAAAGAACTCAAGTGCCAATGGCCAAAAATGGATGTGTCCATGCATAAGAATATGGTAGAATGGGTTAATGGATGGACGATTCCAGTATAATCTTGACATTCTTTACTTCTAATTGGCTCCCAGTGAACACTTCTTCAGCATCAAGTTTCTTCAATGCCTCTTTTGCTTCATCAGAGCCAGCTCTGTCACAGGAAAAAGACGGTCATCAAAGCAGAGTAAAAACCAAATTTAGTTACTAATATGCAGTTCTAACTGCTAAGTTGGAAAAGAAATCAAGAATTCTACCAAATTCGTCCTCAGATGTCATAGCAGGAACTAAAGATCTAGCCGATGAGAGTGCTGCTAAATTAATGTTTCAAGCACCACGATGTGTTTTCTGACCACTTTTGTGTCTCATCACGGAATTAAGAAAAACGGAGGAAAATTTCACTCCAAGGAAGTTGCCAAACAGAGAGAGGTCTTAGATCTACTAAAAGGCCCCTGCAGTATGATGATCTAAATATACAAGCAATCAACATCTAGAACGCATGATGACTGCAAAAATAGAAGAAGCAGAATCAACAGTAACAAGTCACTTCTGATAAGCAATGTAGAAACATATCTTTTCACTTCACACTACAACTAACTGCCTCTGTCTTCAATAGATTCAAAAAACAACTCCTTCTAGTCTTTCTACACATTTTACCTCATCACAAAACCTCATCTTTATATTGGGAGATTGAAGGGTGTTAGTTGATTTAGCTAAACCAACCTAAAGTACTGTCTTATTTTCTTTGATAAATTCAACATCATTAGTTGCTCAAAATGCCCTCATAACAAAACCATTCCGGCATGCCAATGCATGTACTAATGCTCAGTTAGCCACATAAATTCCTACCCATTGTAGCACCTACCCAGAGTTAAAATTTCCTCGAATCAGTGATCACACCCTAGTGTTACTTCAAGCTTAAATGGTCAGCTACGGTAACACAAGCTAGATCCACTTCTCCATGTTATTCGATGCAAGAGATCAATCAATCACACCACCTTCCAAAAACAAACCTGAGATACCAAAATGCTAAATATTGTGGCGCATTTTCGATTTGTAAATTGATATAACACTACCACAACCAAACATAATCAATAAATTTGTGCATCTGGCAATTGTTCATAACTTCTAGTCCATCAGCAACCCTCATAATTAGAACAGGAAAAGACAGAGTTGCCACAAGTAATTCAATCCCCAAAGAGTTCCAACTTGTCATCACTGAGCTTGAATTTCAGATACAACTCGGGCTGCACAACCATCCAAAGCTACTATAGAAGCTAAGTAGACAAGGAGCTCAATGCATTCCGAAAAAAAAAAAAAAAAAAAAAAAAAAAAAGGCTTGCTAGCAATGGTTAAGGCATATAACTAAAAAGAGAAATAAAAGCAAACCCACACATACCCTTGCTATTTAAAGTCTACACAAAAGTTTTAAACAGCAATAGTTCGACAAAAGTTATATCGTGTCGAGGTTACTGAAAGCTTTCAAAAGTTATAAGGATAAAGTTATGTATCTAATAAAATTGCTATTGAAGATGTCTAGGTAATACAGAGGAGCAAGCAAAGTTAATAAAAATCACTCAAGTTCTCAGGGATTTGAGTAATCGCAGAGAAGTCCTCTCCATAAATCTTCTTAGTTGTCTATGTTCAACACTGTTTCACTCGAAACGAGAACTCCAACAACTTGACTCTCTCTCTCTCTCTCTCTCTCTCTCTCTCTCTCTCTCTCTCTCTCTCTCTCCAGTTGACCCTCTTTCTGCTTGTGTCTTTTCTATGCAGAAACGTTCTGTCAATTGATGAGTACACTAGCTACTTTGATGCCATCGATCCACTGGCACCGTACAAGAGATGGACAACTAAGCCAGGCATTGACCAGAATAGCACTTCTAATATGATAGGAAAGAGAAAAACTGTTGTGCAAACACAGAGAGTTCAGGCAACATTTGTAGTCAGTGATTCTATTGACTGGAGCAGAGATACTCAGGTTGTGACCTCTCTAAAGGATCTTGTCCTTTCTTAGATTATCTAATTCGGCTGTCAAGTACATACGGAGCTTTTCGTCACGCAAGTTTTAAATCTTTGAACTGACTATCAAAAGACACTAGGCTCTGTTTGGTTGTTCAACAACTACTCTGCTACTTTAGTCACCATCTTTTTAAAAGTGTAGGGGGTGCTGACATCTAGTTTAGAAAAAGTGATAAAATGGAGTGTTATCATCTATCTGTCTGTGTACATTAAAAAAATTCCGCGATACTTAAGTCTGGATTTAGGTGCTCTGTGACATATTGAGAACTGGTGGGCTTCCTGGAAGGGAGGCTGGAAAGCAACCGCACCTGTTTTTTGCAAATAATGACCTTGAATACCAGGTAAGCTATGCCATTTGTGAAGCCAGCTGCAATCTCGAGTTTTTGAATCCTTAGTGGAACTAAAGACTGGCTGATGACTAGCTGACAAAGTGCAAAGGCAGGCTACTTTTCCTGCCGAACCTTTGGGTATGGGAGCTTTCAGGATGCGTTAGAAGCAATCTATAATAGGTAAGATAGGTTTCAGCTTCTCAATGTTTAGTTCTGCATGGAGTTTGATCCAATATTCTCCACACACAAAAAAATTAAAGAATGGCCTATAAGATCCTTGTGTGGGCCTAGTTTACCTCAATGCAGCATAGTGACATGCATTAATCTCCAATCTTGTGTTATGCATTGTTTACTTGTCCCTGTTATGCAGAATACATCCCATTCCGCTAGCGTATACATCGTATGGGAGGCCAAATCCATTTGTCTATGGAAATGCTTTGAGACCGTGTTAAGGAATCTTATGCCATCTTTGTTAAGCAACCTAGATTTGGAGAATAATACGTACTCGGAATTCGTTGTTTCATAACACTATACATGATAAGAGATAACCCAAAAATCAACATTAGAGGTGCACGATGGGTATATATCATACTGAGAATTGTATTTTATCATATCAGTAATTTTATTTCCGGACATAATCACCAGTATTGATAACAACTCCTTCAGGTAGGAGATCCTTGGTTTTCTATATTAACAAGGACTGGGGTATTCAAGCGAAAAGATAATCATTCAGAATTTTCTGCGGACTTGGTAGGTATTCGTACTCTTAACAAAATCAAGACATTTCTCTATCTGTCTCTCATCTATCCTTGTATGTACATTGGGGTGAGTTGATGGTAGGTTACTAAATAAGCGAATTGTGTGCATTCTAGCATGTTCACTTCTTTGGTTTAGAGATTTTAGATACGTGATCCTATGCAAAGTCATGGTTGAGACTGCAGATCATTGATTCCACCATGAAAACATTCAAAAGTATGGTACATCGTGTAATCACTTAGGCCTTATTTGGTTCACCTTGGAGTAAAAAAAAAAAAAAGGAAATGGAATGCCATTGCAGCTCATCTTTGGATGGATTTATGATCATAGAATCAAAGTGCCTAGTTAACGGATACTCCTAGTGCAAAACTGGATTGCTCAGGTAGAAGTGGTAACGGGATTCCTAGGAGGAAAAAAACATTCAGGAGCCTAACACGCTCAGTACTCTTGAGCTTCATCATCTTCAAATCCTACAAAACCAGAACTCTCTCTCTCTCTCTCTCTCTCTCTCTCTCTCTCTCTATTCATCATCTTCAAATCCTTCCTTGGGAGTTTCACCTGCCTCTTCATTCCATGGCCCTCACATTCCCCTACTAGGTGAAATTATTTCTCTCTCTCGCTATTGTGAAACTTGTCTGGTCTGTTAATGGAGACGCCAACTATGTGCATCATGTTGGCTTGGGTGGGGATATAAAGTTCCATTAACACACTTGGCTGAATTGCTGTCACTCCATTTGTTCTCGTGATTGGGTCTTTGACTCAAAACACAATAATAATAAGCATATCACAATGGCTTGAGGTAACAGCTGTAAAGTAGTTTGAAGTTGCGCGGGAATGGCTTTCTCTTCATTGTTGCAGATTATGTGTGAAATGCTTTACTCAATTTTGAGGAACTTTGTGTAATGTGTTTGTGAAATGATTGTGTGAAATGTATGATCATTTTAGATGACAATAATTGGGAAATTGTCGGGCATCGTTTGTGGTTCTTCATTCTATTTCTATCCCTAGTTTTTCATTAGCCACTTTAGATATGTGGATGGAAGAAATATTTTACACATTCCATTTCTGACGTGTTTTTACCTCAAATTGCATCTCACATCGGACATTTCTCCCTTCATATGTAAATTGAAACCAAACAATAGAGAATGAACCCCACATCTACGAATTTGATTGCTTAGATTGAGATTCCTTTTCATGATTCCATGGCCATGAACCAGACATGGCCTCAAGTGGTTTTGAGCTGTCAGCGTGGATAATCCTCCCATACTTACATACATTGATTTGCTATGCTCTAGGTGATCGGTCAATTCTAAATCGGTTGGATGAAACATGATTGAATCTTTTCCTTCTTCAGCCTAGCAGAATGTCAGTATTTTCAAAATATGCCCAATTGAAAGCAACTTTTATGGGGAATTTGACTTCTCTCCAAATTTTCCAAGGTTAAAAGTGTATCCAAAAATCGCTTACCCTAGTTGAACTCTTTTATGCTTACCTATGCAAGTCGCGGACACTGTGGAGGACGCTGTCAACTTTATCTTGAGAAAGGAGTGCGATTCTCGACACAAAAGACGTCTTTTTCTTTCTGTGGTTTCTAAACATTATCAATTCTTTGGAATCCGACACAATCTTTCCATTCTGTGTTTTTTCATATCTTAATTAGTGACATTATCAATTCTTTGGAATCCGACACAATCTTTCCATTCTGTGTATTTCGCTTATTGCGTTTCACATATGTCGTTCCCCAAAGGCAGTCAGCATCCCATTTGAATCAAGTAGAATTAAAGGAATAATTTATGGTTCTTCTTGCTCTTTTCTCAACCTATGCAATGTCAATTACATACTTGATTTTTGGGAGATGTCCCAATCTTCCTTCTTACATGTATATGCGATGTGACATAATTAGGACAATTTTTCATAAATGTCAGGATATCATGTTTATCTGATGGTAGACTTGTTAAAATTGGTTATAAGACTATTTTTTTGATTTTATTAATGACTTAAATTCAAAATAATATGGGTATTAAATAAGTTTACAAACTCTCACTTCATTTTGGATTTTCTTAAATTAGTTTAAATATGAAAGTGTTTTAGAAATATGAGTCAAATCATATATGAATTAGGTCGAGTATGAGTAACATGATTTGTATTGTATGAAAATAAGTCAAAATGAATGAAATATGTTAATTTAAATTTGACCATTTTCGACTAAATTCAATTTATGCATTTGTCGGGTCTAGCCAACGTCTTTTGTTATGGCATTGGAACCATCATTGCAACGTAAGGGTAACACCAGACTCGAGAGTCCCGCAGTCGGGAGGAGAAAACGATGTGATGGCGAATAAAGTCGGAGGGACATCAATCATTACACTACATCCTCAAAAAAGAATGGTGGTGTTGCTTAAAACACTTACCTTAACCTACCGAGCCAGCTCACTTTCCAGCAATTGGACTTCTAATTCTATGTTTAGACTTTTCAACTAACGGTGCCCCGTTAGTTGGTTAGTAATGAAAATTATTATCTTTCGGCCAAAAAAAAAAAAAACCTACCCCTTGAGGGAGGGAGGGAGCATTGCGGGGCATATATAGCGCTATACCAGGTGAAAATTCTCACTTCTTTGCAGGTCGCGTAAGCATTGGTGCAACATCATTCACCGATTTGCTCGGTTCTTCTTGTGAGGGTATATGTGCAAGCACCTACTTCCACTCACATTATATATCGCTGAATTCCATGTTGAATCATTTCGATCTCGCGCTCGGATCATATGATCAATTCATCATGATGAAAAGGTAAATTGGCTCTTGGATTGATGCTTCATAATATGTTTGTAGACTCACCGCTCGCATTGAACTACCTCCACAGAGTTTTCTTGATGGAGAACAATAACTATCCACAAACTCATCCGAGTTTCCAGTACTTTCCTTCTCCATCGGCATGGATCGATCCGAATTCCGTATCATCCGATGACAATAACACTCCAACGTGGGTTATTGTTGGTTTAGTCATTGTTGCCGTAATGCTTTGTGGTTTCCTTTTCTATTGCATCTACATCCAGAGGCGAGAGAAGAAACCGGGGCCGCCGGGGCCGCCGGGGCCGCAGGGCAGCCGGGCCGTTGGGGCCTCCGGGGCCGCGGGCGGTTGGGGCCGCGGGGGCCACGGGGCCAATGGGGCCGCTAGGACCGCCGGGCCGCCGGGGCACCCGGGCGCAGGGCCGCTGGGGGGAGTGCCGGTGGCCGTCGGGGAGTGCCGGTGGCCATGAGGGCGACGGCGGCGGTGAGGGCGGCGGTGGTGGTGAGGGCGGTGGAGGAGGCGAAGGCGGTGGCGGTGGCGTGGCGACAGCAGAGTGGGGGTGGCAACGGCTACAGTGGGGCAATTAGCCGGCACGGATGGCCCATTTATTTGTGAGAAGTGCAAGCATGGAAGAGTACCAGCTTTTTTCAAGTAGAAATGCCCTGACTGTGGGCACTGGATGGAGCGGCCTATCTAATCTAGACAATAAATGAGACAGAAATTACAATAGTCTTTCTTATCTTATTGTATGCTTATGAATTTAGAAGCTTCTATTTATGTTTGTGTGTGAAACTTGAATAATGCACGGTGATAGATTGTCTACTCTACTATACAATGTTGGAGATTCGACGCGATGAATAACTTTTGTGTTGAAGATTTTTCGAATTTCTTCTTATAATACATGAGCTGTTTTATGGTCATCTATAAATAAATTTTTGAATTATAACGAATTATAGCTATTTGCATTTCTTCGTAATTTCTATACAAAATGTCAAAAATTGACCAATCAATCCAACATACATAATAAAAGAGTTCCTGCTCTTGGTGGAGAACTGTTTGACATATTTGCTCTATTATTGCCTCATATTCCAAAGAGAGTCATCAGAACTAAGTCAGCTGGTGATACCGGCTAAATAGAACGGACTTATTTTATTTGATTTTTTGGGTGGGCTCGTACTCCAATCTGTTCGGGGGAACTATTAATCCCAACTCGAAATGAAGTGCTGAGGAAGGACATAACCAAGAAGTGTTCCGTGAGTGAATGGAAGTGCGATTGTGACATATAATCCTGAAAGTCTGACGATCAATGGATGAGACGACATCAATTGTTTCTCATAGGATCCAGCTAGCATAACGATTCCTTAATTTATATCGGTGTTGTTGTGGCTACAGTTTTCCATTGCCAAAAGATGGAAATCGGAAGAGCAAAAGGAGCAGTGGGATGGGATCCTTATAGTTTATCTAAAGAAATAAAATCCAACTGATGATGCCTAATGAAACCCCACATTGCCTTTTTAGTAACTTCCATTGTTCATCGATTTAATTAGGCTTAGCCTCGTCGCCCTATAAGGGACCATGCGCTAACTTGCAAGAAATCGAAACCAGTATATTGTCATGTACTATAAACTTCTTTATGACGCAAAAAAAAAACAGAAAAGTAAAAAGATAAACAATTATCGGGCTTAAACATTGCACTACTAGACAACCACACCACCGATCAAACACAAGGCTTGATAAAGTTGGAACATAAGGCAATCGAATGGCATGACCAGGATACGCAGAAGGCACAGTATATGATTTAGAAAAATAGAACGAAACATCCTATATAACAAATCAAATGAGTAGAATCGAGCTTTTAATAATGGAGTTGAATTGCGTTTAATTTCGAGCCCTATATACTATATTGAGTTAAGCTCGAGCACAGGGATTTGAAACTGAATTTTGTTCACATTCATGATTCGATGTCAAAGCGTTGATTTCAAGTCAGAGTTTACGTAGAAAAACTACTTCAAATCAATAAATAGCTCGATCGCATCTTTATAATTTTTTAGTTAAATTAAATACCTTATCTTACAGTCTTTAGGGCATTGACCCCACTAAAAATATATGATAGTTCCATCCCTGCATGCTGACAAGTATGATGCCAGTCGTCTACAAAATTTCACAAGCCTCCTCCGAAACATGAACATATCCAATCAAAGCACGACTCCTGAAAAATAAAACTGCAATCAATCTTGCAAGAAAGTTTGAAAAAGGAATATTGGGGCATCTCTTCTTATCGTGCCCCTGGACGAAACCGATTTGGACGAACCCCGCAGTAAACATCCATTTCTCAGATCATAATATAACACGAATTGAAGGGTTATTGACTGGGGCAGTTCTGGGAAAAGCAAGTAAAATGCTTTGGGCCGATGAGGACACGACTGGGGCAGAAATCATACTTTTTCACGACGACGAAGACCATAAAATCAAATGCTATTGGTCGATGAGACAAAAAATCAAAGATGGCTGACGCAAGCTTTCGGGACTGAGTGCAGGGTAGTCAAAGGAAAGTGCGGAAAATTTCCCTTACTTGATGGATTTCCAAAATTATTGATACAAAGTTCGAGAGAACCGGCAACAATTCATCAAAAATTAACCTAATGTAGAATCAATTTCTTCCCAAGATTAAATGGACCAAAATCGACTCAACCCCTATAATAACAGGCAATATATTCCCACAATATCATCTCGTAATGAATAAAAATAATGCCAAAATAATAAAAGCAAACAAAAGCAAACACGAGAAGTTTACGTGGAAAATTCAATGCGAAAAAAATTATGGACGATTTAAAAACTTTCACTAATCACAAAAAATAGTAAGATGCACAGAGGTTCTTCTTTAGTAATATATTAGAGATTCAATATCAACAATATAATGACATTTCGTCACTATAAAAGCGGATTAATATATATGAAGTAAGAAATCCTAATCGCGATTGGAGAAATTTGAGACAATTTAGAAAAAGTGTTCAATGAACAAAATGGATTGACAAATGAAACTGATGGACTCGCCTATCTCGACTCATCTGTCTCGGTCTTATAACAACATATTGAAATTTGAGTCAACTCCGACGATATTTGGCAGCCCATTTCCTGTCTTCTCCGAACGAGCAGCCTGCCTTTCTTTTCCTTTATTGCATTTTTGACTTTTTGACCTTTTCTTTTATTTATTAACATTAACAGGGCCCCACACAAGCAGACCCAGACAACATTAATATCTAGTACAGTCGATAAAAGAAAAGCATGACCGTCAATTTGATTGCCAGATAACCTATCAATAACTTATCAATGCCGTTAGAAATTTACCAACTTTGAAATGAATTAAAGAATAACCAACTCTTTGAAAATTTTACAAGCATCGTAAATAAATTGCAAACACTATAATAAGTCAATTTATAAACTTACCAACTTCTGCTCACTCTCCTTATCATTTTGATTTTGTCATTTGTTGATGATGTCTAAGCACCTCCTCCAAATGTCTCTTTTGCGTGTGATGAAATGAAACTCATTATGTGATCGACTTGAATCAGATGGTTAAAACAGGAGGGTTGTTTTTGGAGGCCTATAAGGACGAACTACGAGTAAAACGTAGCTTGTGATTGAGTGCTTGCAACAAGAAAAATCGAAATACATTGAGTGTTCTTGAGATCTATCTCTTTGCTGCTTCATTATAATCTATTTAGTTTTGATCCTAAAAGTTAGCAAGGGTGCCGAAATCATTTGTATACGCACGGAAGAAGTGGTCGTGCTTAGAGAGAATGCAATTGTTTAGGTAAGAGACGAAATATGCAAATAATTATTTGTAAACACTTTGGTTAATTATTTTGGGGGAGAATATGTCTACCGTGTTGTGTGCACAAGGTGTGAGAACGGCTAAGAGATCTAATAATTATTTAGTCTATAGTGAGATAGCCATAGGAGGAGTCGAGTCCGCGCAATACAAAGTTCTTGGCAATTGCACTATTGGCTGAAGTTACAAATTTCAATCTAATGGGGCTGCTAGAGCTAGAAGAGAAAGCATATCCTAATTGAAACTCTATAAATAGCTTTTGTAATTTCTTTTTCCCTAAACTCTATAAGTTCCTTATTGCAAATTAACAGTTTAATTGCATAGAAAAAAACATTTTTAAATAAGGTGCTGGTTCTAGAAAGATAAATATTTTTATATGTATAAAAACACTTCACCCCTTCTTTTATGTATTTGGACCTAACAATATGGATTGCCATGTCGGAGGTGTCAAATTTTGTAATACTACAGTAATGTCACTTGCGAGCCTTGTTAATAATTTAAAGGATTTTACTGAGGACAATGAAAAAAAAAATCATTATTTTTGAAATTTTTTATGAGAACTTGAGATGGAGTTCGAAGCTTTACACTATAATTTAGTTTTTAATATTAGAGTTGAATCGAGCCTGATGCGAGTATATCTATTGTATTGAGTTGAGTGCGAGCATGAGATTGAGAAAATCAAATTGTCATATTTCCGAGATAATTGCACAATTTGTCCTAAAATTATTATAGCGAAATTTCAAACCTATCAAGGTATAAACTTTTTAATTGAAATAACGTAGTCTTAAACTTATAAGGGGAAATGCAATAAAACATTTCAGCTAAAACTCTTTGAATTCATCTAACGTGGCGTTTCAATTATTTTTGACTATTTAAGTATAACGACGACAGCATGACATGATAAGACGACGTTGTTTTTCTTATGATTTAAGCACCCAATAGAGAAATGTCAATAGGCTTATTTTTGGAATTTAATGCGCTCCCTTGTGCCTTATTGTAGGCCAAGGCACGAAATAACATAATGGGAATCTATCCTTGTCCGAAAGTAGATGCACTAGTGGAAGGACCGCTTGTCACTTCCATGTCATCAACGAGGCTATCTAATCATTCATTGTCTCGGTAAAAGACGATGATCACATGCTTCCGTTGGCCGGCGATAGTACGCTGCTAAGCTGTCATCAAAATAGGATTGCATCTCCATCATTTTCTCCGTTTGTTTGTTGATGCGACGGCTAAGAAAAGTGGTCCGTCCATGTCGCTACTTTTGGCTTTACATAATCTCCTCTATTCAAAAGATGTTCTAATTTCCAATCTAATTTTTGACTACGACGACCATAAAAACAGATGCCATTGGTCCATGAGAAAAACTAAATGTTGGCTGATGAAAAGCTGTTTAGAATATAATAGCCTATAGAGCACAAAGATATTTTGATTTACTTTTGGCTTAGATGATTAATTAATACAATCGAGAGTGAAGATGGAACTACAGCACAAATGTAAAGGGAGTGTATCTTCGATTAAGAGAATGATTTAAAATAAATTTCATAAAAATAATTATTTATATTGCTTATAAAAATAAACGAACTAAAAATTTGTTTACCTTCCACGAAAAATATCTAGACATAAATTATTATGAAAAATAAAACTATTTCTTATTAAATAATTATTTCGAGTGATATAAACGATCATTTTTAAGAAAATATTTATCGAATTATTTATTTTTTGAGAAACAAAAAAAGTCTAAATTACTAAATTGATTCAAAAATTATTTTCTTAGGTTGGGGTCAAAGTGGAATTCCATGTTGAATTATGCTCACCGAATGAAGCCCATCTCTTAAAATAACATATATGTTGTACGTGTAAGAAAGGGAATGCGTCTCTAATCAACGTATACAAAGCGAATAATGGAAAACAAGGGATAGAAACAAGACGAAGAACCACATAAGATCCCTAGACATTTTTCCGATTATTGTCCTCTATTTGATTTTACCGTTTGGGATTCCTTTCATGATTCCATGACCATTAACCAAACATTACATTAAGTGTTTTGAGGTGTTAGCGTGGATAATCTTCCATTCACTTATAATCTTCCATTTTGCGAGGCCCATCTCTTCGACCTAGCAAGATGCCAGTATTTCAAAATCGTGCATGATAGGAAGCCACTTTTGTGGGGAATTTGTTTTCTCTCTAAATTTTCCAAGGCTAAAAATGAATTTGAAAATCGCTCATCCCTGTCCAACTCCTTTATCTTGAGAAAGGAGTGCGGTCCTTGACATTGTCTAGACAAAAGATGCCTTTTCTTTCCATGGTATCTGAACAATCGTCAATTCTTTGGAAGCTGACACGATCTTTCCATTATGTGTTTTCCCTCTGCATCCCATTTGAATTAGGTTAGATCAAATGAAGAATTTATGGTTCTTCTTGCTCTTTTTCTCAATCCATGCCGTGTTGATTGCATGATTTTTGGGAATTATCCCAATGTTCCTTATTACTTGTATATGAGAATCGTAATTGGCAAATCTGAAACCGTTCTAGACCCTCCCAATACCAAGCGGGCCGATGTTTGGATCTCCAAATTCAGCCATCATGTTTTGGCAGAGCATGAGATTAGTTTTAGATTGGAAGGCATGATGCAAAACAAATTCAGAATGGAAATTGCTGAAAATAAGCAGCAACGAAATTACCTCAACAGAAAAGATGCATAACTTATGAAAAGAGAATAATAATAACGGAAAAGATACATTGTTGTCATGCCCGGTTGATCCAGTGCCTCAATATCAGAACAGCTGATCGTCTGAAGGATATGACGTAGAATTTTTTGATCTTCTCACTGCCCTTAAATATTCAGTAGCCTTAGAACTTCAGGACTTGCTTAGGATGGCTTCCAAGTTTCCCCAATGATTTATCCAGTGCAATGTGGAAATCACTAAAAGGAACCAGCTCCGTCCTGCAGTTTTGGAGAAATTCATATGCATCCACAGTCCAAGCACAGATACACTATAAAGATATGGAGACCTAAATACAGCAATTTGAGTGGTGGTTCCCTAAGACATACTCGTATTTTAACTTCCCATCCTGCACTAGCTCGAGCAAGTGATCTATCATTCTTCTGCACCCTGTTACATCATTTGAACTCATCCAATTATGCAGCCAAAATCCCCTCAAAGAAAGATCCTGCAAACCATAAGAACCATTCTCTCATTGATTTATGTACTCCCCTTAGTCTCGACTCCAAGGATAATTTTTTTCGCTCAAATTTGGTTGCGTCAAATACTGAAATTGAGATTTTGGGCCAAATTTAGACAAAAAAAAATAAAACTATAGGGCATTGACCAAGACCAAGACCGAAACGTAGACAAATCAAATTGTATGGCTTGACTGAAATAACCTCCTAACCATTGGTGGAAAATTTAGTTTGCCGCTTCTTAATTTACCTTGAAGATAAAAGATGAAGTTGACACTGTAATTGGTTTCTTAGACATCCCACCATATGTCACCATGGTTCCTCCCCGCCTGAGAACAAAACTAAATCAGCTCTCTACAGAAAGATAAGGGAAGCACTAAACACGAATTTAACACTTTGTCACACCTCAAAAATTTCATCACCAAGGAAGCAGCATTGCCACCAACGCAGTTTAATCCAAGGGCAGGTTCTTTTAGATCACCCTAGTAGCAAGTCAATAAGATGTAAATAAAGAACTCAAGTGCCGATGGCCAAACATGGATGTGTTTCATGCATGAGAATATGGTAGAATGGATTAATGGATGGATGATACCAGTAGACTCTTGACATTCTTTATTTCTAATTGGCTCTCAGTGAACACTTCTTCAGCACCAAGTTTCTTCAACGCCTCTTTTGCTTCATCAGAGCCAGCTCTGTCACAGGAAAAGGACGAACATGAAAGCACAGTAAAATTCAAATTTAGTTACTGATATGCAGTGCTAACTGCTAAGTTCGAAAACAAATAATGAATTCTACCAAATTTGTGCTCAGATGTCATAGCATGAACTAATAACCTGGCTGAGAGAGCCCTACTAAATTAATGCGTCAAGCACCGCAAAGTGTTTTCTGACCTCTTTTTGTGTCTCATCACAGAATTAAAAGAAAAGGAGGAAAATTTCACTCCAAAAGAAGTTGCAAAGCAGAGAGAGGTCTTAGATATACTAAAAGGAAGTTTCCACCAGCAACCGAAAAAGATGGAATTACCAATGCCCAGCAGTATGATGATCTAAACATACCAGCAATCAACGTCTAGAACACATGATGACTGCAAAAATAGTAGAAGAAGCATCAACAGTAACAAGTCACTTCTGATAAGCAATGCAGAAAGATCTCTGTTCAATTCACACTACAGTTAACTGCCTTCGCCTTCGATAGATTCAAAAAACAAGTCCTTCTAGTCTTTCCAAATACATGTTACCTCATCACAAAACCTCATCTTTATATTGGGAGATTAAAGGATGTTAGTTGATGTACCTACACGAACCTAAAGTACCTTCTTATTTTCTTTGATAAGTTCAACATAATCATTTCCTCAAAATGCCCTCATAACAGAACCATTCTTGCATGCCAATGCATGTACTAATGCTCAGTCAGCCACATAAATTCCTGCCCATTGTAGCACCTAGCCAAAGATTATAATTTCCTCAAATCAGTGATCACACTCAGTGTTACTTCAAGCTTTAAAGGGTCAGCTACAGTAACACAAGCTCAAGGTCCACTTCTCCCTGTTATTTGATGTAAGAGATCTCAATCAATCACACCAGCTTCCAAAAAACAAACCAGAGATACCAGAATGCTAAATATTTTGGCACATTTTCAATTTGTAAATTGATATATCACCGCCACAACCGAACATAATCAACATATTTGTGCATCTGGCAATTGTTCATAACTTTTAGTCCACCAGCAACATTCATAATTTGAACAGGAAAAGACAGAGTTGCCACAAGTAATTCAGTCCCCAAAGAGTTCCAACTTGTCATCACAGAGGTTGAATTTCAGATATATTTCAGGCTGTGTAACCATCAAAAGCTACTTCAGAAGCTGAGTAGACAAGAGCTCAATGCGTTCCAGAAAAAAAAAAAAAAGGGCTTCCTAGCAATGGTTAAGGCAGATCGCAGAAAAGAGAAATAAAAGCAAACCCACACATACCCTTGCCATCTGAAGTCTACACAAAAGTTTTGAACAACAGTAGTTTGACAAAAGTTATGTGTATCAAGGTTACTGAAAGCTTTCAAGAGAGCACCTGTCCCTGATTATGTTGATGCTATGGATGCCACGGGATTTCGCAATTTGGATGAGGCATCGACCCACCATACTCGTAGCCCCATTTTGCACAATGGAATCCCCTAATGATCCCAGCTGATTAGGACAACTTAGGATAAATTGCTTATGGTGAAAGTTGGGGGACAGCTAAGAGACTCCTGTACGGTCTATATACCTGGTTCCAAAGAGGTGAAGTCTTCAAGCATTCTCAAAGCGGTCGGAGGTTTAATTGAAATTGTCGCAGCATATTCAACAGGAGAATTCTTATCAATTTTTTGCCATACACTCTGGTCTTTCACAATGTAAGTCTGCCATGTCCCTGAGCAGAAAAGTTATTTCACCTTTCAACACACTCAAATTTACAATGGGCTAAGTGCTAGGCACAGATGTTCGGCATAACAAAACAAGTCAGTACTAATGGAATGCAAAAGTATCTTTTATTTAAGACGACAATCACTAAGATGTGTATAACAGTTTCAATCTTTCTTTTGGTTGATATTTCACTCGTTTCTGTTCTGCATCTAATCAAATTAAACGTTAAACATGCTGCATCAAATATAGAAGATTATATCCTTTGGCTGAGTAAGAAATTGTTCAGAAGTGATCAACTAGATGAGCATGGCTGATGCACAGTTAATCTGGTATCATTTTAAAACTTAGGTAATACTGAAAGAATGTTTTACCAAAAGAGAGTGGAGATGGAATGACCAAATCGCCAGGAGAAAGATCCTTCACGGCAGAGCCAACTAAGTGTACTTCGCCAACTCCTTCACGTCCTCCGACTGCGGGCAGTTGTGGCCTCACCGGATACACACCTAGATCAAAGTTTATGCATGAATTATCAAATAAACCTCACACAAAGTTATAATACATGGATGAATTATGATCTGACTTTGTAACTACGTAACAATGTACCTCAGGAACTGGGGCAACAATTGTCAAGTCAAACAGTGAAGTCATAAAAGATGCATTAGCCGCCTCAGAATCTCGCAGTTACTTTTATTCTCTTCCAATATCTCAGCAACCAAAGAGAAACTCATCCTGACATATAATCCACTCGTAGATCAAGTCCATGGGTGAATAATCAGTAAGAAGGCACCGATCGCGCATGAGCCATAAATAGGACATTATCGCAAACCATTTTAGTTTTTGTCGTGAATTCAGGTTACTTTCTAAGGATGAAGCGAAGCCTAAAATCAAATTTATAGGACACAGAAGACATCACAGATATGTAAGTAGCCTCGAAGTCCCCGAAACATCGAACTCCTCCGCGATATGCTCAGTCCACCATCAAACAGAAGCTCAAGGCAGGTCAACCTCGAGCGAAACAGCAGTAACGCAGGAGAAACGTTAACCTTCGATGCTGTTGATGTCGGAAGGATTGATAGGCGCGGCGAGCATTCTGACGCACACGTCATTCTCCTTCACCAAAACTGGCGGAACCTCCACCACTCTGCAACAGAAAACCAGAAAAAACGAAGCTCCTTAGTATCGCCAAGAGCACACAATGCACGAGCACACGCAATCGGAATCACACACACACACACACACACACACACACACACACACACACACACTCAATCACTCAATCGGTGGATTAGCTGAGCTGTCTTCTGACCTGGTGACGGCGTCCGGGGGACCTTGCTGCTCGTACACCACCGCCCTGGACGGCGGCGACACGAGGGCGGAGAAGGCCCTGACGATGCCTAGGGCTCGGGCCGAGTGAGTCGGAGCGGTGGAGAGCTTCGGGAGGCGACCAAGCAGGGGCAGGGATTTCGTCAGTGCTCTCGAAGACGCTGTTGCTCTCGCCGCCACCGCCATCTATCTCCTGCTCGCTATCGCCGATCAACTCTCTCTCTCTCTCTCTCGATCGATCAATCGATGTTACGGATCCACTCGCTCGGCGTCTGCACCAGTTCTCGCACCATCGACGAGCATTTTAAACAGAACTAAAGAGGAGGAGGAGGAGGATGGGGAGGAGGATTGTTTGGGCCGAGTTGGGCCCGGCCCGTGATGAGAGCCCGTCTAAAACTCTATAAATGGCGCCCTTCCTCCTCAGCGCTTATTCTTCCATGAAGTTTCCTCTCACGCAAGTCGCGAGTGGTGGCCTCATCGGCCGAACCGAATGTAATAGAGGAGAAGATCTTCAGCGTTAAAGGCTCGGATTGCTTAATAAGGTACACAAACCTTTGTATTCTCCTGCTACATGTTCAGTCTTCTAGCTACGTCGATCGGGAAGCCGCCTCGGCCAACAATAATGTCCTTATCAAATTTCCGGAACGGCATTTGACCGAAAAAATTAAGAATTCCAGAGCGGTCCATTCGGTGCGGGGTTTCGGCCGGAACCGGGTAGGACGCTATCCATGCCCAGAATTGGAAGAAAGAAATAATCACTTCAGTGGGTGTAGCTTCTTCTTTTTCTTCTTCTTTTTTGCCTCCTCTTAAATTAAATTTATATATTCAAAAATAGCATGTGCAGTTGAATTTCATGAGAATCTCATTGGATTGATAGTTCGAATTCATTTAGGTAAATTACTAAGTTCATCTTTCAATTCTTTGAAATTCTTTATTGTCATCCCCTTGACATAACTTAATTTGCTCGTGATGATTGCTTCAAATATATCTCTAATGCCTGTCAATGCCACATTAACATGATACTCTTCCAAATCACTCTACATGATATTTGAGGACAATTCTTGCTTAAGGGGGCTTCTTTTTATGTTTCTTCGGTAAATACTTCTCCTAATAAGCATGTCATGGTCGTACACCCGAAAAATATCATTCTTGCTCCCACGTCAAACTTCCCTCCTTTTAACGTTAGTAATAACCTAACACATTCATAGAACTAGCCAATGTTCATTGGAGTTAAAACATTCACTCAAGTAAACTTCTTTTTCTCTCCCGGTCTAATCTAAAGGATTTTCGCTCACTATTGTTGCTTTCCTTTTCTCATCGTAGTGAATAAATTTACTTATAGCTACAAATTTTGGGAGAACATCATCACCACTCAAGCCAGCAGGATGTTCAATACGTGGTTCTATGACTTCTCCAAAATTCGGTGAAAACTTTCCTCTTTTTATGTAGGTGCATATCTAAATTTGAGAGCATTTATCTTTTGGTCTAAATCTAGTTCTTGGAGTTCTTTTAAAAGAATTCAATTTGTTGTGCACTATTGTTGTTGTTTCAATATGACGATTGTATTGAGAACGTCAAATCTAAGTGCATAGTACAAGCCATAGTTTCTAGAAGAAAATATCTTGGCATATGCTTATCACTTATGGTTTCAGTGATCGGCTATCGATTGTTTTTTGATAATATAATAGATTTGACCTTTTGAGAATGGAGCATGCTTAGAATTGCAAATCATACTCTTTTGTTTTTGAGGTTTTTGTTTGATTTTGCAGCCCTTTTAGGATTTATTTTGCTTGGAATCTTTCTATGTTTCTCTCGTGTTTGATTATAATAAAAGGAGAATTTTTTTTAACCCAATAAAAAAGCTCGGTCGATAACTTACGTGATTAGGATATTAGCCGTTGCCCCATTCCTAATGCGTAGTAGCTCCTGGCCACATGACGTCTTAAGGTTATGCGACATATAAAACATGCCATGGTGGGAAAAATTGTATCAAAGTCAAATGAGCCTGCACGAGCAAGTCCCTGTAGACCCAGCTCAGCAAACCAACTACCCGTACCTGCCTAAACTATTATTCTATTGGGTTAATACCCTAAAAAACCCCAAACCGGTACACTAGTGACAAATTTACCCCAAACTATTATTTTAACCATGAAAAACCCCAAACTGGTACACCTGTGACAAATTTACTCCGACTAACCATAAAAAATTATAAACTGGTACATTTATGACAAATTTACCTCAAACTAATTTATTCAACCGTAAAAAAACCAAAACTGGTAAATTTGTGATAAATATACCCTCCGCTAATTGGATTAATACCACCAAAAAACTATGACAAACGGAGCGTAAAATTCCAAATTGGTATACCAATCAACTGCCACGTGTCATTTAACTTAATAATTTGACAACAAAAACTAACATAGGGTAAATTTGTCAAAGATATACCAGTTTTGGGTTTTTGATGGTCAAAAAATAATTTGGAGTAAATTTATCACAGGTGTACAAATTTCGGGTTTTTCAAGGTATTAACCATATTCTATTTTACGGAAATCTTTATCATATGCTATTAGACGGAATAAAAAAGAGAAAAAAGAAAAACAAAGTCAACGACCATGTGGGTCAGCATTCTTGGGGGAGCCCAAGGCCTCCTTTCGGCTCGTGAACTCGGTCCGGCCCACGGTCGATCCGAAGGAGGTAGAGAGACGGCAGACGACGCGTGTCGGAATATCCCACGTGCAGGGCGAAATTGATCGCCAGCGTTGACCAAAAAGAAAAAACGAAAAACGAAAATCGATCGCCATCTTCCCACAGTTGGCGAGGCCGGGAACTGGGGAGAAGTACACTATTGGTGCCATAAGTTGTGTACGGCGCTCACTTGCCAAAAGTTTCAATCGGATCACTTAAGTGCCAAAAATTTTTAAAAACGCTCACTTTAGTGCCAACTCAAATCTGGTTGGCCGGAAATCCGACGTGGCATTTTTTTATTAATATTTGAAGCCAACGTGGATCATCGAAGAATACAATCAGCATACAAACAACAAAACGACGTCGTTTAGCGTCTTTTCCCCCAAGTAAGAAACCCTAAATCCCCAAATTCGAGTAGAATCAGAAAGTGAAAACCCTAAATCCCCAATTCGACCAATTTGAGTGCATACTTCGATTTTCTCTCAAAGTTATCAGCTCGCTCTTGTGAATGGAGGGCAGAAGCTTCAGCAGCGGCTCACATTCCTATAAAAAAAAAAAGCGAATTAGATGGTGAGTGTTACTGTTATTGTGGGTTACCTAGTTCGAGAAGATCATCTTGGACTCGGTTGAATCCCGGGAGAAGATTCCATTGGTGCGGCAGATATAGAGAAGGCTCGAAGTGCAAATATTTCAAATGGGTTGATAGGAAATTCTCTGATCGAGCGACAGAGGTGATCCTAGAGTTACTTGAAGGCCAAAATCAACCTCCACCTGCGTTAATGGACGAGTTGGAGGATGTCGACTCAATGCACGCTCAAATGAAGGGTTTAACATCTCTCGGTCGACCATTTGAAGAGGGAGGTTTCAAGGCTGAAAATTGAAAGAAACTTTTATCAAGCGTTAATTGTGTTCTTATTCTCTTGGCTAGTTTATTCAAATGTGAAGTGAGTAATGAGAAGAAGTTTGTATGTCTACCATAGTCGAAGTTTGTATGTCTACCATTTTTGTATGAAGCAGAAGGTTTTGTTGTAATCCATGGTAGAAATGCAAGGTTGGAGTTGGAATGCATTAATTGTGAGCACTTCAGAAATGCAATGTTTGCTTGCTGCATTTTTTATTTGCCCTCCTGATTTGCTGGTTTGTTGGTTTGCTGCAACTGCAAAACATGGCGAAATGGAAGGTTGGAGTTGGAATGCATTAGTTCTGAGCACTTTTTATTGTTTAGTTGTGTATTGGCAATGTTTGTTTTGGTTAGTTTTTGCTTCAAATAGAATGGTTGCTGCATTTTTATCGTTGTAATGGTTTGCTGATTTGCTGGTTTGCTGCAACTGCAAACCATGGCAAAATTAAGGGATAGTAGCAAATTAACGATTGACCATTTCAGTGCCAAAAGTTGTAAATAGTGATCGCTTGAGTGTCAAGTTTTTATAAAAATGATCATTTAAGTGCCAGTCGCGATTACAAAGTGATCACTTCTGTTGCACAAGTTGTAAATAGTGATCGCTTGACTGCCAATTTCAAACTTGCACCAGTCGTGGTGCATCTTGCATCTTGTTCTTGCACCAGTTGGGCTGCTGGTGCATCTTCCTGCAACACAACAGCCCTGCAATGAGATGCACCAACACCCAAAACTGCATCTTATTCCAGCACATATAACCAGAACCCCACAAATAGCATCAACGCATCAACAACTTCAACCAGCAACACTATATGCACACATCTAAATCTAAAAATAATAGCAACCTCATAAGAACATTGCACCAATAGCAAAAAAATATACAGCATAACCGATAACTATCTTGCTAGCTATTAGCCGAAACCAAGCGAAGAGAAAATAACATAAACAGCTATTGTCATTGACATTGATTGATTGTTTACAAAAGAAAAGAAAAACATGAACTTCACTCCCCAATCACTGAAGGTTCAGCACCCTCTTAAAAAAAACCAATGGCAATATGGAGGCAGCAACTACCATCAGTGATATAATATCCAAGCACCCTCTTAAAAAAGAAAACATAAAAAGAGAGACAATGTCTACCACCACATAAAAAGAGACCATGTCCAAAGACTCTCCCATCGGTCAATATGAACAACACCCTGATCTCCTTTTCGTCTTGGAGCTTTGAATTGATTCATAATCCGAGCACTCTTTCGAACTGGATGTGCAGGTTCTTTAACTGGGCGTTATGTTACCTCATTTTCCTTGTTTTTTACGGTGGCTATTCTTGTTCTAGCACGTGTCATGTGTTGGTCCATATCATCACTATCGCACACAATCGTTGGTTGAGATGGAACTGGTGCTGGGTTCTATTTGGATGGTTGTTTTGCAGCTATATCCACTGTCTTCTTCTTTGGAGCACTCTTCTTTGGCTGCACCCTTGATTCTTGAGTTGGCCCACCTTGAGAGAGAAGTACCTCCGAAGTTCTCCCAGGCTATGAGAACATAGCGATATTGTCAACCAAATGAATTGAAGTACAACAAATTAAATGCATGAGGCCTACAAATCTTACATTCAAACTAGTCATTTCAGTTCGTTCATCTGTGTAAATCCCATAACCATATTGCCTTAATCTTTTTCCAATAGCCCCTCTTGTTCACTGTGGTGCATCATTTTCAGCAGCAACAGATGAGGGAGCAGCCTCTGCAACTTGTGCAGTTGCTCATCTTCTCACCTGAGAAACACATAACAAATTTAAAATTCAGCCCATAAAAGACAAACACGGCGATGTACAACTTACAGGAACTTTTTTTCTTCTCGTTTGCTCAACAGTGGACTCAGTTGTTGTTGTTGTTGTCGTTGTCCTGCCTATCTCAGCCCTTGTCCCTGCACTTGAGCCTACAACAGGGCCTTTTTCTGGCCCTTTAAAAGGCCTTACAACAATGTACTATATCAAGATCATGACCAACTACAATGAATAATTAGACATCTACTCATTTTCATGGTGGAAACAAATGGAGAAAACTTATCAAATTACAAGTGCATGATAGAGGAAAAGCACAAGAGAAGCCAGTACACATGATCAACCATCATACTCTATCGAAGAGGAAATATAAAGTTACTGAGGTAAAGAGGATACTTACCTTACAACAGGGCTTTCTATTTGCCCTTCAGTAGGCACTACTGCAGGGCCTTCTGTCCTACCTTCAGCCATTACATCTTGCTGTTGATGCTGCCTTTTTAGCTCACAACCTTTCTTATTGTGCCCTTCCTTGCGGCAATAGGAGCATTTCATCTTTGAGCCAGTCCTACTCATCCTCTGACTTGATGCCTCTTCCTGCTGCATTCTTCTTTTCTTTTTTGGCCTTCCAATTTGCTTCTTCAGCGGCAAAGGTAGAGGGCTTTCATGATTTGTTGGCTCCCAATATTTGCTGCTTCTGATAAGCTGCATCATGAATTGGTATGAAGCAAGGTATGAGCTTTTTTGTACCAATCATATAGGTAATTATGTGGGTTTTCTTGCTTCATCCGAATAGCACAAATTGTATGGGCACAGGGAATTCCATTCAGTTGCCAGGCTCGGCATGAACACTTTCTTCTATCCAGCTTGACAACATACTTATCTTGATTTTGAATAATCTCATATCCATTATCTCCATTCCAAACTAGATGGTAGAACCTACTAGCAGTAATGTTGGCATCCAATCTCTTCATAATCCTAGGGCCACAGTCTCTAGTCCATTTCGTAGCCTCATCTCTTTGCCTATGTAGTCTAGTCATCACCATCACTCGAATATCATCAAGCATGCTGATGATTGGTTTGCACCTGGCTCTAAAATTTTGCCATTGAAAGCTTCACTGAGGTTGTTATCAATGATATCGCATTTGAACTCTTCGTTGAAGAAGGACCAACACCAGTGCTTAGCTTCTGTCTGGAAGAGTGCATCAAAACCTTCCTTTGTCAACTGCAACAATCCTTGTTTGGCTAATCTGAAATCAGCCATGTTGGTACTCTTTGCTATCTACCAGAACTGCTTCTGCAGCCTATCTCCTTTGAACTTCCTTGACTAGTTTGCATATATGTGCCTCGGGCACATTCTATGCTCAGTATGTGGCATCAACTCAGCCAATGCAGGAATAAGTCCCTACAAAAATTCAAACCAATAAATACAAGTCAGGAAAAATATGCAAATGATTAATATTAAAATGGAATGAATTAATTGACAATAAAATTACCTTCTGTTGGTCGCTCATGAATGCCCATCCTCCCCCATCGGTTATCTCAAGGTCAGCCATTAAATTTTTGAGAAACCAGGACCAAATATCCTTGTTCTCTATCTTCACCACAGCCCAAGCTATCGGAAACATTTGATTATTGGCATCTCTCCCCACAGCAGCCAACAACTCTCCCTTGCACAAACCCTTTAGAAAGCATCCATCCAATCCTATAACTCTTCTACAACCAGCCAAGAAGCCCTGTTTGCATGCATTAAAACAGACATAAAATCTATCAAATCTATGCCCAAAATCAGGGAGTGGCCTCTCCACAACCTCTACATACACCCTACTAGATGGGTTTTGAAACATGCATTCGCCAGCATAGTCCCATACCTGTGCATATTCTTTCTTATACCCACCCATCAGTATTTTCATCACCCTCATCTTAGCTCTCTTACATTTATTCCTTGACACATTAATCCCTACTTGCTCCTTCACTAATTGTTGAAATTGAGGACTCTTGATCTCGGGCATTGCTTTGATAGTGTTGAAAAAATGCTTCGATAACTACACACTTGTTACCCTTTTATTGTTAAAGATAATTGGACAAGTATGCTCCTCCTGCAAGGACCTAATCTAGAATGACCCATTCTTACTCAGCGCGCCATAGAGCTTCCATGGACAATTGGGTTGTGAGCACTTACCTCTCACAAATTCCTTTGTGTTTCTAATGAATTGAACATTCCTTTGTTCACCAATGGAGTTCTTCACAATAGCTTCCTTGAACTGTTTGGCATCGTCAAATCTCATGCCCACAGACAAAATAGGTTTATCAACAGTCGGATCATAGCAAGGGTACTTACTTTTTCTTAAACAAGCAGGTTCTTCATCATCATTGTTAAGCTCATTCTTCGAACCAGCAACTTCATCGCCGCAGCTTTCTTTATCTTCACTTCTATTACCTTCAGTTGGAACTCCATCCCCATTTACTGGCTCGGGCCTCTTTGCTGAAGGTGCAAGTTTTTTTCTCATAAATTCCCTTTGCTTTTGTCTTGATTGTGCGAGTTCATCATCATCTTCGTCACTTGGGAAATTTACTGAAGCAAAATATTCATCTTCCGATTCATTGGATAAAACAATTTCCCATCCTAATCCAATGAAGTTTTCATCGCCCACATCTTCGCCCAAATCTTCACCCAAATCTTCACCTAAGCTTTCAGGACATCTCACTGTTTGTTCATCTCTATCAATGTGAGTTCTCTCCCTTTCATCTCTTTCATCCCCGACCTGATTACTCGCTTGAATAGGATCCCTCACTTCTCCTCTTTCAGTGGTGGTCTGCTCATTCCCATCCTCATCCTCATCCTCACCATCCTCATCATCATTCTCATCCTCACCATCACTATAATACTCAACATATACCTTAGCTTCTTCGCCGTGAAGATAATGGTAAATGATATCCTTAATACCATTATCATCATTAAAAAATCTCAAGCCATCCTTCAATTCCTTCCCAGGAACACAGTAATGTAGTTTTTGCACTTTGCATCGTAAAAAGTACACAAAATCCCTCAGAAAATCAATATATGATGGCTTCCGAACATTGACATAAATAGTACATTCATTTCCACCAGTATATTGCCAATCATCGATGCCAATAAGAAACTCTCCACCATAGCAAACAATGATGCCTACTTGATTCGCGTCCATGTCGATGCTGCACCCAATGAAAAAAAACAAATGTCATTACTTGTTGGGATCACATGACAGAATCAGCAACTTCACATGGAGGTCCTTGTCGTTTTGTTGTCAAGAAACAAATGCAACTAATCTCCCCAATTCGGTGCTTTTACAGAAACAAAAGAAACCGAATTGAATAAACAAAGTAAGGTCCCACCACCCATTTTTCAATTCAATCACATTCGGTCTCCCTGTTTCCCCCACAGAAGCAGTCCAATTAATTAAATAAATTCGGTCCCACCACTGTTTCCCCTCGAGTCGAGCCCCATTTTCCCCTCTACGCCCTATTTTTCTATTCGGTCCCCACAAAAGAAAGCGAACGAACGACGAAACCCTCAAATTTTCTATTCGGTCCCCACCACTTTCCCCACCACTTTCCCCTCGAGCCAAGCCCTCAATTTGCCCTCCACGCCCTAACTTGCCCGTCGGAACCCTAAATTTTTCACTAAATTGACCCACGTAGAGAACATGACAAACCTGAGTGAGCGAGAGTTGAGGACACAACCAGTGAATGAACGTGAACGACGGCGCAACTACAGCGATGGCCGAGCGACGGCGGGCGAGTGAACAATGGTGGGTCAGCGAGCTACGACCGGTGGCGTCGAGCGAGAATCCTATACGAACACCGTTTTTGGCCCACGTCATTTTTTACCGTAGTGAATCCACTATACGACGATCGTTTTATAGGTAATCCACGTGGAATGATAAAACAACGTCGTTTCTTACGAAGAAAAGGAAACGGCGTCGTTTTATGCCATCCACCGTGGACAATATTAAGAGTTATCGAATTTTTTTAAAATATAAATGCCACATAATCATTTTGGCCGGAATTTCTCGCCGATGTCACCAAAGTGATCGTTTTTTCTCCGATTTGGCACTTAAGTGATTCGGTGGAAACTTTTGGCACCAAAGTGAGTGCCATACACAACTTATGGCACCAATAGTGTACTTACCCCCCGGGAACTGATAATGATAATAATAGACACCATGTGTCAATTATAGTGTAATCAACTCTGAATGCAGCATAATATGGAATTAAAAAAAAAAAAAGCTTGAATGCAGCAAAATACCTTTTTGGACTCGTCAATTAGTATAACAAAACAGAGTTGATTAAACTGAAAAGTAATACCATAATTTGATTTGTCATTAGAATAGTGATATAGTTAAAAAGATGACTTATGTGACTCTCGAAAATCGGAACCTTTCAAATGTACAGATTAGGAAAAGATGATGAGTGATTGCGAAAAATCAAGACCACGAATGTAATAAGTTCACCCCCTTCAGCAAGACGTCAAATCCGAGTCTTTTCTTTATATGTACATCTAGAAAATTCATTTCGCGTCTCAAGCTCTAGGCATAGTTTATTTCATAAAAAATAATACAATTTTGAAAAAAAATCTTGTCCACGATGTCACTTCCTAGAAAATAACAATATTTCTAATATTTAATTGAGATTTGAAGAAGAATTGAAAAATATATTTCACCATTTTGAAAGGAAAATTTGATATGATATTTCTAGAGGTATGTACTATTTGGATGGTAGTGATTTGCACACGAGTTGAAGACTAAGCACAAATATTAGGATCTTAAGTCAAGCCTTGATGGACTTGACCCGAGGAAGAGCATTGGCATCGATCTTGCATCCATCGAAGCCCAAATCAAGAACACAATGCTTGCGTACATGAGGTCAAGTGCGGGACCTCGAATACAAGCAGAGGGTCCCTAAAATTGGTCTTGATGAACTCGAGTATGGGCGTGGGGGATTCAAACACAAGCATAGGGATCTTGGGGCTAGCCTTTGTGGACCCAAGCATGGGCATTGAGATCTTAGGGCTTGGCCCCGTTGAAGTATTCGAGCATGAGCACTAATGTCCTAGCCCTGGTTTTGATGGACTCATGCATCGGTGCTAGAGGCCTAGGCACCAACATTGGGGTCCCAAACTAGGTGCTGAAGACTTGATTTTGGATGTGAGGGACCCGGGAATGAGTGTTAGGCTTTGCATGCTTAAACGCATGGTTTTTGTTCCAAATATTGATAAAGTTATATTTTGAAAAATGATTTCTAATCTTTTAAAAAGAGAATTATCATTTTTTGAATTCAAATATAGATTTTTTGTTGACCATAGAAATGTCCTCCGTTGATTCTTTTTCTTAAACTATCCATGTTGAAAAATAAGGAAAATGTTTTTATCAGAATATGTTCGCAAAACTTGGTTTTTGTCATTACGGGTGCGGTTCTACTTCTCGGTTCCATCGTCCTGATTAGTTGGGGACAGGCTGTTTTTTACGTTTTTCAAACACGAGTCATGGGACCATAAGAGAGACATAGATAAAGATACCCGCACAAGGATTAAGACAAGTAGTTTTTCATTTCCGCATCCAAGACAGACGATTGCTTTAAAGTTATGTTTCCGACGTTTTTAGAATACT
Source organism: Eucalyptus tenuipes (assembly GCA_014182365.1). Lineage (NCBI taxonomy): Eukaryota > Viridiplantae > Streptophyta > Magnoliopsida > Myrtales > Myrtaceae > Eucalyptus > Eucalyptus tenuipes. The sequence goes on along the minus strand of CM024538.1, from coordinate 23,404,638 downwards.
CAAAAAGAGAAATGAATTGGCTGCGGATCTCTTTTACCTCAGCTGGGTTGGCTCTGAAATAAATTTTTGTGGACTCGATTGTGGACGATAGTGTGAATTTTCGTTGCCCGGTCAAGGCTGTAACTCCATTTCGTATGAAAAGGTATCGTATGGCCTATAAGTCACATGTCGAAATTTTGTTCAATAATTCACACATCGAAACTCATAACTAGATCTATTCGATTGATGACTAAGATGATATTAGTTTGCATAGTTTGTGAAGCGTGCAATAATTTCTCCACGTGATTGTTTTTCTCGGTCCTCCACCAGAAGTTTATCCCCTTCGACTTTGAGTCGTCAAACACACGCTGTAATATTTTCATTAAAAAAAAAAAAAAAGACGCGCTAGAATAGTGGGTCGATATGTTAGTTCTTCACATCAAATATAACCATGAAAAGAGCATAACTTCACATTTTTACAAGACTTTTGTCAACATCTTTAAATTAGTCAGAGGGCAAAGCATGAAAAGGGAAAAACCAGACAAAGTGACTTTGTTCTATAATCAGGGTGTGTCTCATATCGTACAAGTATTTGCGCAACTAATGCCAACTACGCCACAAGAAAAAAGAAAAAGAAAAGAAGCAATCCGTTCATTTTCTATCTATCTCCATTGCATCCTATTTCATCGTATCACACCCTATTTTTCAATATTTGAGAATCACTGTCTACATCTCGGTGTAGATTCGGGATAACCATTGGTTTCATTGTCCTAGGCTGGGGCCATTTACGACTAGCCAATTGAGAATTCCTAGGTGTACATGCACCAGGTGCACCAAAGACGCAGTTAGCGATTCTCTCTCGAGAGGTTCCGAGACAAGGAGCCCGAATTACTAGGCCTGAAGAGAAAAATACACCAAAAATGAAAGAACTAAAGAAAAGAGCCCAAAAACGTTCACCAAAATCAAGCTCAACAGTTGAGCGCGGATCCGAAGGAAAGGCCGATCCGTTATCGAGGCCCGCCCATCATTCCAACGGGCCCAATTCACGGCTCCTGAACATCGAACGAGAAGACGCTGCGCGATTGGACCATTCTCTCTCTCTCTCTCTCTCTCTCTCTCTCTCTGTGGACTGTTGAAGCTCGCTCCGTTCTTCTTGGAGCTTCGCCTCCAGCGATTCGAGCTCCTCGATCTCCCGAAGCGATTGGCCGCGAACAGGAAAATGAGGCACCGGCTTTTCACCATCACCTCTCGAAGTTGCGGCAATTCGGGCTCCTTGTCTCGGAAGACGCAAAAGTGTTTTCTGACCACTTTCATCACGGAATTAAGAAAAATGGAGGAAAATTTCACTCCAAGGAAGTTGCCAAAGAGGTCTTAGATCTACTAAAAGGAAGTTCCACCAGCAACCAAAAAAGATGGAATTACCAATGCCCCTGCAGTATGATGATCTAAATATACAAGCAATCAACATCTAGAACACATGATGACTGCAAAAATAGTAGAAGCAGAATCAATAGTAACAAGTCACTTCTGATAAGTAACGTAGAAACATATCTTTTCACTTCACACTACAATTAGCTGCCTCTGTCTTCAATAGATTCCAAAAAACAACTCCTTCTAGTCTTTCTACGCATTTTACCTCATCACAAAACCTCATCTTTATATTGGGAGATTGAAGGGTGTTAGTTGATTTACCTAAACGAACCTAAAGTACTGTCTTATTTTCTTTGATAAATTCAACATCATCAGTTGCTCAAAATGCCCTCATAACAAAACCATTCTGGCATGCCAATGCATGTACTAATGCTCAGTTAGCCACATAAATTCCTGCCCATTATAGCACCTAGCCAGAGTTAAAATTTTCTCGAATCAATGATCACACTCTGTGTTACTTCAAGCTTAAATGGTCAGCTAGAGTATTACAAGCTAGATCCATTTCTCCCTGTTATTCGATGCAAGAGATCAATTAATCACACCACCTTCCAAAAAACAAACATGATATACCAAAATGCTACATATTATGGGGCATTTTCAATTTGTAAATCGATATAACACTGCCACAACCAAACATAATCAATAAATTGGGAGAAGTATAGCCCAAGTGTCAAAACTTGACACGAATAGACACTTAAGTGCCAAAAGTTAGGAAAGTGACCCGCCGAGTAGGTGCAAGGGCTCGCGAGCCCTCGCTAGATCCGGGGGCGAGGGTCGCGGCCCTCCCCCATATCCGGTGAGGGTTGGCGGCCCTCGCCCGAGCCGGGCTAAGGGCCGCCGCCCATTGGCGGGCTCGCAGCTCGCCGCCGGTCGGCCGGGATCGCCGGCCCCGGCCGTGGCCCGACGACCTCGGTTGACACTCGGCGGGGAGGCGACGGCGCGAGGGCTTAGCCCTTAGCCCTTGCCTCCTCTCCCCCACCTTTTTTTTAAAAATTAATTAATTAATTAATTATAATTACTTATTTTTATAATTTAATAAAATTAATTTTTATATTAATTATATACCACATCAGAAAACAAAACTACGTCATTTTTGCTTTTGTTTCGCCACGTCAACGTGCAAAACAATATCGTTTTGCGTTAACCTCGTCAGAAAATCGCCACATCAGCATTTTGGCTAGATTGGCACTTAAGTGATCCATTTTACTCCGATTTTGGCACTTAAGTATCACTTTCCTAACTTTTGGCACTTAAATGTCCATCCGTGCTAAGTTTTGGCACTCCAGGTATCCGGCACTCTAATAAATTTGTGCATCTGGCAATTGTTCATAACTTCTAGTCCATCGGCAACCCTCATAATTTGAACATGAAGAGACAGAGTTGCCACAAGTATAATTCAGGCTGCACAACCATCCAAAACTACTTTGGAAGCTTAGTAGACAGGGAGCTCAATACGTTTCAAAAAAAAAAAAAAGAAAAGGCTTGCTAGCAAATGGTTAAGGCAGATCTCTGAAAAGAGAAATAAAAGCAAGCCCACACATACCCTTGCTATCTAAAGTCTACACAAAAGTTTTAAACAACAATAGTTCGACAAAAGTTAAATGGTCTCAAGGTTCTTTGAAAGCTTTTGAAAGTATATGGTGTCAAGTTTACTAAAAGCTTTCAAGAGTTATAAGGATAAAGTTATGTATCTAATAAAAATTGTTATTGAAGATGTCTAGGTAATACATAGGAGCAAGGAAAGTGAATAAAAATCACTCAAGTTCTCAGAGACTCGAGTAATCGCAGAGAAGTCCTCTCCATAAATCTTCTTAGTTGTCTCTGTTCAACATTGTTTCATCCAGAATGAGAACTCCAACAACTTGATTCTCTCTCTCTCTCTCTCTCTCTCTCTCTCTCTCTCTCTCTCTCTCTCTCCTCTAGTTGACCTCTTTCTGCTCATGTCTTTTCTATGCAGACATGTTCCGTCAATTGATGAGTACACTAGCTACTTTGATGCCATTGATCCACCGGCACCGTACAAGAGATGGACAACTAAGCCAGACATTGACCAGAATAACACTTCTAATATGATAGGAAAGAATAAAATTGCTGTGAAAACACAGAGAGTTTAGGCAGCATTTGTAGTCAGTGATTCTGTTGACTGGAGCAGAGATATCTAGGTTGTGACCACCCCAAAGGATCTTGTCCTTTCTTAGATTATCTAATTCGGTTGTCGAGTCCATAGTGGGCTTTTAGTCATGCTAGTTCTAAATCTTTGAACTGATTATCAAAAGACACGACGCTTTATTTGGTTGTTCAGTAACTGCTCTGCAACTTTAGTCATCATCTTTTTGAAAGTCTAGTGGGTGCTGACTTCTAGTTTGGAAAAAGTGATAAAATGGAGTGTTATCATCTATATGTCTGTCTGTGTATATTAAAAAAATTCCGTGATACTCAAGTTTGGGTTTAGGTGCTTTGCAACATATTAAGAACTGGGGGGCTTCCTGGAAGGGAGGCTGGAAAGCAACCACACCTGTTTTTTTGCAAATAATGACCTCGAATACTAGGTAAGCTATGCCATTTGTGACGCCAGCTGCAATCTTAAGCTTTTGAAGCCTTGGTGGAACTAAAGACTGGCTGATGACTAGCTGACAAAGTGCAAAGGCCGGCTACTTTTCCTGCTGAACATCTGGGTATGGAAGCTTTCAGGATTGCATTAGAAGCAATCTATAACAGGTAAGATAGTGAGGTTTCAGCTTCTCAATGTTTAGTTCGCATGGAGTTTGATCTAATATTCTCCACAAAAATTAAAGAAAGGCCTATAAGCTCCTTATGTGGGCCTAGTTTACCTCAATGCAACAAAGTGACATGCATTAATCTTCAATCTTGTGTTATGCATTGTTTACTTGTCCCCGTTTTGCAGAATACATCCCATTCCGTTGGCGTATACAGCATATGGGAGGCCAAATCCATTTGTCTATGGAAATGCTAAGACTGTGTTAAGGAATCTGATGCCATCTTTGTTAAGCAACCTGGATGTGGAGAATAATACATACTCTAGAATTCGTTGTTTCATAACACTATACATGATAGGAGATAATCCAAAATCGACATTAGAGGCGCATGATGGGTATATTTCATACCGAGAATTGTATTTTATCATAGGGAAAAAGCCAAAAAAAACCCCAAACTTTACCTCGAGTGACAGCCATTTACCCCAAACTTTGCTTTGTGACGTGAAAAACCCCGAACTTTGCAAGGCGTGACACATTTACCCCAAACTTTTATTTGTGACACAAAAACCCGAACTTTCATTTGTGTGACACATTTACCCTAAATCATAGGGGCATTTTGGTCTTTTTACTTTTAAAAACTTTTTTTTTTTTTTTTTTCGCCGGCGGAGGAAGCCTCGCCGCGTCCGCGAGGGCGGCCCGACGCCGGCGAGGGCACCCTCGCCGACGCAGGCGAGGGCGGCCCTCGTCGGCGTCGGGCGAGGGCCCCCTCGCCGACGCATGCGGGGGGTGCCCGACGCCGGCGGGGCACCCCCGCTGCGTCCGGCGAGGGAGGCCCTCGCCGACGCCGACGAGGGCCGCCCTCGCCCGACGCAGGCGAGGGTGGCGAGCCCGCGCTGCGTCGGGCGAGGGCGGCCCTCGCGGCGTCGGGCGAGGGCCTCCCTCGCCGGTCCCGCGAGGGCACCCTCGCCGACGCCGGCGGGCCCCCCCTCGCCCGACGCAGCGAGGGCAGCCCTCGCGGCGTCGGACGAGGGACTCCTCGCCGGATCCGGCGTGGCGAGGGCACTCGCCCGACCCAGCCGAGGGCCGCCCTCGCCGACGCGGCGAGGGCCGCCTAGCGGCTCGGGCGGGCGACCCTCGCCGGGACGCGGCGAGGGCAGCCCTCGCCGGACGCGGCTTCCCTCCGCCGGCTCCGGCGGAGGGAAGAGAGAATAAGAAAAAAAATAAAGAAAAAGAAAAAATAAAGAAAAGACGAAAATACCCTTAATGGGGTAAATGTGTCACGATTTTTGCAAAGTTCGGGGTTTTCACGTCACAAAACAAAGTTTGGGGTAAATCTGTCACTCGAGGCAAAGTTTGGGGTTTTTTTGGCTTTTTCCTTTTATCATATCGTAATTTTATTTCCGAACACAATCACAAGATCTTGATAACAACTCCTTCAGGCGGAGATCCTTGGTTTTCTATATTAACAAGGACTGGGGTATTCAAGGGAAAAGATAATCATTGAGAACTTCCCATGGACGTGGTAGGTATTCCTACTCTAAACAAAATCCAGACATTTCTCTATCTGTCTCTCCCATCTCTCCTTGCATGTACGTTGGGGTGAGTTGATGGCAGGTTCCTAAGTAAGCGAATCGTGTGCATTCCAGCATGTTCACTTCTTTGGTTTAGAGATTTTAGATACGTGATCCTATGGAAAGTCGTGGTTGAGACTGCAAATCATTGATTCCACCATGAAAGCATTCAGAAGTATAGTACATCGTGTAATCACTTAGGCCTTGTTTGGCTCACCTTGGAGTAATAAATAGGAAATAGAATGCCATTGCAGCTCATCTTTGGATGGATTTATGATCATAGAATCAAAGTGCCTAGTAACGGATACTCCTAATGCAAAACTGGATTGCTCAGGTAGAGGTGGTACTGGGATTCCTAGGAGGAAAAAACATTCACGAACCCAACACGCTCATCCTAGAAAGCTAGAAAACACACACACACACACACACACTCTCTCTCTCTCTCTCTCTCTCTCTCTCTCTCTCTCTCTCTCTCTCTCTCTCTCTCTCTCTCTCTCTCTCTCTCTCCATTCATCATCTTCAAATTCTTCCATGGGAGTTTCGCCTGCCTCTTGAATCCATGGCCGTCACATTCCTCTACAAGGTGAGATTATTTCTCTTTCTCGCTATTATGAAACTTGTATGCAGTGCTGTTAATGGAGACGCCAACTACGAGCATCACGTTGGCTTGGGTGGGGATATAAAGTTCCATTAATACACTTGGCTGAGTTGCTGTCACTCCATTTGTTCTCGTGATTGGGTCTGACTCAAAACACAATAAGGACAAGAATATCACAATGGCTTGAGGTAACAAATTTGTGAAGTAATTTGAAGTTACGCGGGAATGGGTTTATCTTCATTGTTGCAGATATATGTGAAATGCTTTACTCAGTTTTGAGGAACTGTATGTAATGTGTTTGTGAAATGATTGTGTGAAATGTATGATCATTTTAGATGACAATAATCGGGAAATTGTCGGGGCATCGTTTGTGGTTCTTCATTGTGTTTCTATCCCTAGTTTTTCATTAGCCACTTTAGATATGTGGATGGAAGAAATATTTTACACATTCCATTTCGACATGTTTTTACCTCAAATTGCATCTCACATCAGACATTTCTCCCTTCATATGTAAATTGAAACCAAACAATAGAGAAGGAAACCCACATCTAGGAATTTGATTGCTTAGATTGAGATTCCTTTTCATAATTCCATGGTCATGAACCAGACATGGCCTCAAGTGGTTTTGAGCTGTCAGCGTAAAAAACCCTCCCATACTTACATACCTTGATTTGTTATTCTCTAGGTGATCGGCCAATTCTAAATCGGTTGGATGAAACATAATTGAATCTTTTCCTTCTTCAGCCTAGCAAAATGTTAGTATATCCAAAATATGCCCAACTGAAAGCAACTTTTATGGGGAATTTGACTTCTCTCCAAATTTTCCAAGGTTAAAAGTGTATCCAAAAATCGCTTACCCTGATTGAACTCTTTTATGCTTACCTATGCAAGTCGCGGATACTATGGAGGACGTTGTCGACTTTATCTTGAGAAAGGAGTGTGGTTCTCAACACAAAAGACGCTTTTTCTTTCTGTGGTTTCTAAACATTATCAATTCTTTGGAATCTGACAAAATCTTTTTTATTCTATGTTTTTCCATATCTTAGTTAGTGACTATTAGTCAATAGTCTTCTATGTATTTCGCTTATTGCGTTTCACATATGTCGTTCCCCAAAGGCAGTCAACATCCCATTTGAATCAAGTAGAATTAAAGGAATAATTTATGATTCTTCCTGCTCTTTTCTCAACCTATGCAATGTCGATTACATACCTTATTTTTGGGAGATGTCCCAATCTTCCTTCTGACATGTATATGGATGTGAGATAATTGGGACAATTTTTCATAAATGTTAGTGTCGCCAGGTAAACCACCTAGGATTTGGCTAATAGATTACTAAGCCTAAACTTAGATCGAGCTCTCCCAAGCTCATATTAATTCATGACTTAGGTTTAAGCTCTTAACATGTAATTGATTTTTAATTAGAAGTCGTCACTAATCTATTTTTGGTTGGTCGATTAAAAATGTTTAACATGCAAATGATTTTTAATTAGAAGTCGCCACGATCTATTTTTGGTGGGTCGATTAGAAATGTAAAAGGAGATTTACTTTACTCCTACGAAACTATGCGTTCGGGGAGTTGATTACGTTAGATTTCTCTAACGCATTTTCAGTGTCTTTCTTTTTATTTTGAAAAAAAATATTTTGCAGGCAGCTTAAATTGATTTTAATTTACTTCCCTAACATGTAAGGTAATCATGCGGGTGCACAAACTACCAATTTAACACCCAAGAAAGTAATAAATAAATTACGAGACTTATCTCGCGGCAACGAAAGCATCTGCACTATTACATCATAATTCACATCAACAATCCTAGATATGATTTCTAATTAACACACAATCATTTAAAATTTCACATCAACAATCCTAGATATAATTTCTAATTAACACGCAATCATTTAATTTTTTTCAAGATTTTCTCTTTTTTAAATGAAGTCGAGAAAATTACATGTAATGCAATGCAATGCAATGACGTGCAAAATTTTTAACCAAAATGACATGCGACGTGCAACCTAACATGCGAACTATATGTCACGAGACATTTATTAAATGACATAATCTAATGATAGAAGAAGATTAATGCAGCTATTCAAACATATGCACATCTAGATGACGTGCAATGAATGACCTAATTCTACATAACATGTGCATGATAATTTTTATATTTTTTAATTAAAATTTGAAATTAAAATTACCCAATAATTACACATGCAATTTAAATTAATGAAAGGAAAAAAAAAACTATCATCCTAAATTAATGTTTTTTGGATTTTTATTTCAAAATTTCGAAATAAATAAATTTCCTATTCTAAACATGCAAAACTATCCTAAAATAAGTAATGTTCTAGCATGAACCTAATCTAACTCAAATATATTTTTTTGGGGATAAATAGAGCAATTAAAGTGAGACGAGCACCGAGTCATTCAGAATCATCAAAGATATCATACATCGTTCGCATTAAAAAACAATATCTAAATCAAACTTTATTATTTTTAGTAAAATCGATAAATTGATCTTTAAGATCAATTTATCGATTTTATTCTTCGTGATTAATTATTCCATCTAAAGTTTTATAGATGGAATAAAAAATCGACGTGCGATTTACGGATTAGGCAATAAATCCTAATTGGGAACTATATCTATCACTTATAAATGTGCACATTAGATACAAATACACATATATTAGGTAGTAGATATATTAGACCTAAATTTGAAGATAATTTCCAAACTTGGACCCAACGCAATCGGACCGGGATCGCAATCGACTCCTTCAAGCGGGATGGTGATGACGACAGCACTCGAAAGCTCCGGCGAGGAACGGAAGGGCGGCAAAGGCGTTGCAGGTCACGGGTCATCGGATGGAAGCCGGCGACCGGGGTACGGTGGCTTGGCGATCAGCAGCGACGAACGGGCTGCTGCTGCAGCGTTCGGGGCTGGCTGCAGGGCGCGGGCGGAGCAGAAGCAACGGCGGCCGGCGCGGAGGACGGCAGGGAGGCTCGGCGGCTGGCGTCGCGTTCGGGGCTGGCTGCAGGAGCAGCGGTGACCGGCGGGGGTGCTCGCGGCTGCTGGCGTCGGCGGTGGAGGCTCGGGTTGTCGCTCAGGCGAGCGACGGCGGCAGCGGGGAGCGGTTTGCAGGCGGAGACGAGGCGGAGGCGAGCTGCTGCGAGCGTCGCTCGGAGGCGCTGCAAGCGTCGCGGACGGCGACCAGCAGTGGACGGGCGGCAGTGGCGCGGAAGCGAGCTGAGAGGCGAGCTGCTGCGGGCGTCGCTCGGAGGCGCTGCAAGCGGCGATGGCCGGCAGCAGCGACGGCGGGTGTTGCAGGTCGCGCGGCAGGGGGCTCGGCGACCGACTCGGGCTGCTGGCGTCGCGGGCTCGGGCAGAGGGAGGCACGGCAGCAGTGGCGGCGCTCGGGCGGGCCGCTAGTGGTCGCTCAGGCGAGGGGGCTCGAGCGGTGGTAGCCGGCAGTAGCGACGGCGGGTGTTCAGGTCGGGCGGCGAGCGGGCTCGGCGACCGGCTCCTTCTTCTTCCTCTCCTTTTTGGTTTTTTTTTTTTTTTTTTCTTTCTCTCTCTCTCTCTGCCTCACGTCCCTCTCACGTCACCTCTCTCTGTCTCTGTACTCTTTTGATTGACTTTGACCCAACAAGCCAAAAAGAAGTTTCCCCCTTTTACTCCGTACGTGTCCCTCTAATAGGCGAAGGATTTATGTTTTATTTTCTTTTTTTCACTTTTTCTCCGTACGTGGCCCCTTTTATAGGCGAAGGATTTATATTTTATTTCCTTTTTTCATTTTTTCGATCTACCCTATCAAATTCAAATTTCCTTTTTCAATATGCATGAAAATCAACTTTTGCTTGCACATAGCCTCCTGAATATATCATCGAAATATATGCACTTACGTGTAATATTCTCTTTTTTCTTTTTTTGATATTCCATCCGAAACCTTCTTTTCAATCAAAAAATATCCCTCGGTGTATATATTCTTTTGAATATATGAAAAATCTCTCGTCATATCATCAAATATTGGAAAAATAGAACAAATCACTTCGAAATATATCTATCTCCCAATTCATAAAATTAAAGCTCATCAATTATCAAAAATAAATAATATAAACTAAATAATGAATGCCTCTAAAACTATATGTTATTTTTGTTTAGGGCTAAAAATTAATCCCTAATTTTTAATGCGATAAACAACTAATCGAGTTGTCAAAAATTTAGGTGTCAATAGTCGGGGATATCATGTTTATCTTATGGTAGACTTGTTAAAATGGGTTATAAGACTATTTTTTTTTATTTTATGAATGACTTAAATTCAAAATAATATGGGTATTAAATAAGTTTACAAACTCTCACTTCATTTTGGATTTTCTTAAATTAGTTTAAATATGGAAGTGTTTTAGAAATATGAGTCAAATCATATATAAATTAGGTCAAGTATGAGTAACGTGATTTGTATTGCATGAAAATAAGTCAAAATGAATGAAATATGTTAATTTGAATTTGACCATTTTCTATTAGATTCAATTTATGCATTTGTCAAGTCTATCCAGCGTCTTTTGTTATGGCATTGGAACCATCATTGCGGCGTAACTCGAGAGTCCCGCAGTTGGGGGGAGAAAACGATATGATGGCGAATAAGGTCTGAGGGACGAGATTCTAAAAACACATGATCGTGGCCGACGGTGACGAAACGACGGACTTTGCCTTTTTGTCATTTTTCCCACGTTTCTTCTTTAATTCCACCATTCTAATTAGCTAGCGACAAACTACGGGGTTTTCGATAATGACCACCCTTCAAATATGGAAGGAGGAGGTGGAGGTTCGAATCCCCACTTTCTCGAGGAGGTTGGGGTGGGGACGATATAATTTCGGGTGTGGGTTTCGACTCCCACGCCTTACTGAGGAGCGAGAAAAAGTACGAGTAAGAGTTAGAATAGAATTAAGTAGTAGGACCGAGAGTAAAAAAAAAAAAAAAAAAAAAACTAGCAACATGGCTGTCTTTTAATATTGTTCGAACATGAGTCACGTGACCATAAGAGAGATGTGCACAAGAATAGACCAACGTGAGGACTGAGGTTAGTGGTTTTTTTATGTGTCCATCTAAGACAGTTTAAGTTCAGGAGGATCTTAGAACATTTTCCTACGTTTTTAGAATACTCGAAATAGAAACAAATTGACAGTGGGTCTCTTATATCCTTAGCAGGTCGGCTCTAAAATAAGTTTTTGTGGACTTGATTTTGGATGGCAGAGTGAATTTTATTTTTCAGATCACGTCTATAACCCCGTTTTGCATGAAATGTTACTGTATGGTCTATATATCTCATGTTGAAACTCAGTTCAACAATTGATCCCGTGGGCTCATAGCGAGATCTACCTTGATTAATGATTGAGATGATATTGGATCACACATTTTGTAAAGCATATAATAATTTCTCATTTCAGACCTGATTGTTTTTCTTGACCCTTCACCAAAATCTTATTCCCTTAGACCGTATTAGTCAAACATGAGTATCATTTCAATGGGACTAATTCCCGGCTCCTGAACATCACACGTGAAGACGTGATTGCGCTTGGATAGTAGTTGAAGCTCACCCCGCTCTTCTTGGACCTTCATTTCCAGTGGTCGCTGGCGACCAGCCGGAGGAAGAAGCGAGTGAAAGAAAAAAAATACAAATAAAAATAAAAAGAAAGAAAGAGAAAAGGAAAAAAAGAAGGAAAATAAAATATTAAAAAAATAGGAATAAAAAATGAAAAAAATATTCAAATATTATTAAAAATTATCCGATGATGCCCCGTAAAACACCTTGTGTTTAGTGCTTAGCGGCCAATTTTGATCGGACAAACTGAATTGATATAAATATAAAAAAATTTAGTACTCAATTGATTAAAAAATATTTATAATTAAATTGGCATAATTATAATAGATTTATTATTTTTATATATTTTTCCTATTTTGACACGTGAATAAAATTTCCCAACTTTTTGACCAGATGCTTCAATCATTACACTACATCCTCAAAAAAGAATGGTGATATATTGCTTAAAACACTTACCTAACCTATCAAGTCGGCTCACTGTCCAGCAATTGGACTTTTAATTCTCCTCATTCTCTATATATAATTCTATGTTTAGACTTTTCAACTAATGGTGCCCCGTTAGTTGGTTAGTAATGAAAATTATTATCTTTAAAAAAACCCCACCACGTGAGGGAGGGAGAAAGGGAGCATCGTGGGGCATATATAGGGCTGTCCTCCACCAGGCGAAAATTCTCACTTCTTTGCAGGTTGCGTAAGCATTGACGCAACATCATTCACCGATTTGCTCGGTTCTTCTTGTGAAGGTACATGTGCAAGCACCTACTTCCGCTCATATTATATTTCGCTGAATTCCGTCTTGAATCATTTCGATCTCGCGCTCGGATCATACGATCAATTCATCATGATACAAAGGTAAATTGGCTCTTGGATTGATGCTTCATAATATGTTTGTAGACTCACTACTCGCATTGAACTACCTCCACAGAGTTTTCTTGATGGAGAACAATAACTATCCACAAACTTATCCGAGTTTCCAGTACTTTCCTCCTCCATCGGCATGGATCGATCCGAATTCCGTATCATCCGATGACAATAACACCCCAACGTGGGTTATTGTTGGTTTAGTCATTGTTGCCGTCATGCTTTGTGGTTTCCTTATCTACTGCATCCGGCGACGAGGGCCCCAGGGGCCACAGGGGGAGAAGGGGCCACGGGGGAGAAGGGGGAGAAGGGGCCGCAGGGGGAGAAGGGGCCGCAGGGGCCGAAGGGGGAGCCGGGGGAGCCCATTTTTATTCGTTGCTGAGAAGTGCAAGCATGGAAGAGTACCAGCTTTTTTCAAGTACAAATGCCCCGACTGTGGGAACTGGATTGGGCGGCCTCTCCAATCTAGACAATAAATGAGACCGAAATTACACTAGTCTTTCCTATCTTATTGTATGCTTATGAATTTAGAAGCTTCTATTTATGTTTGTGTGTGAAACTTGAATGATGCACGGTGATGGATCATCTACTCTACTATACAATGTTGGATGTGATGAATAACTTTTGTGTTGGAGGGTTTTTCGAATTTCTTCTTATAATACATGATCAGTTTTATGGTCATCGATAAATAAATTTTTGAATTATAACGAATTATAACTATTTGCATTTTTTTTGTAATGTCTATACAAAATGTCGTAAATCGACCAATCAATCCAACATACATAATAAAAGAGTTCTGGCTCTTGGTGGAGAACCGTTTGACAGATTTGCTCTATTATTGCCTCATATTCCGAAAAGAATCATCGGAACTAAGTCAGCTGGTGATACTGGCAAAATAGAACTGACTATTTTATTCGATTTATTGGGTGGGCTTCGTACTCCAATATGTACGGGGGGAACTATTAATCCTTACTCGAAATGAAGTGCCAAGGAAGGACATATCCAGGAAGTGTTCCATGAGTGAATGGAAGTGCGGTTGTGACATTTAATCCTAAACGTCTGACGATCAATGGATGAGACAACATCAATTGTTTCTCATAGGATCTAGCTAGCATAACGATTCCTTAATTTATATCGGTGTTGTTGTAGCTACGGTTTTCCATTGCCAAAGGATGGAAATCGGAAGAGCAAAAGGAGCAGTGGGATGGGATCCTTATGGTTTATCTAAAGAAATAAAATCCAAATGATGATGCCTAATGAAACCCCACATTGCCTTTTTAGTAACTTCCATTGTTCATCGATGTAATTAGGCTTAGCCTCGTCGCCCTCTAAGGGACCATGCGCTAACTTGCAAGAAATCAAAACCAGTATCTTGTCTTTCCATGTACTATAAACTTCTTTATGACGCAAAAAACAGAAAAGTAAAAAGATAAACAATTATCAAAAAATTATTGGGCTTAGACATTGCACTACTAGACAACCACACCACCAATCAAACACGAGGCTTGATAGAGTCGGAAGATAAAGCAATCAAATGGCATGACCAGGCTATGCAGAAGGTACAATATATGATTAGGAAAAATAGAAAGAAACATCCTACGTAACAAGTCAAATGAGTAGAATCGAGTTTTTAATAATGAAGTTGAATCGAGTTCAATTTCAAGCCCTATATACTATATTGAGTCGAGCTCGAGCACAGGGATTTGAAACCGAATTTTGTTCACATTCATAATTCAATGTCAAAGCGTTGATTTCAAGTCAGACTTTGCATAGAAAAACTACTTCAAATCAATAAATAGCTCGATCGCATCTTTATAATTTTTTTGTTAAATGAAATACCTTATCTTATAGTCTTTAGGGCATTGACCCTACTAAAAATATCTGATAGTTCCATCCCTGCATGCTGACAAGTATGATGCGAGTCGTCTTCAAAATTTCACAAGCCTCCTCCGAAACATGAACATATCCAATCAAAGCACGACTCCTGAAAAATAAAACTGCAATCAATCTTGCAAGAAAGTTTGGAAAAAGGAATATTGGAGCATCTCTTCTTATCGTGCCCCTGGACGAAACCGATTTGGACGAACCCCGCAGTAAACATCCATTTCTCAGATCATAATATAACACGAATTGAAGTGTTACACGACTGGGGCAGAAATCATACTTTTTCACGACGACGAAGACCATAACATCAAGTGCTATTGGTCGATGATACTAAAAAATCAAGGCTGCCGATAAGGACGCGGTCGGGACAGAAATCATACTTTTTCACGACGACGAAGACCATAAAATCAAAGACCATAAAATAAACTACGACGAAGACCATACAATCAAATGCTATTGGTCGATGAGACAAAAAAATCAAAGATGCCGATGAGGACGCGATTGGGACAGAAATCATCCTTTTTCACGACGACGAAGACCATAAAATCAAATGCTATTGGTCGATGATACAAAAAATCAATGAGTGCAGGCTAGTCAAAGGAAAGTGCGGAAAATTTCCCTTACTTCATGGATTTCCAAAATTATTGATAAAAAGTTCGAGAGAACCGGCAACGATTCATCAAAAAGTAACCTAATGTAGAATCAATTTCTTCCCAAGATTAAATGGACCAAAATCGACTCAACCCCTATAATAACAAGCAATATATTCCCGCAATATCATCTCGTAATGAATAAAAATAATGCCAAAATAATAAAAACAAATAAAAGCAAACACGAGAAGTTTACGTGGAAAATTCAATGCGAAAAAAATTATGGACAAACTTTCACTAATCACAAAAAATAGTAAGATGCACAGAGGTTCTTCTTTAGTAATATATTAGAGATTCAATATCAACAATATAATGATATTTCGTCACTATAAAAGCGGATTAATACATATGAAGTAAGAAATCCTAATCGCGATTGGAGAAATTTGAGATAATTAGAAAAAGTGTTCAATGAACAAAACGGATTGACAAATGAAACTGATGGACTCGCCTATCTCGACTCATCTGTCTCGGTCTTATAACAACATATTGAAATTTGAGTCAACTCCGACGATATTTGGCATTCGATTCTACATCGGATGTCGCAGCCCATTTCTTGTCTCCTCTGAACAAGCAGCCCGCCTTTCTTTTAATTTATTCAATTTTTAACTTTTTTATCTTTTCTTTTACTTATTAACGTTAACCGAGCCCCACACAGGCAGACCCAGCCAACATTAACATCTAGTACAGTCGATAAAAGAAAAGCATGACCATCAATTTGATTGCCAAATAACCTATCAATAACTTATCAATGCCATTAGAAATTTACCAACTTTGAAATGAATTAAAGAATAACCGACTCTTTGGAAATTTTACAAGCATCGTAAATAAATTGCAAACACTATAATAAGTCAATTTATAAACTTACCAACTTCTACTCACTCTCCTTATCATTTTGATTTTTTTTCATTTGTTGATGATCTCTAAGTACCCCCTCCAAATGTCTCTTTTCCGTGTGATGAAATGAAACTCATTCTGTGATCCACTTGAATCAGACGGTTGAAGTAGGAGGGTTGTTCTTGGAGGCCTATAAGGACAAACTACGAGTAAAACGTAGCTTGTGATTGAGTGCTCGCAACAAGAAAAATCGAAACACATTGAGTGTTCTTGAGATCTATCTTTTTGCTGCTTCATTATAATCTATTTAGTTTTGATCCTAAAAGTTAGCAAGGGTGCCGAAATCATTTGTATACACACGGAAGAAGTGGTCGTGCTTAGAGAGAATGCAATTGTTTAGGTAAGAGACGAAATATGCGAATGATTATTTGTAAACACTTAGAAGTGTGGTTAAATAATTTTGGGGGAGAATATGTCTACCGCGTTGTGTGCACAAGGTGTGAGAACAGCTATTGAAAGAGATCTAATAATTATTTAGTCCACAGTGAGATAGCCGTAGGAGGAGTCGAATCCGTGCAATACAAAGTTCTTGGCAATTGCACTATTGGCTGAAGTAGTGAATTTCAATCTAATGGGGCTGCTAGAGCTAGAAGAGAAAGCATATCCTAATTGAAACTCTATAAATAGCTTTTGTAATTTCTTTATCCCTAAACTCTATAAGTTTCTTATTGTAAATTAATAGTTTAATTGCATATAATTTTTTTTTTAAATAAGGTGCTGGTTCTAGAAAGATAAATATTTTTATATGTATAAAAAAACACTTCACCCCTTCTTTTATGTATTTGGACCTAACAATATGGATTGCCATGTCGAAGGTGTCAAATTTTGTAATACCATAATAATGTGAATTGCGAGCCTTGTTAATAATTTAAAGGATTTTACTAAGGACAATGAAAAAAAAATCATTATTTTTGAAATTTTTTTATGAGAACTTGAGATGGAGTTCGAAGCTTTACACTATAATTTAGTTTTTAATATTAGAGTTGGATCGAGTCCGATGTGAGCATGTATATTGTATTGAGTTGACTGCGAGCACAGATTAAGAAAACTGAATTGTCATATTTCCGAGATAATTGCACAATCTCTCCTAGAATTATTATACCGAAATTTCAAACCTATCAAGGTATATTTTGAAAAATGATTTCTAATCTTTTAAAAAGAGAATTATTATTTTTTGAATTCATGTATAGATTTTTTGTTGACCATAGAAATGTCCTCCGTTGACTCATTTTCTTAAACTATTCACGTGTTGAAAAATAAGAAAAATGTTTTTATCAGAATATGTTCGCAAAACTTGGTTTTTGTCATTACGGGTGCGGTTCTACTTCTCGGTTCCATCGTCCTGATTAGTTGGGGACAGGCTGTTTTTTACGTTTTTCAAACACGAGTCATGGGACCATAAGAGAGACATAGATAAAGATACCCGCACAAGGATTAAGACAAGTAGTTTTTTCATTTCCGCATCCAAGACAGACGATTGCTTTAAAGTTATGTTTCCGACGTTTTAGAATACTCAAAAAGAGAAATGAATAGGCTGCGGATCTCTTTTACCTCAGCTGGGTTGGCTCTGAAATAAATTTTTGTGGACTCGATTGTGGACGATAGTGTGAATTTTCGTTGCCCGGTCAAGGCTGTAACTCCATTTCGTATGAAAAGGTATCGTATGGCCTATAAGTCACATGTCGAAATTTTGTTCAATAATTCACACATCGAAACTCATAACTAGATCTATTCGATTGATGACTAAGATGATATTAGTTTGCATAGTTTGTGAAGCGTGCAATAATTTCTCCACGTGATTGTTTTTTTCGGTCCTCCACCAGAAGTTTATCCCCTTCGACTTTGAGTCGTCAAACACACGCTGTAATATTTTCATTAAAAAAAAAAAAAAAAGACGCGCTAGAATAGTGGGTCGATATGTTAGTTCTTCACATCAAATATAACCATGAAAAGAGCATAACTTCACATTTTTACAAGACTTTTGTCAACATCTTTAAATTAGTCAGAGGGCAAAGCATGAAAAGGGAAAAACCAGACAAAGTGACTTTGTTCTATAATCAGGGTGTGTCTCATATCGTACAAGTATTTGCGCAACTAGTTACGCCACAAGAAAAAAGAAAAAGAAAAGAAGCAATCCGTTCATTTTCTATCTATCTCCATTGCATCCTATTTCATCGTATCACACCCTATTTTTCAATATTTGAGAATCACTGTCTACATCTCGGTGTAGATTCGGGATAACCATTGGTTTCATTGTCCTAGGCTGGGGCCATTTACGACTAGCCAATTGAGAATTCCTAGGTGTACATGCACCAGGTGCACCAAAGACGCAGTTAGCGATTCTCTCTCGAGAGGTTCCGAGACAAGGAGCCCGAATTACTAGGCCTGAAGAGAAAAATACACCAAAAATGAAAAAAGAGCCCAAAAACGTTCGCCAAAATCAAGCTTAACTGTTGAGCTCGGATCTGTAGGAAAGGCCGATCCGTTATCGAGGCCCGCCCATCATTCCAACTGGCCCAATTCACGGCTCCTGAACATCGAACGAGAAGACGCTGCGCGATTGGACCATTCTCTCTCTATGTGGACTATTGAAGTTTGCTCCGTTCTTCTTGGAGCTTCGCCTCTAGTGATTCGAGCTCCTCGATCTCCCGAAGCGATTGGCCGCGAACAGGAAAATGAGGCACCGGCTTTTCACCATCGCCTCGCGGAGTCGCGGCAATTCGGGCTCCTTGTCTCGGAAGACACAAAAGTGTTTTTTGACCACTTTTGTGTCTCATCACGGAATTAAGAAAAACGGAGGAAAATTTCACTCCAAGGAAGTTGCCAAAGAGGTCTTAGATCTACTAAAAGGAAGTTTTACCAGCAACCAAAAAAGATGGGAATTACCGATGCCCCTGTAGTATGATGATCTAAATATACAAGCAATCAACGTCTAGAACACATGATGACTGCAAAAATAGTAGAAGCAGAATCAATAGTAACAAGTCACTTCTAATAAGCAACGTAGAAACATATCTTTTCACTTCACACTACAATTAGCTGCCTCTGTCTTCAATAGATTCAAAAAACAACTCCTTCTAGTCTTTCTACACATTTTACCTCATCACAAAACCTCATCTTTATATTGGGAGATTGAAGGGTGTTAGTTGATTTACCTAAACGAACCTAAAGTACTGTCTTATTTTCTTTGATAAATTCAACATCATCAGTTGCTCAAAATGCCCTCATAACAAAACCATTCTGGCATGCCAATGCATGTACTAATGCTCAGTTAGCCACATAAATTCCTGCCCAATGTAGCACCTAGCCAAAGTTAAAATTTCCTTGAATCAGTGATCACACTCTGTGTTACTTCAAGCTTAAATGGTCAGCTAGAGTATAAAAAGCTAGATCCACTTCTCCCTATTATTCGATGCAAGAGATCAATCAATCACACCACCTTCCAAAAACAAACTTGAGATGCCAAAATGCTACATATTAATATTATGGGGCATTTTCAATTTATAAATCGACATAACACTGCCACAACCAAACATAATCAATAAATTGGGAGAAGTATAGCCTAAGTGTCAAAACTTGGTACAAATGGACACTTAAGTGCAAAAGTTAGGAAAGTGACACTTTTTTTGAAAAGTGGGACACTTAAATGCCATCTCCGGCGAACTTCATCGGAAATCCCACGTGGCAATTTTTTATTATTTTTTCGTCTACGTGGCTCGTCAAAGTGCTGACTTAACAAAAAAGACAAAAACGACGTCGTTTTTTAGCGGATTCGAATTTTAATATAAAAATTAATTTAATTAAATTATAAAAAAAAATTATTATTTTAAAAAAAAAGGTGGGGCAGAGGAGGCGGGGGCTGAGGGCTAAGCCCTCGTCGCCGCCGCCTCCCCCGCCGTCGCCGCGAGAAGGGCCAACAACGGTGGGCGGAGCGTCGGCGAGCTGCGAGCTCGCCCGGCTGCGGCGGCTTAGCCCGGCCGGGCGAGGGCCGCCAACCTCGCTAGATGGGGAGGGCCGCGACCCTCGCCCCGGATCTAACGAGGGCTCGCGAGCCCTTGCCACCGGTCAGCCGGGTCGCGGCCCCCGACCGACGCTTCCCCCACCGTCACCGCCCCTTCCCAAAGACGGCGGCGAGGGCTCAGCCCTTAGCCCTTGCCTCCTCTCCCCCACCTTTTAAAAAAAAAATTAAATAATTATAATTACTTATTTTTATAATTTAATGAAATTAATTTTTATATTAATTATATACCACGTCAGAAAAAAAAAAAATACATCGTTTTTGCTTTTGTTTCGCCACGTCAATGTGCAAAACAACGTCGTTTTTGCGTTTACCTCACCGAAAAATCGCCACATCAACATTTTGGTTGGATTGGCACTTAAGTGATCCATTTTGCTACGATTTTGGCACTTAAGTGTCACTTTCCTAACTTTTGGCGCTTAAATGTCCCTCAGTGCCAAGTTTTAGCACTCCAGGTGTTCGGCACTCCAATAAATTTGTGCATCGGCAATTGTTCATAACTTCTAGTCCATCAGCAACCCTCATAATTAGAACAGGAAAAGATAGAGTTTCCACAAGTATAATTCAAGCTGCACAACCATCCAAAACTACTTTAGAAGCTTAGTAGACAGGGAGCTCAATGCGTTCCCGGAAAAAAAAAAAAAAAAAAAAAAAAAAAAAAAAAAAAAAAAAGAGGCTTGCCAACAATGGTTATGGCAGATCACTGAAAAGAGAAATAAAAGCAAGCCCACACATACCCTTGCTATCTAAAGTCTACACAAAAGTTTTAAACAACAATAGTAGTTCGACAAAAGTTATATGGTGTCAAGGTTACTAAAAACTTTTGAAAGTATATGGTGTCAAGTTTACTGAAAGCTTTCAAAAGTTATAAGGATAAAGTTATGTATCTAATAAAATTGTTATTGAAGATGTCTAGGTAATACATAGGAGCAAGGAAAGTGAATAAAAATCACTCAAGTTCTCAGGGACTCGAGTAATCGCAGAGAAGTCCTCTCCATAAATCTTCTTAGTTGTCTCTGTTCAACACTATTTCATCCAGAATGAGAACAACTTGATTCTCTCTCTCTCTCTCTCTCTCTCTCTCTCTCTCTCTCTCTCTCTCCTCCAATTGACCCTCTTTCTGCTCGTGTCTTTTCTATGCAAAAACGTTCTATCAATTGATGAGTACACTAGCTACTTTGATGCCATTGATCCACCGGCACCGTACAAGAGATGGACAACTAAGCCAGACATTTACCAGAATAGCACTTCTAATATGATAGGAAAGAATAAAATTGTTGTGAAAACACAGAGAGTTTAGGCAGCATTTGTAGTCAGTAATTCTATTGACTGGAGCAGAGATATCTAGGTTGTGACCACCCTAAAGGATCTTGTCCTTTCTTAGATTATCTAATTCGGCTGTCGAGTCCATAGTGGGCTTTTCGTCATGCTAGTTCTAAATCTTTGAACTGATTATCAAAAGACACGACGCTTTGTTTGGTTGTTCAGTAACTGCTCTGCAACTTTAGCATCATCTTTTTAAAAGTCTAGTGGAAGCTGACATCTAGTTTGAAAAAGTGATAAAATGGAATGTTATCATCTATCTGTTTGTCTGTGTATATTAAAAAAATTCCGTGATACTCAAGTTTGGGTTTAGGTGCTTTGCAACATATTAAGAACTGGGGGGGGCTTCTGGAAGGGAGGCTGGAAAGCAACCACACCTGTTTTTGCAAATAATGACCTCGAATACCAGGTAAGCTATGCCATTTGTGACGCCAGCTACAATCTTGAGCTTTTGAAGCCTTGGTGGAACTAAAGACTGGCTAATGACTAGCTGACAAAGTGCAAAGGCAGGCTACTTTTCCTGCTGAACATCTGGGTATGGGAGCTTTCATGATTGCGTTAGAAGCAATCTATAACAGGTAAGATAGTGAGGTTTCAGCTTCTCAATGTTTAGTTACGCATGGAGTTTGATCTAATATTCTCCACAAAAAATTAAAGAAAGGCCTATAAGCTCCTTGTGTGGGCCTAGTTTACCTCAATGCAGCAAAGTGACATGCATTAATCTTCAATCTGTGTTATGCATTGTTTACTTGTCCCTATTCTGCGGAATACATCCCATTCCGCTGGCATATACATCGTATGGGAGGCCAAATCCATTTGTCTATGGAAATGCTCAGACCGTGTTAAGGAATCTTATGCCATCTTTGTTAAGCAACCTAGATGTGGAGAATAATACATACTCTGGAATTCGTTGTTTCAAAATACTATACATGATAGGAGATAATCCAAAATCAACATTAGAGGCGCACGACGGGTATATTTCATACTGAGAATTGTATTTTATCATATCAATAATTTTATTTCCGAACACAATCACTAGTACTGATAACAACTCCTTCAAGCAGGAGATCCTTGGTTTTCTATATTAACAAGGACTGGGGTATTCAAGGGCAAAGATAATCATTCAGAACTTCCCATGGACGTGGTAGGTATTCCTACTCTTAACAAAATCCAAACATTTCTCTATCTGTCTCTCCCATCTCTCCTTGCATATACGTTGGGGTGAGTTGATGGTAGGTTCCTAAGTAAGCGAATCGTGTGCATTCCAGCATGTTCACTTCTTTGGTTTAGAGATTTTAGATACGTGATCCTATGGAAAGTCATGGTTGAGGCTGCGAGATCATTAATTCCACCATGAAAGCATTCGAAGTATAGTACATCGTGTAATCACTTAGGCCTTGTTTGGCTCACCTTGGAGTAATAAATAGGAAATAGAATGCCATTCCAGCTCATCTTTGGATGGATTTATGATCATAGAATCAAAGTGCCT
Organism: Eucalyptus tenuipes; assembly: GCA_014182365.1. Lineage (NCBI taxonomy): Eukaryota > Viridiplantae > Streptophyta > Magnoliopsida > Myrtales > Myrtaceae > Eucalyptus > Eucalyptus tenuipes. Next base: position 23,381,626 of record CM024538.1, on the reverse strand, counting down.
AGTAACGGATACTCCTAATGCAGAACTGGATTGCTCAAGTAGAGGTGGTACTTGGATTCCTAGGAGGAAAAAACATTCACGAACCCAACACGCTCATCCTAGAAAGCCAGAACTCTCTCTCTCTCTCTCTCTCTCTCTCTCTCTCTCTCTCTCTCTCTCTCTCTCTCTCTCTCCATTCATCATCTTCAAATTCTTCCATGGGAGTTTCGCCTGCCTCTTGATTCCATGGCCCTCACATTCCTCTACAAGGTGAGATTATTTCTCTTTCTCGCTATTATGAAACTTGTCTAGTCTGTTAATGGAGACGTCAACTACGAGCATCACGTTGGCTTGGGTGGGGATATAAAGTTCCATTAACACACTTGGCTGAGTTGCCGTCACTCCATTTATTCTCGTGATTGGGTCTAACTCAAAACACAATAAGGACGAGAATATCACAATGGCTTGAGGTAACAGCTGTGAAGTAATTTGAAGTTACGCGGGAATGGCTTTATCTTCATTGTTGCAGATATGTGTGAAATGCTTCACTCAATTTTGAGGAGCAGTATGTAATGTGTTTGTGAAATGATTGTGTGAACTGTATGATCACTTTAGATGACAATAATCGGGAAATTGTCGGGGCATCGTTTGTGGTTTTTCATTGTGTTTCTATCCCTAGTTTTTCATTAGCCACTTTGGATATGCGGAATGGAGAAATATTTTACACATTCCATTTCTGACATGTTTTTACCTCAAATTGCATCTCACATTGGACATTTCTCCCTTCATATGTAAATTGAAACCAAACAATAGAGAAGGAACCCCACATCTAGGAATTTGATTGCTTAGATTGAGATTCCTTTTCATGATTTCATGGCCATGAACCAGACATGGCCTCAAGTGGTTTTGAGCTGTCAGCGAAAAAAACCCTCCCATACTTACATACCTTGATTTACTATTCTCTAGGTGATCGGTCAATTCTAAATCGGTTGGATGAAACATGATTGAATCTTTTCCTTCTTCAGCCTAGCAAAATGTAAGTATTTCCAAAATATGCCCAACTGAAAGCAACTTTTATGGGGAATTTGACTTCTCTCCAAAATTTCCAAGGTTAAAAGTGTATCCAAAAATCGCTTACCCCGGTTGAACTCTTTTATGCTTATTTATGCAGGTCGCGGATTTTGTGGAGGACGATATCAACTTTATCTTGAGAAAGGAGTGCGGTTCTCAACACAAAAGAGGCCTTTTTCTTTTTGTGGTTTCTGAACATTATCAATTCTTTGGAATCCGACAAAATCTTTCCATTATGTGTTTTTTTATATCTTAATTAGTGACTATTAGTCGCTAGTCTTCTGTGTATTTCGCTTTTTGCGTTTCACATATGTCGTTCCCCAAAGGCAGTCAACATCCCATTTGAATCAAGTAGAATTAAAGGAATAATTTATGGTTCTTGCTCTTTTCTCAACCTATGCAATGTCGATTAGATACTTTATTTTTGGGAGATGTCCCAATCTTCCTTCTTACACGTATATGGATGTGACATAATTGGGACAATTTTTCATAAATGTTGGTGTCGTGACCTAACCTCGGGTAAATCACCTAGGGTTTGGCTAATGGATTCTAAGCCTAAACTTAGCTTGGGCTCTCCCAAGTTCATATTAATTCGTGACTTAGATTCAAGTTCTTAACATGCAATTGATTTTTAATTAGGAGTCGCCACTAATCTATTTTGGTGGGTCGATTAGAAATGTAACGGGAGATTTACTTTACTCCTACGAAACTATAAGTTCGGGGGACTTGATTACATTAAATTTCTCTAACACCCTTTTGGTATCCTTCTTTTTATTTTGAAAAAAAATATTTTGCGGGCGAGCTTAAATTGATTTTAATTTACTTCCCTGACATGTAAGGTAATCATGCAAGTGTGTAAACTACCAATTTAACACTCAAGAAATCAATAAATAAATTACGGGACTTATCTCGTGGCAACGAAAGTATCTCGCACTATTAGATCAGAATTCACATCAATAATCACAGATATAATTTAATTAACACGCGATCATTTAATTTTTTTCAAGATTTTCTTTTTTTAAATGAAGTCAAGAAAATTACGCGTAATGCAATGCAATGACGTACAAAATTTTTAACCAAAAGGACATGCGACGTGCAACCTAACGTGCAAACTATATGTCACGAGACATTTATTCAATGACATAATCTAATGATAGAGAAGATTAATGCAGCTATTCAAACATATGCACATCTAAATGACGTGCAATGAATGACCTAATTCTACATGACATGTGCATGAGAATTTTTATGTTTTCTTTTATTTTTAATTAAATTTCGAAATTAAAATTACCCAATAATTACACATGCAATTTAAATTAATGAAAGGAAAAAAATATATCATCCTAAATTAATGTTTTTGGGATTTTTATTTCAAAAATTCGAAATAAATAAATTTCCTATTCTAAACATGCAAAACTATCCTAAAATAAGTAATGTTCTAGTATGAACCTAATCTAACTCAAATATATTTTTGGGGATAAATAGAGCAATTAAAGCGTACGAGCACCGAGTCATTCAGAATCATCAAAGATATCATACATCGTCCGAATTATAAAACAATATCTAAATTAAACTTGATTATTTATTAGTAAAATCGATAAATTGATCCAAGCGCCCAAAGATCGATATATCGATTTTATTCTCGCGTGATTAATTATTCCATCTAAAGCGCTATAGATGGAACATAAAATTGGCATGCGGTTACGGATTAGACAATAAATCCTAATTGGGAACTATATCTATCACTTATAAATGTGCACATTAGATACAAATAGACATATATTAGGTAGTAGATACATTAGACCTAACTAAATCCTCATTGAGAACTATGCCTATCACTTATAAATGTGCACATTATATACAAATAGACATATATTAGGTAGTAGATATATTAGACCTAAATTTGAAGATAATATCCAAACTTGGACCAACGCAATTGGACCGAGATCGCAATCGACTCGTTCAAGTGGGATGGTGATGACGACGGCGCTCGAAAGCTCCGGCGAGGAACGGAAGGGCGGCAAAGGCATTGTAGCCTACAACTTGTAGGTCACGGGTCGTCGGATGGAAGCCGGCGACGGGCGTGCGGTGGCTCGGCGATCAGCAGTGACGAACGGGCTGCTGCTGCGGCGTTCGGGGCTGGCTGCCGGAGCAGCGGTGACCGGCGCGGGTGCTCGCGGCTGCTGGCGTCGGCGGCGGAGGCTCGAGTTGTCGCTCAGGCGAGCGACGGCAGCAGCGGGGAGCGGTTTGCAGGCGGAGACGAGGCGGAGGCGAGCTGCTGCGAGCGTCGCTCGGAGGTGCTGCGAGCGTCGCGGACGGCGACCAGCAGTGAACGGGCGGCAGTGGCGCGGAAGCGAGCTGAGAGGCGAGCTGCTGCGGGCGTCGCTCGGAGGCGCTGCAAGCGGCGATGGCCGGCAGCAGCGACAGCGGGTGTTGCAGGTCGCACGGCAAGGGGGCTCGGCGACCGACTCGGGCTGCTGGCGTCGCGGGCTCGGGCAGAGGGAGGCACGGCAGCAGTGGCGGCGCTCGGGCGGGCTGCTAGTGGTTTGCTCAGGCGAGGGGGCTCGGAGCGGCGGTAGCCGGCAGCAGCGACGGCGAGTGTTCAGGTCGTGCGGCGAGGGGGCTCGACGACCGGCTCCTTCTTCTTCCTCTCCTTTTTGGTTTTTTTCTTTTTTTTTTTTTCTCTCTCTCTCTCTCTGCCTCACGTCACCTCTCTCTGTCTCTGCACCCTTTTGATTGACTTTGACCCAACAAACCAAAAAGAAGTCGCCCGCCCCCGGCCCCGCCCCCACGAAGCAAAAAAAAAAAGTTCCCCCTTTTCCTCCGTACGTGTCCCTTTTATAGGCGAAGGATTTATATTTTATTTTCTTTTTCACTTTTCTTCGTACGTGGCCCCTTTTATAGGCGAAGGATTTATATTTTATTTCCGGAGGAAGAAGCGAGTGAAAAAAAAAAAAAGAAAGAAAGAAAAGGAAAAAAAAAAAATAGGAATAAAAATCGAAAAAAATATATTCAAATATTATTAAAAATTATCCGACAATCCCCGTAAAACACCTTGTGTTTATTTTAGTCTTAAGCGGCCAATTTTGATCGGACGAACTGAATTAATATAAATATTTAAAAATTTAATACTCAATTGATTAAAAAATATTTATAATTAAATTAGTATAATTATAATAGATTTATTATTTTTTTTATATTTTTTCCTATTTTGACACGTGAATAAAATTTCCCAACTTTTTGACCAGATGCTTCATTCATTACACTATATCCTCAAAAAAGAATGGTGATATATTGCTTAAAACACTTACCTAACCTATCGAGTCAGCTCACTGTCCAGCAATTGGACTTTTAATTCTCCTTGTTCTCTATATATAATTCTATGTTTAGACTTTTCAACTAATGGTGCCCCGTTAGTTGGTTAGTAATGAAAATTATTATCTTTAAAAAAACCCCACCACGTGAGGGAGGGAGGGAGCATCGTGGGGCATATATAGGGCTGTCCTCCACCAGGCGAAAATTCTCACTTCTTTGCAGGTCGCGTAAGCATTGGCGCAACATCATTCACCGATTTGCTCGGTTCTTCTTGTGAAGGTACATGTGCAAGCACCTACTTCCACTCATATTATATCTCGCTGAATTCCGTGTTGAATCATTTAGATCTTGCGCTCAGATCATACAATCAATTCATCATAATAAAAAGGTAAATTGGCTCTTGGATTGATGCTTCATAATATGTTTGTAGACTCACTGCTCGCATTGAACTACCTCCACAGAGTTTTCTTGATGGAGAACAATAACTATCCACAAACTTATCCGAGTTTCCAGTACTTTCCTCCTCCATCGGCATGGATCGATCCGAATTCCGTATCATCCGATGACAATAACACCCCAACGTGGGTTATTGTTGGTTTAGTCATTGTTGCTGTCATGCTTTGTGGTTTCCTTTTCTACTGCATCTGGCGGTGGGGGCCAAGGGGGGGCCAAGGGGGAGAAGGGGCCACGGGGGAGAAGGGGGAGAAGGGGCCATGGGCAGGGGCCGCAGGGGGAGAAGGGGCCGCAGGGACCGAAGGGGCAATGGCCAGGGAAGCCCATTTTTATTCTTTGGTGAGAAGTGCAAGCATGGAAGAGTACCGGCTTTTTTCAAGTACAAATGCCCTGACTGTGGGCACTGGACTGGGCGGCCTCTCTAATCTAGACAATAAATGAGACAGAAATTACACTAGTCTTTCTTATCCTATTGTATGCTTATGAATTTAGAAGCTTCTATTTATGTTTGTGAGTGAAACTTGAATGATGCACGGTGATAGATCGTCTACTCTACTATACAATGTTGGAGATTCGATGCGATGAATAACTTTTGTGTTGGAGGGTTTTTCTAATTTCTTGTTATAATACATGAGCAGTTTTATGGTCATCGATAAATAATTTTTGAATTATAACGAATTATAACTATTTGCATTTTTTCGTAATGTCTATACAAAATGTCGTAAATCGACCAATCAATCCAACATACATAATAAAAGAGTTCCGGCTGTTGGTGGAGAACCATTTGACAGATTTGCGCTATTATTGCCTCATATTCGAAGAGAATCATCGAAACTAAGTCAGCTGGTGATACTGGCAAAATAGAATGGACTATTTTATTCGATTTTTTGGGTGGGCTTCGTACTCCAATATGTACGGGGGGGAACTATTAATCCCAACTCGAAATGAAGTGCCAAGTAAGGACATATCCAGGAAGTGTTCCGTGAGTGAATGGAAGTGCGGTTGTGACATATAATCCTGAACGTCTGACGATCAATGGATGAGACGACATCAATTGTTTCTCATAGGATCCAGCTAGCATAACGATTCCTTAATTTATATCGGTGTTGTTGTGGCTACGGTTTTCCATTGCCAAAAGATGGAAATCGGAAGAGCAAAAGGAGTAGTGGGATGGGATCCTTATAGTTTATCTAAAGAAATAAAATCCAACTGATGATGCCTAATGAAACCCCACATTGCCCTTTTAGTAACTTCCATTGTTCATCGATGTAATTAGGCTTAGCCTTGTCGCCCTATAAGGGACCATGCGCTAACTTGCAAGAAATCAAAACCAGTATCTTGTCTTTCCATGTACTATAAACTTCTTTATGACGCAAAAAAAATAGAAAAGTAAAAAGATAAACAATTATCAAAAAATTATCGGGCTTAAACATTGCACTACTAGACAACCACACCACCGATCAAACACAAGGCTTGATAGAGTCGGAAGATAAGGCAATCGAATGGCATGACCAGGCTATGCAGAAGGTACAGTATATGATTTAGAAAAATAGAAAGAAACATCCTACATAACAAATCAAATGAGTAGAATCGAGCTTTTAATAATGGAGTTTAATCGAGTTCAATTTCGAGCCCTATATACTATATTGAGTCGAGCTCGAGCACAGGGATTTGAAACTGAATTTTGTTCACATTCATGATTCGATGTCAAAGCGTTGATTTCAAGTCAGACTTTACGTAGAAAAACTACTTCAAATCAATAAAAAGCTCGATCGCATCTTTATAATTTTTTAGTTAAATTAAATACCTTATCTTACCGTCTTTAGGGCATTGACCCCACTAAAAATATATGATAGTTCCATCCCTGCATGCTGACAAGTATGATGCCAGTCGTCTACAAAATTTCACAAGCCTCCTCCGAAACATGAACATATCCAATCAAAGCACGACTCCTGAAAAATAAAACTGCAATCAATCTTGCAAGAAAGTTTGAAAAAGGAATATTGGAGCATCTCTTCTTATCGTGCCCCTGGACGAAACCGATTTGGACGAACCCCGCAGTAAACATCCATTTCTCAGATCATAATATAACACGAATTGAAGTGTTATTGACAGGGGCAGTTCTGGGAAAAGCAAGTAAAATGCTTTGGGCCGATGAGGACACGACTATCGGCCCGACTGGGGCAGAAATCATATTTTCCACGACGACGGAGACCATGAAATCATATGCTATTGGTCGATGAGACAAAAAAATCAAAGATGACAGAAATCATTCTTTTTGACGACGACGAAGACCATAAAATCAAATGCTATTGGTCGGGGACAGATATCGTACTTTTTCACGACACGACGAGGACCATAAAATCAAATGCTATTGGTCGGGGACAGAAATCATACTTTTTCATGACGATAAGCACCAAATCAATTCTAATCTACATTCTAAGCAAAATGCAATTTTTTTGTATTTTTGAGATAAATAAAATAATTAAAGTAAGATAAGCACCAAATCATTCAAGATCATATAAATATCTAATTAATTTGAAATTTCGTGAATAAAATTAATGAATTGATCTTAAATCTTAAAGATCAAAAATCAAATTTTAAAAAAAACGATGACGAAGACCATAAAATCAACGTCGAAGACCATAAAATCGAAGACCATAAAATAAACGACGACGAAGACCATAAAATCAAATGCTATTGATCGATGAGACAAAAAAATCAAAGATGCCGATGAGGACGCGATTGGGACAGAAATCATCCTTTTTCACGACGACGAAGACCATCAAATGCTATTGGTCGATGACACAAAAAATCAAAGACGTGGCTGACGCAAGCTTTCGGGACTGAGTGCAGGGTCAGTCAAAGGAAAGTGGAAAATTTCCCTTACTTGATGGATTTCCAAAATTATTGATACAAAGTTCGAGAGAACCGGCAACAATTCATCAAAAATTAACCTAATGTAGAATCAATTTCTTCCCAAGAATAAATGGACCAAAATCGACTCAACCCCTATAATAACGGGCAATATATTCCCGCAATATAATCTCGTAATGAAAAAAAAAATGCCAAAATGATAAAAACAGACAAAGGAAAATTAGAATAAGGGTAGAAGTGAATACATTTTTACCGAATAAGGGGCTAAAAAAGTGAAGCTTTGTGTCGTATAAGGGCGCGAAGTAGACCCCGTTGTTTCAAATAAGAGCCTAAGTGAATTTTTGTGTCGAATAAGGCTAGAAGTGATCAAGTTAATCTCTATTGAGGACCTTAGCTCAGGTAAACATTTTCCGACAATTAAAATATGGGTAATTTTGTTAGAAATTTGTGATTGGAAAAAAAAAAGGAAAATTCTATATTAATTAAGCTTAGGTTATCTATTTAGATGTTTACGTTTTCTTCTTTCTTCTCCTCGCTGCTCCTCACCTTGCTCGGCCAACAGAGAATTTGGGTCTTCGCAAAAAGAAAAAGAAAAAAAAAGCAAGCGTCGGTTTTCTTCTTGTTTTTGAATTCATGCCTCAACCGGCGGAGAATTTGGGTCTTCGACTTTGCGGAGGATGGGTACAAGAACGGAGAGACCGTAGAAAGCCTAGAGTTTTTTTTTTTTTTTTTCTGTTTTAGGATTTGTTAATTTTCCTATATTTTTTGGACAAAATTGTCTAAACTCCAGGTCGTCGGAAATGTCACATGCTTGATAGCCGGTGAATATTTGGGTGACCCAGTAAGCTCGGGTTCTTATTTGGAATTGAGGTCGCTTATTTGAGACAAGATGGGTCACTTTAGGTCTTTTATATCGACACAAAGTTTATTTCGGGTCCTTATTTGAGAAAATTGGTCAACTTCGGGTCCTTATTTGAGACAATAGGGTCACTTTAGGTCTTTATTTGACACTAAGTTCATTTCGGGTCCTTATTTGAGAAAATTGGTCAACTTCGGGTCCTTATTTGGAATTTTCCCACAGACAAAAGCAAACACGGCAAGTTTACGTGGAAAATTCAATGTGAAAAAAATCATGGACGATTCAAAAATTTTTACTAATCACAAAAAATAGTAAGATGCACAGAGGTTCTTCTTTAGTAATATATTAGAGATTCAATAACATAAATATAATGACATTTCGTCACTGTAAAAGCGGATTAATATATATGAAGTAAGAAATCCTAATCGCGATTGGAGAAATTTGAGATAATTTAGAAAAAGTGTTCAATGAACAAAACCGATCGACAAATGAAATTGATGGATTCGCCTGTCTCGACTCATCTGTCTCGGTCTTATAACAACATATTGAAATTTGGGTCAATTTCGACGATATTTGGTCTTCGATTCTAGATCAGATGTCGCAGTCCTTTTCCTGTCTTCTCCAAACGAGCAGCCCGCCTTTATTTTCCTTTATTGCATTTTTGACTTTTTGACCTTTTCTTTTATTTATTAACGTTAACAGGCCCCACATAGGCAGACCCAGCCAACATTAATATCTAGTACAATCGATAAAAGAAAAGTATGACCGTCAATTTGATTGCCAAATAACCTATCAATGACTTATCAATGCCGTTAGAAATTTACCAACTTTGAAATGAATTAAAGAATAATCAACTCTTTGGAAATTTTACAAGCATCGTAAATAAATTGCAAACACTATAATAAGTCAATTTATAAACTTACCAACTTCTGCTCTGATTTTTTTTTCATTTGTTGATGATCTCTAAGTACCCCTCCAAATGTCTCTTTTCCATGTGATGAAATGAAACTCATTCTGTGATCGACTTGAATCAGATGGTTGAAACAGGAGGGTTGTTTTTGGAGGCCTATAAAGACAAACTACGAGTAAAACGTAGCTTGTGATTGAATGCTTGCAACAAGAAAAATTGAAACACATTGAGTGTCCTTGAGATCTATCTCTTTGCTGCTTCATTATAACCTATTTAGTTTTGATCCTAAAAGTTAGCAAGGGTGCCAAAATCATTTGTATACACACAGAAGAAGCGGTCGTGCTTAGAGAAAATGCAATTGTTTAGGTAAGAGACGAAATATGCGAATGATTATTTATAAACACTTAGAAGTGTGGTTAAATAATTTTGGGGGAGAATATGTCTACCGTGTTGTGTGCACAAGGTGTGAGAACAGCTAGTGAAAGAGATCTAATAATTATTTAGTCTCTAGTGAGATAGCCGTAGAAGGAATCGAGTCCGCGCAATACAAAGTTCTTGGCAATTGCACTATTGGCTGAAGTAGTGAATTTCAATCTAACGGGGCTGCTAGAGCTGGAAGAGAAAGCATATCTTAATTGAAACTCTACAAATAGCTTTTGTAATTTCTTTTTTCCTAAACTCTATAAGTCTCTTATTGCATATAATTTTTTTTTTTAAATAAGGTGCTGGTTCTAGAAAGATAAATTTTTTTATATGTATAAAAAAACACTTCACCCCTTCTTTTATGTATTTGGATCTAACAATATGGATTGCCATGTCGGAGGTGTCAAATTTTGTAATACTACAATAATGTGACTTGCGAGTCTTGTTAATAATTTAAAGGATTTTACTAAGGACAATGAAAAAAAAATCATTATTTTTGAAATTTTTTATGAGAACTTGAGATGGAGTTCGAAGCTTTACACTATAATTTAGTTTTTAATATTAGAGTCGGATCAAGTTTCATGCAAAGTATATATATTGTATTGGTTGAGTGCGAGCACGAGATTGAGAAAACCGAATTGTCATATTTCCGAGATAATTGCACAATCTGTCCTAAAATTATTATACAGAAATTTCAAATCTATCAAGGTATAAACTTTTTAACTGAAATAACGTAGTCTTAAACTTATAAGGGAAAATGCAATAAAACATTTCAGCTAAATCTCATTGAATTCATCTAACGTGGCGTTTCAATTATTTTCGATTATTTAATTGTAACGACGACAGCATGACATGATAAGAGGACACTGTTTTCCTTCTGATTTAAGCACCCAATAGAGAAATGTCAATAGGCTTATTTTTGGAATTTAATGCTCTCCCTTGCGCCTGATTGTAGGCGAAATAATATAAAGGCACGAAAAGCACTATCTAATCATTCATTGTTTCGGTAAAAGGAATCCATCCTTTTGGCCGAAAGCTATCATCAAAATAGATTGCATCTCCATCATTTTCTCCGTTTATTTGTTGATGCGATGGCTAAGAAAAATCGTCCATACATGTTGCTTCTTTTTGGTTTTACATAATCTCCTCCATTCAAAAGGTGCACTAGTTGTCACTTCCATGTCATCAACGAGGCTATCTAATCATTCATTGTCTCGGTAAAAAACGATGATCACATGCTTCATTGGCCCGGCAATAATACACTGCTAAGCTGTCATCAAAATAGGATTGCATCTCCATCATTTTCTCGTTTGTTTGTTGATGCGATGGCCAAGAAAAATGGTCCGTCCATGTTGCTTCTTTTGGCTTTACATAATCTCCTCCATTCAAAAGGTGTTCTAATTTCAATCTAATTTTTGACTACGACGACCATAAAAACAGATGCCATTGGTCCATGAGAAAAACTAAATGTTGGCTGATGAAAAGCTGTTTAGAATATAATTGCCTATTTAGAGCACAAGATATTTTGCTTTACTTTTGGCTCGGATGATTAATTAATACGATCGAGAATGAAGATGGAACTAAAGCACATATGTAAAGGGAGTGTATCTTTGATTAAAAGAATGATTTAAAATTCATTTCATAAAAATAAATATTTATATTGCTTATAAAAATAAACGAACTAAAAATTTGTTTACCTTCTACAAAAAATATTTGGACATAAATTATTATGAATAATAAAATATTTCTTATTAAATAATTATTTCAAGTGATAAAAATAATCATTTTTATGAAATATTTATCGAATTTTTATTTTTTGAGAAACAAAAAAATTCTAAATTACTAAATTGATTTAGAAATTCTTTTCTTAGGTTGGGGTCATAGTGGAATTCCATGTTGAATTATGCTCACCGAATGAAGCCCATCTCTTAAAATAACATATATGTTGTACATGTAAGAAAGGGAATGCGTCTCCAATCAATGTATACAAAGCATATAACGGAAAACTAGGGACAGAAACAGGATGAAGAACCACATAAGATCCCTGAACATTTTCCCTATTATTGTCCTCTATTTGATTTTACGGTTTGGGATTCCTTTCATGATTCCATGACCATTAACCAAACATTACATTAAGTGTTTTGAGGTGTCAGCATGGATAATCTTCCATTTTAGGCCCATCTCTTCAGCCTAGCAAAATTCAATACTTCAAAATAATCTTCCATTTTGCGAGGCCCATCTCTTCGGCCTAGCAAAATGTCAGTATTTCAAAATCGTGCATGATAGGAGGCCACTTTTGTGGGGAATTTTTTTCTCTCTAAATTTTCCAAGACTAAAAATTAATTTGAAAATTGCTCATCCGGTCCAACTCCTTTATCTTGAGAAAGGAGTGCGGTCCTCGACATTTTCTAGACGAAAGATGCCTTTTCTTTCCGTGATATCTAAACAATGTCAATTCTTTGGAAGCTGACACGATCTTTCCATTATGTGTTTTCCCTCTGCATCCCATTTGAATTAGGTTAGATCAAATGAAGAACTTCTTCTTGCTCTTTTTCTCAATCCATGCCATGTTGATTACATGATTTTTGGGAAGTATCCCAATGTTCCTTATTACGTGTATATGAGAATCGTAGTTGGCAAATCTAAAACCTTTCTAGACCCTTCCAATACCAAGCGGGCCGATGTTTGGATCTCCAAATTCAGCCACCATGTTTTGGCAGAGCATGAGATTAGTTTTAGATTGGAAGGCATGATACAAAACAAATTTAGAATGGAAATTGCTGAAAATAAGCAGCAACAAAATTACCTCAACAGAAAATATGCATAACTTATGAAAAGGGAATAATAATAACGGAAAAGATACATAGTTATCATGTCCGGTTGATCCAATGCCTCAACTTCAGAACAGCTAATCGTCTGAAGGATATGATGCAGAATTTTTTTATCTTCTCACTGCCTTTAAATATTCAGTAGCCTTAGAACTTCAGGACTTGCTTAGGATGGCTTCCAAGTTTCCCCAATGATTTATCCAGTGCAATGTGGAAATCACTAAAAGGAACCAGCTCCGTCCTGCAATTTTGGAGAAATTCATATGCATCCACAGTCCAAGCACACTATCTTGAAGATAAATACTATTAGAGACATTATAAAGACATGGAGACCTAAATACAGCAATTTGAGTGGTGGTTACCGAAGACATACTCGTATTTTAACTTCCCATCCTGCACTAGCTCGAGCAAGTGATCTATCATTCTTCTGCACCCTGTTACATCATTTGAACTCATCCAATTATGCAGCCAAAATCCCCTCAAAGAAAGATCCTGCAAACCATAAAAACCATTGTCTCATTGATTTATGTACTCCCCTTAGTCTTGACTCTAGGGATAATTTTTTTCGCTCAAATTTGGTGCATCAAATACTGAAATTGAGATTTTGGGCCAAATTTAGACAAAAAAGATAAAACTATAGGGCATTGACCAAGACCGAGACCGAAACGTAGACAAATCAAATTGTATGGCTTGACTGAAATAACCTCCTAACCATCGGTGGAAAATTTAGTTCGCCACTTCTTAATTTACCTTGAAGATAAAAGATGAAGTTGACACTGTAATTGGTTTCTTAGACATCCCACCATATGTCACCATGGTTCCTCCCCGCCTGAGAACAAAACTAAATCAGCTCTCTACAGAAAGATAAGGGAAGCACTAAACACGAATTTAACACTTGTCACACCTCAAAAATTTCATCACCAAGGAAGCAGCATTGCCACCAACGCAGTTTAATCCAAGGGCAGGTTCTTTTAGATCACCCTAGTAGCAAGTCAATAAGATGTAAATAAAGAACTCAAGTGCCGATGGCCAAACATGGATGTGTTTCATGCATGAGAATATGGTAGAATGGATTAATGGATGGATGATACCAGTAGACTCTTGACATTCTTTATTTCTAATTGGCTCTCAGTGAACACTTCTTCAGCACCAAGTTTCTTCAACGCCTCTTTTGCTTCATCAGAGCCAGCTCTGTCACAGGAAAAGGTCGGCCACGAAAGCACAGTAAAATTCAAATTTAGTTACTGATATGCAGTGCTAACTGCTAAGTTGGAAAACAAATAAAGAATTCTACCAAATTTGTGCTCAGATGTCATAGCATGAACTAAAAAGCTGGCTGAGAGAGCCCTACTAAATTAATGCGTCAAGCACCACAAAGTGTTTTCTGACCTCTTTTTGTGTCTCATCACAAAATTAAAAGAAAAGGAGGAAAATTTCACTCCAAAAGAAGTTGCAAAGCAGAGAGAGGTCTTAGATATACTAAAAGGAAGTTTCCACCAGCAACCGAAAAAGATGGAATTACCAATGCCCAGCAGTATGATGATCTAAACATACCAGCAATCAACGTCTAGAACACATGATGACTGCAAAAATAGTAGAAGAAGCATCAACAGTAACAAGTCACTTCTGATAAGCAATGCAGAAAGATCTCTGTTCAATTCACACTACAGTTAACTGCCTTCGCCTTTGATAGATTCAAAAAACAAGTCCGTCTAGTCTTTCCAAATACATGTTACCTCATAACGAAACCTCATCTTTATATTGGGAGATTAAAGGATGTTAGTTGATGTACCCACACGAACCTAAAGTACCTTCTTATTTTCTTTGATAAGTTCAACATAATCAGTTCCTCAAAATGCCCTCATAACAGAACCATTCTTGCATGCCAATGCATGTACTAATGCTCAGTCAGCCACATAAATTCCTGCCCATTGTAGCACCTAGCCAAAGATTATAATTTCCTCAAATCAGTGATCACGCTCAGGGTTACTTCAAGCTTAAAAGGGTCAGCTACAGTAACACCAGCTCAAGGTCCACTTCTCCCTGTTATTCGATGCAAGAGATCTCAATCAATCACACCAGCTTCCAAAAAACAAACCAGAGATACCAGAATGCTAAATATTTTGGCACATTTTCAATTTGTACATTGATATATCACCACCACAACCGAACATAATCAACATATTTGTGCATCTGGCAATTGTTCATAACTTTTAGTCCACCAGCAACATTCATAATTAGAACAGGAAAAGACAGAGTTGCCACAAGTAATTCAGTCCCCAAAGTGTTCTAACTTGTCATCACAGAGGTTGAATTTCAGATATAATTCAGGCTGTGTAACCATTAAAAGCTACTTCAGAAGCTGAGTAGACAAGAGCTCAATGCGTTCCAGGAAAAAAAAGGGCTTCCTAGCAATGGTTAAGGCAGATCACAGAAAAGAGAAATAAAAGCAAACCCACACATACCCTTGCTATCTAAAGTCTACACAAAAGTTTTAAACAACAGTAGTTTGACAAAAGTTATGTGTATCAAGGTTACTGAAAGCTTTCAAGAGAGCACCTGTCCCTGATTATGTTGATGCTATGGATGCCACGGGATTTCGCAATTTGGATGAGGCATCGACCCACCATGCTCGTAGCCCCATTTTGCACAATCGAATCCCCTAATGATCACAGTTGATTAGGACAAATTAGGATAAATTGCTTACGGTGAAAGTTGGGGGACAGCTAAGAGACCCTGTACTGTCTATATACCTGGTTCCAAAGAGGTGAAGTCTTCAAGCATTCTCAAAGCGGTCGGAGGATTAATTGAAATTGTCGCAGCATATTCAATAGGAGAATTCTTATCAATTTTTTGCCATACACTCTGGTCTTTCACAATGTAAGTCTGCCATGTCCCTGAGAACAAAAACTATTTCACCTTTCAACACACTCAAATTTACAATGGGCTAAGTGCTAGGCACAGATGTTCTGCACAACAAAAAAAGTCAGTACTAATGGAATGCAAAAGTATCTTTTATTTAAGACGACAACCACTAAGAAGTGTATAACAATTTCAATCTATCTTTTATTTAAGACGACAACCACTAAGAAGTGTATAACAATTTCAATCTTTCTTTTGATAGATATTTCACTCGTTTCCGTTCTGCATCTAATCAAATTAAACGTTAAACATGCTGCATCATATATAGAATATTATATCCTTTGGCTGAGTAAGAAATTGTTCAGAAGTGATCAACTCGATGAGCATGGCTGATGGACAGTTAATCTGGTATCATTTTAAAACTTAGGTAATACTGAAAGAATGTTTTACCAAAAGAGAGTGGAGATGGAATGACCAAATCGCCAGGACAAAGATCCTTCACGGCAGAGCCAACTAAGTGTACTTTGCCAACTCCTTCACGTCCTCCGACTGCGGGCAGTTGTGGCCTCACCGGATACACACCTAGATCAAAGTTTATGCATGAATTATCAAATAAACCTCACGCAAAGTAATAATACATGGATGAATTATGATCTGACTTTGTAACTAAATATCAATGTTCCTCAGGAACTGGGGCAACAATTGTCAAAGTCAAACAGTGAAGTCATAAAAGATGCATTAGCCGCCTCAGAATCTCGCAGTTACACTTTTTATTCTCTTCCAATATGTCAGCAACCAAAGAGAAACTCATCCTGACATATAATCCACTCGTAGATCAAGTCCACGGGTGAATAACGAGTAAGAAGGCGCCGATCGCACATGAGGCATAAATAGGACATTATCGCAAATCATTTTAGTTTTTATCCTGAATTCAGGTTACTTTCTAAGGATGAAGCGAAGCCTAAAATCAAATTTATAGGACACAGAAGACATCACAGATATGTCAGTAGCCTCGAAGTCCCCGGAACATCAAACTCCTCCGCGATATGCTCAGTCCACCATCAAACAGAAGCTCAAGGCAAGTCAACCTCGAGCGAAACAGCAGTAACGCAGGAGAAACGCTAACCTTCGATGCTGTTGATGTCGGAAGGATTGATAGGCGCGGCGAGCATTCTGACGCACACGTCATTCTCCTTCACCAAAACTGGCGGAACCTCCACCACTCTGCAACAGAAAACCAAAAAAAACCAAAAAACGAAAAAAAAAAAAATCGCCGAAGCTCCTCAGTAACGCCAACAGCACAATGCACGAGCACACGCAATCGGAATCACACACACACACACTCAATCACTAAATCGGTGGATTAGCTGAGCTGTCTTCTGACCTGGTGACGGCGTCCGGGGACCTTGCTGCTCGTACACCACCGCCCTGGACGGCGGCGACACGAGGGCGGAGAAGGCCCTGACGATGCCTAGGGCTCGGGCCGAGTGAGTCGGAGCGGTGGAGAGCTTCGGGAGGCGACCGAGCAGGGGCAGGGATTTCGTCAGTGCTCTCGAAGACGCTGTTGCTCTCGCCACCGCCGCCATCTCTCTCCTGCTCGCTATCGCCGATCAACTCTCTCGATCGATCGATCGATGTTACGGATCGACTCGCCCGGCGTCTGCACTAGTTCTCGCACCATCGACGAGCATTTTAAACAGAACTACAGAGGAGGAGGAGAATGGGGAGGAGGATATGAAATTATGAAGTTATAATGTCCTTATCAAATTTCCAGAACGGCATTTGACCGGAAAAGATTAAGAACTCCAGAGCGGTCCATTCGGTGCGCGGTTTCGGCCGGAACCGGGTAGGACGCTATCCAGGGCCTGGGAGTTGGAAGAAAGAAATAATCACTTGAGTGGGTGTAGCTTTTTTCTTCTTCTTTTTTTTTTTTTGCCTCCTATTAAATTAAATTTAGATATTCAAAAATAGCATGTGCAGTTGAATTTCATGAGAATCTCATTGAATTGATAGTTCGAATTCATTTAGGTAAATTACTAAGTTCATCTTCCAATTTCTTGAAGTTCCTTATTCCCATCCTCTCAACATAACTTAATTTGCTCGTGGTGATTGCTCCAAATATATCTCTAATGCCCGTCAATGCCACATTAACACGATGCTCTTCCAAATCACTCTACGTGATATTCGAGGACGATTCTTGCTTAAGGGGGCTTCTTTTTATGTTTCTTTAGTATAGATTTCTCCTAGTAAACATGTCATGGTCGTACACCCAAAAAATATTGTTCTTGCTCCCACATTGAACTTCCCCTCCTTTTAACATTAGTAATAACCCAACACGTCCATAGAACTAGCCAATGTTTGTTGGAGTTAAAACCTCCCCTCAAGGAAACTTCTCTTTCTCTCCCGATCTAATCTAAGGGATTTTTGCTCACTATTGTTGCTTTCCTTTTCTCATTGTAGTGAATAAATTTACTTGTAGCTACAAATTTTGGGAGAACATCGTCACCAATCAAGCTAGTAAGATGTCCAAGATGTGGTTCTATGACTTCTCCAAGATTCAGTGAAAACTTTCCTCTCTTGATGTAGGTGTAGATCTAAATTTGAGAGCATTTCTCTTTGGTCTAAATCTAGTTCTTGGAGTTTTTTAAAAGAATTCAATTTGTGGTGTGTTATTGTTGTTGTTGTTTTCATATGACGATTATATTGAGAACGTCGAATCTAAGTGCATAGTACAAGCCATAGTTTTTGGAAGAAAATATCTCGACATATGTCCATCATCACTGATTGTTTTGGTGATTGGCTGTCGATTGTTTTTGGATGCTATGATGGATTTGATCTTTTGAGATGGGAGCATACTTATAATTACAAGGCGTACTCTTTTGTTTTTGAGGGTTTTGTTTGGTTTTGCAGCCCTTGTAGGATTTATCTTACTTGGAAGCTTTTTATGTTTCTCTCGTGTTTGATTATAATAAAGGAAGAAATTTTTTTAACCCAAACAAAAAGCTCGGTCGCCGGTCGATAACGTGATTAGGATATTAGCCAGTGTCCCCTTCCTAATGCGTAGTAGCTGCTGGCCACATGGAGACGTCTTAGGTTATGCGACATATAAAACAGTCGGAAAATTTGTATCAAAGTCAAATGAGCCTGGACGAGCGAGTCCCTGTAGACCCAGCTCAGCAAACCAACTACCCTCACCAACCTACTATTGGTATTCTATTTTACGGAAATCTTTATCATATGATGTTAGACGGAATAAAAAAGAGAAAAAAGAAAAACAAAGTCAACGACCTCGTGGGTCAGCATTCTTGGGGGGAGCCCAAGGCCTCCTTTCGGCCCGTGAACCCAGCCCGGCCCACGGTCGATCCGACGGAGGTAGAGAGTCGGCAGACGACGCGAGTTGGAATTTCCCACGTGCAGTGCGAAATCGATCGCCAGCGTTTACCAAAAAAAAAAAAACGAAAACGAAATCGATCGCCACCTTCCAACAGTTGGCGAGGCCGGGATCTAATAATGATAATAATAGACACCACTTGTCAATTATAGTGCAATCAACTCTGAATGCAGCAAAATATGGAATAGAAAAAAAAAAAAAAAAAGCTTGAATGCAGCAAAATACCTTTTTGGATTCATTAATTAGTATGACAAAACAATGTTGATTGAACTGAAAAGTAATACCATAATTTGATTTGTCATTAGAATAATGACATAGATAAAAAGATGACTTACGTGATTCTCGAAGAATCGGAACCTTTCAAGTGTGCAGGTTAGGAAAAGATGACAAGTGATTGCGAAAAATCAAGACCACAAATGTAATAAGTTCACCCCCTTCAGCAAGCGTCCAATCCAAGTCTTTTCTTTATATCTAAATCTAGAAAATTCATTTCTTGTCTCAAGCTCTAGCCTCTAGGCATCGTTTATTTCATTAAAAATATTACATTTTTGAAAAATATATTGTCCATGATGTCATTTTCTAGAAAACAACAATATTTCTGATATTTAATCGAGATCTAAAGAAGAATTGACGAATATTTTTCACTATTTTTAAAGGAAAATTTAATTTGATATTTCTAAATATATTTATTATTCAGGTTTTGGTGATTTGCACATAAGTTGAAGACTAGGCACGAGTACTAGGATCCTACGTTAAGCCTTGATGGACTCGATCGAGTAAGAGCATTGGCATCAATCTTGCATCTATAGAAGTCGAAATCAAGAACCCACTGCTTGGGTACATGAGGTCGAGTTTGGAACCCTAAATACTAGCATGAGGTCCCTGAGCTTGGGCTCAGTGAACTCGAGCTTGGGTGTGGGGGATTCAAGCACAAGTATAGGGATCTTGGGGCTAGCCTTTGGGGACCCAAGCATGGGTATTGAGGTCTTAGGGCTTGGCCTTGTTGGAGTATTCGAGCATGGACAGTGATATCCTAGCCTTAGTTTTGATGGACTCATGCATCGATGCCGGAGATCTAGGCATCGGCATCAAGGTCTTGAATTGGGTGCTAAAGACTCAATACTGGATGTTAGGGACCCAGGAATGAGCATTAAGGCTTTGCATGCCTAAACGCATAAATTATGTTCCAAATATTAATATAGCTATATGTTGGAAAATGATTTTCAATTTTTTAAAAAGAAAAATTATTTTTTTGAATTCAAGCATAGGTTTCCCATTGACCATGAAAACGTTGTCTATTGACTCACTTTCTTAAACGATCCAAACGCCGGAAAATAAGTAAAATGTTTTTGTCAGAATATGTTTGAGAAACAAACTGAGCATTATTATATAAAAAATAAATGATTTGAATTTTTTTTATTGAAAATGATTGTTGGTATCATTAACAAAAAAGAATGAATAAAAATATTTTCACCACACACAAATATATTTAGATATAAATTATTGTTGATCATGAAAATATTTTTGTTGATTAATTATTTCAAGTAATACAAGTGCTTATTTATTAATTATTCATGAAACAAATAGACTCTATATCTCTAGAATATAAACTTAGTAATAACTATTTTCTAAAAATTGACTAGAGCATTCAAGTTGATATAGCATAAAGTAATTTATCTTTCTCTTGCGAGTGGTATGAAGGAGTTGAAAAATCTTGAAAAAAATTAGTATTTGTCGGTTCAATTCTCAGTACTTTTTTTTTTTTTTTTTTTTTTTGGAAATTCTAACTCACCATCTATCTGTTCTAGCAATATTTACTTGAAAAATTACTGTAAACATGGAAATAGTTAGCCTATGAGACATCCGACATCATGAAAAGCAACAAAATTCAAGCTCGGATCATTTTTGAGGTGAAATAAGATATTTGCTTTATTCAAATCTTTGGTGCTCAATGCGAAGAAGCTGATTTAAAGAGATAACAACCGGAAAGAGTTCACCCCGAAAGTCCATTTCCGTTGTTAAAATTAAAACTTGCCCCGCAAGCGCGTCTGGTCAAAGAACCGGACGGTAAAAATTTTAACAGAAAAGCAAAAAAAATAAGAAAAAAGGGAAGCCGTAACTTTCTCGGGACTCGATCACCTGCTACGCAGGTCCATCCAAAGGCTCGCAAACATCCCCTCGCCTTCGTAGATGCTGCCTAATCTATTCATTAACATTAAGCGAAACGCGGCCCGCAAGCGGGCGTCAGCGATGAGCTACGTGTTTGAAAATCGGACGGCAGGCGAGTGATCTCCAGTACGTTCGTCACTGGCCGTGGGGGACGAAACCGGGGAGCACGGAAGGTTCGTAGGGACAAAGATCTGGTGCCGACTAATCTCGCGGGGCAGACAATGACGAGGCAATCATCGCGAGCCACGTCATCGGGCGCGTCGGTTCGGGGGTCACGCGTGGGACGTGGCGCGGTCTCAGTGGTTCCTGAGCGAGGCGATCCTGTTCCCGTGCGGCACCCGGAGAAAACCCCAAATGGGAAATCGGCAACGCACGAATGAACATAAAAACCAGCGAGCCGGCCCGAATTTTCTTAACGCTCTCTCTCTCTGTCTCTCTCTCTCTCTGTCTCTCTCCTCTTGCTTGTGCCTGGTTTGCCTTGTGGGTCTTTCGTTCTGTTCCATTTTCGGCTGATGGGTTGTTTTCGCTGCAATGGGGCATCGGTTCTTGGGGAAGACACTGACTACGATTGCAAGAAAGCGAGCGATCGAGCTCGTTCAGGTACCGTTCTTCCGTTTCCGGCGACGATCTGGATGTTGAATTTCGTCGGCATTGTCGTTTTTCAGGCGATCCTTCTGCTCCAGGACAGCCGCTGTTTGAGTTTTCGAAGCTTTCGTTTCGATCTTTCTCATTATGAATTCCTGTTTCTTGGGTTCGGCAATGTCTTGATCAGTAATCCGATGTTTTTGTTTTGGTTGTTATCGAGCTATGTTGTTGTTATTGGATCAAGAAATGGTCTTTTTCCGGGTCCAGAAAGGGATTGATCGTTCTGCGCAGCCTAAAGTCGTAGACTGGTACATTCATACGCGAATTCGGCTGAATTCTGTTTATTGGAATTCCCCATTTCCTTGTTTCTTCACTTAGTGATTGCTGTTCATTGTGTTTACAAAGCCATCCCGTAGCGATCCCCTTCATTTAGAAATATATAGAAATCGTAATTGATCTTTTGTCGTGCCGCATTTTGTCCTTTAATTGCTTGCGGCTTCTCAATACTTGAATATCTATAAGCTTGAGTTTTGCTGATAAACAGTCCATAAGATTTTCGTCTAGTACTCTGAAATTTGCTTCTCTGTCTTCTTTTTGGTTTGTCTTCTCCCTTCCTCTGATTTATGCTTGTCTATTGGGTTGACAGAAAAAACCAGCAGCAGTCCTCGTGGAAGCAGAAAGGTTTTGGATGTCAAGAATGAGGACCTCTCTAACCTCTCCAAGAGCAAACAGTTAAATTCAGAGACGGATGGATTGGATTCAGGTGATACCACTAATGATGGGAGAACCAGCGGCACACGTGCTCAAACATTTACTTTCAATGAGCTTGCTGCTGCAACTGGCGATTTCAGTTCAGACTTCTTTATTGGGGAAGGAGGCTTTGGCAAAGTATACAAAGGGCATTTGGAGAAAATTAATCAGGTCAGTTCTGAGATTTTATCATTATTCATATCTGGACAAAGGATGATGTCCGTGCCATTTTTTTGTCACATTTGATAGGGTCACTGATTTCATGTTTATCAACCATCATGTGCAGTATGTTGTTTGACAAAGATTTTGAAGTGTATTACCCCTTTGACTAAGCTGGAGCTTTATGGGTGTATTCTGCAAAATGAGAATTGGGTTAACTTAATCTGTTTATGCAGGTTGTAGCCATCAAACAACTTGACCGAAATGGACTTCAAGGCACCAAGGAATTTGTTGTGGAAGTGGCAATGTTAACTCTAGTTGACCACCCTAATCTTGTTAAATTGATCGGCTTTTGTGCTGAGAGGGATCAGAGGCTATTGGTTTATGAATACATGCCACTAGGATCGTTGGACAAACATTTGCATGGTAAGAGCTTGCACATCACCTGTCTGCTTTATAAATTTTCCATGATGGGTAACCCATGCTGTCTATCTAACAAGCTATTTTAGTATTTTATGAATAACCTCTTTTTTTTTTATAATCCAATTTCAATTAATGTTTTACAGACCTTCCACCCAGTAGAAAGGGACTTGATTGGAGTACGAGGATGAAAATTGCAGCTGGTGCGGCAAGGGGTCTTGAGTATTTGCATGACAAGTTGAAAACTCCTATTATCTACCGTGATTTAAAATGCTCAAATATCTTACTGGGTGAGGACTATCATCCCAAGTTGTCAGATTTTGGCTTAGCTAAAGTGGGTCCGAGTGGGGACAAAACCCATGTTTCTACAAGGGTTATGGGGACATATGGATACTGTGCACCAGACTATGCCATGACTGGCCAATTGACATTCAAGTCAGATATCTACAGCTTTGGGGTTGTTCTTTTGGAGCTCATCACGGGGAGGAAAGCATTTGATCCAACTAAAGGTCCCAAGGAGCAAAACCTTGTTGCATGGGTGAGATAACACTGTCATTATTGTTTTTTTACTTTAACTGCGTGGAAAACTTTGCTTTCTGCTGGGACAATATTGAAAGAATTATTCCATCCCTATTAGTACAAACAACTTACTTCTTACGACTCGACTTCCTTGTCGAACAAGGATATCTCCTTTGCTCATCGTGTCAATAACGTGCCTTTTCTATTAATTTGCTTACCTTGTCTAAATAGAGGAAAGCTTTTGCCGTCAGTAGCCAACTTTGAACCTTCACACTTCTAGAATTCCCACAGTACCTCTTGTCTATATCAGAGCATCTTCTAGGCACTTCAGTTACTGCAGGCCCCTCTTCTTAGTAGCCCCAGTCTGGAAATGTATGCCTGCAGATTTCTTCTTTTATTTTCATTAATCAGCTAGCCATGCATCATTTCCATAATTTCATCTTCACCTTACCCTTTTCCTCTGGATGTGCACCAGGCCACCATTATGCTGGTCAAATAAGAAAACATGGAATGTTATTTTCCCTTCTATTTGTATGTTTGATTTGTGAAAAAGAATCCAGCAGAGAAGATGTTTACTTAAGTTCACTCATTCTAACTTCAGTGACTAAATCTGATTCTTATTGGAAGAAGGAGGCATCATGGTGCTGGCAAGAGACTTGTGCTAGTGGAGATATCTGCATCCTTATAGAACAATCATGGCTTTCCTCAATTTCATCTACATAAGTCTGTTCAATGAAGATGCATAAGGCAAGAATACTAATATGCTATGTTTGCGAATTTTTGCAGGTGCGCCCTCTGTTCAGAGACAGGAAGAAGTTCTCACTGATGGCTGACCCAATGCTTGAAGGCAGGTATCCCGTGAGAGGATTGTACCAAGCCCTAGCTATTGCTGCAATGTGTGTCCAAGAACAGCCTAACATGCGACCTGCCATAGCTGATGTTGTCACTGCTTTAAGCTACCTTTCATCCCAGAAATATGAACCTAGTATCCGCAACATTCACAACACTGAAAAAAATCTTCCTCCTTCAAACACAACAACGAAGAGCAGCGAGGACATAAGCACAGGTCACAGATGGCCCATGAAGGATGAAGAAGTTGGTGGAAGTTAAAAATGAAATGCATAAACTTTGGCGATGTCCATATGAAAAAACTACCCAGTTATCGATTTTTTAATTGTGCAGATAGCAGGTGGTAACTATATCATAGTAGATGTTGTGTAGGTTCAAGGGAATTTTTTTCCCTTCGGCTTCTCATCCAATGTAGATTGAGTTGAGTTCAATTTTGTCTAAAGATGGATGCCTCAGTGTAATGACAGGTCGATATCTTAATTCATTGTGAATTCATTTCTATCTTTTGGTATTTGGTCTAAAGATGGATGCCTCAGTGTAATAAGACGTTCAAATCTTAATTCACTGTGAATTCATTTCTATCTTTTTGGTACTTCGATTTGCTAAGGCAGTGAGGCCTTTCAAGTGCCTCGGCATGTGTTGCGTTATCTGTGGCCGCTCTGCAATCTGATCAGGAGAAACTTGCTGCTTGCAGATGCGGGATGCTTTATACTGTGGGGATTAGCAACTTACTGATAGTATTGTGGCTGTAGAATGTACCTAAAGAAGTCGAACATCTGGTCCTTGTTTCACATTGTGAAGTCTTCCAAAGTTACGGGACTATTTTACCTAGTTTTTTTAGAGGGTGTTATCTCGTGTCCCTAGATATTTAGAACATCTTCTCCACAACATTGGAGCCACACAGTTGACAGCCAATGAGGCAAACTATGAACAAAAATTTCATTCAGAATTTCAGATATTAAAAGCCAATGGTGAGGCAAACCATAGTTCAGATTAACCATTCCAAGTAAAACATAAAAAATAAAAAATAAAAATCACACACTATAGCTCTTGGAATGGTACCCTGAAAAACCCCAAACCGATACATTTAAAACAAATTTACGCCAAACCAATTTTTTAACCACGAAAAATCTTAAATTTATCCCAAACTAATTTTTTTTCTACGAAAAATCCCAAATTTACTCCAATTGACTATGAAAAACCTTCAACTGTACACTTACTGACAAATTTACCCAAAACTAATTTGTCCGACCATAAAAAATCTCAAACTGATAAATTTGTGACAAATATAATCTCGTTAAATTGAATTAATATCACAAAAAATCACGAAAATGGTACAATTATTAAAAACAAAGAGTAAAATCCCAAATTTGATACACTAGTCAATTGTTACATGTTATCCAACTCAGCAATTTAACAGTAAAATTAAACATAAAAATAGAAAGTAAATTTATTACAAATGTATCGGTTTATGGTAAATTTGTCAATGGTGTATTAGTTTAGGTTTTTGGTGGTTAAAAAATTAGTTTGGAGTAAATTTATTATATTTATACCGGTTTAGTGTTTTTTAGGATATTAACCCTTTAGAAGTTAGCATAAGTAAGAGTTGCAGTGCCAATGAAATCATGTGAGAGTGAGACCTCCGTGCCCCTTTGTTTATGTTTTAAAATATATAGAGGGTTCAAGCCCATAAGAATTATAGGTCGACATTGTTCATTTTCTATCCAAAAAAGTGACGGAAGGGGCGATCAGTGAGGGCAAAGCCTTGGATGGTACCACAAAGTTTCACATTCGTCACGTAATATTTGATTTAAATTATGATTACTACTCATTTTGAGCAAGTTTACTACTCATTTTGAGCAAGTCTATTATAGTGTTGGTAGGAGTTGAGCCAAAATTATCCTCCGCCATGACACGGTCAAACGTAAGTTCTAATCAAATCAAGGGTTCTTGAAGTCGAGAAGCAATTGGAGGATTCGAACCATAAATGGGCGAGAGTAAATTCTTATATCATTAGGTCAACTAGAGCGGTGTAGATATTGCTACTCGTTAAATTCAAGTGGACAAGAAATTCAGAGCTAATTCAAGCTAATGAGTTCACAAGCATGTCTTTTGAAGTTGCGCTGTTTCTAAGCAAATGTTTTTCATGTTTCAACTCGCATATAATGATTCCATCTATTACTAAATGCGAAAATTGAAATATTCTTTTGAGAGAAAACTAAAAAGGTTTGCACTAGATGTCGAGTTTTATCTTATTTACCGAAAAGAATCAATTCATGATCTCATTAATTCAATAAACTTATCCGGAAATAAAAAAAGCCGATGAATATGTAGACTACGTTGCATATAATCTCTCATTCCAACCAATGAAGTTAAAACAGAAAGAACAGTAACGTCAAATGCTATTCAAGATCACGTGCACGGCACGCTCAAGAACTTTTCCCGCCAAAGGAACGCTCCATGAGCGCAACGAACTGAAACCAACTTACCTACCTGACCCCAGTTCTCTTCTCGAAGGAGTGACGCCAACACCAGAATCCACATTCCATACCCACCGGTTAAGATTCTCTCTCTCTCTCTCTCTCTCTCTCTAGAAAATGCAGCAGAGAACGACGGGCTCATCCCGAGGACCTGATCGGGACGACAACTTTGTCGATGTCGAGGCACAACTGGAAGTGAAGCAACGGCAGTCTTCTTGGAGAAGAAGGATGGAAGACATAGACCAGCACCGACTTCCCATTTCCAATCGCGACCCTCACGACATCGGCAAGAGAGACCGTCCAATCCCGGTTTGCGGGGAAGTGGATCCACGTGATTCCTCTGATCGTGTTGCTCTCCTTGTTCATTCTCTGGTGGTTCAGTACCCTGGTGAGCCTTCAAATCTCGCCGCGATGTTCAAGTACTCAGTATTCGGATACGGATGTTCGTAATGTTGTGCTCTTTTACCTTGGCATTTTACATCTGGAGATTTTCTTGATCTGGTTAGGCGTCGATCTTGTCAGTTTCTTGTGCTGCTATGTCACATTTCTTGTGATACAAAAATTGCTTTGTTTGGCTCTCCGAGAGAACATGCTTTTGATTCTATTTCCCAGAATTTTGTCAAATCAAGTTGCCTCAAATGATTTCATTTTGTTCTCCAAGTTTCTCGCGAGACTTTGGGGCAGGTTTCTTCTTTCTTGATTGATATGCAACTGAACAGAAGCCGAAATCAACTCTGTTAAGGACACCGATATATGAAGAATGTTAATGTGCAATGTAGTGTTCCATTCAGTCAAAATTAGGTACAATATGGCTCAGTCTGCTTTGTTTTCATGATGAGGAAAATTTGCTTGATTTTTTTTTTCTTTTGATGAGAACAAGAGGCCTTAGATTCCTTTTTTTTGAGGAGCAGTTTCTCTACTAATGTCTCCCATTGACAGTGCATGTGGTGATCAAAGATGGAAGACTCGTGGCAATACATCGAATTGAGATTTCACGGGAATTCAATGAGACTCGCGTCGATCTTGCACTACTCGCATCAGCCGGTTCACCTGGAGCATGGAGTTTTCAGAAATTTACCGGGACTGATGTGACAGAAGCTCCAAATACCAACCAAAGGTACTTCTTTTAATTACATCAAATGGTCAAATTAGGTACCAAGTGGCTCAATTAGAATCTGTTCTCATTGGTGAGGATCATTTTCTTGATAACTCAGTGGGAAACGAGGCATTATAATCCCTTTGCTTTTCATGGTTTTCTGTTCTCCACTGATTTGTTTCCCATCGACAGTGGATTTGGTGATCGACAACGGAAGAGCCGTGGCTTGACGCATCAGTCGAGATTTCAAGGAGATTCAAAGACACTCTCGTAGATCCTGCACTACTGGCATTGGCTGCTTTGCCTAGAGCATCGAATTTTCAGAATTTTACCAGGACTAACGAGACTGAAGCTCCAAAGGCCAAACAACGGTACTTACTATAGCTTTGTGCCTACCAAAGGAAAATACATCAGACTGCTCTCTCTCAAGATTTTACCTGCAATATGTGATTCTTCGAGCTGGTTCAGCAAACAAATATCCGAGGATCTAAAAATGTTTACATGTTGCTTCCGGCTTGTATCACAAAAAATGCCCGCTCTTTCTCTTTTTTTTTTTTCCTTATCCATGTTAAAGGAAATAGCAGTCTTCACTTTGCATCTAGGAAAAAAAATGACCAAGCGTTTTTGAATACATGTCACTCTTCGATCTTTCTGAATTCTGATCAACAAACAAATTGCAGTGACCTGTGTTGACTATTCAATGATTACTATGGTGTTGCTTTCGTGGGATGTCTTCTGTGATCTTATAATCTTATTGCCAAATACCTCGATAGATCTTGTACAGATCGAAAGTGAATGCAGAGGTAATAAGTTTGCAATTTCTTCTCTTATAGCTGCTACGTACTGCTGATCTCGCCATTCCGGCAGTTGCCGACCCATATGTACAAAATTGAGCTCTTCCGTGATGGCAGAATCCTACAACAGTCCCGCCTAGGTGACTGCACAAGAAGATAAAACTCAATTAACATATGAACTCAAATGATAAAAGTGCTAGAGATGTATATACAGACACTCATATACTTTACATTGATAGGGTTCATAAGCAAAGTGCAACAGTTCATGCTTCTCTCTAGATAGCAGAAAAACAAATTCTGACTTACTTTCTGCCAACGATTACCATCTGGCTGTTTTAGGACTACGATAGAATTGATATTTTCCGGTGAATCCATCTTCCACCTACAACTCGGATGCCGGGATCTTTGTCGAGAATAAATGCCGAGAGTTTGTTTCTTAGCTCTGTCGTACTTAACGCTGTTCATGTAATAGATGAACGGCTTCTGACATGGATGCTTCATCACCGGCCTTGTGTTGAAAGCGTATGCGGTGTAATCTGCTCTCCGGTACCAGTTGAGGAATGTCCTCGTGGGCATCTCTAGCTCTCGTGGAGAAATTACTCCCCTTATAACTTGAACCACATAGCCCCACGAAACCGAGATGGACCATGATCGTCTCTTATCATAGCAAATAGACTGTTGCATAATGCTGGCTGAGTCATGCTTGACAGATTCAAATAGGTGCCGAAGAGCTCTGACTCGGGTCATGCGTGGGAATACTGGTTCTACAACATCGAGATGGTGAATTGACACGAGTGGTGTTACTGGATGTGCTCCCAGAAGGCCTAGAAGATCTCCATACACATCATACTGCAAAAAAAATTACCAGACCACTAGATCACTCTTCCTAGAAATGCACATTTTTTTCTTGAATCTATCTTACACAGACAACAGCATTAGCAAATCTGCAGAGATAGTGCAATGTCACTTTTCTGTCTTTCCTCGAGGTTCGTTTCAGCATCGTACAAACATTTTTTTCATTTCTTGATGGCTAGCTCATCAGAAAAGACGGTTCTTAAGGCCCCGAGATCCAACCACTAGGCATATTGATACTTGTCTATATAAAGTGGAACTACGATAAAATTAAAGTACCTGATGAAATCCGGGTTCTTTGGTGAGCGGTACCCTAATTCGGACATACAAGCCTGCATTCTATCATCACTACCATACAACCCAGGATACCGCTGAATGCACTTGTCCTGCATCTTAGCCAATTCCACTGCCAACGGATAGCTTATTGCGAAACCGCCCCCTCCATAGGCCATTGCATAGGAGAAATATATGTTCTGAACATGACTCTCCGACGAGCTCCCAACATAATAAAACTGCCTGTGATCATACTTTGAAAGTATCCTCACCACATTGTCCACTATAAAAACCGTGTCATCGTCCCCCATCACGAACCACCTCACATCCTTCATCCCTAGCCTCAGCGTCTCTGAAATTACCCTTGAGATCCTCAGTGCCGCTCTCTGGCCCTGCCGGTTTGTGTACTTGAATTTAGACGTGTCCCCGGAGATCCTAATCTCAGGAAGTGGCTCATTCCTCCTAGTCCTGACCCTCTTGTCCAGCCAAACCACACCTCTGGTCTCCTTAGGCCTCCACCATAGCTTTATGTATTCTTTCCTCTTTTCCCACAGATTTGATGATGCGGCAATGCCGAAGACGATGTGTTTGATCTCGGTGTCAAATCGTGGCGACCCCTTGGGGAGACTAACGACAGCTTTCGAGGATTCTTCTCCCCTTCTCCCTTGTCTTCCTCGTGTAGGCGAAGAGTGGAAGAGAAATTGTTGACGGCGGCGAGATTTTCTTCAGAGGAGAGGTCGAGGGAGAGAGAGCATCCATGGTGGTCGTTGGAGAGGAGGAGATTGGATGAGTAGAGGATGTAGAGCATGGAGATCATGAGGAAGAAGGTGGTGAGGAGGGTCTTGAAGCCTATTAGAGGTCTCATGCTGTTGTCGGGCGGCGTCGGTATTCATTTGTTCATGAATAAAGTATCAATCTTCGGCATTCATTTCTTCATGATGAAAGCCTGCCAGATGAAGATGGCGTTGTTCGCTTGCCAAGGTTTCGGTGGTGGGGAAAAGAGAGTCGTTGGCGGGAATGGAGGTTGGACTGAGTCAGAGAATTGTTCGGATCTCAGAGAGAGAGAGAGAGAGAGAGAGAGAGGGGTAGGTTTGACTTGGGCCTGAAGCTTTTGCAGAAAGGCCCATTTGGGTTTGGAAATGAAGTCTGTGCATGATGAAATGGTAAATTGGTTTTGCACCGAATGGGCGGGACTGGCCCGAACCTTTTACACCAATAGGGATGCTGTTTTTTTTTTTTTTTTTTTGTTTGTCTATAGATTGCTCCATGTCATCGCAAATTCCACTTGCAATTGAAATACCCTTTTCTCTTTCCCAGCATTAGGAGGACACAGTTACATTCAGACATCATTTCCTTTAACACGAACGGAGAATCTTCTCTCGCGTTTCAGGATAAAAAGCAGAGGCTTGTCTGTAACAAAGTTGAGAACTGCTTTCTTAGTGGGGGACAAAGATTCAGGGAATCAAACCGAGCCGATATCGCAGGAAGCATCCTAAGCATTTGAATAATGACATTATTTGTTCCTTCAAGTAGAGATTGAGCACGATCAATTTTAAGGTATCACAATATGTACAGACAATTCCATATCTTAGCGGCAAAAATAATGAAGGCATGATAACCCTGGATATTATATGATTTGGCGAGTCGATTTCAGACTTTGAGATTTCATCGAATCACAAACAACGGTTCGGTTCAATTTAGTTCGTTCACACAAACCTTGTCCGAAGTCCGAAACCCACGAGCACCGCACGTGACAGCAATCATCGCTCCCTCCCTCCTTTCCACGCTCACCTCACCGAAGAAATGAGGAAAAAGAAGGATCGCTTTTTAGAAGGTTGCAATATAATCAAATCGTCTCCTTGTTCCCCTGTCTCTCTTTTAACCAATAACAAAAAGATAATCTCCATCTCCGCGCTCCACACCACCATCCCATCACGCTCCCATCTGCTGCTGCTTCATTTCAGATCCAAGAACCCTTTCCTTTCCTTTCCTTTCCCTTCCTTCCCTTCCTTCTTGGATTCTCCCTCCCTCTCCTCTCTCTCTCTCCATCTCTCTGCGCCATTGCTGGGAGCGCATTTCAATTTTCAGTACCGCTTTCTCTCTCCACTGCCCACCAAGAAAAAGGTAAACAATAACTAAAGTGGTCTGTCTGCCCATCACCAAGTTTCTTGCTTTTTGCGAAACAATGCAGCGGCTTTCTTGAATTCTTCCTCCTCTGCTCGCAGGTCGGTCAATTCTTGTTTGGATCGGTCCAAGAAAGTCTCAACACCCCTTTGAAAGTCTCAACACCCCTTTCCTCTTTCTCTCTCTCGCGCTTTCAATGGCCGCGGAGGATGGGCTCAGATCAAGAGAAGTCTCTGCAATGATAAAGCAAGGCTTCATCCCCAGCCAGGCTCTCTTGTTCTCCCCTTCAAGAGCCGTCACCACCAATGCTTCTTCTCTGGCGAGAGGACCCTTTCACTCCCCCTCCTCTTCTCCTTCCAAGACCCTCTCGTCTCCTTCCCCACCCCACTTCTCCTCCTCCACCTCCTCCGCCGAGCCGGCTCAGCAGCTCCTGACTCGCCCGACTCTCTTCGAAATGATGTCCCAGGAACAGCAACGCCTCGAGTCCTCCAATGCCCTCAAGGCCAGGCTGTCGAAAATCCTGTCCAACGCGCCGTTCGTCAACAACATTGTGGCGAACAGCGTCGAAAGTGATGGCGATTTGGGTTTTGGATCGGGTGATGTGACGCTCACGGTGGTCTCGCGGGACGGGTTTAGGGTTTCCATGGACGTGCACGGGCGGGTTTTGTCGGAGAAGAGCCGGTACTTCGCCGAGAAGTTGAGGCGGGACCGGGGGGTTTCGCATTCCGTGGACATTGAGATTAGCGAATGTGATGATCTCGAGGTGTATGTGGAGACGGTGGTTCTGATGTACTCGGAGGATTTGAAGAACAGATTGATTGGAGAGGGCGTTGATAAAGTTTTGGGTTTGCTCAAGGTGAGATCTTTCGTACTTAATCACTTAGCAATATCTTGGATGTTGGTTTAGTGCAGAATACTTTTGAGTATATCTTATGCGGTGGAGTGGTTTTGAATTAGGCTTCTTTGGTTTGATTTTTCATTGAGATGGTGCGAGCCACTTGGTTGTGTTCGGCTCAGTGGAGTGCGTGTTGGGTTATTACCACTTTGAAGCCTCAGCGAGGTCAGGGCATGATGGTGCTTTCATGTGTTGTTGCCAGAAGTGGAACGCCTAGTTATATATACTCTTCTAATTGCTATTCTATAATGACACTACTAGTGGAACGCCTCTCTGTTCTTTTGGTGTCGTATTAATAGTATTTTTTTTTTCCCATTTTCTTGTATCATTCACTTTGTGTTCCGTTGCTTGAATGGTATTATTTTGTTTCTACTGAAGAATGCATACTTGAGATCATCTTCGAAGGCAAGAAGTTCCATTAGTTGTTTTCATTACCTCTTCCATGACTGTTCTGACTATCCCCAGGTTTCTGTATTGCAAGACAACATAGGTCACTATTCTGTTCAGTCTGGTGGTTGAAGAAGAATACCTACGTTATGTACGACTATAGTATTGTGAAGGGAATCCCAAGATCTGATATTCGATTGATGCCATCCTAACCAGACTTTAGTTGGCGGTTGTTCATATTAAGAAATATATCGGAAGAAAATAGTTGCAAAAGCCTTGTCTTAAGAAATGAAAATACATGAGAGTAAATTCAACAGGTCATTCATTTTAAGCATGCTTAGAGCAGAGCACGAAGAACCACTTCTTTCTTTCTTCTTAAAACCTGCCTCTGATATTCTGCTCTCTTGCAGGTATCTTCTGCTATTATGTTTGATGTCGGGATAAGTGCATGCTTGGAGTATTTGGAAGCTGTTCCATGGTCCAATGATGAAGAAGAGAAAGTTGTGTCTCATCTTAGGCAACTACAGCTTCATGACTCAGCAGCTGAAGTTCTGCACAGAGTGTCAGCCGAGCCATCCACATCTTCAAGAACAGATGATATCTTCTTAAGACTGCTGAGTGGGGTTTTACAGGCTAAGGATGATAAAGCTCGCCGAGAAATGAAGAGCTTAATTTCACGGTTGCTGAGGGAAGAAGCATCTGATTGCAGTAGTAATATTGATGTCCCTCGAGACAGTCTTTATCATCTTTGCCATCGATGTCTTAGTTCGCTTATTCTATGCCTATCTGAAGCTGCAGGGCCCGATGAAAAAAAGCGAGATCGAGGGACTTTGATGGCAGAGATAGCCCGGGAGGCTGACAATATGCACTGGATTGTTGAAATTCTAATTGACAAAAATATGGGAGATGAGTTTGTCAAGTTATGGGCAGATCAGAAAGAACTTGCCATTCTTCATTCAAAAATACCTACCGTTTATCGACATGAAATTAGCCGAATAACTGCACAACTTTGTGTTGCAATGGGGAAAGGACTTATCTTGGTGCCGAAAGACACTCGGCTTTCTTTGCTCTCTACCTGGCTTGAAGCCCTCTATGAAGATTTTGGATGGATGAGGAGGGCTTCAAGATCGATGGATAAGAAGCTACTTGAAGATGGTCTTGGACAAACGATTCTGACCCTTCCCTTGCCACAACAGCAAGCTATTTTTCTCAATTGGTTTGATAGATACTTAAACAAGGGCGACGATTGTCCTGATATTCAGAAGGCATTTGAGATTTGGTGGAGAAGAGCTTTCATAAGGCAGCATGGGCCTGAACTGAATAATTCTCATTTGCAAATAACTGTATGTGGATACCCAAACTGAATAAAGCCACAAAGAATCAATTGTACATGCAATTTTTTCAGTCCATGTCTGTTTTGCCTATTATTTGATTTAGCTGAGATTCGTAGGATGCTGAGGATAATTTTACATTAATGCCACGTCGGGAGTTGAATTCACAGACATCTTTGAGAAGCAAGAACAGATAAGGAGGCTTGTCGGGTTTATCAGAAGTTGCATAATTCTCAATCTGGGTTAGAAACAACCTTGATTGGGGTTCAAACAACGTTTATTTAGTCCACTTATCTAAATTCTATCAGTTAGTCCTTAAATTGCTGTCATCATCTTTTGGGGGCACTTCTCTTAATCAAGTTTTCCAAGCTGCTTGGTAAACTGTCAAATTGACGCAGTTGTTCAAGACTAAAAGGGGCATTCATCATCTGATTCGAACTTTGCGCCCCATAGGGCCACAAATTCATTACAAATATGTTGTGTCCACGCATCTGGACCTGATTTATATTTCGTATTCATCTCGTCTACAAAGTACGGTGAGACTCATCCTACTAGCCGAAATAAAAAAAAAAGGGTAAGAAACAAAGGCTTATCCTTCACCTACGTGTCACATCATATCCTGTCATTATAGCTTCTCCATCGAATACGAGCCTACATTTCCATAAATCAATTATTCTACTAGCTAGAAAGGATTATATTCCCCTTTGCCTTTTCCTCCATCTCACTGTATGCTGGCCAAAAAATTCTGCGATTGTTTTTCTAAACGGAAACCAGCCTTCTTGGAGTCATCTGCAGACCATATAAAAATTCCATGAAGTTTCCGAAGGCGTTTGAGTCGGCCACATGCCTCAAAGAAACCTTTTGCTGGGGATAGACCCCCACTACCATCAGTACCGAAGCTCACCAACACCTTTCCATCTCTGTAGTTGGAGCTCTGATCCTCGAAATACTTCATAAACTGAGAAACTGTAGTTCCTTTGTCATAGGCATAGAATTGAAAATTGACGTAGTCTATGAGATGTCCGTACTTCTTCCACAGAGCGAGATAGTTTGACTGAACAGTGGCATCATCATAAGGTGCTATCGAGGCGAATGACACGATCTTGTTCTGTTTTAGGTGGGTTACAAGTTGACCGATACACTCTGCAAATGTGTCTGGATCTGAACTGAAGTGTTCGTAGTCAATATCAATGCCATCCAGATGATACTCCTTTGCGATTTTTGTGAGTGAAGCGACAGCATTTCTGACCCACGAATTGATCGACTTCGGAGCAAAGTGAACTTGTGTGTCCTCGCCTATGGTGTCCCCCCCAAGACTCATAGCTACCTTGACACTTGGTTTACGAGCCTTGATGGAGGCAACGGCAGAAGGGCCGAGATTATGCTCATCCCATTGTACACTGAAATCACCATTTGAAGGGGTTAGTGAGGTTGAGTAATCTATGGCGAAAGAGAGAATGAAGTGGAATTCGACGTCAGAATTAATCGGAACGTCGGAAAACTTGACATTCTTTCCTTCTGCTCCTATGTATTCCCTAAAGAGCTTTGAGTTTCCTGGGGCGGCATGGATTATTGGGACTGCGAAGAGAAAAACTGGAAAAAGGAGAGGTAGTAGAAGGGTTTTTTTCATTTCCATGGATGTTGGATGGGGTCATTCTGTTTTCTGATGAGCATATATATAGAGAAACAAGCAAGGGTAGAATAATTATCTGTTAACAAAGCATTCTTGGCTTTGTTGTGGTGTCACAATGCTATCTCAAGAATCCATTTTTGTCTCTCAGTGCATTCAACATTGTCTGACGTGCTTGAATTTTGATCCGATCAAAATGGTGGAGGATTTGTCTTCACGCTCGTGTCTTTTGATGCCTATAGGATGACTAGATTCAGGATTCCCTTTGACAGCCAGATACTTGTGGAGAAGTTCACCTGTGCCCTTTAACACTGATTTCGGGCACAGGGAATTGTTCCTTGCTGTTTGGGTCTCTTTCCTATGTTTGATTGCGATGAGAAATGCATGCCTGTACCTAATCTCTGTTTTATCTACTCTTTGGCATTTTGTATTGGACTCCTTGTTTTTTGGAGGTGCCGAACTGGACCACTCGTTTCCAAAATAATGCGGTGTCTTGTATAGTCAGGTCGGCTCAGTTTCGGAGGTGCGCTTGTTTTCATAGAAACTGCATTTCATTTTATGTTTGTGAAAGATGAAGAAACAACAAAGTAATATAGTGTTTGCCCTGGGCCTTGTTTATAGGACGCCGAATAGCATGTATGTGATCCAAACCTTGTGCTTTTCGGCGTAATGACCGGCAAAGATGGATTGAACATTAGGATAATGATGCCTTTTTTTACAATTATTATTTACAGCTTGCTAATGTAGCTCTGTGGCTAGAATGCCTAGATCTTTTGGTATAACCAGGGGTAATACTTTTGTCTTGGTTCAATTGATTCTGCTAAAAGATGTGAAGGCCTTGTTTTATTTCTCTCGCCCTGTCTACTTTTGCCATGACTGTCCGATTCTAGGCAAAGGTGCATCAAGTCATTTTAATCAATAGAAGCATGCAATCTGTTGACAGTTTTAAACGATTTTCTTTTTTATCCCTGCAATATTAATGCATGATTCAAAGTTTTCTTTAGGGGGCTTTTATAAATTCCCGAAGATCTATAGTTCAAGATTTTGTCTTGCCGTGTTGTTCCAAGAATCTGCAGGTCAGCTTTCGGAAAGACGATACTCTCAACAAACAAAACGCCAACTATTTGGGACCATTCAAAAAGGCACAGGATTATGCAATCTCTGGGAGTAAACAAGACCCCCCACCTAATGCAACAAGAAATATTATTCCAAGTTTAAAATCCTTCAAAAGGAAGCAGCAAAAGATTGTACAGTAACATGCGTAGGAAATCTGACGTATCAATGTTTGTTTATTGATTGATTATAGGCTAAAAGATGCTTTCACCAAGAGTTTCACTCGCTTCGAAAGTGTTATCTCATACATCTGTGTTCAAGATGGAGCATACTTAAGGAGTTTTCCATGAAAAAGATGGGGAGGAGAACTAAATGGTGGATCGAATGGACATTATTGGGCAAAGAGATCTGAAAAATGAGCTACAGATAATTTTAAATTTCATTGGCTATTAATGGCAATTTTGAACTGAGGCTTGAAAAAACACTGTTCCAATTTGGATGAAGCTCTGTCAGGTGCTGGCTTGATGTTTTGATGGCCTTCCATTATTTAAAGGATACTGCGGTTTAGTGTTAATTCTGAAAACTTTATTCAAGTTTATCTGTGATTTTCTGACCCAATGGGCCATTATATAGTCGAAATTCACTGTGAATAAGAGAACAGCAGGAATCTTTCATAATCTGAATATATTATTGAGCCTCTTTGCAATGCAACTTCAACATGCAGTGATTACAAAAATTATTCCCCCTCTATTCACCTCTTTGCTTAGCCCTTATCACACAAGAAAACCCAAAGTTATTGAAGGATTGGTCTATCCCAATTACCTAGCCAGTTAAGAAGGCCAAATATATGTCACAAAATAGAATCAGCAAAACCGAAAACAGAGAAGAAGGAAAAGCATTGAGCTAAAGTCAATCCAAAAGTGAGGATGAGACGTCTATCAACACTTGGGAAGATCTGCAGGTGGAGGGAGCAACTTCTGATTGGGTAGCTTTCCATCTAAGACAAGCCATGCCATCTTCAAGCCCCAACTGGTGTGAACTTCCAAATGGCAGTGCATGAACCACACCCCTGTATGATGATCACTTTCATTAGCATCCATCATTAAAAAAGAAAGTGTAAAGTTAGGCCCGATAACAGACCCCATATGATTCTAACATGTTCTTCAGAAACAAAAAAAATGACAGAGCAATTGCAATTGCATTATGTATGTTTTTCTTAAGATGATTCTCTCACCTGGGTTATCAGCTAAAAACCTTATGGCAACCCAACCCCCAGAAGGCACACCCACAGTGTTCCTCTCAACTGGGTCAACAAGATTGAATTTTGCAGGATCCTTATTTGGGTCAAAATTGCCAAATCCTTGTCCCACAACAAAGAAGTTGAACCCGTGCAAGTGAAGGGGATGGCTCTCAGCACCAAGAATGCTCGTGTCCTGCATAATAAGCTCAACACTGGTGTTAAAAGGCAAGACCACCAGTTTTGTTCCATTGCCCACGTTTGTGTTGTTGGGTGGGGTCCCAGTAAAGTTGAATATGGACTTCGGGTAGCTCGGGAAGTTCGGGCTGTAGACTCCGTTCGATTGACCAGTGTAATGGGCTTGAAGAAGGGCAGTGGTCGGCATTGTGAAAGATACATTGTTAACAGCAGCAGTAAACATTGTCCCATTTGGTCCTTGGCAAGTTTGGTTGCCATGACATGGAATAGTTCCGAGACCGACCGTGAAGAAGAACCTCTGGTCAATCTTTTGAGGTACATTGGCGGGAAATTGTGCGGTTGCTAGACTCCGGAGCTTATTTGTAAAATTTGTCGCAAAGGCTGTGTCGTTCAAAGGTGGGAGAGTTGGTTTAAAGAGCGGAAGTTTCTTAATTGAAAAGGATTGATGAGGTTCCTTAAGTGGCGGTTCGTATTCTAAAATGCCGGCGACGGTAGAGTTGTCGAATGTACCAAGACCAGTCACATAAGGCCTTGCAGTCATTAGGAAAGTGGCTTTTGGGTAGTGGGGCTTTGTCTTAAGAAGGACATTTGTGGTCTGTCCAGGGGTTATAAGGAGTGTCTCGGTCTCAAAGGGTTTCAAATAAATAGCATCTGCTTCGACTACGGTGAGTGTGTGATTTGCAATGCTAAAGAAGAGCTCATCATTAAGTGCAGCATTGATTAAGCGAAGAAGGTAAGTCTTTCCAGGCTTCACTTTGAGTCGGTATGTATCTGCAATAATTCATTTGGTGAAATATTTGCTCCATTAATTTTCAAATGTATGTTTCTCGAATTTCTATGGAAATGAGATTCTCACATAATTCACAACGGAGATGTGATACCTTTGGTAGAGCAGTTATACAATGGTCCTGGAAGTCCATTGATGGTATAGGCATCGGAAACATTAGGTCCTCCACCGGTTTGTAGCGCTTGATTAATGATTGCCTCGGTATCTGAATTAAACCATTCACCTGAAATTTTGTAGCCTTAGTTAGATTCTCGATACATAGAAAAGTAATATTAAAGTAATGTTGAGCTTGGATCAATCTCATCTCTAATGCATTACCAAAGATGATGGGGATTTCTTTGTGAGGCTTGGCGAATGGGTAAGCAGCATTATGCTTGGGAAGGATGATTAGAGGACCATAGAGAGTTGACCGTAGCCATGATATATGTGCATGCCACCAAAGAGTGCCTCTCTGGCCTACAATGGTGTAGTTGTACACGTAACTTTGGCCAGTTTGTATTGGGCATTGAGTCACATATGCAGGACCATCTGCCCATCCTGATCGAAGTTGTCGAATGCCATGCCTGTTTGGTGTGAAAAAGAAAGGAAAGAAATTAATCCTCTACAACAGCCTACGACAAGACTATGACAGTGCCTCAAGGCCAAGGGCTTGGCTTGATCCCGTGTCATCTCCTGGTCGGAGTAACCTATTGGCAAAGAAGCCTCCAAACAAGATAAAAAGGAGAACCTAGGACTAGGCTATGAAAGTGCCTCTCTATTGACCACATTAATTAACAATGACTTGTAGGCTATCAACTCGGTGTAATCTGTCATACCAGTGAATTGAGATGTTGTTTGGGACATGATTAATCACTTCAATTAGAAGTCGATCGCCTTCCCTGGCAACGACTCGAGGGCCTGGCCATTTCCCATTTACAGTTACCATACTTTTGGTGTGGCACAAACGCGTCACATTGTGCAACACAACCTGCCGAACACATATTCACATGGTTATAAAGAAACAATCTCAATAAGAGTCATCAACATACAAGTCCATCTATAAATCGTATACATGGTTCATATGTAGAATACAATCTCATTTCAAAAATGATTTCAGGCATGTGGCATGTGCATACATTGAACTTGTAATGTCTGGTCATGCCTTCACCAGCGACAAGAGCAGGATCAGGAAAGAAGCATGAGGCAAATAATGCGACGAGAAAGAAACCGGCAAGGGGACATGACTGGAGGAAAGAAGCACCCATTTTCTCTCTGCTCAACCGCACTTCTCTTTTAGCAGAACAGAGCAAACAGATGGGTGTAAAAGTCGAGAAAACTTGTCAATGTAGTCTGAACTGCTTGTGGATTCAGCATGATCAATCTCCTAGACTATATATACGCAAGTGTTCCTAGCTAATCTGGTAGTATAAATGCATATTTTATTACATAGAGAAGCTGGCACAGCTCCATATCATCGGTTGTTAGAACAACTTTAGAGTGATGTCAAAGACAATCCACTTTGACCTCCTTCCCCTTCAAGTCAAACTTCCCATGTTGGGCAAAAGTAATATATTCTTGTCTCATATTTAGCAAGAACCAGTGACCAAATATTGAATCTAACTAGTAAATTTGAGGTTGCTGCTTTGCTATCTGTGGAAGGTTCTGATTGTTGTCACATCTCCTTCCAAAGTCCATAATTTGCAGTAGAAAACTCTCACCCTCGAGAGAATATCTTTAGTTGATCAGTCAGCAGTTAGTAGCCAGAAGTTTATTTCTTGGTGGAAAATTTGAAAGTCGATCTTGAGAACGTTTTCTTCGTTACATGTATAGTATTATACAATGTTTACTAATTAGCTATTTCTTGAGAGCAAAGCAACTTGCTGTATTGAATCACAAGAAAATCACCGAGATAAAAATCTTAAGGGGGAATGATGGTGAAGATCAATATCAAGAAAGAATTTGACATAACCGCACAAATCGAACATCAAGAATGAATATAACCTGCGCATGAGAGGTGAAAATTGACCTTACGTCGACATAATTACGGTTAGATTTTCTTTTGACCACCATCATTATGGTTTTAGGCTGTGGATAATCCAGGCTGTTTACTGAATGTAAATTCAGTAGATCAAGATTGAAGCATGCATGGCAGGTCCTCGGATTGGGACGTGTACAACATTCTTTGCTGTTCAAGGCCGGCTTAACGTGGTCATAAAGAAACAACAGGGTGCAGCCATCAAAGATGTCGTTTTAATAGTTAGATGGGGGGTTTTGTGGACAGTCTATTTTCGTTTTCATAGGGTAACAGGTCATGGATGAATAGTGGGACAACCTAAGCGGACGCGATTTTGGCTCAAGCAAAGGAGCTAGCTGCTGTAGCTTCCATGCCAAGGGTATCATGTGCCATCTCACATATTCACGCGTTGCATTGAAAAATCTGCTGAAAAGTATTTGTCTGGCATGTAGAAGGAGAAGGTCTCACTTTGCTTTCATGGATCGCCACGATATATATGAAATTGACAATCTGATTGGACCAACTGGTCTCTCTGTTACTGATCTAAGCCCTATCACCTACTCCCCTTCTGGTACAATCTCTCTTTTTCATGGGGTTGGAGGATCTCCCTTTCCCCAAGTCCAGGCTCTTCTACAGTATCCTTGCATGTTCCCAATTTTAAAATACTATCTCGCAGGGTTTGATGTCCCAATTGATGCAAAGATCCATAACTTATTCGTTATAACACAATTTTGCGTCCTAGTAATTTCGCAG
This sequence comes from Eucalyptus tenuipes, assembly GCA_014182365.1. Lineage (NCBI taxonomy): Eukaryota > Viridiplantae > Streptophyta > Magnoliopsida > Myrtales > Myrtaceae > Eucalyptus > Eucalyptus tenuipes. The sequence continues at coordinate 23,339,324 of CM024538.1, read as the reverse complement.
ATTTTAGTTTGCATAGAGATGTCATGTTGGACAGCTCTAGTATACTCTCGCAAGAGGATTGGTTGTGAGTATAATCAACTCACAGATTAAAAAAATTAGTGAGTTAGGGGGTCAATTTACAAATGAGTAGTCAATTAGCATGAGGATTGTCAAATTATGGGAAAAATTATCTAATTGGCCATAAGTTTATTGTATGAGTGTCAATTCAATTCTAAATATTTTAATTTTGTCAATTTAGTTTTAAACCTTTATGGGACATTCCAATAGAGTCCTTTTAGTCAATTTTTGCCCAAAATCGTTGACATGTTGATCTAGTTATTGCCAATTGTTTTATCTGGCACACCGCCATGTTAGTGATTTCAAGGAAAAATTGTCCGAAGGGAATAATTGGATTTCGCATAAATATTTAGGACTAAATTGATAAAATTAAAATGTCTAAGATTGAATTGACATCTATGCAATAAATTCAAGATTGATTGGACAATTTATCCTCAAAATATTTACCGTATATTTCAATTGTTTGCTTTAGCGGGAAAAAAGTTGAGCTAGTTCTTGTCATGAGTGCGAATTATGAACATAGGAGTTTTGCCACAACTTTGATTCAATCAATAGTTTGTTTGATAAGAAAAGTGACGTTGCTATACATGTCGATCGTGGTTAATGGAGTTTGCCAACTGACTTTTTCACGAAGTCTTAGCTAGTTACGTGACCAAGAACATATTGAGTTTCTGGGAAACCAGAATCGACAGGTTTTCCAAGGTGATGTTAATATTCCTTTTCATGAATAAAGTGATTTTTCAACCAAAAGAAGGGCTTTAAACTTTAAGACGATCCGATGAATGTGATTAAAAAATAGCGAAAGATACTTTAGTCTCTGATCAAGGGAGAATTAAACCAGAAGAGATCTAATGAAGCATAAGTGATGGTGAAGGAATTAGACAGTTCTAAAGATTAAAGTGCCCAAAGAGAACATTGCGCCTTTGTACGTTCGAGAAGGAAAGAATCTGGGTGTTTTCTTTTCAGGCTGTACATAAGTCGACCGGGTGGTGCTCATGTTTCGGGCTCGCGAACATGGCCATGGAAGGGTTAAGAAGGTTCTGCAAATCATGGTTCTTCACCGCCTGCGTCCTCATGTTCGCCTTAGCAGCTGCGGGAAACGAAACCCGCGCCTCCCAAAACAAGGTAAAATTAGTTTACTGCGTGTGACGTCAAATGCAAAAACCCCCTGCAGCATGGGTAAATCTAAATCCGAGGAGTTCGGTTTTACGTCACGTCCTCTTGATTGCAGAACAACTGCACCTACGCCATAACCATAGAAACGACGTGCGCCGACGGGGCCGAGACCTCCAACCACGTGGCGGTCCGGTTCGGCGACGCCAACTCCACTGACATCGTCGTCCGTCGCCTCAATGCCAAGCCTTTCCGCACCCTCGATCCCCTACAGCCCGATGATCCCCTCGACGACGTGGCACAGAAGCCGTTCCGAGCCTGCACGGTGGACGAGTTCCGCGTCGTCGGCGAGTACGTCGAGTCGCCGGTCTGTTACCTCTACTTGAAGCTCGCCGGCAGCGACGACTGGCGACCGGGGTTCGCCAAGGTCCAAGTCCTCGAGGGACCCCATTTGAGCTCCGAGTATTTTTACTTCCGTCGATATTTGCCGCGACGAGTTTGGCACGGCTCGGATTCCTGCCAGAAGGAGGTCACTCCTTTTGGAATTAAGAGCAAAAGGAAGGTCTCTGCAACGAAGAGAATTGTCGTTTGAAAGAAAGGAGTCGTTTACCATTGATATTCTTGTTTGTAAATTATGTGCAGCTTCTATGTTTCTTTTATCAGCTTGTTAGAGCAAAAATAAAATTGTAATGTTCAACGTAACAAGCTTTAGTTAAATAAATAACCCTACCAAAGTTTGTTCATTGGCAAAAAAAATTGTGCTTATATCAAATCTCATGCTAAGTATAATTTTACGGTTGGTCTTTTAATGATTACCATGCATTATTACATCATCCTATTTGGTTCTTGTCCTATTTCTATGAATGAAGATTCGACAATAACTTAAGGAGTTTAGCCCCTATCTCATTCGTTGATGTCCAAAGTCCTTGGTTAATGTAAGCCTGTGATGTCATTTTAGATCCTGAAAGGAAAAACTTGCGGACCCAGAACCAAATTATGAGATATTTTTCTTGAGGATTAGAAAGCTCGTTTCAAAAAGTAATGAATCCCAAAATCACGAAATACTCTACTGACTTAATGAACCAGATAAGATCATTTATATGGGAAACATGAACTACCAAAATACTCAAAACATAAGCGGTTTGCTTCCATGAATAAGAGAGATCGCCTCTTCTGGTTTTGGGGGGGCATCGAGGTAGAGATCACCTCATCTTTCCAGCCAGTCCAAGTAATGTTGGGAACCACTCTTGTCTCTGGGACAGTGCAGTATGCTCATCAGCCGAGACGGTCCGGGAGAGAAGACGCATGTCTGACTGCAGAAGACACTGTCCGGATGCATTCATTCTTGGCACACTGATGGGCGGTTCTTAAGCAAATCAGGAAACTGCGAAACATGGATTCACGTGCGTGTCGGAGCACGTGAATGCTCATAACTTCGATCTGTTCCATCACCATTAGTGTCGTCTCGAGCAACGAAGATTCTTTGTGTCGCCCCGTGGACTTATAAGGTTCGTTTCTACCCATTCATCTCGAGCTATAGTAGAAAGAGGCAGAACCTTGATACATTAGATATTTGAAAATTCGATCTTGCCGGATAGACTCTTCTCTAGTTTCCATGCTTGGAATCACTGATATTTCCATTTTGCATTAGAAGTCATGATTCATGATTTTAACATTATATAGATTTATCAAGGAGAAGTTGAGCTCAAATACTATATTACTCAAAACTGAATACGAGTTGATGAGGTTTTCCTTTTATTTTTGTGTGTGAAAGTTACATTTTTATCATGTTGAAATATTATTATTGAGACACAAAATGACGTAAATAACCGATGTGAATATGCATATTAGATTTGAAAATTTGGTTAAAATATTCATGAGCTTGACTTTGATGTAGCAACTCAATTGCACGAGTTCACATGATCGGTGCCATTTTAATTGATTCCATGGGTGTTTTTTGCAAAATCTAATTTCATGATTATAAAATTAATTATTCTAACATTTTTGGACAAATATGGTGTTTGATACATCTTCAAAACTAAAAGTGAAGTAATAGGAATAAACATGCGAAACTATGGAAGAAGGTTCATTTAGTTCTAATATTTCTGTAAACTTTATTAAAAGGTTCATTGTGTACAGAAGTTCATATACAAATTGAGCTCTTGAAAAGAAACTACAGGAAAAAATATTAAGGATCAACACCGGGTTGGAACGAAAAACCGGTTCTCCCGGTCCGACCGGACAAGTCACCTTACTGGGCCTTCGTCATCCTGTTCACTGGGCTCTAAACGTTATCGGAGTGCTGTCGTTGCAGAGAGAAGGCAATGGCTATGGAAGCTGCGGTCTACACCAATTTCTGCGGATGCCCCCGGCGTAATTCCGTCGTCATCCACAGCCAACGACCCACAAGTACGGTCAAGGGTTTCGGACGAAACCCCATCATTCCGACGACGACGAGGATAAGGAGGTCATGTCGTGTTTTCGCTGCAAATAGTCCCAAGAGTGACGATAAAGGTTCAAGCTTTGGGGACTCTTTCATCTCCCAGGTTACTCTCTCTCTCTCCCTCCCTCTGAACTATATTTGCCACCGGACTTTGCAATTGCGCATAGTTTCTGAAAACTCTAGAATTTATGTTGTCTGAAGTGGGTTGTTTTTTTTTTTTTCCTTTTCTTTTTTGGGGGCGGGGCTGTAGGGGCCGGCTAAGGTCGAAATTATCTCGGTATAAGAAATTTGAGGCCAATTGGGAATTCTGGCGACTTGAATTTAAGGTTGTAATTTCTAAATTTGCAATTGCAGTTTTGTGAGGTGGGAGTTAGTTTTGTCCGCTGAAACACAGAGAGAGAGAGAGAGAGAGAGAGGAAAAAAACTGATCGCTATATGTCATGTTCTTGATTGAAAAGTAGCTACGGTTTTTTCGGTTCAGTGTCCGAAAGAGGTAGGAATTTTAAACCTCTATCACTACTTTCACTGTTAGAAAGAGGCCATCTTGGCGAGATCCTCCCTGTTCTGGCATTGTTTTTGAGAAACCCGGGTTCGCATTTCTATGCGTGCAGTCTACAGTTCTAAAAGAATGCTCATGGCCATTTGATCATTCCAAATTTCGCCCTTTCCCCCTGACTCCACGACTTGATAACTCTTGCGCTTAGGTACGGACCAGACAGAAGCCATTATCACATTTGAAAAAATTATCTAGGCAAGTTGGGTTACTGTTAGTTTTTATTTTAATAACCGAAGATATGTATGTGATGCTATTATCCAAAGAGGTAGTGCCATAAACTGATTATGTGGAGGAGAAAGTGGGGCAGTAATGGCGAAGGAAGCATTCTCATAGGACAACGGGAAGATTAGAGATGATAGTTCCTGCTGTACATTCACATTAACTATTGTTAGCTAAAGTGACTGAGAACAGTCAGAGGTTTGTCCGAGGCTCTGCATAGTTTCTTGCCGGCCTGGGTGTACTGTTTTCCCAGAGCTCGACATCGCTTGACAGCATAAGGTGCTTGGGCTTTCTTTGAAGGGAAGGACTTGAAAAGTAGTGAAGTTCCTTATGCTGTTACATTCAAGGTCGAGCATAATATAGAAATCCAGAGAATCTTTTTTTTTGTTGGTAAGGTGGCTCAGTTTCTACATTTCAGATATGGTCAAATGAAAATAAAGTTTGAACTAGTCTTCCATTAAATGTGGTAGGTGAAATGCGAGTCTGTGGGGATATCTTTAGTTCTACGAAAGATAAGATAGCGAACAACAGAGAATTTTTAGAATTCATATAAGCATTTGATATTCATCTGTTAAGCTGCATTTGATTATAATTATAATTTTCTTTTTGCGGTGTTAGCAGGAGGATTTGAACTACCTTTGGAAATTAGGAGCTGGTTCTATTGCTGGTGCTGCTATAATAAAGTATGGCAGCATCCTTTTCCCTGAGATCACGAGACCCAACATCATTGAAGCTCTAGGCATAATATCGACTCCTGTCATTGTGGCTGTATTACTCTTGATCAAGAAAAGTCGGGTCGAGCGATGAACCTAAAGAGCATGTGCACTTGAGTTGCTTTTACCGGCCTTTTTGTCCACTGAAATTGAGTCAGGATTCAGGAAGTCTACTTTCTGGGTTTATAAAGATCTGCCATCCTGATTCCTGTGGATTGCCAAGACTTGTCCCGGATGCTCATCGACATATTAAAAAAAAAAAAAAAAAAAAAAAAAAAAACACAGGATAACCATGTATAATTTTCCTATTCATCCATCAGTTATACTCAGTGACAGGGGAATACAAGCGATTTTTAATCTGAGTATTTATCTTTCATAATCCCTCCAATTCTATAGGTACGGATACAGAATTTTATATCTGTTGAAAGGGAATGCTCTATTCTTCCGTTTTCTTCTTCTGCTTTCCTGAACCGTGAGATTTGTTGGTAATTGTTCCCAGGGATCTCCTGAAAGCACAAAACGAAACCCAAAATATTTGCAGCTCACTTCTCGTTGTCATTACGTTGGGAATCAAAATTTTGTCGCGAGTGGAACCATCTTCCTCTCTAGAGTTTAGGGTAGCATAAACCTCAGTCTAGGCACGACTGTTGCGCGCTTGGACTTGCTTACTCTCTCAAGTCAAATCACTCTCGCATTACCCACCTGTGAACGGATCTCGCTTGCTCCCATCGCTCTCTGCATGCAAGTTCTTTGACCTGCTCTTGGACTTCTACTTTTGTTTCTTCGAAAAACGTTGGAAACAGTGCATATTCATTCCACGTATTTTTCGTGGAGGGAGTACATTAGGAGGCTAGAACACGCGAAGCCTTTTATATGCTCGCTAAATGACGTCACCCTTGGGGGTAAGTACGACGTACAAGTATGACTGAGCTGCAAAACGTACACTGAGGAAGAGAGAGAGAGAGAGAGCCAAATGATGATTTGATGCTACAAGGGCAGCGAGATAGGATTTAGATTAGACTACTCCTTGTCATCATGTTGATGGGAAAACAGATGACTTGGAGAAGATTATAATAATTTCAAATTAGGAAAGAACAAAGAAAGATCTAGTCCTGATAAGACTACCCAATCATTTTTGGGGTTTTGTTTCTGTTCATTTATCTCTTCATTTTTCCCGTGCTGCTCTCCTTTCAAAATGGCAATTAATATGAAGAGGGACTAGACAGTTTAAGCAAACAGTCAGAAGTTGTACACCATATACAGAAAATGGCAATTAAAAGTCTTCTCGTGTGTTCTTATCCCTATTAGATTTCGTATCTTCCATCACCTATTGTCCTATGGTGTCTCCAGTTATCTCAATCCTCGGCTCATCTATGTAGGTAAGAATGTGATTAATTCAAAAATTTGTGAGTAAGTCATACATATTGAGACCTATCGGAACTTGGGATAAAAATTATATAAAATATCGTACCCCTATCCTTATTATGTACATGACTCTTTTCTTATTATTTCCTTAACTTTAGAATCAGGTTTTCCATTTCTTTCTATACTTAACGATATATATTATCAAGCGTCACTATCTTTCTTTTTAATGGTCTAGAAATGACAGAATTGTGAAGTACAAATTCAAAGTGACATGAGAAGATTTTGGCTATGTGTTATGTCTTTGAAGAACACGTTAAGTAGATCACTATAAATAAGGTAGAATTCTAGTTCTTGAATGAGCAAACACTTGGCCTTTGAAAAGCCAACATATATGATAGGCAATTGACGTCCAACATGCACTTCCTTTTCTTTGTCAATCTCAAGTCCTAACATAATCTCTACATGTTAGACCAGAATTAATTCACCCTCCTCGATCTAGTAGAAGCAATCATCCGGTTTAGGGCCATACCAAAGCACTTGCGGGGGATTGTGCGAGTTGAAAGTTGCCACGCCACTTAAGATGGATGCACTTGTACTGAGCTGTGGAAACCAAATAGATATTTCAGAACATCCTGAAGCGCAAAGTTTCTATTATTTTGCCACACGGTCGCTTGCTTAAAGTTGACCACGCGTTTCATGAGGAAAAGCAGACGTGCTATGATAATTTAAGGGCTCTTGATGTGCTGCATAACATCCTCTACCCAGCTCTCGTGTATTTGTTTGTATGAAACCAAAGGAGAAACTTATGTTATCTTAATTTGGTTGTATATGCTGCTGAGTTTATGATGTGGCTGTAGAGATTGACAACTACTTTGTATATGCTTGAAGTGATATTTAAATTGCAACAACTAATTATCCTTCAAGAAGTTCAACATGCAGTGAGAGAGAGAGAGAGAGAGAGAGAGAGAGAGAATTTTAGCGGCCCCCCATCAACGTGCATGAGCGGGACCTCCTGCAGCGGTGAATCCGGTAAGAGTCAGACAGACCTTGAATTGTTAACGTCAGGACTACATAATACAGTAGTCAAAACTTGGACCCATGCATCTCATATAGAGAGAGAAAGAGAGAGAGAGAGAGAGAGAGAGAGAGTGAATGGAAAAATGGACCGGTTAAACAGTTTGGAAGCCGTAATGAAAACAGGAAATGAGATCAAACCACATATCAATCATAAATATTAGAGACAGAGAATTAGAGATCGTCATCTTTCATTGTAACTTCATATCATATAAAAAATCTTTTACCATGAATGTGTACACACAGCCTTTTCTTATTCCCCGGGCAGGTTTTGAGTTTGCATTTAAGTTAATTCAATGAGATAATTCTGTGAGGCTCCTTAATACACTAATGGGAGTCCCCTCAAATCAAGACATCAATACTCAAAACATATGCTCATTAACGTTTTTATAAAACAAAGTAGCATTATCATTGATTAAAGTTTTGATAGTGATATATTCCTAATGTTAGGTAATATCTAGTTCGATCTTGAATGGGCTTGTTCTATGCATGAAGATCAAACACATATACAAGATGCTGATATGAATCTAGCGTCAAGTGCTAGCTTAAGTGGTTTCAATTTGGGATTCGCAGATTGTCCTCTATTGCATGTTTCATCTTCGTCTCATGCATCAGCGAGAAAAGAAGAATAGTTGTGTGCCCTCAGCACATGTAAGCTTTGTGTTTGTGAGCTACTTGGTTTAGCAGGCCCATGCGAGATTCATAAGATCGATATGCTCAAATGCGTTGAGTTCACATGATTAAACTACATACGAGAATTGATCATGTATGAGCTGATAGTCCCTCAAAAGAAAGGGTGAAGGGTGAGGAAAAAGGAAAAAACAGGGAGAGAATGAGAATTGGGAGAAGAGAGAGAGGGACACTTTGTTCAAAGCAAAATAGCAAACTCTACTTTTTGCTTTCCTTTTCATTTAATTTGATGCAAGCCTCTGATCCCCCAACTTACTCTTTGTCTGCTTCATTCTGCTGAGAAAGTTAATAATAGGGTTATGATGATACTATCATCATTCAATTACACCTCTCTCTCTCTCTCTCTCTCTCTCTCTCTCTGCATGGAAATTGAATCTCCACAGTGAAGGCCGCTCTGAGAAGACAAACTTATAACGCCCTCTTTTTAACCTCTCTTTAGAGGCCCTCTCTTTCTCTTCAATCCTACTTGTCCCCTGCCTGAATTACCACCATAATTCCTCTCAATACCCAAAACCCGAAAAAACCTAGAATTTTGCAGACAATAACATGTCTCCTTCAGCTTCAACGAGGTGGTGCCCAACACCAGAGCAACTGATGATCTTGGAGGAGATGTACCGGAGCGGGGTGAGGACGCCAAATGCAGCTCATATACAGCAGATCACAGCCCACCTCTCCTTGTATGGCAAGATAGAGGGCAAGAATGTGTTCTACTGGTTCCAGAACCACAAGGCCAGGGACAGACAGAAGCTCAGGAGAAAGCTTTCCAAGCAACTCCACAACCACCACCACTGCCAACTTAACAACAGTCTTCTTTATAATCATCACCATCATCCTCACTATGATCACCAACACATGATTATGAATAACCACCACAATTATCACTTCCTGAGCTTCCTTCATCCTCAGTCCCCTCCTCCTCCTCCAGCTGCTTCTACTGACCTGCAACTTGCTTATTATAACCCTACTTCTACCTTGATTACCCAGGTAATGCCCTCTTGGTTTCAACAGTTCGATTGTTCAAAAACTTACTATGCAGATTTTAAGCTTCCAGTGTTTCTTGCTAACTAATTATCTGTTGCACTTTAGGCATAGATGAAAGAAGGGTGTCTAATAGCATAGAAAAAGTAGAGAGAGAGAGAGAGAACTGCTTTCTACCTACTAACTGATACTCCTAGCTAGCTAGGGTTTCAATTTTCTGTATCGAAAGCTCATGCTGAAACATGTTTGAGGTGTATAAGCACTAGACTGTGATGTGATTTTGTTGTTCAGTTTGCGGCTGGGCATTGGTGTGCCTCTTTTCACCACATAGGGTTATCTTGTAGTTTTGTTGGCTTTTGGGGTCCACTGGCCAAAACGATAAACAATTCTCTTGTCATTAGGGAGGCTTTGGGGATGCAACAGCGCAGGTGATGAATATTGACAAATGGACGACAGAAATGTCGGAGAAGACGACGGTCGAGATGGAGAAACTGTCAAAGAAAATGTACGGCGACCTCAAACCAATGACGATAGAGGCAGAAGTGGTTTCAACCCTCCCCGTCAGTCTCTCGAGACCAGCCCTCAAAACTCTAGACCTCTTCCCAACCAGGGCGACCAATCTCAAAGAAGAGCGGAACAATCTAGAGCTGAGCATCTAATTCCCAACCAGAGTTTTCATTCAAAAAAACAATCGGCATCCACCATCTTAACTGTTGAATTTGATGTATCTGATTAGATTTAACAACTGTGTTCAATGGCGTGATGGATCACGCCGATCTATAAAAAAAAAAAAAATCTCAAATATTAGCTGTACCTCCCTTCCTCTCTCTGTCTCTAGATAGGGTAGGGTTTCCATGTGTAATGTGACTTTTCTATTGGTTTTTTGGTTTCTGTGATGTATTCTGTGAACTCTAGAATGAGAAACATCTCAATTGTCTAATGAGTAATGAATAAGTAGTGCAGAGTCTTTTCTGTCCTGCTGCTTAACCACCAACCAATCACTCACTCACTCCTCTATTTCTGTCTTAGTTTTACCCCTGCATGCATGCTCTGCTTCTTTGTATCGATCATAAAAGGTTTTGTCACCATCCACTCGTTAAAAGCTGCTGTCAAAAGTAGAAGACTTGGTACTGTTGCAGTACTCGAGACTACACATGGCGATTCATGCATTTTTTGAGGTTTAAATTTATAAAGATCGTATTTTGCATTGTAGTATGTTGGCAGGTCGATAAAATAACTTGGGCAGATGTAGCATCTGCGTGACTATGGGCCCCAATAAGTGATTATCATCGGATGAGAAAGATGTCATACGTCACTACAACATTTATGTCCCAAAGAAAAATAAATAATGGGATAGGGCAATGAGTACCTTGTGTCTCCCTCTCCATATGAGTGACAATGTGTGCTAGTCAAGTAAGCAATGCTAGACTTAGTAAATTAGGCCACCGGGGCTTTATGGGCCCCGCCACCTTCATTTCCTGCGCTGCGCGCCCGTGTGTTTCAACGGGGAAGCCCACTTGGATCCAGGGTGCTAGCCGTTCCCATTCTCCGTAAGGAGGTGGGATTGTGGCCGGTCTAGCAGTGGGAGGAGCTTATTTTTCAAGCCCTCCTCCGAGCTTTACCCAGGTGCGTTCGAGACTCCCACCCGAGGGAGGTTATCCCTCCGGTAACCTGGGACCCGTCTTTTCGGGCTGTCAAGGCCTTTTAAGGTCCTGCCTAGGACCAAGTAAGCAATGCTAGACTTAGTAAATTAGTTTGACAAAAATTGATTTATTAAGTGATGTGTTAGATTGTTAATGGCCCTTTAAACAAGCGAACTATATTAAAAAATCAATGACACAGCCCAATACATCATCTACTATGCTGATTTTGTAGATTTGGTCTTAGTAACTTTAGTATTCTCCTGATTGTGCATCGGTTTGTTGCTTACTTGTTGATAAGTATAGATGAAGGCGATTCTCAATTTCTCCTTTAGATGGCACTCTATCTAGATGGTGATAGTCAAAGAGATGTAAATGGTGAGTTTAGTAGATAGTTGGTCTAAAAGGATCACCTCCAGATGTTCCAGAGACCAATCAAATTAATTCCTAAATCCTATTGTGAATATTCACCATTTATAAAAGTTTGATAAGGACAACATTTTTAAGCCACTAGAGTTGAAATGCATCAACACTGGGATGAATACGACGATTATCTACCCAATTCTGAAATGCAGGTGTAATTGTACAATTAAAGATGCGTGATTTAAGTATTAAATTTTCTTTTGTATTAATACCACAAAAACCTTAAAGCATGCCAATTGCAATATCAATACTCAAAAAAAAAAAAAAACTGTCTCAAAAATCAAAAACCATACTTACTGTGATATTGATACTATAAATTTTGTGTTACCAAAACTCCTAAATTTATATCGGTGTGACAAAAATTACTCTCAATCTACCGCAAAAAAAATCATAAACTATGCCTACTGATGTTACAGTGAGCAAGATTTAGGATTTTTAGTGGAAGTTTCTCCTTTTCCTTATTGGTAAAAAAAAAATGGGAAAAAAAACTCTATTTGTGGGTTCATGAGCCCGTGCTCGGGCTCATTGATAATAAAAATGTTTTGGTGGTCGAAAATTACAATCTCAAAGTCGGTCGGTTGTATAGAAGACACTATTAGGCTTAAGAACTTGGAATGGAGTTGAATCGAGTTCCGTCTAGTGTCCACTCCACAATGATCGCTTATAAATGATGCCATTTTTCAAAATTCCATTCGCTTGTCTTGCCAATGTTTGTCTAGTGACAATCAACCTAATATAATACCTTATCAATTTAAGACATGTAAGGATTCATCATTCGAAGACATAGGGAAATAGATTAACTCAAAACCTGTTTGATAGCCATCAAAGCCATTTGATGTCTTTATTCCATATATATATGTTTTGTAATTTTTTGAAACTCTGAGTTTCTTATTAAATTCTTGTGTTCATAACTTTGCTTTGAAAAATTAAAACAAAAAATGTATGTTGCATACTTTTTCTTTAAAATCTCCTCATCTTTTCTGTGTAGTATAGGAAAAGTAAATAACAGTGTAATAAGATTTTTATGCTCCACAAAATAGCCAACTTGAAGGGAAATTTCACCTTCCGATTCTCCTAAAGAATTTCATTAAAAAAAAATTATGTACTATTTACACGAAATGCAGTCCCACATGATTAAAGAAGCTAATTAGTGACAATTCAAATTAATAAAAAATGCCAATTCAATAATTTCCATTAACCAGATTAATGGAGTTAATGGAAGAATTTTTTTTATCATAAGTTAACAGAAGGATTTGATTGTATTAATTTAACAAGCATTAGACTTTATTGCACTTTTTTTGAAATTTTTAAAGCTTAATTATACTTTTACAACAAATTTTAGAACTCAAACTGATAGAAAATACACATTTACACCAAAAAATTTAGAGTGTACCCATTGCAACATCACTACTCAATACTTTCTTTGTCATAAAATACCATACAATATGCCTACTGTGACACCAATATTTCATTTACACAAAAAACTTTAAAGTATGCGAATTGCAACATCACTACTTGATACATTTTTTTTTTGTCGTAAAATACCATAAATTATTATGTCACAAAAAACTGCAAACTTATATTAGCATGACAAAAATTACCTTTCATTTACTACAAAAAATCCTCAACTTTATCATAAAATACCATTGGAATATTTATACAAAAAATTTTAAAGTATGCATGTTGTAACATCACTACTCAATATTTTTTTTTTGTCATAAAATACCATAAATTATGCCTACTATGACACCAATATCTCAATTACACAAAAAATTTTAAAGTATGCCCGTTGCAGCATCACTACTCAATACTTTTTTTCTATCGTAAAATACCATAAATTATGCCTACTGTGACATCAAAACCTAAATTTTTATGTCACAAAAAACATCAAACTTGTATTAGCATGATAAAAATTGCCTAAAATCCTAAACTTTGTCTATTGGTGTCATAGTGGGTAAAGTTTAGTATTTTTGGTGCTATTTTTCCTTCTTTTCATTGGTAGAAAAATGAGCAAAAGAAGAATTTATGTTTGGGTTCATGGGCTTATGCTTGGGCTCATTAACAGAAAAAATTTCTGGTGGTTGAAAATTACCAACTCAAGGTTGGTCAAACGTATACAAAAGACTACTAGGCTTACAGACCTGGAATGGAGTTTGGGTTGAGCTCCGTCCAATATCCCCTCCATGATGGTTAGGGATGAGTATGGTCTAGGTGGACGGTTCCCATATGGGAACCGAAAACAACTCATTAAGAACCGATTTCAAAAAATTGAGTTCGAGACTTGTCCATTGATTCCATGAATCCACCTAGGAACCAGACCGTTAGTCTAGTCTAGTTTCATTGTGGGTTCATGAAATTGGCCCACAATTCCTACAAAATTGCATTTATCAATTAATATCATGGTGAATCTAGTTTCTATTTAGAGCACAAAGCTTGTTCAACCTTATATTCTGATTGAATTTCAAGCCATTGATTTTGCTTAAGGATTGAAAACTATAAGGTGGAACGAATAGACAATACTAGCTAAAAACTTAATTTCTTCAAAGGTTATGCTGTTGTCCTCTTAAGATTTCCAAACACCGGAAACATGTGGAGATTAGACTCCACGTTAAAAGTCCTAACCTTCTTAGAAGTTGAAACCTTAATCATTTGATCCTTTTTTTTTTTCAACGTCAACTTAATTTAATCATGAGAATGACTAAGAAGAGACTTAATTATACTCTTAAAACAAGCCATTGACTCTTAATTTCGTATCATGATGACAAAGCTTTGCATTATGGACATCTCCAATCAGTTCTCTCCTTTCTCTATATTTGTTTATTTTATTTTATTTTTTCGGTTGAGAAAGCAAGTATATATATTATTAGAATGAAAAAAAGAGTAAGATATTAATCCTATTACACACCCAAGAGACAAAATTAGTCAATAATGTCTAATAACTACAAATATACATATTTGTACATTAAGTGTATATTTATCAGTTCGATTTGGGTGGGTGGGTAGGTGGGCAGTTTTATGCCTAGAACTGGGAATCAGACCGATACTCACCAATTCCACTAAATTGGAATTAGGAACCAGACCGGCCCTCATATGAACCGTCGGTTTCGATCCAATTCGGTCCAGTTTTGAGTGGTTTAGGCGGCTCTCGGTTTTTTTGCACACCCTAAAGATGGTCACTTCTAAACAATGTAGTATTTCGAAATTCCACTCACTTGCCTCATGAATGTTTTTCTCTTGACCCATTATCAATTTTAAGACAGATGAAATACCTTATCCTTTGTAATTTTAAAAATTATTTAAACATAAAAAAAATAGACAATCTTTAAACTTCTTCCATAGCCATATCTGCTTCTTAATTTGTCAAAACCAGTAATTTCTCATTTAATTCTTAATTTCATATATTTTTTTGAACATTCAACCGAATATATGCAAATAAACTTACATTATGAATTAACTGATTTTTTCCCCTTAAAATCTTCTCATCTTTTCTATGCACGAGTTTTCTCATAAATTTGTAAACATATGAGTAAGATCATATGAAAAGTAAATAACATTGTAAGAGCTCCACAAAAAGCCAACTTGAATGGAAATATCACAACTCGATTCTCCAAAAATTTCATTAAAAATGTTTTATATACTATTTACATGAAATATAGTCCCACGTGAAGCGGCTGAATGACAGCTCAAATTAGTTAGAATTTTTCTTAAAATGCACAAGACATGTAAGGATACCTTATAAAACTGTTACAATGTTTCGAAATTCCATTCACTTGCCTTACCAACGTTTTTCTAGTGATAGTTAACGAATATAATTTTATTATCAATTTTAAGACATGCAAAGATACCCTATCCTTTGTAATTAAAAAAAATTATTTAGACAAAAAGAAATAGACGATGTTCAAATTTCGTTAGTAGCCATTTGATGCCTTCATTCTTTTTATTTGCTTCTTAATTTATCAAAACTGATAGTTTCTCATTAAAATCTTAATTTCATATTTTTGCTTTGAAACATTCAACCGAAAGTATATTATGAATTAATTATTTTTCTTTTAAATCTTCTCTCATTTTCTGCAACATGATTCTTTTTTATATATTTGTAAACATATGAGTAAGATCAAAGGAAAAGTAAAGAACATCGTAATAAGAACTTTGTGCTCCACAAAAAGCCAACTTTAATGGAAATTTCACCTCCCGATTCTCCTAAAAAATTAAATAAAAATATTTTATGCATTATTTACATGAAATATAGTCTCATGTGATTAAAGAAGTGGCTAAATGACAGTTTGAATTAATTAGAATTTTCCTTATCATGCACAAGACATGTAAGCATACCTCATCCTTTGTAATCTTAAAAATTATTTAGGCATAAAGAAGTAGACAATCTTCAAATTTGTTTGATAGACATTTGATGTCTTCATCCCTTTTATTTGTTTCTTAATTAATCAAAACCGGTAGTTTCTCATTAAATTCTTGGTTGTTCACATCTTTGTTTGGATGCATTCAACAAAATGTATGTAAATAAACTTGCATTATGTATCAACTGATTTTTTTCCCTAACAATCTCCTTGTCTTTCCTGTGCATGAGTTTTCTCATATATTTGTCAAGAAAAAAATCATAGGAAAAGTAAAAAATATCTCAATAAGGATTTTGTGTTATAAAAAAGTCAACTCAAATAGAAATTTCTTCCAATTCTTCTGAAAATTTTCGTAAAATCTTTTCGTGTACTATCTAGATGAAATTTAGTCACATATTATTAAGGAAGGGACTAATGCCAACTCAAATTAGATAGAATTTTTCCAATCATGCACAACCTAAGATAATTTTTTTCTAACATAGACTGGATTTTCAGCTCTATATTCATTAAAGAAGCTTATTTCCAAAAATGATTTTAAAAAACAACGTCTTGAAAATAGTTTGCCAAATGTCAAACTGTTTTATTTTATTTTTGTTTTCCTATTTCATGAAAAAAGAGTTTTCTTTTTATATAGATAGTGCACAACAGCAGCAACACAATGTGACTATACTATTTCGTCAAATTTTGGTGAGTCGTCTCTTCCTTCTCTCTCACCAAACCTTTTTCCATACTCTCTTCACCTCTGAGAATCTCTCTGTCTCTCTATTTACCGCCAAGAATCCTAAACTCTGTTCGAAAGGGTAAAGTTTAGGATTTTTTTGTTGTATATTCTCTTATTTTTATTGGCAGCAAAATGAAAAAAAAAAAGAACTTTATGTTTCGGTTTCATGGGCTTGTGTTTGGTCTCATTGACAAAAAAGAAAGCTTTTGTGGTTAGAAATTACAATATCGAGATTGGTAAACTGTACACGAAAGACTACTCGGCTTATAATTTCATTATTACTTTTAAGACATGTAAGCATACCTCGTCATGTGTATCTTTTAAAAGTTATTTAGACATTAAAAGAAGATCATTTTCAAATTTGTTTGATAGCCATTTGATGTCTTCATCCCCTCAATCATTTTCTTAATTCACTGGAACTAGTAGTTTCTCATTAAATTGATGGTTCTTCATATATTTGTTTGGGTACATTCAACAAAATGTATGTAAATAAACTTATATTATGCACTAACTGATTTTTTTCTTAAAAAATTGTCGTCTTTTCTGTGCAGGAGCGTTCTCATATATGTTTAAACATACAAGAAAGATCATAGGAAAAGTAAAAAAAAAAAAATCATAATAACATAAAAAAACCAACTCGAATGGAAATTTCTTAAAATTCTCCTGAAAATATTTGTTAAATCTTTTTACGTACCATTTAGATAAAATATAATCCCACGTCATTAAGGAATAGATGGAATGACAGCTCAAGTTAGATAGAATTTTTCCGATCATGCATAAGTTAATTTTTTTTTTTTTAACACAGACTGAATTTTTAGTTCAGTATACATTAAAGAAGTTAATTTCCAAAGATTATTTTAAAAATATATATTTAGAAAATAATTTGCCAAATGCCAAATTATATATCCTTTTTATCTTTTCCATTTCCCTATCTCATGAAAATAGATTTTTCATATTAACAAAGATATTGCGCACGAGAACGGCAAAACGACGTAGGAGGCTACTCTTGACTGCGGAGGGGAAGAAGATCGCCCCCGACTGCGAAACCCGACTCGGCTGCTGGCCGAGTTAACTCGGTGACTCGTCTCTTCCTTCTCTCTCACCGAACCCTCTCTCTCTCTTCCACCTCTGAGCACACGCCTTCTCTCTCCACTTCCTCTCTCTCTCTCTCTCTCGCCGGCCCTTTTCAGTCTTTTCGCAGGCCCCGCAATCGGACGGCCCTCGCCCCTCCACGTCCCATCGTCGTCTTCATCTCCTCTTCATCGGACTTCACCATCGTCCTCATCGTCTCTCTCTCTTTCTCTCTCTCTCTTTCCTTCTGTATATCCTTCTGTAGGCGCCGCAGCCCCACGCGTTTTTTTTAATTGACCGTCCCTCGTCTAGGGTTTGCTCGCATTCCGGGTTCGACGCCGCAAGCTTCAAACTTCCGGTACCCTCCGCCGTGAATTCGGCGTCGTCTCCGATCAGGTACTTGTTAATCGAGTTTTTGTTTAAAAGCTTTTTCCCTTTTCCTTTTTTCATTTTGGGTTTTCGTTGCCGGTCGTAATTCGGTGTTTTTTTCGACGTTTCTGTGCAATAGTCAGTTTGTGTGTCCTTGATCGACTCTCGGGTTCGATTCGTTGGTCTTTAGTCCCTGGGGAGTTCCGATTTTTGAACGTTGGTTTTGCGTTTTCTTGCCGCAGCCGGGGGTTGGTTTTGGCTCTAGATTGGCGGAGCTGAAGTGCGTTTTTTTGGGAATTTTGTGGATGGTGGGCGGGGTTAATCTTTGGCTCGGGCGGTTATTGGGTGAGATGGGTCATGGCAATTGAGAAGAATAGTTTCAAGGTATTGTGGTTCGATTCGGATTTTTCGCCTGTCAGTAGGGAGAGTATGTCGAGCGATGAGGATGAGATTCAGCATAGGAGCTCAGCTGCCGAGTCTGATGAGGATGATGAGTTCGATGATGCCGATTCCGGGGCAGGGTCCGACGACTTTGATTTGTTAGAATTGGGTGAGACTGGGGCGGAGTTTTGCCAAGTCGGGAGTCAGACGTGCAGCATTCCCTTCGAGCTGTATGATCTTCCCGGATTGGAGGATATTCTATCTGTCGATGCGTGGAACGAGCTGCTCACTGAGGACGAAAGGTTAGGCCTTACAAAGTATTTGCCCGACATGGACCAAGAGACATACATGCTTACCTTGAAAGAACTCTTCACGGGCTGCAACATTCATTTTGGTAGCCCTCTAAAAAAGGTGTTTGACATGTTGAAGGGAGGTTTGTGTGAGCCAAGGGTTGCCCTTTATCGGGAAGGATTGCATTCTTTTCAGAAGCGGCAGCACTACCATCTTATAAGGAAACATCAGAACTGCATGGTGAGTAATTTATGTCAGATAAGGGATGCATGGAAAAACTGCAGGGGTTATAGTATCGAGGAGAAGTTGCGAGTCCTAAACATAATGAAGACTCAGAAGAGCTTGATGTCTGAGAAAGAAGACATGAATAGTGAACCTTCAGGAAGAGATGACTTGGGTGAAACAATGTGGAGTAAGAAGGGCAAGGATAGAAAGATCTCACAGAAACTGGGTCGTAATCCTCCATATATGGCGGCTCCGACTTTTGAATATCCCTTGCAAGAGCAGGTGGTGGCTCCTCAACGAACAAAAAATCCTAAGGGGACACTGAAGTTGGGACGTTCAAAGACAACTTCAGCAAAAGAACTAGCAGGCGGCTTTCCTTCTAGTGACCACGGTCCTGATTATAGGGCTGGTACATATGGTTCAGTAGCTCCTTCTCGTCTGACTAAGGCAGCAGGGTTTGATAAAGGGGCTGCCCTCAGAAAAAGAGACCAGATAAGAGGCGATGATGAAGCTGAGGATCCTATATTTGGTGCGGGTCCTCGAAGAGATCCAAGCATCTCTAGGAGTATGTTGATAGACAAGCCTTCAGTTGTGAAAGTTGGAAAGAAGCATGATTTTCTTAAAAGTGATGATTTTACTGCTGACGATTTTGTGGGTTTGCCTCTGTCCTCCAAGGGTGATTTGCATATCTATCGGAGGAGTAAACCTATTGGTCAATCTCCAGTAATGAAGACATTAGCTGTAAAGTCGCCTAATCTGAAAGTTTCCCGAGACCATGCCAAAAAATCCGTCTACCTTGAAAATATTGAGAGTTTCGCTGCTGAAGATCAGAACAAGTCTGTGAAAGGCCGTGGTCGACAACCACCGTTTAAAAGAAATCGAGCAGACTTTTCTGGTCGCAGGACTAAGGGAGAAGCTTTATCTACAGATTTGCAGTTTGATGAGGGTAATGCTAAGAGCAAGAAGTGGAGTGCAGTGAGGGAATCCCCTGACTTTAGTTTGAAACCTCCAACAGATTATTCACCAAGTTTGAACCATCGGTTCTTACCATCTGATGTCAAAGGAAAGTTTTCTCAGGGAAAGGGAAGAGGGAGTACTAGAAAGAATAAGGGACTGGATATGGCAGTGTTGAGAGGCAATAGCATGGGAGTCAATGGTGAAGTCACCGAGTCAGACTCATCAGATCTCTCTGATGATGAAGACAGCGATCCTTTGGTGGGAAGTGAGTTTGCTTATCCAGGTGGTTTCATGGATGTTTCCCATTCTGCTGGGGTGAAGTCTGTGATGTATGGTAAAAGGGAGAACCTTTTTAAGGATGACATGGAAGAAAATCCACGGCCATTTGAGGGCACCATGCACACATATAATAACTTTGGCGATCGGGGTGAAGAGATTTATATCCCAGAGGAAGAAAGCTACTCTTTGAAAGCAAAGCAGAAGGGTAAGATGCAAGATAACATTTCTGTACAGAATTCTGCTAGAGTCATGGATAGCGGATATTTCTACAGTTCTGTTGACGATGATAGGAGAAAATTCCATGCCAAGAATGGACGAATGCAGGGCGAACCTGGTGAGAGGTACAACTTAGCGTCATTGAAGGCATACCCATCAGGGGGGAAGCAAAGAGCTGATGTGAGCCATGGTGATTACATTGTTGAAAGAGAAGATGAAGTAGCAATGGAGCAATGTTTTTCACCAGATAATGATTTGTATCAATCTGGGAATAAAGGTAAGAAAGCTGAAGCATATTCGAATGATCATCATGAAAGATTACCGGGCACTTTCCCTGGGTCCAACTCATTGAATAAGAAGCGTAAAATAAAGGAGGATGTTGTGTACAGGGACGATCGAAATGAGAATGGTGGCTTGCAAACTGACGTTCAGCAGCAAAATGACAATACCAGTTCTGCAAAGAAACGAATAAGAAAGAAGCCAGATGCTGATAACGGTCCTTCAGAGAATGAAATTTTGGAAATGCCCATCATGGAGACAGTAGTTACAGATGTAGAGTTTGAGACCAAACCAAAGAAAAAGACATTTACTTTGATCACGCCAACGGTACATACCGGCTTCTCATTCTCCATAATACATCTTCTTTCAGCAGTTCGAATGGCAATGATTACATTGCTTCCGGAAGACTCCATAGCCATTGTCAAACCTATGGAAGATCAGAATGGGGAACATGAAGGTGGGGACAATGAGCCACTCTCTCAGAAGAGCATGGCTACCAGTAACTCAGAGCATGCTGCAGACGGTAATGTTCCTTCTCTTACCATCCAGGAGATTGTGAATCGCGTGAGATCAAACCCTGGGGACCCTTGTATTCTTGAGACACAGGAACCACTTCAGGATTTGGTAAGAGGTGTTTTGAAGATCTTCTCATCGAGAACAGCACCTTTAGGGGCCAAGGGCTGGAAGGCACTAGTAGTGTACGAGAAATCCACAAAAAGTTGGTCCTGGATTGGCCCAGTGTCCTTTAGTCCATCGGATCATGATACCATTGAGGAAGTAACTTCTCCTGAGGCTTGGGGCCTGCCACACAAAATGCTTGTCAAGCTTGTTGATTCGTTCGCAAATTGGCTTAAAAGTGGTCAAGAAACCTTACAACAAATAGGTAGTCTACCTCCTCCGCCTTTGGCCTTGGTGCAGTTTAATTTGGATGAGAAGGATAGGTTCCGCGACCTTAGAGCCCAGAAGAGTCTCAACACTATTAATCCAAGTTCTGAGGAAGTGAGAGCTTATTTTCGTAAAGAAGAAATCTTGAGGTACTCAATTCCTGACAGAGCATTCTGTTACACGGCTGCTGATGGTAAAAAGTCTATTGTTGCTCCTTTGAGAAGGTGTGGTGGTAAGCCAACATCAAAAGCCCGTGACCATTTCATGCTGAAACGTGATCGTCCTCCGCATGTTACTATTTTATGCCTCGTAAGAGATGCTGCTGCCAGATTGCCTGGAAGTATTGGCACCCGTGCTGATGTTTGTACTTTGATCAGAGACTCCCAGTTTATCGTTGAGGATGTTTCTGATGCGCAGGTTAATCAGGTTGTTAGTGGAGCACTGGATCGTTTGCATTACGAACGTGATCCTTGTGTACAGTTTGATGGCGAAAGGAAACTGTGGAAGTACTTGCATAGGGAAAGGGAAGAAGAAGATTTTGAGGATGACGGTACATCATCTACTAAGAAATGGAAAAGGCCAAGAAAAGATGCTCCAGAGCAATTTGACCAAGAAACAGTGGCTGTTGCTTACCATGTACCTGAGGATCAAATGGGATTTGATCTGTGTTCAGATCTTAATGCCGAGCCATCTTGTGCTGAGGATGACAGAGCAATGGAGCCTGTGTGCGATGACATGAGACAGGATGTAGATGATGACATATGCAATGCTACTGAGCAAGCAGATATCCATCATGGTCCATCAATGGGATGGGAAAGTCTGGACTTCAATCCGACACAAGAAAATAAATTGCTGTGTCAAGAAAATTCCACAAATGAAGATTTTGATGATGATAGTTTTGGGCCAGATAGGGCAGTCGGACTCTTAAGTTCTGGCTTGTTTTGAGGAATATGTCAGGTACTTTTTGTTGTCAGAGTGCCTTTATCATTGAACAATGCAATATCAGATTATATTATGTAGTTCAACTCAACGTTACTGTAACCAATTGGTCTACGTGTATATTGATTAAGAATTCCCATTCCCCGTCCTGTTGCTTCTCTCTCTCTCGCTCGCTCTCTCTCTCTCTCTCTCTCTCACTTGGAGTGATTGATGTTACAATGTTTCTCAAATTTATCCTATGAAGGCGCCAAATTGGCCTCATGTTTACCGTCTAGGTTATGAGTATGTATGTGTGTGTTAACTGAATGATGTCAATTGGAAAAAGTTGTATTTTTGCTATATTGCTGGTTGCGTGACCTGTGAGGTCTTTCTTGCATTTCAAACCCATCATTTTAGATTTAGCATCTTGAGGCATGGTGAAGTTTTTTGGCATGTTGTCTAGAAGCAAGTGATTTACCATCCTTTCTTCATATGCAGTCTGGCGTGGTGCCTTTGTGCAGTTAGTGTACTTGCTGTTGCTTTGGGGTTTATGTAATAAGGTAGTCCCTGATGCTTTTGCAGCCTTCAGTTTCTCCGTTGCTGAGAAGCATGGTCTTTGCCATTGAGGTTGGTTGTTCAGCGAAGGTGCAAAACTCGCATGTTGATCTATATTAGTTTCTGGAGTACCAGAACAAGTTGTTCAAGCTTACAGCTATCCTTATACACCTGATCTTATCAATAATTTCGCTTCTCTCTGACTTGTTTATATGATTACTTCCAGCCCACTTCCAAGTCGACAAAGGTTGACATGTTACATTCATGATGAGAAGCTCATGGTATTCGACCACTTGCGGAGAGGGTTTAACCATGTAAATATTTTTGTCATTCTTAACATGAGGTCATTAGGGAGACAAGGCTTAGTTTATTATTGCTGTTGTTGTTAACATGAGGTGACTAGGGTTATGCAGAACCTTTGAAGCTCCCAGATTTGCATGTGTAGTTTGTTAGGAGATTCTCGATTATGCACAGCAATTTGAAGGACGGAGAAACCTCGTCCTGGTAAAGGAAGATAACTGTTTAGTATATGCCATTTGTAGTTATGGTAAAGATGACTGTTTAGACGCCTTGTCTTGGCGCCTCTGCATTTCTTCCTGCACTCAGTTCACATCCTCAGATGTCGTTGCAAATATAGCTTGCCTGCAAATTTTAACCAGGCAATGCTGATTTATTCTACATTGATTACGAATAGCTGTTTGTCAAAAGGTTAACGAGACAACAGTGAACATATTATTTGTATTTTTGAGGTCTTTCTTTACCATTTCAGTTGGCGTGATACTGTGATCAGATAGGAGGGACTGCCACTCTGGAGATTTGCTCGTTCCTTTTTGAGTGGAATCTCTTGTCGCACTGGCTGGAAATTTATTATGTCTGCTGGGGAGGGCAGGAATTTTACGTTCATTATTTGTTAGTCGAAACACTCGAGTGTCCAAGGTACCAACTCATTTTGTTAAAAAAGAAAGAAATTTCGTGCCTTCATAACGGTCGATCATGTGGTGGTCCCTTATTTTTTCTAATAGGAAAAGAGGCAATTATCTTTTACCCTCTCCATTGGGAATATAGAATCGATTGCCTTTGAGAAAAGTCTTGACGTTGCTGCGCAATCGCATGGATTTTCGCTATGTTATTTTCCTTGTCGACAACGGACGAACCCAGCAAATTGGTTCCATGTGAATGTAACGCTTAAGAGAAGCCGTGCAAGCAAATTGTAAAAAGTAATGTGAATAATCCACTAAAAACGTCCGCGTATGCAAGAAATCCTTGCTTGGAATCACCTACTAGTTCTAGATACTACATATGCACAGGAACTGGAATTTCCTTGTGCATCAAAATTGAAAAAAAACATGCTGGTACATACTCCTTTTCCAACAAGGAGAAGAAAATTATAGGACTAAACAACAAATGAACTTGGTCTGTAAATCAAAGGGAAAAAATGAAAAATTTATATACTATATACACACACACACACCCAATCATCAACATCCTCTTCCCAAGCTCCTCAGTTGATTGCCGTGAGTGGGAGTCTGGAGTCTCTTACTGATTGTGCCGACTCATTTAACCCCAGGACGTGCTTTATGTCTCCGTTTGCTTGCTTTGAAGATTTCATATCCCAGAATAATCTGAGCAATTCCTCAAAAGCAGGAGTTCGCAGTTCTTCAATGGACGCGATGGTGGGTAAGTTGAACTGTCTTCTTCTTGGTGTTGAGCAAGTCGGTTCATCCACCTGCTCACAGCAAGTGCTTAGCTGGTGAATTAGTAAAAAGATGGCAAAACATACCTCTTGTGTGTTACAAATGCACTGTGTAAACATGCACAGAACTTGCCCCAATTAAAAAAAAAAAAAAAACATCCACAGAACAAAAATTGGGACGGACTCCCACGTGCTTGCCTGCACGAGGTGCACAGGCGGCTTGCGCGGGCGTGCGCATGCAGAGAGAGAGAGAGTAAACAATGAAACCCTACCTCATATTCCTCGAGAAGACATTTCCCTGAATCTTCCGTGATCCCCACAATTTTGTCAAAGTGGCCACCCTTCAATTCCCTCATATGCCCATAGCAAGGGGCAATTACAGATTTGAGGTTTGCACATGCATCTTGGTCAAGTTGTAGCGAATCTGCAAAGACGAACACTCACTATGAATGATTAATTATCTAGAGGACAGAAATGGTTTCAGTGATAGGAGATGGTGCATTCAAGAAAATGAAAACTGACCATTGGTTGACGAAAGTATGTCACTGTTTGCAACATCAACACCACCAAGTGTCGCAGACAAGGTAGAAGAAAATTGAGCACGTAAGTTTTGATTGACTTCGACAGCTTTCCTGATGAGAAAAGCACAAAAATGCCAAATAACGAATCAGGAGTTTGTAAATGATTTAGAGTGACATTGTTTCCAGGAGTAGGTTTACCTAACAATGGAATCAACGGAAGCAACATTTCTCTTCTCTAGACTGATCAAAGATTCTTGGGCATTCTTCCATTGTTCTGCACCCATTTTTGTCTTTGTAAAGCTGCATGGCCAGTTGCCCGTTAGAAATACTTAAAAAGACACAGAAGCCAAATAGAAAAAAAAAATTACAAAAGGAAATGAAGATGAAAGTGGAAAAAAAACTAGAAGATATCAAGCCACCGAATGTAAAGTAGTTTTAGCTTCATTGAGCCATACCAGTTCTGGAGCACCTCCTCCAGAGCCTTTTTCCCAACTTCCACAGCAGAGTTGTCCTCAATATATTGTGACTCTGTCTTTCCCATGTGCACAGTCCATTCTGTCTTCACAGTCGAAGTGGAATCTACCATAGTTGACATTTCTTCTTGCAGTTTGGCGGCTCTGCTAGTTGCACTCTCCCGAAGATTTTGCACAGCCATTTGAACCTGTCAATAGAGAATCACATGTTTGATACTTGTTGACAAGAGGTGCAGCATGCACAGATACAAAAAATTGAAGAAACCAAGGTCCTTCCATGAATAGTACCAGTTTTTTCTTCCTTGCATTTGAACTTGCAAACAGCTCTGCCACTTTTTCTAGCATTTGCCTTTCTTCATTGGCAGCACATTCCTATAAGCACCACAATGGAAGTAATATTAGTCGTATTCAGGTGGTTTTCTGTTTCTTTAATATCGATGGACCCTTGAACATAGTACATTAACCACCTCAAATTTTTCTCAAGTTCAGACAGCTTTTGATCATTTACAGTTTGTGCATCTTCCACGATCTGGTTTAGCTTGGTTGCATGCATGTCCAGAGTCTTAAAGAAGTTGACTGTGATTTTAGAAACTGATCTTGCAGCTTCCACTGCTCTGGCGTGTGCCTGTTCCATAGAAATTAGAAAGAAAGATATGTTAGGATTACAAATTTGAAATACTGAAGCTAATTGAGAATTGAAGCATAAGCAACAAAGTAAAAACCTTGCGTTGCTGCTGTGCATATGATATCAGCATCTCCTCTTGTTTGAGAAGACTATCATGAAGATCATTTAGTAGTGTATCAGCCTCCGAAGCGATTCCTTTGAAGAGCTGTACCATGCAAATGAAGGTTAATCAGATAACAGTAGACAATAGGAAGGTGTAATCCAAGAAGGTAATTATGGAGTAGATAATTACTTCTTCAAGTCGACATGAGTGCTTAGAAACCTCAGAATTGAGACTTGAAAAAGTGGATCGAGAATTTTCATCAAGCTCCCCATCTATATTATCCAATGCTTTTACACCAGAATCATACTTGTCTCTGAGTCGTCCTAGTCGCTTTTGAAGTTGTTCAGTGACCTACGAATGATCAAATGCAATGTTACTCACTTAGCTCATTTACAATGATGAAGAAATTATGCGTTCGCCCAGTTAGATCTAACCTCTGATTTTGTTGACACGAAGGACTGCATATCTTCTTCCATGTTCTTCAGTTGATCCTCTTGATGTGTCACAGAAGCGGCGACAGCCTTATGCAATGCTTCAAGCTGTTGACTGAGCTGGGATTGAAAATTCTGGATGAGTATTCTGTTTTCATCTTCAATTTTGTCCTTGCGTTCTGTAACCAATGTCCCCAGTAAGCACAGTCTATGTTACAAGACTACAGAGAGCAATGAAATTAACTTCGACACCAACCGATTTTGGCAAATAAACCGGAAACATCTGATGCGGCATTCTCCAACTCTGCTCGTATCTCAAATGCACGATCTACAAGTACTCTTTCTGAAAACAGACAACGAATAGTATTTGAAATGCTAGCACATAAAAATTGACGACACATTATCAGAGCTCGAAAGCCTTCAATTGAAATAGACAACAGCACAACTGCTCTAATAGAACAAAGACAGGTTTTCTAAAGCACCTATGAAGAGGAGAGGATTTCCCTTCAATAAATTTTGACTGTCATCTACACGTACCTTGGTAAAGTAACTTTAGCAGATTAACAATTTTTCTATTGCAGATTTTCCTAATAAAATAAGATTGACAAATAAACCATTCTAGGTTTATTTTAGCTTGAAGGATTGAAACTTAACTGAACTAGAAAGTGGATGCTCAATCATACATAATCATCTAGACGAGTGCATTCATCAAATGCAGGGAGATGATACATAATAGGAAACAAAGAATGGATAACAGATTGCTCATTCAGACAAATGACCCATCTCAATACAGATTTTCAGTCGTAAAGTTTACTATGTCCAGATAACTAAATAAAAGAGAATGCTTTTTCTTACCAGATTTAAGGAGATTTGATATAAGAAATTCCTTCTCTTTTATTGTTGCATTTGCTTGTCTGTGCTTCTCCTCAAGGTCAAAAAGTGAATGTTCAGTTTCCTCGAGCTTTTTCTGTAGTTGAACCAGAAAATCAAGTCTTGAACGGGTCAAAGCAATAAGGCATATATTGATTCTATGGAATAAAAGATAAATGCATGATACCTCAGTTCTTTCAAGTTTATTGCTCATCTCTGCAGCCAAAAGTAGCTGAGAATTGTAGAGCTCCTGAACCTCCATAAGTTGCTGCACAGATATCAAGATCCATGTATCTGTTTAGTGCCATCAGACTGCATTTAATGATGCTGCAACACACCTTTGATTGAATACTAACCTTCTCTTTAGATTCTGTTTGGAGTTCCATCCGTTCTATCTTTTCAGCCATAGCCTGAGAGATTTAGAGGACCAAGTTAATCACCATAGAATTTTTAGAAACACATATCTTTGTAATGTAAAGCACGCTTTACAGAATAGTGGTGCAGTTTTATGATGAGAAGCAGACCTTTTTTTCAGCCTCTTCAAGAAGATAGCGGTCTCGTGGTATGTAGATTCCATTTTTCTCTCTTGCAGCATATACCTCTAAATGAACATATGAAGACATATGTTTAGTCAAACATATTATTGAGCAAGTCAATCATTTATAATAGTATGCCTTCAGCAATATAAAGGATCGTTTCTGGAAGAGCATTAAAGTAGCCTACCCTGCTTAAGACGATCAATTTCAGAGTATAGGTCCTTGATCACTGCAGATTTCATCATCTTCTGATTAATCTGAAATTGAACCCATCCAAACAATTATGTGAGTGGAAATTATAAAATTAAAAAACTAAAGCATTTTAATATAAAAATCAAAGAATGAACATAATTACAATTGACCATTTTAAATTACGAACCTCAGGCTTATTCTTGATATTTTTCGCACGATGTGCATAATCTAAAGTGCTGAGCGTCTCTTCCAAGCAGTGGATGGATGGTGATATCGTAGCAATGATGCATGTCTTTGTTTTTCCTCCAAGGGAATCCCTCAACAATCTTGTGAGTTTACTATCCCTGATACATCAATCAATGTCTTCAGTTACTTGGGCTGCTAACTTTAAAAAAAAGCAGAAGCTCCTGTCATACATCATATGCCTCACACTCACCTATATGGAATGTGACCAGAGTGCTCAACCAGTGCATTAATAACTCGTCCGAGTGTTAGCAAGCTTTTGTTGATTTCCCCAGCTTCCCTTGCTCTGCCCTGCAAGAGTAAGCCCTTTTACCATGCCGGATAGGTTTGTATAATCTTGCATTGCATACAAGTATAGATTGCTGTACTGCTCAGCAAAGCTTGGCAATTTATATCATAAATCGTGGAAAATATTTATATCTTCAAGTAGAATCTTTCATTTTGCTTTATGGTAAAAGTGTTATCTATACATACCTCTCTGGCCCCAGAACGCGAAATGTTCTCAGAACCAGCTAGATCAACTAGATTTAACTTCCCGCACTTAATCATCTCCTCTCCCTCTGGAGTACACTCTTTAATATGGATTGTAATTGAAAATATGGAGTGTGAACGACTGCTTTGCTTGTTGAGAAGAGTCTCAGCTGTGCGCCGCTTGGCAGAGCCTTTCTCCAGTATCTTGTAGATCTCATTTGCTGAATACACTATCTCTTCTTCTAGGCCTCTAACAAATACACCTCCCTTCCCATCTTCCATAAGAGCTATGGGTTTCTTAGACTTGTCGTCAGTGAACTTGGAACATTCTTCAAGAGCTAACAGATCTGTAATCTCCTCATTGTACAGCTCTAGGAACGTAACTTTCATGCTGTATTCTGCATTTTGTGCTTCCAGTATATTAAAGATTTGCCTGACTGCTCTAGGAATAACCCCCGCATCAACTGGGAAGTCTCCATTCTACAAAACATGAGAGAAAAAATCAGAAAGAAGTTAGAAAATATCCACATATTTGTACTTTCACGAGTCATGCTCAAGGCTGAACCTTTTTTCTGGCACCTCCTTCCATTGTGTATGTTTTTCCCGTTCCCGTCTGACCATAGGCAAAAATGGTGCAGTTGTAACCCTCAAGCACTTCAAACACAATTGGCGACACAGCTTGATCATACAAGTCCTTTTGCTGGGACGTGGGACCAAATACCTGCAAAAGGAATTAGTCAACCTCAACACTAGGACAATGTACATATTCACTCTATCCTGCCACAGTGTTCAGCTGCAGGTCAGAAGATTAGAGGTCAAGGGGAAGAATAAATCATGTAAATATTGAAGCTGAGGTAAATCCTCCGGATATGTTATTATTTTTCCACAAATGTCAAGTAACCGAACGAAAAGCTAATGGAAATCGCACGCATGCATACACGGTTGTCCATGACTAGAGTGCGAACCCACGCATAGTCAGAGAAGCGGAACCATTAGTATATCTCTATTTTTGCAAACCTTGTCAAACATGAAGGCTCTATCAATCTGCTTATTGGCTATATTCTGGACGGCAGAAACCTCTCTCCTGCCCTCATTACATGAGACCACCACCGGCGTATGTAATCTTAACTCATCATCATTCAGTGGCCTACAAAAGCAGACACAAGAATCCGCAGCACCGATCACTGAATTGTCCACTTCGTCAGCTATTGCCGAGGCAAGACAGAACAAAATCAAATCTAAAAACCCACGAGCTCGAATGAACTGACCTGCAGCGCACTATAACCTGCACGTTGACACCCTTCTCCTTATCATTCTTACTGCTCGAATTGGAGTCGGCCGAGCGCAGATCCCGCGACGACTTATCGGTGGACCTCGGAGTCTGTGCCGGGGACAGCGAGACCAGACCTCCCCTTCTCTGAGCAGAGTCCATACCTATAATGTCGTCCGAGGCACGAATTAATTACGACCTGGCTCCCCGCGAGTCAGCTCGAATGGACCGAAAATCCTCCTCCTAAAAGCACCGATCAAGTCAAACAACTTACATAGCAAATAGCACGAAGATGAATTTGAAAAAAATTAAAAAAAATATGAACACTTCAATGAAGAAGGCCGCGAATCAGCGCAATGCGCGTAATCTAAGCGCTTAATCTGAGGTCCGAAGCGATTCTAAGTTAGAATCTCAAAAGCTCAAACGATCCAAAGCGATAAGGATGAGCTCGCGGAGTCGATCAAGCTCTCTAATCTACGCAAATCTCCATCCGCAAACACCGCCATTGCTCTCGGACAGCGAAAAGGACGACGCCGACCGGAAGCCGAGACATCGATCTACATCTCAGCGGACGGAGCGGGAGGATTCGCGTACCGGAGCCAGGCGCGATTTGCCATCGTACGACCGGATTCTCGCGCGATCGAAATCTAAGAAAAAGCGGAGGCGAACAAAAAGTCAGCAATCCAGAAGACGAGGAAGAAAAAAGGATCTTACTGATTATAGCAATGGCCGGACGGACGGCGAGTAGCTGCTGAGCTCCCGATTCGATGTTGCAGAAGAAGAAGAAGAAGAAGAAGAAGGAGATGGAGAGAGGAAGAGACGGAGAGTATGAGACAGTGAGGTGTATGCAAATGGTGATAGTGTAGAGATAGAGAGAGAGAGAGGCAATGGCGTTGTGAGCGTGCGTAATGCAATCTATGAAATGATGAAATATGAGAGAGAGAGAGAGAGAGAGAGAGAGAGAAGGAAGAGGAGGAGAGAGGAGCGGACGGCATTTGACGGCCGGTGTTGACGGCGTTAGGCGCGGTTGTTATTTTCGTATCCGACCGTTGAAGGGCCTTGGACGAGAGAGAGAGAGAGAGAGAGAGCTTTTTAATCAATTTTGAAAATTTTTGAAACCCAGCTCGACTGGATAAATGCCCTCTCGTGTTTTTCTTGGCATTTCAAATTTTTAACCCTTCTTCACTGTTTAATTTACATCATGCTTTGTTTATGATACAAAAAATAATTCACGAAAAACCCCAATTTCATATCATTTATTATAAATTTTATTTCAAACTAATTTTTTAATTACCAAAAACCTATCATTAATATATATGTGATAAATTTGCCCCCAATTTATATGAATTTCCAGTTCGACAATTTTACGGATGCCAATGAAAGGTAAATATATCACGTGTATGCTAATTTAGGATTTTTGATAACCCCAAAACTAATCCTTTAATAATGTTTGTTTATATGGAGTATGAGTCCGAGCCTTTCCTATGAATAAGGAAATGTGGGCCCTAGTGGATGAGTGGGTCCAGTGGCAGTATTGAGATCGTCGTTATGTATGGACAAGACAGGGACAACCCTGTTTTGGTTCGGAAGAGTTCTCTTTTTGATGATTTTTGTCTTTGAAAATCCGTAAGACGATTGACCATGTCTTGAAGACAAGTTAAAGGGATTTGGAGTGTCTTCCAAAACTGGCTAATGCTGAATGGGAGGACGCATTCCCTGACCAAAAATAAAATAAAATAGGAGGTAGAATTCATCTTTTGTGGGCCCATCTCATGAACTTAGAATCAGTGAGAAAAATCATTTGAAGCTCAAGCATGGCATTTATGCCAGATCCAAGAGAGGGTGCTCAAAGAAACAACATGAATGCTATGCATTTCATTGAAAGCTGTCGACATAGGATCAGAATACTGAGCCATGCTGGCTAAGGATCTTCCGTTAGCAATGCTTTGACCACATAATTTATATAATGTGTCTGCTGGGCTAGTAGCTTTCCGGTTGGACAGGGGAACAGAAAAAATGCAGCTTGGACCCATCTTTCCCATGTGCTGTACATAGTGCATAGATTGTGTACCCAGAGAATTGATTGCGAATAATGCACGGATCACAGCGTCTTTCAACACTCCGCCGTCGAAACTTGAGACACGAAAATCTGCAATGACGGACCGAGGGACTAATGTTGCAACAGGGGTGAAGTCTAGAATTTCTCGAAAGATTTCGAGATCATTAGAAAACCCATATGCCTAACGATTACATTAAAACTCGGCGTTGAGAGTAGGCGAAGCCCACGGCCAGCCCAGCTCGAGGTCCACGGACATAGCCCTTGTCAAAAAAATATTGGATTTTTTTTTTTTTTTAAACAATGCTCTTTTCCTCTGTTAAGAGTAGATTGTAAGGCAGTGGGTGAAGAAGCAATTTTTTCAGGGGAATAGTCCAAAACCAAAGCAAGTGTAAAGTGGTGAGGAAATGGGTGATTGGGGGAAAAGGAGGTACGGGTGGGGATTGGGGTGTGGTGGCAAAGTTGCCCCACGTGATAAAGAGTGATGGGGAGTGAGCACATGATCTTGGAGCCTGCTCGATGCCTTTCTTTCCATTTCTTTTACATTTTATCTATTTTCTGGAGTCTCATTTTGGCATTTATATAATTTGCTTACATAGTAAGTGTGCCAAAATTTCTTTGGCAGCCCTCACTTTTCTCTGGAATTCAACTGTCACTGCCTCATCTTTTAGTAGCTTCATAGCCAAAACAAAGCAGCACTGTGTCTTTTGACAGTTCCTTTTCATTTTAATGGCAGAGACAAGCATTGGCTACCTAACCAGCAGTTGCTTCTGGCATGATTGCGAAACTGGCAATGTGTGCACAAGTCCCTCCGGGGCTCTCGGTTAGCTCGGGCTTAACAGAAAAAAGTTACCGATCAAACTCGGCAGAAAGTGGTTCGCAAGTACTGAATATATGCACCGATCAAATCACTCGAGGCCCGCCAGATTCTATGAATATCAATGACGGACAGAGGAAAAATGGCGAGGGACATTGACCCTTTTGACAAATTGGTGTTTGGTGCAATCTTTACCTAATCGATGTCACAAACAATCTACGAAATTTCCGTGTCTCTCGCTCGAACCGAGTATGGCGATTTTTGCGTCCCGGATAGACGTTTGTAAGGCATGCACATGACAATTGGGAAACTCATTACCCATCATTCTTTCCTCATGTATACTCCAGTCTTAGGCTCAAGAAGAGGTCACCTGGTCAGCATCAGTCTCAAGTGGGGCAAGGACATGAAGCACTTTCTGTGGCTACCAGCCTACCACATGGGGATTCGCTTGAGCCGTACTCCATGTATTATGCAACGTACGCTTCACTTCACTCCTTTTCAACTCCGCATCGCGAACTCACAACTCACCGAAGAGGCACTTTCACTGACGATTCCCTCGAAAGGGGAATCGATTCTTTCCTCTCAAAGTTCGTTGCTGCTTCGTCAAACTCCTTTCAAGTCTCCTTTAGGGAGGAAAACCAAAAAAGAAAAAAAGAAAAAAAAGAAGCAGAAGTAATACAATGTTCACTCGACCGCGCATGTGAAACCAATACAAGCGAGTCATTAGGTTTGGCAAGAATCACGTGATCCAACAACCTACATGAGTAAGGTACATGTTAACATTTGAACTAATTGCGATTGATGAAGATTGGATTGGCGAGAACTCACGTTGATTAATCTAACTTATAGAAAGAGAAAGGGGGAAAAAGGGAATGGCGAATCAATTAAAGAACTATAAAAGTATCCAAAGCAGTGAGTCGCAATGTAATTATGCGAGTAACGTGTGATTAATGATGATTAGCCACTTTGGAATGTGATGACGCGGTCGTATTTATTGGACATGGGCCAGAGCTGGTCCACCCGGAGTGTTAGATGTGGGCTCTTAGGAGGACCTAACTAGATGATGGGCCAACACTTACTGTATGTAGAGAAAAGCACGGGAAAAATCTTCAACATAAGAAAGACAAAAAACAAAATGGAAGAAGAAGAAGAATTGAGCAATTTTTCTTTTTATTGTCTTACCAATGATTCAATCTCTTCCAAGAGATCCGACAAGATCGAAAATCGATCCAATGGCCGCTGACGTTGAGATCCCTATACTACTGAGGTTTTTCTATTGAATTGGATTGTAATAGACATTATTATGATATTGAGAACGAAACTAATAAAATCAAAACTAGGTAACTTGAGAGCACTGAATGCCTAAACAATTAACAGAGCAAATGAGTGTGAGCTTAGGTGTAACGACCTCACACTTCTATCTATTCAAGAGCGAGCAAGTCCTTCCCAAATTTTATGAAAGTACCTTCCTTACAAAATGATGATTAGCATGATGACAATAATCGTCTCTGACTAATTTTCTTCTAATGCACCAACCGAACATCTTGCTATATCTTCGCAAAATAGGCACACCCCTTAGACTTTGAAAACTTGCAAAGCATAGTACACAAGTATCATGTATAAGCCACGAAAATGGCACCCCAAAATCTTCATAACTAGAATGTAAAATATAGTAATAGAGAAAAAGATATTTGCACACCTGATTTGGAATCCATCATCCTTGATGCAAAATGGCGACGATCTAAAACTCAAATATTTCTCTTCTATTATCTTTTGTATCACTGGCTAACGTTCAGTAAATCTTTTTATGTGAGGTTATTTATGTATCAAGGTTAGAAGAGAGACTTAAACGCTATTTATAATGTTTTAAACCATATGCTCTCTCTCATCAAAAGCCGGATTTAGTCGGCCCATATAAGCCAATCTTATATTAGACTAATTAAGAATATTTCTATCTCACATTATCAGTCTAATTCCGTAATATAGTCAATTCAATCTCAATTAATGTAACCCACATCAGAAAAAATTTTGCATCTAAATGTGTGAAGCACATCTCTTCATGGTCTGTCAGCAAAAAATATGTGCAAGAACAGTTGCTTTTGCTCGGTCTCACCAAGGGACCTTTGACCTTACTCAGTACGACCCCATCCCGAACGAATTATTCTCTCTCAGGAAGATGTTCGGCCGTCCGGTCCAAAAAATGTCCTGGACAGTGGCCACCCCTAGCGTTGTCATTTTCTGTGTTGCCAGGATAACAAATGGACGGAGCTTGTCTTGGTGTTTTGGTAGATGACAGCCTTCTCGAAACATCAGAAGCAAACCGCGAGCTTTCTGTCTTCTTTGGATCCCGTCATTGTAACCAGATTCTTGAGTCGTCGATGAATGATGATTAAATGGCCAGAATATGCCGCCGAATTCGGGCGTCAAGATTCAAGATGCTTTCCGCTGTTGACAGATAAAAGCTAGATAGTCACGAAGGAATCTATGTCGAGACTCGGTTTCTAAACAGCTAGGCTGCATGACAACGTCTCTGTTTCTCCAGGATTTACATTCTTTTGTTTAGGCAAAAGAGAATGCATTACATTTGGTAATCTTGAGTTGTTTTTATTCTAGAAATGAAAGTTATAGAGAATAGATTTGGAGTAGAAACGAGAAACAAAAAGAGTTCTTCTTGTTTAGGAAATAATTTCTAGAAATAAGCCAATTTTCCTTTTTATTTTTCTTTTGTTCCTCTCTCTTGCCGCGGCCACCTCCAACCGCCCGAAGCCACCTCCGCCGCTGTCGAACCGCCGGACGACCGCCGCCGTCGAACCGCCGGACGACCGCCGCCGCACAGCCCATCGGCCCGCCGACCGGCCGTCGGCGGTCGGCGATTCATGAGCAAGAATAAAAAACGAATAAATACAAAAAAAAAAAAAACTATTGCGTTACCAAACAAATTTATATTCCTTTTCTATTTCAAGAGTAGAAATTTTGTGTAGTTACCAAATGCGTTTTTTTTTCAGTAAATTGTTCTCAGGAATATAAATAGAAAAAACTATTTTTGAAAAAAACTTTTCTCCAGTAGAAAGCGTTGTCATGCGCTAAATTGGCCCAGTGGCCAAGAAAGGTGCTGCTTTTGGATATCGCTGGGCGGCTAATGCTAAAAGCAGCTAAACGTTTCCAAGGATGGAATCAGCCGATACGTTCAAGTCCCCCTGACTATATAAAGCATTGAAGATGATGAACTGGTCGTGAGTTCAGAGAGTGTACACGGAGCAAATATGGAGTTCCGCAGTGCCCTCTCGCGCACTCTTTTTCTCGCTCTTTATATACACATGGTGAGCAAGCTCTACATCATTGGGACATAAGATGAGAGGAGTTCGAGTTATTAGATTGGGTTTTAGTTCATGCTTTCTATGTCTTTTGTTATGGCCAGGTTGAATGAGTTCAACCGGGTTTGATTTTGCCAATCCCTACAATAAGTGGGCACTTACGGCAACTAACGATGATTATTCATGTTATT
Organism: Eucalyptus tenuipes; assembly: GCA_014182365.1. Classification (NCBI taxonomy): domain Eukaryota; kingdom Viridiplantae; phylum Streptophyta; class Magnoliopsida; order Myrtales; family Myrtaceae; genus Eucalyptus; species Eucalyptus tenuipes. The sequence continues at coordinate 23,302,745 of CM024538.1, read as the reverse complement.
AGCGCAATGAAAGAATGATCTGCCAAGTGATGTGACTGAGATCTACAGACTTTTAAAACTCGAGCAACTGAATTTGCATATTTACTTTAATGGTTTCCGCCATTTCTTTTTCGAATGCTTCATTTCTCATTGACGTGGTGATTTGCAGCCGCCAATACCAAGCTCTTCCGCGAGTACATCAGAGTAGAGTCAGATATGATCCAACTATCTGATGTCCCCGTAAACCCGGAAGTCGAATTCCACTTCATCCTTGCCTTTGCAATTGACTATGTGAGCGAAGACAACCCTTCTCCAACCAATGGAAAGTTCAACGTCTTCTGGGAAACCAACCATCTGATTCCCTCAGCCATCGCTTCTTTCAAGCAGAAACATCCGAAGGTCAAGTTTGCCGTGAGCTTGGATGGAGACAGGCATCGGACGCGGCAAGGCCTTCTTCAACCTGAAATCCACAAACTCCTGGGTTCAGAATGCCATATCTTCGTTGACAGGGATGATAAAGGAATACCACCTCGACAGAATCGACATCGACTATGAACACTTCAAAGCAAGTCCTAGCGCTTTTGTAGATTGCATCGGGGCAGCTCGTAACAAGGCTCAAGAAAAGCAGGGTAATCTCATTTGCATCAATAGCTCCGTATGAAGAAATCCAAACCTATTACCTGCCTCTGTGGAAGAAATACGGGAGTTCCATCGACTACATCAACTTCCAATTTTACGCGTACGACCACATCGGTGTTTCGGAGTTCCTGATTCACTACAAACAACAAGCTTCTAATTTTGAAGGGGGGCAAGTCCTGGCCAGTCTCATGAGCAAAGGGGGAGGAGGACTGCTACCTAACGGAGGGTTTTTCCAAGCCTGCAATGAGCTGAAGAGCCAAGAAAAGCTTGGAGGCATTTTCACATGGTGTGCTGATGATTCGATAGGCAACTACTTCCAATTTGAGAAGCAATCACAGCAACTGTTGGCTGCGTGACCCCGGAGGTTCTTTATCTATTTTTCATTCGCTTTCCTTGTACTGCCCGTTCGAGGCCGGTTCACAGGACACACTCCGGGTGTGCACCTGAGTCTAGGCAAGAAAGAAAATAACTATCGCAAGGCCGAGTCTAGGCAAGAAAGAAAATAACTATCAACAAGCGCCGAGTCTAGGCAAGAAAAAACTCTAATTTTTTTAGAAACACGAAACCACCTGTTATCAGCTGTGGTTAAGCTGCATGCTGACAGTGACCGCCTATTATGACCAGCTTGATATTCATGTAAAGTGACAGCCTAAGCATGATCAGGAATGAAACAAATCTTCCCTTCCTATTCGAGACACTGGTAACTATATCATTGCAAAACCTGAAAAGGAGAAGATTACCTCCTGCATAACAGATCATCTTGGAAAATAGACCCAAGTTTGGCAACAGACAGATTAAGGCATGAAGTCGTGGCTTCTAAAGGAAAAACAATGAGAAAACAAGACTTGAACCGCATGTAACCGAAGATAATAGGAGCTTGGCCCCCAAAAAGAAATTGATGAATCCCCAATGAAAATGGAAGATTCATCCAGCCAAATCGGCTCGAAAATATTTAGGCATAAACGTGAAGCCAAAAAGGCGAATGTCATTTTTACATTCAAATGCTTGGATGCTAAGTCCTAGATTCAAGTCCTTCCTTTAGTAAAGGAAAAAGATTAATCGAAAAAGTCTATATCCTTTAGATGGGACTCAGCGACGATGAATACGTTGAAACCACATCGTGCCGGAGCCAGGTACTTCGGGAGCCTACCCAACTGGCCAATGGAGACGAATGAATGGTTTAGTTCCAAGGCTTAGATTCAACATTTCAGGCTCAATCAAATTGAACCAAACTGAACCACAAATAGTTGTGTATGTGTGTATCTATATTTAGCGAAGCATCAATCAAGCTTCAAGAGACTGCCAGATTCTACCGCACAACCAGAACATGGGCAAAATAACTCGAAACAGCGCATTGAAACAACTTTCTTCAGCTTTGAGGAGAAAAAAAAAATCCAATCCACATATCTTAAAAACCTTGAAAGATGAGATTGGGGCATCTAAATGTTCTAAGAAAATGCTACTGTTTAAACATATGGCAATGTTAATGTCCCAAAAAAAAAAAACATATGACAATGTTATCATTGACAATAATGCACTCAGCATGCAATTTGAGCTCCATTGCCATCTTAAACAGGAATGGAACCTTCAGCCAGGGAAAAGTCATTCTTAACCTATGGCTGGGCCAAAATTCCACTAATCCCATTTATACATTCTTCTTTCCCACGAATCTTACTCTGCTTTATGTTTTGAAGATCTTTGTGCACCTGAATACCGCCATCCACTTGTGCACCTTCCCACAAACTTGAGAACTTCATCAATTAAAATCACAGGCAAAGCAACAGCCAACACCAGAAGCCACTCATTCAGGCTGAGAGGAACGATGCCAAATACTTGAGCAAGGACCGGCACATATAATATCAAGAAGTGCAGGCCAAATGAAACAGACATAGCCAGAAGAAGCCAGGGGTTGACCCACGGCGGCATGCTCAGAAGGCTCCCATCCTCAGAGAGGGCATTAAGGGAATTGAACATCTCAATGGCAACCAAGACAGAGAGGGAGAGAGTCGAGGCTTTGATTTTTCCGGCATGGAAATATTCACATGGATCTGACTGATAGTCATATACGCTAGACCCAGCAGTGAAAGGTCTGACCGAAAAGCCTTCCCAAGAACGGCACTGGCCCCAATTAGCAAGCTGCGAGTAAGTCACAAGGCTATGGCCATCTCCACTCAAATCAATGCCCAGGAATGTGTCGTGAGTATACCAGATGATGAATACGCCTACCGTTGCAATCCCAACATAGAACCCAATCACCTGTGGCAAACCAATTGCAAGGAATATGATGGAATTCGTATATTAAGCTGCAGTATGATATACATAAAAATCAAGGGCACATAATTCAGAAAAAGAGCTCATACCAGATAGCGGAACAATATCCAAGCATCGATCAATGAGTCGTCACTTCTTCTTGGAGGCTTCTTCATAATATCTTTATCTGGAGGGTTAAATCCCAGGGCTGTAGCTGGCGGTCCATCCGTAACAAGATTAACCCAAAGAAGTTGAACGGGGATCATGCCTTCAGGTATGCCCAGTGCTGCAGTAAGGAAAATAGAGGCCACCTCTCCAATATTTGACGATATCATGTACCTGACATTTTCATTTAAGCAAGAATGATAAAGTTGTACTTTCATCTAAGGATTAATTAATTTTCAGCTTATACATAATGGAGTTATAGCATTGCTCCAGTTAAAAATCTATTTCCATAGTTAACATAATAGGGACTGATTATGTGGATTTACATAGACAAGAAAGGTCCAGGCCCCCACAAACCTCAGCTGTCTCTTAACAGCTTTCCCATAAAATAGCAACAAGATTAATTATCTAATGTGTAGATATTCCACATGATCAACAGCCACTTCTACTTATTTCCTTATGGTTTTAAGGTACTGTTAAAGGTGATTCGCAAAGAATTACGAGAAGAAAAAATAAGTATCAATGCAATATTCTAGCCCTCTTTTGTTGGTTCTTTACTAGCAAAGTTGAAAGTTTACTGCCCATTTTTTTGCCTAACATGTGCCTGAGTATTTTTCGAGCCTCTTGTTTATGACTAACTACCAGCTCAATTCTTTAAGCAGGGACTCCCGTAAAAAAGCGGCATCAATGCTGCTAAGCTAATTGTAGATCTAACATCCTTACTGCGCAAATGCGTGTGCGCGCACCCAAGTATTTGTGTCTTTAAGACAAAAGTAGAATGTAAGTTCACAACTCATGCAAAACTAAAGCGAGAACAAACCTGATGAAAGCCTTCATGTTATTATAGATCGACCTGCCTTCACCAACGGCAGCTACAATAGTGCTAAAGTTATCATCTGCCAGAACCATATCAGAGGCTTCTTTTGCCACCTGGAGTGATTCCACACAAAGTAATGTAATAAAAACTTAGAAAAATGAAAAAATACAAGACCAAAAGATCATCAGCTAGCAGTTAATAATTCCAGCTAACTGATTAGCACAGCGTAAAGCATCAAGCCAAGTTTGCTGGGCAACAAAAACTAAACTAGACACTGCTGATATCAGGCATTATTATGGTCCAGTTCAAGGTTAATATGAGACAAAAAAGGAGAAGCTCCCCACCAAAAGGCTGCAGTCTCCATATTAACATCATGGATGGAACAGACTGAACAGTTCTTAGCTAGCATATGCCTACCATCCCAAAGTATTGTTTTTTTTATTTTTCCCTCTTTTTTTCCTGGTTGAATACCGTTCACAAAGTTGATCACTCATTCTATGTTGCACATTTACTGAGCCACTGCATATCACACATCATTTGACACTTCTGCTACACAGTAAACTGCATTAACCGTCGTCACAATTTGAACGTTGTCGACCCTGGAATAATTTTTATCAAATTACATTTTATGATGGCAAAAATACAAAAGTAGTACCTCTGTTCCAGATATGCCCATTGCAATACCAATGTCAGCCAATTTCAAGGCAGGTGCATCATTGACACCATCACCAGTCATCGCAACTACTTCGCCATCTTCCTTGAGCAACCTCACTATTTCTTGCTTATGCCGTGGTTCAGCCCTCGAAAACAATAGGCCTCCACTTTGTCTTAGATGTTTTTTCTGATGAGGATGTTCCATAAACTCTTTTCCTGTTAGACTCCTGGAGCTAATGTCTTCATTAGATCCAAACACACCAATTTCATGACAAATAGCTTCAGCTGTATTCTTGTTGTCTCCTGTAATTACCATGACCCGTATTCCTGCTGCTTTGCAGTCCTCAATTGCTTGACGGACTTCCCTCCGAGGAGGATCCTTCGATAACAAGTAAACAATTAAAGTGTCAAGCTTGTGAATTTATGTAAACAGAAAATTTGAAAAATATTCACCCTAGAGCAACTAAGGAACCAAAGCATGAATGAGTAGCAAGAAGGCCACCTTACCCTTAGCCCAACCAAGCCAACAAAAACGAGATTACTCTCAATTGAAGAATAGTTGTTTGGATTAAGTAAAAGATTATGAGCCGGGTGATCTTCATCCCCATTGTAAGTAGCAAACTCAGGGAGGTCATCCTTGTATGCAAAGCCTAGACAACGCAGTGCACCGGTTGACATTTCATGGAGGCGTTCTAGAATTTGATCCTTGCCATATTGATCCAACTCTACCACAGAACCATCGAGGAGCTGAACAAAGGAGCTTCTTTCAAGAACATATTCCACTGCACCCTGTCAAATCTCAATAAAATAAGTGAACCACACAGAAAATGACAAAGATGAGTGTTTATAATGTCCCCATCATTTTCTATGCAACAGTAGTATATGACAGCATTCCCAACAGAGAGGGTGGGTGCATGAGATAAGCCTCCCCCTCCCTTTTTCTCTCTATTCTCCCCAACAACTTCGTCACAAATTTAACACACAACATGTCACACCAGCTAAAACCTACAATTGTTAGTCTACAGGGAAAACTAAGTAACGGTTGCAAGAATATGGATGCAGCAAAACCAATATTCTAATTGACACAAAAGTATTCAACCTGACCAAATGCTCCCCTGTGAAATCCATTTGGCAGATCCTTGATGTGCAACGACGCTTTCATTCATTGTGTATTTTCCTTTAACAGCAGAACTTCACATGATTTCTCATTTTACTTTTAAAACAAGATCGTCTTTCTCAAGTTACTGAACAGAGAAGTGGCAGCATAGATTTTTACACCATACTAGACACATGGAAAGCATATAAGACTTAGCATCTAGCCAGATAATAATACTGACACTTGTAGAATAAATTCATCATCCTCCACATATTTCCAAGAGAGGGGCATTCGAGGGCTCGAGCACAATCTAATTATATGATTTTCATGAAGGAGCATTATTCTTTTATCATTGTCTCCTTGGGGGAGATGGTGATCTCCAAAACACAGAAAGATTGCAATACCTTCACAAGCAGCGTCTTTTTTGCAGAGCTTGAATTGGCAATAACCCCCATGGATTTTCGGTCACGATCAAACTCAAGAGTAGCAATCCGTTGTTCAAGTTTATTCCAAAGTTGGCAACAACCTTATAAAGGACATTTTATTGAAATTATAGTAAAAAGAATGTCTTAGTGCCCAAAAATAGATCAAGAAACCATCAATAAAATGATGAGAATACATACGTAGTCTATCACCATGACCCGAAGATTCGCCATCCTCATTGCCTCCAGGAAATCCCATTTTCTCAACCAAAACCTGTTTTGAGATAGAAACATGCCAGTAAGAACCTAAAAGACAACTATACAATCTCCAGAAACTGTATTAGCCAATTCAAGCAAAGCATGTTTCCCAAGCAAACCACTAGTTACGTGAAGGTGGAATATACAACAGCGATGCCTTGTTTTTATTTTTTTTATAGTAAAAAGGAATATAGAATTTCCCAATCATTTTCCAATTAAAGATGAATCCCCAAATTAAAATGAATTCAGAAATTTTGCAAGTTGAAAGATAGAAAAAAATTGCCCTGTACTTAATCCAATTCTGCTAGAACAGATTTGAAGCAAGAGAAAGAAAGCTTGTAACAATAATGGATTCTTCTAAAGTTTCACCTTTAGTGCTGCCTCGGTGGGCATTCCACTGGCCACAAAATGATTTCCAGCTTTTTCTACACCAGCATCATTGCAAACAGCAGCAATCTTTGCAATCATTTGGAGATTGGCATCCATCCGTCCCATGGGCCAGTCCTGAATTTTTCCATCAAATGGATCATAGGTTGTCCCCTCCACAGTGAATGACCGCAGATTACCTGGCTGAGTACCCATAGCAACAAGCTTTGTCACTGACATCTGATTGGTGGTCAGAGTACCTGTTTTATCAGAGCATATGACAGTCGTACAACCAAGAGTCTCAACACTAGGCAATTTTCTGACAAGAGCATTCTTTTGTGCCATTTTCCGCGTGCCAAGAGCCAAGCATGTCGTAATAACAGCGGGCAAACCTTCAGGAATTGCAGCCACTGCCAAGGCAACTGCTATCTCAAAGTAATACGTGCACTTCTCGAAGGAGAACTTGAAATTTTTAGGCCACCCATCCACATATTCCCACGTAAGAAAGTATTTCACATTAATAAGCCACACGAGTGCACAAATCACTCCAATGATTGATGTCAAAGCCTCTCCAAACTCATTCAGCTTTTTCTTTAAAGGGGTATCCTCCTCACTTTGTGAGGCTTCGTGGATTTGCGAGTGCACCTTACCTAACTCTGTGGTCATTCCTGTCTGCGTAACCAAGCAAATACAATTCCCATTCACAACAGTTGTCCCAGCAAAAACCATACACTTCTTTCCCTGAATATCTGAATTCTCCGGAACTGCTCTAGCAGTCTTGCTAATTGCCTCGCTCTCTCCAGTGAGGGATCCTTGTTCAACCCTAAAGGTTGAGCTTATGAGACTCAACACCCGCATATCAGCGGGAACTTTATCACCAACCCTCAACTCCACAATGTCGCCTGGCACGAGTTCCTTTGCGGGCACGTTTGGCATCTTCTTTCCATCCCGAATAACAGTTGCCTGCTCCGATTGGATCTCTTTCAATGCCTCTAGTGCTTTCTCCGCATTGCTCTCTTGCCAAATTCCAACAATGGCATTCACAATCAAGATCAAGAAAATCACAAGGGGCTCCACAAATGCAGTTATTTGCATCTCTCCACCTTCCTCACCATCCAACCAAGCCAAAACGAACGAGACAACAGCAGCAGCCAGTAAAATCCTAACTAAGGTGTCATTGAATTGATCCAAAATCAGTTTAAAAATCGAGACACCCTCATGCTTCTCCAACTCGTTGTACCCATAAATCTGTCGCCTCTTTTCTACCTCTTCAGACGACAATCCCTCGCGACGGTTAACTTTGTACTTCTCTTCACACTCTTGCGGGTCTTTAGACCATGCTGGAAAAACTTCTTGGTCGGATGACGGAACATGGGAACTTTCTCCCTTCCCGTAGTTTTCACCTCCCTTCCCCATTGCTGATCAGTTTTTATCGATTTCTCAAAGAGACTTAAGCAAACCGATTACGTCCAATCTGATATGGAAATTTCACAAGGAACCAACGTTATCCATGGCGACGATCATCACCTGTCCACGAAAAATCACGATCAGAATCGGCAATTGCTGGAAACATCTAGCAATCTGAGGAAACGGAAACATAAGAACCCGAAAGAAAAAAAAGGCCAGCCTATCGTACGACAGATCCGGAACACTTCTCCAGCACCTAGGCACACTTTCTTTCATAGTACAGAAAAAAAAAAAAAAGAAAAGAAAAAGAACTCGTCAAAAGGAACTGCTGATTATGAATAACGATGAAATGCACTAGCGAATTCAAAAGAGCAAAGTCCAAGGCAGAGCTGAAATCACACTAATGCTCCGACTAGAAGCGACAGCACACCACTCGAGAGCAAAACCCGACCAGACAATGCATTCGCCACAAAAACGACGACGACGAAGAAGAACCCCGAGAAGGAGACCCGAATCGAGGGAGATCTCCCCCACCCGGCTTACACCCAGAAAAAGCGGACCGCGCCGCGGACCTTCGAAGAGAGCGAATCGACCGGATTTCACCTTAGGGTTCCGAGATCTGCTCCAAATCGAAGCGAACGGATAAAGGAAATCGGCCTGCAGGTAAGAAACGATCGACCCCCCGAAAACGACCCCCGAAAACGACCCGCGCGAGCGAGAGCGAGAGAGATTACCGATCGGGTGACCCTACCAGAGAAATGGGGAAGAGGAGAACTCACGCGGAAACCGCCGATACGGCCCCAATAAATTCACTCCCCTCCGACCGAGCAGCACAGTCGCTAGCGGATCTGGAAGACGACGCTGCTGACGATCACTCTCCGAAAGGGCGAACGATTACCTTGGCTTCCTCTCTTCAGTGCCTCTATATAATTGCTCCCCTTCTCTCCCGCAACCCCTCAGGTACTACTTCCTGTGGAAGCGTCTGGATCCCTCGCGTGGGCCGGCCAATGGGGGCGCGCCACGTGGGGACGGGTGACGCGAAGCTCCTTTCCTCTCACGGCTCTGTGTGGCTTTTGGTTACGGGAGTCCTGCTGGTGCGGGTGCGTGCGGCGGCGTACCACGGATTCGCTCGAGGGGGCGCAGGAATTGTTAGAGATAGAGGGGATCGGATATAATTAAATAGGGCGATTAGGGGATAATTAATCGTTCTTAATTGAGGATTTAATTAAGCGGTTAGACTTTCACGCTTTTCGGAAGGTTCGTGGAAGCCCCCTCCCCTCCCCTCCCCCAGGCTTGATGGAGAGCGGCCCGGGGGGGGGTGCTTTTTTGCGGCTGCGGGCATCCCCACCGTGGACTCTCGGCATATTCCCTCTGCTTTATGCTTGGTGCATTTTTTTTTTTTTCGTTTTATATCGTTATTCACATTGGACTTTGCTAATTTTATTTTTGATGGACGGGTCTTAAAAGACTTTTCCTTTTAAGTGGGGATGACCTTTATGCTACGCTTGGAATCGTGGCGAGGGGGGAAGAGAAGAATTGCTAAGTGGGGAACCCACCATCCGTTTGAATTTCGAGAATTTCCCTAAAATTGTCTCCCACTCGAGAGAAGAAAAATTCCCTCATTTTCCTCGGATTCCCAAACGGAGCATTAGGCTCTATCGGAATAGGACTGAATCTGTCAAGGTCATGCCCCCATTTTTCATTTCATGTGTCCATCGACTATGTTTTTATATGAATTAGCCATGTTCAATATATGAGTTTAAAATAGTAAAGCTCGAAATGATATAGATGTTAAATAGATTCATAACTTATTTAGATCCGACTAATTTCTATGACTCTCTCCTTATTTCTGTTCGTTTTTACTTGATCCTGTACTCACATACTTACGCTCTTGCCTTATTTTGGGTATAATTTTAAAAAAAAATGGTTAAATAATGAATTGTCTTACCGATATAATTCAAATTAAATATGTGTTTGATATGAATATGGGTCATCAAATTTGAATCATATGAGTTAAATGGCTTAATTTGAATTAGATCATTTTTTATCAGCTATGACCCACTCGTTTTGACGGGGATCTAGTGATGGAGCTCCTGAATCGATGGTAATTGTCTTTCTTGTTGGAAATTGATGACATTCCACTTGGTAAAAATCATATCCATTTACGAGTGAGGATCTTGGTAATTGTCTTTCTTGTTGGAAATTGATGACATTCCACTTGGTAAAAATCATATCCATTTACGAGTGAGGATCTCCAATCACAAAGGTGATCCTCCCAGCTAGTCTCGATGGTGGGCAAGAATTTCATGTTTATTAACCAGAGGTTGGATTAATTGAGTTTACAAAGGAAATACCATGCAAAGTAGAAGATTCAATTCCTCGAGCCACGCAAACGTTCAAGAGCCTGCGAATTCTTTCTTTGCTTGGCGTGCCTCGATCAGCATTGCATACATGGGCTCTCGATTATATTCTTCTAACTTAAAGCAAAACTACTTCTCGCTTATCATTAAAAAATCCAAATTGATATATCTATAATAAATTTATCCAAAACTAATTAATCTCAAACCGATACACATGCAACGGATTAATTTTTTACGGCTCAACACTACAACCAATATATTTATGACAAATTTACCTTTGTTAATTTCCGTTAAATTGGATTAATAGTACACTTGTAACAAACGAAAGGTAAATTCCAAATTAATACATTTGTCAATTATCACATGTAATTCAATTCAGTTTTTGAAGATAATATTTAATAAAAAATATAGATAGTAAATTTGTTATGTGTATATCTATTTGGAGTTTTTATTGATTAAAAAATTAGTCCGTGATACATTTATCACAATTATATCAATTTGAGGTTTTTTTTGTGATATTAATATCAATGTTCAACTAGTTATCTCTATTTTTGCTTAAAATGGCGAAGGACCCCATGCAAAGCCCCGAAAGTCTCCACCGGGCTAATACCTCGAACCAATTCCATGAGTTGTGGTAAAGTCAAGCACGCAGTAAAACTCGTTCCACACGTAAAATTTGGTAGATAAAGTAAAACATTTTAAATCATGTCATGTCATGACTTTTTGCCAAGCCTCTTGAAGAGTCCCTCGACGTGACCCGAAAGCGGTTGACGAGCACGCAAGAATTTTTTTTTTCTTGTTTTTGGTCGAAAGAGCACGCAAGAATTTATGCCAATCTTTGGTCGTGTCGTGGGCTAAGGGTACGGCTGCTCGAGCTTGTAGCATCTCAAACCGTTGAATTGTCATCGAAGAGCAGGAATTTGGGGCGTGCCGGGGGGCCACTTGCCCGTCGTTTTGTCTGTTGCTTTCGTCCGCTTCATTGTGGCGGCGGTAGACCGCGCAACCCCTACGTCTTCCAGAAAAACTCACTGAGGACGAGAAGTTTCCCGAAGTAAAACCATCCCCTTAGTCTCCGGTCAAAATCGATGAACGAACAGAAGTCAAGTATGCTGCATTCGTTTTGAAAACTATGGAAACTTATTTCACGTGATTTCAAGTGATCTTACTTGTCTGCGCAAATAGTATTTGTAGATATTCTGTATACGATACTAAATAGAATTTCAAATCTCAATTGCCAATTAGTAAAGATAAAGAGAAAATTACTTGATTTGATTATGAACTTATTATTTGGCAATCAATTTAATTTCAAACTTATTTAGTATTGAGTTCTAAACTTTTTAATTTGATCCGATTTAGTTTTACACTTTTTTATGATATTTAATGTAGTCTTTCTGTCAAATTTAGGTCGGGAAATTTTGATATAGAAATATAGTTAATGCTGATCATTCTATGTGACATGATCCTATATTTGGAAGACTCGACCTCTGCAATAACATCTAGCTTGAGCCCTGGGATCTTGTGGCTCAAGCTCTATTGCGGTAGTTAGCTCTTGAATCGGGTTCAACCTAATCCTGAGGGTTTGAAAGTGGAGGTTCTGAGACGGATCATCATTCTTTGAAGTTAAAGACCAGCTATTCTCAGTTGAAGACCAATGGGTCGAGTGAGATCTAGACCGTGAATTTGAGCCGTGTAGGACACAATTTTTGTGGTTGATTATGCAAACAAAAAGGCAAAACCTTGACGAAGCAACTAAATCGGTGTTTTCTATGTTAGTTCTCTTCCGTCTTTAATTTTGCAGTAACCAAATGAGCGAATCGAACTCGTTAAAATGAGCTTTTTTTTTTTTTTTTTTTTTTTTTTTGGAAGTTGATTTTTCGTTTTGTCGAACCATGATGCGTCTCTGCTGTCCACAGAGGAGCTCCAACAGCGCCACCACCGACTCAACCTCCATGGAGTCTGCAAAAAAAAAAAAAAAAAAAAAAAAAAAAAAAAAAGGGTCGACAATAGCCAAATGCAGAAGAGATCACCGTACGAAGGAGAAGCTTCGGCATGAGAATTGATATAAACTCACCCCCCACTCACGTGCAAGTCAAACTAGGAATGACTTGTGGAAATTTGACTAATGGGGTGGAGGCATTCATGAAAGGAGTAAAACTTGACTTTGATATCATGTTAGAAAATTCAAACCAAAAGTTGAACGAAATTGAGTTCAACTAGATATATTAATTGGTTTAGATTTTAATTCTCTCTTGACAATCTCTTCTAATGAAAGTAACGGACTTCTATTACACATTCCAAACACATGGTATGAAAGTAAATTAGATCAAAATGAGTCATGAGATAAATTCATTATGTTTTTAATGAAGACATCAAGCACGTTAAACAAATTCTTATTTCATCTAATATCACGTTTGTTGTGGCAGTGTTCAATTTGTCTCTACTTTATTCTCCGAACAGATAGCCAATGTCATGACCAAGACACATCTACTTAGGTGTTCTATAAAAAAATTTTCAAACTCAAATTAACCTCTTTAATGTCACTTTGGCCGTATGTGGTCATCCGAACATTTTATTTGATAAAATAAGGATATGATAAGATTTCAAATATCCTATATAATAATGTTTGGATATAACATGGGTTCGAATAATTATTATTCAAATAAGAGTTTGAAATACATACTCTCTCTCGGTTGGTGTTGAAGGGAGACGAGACACCACAGACTATCATCATCTAATCTTCCTTCTTCATAGGTCGCCTTTTGGATTAATACTCTGAAACCAATACTTGAGTCCTCCTTGGCTGAACTCAAATGCTTTGTTTGCTCTATGGAATTCGGGGTTGAGGACGACAATGGTGAGCTGATGGCGAGAAGAGGGATCAACCAAGAGGTGCAGACCCAATGAGGACGATGTGGAATGATAAGCAGGGAAGTGAGTCCATCAGGTTTTTTCTCCTTTTTTATTTTCCTTAGTTTTTTCATATTAGATATCATATTTAGCTTTATCTCACCTTCTAGATGGAATTTTTTTTATCTGGATTAATATCCAGATCATATCCAAATTTGATATTTTGCCAAAAATATACGACATGATATATATCATATCCGAAGTTATATATGGTCCACAAAATGTAGTTTTTAAATTTGAGAGGAATGGTAGATATATTTTTTATATTATGACATATTGTAATTGATATCACATTACTTTAAAATAGTTATCCTATAAAGTTATAATTAGGCTCGCATTCTCTTCATTTAATAATGTACAATAGTTACATTCATCCCTTTCTTTTAGTCACAAATCTCAACTACACAGGTTTTCTCTAGGCTCAATAGCATGTAATTGCTGGAGAATATAAATAGGAATTATATAAGACATGATAAAGAAAAAACGTTGAGGAAAAAAAAAATACAAAACAACCTAGCCTTGCATTCTTCCCCGTTAGAAAGTAACTGTGTCAAGTAGGATAACGGAAATAACTGGACTGTCACATCAGTATTTTCAAACGAAAATTTACAATTGGAATCTCACGAATATATTTAGTGCAACATTGGCAAAACTGAAAACTTTATAATCAAGTTGGAATTTATATAATAAGTTTATGATTGGTTGGATAATTTTCTCAAAAGTTGATCCAAATTGGTTTATACACATGTTGCTAATTCTTGTCGATTTGAACAACTATACGTTCAATACATCCCATTAGTGAAGTTCACTTTGATCGATTCATCAATCAAAATCAAATAGTCATTAACCACAAATTATTAGATTAAGTTATTTCTTCCATCAACCCGTAACAATGAACTAGATTAAGACGCACACATGCACCTACATGTGCAATAACACGTACGTATGCACATGTATTATGCCAAAATACATTCAAATATGGGAATCACTCTTCGATTCGAAACTTTTCCGAAATGATAACAGGGAATTGCGAATCTCGAGGCGTAATGGTCTGGTAGATGCCTTTGCTTGTCCGGTCCGTTCGCAGCAAGTCAGACGAGCGGCGCCCCTGCATTTGGCCTTTTGTTTCCTTTTCTTTTGTTTGTCATATCGGTCCCCCTTTTTTTTTTTTTCTTGGTACGAATGGAGGACCATCGAACCGAGTACCAATTCTGAAAAATGAATGACCCAACTACCTTTATGCACGAGTGAATGAAGGTACTAAGCCAATTAGTTGGAGAAACATTCATGGAAGGGGTTACTCAACCGTACCATGCACCGAGTCCTATCTATCGGCACATCCAATTGAAATTCGCCGTACCAATTCATGAATGAACTTCTTTCAATTAGAAAGTCCCATCTTGTTTAGCTAAGCGAGACCCAATTCAAATTCTCGCGCGCAATCGACTCGATTTTCACCAATGAATGCAAAAGTTACATGGTCAAGCACGTCCACGGCAACTCATTGGAAAAATAATAAAAAGATCACGGGCATGGGCAAGAGAAGTAAGTGCCGAAAGACTGGATGACCTTTCACATCATCTCGTACGGTATTGATTAATTTGGTATGGGCAAACGTGTTAACTTTGAAGTTCGCTTGAACACATCCGTAACTCCCTATGGCTCAAGAAACCCCCACCGAGCTTTCTTCCACGCATCATCTTCCGACCGCCGAAGGCCGTACAGTCCCAGCAAGTTCCACGGGTCGTCACGCTGTCTGAGGAACCAGGTGCCACGTGCCATCCCTGCTCGGTCAGCGGGAAACCATCGCCCTCGTTATTGGCGATCGAGCGCAGATCGCTGTTTTGTAATCGCGAGTGTATCGTGAGGGACAGAGTCAAACTCGCGATTCCCAAAAACCTCGCTGTGCTTGCCAGCCGGTGCGTCACATTTGCACAAGGCCCAATGCGGACGAAGGTTCTGTGAAGCTGCCGGGGCCTCGATGCGATCTCTGTCTCATCTTTTCTGGAATTTTATAATGCCGGGGTCGTGACGAGGAGGGGGTGGGCTTTGGACTTGTAAATGAAAATCCAAGATCGGATCGGACTTTATTGCTCCAACCTCGCCAATTCCCAGGTTCAACGGTCGTGTCGATCCGCTTATATTGAAATGAGCGCGATCCGGAATTAATTACGAGTATCGTAAAACTCAAATCTTAAGGTCAGCGCGTGGAGTGCCTTACTGAAGATGGCATCTCTTCGTCCGGCCCGTCTGCTAAGACAGCGAAGCCCAATCCGCAACCAATTTGGGGCGTCGGCCTTCGAGCTGAGCCGGGCTTTTGGATTAGTTGCCAAGATTAGGAAATTGATGGGTTTCTAACTCCCGACGGATTAAGACGAGAAAATATTGGGTAACACATTGCAGAAAATTTCAGACTTTCTCTCTCCCTTCCACTGTCGTAGACACTGAAGAAGAACCTCTGACGCCGATCGTGATTCCATCCTCTCTCTCTCAATCTCGTCCACGACGCCCTCGACGATCGCCTCCAGGTCTCGCCGAGCTCTTGGGAGGTAGCGGATCGTCCGGTCGAGAGTCCTGGAAGCTTCGCCTCCTTGATTCTGAATTTTGAGGCCTTCGACGACCCTTGCTGTTGCTGCAGCGATCGACGTCTTTGCTTACGATTTTAGGCCACCATGGCCACAAGCTTGAAGCCCAAGTGGCCATTGCCACGAGATTGAGGCCAAGCTCGAAACTCGAGCGGCCAAGACTACCGAAGCTTCGGGTTCGAGGTTGAGCTTCATGGCCAAGGCAGCCAGCTTGGGCTACAGCTCAAGCCTAGGAGGACACGAGGAAAGAGGGGAAAAAAAAGAAGAAAGGCAACTACTAAACACAGAGAGAGAGAGAAAGTGACGGAGAGAGTGAGGAGACGAAAATCTGAAAATTTTTGTGGTGAGTTCTGTGCTTGGAGATGGAGCAAGAGACTTGAGAGAAAAAGGAAACGGAAAAAAAGTAACAGAGAGAGGGGAGAGAGAGTCTGAAATTTTCTGCGATGTGTCTATCATTAAGGTATCCAATATGTTCTTGACTAAGAGTCGTTTGCTTGGAATATTGGGGAAAATTTTGAGAAAATGGACAAAACTTTGGTGATAAGGATTTGTAGAAATACGAGTTTTCTGATAGGCAAATAATGTTTGGTATAGTGTGATTTAAAAGTGCATTAAAAAATAATTTTGATTTAAATGGTGTTTGAAAAAAGTACACTAATAAAGGACCTTTTCTATCTAAAAAAACTAAATTCAAACCCTTTACTAAACACCAACCAGCTAGATTTGGCATTGGTGGCAACCTTAGGCGACCCTAGCCTGGTGGTCATATTTGGCATTGCCAGTGACGCTGCGCAGGTGGAAATTAGTGAGAGTATCTTTGAAATTTCAAAAATTTAGCAAGGACAAATTGAAAGAAAAATTGTATCAGCATTCTTGAAATGTTAGGGCCCAGAGCTCTTACGGACTTTGTTTCGGTTAAAAGACCTAAGCTCTCTGAAAAAAACTTGCCAAATGCTTTAACATATGGCCAAGGGCCTTTGAAAGCCCAAAAGCCTTTAGCAACGTGGTTGCTAAAGCTAAACGTAGCCTAGCACGGTGTATCGCATGGGCATAGCATCAAAGACACCAGGGGGCCCGTCGATCTAAATTTTAGAACGTAACTTGCTTGAAAGACTTTGAAACACGGAGAGTGGTATCGGGATGCAGTTTATTTTTTAAATGATTTTCTTGATTCAAAAGCGTACTTGAAAAATATGAAATAGTGGTAAAGTTTTGCAAAGATTAAAGTGACGTGATCTCTTCTATTACTGAAATTATGAATATCTTGAAATCGGTACTTTCACGAAAAATGGGGAGAGAGAGAGAGAGAGAGAGAGAGAGAGAGAGAGAAGAGAGCACATACACGATAGAAAAGAGAGAAAGAGAGCTTGACTTGTCTGCACGTCCAAGGTTGTATTCTATTCAAATTCAAGATAAAAGAGCTTGTTGCAGTCATTGTCGGTCTACAAGGTCGTAGCTTCAAGTAAAGCTATGCTTGCTCTTAGAAACTGATAGCACACGCTATGTAGTTTGGAGTTTGTGGTGTGGTGTCGTGTGGAAGAGGGAGCTTGTGCTGTTGTAGTCTGTGAATCCCTTTCTTGTTGCTTTCCATTAGTTGTTGCGGTTGTCGTTGGTTGCCTCGGTTGCTAGACCTTTCTGAAAAGGAAAATTTGAGGTGACGGCATCGTCACTCCTCGGAGAGTAACTGTGCTTGCCCCCCACCATAAGTTTTCTCAAGTGAAATGGATTCCTTGAGAAAACTGCATATCCCATCTTATGGCAATGGAAAACCGTGGCCACAACAACACCGTTACAAATCGAGGAACCGTTATGCTAGCCGGATTTCACGAGAACAATTGATGTAGTTTTCCAACACCAGGTGGATAGGGGTGATCGGGTCAGGGGTGGGTAGGTGCGGACGTGGGCCCGTACATCCGACCCCGTTATAACCGATTCCCTTTTAAGACCCTATACCCGACCCTATTTGCATTGGGCCTTGTCCCTACCCACCCCTGTTTTCCGATCCAGGTTCAGGGTCAACCCCGTTTCCATTGGAGCACTGTTTCTGCAATCTCCCGATATCTTATACCACTTCGAACTTTATATTAATAAGCGAGAAAATAACGTAATCCTCCTAATTTATATTGAAACATTAAGCACCAGTAATAAATTAATACATGAACTTTTTGACTAAACGAAAAATAAAGGATCCATAGGGCTAATTATAATAAATAAAATCATAAGGCAAAGAATTAGCAATAAACATGGGTACAATATTAGTCTTATTCCCACAACTACTACATGAAGCTATTCATTTATGCAAGCATAACTCCTTATACAAAAGAGAAATTAGGTGAGCTAATCCATGTGATACACAAGAATTTGGCGGCTACGAACACTGTCCGTCCATCAGACGGTGCGAGAGGGAGCCGGTGAGGGAGGGAAGCAAGTGAGGAAGAGGAATGACAAAGGAGGAGTGCCGTGCGTGTTTGAGAGCCAAGAGGAAAAATATCATGTGATTGCAAGAGTAAGAATAGAAATCGGGAGAAAAAAAATAGGTTTTGGACCTCCACTTACAAAACCGATTCCAAAACCGGTCCGGGAACCGATTTCGGGGTGGGTAATTACTCGGACCCTGTTCCAGGACCGGTTTAAACCGGTTCCAAATTTTGGGAACCTGTTCCCGGACCGGTTTCAATGGGAACCGGTTCCCGACCCTGTTTTCTAGGTGGGCCGGTCCGGGAACCGGGTATACCCGGTCCGGTTGCACACCCCTGCAGGTGGACATGAGAAGTTTCTTTTTTGCTCTGTTTTGGGGGTGCATCTAAGGATTCTTGAGTACTGATCCTCAATCCCTCGTGACCATCGGATAAAAAAAATCCCATCCATTAATCATTAGACTTTCAAGGTTTTGTGTCACACCGCACTCCCATTCACTAGCAGAACACTTTCTATGTATGTCCTTCCTCAGCACTTCATTTTGGATAGGGATCAATAGTTCCCCTGTACGGATTGGAGTAAGAAAGGCCCACCCAAAAAAACGAATAAAATAGTCCATTCTTTTTTCCAAAATCCTATCTCAGGATTATAAGGTAATAATAGAGTGAATCCGTGAAAAGGTTCTCCACCGAGAGTAGAAAGCTCTTTTATTATGTATGTAAAGATCAATTTACGACATTTTACATAGAAATTACAAATAAATGTAAAGAGTTATAATTCGTTATGAATTGAGAATTTGTCTCTCAATGGCCATAGAACTGCCCAAGTATTAAGGGAAGAAATTCGATAAACCCTCTAAACACAACAGTTATTCATTACGTGAAATCTCCAATGTCTACGGTAGAATGGACGATCTATCTCCATGCATCATTAAAGTTCAACACATGAACATTCATAGAAGCTTCGAAATCCATAAGCATACAATAAGATTAGAAAAACTACTCTAGTTTCTGTCTTATTTTTTGGGTGGATACGCTACATTACATTCTATCTTATGCTTACACAGAGGGCAAGTATATGAGAAAGTATGTAGTCCTCCTCTATGTCCGCATGCTGGACAATGACCTAGGTGCGAAATCGGGATGCCCATTGGCGGCGGGTTGGCGGGTGTAGCCGGATTTTTCGGCGTAGCATCAGGTTTCTTCTTAGTTGGAGGCGGATCCTTCTCCTCTGGCGTAGTTGGAGGAGGTGGCTTTCTCGTTATTGAGGCCACTTTTTCCCGGATTTTCTTCTCTCGCCTCTGGATGTAGTAGAAAAGGAAACCACAGAGCATGACGACAACAATGACTACACCGACAATGACCCACGTTGGAGTGTTATTGTCGTCGGATGATACAGAATTCGGATCGATCCATGCAGATGGAGGAGGGAAGTACTCGAAACCCGGATAAGTTTGTGGATAGTTACTGTTCTCCATCAAGAAAACTCTCTACAGTTGCGGTGAGTTTACAAACAGATTCTAAGGCAGTAACTTTTTGATCGTGATTAATTGAGAAGACCATATCATCTGAGTGTGAAACTGAGATGATTCATCACGGAACTCAGCGAGATATAATAGTAGCCTTAAGTGCTTGCACATACCTTCACAGGAAGAACCGAGCAATACCAGGGAATGACGTTGATGCTCCAATTCTTTTTTTTTTGGTCGGTTGGTGCTCCAATTCTTACGCGACCTGCAAAGAAGTGAGAAATGTGATTAGGTAGCATCTCGTTTATAATGGCTCTCGATGTTCTGCCCCCACATGGGTGGGTGTGTTTCGGTCAGCTCATCACTTTCTTTACAGTGAAAATGTACATAAGATGAATAATTGAAGCCGGCGGGACAAAAAGTTGGGAAAATTTAATATTACGTACCAAACGGCCATGATTCGATATTAATGAAATGATTTGCGGATACAAACAAAGAAGAACCATGTGAACTCTCAAGTTCTTTATTAAGTGACATGATTACGATTATTCCATTGAATTCATGAGTCGATGCGTGCTCGTATTCATCTTTCTCCGTGTAGAATTTGGTATAAATAAGCTTTCTTAGGTTTAGTTAAATGGGTCGGATATGGATCGAGTATAGGTCGGGTCGGGTATGGGTAAAAAATTTCGCACTACAATAAATGGATCATAAACGGGTTAAATGGGTCGATTTGGGTCGGACCATTTATGACTCGACCCAAACCCGATTTGACCCACCCGTTTAATAGGTCTAGCTGGATCCTATGAGAAACAATTGATGTCGTCTCATCCATTGTCCGTCAGACTTTCAGGATTATATATCACAACCGCACCTCCATTCACTCACGGAACACTTCTTGGATTTGTCCTTCCTCAGCACTTCATTTCGAGTTGGGATTAATAGTTCCCCCCGTACATATTGGAGTACGAAGCCCACCCAAAAAATTGAATAAAATAGTCTGTTCTATTTTGTCGGTATCACCAGCTGACTTAGTTCCGATGACTCTCTTCGAAATATGAGGCAATAATAGAGCAATTTGTCAAACGGTTCTCCACCAAGAGCAGGAACTCTTTTATTATGTATGTTGGATTGAGTGGTCGATTTACAACGTTTTGTATAGAAATTATGAAAAAATGCAAATAGTTATAATTCGTTATAATTCAAAAATTTATTTATCGATGACAATAAAACTGCTCATGTATTATAAGAAGAAATTCGAAAAACCCTCCAACATAAAAGTTATTCATCACATCGAATCTCCAACATTGTATAGTAGAGTAGACGATCTATCATCGTGCATCATTCAAGTTTCACACACAAACATAAATAGAAGCTTCTAAATTCATAAGCATACAATAAGATAAGAAAGACTATTGTAATTTCTATCTCATTTATTGTCTAGATTAGATAGGCCGCTCCGTCCAATGCCCACGGTCAGGGCATTTGTTCTTGAAAAAAGCCGTTACTCTTCCATGCTTGCACTTCTCACAAATAAATTGCCCCACCACAACCGTTGCCACCCCCTCGCCCCCACGGCACCGCCCGCCCATGGCCCTTGCAGCCCCCATTGCTGCCGCGGCCCCCCGGCCACCACGGCCCTCGTGGCCCCTGCGCCGCCCTTGCTCCCCCTGCCCCCCCGCGCCCCTCGCTCCCCTTGCTCCCCCGCGGCCCCTTCTCTCCTTGTGGCCCCTTCTCCCCCGTGGCCCCCGTAGCCCCGCCGCCAGGTGCAATAGAAAAGGAAACCACAAAGCATGACAGCAACAATGACTAAACCAACAATAACCCACGTTGGGTGTTATTGTCATTGGATGATACGGAATTCGGATCGATCCATGCCGATGGAGGAGGAAAGTACTGGAAACTCGGATAAGTTTGTGGATAGTTATTGTTCTCCATCAAGAAAAATCTGTGGAGGTAGTTCAATGCGAGCGGTGAGTCTACAAACATATTATGAAGCATCAATCCAACAGCCAATTTACCTTTTTATCATGATGAATTGATCATATGATCTGAGCGCGAGATTGAAATGATTCAATGCGGAATTCAGCGATATATAATGTGAGTGGAAGTAGGTGCTTGCACATATACCCTCGCAAGAAGAACCGAGCAAATCGGTGAATGATGTTGCACCAATGCTTAAGTTCGGGAGGATCTTAGAACAGATGGAGGAGGGAAGTACTCGAAACCTGGATAAGTTTGTGGATAGTTACTATTCTCCATCAAGAGAACTCTCTACAGTTGCGGTGAGTTTACAAACAGATTCTCAGGCAGTAACTTTTTGATCATGATTAATTGAGAAGACAATATCATCCGAGCGCGAAACTGAGATGATTCAACACGGAACTCAGCGAGATATAATATGAGTGGAAGTAGCCGTAAGTGCTTGCACATACCTTCACAGGAAGAACCGAGCAGTACCAGTGAATGACGTTGATGCTCCAATTCTTTTTTTTTTGGTCGGTTGGTGCTCCATTTCTTACGCGACCTGCAAAAAAGTTAGAAATGTCATTAGGTAGCATCTCGTTTATAATGGCTCTCGATGTCCTGCCCCCACATGGGTGGGTGTGTTTCGGTCAACTCATCACTTTCTTTATAGTGAAAATTTACCTAAGATGACTGATTGAAGCCGGCGGGACAAAGAGTTGGGAAAATTTAATATTACGTACCAAACGGCCATGATTCAATATTAATGAAATGATTTGCGGATACAAACAAAGAAGAATCATGTGAACTCTCAAGTTCTTTATTAAGTGACATGATTACGATTATTCAATTGAATTCGAGAGTCTATGCGTGCTCGTAGTCATCTTTCTCCGTGTAGAATGCGGTCGGAATAGGCGTTCTACTCAAATTATAATGTGATGATATATTCCCAAGTTTAGTGTATTTGAGCTTGAGTAACATATGCATAGAGGAAGCATAACTAAGGAGAAATATTTTGGAGATGTTGCAGCAGAGGATCCTCGCCCTTTGACGTGTAGTCCATGGAGAAAATGTTTTGTTGAAATGAGCGGTAGACAGTGTTAGTGAAATAGAAGTTTGGCGTTTTTTTTTTTTTGACGAAGAAGTTTGGCGTTAGATTGTTGATATATATTTCTATATTATGAAACGGTAGATATTTAATCAACTCATAATTCAAAAAGATTATAGCTTTTATGGGATCGAGTCCAAATCTTAGCATCTTTAACGTGGACTTTAGATGCAGATTCCCTCTTAGTGATACTCTGTATTTCTATTTGAGAAATACATTCTATATATATATATATCCTTCCCTTGCACTTCATTTTCAAATAAGGATTAATAATTCCCCTGTATGGATTGGAGTACGAAAGGCCCTCATAAATAAAAAAAAGAAAATAAATAGTCCTTTCTAAAAGAGTATGAATTTGAGTTTGATCACACACACCATCAGTGAGGAGATTTGTATTATATTTATAATATGTACACGAGCGGGAAAAACATAATTAAAAAGATTTTACAAAGATAACAATCTACAGTATTAGTGATAGCAATCTACAGTATTAGTACGGATTATGAAAGATTTGCTCTATCGACGGAATTGACACAAATCGTGGAAGATCGACTCAATCAATGGGATTGACACAGATTGTAGAAGATTGCTGTGTTATGGGAGATTTGCTTTATCACACCCCCTCAAGCGAAATGGTGGCGGAGTCACTGTGAGCTTGTTGCGTAAAATAAGAAACTGAGAGATGGATAAAGGCTTTGTCATGATATCAGCTGTTTGAACCTGTGTAGGAGTGAAGCAAACTTCCAACTGCTTCTTTTTAATTAAATCACGAACAAAATGATAGTCAATTTCTATGTGCTTGGTTCGGGCATGAAAGATGGGATTAGCAGCCAAATAGATTGCCCCAACATTATCACAAAGAACAAGTGGTGGCTGATGTAGAGTGTATCAAAGATCTCGAAGGAGTTGTAATAGCCATAATAATTGAGAGGATACATTAGCTACCCCTTTGTATTCCGATTTAGTGCTGGATCTAGCAACGGTTGGTTGCTTTTTAGAACTCCAAGAAACCAAGTTGGTACCAAAATAAATGCAATAGCCACTAGTAGATTTTTGGTCATTCGGGTAGCTAGCCCAGTTAGCATCCATAAACGCAGTGAAGGTCAATTGGCGAATAGGTTGCAAGGTAATGCCATAATGAATAGTAGCCTTGAGATAGCGCAAAATCCATTTGACAGCTGACCAATGATCTTCAGTTGGACAATGCATAAATTGGCACACTTTATTGACGGCAAAGGATAGATCTGGCTTAGTAAGAGTGAGGTATTGCAATGCCCTAACTGTACTTCAATAAGTGGAGACATCAGTCAGTGGTTCGCCTTTTCGTTTCGACAACTTAGAAGCCGAGGGAGCCATAGGTGATGAGCAAGGTTTTGTATCAGCCATGCCTGTACGAGTTAGAAGAGTGGTGGCATACTTGGATTGAGTGAGGGACAGCCCAGTAGAGGATCTATGGGCTTTGATGCCAAGAAAGTATGATAAATTTCCCAAATCGGTGATTACAAACTCAGTGCCAAGGCGAGTAATTAATTCAGTGACGGAGGAGGTAGAGTTCCCAGTAGTAATAATAACGTCCACATAGATGAGAAGAAGTAGAATGTGGTTAGAGCGATGTTGTATGAATAATGAAGAATCAGCAGTGAAGGCCACAAACCCAATAGATAACAAATATGAACTTAGCCGAGAAAACCATGCTATTAGGGCTTGTTTTAGCCCATATAGAGCTTTTCGAAGACAACATACATGGCCAAGATAATGCGAATCAACAAATCCTTGGGGTTGCTTCTGTAGACTTCTTCTTTAATGGTGCCATGGAGAAAGGCATTCTTAATGTCCAATTGACGTAGAGACCGGTTATATGTGATAGCTAAGGAGAGAACAACTCGAATTGTTGTCGGTTTGATAAACAGACTAAAAGTTTCATCATAGTCCAAGCTAGCCTGTTGAGTAAAGCCCTTCGCAACAAGTTGTGCCTTGTATCTATCAATGGAGCCGTTAGACTTGGTTTTTAGGCGATAAATCCACTTGCAATTGACCACATTCATAGAAGGGTGATGAGGAACTGATTCCCAAGTGCCATTTTGAATGAAAGCATTAAATTCACTGGCCATAGCTTGTTGCCAGTTGGGGTCTTTGTTTGCAACGGAAAAACAAGTGGGCTCACTTGGTGTCAAGCTTGAGTGAAAACAAGAACAAAGTGGGTGCTTAGTGGAAAGAGAATCTTTGGTTTACAAATGTTATTTTTTAGACGAGTGACCATTGGATGGGTAGAAGTTGGTGGTTGAGGTTGAGAAGATTGTAACGGTGGAGCTTCTGGAGAAGAGGATCCAAAAGATTATTGCATCATGGGAGATTCATCCATGATAGTAGATGGACTTGATGGAGTTGATGTGGAGGTGGACACCCCTTGAAATTGTGGGGGCTTAGTAGAGGAATAACCAATGCAAACAGGAGAACTAGGTGATGATGATGACAATTGACTAGATTGTGAATTAGCAAATGGGAAGAAGTTCTCTGGAAAATCACATGACGAGAGACATATATTTGGTCAATGCTACGATGAAGACAACGATAGCCACTATGATGAGGAGAATAGCCAAGGAAGATACATTGCATTGTTCTATCATCAAGTTTATTGCGAGTATAAGTGCGCAGCCAAGGGTAGCATGCACATCCAAAAACACGCAATTGTAAATAATCGGGTTTCTGCCCAAACAATTTCTGATAAGGAGACAATCCACTCAAGACCTTTGTAGGCATGCGGTTAATTAGAAAGACTGCAGTGAGGAAGGCATCATTCCAATATATACGAGGAACAGAAGCTCGAGTAAGCAATGTGATGCCAGTTTCCATAATATGATGGTGTTTGCACTCAGCCCAACCATTTTGTTCCTGCGTGTGCGGGCATGAAAGACGATGTAGGATGCCATGAAGACGGAGATAAGTATCAAATTTCTTATACTCACCACCTCCATCAGTTTGAAGTGCCTTGATCTTACAATTGAAATATTTTTCCACTTGGGATTTAAATTGTACAAAAGTAGACAGTGCATCAAATTTCACAGTAAGTGGAAAAAGCCATGTATATCCACTATAAGCATCGATAAAAATGATATAATAATGAAAACCATTAACTGAAATAACAGGAGATGGTCCCCATAGATCAGAATAAAGTATCTCTAAAGGAGCATTACAAGTAGTTGATGATCTAATAAAGGGAAGACGACGCGACTTGCCCAAGTGACATGATTCACAGAAAATGGATGAGGAAGATGGAGATATTGGCAAGTCATGCTTTGAAATAACTGAAGAAGTAATGCAGGTAGTTGGATGACCCAAGCGCTCATGCCAAATAGAAGCAGAAACTCGTTCACCAATGAAGTAGGATGGAGCTGGTGGTGATTTATTTGACTGTAGAGGGACCTTATTGGTGGTACGTGCATTATTAAGATAATAAAGTCCATTCTTATCTGGCCTTTGAGCGGGGAGGTTCCCGAGGATCGATCCTTAACACAACGAAAGCGGGGATGAAATTCAAATACCACATCGTTGTCTTTGGTAAATTGAGAGATTGATAATAGATCCTTCTTGATAGAGGGAACATGATAAATATTTCGTAGTTTAAAAGAACTAGTAGGAGAATGTAAGATGGAAGAACCGCTATTTGATATTTACAAACTTGACCCATTTGCAGTGCGGATTTGATTGGTGCTAGAATAGTCGCTTCGAATGTTCAAATTTTCCATGTCAGTTGTAAGATGATGACTGGCACTAGAGTCTGGGTACCCGTATGGATGAAATGACTCACCAGTTGAAGATGCATACATTGCGGATGGAGAGCCACTATTAGCTTTATAACCAAGATTAAATTGTTGGTAGCATTGGAGAGCTGAGTGACCCGCACGACCACAACGACAAATGAGTCGAGAATGAGAGGAATCTCCTTCATAAAAATTGTGACCATGGCCTCAACCGCGTCCTGGTCCTTGACCACGTCCTTGACCATTGGAGGGAGGATTCGGGGCATCAGATGATTTGACTGCAACATTCACAATAGGAGAAGACTCTCTTGAAGATTCAGTGGTGCGACTTTGAAGGATAATCCTGATTGTAAAACAGGCCGAGGAAGTCATCAAGAGGTAATGGATCAAGACAAGATGTGACCGAGGTAACGAATGCATCATACTCCGAACCCGGGCCACCGAGGATGCTGAGAACTAATTGGGAATCGGAGATGGGATGAGCAGCGCTAGAAAGTTGATTCGCAATATTCTTGGCTTTTTGAACAAAGGCTTCCATGGAAAGAGAGTAGTACCGACCTGCATTATGCGAGCTTGAGATTGAGGAGCATAAAGTTTCTCAAGCGAGGTCTAGACATCATGAGAAGTCTCAAGATCGACAATGTGTGAGAAAACTGATTCGGTAAGAGTGGAGAGAATGCAGCAGAGGATGAGTTGGTCTTGATAATGCCATGCAGTATGATCCGAGTTGTCGATCACATTATTATTAGCATCGGTGATAGTGGGTGTCGGACAAGGATATGAGCCATCCACAAACCGAAGATACCCATGAAGACAAAATAAAGTAAGAAATTGTGCTCCCCACAAAAGGTAATTGTTGTGATCTAGCTTGATTCGGAGAACATGAGATATATTGCCAAGAGCAAAGGGCGGTTGGGAGGGGAATAACAAGGATGAAGAGTTAGCAGTGGTGACGGCAGTAATGGTGTTTGAGGCAGTAATGCTGTTGGAGGATGTAGAAGAAGACATTGTAGTAGAGAAGAAAAAAAGATGAAAAAAAAATGGTGAAGCTCTGATATCATGAAAGAGTATGAATTTGAGTTTGATTGCACACACCATCAGTGTGGAGATTTGTATTATATTTATAATATGTACATGAGCGGGAAAAACACAATTAAAAAGATTTTACAAAGATAACAATCTACAGTATCAATGATAGCAATCTACAGAATCAGTATGGATTGTAAAAGATTTGCTCTATCGACATAATTGACACAAATCGTGGAAGATCGACTCAATCAATGGGATTGGCACATATTGTAGAAGATTGCTGTACCATGGGAGAGTTGCTTTATCACTTTCTTTTTTTGTGGGTATTGCTATGCGGCTTAATCCCAACTGCTCTCTTAGGAATAAGAGGCAATGATAAAGCAAATATGTCAGAGATGCTCTACCACAAGTGGAAACACTCTTTTATTATGTATGTGGATTACCCAATCGATTTACTACATTCTATATAGGAGTTATGAAAAAAATGCAAAGAGTATAAATTGTTCTGATTTGAAAACTCATGTTTCGATTAAACTGTAAAACTAGTAATGTATTATTAGAAGTAATTTGATAAACACTTCAACATAAAAATTATTTATTATATCGAGTCTCTAATGTTGTACATGAGAGTAGACAATTTATCACTGTGCATCATCAAGTTTCAACACACAAAATGCATATTAGCTTCCAAATTAATAACATATAGTATTTTCTGTCTGATTTATTATCTGGATACACTACATTATATTCCATCTTATACTTGCACAGAGGGCAGGTATATGAGAAAGAATATAGTCCTCCTCTATGCCGGCATGCTGGACAATTGCCTGGAAATGAAATCAGGACAACCACTGGCGGCGGCTTGGCCGGTGAAGTCGGATCAAGCCAGCTTTGTAGTTGACGTAGGTGATGGTGTCACTTACTTTGCGGCCGGAGCAGATGCCGAGGCCGCTATTTTCCAGATTTTCTTCTCTCGCTTCCAGAAGTAGTAGAAAAGGAAACTGAAGAGTATGACCACAACAAGCACTATGCAGACGATGACCCACGTCGGAGTGTTGTTGTTGCAATCGTTGGACGATACCGAATTCGGATCGATCCATGCCGATGGAGGAGGGAAGTACAGAAAACCCGGATTATTTGGTGGATAGTTATTCGTCGCCATCAAGAAAACTCTGCGTAGTTCAATGCAAGCGGTAAGTTTAAAAACATGCTTCGAAACATCAATTCATACAAGAAAAGGTAATAATTCTTCAAAAAGATGGTACTTTATTAGCAAAGAAACCCTTTTTGATCGGGACAAATCGAGGAGACGACACGAGCGAGATGGAGATGATCGATGATGGACTTCAGCAAGATATAATACGAGTCTGAAGGGGGCGTTTGTACATACCTTAACAGGAAGAGCTGAGGAAACTAGGGAGAGATGTTATTGCGATGATTCTTCCACAACCTGCAGAGATATGGAAATTTTCGTTAGGTGGGCTCTCATTATAATGGGTGGGTGTGTTTCGGTAGGCTGGTCAACACCTTTTTTTACGTTGAGGATTTACGCAAAATGGGGTAATTGAAGACGGCAGGAGAAAGACTTTGGGAAATTTTTATATCACGTACCGAACAGTTATGAGTTGATGATATTGACATTATTTGCAGATACAAACAGACAACGAAGACATCAAGTCCCGGACGGTGCTTCCCCGAAGGACCCGAAGCGTGTAAGGTTTGACGCTTCTGAGTCTTGACAAGGAACGCTAAGAGTCCACAAGCTCTTTAGTTAAGTGACATTATTGCAATTTTTCACTGAATTTGAGTTTCTACACATAATAATCATCTTTGTTCATGTAGCATATAATAGGAATAAGGCAGAGAATCGTAATGTATGTGATGATATATTCCGAATTTATGTTCTATAACCAAGGAGTAAGGAGAAATATTTTGGAGGTGTTGAGGCAGAGAATCCTTGCTCTTTGACATGTAGACCATGCACAAAAGTTTTCGTTAGAGTGAACAGCAAATGGTGTTAGTGAAGTAGAAGTTTGCGTTAAATAAAACGGTTAAATACGTAACCAACTCATAATTTAGTAACACAATCGCTTTTGAATGGGATTGAGTCAAAAACCAAGAGTCTTAAATGTGGATTTTAGGCATAGGTTCCCTCTTGATAATCCTTCCTTCTATGATCAAAGGATATAGAATATGATCAATACTGATTTTTGTATACGTGCTGTTGCTCCTTCAATAATGGCATTTGGCCCAAAGTTGTGGAAGGAAAAGAGTTGTAAGAATTCATACTTGGGATGTAAGAGTTGATTTTTGGCTTGGTTAACTTGTGGGCCCCATTAAAAAAAAAAGAAATTGATTTGGTCAATAAAAAGAGAAAAAGGGCCATTCGGGACGGAGGAAGCACGCAGAGGAGAAAAGAAAAGATGAGGACAGAGAAGAAGGAAAGAAAGAAGAGGAGAGGGGAAGGGGAGAGGGGTACACGCCACGGGAGACTCGTCGTGCTGGATTTATTTGATTTGTAATGTTCGATAAGTGCTCGTGTCCTTTATTCTTTCAAAAATTTTATAAATTGTTGTGAGACCCATTTTATAAGGAATTTGTGATTCATAATAAATTTTTATTTTCATGAAATCTCAAAAACTGTTATGTTAGCAAAATCCAAAAGAAAAGATGAGGAAATAAAATAAATAAAGAAAGGACAAGAAAGGGGAAAAAGAAAGGTGCACATGCCACGGGAGACTTTTGATTCACAACACTCGGTAAGTGCTTGTGTCCCTCATTCTTTCAATTGGAGTTGTTTTCGAATTTGGGGCTTAAATTCAAAATTTTGGGAAATTGAGCTGCAAAAGTCCAATTTTGAGTTGTCAAGTTATGGAACTTTATGGGAATTGTGGATTATGGAGTTGTGGAGCCATTGGATTTGTTGAGAGTTAGTTTAGAGCAATGCTTTAGTTGAAGCGAAAATATAAAGTTTTGCGCTTAAGCTCAGTGTTGCAGATTGCTTTGAATATTCACTTTAATTGGGAGTTTTGTTAGCGCATGAGTATTGTTTCATTATCAATTAAGCTTAATATAGTTGTGACATGCTGAAATTCGAGCCCTCTGTGGGATAAATGAATGTGAATTTCATCAATGCATTGTTGGTTAATCTCACTAGGAATTGATCACTCCAGAGATACTGACTTTGAGGGGAAATGCTAATGAGAATAACTCATACGACTAAAGAACTTGACCTGGGAAAACGACTTGACCGTGAGACTTACATGGGACGATCTTGTAGATATGTAGGCCGATTTTAAGGACGACTAGAAGTCGATTCGTGGACTGAACATAATAGAACGGCGGGTGATTCCGTTTACGGTTATCGAGCCCGTGAACAACCCTAGATCGATCCTCAGTAATCGTGTAATTTGAAATAAGAATCTATCATTCGCAATTTTATGTAGTCAAGGGCGTCCATGTGTCGAGATGTCTTGAATGTGGTTTGGCACGAGTCGGTTACGTGTGAATCTTCAAAGCCGCCTGTCACTCTAAGTTGCACCAAAAATGGCATTAAGGCGAAATTGACATGGCATGAGAACTCAAGATTGGACTTCGAAATATCGGGAATGTCCAAGACGGACTTTGGATGATGTGACTTCGACAATCAGTAGTGCCAAGCAAGCCGAGTGCGGGGAAAAAGGACTTACAGTCCGAAAAAGTGAGCCCATGAGGATGTGGGCCGAGCAAAGCCAGTGTGGGCCTTAGGCCCAAGGTAGAACAACCATGGTGGGCCTAAGGCAAGCAAGTGAGCCCATTGGGCCCAAAACCACTATTAATCTTCCAAGCCCATTACCTAATCTTAAGCCCATTTGAGCCCAACCAATTCCCGAACCCGTTACTATTTATTTCCAAGCTCATTTCTTAGGCCCGCCCATCAATTTTGGCCCAAGGGTAGATTGGGAAATTGTGCAAGGTGGAAATGACCAAATTACCCCTAAAAGTAAGTGGATAAGGGCAAATGAAGAGAGAGAAGGTGATGTCATTACATGGGGACTTGAAGCAAGCCTTTAATGGCCTTGATGAGGCCTTGACAGCCTAGCTCTCCATCAATCTCTCTCTCTCTCCTTCAGCCTCAAACCGTCGAGCTCTCTCTCTCCCTCGTTCTCCCTCTCTTCCTGCTTTTGCTCCTGCAGACCTTCTTGGGAAAACATGAGTTGATTGTTGGCTTCCTGGACGAATCAGCTCCCTTGCCACCCACCATTGTCTTCAGGAGACCCATACCGTTTCCGCGGACCCCGCCGTTCGTCGATCAAAGCCGCCGGGCTAACCCGCCGCCGGCTAGAAGCCAGCAGCAGTCTGACCGCCTGGCCCTGTTATGCTCCAGCTGACCTTCTCCAAAAATCCGAGTTAAAAGTGGTCTTCCCGTGAGAATCAGCTCACGCTCCACCCACCACCATGTGTAGGAGGCCCAAACCGTACGGATGAGCTCGGCTGCTCGGTCGGTGGGGTTGTCGGCCCCCATTTGACCCTCCCCCACCTTTCGACGACGGCGGGGAGGCGATGGCGGCGAGGGTTGAGCCCTCGCCGTCGTTGCCTCCCCCTCCTCCTCCTCCCCTCCTTTTTTTAAAGAAAAATTTAAATAAATAAATAAATAAATAAATAATTTAAATTTAATTTAATTAATTTTTATATGAAAATTCGAATTATACCAAAACGACGTCGTTTTTGTGTGTGTTTTGTTGAGTCAACCTTTTGGCGAGCCACATAAGCGAGAAAATTGATAAAAAATTGCTATGTAAGATTTCGGTGAGGTTCGCTTGGATGTGGTATTCAAGTGTCCCATTTTTCATAAATAGTGGCACTTGCGTAAGTTTTGTCACTTAAGTATCTCTTTGTGCCAAGTTTTGGCATTGAGAGTGTTTTTTGCCAAGAAAAAAAACTGATTTTAACTTTCATATATTCATGTTAAGAATAATGTACTAAAGATATATTAACAAATTTGTAAACCAAAAATTACATCAATGTGGATCTTTCTCAATTAAAAAGAGAGCAATTCATTATAATATGATAAAGAAAAAGCTCTTGTGGATCCTTTTCTCAATTACAACATTATTGTGAGAGAGGCCGTCCAAGGTGTAGAACCAGAGAAAAATAGATACATGTTATATCGCCCGGCAAGTGTATAATTCCTTGCATTATGCGTCTTGAAATCCTAATTGCCATGGGACGAATATTGTGGTGTTCTAAGAGCGGCAGATCAAACAAGAACTTGAGGAGCTTGCACATATGTTCCAAGAAAAGAAATATGTTATCTTTAAATATTACATGCACATTCCTCGACAACATCCAAAGAGCCCAAAGTGACAGCAACCACCAACATTCTTATATCATTATCTACTGGAAATGGATGCTAGAAAAACTGCATTTATGCATTAATCGATATGCAAAAACATAAGTGTTTAACATATATCAACTCATCAGTTTGAAAATTAAAAACTACATTCTCTGGTATAATTGCTTACATCAGCTCATATATCTTAGGAGCAATCCTCCTACAAAAAGCAACAAACAAATAGAAACATGTTGTTTTAGCAATGGTCACTGTACAATAGTGTCACTTAGTACGACCATATCTTATGTTTGTCTCTCACTTTTTCCCTCAATCCTTTCTAGCAACATATTGTGCGGAGACTTGAACTATTGATCAATGTTACTCAACTTGTTTTTCACAATTTTTACTCTCTAAGCCATTAATTCCTTCTCAAACTTCAATTAGGAAATCATCTCTTTGTCGTCAAATGTGGAGTTAAATCCAGGCGAAGCAATTATAATCATCATCCTAAAATAGCCATATGCTGATGTCAAATAACAAGGTCAATATGATGATGTTAACAAAGGCATACATTGATGTTATCCAAAGTTGCAAAGTAACCTAGCATATAAAAATTTTCAAAAAAGAAAAGGTGAGACTTGGATATAGAACTATGCTCACGAATAAATTTAGACCTATAGCAATAAAATGTGAAAATGGCCAAATAGGTAACTCTGAGAATCTATTTTACCAAAACACCAACCCCAACCTCATCTCCATCCCAACAACACCAAAAACAAGAACACGACCAAATGTTGAAGAAGCACAAGATTTTCAACTTAGGATTCATACTGTTAATGCAACATCAGAAAATGGTGTAGTTCTAGAGGAGAAGCTGAGGTAATAAGTGAAAATAATTACACTTGGAGTCCCAACAAATGGTTTGAAAGACACAAAGCGATTGAAGGACATGTCATCATCATTTCGATGAGTCTAACAAAGAAATTCATGAGACATGGCTAAATGATTCAGCTTCCTCCCTTCTAAAATCCTCTCTTTTTCCAGCAAATTGAAACCCCCCACAAGTCTTCTAGAAACCTTGTTATTGGGTTATGATGATTATTTATTATGTTTAATCTTTTACTTTTTTTTCATTTCGCTATAAACCTAAAAAAATAGAAGCTGCACCTTCATGAGAGGGAAATAGCTTCTATCAAGAATCTAAAATATAACTAATTGGCCTCCTCTACAAAGAATGAAAAACCAGCACTTGATTGATCAACCAATCAAATGTTGCTTGATCTTTTATTCATACTAGGCATTACAAAATGCCACATGTTTACATTGCATCCATTTCAACTAAAAATGTAACATACAATATAATGTAAATTTTTTGGATATTCTCCATCAATGCATGAATTACTTCTTTTCAAACAATGATGGTGCTGGAAAAGCTTTAGAGATATATATATATATATATATATATAGAGAGAGATAGATTAGCTGAGGGACCAAAAACAGGAATAGGGGAATAAATGACATAGTAATTGCAATTTTACTCTTAATGTTAAATTAGGATATGATAGTCATAAGAGATAAATAGAGCCATTTTGGGCATGGAAATAGAAACCTTACATAATTAGAGGCAAAAGGACACCTCAAGTGCCAAAACTTGACACAAAGGGACACTTAAGTGCCAAAAATTATGAAAGTGACACTTTTTATGAAAAATGTGACACTTGAGTGTGACATTCGGCGAACTCCGCCGAAAATGCTAAGTGGCATTTTTTTTTTATTAATTTTCTCGCTTACTTGGCTTGCCGGAAGGTTGACTCAGCAAAACATACACAAAAAAGACCGGCCCTCGGCCGACCCTCCCCCACCTTTCAGCAACGACGGCGGCAAGGGCTGAGCCCTAGCCGCCGGTTGGCTGCCGCCTTCCTCCTCCTCCTCCTCCCCTTTTTTTTTTTAAATATATATAAATTATTATTGTTATTATTATTATTATTATTATTATTATTATTTTTATTATTTTATTAATTTTATTTTAAATTAAATTTAATTAAATTTATATTTTAATTGTTTACCATGTCATGCAAAACGATGTCGTTTTGCACTAAGTTTGTCGGAAAATTTGCCACACCGTTAGATTTTGGCCGTATTTTCTTGCTGTTGGCACTTAAGCGATCAATTTTGCTCCAATTTTGGCACTTAAGTGTCACTTTCATAAGTTTTGGCACTTAAGTATCCCTTTGTGCTAAGTTATGGCACTCATAATGTCCGTGTGTCCATAATTAGACCAATGTACACATGTAAAGTAGTTACAATCTACATCATTATGCTAAATGTTCTCATTAGATAGTATTTTCAAGTACTGATTCTTTAAAAGGCACTATAGGAATGAGTTAGAAGCAACAACCATATTTAATAAATATATAGCATTGTATCGACTTGTTAAGATGATACAGCCCAATTAATAACCTTTAATTTCTTTTCCTTCGAGTTAAGACAACACAACTTTGGTGCTTTACCTGCTCAGAGTTTGAGGGGAAAATTACTTTAACGGCCTCAAAGACTCTTCAACAGACTTTCCAACATCATTTTGAATGAAAGCCAATATAAATAAGCAATTAAATGAAATATGATCATGCAAATACACCTACAGAAGATTTTGACACATTTAGAGATTTTCTCACCTTATCGAGTTTTCCCTTAGAATTGTGATACTCGATAACTTGGAGGTTAGACTCCAAGAACACCTTAAACCTTTTCCTTATTGTTTCTACGGTGTCATCTTCTCTTCCCTTCAAAACCAGTCATAAATAGTGGAAAAACATCAGATTTCTAAAATGGTTACATGAGCTGGAAAGGTGACAAAAGTAGAAATGTGTGCTTGTATGGTAAAGGCGGTGAAGAAATAATTTCTTGACTTGATTCCTATTCAACAAGCGCCTTTCCATCTCTTCCTCAAAACAATAAAAAAACAACACGAATTCTGGCTTAATTTTGGTCTGTAGAAATCTCACGTGTTTTCCCCCTAGAAAGGAAGATCGACATGCAAAAGCTAATAGCCTCACATTTGAAATGTGTGGGATGATATTAGATTAGTTATAAGATTATAGCATTGCAATTCAAAAAAAACACGTATAGTCACACTTACAATAGCTTCAAATTAGCATGATTTTTCATTTCAAGGAAAACCATCAATAAGGAACTTGTCAACATATTTCTACGCTAAAAAGCAAATGCCGACATCTCGCTAGAAACCAACTGTAGCAAAACTGATAAACAAATCACTCAACCAAATTCAATTGTCAAAAAACTTATAGAGAGGGGGAGGGGTTCCCAAGTTTTGGTTTTTGTATGTATATGGCAACAAAAGACACCATCTCTCTTCTGGTACCATCTTCCATCTCCATGTTTCATTTGAAAGGCAAAACATTTATGTTTCTGCATGAAATCAGCTACCTTCTAGTGCATTTCACGCCACTTTTTATGGTCGTGTCATTTCAGAACCTTCCTCAAACTCCCCCCTCCCCCAGCCTCTTGTCAAATGTACCACCTCCTATATGGGTACACCATATTTTCCTAATTGGGAGAATCGTAGCTTGAAATTTCTTCCTTTTTGGAGAAAAATGCAAAAATTCCTATTTTCATGAAATTTCGCTCCATTTTTATCCCCCAAGTGCTCTCTCACTCTCTCTCAGAAAGCTTCTATTACTCGAGCAGCAATATATACTCATTAAGCATGGCATCAAAAGTATCATTCATGAAATCACTACACACTTAACAATCACAACTAGAAAATGGCATGCTAAGAAGGAATCAAATCAAAAGAACTTGGATGTAGGATGAGATGAGCAACTAGGTTCTCAGCAAAGAGGGAGGTGAGCGCGAGAGAGCCGAGCGACTCGATTCAATGAAGAGAGAGGACACCAAGAGAGAGGCGAGCACAATAGAAGCTAGTGACTAATGAGCGATGACAGAAGACGGCCATAAAGCGGCAACCAAATAGGCAAGTGATGAAGAGCAGCAAAATTAGAGGCGAATTTCAGAGGAGTGTAACAAGAAGATGGCTTTCATCTAGGGTTTTTAGCTAGAAAATGGTTAAACTTGGAATTTCAATAAGTTGTGAGGGCAACAAAGGCAATTATAAAAAAAAATTCATTAATGAGAGCCATCGACATGTAAAGAATGTTGAAATGCCCAAGGTAGCCTCATAGCTGCCTTGGGTTTTCAGCCTTCCAAAGGCTTGCTTTCCCTTAAAGATATTTACAAAAATTTTTCCTAAACACCCATTTTTAGCCCAAGTGGCTTTGGAGGCTCAAAGTGGCTTGGGAAAGTTATTCCCAAATGCATCCATAGTGGTGGAAGCTAATTCTACTGATTATGGCATACTTGTTAATGGTAACGAAGTGGAAGAAGAGTTGGGTGTGAATGATGAAGGAACTCCATTGGCTTGAAAGGCAATTGTGGGGCCAGTGTAAATATCCAAATTTTGTCTCATGGTGATTACTTGATTATGAGAATCTGTCACGCCCCGATCCTCTGAGCGCGCGCACATCCCTCCGTGGTCGATAGAAATATGCGACTTCCTAGGACACGTCACCGACCCATTCTTTTTATTATGCATGCGGAAGCGAAACAAATCCCCTGACAACATTTAACTTGGGATAGAAAAGCAGGCAATTAATCATAACCAAACAAGCTTTCTTATAAACACATAGGTTTATATACAACACTTTGGATTGTCTACAAAATAGACCGGCTCAACAAAAAGGGAAGCGTCCATGACCAACTAGTCGACACGTTCGCCGATTCTTTGGTCTCCACCTCCACAAATGTCCATGGCTTCGAGTCCTCCACGACCGTCATCTAAGGACCTGAAAATGTT
Organism: Eucalyptus tenuipes; assembly: GCA_014182365.1. Lineage (NCBI taxonomy): Eukaryota > Viridiplantae > Streptophyta > Magnoliopsida > Myrtales > Myrtaceae > Eucalyptus > Eucalyptus tenuipes. Next base: position 23,264,904 of record CM024538.1, on the reverse strand, counting down.
GAGCTCACGGCGGGGTGAGACTAAGATTAGGAAGAAAATACGCCTCAGAGCGTTCTAGCCACACAAATAGGATAGAGGACACAAAGCTGCCTTCGGTAAAACCTTCCCCGCACGTCGCACAATTCAATTCTCAATCAAACAATTGATCCAACGATTCAATTTAATCATACTATCTATCTTCTATTCCAATCCATACTATCTATCAATCAATACTATCTATCATCCCATACCGTTTATCAAACCAGTCGTTAATACGACATATGCTTTCCAAAGCTGCAATATATAGACGGTAGCTCACCAAAAGCTGTAGCTGATAGATAATATAATAGCTCGCCAAAAGCTGTAGATGATATAATTGCTCACAAAAGCTGTAGTTGATATAAGATATAATAGCTTGCAAAAGCTGTAACTGATATAATAGCTCGTAAAAGCTGTAGCATATATAATAGCTCGCACAAGCTGTAGCATATATAATAGCTCGCCAAAAGCTGTAGCATATATAATAGCTCGCCAAAAGCTGTATAATCAATAATAAACCAGAGAACTGGATAAACAATTCATTCAGATCCACAATACAAACTGTCCTACAAACCAATTACAGTGCCAAAAGCCGACACCGAGTATTTTCAAGTTAAATACCAAAACTTCTCCAAATTCACTCAATTCCACACTTTTAGAATAATTATCCACAATTATCATTTTCTCTCAATTAAACATACAATTAGCACAAGGCGATCGCACTACTTTGCGATACTGCAGTCAGTGCGAAATTCTAACGATCGGCCATCTCGGCATAATTTTCAAAAATATTAAATAATTAAATTTAATTCCGAAAATTAAATAATTAAATAATTAAATAATATATTATAATATAATTTAATAAAATAATATTTATAAAATTCTAAATAATTAATTAATTAAAAATAATTAATTAGTGCTTAAACAAGATTACACTAATTTAAACATACAATTAGCCCTAATTAATCAACCACTAAACTAATCATACAACTAATCTAATTAACATTCAAAAAATCTAATCTAACCACCTAAACCTATTTAGACTAATCTAAACACCCCTTAAGCATAATTAACTTACTAAGCGAGGATTAGAGGGTAAACTCACCGATTTTGCGAGCCGATGAGTCCACGGCGGCCACGACGCCAAGGCATCGATAAACCTCGAAGTGGCGACACCAACGGAGGCCGGGAAGGCACCTAAAGCGGGCCTCGAAGCCTCCAAGGCTCTGCTGTCTTCAGCTACTGATCTTGGACCGGAGAGGCTGGAACCGGTGGCGGTTGGGGCTGAAAACGGCGAGGCATGAAGGTCCGGCGGCTTGGGGGGGCGCACGACGGAGGCGACGCACCGGGGCCTCAACCACAGCGATCTAAGGCGGTCTCGAGGCTGGAACAACAATCTCGGACTCCCTCTACAACTTTGAAAAACTGGACTGCTGGAGGAGAGACAGAGCTGAACGGGCTTGGCCGGAGCTCCGGTGAGGGGTTGGCCGGCAACCGGCGGCTCCTGGGGGTCGAGGGGGACCTGCTGGTGGTTGGCATGGGTGGAGGAAGGGTCAGAATGGAAGAAAAACGGAAGAAAACGCTGAAATGGCAAAACCGGGCGAACTGCCAGGCGGACCGACGGACCGGCGACTGGTAACTTCACGCCGGCGTACCGGACAGAAAGCAGCTCCGTTTGGGGCGAGGTTGGGCTTGTTGGAACGGTCTGGATGTCGTCTTCGCGTTGATGGGTGGCTCGTTTGCTGAATCAACCGGGAAGTTAACTTTTTACTCGGATCTTTGGCGAAAGGTCGGCTGAAGCAGAAACTGGAACGAGGGAAAACAGGGGAGGAAAATGGTCCGACGGTGGCTGTACGGGCGTGCGACGGCCAAGGGGGATGAGTTGCGGTTTTCCTCTGGTTCTCTTGAGCTTTTCCTCAGCCTCAACCATGGAGAAATCCATGCTTCAAGGAGGAAGAAGGCTGCTGAAAGAGGGGACCCCAAAGGCCTCTCTAGCCCTCCAACACTTGGCCAAACACTTGAGAGCTTGCCCCCACCACTTGGGCTGTCATGCTCATCCATTCTCTCTCTCAAATCTCCTCAAGAAGCCTCTCTTCATGGCTGAAATGTTGCTCCCCCCATGGCATACGAATTTTGATACATTTCCCTCTTCAATCTTACTCAATTTCCATTCAATTCTCAAGCAAACCAATTCAATTGAAGCCCAAATAAATCCGCCAAGGTGTCCTCGTCCCTCTTATGATTTTTCCCATCATACAATCCAACTTGCATCCCAAAGATGCGATCAAAACCAGCCCTTTGACTTTCCAGAACAAAAACGGCCTTACTTTCTTTTTCCGCCAAAAATCTCGGTTTGTAGAAAAATCTTCTGAGGATGAGTTGACGTTCCCAAAATGATTTGTGACATAATAGAACTTCCAATTTCTGAAATTGAGTTCAATTTCTCGGTTAGTTTCAATCTGGCGCGACTTTAGCGCGTTCTAACCTACCGGGTAGCTTTTAGGAATTTTTGTGCAATTGACACTGTGGTTAATTATTTTCAAGCCACAAAGTGCATCTTCGACACATTGGCGACTCTCGGTTGTTGTGGAAATCTTGAGGTTTCAAATACGGACACAAGGTACTAAAACGACAGAGAAATCGGTCTAGTGCTGATCGACAAGAATTTTGCAATTAGGTGGAATCACCCACACTTAATCACATGGTTCTGTTGAATCGACCTATCTCCAGTCTTTAGTCGATCTGTGCCGTAATGACCCTTGCAGATTAGCACGGTCGAGCAGTCGTTTCCTAGTCGAATTCTCAAGTCTATTGCGTTTAGATTCCTTAACGGCTTCACCTGATAGGCTAGTTATCTCGTGAGTGGCCAACTCAGAGAAGAGAGCTATAGACACGAAGATGAAATGCCCAACTTATTCAATTGAAACTAGAATTGTAAAATCGGGATGTCACAGAATCTCCTATTCTAATTTCCATGAGATGTTACCATGATTTCACTTTAATTGAACTTAGTAGAGATAATATATTGTGATGTTGCAAAATTTGGTTGAACTGATCTCTTAAAACTAGTAGATGAAAAAAATATAGTATCTATTTCCTGTTATGGAAACATTTCATTCATATGTGCGTTGGGTTAAATCTCATAAACTTATTTCCTATTCATATTTTAAACCCAAAATGCAATGAAAGATTTTAAAGGTTATCTTTTACAAGATTAAGGCAAACAACAATCCTAGTATAACTGCATGGATGCATAACAATCCAAGTATAATTGTTGAAGAGAGAGCCTGCAAGATCAATTCTTTCACATACAAGATAGTAATCGATAGTTTAAGGCAACACGAACCCAATGGAAATTTCATTGGGCGAAAAAAAAAGAAAAGAAAGTAAACCCAAAACCGGATTTCGACTCGAATTATTGCTTTAGGTATTATACTTTTCGGGTTGGGTCGGGTTGGAACACATTGCCTTATGATTTGGGTCGGGTTGGATAATATCAAAACCTGACCCGACCGATTCGACCCATTGACAACCCTTTTTCCAAGGCGAGTAACACTATCTTCTATGAATTTCTAAACTCATGTCTTGAAGACGATATATATTTGATATATTATGAGTTATGAATAAGTATGTTGCATAAAATCTAGATTGGACATTTATTACGATTTGGTATTTGTGAATGGTTTGAGAATTATTTTAAGAAATCTATTGCAAAAGGTTATATTTTAATTTGTGACCTAGTTTATGAAATTGATTCTAAAATGGTTTGTGAAATGTATTGTGATTTATGAACTAGTTTTTAGATTTGGTTTTGTGGATTGTAAAGGATGTTGTTATGAATTTGTTTTAGTGCTCAATATTGTTGTGAGCCCAATGATGGGCTTGTGGGTATGCGTATATTAGTTTAAGATATCTTTGTTGTCCAGCTGCCAGCAATATAAGTGGAGATCTTGTCAAGGAAGGAGCTTGGCCACCTTATGACAAGATGTTATGTGTGACCATAATTAGATATTTGAACAGAAGTTTAGCCAATAGATGGACCATTGATATGTGATTTGAGATCCATTGATGTGTGATATGAATTTGATCAATGGACTAAACCATTGATGATAGTTGTAATATTATTTGGTTAACTAATGTTTTTGTATGTTAAAATAATATCTCATTTTTATCTTATATGTGTTTTGTACACTGGAAATAAAATAAATGAGTTTCGATATTATTTTGTGAAGTGCAAAATGGGTCTTCAATTTATTTAGAAAAGATGCACTACTCATTGGGTTGTGGTTGCTCATTCCATTAATTTTTCATGTTTTTTGATTTCTTGATTAGTGGCTGTTGGAGCAAGAGTGTTATGCAGGGACTTTTGGGAGTTACATTTTGAGTGATTTGAAACTACGTCCTTTGGGCGGAAAGATGGCCATGTCATTAATCCTATCCTTATAGGATTTGAGGTGTGATATCTTGTGGCATCAAAGTTTAGGTTTGATATTGGGGTGTAGATTTCATGGGAAGTTGTGTGCTTTTGTACTAGTTTATAATGCATTGATCTTTTGTTAGGTACTAGGATGTATGTCTCTTTTGGGGTTGAGGCATGTGCCGTGACGCTTAAGGGTGTTCAAGATCTTACATATGCTATGAATGCCAGTATGGGCTTAAAGGGTTGTAATATGGTTGTTGAATAAAGCCTTGGCATGCTAAAGTTGACAAAGGATGGTGTTACCTTGGCAAGAGGTGTCGAGTTCAAAGAAAAAAATTAAAAATATTGATGCTAATCTTTTAAATCAAATTGATCATCCAACCTTCTTTGCAATTCGCCTTTTGAATTAACACTCTGAAATCAATTTTTGAGTCCGCCACAACTGAACTCGAATGCTTTGTTTCCTCTATGAAATTATTCTTTGAAACAGATTTAAAGAGACCATCGCCTAAAATTGAAAATCAAAGGAAAATATAAAAATCACAATTTTGTTACCTTGTGAACTTGTCGATGATGTAGAACAGAGTAATGGATGGGGACGAGACGTAGACCCAAAAAGTCCCAGCAAACATAATTAGATTCGGGTTGACAATCCCGTTTCGATGACCCGTCATCACCAAATTAAATAGGCCGTGAAGATGAACCCTCCTTCCGCCATCCTTTTATTCAGATCGAAGCAAAAACAAAGCATGATTGAAAATAAGAGAATATTCATTGAAACTCTCGAGGACGCGCGCCAAAATTGTTCACAAATAGAATGGGGCCTTTCGCTGGAAAAAAAAAAATAGAAGGCTAAAACTTGTTGGAGGAAATCAACACTTTGAATAGCTGCGCGTGATGGAGTTGGAAGCAGGCGATGGCATTCGGGGTCGGGGGTAGTGGCGATGAGTCGATGGCGAGAAGAGAGATCGATTGGGAGGTGCAAACCTAGCAGACGTGACGGGGAGCGATGAGCAGTGAAGTGAATCCATCATGTTTTTACCCTTTTTTTCTTAGTTTTTCCATATTAGATATCCTATCTGGTTTGATTCCATCCTCTAAATGGGATTTTTTTATCCATACATATCCGAATTCAGTGTTCTCCCAAACATCGGATATGATATATTTATCCTATCCAGAGTTATATCTAGTCCACCAAATGCAGTCTTAGAGTTTGAAGACAATGTTAGAGATATTTTTTTGTATTACGATTGATTGTAATTGATATTATGCTTCTTTAAAATAGTGACCTAATAAAATTGTAAATAGACTCATGTTCTTTCATTTAATAATGTACAATAATTACATTTTTCTCTTTCTTTTAGTCACGAATCTCAGCTACACCGGCTCTTTGGGCTCAACAAGATGTAATTGCTAGAGAGAATAAATAGGAATTATATAAGACAAAATAAAGAAAAAAAGTTTAGAATAAAGATATACAAAACAACTTAATTTTGCTTAAGTTCTTCTACATCATATGCTAGTTGTGCCATGTAGGATGGGGGCGATTACTAGACCGTCACGTCAACATTTTCAAGTGAAAATTAACTGACATGATTATATTGAAATTTCACGAAAATAATTTAGGGAAGCATTGGAAAAATTAAAAAGTTTAGAGATAGGTGGAAATTTATATAATAGGTTTAGGACTGATTGAGTAATTTTTCTGGAAGTCAATCCAAATTATTTTAGACATCATGCTGCTGGTTCTTGTCAATTTGAACAACTATACGTTCAACATGCCCTATTAATGAAGTTTACTTTGACCGATTCATCAATCAAAAAATGAAATAGTCATTAACCAGAGATTATTAAATTAAGTTATTTCTTCCATCAACTCACAACAATGAACTAGATTAAGACGCACACATACATGTGCAATAACACGTACGTACGTACTTGTATCATGCCAAAGTATATTCAAATATGGGAATCGCTCGATTCGAAATTTTTCTGAAATGATAACAGGGAATTATCAATCTCGACAAGTTTCTTTCCTACTCTGTTATAATGGGTGTATCTAAGGATTCTTGAGAACTAATCCTTTATCCCTCGTGACGGTCAGATAAGAAAAAAAAAGAAAAAATCTCATCCATTGATCGTTGGACTTTTAAGATTTCGTGTCACAACCACGCTTTCATTCAATCATGAACACTTTTTAGGTATGTCTTTCCTTAGCACTTTATTTCGGACAGGGGTTAATAGTTCACCCTGTTCTGTTTGAAGTACGAAAGACCCACCCAATAAAGCGAACAAAATAGTCCATTCGTTTTTTTTTCCTGCGCGTATCGCCACTGGGATTAGTCCCAATTACTCTTCGAAATATGAGATAATAATAGAGTGAATCCGTCAAAGGTTTCTCCACCAAGAGCAGGAATGCTCTTTTATTATGTATGTGGATTACTTGGTCGATTTACACATTTCATACAGAAGTTACGAAAAAAATGCAAAGAGTCGTAATCCATTGAGAATCTACCTCTCAATTACTATGGAACTGCTCATGTATTGTGGGAAGAAATTTGATAAACCCCCCAAATTAAAATTTATTGCATCAAATCTCTAATGTGGTGCAGTAAAGTAGATCATCTGTCACTATGCATTGTTTAAGTTTCACACGCAAACATGCGTAGAAGCTTCCAAATTCATAAGCATACAATAAGACGAGAAAAACTACTGTAGCTTCTGTTTCATTTTTTGGGTGGATACGCTACATTATAGTCTATCTTATACTTACACTGAGGGCAAGTATATGAGAAAGAGTATAGTCCTCCTCCATGCCCGCATGACGGACAATGACCTAGGCACGATATCGGGATGCCAATTGGCGGCAGCTTGGCGGGTGGAGTAGGATTTGGAATTTCCTCCTTCTTGGCGGGTGGAGCCGGACTTTCCACCTTCTTGGCCTCCACCTTGGGGGGTGGAGTCGGATTTTCCTTCTTCTTGGCTGGAGGAGGTGGCGTTGCTTTTTTCTGGATTTTCTTCTCTCGCCTTCGGATGTAGTAGAAAAGGAAACCACAGAGCATGACGACAACAATGACTGCAACAACGATGACCCATGTTGGGGTGTTATTGTCGTCGCGTGATACAGAATCTGGATCGATCCATGTAGATGGAGGAGGGAAGTACAGGAAACCCGGATAAGTTTGTGGATAATTACCATTCTCCATTAAGAAAACTCTCTGCAGTTCAACGCAAGCGATGGACATATTCTAGAGGCGATGACCTTTTGATCATGATATGATCATGATGAATTGAGAAGATCATATGATTCGAGCGCGAGATTGAGATGATCCGACCCGGAATTCAGCGAGATATGATATAAGCGGAAGTAGGTGCTTGCACGTACCTTCGCAAGACGAACCGGGCAAACCAGTCAATGGTGTTGGTGCTCCAATTCTAACGCGACCTGCATAGAAGTGAGAATTTTCCTTAGGTGGACGACTCCTTATAATGGCTCTCTATGCCCTCCCCCATGTGTGGTTGTGTTTTGGTCAACTTGTCTCTTTCTTATAGTGAGGATGGACGTAAGATGAATGATTGAAGACGACGGGACAAAGTGTTGCGAAATTTCATATTATGTACCAAACAGCCATGATTTGATACTAATGAAATGATTTGCGGATACAAACAAACAATGAAGAATCTGGTGAACTCCCAAGTTCTTTATGAAGTGACACGATTACGATTTTCCCATTGAATTTAATCCATACATTTTTGTAATCATCTTTCTTCGTGTAGCATACGGTAGGAATAGGCTTTGTACTCAAATTATAATGTGATGATATATTCCAAATTTTGTGTATTTGAGCTTGAGTAACATATGCATAGAGGAATTATAACTAAGGAGATACCCTGGAGATGTAGCGGCAGAGGAGCCTCGCCTTTTGGCGAGTAGACCATGGAGAAAATGTTGTGTTGAAGTGAACGGTAGATGGTGTTAGTAAAATAGAAGTTTGTTAGATAGTTGATATATGTATCTATATTATGTACCGGTTGATTAAATATCAACTCATAGTTCAAAAAAGATTGAGCGTCTTTTAATGTGGGTTTTACGCGTATATTCCCACTTGACGATCCTCTGTTCCGGGAATACTTTCTAGATAGATGTCTTTCCCTTGCACTTCATTTTAAAAAAAGAATTAATAATTCTCTCCGTACAGATTGTAATACGAAAGGCTCACATAAAAAAAGAGAGAATAAACAGTCCTTTTTTTTTCGTGGGTATCGCCATGCTGCTTAATCTCGATCGCTTCCTCAGGAATAGGAGGCAATGACAGAGCATATCTGTCGAGGGTACTCCATCACGAGCAGGAACACTGTTTTATCATGTTTGTGGATTACTCGATCGATTTACAACATTTTGTATCGGAGTTACGAAAAAATGTAAAGAGTATAATTTGTTGTGTTCCGAACATGTATTATTATAAGTAATTCGACAAACCCTCCAACACAAAAACTATTTATTGGATCAAATCTCTAACGTTGCACAGTAATACAGGCGATTTGCCACCGTGCATCATTCAAGTTTCAACTCACAAACATTCACAGAAACTTCCAAACTAATAAAATATTGTATTTTCTGTCTGATTTGTTGTTTGGATGCACTGCATAATGTTCCATCTTTTACTTGCACAGAGGGCAGGTATATGAGAAAGAACATAGTACTTCTCTATGCCGGCATGCCAGACAATCGCCCGGGAATGAAATCGGGATGCCCGCTGGCGGCGGCTTGGCTGGTGGAGCTGGATCAAGCTGGCTTTGCAGTTGGCGCAGGTGTCGGTGGCTTTGCACCAGGAGCAGGTGCAGGGGGTGGTTTTTGCCAGAATTTCTTCTCTCGCCTCAGGAAGTAGTAGAAAAGGAAACCGAAGAGTATGACCACGAGAAGCACTATGCAGACGATGACCCACGTGGGAGTGTTGTAGTCACAATCGTTGGATGATACCGGATTCGGATCTATCCATGCCGATGGAGGAGGGAAGTACGAGAAACCCTGATAATTTGGTGGATAGTTATTCTTCTCCATCAAGAAAACCCTGCGGTAGTTCAATGCAAGCGTGAGTTTACAGACCTATCTTGAAACATCAATTCATACGAGAAAAGGTAATAATTCCTCAAAAAGATGGTACTTTCAAAAGTAAAGAAACCCTTTTCGATCGTGACGAACTGAGAAGATTATACGACCCGAGCACGAAATGGAGATGATTGATAACGGACTTCAGCAAGATTTAATATGAGTCTGAAGGACGAGCTTGTAGGTACCTTAACAAGAAGAGCTGAGGAAACCAGTGAGAGATGTTGTTGCGATGATTCGTCCACGAACTGCAAAGATATGCGAATTTTTGTTAGGTGGGCTCTCATTATCATGGGTGGGTGCGTTTCGGTCACATCACTATTTTTATGGTGAGGAATTACGCAAAAACGTAATGATTGAAGACGACAGGAGAAAGACTTGGCAAATTTTTTTATATTACGTACCGAACAGCCATTAGTGGATGATATTGAAATTGCTTATAGATACAAACAGACGATGAAGACATCAATCCACGGACGGTGCTTCGACGAAGGACCACAAACGTTTAAAGGTTGGACGCTTCTTGAGTCCTGAGCAGGAACGCTAGATTCCACAAGCTCTTTATTTAAGTGACATCAATCATCTTTTGTCACGTAGCATATGGTAGGAATCAGGTAGAGAATCGTAATATATGCGATGACACTGAGGAGAAATATTTTGGAGATGTTGAGGCAGGGAATCCTTGCTCTTTGACATGTAGACCATGCAGAGAAGCTCTTCGAGTGAACGGCAGATGGTGCTAGTGAAGTAGAAGTTTGTCTTTAGATAATTGATATATGAGTTTACATAGCATAAAACGGTTAAATACATAATCAATTCATGATTCAATGACACGGCCGCTTTTGGACGGGATCGAGTCCAAAACCAAGTGCTTAAAACTGTGGGTTTTAGGCGTAGGTTTCCTTTTGACTATCCTCCATTCAATGATGAAAGGGTAGAGAATATAGTCAGTATTGACTTTTGTACACGTGATGTTACTCCATCAATAATGGCTTTTGGACAAGAGTCGTGGAAGGAATAGTATTGTGAGAATTTACACCTGGGATGACTTGCTTCCTTTGTTTTTTATGCTGCTGTCAGTGCCCGGTGCTAGTTGGCGATGCACTGATCCCCCGAATTTGTTAGTCACCACACCTCGACCATATCGTCTAATCACAGTCACACAAGTCTGTGACTATTGAAGATGACGAATATACGATGAAAACTCGTGCTCTCTTCCGATTCATGCGTTTCTTTTTTTCCCCCAATTGCATGAATCGGCAAAGGGTTGACAGTTTTACAGCACAAGAAGGAGAGAAATGAGGAAAATTGAGAAGTATAGTGTACTTCGCATTGTTCTAGTGGTGCCCAGTTTATTGCTATTTAGGGTATTGTATGTGGACTCCAACTTCTTCCCTGTAGCTACAAGACGGGCATCTGAACTTCTCATGATACAGCCCTCCGATGTATGGACATGATGGGCAAGCAACTGGCAACATTGGTCCTGCGCCACAACAAGGACCGGGTGTCTTTATTGTCAGAGCCTGTGGTTGCGGCGTCTGCGGAGCTAACTTCTTTGGTGGTCCTTCTGATGGTGACGTTTCTGGGCCTGGCTTCACATCGGATGTTGGAGACGGGGTCGTCTCTTTTTCCCGCCGTTTCAAAAATATGTAGAGGATGCAGCAGAACAAGAGAACGGCGATGCCTATGGCCACTTTGACCAATATGGGCACTTGCGACGATGACGACGACGACGACGCTGATGAGGGATCGAGCCATGCTGGTGTTGGTGGTGGGTAATTTTGGAAACTGGGAGTTTCAGGTTGGCAACAATTGCTCTCCATACGAGCTTAGCCACCTGAAGATTGAGAGGAAGATTTCATTTTCTTTTCCACATTGATTCAATTTGTTTCGGAAGCGAAACATCATCTAATGCTACATAAACTGGACGGAAAATTCATTTCTTGATGGATAATGCACATAAAACGTGTATAGAAAGCCACACTCCGATAGTCCCCTTAGTTTTCAAAGTAACATGGATTCATGAATTTGATGTCAAATGTGCATGCCGTCATTTCTTGCAAAACCCTGTTTTCGCAATAAAACATTATATATTCAATATTTTCAAAGTCTGTCTACTGAACAGTTCTACTAGAGGAAGTTGAAAAACCGTTCTCAAATACAGTCAGTAAATGCAAATGCGCATGGGTACTTAAGAGAGAGAGAGAGAGAGAGAGAGAGAGAGCTGTTGGAGCAGAACTTACAGAGAGCAGTGCAAAAGAGAGAGACACTGAAGACAAGTCAACTCGTGGAGTTCTTTGAGCTCCCGCAGCATTTACACGTTCATACATTTGGCGAAGATGATGAATTTAAGACAGTAGGATGTTTATTAATTTATGGGGATCTAGGACTCAAAATTAAATGGTTTCTAGTAGAAAAGGCATTCTAATTTAGAGTTCCTTCCGCGGGTCAACGAGTCCACGCTAAGAGAATCAAGTAGCCAGCTAGGTATCTTCCCAATGATTAACAGCGACGACGTTTCAGCATCAGAAAGCACATGCGTGCATGGTGATCATAGCAGAACATTTTACATAAACTGGCAAATGCATTTCGTTGTTGCTTGTTAATGGTTCAACTCATCCGTTACCAGATGACATAGCAAGAGATTCAACAGACTTTTTGTAACGAGATGCGGGTATTGAGTATTGACAAGATGTCAGTGGTCATGAAGCTATCATTTCCAGATGGGATGTAAGTTCTCCCTTCGTCCAAAAAGTCGAATCTATTTGAGCCTTATCTTTTCTCTTCACTTAACTCTTCCACTAGTTTCTTTAGCAAGTAATTACAGTGGTAACAAGATGATAATCCTTACAACACCTACACTTTACCATTTTGTTAGGCGGGCACTATTTGATTCCCAATCATCGTCAATGCGATGCATGTACGAGGAAGTGACATAACACTCATGTCGGAAGCCCGAAACGAATTTCCTTGGCATGGGAGGTGATCAGCCGGCTAGACAAAATGTTCGACCATGTCTTGTTGATCGGGCGGCGACTAGGCACTTGGACATTCAATCGAGATTGAATCGAGGCGGTATTTCCATGTCGCAGAACAAATGGTTTCCCCCTACCCCATTCCAAAGTTAGAAACCCCAATGACACTCTCACATTGCCAGTAAAATAATAATGCAGTGACTTCAAAACAGACCACTCTTAGCAGGTCCTTCTTCGTGGCAAATGCAGCGCAGGGACAAAACTAAAAACCAATAGCCAAATGCTTAACTGGAAGCATGTGCTGTCTCTTTTTATTTAAAGATTCTTGTTAATCAAGCCGACGTCGTTGACATACGACCAATGGCACGACAAAAGATTCCTATTCCTTTGGACCGCATGCGAAACCGATCTCTTACCATGAAGCAAATGTCGTCTTCGACGAATGCTTTCAGAATCATGCGCTGTTAAGTGGTCCTCAAGCTATTTCCTTCCACATAAGCTTCGAGGCAATTATCAAGAAGGGAAAATGCACATGTTGCTTTTATTTGTTTTATGTGGTGGTTTGGCGAATATAAAGTGGTTGAGCACATAAGAATATCGCTTACAGAACAGACAAAGCGTGGGATCAAGAAAGTAATGGTCATAAACAAAATAAAAGAAGAGACTGCTCTTTGTAAGGTTTCGAGCTTACCCGGGGTCGGGCAATGTTCGATATAAGTATAGCCAAAATACGAGCTATTCAAAGTCGTTTCCTCCTTTTATGTCTTGTAACAAATCAATCTTTTCCGCTCCACCCGCAGAAGGAAAACATAAAGAACAGAGAGGAGAGTGCTCGTCATTATTTACGTCCGCCAGTGACAAATTAATGTACCCTTTTTTTTTGTCGGTGTATGTTTCATGCAGCAAAAGCTTTATATAGACAAAGATGTGCAAAATTATAAAAAAGCCGCTATTTCCACTCCATTTATTACTAAACCAAAATTGTTATAAATAGTTGACCACAATACCCTTCAACGTAAAACTTCCAATTTTTTAATGACAGCGTCATTTTCTTCACCATTTTGATTACGATACTCATTTATTCAGTTAAATAAAAAGAGGGTGCTATCTTCACCACCATTTTAACTAAGAGGCTCTGTTTTTTTTTACTAAGATACTCCTTTTTCCATTTATTTCCTCGTCGTAGGATCTCTCTCACATGCCCTCTTAGCCCTGTTAGTGAGCTCTTGAGTGAGGGTTGGAAGGGCACGGGTTTAGAGCTGGAGGCAAAGAGGAGCGGTGGTCGAGGGCAAAGGTGGCGATGCAATAATGGAGAGCGAGATGCAGATGCAGTAGAGTGGATTTAAGGGAGAAGAGTAATGATCGTGCCGTGACAGTAGAGGTGAGTAATGAGTCATGCACGCAATGGCGACAGCGTGTCGAAATCAGGGATAGTAGTGGTATTTTGTGGTGGGCTTGGCACGAGGGCGGGGCTAGGGGCGAGTTCGTTTGAGGTTTGGAGGCATCAAGAGAGTCTGATAATTGTTTTAGGAGACAGTAAAATCAATGGAATTTTCTCTTATGCACATTTTTGCTGTGAAGCAAAAAAGCAATACTTTAAGTCGCAGCAAAAACATCAACTTAATGAAGGAGGGAGGATGAGACCCCGCCATGAGCAAATAACGAGATAATAGTTGAAAAGTTGAATTTTAGTTTGAAGGGTATTTTGGTGAAATATTTATAAAGGAATGGTTTTAGCATTAAATGGAGTGGAAATAGCGACTACCTAATTATATCAATAGGGAATGAGAGAACTATAGCAAGGCTAATTCTAGGAGAGAAATTATTAAAACAATTCTAAACTTATTGCAATTTTTTCAATTCAGCTCTAAATCTTTTGCAATTGTGTTAATTCAATCTATTTGGTCAATTTTGATCAGCCGACGCTAATGTGGATGATATTTTAATAATATTTTTTTTCGAATTTTTATTAACTCTTTTGTTTTTAATCTCTTTCTTCCTCTTTTCTCTAGCTGACCCAGGCGAGTGCTGGCGAGGTTAGCCTCACTGTCCAATGGCGGGCTACCCTTGCCATGGCTTGTTGAACCTTGCGGAAACGTGGTGCAAGTATAACTCACGAAATATGACTTTCACTATTACAATATTTCCTTACACCACATACAATACTCAGACAATTCTACACAATTTCTCTCACACTCATATGCATACATAACACACTCTACAACACACTCTCAAGACCCCTACACACACCGCACTCTACACTCACGCCACCCACTACACCCACGCACACCCTCTTGGACTTCTTACTCACACACTCTTAGTTGGACACTCAAATGAGGAGCAAGTTGCTCCTATTTATAGGATGGAAAGTCCATGACTTTCCTAGCTTTCTACACTATTCTAGAAGTATTATTATTTTATTATAGCCTCACAACTAGATTTCTTTGGAGAAGTCTAGAAGTGGCGCAGCTGATAGATTTTGCTAGAACATTATGGAGAAGGGAGAGTTCTAGAGAAATCCAGAGAGAGAGAGAGAAATCTGGAGGACTAAAGAGGGATATGGAGAACTCTAGAGAGAGAGAGATCTAGAGAACTCCAGGAGAGAGAGAGGCGGTGATCTTCAACACTCCCCCTCACCGACTACTCTCTCTCGATATAGTAGCCATGCCAATATTGCTTTTGGACTCTTCAACTATCTTCCTCCATTCAACATATTGCGAAGCTTCCTCAGATGTGGATGGCTCTATGGCTCCATCTTCATATGCTTCTGTTGCTGCGACTTTCCATCGGACTTTTTGAAGCTTGGGTTTCTGCAGTGTCAATTCATTATGCCTTTTAGTCTCCTTTTCCTTTTTCTCACTAGATTCGGTCTTCGTATTCGACATATCTCCTCTAAGAATTTTGAGATTGGAACTCATGCGGTCAACCTTCTCATTCGTGACTTTCATTTCTGCTTCAATCGATTCAATCCCATCCGAAGCACTTCAATGTAGACCTCTTGATCCTTTTCCTCATAAAATCTCTTTCCCTTGATCTTATTCCACCGATCCTTACACCACGGGATGCGGGGTGTAGATGGCCTCCTTTTCTCAAAGAAAACTTTCTTTTCTCCTTCATTTGTTCGTTGTCTCTTCCGATATGATTAATTCGGAACGTCATAGTGGGCTTACGCAGCTTCTTGAACTCACATCGGAACTTCTCTAGCTCCCTTTCTTTTGCCCCGAGCTCTCGATCCTTCGCCTTATCATTTCTTCAACATATTCTCCATCTTCGCCTTCTCAACTTTTAGTTTCTTTATCATCTCCTGCATTTCTTGCAGTTTCTTTTCATGATTGCTTGTTGGCGTTGTTAGTCACTTCTTTGAGTTCTTCCTTAGCTTGCTCTTATTCAGAGTTGTGATAGAACTTGTTGAATTATCCAACTCAATTATACAAGCAGTTGCAAGCTTTTCTCGTTCCTTCACTGCAACAGGCGCTTGAAAGTCCCATTCTTCTTCGCTTTCAATCTCCTTGTAGGAAGTGACGACATTTCCTTCTTCCCGCCTGTACCAACATAATCTAGCAATATGTCCTACCTTGCCACAATCGTAGCACCGTTTGCTATGACTTTTGTTGCTCTTGTCTTCATCGTCGTCGTCGTCGCGATCTTGACGAGCTCCCCCTGGCTGATAACCCTTCTCTTCTGGTTGCGTCCGCCAATCTCCATGATTTTTCCATGGTTTGCCATCTCTTGCACCTGCTCTATTTCTATTTTGGTCCTTAAACCCTCTTTTATTACTGAAGAGGGCACTTTCATCCTCCTTAATTGTGACCTTAGGGATTTGTTTATCTAAGGCCTCTTGATTGGCCAGTATATTTTCCAACTCAGTTAGAGTTGGCTCATTTGCCCATCCACGGGTGGTCGTAACAATACCGTTATACTCCGGCCTTAACCCGTGAATTATTATTCTTCTCATTCTTGTCTCGAGAGATGGCATTCGAGGATCTAATTTTGAAATTTCTTTGCAAATAGATTTAACTTTAGAAAAGTATTGACTTACCGTCATACTTTGTTGCGAGATTGAGAGGAGCTCGTTCTCTAGGCATTGTAACTTGGCATCGTTTGTCCTCGCAAACAGCGTCGCCAAGTTATCCCAGGCGTCTTTCGGGGTCTTCGCACTCTTTATGTGTTGTAATAATTCATTTTCAACAGTTACGGCAAGAACGTAAAGAGACTTACCTGATTTGACGTTCCACTTTCTCAAATCACTATCATTTGTGGGTGGTGTGGTGTTGTTGCCGCCAACGATATCCCATAAATCTTGTCCAAGCAAATAATACTGCATGCGGGTACTCCAATTATTATAATTGAAGTTGTTGAGCTTCTCCATGCCGTTCACCAAACTCGAGAAATCCGCCATCGTGACTTGAGTATAATGCCCCACACTATATCAAGTAAGCCTGGTCTCGGACCAACCGACTTCACAATCCCGGATTGTGCACTGGCAGAACTCCGACGTCCTTCGCTTCTTCGCTCGACGATCCCTAACCGCCTACTCACTTACAATGGTCCCCGGCCACTGTCTTCGCACGGTCTCCGATAACCTGCTCTGATACCACTTGTTGAACCTTGCGGAAACGTGGTGCAAGTATAACTCACGAAATATGACTTTCACTATTACAATATTTCCTTACACCACATACAATACTCAGACAACTCTACACAATTTCTCTCACACTCATATGCATACATAACACACTCTACAACATACTCTCAAGACCCCTACACACACCGCACTCTACACTCACGCCACCCACTACACCCACGCACACCCTCTTGGACTTCTTACTCACACACTCTTAGTTGGACACTCAAATGAGGAGCAAGTTGCTCCTATTTATAGGATGGAAAGTCCGTGACTTTCCTAGCTTTCTACACTATTCTAGAAGTATTATTATTTTATTATAGCTTCACAACTAGATTTCTTTGGAGAAGTCTAGAAGTGGCGCGGTGATGGATTTTGCTAGAACATTTGGAGAAGGGAGAGTTCTAGATAAATCTAGAGAGAGAGAGAAACGGAGGAATAAAGAGAGATATGGAGAACTCTAGAGAGAGAGAGAGAGAGAGAGAGAGAGAGAGAGAGAGAGAGAGAGATCTAGAGAACTCCGGGGAGAGAGAGGCGGTGATCTTCAACATGGCTAACTAAGGCCTTGCGCAACTGGTGAGGCTCGCCTAAGCCAAAGGTCGCATGAAGTTGCGACCTTCAACCTTGTGGCCTTTGGCGAGGTCGGGCATTGGCCATGGTCGGCGAGGGCGAGCCTCACCTAGCCACTGGCCATCCTCGCCAAAGGCCATGCAGGTCATCGCCTCTAGCGAGGTCAGGCCTCCCCCATGGCCGGCGAGGTTCAACCCTCGCCAGCCCAGCAGGTGGCTTGGGTGAGGTTGCCTAGCCATGGCCAAGCTTACTTGAGGCCGGCGACGTTGGCGATTGGCTAGAGGAAGGAGGAGGAAGTGAAGGAAAAAGTTAATAAAAATTCAAAAAATAAAATATTATTAAAATATTTTCCATGGCGGTGTTGGTAGGATGGACTGAGTTGGAAAAATCGCAATAGATTTAGGATTTTCTTTAGTAATTTTCCTGATTTTAGGACAATATAAGTGGGCCAAGTTATTCATATGAGGGTTTTTAAGGCCCACGGATTGACCGTGTAATGGCATTGTTATAAGAGAAAGAATTTCACCCTTTTAAACCGAAGACGTTAGTCCCCTTGTCTCTGCCGCATTTTGGGCTTGCTTTGAAACGGGCTTTATAGTCCACAAACATGTTTGTTCTTTTATTTTACAAAAAGCCCATAGACCTGTTTTTCTTTTTCTAGTTTGGTCCATGCACTTAGTTTGCCGTCAGCTTGGATTGAAACCCATTTTCTCTTCGTTCCCCATTTCTCCCGAGATAATCCATGAAAATCAATGTTTATCGATTAAAGCCGCACACGGTTGGCGGACTTTGGTGTATCTAGGCGGCGGCGGCGGCACCCCCACATTCTAGAATTTCAATGAAGGGTTAACATCTATTTTAATCACCTTGACTTTTGGATTAATGTTTCCTTTTTTCACCATCTAAATTCTTAGTCCACCTTTAGAATAGCATATTTTCGCCAAAGGTGTTGCCGCATTTTCACAGTATAATGAGTTTTTGTTCTACCGATAAAACTAGCAAGACACAAAGTCCTATATTAGCACCCACGTCGTTTAAGGGTGCGCATGATAAAATTTCCGTAACATAAATCAATTTCTATTTTATGAACGACTCGAGCAAAGTAATGCGTTTGATAACGATTTAAAATTTTTATTTATGAAATAAAAATTCGTTTGATAACGAGAATAAAATTTCTAATTCTAGGAGCAACGATGGCGGCGTCGGCGGCTAGAGTCCGACGTCCGGCTACCGGCGTCAGAGAAGCGGCGGTGGGTGGTTGGAGTCCGAAGTCAACGTCCGGCGTCGGCGCCGATGTCCGAGTTCGGTGTCCGGTGATTGGCAACTAGCGTCCGACGTCCAGGAGTCCAACGGCGGTGTCCAGGAGTCAGCGGCGCCGGTGGTTGACATCGACGGCCGATGGCAAGTGGTGGATGGTCGGCAATGGACATCTGGTGGTCGACGGTAAGCCTCCGACATCAAATGATTGGCGATGAGCGGCCAATGACTAGCGGGCGTTCGACATCGACGGGTGGCGGTCGTGACGGGTGGCGGAGTCGGATGGCCGGTAGTCGGCGGGGCGACAGGAGGCCGGAGGTTGGCGGCTAGCGGCCGACGATCAAGGCCGGTGGCGGGCGGTGGGTGGGCGATAGGCATCGGCGTTCCACGGGCGACTAGTGGATGACGAGCGGTACGAGAGTGAACGATGAGGAAAAATTTGATTTCTCATTTTTGTTCTAGAAATAGAAAAATTAAAAATTTTAGTTTATGATTTTGGGCCGAATCTATTTACGGAATAGAAATTTGTTCCAGAAATAGAAAAATGAAATTGCACTACTAAACGCAATTTACGTTCCGGGCTTTGTTTAGGGGAATAAAAAACGAGAGAAATGAAACGAAATGTTGTAAATGCGTGCCCTAAATCAAGTGAGGAAATATTGACAATTATTCTGCAAAATACATATATGGAAGTATCATGTAAAGGCAGGGGATAAGGAGGCTGCTTTTTAAGCCAGCCTAACCATGATATTTTTGAATATGGCCAAAGGGCTTTTAAATCCGGCAGCTTTGAGTTTTGACTTCACTTCCGCTCTCTTCCGTACCAGCGAAGTTTCTATGCCATCATTTAATCCTGGTTTACAATGTGTTGCCATTGTTTTTAATGCTATTTTAGGTGATTAAGTTGATGTCTGGTTAGATATCTTGAGTTCGTTGCGTTCTAAAAGTCAAAAAAATTGTCCAAAAGTGATAAACTTGTTGTATGGCTGTCAATTCGGTTGTAAATTTTTCAATTTTGTCAATTAAGTCTTAAACTTATTGTACAATTGTCAATTTAGTTATAAACTTTTCAATTTTATCAATTTAGTACTAAACCTTTCGACGATTGGTCAACATAGTTTTTCCGATCGATTTTGACCAAAAATCACTGACATGAATATCGGCCGTCTTACATTGTGTTAGGATTTTCAACCAAAATTAGCAAGGTTTAGGTCGACTTGGTAGATCGTCAAAATGTTTTCGACTTAATTGACGAAAATAAAAAGTTTATGATTGAATTTGTTGCCATATAATAGATTTATGACTTTTTAGATAATTATTTTTCTAAAAATCTTGCTTTTTTAATAAGCTATTTACGAATTTTAAATTGTGCAAGCCAAAAAATGAAAAAAAAAAAAAACTAAACCACTTATTCAACTCGGAGTCACCGACAAAACAAAAAGGTCATAGTCCAATAGAAGTGCCCAAAAAATACCATACTTTTGCTGAATTGGAATATGCCCAACATTGGAATACCATCTCTTCTTATTACGAGTGTCCTAATTCTTATCCAATTCAAAATCCCATTTGATTAAGATAATAAGAGTCAATTCAAGAGAAAGGAATAGTAAAAAACATGTTACTCAACATTTTCTTTAGCCCATCATGATAATGGAAGACAATCTGAATCAATCATCATCATCACGAGACCCATGGGAAGACCACTTCTCAAGATCCCTTTGCCTGTGGATTGTCATTAATTCTTGGAGACTCCTCATCAATGATGAATGTGGACAGTTGGCCCTAGCCTATCGTGCTAGGAACAAATTCATCTCTCGGTACTACTCCAGTAGATCTAAGTGATATCCCTTTAGGATATAGTGATGTCCTATCAAGTTCTTACCAGTCTCCTCCTCTAAAGTATTAAGACAATCGACATTCGAGATCCTCCCACCTGGATTTTTGCGACCTGCAGAAGAAAGTATGAAAGAAAGAGGAAGAAGGTGGGATTAGGATGCTACATTACGCCTCTCAGAAAAGGCGACGAAGACAGGATGCTCATACCCTTCATAGAAAGTGTATTAATAATGTGTCATGATAGTGTCACGCCCCGACCCTCGGTCTCGTGACCATCCTTCAACTTTGGTCGATTTTAAAATGCGATATCCCAGGACTACATATCGCCGACCCTTTCATTTTTGATAGCACATGCGGAAGCAGATTATAAAAATCCCAGAACAATAAAGAATGGGATATACAAGTAGGACTAGAAAATTTAACCTTAAAACCAACACCTTTATTTACATATACAAGTCATGCTAAAAAGGTTGGTTTCTACTCAAATAGATTCTACAGCCAAAATCATCAGATAGGATTGGCGACTCAATTCTCATCAGGGTCCTACTCTGGATCATCCTCGTAGTTCTCCTCCAGATACTCCTCTTCGAGTTCTTTCTCCTCGGGTTCTTCATCGGGTCCCGAAATGTTGTCCCCAAACCAGGATGAGACTATGTCTCGCAGTTCTACCCCCAAGACCCGATTAGTAAACTAATACACCTTAGGGTTGCCTATGCACAACATGAGTCGAGAACTTACCTTGGTCCATTCCACCTGCATATTAGTACAGATCCAATAGACATCCAAGCAATCACATCGGCGATCGAAGCATCGATCAAATCGACTAGGTCGATTACGTCTCAATCAAACCATTCACCGGTCATTTCCATTCAATCAATCAATTCACAACATTAGATCAAAAGCAATGATCAATCGACAGTCGATTACATATCAACATGACCACTTAGGTCATTTCAATTATTCCAACTCAATTCCCAATTATAAATCACGGTCCTTAGGACACACTTATTTATAGGTGGTAATCACGGCCCCACCGAGCAATTTTCTTAGATTTAGTGGCATCACGGCCCCACTCGGCAAATTTCAATTTGTAGTGGCATCACGGCCCCACTCGGCAAATTTTAGTCTTAGTGGCATCACGGCCCCACTCGGCAAATTTCAATTTGTAGTGGCATCACGGCCCCACTCGGCAAATTTTAGTCTTAGTGGCATCACGGCCCCACTCGGCAAATTTCAATTTGTAGTGGCATCACGGCCCCACTCGGCAAATTTTAGTCTTAGTGGCATCACGGCCCCACTCGGCAAATTTCAATTTGTAGTGGCATCACGGCCCCACTCGGCAATTTTAGACTTAGTGGCATTATCAACCGATGCCCGGTTGTTCTTTAATTGATTTTCCAAAATTATTCAATTTAGGAATAAATCCTAAAATCACTCATAAATTAATTTAGCACAAAATAAAGCTCAATTAAATAAACGGACTGCACCACGATCATCGCATAAAATTAGGTCACCGGCCATCCTAGTTGAATTTCCGGAAAATAAATAATTAAATAATTAATTTAGAAAATTAATATTTAAATACAAGAAATTCAATTTAGCACAATATAAAGCTCGATTAAATAAACGGACTGCGCGATCGATCAGGTATAAAATCCCGGTCATTTGGCCATCCCAGGTTGAATTTCCGGAAAAATAAATAATTAAATAATTAATTTCGAAAATTAATAATTAATTCCTAAAAATTCCATTTAGGCCCGAATTGTCTAATTAACACCCGATAAGGGTCGGGAAAAATCCCAAGAAGCATCCAATAAATACTATAGGCAATTCTCTATCTAAGTACACTAACTATTTCACTAATATGCAATGCAATTCACTAATAATCCCTAATCCATTCTAATCTAACCACCTAATTACACTTAACTAACACTAATCAACCTTTAAGTGTAATTAGCAAACTAAGAAGGCATTAGTGAGTAAAACTCACACAAAACGACGGCATCGACGCGAGGATCGACTTTCCTCAAAGCGGGCCGAGCATCCGGGCTCGGGAAGGCGGCCAAAACGGGCCAAACAGTTGCTGTCATACCCATTTCTGCAACCTTCTGTTCGCTGCTGGTTGGGGCGGATCCGGGGCTGATTCGAGTTGGACAAGACCGGCGGAGGGCAAGGGGACTCCGGTGGGTCGAGGTGGCGGCGCACGGTGGCCGGAGGTGGCCGAACCGTGGCTTGTGCTGGCCAAAACGGAGCTGGACAGCAGCTCTGGAACAGCGAGCTGGGCGAGAGAGCGACCAGGGCGCGCGAAGGGCAACCGGCGAGCGGCGGAGCACGCGGGCGACGCGCGGGCGGGGCGAAGCAGCGATGGCAGCTCCGGTTTTCTTCTCTCGGCGCTGCTGTTCTGCTTCTGCGTTTGCTGGTTCGCACAAAGAAGAAAGGAGATGGAGGGAGGCTCTACGAAGGAGAAAGGGGAGAATCGGTTTCTCTCTCTTAGGGGGACCACTTCTTACATTTTCCTCTTTCTTTAATCCCCAAAAATGGCACCATGACCTCACATGTGATGTCATCTTCCACTCACCTCCAAGCTTCCAAGACAGCCTTCTACAATGGGTCCATTTCTTGTCACCATGGCAAGATACGAATTTCACTTATTTGTACATCAATTCTTTCAATTTCTCAATCAATTCCATTCAATTGAAGCTCAATTAAATTAACCCATGCGTCCTCAACCTTCTTATGACTTTTTCCCATCAAATAATCCAACTTGCTTCCCAAAGATTCGATCGAAACGGCCCTCCGACAATCTCGAACAAAAACGGCCTTACTTTGCTTTTCCGCCAAAAATCTCGGTTTGTAGAAAAATCTTCCGAGGATGAGTCGACATTCCTAAAATGACGCGTGACATGATAGAAACTTCCATTTTCGAAATCGAACTTAGATTGGCGGTTAATTTCACTCGGACGTGTTTTTAGTGTGGACACTGCTCTAGGGTAGTTTTAGAACTTTTAGGACAAATGACCCGTGGTCGATTTTCTTCGAGCCACGATGAACCCACTCGACACATGGCGACTCTCGATTGTCGTGAAAATATTGAGGATTCAAATACGGACACGAGGGTACCAAAACAATAAGAAAATCGATCTAGTCTTAGGTCGACGAGAATTTTCCAATTTAGTGGTGTCACCCACGATTGGCCACACATCTCTGTCGAACCAGCCTATCTACGATTTCAAATTGATTTTATCTTTGTCGTGCCGCAATGGCCTCTAAAAATAGTCGCGGTCGAGAAGTCGGTTACGGTCGAATTCTCAAATCCATTTGCCTTAAAGTCCTTAATAGCTTACCCAACTACTCTAGTTATCTCGTGAGTGGCCAACTCGAGAAAAACACTTGTAGTCACGTCGATAAAATGCCCAATTTATCTAATCGAAATCAGGACCCAAAAATCTGGATGTCACAGATAGTGTTTAAGATGTGTCACGAGTCATGCTGTGATAAATGTGACATTGATGAATGATGTTGTGATAAATGTCACGTTGGTAGGTTATGTTGTGATGGGAGCTGAAAAGTCTTCTCTCTCCCCCCTCTCTTTTCTCTCCCTTGTTTTCTTCAACCTCCGGCCATGAGGAAGGGTTTGAGCTAGTCTTACCTTCCTCTCCCTCTTTTATTAATGTTGTTTATGTTTTATTGTTCTTTTCTTGCCTTTTTTCTCTCTTGATTTAGATTTAGGAGTTCTCTTCTCTCGGTTTAGTTCTTAATTTACAAGTTTGAACACTCCCGATTTAGTTCTAGATTTCTGTGCCATACTCTCCTAATCGAGATCTGTGAGTTTAATAAATATGTTTTTGGGGATTCAATGTCCATTTGCTCTGTTCATGTATAGGTTCTTTGCTTCTGGCTTCAATGATGATTGCAAGAATTTTGACGTCTTGTTGAATCGCGAAGTTTTGCTCCTCCACATGTTAGAATTGTGTTTGTTCAACCTATTTTAGTTGTCTCTATATGACAATGGTGTAGAGGCCGAAACTAGACACACACTGCTAATTGGCAAAGTCGTGGAAGCATCAATTCACACGAGAAAAGAAGTAGTTCTTTAGAAGGAGGATACTTTATCAGAAAAGAAACACTTCTTTTGATCACATAAACCGAGAAGATTACATGGCCCGAGTGCGAGAAGGAGATGATTGAAAACGGAATGAAGTAGGATATAGCATGAACCGAAGAGTGGAAGGAGGTGCTCTCGTGTACCTTATCAAGAAGAACCGAGGCGAGTGGTGTTATTGGTATAATTCTTACGCAACCAGCAAAGGAGTGCGAATTTTCATTAGGTAGCCCCTCTTTATAATGGCTCTCTTCTACCCTCCATTATTGGTGGCCGCTTTTGATTGAAAAAATTACCAAAAAAGTTTCAGATTTATTGTAATTATGTCAATTCAATCATAAATATTTTTTTTTGTTAGTTGGGTCCTAAATCTTTTTGCATTTGTGTCAATCCACTCAATCCAGTCAAAATTAGTTGGCCGACATTGACATGGTTGCCTATTGTTTTATGTGCTAAGTGTAGGCATAATTGAAAAATCAAATTGCAATTGATAGGACTTGGAAGGGCCGTGCTAAGTGTAGACACCTCCTTCAAGGGGAATCGCTTAGTAATCCATTAACTTCTTTGCGAATCTAATTTGCCCTCCGGAGGTCATGACAACAATTGCTAAGGTTTTCCGGCACAAGGTGGAGATGTAATGTTGTTAGGGGCCTTTTTTTAAATTTTTTTTTTCTTTTGTCACTTTTTATAAGGGGTGTTACGAATAACCCTTGAGAACGGATACGTGATCCCTTATGACCATTGGAAAATGAAAAAATAAATCTCGTCCGTTGATTGTAAAAGTTTCAAGATTTTGTGTATTACAGCTATTTTATAGGAGTTAGGAGAAAACTCAGAGAGGCATAATTTGTTGTGATACCGGATTTCTCAATGGACCATAAAACTGCCGAATTCAATAAACCATCCAACACAAACATTATTTCCTGCAATAACAAAAATTATCTATTGCATCGAATCTGGCATGTTATACGATAGAATAAATGATCCGTCATCGCGCATCATTCAATTTCCACCTACTGTAACTTTATCCTTTGATTACGACTCGGACGACACGGGCAGCTTGGCATCGTCGATTAGTTCGATGATGGGTGGCCGCAGCCACGATGGCGGCGACAATGGCAACTGCACCACCGTTTTATATATATATATGAAAATTTCATCACAAAAAATTAATTTCATATTTATTGCAAATAACTGAATATAAGAAAATGATGAAAATAATTATTAGCAAAAGAGTAGATAGAGTTACCCACTATCAAGAAAAATTTAAATTATGAAAAAAAAAAAGCATTAGATGACATGATTGCACATAATTTCGTATACAAACATGAAAACTCTTGGGATTAAATGCATAATCGTTAGGGAAAAAGTTACAAAAAATCCCAAATTTTGGCCAGAGTAACAAATTTACTCTAAATTTTTTTTGTGACACAAAAAACCCAAAAATTTATTAATGTGACACATTTACCCCCACTTTTTTTTTGTGACATAAAAAACTCTAAACTTATATCCGCATGATATATTTACCCCAAAGTGTAGGGCATTTTCGTCTTCTACTTTTTAATTTTTTTCTTTCTTTTTTCTTCTTCTCTCTTCCCTTCGCTGGCCATGGCAGAGGGAAGCCAGACTCAGAATAGGTGATGTCACGCCCCGAACCCCGGGCACGCAACAACCCCTTCCTTGGTTGATAGAAAGCGACGTCCTAGGACTTGTCGACGACCATTCATTTGAATATTTCATTATGCGCAAGCGGAAACGAACCCTCTCCCAATCAAACAGACAATCAAGCAATCACATAGGGATGGAGAGATGAACAGCAGAAACCACAACAACTACTACAACAACAACAACATCTACTCGTATATACATTTTATATTGGATTAACCTACGGAGGATCGTTTCCGATCTACAAGCCCAACGAGAGGGGCCGATCCATCCTCTAAGCCGACGAAAAAGAAACTAGGCTAGGGTAATCCAACTATACACAAAAAGAACCCTCAGGCTCGGCACTACAGTCACTCGGATCCAATGGACTCAGACCCTGTCGAGTCATAGTCGGAGGCACACAGGTCGATCACTGGTGAAGCGAGGCTAGGATTCTGTACTGCACCGTCAGGATGGTCTAGCTCCATAGGATCCCGTCGGTGTCCTCGGGGTCCCTACCGGCGGCTCGTCAAAACCTCACGGGGGACCGATCGGCAAATTGCCATCACGATGAACCACGCCGAGAAAACCTATGGGATATCCATTGCCCTGGTCCCTCATCCACCCAGATGGTGGAGAGATACTTCTTGTAAAGATGCGCCTAACCTGGGAAGCGGTGGTGCGTCACGACAGGATCCAAGTCCTTAGGGATATCGAACCTTATTGGCGGAAGTGCCATCCTAAGGACCCGAAAGTGGTTATATAATAACCGGTGAGATAAAATCTCAGCGAGTCTTCCCCTAAGCCCCCAGTTAGAACACTAACTCAACTCGAGATATCTCTCCAGAACCACCCCACAAACAAACCATGACTAACAACCAACAATCAACAAATCGATTCGCATGCAACCTTACCCGGTATGCCATACCCTGCATGTTGAATCTCAGCACAATACACACAATGCACATGGCCATTAGATGACGCAGTTCATCAATCACATACGAGTCGCGTCACAAGCGATCTCACTTGGCCATTGCCACACCCTGCACGTTATCGATTCATGTGTGCGTGCCATAAACAATGTGCTCAACTCATGCACAGTCAATTTCACGCCCTGATCCTCGGGGACACACCCATCCGTCTTGCTCTAGTCGATTCTTAAATGCGATATCCCAGGACTATGTATCGCCGACCCTTTCATTTTAATACGCATGCGGAAGCAGTTATCAATCCCCAGACAATAAAACAATGGGATAGAAAAGCAGGCCATATTTTTCCATATTGAAATTCACAACCACACTTTTATATAGAGCATAACTCAAAGTACTTCACAAAACTATTCACAACATACTAGTCTCACACTTATCTACACTAAGACAAGGTTCACAAAAGGGATGGGATCTCAATCCTCATCTGGGTCATACTCATGATCATCCTGATCCTCCTCAGTCTCCTCTTCACTGAGTTCGTTCTCTTCCAGCTCTTCCTCTTCCTCTTCAAGTTCATCCTCGGCTTCAGATGCCGGCTCATCTTCAGGTACCTCCTCAGCTACTCCCCACTCTTCATCCTCCTCTGGTCCTTCCACCTCCTGCTCTTCAATTTCACCTTCCTCATTGTTCCAGTTGTCATCGTCGATCGAGTACACAGAAGTATGAGCTTCAGCCTCAAGTGTCGGATTTTGGACATCCACGACTGACCCATCCTGATGTTCTGCTGTACCCTCCCCAAATGCCTCTTCCAGAACGTATACTAGCACATCGTTCTCTGGAATGGGTCCTTCTCTTCGCCCGTCATGATACTCCTGGTACCATGACCGATAATGATGGGGTCTCAGGTCAGGTTCTCCCACATCAACCCAGACGATTGACTTAACCAAAATGTACTCTAAACCTTCTGGATGAGGATGAATATGGAAGTGGATCTCTAGCTCAGTCATCTCTTGGGGAATACCAAAATGCATAGCAGGAGGAGGAGGTGGAGGTGCTGCCATCTAGAGGCTTGAAATATTACCCCACAACCGAGATGAGACTATGTCTCAGCAAGTTCTACCCCCTAAGATCCGATTAGTAAACTAATACGCTATGGGCTGCCTAAACACGTACAGGTCAGAGGACTTACCTTGGCCTCAGATTCCACCTGCAAGTCAGTACAATTTAATATCGGCACCTATTTAAACCATACGGATCGAACTCATCGATTTCATGTCACTTGGACCATACATTCCCTGTAATGTATATCTAATTATTGAGCACACATGCATTCTCTTAGGCGCCAAGTCTGCCAAAGTGATGCATCAAATCACCGAGCCCACATGCCCTTTTTACGATGCCCGGGCCCACGTGCCTTCTCTTATGTACTAGTTCACCAAAGTGACGAATCAGAATACCAAGCCCACGTGCCCTTTTAGATGCCACTCTCAATCACCACTTTACTATCGATACTGACCATCAATACCCAATCATTTTCCAGTCAAATAATCAAAAACAACCATTTAGGAACATACCCTAAAAATTCACATTTAATTTAATTCGGCACAATTCAAAGCTCAAATAAATAAACGGACTGCACCACGGCAATCAGCATGAAATTTCGATCACCGTCCATCCCGGTTGAATTTCCGGAAAAATAATTAATTTAATAATTAATTTCGAAAATTGATAAATAATTACTAAAAACATGATATGTGTGACATCCTGGATTTTATCGACGCGCCTATGGGGCTATTCTCAGAGTTGATCACTCTTGAGATAACTAGACTATCTGGGGAAGCCATTAAGGAATTCTAATACGATAGACTTGAGAATTCGACTAGGAATCGGCTATTCGACCATGCTCATCTTTAGAGGTCATTACGACACAGTTAAAAAAATCGATAAGGGATCAGAGATAGGTCGATTCGACTGAGATGTGTGGCTAATCGTGGGTGACTCCACTAAATTGGAAAATTCTCGTCAGCCGGCACTAGACTAATTTTTCTATCGTTTTGGTACCCTGTGTCCGTATTTGAATCCTCGAGATTTTCACAACGACCGAGAGTCACTAATGTGTCGAGTGGGTTCATTATGGCTCGAAAAAATCGACCACGGATCATTTGCACTAAAAATTTCTGAAAGTTACCCGGTAGCCTAGGTCATGCTAAAATCGCGTCGAATTGAAATTTACCGCGAATTTGAAACCGATTTCAAAAATTGAAAGTTCTGTTATGTCACAAATCATTTTAGGAACGTCGACTTAGTCTTAGAAGATTTTTCTGCAAACCAAGACTTTTTGGGAAAAAGTCGGCATAGGGCCATTTTTGTCTAGAAAATGCCAGGGATCGTTTTTTATCGTGAAATTGGGATGCAAGTGGGATCAATTGGTGAGGAAAAATATCAATTGGATCAATGAGGTGTTGGTTGAATTTATATAGACCAAATTGAATTGATTTGAGAAGCTTTTGATGTCTAATTGGAGGGAAAACTTGTGAAATTCGTAGCCCCCCACAACCTATAACTTATGGACTATTTCAAGTGCTCTAAAAGGGGCTTTGGTGGCTGATTTTCAGCCATGGAACACAACTGGTGGAAGGGAATGGTCAAGGGGAGAAGAAAATAGCCTTGATGGCTTAGGCCCCCTTGGTTCCCTCATCTCTCCCTTTCTCCCTCAAGGCCGGTCGACCAGCCTCATTCCCCTTCCATTTGTGCTGCTCGAACCCCTCAACCGTAGAGAAGACTAGCTGTGAAGCCCTTGTCACCGTAGTTGCCCGCCGGACCATCACACTCTGTCCCCGCCCCCGCGCGCGCGCCGTCTTGCCTCACCTTGCCGCACCGCCATCCTCCGCCTGTTCCTTGGACGTCCCCTTGCCCCAGCAATGTCCCAAAGTCTTCCCCCTGACTGTCGGACCACCGCGAACCACCGTACCTCGCTACTTTCGTCCGTCAGGCTTGCTATAGCTGCTGCCGGTTCAGCCTTGCTGTTTCCACCCCTCCCGATTGTTGAGCAGCCTTTCTTGGTCCCAAGATCGCCAAGAAAGAGAGCAAGCTAGCAGAGGGTTTCCAACACTATTTGGCCCATTTTGGAGGTGTTTCCGGCCCTAAAAGCCAGGCCCGCTTTGGAGAAGATTGTTCCTTGTCGCGTCGTCGTCAGTTTGATCCGATGGGATCGTCGAACAAGTGAGTTTAACTCACTAATCCTTGCTTAGTAAGTTAATGATACTTAAGGGTTGATTAGTTTAGGCTAAGTATGGATTAGGTGGATAGTTAGATTAGATTAGTAAATTTAATTAATTACCAATGCATGTTAGGTGGATAATTAGTGCAATTACGGTCTAGACAAGCTCTAGTATTTATCTAGAGTGATTCAGAAATTTTTCGGGTCCGTCTTAGCGTTCAATTAGGTTTTTTCGGGCCTAAGTCGCATTTTCAGTATTTATTAATTAATTTCCATAATTAATTAACTAATTAATTATTTTCTAGAAATTAGCGGGATAATAGGTGACTGGAATTTTATGCTGATTACTATGGTGTAATCTATTTATTTAATTGAGCTTTAATCGGTGCTGATTGTGCATGAATTGCATTTTTGGAATTTATTCTTAAATTCATTTAATTTCAGTAATTGATTAGAAAATAACCGAGCGTCGGTTTACAACGCCAAAAATATTTTGGTGGACCATATAAAATTGTGCAATTTATGGAAAGGAAATTATTATATTTTGGCTAAGGCCGACTGTGTACCCACACACGATATTTTATCGAGTTTGATAAAAATGATGGAAATGTTGGATGGTTGGAATGATATACTATATCGGCCTACGGGTGATATGTCAGCTTTGGGTGAGCAGTATACTGGTATACTATATCGGTCTACGGGTGATATGTCTGCTTTGGGTGAGCAGTATACCTTGTTATCAGCTTTGGGCGAGCATTATTAGTATGCTATATCGGCCTACGGGCGATATGTCAGCTTTGGGTGAGTAGTATACTATATCATCAGCTTTGGGTGAGCTATACTATCTATATTTTCAGCTTTGGGTGAGCAGTCCTAGACTATGGTTGGACTTTTATAGATAGTATTGGTCGAGATGACCGGGGAAGGTTGTGATGACATGGAATCGATTGAGTTGATTGATCGATGATTCGAGCTGAGTGAATAATTGCTTGAATTATTGTCTGACAGGAAAGAACTGAGACCAAGGTAAGTCCTCTGACTCGTGTTGTGCTTAGGCAGCCCTTATAGCGTATTTTCTTCCTAGTCGGGTCTTAAGGGGTGAAATTGCTGAGATGTTGTCTCACCCCGTTGTGGGATAACATTTCAGGTCTATAGATGACAGCCCCTCCAGCTTCTCCCAAGCATTTTGGTCATACGAAGAAGTTCACAGAACAGGGTTATCACATTCTGATAACCAAGCACCTTGAAGGGTTAGAGTATGTAATGGTGAAATCCACAGTCTGGGTTGATGTGAGCTTACCTAAAAAGGTGCCCCATGAATACCGAGCGTGGGATCACCATTACAGTGATGGACGAAGAGAGGGTCCGGTACCAGAATCTGATATACCCGTATATGTGATGGAGGTTACGTTCGAAAAGGGGACAGCAGATCCTAAGGGTGGATCGGTGGTAGATGCGAAGGATCCCAAGCTCGAGGGTGATTCTGACTCTCTAGTGTACTCAGCAGTGGGCTCCAGCTGGAGCGAGGAAGAAGGAGAGATCGTCGAGGAGGATGACCCAGAGTAGATCGAAAACTCCCACCCCTGTTTGTTGAACTGGCTTTGAGTAGAACCTGACTTGTTAGTTTGTGTTGTATATATATAACTCAGTTTTTGTATATGTATATAAGTGTGGTTGTTTTTCAGGTTCGAGGTTTATGTCCTACTTTTCTATCCCATTATTTTATTGTCTGGGGGTTTTATATCTGCTTCCGCATGCGTATTAAAATGAATGGGTCAGCGATGCGTCCTGGGACGTCACTATTTAATTGACCAATGAGGGATGGGCGCGTGCTCGAGGATCGGGATGTGACAATACGTGCTTGCAAGAATGATCCCTTAAACAAATGCAGTCTTAATCTCATCTCCCGAAAATCAGTCAATTCCCATGTCTCTCGAACAAAACATGTTTTTCCTTTTTAGAACTCCACGCGATTCATGTGGATGTCCATGCAATGACACATCCAATTCACCTCATAAAATCAAAACACATGAAACAGACAATTTTTCACTCTCGGATGAACAGTGCTCGTGAACAGTAACTTGTGAACAGTGCGCGTGAATAGTAAAATTCCAGAATTAAATAATTAATAAATTAAATTCATAAATCATTAAAAACATTAATTAAAGTAAACAATCAATCAATTAAAGCTAAATATACTTAATTAAGCACATAAGCACAATTAAGCAACATTAAGCAAGATTAAACTAATCTAGTCTTTACCATCCATCTAACCACCTATCTTAGGGCTAATACAACTTAAGTAAATCTCCTAAACTAGAATTAACCCTAATTAAACCAACCCTAAGCAAGTTTAGGCACTAATTGGCGATTCACTTGTTAAGTGGGCCGGAGACACGGACGCGGCGGCGGCGACGAAGGCTACACACGGGAACCTCAACCACGACGATCCAAGGCAATCCCAAGCTCAAAACAGCAGCAACAACCTCTGCTTCTCACTGCAACTCTGGAAATCGAACAGCAGAGGAGGAAAAGGAGTTGGATGGGTTAATCGGAGCTTCGGCGAGGGGTTGGCCGGCAACCGGTGGCACCTGGGGGTCAAGGGGAGTGGCTGGTGGTTAGGCTGGGCGAAGGAAGGGTCGGAATGGGAGGAAAATCGCAGAAATTACGAAATAGTGCAGGCGGGGGAGCCGCGGGACGGTTCGGTGAGCGCCCGGGATTTTGGCCGGCCGGCGGAGTCGGCCCGGCGGCGCCGTCCGGTGAGCGGCCAAGTTGGTCCGTACGATTTGGGTGTCCCGAGCACAATCTTTGGGTGGCACAAGAGCGATTCGCATGGGAAGGCAACTATTAACTCTTGTTTTTGGAGGAATGTTAGCTAGAGCGAAGCGGGAAGAACGAGAAAACGGGGAGAGAGAGGTTGGTCGAGAGAGGGCTGAAGGAGGGGAGAGAGAGGGTGATGTGAGGGCTGCTGCACTCTCCATTAAGGCCCTAAAGCTTGCCCCAAATCCCCATGCAAAGATGACCTCATCTTTTCTCTCTTCCTTTTGCCTTATCCACACGTTTTTAGGGGCACAATGGGCATTTCCACTTTGCACAAATTCTCAATCTGCCCTTGGGCTGAAAATGAAGTGTGGGCCTAAGAAATGGGCTAGGAAATGAATAGGAATGGGCTTGGGAATTAATTGGGCTTGAGATGGCTAAAGATTAGACAATGGGTTCGGAAGGAGAAATGGTTGGTTGGGCCCAATGGGCTTACTTGCTTGCCTTGGGCCTACCACAGTGGCTGTCCCACCTTAGGCCTAAGGCCTACACTGGCTTTGCTCGGTCCATGTCCTCTCAAGCTCGATTCCTCGATCTGTAAGTCCCTTTTCCAAGTACTCGGCTTGGCTGGCATTGTCGACTGACGAAGTAGTTTCATCCAAAGTCTGTCCGGACGTTCCCGATAATTCGAAGTCCAAATCTTAGGTTCTCATGCCATGTCGATTTCGCCCTAATGCCATTTTGGGTACAACTCAGATTGACAGGCGGCTCCGAGGATTCACGCGTAACCGACTTGTGCCAAACCACGTTCAAGACATCTTGACATATGGACGTCCTTGACTACATGAAATTGTGGAGGATAGATTCTTATTTCAAAGTACGCGATTACCAAGGATCGACCTAGGGTCGTTTGTGGGCTCGATAACAGTAAACAGAATCACTCATCGTTCCATTATGTTCTATCCGCAAATCGACTTCTAGTCGTCCTCGAAATCGGCTTGCCTATCTACAGGATCGTCCTCACGTAAGTCTCATGGTCAAATTGTTTTCCTGTGTCAAGTTCTTTAGTCGTACGAGTTGGCGTCCTCGTTAGCCTTTCCCCGAGGTCGGTATCTTAGGAAGAATCAATTAAGTGAGATCAACCAACAATGCATTGACGAAATTCACATTCATTCATCCCTCAGAGGGCTCGAATTTTAGGATGTCACAGGTGAAGGTCGCCCTCGCCTGGGCTGGCGAGGGCAACACCCAAGCGAGGGACGCCCTTGCCCGATGCTAGCAAGGGCGACTAAATTCTTCAACTGTTGACGAATTTAGCTATGACAAATGAATTACCATACCTCCTCCTATCAACAAAGGTATTTTCAAATGTGATCCGTCCATTGCAAGGACGCTGGAAGTTCAAATACAGAGTAATTAATAAATAATTTATTTAGTCGTGCACACGAGTATGAATAAACGGACATGGCAATGGGGAAATTATTACATAGGCCCCTTCGATTATGCTTTGTCTTCGTAGGAACCGTAGTTTAAAAAAAGAAGCACTAGTCACTTTCCACGCGTTATGTGAGGGAGAAAGGGGAATCCTATGGCGGGCGCATGTGAAGAGTTGATTATCAATCAAAGCCTGTGCTTTTCAAATGGGAAAGGATTGGAAATAACATCCCAGTTTCCAGGACACACACCACCCATAATTGTTGCCATTGTTTTGTTTTGTCTTCGTCGTCCGATGCTCACTCGCAATTATTGATCTGGACAAGTTGGACGGACCCAAGAAAGAAAAGAAAGAATTGACTCATGTGGATCATCCTATGGGGGCAAGAGAAAAGGTGAAGTTCTTCCTTTTTGGGCCAAACAAAATTTTATTGAAATTGTGAACATGGTCTAAAGAGTCCCACGCAAGGAAAATCTAAACAAAGGAGAGACCGAAGGGCTTGTAGAGGAATAGAAAGCCAATTTTGTGGAATAGAGCCACTCCGTCGAATCTTCATAGCTTAGTTTACAAGCCCACATCTGTAGGAACAAAAGTGTTAAAATCTATATCTATATGTCTATGCGGAAAGAGAGATCATATTTTAAAGGAAAATATCTATCTAAATTTAGATTATGCCTTTTGGCAATGTAAATGGAATAGTGCAATAATTTGAATTTGATGATTTAGAGCTCAATTAGATGTAATATGTTTGTAGTTACAAATCTAACAATTGAAAGAATAATTGCACTAGAAGCTCTAAAACTTATCGCGAAAGTACAATTGAGTTATAAAACTTTCAATAAGTATAGTCAATTCCAAGAAATTTTTGCTTTTTAGCGTTTCCTCTATTTTCTTCTCCCCAAATTTGAGCTTGCTTAAAGGTTAATTAACTTTGATTAATGGATTCTTGCAGAGTGATCCAATGACAGCTGTGTTCTTGAGGAAAAGAGATGGGATGCTTCAGGAACTTGGGAGGATCAGAAGTTATATTGAGTAGGTTGGATCCCCTTTGGATTGAAAAGATGCATTTAGCTCATCAGTTTTACTGTTTGGCTTTTGGTTATGGATTGAAAAGAACTTATATGCTACATACTTTTACTATGGTTATAGATCGACTTAATTTTTGGTTATTTCCTGAAGATGGAATATATAACAATAGATGCTCATCTCTTTTCTTACCTTTGATGTTGGACGATCTTGTGTTTGGTAGGAATTCGAATGTTATTTGGCAATTTAGTAATCATGACTTGCAATTACCCTTGCAATCAGGCCTATTGGGGAAGTATATACTAGTTCATTCAGATTACTTGGGTTTACATTTGCCTTTTATCTATCCAATTTGAGAAAGAAGAAATGTCAATGTTATCTCTAATCGGGAGGTTTCCTTGCAGACGTCAAAGCTGATGGACCAAGAGATTCCAGGAGAAGGTAATTCCAGGAGAAGGTAATTGTGCGCGGTCTAAAGCCTTTAGCTTCCGTTAACTCTTATGACTAAAAAAGATATATGTCCATTTCTCTTAACACAACCGTTAGTGAAATCTTGAATTAGCTAATTAATGCGTTACCTTTATGGAAATTTTATGACATAATTATGAGGAGTGGTGGTTGATAACCTCCTGATTATTTAGCATGTCATCATGCCATCCAATTTTGACTGGTGCACATGATCTACTCTTTTTGATTGACCATGACCTCCTTTTGAAAATTAGGGTATTACAATTGCTCCGTTCCTTTTCACTCCAAATACCCAATGTGAGGCTTTCTTTATGTCTCGCCTCACATGTGCACTAAATATACTCCTCTCACGTGTGAGTCTATCAAACTGAGGCCAAAGGTTGCCATTTGATACACGATCTTCTCTTTTGCTTGACAGATATGTTCTCTTGGAACAAGTGTGTGGTTAACTTTGCTGGTGCTCCGTTTGACTATTCTTGCTTTGTTTCGATTTGTTCTGTCATGAACACTATGTACTTATGTATCATTTTGAGTAATGAATACAATTTTCTTTTGAATTAATAGGAAGAAGAAGTCATGTTGTGATAAATCACGAAGATGAGCCATGTTGTAATAAATGTTATAAGATGAGTCATGATGTTGTAATAAGTGTTTTAGAATGAGTCATTGTGTTGTATTAATTAGAAGTCATAGGTGTGAATCACATGTTATTGGGCATTAATATGCCTGCCGCACCAGTGATGTAATCTTGCTTATCTTTTCTTTCCCTTATGCATAAAAAAGGTTTGGTTCGTAATACGTAGAGGCAGACTCGCCCTAAGCAATTGCATGTTTGTGTACTTAAATCATGTAAAATTAATTTTTCCTTTTTATCTTCAAATTTCTGTTCCGTATTTTAAATCATAGAATAGTAAGATAGCACCTCATCCTTATGGTATGCTCTGCACTCGCCTTCATGAGAATTTTGTGTATTAGAAACTGAGGTCAGAAAGCCTTATGTTCGGAAAGAGGGTTTAGCTGAACGCTAAAAGTTGATCCCAACATTTTTAACACACCTTCTTTCATGGTGACAACTCTTGGATGAATTAAATTGCACGTTTAATTGAATTCCTTGGTATGACCTTGGTAGAGTCTATGCTAAATGTTTCTTCGTGATTCATTAGTTTTCTTTTAATGGTTCACATCTGAAAATGTTGGAATAAATCTGAAGATCCATTTCTTGATAAACCATAGAACTGCTAAAATTTTAATAAACCCTTCATCACAATTTTTTTTCCTCCAACACAATTATTTATTGCATCAAATCTCTAATGTTGGATAGTAGATTAGACGATCTGTCACTATACATCATTCGAGTTTCACACAGAAACATGTCCAGAAGCTTGCAGATTATTATCCTTTGGAGAAGGACCCTAACGACAACGGAATGAAATGTTCACACCGTCTGTACTGAAGGAGATTTGTGGTTTTTCCGAGAGATTGCCCTCTGTGTCCTTAGGATCGCGACGAAAGTATAAAAGCAAACCACAGATTACGACGGCGACAACACGGACAATTCTGTGGACAATTATTGTTCTCCATCAAGAAAACCCTGCATGGTTAAATGCAAGCGACGAGTTTACAAACATATTTTGAAGCATCAATTCACACACGAAAAGAAGGAGGGTACTTTATCAGAAAAGAAACACTTTTTTGATCACATAAACTGAGAGGACTACATGGCCCGAGTGCGAGAAGGAGATTATTGAAAACGGAATGAAGTAGAATATAGCATAAACCAAAGAATCGAAGGAAGTGCTTGCGTGTACCTTATCAACAAGAACCGAGGCGAGTGGTGTTATTTATATAATTCTTATACAACCAGCAAAGGAGTGCGAATTTTCATTAAGTAAGCCACTCATCATAATGGCTCTCTTCTACCCTCCATTATTGGTGGCGGCTTTTGATAGAGAAAATTACCTAAAAAAGTTTTATACTTATTGTAATTGTATTAATTCAATTATAAATATTTTTTTAATCAATTGAATTTTAAACCTTTTTACATATGCGCCAATCCTGTCAATCTAGCCAAAATTGATTAGCCAATGCTGATATGGCCGTTAATCGTTTTATGTGCTAAGCGTGGGCATAATTGAAAAATCAAATTGCAAGTGGTAGGACTTGGAAAGGGCTGTGCTAAGTGTAACTATCTCCTTCAAGGGGAATCACTTAGTAATCCATTAACTTCCTTGCCAATATAAGTTGCCTTCCGGAGGTCACGACAACAATTGCTGAGGTTTTCCAGCACAAGGTGGAGATGTAATTCTTTAGGGCCATTTTATTTTTATTTTTCTTTTGTCACTTTTTTATAAGGGGTGTTACGAATAACCCTTGAGAACGGATACGTAATCCCTCTATGATCGTTGGATACAGACAAAATAAATCTCGTCTGTTGATTGTAAAACCTTCAAGATTTTGTGTACTACAGCTTTTTTATAGTGAGTTATGAAAAAAATTCAGAAAGGCAAAATTTGTTATGATACGGGATTTCTCGATGGACCATAAAATTGCCAAATTCAATAAACCCTCTAACACAAACGTTATTTCCTCCAACAACAAAAATTATCCATTGCATTGAATTTGGAATGCTATACGATAGAGTAGACGATCTGTCATTGTACATCATTCAATTACCATCCACATTATCATCTGATGACGACTCGGAGGACACAGACAGCGTGACAGCAGATGTAGTGGCGGCAGCTTCGGCGGCGGCGAGGTGCAAGGGTGAAGGAGGCAGTGAAGGTGGCAGCGACTGTGACAGTGACGGCGGCGATGGCGACAGCAACGACAGTGGCTGCGATTGCAACGATATCTGTCGTGGCAGTTTACCCCATTTCTCCAGCTTCCGCTCCAGCACCGGCTCCAGCACTGGCTCCAGCACCAGAATCGGCACCCGCACCGGCACCCGCACTGGCACCGGCACCGGCACCGGCACCGGCACCGGCACCGGCACCGGCTTCAGCACTGGCCCTTGCTCTGGCGTTAGTGCCAGCGGCACTGCTGCTTTTTCTGGAATCTTAAGCTCACATATCAATTTCGATGGAGTGGGGTTCTGTCCCCACGACCACGACGATTTTTAATAATAACGCCGGCGGCCACGACGACGACGACGACGACTACGCTGACGGTGATCCACCTCGAAGTGTCCCGGCAAGCAGTGAGGTCGCTTTCCAAAGATACAGAAACCGGAACGTCCCATGCTGATGGAGGAGGGAAGTCCGGGAAACCCGGACAATCTTGCGGACAGTTATTGCTCGCCATAAGGAATACCCTGTTGTAGTTTTGATTTTCAACACAAGCGTTGAGTCTGCGAACATTTTTCGAAGCATCTTTCATACCCCCCAAAGAAAAAAAGGTGGTAATTTTTAAAAAGACGGTACCTTATAAGAAAGAAACACTATATATATATATATATATATATATTAATGATGATAGACCGGAAATATTATATGACTCGAGCGAGAAATCAAGATAATCGAGGATGGAATTTAGCGAGATGTAATGTAATAAGCCGAAGAGTCAAAGAAGGTGCTTGCCCGTACCTTAGCAAGAAGAACTTAGCAAACCAGGGACTGATGTTATCCCTTCAATCTTACACAGCTTGCGAAGAAATGTGAATTCCACTGGGGGGGTGGCCTCTTGTTATAATCACTATCTACTGTGTGCTTTGGTCCACTCGTCAATAATTTTTGCTTTTTTAAAGCGAGGATGTACGTAAGAAGGGATGATTGAAAAACATGACAAAGAGTTGGGGAAATTTCATATCATGTACCAAATAGTCATGATTTCACGACATGAATGGACCTAGGCTGTACGTAAGAAGGGATGATTGAAAAACATGACAAAGAGTTGGGGAAATTTCATATCATGTACCAAATAGTCATGATTTCACGACATGAATGAACCTAGGCTTAGAACCAGGGAAGACAGAGTTAATTTCCTGCAAGTATACCTTCCCACGATAGACGAACCTCTCGTTCAAGCCCTTCGGGGACAGCCTTTTAGCATAAAACTTTTCAGACTTTTAGTTCAGAACCTAAAGACACTCAGAGATGCCAAGATGGTAACATTTCTAACTATTTGAGCTGCATTTCTCAGAGGATCCTATCGGGCTTGAGAAGAAGAAATGTTTAGAAAGACATGGAAAGTTTTTTTCATAAACACTCACTTTACTTCAAGGAACTCTGCCCAACACATTATATCCTCTTTGCCTTTTAAAGGCATTAAGAGGTCACAAACAAACAAAGACCAAGCTTAGGGGGTCCTAAAACAGATAGTGGCTCCGAAAAATCTGGTCGAGAATTATTCGCGGTGATATGAACAGTGACAATAAACAGTGATTTCCCTAGCCTATTGCTACAGTGACTTGCTACAGTCAGCGATCTCTTCCGTCACGGGCATTATAGTCATAGTTTGAGTCATCAGAACTATGCATTTCTGCCAGAAGATGTTCTTCGTATATTTCTTCAAGTTTTGCAAGTTGAATGTCAGAGGGGCATCGAGTATTCCACATGTTTGCATCATTTGATGAAGATGCTTCTTCATGAGTCCTGGAGGATTCTGGAGTGTCGACAGGCAAGTTTGGTTGAGGCAAATTTGATGGTTGAGCATAATAAGATGTGTCCATCCCTAGGGATACGGACAGAGGTCCTTGACCATAGGGGTCTTGAGAGAGAGGGCCCCTCTATTGGGCATAGGGGTCTTATGATGATTGTGTAGGATCATCCGTGTCAGTCATTTCTTACTCATGTGATGGGATTGTCCTTGCATGTCTGAATTCTTCGAGTGCTTCTTTGGCTTTTGGTGCAAGGCTACAATGATCCCATATAATGGGTACATTGTAATTCCATACGTCTTCGGGGATGGTCTTGTTCTCTTGGCACAAGATTCTCTGAAGCTCTCTATACTGATGTTCACAGCAATCAACAGGGCCTGGAAAGGACTTGCAAATTTGAGCTTCCTTAAGATGCGACTGCGGTTTATAGGAAGTAGTTCCTATACTTTGTGGAGCATTGGTAATGATGCCATTGTTTTTTACAAAAGCCCATGGTCGTTGAAGGAACATAATAGTATATATCTCTGGGTTTGGTCGAACAGTTCTCAGTTCTTGCTGTAGGAGGTGCTTCTAGTGAGTGGGAGGATAAAACCAATTGAGGAAAGCCAAAAGGTTCCTGTCACTTTCTTTTTCAGTATTTCCATCGAGCCCGAATATCCTGGCTAGGTTGGCAATGAATATTCTGGTTGGAATTTCGATAGCTATTAAGTACTTATTGGTGAAGTACCCAATAACCATCGCAGTTGATCAGGGAAGTCATCTTCCTTCCAGATTAGAGGGTGTATGAACGGATAGCTGGAATTTAATCCAAAAGGATAAATGATTGAACCTCCATGGAATCTAAATAGATCTGTGTGGCATTGCCACATAAGGTTTTATAGGTTTTCAGTGAGGTTGTCATTCTGGATTTGTTTAACAATCTCGGGGGTATTGCCGGCTTGGCCAATCTCGCATTCTTTCGATCTTATATTTTTTTATTTTGGTGAAAAGTATGGAAAGCATGCCTCATGATGTACATGTTGATATCTGCTGGTGCCTTTGGCCTAGACAAGAAGTCAGCGAGCATATTATTTTTTCCAGCAATGTGTTTGGTTTCAAAGGAATATTGTGAGAACCATTCAGTCTATCGAAGCAGTCGAGAATATGGAATCTGCTTACGTTTGAACTTGGTCATGCGGGGAAAAGATGCCATGTCCAATTCTACCATGAAGTGATGGCCGATGAGAAGGAATTCTAACTTTTTTATTCCATTTTTCACCGCCAAGATTTCTTTGAAGGTGAAATGATAATGCATTTTAGCCTAGGAAAATTTTCCACTTTTGTAAACACATAGGTGTCTCTTACCATCAATTTCTTCAAATAGGAATGCTGCCTAATATTCATTACTGACGTTAGTTTGGAGAATTATTTTTCCCGTTGATGGGATTTGTAATGGAGGAAGAGTCTGCATGATCTCCTTAAGTTCAACGATTGTTTTAGTCTGAGATTTTCCCTAAGGTGGGGGATTCTTTTTCAGCATTGATTACGGTGGAATTAGCAGTCTTGCAATGTTTGAAACAAAATCTCTGAGATAATTGATTATCCTAAAAAATTGCTGAACTTGTTTTGTCGTAAAGTTCTCTTTTGGAAACTTTAACAATTCTTGGGTAATGTGTGACCTTGGATAGTATGTACATTTGTTAAGGTGTATACCAAGGAATTCAATTTCCGTTTGGGCAATATTCATCTTCCTCTGAGAAA
Organism: Eucalyptus tenuipes; assembly: GCA_014182365.1. NCBI lineage: Eukaryota > Viridiplantae > Streptophyta > Magnoliopsida > Myrtales > Myrtaceae > Eucalyptus > Eucalyptus tenuipes. Next base: position 23,222,173 of record CM024538.1, on the reverse strand, counting down.
GTATAATCTCATGTTCCTTTACAATGTCTGCAAACTGCCCAAGGAGTTGGCAGTGAGATTCTTCATCAGAGCTGTAGAGTAGGATGTCATCAATGTATACTGTTGCACTTAATAAGATTGGTTGGAAAATTCGACACATGACTTTTTGGAATAAGGACGGAGCTACCTTTAAGCCAAAAGGAAGAACTTTTCATTGAAAATACGGGTTTGGAATATAGAACCTAGTCTTGGGCCTGTCTTCAGGATAAATGCCCAATTACCAAAATCCAACTTTAAGATCGAATTTGAAATAGATATGGGTTTTTGATAATATGGAAAAGAGGGAATTTCTTGAAGGCAGAGAGAATTTGTCATCTTGAAGGAAAATGTTAAGAGGCTGATAATTTATTACCAGTTGCATCTTTCATCTATTTTGCTCGGCACGCTTATTAATATAAAAAGTTTCGCAAGCCCATTGAGAATATGAAATTTCAATAAGGCCTTCTTGCAGCAGTTCTGAGCATTCCTTTTGAGTAGAGGCCAGGTGTTTCGGCTTTATTCCCATGTGACTCGCCTTGGTTGGTTGATATCTTCATTTTTTTTAATGGAAGGCGTATAAAGAATTCCGAATTTTTCCATAAAGGATGAAAACATTTCTAGGAAGATTCAGAATAGGATTCTGAACAGGATTCTAATAACTTTTGTATGATCGGATCTAATAGACTCATTTGAATTGAAAAAAAGTTTTTGGATATTGACAAATTCAGAGAATTGGTTTTTATACTTAAGACATTTTCCAAGAATGATACGGAATTGAGAAATCTGAGTCATGATATCCAAGCCGATGATTAAATCTTTGTTGGGAAGACTGGATCTGAAGATTTTTGTGGTTATGGAACATTGGGGAAAAAACTGGACAGTTACTAATTTGGTTCTTACATTCATAGAATAAGTATCTACTGAAGCAAAATTGAAATATCGAACACAGGATGTCCAATATTCTTCAAGAAGAACTTTAGTGTCTAAGATTGAAGAACTAGCACCAGTATCTATGCGAGCAATGACAAGGTGATGGGTTTGACAAATTTTGAGGTGAAGATTTTTGCGGGAAAATAGGAACAATGGATCGGCTTGAAAATATGTCGGGGTTTTGTTCGAAGAAGTGAAAGATATATGAAATAGATCTTCAGAATCGAGTCGAATTAGTTTAGCGGGGATTTGGTAACAAGGAATAACACAAAGGGTTTGTTCAGATGGTTCTTCTTCCATAGAAAACAATGATTCAATATCATCATTTTTCGAGTGAAACACCAGTTTCAATCTCTATGTGATGTATCGAGATGATTCTAACATTTTTTTTTTTTTCGTTTGGGGGCAATTTTTAGCAAAATGACCCTTTTGATTCATCGGGTTGATTTCTTGCGGCTTGAGCAATCTTTCCTTTTGCGTAGGAATTGCCATTTCTTTTTCTTCGGAAGTGTTTTGATCCATGCATAGATTTTTTTATCCATAATTTCTTAAAGTGCTTCTTTTTTCTTGAAGACTTTCCACAAGAACCATTGTGGTCTCGTTTGGAACATTTGATCTTCAGCTTCTAGCGAGAACAGGCTCCATCAAGTTCTCTGTTGTCCGTGAGATAAGTTTTCACCATTTGGCGCTTTAAGCACAAATTGTCAAGGCACAAATGGATCTCTTATTGTATTTCTCCCAAAGGAATGTCCACAATTCTCCTTTGTTTGTTGAGAAAAGATCTCTCAACCTGCTAGGATAATTCTTCGGGGATGGAAGTTAGAAAGACTTGTTTTAGGTTTGGGTTGCTCCAATACCATAAAAGAATTTAAGCACTCCCGATAATGTTTATCGAGATGTCTTTTCTAGAAAGAGCAACATTTTTTTTCAAAAAATTCTTTTCTTTTAAGCTCCTAAAGGTCAGAAGGTTTACTAATGAAAAAAAATGATATAGGAGAGCAATGTTATGGCCAAAGTGAGGTGATAGTAGAAATTGGAGTTGGTCTTGTTCTGTCATCAATTGTCACCAATGTTTAAGACTGCCTGTAAACCTTGTGACGAAACTAAAGAGGACATTATACTTATCCAGATTGGTAAGAGATTGGGTATTTAGCCAAATATGAATTCTTCAAATCTTTCTAGCCATTTAGAGTAGGGAACATCATCGACAGTGAAAAACCGTTTAGAAGAGAGAGTTAAATTCTGATATGGATTGTTCGGTTGAACAACCTCTGGTTCAGAAGGATTGATTCCATTTCTTGGTCCGGAGGATCGGCCATGAATATCGATGAAGTTACTAGCACAATAGGGAAAAAATCAATGGCAGGGATTGAGAATGATGAATAGGATGAGAGGGATACCGAATTTGATTTAGTATCAAAGTTAATCGGGAAAACTGGTTCTGATGAGAATAGGATGTGCTCTTTCAAAGTAGCAGGATCAAGCCGTTCTTCCTGATTGCCTAGATCTCTCAAAAATGATTCTAACGGATTGGATATCATCATTTAGCTTGGCTTTTCCCTTATAGAAATCGAGAATTCTTTAGGCATCTTCTCTTTTCTCTTTTCCTTCCTTATTCAATCTAGTTCTTTGAGGCGACTTCGCATTTCTACCATATCAGTCTTGTCTCGCCTAATAGGAGCTTTTGTGAGAGCAGCAAAGATAGACATATTCGGAGGTGGTGGGAGTGAATACTCAGTCTACAACGTAGTTGGAAATGGATCAATGGACTTGAATTTTCCTTCTTCAAGAAGTTGGATTTGCCTCTTGAGCTTTTCTATTTCCGCCTTTGGGCTCTTGAGATGATAATATCCCAAATATTGTCTGGATTCCAAGGCATGAAGCTTTTTCTGGAAGTCCGAAAGCATCTTCTTAGTGGTTTCATCATATCTTTTAAGATCTTGTTGCACATCTACAAGTTTGGAATTAATTGTTTTGAACACACTGTTGTGTGCTAGGAGAGTCTCTGATTGCCAATTCGGGACGGTTTCAGCAACATGAGTTCTTTTTTGTCTTACATGTTCATTCACATCAGTTGGGGCAGGTATATTGGGCACATGTCAATATCTCCCTTGCGGGTCAATGAATTCTTTTGGGGTAGGGAACGAAAGTCTTGAACCTTCTCGAGCAAGAGGAGGAAAATCTGCCTCCTGGAACATAGCGATGGAAGAATTGGGTGATGCTTCTTCTAGAGCCTCAAGTGAGTAGGAGTGCTTCTTAGCCCACTTTAGGATTGACTTAAAAAATGGGGAAATTGCTGTTTTTTTGTGAGGAGGAGGTGATGTTGGTGGTGAGGCTGGTAAGATGGAAGGTGGCGCAGTGAACTCTGGTGGTGGAGTTGGAGCATAAGAAACTACGAATTGGAACTCATCACATTCACCAAGAGTATCACGGAGGAGTCTCCGTTCAAGTACCTTTGGTACATATTATCCTTTGGCCTTTTGGGTTTCCATCGGGATTTTGCATTTGGGTCTACTTCGTTGGAAGAATTTGTACAGTAAGAGCACTGGCAAAAGGGTCCCAAAAACAATGACCATATTGGTCCTTGTAGTAATGGACAGGATTTCCATTACTCTGGAAGTATTGGGCAAGCCTTTTGGGATCTGGCTCAGAAATTGATTCAGGAACACATGGTTCAATCATGAACAAGGTCTGGAAGATAGAAGGATTTTCTTCATTTTCCTTGCCAAATTTGATGGCAATGGTGCCATCTTTCTTCCCGACAAATTCGAAGTTTGAATACTGGAGAGGCTTGTTGTTCTAGTGTAGCTTTTCATAGTTGGTAATCCAAGTTTCCGGAAAGATCTTGGCCAACTTCTTTTTTGGAATTTATCTGGGAACATGAATACATGATGCCTGATCATTCTGCATGGAGATGGATAAAGCATATTCATTCCCATTCTAGAAATTTAGATCAAGAGCATGGTTCTATACTCGATAAACCATTTGGCAGTGTAGTGTTGCTGCAATAGAGTCGCAGATGGGAGCTCCTATAAGTTGCAGTTGAACTTTCAAGAAGTAGTTGGGGATTTGAAAGAGCGATATTGAAATTTGGATATAAGATTACAAAGATTGTTCCAACATTCAAAGTGGTTTGGACTATACCAATACAGGCATGCTGGTATTCCAGGAACTGAGTATTCAATAAGGCTATTCTGGCCACATTTGGCAAGCCTTTATGACCATAAAAAGTGAGAGCAAGACGAACAACTCCATAATGGACATGGGAGCATCCTTGTTGGGTCCATTGTTTGGGAAATTCTTATGGAATTTGAAGAGTAACGAAATACTCATTTTCAGTGGCTGGAATGGGATGTTGATCGAACTTGAAGGACTAAACGTACTCTTTTACTTCCTTAGGAGTTTGGCGAATAAGTTGTCGAATGGAGCGAATGGGAGAGAACGATGAGGCAAGTTTAACAAAAGTAGAATAAGAGTTCATAAGAGGAAGTTAAGTTTCAGAGATATTGGTTTCATTACTAAGAGAGACTTCATAAGGTAGTCAATCTTAAAAGGATTTGACATACGAAAATCTGAAAGAAATGAGAAAGATGGAGATGAAGTGAGAGTAACTATGGTTTCTAGTATTTCGAGATCAGTCATAGTGTGAATAGATCTTCTCAGTACTGGATTTACCTACTGAGCGCATGGAACCGATTATGTTATAAATGAAACCATGGCTCTAATACCATGAATGAGACATAAAAAAAATTATAAACTATTTTTATTGTGAGATAAATTCTTTGAATTTTTTTTTATGTGATTAAAAATCCTAAACTTGTCCATTGTGACACGAATATCCTAATTTTCTTGATGTTATAAAAATTCCCATACTTATATCAATGTGACAAATATATTCTAGATGAAACTAAAAGAGAGAGTATAATGGCGCTATTTGATCTAGACAATGTATTTGCAATTGCGTGATAAGGTTATCCACGCGAGCATTGCCCAACCCTTACCGATGCCCCGCGAGGGTTGATGGCTCACTCTAGCAAAGTCAGAACAATCAGGGCACCCCTTAAACACCCCAGATCATATGCAATCTCTCTCTTTCTTCCCTTGTGTCCAATTTTTTTTATTGACTTGTTTAGTTCCCCATTTTCCTTTTAAATTTTTTCTTACGTGGTGTTTGTATGGCGCCACTTTTCCTTAAAAATATTAATAATGCCATCTTGTATCCACGTCGGATTTTTAACAAAAATTTTGAATAGAACTATGAAGGAATGTATGTGTATTGCACATTTACAAATTTGAGGTTTATTGATGACATAAAAAAAAATTTAAGGTATATATATTATAGTGAGTATAATTTAAGATTTATAGAGACGTATTTTTTTTTTTTTAATTATCAAGCTCCCGCCTCTGACCTATGAACCATTGCATGGAAAGAGATTCTTATTCCTCTGGAGTGCGCGCGAACATTCTCTCGTAGGGCGAGGCAAATCTCAGTCACCGCGACTTTATGTTTCATGCCCCGTTAGATGGGCCCCATGCTACCCCCTAGGTCGAGGTCAGGAAGCAAAATTGAGTTTTTCCCCCTTCCTGAAAAGCTTCAACGAAATTTTTAAAAAAAGTAATGGTCATAAACAAACTAGAAGAAGAGACAACTTTTTCCAAAATTTCAGGTGTAACCGAGTTCGAATGATATTCGGGGAAAATACTAAAAAAGTCTTAAATTTATTACATTAGTATCAATTCAATACTAAACTTTTTAATTGGATTAATTTAGTCTTAAATCTTTTCACAATAGTATCAATTCAGTCATCTAGCTAATTTATATAAGAAATTGTTAACGTGGACGTAGATCGTCCTATGTGGCACAGCGGCGCTAACATAGACATTTTAATAATATTTTAATAATTTTAATAATTTTTTGAATTTTTAAAATGATTTTTTCTTTTTTTCCCCTCTCTCTTCTTTGCTTTTTCTTTTTGTCGGTGGCCATCGCTAGCCACTAGCTACAGCCATAGCTGATGAGGGTTGGCCTTGCACAGGTCTCCCTCACCGATCGTAGGCAATGGTTGGCCTCGCCGAGCCCGTCACGCCCTGATCCTCCGAACGCGTGTCCATCTCTCTGCGGTCGATTAAATAGCGACGTCCCAGGACGCATCGCCGACCCATTCATTTTTAATGCACATACAGAAGCGAATAAATAATCCCCAGACAACAACAAAATGGGATAGAAAAGTAGGGCCATAATTTTGAAAACCAACAACACACTTATATATACATATCATATATAATACAAGGCGATATATAGATGCAAGGTTCACAAAATAGGGGGGGAGGGGTGAAAGAACTACAGGTCTTCCTCTTCATCCTCATCCTCATCCTCATCTTCATTGGAGCCTTTAGCTGAATACACAGGGGACTCAGGTTCTGACATGTTAGAGTCTCGGTGCACCATTGAACCACCCGGAGGGTCGGCTGTGCCTTTCCCAAAAGCGACCTCCAGCACATAAAAAGGAACCTTGGACTCCGGTATGGGCCCTTCTCTCTGGCCATTCCGCTCCTAGCGATACCATGATCAGTATTGATGGGGCACTTTTTTGGGTAGACCCGCATCGACCCAGACCACGGATCTCACCAACTCACATACCCATCCCCTTGGGCCTCCATGAAGTGGGATGAAACACTTATGTTCTGTAACCTTCTTCGGCTGTCCAAAATGCTCAGGAGGAGCTGCCATCCATGGGCCTGAAATTTTATCCCACAACGGGGTGAGACGACGTCTCAACAAGTTCACCCCTAAGACCCGACTAGGAAGAAAATATGCCATGAAGGTTGCCTAATCACAAGCACGAGTCGGAGGACTTACCTTTGCCTTGGTTTCTTCCTGCAAGTTAGTATAATTCACAAATTCATTGAATCGCATTAACAAATCAAATCATCACATCCGATCGAATCATTGATCAATCGACTCAGTTGATTTCATGTCATCAAGACCATCTCTCAGTCAACTCATTCAATCACAGGGGTTCCAATTTTAATCACGGCCCAATGGACATGGCTTACTTGAAGTTCGGTGGTTAATCACGGCTCGATGGGCACAGGCATACTTCGGTGGTTGATCACGGCCTAATGGGCACAGCCATACTTCGGCGGTTGATCACAGCCCCACGGGCACAGCTTACTAGAAGTTCGATGGTTTTACTTGACCCATCCCATATCGTCTTACACAACATACGTCACCTCATCTTTCAATAGTCATCTTACTACGACTATAAACCATCACACAATTATTCACCCACGGCCAAAGACATTGTGCTTCACACTTAAATTCCTCGATTAGAATAGTGTCTTGGCTTATTTTCTTTGTGTTAAAAGTATCCGATAAAAATAATCGTGTGTGGGTACACGGTCGGCCTTATCCAAAATATGATATTTTCCTCTTGAAAATCCCACTAATTTCAACAGTTCACAAATTCATTTTTGGCGTTGTAAACCGATACCCGGTGATTTTCTAATTAATTATTGAAATTAAATAAATTTCAGGATAAATCCCCAAAAATTACAAATCGCACTCAAATTGCACAAAATAGTAGTCAAATAAATAATTCAATCACACCATTGCAATCAGCATAAAATTCCGGTCACCGGCTATCCCGGTCTAATTTTCAGAAAATAATAATTAATTAAATAATTACGAAAATTAATTATTAAATGCCAATAAATACCAAAAATAGCAACTTAGGCCGGAAAAGCCTAATTAAAAGCCAAGACGGGCCCGGAAAATTTCTGAACCGCTCTAGATAAATACTAGAGTTTATCTAGGCTCTAATTACTCTACTCTAACCACCTAACATGCAATAACGGTTAATTAAATCACTAATCTATTCTAACTATCCACCTAATCCACACTTAGTCTAAAATAATCAACCCTTAAACTTCATTAACTTACTAAGCAGGGATTACTGAGTAAATTCACTTGATTAACGATCCGCTCAGACCACAACGATGGGGACGCAGAGACGAGCCATAAACTCCAAAGTGGGTGCACCTTTCGAGGTCTGAAAGGCCACAAAAATGGGCCAAATAGTGCTGGAAATTCCCACTCTGTTCGGTTCTGGTCGAGGGCCAAGAAGGCTACTCCGGTGGTCGGTTAAGTTGAAAACGGGCACGGTGAGGCTGCTGCAGCTTGGACAGGCGAAGGCGGTGGCGTACGGCGGCGGTGGAAGCTCCGATGGTAGCCTGAGCTGGCCTGGCGAGCTATTGGAAGTGCAAACAGGCAGGGATGATAGCGAGAGACGTGCGGGCATGCGGCTTGCGTGCGGTGGCTCGGCGAACCGTCGGACGGCGCGATGGTGGCTCCGGGCTCCGGCGGACTGCTCGAGCAGTCAAGGGGAAGGGGCCGTGGTTTCTTTGGTTTTGTTGAGCTTCAGGGGCATTAGAATGGGGGTGTTCGATGGGCAGGGAAGAAGGAGGGGACCGGCTACTACAAGGGTGGCCACCTTGGTCTCTCTCTCATCTCTTTGTTCCCTTAGTGTGTCCCACCAAGCCAACCTGGGTTCCTCAGCCAAAATCTAGCAGCCTAGTCTTCTTCTAGAAGCCTTGGAGTGGTCCAAATGTTGGGTCCGGGGAGTTACGAATTTTGATTGGAATTGGCTCAATTTTCATTCAATTCCTCCTCGAATTCACTCAATTCGGCTTCTAAAAATTCAATCGTCGAGTCCTCGATCAAATTGTCATTTTTCTTGCCACTAGAACCCACTTGCATCCCAATTTCGCGATCGAAAAAGGTCCTCGATTTTTCTGGTCGAAAACGGCCCTATATCGACTTTTTCCGCCAAAACCTTGGTTTGTAGAAAAATCTTCGGAGGATGAGTCGACGTTCCTAAAATGACTCGTGACATGACAGAACTTTCAATTTCTTAAATCGGATTTAAATTCGCGGTTAATTTCAATTCGGCGCAATTTTAGCGTGACCTAGGCTATTTGGTAGCTTTTAGAAATTTTTAGTGCAAATGACCCGTGGTCGATTTTCTTCGGGCAGAATGAACCTCTTCGACACATTGGCGACTCTCGGTGGTTGTGAAAATCTCAAGGTTTTAAATACGAACACGGGGTACCAAAACGATAGAAAAATCGGTCTAGTCTTTGGTCGACGAGAATTTTGTAATTTAGTGGAATCACCAACGTTTAACCACACATCTCTGTCGAACCAACCTATCTCTGATCTATAATCGACTTTTAACTGTGTCGTAATGATCTCTGCAGATGAGCACGGTCGAGTAATCAATTCCTAGTCGAATTCTTAAGTCTATTGCATTAAAATCCCTTAGTGACTTCTCCCGGATAGTCTAGCTATCTCGGGAGTGATCATTTCTACGAGAACTGCGCTATAAGCGCATCGATGAAAGGTCCAATTTATTAAATTGAAAATAGGACTGAAAAATTCAAGATGTCACAAAATCTTGCCTGGCGAGAGTGAGTGCTGGCCATCTAGGCATGGCTAGGCGAGGCCCCCTTGGTAGATTTGGCAACCAATCGTGGCCTAGGCAAGGCTTAACGAGGCCAATCCTCTCTCGGGTGAGGCGTAGCAAGGATGCCTTGGCCTAGGCAATGGCTGGCCTCCCTAGATCTAGCGAGGGGCCCTCATGTGGCTGTGCTTGGACGGCCGACGTTTGCCCTTGCTAGGGGTGGGCCGGCGAGGCCAACCATTGCTTGCGGCTGGCAAAGGCGACCTAGGCGAGGCTGGCAAATGCCGACCATGGCTATGGCTGGTGGCTAGCGATGGCCATCGACAAAAATAAAAAAAACAAAGAAGAGGGAGGGGGAAAAAGGAAAAAACATCTTTTAAAAATTCAAAAAAATATTAAAATATTATTAAAAATATTCAAGTCAGCATCGCCCGTGCCATGTAAAACGGCCTACATTTACGTTAACAATTTCCGACCTAAATTGGCCAGATGAAGTGAATCGATATTAATGTGAAAATATTTAAGATTGAATTGATCCAATTAAATCAATGACTAAATTGGTACTAATGCAATATATTTAGGACTTTTTGGTACTTTTCCCGATGATGTTCAATATAAGTATAGCCAAAAATCAAAGGAGTACCTTTTCTTATTCATGAAATTTTCTTGTAGGGAAAGTTGCACATAAGAATGAGATATGAAACACCGACACTCTCTAAGAGCATTCGTGTCATGTCGGACACTCTCGGACACTTGGTCAACACGTATCGAAAAATCCGACACTGGTCAACTTTCTCGACATTCTTCGACATTCGAGTTGGTATTCTGATATACAAGTTTTCGACACATAGTTCCAATATCGAGATCAATTTTAAAAATTCAATCAATTTTTCCCTTTTTGGTGAAGTCCATAAAAAAATCGGTTGATGGGCTTTTGTATATTATTCAAGTAATTTGCATATACAAAAATAAATCAAAATGCAAGATTCACCTTTGTTTATTGTTATTGTCCCTTTTTCCATTTTTTTTAATATGGAGAAATGAAAGAAATATTGACCTTTATTACTTTCCATAAATATGGTATTTTTTGACCAAAAAAAACCCAGTTTGGTATTTTTTTTATTTAAAAAAACAATTTGGTATTAAAAAAAAAAGGGAAATTGGTCAATTTTCAAATAGTTAGGGACTAGATGGACATTTAATGAAAGTTCACGGACCAAAGTGAAGAAATCGAAAGTTTCATGGATGAAATCGAACATTAGATGAAAGTTTATGAACCAAATGAAAGAAATGAAAGAAATATTGCCATTTGTGACATTTTCCACTTCAATTATTGAGTAATTTTGCGCTTGAGTGGTTTTAGTAGATTCGGGCTGCCTTCATTTTTGGAAGTGCTTGGGCTGAGTTCTTTTTAGTAAGATGGGCTTAGTGCACTCAGTTACAAAGGACTGGGCTTGGTGTATCTTTAGTGGAAGAGTGGGCTTACTTGGGAGTTTTTTCCGAATTGGGCTTAGAAAAGGTAGAAATGGGGTGGGCTTGAGGATAAGATCAATTGTGCCCTCTAGCCTAAACCGTAAGTCCAAGTTCATCCATGTTCTGGCCAGGTCCCTATTTTCGGACTACTAATTAATTGAATAAAATATATAATTTTAAAAATAATTTAAAAATTAATTAAAATTTCCGATTTTTTTTCCTAAAGTCAGAAAATGCTTAAAAATAATCTTTCAAGGTAGCCCTCTCTTAAAGTTACGGGAAAATCATTGATAAGAAAATTGTGTTAAAAAGTTAAACAAGCCCTTTCAGCTTTACCATAAGGTTCCGATTATCCTTAAAATAAATGCTGTTGATTACGCATTTTCCATATGTTGATTATGGTTTCCCTTTAGCTTAGTTAGAGATGGTAGGCTCCTTATTAGATAATGCTAGATCTTGCCCTCCCAATGCAATTTATTGGATGCCACTTAAGTTTCTAATTGTCATGTTAATGATTGTATGCCCGCATAATCACCTTATATATTAGTCAATAAGTCTAAAATTAACCCAAACTACCTGATAGAAAATATTTTTGAAATGAATAAGATTAGGTACTGAAATGGTATTACTAATTAAGTCTCCAACCCTAAACTCTCTAGTTGTGTAGGAGGTGAAGTACACTCTAATGTTTTACTTGGTTCTTAGCAAATCTCAATATGCTAGTGGGGACTCCTCATTAGAAAATTTTCACAAACACTCCAAAGTTGTGGGACGTATGGGTTTAGGAGAGCCCACACCTAATCATGGATATGTCTTTTAGGCAATACCCCTAAATTTATTTTCCTCCATACGAAGGGATAGGTCGTGACAAGTAAATATTGATCGTAAACTCTTCATATGTTGGATGGGTACATATACATAAATATATTCAGTGGTACTCTAGACTGAAAATTGGATCATTGGTAATCCACCTTTATACACATGGAAGTGGATATTAGTCGTGTGAAAGTGACCCACCTGATGCGTCCATGTGCTAGCACATGCACTCCTTCATACACATAGAAGTGGATATTACTCGTGTGAAAGTGTGAAAGTGACCCACCTGACACGTCCATGTGCTAGTACATGCGCTCCTTTATCTACTAATCTAATTTTTATGGTAATTTTAGCATATTTTTATTATTTATTTGAATTGACGATTGTTATGAGTTCTCAAAAAAAGTTTAACAATATAGAGATACATATTATGCTATGATATTCATTTGACCTTAAATTGAAGACTATGAGGTTTTCGTTAAAAGATTTTTCACAATATTAAAAACCAAATTATGACATGATAGCCCATATTTGTGAGATGATAATATATATATTGCTACCAGAAAATTTCATCACAAAAAATTAATTTTGTGTATATTGCAAATAAGTGAATATAAGAAAATGATGAAAATAATTATTAGCAAAAGACTAGATAGAGTTACCCACCATCGTGAAAAATTTAAATTAGGGAAAAAAAATAAGCATTAGATGACATGATTGCACGTAATTTCGTATACAAATATGATAGCTCTTGGGATTAAATGCATAATCGGTATCACTAAAATCAAGCCATGTCCTGACACTTTCAACTGTCAAAGAATTGCTATGACAAATGAATTACTATACCTCCTCCGATCGACAAAGGTATTTTCAAATGTGAGCCGTCCATTGCAAGCACGGTGGAAGTTCCTAACGACGAACCATGTATTATCGTAATATTTTTGAAATACAGAGTAATTAATAAATAAATTTATTCAGTCTTGCACATGAGTATGAATAAACGGACATGGTAATGAGGAAATTATTACATAGTAGGGGTGAGCATCGGTCTAGGGTCAACCCTGGACCAACCCTGGACCGGCCCAACCCTGCCAGTCCTGGTTCAATTCCCAAAGAGATCGGGTCAGTCCTTGGTCCTGAGATTTCTAGACAAGTATTGTGTGGGTTGGTTCTTGGTCCTGAGAGTTTAGGGTCGGTCCAACCTGGACCAATCCTAATTCTATATATTATATATCTAATATATTATTTATAATTTTTTTATATAGATAAAATCCTAAAATAAACAGCGTCAACAACATTAAATAGCTCCTTAGTGAGAAGTTCAAGTAATTTTATACTATTTTTTAATAACTTAGATCTTTTAATGTCTTTTACGGCGTCAACAACCATAATTTACAAATGAGGATAATGTTTTTGTGAGGAGTCTTCACCGCGTTCAAAATGGTATAAATAGCTCCTCACGGCATCCTCCTCTAGTACTTGTTCTCTTCTGTCTTATTTGTCCTCTTAGTCTTTAATTTGCCAAAATCGAAAGAAACAACTTCTTTGCTCGCCACTCGACAGTTACCTCACTCACTTTGGATCACTCGTGCCACTCGCCACTTGATGTTCGCATGGCTTGTTGCTCCCTTTGACGCTCGACGCTCGACGCTCACCCCACTCGACACTCATCGCTCGCCTCTCTTAGCTGACCTCGCTCGTCACTGAACCCATAGGGTTGGTTCGGTTCTCGCTCGCCTTTTCAGGGAGTAAATAAAATGAAACAAAAAATTATCGGTTGGTCCCAAGTTGACATTAGAATCGGACCAAACCGATTGGGTCGGTCCGGTCCTTGGTTGCCCTTTTAGAGAGTACAAAAAATGAAATAAATAAATTATCGGTTAGTCTCGGATTGACCCAGAAATGATCGAACCCACTAGGTTGGCCCCGGTCCTTCTCCCAGCTCAATAGGGCTTGGTCTCTGGCCCCAAAATGAGGAGGCGGCGTTGTACGGATTGGTCCTAGGGTTAGGGGGTGGGCCGACCCAATCCGGACCATACTCATCCCTATTTCATAGGCCCTTTCGATTATGCTTTGTCTTCCTAGGAACCGTAGTTTAAAAAAAGAAACACTAGTCACTTTCCACTCATTATGTGAGAGACAACGGGGAATCCTATGGCGGGCGCATGTGAAGAGTTGCTTGTCAATCAAAGCCGGTGCCTTTCAGATGGGAAGGGATTGAAAATAACATCTCCGCTTCCAAGACCCGCACCACCCATAATTGTTACCATTGTTCTATCTTGTCTTCTTTGTCCGATGGTCACTCGCAATCATTGGTCTGGACAAGTTGGACGGACCTAAGAAAAAAAGAAGAAAGAATTGACTCATGTGGATCATCCTATGGGGGCTAGACAAAAGGTGAAGTTCTTCCTTTTTGGGTCAAAGAAAATTTTATTGAAATTGTGAACATGGTCTAAAGAGTCCCAGGCAAGGGGAATCTAAACAAAGGAGAGACCGAAGGGCTTGCAGAGGAATAGAAAGCCAATTTTGTGGAATAGAGCCAGTCCGTTGAGTCTTCGCAACTTAGTTTACAAGCCCACATCAGTAGGAACAAAAAGTGTTAAAATCTATATCTATATGTCCATGCAGAGAGATCATATTTTAAAGGAAAATATCTATCTAAATTTAGATTATTCCTTTTGGCAATGTAAATGGAATAGTGCAATAATTTGAATTTGATGATTAAGGGTTGAATTAGATGTAATATATTTGTAGTTACAAATCTAACAATTGAAAAAATAACTATACCGGAAGCTCTAAAACTTATCGCGAAAGTACAATTGAGTCATAAAATTTTCAAAAAATATAGTCAATTCTAAGACATAGTAGGCATAATTTGGAATTTTTGATGTCACAAAAAAGGTCAGAGTAAATGACTCATGGTGGGTATAATTTTCAATTTTTTGTCACTTTTTCCCTTAATAAAAAGGCGCATCTTATTGAGTTTCCATTTACCTCGCAACCTCACGTGATGGCTGATTATAGAGCAAATGTTGGAAAAGTCCAGTCTTTGTAGTCCACAAACATGTTTTTTCTTTTATTTTACAAAAAGCCTACCGACCTGTTTTTCTTTTTCTAGTTTGGTCCATGAGCCCATGCACTTAGTTTGTCGTCAGCTTGGATTGGAACCCTTTTTCTTTTCGTTCCCATTGCTTCGAGATAATCCATGAAAATCAATGTTTATCGCATAAAGCCACACATGGTTGCCAGAATTTGGTGTATCTAGGCGGCGGCGGCGGCGCCCCCCACCCTTCGGAATTTCAATGAAGGGTTAACATCCATTTTAATCACCTTGACTTTTGGATTAATGTTTTCTATCTTCACCGTCTAAATTCTTGATCCACCTTCAGAATAAAATAATTTCGCGAAAGGTATCACAGCATTTTCACAGTGTAATAAGTTTTTCACTCTATCGGTGAAACTAGCTACGCAAAGTCCTCGTTTAAATCAAGCGAAGAAATGTCGATTATTCTACGAAATACTCATATGGAAGTATCATGTAAAAGCAGGGGACGAGGAGGCTGCTCGCTAAGCCAGGCTAACCATGGTATTTCTGAATATGGCCTAAAGGCTTTGAAATCCAGCAGCTTTGAATTTTGACTTCATTTTCGCTCTCTGCCGTACCATCAAAGCTTCTATGCCATTATTTAATCCTAATTTACAACGTGTTACCATTATTTTTTAATGCTATTTTAGGTGATTTATAGGGGCACTAGCGCTTAACTAATAGAATATCAAGTCAAAGGGCCTGAAAACGTAATAGGCTGCTACTATAGGCTCGCTTGCTTCTTCAAGCTCTGCCCTTTATTGAAGACTAAAGTGGCATTAATATGCTTGTGTTACCAATTATGCAATCTTGCTTATCTTTTCTTTCCCTTATGGATAAAAAAGGCAGACTAGCCTTAAGCAATCATGTGTTTGTGTGCTTAAATCATGCAAAGCTAATTTTCCCTTTTTCTCTTCAAATTTCCATTACATATTATAAATCTTAGAATAATAAGATAGCACATTATCTTGATGGCATGCTCTGCACTCGCCTTCATTGAGGATTTTGTGCATAAGAAATTGGGGCCACAAAGCCTTACGTTCGAAGTGAGGGTTTAGATGGATGTTAAAAATTGATCCCAACATTTTTAACATAACCCCTTTTATGATGGCAACTCCTGAATGAATTAAATTGCATGTTTAATTAATTAAATCAAAATCTTAAAGTTGCCATTGGTATGACCTTGTAATAGTCTACGCTAAATGTTCCTTAGTGATTCATTAGTTTTCCTTTAATGGTTCACATCTGAAAATGTTGCGATAAATCCGAAAATCCAGTTCTTGATAGATCACAGAACTACCGCAATTTAACAAAAATTTCATCAGAATTTTTTTTTCCTCCAACACAATTATTTGTTGCATCAAATCTCCAATGTTGGATACTAGAATAGACGACCTGTCACTATAAATTATTCGAGTTTCACACAGACACATGCCCAGAAGCTTGCAGCTTATTGTCCTTGGAGAAGAACTTTAACGACAACGGAAACGAAATGCTCGGAGTGTCCAATTGAAGGGGGATTTCCACGGTTACCGGGAGAGTGCTTTCTGAGTCCTCAGGACCACGACGAAAGTAGAAAAGCATACCACAGATTACAACGGCGACGACTGCTATGCCGACGATGACCCATCCCGGAGTATCCCACCACGAAATGTTCTCGTCGGACGAGACTGAATTCGGGACAAATGAAGAGGGGAAGCACGGGCAACCCGAACAATTTTGTGGACAGTTATAGTTCTCCATCAAGAAAGTGCTGCGTAGTTAAATGCAAAGCGATGAGTTCACAAACATATTTTGAAGCATCAATTTACACAAGAAAAGAAGTAGTTGTTCAAAAGAAGGGTGCTTTATTAGAAAAGAAACACTATTTTGATCACATAAACCGAGAAGATTATATGACCCGAGCGAGAATGAGATGATTGAAAATGGAATGAAGTAGGATATAGTATAAACTGAAGAGTCGAAGGAGATGCTTGCGTGTACCTTATCAAGAAGAACCGAGGCGAGTGGTGTTAGTGGTATAATTCTTACACTACCAGCAAAGAAGTGCGAATTTTTATTAGGTGGCCCCTCATTATAAAGGCTCTCTTCTATCCTCCATTATTGATGGCGGCTTTTGGTTGGGAAAATTTCCAAAAAAATCATAAACCTATTGTAATTGGTCAATTCAATTGTAAACATTTTCCTTTGGCCAATTAACTCAAACTTCTTTATATTTGTGTCAATTTAATTCATCTAACCGAAATTGGCTGGTCAACGTTGACATGGACCTTGGTCATTTTACATGACACCATCGGTGTTGACGTGGATAATTTTTATTTGTGATTTCGGTGTCCAAGTTACTATGCAAATATGGAACATAGGTTGATTCAAGCACATAAGCTTTAGTTCATTTCCATTTTGACACTTAGTTAATTTTCTTAGTTTTTCTTTTTGTGTCTTAAAATATTAAAAAAATTTAAAAGTATTTTTAGGGGTGCATTTTAGGTACCATGCACGCTCGCAAATAGATTTGCTTTCTTAATATCGCACTGCACTTTATATTGCATTTTTAGATTTATTTTTCACATGCGACAATTCATTTTAGGAATGTACTCTATTTAGTAGATGGTCATGACATATCATACATTCACTTTCCTTTTTGAGCATCAGGCATCTCTTGGAGAGCTTATATCGAATTTACACTTATAGCTCACAGGGTTTTGTCCCGGGCCTTGATAACCAGGTTTTGCTTAATTTTGCCCGATACCGCTCGTGTCCTTCATTTTTCTTGTCATTCATTTCTTTTATTAGCTTTCTATTGTAATTGCTTGCTTGTTTATTTTTTCACTTGAGTGACCATGCATAATCACTTTTTATATGTTTAGAGGATTTAAGGAATAAAAATTGGTGAAGTTCGCATGTAAGTTGTTTTCATACTCAAAGATCTGATGCAACTAAATCGATCGGTGAATCTTTAGTTCATAGGAGTGAAATATACTCCCGCATCCTACTCGGATTGCTAATTTATTTATCATAAGTTAGTGGCATCTTCAAGATAATTGCATAATTGGATCGAAAAATCAAATTACAATTCATAGGATTTAGAAGTGCCCATGCTAAGTGTGGAGGATCTATCATTATGCATCATTCAATTACCATGCATGGTAATTTTATTATCTAATGGCAACACGGATGACACGGACAGCATGGCAGTTGCTACAACGGCAGCTTTGGCGATGACGATGTCGGCGGCAGTTGTGGTGGTGACGAGGTGCCGCCGACAGCGGCAATGATGATGGTGTTAGTGGCGGCGGCGGCAACGACGATAACGACGATGGCGTCGGTGACGATGGCGGCGGCTTTGGTGGTGACGATAGTAGCGCAACCTAACCTTAGGTGCACCACCTAAGGTTTGGCTAATAGATTGCTAAGCCTAAACTTAGCTCGGACTCTCCCAAGCTCATACCAATTCACGACTTAGTTCAAGTTCTTAACATGCAAATAATTTTTCAATTAGAAGTTGCCACTAATCTATTTTTGGTGGTTTGATTTACAGGAGATTTACTTTACTCCTGCGAACTAGAGATTGTGAGTTTAGGGGCTTGATTACGCAAGATTTCTCTAATGCCCTTTCGATACCTTTCTCTTTTATTTAGAAAAAAATTGTTTTGCGGTTAGCTTGAATTGATTTTAATTTACTTTCCTAACATGTGAGGAGATCATGCGGGTGTGTAAACCACCAATTTAACACCCAAAAGTAATAAATAAATTATGGGACTTACCTCACAGCAACGAAAGTATCTGCAATGTTAGATCGGAATTCACATCAACAATCTTAAATATGATTTCTAATTAATACGTAATCACTTAATTTTTATTTTCACTTGTTTAATGAGAATCATGCTTTATGTAATGCATGCTACTAATCTAACATGAAACGATATGACATAACAATATGACCTAAACTACATGACATAAGTATAGTATTTTTTGTGTTTTCTTAAATAAGCATGCAATCTATCATAGAGAAAGAAATTAATTTATTCTAAGACAATGTTTTTTGGTATTTTACATAAAATTCGAAATTAGAAAATAGCAAAAATTGTCTATTTAGATTAAGATATTATCCAACTTATATTAGGAATCGGATTATGCCAAATCCTAATTTAAAATGCAATCTAACTAGGAAAAATTATCTAATTTACATGATATGCAAATGCAATCTTTTTTATATTTTTGGGATAAAGCAATTATAAAGTAAGATAAGCACCAAATCACTCAAGATGATATATCATCCAATCAATGCGAATAAGGAAATAATATCCAACTAACTTGAAATTTCGCGAATAAAATCGATGAATTGATCTTAAGCCTTAAAGATCAAAATATCAATTTTAAAGATTCCCGCGGAATCAATAATTTTATCTAAAGCCTTATAGGTGGAATCGAAGATTATATACGATTGCAAATTAGGAAATAAATCCTAATTTTGGGAGATATGTCTATTACTCATAGATATGCATGTTAGATATTAATAGACATATATTAGGCAGTAAAATATGCAAATATACTAGAGATGTGCATCTTACCTGATTCGAGGATATTCTTTCCAAATTTGGACCACATGCTCGGGATTGCAACTAAGGGCAACAGGGTGGTGGATGGTGGCAGGCAGCGAGTGGCAATGTTGACGACAGCAAACGGCAACCACGTCGACGACGATCAATGGACCTGCAAAACACAAACTTCGATGGTGGTTCTTGATGAATGGACGAGTAGGCCCGATGGACGCCTCAACTTGGCTGGAGCATAAAGAGAAAAGGACTGCATTGAATTTGTGGACTATCCTTCTTGTGATGCTTTCTCTCTCCTTCAAGATCTCCACTTGACTTTCTTCTTCTTGGATCTAGATCACACTTTCTTCGTCCCGACTAGGGGTGGCAAATGGGTGGGTCGGATCGGGTATGGGTCGAGTCGAAAATGGGTCGACCCATATTTGACCCATTTAACCCGTTTTGACCCATATTCTGTAGTGTAAATCTTACTCAACCCGACCCATACCCGACCCGACCCGTATTTGCTAAAACCTATTAATATTCTAGGAAAACCTACTTTTACTATATGCTAATTGGATTAAAAATTCAAATTAAATTAAAAATAGTAAATAAAATAAAAACGTTAAAAAAAACCTATAAATTGAAATATTTATAAAAAATTAGACTATGCACATGCTTCTCTTATTTGAAGTGAACATACCATTGAATAACTAAAAGCGTAACATGTAAAAAATTTAACTAAACCTAAAAAGCTCATTTTTATGAATTTTTTTATAAAAAAAAAGTATTGTTAAAACATTTTTATGCAATACAAATTTTTTAACAATTTTTATGCAATACAAATTTAATGGAAATTTTTTATAATTATTTTTAAAATATTTTTAAAAAAATCGAATATTTAATTTTTTTAAATATAATATTTAATTATTTTTATTGTTTAAAAATATAATTTTTATTTTTTAAATATAATTTTTAATTTAAAATTTTCTTTTCTTTTTCTCTTTTCTCTTTTCTTCTTCTTCTTCTGGCCGCCGGCCACGACGACGGCCGGTGACTAGCCATAGGCGAGATCGAGCTCGCCGGCGTCAGGTGAGGCTCGATCTTGCCGATCTGGCGAGGCCAAGGCCCCGTCCGACGCCGGTGAGCTCGAGTCTCGCCAGATTCGGTGAGGCTCGAGCCTTGCCGATCGTCGATGAGGCCGAGCCTCACCGGATCCGGCGAGACTCGAGCTTGCCGGGGTCGGGTGAGGCTTGATCTCGCCGATTTGGCGAGGCCGAGGCCCCGCCCGACGCCGGCAAGCTTGAGTCTCACCGAGATCTGCGAGGTTCGAGCCTCGCCGGTCATCGGCGACCGCTTGGCGAGCCGGAGCGTCACTGGCCTATCGCCGAAATTTGTCACCCCGCCATCCGTAGGCTAAGGAAGGAAGAAAAAGAAAGAAAAAGAAAAAAAAATTGAAATATGAAGAATAATTATAATTTCGATTTTTTATTAAAAAAACATTTTTATAAAGTTAAAAAGGCCATGGGTTTAAACTTTAAAGTGGGTTTCCTTTCCTTTCCTAATAACCCATTTAGACCCATTTTTTTGTATGTTTTACTTTCTCACCCATTTCGACCCATATTTAACTTTCACTTGATCCATATATGACCCATTTAACTAAAAATGGGTCATAATATGGGTTTATGACCCATTTTGCCAGCTCTAGTCCCGACTCCCACCACTTTCACAATTTTTATCTTTTATTTTCCTTTTTACTGTTGCAGACTCTCCACCGAGTGGACTGTTTTTCAAGGTTGATTGAGAGCAAACTTCTTCTAGCGGCAAAAGTATAACGTGGCCCAAATGCTTGCTGGAAGTTGTTGGGACCGCTTAAAACGTTGTGGAGCAGTCTCCAAGCAAAGCTTGGGTCACCACTAGTTTTGGACGGAAATTTTAGAGATGCTCTCTGGTTGAGCGCTAGTGCTGGTGGCACGTCCGGATAGCAGCTTCGTCATCGAGGTTGGAGCTCGCGGCGGCAGGTGCTCAATGTCGCTGGGCTCTGTGGCGGAGGGATAGCACGAGCGGTGTTTCGACCAAGGCTTGGCCGAAGGACCCCTCTTCTCTCTCTCACGTGTTTTGCTCAATGTGCTCTGAGAACTCTGAATTGCCGACCACCTTGCTTGTCCGTAGATGGCCCTTTTATAGGTAGGATTGACCTAGGTTTTCGAGGAAAGAGAATAAATATGCATATTATATTTTAGAACCATGATATTTTGTAGCCAAAAATTTTATGATTCCTTTCCATCCATGTTCCTCGATCTTCTTATCCGCGTCTTCGCAGAATCAGCCGAATTCTTTCTTCTTTTATTTGCTTTATTTGCCCACGTTGTGTCCATGAAACAAATTTCTTCAAGACAAACCAAATATACTGCCATAGATACACGTGAAGAGAATATATGGTCAATATCTCTAAATTTTTACTTCCTTTCTCTTTAGTATCTTCCTCAAATATTGGCAAGTTTTGGATATTGCCCAATCAAATTTTTCAAAATTCATGCGTGAGTGGGCACCTTGCCCGCAATTTCAAACATCCACAACCGAATTTTGCAAGAGGCCCTTGAAAATCAAACATGTTTGGCTAATTCTAATGCAATGCAATTTTTTGCGGACTCATTGTTACTAAATGACAACGCTCCTAAAACTACATGCTATGCGATTAACTTATATTTTTGCTTAGGGGTCGCGGTTGATCCCTAATTTTTGTGTAATAAAATAAATGATTGGATTACCAAAATTTAGGTGTCAACATGTAGCACTAACCTTAATTTTAAAATCTCAAGCTTCCGTATCAATTTCGAAGAAGTGGCGGTTCTATCCCGAGAACCATGTCGATTTTTTATAATAACACCGGCGGGTACGACCACAACAACAATGACCACACTAACGGTGATCGACCTCGAAGTCTCCCGGCACGTAGCAATCTTGCTTTCCAAAGATGCAGAAACCAGAACGTCCCATGCCGACGGAGGAGGGAAGCACTGGAAACCCAAGCAATCTTGTGGACAGTTCTTGCTCTCCATCAGGAAAACCGTCTTGCAGTTCAACGCAAGCGATGATTCTGCAAACATTTTTCGAAGTATCGTTCATACCAAAAAAATTAGATGTCACATTATTAGAAAAGAATGACTCTTTTTTTCCATGATAGATCGGGAAGATTATATGACCTGAGCGCGAGATCAAGATAGTTGAAGATGGAATTTAGCGAGACATAATATAATAAATTGAAGAGTCGAAGAAGGTGCTTGCATGTACCTTTGCAAGAAGAACTGAAAAAACTAGGGACTGATGTTATCGCTACAATCCTACACAACTTCCAAAGAAATGTGAAGTCCACTGGGTGGTGGCCTCTGTTGGTGTTTGTTTCGATAAACAAGCATACGTGCATAAGTAAATTAAGACCAAAAATCTGATCGCAGCGGAAGTAAAAACACTTATACACGTGTTTCCATAGCATTTACGTGCATTTTAACAAAAACGCATAGAAGAGCTAAAGGGGCTAATCATATTAACCTTGTACCGTGCTCCAAAATTTGGTTCAGAAGTTTCTTCGGGTTCTGAACACGAACATTTGATGTCCTCACAGCAGTAGTTCTGACGTTCTTCAGACTCTGACCGTGAACGTCAGACGCCTTCTAGTAACACCGGTTCTAACGTTCTTGATTCTTGACCACGAGCATCTGACACATTCTAGTAATACTGGTTATGATGTTCTTCAGATGCAGAACGTCTGATCTCTTCACGAGCTCGACGTTCTTCGGATCCAACCCCACAAGTGTCGGGCCTCTAGTTCAGACACACCACCAATTCTCACGTTGAACAGAAGAGAGAAATTAAGAGATTTAACAACTACAATTGTGATAGCAATTGCTCTCGTATGAGTGTTTTGTTGATCAGTATCAGCACTCTCAATTTTCAATTGTCGATTGTCCATCATCCTATGATCTGCTCTCTGTATTATCTTTTATAGACAGTGCATATCACATTTAAATCGGCGCATTAACTCTAAACCGTTTTAAAATTAATTCGGTTGTAACTCCTGACGGCCGTGTTTTGATACCGTTACAGACACTAATTTGGGCATTAACTCTATAACTGTTACAGAGCATTATTCCATACATTTATTTGTAACTGTTACAAGTCTTTATTCTGTGTATTAACTTTGTAACGGTCACAAATACTTAATTTTGCCGTTACTTCTGAAGCTGTTTCAGAGCATTAATTGGTCATTGATCTGAAACCGTTTCAGATTATTAAACTACCAATTTATTCTGTAACAGTTTCAGATCATTAATGTAACCGTTAAGTTCTGAAACCGTTTCAGATTTTTAATTTAGCCATTAAGTCTGAAAGCTGTTTTGGATCATTGATTTGACTATTGATTCTGAACTAATTTCAAATCATAAATGATGCAATTAACTCTGAACTCACTTCAGATCATTAACGCAGCTATTTAATCTGAACTCACTTTATATTATTAATTCGGTCACTGAATCTGAACACGCTTTAGAGCTTTGATTCGGCCGTAAAGTCTGAAACCCGCTTAAGAGTTTGTGAACTCTGATGCCCCTTCATTAGAACTTTTATTTCTAGCTTGACTCAATCTGATTGGCTCAATTGCAAACACATTTGCAATATTCTCTCTCTTGTTCAAATGTTATTCTAATTGGTTATGGTGTGTGATATTTCTAAGTTCATCACTGAGCTGGCAGCAGGACTTGTACTAATACATTAGCACAACCAAGAGAACTGATTGTCCAGATCAATATTCAGGTCTTGCAAACCATGAGTGACATTTAGCAATATATCATAGCTACCCAGACAGTGTGAAATATCTCAGAACATAATGAACCTATTAGCTCTGGCGACCGTGTAATTCGATCATTCTGTCTCACCATGTCCCGATTTAACAAAGGCCATGGAACTATTGGTCAAGCCACCAATTCAATCATATACACAAATGTAATTGACATGTATTTCTTTGAGACATGAACCATTCATTCTCAATTACAACGCCGGCCGAGGATTTCAATACAATGTCACGATTAGATAGCATAGGACATCAATCTTGTATAACAAAAAGACAGATTCCATATTGCACACGCATGTGCCTTCGTATGTGAACAAACTATGACTATCAAGTATAGAGATGGTTCGACGAAGCGTCAATATGCGCACTTGTGAACTATAACCATCCAACAAACAAGTCAACATCATGCCTCAGGTCTAAGGATCTTTACACCTAACCAAATCATGAACGATTAGACATTGACCTAGCTAAAAAGCTTCCATGTCGCCAATCATTCTATGTATGTCATGTTTAGTGAACTTGTCCAAGACAAGCACCTGTATTCTAACTCGGATATCATAATACCCAATGACTTGTGACTCATCAGCCCCTTAAGTATCCAATACTGAAGTGAAGCTTGAGAACACACCGGTCTCAATAGGATCATCAATATCCTCTCAATGATCCATCGATCGGGAACTGTTTAAAGATTTAGCATAACTGTAATTTGTCATACATATTCTTAACACCTTAAGAATATGTTCAATCTTAACTGATCTTATGGACCTCATTAACATAAATTGGACGATGAATGGGAAAACTTATTTGCCGTTAAATAATCCCTAACATATAACTATTACATGGTTGCCTTAGGGCATGCCGCTAACAACCTCTTATTATAATGGCTCCCTAGTCCCTACAGTGTGCTTTGGTCCGCCCCTCAATAATTTTTTTGCTTTTTTAAAGTGAGGATGTACGTAAGAATGGATGGTTGAAAAACATGACAAAAGAGTTGGGGACATTTCGTATCACGTACCAAATAGTCATGATTTAATATTGATGTCATTGTTTGCTTATATAGAAAATGGTTAATATTCAATACCAAAAAAAAAAAAAAAAGAACATAGTTAATATTACAAACAATCACAAATTATGCTTACTATGATATAAATGCCCTAGACTTTTTTTTTGTGTCACTAAATTTCTAAACTAGTTCATTGTGACATAAATACTCTATTTTTTTTTTTATGTTATAAAAATCCTCATATTTATACCAATGTAATAAATATATTCTAGATGAAACTAAAAGAGAGAGTATACATTGGTTTAAGACATATACTTAAATGGTGCTATTTGATCTAAACGATATATTTGTAATTGCATGTTAAGGGTATCCATTCAAGCATTGGCCAACCTTTACCGATGCCCCGCTAGGGTTGGCAGCTCAGTCCAGCAAAGTTAGAATAGTCGAGACACCCCTTAAACATCCCGGATCATATGCAATCTCTCCGTTTCTTCCCTCAGGTCCAGAATAGTCGAGACACCCCTTAAACATCCCGGATCATATGCAATCTCTCCGTTTCTTCCCTCAGGTCCAATTTATTTCATTAGCCTTTTTAGTTCTCCATTTTCCTTTTAATCTTTTTCTAATGTGGTGTTTGCATGGCGCCACTTTTTCTCAAAAAATATTAACAATGTCATTTTGGATCCATATCGGATTTTTAACGTGGATTTTGAACATAATCATGACGGAAAGTATATGTAAGTATGAGGTTTATTGATGACATAAATAAAGTTTAAGATATTAGTATTACAGTGAGTATAATTTAAGATTTATAGAGACGTAATTCTTTTTTTTCCTATGAACCACCGTATGGAAAAAAGGTTCTAATTACTTTGGAGTGCGCGCGAACATGCTCCCCTGTGCCCCGTTAAGTGGCCCCATCCTACCCAAGGTCGAGGACAGGACGCAAAATTGAGTTTTTCCCCCTTCCTGAAAAGCCCCAAGGATTTTTTTTTTTCTTAAAAAAGGTGATGGTCATAAACGAACCAGAAGAAGAGACAACTTTTTCTAAAATTTCAGCTTTAACCGAGGTCGGACGATATTCGGGAAAAGTAATAAAAAATTCTTAAACTTATTATAATAGTACCAATCCAATCTTAAATCTTTTAATTGGACTAACTTAGTCCTAAATCTTTTCACGTTGGTACCAATTCAATCATTCAACTAATTTAAATAGAAAATTATTAATGTGGACGCTGGTTGTCCTTGTTGGAGAAAACTTCCTTACTTGTTTTGATGTCGACAAAACATTTTTCAGTCTAGTCTGAAGACTCGCAGACTCTTCCGTCAAAGTCTGAAGACCGTCAAAGTCTGAAGATCATCAAAGTCTGAAGATCGCCAGACCACCAGACTCAAGATGTAAAGTCTGCCCTCATTGACAGTTTCTAGACCAACGAAGAAGATTTATCCAGATTCAAGTATTTCTTTAGGGATTTGATTCGAACGGTTATAGAAGATCTCACGGCTGGAGATAGCACCTCAAAGATCGATTATTCGGTTTGATTCAAATTTGAATAAATTGGATTCGTTGATTGGCGAAGTATACTTGGAAGGTTCTACTTATGGAAACCTAGATCCTGATTGTATGGGCGAGCGGGATTGGTGGGCTATCTTCACATTCCTTAAGTAACTCGAGATCTCCCTAATTGATTACGTCCAACGAGTAGATTGGAAGAACTCCTTTGGAAGGTGCCAATGGTTATGAAGGCATGGAGGAGTATATAAGGAAGACGCTCGGTTATTTGAGTGTGTGCGAGATAGGTAAATTCCAAAGTCTGAAGCTTCTTGTTCTTTGTTAATTGTTGAGCGTAAACTTGTACTCAAAAGAGAGTTTATAATTCTGTGAAGCCTTGAGGAAGTGTAGTAGAGTCTCTACACTGTGGAATCAAGGAAGTGATACCGTAACGACTCTTTTGATTCATAGTGGAATCCAGCCGGTGGGCTGTCAGTGCAGGAGAGTGGACGTAGGCTTGGATTAAGCCGAACCACTATAAACCTTGTGTTCTTATTCTCTTCCTTGAACCCTTTTACCTTGATCGTAACTCTATTTAATTGTTCGAGTCTAATTTCCATTTTAAAGTCTATTGCTAAACAGATTTGAAATTGTAATTTCTGGTTTACTTGGCAAAAATTGTTTTCGCACCTATTCACTCCCTCTAGGTGCTCGTACTAGCGTTTACAATTGGTATCGAGCCCGTGTACTCATTTAAATTGAAGTGTTTTTACTTGAGTTAACGATCCATGGCTAGTATGTTAGCTCCGTGTCCTGGTTGAAGGGCAAAGCAATACAAGACCACCTTATTTTGATGGAAAGGATTACGGTATATGGAAAAACAAGATGAAGGCATTCCTAAGATCTAAAGATCCTATGGAATGGGACGTGGTAGACAAAGGAATCACTCCTAAAGCTACAACAGTCTCAGAAAGGGGAAAGGAAGCTATTGAGTCCGGCGGGATGACTCAAGAAGAGATAACCAAGAGACAAGCTCTCGATGCAAAAGCAATTTATTCCTTATATTGTGCATTATCTCCCCTTGAATATAACAGAATATCTTCTTGTGAAACAGCTAAAGAAGTCCGGGATAGGTTGAACATCACCTATGAAGGAACCGATCGAGTGAAAGAAACCAGAATCAATATTCTGCTCGAGTCAATACGAAGCCTTCAAGATGAAACCAGGAGAATCTATCACCGACATGTTTAGTCGTTTTACGAAATCGTGAATGGTCTTGAGTATCAAGGTCAACCAATCTCTGGACCTATGAAGTTCAACAAACTACTTTGCGTGGACTTTCCAAAGATTGGAATCACGTAAAGACCTCAATAAGGGAGACACAAAGAATCATGCCACTTTTCGTTGACGAATTGGTTGGCACTCTTGAGTCTTATGAAGTGGAGCAAAACAACGAAGATGAAGATCCCAAAGGTAAAAAATCTATTGCTTTAAAATCTAACGATGACTACGATGTTACTGATTCGAAGATGATATGAACGATGAAGAGCTTGCTCTCATGATAAGAAAGTTCAGAAAAGCGAACAAAAAGGGAAGAAGATTCAATTGGAAGAAACAAAGCTCTCAAAAGTTTCAAAACAAATCAGAGAAGATGATGAATCCAATAAAGATGTGATTTGTTTTGAATGCAAGAAAAAGGGGCACATCGGACCTAACTGTCCCTTACTAAAGAAAAAGAAAGGAAAAGCGAGAAATACGAAAGGCTCTCAAAGCGAAACTTGGAGTGATACCGAATGCGAAGAGAGTGATGATGACTATGCCAATATTTGTCTAATGGCACAATCAGACTCAGACTCTGAGACAGACTCAGACTCAGACTTAGACAGTGAAATCAAGGTAAGTAATTTTGAGATTCCTACTAAAGTTTCTAAATATATTGATGAACTGTGTCTTAGTCTCAAAACCTCTCTCAAGAGGATTTCCGAACTGAAAAAGGAAAATTCTGCATTGAAGCAATAGGAGACTGTTTGGAAAGAAAAGGTCGAAAATTTAGATAAAAGTGTCATTACCTTGAAAGAAAATGCAGACTCTCTTTCTAAAGAAAATGAAGTTTTGAAAAATGATATTTCAAGCATCTCAAAAGGTTTTCTGTAGGATCGAGAAATTGGAAAAGATTCTTTTAGCACAAAGACCTTACTTTAACAAATCAGGCTTAGGAATGACCGCTGAAACCATTCCTCTAATTGATTTTCCAAAAGTGAAGGAAAGAATCAAACAAAGACATACAAAAGACTTTTATAAAACTCACTTTCAAAAAGCCTTTGTAAAACCTGTAGGCCGCAATGCTCTTAAATGTTCTAAGTGTAATAGTTCAGAACATTTTGAGAAAGAATGTCCTATGGTTTGGAAACCTGTTAAGAAGGTTTGGGCAAAGACCGTATATTGTACTAACACCATTGGACCCAAGAAAATATGGGTACCAAAAAAGGCTTGAGTTTTCCTTTTAAATGCAGGTCACTATCAAGAAAAAGGTCAAATGGTACTTGGATAGTGGATGCTCAAGACATATGACAGGAGACTCAAGTTATTTCATAAAGCTTATGCAAGTTAATGGTGGAAAAGTTTCATTTGGAGGAAATAGTAAAGGCAGAATTGTCGGACGCGGAACAAGTAAAGATTGGAAGTCTCACAATCGCAACGTTTCTTTAGTAGAAGGACTTAACTACAACTTGTTAAGTATCAGCCAAGCGTGCGATACGGGTTTCAAAATTAACTTTCAAGAAGGAATATGTTCGGGAACCAGCATAGATTCCTCTCGGACTTTCACGGGACGAAGACATGGGAATATCTATCTTCGGACATCAAACCAGAAAAATCCCAATGTCTAATCTCAATACAAGAGGAAGCTAATCTATGGCATAGGAAACTTGGCCACATCAACATGAGGCAAATAGCCAAGATCTCTGCAAAGAAGCTTGTTCGTGGACTACCAAATCTGACATATGAAAGATCCGATCTATGCACCCCATGCGTCTTTGGGAAAACAGGTCGAAGTTCTTTCAAACCAATAAATCAAGTTTCCACTAATCGTGTGCTGCAACTCTTGCATATGGATCTCTTTGGACCAACAGAACCCAGTATTGGTGGTAAGAAATATTGCCTAGTAATAGTAGATGATTACTCACGATTTACTCGGGTATATTTCTTGGCAAGTAAGTCTGAAACTTTTTCTTATTTTATAAAGTTTGCAAAGAAAGTACAGAATGAGAAGGGGTATGTTATTTCTTGTATACAAACAGATCATGGAGGTGAGTTTGAAAATCAAGATTTTGCTAAATTCGTGATGAATCGGTTTTCAGCATGTGTTCTCCTCTCCGTACACTCCGAACAGAATGGAGTTGTGGAAAGGAAGAATAGATCACTGCAAGAAATGGCTAGAACTCTTTTAATTGAAAGCAACATTTCTTCTCGCTTTTGGGCTGAAGCGGTTTCTGACTTGTTATATTATTAATAGAGTTTTCTTAAGACCTATTTTGGAGAAAACTCCCTATGAATTGTTCAAAGGTAAGAAACCAATTGTTTCCTATTTTCATGTGTTTGGTTGCAAATGTTTTATATTAAAAAATGCAAATGATCGAATTGGTAAGTTTGAAGAAAAATCAGATGAAGGTATTTTCCTTGGATATTCAACCACCAGCAAAGCTTACGAGTTTACAACAAAAAGACTCAAACAAAGTGGAGGAATCAATGAATGTTAAATTTCAAGACTTCACACAAATTCAATCGATCCGGACTCAACCTGAAGAATGCGAACTGCTCCGAGACTCTACAAAGTCTAAAACCCCGAAGCGGCTCGAGACTTCAGAAGATCAACAAAGAACAAACATTGAAGAACCGGATGAAGAGAAAGATCAATCATGTCAAACCAACCAGCAATTTGGAAGCACAAGTCTAGTCACCCCAAAGAACTCATAATTGGCAACATTGATGAAGGAATCCGTACGAGATCCAAAAGGCATGAAGAGTCTAGTCTTTGTGGCACTTATTTCTGAAATAGAACCCAAGAGCATAGAAGAAGCCTTAAGCGATGAAAGTTGGATTGAAGCTATGCAAGAGGAACTCGAGCAATTCAGCATTAACGATGTACGGGAATTGACTCCTAAACCAAAAGGTAAATCTGTTGTTGGAGCTAAATGGGTTTTCGAAACAAGATGGATGAAAAAGGAAAAGTTATAAGGAACAAAGCAAGACTCGTGGCCAAAGGATATACGCAAGAAGAAGGGATAGACTATGATGAGACTTACGCACCAAGTAGCAAGGTTAGAGGCAATTAGATTATTACTTGCCTTTGCTTGTTATAAGAATTTCAGGTTATTCCAAATGGACGTCAAAAGCGCATTCTTAAATGGATTTATCCAAGAGGAAGTCTATGTGGAACAACCTCCCGGATTTGAAGACCCAAGGAAGCCAGACTACGTATTCCCGAAAAAGGCACTATATGGATTAAAGCAAGCACCTCGAGCTTGGTACGGACAGATTAAGTAAGTTTTTAATCCAAAATGGTTTTGTTAAAGGTAAGGTAGACACCACCTTGTTTATTAAAAGAGAAAATAAAAACTTTTTACTTGTACAAATCTATGTTGATGATATTATCTTTGGATCACCTAACGAAAATCTGTGCAAGAAATTTTCTAAGTCTATGCGGGATGAATTTGAGATGAGCATGATGGGTGAACTTTCCTTCTTCCTTGGACTACAAGTAAAACAATTGAAGGAAGGGACTTTCATTCACCAAGAAAAATATGCTAAAGATCTTGTTAAAAAGTTCGGTTTGGAGAATTGCAAAAAGATCGATATACTAATGTCTAGTTCTTGAAGCTGGACAAAGATGAAGGAGGAAAGAAGATTGACCCGAAGCTATACGGGAGTATCATTGGTTCACTTTTTATCTTCTTGCATCTAGACCGACATTTTGTTTAGTGTATGTATTTGTGCCGATTCAATCGATCCAAAAGAATCTCATCTAAGTGCTGCAAAACGCATTATCAAATACGTTGCAACAACCTCAAAGTTTGGTCTCGGTATCCTAAAGAAGGAGATCTTACTCTCCTTGGTTACTCGAGCCTTGAGACCTAGCGGGATGCGAGTTGATAGGAAGAGCACTTCGGGCACTGTCAATTGCTTGGGAACAGAACGGTATCTTGGTTTTCTAGGAAACAAAGTGCGTAGCTCTTTCAACGGCGAAGCGAGAATACGTGGCTCTTGGAAGTTGTTGTTCTCAAATCTTATGGATAAAACAACGGCTAAGAGACTTTGGAATCGAAGACTCATGCACGCGACATCAAATGTGACAATACCGGCGCAATTAATCTCACGAAGAATCCGATTCTTCATTCAAGAGCAAAGCATATAGAGATTCGACATCATTTTATTAGAGACCATGTTCAAAACGGAGAAGTATTGATTCATTTCATCGACTCAAAGAATCGGTGGCGGACATCTTTACCAAGCCCTTTGGAGAAAAGCCAATTTGAGTCTATTCGCTCCGGACTTAATATCTTAAAGTCCGAAGAAGTTCGAGACTTAGGGACTAAAGTCTAAGAAGGCTCGAGACTCAAGAGATCAAGATCTACTACGTAAGTTATTTCTACTTTGGAAATTTATCTTTTGGACAAAATCTCGAAAAGGTACGTTCATCTATTAATCTGTAATTGATTGATGTTATCTTTCTAAATTTTCGAAATTATAGCAATCATTCCTTTTCGAAAAGAAGTTATCTTTTTGACAGTTATACATTTTCAAAAGGCAGTTATTTCTGAAAAGGTATTTCCTAATTTCCTTTTTGCGACGATTCGTATAACCTGTTTTGTTTGCTATATATACCGATCGTCTTCTTCACAAACCCTAGAAGCACAGAACTTCACTTTTTCACCTTTTCTCTCTAGTTAAATCTTAAAGTCTTCACCTTTCTCGCGAATCGAGTTTGGAATCTCCTAAAGCGTGATAATGGCCTCTCAAAGAAAATCCTCAAGAATCGCAAGCGGGGGACCACCGCCTTTGCGTGAGGGTCCTACGCATTTTGACCTCACCGAGGAAGAAGATTCTCCGAGACAACAGCGAGAGCCCACAACATTCTCAACCGTGCCGCTCTTCTCAGGCTAGATCACAACAGCAAGCGTAGGAAGAAACCGTCGAGGATGCCGCACCTGTAAGGTCTCAAAAGCCCGCTTTTACCTACAAACTGTACACTACTTTAAAAGAAGGAGGCTCCGCTTTGAGTTTCATTGACGAGTTTTTGGTAGAAAAGGGGTATAGGAATGAAACCCATTTTTTGCGCACAATGGAACGCTTGGGTATTGCTCCTGCGGGCTCAGCAGATAAAGCTTTTGCGAATATTCCGAGTGATCCACGTGTAAGTGGACATAATCAACCCGAAGGAAATGATGATGAGAAAATATTCACAAATTTTAAGTCTATAATTGGTATTGCTGCGAATGTTAGAAGCAACGAGAACAGATTTGTTTCGTTCGAGGAACACAAACGACATTATACTAAGTTCTTTGAAGAGAGGGGTGATGAACCCAAGGAGTGTAGACTTTGATTTTCTAGACTCTACGAAGGTGAACTTGCGGGAGAAATTCGCCTTACTTCAACTTGATAAATTCTGCTCACGAGACAACGGTAGCACATCCGAACTTCTTTGCTTACTTCTATTCAAATCTAAGCTTTTTGGATGCGAATAGATTTTCATTCAGCGTTAGAGATCGGGATTATGTGGTTGACATGGACACCCTGGCCGATGTGATTGGGGTTGAAAGAGGGGAATTTCAATCGATCAGCGTGTCTATTGGCCGGGCAACAGTGGAACTCGTTCGAGATGGGATGGCCGAAGGACGAATCTCGTACGTGAGGTTGAATGCCTCAAATATTCTTCTTCACAAGATAGTGATCAACTGTCTAAGACCAAAATCGACTTCAAAGGCGATGTTTCAAATTCGAAGCAATGCTGATGTATGCCATCAATGCTTTGGAAAGAAGTTCTCCCTACCACACACTATAATGTTTCACATGTACAGATCGGTGGTGAAGGACAAAGGCCAACTTCCGTACTCGGCACTTGTTTCCAAGCTGTTCAGACACCTTCACATTCAGCCTCCCAATACTCTTTGTGTTCGATCGTGTGATCATATGGTGGTGGGACTGAAGATGGTCTCCAAGATGCGTCTAAAAGAGCTAAACAAAGCTTTGGAGCAATTCAAGGAGAAGACTCCTACCAAGACTCATCAAGTCTCTTCTGTTGCAAAAAGAAAGGGAAAGGAGCCCATGACGGCTCCATCCAAGAAAAGAAAAGTACTCATCTTGGAGGATGAAGAGGATGAGGAAGATGTAACCTTATCAGCTCTTGCTTTAAGCAATATTCAGCATTCTATTCCACAGACAGAGGAGAAAGAGGATCAAGATAGAGAAGAGGAAGAACAGAGGGAAGAAGAGAGGGGATTGATAAGGAAAGAGGCAGAGGAAGAAAGAACTTCGGAAGACGAGGAGCAACAAGAACCGCAGCATCATGACACGACGAGGAGACAGAGCATGAAGAGTACTTCTCTCCACCCGAAGGCACCGAAACGGGGGAGTTCGACAAAAGAGGTACTTCTTCAATTGCTTTTGCTAGTGAAGATGTGAGCCGCTC
Source organism: Eucalyptus tenuipes (assembly GCA_014182365.1). NCBI lineage: Eukaryota > Viridiplantae > Streptophyta > Magnoliopsida > Myrtales > Myrtaceae > Eucalyptus > Eucalyptus tenuipes. Next base: position 23,187,823 of record CM024538.1, on the reverse strand, counting down.
ACTGCGAGATCCAGGAAGATGTCTATGCCTCTCAATTTCCAAAGGAAGGTCATGAGGCTTCTTCTCCAAATCTGGATACTCATGCTCAGATGCCATCTTTTGCAAATACTCCTCAATCTGACCATGCTGAGGTAAGCACTCAGACTGATAACTCAGCAGACCTTCGACGAGTGCTTGATATTCTTACGGAGATGCGAGGTCAGATCTACGCTCTGGGATATGATGTTCAGAATCTACGGAATGCCAATCAAGCCTCTTCAGTTTCGTTGAATGATCAAATCCAGACTCTTACTCTTCAAGTTCAAGCCAATGCCAAGAGTCATGAAATAGAAAAGCTGAAGGAGGATTTGAAAAAGTTGGAAGACACCATGTCCGTCGATTGGAGATTTTCAACTTGTTCGCATTCCAAGACAATCCTAATTTCATTCTCTTTTCATTTCTTCCTTTTTAATGATGACAAAAAGGGGGAGAAGCTGAGTGTAGCAGATTTGTTTTAAACTTTACTTTTGTCTGGTTGTGACTGATTTGAATTTAGATTAATGTTTGGATTTGGATTGACTGTTTAAAATTGCTTAATGCTTGCTTGCAGTACTTTAAGTGTTGGCAAAGATGGTTGTTTATCTTTGGACTAACACATTTTCTGTTGATGCAGATTCAATACTATCTTTATTTATGAGATATCCATGTTTGCTTAAGTATTGTCTTGCGGGTTAAAAATATCCAAATCAAAAAAAAAAAAAAAAAAAAAAAAAGGTTTTGTCACCATCAAAAAGGGGGAGATTGTTGGAGAAAACTTCCTTACTTGTTTTGATGTCGACAAAACATTTTTTAGTCTAGTCGAAGACTCGCATGAGACTCTTCCGTCAAAGTCGAAGACCGTCAAAGTCTCGAAGATCGTCAAAGTCGAAGATCGCCGGACCACCAGACTCAAGATGTAAAGTACGCCCTCATTGACGGTTTCTAGACCGACGAAGAAGATTTATCCAGATTCAAGTATTTCTTTAGGGATTTGATTCGAGCGGTTATAGAAGATCTCACGGCTGGAGATAGCACCTCAAAGATCGATTATTCGGTTTGATTCAAATTTGAATAAATTGGATTCGTTGATTGGCGAAGTATACTTGGAAGGTTCTACTTATGGAAACCTAGATCCTGATTGTGTGGGCGAGCAAGATTAGTGGGCTATCTTCACATTCCTTAAGTAACTCGAGATCTCCCTAATTGATTCTGTCCAACGAGTAGATTGGAAGAACTCCTTTGGAATGTGCCAACGGTTATGAAGGCATGGAGGAGTATATAAGGAAGACGCTCGGTTATTTGAGTGTGTGCGAGATAGATAAATTCCAAAGTCGAAGCTTCTTGTTCTTTGTTAATTGTTGAGCGTAAACTTGTACTCAAAGAGAGTTTATAATTCTGTGAAGCCTTGAGGAAGTGTAGTAGAGTCTCTACACTGTGGAATCAAGGAAGTGATACTGTAACGACTCTTTTGATTCATAGTGGAATCCAGCCGGTGGGCTGTCAGTGCGAGAGAGTGGACGTAGGCTTGGATTAAGCCGAACCACTATAAACCTTGTGTTCTTATTCTCTTCCTTGAACCCTTTTACCTTGATCATAACTCTATTTAATTGTTCGAGTCTAATTTCCATTTTAAAGTCTATTGCTAAACAGATTTGAAATTGTAATTTCTGGTTTACTTGGCAAAAATTGTTTTCGCACCTATTCACCCCCTCTAGGTGCTCGTACTAGCGTTTACTGAGTCCTACATAACCGGTGTTGACGTAGACATTTTAATAAAAATTTTTAATTTTGAATTTTTAAAATAATTTTTTACCCTCTCTCTTCTTTGCTTTTTCTTTTTGCCGGTGGCCATCACTAGCCACCAACCACATCCATGGCTGGCAAGGGCTGGCCTTGCCTGCAATCAGCAAGGTGGTTGGCCTCATTGGGCTGCCCCTAGGTGAGGGCGAGCGCTAGCTGTCTAGGGATGGCTAAGCAAGGCAAGGCCTCCTCGTCGGATTTGGCGATCGACCGTGGCCCAAGCGAGGCTCGGCGGGCCTTGGCCTCACCTAAGCGAGCCCCTAGCGACGCCAACCCTCGCTTGGGCGAGGTGTGGCAAGGCTGCCCTAGCCTAGGCAATAGTCGGCCTCCTTAGATTTGGCAAGGGGCCCTTGTGTGGCCGTGCCTAGATGATCGGTGCTCGCCCTTGCCTAAAGGCAGCCCGTTGAGGCCGACCATTGCTTGCGGCGGCGAGGGCAACTCAAGTGTGGCCAGCCCTCGTCGACCGTGATTGTGGCTGTTGGGTGGTGATGCCCATTGGCGAAAAAAAAAAACCAAAGAAGAGGGAGAGGGAAAGAAAAAAAGAAAAAGAAAAAGAAAAAGATTATTTTAAAAAATTCAAAAAAATTAAAATATTATTAAAAATGTTCACGTCAACATCGGCCGTTACCACTAGAATGGCCGGTGTCCACATTAACAATTTCGACATAAATTGGTCGGATGGACTAAATCGATACCAATGTGAAAATGTTTAAAATTAAATTAATATAATTAAAAGGTCTAGGATTGAATTGATATCACTACAATAGGTTTATGACTTTTTGGTACTTTTCTCAACGATGTTCAACATAAGTATAGCCACAAAACAAAGGAGTACCTATTCTTATTCGTGAAATTTTTTTGTAGGGAAAGCTGCACGTAAGAATTATAGAATTGTAGCAAGTGTTTTTTTTTTTTTTTTTGGATGTAAGTTCTAAGAAGAGAAGACAAAAAAGGGAAATTGTCCAAAAAGTTCCAAATCTTTTGCACATTTGTCAATTCAGTCTTAAGCATTTCAATTTTTCCAATTGAGTATTAGACTTCTTCATATTTTGCCAATGAAGTTTGTCAGGGCAATTCTAGCTGAAAATTAGAGATGTGAATGCTGGTTGTCCTATTTGGTAAGGCTGGCATTAACATGGATAATTTCCAATAATTTTTTAAAATTTTATTTATTTATTCTATCTTTTCTTTTCTTGTTCTTCCCTTCTTCTTCCTCCTCTAGCCGATCTCACGGTGGTTGGATGAGAATCCCCGAGGCGGTAAGGTCGTCGGCTCTTGTCGGCCAGTCGTGGGCCATGGTTGAGGCTAGCAACCGGCTTTAGGAGAAAGAAGAAAAGAAGGAAAAAAGAAAAGAAAAGAGAAAAATCTTATAAAATTATTAAAAAATTAAAAAATTAAATAAAAAAATGTGAGTGTCGTAACAAATGCAATTCTATTATGGAAATGGAAGTTTTGTACGAGTTACCAAATACCTTCGAATACTTAGAAACTCATTTAGGGAACATAATCTAGAAAAAAAGTTATTTCTAAATAGAAATTATTTCTGTGAATAGAATAGTTATTAAATAGGCTTTTAGTATGCATCGCTTTAAAGATGAACCTTTAAAAGTCAATCTTAAATGCATAAACTCATGTCATTAAAGAAATTTGGTACAGGATCTAGATGGCGGCGCCCCAACCTTGCGGAATTTTGATGAATGGTAACACCTATTTTAATATCTTGCTTTGTGAATTAATGTGTTATTTTTCCTCTATCAAAATTCGCGGTCCATCATTAAAATAAAATGTTTTCGCCAAAAGTCCTGCCTCCATCTAATAGCCTAATGAGTTTTACATTCCATTGATTGTCGGTGATAGGCTGTTAACAAGGGCCCTGCGTAAATCTAGCGAGGAAATATCAGCAATCATTCCATGAGATATATAATATATATTGCTTAGAAAGAAGTATTTTGTAAAAGTAGAGAGTAAAAGACGTTCCTTGAATAAACCACCATTCTTATAGCGTTTACAAGTTGCGACCGTTTGCCTAACTAGGCTAACCATGAAATTTCGGAAGCTATCCAGCACCTGTGGATTTTGACTTTGGTTTCGCTCCCTGCCGTACCATCCATGTTTCTCTGCCATCACTAATCCTTGTTAACAATGCATCACCATTATTATTAGAGGAAAAACAACCAAAAACCTTAAATTATGTCTATCATGACACATTTATTTTTAAATTTATTTTGTGACGCACAAAAAACCGAAAATTTATACTTATATAACATACTAATTTAATATGACACACTTATGGAACACCAAAAACCTTAAACTTATATCCCTACGAGACATTTATCTCAAAACTTAGGGTAAATATGTCGCATGAGTACAACTTTGGGAGGTTTTTGGTATCACAAAAAATAATTTGAGATAAATGTGTCACACGGATATAAATTTAGGTTTTTTTTGTATCTTTTTAAATGTAATTGTGTCACACAAAATAAGTTTGAGATTTTTTGTATTACCAAAAAATTGGGATAAAATGTGTCATAGTAAGCATAATTTATGATTTTTGGTGGTTTTTCCCTTATTATTATTGCTATTTCAAGAGATAAGTTGATGAGTCTTGACCTGAAAATCTTGCTATTATTGAATCTTTTCTTGCCGAATTTATGAAATGTAAATCGTGCGAGGAGAAAAAAAAATGAAATCACTTATCCGAAATTCATAGTCCAATTATAAGTGCGGAAAAAAAATACCATGCCTTTACTGAAGTCGAATATGCATAAAACTGGAATCCCGTCTCTTCTTATTACGATTACGAGAGTATCCTATTCCAATTCTAATTCAAAAACCCACTTAATTAAAATAACAAGAGTCAATTCAAGGAAAGAAGAGTATAGGGTATGTTATTTAGCACTTTTCTTTAGCCCGTCATAATAATGGAGAGGCACTTTCCCCCATTTCTAATGTGCACAAATGAACCATGACGACTTCAATCGCTACGATTTTAAATATTAGCAGATGCGCACATTAGTTTTACTCTAACTTCAGAGGCACACAAAAACATCATCTTAGAAGGAGGAAGAGTGACATCCTACCGTTTGCAAAATAAAGAGATAACAGTTAAAAAAAAAGTTGAATTTTAATTTGAAGGCATCTTGGTGAATTATTTATAAATGAACGGCTTTAACAAAAATTATGGTGGAAATTGCAGCTACCTAATTTTATCAATAGGGACTGAGAATTAGGATGCGTTTGATAATCATTCTGTTCTCGAAAATAATTTCTTACCATAAATGATTATTTTTAATTATGTTCCCATGAATAATTTCTAAATATTTGAAGGCGTTTGGTAACCGCTCAAAATTTATATTCTCGAAATAGAATTACATTTGGCACTGTCATCAAAATTTTTAATCTAAATCATTTTCTTTTAAATTTTAAATAATTTTATTACTTTTTTTCTCCTTTTATTTTTTTCTTTTTCTCTTCTTCATCAAACTTTGGCCGGTTGCTAGCCTTGAGGTGACCGGCGACTAGCCAGACAAGGGCCGCGACGGCGAGGCCGTGCCTTGTCATGTGAGCCTTGCCCAGATCTGGCAAGGCCGAGCTTGCCCAATTGCTAGTGGGGTTCAAACTCGCTAGGCCACCACAAGGTCGACATTGCCTTGGCGGGCGATGCCGACCTCGCGGTGGCTCGGCATGGTCAAGGCCCCCGGTGGCTAGGCGAGCTTAGCCCACCAGATCTATTGGGGCTTGACCTCACCCAGCCAAGGCTCGGCCAAGCCTCGCCCAACTAGGTGAGGCTCGCTGGTGGTTGAATGAGCCTTACCTGGCTAGGCAAGCCTCTCAGGTGGTTGGGGGAGACCTGGGCGAGGCTCGCCTAGCCACTAGTGAGCTCGCCAGACCGATGGGGGTGGAAGAAGAAAAGAGCACGAAGAAGAACTAGAAGAAAAGAAGAAGAGAAAAGAGAAGAAATTTGGGTTGGCTTGATTCGAAATTGTTCTCGAGAGTAAACACACAACTTTTTTTACTCTTTAATTATGCTCTAAATTTAATCCCAGGAACAAATCTGTTCCCAAGAGCAAAAAATTTACCAAATGAATTTTTGTTCCAAATCTATTCTGGAGAACAAAAGAATAAAATTAGTCACTACTTGACAAGTTACCAAACGTGTCCTTATAGCAACAGTGATTTTAGGACAATAGAAGTGGGCCGAGTTACTCAGATGTTGAAGGCCCAGGGATGGACCATGCAATGGAATGGTTATAGAGAAAGCATTTCACCCTTTTAAGCCCAAGACATTAAGGCCCTTGTCTCTGCTGCCTTTTGAGCTTGCTTTGAAACGGGCTTTAGTCCACAAACATGTTTTTCTTTTATTTTACAAAAAGTCCATAGACCTATTCTTCTTTTTCTAGTCTGGTCCATGAGCCCATGCACTTAGTTTGTCGTCAGCTTGGATTGGAACACTTTTTCTTTTCGTTCCCCATTGCTTCCAAGATAATCCTTGAAAATCAATGTTTATTGCGGAAAACTGCACACGGTTGCCAGCATTTGGTGTATCTAGGCAGCGGTGGTACCCCCCAGCATTTGGTCAAGGGTTAACATCTATTTTATTTTTTTTGGTCGAAATTAACATCTATTTTAGTCACCTTGACTTTTGTATTAATGTTTCCTTTTTTCTCCATCTAAATTCTCAGTCCACCTTTCGAATAAAATATTTTCACCAAAGGTTTTGCCACATTTTTACAGTATAATGAGTTTTTTGTTCTATTAATAAAACTAGCGACACAAAGTCCTATATTAGCAAGCGTGTCATTTAAATCAAGCGAGATAATATTGATAATTATTCTACGAAATACATATATGGAAGTATCTTGTAGAAGCAGGGGATAAGGAGGCTGCTTGTTAAGCTAGGCTAACCATGAGATTTCTGTATGTGACCTAAAGGCTTTTAAATCCAGCAGCATTGAGTTTTGACTTCACTTTCGCTCTCTGCCGTACCGTCAAAGTTTCTATGTCATCATTTAGTCCGAGTTTACAAGGCGCTGCCATTGTTCTAATACTATTTTAGGAGATTAAGTTGACGTCCAGTTAGAGATCTCGAATTTGTCAAGATCTAAAAGTTTGAAAATTTGTCAAAAAAGTACTAATTCTAGTATACAGCTTTCAATTTAGTTATAAAATTTTCAATTTTCTCCATTTGGTATAAACCTTTTGACGATTTGCCGATATAATTATTCGATCAATTTTGGCTAAACGTTGCTGATGTAGACACTGACCGTTATATGTGGCACAATCGACAATGGCCATTAGGTCATCGATTCCAACCAAAATTAGCTAGAGGGATATGTTGACAATTAGTCCAAAGATCAATGACTAAATTGGTAATTCATCAAAATGTTTAGGACTAAATTGATAAAATTAAAAAGTTTACGACTAAATCGATTGCCATACAATAAGTCAATGACTTTTTAGACAATTATTCCCCTAAAACTCTCACTACTTTTATCAGCTATTTATGAATTTATATTGTGTAGGCGACAAAAAAAAAGAAGAGAAAAAAAAAACACTAAGGGCTTGTTTCTTAAAATCTGTTTGTTCCCTGAACCACTATTTTTGTTTTTATTTTTGTTAGGGGAACAAAAAAAGAATAAAAACCTGTTTGGTAAAACTTTTGTTCTCGGGAACAAAAACAAGAATTATAAAAAGTAACTTTTTGTTAAAGGAACAATTCCTAGAATCTATTTTTCTCTTTCTTCTTTTTTTCTCTTTTCTTCTTCTTCTTCTTCTTTTTTGGCCGGTCGTCGGTCTTGGCCATGGCATGGCCGATGTGGCCGGCCGGATGAGGGCCGACGACCTTGACGGAGGTCTCCGGCCAGGAGACAGGAGCCACGGCGAGGCTTGCACGGCCATCCGCGAGGCTTGACCTTGCCCAGATCTGGCGAGGTTGAGCCTCACGGGGGCCAGGCGAGCCTCCGGCGAGCTCACCGGCCCTCGCCCAGCCGGTCGCCAGCTGTCGGCGACTGGCCACAAAGGAGGAAGAAGGAGAGAAAAGAAAAAAAGAAAAAAGAAAAAAAAAAAAAAAAAGAAAAAGAAAAAGAAAAAAGAAAAAGAAAAAGAAAAAGAAAAAGAAAAAGAAAAAAAAAAAACAATTTTACCAAATGCATTTCTTTCACGCGAACGTAAATTTTGTATAGTTACCAAGCGCGTTCTTATATTCAGAAATTCTTCCCGAAAAACGAGAAACAAATAAAATTATTTCTGATTAAAAATTATTCTTGGGAATAGAAGCGTTACTAAACGTGCCCTAAGCCGCTCATTCAGTTCAGAGTCTGAAGTGCGCAAAAATACCATACTTTTACTCCAATGGAGATGATTTCTCTCAAAGCCACATCAATTGCTTCGATCATTGAAGAAGCCCATCTCTTTTTTATTACGAGAGTATCCCAATCCTTATCCAATTCAAAATCCCATTTAATTAAGATAATAAGAAGAGTAAAGTGCATGTTGATTAGCACCTTCTTTAGCCGCTCCTTTTTAAAATGTGCATGAATGAATCATGACGACGACTCTAGTGAAAGAGGGCAAGTGCTACATACTTATAAATATTAGCAGATGCGTGCATTATCTTGCTTAGTTATACAAAGTTAAATTCAGCTTCCATGCTATTCACCTTTCACCTACAAATGCATTAAGGACACAAAGCGACCCCACTATAAAAGCAAATACAGATTCAATCCACTCCATAAAGTTGCACCCCACTTTGGATGTTTATTAAATTCTGGTGATCGCGGGAAGGCACCCCAATGTAGACTTCTCTTCGCGGGGTCAACGGGCCCATTACTGGATGACATGACGAGAGATTCAACGTCAACTTCCCATGACCTGTTCCATGTATTGAAGTGGGTTCTTCTAAGCAGGTTCTCGCTCACGGCAAATGCAGGGACAACACTAAAACCAATAGGTAAATGCTTAAATGGAAGCATGTGCTTCTTTGTCTATTTGCGAGATTCATGATAATAAAGCCCATGTTATTGACCTACTACTGCATTCGAAAATGCTCTCTTGCTATGAAGCAAATGTCGTCTTCAATGCTTTCTGAGTCGTGCGCTTTTAAGTGGGCCTGAAGCTACGCTCTAGGTCCAGGACAGGAGGCCAACTTGAGTTTTTATTTGGATTAATATCCTGAAAACCTCTAAACTGATACACTTATGACATTTACTAAAAATTATTTTTTTTTTATCATGAAAAATCCTAAATCGATATACCTATAACAAATTTATCCCAAATGACCACAAAAACCCCAACTTGTGATAAATTTACCTCAAACTAGTTTGTTTGAATGCCAAAAACCTCAAACAGATACATTTGTAACAAATATATCTTCAGTTAAATTGGATTATTAAAAAAATATAAAAAATGGTACAATTGTAACAAATAGAGAGTCAAATCTCGAACTAATACACCAGTCAATTGTCACGTGTTATCCAACTCAGCAATGTGATAGTAGAATTTAATAGAAATTAATGGATGAAAAATTTGTTATAAGTATATCAATTTGGAGTAAATTTGTCAAAGGTATATGAGGGTTTTTTGTGGTCATTTAGGGTAAATTTGTCACGTAAGTCTCAATTTAGGGTTTTTCAGGGTTTCAACCCTTTTTCTTTTTCCTTCATCATTAACTTAAGGAAAGTTTAAAAGTTGTAATTTACACGTTGCTTATTTATTTTTATTTTTTATTGGTTTGGCAAATATAAAGTGGATGAGCACATAAAATGTCGCCTAACAACTAGACAATACATGGAATCAAGAAAGTAACACACATAAACAATAAAAAGGAAGTTATTACTCTTTCAAAAATTTCTTGCTTACTTCATGTCACTAAGCTAAGTTCAATACCACAAAGTAAAATAATTGAGTGACAATCTTTAATCTACTGTGAGAATAATAATATGTTCTAGAGTACAAAAAACCAAATAACAAAATAATTATAAATTGTTATGGGGCCTACTTTTTCAAAAATTTGTGGCTCACAATAAACTGTTATTATCATAGTAGCCCAAAGACTATTATGCTAGCAAAACCCTATCACAAACTAAAGACATGCTAAAAAAATTGTTCACGTTAGCGTTGGACATGCCATGTAAGATGGTTGACAACAATGTTAGTATTCATTGGCGAAAATTAGCTGGAAGGACTTCATTGACAAATTGCCAAAATGTTTATTACTAAATTGACCAAATTGAAAAAGTTGATGAATAAATTGGTATATATATAATAGATTTAGGGCATTTTTAGTAATTTCCTAGTCAAACACAACTCTGCAAAGACACAAATGATTATTCTAAACTTGTTAAAATATGAACTAGGGCATATATGTGTGACCCCTTCCTTGATGCAATTTAGGAAACTTCTTCAATAAGGAATTTTAATCCAAATAATTCTATTTTGGATAAGTGTGCTGGGACTAATCTAATAATTTGGTTTAACAAACCGATCTACATCCTCTAATTAAATCGAGTTCATACACGAGCTCAAATTGAAGATATAATTAACAGTTATGAGAGGACAAATGTTGATCATCATGTCGACATTAAAAAGTATGTGGTTGATGGGCAAAATAACAATAGAAGTGCTAAAAGTTGTGTACGATACTTATTTTAATATCAAAAATTTTCATTCGATCATTTAGGTACTAAATCATAGAAAAACGACTACTTAATTACCAATGGCAAAAAAATTGGGGTGTGTCTCAGTGGCCAACCTTTCCACGTGGAAAGGGGGACGTGAGGATTCAAATCCCTACATTCTTAGGGGGATTGGGGTGGGGACGGTTTAGTTTCAAGTGCAGATTTCAATTCACATGCCTTGTAAGGAAATAGGATGAAAGTCTGAGAGTGAGAGTTAGAGTAGGAATGATAAAATAAAATAAAATTTCCAATGACGAGAAATTCTAGCCAAAGATAATATGTGGCTTTCATAAATGCATTTTTTATATGACTTGGCATATTATTTAAAAAAAAACCAGTTCACATGGTATACTTGTTATCAAAGTGACCGCTTTTTAAAAATGACTAGTCTTGAAGTAATCACTTCAAATAAAATTTGGCATTCAAACGATCACTATTTATAACTTTTACATGACTTTTTTGGATTTATAAATTGATTAGGCACCCAGGGAGCCATGTAGGACTAAAAAATTAATAAAATATGGCCACATTGGATTTCCAGTAACTCGAATTGGAGTTAGCGGTTAAGTGATCTTTTGTTTTTTCTTTTTTTTAAGTGGCACTTAAGTGGTCGCAAAAAACTTTTGGCACTAAAATGAGCGCCGTACACAACTTTTGACTTTTCTATGTTCTTCTCCTGCGGTTGATGACTTTATAATTCTCTTGATCTTTGTGGATGATATATTTATAGTTAGAAAGAACCTGGGAAGAATTGATAACTTAAATTAAGTGCTTTCATATGGAGGACTTGGCACGAGCAAAGAAATTATCGGATATAGAGATTACTAGATATATCATTTAATGTCAAAAACAATCTAGATTAAGTCATAATTTAATGAAAGCTAAAATAATAATATCAAGCAAAATAAGACTAGAACAAAAAGCTTGAATGTCATATTACTTTCAACATTAAACCTAAATGATTTTAGAAAAGGTCACAATAAAATATGACAGTTACTAAAGAGACCTAAACTTAAACAATAGCAAAATTTGAATGAATTAATTTGAATTTTGTAATAATATTAATATTAAAATAACTTACTATGTGATTTACTCTTTGTATCACCATTTATTCAAATTAAGCACACTTATGTTAGTAAAGTTATTTTTAAGGTTTATAAACTTTGCGTTAATATTACTAAAAACTCATAATAAACTCGTGTCAGAATTACCTCAAATTATTTTTCTTATGATAAAAAACTCCGAATTAATACATTCATTTCACATTTATCCCAAATTGGAATACCCATGCCAAATTTATCCTTGCAAAAGTCCTAGATTTTTCACAATGTAGGGTAAATAAGATGCGGTTGTAAATGTGGCATAAATATACGAGATTAAGAATTTAAATAACACAAAAGTTCATTTGGGATTAATGTGATACATGTGTATCGATTTAGAATAAACATAGGTTTAGGTTGATATTTCGATGGACAGACTGCAGTCTATTTTCAGAAAGTTTCGTTTCTTGGCCAGAATTTTGAAAACAGCATGATACGAGGATGGAAAATGATTACCTGACAGCACCGAAACTACTTCAAGATTAATGGCGCCATCACCACCACTAATTTTCTTGTGGAACCAGGAAACTTGTATACTATGAAATAATAGATAACTACAAGAAAATTCAAAGAAGCTTCCACATTATTGTCCTTTGGAGAGGATTCCTTGCGACAAGGACAAGCTTACATTGTCCGTACCAAAGGGGATTCGTGGTTTTATCGACAAAGTGCCGTTTGTGCCCTTAGGACCACAACAATTGTGGAAAAGCACTACTATGCCGATGATGACTCATCCTAGAGTATCCCACCACGAAATGTTGTTGTTGGAGGATGCCAGATTCGGGATAAATGAAGGGGGGGAACTATCAGTAGCCCGGACAAATTTGTGGACAATTAAAATGCGAATGACAACCATTTTGATCGAAATTGATTTTTAAAATAAAAATAATTTTCTATTTTCTATTTTTGAATGAGTTTTTTGAAGAAAATTTTGTTTAATAACAACAAAAATTTTGTTACCGGAATAGAATTTTGTTTGATAATGACACAATATTTTTCTATCTTGAGTGGTGACCGTAGACGGCGACGGTGATGGTGAGTGGCAGACAGTGGGTGGGTGGTCAACTAGTGAAAAGGACGAGCGATAAGAAGAGTTTTTATCTCTCATTTCTATTCCATAAAGATAGAGAACTAAAAAAAATTTACTTTTCATTTATATTCCAAACCTATTTTGGAACTAAATTTTTTTTTCTAGAAATGGATGAAATTATGTCACCAAACGAATTTTTATTGCATAAATAAGTTTACGGAATAGAAAAATAGTTGAAAGAAAAATAGAATAATTGTCGTATGCCCTTATTTTTCTTCATCAAGAAAACTCTTTGTAGTTTTATGCAAGTGATGAGTTTACAAACATATTTTGAAGCATCAATTCCCACTAGAAAAGAAGTAGTTCTTCAAAAAGAGGCTAGTACTTTATTAGAAAAGAAACACTTATTTGATCACATAGATCAAGAAGATTATATGACCAGAGTGTGAGAGCGAGATGATTGAAAATGAAATTTAATAGGTTATAGTATAAATCGAAGGGTCGAAGGAGGTGCTTGTGCATACCTTATTAAGAAGAACTGAGCAAACCGATGAGTGATGTTATTAGTATAATTCTCACACAACCAGCAAAGAAGTGCGAACTTTCATTAGGTGGCCTCTTATTATAATGGCTGTCTTCTATACCCCCCTCAACTCGTCAACATTTTTTTTTTTAAGTGAGGATTTACCTAAGAAGGGACGATTGAGAAACAAGAGAATTGGAAACATGATAATAACATAACAATTTATCATGCAACAAGTTTTTTTCACATTCCCTATTCCCAAGTAAAAGAACTCAATGCAATAGTATATTTTGGACCACAAAAATCAAATAATAAATAATTATAATTGTCACAGAATCTACTCTTTAAAAGATTTATAACTCACAACAAGCTGTTATTTTCACAATAGTCCAAGCTTTTTTTTTTTTTTTTAATCCTGTCTCTAAAAACATCAAACCTGTACCCGTATAATGCTTATATGCTTCATCACAATTTTGTCCTAAGATTGCCTTTTAAAAATTTGACGTCCTATTATTAAGTTTTTGTTGAGGACTAATGGAGCTGGTGTGGCGCAATGCAAGCGCCACATCAGAAGAAGATTGAAAAGAGAAAGAAAAACAAAGAAAGCCATCCGAAGAAAAAGTGAAAGTTCGAACCAGAGGACAGAGAGATTACAGATGGTCGGGGTTGTTTAAAGGACGTCGCCGCCAGTTTCGGCTTTGCTGGCAAGGGCTGTCGGATCCCATGGGCCCTCAACGAGGGTTGGCCGACTCTCACATGATTATCGTTACCCAATTGTAGACACCTTGCCCAGTTTTGGACGTGCCCAAATCAGATAACAGCCTCCACAGCTAGTCCACGGCACCCCGCCTCTTCATCTTCCCTTCGTCCGGGCTTCTTTGCACTTTTTGAGCTAGACGGCGTGGTGGAGCTTGATCGCAAATCTGAGGTCGGGCTCAATGTGCGGCAAAGCTCATCCCCTAAATTTTAAGTTTGAGCTCCTTGCCACGAGCGTAGCTTGACACACAATATTAGAATATTTAAGTAATAAATCACGTCTTCATCTAATATCTAGATCCAAGATTGACCTTGAAGCCGTGATGTCATCGAATTCGAGTGGCATGTCAGAGCTTGCCTGAGATGCTGCTCGACACTACAGCAGAGTTCATGGTCCTTGAGCTCGACGGCTGTGGAGAATAGAGAACAAAGAAATAAGTTGTAGAGATACAGGAAACAAAGAACCAAGAGGGAGAGACGAGTATCATCGGGGTTGCCTTTGACCAAAGAGGGGTGGGCGGGCGACGGAACCGGGGGTGGGTGGGGGCGGCGGTAGGACAGCAAGGGCAGTGAAGGCGGGAGTTGTGGGGGTGTGGCGTCTGAGGGCACCTTGTATCGAATGTGATGCTACATGCCCTTGCGGTGGAGTTGTATCTACTCTTTCTAAAGAGAAATACTACGTTCTTCACAAATTGAAAGCATGTTCGAGTTGTAAGAAACCGGTTTTTCTGTTCGACATCAGCAGATACTGCTCTCCCCTGTCCTGTGCCAACTTTTTCATCCGCTTCAATCTTAGACAACGAGTGTCAAGGTATCCATGCAAGCACTGGCTGACCCTCACCGATGGCCCGAAGAGGCCAACAGCTCTTGCCAGCGAAGTTGGAATGGTGGTGGAGCCCCTTCAACACCCCTGACCGTCAGCAATCTCTCTCTCTCCTCCAGTTCGAATTTTCTATTTTTGTTTTGGTTGGTATTTTTAGTTCTCCAATTTCTTTTTAATCTTTATTTTGATGCGGCACTCACATGGTGCCACATCGGTGCCACTTTTTTTTTTGAAAAAATCGATGATGTTACGTCAGATCAATGCAAATTTTTAACGGTGATATTGGGCGGAATTATGATAAAGGATACATGTGCTACATAAATAAAATTTTAGGATTTTTTTCCACACAAATGGAAAAAATTTGAGGTATTAGCACCATGAGGAGCATGATTTGAGATTTCTATTAGTATTTTTCCTTATTTTAAATTTGTGAGAGCTCGCGTCGCTCACGTATGATCCATTGCGTGCAAAAGATTCCTCCTATTCCTTTGGACTGCATGCGAAACTTTTCTCTTCCTACTAAGCAATCGTCGTCTCCACTGCTTTCTGTTTCATGCGCTGTCAAGTGGGCCTGAAGCCGCTCTCTTGGTCGAGGACAGGGAGCAAAATTGAGAATATTCGCTAACACCTTTACGCAAGGTAGATGGACATCAATGACCTTGGCGCATGATGAAGCGGTGCTGAGGCTAAGTGACGTCACCAGGGTCATTTTGGAGAACACGGGAAGAGGGTGGTACCACTTTGCTTATTGATCGGAAAAAAGAAATTTAAAGCACCGTTCCGCAAAGTGAGAAAAGGCAAAAGTGATTCGTATAATTTGAGATCTCTATTGGTTCGAATAATTTAAATCCCTATCCCACTACAGAGAGATTAGAGACCATAGATCCCCCGTCTTTGTAAATTAAGTCTAGACAGAATTAATTTACACCTAGAAAAATAAGAACGTCCCACAAAAAAGAAAAATTCTCATCAATCGAACAATTAGATAGCTAATTTTATAGAAAAGTGGACGTGCCTTTGGGTTAATGGAGTCGAGGCAGCGGTGATGGATGTTAAAGGCAAAAATTTCCCGGTTCCATCAGAAGATTCATGATTCATGACCAATGGGATCAAAATTCTATCAATGATCCCATATAAGAGTTGATACCACGAAAATAACAAAGTAACCCACGTGACAATTACCTTCTCCTGCATATCTTTCTTATTTCTCAACTTGGTATCGGAGTCTTCGATCCTGTAAAAACTAGAGTGCACCAGGTGCAAAAAGTTAAATATAAGAATGTGGAAAAGAAGAATAGTGCATATTTTGATATATCATAATGAAGATTACATCAGCCATTTATAAGCTTTGTAGAGACTATCGAAGGTAACATTTATCAATTAAGATATGTACAATCAAATAATGATATTCTATTAAAAAATCTTAATTGATATAGATAATCAATAATAATATCATAGTTGTCCCTAACATAGGAAAATATTCTATAGAAAATCTTAAGAATCTCTAATAAAATATTGCTGATAATTAGATGTAATAATAAAAAAGATTGCTCTTATTCGAAATGCCTCGTGATCTTAAATCACTCTTGCGCTTTAGCGTAATTATCCGGAGCAACGCTATGCCTTGTTTCCAATACTTTTTTTTATTATTGTCACAATGTGATTGAGCTTGAGATCAGAGTGATGTTACTTTGCCCAGCATGAAAAGTTTGGCTAGAAGGGTAAGGAGGTCAAAAGTGGACTTTGACGTCACTCTAAGCTTGTTTAAACAACCGCTGATATGGTGCTGTTCCAGCTTCTTTATGCAATAAACTATGCATTTTTACTATCAAGTTAGCTAGGAAAACTTGTTTATATATACTCTTAAGAGATTGGTCATGCTGTATCCACAAGCAGCTCAGACTACATCCACAAGTTTTCTCGACTTTTACACCCATCTGTTTCCTCTGTTCTGCTAAAAGAGAAGTGAGGTTGAGCAGAGAGAAAATGGGTGCTTCTTTCCCCCAGTCATGTCCTGATGCAAGCCAAGGGTAGGCTTTCTCAAACAGTAGGATTCGAAGAGTGACTCGCACACGGGAAACAGGACGAACAGAAATTTCAGCACGGCGCAAGCTCAGGAGAACAGTCGTATCTTTGTCAATACAGACTGGTTCTACCTGATTCTAAAGCCAAATGAACAAAGACTTCTGGATCTACGATTTCTCTGTTTTGGGTTTTCTGAAATAAGCACTGTAGGATGGTCGAATTTGGGTTGGAAGTGGGTAAAAATAACGAACAGAACAGGAAAATATAGAAACTTCGATGGTTGCTCTTCTAGGCCTCCAAGGAAGTTGAGAGGGCACCGATTCTTCTAGATAGATGACCGCAACTCTTCAAGGATGCAGATTTCGAAAAGCTTCGACTCTTCAAGGACTGAGTGAAAACTCTTCTAGGTTTTCAAGAGTATGAACTTTGCAAGGTTCATGATATTTGCTTGAGAGCAAAGTTTTCATTCATCAAAAGTCGTCCCCCTTATACAAGGAATTGGATGGCTTATATCGTCAAAGAAATAAAGACAAAGCATTGAATCTAGAAAGTCAAAACCGAGAAACTTGAAAGCATTAAAGAACTCTGAAACTAGAAAAAAGAAAGATATTAAAGAGCATGAAAACTAGAAACTAGTAAAAGCATAACGTCTTCATGGCTCCCAAGGTGTCTTCTGTCAAGCTTCCGGGATGGATTCAAGATATCGATACGGCTTCTTGATTGAATTGACAACTTCATCGAACTTCATCGACAATCGACAACTTCATCGTTAAGAGGTTCGTCGAGCTTGAATGCGGGCCGATCTTCTTGGTCGAGAGAGCTGGTCTTTAATGCGGGCTGCATCATCCTCCCCATCTTTAAAAGAATTCGTCCTCGAATTGTTGCCATCATCTTCAGAAGAATCTCCCACATAAGGTGTTAAATGTCGAACATTGAAGACGTCGTGAATCTTCATATGAGAAGGAAGATTTAATCGATATGCATTCGGATTGATGCGCTCAAGAACTTCGAGAGGTCCAAGCTTTCGATCACTAAGCTTGTTAAAACTTCCGACGGGATGCCGTTCCGGTGGCAGATAAGCCCAAACAAAATCTCCAGGTTCAAAGAGAACTTCACATCATTGCTTGTCGATGTCCGTTTTATAGGATTCAATTTTGCTCTCTAGTCTTTGGTGCACATCTTCATGAATTGTCCTCATTTGAGAAACAATATCGTTGACTTTGCTACTCGACTTCTTAGCAAAAAGAATTGGTGCAAGATCAAGAGCAGTGTTCGGTTGTCGACCATATACGATCATAAATGGACTATATCCAGTGCTACGGTTCTCAACACAATTATATACAAATTCTCCAAGGGACAACCGTGTCTCCCAAGAACGGGGATTATTATCGATCAAAGTCCTTAATAGATTTCCCAATGTTCGATTGACGACCTCAGTTTGTCCATCCGTTTGGGGATGAAACATAGTACTATATTGCAGTTTAGTACCGACATTCTTCCACAGTTGTCGCAAAAATTGACTAAGAAATTTTGTATCCCGATCCAAAGTAATGGTCTTCGGAATGCCATGCAACTTATAGACTTCCTTGAAAAATAAGTCGGCAATACGTGAAGCATCCATAGTTTTTCGACATGGAATAAAATGTGCCATTTTTGAAAATCGATCGACAATAATAAAGATCAAATCCATACCTTTGTTTGTGCGTGGTAGTCCAAGGACAAAGTCCATAGAGATATCCTCCCATGGGGCATGTGGAATCGGCAAGGGCAAATAAAGGCCATCATTAGTAGCTTGTCCCTTTCCAATTTGGCAACGTTGACACCTCATCACATACATCACATTCAAATGAGGCCAAAAGTATTTGGCTGAGACGAGTTGTACAGTTTTGTCGCTCTCAAAATGTCTTTCATGGTGAACTTCATCGATCACCCTTTGCCGAAAAGAACATTCCGACACACATAAACGGTTTCTTTTGAAAAGAAAACCTTCACATAAAATAAAATCAACAAGCTTCTTTTCATGTGCATCGAGAATGATCTTGGAAAAGTAGGGGTCTTCTTGATATAACTCCTGAAAAGAATCAAATCCAAGAACAGTAGAATGCATTGTAGAGAGCAAGCTCTTCTCTCGACTAAGGGCATCAGCAACCTGATTCTAAGCTCCAGCCTTATGCTTAATAATGAAAGTGAACTCCTGGATGTATTCAGCTCATTTTGCTCACCTAGAGTTAAGCTGTCACGCCCCGAACCTCGAGTGTGTGCCTATCCCTTGGTGGTCAATAAATTTCGACGTCCCAGGACGCGTCACTGACCCATTCATTTTAATGCACATGGGGAAGCGAACGATTACCCCCGACAACAACTCAAACGGGATAGAAAAGCAGGAAAACAATTCACAACCAAAACACTTTTATAAACACCTCGGTTTATATACAAGACTAGTCTAAAGACAAAAGTCTACAAAAGACCAACTCTCAAAACGAAGCTGTCCTGAGACCAGCTAGCCAGACACATTCACCGATCCTTTGGTCTCCATAGGCTTCGGGGGCATCGGGTCCCCCACAGTACCGTCAAGAGGGTCAGCTGCACTCTCACCTAGAGTAGCATCGACTACCACAACGAGAATTTCAAAATCCTAGAGGGGACCCACACGGAATCCATTGAAACGTAGTGAAATCACGCTCTGAACCGATGAGGTACTCTCTGAGGTAGGCCGTCATCGACCCAGACGGTGGTCACCACGAGTTCATAGACCCATTGACCCCCTGGGGCATGGTAGTCAAAACTCCGCTTGGTAACCCTCATTGGCCGACCAAAACGTTCCGGAGGAACTGCCATCTAAGGACCCGAAAAGGTTGAGCCCACGATGGGGTGAGACAATGTCTCAGCAAGTTCACCCCCTAAACTCTGACTAGGAAGGAAATACGCCTAAAGGCAATCTATGCACACAAGACAGAGGACTTACCTTGCCTCAGTTCCTTCCTGCACGTCAATATAATTCATATACTCAATCAATTCAATTCAATCCAATCGATCCTTCAATCCATTCCATTCGATACAATCGATACGATTAATACCATTGATCAATTCAATCTATTTGATTACTGCTCATACAAGCTGAGGTATATTTATGCTCACACAAGCTGATATAGAATATTGCTCTCACAAGCTGACATGTTAATGCTCACACAAGTTGACGTACAATAATACTCGCACAAGTTGACGTACGATATTGCTCACACAAGCTAACAATTCAATGCTCTCACAAGCTGACGATTTAATGCTCTCACAAGCTGACGTACAATAATACTCGCACAAGCTAACATACGATATTGCTCACACAAGCTAACAATTCAATGCTCTCACAAGCTGATGATTCAATGCTCTCACAAGCTGACGTATAATAATGCTCTCACAAGCTGACGTACGATATTGCTCACACAAGCTGACAATTAAATGCTCTCGCAAGCTGATGATTCAATGCTCTCACAAGCTGACGTACAATAATGCTCGCACAAGCTGACGTGCGATATTGCTCACACAGACTAACAATTCAATGCTCTCACAAGTTGACGATTCATTGCTCACACAAGCGACGATGTATTACTCACACAAGCTGACAAGTTATTGCTCACACAAGCTGACGATTCATTGCTAACACAAGCTGACGATTCAATAATGCTTGCACAAGCTTGGGATAAATACCCACAATTCCAAACACCACTTAATTTGCACAAATTAACACTCAATTGCATAAACTAAGCACACCACTACAATCAACACGAAATTTCGATCACCGGCTATCCCAGTATAATTTCCGAAAAATAATAAATAATTAAATAAATGCAATTAATTACCAAAAATACCAACCTAGGCCGGAAATGCTTAGTTAACTGCCCGAACGGGCTAGGAAAATTCCTGAACCTATCTAGATAAATAGTACAACTTATCTAGTCCTTAATTAGTCTATTCTAATCACCTAACATGCACAATTGAATAATTAAATCACTAATCCATTCTAACTGACCACCTAAACCTTAATTAGCCTAAACTAATCACCCCTTAAGCATCATTAACTCCTAAGCAAAGTTTAGCAAGTAAACTCACCAGTTTAGCGATCCGGTGGGTCCACGTCGACGGCGATGCGGAGACGCATGACAACCAAGCCCACGGCAACACCAACCAAGGCCTGGAAGAGACCTAAAACGGGCCTCAAAGCTTCAAAGCCCTTGCTGGCCTTCGGCTTTTGCTTTGGGCTGAGCAAGCTGCAACGAGCGGCTAGTTCGGGCTAAAACGGCAAGGACAGGTGGATGAGGCTGCTGTGGGCAACGACGGGCGACGGCGCGGCCGGATGGCGACGGCGACGCTCCAACGGCGACAAGGGACGCTCGGGGATGGCGAGGAGGGGCGGCACGAGCGGCTGGACGTGAGGACGGACGGACGGCACGAGTGGGCGAGCGAGCACAAGCGGGCGACATGCGGCGGCTTCGGTGGCTCGGCGGGCGTCGATGGGCTAAAGGGATGGGCTACCGGTTTTCTGGTTCTCTCAAGCTTTATCAAGCCCACAACAATGGATAAAGTGGGCCAAATGAAGAAGAAGAAGCTGCTGAAGAGAGGGGACCCCAAATGGCTTCCAAGCCTTCAACACTTGTCCATTTCACTCATCACATGCCCCCACCACCCATGGCTGTCATCCTCAGCCAAATTGCAGCCCTCAATCTTCCTTAGCAAGCCATTGAAAAGGTCCAAAAGTTGCTCCCCACAAGGCCTACGAATTTTGGACATTTGCTCTTCAATTTCATGCAATTCCTCAACCAAACCATCCAATTGAAGCCCAAACAATTCAGCCAAATTGCCCACTTCACAATCCATATTTTTCCTCGTCAATTGAACCAACTTGACGGCCAAAAATGAGATAAAAAACGGTCCCTCGAATTTCCCGGTCAAAATAACCTTACTTTGAAATTTCGCCAAAAATCTCGGTTTGCAGAAAAATCTTTGGATGATAAGTCGACATTCCTAAAATGAATCATGATATGACAGAACTTTCAATTTCTGAAATCGGATTTAAATTCACGGTTAATTTCAATCTGGCACGATTTTAGCGCGACCTAGCCTACTGGGTAGCTTTTAGGATTTTTCAGTGCAATTGACCCGTGGTCGATTATTTTCGAGCCACATTGTGCATCTTCGACACATTAGCGACTCTCGGTTGTCGTGAAAATCTCGAGGTTACAAATACGAACACAGGGTACCAAAACAACAGAAAAATCGGTCTAGTGCCAATCGACAAGAATTTTGACAATTAGGTGGAATCACCCACACTTAATCACATGACTCAGTCAAAACGACCTATCTCCAGTCTCTAATCGATTTTTAACTATGTCGTAATGACCTTTGCAGACTAGCACGGTCGAGCAGTCAATTTCTGGTCGAATTCTCAAATCTATTGCGTTAAAATCCCTTAACGGCCTCACCAAATAGACTAGTTATCTCGTGAGTGATCAGCTCAGAGAATAGGACTATAGGCGTGTCGATGAAAAGCCCGATTCATTCAATTGAAAACAGAACTGGAACTTCAGGATGTTACATAAGCTTTTGCTGTCGGAAAAAATACTTGAGAGCTTCATGATTAGTATATAAAATAAACTCTCGATGAATAAGATATTGCCGCCAATACTCAAGTGTGCGAAATAATGCGTAGAATTCCAGATCATAGGTGCTGTAACGAAGTTTGGCACCATTCAATTTTTCACTAAAGAAGGCGATGGGTCGACCTCCTTGACTTAGAATTCCCCCTATGCCAGTACTTGATGCATCACAATGCACTTCAAAAGCAAGATCAAAATTAGGCAATGCAAGTATCGGGGCTGTGCTTAATTTTTCTTTGAGTTGTTCAAAACTTTTCTTAGCTGCATTCGTCCATTCGAAAACTCCCTTCTTCATGCAAGAAGTGAGTGGGGCCACAATGGTGCTAAAATGCGCAATCAATCGTCGATAGAACGAAGTGAGGCCATGAAAATGTCGCACTTCATGCACATTTGTTGGAGTTGGACATTCTCGAATCACCTTGATCTTAGAATCATCAACCGAAATGCCATTCTTTGAAATATGAAACCCCAAGAAAAGGATTTGTGGTACCATAAAATAGCACTTGTTCAGAGCCGCATACAATCGTTCCTGCCTCAACACACATAATACTTCTTGAAGATGCTACAAGTGCTCATCAGTAGACTTGCTAAAAATCAAGATATCATCGAAATAAACCACAACAAACTTTCCCAGAAAAGGCTTCAACACCTAAGTCATAAACCTCATTGATGTCAATGGTGCATTCGACAATCCGAATGGCATGACTAGCCACTCATATGGCCCATCTTTCGTTTTGAATGTTGTCTTCCATTCATCTCTGGGTTTGATGATATCCACTCTTCAAATCTAGCTTCGAGAATGTAATTGCACTAGAAAGTTGATCTAAGAGATCATCAAGGCAAGGAATAGGAAATTGATACTTCACGGTGATCTTGTTGATCGCTCTACTGTCGACACACATCCTCCAAGTATCATTTTTCTTAGGCACTAAAAGAGCCGGAATAGCACACGGACTAAGGCTCTCCCTTATAAAACCCTTGTTCAATAGCTCCATAACTTGTCAATGCAATTCCTCATGTTCGGTTGGACTCATTCGGTAATGAGCGAGAGTCGGCAAAGAGGCTCTGGGCATCAAGTCAATTTGATGCTGAATATCTCTCATAGGAGGGAGATCATTGGGTAAGTCCATCGGGAAAACATCCTTGAACTCTTCCAAAGGAGGTTGAACTCGATGAGGTTCGACAGAGGCAACTTCATTCTTCTCACCTGTTTTATTAAGCAAAATATACAAGAGACAAACTCCTTTCAAAGCATCCTTCATATCCTTCATTGTAAACAATGTAAGGAAGAAGGAATTCTCAACTACAGGAGTTTTCAAAGGTTCCCTACTAGGTGCCAACGTAATCTTCTTGCCTCCAAATTCAAAAGAATATGTATTTCGATAACCATCATGCGTAGTCCTCCTCTCGAATTGCCATGGTCGACCAAGAATAATGTGACTGGCATCCATCGGCAGAACATCACACCATATCTTGTCATAATAAACAAAACCAATGGACAGATTAACAAGGCATCGTTTTGAAACAGTTACCTCAGCGCCTTTCTTCAACCACGACATTTTATAAGGCGTAGGGTGCGTTTTTAATTCCAACTTTAGCTTGTTTGCCGCTACTTCAGAAATTATTTTCTCACAACAACCAGAGTCAATAATTAATTGACACACCTTTCCCATGATTGTGCAAGCAGAATGAAAAATATTGGTACGCAGCCACGTATCTCCAGTGTCATCTCGAGGAGTAAAAAAAATTTTCCTCACCATAAAGTTCGCCAGTGTTAGCATGCACTATTTGTTCATCATCCGCAGCTTCTTCATCATTGTTCAACTCCTCTTCAAGTGGATCCTCAGCATTCTCATCAGAATCATTACCCACCAAGAAGGCTTTACCGGCTAGTCGATTCTTATTGATTCGACAATTGCTAGCACGATGACCCAACTTGTAACGACCCGAGCCCCCTTTGTGTAATATTGTCCACTTTGCATACTAAGTCCTCACGGCTTTAAAATGCGTCACACAGATTAAAGGGACCCCAAGCCTTATAAACTAGCCCAGGACTCCCCCCTAAGCGATGTAGAACTAGAGAGGACCCCTTCCCCTTCCCTGGGTTGTCACACTCTCCACCCCTTAAGAGCATGGCGTCCTCGATGTGGCCCCACACGCGGTCGGGAGTCAACTTTGATACCATTTGTAACGACCCGGGCCCCACTGTAATATTGTCCGCTTTGGACACCGAGTCCTCATGGCTTTAAAACGCGTCACATAGATTAAAGGGACCCCAAGCCTTATAAACTAGCCCAGGACTCCCCCCTAAGCGATGTGGGACTAGAGAGGACCCCTTCCCCTTCCCTGGGCTGTCACACAACTCCCCACAAGAATAGTGATGTATTTCAGACATAGCAGGTTTCTTTGAAACATGGGGCTGAGTAGAAGGCTTACTAGCATATTGCGTTGTAGCCTCAATAACTTTAGCAGTGCTAGTGGTACTCTTAGTGGCCCGACTTGTCATGGTAGTTGATTGTTGTCTCCGAGAACGAGAGCGCTCCATTTTGAGTGCCCGTTGGTGTGCATCTCCTAAGTCCCAAATGTCGAGGACTTCCAAGGCGTCTTGAATATAAAATTGAAGACCGTTCAAGTATTTGTTCACAAGCACCTTCTCCGAGCCCTAGATATTGTTACGAATAACCAACTCATTGAATTCATTGGTGTATTGGTCCACCATTCGCGTACCTTGTTTTAGATTTTGGTAACGTTGGTAGAGCTCTCATATCCTTTGGGAAGAAAATATTTTCGAATCTTGCCCTCCATCTTTCTCCACAAAGTGATTGGTGCTTTGCCAACGGCTTGGCGAGTTTGTTTTTCATGTCTCCACCAAGCAATCACCTTGCCTTGGAATCGCATAGCAATGATCCCAACTCGATGATTCTCCGGAACATTTCGATGCTCAAACACCTCATTCACAAGTGTTAGCCAATCAACAATTTCATCAGGAGACTCAATACCTGTAAATTCTGGAACATCTTTCATGACTTCCTTTTCCCAATTTGGCTCATGAATATGTTGTAAACGATGTCGAACATGCCTCTGACCGTGAATAGATTGAACACTCCCCAAAGAGGAAGAGTCACCATGGGAATCTTTAGTCCTGGAACGGGGTGGAGAATTATTTGCTTCAGCCCTCAAACGCTGAACTTCTCGTGTCAATTCGTCAATTTGTTGTTGCATACGTTGCTGCACATTCTCAGCGAGTGTGTGCACTTCATTGAGGGGAATGGTTTTGCCGCCATGACGTCTAGCTTGTCTTGGAGGCATTGTCCTCTCCACCAAAGCTCTGATACCAAATGATGCAAGCCAAGGGTAGGCTTTCTCAAACAGTAGGATCGGGAGAGTGACTTGCACATGGGAAACAGGATGAACATAAATTTCAGCACTGCACAAGCTCAGGAGAACAGTCGTATCTTTGTCGATATAGATCGGTTCTACCTGATTCCAAAGCCAAATGAACAAAGACTTCTGGATCTACAATTTCTCTGTTTTGGGTTTTCTGAAATAAGCACTGTAAGATGGTCGAATTTGGGTTGGAAGTGGGTAAAATAACGAATAGAACAGGAAAATATAGAAACTTCGTTGGTTGCTCTTCTAGGCCTCCAAGGAAGTTGATAGGGCACCAATTCTTCTAGATCGATGATTGCAACTCTTCTCCGACTCCTCAAGGACGGAGTGAAAACTCTTCTAGGTTTTCAAGGGTATGAACTCTGCAAGGTTCATGATACTTGCTTGAAAGCAAAGTTTTCATTAATCAAAAGTCGTCCCCCTTATACAAGGAATTGGATGGCTTATATCGTCAAAGAAATAAAGACAGAGCATTGAAACTAGGAAAACACTGAATCTAGAAAGTCAAAACCGAGAAACTTGAAAGCATTAAAGAACTCTGAAACTAGAAAAAAAAAAAATAGTAAAGAGCATAGAAACTAGTAAAAGCATAATGCCTTCATGGCTCCCAAGGTGTCTTCTTTCAAGCTTTCGGGATGGGCTCAAGATATTGATACGGATTCTCGGTTAAATCGACAACTTCATCGAACTTCATTGACAATTGACAACTTCATCGATAAGAGGTTCCGTCGAGCTTGAATGCGGGCCGATCTTCTTGGTCAAGAGAGCCGGTCTTCAATGCGGGCTGCATCATGTCTCCTGGCCAGTTTCTTTCACGTCGCATTATTAGCCTCATGCTTTTTTCCTGATCCTGCTCTTGTTGCCGATGAAGGCGTGACTAGACATTACAAGTTCAATGTATGCACATATCATCCTTGAAAGTATTTTTGAAATGAGATTGTATTCTACACATGAACGGTGTATACGATAGGTCCATGGACTTGTGCGATGATAATTCCTATTGCGATCTTTTTTTTCTAAACACATGAAAATGTGTTTGGCAGGTCGTGTTGCAAAACATAACGCGTTCATGCTACACCAAAAGTATGGTCACTATAAATGGGAAATTTTGGGGCCCACGAGTCATTGCCAAGGAAGGCAACCGACTTTTAATTGAAGTGGTTAACCATGTCCCGAACAACATCTCAATTCACTGGTATGACAAATTGTACTGAGTGGATAGCCCACAAACCATTGTTGACTAATGTAGTCAATAGAGAGGCACTTTAATAATCTAGTCCAAGGCTGGTGTTCAACTAAGAGAATTGATTTCCTTTTATGTGTTTTCTAGACAAAATAGGCATGGAGTTCGACAACTTCGATCAGGATGGGTAGATGGTCCCACATGTGTGACTCAATGCCCGATACAAACTGATCGGAGTTATGTGTACAACTACACCATTGTAGGCCAAAGAGGCACTCTTTGGTGGCATGTGCGTATATCATAGTTACGGTCAACTCTCTACAATCCTCTTACCATCCTTCCGAAACATAATGCTTCTTATCCATTAACCAAACCTCACAAAGAAGTCCCCATCATCTTTGGGAATGCATTAGAGATTTAGATTGATTCGAGCTCAATGTTGTTTTGCATTGGCTTTTCTGATTACCAAGAATTTAACAAAGAGTACAAACATTCAGGCGAATGGTTTAATTTGGACCCTGAGGTATTCATCATTCAAGCCCTGCAAACTGGTACAGGACCTAATGCTTATGATGCCTATGCCATCAATGGACTTCTAGGACCATTGTATAACTGCTCTGCCAAAGGTACCGCTGCTTGCATTATGGATTATATTTCCTAAAAATCTCATTTCCATGGAAACTCTGGAGGCATACAATTCATAGTTACGGCCGCCGTTCACTGGGGCTTCGGTTGTCGGCTCCCCCGTCATCAGGTCACCAACTTCCTTGACCTATCGGCATTGGGCAGGCATCAGCCCCCATGCAAAAGACTTATCTTCTTCGCTTAATCAATGCTGCACTTAATCATGAGCTCTTCTTTGGCATTGCAAACCACACACTCATTGTGGTCGAAGCTGGTGCTATTTATTTGACACCATTTGAGACCGAGACGCTCCTAATCGCCACTGGACAGACCACAAATGTCCTTAAGACAAAACCCACTACCCAAAAGCCACTTTCCTCATGACTGCAAGGCCTTATGGGAATCGTCTTGGTACATTCGATGACTCTATCGTCACCGGCATTTTAGAATATAAACCACCCCTTAGCAATCCTCATCGTTCTTCAATTAAGCAACATCCGCTCCATGAACCGACCCTCCCATCTTTGAATGACACTGTCTTTGGGACAAATTTGACGAAGAAGCTCCGGAGTCCAGCAACCACACAATTTCCCGCCTATGTCCCTCAGAAGGTTGACAAAAGTTTCTTCTTCACAATCGGTCTCGGAACTATTCCATGTCAGGGCAACAAAACTTGCCAAGGACCATATGGGACAATGTTGAGTGCTGCTATTAACAATGTATCTTTCACAATGCCGACCACTGCCCTCCTTCAACCGCACCGCACTGGTCAATCGAACAGAGTCTACAGCACGGACTTTCCGAGCTACCCGAAATCCATATTCAAATGCACTGGGACCCCACCCAACAACACAAATGTGGGCAAAGGAACAAAACTGGTGTTCTTGCCTTTTAACACCAGTGTTGAGCTTGTCATGCAGGACACGAGCATTCTTGGTGCTGAGAGCCATCCCCTTCACTTGCATGGGTTCACATTGTTTGTTGTGGGACAAGGATTTGGCAATTTTGACCCAAATAAGGACCCTGCAAAATTCGATCTTGTTGACCATTTGAGAGGAACACTGTGAGTGTGCCTTTTGGGGGTTGGGTTGCCATAAGGTTTTTAGCTGACAACCAGGTGCTTAAGAAAAACGTACATAATGCAATTGCAATTACTCTGTCATTTTTATGTTTGAGCTCGGGCGGCCATGGGGCCGCGAGCTTCGAAGCTTGACATTGGCCACTTGTGACCACCGACGAGATTCGAAGGTCGAGGTCAGATACTTAAGCCAAACTTTGAGATAGAGCAGTCATGGTGGCCGCAAGCTTCGGAGTTTGGCCATGGAGGCTTGTGACCACCCGCAAGCTTCGAAGCTTGACCTTCAAGCTGCTTCGAAGCTTGGCCTTGGCGGCTTATGATGACTCGCGAGCTTTGAAGGTTGAGGTCGAGCTTCAAGCTAGAGTGATCATGGCAACTGTGAACTTCGAAGCTTGGCCATGGCGACTTATGACCACCTGTGACTTTCAATGCTCGACCTTCAACTTGCTTTGAAGCTTGGCCATGGTGGCTTGCGACTACTCGTGAGCTTTCAAGGTCGAGGTCAGACCCTTGACCAAGTTTCAAGCGAAGAGCGGTCATGGCGGCCGTGAGCATCGAAGCTTGGCCATGGCAGCTTGCTACCATCCGCAAGCTTTAAAGATTGGGGTCAGACAAGCCACTTCAAGCTGGAGAGGCCATGGCGGCACTCGTTTTCTAGACAAGAAAGCCATCACGCCCCGAACCTCGAGCGCGCGCACATCCCTCGGTGGTCAATAAAATTGCGACATCCCAAGACGCGTAGCCGACCCATTCATTTTATTGCACATGCCGAAGCAAATAAACAAATCCCGTGACAACACAAATATGGGATAGAAAAGCAGGATAAGATTTTCACAAAACACTTTTTATAAACACACTGGGTTTATATACAAAAGTCTACAACAAGATCGGCTCTTAAAAAGAAGCTGTCCTACGACCTACTAGTCGGACACATTCACCGATCCTTCGGACTCCGCCTCCACAGGCTCCGGGGGCTTTGGGTCTTCCACAACCCCATCAGAAGGGTCAGCTGCACCCTCGCCTAGAGCGGCGATGACCGCAACGGCGGGGATGTCAAATCCCTGAAGGGGACCTGCCCTATATCCATTGAGTCCATGGTGGAACCACGCCCTGAATCGATGAGGTACCCTCTGAGGTAGGCCCTCATCGACCTAGACAGTGGTCACAACTGGCTCATAGACCCGATGACTCCCGAGGATAGGGACATCCATGCTCCACTCAGTAACCCCCCGAGGCTGAACAAAACGTTCCGGAAGAACCGCCATCTAAGGACTGGAAAAGAATGAGTCCACGATTGGGTGAGACAATGTCTCAGCAAGTTCACCCCCTAAACTCCGAATAGGAAGGAAATATGCCTAGAGGTAATCTAACCACACATCACAGAAGACTTACCTTGCCTCAGTTCCTTCCTCGCACGTCGCACAATTCATATAACATATAATTGCATTAAAAGCACTCATCAATCAGGACGTCTCAACTTATAACCCAAACAATTACAGGGGTCCCGATTATAAGGCCAAATCGTTATGATACGTCCCATTTCGTGCCACACAATTTTGTCCCATAATCAAGCGCGTCAATTCCAATCAATCATGCATCCCAATTGATTACGACCCAATGGCCACGGCCGACTCAATAGTCGTGGTCTTCCGACGTAGCCGGGCGTCGTCTCACACCATCGAGCACGGTAACGTCTACCTCTAGACGGCATTCCACTAGGGAGCATCAGTCCAGCCTCCACTACGACCGGCATCCGTTGACTTGGGGCATCGTCCGGCTTAACAGCTTGTGACGGATTCTCATAGCCATCACACGATCATTCAATCCCGGCCAAGGACACCGTGCATTACACTCAAATGTCTCAATTAAAATAGTGAACTTGGCCTATTTTCTTCATATTAAAAACACCCGGTAAAATAATCGTGCTTGGGTACACGGTCAATTTGAACTAGAAAAATTGATATCCTTCCTTTTAGAATCCCACTATTTGATATAGTCTTTAAAAACATTTTCGGTGTCAAAACCCGACACCCAGTATTTTCTAATTAATTACCAAAATTTTTCGTAATTTTGAAATAAATACCCAAAATCACAATCACCACTCAATTTGCACAAATTAACACTCAATTGCATAAACTAAGCACACCACTGCAATCAGCACAAAATTCCGATCATCGGCTATCCCGGTATAATTTTCAAAAAATATTAAATAATTAAATGTATTACAAAAATAATTAAATAATACAAATTAAATCCAATAAATGCTAATCTAGGCCAAAAATACTAATCTAACCACCTAATGGGCCTAGAAAAATAATGTACCTATCTAGATAAATAGTAAAATCTATTTAGCCTTTAATCAATATATTCTAACCACTTAAGAATCATAATTAAACAATTAAATCACTAATCAAATCTAACTAACCACCTAAGACATACTTAGTCTAATCTAATTACCTACCAAGCGTCATTAACTCCCTAAGCAGAGTTTAGCAAGTAAACTCACCGGCTTTGCGGTAGGGGTGTGCATGGTCCGGGCGGGCGGTTCCCGACCTAGAACCGGAACCGCCCGCTAAGGACCGGTTCGAAAAAAATTGGAACCGAGATCCACCGTTTGTTGCATGGATCCACCTGGAACCGGACCGCCGGTCCGGTCCGGTTCCCGGTGGATCCATGGAACCGATCTTGATGCGCAACAATTTTGGTTTTCAACATAGAGCGGTCGGGTCTATGAGTTGGGAAGGAGGGGAGGAGGTCTATGGTCGGGTTTTCAACATAGAACGGTCGTGAAACAATTTTCCGCGGCCGTGGCGGGTGGCGGCCGACGCGAGGGGGCAAATAGTAGCGGCGGAGGAGCAGCGGTGATGGCGTCGACACTCGGGGAGGAATCAAAATGGCGATAGGACTAGGAGGAACCGAGGAAGAGACAAAGAGAGAGAGAATCGAAGTCGAAGGGAGTGAGGAGATGAGATCTAATCTAGGGTTTCTTTTAGTAATTTTTTTAATATTAAAAGGTTCCGGTCCGGTCCGGGTGGGCGGATCCACCCATGGAACCGGGAACCGGACCGGTACCCACCGGTTCTGAAAAATTGGAACCGGGAACCGGACGGTTCCCTCAAGAACCGCCGGTTCCGGCGGTTCGGTCCGGTTCCGGCGGTCCGGGCGGTTCCCGGGTATTTTGCACACCCCTACTTTGCGGGCCGATGAGTTCACGGCGACGGCGACGCGGAGGCAAGCGATAAACAAGCCCGTAACGACACCAAGCGAGGTCCGGACAGGGCCCGAAAACGGCCCACGAAGCTCACACGGGCCGTGAGACTCGATTCGGGTCGCGGCTGAAGGAGGCGGTTCGAGCGGTAGCTTGGCGCGAAACGGTGAGGAGGTGGACCAGGCAGCTGCAGCGGGCTACGGTGGTGGCTTCGGCGGCCGGACGGCGACCTGGTGAGCCGTGACGGTGGCCAGGGGAGCTTCGAGACGGCGACCAGATGGTCTAGACGCGCGAATGATCTGCGAGGGAGACGGCATCGAGCAGGAGGCTGGCGACGGCTCGGGAGGATGGCGTGCATGCGGCCGGCGGCGAAGGCGATCGATGGCAAGGCTGGCCGGCTCGGTTTTTCGCCGGTCTTGGTTCTCAAAACAGCAACAATGGAAGAGAGGTTGAGGAAGAAGGAGGGTGCGCTTCAAGGGAGATAAAGGCCACCAAAGCCAACCAAAAATATCCCAAATGCTTGAGTGGTCGCCCCACCATGTCCAGCCCCATCCTTAGCCACTTTGCTGCACCAAGGCTTCCTCAAGAAGCCATCCAAAGTGGCTGAATGTTGTTCCCCCTTGGCCTACGAATTTTGTGACATTCCCCATCCAATTTCATTCAATTCCTCTTAAATTGGTGCCCATAAATTCAGCCAAAGTGCCCACATCACATTCCACATTTTTCCTTGCCAAACAATCCAACTTGATGGCCAAGAGTGCAACAAAAAATGGCCCTCTAATTTTCCCGGTCCAAAAACTCCCAACTTTGGATTTTTGCCGAAAACTTAGGTTTGCAGAAAAATCTTCGGAGGATGAATTGATGTTCCTTAAATGAATCGTGACATGACAGAACTTTCAATTTCTGAAATCGGGTTCAATTTCGCGATTAATTTCAACCGGGCGCGATTTTAGCGTGACCTAACCTACTAGGTAGCTTTTAGGAATTTTTAGTGCAATTACCCGTGGTTGATTATTTTCAAGCCAGATTGTACATCTTCGACTCATTGGCGACTCTCGGTTGTCATGAAAATCTCGAGATTTCAAATACGGGCACAGGGTACAAAAATGACAGAAAAATCAGTTTAGTGTCGTTCGACGAGAATTTTGCAATTAGGTTGAATCACACACACTTTATCACATACCTCAGTCAAATCGACCTATCTTCGATCTCTGATCGATTTTGACAGTGCCGTATTGACCCTTGCAGATTAACATGGTCGAGCAGTCGATTTTTAGTCGAATTCTCAAGTCTATTGCGTTAAAATCCTTTAACGGCTTCACCAGATAGAATAGTTATCTCATGAGTGATCAACTCAGAGAAAAGAACTATAGGCACGGTGATGAAAAGCCCAACTCATTCAATTGAAAACAGAATCAGAAAATCAGGATGTCACAAAAGCACTGTTCTTCCTTGATGAATAGTGTAAACTTTTTTATTTTTTTATTTTTTCCTTTTCTTTTTCCAATGTGGTGCTTATGTGGCACCACATTAGAGCCATTAGTCCCTAAAAGTGCCACGTTGGATCCATGTCAGCTTTTATATAGTGATTTTGGACGGAAGTCTAACGGAGGGTAAATGTATCACAATAGACGAGTTTGGGGTTTTTAGTGTCCATAAACTTGTTGCTTCCCATCAATTTCTTCAAAAAGAACAGCAGCCCAAATTCTTCGTTGGCATCTGTCTGCAATACTTTTTTTCCTATGGAAGGGATTTGCAAAGAAGCGAAATGCTGTAGGATTTCCCTAAGTCTACATACAAACTTAGTTTGTTGTGGTCCCCACGGAAGAGCATCTTTTTCGAGCATTTGTTGTAGTGGACTTACAAACTTTGTGATTTTTGAGACAAAATCTCGAAGTTAATTTACAATCCAAAGGAATTGTTGAACCTGCTTGTGGAAGAGGTTTTCATCAGGAAACCTTTGCAATTCCTCAACAATATAAGGACCAAGATAATAAGTTCCATCTTTGAGATGCATCTTAAGGAATTCAATCTCTTCCTGGACAAGGTTTGAGATAACATAATGCCATGCTCTCACACCAGGTTTGCAAATTGGGCTAATAATTTGCAATGAGAATCCTCATCTAGACTACAAAGGAGGATATCGCTAACGTAAATTTAAGCATTAGCCAGGATAAGCTGGAAAATTCTGCACAGTCTTCTGAAACAACGAATGAGCTGTTTTAAGGCCAAAAAGGAGCATTGTCCACTAGAAATGATGATTTGGAATGCAAAACCTAGTTTTGTTTTTGTCTTCAAGATGAATTCCCAACTATCAAAAGCCAGCTTTAAGATCAAACTTGGATTATACTTTCACCTGGGTGAGACTAGAGAATAATAAATTCCGATGTGGTAGAGGAAACTTATCATCTTGTAAACATTGATTAAGAGGCTGATAATTGATAACTAGCCTCATCTTTCCTCTATTATGCTCTGCTCGCTTATTGACATAGAATGCTTCACAAATCCATTGAGAATCTAAGGGCTCCATTAACCCTTGATGCAGCAAATCCAAACATTCCTTTTGTGCTAAAAGCAAATGTTCTAGATTCATTCCAGAGTGGCTGGCTTTGGTGGAATTAACATCTCTATTTTTCTTGAAAGGAAGATTGATGAAGAAATCAGGATTTTTCCACAAAGGGTTAGAGCATTTTTGGACAAAGTTTGAGTGAGAATTTGCGCATACCCCAAGAAGGGTTTGCAAGATTGGATCCAAAATACTCATTTGAATGGTGAAATATCTTTGGATATCTACAAATTCCTAGAAGTGCCTTTTGAATTGTAGTTCATTAGGCACAAGTTTGAGTTTAGGAATTTGCGTAAGGATATCCCAACTGATAATGATATTTTTGTCTGGTGAGTTAGAGTCAAGGATCTTGGTAGTAACAGAATACTGGGGAAGGAACTGCACGGTGATGAGTTTACTTTGTACTCTTGTAGCAAAGATATCTTTGGAGGCAAAGTTAAAATACTGAGTGTATGACGTCCGATATTTTTCTAGGAGTATCTTTGTATCAAGAATAGAAGCAGTGACTCCAATATCTATGAGGGCAATAAAAGAAATAGGCTTGTCATACTTAGATGGATATATTTTAATGGGAAAATATGAGCGGATAGAAGAAGTGTGCACACAGAGATCTTAGATCGTGGGAGGTTCAAAGAAGAAGAATACCTCTTCTTTAGGTTCTTTTGACGAGCTTCTAGTGTCACTAGTCTGTGACCACGTATGGATAGCACACAAAGTATGCTTAGTTGCTTCATCTTCCAAGGAGAAGACTGACTCAATATCATCATCCTAGAGTGATACTCCTGTTTGCTTCTCTATCTTTTAGATTAAATAGGAATTTCTTCCTTTAACTTTTGGACAATTCTTGGTAAAATGATCTTTCTTGTTGCAAATGTAACACTTGTTAGATTTTCGACGCCTTCTCGAAGAGTTTTGTCTAGAGCATCCTTTTCGTAAAAATCTTCATTTGCACATTTTCTCTGTATGTCCCAAAGAGAATGTTTTGAAGTGTCTTTATTTATTACATTGATCCCCACAAGAAGGATCATCAAAAGAATCTTTCTTTAAATACTTGATTCTAATTTAGGCTTTTGACAAGCCCAATCAAGCTTCTTATTGCTCTTGAGATAATTTCTGAGAGCCTTCCTACAAATGCAGAGACCATCAAGGGCAAGATGTATCTCCCACCGGAGTTCTCCAAGAGGAACATTGGCAATAATCTTTTGTTTATTTTGGATGGATCTTTCCACAATTTCGCCAATCTCTTTTGGAATAGAGGCAAAAATACATACTTCAGGTTGGGATTGGCTCCAAGAGCATAGAATAGTTTAAGCATTTGTTGGAAATGCTTATTGAGGTGCTTTCTTCGTAAAGAGCAGCACTTTTTTTCAAAAAATTCTCATCTTATAAGCTCAAGAAGATCTTCTAGTTTGACAATAAAGAATTGGTGGATAACCTAGATCACATAATGAAAATTTGTTTGAAGTAGAAACATCATTTGATCCTAATTAGAAATATTTTTTCACCAATCTTTTAAGCTTCCAATAAATCTACTCACAAACTCGATTAGTATTTCATACTGATTTTTCAACAAAAAGTGCCTTGGTGTTGAGCCAAGCATGAAATTCTTGCAATCCATCTAGCCATTTAGAATATGGAACATCATCGAGTGCGAAGTAGTATTTTGAAGTCAAAAACTTCTGTTGAGGATTTGAGTCATGAAGGCATACTAATTCTGGCTCGGATGAATTTGATTCCATTTTTTCTTCAGGGGGGTTTGCCATATAGATAGTAGGCACATGGGATACTAGTGTTTGTGGCTCAAAGGTTGAAGTATCTTTTAAAGAAAAGGAATAAGATTCTGAGGCCGACTCAAAGATGTTTTTCTTGGCGAAGTCAAATGCAACAATAGTTGGTATTTTTATCTGTCTTGATCTCATAGGAAAGGTTCAAGTGGATTCGAAACCATATGACAAGAGGGAGGTTCCGAAAAGGTTCAGGAGTTGGCTTTTTTTCTTCAGTGATCTTCCTTAGCTTTTCCATTTCCCTAATACGATTTCGAAGTGTAATAATATCTCTTTGATCTTGCTTTGGAGCTTCATCAATAATTGAGGCAATTGGTGTAGGTCTAGAGGGGCCCACTTCCATTGGAATCGCTTACCAAGGCTTAGAAAATGGATCTAGAGGAGGAATAAATTTTCTATCTTGCAAGAGCTTAGTTTGTCTCCTTAATGTTTCCATTTTAACTGTCTGGTCTTCCAAATAATGATGAGAAACATATCTACTAGACTCCATTTATTGGAGTTTCTTTTGGAATGTTTCAAGCAATTTGTTTGTGACCAAAGCTATTTGATCAACTTTTTAGTCGACATGATCAAGATGAGCTTGGACAGTTGAAAGCTTGATGCCAATTGTCTTGAGAACATTTTTCTAGGCCAAAGCATTTTCTGGCTGCCAATTCAAGATAGCTTCAGCAATTGTAACTTTCTTTTGTCTTCCATGGTCGTCAATATTTGTGGGATTCGGAATCTTAGGGATATGACGGAACTGATTGTGAGCATCTATAAATTCTTCTAATGCCAGAAATGGGATGCTAGAATGAGATCTTTTCGAAGGTGAAAAGTTTTAAGGGTTGACACATACAAATAGAAGGAAGGACAGGTGGTGGTTCTAGTTTTGGGGAACATAGGGGCCGAGGTGCATTGGATACTTCCAAATGAAATGAATTCTTTTTAACTAATTCGTGGATGGGTTTATAGAAGGGTGAGACAACTAGCTTTTAGGGTAAGGGTTTCGTTTTAGGTGGTGACTGAGGAGGTGGAGGAAGTTCACATGGTTCGGGGACTTTTGGAGGAAGGTGTGAACGAGATGGTCCATATGAGACCATTAATTGATATTTACCTCTGTCTTCAGCAAGAGATCCAACAGTGGGGTCTTCGTCAAAGTATCTCTGGTAAAGTTTATCTTTGACCCTTTCTTTCTTCCGGATGGCCTATCATCTTCC
The DNA here is from genome assembly GCA_014182365.1 of Eucalyptus tenuipes. Taxonomy (NCBI): domain Eukaryota; kingdom Viridiplantae; phylum Streptophyta; class Magnoliopsida; order Myrtales; family Myrtaceae; genus Eucalyptus; species Eucalyptus tenuipes. Next base: position 23,150,390 of record CM024538.1, on the reverse strand, counting down.
TCTTCATCTGAGGGATTTGTGCAAAAGGAACATTGACAATCAAGATCCCAAAAGTAATGTCTTGTAGAAGGGTCTTTATAGTCGTGAATAAGACGTCCCTCTTGGTTAAAGGATTAATCATGAATTTTGAATATGGATGGCCATCATCAGTTGGAACATTAGCTACATAGAGTTGCATCATAAGAATTTTAGGGAAGATAGAAAAAATGGTTTCTTATTATTTTTCTTACTAAATTTAATGACAACCGTACCATATTTTTTTCTTGGTGAACTCGGATTTTGTGGATTGGATAGGTATGGAGTTTTGGTGAATTTTTTCATAGTCATTTACCCACATGTTTGGAAGTAACTTAACTAATTGATCTCGAGGAAACTGTCCGAGCACATGGATACAGGATGTTTGGTTATCATCCATCAAGATGAACAAGGCATCTTGAACCTGATAAACCACTTGGTAATGCGAGGTAGCAGCAATGGAATCTGGAGTTTGAAGTGCTCCATAATCTATAAATGAACCTTAAGGGTTGAGAGGAGTCGTGGATCCAAAAGAGCCATATTGGAATTGGGAAACAACATAACAAACACTATTCCTACATTGAGGGTGGTATGAATGGGACCAATGCAAGCATGCTGGAAGCCTAAAAAGCGAGTGTCTAAGAAAGTCATTTGAGCAATCATAGGCAAGCCCCTTTGCTTCCATGAAAGGACAAAGCAAGTCTAATAGCACCAAAATGAATGTGCGTACACCCTTCTTGTATCCATTATCATGGAAGTCAGAAGGGATTTGAAGGGTAACAAAGTGTTCCTGTTGAGTGTTGGGATAGGAAGAGGATCAAATTTCGAGGATTGGACATATTCTTTAACTTTTTTAGGAGTATACTTAATAAAATGCTTAATAGAGCAGATTGGTAAAAAGAGGATGGCTTAGCAAAAGCAAAATACAGATTTATAAGTGGAAGATGAGTCTTTGAAATCTTACTGTCTTTGTTGAGGCAGGAAATCTCATAAACATAATCAATCTTAGAGACATTAGAAGTGTGATGTTTAAGAGGAGGACTAAGGGAGATGGAAGCATTTACAATGGAGGGTGTGGATGTTTCGGAGGATTCTGTCATGGTATGGAAATTCTCCCCTTTCTGCACTAGATAATCAATTTCAAACTAAAAATGTGCTGAAAAATGCCATGGCTCTAATACTAGAAAATTGGCCTATGATACAAGTTAGGGAAAAACAAAAACAAAATTTGTGTCAGATATGCTATCCTACATGCATGACCCTTCCTTGGCCTCAGAATAGAGAAGGCCTATTAGCCACCAAAGCGATGAGTATGTGGACACAAGAGTTGAAGATTCACTCGAACGGAAATGCACTACCACTCTAGTTCAAAGAAATTGTGAGTAAAATATGGCATCAAGAAGTTTGAATTTCATTTTATAGGACATCATTTTCTTATGGAAATTGACATTCTTTATTCTCTCAAATGCTGAAGTTTAAATAGAAACAAATTCGACATCCACATCTTCTTAATTGGTAGAATGGTTTTCAAAGTATTCCTTTGAGACCAAACATATTGCGGCAAAAAAGAATATACTTACTGATTTTCTATCCATATCAAAAGAATTTACAGCTACGACATCCATAAATATGTATGTGGTAAGAAATCCAAGAGGTATTTCAAGGCCCGAGAGATAAAGCCCAAATGGCCTTCACATTTATACCCACCAAAAATCCTTGAGCTGATTCAAGGCAATGTTCTTGCCAAAAATCTTGGAAGGCTTATGTGACAATATCATTTCTATTTTTTTAGTGAATATGGTTGTCTTCTCTTTAGGTTAGATGGACTACATCCAAAATATCCATTTATTCATTCGCTCACTTTCTTCCCAGAAAAGGAATTCCCAGAAAGACTCAAATAGTATTATTGGTATTTATTTAATCTTTATATTATTGCCATTGAGTTTCTAATTGTTAAGATGCCTCTTTTTCCAGCAGGATTAGTCAAAGTAGAAGCCAAGTATAAATATTTTAGGGAAATGCTTAGTTGGTTTAAACCATTGAGTGCATGGAAAAAATATTTTCTAGACCCAACTCAGAGTATGCAGGCCCGAACCAGAACTTTATACGATCATTTATTTTTCAGGCCATGGGTATTTGTCCGATCTAGTGGAGATATGCGTAAAACTCCAGCAGATGTTGGAGTATCCACATATAAGTCCCAACCTATTTCAAATGAGATTTTTGCAACACTCAATTGTAGAATCTTAGCTTATCCTCGACAATATCGGGAGTTGCAAAGGATATCGTGCCAGCACAGTCAAATAATTCTATCATAAGCATGACCAACAAAAGATGATGCTATTTCTTGGAATCATTGTGATGATTATCACACAACTCGTCCAACGATTGATTCTTACTTAAGAAGATACTACGAGATGAATGTACCAGACATTTTTTAGTCACCAACAAATTTACAGGATTCAGTTTCATCTTCATCACAAGACCCATGACGAGGACTACTATGACAAGATTCTTTTGATCATGGTGAATTGCAGCTTGCACTCAAACTATGTGTTGACAAAGAAAGTCCATCGCTTTAACTTGGGAATCTACCCTAACTTAGCATCCCAACAAGTTCCATTGATGCTCCAGTAAGCTCTCATCAATCATCTAAGAGACAAAGGCCGCATGAATCAAATGCTGAAGTTTCTCTAGCAATCGAAGAAGTAGAGAAGCTCCTTGAAGCACTTAGGCAGCAGCATCTAGAAAAAAGCACTCCTAATTCCCCTGATGTTCGGTCTAACTCATAGTAGCCTCCAGATGATTCAGGTGTTGAACATCTTGAAGCCCTAGAAATTGAAAGAATCATCAAGGAATACCGAAGGGACAAAGATGGAGAAGACTCGGACTCAAACAACAGTACTAAAGAGCCTATCCATAGACATAACAAGTGAAGGAAAAAAAAGGATTTTGCCAGAGACCTATTCAAGACAAAGCAAAAGAGGTAGAGGAATCACGTGAAGGAGACGAAACATTTGACCCAAAGTACTATATATATTGTTCATGTACTGTTTGGCACTATTCATAGTAATGTAGCATTGTAGCAGAAGCAAAAGAAAACGGGATAATGAGTGGAGAAGTCAGTCTATCCATAGAAAACTCGATAAATGCAAACAATTGGCTTTAGTTGATGTTGACACCTATTTTTGCAAAAAAAGAAAATCGAAATTAAAATTAATTTGTAAAAAAAAAAAAAAAAAGATTTAAGGGTCGGGTCGAGCCGGATCCGAACTTGGCTCGGCCCGCCCCCTTTCTCCCTCTTCTTTCCCCAACACACGGGCTAGCCTTTTCGACCCAGCCTTCTCTTTTCCCCATCGGCCCAACCGGCCTCCCCTTTTTTCTTCTCCCACGCGCGCGCAGCCCGGCCCGCATCCAGTCTTTCTCCTCCTGCCAGCCTCGCGCGAAAACCTGCAAAAACAGAAGAGCTGGAAAAGGAAAGAAAGCGGCAGCAGCAGCACAACCACAGAGGAGCAGCGAAAGGAGCAGGAGGATCAGCTTCCGACGTGATCCGCTGTGTCGGGAAGCAACCGGTCGACAGCTGGTGAGGCAGAACCGGGTACATCGATGGATGACCTTGAAGGGCTCGGGGTACCTGTAGAAAAAGGCGAGGAAAAAAGCATAAGAGGGGAGAAAATACAACAACAAAAAAGGGGGAAAGGGAGACAGAGCAAACAGAAAGGAAAGGAGAGCGGCGAGAGAGAGAGATAGAGAAACACAGAGAGAAACACAGAGCGAAGGTGAGGGAGGAGGCAAGTCGACAGAGCAGCTAGCCGTGCCGGAAGCCCATCCGCCCGCCTGTGTCCGCCGCATCTCTTCCCCTCAAACGAAAAACAGAGGAAGAATAGGGGAAGAGCCGAGAGGGAGACCGAGAGAAACAGAGGGGAGGAAAGCTCGTGTAAGTCGCCCAAGGAACCGAGGACCCCTGTGGACGCACCACCGCCGCCGTTGAGCCACCGACCGCCTCCATTCCCGCTAAAACTAGGTAGGCCATTCCTCGAACACTTGGTGTACGCATCGGAAATGAGCCGGCGGAGCTCATCCCGACCAGTTCGGGCGAGCTCCAGCCGCCTACCGGTCCCATTACCCTATTTGCTATCCTGCCATGTCTCCTGCGAAGTCTGGATAGGTGTTCGAGCCGTGGCCGAGACAAAGTCCGTTAGTTTTGTTAGTGCACACAAACTGCTCGTAGAAATGTCCGAGAGAACTCCGCTCCCCATTTTCCTGTGTAGAGCCCTCCCAGGGACTGCACTCCGGGAGGGATCGCCGCGACTAGAGAAGCCGAACCGTCCCCCCGTCGGCCCGAGATGCCGTCGCTGCCGGCGTTCGCCGGTCTAGCGTCCCTGGTCGCTACTCAAAAGTCGTGACTAGGGATTGCTGGCCGAGTTGGGCCGATCCGGCCTTTTGGTCCCGACTTGGGCGCGTCGGTTGGGCCCAAGTCGGCAGTGGAGGCCTCACGGGGACGATCGGGACTAGCCCAACCGGCCGGGACCCGACCCACCCTAATCGGGCCGAACTCAACCCGTTCGGACCCGGGTTGGGTCAGATCGAACCCGACCCGGTCCGACAAAAAAAAAAAATTAAAATTAAAATTAAAAAATATTTTAAAAAATTAAAAATTAATTTTTTTTTAAAGAAAAAATTCGAAAATCAGCATTGTAGAGTTTGGTTAGGAATTGCTATGTATTGCCTTTTAGTGTAATTAGGCCTTTATTTGCTCATATATTGATCATATTATATGTCTAATTTAACTATGTTTGCAATTGTTTAGTTGTTTGTTTTTATTGCAATTAGGATCTTGGTAGTTATGGTTGTTACTTTAATGATCGCGCACCCGCATAATCACCTCACATGTTAGTGGATAGGTATAAAATCAATCCAAACCGCCCTGCAAAAAAAAAAATCATTTTGTTAAAATGAACAAGATTAGGTACCAAAAGGGCATTAATTAGTAAATTAGTGTAATTAAGTCCCCGACCCTAGATTCTCTCGGTTGCGTAGGAAGTGAGGTACACTCCCACGCCTCACTTGGTTTCTAGCTAACCCCAATAGGCTAGTGGCGACTCTTTTTGTGCAAAATTCCTAAAAAATATACTAATGTCACGCGGGGTATGGGCTTGGGAGAGCCCGCGCCTAATCATGGGCCCTAGAACCGTCCTTTAGGCAATACCCCTAAACCTGTTCCCTCCCCCCGAGGGTAGGTCATGATAGCTTGGCGACTCCACTGGGGACTTGGTTTTAAACCTTAGAGGACTTAGGCCGAAACTGATCTTGTTCAAAAATATTATTGTTTGGTAGTGAGGATCCAAAGTACATCCCTAACAAGTCAGTTGTTTAATGTTCGTGCAAAATGGAATGTATAAGGTGAAGTGATTGCTAACCGCTGTTTTGTAGGAAGGCGTAGGAATGAATAGCTTATTTATATATGAAGTGCTGATTGCTCACAAATTGTCATGCCTGCATCCCTTGCATTGCACTACACCATAGCACACACTACCTGCTGCCGAACCTGGGCCGCATAGGATCACTTAGGATGGTGTTGAGGAGGATACCACTCCGACTACAACCGCGTAGTACAAGTCGCCCATCTCTACCTCGAAATTTCTTTCTTCATGTCAAAGGTACCCACCCCAGTCTACAACCGCACGACACGGGTCGGTTCTTTGACGAAGCCGGAGTCATGGGTAACCCGACCTAGCTGCAACCTTGTTGGTTCGGTCCGGTGATCCTATGGCTTCATTTTGAGCCGTATAGAGTAGAAATCGAACCACCGCCCATGCGCACGTCTATGTCATTAGCATTGCTACTCAATGAATAGGGTAAGTTTTTCGATTTCTTTTTTGCACAATTTATTTATTTGCTTTCTTTTGGTCGGTCCATGACAAATTAGGTTTATCGTAACTTTGGTTGACATAAGATGGGGGTACCCGAGTTTCACATCATTTCTATCCCAAAAGCTGAGCTCCGCACGTGGTGGGATAGACTAGATCTGATTGGCCGTGATTGGGTGCGATCTTACGTCGGACGATTACTCCCCCTTTTGGAGATAGAGACTCATTATGGTGTCATGCGAGCGCTAGCACATGTTTGGTGCCCCGCAACTTGTACGTTCATATTCGGTGATCACAAACTCACTTCAACCTTGGAGGAATACAGTATTGCCATTGGAAAACCCTTAGTGTTGGAGATAGTTAGCCCACCTGTAGATACTGATCATGCATCGACTTTATCTAAGTTCCTTAAAATTAAGGGAGAGGACGTGAGAAAAGCTTTGAAAGCCAATCGCAAAACCTGCCCGTTTTCATTCTTAAATGAGCTTTTTCAAAATGCCCCATCTTTTCAAAAGAATAGGATCTTCCTGTTAGCTTTCTTCGGGTTCGTGTTATTCCCACATTGTAGGAACGCTATTAATCCTTCTATGGCATGGATAGTTCGTGAGGTATGTATGGGAAAGGGTTTTGTTAATGCTGTCCTGACCGAAACTTTTCTTTCCCTTACTCATTTTAAAGAAAACAAAAACCAAGCTTTTCACGCTCCTCCTGAACTTTTACAAATCTGGTTCTTCTCTCACGTCAAGGGGTTTGGTAGCTTGATGACAGTGAGCGACATTTCTGACTCTAGCCACCCTATCCTAAAGTTTAGGGATAGGAAAATGTTTGCCCCTAATAATCATTATTCTGAGTGGCTAGTTTTCATGACCAACCCTGGACTGGAGGATTTCCAATGGCATGCCAAATGGCTCCGAGTTCAAGAAGCGCGGTTTGTGTGTGGGCTCACTGGACCTATTCCATTGCTGGGAATTACTAGGGTCATTGAATATTATCCGACTCGGGTCGCCCGACAGTTCCAAGAAGTTCAACAGCTTCCACTAGCCATTCAAGAAGACCCGCTTAGGATAGACTTTCTCGATGGATGTCAAGATCATGAAGATTCGGTCGCGCTAGTCAAGTCAATGTGGGATAGGTGTCACCCTCGGAAGTTGATATGGCCTGAAGAAGAGTTGGAGGGGCAAGAGAAGACCTACTATGCCTCGAAGGAGTACATCCTTAGGCATAAGATCCTGGAGAGCCTCCGCCCGAAGATTCCTGAAGTGCCATTGAAGACCACCCATCGAGCCGAGATCAAGCGCCTTAAAAGGGAGCTCGAGGAGGCCAAAGAGCGTGCCTCGAAGTTGACCTGAGTTAGTGGGGGCGCCACAAGCGGAAGTTATCCTCGTTAGTTAGATTGCGTCAAGTGTAATGTGTAATGGGACCATGCCACGTATTTCCGTCTTCAAAATAGCTTTGTGATTCAGGGGTTCTCCCTTGTTGTCTTTTTCTGTATTATGTAGCAACCTAGTTTTCGATGAAATGAATGAATTGGGACGTTTAGATCTCTGTCATGGGCTGACCGCCTAATTATTACTCATGCTTATATATGCTTATCTACCCTTGTTCCAGGTACTAGCCGATCAATTATCTCCTGCCAATCGTAGACACGGCCAAGTGGAGATCCCCGATTCGCACGTGCGTGAAAGTTAGAATGGAGAACGAGGACACCAACTTGCGCATGGCCAAGATGGAGGACCAGCTGGCCCAACTCACAGCAATGATGCTTGAAATAAGCCAGAAGCTTAAGGAGCCCCCCGCTATAGCTGTCACTGGAACATCTATTCCTGCGTCATCAGGACACGCTCCCCCATCGACGGGAGACAAGCACGTTGCTGATCTCCTCGGGAAAGAAGCTGCCGGAGAGGCTCCTTCTGTCACTTCAATCATTGTCAATTTGGACCCTCCTCGAAAAGAAGACCCAACACCCGCCTAAGTGAAGAGAGTGAAAAACGTTTAGCAAAGATGGAGGAGCGACTGTGTGCCTTGCAAGGTTACGAGCTGAAAGGAGCTGATAAGCTGTCTCCATACATCAAGAAAAACTTCCCTGAGAATTTTCAAGAGCCTGAGTTCACAAGAAAGTATGACGGAACGGGATGCCCCAAGACCCACCTTAGGTATTACGTGAGGAAGATGGCTCACTACGCTGACAATGTGCCTTTCCTCATACACACATTCCAGGATAGCTTGGAAGGCATTGCCCTGACATGGTTCATCGCACCGGACATTGAAGAATTCACCAGCTGGGAAGATTTAGCCGATGAGTTCTTACAGCAATACCGATTTAATACCGAGCTCACCGTGGCATCCCAAAATTCAAGAGAACCTCTAGATGTATTAAAGCCCATGATTAGGTAATGAAATTACCTATAGTTTATGCTTTAGCCATTGGTTTTCTTTTAAGACCAAGTGTTATATATTTGTGTTCATGAATTTTTAAAATTAGTATTATAGGATAAATTAATAAGAAGAATTTATTCTTGGCTATGCACCTCATAGATTTAATCCCTATAGTTTAATTTATGACCATATGAAAATTGAAAATTTGAAATCTATAAAAGAGAGAATTAAAAGTGAATTATTAAAAAGTAAAATTGGGGTTTAATTAGGCTTGGGTCTTAGGCCCAAGAGTATGGACCTTTGATGGGCCAAAAGGCCGACCCATGAAGCCCAAGGAGAGAGCTGCCGTCGGCCACAAGGGGGAGAGGCCGGCCCAATTCTTCCAAGCCCATTTTGCATGAGTCTTGCCAAGTGGCAAAAAAAAAAAAAAAAAAAAAGGAGACTCCATGCATTGGCCATTGTGGGTGGCTTCTCATGATTTCAAATGATGGCTTTGTGGGGGAAATAAAGGAAAGAGAGTGGCCGGTTGAGGGGCTGTCGCCCAAGCCAAGTGAGAGAGAGAGAGGGTTGCGAGAGAGTGAGGAACCGAGAGAGAAAGGGAGAAGCCGCGCGAAGGGGAGGTCCGCTCGTCCGTCGCCGTCCGTGTGCCGTTGTTTGCTTGATTTGAAGGCAAGTTTGGGATCCGTTTTCTGCTCTTGCATGTGTGTCTTGCATGTGTGATTGTTTGGTGGTAGATCTCGGATGTTTAGGGTATGCAAAACCGAAGCTAGAGTGTGTTGTTCTTGAAAATGTATTCTGTTTTCGTGTGTGCCGCCTGACCCCGAACGTTGTAGAGGCTTGCATGTGGGTTTTGAGTTGGATTTTCGCTTCGATTTCTTCATGAAAGTTGTAGACAACATCTCAAAGTATAACATACTAAAAATTGAGACAAAATGGTTAAGTTTCAAGGGGTGAAACCCATCCTCTACGAAAAGGCTAGATCTGGAACTGTTCCGTCGACCTCTTGGTGGTTTTGTGTGTTGCATGTCGCTTTTTACTAAGAATTTCACTTCGATTTCTTCACAAAAGTTGTATAGAACATCCTAATGATTAACATACTCAAATTTGAGGTAAAACGAGCAAGTGTAGCCTAGTGAAACGATTTTCTTTTGAAAACTGTAGATCTGGAAGTATGGTACTGGACTCCCGAGACGTCGTGGACTAAATGGTGACTATCCTTTGAGAATCTCACCCTAGAACCCTTGATGAAAGTTGTAGTGGACCTCTTGAGACAAAACATATCAAAATTTCAGAGAAAATGAAGAAAGATAAGTAGGCGAAACCTCGATTTTTCGGAGACAGCTAAACTGGACTGTTTGGTACTAGGAACAGGAGCTTCGACCGTCTATAGTTAATTACCTAGAGCGAATCTGGCCTAGATGTCTTCAAGAAAAATCTACCTTAGGGTCTTGAATATAACCTGGTGAAATTTCATAATTTTTGGAGGTCATTCGGGTATTTTAATCGAAATATTTCAAGAACTGCGCAATCTGACTTTACCCGAATTTTGCATGCGGTATTGTGTGAGCCATATCTTATTGTGTGAAGCTCTTTTGGGCACGTGTTCTTCATGAAATTGCTACCTTTATGTCTTGTCTATTACATCCTCTGATTTTATGATTTTTGAAGATCATATGGATATTTAATTTATATGTTTTCCGAAATTGTGTAAGCTGGAATTTGATAAATTTCAAAAAGGACATGATGTATGGATTATTCTAAGTTGTATGGACCCCATGGATTGTATTGTCATAAGTGGTTGTATCTTGCTGCATGTATGATGATGATTGGAAATGCATATAAGAATCAAATGATGAAAATGATCTTGTTTGCCATCACATCATATGCCATGTTGAAATTGAGCTATAATTGAAAATGTGAACTAAGATAAGTGAGAAGGCCATCGGAGGTGTGAGCCGACGATGCCCCGGGAGTGTCGGGATGCCTGGCTAGAAGGGTAAAGGCCGGATGCCCGGTGGCCTTAAATGGCTGAATGCCGAAGGGTCCTCGGGAGTTTCGAGATGCTCGGAGCGTGGGGAGCTGGAAGCCCGAAGGTTTGTGCCGGGGGATACCTCGTGATGCCAGTTGGGGTACGAGATGCCTGGCAGGTATTGTGCCGGATGCCCGGAGGTTTGTGCCGGAGGTTCCTCGCGATACCAAGTGGGGTGCGAGCGATAAATGTGGGATGCAAATATTGGTCCCGGGAAAAAGAGAAAGGTGGCGGTTCAAAATGAAAAGATAAAATTTGGAAATTGAAATTGAATCATGCATGGTATGACCATATGTATGCATGGATGCATGATGATGAGTGCATGGATGTATGTGCACCTATGGCATGATGGTATATGTGACATGATGATGGTAAGTGCATGGATGTATGTGCACCTATGGCATGATGGTATATGTGACATGATGATGGTAAGTGCATGGATGTATGTGCACCTATGACATGTGTGTACATGTGGTATGATGGTATATGCATGACTCCAAGGTAAGTTATGCATGGATGCTTGAATGATATGTCTTATGCTATGATTGTTATGATTGTATTGTGTGATGCATTGAGTGGTTTATTGGGTCCTTTACCTGCTGAGTGGCTGTACTCACCCCTTCGGGGACCAACATTTCAGATTAGGAAGATGCCGCTCCCTGCTATCACGCGGGGCGTCTTTTACGGCCTTTCTTCAGACGTGGAGGTCGAGTGTGTGGAGATCGACTGTCCCACCATCCCTGGTCTGACGTTTATTCGGGTTCGTGCATTAGTGATGTATGATGTGGGCCTGGCTGAGGGCCCGGTCATACAGGAGTTCATATCTGTTCATGTTCGTCGAGACGGAGTGATGCGGGGATGTTGCCGCCGCCATCGCCCGACGCACCGGGATGGGTGTGACGGCCCGTGCGTGAAGAGTAGGAGCTGCAACTTTTTGGACAATAACCGACACTAGTAGATGGAGGATTTTGTATGATCGACATAGAGGGTCGAGTTGTCTCTTTTTGGGATTATGGTCGAGTGTAGCTAAAAGTCTTGGCCTTTCTTTTGTTGTACCGACCCGAGAAAATCCATCTTGAAAATATGTAAATAAAAGTGTCATGGCTTTATCTTTTCTAATAGTGTTTAGTGGTGTGCAATTGTATCATGATTGTTGGGAGGGAGAGTTAGTAGAACTTGATTATGCTTCCGCAAATAAGATGCGCTGGGACCGAGAAAAAAAAAACAGGCATATATATATATATATATATATATATATATATATATATATATGCCTAGGAACTAAGGTTCTTCTTTGATAAGTCTGTGGTGACCTTGGCGCTTCGGGGTGCCACATCACCCCAACGAGAGATGTGTTGACCCGCATTGAGAAGAAGAAAAATGAGTCATTTAAGGCCTTTGCGCAAAGGTGGAGGACTATGGCCTCACAGGTGAAGCCGGCCTTGAATGAGAGGGAGATGAAGCAACTATTCCTCAAGACATTGCCCCCTGAATACTTCCAAGGATTAGTATTTTCAGGATGCTAGACGTTTTCACAGCTGGTAGAAGTAGTTGAAGGAGTCGAGTGGGCATATATCAAGGGCAAGATATCCACCGGAGGCACGAAGAAGTTCCTAGCAAGAAAAGATAAGGAAGCCGCAGTTGAAGTAGCGCTTGTGCAAGAGCCGCCTTTCCCTCAGCCGGTCACAACACCCGCGCACAAGCCTATAATGGTTCAAGGTAGCTCGTCACAAGCATATGACAATGGCAGGAGGCCCTTTCGGAAGGGGTATTCCCCACTACCACGTCTGTTGTCAAAGTTATTGCCCATACTTCTTGAAAAGAGGATGGTCGCAAAGGAGGTACCTAGAGATAATCCCCTGAGGTTCGCCGGGTTTGATATGACCAAGACCTGTGAGTACCACATGGGAGAAAGGGGGCATGATGTAGACGATTGCGAAGTATTGAGATACAAAGTTCAACAGCTTCTAAACAAGAACATCTTGACTTTCAGGAAGGCTCAGCCTAACGTGCAACAGAACCCTCTACCAAATCATGCAGGGGGAGTGAACTCAATTTCCAAGGATACACGGGCAATTCAACGGCCTCTAGTGTTGGATGCTTCCAAGTTGTATGAGTCCTTAGTGTTGGCGGGGTACTATGGAAATCAGGAGGATGTGACCCTAGAAGAGAAACTGGACCGTGTCCGCAAGATGGTAGCCATGGGGGTAATCCGACGCGGAGAAGAGGGAGAGAGGGTCGTATCCATGATAATGCCATCGTCATTCAGCTCATCTTTTGCAATCTTGCTTGCATATCTCGGATGAGAAAAGTTATGCCGGGATTTCAAGACCCCAACTTTGTATGAGGAAGGGGTGATAGCCATGATAACCCCGATGGTGATTGAACTATCCGATGAAGAGCCCGCCGACGATATCGAGATGGAAATTGCTGAACCCACGGTGATAGACCTTATGGTCGAGGAGATGTCGGCAATCCAAGTCACAGGAGGGAACGTAACACCGGTCACGATTGAATTGCCACCCCAGGAGAAAGATGGAGTGATAGTGTTGGAGAACCCTCCCAAATTTGATCCCAAAGCTGTACCTTGAAATTATGGAACGAACGAGGTGGACGCTGTCACACGATCAGGCCACTGTTATGCACCCGATAAAGGAGTAGAAAAGAGGGCTATGACCGAGGAAGAAGCAAAACAATTCTTGGCTGTAGTAAAATCTAGCGAGTTCAATGTGGTGGACCAACTGCAGAAGTTCCCTCTTGGAATTGTTTAAATCTTCCGAGAAGCACAGGGACATCTTACCGAAGGTCCTCAATGAGGTACACGTGCCCGAAACGATCGATGAAGTCCAATTGGAAGAATTTGTTGCAGCCATTCTACTGAAAGATCAAATTTCCTTCACTGACGAAGACCTCCCCCTCGATGGTCCTAATCATACCAAAGCGCTACACGTCTCGGTGAAGCATGAAAGCACTCTTGTTTGCAGAGTGTTGATCGATAACGGTTCGGCGCTCAATATATGCCCGTTGGCTACTCTCCATTGTCTGGGCATTGATCTCGGGAGAATCCATACTGGCAAGTCGACGGTGCGGGCTTTTGACGGGATGAAGAATGAGGTGATAGGGGAAATCGAACTTGAGCTGCTGATTGGCCCTGTACTTTTCCAAGTCCTATTCCAAGTGTTAGATATACCGAGCGCTTTTAATTTTCTGCTAGGGAGGCCATGGATCCACACAACGGGTGCCGTTGCCTCCAGCCTTCATCAGAAGGTACGATTGGTAGTGGACAACAGGCTTATCACGGTCCATGGAGAATCTGACTTCAAGATCTACCACGAGACGGCCATCCCCTATGTGGAACCTGAGTGTGTCGAAGAATCCAGCTTTCAAACATTCGAGCTGGTATCCATGGTCCATGTGCCAGTAGGATCTTTCACACAGGCTCCTGAATTGTCTAAGCCATCCATAGCTGTGGGAAAGATTATGCTGGCAAGCAGGTATAGTCCTGGAAAGGGCCTTGGATCGCATGGTCAAGGTGTGCGAAGGCCCATTGAAGTTTATAAAAACTCGAAAAGAAGAGGCCTGGGATATGTTGAGGGGCGAGGTGGTCGTGGCAGTCGAGGAGGCCGTGGAAGGCAGAGAGGCCGAGGTGGGTATAGAGACCAAAGTGAGCGCATTGCCCAAACCGAGGAGGGCGAGGACGATCAAAGCCTATTTCCCCCGTTGTTGGAAGAGACGTTTACAGGACCTCCAAGGATGTTGTTTGAAGAGAAGGAGGACATTTATGGTGTGATTGAGCTATTCGAGGAAGACGTCATATGCACCATCTTGGCACGCGAGGAAGCTGAGTCTTCTGAAATCATGGTTGTCCCTCCAGAGTAGGGCGGTTCTCATTTAGCCTAGTCTTTCGTTTTATGTTTTCTCCCCTGCGCGGGATCTCGTAGTTTTTCTTCATTTATTTCCTGTTTATGTCATTTGTAACGTGAACTATGGTCAACCCCGATCTGGAGCCGTTGGTTGAGGGTGGTGTGTGTTAAAATACGGCCTTATCTTTCCTCATTCAATAAAACAGACACATGTTTTATTAAGGACATGTGGAAGCACATCAAACTAGCCTTATGATGGTCGCTGAGGCCTAGGCCTCCACATGCTCCCTTGTTTGATTGTTTTGCAAGGACGAGGAAATCCGAGGATATGAGGATGAGTTCTTGAAGCTTTTTACAAAAAATATTTCGAAAATTCTTCGAAAACGACATGCACCACTTTATTATCGACATTGCCCTAACTTATCTCATCGCATCTCAGGCATTACATTATGCATAATCATGATAAAGACTCGCGTGACTCGAACATGCATGAAGAGAGTCTCTCAGACTCCGATGACACTGATGATGATCATAAGGGGATCAAGCGTGAATGGAATCGACATGAAGAACCGAAGCCGTTGACAGAAGAACGAACAATCACCATAAATTTGGGTGATGCGGAGAATGTCAGGGAAGTAAAGATCGGGGCAAGTCTTCCAGAGTCAGAAGCGGAAAGGATGACTACTCTTCTAAAAGAATATCAAGATGTGTTCGCCTGGACATATGCTGACATGTCGGGATTAGACCCTGAAATTGTGGAACATGCTTTGCCAACGGATCCTAATGTGCCACCCAAGAAGCAAAGACTTAGGAGAACTAAACCAGAGTTGTCCAAGAAGATCGAAGAAGAAGTGATGAAATTACTGAAAGTAGATTTTATCGAAGTGACGCGTTACCCTGATTGGGTAGCAAATATCGTGCCTGTAATGAAGAAAGATGGGCAAATTAGGGTGTGTGTTGACTATCGTGAACTAAATCGAGCGAGTCCCAAGGATGATTTTCCGCTCCCGCATATCGATGTCTTGGTTGACAGTACGGCGGGATTCGAGTTATTTTCCTTCATGGACGGTTTTTCTGGATATAACCAAATCCGTATGAAGGAGGAAGACAGGAGCAAAACATCATTCATAACTCCTTGGGGAACTTTCTGCTACAAAGTGATGCCTTTCGGTCTAAAGAATGCTGGGGCAATGTATCAGAGGGCCATGGTCACGTATTCCATGACATGATGCACAGGGAAATCGAAGTATACATCGACGACATGATTGCAAAATCTAGAATTGGTGAAGATCATGTTAAAGTCTTGTGAAGGTTGTTCGAACGTCTTCGGAAGTTCAAGTTGTGCCTCAATCCCGCAAAATGCATTTTTGGAGCGAAATCGGGAAACTATTAGGATTCATGGTTAGTAGTAGGGGCATAGAGATTGATTCGTCAAAGGTTAAAGCCATTTGCGATTTACGAACCCCGACTCACGCGGAGAAGTCCTAGCCTTATAGGACGACTTAATTATGTAGCGAGATTTATCTGTCAACTATCTGAAACAAATAAGCCATTCTTCAAACTCCTGAAAAAAGAATGCAAAGATTGAGTGGGATGCTGAGTGTCAAGGCGCCTTCGAGAAGATAAAACACTATCTCACTCACGCACCCGCCCTAGTGCCCCCTCTCCCTAAAATTCCCCTGATTTTGTACTTAACCATACATAACGAATCGTTAGAAGCCATGTTGGCACAGATAAGACCGAACGACGGGAGAGAATGTGCGATATACTACTCGAGCAAGAAGTTCACCATTTATGAGAGGAACTACACAAAAGTTGAGAGAACTTGCGTGGCTTTGATTTGGGTCTTGCACAGGCTGCGGCAATACACGCTTCATCACCGAATCTTTTTGGTGACCGAAAATGATCCCATCAGGTATCTATTAAAGAAGCCGGCATTGGTTGGCAAGTTGGCTAAATGGCAAATCTTAATTTCAAAGTTCGACGTTCAGAGCCTGGGACAGAAGTCCGTTAAGGGTCGTGCCATAGCAGACATGTTAGCAGAAAGTTTCAAGGGGTTAGGAGCATCTGATGAAGATAGTGATGCGAAAGAGCAAATTTTACTTGTATCAAGCGACAAATGGACGATGTACTTCAATGGTGCAGTTAACTTAGCCAGGTCTGGTACTGGGGTAGTCCTTCTCTCCCCAAATGGACTGTTGCCGCTAAATTGACATTCCCTTGTACGAATAACGTCGCTGAATACGAAGCATGCATTCTCGGCCTCCAAGCCGCCATTGATATGAAAATCCAGAAGCGGCAAGTTTATGGCGATTCGACCCTTATCATCTTACAGACTAAAGGTGAATGGCGAACACAGGATTCTAAATTGATTCCGTATCATGAGTTCCTAGGGGAATTGACGGAAGAATTCCAAGAAATAGCATTCGAATACTTACCAAGATCTCAAAATCAGTTCGCGAATGCCCTGGCTACCCTATCCTCAATGTTACAAGTAGCTGGAGGCATAGACATTAAACTGTTGAGAATTGAGATCCTTAGGCGCCCAGCTTATTGCATGACAGTCGAAGAGGAGCCCGACGAACAGCCATGGTATCAGGACATATTGAAGTACCTGCAGAAAGGCGAATTCCCCGAAGGAAGCGAAGCCGCATACAGGAAGCATATCTCGAGGCTGGCGTCAAGGTTCTTCGCTAGTAGAGACATCCTTTATAAAAGGTCCTTCGACTCAACATTGCTAAGGTGTGTTGACGCTAAAGAAGCCGACCATTTGATAAAAGAGATACTTGAAGGGGAGTGCGGCCCCCATATGAACGGACACTTCTTGGCGAGAAAGATCATGCGACTTGGTTACTATTGGCTGACCATGGAGTCCGACTGCATTCAGCACATACGATGGTGTTACCAGTGCCAGATTTATGGAGACAGGATAAATGCCCCTCCAAATGAACTTCACCAAATGTCTCAATCCTGGCCCTTTTCAATGAGGGGAATTGATGTGATCGGGCCCATCAACCCCAAAGCTTCAAACGGGTATCGATTTATCTTGGTGGCAATAGACTACTTTACCAAGTGGATCGAGGCCAACTCGTATGCTAACGTCACCGCCAAGAATGTAACCAAGTTCATTCGTCGCATTGTTGCCCGTTACGGAGTACCAGAGGTGATCATAACTGATAACGACACTAATTTGAACAACAGAGTCGTGGATAGCTTGCTTAGTGAGTTTCGAATTAAACATTTGAACTCGTCACCCTACCGCCCTCAGATGAATGAAGCAGTGGGGGTGGAGATTAAGAACATAAAGAAAATCCTGTCAAAGACTGCTGAAAATTATCATGATTGGCACGAGAGACTTCCTTATGCACTAATGGCGTACGGAACTTCTATCCACACCTCTACAGGGGCAACTCCTTTTTCACTCGTGTACGGGATGGAGGCGGTCTTACCTGTTGAGGTTGAAGTTCCTTCTCTAGGGGTCATTTCCCAGTCTAAGCTTGATGAGACCAAGTGGATGCAACAAAGGCATGAGCAGCTAAACATGATCGATGAGAAGAGATTGCAAGCTATGTGTCATGGTCAATGCTATAAGAGATGATTCACAAAAGCCTTCAATCGAAAGGTGCGTCCTAGACACTTCGATGTCAACGACCTGGTGTTGAGGAAGGTGCTTCCGATCATACCAAATTCTCGTGGCAAATTCACCCCGAACTACGAAGGGCCGTATGTCATTAAGAAGATTCTTCCTGGTGGTGCTATGATTTTAGTTGAAATGGATGGCAGTGAATTGCCTAGACCTGTAAATGCTGATGCAGTCAAGAAGTATTTTCCATGAATGAAATCAAGGCCGAGGAGTCACTCCATGCACAATTCAAGTCGCGTAGCATCATGCATAGCATTGCAGATATCATGCATATGTTGCATACACGCATATCTATTTGTGTTTCAGGCACCCTACCTACCGTCTGACGAGGAAATGGCAGGGGAAAGAATTGACTCAAGAACCCATCAAGTCTTCGCACAAATGGTTGGATGTCTCTTTTGAGAAGTATGCCGAGATAAAAAAAAAAGGGGGGGGAAAACAAAACAAAACAAACAAACAAAAGAATAAGGACAAAAACAAAAAATGCATGACATGATTCGCATGACCTATTCTTTGGTGTCACTATGTGCGCTTCACATCTGCGACCCTCAAGAAAAAGGGCTCGTAAAAATGACTTTATTCGGGCAAAAGAGTGAAACATTAACCATGCCAAACGAGAAGTACTTAGGATGAAGAAAGGCAAGCCCATTTCCAAATACATCCTTCAAACACTTTTGAGAGTTGAGTGAAAGGCGACCTTCCCTTAGGACGAAAGATTCATTCGCATTGAGTGCAAAGATCGAAATGATAAAGGTGTTTTCTTCATCAACCCCAACCACCAAGCTAACATCTTGCTAGCCCTTCTAGCCGAATAAAGATGATCCTTCAAAGTACCCCTGTCAAGAACGACCCTACATTGGGGCAGCATAGGAGGTTACGGTTGTGTTGTAAAGCGAAAGATTGAGAAAGATTCAATTACTTTCACTTGCATCAATCTTCTGGTGATAGCTTCAAAGGAATTCTCATTAGAGCTTGACTAATCCCAAGGTGAAGAAGAGCATTTCATCTTTACCCAAACACTGATACCCATTGCTTTAACCAATTTGGGCCTGATTATTCATTTTTGAACCCTGAGCAGTGATCATCTCCCTTCATTGGGGCAAGGCATAAGAATTAACCAAATACAATTGACAGTCACGAGAAAATGTGAAAAGCATCTCGAAAGTCATAAGAGCTACAAAAGTTCAAAGAGTAAAAAGTTTGACAAACTATGGGGCATGAAAAAGCAAGTGTGCCTGGTAAAAGCAAGGCCAATAGCCGTCAAGAAAAAGAGCCAAAAGGCTGCATCTTATGTGAAAAAAAATTATCAAAGTCAAAGTGCCTACTTAAAAAATCATCGTAATTGTAAAGGAAATTAGAAAAAAGAGCAAAGCTCCCATGTGGAAATGATTAGTCAAGAGACTTTCGAGATGCGCTCTATTTCAGAAGTCAAATGATTTTGAAAGGTCGAGTGACCTAGTCATGATGCCATGATGATCACTGACTCTTAAAAAAAGAACACCCTTGAAAAGTTTAAGCCTTTCGAACCTCTCCCGAGCCAACATCACAACCCTCTTCCGAAGTCTCTTCTGATTAGGATGGTTTAAGTGAAAATGAGAATGCCACAAAGAAGCTATTGCTTGAAGGAGTGGAAGTAATTCTATCTTGTCTTATCTTCCAAGTTCTCGACTTATAAACCCGATGAAGATAGCGACAAATGTTCCTTTATTGGCCTTAAAGCAATGATTCATTTGTGATAGTCCTAACTGAGCCTATATTGCAGTCCTTTCAAAAGACCTTTTTGATCGATCAGATTGTGCTCATTGCGAATGTTTCTGAAGGCCTTTGACATGGGTTTGTGAGATACCCTCAGCAATCAGTTACTTCCCACGCGAATGGATGGGATCAAGCAGCTTTTTTATCGAGAGTGTGTGAGAAACCATTTCTGACTAAAGAAACTCTAGTTTGGCATGCTTAATGAGTCATTTTCACGAGTTGTAGCCGTTCGAATAAGAACTTGACACCTAGAGAATTTGATGATTAATGATACATTTCCAAGCAAGATGACAATTTTGCACCACATGATGCTAATTGACATCGAATGTTTTTCTAAAGCAGTCGGACTTAGCTTGATTAGCTTGTTCAATTAATACGTCTCTTGATGACGTCTCTAATGACATTTGCTCAAGTTGAGTTTGACAGGATTCCTCAATGAAGTCATGCAGTTTTCAAGGGGTTAGCAGGTGCTTCCCTAAAAACCAAAGGTTTATGGTCATCCTTAAACCATGACATCTCCAAGGGTTCATGGTCAGCCTCAAATCATGTCATCTACAAGGTTCATTGTTAGCCTTAAACCATGCCATTTCCAAGTTGGTGCGTTTATCCTTAAACCACGAGGTTGGTGGCTTTTCCTAAACCACACGGCTTGTGGTTTCATCCGTAAACCATGTTTGTCCACTCCAGTCGAAACCCGTTCGTGCAAGGTGAGACTATCATACTCGGTCGAAACCCGTTCGTACACAGTGAGACTATCATACCCGATCGAAACCCATTGTTACACGGTGAGACCTCATTCCTCTCTTCTCATGACCCGGAGAGCTTTGTATCCCGAGTCTTCCCTTCTTCTTATGATTCGGAGAGCTTTGCATCTTGGAGTCTTCCCCTTCTCATGACCCGGAGAGCTTTGTATCCTGGAGTCTTCCTCACTTCTCATGACCCGGAGAGCTTTGTATCCTGGAGTCTTCCCTTCTTCTTATGACTCGGAGAGCTTTGTATCCTTGAGTCTTCCCCCCTTTTCATGACTCGAAGAGTTTTGTATCTCAGAGTCTTCCCTTCTTCTCATGACCCGGAGAGCTTTGTATCCGGAGTCTTCCTCTCTTCTCATGACCCTGAGAGCTTTGTATCATGGAGTCTTCCTCTCTTCTCATGACCCGGAGAGCTCTGTTCCCGGAGTCTTCCCTTCTTCTCATGACCCGGAAAGCTTTGTATCCAGGAGTCTTCCTCACTTCTCATGACCCGAAAAGCTTTGTATCCTGGAGTCTTCTCTTCTTCTCATGACCCGGAGAGCTTTGTTTCCTAGAGTCTTCCCTCCTTCTCATGACCCGGAGAGCTTTGTATCCTGGAGTCTTCCTCACTTCTCATGACCCGGAGAGCTTTGTATCCTGGAGTCTTCCCTCCTTCTCATGACCCGGAGAGTTTTGTATCCCGGAGTTTTCCCTCCTTCTCAAGACCCGGAGAGCTTTGTATCCCTGGAGTCTTCCCCTATTCTCATGACCCGGAGAGCTTTGTATCCTGGAGTCTTCCTCTCTTCTCATGACCCGGAGAGCTTTGTATCCCGGAGTCTTCTCTTCTTCTCATGACCCGGAGAGCTTTGTATCCTATAGTCTTCCTCACTTCTCATGACTCGGAGAGTTTTGTATCCCGGAGTCTTCTATTCTTCTCATGACTCGGAGAGCTTTGTATCCTGGAGTCTTCCTCTTTTCTCATAACCCGGAGAACTTTGTATCCTGGAGTCTTCCCTTCTTCTCATGACCCGGAGAGCTTTGTATCTCGGTGTCTTTTCTCTCTTCTCATGACCCAGAGAGCTTTGTATCCTGGAGTCTTCCTCACTTCTCATTACCCGGAGAGCTTTGTATCCCAGAGTCTTCCCTTCTTCTCATGACCCGAAGGGCTTTGTATCCGCGAGTCTTCCTCTCTTCTCATGACCCGGAGAGCTTTGTATCCCGGAGTCTTCCTCCCTTCTTATGACGCGGTGGGCTTCCGTAGCCCGGAGTCTTCCTCTTATTGACAAGACATGCCTTTATAGTTATGAGTCCTTTCCGTCGACCTGATACGTACCTGTGCACTCAGGGTCTCTTTACCGTAAAAATAAATTAGGTGTCTTCTATCTTTGAACGCAACCTTTTCGAGGCTACATTCAAAGAGGGGCTGTTGACACCTATTTTTACAAAAAAAAACAATAATCGAAAAAAAAAATCGAAAAAATCGAAATTAAAATTAATTTGTAAAAAAAAAAAAAAAAAGTTAAGGGTCGGGTTGGGCCGGATCCGGCCTTGGCCCGGCCCGCCCCCCTTTCTCCCTCTTCTTTGCCCAGCGCACGGGCCAGCCTTTTCGGCCCAGCTTCTCTTTTCCCCGTCGGCCCAATCGACCTCCCCTTTTTTCTTCTCGCATGCGCGCGCGACGCGGCCCGTGTCCAGTCTTTCTCCTCGCGCGAAAACCTGCAAAAACAGAAGAGCTAGAAAAGGAAAGAAAGTGATAGCAGCAGCACGGCCACAGAGGAGCAGCGAGAGGAGCAGGAGGATAGGCTTCCGACGTGATCTGCGGGTCGGGGAAGCAAACTGGTCGACAGGCTAGCGAGGCAAGAGCTGGGCACATCAATCGTTGACCTTGAGGGGCTCGGGGTACCTGCAGAAAAAGGCGAGGACAGAAGCATAAGAGGGGAGAAAGCACAGCAACACAAAATGGGGAAGGGGAGAGAGAGCAAACAGGAAAAGAAAGGAGAGCAGAGAGAGAGAGAGAGATAGAGAAACACAGTGAGAAACACAGAGCGAAGGTGAGGGAGGAGGCAAGTTCGATAGAGCAGCTAGCCGTGCCGGAAGCCCGTCCGCCCGCCTGTGTCAGCCGCATCTCTTCCCCTCGAACGAAAATAGAGGAAGAACAGGGGAAGAGCCGAGAGGGAGACCAGAGAGAAATGGAGGGGAGGAAAGCTCGTGGAAGTTAGCCAAGGAACCGAGGACCCCTAGGGACGCACTACCGCCGCCGTTGAGCCACCGACCGCCGCCATTCCTGCTGAAACTAGGTAGGCCATTCCTCAAACACTTAGTGTGCGTCATTGGAAATGAGCTGGCCGGAGCTCATCCCGACCAGTTCAGGCGAGCTCCAGCTGCCTACCTGTCCCGTTACCCTGTTTGTTGTCCTGCCATGTCTCCTGTGAAGTCTGGACAGGTGTTCAAGCTGTGGCTGAGATAAAGTCCGTTAGTTTTGTTAATGCACGCAAACTGCTCGTGGAAATGTCCGAGAGAACTCCGCTCCCCATTTTTCCGTGTAGAGCCCTCCGGGACTCGCTGGTGGCCGGGAGGGACGTCGCCGCGACTAGAGAAGCTAAACCATCCCCTCGTCGGCTCGAGATGCCACCCGCCGGCGTTCGTCGATGCTGGGCATCCCCGGGTCGCAACTGAGCAGTCATGACCAGGGATTGCTTGCTGAGTTGGGCCAGATCACAGATCTTGCCCACTCAGCCTTTTGTTCCTGACTTGGCCCATCGGTTGGGCCCAAGTCAGGCTGAGTGGAGGCTTGACCAGGAACGATCGAGACTAGCCCAACCAGCCGGGACCCGACCCGCCCGATCGGGCCGAACTCGACCCTTCGGACCTGGTCGGGCTAGATCGAACTCGACCCGGTCCGACAAAAAAAAAATTAAAATTACAATTAAAATATATATAAAATTAAAAATTACTTTTTTTTTAGAAAAAAATTCGAAAATCCAGAATTGTAGAGTTTGGTTAGGAATTGCTATGTATTGCCTTTTAGTGTAATTAGGCCTTTATTTGCTCATATATTGATCATATTATATGTCTAATTTAACTATGTTTGCAATTGTTTAGTTGTTTGTTTTTATTGCAATTAGGATCTTGGTAGTTATGGTTGTTACTTTAATGACTGCGCACCCACATGATCACCTCACATGTTAGTGGATAGGTATAAAATCAATCCAAACTGCCTGCAAAAAAAAAATCATTTTGTTAAAATGAACAAGATTAGGTACTGAAAGTGCACTAATTAGTAAATTAGTGTAATCAAGTCCCCGACCCTAGATTCTCTAGTTGTGTAGGAAGTGAGGTACACTCCCATGCCTCACTTGGTTTCTAGCTGACCCCAATAGGCTGTGGCAACTCCTTTTGTGCAAAATTCCTAAAAAATATCCCAATGTCACGCGGGGTGTGAGCTTGGGAGAGCCCGCGCCTAATCATAGGCCCTAGGCTCGTCCTTTAGGAAAGACCCCTAAACCTGTTCCCTCCCACCAAGGGTAGGTCGCGACAGTTGACCAAATGGAGTTTGTAAAATTTTGGCATGTTGTCTTATATGCCTATATAAGGCGAAGTATGTAAATGGTAAGGGCAAAATGCACCCTGTCCAGAAATGATATCGTGTGATTTGTTATGAATCCCTAAAACCTCTCTTCCCTCTTCCTTTATGCTTGGTTTGATTCTTTAAACTATGAATGTTCTAATCTATCTTGGGAGTATGCTTTGCACTTACAATAATGTGGAACCTATGCATCATAATTCTAGTTTCCTAAAATTTTCTATGATATAGGCTAAAAAATGAAGAGAAATTTGGTGGCTAATAAGCAATCCCTATTCTGAGGCCGCGGAAGGGCCATGTTTGTAGGATAGCATACCTGCCACAAATTATGTTTTCGTTTTCCCTAACTTGTATCATAGGCCAATTTCATGAAAAAAAATTTGGGATAAATACGTCATAATTGTCATATTTGGGATTTGCGGTGTTTTTTTCCCTTAATATATTAACTATTAAAAACTTCAAATTAAATCAAAAAGTAACCAAACCGTGCGATACGACAACAAGAGTCACGGCAGCCAACTATAGTTGGACGACACTTATCATGGAAGGGAGATTGGAAGTAGCCAACGTGTGGTTTTTGGGGGGACCCACCTCCAGTTCTTGTAATCGAGAAAATATTAGGTGCCCAAGTGTTGACACATTAATTTTGCAATAGTCCACTCAACGCCAGCCACGTATCAATTTGGGACCCACTTGTCAAATATGCCCGTGTCTCTCTTCAAGTATTGTTTTTACTTTTTTTCCTTTTTACCTTTTTTTTCTTCTTCTTCATGCTTTCACTCCGCGCATCCCCTCTCTTGGCCAACGAAGGTGTAGATGCTAAAGGCGCGAAAGGAGTTGGACAAGACGTGGCAATGCTGGAGGTCAGAGAAGAAGTGGGCGAAGACGGAGGTGGAGATGGAGGCAGATTGCGAAGGCGGTGGGCGAGAGAGCATTTTGAAAAAAAAAAGGAAGAGAGAGTGCGTGTGTATCCACTGAAGAGAGAGGAGGGAGAGAATGAAAGAAAGAAGAAGAAGACGGAAAAAGGAAGAAAAAAGTAAAAACATTAACCTCAGAGAGAGGGGACGCGAGAGTATCTGACAAGTGGGTCCCAAGTTGACACGTGGCGGACGTTGAGTGGACTAGTGCAAGGCAGGGCAACAACGCATAAAAGATTTGATAATTCGAACTAAATTATGGGCAGGTTTTCTATTTTGCATCATACCTATTCGTAATCGGTGCAGTTGCATGTTTGAATAAACCCATGTTGATTTTTCATCGTATGGGCTTGGATCGCGTGCCTAAAATTGCGATTGTGTGCTGAACGCTTCCATTGGATCAACGTATGGATCGTAGGAACTCGGCCATGTTTTGCCACATTATGCATCCCGGCTCTCTTCCAAGACTTGTTCGCAGCATGCAGTCATGCTGCGTGCTTGTTTAATTCATGATTATCTTATCTTCACTTCAATTCCCTCCATTGTTCTATTTTTATTTTTGTCACTTTTCGATGCATCAAAAGGCAAGCGATTTCAAGTTCTTAGAAAGATTCGGCTTGAAATCTACTCATCGGAATTGATTTATTTTTGTGGAACTTGAAAAATACCCTACATACCTTAAAACTCATCCTATCACAAGTTTCAGGATTAGTTCTAGAGTTTACACGGAAACCATACTAGTCTCTCATTAAATCTCTTGTAACAAAGAAAAAGTTGGGGTCATCATTTCCCCATACCATTTGTTTTTTGTTTTTTTTTTTATGACCCAGGAAACCCGCGCACCGTACCAACACGGACAGCCCGACAGGCCCGGGGTAACGGGGGGTAAACCCTGAAGCGACGCTAGCGGAAGATCCACCACTACGACGTCGCACTTAAGATCCTGTGCGGCCAGCGGAATTCGAACTCCTCTCCTCTTCGCAAAGGATCATGGGAGCCTTATTCAACTGGGCCACCGCAGGCGGTGGTTCCCCATACCATTTGTTGGCTAGTACAAAAAGAGAGAAAAAGGAGAGAATTTGAAGGAGAATCTATCATCTCCGTCAATACTCAAAGCTGGTTCAAAGCCTTAAGATCTTTAGTATTGTATAAAATTACTCATAGATGCAAATACTCTTATTAAAATTGATTCTTTTCTTGCGATTAACGCCCTATTTTGTTTCCACCATCGTTTTCCCCACATATCTTCTAGAAAAAAAAAGTTTACCTGCAACTACAACGGATGTTTTGGGCTCTTTCGTGTAAGCCATACTATTAATGCTGCATATATTTATTAATGTTGGGAGTATTCACTTCTCTTCAAACCATGCATTCAACTACCTCTCAAAGAGACACATTGTCGTAATGCACTAAACCACAAAGGATATCCGCAGGTGTCATTGTGGAATAATAGTCTCGATTTCGAGCTCCTAGTCTAGCTCCTGGTTCAATTCTCCCAGAAATTGGGCATCGAACTGCATAATACAGGTTACTAAGAATTGGAAACCGGGACTGGATTGAGCCTCCCCAAGACCTAGAACTGATCCAATTATTTGGTTCCCGGTTTTATTCTAAAATCATGCTCATCACTAGCGAGCTCTACCCTCATCTTTGTGGGAAGTCTAAATTTGAAAAGTC
The DNA here is from genome assembly GCA_014182365.1 of Eucalyptus tenuipes. Classification (NCBI taxonomy): domain Eukaryota; kingdom Viridiplantae; phylum Streptophyta; class Magnoliopsida; order Myrtales; family Myrtaceae; genus Eucalyptus; species Eucalyptus tenuipes. The sequence goes on along the minus strand of CM024538.1, from coordinate 23,123,937 downwards.
CTAAATTTACATCAATGGTTTAGCCGTGCGAATTTTCATAAATGCACGAGTCACGTTGCAAATGTGATTTGGGGTTTAAATTACTTTGCATATGGAATATAGGTTGATTCAAGCATATGAGGTTTAGTTCATATTTATTTCCACACTTAGTGAACTTTCTTAGTTTAATTTTGTATCTTAAAAAAATTAAAATAAAATATATTTTTAGGAGTGCGTTTTAGGAGTAATGCACCTTCACAAATTGATTTGCTTTCTTAATGTTGCATTGCACTTTATATTGCAATAATTATGTTTCATTTTCAAATGCAATTGTTCATTTTAGGAAGGTAATTATCTAGTAGGGAGTCATGACATATCAAACATTCGCTTTCCTTATTAAGCATCAAGCATACCTTGGGGAGTTTATATTGAAATTACATTTATAGCTCACAGGCTCTTATCCTGAGCCTTAATATTAAGTTTTGTTTGATTTTGCTTGATACGACTCGTGTCCTTTATTTTTCTTGTCATTTATTTATTTCATTAGCTTTTTATTATTATTGCTTTAGTAGCTATGCATAATCCCTATTTAATGTTTAGGGAATTTAAAGAATACAAATTGAAAAAATTCGCATGTAAATCGTTTTCTTATAGGGGAAAGGTACCAAGGCTTTAGATTAATCTAGCGTAATTAAATAGACTCGTGAATCTTTGCTTTGTAGGAGTGAAATGCATTCCCGCATCCTATTCAAGTACCCAGTTGACTTAATAGGTTATTGATGGCTCCAAAATAATTTGAATTGCAAAATTGAATAGAAAAATTAAGTTACGATTGATGAAATTTGGGAGGGCCAATACCAAGCATAGACGCTACCTTGCACGAGAAATTGCTCGTGTCTGCGTAGTAATCCATCATCAACTTACCTCGAGAATTTGTTTCTCCCTTGGAGGGTTGCGACAACAATTGATGCCGTTTTCCAACGCAAGGTGGAGATGTGAAGTTGTTTTGGGCCATTTTTTTATTGATTATCTTTTGTCAGTTTTTTATGAGGGTGTTATGATAAAAAAAAATTAGAACCGATGATCCATAATCCCTCCTTGATGATCGTTGGAAAAAAGAAAAAAATAAATCTCATCCGTTGATCATAAAATCTTCAAGAGTTTGTGTATTACAGCATTTTGTATAGAAATTAGGAAAAATATACAGACATAATTTGTTACTATACGAGGATTCGTTTCTCCGTGGACCATAAAACTACTGAACTCAATAAACCTTCCAGCACAAAAATTATTTCCACCAACAAAAAAAGTATTTGTCGCATCGAATCTGAAATGTTATCCAATAGAATAGACGATTTGACATTGTGCATCATTCAATGACCACCCGCAGTAATTCCATCATCTGATGACATGGAGGACACGGACAACATGGACAACACGGTGGCAGCAACGCAATGTCTTCGGCATCAGACCACATAGACAACATAGTGGCAGCGGCGGTGGCGGCGAAGGAGACGGAGGCGGCGGCAGCGGCAGCAGAGGCCAAGGTTTGATTGTTATCGTAATGTTCCGTTTTAATTCACGACGATATTTTATAATAACACTTGTCGCTACGGCCCTTCAAAGAAGTTGGGGCTTCGACCCTTCCATCTTCTACGGTCCTTCTCCTCATGCTTAGTAGTGCCGTCGTTGTTGGTTTTGCCTTCTCCGTGCTTCTCACTTGTGCCCTTTCTCTCCGTTCTTCATCCCGCTTTGTGGAAGGCTAGCTATTTGGCTGCCACGTTGGACGTTGGCTGCTGCGTATGGTGGTCGCTGATGCTGCTGCGACTTGGTGGGGGGCTGTGTTGTACTTCGCTGATCTGGTGCTGCTGCTTGGCGGGGGCTGTGCGTCTTCTGCAGGTTGTTCGAGCTCGTTGTTGGTTGCGGCTTCTTTCTTTTGTGCTCTCCTTGCTTAGGAGCCTTTCCTTGTTTTGCCGTTCCTTGGCTAGCTACTGCCTCTGCAGTCATTTTTTTTTTTTTTTTTTGGGTTGCGCTGCTGTGGCCTTTCGTGGTTCCCTTCTTCTTTGGGGTGGCTATTGTTTGGCCTTCTTTTGGTTGCCGCTTGTTTGGCTGTTCCTGCCTTGTTGCGTGTGTCTTCCTTATTCGGCACCCTTCCTCTCGAGTTGACTTATTGTCTTCTTGAGGGCAAGTTTTGATGCCGGATCCTTGTTGTATAGCTGTTAAGCTTTTGGTTATAGTTCAATATACCACTTACCTTCACCAAAAAAAAAACACTTATCGCTACGGCGATGACAATGACTATGCTGACGCTTATCCACCTTGGATTGGCCCAGCATGGAGTGTTGCTGCCTTTGAAAGATACCGAAACCGGAACGTTCCATGCCGATAGAGGAGGGAAGTACTGGAAACCCGAACAATTTTGTAGACAGTTATCGTTCTCCATCTGGAAAGCTCTCTGTAATTCAATGCAACCGGAGAGTCTGCAAACATTTTTTTTTTCAATCAAGATAGAAGTGGGAGATTATATGAACCAAGCGTGAGATCAAGATAATTGAAAATGGAATTTAGTTATATATAATATAAGTCGAAGAGTCGAAGAAGGTGCTTGCATGTACCTTAACCAGAAGAACTGAGCAAACCAGGGACTGATGTTATCGCTGCAATCTTGCCACATGCAAAGACGTGAATTGCACTCGGTGGCCCCTCGTTATAATGGCTCTCTATAATGTGCTTTGGTCAACTCGTCAACATTTCTTTCTTTTTTAAATTGAGATGTTCGTAAGAAGAGATGATTGAAAAAACAAGAAAAAAGAGGGGGGGAAATTTCGTATCACGGACCAAATAGTCATGATCTGACGTTAATGAAAATATTTGCATATACAAACAAAGGTTTTTTTATAAAGGTAAGATATATATTGACTTTAACCAACAAGCTTTACAGCAAAAGAAACTCGGCACCAAAAAACTTGCACTTAAGAAGACAACAAGTCAACCCGAGTGAAAGGGTGCCGAGAAAAGGAAAAGGGGGAAGGGCCAAACACTGGCAACCCTCAAACTAAAAACAAAGGAAGGACTTGACACCCAAGACGCCGCACAAGAATCACAAAGAACGGTGAAAACAGTGGCAGCATCAACAACCATAATTACAGGGAATTATCATACAACACAGGAGAGAAAATGGACGGGTCAATTCCCCAGCTGCGTTGAATCCTCCTATTTCTTGAGGTGTCCGCAACATTGCTGAAAGTCAAGGCTTTGTCCTTGACGACTTTGACTAGGTGGTTCTTCAAGGCCGGGATAAACAAAGATTGTTCCCTAAAAAGAATATTGTTTCATGATAGTATATTCTGAGACCATAAAAAATCAAATAACAAATAATTATAAATTGTTATAGGGATAACTCTTTTAAGAATTTATGACTCACAACAAACTATTATTCTTACAATATCCAAAAATTGTTCTATTAACAAAATCCTTAAATGTATATTTGAATGGCGTTGTTTGATATGGATAATGTATCTGAAATTGTGTGTTAGAGTATCCACGCAAGCACCGGCCAACCCTTACTGATGGCCCCGCCAAGGTTGATGGCTCACGCCAGTAAAGTCAGAACGGCTGGGCCACTCCTTAAACACCCCGGACCATATGCAATCTCTCTCTCTTTCTTTCCTCATGTTTGATTTTTTTTTTTATTGGCTTTTTCAGTTCTCCATTTTCCTTTTAATCTTTTTTTTTTTTCATGTGGTGTCCGAGTGGTGCCACTTTTCCTCTAAAAATATCAATAATGCCACCTTGGATTCACGTCAGATTTTTAACGGAAGTCTAGACAGAATCGTGAGGGAAGGTACATGTATTAGACATATCCAAATTTGAGATTTTTTTATGACAGAAAGATATATTATGGTATTAGTGTCGCAGTGAGTATAATTTTAGGTTTATAGTGGCACATTTTTTTTTTTTTTTTTTTAGTTTGTGTGATTTTTTTTATAATGAAGCTTCCGTCTCTTACGTACGACCCACTGGATGTAGAAGATTCTTATTCCTTTGAAGTGCATGCGAACATGCTTTCTTATTGTGAGGCCACTGTTTTATGTTTCATGCGCCGTTAGGTGGGCACGAAGCTACACTTTAGGTCAAGAACAAGAAGCAAAATTGAGTTTTCCCCCCTTTCCGATAAGCTCTAAGGAAATTTTACCAAAAAGTAATGGTCATGAACCAAGCAAAGGAGAGACAACTTTTTCTAAAATCGCAGGTAGGTCGGCCGATGTTCAATATAAGTGTAGCCAAAAAACAAAGGAGTACCTTTTCTTATTAGTGTACTTTTCTTGTAGGGCAAGCTGCACATAAGAATGAGAGCATCGTAGCATGTGCCTCTTCAGACGTAAGTTCTAAGAAGAGAAAATAATGGGAAAAATTGTCTGAAAAATTTATAAATCTTTTGCATTTTTGCCTATTTAGTTTTAAACATTTTCACATTTTTCCCTATTTAGTTTTAACGTAAATGTTGGCTATCTTAGTTTTTGGTAAGTTGGCGCTAATGTACATAATTATTAATAATATTTTGATGTTTTTTAATAATATTTTGATTTTTTTTCTTTTTTCTTTTTTTTTTCCTTCCATTCTTCTTCCTCTTCTAATTGGTCGCCAAGTCCTGATGATAGACAGCCATCAGCCAGAGGCGAGGGTCGGCGAGGTTGACCTCGCCAGCATCAAGTGAGCCTTACTCGCCCCTAGCGAGGCTACGAGGTCTAAGCCTTAGTTAGGCACGGTGAGGCCTTACCTCTCCTAGCAATGGCGAGGCTTGCCAATGGTTTAGAAGGTCAACCTCGCCAAGCCTTAACTTTGGCTAATCATTGATCATCATTGAGGCCCGGACCAATTGGAGGAAGAAGAAGAAGAAGAAGGGTTAAAAAAAAGGAAAAAAGAAAAGACAAAATAAATAAATAGATAATTTGAAAAAAATATTAAATTACTGTAAAAAAAATTATTCATGTTAGGGCTAACCACTCCACATAAGATAGTGTCCACATCAGTGAATTAGGATTTAATTGCCAAAATTGAAATGTTTATAACTGAATAGTAGTAAAAATGCAAAATAATTATGACTTTTCGAATAATTTTTCCAATAGAAATTGATTTTAGAATGATATAAATGGGGCCCAGTTATTGAAATGAGGGTCTTTTAGGCCCCACCGATAAGCTATGCAATGGAATGTTAAGCAAATAAATTATCTCGCCCATTAAACCCAACATGTTAGACCCCATGTCTTTGCTGCCTTTTGGGCTTGCTTTGAAATGGGTTTAGTCCACACACATGCTTTTCTATTTTCTCCATCATAATTATTATCATAATTATTTTGAAGAAAGATCCCCAATAATTAGTCTTGGACAGTTTATTTGTGAAAATGTATGTATATCCAAAAATGGACCCCATCTCAAATCGGGTCAAGTTTTGATTGTTCAAGTTGACTCTGTAGTAATAAGATCCGCCAAGCCTTATTTGGCCACTCCAGGAGCAACTGTTCATGGTCATTATGGAGAAATCCTTTACGAAGGAGATACATTAGTTACATTTATATATGAAAAATCGAGATCCGGTGATATAACGCAGGGTCTTCCAAAAGTGGAACAAGTGTTAGAAGTGTTGATCTTTACCAAAAGCCCATAGATCTATCTCGTCATTGTTTAGGCCATGAGCCCATTGCACTTTCTTTGTTGTTAGCATGGATTGGAACCCTCGTTCTTTGTAGCGCCCATCGCTTCAAAGATAAATCTTTCTAAAAATCAATCTTAAATGCGTAAAGCATGCTATGAACGTACACAGTATTCATAGCCAAGAAATCAATTTATTTTTGTTCAACACTCATATCCAAGAGATCAACATATCTTTGAACATATACAGCAAGAACAATGATAAATCCAATAAATTTGAGCCATATATCATAAGAATAGACATATTCAGCAAGCCTACGATGTGGCGAATGTACAAATTCAACAAATAGCACATCCTAAAATGAATATAGTGCAGGCTAATCGTGACAACCGAGATAAATCACCATGTACCTACACGTACATCGCAAGCATGACACAAACAATACTCCAATACGTCCACCGCATGTGAAGTGGAGTCTCAACCAAGCCCAAAATGGGGCAGCAATTAGTATGCAAAAGAAAAGCTACAACTCCAACATATGAACAATTTGCGGTTATAGAGGATTTCTCTCCACTAACACCTCGACGATTATGATACGTGCATTTTGAACACTTCAAGCTCAAAAATAAATCCAGAGGCTCTCAGTTTAGAGGACAATTCAGCCACGCCTTCAAAGCAGTATTTAATTCATCGAGAACAAGTAAACGGAAGCACCAAGGGAAGGAGAACTCTAGACCATCAAAGGATGAAGCATCAATTAACAATATATGATCAGCACACCGAACAACAACATACAAATTACTCCTATGCAATCTCAAATTGATCAATTGACTCATCATTGTCATCTCCGAGGCAAAACGTCGAACGGGTGGTGAGCATGAACGGTGAGGTGTCACACAAACGGGAATTCCTATCAATTGGCGAGGAATATAACGTGAGAAACCCGGCTAAAAATTGCTAGAGAGGAATCGTCATCTCGGTCTCTGCATTGTGTTCTTGCTTCGATCGGTTCCCCAGTCCTCCCGCACGTACCAAGCTTTAGAGAGCGTGTTGTGGTTGTTTTTGTGAATGAATTCTCCAGCAGAGCGTGAAATTATGAGCTTAAAAGGAATCTCCACTGCCTTAGACGATAGAGAGAAAGAGCATAAGTTCGATTGGTGGTGGTGGTGGTGATGGGTGTTAGATGCTTTGCTCCGTTAAGGCCGAGGCTGCGGCGGCCAGCGAGGGAGATGTGACGATGGCCGTTACTGATCGGAAATGGTAGACGATACAAATGATGGTGATGGAGCGGAAATATGTGTTGATTCATGCATATAAGCTTTTAGCTCATATTAATTTCAGCACTTGGTTAATTTTCATAGTTCAATTTTGTGCTCACTGCGTGGCTGCGTTTTTACATTTCCTTTTATTCCTTTATATATTATTTTTAAGCACAAAATTGAACTATGAAAATTAAAATAAGAATAGATTGCATCTCCATCGAAAAATACATCTAGGATTGTGTTTGGGGAAATTGAAGCAGATGGCATTGCATTACATTTCGATAGCATCAGTTAGATTCTTGTTTCCATATATCATAGTTCATTTAGGGAAATAATTCGTTTAATATTCATATCGTACCTCACGTTTGTATATTTTATTTTATTTTTTTAGTGGTGGTTTATTTTGGAGAGTTTATACTGAGTTGCCATTTATAGCTCACGCATGTCCAATTCCGAGTATTAATAACAAGGTTTTATGAATTTTTACCCCGGCTCGGTTTCTTTATTTCTTTCCACCTGTATCTATTTATTTCTTTGTTTGTTTCTTATTTATTATTGCTTGCTTGTTTAATTTTTACTTGCTCATGCAATGACTGATCATCTTTACATATGAGAGTATTTAGGGGAACAAAATTGAAGAGACCACATGAAAACCTTTATATGAATGATACCAAAAGGGCATTTGTACCCCTCCTTCAGCAGCTCTCCAAGAAGTGCCATTTGTAGCGAAGTTTCTTGAACATCACAAAAAATAAAACAAAGGAAGGATTATGTTCATGCTCGATTTGTGTACAAATGCCACTAAAGGTTTGAAATTCTGTGAAGAGCTCTCTTATTTTCTGTCAGTGCATCTTCTTTAAAAGCTTAAAGAAAAAGGGGAAGGGTAGAAGCGGTTTCATTGCGCAAGTGTTGTTCCTATAAATTTCTAATCATTTTGCTACTAGGTGAATATGATTCACCTCTTCATGAATACAAGTGTAGTTTAGTTTCACAATTGTTACTGAAGTACTTACATGTGATGAAGGAAAAATTGAAAAAGTATTATTGACACCTAAATTTTGACAACCCGTTTAATATTTCCTTAATCGTATAGAAAATTATGAATAAATTTTAAACCCTACAGAAAATGATTTTCATTAAATTGCATCGCATTTAGGTATTAGGAGCATTTGCATTACTAGTATTAAAATTTTAAAAAATTATTATTTTTCAACGTTTTTTAAAAAATTATCATTAAAAAAAATGAGAATGGGCCGGGGCACACCGGTTCGGCCTTTTCTTCTTTTCCCTCTTCTTTTCTCACGGGGCCAGCCCATTTCCCCTTGTTCTTGGCCCGGCCCGCGGAGCTCTTCCTTCCTCCTCCCTCACGCCTCGCATGCGGTCTGCTAAAAGCAAGGAAGACGTACGGATCGGCAGAGGCAACAGCGCAGCGGATGGGTCGTCGAGCGGGATGTTCGGTCGGGGGCAGGCCGGCACGGCGACCTGGCGGTGGCAGGGCCATTCGCGCCTGCCGCGAGCTTAAAAGACGGGGGAAGAAGAGAGAGAGAGAGAGAGAGAGAGAGAGAGAGAGAGGGAGAGAGATTCGGAGGTGGAGAGATCGTGAGAGCAGCCGAGGGAGAGAGTTTGAGAGCGAGGAGTCCTCCAGCAGTCCGGCCACGACTTGACCCGTCCTATTCCTCGCGCCAACTCTCCGGTAGGTCACGTTTCCTTTCTTTCTTCGATTTTTCACGGGACGAGCCGTTTAAAGAGGATCCCGGCTCGGAGGCGTGCGAGGCGACCGGACGTGGTCCGATCTATCAAGCTCGCCTCCATTCGCCGTCGCCGAGCCGGGTAGGGACCCTCGGCCGACCCCCGGTTTGTGCCTTGTTTTGCGCCGATTTGGGCTTGCCAGACCAGGCTTCTTCGCTGTCCGGTTCCCACGAGCACCGGCCCCGTTCGTCTGTGCGCCGCTATTTTGGGTCACCGCTTGTTGATTATTGCGAGTGAGTTGGTCGGTTTTTCCCCCTTTTAGCCAGTGCGGTTCAAATGTTCGATGAAGTACCTGAACCAAATCCGTTCGGTTTAATCTCAACTTTTGAGTTGTCGAAAGGAGCACGTGAACATGTGTGACGCTGTGTAACCTCTCTTGTGATTAGCAAGTACGTTTTCGGTCGGAAGACGACTCACGCTCGGCTTATTCAATAATTGAGTAATCTTGGGCTTGAGTGGTTTTAGTAGATTTGGGCTGCCTTCATTTTTGGATGTGCTTGGGCTGAGTTCTTTTTAGTAAGATGGGCTTAGTGCACTCAGTTACAAAGGAATGGGCTTGGTGTATTTTTAGTGGAAGAGTGGGCTTACTTGGGGGATTTTTTCCGAATTGGGCTCAGAAAGGGTAGAAATGGGGTGGGCTTGACGGATAAGATCAATTGTGCCCTCTAGTCTAAACCGTAAGTCCAAGTTCATCCATGTTCTGGGTAGGTCCCTATTTTCGGACTACTAATTAATTGAATAAAAATTATATATATTTCTAAAAATAATTTAAAAATTAATTAAAAATTCCGATTTTTTTTTTCCTAAAGTCAGATAATGCTTAGAAATAATCTTTCAAGGTAGCCCTCGCTTAAAGTTATGAGAAAATCATTGATGAGGAAATTGTGTTAAAAAATTAAACAAGCCCTTTTAGCTTTACCATAGGGTTCCAATTATCCTTATAATAAATGCCGTTGATTATGCATTTTCCATATGTTGATTATGGTTTCCCTTTAGCTTAGTTAGAGATGGCAGGCTCCTTATTTTATAATGCTAGATCTTGCTCTCCCAATGCAATTTATTTGATGCCACTTTAGTTGCTAATTGTCATGTTAATGATTGCATGTCCGCATGGTCACTTTACATATTAGTCACCATGTCTAAAATTAACGTAGACTACCTGATAGAAAATCTTTTTGAAATGAATAAGATTAGGTACCAAAATGGTATTAATTGTTTAATTAGTATAATCAAGTCCCCAACCATAAACTCTTTAGTTGTGTAGGAAGTGAGTTACACATTAATGTGACACTTGGTTCTTAGTCAACCTCAATAGGCTAGTTGGGACTCTTTATTAGAAAATTTTTACGAACACTTCAAAGTTGTGGGAGGTATGAGTTTAGGAGAGCCAGCACTAGATCATAAGTTTGTTTTTAAGACAATACCCCTAAAGTTATTTTCCTCCGTACGAAGGGATAGGTCGTGACAAGTAAATATAGATCCTACACTCTTCATCCGTTGGATGGGTACATATACATAAATTTATTCAGTGCTACTCTAGACTGAAAGTTTGATCATTGGTAATCTGCCTTTATACACATGGAAGTGGATATTACTAATGTGAAAGTGACCCATCTGACACGTCCATGTGCTAGCACATGCACTCCTTTATACACATAGAAGTGGATATTACTCGTGTGAAGGTCAATTACTCGTGTGAAAGTGACCCACTTGGCACATCCATGTGCTAGTGCATGCACTCCTTTATACACATAGAAGTGGATATTACTCGTGTGAAAGTGACCCACCTGGCACGTCCATGTGCTAGTGCATGCACTCCTACGGCGGGCGCATGTGAAGAGTTACTTATCATTTAAAGCGTGTGCTTTTCAGATGGGAAGGGATTGAAAATAACATCTCAGTTTCCAGGACCCCCACCACCCAGAAGTGTTGCCATTGTTCTGTCTTGTCTTCTTCGTCCGATGGTCACTCGCAATTATTGGTCTGGACAAGTTGGACGGACCCAAGAAAAAGAAAAAAAGAAGAAAGAATTGACTCATGTGGATCATCCTATGGGGGCAACAAAAAAGGTGAAGTTGGTCCTTTTTGGGTCTCGTGTGAAAGTGACCCACCTGGCACGTCCATGTGCTATCGCATGCACTCCTACGGCGGGCGCATGTGAAGAGTTACTTATCCGTGTGCTTTTCAGATGGGAAGGGATCGAAAATAACATCTCAGTTTCCAGGACCCACACCACCCATAAGTGTTGCCATTGTTCTGTCTTGTCTTCTTCGTCCGATGGCCACTCGCAATTATTGGTCTGGACAAGTTGGATAGACCCAAGAAAAAGAAAAAAACAGAAGAAAGAATTGACTCATGTGGATCATCCTATGGCGGCAACAGAAAAGTCGTTCCAACTAAAGAGAAGAAAGAATTGAGGGCTGGTTCATGTAGGACGGTTAGCCAACTTATCTGCCAGGCGGGTCAAGAAAGAGACAAAACTTTGAAGTTCGTCCTTTTTGGGTCAAAGAAAATTTTATTGAAATTGTGAACATGGTCAAAAGAGTCCCAGGCAAGGGGAACTAAACAAAGGAGAGACCGAAGGGCTTGTAGAGGAATAGAAAGCCAATTTTGTGGAATAGAGCCAATCCGTCGAGTCTTCGCAGCTTAGTTTACAGGCCCACATCAGTAGAAACAAAAAGTGTTAAAATCTACATCTATATGTCTATGTGGAGAGAGATAATATTTTAAAGGAAGATATCTATCTAAATTTAGATTATGCTTTTTGGCAATGTAAATGGAATAGTGCAATAATTTGAATTTGATGATTAACAGCTGAATTAGATGTAATATGTTTGTAGTTACAAATCTAACAATTGAAAGAATAATTGCACTAGAAGCTCTAAAACTTATCGCGAAAGTTTAATTGAGTTATAAAACTTTCAATAAGTACAGTCAATTCTAAGAGATTTTTGCTTTTTGGCATTTCCTCTATTTTCTTCTCCCCAAAGTTGAGCTTGCTTAAAGGTCAATTAACTTTGATTAATGGATTCCTGCAGAGTGATCCAATGGCAGCTGTGTTCTTGAGGAAAAGAGATGGGATGCTTCAGGAACTTGGGAGGATCAGAAGTTATATTGAGTAGGCTGGATCCCCCATGGATTGAAAAGATGCATTTAGCTCATCAGTTTGACTGTTAGGCTTTTAGTTTGACTATGGTTATAGATTGACTTAATTTTTGGTTATTTCCCGAAGGTGGAATATAGAACAATAGATGCTCATATATTTTCTTACCTTTGATGTTGGACGATCTTATGTTTGGTAGGAATTTCGAATGTTATTTGGCAATTTAGTAATAATGACTTGCAATTACCCTTGCAATCAGGCTTATTGGGGAAGTATATACTAGTTCATTCAGATTACTTGGGTTTACATTTGCCTTTTATCTATCCAATTTGAGAAAGAAGAAATGTCAATGGTATCTCTAATCGGGAGGTTTCCTTGCAGACGTCAAAGCTGATGGACCAAGAGACTCCACGAGAAGGTAATTGTGCGCGGTCTAAAGCCTTTAGCTTCCGTTAACTCTTATGACTAAAAAAGATATATGCCCATTTCTCTTAACACAACTGTTAGTGAAATCTTGAATTAGCTAATTAATGTGATACATTTATGGAAATTTTATGACATAATTATGAGGAGTGGTGGTTGATAACTCCTGATTATTTAGCATGTCATCATGCCATCCAATTTTGATTGGTGCACATGATCTACTCTTTTTGATTGACCATGACCTCCTTTTGAAAATTAGGTTTTAGAATTGCTCCGTTCCTTTTCACTCCAAATACCCAATGTGAGGCTTTCTTTATGTCTCGCCTCACATGCACTAAATGAGTCTATCAAACTGCAGGCCAAAGGTTGCCATTTGATACACGATCTCCTCTTTTGCTCAACAGATATGTTCTCTTGGAACAAGTGTGTGGTTAACTTTGCTGGTGCTCCGTTTGACTATTCTTGCTCTGTTTCGATTTGTTCTGTCATGAACACTATGTACTTATGTATCCTTTTGAGTAATGAATACAGTTTTCTTTTGAATTAAAATAAAAAGAAGTCATGTTGTGATAAATCACGAAGATGAGCCATGTTGTAATAAATGTTTTAAGATGAGTCATGATGTTGTAATAAGTGTTAGAGTCCTTGTGTTGTATTAATTGTAAGTCATAGGCGTGAATCGCATGTTTACAAAAACACTGGTTTTTGTCTGTCTTTCGGTTTCATTGATAGCAGAAGAGCCTGACTCTATAGGGGCGCTAGCGCTTGACTAATAGAATATCAAGTCAAAGGGCCTGAAAAACGTAATAGGCTGCTACTATAGGCTCGCTTCGCTTCTTCAAGCTCCGCCCCTTATTGAAGACCTTGGCATTAATATGCTTGCGTTACCAATGATGCAATCTTGCTTATCTTTTCTTTCCCTTATGCATAAAAAGGCAGACTAGCCTTAAGCAATCGTGTGTTTGTGTGCTTAAATCATGCAAAGCTAAATTTTCCTTTTTCTCTTTAAATTTCCATTACATATTATAAATCTTAGAATAATAAGATAGCACATTATCTTGATGGCATGCTCTGCACTCGCCTTCATGAGGATTTTGTGCATAAGAAATTGAGGCCACAAAGCCTTATGTTCGAAGTGAGGGTTTAGATGGATGTTAAAAATCGATCCCAACATTTTTACATACCCCTTTTATGGTGGCAATTCCTGAATGAATTAAATTGCATGTTTAATTAATTAAATCAAAATCTTAAAGTTGCCATTGGTATGACCTTGTAATAGTCTATGCTAAATGTTCCTTTGTGACTCATTAGTTTTTTTTTAATGGTTCACATCTGAAAATGTCGCGATAAATCCGAAGATCCAGTTCTTGATAGACCATAGAACTACCAAAATTTAACAAACCCTTCATCACAATATTTTTTTTCCTCCAACACAATTATTTGTTGCATCAAATCTCCAATGTTGGATACTAGAATAGACGATCTGTCACTATAAATTATTCCAGTTTCACACACACACATGCCCAGAAGCCTGCAGCTTATTGTCCTTGGAGAAGAACGCTAACGACAACGGGAACGAAATGCTTGCAGAGTCCAATCGAAGGGAGATTTCCGCGTTTACCGGGAGAGTGCTTTCTGCATCCTCAGGACCACGACGAAAGTAGAAAAGGAAACCACAGATTACAACCACGACGACAACTATGCCGACGATGACCCATCCCGGAGTATCCCACCACGAAATGTTCTCGTCGTCGGACGAGACCGAATTCGGGACAAATGAAGAGGGGAAGCACGGACAACCTGAACAATTTTGTGGACAGTTATAGTTCTCCATCAAGAAAGTCCTGCGTAGTTAAATGCAAGCGATGAGTTCACAAACATATTTTGAAGCATCAATTCACAGAAGAAAAGAAGTAGTTGTTCAAAAGGAGGGTGCTTTATTAGAAAAGAAACACTATTTTGATCACATAAACCCAGAAGATTATATGACGCGAGCGCAAGAACGAGATGATTGAAAATGGAATGAAGTAGGATATAGTATAAACCGAAGAGTCGAAGGAGGTGCTTGCGTGTACCTCATCAAGAAGAACCAAGGCGTGTCGTGTTATTGGTATTATTCTTATACTACCAGCAAAGAAGTGCGAATTTTCATTAGGTGGCCTCTCATTATAATGGCTCTCTTCTTGCCTCCATTATTGGTGGCGGCTTTTGGTATGGAAAACTGGTTGACATTGACATGACGCTGATCATTTTACATGACACCACAGGCGTTGAGTGGATAATTTTTATTTGTGATTTTGGTGTCCAAGTTACTATGCAAGTATGGAATATAGGTTGATTCAAGCACATAAGCTTTAGTTTATGTCCATTTCCACACTTAGTTAATTTTCTTAGTTTTTCTTTTTGTGTCTTAAAGTATTAAAAAAAAAATTAAAAGTATTTTTAGGGGTGCATTTTAGGTACCATGCACGCTCACAAATAGATTTGTTTTCTTAATATCGCACTGCACTTTATATTGCATTTTTTAGATTTATTTTTCACATGCGACAATTCATTTTAGGAATGTAATTTATTTAGTAGATGGTCATGACATATCATACATTCACTTTCCTATTTGAGCATCAGGCATCTGTCGGAGAGCTTATATCGAATTTACATTTATAGCTCACGGGGTTTTGTCTCGGGCCTTAATAACCAGGTTTTGCTTAATTTTGCTCGATACCACTCGTGTCCTTTATTTTACTTGTCATTCATTTCTTTTATTAGCTTTCTATTGTAATTGCTTGCTTGTTTATTTTTGTTACTTGAGTGACTATGCATAATCAGTTTTTATATGTTTAGAGGATTTAAGGAATAAAAATTGGTGAAGTTCACATGTAAACTGTTTTCATACTAGAAGATCTAATGCAACTAAATCGATAGGTGAATCTTTAGTTCATAGGAGTGAAATGTACTCCCACATCTTACTTGGATTGCTAATTTATTTATCATAAATTAGTGGCATCTCCAAGACAATTGCATAATTGGATTGAAAAATCAAATTACAATTCATAGGACTTAGAAGTGCCCATGCTAAGTATAGACGATCTATCATTATGCATCATTCAATTACCACGTATGGTAATTTATTTATCTGATGACACACGGATAACACGATGGTGATGACATGGACAGCACGGCGGTGACGGTGGATGACACGGACAGCACAGCAGCGATGGTGGCGGTGGTGGCGGAGGCGACCGCTGCGGCGATGACAGCGTCGACCGGCGGCGATGGCGGAGGCGATGGCTGCGCGGCGGCGGCGGCTGCGTCGATGTCCGCGGTCTTATTGTTGGAATCTTAAGCATTTCTTTTTCGATGAAGTGGCGATTCTATCCCGAGGACCACGGCGATTTTTTATAACAACACCGGCGGCTACGACGACAACAACGATGACCACGCTGACGGTGATCCACCTCGAAGTCTGCCGGCACACAGCAATCTTGCTTTCCAAAGATACAGAAACCGGAACGTCCCCTGCCGATGGAGGAGGGAAGTACTGGAAACCCAGGCAATCTTGTGGACAGTTATTGCTCTCCATCAGGAAAACCCTCTTGCAGGTCAATGCAAGCGGTGAGTCTACAAACATTTTTCGAAGCATCGTTCATACCGAAAAAATTAGATGTTACCTTATTAGAAAAGAAACACTTTTTTTTTTCATGATAGATCGGGAAGATTATATGACCTGAGTGCGAGATCAAGATAATTGAAGATGGAATTAGCAAGACGTAATATAGTAAATTTAAGAGTCGAATAAGGTGCTTGCACGTACCTTTGCCAGAACAACTGAGCAAACTTCGGACTGATGTTATAGCTACAATCCTACACAACTTGCAAAGAAATGTGAATTCCACTGGGTGGTGGCCTCTCGTTATAATGGCTCCCTCCCTAGGGTGTGCTTTGGTCCACCCCCTCAATAATTTTTTTTTGCTTTTTTAACGTGAGGATGTACGTAAGAAGGGATGAGTGAACAACATGACAAAAGAATTGGGGAAATTTCATATCACGTACCAAATAATCATGATTTGATGTCAATGACATTGTTTGCATATATAGAAAATGGTTAATATTATAAAAAAAAAATCACAAATTATGCTTACTTTGACATAAATCCCTTGACTTTTTTTTTTTGGTAAAGCCTTGGACTTTTTTTTTGTCAATAAAATCGTAGACTTGTCCATTGTGACATAAATACTCTATTTTTTTTTTTGTGTTATAAATTCTTGGATTTATACCAATATAATAAATATATTATAGATGAAACTGAAAGAGAGAGTATACATCTAGATGTTAAGGGTATCCATGCAAGCATTGGGCAACCTATACCAATGCCCCGCTAGGGTTGGCGGCTCAGTCCAGCAAAGTCAAAACAGTCAGACGCCCCTTAAACATCCTGGATCATATGCAATCTCTCTGCTTCTTCCCTCAGGTCCAATTTTTTTTTTTTTTTATGGGCTTTTTAGTTCTCCATTTTCCTTTTAATCTTTTTTCTCACACCACTTATCCTCAAAAAATATTAATAATGTCATTTTGGATCCACATTAGATTTTTAACGTGGATTTTGAATAGAACCATGATGGAAAGTACATATATCACACATATACAAATTTGAGGTTTATTGATGACATAAAGAAAGTTTAAGGCATTAGTGTTATAGTGAGTAAAATTTAAGGTTTATAGAGACGTATTCTTTTTTATTTTTTTAGTTTGTGGGATTTTTTTATAATCAAGCTCCCGTCTCTGACCTATGAATCATCGTATGGAAAAAGGTTCTCATTTCTTTGGAGTGCGCGACATGCTCTCCTGGGGCGAGGCAAATCTCGGTCACCGCTACTTTCTGTTTCATGCCCCGTTAAGTGGGTCCCATGCTACCCAAGATCGAGGACAGAAAGCAAAATTGAGTTTTTCCCCCTTCCTGAAAAGCTTCAAGGAAATTTAATAAAAAAAAAGTAATGGTCATAAACGAACCAGAAGAAGAGACAACTTTTTCCTAAAATTTCAGGTTTAACTGAGGTCGGACGATATTTGGCAATAGTACTAAAAAATTCTTAAACTTATTATATTAGTACCAATTCAATCCTAAACTTTTTAATTGGACTAATTTAGTTCTAAATCTTTTTACGTTGGTACAATTCAGTCATCTTGCTAATTTAAATAAAAAAAAATTGATAATGTGTACATCGGCCTTCCCACGTAACATAGTTAGCATTGACGTGGACATTTTAATAATATTTTAATATTTTTTTATTTTTGAATTTTTAAAATAATTTTTCCCCTCCCTCTTCTTTGCTTTTTCTTTTTGCCGGTGGCCATTGCTAGCCACTGACCACAGCTATGGCTAGCAAGGGTTGGCCTCGCTTGCGGTCGGCAAGGTGGTTGGCCTCACTGGGTTGCCCTTGGGTCAAGGCTAGCACTAGCTGTCCAAGCATGGCTAGGCAAGGCCTCCTCGCCGGATCGGCGATCGACGTGGCCTAGGCGGGGCTCGTCGGGCTTTGCCTTCACCTATGTAAGCCTTGGCGAGGCCAACCCTCGCTCGGGCGAGGCATGGCATGGCTGCCTTGGCCTAGGCGATAGTTGGCCTCACTAGATGTGGTGAGTGGCCCTTGCGTGGCTGTGCTTAGACGGCCAACGCTTGCCCTCGCCTAGGGGCAGCTTGGCGAGGCTGACCATCGCCTGCGACTGGTGAGGGCTAGGTCAGCCCTCGTCGACCATGGCTATGGCTGGTGACTAGTGATGGCCACTAGCAAAATGAAAAAACAAAGAAGAGGGAGAGGAAAAAAAGAAAAAAATTATATTAAAAATACAAAAAATATTAAAATATTATTAAAAATGTCCACATCAATATCGGCCATATCATGTAGAATGACCAACGCCCATATTAACAATTTCCGACATAAATTGGCCAAATGGACTAAATCGATACCAATGTGAAAATGTTTAGGATTAAAGTAGTCTCATTAAAAATGTCTATGACTAAATTGATACTAATATAATAAGTTTATGAATTTTTTGGTACTTTTCTCAACGATGTTCAATATAAGTATAGCCACAAAACAAAGGAGTGCCTTTTCTTATTCGTGAAATTGTTTTGTAGGGAAAATTGCACATAAGAATGATAGAATTGTAGCAAGTGCTTCTTTGGACGTAAGTTCTAGGAAGAGAAGACAAAAAGAGGGAAAAGTGTCCAAAAAGTTATAAATCTTTTGAACATTTGCCAATTCAGTCTCAAGCATTTCAATTTTTTCAATTGAGTATTAGACTTTTTCATCTTTTGCCAATTAAGTTCGTCAAGCCAATTCTAGCTGAAAATCGCAGATGTGAATGTTGGTCATCCTATTTGGTAAAGGCCGGCGTTAACATGCATAATTTCTAATAAATTTTATGATTTATAATTTTTTTTATTTATTCTATCTTTTCTTTTCTTGATCTTCCCTTCTTCCTCCTCTAGCCAACCTCATGGTGGTTGGATGAGGCTCCCTTGAGACTAGCAAGATTGTCAGCTCTTGTTTGGCAAGTCGTGGGCCATGACTAAGGCCAAAGAACTAGAGGAGAAAGAAGAAGATGAAAAAAAAAAAGAGGAAAATATTATTAAATTATTAAAAAATTAAAAAATAAATCACAAAAAAATTTAGTGTCGTAACAAATGCATTTCTATTTGGAAAGAGAAATTTTAGGCGAGTTACTAAAAATACCTTCAAATTCTTAGAAACTCATTTAAAAAAAATTATTTTCGCGAACAAAATAGGTATCCATCACTTCAAAGATGAACCTTTAAAAATCAATCTTAAATGCTTAAACTCGTGTAATTGGCGGAATTTGGTACAGGATCTAGATGGTGGCGCCCCAACCTTCCGGAATTTTGATGAAGGGTAACACCTATTTTAATTATCTTGCTTTATGAATTAATGTGTTATTTTTCCTCTATCAAAATTCGCGGTCCATCATTAAAATAAAATGTTTTCGCCAAAAGTCCTGCCTCAATCTCATAGGCTATTGAGTTTTTCATTCCATTGATTGTCGGTAATAGGCTGTTAACACGGGCCTTGCGTAAATCTAGCGAGGAAATATCGGCAATCATTCCATGAGATATATAATATATATTGCTTAGAAATAAGTATTTTGTAAAAGTAGCGAGAGTAAAGGGGGTTCCTTGAATAAACCACCATCCTTATAGCGTTTACAAGTCGAAACGGTTTGCCTAACTAGGCTAACCATGATATTTCGGAAGCTATCCAGCACCTTTGAATTTTGACTTCGGTTTCGCTCCCTGTCATACCATCCATGTTTCTCTGCCATCACTAATCCTTGTTTACAATGCATCTCCATTATTATTAGAGGAAAAACAACCAAAAACCCTAAATTATGTCTATCATGACACATTTATCTCAAAATTTATTTTGTGAAGCACAAAAAAACCCATAATTTATACTTATATAACATAATAATTTAGTAAGACACATTTATGGAACACCAAAAACCTTAAAGTTATATCCCTACGAGACATTTATCTCAAAGCTTGGGATAAATATGTCGCATGAGTATAACTTTGGGGTTTTTGGTATCACAAAAAAATAATTTGGAATAAAAGTGTCACACGGGTATAAATTTAGGGTTTTTTTTGTATCATATTTAATGTAAATGTGTCACACAAAATAAGTTTGAGATTTTTTGTGTTACAAAAAAAAATTGGGATAAATGTGTCACAGTAAGCAAAATTAAGGATTTTTGGTGATTTTTCCCTTATTATTATTGCTATTTCGAGAGATAAGTTGATGTCTAGCTAGAGATCTGGAATTAGTCGTGACCTGAAAATCTTGCTATTATTGAGTCTTTTCTTGCCGAATTTATGAAATGTAAATCGTGCATGGGGAAAAAAACAAAATTACTTATCCGAAATTCATAGTCCAATTATAAGTGCGGGAAAAAAATACCATGCTTTTACTGAAGTCGAATATGCATAAAATTGGAATCCCGTCTCTTCTTAGTACGTGAGTATCCTATTCCAATTCCAATTCAAAAACCCACTTAATTAAAATAACAAGAGTTAATTCAAGGAGAGACGAGTATGGGGCATGTTATTTAACCCTTTTCTTTAGCCCATCATAATAATGGAGAGGCACCTTTCCCCTTTTCTAATGTGCACAAATGAACCATGACGACTTCAATCGCTACGATTTTAAATATTAGCAGATGCGTGCATTAGGTTTACTCTAACTTCTGAGGAACACAAAAACATCATCTTAGAAGGAGGAAGAGTGACATCCTACCGGGGGCAAAATAAAGAGATAATAGTTGAAAAAAAGTTGAATTTTAATTTGAAGGCATCTTGGTGAACTATTTATAAAGGAATGGCTTTAACAAAAAATTATGGTGGAAATTGGAGCTACCTAATTTTATCAATAGGGACTGAGAATTGGGATGCGTTTGCTAACTATTCTGTTCTCGGGAACAATTTCTTATCAAAAATGATTATTTTTTATTTTGATCCCGGGAGTAATTTCTAAGTATTCAAAGGCGTTTGGTAATTGCTCAAAATTTTTATTTTCGAAATAGAATTGCATTTGGCACCGTTCTCAAAATTTTTAATCCAAACCATTTTCTTTTAAAATAATTTTATTACTTTTCTTTTTTTTTCTTTTCTTTTCTTTCTCTTCTTCTTCAAGCTTTGGCCGGTTGCCGGCCTTGAGGTGACCAACGACTGGCCAGATGAGGGTTGGAAATGGTGAGGTCGTGCCTTGTCGAGCAAGCCTCGCCGATAGCAGAACAGGCTCACTCGAGCCTTAGATGTGTGAGGAGCCTCGCCCAAATCGGGGCTCGGTTGAGCTCACCCAAATCTGGCTCGGCCCGAGCTCGCCCAATCGCCGGTAGGGCTTGAACTCATTGGGCCATCGTAAGGTCGACCTCGCCTTGGCCGGGCGGTGCCGACCTCGCGGTGGCTGGGCACGGTCGAGCCCTCCTAACGGTTGGGCGAGCTTAGCCTCGCCAGATTCGATAGGGCTCGACCTCGCGTTACCAAGGCTCAACTAAGCCTCGCCAAACTAGGTAAGGCTAGGTAGTGGTTGGAAGAGCCTTGCCCGACTAGGCAAGCCTCTCCGGTGGCCGAGGAGGCCTAGGCGAGGCTCGCCTAGCCACCAGCGAGCTCACCAAACCTCGCCCAATTGGTTGCTGGTGACTGACGATGATGGCCGACGACGGCAACGATGGAAGAAGAAGAGAGCACGAAGAAGAACAAGAAGAAAATAAGAAGAGAAAATAGAAAAGAAATTTAGGTTGGCTTGATTCTGAAATTGTTCTCGAGAGTAAAGAGACAATTTTTTTTTACTCTCTGATTCCATTCCAAATCTATCCGCGAAAATAAATTTGTTTCCGAGAACAAAAAATTTACCAAATGAATTTCTGTTCGACATCTATTCTCGAGAACAAAAGAATAAAATTAATTACTGCTTGGCAAGTTGCCAAACGCGTCCTTATAACAACACTAAGGCTATGTTTGGTCGTCTGGATTTCTAATCGGGATAGGACTGAACAGGATAGGATATGAAATCTTAGGATTTTTTTATATCTTGTCCATTGTTTGGTGAATCGCAATATTAAAGTCGGATATGTTCACATCATGTCATGTACATTTTTTTTTTTAATATAAACGGCATATCATTATAAATGAACATAGATGTTTTTTTTTGGTAACCCAGGGAACCCCGTAAGCCGACAGCCGGCGAACAAACCCTAGGGGAGCAACCGCAAGACCCACTACCACGGTACTCCGGGTAAGAATCCCTAACGACGCCTGCGGGATTCGAACTTCTCCCCTTCGTGAGGGGGAGAGAACCCGAGCTAGCTGCGCCGGCGAGGGCGGTGGTATAAACATAAATGTTCATAAACGAAAATGGTGAAAACCTCTCGTAACACTATTCCTTAATTTATTTTTATTTTATTTTTCATATTTTTTATATTATTTTCTTTATTATTTCTTTTTCCTCCTTTCATCATTCTTTAATAAAATTTTATCAAATAGTAAACTGTACTAACATACCTAAAATACAAAAATACCTAAAAAATATAATAAATATAAATATTTAATTTATAGATTGAATGTTTATTATAAGATAGAATTAAAGTTGAATATATAAATGAAAATAAGATTAATCAAAAATAAATTTTTATTTTTTAATTTCTTAAATTAGAATTCAAATATTATTTATATTGAAATATAATTTCAATTTTATTAATTTAATAAGTTTGTTATTCGAGAAAAATAACTTTCCTATTATGGACATTAAAAATCCTATCCACTTTTATCCCACCTCCCCATGAAATAATTTTATCCCGTTTATATCCCTCTTATATCCGAATTAATCATGTCTTGAGTGAACAACAAACGTAGGATAAGATAAATCATATCCTATCCCGAATTTTATCCCGACTGCCAAACGCAGCCTAAGGGTGAAAAGGGTGAATTGCTTTCTCTGATAACCATTCCATTGGATGGTCCATCCGTGGGCCTTCAACATCTGAGTAACTCGGCACACAAACATGTTTTTCTTTTATTTTACAAAAAGTCCATAGACCTATTTTTCTTTTTCTAGTTTGGTCCATGAGCCCAAGCACTTAGTTTGTCCTCAGATTGGATTGGAAACTTTTTCTTTTCGTTCCCCATTGCTTCCACGATAATCCTTGAAAATCAATGTTTATAGCGGAAAACCGCACACGGTTGCCGGAATTTGGTGTATCTAGGCGGCGGTGATGCCCCCCACCCTCCATAATTTCAATGAAGGGTTAACATCTATTTTAGTCACCTTGACTTTTGGATTAATGTTTTCTTTTTTCTTCATCTAAATACTCGGTCTACCTTTTGAATAAAATATTTTCACCAAAGGTGGTCAGATTTTTACAGTATAATGAGTTTTTTGTTCTTTTAATAAAACTAGCGACACAAAGTCTTATATTAGCACGTGCGTCGTTTAAATCAAGCGAGAAAATATTGACAATTATTCTACGAAATACATATGTGGAAGTATCTTGTAAAAGCAGGGGATAAGGAGGCTGCTTGTTAAGCTAGGCTAACCATGAGATTTCTGAATGTGGCCTAAAGGCTTTCAAATCCAGCAGCTTTGAGTTTTGACTTCACTTTCGCTCTCTGCCGTAACCATCAAAGTTTCTATGCCATCATTTAGTCCGAGTTTACAAGGCGTTGCCATTGTTTTATTGCTTTTTTAGGAGATTACGTTGACGTCCAGTTAGAGATCTCGGATTCATCAAGATCTAAAAGTTGGAAAATTGTCAAAAAAGTACTAATTCGAATGTACAACTTTCAATTTAGTCATAAACTTTTCAATTTTACCTATTTAGTTATAAATCTTTTGACTATTTGTCGATGTAATTATTCTAATAATTTTTTGCCGAAAGTTGTTGATGTAGACACCATCCGCTTTATGTGGCACAATCGACGATGGCCATTAGGTCAGCGATTCCAACCAAAATTAGCCGGAGGGATATGTTGGCAATAGTCCAAAGATTTAGGACTAAATTGGTAATTCATTAAAATGTTTAAGACTAAATTGATAAAGTTAAAAAGTTTACGATTGAATTTGTTGCCATGCAATAAGTCAATGATTTTTTAGACAATTATTCCCCTAAAACTCTCACTACTTTTATCAGCTATTTACGAATTTTATATTGTGCAAGTGACAAAAAAAGAGAGGAAAAAACACTAAACCACTCATTCAATTCATAGTCCGAAGTGCGCAAAAAATATCATACTTTTACTCCAATGGAGATGATTTCTCTCAAGGCCACATCAATTGCTTCGATCATTGAAGAAGCCCATCTCTTTTTTATTACGAGAGTATCCCAATCCTTATCCAATTCAAAATCTCATTTAATTAAGATAATAAGAGTCAGTATGAGGAAAGAAGAGTAAAGTGCATGTTAATTAGCCCTTCTTTAGCCGCCTCTTTTTAAAACGTGCATGAATGAATCATGACAACGACTCTAGTGAAAGAGGGCAAGTGCTACAAACTTATAAATATTAGCAGATGCATGCATTATCTTGCTCAGGTATACAAAGTTAAATTCAGCTCCCATCCATTCGCACACACATTCACCTTTCACCTACAAACGCATCAAGGACACAAAGCGGCCCCACTATAAAAGCAAATACAGATTCAATCCACTCCATAAAGTTGCACCGCCCTTTGGATGTTTATTAATTTCGGGTGACCGTGGAAAGGCATCCCAATGTAGACATCTCTCCGCGGGGTCAACGGGCCCATGTGACATAGAAGTGGATATTACTCATGTGAAAGCGTGAAAGTGACCCACTTGACACGTCCATGTGCTAGCACATGCACTCCTTTATCTACCGATCTAATTTTTAGGGTAATTTTAGCATATTTTTATTAGTTTATTTGAATTGACGATTGTGTTATGAGTTCTCAAAAAAGTTTAACAATATAGAGATACATGTTATGCTATGATATTCATATGACCTTAAATTGAAGACTACGAGGCTTTCGTTGAAAGATTTTTCACAATATTAAAAACCAAATTACGACATGATAGCCCATATTTGTGATAGATGATATTAGTGAATTGGGATGTATATATTCATTGCTACAAGAAAATTTCATCACAAAAAATTAATTTTGTGTATATTGCAAATAAGTGAATATAAGAAAACGATGAAAATAATTATTAGCAAAAGAGTAGATAGAGTTACCCACCATCGAGAAAATTTAAATTAGGAAAAAAAAAATAAGCATTAGATGACATGATTGCACATAATTTCTTATACAAATATGATAGCTCTTGGGATTAAATGTATAATCGTTATCACTAAAATCAAGCCATGTCCTAATACTTTCAACTGTTGAAGAATTTAGCTATGACAAATGAATTACTATACCTCCTCTGATCAACAAAGGTATTTTCAAATGTGAGCCGTCCATTGTAAGGAAGGTGGAAGTTCCTAACCACGAACCATCTATTATCGTTGTATTTTTGAAATACAGAGTAATTAATAAATAAATTTATTCAATCGTGCACACAAGTATGAATAAACGGACATGGCAATGAGGAAATTATTACATAGGCCCTTTCGATTATGCTTTGTCTTCGTAAGAACCGTAGTTTAAAAAAAGAAACACTAGTCACTTTCCACACATTATGTGAGAGACAAAGGGGAATCCTATGGGGCGCATGTGAAGAGTGGCTTGTCAATCAAAGCCTGTGCTTTTCAGACGGGAGGGGATTGAAAATAACATCTTGGTTTCCAGGACCCACACCACCCATAATTGTTGCCATTGTTCTGTCGTCTTCTTCGTCCGATGGTCGCTCGCAATTATTGGTCTGGACAAGTTGGACGGACCCAAGAAAAAAAAAGGAAGAAGAAGAAAGAATTGACTCATGTGGATCATCCTATGGGGGCAAGAGAAAAGGTGAAGTTCTTCCTTTTTGGGTCAAAGAAAATTTTATTGAAATTGTGAACATGGTCTAAAGAGTCCCATGCAAGGGGAATCTAAACAAAGGAGAGACCGAAGGGCTTGTAGAGGAATAGAAAGCCAATTTTGTGGAATGGAGCCAGTCCGTCGAGTCTTCCCAGCTTAGTTTACAAGTCCACATATGTCTATGTGGAGAGAGATCATATTTTAAAGGAATATATCTATCTAAATTTAGATTATGCCTTTTGGCAATGTAAATGGAATAGTGCAATAATTTGAATTTGATGATTAAGAGTTGAATTAGATGTAATATTTTTGTAGTTACAAATCTAACAATGGAAAGAATAACTGCACTAAAAGCTCTAAAACTTATCGCGAAAGTGCAAGTGTAATTCAGTCATAAGATTTTCAAAAAGTAGAGTTAATTCTAAGACATGGTAGGCATACTTTGAAAATTTTGATATCACAAAAAAGTTCAGAATAAATGATTCATGGGGCATAATTTTTGTTATGAAATACATAAATGAATATTCATTATATTCATCTTATCTAATGTACTTATTATGGTACATTTGTATCATACATTCTAAGTACATCTCCCTATACAATGAATGTTCATCTCCCTATCCAATACATGTATCATTCGATACATTGATATTAATGATAAGTACATTATTGTTTTCCTATAAATAGGAGCTTAGTTTTTATTCTAGACAAGAACATTGATATATAACAGTGATACACTGGAAATAGAATTCTCTCCTCTGACTTTCTCTACGATCTCTAGTATTTGATTTTCTCTACTCAATCTCTCTATTCTCTTTATTATATATTTGCAACGCAATATTTTACAACAATTTTGGATTTTTGTCACTTTTTCCCTTAAGAAAAAGGGCTCGACTTATTGAGATTCCATTTACCTCGCAACCTCACGTGATGGCTGATTTTAGAGCAAATGTTGGAAAAGTCCAGTCTTTGTAGTCCACAAACATGTTTTTTCTTTTATTTTACAAAAAGCCTACAGACCAGTTTTTCTTTTTCTAGCTTGGTCCATGAGCCCATGCACTTTGTTTGTCGTCAGCTTGGATTGGAACCCTTTTTCTTTTCGTTCCCCATTGCTTCCGAGATAATCCATGAAAATCAATGTTTATCGCGTAAAGCCACACACAATTGCCAGAATTTGGTGTATCTAGGCGGCGGCGGCGGCGCCCCCCACCCTTCGGATTTTAAATGAAGGGTTAACATCCATTTTAATCACCTTGACTTTTGGATTGAGGTCAAGGCTCGTGTGACACCCTAAAACGTCATGTGCGACACTTATGCTTTCCAAAATTTATTTCATAATTATTAATAGCATGTAAAAGCATAACAAAATTTTCACAACATCCAATACAAGAAATCGCACTAATTTTAATATACAAAACACATCTTCATCTTTATACAAACGTCAATATTTACTATCTTAACACAATAAAACACATGAGTCCTAAAAAGAAGGTCGGCTCACCTAAATTATCACTCCATTCCTGTCCCAAAAAGTTGCCTGTACATGAGTTGAGTTATTCACTATGGATTGATAACCTCACCCATTGACAAACCATCACCATTGAAACCAAGAGGATCATCGAAACCCCCAAGGGGGTCCAATAAACTCCCTGTTCGCCCGTACGTTGAAACTATAGTTAATTATTGCTAACGCCAATTTGAGTATAAGTACACGTTGGTATTCATAATCAAAATATACAGGAACTCCAAAATGCAGTGGTAGAGGGTGATCCATTCTACAAAACTGAAAAAATAAGGAGTGTGTTAGAATTTAGTAAATGAAATTTCTAAATTTAAGTTAGGAGATCATCTTACCACTAAACTCAGTACCAACAAATAACCTGAGTTTCAAGACAAGTACAAAATAACCATTTATGAAAAATGCAGGAGTAGATGGTGCATTACCTTTCCTATTATGATAACAACACTACATTATATTATTTCATAATGCGCATATACCACATAGTAACTCACCGACACACATAGGTGAATTCATGCTTGTCACCAGACAAGATACATTTCAATTCATGAGGCATCTTGAACACTTCCGTGGCATCCCAACTTTGTTTGGTGTGCAATTTAGTTCATTCTTACCTCATTCACCATCCTAAAAGCCTACTAGGAGTTACTCATTGTCCAAGCCCTATAACCCTAGTAACCACTCTCTACGTTCATCGGACTAAGTCATTGTAGCCCATAAGCTTTCATTAAGTTTGTCCGCCAACCACACAGCTACTAAAGGAGGTCCCACTTTAGCATCTCTAGATGAGCTCACTTTAAGGCATAGTTCGTTTTGGCTCGTCTCATGTCGGGCCTCATGGTTTTGTCCTTTCTCATGCAATTATTGATAAACAAATAATTACATGCACTTTAACACATATACCCTTATTCTCTTCTCATTATGCTATCATTTGATATTGCCTAACAATATCACCTAGAGGTGGATGAGTATGTGATTTCAAGAAACTTGACTTAAAATGCAGAATTAAAAGTGTCAAGTGTCAGATTAACGTGGCTTGATAAAATAAAGTGTTGAAAACCAAGATCTAGTTATATCAAGGGACAAAATGCAGTGCTTCTATCACACAATAAGTAGATATGGTAAAAGAGATAGAGAACAATGCACAATAACTTTTAGTGGTTCAGCTTGGTGCAAGCTTACGTCCATTCTCCAACACTAACAATTCACTGACTAGATTCCACTAGAGATCTTCTTAAAGTTACTATAGAATGCGCCGCTTATACTCAAGCACTTCTTCTCGAAGTTGGTGTTGCTTATACCCAAACTAATTGATCTCTCTATCTCATACCTAAACACAAACTATAACGCTGTCAACACTTGTCGAAAGATTACAAGTATAATGCTGTTAGAAGACAATGTAAAGATGTAAAGCTATCTAAATTGGATTTTATGAACTCTTGATTTTACTACTTTCTTCAGTACTTGGTCCTTTTTTTTTTTTTTTTTTTGTTATATATATATATATATATATATATATATATATATATATATATATATATACTCCTTAGAATACAAACTTCCCATTGGACAATCTATATAGGATCAAATATCCGGCTCTGGTAAACTTTTGCTTATATCAAGGTTCTATCTTCTAGTCCTTCTAAGTATATTGGCAATTGTAGCTCTACTTCATTGTTCACCTATCCATGGTACCTCCAGCTTGTAGACACCTCTATGCCCAATGCCTTGTTCACCATTGATGGAACAGTGTACTCGTTGTCTTTAAACAATCCTGTTAGGACACTATCTACATAACAACTTGGGCAATTTTCACCTGGTTTATTTAACCATTAAATACATTAGTAGTCTTTGATATTATTGTCATTTTCAAAACATCATAAGGGATTTTCCAACAATCTCCCCATTTTTTATGATGATAAAACAATCGGATGTACAATCATACTTTCAAAGATATTGAAATTTGTGTACATGAAAAGTAAATGAAATTGCATATCTTATAAAAAATAAATAAATTTGAATTTAGGAATAATAATAAAATTAATATTAATATTAAATAAATTACTATGCGATAAATTTACTCTTTGTATCATCGTTTATTCAAATTAAGCACACTTATATAGTAAAGTAATTTTTAGGTTTATAACTTTGCATTAATAACCCCAAAACACTCGTGTCACATATATCCCAAACTAATTTTTCTGTCATAAAAACTTTTAAACTAGTAAACCCTGCCATATTTACCCTAAACTAACTTTTGTATTATAAAAAAAAAAAAATTCTCAAATTGATATGCTCGTGCCACATGTATCCTTACAAAAACCGTAGATTTATCAAAATGTGAGGTAAGTGAGACATGTTTATATAATTTTGGGTAAATGGGACACGAATATACCATTTTAAAGTTTTTTATGACACAAAAGTTAGTTTAGGATATATGCAGTACATGTGTACTGGTTCAGAGTAAATGTGGGTTTGCATATGATATTTAGGTTGAACTATGTAGAGTAACATATAAGTGCACATCTGTTTTGGAAAGTTTCGTTTTTTTGCCACAATTTTGGAAGTAGCATGATAAGAGAAAGGAAAATGATTATTTGACGGCACCGAAACTATTTCAAGATAAATGGCGCCGTCACCACCACTAATTTTCTCGTGGAACCGGGAAACTTGCATACAATGAAATAATAGACAACTACAAGCAAAAATATATCAGCATTGAGAATATTTTATTAATGTTAATGCGGTGATCTGTTAAATTAAAAAGAAGAAAAGCAATTAAAAATAGGTTAGTTTGCGAGAATAATCAAGAGATCATTGAGCATTACAAATTACAATGGCTCCTTATTCTTTGTGATCAAGTTAAGTAGGTCCGAAGTGCTCCCAAATTTACGTACCCGCTATACGAAATAAAAAAATAAAATAAGAAAAGACTATAGTGTCGATAGTGGACTACTGGCAGGACAACTAGTGTCAAGAAAATATCCACTACCTCTTCGTTTAGTTATCCATCTTTTCTTATAGTGGTATGAACTTCATTGTCTTAAAGGGATGCATGTCAAATAGTTGATTTTCTTGCGATCTGTTCTGCCGTTATCCATGTTAATGGATTCCAAGACTCTAAAATGATTGGAAGTTTACAATATACCGTATATATTTTTAAGCACTTAAATTTTTTTGTCATTTGATGTTGGAGCAATATATTTATCATTTAGAAGTTGCACTTCTGTTTCCAATAATTTTCATTAATTGAACATTATCGATTGGATTTCATTTCTTTAAATAAACTAGAAGGATCCCATTTCACGGCGCTTTCGCTCTTTCGGTTTCCCACTCCTTAGAAATGGAAGCCCGTGGCCCCAACATTATCGTCACAGATTAATGAACCGTCAAGCTAACCAGATCTTACAAGAAACAATTGATGTTAATTTCCAACGCAAGTTATTCTTATTTTTTGCTATTCTGTTACACGGGGTGCTTCTAAGAATCTTTGAGAACTAATCCCCAATCTCACGATGACAGTCAAAGAAGGCAAAAATAAATCTCGTCAATTGATCATTAAACTATAAAGATTTTGTGTATCGCAACATGATGCATAGGAGTCACGAAGAAATGCAAATAGTTATAATTCATATTAATCTGAAGATCCATGATCATAGAACTGCCGAAATTTAACAAACCCTTCATCACTAATTTTTTTTTTTCATCCAACACAATTATTTACCGCATCAAATATCCAATATTGGACACTAGAGTAGACGATCTGTCATCATACATCATTCAAGTTTCACACAGAAACATGCACAAAAGCTTCCACATTATTGTCCTTCGCAGAAGATCCCTTACGACGACGACGACTAGCTTCCGCCGTCCATATCTAGGGAGATTTTCGGTTTTATCGAAAGGGTGACCCCTTTGCCATTAGGACCACCATAATTGTAGAAGAGGAAACCACAGATTATGACGATGACGACTACTATGCCAACGATGACCCATCCCGGAGCATCCCACCATGAAATGTTGTTGTCGTCAGACGATGCCTGATTTGGAACAAATGAAGGGGGGAAGTACCGGTAGCCCGGACAGTTTTGTGGACAGTTATTGTTCTCCATCGAGAAAACTCTCTGTAGTTCCATGCAAGCGATGAGTTTACAAACATACTTTGAAGCATCAATTCATATTAGAAAAAGAAGTATTTCTTCAAAAAGAGGATGGTACTATATCAGACAAGAAACACTTTTTGATCACATAAATCGAGAAGACTGTATAAGCAGCGCGAGAGTGAGATGAATGAACAGTATAAATCGAAGACTCGAAGGAGGAGCTGGCGCATACCTTATAAAAAAGAACTGAGCAAACCAGTGCGTGATGTTCTTGATATGATTTTCACAACCTCCAAAGAAGTGCGAATTTTCATTAGGTGGCCTCTCATTATAAGGGGGGCCTGTTTTGGTCAACTCGTCAACAGTTTTTTATTTTTTTTTAAAATGAGGATGTACGTAAGAAGGAAGGATGGAAAATCAGGAGAGAGTTGGGAACATGATTATAAACATAACATCACAATTTATTGTGGAACGAGTCTTTTGTCCCATACCCCACTACCAAGTAAAAGAAACCCTAATGCACTTTCAAACTGGCAACGTGAATAAAATAACAATATAGAAAAAGAACACTCTTGGCAGGCTCTTTCTCCGTGGCAAATGGAGGGGCAATACTAAGACCGGTATGCAAATACTTAATTGGAAGCATGGGCATTTTATTTTTAGGAAAAATACTATGGAAAAATCAAAATTATACTCGTTAGGACACTAATTATTCCAAGCTTCTTCTTTTTCTATCACGGAAACTTCAAATTTGTACCCATATATTACATATATCCTCTAACACAATTATGTCCTAAGATTGCCCTTTAAAAATCTGAGGTCCTATTATTAATTTTTTTTCGAGGACAAGTGAAAAACATAAGAAGAAAATTCAAACCAGAGTACAGAGAGAGATTGCAGATGGTCAAGGTTGGTTGAAGTAGGTTGCCGCTGCATTTTCAGCTTTGTTGGCAACCGCTGTCGACCCCAGTGGGCCCTCAACGAGGGTTGGTTGACGCTAGGGGTGAGCACGGTTCTGGGTAGAAGTGGGAACCGGCGAACCGACCGAGGTCCAGTTCGGTTCCGGTTTTAAAGAAACCAGTTCCGGTTCCCGGACCGGAACCGGTCACAGTTCAAAAAAATAAAAAACCCTAGCACGTCACTTCCCCTCACATGATTCCCCTCCTTCTGCCGATTCTTCCCCCTTCCCCTTTCTTTTTCTCACTCTCTTTCTTTTCTCCCCTTTTTCCTCCTCACATCACTTCCTGCCCCCCAACCTTTTTCTTTTCTTCTCTCTCTCTCTCTCTCTCTCTCTCTCTCTCTCTCTCTCTTTCTCTTCTCTTTCCCCCTCTCTCGGCCGAAACCCCCTTCTTCTCTTCTTCTTCCTCTTCTTCTTCTTCTTCCTTCCTCTTGCTGGCTGCTGCTTCACCCACCACCACACCGTCGCCCCACGCTCTACTCACCACCACCTCTTGGCCACCGAACCACCACCACCCACCGCTCGTCCGACGAGCCGTCTTGCCGTTGAGCCCGACGAGCTGTCGTGCCGTTCGTGCTGCCCCTCGTCGCCGTGAGCCACCGCCGCTGTCCCAAGCCACCGTCACCACCTCTTGCCACCACTCGCTTGATCGTCCGAGCTGTCGTTGCTTCGAACTGCCACTGCCTCCGCCAGAATCGAGCTTTTCCCCCTTGGCCGTGGGTTAAGCCGCAATCGCCACTGTCTTCGCCGCGTCGTCCGTGCCGCCGTTGGTGCCGTGAGACTCGTGTCTTTGTCGCCATCGCGCCTCCGTCGCCGTGTGCTCGTCGTCGCCGGACCTCCTCGACACCGCCACTGGATGCCGTCACCCCTTGCTTGCCTCGCCGCTCAGCCGCTTGCCGTCGACATCGCCGTTGGACGCCGTTCGTCCCCAGTGGAGGCTGCTCGCTCGCCCAGCCGCCCGACACTGCTCACTACTCGCCGCTCGCCCAGCCGCCCAATCAGCCTTAACTCCACACTCCTTCGCCTCCGCCTCCACCTCCACCTCCACCTCTAGCTCAGTCGCACCCCTACTCTCTCTCTCCTTCTGCCTATCCGGTCAGGGGCGACGCGGGACACCTTTGGAGACTCCGGCTGATCGACGACGAGACGGTAGGTTTTCCTCCGCATTTTTGCTCTTTTCAGTTTTCAGAATAGCTTTTCCTCCACATTTTTGCTCAAGTGACAGATTGCTCATTTGCCTAACTAAGATGAGCAAAACCAATAGTTGCTCAACCTTCATTATTATGCAACCGTAGTTATTATTATGAAACACATTAACCATAAGGAATCACCAAATTATACATTAGACAATGTTTTCTCTAGAAAACTATGAATTTAGTTGTCTATTCGGATGTAAAAGATTCACATTGCTGTGTATTGGTAGGTATTGAAAATGGAGCGCCAACTGTTGAATTATTTCGGCTTCCGGATATTCGCGCCCACTACGAAAACTTTCCTTAGGTTCTGCAACTTACTGAACTCTCATTTGCTTTACTTTCATTGGAGTTATTTGCATTCTAAAAGAATAAAATATTTTGATTCTCAGGAGATTTATTTGAGTAGCACAAGCAATGTATGCAGTAAGG
This sequence comes from Eucalyptus tenuipes, assembly GCA_014182365.1. NCBI lineage: Eukaryota > Viridiplantae > Streptophyta > Magnoliopsida > Myrtales > Myrtaceae > Eucalyptus > Eucalyptus tenuipes. Next base: position 23,090,079 of record CM024538.1, on the reverse strand, counting down.
GGCATTGATATACTCCATGCTAGCCTGAGCTTAGGAAAATACCACGTTCCTTGATCTTAAGAAATTTAACCATTTGTCCATCAAGTGCTTGTAAAATCTCCAGAGCCATAGTCTTGAATTGGAGTACTCGGCGGATTACCTTGCGGAGCTAACATTGGTCGAGTATGAGTTCCTGAGTTTTCTTCCTTCTCTAGTTGCTGCATCAGCCATATTTCTTGCTAGATGGACGCTGGATGACTCATGCCACCTTGGGTCGGTTCTCTATCTTGCATTTCTTTCATTGCCACAAGCTTACAATTTGATTATCTGGATATTAACTTACTTTTACTTTCTACAAAATCCAATTTTGGAATTCTACACGTCTTCTAAGGCATCTGACCTGAAGACTACAGTATCTGCATTGCAAGACCTGCAATCGAATGCAAAAGAATGCCCACTAAGTGCTATACGTATCAAGTATTGGCAGCAGAAGGTACACTAGTACGAGAGCTCAACAACTAAAACCAATTAAAATAAAAACCACTCATGCTTGGTCGAAGTTTGTTGCTTGCATTAGTGATTTTCTTGTGTTTCTCACAGCAAAAGTTGCTAAGTTGCCATCCTTTTTCTGATCTTGGCTTGACCTGATATAGTCTCTTTCCTTCCTCGTTATAGTTCAAATCTGAAAATGAAAAAAAAAAAAAAAAAAGAACCCGTTGGAACCTAGAACCGACCCCAGAACCTGTGACAGGGTAGGTTCCAGGTTTTCGATTCTGACGGGTAGGTTCCAGGTTCTAAAAATTGAGAAACCTATACCCAAGGGTAGGTTCCAGGTTCCAAACGGAACCGAACCAGAACCGGGAACCGCTCACCTCTAGTTGACGCTCACATGATTATTTATTACCCAGATGTAGACATCTTGCCCATATTTGGACATACCCAAATCAGATAAAGGCCTCCACAATAAGCCCCGGCAACCTATTACCGCCTCTTCATCTTTCCTTCTTCCAAGCCTCTCTACACCCTTTGAGCTCGACACCATAGAGGAGCTCCATCGAAAATATGAGGTCGAGCCCAATGTAGGGTAAAGCTTTACCCCTAGATATAAGTTTGATCTCCTTGCCACGAACATAGACCCAGATCCAAGGTTGACCTTGAAGCTACAAGTGACGCTCAACCTACATGGCGTTGAAGCTAGATGTCGACTTGAGCTTGACACCACAGTAGAAATTGTGGTCCTTGAGCTCGACGGTCATGGATGTGAGATTATGTGGAACCATAGCCAACTGTTTTAAAAGTTTAAGTTATCAGATGAAAACGTTATTTAATATTCAATTATTTCAACACTCACCATCACACTTAATTTGGTCTTTTTGCTTAGAACTAATTGTGGATATATTTAATTGCGGAGGCAAATGGAGCCTAAAAGATTTGAATCCAACTTTAATACCATATAAGATTTTATGGAACCACAACTAATTGATCTAAAAGTTTTAATTATTAGATGAAGAGGTGATTTAATTTTTAATTATTCCAACAATGGTCAATAGAGAATAGAGAAACAAGCTGTAGAGATACAGAAAACAAAGAACAAAGAGGGAGAGACGAGTATCATCGGCTTGCCTTTGACCAAAGAGGGGGTGGGCAAGTGACCCTTTTTTTTTTTTTGGGGGGGGGCGGCGCGGGGCCTAACGACAACGGCGGGGGAGGCGGGAGTCGTGGGGTGTGGCGTCCGAGGGCGTTATAGCGAATGTGATGCTACATGCACTTGCAATGGAGTTGTGTCTACTCTTTCTAAAGAGAAATACTACGTTTGTCACAAATTGTGAGCATGTTCGAGTTGTTGGAAACTGGTTTTTTTGTTCAACGTCAGCACACATTGCTCTCCTCTGTCCTGTGCCAACTTTTTCATCTGCTTTGCTCTAACCATAGACAACAAGTGTTGAGGGCATCCATGCAAGCGTTGGCCGATCCTCACCAATGGCTTGAAGGAGCCGACTGCTCTCACCGGCAAAGTCAGAATGGTGGCGGAGCCCCTTAAACACCCCTAACTGTCATCTCTCCCTCCCTCCCTCCAATTCGAATTTTCTTTTTTTTCGGGTTGGTTTTTTTAGTTCTACATTTTCTTTTTAATCTTTTTTGGATGCAGTGTTTGCATGGGACCACATCAGCACCACTTTCTTTTGAAAAACATTGATAATATTATATCTTATCCATGCAAATTTTTAAAGATAATCTTGGGCGAAAGTGTAATGATATACAAATAAAATTTTAGGAATTTTTACCATACAAAAAATAGGGTTTTGTTAGCATAACAGTTTTTGAAATACTGCAAAAATAACAGTTTGTTGTAAGTTACAAATTCTTAAAGGAGTAAGCCCCACAATAATTTATAATTATTCATTATTTTATTTTTTATGATTCAGAATAAACTGTTATTCTAACATTAGATTAAATATTTTCACATAATTATTTATAAAAAAAATTGAGGTATTAGCATCATGAGGAGCATAATTTGAGATTTCTATTGATATTTTCCTTTTCTTAATTTGCGAGATTTGCGTTGCTGACGCACGGCCCAATGCGTGGAAAAGATTCCTCGTATTCCTTTGGACCGCATGCGAAAATGCTCCCTCACTATGTGTATATTCGCTAAGATTTTGGCGCGAGGTAGATAGACATCAATGACCTCGTGGTGGTGAGGCTAGGCGACCTCACCGGGGTCATTTTGGAGAACACAGCCGAAGGGTGATGCCACTTTTGCTTATTGCTCGGAAAAAGAAATTTAAAGCGCCGTCCTGTAAACGGGAGAAAAGACAAATGTGATTCGGATAGTTTAAGATCCCTATTGATTCGGGTAACTTAGATCCCTATCCCACTAAAGAGATTAGATTAGAGGCCATAGATCCCCCGTTCAACACAGAATTAATTTACACTTAGAAAAATAAGAATGTCCCACAAAAAGGTTATGTCCCACAGAAAAGTTCTCATCAATCGAACCAATTACTTAATGAATTTTAGAGAAAAGTGGACGTGCCTTTGGGTCAATGAAGTTGAGGCGGCGGTGATGGACTTTTAAGGCACAAATTTCCCGATTGCATCAGAATATTTCCTGGGTCATGTCTAATGAGATCCAAATTTCATCATAATTCCAAATTAAAGGTTAATATTACGAAAAATTCAAATTAATATATATAATAATTTACTTTAAATTAATTTTTTAATCATAAAAAATCTCAAATTAAAACGAAAGGTAATCAAACCACGCACCACGAGAACAAGAGTCACGGCAGCCACTACAGCTAGACGGCAATTATTATGGAGGGGAGACCGGAGCAGCCAACTTGCGGTTTTAACCTCCAGTCCCCGTAATCATTGTCCCATAACAAATGTCGAGCCACTCACTGTCCTAAAGTAAAGATTCCTCTCGCACGAATCGATTAAGCGGGTCTTCGGTAGCCTTTGAGTACGGTGATAATCATTATTTGTGTCCGCAAGGAGGTTTAAATTATCAAATACTTTATGTGTCGTTGCCCTGGCCTTTCTTTGAGTGTTTAGCCTCCTATTGGCCTTTTTGCTTTGTTTTCTATTTCCATCGTACTTATTGCTAATCGATGTTGTTGCATGTTTGAATAAACTCATGTTGACTCTTCATCGGATTGGCTTGGATCGCGTGCCTGGATTTGCGACTATGTGCTGAACGCTTCCGTTCGATCTATGTATGGATTGTAGGAACTCGGCCATGTTTTGCCACATTATGTATCCCGGGTCTATTCCTACTCTTGCTCGCAGCGTGTAGTCATGTTGTCTTGCATGTTTAATTCATAATTATCTGATCTAAATTAAAGACTCCTTTATTTTTGAAATTTCATAAACCTAAAATAAAACTGAACTAAATTAAATGATAAATGAATAAAAAGAAAAAGCAAAACAAAAAAGTGACCTTTGAAAAAAGGGGAAAAAAGCCTTTTCAATGTTCTTTGATTTCAAAAAGACATTATCAATCATGTGAAAAATCAAAACAAATAGAAAAAAGCCGGCTATCGGAATCGAACCGATGACCATCGCATTACAAATGCGATGCTCTAACCTCTGAGCTAAGCGGGCTCAAACATCTTGCTTCGAACATAGGAGTTGCTAAGAGTAAAATTCGGGAAAAGGAGCCCATTGTATGGGAAATACTGCAAGAAGTTATGCAGGGGCATCCCGTATTGCTGAATAGAGCGCCTACTCTGCATAGATTAGGCATACAGGCATTTCAACCCATTTTAGTGGAAGGACGTGCTATTTGTTTACATCCATTATGTCTTATTCGAAAAAAAAAAGAAGCCCTTTCATTATTATTCATTGTCAATAAACTTAATAAACAAAAATCATTTTTAATCTTTTTTGGCACTTCGCTTCAATTTCCTCCATTCTTCTATACTTGTTTTCGTCACTTTTCAATGTGTCAAGAGGTAAGCAATTCTGAATTCTATCCAATTTCTGCTATAACCGATTTATCATTTTTTTTGGAACTCGGAATTCACCTTGCATACCCTAGAACCCAACCTATCATAAATTCCAGGATCAATTCCAGGATTTACACGAAAACCATGCTAACCTCTCGTTAAATCTCTTGTAATAAAAAAAAAAAAAGTCGAGATCATCATTTCCTCTTACCATTCGTTGGCTGGTACAGAAAGAGAGACAGAGGGAGAGAGAGAGAGAGCGCAGAGAATTTGAAGAAAGAATCTATCATCCCTGTGATTACTCAAAGTTGGTTCAAAACCTTAGACCTTCAATATTATACAAAGGGTTCTGTCAGCATAACAGTTGTGAATTATTATGGGAATAATAACTTATTGTGAGTTACAAATTTTAGAAAGAGTGAGTCACATATAACAATTTCTAATTATTTGGTATCTGGTTTATATAATTTATAATAGACTATTATTGTCATAATAATTTAAAGACTGCATCTAATCATTGCATTTGTACAATATTACTCATGTATGCAAATACTCTAATTGACATTGCTTCTTTTCTTGTAAACGACGCCTTATTCTGATTCCACCATCGTTTTCTCCACATACCTTCTACAAAAAAAAATTACCTACTACAGTAACGGATGTTCTGGGCTCTCTTTCATGTAAGCCACACTATTAGCGCTACATATATTTCTTAATGCTGGGAGTATCAACTTCTCTTCAAACCATGCATTTAACTACCCCTCAAAGAGATGCATTGTCGTAAAGCACTAAACCACAAGGATATCTGCAGACGTTACTGTGGATAAATGGTCTTGGTTTTGAGCTTCCGGTTCTCAAATCTCAACTCCCAGTTCGGTTCTGCATAATACAGGTTCCTCGAAATGGGGAACCAGGAATTAGAACAAGTTTCTCCAGAACTTGAAACTGAATCGATTCCCACCGATCCGCATAATGTCGATGGGAATCTGTTCGGCTATCGAGTTTTTGATTCTATTCTGAAACAATACTCATTCCTAATGTGCACTAGCCTCATCTTCGTAGGAAGTCAAAATTCAAAAAGTCCTAAATCTACATCGATGGCTTATCGGTGTGAATTTCCATAAATGCATGAGTCACATCGCAAAGTGTGATTTGAGGCCCAAATTACTGTGCATGGAATGTAGGTGGATTCACACACGTTAGATTTAGTTCATATTTATTTCCACACTTAGTTAATGTTCTTAATTTTGTATCTTTGAAAATTTTAAAATAAAATAAATTTTAAGGAGTGCGTTTTAGGAACAATGCACTTTCACAAATTGATTTTCTTTCTTATTATTGCATTGCACTTTAGATTGCATTAATTAGGTTTCATTTTCACCTGCAATTATTCATTTTAGGAAGGTAGTTTATTGAGTAGAGAGTTATGACATATCATACATTTACTTTCCTTATTGAACGTCAAGCATATCTTGGAGAGTTTATATTGAATTTACATTTATAGTTCACAAGGTCTTGTCTTGAGCCTTAATAACAAGTTTTGTTTAATCTTGCCCGATACTATTCGTGTCCTTTATTTTTCTTGTCATTTATATATTTACTTAGCTTTTTATTTTTATTGCTTTGTCGTTTATTTTTATTGCTTGAGTAACTATGCATAGTTATTTTTTGTTTTATAGGTTCAGAGGATTTAAGGAATAAAAATTTAAGAAAATCACAAATGAATCGTTTTCTTACAGAGAAAAGGCAATGGGACTTTAGATTAATTTAGTGTAACTAAATCGACCTTTGAATCTCTGGTTTACAAAAGTGAAATGCATTCTCGCATCCTATTTGAGTTCCTAACTCCAAGATAATTTGAATTGCATAATTAAATTGAAACAACAAGTTGCGATTGATAGAATTTAGTAGGGCCATGCTAAGTATAGACGCTAACTTGCAAGAGAAACGGCTCATGTCTGCTTAGTAATCCATCCGTTTACGTCAGGAATTTATTTCGCCCTTGGAAGGGTTGTGACAACAATTGATGTCGTTTTTCAACACTAGGTGGAAATGTGAAGTTGTTTTGGGCCTTTTTCTTTAATTATCTTTTGTCGCTTTTTTATAAGGGGTGTTATGAATAATTTTTTAGAACGGATGATCCTTAATCCCTCCTTGATGACCACTGGATAAAGAAAATATAAATCTCATCCGTTGATTGTAAATCTTCTAGATATTGTGTATTACAACATTTTGTATAGGAGTTACGAAAAAAAAAAAAAATACAGAGACATAATTTGTTATGAGACGAGAATTCATTCCTTCATAAACCATAAAACTACCGAAATAATTTAAGTTCCAACGCAAACATTATTTCCACCAACAAAAAAATGATTTATTGTACCCAATTTCGAATTCGATGCAATAGAGTAGACGATCTATCGTTACGCATCATTCAATGACCACCCACGGATATTCTATCATCTGATGACAACACGGACAACACGGACAACACGGACAACAAGGACAACACGACGGCAGTGACGGCAACAGCATCTGACAACATGGACAACATGGCGGCAGCGACGGTAATGTCTTTGGCAACTGTAGCAACTCCACCTTCAGAGGCTTACGTGGCGACTCCCGCTTTGGCGACTTCGGTGGCAACTCTCGCTTTGGAAACTGTTGGAAGATACGCAAGAAGATTCCTATGTATCATTTAAAGATCAATTAAGTATCGTATCTAATCGGATACAAATTGTAATATATTTAGTTACTTGTTTGTACACACCTTTGTACTATAACAATAGGACAATGTACATTGAAACAACATAGTGAATATAGAGGAAAATTCCTATAATTCTTTCTCTCAGATTCCTCTCTCTCTCTCTCTCGACTTCTTACATGGTACCAGAGCTCTTCTGGTTCTGACATAGCTTTCGCACTTATCTTCGAATTGCCTCCGGTGATCTTCTGTTCTTGGTCGTTGCTTCGCTTGCAAACCTGTAGAACAGAGTTACTGCAGAATTTTTTCTTCATCATGACAAATCCACAAACACCTACCTCAGCCACCGAAGATCAGTCAACAAAGAATGCGACGCCTCATGCTTCGCCAACTCCGAACTCATCCATCATCAATCCAGTAGCTGATCAACAACCCAGTCAAGCACAACACACACTTTGGCAACCCAATCCGGCTCAATTCAATCCAGGGTTACCTTTCTCTGGCTATCCTTATCAGTGGATGCCGTACCCATGGATTCATGGATCAAATCCAGATGCATCACAGCCGGGCTACCAAAGCGTGCAGACCGATGGAGGCCTACCAACCAACGCTGGGGCAGGCTTAACCATCGACCTTGAGCAGACAGGCTGATCAGGGAATTCGAATCTAGGATAGACTACAACCAATGCGGGACAGACTATACCTTTTCCTTTTGCGACCGCTATGGGTCGCCCAGAACCCGGCGACGCGCTGTATGTCTCCAACGCCGACGGCCCAGAGTTGCAACTCATTAGCCACCCTCTCACAGGGCCAGAGAATTACTCAAATTGGGCGCGCGAATTCCGTTGAGCCCTCGTGACAAAAGATAAGGAGGGATTCATCGACGGAACCATTCCGGTCCCAATTGATGAGAAATTAGGGCGACAATGGAAAAAATGTAATCAATTGGTCAGGACGTGGATAGGAAATTGTATAAACCCAGAAATAGCTGTTGGTTTGCCTCCCACAGAGGATTCAAAAGTTTTTTGGGACAATATACGAGAGATGTATGGAAAACTGGATCGGGCGAGGATCTTCTCACTACATCAGGCACTTTCCAAACTGAACCAAGGAAACACGTCTGTGACAACGTGCTTCAACAAACTTTCAACTCTCTGGAATGAGCTGGAAGCAGTGGAAGAGAAACTCGATGGACCGAAACCACTCTCCAACAATACAAGGCGATAAAAGACAGAGAGAAGGTGACTCGTTTTTTGCTCATCCTTAATGAATCTTACCTCCATTTCAGGTCACAGATACTCGCAATGGAACTTGCACCTTTGATCGGCTGTATATTCCAGCTTGCCGTGCAAGAGGAAAGCCAAAGGATCGCCTCGACGGAAGGGAAAGGGGCAGAAACCCTAGCATTGGCCGCAAGAATCGAAAGGGGCTCGCGAACCTTAAAGAAGAGAGGAGATGCGGCGCTAGGGTTTACGGTTGCAGAACCAAAGCCCTTTAAAGGGTCCTCTTCGGAAGGCCACGATCGAGCGCCTCGATCGGACGGCTCAAGATGGGTGCGCAACTCCTCAGATCTGGACGGTGGAGATTTCTCTATCATTAAAGGATCCAATGGCGGGAATTTTACGAGGAATTACGGGCCGAATTCTTCCCGACCTAATTCAAATGGGCCGAACTCCTATGGGCCTAATTCCTATGGGCCGAATTAAAAAATTAAGGGGAAATTGTATTGTGAATTTTGCAAATGACCCCATCACACAGTTGAAAATTGCTGGAAATTGCATGGCAGACTGGAGAAAGAAAGGGCAAGGAGATATCAGCAGCAGCATATCAGATCATAGGACAGGCAGGTGCGAATCAACCCATCACTCATGGTGAATATGAGCAATTGATGCATGCACTACAAAAATTAGAAGTTCCAAAGAGAGGGAGCAGCTTTACAGGTATTTCTCATTGTCTGATAAACAATATATCGAGAAATACTTGGATTGTTGATTCTGGAGCCAGTGATCATATTGCATGTGAGAAGAAATTATTTACAGCCATTAATGAAGAACTAGATAGCCCTATTGTAGTACAATTGCCAAATGGCAACGTTACTCATGTCACTATAACTGGGACAGTTAATCTTAGTTCTCAAATTGTTCTCACAAACGTCCTATATATTCCTGAGTTCCAATTCAATCTTATATATGTGTTTAGAGCCTATAAGGAAAATTCATGTCAAGTTTCCGTCAATGCTGATAGTTGTCAATTTCAGGCCCTTTCGATTGGGAAACTGATGAGATGGGGTAATCTATCAGAAGGATTATTTTTTGGAGAAGTTCGGCCAAGCGTTTAGATCAATTTCTTTGTAATAAGCAGTCATTGTGTAATTCGACTACCAATGATAAAAATTTCATTTTCCATTCCAGAATGGCTCATAGTTCTATATTTCCCTATTCTCAATGTCATATTTGTCCCCTTGCAAAGCAATCGCGTACCCCCTTTCTATTAAGCAACAATCGTGCAGCTGATGTCTTTTCTTTACTTCATATTGATGTCTGGGGACCATACCATACTCTAAATCATGATGGTTCTCGATTCTTTCTCACCATTGTGGATGATCATTCAAGGGCCACATGGATTTTCCTCATGCAATCTAAAAGTCAAGTCGTGTCACACTCAAGAACCTTTCTTTCTTTGTCAAAGACTCAATTCGGGAAAACTGTCCAAAAAATCCGGACAGCCAATGGGAAAGAATTTTTTAATTATGAGTGCACGACTTTATTATCATCCCAAGGGATTCTACATGAGAGTTCATGTACTTACACACCACAACAAAATGGAATAGTGGAAAGGAAGCACTGTCACTTGTTGGAAGTTGCCCAGTCTTTAAAGTTCCAGGCTTCTATTCCGGATATTTTTTGGGGAGATTGTATTTTGATTGCAGCATGTTTGATTAACCATATGCCGACCAAGATTCTTAACGGTCAAAGTCCCTTCAAACTTCTTTTTGGGAAGAAACCAGATCTTCATCATCTGAGGATTTTTGGGTGCCTGTGCTATGCTTCTATAGTAGGACCTAAGGATAAGATGGGTCCACGAGCTCGTCGGTGCATATTCATGGGGTATCATACCCTACAGAAAGGGGACCGCATGTTTGATCCATCTACAGGTGATTTTTTTGTTAGTAAAGATGTTCAATTCCAAGAAGACTCCTTTCCTTTTGCTGCCCAGGAATCAAGCAAAGATAGACCAGGACATTCTCTTGCTCATCGTATCGAAGAGTCTGTCCATGATTCGGGATATGTTCTGTATCCATATTCAGATAGTATAAATACCGATCCTATATCTACTACGGCCCTAACACCTTTGGTAGTGGACATGGATCAGCACTTAGATACAGGAATTATTTTAGAATCATCTCCTGTGGAACCTTCAGTGACTCAATCATCTCCTATGGAGCCTCCAACAACCCAACCATCTTCTGACGATGTCCATCCAAGACGTTCGAACGAGCCACATGTCCACCAACTTGGACTAAAGATTACATATGTGGAGTAAGAAATCCACCTGGTATTCTTTTCCCTATTTCTTCTTATGTTTCCTTCAATCGATTATCCAAGGAACATAGATGTTGCATTACCCTGCATTTCTGAAGAACGCGAGCCTTCAAGCTATGATGAGGCAAGCAAAGATCAGAGATGGCAGAATGCTATGGAAGCAGAATTGCAAGCATTGGTGGATAATCAGACATGGGAACTCGTCAGTTTACCTCCGCATCGTAAGCCAATCAGATGCAAATGGGTTTACAAGATCAAATATCGAGCTGATGGTTCGGTTGAAAGATACAAAGCCCGGTTGGTAGCAAAGGGTTTCACATAGAAAGAAGGGTTTGATTATCATGAGACCTTCTCTCCTGTAGCTAAAGATGTTACAGTCCGATCCTTCCTCTCTGTAGCAGCTTATCAGGACTGGCCCTTACATCAGATGGATGTCCACAATGCCTTCCTTCATGGAGATCTAGATGAAGAGATTTATATGGACATCCCACAGGGTTTACGGAGACAGGGGAGAATAAAGTATGTCGTCTCCACAAATCCCTATATGGGCTTAAGCAAGCATCCAGACAATGGTATGCAAAATTTTCTGAGTCCTTGATAGCTGCTAGTTTTCAACAGAGCAAATTTGATTATGCCGTTTTCACATGGACTAAAGGTACGTCATCTATATACTTGATGATATATGTAGATGATATACAGATTATGGGCAATGATGAGATAGCCATCAAAGGTTTCAAGCAATTCCTGCATTCTACATTTTATATAAAAGATCTAGGTTTGCCAAAGTATTTTCTTGGAATAGAAATTGCTCAATCAGACCAAGGAATATCCCTCAGCCAGAGGAAATTTGCCTTGGAAATCATATCAGAAGCAGGATTATCAGGATGTAAGCCAGTTGTAATTCCAATTAAGCAGAACATCAAGCTGACCATAGCAAATTGTGATGCCGGAGTCTCTCAAGAGGCTAATCCTGTACTTAAAAATCCAATGAGTTATTAGAAACTGGTTGGGAAGCTCATATATTTGACTATGACTTAGCCGGATATTACTTATGCTGTGCAAACCCTCAGTCAATTCATGCACAATCCCAAGCAGTCTCACATGAATGCTGCACTCAAAGTGGTAAAATATTTGAAGAAATGTCCTGGACTTGGGATCCTTCTCTCCAAGAAATGTGATATGAGAATGACAGCATATTGCATGCGAATTATGCAACTTGTCCAATGAGTAGGAGGTCCATAACTGGTTTCTGTGTTAAGTTAGGGGATTCTTTACTTTCATGGAAAACAAAGAAGCAACCGACCGTTTCATTATCCTCAGCAGAGGCAGAATATTGGGCCATGGCAAAAACCACGTGTGAGATAGTGTGGCTACATGGATTACTTCGTGATCTTGGAGTACAAGTTCAAGGGCCAACGAAATTGTTTTGTGACAATGATGCAGCCCTCAAACTTGCCTCAAACCCAATCGTTCATGAAAGAACGAAACACATAGAAGTAGACTGCCATTTCACACGGGAAAAAATCCAGGAAGGGATAATCGAGACACTGGGGATATGAACAGAAGAACAACCGGCGGATGTTTTCACCAAACCTTTGTGTCAAAGTCAGCACGCGTATCTCCTAAGCAAGCTAGGCGTCTTGGATATCTACAAGCCACCAGCTTGAGGGGGAGTGTTGGAAGATACGCAAGAAGATTCCTATGTGTCATTCAAAGATCAATTAAGTATCGTATCTAATCGGATACAAATTGTAATATATTTAGTTACTTGTTTTGTACACACTTTTGTACTATAACAATAGGACAATGTACATTGAAACAACATAGTGAATACAGAGGAAAATTCCTACAATTCTTTCTCTCAGATTCCTCTCTCTCTCGACTTCTTAAAGAAACGACTCCTGCTTCAGCGACTTCGTCGGCGACTCCGCTTCGGTGACTGCGGTGTGATCATTATCTCTGAAATTTTAACCTTCCGTTTCAATTCGCGACGATTTTTTATAATAACACCACCAGCTACGGCAATGACAAGACTATGCTGATGCTTATCCACCTTGGATTGACCCAGCATCGAGTGTTGCTTTTGAAACATACCGAAACTGGAACGTTCCATGCCGAGGGAGGAGGGAAGTATTGAAAACTCGGACAATTTTGTAGACAGTTATTGTTCTCCATCAGGATACTCTCTGTAGCTCAATGCAAGCGGGGCTTCTGCAAACATTTTTTGAAGCATCATTCATACAAAAAAAAAAATGGTCTCTTATTAAAAAAGAAACACTTCTTTTTATCACGATAGATTGGGAAGATTATATGAACCGTGAGATCAAGATAATTGAAAATGAAATTAAGCAAGATATAATATAAGTCGAAGAGTCGAAGGAGGTGCTTGCACGTACCTCAGCGAGAAGAACTGAGCAAACCAGGGACTGATGTTATCGCTACAATCTTACTTAACTAGCAGAGAAATGTGAATTCCACTAGGTGGCCTCTCGTTATAATGGCTCTCTACAGTGTGCTTTGGTCAACTCGTCAACAATTTTTTATTTTTAAAGTGAGGATGTCCGTAAGAAGGGACGATTGAATAACATGACAAAGAGTTGGGAACTTTCATTTCACGTACCAAATAAGCATGATATGATGTTAATGATATTATTTACAGGCACAAACAAGAGTAAATATCACAAAAAATCACAAACTATACTCACTGCAACACAAATACCTTGAACTTTTTTATGTGTCACTTAAAACCCTAAACTTATCAATTATGACATAAATATCTAAATAATTTTTTTTTGGTGCTATGAAACTCCTTAAACTTATACTAAAGTGCCAAATATACCATAGATAACACTGAAATAGAGAGTATACATGGATTTAGGACGTAAAATTAAGTTGCGTTGTTTGATCTAGATAATGTATCTGCAATTGCGTGTTAAGGGTATCCATGCGAGCATTGACCAACCCATACCGATGGTCCACCATGGTCGACGGCTCACGCCAGCAAAGTCGGAATGGCCAGGGCACCCCTCAAACACCCCGAACCATATGTAATCTCTATTTCTTCCCTCAGGTCTCATGTAACATCCTTAATTTTCAATTCTGTTTTCCATTGAATAAATCGGTCATTTCATCAACGCACCTATAGTGCTATTCTTAGAGTTGATCACTCGTGAGATAACTAGACTATCTAGGGAAGTCATTAAGGAATTTTAATGCATTAAACTTGAGAATTCGACCAGGAATTTTCACAACAATCGAGAGTCGTCAATGTGTCGAAGAGGTTCATTGTGGCTCGAAGAAAATCGACCATGGGTCATTTGCACTAAAAATCTCTAAAAGCTATCCGGTAGCCTAGGTCACGCTAAAATCGCGTCAAATTGAAATTAACCGCGAATTTGAATTCGATTTCAGAAATTGAAAGTTCTGTCATGTTACAAAACATTTTAGGAATGTTGACTCAGTTTTCGAAGATTTTTTCTGCAAACCAAGATTTTTGGCGAAAAGTCGAGACAGGGCCGTTTCCGACCTGGAATTGCCGAGGACCGTTTATTATCGCGAAATTGGGATGCAAGTGAGTCCTATCGATGAGAAAAAATGCCAAGATGATCGAGAGTTCGACAATCGAATTTTAAGAGCCAAATTGGATTGTTTCAAGAAGAAATGGAAGTCCGATTTGTGCCATTTGCTCAAAAAATTCGTATGCCCCCATGGCCATGACTTGTGGACCAACTCAAGGCTTCTAGAAAGGGTATTTTGGTCTAGAAATTAGCCGTGGATTCCAGTGGGTTGTGGTGGAGCCCCCCAAGGGGATAAAGGAGATAAAGATGAGCCAAGATGGTCCCCCTCTCCAAGCAACTGGTCCCCTTCCTTCTTCCTGCCTTCTACCCGTCAACTTCACCTCTCCTCCATCTTAACTTGCTGTTCAAAACTCTAGGAACCCAGAAGCTAAGCCAACAAGACGTCGCAGCCACCTGCCGGAGCCGAGAAGCCACCGTTGCGCCTTGGAACCGCACTGCCGCTGCTCGCGTCTCGCCCGCTCGTCGCCGCCGTCTGTGGCCTTCATCTCAGCTCCAGCAGCATCCCCGAGCTTCCCTCGTGGCCGCCGAAGTCCGCTCGTCGCCATTCAACCGCCGACCAGCCCCGCCTAGACCCGCAACTGCAACCGCCACTCGCCTTCACCGGTCTTCACCTCAGCCAGCCACCGAGGCTACCTCTCTTGGCCCCAACCGCCACCAGCACAGAACCAAAACCCCGAACATTTCCAGCCTTGTTCGGGCCATTTTTAGGCCATTCCCAACCCCGGTTGGTAAGCCCGTTTTCGAGTTTCTCGTCCCTCGCCGCATCCTCGTTGTTTTGATCCAAGCAGATCATTAAACAAGTGAGTTTAACTCACTAATTCTCGTTGAGTAAGTTAATGATGTTTAAGGGTTGTTTAGTTAAGACTAAGCTTGGATTAGGTGGATAGTTTGATTGGATTAGTGAATTGATTAATTATTGATGCATGTTAGGTGGATAGTTTACTGCAATTAGGGCCTAGATAAGATCAAGTATTTATCTAGAGTGGTTTGGAAATTTTCCATGCTCATCTCGGCTTTCAATTAAGCTTTACGGGCCTAAGTTCTATTTATTTGCATTTAATAATTAATTTTCGTAATTATTTAATTATTTATTTGTTTTACGAAAATTAGACTGGGATAACCGGTGACCAGAATTTTATGCTGATTGTAATGGTGTGATATGTTTATTTAATTGAGCTCCAATTTATGTTGATTAAGTGTGATTGTGATTTTAGGAATTTATTCCTAAATTTATTTAATTTCAGTAATTAATTGGAAATTAACCGAGCGTCGGTTTACAATGCAAAAAATATTTTGATGGACTATATAAAATGGTAGGATTTATGGAAAGGAAATTATTATATTTTGGTTAAGGCCGACCGTGTACCCACACATGAGTATTTATGTTGAATATGATAAAAATGGTGATATCGGATCGTTGATTTGGCGAACTTACGGTGAGCATATTTAGTACATCGATCGATTGATTTGGTAACTTCTAGCGAGCATATTTAGTATACTATATCAATATTAAGGCAGCTTCGGCGAGCATATTTAATATATTATATTAGTATTTGAGGCAACTTCACGGTGAGCTATACTATCTATTATCGTTTAGAGTGGCTTGAGTCCGGATTATGATCGGACTTATAGATAGTATTAATTGAGATGACTGGGGAAGGGTCTTGATGACATGGAATCGACTGAGTCAATTGATCGATGATTTGATCTGATTGGTTGTTATGATTGAGTAGTTGCATAAATGATATTGATTTACAAGGAGGAACCGAGGCCAAGGTAAGTCTTCTAACTCGTGATTGTGCCTAAACAGCCTTCATGGCGTATTTTCTTCCTAGTCGGGTCTTAGAGGGTTGAACTCGCTGAGACGTTGTCTCACCCCATTGTGGGACAACATTTCAGGTCCATAGATGGCAACTCCTCCCGAGCATTTTGGGCAACCCAAGAAGATGATCGAACAGAGGAACTGCATTCCGATACATGGGCACCCTAATGGGTTAGAGTATGAACTGGTGAAGTCTGTAATCTGGGTTGATGTGGGACTACCTAAAAAGGTGCCCCATTAGTACAGATCATGGTATCGCCAGGATCGTAACGAATAGAAAGAGGGCCCCATACTAGAATCAAAGATACCTCTGTATGTGCTGGATGTTACGTTTGGGAAGGGCACTGCAGACCCTAAAGGAGGTTCAATGGTGGACCCAGTGAACCCTAGCCTTGAAGATCCATAATCTCCTGTGTATTCTGTTGTAGGCTCCAACTGGAGTGTGGAAGGAGATGACGGGGAGGACGAGGACCCGTAGTTGATTGGAAACCCTACCCCTGTTTGCAGACCTTGTGTTATGAACTGGTTTTATGTAGGACCTGACTTTTATAGTTCAGATTGTAATATATACAATATGGGTTGCTTTGTATATATATGTGTATTGTTGGTTTGAAAAATTATGGCCATACTTTCCTATCTTATTGTGTGTTGTCTGGGGATTATTTATATGCTTCCCCATGCGTATTAAAATGAATTGGTCGGCGATGCGTCCTGGGACGTCACTATTTAATCAACCAGTGAGGGATGGGCGTGTGCTCGGAGGATCGGGGCGTGACATCCCCGTTTAGTGGTATCAAAACATGGTTTAGAGATTGGAGTGATAAGGTGTGATGTATGATGGGATAGTAGTAGGAATGACCTTTCAATTCATGCCGGTGCATGACTGTGATAGTTGATTGGTAGAATTGATTGCTTGTGTGGATCGCTCAGCTTCTAATTTGGTGTGGAATTGGAAGCTGGTTTCGGTAAAGAACCTTCAGGATGAGCAATCAGGAGCAGAGAACTCCTAGTAAGAGAACCGTCAGGCCCGTGACTTGGGGTAGGACGCCGACGAGGGTCGGTACCCGAGGAGGCCAAGATATGGCGCCAGCCCAGGCTAGCGCCAATGTAGTAGCAGCTCCGGTGATCCGAGAACTATAGGGATCACGCAAGCCTTAGATGCAATGAGAGAGATGTTGGGGCAACAGGCCCAAAATCAAGCTGCCACCTTCACCGCCGCCGTTGCAGCCGCCTCTACTACCGCTGCTAATGCTATTGCTACTGCCGCACTTGTCGTTGCACCTGCTAAGGTTCCGCCAGGGAACGTGGGCGCGGAAGGCGATTCATAAACCGGTGGAACAGTTTTTGAAATTGAATCCACTAAAGTTTCTTGGGGCGGGAGACCCCGAAGCTACTACTCGTGGATCCAAGGATCGAAGAAGACCTTTGCACTATTGATGTGCACTGAGATTGAGAAAGTGGTCCTTGCAACCTACCAGCCGGAGGGAGTTGGGAATTGTGACCTCCCGATTTTCCAATTCTATTTTCAGTAAATTGAGATGGGCATTTCATCTTTACACATATAGTTCTTTTCCTTGAGTCGGCCACTCATGTGAAAACTAGTCTATCAGGTGAAGCTGTTAAGAGATTCTAATGCATCAGACTCGAGAATTTGACCAGGAAACGACCTTTCGACCGAGCTAATATGCAAGGGTCATTACGGCACAATTAAAAATCGATTAGAGACCGGAGATAGGTCAACTCCACAGAGGCATGTGATCAAGTGTGGGTGATTCCACCAAATCGCACTATTCTTGTCGGTCGGCACCTTTGGACCGACTTCTTTGTCGATTGGGTCCCCTGTGTCCGTATTTGAAACCTTGAGATTACCACAACAACTGAGAGTCGTCAATGTATCAAAGATGTACATTGTGGCTTGATCAACCACAGGTCGAATGCATGAAAATTTCTAAAAGCTACCCGGTAGATTATGACGCGCTAATATCATGCCAAAGTGAAATTAACCGTGAATTGAGATCGAATTCAGAAATTGAAAATCCGGGTGTGTCACAAATCATTTTAGGAACATTGACTCATATTCGGAAGATTTTTCATGCAAGCAGAGTTTTTTAGCAAAATAATCAAAGTATGGTTAATTTGGTTCGGAAAATTGGTAGGCCCGCTTTTGGTTGTATTTTTGAGATCAAGATAGTTCTATGGTTAAGTAAATATGTGAGTTGAAGTGTGGTGACATTGGATTAATTTTATGGACTTCAACTTGGCTCAATTGGAAGTAGATTGAATGAAATGTGTTGTACAAGATTTTGGAGAATTCATGCCACGACGGAAAATGAAATTTGCACCAATTGGAATAAGGTTGTGGGAGATTGAGATAGTGGGGTGTGACATCATCAAGTGATGTCATGGTGGGGTGTGGCTAGGATCTTGACAAGTGGAAGGTGGATATTGGCCCTCAAAAAGTGGGGCTTTCCCTCACCCATCAACATCATCTTCTCTATTTGGTCTTCTTGGAATTTGGAGGAGAGAAAGGGAAGCATCATGCGAACCAGCTGCCCAACACCCCCCTCCGCCCGCTCGTGCGTCGCCGGAGACCGTCGTCGTCGGTGCTGTCCGCGCGCGCCGCCGTGCCGCTCCTCCTTCGCCCGCTCGCCGGCCGACTCGCACTCGGCTCCACCTCCGCCCGAGCTTCCAAAGATCTTTGTTGCCCCCTTGCCGGCCGCCTGCTTGCCATTCGCCGGCCACCGTCGGAGCGGCCCGGCCTCGCCGGAGCTCGCGCCGCCGCCGGCGCCACTCGTTCGCGCGCGCGCCCGCACACCGCTTCGCCGCTTCCCCTTCATCCGCGCGTCCCAGCTCCGTCGTCCATCGTCGCCCAGCTGCTGCCGACGCCGCGCACGTCATTGGAAGTCCCGCCTAGCCGCCGTGAGCCACCACCCGAATCGCCACCCCTCTCCTCCGCTGTTCCTCCGCCCAACCAGCACTGGATCTGCCCTTCTCGGCCCCAAAACAGTAGCTGGAAAAATGGGTATGGCAGTGGACATTTGGCCTGATTTGACCGGCTTCCCGACCCTGAAGGTTAGGTCTGCCTTTGGGAAAGTCGGTCCCCGTTGCGTCCTCGTCGTTTGGGTTTGCTCGGTTCGTTAATCGGGTGAGTTTAGCTCACTAAACCTCGATTAGAGGGTTAATTATGCTTAGGAAGGTTTAGTTTATGTTAAGTGTTATTAGGTGGTTAGTTTAATTTATTTAAGTGTAGATTATATTAAGGTGCTTAATTAACTTAAAGTGTGTTTAATTTAAGGCTAAGTGAATGTTTATATTAATATAAACCTTGATGTGACTTAAAGGAATTTATTTTGATATATTTAAGTATTCCAAATTATTAAATAATTTAATAATATATATTTATTCGAAATTATTAAAATATTATTATTTAATTAATTTTCGGAATAAAATTAATTATTTAATAAATTTCGAAAATTATTTCGAAACCTTATTTTCTCATAATTTTGCGCGATCACTGCCGTGTATTCAGATTTTGAATTTGATGAATGAATATTGCAAATTGAGTGTTGATTGTGAAAAATATGGATTTTAGTCAAAAATCCCAAGTGTCGGGTTTTGATACCAAAATTGGATTTTAAGGATTTTATTAAATAGTGAGGTTTGAAAATGTGAGATATTGGCTTTTACGGTAAGAAATTAATGTGCCCCCACACACGTGCATAATTTCTGGAATATTTTTTATATGAAGAAAAATGACCGGGATCACTATTTTAAGTAGAAGCATTGAGTGAAATGCAAAGTGTCCGGGGGTCAGTGTTGAATTGTCGTGTGTTGGTTGAAGGACTCGGTCGCAGTAGTGGCTAGGCCAACTGGACCTATGTTCCTTTAGAATGCCGTCAACATAGTGACGAGGCTCAGGTCGTAGTAGAGGCTAGGCCAACTGGACCTATGATCCTTCAGGAATGCCGTCGACGTAGTGACGAAGCCACGCTCCAAGGGGGGAGGCGATGCCTGGCATTAATGTCAGTAGATAGCCGAACTACGAGTAGGCTATGCCCTTGTTTGGCGGTGAATAACAATTGGATCGCATGCTGAGTGTTATTGACGGGTCGGATTATGGGACGAAATCGTGTGGCATGGTATGGGACATGTCATAACGGTTTGGTCATATAATCCGAACTCCTGTAGTCGTTTGAAATGAAATTGTTGGCGTTCCAGTTGTTTAAGTTTTTATTACTATCTGTGATTGAGTGATTTGAATTATGCTAACCTACAGGAAGGAACTGAGGTGAGGTAAGTCCTCTATGTGATGTGGCTAGGCCACCCTTGGGCGTATTTTCTTTCTAATAGGGGTTTAGGGGGTTGAACTTGCTGAGACAATGTCTCACCCCAGTTGTGGGCTTACATTTTTAGGTCCCTAGTGGACGGAGCGGCCAGTTCATTATGGTTGGCCTTGTGGAGTTACAGAGGTGAAGTTGAAGGATTGGAGATCGTGTTCGACTTGTAGGTCGTAGGACGGTTCATTTTTATAAGCTGGCTTTTTGTAGGCTTTTGGTTGTAGACCTCTATTTGTAAACTCCGTTGGTTTATGTAAGTCATTGGTTGTGAAATTGCTTCCTGCCTTTCTATCCCGTATTTTGAAGTTAAGGGTTTTATAACACGCTTCCGCATGTGCATTAAAGAACTAATTGGGTCGGCGACTTAACCTAGGAACGTCGCATTTGAATGACCATGGTGGGATGTTGGTGCGCCCGAGGTTTGGGGCGTGACACGAATACTTGGTGGAGAACCACCAAAGGAGCGATATTTCCTGAAGGTGTAGCCTCGGAGTGGAACGCCTTCGTTGAGGTCTTCAACGGTAAATACTTTTCTAAGACTGCTAGAGAGATGAAGATGGCAGAGTTCCAGCGCCTTCGCCAATGCTCCATGACTATAGATCAATATGAGGCGAAGTTCGCCGAACTATCGCAATATGCTCCTGAGCTAGTTGAGAATCCAGCAACCCGAGTGAGAAGATTTAGAGACGGACTCAGGCCGGAGTTGAGGAGTCCACTGATTTTGCTTAATCTAAGAAATTATAATGACCTGTATGAGTGGGTCCAGATGATCGAAAGGGATTATAATGAAAGAACTGCCACATCTGGATCGCGGTTTGGATCGAGTAGGGAAGGGATCCGACATGGGAAGAGGCCCACGATTGGAGGAAGATTCCAAGTTCCGCCCAACAGGAAGGGTGGGATTGGAAAATCAGTGCTAAGTTGGAATGATGTGTGTCGCACTTGTGGAAGGCGACACGGTACAGCCCCGTGCCCTAGAAGGACGGGCTCTTGTTACGAGTGTGGCCAACAGGTTCACTTAGCCAGAGATTGTCCTAGGCGACCAAGAGGACAACCGCAGTTACCACCGCAGCCACCATCGTTAGCACAGATCAGAGGGTACGCACCTTAGAATGCACCGTAAGGAGGACAGCTCAGACCCCCAGCTCAGGGAACGGTGTACACCATCACTCGAGGTTAGGCAGAGGACGCGCATGATGTTATTACAGGTATGGTTTCATTGAATGACCATCCTGCTTATGCTTTATTCGACCCAGGAGCAACTCATCCTTTTATTGCCAAGCAATATGTTAAGCTGATAGGATTAAGTCCTATATTATTGGAGTCGGCAGTTAGCATATCTACACCGTTGAAGGATAAGGTGTTAGCTACTTTGGATTGTTCTGGTTGCAAGTTGGCGATTGGTGAGTGAGAGGGGAAAATAGACTTGTTAGTCCTAGCCATGTACGACTTTAATTTAATAGTTGGCATGGACTGGCTCACCAAGTAACGAGCTAAGATGGACTGTGATCGCAAAACAATTCAGTTTGACCCGTTAGAGGGAGAGAGCTTAGAGTTTGTTGGGAATCGAGGAGGACCCTCAATTACCTTGATCTTGTCGCCTGAAGTAACCCGTTTGTTAGATGAGGGTTGTCAAGGTTACCTGGCGACTGTCGTGGAAACTGAGAGGGCTAGTATAAACACCTAGAGGGGAGTGAATAGGTGTAAATAAAAATTTCACAAGACTTAGTAGAAGTAAATTGCCTATAGAAGATAACAAATTATAAACGTATTTCAGTTTTGAGCAATTAAATAATTCTACAAATAAAAGTAAGGAGTTTATGAGTTAAGGGAAAGAGAATAAGAACACAAAGTTTATAGTGGTTCGGCTTAGATCAAGCCTACGTCCACTCTTCTGCGTTGACAACCTACTGGTTGGATTCCACTATGAATCAAAAAAGATTTTACAGCTTATGATCTTGACTTTCTCAATGTAGAGTCTCTATTGGTCTCTCACAAAGTCTCACCAAGAGTTTCTCTCTTTTGTGTACAACTTTGAGCTCAATGAATGAAAAAGCAAGTAAATGGAAAGCTTCAAACTTTGAAATTATTCTTTCACGCACACTCTCAAACAACCGGAGAGTCATCCTTAAATACTACTTCATGCCTTCTTGATCGTTGGCACTTTCTAAAGGAATTCTTCCAATCTACCCATTGAACAGAATCAATTAAGGTGATCTCGAGTCGTTAGCTGATTTGTGATAAAAGCCCGTCAATCCTGCTCGCCCATACAATCAGGATCTTGGTTTTCATAAGTAGAACCTTCCAAGTTTGCTTGCCTCTCAAAAGATCTTCAAATCAGAATTGTTTCCAATAAAGATAATCAAGCAAGTAGGTGTTATATCCAGCCATAATGTCATCCAGAAACTATACGAATCGAATCCTTGAAGATAATCCTGCATCTTGATAAGTCTTCATTCTTCAGTCTAGAAATTGTCAGTGAGTCAGACTTTGAAACTAAAGTCTGGCAGTCTTCAGACTTTGACGATAG
Organism: Eucalyptus tenuipes; assembly: GCA_014182365.1. NCBI lineage: Eukaryota > Viridiplantae > Streptophyta > Magnoliopsida > Myrtales > Myrtaceae > Eucalyptus > Eucalyptus tenuipes. The sequence continues at coordinate 23,067,136 of CM024538.1, read as the reverse complement.
AATGCGGAAATCTTCGACTTAGACTTGGAAAGGTTTTGTCAACTTCAAAACAATAAAGGAGTTTTCTCCAACAGAAACGACAGTTGAGGAGCTGAAGATTGAAGACATCGCAGTGGTGCAAGAATTTCCAAATGTATTCCCGAAGGAATTGCCAGGTTTACCGCCAGAGAGAGAGATCGAGTTCGTGATCGAGCTAGCACCCGGGACAGAGCCAATCTCTAAGGCTCCTTACCGGATGGCATTATCGGGTTCAAGGAATTGAAGGTGTAGATGCAAGAATTGTTGGATAAGGGATTCATTCGTCCCGGTGCATCACCTTGGGGAGCACCAATGCTATTCATAAAGATGAAAGATGGTTCGTTGCGTCTGTGCATTAACTATCGTCAACTCAATCAGGTAACGATCAAGAACAAGTATCCACTCCCAAGGATCGATGACTTGTTTGATCAGTTACAAGGAGCGTCGATATTTTATAAAATTGACTTAAGGACAGGATATCACCAGCTGAGGACAGGAAGGAAAACATTCCAAGGTCAACGTTTCGTATTCGATATGGTCATTATGAGTTTACAGTAATGCCGTTCGGGTTGACGAATGCTCCAGCTGCTTTTATGGATCTGATGAACCGAATATTCAAGGAATATTTAGACCAGTTTGTGATCGTGTTCATCGATGATATTCTAGTGTATTCGAGAAATGATGAAGAGCATGAGAGTCATCTGAGATTGGTACTACAGACTTTGAGAGTTCATCAATTGTACACCAAGTTTAGCAAGTGTGAGTTTTGGTTGACTCGTGTTGCTTTCTTAGGTCATGTGATTTCAGGCGAAGGAATCTCCGTGGACCAGAGCAAGATTGAAGTAGTGATCAACTGGCCAAGACCGACTACAGTGACAAAGATTAGAAGTTTTCTGGGATTGGCAGGTTATTACGAAGGTTCGTGGAAGGGTTCTCATCATTAGCGTCGCCATTGACTAGACTACTGAAGAAAGAAGAAAAATTTATGTGGACAGAGACAAGTGCGGCGTAGTTTCCAAGAGCTGAAGCGAAGGCGACTACCGCACTGTCTTGACCATTCCATCGGGTCCTCGAGGATACGAGATCTATAGTGATGCGTCGTTCAGAGGATTGGGTTGCGTGTCGATGCAACATGGTAGTGTTGTTGCATACGCCTCTCGTCAGTTGAGGCCTCATGAACAGAATTACCCGACGCATAACTTAGAACTCGCAATAATCATATTCGCTCTGAAGATTTGGAGACATTATCTATGTGGGGAAAGATTCCAGATCTTCACGAACCATCAAAGTCTCAAGTACCTATTCTCTCAAAAAGAGTTAAATATGAGGCAACGCCGTTGGATGAAACTTCTGAAGGACTACGACTGTGATATCCTATATAACCCAAGAAAGATGAATAAGGTCGCCAACACCTTGAGTCGGAAGTCTTTAGTTGCTCACATGTTGGTGAAGGAATGGAATCTAATCGAGAGAGCTCGAGATTCGGTGTTCAAGTTTCAGGTGGGCCACATTTCGAATCTTATGGCCACCCTCAGAATTAAACCGGATATCCATATCATAATCAAATTACTCCAACTGATAGACCGTGATGTGCAAAAGATTCTGCAAGAGGACACAGATAAGAGAAAAGCTGATTTTCAAATTACTGAAGAGGGAATGATGAGGTTCGGAGGACGATTGGTTGTACCTGACGATGTGGAGCTTAGAGAAAATATTCTATCTGAAGCTCATTGTAGTAGTTACAGCATTCATCCTAACAGTACCAAGATGTATCAAAATCGGCGTCAACACTATTAGTGGTCAGGTATGAAGGCAGACATCGCCAAGCATGTCACCAAATGTTTGACGTGCCAGCAGGTCAAAGCTCAGCTTGCAAGCCGGGAGGACTTCTGCAACCTCTCGAGATCCTAGAGTGGAAATAGGAGCACATCACGATGGACTTCATGATCGGCCTACCGAGGAGTCAGAGAGGAAATGATTCCATTTGGGTAGTAGTCGACAGATCGACAAAGTCGGCTCACTTCATGACAGTACGAAATGACCTAAGTTTAGATAGACACGACGAGCTATACGTGCGTCAGATAGTTCGTCTGTATAGGGTGCCGGTGATGATAATATCAGACCGAGACCTGAGATTCACAGTTGTATTCTGGAAGAGCTTGCAAAGTGCTTTAGGTACGAAACTGCAGTACAGTAGGGCATATCATCCTCAGATGGATGGCCGATCGAAAGGACAATTCAAACACTCGACGATATGCTGCGAGCTTGTGTGCTAGATTTTAAGGGAAGTTGGGAAGAACAACTTCATCCGATCGAGTTGGCCTACAACAACAGTTTTTAGCAAAGCATTCAGATGGCTCCTTTCAAAGCATTGTATGGCAGGGCGTGCGAACACCAGTATGTTGGGATGAAGTCAGGGAAAGAAAGATCACAGGCCCAGAGTTGGTTCAGCAGTCAGTGGATGCAGTTGCAGTTATCAGAGGCAAACTAAAGACCGCCCACAGCAAATAGAAAAGTTACGGAGATAAGCATCAGAGACCATTGGAATTCCAAGTTGGTGATCACGTTTTTCTGAAAGTGTCACTAATGAGGGGAACTTCACCCTTTGGTAAGAAAGGAAAACTGAACCCGAGTTACGTAGGCCCATTTGAAATTCTAGAAAGAATCGAGACCCTAGGGTATCGTCTGGTGTTGCCGCCGAAACTGGCGCAAGTGCACGACGTCTTTCACATGTCGATGTTGAGGAGGTACGAGCATGACCCGACCCACGTGCTTAACTTTGAAGAATTGGACGTGGATGACCGATGTCATACGTTGAAAGCCTGGTTCAAATCGTGGATTAAAAAGAACAAGTTATACGTACAAAGACCATCCCGTTGGTCAAAGTGGTCTGGCAACACCACGGCATTGAAGGAGAAACCTGGGAGAGTGAAGAGTCGATGAGACAGTTGTACCCCCACCTTTTTGCTTAAGTATTGTAATGGTTTAAATTTCGAGGACGGAATTTTTATAAGAGGGGAATAGTTGTGACATCCCAAATTTTCAATTCTGTTTTCCATTAAATAAATCGGGCCTTTCATTGACCCGCCTATAGTGTTATTCTCAAAGCTGATTACTCGTGAGATAACTCGACTATCTGGGGAAGTCATTAAGGAATTTTAATGCATTAGACTTGAGAATTCGACTAGGAATCGGCTACTCGACCGTCCTCATTTGCAAAGATTATTACAACACAGTTAAAAGTCGGTTAAGGATCAGAGATAGATCGATTCGAGAAAGATATGTGGCTAAACGTGGGTGATTTCACTAAATTACAAAATTCTTGTCGACCGGCACTAGACTAATTTTTCTATCGTTTTGGTACCCTGTGTCCGTATTTGAATCCTCGAGATTTTCATGACAATCGAGAGTCGCCAATGTGTCGAAGAGGTTCATTGTGGCTTGAAGAAAATCGACCATGGGTCATTTGCACTAAAAATCTCTGAAAGCTACTCGATAACCTAAGTCACGTTAAAATCGCGCCGAAATGAAATTAACCGCGAATTTGAATCCAATTTCAGAAATTGAAAGTTCTGTCATGTCACAAATCATTTTAGGAATGTCGACTCAGTCTCCGAAGATTTTTTCTGCAAACCGAGAGTTTTGGTGAAAAGTCAAGACAAGGCCGTTTTCGACCTAGAATTTCCGATGACCGTTTTTTATCGCGAAATTGGGATGCAAGTGAGTCCTATCGGTGAGGAAAAATGTCAAGATGATCGAAGGTTTGACAATCAAATTTTAAGAGCCAAATTGGATTGTTTCAAGAATGAATGGAAGTTCGATTTGTGCCATTTGCTCCAAAAATTCGTGTGCCCCCATGGCCATAACTTGTGGACCAACTCAAGGCTTTTAGAAAGGGTGTTTTGGTCTGGAAATGGCTGTGGATTCCAACTCGTTGTGGTGGATCCCAAGGGGACAAAGGAGATAGAGATGAGCCAAGATGGTCCCCCTCCAAGCAACCGGTCCCCTCCTTCTTCTTGCCTTCTGCCCGTCGACTTCACCTCTCCTCCATCCTAGCTTGCTGTTCGAAACTCCAAGAACCCGAAGCCAAGCCAACAAGCCGTTGCAGCCACCCGCCAAAGCCGAAAAGCCACCGTCGCGCCCCAGTAACCGCACCGCCACTGCTCGCGTCTCTCCGGCTTGTCACCGCCGTCCGTGGCCTTCGTCTCAGCTCCAGCAGCGTCCCCGAGCTTCCCTCGTGGCCGCCGGAGTCCGCTCATCGCCGTTCAGCCGCCGACAGCCCCGCTTAGACCTGCAACCGCAACCGCCACTTGCCTTCACTGGTCTCCGCCTCAACTAGCCACCGGAGCTACCTCTCTCGGCTCCAACCGCTACCAACACAGAACCAAAACCCCTGAACATTTTTAGCACTATTTAGGCCGTTTTCAGGCCGTTCCCGACCCCGGTTGGCAAGCCAGCTTTGGAGTTTCTCGTCCCTTGCCGCGTCCCTATCGTTTTGAGCCAAGCGGATCATTAAACAAGTGAATTTAACTCACTAATCCTCGCTTAGTAAGTTAATGACGCTTAAGGGTTGTTTAGTTTAGACTAAGCTTGGATTAGGTGGATAGTTAGATTGGATTAGCGAATTGATTAATTATCAATGCATGTTAGGTGGATAGTTCACTGCAATTAAGGCCTAGACAAGCTCTAGTATTTATCTAGAGTGGTTCGAAAATTTTCTGGACTCGTCTCGGCTTTCAATTAGGCTTTACGAGACCTAAGTTCTATTTATTTACATTTAATAATTAATTTTCGTAATTATTTATTTATTTATTTTCCGGAAATTAGACCGGGATAGCTGGTGACCGGAATTTTATGCTGATTGTAATGGTGTGATCTGTTTATTTAATTGAGTTCTAATTTATGCTGATTGAGCGTGATTGTGATTTTAGGAATTTATTCCTAAATTTTTTATCATTTCAGTAATTAATTGGAAATTCACCAAGCGTCGGTTTACAACGCCAAAAATATTTTGGTGGACTACATAAAATGGTAGGATTTATAGAAAGGAAATTATTATATTTTGGTTAAGGCCGACCGTGTACCCACATACGAGTATTTTTGTTGGGTATGATAAAAAGGGTGATATCATATCAGTTGATCTGGTAGCTTCTAGTGAGCATATTTAGTATATTAGATCGGTTGATCTAGCAGCTTTTGGCGGGCATAATTATCAATATTGAGGCAGCTTCTGGTGAGCATATTTAGTATACTATATCAATATTGAGGCGGCTTCTGGCGAGCATATTTAGTATATTATATCAGTATTTGAGGCAGCTTATGGTGAGCTATACTATCTATTATCAGTTTAGAGTGAGCAGTCCTGGATTATGATCGGACTTATAGATAATATTAATTGAGATGACCAAGGAAGGGTCTTGATAACATAGAATCAACTGAGTCGATTAATCGATGATTCAATCTGATTGGTTGTTATGATTGAGTAGTTGCATAAATGATATTGATTTGTAGGGAGGAAATGAGGCCAAGGTAAGTCTTCTGACTCGTAATTGTGCCTAGGCAGCCCTCAGGGCGTATATTCTTCCTAGTCGAGTCTTAGGGGGTTGAACTTGCTGAGACGTCGTCTCACCCTATTGTGGGAGAACATTTCAAGTCCATAGATGGCAGCTCCTCCCGAGCATTTTGGGCAACCCAAGAAGATGACGGAACAGAGGAACTACATTCCGATACATGGACACCCTAATGGGTTAGAGTATGAACTGGTGAAATCCATAATCTGGGTTGATGCGGGACTACCTAAGAAGGTGCCCCATCGCACGGATCATGGTATCGCCAGGATCGTAACGGACTAAGAGAGGGCCCCATACTGGAATCAGTGATACCTCTGTATGTGCCGGAGGTTGCGTTTGGGAATGGCACTGCATACCCTAAAGGAGGTTCGGTGGTGGACCCAGTGGACCCTGGCCTTGAAGATCCAGAATCTCCTGTGTATTCTGTCGTAGGCTCCAGCTGGAGTGTGGAAGGAGATGACGGGGAGGACGAGGACCCATAGTTGATTGGAAACCCCAACCTTGTTTGTAGACCTTGTTTTATGAACTGGTTTTGTGTAGGACCTGACTTTTATAGTTCAGATTGTAATATATATAATATGGGTTGCTTTGTATATATATGTGTATTGTTGGTTTGAAAAATTATGGCCCTACTTTTCTATCCCATTGTGTGTTGTCTGGGGATTATTTATATGTTTCCGCATGCGTATTAAAATGATTGGGTCGGTGATGCGTCCTAGGACGTCGCTATTTAATCGGCTAGTGAGGGATGGGCGCATACTCGGAGGATCGGGGCGTGACATCTAAGTTTTCTTTTATTGGCTTTTTTAGTTCTCTAGTTTCCTTTTAATTATTTTCACATGTGGTGTTTGCATTGCACTACTTTTCCTCCAAAAATATTAATAATGCCACTTTGGATCCACGTTGGATTTTTAACAAGGTCTTAAATAGAACCATGACATAAGTTATATATATCACACATATACAAATTTGGAGTTTTTTATAACATAAAGAAAGTTTAGGGTATAAGTGTTTCAGTGAGTATAAATTAAGGTTTATAGTGGCATATTTCTTTTCTTTTTTTAGTGTGTGAGATTTTTTATAATCAAGCTCCCGCCGGTGACCTACGACCCATTGTACGCAAAAGATTCCTATTCCTTTGGAGTGCATGCGAACATGCTTTCTTACTGTGAGGCAAATCTCGGTCCCCACTAATTTATGTTTCATGCTTCGTTAGGTGGTCACAAAGCTACACTTGGACAAGAAGCAAAATTGAGTTTTTTTTCCCCTTTTTTATAAGCTTTAAGGAAATTTTTCAAAAAGTAATGGTCATAAACAAAGCAAAAGGAGGGACAACTTTTCTAAAATTTCAGGTTTAACCGAGGTCGGCCGATGGTCGACATAAGGAAAATCAAAAAACAAAGGAGTACCTTTTCTCATTAGTGTACTTTTCTTGTAGCTGCACATAAAAATGAGGGAATTGTAGCATGTGCTTCTTTGAACCCAATTTCGAATTAATTTAGGTTTAACCGAGGTTGCCCGATGTTCAATATAAGTATAGCCAAAAAACAAAGGAGTACACTTTCTTATTAGTTTACTTTTCTTGTAAGGAAAGTTACACATAAGAATGGAGAGCCGGACACTTGAAATGCCAAAACTTGGCGTTGGGAGACACTTGAGTACCCAAATTTTGGAAAGATACATTCAATTAGAGCAATAGATCGATTAGGTATCAACGGCAAGAAAATCCAATCAAAAAACTGACGTGGCATTTTTCCGGAGAGATAAGTAGAAAACAACATTGTTTTATACGCACGATGTGGCTATATAAGACAAAAACAACGTCGTTTCACCTTGGATTTGAATTTTAATATCAATATTAATTAAAATAAATTTAAAACTAAATTTATAATAATAATAATAATTTAAAAAAAATGAGGATAGGAGTTGCAGAATGATGAGGGCTATGCAAAACATCATCGCCGCCGCCCTATTGTCTCCGAGAACGGTCAACAATGATGTGGGGGAGGTCAGCTTGTGTTGTTGGGCCCGGCCGGGGTTGGCGACCCTGGCCAACCAACGGCGAGGGTCGCAACCCTCCCCTAAATTCGGCGACCCTATCTCTAGATCTAGGCGAGGGCTTGTAGGCCCTCGTCGCCAATCATCAAGGGTCCCGACCCCTGGCTAAGGCTCGGTAACCCCGACTGACCCTCCCCCCACCATCGCTAGCTCTTCTTGGCGACCGGTGGTGTAGCGATGGCAAGGACTTGCACAACCCTTGCCATTCTACAACTCCTCCTTTATATATATATATATATATATATATATATATATATATATAGTTTTAAATTTAATTTAAGTAATATTTATATAAAAATTCAAATAAGAGGCAAAACGACGTCGTTTTGGCTCTTTTTTGTTGACTCAACTCTCCGACAAGCCACTTAAGCGAGCTATATTAATAAAAGATTGCCATGTAAAATTTCTAGTCAAGATCGTCGGACTTGGTATTCAAGTGTCATATTTTTCAATGAAAGTGTCACTTATGTATACATTTCGTAACTTTTGACACTAAAATATCCCTTGTGTCAAGTTTTGGCACTCTTACTATACTTCTGTTGATGGGAATGAGAAAATTGTAGCACATCCTTCTTTGGATTCAATTTCGAATTGGGCCATAGATCCCCCGTCTTTGTAAATTAAATTCTACACAAAATTAATATACACCTAGAAAAATAAGAATGTCCCACAAAAAAGTTCTCATAATATAAGTTTAGCCAAAAAACAAAGTAGTACCTTTTCTTAGTAGTGCATTTTTCTTGTAGGGAAAGCTACACATAAGAATGAAAGAACTATAGCATGTGCTTCTTTGACCATAAGTTCTTAGAAGATAAAATAAAAAAAGAGAAAATTATCTAAAAAATGATAAATCTTTTGCACTTTTGCCAATCTAATTCTAAAAATTTTCATATTTCGACAATTGAGTCCATTTAATCAACATTGGTTGGGAATCACTGATATAAATGTCGGCCATCCTACATGATAGAGCTGGCGTTGACGTAGACAATTATTAACAATATTTTGATATTTTTTCAATTTTTTTATTATTCTATTTTTTTCTTTCATTCTTTTTCATCCTCTAACCGATCGCCAATCCTTGGTAATAGATGATGATTGGCTAGAGATGAAGGTCAGCGAGGTTGACCTCCCCAGCATTGAGCAAGCCTTGCTCGCCCTTAGCAAGGCTACAAGGTCTAAGCCTTGCCTAGGCACAACGAGGCCCTACCTCTCCTAGCGATGGCAAGGCTGGCCAATGGTCAATGAGGTTGACCTCGCCAAGCCTCGACTCTAGCCAATCGTTGACCATCAATGAGGCCTCACGATTGATTGGAGGAAGAAGAAGAAGGTAGGAGGGAAAAAAGACAAAATAAATAAAAAAATTCAAAAAATTAAAAATTATTATAAAAAATTATTCACATCAACGTTGGACACATCATGTAAGATGACCGACATCCACCTTAGCAAATATCAGCTAAAATTAGCCAAATTAAGTCAATTGGCACAATATTAAAATATTAGGACTTAACTGGTAAAATTGAAAATTTAATGACTGAATTGATAAAGTGCAAAAGGTTTATGATTCTTTAGACAATTTTTCCCAGAAAAAAAGTTATTCCAGGACGATATAAATGGCCCCAAGTTATTTTCTTTTTTTATTTTTTGGTCGTATGGGCACAAGTTATTGAAATGAGTGTCTTTCAGGCCCACCGATAAACTGTGCAATTGAATGTTAAGCAAAGAAATTATCTCACCCATTAAACCCAACACGTTAGACCCCATGTCTTTGCTGCCTTTTGGGCTTGCTTTGAAATGGGTTTAGTCCACACACATGCTTTTTTTTGTTCTTTACCAAAAGCCCATAGACCTGTTTCTTGTCCTTGTTTAGGCCACGAGCCCATTGCACTTTCTTTGTTGTCAGCTTGGATTGGAACGCTCGTTCTTTGTAGTGCCCATTGCCTCAAAGATGAATCTTTTTAAAAATCAATCTTAAATGCGTAAAATGCACATAGTGGAATTTGGAAGGATGGCAAGGGCAGTGGAGGCGGCAGTTGTGGGGTGTGGCGTCTGAGGGCACTATATCGAATGTGATGCCACATGCACTTGCAATGGAGTTGCGTCTACTCTTTCTAAAGAGAAATACTACGTTCTTCCAAATTGAAAGCATGTTTGAGTTGTAAGAAACGGGTTTTTCTGTTCGACATCAGCACATATTCTTCTCCCCTGTCCCGTGCCAACTTTTTCATCTGCTTTCAACCATAGACAACGAATGTCAAGGTATCCAAGCAAGCGCTGACTGACCCTCACCGATGGCCCGATAGGGCCGGCGGCTCTCACCGGAGAAGTTGGAATGGTGGTGTAGCCCCTTAAACACCCCTGACCGTCAGCAATCTCTCTCTCTCCTCCTGGTTCGAATTTTCTATTTTTGTTTTGGTTGGTTTTTTTAGTTCTTGATTTTCTTTTTAATCTTTTTTCTTATGCAGTGTTCACATGGCTTCACATTCGTGCCACTTTTTCTTGAAAAATCCATAATGTTATGTTGGATCCATGCGAATTTTTAACAGCGATCTTGGGTGGAATTGTGATAAAGGGTACATGTGCTAAACAACTGAAATGTTATGATTTTTTACCACAAAAGGAAAAAAAAATGAGGTATTAGCATCACCCGGAGCATAATTTGAGATTTCTATTTTTGCGAGATTCTTGATAATCGAGCTCGCGTCGCTGATGTATGACCCATTGCATGCAAAAGATTCCTCCCATTCCTTTGGACTGCATGCGAAACTTCTCTCTTCCTACGAAGCAATCGTCGTCTCTGCTGCTTTCTGTTTCATGCGCTGTCTAGTGGGCCTGGAGCTGCTCTCTTGGTCGAGGACAAGGAGCAAAATTGAGAATATTCGCTAGCGCCTTTCCGCGAGGTAGATGGACATCAATGACCTTGGCGCACGACGAAGCGGTGCTGAGCCTAAGTGACGTCACCAGGATCATTTTGGAGAACACGGGAAGAGGGCGGTGCCACTTTTGCTTATTGCTCGGAAAAAGAAATTTAAAGCGCCGTTCCGCAAAGTAAGACGAGGCAAAAGTGGTTCGGATAATTTAAGATCCCTATCGATTCGAATAATTTAGATCCCTATTCCACTAGAGAGAGATTAGAGACCATAGATTCCCCGTCTTTATAAATTAAAGCCTACAAATAATTTACACCTAAAAAATAAGAATGTCCTACAGAAAGATTCTCATATTACATAGCGAATTTTATAGACAAGTGGACTTGCCTTTGGGTCAATGGAATCGAGGCAGCGGTGATGGATATTAAAGGCAAAATTTCCGGTTCCGTCGGAAGATTCATGGGTCATGACCAGCGAGATCCAAATTCCATCGTAATCCCAAATTAAGGATTTGATACCACAAAAATACCAAATCAACACACACGTGACAATTACCTTTTTCTGCATATCTTTCTTATTTTTCAACTTGGTATTGGAGTCTTCAATTGTGTAAAAAACTAAGTGCACCGGGTGCAACAAGTTAAATGTAAGAATGTGAAAAAGCAAAAAAGGAAAGTTGTATATTTTGATATATCATAATGAAAATTACATTAGCCTATTTATAGGCTTTATGAGAGACTATCGAAGGTAACATATATCAATTAGGATATGTACAATCAAATGAGATATTTGTGTAATCTTAATTGATGTAGATAGTCGACAATAATATCATAGTTGTCTCTAACATATGATAATATTCTATAGAAAATAAGAATCTCTAATATAATATCACCGACAATTAGAATGTAATAATAAAAAGAAGATTGCTCTTAGTCAAAATGCCTCGTGATCTTCAATCACTCTTGCGCTTCAGTATAATTATTAGGAGTAAACGCTATACCTTGTTTCCAATACTTTTTATTACTGTCACAATGTGATGGAGCTTGAGATGAGAGTAATTTTACTTTGCCCAGCATGAAAAGTTTGGCTTGAAGGGGAAGGAGGTCAAAAGTGGACTTTTGCGTCACTCTTAACTTGTTTAAACAACTGATGATATGGAGCTGTTCCAGCTTCTCTACGTAATAAATTATGCATTTTTACTACCGAGTTAGCTAGGAACACTTGTTTATATATACACTAGGAGATTGGTCATGCCGTATCCACAAGCAGTTCAGACTACATCCACAAGTTTTCTCAACTTTTACAGCCATCTGTTTCCTCTGTTCTGCTAAAAGAGAAGTGAGGTTGAGCAGAGAGAAAATGGGTGCTTCTTTCCTCCAGTCATGTCCCCTCGCCGGTTTCTTTCTCGTCGCATTATTTGCCTCATGCTTATTTCCTGATCCTGCTCTTGTCGCCAGTGAAGGCGTGACCAGACATTACAAGTTCAAGGTATGCACAAATCGTCACTGAAACTATTTTTGAAATGAGATTGTATTCTACACTTGAACTATGTATACGATATGTACATGGACCTGTGTGATGACAATTCCTATTGTGATTTTTTTCTTTCTAAACACATGAAAGCAGGTCATGTTGCAAAATGTAACGCGTTTATGCTATACCAAAAGTATGGTCACTATAAATGGGAAATTTCCGGGCCCACGAGTCATTGCCAGAGAAGGCGACCGACTTCTAATTGAAGTGGTTAACAATGTCCCAAACAACATCTCAATTCATTGGTATGACAAATTGCACTAAGTTGATAGCCTACAAACCATTGTTGATTAATGTAGTCAATAGAGAGACACTTTCATAGTCTAGTCCTAGGCTGGTGTTCAACTGAGAGAATTTATTTCCTTTTGTGTTTTCTACACCAAACAGGCATGGAGTTCGACAACTTCAGTCGGGATGGGCAGATGGTCCTGCATACGTGACTCAATGCCCGATAAAAACTAACCAGAGTTATGTGTACAACTACACCATTGTAGGCCAAAGAGGCACTCTTTGGTGGCATGCGCATATATCATGGTTACGGTCAACTCTCTATGGTTCTTTGATCATCCTTCCCAAACATAATGATTCTTACCCATTCGCCAAGCCTCACAAAGAAATCCCCATCATCTTTGGTAGCGCATTAGAGATGAGACTAATCCAAGCTCAACAGTGCTTTAATATTAATTTTTTGTGTATCGAGAGTCTAACTAAGGCTACAAAATTTCAGGTGAATGGTTTAATTCGGATACTGAGGCAATCATTTGTCAAGCCCTGCAAACTGGTGGTGGACCTAATGTTTCCGATGCCTATACCATCAATGGACTTCCGGGACCATTATATAATTGCTCTACCAAAGGTATCACATCTTGCATTGTGGATTATGTGAAACTCTCATTTCCATAGAAATTCTAGAAACATCCAAATGAAAACTGGAGCAAAAATTTCACCTAATGAATTCTTGCAGATACATACCGGCTCAAAGTGAAGCCAAGAAAGACTTACCTTCTTCGCTTAATCAATGCTGTGCTCAATGATGAGCTCTTCTTTAGCATTGCAAACCACACACTTACTGTGGTCGAAGCAGATGCTACTTATTTGAAACCCTTTGAGACTGAGACACTCCTAATAGCCCCTGGACAGACCACAAATGTCCTTCTTAAGACAAAACCCTACTACCCAAAAGCCACTTTCCTCATGACTGCAAGGCCTTATGTGACTGGTCTAGGTACATTCGACAACTCTACCGTTGCCGGCATTTTAGAATATGAACCACCACTTAACGAACCTCATCAATCTCCTTCAATTAAGCAACTTCCGCTTTTTAGACCGACTCTCCCACCTTTGAACGACACAGCCTTTGCGACAAATTTTACAAATAAGCTCCGGAGTCTAGCAACCCCACAATTTCCCGCCAATGTTCCTCTAAAGGTTGACCAGAGGTTCTTCTTCACAGTCAGTCTCGGAACTATTCCATGTCAGGGCAACCAAACTTGCCAAGGACCATATGGGACAATGTTGAGTGCTTCTGTTAACAATGTATCTTTTACAATGCCGACCACTGCCCTCCTTCAAGCACACTACACTGGTCAATCGAACGGAATCTACAGCCCGGACTTCCCGAGCCACCCGAAATCCATATTCAACTTTACTGGGACCCCACCCAACAACACAAACGTGGGCAATGGAACAAAACTGGTGGTCTTGCCTTTTAATACCAGTGTTGAGCTTATTATGCAGGACACGAGCATCCTTAGTGCTGAAAGCCATCCCCTTCACTTGCATGGGTTCAACTTCTTTGTTGTGGGGCAAGGATTTGGCAATTTTGACCCAAATAAGGACCCTGCAAACTTCAATCTTGTAGACCCAGTTGAGAGGAACACTGTGGGTGTGCCTTCTGGGGGTTGGGTTGCCATAAGGCTTTTAGCTGATAACCCAGGTGAGAAAAAAATCTGAAGAAAAACATACATAATGCAATTGCAAGTACTCTGTCATTTTTATGTTTCTGAAGAACATGGTAAAATCAAATGGGGTCCGTTATTGTGTCTAACTTTTCAATTACTTTTTTAATGATGGATGCTAATGAAAGTGATCATCATATAGGGGTGTGGTTCATGCACTGCCACTTGGAAGTTCACGCCAGTTGGGGCTTGGAGATGGCATGGCTTGTCTTAGATGGGAAGCTACCCAATCAGAAGTTGCTTCCTCCACCTGCGGATCTTCCCAAGTGTTGATTGACGTCCCATTCTCTCTTTTGGATTGACTTTACTGAATGCTTTTCCTTCTTCTCTTTTTTCGGTTTGGGTGATTGTATTTTGTGATATTTCTTTGGCCTTCTTAACTGGCTACGTAATCGGGATAGGCCAATCCTTCAGTAAGTTTGGGTTTTCCTGTTGTGGTATGGGCAAAGCAAAGAGATGAAATGTTGAGCCAGTTACTGTCCTAAAGTAAAAATTCTTCTCAGACGAATCGATTAAGCGTGCTTTCGGTAGCCATTGAGTACAGTGCTAATCATTATTTGGGGAAAAATGCCAAAAAAGTTCTAAACCTTTTTTTGGTGTCGATTTAGTTCTAAACCTTTTTACGTTGTGCCAATTCAGTCGTTTCCGGCTAATTTTGGCAGGATTTTGCTGATTGGATGCCGGCCGGCTAACGTGGCTGATCGGCGCTGACGTGGACAATTTTTAATAATATTTTAATATTTTTGATTTCTTTTTTCTTTTTTCTTTTTTTCTTCTACTCTTCTTCCTCCAGCCGATCGCCGGACCTCGGCGACCCGCCGAGGCGATGGCGGCGAGGTCAAGGTCAACCTCACTAGCCACCTCGCTAGTGGCCGTGAGGGCGACCTCGCGTTGGGCAGCGAGGCTCGCCCTTGCCGGATTTGGTGAGGGTCAAGCCTTGCCCATGGCTGGTGAGGCTCAACCTCGCCAGATCCGGCGAGGGTGAGCCTCGCCCGCACGGCTCGAGGCTGCCCTCACCGACCATGGGCGAGGCTCGACCCTTGCCGCCCAATGCGAGGCCGCCCTCGCAGCCACTGGCGAGGTGGTCGACCTCGCCGGCCGTCGCCGAGGTCCGGCGACCGGCTGGAGGAACAAGAGGAGAAAAAAAAATAAATAAATATTAAAATAATATTAAAAGTTGTCCACGTCAGCGCCGATCAGGCCACGTCAGCCGGACGGCGTCCAGTTAGCAAAATCCGGCCAAAATTAGCTAGAAATGACTGAATTGGCACAAAGTAAAAAGGTTTAGGACTAAATCGGCATAAAAAAAAGGTTTAGGACTAAATCGGCACAAAGACAAAAGGTTTAGGACTTTTTTGGCACTTTTCCCTCATTATTTGAATCCACAAGGAGGTTTAAACTATCAGTCCTCCATGCGTTGTTGCCCTGCCTTTCTTCGAGTGTTTAGCCTCATGTTGGTCTTTTTGCTTGTTTTCTATTTTCATTGTACTTATTAGTAATCGATTTAGATGCATGTTTGAATAAACCCATGTTGATTCTTCATCGTATTGGCTTGGATTGCGTGCCTGAATTTGTGATTATGTGCTGAATGCTTCTGTTCGATCTATGTATGGATCGTAGGAACTCGGCCATGTTTTGCCCACATAATGCATACCGGATCTCTTCCAACACCCGTTCGCATGTAGTCATGTTGCCTTACATATTCAATTCATGGTTATCTTATCTTCGCTTCAATTTCCTCCATTGTTCTGAATTTGTTTTCGTCACTTCTATGTGCGTCAAGAGGCGAGCAGTTTTGGTTCTATTTAAGTTCTGCCTGAAACCTACTTATTGAAACCTATTTAGAACCTACACCGCATACCTTGGAAGTCATCCTGGCATAAGTTCTAATGTCAATTTCAGGGTCTATCCGAAAATCATACGGAACTCTCATTAAATCTCTTGTGACAAGAAAAAGATGGGGCCATCATTTTCCCTTACCATTCGTTGGCTAAAAAGAAGAGAATTAGAAGAAAGAATCCAACATCCCTGCGATTACTCAAAGTTGGTTCAAAACCTTAAACTTTAAGTATTGTACAAAATTACTCATGGATGCAAATACTCTGATTGACATTGATTCTTTTCTTGCAAACGGCGCCCTATTTTATTTCCACCATGGTTTTCCCCACACACCTTCTAGAAAAAAGTTTACCAACTACTATAATAACCGATGTTTTGGGTTCTTTCATGTAAGCCACACTATTAGTGCTACATATATTTCTTAATGCAGGGAGTATTCACTTCTCTTCAAATCATGTATTCAACTACGCCTCACGCATTGTCATAAAACACTAAACCACAAGGATATTTGTAGGGGTCAATGCGGATAAATAGTCTCAATTTTAGGCTCTTGGTCAGGTTTCTAGTTCCTGATTTGGTTCTCTAGAAAATCAGAAACCAAACTACATCATATAGGTTCCTAAGAATAGGAAACTAGGAATCAGACCAACTCTCCCTAAAACTTGGAACCAGATCGATTATCCAATTTCTATTTCTACCCTGAAACCATGTTTACCCCTAGTGTACACTAACTTCAACACGAAGTCTAAATTTGAAAAGTCCTAAATTTACATTGATGATTTATTAGTGCAAATTTTCGTTAATGCACAAGTCTCGTTGCAAAGTGTGAGTGTGATTTGGGATCCAAATTATTGTGCATATGGAATATCGGTTGATTCAAGCATATGAGATTTAGTTCATATTCATTTCCACGTTTAGTTAATTTAGTAGAGAGTCATGACATATCATAAATTCACTTTCCTCATTGAGCATTAAGCACATCTTGGAGAGTTTATATTGAATTTACATTTATAGCTCACAGGGTCTTGTCCTGAGCCTTAATTAAAAGTTTTGTTTAATTTTGCTCGATACAACTCTTGTCCTCTATTTTTCTTGTCATTTATTTATTTCATTAGCTTTTTATTATTATTGCTTGGTCGTTTGTTTATTTATTTATTTATTTATTTGCTTGACTAAGTACGCATAGTCACTTTTTATATGTTTACAGGATTTAAGGAATAAAAATTGAAGAAAATCACATATAAATCGTTTTCTTATAGAGAAAATGTTATGGGGCTTTAGATTAATCTAGCGTAATTAAATCAACTTGCGAATCTCTAATTCACAAGAGTGAAATGCATTCCCATATCCTATTCGAGTTCTTAATAGACTCATAATAGGTTAGTGGCGGTTCCAAGATAATTTGAATTGCATAATTGAATTGAAATATCAAGTTGCGCTTGATAGGATTTTAGAGGGCTCGTGCTCAGTATAGACGCTACCTCGTACGAGAAACATCTCTTGTTTACTTAGTAATCCCTCATCAACTTACCTCGGGAATTTATTTGGCCCGTGGAAGGGTTGTGACAACAATCGATGTCTTTTTTCAACACTAGGTGGAGATGTGAAATTGTTTTGAGCCTTTTTCTTTAATTTATCTTTAGTCGTTTTTTTATAAGGGGTGTTATGAAAAACAATTATAGAACGGATGATCCATAATCCCTCCTTGATGACTATTGGATAAATAAAAAATGAATTTCGTTTGTTGATTGTAAAATCTTCAACATTTTGTTTATTACAACATTTTGTTAAAAGTTACAAAAAAGAAACATAATTTGTTATGATACGAGGATTCGTTTTTCCATGGACCATAAAACTACTGAATTCAATAAACCCTCCAACACAGAGATTATTTCCACCAATAAAAAAATTATTTATTGTACCCAATCTCGAATATGATACAATAGAGTAGACGATATGTCATTATGCATCATTTAATGGCCACCCACGGTAAGGGCCTGTTTGTTTGTGTTTCTCATTTCTGTTTATGAACAGATTTTCTATTTTTTTGTTCCCGGGAACAAAAAAAGAACAGAAACAAGAAACAAAAAAAAGTTGTTTCTTGTTTCTGGAACAACTTTTAAGAACAAATTTTCTCTCTCCACTCTTTTCTTTTCTTTTTCTTCTTCTTCTTTTCTTCTTCTTTTTCTTTGGTCGTCGCCGGCCTCGGCCATGGCCGGCGATCGGCCGTTGAGGGCCGGCGACCTCACCGGAGCGTCATCGGCCCCCCGGCGAGGTCAAGCGTTGCGGGCCCCCGGCGAGGCTCGGCCTCACCTTGGCGGGCGAGCTCGGGCTCGCCCAAATCCGGCGAGGCCGAGCTCGCCCGGCCACCGGCGAGGCTCGACCTAGCCGGATGGGGAGCCAAGCTCGCCGAGCCTCGCCCCGCGCTGGCCGAGCCTCGCCGATTGGGCGAGCTCGAGCTCGCCCAAATCGGCGAGGCCGAGCTAGCCTAGCCACCAACGAGGCTCGGCCTTGCCGAGTCACCGCCGGCGACGCCGACTGGCGGTGCCCGGCAAGGCCGAGCCTCGCCGATGGCTGGGCGAGCTCGGCCTCGCCGGGGGCTAGCAAGCCTCGCCGTGGCTGGGCGAGGCCGCCGGCCAAAAGCAAAAAGAAAGAAAAAAGGAAAAATAAAACAAAAATATTAAAAAATTAAAAGAAACAAAAAAAGAACACAAATTTACCAAACGTGTTTCTGTTCTTTTTTTATTCTCGGAACAAGTTTACCAAACGTGTTTTTCTGGTCAAAAATTGTTCCCCGGAACAGAAATAGTTTTTTCTATTTCTGTTCCCCGGAACAAAAAAAGAACAGAAACACAAACAAACGCACCCTAATTCTATCATTTAATAACAACATAGACAACACGGCAGCAGCAGCAGCAACGTCTTCGGTATCAGACAATACGGACAACACGGACAACACGGCAGCTGCAATGGCAACGTCATTGGCAGCAGTGGCAACTCCCACTTTGGCGGCGGCGGCCGCAACTGCCATGTGATCTTTATCTTTGAAATATTAACCTTCTGTTTCAATTCACGACGATTTTCGAAAATAACACCTCCGATTGTAGCGATGACAATGACTATGCTGACACATATCCACCTTAGAGTGGCCCAGCATATCGCATTGGTTTTAGGAAAATCAGGCTCGAACTGATGACTTCCACCACGTCAAGGTGACACTCTACCGCTGAGTTATATCCCTTCCCTGCTCCCATCAAGAAATAGAACTAACTAATCCTAAGACAAAGGGTCGAGAAACTCAATGCCACTACAACTAGATCAAGAATAAGGAGTCCAAATATATTCTAAATGAGACAAAGAAAAAGGGGTTAGAGACCACTCAAAAATCAAATACATAAGGGTTTTCTTTTGAGCTATTTCATACGAGATATTATTATGGCGAGGGATGATCAAAAATCCATAGCTATGATTCAAAATTATCTTGATTCATCCCCCCATGAGGAAGTGCCAAAACATTTGACTCTTCACCTATTTCAAATTTTCCTTTTTTGGATTTGAAACTTGCTCGAATTGGATCCTTTCGATTTAGAAATCGAAAATAGACTACACTTACGAAGTTGTTCCAACTTATTAATTGGCAAGCGGGAAGGGCTCGTGCGGCTACAGCAGGATTTGAAAAGGGAATTTTTAAAAAACCTCGCGAATTAACTTGGGTTACAGGTGTGGTTCTAACTGTATTGACCGCATCCTTTGGTGTGACAAATGCAAGTTTTTCTAAGTGTTGTTGCTTTTAAAAGATACCAAAACTGGAACATTCCATGCCATCGGAGGAGGGAAGTACTGAAAACCCGGACAATTTTGTGGACAATTATTGCTCTCCATCAGAAAAACTCTCTGAGAATGTACGTTAGAAGGGATGATCGAAAAACATGACGAAGAGTAGGGAAATTTCATATCGCGTACCACATAGTCATGATTTGATGTTAATGACATTCTTTCCGGATATAAATAAAGATTCATATCATAAAAAATTACAAATTATACGTACTTTTTTTTTTTGGTCACTAAAGACACTTCCCTTACTTTTTGTGACACAAATACCTTAAATTTCTTTTGTGTTATAATAATCCATAAACTTATATCAACATGACAAATATATTTTAAATAAAACTGAAATAAAATGTATACAAAGGGTTTAGGACATAGACTTAATTGGCATTGTTTGATCTTGACTATGTATTTGCAATTGCGTGTTTAGCGTATCCGCATGAGCGTTGGCCTTACTAATGGCCTCGCCAGAGTCGACAACTCAAGCCAGTAGAGTCAGAATGTTTAGAGCACCCCTTAAATGGGAGAAGTACACTATCAGTGCCATAAGTTGTGTACGGCGCTCACTTTGTTGCCAAAAGTTTCAATCGGAGGAAAAACGATCACTTTGGTGCCACCGATGAGAAACTCTGGCCAAAATGATGACGTGACTTTTATATTTAAAAAAAAATCAACATGGCTTGATAAACGACGTCGTTTTCCGTCCTCCATAAGAAAACGACGTCGTTTTGCCGTCCTAAGTGGATGGTCTCACAAAAACGACGCCGCACAACTCATTTTGGGATTTTTTTTTTTTTATTTGGAGATTGAAATTAGGGTTCCAATCCTCATCGGCCGCCGACCTAGCTCGCTCGGCCGCCATCACTCGGCCATCAACCTAGCTCGCTCGGCCGTCGTCGCTTGGCGACGTGAGGTTCGCACTTGAGCGAGATCACGGCCTTCAACTTGGCCACTCGGTGGCCAAGTCGGGGTCGGGGTCGGAGCCGCGGCTGCCAAGCGTGAGGGCCGTCAAGGACGGCGATTGGCCCATCACTGGCAGAGGCAGAGATGAGGGATGTGGACGGTTGAAGGGGGAGGAGGAGGGAAAACCATTGACTCCAGCGACGGTGCAGACGCCAGGGTCGTCGAGGGTGGGGGAGCAGAAGACGTTGGATTAGCCGCAGACGTCGGGGCCGACCCAGTTGGCGGTGAAGTTGTTGGGGTCGGAGAGGATGGCCTGCTTCAAGGCCTAAAGGGCGACGTAGGCGTTGCAGAGGCACGGGTTCTCGAAGGAGGCGGAGGGGTCGACGGCAACTTGCTCGCCGCGGTCGCCGAACTCGTCAAGGTAGTGGAGGAGGTGGTGGTGCTTGGCGGCGCCATGGGCGGCGGTGGAGAGGATGGCAAGGGAGCAAAAGAGGACGAAGAGGGCGGCGGTAGCCGAGATTATCCGGCAGATTTAGGGTTTAGGGTTTTGAATTGGGGGAGAGACACCAAACGATGTCGTTTTTGTGGTTTACATGCTGATTTGTACTCTCCGGCGAGGCACATCAGCGTCAAAAATTAATAAAAAAGTGTCACGTCGGATTTCCGGTTAATCGATAGGAGTTGGCACCAAAATGATCGTTTTTCAAACTTTTTGGCACTTAAGTGATCCGACGGAAACTTTTGGCACCAAAGTGAGCACCGTACACAACTTATGGCACTGATAGTGTACTTCTCCCCACCTTAAACACCCTGGATTATATGCAATCTCTCTCTTTCTTCCCTTTGGTCCTTTTGTTTTTTTGTTGGCCTTTTTAGTTCTCCATTTTCCTATTTATCTTTTTCTCAAGTGGTGTTTGCATGGTACCAATGTGGCGCTACAATTTCTCAAAAAATATTAAA
The DNA here is from genome assembly GCA_014182365.1 of Eucalyptus tenuipes. Taxonomy (NCBI): domain Eukaryota; kingdom Viridiplantae; phylum Streptophyta; class Magnoliopsida; order Myrtales; family Myrtaceae; genus Eucalyptus; species Eucalyptus tenuipes. Next base: position 23,045,602 of record CM024538.1, on the reverse strand, counting down.
AGTGCCACTTTGAATCCATACTGGATTTTTAACGGAGGTCTGGGATATAATCATGACAAAAAGTATATGTATCACACATACAAATTTTAAATTTTTTGTAATATAAAAAAAAGTTTAGGGTATTATTGTTGTAGTGAGTATAATCTAAGGTTTATAGTGGCATATTTCTTAGTTTGTGACCTTTTTTTATGATCAAGCTCCCATCTACGACCTACGACCCATTGTATGCACAAGATTCTTATTCTTTTAGAGTGTGTGCAAACATGTTCTCTTAGGCGGACATGATAACTATAATATTTTTTTGTTTGTTGTATTTTCTGTTTCTGGGAATAGGTTTGGAATAGATTCCGTTTGGTAACACAATTCTTTTTTTTTTTTTTTTACTTTTGGAATAAATTTTTAGTTTAGAAAATGGTTTGGAACAGAGAGAAATAAAAAATTTCACTTTTTTATTTCTAAAAAAATGAAAAAAAAAACTTTTCTCATCGTTTACTCTCGCTGCTACATAACTGCCCACCCGTTGCTGCCACCGGCTGCTTGCCAACCATCAAAGTGAGAGAAATCTTATATCATTATCAAATAGGTATATATGCTAAAAAAATTCGTCCAAAAAATAAAAATAGAAAAAATTATTTTTAGGACAAAATGATCATTACTTGCGTCCTTATTGCAAGGCATATCTTAGTCACCACTACTTTCTATCTCATGCACTGTTATGTGGGCCTGAAGCTGCAACGCTCTAGGTCGAAGACAGGAAGCAAAATGGAATTTGTTTCCCCTTCCTGATAAGCTTTAAGGAATTTTTTTTTAAAAAGTAATGGTCATACACTAAGCAAAAGGAGAGACAACTTTTTGTAAATTATAGGTTTGATCAAGGTCGGCCGATGTTCAATATAAGTATAGCTAAAAAACAAAGGCGTACCTTTTTTATTCGTGTACTTTTCTAATAGTGAAAGCTGCACATAAGAATGAGAGAATTGTAGCAAGTGCGTCCTGAGGACATAAGTTCTAAGAAGAGATGAAAAAAAGGAGAAAAATTATTTTAAAAGTCTTATATCTTTTGCACTTTTGTCAATTCAATTATAAATTCATTAATTTTTATCAATTGAGTCATAAATATTTTCACATTTTACCAATTAGGTTTTTAGCCGAAAATCTCTAATATGGACATTGACTAATGTTAATGTTGACAATTTTTAATAATATTTTAATTTTTTTAATTTATTTTTTAATTTTTTAATTTTTTAATTTTTTTTTTTTTCCCTTCCCATCTTCTTCCTCCCCTAGCTTGTTTGTAGGCCTTGGCAATTGCCTAGAGATGAGGGCCAGCAAGGTCAACCTCACCAACATCAAGTGAGCCACGCTCGCCCCTAGCGAGGCCGTGAGGTTTGAGTCTCGCCCTAGCACAACAAGACTCGACCTCTTAGCAATAGTAAGGTCAAGCCTTACTAGTGGCTAGTAGGAACAAGCTCGCTGGAGGCTGGTGAGGTTGACCTTGCTAGCCCTAACTTTGGCTGGTTATCAATTATCATCGAAGCCCGACGACTAGCTGGAGGAAGAAGAAGAAGAAGAATGGTTAAAAAAAAAGGAAAAATAAAATAAAATAAAATAAAATAAAAATTCTGTTAAAATATCAAACATTGTTCACGTTAGCATTAGTCACACCATGTAGGACAACTAGCATTCATGTTGGCGAATTCAGGTCAAAATTGACCAGATAGACTCAATTGACAAAATGTGAAAATATTTAAGACTTCAATGGCAAAATTTAAAGGTTTCTGATTAAATTAGTAAAAGTGCAGTAGGTTTAGAACTTTTTGAACAATTTTCCTAGAAAAACTTATTCAAGGATGGCGTAAGTTGGCCCAATTATTGAGATCCTCAGGTCCACCAATAAACTATGCAATATGTTTAGCAAATAAATTATCTCACCCATTCAAGATCTCTACTTGGACATCAACTTAATCTCCTAAACTCTATATAAGCATTTTTGTGATAAGTACACTAAGAGTGCCATAAATCTTGTGCGAAGCCCACTTGAGGGCCACAAAGTTGAAAATTCGAAAACTTAAGTACCATTGGCGATTTTTCTCATCAAAAAATCCAACATGGATGCCAGTCATCCTATATGCCATTATTGCTAGTGTCGACAATGCTGATATGAACATTTAATAAAAAATTCAAAAATTTTTAAAACAAATCAACGTTAGAATGGGAAAGTAATAAAAAAAAGCCACATAGGATGATTAGCCGGAAGTGGCATTCAATGATTGATTTTACTCCAATGTGGCACTTAAGTGAGCAAAAAAAAAGTTATGGCACTCTTGCTATTCTTACATAGAAAATTGGGGGACTAATCTTTAGACTCTATATTAGCACAAGCGTCATTTGAATCAAGCAATGAAATATCAACAATTATTGAGAGAATGACACCCCAACTGTTAAAACTTGGCACATGTGAACACATAAGTACCAAAACTTCCAAAAGATATACTTAAGTACCACTTTTTTAAAAAATTGAACACTTAAAGGCCAACACCGGCAATGCTTATCGGAAACCCGATGTGGCATTATTTTTTTAATAAAACCGATTACATGGATGGTTGGAGTGTTTAACTAAATTTCGACAATCCTTGTCCCAAAATGACGTCGGTTTGCCTCAAAATTTGATTTTTAACATAAACATTAATTAAATTAAATTAAATAACTAAATAATAAAATGAGAACCGGTTTTTAAGGCAGAAGACCAAAAAAAACGCAACAAATAAGCAAGGGCCTCCACCCCGTCACGATATTCACCGTCAACAGCGTCCGCCGAGCTGTTCGGCAAGTCCCATCTCCCTCCCTCTCCCTCTCTCTCTCCATTGTCCGTGGGGGTGGCCTGCCTGCTTCGATCCGATCGAGGTGATCATCTTCTCGAATTCCCTTCGCTTCTTCTCTCGTGTGGTCCGCCGATTCGTTGCCTGCTAGCGAATGTCTTTCCGGGTCGATGCTGTTTTGCGCTCGTGTCCTCGTGGACTAGTTGCTTGTCCCGAGGAAATCGTTTGTTGCTTGCGTTCTCTTTCGCTTTGTTGTCGTGTATGCTCTGTTGGGTCTCTTCTTCTGTCGGTCGTTGGATGGGTCGTTCGTCGGTGACGTCACAGCAGCTGAATTCGGGCCTGCGTCGTCGAGTTGGAGTGTGTATCTGTGTCGATCTTTTCTGTTCATGCGTGCTCATGGTCGGTGGAGCGGTGATTTCAGCTGTGATTGCTCGAATTTGAGCTCTGCAATGCCGGGCGTGTGTATTTCTTATTGAAGATTCTTTTTTTTACCCTCGGGGGTATCTCAAAGTTGTCGTCTATGGGATCGATTACTTGGGTTGGCGATGAAGTCAGATGATTTGGGGGTTTTGGTGATTTTAGGATCAAGAAATCGATGGGGACGACGTGGCGGCTCCTGCGCTCCCCGACGTACACGACGAAGTGGCCCTTGGGCACGTCCAGGGGAGGCCTTCTTCATCGCACGCGTGCTTGTTCTTGCTGAAGCTCGAGCACCGCCGCACAATCTGCTTGATCACCCCCGATTGAGAGAGCTTGCCAGATTTTCCAAGAGCCATTCTTTTTCTCTGTTTTTTTAACTAATGCGAGAGGTGTGGGAGAAGAAAAGATCGGAAGGAGGTGAATGAACTAGAGAGGAATTGAGTGGGTTTGTGGGGGGTTATATATGGTGGGACAAGGGAGAGGCCAGACCCATTAGGAGTCTATAAGAAGGAAAAAATTTAAGTTAGGATTATAATTTTCTTAGAAACAAAAAAAAAAAAATCAAACTCCCGCCCCATCTAGGCTACTCGACCCGATTCAAGATTGCCCTCTTTGTAAATGTGTTTGTGAATAACTAGTAATAACTCATAATGCAAAGATTCTCGATCCTTTTCTTATCGTTTATACATGAATTACTTTCTGTCTCCAAAGTTATGTTGAGAGATTTGATTTACTATGAAAACTAATCTGTTTTTGTAGAATCCTAATGTTATATAATTTTTTTTTCAGTTTTCAGTCAATGGATCAAAACAAAGACATATCAATGGAAGTAGAGGGACATAATAAAATGAGTCCACTCATGGAATTGCCATTCCATGGAGCTGATGAAGTGGAATCTGCAACCATAGGTTCGACAAACAAGGTGAGGGTACCTAACTCTCATACTGCTTCGGGTAAAAAGCGAGCTAATCAATCAGATTGTTGGGATCATTTTTCGAGAATTATAGATGAGAAAACACATAAAACAGTTAAGGTAAAGTGCATTCATTGCGGGATGGATTATGTGTATAATGTTGATCATGGAACCTCTACTATGTGGAAGCACTTGAGAAAGTGCAAAAAGTATCCCCGTACAGATAAAAAGCAAATGTTGTTTGCATCACGTGACAAAGATGTGGTTGGCGAGGTTGGGGAAAATACTACTACTGATAGTGTCTTAACGACATGGAAGTTTGATGAAGAACGTTGTAGGCATATGCTTGCTCGAATGATTATTATTGATGAGCAGCCATTTTCCAAGGTTGAGCGTGTTGGTTTTCGCGATTTTGTTACTGAATTGCAACCTCTTTTCCATCATCTTTCACGATTTACAATGGCAAGAGATTGTATGAAGTTATATCTAAGTGAAAGGACTTGTTTGAAAGCTTACTTTAGTAAGCTTAAATCTAGGATTGCACTCACAACGGATATGTGGAGTTTCATTCAAAACTTGAACTATTTGTGTCTTACTGCACATTATATTGATGAAAATTGGCAGTTGCAAAAAAGAATAATCAATTTTGTGATGATGCATAGTCACAAGGGTAAAGAGATTGGTAAAATGGTGGGGAAATGCATTTATGATTGGGGAATAGAAAGGAAGTTGTCCACAATAACAGTGGATAATGCAAGTTCAAATGATGTGGCCGTTAGTTATTTGAAAGAAAAATTTTCAGAAGAAGGATTTTTGATTTTGAATGGCGATGTTTTACATATGAGATGCACTGCTTATATACTTAACTTGATAGTAAGAGACGGATTGAATGAGGTGCATGATTCTATTACACGCATTCGAAACATAGTTAGGTATGTGAGGAGTTCTCCGGCGAGAGCTAAGACATTCAAAGCTTACATTGAGAGTGAGAAGATTGCATACAATGGTTCGGTCTGTCTTGATATTGCCACTAGATGGAACTCCACTTACATGATGTTAGACACCGCCATAAAGTTCAAGAAAGCTTTTAAACGAATGGAAGATGAAGATATATATTTCTTAAGGGAAATTGACAATGATTCTCCTGAAGATGAAGATTGGGAAAATGCCATCATTCTTTCTAAATTTCTGAGACGGTTTTATGATACAACCAAAAGGATGTCGAGTAGTTCATATATTACTTCAAATGGTTATTTTGAGGAGATAGCTAAGTTGTACAAGTATTTGAATAATGCGGCGAATTCTTTAGACCCAAAGCTTCAAGCTATGGGTTTAAAAATGAAAGAGAAGTTTGACAAGTATTATGGGAGTTTGGATGATGGCATTGATTGCGGTTGCATTGGATCCTACAAAGAAGTTGAGTTATGTAAAGTTCTGTTTTGAACAAATCTATGATGATGAAGCAAAAATTGATGAGATGCGTGATAAAGTGAAGGTTGCCTTGGAGAATTTGTATAAATCTTATGAGCGATCTTCTGTTGGCTCTTCTAGTACAGAAAAATTTGGTGATTCAAGTATGAGTAATAGTAGTAGTGCTTCCAATGTTGATATTGATGACAATGATTGTGAAATCGATGCTTGGCACAAAAGCTTTCTCCATGCAAAGAAAAGTGTTGGATGAAAACAAATCTGAGCTTGATCGGTATCTTGAAGCTGAAAGTGAAGATATCCTTAATATTGATCTTTTGATATGGTGGAAGAGTATGGGGTCAAAGTATAAAATCTTATCTTTGATGGCTCAAGATGTTTTGTCTATTCTCGTGACTACTGTTGCTTTAGAGTCGGCTTTTAGTACATTGGGACGTGTACTTGATGGCTTTCCAAGTTCTTTGACTCCTAAAGTGGTGGAAGGTTTAATTTGTACTCAAGATTGGTTGAGAGCTATTCGCGTGCCAATTAATGTTGAAGAGTGCATCGAGAATGCGGAAAAGTTTGAGGCGGGTAAGTTATATATATTTCTTTCTATCTTGTAATTCATTCGCATAACTATCTATTAAGTGAATGCCTTATTTAATCTCTTTTTTCTTTTTATAGATTTGAATTGTCTTACCAAGGACATTATCATTGGAAAATAAACTTCATTTTGTGGAAACTCCGATTTTGTGGTAAGTAAATAGACTTTATTAAATCATAACTTTTGCATGTCTCTAGAGCATGGATTCTTGTTGATTTTTCTTTATATATGAATTTTAGGTTTTTGTCAGAGATTTTGTATCACGTGCACGTGGAACGCAAGGCCGAAGAAGGAGAAGAAGATCGAGCGCATCAAGGACAAGGTTGATATGTGATCAGCCAAAAATTGTCCTACAACTAGTTAATTGGCTAAATTGCTAGCTTGTATATTACTGGAATATGAGAAACTCGATGTACCTTGTGGGATCTGGGGATGCGAGATGGTCGAATTATATACTTGGTTGTTTTTTCAAGGGGGGTCCAAATTTTATACATGTTCCCAATGAGTTTGGTCGAAGGATGTGTTTGGTCTGGCCTTTTTGTTTCAGCAGACAACTCATCTAGACTTGCTTCTCTAAGGTTAATATAAAGATTTAGCAATTTTTATAAAACGGGTTCCAATAAGGGCCACCGTTGGTTGGGCAAGGTCGTCGCCTAGCCCCACCACAACCAACGGCGGCCCTTGGCTTGATCTAAGCAAGGGCTTACTCAATCGGGGAGGTCACGATCCCTCATCCCAGATCTAGGTGAGGGCCTATAGGGCCTTGCCTACAATCAACCAAGGTCGTCGGCCATTGACTGGAGCACGATGACTCTGGTTGGCCCTCGCCCTACTATCATCGGCTCTTTTTGGCAATGGTTGGGCCGTGGTAGCAGCGAGGGCCATGGAGGCCCTTGATGATTTGCTATATTTTTCTTTAAAAATTTAGTTTAATTATTATTTATATTAAAAATCAAATTTGGATCAAAACGACATTGTCTTGGGCTTATCTAGCCATGTCAATGCCACGTGAATAATTTCTTTTAAAGAATTGTCATATCTTTTAAGAATCTTATCGGAAAAAGCCACATTAGCTGTTTGGCTGGAAATTTTTGCCGTTGGCACTTAAGTGTTCATTTCTTCTTCAATTTTGGCACTTGAGTATACCTTTTGAAAGTTTTGACACTTATATGTCCACCCATACCAAGTTTGGCACTTGTGATGTCTTTCTTGCAACAATTATTTTACGAAATACATCTATGGAAGTATCATGTAAAAGCAGGGGATAAGGAGGCTGCTTGTCAAGCCAGACTAACCATGATATTTCTGAATATGGGCTAAAGGCTTTTAAATCCAGCAGTTTTGAGTTTTGACTTCACTTTTCTTCTCTACGGTAGCATCAAAGTTTCTCTGCCATCATTTAACCCTAGTTTACAAGGTGTTGCTCTTGTTTTTAATGCTATTTTAGGAGATTAAGTTGATGTTCGGTTAGAGATCTTGAATTAGTCATGATCTAAAAGTCGAAAAAATTGTCCAAAAGGTATTAAATCTATTGTCCTGCTGTCAATCTAGTTATAGACTTTTTAATTTTACCAATTTATTTCTAAACTTTTTAACGATTTTGCAATAGTTCTTCTAATCAATTTTGGCTAGAGATCGTTGACGTCGACATCGGCAGTGTATATGGCACGGCTAACAATAGCCATTATGTTTGTTATTTCCGACCAAATATATCCGAGAGTATATATTGACAATTAGTCCAAAGTTTTAGGAATAAAATGGTAAATTGTTACAATGTTTAAGACTAAAGTGACAAAATTAAGAGCTTGATAATTGAATTGGTTGCCATACAATAGATTTATTAGTTTTTAGACAATTATTTCCATAAACGTCTTCTTACTTCTATTAGCTATTTACAAATTGTAAATTCTGCAAGCGAAAAAAGAGAAAGAAAAGAGAACTAAACCACTTATTCAAAATTCGGAGTGCAAAAGAAGTGCGGAAAAAATATCATACTTTTGCTAAAGTCGAAGATGCCCAACATTGAAATCCCATCTCGTCTTGTTACAAGAGTATAATATTCCTTTTCCAATTCAAAATCCCATTTAACAGAGAGAATAATTGTCAATACCAGGAAAGAAGAGTAAAAGAGCATTTTTTTTTTTTTTTACTCTGTTCAAAAGAGAAAAAAGCATGTATTTTTTGGTCGATAAAAGAGCATGTTACTGAGCACTTCCTTTGCCCGATCACAATGATGGATAGGCTAGTGAAAGAGTGCAATTGCTATATCCTTATAAGTAATAGCACATGCGCGCATTATCTTGCTCTAACTTCGAAGGCATACAAAGTTAAATTCAGCACACACATTCCCCTTTCACCTCCAAACGCATTAAAATCACACTAAAAAAAAAAAAAGCAAAAACAAGCACGAGCCACACAACGAAGTTGCCCACGACACCTTTGGATGTTTATTAATTTCTGGGAAAGGGATCCCAACTCAAGAGTTCCCTCCACGGGTTCAGAGAGTCCATGTTGAGAGAATCACATTGGCCGGCTTACGTTTCAGTTTCAGAAAGCACATGCTCGCATGATGATCATAGCTAATCATTCTAAAGAAACCGGGAAATTCATTTTATTGTTGTTTGTTAATTTTTAATCTCACCCATTACCGGATCACATGACAAGAAATTCCACATAAACTTTCCATAACTTGTTCCATGTATTGAGTGGGTTCCTCTATGCAGGTTCTCCTTCCTGGCAAATGCAGGGAAAATAATACTAAAACCAATAGGTAAATCCTTAAATGGAAGCATGTGCTATTTTATTTTTTATTACTATTTGCGAGATTCATGATAATCAGGCCCGTGTTGTTGACCTACTACTGCATGCGAAGATGCTCTCTAACTATGAAGCAATTGTCGTCTTCAATGCTTTTTGAGTCGTGCGCTTTTAGGTGGGCCCGAAGCTGCACTCTAGGTCTGGGACAGGAAGCCAGATTGATTTTTTCTTATTCCTTCCTCATACGCTTAAGGCAAATTTAAAAGTTGTAATGTACACGTTTCTTATTTGTTTTCTTTATTGATTTGGCGAATATAAAGTGGTTGATTACATAAAATGTCGCCTAACAACTAGACAAAGCATGGAATCAAGAAAGTAATGCACATAAACAATAAAAAGGAACTTACTACTCTTTCTAAAAATTCCTTGTTTACTCGTTGTCAGCTAATGTTTGATATAGGTATAGCCAAATTAGAAGCTATTCGATTTGTTTTAATCTCTATGTATTGTAACAAATCAATCTTTTCAGCTCCACCAAAAAAATAAAAACAAGAGTACAGTGCCCATCATTGTCGTGTCCAAAGTGACAAATTGATGTACCTTTTCTTCTTCGTGTGTTCTTTTTGTAGTGAAAGCTTTCTATAGGTAATAGATGTGCATAATTATATTTAAAGGGAATGAGAGGATTATAGCAAGTGATTCTTGTCCCTTGCAGACTTTGGAGTAAATTCTAAGAAGAGAAGAAAACACAGATTCTAGGACGATATAAGTGGGCCCAAGTTATTCAGACTAGTGTTCTTTCAGGCCCATGCACGTACTTTGTTGTCAGCTTGGATTGAACCTACTTGTCTTTTTATTCCCCGATGCTTCTAAGATGATCTTTGAAAATCAATATTTATTGTGGAAGCAGCACATAGTTGCAGAAAATTGGTGGCCGATTTAGATGGTGCCCCTGCCCTCCAGATTTTTTTATGAAGATTGAAGAGTAACATCTATTTAGGCTTCACTGGTCTTGCAAAAGACATTTTCTGGAAAAACTTAATTCTCGTTTTCCAGCATTTGAATCACTTAGGAAAGTGAATTAACGAAAAATATTTTCTTAATCAATGAAAATTTATACTTAAATTTAGGAAAATAATTTCCTCTTTAACAAACCGGAAATTATTTATAAAATATGACTATAAATAAGATGTTGAACTAGAAACTATATGCTATGGCATGGAAACCCAAACTCTGGTTCTCGGGTCAGTGGCATTTAGGAGCAAGTCTCCCGCTTGGGCCTAGGCTCAGGTCCATAGAGGCTGGGGACATGACTTCAATGCACAAATCCATCGAGGCTAGGCCTGAGGTCCTAGTGCCCATGCCCAAGCCTCGGCACCGGGGCTTGGGGCCTAGGTCAACAAAGGACGAGCGTGGGATCTTGGCACCTTGCCCAAATCTATAGCACCTAGGTGTAGGTCCACAAAGGCTATGCCAAGGTCCTTGTAGCTTGAGCTAGGGTCCCTAGTGCCCAAGCCAGTGTCTATTGAGGCCAAGGCTTGTGTGACACCCTAAAACATCATGTGCGACACTTATGCTTTCCAAAATTTATTTCATAATTATTGATAGCATGCAGAAGCATCATAAAATTTTCACAACATCCGGTACAAGAAATCACACGAGTTTAATAAATACACATCTTCTATCTTTATACAAATGTCAATATTTACTATCTTAACACAATAAAACACATGAGTCCTAAGAAGAAGATCGGGTCACCTAAATTATCACTCCATTCCTGCCCCAAAAAGTTGCTTGTACATGAGTCGAGTTATTCAGTATGGATCGATAACCTCACCCATTGACAAACCATCGCCATTGAAACCAAGAGGATCATCGAAACCCCCAAGGAGTCCAACAAACTCCCTGTTGGCCCATACATTGAAACTATAGTTAATTATTGCTAACGCCGATTTGAGTATAAGTACACGTTGGTATTCATAATCAAAATATACAAGAACTCCAAAATGTAGTGGCAAAGGGTGATCCATTCTACAAAACTCAAAAAATAAGGAGTGAGTTAGAATTTAGTAAATGAATTTCTAAATTTAAGTTAGGAGATCATCTTACCACTAAACTCAATACCAACAAATAACCTAAGTTTCAAGACAAGTACAAAATAACCATTTATGAAAAATGCAGGAGTAGATGGCGTGTTACATTTCCTATTATGATAACAACACTACATTATATTATTTCATAATGCGCATATACCACATAGTAACTCACTGACATACATAGGTGAATTCATGCTTGTCACCGGACAAGATACATCTCGATTCACGAGGCATCTTGAACACTTCCGTGGCATTCCAACTTTGTTTGGTGTGCAATTTAGTTCATTCTTACCTCATTCACCATCCCAAAAGCCTACTAGGAGTTACTCATTATCCAAGCCCTCTAGCCCTGGTAACCACTCTCTACCTTTATTGGACTAAGTCATTGCAGCCCATCAGCTTTCACCAGGTTTGTCCACCAACCACACAGCTACTAAAGGAGGTCCCACTTTGGCATCTTTGGTTTAGCTCACTTAAGGCATAGTTCGTTTTGGCTCGTCTCATGCCGGGCCTCATGGTTTTGTCCTTTCTCATGCAATTATTGATAAACAAATAATTACATGCACTTCAACACATAGACCCTTATTCTCTTCTCAGTATGCTATCATTTGATATTGGCTAACAATATCACCTAGAGGTGGGTGAATATGTGATTTCAAGAAACTTGACTTAAAATGCAGAATTAAAAGTATCAAGTGTGAGATTAACGTGACCTAGGAAAATAGAGTGTTGAAAATCGGGATCTAGTTATATGAAGGGACAAAATGCAGTGCTTCTATCACATAATAAGTAGATATGGTCAGAAAGATAGAGAACAATGCACAAGAACTTTTAGTGGTTCAGCTTGATGTAAGCTTATGTCCATTCTCCCACGCTAATAATTCACTGACTAGATTCCACTAGAGATCTTCTTAAAGTTACTATAGAATGCATCACTTATACTCAAGCACTTCTTCTCGAAGTTGGTGCTGCTTATACCCAAACTAATTGACCTCTCTATCTCGTACCTAAACACAAACTATAACGCTGTCAACACTTGTCGAAAGATTACAAATATAATACTCTTAGAAGACAATGTAAAGATGTAAAGCTATCTAAATTTGGATTTTATGAACTCTTGATTTTACTACTTAGCATCCAAACTTCCCATTGGACAATCTATACAGGATCAATCTCCAAATTAGCTGTTAGATAATTGTTGAGAAGATCAATTAATCGTAGAAGTCAATCAATTATAATTCCCGTAAATTTGGTCGCCCATACAATGAACTCTTAATTTTCAAAAGTAGAGTGGCTTCACTATGGAAAGTATCTTGCCTGCGGGATGATTGTCAATCAATCAAAGATATCTCATGTGATTGAATAAGTCAAGTGGGTAATCTTTAAGATTGAGATCAATCAAAATCTTCTAATTTAGGAATCCCTACCAATTTGCAAGTTGTCAAAGGTTGAGATAAAATATCTCAAAATAATAAACTTGAAGTTTGTGACAAGATTGTTGTCATACGTAATTTGAGTGTTTTGCTTATATCGACATTTATGGTTATATCCGGCTTTCCAGTTATCCGATTATATCGGACTTTTTCCAGGCTTTTGCTTCTATTAAACCTTCGTAGTAGTTTGCTTGTCTCCAGCTTCCATAGTATTACGTTGATATCCACTCAGTACGTTGTTAATATTCACTCAGTATGCTGCAAATATCCAGCTCCCGTAAACTTTTGCTTATATCAAGGTTCTTTCTTCTAGTCCTTCAAAGTATATTGGCAATTGTAGCCCTACTTCACCGTTCACCTATCCATGGTACCTCTAGCTTGTAGACACCTCTATGCCCAATGCCTCGTTCACCATTGATGGAACAATGTACTCATCGTCTTTAAACAATCTTGTTAGGACACTATCTACATAACAACTTGGGCATTTTACACCTGATTTATTTAACCATTAAATACATTAGTAGCCTTTGATATTATTGTCATTTTCAAAACATCATAAGGGATTTTCCAACAATCTCCCCATTTTTTATGATGATAAAACAATCGAATGTACAATCATACTTTCAAAGATATTGAAATTTGTGTACATGAATAGTAAATGAAATTGCATATCTTATAAAAAATAAATTAATTTGAATTTAGGAATAATATTAATATTAATATTAAATAAATTACTATGCAATAAATTTACTCTTTGTATCATCGTTTTATTCAAATTAAGCACACTTATATAGTAAAATATTTTCAAGGTTTATAAACTTTGCATTAATAACCCCAAATACACTCGTGCCACATATATCCCAAACTAATTTTTCTGTCATAAAAACTCTTAAACTAGTAAACCCTGTCACATTTACCCCAAACTAACTTTTGTATCATAAAAAAACTCCCAAACTGAGATCCTTAGAAAAACTCTAGATTTATCACAATGTGAGGTAAATGAGACACGATTATATCAATTTTGGATAAATGTGACACAAATATACCGGTTTAAGGTTTTTTATGACACAAAAGTTAGTTTAGGATATATGCAGTACATGTGTACTGGTTTAGAGTAAATGTGGGTTTGCAGTTGATATCTAGGTTGAACTATGTAGAGTAACATATAAGTGCACATCTGTTTTGGAAAGTTTCGTTTTTTTGCCACAATTTTGGAAGTAGCATGATAAGAGAAAGGAAAATGATTATTTGACGGCACCGAAACTATTTCAAGATTAATGGCGCCGTCACCACCACTAATTTTCTCGTGGAACCGGGAAACTTGCATACAATGAAATGATAGACAACTACAAGCGAAAATATATCAGCAGTGAGAATATTTTATTAATGTTAATGTAGTGATCTGCTAAATTAAAAAGAAGAAAAGCAATCAAAAATAGGTTAGTTTGCGAGAATAATCAAGAGATCATTAAGCATTACAAATTACAATGGCTCCTTATTCTTTGTGACCAATTTAAGTAGGTCGGAAGTGCTCCCAAATTTACGTATCCACTATACGAAATTAAAAATAAAATAAGAAAAGATTATAGTGTCGATAGTGGACTAGTGGCAGGACTACTAGTGTCAAGAAGATATCACTACCTCTTCGTTTAGTCATCCATCTTTTCTTATAGTGGTATGAACTCCATTGTCTTAAAGGGATGCATGTCAAATAGTTGATTTTCTTGCGATCTGTTCTGCCGTTATCCATGTTAATGGATTCCAAGACTCTAAAATGATTGGAAGTTTACAATATACCGTATATATTTTTAAGCACTTAAATTTTTTTATCATTTGATGTTGGAGCAATATATTTATCATTTAGAAGTTGCACTTCTGTTTCTTATAATTTTCATTAATTGAACATTATCGATTGGATTTCATTTCTTTAAATAAACTAGAAGGATCCCATTCAACGGGGCTTTCGCTCTTTCGGTTTCCCACCCCTTAGAAATGGAAGCCCGTGGCCCCAACAGTATCGTCACAGATTAATGAACCGTCAAGCTAGCCAAGATCTTACGAGAAACAATTGATGTTAATTTCCAACGCAAGTTATTCTTATTTTTTGCTATTCTGTTACACGGGGTGCTTCTAAGAATCTTTGAGAACTAATCCCCAATCTCACGATGACAGTCAAAGAAGGCAAAAATAAATCTCGTCAATTGATCATTAAACTATAAAGATTTTGTGTATCGCAACATGATGCATAAGAGTCACGAAGAAATGCAAATAGTTATAATTCATATTAATTTGAAGATCCATGATCATAGAACTGCCGAAATTTAATAAACTCTTCATCACTATTTTATTTTTTTCATCCAACACAATTATTTACCGCATCAAATTTCCAATATTAGACACTAGAGTAGACGATCTGTCATTATACATCATTCAAGTTTCACACAGAAACATGCACAAAAGCTTCCACATTGTTGTCCTTCGGAGAAGATCCCTTACGACAACGACTAGCTTCCGCCGTCCATATCTAGGGAGATTTTCGGTTTTATCGAAAGGGTGACCCCTTTGCCATTAGGACCACGATTATTGTAGAAGAGGAAACCACAGATTATGACGACGATGACTACTATGCCGACGATGACCCATCCCGGAGTATCCCACCATGAAATGTTGTTGTCGTCAGACGATGCCGGATTTGGAACAAATGAAGGGGGGAAGTACTGGTAGCCCGGACAGTTTTGTGGACAGTTATTGTTCTCCATCAAGAAAACTCTCTGTAGTTCCATCCAAGCGATGAGTTTACAAACATACTTTGAAGCATCAATTCATACTAGAAAAAGAAGTAATTCTTCGAAAAGAGGGTGGTACTTTGTTAGAAAAGAAACACTTTTTGATCACATAGATCAAGAAGATTGTATAACCACGAGAGCGAGATGATTGAACAGTATAAATCGAAGAGTCGAAGGAGGAGCTGGCGCATACCTTATCAAGAAGAACTGAGCAAACCAGTGCACGTGATGTTCTTGGTATGATTCCCACACAACCTCCAAAGAGGCGCGAATTTTCATTAGGTGGCCTCTCATTATAAGGGGGGCCTGTTTTGGTCAACTCGTCAACAGTTTTTCTTTTTTTTTTCTTTTTTTTTTTTTTCTTTTTAAGTGACGATGTACGAAAGAAGGAAGGATTGAAAATGAGGTGAAAGAGTTGGGAACATGATTATAACACAACATCACAATTTATCGTGGAACGAGTCTTTTGTCCCCTACCCCATTCCCAAGTAAAAGAAACCCTAATGCACTTTCAAACTGGCAACGTGAATAAAATAACATTATAGAAAAAGAACACTCTTGGCAGGCTCTTCTCCGTGGCAAATGGAGGGGCAATACTAAGACCAGTATGCAAATACTTAACTGGAAGCATGGGCATTTTTTTTTTTTTGAAAAAATACTACGGAAAAATCAAAATTATACTCACTAGGACATTAATTATTCCAAACTTCTTTTTCTATCATCGAAACTTCAAATTTGTACGCATATAATACATATATCCTCTATCACAATTCTGTCCTAAGATTGCCCTTTAAAAATCTGAGGTCCTATTATTAATTTTTTTGTCACGGACAAGTGACTCTGATGTGGCGCAACTAAAAAAAACAGAGGAAGAAAATTCAAACCAGAGGACAGAGAGAGACTGCAGATGCTCAGGGGTGGTTAAAGGACATCGCCGCTGCCGTTTCGGCTTTGTTGGCAAGGGCTATCGACCCCCCGTGGGCCCTCAACGAGGGTTGGCTGACGCTCACATTACCCAAATGTAGACATCTTGCCCATACTTGGATGTGCCCAAATCAGATAAAGGCTTCCACAGTAAGCCCCGGCAACCTGTTACCGCCTCTTCATCTTCCCTTCTTCCGGACCTCTCTGCACTCTTTGAGCTCGACACCATAAAGGAGCTCCATCGCAAATATGAGGTCGAGCTCAATGTAGGGTAAAGCTTTATCCCCCGATATAAGTTTGAGCTCCTTGCCACGAGCATAGCTTGACCCAGATCCAAGGTTGACCTTGAAGCCGCAAGCAAAGCTCAACCTACATGGTGTTGAAGCTAGATGTCAGCTCGAGCTTGACACTGCAGCAGAAATGGCGGTCCTTGAGCTCGACGGCCATGGATGTGAGATTATGTGGAACCATAGCCAACTATTCTAAAAGTATTATGAAAACGATGTTTAATATTTAATTATTTCAACACTTACCCTCACATTTAGTATGATCTTTTTGCTTAGAACTAAGCGTGGATATATTTAATTGGGAAGGCAAATGAGGCCTAGTAAGATTTGAACTCGGGACTTCCAACTCTAATACCATATGAGATTTTATGGAATCATAGCCAACTGTTCTAAAAGTTTTAGTTTTAGATGAAGAGGTGATTTAATATTTAATTATTTCAACAATGGTCAATAGAGAATAGAGAAACAAGCTGTAGAGATACAGAAAACAAAGAACAAAGAGGGAGAGACGAGTATCATCGGGTTGCCTTTGACCAAAGAGGGGGTGGGCACGGCAAATGCAGGGGAGGCGGGAAATGTGGGGTGTGGCGTCTGAGGGCGTTATAGCGAATGTGACACTGCATGCACTTGCAATGGAGTTGTGTCTACTTTTCTAAAGAGAAATACTACGTTTGTCACAAATTGTGAGCATGTTCGAGTTGTTGGAAACCGGTTTTTCTGTTCAACGTCAGCACATGTTGCTCTTCCCTGCCCTGTGCCAACTTTTGCATCTGCTTTGCTCTAACCATAGACAACAAGTGTCAAGGGCATCCATGCAAGCGTTGGCCGATCCTCACCGATGGCCTGAAGGAGCCGACGGCTCTCACCGGCAAAGTCAGAATGGTGGCGGAGCCCCTTAAACACCCCTAACCGTCATCTCCCCCCTCCGATTCGAAATTTCTATTTTTTTTTTTTTTTTGTTGGTTTTTTAAGTTCTCTATTTTCTTTTTAATCTTTTTTGGAAGTGGTGTTCGCATGGCACCACATCAGCACCACTTTCTTATGAAAAAACATTGAAAATATTACATTTGATCCATGCAAATTTTTAACGATGATCTTGGGCGAAAGTAATAAAATTTTAGGAATTTTTACCATATAAAAAAGAGGGTTTTGCTAGCATAACAATCTTTAAACTACTGTGAAAATAATAGTTTATTGTGAATTACAAATTCTCAAAAAAGTAAGCCACGCAACAATTTATAATTATTCATTATTTGATTTTTTATAATTCGGAATAAACTGTTATTCTAATAGCAGATTAAAAATTGTCACACAATCATTTATAAAAAAAAAAATTGATTTATTAGCATCATGAGGAGCATAATTTGGGATTTCTATTGGTATTTTCCCTTTCTTAATTTGCGAGATTCGCGTTGCTAACGCACGGCCCAATGCGTGCATAAGATTTTTTGTATTCCTTTGGACCGCATGCGAAAATGCTCCCTCACTATGAGTATATTCGCTAAGATTTTGGCGCGAGGTAGATAGACATCAATGACCTCGGCGCATGACCTCGTGGTGCTGAGGCTACTGGCTAGGCGACGTCGCCGGGGTCATTTTGGAGAGCACGGCCGAAGGGTGACGCCACTTTTGCTTATTGCTCGGAAAAGGAAATTTAAAGCGCCGTCCTGTAAACGGGAGAAAAGGCAAAAGTGATTCGGATAATTTAGGGTGCGTTTGTTTGTGTTTACGTTGCTCAAAATTGTTAGGGAACAGAAATAGAAAAAACTATTTCTGTTCAGGGGAACAATTTTTTACCAGAAAATGGCGTTTGGTAAACTTGCTCAGGAATAAAAAAAAAACAGAAACACATTTACTAAATTTGTGTTCTTTTTTTTTTTTTTTTTTTTTTAATATTTTTATTTTATTTTCTTTTTTTCTTTTTTTTTTTTTTTTCTTCTTTTGGCCGGTCGCCGAGGCCTCGGCCATGGCCCGGCGACCAGCCGATGAGGGCCAGCTACCTCGCCCGGCCACGGCGAGGCTCATCGGCCCCGGCAAGGCTTGGCCTCGCCGGGCCACCGCCGTGTGACGCCGACTTAGCGGTGGCCGGCGAGGCCGAGCTCGCCCGGACACCGGCAACGCTTGGCCTCGCCGAGCATCTAGCTAGCCGGCCTGGCGGTGGCCCAGCGAGGCCGAGCCTCACCGGTGGCTAGGCGAGGTCGGCCTCGCCGGGGGCCGGCGACACTCCGGCGAGGTCATCGGCCCTCGACAGCTTGGCCGGCCCTCGACGGCCGGTCGCCGACTATGGCGGAAGGCGGCGACCGGCCAAAGAAAAAAGAAAAAAAGAAGAAAAAAGAAAGAGGAAGAGAGAGAAAAGTTATTTCTCAAAAATGTTCCGGGAACAAGAAACAAGTTTTTTTGTTTTCTTATTTATGTTCCAAATTTGTTCAGGGGAACAAAAAAACAGATTTGGAACAAAAACGCAAACAAACGCGTTTATATTCTTTTTTAGTTTCCGGGACAAAAAAATAGGAAATCTGCTCATAAACAAAAAAAAAAAAAAGAAATACAAACAAACAAGCCCTTAAGATCCCTATTGATTCGAGTAACTTAGATCCCTATCCCACTAAAGAGATTAGATTAGAGGCCATAGATCCCCGGTCAACACAGAATTAATTTACACCTAGAAAAATAAGAATGTCCCACAGAAAAGTCATGCGCCACAAAAAAGTTCTCATCAATCGAACCAATTACTTAATGAATTTTAGAGAAAAGTGGACGTGCCTTGGGGCCAATGAAGTTGAGGCGGCGGTGATGGATTTTTAAGGCACAAATTTCCCGATTGCATCAGAATATTTCCTGGGTCATGTCTAATGAGATCCAAATTCCATCATAATTCCAAATTAAAGGTTAATATTAAGAAAAAGTCCAAATTAATGTATATAATAAATTTACTTCAAATTAATTTTTTAATCATAAAAAATCTCAAATTAAAACGAAAGGTAATCAAACCAGGCACCACGACAACAAGAGTCACGGCAGCCACTACAGCTAGACGGCACCTTTTATGGAGGGGAGACCGGAGCAGCCAACTTGCGGTTTTAACCCCCATTCCCCGTAATCATTGTCCCATAACAAATGTCGAGCCACTCACTGTCCTAAAGTAAAGATTCCTCTCGCACGAATCGATTAAGCGTGCTTTCGGTAGCCATTGAGTACAGTGCTAATCATTATTTGTGTCCGCAAGGAGGTTTAAATTATCAAATACTTTATGTGTCGTTGTCCTTGCCTTTCTTTGAGTGTTTAGCGTCCTACTGGCCTTTTTGCTTTGTTTTCTATTTCCATCGTACTTATTGCTAATGGATGTTGTTGCATGTTTGAATAAACTCTTATTGAGTCTTCGTCGTATTGGCTTGGATCGCGTGCCTGGATTTGCGACTATGTGCTGAACACTTCCGTTCGATCTATGTATGGATTGTAGGAACTCGGCCATGTTTTGCCACATTATGTATCCCAGGTCTATTCCTACTCTTGCTCGCAGCATGTAGTCATGTTGTCTTGCATGTTTAATTCATAATTATCTCATCTTCGCTTCAATTTCCTCCATTCTTCTATAATTGTTTTCGTCGCTTTTCGATGTGTCAAGAGGTAAGCGATTCTGAGTTCTATCCAAATTCTACTTGAAATCTACCCATCATAACCAGTTTATCATTTTTTTCAAACTTAGAATTTACCTTATATATCCTGAAACCCAACCTATTATAAATTCCAGGATCAATTCCAGGATTTACACGGAAACCATGCCGACCTCTCATTAAATCTCTTGTAATAAGAAAAAGTCGAGATCATCATTTCCCCTTACCATTTGTTGGCTGGTACAGAGAGAGAGAGAGAGAGAATTTGAAGAAAGAATCTATCGTCCTTGTGATTACTCAAAGTTGGTTCAAAACCTTACACCTTCAACATTATATAAAGAGTTTTGTCAGCATAACAGTTTGTGGGCTATAATAAGAATAACAACTTATTATAAGTTACAAATTTTTGAAAGAGTGGGTCACATATAACAAATTATAATTATTTGTTATTTGGTTTATATAATTCAAAATAGACTGTTATTATCATAGTAATTTAAAGACTGCCATCTAATCATTCCTTTTGTACGATATTACTCATGTATGCAAATACTCTAATTGACATTGCTTTTTTTTTTCTTGCAAACGACGCCCTATTCTGATTCCACCATCGTTTTCTCCACATACCTTCTAGAAAAGATTTTTACCTACTACAGTAACGGATGTTCTAGGCTCTTTCATGTAAGCCACACTATTAGTGCTACATATATTTGTTAATGTTGGGAGTATCAACTACTCTTCAAACCATGTATTCAACTATCCCTCAAAGAGACGCATTGTCGTAAAGCACTGAACCACAAGGATATCTGCAGACGTTACTGTAGATAAAAAGTCTTGGTTTTGAGCTCCCAGTTCTCAAATATCAACTCCCAATTCGATTCTGCATAATACAAGTTCCTAGAAATGGGGAACCAGGAATTAGAACAAGTTTCTTCAGAACCTCAAACTAAACCAAATTCCGCCAATCCACATAATATCGATGGGACTCGGTTTGGTTATCCAGTTTTATATTTTATTCAAGAACAATGCTCACTCTTAATGTACACTAGCCTCATCTTCGTAGGAAGTCAAAATTCTAAAAGTCCTAAATTTACATCGATGGTTTATCGGTGTGAATTTCCATAAATGCATGAGTCACATCGCAAAGTGTGATTTGAGGTCCAAATTACTGTGCATATGGAATATAGGTCGATTCACACATGTTAGATTTAGTTCATATTTATTTCCACACTTAGTTAATTTTCTTAATTTTGTATCTTTAAAAAATATAAAATAAAATAAATTTTAAGGAGTGCGTTTTAGGAACAATGCACTTTCACAAATTGATTTTCTTTCTTAATATTGCATTGCACTTTAGATTGCATTAATTAGGCTTCATTTTCACCTGCAATTATTCATTTTAGGAAGATAATTTATTAAGTAGAGAGTTATGACAAATCATACATTTACTTTCCTTATTGAACGTCAAGCATATCTTGGAGAGATTATATTGAATTTACATTTATGGTTCACAGGGTCTTGTGTTCAGCCTTAATAACAAGTTTTGTTTAATCTTGCCCGATACGATTCGTGTCCTTTATTTTTCTTGTCATTTATATATTTACTTAGCTTTTTATTTTTATTGCCTTGTCGTTTATTTTTATTGCTTGAGTAACTATGCATAGTTATTTTTTGTTTTATATGTTCAGAGGATTTAAGGAATAAAAATTTAAGAAAATCACATATGAATCGTTTTTTTATAGAGAAAAGGCCACGGGACTTTAGATTAATTTAGTGTAACTAAACTGACTTGTGAATCTCTGATTTACAAAAGTGAAATGCATTCTCGCATCCTATTTGAGTTCCTAACTCCAAGATAATTTGAATTACATAATTAAATTGAAATACCAAGTTGCGATTGATAGAATTCAGGAGGGCCCATGCTAAGTATAGATGCTAACTTGCAAGAGAAACGGCTCATGTCTGGTTAGTAATCGATCCGTTTACGTCAGGAATTTATTTCGCCCTTGGAAGGGTTGTGACAACAATTGATGTCGTTTTTCAACACTAGGTGGAAATGTGAAGTTGTTTCGGGCCTTTTTCTTTATTTATATTTTGTCGCTTTTTTATAAGAGGTGTTATGAATAATTTTTTAGAACGGATGATCCATAATCCCTCCTTGATGACCACTGGATAAAGAAAAAATAAATCTCATCCGTTGATTGTAAAATCTTCAAGATATTGTGTATTACAACATTTTGTATAGCAGTTACGAAAAAGAATACAGAGAGACATAATTTGTTATGAGACGAGAATTCATTCCTCTATAAACCATAAAACTACCGAAATAATTTAAGTTCCAACACAAACATTATTTCCACCAACAAAAAAATGATTTATTGTACCCAATTTCGAATTCGATGCAATACAGTAGACGATCTATCGTTATGCATCATTCAATGACCACCCACGGATATTCTATCATCTGATGACAACACGGACACAATGGACAACAAGGACAACACGACGGCAGTGACGGCAACAGCATCGGACAACATGGACAACATGGCGGCAGCGACGGTAACGTCTTTGGCATCTGTAGCAACTCCACCTTCAGAGGCTTCCGTGGCGACTCCCGCTTTGGCGACTTTGTTGACGACTCTTGCTTTGGCGACTCCCACTTTGGCGACTTCGTCGGCGACTCCCGCTTTGGCGACTTCGGCGACTCCCGCTTCGGTGACTGCGGTGTGATCACTATCTCTGAAATATTAACCTTCTGTTTCGATTCGCGACGATTTTTTATAATAACACCACCAGCTACGGCAATGACAATGACTATGCTGATGCTTATCCACCTTGGATTGGCCCAGCATGGAGTGTTGCTTTTGAAAGATATCGAAACTGGAACGTTCCATGCCGAGGGTGGAGGGAAGTACTGAAAACTCGGACAATTTTGTAGACAGTTATTCTTCTCCATCAGGAAAACTCTCTGTAGCTCAATGCAAGCGGGGCGTC
Organism: Eucalyptus tenuipes; assembly: GCA_014182365.1. NCBI lineage: Eukaryota > Viridiplantae > Streptophyta > Magnoliopsida > Myrtales > Myrtaceae > Eucalyptus > Eucalyptus tenuipes. The sequence continues at coordinate 23,022,548 of CM024538.1, read as the reverse complement.
TGCAAACATTTTTTGAAGCATCATTCATACAAAAAAGGAAAAAAAAAAGTGGTATCTTATTAGAAAAGAAACACTTCTTTTTATCACGATAGATTGGGAAGATTATATGAACCGAGCGCGAGATCAAGATAATTGAAAATGAAATTAAGCAAGATATAATATAAGTCGAAGAGTCGAAGGAGGTGCTTGCACGTACCTCAGCGAGAAGAACTGAGCAAACCAGGGACTGATGTTATCGCTACAATCTTACGCAACTTGCAGAGAAATGTGAATTCCACTAGGTGGCCTCTCGTTATAATGGCTCTCTACAGTGTGCTTTGGTCAACTCGTCAACAATTTTTTATTTTTTAAAGTGAGGATGTACGTAAGAAGGGACGATTGAATAACATGACAAAGAGTTGGGAACTTTCAATTCACGTACCAAATAAGCATGATCTGATGTTAATGACATTATTTGCAGGCACAAACAAGAGTAAATACCACAAAAAATCACAAACTATACTCACTGCGACACAAATACCTTGAACTTTTTTACGTGTCACTTAAAACTCTAAACCTATCAATTATGACACAAATATCTAAATATTTTTTTTGGTGCTATAAAACTCCTTAAACTTATACTGATGTAACAAATATACAATAGATAAAACTGAAATAGAGAGTATACATGGGCTTAGGACGTAAACTTAAGTTGCCTTGTTTGATCTGGATAATGTATCTGCAATTGCATGTTAAGGGTATCCATGCGAGCATTGACCAACCCATACCGATGGTCCACCATGGTCGACGGCTCGCGCCAGCAAAGTCGGAATGGCCAGGGCACCCCTTAAACACCCCGGACCATATGCAATCTCTCTATTTCTTCCCTCAGGTCTGATTTTTCTTTTATTGGCTTTTTTAGTTCTCCATTTTCCTTTTAATCATTTTCACATGTGGTGTTTGCGTTGCACCACTTTTCCTCCAAAAATATTAATAATGCCACTTTGGATCCACATTGGATTTTTTTATAACTTAAATACAAATGACAGGGGTTTTTATAACATAAAGAAAGTTTAGAGTATAAGTGTTGCAGTAAGTATAAATTAGGTTTATAGTGGCATATTTCTTTTCTTTTTTTAGTGTGTGAGATTTTTTTATAATCAAGCTCCCGCCGGTGACCTACGACCCATTGTACGCAAAAGATTCTTATTCCTTTGGAGTGCATGCGAACATGCTCTCTTAGTATGAGGCAAATCTCGGTCCCCACTACTTTAAGTTTCATGCTTCGTCAGGTGGTCACAAAGCTAGACTTGGACAGGGCAAAATTGAGTTTTTTTTCCCCCTTTTTTATAAGCTTTAAGGAAATTTTTTCAAAAAGTAATGGTCATAAACAAAGCAAAAGAAGGGACAACTTTTCTAAAATTTCAGGTTTAACCGAGGTCGGCCGATGGTCGACATAAGGATAAGCCAAAAAACAAAGGAGAACCTTTTCTCATTAGTGTACTTTTCTTGTGGAAAAAGCTGCACATAAAAATGAGGGAATTGTAGCATGTGCTTCTTTGGACCCAATTTCGAATTAATTTAGGTTTAACCGAGGTTGCCCGATGTTCAATATAAGTATAACCAAAAAACAAAGGAGTACCTTTTCTTATTAGTTTACTTTTCTTGTAAGGAAAGCTGCACATAAGAATGGGGAGCCGAACACTTAAAATGCCAAAACTTGGCGTGAGGGGAACACTTGAGTACCCAAAATTTGGAAAGATATATTTAAATACCAAAATCAGAGCAATAGATTGATTAGGTACCAACGGCAAGAAAATCCGATCAAAATGCTAACGTAACATTTTTTCGGAGAGACAAGTCCAAAACGATATCGTTTTGCATGCTGATGTGGCTATATAAGACAAAAACAACGTCATTTCACCTTGGATTTGAATTTTAATATCAATATTAATTAAAATAAATTTCAAACTAAATTTATAATATAATAATAATAATAATAATAATAATTTTAAAAAAAATGAGGATAGGAGTTGCATGATGATGAGGGCTATGCAAGCCCTCATCGCCGCCACCCCATCATCGCCTAGGGAAGGGTCGGTGATGATGGGGGAAGATCAGCTTGTGTTGTTGGGCCCGACGGGGGCCGGTGACCTAGCCAACCAATGGCGAGGGTCGCAACCCTCCCTAAATTCAGCGACCCTCGCTTCAGATTTAGGCGAGGGCTTGTAGGCCCTCACCACCAATCAACAAGGGTCCCAGCCCCTAGCTAAGGCTCAACGACCCCAATTGACCCTCTCCCCACCGTCGCTGGCTCTTCTTGGCGACTGATGGTGTAACGATGGCAAGGACTTGCGCAGCCCTTGCCATTCTACAAGACTACAACTCCTCCTTTATATATAGTTTTAAATTTAATTTAATTAATATTCATATAAAAATTCAAATAAGAGACAAAACGACATTGTTTTGGCTCTTCTTTGTTAACTCAACTCTCCGACAAGCAACTTAAGCGAGCTATATTAATAAAAGATTGCCATGTAAAATTTCCAGTCAAGATAGTCGAATTTGGCATTCAAGTGTCCTATTTTTCAAAAAAAAAAAAGTATCACTTATGTGTACATTTCGTAACTTTTGGCACTAAAGTATCTCTCGTGCCAAGTTTTGGCACTCCTACTATACTTCTGCTCATAGGAATGAGAAAATTGTAGCACATCCTTCTTTCAATTCAATTTCAAATTAGGTCATAGATCCCCTATCTTTGTAAATTAATTTCTACAAAAAATTAATTTACACCTAGAAAAATAAGAATGTCCCACCAAAAAGTTCTCATAATATCAGTATAGCCAAAAAACAAAGGAGTACCTTTTCTTAGTAGTGCATTTTTCTTGTAGAGAAAGCTGCACATAAGAATGAAAGGATTGTAGCATGTGCTTCTTTGACCATAAGTTAAGATAAAATAAAAAATAGAAAATTTGTCTAAAAAATCATAAATCTTTTGCACTTTTGCCAATCTAATTTTAAAAATTTTCAGATTTTGTCAATTGAGTCCATTTAGTCAACATTGGTTGGAAATCACTGATGTAAATGTCGACCATCCTACATGATAGAGCTAGTGTTGACGTAGACAACTATTAACAATATTTTGATTTTTTTTCAATTTTTTTATTATTTTTTTCTTTCATTCTTTTTCCTCCTCTAACCGGTCGCCAATCCTTGGTAATAGATGATCATTGGCTAGAGATGAGGGTCGGCAAGGTTGACCTCCCCTTTTGTGTCAAAGCATCGAGCAAGCCTTGCTCGCCCTTGGCAAGGCTATAAGGTCTGAGCCTTGCCTAGGCACAACGAGGCCCTACCTCTCCTAGCGATGGCAAGGCTCGCCAATGGTCAATGAGGTCGACCTCGCCAAGCCTCGACTCTGGCCGATCGTTGACCATCAATGAGGCCTCATGACTGATTGGAGGAAGAAGAAGAAGGGTTAGGGGGGAAAAAGACAAAACAAATAAACATTCAAAAAAAATATTTAATTATTATAAAAAATTATTAACGGCGGCGTTTTAGGACGCACCATGTAAAATGACCTCACCAAGCCTCAACTCTAGCCGATGTCCACCTCTTGTGATTGATTGGAGGAAGAAGAAGAAGGGTTAGGGGGGAAAAAGACAAAATAAATAAATAATTCAAAAAAATATTAAATTATTATAAAAAAATTTTCAGCTAAAATTAGCCGATTGAGTCAATTTGCACAATATGAAAATATTTAAATTTAACTGACAAAATTGAAATGTTATGACTGAATTGATAAAGTGCAAAAATGTTTATGATTCTTTAGACAATTTTTCTCTGAAAAAACTTATAAATGGCCCCAAGTTATTTTATTTTTATTAGTTTTGGTCGTATGGGCCCAAGTTATTGAAATGAGTGTCCTTCAGGCCCACCGATAAACTGTTCAATGGAATGTTAAGCAAAGAAATTATCTCACCCATTAAACCCAACACGTTAGACCCCGTGTCTTTGCTGCCTTTTGGGCTTGCTTTGAAATGGGTTTAGTCCACACACATGCTTTTTTTTTTTTTTTGTTCTTTACCAAAAGCCCATAGACCTGTTTGTTGTCCTTATTTAGGCCACGAGCCCGTTGCACTTTCTTTGTTGTCAGCTTGGATTGGAACCCTCGTTCTTTGTAGTGCCCATCGCCTCAAAGATGAATCTTTTTAAAAATCAATCTTGAATGCGTAAAATGCACATAGTTAGTGGAATTTGGTGGCGGATTTAGGCAGCGGCGCCCCTGCCTTCCAGAGTTTTGACAAAGGGTGAAATCTATTTTAATCATTTTAGTCTGTGGATTAATGTGTTCTTTTTTCTTTATTAAAATTCACAATTTTCCATTAGAATAAAATGTTTTCGTCAAAAGTGCTACATCTTGAGTTTTTCATTCCATCAAAAAATGAGTGATATAATTAATTTTTTGTTGTCTGTGCTAGGATGTGTAAATCTCGCGAGGAAATATCAACAATCATTCCATGAAATATTAATAAATATTGCTTAGAAAGAAGTATTTTGTAAAAGTAGAGAGTAAAGGAGGTTCCTTGAATAAACCACCATTCATGTAGCTTTTACAGGTCGCAACCGTTTGCCAAGCTAGGCTAACCATGACATTTCGGAAAATGGCCCAAGGGCTACCCAGCACCTTTAAATTTCGACTTCGGTTTCGCTCTCGGCCATACCATCCAAGTTTCTCTGTCATCGCAAATCCTTGTTTACAAAGCATCGCCATTGTTATTAGGAAAAAAACAAACCAAAAATCCTAAATTATACTCATTATAATACATTTACCTCAAAAAAATTAAAATTTGTTACATAAGTACAAGTTTAGAGTCTTTTATGTTATAAAAAAATAACTTGGGGTAAATTTTCATATGGATATAAATTTGAAGTTTTTTGTGTCACAAAAAAATGTTTTATGGTAAATATGTTACATAGGTAAGAGTTTGGGGCTTTTTTGTGTCACGAAAAAAATTTGAGGTAAATGTATCATATAATATAAACTTAGGATTTTTTGTGTCACTTAAAAAGTTTGAGGTAAATGTATCACAGTATGTATAATTTAGAATTCTTGCTGGTTTTTTCCTTTGTTATTATTACTATTTCAAGTGAAAAGTCGATGTCTGCTTAGAGATCTTGAATAAGTCGTGATCTTGCTATTATTGAATCTTTTCTGCTGAAATTATGAATTTTTAATTACGCGAGGGGAAAAAAAAAAAAAGAAACCACTCATCCAAAATTCGGAGTCCAACAGAAGTGCAGGAAAAAAAAAATACTATACTTCAGCTGAAGTCGAATATGCCCAAGATTGGAATCCCATCTCTATTCATTGCTAGAGCATCCTATTCCAATTCCAATTCAAACATCCACTTACTTGGATAATAAGAGTCAATTCAAGAGGAAAGAAGAGTAAAGAGCATGTGGCTTAGCCCTTTCTTTAGCCGATCATAATAATGGAGAGGCTCTTTTCCCCCTTTTTCTAATGTGCACGAACGGACCATGACGACTCGATCGCTGTGCTTTTATATATTAGCAGATGCGTGCATTACCTTTACTCTGACTTCAATGGCATTCCAAGTTAAATTCAGCTCCCACATGCCACCAATCCATTCGCGCGCACATTCACCTTTCACCTACAAATGCTATGAGCACCATAGCGACCGCACTATAAAAAGCAAATACAGGGACAAACCCCTCCATAAAGTTGCGCACGGCACCTTTGGAAACACTCCCCATGGCAGCCTCCACCTGCATGACAAATTGCATTGTGGACGGTGCCGCCCAGGCAGGGCCGGCATACATGAGCCTCCGCAAGGGGCCGGAGCCGGACGGTGATCATTTTCCTGCGGGGCGCGGGGGCGGTCGCACCCTAGAGTGGTGGATGGGATATCTTGCAGGCAAATGTACCTGAGGAGCTACACTTTCTCCAGGAAGGAGAGCGTGCCCGAGAGGACCAAGAAGTGCTTGGCGAGAGTCAAGAAGAGAGCCTTTCGGGGAAATTGGTGGTCCGGAGGGCTAAAGAAGTGTCTTGCTCTGCTCTCTTGGCGATATTTCAACGCCTTCTCTCTTGCACGGCCAAAATCGATGTAGCTGATTATCATCTCTCCCGGAGAGACTACTGAGTATACCGGACTGTTACTCTTCACCTTGAATCTTTGTCTTTCTTTATCTTCTGGGTTTTATGTGCTTCATATAGGGTAAATTGCGAGTTATATCTGTGATATGATGGTGGGTCGAATGCAAAGATCAGTGCAGAAGGGTGGAAGCTGTGAGAGGATGATAACTGTCATTTGCTATGAATTGCTTCTCTTCTCTATTTTTGGAAGAGGAAATTACATTTTTGTGAACTTATTACTTCTCAGATTACTTCACAGGGGTTCTTTTATTTTCGTTTCTAGCTTGTGTCGGAATTTAAGGCAAGGGAGAAGTACCGCCACTTCCAATATTCAACGGGGAAAGCAAGATTTGACCTTGCAATGAGTAGAAAACTGATAAATATGCTCTCATAGTCAGCTAGATCTCATTCAACGACAACACTTAATTTTGCAAACCAATACCAAGTCTAATTCAAACACAAGCGTGAAGAGAGAGAAGTGCTATGGAGCAGAGTTTTGTTTGAATATTTTGAATTTGGATATAAATGTACACATGGCATAATTTTAATAGAAGGCCAGTGTAAAATTAGGTGATCTTAGAACCACGCAACTTTTTGTCTTCAAGAATAAATTGCTATCTATCACGATAAAAGTTATCACAATTTAGCTTATACGTTTTTAAATTCTTGGGCGAGCATTAAAATGGTTAGAAAGAAAAGTCAAGACTCGTTACTCGAACTTTCATTAAAGAACATTACACGCGATCTCACACTATGACTTAAATGCTTTTGAATTTTCGGGTGAGCATTAAAAAGGTTTAAAAGAATTTTACCAAGAAAAAAAGTTTAAAAGAAAAGTCAAGACCCATCACTCGAACTGTCCTCAAAGAACATTGCACGTGACACATGAGCATGCCAAGGATGTTAGACTCACACTGGTAAAAATTGCTTCATCTTTCATTATTGTATCGAAATAGTGCCCATCAATCACCATTTGAGGAAAGTGTACTGTCAAATGATCACCATGAAACCCTAACAGGGCATAATCGAGCAACCTTTCCATGACCAGCACGCAGAAACATTACGAAAGACTGAAGTTTTAGCCCACACATTTTATTGAATTGAAAAGAGAAGTTCAGCTACAAAGGTGGGACATAGCTCCCCGAAAGCTCATGCCTGCAGTTTTTAATAAATCCTGCTGACTAGCCAAAGAGAGAATGACAGAGAGTGGGCACTGGGCGGTTGTAAGTTGGGGGGGTAGGCTGAAGTTCGAAGGTGGCGGATTCTCACATTGGTTTCTGTCTCAAGCTTTCATGCGTCATTGTCATTTGATTAATGTAAGAGGGTGTGCCGAACGCATGTTCGAGTATGTACACGCCGTGACGAGACACGGCGCTGCGTTGGGTGTGTCAACCATGAGCTTCTCGTTCCGGGTCTTAATGTCTTCTTAATTATTATGTAATATTGAAGTGGGTGGATGTTATCTCTACCCCTACCGGCAATTAGCTCCCATACGGTTGGTTTGTTAATTAATTGATCGATTGATTGATTAGCATGATGATGAAATCATTCCACTTAAAGCAGGTGTAATTTGTGGACCAAATTCAAAGGCTTTTCAAATCTGGCCGAACTGACCTCGCCGAATCCTACCCGCACCAGCTTCTTTTCGGTGCACATGAGATACAGCTCAAGTTACGGTATGTAATTAAGGCTAGATTACCGGTGAGCATGGATTATCTGTGCCTGAGCTGGTGCTGATAGACATCAATCCGGATAGAAATTTCGACAGAGGATAAGTTGACCTTAGCATAAGAATACTTAATTCGTTCATTGTCCGTCGAAACCAAATTCACATTTGTGGGAGACATGGTCACCCCATAATAAAATTTGGGTTTGACGTAATATTGGTGGCTCTAATGGAATCAATCATTAGAAATGGATTGACAAGTTCCCGTCTCCATGAGCTAATCCAAGGAAGTCGATCTGGAAATAATTGGTCAACTTCGCACCCAGTCTTGAAGGCCGAGCAATGGCGCAATTTCAGCATTTGAGTAATCGAGGTTACGGGCCACGTAATTATAAGTTACTGAATTTAAGGGCCGGACCAATCACGGCACAAATTAGCTGCAAATCGCCTATTGATTCTCTCACTGTGTATTTGTAGATTCGATCACACGCCTCTCTAAATCGCTCCACAACAGGACATAGAGAGGGTGATCATGCGCGTAGGGAGGAAGAGATGGCTGAGAACGATTTTGGTGGTGGTCGAGACAATGAATGGGGGCAGCGGCAAGGCTTTCCATGGTCGCTGTATCAAGTTGTCCGCGCACAGAGAGAGAGAGAGAGAGCGCGCGCCCGCGGCCGGCGTAGGATAGTTTCAAATTTCCACCGATGAAAATGGTGGGCAGCAGCCAATCTGTGCCCCTCCAACTATTAAAACATCTTCAACGTCATGATCCTGAACAGAGGCCAGCAACTGATAATTTACAAAATGACAACGCGTTGTGAAGATGAGTACCTAAAAGCAAAACGCAAGCAGCATCCAACAATCCTCCTGCTGCTTCTCAAACTGTTTCGTTACATATTTAAGCCAAAGGTTCATGTGAATGCAGCAGAAACAATAATTTAGGAGATCAATGTCATTTGCGACAGGGGACAATAAAAGGGCGGATTCACAAGTAATTCCCAGCCAATTGATTCAAAGAAAGGTGAAATAAATTAACTTATAAACATTCATGTGAAGAGTGAACACAGAAAGGAACAAGTAAACATTACAAGAAAACGATTCAGATTCAACAGCTTTTATCAGTAATCAGATTCTTCACTATCAGTTCCCTAAAACACATACTGGTATTCCTTCTGTTCAAAGTCAGGTCTGTCCATAAGCAAACTCCATCAAGTGAGACATCAATGACACATGAAACTAGGTGCGTTCCTCCTCTTCTCCTGGTCCCCTGACTCAACCAAAGTTGCACCGCGGCACACCCGAATGGTCCATTAACAGCACTAGCACACCAAACTTATCGATGAAACTAAAAGTGAATCCCGCCTTATCATGGTTGGTTGGAGAAAGAATCAGAACAAGAGGTCAGCAAGATGAATGCTCATCTACCCTCGGAGTTCACAAGCTGTGAGAACACTTTACTCATCGAGAGGTCGTCCACACTAGATACTTCAAACTGCGCGGTGGAAATCATCGGATCGGCATTGCTGAAATTGTGGACTTGAGGAGATAGCTCACCGATCACGTTAGTACTGTTTTCTTCAGGGTCTCCTTGCACAACCGCCTCTTGAAGTTGAAGGGCATATTCCAGATTCCACAGCACATCTCCCATTGAAGGCCGATCGACGCCAAAGTCGGCCAAGCATTTCTCAGCCGTTTCCCCAAACTTCCGAAGAGAATCAGGTCTGATTTTACCAACAAGAGAAGGGTCTATGATCTGATCCAATTGCCCTTTCTTTTGCCATTTCATTGCCCATTCCGCCAAGTTCACCTTTTCCCTAGGGAGTGATGGATCAATAACGGGTCTTGCACAGAGGACTTCGAGTAAGACCACCCCAAATGAATACACATCAGATTTTTCGGTAAGTTGTTGCCTTCTGAAGTATTCCGGATCAAGGTATCCAAAACTTCCTTTCACTGCTGTACTCACATGGGTCTGATCAATTTCCGGCCCTGTCTTGGAAAGCCCAAAATCAGCAACTTTTGCCATGAGGTTCTCATCAAGCAAAATATTTGCAGACTTCACATCGCGATGGATGACCGCTTTTGCATAGCCAGTGTGAAGGTAGTGGAGCCCTCTAGCAGCACCAATGCATATCTCAAGCCTCTGCTTCCAGCTCAGGCTAGGAAGGCCAGAGCCATAAAGATGGCTCTTCAGCGTGCCGTTCTCCATGTATTCATAAATCAAAATCATCTCACTCTTTTCATCACAGTACCCAATCAAAGAAACCAGATGGCGATGGCGAAACTGTGAAAGCATCTCAATTTCGGTTTGGAATTCTGCAAGTCCCTGTTGGGACCGAGGATTACCCCTCTTAACAGCTACTCTTGTTCCGTCATTCAATTCTCCCCGGTACACTTTTCCAAAACCACCAATACCAATGACCCAACTCTCATCAAAGTTGTTTGTGGCCTCATGAACAGCCACAAAGGGAAAGCGATACCCAAGATTGGAAGCAACGCTAAGGGTTGTTCCATTAGAGTATTTACTCCCCATGGTGTGAGAAGTGCCTCCATTAGTGGATAACGGAATCCATGTCTTGGAAAGCCCCTGCTTTGCAAGTCGTTGTCGCCTTCTTCGGCACCACAAAAAGAGAACTCCAGCCAAAAGTGCTGCAATAAGTGCCCCGATAGTTGTACCCACTATGACACTGACATTTTTGCTGGAACCAGAAGTTCCAGCTGCCCCATTGTTCAATTTCATGATCTCTAACCCATTCAAAATGGCATTGGGGTAAGCGCCATTTGCTGTGAATGGACCAACACTTACACGAAGCTTGTTGCTCACTGACAACCCTGAAACTATATCAAAGAAATAGGGAACAGCCAAAGCATTGATCGAGATGGTACTCAAATCAACGTCACTAAAGACAGTAGATGAGTCAAGATAGACACTGAAGTAGAGCTCGTTAAGCGACGCGCTCACTATATCACAGAAGTGAAAGCGAATAAGGTGTCTAGATCCAACATCTATATCAAACTCCCAGGTGACATTGAAATTGCTATTAGGATCACTTCCCGAGTTCATCTCAGTTGCAGTGCCATAGACTGAAGCAGGAGCAATATCCTCAGTTGCCCCACCTGATCTATAGTTAACTGCTCCAATCTTGGATATATTCTTCGCCAGATTAGGTTGGACTAGAAAACCATAGTCGGGATCCCAATTTCTCCAGAGAGTATCATTCATAGCAGAAACTTTTGGTCCACCCATGTTCAATCTCCAGATTGTCTCAAGAGCCTGCCCTGGGAGACCTTGAAACTTCCATGTAGGAAGAATATAGGAGTCCTGAATTAAAGTGTCGGGCACGGAGACAACTTCAATTGCATTCAGAAATGCAAATGAGTTATTGGAGGGGGTAATGGTGACAACAAGGTTACTCGACGTTACGTTCAGGGAAAACTCTTTCATGACGCTGCCACTGGCACTAAAATTACTGAGAAGACCAAAGTTTTGGGCTGAAACAGCAAAATTAGCAGTGCTCATATTGTAAGATTGGTAATCAAAAGGAGAGAAATAGAGCCGAATCCAGTGCCTACCACTCTGGTTGATGGGAAATGTGTATTTGGTGGAACCAGTAAAGACTCTCGCGGTTTGATAGAGCTGGGAAACATCAGAAGAATCAACAGAGTTCGATGCACTGGCCAGAACATTTTGTGGGGTGGAAACGAACTTTGAGGCCAAGCTATCGGCGAGAAAAACGCGGTTACCTACAGTGGTATTGGTTGAGGATCCACAATCTATGAGGTAATTATCTGGAGGAGAATACCCATCTGAAGACCGAGCCAAACACAAGATTGACAAAGCCCACAAAAACAATCCCAAGCTTCTATTGCACTTCATCTACGATCTTTAAGGTAAGGAGCTCAGCAAATCAAGCTATCTTTGAGCTAGGCAAAGCTCAAATCTTGATCTCTCATACAGGGAGAAGCGAACGACAGGGGAAGTACAGGGTTCGAATCACAACGGGCAAGCACTCACGATCAAGAACTAACCGAAAAACAGTACAAAGATGGCAACTTCAAGATCTTATCTCGAAGAGATGAGATTTGTAAAGAATAAACAAGGAGAAAAGGATCGGAGACGATCAAGATCCAAACCCAATTGACAGAACTCAGCAGGAAGCGTTAAAGACGGCACCTTTATAGCGGAAAGAGCGCCAACAGAGAGAGCGAGAGAGAGAGAGAAACGCACAAGCCCAGCTTTGAATGGCAAATTGGACGAACACGCTGGGAACGTTCAAGAGTCCCAAAACACCAAACAAGACTTTAAGAGGGAACCCAGAAGACCGCGTAGAGAGAGAGAGAGAGCACCGGAAAACTGCGAGGCGCTAGCTGGTTTCTACTCGGTGACAACCCCAGAGAAGAGAAGGGACAGACTCATAGATTTGTTTATACTTTCTACAATCAAGAAAAGAAAAAGGCAATACGGAGGAAAAAACTTTAAAAGAGTGGGGAGTCAAAAGGGGTTGGGGACGGAGCTGGAGCAAAAATATTTAAAAAAAAAAAACATGAAGGCAACCCAGCTAAACGTTCGGCATTAGGTAGAGAGCTGACCTCGTCTTTAAATGGGAACCGACGCTTTTATGAGAAGCTTTGCAAGGAAATATCTTAGCGGAAACAGCGGCAGAGATATTTCGAGGTGGTGATGGCGATGGGAGAAGGAGAGTTACAAGTGAGAATTTACTTCTAATCATGCATGATAACAGATGTGACCACTTCTGCCGTTTTTGGAGCACGTTAGGTGGAGAGTTTCTTTCTACTTTCCTTGCGGTTTAACCTCCCTCTCGTTCGTTGGTCGAGGCGGTGCTATCTATCTTTTCTCACATCCAGCGAATCACGTGACATTTCTTTCTTTTCGGGTTTAATTCTTCATCCTACTAATTGCTTGTCACGTCGCAAGGGTTTTTCTTTTCTCACTCTAAGGAGTTCCATGATCCCGCACAGTGGACTCTCCAACCATGACTTATTTGCAGTTTTTTTGGAATTCTAATACAAAACGTTGAGATCTTCACAGGTTTAAGAGGTTTCATGATTAACAGGCAAGATATACTCTTTTTCTTTATCCCACCGACACCGAGGGATTGAGATCTGTTTCCCAAAAATTCTTAACTCATTTAAAGATGGCTAATAGAGTTTCCCATAAACAATTTGTATTTTAAGGGTTGGTTTTCGTCAAAACTCTATAAAAAGTAGGATTCACTTCGAGCAATCATTTGTTTCCACTGACACGGTATTCAATATTCAAGAAATACATCAAGTTAATACACGGAAATGGAGCATGGGAACTTCAATTTGAGCTCTAGAGTTCTAGAGAATAATGACCCAAAATCGGAAACTTTAATTTCTATCATTTTGCAGTCAATAAAAGAGGAAGCAAGCTAACATTGAAACCGAAGAAGACCCCCATGATAAGTTGATAACATGAGCTAAAGATTGACGAGTCCTATGTGTCCCTTTTTTCAAAATGACGATGGGAACGGGGACAGAAAGAGGGAGGACAAAAAAAAAAAAAAAAAGCAGGTACTTCTAGGGCCGGTCATTCTAAATTATTATCTGCATTGTCAATCGTTTTTTTTTCTCTTAATTAAATGGTGCGATTGCAACACTAGCTAACAAGTGGAAGCATCGTGACCTTTTCTAAGCATGAGTTGATTGCTGGGACATTGTGGGCATTCAACATAGAAAAATCCGAAAACCTCAGCCCACATCATTGTTGTTGAGGAAAATTTTTAAATGCCATAAAGCGGAAATCTCGCACAAGACTAATAAATTAATAGAGGTACTTTCTTCAATCACATCACTTGGTAGAGTAAAGTATCTATCGTGTTTTGATCGTATCCATTCAATATCATTCTTGTTATAAAAGGATGAATTCGGAATTTACGTTCTTAACTAGAGAATATAGGAGAATACCATCTTTTCAATAAGAGTGCTACATCTGTATAGGAGTACAACAAAGGATTGAGATCGGAGACTCTTGGACAAAACGTTGATTTAGATTCCCAACTTTCACTTTCAAAGCGCCATCCATTTGAGTGCTGCCACACAAAGCTCATCATGACCATGTCTAATACCAATTAACTCCATAAATTAAGGCGACAGAACGAAAGGGACTCCGAATTGACAAAGACTGGCCAAGACGGCTAGTGTTCGTTGCGTATGAACGGAGAATTTACTTGTACATCAAAGCTTTCCACATCACAAGAATCGTTGGAGCGGGGAGGTGAGGAAAAATTTGGCCCCGTTTGTTATGCTGGCAAATCTGCCATCCACTTGGGGAATTTACAACATGAAAAGGAAGATAGTGGAGACTTTTGCCACCGGCAAATTTGTTTGCACTCCCCATTCAGAGAGTTCGCATTTTCCCTTTTTTGTTCAAATAAGGTGAAATCCTATGTCTATCGAGAAATATCCAATTTGATTTTTTAACAAATGTCGTTAGGGGTTAAGTTAATTTAAAGTGAAGATAATACTTTCCACAAACAGTGTAAATGAAAGAATTGTTCGTTTTAATATAGTTACTTACTTGAAATAGTAAAATTAATATTTTCAAAGCACGTTATATAAAAATTAACAAGCGCCACAAGGGTATTATTTAACATTTCTCATTCTACATTTATATTAATCCTCTCTATTCTTGTGACGTCCATAAAACACGAATTAAAATCTCAAAAGTGGCACGAAAATCAATAATCTATACTTCGTGGTGCCAAATTGATCTCTTGCCGCGTGCCCAATCAAACTCGGCGGGCAAATCACTCCTACTTTTTTTTCTTTTTTTTTTTTTTGCTTTTTTCTCTTGTCCATTTTTAAATCTGGGAAATGAGGAGGATCCTAGCCAAATATAATTTCAAAGACTTCACTTTCGAGAGTAATAAAGGAAATATAATTATCGGTTTAGCTAAAATTTCAATATTTTTTTTTTGTTTTATTTTTCGTACTTCTCCGCAGAGTTGGCAGAAAAGGCTCCCGGCCCTTCAATCGACTCAAGTCCCACGAGACAATTCAGCACGAGATTTCTAGCGTCATGATTCATAAGAATGATGTGAGTTATAATGAAACACCAGTTGAGGGCCCGTGCGATGCGCGGGCATCATCTCCAAAACGTATAATTAATTAAAACTATCATTAAGATGGTAATCAATTTTTTCCATGCGCGGGCATCATCTCCAAAACGTATAATTAATTAAAACTATAATTAAGAAGGCAATTAATTTTTTTATTGGAAAAAATTGTATTCATGGCTCAAAAAGATACATAAGAAATACATAAACTTCCATAGTAAAGCAAATCAAAGTAAAGCAAATGTCAAAATACTACAAAACAAAGCAAATCCATAAAATAAAGAGAATCAACAAAGTATTGATAGGGTTAAGCACACATTTGTTTCAAAAGAATGAATTTGTCAAGTAAAATAATTGGTGCCCATTCATTGCATCTCATATTATTGTCAGTAGTGTACACATGCCGGAAATTTTTTCTCAAATAACTACAGCATTGTCAATTGATGTGTGCGCCTAAGTTCGGCTTCCTTTATATCATCATCATACAGCACGAATTTAACCTTTGGAAGAGCATAGCGAGATACCAAACTACTATGATTAGCATTGAATCTAGAGGCAGATGACTTGTATATAAATAGAGTACAGGGATATTGAATTCCCGAAAATATTATTAAACTCCTAGACCCAAATCAGGAAAGAAAAACTCCTAAGCCAACAATTAGATTTGGAGAGTTCAAACTCTCAAATCTATAACTAGATTGGGAGAGCACAGCTCCTAAATCTAGATCATGAGAGAAAAGAGGAAAAATACAAAAAAGCTCCAAGAAAATAATGCACATCTCCTAAATCTAGATCAGGAGAGAAAAAAGACAAAAAGTACAAAAAAGCTCAAAGAAAATCAAAACATTGAAACTAGAGGTAGATGACTTGTACATGAGCAGAGCATGTGGGTATTATATCTCCAAAAACATTTTTAAACTCCCAAATCAAATTAGGAGAAAAGAACTCTTAGGTCTATAACTAGATTTGGAGAGTTTAAACTCTTAAATCTATACCGAGATTGGCAAAGCATAGCTTCAAAATCTAGATCAAGAGAGAAAAAAGAGGGAAAATACTAAAAAGCTAAAAAAAAAAAATCAAAATAGATGAATGGGGCCCAGTGGTAATTAATTTATATAATGAAATAAACATAGTAAAATTCATTAGCTCTTTCATGGAACCTATCTTGTAAATATGACACAAAATAACCTTAAACCGTATGTCAATAAATCTTTCGAAAATTTTAATAAGCCAAAGCATAATTCATTAATATTTCAAATTCAAAAATCACATTACTAAGATGCCCTTAGGGTGTAGGAAATGGTAAGTAGCAAGAAAAAGCATTGTTAGGAATTAACCATTCCCATATTTTGTTATGATTAACAAATTTGGCAGCATATCAATCGCAACTCCATGTATGGCAAACACTTGTGTCACGTGTCCGGACATGAACCTCAAATTCCAAGATCCTAGGGTCTTGGCCTAATATTCCTCTACTCTTTTTTTTTTCTCTCTCATGTCACAATTAGTCAACGTCGTCAATCTAAAATATGTGAGTTCTTTTGCAGGTTAAACCTACATCAGTCATAACATGATAATTTAATAAAAAAAAGAACCTTTAGAGAAAATATAGCAAAGGAGAAAGCTCAATTCACTTATGTGCCGAAACTCTTCAAATCCAAATTTAGTTCCTCATCTGTTATTTTTAAGTAATTTGGGAACTCTTTCTACGTTGAATGGGAATCACGGCACTAATTCTCGATCCCTAATTATCGGGAGATAGAGGTGCAGGCTGGGTCCCACCACGTCTGCCACCAAGGGTTCCCACGAGTCGGTCCTGGGCCTCGTAGGATTCCATTCGGAAGAGAGCCCAATGGGCCGATTTATGGACCTGGCGAGTCACGTGCTTTTGGCAAACCCGGAAGCAACGCGCTCCTGAGATTCTGAACCGGACACAATAATAATCGGAAAGGCGCATGCCTTTTTTGGTTCTCCCTTTTTTACACTTCCTCTTGCTTTAATGTGGAAAAATAGAAGTAAGGAAAGCTGAACACGAACCGGGTTCGTTGGATTAGTTCGGACCTCGATTATATGGTTTTGGGTGGGACGCGCCCGATGATAACGAAGAGGCCAACTCGTCAGCTTCAGGCCATGGCAAGAAGAAGAGCAAAACCCTTGTCATCGTGTGGTCCCCGTCGCATGTTTCATTCTGTTTCAGGGCTCCAATGGCGACTCTTATCTAAACGTGCCACTGGAGAAGAAAGGCCGCATGTAAGCTAGTTATTCAGCTTTTAATTTTAGCTAGACCTAATCATGCATGTAGCCGGGTCGCTTGATGACCGCCCTAAGAGGGGCTGGTTTGGCTCAAACTTTTGACCTTAAAGTTCAGGAATATGGGAGGGTTTGGGTAGATCGTAGATGCTTGTTCACCACATTTAGGAAATAAGAAATTTTGATTGTAAGATGTCAGATTTTCAGACCTCCCCCTCCTTTCTAAAGTAGAATACATCCATGTTATTTGTTTTGATTTTCAGATTTGTGTACTGATTTTGCATCTTCGTATATATTTTTTTTTTTTTCAAAGTTGCTTGCCTTCTTGTGCTTCTTTTTCTACTTCCAACAGTTGATCAAATGACCAGGGCTACCGACACAACACCGGGCAGAGCTACAGTGCGGTGGCAATACAAAATCAATAGCTCGAGAGGAATGTTTAACTGATAAGAACAAACCATGCCATCCTTCTTCAAATTCTCACACTCCTTGGCCAGATCGTAAGCCTCGATCTTCTAACAAACATTTTGTATGATTCATTTTCATGCGTAAGTGAGCATATATACCTCGAGAACACATCAATGTCAACCGGAGCATGACGGAACAATCACGAAGCAAATCATAGTCTCAGTATCGGTTGGATTACTCGACAGAAAATGATTCGTAGATCAAGAAATGCATATGCATATTTGCAGTGGTCAATGCCTAACTTACAGCTCTGCGTTTGATCATACGGATAATAAAGCATACATGAAGAAGGGAACGTGCGGGCACGTGGAGGGTTGAAACCCCGATCGATATTGCTAGGCACACTTTTGTTCAATTTGCACTAAATAACAAAACATGTTCGGCGTTGAGAATGAATTGGCGCCAGTTGAGAAACATTAGGCAGGGACACAATTATTTGAGTGGTTAGAGGGACAAAATACTTTAGGTAATTGAGAGTAAATTATTTGATTGGTCAAAGGAAGAGAGATATTCCCGATGATGGAGAAAAGCTGGAAACACCCTTGTATTGGAAGCAAATCTATTTTTATGTAGTGGGGTAGATAGATCAATATGTGTGTGTCTATGTATACATATATATGTATATATTTAACATATTTTTGCTCTTAAACTTTGCAATTTCAAACCTCATCACCTCATTATAAGTGGCAAACACAAATTGTAGGCTAGAATTTTTTCGCCGAAAACATATTATGAAGATGATGAAGATGACTGTGCGAATGAATAGTTCAATGTCAGGGTCCATGGTCGACAATATTAGCTGGTTGACACTTGACTTGCAAATTGTCCTTTTTTTTTTCCAGAAAAACCAGAAAAAAAAATTTCATGATTATTCTTTAAGAAGGTCGGGTTGAAGTCAACTCCGGGCCGAGGATTGCATTATACTTTCCGAGGTCAATTGGTATTTCTCAGCTGAAAATCACGACCATCATCATTTGCATAATCTCTTCCTGTCAAAATTAAACATTCTTATGAATGTCCGATTTTTCTTCAATTTCTACCAAATGATTGTGGTCTATCAAGTGGGGCAAAGATTTCTGTGTGTGTTGCGTATAATATGTGGAATCATAAGTTAAATGATCATTGTGTTATTCATCGTTTCAGGTGCTTTTGTCGCTTAAGAATCATTTACATAGCAAATATTATGATTCATTAGTGGTTGCATTTAAAATAGTATGCGCTATTTGGGGAGTTCGACTTGGTCAAAGATCATATAATTCTTGATTATATTGCATCTAAACGTGGTTTTATCTCATTTCTAAGTGAAAATATTAGTTGAAATTGCCACTTTGGTTTTAGGTGAAATCACAGTAATTAATTGACTTAATTCGCACACGTATGATGCATGAATGTAGGAGCCGATGGTGAAGATTATCTAGAGCAAACAAGAGGTTTCCACTTATAATAGTAACTCATATTTTAAAGTAAGAGAAGAAGCGAATGATAATTAGTGCATGGTGAATGGTATAAACTATAAGGTTTAACACACAAGTGGGAGGAAGGATTTGAAGCCTCATCTCATCGGTTGTTCAACAAGGACTGCGGATACAAGTAGACCTACCAATGGTAACATGCACAGTTATCATGCACAATATATTGCACAAATTGACATGACTTGCGGCTAATTCTTTTACAATTGATGGTGGGAATAAATTAGCCTAATTCATTGTTACTTTAAAGAAAACTTTGGAATTAGGCAAAAGAACAGAAATGATTCTTTAAATGGAGATGGAGTGCTGAGCTTGATTGCTCAAAGTAGCAATTATTTTCACTCATCTTTCCAATTTGTCATATTATCATTAATTACAACCACAAAATTTACAGCTTCATTCAGCACAGCTATGGCCGTACTCGGCAAACTCTTGCTCGATAGGGATAGGCAAATGAGCTGCCAAGTGCAGGATCAAGTCTATTGGTCAACAAACATAAATCATAACTTGAGGGAAAATATAATGTAACCCGCATTTTATTTGATCTATAAGATTTGAAATACTTTATGAGGTCAAAATTTACCTGTTTAAGTGAACTTTTCAAGAAAATTGTCCAAAAAGAAATTTTAAGTTTATTGTACGATTGCCAATTCAATATTAAATTTTACAAATTGACCGATATAATCTTAAACAATTTGATAATATTTTAATGTAATTCACATGGTCAATTTAGGTTAGAAAATGGCTTACATAGTAGTCTATGTGGCACAACCCATGTTGGATGTGGACGATCTTAATTTTTTTTTTGTCAAAGGATGATCTTAAATTAAATGATGTAGTTTTAAGTTTATTTTTTCAATTTTTTTTTTTTTTTCCCTATTCTTTCCTTTTTTACTATCCATCTTCTTCCTTTTGTTGAGGCCTTGACAATGGTTGGTGACCTCGTCCATATCTAGGCAATGGCCAGGTGAGGGTGGCAAGGACTTTGAGCAATAACCATAGGCAAGGTTTGCTAGTGAAGACTAGTGGGTGAGATACATGATCATCACTCACAAGGCAATGGCGTGCAATGAGGCCCGTGGGATCATGGCTTGCCTATGGCCAAATCTGGGATTGTCACTTCCTTGTGGCTGACGTGGATCACTAGCAATTGCGAAGGCCCTGATGATCCTGCTATATGGGAAGATAAATATTGAGGAAAAGGAAGAAAAAGAAAATAAAAAAATTAATAGAATTTCTTAAAATGATGTCATTTTGAGTGGAGTTGAATACGTCAAATTGTCAACCATCCCATATAAGGATAATTAGGTTGATTGGATCACCATGTCAATGAGTTTTAGTCCAACCTTGGCTGAATATACCACATGGAAAAATGATGAAAATATTTAGAATTACGTTAGTTAAATTGGAAAGTTTAAGAGTAAATTGACGATTATATAATAAGTTTAAAACAAATTTCTCGGGTTTTTTTTTTAATTATGTAATGATCATGATTAATTTTCCTATGTTAACCTAATCTAATGGAAATCGTAGATTATTCACGATGATATCATGAGCCCCAATCAAAGGGTTGATTGTATGATGATCAAATTAAATAAGTAAATTTTGTTCTCCCACGCTGGCATGTGTATTTTATCGCGTAATGCCATCTAAACAGCATTTGTTGACGATTGATAATGGGCAAAATAAAATAAAGTATGAAAGCGTCTACTTCAAAATATTCTCATCTGTATTTCGAGTTTTTCATTGACCATTGACTGACTAATTTAGCTCAACCGGGTCAACCATAACTCTCGCATACTCAAGTCGTTGGCCGTGGGATTCTCGAATTCTGACTTTCTAATTGGATTTGTGCGAGCAATTCACTTGCTAATTCGATCCGCAAAATCAGGGCTTGACGATAGAGGCCCCGAAGTCAAAGTCAACTGCCTAAGCTCAAGTGGCATTTTACAGCGAATAGCCAATCCCAGACCAATTGGACCCTCATACAAAAGTCATACATTTTTCGAGGAGGTGATGAAGAAGTGAACTATTGCAACATTTGACCAACTGATAAATAAAAGAAAACGTATTCTCCTATAAAGATGTAAATAGGCGGATAAATTGCATATGATTAGGAGTATAATTTGAAAAATTACTATTCAACTAAAGGAGAACCCAATTTAAATTGAAGTTCAAGTAGGGAAATTAGGGGATTGAGATTCAATCTCACTTCAACCATCAAGCAAGTCATCAAAAGAGAGAGAAAGTCGAATATGAAATCCCCGTTTTGTTGAGTTCCATTTACATTTCCTCATGATGAGGAGCTTCTGACCTATATAGGTAAGTCCTAGGTTTGTGAATTATATGATCAATCATAAGATGCAGAATTGGATACGACGCAAACCGAAATCCATTTATATGGCCTAAACATGATCTTGACCACTCACCAACTCGTAGTTTATGCAGTTTCATCTAAGCAAATACTAACATTAAACTTTCTAGTCAGACCCTTCGAATGGAGACCTCATTTCCACGTTGACATTGTTACCTATTCATGCACTGGAAATGACAAGGAAAGGGACAAATTAGAAAATCTAAATGTACAAAACACGTAGGAAAGTCAAACTTCATCCTTATAAATGAAATACCCAAGGTCACGTCTCTTTGCCCACCACCTCCTCTAGTGCTCGGCCACACCATGGCAACTTGCCATCTCTCTCTCTTTCTAGTCGCTCTCTCTGCCATTTCTGCTTCTGCTGATGGGATGAACTTTTGTTCTTTTCCATAACTTACACTTAATCACCATTATCGTGCTTAGCTCCGATTGATCTTTCTATTCTTTAATTTGGTGCTATTCATTTCGTTATTTCAATCATTTCTTTTTCTTCTGTTCGCGGCAGTGCTTTGGAACATCGACTGTGGGTCATCCGACACCTACATCGATGGTAACTTCATCGGGTGGATAGGGGACAACGACCTCATACAGAACGGGCAATCCGAGGTGGTCCAGTCCAGCAACTCGGTCGACCACGTGATGAGCACGTTGAGAGTGTTCACGACCAGGAAGAAAAACTGCTACTCTCTCAAGGTCGAGAAGGGAGGCCAGATATACGCCCGGGCAAGCTTCTACTACGGGAACTACGACCAGAAATCGGCTCCCCCGACCTTCGATTTGCACAACGACGGGAATTACTGGAACACGGTCGAGACCTCGAACGACCAAGTCGTTTACTACGAGACCACCTACGTTGTCAAGGGAGACTACATGAGCGTCTGTGTTGCGCAGACGCAGCCTAACCAGTACCCCTTCATGTCGGCTCTCGAAGTGCGCAGCTTGGGCGCCAACATGTACAAGCACGTCGATTCCAACTACGCTTTGTACTTAAAAGCTAGGGTTGCTTACGGAACAACTAAAGATGTTAGGTACATAATCTACACTTCACTTTGCATCCAAACTTTCTATATGACCCGAAAAAGAAATTATAGCTATTGCGATGGAATGGATTGCCCGTTCAACATTCGAATTCATCTCAAATTTACTGACAATAGTTTTACACTTTGACGGTGAATATAATGAAATTTCAAAATAAGTACTATAGTTCAGATCTATCCACAAGATCGATGAGAGATTTTTCAATTATGCACAAACGAATCGAGTAGAAAAGTTTTTGCAGCTCCCTTGGTCATGCATTACTTTTAACTCGATCTCGTTTTAGGGAGGTTATGACCCTAAGTATGATGAACTGATTTTTGTTTGTAGATTTTGTGTAGTCTCTTGCATGCATGCAATCAAGGAAATTACCAAAAGTGTTAATTCAATCATAAATATTTCAATTGAGTCAATTTAGTTCAAAACTTTTTATATTTTGCCAATTAAGTCCATCCAGCCAATTTTGGTAGGAAATCACTTATATAAACGCCAGTAATCCTAGGTGGCATAGCGTTTACATTGGATAGTTATTTAAAAAAAATTTCTTAATTGTTTTTTTTTTCCTTTTTTGCCTTTCATTTTGGCCAATGAATCTCTCGGGCCACAAGGTGAGGGTCAGTAAGCCCTTGTTGGATCTGGGTGAGGGTTGCCTTTCCCGTGGCTAGCGGGGCTATGAAGGCCTTAACATATCACACAGAATGTTCGGCATCTATTTTAGCGATTTACAGCTAAAATTGACCATATGAAGTTAATTGGCAACATGTTAAAATAGTTAGGATTAAATTGGTATAATTGAAAAGTTTAGAATTGAATTGACACCATTACAATACATTTATTACTTTTTTGTGTAATTGTCCCCATGCGATCACATCACATCGAACAATTTGTGCTAATTATATTTTATCCATTTTAATTGACAATGATGGTATACACATGGGCTCGTAGGTACTCCGCTGATGCTTATGACCGGATCTGGCAACCCGCGGCCACAGGGACCGGATTGACTGTGGTCACTAGCGATGCATCGTTCATAGACATAACAAGCATCGATGATAATCCTCCACAAGCAGTGATGCAGAATGCAGTCACCACCTCTAAAGCATCGGATTCCATTCAATTGCCCATGGGTTTTCCGGCAAAAGCAGTCCCCATCTACATGAACTTGTACTTCTCTGAGGTCACTCAGCTCGGCACGACTCAGAAGAGATCGTTTGAGCTTTATGCTGATGACAAGCCTCTCCCGAACCCGGAAATTATCGTCCCACCTTATGGGACTGTCACCGAGATGTGGCTCACGAACTTTAGCGCGTCTTCCAACACTTCATTTTCCTTGGTAGCAACCTCGGATTCTACTCTTCCTCCGCTCATAAATGCCATGGAAATGTTCTATGTTGATGCTCTCACTGATGGAACGAACAGCAAAGATGGTCTGTATTCTTTCAACTGGTTAAGCATTCTATGAGCTATTATACTCAAGAAATTTCAGTTCATTGAATGTTAGAAGCTTGGGCCATAATCAATTTACCTGTTGCTAATAACCAAATCACCCCTAGGATGAGTCAGTTCACATTATTACCTTTTGCCTTGAATATCTAATCTCATGTGTTCTTCTCGTGGCTGCATCAGTGGATGGATTATCTTCTCTTCAAACTGAATTTACCAACTTACAAGACTGGTCTGGTGATCCTTGCCTCCCTTCTCCATACACCTGGGATTGGCTCAACTGCAGCAGCGATGCCACACCTCGTGTGACAGCATTGTAATTCTTTTTAATGTTTCTTTTAATTGTAATTACTTATGGAGCGGTTTTTGTTCTTCCCTAACTTTGTGCTATAAAAGGATTTCTAAGATATATAAACAAGGTAAAGCAATGATTAAGTGAATATTCCTGTATTCTCAGGTATCTGAGCGGATATGATCTATCGGGACAGCTTCCAGATTTCAGTTCCATGGACGCACTTGTGACGATGTGAGTCAAGCCGAGAATTCTAATATAACATGCTGTCGTTATCTTTTTCCATAGAGTATCACTAACAGCCTGTGCTATTTTGCTGATGGCGTTTCCAGAGATCTGCAAAATAATAGCTTGAGTGGATTCATTCCAGATTTTCTCGGCACATTACCGAATCTCAAAGAATTGTGAGACTCAAGAAAAACTAGGCAATTTTTCACATAGTTTATTTGATTTGTTTGAGGTAATATCAAATGAAGATTGACGTATTTCTTTCTAGGAACTTGGCCGATAATAAGTTGACTGGGCAGATCCCTTCCTCGCTGTCCAAAAACAACAAAATTAAATTAACGTAAGTCAACTCTATCTATACGTTTGTCATTTTGAAGGGGCAATTGCTACATCAGAGCAAGCAAAACGTTTTTGGTGGAAACTTACTGAGTTTTTGTTAGATAAAAAACTGATCACTTATTCTGTTTGCTAACTTAATTATTAGTGTATCGGGTAATCCGGAGCTCTGTGTCTCGGGCAAGTCTTGCAAAACGGATGTGACAACTACTGGCGGTGGATTGTCGGACACATCATCGACATCCTCAGGCAAGAAGACTAGCAAGCTCCCCGCAATTCTTGGTGGCACTATTCCTGCTTTCTTCGTCATCTGGATTATTGCTGGGGTCGCGCTTGTCCTACACCAGAATCGCAAAAGAGCAGCTATCACTGCAATGACTGCAGGTATAATCACGAGTTGAAACTTTATATTTAAGACCAGACACATTAATTTTATTGACACTCATTCATTATCTTGAACCATTAATGAGTTCTCAATAGTTGAATCACATGTCTAATTAGTATGTACTGTACACTGCCGATTCATATCCTCACTATCGTTCAAGTCCATGGCACTTGAAGAATCAACACCTATAAATAAACCTTCATTTATAAAGACTGCATATCGAATAATTCACAGTTAGAGCATGATAATGATAATTAGCACATTTTTCATATGTAAATAGAACCATTTTATTAGTGCAAATTGATCCTCATCAGCTCATGTTGGTCTCTCCTGTTCAAACTTAGGGCAAACAGGAGGAGCGAACACAAGTAATGGTGGACCGCATGGAATGGCAAACAATGGCCAGATGGGAGAGAAATTAGGGCAAGTAGCAATGAATGAGTTTAGAGTCAACATGGAACAACAAATGAACAACGAAATCAGCGAGTTGATCCAAGAACAATTTCAAGACGATGATAACCGTGGCGTCAGAAACGACTGCATTTAAATCCACTTTTCTTTACCAGTTTCAGTTGTAGTACTTGTTCCATTTTTGTCATAGTTCCAACCAAAAATGTATTTAAGTTTGTAGTTATGTTAAGCTCTCTCGAGCATACAGAAAAGCTGTATGCCTGAAGGCCTTCCTCTCCGTTTTGTTTTTTTACTTGCTATTTCTTCCGATATGTACTCATAAATAATTAGTTGCTACTGCAGCTCTAGATGCATCGGCATTCCTCTGTTTTCCTACATTTGCTATTTATTATTTCTGGTTGATATGTGCACTATGAGAGCAATGATCGATCCTTACTCTTGTGGACAGTAACCTGAATTTGTAAAAATGGCTTAGCCTTGGATATGTGAATCGAAATTCTGGAGAGCTTCTCGTCAAAGATTATTATCCCTCTTATTGGAGTTCAGATTGCCCATTATAACATTTATAACTTTTCAGCACTGTACAACATCTGTTGTATCCAGATACCTCAAATATGCCTCCTCACAAAGAGGGTTGCAGTGATCAGGCCTGGGTGATTGTCAAAAACACAGGTCTCCATAAAGTCGTAAGACCATGTATGGGGGCTGACACCTGCCCAGTGCTGGAAGGTCAAGGAAGTTGGTGATCTGATGATGGGAAAATTAGAAATGCCAAAATAGGAATAACACTTGATATTATTAGAAATTCCCAGAAAATATCATATTTGTACATCCATACTATAGAAAAGCATTAACCTTAAAGTATGCATGACGTTATTTGGAGTGGGGAGATCCAGGAGATGTCCAACTCCTGAGGTCTGAGACAGCAGATGATTCTGATGTTTACAAAGCTTCAGCAAAGTTATCATGATCTTGTTCTAATATGAAGATCAAGTAGTTCATCAAGCTCATCCCTGTCAAATCCCTGAAACCGGTTGCCATTTCCTATGGTATTGGTTGACAATGGCATCAAATGGCCGTTTCCTTTGTTTGCTTGACTCATGCTTGAGGAGAACGGAGGTCATGCAACATTTCCTTGGTTCAAAATTGGCTCAGTGTGCTGATTGTTCTGAGATGGTGTGATAGGTGTCTGTACTTCAAGAAGGGCTTTGTCCTGGATGATTCCCCTAAATTTTCATTTTCTGAAGCCTATTCAGCTCAGCCAGTGTGAGTTGTCCTAAGGTGGGTGGCGGCAGATGTCTTTGCGTTACGAAAGAGCCAAGGGCAATCACTAAGGCTGACAGGCAAGCTCACACGGAGACCAATGATCAGAGCCAGGTTTTTCTTCTTTGGATGATGCAAGTCGGGTTCCCTTCGACACTGCCCAAGCAGTTGTATGGAGAAGCGGACTATGTCATAACAGCAATATTACCAGAAAAAAGATCCAGAGTATGAAATCACAAAATTGCCTACTTACTTGTAGGTGATCTTCTTGTTCTGAGTAATGGTCTTTGGGATTTTGCCAGAAAAGTTATTGTTTTGGAGATCACTGTGGAGAAGCAATATCAGGAAAAGCATACGAGATAAGACATGGGTCTACAATATATGCTGACTATACTGACAGTTAATTTAAATTGGGAAGTGTCCCGAGGAACCTTGGGATTTGTCCATTGAGGCTGTTGTTTCTAAGATTTCTGAAGAAGCGAGCACGTGGAAATCATTAACAACAAGGCAGAGAGAAGAATTTTTCAGGGCTAAATGAAGCTAAGGTTGATTTACATAGTCTCGAGAGCTTGCATTTGGCCGAATTCTGGTAGAGGACCATTTAGATTGTATCCTGAAAGATCTTTGCAACATTGCCAAACTTGTCAGTATTGTGAATAAATTGTTTGCTTCTACTTTCACCATCTTCATCGACTCTTGAAAATCTTACATTTTGCTTACCCTTGGCGTGTCATTGCCATTGCAACCCAACCATTCCCATACTGTGTTGTTTGGAAGACAGGGATCTCCACTCCATCCGCTTAGCTGCTCAAAGGCGTTGATCAGGACCTGAAGTCCATCCACTGCTCCAAAAAGGTAAATTAGAACTGCATCATGTACGAGAGCACTAATGATATGTGTTCAAGCATATGTACTGCTAGAGCTGAACCAATCATCGCCAGCTGTGCACACTTTGATTGCGCTGATCACTGGAGGTAATGTAGAACTATCATTTTGGCACAGTTGAACGTTTAGGGGACCATCTGACTGTTTCCGGACCCATGCCCCAGTACAGATCCCAATCTCAGGCTCAGCTGTTAACATGGAATTATTTTCCACAAAGATATCAATCAATCTTGTCCGTTATCCAAAAAATTACGAGGCTCAATGAAATAAGCCACTAAGTAGTTGAGGTTGGTGGTTGTGGTGAGTGTGAGCAAGTTTTGATTGTGTCTGCTGGATCTGCTGCTTCAATTACTGCGAGGATTGCGTCTTCAGGTGGACGTTGTTTTGGGTCAACAGGGGGCTGTGACAACATTGGTGCCCGGGGGATCATATAGTTGCCATACTCTGTTGTAGTCATCCGTCGGAAACGTTTACTTCAACATAAGAACAGCCATCAGAACTAAACCTTGAACACTTTCTTTATTTATTGCAAAGGAGTTCGAGTTTCATAACCGAGGTCCAATTTTTCAAATCATTTGAACCGCCGCCATAGTTATAGCGGTAGCTTCTGAGCCATGCAAGATCTCCGCTCATACGCTTGTACATATTGTCGTCCAAAGGCGAGATCTCCAATATGGAAATAAGGGAAATTGCTTGTCCTGCGTTCTGGCTAAACACACGCTGACGCTGTCTCGTTTGGGCGTGGAGATACAGCTCGTGAATTTGGAACTGTGTGGCCCAAGTAACGACACTAGTCCATTTGTTCCCATCAAACTCCAGGTGGAAGGTTGCGGCTTCGACTGGCCATCGTAGTCGCCGTAGTAGAAAACGCCTCTGTTGAAGTACATGGGTTGAGTCGGGGTCGGTAACGTGTAGCAGTTCTTGTTTTGTTCTGTAAAGGCGCGGAGACTGTTGAATTGTTCTATAGGCTGTTAGGCTGCTGGTTGAGACATTTCTGCTGGTGCCCGTTTTGACGTAATTCTTTCAGCTTGCCAATAGCTTCCAACCGCAGCGTCTATATAGCTCGAATCTGTTCCACAATCGACTCTCCATAGGGTCGTTTCATCTGTTATGTTAAAAGGGCAGAGTAAACAGATGGGCCTGTCAGATAATTAGACAAGGACTCGAAAGCATTGTTCGACTTTGTACTAGCGACGTGATTACCTTGAGATAGAGCTTTTACAGCAAAAGGAAGCCGTTCGCTGGGGAAAAGGTTCCCTCTACAAATATCTCTCATCAAAAGGGCAAAGCTTCAGCTTTATTGTTTAAAATGGATTTTGTATCTTTCCGGAAAGGAAACGACTTGCCTTTAAATTACGAATAAACGAAATTCAAGAAAAAAGGAGAAAGTAAATGTGCAATTGAACATAAAAGTGCAATAAATGAATAGATAACTAGTCGAATATGTCTTCTATTGTTGATTTTGGCAAAAAGGTCTTTTTACACGATCGCTTCTTTGGCTATTTATAGTTATATTCTATTAATAATTGCTCTTTGGCGATTACCACTTCAATTTCAAATTATTCCGGATGCTTTGGCTCCATATCAATAATTGCTTTGCCTTATCTATGTCCTCGTTGGTGCCGATTCCTGTGAGCTCTTATCTCGTCTTTTACGATAGGTTTTCTAATGTCGCAACCTCCAACATTTTTGTTGTTGATTGCTGTCCTTTCGGCTCAGTATCTACGGGTTCTCACACACTGGGCCTATTTTACTCTTGTTTACTTCCGAAGCCTAATAGACCAATTTTGACGCCAACAAAAGCAGAAATACCAACATACGCGTACCCACTGACATCTTGTGTTGTCTACTTAATCAGTGGAGGATAGATCTTAACACCGTTTAAGATTTGACCTGACATGCTTTTTATAGGTCCAATTTGTAGATATCTCAGAAATTGCAAGTGTGCATATAATATGGTGTGTCTTTCATATATGGGTTTCACACGCTTAACTAAAAACGACTAACGAGTGAAAATCTTTTGCAGTTTAATGTTTGTCTCTTTCAATCTTCCCCGACATTATCACAACCCTATCATTCACATAAAACAATAGCATCATGATCATTGCCTTCACAATCAGTTCAATGGCCAAGGTATTAACTAATAACAATTCATGGAAGCTATGCGAAATTGTCAGGTACCTTCTTCTCAGATTAAGTACTCTCGCGGTGCTGCATAGGGGACACTACACCAAGACCACCTATTTATTCATTTGTTCTCTTTCCGTTTGCCAGGACATGAACATATGATTTGACTGATGTGCATTCATACTGATACAGCGTCTGACGGGAAACAATTATCATTGACTCGACGGCGAAATTTTTACTTTGTCCGTCACTCAGAAGCTGAGATATTCTAACAGAATGGGCGAACGAAGGATTACGATGATCGTGTGACTTATTGAGAAGACATGTCTTGTGCTTGAACTAAGATAAAACCTCCATCTCATGAGAGCAAAGTACAAATAACTTTGTAGAGGAATATGTTAGAATATACTGATGGATGAGAAAAATGGGGAGGATCGTCCCAAATAAATATGTAGCTAGATCAAGCAGCTGGAGCCAGCAGGTGTGCCAAGTTTCAATTTTGATGAGCAGAGACAGCGTTTATGCAATAATAATTAGGGAAATTTTGCATCTATAAAAGGAACAGACTAAAACTTCAATTTTGATGAATTTGCAAATTCAGTTCTGTATGTGTTGGGTAATAATCAGTGGAAGTAAACGACTAACCTCTTGTTGCACAACAAACGCGATTCCTCGGGAATGTACATTTAATTACCGGCAAAAGATGGATGATACGACTTTATGTTGGTCCGAATACAATCACGAAGAAGACATTCTTGTTCTATAGCGTAAATGCCAATTGTCTTCTCAAAATAATAATGAATGTCCTTTTGTGTGTGTTGTTCTATAATTGATGGAGAGAGGAGGAAAGAACCACTCTCTTTCTAAAACTTCTTTCTTTTTGTTCATTAGTTGGTTATCTTAAGAAGTTATTCTTTTTATATATATTTTTTTAAAAGATAACTACTCCTAACCCTTCAAAAGGTGCCTTTTCGATCACATCATATCAAGACGAACTAATGCTTTTAAATGCATTCCATCATGGCCATACCACCGTAATATAACATTATGAAATGGGTAAATTTTGCTTATTTTAATCATTACAT
This sequence comes from Eucalyptus tenuipes, assembly GCA_014182365.1. Classification (NCBI taxonomy): domain Eukaryota; kingdom Viridiplantae; phylum Streptophyta; class Magnoliopsida; order Myrtales; family Myrtaceae; genus Eucalyptus; species Eucalyptus tenuipes. The sequence goes on along the minus strand of CM024538.1, from coordinate 22,991,595 downwards.
TGTAAAAGCCCGGTTACAACATCACGATTGGATAGATGCTATGAAAAGGCAAGCACCAACAATTAACATTATGTTGATTCGAAAGATGCAACAGACATTTCAAAGTCCCATCCTCGGCCTTTGAGGTTACTGAAGCTTCAGAACTATTATCCTCTTTGTGATCTGATATAAAGATCAAGCAGCTGGTCAATCTCTTCTCTGTCAAGTCCCGAAAAAATGAAGAATTATTGGTATTGCTCATTGAATTGATGGACATAGGGGCTGTTGCGCAGCCACTTTCTTGGTTCCGTTGACTTGTGCACAAGGAGAGCACAGACGAGGTGTGTTATCTTTGTTTGCGGCTGGCTCAGTTTACTGATAGTTTTGTGACGGCCTGATCAGTGTCTGAGTGAATAAAGAAGCGCTTTATTCTGGATGATTAGCTTAAAGTCTCCCATTTTGAAGCCCACTGCGATCAGCCACCGTGACTTGTCCTTGGGTGGGTGGCAGCGGTTTTCATCGTGCCAAGACAAAAACTAAGGCAATCACAAAGATTAGGCCTAACGGCAATCCCACACAGAGACCAATTATGAGAGCCGGGTTTTTCTTCTTTGGATGATGAAGATGTGGGTTACCTGTAACGCTGCACAGAGTCAAACAATGAAAGGGCCAACATGTGTCATTAACACCCGTAGAGCCATAAAAGGATACAGGCCTAAGTTAGAACTCACAAAATAGCCTTCCTACTTGTAAGTTATTTTCTTGCTTTTGGTGATGCTCTTTGGGATTTTGACAGAGAAGTTAATGTTTTGGAGGTCGCTGTGGCAGAAGAGAGACGTTAGAAAAAGCAGATTGGAGGCAAAAAGAACAGGACTTCAATCTGCGTATAATGACTTACAGTTGCTTCAAAATTGGAAGTTTCCCTAGGAAACTCGGTATTTGACCATTGAGACTGTTGTTGCTGAGACTTCTGATGCAATACAATAATAGAAGCATATCAGAAAAGATCAAAGCAAAAGATAAAGAATTTTCTGAGCTGATTGGAGAAGTAGCTAATTTACATAGTCTCAAGGGCTTCCATTTGGCTAAAATCTGGAAGAGGACTAACTATGCTGTACCCAGAGAGATCTCTGTGACAATGCCCGTTTCGGGTTAGTAAATTACGAGATAGTACTGCATCTGGTTACACTGTCCTGAATACCTTGTTTGGTGCACTTACATTTTGCTGATTCTTGGCGGGTCCCTACCGTTGCAACCCAACCATTGCCATACGGTATCATTTGGAAAACACGGATCTCCTCTCCCTCCCTTCAGCTGCTTGAAGCCATTGATTAAGACCTGAAGACCCTTCACTAGTCTGCCAAGGGGAAAATGACACATTCAATGACCCTCTCGGGAGAACCTGGTGTGGGAAAACCTGGTGTGGGAATGATTTGAAGTGAAGGGTTGACAACATAAAACTCTTCTTTAGTGTAAAATTGTTGATATTCCCTATATGGTGGGATAGAAAAATATATACATACAATTAGAGGGTGCAGGGCGGGTCCCTACCGCTGACAAGCCAACCCACCCCTCCCTTCCCACAACAGGCTCCCCAACCAGCCTGGGAAGAAAGAGGCCCTGTATCATTCGGAAAACAGGGATCTCCACTCCATCCCTTCAGCTGCTTGAAGCCATCGATTAACACCTGAAGACCCTTCACTAGTCCTCCAAGGGGGGAATGTAAAAAGAAATAAACCACAGCAGATAAAGCAGTACAAAACCATTACAAACGCCCATCTGCGTACATGCATATGTGAGCGAGCATTTACTTAGTGTCATCTTGAGAAGTAGTGCTGGTCACGAGAGGATCACTGGCTGTGTACACTTTGACGGCACTTATAACAGGAGGCAATGCAGAACTAGCATTTTGGCGCAGTTGAATGTTCAGGGTGTCAGTTGATTGAATAATGGCCCATACCCATGTGCAATTCCTGTACTCTGGAGTTAACGTTCCCATGTCCGTATCATCATGGTAGAGGTTGATGAATCTCGAATCATAAACCGAAGCACTTATTTCGGTGAAGTATGCAGCTACGTAGTTGCAGTTAGAGGGCTTGTTTAATGGGAATGACAAATCGATCACATCCAGGGGATTGTTTGCTTCGATCGCCAGGATTATTGCAATGTCTGGAGGGAGGTTGACACTGGCGTAGTCAATACCAAAGACATCGCTCTTCACAGCATTCGTGCCCGGCGGATTGTATGGTTGCCATATTCTATTGTACTCATCGATGGGGAACCTTTAAAAGTTCAATAATAAAAGTTAAACCTTAGAAAGCAAGAATCAAACTGAACATGAAAAGTAAATCCAACTTGAATGGACCATCCTTCTCTCTAAGAGTTTTGAAGGATGATTTTTATGTTTCTTACCCAACGATCCAATTTGCCAGATCTTGATCCGAGCCCACACTGTGATCGTACCGATAGCTGCTAAGCCAAGCTACATCTTCAGTCATTCCGTCATAGATGGCGTCATCCAAAGGCCATATCTCCAATGTGGAAATGAATGGAAATTGCTTGTCGAGCGTTTGAGCTAGGCATACAGTTACATTGTCTCTTTTGGCAATGTAGATCAACTCATTATATTGGAGCGGGTTGGCCAAAGTGACTGCCACGGTTGCCCATTTGTTCCCATCAAACTCCAAGTCAAAAGTCAGCGGTCTTGAGAAGTGGTCGTAGTTGCCATAGTAGAATGAGGCTCTTCTGAAAGACTTTGTCTGCATTGGGGTTGGTAATGTGTAGCAGTTCTTGTTCTGTTGCGTGAAGGCATGGAGATTGTTAAACTGCTTTGGTATGATGAGGCTGTTGTTTGAGACTTGTTCATTAGTGCCAGTTTGGACGTAATTTTCATCCGCTTGCCAGTAGCTTCCATCAGCATCATCTTTATAGCTTAAATCAGCTCCGCAATCGATTCTCAGGAGGTTCAGTTTACCTGATATAGTATAGAACCACAGGAAAAATGAATGAACCTGCCAAATGACTAGAGAACGACTAGATAGACATTATCTTAATTTGCAGACCAACAAATTACTGGAGAATATGGTGAGCCATCAAACACATATTGAAGGACAGCAAAAAGTTGCACAATGCACACTTTTTGTCACGCCCCAATCCATTAGAACAAGGATATGACACGGCCGTCCTTTCACCAAAGGACAAGGACGCAGCCTCAACATAACCAAAATTCAACCCGATATCAACATATATACATCCATATATATATATATATATATATATATATATATATATATATATATATATATACATGACAAAAAAGGATATTTGGTTACAATATCGAGTATTTCTACAATCCACCAAAACAAAACATACACCTACTACAAAGACTAACTTATAAACTTATCAACTATGCACAAGTCATACCCAAAATTTCCATCACAAAAGTCCTCCTCGAACGAACGCTCACGTTCGCGACTCGCTGAAGAACCCGAAAAACAAGTAGATGAGAGGAGTGAGCTACCACGGCTCAAAGTGAGTAACACATTTTTTCTAAGCGGATCGAGAAATCACTATGCACATTTTAAAACACAAACATAACTCACTTTATCATAATACCAAATCATAACTCAAATACCGAAAGTACCAATGGTCGAGTCCATTAGTCAATCTCATAAAACATGTATCAATGGTCTATTCCATTGATTAATCTCATCAAAACACATCAATGGTCCATTCCATCGACTAAACTCAAATCACATGTCAAATCAATGGTCCACTCCATTGACCAATTCATGCTCAAATGTCGACCACGGTCACGCGTAACGCCCGTGACAAAACGACCAAGATTCCCCTTGGCAAGGTCTCCACCTATTATTAGCCTAGGTGGCTCGGCCCACAAGGATATCCAGACTAAGTATGCGTATACCCACACCCCTCAGGGTCCACAGAGACATTGAGCACCAATCACCAATCACAATATCCAGTAATCCAACATCAGAAAGAAAGTCATGTCACAACTCAAAATTTGATAAATAAATATCAAATCATTCTTCGATTCTTTCATAAAGAATTTCACAAACTATTTTTAAACAACCATTCCAATTGAAATCAAAATATAACTCCTTTCAAACAACAAAAATGACAGTAATAGCTCGATCCTGTTTTATGCAACAAGATATGCTTTTTATCAACTCACGGATTATATAATCCACCACGTTTCTCAAAATATGAGTTTAAAATACAAAGAAGAAATAGTGTCACTCACATGGGAAAAGTTAAAAATCAATTACGACGCTCACTCGAACCACGCCCTCGGATCCCTAACAATTAATGGAAAAACAATATCAAAAGGCCGAGTAAAAGGATATTCTTATAACGACTCACTTATACTAGGCCTATTAGTCGATAAAATGACACCTATGTGCCACAAAAGCTCACAATTTAGCGTAAACCCAACACTTTCAGCTAGGCGCGGCCCATGCGTCAACTTTGTCACGCCATAACTCCCTCCACAAAATTCCGTTTTAAGCTATCTTACAGTCTTTAGAAAGCTCTCTTAACGAACAACAACAACCCCAACTCAGCTGCCCCAAAACAGTACTGAAAACGACAAAAAAACAAGCTCGAAGATACTGTTCGCTACCGTACCAGAATGCGCCCCCAACTTCAAAATTCCGTTCCGGACAAACCGCAAGCTCAAATCACGATCCGTAAGATGCTATAGCTTCACAACGTCCCAAAGTACCATTTCTATAAAAATATACAGCTCAACGACTCAAAAATCGGGCTTCGCCACACAAATATCCAAGAATCCGAATTTTGAGCCCTAATTGCGGCGATTGCTTGAAGTAGGTGATTAAAAGCTTTGATTCCTTACCGCCGTTGCAAAACACACTTGAGTCGGCTTGATGAGGCGTCCGGATCATGAGCGCGCCAGAATTTTTCCCTTTTTCCCTTTTTCCTTTCTCTTCTTTCTCTCTCTCCCCTGTTTCTTCGTTCCCCTGCTTCTGCCCGGTACTCTTCTCTTTCTCTCCCTCTCTCTATCTTTTTAAACTCAGCCGAAGCTTCCCCCACTTTCCTTCAGCTACCCTTTTTGACTTTTCAACCCTTTCTTTTTATTTTATTTTATTTTATTTTCTTGTTTTAAAGCCCATATATTACACTTTTTGTCGCCCAGGAAAAGTTTTACTAGTGAATTGATGGATTATACCTTGAGAAAGTGCTTTAACAGCAAAGAGAAGCAGGATCAACAATGTACATATATCCATTGACTTCTTCCTTGTCTTCTTAGTCAGCTGAAGTCCAAAGATTGAGGTGATATGCTTTTATAGAATATTAAGCGCGTTGCTGTTTGGAAGTTGCTTTTGTGCATGGTTTCTTCCACAAATGGGTCTTACTTTCACATGCCTAGATAACTATTGAACAAAGTCGTTTTGTAGTTTTATGTTTGTCTGTTTTGATGTTGCTCCATGATTTCACAGGAAACGAATGCATTTTAATGAATTGCTCCACAATCAGTTGAACGTTAATGTGGAATTCACAAGTTGGAGATACAATGAGAAATTGTGGGGGAACTTCCTCGCTAATTAAGTATTCTGGAGCTGTAGGGAAAGGACATTACGCTAAAAGCCACCCGTTTGACTTCTTTTTTTATTTCGAGTAATGATACATAAATACACACAGTTTTCACAAAAAGATTGATAAATCAAATCCTATGTGTGCGATAAACTAACTGTTGTGGTCATTAGTCACTAATCCGGTGACAACAAATGATGCCTGTGCTTACTGTTTTTCTCTTTACCAAACCATCAACTTGTTCTGTTAATATGTTTTATCAAATTCGAATGCATACCGTGGCTAATGCAAAATGAAGGTACTATTAACTTTACACTGAATTTACTTGTGTGTTGCAGCAAGCAATCATAAGAATAATGATGCAAAAATGGAGGACTAAGATGCGGTGCACAGGTTTGGTCACAAGGTTGATAATGCAGATTTTTCACATTTTGATAGGCCAATTGTTGACAGCTTTTTTGTAATCTCCCCTTTTGACCTCGTTACCTATCTAACGGGGATGGAAAGATGAACATGGATTTGTGTCAAAGACGATATCTAATTTCGTCCAATCATCATTAGACAGTTTACTTTCTTCGACTCACATAAGATACAGTACAGATTATTTTCCACAAACTTGGAGCAGTAGTTTCATGCTCTTGTTGCCCCTGATGTAGCTCAAGCAGCTTATCCATCTTTTTATGTTTGATCAGTGTTGCTGCTCGTACTTCCTATCTGTGCCCCTGTATTTCCTTTGTTGACCATCAAACTTAAACAATGATGCCTGACTAGTTTTTAAGACTTGGAAAATGATTCGTGAGCATCGATCGCTACATAGAACTATAGTAGGACCTGTTTAAAGAAGTTGCATTGAAACTCTAAGGTCATAAAGTAAAGTGCATTCTTTTTTTCTAGCTTGCATAAAATAAAACGAGTACCAATCAAGATGTATAGAGGAGATATCGCTATCAATTCCTTATGACTTTGCGCAAGCTCAAGCTCTCATCGAAGTGATATGAAGCTCAAGGAGCTCTTCGAGCTCACTCATGTCAACCCCATGGATCATCAACGTTTGATCACCATTACCGTTACTGCTTACTGGGATTTCTGATTTTGCTGAGGATCTGCTTCTTGTCGTTGACCAGCGGTCGGGGCCTGTCCTTGTGTGGGCCTGCCTGACAATGAGAAAAGGAGAATCAAGCCTAGTAGAGTCAGGCCCAAGACCAGCCCAACAGGAAGCCCAATGAGCAACCCCAGATTATTCTTCTCCTTCTTCGTTGCTTTCCCCGACAAGACCGTGTAAATCTCGATGCCGCTGATGAATGGCGGCGATGTGGAATTACCATCCGGTCGCAACTGGACATTCAAGGTGCCATTCGAGTGTACACGCGCCTCTGCGAGCGTACAGAACTCGTACCATGTGGTAATGGTGGATACATAGTCATCGTTAAAGTAGAAGTCGAATGTCCTCGTCTCGGACCCGTTGATAGCGCTGGAGAAATAGGCCCTCAAGTAGTGTTGGAGATCGTGGCTCCCGTTAAACGTGAAGGGCAAGTTGATCATGTCCACCGGATTTGGCGCGTCGACTGCTTGGTAAAAAACAGAGTCGGGCGGGCATATGTTGTACTCGCAATGAATAAAGTCAGGAGGGATGCTCACTGCTTTCAGACCGGCCGGAGTATTCGGTTCCCATATTCTATCTTCCTCATCATCAGGATACCTATGAGAACAGAAGAATACTCGTGAAAATGACTAAAGAGTATGTCGCAATCACTTATGGATGCGTCGGATTCATGATGAAGATTATGAAGGCATCTCACCCGAGGATCCAGTCATCTCCATCTGCGCCATAACGGTAACGGTAACTCGTGAGCCATGTAGTGTTTTCCTCATCTACAAAATTGTAGGGGCTGGGAAACGGAAACAACAACGACCACAACTCCAAGGCATTGATGAAGGGGAACTGCTTGTGCTTTGTCTGGACCAAGCAAGCGCTGATATTATCCTTTTTGGAGTAGTATAGCAGTTCATGGAACTGCGGTTCGGTGTTGGAGGTCGCCCATTTCATCCCCTCCAACTCCAAGTCAAAAGTAGGCGGATCTAAGCAGCCATCGTAATTTCCATAGTAAAAGGACGCTCTGATCAAATATGTAACTTCTTCAAAAGAAGTAGAAGAAGCCTGTGCGGGCAGTGCGTAGCAGTTCCTCTTATGCTTTGTGAAGACTCAAAGCGTGTTTAGCTGGGTCGAATTGAGGGAGCTGTGAAGTTGGACGGCTTTGTTGTAGCCTGTTTCGTGTGTATCCATTATCGGCATGCCAATGACAATACAAGTCATCATAGTTACTTTGTGATCCGCAATCTATGCTTACACCTGCTGGTCACAAAATCAGAGACGAAAGGCAACATTTGAGAAGATGCTACAGAAGCCGAATGGGAAATGCGTTTCTCTTGCATCAGGTATCTATAAAATGCTCAAGGCATCTTTCACAGATTATCAAATGACTCGGACAGAAAATCTAAGATCTCCCCTGATATTCATTCTCTGTTTCGAAGGGTCCATTTGGTGAGTAAGCTTTCGAAAAATCATAAAATCGCTCATGATCATTCTGAAAATGAAGCATATATAGTGACGCCACACAAGAGAAGAACGATGATGGATCACAGGTTGTTACCAAACTGAGAAAGAGCTTTTCCGAGCATGGTAAGAACAATCGTCCACAACATGAACTGTGACCCCATGGAGAAAGAAGTGTCTGTAAATCTGTATGGCCTATCCTAACTTAAAACCAAAGGAAGCGACCTTCATATATAAATCGATAATAATTGTAACTGGTTCTTGCAATCTTTGATAATAAAAATATATTGTACCCTTTTTATGTTTGTTTCTTCGCTTTACAACTCTCTTTCTGGTCCTCATTGTCTTCTTCTTTTCGGCCATTCAGTGAAGAGCAAGCCTTCGGCAATCTGGAAAAAAGGAATTTCCCGGGACTAAACAATGCATTTTAATGAATTGCTCCGCCATCAGTTGGACATCAACGGAATGAGAAATTGTGGGAGAGCTTCCTTGCTAATTAAGTAGTCTGGAAGTGTAGGGAAAGGACACGAGGACAGCTGTTTGACTTCTTTTTTTATCTTCAGTACTGCTACATAAATAAACAGGTTTTCAACTAATGCGAAGACAACAAATGATGCCCATCCTCACTATTTTTCCCTTTCCTAGAATCATTGACATGTTCTGTTAGTATGTTTTATCCAATATGAATGCATACCGGGGCTAAAGCAAAACGAAGGTACCATTAATTTGACGACGAGTTTACTCGAGTGTTGTGACGAGTAAATCACAAGGATAATGGTTCGAAGATGTAAGACTAGGATGCAGTGCCAAGGTTTGGCCACACATTGATTGAAAAGAAAGAGGAAGCTGATCGTGATTGGGTTGATCACGCACATTTTCCACATTTCTGAGAGGCAAATAGTTGACAGCTCTTTTGTACTCTTCCTCGACCTCGCTACATAACTAACGGGAATGGAAAGAGATGAACATTAGTTTGTGTCTAGGACGATATCTGATTTCGTCCAATCATCAATCTCGGACGGTTTACTTTCTTTGACCCTTATAGGATACATTAGATACCCTTTTCTCCAAACTTGGATGGTATTGGCTATTGGGTGATCAAGATGAGTGGGGGAGCTGATTTAAACGATTTGAATCGTCTGATATTACTTTTACTGACATGACATCATTTTAAGAGGTCACATCAGTATCTAAATTAGTACTTTCCTCTTGCAATTTTGATAAATGTCTTAAATTGACCCACATTTAACCTATTGATATATTTGACTGAATGAAAAGAAAATTCGATAATTGATTATAAAACAGATAATATTTCAGCTATTTGAACAAAGAAATAGAAGCTGATCATCATAAGCACATCGAAGAACATTCTGAGGAAGAAGATGCCAAAAATTTTAGTAAACAATTCAAGCAAATGCCTGACATAATCTCAAGTGCTTGCATTTGGCTGCAGTAAGGAAGATAACTGGAGAGATCATAACCTGTAAGACTTCTGCATTGTCATAAATTGCAATGGTTCGAGGCTTAATGGACTTTGGAAGCTCATAGATGCAAAGTCATACAGATTTTTGGCATCAGAGAGCCACAAATCATCGATGTGGTTATATAATTGAAGGAATCGAACTTTGTTGATGTGCCTATACACGGAAGTAACCCTTGGAGGGTAGTACCCTTGGTAAGATATCCATGACCATGTAGTGTCACTTGGAAGACATGCATCACCGCTCCATCCTTGCAGTTGCTCGTAGGTCTTTACAAATGTTTGTAACCCTTCCACTGCAGATTAAACCATCACACCATATGAGCACATATAAAACAAATAAGAAGGATCTGAAGGCAATAAAAGAGGATTCTTTACAGTCATCATGGGATGTTCTTGTGGTGACCAGAGGATGGATCGATGCAGAAAATTCAATGGCACTGATTATACACGGTAGAGTTGTATTGACGGTTGGTAACAGTTGAACACAGATGTCTTCGTCAGACACCCCGATTGACTCGATGTTAACTTCAAGGTCTGTGCAGCTCTCGTACCATGGGAAAGCGTCATGATGTAGGTCCCCCCTAAAATGTTCAAATCAAACGATCGAGTCTCATTTTCTTTCAGAAAACGTGTCTCTACGAAGTACAACACTCTGTATTTGAAGGTGGCGCTTCCATTCATGTCAAAAGAAAAATGTCACTGAGGATGCAGGATCTAGGGCTTCGATTGCATCAAGAATTGCCGAATTGGGAGGATACTCTGCAGTCAGTCTGTTGATGGAAATGAAGCTAGCATGTATGGCCTTCGTGCCCTGCGGGATCATGGGTTGCCACTCCAGTTGTACTTATCTTGAGGATACCTGATTGAGTAGACTAGACAACTAGTTAATAAATTTGCATTCACCATGACGTTTGTACATAGTTTTCTCTATATTCCTCTCTAGACGACTGCCAATAGCAGATCTAACTGAGATGAGCATTGGCTACTCACCCCAAGATCAATTCAGTTGTGCCGTAATTGTAGTGGTAGCTTGTAGTCCCAGCCCTATCTTGGCCCATAGTAGCAGTAGCATACATATCTTCAAACAAGGGCCGTAGTTCCAATGCCAAGATGAATGGGTACTGCTTATCCAGTGTTCAAGCCAAACACACGCTTATGAAGTCACCCTTACTCAGGTATACTAATTCGTAGTACTGGGGTCCTGCAGTTGAGTTCAGCATAGTGGTCCACTTGTTGCCGTTGAACTAGAGACCAAAGCTTGGAGGCCTTGAAAGGCCATCATAGTTTCCATAACAGAACGCTGCCCTGACGAAGTACCTCTTCTGCGCAACCGCTGGTAAAGAGTAACAGTTCTTGTTTTGTTCTGGGAAGAACCCAAGCGCACTTATTTGCCGTTCCACGCTGAGATTTCTACTAGAGAGCTACACATTTTGATGAAATCTGAATCTGTGTGCCAAAGAATTCCATCTCCAGTATCGTAGCTTGTTTCTGTCCTATCTGATATCGCAAGCATGTATTCATCAAGGAGTGATGTACTTAAATATCAAAAGAAGCTTGAAAGGATTGACTGAAAACCCCTCATGATTTTCAAGAAGTATAAATTTGTTGGTTGGATCGACCTTCATGTGGGGCCAACTAGCATTAAATAAAAGACAAAAAAAGAAAAAAAACAACGGAACGAAAAGAAAAGAACAAAAGAAATGGAAGTGATGGTCGTGCAGTGGTGTGAGCCCAAAGTGAGGAGAGAGAGAGAGAGAAAACAGTAACTACCGAAATAAGGGAGAAGAGAGGAAAAAAGAATGGCAGCAATTTTGTGGTCCAAATTCGAAGGCCAAACGTTGACGAAATCGGTTCAAATTTAAATACGTTATTTATGAGATCGAGGGCTACAAGTTGATAGTTTTTGTTCGTTGAGAACCACCTTCGAATTCTCTCATTGCGGTTAGGGTTTTCTTACTCCGAATTTGTTTATTCACCTATGTGATAATAAAATGAGATTATAATGTTGAGTCTCTAATATGTGATTAGAAAATACACTTTGTGTATCTTGTTATTCTTGGTGATTCGTGGATTTTTTTTGGGTGGTTCGTGATTTTTCTCTCATTGGATTTTCTATATTAAATCCTTGGTGTTATAATTTGCTTTGTCTATTTATCATTTTGGTATTATATTTATATATTGTGAGGCTATATATTGCTGGTTATTGTTGAGGGTTAATAGAATTTCAGTTGATTTATTTTCGAGGGAGAAATTGATCCTAGATTGTGCATGGCTCGTGGTGAATTATTGTCCCCGGTTCTCCCTAACAAAGTGGTATCGGAGCGAGGTTGAAATTCTAGTGTTAAATGGAAAAAACTAGCAACACCATATTTAAGTTAAATATCTCGAATTATTCTATTGCAAATACTTGTTTGATTCGATTGAGGGTAATGAAGCCAAAAGAGATTAGGAAAACAAAGAATGAGAGAGAATGAATCAAAAAACAGTTGGATTTATTTGATAATTGTTTGATGATAGTATATTTAATCATGTTGCTCAAAAAGCGAAGGCGGACACTTTGTGGAAGAAATTGCAAAGTCTCTATGAGAGGAAAATTCCACAAAATAAAGCTCTTCTAATTAAGTGACTTATGAATTTGAGATACAAGGAGGGAAGTAACATGGTAAAACACTTGAGTGAATTTAAATCAATTGACAAATCTTAAGATTGATCTTGGCAATGAATTGCAAACTTATTTATTACTTGGTACTCTTCCTGATAGTTGGGACACCTTAGTTGTGGCATTAAACAACTTGATTCCTTTTGGTGTGCTTTTTATAAGCACGGTTAAAGAAAGCTTGTTCAATGAAGAAATAAGGAGAAAATGCTTAAATTATGCTTCTATATCGAATGCTCTTATTATAAAAAATGGGCGAAAAGTTAATTAAGAAGATTTCAAGGAAATGATAATCGAGGCAAATCAAGAGGAAGGTCAAAATCAAGACCGAGGAGGAGTGTGGAGTGTTATAATTGCGGCAAGATGGAATATTTTGCAAAAGAGTATTGATTGCCAAAGAAAGATAAATGCCATGATAGAAATGGAGATTGAAAAAAAGAAGAGAAACAAGCTACGGCAACGGTTGCATCATATGACGATATTGTGTTTGTATGTGATGACGGATGTATGAACCTTACATGCCAAGATTTTACGTGGATTGTTGATTTTGCGGCTTCTTTTCATATCACTTCATGGCATGACTACTTTGCTCATTATAGCGGCGGTGACTTTAGTTATGTTATGATAAAAAACAGTAGTGTTTCCAAGGTTATTGGCATGGGAGATATTTATTTGAAAACCGACGTCGGATGTAATTTGTTTTTGAAAAATGTGAGACATGTTCCAATATTTGATTTCCCTTGATCTCCACTAGTGCCTTAGATGATGATGGTTATTGCAATTCATTCTTTGATAGCAAATGGAAGTTGACTAAAGATTCCATGGTAGTGGCAAAGGGTAAGAAGATAGGTTTTCTTACACTATACAAGCTAACTTGATTAAAGAAGAGGTAAATACAGTGGAAGATTCCCTGGTTGATTTATGGCATATGAGACTTATTCATCTTAGTGAGAAAGGACTTGAAACTCTTACTAGAAAGAACTTCTACATTTGAATGAGAAAAATCTAAAGGAATGCACTCATTGCCTTACAAGTAAGCCAAATAGATTCTCAATTTATAATTCCTCTCCTCATACAAAATTAAATGTACTTAATTTAGTTCACACTGATGTTTGTTGCATGGATGCTAGAACCCTTGGAGGTACATTATATTTTGTGATATTTATTGATAAATGTTCTAGAAAAGTGTGAGTTGTTGCTTTGAAAGCTAAAGATCATATGTTTGCGGTTTTCAAGCAATTTCATGCCAAAGTGGAAAGAGAAACCGGGAAGAAACTTATATATTCGAGTGGATAACAATGATAAATATAGAGGCCCGTTTGAACATTATTGCAGGGATTATAGTATTAAGCTTGAAAAGACTGTTCCAAAGACACCACAACAAATTGGAGTCAAAGAGAGAATGAATTGAATAATAAATGATCGGATTCGGTGTATGCTCTCTCATGAGGTTGCCTAAGCCATTTTAGGGTAAAGCGATGAGAACGGCAATAGACTTAATAAATCTTTCTCCATCAATTCCTCGAAAGGGGAATGTTTAGCAAAGAGTTTGGAGTAGTAAAAATATTTCTTCTAACCATCTAAAAGTATTCGGTTGTCGGGCATTTGTGCATGTTCCAAGAGATGAGACATTTAAGCTTGACGGCAAGTCTAAACGGTGTATTTTTTTGGGTTATAGACATAAAGAGTTTGGCTATAGGTTATAGGATCCAGTTGCAAAGAAAGTCATTAGAAGCCAAGATGGGTGCTTTGTGAACATCAAACTATTGAAAACATCGACAAGGCTGAGAGACTAAAGAATATAGCCCAACGTTTGATTAGTCATCCCAAATCCTCCTACCGTGGATAGAAATCATGGAGGAGAAGTGCATGGAAATCATGAAAATGGTAAATCCTCACATAATATTGATTCTTCAGCCAAGATAAGTGAAATAGTTAAGTAAGAGCAGCTTGTTGAGCCAGTTGAGCAAGAGTAACCTATCTTGCCTCAAGTTAGAAGATTTGAAAGAGAGCGTAGACCTTCTCAAAAATATTTGCCACATGAGTATGTGTTACTCACTGATGCAAGAGAGCCAAAAATTTATGAAGAGGCTATATCATGTGAACAAAAGAATAAGTGGCATAAAGCCATGCAAGAGAAGCTTAAATCATTACATGAGAACCACGCATTTGAATTGGTGAAGTTGCCCAAGGGTAAGAAAATGCTCACAAATAAATGGGTATAAGTTGAAGAAGGAAAAAAATAGTTTACAACCACAATACAAGGCTAGACTTGCTATGAAGGGCTTTCATCAAAAGAGAAGCATTGACTTTGAAGAGATTTTTTCACCGATTGTAAAGATGTCTTCTATTCAAGTTGTTCTTGGGTCGGCCACTAGTTGGAATTTGGAAATTGAATAACTTAATGTAAAGATGGATTTTCTCCATGGAGACCTAAAAGAGGAAATATATATGAAGCAATAGGAGAGTTTTGAAGTTGAAGGCAAGGAGCATCTTGTATATAGATTGAGAAAAAACTTATATAGTCTTAAGTAAATGCCAAGACAATGGTATATGAAGTTTGAATCATTCATAGAAAAATAAAGATATGATAAAATAAACTCCGATTCTTGTGTACTTATGAAAAAATTCTCAGATAATGATTTTCTTATCCTCCTACTTTACGTGGATGACATGTTGTTTGTTGGATATGATGCTAAGAAAATCAAGAGTTTGAAAAATGAGTTGAATAAAGATTTTGAAATAAAGGACCTATGCCCGGCTGAGCAAATCTTAGGGATGAGAATTACTCGTGATGGGAAGAAGAAGAAACTTTGATTATCTTAAGAGAGTTACATTGAAAAGGTGTTTGAAAGATTCAACATAAGCACATGTAAACCGATAAGTACTCCACTTACAGGCCATTTCAAGTTGAGTAGTAATGAGTGTCCTTCAAGTGAGAAAAAAAAAAGAAGAGATGATATAAATTCCTCATGCATCGGCCATGGATATTTTGATGTATGCCATAATTTGTACAAGACCTGATATTGTTCATGCAGTTGGTATTGTGAGTAAATTTCTCTCTAATTCATGTAAGGAGTATTGGACTGCTGTTAAATAGATTTTGAGATATCTCAAAGATACTTCTACACTTTGCTTGTGTTATGAAAATGTAAAGCCTGAGTTGAGTGGCTACTCGAATGTTGATTGTGCCGGTGATGATGATTCTCGGAAATCCACATAATAATCTTTGCAAGGGAAGATGTTTCATGGCAATTGAGATTGCAAAAATGTATTACTTTATCTACAACTGAAGCGGAGTATATTGCTATTACTGAAGGAGGTGAAGAACTCTTATGGATGCAAAAATTCCTATAAGAGTTAGGCTTGAAATGAGAGAAGTTTGTTCTATATTGGAGATAGCATGAGTGTTATCTATCTTAGCAGGAGTCCAGTGGTGCATCCATGATCGAAGCATGTTGATGTAAAGTATCATTGGATCCAAAAGAAGTTAGAAAAGAAGTTTTCCTACTTGAAAAAGTCCACACCGACAAAAATAGACGTCGAACATTGCCCATGGTGAAGCTTGACATTTGTCAAAGAAAAGCGGGCATTACAGAACTTCCCACATCAGATGGAGGGGGAGATTTATTGGCTGGGTCGACCTTCATGTGGGGCTCGACTAGCATTAAATAAAAAAGAAAAGAAAAGAAAAGAACAAAATAAATGGAAGTGGTGGTCGTGCAATGGTGTGCGCCCAAAGCGAGGAGAGAAGAGAAGACAATAACTATCGAAACGAGGGAGAAGAGAGGGAAAAGAAAATGGCTGCAATTTTGTGGTCCCGATTTGAAGGTCAAACGTTAACAGAAACGGCTCAAATTTGAGTATGTTATTCGTGAGACCAAGGGCTATAAGTTGATGGTTTTTGTTCATCGAGAATTGCCTTCGAATTCTCTCATTACGGTTAGGGTTTTCTCATTCCGAATTTGTTTATCCACCCATATGGTGATGAAATGAGACTGTAATATTAATGTTGAGCCTTTAGTGTGTGACTAGAGAAGAACATGTTGTGTATTATTCTATTCTTGGTGATTAGTGGATGTTTTTGGACAATTTGTGTTTTTTCTCTTATTGGGTTTTTCACATTAAATCCTTGGTGTCCTAATTTGCTTTGTCTACTTATCATTTCAGCATTACATTTGCATATTGTGATTCTATATATTGCTGGTTGTTGTTAGGACTTAAGAAAATTTCAGTTGATTTAGTTTTGGGGGAGAAATTGATCCTGAATTGTGCTAAGTTCATGGTGAATTATTATCCCGGGTCTCCCCAACAACTCGTTCTATCTCTAATACGGTAAACAGAGTCAATCATGGTAGTTCAACAAATGTAGTAGGGTCCAATGTGGGTCTATTTGTTGTTAGGGTGAGCTTTAGGAAAAAAAAATTCTCTTTCCTAAATGCATTCATTCAACTATGAAGGGGAGATTAGCCCTCGACAAACACAGATATGTTGAAAGTCAACCATGAATGAAAACAAAGTACCTTGAGACGGACTGAAGAAAACCAGGAAGAACAACACTCCAATGTCCATTTACGCTCCTCTTGTTCTAGTCCATCAGATTATTGTGGTTCGGGAGCAGGCTTTTATAGAGTAATAGACAGCGAAAAGAAAACAAAATTCGGTCCATCTGAAGTCACTCTGGCAGATGCTTTAGTTTAGTTGATTCCAAAGAAGATTTGAGGCTTACCAGTACGGTTCCCTGATACATTTCCTTTGAAACTTTTTCTGTTTTGTCACTCCCAAATCTCAAACGATGATCGCCTCGTTAGCCCACTTCCAAACGAACAGGGTGGGCATAGACACAGAGTTTCAAGGAAGCATTACATTGATCACAATCATTTTGGCCGTCATTGCTCCTATCAAATTGAAGGAATTCGGGCTTCCTTTGAGGCTGTCTCATGCATAGCAAAGCAGGGAATGATTTGTTAACAAATTGAGACGACATTGTCTGAGACTAGTGTACCAGATGACCGAAAAACACACAATTATTCGGTTTCAAGCTTTCGGATTTTTCAGTACGGTCAAGCTGTACAAGTCAAATCTTTTGAGATCAACTTCAAATGTACAAGCCAAAATGCAACCTGTATGCAGGATTTGGGATGAATACTCATTTTATAATGCAGGAAAACATAGTCCTCAGTTTACTTCTAGCATTGGCCTCCTCGCCCAATTCTGTCTATTTTTTTCATCCACAATGCCATGCTTCTTTTCAAGAATATGCAAGAAGATGCAACTCTGCGTCAAAGGAAAAATTCATGGCTTGAGTTACACTGTCATGTCCATCGAGGGAACAAAAGAAAACATCTTTAATTGAATTTTTGTTAGGAAAAGGTTGTTTAGTGAAAGGGGTCCATTTCTATGGTCAATTGTGTGTATGATCAAATCATGCCAGTATTATTGGCACATTATGGGCATGAGTAATAGTAAATAAGCAGTAATTGCATAGAAGCAGTTCTTTTCTAAATGCAAGATCAATTTAAAGCCATTGATGCTGAATCCAGAGAGTTGTGCCATAGCACGTACACTGAAATAGACAACTTTACATCTCAAGAAAAGAGGATGCCTCCAGGATCCCATTAAGCTGAACACTTGCATTTAGTAAATTTTTATGTCGACAGCCAAAATTTTCTGGAGCGAATCGGAGCAAAAGCTCTCAGCCTCCAGCACATGTTCATTCGTGGTATTTCCAAAGGAAAGAGACATACTATCTTCCCGAGCTGAGAAGATCTCAGGGCTCTTTTATCTGCCTGATCAATTTATTTATATCGCGTACATCTTCTTGTATTCGTTGGTGAGGATCTCCGAATCCGACATTGCTGAAACCGACCAAGACCTTGACCTACTTCCCAACGAGGACCTCCTTATGTTCCTCATGTTGGAGGCCTCGATACGATGCATAATGACCCAATAAATCATCGTGCCGAGAGTAGTGGCCATAATGGTTGTCCCTATGATGGTCACCCCTATTGCCAGCCACCTTTCTTTCTGACCAACCACGACAAATGAGAGTGCCAAAAATGCAACCGAGACCAGCACGCAGGCCAGCCACATTAACTTGTTGATAATCGCCATCATCTGCTTCTTGGCCTTGCTCTCGATGACCACGACGGATGTTTGGACCACCACCACAGCCAGGGATATGAAGAGAGCAACCGAATCAAAAATAAAGAAAATTACAAACGGAACTTGCGGAGCAATGTTTGCTTCCCCGAGAGATTGACCCGGGGGGATATCAGCAGGGTTATCCACGTATTGACCTGGGACAGTGAAGATGGCTGCGAAAGCGACAGTGGCGATGAGGACAGCCACCACAGTGGTGGAGTTGATGGCATTGTTGAGGCCTTCAGCGTGCATTTTGTTGAGGCGCTTGGCGATGCCCTGGACACGTTTTCTTGTTTGACGGGTGTGCTCGAGCTGGTAGTGGACTTCGTGTTTTATGTCGCTCACGGTTTGTTTCAGCTCACGAGCAGCAGTGGTTGCTTGTGGCTGGATGGCCTTGGCACTCTGCACGCCATGCTCCTGGAGGATGATCGCAACATTGGAGTGACCCATTTTTTCTGCTGTATCAAGGGCAGTCTCGCCAGACCGGTTAATGAGTTCAGTGTTAGTTTCACTGCAACCAAGCAGCAACCGAACAATCTGCAGGTATGTAAGATTTAAGGAGTTAGGATGCTTGTCTTTCTATATGCTCAGACATGGAAAGGGTACCATCTGGCAGTAAAAGATGGAGATGTGGAAGCGATAGTTTAAGGATCGAAAGATTTGTCAAAATGCTAGCCCATCGACTTAATTCCACGAGTAGGATGGTCATATATTCTAATTTTCTATCACCATGAAAGGCAGGCTTGGTTTTTCCTTCATCTGACAATATTGCAGATACTTGTCCAAAAGCAATGCAGCATGAAAAAATAAAACATCTACCGAACCAAGATAAAAAAATGGGTTCGTTTCCATTATCTAGCTTTGATTTGCCACCGAGACAATCAACCTGTCTGCTTATTAGATGAGTTGGTAATTTAGAAGATTTAATCAAATGTTTTTGGCAGAAGTAATGAGCAGTTAAACCCTGAACCAACCCACATAAGTATCATCAATCAATGAAATTAAAGTGCTATTAGCAAACCATTGCAATTGGGGGGCTTTACGCCCTTTATTGGGGGACTAGTAACAAGTGTTTACAGCTAGCATTTCCATTGTCATTAACAGAGGGAGCGTCAAAGTTGGCTCTTTGGATCAATGAAAGGCTTTACGGTATAATCTCAAGTCAAGCCTAATAATAGATGAACCGCCTAATCTAGTCTTGCCTAACATGTATATCTGAAACGACTGGATGACTTCTTCCAAAATCCATGTATTTACTTGCAATTTGTAAGTTACATTCTTTTTCTGTATCAAGACTTTCAAGAGCAAACTGGATCATAAATGCAGCAGCTCAAAAAATTTGAAGTTGTGCTGTTAGAGCTTAGACAATTCATCCTGCTTTAGCTCACCATGCCTTCTTACTTTAAAGCAGAAACATACTTTGTCACGACCAGTTGTGATGTTTGGATCAGCAAAACGTAGTAGAAGCAGTAAAATTTACCTGATCTCTGCCCTTCCTGCTTGCTATATGCAATGAGGTGTTGCCCTTAGTATCTACCATGTTGATTGAGGATGGATCTGCTCTTATCAACTCATCCACAACTACGACACTCTGACCCTTAACAGCCATGTGCAATGCCGTCTGCCCCTTTTTGTCAACACGAGTCACAATACTAGGCTCTCTATCAAGAAGTGACTTTACCACCTCCAAATGCCCATTTCTTGCGGCTGAATGCAATGCTGTTTTCCCATTACTTTTCGCTATTGTTGCCAACCCACTTCCGGCCTCCAACAACACATTCACCACAGCAATATGGCCTTGTGTTGCGGCCGTGTGAAGTGCCGTCGTGTTTGATGTGTCCACCGTCATTGCCAATTCCGGATGCACCTCCAAGAGTACCTTTAGTATTTCTGAGAGAGGGTAAAAATCAATCAATTCCAATATGCCTTACAATAACAAACCAAATTCCCTAGATAGCTAAAAGACCATTACACAGCAGATACATACCCAAATCCCCTTGTTTGGCAGCAATGTGTAGCGCATCAAAACCATTTCTTGCCTTGATTCCTGCATCGGCTAGATCATAGTGCTTGATCATTTCCCTCACAACATCAACATAGCCATATTCGGCGGCAACGTAAAGGGCAGTTTCACCGGCTTGATTTTGCTTTTCCAGCAATTCCTTCAACTCTGCCTCTGCCTCACCGGCTTTAGAAATGATTTCCATTATCACAGCCAGATGACCTGCTCTCGCCGCGGAATGCAGGGCCGTATCATCCCGCTTCCCCGTTAACTGCTTGGTCATC
Organism: Eucalyptus tenuipes; assembly: GCA_014182365.1. NCBI lineage: Eukaryota > Viridiplantae > Streptophyta > Magnoliopsida > Myrtales > Myrtaceae > Eucalyptus > Eucalyptus tenuipes. The sequence continues at coordinate 22,970,919 of CM024538.1, read as the reverse complement.
TTCTTCCTCGGCTGGCTTGGCAGCCCAGCTGGTGACTCCATGCCTATTTAATTGTGCAAAAATCCCTGTCCTCAGTTGGTTCTGCTCAGCAATATGGATTTCCCTCTCCTTCCATCAAACACGACAACAATCACGCTTTCAACCCGCAAAGCAGGGTAATCCGCATCCAGCAGTACGAGCTCAGAATGGGTAATGAGAACTTCTAAGGAGCACCGTGACGACACAAGAAACCTTCCCTTTTTCTCTCACTTCTTGATCTCACAACATCTTGGTTCTGGCACATCTCGCATCCTCATCAACATCCTGTTCATCCATAAACACCCCCAGATTAGATTCGCCCCCACAACATCATAACCAAAGCTCTCATTGATCCATTTTTCTCCATCGAACACAACCAAACTCGCATGAAAAGAACCATTTACGCTAATCTTAATGCTCATTAAAAAAAAAAAAAAAAAAAAAAAAGGAGGAGAGACAAAGAAGAACCCAGAAACCGGAAGAGCTGAAAAAACCTGCAGTTCTCTTCATTCTTGATCAAGAACATGAATTAAGAAAAAAGAACCACGAAAAAGAAAAAAAGGTCTTCCTTTTTATACCAGGGTCAGACACAAGCGAGCTCCCCGCTTCTCGTTTCCCCTTGCAGCTGACGCCGAGAGAAACCCACGCGGCTCAGGGGAGGATCATCAGAACACACCCCCTGCGCAAAAGGAATTTCTCGGGAGAAGGAAGAACCACACCGCCAGAAAGAAAACCTTTTCAAGCGTCCTTCCCTACGGATTCAAAAGACGGAAGGTGGAATAAACAACGTATGTGCAACACATGCTCCCAACGGCTTTTGTTGTGGATCGCTTGGGGTTTTATATGAATCGCACCTCCAGGAGCCAATGAAAAAAAAAAGGCGAGGCCTCTGTTAAAATGTGCGAGTGATGATGACCACGATTGCTACAGGAATGAATTCACGGGCCAAACGGAGAAAAAAAGGAAAATCAGGAAATGAAAACGAGGGAAAAAAAAGAAGATGATTTGCAGAGGAAACAGCAAGAAGAGGGGGAGAAGGAAGAGAGAAAATAAAAACAGAGGTGGGCGTGAGGTTAAAGAAAAACTAACGGAAATAACAGAACCACGCGCCTTCGCAACTGGCGGGCGCGTGCGGGTCAACGGCTCTGGTTTTAACCTTGGCTTTGACGTGAGAGCAAGCATGCGGAAATTCAAGGCCACAAATTCGTCCGCGAAAATACGAATCCCGTTCTCAACGTGTGTTGATGTAACATGACAGAGACGAAAATCCAAATCCCCATTTTCTCTTTCTTTGTCGATATGTTCGTACACTGTTGAAAGTCGATCTTTCACATATTCATCGAATCTTCATACTTTATGTGCGAGAGCATAAGCTACTCTATCGTACAAATTTCTATAAGGATTAGTTAATACTTGCTAATTATCCTTTGAATATGTACATGCATAACTACCCTTACTTAGAACATATTTATTAGATTCATGACATGACATTGAAAAGATAATCTTTGCAGGCTCTTTATCGAGTGAAAGGAGAACCAATCACATAATTTACTTTCGTCATAATTCTTACCGATTGAATAGTATTTACCAAAATTATATAGTTCCAAGAAGGGGCACTGTTCTCTTCCACCTCCATTGCCATGGATCAACGTGTACAATTTTTTCAAGTCTCAAGTGATGTCACGACAAACCCTCCCCACTTTACAAAAACGTTGAAATATTGTCACTCCTAGGATGGTGACGATAACTATTTAGGGTTAGCTTTCGCCCTGTCTTTATCCAAGGCGCCATTTACTTTTTCAAATTAACTAGACGAAGAATTCTGGATGCATCTAGATGGTGTGAACGCTTGAATCGGCCGAGTTGAAAAATTGAAGAATTCATGGTACGTCCCACCATCAAAGAGCCAATGGGGAGTGATCGCGAGAGGGGGCACCAAAAGGTTTCATAATCGCAATTATTGGCTGCTTTTCAACTCTCCCACCTTAAAGTGAAAAAGCTAAGGAAGAGAAAAGCCAAAAGTGAATGATGGAGGGTTATAAATAGTGGACGGAGATGAAATTGAGGACGGCCAGAAAGCACCACGTCGATACTTTTAATGGGTCACAGCTATGACACCATGTATGCACAAAGCCAAAAAAAAAAAAAAAAAACCCTAAGTTCAACTACCCATAATTCACCTACGCAAAGGCAAGGCCCGTTCCATTGATTCGTCCACTTAGATGGATAATTGAAAAGCGATTTTCATTCTTACATGCTTTATATATATATAAGGCTTACAAAGAGATTGGTCTCGGAATCGAATAAAGATAGAAGAAAAAGGGTATTGATTAGGATCTTTATTAGTGCGCCATTTTTGTGACAAAAAGAGGTTTGGTCGTAGTGGGTGCAATGATGGGATCGGTGGAACTTAATAGATTTTACTCTTCAATCCTAAGGAAGCATTTTATCGACCAGCAAAATTACTTTGGTAATTTTAAAGTCAAGTATATCGAGTTTCGTTTTTCGAATCCTTTGTTCTTATAAATTAGGGTTAATATCCTAAAAACCCAAAACCGATATACTTATAATAATTTTATTTCAAAATAACTTTTTGATCACGAAAAACCCCAAATTGGTACACCTATGATAAAGTTACCACAAGTAATTATAAAAAATCTCAAACCGGTATATATGTGATAAATTTATCATAAACTAATTTGTTCGACTGTAAAAAATTACAAATTAATATATTTGTAACAAATATAACATTTGTTAAATTAGATTTTTTTTTTAACTCAGGGAAACCCATACAGCCGGCCTGTTAAATTAGATTAATAACATAAAAAAACCATAAAAACAGTACAACTATGACAAGCAGATAGTAAAATCCCAAACTAATCCATTAGTTTACTGTCACGTATCGTTCAATTTAGTAATTTGACAGTAAAATCTAATGGAAACTAACAGAGAGTAAATTTGTCACAAGTATACAAGTTTAAGGTAAAATTGTCAAAAGTATATCAGTTTAGAGTTTTCGAAAGTCGAAAAATTAGTTTATAATAAATTTGTTATAGGTGTACCGGTTTATGTTTTTTTAGAGTATTAATCCTATAAATTATATGAGAAGAAGAAGAGGAGGAAAAATACTAAAAATACAGAAGATAATAAATATAAACAGAAATGAAATATGTTTGCAAGCTTCTAAGGGCCCCGCGTCCACGCAAGTGGACCGCGAGTGGCTTTTGGACGGACACGGGGACGCCCCCACGTTGATCTCCACGTCGGGACAAAAGCCGGGACGGTCCGGTCCGATCCGGGCCGGGCCCCACGGGAATCCTTCCAATTCGCCGATAATCGACCGCCTCCCCCCCGGAGAGTGCGCTCCACGCGCTCGCGGCTGGGGCCCAAGCCCAGGTGATGTGATGATGGACTCGGGCGGGACGGGCTGGCCGACAAGACGAGCGCCGATCCCGCGCGCGTGGACGAACGCCGTTTTTATCCGGCGACTGATGACGAGGACTCCGCACAGATCCAACGAAATCAACGTCCCGAAAACTGCAGATGATCGTGGCCTCTTGAAAGAATCGGTAACTGCAGCTTTAGTACAATTGCGAGTAATAGTAACTCTTGCTACGTTTTTTATGACCATATTATTACAAATGGAGAAATGAGTGAAATGTAAAATTATGAGATTTTAGAAAGGAGTGAAACGTGATAAGGGGAAATCTTGCAAAAAAAGTCCTAAATTTTTAGCCTTGGATTTTATCCTAAACCTTTTTATGTTGTGAAATTTAGTGATAAAAATTGAACGACGCCGGCCGTCGACGCGACCGATCGACGCCGATGTGGACAACTTTTAATAATATTTTAATATTTTTGAATTTTTTTTTTATTTATTTATTTATTTTTTATTTTTATTATTATTATTATTATTTTATTTTATTTTATTTTAATTTTCTTCTCATCTTCTACCTCCAGCCGGTCGTCGGAGCTCGGCGACCGGCCGAGGCGACGACCGGCGAGGTCGAGGTCGACCTCGCCGCTGGCCGCGCCGCGAGGGTGGCGAGGCTCTCCCATGGTCGGCGAGGGTGAGCCCCGCCGCTCGGCCTCGCCGCCGGAGCCTCGAGGGCGGCCTCGCGCCGGCGGGCGAGGCTCGCCCTCGCCGGATCCGCCGAGGGTGCTCGCCGCCCCGCGCGAGGCCCCCTCGAGGCCCGGGCGGCAAGGCTCGCCCATGGTCGGCGAGGGCAAGCCCCGCCGCCGGCCCGCCGCCCGGGCCTCGAGGGCGGCCTCGAGCCGGCGGGCGAGCCTCGCCACCCGGCCGCGAGGCCGCCCTCGTCGCCATCGGCGAGGTGGCCGGGCGAGGTCAACCTCGACCTCGCCGGCCGCCACCTGGCCGATCGCCGAACTCCGGCGACGGGCCGGAGGAAGAAGATGAGAAGAAAAAAGAAAAATAAAAATAAAAAAATAAAAAATTAATAAAAATATTAAATTTTAAATTTTAAAATATTATTAAAAGTTGTCCACGTCGGCGCCGATCGGCCACGTCAGCCGGCCGGCGTCCGCTTAGCAAAATCCGGCTAATTTTGGTCGGAAAGGACTAAATTGGCACAACATAAAAAGGTTTAGGACTAAATCGGCAAGAAAAAAAAAGTTTAGGACTAAATCGACACAAAACCAAAAGGTTTAGGACTTTTTTGGCACTTCTCCCCGTGATAAGTGAACATATTATTACATCTCCAAAATAAATCAAACGGGATTTGACAAGTGCTATGATGCATCAAACTGACAAAACCCATTTGAATTTTAAGCAAATTAGGTTTATCTACTAATTGGGATTCCCTAAGATATATTTGTCCTTGGAATCAATAGGAGAGACCAAAGCTAGAGGACCTCATTGGTGTGATTGGGGTCTTGTGATGCATCATGCTGATGGAGGATTCTGAATAAGATATGGAGAGCTAGCCGACGGAGACCATTGACTTATGTAGATAATTTGGATGAGAGATTTTTTAATTTATGTGCCAATTTCCCATGGTGCCCGCACACCATACTTATATGTCTTCATCCGGAATTATTCACAATCCTCATACACAACCGCACGCATTGTCTAATCCGTACTTGATTGACAATATATTCTTAGAATAATGTTTGCCAATGCGTTAGACTAAATTGATTGTGGTTTAAGAAGAATTGGATGAACTTATAGGATGTTGACAAGTCATTCTTAGTGTGCTTGATACAAAGGCTGGCCATGCTTCATCTATAGATTGGCCACTATACAACTTTCGTGGGGGGGCAAAATAATTATGTCTAAGGTCAGTTTGTTTAGTGAAAAATAAATTATTTAGAAAATATTTTTCTTAAAATTGATCACTTACGTCGCTTATAAAAAATTTAATGTACAAAGAATACTTTGTTGCCCATGGAGTTGTTTAAACATAAATTTCTGTCGATGCTATCTACACCCATAATTGATCTGGTTGATACGTGTTTGGAACAAGGGTAAGAAATATACAACATTTGGGTAGAGATAAGTTGGAATCACATGCATAACATATGGATGCCATCTTATATATATTGGACCATCAAAGCAAATGCACGGTGATCGACTTTTAATTAAAGAAATGCCATATGTACAGTTTTTGAAATACAATGATAAACAATTGGTAGCCACTTGTATGAACACTAATGGCAATTTCTGATTAGAGGCGCTTTAGATATTACTCCAAGCGCCAAGAGAGTTGGCATCGAAGACGCATGTAGTAGAAAGAACAGTTGCTATTCGAAGACCTAGCTATGGAATGGTCATCAATAATTGCGCAATTCTCGAAACACGATGAGGACGAATATGCAAAGCATGCGCGAAATGGGTTTACAAGAATCAAGGAATATGGGCAAAGCCAATAGTGGATACTGGAGAAGATGCAACTGCTGAGTGATTATCACATCTTCACAATCACCTGACAACCTTGACAAATCACTCAAATATTATCTTTCATCTTTACTTTTCCTGTACTACACTTTAATTTAGTCATAGCTTTCAAATTCTTGTCTTCAATTAGATTCTGACATGTTTCTTTATCCTAATACCTCGTTGTTGATTAAATTTCAGCATTGTATCTTACTATCTTCAACTTGTGTTGTTAATTAAATTCCAACATAGTTGAAGACTGATATTGTAATTTTTAGGTCTTGTCGTTGATTAAATTCCAACTTGGTCCAAGATTGTATAGTGCTGTTTGGATTAAAAAGTTTGATTCCTTATTGCATGAGATATCCTCTGTCCGAAATTGGCACAAAACCCTTGTCTACTTTAATAAAACCGAAGAACGCTTTCAGTGAAAAATATTTCATGGTGAGAGCAATTCCGGCGAAATAGATGCGAAAACATTTTTTTATCGGCTAGTTATGTCGAGCAACACAAGAGATTATTTTCTAGAAAATATTTTTCAAATCATTCATTGTCCATTAAATAAATGGAACGGTAATCTCTCATGGCATGTAGTTAATCAATTGAAATTAGTCCTTTAGTGGTCTGCTTTTAACTATAATATGCGTGTTGGTGCAGTTTAATATAGCTAGGAACATGCAGACGCACTCGGTTTGTCCCCCTTGATTTAAGCAAACTCATGTTTGTGATTGGAGATCAATGATACCCCTCGAGAACAGATATTATTGGGAGAAGATCAAGAGGGCTAAGGCAGACAGGCAGGCATGGATTAGATAGCCCTAGATTTAATCGAATGATGATGATGCCATGAAGAAAGTTTGGATTCTACTTCACAAGAAAAAGGAGGTCCTTAGCGTTGAAGGAAGCTTATTTATATGAGGAAAACTATAGCTGGGGGGTCTAAAGAAGTCGTGGATCCAACTTTCACAGAATCGCTTTCTCCTGCAAAGTTGCGGTCGCAGTCATCGGGATCCTCATTGCCTCTGCATGAACAAAAGCATTCAAATCTCCTTTTACAAAGTCCAACTGAAGATGCCAGCACTGGCCATAAAGGTCACATGCAGGCAATTTAACTCGACAAAAACATGCCGTGGTAAGTAAGACGAAGACACTAACCTAAGTAGATAAAATGTCCCGAGCTCTTAAAATGCTCCACCAAAACATGGGTTAAGTAAGGAGAATGCTAAAACTCAAATGGGTTAACTCAACATGAGATTTTTCTTTTTTTGACAATTTATATAGATGTGCTCTTTTTTTGTGCCAAATCCGTTTTTACGTGATTTTAAAAGGGCAAAGAAAGGAACTTATGGTGTTATATAGAGGCGGGAATCTCCATCGCCCATGCTGCTCCGCATATCGTAAGGCCTCTAATGTCGCTCTCACAATTACTTCTTCGAGTATAATGTAATTTATATGGTTTCAATGAGGAGTAGACAACGTAACAAAGACTAGTGTCAATTTACTTCTTGAGTATGGAGTCAAAATTGACCAGTCGTTCAAGCGAATTACATGCAGCTTTTGCTGACCGAAGGATTTAAAAAAAAAAAATGGACCAAGTGTCCGTATGACGATCTACAAAATCGAGGAAAGAGAAGCCCCCATTAGGATAAAGGTTTTGGTCACGATCATTAACCGGAAATTTTGGTTGTCATAACTTTATTACAGCTTTTTCTCACTGACATATTATCCACCGAGGACAACGCTACTATTCCATTTTAATATTTTCTTTTTCAATGGAGGTGAATATTTTGAAGAATTGGTAAATTTCTAAAAGAATTGGTAAATATAAAAGAAAGAACCACTGGTAAAATTTATCGACCCCTAGATTTCCCTGTAACTTTATTAGTAACCACCGTCAGTCTTTTAGAATTACAATTTTTTTTTTTATAGTTAAAAATTATCATCTTGTCTTCTCTTTTATTAATTTTTATTTGCCTTCCTTACTAATTTTTTTTTTTATACTTGACAATGTTTTTTTTGAAATTCACCGAGTAGACAAGCTCAGTATTTTCGACACGAATCAATAGAATTCACCAACCATAGCGCACGAATTTCAAAGGACATAAAAATTCCTTGATTCGAAGTCTTAATTAATGGGGGCACAAGAATTCGAGCTACAATCGACACTCTCCAAGAAGAAACATACAACTTTAAATGTTGTGTTTGTTTCATAAAAAATAAATAATTTGAAAAATATTTTCTATAAATGATCCCTTGTAACACTTATAGAAATGATTGACGAAATTTGTTTTAATTGTCCATGAAAATGTTTAGACATGCATTATTATCTATAATAAAAATATATTTCATTAATTATTTTAAGTGATGTGAGTAATTATTTTTAGGAAAAATTGTTCTCCATAACATTCATTTTCCGCAATATAAATGGAGCCTAAAAGTAATGTATACTCTAGTTTAGCCATACCTGGCTAAAACCAAGATTAATAAGAATATCAATATAAGTAAGCACAGATTTACCACAAGAAAAATACTAAGAAAGTCTTAAACATATTTTACTTAGTAACTTACACCAATTCAGTCTTTAAACCTTTTAATTTAGCTAATTTAATCTTAATATTTTTGACTAATTAGCAATATAGTCAATCTGACTAATTTTAGCCAAAAATTACTAACATGGACATAAGGCATCTTATGTGACATGATCGGTGTTGACTTTGATAATTTTTTAATTTTTTTCTGAATTTTTCTTTTTTTTCTTTCTTTTCATTATTTTGCCTTTTTTTTTTTTTTTTTCTCTCTCTCTTTTCTTTTTTCCATTGGCTAATCGTGGGCGCCAATCATAGGCAATGGCCAAAAAAGCGTCATTTGGGTTCTCAAGGGTTAGCCTTACCAGATTTGGAGAGGTGGGCCCTTGCTGGTGCTTGCTCTCACCCAAGAAGGCTAGGCATTGATTGTGGCCAACAACCGGTGATCTACCTTGGTGAAAAGAAAAGGGAAAAACAAAGATAAAAAAATAAGAAAATTTTGAAAAATTATAAACAAATATAAGAAAATAATCCATGTTAACATTGGTTGTGTCAGGTAAGACGGCTAACATTTACGTTAGCAATTTCCAACTAAAATTGGTCAAATGAACTACATTGGCAAACTATAAAAAATTTATGACTAAATTGGCAAAATTAAAAGATTGAAGACTAAATTAACACAATAGGTAGAGGACTTTCATGGTAATATCCTCGATTTATCCTAACAACTTAGTGGAAGAAAGGTTAAGAATGACTACTTGCTCTAATTTTGTCGCCTAAGCATAATCAAGAATCTAAGAAGGATTAAGCTGAGGTTATTCTTTAAAACAGATCTCCCCCCGTGGTGCACATGAAAGGGTCCAAACCTACCCCGACATGGACAAAGCTGCAAAACAGTTCCTTGTCTTCACAAGGAGACAATCGTTAGCCTTAATTCTTAGTTTAAAAATATTCTCCAACGCTTATCTAGATATTAATTAGATAATGACCATAATGGTTATCAATAGTTAAGGCTACAAAACTTTGACGAAAAAATGTGAAATGCTTCCTAATCCTGCCACCCAAGTCAGCGCATATCTCTCCGGAGGAACTCAATCCCAGCTCTCGAAAGTAGCAGACTAATCTTGCGTCTTAATTTTTGAGTAACTAATCACTATATTCAAGATGCATTGTTCACTGCATTTAGCGAAAAATAGAGTAAACTTCTAGTGTCTATTGATGATTATTCGGAAAATTACCAAAAAAGTCCTAAATATATTGCAATTATGTCAATTCAGTCATAACTTATTTTTTTAACCAATAAAGTCCTAAACATTTTGCAGTTGTATCAATTTAGTCCATCCAGCCAAATTTGACCCGCCCACTGGCATAGATGCCGGCCGATGCAGATAGATAATTTTTTAATAATTTTTTTTTTAATTTTTAATTATTATATTTTTTAATCTTTTCTTCTTCTTTTTCCTCTCTCTCCCCTCTCTCTCCTCCTTCCTCCCCCTCCTCCCTTCTTCTTTCGGCAATTGGCCAAAGGGGAGGGCTGGTCGTCAAATTTAGGTAGCCGAAAAATGGCAAGCTTGCCTCGCCCTCACTAGGCGAGGGTGAGCTCGACCTCGCCAAATCTGGGTGAGAGTGAGCTTGCCAGCCACTAGCGAGGGTGAGCCTTGCTATCACTAGGCGAGACACGTAGAAGAAGACAAGGAAGGAGCGAGGAGTACACGTTGATGGATCCGTGGACGGCATTGCCGAACATGGACAACCTCGAGCTCATGACAATGAAGAAGCCCTTGTTTTGACTCTTCTTTGGACTCCCCATCTCTCTCTCTCTCTCTCTCTCTCTCTCTGTGTAGCTCGCCCAGCGATGGCGAGGCTCGCCCTTGCTGGATCCAAGCAAGGGTGGTTCGATGAGCCCCGCTAGATCCGGCGAGAGCGAGCTCACCATTGGCCAGCCACCAAAGTCAAGCGGCCGACCCTCCCCTCTGGCCAATCGCCGAAAGAAGGAGGAGAGAGAAGATAAAAAATAAAAAAATTAAAAAAATATTATTGAAAATTAAAAAAATATTATTGAAAATTAAAAAAATATTATTGAAAATTCAAAAAAAATTAAAAAAATGATTAAAAAAAATTGTCCACCAATGTCCACATTAGTGCCGGTCGGCCAAATTTGGTCGGATTGACTAAATCGGCACCATTGCTAAAAGTTTTGGATTGAAATGACAAAAAATTAAGTTTATAACTAAATCAGCATAATTACAATAGGTTTATGACATTTTGGGTAATTTTCCTGATGATTATACAAGCTATAAAAATATGTTATCGCAATCAATTTGTATCTTTTTGTACTCATTAAATGCAATTCATGATTAAATGCGGTCAGAAATTAACAACTCTCTTTTGTTGAATTCACCAGCCATATAAAACTTTTAATGACCTTAGCTAGATCACCAAGATTGAAATGTGGTTCTTCGCGGGGATAATGTTGTTTTATCTTCCCAAGAAAGATAAAACTCCACTGATGTCCTCGTGATGGTCAATGGAAATCAGCTGGAATGAAAGCGAGGGAACGTTTAGAAACAAGTTAATTCTAACACGTTACTCAATATCTGAACGATTTTCTGCTCTTCATCATTGGGTTTTAGAGCGTGATTTCCTGAAACTGATTTGCTACGCGATCCCGAGAGTTATTTCTTTCACGCTTTGATCTCTTTTCATGCTGATAATTCACTATCCACGGCAGCACACTGAGTGACTAGGGAACCTAAAACTAGTAGAGATCATTACGAGGCCATGGTCAACCATAAACAACAACGCTAATTCAGTTCCCTCCACGGACTTGCGATGGGTCACGATCATGGACTAAACAAACCTTATTCTATTCAACAGGAGTAGCAGCATTGCGTACATAATCTTCATTATTGTCAGGGATCGTTAGGATGTAGTTTTCGAGACGAAAGTGATTACCGAAAGGTGATGATCATATCTGGTAGTATGTCATGCGTTTCTTCCTCGCAATTTACATCAGATATATTTATTGCCGAGCCAATGACCTGTAAAGATATATCTCACGCTTTGGACACGATAATAGAGAACCAACTGAAAGTGAATGTTGGTCGGACTGTGGTCATACGTTTCTTCCACGCAATTTACACTAACTTTATTTATTTCTGAGTTAATGATCAAGTGTCCATCCACTCGAAAGACGACATCGTTTTAACCACAACTAGCCAAGTCGCTAACTTGTAGTTCAGAACGAACTGAACATGCACGTTTGTTGTACTTCAATTATTAGAGTTTTCGACTATTGTATGGCAAGTACATGTAAGTTTGTTTGCACCAAAAATGTGGCCGGGTTGTTGATACTTAAATAAAGCAGTAAGTGTTGTTAGAAACGTGACCAACCGATATCATGCTAGTGCATATAAATAATTGTCACAAATCTGTTGTCGATATATGATGACGAATGGATAGGGATAATCGATAAAAATACCGATTGACAAAGATCAATGAGCTATCAAAATATTGGAAAGAACGCATTGAGATATGGTTGTAAGTTTGAAACCATCGGAGAATGGAGCAACTATGATCATGGATCAAATAGCATGTGTTTTATAGGAACAACAGCTTGAAAACAAGATGGTGACATCATAGGAACATGGGCACAAAAATTTTGAGATAGAAGAACAAGGGCATAACTGCCTAAAATAATAGCTTGAGAGTAGTTATAGCACCACCACTATAAATACCGGCCTATCTCTTAAAATCCTCTACATAAATCAAACAAATTTACTATCTTTAAGTTATTTTTACGTTCTTCCACTATACTTTTATTTTCCATACTCACTTCATCGATTAATTTCGGACGTGTACTTTATCCTGGGTGTTGTGTCGTTATAGAGTTTGTATTTTCCAAGTCTTGTCATTTGTACAATCCCATTCGAATTCAAGTTGGTATCCTTCTTTACTTGGAATTTTTTTTTCTCGGATTTGCCATAGAACCCGTTCCCTTCAATTAAAAAATCGAAGAACGACTTTCGACGAAGGATATCTCATCGTAAGGAGAAATTTCAGGAAAACAAAGTTAACTAGTTCGGTTACATAGTGTCTAAAACATGTCACATTACCATGATACCACAGACCGGTTTGAGTATCCTTACCTAGTCATGTCCGATTACGCCTACGCCCATGAGTCCCCATCGCAATAAAAGAAGGGAAGCCGACTTTTCTTCATTTTTCTTCATTTCACCGGGTTCGGAACCTTCCGCCAATTAAATTCCGGTCCCCGTCTCTGACACGGCACATATGTCCCCCCCCTACACATTAAAAGATTCAGGTAGTTGAACGATAATAAGATGCATCTATTTTCCATTTATTGCGTGCGTAATTAAAGAGGCAATACTATGGACCAACACAAGAGACGCAAATTAAGGAGCGAGTGCCCCGACCGGCCAGCCAAATGCTCGTTCGTCCCAGTCGTTTTCCTTCGACGGCGACCGAACAGAGTCGGCCCATCAACTCATGTACGGGCTCGTGGTGGGCCCCATTTTTGTGATAGAGAAAGGCTTCAATCGCCCCCAGGAAGCCCATTTATCTTATTGGGCCCCTTCCATTAATCATCCTATCCATGTTTTACTACTACTATCTTATTTCCTTTTTATTTTAAAAAAATTATTTTCCTGCCCTACTTTTTTTTTTTTTTTTTTTTGTCCCTTTCGTTGGTAGTCCGAGATGCCGCTTCTAAAACTGAACCTCAACCAACGGGCCCAAGTGCCTGTTGGTGACACAAATTGAACGAGCCTATGCAAATAATTTCTTTCTTTAAGCACCGGAAAGTCCGCTTGCTGGGGCCACCTCGAACCAGATAATTTCGTGAATAAGATTAAAGTGTTGCTGTAAAATTGGGCGAGACTGGATGGGACTTGATCAAGGACTTTGAGGCCCAATAGGCAGTAGGCAGTCCGGCTCGCTCAAGCCCGCCTGCTCTGATCGGTTCTCTATTGGGAGTAACAGAAGGTCCTTAGGGATTAATCATGCAGAATTCACATGGAGGGACTTCTTTTTCTTGAAACGCAAAAAGAACCTGCATTATAGCAAACACGAGCCCAGAAAAAGAAAACACCTGTACCTGTTTTCTAGTATCGGTCACTCGACACAACATGTTCTGATTTGACGTGTATGGTAACTTATCGATATAACATGTCCCGGTTGGCGTGTATGGTAACTTATTTATTGAATGAACATTATATTGAATTTTTTCTCTAAAATTCTCTTTCATAGTTTTGGTATTACAAACAACTCTTTCAAATTTGATTGTCCATATGGAAAAATAAAAAACGTCCAAGAAGAATAGAACGTTATACCAGGAATAGAATTAGAGCAAAGCGACATTGAAGAAAGAACATATGGAAAGTTTCAGGACAATTCGACATCACTAAGGCATCTTGAAGGTGCTTGGGTCTTCGTCCCTGATCCAGCCGAACTTCTCCAGGAAAGGATTGACAATGGACTCCGGTGGGTAACTATCGATGCAATCGCTCCACACGTTACCATCTCCTAAATCTCTCACCACTTCCCATAGGCAACTGTTGCATTTAAATCCAGCACCAAAGCTTATCATGAACACCTTATCACCCTTTTTCAGCCTCTTCTTTGCTTCCATGTATCCAAGGACATACCACAAGCTACTCGCCGATGTGTTCCCAAACCTATGGAGCGTCATCCTAGCCGGCTCAAGATCGTACTCGCTCAGATTGAGGTTTACCCCGATGCCGTCGATCACGGCCTTCCCACCTGTGTGTATGCAAAAGTGGTCCACCCCCGTCTTGAAGTTCAGCACTGGCCTTGGCCCTGATCCTTTGGTCGGGTTCTGGTTCATCATTTTTCGGTACATAGAGACCGCCGCGAAGCGGACAAGCTCTCTGATCGGCAGTATCTTGGGGGAGATCTCCTTGAGATTGTCAATGAGTACCCGGGTTGCCGCCTTCGGGAGGGTCTTCCCGAGGTGGAACCCTATGCGTCCTTGCGCGTCCTCCTGCTGGATGCAACACTCGTACGACTCGTCCCTCGCCCCGTGGTGAGTCCTCACCAAGCACTTGAGCTTGAACATGGCCTGATCTGCCAAGGCCCTATTGTTCGATAACAGGATCGCGCACCCACCAGACCGGAACAAGCAATTGGCTAGGATCATTGACCGGTCGTTGCCCGAGTACCAGTTGGGGCTCAATGACTCCGATGTGACGACTAGGGCATACCTATTCTTTTGGGACTTAAAGACGTTCCTAACGATATCAACCGATATTAGGCTGGCGCTACACCCCATTCCAGTGAGATTAAACACTTTAATGTCCTCCCTCATTTTGTAGTGATTCACAATCCTAGCAGATAAAGAAGGGACTGTAGAGAGCATGGACACATTGACCACAAGCACATCAATTTGGGTGGGAGATAGGCCTGACCTCTCCAAGAGCTTGCCGATGCTATCGTGGAAGAACTCTTCCATCTCGGAGATGCCGTCATCCAGCGTCGGGTTGTCTTCGCGGCCCGAGAACATGATCCTCGGGGCATAGGTCTGTTCTCCAATGCCCGCGCTCACAATGGCTTTCAAGAGGAATTGGTACTCGAGGAGGCCAAGGTCCTTGGTCCTCTTGATAATCTCGCCACAGAACTCGGTGTCTAGCATCCGGTCGTTGGTTGGCTTGTAGCATTGGTAATCTAGTATGTAGCACTCTCTGTCCCTCCTCTCATCAATCTTTCTCCATAAGGTGAGCAAGGAGAAGAAAATAGGGACAAGGTAAAGCATCAAGAGAAGCTCCATCTTCACTCACACAACCAGAGGGAGAAAGGGAGAGAGAGAGAGAGAAAGATGCAGAAGGCCAAAGGAGAGAGAAGACGTACGAATTGTCAGGTGAGAATTTAAAGGAAGCACTTAATGAGGAAGACGAAAGTAGAAAAACATCGCGTTACTTTTGTCAGAATGGCGAGAAATCAAAGTGCGTGTGAGAGCACAGTGGTCAACGAGCCAGTGCACTTCACATTAACCCCATCAAAGGTCACACAAGCTTTCTCGAGCGCTTCAAGAGCAATCACGATGCGGACTAAGATAAGCAAGAAAGGCTTGGGCAAGATAAGCAAGAAAGCTTGCCCATATATATAGAGCGCAAGCCTAAGACACCCTCTTCTCAACTTGAAGAACAGAACACTAATGTGCATAATTGGAGCCTTCATTAAAAGAAAATAATCTGAATTCACTAATGACTTCCTTATGATACTTCTTTTTCATTGGGGGGCCAGAAAACAGTGCGGGTCAGCTTTCCACACAATAGACAGTTCGAAGCCAAATATAACTTAAATAGCAAGTCATTGTGGTTCACAGTTAGCGTCTTAACCAAAAGCAGTATCCTCATTTATTGGAAGATGGAGGTAGGTGTTGCAATCGCAAAGTTAGCTCCTATGTACGCATTATTTAGGAGGACATAAAGTTTGGCAAAAGCAGCTGCCGCTGCAATTTGCATGTTGCCCAGAGTACCCAAACGCTCTGGAAATTAGGTTCTGTATGTGGACATACGCCAACTTTTCTTTTGATCATAATGCTAACTGATTGCACCATATTACGAAAGTTAACTACTGCAGATTTGTCATTGAGAATTTATAGTAAATATCTCTATTTGAGGTTATTAAAGTTTGCAGTTTATATTTAGGGGAAAGGCTAAATAGCAATAGTATCCTTAAGAAAAATACGCAACTTGGTCGGACCGCTGCAAATGCACAGTTGAATGTGGGACTTAGTTTCGCTTCGATTGAATTTAGTATTGAAGAGACCTGTGAATTCTACAAACTGAGTCTTCCCGCTACTTGATTCATTAGGTCAATTCAAGTAGGAACTTAGTTTGGTAATATCCACGATCAAATACTCATGTTAATGTACTGAAGTGATCGAGGAGCTACAACGAGCACAAAAACTTTCTTGAATGATGCTAGCTGATGCCGAGGTTGGTTTTGCAAAACCTACTTACCTACCAGAGCAAATATTATTATTGGATTTCTGAACATGCGACTCACTTTGTCTCAATAGCTTATGACGTTGCTTTGTATTCTTAGCCGCTCACGACCAGATTTATTCATGAAATTTGAGTTATCCCTAGATTTCAAACGGAACTGATATTGATCTGATCGCGTAATTGTGAGTCGCTTGAATCTGGATTGTACGTTGCTTGTTCTATTATCAGCTTCGGGTTTCAGTTCTTTCATTTGTCTTTTTCCTACGTTTTTTTTTTTTTTTGGACGGAGTCTTTGTCCTGGCTCAGTGGGGTTTACGTTGACAAAAGCAGATTTCCGCAGGCAAAATGGATTGACGTAGACTCGTTGTCAAATTGGAGAATCAGTCATATTATGACAGAGTGCTGACTGGCCGAGTCCCACGGCTTGACTTGTCTTGTCGACGAATATAATATTCCAATACACTGAAATTGAATCATAGAAATTTCTCCTCTTTATAACCGACTCCTTTGGTCCAACCTATGCAACTCCAAACTTTGGATTCAATTCCAAGTCTTGAATTAATTTTTTATGTCACAAAAAATTCTTAACTTTCACTCTTATTTCAAATCTATCTACACGTCCAAAAATTACCGTTAATTTATTTAAAATTATCGACATGAAAACCAATTAGAAGTTGATCATCAGAACTCGCATTTATTGGTTGGTTTGGATTAGAAATGCCATCTCCTTCATGCCAATGCCATCGCATAATAAAAAGTTCAACAGCCAAAATTATAAAAAGTTCTTGACAAAGCATGAATTAATCTCTTACATATACTCAACATGCACTATTATAAGGTGTGTGAAGAAACGATTTTAAATTGATCCCAACACCACATGACATGAGTCAAGGATTAAATAACTCCGACTCAAATCATTTTAGTTTACGTTATAGATCATGTTTGTGTCACAAATGTGTCAACCAACTCAACACTATCGAAAACTAAGCACTATCAAAAACTAATCATGCTTACTTTATTAAGGCGGATTTAAATTAATATAATAATAAACTATATATGACAGTCATTTATTAGACGTTGGATATGATTTACTTATTTAAGTATCAAAGTATAAGTTATGACATCACTTAATATGTAAATTCAGGAAATCAAACATAGTATTCCTATTTTTCCTCATCAAGTAAAGAAGTCATCTCAGTTCAACTAATTAGGAGTAATCGGTTCTAAGGTGGATAGTTCCCACTCTAGAATTGGGAATCGCCCATTGGTAATTTGGTTCCCGGGTGGGTCCATGAAACCAATTGAAATGTCCCCACTTTGAAAGAAGCATGAGATTTGAGAACAAGCAATGAGATTGGAGGCCGAAGACAACTGAGAGTGAGGGTGATCGAGGGATCGACTAGGCCAAAGGTGATCCAGAGCAAGGGTGAGGAAGGGATCGATGAGGCCGAAGGCTACCGAGAGCAAGAGTGACAGAGGGAGGCGAGGGCACGAGATGAGTGAAGCAAGAGGTGGAGAGAGATGAAGAGGAAAACTAGAATTTTGTTATGAAAAATTAAAACTTTAAAATGAGAAAAATATATATATACCGGTTCAATTCGGGTGGATGGGTGGTTCCACACCTAGAATAGGAAATTGGACCAATCCTTATGGGAACCGTCATTTTTGGGCAGGGTCCGGTTCGGTTTCAAGCGATTTGGGCGATTCCTAACTCTTTTGCACATCCCTACAATCAATGAAACATGCTAGATCCTCTGGCAAAATAAAAAGTGAAAAATAACGTGACAAAGTATCAACTAAGACTAAAGAAGAAGCTGCACTATTTAATGTTGTCAAGTACAGATGACCAGCGGGTAATTTCACCCCCGCCGCAGGCCCCCCGTGGTTTGGGTGGTTGTTGTACGAACGAATTACTGAAGCTCTTCCCTTCACAGGAAATGGTAGACTGCTGCTGGCCATAGAATGATAAGCGGGACCTCAATCAATGTTGGAAGTATGGTTGACTCTATTGAATTATTCTAGATGGAACCGAACAAGCCGAGCCAATCACATGATACCATTAATGCCATAAATAAACTCATGGAAGCATAATCAACCCCACTGCTTTGCTATCTCCTCGTTAACGAAACGTGGTTGGTCTACACATATGTAGGATGGAATAATTCCATGTACGAGCATAATCAGCTAGTGAAGTTATGCTAGATAAAATTTCCGAATGGCACTGGTTAACAAATTAGACGCCGAACAAGTGTCTTCTCTCACTCTAAAACACCTTCACTATATCAACCGGGCATTCAACTAGATATATTTTATGAAAAGAAGGCGTGCCAAGATATATAATCTATATAATAAGTAAAGTCTCAGGTGACTTCGTGTTCAGATGCTTCTTAACAATTGTGTGCATTGTGCCTATCCCGGTTCTCTCGTGCTTAATTACTGTTCATGCACGCATGGAGGCACTTGATAACTCTTGGGGAATTGACCCACTTGGCCAAACCCTACGTAGAAGAACATGTCTCCGTCTTCGACGCGATTCATGCATGTTCTTCGACTCTATCTACACAGAATTATGTCTCTAATGACATCCCATCAAATCATGAGCTGTTCTTGATTAGAGTCACGAAATCTGAGCTTCTTCTGCAAGTGGATTCTACGCTTCTCGAGTCCAGTTGTTTCTCCATTAAACGTGTGAATGCATTGAATGAGGGAGGATCGCCCGCAGCAACGTTGAGTTAGCTGGGAGGGCATGATTAAGATGGATCTTGGTGGATATGGCGTGAAAATCTCCTGTTAAATCGTCAACTAACTTGAAGGTTCACGAGCGTGGAGTCAACGTTGCCCGGCTTTATATATCATTATGTCTCTTCCGCTGGCCGGCAAAACAAAAGAACCTTTGTTTCATCCCTTATTGGTAGACGTATCATCGTCTCTGTATCAGGAAAAAGAATGCGTGAGGGCTATTGATGATGCGCGAAAGAGGTTGCGTCAACTAACACCAATAAAGGTGCATGCCAATGCCAATCACACAACCCGAACGATGGCGAAGCAAAGTCAAGAGATCGCCTTTGATCAGAGAACGCTTTGCCAAGATATGAGCGGAGGTATTATGTTGTTTAGAATAAGGCTTCTAACCAGATTAATCTGTGATAAAAATAGTGAGACTCTAGATGTACCAGAAAGATTAAAGTTCTTTACTGTGCGATTGGCTCTATTCACCGTATCATCCAAATAACAAGTCCGTGTAATAATTTTCTATGGACATCAATTTTCTTAGCCTCCTGCTCCTTTAGTGTAGTTTGAGCCTCTTTTCTCCTCGTCAAGCAACGATCGAGCTACAGCTTTAAATCTACCCGTTTGGCTTCCAAAGAAGACAATAATCAATGAGCTGGCCAGCTTTCAAAGCATAACAAGAGCTGCAAAATTTAAAGGGAGCAAATAGCTGGAAAAGTTGCTCAATGAAGAGATCAAGGCCGCCCTCGCCAGATCTGGCAAGGGGCCTTGTCCAAGTGAGACCGGCGAGGGTGTTCCCATGCTCGCCAACCCTCGCTGAGTCTAGTGAGAGGCGGCTTTACCAAGCCCTTGCCAACTATCCTGGAGGTTGGCGGAGGACAATAAGGAAGAAAGAAAATAAATGAAATGAAAGAAAATAAAGAAATAAGGAAAATAGGGAAAAAAAAAGGAAAGAAAAAGCTAATTGAAAACTTAAAAAAAAAAGTTACATATTAAATAAAAATGTCTACGTCAGTGTCGGTCATGTCATGTAAAATGACTAGCGTCTATATAAGCAATTTCTAACATAAATTGGCCGGACTGACTTAATGGGTGCCAATGTAAAAAAAATTTAAGACTAAATTAGTTCAATTGAAATGTTTAGGATTAAATTGGTACTAATGTAATAGGTTTATGAATTTTTTGAAATTATAGACAAACGAAATAATTTTGAAGTTACATAACAAACTTAACTTCGAGGAAGGAAATATTCTCGTACATTTAGGACGTGAATGATAACTATTCTATTTTTTTATTCTCGAAAATATGTTTGGAACAGAAATCCATTTAATAACACACGCAATTTCATTTTTCTATTTTTGAGACAAATTTTTAGCTTAGAAATAGGTTTGGAATAGAATAGAGAAGTAGAAATTTTCTACTATTCTATTTATGGATTAGAAATAAAAAATAAAAATTCTTCTCATTGTTCGCTCTCATTATTGCTAGTTAGCCACCCGCTCATTGCCTGCTGTCCACCACCCACCCAAGAGGGAGATATTAAGAAGGTCTATCAAATGAATTTCTATTCAAAAATAGAAATTTAATGTCGTTGTCAAATGTATATTTTTGCTCAAAAACCCGTCCATTGAATAAAAATAGAAAAATCTATTTTTGGCCATAAATAGAACTCGAAATAAAATGGTTATCATTCGCACCCTTATTTTATGCACCAATTTTTTGAATGAATTGGATACTCCGTTAATGGGAGGGAAAATTATTTGACACGTTGTGTTATATCAACTAGGGTTTGTGTACTTGAGCTTAAATTCCAACTTAATTTTCCTACAATTCCGGTTGGTTCATCAGACTAAGTTTAGAGGAGATGAATTCCCGATAATACCTATACAGACCCAATAACATTCAAAACGAAACTGATCCTTGACTAGTAAGAGCAACTTCAACGCATTGGATTATGAACACCGACTATTCGAGCAGGACGGATTCATCTGCACAATTACAGTTAAGTTGATTAAGGGACGGCAACCATCGCTTGGGACATATGCACGCTAGGGCACGAGCTACTTGCTGAAGCTTTGTCCATTGAATCATCACGTAAATGGATGGAAATAAATGTGCACTCAAAAATAGTATTCAACCACCCAAACGGTTAATTAAAATGGATGGAATAATGTGGTCACCTTAGTTTAATTTCCTTATGACATGGTTATTAAATGATGAATTAATAAGGTCACCTCATTCTCATTGTCATACATGTCTATTTATTATATCTTCTCACAGTTTCTCTTTTTTGGTAAGCTTTCTCCTCTTCTCCATCCTTCCGTTCTTTTTTACTTTCCTCCAAAAGATCAATGCCATGTCACCAACAGCATTAATATTCTAAGAACGCAATCTTAGATGATGTCACCGGATCGACTGAATTTTATTGTTCCGTGTCCAAAAAAGTACTTTTTTTTACGCTGTTAAATTTCAATCGATATTGATAAGTATTAGATAACTATTAGTAAAAAAAAATGTTTGATGAATTAGACATTTTCCTTGTAGCTTGCAAATTATCAACTTTTTTACTAACTTACCAGCTTTAATTTGCATGACTTACTACTACTTCAAATTTATTATCTCTTATAAGAAATGATAGATTAACTTTGGTAAGCAATAAGAAAGCTGATAAACAAAAGTATCATATAAAAATTGAAGCAACTTACACAAAAGTTGATAACCAAAAAGTTAGATGGTAATTTAATAGAAAACTTGTTGGTAAATCATTTAAATAAAGATCGGTAAATTCATATAATAATTGCTAATTTTAAGCTGTAATGAGAAAAGTAAACAAAAATTGATAGAATGTAAGACAAGTTGATACTCTACAAACTATAAAAAAAAGAGCTGGTAATTTGCTAAATGTGTTGAGTTATCGACAAATTACTGGAAAAGTCAAATGGTTAATTTTTTTAATCGACAGTTTTTGATACTTAATAACTCTTTTAGAATATACCAACACAGGAAGCAACCTTTCTTCTTTGGGAAATAGCACAGTGGAATCATCTCATTTGAATATCTAGACTAGACATCATAAACTTGAATAACAAATTTCAGTCTTCTTAATAGAGAAATGATTGTACGCTCTATCACAACTATAATAAGATAAAAGGAAAATGACTGACATTGTTCGATTTTTCAAATGTCATTCACAAATATCAGAGATTCTTGTATCAAAAGCATTTCTTCTTTCACATGAGAGAGAGAGAGAGACGCAAGATAATTCATATGGCAAATCAAATAACCAATGTTACTATCCCAACAAATGGGTCGATGCAAAAAACTCGACTGAACTAATGTAGAAATATAATGGAAGTGATCTAGCTGAGAATTTAGATATTATGGTGATAAAAATTGAGAATAGTTTTCAACGACAAGGAAGAATATGGGTAGGTGTTGAGATTAACAAATATTATCTGAGCATGTTGGGCCTGGTTTTCCTTGGGAGCGCATCCATCACTAAAAAATTCACAAGACCCACATAAATGACAAAACCACAAGTTCGTCGGCCTAGATAAATGATAGATTCTCTGGTCTTCTTCAGCTTCTTGATTCCGGAAACCTGAAGGGACTGCATGATGTGCCCTCACATGCTCACCTGGATCATACTCTGCGCTAATCAAATCCATCGCCACTGCAAAAGATGACAGGCTCTTTACGGACGTCAGGTAATCTAACACCGAGTTCGTGGAATTGATACAACTTTCAGTAGAATATTTAGCTACTGATTGGAAAGAGATCTTCGAGTTCGGGACCTCTTGACGGATCCTTCCACAAATTTCCCACATGAGTTAGATTAGATGGGCGGGCTTTCTTCGAAGATTAGGCCTAATATCTAGAACAGTTTAACGAAAGTGGGAGAAAAAAAAAGATTGTCCGCTTGCTGATCCTTTATGCCGGAAGGCTCATTTGACTCGCTACTGTTCTGCGGATGATTTGCTGATAATTTCTAATGGTGACAAGCAGTCGATGCTTTCTTTATGATTCGTATTTGACAAGTTCAGATCTCTTTCTGGTTTTAAATTCTGAATCCTGCCATGACCGAGATCCATTTCTCTCGTGTTTTTGATGATTTACCTCTGGAAATGTTTGGATGCTTCACGTTTTAAAGCTGGCCATCTCCCTGTGAGATACTCGGAAGATCCTTTATTGACTGGAAAAATTGACTGAAAAGGAATGTAGGCCAATGATAGACAGACTAGTAACATGTTTAAAACCTAAATTACTAGGGAACTGTCTTTTGCTGCTTGACTTCCGTTACCCAAAGCATTGCGAATTTCTAGTGCAACGTCTTCAATTTGCCTGGAAAAATTCATCAAGATAATTGAGTAGAAAATACAAGCCTTTACAGGTGATAGTACATCTGCCGAAGGAGTTAAGGTGTGTCTTACCACTATCTATCTTCCTAAAGAAAGGAGGAGTGGGTCTTCAAAGGATCATTTGGTGGAATGAAACTTGTTTTATGCATTGTACTTGGCTAATTTTTGCTTGAGCTGGTGGGTGTATATGGGTTGCTTGGTTGGAAATTTACAGACAGCAGGGCAAAATCATTCTAGACTCTGCCAATTTCAGCTGACTCATCATCCTTCATTTGGAGGAAAATCTTGATGCTTAGAGATCCTTACGAAACTTATAAAGCATGTAATCGGGGGTGCTAAATGTTCCTTTCTTTGGCATGATAATTGCATCCCTTAGGGCCTCTTCTCAATCACTGAGACGCACGCAACTTGGCAAGTTAATGAAGTATTGTTAATTGTCTTTGTTGCCCTCAAAATTTTATTAAAATTTCAACTTAACATTTTTAAGAATTAGAAACCTTAAATCTATCTTAAGCAATGACTTCCTATATCTTCAAAGAAAGAATCATACTGGCCTCTCTCTTCGCTCAATAGTCGCTCACTCATTAGTTGTGATATCAACAAGGAAGTGTGCATTGATTGATATAAAAATTTCATGTTGGAATTGGGGATTTAGTAGTTATACGTGATTCGTTAAGCATGTAATTTGAATTGCTCTCTCCCTTTTTGGGTATTTTATTAATAAAACCGGTTATTGAAAAAAAAAAAAAAAAAAGGAAACTGGGAAAATAGGAAATCCGAGTGATCAATGAATCGAAGAATAACAATCTTTCCAACTTCAAAAACAATTCCGTCTCTATACATCTCAAACAATGGTTCAATGACTCCGCCCTTTCTTCGACGAGCCCGTTGAGGCCGAGGACGAGGAGGAGTGCCCGGACGAAAAGCTCCCCGAGCCCTCGGCCCCGTGAAATAGGTCCGAGAGGTAATTCCCCAAATCGTCGGGGGCAAACCTGACAATCCCCTCCCTGAACGTGTCCCTCCTCAGCTGCGCCGCGTGCGTCTCGTAGAACTCGCGATATCTCGGCAGCAGCTTCTTCGCGAGCGACACCTTCATCTCGTCCCTCAGTTTCGGGTCGGCCACGACCCACCCGACCTGCTTCTTGTACGCCTCCTCGAAGGCCGCGTTGAACCTGCGGAGCGTGTCCTTCACGTGGTCCATCGGCAACTCCGCCGCCGCCGCCGGCGGTAGAGCCTCCGGCAGCGAGGCCAGCACCTTGCTCCACCCCATCTTCTCGTAGTTCGCGGCGTACTGCTTCACCTTCGCCTCCTGCTTCGCCACCCATTCCTCCCCGAGCAGGTACCGGAGCTTCGACTGCCGGACCTTGACGTCGACGTACTGGAGGTTGTTGGCCAAGAACAGGTACGACAGAGCCACGTCCTTGTACCGCTCGGCCTTCGCGTTGAGCTTGCACAGCACCACGAGCACCAGCCACACGAACCGCGCCGAGATCGGCGACGTGTCGCTGCCGAGGTCGGGGACGGCCACCTCGGCTGGCCAGTCGGCGACTATGTCGCTGAGGATCTCGCTGTAGTCGGCGAGGAGGTTGAGGTAGTTCATGACGTAGCGCATGAGCGGGTGGACCCCGCCGCCGGGGACGGCGGCCTTGGAGGCGTCCTTCTGGATGGCCACCTCGAAGTTGGCGAGCATCAGGCGCGCGGCGTCGGCGAGGGTCACGAGGGCGTTGACGGCATGGGATCGGACGGCGGTGGACGATTCGTACGAGAAGATGGACTCGATCACGGGCCAGAGGTTGGCGATGGCCTCGTACAAGTCGAGCGCGCGGAACATCTTCTCCGGGGATTTCTTGCACTTGCCCACGCTCTCCGCGAAACCAAACAGGGCGATCGCGTTGTCGCGCGTGATCTCGCCGAAGCAGGACTCTCGGATGGGAAGCGAGGAAGCGAACACGTGGTCGCACAGGATCCGCTCGCCGTAGAACACCGTGGTCACCGCGTATCTGACCGATCGCAGCCAGCACTTGACCTTCGTCTCCAGAGCCTCCCAGTCCATCTTCTGTATCTGCGAGTGAGTCAGCGTCCGGTCTAGCCCGAGGCGGTACAGAGCCTCGTCCACCACCGACTTCCGAACGATCTTGTACACCTTGACGCACTCTTTGCCGTAGCCCGAAGAGATCATGCAATCGGCGATGGCCTTCAGGTCCGCCATCACCGTCGCCGACGACGACGTCCTCTCTGGCGTCCCCGCCGACTCCGACCCGTCGCCGGCGAAGTTCAGGTCGTCTTCCGAATCATCTTCGTAGCCCTCGGAGACACTCGAGGAGCGGACCGAGACCGACTCGTGGTCCAGGTACTGGCGGTTGGTGGAGAGGATGAGGTAGAACTCCTTCTCGAGCCGCTTCATGGCGGTCTGCATGAGGGAATGGGGGCGGACGAGCTTGTCGGAGGCCGAGTCCTGCTTGACGAAGAAGTGCATGGCGGCCTGCAAGTCCCTGACGGACTTGAGGAACTGCTTGGCCTCCGGGCGGCAGTCGCGGTAGAGGGAGGAGGAGGAGGAAGAGGAGGGGGAGTGGCGGGAAAGGTCCCACTTGGCGATGAGGGACTCGGCTCTGTCGATGTTCTCCTCGACGAGGGACTCGGACAAGGTGTGTCGCATGGGGGAGGAGGCTGGGGTGAATCTGAGAGGAGAGGGGGAAGGCGAAGGCGAGGGATTGAAGAAGGGACTCCTCATGGTTTCTGTCCTTGTCCTCGCTGTCGTAAGGCGATTGCGTCAAGCTGAGCTTCCGATTTTCGTTTCTGAGCAAACGATGTTATCAGGGCAGGTCAGTGATGTCCAGCAAATCTGAATCTTCTCTCGCCGGAGAGAGAGAGAGAGAGAGAGAGAAGGGCTTGGGGGTGTCGACTGTGGGGAAGAATGGTGATGAGATGGGGCGGGTTTTATAATGGGGAGGAGGAGATGACGGAGTCACGTGTGCGCGTTTGAGGGAGTTCTTGCGACTTGCAAGCCTGCTCTCCGAAAAGGTTGACAAAGTCCGTCTGAACCTGGAAGACTGCAGGAGCCGCACGACAACAAGGAACGCGGTGTTCAGCTTGTTGACGACACCCCCGGTTTGTGAAAATCACGAAGTCGGAGCGACCAAGGTTTTTTCGGGCGGACAGTGAAATGAATTTTGTACGCATCTAGGAAGCACCCTAGGAAACTGCCCTTTTCTGGTCGAAGGTACTAGCATCGAACTGCTTGGCCCGAAATGAAGATTTTTCCACGCAACATTGAAGAGCATGTTCGTCATAGTATTTGGCCCCGACCGTCTAGATAGAATTTGAGCATCCGACCAAAAAAACACAAACCCTGTCATAGACATAATCGTCTGGAATTCTTTACTCCATTAGCATCATATATGAGATAGCTTGACCATCTCAACATCTGGTCTTCTAGAAAATTAAAAAAGGAAAATTTTCATCTGCTTCCGTCTCATTCCCTGTCGCTTCTTGCTAAAACCACCACAAGGGACGGTGATCAATTCCATATTCCATAAACAAATGTAGAACTTACTTTGTGAACAAGTAAAACATATCATGGCGCGTTAGTTGTTGACTGCCCTGGGAATGTATTGAGATCTCTGCAATTTGATTATTTATCTCCAGGTCAATACTACGGATTTGGCTAATATTGCGACTGAGCAAACGGTCGAGAGCAAGAACGATATAAAATAATGTATGTCCGGCTCTCGAATTATGTTAAAGCCCCAAGGACTCTCGCACCTTTCCTTTGCGTGTACAGTATTAATTACTAACTCTGTTGTCAGATCGCACCTTATAATAATTCAATATGGGATAGATTATGATTTCCATGCATGAGGACCGTTTGACTCGTTCCACTCAGTTCAGATGCCGGTCTTGGGATCCAATGATGCTCTTTATCTTCTTGTTGCTACGTGCACACATAATATTAAGAATCGCCTTTTAGGTTTTCGAATTCGTTGATGCTGCATCTCAAATCAAAATCCGGGAGACACATTGATTGAGAAAGTTCGGGTCCACAAGTTTTGAATACAGGGTCAGGTTTTTGGATGCATTTCTAAGTTTCCATTAAGAGTATAATTCTAGCTACTGAATGCCAAATCGCTATAAATTTTAATTTGTGTTGGTGAATGTCATCGAGTATATATACTCACATCATTCATTAATTACAGGAAATAACACCAGCAATAATTCAACCATTCGAAGTAAGTGTATCTCATGCACATGACATTCATTGTAGGTGGAGCCTATGAATATGCCACATCTATTGAAGACATCGTTTCAGTAGAGTTTTGTAAGATCATAGTTAACTATTTTGAAAAATTCTAAATGATCAACCATAGAGAGAGTGAGAGCACAACTACCCTATTCAACAACCTAAGCTTACGACAGTGGACACTCAACGGTTTTATTAGGACATTTTGACCATTTCTACGAAGCATAAGCACACAGTCTTCATTGTTTCGGAAGTAACCTACACCTCTGTATCGAAAATATTAATTTAACACATAAAGGTCGTCTTCATTTTCGGTTATGCTCCTCCATAGACCAGCCGAAAGTGCGTCAATGACTTGGCGAACTAATCATTTCAACTAATTAATCAATTAATCAGTCTTTAATTAGTAATCTGTCCGTGGAATGGAACCTCCTTTTGGGTTCAAGCTGTTGGAGCCTTTCGAAATGACCCGGTCAGCCACCGAACTATACATAGTGATACAAATGAAAACTAGCCCGCAGGAGTGGGTGGCATGCAGGTTTGTCCCCTGCGCCCTTTCCTTTCAAGGAGACCAAATACTTGTATATGGCCTAGTTATTATCCCAAATCATCGTATGGTTTTCGTTCAAGTAAGCAAAATTCAATCCGTACATCACTTGACCTCTATAACAAAAAACAACGGAAGAAGAACTTTAACCAGGTATGTCTCTAGCTCTTTTGTCTTTTGCTCAAAGCAGCTCATAGATCATACCCATTGCCCTGTGAATCGAGCTTTACTCTCGTTACACGCATGGAAAATAAATGGGCGAAATATTGAATTACTTTGTATTGTGAATAAACAGGCAGCTCTACCAGTGTCGAAATAACAATAGATTGATCTTTGCCCATCGAATTGTTCTAAATTAAACACATCATTTTCAAAGATTCAGATACTAATCTTTATTTATTTGTAAATATGGCAACTAACTTTACCTCCCCCAAATATGTTACACAAGTAAAAGATGAGCTAATGGTCCAAGTTGAAGTACTTTGCCAAACTATCTTTAACAATTTATTTAATGGTTCAATTTGAGCTACACAATCCAATTAAAACTTGATACTAAAAGGAAATTGATAGGTATGCTAAGACCGATTTTCAATTATCAATTTACTAAATGAGATGTGAAATTATTATTGGTTCTTGAGCACTGTCGCCTTGTATAAAGAGTCACTCACGGTCTGATTCGCGACTTGACAAGTCAAGTTGTGAGTTAGTCTTATGAAACGTAGCGTCGCTTGTAATAAAATACATGCATGTGGATCTTTTACAAGGACCAATCGTTCCAAGCATCTTTTCCATTGTCCTTATGTCATTTCCCATTTGTTTTTAGCTCCCTTTGCTGCAGCGTCAAATCCCAGGATTGATGGAAGCGGACTCCTCTCATCGCGTGTATTGAGATTGCACAAAAAGTGTTGGCCCTTCCGCTCCCTGAAAAGAACCACAAAATCAATGTGTTTATCAAGGTTGTTTTCGTCAATGTATTCAGCATTTGGGACAAGGCGACTACAACTCCGAAGAGCCGGTAAAATACTTTGCCAAATTCAACCCCTAAATAAAGACTTGTTTCGCCTTGCGATCTTCTTTCGCCTAACTTACATGTCAAAAAGCCGGTCTAGGAATCTTTTATTGAGTTGACCAAAGCCGGTCTACGAATTTTTTATTGAGTTGATCAAGTCCATTGAATTATATTATATCATCGATGACATCAAGTCCCGTTACATGATATTATATCTTCAATGACATCTATGCCCCTATATTAGCTCTCTCTCACGCCGCATATTTGTCTTCTTTTTCTGTTAGAGATTCTTGGATCGTGAAGATTGATTAGCTCTGGCCTAATAGTCAAAGGAGAGAACGTCATTTTCGAATGTAGTTTGAACGAGGAACGTGCATATATAAAACATGATCGTTTCATGCTGGGCTAGACTATCATGAACCGTTCGTGCACTAATGACAAAATCCCTCTTGCCGTGTGCCCTAATCCAACACTCGTGTGGACCTGCGGTTACCTCAAATGATGGAGTGAATCACCATAAAAAATGAGGAATGAAGAAGCGTGCTTCTAGACCATATATACTGATTTTTCATTAGTATGGCGAATTGTATACCGGTAGCGATTGAAAATATTTATTCAGCAAAAGAAGGGAATAAGGAAATGTCAACTTTAGAAGTTGGACACGCGTCTTGTGGGGGAGCTTCGTGATTGTCGAGTACACTTGTTCCGTATTCTTTTTGGTTGCTACGATCTACTTCAGACTCATTCTTCAATGTACGGCATGAACTTGACCAAACATAGAGAAGATTAGTATGCAGAGAAGATAAGTATGCAGAATTTTTTTAATATCCTCCATAATTATACATTTGATGTTTGTTTATTTCTTGATTTTTTTTATAAGAAAAAACAGATAGAACGACATATGGGTAAACTAGCATGGTTACTCTCTCTAGGCATCATCATGATATAACACTCGTTATGAAATATTTGAAAAAGATTATAACTAGCCACCGCATTTATTACTCAAAGGTTTGAGACTAGGAGGTCGGTGTACTGCCACCGCCACAGCAAGGGTGCCGGTGGATCTGATTCAGTTTCTTTCCAAATGGACATGTTCTTGATTTAAAATTACGTGGCATTAAGCTATTGTATTTGTGTCAATTCAATCATAATTTTTTTAATTGGACCAATTTAGCGTTAAATCTTTTACATTTGTGATAATTGAATTCATCACCCAATTTCAGCTAGAAATCGCGACAAGAACATCAACCATCAAATGTGGCACGACCTATGTTGACATTAATATTTTTAATAATATTTAATAATTTGTTTGTTCCTTTCTTTTCTTTATTTTCTTTTTTCCTTGATTTTGGCTGGCAAGAGTCGTGGCCCTTGCCTAGGGCCTTCATGGCTCTCACAGTTATAGGCAAGGTGGCCCTTGCCCAAATTCGATGAGGGCCTAACCGTCCCAACAGCTGGCTAGGGCTTACTGACCCTCTCGACTAAAATGAAAGGAAAAAAACGAAAAACACAAATAGGTTTCAATTTTTAAAAAATTATTCTCATCAACGCCGATTGTGCCACGTAAAACAACTATAATCCACGTTGGCAATTTCTGGCCAAAATTAGTCGAATGAAGTAAATTGACACTAATACTAAAGGTTGATGATTAAATTGGTTCAATTGAAATGTTTGAAATTGAATTGATACTACTACGATACATTTAGGACTTTTTTTATACTTATTTCCAGAAAAAAAAAAAAAGATAACAAATTCTAAAGATATAGTTAAGCCCTTAGTTTACTCATGGCATAGCTTGAATTTGCCGCTCCGTAAAACTCAAGCAACCTCTTTATCCCGAGCTACCATTGTTATGGTCTTTTTTTCTTAATTTATTCATGGAGACTATCTGCAAAAGAGGGGACGCACGAGTTCCAAGTTTTTAATTAGTGAAAAAGCCGTTTAACTTCCAACCTATCATCGCCGTCCAATTATAGCCCGAAAGGTCACTCGAGATGTATGGCCTAAATCTGGCCTCTTAATCATGAGCTAATAATAATGTTTACCTTCCGGCGCGCAAGCCGGTGAAATGTCAATTGTCTATAATGAGGTTCACGGATTTCATGCTTCACCAGGTGAAATTTGTTTACGCAAAGGCTTCTGTGTCTCCAAATCACGGCGCCCGCCATTTGAGATTGACGTAGAACAGAGGATGCTTCGACTTTGGCAACAGTTCATGGTGCGTGGACTCTTCTGGGTAAAAACCGGAGATCCGCATGCGGTCGGGTTTTCTTTCGATGTCAATCAATACAAAGTCAACGTATGACCCACTTTTCAAAACTGACCTTTTGAAAAGTAACACGGATTGAGGGAATCCGAGGACCTCTTTTCCATGATTACTTGCGTTTGTAGTAGTACTAATCAAGGGCTGGGATTTATGGTGGGGTAAGCAAGAATATTATTATTTGATAAAAAGAGAACTGCTTGCATGTACATAAGATGTAACCATTGTATCTTACAAGACGCAAGTCCTAAAAGTTAAGTTGAGATTTGTACACTTTTGAAACATCGTGCAATTGCATTTGCCTCACATATTGGATGTATCTAAAAGCAAATGGAAACATCGTATGATGCTGAGTTTACCACAAGGATAGGTTCGTAGTTTCCCAAGATATCCAAGGTTGGCATCGTTACAACTTACAATGGTTTGTGATGTGCGATCATTACCTAGTTATGGTCTTGTTTAGCTTGTGCGATGGAGCAGTCAATTCGATGGAGTTCCCATGGTATACTCCCCAGGGTTTTTGAAAAGTTCCTTCAGCACTGTTATAGGGAGTACCGTCCAACCTTGGAGAATGCAATAATTTATTTTTTCTTCTTTTGCTAATAGGGGATGAAATGCTCTATTTTTATTTATTTATTTAAAAGATACAATTTTAATGCCCTCGGTATAGAGACAAATAAATATTATAATTTTTGTTGGTTCTATTGGACATTTACGTTTTGATCCGCCGGCAACTGGAGGCAAATCCACCGGCCACCGTGTTGTTGATAACTTTTCTCACGCTTACTTTGACTTTATCTATTTCGTGCTTTGCTTCTCCCCATTAGACCATTTCTCAAGTGCTTTTTTTGTTAGGATAAATTGTTCAAAACCCCTTGCTTTGGCAACGTTGCATAATTTATTCCAAAATTTGAAAAGTTACAATTATGCTGTCTTGAACTTTGATTTTGCATTTGCTAGTTCTTTCGATTTGCATAATCATTAGGTGTTACCTGAAAATGATTCGACTCATATTTCTTGAGCCAAAGAATCTCCACTAGGTTTCCTCAGCTTCATCAACCATTGCATCCTTTCTTTTTCTTTTTAATTTATGTGGCTTCATTAACCATGTAATAGAAATTATTCTGAAAAAAAAAGGTGAATCAGTCTATCTTTCGGGTAAGACTCGACGGTTATGCAGACAAAAAACTAGGGACTGCAACAAACATAAAAATTAAGAGGCAATTTGTAACTTTCAAAAGTTCGGGAGCTACTGTACACTGATGCTAATGTCAAGGGAGACAGCTTGTAACTTTTCAAAATTTGCAGGGCATTTGTGCGGCCAAGGTTCTGAAGGATTTTGAGCAATTATATGTATTTTGAAGGAAAAAGTTGCCGATGGCATTTTGAGGGGAAAATAAAAGAAAGAGATTCCTCTAAAAAAGGGCGATTCATATCTCTTCCATAATATGATAGATTAATTCAATTTCAACATAATCTGATCCACTTTCATGGTGATGCTCCCAAAATATTATTGGAAAGGTGGGATACAATTCCTGAAGTAACCACACAAAACTCAGTATTATGTGTTGGAAGCTTTCCACATCCTCAATCTTTCAAGACCGTTAATTGCCCTTCTTATTACATATTTCGACGCTTAAAGTTTAGGTCAAACTCTACTGTACACGTGAGATAAAATATTAGAATATTTAAGTTAGTGGTCCCACGAATATTCACATTATTTATAAAGAAAAGTCGTAGTTTCTCTAATAATAATGGTAGTCCTAATAAAGTCCGATGGTCAATGGGTGGGAAACTTCCGTAGGCGCAAGTTGGGATTAAGGAGTTCTTATTATCCCAAAGTCCCATCCCAACCTAACCTAGAATACAATCTACGTAGGTCGAACCTAAGCGACCGCGGACTCTTGTGAGACTCTCTCTCTCTCTCTCTCTCTCTCTCTCTCTCTCTCTCTCAAAACAACTCGAAGCTCAGAGATCAACGTCACATAAAGGCCAAAAATCGATAAAAGGCCACGCTGATCTGGACTGGGATTACGCGGATCAATAAGCTTGGACCCCATCTGGAAGCTCAGTTCTCCTCGAATCATCCCGCGTCGCTGCTTTTTGTGGAACACATGCCATTTGGGCTTCAGTTCAAAAGTCAGACCACACACTCACCGTGCAAATGCATGCGATCAACCCTATGAATCCGAGGTTCGATCCGATGCATGCAATTCAGTAGGTTGGCATGAGGTATGAAAACTGAAAACACGCTTCAACTCTTCAATTTGTTCGAATGTTAGACACGAAAATTATTCAAAAAAGTCTTAAATATTTCAAATTTATCAATTGAGTTCTAAATCTTTTGACAATTTGTCAATTAAGTCTATCCGATCAATTTTATATGGAAATTACTAACGTGGACAGTGCACGATCCTATATTTCATGGATAACACGTTGATTTTTATTTATTATGTTTTTGTTTTTTCTTTTCTTCCTTTTTTTAACTTTCTAATTTTTTTTTGGATTGAGGGTTAGCGAGGGCTTGATGGCCGTCGCCCGATGCCCTTGCCAACCACAGTGAGGGCGTCATGTAGCTGTTAAGTAAATGTGCATCTTTGTTTCATGTCACTTTCTTCTTTCTTTTTGGGTTGGTTGTTCCATGTCACTTTCACTCTGAAGAATTGTCTCCTTGGCTCGGAAGCATCCGCTTATGAATAATGGCCGCGTTTGGCACCGACACTATCTAAAGATCTGGGACTTTTCTAATTTTCCCACATAGATTTAGCATGGTCTAATGAAAAGAGAATTCAAAAATTTATCAAAAAAGAAGAAATTCCCTCCATAGGCAAAAGAAAAACAAAGGTCTAAAATTCCACGGAAGCTAGGACAATGCTGTTTATATACAATAAGAACGTTTACATGATTAATATGTCAAGCCACATGACGGGTTGCAAATGGACATTTAGCAAATGAGTAATGTCGGTGTTTGTTTTGGCGTTATATCTAAACTAAAATTGTTCAGTTCTTTCATGAATTGATTAAAAGAACGATTGTAAAACATAAATCAGTAAAAGAAGCGAAATGAATGTTTCTCTCACTTTGTTTTTTCATTTTTCTTTACAACTCTAGCTGGCAATGGTCCACCTAGCCGGCCAATAGGTGAGGGTGTCAGATCTAGGCGCGCAGGCCCTCACCCGTTGCGAGTGAGGGTCGGGAAAAAAATTAGAGAAAAGAAAAGAGAAGAACTAAAAAAATGTAAAATAAAACAAATAAATAAATCCAAAAAATATTAAAATATTTTAAAAAATCGTCCACGTTAGTACTGGTGTCACGTGGGACTACCGATATCTACATCAACAATTTTCAGTTAAAATTGACCATAATAACTTAATTGACAAAACAAGGGTTTAGGACTGACATAATCAAAATATTCATGACTTAATTGGAAAAAAAACTGTTTTAATAGACTTAGGACGTTTTGAATAATCACTTATTAAAGGTTGATATTTACGATGGGGTTGAAATATGGAATTAGCAAGTTGATTGGATACAAAATGCGATTTTTGTATCTTGCAAGTTGCAAGCCCTAGGAGTTGGGGTTCTAGTTTGTACACTTTTAAACGTTGTGAAATTGCGTTTTCCACTCATAATTGATTTATATTCACGTAAATCTAAAATAAAATAAAATAAAAATTGAACATGTGATGCTAAGTTCAGTACATGGATGTTTTTGAGTTTTCCATAAAATACAGGGTCGGAATGTTACTATAGTTTGTACTTTGTGACGTGTGATTGTTACCTGGTAGTCTTGTTCTTCTTGTGCAACGAAGCAATTAATTCAATGGGTTCCACACGGGATGTTCTCTAGGTTTTTGCACTATGGTTTTTTTTTTTTTTTTTTTTGTACAACTCTAGCCAGTGATGGTCTACCTCGCCGGCCAATAGGTGAGGGTGTCAGATCAAGGCAAGGAGGCACTCACCCATGGCCAACGAGGGTCGTGGAAAAAATAGAGAAAAGAAAAGAACTGGAAATAATTAAATAAAAAAATTCAAAAATATTAAAATATTATTAAAAATAATCCACGTCAGCATTAATCATACCACATGAGATTGCCGGTATCTACATTAGCGATTTTCAGCCAAACATTGACCGAATTGACTCAATTGACAAAATGTGAAAATGCTTAGAACTTAATTAAAGGCCAATATTTATGGTGGGGTTGAAATATGGAATTAGCAAGACTATTGTTGTTAGATGAAAAAAAAGATGCTCGTACGTAATCAGTATCTTAGTAGTTCTTAGCAAGTTGATTGGATACATAATGCGATTGTTGCATCTTGCAAGTTGCGAGCCCTAAGAGTTGGGGTTCTAGTTTGTATACTTTTAAACATTGTGCATTTGCGTTTGCCGCTCATATTTGATTTATATTCACACAAATTTAAAATAAAATAAGTAAAAAGTGAACATGTGATGCTAAGTTCAGTACATGGATGTTTTTGTAGTTTTCCATAAAAATACAGGGTTGGAATATTACTATAGTTTGTACTTTGTGATGTGTGATCGTTACCTAGTAGAGTCTCATTCTTCTTGTGCAATAAAGCAATTAATTCGCGGGTTCCACACGGGCTGTTCTCCAGGATTTTTTTGGTAAGTTCCGTGTGCACTAGGATGGGAGTACCGTCCAACCTTCGAGAATGTAATAGTTTTTTTTTTTTTTTTTTGGGGGGGGGGCTAATTGAGGAGGAAGTGGTCTCTTTTTCAATCCAGAAGAGAGAAGTCTAGTACATGTTGGTACTGTTTTTGATCCGCCAGCGACTATGGGGCAAATCCACCGGCCACGGCACTGTTGTTGAATTATCTCACGTTTACATTGAGTTATCTATTTCGTGCTTTGCTCTTTTTCTTCCCCATTAGACCATATCTCAAATGTTTTTTTTTTTTAAAGATAGGTTGCTCAGAACCCCTTGAACTTTGCCAACATTGCACAATTGATCCCGAACTTTGTAAAGTCACAAATTATGCATTCGTGAACTTTGATTTTTGTACGTGCTAATTTTTTAACCTGTACAGGTGTTGTCTGAAAATGATCTAACTCATTTTTTTAATCCAAAAATATCAACTAGGTTTTCTTAGCTTCATCAATCATTCCGTCCTCTCTCTCTCTCTCTCCTCCTCTCTCCCCCCTTTTTTTTTTTTCTTTTGTTGCTTCATTAACCAAGTAATAGAGATAATTTTGGTAAAACAAATGAATAAGTCTAATTGTCAGGAGAAACTTAATGGCTATATAAATAGAAAAACTAGCGACTGCAACAAATATCAAAATTAAGGGGTAATTGTAATTTTTAAAAGTTCGGGAGCTACTGTGTGATGATGCCAATGTAGAGGGGGATAATTTGTAATTTTTCAAAGTTAGAGGGTACTTGTGCTGCCAAAGTCCTAAGTGAGTTTTGAGCAATTATTCGTTTCTCTTTGTCCATTTTGAGGGGGAAACAAAAGAAAGAGATTCCTTTCGAATAGGATTATCATAATCTCTTTCCAAATGTGATAGGTTAATTTAGTTTAAATATGATTGGGAAAATGACATAAATAGCCCACGAACTTTGGCCCATTGTACAATATATTCATTGAACTTTTAATTTATTCAATGTGTTCTTTGAACTTTAATGCAATGTGCAATGTGATCTCTAAACTTTCAATTTGTTCGATGGAGTCCCTCATTTTTTGTTACATATCCAATCTAGTCCTTGAGTTATATAAAATATTTAGTGTTGTCCCTAAATTTGAATTGTACCAAAAGTTTATGAATCATATTGAATAAATTGATAGTTCAAGGATCACATTGCACATTGGATTAACGTTCATAAATTATATTGATAAAATTAATAGTTTAAAGACCACATTATGAATTAAACAAAGTTCATAAATTATTTGTATTATTATCCCAACATAGTTTGATTCACTTTTGTGGTGACACTCTCGACATATTATCGGAAAGGCGGATGCATTTCCTTAGGCAATCGCACGGAACTTAGTATCATGTATAGAGAAATTGTCTGATTTAGAATAATGATACCACTTATAAGTCTGGTGCTCAGTAGGTGGGAAGCCTCTATAGGCCCAACTTGGGTTAAGGAGTTCTGATTATCCCAATTCCCAACCCAACCTAACCTAAAACGGCAGATCGAATGCAGAATCTACATAGGTCGAACCTAAGCGACCGTGGACTCTCTCTTTCACACACAAAATCAACTCGAAGCACAAAGACCATGAAAACATAAAGGCACGACGATCGATGGGAGGGCACACTGCTCCGGACTACGATTACGCGGATCAATATGAACACGCTCTATTGCCCCATCTGGAAGCTCTAACGCATGGGATCACACTGCGTCATTGGTGCTACTTTTGGTGTGACCGCATGCAATTTAAACTTCACTTGAAAAAGACCACACATGCTCACCGCGCAGATGCATGCATTCAAGTCAACCATAAGACACCCGAGGTTCCTCCCGATGCACGCAAATTCAGTGGGTTGACTTGAGGCATGAAAACTTAGACGACGATCCGATTCTTCCGTTTGCTCGCATGTTGGACCTTTCAACGTTAGAGGAGATGTTAGAAAGAAAATTTGGACAAGCAAAGCAAAGCAAAAGTGCGTCTTCGTTCCACGTCACTTTCACTCTGATTGATTTTCGTGTGGCTCGGAAGCATCCGCTGGTAATTGAAAGTGATCGCCGCGTTTGGGACCGATACCGCCTGAAAGTCTGACTTTCCTAATTTTCCCACGCAGATATAGCATGGCATAATTAGAAGACAATTCAACAACTCGTCAAAAAAAAAAAAAAAAAACGCAAGAAGAAATTTCTCTCATAGGCGAAAAGAAAAAGAGGTCTAGAATTTCACGCAAGATAATTCTGCGATTCTTCACGCCGCGTAACTAGTCAACGAATGATGATCATAATACTAGAGCGATGCTAGCGCTATGTACATTAAGACCGGTTCACATAATTAATATGTCAAATGTGTAGCAAATGGGCATCTAACAAATGGGAAATATTGGGAACGTAATAGAAGTTTGCAGCACCATATGGTATCTCGATACTATAAATCAATCTTACTGTTCGTAACATCATAAGTTCATTTAAAGTAACCATGCAACATATCTATCACTTGCCTTAAGACACGGAAAAAAAAATGTTTCACCATATTCACGACTTCTATATTATTATCCAACTCTTCTACACCACACGGATTGAGATTACTGGATACATATCTCAATTTAAAAGAATAATCGAATGGTTGAATTTGATTAGTGCCCACTCACTTTTTTTATTCGATCCCAAGTTAATATCGATCTTTGGGCTAGTAGCATAAAAAAGAGGGAAAAGTACCAAAAAATTCATAAACATATTGCATTGGTACTAATTCAGTCCTAAACTTTTTGATTAGATCAATTTAGTCCTAAACCTTTTAATATTGATATCAATTTAGTCCATCCTGCCAATTTTGGCCGGACGGC
Source organism: Eucalyptus tenuipes (assembly GCA_014182365.1). NCBI lineage: Eukaryota > Viridiplantae > Streptophyta > Magnoliopsida > Myrtales > Myrtaceae > Eucalyptus > Eucalyptus tenuipes. The sequence goes on along the minus strand of CM024538.1, from coordinate 22,931,849 downwards.
GATGACGTGGACGTCAATTGGTGGTCGGATGCTAATGTGGCAATTTTTATGATTTTTTTAATTTTTTTAAAATTTTTTCTTTCTTTTTCGTTTTCTTTTCCGGCCACAATGTGAGGGCCACGAAGCCCTCACCTGTCGTTTGCGAGGGTTGGGTGAGGGTAGTGACCGGAGGTGCTCTTACCAGCGTGGCGATCTTTGGAAACGAGCGGCGGGGAAGATGGTGTTTCGGCGCGCTCGAGGCTCGGTCATGGTGGCGACACGGGGACGGAATGGCGTCCGACCGGCATCGGGCTAGGGGACTTCAGGGCGGCCGGGCTTGTGGTTGGTCGACGAGGAGGCATGCGGCACCACAACCGGTCGTCGGGGAGGTGAGCTCAGCCCGGCAGGAGTCGTAGCCGGTCGACGAGGCTGCGATCAGTGGTGCTGTGGCAGCAACAGGTGGCAGCGGTTCGGCTCGGGGACGGCGTCGGGCAGTAGCGACACGGCGGAGGTTCGGTAAAGGTGCGGATTTTTCCGCGATTCGCCCAAATCTCGCCCTCCTTTTACGATTCGACCCTCCAACACCTAGATCTGACCTTCGAGTCCTCCTCTCCTTCTCCGAATCCGACCCTCTTCGGCCTCGACTTCTCCCGCTTCGGCCGACCTCCGTTCGAATCACATCGCCGCCGCCTTCACTCGCCGCCTTCGCCCGCGGCAAGTCCAGGGCAAGGCTGGCCTCGCCTAGATCGGGCTAAGCCGCCTCGCCGTGGCCCTAGGTGAGGCTAAGCAAGGGTCTCGACCCTCGCTAGCGGCTAGCGAGGGCTTTGCCGCCTTCGCCTCCGCCCTGGTGATGGCCGCCATGGCCTCGCCAGCCGCGGGCGAGGCTACCTTCGCCCGGCAAGGCCAAGGTGAGGCTGGCCTCGCCTAGATCCGGGTGAAGCCGCCTCGCCAGTGGCCTTGGGAGACGCCGGGCGAGGGCCGCGACCCTCGCCGACCCTCGTCGATGGCGGTGAGCGTCACCGTAGGCTCACCGGCCACCGTCGAAAAGAAAAGAAAAGAAAAGAAAAATAAAATAAAATATTAATAAAAAAATCGAAAAAAATCCTAAAAATTGCCACATTAGAGTCCGGCCACCGGCCGACATCCACATCGCGCCGCCGACCGGCCAAAATTGGCCGAATGGACTAATTTGGTACCAATATTAAAAGGTTTAGGACTATATTGGTCCAACTGAAAAGTTTATAACTGAATTGGTACAAATACAATAGGTTTAGGACTTTTTTGGTACTTTCCCCTAAAAAAGACAGCCCTTTGAATTAGAAGTAACATGATGGGCTCAAGATGAACACGCAACAAATATCAAAATTCAGGGGTAATTGTAATTTTTAAAAGTTCGGGAGCTACAGTGTGATGATGCCAATGTAGAGGGGGATAATTTGTAATTTTTCAAAGTTAGAGGGTACTTGTGCTGCCAAAGTCCTAAGTGGGTTTTGAGCAATTATTCGTTTCTCTTTGTCCATTTTGAGGGGGAAACAAAAGAAAGAGATTCCTTTCAAATAGGATTATCATAATCTCTTTCCAAATGTGATAGGTTAATTTAGTTTAACTATGATTGGGAAAATGACATAATAACCCATGAACTTTGGTCCATTGTACAATATATTCATTGAACTTTTAATCTATTCAATGTGTTCTTTGAACTTTAATGTAATGTACAATGTGATCTCTAAACTTTCAATTTGTTCGATGTAGTCCCTAATTTTTTGTTGCATATCCAATCTAGTCCTTGAGCTATATAAAATATTTAGTGTTGTCCCTAAATTTGAAGCTTGTACCAAAAGCTTATGAATCATATTTAACAAATTGATAGCTCAAGGACCACATTGAACATCAGGTCAATGTTCATAAATTATATTCAACAAATTAATAATTTGAAGACCACATTATAAATTAAACAAAGTTCATGGATTATTTGTATCATTATCCCAGCGTAGTTTGATTCACTTTTGTGGTGACACTCTGGACACATTATCGGAAAGGCGGGATGCATTTCCTTAGGCAACTGCACGGAACTTAGTATCATGTATAGAGAAATGCTCTGATTTAGATTAATGATACCACTTATAAGTCTGGTGCTCATTAGGTGGGAAGCTCCTGTAGGCCCAACTTGGGATTAAGGAGTACTGATTATCCCAAGTCCCAACCCAACCTAACCTAAAATGGCAGATCAAATGCAGAATCTACATAGGTCCAACCTAAGCGACCGTGGACTCTCTCTTTCACACACGAAATCAACTCGAAGCACAAAGACCATGAAAACATAAAGGCCGACAATCGATAGTAGGGCACACTGATCCGGACTACGATTACGCGGATCAAGATGAACACGCTCTATTGCCCCATCTGGAAGCTCTAACGCATGGGATCACACTGCGTCATTGGTGCTACTTTTGGTGTGACCGCATGCAATTTAAACTTCACTTGAAAAAGACCACACATGCTCACCGCGCAGATGCATGCATTCAAGTCAACCATAAGACACCCGAGGTTCCTCCCGATGCATGCAAATTCAGTGGGTTGACTTGAGGCATGAAAACTTAGACGACGATCCGATTCTTCCGTTTGCTCGCATGTTGGACCTTTCAACGTTAAATGAGATGTTAGAATGAAAATTCGGACAAGCAAAGCAAAGCAAAAGTGCGTCTTCGTTCCACGTCACTTTCACTCTGATTGATTTTCGTGTGGCTCGGAAGCATCCGCTGACAACTGAAAGTGATCGCCGCGTTTGGGACCGATTCCGCCTGAAAGTCTGACTTTCCTAATTTTCCCCCACAGATATAGCATGGCATAATTAGAAGACTATTCAACAACTTGTCAAAAAAAAAGGCGAGAAGAAATTTCTCTCATAGGCGAAAAGAAAAGGAGGTCAAGAATTCCGCGCAAGATTATTCTGCGATTCTTCACACCGCGTAACTAGGCAAAGAATGATGATCATAATACTAGAGTGATGCTGGCGCTATGTACATTAAGACCGGTTCACATAATTAATATGTCAAAGCGATGTGTCAAAGTAGCAAATGGGCATCTAACAAATGGGAAATATTGGGAACGTAATAGAAGCTTGCAGCACCATATGGTATCTCGATACTATAAATCAATCTTACTATTCGTAACAATATAAGTTCATTTAAAGTAACCATGCAACATATCTATCACTTGCCTTAGGACACGGAAAAAAAAAAAACAGTTTCACCATATTCACGACTTCTATATTATTATCCAACTCTTCTACACCACACGGATTGAGATTACTGGATACATATCTCAATTTAAAAGAATAATCAAATGGTTGAATTTGATTACTGCCCACTCACTTTTTTTATTCGATCCCAAGTTAATATCGATCTTTGGGCTAGTAGCATAAAAAAGACAGCCCTTTGAATTAGAAGTAACATGATGGGCTCAAGATCATCCAACAAGATCACGAGTCCATAACATCTGGCCCCGAGTCAACAGTGGGCTCTCGGATCTTTCAAGTTGGAGAATGGCAAAGTCCAACCCAACACAAATAAATAAGGATTTTTCACACTGTCAATGCATTAAATAAAAATAAATTAAGGGGATTTTACTTGATGATTGCAGATATGTGAGCAAAGATGGACAACGGCCAACAGGATTCGCGAGAAAGATTATATTCAACCGATGTTCTATTTTTGCATTCATCATTTCTGTATCATTGCTTCCAGAGAATGGAGATACAAGGTGCAAGACATTAGTAGACCATAAAGATAAAGTGGAAAAAGTACAATTTAAAGTTCTATAAAGGATAATAAGCTTAGGAATGCCTTTTGTCTGAACAGCTTTATGAAAGGAAGGAAGTGTTACATGACTTGATCAACATGGTGCAATGCATCCATATAGTACCGGTTTTCCATCTAAATTTTGAAGACTCTTGTCTTTAGTGACTCGCTTCTCTAGATGTTAAATTGCCAACTTACTAATGCCAAATTAAGATTAAGATAAAGAATGTCAGAGGAGAAGTTGACATATGTCGATGATCTACTTTAAGGTTGCGTGAGAGAGAGAGAGAGAGAGAGAGAGAGAGAGAGAGAGAGAGAGCATTGTTTATGTGGAAAAACTTAAAGAGAATTAGTTCCACCTAATCAAAGAATTAATAACTTCAAAAAAAGAGGATATAACGCCTTTAGAAAAAAGGAGTAAGGTTGAGAATCCTTTGGCTAATGAAAGCCCCACATCTTTAAACGCGTGATCATAAAACAAATTATTGCAAGCAGACCCACAACTTTCTTTAATGTATTTTAATTTAAAGACCGGATAAAAGTGGCTATAGAGTTTGGTAGTTAGAGAAAGATAGATAAGAAGATTTAAGGAAGTTTTCCAAGGTGATTGATTATGTGAATTCATCAATAATTCAACCAAAGCTTTTAGGAAAATAAAAATAAAAATAAAAGGACTAATGGCTAAATATGTAGAATTTAATACTTTTTACTAAGGCTCCGTTTGTTTCGCAAAAAATGAACATTTTTTCGAAAAATAATCACTTCTATTGCTCACATCATATTTGTATACGCCTCATGTTGTATCCTTATTTAGGAAAAAATTATCTAATCGGTCCTAACATATGTCAATTTAATCCTAAATATTTTAATTTTATCGATTCAATTTTAAATCTTTCTAGAAATTCCAATGCAACTCTTTTGATCAATTTTCCATAGAAATCTCTAATGATGCGGTGCAGTCATCAGCAGCCCACTCTACATAGCACACCACCATGTTAGGGAATTCCAAATTGAATTGGGATCCGTATCATATTTGTCTCGCCTCAAATTTAGCATCCAATTCAAAAAAGAAGAGATTATCCTCGTTTTAAAAATTGACATTTGATGAGAAAAACAAACATGATTAATGGTGTTCCGGGTAATTTAGGCAAAGATACCTTGTTGATAGCAATGGAGTTATGTCGATTGCTGAGCTAGACAACAACTATGGTCAATGAGCGAGAGTGATCATTAAGAGGACATTTTAATGTCGAGTAAGCTAGTGAAAGGAGATTAATTACTAGTGACTGTTGAGGGCAGTTGAGATTAGTTGGCTTTTATCACGCTTTAATTGCTGTCAAAAAGTCTGGCGCAATGAGTCACCAGTAATGAGTGAGCAATCGATTGAGTTGTGTCTTTGCATCTCATGGACCTCGGAAAAAACAAACGAACGAATAGTTAACACACATTTAAATATAAAATGAGAAAATTAATTTTAACCCTTATAGATAAAAATTAGGGAGCATGGTTCTAGGGTAAAACTAAGAACCCAAAAACCATACATATGAGAACTAGACCGATTTCAAGTTTTAGAATATGCAGGATAAATATCAAGTACCAAAAATTGAGGAACTTGAAAAAAGTCTTCGTGTTTTTTCTTGTTCTATGTGTTTGCATAGTCTGGCGTTATTCCATGGTATCCAATTATGAATATGTACTCTTGAGTCAATAGTTTGAGCCTCCATTTTCGGCATATCCATGACTTAGATTTTTACTTTATTAATATTTCATATTCTTTGTGTGTCTAAATATAAATCGTGGTTAGTGAATCGTAGTAGCAAATAGTAATCATTAGAAATGATGATTTACTTCAATTGTTCAATTAAGAATACAGGAAGAACCTAGGTAGACTTTGGGATTGGTGATAGGATAGGTTTCAAATTCCAAACCATGTAAGGTGGGTTCTAGATTTCAAAAAATTGGGAACCAAATCTAACCAATAAGTTCTAGGTGGAATCTAAATTGGCCCTAAAACCGATGGCCCCTAATGTAAATTGCATATACAATATTTTAGATCAACTTACATCTTGACCCCTATTCTAATGTTGTTTCTCAATAGCAAAGGCGTTATTAAGCATTTTTCAATATATTGAAAGTCTAAGATGAATTACGAGGATCACATTCATGTCGCTTCTTCGAGTATTATAATTATGGCTCATCGTGAGTATATAGGCCCTATGTCTAAATGTAGAGAGTTGAAAAAGTTGCTTCCCTTTTTTAGAAATTTTTGAGCTCAATATCTAACTAGGTTTATTGATCAATCGGAATTTTACTGTAATATTCTCATAACGGCAATGCAAAATCACTTGCCCATCTAATGGTAAGCAACATGGTTGATTGGTTCCTGGTCTAGTCCAATGGAACCAATCACTTCTCTCTTTTTTTTTTTTTTTTTCCTATTACTTGATATTTCCTGTTATAAAGAACTTTTAGAAAAAAATTGTCACTTTTATTTTTTTGAAGAAAATTTAAAATATACATCTGAATCAGTCATACTCTCCCTTAAAACCAGGAACCGGATTGTCCAAACATAAGTTCCATCTTTTTTGGATCGACACTCTCAGGAATCGGACCAACCTGACCAATTCAGTCGGGTCTGGACGGTTTCCGATTCTGGTGGTCCTTTTTGCACACCCCTAGTGAGCAAGAGTAGGCGGCATTTTTCAATACGTCTGCAGAATTTCAAGTTTGTTTTAATCTCTAGGCAACTCCAAATTTATCAAATATGTGGTGCTTGTATCTACAAATAACTAAATGATCAGTACGTAAAATATCATGGTGAAATTATACATCTTGTTCTCCATATCAGTGCATGGGAAGCTTAATTGTAGGGAAGCACACGACATAATCGTCAATTCGTGAATCTGAAATATCTCAAACTTTGACATGAAAATCTTGAAGATCTGCTAAAGTCAGCAGCTTGCTAATGACAGTAAACAGATCTAAAAATGGAGTCGTCAGCTGCAGGAGCACATGGCCTCGTTCCACCATCTTGGATCATTGCTCTTGCAGTTCTCGCGCCAATTAAAGCCGCCCGCATGTGCTCGCAATCAGCCCCCCACTCGGGTCATTCCTACACGGGTTTTTGTCCTGATTCAAGGCCCGATCAATTTAATTATCTCCGTAAATGTAATGAATGCGACCAAGTTCGTGAGTTGTGCCTCTGATCTTCTTGCCCGTTGCTTTGTCTCATCTCCAAATCGCATCGCGGCTTCCACCGCTCAGCCAATGTCGATCTCCTTCCAACGCATTTCTAGGGTTTCCGTCCGCAGGACAGTCAAAGCAAGAAACGTTTCGGTTCTCTGTAGAGATTCACATGGGTCGCGCAATATTAATTTCATGCCGACTGTACGATCGAGTAGCTATTTACTGGATGATCTGCTGAGAATTAGGAGCTAGGCCATGGGGTCACTTGCGACCTATGAAATAATCGTCTCGGCGTTTGGTAAAACAATGATGCGCCAATAATAAGATAGGTACAACGCTACAAGGGGTCCCCCTTCCTTGACCTTGTGAACTGCTTGTGCTCGATGCGGCTCTTGCTAGTGCCTGTAATCATTCCACACCCAAAAAGACGATGGCCCAACCCAACTTGTCATATCCCTTTCATTTAAAAAAACAAAAGGAACTTCTCTCCTTTTTTTTCCCCGGAAAAAGTTCGTCACAACTTTGAAGGTCGAGATTGATCCTACGATCTTCCAAGGTGATCTTTTTTCCACACCCAGGTGGGTCTATTCTCTCTCCATCTCTTTCTTTCTTTTACTTTACCCTTTCTTTTAATTTCATGACCTGAATTTTACATGTTAGATTGATGGTGTAAAAAGTTTATCCACAAACATGATTAAATATAACTATTGTACTCAGTTTGATTTAGTTAGATAGAAGTTTCTTCCATTTACCAGAAAAAAAAAAAAAAAAAAAGCATTTTACATTGAAAATACTTTTAACGCAAATCATTATGTAATATCAGAATTTTTTGATGAGATTTAACTTGCGAATGCACATAAATCTTTTGATTCACATATATTGTGGAAGATTTCGATCTTATAAAAATCAGCACGGCCTCATTTTACTCTTTTACCGTGAGGGAGAGGGACTACGATTTAAAAAAAGAAAAAAGAAAAAAAGAAAAGGTTGAAACTCTCTCTCTCTCTCTCTCTCTCTCTCTTTCTGTCTATCTCACGCATCCACCAACTTTAAAAGCAAGAGTGGCTGCCCTCACCAAGAAGTTCTTTCTCTCATCCTAGTATCACTTATCTCACATACTTATCTGAAGCCACATTTCATCATCTCCTTCTCCGCCAAAAGCTCTTATACACACCCATGAGAGAGAAAATGAAGAAAATGGATCTCTTCTGTGCATCGCCAGCGTCCACTGCGATATGCACGAGCTTGGAACAGCGTTCGATGGTCCGACACGGAACCACTAGGCCCATCGACCGCCACAGCCACCATCACCACCACCACCACCACCAGCTTCGAGATCGCCGGAAACACCACCTGATCACCGGACACGTCCCTTGTTCCTCCCACCAACTGCCCTTCACTCCCAGGCCTTACTCCGAAAAGCCTAGGAAGAGCACTTGCTCGTCGTCCACGAAGCTAATCACCAGTAGTGATCACCACGAGTACTTCCGCAGGAGAAGCTCAGCTGACGTTTATGACCTTGCGAGTGGCACCCCTTATGGTTCTGCCAGGTATTTACTGAGCGACAAGCCCTTCGTCGACTGGGTTTCCGAGTCGGGTCGGGTCTCGTCCGCGTTGGTACCGGTTCCACAAGTCAATAACAAAACAAAGTGCCAGGTCGGGTCCAATAATTCTCCACCGCTCAAAGCCTCTTATTCGGCTCGCTCTTCCGACCAGGTTCGTAGACCATTTTGGTTCGTCTTATAGTCTCTCTTCTGTTCTTGTGTAATCTTGTTGTGGTGGAAGGACTTAATTCAAAATCTCCTGAACAATTGCTCATAGAAAGAACTACTCAGTGAATTATGTAAAGTGTTGCTCATTTTGGAAGTATTCTTGGGCTTGCAGGTTGTGGTTTTGAGAGTGTCACTGCACTGCAAAGGATGTGAGAGCAAAGTGAGGAGACACTTGTCAAAAATGGAAGGTGGGTTTTCCCAACGCATGTCGAACAGTGAACCCCGAGTATAAATATATAATCCATCTCATTTCATCAGCGAAGTCCACAAATTTTAATGGGTTTATGCGGTGGCGTTGGCCGGTTTCTGTGCAGGAGTGACGTCGTTCAGCATCGACATGGAGACGAAGAAAGTGACGGTGAAAGGAGACGTGACACCTTCAGGTGTTCTGTCCAGCGTTTCTCGGGTGAAGAATGCTGAGCTTTGGCCATCTTCAACAGCCTCTTCTTCGCCTTCATGGTCTACCTGACTTGGTCAATCGACTGCTGTAGTCTATAATGATATTTCCCTTTCTGTCTGAATGGATTCCCAGGTTAGAGTTCCAAGAGCCCCGTGTGTGTATCTTTCATAATCTCAAACATGTATGGCTGTGCTTTGTAAATTATATTTGAAAGAAACGTTTTGCGTCCACATGAGCAGAATCTTGATCTATGTACATGTTTGAATTAAAGATAGTTAAAAAGACGGAGAGTTCTGTTCGGTATTGGCGTGATCCGATATCTTATTTTTCTCGAAAAGAACAATGATGTCCTTTTCCTGCAGCATCTAATTTTTCATTTCCTTTTCCTTACTCGAATTTTAAAGTCCCTGCTCAACTGGTGATTCCGAACATGTATTCTCGTGTACAGTCTTGTCGATGGCTAAAGAATACTTGTCAGAATTTTTTTACGCACATAATTCCGGTCCGTCGCTTTTTTGCAAGATGATCGCGTGATCAAAAACCCTCGGCACGGACCCAACGGAAAAAGAAACTTGTGAACGCCACCTCCACCAGCAATTGTCTGCACACTTCGTCATTCTTAATCCGGTCTCGAATAAACCCACTAAGCTACAGTTAAGCGATTTAATGAAATAATTCCAACTAAATCATTAAAATTCCTGGCTTAATCAGTTGAATAAGATGGAAAAGATGGATTTAATTGGTTCTAAAATTTTGCCTAATGGCAAAGCCTGAGGCGCTCCATCATTTTGTTGATGAGCCAGAGCCTGAAGCTCTCCATGCGGATCTGTAGAGCGTACATGAGCCATGTATGATCATGATGTAGACGATGGAGGTGGTCACTGATCATGACTGAGGCGGTCACATGTGTATCCGTAGACAAGAACACTTTTTCCTGTCTGCAAATCTGTTGGGCGTGCCCTTCAATGATATGAGTAGTTCTCGAGATTATAAAAAAAAAAAAAAAATCGCCAACTTATATCATACGCCTAACATTGAGCGCAGCGTGGAGATTAATGAAGGAGTTTTCTCTTATTCACTCCAAGTTGTAATAGTTATTGATTTCCACAAAGAACGTGCGTGTGGATATGCATCGCAGCCATATGGAATGTAAAGTATACATCCTTAAATTCCAACGCACGCGTGCATCAATACAATTTGAATTTACTAAGGACAGTCTACATAATAAGACCCTAGATTAAGGAGCTTCCCCATCAAGCTTCTCCCATTGAAATAGTAATTAATTAGGAAAACCCAGGTTAATTTGTTTGAGTTTTGCCTTGAGTGATTATTATTGATGAAGAAGAGCGCGTGAAATAACATTTATCAAAGCCCTGACCACAACTTGATTGACCCAATCTTGTGGTAAGAGATTGCAAGTCCAACTTAAGATTTATTTTTTCCTTGAAGGATATATGTTGGACCATGAAAGAATGTGCAAAGTCAATAGAAAATTATTTTTTAGCTTGGGAAAAATATCTTGAGTTGATTCGCGCTTGCTTGACTCAATGTTAACAGGTAATCTTCTGGGACCATATGCTAATTCTTTCCACGAACATCAAATGCGTTTTGGGTGCGACTCAATTCTAAATAATGGAGGGGATGGTGGGGGCTACATGCATGTCGTTCTGTTTCTCCCTTCCTTTCTTTTATCATCATCATCATCATCATCTTTCTTGCCATCTTTCTGTTTCTTCTTTTACTTCCTGCTTTTTGAAACTCGGGTCATCTTTAACCAAATTCAGGATTCAAATGAGACACGAAACCCCTGAGTTGGTCGGTCGGTAAGAACAAAAGGGCAGCAATTCAAGTATCTCTCTCTTTCTCTCTCAACTCATGGATGAGTTTCAAGGTTTTTTTTTTCTGCCTTCTTTGGTTTTGTTTTATTTCTCACTTGCCTACCCTTTATTTCTTTGACTATGACGTTGGCGGCTGGAAGAAAGAGGGAAAGAACCAGAAAAGTGGGGAAAGATCCACCCCTCAATTGATCTTATTGATAATACTGGCCGGATCAGAAAATTAGGGTTTCTTTCGATTTCTTGTTTTTTTTTGTTTTTTGGGTCGGCGCACTATGGATGGTGATTTGGTTTGGAGCTGATGCTTTGTCGCTGAGTGACCCAATTTGGACATCTTAAATTTTTCTCTTTTTTTGGCCTTTGGCCAAAAAGGATTATTTCAAAGTTATAAGTAGCTAATCTGTTTCTTCTTTTCAAAATTCGAGGGATATTTTCCTTGCCTATGCTGAGTTACGATTTGGCATAATAAATATGTCGGTACTATTATTAAAAAAATTTGCTATGATTACACACATCGCACGAGTCAGCCTAGTGATTTTCTTGCGTTTGATTGTGCTGGAAATGACATGGAAGAAAAAGTTAACCGGTGTTTGATAAAAAGAATGAAATTGATTAGAGAATCCATTACACAATCGCCTTAAGAACAACAAACCAGCCATGTTTAGAACCAAATCACAAGATTCAAAGCTCAAACGAAGCCTTCTGGATATCGTTCCTCGTGCGGATCAATGAAATTAATCTGTGAAATTAATCTTAATTGAAGAACGGCCATTGTTGCACCCTGGAATTGCATCTATCCATATATACATATATATATATATATATATGTATCTATTTATTTATTTATTTATTTATTTATTTTTATTTTTTGTTGAGGGGGGAGGGGGTGTTGGTCAAAAAGAAACCACAGGTATGCGACGTCCAAACCAGCCAAATAAAGTAAAAATCAAAAGGGAAAGGCGAACGCGAGGGTCCAAAGAAAAAACTTCTTCCCGAGGGTTTCAATTTCAAGATAAGACAACGAAATATGATGGAAAAAGCTTTTTGTCGGGTTCCCCCGCTTTTGCGGACAAATAAGAAACACGCCCATCCCATCATGCGCTTTACTAATTACCGTTGATGTTGAGGACGATGTGAATTAATCTCATTATGATTGGAAACCTTTTTGAAAAATAAAAAGGAACTCTACATAACAGCCGGAGCCCTGAAGATAAGCATAGTATTTGTGACAGCCCACCCACTATGCTCGCCCGCCATGGATGGACCTTCTTGAACATATGCGACACTTCGAAGATTCGCATCCCTATGTTTCTGCTTATACTTTTAAAATGTGGCTCAAAAATAATATTGTAACAAGTGGTAATACAAGCCGATCATCTCTTCTTGGATAGTTCAACCTAAAACTTTAAGCCGCTGAACTAGAAAAGGGAAAACATAGTGAAACTTTATTTTTAAGCGACGTAAGTGGGACTTTTCGTATGCCGGTTGATATGTAAAGAGGGATTAATTCAATCTCAACTTTCCATGACCATTCCATATTATTGACATAACATTGTAAGTCAATTGAATAGATTCACGGTGCTATTGAAACACAAATTCATCCCTTCTCGACATTAATTATTACCGCTATTGCTCATCTATTTTCTCTTCTTTTTTATTTTTCCTTAGGTATAGATTGTGATATCTGTCAAGTCTAGGATTGGGGGATAACGTTAGGGGTCAATTGGCATATTGATCATGTGAATTGTCTTGTCTCGAGGTAACGATGGGAAAGAATCCTAAAAACTATTATTTGCATTATTTAATACTCCAATAATTACTCAATTATTGGTTTACCACCAGAGGTAAAAAAAAAACACTTTTTACAAATTATTGTTATCTCTTTGCTTCTACGGACAAGCAAACCAGTTTGTTCAATGCATTCACTCGTCCATGCCACAAATAGAGCCAAATCGCTCGAAGCTTTCTCAAATTCATGGCGATTCTCAGCTCTATATACCACTAGTTGAGATTGATCTATATCTTGTAAACATACTAAGGTCAAAATTAGCAAAGTTTGGACCGAATTCCAAACGAGTAGCAGACAACTTGAAAATGTAAACAAGTTAAAAGGAATTGGGCCCACGATGAGACCCAAGTGCTAAACCTGAGCAGGGGCCCCAGGGGCAGTCAATCCCAGCCGTTCATCTATGTCGAGCTTGACCGCTCTCACATCCGCTCCGGTCCATCGCGACCGTACACCTTCCAGTGGAAGCACTTGACTGTAGCCGCCGCCGCAGCAACCGGCAACTCTAGCTTGGCGGGCAGCCCCCCAACTGGACCAGAATTGCAACAACGAAAAGTGCTGCCCGATTCAAGGCTTGTTGGGCCCAACGAACTCCAGGTATTGTCAAACACCTTGGGAATAGGGCCTCTTGCCATGGCCCATACGTTCACAAGCACATAGCCTGTTTCAGGAGAACCAGTTGTAGGGAAACACCATATAGACTGATTTTCGGGTATAACGTAATTGACGAAATTAATTATCATGATTCAAAAGATTCACAACATATATTTTCTCAGGATTCAGGTCAGTATATATCTTTTAATAGGTCATTGGTTTCGTGTGGAGCGTAATTAGGCCATTATTTTCTTGTGCGGTATATAAGCCTTCACACGTTACCGAACTTGCATATTTATCCTTTATAACCTGCACTGTTCCTTGTGGATATAGTGCAGATTGACCTGTTCACCTAGGACTACATATCACATTCCACTCACCTCAAATGGTTTAAGGAAAAAAAAAAAGCCAGCATTTGAGCATGGCTTTTAACTCTATAAGAGCAGAAAGATAAGATTGGATTTTATGCTAGGTGCATAGATTCTCCTCTTACATAGTTTTGAGCATACAGGAAGCATAGCCAATATGAGGGTGCTCCAAGATAATCCTAGGCGGACCGCAGGTTTAAAATACGATCGAGAGGATTAAAGTTTCTCAAATTCTCAAATTTAATTTCCTTAAAATTTCTCCTGTCTCTCTCTCTCTCTCTAATGGTCTTGCATTTCTTGTCCTTTCTATTTCGTGATGTGGACTCCAATTGGAAGGTCTGTTGAATCACGAAGGACATTTCCATTCTATCTTCTACAATCTCAGAAAGGCTGGAAATGATTCATTCAATATGGTAACTGGGATTAATTTACAACATGAAAATCCAAGAACTTCAATTCAAAAGAAAATGGACAACCTTATATTTATTTTATTCAAGAAAGCCCAATCATGGCATTTTGGGCCCAATTGCTGATCCTTTGGGTTACTAGCTGTCGCCCAAGTACTGTAGAGAGCCCAAACGCGACACGGGCACACAAAACAGTTCATCGGCCCTAGGACAGGTCAATCCGGGCCGTTCGTCCATGTTGACTGCTTTGACTTCCCCTCCGTCCTGATCGCTTGGCTTCCAATCGAAGCACTGGATCATCGCTGCCAGCACCGTCGGCAACTCCAGCATCGCGAGCGCAATCCCTGGACAGCCCCGCCGACCGGACCCGAAAGGCAGCAACTCAAAATGCTGGCCCTTCACGTCGATGACCCCCATCGCGTTCCGGCTGGCGGGCTCGAGAAACCTCTCCGGGCTGAACTGCAGGGGATTGGCCCACACCTTTGGGTCTCTAGCTATGGCCCAAATGTTCACAAACAGCAAGGTGTCTTTGGGGATGGCGTACCCTCTGATGTGGCATTCTTGGACCGCCTTCCGGGCGACCATCGGAATCGGAGGGTGGAGACGGAGCGCCTCCTTTATGATGGCTTGGATGTACGGCAGCGATTTCACGTCGGATTCATTTACTAACCTTTGATCGCCCACGACAGAACTTATTTCTTCCCTTGCTTTCTTGAGCACCATCGGATTGTTGATGAGCTCAGCCAGTGCCCATTCGACTGAGGTGGCCGATGTGTCCGTACCAGCGGTGAATATATCCTAGGATGAGAGCAAAATTCATGAAATAGTGTTTCCTAAAAAGGGGAAGAAAAGTGACTAGATTTTAGACATCTTTTTTATTCTTTTACGGGTCATACCAAGAAAATAACTTAGATTCTAGACAACTCTATCTAAAATGGTTCAGATGATAGTCTCAATTTATCGTCAAGTCAAGTATGAAACAAGGTTACTACATAATTTTCATCAATAATTCCCTTTATCAAATCGAGCAATGTTAAATTGCCTCACAATTATATTTGTATCTTTGTGTGCTACTTCTATTTTTCCGAAATTTCTGTTCATACAAATACATTTTTCTCTCTGTTGACTAACGCTACAAGGCCAAATTGGCAGCTGGAATGATTCTTTGTCTCGAATAGACGTTTAGAAACTATAAAATGTGTTTTTTCTTTAATGTCAAAATCTCAAAATTTTTCTAAACCTGCAAAAATATTTCACTTTTTGTTAGTTCAAAATGATTTCTTCGTATAGATAAACCGTATGGTTCAAGCAAGTACGTGATTTTTCTAATCAGTTTCGGTTTTCCTAGAACACTCTGATGACTTCCATCTGTTGCATTAAACTCAGCTACGTATGAAATCAAGATGGCCACCCGTTTCTAAATATGCTACATGCATTCCGTGCTTCGCAAAATGCTCCCCGCAATACATGTGAAGTTGGCTCAAAACGCAAAAGAAGCTTCCCTACTTATCGGCATATCTAAGGACGTCCTAGGGACTTAGCAAATGACGCATGCCGTCTGCTTTCTCACTAGAAAAAGTCATTTCCTGAAACTACTTTATTTTCGCCATCCTAAGTTTAGATTTCTAGTAAAGCTTTCTCTTTGATGTTGTTGCTCATTTTATGACCAAAACCCTAAACTATCTAGACCGAATCGTCTAGGACGCCTTCCTTTCATCTCAAAGCTCGAGAAATATGGGGAAAAGGACATCAATAATTCTATAAGTTTTATGTAAAGATAGTCTGAACATTTTTTTCTCGTGAAGCTGAGTATGCTGACGTGATGTCACTAATCTAATCGAGCATTCTAAGAAAAACCCAAAAGATAATACAGTTGATAAATCAAAGAACATCGCCTTGGTATGTCATGTAAAGGCATTGCTTTAACTTTCTCACAAGTTCAACATCCGCAGTATCCTATCCCCATGAGAACTGATTTGTAAAAAAAAAATTATGAGCTCGTCATATAATTGTGTTAGTAATTAAAAAAAAGAAGAGTTCAATTAACTCTTGGCTTTTCGAATCCAAGAGAGTTAATTACGAGCTAATTGAGGAATGAGTTTGCCCTTACCAAAACTAGTGCCTTGATGTGCTCTCTGGTCAACTTCATCTCCGAGTTCTCATCCTCGTAGATGTCAAGCATCATGTCCAGAAAATCCTTCACTTCATCTTTCCCTCCTCCCTCCTCCGCTCTTTGCATCCTCTTCTTCCTTCTCAGCTCCTCCCTATCTCTGATGATCTTCTCCAACAGCGCATCGTATCTGCTCATCGATCGCAAGATACGCATACAAAATTATGCATGTGTAGGCATGTACGAGTATTTGTCGATACGATAAATTTAAGTCGAACAGCGCGTCATCGTACCTCCTGTGAATGTCCTCGAACCGCTTCTTATAGCCCTGGAAATCAACGTTCTTGCAAAACCAGATGAAGTCGGACACGTTAAATTCGCCGAAGATTTGAGTGACCTCCCTTATGAGGGTCCTCGCCTCGTCGGCCTGGCTGTCCACGCCCGAGCTCCGAATGCTCAGCATCATCTGAGAGATGATGTTGTTCGCATACTTCACCAGCTCTTGCGTGACGTTGACGTTCTCGCGGCGTAGAGATTTATCGTGCAAGACTCTGATGAAGTGCTGGAGCTCGCTGGTGCGGATGGGGAGGAACTGGTTGAGGGTGCGAGCCCCAAGGAGCTCGGTCTGGCTCAGTTTCTTTATGAACTTCCAGTACGGCCCGTAGGGCGCGAACGCGAAGGCCGACTGGTAGGTCAGGTGGTCGATGGCCGCGTTGTGCTTGCGCGCCGAGAACGTCAGCTCGTGCGTCTTGAGGAGCTCCCGCGCGAGGTCGGGGTCGAGGCCACGACGCACAGCACCGAACCGAGGCGGAGGCTGAACAGCGGGCCGAGGCAGGCCGCGAAGTCGCGGAAGGAGCGGTGGATGAGGGGGCTGAGGAGGTGGAGGTGGCCGAGGACCGGCAATGCCTTGGGGCTGGGAGGGAGATTGGGCCTCCGCTTGAGGGCGATCATGAAGAGTAGGGCGGTGGCGACGAAGACGGGGGCGATGAAATAGAACGCGGAAGTTGCCTCGAAGGATGTCGTCATGCCTTTCTAAAGCGAGATATTCGAAGGAAATATTAAGTTGAGAGACGACTTCTACGGTGAGCTCCGACCCCGGAGTCCTTTTATAGTGCGCAAAGGCTCGGATTGAAGCGTGGTTTTTTCGTGGAAACTTGAATGTTTCGGGTCGGGAGGTAATACTCGGTGACTTATTCATCGATCAAGTAATGTGATGCGGGGAAGAATTGAGAAGCGCTCGATAGTTTTAACGATTATAACCTGGGAAAATTGTCCGGCAAGTTCTAAATATATTGTACGGAGTTAAATTCAATCATAAACATTTTAATCTAGTCATTTTAGTCCTCAACTTTTTTGATGACTTGACAATATATTTCATTAGCCTTTTTTGTTTAAAATTTACTAATGTAGACGCCAACTAACTTACATGACATGACCGGCACTTAAATAGATGATATTTGCAATTTTTTAAAGTAATCTGATTTTTATTCTTTTATATTTTATTTTATTTTTTCAGCGGCCAGCCACAAGTGAAAAAAGGAAAAGGAAAGGAAAGAAAAGAAAAGTAAAAAAATAAAATAAAAAAGATTTAAAAAAATTCAGAAAATTTACAAAGAAAATTGCAATCATTTTTTGCTAATGTCTTGAGAATTTAGTGTATCTTTAACTCCATTTATTTTATAGAAAATGAATGATTTGAAAATATCTTTCTTAGAAAAGCTGGCTACATGCTCAATCACTTTTCTACCCTCATATATTTTCCCTACCACCGATTATGTCATCGAGTATCGCTAGTTACCTCCCTCTTACTTCTAACGAACCCACACCATCGACATCGGAATGATCGCGTTTTCGGAGATAAACACAGTTTTTTTTTTCCTTTTTTTTTCTCTATAAACCTATTGAAATGTTAATTAATTAAATGCACCGGCATCAAGCTTAAAACGATTTTGTTTCATAGACTGGTTGTCCTGTTTAAATCTTAATATTGACTATGTCAACTTGAATTGATCCTTTGAACTCATTCATAGCACACTTGAACACGTTTAATGATGCATTTTAATTTATTAGCCACATCAACATGACATGTTTAGGTACATTACACATTTTCACAAACGTCTAAATTACGTTCATATATAGAAGTTCGTATACTCAAACGGGTTGCATCATGTAACTTGCTTAATAAAAGAAAGGCCTTGGAGTTTGACGGCTTCAGATGTGTGGAACAACGAATCATCCTATGCAACAACCCAGAGCATGTTCTCCTGAAACTGCCTAACTCCGATTCTCTTCGGGTCCGGTGTCGTAGTCATCCTGCTAATCATCGATTTATGTTTTGACATTGTTAGGTTTAGCAAACTCTTTTGAATTCCCTCTTTCTGTATTTTTTTGTGGGGTCAGGTCATATTTTCTGAAACCATACATTTCATTGAAAAGTCGCAAGTTGATAACATCCTCCATATACAAATACGACAAGTTTTCAAAGCGGTTGACATCGGCGTTTTCCTCCATCTCCGGGTGGGAGGACTCTTCTTCCAACTAATCTTCCGATTGCAATTTCTTATGACATCCGAGAATCGACACTATTCCTTTCGAAGATGGATCCAGTCTCTGAAGTTTAATTAATTGATCAATCCTGAAGTACAAAGTACAACGAACAATTTAATGTGAGATTCTGCCTGCCCCTATACTAATCGGCAGCCCTTCATCAACTGGGGTAGGGCCGGACAAATGTAGATAGGAAGATAATAGAAAGAATCATCGATTTCTAGGTTGGCGTTAGTGGTTGTTAGCATTAATCAACTTTGTTATGATGGACCGGCCATGTGAAACAAAGTTGACAATGTTGCATTATTATATCCGTTTAAATTTTGATTTGCTATCTTAAATTCGATCTTAATCATGTAAATTAAAGAAGTGCAATGATGAAACTTCTTTTGGATGAAAGTTTTGAATAATATATCTAGCTAATAAGACATTGATACATATAAAATTATTACCCCGTATGGTTATTACATTCTCATTTAAACTTCTCAAAAGTAAGGATTAGTGGTATCTAGCAAGAAAGAGATGCTATATTCAAATCTTATACATGCACATAACAACAACTTAAGAGAATCTATTGAAAGGGTCTTTTCTCAGAGCTATCGGATGAATAAATCCTCCCCTCGAAATTAGATAGCTCCAATAAACAGAAACCCAACAGCTAAGCTATCTCATTTTCAAATCACACTCATCTTAAGTTTGAAAAGAAGAAAATAAGTAGGGATGAGTGCAATAGAAATCCTAAAACTTGTCATTAAAATGCAATTGAGTCCTAAAATTTGTAAAAAGTGCAATCAAATTCTAAACTATCAAATTGTTTCAATCGAGTTCCAAAGTTAATAACGTCAACATTTTTAACAGAAAATGCTAACGTGGCACGGACGTGATATTTAAAATGAATTTTTATTTCCATGTGGCTTTTTTAAAATTGTTTTTTTATTTAAATTAGATTTGAAAACTATAAAAGAAAAGCTAAAATTTATTTAAAAAACAAAATAGTTTAAAATAAAAAATTGGCCAGCGCATCCTTCGCCGCCACCCATTGCCGGCCCTTGGTGGGGGTGGCCAGCCCTCGCCGGCCTTAGGCGAGGGTCGGCGACCCTTGCCAAGCTCGGGCGAGGGTGCCCAAATCTGGGCACGCCGGCCCTTGCGGAGGGTCGGCGGCCGTCGGCCCTCACTCGGGGTGGGGAGGCTCGCCGGATCCGGGAGAAGCTAGGGCCGACGACTACTAGCCCAAGGCGGGCGACGGTTGTCGGCCCTCCGTGAGGGCTGGTGGGCCTAGATCTAGGCACCCTTGCCCGAGCTTGGTGAGGGTCCTCGACCCTTATATGGGGCTAACAAGGGCCGGCCACCCCTGCCCAGGCCCGCAACCATCGCCGGCCCTTCCGGCAATGGGCGGCGGCGACGACGGTGGGGGAGGCGCTTCCATTTTGTCTTTTTTTTTAAACAAATTTTTAAAATAATTTTTAGTTTTTTCTTTTTAGTTTTTAAATCTATCTTTTAAAAAAATTGAATAAAAATAATTAAAAAAAGCCATGTGAAAAATGAAAAATTATTTAAAATGCTACGTCCATGCCAAGTCATCATTGTCTGTTAAAAAGGTTGACGGTGCTAATTTTAGGACTCGATTGAAATAATTTGACAAGTTTTAGGACTTGATACTTTTTGCAAGTTTTAGGACTCAATTGCATTTTCGTGATAAGTTTTAGGACTTCTATTACACTTATCCCAAATAAGTAAATTGCCAAATGCACTGAAGACAATATCCAAAACCTTTTTGTTCCTCTTGACCGCAGTCCAAAATTTGGGCCAAAACATTTAAGAGTAAATGGCTAAAATTAGGTTATGATAATACACTTACCTAACCAACGGAATGTTTGACAAGCTTATCAATCTTGAAGGCCACGATAACACTGTATACCCGCGAGACTCGTCCATGGAATATTTGATAAACTCAACAATCATGAGTTTTCAGCATGCTGGAATAGCGCACAAGACAAGACAATCAAGGATTCTTGTGAAGATAAATATTGAAATGCATAATGAAATGGTCCATTTAAAGATTCAAGAAGAATCATGGAAAAACAATTATCAACAATCAAGACATCACAAAATCACAACACATTAGACATGAAGATAAGAAGATCATTCATAACAAATTGGTTTAGATTATATTAGACTTTGCCTAAAGTTTGAATTTGAAATTCAATTTAGGTTATGTTCCTAATTAAAAGTGATGAATAGAAGTAGGCGACACTATCTATAGAGCTAACCGAATTGTTATGACATGATAATATGCTTACCTAACCAATGGAATGTTTGACAACCTTATCAATCTTGAAGGCCACGATAATACAGTATACCCTCGAGACTCGTCCATGGAATATTTGATGAACTCATCAATCATGAGTTTTCAGCATGCTGGAATAGCGCACAAGACAAGACAGTTAAAGATTCTTGCGAAAGTTTGAATTTGAAATTCAATTCAGGTTAAGTTCCTAATTAAAAGTGATGAATAGAAGTGGGCGGGACTATCTATAGAGCTAATCGAATTGTTATGACATGATAATACACTTACCTAACCAATGGAACGTTTGACAAGCTTATTAATCTTGAAGGCCACGATACTATGGTATTCCCTCGCGACTCCTCCATGGAATATTTGATGAACTCATCAATCATGAGTTTTCAGCATGCTAGAGTAGCGCTTAAGACAAGACAGTCAAGGTTTCTTGCTAAGATATATATTGAAATGCATAATGAAATGGTTCATTTAAAGATTTTGGAAGAATCATGGAAGAACAATCATCAACAATCAAGACATCACAAAATCACAACACATTAGACATGAGATAAGAAGATCATTCATAACAAATCGGTTTAGATTATATTAGACTTTGCCTAAAGTTTGGATTAGAAATTCAATTCAAGTTAAGTTTCCTAATTAAAAGTGATGAATAGAAGTGGGCGAGACTATAGCAAGGCTCTCTTCTTTGATACTCCATTTATTTTGCAAAAAATAAATGGTTTGGTAAATATTTTCCTAAAAATAATTATTTGTATTGCCTAGAATAATGAATGAACGAAATTTTTTTTATCATCCGCATACATGTTTAGGCAAGAGTTACTGTCGATACTATTTTTTTTTTTTAATGGACTAATTACTTAGAACGATTATTTTTAATTTAATATTTTTTAAAATGATATTCTTCGCAAAGCAAGTGGACTGTTTAATCTTGTTGGCCTTTTTTTCCCTTCACGACATTGTCACAAAGGCCCGTCTCTACTGCCTGGCTCATGCGGCTCAGGAGTCATGACCTCAACTTCAAAGTTATTGTGTTAATTCTTTTCCATTAAATGCAACAAGCACAGTAGAGCTCAGCTGCAGGAACTCCAACCCTAGACATGCTGCTGCATCTCTGGCTGCAGCCATTGGGTCGCCTTATAGTTGATGCGTATTTGTTAGTTAAATTAACCTAATCCACCACCATCAAGGCTTGACCTCAATTGCCACATTTTGGTGTCGAATTGTTCTGATATGTGTTTCGTTGGGATCTTTTCTGCGATCAAATGTATTTCACCAAAAGTTGTTCTGATTTTTATTTTAAAAAAATTAAAGTTCTACACCAACTTCAAACAAGAAATATCACAGACAGAAAGAATCAACAACTTGAATAAGAACAAGACTGTACAAACACAAACCGTATTGAATTTAATTAGCGACAAGATCTAGAAGATATAAACTCATTGAAGTAACTAGATGTAAATAAACTGAGCTAGAAGTCAATTAACAACACGGCCTGAGAACACAAAGATGTTATACTTGAATTTAATCGACAACACAACACCTGAAATAAAAATGATGTTGGAATTTAGTTGATGATGCGAATATCAAAATTACAACTAAGAAAATAAAATGTAATATAGGAAGATAACAGTACTAAAAAGATAGTAAATTTGTTTGATTTATGCAGGGAGGCTTCTAAGTATTCAACTAGTGATATTAATAATGGTTGCGTGGTAATCACTTTCTAGCAGTTGCATTTCTTGAACGGTTACCATCAATTGCCTCCAGGTCATTCTATTTCCGCAAATTTCATGTCCATGTTCTTATAAAGAAATGCTTCTGTCTCTAAATGATTATTCCTCATGGGCGATGTGTCAACTGCCTCGTAATCTTACTTTTGCATGATCGTTATCTATCTCATGATCGGCTCATAAGTGGTAACTGTTCCCCACCAAAAAGGGACACCCAAACCCATAGAGTGTCAAAAGTTGGCACGAATGGACACTTAAGTGCCAAAAGTTACGAAAGTGACACTTAAGTGCCAAAATCGGAGCAAAATAGATCACTTAAGTGCCACCAGCGAGAAAATCCGGTCAAACTGCATACGTGGCATTTTCCGACATCTTTTACTCAGGTGACAAACGCTTAAAAAAAAAAAAAGCACACGTGAATGACAAAAACGACGTTGTCCATCCACGCAACTTGAGCTGACCTAAACGACGTCGTTTTTCCTTGGTGCTAAACGATGTCATTTAGGTTATTTTGGCTTAAGTATACCTGGCCGTCGACGTTCCTCCCCGTTCACTCGTGTTCACACTAGATCTCAGGCCCTTCTCTCCATTGCCGTTCACGCCCAAAGGTGGTCATTGGTCGCCGTCGTCAGTCATCGTCGTTGGTCATCGTCGCCGCTCGCCATCGTCGCTCCTCTAGGTTCGCCCCTTCTCCCTCTCCCCTGTGATGAAATTAGAGCTCAAATTCTTTTATTAGGGATCCAATGGAAAATTTGGGACTCGGCGGGGAAATGTTGAAGCCAGCTCGGATGGTACTTTGATGTAGGGTTCGACAAGGGGAAAATTAGATCACATAAGCAGTACTAGAACCCTAATAGGGGTTCGGATTGGCAATTTAGGGATTGGCCTTGAAATGTAAGGTTCAACGAGGGGAAATTAGGGCTCAATCTCGAAGATTTGGTGTTATTGTGATGTGTGATTTAGAATGGTGCTACTGTGATGTGTGTTTAGAGCTTAGATGTGGTGTTGTGATGTGTGAGGACGATTTTTAGGGGTTAGATGTGAAATGTGATGTACGATAGCAATTTTTACTACTCGGAGCGATTGTTGTGAGGACATTTGGTCACTTTTTTAAAAAATTGAAGTGTTGAAATGGGTGTCGTGAGGACCTGTGCTTGTTGTGGGGACCTCTGTTTTTTTATTAATATTTTAAGGAAAGGGAATGCAAATAATCAAAGTGGCGACCTCTTTTTTGGCTGTCATGTACATGCATATTGTTAGTGTGGGGACCTCTTTTTGTCGTGAATGGTATCGTTCTAGTAAATGGCCTAACGTGTGCATCTCTTCCCCTTTCCATTTTCTTTAATAAAGTTCATGAGAGTGGGGGGACTCCCATATGTAAATTGTCTGTTGTTCTTTATGGATGTGGTCCCAAAAACTAATTATTCTTTTTCTTGGTGCAGAAATGGCTTATGACAAGGATTATGCTGCTGTTAGAGTTTGTTATAGTAGAGATTTTGTGATTGGGGAGGATGAGTGGGAGTATAAGGGTGAAAATGAGGGCATCATCTTTGTCGATATAAAGAAGGCATCTTATATAGAATTTGTTAGGGATAAAGTAACTTATTGGCCTTGTAAAGTTCAGAAGTTGCTGTATTGTGTTCTTGGGAAAAGCTTAAGAGATGGTTTGAGAAACTTAGAAGATGATAATAATTTTAGGGATGTTCTATACCATTATATTCATGGCGAAGAGGTAAAAATATACATTGAGTACGATAGTGAAAGTGAGGATGAAGATGATGATGGAGAGAGTGCCCGAGTCGGCCAAGAATGAGATGGTATTTAAGGTAATTATGAGGTTACGGATGAAGGAGGGCGAGATAGACATGATGGAGAGGAGAGGAGCGCAAATGCAGTTCACCAAAGTGATGATGACATAGGTGATGTCACAATCACTGGATTAGATTGGGAAATAGCTTAATCAAGTGATGATGATGATGATGATGAAGGGTTGCCTGCTAAAAATTTCATAAGTAATAACGACGACAAGGAACTTGTACAGTGAAAAAAAAAAACAAAGAGATTTTTTGACAGATAAGTTTGTAGCTTTGCAGATAACTGATGAAGTTCCAAACAGGGCTGAAGGCCTTGCAGATGCTAGTGCTATTGGTGAGGAGACTAATTATGAAGAAAGCGTCGAGAATGCTACTTCCCAGGATGAGCTTGAAGAAGATCAATGAGCTGTGCATAGAAGGAAAAGTAAGTTTCCTTCTTATAATCCATCCGTTACCTCTCATGCTTTGTCGGTAGGTATGAAATTTCAAGATGCGAAACAATTTAGAGAAACTATACTGAAGAACTCCATTGCTGCACAGAGGAAAATTAACTTCATTAAAAACACTAAGACCTTTGTAAGAGCTAGGTGTTCGCAGCAAAATTATCCATGAAAGATCTATGGCACATCTGTTAGGAGAAGTGGACCCTTCCAGATTAGAGCCTACCAAGATGAACATACTTGTTCCATTAATTTTGAAAATAAAAAACTAACAAGTACATGGTTGTCCAAGCACTTCTTTGATCTGATTAAGCTTATGCCTCTAATGAATAGTATTGAGTTCAAGATGCTGGTGAAAGAGCAGGTGTGCATCAATATATCCAGGAATCAATGCAAAAAATCGAAGCAAAATGTGATGAAGATACTCATTGGTCAGTACAACAACGAATATGGACAGTTGTGGGATTGGGAGTGTAGGCTGCAAAATCCTTCAAGTACAATGTATGTAGAGGTTGTGGAGAGACCACTTCCTGATAGTAGGATCAAGTTCGATAAGTTCTATATTTGCTTCGATGCATGCAAACGAGGATTTTTATCTGGTTGTAGAGGTGATAAATGGGTACAAAACCCATTTATGGACCCATGTTAGCTTAAATGGGTCGTTAATGGGTCGGGCTTTATTTCTTAAAGAATCCATGATGGGTTTTAAAAATAAAATGATTAAAGTATATGGGTCTTAAATGGGTCTGCTCTATACCTATTTAAGACCCATTTACCAACTCATTAAAGATGAATCCAATAACCCACGAGGGCCACGAGTCTACTCTACCCCTTTTCGCTTTCGATTCGCCGCCACCTCCATCACCCATCGCCTCGTCGTCGCTTGCCACCGCCTATCGTCGCTGCTTGCTACCGCCCATCGTCGCCTCGTCGCCGCTTGCCACCGCCCATCGTCACCTTGTCGCCACCCATCTCTAGTGGCCAAGGTTGTCCGACAACTCAATCGTCTTGCACGGTGGCGCTCGTCCTACATGGTGGCGCTCGTCCTGCACAGTGGTGCTTGTCTTGCACTTTTTGCAAATAAATCTCTCCGGTCAGCGGTCACCACCAGCGGTAGGGTTCGGGTCGACGAGGATGGAGGAGGGTTGCTCGTGCTAGTCTACAGCAGGTGTTCCAAGAAGGAGGGAGGGACTACTTCCAGCAGCAGCCGTATGGAATTTGTCCATTCAATCAATCGGGAATTTTAGCTCCACGATCAGTCTCGCGGATCAGCTAGACTAGGGCGTTCCTCTTGATTTTGCGAAGCATGTCAATCGACATCGAATCAAAATGTGCAAAACCCTAAAAGTAGCACTCGTTTGCTCGCCGCGAACGGCTCGCGGATCCATCGTCGGAGGACGGAGCCGCTTGGTTCAAGTACTCCGTCTGAACACACATTCGTGGATTTCATTTTGAGTTCGGGCTTGCTGTTTTACGTAATCGAGCGCACACGTGTGGCGGGATGGTCCCGACGACATGTTTGATCGATCACTGGTTGCTTAGTGTCGTCAATTCGTTTGCGGAAGTGGTGATTTTGCTCGAGTCGATTCGATGGTGGAAGTGGTTTGTTCTGTGTTGGGTTGATGTGTGTTTTTTCTACTGCGAATTTGGAAGGGTGCCCAAATTGCACTATTAGAGCATATTGTCTTTTCGTGTTAATGGTTGCATTAGTCTGATAGTGTTGCTAATGCCCATTTATAGTTTGTTATTGTCAATCCTGTTCCATGTGGATGATTTGTCCCGGACCTTTTTATTTGAGAGTTAGGTTGGAACATTTGGTTCTCTGATACTGACTTGTAAGTTACATTGGTTGTGAGTCCACCATGTTAAGACACCTCGTGTATTGAGGCAAAAACCTATATGGGATCAAATGGCTTCTTGGCTTGCTTTTTTCTTTGGTCAGATTCTTTGATAGATGCTAGAGACTTGGGTTTTTCGTTAACATCCATGTTCCATGTATGAACTCATTCTTTACCCTTTATGTTAAATTCATAACATGCAATCTTGAACCTATTTTAATTTGTGTTTTCTTCAACTAATTAGTTGACATGTCAAGAGATAACGAGGATCGAGAAGAATATTCACCTACGGAACAATTCGAGAGATGTAGAGTTGCATCCTTAGTTCGTGAGGACGAGGAAGATAACTCTACTTGCTCTAAGCGTTCAAGAAAATGCACTTCGATTGTATGGTCTGAATTTGAAAAGTTCACAAATGGTGATGGCATGAAGAAGGCTAAATGTAAGTGGTGCGAAGTAACTTACACAGCTAGCCATGGGACAAAAAACTTGTTGCGTCATTTAGATACTTGTCCCAACCGAGAGGTTAATGTTGATGGTTACGTAGTACAATTTGACCAAGGTGTGTTTAGAGATATGCTAGCAAGAGCGATAATTAAACACAATTATACATACTCTTTTGTGGAGCATGAGGCTACTAGAGAGTTATTTAGTTACCTTAACCCTAATGTGAAGCACATTTCAAGGTTTACAGCAAGAAGTGATGTGGTAAAAGTTTATGAAAAAGAGAAGGGAATTTTGAAATCCAAATCATTGTCTCTTTAGAGCCGAATATGTTTGACTTCTGACCTATGGACTTCTATTACTACGGATCATTATATGACTGTCACTGCTCATTATATCGATGAGGATTGGGAATTGCATTCAAAAGTCTTGTGTTTCTCCCATGTGCCACCTCCATATAGTGGTCCCGTACTTTTAGAAAAATTGTTGACTTTGTTAAGAGAATGGCGTATTGAGAGAAAGATTTTCAGCATTACTTTAGATAATGCATCATACAATGACAGTATGGTTGATATTTGGAGAAATACACTTTCTGTGAGATCCTCTTTGTTATGTGATGGACAGTTTTTTCATGTGCGTTGTGGTGCACATGTTTTGAATCTTATTGTACAGGAAGGTTTAAGGGTTATTGATGGATCGTTACATAATATTAGAGAAGCACTCAAGTATGTAAGGGCTACACAAGGGAGGAGAGTAAAATTTGCCAAATGTATATCGTAATCGTGCTTAAAGACCAATAAAAAGGTACGTCAAGATGTGGCTACGAGATGGAATTCTACATACCTAATGCTTGAGGGTGCCATTTTCTTTGAATGTGCATTTTCACATTTGAAGTTAATTGACCATAACTTTGTCACATGTCCATTTTCTGAAGATTGGGTTAAAGGAAAGAAAATTGCTTTCTTGTTGAAACCCTTTTATGATATTTCTACTCTGTTCTCTGGAGTTAGATATCCCACAGTGAATTTATATTTTTATGGAGTATGGAAGATTCAGCTTCGTTTAATATAGGCAAGGGATACTGAGGATGAGGCTATTAGTTCTATGGCTAAGGCAACACTCAAAAAGTTTGAAAAATATTGGAAGTGTTATAGTGTTGTCTTATCATTTGGTGTTATATTAGATCCTCGCTATAAGTTACACTTGTTAGAGTTTTGCTACTCAAAGTTGGACATAGATGATCATGTGGAATTTGTATGGGGCATTCGAGAAAAACTCTATACACTTTTTGATGAATATGTGTCCTCAATGTCTAGAGATAATCACTTTACTTCTTCAACTAGTCGAGGTAACATTTCAGTTGAGGGCATTGATGAGAACATTGGGGATGACATGGATGAGTATGATGCATTTGAGAGTAAACACTTTGGATCACAATCTACTAAGTCACAATTAGATTTGTATTTGGAGGAGAATAGGCTTGATAGAAAGAAGTTCCCGGATCTCAATGTGCTTGATTATTGGAAGACTCATTCTCATCGGTATCCCGAGTTATCCCTCATGGCACGTGATATATTGAGCATTCCTATCACTACCGTTGCCTCAGAATCAGCCTTCAGCATTGGAGGATGCATTTTAAATAAATATCATAGTTCCCTTTCCCCTGAAAGCGTATAGGCTGAGTTGTGCACTAGAAATTGGTTATTTGGAGTTCCGCCCGAGGGAGATTTGGATGAGGAGTCTCTCATCATTGACTTTCAAGATTATTTGCATTAGGTACTTTTTTTCATCTCATTCTTTTCGTTTACTCATTTGATTTAATACACTTGTCTTCATAATGATGTATTCTTGGTATACTTTGTGGTGCTACAACTTCTAATCAAAGTTGATGCTTTTCCTTTTCAGGTTCTAGACTAGTTGTTGGGTCATAATGAGGAGGTACACAAAAACTTACACTTTTCCATAAGAAGTTTCTTCTTATTAAATGAGATATTTCTCAGTCTTGGAGACAACAGCACATCTTCCTCCGGATGACAGAAAGTCTAATTATTTCTTCTATCAGAGGGTTGCTGAAGCATAAATTAATTTGAAATTCCTTTTCCTCAGGTATCAAGTTGATACTGATGCTTGTTTGTTAGTGCTGGTGCTTCAACCTATTCCGAAGATGGAATCAGTGCCTACCATTGTTGAGGTACTAGAACAAAATTGCTTATCTTCATTTGCCTTCCCTTATGCTGGAAGTTAATATTCTCGTGATGGCTTGATCATATTGTAGAAAATGTGTTTAATCTTCACAGTTTCCCTCATTTGGTGGGCATGAAATATGCGCATTTAAGAAGTGGATTTCAAGAGTTTACATGAATTTGCTGAGCTATATACATATACATATATATATGTATATGTATATGTATATGTATATATATATGTATATATATACATATACATATACATATACATATATATATATATCCTCTAGAGTTTATTTTCTGTTTGCTCCTTGTTTACATTTGGCAGTTGATGTTATGCAGGCCAGTCGTTTATGGCCTCTATAGGACTAGGAAGCTACAATTCCATCCAAGTGATGATGAGATTGTGCAACAACGTGACAAAGTAATGAGGACATTAACTTTTATAGTTCTAAGTTCCCCTTGAGACTCACATAATCCAACATATTTGTTTTGGTTTTTGATGTGCATAGTTAATATCTTGTTGCGTGTAATATTTGCTTCAATAATGCACTTTTGACATGTAACTTCTTGTGGCTTTTTTATACTTAAATTTTGTGGATGAGGGAAAATGTAAGAGAAGTCCACTTGTTGGCCAAATGCATTATTAAGTGACTGACAAGTTGCTTCTCGATTCACTTTGAGACATCAACATCTACTATTGAAAAAAATTTACTTTAAATGGGTCATAAATGGGTTGTTTAGCATTTTTTTTTTGGTCGGTGGATGCTAATCGATTTAATGGGGGTTTTAAATAGGTTGGCCAGCGAACCTCTCTGGATGCAGAAAAAAAAAAGGAAAAGAAAGAAAAATAAAAAATATTTTTTTTTTGAAAAAGTATAAAAAATTGATAAATTATTGAATAGATTTGTATCGCTTGGAAGTATTTTAGTAATGTAATCTTTAAAAAAACATAAGAATAAGTTTTCCTAAATTTGGTTAAATATGAAAATATTTTATTAATATGGGTCGGGTCGGGTATGGGTCGAAAAATTTACATTAGGCATAAATTGGTCATAAATGGGTTAATGGGTCAATTTGGGTCGGATCATTAATGAATCAACCCAAACCCGACCTGACCCGCCCATTTAACAACTCTACAAATAAGAAACACGCCCAT
The DNA here is from genome assembly GCA_014182365.1 of Eucalyptus tenuipes. NCBI lineage: Eukaryota > Viridiplantae > Streptophyta > Magnoliopsida > Myrtales > Myrtaceae > Eucalyptus > Eucalyptus tenuipes. Next base: position 22,901,149 of record CM024538.1, on the reverse strand, counting down.
CCCATCACGCGCTTTACTAATTACCGTTGATGTTGAGGACGATGTGAATTAATCTCATTATGGTTGGAAACCTTTTTGAAAAAAAAAAAAGGAACTCTACATAACAGCCGGAGCCCTGAAGATAAGCGTAGTATTTGTGACAGCCCACCCACTATGCTCGCCCGCCATGGATGGACCTTCTTGAACATATGCGACACTTCGAAGATTCGCATCCCTATGTTTCTACTTATACTTTTAAAATGTGGCTCAAAAAGAATATTGTAACCAATGATAATACAAGCCGGTCATCTCGTCTTGGATAGTTCAACCTAAAACTTTAAGCCACTGAAATAGAAAAGAGAATACATAGTGAAACTTTATATTTAAGCGACGTAAGTAGGACTTTTCGTATGCCGGTTGATATGTAAAGAGGGATTAATTCAATCTCAACTTTCCATGACCATTCCATATTATTGACATAACATTGTAAGTCAATTAAATAGATTCACGGTGCTATTGAAATACAAATTCATCCCTTCTCGACATTAATTATTACCGCTATTGCTCATCTACTTTCTCTTCTTTTTTATTTTTCCTTAGGTAAAGATTGTGATATCTGTCGAGTCTTGGATTGGGGGATAACGTGAGGGGTCAATTGGCATATTGATCATGTGAATTGTCTTGTCTCGAGGTAACAACGGGAGAGAATCCTAAAAACTATGATTTGCATTATTTAATAATCCAATAATTACTCAATTATTGGTTTACCACCAGAGGGGAAAAAACACTTTTTACAAATTATTGTTAACTCTTTGCTTCTACGGACAAGCAAACCAGTTTGTTCAATGCATTCACTCGTCCATGCCACAAACAGAGCCAAATCGCTCGAAGCTTTCTCAAATTCATGGCGATTCTCAGCTCTATATACCACTAGTTGAGATTGATCTATATCTTGTAAACAAACTAAAGTCAAAATTAGCAAAGTTTGGACCGAATTCCAAACGAGCAGCAGACAACTTGAAAATGTAAACAAGTTAAAAGGAATTGGGCCCACGATGAGACCCAAGTGCTAAACCTGAGCAGGGGCCCTAGGGGAAATCAATCCCAGCCGTTCATCTATGTCGAGCTTGACCGCTCTCACGTCCGCTCCGGTCCATCTCGACCGTACACCTTCCGATGGAAGGACTTGATTGTAGCCGCAGCCGCAGCAGTCGGCAACTCTAGCTTGGCGGGTAGGCCCCCAACCGGACCAGAACGGCAACAACGGAAAGTGCTGCCCCATTCAAGGCTTGTTGGGCCCACTGAATCCCCATCATCGATGGGCCGAAGAAACCTCCCTGGGCCGAACTCCAGGTATTATCCCGAAATTGAGCCTCTTGCCATGGCCCATACGTTCACAAGCACAGAGCCTGTTTCAGGAGAACCAGTTGAAGGGAAACACCATATAGACTGATTTTCGGGTATAACGTAATTGACGAAATTAATCATCATGATGCAAAAGATTCACAACATATATTTTCTCAGGAGTCAGGTCAGTCATGAGAGATATATATCTTTTAATAGGTCATTGGTTTCGTGTGGAGCGTGATTAGGCCATTATTTTCTTGTGCGGTTTATAAGTCTTCACACGTTACCAAACTTGCATATTTATCCTTCATAACATGCATTGTTCCTTGCGGATATAGCGCAGATTGACCTGTTCGCCTAGGACTACATATCACATTCCACTCACCTCAAATGGTTTAAGGAAAAAAAAAAAAAAAAAAAGCCAGCATTTGAGCATGGCTTTTAACTCTATAAGAGAAGAAAGATGGGATTGGATTTTATGCTAGGTGCATAGATTCTCCTCTTACATAGTTTTGAGCATACAGGGAGCATAGCCAATATGAGGGCGCTCCAAGATAATCCTAGGCGGACCGCAGGTTTAAAATACGATCGAGAGAATTAAAGTTTCTCAAATTCTCTGATTTAATTTCCTTAAAATTTCTCCTGTCTCTCTCTCTCTCTAATGGTCTTGCATTTCTTGTCCTTTCTATTTCGTGATGTGGACTCCAATTGGAAGGTCTGTTGAATCACGAAGGACATTGCCATTCTATCTTCTACAATCTCAGAAAGGCTGGAAATGATTCATTCAATACGGTAACTGGGATTAATTTACAACCTGAAAATCCAAGAACTTCAAATCAAAAGAAAATGGACAACCTTATATTTATTTTATTCAAGAAAGCCCAATCATGGCATTTTGGGCCCAATTGCCGACCCTTTGGGTTACTAGCTGCCGCCCAAGTACTGTAGAGAGCCCAAACGCGACGCGGGCACACAAAACAGTTCATCGGCCCCAGGACAGGTCAATCCGGGCCGTTCGTCCATGTTGACTGCTTTGACTTCCCCTCCGTCCTGATCGCACGGCTTCCAATCGAAGCACTGGATCATTGCCGCCAGCACCGTCGGCGACTCCAGCATCGCGAGCGCAATCCCTGGACAGCCCCGCCGACCGGACCCAAAAGGCAGCAACTCAAAATGCTGGCCCTTCATGTCGATAACCCCCGTCGCATTCCCGCTGGCGGGCTCGAGAAACCTCTCCGGGCTGAACCACAGGGGATTGGCCCACACCTTTGGGTCTCTAGCTATGGCCCAAATGTTCACAAACAGCAAGGTGTCTTTGGGGATGGCGTACCCTCTGATGTGGCATTCTTGGACCGCCTTCCGGGTGATCATCGGAACCGGAGGGTGGAGACGGAGCGCCTCCTTTATGATGGCTTGGATGTACGGCAGCGATTTCACGTCGGATTCATTTACTAACCTTTGATCGCCCACGACAGAACTTACTTCTTCCCTTGCTTTCTTGAGCACCATCGGATTGTTGATGAGCTCAGCCAGTGCCCATTCGACTGAGGTGGCCGATGTGTCCGTACCAGCGGTGAAAAAATCCTAGGATGAGAGCAAAATTCATGAAATAGTGTTTCCAAAAGAGGGGAAGAAAAGTGACTAGACTTTAATCAGTGACTAGATTTTAGACATCTTTTCTATTCTTTTACGGGTCGTACCAAGAAAATGACTTAGATTCTAGGCAACTCTATCTAATATGGTTCAAATGACAGTCTCAATTTATCGTCAAGTCAAGCATGAAACGAGGTTACTACATAATTTTCATCGATAATTCCCTTTATCAAATCGAGCGATGTTAAATTGCCTCACAATTATATTTGTATCTTTGCGTGCTATTTCTATTTTTCCGAAATTTCTGTTCATACAAATACATTTTTCTCTCTGTTGACTTAACGCTACAAGGCCAAATTGGCAGCTGGAACGATTCTTTGTCTCGAATAGACGTTTAGAAACTATATAATGTGATTTTTCTTTAATGTCAAAATCTCAAAATTTTTCTAAACCTGCAAAAATATTTCTCTTTTTGTTAGTTCAAAATGATTTCTTCGTATAGATAAACTGTATGGTTCAAGCAAGTACGTGATTTTTCTAATCAGTTTCGGTTTTCCTGGAACACTCTGATGGCTTCCATCTGTTGCATTAAACTCAGCTACGCATGAAATCAAGATGGCCACCCGTTTCTGAATATGCTACATGCATTCCGTGCTTCGCAAAATGCTCCCCGCAATACATGCTAAGTTAGCTCAAAAAGCGAAAGAAGCTTCGAGACTTATCGGCATATCTAAGGACGTCCTCGGGACTCAGCAAATGACGTATGCCGTCTGCTTTCTCACTAGAAAAAGTCATTTCCTAAAACTACTTTACTTTCGCCATCCTAAGTTTAGATTTATAGTAAAGCTTTCTCTTTGATGTTTTTGCTCATTTTATGACCCAAACCCTAAACTATCTAGACCGAATCATCTAGGACGCCTTCCTTCCATCTGAAAGCTCGAGAAATATGGGAAAAAGGACATCAATAATTCTATAAGTTTTATGTAAAAATAGTCTAAACATTTTTTTTTCATGAAGCAAGCATGCTGACGTGATGTCACTCATTTAATTGAGTATTTAAAAAAAACCCAAAAGATAATATAGTTGATAAATCAAAGAACATTGCCATAGTATGTCATGTAAAAACATTGCATTGAATTTCTCACGAGTTCAACATCTGCAGTATTATATCCCCATGAAAACTGACTTGTAAAAAGAAATTATGAGCTCGTCATAAAATTGTGTTAGTAAAAAAAGAAAAAAAGAAAAGACGAGTTCAATTAACTCTTGGCTTTTCGAATCCAAGAGAGTTAATTACGAGCTAATTGAGGAATGAGTTTGCCCTTACCAAAACTAGTGCCTTAATGTGCTCTCTGGTCAACTTCATCTCCGAGTTCTCATCCTCGTAGATGTCAAGCATCATGTCCAGAAAATCCTTCACTTCATCTTTCCCTCCTCTCTCCTCCGCTCTTTGCATCCTCTTCTTCCTTCTCAGCTCCTCCCTATCTCTGATGATCTTCTCCAACAGCGCATCGTATCTGCTCATCGATCGCAAGATACGCGTACAAAATTATACATGTGTAGGCATGTACGAGTATTTGTCGATATGATAAATTTAAGTCGAACAGCGCGTCATCGTACCTCCTGTGAATGTCCTCGAACCGCTTCTTATAGCCCTGGAAATCAACGTTCTTGCAAAACCAGATGAAGTCGGACACGTTAAATTCGCCGAAGATCTGAGTGACCTCCCTTGTGAGGGTCCTCGCCTCGTCGGCCTGGCTGTCCACGCCCGAGCTCCGAATGCTCAGCATCATTTGAGAGATGATGTTGTTCGCATACTTCGCCAGCTCTTGCGTGACGTTGACGTTCTCGCGGCGTAGAGATTTATCGTGCAAGACTCTGATGAAGTGCTGGAGCTCGCTGGTGCGGATGGGGAGGAACTGGTTGAGGGTGCGAGCCCCAAGGAGCTCGGTCTGGCTCAGCTTCTTGATGAACTTCCAGTACGGCCCGTAGGGCGCGAACGCGAAGGCCGACTGGTAGGTCAGGTGGTCGATGGCCGCGTTGTGCATGCGCGCCGAGAACGTCAGCTCGTGCGTCTTGAGGAGCTCCCGCGTGAGGTCGGGGGTCGAGGCCACGACGCACAGCACCGACCCGAGGTGGAGGCTGAATAGCGGGCCGAGGCGGGCCGCGAAGTCGCTGAAGGAGCGGTGGATGAGGGGGCTGAGGAGGTGGAGGTGGCCGAGGACCGGCAATGCCTTGGGGCTGGGAGGGAGATTGGGCCCCCGCTTGAGGGCGATCATGAGGAGTAGGGCGGTGGCGACGAAGACGGGGGCGATGAAATAGAACGCGGAAGTTGCCTCGAAGGATGTCGTCATGCCTTTCTAAAGCGAGATATTCGAAGGAAATATTTAGTTGAGAGAAGAATTCTACGTTGAGCTCCGACCCCTGAGTCCTTTTATAGTGCGCAAAGGCTCGGATTGAAGCGTGGTTTTTTCGTGGAAACGTGAATGTTTCGGGTCGGGAGGTAATGTTAAGAAGAAAGTGGATGTACAAGTAAAATAATTATTATTCTTATTAAACAATATTACAAACTCTCTATACCATCACACTCTCACAACAACTCATTGTACTTGCTCACCCACTCACTTCACAAACTACACACGAACACAACTCTGCACACACCCACTCACTTCCTATCACCCTACACTTACACTACACAAGACCCCTACACACACCCACTCACCTCACGTACACACTCCACACACAAGACTCTCTTCCTCCTATTTATAGGCTGCAAAGTCGGTGGAGTCATGTGGTTAAGAAAAATCTGGAGAGAGGGAGAGAAAAATCTAGACCAGTAGAGAGAGAGAAATCTGGAGAAATCCAGAGAGAGAGAGGCGGTGCCTTTTTCTTACACTCCCCCTCACCGTCTACTCTCTCTTAGCATGGACATTGTGATCATATCAAGTTGCCTTCGAAACTCTTCGAATTTTACAGCTCCAAGACCTTTGGTGAAGATGTCTGCAACTTGATCATCTGTTTTTGCATACTCCATGTGGATGTACAAGTAAAATAATTATTATTCTTATTAAACAATATTACAAACTCTCTATACCATCACACTCTCACAACAACTCATTGTACTTGCTCACCCACTCACTTCACAAACTACACACGAACACAACTCTGCACACACCCCCTCACTTCCTATCACCCTACACTTACACTACACAAGACCCCTACACACACCCACTCACCTCACGTACACACTCCACACACAAGACTCTCTTCCTCCTATTTATAGGCTGCAAAGTCGGTGGAGTCATGTGGTTAAGAAAAATCTGGAGAGAGGGAGAGAAAAATCTAGAGCAGTAGAGAGAGAGAAATCTGGAGAAATCCAGAGAGAGAGAGAGGCGGTGCCTTTTTCTTACACTCCCCCTCACCGTCTACTCTCTCTTAGCATGGACATTGTGATCATATCAAGTTGCCTTCGAAACTCTTCGAATTTTACAGCTCCAAGACCTTTGGTGAAGATGTCTGCAACTTGATCATCTTTTTTTGCATACTCCATGTGGATGTACAAGTAAAATAATTATTATTCTTATTAAACAATATTACAAACTCTCTATACCATCACACTCTCACAACAACTCATTGTACTTGCTCACCCACTCACTTCACAAACTACACACGAACACAACTCTGCACACACCCACTCACTTCCTATCACCCTACACTTACACTACACAAGACCCCTACACACACCCACTCACCTCACGTACACACTCCACACACAAGACTCTCTTCCTCCTATTTATAGGCTGCAAAGTCGGTGGAGTCATGTGGTTAAGAAAAATCTGGAGAGAGGGAGAGAAAAATCTAGAGCAGTAGAGAGAGAGAAATATGGAGAAATCTAGAGAGAGAGAGAGGCGGTGCCTTTTTCTTACACTCCCCCTCACCGTCTACTCTCTCTTAGCATGGATATTGTGATCATACCAAGTTGCCTTCGAAACTCTTCGAATTTTACAGCTCCAAGACCTTTGGTGAAGATGTCTGCAACTTGATCATCTGTTTTTGCATACTCCACGTGGATGTACAAGTAAAATAATTATTATTCTTATTAAACAATATTACAAACTCTCTATACCATCACACTCTCACAACAACTCATTGTACTTGCTCACCCACTCACTTCACAAACTACACACGAACACAACTCTGCACACACCCACTCACTTCCTATCACCCTACACTTACACTACACAAGACCCCTACACACACCCACTCACCTCACGTACACACTCCACACACAAGACTCTCTTCCTCCTATTTATAGGCTGCAAAGTCGGTGGAGTCATGTGGTTAAGAAAATCTGGAGAGAGGGAGAGAAAAATCTAGAGTAGTAGAGAGAGAGAAATCTGGAGAAATCCAGAGAGAGAGAGGCGGTGCCTTTTCTTACACTCCCCCTCACCGTCTACTCTCTCTTAGCATGGACATTGTGATCATACCAAGTTGCCTTCGAAACTCTTCGAATTTTACAGCTCCAAGACCTTTGGTGAATATGTCTGCAACTTGATCATCTGTTTTTGCATACTCCATGTGGATGTACAAGTAAAATAATTATTATTCTTATTAAACAATATTACAAACTCTCTATACCATCACACTCTCACAACAACTCATTGTACTTGCTCACCCACTCACTTCACAAACTACACACGAGCACAACTCTGCACACACCCACTCACTTCCTAGCACCCTACACTTACACTACACAAGACCCCTACACACACCCACTCACCTCACGTACACACTCCACACACACACTTCACACACAAGACTCTCTTCCTCCTATTTATAGGCTGCAAAGTCGGTGGAGTCATGTGGTCAAGAAAATCTGGAGAGAGGGAGAGAAAAATCTAGAGCAGTAGAGAGAGAGAAATCTGGAGAAATTCAGAGAGAGAGAGAGAGAGAGAGAGAGAGAGAGAGAGAGAGAAAGAGGCGGTGCCTTTTTTCTTACACTACCCCTCACCGTCTACTCTCTCTTAGCATGGACATTGTGATCATACCAAGTTGCCTTCGAAACTCTTCGAATTTTACAGCTCCAAGACCTTTGGTGAAGATGTCTGCAACTTGATCATCTGTTTTTGCATATTCCATTTTTATTTTGCCTTGTAATACTTTTTCCCGTAGGAAATGATAGTGCACTTCTATATGCTTGGTCCTCGCATGGAAAACTGGATTCTCCGCTAAGCTTATGGCTGACAGATTATCACAATATATCCGTGTAGATTGATTTATTGGTTGATGAAGATCCTCCATTAGCTGTACCAGCCATGTACTCTCTTGTGCTGCCATTGCTGCTGCTCTATACTCAGCTTCTATCGTAGATAGTGACACAGTTGCCTATCTTTTATTGCACCATGACACTACTGCTGATCCGAGACTAAACATGTATCCAGTGGTTGATCGTCGTGTGTCACGATCTCCAGCAAAGTCAGCATTGCAATGGCCTATAACCTCACATGATACTTCTTTCTTATATAAAAGCCCAAAATCAAATGTACCCTTGACATACCTTAGCATGCGCTTGACTGCATCTAAGTGAGGCTTTCATGGCTTCTCCATGAATCGGCTTGCTACTCCTACTGCAAAGGCAATATCAGGCCGTGTTATGGTTAGGTAAATAAGGCTATCCACCAATTGCCTGTACATAGTTGAGTCTTCCAGTTCTCGTCCTTCAGTTGCACATAACTTTACATTTCCATCAATCGGAGTAGATATAGGTTTGCAATCAAGCATCCCGAACTTGTCTAGAAGGTCTCGTGCATACTTCTGCTGACATAGGAATAATCCTTCATTGGCTTCTCAATCTCGAGTCCTAGGAAATGTTTCAATTCTCCAAGCTCTTTCATCTGAAACCGTACTGAGAGGTTGGTTCTGATTTGGCATATCTCTTCTTCATTATCTCCAATGATGATTAGATCATCCATGTAGATTAGTACTATTGCAAGCTTGCCATCTTATACCTTCACAAACAAGCTCGAGTCTGCTGGGGCTATAGAGTAACCACTTTATACCAAAAATTCAGCAATCTTCCCATACCATGCTCTCGGAGCCATAGAGGGCTTTCTTTAACTTACAAACATAATCTGGATGAATCTTACTTTTGAAACCATTCGGTTGCTCCATGTATATATCTCGATCTAGTTCTCCATGTAAGAAGGCATTCTTCACATCCATTTGCCATAATTTCCACTACTTGCTTGCTGCAAGTGCTAATAAGACTCGAACTGTAGTGATCTTTGCTACTGGACTAAAGGTCTCATCATAATCTAGGCCATACTTTTGAGAGAATCCTCGAGCAACTAATCGTGCCTTATATCTTTCTATCAACCCATCTGGTCGAGTTTTAAGTTTATAAACCCATCTGCAAGATATAGGACGTACCTCTTTAGGTCTCAGCACTAAGTCCCATGTTTCGTTCTTTCTTAGTGCTTGTATCTCTTCCTCCATAGCTTTCCTCCATTCCACGCCTTGCGAGGCTTCCTCATATGTGGACGGCTCAACTACTCCGACATCTTCGGTCAGCGCCAAATTTGCATATTTGGGATTTGTTCTTCTTTGTCTTGTTGATCTCCTAAGTTGAGATTCCTCCTCTTCAGGTTCTTCCATCTGACTTGGTCGAAGCTCTTCTGTAGTTCTTGGATGTACACTAGTTCCCCATGGGCTCTTTGATTTTTCTAGTGACTATGCTCTGACTTCTTTTCTTCCATTTACATTATCATTTCCTTCTTCAATTGGCTGGCCCTTACCAATCTCGTCATTTTCTTCCATTCCTTCACGAATCTCTTCTTCAACTTGTTTTGAATTAGGTTGTGATGGCCACCAAGATGATAGTTTCGTCGAACACCACATTCCTGGAAGTGTAACACCTCCCTGTTGTAGGGTCACAACACTTCCATCCTTTTCTTTGATCATCGTAGCCCATGAATATGCAATGAATTGCCTTTTTATCGAACTTGTTGCGAAGATGGTCTGGCACGAATGCATAACATACACACCCAAATATTCTAAAGTGACTTACCGTGGGCTTGCGATTCCACAACTTCTCATAAGGTGACATAAAGCCAAGCCTTGCTCGAGGTAGTCTGTTGATCACGTGTGCTGCCGTCTTCATACACTCAGCCCAAAACTTGGGTGGAACACACTTCGCATGCAACATACTCCTGCATGTCTCCGCCAAATGCCGATTCTTTCTTTCGGCAACTCCTTTTTGTTGTGGCGTATTTGGGCAAGTCAATTGTCGATGTATCTTCCATTCTTGAAGAAATTTTGTGAAGTCATCTGATGTATATTCTCCCCCATTATCCATGCGAAAGGCATAGTATTTTCTTGCCTACTTCATATTGTACTTTTGCTTTAAACTCCTTAAATTTGTTTAATGCCTCAGATTTTTCTTTCATGAAGTCGACCCAAACTTACCTGGAGAAATCATCGATGAATGTTATCATGTACTTTGATCCTCTGACCGATGGTTGCTTCAATGGTCCAAATACATCTGAGTGGATAAGCTCTAGAGGCATCTTAGCTCTGAATGCAAACTCCTCATATGGAAGCTGATGTGCCTTCCCATATTGGCATCCGGCGCAGATGACATCTTCTTGGACTTCCAAGTGGGGGAGACCATTTAACATACCTTTCTTCATCATGACCTTTAATTTATGGTAGCTCACATGCCCAAGCCGTGCATGCCACAGATCAGACATTTCACTTCTTCGAGTTTTGTCCACATATGCCGTTTGAGTTGACATCACGTAGACAGACTCTAATCGACGCCCTTCCATGATTGGTGTACCAGTAGGTTTCAAATTGCGATACACCCTAACGTCTCTAGGATCGAACACCACATAATTGCCTGAATCTATAAGTTGTGCCACAGACAATAGATTCTTCTTCATTCCTGGCACATGGTACACATTTTTCAGTTCGACTTGATGCGAACTGAATTGGGGTGTTATCATCGTTTGGCCGACATGGGTAATCGGCAACCTTGAGTTGTCCACGGTGACAACTGCTCGTCCACCTTTGTACTCACACATGTTTGATAGCTTCCCTTGATCTCCGGTCATGTGATTTGAGCACCCCGAGTCAACTATCCAATCTTCATCATAATCAATCAATTTATCACTTACCGTGATGAGGGCCATCGCATCTTCTAACTCTATGGAGGAGTTTGCAAGCTCTTCTTGTTCCTCCATTGCAAAGGATGCTTGGAAATCCCACTCTTCTTCGCTATCATTTTCCTTAGATGCCGCAACATTCCTTCAACTCTTTTGAATCGACAATCCCTGTCGAAGTGACCTACTTTGCCACATGTGTAACACCGTCCATTACGCCTTCTATTCTTCTTTTCTTCATTGTCATCCTTATCGTGGTCTCGACAAGCTCCCCCTGGCCAAGGTCTAGTTCCTTCTATTCGCTTTTGCCATTCTCCATGACTTTTCCATGGTTTGCCATCTCTTGCACCTACTCTATTTCTATTCTGGCCCTTGAACCCTCTTTTGTTACTGAAGAGGGCACTTTCATCCTCCTTAATTGTGACCTTAGAAATTTGTTTATCTAAGGCTTCTTGGCTGGCCAATATATTCTCCAACTCTGTTAGAGTTGGCTCATTTGCCCATCCACGGGTGGCTGTAACAATACCATTATATTCCGGCCTTAACCCGTGAATTATTATTCTTCTCATTCTTGTCTCAGAGATGGCATTCTCAGGATCTAATTTTGAAATTTCTTCGCAAATAGATTTAACTTTAGAAAAGTATTGACTTACCGTCATACTTTGTTGCGAGACTGAGAGGAACTCGTTCTCTAGGCGTTGTAACTTGGCATCATTTGTCCTTGCAAATAGCGTCGCCAAGTTCTCCCATGCCTTCTTTGGGGTCTTCGCACTCTTTATGTGTTGCAATAATTCATCTTCAACAGTAACGGCAAGAACATAAAGAGCCTTTCCTGATTTTATGTTCCATTTTCTAAATTCACTATCATTCGTGGGTGGTGTGGTGTTGCTCCCGCCAACGATATCCCACAAATCTTGACCTAGCAAGTAATATTGCATGCGGGTACTCCAATTATTATAATTTGAGTTGTTGAGCTTCTCGACGCCACTTACCAAACTTGAGAAATCTGCCATTGTGACTTGAGTATAATGCCCAGCACTATACCTAGTAAGCCTGGTCCCGGACCAACTGACTTCACAATCCTAGATTGTGCACTGGCTGAACTCCGACGTCCTTCGCTTCTTCACTTCTTGGCTCGACGATCCCTGACCGCCTACTCACTTACAATGGTCCCCGACCACTGTCTTTGCACGACCTCTGACAACCTGCTCTGATACCACTTGTTGAGAAGAAAGTGGATGTACAAGTAAAATAATAATTATTCTTATTAAACAATATTACAAACTCTCTATACCATCACACTCTTACAACAACTCATTGTACTTTCTCACCCACTCACTTCACAAACTACACACGAACGCAACTTTGCACACACCCACTCACTTCCTATCACCCTACACTTACACTACACAAGACCCCTACACACACCCACTCACCTCACGTACACACTCCACACACACACTTCACACACAAGACTCTCTTCCTCCTATTTATAGGCTGCAAAGTCGGTGGAGTCATGTGGTTAAGAAAAATCTGGAGAGAGGGAGAGAAAAATCTAGAGCAGTAGAGAGAGAGAAATCTGGAGAAATCCAGAGAGAGAGAGAGAGAGAGAGAGAGAGGCGGTGCCTTTTTCTGATAGGTAATACTCGGTGACTCATTCATCGATCAAGTAATGTGATGCGGGGAAGGGTTGAGAAGCGCTCGATAGTTTGAACGATTATAACCTAGAAAAATTGTCCAACAAGTTCTAAATATATTGTACGGCGTTAAATTCAATCATAAACATTTTAATCTAGTCATTCTAGTCCTCAACTTTTTTGATGACTTGGCAATATATTTCATTAGCTTTTTTGTTTAAAATTTGCTAATGTAGACGCCGATTAACTTGCATGACATGACCAGCACTTAAATAGATGATATTTGCAATTTTTTAAAATAATCTGATTTTTCTTCTTTTATATTTTATTTTATTTTTTCAGTGGCCAGCCACAAGCGAAAAAAAGGAAAAGGAAACGAAAAAAGGAAACAAAAGAAAAGAAAAGTAAAAAAAATTAAAAAAGATTTAAAAAATTCAGAAAATTTACAAAGAAAATTGCAATCATTTTTTGCTAGTGTCTTGAGAATTTCATGTATCTTTAACTCCATTTATTTTATAGAAAATGAATGATTTAAAATTATTTTTCTTAGAAAAACTGGCTACATGCTCAATCACTTTTCTACCCTCATATATTTTTCCAACCACCGATTATGTCATGGAGTATCGCTAGTTACCTCCCTCTTACTTCTAACGAACCCACACCATCGACATCGGAATGATCGCGTTTTTGGAGATAAACACAGTTTTTTTTTTTTTTTGTCTATAAATCTATTGAAATCTTAATTAACTAAATGCGCCGACATCAAGCTTAAAACGATTTTGTTTCATAGACTGGTTGTCCTGTTTAAATCTTAATATTGACTATGGCAACTTGAATTGATCCTTTGAACTCATTCACAGCACACTTGAACACGTTTAATGATGCATTTCAATTTATTAGCCACATCAACATGACATGTTTAGGTACATTACACATTTTCACAATCGTCTGAATTACGTTCATATATAGAAGTTCGTACTTCCAAACGGGTTGCGTCATGTAACTTGCTTAATAAAAGAAAGGCCTTGGAGTTTGACGGCTTCAGATCTATGGAACAACGAATCATCCTATGCAATAACCCAGAGCATGTTCTCTTGAAAATGCCTAACTCCGATTCTCTTCGGGTCTGGTGTCGTAGTCATCCTCCTAATCATCGATTTATGTTTTGACATTGTTAGGTTTAGCAAACTCTTTTGAATTCCTTCTTTCTGTATGTTTTTGTGGGGTCAGGTCATATTTTCTGAAACCATACATTTCATTGAAAGGTCGCAAGTTGATAACATCCTCCATATACAAATTCGACAAGTTTTCAAAGCGGTTTACATCGGCGTTTTCCTCCATCTCCGGGTGAGAGGACTCTTCTTCCAACTAATCTTCCGATTGCAATTTCTTATGACATCCGAGAATCGACACTGTTCCTTTCGATGATGGATCCAGTCTCTGAAGTTTAATTAATTGATCAATCCTGAAGTACAAAGTGTGAAAATGAAGAGAACAGAAATGAAGAAGAAGAGAACAAAGACGAAGAAGAAGAGAATAGAGACGAAGGAAAAGAGAAGAAGGAATAGAGATGAGAGAGAAAATGTGAAGTTTCTGTGTTCAACTAAGATCGAAGAAGAGATTCATCTGAGAGCTTACCTCTCGTTTACTCATAAACTCTATTTATATTACAAGCTGTAAAAGTCTAACTAAGAAACAAACAGACTAACAATAGACTAACAGAAACACTAACAGAAATTATTCAGTGACAACTCAAAACTGAATATCGATTCTGCAATGAACACGTGTTGGTGTCGCAGATCCCATCGTTGACTTTGTTCCATTTGTCTTTGTTCACAATAGCATAACCAAGCTTATTGTCTTCAATTCTTATTGAATCAACAACGCTCGACTCAGCAGGCTGCCTTACTTTATTTCCTTTGTTTTTATCATAACCAAATTCTCCAATAGCAGCAACATGTGTGTTCATTATATGTCCATTAACATCCCCCCCGGCAAATTGGGAAGGGGTAAAGAGCCCATACCCAATTTCATTCGGATATCAAAGTGTGCCAAACGTGACAAAGCTTTAGTAAAAATATCAGCAAGCTGGTGATTGCTTGGAACATAACGCACACTAAGAGATTCTGAGGAAACTTTCTCGCGAACAAAATGGAAATCAACTTCAATGTGTTTAGTATGAGCATGTAAGATGGGATTGGCAGTAAGTGAGATGGCAGACTGATTATCACAAAATAAAAGAGTTGGAGAGGAAAGACAAAGACCAATGTCACGAAGGACAAAGCTAATCCATGTAAGATCAGTAGTAGTAGAGGCAAGAGCGCGATATTCTGCCTCTATAGAAGAGCGACTAACTGTAGGTTGCTTCTTTGCTGCCCATGAAATGAGACTAGAACCAAGATATGTGCAGAAACCAGTAGTGGAGCGTCTAGTTTCAGTACAGCCAGCCCAGTCAGGCATCTGAGAATCCATAGAGATTCATAGAACTACAAGAATGAAGAAACATACCAAGATGAACAATGCCTTTAACATAACGTAGAACCCTCTTTAGCTTATGGAAATCTCCAGTGGTGGGCTTCTGCATTTTTTGACATAATAAGTTTGTGGCATAAGCAAGATCAGGACGAGTTAGTGTCAAATATTGAAGGCCACCAACTAAACTCCTGTATTCAAGTGGATTGGATAGTAGAACTGCATCAGTTGTAGGACAGGTGGTCTCAGTGACAGAGGAGTGGAAATTGGTTTACAATCAATCATGTGAGCTCTAGTAAGAAGATTAAGAGCATATTTGATTTGACAGAGGAACAGATCAGTAGCTGCACGCTTAGCTTCAATGCCTAGAAAATAATGAAGGCAACCAAGATCTTTCATATGGAATTGAAGACTAAGAGACTGAATCAGTTTGGTGAGTAATTGGTCTGAACTACTAGTTAACACAATATCATCCACATAGAGTAACAGAAGTATCATGTCTGGTCCATCATGAAGTGTAAACAGTGTTGGGTCAGTCGTACTACAAAAGAATCCAACTTCAAGAAGGAAATTACTAAATTTATCAAACCAAGCACGGGGTGCTTGGCGAAGTCCATAGAGAGATTTCTTGAGAAGACACACATGGGAAGGTTTCTGTGACTGTATAAAGCCGGGAGGCTGCTCCATATATACTGTTTCATTAAATTGGCCATGTAAGAATGCATTTTTGACATCAAGTTGATGAATTGGCCATTGTTTCATCATTGCCATAGAAAGCACTATACGAATTGTAGCATGTTTGACAATAGGACTGAAGGTTTCTGTAAAATCAATGCCTTCCTCTTGATGAAACCCCTTAGCTACTAACCAAGCCTTCAACCTATCAAGACTCCCATCAGGTGCAAGTTTTGTCTTAAACACCCATTTGCATCCTATCACATTCATTTGATCAATTCCAGGAACTAATATCCAAGTCTGGTTTTGATACAAAGCATCCATTTCATCTTTCATAGCTGTATACCATCCTTCATCTGCTAAAGATGATTTAACTGATCTTGGTTCAGGAGGTGCTTTATATTCAGCAAGACATGCATATCTGGGATTTAACTTTATAATGCCAGATTTTGATCGAGTTTGCATAGGATGAGTTGAAGCTGTACCTTGTGAGGCAGACTGAGAATTTGAATGTGCTTGGTCAATACTGTTTTCATTTGATATCTCAGCCGTGTAAACAGGAGCTTCTTGTTCTTGTGAAGTAGATTGAGAAGGTGAATGAGCTTGATCAATAATGATTTCATCTTGTGTTACAACTATGGAAGTAGGAGCATCTTATTCTGTAGTTTGCAGATGTGATGGAAAGGAAGTAAATGGCATTGTAGCTTAATGAAGAGAACCAAAATTTTCTGTAGTCATGATTCCAGTATCTTGCAAATGTCCTGCATATGTTTGTGAAGAAGAAGACACTTGGCCTGCAGTCGTAGAGTCAAGAAGTTTAACTTCTTCTGTCCATAGTCTATACAATGTTGTAAATTGAGTGTACTCTATTACACATGTCTTAGTAAAAGGGAAGAAGTTTTCGTCGAACATGACATGTCGACTAATATATATACGACCGGTGGTAGGAACAAGACATCTATATCCCTTATGACGTTCACTGTATCCAATAAAGACACATGTGAGTGATCGTGGATCAAATTTATGTTGTGCATATGGCCTGAGACAAGGGTAACATGCACAGCCAAAGACTCTAAGATGATCATAACTTCGTTCTTGTTGATACAGTTTGCTGTAAGGTGATTGCATTTGTAACTTTGGTGTAGGAAGTATATTGATAATGTAGTTAGCTGTCATGAATGCATCAACCCAGTATTTCAAAGGAATTCTAGCATGATAGAGCATGGCGAGACCTAGTTCAACAACATGACGATGTTTTCTTTCAGGGATCCCATTCTGTTCTGGTGTATAGGGACAAGAAACGTATTGTTTAATGCCACAACTCTGTAAATGAGTCTTAAACTTGTGGCTGATGAATTCTCCTCCACCATCACATTGAAAGATCTTGATTCTGCAATCAAATTGGTTTTCCACTTGTTTCTGGAACATAACAAAGATGTCATAGAAGTCTGACTTCAATCTCATTGGATAGATCCAACTAAATCGAGAAAAGTTGTCTACAAAGATGACATAATACTTGAAGTTTTGAAAGGAACTAACTGGTGAAGGACCCCAGATATCACAGTGAACCTTTTCTAAAGGTATAGATGCTATAGAATCTGATAAGGAAAATGGTAAAGCAGTACTCTTAGCAACTTGACAGCTTCTACACATATTCTGTATACTTGTATTGCAGTGAATCAGTTGTTGATTCTGCAGATACTTGAGTGTTTTCAGGTTAGTGTGTGCTAAACGCTGATGCCATATATCTTCTCCTACAACTTTGTGTCTCTGAGTTAAGAATGCCTCTGTGGTTCGAGGATCTACTCGATACAGTCCTTTAACTTTCCTCCCGAGCAGCAGAGTTGTGTTGGTGTAATTGTCCTTTACATAAACCCCGGTTTTATCAAAAACAAATGAACATGGATAGTCATTTGTTAGTTTTGATACTGACAGAAGATTCTTCTTGATAGCAGGAACAATCAACACATCATTCAAAGGTAAAGAGTCCACTTTATTATGTAACAATGCATCACCAGTATAGGTAATAGGTAAACATGAGCCATTCCCAACCATAACTGTATCAGGGCCATTGTATCTAGAAGGGTTATGAAGAATACCAGAGTTTGCAGTGATGTGAGTAGTTGCACCAGTATCTGGATACCATTCAGTCCCTTTTGAATCTTCAAGGTGCATTGCTGCTAGTGCTGTTGGAATTTCCTCAGCTTGATATGAATTGTCAAAACGATACCAACAGTGAAGTGCATCATGTCCTGGGCGTTTACAAATTTGACACTCTAATATGATATTGTCAGTCATTTTCTCAGCCTGCAAGACTTTTGAAGAAGTTAGATTTGAGGAGGGATATGATCTGGTTTCTTGATACCTTTGTGACGACCTAGCATAAGGACGAAATCCTTGACTAGAACCAAAGCCAGAGAAGTTATTGAACTGCTTAAACCTCTGACCCTCCTGTACATAGTTCAAGTTATTTGGTTTGTAGTTCAGATCTCTTCCAGGGTATCTATAACCACGACCTCTACTATTGAAAAATTGTCCTCTTCCATAGTTACGTCCTCCACGACTAATAACTCTTGAACCTCCAAAGTCAGTGTTTTGCTGGATAGATTCTCTGTCAAATTCCTCCTTTTGCTGAACTTCAGTTTTTCTTTGACCATAATATGCTAGATTAGGGTTGTATTGGTTTGATGAGTAGTTTTGTAGTCTTGCTTCGAATCTTTTTAACTGTGATATTACTTCATCATACTCTGGTTGAGGTTTCAAGCAATATATGGTAGTTTTAAAATTCTCAGATTCATATCATAATCCCTCCAAAACACCAAATAGCTTTGTTATCTCATCTATTGGCTTTCCTATTGCATTGAGTTGATCATAGATTGATTTATATTCCTTGAGATAAACTAACAACGATCGATCTCGCTTTTGGCAGGCTTGCAGCTTTCCTCTTAATTCAAACTCTCTAGCTACAGATTTTTGTGTAAATTGATTAAGTAGAGTTTGCCATAGCTCATATGCAGTTTTCAAGCCAATTATCAGACTCAGTATATTTTCTGAAATAGCTCCACTGATCCAAGATGATACAAGTTGATCCGTTCTTACCCAGTCTGTGTAGTCAGGATTCACAACTTCTGTATTATTCCCTTCGACTTCAACCTGTAACAATTGTGCAGGTGTTGAGATTTCTCCATTGACGAAGCCAAATAGCTCTTGGCTACGAAAGAACCTGTGGAATTGTGCTTGCCAAAGAAGAAAGTTATCTTCATCTAGCTTGATAGTAACGAAGTTGGAGAAGTTAACATGGATTGGAAATGTATAATTCTGAGTTCTTGTTGCCATCTTGCACTTTCAAGATGGTGTGCAGAAGAAGAATCTATGTTGTATTTGCTCGACAGAATCTTGATCGTATTATCAACACGAATGCAGCTTCAATTTGCTGTGTGCTCTCAGGACGGCTCTGATACCATATGAAAATGAAGAGAACAGAAATGAAGAAGAAGAGAACAGAGACGAAGAAGAAGAGAACAAAGACGAAGGAAAAGAGAAGAAGGAATAGAGATGAGAGAGAAAATATGAAGTTTCTGTATTCAACTAAGATCGAAGAAGAAATTCATCTGAGAGCTTACCTCTCGTTTACTCATCAACTCTATTTATATAACAAGCTGTAAAAGTCTAACTAAGAAACAAACAGACTAACAACAGACTAACAAAAACACTAACAGAAATTATTCAGTTACAACTCAAAACTGAATATCGATTCTGCAATGAACACGTGATGGTGCCGTAGATCCCATCGTTGACTTTGTTCCATTTGTCTTTGTTCACAATAGCATAACCAAGCTTATTGTCTTCAATTCTGATTGAATCAGCAGCGCTCGACTCAGCAGGCTGCCTTACTTTATTTCCTTTGTTTCTATCAGAACCAAATTCTCCAATAGCAGCAACATGTGCGTTCATTATATGTCCTTTAACACAAAGTACAACTAACAATTTAATGTGAAATTCTACCTGCCCCTATACTAACCGGCAGCCCTTCATCAACTGGGGTAGGGTCGGACAAATGTAGATAGGAAGATATTAAAAAGAATCATCGATTTCTGGGTTGGCGTTAGTGGTTGTTAGCATTTATCAACTTTGTTCTGATGGACCGGCCATGTGAAACAAAGTTGACAATGTTGCATTATTATATCCGTTTAAATTTTGATTTGCTATCTTAAATTCGATCTTAATCATGTAAATTAAAGAAATGCAATGATGAAACTTCTTTTGGATGAAAGTTTTGAATAATATATCTAGCTAATAAGACATTGATACATATAAAATTATTACCCCGTATGGTTATTACATTCTCATTTAAACTTCTCAAAAGTAAGGATTAGCGGTATCTAGCAAGAAAGAGATGCTATATTCAAATCTTATACATGCACATAACAACACCTTAAGAGAATCTATGAAAGGGTCTTTTCTCAGAGCTATTGGATGAATAAATCCTCCCCTCGAAATTAGATAGCTCCAATAAACAGAAACCCAACAGCTAAGCTATCTCATTTTCAAATCACACTCGTCTTTAGTTTGAAAAGAAGAAAATAAGTAGAAATAAGTGCAATAGAAATCCTAAAACTTGTCACGAAAATGCAATTGAGTCCTAAAAGTTGTAAAAAGTACAATAAAATTCTAAAACTTGTCAAATTATTTCAATCGAGTCCCATAGTTAATACCGTCAACATTTTTAATAGAAAATGCTGACGTAGCGTGGATGTGACATTTAAAATGAATTTTTATTTCCATGTGGCTTTTTTAAAATTATTTTTTTATTTAAATTAGATTTAAAAACTATAAAAGAAAAGCTAAATTTTATTTTTAAAAAACAGTTTAAAAAAAAATGGTCGGCGCTTCCTTCGCTGCCGCCCATCGCCGGCCCCGGGCGGGGGTGGCCAGCCCTCGCGGCCCCATGCGAGGGCCAACGACCGTCGCTAAGCTTGGGCAAGGGTGCCCAAATCTGGGCACGCCGCCCTTGTTGAGGGTCGACGGCCGTCGGCCCTAGCTCAAGGCTGGGGAGGCTTGCCAGATCTGGGCGAAGCTAGGGCTAACGACTACTCGCCCGGGGTGGGCGACAATCATCAGCCCTCCATGAGGGCCGGCGGGCCTAGATCGAGGCACCCTCGCCCGAGCTTGGCGAGGGTTCCCGACCCTCACCTAGGGCGACAAGGGCCGGCCACCCCCGCCTAGGGCCAGCGACCAACGCCGGCCCTTCAGGCAATGGGCGGTGGCGGGGGAGGAGCTACCATTTTGTCTTTTTTTTTTTTTTTAAAAAAAAACAAATTTTAAAAATAATTTTTAGCTTTTCTTTTTTAGTTTTTAATCTATTTTTAAAAAATTGAATAAAAATAATTAAAAAAAGCCATGTGGAAAATGAAAAATTATTTAAAATGCTACGTCCGTGCCACGTCATCATTGTCTGTTAAAAAGGTTGACGGTGTTAATTTTAGGACTCGATTGAAACAATTTGACAAATTTTAGGACTTGATTGTACTTTTTGCAAGTTTAGGACTCAATTGCATTTTCGTGATGAGTTTTAGGACTTCTATTACACTTATCCCAAATAAGTAAATTGCCAAATGCACTAACGACAATATCCAAAACCTTTTTGTTCCTCTTGACCACAATCCAAAATTTGATAATACACTTACCTAACTAATGGAATGTTTGACAAACTTATCAATCTTGAAGGCCACGATAATACTGTATACCCGCGAGACTCGTCCATGGAATATTTGATAAACTCATCAATCATGAGTTTTTAGCATGCTGAAATAGCGCACAAGGCAAGACAATCAAGGATTCTTGCGAAGATAAATATTGAAATGCATAATGAAATGGTCCATTTAAAGATTAAGGAAGAATCATGGAAAAACAATCATCAACAATCAAGACATCAGAAAATCACAACACACTAGACATGAAGATAAGAAGATCATTCATAACAAATTGGTTTAGATTATATTAGACTTTGCCTAAAGTTTGAATTTGAAATTCAATTTAGGTTAAGCTCCTAATTCAAAGTGATGTATAGAAGTGGGCGAGACTATCTACAGAGCTAACTGAATTGTTATGACATGATAATACGCTTACCTAACCAATGGAATGTTTGACAAGCTTATCAATCTTGAAGGCCACGATAATACAATATACCCTTGAGACTAGTCCGTGGAATATTTGATGAACTCATCAATCATGAGTTTTCAGCATGTTGAAATAGCACACAAGACAAGACAGTTAAAGATTCTTGCAAAAGTTTGAATTTGAGATTCAATTCAGGTTAAGTTCCTAATTAAAAATGATGAATAGAAGTGGGCGGGACTATCTACAGAGCTAACCGAATTGTTATGACATGATAATACACTTACCTAACCAATGGAATGTTTGACAAGCTTATTAATCTTGAAGGCCACGATAATACGGTATTCCCTCATGACTCGTCCATGGAATATTTGATGAACTCATCAATCATGCGTTTTCAGCATGCTAGAGTAGCGCTTAAGACAAGACAGTCAAGGATTCTTGCGAAGATAAATATTGAAATGCATAATGAAATGGTTCATTTAAAGGTTTTGGAAGAATCATGGAAGAACAATCATCAACAATCAAGACATCACAAAATCACAACACATTAGACATGACGATAAGAAGATCATTCATAACAAATCGGTTTAGATTATATTAGACTTTGCCTAAAGTTTGAATTTGAAATTCAATTCAAGTTAAGTTTCCTAATTAAAAGTGATGAATAGAAGTGGGCGAGACTATAGCAAGGCTCTCTTATTTGATACTCCATTAATTTTGCGAAAAAAAAATGGTTTGGTAAATATTTTCATAAAAATAATTATTTGTATTGCCTAGAATAATGAATGAACGAAATTTTTTTTATCATCCGCATACATGTTTAGGCAAGAGTTACTGTCGATACTAAAAATTTTTTAATGGACTAATTACTTAGAGCGATTATTTTTAATTTAATATTTTTTAAAATGATATTCTTCGCAAAGCAAGTGGACTGTTTAATTTTGTTGGCCTTTTTTTCCCTTCACGACATCGTCACAAAGGCCCGTCTCTACTGCTTGGCTCGTGCGGCTCGGGAGTCGTGATCTCAACTTCAAAGTTATTGTGTTAATTCTTTTCCATTAAATGCAACAAGCATAGTAGAGCTCAGCTGTAGGAACTCCAACCCTAGACATGCCACCCCATCGCTGGCTACAGCCACTGGGTCACCTTATAGTTGATGCGTATTTGTTAGTTAAATTAACCTAATCCACCACCATCAAGGCTTGACCTCAATTGCCACATTTTGGTGTCGAATTATTCTGATATGTGTTTCGTTGGGATTTTATCTGCAATCAAATGTATTTCACCAAAAGTTGTTCTGATTTTTATTTAAAAAAAATTAAAGTTCTACACCAACTTCAGACAAGAAATATCACAGACAGAAAGAATTAACAACTTGAATAAGAACAAGACTGTACAAACACAAACCGTATTGAATTTAATTAACGACAAGATCTAGAATATAAATTCGTTGAAGTAACTAGATGTAAATAAACTGAGCCGGAAGTCAATTAACAACACGGCCTGAGAACACAAAGATGTTATACTTGAATTTAATCGACAACACAACACCTGAAATAAAAATGTACGTTGGAATTTAATTGACGATGCGAATATGAAAATTACAACTAAGAAAATAAAATGTAATATAGGAAGATAAAAGTACTAAAAAGATAGTAACTTTGTTTGATTTATGCAGGGAAGCTTCTAAGTAGTCAACTAGTGATATTAATAATGGTTGTGTGGTAATCGCTTTCTAGCAGTTGCATTTCTTGAACGGTTACTATCAATTGTCTCCAGGTCGTTCTATTTCCGCGAATTTCATGCCCATGTTCTTATAAAGAGATGTTTCTGTCTCTAAATGATTACTCCTCATAGACGATGTGTTAACTGCCTCATAATCTTACTTTTGCACGATCATTATCTATCTCATGATCGGCTCATAAGTGGTAACTGTTTCCCACCAAAAAGGGACACTCGAACCCTTAGAGTGTCAAAAGTTGGCACGAATGGACACTTAAGTGCCAAAAGTTACGAAAGTGACACTTAAGTGCCAAAATCGGAGCAAAATAGATCACTTAAGTGCCACCAGCGAGAAGATCCGATCAAACGGCATACGTGGCATTTTCCGATGACATCTTTTACTGAGGTGGCAAACGTTTAAAAAGAAAAAAAAAACACACGTGAATGACAAAAATGACGTCGTCCATCCACGCTACCTGAGCCGACCTAAATGACGTCATTTTTCCTTGGTGCTAAACGATGTTTTTTAGGTTATTTTGGCTTAAGTATACCTGGCCGTCGACGTTCCTCCCCGTTCACTCGTGTTCAC
Organism: Eucalyptus tenuipes; assembly: GCA_014182365.1. NCBI lineage: Eukaryota > Viridiplantae > Streptophyta > Magnoliopsida > Myrtales > Myrtaceae > Eucalyptus > Eucalyptus tenuipes. Next base: position 22,876,856 of record CM024538.1, on the reverse strand, counting down.
ACTAGATCTCAGGCCCTTCTCTCCGTCGCCGTTCACGCCCAAAGGTGGTCATCGATCGCCGTCGTCGGTCGCCGTCGTTGGTCGTCGTCGTCGTCGCTCGCCATCGTCGCTCCTCCAGGTTCACCCCTTCTCCCCCTCCCTTGTGATGAAATTAGAGCTCAAATTCTTTTATTATGGATCCAATGGAAAATTTGGCATTCGGCGGGGAAATGTGAAAGTCAGCTCGGATGGTACTTTGATGTAGGGTTCGACGAGGGGAAAATTAGATCACAGAAGCGGTACTAGAACCCTAATAGGGGTTCGGATTGGCAATTTAGGGATTGGCCTTGAAATGTAAGGTTCGACGAGGGGAAATTAGGGCTCGATCTCGAAGATTTGGTGTTATTGTGATGTGTGATTTAGAATGGTGCTACTGTGATGTGTGTTTAGAGCTTGGATGTGGTATTGTGATGTGCGAGGACGATTTTTAGGGGTTAGATGTGAAATGTGATGTACGACAGTGATTTTGACTGCTCGGAGTGATTGTTGTGTGGATGTTTGGTCACTTTTAAAAAAAAAATTGAAGTGTTGAAATGGGTGTCGTGAGGATCTGTGCTTGTTGTGGGGACCTCTATTTTTTTATTAATATTTTAAGGGAAGGGTGTGGCACCCCTTTGACGGCCCCCAATCCGTTAGGTCGCCACAGTTCGCTTACCTCTCTTTTGGTTGACCTGAAGGTTTATCCATCCTGAGAGTTTATAATTTTTAAACGGTCCCTGCGCAACGTATGAAAGTATAGCGGAAGCGATATTACATCTCCCTATCCCAAAAATTTTGAAATGATGCACACCCACTAGACAGTTTTATAAGTTAAGCTGGACACTTTTATTTACATAGGTCTGATAGATAACATCGGTCGGTACATCAAAATTTGCCGTGGTTTTCTATACCCGGCTTCATAACAAAAGATAACCCGACCCCCTGGCTTTCCTTTCCATTCAGCCCTATACAAAAGTCTATCAGACAGTGCCGACAGTCCAAAAAGCTTCATCTGCTACCCATCACACACGATCACACCCAGCCCGGTCCATCGGCTGGCGGCGGCGGCAACATCCCTAGCATGATCCCATCATGACGAATGTGCACCAACAGAAACTCCTGAACCACGGGGCCATCAGGTAAACCGACGTCATACATGACTTGAACCTGTACTCAGATGAAAACCAATCCTCGAATCTCGACATGAGTGTGCTCTGAACACATGCACTCAACGTCGACTGGGACACTGTAAAAAGTACCGCGAGTGACAGGCAGCAGAGGCATCTTTTAATTTGAAGTGTTGGTCCCCACACGGGGTGAGTACAGCCACTCAGTAGTAAAAGATTCATCAAACTATATCAAGCATTACTGTCCAAATCTAGATTCATGCAAGATAGACAAAAACAGGTAATCAAGAAATGAGTAAATATGCATCAAATTCGTGAAATTCTTTAATGCAATGGCAAATATATAATTTCAAAAGAATCAAGATGCATCATGTCCAGTTACTCAAGTCCCGATCATAGGGCCAAACTGTAATGACATGTCACATTCCATGCCATACAACTTAGTCCTATAACCAGACTACACACACACATAGTAGAATCATCCATTTTATCATTCAAAAGGTTTCATCCCCCGGAGGACCAATGTTTGCGTCCCTCCGGGCATTCGCATCCACCCTGGCATCGCGAAAGCCTCTGGCATTCAGCCACAAGGGCCACCGGGCATCTGGAGCATATCACGCCTCCAGGCATCTCGTACCCCACCTGGCATCACGAGGAAACCCTCTGAGGCTCACCATGAGAATGGTTACCCCGGCCCTCCGGATTTACGTACCGACTAGCATACAACCAGGCATCCCGAAGCTCCCAAGGAAAAACCTCCGGTATTCAGCCACTAAGGGCCACCGGGCATTCACAAGGCATCAACTCATTCGATCCTTTGGGCATCCCGACTCCTGGGGCATCGTTGACTCGAGGGTCCAACGGTATCAATTAACATCTTAATTTTCAAAAATACTTTCATATACAATGACAAGATGTCTCATGAATCCTTTATCTAATCTTGATATTGCACAACGTATCAATGCCAGTATCATCATATCACATAACATTTCAAAATATATTCACCCTTGGGAACAATTTGTACAAATTCGAAGTAAAACAGCTCGACTATTAAAGTGCACAGTTCTGGTAATGATTTCGGAATAATTCTCAAATGAACTCAGAAAATTATGAAATTTTGACATGTTATTAATGAGACCTAAAGGAAAAATTTTCATGAAGAACACCAAGTCAAATTCCTTACGTATCGAGAGTAATCATTTCTGTATTCCTTGCTAACATTCTGTAATAACTTCCAGCTTTAGCATTTTCATAGAAAAATCGTTTCGTTGGTCAGACCTTGTTCATTTATCCTAAATTTTTTATATGTTGTTCCTGAAGATGTTCCCTACAACTTTCATTAAGGATTTGAAGTCAAATTTTGGCTAGATAATTACAGAAAAATCATGAAATCACCGAAGGTCATACTGTCTTCTGCAAAAACAGTCTACTATCCTAAAGAGAACTACTCCTACTCTTTGAATCTCAGCATCCAACGTCCACAGCCAAGTGTTTAAAAGTGTATTACACCACAATACAGCCTCTTCACTTCCAAAAATCCACCATAGCTAGATCCTTGAGTTCTTATTTCAATTCAAAAACCGAAATCCACCAAAACATGCTCTATTTCTACTTAGTTTCTTGATCTAGTTCCATCTTATTTGTTCAAAATCAACATGCAGCTTTCAATTCCTCATTTTCTCACATCTACCAACTCCTCACTAGATAATAACAGCAAGCAAAACATAGATCAATGAACTTCTACTTGCCTCAAGTCTTCCTACTCGGTTGCTAGCCAAAAACAGGGGTTCGGGGATCTCGGCTTGGCTCAATCTGCGACGGGGATCGGCGGCGTCGACGGCGGCAGCTCGGACATGGCACGGGCGGAGGGTGGCCTTCCTTCTCTGCCCTCACATGCTCGGACCGCTCACTGCACACCCTCTCTCTCGAACTCTCACTCGAACTCTCTCTCTCTCTCACACTTGCTCGCCCGCTCACTCTCTCGGCCTCACTCTCCCTTGCTCAAACCGAAAGCTTTAGGCAACCATGGACAAGTGGTGAGTGACATTTTCCCTTGTCCGGTTCTCTCCTCCCCCTTTTTGGTCAACAGCTTTGGAGGCTCCTTGGGCCTGCTTGGGCCCAAAAAATTTGAGGCCAAAAGTCCAAACTCAAAGGCCCATGGTCTTTAAAATATAAGCCCATAATTATGAAGCACTTTGTTTTCTAAATGAATCAATTTATATTCCCATAATTCAATTGCTTCAAGAACAAATGTATAACCGAAATTCTTGTGTGCAGTCCAACTCCTCAAAATTTTATTCTTAAATTTCAGCATGCATGTTCCTCAGGCATGACCAAATTCCATCCCTTCGGATCTAAAATAAAAATATTAGTCGATCAAAGTCCAAAGATTTTCTCTTGTTACACGGTTGATCGGTCCATTGCTAAACATATCATATCAATCCAACAAATAAACAAATACGGATTAATGCCCGTAATTGATACCAATGCCATAGTTCGATGATACTTCTATCGATTGGTCATGATCGTCACCTATCCGAGGATTCGTTGAGATTCTTGGATGCCACAAAGGGAATGCAAATAATCAAAACGGTGACCTCTTTTTTGGCTATCATGTACGGGCATATTGTTAGCGTGGAGACCTCTTTTTGTCGTGAATGGTATCTTTCTAGTAAATGGCCTAACATGTGCATCTCTTCACCCTTCCATTTTCTTTAATAAAGTTCATGAGAGTGGGGGGACTCCCATATGTAATTGTCTGTTCTTCTTTGTGGATGTGGTCCCAAAAACTAATTATTCTTTTTCTTGGTGCAGAAATGGCTTATGACAAGGATTATGTTGCTGTCATAGTTTGCTACAGTAGAGATTTTGTGATTGGGGAGGATGAGTGGGAGTATGAGAGTGGAAATGAGGGCATCATCTTTGTCGATATAAAGAATGCATCATGTATAGAATTTGTTAGGGATATAGTAACTTATTTGCCTTGTAAAGTTCAGAAGTTGTTGTATTGTGTTCTTGGGAAAAGCTTAAGGGATGGTTTGAGAAACTTAGAAGATGATAATGATTTTAGGGATGTTCTATACCATTATCTTCATGGCGAAGAGGTAAAAACATACGTCGAGTACGATAGTGAAAGTGAGGATGAAGATGATGATGGAGAGAGCGCCCGAGTAGGACAAGAATGAGATGGTATTTAAGGTAATTATGAGGTTAGGGATGAAGGAGGGCGGGATAGACATGATGGAGAGGAGAGGAGCACAAATGCAGTTCACCAAAGTGATGATGACATAGGTGATGTCACAATCACTGGATTAGATTGGGAAATAGCTTAATCAAGTGATGATGACGATGAAGGGTTGCCTGCTGAAAATTTCATAAGTAATAACAATGATGAGGAGCTTGTACAGTCAAGAAAAAAGCAAAGAGATTTTTTGACAGATAAGTTTGTAGCTTTGCAGGTAACTGATGAAGTTCCAAACAGGGCCGAAGGCCCTGCAGATGCTGGTGCTGTTGGTGAGAAGACTAATTATGAAGAAAGCGTCGAGAATGCTACTTCCCAGGATGAGCTTGAAGAAGATCAATGAGCTTTGCATAGAAGGAAAAGTAAGTTTCCTTCTTATGATCCATCCGTTACCTCTCATACTTTGTCGGTAGGTATGAAATTTCAATATGCGAAACAATTTAGAGAAACTATACTGAAGAACTCCATTGCTACATAGAGATAAATTAACTTCATTAGAAACACTAAGACCTTTGTAAGAGCTAGGTGTTCGCAGCAAAATTGTCCATGGAAGATCTATGGCGCATTTGTTAGGAGAAGTGGATCCTTCCAGATTAGAGCCTACCAAGATGAACATACTTGTTCCATTAATTTTGAAAATAAAATAGTAACAAGTACATGGTTGTCCAAACATTTCTTTGATCTGATTAAGCTGATGCCTCTAATGAATAGTATTGAGTTCAGGATGCTGGTGAAAGAGCAGATATCCATCAATATATCCAGGAATCAATGCAAAAGATCGAAGCAAAATGTGAGGAAGATACTCAGTGGTCAGTACAACAACAAATATGGACAATTGTGGGATTTTGCTTGGGAGTGTAGGCTGCAAAATCCTTCAAGTAGAGTGTATGTAGAGGTCCTGGAGAGACCACTTCCTGATAGTGGGACCAAGTTCGATAAGTTCTATATTTGCTTCAATGCATGCAAACAAGGATTTTTATCTGGTTGTAGATGGATTATAGGATTGGATGGCTGTTTTTTGAAGAGCTTGTGCAAGGGAGAATTGCTTGCCGTAAGTGGAAGAGATACAAATAACCAAATGTTTCCACTGGCTTGGGCTATTGTGAGGGTAGAGAACAAAGACAATTAGTCATGGTTCCTAAAAAAATTGATGACTGATTTGGAGATAACAAATGGGGAAGGGTGGGCGTTCATGAGTGACCAACAAAATGTAATGTTTGCTTTTTGAAAAATTTGGTCTATTGTTTGCTTTTTTATATCAACATGCCATTTGCTTTCATTTCTTATTTTAAATTATTGCAGGGACTGGTTCCAGCAGTAGTTGAGTTGTTGCCTTATGCCAAATATCGAATGTGTGTGCGGCACATATATGCAAATTGGGCAAAGACCTATAAAGGGGACAAGATGCAGTCGCAATTTTGATAGCTAGCAAAGAGCACGAATATGGCTAACTTTAGGATGGCCAAAGAAGAACTGCTTTAATTGACAAAGGAAAGTCATGATGCACTATTCCAAACAGAACCAAAGTGTTGGTGTATGGCGTTCTTCAACGAGGAATTCAAGTGCGATAACATCGATAACAACATTTGCGAAACATTCAATGGGAGGATAATAGATACCAGACGCAAACCAATCATCTCGATGCTTGAAAATATACGGGTTATGGTCATGACTCGGCTGCACAGACAAAGAGAAGAGGTTGCAAAGTGGACTAGGCAATGTGGTCCTAGGATTGCTAAGAAATTGGATGAGAACTTGGCTACAAGTAGGTATTGTCATCCCATTTGGAATGGGGATGAAGGATATGAGATAATGAAGGGTTCTGATAGGTATGTTGCCCATTTTGGTACGAGGAAGTGTTCATGTAGAGCATGACAACTAAGTGGAATTTCTTGTGCATATGCCATATGTGCCATCCAATTGAAGGGCCACAATATAGAGGACTACATTGATTATTGGTACAAGAAACCAAAATATCTTGCTTCGTACCAATTCATGATGCAACCAATCAAAAGTAGCAAGTTCTGGGAGCCAACAGATCGCAAAGCACCTTAACCTTTACCACTAAAGAAGAAAATGGGAAGACCAAAGCGAAAACGAAGAATGACGGAGGGAGAGATCTCATGTTAGTGTAGGATGAGTAGGACGAATGTAAAGATGAGTTGCTATTTTTGCCACATAGCAGGGCACAATACTAAAGGTTGTCAATTAAGGAAGCAGCAAGAACAATTGAGGCCAGCTGAAGGGCCTAGTGAAGGGACAGTTAGAGAAAGACAAACAGAAAGGCGAAGTGAGTCGATTGTTCTTCAGTCAACGACAATAAACCTAGTAAGTCATGACATTTGTGTTTATGTTGTTTTATGGTTTACTACAAATATGTACATAGATACAATTGATATGTATGTAATGTTTTTGTCTTTGTCAGGTCACGAGAATGACACGTGAAGGATTGGCCGAAGCCCGTGCTATACCTGAAACTAAAGGGCCTGTTCAAAGAAGGTAAGGTAGAAGACAACCAACTGAAGGATTGGCCGAAACAACTGAAGAGCCTGTTAAGTCGACTGTTCTTCAACAGTAGCAGAGAAAAAAATACCTTGTAAGTTCAATAATTTGTGTTTAGTTTTCCTTGACGTTGTTATATGGCCTGATGTTATATTTATGATGTCATTTGCCTCTTTCTCAGATTCGAAGAAGGCAAGTTAGAGCTCAGCTACCAATAGAGGGCCCAACTGAATGGCCACCACAAGATCCATCACCAAGGTCACCACAAAGGCCATTAGAAGGGTTATCATAAGTGCCAACACAAAAGCCAACAAAATGTATCATTGCAATTGAATGGCTAAATAAAAAAACAACCAGAAGAAAACCAAATCAAGGGCCATTTACAAGAAGGCCATCTAGAAGACGCCTAGCTAAAGAATTGGCCGAAGAAGCCCTTATTGTAGCTGAATAGCCACAACAAGAGCCCAAAAAATCACAGGCGAGAAAAATGGCCAATCAATCACAAGTACTTGAAAGTGACGTTCCCCTTCGAACAAGAGGAACGCTTGGGAAGAGGTAAAAATAATATAGTTATGGCCTTTATACATACGAGCATACTGGAACAATCATTCTTAATGTAAGTTTTATAGGCTGCATTTAATTAAATTTATGGTGTAAATTTTGTTGATAATTGAGTTTTCTTTTTGAAGCCTGGGAGAAGTTTGGAGATTCTTATCTCTCAAGGCCCAACTCAAGAATCAATGACTGCGCCAACAAAGAAGAAGAAATTGGTTGCGCCAACAAGAAAGAAGAGTAAGAAGAACCCGATTGCAGGTTCATCTGAATTAGTTCAGCCTACGACAGTTGCAGCTCCTTCTGAATCAGTTCACCCTAGGACAATTGCAGCTCCATCAGAATCAATGCATCCCAAGACAGTTTAAGAAGAAGTCACACATCCAATTAGAAAAAAGTGCAAGGATTATGAATCAAGTAAAAGGTCCATCAAAAGGAGCACGAACATGAGGTATTGTGCATATTGATTGATGAAATGGAATGGGATATGGTTTGTGGGGCTGATGAGTCAATTGTTTTACTGTGAAGGTTTTTTTTTTTTTAAATAGTTTGTCATTGAGTTTGTGAGACTTAATTTCAATATCAATGGAACGATCTTGTTGCTTGTCATTTTTGCTTTTTTTCATTTTTTTGATTCTGTTTTTACTTTTACTTATTGCTTCTTATGGTGGATTTGTGGTGGTGGCTGGGGTGCTCGTGTGGCTAGTGGTGGCAGCTGGTGAAGCCTGGTGGTGGTGGGTCCATTGTGGGGATTGGGTTGGGGGCTCTTGCTGCAACTAGTACCGGTGCAAGTGTGCAGTGTGCATAGCTTAAGCTTGCACGAGCCCCTTTTGCAACAGACCCACCACCCACCACCAACAATAGCTGCTAATGGTGGGTCTATGGTGGTGGCTACGTGCTAGTGTGGTAACTGGGATGCTAGTGTTGCTAGTGGTGGTGGATGTTGATGCCTAGTGATGGTGAGTCTATTATAAGGGTTGGGTTGTAGACTTGTGTTGCATCTGGTGCAAGATGCAAGTGTGCAATATGCACATCTTACACCAACTGGTGCTGGTGTAAGCTGGTGCAAGGCACCTTGCACTAGCAACTTCTGCAGCAACATACCACCAGCACAATGGTGGCTAGTGGTGGCTCAAGCAAGTGCTTGGAATGCCTGGTGTGGCTGGTGGTGGTGATGGCTAGAGGCCGATGGTGGCCAGTGGTGGGCCGTGGTGGTGGCTGGTGGTAGCTGATGGCCGGTTCAATTTATAGAGGAAACGTACAAAAAAAATTGTCACTTAACTGATCACATTTTAAAAAACTTGGTACTTAAGCATTCACTTTTAACCACAAGTGCCACTTAAGTGATCACTTTTAATAATAACTTGACACTTAAATTATTCTATTTTTATCACAACTGACACTTAAGTGATCATTAAATACAGCTTATAGCACTCGAGTAATCACTTGTGTTTATCCTATGCATATGCTGGTTTGCAGCAAACTAGAGAAGCTGTTGGTTTATATATATGGTTCAACTTATAGCAACTCCATTCAATTCAATGTTTGCTACTGGTGTACATTCAGTTCAAATAAAGAAGTCACCAGAACACATTGACCCAATATATATTCCATCTTCACTGATTATATTCAAGAATAAGCAAAAACATAATACAAACAGTATTTCAATCATTTATTCATTCCATTTCCTTGACCTCCCCATAAGCATAAGAAGTAAAACATAATACATATAACGGCACAAAAAAAAAAAAAAAAAACCCACAACGATCTTATAGACAACACAGAACTTCTTCTCATCTTCCAAAAAAATAAGTTACATTTCATTCAAAACAAGTACATTTCTCCACTCATTTACAACTATGGCAGTCAGAGAAACTTCTTCTTATCTTCCAGTACTTTACATTTCATCATAAAGTATGATAGACAAAAAAAAAACAACAACAAAATAACCGCTTGGTAACACTTATGTTCAATTTTTATCCTTGAAACTTCATTCTTCAAATGGTTAGCAGAAGATGCTTGAACTTGCATTGAGTCAACATCGTCCAAGTCGTCCACAAGCGTAGATGGAGGTTGATGACATCCATCAAGTAGGTCCAATATCACCTCTATGGTTTGATGAGAGAATTTCGCATCAACTCATTTGAAATATTTGCACTTCGACATCTCTCTGTATCGAGCACTTCCATAGAATCTTATCCCGAGATTCATTCGAGTCCATGATATTCTTCTTGAACTTGGTAACCCATAAAAACATAAATGCCCGCCCTCTCCTTCGTTTCAGTGAGAGGAATTTGAGTCACTGCAGAAAGTCCTGCTCTCCATTTCCAATATTCGACTGTAGAATTTGGGACAAATCGAATTAGGGTTCAGGATTAGGGCTCTAGTGCTTCAATGGGATTTTGCCCGATTTAGGATTTTAGATTTAGGGCAATTAGGGAGACGACGTCATTTTAGTCGATTTAAGGTTTTTATTTTGGCCAACTATAGAAATGATGTCGTTTTGGATGAATCAGAGCTAAGTCAGCTCTTCAGCAAGCCACATAGGCAAGTAATATTAATATTTAATTGCCACATATGATTCCCAGCCGGCTTCGCCGAAGGTGGCACTCAGGTGTCCCACTTTTCAAAAAATGTAACACTTACGTATCACCTTCGTAACTTTTGGCACTTAAGTGTTCCTTTATGCCAACTTCTGGCACTTGAAGCCTTTTGCCCCCAAAAAGGCGTGCTCATTTCTCATTGATTTCAAGAGCTTTGCATATTTCGTAATCGTGCTTCGTCTCTCTTTAATTAAACTCCTACCAGTCATCCATTACCTCAATTGCTTTGTCTTGGATTAATAACCACATTCTTATGTTTTTCAAGCTTTCCAAAGAACTTCAATGGTATGCTGCTCTTCATCCATTGGTAGTTACACCAGTACTCACATTAATATTTAGTAATCATTCTTTGTCGTATATCAACAATACCACTGATATATATCAATATTGTCAACCTTTATGATCGCTCACAAAATGTCACATGTATGGTAATGCTCACTTGTTATTCATGTGACTGTCCATGTTTCACGTGTCAAGCTCGTGCTTGTGGACGACTCTATTATTTTTGGAGTAAATAATATGAAATCGCGACACGCTGGGCGTATCTGACAATTTAATTGTGCAAGCCTAAAATACAATGGAGGAAGGCCCAAATCTGAGCCTATCAAACGACCAAATCGTCGCCAATACGCTCGGCAGAATTGTTCCGGCACGCGTTTCCTATGTGGTCAGGCGTTCGGAGTTCATACGCAAAGGTCAAAAATTTATAGAAAATTATCCCTCCATTTACAAAGCAAGCCAACTGACCTATTATTTTAAACTTTAATCGGAAGATCCTAGGAAAGTCTATATCTGTCGATCACGATGAACTATAGCCGAAAGTAATTGTACACTGGATAGTATTGTAGCCTAAAAGTGCAGTAATAGGTCTCAATACTATCCTATCGTGAACATATGTAGTCTCTTATTTCATAGTAATTTGAAATGATTTTCCCAAAACTGATCGAATATACAGTCGTCTCTCTTTTTCTATACATGTAAAAATGCCAACTCCGATTCTTCTCGGCCCAACCGGAATCAAGATAAGCTCTCAGGTGTCGTTGACTTGAAGCCAAAATTAATGCAATTGACTTAGTCGCACGGTTTGTATTGGATAAGGACTTCCGTATCGTTATTTCGACGGTACGGCGTCATTGTCACAGTCATCTCAATCATTTATCTATGCTTTGACTTTGGTGAGTTTACCAAAGCCTTAAAATTTCTTTCCATATTTGTTCTTGAGTAAGGGCCAGATCCTCCAAAATCACAACTTTAATTAGTGGATTACAAGTTATTAACACCATCCACATGCAAATTTAAATAGATTTAAAAGGTGGCCGAGATCCACGTTTTCTAAGAATTGACACTGCACCTATCAATGATTGATCCAAGTTATAAGCATGAAATTAAATTAATTAATTTTTAGAAGTACGAAAACAAATGTCTAGTTGATTGCGTCGTTTTCAAATTTCCGTTTCAGTTGAATTTTTTTTTTCCAACATGAATTTTTCATATCGATTTTTATAGTGGAAATTGTGGCTCTTAGCATTACCCAAATTAGCTCTGATGGAAGCCAGAGTTGACGATGTTGCGTTCCTACACGACCGTTTACAGGTTGACTTGCATTACAATTATTTAGCAAGTGTCTGGCAAGTTTCATTAGAAAGAATCTACAAGTATAAGGTATTATGGCTACCAAAGTTGCAAGCACGTCGAGCGGGTCAAGTTGCTCGTGAAAAGAAAAAAGGGGAAATGCTAAATAATTCTCAAGTTGCATTTTTCTCTTATGCGAGTATTAAATTTACCAATTGAAATTGTCAATTCAATGTGCGAAGCTGTTGCCCGTCAAAATCTATTGTTTTCTTGGGCTCCATTCGTTTCATGAAAAAAGGAATGATTTCTATAATATTTTCCTAAAAATGATTATTTGTATGACTTAAAATGATTACTTAATAAAGAATATTTTTGTTACCAATAACAATTCGTATCTAAATATTTTCATGGACAATAAAAAATATTTTTCATTCATTCACTTTTACAAATGATGCTAGCGATAATTTTAAGAAAAATATTTTCTGAATCCGTAATTTTATACGAAATAAATGGAGCCTTGAATTCAATTTCCATCATGTAAATTGAAGAACCGTAATAGGAAAGAAATTTTCGGATAAAAATGTTGAATAATATATTTAGCTAATCATAACACCTAAAAAAACTTTATTATATGTGGTTAATAAATTCTTCTTAAAATTTTCAAAAGTAAGGATTAATGGTATCTTGCAAGAAAGAAACGCTATATTCAAGTCTTATGGATACACATCACAACAACTTAAAGAATCTTTTGAAAGAGTCTTTTTTTCAGAGTGTCGGATAGATAAATCTTCCACTAGTTCCACTGGCAAGACAAATGAAACAGCTCCAATAAACCGAGACCCACCAGCTAAGCTATCCCGTTTACAGATGAAACTCATCTTAAGTTTCAAAAGAAATATAATAATAAATTGCCAAATGTATTAAAGACGATATGCAAAACCTTTTTATACCTCTTGACTCGGGTACAAAATTTGGGCCGAAACATAAAAAAAGTCAAATGGACACGACGATGCAATTGACCCCCAAGGCCCACAAGGCCCATTGAACGAATACTTGATTGATGAGTTCTCGATGGTAGAGTTTAGATGAAGCACACGACAAGTGGTGAGGATAATTGACTGGAAGCATGCACATAAACTGAAGATTGAGTTAAGGAGCATCCACGATCGAAATAATAATTAAGGAATTGGGAACAATTACAAACTATCCTTAATTACAATTATTGTAGGGGGTTCCGCTTTAATATCATATCACAAAAAAAAAAAAAAATCAAATAGACTCAATCATCATCCTCAGCATTTGTCCCAACAAACGAGATCTCGATGCAAATCGGCCCCCTCACCTCGCATCCAATGAAGGAAAAGCTCAAACCCACACGTTCTCTCTCCCGTCACGTATCACATCGACCCACCAAAAGCAAAAAGCAATGGGAGGAGTACATCATCATGTGCAACGTCCCTTTCCATCCCCTCAATTTTTACCCCGAAACCAATTTTTTCTTCTACTACTCAACCCATGAGAAACGGGTCCCGCTTACTATCCATTGAAATGACGCCTGATTAGCAATTTCTCTAGCAAATTATTCTCTTTCTCCTTTCCACATGATTTCAACTAGCTTCCCAAGACAAAACTATTGGAGAGCTCCCACTTTGAAATCATATTGCGGCATTCCTGAATTAACTGACTCGATATATTGTTCATGTTGGCCCGTCACATATCAAACCTCATCGTTTTATCTTTTTGGCATACAAACAAACACTTTCTTAAGAGGTTCTCTATCCCAGTAGTTCTCTAATTCCAGCACACTTAACTTTGGAGTTCCAAATCTAAGTATGTCGTTATATAAAATGGTGCATTTGAAAGTTAATTCTAGTTTTCACACACAATCCAAGCACATTTTTTCCCCGTTCCGTGTTGTCCCTTTTGCCATCCTAGACGCCTGCTAGGACTCGTTCCTTGTCCAAGCTCTTTGGTTCCAATAACCACTCCCTACGCTTGTTGGACCGAGTCATTACATATTAGATTTTGCCTATAGTTTTAATTTGAATTTCAATTCGGGTTAAGTTTTTTTAATTCCAATCTACATCGTGTTTCAAATTATGAAGCATTAATACCCTGAAAAACCCCAAACTAGTACACATGTGACAAATTTACCATAAATTATTTTTTTGATTACCAAAAACCCTAAATTGGTATACATTGGACAAATTTACCCCAAATGGGTACACTTGTAACAAATTTACCCTCTGTTAGTTTTCGTTAAATTTTACTATCAAATTATTAAGTTAAATGACACGTGACAGTTGACTAGTATACCAATTTAGGATTTTACACTCCGTTTGTCATAGTTTATAATTTTTGTGATTTTTTGTGGTATTAATCCAATTTAGGAGAGGGTATATTTGTCATAAATTTACCAATTTAGGGTTTTTTGCGGTCAAATAAATTAGTTTAAGGTAAATTCGTCATAGGTGTACCAGTTTAGGTTTTCAGGGTATTAACCCAATTATGAAAGCTACTTTTAAATAGAATGCAGAGATATAATCACATTTCTTTATGAAATCTCCACAATTATTATATTTAGTTCTAGATTTGCCTTTATGATTGATTTTAGCAACTAAAAAAATTAATTATATGTACTAGAAAAATGTTAAAGAATGTCTTTAGGGCACTTGTTAAGCCTTGTTAATTGTGCTCTATAAGCATAATTAGGCAAAAAATTTGTGTTTTATAAACATAAGAGTTTCCATTTGAAGTGGGTGATTTATTCGAAATGTGTTATATCTCTCAATTTCCAAAATGCGCTGATATGCTTTGTTGTATGACACTTGTTAACAAAATACTTAGGATGCATTTGGTAAGTATTTTGTCCTTGGGAGTAATTTCTGCTTAAAAATAGTTTTTATTATTTTATCTAAGTATTCGAACGCGTTTGGTAACAGCATTCAAATTCTATTCCTCGAATAGAAAAAGGAGCATGAATGTGTTTGGTATAACTTTCAAATTTTTTTATGACATATAATCTATTTTATTTTTTAATTTTCTTTTCTTTTTTCTCTATTCTTCTTTCTCCTCTCGCCATTCACCGAGCCTCAAGGTAGCCTCGCGAGCCCTTGACAAGGCTTTGGCATGGTCATCGAACCTCGTCTCTGGCCAGTCGTCGACCATTGTTTGAGCCAGGAAACCAACAAGAGAAGGAAGAGAAGAAAAGCTCGAGAGAGAGAGAGAGAGAGAATAACTTGGTTTCAGAAATTATTCTCGAGAATAGAGAAAGAATTTTTTTTTCTACTTCTTGTTATTTTTCTTAAATCTATTCTCGAGTCACTAATCTACGCACGGAGATAGAAAAATTAGTTAACGTTACAGAACGGATTTCTTTTCTTTTCTTTTCTTTTGGGAACAAGTGAACATAAATAATCAAGAATTGACAACCCACCGGTGGGCAGCTGCGTTGGTAGGGCGGCTTGGTTCCTCATTGAGAGGTCACAAATTCGAACTCCTGCGTTGCTATCATGTCTTAAGTGGGGAGCCATGGTGGTGGGGTCCTGTGAGATTATCATGTCTTAAGTGGTGAGCCATGGTGGTGGGATCTTGTACTAGTCGAATGGGTTATAGTCTTGTTTGCATATGTGTAATAAATCTGCTAATTAGATTCCCATGAAGATTTGTGCTTTGAATTGGATGGCTTCATCCCAACCCCTTTCCTTTCTTAATTGTTTAAGACGGAGCATATCAAAGTCCAATTCTTCTTGGTTTATAAATTTTGAGAAAATGAAAAGACATCTCCAATAGGAGGAGTACATCACCATGTGCATCGTCCCTTTCCATTCCCCCAATTTTCACCCTGAAATCAATCTTTTCTTCCACTACTAGACTAATCAAGAATTGACCGGTTACCAAACAAAAATTTATTATAATTTTACCGAAAGGGACTTCTCTATTGAAAATAGTATTGATCTATATCTCTGACGGTTTTTTTAGGTCTATTTATTCAAACAATTTTTTTTGGCATTTAATTACTTCGTTACTAATCAAGAGGATCTTCTTTACTATAAAAGATAGTGTGACCTGAGATTGTAGCTTTCAATCTGTTATTGAAACCGTTGGACAAATGGTCGCTTATTTTTTATTTTTTGTGTTTGTTTTGACATGTTTTCTATGATAATTTCATTACAAAAAAGGATGTTGTGACTTTTATAAGATACTTAGTGGGCACCTTAGAACCGTAACACCTCCATATCTTTTAAGTGGTGCAGATTTAAATATTTATTACCAAACACATAATGCACAAGAGAGCTTATGGCTATACCGAATGGGTTATAGTCTTGTTTATATATGTGTAATAAATCTGCTAATTAGATTCCCATGAAGATTTGTGCTTTGAATTGGATGGCTTCATCCCAACCCCTTTCCTTTTTTTAATTGTTTGAGACGGAGCATATCAAAGTCCAAATGAAAAAGACCTCTCCAATAGGAGGAGTACATCACCATGTGCATCGTCCCTTTCCATTCCCCCAATTTTCACCCTGAAATCAATCTTTTCTTCCACTACTAGACTAATCAAGAATTGACCGGTTACCAAACAAAGCTTTAGTATAATTTTACTAGAAGGAACTTCTTTATAGAAAATAGTATTGATCTATATCTCTAGTGAGACAGTTTTTTTTAGGTCTATTTATTCAAACAATTTTTTTTTTACATTTAATTTCTTCGTTACTAATCAAGAGGATCTTCTTTATTAAGAAAGATAGTGTGACCTTAGATTGTAGCTTCCAATCTATTATTGAAACCGTTGGACAAATGGTCGCTTATTTTTTTTTTTTTTTTTTTTTGTGTTTGTTTTGACATGTTTTCTATGATAATTTCATTACAAAAAAGGATGTTATGACTTTTATTAGATACTTAGTGGGCACCTTAGAACCGTAACACCTCCGTATTTTTTAAGTGGTGCAGATTTAAATATTTATTACCAAACACATAATGCACAAGAGAGCTTATGGCTATACCGAATGGGTTATAGTCTTGTTTGCATATGTGTAATAAATCTGCTAATTAGATTCCCATGAAGATTTGTGCTTCAAATTGGATGTCTTCATCCCAACCCCTTTCCTTTCTTAATTGTTTGAGACGAAGCATATCAAAGTCCAATTCTTCTTGGTTTATAAATTTTGAGAAAATGAAAAGACCTCTCCAATAGGAGGAGTACATCATCATGTGCATCGTCCCTTTTCAATCCCCCAATTTTCACTCTGAAATCAATCTTTTCTTCCACTACTCAACCCATCATAAACGGGCCCGCTTACTACCCACTGAAACGACGCCCCATTGGCAATTTTTTCTAGCAAATTAATCACTCTCTCCTTTCCACATGATTTCCACTAGCTTCCCATGACACACCTATCGAAGAGGTCCCACTTTGATATCATATTGCGACATTCCTAAATTAAGTCACTCGATATATTATTCATTTTGTTCCATCCTATATCAAATCTCACAGTTTTATCCTTTTGACATACAGACAAACACTTTTTTAAGAGGTTCTCTATTATGGTAGTGCTCTAATTCGAGCATGCTTAATTTTGGAGTTCCAAATCTAAGTATGCTATTATATAAAAGGTGCATTCGTAAGTTAATTCTAGTTTTTCCACACAGCCCAAGCATGCTATTTTCCCATTCAGTGTGAAATTTGGTTCATCATTGTCCCTTTTGCCATCCTAGATGCTTGCTAGGACTCGCTCCTTTACAAGCTCTTTGGTTTTAATAACCACTTCCTAGCCTTGATGGATCAAGTCATTACATATTATATTTTGCCTACAATTTGAATTTGAATTGGAATTTCAATTCAAGTTAAGCTTTCTAATTCCAATCCTCATATTTATTTGTGGTTAGACTTTCATTATAAAAGCTACTTCTAAACAGAATGTAGAGATCGACCAAAAAAAAACAGAATGTAGAGATATAATCATATTTATTTATGAAATCTTATTTCCACAATGATTATATTAAATTCTAGATCTGCCTTTATGACCAACTTTAGCAATAAAAAAATTAATTATTTGTATCAGAAAAATCTTTAAAAATGCCTTTAAGGGGCTTGTTAAGCGTCGTTAATTGTGCTTTATAAGCATAATTAGGAAAAAAAAATTGTGCTTTATAAACGTAAGAATTACCATTTGAAGCGGGTGATTTCTTCCAAATGTGTTATATCTCTCAATATCCAAAACACATTGATATGCTTTATTGTATTCTCAATGGCCTCCGTGACACTTGTTAACAAAATACTTAGAGTGCATGTGGTAAGCATT
The DNA here is from genome assembly GCA_014182365.1 of Eucalyptus tenuipes. NCBI lineage: Eukaryota > Viridiplantae > Streptophyta > Magnoliopsida > Myrtales > Myrtaceae > Eucalyptus > Eucalyptus tenuipes. Next base: position 22,858,936 of record CM024538.1, on the reverse strand, counting down.
CTGTTTCCATAAACAATTTCTACTCAAAAGTAGTTTTTATTATTCTATCCGAGTATTCGAACACGTTTGATAACTGTATATAATTTATGTTTCCCAAATAGAAAAGAAATAGTAATGTGTTTGGTACGACTCTTAAATTTTTTTGTGACATATAATTTCTTTTATTTTTTAATAATTTTTTGAGATTTTTCTTCTTCTTTTTTTCTCTTCTTCTTTTTTTCTCTTCTCCTTTTTCCTCTCTTCTTCTACCTCCTCTCGCCATTTGTCAAGCCTCAAGGTAGCCTCGAAAGCCCCCGACAAGGCTGTGGTGAGGTCGTCGAACCTCGTCTCTAGCCAGTTGTCAGCCATTATCGAGCCCAACAACCGACTAGACAAGGAAGAGAAGAAAAGAAGAACAATTAGAAAAGAGAGAGAGAGAGAGAGAGAGAGAGAGAGAGAGAGAGAGAGAAAATCTTAGTTTTAGAAATTATTCTCGGGATTAAAGAAGTATTTTTTTTTAGTTATTGTTATTTTTTAAAATTTATTCCCAGGTCACTAATCTGCTCCCGAGAATAGAAAAATTAGCTAACATTACCGAACGAATTTCGATTTTTTTTTTTGGGGGGGGACAAAAGAACATAAATAACCCAACAAGACTTTAGTATAATTTTACCATAAGGGACTTCTCTATTGAAAATAGTATTGATCTATGTCTCTATTGAGACATTGTTTTAAGGTCTATTTATTCAAACAAAGTTGTTTTTGGCATTTAATTACTCTGTTACTAATCAAGAGGATCTTCTTTACTAAGAAAGATACTGTGACCTAAGATTGGAGCTTCCAATCTATTATTGAAATTGTTGGACAAATGGTTCCCTATTTTTGATTTTTTGTGTTTGTTTTGACATGGTTTCTACGATATTTTCGTTACAAAAAAGGATGTTGTAACTTTTATAAGATACTTAGCGAGCGTCTTAGAACCGTAACACCTCCATAACTTCTAAGTGGTGCAGATTTAAACATATATTACCAAACACATAATGCACAATTATTAAAATTATGTCTCGAATTTGAGCTCAATACAAGATTCGATGTGCACGAGGAGCATTTGTTGATCAAAGTTCGGCGCATAAAGAAGCAAAGCATGAACGCCCTCTGCACATGTGTATATTTGTCAAAGATGTGCACGCCTCCCAAGTCCATTATTTTCTACCTCTTTAATTGCATGCACATGGATGTGCATGCATGGCGATAAATGGACGTTGAAGGCTAAGGCAAAAGTAAAAGGTTGTAGGTTTGTTTTGTATTCTTTCATTAACTCCTTGTTTCTTTCCTTTGCTATTTCATTCAGCTGCAACCAACAAAAGGAAAGAAAGGGTAAAATATTAATTGAAGGAGTTGAACGTCATGGACATGATCTTGGAAGACGGTGGCCATCCTTTTTTAATGCTTATCTTCAAAGATTATGGGTGCATGTTTTCAGCCTCATTAAATGCAAAGTGTGCATGCGTGCCTATGAATTTTGGTGGGCGTCGATGCTGATTGTGAGCGTCGAATGAGTCCACATTTATATCCTGTTTCTCTTTTAAAAGGAGGAACGGAGAGGAGAAGCATGGTAAAGCTGGAGAGAGAAGTCGTGCGACTTCCTGGAGAAAAGGCAGAAGCTCTTGGCAGTGAGGAATTTTCTCGTTGTAATTATACCCAAGTGTTTTAGCCAATTAAATTATTGTGAGTAGAATTTGTTTAATTCTTTGAGTGAGGTTTCACTAGGAATTATGAGGGACTAAACACTGTGAGTTATTTGGGTGTAATTTGGAGCTGGGAAACACTGAGAGTGTGTTTGAGTGCTCGAGTGATTGTAATCTCCGATATATCACTTGTTTCTATAGTGGAATTTCATATTGCTCTCCACGTGGACGTAGGTTATGATATTCGGACTGAATCACGCAAATCAGGTGTTCGATTTCTTTTCCTTCATTCCGACTATTTTATCCGATTCGCTGGTCCATATTCCGCAACAATAGAGCTTATGGCTATATCGAACGGGCTATAGTCTTGTTCACTCATGTGTAATAAATCTGTCAATTAGATTTCTAGGAAGATTTGTGCTTTGAATTGGATGGCTTCATCCCAACCCCTTTCCTTTCTTAATTGTTTGAAATGGAGCATATCAAAGTCCAATCCTTCTTGGCTTATGAATATCGAGAAAACGAAAAGTCCTCTAAGAAATGCTGCTAGTTCTTAATAGCTAGCATGTCCTGGCCGATTTAAGAGCAACATCACGAAGCATCTAAAATCACGAACAATCAGCGACATGAAATGCTGTAGAAAAGTATTTCAAAAAATCTACTACTCTTACCTTCTTTTTTTCACCCGGGTTAATTGAGAAGCTCTCTCTTGTTCATTTATTAATATGTTCAATTTACTAACTTGATAAGGAAAGAAAAAAAAAAAAGAGCATTGAGTTCGCCCGGATGAACACCATACTAAGGGTAAAGTAGGATTTCGCCTGTTAGCGTGCGAAATCAGCCGAACTAGCTATCGTTATATTTGATCCGTCGACCATTTTCACATACATTCTCATAACCATTACTTAATATTTCCAGCTTTCTGTCAACCTATTTATCCTATAGATATCCTGTTTTTGCCCGAGCAATTATACCTTGTGTACTCCCTGAAGAGCGAAAATTATTCATTTGGTGGTACTCAGAATGTTCAATTGACATCCAAAAAATGCAAGGATTACACAAAATGCGAAACTTAATCTAATCGAACTTCAGATCCAAAGAAATTGGACAAGCCTAACATTCATTTGTGTCGAGAAAGCCCAACTATGTCATTTTGGACCCAATTGCGAAACTTATGGATTTTCTAGCTGGCAGCGGCTCAAGAAGTCTAGAGAACCCAAACGCGACGACACAGGCAAACGGAATAGCGCATTTGGCCCTGGGATCGGTCAATCTGGGCCTTCCGTCCTGACTGCGCGGTGGCCAATCGAAGCATTGGATCATCGCCACCGGCGTCGTTGGCGACTCCCGCATCGCCAACGAAATCCCTGGACACCCCTCCGACAGGACCCGAATGACAACAGGGTCACGATATCGGCCCTTCACGCCGATGACCCCCGTTTGGGTGCTCGAGAAACCTCTCTGGGCTGAACTACAGGGTTGGCCCACACTTTAGGTTCTCTAGCTTCGGCCCAAATGTTCACAAACAGCAAGGTGTCTTCGGGGATCACGTACCCTCTGATGCGGCAATCCCGGACCAACTTTTGCGCGACCGATCGACATCGTAGGGCGGAGACAGAGCGCCTCCTTTTGTGACGGGTTGGACGTACGGTAGCAATTCCGCGTTGGATTCATCCGGTAGCCTGTTATCACCGGCGACGAGACTTATCTCGTCCCTTGCCTTTTCTAGCATCCTCGGATTGTTGATTAGCTTGTCCAGGGCCCGTTCAAATTGAATTACGGTGGCCAGTGAGTCCGAACTGGCAGTGAATATATCCCAGGATCAGAGAAATTCAAGAAATGGTGTCTTCTAAATAATAGGAAGAGAAATACTGACTAGACTTTTTACACATTTTTATTTATTTGTTTGTTACACTAAGAAAATGTTTTAGGTTGTAGTCAGTTCTATTTAATATAGATCAGACAATGGCCTCGATTTATCAACGAGTCATGTTTAACATAGGATTACTATTTTAATTGTGCTGATTGAGTTCTAAACATTTTTGCATTTTATCATTATAATCCATAGAGCCAATTTTTTTTTCTAGAAATAACTAACGTTGATGTTGACTATCTTACATGGCATCGCCGATGATGACATAAACTAATTCTATTAATTTTTCATAATCTTTTTTATATTTTTAATTAATTTTTGTATTTTATTTTCTTTTATTTTCTTTCTTTTTGTCTTCCCTTCTTTCTCTGTTGGCCTTCGGGACTAGCCGATGGGTGGCGACCGGCCACAGGGGATGAGCAGTGAAAGGCAACCTCACTAGAGGCTAAGGGTCAATAAGTGGCGACCTTGCCGGACTTGTGCAAGGCTCATTCTTGCCATATCCAATGAGGTCAAGCCTCACTTAAAGCTCGTTAGGGGCGACCTCAGCAACCCCAAGCAAGGTCACCCTTCTCTATATCCTGGCGAGGTAGCCCCTCACCAATCGTCACCTATGGCCAATCACTAGCCATTGTCGAAGCCCAACAATCGATAGAATTAAAGAAAAAGAAAAGAAAAAATAATAATAATAATTCGAAAAAACATTAAAAATTAATAAAAAAAATTTGTTCACATTAACGTCAGCTATGCCACATATAAGACAGTCAATGTTTACGTCAGGAATTATCGGCGAAAATTGATCGGATAAACTCAATTAATAAAATGTGAAAGACTCAATTGACACAATTAAATAGTTAGAACTAAATTGGCAAAAGTGTAATAAATTTAGGACTTTTTGGATAATTTTCTCAGTGAATTGTAAAATCCTTAATTTTCATATCCTAAGTATATTCCGGATCCGTCCTGCCTTCTCAACCTTTTTTTTCTGGTGCATCCTCGATGCGACTATGGGGGCTTGCATGAAAATTTGATTGATGAAGGGAAAAGAGAAAATCTGAAACACAAATCCTTCGCGGTTGTGTCAATTGCACAATGTACAGCGCACGAGTCCTTCACCTACCGGCACAATGTCTCACAATAAGGAAGTAAATTTTCTGCCTCAATCTCAAATGCCGTCCCGTCCTTCATCTCTCTGATCAAGTCCCGCCTTTCTCTGCTTCTACAGCTTGAGGGCGTGCCTCTCTGATCACGTTCTATACATTTTCAGGAGTTGGGTTCGCTAGCACGTCTCTCGCCATTGCCGAGTTCTCCAGGATCTGAGACCTCAGGCTCGGGTAATGGCTTTGGCTACTTGCCCTCTCATTGATGAAGTCTTCTCTATCGAGCGTCTCCATCAGACTCCGCACAGACACGACGCTCTCGCTCTGGACGTTGAAGTGGCACACAACTTGAGCTCTGCACAGCGGACAACTAGAGTGGAGCCGAAACCGAGTGTCGATGCTAGCAACACGGAACTTGTGATCGCAGTTCGGCAAATGCTTCAACCAGTCCCCTTCCTCGAACTCACCCAAGCAAACCGCGCACTTAGTGCCGGTGCTTGGCTTCGTCATCTCCACTTCCTTCTTGCAGAACCGAGCGGTCGGCAGGTTGTGCAAGGTGAAGGAGTCCAAGCCATGGCTGCGGCACTGAAGGGATGTACTGTCCGGGTTGGCGTCATTCAGGAGCTGCCGCCTTGGGGCCCGGTTTCTTGAGAAGGTGGGGAGACGAAGCGTTGCAAGATCGGGGAGTAGCTGAAGAGGAGGAAGACGGTGCATAAGAACACAACCGGGAAGATCACCGGTGGATTCCTGTGAGGAGGGTAGCTGCCATCGAGTGCCGTGGGTGAGATTGAACTAGGACTTGAAGGCATCTTCTGCTGGTGAAGTTTGAATCAATTGTATCAATTGCTGCATTGTCATGCTCAGATGGCTTACGGATGGTCATCTTCCTGGCTCGCCTTCATTGCATCGGAATTATTTGTCCCAAGTTCTGTATGCCGTGGAAACATTCTCTGAAGCAATGAAGGTTTTCATTGTTGGCCAAGAGTGAACTCACGATGAGTCGATTGCACCGAGGTAACAACAACGCAGTTCGAGTCATGATTATGAAAATCGGTGCATGCATTTGTTTGTCTTTGGTGTAGATGATATCAAGATACAATTTATAACAATCCAAAATAATGTAAATCATACCCTTTTATCAGTTCAGGTGAACATCAACAAACCTCAGACATTTGTATTGGCCATATTGCCTGTCATCGTTTATACATGAACGGTGCGCACTCACCGCTTGACTTCTTATTTCTAGAAGCAAAGAGTGACCACGAGATCTTCGGAGAGTGAGACGTACTAAACAAACTCATGAGACAAGGAAGTTCTAGGAAGAAATGGCAAACTTTAACATCCAACCATCGTCATCTGTTCTATCTTGACAAGTATTCATTTAAGCAATGTCATGTAAAAGACCAAGAAATCGGAGCAGCTTTCTGCTTCAGAACAATGTCAGCCAGAATCAGATGCATGAGAGTTTGATATACTAAGGACACCTCCATATGCACAAACTAACTAGTAGGAAACTACATACCATTCACACCGGGACAAAAAAACAGCGCTATGCATTTACACCTTATACCAGGATTTGCCTAAAGAAAAGAAAGAAAAGCCTCCTGTCATTGGAACCTCTGCGAAAAGCCTCCTGTCATTGGAACCTCTGCCTCTTTCCTGCTGGAATCTGATTGCCGACACCACCAACTGAAGGCAATAGCCACCCATGACCCTGATACAAGCCAGCCCCACCAGCAAAGTTCAGTACTGAGGCCGAGCACATATGGGACGACACACGAGAGACATCAGGATGTGGGGATTGGTTCATAGTTGTCAGCAGGTAGTTGCTAGCATTTGCACCAGGTTTGAGACAAGCATTTGCCAGGTCACAACTTTTCACTGAAACAGGTGGGATTTTGAATGGTTGGAGAGGAGGAGGATTCCGCCACCGAGGGAGCGGCCCTGCCACGAGGAGCGTCTGGAGTAGAGGACCAGCCCCAATCACGGCCTGCAAGAGCCTGCCCTTCTGGGGCAGGGCTTTTCCCTTGACAAGGTCATCGATAATGACTGATGCTCGGTCGAATTTAGCATTCACAAAGGAGATCGAACCACTAGTCATAGCACCGCTATATTCCTGACCATAAGGCTGATTGATGAAGCCCATGTTACCGGAATCGACCACATTAATGTTCGACAAGTCAGGTGAAGAAACCGCATCCAGTAACGAATTCACAGGGGATGAGCCATGCGAGCGGTGATTGTTATAGGTATCGGAGAGGCTGCTAGATTCAGTTAAGCCCGAGTTAGCTTTCACCGGCATAAGAAAGCCATCAGGGTGTTTTTGTTGAGAGAACAAGGATGATATGTCATTGATGCTTTGAGAGGTGAGCTTGTTGGTCAGCTTCTGAAGCTGATCTCTGGCTTCATCTCTTTCTTGGTAAGCAGTCTTCAGGAGGTTGAGCAGGTGCTTCACATTCTCCTTGTACTTTTCCAGTTCTTCGCTCGCTTCCATTTTCACTGCCTCAAGCTCCAGGCTAGTGCATAGGATCTTCTGCTTCAACTCCTCCATGTTCTGTCGGTTCAAAATGAAATCTTTTAACATGAAACCGAAAGTACAGAAAAAAGAAACAGAAAAACCAGCTCTTCCAGAGAATAGAACGAAGAGAAGAAAGATGCTAGAGGACTTTGAATGAAAGACCACGAAGCTATACATCAATAATTGCGGTGAATCAAAACCTTTTAGACAAAGGTAGTTACACCGACCTCATGAAATTTTTTTGGATTTGCACCAGAAAAACTGTTCAAAAGTCTTCGTTGGCAGATACATTTAAAATCACGAAATGGGCCGGCCATAATATATTTGGATTCTATCTATCGAGGCTTCATCCATTCGCAGGAAATACAGAAAAGAGAAAAGCATTGATCTTCGAAGGGGGAAAAATGTGGGGTGGGCTCTACTAGGCTAGAGCCTGAAAATATCTCTAGTATACATCAAAGCCAACATGGCTCTTATTAATAGCTATTAAACACTTGTTCAATTCGCAACCAAAAAGGGCCAACGGCAGATTTTCAGGAGAACGAATCACTTCCAATTGCAAGCTCACTACCCAGGGAAACATATGCAAGCGCAAGCATTTTGTGTTCATGGAAAACCCAAGAAGAAAGAACGCAAATCATTCCCACGAGCTGTCTCAAAGCGACCTTGGAAAGCAATTGAAAGACAAAATTCAATTAAAGGTCGAGAATTCAGATTATCCCGGTTTTAAATCAACGGCTTTCACTTATCCGGGGAACCAAAACAAAGCAGTTTGACATGGCGATGGAGTGCACGCATGAATCAAAGACGAGTCTTTGAATTCCTGAAAGCAAGGACTGGAGGAAACACAAACCTCTTGACAACTCCACAAGGAACCCAACTCATCCATGTCTTCCACTGCGACCTTTCTCCTTTCTCCTTTCTCTCCTATGTGACCCTTTTCCTTCTCCTATGCAGACAGAGACTTGCAGAGAAGTATGAAGGAAGGAAGGATGGAGGAAATTCGAGGAATTTGGGGGAGTTAAAACAAAGGTGACCAGTGACTCATTTATAAGAAGATGAGGCACATAAGACAAGCGGCGGAGGTGGCTTTACCATAAAGGTCCAGGGAACCAAGTCCACATCCAAGCATGAAATTAAATTAAATAAGGAATGCCCAAAACCTTCCCATTGAATAAGAGATGGGGAAAGAAAATTCCCAGATTCCATTTTCCACTCTCTTGTGAAACATGGAATTTCATTGGAAACCACCCCACATATTAAGGACTCTTGTCTCTTATTACCATAAAAAAGACAAATCATGCCCATAAATGTAGTGTAATCGTGTATATGCAGCTTGTGCATAATGGGTCAATGACCAAATCCTGTTAGATTTTCCTTGTATATTTTCTCTTCACTTCTTTTTTTTCTTCTTTTTTTGTGTTTTGTGTGGAAATGCCATTAGAAAACGTAACGGCCGGTTCGGTCAAAAGAGACTCTCCTAAGAGAGCTTAGCTGTTCTCTCGCTATGCGGTTTTGTTACAGTAAGTTTCCACCAATAACCAATTTTTTCAAATTTTATTTCCTTTCGGCGACTTTTTTGCAAGAACTTTCATGATCGGTCCTGTATGTGGAGTGCTTTGAATTCCACGTCTATATATAGATATATAGTTGAATGTAGACGATCCAAATTTTGTTTTAATGGCTTGTAAAGATTTTATAGGAAAATCTATATGTTTAGGCAAAGCATTGAGTCAAAAGAAAGAGTAAAGCATTCATAAGTTCGATCCATCACTAGGGTTTGGTTTTGGACCAATTGAATTGAAGCATCGAGATTCTTTTTAAAGATGAAAAGTACTTAGAGATTGACAATTTTTAATTAGAAGTCTGGACCCATTTGTTTATACTTGTTAATTCATCTAGGGCGGGGCTAGATTGCCTGTGAACTGCCCAAGAAAACTGATCTCAACCGTATAAATGGTTGACTTATTAGACCTTATTACATAATATATATTGCTATCCTACTCCATTCCATAACTCTTTCCCATGCGTCTTCCCATTCTTTGTAGCCTTTTTTACCTCGAGAAATTTCCGCTTGGAGTTGACCGCTGTAAAAAAGAAGTTGAAAATTCATTTTGTGAGTCAGAAATTTATGATGACTTGCAGAATACTTTAGTTTCTTGGCTATACCAAGTCATTATATCAATCTATCTATCTGTTCATTAAAAAAAGAAAAGAAAAGGAAACGAAGATACAGATGTATCTTGGCAGGGCGAACGCTTTAGAATTTTTTTTCTTTTTTAATGAGCTTATGCCATCTTGTTGGCCATTTATAAGACGGCTCCAATCCACATGTCGCGAGAGAAATTTTCTTCTGGCTCTCTTAGATCAGCGCTTTATCTTCATCCTTAATATAATTATTCTTTAACTATAAAATAAGAGCCCTAAACCTCGTCCCGAGACGGACAATGAACAGGAATCCTGACACAGACCATGAAAATGAATCAATAATTCCATACACACAAAAAAAAAAAAAAGAACATTTATTTATTTATTTAATCCACCACGAGCGGCTTCGGAACTTTGCATGCTAATCCTGTTTTCTCAAGCACACAGTTTCTGTTTACACACGGGAGGCGAAGCGACAACTCGAAGTGTCGTTACAAGTACAGTGACAGCCTCAACCTCCGTCGTATTGATCTCCTAATAATGATGTTATATATGCATTAGAAAATTACGTAACTATTCCTTGATAGTAGTAGCATGCATCTACCCCACAACCTTGCGTTTAAAGAATATATATAGGCTCTTTAGCATTATAATAGTTTCCAACATATATAATTGCCGGTTCTCTTCTGAGTAGGAAGCGGACAAGGCCGCTAAATTTTTAAATGGTGGCCTCATAAACGACAAAAGCCGCTTATTGAGAATTAAATAAATCATTAATGCTCTCTAAGAGTTCAATGTATCTAACAGCTTATATAAGTTTGTACAAGCGCAATAATAATGGCATGTTCGACTTCTTTCTACATAAGCTAATGATTTAGGCATTAATCAAGTTAGTGAGTGCATGTTCTCCTATCTTTTGCTTTATACCGTGGTCACATTGACAAAGCTACATACTTTGTCTTCGTTTCTTTTCTTTTCTTTTTTCTTTTTTTTCCAATTTCACCAGAATTTAATCGAATAATGTAATTTTAAATATGTGCCGGATACCTATGATCGTGATATATGCACCTCAGGTCCAAAACCTAGAGCCCGTGATTGGTTGCGTGGCTTGTAAATCTAAGTTGATCTTTTGGAAATGGCGCAATAAGCTTTTATAAAGTTGCGGGCCGACAGTTGAGGGACAGGCAATATCTATTCGAATTGACACAACACATGATTAAAGATAAACTCACAACTCACACTACTGGCATAATTTAAGTCTCTCTTGAAGCAGCTTTGATATTTTGTGCATGCATCCATTTTCAGTTTAGGTAGAGAAATTAGAAAACAAAATATGTCCAAGAGTGTGTTTATTTCAAGGAAAATACTTTTTCAAAAATCATTTTTCAAGAAAATGTTTTTTTTTCCTCTTTTCAAGTCAAGAAATTTTATTTTATTTTGGTCATATAAACATTTCATTCATTTTTATGGATATACAATAGAGAAACACAGTCCAACTGCAAACCAAGACAATTCACAGACAAATTCAAAATAAACAAGTTCTAAGATAAATCATCATAATGAGGTTAGAGATTACACGCTCAAAAAGTAAATATGTGACTTGACTTTCTTAACTTTAAATATGCATATTTTTTTATAACGTGAATGATTTTCCGTTAACTAATCATTTTCTTCAAGTTAAACACATGAAAATCTAAAATACTAATTTGCAAACAACTCTTTTTTCTCAAACAAACACTCCTTAAAAAAGATGTCCATGTAACACAAGCCTCGAGAAGCAACAATCTAAGATAAGATTCAATCTGACGTGGCACACATCGGTCCTTTCTCGATTAACGAGTCGTGCTTCACAAAGTCCCAGCAGCATCCAGGAACAAGAGGTGCATGTGCGGTGTCCCCTCAATTCTTCCCGTGTCGTCCAATGCTCGTCTTGATCAAGACTCGTTCATCACAACATTAGCAAGAAAACGGAGACACTCGTGTCTGTCTAATGCGCCCTAAAGACGCACATGCAGCCGGCCACACGATCCACACTTAATTCTCACCGTAGGACCATGTGCTGAGGCCTAGGCACGAAGTCCAAAGGCCAAAACAGAGATGAGGACGTGAAAACTGAAAAAAGCTCGCCCGTCGAATTCCTCCTTTATTCCGCAACGTCGTTATGCTATGCTGGTAGGGGGAGATGGTGGCTAAAAAGGCAGCCGCAAGGTAGGGGCATTGCGGTAAATACGAGGCCGACGGCCATGGAAGAACGGTCCATAAAAGTAGAGACCAGTTACCCCTATTACCTCCTGAGCTTCCTAACTTGTAACGACTTTACCTGTCCGCCTAATCATGCGAGCTGGTGCAAAAGAAAAAATGGGTGGGTGCCACGTGGCTCCTCACCAGCTCTTGCGTGGGGTTCTTCCGCAACTCCTGTTTTCTGTGTTTTATCTCCTTGTTTTGGGCCTAGTGAGGGGGTGCAGATTGGCGTAAGTTGCTGTTCTGGAATTGGTCGCATGCTAGAATATAGCAGGAGACGCGTGAACTTTCGATAGGCGATGAGATCAGTGAATTCATGGACCTTGCTCCAAAGAGAATCTACCACACTTTCCTTATCTATTTTTTTGAAAAAGATTTTTCTTAAAATGGTCAACATGACAATTACATCGGCATTTTTCATTGGAGTACAGCTTGCACAACGGTATATGCTTGAATCGTAACAATGAGCTTTTGACCACAATTCTTGCATTATGTTATACGGGCAACATGATTAAATAGAAGGAAAGATGAGCCGGCTAAAGACCATATTAGATAAATAGGAAATCTGAAAGACCGAGGGATTATTTAAAGAAATAAATCTAAGTAAATAATATTCAAACAGTAAATAATATATAAAGGATTCTATCGCAACTTTTAAAAATAATAAAATATTGTTTGGCGGCCAAAATGTGAAAACCATTTCATTACCCTTTAACCAATATCAATTTTTCAAGTCAAAATGTTCTTTCTTATTTTTGGGGGTTCTTTATTATATGCGAAGTTGTGTCTAAAGTCTCTTTCTTGCTCGCCCAATTTGTGTACTGCCTAGTTACGTACACATTACAAAATTTAACTAATTCTTCGGGTCAAATTTCTTTTTGTGGTTTTTTTAATTATATGCTAAATTCAAGTATAAAGTCTCATTTTTTGTCGGCCAAAAAATCATATTTGCGATTACCTGAATTTCGACCATTAATAGTTTTAGATTTTTTTCCCTTTAAACTTACTTTCAGCAAAATTTCGTTATTTACGTGGGATTTTATTGCCCAAGGAAACTGAACAAAAAGGTCATCCAGTTTCCTTAGCAAATTGTGGGATGCAGATCGCACCATTACTCTAGGCAATGAATGAAATCTTCAGAACCCCAAAACTGACAAACGGAGCGGGCTACTTTTGAGAGAACTAGTGCCAACTGCCAACATAACTCATCGAGAAATATGAATGCTTTCCCCCTTTTTTCTTCTCTCGGGCTGGCGACCACTAGCGTGCTTCAAGTTCCTAAATAAATAAATAAACACATTATTCGCGAACAGAACTCGCTAACGAACGGTGCTGGTCGGACAGGACTTAGGCGGTGTAGGCTTTAGGCGATCCGTTTGAATAGTAGTACAGCCAAAAACTGGTTGCAAAAACAAACACGAAACGGAAGACCGAAGCGGACGTCCCCAGGAAGCAAACAACGCATTGTCAGCACGTCGATGTTCAATGTCCGCCGGGGCCGAACGGGGTTTTGTCCCGTTGCGGAGCCGCACATGGGGGCCGATTCGGTGCGAGTCACATGCGGCTAGCGGTCGAGGTCGCGGGACACGTGGAGGAAATCTAGCGCCCCTGCCAACTCCCACACGTGTCGCGCGTCGCATCCCCCCTTCCCCACCCTCCCTCCCTTCCTCGCTGCGCGACACTTGTCCGGAGGGGAGCGAGAGGCGGTGCGGCGGGAGCACATGGGCGATGCGCTCTCGCGCGCATGTGCCGGGAGGTAGCCCGCACGTGCTCCGCGTCTCACGTCGTTCCCACGCCCGGCAACGAAGGACGTTGACTCCTCCTCCTCCTCCTCCTGCTGCCGGAGCCAAAAAAGAAAATCTATACACGGCCTCCTTGTCCCCCCGAGGATTATTTTCGCTTTACCTTATTGCGACGATATCTATCTTAGATACATGACCTCATGCTTTCGCGTTGCTGATTTCATTGATGAGATGAGACGCATGCGCTGGAATCTAAGTGAACGGATCAAAATATAAAGTCAAATCGAAGCTGGCGAATACGATGCAACCGTACTCCTAATCCACTTCTGAATAACGCATATTCGGATGGTGCCGCGCCGTTCAGCGTTTTACTCTTGATGTGGTATGCTCAGCATTGCTCCACCGCTTTTCCTTGCACATGCAATTCGCTTTCAATTTCGTCATTTATGGCGAACGCTGCTCAAGGATTAAAGTTCCTTCAAACGATTAATTCAACCTAGCTCTCCTGGAGCTAAGAGGATTCATGTGGTCCACACTCTGGTGTACTTCAATTGAATCTGTCTCGTGACGCAACAATTTGCATTTCGAACTAAAATGGGGACCCAGTATTCGCTCAACTAAATGAGAAGGATCCGAGTCCGGCTAATAAATTCGCGAAACCAAAAAGATTCTGAAAGCTGCGGGGACCTGCACCACGATTTTCAGAGTGGAAAAGGCGACAAAATTGGCACAACAACATATTATTCGGCAGGGACTATTTGACTCTGAATGAAACAGAAGCCGCTTGATGGTTTGGCAACTTCAGGGTTTGAAAAGTTTGTCAACACCATGCATGCCATTAGGGGCATCTACAAAATTCATTTTGGCAGTTGAGGTGTTTGAATTGTACGTATGGGAGTTGATGTATGTCTTGACCTATACGCCAGGCCAAACTTGTGATCCTCTAGAGGGATCCTGGGACCGTGTTTCTTCCGCTTTCCTCTTATTTCAGTTTGAGTCGTTCTTTACTTTGGGCTTACTCCAATGCTTCTCCAATCCCCTACTTCTCCCTTATTTTTCCGCTCCCTGTAGCGTTACCCATCCTTAAATACAGGCCCTAGTAGTTAAGTCTTCTAACGTAGCCATAGCCAGTAGCATGTGCGATTATAATTGGTGTTTTGAGGGTTACTCAAATGACCGAATCATTCGAATAATGTACTGAATCTTGGATTTGGCAGTTCATTCACTCGGTCTTTGGCTATGTCTAGGTACTGGTTAGGGTTATAGCATTTTTAAAACGATGATTTCATACTTCCATTTTGATTGACTTTATCCAAAAAAGAAGATAATGAATCACTAATTGAGATGTTCTGTTCGTATAATTAATATGAAGAGTTGGATATATGCAAGTGCAATCTTAAAGCATTCATATACCCTACTCTCACAACTCAATTCATCGAGAAAGTGATGAAGTCTATTCTCTTAAACAATGACGAGTGATTATAAACTCATATGTCTACTAAAATTTATCAAATTATATGATATTGCATATTCATCAATTTAGGTGGGTCTCACATGAGACTTGTCATTTTAAAATCACACGTTTATCATATTATGCCATGTTTAAGAAGGTCCTGGAGACGAGTGTGGTCGTGTATAGCTATTGCTGTAGTGGTAATAGACGGTTTCGGTTATTCAACACATTAGACATGAAAAATGAAGTTCGACAAGACATACACCCCACTTTGAAACCCCAGTTAGGGTCAGATATGCAGGTGAAATACAGCTGAAAAATGTCGGCAAAGGTCAAGTCATGTCTCCTAGACACGCAGTAAAATCACTAATATAATAACTGGAATTAATCATAGGATGCCTCTCTTTGAAATTTAACCCTTCACCATAAACGAGACTCGAGTGAAGCTATCAATGATCGATGTATAATGTCGTGCTTGAAGCGACCTCCCTTTTCAAGATGAATTTGCTTTGACCGGTCATAAAAGGTCGTTGGAGTTCGCTCAGACCCCTTAATTATTAGCAGATCGAAAAGAAGCTTGGTCCAAAAGTTTGAACAGGAGTTCCTGTTGCCGCAGGCAAGAGCTCTTTCACAATAAAAGTCGTGGAGGGCGATTCAGTTTATTAGGGTTAGGTGTGTGACGGCAAAAGAGAAAGAGAAATGAGGGATTGGTGGAGTTGTTGTCTCTTTCCTTGCAAAAGATAAAAGGTTTTTTCAAAGAAAGCTAGACACACTCGACAGTTTGTATGAAGTTATCACCTAACTTGGACATTATTTATTCAATGAGAACGAAAAAGGGGTCTTTCGAGAGGACCCTCAGAGGAACTTTTTTCTCTTCGGTCAGCAAAATTCAAGTCGTGTCTCTTTCAGCGGGATCATCATCGCCATAATGATACCAATAGATACTTAGTTGAACAGAGCACTCACTCACAGCTTAAGATGATACATGCAAGTGGTTAAACTGAAACTTCTCGCTTTTTTTTTTTTTTTTTTTTTATATTTGTAAAATGTACCATTAGATTTAACGAAATCACGATTGGTTCTATTGAGAGTAGGATTTTAGTGGCTATACCCATTATTGACCACTGGAATTCTCAAAAGGCCAAAAAGATAACGAAGCCTGTACATACATGCGTGCAAGGAGGGAGAGAGAGCAAAAAGGACAATAGTCTTCTCATGCTCAATTCGATTGTTCTTTGTTTCACAGCCATGATCGCTGCTAAGGTTATATTACTCTGCCATCGTATCAACTCGAAATAGGAAAGTTAATACTTCGAGCATATATTGATCATATATGCCTTTTGGTATATCGATGGGCACTTAGTAACGTGCTCATTGGCCTCAAACCTATATTTGGAATGGACTGAAATTAGTTGTGGCTCAAATTAAGCATCCTACTTCGGCACTAGCCTGTCTTTTTCCACTAACTTCACTGGGCCAAGATCGGAGAAGAAAAGACGTACGGGCTCTCATGCGTTCCTTCTTCAACCTAAAGAAATCATTTGTGAAGGCAGACCATAGACTTAATAGGCTCGGCCTTGTCTTGAGGTAGCAAAAGGAATAAACAAAAGCTGTCTGTCATGGAGAATGAATGGACTTAGTTCAGCCTAAACTGGGCTTCATTACTTGGGCCATGCCGTATAGGATGGTTTGACTTTCTTTTTTCTTTTTGTTGCTGTCTTCTGAACGGGGTGCTTAATCAGTCAAGCTGCTCAGGAGTCGCTTGAACTCATTCCATTACAGTGCTTGCACTCACCAATCGAGCTTACACACTAATTTCTTTCGAGTCCAGGGAACATAAAAGCACAAAGATCCCGATTTTGCCCAAAAGTTTATCACTTTTTTTCCTGGAAAATCCCGACTTGCTTGCTAAATGTTTAGAGAAAGAGAGAGCATGTAACAAAAATAGATCATTTTATTTGTAGGCTTTATTAGATAACTATTCTAAAATAATATCTCAATTAAGATATGCACAATAAAATAGAGATAAACATGCAATACAGGTGCAATCTTGAAAGATATAGATAATTAATAGAATTACCAAAATGTCTCTAATATAGAAATTTATTTGTGAGAAATCCCTAATTATCTCTAACATTCGTCAAGTCAACTAGCATCCAGTAGTTGAGACATGGCGGATGAGGTGGCCTTCAACGGCTATTCTTGGCCGAACTTCCAAATATAGCTAGTTTGAGAGCGACAAATCTGATGGTGATGTTGGCTTCTCGAAACAACATGCGAAAGGTCGAGAATAATAGGGCAAACGGCAAGAAGCTAGTGCAACTAGTTTGCATGGCTAGTTTGCAAGATAGTAATCAAGCATGTGGCCTATACAGCCGCCGTCATAGCATCAAGCAATCTATACGGCTGACTGAGCAATGTAGACTGTGCAGCTAGCGTGAAAAGAAACAACATCCCTGAAATTTTTTTTAAAAAAAAAAAACCTCGACTAGACGATGCAATTTGTGTGGAAACATGACCATCGTGGAATAGACTCAATTAAGCCCATCCTCAAAGGCTGGTGTGCATGGAGTAAAACTTGTTGAGTGGTGGGGATGGAGTGCTTGGATGCACCAAGCACTTAGGCTTTATATTATGTAAGATTTTGTGAGATCACAACTCTAAAACTCAAGTTGATAGATGAAGACATGACTTATTATTTAAATATTTTAATACTCCCCTTGTCGCGTGGGCTGGACTTTGGCCTTAGCCTAAAGCATGGAAATATGCATTAGGGAGGCAAATAAGGGTTTGGAAGGATTTAGACTTAGGACCCCTGCTTTATTAGGAAAGTCCATCTCAAAAACTTAAGCTATTAAATGAAAACATGGTTTTATTTAAATATTCAAACACTCTCCTTCATGCGTACGCTGGACTTAAGCCTAAATATAAAATATGGATATATATAATTGGGGAGCTAAATAAAGGCACATTTACGAAAAGGAATAACATTAGCTCTTAAACTAATGAGATTTTATAAAACAACCACTAATTGATCTAAATTTAAGCTATTAGATAAAGACATGATTTATTAACATACAGAGAACACAAAAGTTCAAATGTAGTAGTTTAAACCAAGATTTTCAAAGAGCAAACTCAAGATGGTCCATTGTGGGTTTAAAGCGCACGATAAGTATCTATTCCCAATTCAACGATTCAATTTTGATTGGTTGAGTGGATTTGTTGAATGTGCAATTCATGCAGTCGTATTCTCTATTGCAGTCCGCCCAAGATAATACCTTGAAATAGGAAGAGAATAAGGTAAGCCTTCAATAAGAAATAATTGCCAGGGAGTCAGTTCAGCCGTCCAAAATTTAATATGAAAAGACAAGGACAAATTGCGTAATAGAGAGAGAGAGAGAAACAAAGTGAGGGGGAAAGAAAAGAGGGAAAATTGATGTATCGGACTTTCATAATTTGATAAAGAAATGGTGCTTGATCAACTATTGTCAGACAAGGAGTAATACAAAATGCAATAAAACATTGAGAAACGCCGAAAAGTCATGTTCTTAAATTGAATGAAAAGGGAGACAATGCTTTGGTTATATAGTCGGTCATGAGAGTCCACGTAAGCTTATCTAATCCGATCTAAGAATACTAACATCCAGCTCTGCTTCCCCACCTAATACACTTTAAAGTTATGTTTTCATCTCGACAATTTTTCACTTTCCCATAATCAAACTCGGTAAGAGCTTTGGCCCAAAACATTATTGTTCTAGATAATTTCGACCACGAGAAGAGTATGTATGTTATCACTCAGTTAGGTTCGTCATCACCGGCCCTTTCGTAAAATAAGTACGTAGAATAAGTATGTACAAAAATGAAATTTACTTTATTAGGTTAAGTTAAAAGACATTCCTTTTTCAAACTTAATGAAATTGATTGGCCGGTGTCATTCGACTTTGACTTGCCATCACCATGATCATAATCAATAAAAGTCAGTCCATTGAAATGCTATTTTCGTCCTGAAGAATTTGCATCGCCTTTGTTGGAATGCCCCCCTCTCTCTTTCACCAATCGTTGCACGACAAAGATAGTAATTTCAGTAGCAATAAAAATCCTTCAAGGGGAATGCCTACGCACCGGCAGTGACAAAAGATGCCAAAGAGGAAAAAGAAGGCAACTCCATATCACTTCATTCACTAATCGTGCATGAAGGTTATTTCCATGAACACAAATAGCATACCGAGCATTCGACGCAGTAACATTGGATTGAATGGCGGTGGGGATAGGAAGCGTGCTAGTCAAATCATATTTATTAAGTCATATGCTATAAATGCATCGTTTATCTGCTTTTAAATAATTTAAGTTTTAAAGAAATGATTTGTCGAACGTAGTATCAAAGAACATGTTGAGGGTTTAGAATTCTAGCACTCCCTCTAAATTTTCTTCTGCCCGTTTTCTTATACTGCAGATTATTCCGTCAATGCAATTCTATTCATGACCTGTCTTGCATGTATAGGGACTGCTATCATGAGCGAGAGAGAGTGTTAACTCATATGTTATAAATATGTTATTGACCCGCTTCCTAACAATTTAAATTTTTAGGAGAAACAATTTGTCTAATGATATTGAAAGATAACATGTATGTCCTTGGGCACTTCATTTCATGTATTTTTTTATTTTATTTGTGTGTTACTTTGGCATTGTAAGTATTAACGTGAGCTTTGTGTGTCGGATGCAACATATCACATGACCCTAATACGTGGAGAAAAAAGCCTAATGCATGTGAAAGAGCCACTAGCTCGTCAAGGGTTCTCGTCTCATAGGAAATAGGAAATCTTCACGTCAAAATAGCAAGAATGAGAATCCCATGCTGGTCGGTCCACCAACCACTATAAAATCACGGGTTTGTAAATTGAGACCCTCGCAACATCGCCCGTGCTGGATCTCGTCACAGTGCGTGATCTCCACTAAGCAAAATGCAAATTTTAATCACAATTTAATTGCATTTGGTCTGTGCAGGATGATGAGGCCAGCCCAGAAGCTAACCACCCTCCGTTCCCACATTTGTCATTAACAATTCCATGGTCGGTCAGGCGACGAAGCTTAGATTATCATTGGAGTTGGACCCACCTGCACACCCATCGGGTCGGTGATGAGGGGAATTCCTAGCCCTTGGATTGGCCCGTCGGAGCTGCTTCCGCAGGCCACGTGTCTTGTGGGGACGGCTGGGGGGCCCACGAAAGAGCCCTTCGTCGACAGCGACAAGTGGATTGCCAAAGGGGATGTTGCTGTTTCATAGATGCAAAAAAATTATGGGCTTCATGGGTTACCGGAGAGGAACTGGCTATTCTGGTCGCGTATTAACCTTATTTTGGTGTCCCTATATATAGTTCTCTAAACACCATGCAAATAGCAAGAAAACAGCGACATTTCTTCCAAGCTCCTGAGTTCAGAGCTCAGAAAGAAACAAAAAAGTCTCTCTCTCTCACACACACACATTGCATAAACAATGCCGATTTCTAGGATCGCCATTGGATCTCCGGCCGAAGTCGGCCAAGTCGACGCTCTCAAGGCTGGTCTGGCTGAGTTCATTTCAATGCTCATCTTTGTTTTCGCTGGAGAAGGCTCTGGCATGGCATTCAGTAAGAAACTGACTTTAGTTTTAGTGTCACAACTTCAATTCGGAAATGTCATTTGTTTAGCATGTCCTACATTTTTCAAATACAAAGTCCTGAGGGCTTCCTGAAACAGACTATCCTCACTAAGCTTTGTTAGTCTTTTTAAATTCGACATTTCTTATGGTTCGAAAAGTCATGACAAGCTCGTTCGGGGTTCATATGTGATCTATAATGATATGGGAAGCATAGTATATACAACAAGGTTCAAGCTTGCCAAGTGAGATGTTTTTGGTGTCTTGACAGATAAGCTCACGGATGATGGCTCGACGACTCCGGCAGGCCTTGTGGCGGCGTCCCTTGCTCATGCTTTTGCACTTTTTGTCGCTGTTTCAGTGGGTGCAAACATTTCCGGTGGACACGTCAACCCGGCGGTCACATTCGGAGCCTTTGTTGGCGGGCAAATCACACTATCTCGGAGTGTCTTGTACTGGGTCGCTCAGTTGCTTGGTTCGGTAGTGGCCTGCTTGCTTCTCAAGTTCTCAACCGGGGGAATGGTAAGACCTAAGAGCATAGAAGCAAACATTTCGCAGAAACAGAGAAGCGACTTACTAAGAAGAAACTATAACTTACATGTCTCAATTATGATGCAGGAAACATCAGCATTTTCGCTTTCATCCGATGTCAGTGTGTGGAATGCACTGGTCTTTGAAATAGTGATGACGTTCGGCCTCGTCTACACAGTCTATGCAACTGCCGTTGACCCGAAGAAGGGGAATATAGGGATCGTTGCGCCAATTGCGATTGGGTTCATTGTGGGTGCCAACATCTTAGCAGGTGGAGCCTTCGATGGAGCATCCATGAACCCGGCGGTCTCATTCGGGCCTGCTGTCGTGAGCTGGTCTTGGGACAGCCACTGGGTGTACTGGCTCGGCCCCTTCGTCGGCGCCGGTATTGCCGCAGTTGTCTATGACACCTTCTTCATCAACCAAAGCACACATGAGCAGCTCCCATCAGCAGATTTTTAAATTATAGTACTTTCCTTTTAAGCAGTGAAAAGTGGTCTGCAGGTCATTGGGTTCCGTTGGTGTTCTGGGTGTTATTTGTATCTTTCCATCGTCAATTGTACCTTTGTGCAGCTATTCCCCTTCCTGTTCAGTTGAGAAGTCACAGGATTGAACAAGCACTTATTTTCATGAATTTATGGACTCTTCAACAACTCCACCGATATTATAACAAAAATTGCAAGAAATTCAAGATAAAAGGGCCAAGCCGCTGCTCTCTGTGACGCCATTCTTTAAACAAAAGAAAGTACAGATGAAAACAAGAATATCACAATATAAACATCAAATAGATCGCGTACATTATGTAGTACCGACACGGACACGCGACACCAACACGCTAACATGTCCTTTTTTTTAAAAATAGAAAATTCCGACATATTCCGACATTTTATATATTAAATATATTTTTATATATGAATAAATAAATAATAAAAAGAGCTTAGAATTAGTTTACATTAAAAATATTAACTCAACATTTATTAATATCATTCATTATTTTAATTTAACAAATTCAATTGCATTCCATTACACTAATACAAGCGAAGCCCGGGCAAGGCTCGCCCAAATCTAGGCGATGCGTCAACTGGGGCCGATGACCCTCGCTAGGCCCAAGCGAGGGCGCGACGTTGCCCAGATCTGGGTGAGCCTCACTAGCCCTTGCCCAGGTCGACGAGGGCTACCCTGCTTCATCGCCTAGGGCTAGCGAGGTCGTCAACCCCCTTCGACAATGGCAGTGGCAGCGCCGCCCAGCCACCAACCCTACCTCTCTTTTTTTTTTTTTTGTATATTTATATTTTGACTCATCAAATATTGAAAATTTTAAAAATTGACCCCATGTTTGTCGGAACGGCGAGTCGAAATTTTAGACTCACGTGTCAGAAAGAGTTAATCACATGTCAGATTTTTCGACTCTCTCGTTGATTATGTGTCGGAGTGCCAGATACGACATGAAAACTCCCAGAGAGTATCAATGCTACATAGTACATAGATTCCCTAGTGTTTTGCTTTGGCCTCAACTCTCAACCAAAAGTCAGTGCTATATAATATATGCTCAAGCTGGAAAAGTTTCAGGCCCCAAAGGAGACATCTCTCGAAAGACTACATTGTCAAAGATAGGTGTGCTGGCTTACAACAACCATTCTCCATCTACTGCAATTTTTCCATTCTAATACTCCATGTAAGAATTGAAATGGCAAATTACACTCATATAAGTAAATTCATTCTTCAAGAAAGCAGGAAATATATTAATTGCTACAACACAAACCTTCAGATAAATCATGTGTTATAGTTATATCAGTGTGTCTGCTTCATACCTGATTCAGGAGAAATACAGGCATTTGAGTTTCCCTAAAGAAGAAACTATACAAATTTGTGCACACATAATAATAAACCCCCACAATTAGGAAGGATGATCAAATAGGCCACAGTGACAAATGGTAAGAGACGAATGGGATTCTAGAGGACAACGAATGGCTTAGTTAGCATAGCCAAAAGTAAAGATTTACAACTACCGGGTGTCGGAAGGAGGAATTAGCTTCAGTTCTTTTTCTTCTCATGACACTTCCCCAGTTTTGACCGCCTTTGCTTAAACAAATGCAGATAAAGCTTGAACCATAGGAACGGGTAGAAAAGAAGAAGAACCTGACATGACATTCAGATGGAACGTTTCATAAGCTTCGTGAGAAAATAACCACATAATTGATTTATATATGCTTCCACTGTAATTTAATGCACACAACGGAAGGTGCAAAAATAGACTATGCAAAAAAATAATAATAAATAAATAAATAAAAATACTACCAGAATGACTAAAGTAGCAAAATCAAGCAATACCAATCAGGAAAAGGTTGATAGTGATTTACCTAAAGATGCTAGAGAATGTTCTTGTCCAGCAAAATTTCAAAGATATT
Source organism: Eucalyptus tenuipes (assembly GCA_014182365.1). NCBI lineage: Eukaryota > Viridiplantae > Streptophyta > Magnoliopsida > Myrtales > Myrtaceae > Eucalyptus > Eucalyptus tenuipes. Next base: position 22,835,620 of record CM024538.1, on the reverse strand, counting down.
TTAAATGATTCTTTAAGTGGACACACAAGCTAAAATAGAACGTTTCACATCACCCATATTAATTCTTTCTGGCCATCAACTCCCATATGAAGAGGACAGGTAATCTGGACAATGACAGGTTTAGCAAAGGCTCCAGTTGAACCATCAACTTTTGTCTCTTTCTCAGTGGAAAAACATAAAAAACCTGGTTTAACTTGGGTTTAACATATCCCGGAAACATGATATCACATCAACAAACACAATGTCCCTCTATCCCCACAAAGGATTGGAAGCAACTAGACACTTTTTGGTCAAAAATCAACCAGACACTCACAAGGCAACATAATGCACTTCTTTGTCATTTATGTAGAGACTGAAAATTATATGAAATGAGAAGGTAGAGTCACAGACATGATTAAAATGTTCCAACCATACCCGGACGAAATCATAATAGTTGAAGGGAATGCTGGAAAAGAAACCCGCATAGAGGCCAGTCTTCTTAATGAAAGGAAGTGCCTGGAACATGAGCCACACTGCATCATAACAGAAGAACAATGAAAATGCATAAGCATGAGCACATCTGACTTTTGCTTTTGTGGACAATGGAATCCAATATTACTCCAGCGGATAATTATAAGATCTTTATGCAGAAATTTACACTCACTTTCACCAGGAGCCATTCCTAATGGATAGAGAGCAATAAATGTGGTGTACCTAGTGAAATGCACAAGCAGTTAGAATCACCAGCATGAGTGCCAAAGCAGTAGATATTTTTTTTTAATGCAGACAAAAAGATAACCTGAGATAGGTAATCCAAGGTGGACAACATTTCAAGCAATTCAAAGCATAATGCAGGTACCTGATCACCTGCATGCATAATTATGATTGCCAATTACCCTTCAAGGTCCGAACTATATAGATGAAACTGTGAAAGTGCAAAATGGATTGTACATAGTAAAGTAATAAATTATAACTGACGAATAAAAGTCAAATCCATTAGTATCTTGCAGTAGGCAAAATTAAAAGCATGTGATTTTTGAATATAATTACAGGGAATTGGACCAAAAAATGAAGTAGAAACAAACCTTATGCCCTGTCTGTAAGCCAAATAGAATGGATATGATAATGATAATAACTGAAACAGAGTTCGATTATGTCTAGATACATCTTTCCGTGTCTCTAAGAAAGGAAAGTACGTGCTCGGATTCCAAGAAGATTTGCTATCATCATCAAACATAAGCTTAATATCACTCTTGCGAATGAACAAGATATTGAGGAATTGTCCCTAACATCTACAGAAATGGACAGTTTGCAAAAACTCATGGCAAGTTGCAGATGTTCATTGTGGTGTACATAGTATGTAGAATGGGTAATGAGGGTTAAACGGAATAATATAGGTTTGGTTTGTATTTGATCCATTCAATCTTGCCATTCTCATCCGAGTTCCACCTTTAAGCACATGGCATGAAGATCTAATATTTCTTCTTTAGTAACAGCATGGTAAAACCCATTTAAGTTTTCAAACTCCTGACAATCTAATAATATGAGATTAAAACAATTGAAGTTCTCAGTTTCCCATGTCAGGCAACTTATATAAGGAATCTATCATATTTTATATGTAGCAAAACAAAGATGTCTGCGAGCTTACATCACTTAGACACCAGGCAATGAAGGTTATGAAAACTGATGGTGATTCTTGGATCTGCAGATGACAAGAGGAACAGAAAAGCAGGATTAGTTAAGGTACGCAGTTTTCCCATCAGCAACTAATTAGACAAAAATCAGCAATGTTTAATTCATTGATCCAAGTTCGCCAGTCTTGGAAGATGTAATTGAGCAATAGAAGTATGCAGCTGACCTCACTGATTCGACGAACAATTGCCAGCAGAAAATGTGCTCTTCCAGCCCATTGCATCAGAGGAAACAACACCCCGCTTGGAACAATTCCTTAAATTTTAGTTTTTTAAGATGCACAGACCAATATGTATGAGCAATGGCAAAAGGCAAAATGAATGACAACGCAAAATACAAATTTTACAAATGACCTACCTAGCTAAAGACCCATTTTCAGATTGCATCTCAAACTTCTAATAACTCACAAACAACCCACTTCAGCTTTGCTTCGACGCAAAATGTTTACATTTTCAGCGATTTTGACCAGAGATATCAATTGCTTTTCACATGGAATTTATCAATAGCCAAGAAAATGGTACGCATAACACCCCCTCCCCTCCCAAAAAAATAAAATAAAATAAAAAACACGGGAAAAATTTTGCGGAATTCCACGATTAAAATTTCAAAACTTTCTGTTTAAACATGAAGAGGTTCGCCGCCGAGAGGCAAAATGAGAAAGGAGGCCCCAACCAATTCCTGAATTTCATGAAAACAAATTACCTAATGCTCCGTGGAGGACTTCAAGGAACGCAGCAGCCTGAAGCAGACCTAGAAGGAAGAAGCGCAAAACACTTCAAAACGTATCGCATTACCGAAATCTAAGAAAGAAAAACCAAGCTATTAAAATTAATTAACAATTTCCGCCACTCCCGCCCCTGCCCTTTGCCTCATCCATATCCCCCGACCCATAATCACGAACCGAACAGCACAGCCGAGAAAGAACGGGAGCAACTGAAATCTCACAGACGAGCTCTCCAGCAGCGGCGTAAGCGCCGTCGACGGACTTGGTGACGACCACGCTTCTCAGGATCCGGAAAAGGGAAACCGACCTGCATTTCGCATTGAACGAAGTGAACCGGAGCGACGGTTGCATCCATTGAGGCACGTGCGGATTGCGCACGCGCTGAGAGATCGGCAGTAGTTATTACCATCCGAAGGCTTGAAGGGAGTTGTAAGCGAAGAGGTAGAGATTCGACAGCTGAGACGTTCGGGAATTGCGGCGCTCGGCCGCCATGATTCTTCTGCTCCGGCCTCTGCACGCTTTCCTCCGCCGTTCGGTATTTTCCCCTTCGCGCGCTATCCTCCATGTCCGTTCCTCGACCCTTCATTTTTTTTCGCTTTAGGCGCTCCCTCTTTGCTACGGGCACGCCCTTCGTGATCCCGCGGGCCTGGGCTTTTGGCCCACGCAGGTTGGGCCTCACGTGTCCCAGATAATTACTCGGTGCGTACGGATGCAGAGGCACTAGGCCTAGGGACAATCGAAGGAGCATCGTGGAGTTTGGAAAATGGCAAACATGCCAGGTTTGAACGGAAAGTAGTCGCCCTATAATTTTAGGTATGTATACAATTATCTCTTTTAAAAATGGGGGGAAAAAAAAACCTTGCACTCTCATATGTTAAGTGGAAGTTGAAATTTTCGAAGATTCCAAAAATTTTTATCAGATTATATAACATTTCGAATTCAGGTCATCATACCTCATTTAGCCTTTGACAAAGCAAATATATTTTTTGAACAGGTATTGAAAGTAGTTCTTTCTCTACCAAATCAACGTACAAGGTGATCCATAAGATAGATAATTCATAACTTTATATTATATTAAAATGAAAAGGGCCTAAACAAATTTCCTTTGACTAGTCTTTCACGGGCAACTTTTGACTTATAATTCGAAGACATCTTGCGACTTGGGAGTATTGGTTGAAATGCGAGTTTTATGTGGAAACAATGCAATATGCTCTAAGAAATTTTTGAATTATTCGTAAGATATGACTTCAATTTGTCCCATGGCATCGTCTAAAAAAATTATTCTTTATGAATTCGTCTTAACAATGAGTTTAAATCTTATCAGTTAAGGGCAATCAAAATTTCATTATGACAGATAAGAACATTTGGAATGGTTGTGTGGCATTTATGGCAATAGGAAAACAAGTCACCTCTCCGGGACAATTTAATTATCCTTATCCAATACGAGCAATTCGGTCACTCAAGTTACCAAAAAAAAAAAGGACTAAAACGGATCGGGTCAAGGTCCGGCTAAGTGTTTCCCCGTCAGGACTGGAGGACGCTCGCCCTTTCTGGCTCGTCGTTTAAATTCCCGCTGGGCTAGCGCGGGAAAGATTCTGAAAATGGAAATGCCGATCCCGCGATTGCTCCTTGTTGATCAAGCGCGCCGCTATCAGGTCGGAAGTCGCGGATTCTCTCGTTTGGAGCCAGGCAGTTTCGCGCACGCGCACTAGCCAAACGTTCGCGCTTCTTATGCTCGTTCTATCCTGCAATGAATCGAAGGAGAGCCTACAGGATCGACGGAGGTTCACTATCTTCCCCCGATGGATCAGGCTGTCAGGGATCTGAGTGTACTTCGAGGGGGATTCTACGCTGGTAATGTGTTTCGGCCATGGATTCTAGCCGCTGTTTTAGGTGACTTCGACGGAACTTTGGCACGAACTTTGGCACGATCGATCTGTTCGTCCGATTCAACACGTTTGACTATAGCGTGATTCCAAGATTTTTCATCTGACTCTTATCTGGTACGAAACACACGAAGAGTTTCTAAACGAGGATTGTCCTGCTGATGGAGAGGCGGATGAAATTCATGGTCGTGATCGACGTGATCAATGATGCGCAATCTGGTTATTAAGGATGGGAAGGGTTTAGCTATGATGGTACCTCAGAAACTACCGTGTGAGGACTGAGTAGTCGGATAACACCTGTGCTGGTCAGTTGCATTGCCGGTGGCAACTGAAAATGAAATTCCGCTGAGGAGATGCGCCCATGAAAATCATTCCAAAATATAGAGTAGTATGCCGGCAATTCTTTTGCCGGCAGATTAGCGAGGAGAAAAAGCGATGGTATGGGGGAGAGGAGACGTGCGAGGACTACGTGCGAGATCAAGGATGGATGCTTGGCTTGTGCTGTAAGTTTCAGAAATTGAAAATGATGGAGATATGTTACTTATAAATGGGTATGCTTACTGTGGATAAATTTGATATTGATATCTTAGATATTCGGAATTTATTTCGGAAAATTTGACCTAGTACCGGCTTATGGAGACTGGTTTGCTGGTAGTCGAGTAATCCTCCGATAACTCTGTTTGATAAAGATAGAGAGATGACATCACCTCATGGATCATGCTTAAGTTGACCCCAGCATAGTGTGCGTTTTAGCAGCTAGTGCTTCCCTGTTCCAGTTATTGTATTACGGGAGTTTAGGACAACAATGCTTGACGAACTCTCCCTAATGTAAACTTCTCGAGCTTCTCAAGTATGTGACTCTCCTGGATAACTCGTTCACTAGGGTTAACTGTTCTTACATGTAAGGAAACTAAATTATTCAGTTGCAGATCATGTTTTATTGATGTCAAGTCATTAATTAACTGAGCTGAGATTAAAGACCCAGATGTTTGCACAATTGTGGAAGAGACAAATAAAAGTTTCCTTAGAGGATGAGAAGAACCTATAATCAGGCAGCTTCGTTCGTTTCTTAGTTCCGGAACTCCCATTCTGTTCAGAACTCGCACGAGTCATAAGTTGGACTGAAACAACATCATGAATTGTCAAGCTTGGTCAATCTTCATTGATACAAGTTATTTGTATTTATGACTCGATGACATCAACGACTTCCTTCTCTGGAGCTGTTCACAATGTCGAGGTTCATAATTGAGTCTTCAAATAACCGTCATGGTGCATTTTTATGGAGCTTTGTACCATCATCACTCTGGTTGCTAAGAACATGCCGCCCAACTTCTGTCAGAATCTGAATTCAAGATTTTAATGTGTTTCTGCTGAGAAGTAACCGAGTTTCTTCTGAATGGTTGGAACTAAAATTTTATAGCTTGGCCTGCATCGTAGGTTAGCAATGGCCATGTGCAGGTTCGTGACTCAAACTTAAATGTATTTAAAGTTTTTATGTGAGTTAAAAAGAAGTTCCTTCAATGGGATGCATCTGGTAGAATATTCGTCCAGTCCTTCTGAATCGAATGCGACATATTAAAAAAAATACATTTTGGGCGGCTATCCACCAGTTTATTTTACTTCCATGTCACTAAAGATTTTCCTCTAAAGCACGACACCTTTGAAAAGCAGAGGTCTTCCAACTTTAATAAGAGCGTGCCCTCGTTTGTTTTAGATAAACAACCATACGCCTTGTTGAAATGTTTAAACCTATACATGACCGATTTTTTAAACTTTTAGGTGACGTATGTCCCTTACTTTCCAGTACCCAACAACCATAGCTATATTATCTCCTCCAAAGGCTTTTCCTTAGACTCTAATTTATGAATAAACTTGAAGATCTGACAAAATCATTTGAAAATGATGGCTGATTGACATAGTGAATAAGAATGGTGCAAGATTTTCTTTCTTTTCCCCAGTTTATCGCCTTGAGATAGTGTGGAGGATGCACCTTGATTGAAGAGTGTTTTTCATCTTAGCCGTGTAGTATCTATAGATTAAAATTTCAATTCAGAGTAACATGAGTTGATCGCTGGCTCATTCCCTATTGTGCAGACCGTTATACATGAGCTGCTAGAACATTAAGAAGAGCAGACTCCTGGGCTTTGCCTGGACTCTGTTGACCATTGAAGACTTAGTTTCTGAAGCCAAATTGGTGGCTAAAGCTTGGCCACTGAATATCTCTAGCTCAGGGCAGCCTTTGTAACTTCCCTTTTGTCTTTATGTTTGCAATACTTCGTCCTTCTATGATCTTTCCTTTCGTGTTTCCTCTGTGGTTGGGTTTTGGGGACACTTTTGTAAATGTGGAATGATCATACAGAGAAACAAACTGCAAGACTGATATTCATAAACACGTTGTTTACACTGATTCCACACACAAACTAGTCTTGTCACTAGATACCTTGTCTTCTTTTCCTGTTTTGTTGAGAAGTAAAAGCACACGTTACAAGGGGCATGGAGTGGCTGCAGCGGTTTCTGGGTCACTAAGTGCCCTAGAGTTATAAGAGAATTCCTGGATGTTACAGCCTCCTTGGGGATGCAGTACATATATGAACAAATGATAAAGAATGAATATTTGGTCAACCAGTTATGTAAGCTCCTCCATGCTCATAATCGGGAATAAACTGATTGAAGGGAAACATATTGTGTTCTTCTTCGTCAGTCAGCCACAGTGGGTCGGAGCTGTATTCCATTGTCGGCGAAGCCATGGGAGGACAAGAGAAATTGCGGCTTTCTTCACTGTAGCCATCATAAACAGGTAGTATTCCATAACCGTCTGCCAAAGCAATTTCTTTCCACATGTCATCGAATGAACAGGCACTCTCACTTTTCCCCTGTTCTTCAATATTATTTTCAGTTGAAGTTAACATATCACCAGGACCTCCTGTATCGTAGAAGCTTTCTTTTCCAGTCTCTTGAGTTGTTAATGAATCCGCTGTGGGGTTGTTCGATGAGGAAGAAGAGATATTCGAAGACGCTGATGATGAGGAAAGGGCATGTTTCCTTTCTTGCGCTTTTTTCCTCGTATGAGTCCTCCAATAGTTCTTTATCTCATTGTCCGTTCGCCCTGGTAGTTTGCGAGCAATTCTCGACCATCTGCATGTAATAATTCCTTGTGAATAGGCCAATAAAAGCAGGTTATGTGGAAAGACTATTGGATAGCAAAATCACTTCTCTACTTAAATGTTAACAAAAGTTAACAAACCTATTTCCCCATTTGGAATGAAGTTCGAGCACCAGTCTCTCTTCTTGAGGTGTCATCTTTCCTCGTTTTAGGCCAGGATGCAGGTAGTTAACCCAGCGTAGTCTGCAGCTTTTTCCTGTTCTATTCAATCCTGGAATAAAGCTGGGCGGTTAGAAGTGGCTCCTTCCGAAAAACCCCCAGGCTTTAAAACGAACATACCTATTACTTTCTCCCGCCACCTTCAAACCTGATACCTTCGCTATAAAATCCCATCGGCGATCTCCAAAAAGTCCAACAAAGCACACCAGTTGGAAATCTTCTTGTTCTGTCCATGGACCCTTTCGGACTTCTTGCACCATTTTCAATTCCTCTGCAGCTCTTTGCTTTCTCCTGAAAGGGAAACTCAAGACCACCTACTTACTAGAACTTGAAGACCTATGTGTACTCTTGCAATTTATATATAAGCCAGTGCCTGTTGTTGAATGACCATTTGATAACTCCTTTTTATCATTATGAAAAGGTTGCTTTTCTTTACCACCATACAGATGGTGGACACATGCTCATCTCTTGATAGGCACCTTAGGCATATGACATCAGGCATTACGCTGAAATAGCCAAATTAAAGGATTTGATCTGTAAACGTAATTTTCAGCATGGTTCTCTTTACGATAGTGTTAATCACAAAGGTATAATCTAGAGAATATCACGAATAAAGTTGAGTGAACAGTTGTTCTTCATGTTTTCTGTTTCTAAAGATAAATAATCCTCAATTCACTACTTCTATTTGTTAGGATGATTGTTTGATTTTACCTGAGATAGTTGTTGATATTTACTTTAAAGAGGAGGTTAACTAAATAATGTTACTTCAAAGTTTAAAGTGCTACGGTGGATCCATTCACATAAAATACAGTGTCAATACTAATGTATTATTTTATCCATTATCTTGGCAAAAGAGTGCAATAATTGGCTTCAGAACACAACATGGGCCCATAACAAACTGGACCACAGCGAAGTACAGAAATGGAAGTCACCTCTCACAAGATGTTCATCCCTTGCAATTGTGTGGAAAAATATACGGTTTGTCCCTGGCGTTCTTAAAGGCCGTTATAGAAGGTAAATGAAAGAAAAGGGAAGATGAAACAAAAAAAAAGATTTGAAAACCAGGGATAGGGAGGGAACCTTTAGATTGTACGTAAAGTGACTTTTGACTCTATAAAAAATGACAAGATGGCGTAAGAATTTGTTCCACTAACTTTATGTTCAAGAGCTTGCTAGACAAATTTCCTACATACACTGGCAGGTTAAGAGAGCTATTTCCTAATTTGAGTTGTCTCTGTGGATTTAATAAGTAAGTCATATAGGCCATTTCAAATCTATTTGATTTGACCATGTTCTCTGTTACAATTGCTATTAGCATAACAAGCCAACTTCTCAGACTGAATGGGGAAGCTGTCGACAGGGAACTGGTTTTTCTCCCTCACCTACTGCTAAATTGGCCTTGAAACCATGTGAATTTCTCATCGGAGTATAAATACTTGGGGATATACTTCAACCATGGAACAACTGCAAAATGGATTTTTATTTGATCTAACTTCTTATATCTGCTTTGGGATTGGGAGTATCTCGTCTGCATCAAAGGGCCATGCCTCCAAGAAAAAGGAAATAGCGGCTATAAGCTGGATCTACCCGACAATCTGCAAGTCTGAAGGATGAGTAGATATTAATTCTCAGGATTCTTTTCTCTACTGTTCAAGCTGTTAAAGTTTAGACTTATAATCTTTCAAAAAATAATCTGTATCTCTTATCTTCCTACAAATGGTTTAGTTGTCCTTGAGCTAATTCTAGTGATTACTCGGTTTTGCAGGTTACCGTCTCTCCCTTGCAATGGTGAGAAAATGGGTTACAAATACATTGGGTGGCCAGATACCTCTCATGTTTGAGGCTGGAACGGTAACTCCGCTGTTTCCGTGTCATGCTATAAATTGAAAGGTGTTGCAGAGCCACAAATCCGTTGAGCTACTGCTACTTTCTTATCTTCAGTGATGTGATTCCTCTACATGGCTAAAACAGGACTTAGTTGCTGCAGCACTAGTGGTGCTTAGTTACTGTGCCACTAGGAATAGTATAATAATATATCTGCACAAAGTGAGATGTGATGTCATATGCTCCTATTAAAGCTTAGAGCAATTTAGTCGTGGCCTTGGTGTTAATGATATCCTGCGTGAATATGATCTATACCACAAGGAGCATTTTGTGTAGAAAATGAACGGCTCGGTGACTTTAGGATTCAAGAGCTCTTTATAGTGGAGGATACAGTCTAATCTGCAACATTAGAGATAAAGATATACCACTATGACGTGGATGCCACTAATTTCTGGCCATCCACTCCACTCTCTCTGTCTGTCTCTCTCTGTCTCTCTCTCTCTCTCTAAATAATTTATATAAGGTTATCTACGTAATTGTATAATATATTACCAAGTCAGGAAGGGCAAAAACCTTTCTCACTGAAGATTATTAAATAGAGATTTAGTGGAGAGTCGGTCAGTACCCACCGTACAAAACATGAGGCATCTCCATGAATACCTGCATAACCAATATAATGTGGTGGTCGTCTTGCATGGATGTGATCCTAGGAGCTGTTTATCTGGTGGGTTGAGTCATTCTCAGTGGTATATCTTTTTTCCAGGGCAGATCAATTTGACGAATGGTGGATCTGTGTCCTTTGCTTTTTCTCCTTCTACATGCTGATCAATACGCTACGGATGTACGCGGGCCTCAGACTCGTGCTCAAATTTGTTTTACAGACCCCGACTTTTCGTCCACTTGCGGTAGCCATGTGTCACTCGTTTGTCTTAATCTTTCGGCAGTAGAGTTGGACTAAATGGTTCTGGGTGCCATTATATTATATGATACGATAAGATCTTATGATTTTTTTTTTTTTAAAAAAAAATTAAATTTACTGGTCACTTTATATCCCTATGACCTCAATGGGAGGACTAGAAGGACCGATTTTTGATGTTCCCTTTTTGGTGGTGGCAGTGGAGGTGCTCGCAACATTTATCCAATGGCATGGAGAGTATAGGCCCCATTTTCTGGTCTGCTCATGCATTGCTTTGATTGTGGCCCATCCGTTTCCCTTTACAAAGTAGGTCGTTCTTATTAAAAAAAGGAAGGGTAGGTCATAGAGTTCCAAAATGAGGAAGGAATCGGTCTTCTCCGGTACGATTGTGGCATGAACGTGCAAAGTCCCCCAATGCAATGGCTTTCGCTTTAGGACAAACAAAGTTTATACCAGAAGCAGTAGTGGAAAGCGCATAAATCCTCATTGCTTTTCCTAATTTCTTGTCCGAGCAGCTACCGGAAGAGGAAGGAGATATGCAATCCATCTCGTGTTTTAGATTAGAGAAGCTCTCCCGTTGAGTTAGATCAGAGAAGCTCACCCATTCAGCTCATTATTTATACTAGCTTTGCAGCGTTGCCGTTGTTGGAATCCATGCTCGTGGCTTGTTGCCAATTAATCAACCTTTGACCTGTGATTTTCAATATTTGGTTCTTTAGTGCCGGGAACTGTCCGAAACAAAATGATACAGAGGGTTTAAATCCACTTTTATTAGATAATTGTTTGAACAAAAGCATTTCCGTTTGGAAAGTTTATGTCTCCGGAAGTAGTTTCACCTCGGCTGTTTCTGTGATGGATCAGCTTCATAAATGAGTTCCTATGTTCATTCGGAATAATATGAGAATCGTTATAGTAATGAGATTATGAAGTGTGTCATAACGTTTTTGGAAAAAAGTACAAGAAAAGTCTTAAATCTAAACTTTTCAATTATGCTAATTGAATTTTAAACCTTGTGATGATTTGCCAATGTAATTTATTTGGTTAATTTTAGTCAGAAACCACTAACTTAGATATTGGTTGTCCTGCGTGGTTCGGTCAATATTCATGAAGATAATTTTTTTGATTTTTGAGCATTTTGTATTACATTTTCTGTTTTTCTTTTATGTTTCTTCTTTTCTATTCCTTTGTTAGTTTCTCTAGCTAAGGGTTAGCGAGGCCACTGGCTAACCCTCACCTGCAACAAGTAAGGTGTGGGCAGGAGCTTTTGCCCTTCGCCGATCACAAGTGGGGTCTAGGCAAGGGTGTCCACCCATGCCTCCCATGGGTAAGGGCCTTTGCACCCAAGTCCAAGGAGAGGGTTGTGATGCCCTCACCTAGTTTGGTCGAGGGCTGCCAGCCCCCTTCCCATGCCCATCAAGGGAGTTGCGACCCTTGCCTGGATCTAGGTGAGGGCCCAACACCCTTGTTGGATCTTGGCGAGGACGCATAGGCCTTTGCTAGTCAATAGGTGACGATGTCAGTCATTGCTTGGATCTAGGTGAGGGTGTGCAGGCTCTCGCCCACAACACCCTTGCTTAGAATAAGTGACCCTCGCCTATGGCTAGCGATAGTCGGGTGGCAACCTTGTGCGATTCAAAGTTGTAAAATAAATAAATAAATAAAGGAAAAAAAATCATTAATTTTTTTTTTAAAGTGTAAAATTTGTCTACATTAGCTCTGGTCGAGTCACATGGCTAAAGTTTATATCAACAATTTTCGACTTAAATTGATTAGATAAACTGGTTGGTGGTTTTGAGCTTCTCTTACTATAAAAACTAGCTAAAACGGTAGGACTTTCCCTCATAATTATAAACCAACCACTACCCCCTTTCACAATTGTTGTGGGAGAACCTCAATAATCTCTCCCTCACACATCGGGAAGCACAACAACCCGTAATTCTCCTGTGTAACTGTTAGATCCAAACTTGTGGGCAAACCCAAGCTCTAATACTAGTGTTGGGTAGTCTTGGGCCTTTCTTGCCTCAAGAACTAGCTTAAAAGATGAGACTTTCATTCACACTTAAAATCGATCATCAACTCTTTTTACAATCGATGCAAGACAACCTCAACATGAACTACATTAGCAAATCGTTAAAAAATATGGGATTCAATTGGTACAATTAAAAAAATTAAAATTGAATCGAATAACTGCAATTTGCGAACATTTCTAGATGACTCAATTTTCGGAGAATCTGATTTTATCTTTAGTGAGGATCGCAATCATGAAAGCGGAGGATGGGTGTCCCGTGCGACATTGATGCCTGTGAAATCAGACATCTTTTATAGTCATGATATCCCTTTACCGTCGACTTCGAGTAGTGGGTGCGCTTCCATTCACTAATTCTCTTAAAGAGTACCCTTGAAATTGCTCTTTAGCGAAATGGCTCTATCTTTTTGTCTTTTCCTTTCCCGTGACTGTTGAGAATAAAAGCTCGAATCGGCTTAAGCTAGATGGAGGAAGTCCTTCGTCCTTCGTTGGCGTACTGCTCTCTAGATTCCCATTCAAGCATTATCAGAAAATGCACTTCGGTGCGCGATAGTGGGACCTGATGGGTATTTCCTTGTCTGCCTCATTACTGTGATGATTGTCAATTCCTGCATTTGTAGATTCCTCGTGTAATCGGATGGTACTCTATGCTTGTCCTTTTAGAAGAAAAAGAATCCCCCCTAAAGTTCAATTCGAAGTCGTGTTCCGTCACCCCAAAACAAGGAGACAATTCAAAGCCACAAAAAAAAACAAAAAAAAAAAACAAAAAACAAAAAAAAAAAAACGTAAAAAACAAAGAGAATTTTGCTGCAAAAGCAGGCTAGCAAGAACTTGTGCTGGTTTCGACCAAAAAAAAAGAACTTGTGCTGGGTCTATGTCTTAGCATAACTTTCTTTTAGTAGTGAAAAAGCTTGTTCCTTTTCACAGACTGTTGAGCACTACGTCGAAGCATAACTTCTTTTAGAGAGCAACGGAAGAGAAGTCGAAACCTGAAATCGGAAAAGCAAAAACTACCAGGAGAAAAAGGAGAAAATTCAAGGGGAAGTGCTAGGGCGCGGGACAAAAGTACTCCTTTCTACTTCTAGGATGCTCCGTGTTTCGAATCAGCAACCAAAAGGGAAAGCGGAAAAAGGAAAGTACTAAGCTCGAAAACGACGTGGCTTGAGCCGTGCGACCAGCCCATAATGAAGCCCGGTTGATGTGGCGCTTCTGGATCGGCCCACTACTGCTACGAGGAAGAGAAATAAGCCCTTCTCGTTTTTGGGCCGCAGTGGAAATGGAACCCGAGTCCTATGGAGAGAGCAGGCTTCGAGAGGACATGATATCTTGACATTAGTTTTTACATTAGTCTTTAGATTAGTAAAGTAAGGAAGAAAGGGGGGTCCCAGATGACCAAAGTCTACTGATGATCGAAGCTCATGTAAAGCATTGCAGAAGTGGTTGGCAAAGGCAGTGCCCACCACCACCAGGCACACGGCTCGATGGTACGGGAATTGGGAGATGGGGACGTTAGTATTATAAGTACAGAGTTCGGCTCCCATGCTCTATGACGAGACAAAACAAAAATCTGAGAGTTAAATGAGAATTAGGGTGCATTCATTTCGTAGAAAATGAATGATGTGAAAAATATAATGGAAATTTTCTTTTATCACCCACGAAAATAGTTAGACATGGATTGTAATCGATGATAAAAATACTTTCCATTAATTAATTTTTCTAAACGACGTGATTAATCATTTTTTAAAAAATATTTTTCAAATTATATTTCTTTTTGAAACGAACGCATAGGATTGGGAAAAAAAAAAAAAAAAAAAACCGGTGCCCCCACGCGTTTACTTCTTTTTGGACCGCGTTCTTCCTTTGGGGTCAAACTTAATGAAAGTTGGGGTTTCTCCAATCGAGGTAGCATTGTCCGTGCTCGCTGCGACAGCGACTCGAGCTTGCTCACCGGCCCAGGAAGTCCACTCCGCACCTTGGCTGCGAAAGTTCCGCATGGAATTCAACTTACAAATAATAAACAAAAACCCCCATTTCACTAGATTTTTCCAAACTTCTCTTGTCATTGCTAATTTCGTAAGAGGTTTTCCACCGTCTGGTCTTGCTATAGGACAAGGATTAGGTACTCCTGATACTCTAATTGAATTGGTCATTCGATTCACTTTAAAAAAAAAAAAATTACGAATGGTTGAGTTAAAAACTTGCTGAACAAAATAGCCATTTTTATATTTTGCGACCTTCCCATAAGGGCTCGTGCGTCCACTGTAAAGCAACTCTAAATGTCTTAACTTAATACAAAGCATCATTAGTTTTTGTTGAATCATTTAGGTTTCATTTGATTGCATGAATTTCTAATCATGATAGGATTTTATATGATGAGATATAAAATTCATAGAATTTACTATATCCAATACACTTTTTGATGATTCGCAATATTAAAATCGAATATTTTCACATCATATCATGTTTATTGTTTGATGTGAATGGCATATTGGTGTAAACAAACCTAAAAATTGCACAAACGAAGATAATAAGAATTTCTCACGATAGTCTTGTTTCATTTTTATTTGCTTTTTTTTTCCCTATTATTTTTTTTTCTCTTTCCATCATTCTCCAATACAAACTTATTAAATATTAAAACATATTAATATGCCTAGAATACTAAAATGCGTAAAATACGCAATGAATATAAATAGTAAATATATATTGATGTATATTGAATATGTATTATGAGATAAAAAGAAATTCAAATATACAAATAAGAATAGGAATAAATAAATAAGAAATTGATTTTTTTGTTATTTTGGATATTCTTTTTATATTAGAATTCAAATATTTATTTAAGTTCAAAAATTATTTTAATTTTATTCATTTAAGAAATTTATTATTCTCGAAAAATAACTATTATATAATGGAAATTTAAAATCCTATCTACTTTTATACCACACATGCTATGATATATTTTTATACGGATTATAGTTTTCTTATATTCGACTTTATATCGTCTTAGGTAGGAACTAAATATTAGATATGATAAATATCTTATTCTAAAATTTATCCTGATTACCAAACATGACCATATTGTTTTTAATCTCACACTATTCCGCGAAGGCCTATCGTGTATTGTAACCCGATATAAAAACTATATATATATATAACCCGATATAAAACATATATATATATATATGATACCCTAATTGTTGATAACCTATTGCGACCGAAAACAAAACAATCGCGATAATCTAGGACACTTCACAAAGGCTCGTGAGATTTCGTCGTGATAGTCGGATTCATCTGATCCATAAGATCAAGCAGTGACCATGGCATTGAGATTCGCCACGGTCCAGCGTTTACTCCACATGGACCCCGTGCGCGGCGAAGGAATTCAGGGGGACGTGCGAACGAGCGCGGCACGCCACGTGCTCGTCCACCTTCCCCGTTCCAGATCGCGCGTTCATACGGACACCATGTGAACACGGGAGGGAAGTGGCGGGCGATTCCCTCTCTCCGCGACCGGATCGCCGATATTTTGGACTACCGACTCCTCCGAAAGAATCAAGACACGGGAACTTTGTCAGATTTCGGTCTCGGGATGCAGAAAGAAAAACGAAGGCCCATGTCGCTCGATGGGCCTCTCTCTGCTTTGCCGCTTTTGGACTCCTGGCGACCTTTCAACTCTTTTCGTTCCGCTCCTCTCGCTTTTACCCTTTTTCACGTTTCGCTCATGCCACAAGGCTGTTAAGCCACTTTTCTGCCGCTTTGCGACATGGGAATGGAACCGTGCAGATCTCTCCAAGCAAAAGATTTCGTCCCGTACCCTCTCCCCTGATTGGAAGACGACGTATAATCTCCCTGCACCTGCACTGGGGGGAACTCTCTCTCTCTCTCTCTCTCTCTCTCTCCCCTGCCTTGTCTTGGCTTTGTCCGAGCTGTCATGGGTCAGTCTCGAGATGGAAAAGGAAGAATGGGATATCTGATTGATGGCGGGGGAAGGGGAGAGGAGTGATGTGGTCAACGATGTTTTGTTTTTTTATATGCAGGCTTTCCACATTGACTGTAGGGGTCCACTCCCTCTTTTTATTTTTATTTTCCCCCTTAGTTCGAAATCTCTTATTTTTAGTTTAAAAAGTCGAAGCTGCGGAAAAAGGGAGATTTCGAGCCGAGAGAGGGAGAGAGAGAGAGGACGCAATCATCGCAAATTTAGGGGGTCAGAAGTTAGGTGTTGAGTGCTTGACGTGTTTAGACAAACCGCGGTCAACCCTTCTTGATAGCGTTTGAATTTAGGGGGAAAGATATCACATCCAGCTTAGCTGCTAAACCCCACATGGAAGCGACGATATTCTTCCCTTTCAAATAGGTATTGATTTTCATAAAAAAAATGCATAGCATTTTGAATTAAGACGCGATCCTACTACGGTCCATTCCACCTGCGTGGGCAACAGTTTTGAATGTTGGGAGTTTGAGAATCTTCTCTTGGATTTAAAACTTCTAGATCTCCC
This sequence comes from Eucalyptus tenuipes, assembly GCA_014182365.1. Taxonomy (NCBI): domain Eukaryota; kingdom Viridiplantae; phylum Streptophyta; class Magnoliopsida; order Myrtales; family Myrtaceae; genus Eucalyptus; species Eucalyptus tenuipes. Next base: position 22,818,755 of record CM024538.1, on the reverse strand, counting down.
CGAACCATAAGCGAAGAGTCAAAACTAAGATCCGTTCTATTTGGGGCGACTCCCTTTACCATGAAACTCCAGTGACGGGCGACGACTTTTATTTCGTGTGAATTGGATCGCTGTTTCCAATGCTTTTCTGTCCCTAACCTTGAAAGCAGACGTGTCTAGTGGCTCATCTTACTCCCTCCATTCGGCAACCATACGTCATAACCAAGATTGATCTTATGGAAACATTTAACCACACATTATCCATGATTGATGACACATTGATAGCAATTATCACATGGTGAAACTTTCATGGACGCAATTTATTTGCACTTAAGTCAATGCACAATTCGAAAAAAAACGCAAGTTACTAAAAATCATTGAAAGCATTTGTCAAAAAGTATCGACATATTGAATAATTAAGTTTGACAAACATGGTACGTTTTAAATGTGGCTACTTTTGAATAATGTATGTAATCTGATATTTTAAAAATTAAAATGCTTACCTTGTGAAATATTTTCACAAAAGTGTCCCGAATATTTTGCTTGCAAGAGCCTAAAAATTAAAAAGATGAAGCGAGTATATACAGACTAGGTTTAGCATCTTAGGACAGAGCGAGTGCTGAAAACCAAAATAACCATTCTTTTGTTCGGTAGCTGTTGTCTGCCGCATCCCCATTTTGAATTCCCCTGTTCTCACTTCTCCCCCTTCCTCTCCTTCCTCGTTCACATCTCTCTCTCTCTCTCTCTCTCTTCCTATCTCTCTCTGAATCTGACTATAAAGCCAAAACCCTTTCTGCCCCTCTTTTCCCGTCCTTCCTCTTCACTGTTCTCCCTGGGTGGGTACATGACTTTTTCTCTGCATTTCTCTGGCTCACTTTCTTGTAACAGAGCGTAGAATTTACACTACCCACACAGGGTCCTCGAGTCTTAAGTCTCGACTCCTCTTATAGCGACCTTACTCTGCGCTTCCTGTTCCTTCTTTCCTCAACATGCAGAGAAAAGCCATGGCCGTCACTTCCAGGGCAACGAGAACGACGGGGACGACACCGCCGTCAGAGCTTCAGATCCCCAAGAGATGGAAGGACAGAGAGACAAGCCCGGAGAGAACCAAGGTCTGGGCCGAACCCTACAAGCCCAGCAAGGGTAGCGCCGAGAGAAGAGTCCCCGTCGTGTACTACCTCTCCAGGAACGGCCAGCTCGAGCAACCCCACTTCATGGAAGTTCCTCTCTCTTCCCCTGAAGGACTCTTTCTCTCTGGTAATTTACCTGGTTTCTTTCTTGTCTCCTTTCGCTTGTCCTTTAGTCACCGCTTTGATTGCGGATGTTATTGGAAGAGAAACGAGAATTCGAAAGCATTTGGGTGTGTCTGAGGCTCTGAGCAGCGGCGGCAACTTTTGGCTCTTACAGTTTGTTTGTCTACATTCACTTGGCAATTGCAAATGTTTCAACCCCTGTTTGAACTTTCGACATTCGCGAGGGAAACACACAAAACATAGGCGCTTACCCAGTTTCTATTTTCTGTGGAAGTTTTACATCGGCGATACAAGCGCTTCTTTAACTGAAATTTTCTCTTCGGTTTGTTCATCTGGAGCTATTTTCTCGGTAATCGAGCGGGATTTGAAAATCCAGTTTCGTTCAGTTCAGAAACGTGCATGATAAGGATACGCTCACAATGTCTATTTCTCTGTTTCGTTTCTCAGATGTGATTAACCGCTTGAACCTCCTCCGTGGCAAAGGCATGGCCGCCATGTATTCCTGGTCTTCCAAACGGTGAGTTTTCTCAAGAAAATATGCAGTACAACATCGACTGATCTTCTCTTCATGTTCTGTTCCATCGATCCTGGCGGACTCGTTACAACTTGAAATTCCCCGAAATGCAATTTGCAGGAGCTACAAGAACGGCTTCGTGTGGCACGATCTGGCTGACAACGATTTCATCTACCCATCGCACGGCAAAGAGTACGTGCTCAAGGGATCGGAGCTCCTCGAATCGCCTTCTCCGTCGTCGTCTTCTTCGACCGCGAGGCCTCTCGAGTCGGTGTCGTTCCGCTCCCCGAAGCCGATCAACACGCCGAAATCGAGCGACGAGTCGGACTTCCCGGTCGTCGCTCGTCGGCGGAACCAGTCGTGGAGCTCGATCGACCTCCACGAGTACAAGGTCTACAAGGCCGACTCCAACAGCGAGTCGACGCCGAAAGCGGCGGCGGACGCGTCGACGCAGACGGACGACAAGAGGAGGCGAAGGCGACACGTCAAGGAGAGGGAGAGCGAGATTCGTGAGCTCCACGGAGATGGAGCCGACAAGGCGGCGGGTCTCAGTCAAAATCAAAATCCAGGTCAAAATCAGACGACGGAGCTGAGCAGGGACGAGATCTCACCGCCACCGTCGGATTCGAGCCCCGAGACGCTGGAGACCCTGATGAAGGCCGATGGACGGCTGATATTAGGCTCGGGCGGAGGCAAAGAGGACGGACCGGATCGGGCGGCGGGGAACCTCCCAAGTGGCAAGATCAAGGCGTCGTCGGTGCTGATGCAGCTGATATCGTGCGGCTCCCTCTCGTTCAAGGACTGCGGAGCGACGTACATAAAAGATCAAGGGCTGTCGCTGATCGGGCACTACAAGACGAGATTGCCCCGCGGAGGAGCAGCCGATAACAGCCGCAAGCAGGCGGCGGGGGGCTCGGCGAGAATCCCGGACTTGGCGGGGGTAAGATTGGAAGATAAGGAGTACTTCAGCGGCAGCGTGATCGAGACCAAGACGAAAGAGGAGGCGGTAGGTCCGGCATTGAAGAGATCGTCTTCTTACAATGCCGATCGGTGAGGAGCCGAGGAGCTCTCGTGTTCATATTTACTGTTCTTTTTCTTCTTTCTTCTTCCTTATCTTTCCGAGCAAACTCGATTAGAATTACAGCTTAAAGCATTTTGGTCAGGGCCCTCTTCGTCTTTTGCCATGTGTATGTAGCTTCAGTTGTTTTTGTTAGTGTAATCTTTAGGGTCGGTGCAACTCTTCGGAACTCTATGAGTAACGCACGTTTACAGTGCTACCATGTGTCGATTTCGGCTCATTTACGTTGTCGTTTTCAATTGCGAGAAATACTGACTTATGTGTATATTTACATGATAATAGATAGCAATTACTAATGGCATATGAAGAGGAGGATCTGCGCAGGCCTCCGATCAAGAATCTGGAAAATGGTTTTATTATTGCGGGAGCATGTTGTCTGGACTCTGAAGTTTGGCTTTTATTGTTTAAGTCAGCATTAGGTCAGAGAACTGTAGGAATGATCCAAGGCTACACTGTGCAGTCACGACGCCTTGCTCCTGCTTCGCCCTTGCTTGTCGAGCAAGTGGAGTTCCTTTTCGCATCAAATGAGCTATGAAGCGAGAGACACTTTTGTCCTCTGCTTTGGACTCTAATCGTTTTGATGCCGGGTTAGTACTAATGGTCTCACATCGTGCCAGCTATTGGCTTTACTGCATTGCCAAATCTTGGACCGAGAATGTACTGTGCCTGTTGCGTTGGTGCGGTCACATTACCTTTTCGACTTGTCTTTTATACGATTAACAGGCCAATAAATGATGGCCGTCATGATGCCATCCCTCTTTAATGACGCAGATCTGATGTTCCGCACTGGATTTTTTGTCTTTAGTTGATATCTTTCTTCTTTAACTTCGTTGTCCACTCTCATTTCGGATATTCTCATGTATTTTGAACATACACGCCCTTTAAGACTTCCGATCGATAGGGGATCTTGCAAATGCAAATGACTGAAAGAGGGTTAAATCAAAGTCGAGGCGAAATGCATGGCGAGGCTTACAAACCATTGAGAAAGAGCTGGATTGTTCTGTCTAGATTTCCTCTCGGCCACCAACAAGTGCGAAACAGGAATAGTAGATTTTGAGGAAAGCGAAAACCAGTAAAATGTGATAATTGTCGCTATATGTCATCGGTGTGCGTAAGTCTGCACCTCATCACAAGATATGTCTGTATAATTAAATAGTTGCCTAAACTGAAACTGGACAGTGGACACAGGTAAAGAGATCAAGGACACTTGTGATGGATGCACTGACATTTTTTGGCATAAAATCCATATTAAAGTACCAAGGAAAAACGAAGAGAAGGGAATGTAACCCTAGAAACCAAGGCGAAATATGAGGGTTGACCAAGGCTGGGCGTTGCGCATTGCAATTTGCAAGGCACGGCGAGCACAGCAGGCTCGTGTACAGAGGAGCAAAAGTTGGTGACGGTGCTAAGGACGCTGATAAAGAAAAGGCTCTCTCTCTCTCTCTCTATCTGTCTGTCTATTGCTTGTCCGTTTTCAACTTGTAACTTTTGGTCATCGCTAACCTTTGCTCTCTTGGTACCTTAATTTTTGGCGTTTAGTCTCGTTTCGTTAGCTTTTCTCTAAGCAAATGCCATAAAAGCTTTGATGATAGGATTGATGATTTGACTTTGCAACGTGGGTGCGTCTAGGGTTTATCATCCCCCTCTTGACTTTTAACGGGCTTTGAGCACTCACGTGCGAGGTTAAAGAAAGCAAAGAATGGGGAGAATGCTGTGCTAATTTCCATGTATAGCTCCTGAAAATCGAGGAAGAGAGCTCGGAGAAGGAGAAGGTTCACCGTCCCAAGAGAACTGAGTTTCCATGACAAATTTTGAGTATCAAGATATCATGTGTCTCTTCAAGAAACATTATCTCGCACTCATCTCGCCCGGAGTCAGTTTTATGAGGATCGAGGAATGGCCGGGACCGTGATAATCCTCTGAGCAGTGGTACCATTGTTGAAAAGACCTATTGATACAGAGCGTGCACTCTTATCAATGCATAATAATTCTTTTAAGCGGTAAAATTATAGGGGACCACCGTTATAATGAAGATGTGCGTTTAAATATTCTGACGATTTCCTTATACTAAACCTGGATTTTTACCTATGAAAACATGTAATAGAAGAAGTAAATAAGGGTATGGAAAAATTTGAACTTATGAAATTTTACTATAATACCATGTTGAGATTTTGTGCACAATTTTCATGTAGAATTATGTAATTAAGGAGACAAACAGAGACCTACAAATATTTGAACTAGGAACCTTGGCTCTATTGTGATGTGAGAGTGTGATTTTCTTGAATTATTTATCATACAATATAAATATTTATACAAGGTATTGCTTGATAAAAAGGGAAAAAGGAAGAACTAATCAAATATCTCTGACTAAGAATCAAAAAGTAAATCCTAATAAACGATAAGAAAGACACCAACTATTAAAAAAAAAAAAAAAAACAAAGTGAATCTTGACCATGTATAAATATTTGTATTGTATAATGAGCAATACAAGCAAATCATGATTTCTCGCATAGTATTAAAGCATGAGATCTTGGCTTCACTTCACTTAACTACCTTTTTGTGATTTTGATTGGGTGAGTTATCCAATCACTTGGCGATCAATTACTTGTCACTTTGCCGAAGCTAAATATTGCACTATGGCAATATGGCAGTTGAGCACTTTACTTGCATCCCTTGGATATTGCACAACAAAGCAATGGCTTATTATCGGGACAATCGAGTTGCCTTATACACTTCACAAACAAACAAAACACATCAAAATTGATTGTCGCTATTTTGAAAAACATGTGCAAACCTTTGTCATTAGAATCAGGTACATATCTATTTGACTTCAATTGATAGACCTTCTTAGCAAGGCATTTGGTCGAGGTCGGTTTACATTTTTGGCTACACAAGTTGGGCTTTCATGACCTCCATGTGTCAACTTGAGGGAGAGTATTAGGGAAGATTTAATGAAGATTTACTTTGTGTTTTTTTTTTTTTTATATTTGGAGTATCTTTTATCATTAGTTAAGATTTGCTTTTTATTTGTTAATTAAATAATATTTGATATATCTCTTATATTTAGCCATAAATTTGCTAGATTCTTCTTTTCCCTTTTCTGTTAAGCAGTACCTTATACAAATTTTTTTATTGTACAATGAGCTATACAAGCAAATTACATTGTCATATGGTATTATAGCATGATGTCCCAAATTCAAATATTTTCAAACTCCTATTTGCTTTCTTAGTTATATAATTCCACGCTTTGAGCTTAGATCAAAATCTAGCCTACACATGAGGTAGAATGTTACATGTATGATAATTGATACGTAACATTTTGCTCCATCTATAATTTTGTGGACATATGTTGACTTCCTTAAAATTCAAACATTTGATAATTTGACACGCATATATACATACATGTGACGTTTATACATTAACTTTTAGGAAGCACCTTTTCAAAATATTTATAAATGTATGTAATTATATAGTTTTTGCCATAAAAGGGAAAAAGTACCTTTTGCTTTTGTCGGATAATAAACAAATAGGGCTAAGATTCTAGCTATTTGAGATGACACCAGCAAAAAAATTAATGCTTGCGACTTTCTTGCCTGAAACAATTTTCTTTTTTCTTTTTTAAATTTATTGAAGAAGTCCATTGTGACTTTACTTTTTTTTTCGTCGAAAAATCCATGTGACTTTAGATGTTAGGTGACAGGATTTTCTATTTGGTAGGTCATGACAAGGTGATCATATCTATTTTAAGTGCTATAGCGGGAAATGTAAAATTGGGGACCCGGCCCAGGTCCACCACCGAATAAATTCGTTTCGTCAATTGTCACAAGTCGGTGCACTACGGCCCAACCGAGGTGCTTTGCACGTTTGACCACGGCCCCTCCCATGGGGTGCTTGTCACATAAAATCTTTCCATTCCAATTCAACCCCATCAGCATGCCTACGTACACACACACACAAACACACGCACATGATCGTTGTTCATATATCTAAGGATTTTTTTTTTTTAACATTCAGTTCACAGTAATTTACGTATTGGTTCAACATGACGTTTTGAATTACTTGATTTCAATTGCTCCTCCGTTGCCTCAGAAGGACCCCTTAATTCTTCAAAAAGTGAAGAAACTCAAAAATAAGATGTAAATGAATCGATTGCATAGATTATGATAGCCGGCACAGTTTTTAATGCTTGAAAAGTTAATCAGACAAGTATTACATTTGATCGATGGCACTTGTATTGCTGCAATAATATCATTCCTTAATTGCGTTTTCTTTGTCTGGAGGAACCTGCAAAAGTGCCTGTCATACCTCCTTTTGTTTTCTTCATATTTAGAAATTCGTGGGAGCACATAAACAGAGAACTTAGTTGATAAATTTGAAGAATATACAATGATATTCTGCATACAAGTTATTTCGGAGAAATTGCCCGAGAAATTCCCTGAACGATCAATATGTAATTCTGGCTCTATAATTTATTTATTTGATCTATTAGAATGAGCCTAGCCAATAACCTTTTTGCTTTCGAAATTAGTTCAATCGCCAGATCTTTATTATAAATTAATCCAATTGAAAACGTGTGATAGCTTGAAATTTTACCTTGGATTAAGATTTTCAGGGAGCCTAAGATCTAGGTTGCACCGACACGGACACGCGACACGTGACACGACACGACACGCCGACACGTCATTTCTCAAAAGTAGAGAATTTCAACACGTTCCGACACGTTATATATTAAATAAATATTTTAATATATAAATGCATAAATAACTAAATAATAATAATAATAAGAGCCTAGAATTAATCTATACTAAAAATATTAATCCTACATTTGTTAATATAATTTATTATTTTAATTTGACAAATTCAACTACATTTTATTATAATAATCCATAAAACTTGGAGGAAAAACAAGTAATCCACGTTCCACTATTAAATTTAAAATTTAACAATAAGAAAAAAAAAAAATCAACATTCCATCATCAAATATAACAAAAAGTCATTCATCCACATTATCCACTTCTTCCAAAAAAAAAAAAAAATTATCTCCGGCTCATCAAGTGAAAAATTTGCAACTTCAAGCACCCCAACATCTTCAAATGAGTATTGGAAATTTGTTTTAGCTTTTATTATTTTTATTTTTATTTTTTTTTCATATATTTATATTTAGACCCCATAAATTTTGGAAATTTGTAAAAATAACCCCGTGCATGTCGAAGTCACGTGTTGGAATTTCCAACTCGCGTGTCGGAGCGTGTCAGAATGTGTCGGAGCGTGTCGGACACGTGTCGGAGTATCGGACACGACACGAAGGGTTCCGGAGAGTGTCCATGCAACCTAGCCTGAGATTAGGAGTGGAACAACGCGTAATCGTTGACTATCATACTTTCGTCCCGTTGTTTTGACCCGTCAAGTCTCTCTCCCTCTCCCTCTCCCTTGATTTGGTTCCACGAAGGTAAGCTGTGCCGGCCTCCGACCATCTTCACGTGTATCTTGCACAAACTTTCTGAGCTTCGGAAACCTCGTTGTCCTCCTACACTTTAGGCTTCTCTTTCTGCGAAACTGCTGGGAGTTGTTCCTCCTTTTCTGGTCTGAAGCTACATAAGAAAAGTTAGAATAACTTTTCTGATTGGTCCAAGCTCAGACCTTGTCCAGGACTCCGACAGTTCGGATGCGAAAGTGCAGAGCGCGCATCATGACTAAAATATACAAACCGCGTGTTATGTTTATCCTGAACGTGGAAGCGTCTGCCACTCGGAAGTTGACTTGCTCCAGATAATTAAGATCTGTTCGATGAGATGGACTCGGGCATTCGGCATAACGGGAAGAATGTAAAAGCACGACCGTGGTAGGAAGCTGCCGTCCGTTGCGGGTGAAAGGTAAACACGCGAGAGACTTGCGTTCGGGTCTCAGCAAAAGCAATTTTCTTGGTTTGAACACCAGGGGGCCAAGTGAACGAAAAGTAACACCGTAGAAGTGAACGAAAAGTAACACCGTAGAAAACACGGGTGCGAGTCTCGGTGAAAGGTGACGTTCTTGGGATCGCAACGGTGGACGTAAAGCATGGGATTAGTCTCGTGTCTTAAGCGACCCAATGTGTTTTGAGTGATTCTACAGTGGTCTCGTTTCGGTGGATCGGGCGCGCTGCCAAAAGAGCGGCAAATGCCCTTGCCGAAGGGGCACTTCGGATGGCTCTTTCTACACTTGCTTGTATTTTTTGGTCCCCACCTTTCGTTGCTGATGTAATCCTCATGTTTACAACGGCTGGCTTAAGACTAGTTGGACTCATAGGTTGGGCCTAATATGTTGTCCAAGTTTGCACGTGACAAAAAATTTATTTAAGAATTGGACCGCCATGGGGACTACGATCGTCGCTTTACTACAAGACTCTATATACAATGTCGAATTTAAGTTTGGCAATATCGAAGATAGAATCTGGGTTAGGTATGCTGTTGCAAGTTAGTTGCACGATCTTGACCAGATCTATTTAATTACATTTGCCCATGCAAACATTTGAATCATAATTGAAGGTTTAATAATTGGTTGAGTTAACCAAGAGGAGGAAGAATGATGTTTTCCTTCTGAAATGTTGCAAGTAGACAACCATGTTACGTTGAGGATAACAAAGCCGAAGCGAATAAAACGCCATGGGCGGGAAGAGAGAGATGCGTTAAATTTCAGAGAGCAAAAAGCTCACGTTTCATTTTGGACTTTTCTGCGAAGAAACTCGTAGTCGTCGTTCTGGTCGAGATGATAGACGATAATTCATCATTTCACGTTCAGAAGGACACCAAACAGCGAGATCCATGTGAACAGGCAGTATTCTCTTTACACGAGGAAGGCCAAATGAGTATAGCTCAAGCCGCTTTAAGAGAGAGAGAGAGAGAGAGAGAGAGAGAGAGAGTTCCCTTTCCTCTTAAGTCGGGACTCAATATAAGAAAAAAAGGAACATCACAGGTGCGCGTCCCACGCTTGCGATCAGAACTTACAAAACAAAAGTCGACTTGCAATGGTTCCATGTATGGTATAAAGTGAGTGTGGCAGCAGGAAAACCAAAAGCCTTCAGGCGGTTTGGCAATCGGGAAGAAGTTTCCCTCCCCAACCCCAAACGACCAGACAACGAGAGGAAGTTATATCCGCGTTTCAAACAATAAGACTCAAGAAGAAAAGGAACACGAGTGGAGGAAGCACCCCAAACATTCCTCGGTTTAGTTTCCTGAGCTCAGTCGCTCGTGGAAAGTGTTGGGTAATTGAGAAACAAAAGTATATTATACAGCGGTGACCCGGACATTCAACTTTCTTTTAAATTTATTTATTATTTATTAATATTCTTGCATTTCAAAATTGAAATTTGTTAGGGTGATCATCACGTCAAGCGAATTCAATTGGTCGAATCATATCACTGTTACACTATATTTTTTGCAAAATAAAAAGTTGTCTCCAAAATAATTAGTCAAGTAATTAAGTGCTTAATTTATTTTTTATCACGATTATCTTGGTTTGGATGCGGTGGATTTCTAATTCAATTTACAGCTTGCATATTGAGAATAATTTAGAAGGTCACGCCTAAGCCCGTGCCCTGGGCCTAGTAGACATTTTTTGTATGGTTCCCGAAATGTGGTTGCTGAAATAATTAGAAATGTCAATTAGTTTAGCATCACCTTAGATAATGCAACGCTATCATTTCCCTAGTAAGGATCTAGTCTAATAAGCTAAATCTCGTTTGCAATAGTATTTTTTTTCTATGTATGGTGCAGGTGCTATTGCATTTACTTGTTCGTGTAAGACGCTCCACTAGTTTTATGGTCCTATTACCATACTTGGGTGGGCTCAATACGTTATATCCACAGGACTTGAGAACCAAGAGTTAGAGGTCCTCTACATGACACAAGAAATGCAAATTGAGAACTTCTTCTAGATGCAAGAACGAGGTGGAATTCCACATACAAGATGTTGAAGAAGATGTGCCATGAGATAGGTGTGTTGACACAGCAAAAGTCTAAACTGTGATTTACCGTTTCAATAATGTCGATCATATTAGTAAATAAGAAGGGTGCTCGTGAAATTGGCCTTCCTAAATTTATGATTTTATGTCCAAAAAGGGGCCCCAGCCAATTATGTGGGGCCCAACACATGGGCTTGACGAGTGGCCGATCTTAGTCATACTTGCTATGTCACGTAAATAATTTACTTGATATGTGCGGTGGCAATATTGAATCTTTCTCACTCCAAAAATTAACTCTAAAAATTAGCTCAAGAGATAAAAATTTTCCTCATATTTATAAATCGATCACTAATTTTTTTCAAAATCGGGATAGGACAATCTCGACAAATTTACTATAGATCTATAGAGATTAATCGGAGTCAAAGGATCTCGGATCCGTGGGAAACAGGAAGCAGGTGAGCCGTACATTCAATTTTCCAGCAATTGACCATTGAGATTTCAAGTGTGTCCATTTAAAAAAGTGCAGTCACGACAGAGTGTCTTCTATTGAATTCGCTTTCGCTAGGCTGCTGTCGCTAAACGTTGGGAATCTTTTGATTTGTCAATCGTTCCCATAGCGGCGCATCGGCCACGTTCTTCCATAACGCGTGACTGCAACTTCCTCGGGCCCGCCCTCGTATGGACCGCCTTTTGGTATTTTACCTTACTTTTTAAGCTTTTTGGACGGAGTAAGAAACGCGAGCCAGTTCTTAGAAGCTTTGATATACCCGTGTTCTTAGGTTCTGGCCTCGGATGCCATCATCAATTCAATCGTGATGAGCCCTCCTCCTACTTTCTCCACATCCTTCAACGGCTTAAGTTTTCAAAACACCTAATGATGACCTCACCAAATTTTACTTGACATTAGAGTATGAAATCCTGATTTCAAATCTTGTCGGACTTCTTATTCGTCTCATCTATTAAATATATTTATGATTAGTCTTACATCGAAGTTTGATCTACCGTGTAAGAAGGGGTTACAATATTTAGATATTAAATCATATATTTATTTAATAGTTGAAGTATTCAAAATCGGTTGAAAATGCTTCCACCACTCAATACGCAAGTCCGGTCCTATCCTTCCTAGTTTGTTGCAATGTCAATTGATTTGATTTATTAGAATAGTGAAACCTTTATCATCCATTAATCCTATGCAAAACATGTGACATCTTGAGATAAACCTTCTATTAAGGTTTTTGGGGAGCTTAAGACTACAAGTTTGGCACAATCGTTGACGTCATATTTTCTTCTTGTTGTTTTGAGCCAAAATCTTTTTCTTTTAATTTGTATATGTAGGCTGCTGGTTGTGGACTTGAATATGTCCTAAAACTATTTTGTTTGAATTTGGAAATTAAAACATCGGGAGTATTCCTTTCTGGGTGCAGAAAAAAAATTTACACTTAGAATTAGTGGGACCTTCAAGTGGGGAGGATAGACTCCACCACATTTAATAAGGGATGTTTGAGGAATTGGTAGATCGTTATAGTAGCCGCTTGCACTGGTAAAGGTGGAGGAGTGGGTGAAACACTCACTCCAAGGTCGATTTATACTTTGTACAATGTCTCTCAACCGATTTGTCGGTCCTGTACCTCTGGTTTTGAGCTTTCTTCCCGTTGTTTTGAGCTTTCAAAACTTTTTCTTTTAACTTGTATACGTAGGCTGCCAATTGGTCATCCAAGTCTTTACATTTGCCAATAAAGGTTCCACGAAGGTAAAGATGCTGTACAAGCCTACGAACATTTTCACGAGTATCTAGCACCAAACATTGAGCTTCAGAAGCCTCGTTATCCTAATCCTTTAGGCTTCACTTTCTGCGAAACTGCCATGAGTTATTGCCCCTTCCTAAAGCTAATAAGAAAAGTCAGGCTCAACGTTTCGACTGGTCCAAGTATAGATCCCGAAGAAAACATGTTCTTTTCCATCTAAAACTTGCCGAACACAGTTTGGATGCAAACTGCAGACCGCGCATTATTTCCAAAGCTAGTCTATTACATAATAGAGAACGTTTTCACCCAACGCAGTGGGTCCGACAATAATTAAAAGCGTAAACCATGTATTATGTGGAAAATGCATGTTGACATATCTGGCACTCGTAAGATTTGTTCCATAAGATCTTGGACATGGGCATCCAGCAATGAAAGAAGAATGTGAAAGCACGATGGGCATAATTATCAAAAAGATCTAATCTATTGCACGGATGACAATTTGGTCTCAGTCTTTTCAATTTGGCCAAATTAATTATAACCTCTTTGATGATTGGCCAAAGTAGTTATTTTGGTTAATTTTAGTTGGATATTATTGACATGGAAAGAAATAAAAGAAAAAAAGAAAAAAATTCAGAAAATTTAAAAACAAATTGCAAAAATCGTCTATGTCAATGATTGCTGGCCAAAATTGGCCAAAGATTTACTGGTAAATTATTAAAAGGTTTAGGACCAAATTTGCCAAATTAAAAAGTTTAGATTTGAATTGACATTCGTACAATATATTCAAGACATTTTTTGGTAATTTTTCCAGCACAATGTATGAATCAAAATTTCATGCTTGGATGTTGTTGAAATCGAAATTGGAATGTGTGAAGTTACATTTTCGTTGATGAGGCTTAACTTCTCTCCAACCCCCATGCATCCGAGTCAAAATTACGTGCTTGGATGTTGTTGGAATCAGAATCAGATAGTAAAGCATTCTTTGTTAGTTGAATTAACCTAGAGGAAGGAACATGGCTTCTCCTCCTGAAATGTTTGAGGTAGAAAGACCATGTCACGTCGAGGATAATAAGGCTAAGGTGGATAAAACACGCATGGCCACAGAGAGAGAGAGAGAGAGAGAGAGAGAGGCGTTATGTTTCAGAGAGCGAAAAGAACCTCACATTTCATTTGCACTTTCTCCGAAAGGTAAAAGTAGTAAAAGTCGTTCCCGTTGAAAAATACACAGCAGCAGCTTCATAATTTCGCGTTTAAAAGAACACCAAGAAATGAGATCCATATGAAAAAGGCCATATGCTTTTTGAACGAGGAAGGCCAAATCAGAGCCAAAGAAAAGACTAGTCCAAGTCGCTGTCACAGAGAGATAGAGAAAGTTGAAGGGTCGGTGTTAGGCGGCGCTCGCAGCATGTGCATACAAAGGTCGATCAACCATTTTTCTTGAAGCTACGCGCATAGGAACAGTCTCCTGCCAAGAAAACACTAAGAGAGTTTCCTTCCCTCTTAAGTAGGGACTCGATAAAGACGAAAGCATTATAGGTGGCCGTCCACCAGAAACATTCAAACACCAAAACGCAAGGTGGCATCCAATGCGTCACATGGGGGGATCTCATCTGATTTGAGTTTGTCAAACACAAGCAAATTAAGCAATCGCGTGCACGAACCTTCCGTTTCATTATTCTGTCTTTCCGCTCCTCCAAAAGTGACTGGGATGCATTTGCCACTAGCCACCACCTGATTCTGTTCGTGGGACCCGATCGATGCCTTGGATACGCTAACTTCCGAGTGATCGAATAGTCGTACAATATTCGTTTTGACGAGGTATAAAGTGACAGTGGCAGTGGGAAACCAAAGTCTCATAAGGCGGTTTGGCAGTTGGGGAGAAGTTTCGGTCCCCGGCTCCATCCGACCAGACATCGATGAGAAGTTATATCCGCGTTTCAAACAACAAGACTTAAGGAGGAAAGGAACACGAGTGAGGAAGCCCCACAAACATTCATCGATTAAGTTTCTTGAGCTCAGTCGCTGCTTGTGGAAAATGTTGGGTGAGTAAAAAGAAACAGAAGTATTTCACACGGCCATGACCCAAATTTTCGCACTTCTTGAATTTCAAACTGCAAGAGGGCAATCATCACTGGGGCGAATTGGGGAAGTTTGATTGGTTGAATTAGACCCCATCAATGACACCCGTGATATCATTATTCGCTAGATTTTTTTTTTGTTTAAATTCCGAAAGTTTTGGTCAAGTGATTAAGTGCTTCATTAGTTTCTTTTTATCATGATTATGATTAGTTTAAATGCGGTAGATCTTTAATTCAAATTACAGCTCACCGTTGAGAATTATTTAGAAGGTCGCATCTAGGCCTAGCATCACGCTAAGCACAACCCAGTTAATAGTCCCATATCGTTACTGAATTGCGGCCGCCGAAATAACGAGAAATGTCAATGAATTTGGTAACTCCGAAAAAGTCATTAGCGTCCCCTGGTATGAATCTGATCTAACAACAAAATCCCGTTTGCAACAGGATTTTCTTTCCGTGTATGGTGCGTGGGCTATTGCATTAACTTGTGTGTGTAAAACGCTCGCCACCAGTTTTATCACTCCCGCTGCCTCTCGTATCTAACCTAATCCGTGGGCAATTCCCGTACATCTATGGAGATTAATCTGACTTAAATGATTTTCCATGCGTGTGAATCAGGAAGCAGGTGAGCCGTACTTTCAATTTTTCTATGAATCGACCACTAATTTCAAGTTTATCCATACAATGAGTGCGGGCGAGTCGCAACTTACGCTCCACGTTTCCCCAATTGGATCGGTTTGCCCCGCTGCTGCTGTTATGTTTACGTCTCTGGAGACTCGTTCCCCTCGCGAAGCGTCGTGATTTGTTGTTGATCGTTTCGTAGTGACGCAATCATGGCGCGTGCGTGACTCCTTCCCCGTACCCACCCCTCGTATCGAATGGTCCACCCCCTTTTTTGTGATTTTAGCTCTTACTTTTTACGAGCTTTTTGGAACGCGTAAAAGATGAACGCCGGTCATTACGAGTTCGGTGTTACCGTGTTCTTAGGTCTCGGCCTCGGATGCCATCATCATCATCAATTCGGGCGAACCCTCCTTCCACTTTCTCTAAGGTCTTCCGAAATGTATTGGATGGTTTCGTCCCATTGCAGTGGTTGACAAACGATTGACCTAATTTCATATTCGATAGTATATTCCACTGAAATTGATTCGCGAGTCACATTGAGAAAGTCGAGTGTGTTAGCATATCCGAATGCCGAATCACGCATTCATTTTAATAACTTAAGTTTTTCAGAATAGATGATAGATGTCCCATAAAATGTTGCCTAGTATTAAAGTCAAGAGTTCCTTTTTGAAATTTAAATATTCTCAAACTCTTTGCTTGTCTCACTTATAATATATTTTTATGGTTAGTTTTAGATCAAAATCCAATCGAGAGTGAAGAGGAGTATTAAAATACTCGAATATTACATCACAAAATTGTCCTCCGAACAGTTGGAACTGCTCACACAAACTCTACGGAATAAAAAGAGTTAAAATATCCGGATACTCTTGAACACACGCCTGGACAACGCCAATGGTGCAAGGGAAATGCTTCTAGAAAAGTCAAAGAAACTACGGCATCGCTCCCTTGTGAGTTGTGACGACTTCCCAGTTTAACAAGCGGTGACGCGCTATCCTCGCTCACCCATTGGCGGCCCACATCGACATTGCCAAATTCGCCCTTCACATTCACGCAAAAGCCACCACAATGATCCCCCCCCTACTTGCTCCCCAAGAAACTCCAAGGGCCCTTTCGCCACTTGGCGTGAGCGTACGGGTCATCGCTCGCCCCTTGCTTCTCGTCCTCTATATATAAGGGTCGCACTCCAACCCTCACTGTCATACTAGTCATCCCGACTCAGCAAGCAAAAGAGGAACCCAGAAAAAAGCAGACACCTCGGTTTCACGTTCTCTACTACAGAATTCCAGAGATGGTGAAGAGAGAGAGAGAGGACACGGAGGTCGAAACCCTGGCCATGGCCAACTGCTTGATGCTCCTCTCCCGAGTCGGCGAGAGCACCGACTCGTCATGGCCGGACCGCATATCCCGGCCTACAGAGCGGATGTTCGCGTGCAAGACATGCAACCGCGAGTTCTCATCCTTCCAGGCGCTCGGAGGGCACAGAGCCAGCCACAAGAAGCCGAAGCTGTCCGGCGACCTCTTCCACCTAGGCCGCGCCGCGGATTCCTCACCGGCCAAGCCGAAGACGCACGAGTGCTCGATATGTGGCCTCGAGTTCCCGCTCGGCCAAGCCCTTGGCGGTCACATGAGGAGGCACAGGGCCGCCATGGCGGAGAGCTTGGCGACGGCCGAAAAGCCTGTGCCGGTGTTAAAGAAATCAAACAGTAAGAGAGTCATGTGTTTGGATTTGAACTCGTCACCGACGGAGGACGACTTGACCTTGCGTTTAGGAAAGGCCGCGTCACCTTTGGTGCTAGATCTCGTTTTGTAGGCCTTAGAGAACGTAGATTGTGTACAAAGCAGTTTTTAGTGGATGCCAGATTCCTTTTTTTTTTTTTTTTTTTTGGGTATTCATCGATTGATATTTTGAACCTGAGTCACTGTATTTTGCATGGACCATTTTTTGTTTCATGAACACATATTATGTCTGAACGAGATGAGTGAGAGGATGATTACGTTCTGCAGTTTTCGTGGTGCCAGCGAGCATATATGCAGCTATAGTTTTCTTTGTTGGGCTCTTTGTTTTATCCGAAGATGATTCGCATCTGGGGTGTGCTCGATGTAATGTCAACGGCAATTCGGAACTGAACGTTAGCGATGCGACTGCGTACGATCGCTTCTTTAGAGTCCTGTCGCAACGAATATTTGGAACGGAGGCAGATTTTTTTCTGTTCACATGGATATACTGCATAAGGAATCGTACAGTGGCACTGATGATAAAAGGGTAATCAAAAGCGAACCAAAAATACTTGACGCGGAATCGTTTCTCTTTCGAGAAACGGACGAGTCTTGGAAGACGGGCGATCATTGGTCCCATTTCCGTTTACGTTCTATTGAGCTGTAAGATTCGCGCCTCATGTGAAAGGGAAAATTCTCGCCTCATTCTCAGTCTCTATAATCTTCTCCGTTGCTTCTGGCTAGCTCGCCTCGTCTGGCGCTGAAGCACATGGCAACCCGTCGTTAATTTTCTCCGGCCACCCAGCATCTTGCCACCTACCTTTATCGTCTTTTATTGTGTCGTACTCCAATCAGTCTTCTTCATGTCTCCGTATTGGACTGGGTTCACTTTCATTCATAATCCATGTGGAGAATTAATGAGAGGCTATATTTGGCCTAAATTAACAGGGCTTCTCTCAATTTTTTATGTGATAGCTGCAAAAGAATGATTAGACTGATGTAGTAGCAAGAGAGAAAGAGGGTGTTGCCTGGTTTTCATTAAGCTGACGATTGGACGTCGATTTATGCTCCAACCATAAGGGTTTTCGTGGGTTAAACTGAACTTGCATTTTAATGAGATTTGTCATTGATCCCTTGTGAAGTTTGTGTGTATTGCTAATAATGGTGTTCTTGATGTTGTTGTTACTATGTACCTTTAGTATTAGCTAGAGAAAAACTTTGTTCACCCGATTTTATTGATAGTGAAGATTTTGGATGGAGTATAGTTTCGTGACCGGGGAGGTTTTTCACATAAAATTACCTTCCATTTGCATACTTGGTAATTGCTTTATCACATTGTCACCTATTAGATTTGCACAAAAGAGGAGATTGTTTTGTTTTGTTGCGCTAATATGATATTGTTAAAGTTGTTATTGTACTCATCACCCCCTTTATCTGCATTCCTTCACTAATGGTTCTTGGTTCGGGGAGGCTTTGAGGTCAGCTACCATTGGCGTGATTTGAGGTCTATGACATGTAACTTGCTACAATTTGAGAGAGAGAGAGAGAGAGAGATGGTTCTTGGTTCGGGGAGGCTTTGAGGTCAGCTACCATTGGCGTGATTCGAGGTCTATGACATGTAACTTGACAATTTGAGAGAGAGAGAGAGAGAGAGATGGTTCTTGGTTCGGGGAGGCTTTGAGGTCAGCTACCATTGGCGTGATTTGAGGTCTATGAGAGAGAGAAGTCAAAATGGGTCTTTGACCCATATTTGATCCATTTAAATCATAAATGGGTTAAATATGGGTCATTTACATTTTGAAGTAGGTTATATATGGGTTACTTACATTTTGAAAAGACTAGTTAAATGGCTCTTAAATGAGTTGAACTTAAAAATCCATTTCCAACCCAAGTCTCACTCTCTCTCTTTTCCCTTTAACTTTATAAAAATATTTTTCATAAAAATCGAAATTAGAATTATTTTTTATATTTCTTTTTCTTTTTTTTTTCTTTTTTTCTTTTTCTTTCTTTTTTTTTTTTTCCTTTCTTCTTCCTCTTTCCTTAGCCGGTGGCCAGCGCAGTGACAGCTGACGATTGACCAAGCGAGGCTTGAGCTCGCTAACCTTAGGCGAGCTCAAGGTCATCGACGATTGGCAAGGCTCGAGCCTCGTCGATCTGGTAAGACTCGGGGCTCAGGCCGATCACCGTCGACGGAGGAACAAGGGGGAAGAAGAAGGAAGAAGAAGAAAGAAAAGAGAAATAAAGAAAAGAAATAATAATAAAAATTCAAAATTTTAAAAATAATTACAAATTCTATTTTTAAAAATATTTTTGGTAGATATATATCCATATACATACCGGAGAAGTATTTTTAGAGAAAGATCGATGTTGTCCACATCAAAATTCAATCAATATTGAAGTAGAAATTCTAAACATTACAATATAATTGTTAACTTAATAAATCACAATTAAGAAGTTACGCATTCTTGCATCCGAGAAGATTTGTTACGAAATTTTTTTTTTCATGTCAATCATTAACTAATCAAATTTTTCTTATCAAGATTTTTTAGAAAGTATTTTTAATTTAAGGGTTTTTTTTTATTTTTTTTATTTACTAATTTTATTTTTTAATTTACATTTTTAATTTGATGTGAAGTTTTTATTCAAGTAACGTGCGTGCGTGAAGAGCTTAAAGTGGATTAAATAGGCATGAGTGGGTTTTTCTTGATGGAGTTAAATATTATTGTGTCTTGATAATATATGAGTTGGGTTGAGTATGGCCATTAAATTTACACTACATGAAAATGGGTTAAAACAGGTTTAATGGGTCAATATGGATCGAACTGTTTTTACCCGACCCAAACTGAACCCAACCCACCCATTTGACGACCCTAATTATCGTTACCGTTGGCAAGGGCTTGTCCTCAAGACTTTGTCAATTGTGGTGGCTGTGAAACAGACATATTAGAGAGAGAAAGTTGCCGTTGGTAAGTAATCTGTTTAGGTTGGTAGTAATTTCATAAACTTGGAGTCATGTAGAACTGTGACACGAATTCAACTCCATGCAAAATGGTAGATGGGAATCAGGCCTTCAATTCCTTAAAATCGGCATAAAAAGTTCGCTTTGTCAAAAACACTAGTGTTTCCTTTCCTTTGAAGTAGGGACTCAATAAAAGACTTGAAAACATTATAGGTGACGGTGACGATACATTGCACAAGTTCGATCAGAATCTACAAAAGCAAAACAAGAAAGCGACTTACAATGTATTAAAAGTCAATGTACAGATTTGAGGGATCCTATCTGATTGAGTTGTAACACACAAGTATGCGCGTGCGCGAAGTTTCCCTTCATTTTTCTTGTTTTCCGCTCCTCTAGAAGTGGCTCGGAATGCATAGCCACGACCCCTGAGCTCATCAATAGTTTAGGTAGACTTTAATCCATGTGATGTGATCTAACATTTATACAATATTATTTCTGACGAGGTATAGAGTGAGAGTGGCAGTGGGAAACCAAATGCTCGAAGGCGGTTTGGCAGTTGCGAAGAAGTTTCGCTCCCCAACTTCATATGACCGGACCACACGAGGAACTTATATCCGCGTTTCGGAAACAAGACTAAAGAAGAAAAGGAACGGTGGTGAGGAAGCAGCGCAAGATTCCTCAGCTAAGTTTCTTAAGCTCAGTCGCTTGTGGAAAGTGTTGGGTACGTAAAAGAAACAAACTATTTTATATGGCGATGACCCAGATATTGCCATTTCTCGAATTTCAAATTTCAAACAAAAAGGGCGATCATCTCATTTCCGCGAAGCAGGGGAATATAACGGGTGTAGCACACACGATATTGTTGTCATACAATAGAGGTCCTCTACATGACACTAGGAGGCGGGAAAATTGTCCAAAAAAGACTAAACCTTTTTAGATTTAGTCAATTGAATCCATCTAGTCAATTTTGATTGGAATTCACTAAAGTGGACGTCGGCCACCCTACATGGCACGACCAGTTTTGACATGGACAAATTTTGATGATATTTTATTTTTCATTTCTTCTTTGATGGCAAGGCGGGCTAGCCTCGCTTGCCAGTCGCCACAGGTGTGGCCTGTTTGGGCGAGCCCTCGCCCAAGTCAAGGCAACCTCGCTAGGTGTCGCCTTTGCCCAGGCACTACTCGAAGAAAATGCCCTAGCGTAGGCGATAGCCAACCTTGCCAGATCTATTGAGGGGAGCCCTCGCCAAGGCTCTCCCTCGCCCAAGCGAGACTTGGCAAGGGTCGGTTGTGCCGAGGCTAGCCCTTGCCCAAGTTAGGGTGGCCTTTCCCGACTTTGCCTTTGACCGACTAGGCCACCTTGGCCTAAGCAAGGGCTGGTCTTGCTAGATTTGGCTTGGTGAGGCTTGACCCTTGTTGGGTCTTGCTTGGGTGAGGGCGAGCCTTGTTGAGCCATGCGTCGCCTATTGCTAGTGGCCGGCGACTAGCAAAAGTCAAGAGAAAGAATAAAAGGAAAGAAAAAAAATCAAAAAAATAATAAACTTTTTGAAAATATTAAAATATTATTAGAAATTGTTCATGTTAGCATTGACTATCCTATGTGGTATTGTTGGCTTCCGCATCAGTGATTTTCGATTAAAATTAGCAAGATGGACTTAATTGGTAAAAAGTGAAAATATTTATGATTAAATTGGTAAAATTGGAATGTTTATGACTAAATTGTTAAAAGTATACTAAGTTTAGAACTTTTTGAACAAATTTCTCTTAGGAAGGCATGTTAAGAAATGTTAAGAAATTCCCTTTAGATGCAAGAACGAAGTCGAATTCAATGGACAAGATGTGGAAGAAGGCATGCAGTGAGAAATACAGCAGGGTTGTTAAAATGTGAAGAGACTTCTTGTAGGTTTTCAGTAATGCAACGCATGCTTTATCGTTTTAAATGCAAACGTATTTTCTTATATATCTTAGATATTATATTTCCATTTCTTGTGATCTTTATTGAGTATTGCAATTTACAAATTAAACTCTTCTTAATTTTTTTTTTCTAAGTTTCACAATAAAGAAGGGTCGAGCCAACCATGCTAGGCCCGACACGGGTGGCCAGTCCTAGTCGCGCATGTCGCCTTTTGTCAAAAACCCGTCAATACGCAATTATGTACATCCATAGAGATTAGTCCGATTCAAAATGTTCTCGGATACGTGTGAATGAGGACGCCGGTGAGGGGAACGCCGTGCATTCAATGTTTTCTAGAGGAAATGGACCATTTGATTGCAAGTTTGTCGATTCAACAAGTGTCATGCGGGTGACGTCACAACTCACGCTCCACCGTTTCCTCTATGGCATCGCTTTCGCCCCGCTCCCCTCGCTTTCCTTTCCGAGCTTTTCGGAAGTTTGACATTAGCCGCGTCCTTTGGCCTCGGCCTCGGTTGCCGTCGTCGTCGATTCGGGTGAACCCTCCTCCTACTTTCTTTACATCCTTCCAAATGTATCGGTTAGTTCGTCCCATTGCAATGGTCGACAAATCATTGGCCCAATTTTATATATTTCGCTAGAATCAATCGGCAAGTAGCATTGAGAAAGTAGAATAAGTCGGTCTATTTGAATACTAAATCACTCTTTTATGTAGAATTGAAAATGAGGGTCCCGATTTCAAAATTCAAAATTTTCTAGATCTTTTTTTTGCGCATCTCATAATATTTTCACGAGTATTTAAGTGGAGTATTAAAATGCTTCAGAAAAAAAATCAATTGGAATTGCTCTTACAAAATTCTACGGAATAAAAGGAGTGAAAATGTCCAGATACTGTTGAACACGCGCCTCGACAACTCCGACAGTGCAAGCGAAAGCTTCTGGAAAATTCGGAGCAACTACCGCCCCGCTCAGCTGTGACGACTTCCCGCATTTCACTTCACGCGGTCACGCCATCCTCGCTTCGCTTCGGTGGCCAGTAGTTGCCACGTTTGTCCTTCACATTAACGCGTCATCCCTACTTACTCGCCAAGGAACATAGGGGCTTTTTCGTCACTTCACTTGGCGTGGGCATACACGTCATGACGTCATCGCTCTCGTCCTATATAAGCGACTCGCGCTCCGCCACACGCTCTCCATCCCAGACATCCCGACTCAGCAAGCCAAAGAAAGAAAACCAGAAACAGCAGACCAGACCGTTCCATTTCGCGTTCCCTGCTACAGACTTGCAGATATGGTGAAGAGAGACAGAGAGGACGGGGAGGTCGAGGCCCTGGCCATGGCCAATTGCTTGATGCTCCTCCCCCGAGTCGGCGAGAGCACCGACTGGAACCGCAGATCGCGGCCTACGGAGCGGATGTTCGCTTGCAAGACGTGCAACCGCGAGTTCTCCTCATTCCAGGCGCTCGGTGGGCACAGAACCAGCCACAAGAAGCAGAAGCTGATCCCCGGCGGCCTCCTCCACCTCGGCTGCACCGCGGATTCCTCGCCAGCCAAGCCGAAGACGCACGAGTGCTCGATATGCGGCCTCGATTTCCCGATGGGCCAAGCCCTTGGCGGTCACATGAGGAGGCACAGGGCCGCCATGGCGGAGAGCTTGGCGGGAGAGGCGGCGAAGCCTGTGCCGGTGTTGAAGAAATCGAATAGCAAGAGAGTCATGTGCTTGGATTTGAACTCGTCGCTGATGGAGGACGACTTGACCCTGCGTTTAGGAAAGGTTGCGCCGCCTTTGGTGCTGGATCTCCTTCTGTAGGCCTAAGAGAACGTGGATTGTGTACAGAGCGGTTCTTAGTCGGTGCCTTACTGTTCTTCTTTTTTGCTATTTTGGATTCATTGATCGATATTTTGAATCAGACACTGCATTTTGCCAGCGAGTACACATGCGGCTATACTTTTCCTTGTTGGCCTCTTTGTTTGATCCGAACATGATCGACATCTGAGTGTAATGACAAAGGCAATTTCGAACTGAACGTAAACGATGCGACTGCATACTAGTGCTTCTTCGGAGTCCTGTCGTGACGAATATGCGTAATGAAGGCATGATTCTCTTCTATTCACATTCATGTACTGCGTAAGGAATTGTACATGGCAGTGGCACTGATGATAAAAGCGTAATCTAAAGCCAACCGTAAATACTTGATCGGAGATCGTTTTCGAGGAAACGGACAGGTCATGAAAGCCGTTCGATCATGGGTCCCATTTCCGCTGACATTCTATTGAGCTGTTAGAAACGCGCCCTATGTCCATGAAAGGGAAAAATTTTAGCCTCCTCAGTCTCTATCATCCTCTCGGTTGCTTCTGGCTAGCTCGCTTCATCAGGCGCCGAAGCACGCGGCCACCATGTTGTTGATTTTCTCCGGCCACCCGGCGTGTTACCACCTATCTTTATCTGTCTTTTCTTGTGTCTACCCTGGTCTATCTTCTTTATGTCTCCCAGTTAGGCTGGGTTCACTTTCATATGAAGGAAGCCCAAAGGCTCTGAGCCCAAATAATAATACATATTGAGAAATAATGGGAGGCTATATTTGGACTAAATAAACAGGGTTTCTCTCTATTTTTATGTGGTAGCTAGAAAGGAATGATTGAAGTAAGGCAGCAGTAAGAGAGAGAGAGAGAGTAGAAAATCTAGAAATAAGGGTGTTGTCTAGTATTCATCAAGCTGACGATTGGAGGTCGACTCGTGTTCCTTGCATCGGGTTTTTCATGGGTTGAATCAAACCTTTGTTTTAGTGAGATTTATCCTTGATCTCTCGTGAAGTTTATGTATGTTGCCAAGAATGGTGTTCATGATGTTGTTATTGCTATGTACCTCTAGTATTAGCTAGAGAAGAATTTTGTTCACCTAATTTTGTTAATAGTGAAGATTTTGGATGGAGTATGGTCTTGTGGTTTTGATTTCCTCATACTGAAGAGGTTTTCTATGTAAATTACCTTCTATTTGCATGCTTGGTAATTGCTCTACTGCATTTTTTCCTATAAGGTTTGCACAAGAGAAGTGATTATTTTATTTCGTTGCGTTAATATGATATTGTTAGGGTTGTTATTGTTCTCCCATTACCCCTTTGGCTGCATTCCTTCATTGATGGGTTTTGGTTCAGGGAGGCTCCAGGGTCGGTTGCCATTGGCGTGATTTGGGGATATGACATGTAATCTCCTACAATTTGAGACAGAGTTGTTGTCAGCATTGGCAAGGGCTTACCCTCAAGTCCTTATCAATTGTGGTGGCTACGAAACACACATAATAGAGGGAGAAAGTTGCCGGTGGTACAAGAAGGAAGATGTTTAGGTTGGTAGTAATTTCATAAGCATGAAGTCATGTAGAATTGGGACGCGAAATTCATCTCTATGCAAAATGACAAATGGGGATCAGGCCTTCTCTTCCTTAAAATCAGTATAAAAAGTTGATTTATAAAATTTGTCGAATTCTTACCGAGCCACTTACTTATGACCAATCTTCATATCGTTTCCCAAATCATGTAAATTGAGGATTTTACTCAAGACTAATCAAAAGCATATAGTCCAACTATAACACGGTAGTACAAAGGGCCTATGTAGTAATAGTCCTATTTAGGAAAAAATGTCAAAAAAGTTCTAAACCTTTTTCATTTATGCTAATTTAGTCTTAAAGTCATAAATCTTTTCACTTGGTGCCAATTTAGTCTTAAACATTTTGACTTGATGCTAATTTAGTATTTTCCAGCTAATTTTAGCTGGATTTTGTTGACTGACATGGCGGTAGTCGATTGACGTGGCACGATCGGCGCTTACGGGGACAACTTTTAATAGTATTTTAATATTTTTTCGATTTTTTATTTTATTTTATTTTATCAACTAGTTGGAGGAAGGAGGAGGAGAAGGGACAAAAGAAAAAGAAAATACAAATAAAAATTTAAAAAATATTAAAATATTATTAAAAGTTGTTAACGTTAGTACTGGCCATGTCATGTCTGTTGACCAGCACTCAGTCAGCAAAATCATGTCAAAATTAGCTAGAATGACTGAATTGGCACAAAATCAAAAGGTTTAAGACTAAATTGGCACTAATAAGAGGTTTAGGATTAATTTGGCACCGATAAAAGGTTTATGACTAAATCGGCATAATTACAAAAGGTTTAAGACTTTTTTTACACTTTTCCCGTCCTATTCTTATTAGCTAAGAGCACTATTTTTTCTTATTAGCTAAGAATTTCAAGCATCTATTTTTAATTTCATTGGCTCCTCTAGCAAATTTAACACTCCTTGCATTCATGCAAAGAAAGGGATTATAAGGAGCCTACAAAAGAAATGGACGATGAGGACATTGAAAAAAAGGGAGACAAGTGAGATTCGGCAAGAAGCTAAAGTTGCTGAGGAGGAACTGGAACCAGAGGTACAACCGCCAGAAGAAGAGATGTCAGAAGATACAGAGATGATAGAAGCTGCAGAGGTAGCAGAACAAACGGTCAATCAATCCGAGGTTGACAGAATTACGAAGAAGATAGAGGAAGAAATGGGAAAAGAGAGAAGAAGATAAAAATAGAACTGATTAAGGTTCTTGATGGTGAGAAGAAAAAGAAGTAACAAAAGATGAGAACATGGCTCAGACTTAGGGGGAGTCAGGCATGCAAGAGCTAGGGCCAGTGCCCAACCCAGTTGTTGATGAGATTCAATTATCTGTAAACTGGTCAATTCGATGAGGGAAGTGCGTGCAAATCAGAAGGAGATGAAGGGAGAAGTTCAAACCTTGAATGAAGGCATGACCAACTTGCAAGATTTGAAACATGGAATGGCCACCTTCCCAGACTTGAAGAATGGATCGGTCACCTTGCAAGACTTGAAGGATGGATTGGCCAATCTACAAGGAGTCGGAAATTATTTGATGACGACTGAACAGAAGCTCCACGCTCTGAAGTGCTATGATCCCATCATAGCCAACTTGGACCATTCTTCACAAAGAAATCTTCCTCATTAAAATGATTTTAAAACATCCTTCCTAGCAACACTCGGAATCAATAAATCTCATTTAAGGATGGACCGTGCCAAGTGCCCTCCCACATGATTGTATGACAATACTAGACCTGCAAATATGATGAGACCGGCCTTTGGCCGGTGAGGTCATATCGACAATAGCCCATGGTCGTCCTCTGCAATTAGAGGGAATTGCTCCAAATTCCCAGTAGAAAGCGATAATTTGGGAATCATCTATACCACACACGGGAAAAATGGCCATGCCAACTAATGCATGGGTAAATCTTTCGGGCTTTGGACCAAATCGCTTAAGCATGGATGGCTCATACTAAGCTCAATCGCCCTAAATCTAAAGATGGGTAACGCAACAGGCCTCAAATATGAGTGAGAGAGAGAAACAATAGCTACATGCACGTTTGGCATAAAATTCTGCGGTTCCATATGTGCAATATATTATCTCAAGATTACTCAACAAGGACCAATGCAGAAAATCTATATAAAACTCTTTTGCTAAGTAATCAATTGTTAGATCTAAAATCAAGTCGGATCCATGCATGATTAATTTCTTTAAGCAGACGGT
This sequence comes from Eucalyptus tenuipes, assembly GCA_014182365.1. Lineage (NCBI taxonomy): Eukaryota > Viridiplantae > Streptophyta > Magnoliopsida > Myrtales > Myrtaceae > Eucalyptus > Eucalyptus tenuipes. The sequence continues at coordinate 22,791,374 of CM024538.1, read as the reverse complement.
GAAGTATTACAAACCTTACCAGGCAAAAATATTTCCAAAAGGCATATTTGGCGTCGCCCGGGTTCGAACCGGAGACCTTCAGTGTGTTAGACTGACGTGATAACCAACTACACCACGACACCAGTCGATGATGTGTGCGACATTTAATTATATATTGACTCAGTTCGCCTTATTAAATCATTTCTCTTGTCGCTGGAAACCCTCTCTCCACCCCGAGATGACATGTCAAGTGCTCTCTGCATGTCTCTCGATAACTTCATCCAGAGCAGCAAAAAGTCCGGATCCGGCAACACTAGAGGTCACGGCCGAGGTTCTGGACCATGCTGCCAACCGCACGAACCCTTACGCCGCCACAAAGGTCAGCTCGCCGTTTCCAATCCGCTCCTACTGTTTCAAGACTCGCAATTTCTGTGTGACGAATCAGTCGTTGATTCGATCCCGTCAAAGCTTCGGTGCCACGTTAAAATTTTGAAGGCGTATTTTGGTTGTTTTTCCCTGAAAAATTCTGGGTTTAGGTGCCAGAGACGATGTGGCTGGCACGATATGTTAAAATCACTACCCATAACTTGACTTGTTGCAATTTCTTCTTCTCATAACGGAACCTGAAGAGCTGATGCTAACCTTGAAATCAGAGTGACCAGATAACTGAAGAGCGATAGAGTTTTGAGTTACACGATGATAAATAATGAGTTTGTGGCCACCGTTCGTAGCTCTACTGAAGACGATTTCGGAAGAAACGAACTCCCTGTTCATAATATAGTAAAGTGTGAATGTTGGACTTCGAAATATCATGAGGAAGAAGCTATAGGTAAGATGATGAGGAAAGCATCTTGTTCCAATACCTGCAATGCTAATGCGATATCTGCTTCACCAACTTTTCATGCTATTCTTCGTAGTTTATCTTCTCGAGATTGACCTACTTCGAGAGGGCCCAGCAATTTCAGTGGTGGCCATCAATTGAGCATGTAATATTTGAATTTGAAGATCAATCTCCAAGGTAAGGACAAAAGAAAGATCGCGCATTCGGCGATGGTGTACTACCTGATCATTAAGGACTCTGCACATATAGAACACTCTAGAAATCCAGCTGCAGGTATGTGCATTGAACTGCAGACATCCAGGTCACTTCTGTATAACTGTATTTCTATACCAAGTTAGTTAGCAATAGCAACTGCAAAATACTTCTGCAGTCAGAAGTCGAAAATGAGACGCACCTCTCCAACAGTTGTATCCTTCTGCCGAACACAGAATATTTTTCACAGCAGAGCAAAGTATAATCTGCAGTCCGGTTGTTAAGAAAGTGACAAAAGTGTCAATAGTGTGGCCAGACAAGGAACAGTAAGGAAGAAATGAAAAGCCATGGATAAAAATGGCTAAAGCATTGAAAACATCAAGAATGCTCGTGAGTGTCGATTTTTATACCTATATATCGAGCTGCTAGATATACAATGTAATTTGATGCTACTCGTTATTTACTTAAGCATACCTGTTGCTGTTGTGGAAGAATCTGAATGGCGTCCACCATTGGTGATCTGAATTTTGTGTGGATAATGCAAGAAGCATGTGATTTAAATGTTCTGGATAATGCGAGAACCCAGAGTTTTACAACTCAGAAATGGCTAAAGAGATGGTGGGACAAAAATATTCTTTAGCAATTTCAGATAATATAGTATGACACAGCAACAATTATATGAGATGAAAACAATCTTATCTACACTTTTTCGGGTGAGGCTTATACATTTGAATCTCCTACGTTAATTCAAGTGTCTTGATCTGCTGAAGAAATACTTTTCAGTTTGCTGCTGTCGAATCTTATTTGATGTAGTGTTGGATTGGCCGCAATGAGGGAGGAAGAAATTTTGCTCAGGGAGCAAGGTTTCTTGCTCAAATTGACTTTTCACTTTTAATCCCAAGTTTTGGTAACAATAGTCTCAAGGTATATTTAGGCTTGGTTAATAGGTTGAAAAATGAAAGGACTTGTTAGCTCGAAGATTTTTTATTGTAAGATTTGAAGCTAGTGATCATTTTGGCATCTTTACCAATTTTCTCCTTCAACAAGGATGGTCTTCTCGTGTGGATGCTCTATCGGCTAGGAGAGTCCAACACTTGCTTTTTGCAACGTGGGAGATCATTGCTTCTCTGTTAAGGATGATTTTACAAACTTGGCCTTCAACCGCACCTTTCATTCTTTTCCAATAAATGGGCCTTTGGCTGATCTTTTTTTGTAAATTTCTTTCTTCGACACATTTTTCCGATACACTCATGGACTAGTCAGACTTCGGCTTTTACGCTGCGATCAACTCTTGAACAATTCAGCATTTCTAGACTTTGAGGGTCTTCATATTTAGTCGACACTTCGGACCATGCTGTCTCAATGTGGTAACTCAACTACTCTGCCCCGTTGTGGGCAATGATCACCAATGGTTTTTAAAATGAATTTGTGGCCTCAATTAAGCTATGTAGTAGATAAAGTTGTATATGATAACGAAAGAAATGCTATTCATCATTTAAGGCAATTAAATTTTCATTTGAATTCATATGCAATAAGGCATTCGAAGATTGATGCAAGTGAGGAAACGAAAGTTTTATCTATTTTCCTCACTTCATAATGTCAACTTTAACTCAATTCTACCATAATATGGGGAATCGATTAGACACCTAAGTAAAATGTGAGAAAATACTTCATTTCTGCAAACCAAAGATTCACGGACACGAGGATTTGATTACACTTGATTAATCCAATGTCATTTTGGTACTTTTCCTCTCTGTCTCAAATATATTTTGCAAGCAATCTTGGCTAGTTTTAGTTCTAAGCCACTAATATACAGTGGGTGATCATGCGAGTGCACAATAAATAATATAACACTTTGTAAATCAAAGTAATAAATAAATACTAGAGATATGGCGGACATAAATACATTAAGCAAGCAAAATCATAACCTTACCATGATTAATTTCCAAATATCTGCAAAGTGTCAATAAAAAAATGCATGCCTAAACTAAACATAGTTGCTAAATAATCATGCAATTTTAATTAATTCTTTTTCAATTTTTCTTGTTTATGGAAACTAAACTATATGCAATGCATGAGATGCAATTTTAATCTAAGTTATGTTCATGTGACTAACTTTACAAAACGTGTGATATGCAGATTATCTAAATATTCCAATTCTAAAGATAAGTAAAATTGTTGAAAATTATTCTAACATGACATGCACTTACTAAATGATATGAAAATAAGATGATGTAGCATAAATGACATGGTATGGATGATGTGGCAAGTGATGGCATAACATTGATGATGTGGTAATGACATGGAATTAATGCTATAGCAATGACATGCAATGAGATGACACAGCAACAATGATGACGCAGCAAGTGACAACATGAAATTGATGCAACTAATTTTTTAAGGCTTATTTTTATTGTTGTGTGGTATTCTTTTAAAGTTAAAAATATGAAAATACTTAAAATATATGTTTCTATACTTCAAATTAGGAAATAATATATATTAAATCTTATTTTAAATTAGGTAATTTAAGGAAGGGGTCCACGTTAGCACGGGGAGAGCCCGAACGAAAACGTGACCATCCGTCAGTCTCCCCAAATTCACAACGTGCGTGCCCCCACCTCCCGCCGAAGCCGCCCGTGGAGCTAGGGGCTTTGCCACGTCAAAATAAGGGAAAATATTGATTTTTTCAAAAATTTTATTTTCTCCTCTCGCTCTCCCAAAGCTTTTTTATTTTCCTCTCATTTTTTCTTGCCGAAGAGGGGAAAAAAGAAGAAGAGGGAATCGCCGATCGCGCTAAAAAAACTCCTCACCCACTTGCGCTTCGCCGATCGCTCCATCTTGCTTTCTGACGGTTTTCTCGCGCTTCGGCAACTTCCTCTCGCTCAGCTGCCGCCCCGCACCGATCTCCGTCACTTCCCCCTCGACTCAATGATCTCCACTCCCTGCGTATGGTCTGGTGAGTGAATTGATCCCCTCATCTCTATGTGAATTGCTTTCTCGACGTGCTTGATCTGACTATTTCCGTTTTCGCCCTCAGTTATCTCTGATAGATCGGGCGCTTGGATAGTCTCATCTTAGTCCGCTCTCCCGCAATCTGGTTCGATGATTTTTCCGATCAAGTCCGTGCCCTATACAGACGGTTGGGAGAATGAAATAAGGATGATGATTAGAGGGGAGGAATTAGAGATTCTTCAGATTTCCAGATTTTTGCGATTTGATGAGTTTTGTCAAGGAGATCGAGGACGAAAGGAAGTTTAGGTAGCTCTCCTTCATTGAGAAAGTCTAATTCCATTACTTTTTCCATTTTCCTGTGAGTGCGCTGGATTGATTTTAATAAATCGATTTCTTTTTTAATTTTTGTGTGTGTTTTAAGTGGCCATTTGTCCTTAAATATAGGGAGGATTTTAGGAAGCTTTTTATGGAGGAATTTGAATCTACGGTGAGTTTCAGAACTCTAATTTTTCTTAGTTCTCAATTACTGAATTGAGTCGATCTAATCAAGCCTCAATTCTCAGTAACATGCCGCTCCAAAAGGCTGCTGCAAAGGAGTGGGATTCCATGTTTGAAGAGGTAAGATACTATTTGTAGCAGTTAATTTGCAGTTCCTCTAATATGATAAATTGAAAAACTGGTATCTCCCTCTAGATTGGAAGTGATGCTATTAATGCTCTAGGGAAGCATTGTTCGTATCTCACTAACCTAGGGTTGTTCGATTGCTTGAGAGTTGATGAATTGGCTTTGGAAAATGTGTCATCTCTTAAGTTACTCTCAGTTACCGGCACATATGCGGAGTTTTGGGGTGTGGTTTTAGATGTTTGGCATAAACTTCCCAAGTTAGTTGGGTTGGATGTTACCCCAGATATTGGTTCGGCGGTTGTTTCAACATTGCTGAGGTCCTTCTTGAGAGCTTTGCATCAAGATGAACAATAGAGGAGCGTCTTGCCCTAGCCAGAAATCATATAAACCCATTTGATCGCTCTTCGCACTTCGTAAAAACTTACGTGACGGAATCCCCTCAAACCAATGCATGAACTCATCCGTGCTCTTATGATTTTATCTGAGTTTATCCAATCCCCAAAATATATTATTCTTTTTAATATCAGGGGAATAGATAAGCTATTTGTTTAGAAATATCTGTAAAAATGGCGAATAAAGATTTTCCTCTAATCCTGGGAATTGTAAAATCGGTATCTCCCTCCAAATTGGACAATCCAACGCACATATAATTCTTAAACTTTGGGATGACCTTAGCAATGTTGAAACAACCACCGAACCAACATTTATTTGAGAAACATCCAACCCGACTGACTTAGAAAGCTTATGCCAAACATCTAAAACTACATCCCAAAACTCCACGTGTGCTGGCAACTGAGAGGAACTTAAGAGATGACACATTTCCCAAACCAATTCATCAACTCTCAAGCAATTGAACAACCCTAAGTCAGTGAGATGCGGACAATACTTCCTAGAGCTTTAATAGCATCACTTTCAACATCCCTAATGCCTGAAAGCCAAAGCTTAATCAACCTATGGTAGTAAAAACTACCTGATACAACTACTAGTGATTCTCTCGCAATATAGGTTCACAAACGTGGTGGTAATTGGATTTTTTCCGTTTAGCTAGGAAATATTTGTGCTTTTCAAAACAGTGACTTGATCACAACAACCATATTTGGTGTACAGATCTGTGCAAAAAACCCTCCAAGAGCAAGTAATGGAGCATAAGGTGGTCGGTCGTGGTCCTTTCCACGGAGCTACGCAATCACCCAGGGTAGACTCTCTCTTTCGTTTCATTCCATTTCGTTTGTAGATGTTGCTTTATTAGGTAGAATTTATGTGATCAATTACTCTGTGGTCTCAATTTCGATCGGTTGTATCTCTTCGTTGTCAAGGAGATTGAAGACGAAAAGAAGCACATGCAGCTCTCCTTCATTGAGAAAGCCTAATCCCATAGCTTTTTCCCTTTTTCTTGTGAGTGTGCTGGATTGATTCTAATAGATCGATTTCTTTTTTAATTTTTGTGTGTGTTTTAAGTGGCCAGTTGTACTTAAATATATGGAGCATTTTAGGAAGCGTTTTATGGAGTAGTTCAAATCTATGGTGAGTTTCGGAACTCTAATATTTCTTAGCTCTCAATCACTGAATTGAGTCGATTTGATCAAGCCTCAATTCTTAGTGACATGCAGCTCCAAAAAGTTGCTGCAAAGGAGTGGGATTCCATGCTTGAAGAGGTAAGATACTGTTCGTAATAGCTAATTTGCAATTACTCTAATATGGGAATTGTAAAATTGGTATCTCCCTCTAAATTGGAAGTGATGCTATTAATGTTCTAGGAAAGCATTGTTCGCATCTCACTAACCTAGGGTTGTTCGATTGCTTAAGAGTTGATGAATTGGTTTTGGGAAATATGTCATCTCTTAAGTTACCCTCAGTTGCCAACACATATACGGAGTTTTGGGGTGTGGTTTTAGATGTTTGGCGTAAGCTTCCCAAGTTAGTTGGGTTGGATGTTACCCCGGATGTTGGTTCGGCGGTTGTTTCAACATTGTTGAGGTCTTTCTTGAAAGCTCTGCATCAAGATGAACAACAGAGGAGCGTCTTGCTTCAGCCAGAAATGATATAAACCCACTCTATCGCTCTTCGCACTTCGTAAAAGCGTAAGTGGCAGAATCCCCTCAAGCCAACGCATGAACTCATCCGTGCTCTTATGATTTTATCTGAGTTTCTCCAGTCCACAAAATATATGATTCTCTATAATATCAAGGGAATAGAGAAGCTATTTGTCTAGAAATATCTGTAAAAATAGCGAGTAAAGATTTTCCGCTAATCCTGGGAATTGTAAAATCGGTATTTCTCTCCAGATTGGACAATCCAACGCACATATAATTCTCAAACTTTGGGATGACCTCAGCAATGTTGAAACAACTGCCGAACTAACATCTGTTCGAGAAACATCCAACTCGACTGACTTGGAAAGCTTATGCCAAACATCTAAAATCACACCCCAAAACTCCACATGTGTGCCGGCAAGTGAGAGGAACTTAAGAGATTGCACATTTTCCAAACCAATTCATCAACTCTCAAGCAATCGAGCAACCCCAGGTTAGTGAGATGCAAATAATGCTTCCCTAGAGCATTAATAGCATCACTTTCAACATCCCTAATTCCTAAAAGCCGAAGCTTAATCAACCTATGGCAGTAGAAAGTTATCTGATACAACTACTAATGATTCTCTCGCAATGTAGGTTGAGTAGTGTGGTGGTAATTGGATTTTTTCCGTTTAGCTAGGAAATATATGTGCTTTTCAAAATTGTGACTTGATCACAACAACCATATTTGGTGTGGAGATCTGTGCAAAAAACCATGCAAGAGTAAGCAGTGGAGCGTAACGTGGTCGGTCGTGGTCCCTCCCATGGAGCTACGCAATCACCCAGGGTAAGCTCTCTCTTTTGTTTTGTTCCATTTCGTTTGTAGATGTTGCTTATTAGATATAATTCATGTGATTAATTACTATGTCGTCTCAATTTTGATCGCTCGTATCTCTTCGTTGTCAAGGAGATCGACAACGAAAGGAAGCACATGCAGCTCTCCTTCATTGAGAAAGCCTACTCCCATAGCTTTTTCCCTTTTCCTGCAAGTGCGCTGAATTGATTTTAATAGATAAATTTCTTTTTTAATTTTTGAGTGTGTTTTAAGCGGTCATTTGTCCTTAAATATATGGAGGATTTTAGGAAGCGTTTTATGGAGGAGTTAGAATTTATGGTGAGTTTCGAAACTCTAATTTTTCTTAGCTCTCAATCACTGAACTAATCAAGCCTCAATTCTTAGTGACATGCAGCTCCAAAAAGCTGCTGCAAAGGAGTGGGATTCCATGCTTGAAGAGGTAAGATACTGTTTGTAGCAGCTAATTTGCAGTTCCTCTACTATGGGAATTGAAAAATCGGTATCTACCTCTAGATTGGAAGTGATGCTATTAATGCTCTAGGGAAGCATTGTTCGCATCTCACGACCTTAGGATTGTTCGATTGCTTGAGAGTTGATGAATTGGCTTTGGGAAATGTGCCATCTCTTAAGTTACTTTCAGTTGCTAGCACATATGCGGAGTTTTGGGGTGTGGTTTTAGATGTTTGGCATAAGCTTCTTAAGTCAATCGGGTTGGATGTTAGCCCAGATGTTGGTTCGACGGTTGTTTCAACAATGCTGAGGTCCTTCTTGAGAGCTTTGCATCAAGATGACCAACGGATGAGCGTCTTGCCCCAGCCAGAATTCACATAAACACACTCAATCGCTGTTCACACTTCGTAAAAGCTTAAGTGACCGAATCCCTTCAAGCCAACGCATGAACTCATTCGTGCTCTTATGATTTTATCTGAGTTTCTCCGGTTGCCAAAATATATTATTCTCTTTATTATCAGGGGAATAGAGAAACTATTTGTCCAGAAACATCTGTAAAAATGGCAAGTAAAGATTTTGCTCAAATCCTAGGAATTGTAAAATCGGTATCTCCCTCCAGATTGGACAATCCAACGCACATATAATCCTCAAACTTTGGGATGACCTCAGCAATGTTGAAACAATAGTCGAACAAACATCTATTTGGGAAACATTTAACTCGATTGACTTGAGAAACTTATGTCAAACATCTAAAACCACACCCCAAAACTCCATGTGTGTGCGGGCAACTGAGAGGAACTTAAGAGATAGCACATTTCCAAAATCAATTCATCAACTCTCAAGCAATCGAACAACCCTAGGTCAGTGAGATGTGGACAATGCTTCCCTAGAGCATTAATAGCATCACTTTCAACATCCCTAATTCTTGAAAGCTGAAGCTTAGTCAACCTATGGCAGCAGAAAGCTATCTGATACAACTACTAGTGATTCTCTCGCAACGTAGATTGATAAGCGTGGTGGTATTTGGATTTGTTCCGTTTAGTTAGGAAATATTTGTGCTTTTTAAAACGGTGACTTGATCACAACAATCATATTTGATGTGCAGATATGTGCAAAAGCCCCTCCAACAGCAAGCAATGGAGCGAAAGGTGGTTGTGGTCCCTCCCATGGAGCTATGCAATCACCTAAGGTAGGCTCTCTCATTCGTTTCGTTTCATTTTATTTGTAGATGTTGCTTTTTAGGTAGAATGTATGTGATTAATTACTATGTCGTCTCAATTTCGATTGCTCGTATTTCTTCGTTGCCAAAGAGATCGAAGACGAAAGGAAGCCCATGCAGCTCTCATTCATTGAGAAAGCCTAATCCCATAGCTTTTTCCCTTTTCTTGTGAGTGCGTTGTATTGATTTTAATAGATCGATTTCTTTTTTAATTTTTGTGTGTTTTACGTGGCCATTTGTCCTTAAATAAATGGAGGGTTTTAGGAAGCGTTTTATGGAGGAGTTCGAATCTATGGTGAGTTTCGAAACTCTAATTTTTCTTAGCTCTCAATCACTGAATTGAGTTGATATGATCAAGTCTAATTCTCAGTGATATGCAGCTCACAAAAAAGCTACTGCAAAGGAGTGGGATTCATGCTTTGAAGAGGTAAGATACTGTTCGTAACAGCTAATTTGCAGTTTTTCTAATATGGGAATTGTAAAATTGATATCTCCCTCTAGATTGGAAGTAATGCTATTAAAGCTCTAGGGAAGCATTGTTCGCATCTCATTGACTTAGGGTTGTTCGATTACTTGAAAGTTGATGAATTGGCTTTGGAAAATATGCCATCTCTTAAGTTACTCTCAGTTGCCGGCACATATGCGGAGTTTTAGGGTGTGGTTTTAGATGTTTGGCATTAGTTTCCCAAGTCAGTCGGGTTGGATGTTACCTCATTTGTTGGTTCGGCGGTTGTTTTAACATCGTTGAGATCCTTCTTGAGAGCTTTGCATCAAGATGAACAACAGAGGAGCATCTTGCCCTAACCAGAAATCATATAAACCCACTTGATCGCTCTTCGCATTTCGTAAAAGCTTAAGTGACAGAATCCCCTCGAGTCAACGCATGAACTCATCCGTGCTCGTATGATTTTATCTGAGTTTCTCTAGTCCCCAAAATATATTATTCTCTTTAATATCAGGGGTATAGAGAAGCTATTTATTTAGAAATATCTGTAAAAATGGCGAGTAAAAATTTTCCTCTAATTTTGGGAATTGTAAAATCGGTATCTCCCTCCAAATTGGACAATCCAACGCACATATAATCCTCAAACCTTGGGATGACCTCAGCAATGTTGAAATAACCATTGAACCAACATTTGCTCGGGAAACATCCAACCCGACTGACTTGGGAAGCTTATGCCAAACATCTAAAGCCACATCCCCAAACTCCACATGTGTGTCGGCAACTGAGAGGAACTTAAGGGATGGCACATTTCCCAAACCAATTCATTAACTCTCAAGCAATCGAACAATCCTAGGTCAGTGAGATGCGGACAATACTTCCCTAGAGCATTAATAGCATCACTTTCAATATCCCTAATTCCTGAAAGCCGAAGCTTAGTCAACCTATTGCAACAGAACGCTATCTGATACAACTACTAGTGATTCTCTCGCAACGTAGGTTGAGAAGCGTAGTGGTAATTGGATTTTTTCTGTTTAGCTAGGAAATATTTGTGCTTTTCAAAACGATGACTTGATCACAACAACCATATTTGGTGTGCAGATTTGTGCAAAAAACCCTCCAAGAGCAAGCAATGGAGCGTAAGGTGGTCGATCATGGTCCCTCCCATGGAGCTACACAATCATTCAGGGTAAGCTCTCTCTTATGTTTCGTTCCGTTTCGTTTGTAGATGTTGCTTTATTAGGTAGAATTTATGTGATCAATTACTATGTCGTCTCAATTTCGATCGCTCATATCTTTTCGTTGTCAAGGAGTTCGAATCTATGGTGAGTTTCGGAACTCTAATCTTTCTTAGCTCTCAATCACTGAATTGAGTCGATTTGATCAAGTCTCAATTCTCAATGACATGCAGCTCAAAAAGCTACTGCAAAGGAGTGGGATTCTATGCTTAAAGAGGTAATATACTGTTTGTAGCAGCTAATTGGCAGTTACTCTAATATGGAAATTGTAAAATTGGTATCTCCCTTTAGATTGGAAGTGATGCTATTAATGCTCTAGGGAAGCATTGTTCGCATCTCACTAACCTACGATTGTTCGATTGCGTGAGAGTTGATGAATTGGTTTTGGGAAACATGCCATCTCTTAAGTTACTCTCAGTTGCCGACACATATGCGGAGTTTTGGGGTGTGATTTTAAATGTTTGGCATAAGCTTCTCAAGTCAGTCAAGTTGGATGTTACCCCAGATGTTAGTTCGGCGGTTGTTTCAACATTGCTGAGGTCTTTCTTGTGAGCTCTACATCAAGTTGAGCAACAGAGGAGCGTTTTGCCCCAGCCAGAAATCATATAAACCCACTCGATCACTCTTCGCACTTCGTAAAAGCTTAAGGGGAAGAATCTCCTCAAGCCAACGCATGAACTCATCTGTGCTCTTATGATTTTATTTGAGTTTCTATAGTCCCTAAAATATATTATTCTCTTTAATATCAGGGGAATAAAGAAGCTATTTATCTAGAAATATCTGTAAAAATTGTGAGTAAAGATTTTCCTCTAATCCTGGGAATTGTAAAATCGATATCTCCCTCCAGATTGAACAATTCAACACACATATAATTCTCAAACTTTGGGATGACTTCAGCAATGTTGAAACAATTCGAACTAATATTTGTTTGGGAAACATCCAACCCGATTGACTGGGGAAGCTTATGCCAAACATCTCAAATCACACCCCCAAGACTCCACATGTGTGCCAGCAACTAAGAGGAACTTAAGAGATGACACATTTCCCAAACTAATTCATCAACTCTCAAGCAATTGAAAATCCTAGGTTAGGGAGATACAGACAATGCTTCCCTAGAGCATTAGTAGCATCACTTTCAAGATTCCTAATTCTTGAAAGCTGAAGCTTAGTCAATCTTTGGTAGCATAAAGCTATTTGATACAACTACTAGTGATTCTCTCGCAATGGAGGTTGAGAAGCGTGGTGGTAATTGGATTTGTTTCACTTAGCTAGGAAATATTTGTGCTTTTCCAAATTATGACTTGATCATAACAACCATATTTTTTTTTATGACTCGGGAACCACCATCGGTCGGCAAATCTGTGCAAAAAACCCTCCAAGAGCAAGCAATGAAGCGTAAAGTGGTCGGTCGTGGTCCCTCCCACGGAGCTACATAATCACCCAGGGTAAGCTCTCTCTTTCGTTTCGTTCCGTTTCATTTGTAGATGTTGCTTTATTAAGGTAGAATTTATGTGATCAATTACTCTGTCGTCTCAATTTTGATCGCTCGTATTTCTTCGTTGTCAAGGAGATCGAAGACGAAAGGAAGCACATGCAGCTCTCCTTCATTGAAAAACCCTAATCCAATAGCTTTTTCCATTTTCCTGTAGTGTGCTAGATTGATTTTAATAGATCGATTTCTTTTTTAATTTTTGTGTGTGTTTTACGTTGCCATTTGTCCTTAAATATAGGGAGGATTTTAGGAAGCATTTTATGGAGGAGTTCGAATCTACGGTGAGTTTGGAACTCTAATTTTTCTTAGCTCTCAATCCCTGAATTGAGTCGATTTGATCAAGCTTCAATTCTCAGTGACATACAGCTCCAAAAAGTTGTTGCAGAGGAGTGGGATTTCATGCTTGAAGAGGTAAGATACTATTTGTAGCCGCTAATTTGCAGTTCCTTTAATATGAGATTGTAAAATCGGTATCTCCCTCTAGATTGGAAGTGATGTTATTAATGCTCTAGGGAAGTATTGTTCGCATTTCACTGACCTAAGGTTGTTCGATTGTTTGAGAGTTGATGAATTTGCTTTGGGAAATGTGCCATCTCTTAAGTTTCTCTCCGTTGCTGACACATATGCGGAGTTTAGAGGTGTGGTTTTAGATGTTTTGCATAAGCTTCCCAAGTCAGTCGGGTTGCATGTTACCCCAGATGTTGGTTCGACGGTTGTTTCAACATTGCTGAGGTCCTTCTTGAGAGCTTTGCATGAAGATGAACAATAGAGGAGCGTCTTGCCCTAGCCAGAAATCATATAAACCCACTCAATCGTTCTTCACACTTCGTAAAAGCTTAAGTGGCAAAATCCCCTCAAGCCAACGGATTAACTCATCCGTGCTCTTATGATTTTATCTGAGTTTCTCCGGTCCCCAAAATATATTATTCTCTTTATTATAAGCGGAATAGAGAAGTTATTTGTCTAGAAATATCTGTAAAAATGGCAAGTAAAGATTTTCTTCTAATCCTGGGAATTGTAAAATCGGTATCTCCCTTCATATTGGATAATCCAAAGTGCATATAATTCTCAAACTTTGGGATGACCTCAGCAATGTTGAAACAACCACCGAAAAAACATCTATTCGGGAAACATTCAACCCAACTGACTTGGGAAGCTTATGCCAAACATATAAAACCACATCCTAAAACTCAACATGTGTGCTGGCAACTGAGAGAAACTTAAGAGATGGTACATTTCCAAAACTAATTTATCAACTCTCAAGTAATCGAAGAACCCTAGGTCAATGAGATGCGGACAATGCTTCCCTAGAGCATTAATAACATCACTTTCAACATCTCTAATTCCTAAAAGTTGAAGCTTAATCAACCTATGGCAGCATAAAGCTATTTGATACAACTACTAGTGATTTTCTCGCAACGTAGGTTGAGAAGCATGGTGGTAATTGGATTTATTCCGCTTAGCTAGGAAATATTTATGCTTTTCAAAACTGTGACTTGATCACTACAACCATATTTGGTGTGCAGATCTGTGCAAAAAACCTTCCAAGAGCAAGCAATGGAGCGTAAGGTGGTCAATCGTGGTCCCTCCCATGGAGCTACGCAATCACCCGAGAGTAAGCTCTCTTTTTCGTTTCATTCCATTTCGTTTGTAGATATTGCTTTATTAGGTAGAATTTATGTGATCAATTACTCTGTCGTCTCATTTTCGATCGGATGTATCTCTTCGTTGTCAAGGAGATCGAAGACGAAAAGAAGCACAAGCAGCTCTCCTTCATTGAGAAAGCCTAATCCCATAGCTTTTTCCCTTTACCTGTGAGTGCGCTGGATTGATTTTAATAGATTGATTTCTTTTTTAATTTTTGTGTGTGTTTTGAGTGGCCATTTGTACTTAAATATATGGAGGATTTTAAGAAGCGTTTTATGGAGGAGCTCGAATCTGCGGTGAGTTTGGGAACTCTAATTTTGCTTAGCTCTCAATCATTGAATTGAGTCAATCTGATCAAACCTCAATTCTTAGTGACATGCAACTCCAAAAAGCTACTCAAAAGGAGTGTGATTCCATGTTTGAAGAGGTAAGATACTGTTCGTAACAGCTAATTTGTAGTTCTTCTAATATGGGAATTGTAAAATTGATATTTCTCTCTAGATTGGAAGTAATGCTATTAAAGCTCTAGGGAAGCATTGTTCACATCTCATTGACCTAGGGTTGTTCGATTGCGTGAGAGTTGATGAATTGGCTTTGGAAAATGTGTCATCTCTTAAGTTACTCTCAGTTGCCGGCACATATGTGGAGTTTTAGGGTGTGATTTTAGATATTTGGCATAAGCTTCCTAAGTCAATCGGGTTGGATATTAGCCTAGATGTTGGTTTGGCGGTTGTTTCAACATTGTTGAGGTCTTTCTTAAGAGCTCTACATCAAGATGAACAACAGAGGAGCGTGTTGCCCCAGCCAAAAATCATATAAACCCATTCGATCGCTCTTTGCACTTTGTAAAAACTTACGTGACGGAATCCCCTCAAACCAACGCATGAACTCATTCGTGCTCTTATGATTTTATCTGAGTTTATCCAATCCCCAAAATATATTATTCTTTTTAATATCAGGGGAATAGAGAAGTTATTTGTCTAGAAATATTTATAAAAATGACGAGTAAAGATTTTTCTCTAATCCTGGGAATTGTAAAATCGGTATCTCCCTCCAAATTGGACAATCCAACGTACATATAATCCTCAAACTTTGGGATGACCTCAGCAATGTTGAAACAATTACCGAACCAACATTTGTTCGGAAAACATCCAACCCGACTAACTTGGGAAGCTTATGCCAAACATCTAAAACCACACCCCAAAACTCCACATGTGTGTCGGCAACTGAGAGTAACTTAAGAGATGGCACATTTTTCAAACCAATTCATCAACTCTTAAGCAATTGAACAACCCTAAGTCAGAGAGATGCATATAGTGCTTTCCTAGAGCATTAATAGCATCACTTTCAACATCCCTGATTCCTGAAAGCCGAAGCTTAGTCAACCTATTGCAATAGAACGCTATCTGATACAACTACTAGTGATTCTCTCGCAACGTAGGTTGAGAAGCGTTGTGGTAATTGGATTTTTTCCGTATAGCTAGGAAATATTTGTGCTTTTCAAAACTGTGACTTAATCACTACAATCATATTTGGTGTGCAGATCTGTGCAAAAAACCCTCCAAGAGCAAGCAATGGGCATAAGGTGGTCGGTCGTAGTCCCTCCCATGGAGCTACGCAATCACCCAGGGTAGGCTCTCTCTTTCGTTTCGTTCCGTTTTGTTTGTATTAGTTGCTTTATTAGGTAGAATTTATGTGATCAACTACTTTGTCGTCTCAATTGCGATCGCTCGTATCTCTTCGTTGTGAAAGAGATTGAAGACGAAAGGAAGCACATGGAGCTCTCCTTCATTGAGAAAGCCTAATCCCATAGCTTTTTCCCTTTACCTGTGAATGCGCTGGATTAATTTTAATAGATCGATTTCTTTTTTATTGTTTTGTGTGTTTTAAGTGGCCATTTGTCCTTAAATATAGGGAGGATTTTATAAAGCATTTTATGGAGAAGTTTGAATCTACGGTGAGTTTCGAAACTCTAATTTTTCTTAAGTCTCAATCACTGAATCAAGTCGATCTGATCAAGCCTCAATTCTTAGTGACATGCATCTCCAAAAAGCTACTGCAAATGAGTGGGATTCCATGCTTGAAGAGGTACGATACTGTTTCTCAATGTAGCATTAGCTCGCAAAAGCTGTAAACCCAAGAAAAAAACCAATTTTATTGATTACAATCAATATTGATTCACCTTATTGTTTATGCAGGAGAAGATGACATATAAAAAGAAAGCCATGGAGACATTTGCAATCACGGAGCAAGGTTTGGAGGTATATAACAAGCTGAGGGCTAACAAAGAAGCAGCTGCTGCGGACTTAGAAGCAGCCAGATGATCCTGCTGCAACAATAGCAGCGGACTCAGAAGTAGTAAGAATTTTTCGCATATTTTTAGTGAGAAATTATATCTAATGTCAAAGTACAAGGATTTGGCCTGCAATGATCGGCATAATTTGCCTTTTGCAAGCACCAATTTTCTCCACGCTTGATTGGAATTCTTTGCCACCAAGAGTCCCTTTATTGTATCATCAACTATCTTGTCATTGCTCATAAACATCGCTCTATAAGGAATTAGGATAGGTGTCTCGAACCTAGTTCCGTGCATGCAGTCAAGCACTTAACTTGCCTGGGTTTGAGAGATTCATCTCCGGCTACTACGGCAATGGCAATGGCAAATGGTCGGAGGATCACGGGTTCAAGACTCATCATCAAATCAATCGTCATCCATCTCATGGTCCTCCAGCTGCCATGAGCCGTCCTCCATCTGAACCATCCCTCTGTTCTTCATCGCCCATCAGTTGTCCGGCACCAAATATTCATCTCTAAGGAACGAGTGGTGCTTGTTCACCAGTGCTACATCCCTCTTCACTTCCAGCTTGAATCCTCCTTTCGTCCCTTGCGTCCTCGCTAACCCATGCAAATACGCCTCCGCCCATCATTGGCCCCTCCGGCGATGGGCGGTGTAAGTGGCGCAATGAGCTGCCATTTTTTTTTTAGTTTTTTAAAATAAATTTTAGCTTTTCTTTTTTAGTTTTTAAATCTTATTTTGAATAAAAAAATAAATTTAAAAAGTCACGTGGAAAATAAAAAATCATTTAAAATGCTATGTCAGCATTTTCCATTGGTAAGTTTGACGGTGTTAACTTTAGGACTCAATTGAACCAATTTGACAAGTTTAAGGACTTGATTGCACTTTTTGTAAGTTTTAGGACTCAATTGTATTTTCGTAAAAAGTTTTAGGACTTCTATTGCACTTATCCCTTTTTATTCCGTAGAAATTTGTGAGAGCAGTTCAAACTATTCCGAAAACCTTCTTGTCTAATTTCATAGGAGGAAATTTAATTCCTCCTCCTCAACTTGGCTAGATTTTGATCTAAAACTACTCATGAAAATATATTATTAGAGGAAAAAAAAAGGGACTTGGAAAATAATGAATTCAAGACATTTTGGTCTAAAATCATGTAAAATTTTGTGAGACAGCTATTAATTATTTCATTTCGCCGGTTTTGATGTTTATGAAAAATCTTTTACCAAACGCCACGTTTTAGTTTTATTATAGGACACTCTGATTCTGTGTTGAGTTTGGACAGAGAATGCCAAATGTAAGGGAAAATTTTATTTATCAACTTGTACATACAACTCTGACAATTGATATTTGAATGGCTCAAAGACTAACTACTTATGGGTACAAATTACACTAGAATCTAATCAATGGTGTAATTTGGACACTAGTAATTGGAAAGTTTATGCTTTGAACTCAAACTATGTTGGAATTTAATTTATGACACAGTTTCTTTTAGGCGTAAAGCTAAAATCTAATCAATAGCAATACTCCTAGATATAAAACATGATGTCGGAATTCAATTAATAATGTTGGGCTTGTGGAACAACACTAGAATTCATTCAACGATGATGGACCAAATAGAGACGCACATTGGAATTTAATCAAAGACAGAAATCTTGAAAACTACCGTTAAAATGTGGTAAAGTAAAGATAGTTGTTATGTTGATCGAGGGGCTTCTTCGTTGAACAAGCTGTGCTATTTATAAGACTAGCTGGTAACCATCAGTCGGTTTCTTTTTCTCGAGCACCACTCTTAACATTCTCCACGTTTTCCAATCCCTTTTAACACCCTTACCCATAAGCAACTGCTTCCTGACCTGTTGACGATGCTTGCATAACTTGCTCATCAAGTAAATAGCCGCTTCCTATTTTTATTCGCATTTCTTGCAGCAGTTATTCCCGCTTGAGTTCTAATGTTAATTTCATTTAATCTTCAAATCTGGTGCATTATTCCCATAGTCTGACATGTGGCAATTAATTGCCTGGTCATTGACTCTAGAATTTGCTTCTAAAGTTCCGTCAAGGCTCAACTTGCTCTTTATTTTATGAACCAAAACAGGGCGTTTAATCTATTATTCCCTCATGGTTAGCACATGATACTAGAGGTAATTTTGGATGTCAACATATGCACCCTCAAAAGAAATAAATTTGAATTTATTTATTTTAAAGAAATATCTCGTTTTCACACGGCTTTCTAAGGTGATCATGCCTTTTTGTCTTCTGACATCTTTTCCCCAATACAGATTTTCATTCCCTATATTATCTCGACACGTCTCCTCTAATTTCGTAGGTAACTATTTTCCTTTTTTTCTCCGAGGAATCGTCTTCTATCAATATCTCTTCAAGGATTCCATTGCCGTATTTCATCTTCTTACCCTATTTCCAGATTCTCTTCACGATTTCCTTTCGTTTTCACTTCATCATCCACCATGGCACTAAAGAAAGCTTCCAACTTTGACTCATAAAGCTACCTCAGCAATTTAGTTGCTCTAGGGGAACATGCCAAAGATTGTTGCTTTAACCTATTGGATGCCGTTGAAGGTATAATTGGCTACTTCCTCCTGGGTCCTAGTCTTATTGATCATAACAAGGTCCCACCTCCACTCAAGGTATGCTTTCCTTCAAAGCATGAGAACTTGGCCTTCCAATATCACTCTTTTCGAGACATCTGGTCTTCAACTTCTCCTAAATTTCGAGGGTTTGCTCATTCGAAGTAGATTTTCATAAATGGTATTTTCAACTAAAAGATGATAAACCAACACAAACTCCTTTGGGTAGGTGCTAGAATTAAAAAAGTGTTTGCAATCAGCATGTTTTCTTATGACATAAACTGGGGACTGATTGGGTTCGCAGTAAGCTTTTGGTCCCCCTCGACTAATTGTTTCTTTTTCCCTTGGGGACACATGACTGTCATTCTGCTAGACATGTATATTGTAGTAGGTTTTCAGCTGATTGGCCATTATCTTGAGGAGTTGCCTATAGTTGATATCTCTTTTATAATCCCATATGGAATTCTTACTTACAATAAGTTCCTTGAGTGGTATGATAGAGCAATTGGTTCCGTCAATGAAAATAAATGTATCACTTTCCTGTTATATTGGCTATCAAGATACGTGCTCTGTCGTCCCATGCTTAAGGTTAATAAGGATTATCTCTAATTAGCTACTCAAATAGGGTAGACACATTGCCCTTGATCCAATTGTTTTAGCTTCTTTGTATAAAAGGTTTGCCCACGCTTCACTAGTTATCAGGGATGAAAAGAATGGTGCTATATTTAGTCCTTTCTGGATTTTACAAGCTTGGATGGCTCTTTATCTTGAGTTTCTTTTTGATCTGGGTTCTCATAATCTTCGTCACTACCCCGTTAGGCACAGTACTTGGGAGGCCTCATCTAGGCTATTGACTCTTAAATTGCCTACCCAAGAAGGTTCCTTCAAGCACCTCTCCTTTTCTTTATTACTTCAAAGTCATCTTGGAAATTGATCATAGGGATATTGAATTTTTTCCATATGACAATGATGAGCACTACTACCTTTCAATCCTGACCGTCTAAACCCTTTCCAAGACTTTTGGGTTCGTGTGTTGTCCCTAGTAGATCTTTGATTATGGTTCTCTATGAAGGATTGATATTACCCAGGCTTTGAAGCATATTCTTGTCATGACTATGCAAGGCAATTCGGCTTCTTTGAAGCCATTCCCATGCTTATTCCTTACCTAATGGACTTTTCTCGAACAAAGAATAAGAAATATAATCTAGAAGATTGCAGCGCTTAGCTTGTTGTTCAAAGATAACCAAGGCCATGTACACTAGGTACTTTCAAGATCTGGACAGAGACTTCCGACCTCATCTTGGTCACAGTCTTGAGTGGATGACATGGTGGGTTAGCTTTACCCATGAAGGCCTTTACGAAGATGATATGGCAACAACAGTCGATCTAGCTCAACATAAAGGAAAAACAAAATAGGGCCATACAATCATCAATCCCAACCCCTTTTCTGCTCTAGTTGCACTTAATGACAATATTTTGCTCACTAATCTTTTACCTGAAATAAGTAACTTTCTCCCTAAGCTTTTACCTAGCTCCTGTGAGCTTGAAAGACCCAACAATGATACCATCAACCTTCCTGATGATTTGGATTAAGGTACCTTATCTTTGTCTGTAATTTTTTTTTTTTTATGTTTCTTCTATTGTATATATATGTTTTGCTTACAAGAGGTTGTATATTTCAAATTTAGATAGAGAACGGTCCAACTTCAGATAGAGAACCAGTGGCACGGCTATCGTGACCTACCCCTCGTGGGAAAGAATATGTTTAGGGATATTACCTAAAAGACGGGCCTATGGCCTATGATCAGGCACGGGCTCTCCCAAGCCCATACCTTACACGACATTGGGTATTTAAATTGGCGCTATAAAAATTTTCTAAAGAAATAGTCGCCACTAGCTTCTTAGGATCGGTTAGAAACCAAGTGAGATATGAGAGTATGCCTCACTTCCTACAAACTAGAGAATGTAGGGTTGGGGACTTGATTACACTAATTAACCAGTTAGTGTCCTTTCAGTACCTAATCTTATTCATTTTGTCAAGTAGTTTGGATTAATTTTAGACTTATCAACTAACACGTGAGGTAGTCATGTAGGTACACAATCATTAATGTAATAGTTGACAGCTCGTGAGGAAGACTCAGGCATTTGCAGGTCGTGCAAGTGCGGGAGCGGCGGCTTTTGGCGTTGCGGGTTGCTTGTGGAGGTGTAGCGGCGACGAGCGGGGCGCGGCGGTGGCTCAAGCTGCTGCTGCTGGTGCTCGGTGAGGAGACGTTGGGTTGTGTGGGTGACGGAGGCAGGTGTGACGGGTGGGTCGTTGGGTGGAGACGTGGATGTCGGCAACAACGGAGGCAAGCGACACTTGGCAATGGGAACCTCGGTAGCAACAGGCATATGCGGACGTCGGCAGAAGGTCTGAAGAAGAAGAATAGTTGTTCTTCTTTACTTTTTTTTTTTTTTTTTCCACTTTCTCCTCTGCTGGCCTCTGCTTCTCCCCTGCTGCACATCTTCCCCGCTATCTTTTTCCTATGCAGCAAGTCAACAGAAGGGCAGAAACCCCCTGCTCCCTTTTCTCCTTTCCCAAAGAACCGAAACCCCTTTTCTCTTTTTTATTCAATTTTTGACCTTGAAAAAAAAAACCCGTAAAACCCTAAAACGAAGAAGAATTTCTTCTCTTTTGACTTCAATTTTTCGACCTAAAGAACCGAGAGAAAGAAAAATCCCTCAATGTGGCCGTGTATTTCTATTGTGTGGCCCCCACCTCTTCTCTAGTGTAGCAACTTATTTATAGGCCAAGGACTAGGGTTTTAATTTTTCCAAATCAATATCCACAAAGATTTCTTTTCCAAATGCAATATTTGTTTTTGATACAATTCAAGATTGCAAGATGATTTTTCTCAAAATTGAAATCTTGCAAAGATGAATCCGTAAAATCTCCTCGAGGATACGGGCTTGGGCCGATTTGCTCTCTTCGTGGCCTTAGCCCAACTCATCAAATTAAAGTTCTGAACCATTCAAGTCGAACCCATTTGTCGCCGGTCCAATGCAATTCCAATAATAATAAATAAATGCATCTAAAATTATATGCTATGCAATTAATTATTTTTTTAGGGATAAAATTAACCCCTAATTTTCTATGCAATAAATAAATGACTGGATCGCCAAAATTTAGGTATCAACACGTGGCAAACAGTTATTGGACTAAACCTATATATATCTAGCCTTTATACGTTGAAGCTCACAACATTTTTATCCATCATGGTCAACTCTTGCTCTTCCGCAATTAGTGCTCAAGCCGCTCTTTGTATTCATCACTTAAAGAGTCTTTAACCATATGAGGCTCAAGGGCGACTTTCCCTTTCGTTCATAATCACCTTGGTACTCAACGTGTTATCTTGGGTCCACATTTCAAGTCGACGCCTCCACCATACACCTTTACCGAGCACTTCACTCGTCATTATAAAGAAATTCTTCCCATCAACCAATCACATATTTGTATGCATGCGTGGTCGTCACCCAACTCTCGCTTCAGCTCATACCTTTCCTTTGACAAACGTTTCTTTAAGTGGTACAAGAGGTCGAAACGATAAATGTTGGATGTATAGGAAAAAGCCAAAATTGGAGAAGCGCTTCCTTTAGTTGTATAGCGATCAATCCAGTCGAGTATGGGTTCATTGGGAGTTTTTACTGCTTTTAGTCTCCATCGACCAATTGTTTCTTCTTGCCAACCGGTCCAGTAACGATTACTCTATTTGATATTTGGCCTTTGACTAGCATCTCTATAGTCAATGACTGTATACTTGTCCAGATTTTAATGGTACTGCATTTACTAACCTGTCATTTGATGAATTTATGGACAAATTTGCCAAGTGAACTGGGTTATTTCCTCTCAAGAGCATGTGGCATTCTTTCTATATTGGCTTTCCCATTATATCTTATGTTTGCCCACTACTTCTGTGTCTTAGGATTTTGTTGACATAGCATATGCCCTTTCTAACGGCATTGATGTGGGTCTTGGCCATATGGCACTCAGTACACCATATAAAGGCCTCACCGATGCACAATCTTCCCTATTTTAGTGCTCACCCTACACCATTTTTTGAATCTTTATGGATCGTGCATGGGTGGTTGCACACATACTTTCCTCAATTGTTCTCTGAGGACAAGACCCCTCCAACTCATTAGCATGAGGCGCATAGGATTCCAGCTGAGAATCAATTTGGGCTTAAGAAAATTTGTAGCACATTTCTACCAGCCCCTGAGGGATTCTCTATCTTTGAGTGTTTACTTAGCTACCTGCTTTCTTTGGAAAGTTTTACCTTTTACAGGTTTGGTATCGATTTCTTATATAGCCTTGACTCACTCCATCATGATATGTTAGCATTGTGAATGAGTGTTCTTGTCTTTATTGACCTCATGCTGGCCTTCCACTTAGAGGAGCAACGTACCTCAAGCTTTGAAGCATATAATCCCCACTTTTGCTCTCACCAATTTAGGTTAACACAAGGTATACCTATGCCAATAGTATATTCCACGAATTTTCCTCCCATCTTAGTTAAACAAAAGACTGCCGCCATATGTTATAATGAGATCACCCAACATATCTTAAAGAGGTTCAAATTCTTTAATTGTTTTAGGGTGCCTCATAATGCTGAAGCTTTTGATCAATGGTGGAAAGACTATAGGACTTTCATCTTTCCTTGTAACCCGGGCTTACTAATGTCAAGAATGATTCAGTGTCCGATGGTAACGTTACATCCTTTTAGAAGATTTCGGATAGCCAACCTGCACTATTTAGATATACCATCGACATCGGTAGGGAATTCACCTTCACCCAGTGAACACTTTGACGACTCAATGGGTGACTTGCAATTTCCTTACAATACTCATTCTTCGGGTATACTATCTATCAACGGCGTTTATACTTTTGGGATGAGCAATCCCCTAGCTGAGAAGACTCCCATCCATCGATGATAGCGACATCCAGAGCCAATAGGTCAGGTTATATAATTTGTTGCAAGAAGGGTATGAGGCCATCTGCGAGACTCCCGAGATTGAGCATGAGATCAAATCTTTGCTTGCATATTTAACCAATTTGCCTTACCCCCTGCTGTGTCATGCATTGGAATTTGCCATTAATGAGTTTTTTACTTCCTTCGACTTTGCCCTGGAAGCTTACAAGACAAATGTGAAGTCCATCAAGGCCATCAAGGAGTGAGAGGAAGCATTATTCTTGAAGGAGAAGGAGCTGGTGCAGTCCTATAAGCTTCTTGAGATGTATCGTGATAACACTAGCATTTCATCATAAGTTCTGGTCAACTTATGCCAATTAATTTCCAAGCTCGAGGCTACATGTGAATCGATGATGCGGACCCTTTCTGATGACCGTGTCCAATAAGACAAGCTCTACAAAGCTAATTGCAACCAAGAATTAAAGCTCCATAACTTCACTTCGGGGCTTAGGCAGCACTTTATGTAACTTTGCAGGCTACACGTTATCCATTTTTGTGTTTTCTTTTCCAATGAATAATCACTAATGTATATACCTTTGATGTATGGCTTTCCCTTTGATATGTTGCTTGATGATGTCATGTACTGTGCATCTAATCCATAGCCATAATATCTTCATTTATGATCCTCAGCAAACAACTCTCACCATATCTAAGGCATATCTCATGATGATTGGGAACTCAATCTCGGTGAATTGTACCGGCGCTCTGATTCACACTTTGTCTTGGTACTTCTCATCATAATAAAGATTTTAAGACACGTGTAAAACAGTAAATATATATTGCTATTGACTGGCGGCTTCTCATCATCATTATGCTCCCATAATAACTCCACGCATTACTCGTGACGCTTCACTTTTCATTTGGCCACGATCTCATACATTTCCACCATCAACTTTCAACCTTTGAAGTTCCTTTTCTCCATTATATAAACCCTAGTAAGTGTTTGTGAAACTCTTCATCCGTTCAAAATTTGATCGCTGAGAGGGTTAACTAGAGTTGGTTGAAGACTTCCTAACTTCAACACCCATGGCAAACTCCTCTTCCTTTTCCTCTAGCACTGCGTCTTCCAGGGATGCTTGCTTGAACCTCTAGAGGAAGTTGATCGCAAAGCTTGCTCTGACCTTCACATTCTTGATTGACCACCTTACAAAACCTCAGGGAGGTCATCACGCTCGTCTATGATGGCGAGCCTACACACCTTCCTTCCACGCATCGCTTCAGGGAAGACTTCCACGAGTTCCGCCTTTTTTTCTACAAGGCGCTAGACTCGTTTATCAAGAATTGGAGTACCATCTCCTTTTAATAAGTTGGAAGAATAGCTTAAAAGGGGTGTCGACTACAATCGACACCTTCAAAAGATTCGTAATGGGTGGCGCCAGGTCAAGGATGACATCCAAAAGACGGAGTAGTTACTAGTTTATAGGGACAATGCAGCTAGTGAGTAGCGAGAATCCAAGCATTGGGTCCTGACCACACTGTGCCTCATGGGATACCCAGTTTGCTGACTATTCTTGAAGAGGATATCGTTATTTGCCAACAGATAATGATGAGCCTTGGAAAGAGGGTCCAGGCATATTAAGATGTCCTGTGGACTTGGACGAGATCAATGCTGGAACAGAGTCAATTTTGGAGGGCAAACATCTCGCCTATCACCAAGCCCCCGACGAGAATAGGGACACAAAAAGACTCCTGGCTGATTTTGTTTCAAAGTTCAGATGTCACTTAGGCTTAGATAGATAGACCTCCGTCTGTACTATTCTCTTGTAAATATGATGGAAAATGAATGGCATCTTCGACAGATCGATCCCTGCACGGTGCGGATCGATCGTGAAAAATAATTTTAAAAAGCTACATGGAAAATAAAAAATCATTTAAAATGCTACGTCAGCATTTTCTATTAATAAGTCTAACGGTGTTAATTTAAGACTCAATTGAATCAATTTGATAAATTTTAGAACTAGATTACACTTTTTGCAAGTTTTAAGACTTAATTATATTTTCATAATTAATTTTAGAATTTCTATTACACTTATTCCGAATAAAAAAAGTTCAAATGTCCGGATATTCTTGTACACACGCCTTGACTGCGTGTACAACTCCAACAGTGCAGTCTGAAAGCTTCTAGAGAAGTCAAAGTGACTACCGCCTTTGTCACCTGGGACGACTTCCCCAGTTTTCACACGCGTTCACAAGATATGCTCGCTCTTCCTTTGGCGGCTCACGTTGCCATGTTTGCCCTTCATCTTCACGCAAGGCCGCCACAATATCATTATCCTCCCTACTTATTCCCCAAGAAACTCGAGGGCCTTTTCGCCACTTCAGTTAGCGTAAGCGATTAGGTCATCGCCCGCCCCTCGCTTTTCGTCCTATATGTAAGACTCGCACTCCACCGGACACCGTCATACCAGTCGTCCCGACTCAGCAAGCAACAACAGACTTCCAGAGATGGTGAAGAGAGACAGAGAAGACACGGAGGTCGAAACCCTGGCTGCGGCCAACAGCTTGATGCTCCTCTCCCGAGTCGGCCAGAGCACCGACTCGAACCACAAATCGTGGCCTACAGAGCGGATCTTCGCGTGCAAGACGTGCAACCGCGAGTTCTCATCCTTCCAGGCGCTCGGAGGGCACAGAGCCAGCCACAAGAAGCCGAAGCTGATGTCTGGTGACCTCTTACACCTCGGCCACACAGTGGATTCCTCGCTGGACATGCCGAAGACGCACAAGTGCTCGATATGTGGCCTCGAGTTCCCGCTAGGCCAAGCCCTTGGCGGTCACATGAGGAGGCACAGGGCTGCCATACTGGAGAGCTTGGCTGCGGCGGCCACGGCTGCAAAGCCTGTGCCGGTGTTGAAGAAATCGAACAGCAAGATAGTCACGGGCTTGGATTTGAACTCGTCGCCGATGGAGGACGACTTGACCTTGCGTTTAGGAAAGGTTGCGCCGCCTTTGGCGCTAGATCTCGTTTTGTAGGGCTTAGAGAACGTAGATGAGCAGTTTTCAGTCGGTGCCTGACAGTTCCTTTTTTTTTTTTTCCTTCTTTTTTGTATTCATTGATTGATATTTTGAATCAGAGACTGGGTTTCGCATGGATATTCATTTGTTTCATGCACGCATATTGTATTCGAACGAGATGAGTGAGGGGATGATTCCGTTCTCCAGTTTTCGTGGCGCTGTGTCTTAGATGCCAAAGAGTACGTTTGCGGCTGCACTTTTTCTTGTTGGCCTCTTTGTTTGATCCGAAGATAATTAACATCTGAAGTGTGTGCTCTATGTAACAATTGTTTTAATAGTGTGGCCAACTAAGGAACTGTAAGGAAGAAATGAAAAGCCGTGGATATAAATGGCTAAAGCACTAAAAACATCAAAATACAAACACCTTTATATCGAGCTGCTAGATATACGATGTAATTTGATGCTACTCATTATTTGCTTAACTATACCTGTTGATGTTGTGAAAAAATCCAAATGAAGTCCACCAAGGGTGATCTGAATGTTCTAGACAATGCAAAAACCATTAAGTTCTAGAAGTTAGAAATGGCTAAAGAGGAGATGGACAAAAATATTCTTTAGCGATTTTAGATAATATAGCATTTCAACTTGGAAAAGTAAAAGATGATAAAATGACATAGCAACAATTATATGAGATAAAAACAATTTTATCTGCAACTTTTTAGGTGAGGCTTTTAATATTTGAATCTCCAATGTTAGTTCAAGTGTCATAATCTGCTGAAGAGATTTTTAAGATACGCTTTGTAGGCTTAGTTAATGGGTTGAAAAATAAAAGGACTCGTTAACTAAAAGATTTTTTCATTGCAAAGTTTGAAACTAGTAATCATTTTGGCATCTTTACCAATCTTCTCCTTCACAAGGGATTGTCTTCTCATGTAGATGCTAGGGGTGAGCGATTCTAGGTTCCGTATAGGTTTCACTAGAATCTAAAACCTATCTATTAGAAGAAAGTTGCTCATTTTTTGGAATTTGGAATCTACTTTGTATACCTTGAAACCTAGAACTTACCTTATTACAAATATCATAAGTTCCGAAGTTGGTTCCAAAATATACTCAATTCCACCTATATAATTTATTTGAACGATTATACTGAATTATCACATTCTTTAATGACCATCATTTATTGTTATAATTCATTGATTCTAACTTAAATTTAGACATGCGAAGAATATGAAACATTAATAAAATAAAAGTCATAGTCATAATATTGAAGCTTGGACTAGTGGTTCTTGATTATATGTAAAATAATTGAAAATTATTCTGACATACATGACATGCATTTTAATTAAATGACCCTAATCATGCAATCACTAAATGACATAGAAATTATGACATGAAAATATGATGACGTGGCATAAATAACATGGCATAGATGATGTGTGGCATGAAATGGATGACGTGGTAATGACATGAAATTGATGCAGCAATGATGACTTGGCAATGACATGGCATGAGATGACATAGCAACAATGATGACCTACTTAGTGATAACATGAAATTGATGCAACTAGTTCTATATGACATTTTTATGCTTTGTGGTTTTCTTTAGAGCTAAAATATGAAAATACTTAAAATATATGATTACCTAATTTACGAAATAATTCATATTAAATCCTATTCTATATTAGATAATGTTATAATTTTGTTGGTCTATAATTTTCTAATAATCTACATGGTTCCTAAATATGAGTGCAATCTATCCTATTATGCAATGCAATTTTTTTGTATTTTCAAAGTAGAAAAAAATTTCTTAAATAAACATATGCAATATAATATGCCCATATAAACCATATATTCACCCTATCCAAATTTGGAAACAAAGGCAATCGGAATAATCAAAAATCCAATCTTACGTCTCGCAACTCTGAATTTTGATTATTAAGATTTTCAACACAGGAATTTTTCTAATTGGGCATGCCAAAATCCTCAAGAATATCATGTTAGATTTCAATAATTCAAAATTAGGCAATTTGAATATTCAACTAAGCAAAAGAATTAGGAAACTATTTAGATCGGTGTGGACTCCCCGGGGGTGCTCTCGAAGGACATGTTGGAGGCTACCTCGGTGGTGCTTGCTTTGTTGACTGGAAGACCGCCTGAAAACAACAAATTGCTCCTCCACTTGTTTTCTTTTCTCTTTTACCACTCTTCTACTTTCTCGTAAGACCCACCTCTTTGACCCTTGACTCCATTTGGATTTTATGGTGCGTGTTCCTCCCTTTTAGGCTCTTCCCGTGGAGCTGAGAGTGAGAGAGGGACCAATCAGGTGTGTAAGCTTCATTGTGGTGTGGTCAAACGAGATGTCAGAATAGAGACGTCCCCAGAATCACGGGAAGTGATCAAGGCACGATGGTGTGGCAGCGTACGCGGTCATTGGACGGGTGGGCATCGTCGGAATTAACAATGCCGTCGAGAATTGATGGGCGAATATATTGGTCTCTGGGAAACCTGCAAAAACAAGTTCAGATGCAGCAGAGAGATAGATTGAGCACGGCAAGGATTCGTTAGACGCGGCGCTGAAAGCAGCTGGCCGAACGCTCACCTGAAGGTTGTTTGGACGTGACCGAAAGCTGCTGGTGTTGTGGAATCGATGCAGGAGGATCATCAGGAAACCTGAAGACTGCCTGGACGTCGCTAGAAGACCAGCGGTTGGACTGAAGACTGAAGTTGCTGGAGTCGCCTAAACCAGCAAGGAAAACTCGGCAAAAGGCGCGGTGACTGGTGCTGGTCACGACGGCAGGACCGGTGTGGGCACCTATGGACGTTGAGGGACGCTTCAGGAACTGGACGAAAGCACCAGAAGGTCTGCAAAAACGCTGGGGTTGCAGGAAACTCGCTGGGTCCACCTGGACGTATAACGCTACTGCATTAACTTGTACATGTAAGACATTCTCCTTATAGGTTCCACCGAAATCTGAACCTAAAACTTATCCATTTGAATAAGTTCCTCGTTTCTCTGGAACCTAAAACTACTTTGCATATCCCGAAACCTGAAACCACTCTATCATAGCTTCCAAGGTTTACTTAAGTTCCGCCTATATTATTAATTAAACAACTGTTGTGAATCATTTTAATGATTGTCACTTGTTGCTATAATCCATGAACCACAATTTATATTTAGACACAAAAAAAAAAAATTAACAACACAAAAGCCTCAGTCTTAAAATGGAAGTTTATATTAGTGGTTCGAGATTATACACTCATCATTGAATGCCAAGGAATACCGCAGGATTGTGCGAAGATATAAATCAAGAAAAATACAAAAAATTGTTCGAGGTTCTATATCCTAGAAATTAGTATCTATCCCTTGAAACATGTTTCCCAATTTTTGAAATCTGGAACCTATCTTGTATGCATTGGAACTTGAACCGAACAAGTCTCCATTGGTCCATCTTCAATCCCGGGTTCTACTTTGGAATTATGCTCACACCCATTCTCCACTAGTTTTATTATTCTATTGCCACCCTACGTGGGTGGGTTCAATAAGTTGAATCTAGCATGAGTGGGAATCAAGAGTTAGGGGTCCTCTACATGACAAAAGGAAGGCAAATTGAGGACTTCCTCCAGACCCAGAAACGAGGTGGAATTCCCCATACAAGATGTTGAAGAAGCCATGCGATGAGATGAGTGTGCCGACGTCATACTATACTAGTCATGGCGGAAGGTGCTGGTCTGTTACCGTTCACGCTACAAGATTGGAGATTTACTAAAGTGTTGGGGGACTTCTTGCGTGTTTTCAATAATTTTATTTTGTGCTTTGTGTTGAATGATCTCGGATACGTGTGAATTTGGAAGCAAGTGAGCCTTACATTCAATTTTTATTGCAACGGACTATTTAATCGCAAGTGGGTCTATTGAATAAGTGCGGTGACGTTATGACTTATGCTTCCCGTTCCCCACTATTTCATCCATTCGCCCAGCTGCTGTTGCGTGATGTCTCTGATGACTCGCTACCACCGCTAGATGCTGCAATTCCATAGCGACAGTATTGTCCACGTTCTTTTGTAGCATGTGAGTCAACTCCTTCCCAGTACCCTGCACTAGTATGGACCGCCTTTTGGGGTTTTTAGCTACTTCATTAGCTTCTTTATATCACCGTGTTCTTAGGTCTTGCCCTCGGATGCCCATCATACTTTCTCCACGTCCTTCCAAAATACATTGGTCAGCTCATCCCATTGCAACGGGTGAGAAATAGTGGCGTAGTTTCATGTGCCTTAATGTATTTCACTGGAATCAATGAGTGAGAAATAGAGCGTGCTAGTACATTTAAATATTAAATTACGCTTTCATTAAGCCTGAATTTTTTAGAACAATTAATAGTAATCTCGTAAAATTTTACATGATTTTAAACTAGAAAGTCTTAGGATTCAAAATTGTCCAAATCCCTTATTTCTCCCTCTTATAATATATTTCCACGGGCAGATTAAAATCAACATCCATCCTATTTGCAGGAGTTAAATTTCCTTAAATATTATAATAGAGGGTCTTCGGAACCGTAAGAATTGCTCACACAAATTTCTATAAAATAAAAAAGAGTTTTTTTTTTTTTGGTCGGTAAAAAGAGTTCAAACGTCCGGATATTCTCGTGCACACGCTTTGACGGCGTGTACATCTCCGACAGTGCCGGCAACAAGCTTCCAGAAAAGTCAAAGCAAGTACCGCCTCGCTCACCTGTGACGACTTTTCCAGTTTTCACACGCGTTCACACGATGTCCTCGCTCCCCCTTTGGCAGCTCACGTTGCCGTGTTTGCCCTTCATATTCACGCATAGCCGCCACGATATCACCGTCCCGCTTACTTATTCCGCAAGAAACTCGAGGGCCTTTTTGTCAATCCAGTTAGCGTAAGCGAGTAGGTCATCATCGCTCGCCCCTCGCTTCTCGTCCTATGTATAAAACTCGCACTCCGCCGCACGCTGTCATACCATTCATCCCGACTCAGCAGCGAAAGAAGAAGAAAGAAGAAACCAGAAAAATCAGACACTTCCATTTCACATTCTCTGCTACAGAATTCCAGAGATGGTGAAGAGAGACAGAGAGGACATGGAGGTTGAAGCCCTGGCCGTGGCCAACAGCTTGATGCTCCTCTCCCGAGTTGGCCAGAGCACCGACTCGAACCGCAAATGGTGGCCAACAGAGCGGATGTTCGCGTGCAAGACGTGCAACCGCGAGTTCTCATCCTTCCAGGCGCTCGGAGGGCACAGAGCCAGCCACAAGAAGCCAAAGCTGATCTCCGGCGACCTCTTGCGCCTTGGCCACGAAGCGGATTCCTCGCCAGCCAAGCCGAAGACGCACGAGTGCTCGATATGCGGCCTCGATTTCCCGATCGGCCAAGCCCTAGGTGGTCACATGAGGAGGCACAGGGCCGCCATGCTGGAGAGCTTGGCGGCTGCAGCCGCAAAGCCTGTGCCGGTGTTGAAGAAATCGAACAGCAAGAGAGTTACGGGCTTGGATTTGAACTCGTCGCCGATGGAGGACGACTTGACCTTGTGTTTAGGAAAAGTTGCGCCGCCTTTGGTGCTAGATCTCGTTTTGTAGGGCTTAGAGAACGTAGATTGTGTACAGAGCAGTTTTTAGTCGGTGCCTGACCGTTCCTTCTTTTTTCCTTCTTTCTTGTATTCATTGATTGATATTTGAATCAGATAATATATTTCGCATGGATATTCATTTGTTTCATGAACGCAAATTGTATTTGAACGAGATGAGGGAGACGAGGTTACGTTCTGCAGTTTTCGTGGTGCTGAGGTCTTAGATGCCAGCGAGTACGATTGCGGCCGCAGTTTTCGCTTGTCAACCTCTTTGTTTGGTCCGAAGATGATTAATAATCTGATGTGCGTGCTTTATGTAACAAATGTTTTAAATAGTGTGGCCAGCTAAGGAACAGTAAGCAACAAATGAAAAGCCATGGATATAGGGGTGCATTTGGTAACACGCTTCTATTCCCGAAAAAATTTCTGAAAAAATTTATTTTTTTATTCTGTTTCCGAGAACAATTTCTAAGCATTTTAAATTGCTTGGCAATTGTCCAAAAATTTCAATTGCCAAAATAGAATTGCGTTTGGCATCATCATCAAATTTTTTACTTCAAATCATTTTCTTTTAATTTTTAAATAATTTTATTACTTTTTTTCCTTTCTTTTCTTCTTTTCTTTTTTTTTTTTTCCTTTCTTTCTCTTCTTCTTCTTCAAGGTTGCCAGTCACTAGCCTTGGGATGACCGGTGATCCGCTAGACTAGGGCCAGCGACCTCATCAAAGTATCGCCGGCCCTCGGCAAGGTCCTGCCTCGTCGACCAAGCCTCACCGGTGGCTAGGCGGGCCTCGCCGAGCCTCCCCTGGCCACCGGTAGCGGACGGCGGCGGCAACAGTGGAGGGCGGCAACAATGGCAGCAATTGAAGAAGAAGAGAGATGGAAGAAGAATAAGAAGAAAGAAGAGAAAATAGAAAAAAATAGGTTGGCTTGATTCTGGAATTGTTCCCAGGAACAAAGAATCAACCCTTTTTTACTTCTCAATTCTATTCCAAATCTATTCCTGGAAACAAAAAATTTACTAAACGAATTTCTATTCCAAATCTACTCCCGGGAACAAAAGAGTAGAAATTTTCATTGTTTGGCAAGTTGTCAAACATACCCTAAATGGCCGAAGCACTGAAAACATCAAAATCCAAAAACCTTTATGGAGCTGCTAGATATACGATGTAATTTGATGCTACTCGTTATTTGCTTGATTATACTTGTTGATGTTATGGAAGAATTTGAATGGTGTCCGAATATGAATGCTCTAGATAATGCAAAAACCATTAAGTTTTGGAAGTTAGAAATGGCTATAGAGGAGATGGACAAAAATATTCTTTAGCGATTTTAGATAATATAGTATTTCAACTTGCAAAAGTTAAAGATGATAAAATGACATAGCAACAATTATATGAGATAAAAACGAGAAAAGTACCAAAAAACTCCTTAATCTATTGCATTGGTACCAATTCAATCGTAAACCTTTTAATTGGACTAATTTAGTCATAAACCTTTCTACATTGTTACCAACTCAGTCCATCCAACCAACTTAGGCTAGAAATTGCCGATGTGGACGTCGATTGTCTGACGTAGCACGACCGATGTTGACGTGGACATTTTTAATAATATTTTAATATTTTTTTAATTTGTTGAATTTTTAAATATTTTTTTGATTTCTTTTTTTTTCCTTCTCCTTCTCCCTTTCTCTTCCTTTTCTTTTTCCGATGACCAGCATCGGCCATCAACTACATCCATGGCTGATGAGGGCTGGTCTTGCTTGGGTGAGGTCTCATTTGTTGGCCACAGGCGAGGATTAGCCTTGTCGAGCCGAGGGTGAGTGCCCAAGCGAGTGATTGAGGGTGCGGCTATGGTTGCAATTGCCCCTGTTATTGCTATTACCAAGGGTAATGAGGCAAAGGAGGGGATGAGATATGAGGGAGAGGAGTGAGAGAGCGGTGATTGGGACTGGATTTAAGATTCAATGATGGATTTTGGGGAATTGACACCATTGAGGCCGACGAATCCATTGGGTTCGAAGATTGAGGCTTCAACAATGAGGTTGGGTCATTCACCATGGCTCAGGTGTGTCGGCGGTGACTCGCTATGGTTCACTGACCCTCACCTAGGCTTAGGTGAGGCTTGTCAGGCTTCGCCCTTGCCGAGGCGAGGCCAAGCAAGGCCGACCCTTGCTAAAGTGAGGCATGGCAAGGCCGCTAGCCACTCTAGCCTAAGCGAGAGTCGACCTCGCTAGATTTGGTGAGGGGGGCCTTGCCTAGCCACGTGGCCACACCTAGATGGTTGGCGCTCGCCCTCAGCTTGGTGAGGCTGACCCTTGTTGGCCATGGTTGTGGCTGGCGCTAGTCACAAGAAAAAGAAAAGCAAGAGAAGGGGAAAGGAAAAAAGAAAAAGAAAAAGAATAATAAATTATTTAAAAAATTCAATAAATTCAAAAAAATTATTAAAATATTATTAAAAAAATTATCATCAATGTTGGACTCGCTACGTCAGCCAGCCAAAGTCCATGTTAGCAATTTTCAGCTTAAATTAGCGGATGGACAAAGTCCAATATGAAAATGTTTGATTAAATTAGCAATTTTTTCATCCTTAAATTGGCCGGATGGACTGAATTAGTACCAATATGAAAATGTTTAGGATTAAATTAGTCGAATTAAAAGGTTTATAATTAAATTTATACTAATCTTATCCGTATATTTTTGGGTGAGGCTTTTAATATTTGAATCTCTTATGTTAATTCAAGTGTCACAATCTACTAAAGAGATTTTATAAGGTACATTTTGTAAGCTTAATTAATGGGTTGAAAAACAAAAGGATCATTTGCTCAAAGATTTTTTCATTGTAGGGTTGGAAGATGGTAATAATTTTTGGCATCATCACCATTCACTAGGGATTGCCTTCTCATGTAGATGCTAGGGGTGAGTAGTTCTAGATTCTGTACAAATTCTATTTGAACTTGGAACTTACCCTTAGAACTTTGGAACTTGAAATCTATCTCGCATATCCTGGAACCTAAAACTTACCCTATCACAGGTTCCAAAATCGATTCCAAGATATACCCAAGTTCCACCTATATAATTAATTGAATGAGTATACTAAATTATCATTTTCTTTAATGACCACCACTTATTATTATAATACACTGATCATAACTTATATTTATACACATGAAGAATATGAAACATTAACAAAATAAAAAAAATCATACATTTAGATTGAAACTTAGAATAGTGGTTTTAAATTATACAATCATCATCGGACATTATGAAATACGATCACACGGAGACATAGATTTAAAAAAAGAAGACAAAAGCTTATTCTGAGTTCTAAGTTTTAGGTTCCAAGTTCTACTTAGCTGGAACCCGGAACCTACCTACAAGATTTCTCAATTTTTGTAACTCATAACCTATCTTGCATATTTTGAAACTTGAAATTAGACAAATTCCCACTAATCCGGTTCTTCAATTCTAGATTCAATCCTAGAACCGTACCCCTAATAGATGCTCTATTGGCTATGAGAATCCAACACTTGCCTTTTGCAATTGGGGAGATCATTGCTTCTCCGTTGGGGATGATTTTCACAGGCTTGGCCTTCGTCAACATCTTTCATTCTTTTCCGAAAATTGGGCCTTTGTCCAATTTTTTTTTCTGTGAATATTTTTTTTTTTATTTTTTCAATACATTTTTCAGTACGCTCATGGACTAGTCAAACTTGGGCTTTTATGGTGCCATAAGCTCTTGAAAGATTCAACGTTTCTAGACTCTCAAGGTCTTCATCTTCGGTCCATGCTGCCTCAATGCGGTAATTCAAGTACTCTACCCCAATGTAGGAAATGATAATCAATTGGGTTTAAAGATGAATTTGTGAGATCAATTGAGCTATGCAATGGATAAAAGTGCATATGATAGCGAAAGAAATGCTATTGACCATCATAAGGCAATTGAATTTTTGTCCAAGTTCATATGCAATAAGGCATTTGAAGATTTATGCAAGTGAGAAAAAGAAAGTTTTATACATTTTTCTCACCTCGTAACATCAACTTTAACTAAATTCTGCCCCAACATTGGGTGGTTCTTGACGGGGTTAAGTCAAAATAAATTCTCCAAATTATTTAGGCTCAAAGGGTTAAAGAATGGATTAATTGCACTGTTTAAAATAGAGAAGTGAAATGCCTCTCTCCCAAAGACATAGCA
The DNA here is from genome assembly GCA_014182365.1 of Eucalyptus tenuipes. Lineage (NCBI taxonomy): Eukaryota > Viridiplantae > Streptophyta > Magnoliopsida > Myrtales > Myrtaceae > Eucalyptus > Eucalyptus tenuipes. The sequence continues at coordinate 22,754,811 of CM024538.1, read as the reverse complement.
TGGACTCTTCCAAACTCATACCAAATGTAACTTTTGGCTTTTAATTTAATTAGCTTAATATGTTAATTAGTTTATTCAAGAGTCACTACTAATCACTTATCGGTATCGCCACTAATCAACTCGGAAGAGCACTTTATTTATGCGATCCAAAGATTCATGGATATGAGGATTTTGTTATGCTAGATTAATTTTACGTCATTTCAATGTCTTTCCTCTTTATTTCAAAAATATTTTGTACGCACTATCGGCCAGTTTGAGTTCTAAGCCACTAACATGCAATGGATAATCATGCAGGTGCATAATTAACAAATCAAAGTAATAAATAATACTAGATATATAACAAACACAAATACCTCAAGCAAGCAAAATCATAACATTGTGCAATTTTAATTAATTCTTTTTTTCACTTTTTATTGTTTATGGAAACTAAACAATGCATGAGATGCAATTTTAATTGAAGTTATGGTCGTGTGACTAACTTGACATGACATGTGATATGCAAATTATATAAATGTTATAATTCTATCTATAAGTAACATTATTGAAAATTATTCTAACATGACATGCATTTTAAATTAAATGACCCTAATCAAGCAATCACTAAATACCGTAGAAATTATGAGATGAAAATATGATGACGTGGCATAAAGGACATCACGTGAGTGATGTGTGGCATGAGATGGATGATGTGGTAATGACACAAAATTGATGCAGCAATAATGACGTGGCAATAACATGGCATGAGATGACATAGCAACAATGATGACGTAGTAAGTGATAATATGAAATTGATGCAACTATTTCTATATGACATTTTTATGCTTTGTGGTTTTCTTTAAAGCTAAAATATGAAAATACTTAAAATATGTGATTACCTAATTCAAATTTACGAAATAATTTATATTAAATCCTATTCTATATCAGATAACTTTATAATTTTTTTGGTCGGTAATTTTCTGATTAACTACATGGTTCCTAAATATGAGTGCATTCTATCCAATTATGCAATGCAATTTTTTTTTGTATTTCCTAAGTAGAAAAATTTTCTTAAATAAAAATATGCAATATGATATGCCCATATAAACCATATATTCACCCTATCCAAATTAGGAAACAAAGGCAATTGGAATAATTAAAATTCCAATCTTATGTCTTACAACTCATAATTTTGATTTTAAGATTTTCGATACGATAATTTTTTTTAATTGGGGCATGCCTAAAAATCTCAAGAATATCATGTTAGATTTCAATAATTCAAAATTAGGCAATTTGAAAATTCAACTAAGCAAAAGAATTAGGAAACTATTTAGATCGGTGTGGACTCCCCGGGGGTGCTCTCGAAGCACACGTTGGAGGCTACCTCGGTGGTGTTTGGTTTGTTGACTGGAAGACCGCCTGAAGACAACAAATTGCTCCTCCACTTGTTTTCTTCTCTCTTTTACCACTCTTCCACTTTCTCGTAAGACTCACCTCTTTGACCCTTGACTCCATTTGGACTTCGTGCTGCGTGTTCCTCCCTTTTGGGCTCTTCCCGGAGATGAGAGTGAGAGAGGGACCAATCAGGTATGTAAGTTTCATTGTGGTGTGGTCAAGCTCGAGATGTCAGAATAGAGATGTTCCCAGAATCACGGGAAGTGATAAAGGCACGACGGTGTGGCAGCGTACGCGGTGGTTGGACGGGTGGGCATTGTCGGAAGTAATAATGCTGTCAAGAATTGATGGGCGTATATGCTCGGCGTAAACCCCCAGGAAGCACTGGCACGGGGACGATGGATGTATATATTGGTCTCTGGTTAACCTGCACAAACAAGTTCAGATGCAGCAGAGAGATAGATTGAGCACGGCAAGGATTTGTTAGACGCAGCGCTGAAAGCAGCTGGCCGAACGTTCACCTGAAAGTTTTTTGGACGTGACCGAAAGCTGCTGGTGTTGTGGAATCGATGCAGGAGGATCATCAGGAAACCTGAAGACTGCCTGGACGTCGCTGGAAGACCAGCGGTTGGACTGAAGACTGGAGCTGCTGGAGTCGCCTAAACCAGCAAGGAAAACTCGGCAAAAGGCTCGGTGACTGGTGCTGGTCACGACGGCAGGACCGGTGTGGGCACCTATGGACGTTGAGAGACCCTTCGGGAACTGGACGAAAGCACCAGAAGGTCTGGAAAAACGTCGTGGTCGCAGGAAACTCGCTGGGTCCACCAGGATAACTAACGCTTATAACACTATTGCATTAACTTGTGCATGTAAGACATTCTCCACTAGGGATGAATGGTTACAGGTTTCTTATATGTTCCACCGGAGTCTAAAACCTACCTATTAAAACAAGTTTAATATTTTTTGGAACCTAAAGCCTATCCGTATGGACAAGTTTCTCATTTTGTTAGAACCTAGAACTACTTTGCATATCATGAAATCTGAAACCTACCTTATCACAGCTTCTAAGGTCTACTTAGATTCCACCTATATTATTAATTGAACAATTGTTGTAAATCATTTTTAATGACTGCCACTTATTATTACAATATATTGATCACAACTTATATTTAGACACACGAAGAATATGAAAAATTAACAAAGTAAAAGTCTCAGTCTTAAAATGGAGCTTTATATTAGTGGTTCCATATTATATATTCATTATCGAATGCCAAGGAATACCGCAAGATCGTGCAAGAAAAATACAAAAATTTGTTCCGGGTTTTATATCCTATAAATTGGTATCTATCCGTCGAAACAAGTTTCCCAATTTTTGAAATATGGAACATATCTTATATGCATTGAAACATGAACCATATAGGTCTCCATCGGTCCATCTTCGATTTCAGGTTTTACTCTAAAACCATGCTCACACAGATTCCACTAGTTTTATTATTCTATTGTCACCATAAATGGGTGGGTTCAATTCGATGAATCCAGCATAAGTGGGAATCAAGAGTTAGGGGTCCTCTACATGACACAAGGAAGGCAAATTGAGAGGACTTTCTCCATACGCAGGAACGAGGTGGAATTCCTTATGCAAGATGTTAAAGAAGCCATGCGATGAGATGAGTGTGCCGACGCTGCACTCTACTACTCATGGCGGAAGATGTTGGTCTCTTACCGTTCGCGCTACGAGATTGGAGATTTGCTAAAGCGTTGAGGGACTTCTTGCGTGTTTTCATGATGTTATTTATGCTTTGCGTTGAATGATCTCGGATACGTGGGAATTTGGAAGCAAGTGAGCCTTACATTCAATTTTTGTGGCAACGGACTATTTAATCGCAGATTTGTCCATTGAATAAGTGCCGTGACGTCACGTCTTACGCCCCGCGTTCCCCTTTATTTCATCAATTCGCCTGGCAGTTGTCGTGTGACGTCTCTGATGACTCGCTCCCACCGCTAAACGCTGCGATTCCATAGCGACAGCATTTTCCATTTTCTTTCGTAGCGCGTGAGTCAACTCCTTCCCAGTACCCCGCACTGGCATGGACCACCTTTTGGGGTTTTTAGCTGCTTCAATAGCTTTTTTATATCACCGTGTTCTTAGGCCTTGGCCTCGGATGCCCATCATGCTTTCTCCACGTCTTTCCAATATACATTGGTCAGTCCATCTCATTTAAATATTGGCCTAGTTTCATGTTCCTTAATATATTTCACCAGAATCAATGGATGATAAGTATAGTGCGTTAGTATATTTAAATATTAAATTACACTTTCATTTAACTGCCTGAATTATTAGAATAGATAGTAGTGATTTTGCAAAATTTTACACGATTTTAGAATAGAAAGTCATGAATTCAAAATTATCCAAATCTCTCGTTTCTCTCTCTTATAATATATTTCCACGAGTTGATTTAGATCAAAATCCAACCTATGTTCAGGAGGAGTTAAATTTCCTGTACACGCGCGTTCACTGCGCGTACAACTCCGACAGTGCAGGCGATAAGCTTCTAGAAAAGTCAAAGCAAGTGCCGCCTCGCTCACTCGCTCACGTGTGACGACTTCCCCAGTTTTCACACGCGTTCACACGGTATTCTCGCTCGTCAGTCCAGTTAGCGTAAGCGATTAGGTCATCGCTCGCCCATCGCTTCTCGTCCTATATATAAGACTCGCACTCCACCGCTTGCTTTCATCCCGACTCAGCAAGCAAAAGAAGAAACCAGAAGAAATCAGGCACTTCAATTTCACATTCCCTACTACAGAATACCAGAGATGGTGAAGAGAGACAGAGAGGACATGGAGGTCGAAGCCCTGGCCGTGGCCAACAGCTTGATGCTTCTCTCCCGAGTCGGCCAGAGCACCGACTCAAACCGCCAATCGCGGCCTACAGAGCGGATGTTCGCTTGCAAGACGTGCAACCGCGAGTTCTCCTCCTTTCAGGCGCTCGGAGGGCACAGAGCCAGCCACAAGAAGCCGAAGCTGATCTCCGGCGACCTCTTGCGCCTCGGCCGCACGGCAGATTCCTCGCCGGCCAAGCCGAAGACGCACGAGTGCTCGATATGCGGCCTCGATTTCCCGATTGGCCAGGCCCTTGGCGGTCACATGAGGAGGCACAGGGCCGCCATGCTGGAGAGCTTGGCGGCGGCGGCCACAAAGCCTGTGCCGGTGTTGAAGAAATCGAACAGCAAGAGAGTCACGGGCTTGGATTTGAACTCGTTGCCGATGGAGGACGACTTAACCTTGCGTTTAGGAAAGGTTGCGCCGCCTTTAGTGCCAGATCTCGTTTTGTAGAAAACGTAGATTGTGTACAGAGCAGTTTTTTGTCGGTGCCTGACCGTTCCTTTTTTTCCTTCTTTTTTGTATTCATTGATTGATATTTTGAGTCAGAGACTGGGTTTCGCATGGATATTCATTTGTAATTTGATGCTACTCGTGCTTAACTGTACTTGTTGATGTTGTGGAAGAGCCTGCCACGACGGGTGATTTGCTTAACCATTAAGTTTTAGAAGTTAGAAATGGCTAAAGAGGAGATAGACAAAATCATCCTATAGCGATTTTAGATAATCTAGTATTTCAACTTGGAAAAGTCAAAAGATGATAAAATGACACAGCAATAATTATATAAGATAAAAATAATTTTATCTATACTTTTTGGGTGAGGCTCTTAATATTTGAATCTCCTATATTACTTCAAGTGTCATAATCAGCTAAGGAGATTTTGTAAGGTACGGTTAGCTCAAAGGTTTTTTCATCATAGGGTCCATAGTTGGTAATCTTTTTGGCATTGTTATCAATCTTCTCCTTCATTGGGGATTGTCTTCTCATGTAGATGCCAAGGGTGATCGGTTTCAGGTTTCGTACAGGTTTTGCTAGGAATCTGGAACCTGTCCGTTAGAATAAATTCCTCATTTTTTAGAACCTAAAACCTACTTGCATACCCTGAAATCTAGAACATACTCTATCACAAGTTCCAAGATTTACCCAAGTTCTACCTATATTAATAATTAAATAATTACATTGAATTATCAACTTTTTTAATGACTATCATTTATTACTATAATCTATTAATCACAACTTATATTTGGACACGTGAAAATATGAAATTTTAAAAAATAAAAGTCTCAGTCATAAAAATAAAGTTTAGACTAGTGATTCCAAATTATATACTCATCATCAAACGCCATGGAAGAGGATCATGCGAAGACATAGATGAACACACACACACACACACACACACACACACACACACATAGAACTTAGAACCTACCTAGAACTTAGAACCTACCTGTCAAGATAGGTTTCCTAATTTTTGGAATCCGGAACCTACATTGGAACCTCGATAGAACTTAGAACCTACTTGTCGAGACAAGTTTCCTAATTTTTGGAATTTGGAACCTACCTTGCGTACCTTGAAACCCGGTATTGGACATATTCCCACTAGTCTTCTTCAATTTCAAGTTCTATCCTGAAATCATACTCACCCCCAGTAGATGCTCTATTGGCTATGAGAATCCAACACTTGCTTTTTGCAATTGGGGAGATCATTGCTTCTCCGGTGGGGAAGATTTTTACAAACTTGGCCTTCGAGCACATCCTTCATTGTTTTCCAATAATTGGGCCTTTCGTCGATCTTTTTTGTTTTTGAATTTATTTTTTCGATTTTTTAACACATTTTGTCAATGTACTCAATGACTAGTCAGACTTAGACTTTTACAATGCCATAAGATCTTGAACAATTCGACGTTTCTAGACCCTCAGAGTCTTCATCTTCAGTCGACACTTCGGACCATGCTGTCTCAATGTGGTAACTCTACTACTCTGCCCTAGTGGGGGGAATGATCACCAATTGGGTTTTAATATGAATTTGTAGGATCAATTGAGCTATGTAATGGATAAAAGTATATATGATAGTGAAAGAAATGTTCTTCTTCATCATAAGGCAATTAAATTTCCATTTGAGTTCATCTGCAATAAGGCATTCGAAGATTTATGCAAGTGAGAAAAAGAAATTTTTATTTATTTTTCTCACCTTGTAATGTCAACTTTAACGAAATTCTGCCTCAATGTGAGGTAGTTCTTGATAGTGTTAAGTCCAAAGAAATTCTCCAAATTATTTAGGCTCAAAAGGGTTAAACAATGGATTACTACACTATTTAAGATAGAGAAGTGAAATTAGGGTTGATCAGTTCCCGGGCAGTTCGATTCCCACTTGAAACTGAGGATCGGACTAGTTCCCCATTTTCAGACTTGAGGATCAGATCGAAAGAAGTTGGAACCGAATGAAACTAGACCAATCGTTCAATTTGGTTCCCAAGCGGTCCAATGGAACCAATTGCATGTGTTTGAAACACATGTTCCCACGTGCAAAAAAATCTAACTCCACTTGTGTGAGCATCGATCACACTTCATATATTTCACGCTCAATCTTGGCTAAGAAGGCCGTTGACAACACGTTTAAAGGTGTTGCCTGGCTTGGATTTTATAGACAATATCTCTTATGCTCTCTGAGTGTTTGCTCGATGTGGAGCTCTTGAAGGCTTGAAGGGCCTTGTCTCTTGCAGGTGAGGGAGGGGGGCGAGGGAGGGAGGGAGAGAAAGAGGGAGAGGGTGAGGAACGAGGGTGTGGCTCTTGAAGCCATAGTACCATATCAAGTGGAAAAAGAAACTAATAAGTAGGCTTCCTCTTTAAATAGTGAGGAACGAGGAAGGGTTTCCGTGGTCTCTTGGCCACACGTGAGATTGTTGTCTCAATCGTACCGAGGAAGGCCTTGAATAAGAGCACTTTTCCATATCATGAAGATTTTAGTTTAAATTAGATCTTTATATGAATTTAAGTAAAAATTAAACATTTAAAAATTAATCATCGGCCCGATTAGTCGGTTCTACTCCTGGAATAGAGAACCGAATAAAAAATCACCAGTGTCTCTAGGAACTAGACCCAACCGCTCGATTCGGTTTGGTTCAGGTGGTTCCCGATTCGGGTAGTTCTTTTTGCTTGCCCCAAGTGAAATGCCTCTCTCCTAAAGACATAGCATGAACTCTTCCAAACCCATACCAAACGTAACTTTCAACTTTTAATGCAATTAGCTTATCATGTTACTAAGTTTATTCAAGAGTCACCACTAATTAGTTATCGTATCAATGTGGGAGATCACTTTACTTATGTGAACCAAAGATTCATGGATACAAGGATTTGGTTATGCTAGATTAATCAAACGTCATGTCGGTGTCTATCCTCTTTTAGTTTTAACCCACTAACATGCAATGGATAATCATGCGAGTGCGTAATCAATAATGTAACACTCAACAAATCAAAGTAATAAATGAATACTAAGGATATGACCAACACAAATACCTCAAGCAAGCAAAATCATAACCTTACCATGATTAATTTTCAAATATTTGCAAATTTAGGTGTCAACACTACCGCATTAACTTGTGTGTGTAAGCTAGTTATATTATTCTATTGCCACCATACATGGGCAGGTTCAATACGTTGAATCCACCATATTTGGGAATCGAGAGTTAGGGGTCCTCTACATGACACAAGGAAGGCAAATTGGGAACTTCCTCTAGATGCACGAACGAGGTGGAATTCCTTTTACAAGATGTTGAAGAAGCCATGCGATGAGGTGAGTGTGCTGACGTCGTACTCTACTACTCATGGCGGAAAGTGCCAATCTCTTGCCGTTCACGCTACAAGATTGGATATCTGCTAAGGTGTTTAGGGACTTGTTGCGCGTTTTCGATAATGGAACCCATGCTTTGTGTTAAATGATCTCGGATACGTGTGAATATGGAAGCAAGTGAGCCTTACATCCAATTTTTGTAGCTGTGGACCATTTAATCGCAGGTATGTCTATTGAATAAACGCGGTGATGTCACGATTTACGCTCCCCAATTTCCTCTATTTCATCGATTCGCCTGGTTGCTGTCGGGTGACGTTGACTCGCTCCCCTAGCTGAAGGTTGCGATTCCATGGCGACTGCACGGTCCACGCCTTTTGGGGTTTCTAGCTAGTTCATTAGTTTTTTGATATTTACCGTGTTCTACAGGTCTTGGACTCGGATGCCCATCATACTTTCTCCACGTTGTTCCAAAATACATTTGTCAGTTCATCCCATTGCAACGATAGAGAATTATTGACCTAATTTCATGTTCCCAAATGTATATTGCGGAAATTAATATATAAGAAGTAGAGTACGCTAGTATGTTTAATTATTAAATCATAACTTTCATTTAGATTAGAACAATCAATAGGGGTCTCATAAAATTTTACATGATTTTATATTAGAATATTTTGAATTCATAATTTTGCAAGTCCCTTTTTTTATCTCTTATGCCTATGAGTTAAATTTCCTTCTGTGATATTGGACTAGAAGGTCTTCGGAACAGTCTGAATTCGTCTCACAAAATTTCTACGGAATAAAGAAGAGTTCAATTGTCCGGATATTCTTGTACACACGCCTTGACGGCGTGTACAACTTCAACAGTGCAGGCGAAAAGCTTCTAGAAAGGTCAAAGCAAGTACCGCCTTGCTCACCTGTGACGACTTGCCCAGTTTTCACACGCGTTCACACGGTATCCTCGCTCTCCCTTTGGCGGCTCACGCTGCCACGTTTGCCCTTCATCTTCACGCAAAGCCGCCAAGATATCACTGTCCTCCCTAGTCATTCCCCGAAGAAACTCGAGGGCCTTTTCGCCACTTCAGTTAGCGTAAGCGAGTAGGTCATCCCTCGCCCCTCGCTTCTCGTCCTATATATAGAAGACTCGCCCGCACTCCACTGCACACTGTCGTACCAGTCATCCCGACTCAGCAAGCAAAAGAAGAAACCAGAAAAATCAGACACTCCGATTTCACATTCTCTACTACAGACTTCAAGAGATGGTGAAGAGAGACAGAGAGGACGCGGGGGTCGAAGCCCTGGCCAGGGCCAATTGCTTGATGCTCCTCTCCCAAGTCGGCGAGAGCACCAACTCGTCGTCGCCGAATCACAAATCGCGGCCTACAGAGCGGATGTTCACGTGCAAGACGTGCAACCGCGAGTTCTCGTCCTCCCAGGCGCTCGGAGGGCACAGAGCCAGCCACAAGAAGCCAAAGCTTATCTCCGGCGACCTCTTACACCTCGGCCACGCAGCGTATTCCTCGCCGGCCAAGCCGAAGAAGCACGAGTGCTCAATATGCGGCCTTGAGTTCCCGATTGGCCAAGCCCTTGGCGGTCACATGAGGAGGCACAGGGCCGCCGTGCTGGAGAGCTTGGCGGGGGTGGCCACAAAGCCCGTGCCGGTGTTGAAGAAATCGAACAGCAAGAGGGTCATGGGCTTGGATTTGAACTCGTCGCCAATGGAGGATGACTTGACCTTGCGTTTAGGGAAGGTTGCGCCACCTTTGGTGCTAGATCTCGTTTTGTAGGGCTTAGAGAACGTAGATTGTGTACAGAGCAGTTTTTAGTCGTTGCCCAATTGTTCCTCTTTTTTTTTTCCCTATTTTGTATTCATTGATTGATATTTTGAATCAGAGACTGGGTTGTGCATGGATATTCATTTGTCTCACGCACGCATATTGTATTTGAACGAGAGGAGTGAGGGGTAGATTACATTCTCCAGTTTTCGTGGTGCTGAGTCTTAGATGCCAGCGAGTCCGTTTGCGGCTGCACTTTTTCTTGTTGACCTCTTTGTTTGATTAGAAGATGATTAACATCTGAAGTGTGTGCTCTGTGTAACAAATGTTATTTATTTTTGTGATCCCACATTTTCGGATCCACACAAATGTTATTTATTTTTGTGAACCCATATTTTCGGATCCACATTTTCTCTTTAAAGTGGCGGTTATTCGACATGCAATTTTTCTACATTTCGTATCTTTTCGTGACAACCGCTCATTTGGTAACCGCCTTGATGGAAGATGATGTATAAAGGAACGATCGTTCATTCTAACGGGAAAATTACAAGGTCTAACTCAAACCCTCTCATTTGAAATACACCATCATTACGTGAGGGAATTGAGTTAGTAGCGTGTGCCTAATTTTTCTTTGAATTTTCAGGTTTTTCTTACGAACGTAAACAAGAACAATGGCTAGAGGTTTGTCTATAATCAATCCTGGCTTCCGCAATTTGATTTTTATGTCTTACAACAAATGTTTCCATAGTGTGGCCAGCTAAGGAACAGTAAGGAAGAAATGAAAAACCATGGACATAAATGGCTAAAGCACGGAAAACATCAATATACAAAAACCTTTATATCGAGCTGCTAGACATATGTTGTGATTTGATGCTATTCATTATTTACTTAATTATACCTACTGATGTTGTGGAAGAATCTGAATGGTGTCCACCACTGGTGATCTGAATGTTCTAGAAAATACAAAAACTTTTAAGTTTTACAAAATAGAAATGGCTAAAGAGGAGATGAAAAAAAATACTTCAGCGATTTTAGATTATATAGTATTTCAACTTGGAAAAGTCAAAAATGATAAAATGACATAGCAACAATTATATGAGATAAAAACACACTTTTTTGGGTCAGGCTTTTGATATTTGAATCTCTTATGTGAATTTAAGTGTCATAATCTACTGAAGAGATTTTGTAAGGTACGTTTTGTAGGCTTAGTTAATTAGTTGAAAAACGAAAGGACTAGTTAATCTTACAAAACTTTACATAATTTTAGACTAGAAAGTCTTGAATTCATAATTTTTCAAGTCCCATTTTTTATCTCTTATAATATATTTTCAGAAGTAATTTTAGATCAAAATCCAGCGAATGCTGAGAGGAGGAAGTGATTTCCTCCTGTAATATTAGACTAGAAGACCCTAGAAGGTCTTCGGAATAGTCTGATTTGCTCTCACAAAATTTTACGGAACGAAAAAGAGTTAAATTTCCCGATATTCTTGCACACGCGCCTTGACTGGTCGGACAACACCAACAGCGCGAGCTAAAAAGCTTCTAGAAAAGACAAAGAAACTTCAGCCTCTCTCACTCGTCGCGACTTTCCCCAGTTTCACACGCGTTCACACGCTATCCTCGTTCTCCCTCCTTCGGCAGCTCAAATTGCCATGTTTGCCCTTCATCTTCACGCAAAGCTGCCAGACTTTCCTTGAGAAACTCGAGGGCCTTTTCGTCACTTCAGCTAAGCGTAAGCGGATAGGTCATCACCCGCCCCTGGCCTCTCGTCCTATATATAAGACTCGCACTCCTCCACACATTCAGACCATTCCTCCCGACTCAGCAAGCAAAAGAAGAAACCAGAAAAAATCAGACACCCCGATTTCACATTCTCTACTACAGACTTCCAGAGATGGTGAAGAGAGACAGAGAGGACGCGGAGGTCGAAGCCCTGGCCAGGGCCAATTGCTTGATGCTCCTCTCCCGAGTTGGCGAGAGTACCGACTCGGCGTCGCCAGACCGCGAATCGCGGCCTACAGAGCGAATGTTCGCGTGCAAGACTTGCAACCGCGAGTTCTCCTCATTCCAGGCGCTCGGAGGGCACATAGCCAGCCACAAGAAGCCGAAGCTGATCTCCGGCGATCTCTTCCACCTCGGCCACACGGCAGATTCCTCGCCGGCCAAGCCAAAGACGCACGAGTGCTCGATATGCGGCCTCGATTTCCCGATGGGCCAAGCCCTCGGCGGTCACATGAGGAGGCACAGGGCGGCCATGCTAGAAAGCTTGGCGGCAGCGGCCGCAAAGCCGATGCCAGTGTTGAAGAAATCAAACAGCAAGAGAGTCACGGGCTTGGATTTGAACTCGTCGCCAATGGAGGACGACTTGACCTTGCGTTTAGGAAAGGTTGAGCCGCCTTTGGTGCTAGATCTTGTTTTGTAGGCCTTAGAGAACGTAGACGGTGTACAGAGCAGTTTTTAGTCGGTGCCCAACTGTTTCTTTTTTTCCCCCTATTTTGTATTCATTGATTGATATTTTGAATCAGAGACTGGGTTTCGCATGGATATTAATTTGTTTCATGCGCGTATATTGTATTTGAACGAGAGGAGTGAGGAGTAGATTACGTTCTCCAGTTTTCGTGGTGCTGGGTCTTAGATGCCAGCGAGTCCGTTTGCGGCTGCACTTTTTCTTGTTGGCCTCTTTGTTTGATCCGAAGGTGATTAACATCTGAAGTGTGTGCTCTATGTTACAAATGTTTTGATAGTGTGGCCAGCTAAGGAACATTAAGGAAGAAATGAAAAGCCATGGATATAAAAGGCTAAAGCACTGTAAACATCAAAATACAGAAACCTTTATATTAAGCTGCTAAACATACGATGTGATTCGATGCTATTTGTTCTTTTCTTAATTATACCAATTGATGTTGTGGAAGAATCTGAATGGCGTCCACCATTGGTGATCTGAATGTTCTGGATAATGCAAAAACCATTAAGTTTTAGAAGTTAGAAATGGCTAATGAGGAGATGGAAAGAAAATATCCCTTAGTGATTTTAGATAATATAGTATTTCAACTTGGAAAAGTTAAAGGAGACAAAATGACATAGCAACAATTATATGAGATAAAAACAATTTTATCCGTACTTGTGAGGCTTTTGATATTTGAATCTCCTATGTTAATTCAAGTGTCACAATTATATGATTTTGTAAGGTACGTTTTGTAGGCTTAGTTAATGCCTAATGGATTGAAAAACGAAAGGACTTGTTAGCTCAAAGGTTTTTTTCATTGTAGGGTTTGAAGCTAGTAATCATTTTGGCATTGTTACCAATCTTCTCCTTCATTGAGGATTATCTTCTCCTGTAGATGCTAAGATTCAAGTTTCATACAAATTTCACTTGAAACTTGAAACGTACTCATTAAAACAAGTTCCTCATTTTTCCGAACCTGAAACCTATCTTGCATACCCTGAAACCTAAAACCTACCCTATCATATATTCCAAGGTCGGTTCCAAAATTTACCCAAATTCCATATGTATTATTAATTGAACGATTACAATAAATTATCTCATTCTTTAATGATCATTACTTATTGCTACAATTCACTGATCACAACTTATTTTTGGACACGCGAAGAAACATTAGCAAAATAAAAGTCTCGGTCATAAAATTGAAACTTTGACTAATTATTTTATATTATACACTCGTCATTGGACGCCATTAAATAGGATCACGTGAAGATATAGAAAAAAAAAAAAAAAAAAAACACACACACACACACACACATACAAAAACTTGTTCCAAGTTCTAAGTTTTAGGTTTCAGATTCCACCTACCTAAAATCTGGAACCTACCCGTCCAAACAGGTTTTTTAATTTTTGAAATCTGGAACCTACCTTATATATTTTGAAACCTAAAACTGAACATATTCCAACTAGTTCGATTCCTCAGTTCCAGGTTCTACCCTGAAACCATACTCACCCCTAGTAGATGCTCTATCGGCTATGAGAATCCAACACTTGCTTTTTCCAACTGGGTAGATCATTGCTTCTCCGTTGGGGATGATTTTTACAAACTTGGCCTTCGACCACATCTATCATTCTTTTCCAATAATTGGGCCTTTGACCAATCCTTTTTTTTTCTGTGAATTTCTTTTTTCGACTTTTTCAACACATTTTTTCAATATACTCAATGACTAGTTAGACTCGGGCTTTCACGGTGCCATAAGCTCTTGAACAATTCAATGTTTCTGAACTCTCATGGTCTTCATCTTCGGTTGACCCTTCAGAGCATGGTTTCTCAATGCGGTAACTCAACTACTCTACCCTAATGTGGGGAATAATCACCAATTGGGTTTAAAAACGAATTTTCGAGCTCAATTGAGCTATGCAATGGATAAAAGTGTATATGATAGCGAAAGAAATGATATTCATCATCGTAAGGCAATTGAATTTTCATCGGAGTTCATTTGCAATAAGGCATTTGAAGATTTATGCAAGTGAGAAAAAGAAAGTTTTATCCATTTTTTCTCACCTGGTAAAGTTAACTTTAACTGAATTCTACCCCAACATGGGGTGGTTCTTAACAGAGTTAAGTCAAAAGAAATTCTCCAAATTATTTAGGTTCAAGGGGGTTAAACAATGGATTAATTGCATTGTTAACTGTTTAAGATAGAGAAGTGAAATGCCTCTCTCCCACAAACATAGCATGGTCTCTTCCAAACCCATACCAAACACAACTTTCATCTTTTAATGTAATTAGCTTAACATATTAATCAGTTTATTCAGAAGTCGCCACTAATCAGTTATTGGTACTGTCACTAATCAACATGGGAGAGCACTTTACCTATGTGAGCCAAAGATTCATGGATACCGGGATTTGGCTATGCCAAGATTAATCAAACATCATGTCGGTGTCTAGCCTTTTTATTTTGAAAATATTTTGTAGGCAGCGTTGGTCAGTTTTCGTTCTAAGCCATTAACATGCAACGGGTAATCGTGTGAGTAAGCAATTAATAATGTAACACTCGACAAATCAAAGTAATAAATAAATACTAGAGATATGGCAAACACAAACACCTCAAGCAAGCAAAATCATAACTTTGCCATGATTAATTTCTAAATAATTGCAAATTTAGGTGCCAACACTATTGCGGTAATTTGTGCAAATAAGCTAGTTTTATTATTCTATTGCCACCATACGTGGCCAAGTTCAATATGTTGAATCCACCATATTTGGGGATCAAGAGTTAGGGATCCTCTACAAGACACAAGAAGGCAAATTGGGAATTCCTCTAGATGCGCAGACAAGGTGGAATTCCCTATACAATTGAATAAGCCATGTAACGAGAAGAGTGTCCTGACGCTGTACTCAACTACTCACGTTGGAAAGTGTCAAGTCCCTTACCGTTCACACAACAAAATTTGAGATTTGCTAAAGTGTTTGGGGACTTGTGTTAAGTGATCTTGGATGCGTGTGAATTTAGCCTTGCATTCTATTTTTGTAGCAATGGGCCATCTAATCAGGTTTGTCTATTGAATAAGTGCAGTGACGTCACGACTTACGCTCCCCCGTTCCCTCTATGTCATCGATTCGCCTGGCTGCTGTCGGATGACGTCTCGGATGACTAGCCCCCTCGTCAAAGTTGCGATTCCAGAGCGACAACACCGTCCACGTTCTTCCCTGGCGCGTGAGTTAATTCCTTCCTAGTACCTTGCACTAGTATGGACCGCCTTCTAAGGTTTTTAGCTACTTAATTAGCTTTTTGATATATACCGTGTTCTTTAGGTCTTGGCCTCAGATGCCCATCATACTTTCTCCACGTCCTTCCAAAATACATTGGTTAGTTCATCTCATCGCAATGGGAGAGAAATATTGGCCTAGTTTCATGTTCTTCAATGTATTTCGTGAGAATCAATGAGTGAGAAGTAGAATGCATTATTATGTTAAAATATTAAGCACAACTTTCATTTAATAAATTGAGTTTTTAGAATAATTAATAATGATCTCACAAAATTTTATATGATTTTAGATTAGAAGGTCTTGAATTCATAATTTTTCAAGTCCCATTTTTTATCTCTTATTATATATATTTTCACAAAAGTTTTAGATCAAATCAGCCAATGTTGAGAGGAGGAAATAATTTCCTCCTGTAATATTAGACTAGAAGGTCTTCGGAACAGTCTGATTTGCTCTCACAAAATTTTACGGAATGAAAAAGAGTTAAACTTCCCGATATTCTTGCACACGCGCCTTGCCTGGTCGTTCAACACCAACAGCGCGAGCTAAAAAGCTTCTAGAAAAGACAAAGAAATTTCAGCCTCTCTCACTCGTCACGACTTTCCCCAGTTTCACACGCGTTCACACGCTATCCTCGCTCTCCCACCTTCGGCGGCTCACATTGCCATGTTTGCCCTTCATCTTCTCGAAAAACCGCCACACTATCCCATCCTTCCTACTTATTCCGCAAGAAACTCGAGGGCCTTTTCGTCACTTCAGCTAAGCGTAAGCGGATAGGTCATCACCCGCCCCTCGCTTCTCGTCCTATAAATAAGACTCGCACTCCTCCGCGCCCTGTCAGACCATTCATCTCGACTCAGCAAGCGAAAGAAGAAACCAGAAAAATCACACTCCGATAACACATTCTCTACTACAGACTTCCAGAGATGGTGAAGAGAGACAGAGAGGACACGGAGGTCGAAGCCCTGGCCAGGGCCAATTGCTTGATGCTCCTCTCCCGAGTTGGCGAGAGCACCAACTCGGCGTCGCCGGACAGCAAATCGCGGCCTACAGAGCGAATGTTCGCGTGCAAGACTTGCAACCGCGAGTTCTCCTCGTTCCAGGCGCTCGGAGGGCACAAAGCCAGCCACAAGAAGCTGAAGCTGATCTCCGGCGATCTCTTCCACCTCGGCCACGCAGCGGATTCCTCCCCAGCCAAGCCGAAGACGCACGAGTGCTCGATATGCGGCCTCGATTTCCCGATGGGCCAAGCCCTCGGTGGTCACATGAGGAGGCACAGGGCGGCCATGCTGGAAAGCTTGGCGGCAGCGGCCGCAAAGCCTGTGCCAGTGTTGAAGAAATCAAACAGCAAGAGAGTCACGGGCTTGGATTTGAACTCGTTGCCGATGGAGGACGACTTCACCTTGCGTTTAGGAAAGGTTGCGCCGCCTTTGGTGCTAGATCTCGTTTTGTAGGCCTTAGAACGTAGACTGTGTACAGAGCAGTTTTTAGTCGGTGCCTGACCGTTTCTTTTTTTTTTTTTTTTCCTTCTTTTTCGTATTCATTGATTGATATTTTGAATCAGAGACTGGGTTTCGCATGGATATTAATTTGTTTCATGCGCACATATTGTATTTGAACGAGAGGAGTGGGGGGTAGATTACGTTCTCCAGTTTTCGTGGTGCTGAGTCTTAGATGCCAGCGAGTCCGCTTGCGGCTGCACTTTTTCTTGTTGGCCTCTTTGTTTAATCCGAAGGTGATTAACATCTGAAGTGTGTGCTCTATGTAACAAATGTTTTGATAGTGTGGCCAGCTAAGGAACATTAAGCAAGAAATGAAAAGCCGTCGATATAAAAGGCTAAAGCACTGAAAACATCAAAATACAGAAACCTTTATATTAAGCTGCTAAACATACGATCTGATTTGACGCTATTCGTTCTTTTCTTAATTATACCAATTGATGTTGTGGAAGAATCTGAATGGCGTCCATCATTGGTGATCTGAATGCTCTGGATAATGCAAAAATCATTAAGTTTTAGAAGTTAGAAATGGCTAAAGAGGAGATGGAAAAAAAATTTCCTTTAGTGATTTTAGATAATATAGTATTTTAACTTGGAAAAGTTAAAGAATACAAAATGACATAGCAACAATTATATGAGATAAAAACAATTTTATCCATACTTTTTCTAGTGAGGCTTTTGATATTTGAATCTCCTATGTTAATTCAAGTGTCATAATCTGCTGAAGAGATTTTGTAAGGTACGTTCTATAGGCTTAGTTAATGCCTAATGGATTAAAGGACTTGTTAGCTCAAAGATTTTTTTCATTGTAGGGTTTGAAGCTAGTAATCATTTTGGCATCGTTACCAATCTTCTCCTTCATTTGAGGATTATCTTCTCCTGTAGATGCTAAGGATGAGCGATTTCAAGTTTCATACAAATTTCACTTGGAACTTGAAACCTACTCATTAAAACAAGTTCCTCATTTTTCGAAACCTGAAACCTATCTTACATACCCTGAAACCTAAAACCTACCCTATCATATGTTACAAAGTTGGTTCCAAAATTTACCCAAATTCCATATATATTATTAATTGAATGATTACAATAAATTATCACCTTCTTTAATGATTATTGATTATTGCTACAATTCACTTATCACAACTTATTTTTGGACACGCGAAGAAACATTAGCAAAATAAAAGTCTCGGTCATAAAATTGAAACTTTGACTAATGGTTTTATATTATACACTCATCATTGGATGCCATTGAATAGGATCGCGCATAGACATAGAAAAAAAAAACCACACACACACACATACAAAAACTTGTTCCAAGTTCTAAGTTTCAGGTTTCAGATTCCATCTACCTAAAATTCGAAACCTACCTATCGAGAGGTTTTTTAATTTTTGAAACCTCGAACTTACCTTATATATTTTGAAACCTAAAACTGAACATATTCCAACTAGTTCGATTTCTCAGTTCCAAGTTCTACCCTGGAACCATGCTCACCCTTAGTAGATGCTCTATCGGCTATGAGAATCCAACACTTGCTTTTTGTAACTAGGCAGATCATTGCTTCTCCGTTGGGGATGATTTTTACAAACTTGGCCTTCGACCACATCTATCAGTCTTTTCCAATAATTGGGCATTTGGCCAATCATTTTTTTCTGTGAATTTCTTTTTTCGACTTTTTCAACACATTTTTTCAATATACTCAATGACTAGTTAGACTCGGGCTTTCACGGTGCCATAAGCTCTTGAACAATTCAATATTTCTGAACTCTCACGGTCTTCATCTTCTATCGACCCTTAAGAGCATGGTGTCTCAATGCGGTAACTCAACTACTCCGCCCTAATTTGGGGAATAATCACCAATTGGGTTTAAAAATGAATTTTCGGGCTCAATTGAGCTATGCAATTGATAAAAGTATATATGATAGCGAAAGAAATGCTATTCATCATCATAAGGCAATTGAATTTTCGTTGGAGTTCATTTGCAATAAGGCATTTGAAGATTTATGCAAGTCAGAAAAAGAAAGTTTTATCCATTTTTCTCACCTAGTAAAGTTAACTTAAACTAAATTCTACCCCAACATGGGGTGGTTCTTAACAGAGTTAAGTCAAAAGAAATTCTCCAAATTATTTAGGTTCAAGGAGGTTAAACAATGAATTAATTGCACTGTTTAACTATTTAAGATAGAGAAGTGAAATGCCTCTCTCCCACAAACATAGCATGGTCTCTTCCAAACCCATACCAAACACAACTTTCATCTTTTAAATTAATTAACTTAACATGTTAATCAGTTTATTCAGAAGTCGCCACTAATCAGTTATTGATATTGTCACTAATCAACATGGGAGAGCACTTTACCTATGTGAGCCAAAGATTCATGGATACGGGTATTTGGCTATGCCAAGATTAATCAAACATCATGTCAGTGTCTTTCCTTTTTATTTCAAAAATATTTTGTAGGCAACGTTGGCCAGTTTTCGTTCTAAGCCATTAACACACAATGGGTAATCGTGTGAGTACGCAATTAATAATGTAACACTCGACAAATCAAAGTAATAAATAAATACTAGAGATATGGCAAACACCAACACCTCAAGCAAGCAAAATCATAACCTTGTCATGATTAATTTCTAAATAATTGCAAGTTTAGGTGTCAACACTACTGCGGTAATTTGTGCAAATAAGCTAGTTTTATTATTCTATTGCCACCATATGTGGCCAGGTTCAATATGTTGAATCCACCATATTTGGGAATAAAGAGTTAGGGATCCTCTACATGACACAAGGAAGGCAAATTGGGAATTCCTCTAGATGCACAGACAAGGTGGAATTCCCTGTACAAGATATTGAATAAGCAATGTAACGAGAAGAGTGTGCTGACGCTGTACTCAACCACTCACGGTGGAAAGTGTCAGTCTCTTACCGTTCACACCAACAAAAGTGGAGATTTGCTAAAGTGTTTAGGGACTTGTGTTAAGTGATCTTGGATGCGTGTGAATTTAGCCTTGCATTCTATTTTTGTAGCAATTGGCCATCTAATCGCAGGTTTGTCTATTGCTCGCGACTTACGCTCCCCCGTTCCCTCTACATCATCGATTCGCCTGGCTGCTGTCGGATGACGTCTCGGATGATTAGCCCCCTCGTAAACGTTGCGATTCCAGAGCGACAACACTGTCCGCGTTCTTTCTTGGCGCGTATGGACCGCCTTCTAAGGTTTTTAGCTACTTAATTAGCTTTTTGATATATACCGTGTTCTTTAGGTCTTGGCCTCAGATGCCCATCATACTTTCTTCCACCAGCCCAAGTGTCAAAACTTAGCACGATAGGACACTTAAGTGCCACCTCCGGCGAACCTTGCTGGAAATCCTACGTTGTAATATTTTATTATTTTCGCTTGCCTACGTGACTCGTTAGAGAGCTGACTCGGCTCTAACTCACCCGAAACGACGTCATCTTCAAAATAAAAGCCCCGGATCTGCAAAAACGACGTCGTCTCCCAAATTAAGTAAATTAAATTAAACTTAAATTTATTTAAAATATTCTAAAAAAACTTAAAATTAAAAAAAGGGGGCCGAAGGGAGGCGGCCGAGGGCGAGCCCTCATCGCCGCCTCCCGCCGCCGCCGGGAAGGGCCGGCGACGAAAGGGGGAGGGTTGGCCGGGGTGGCCGGCCCCTGGCCAACCGGCGACGAGGGCTCGCAAGCCCTTGCCGCCGGTCGGCCCGGCGTCATCAGCCCTTAGCCAGAGGCAGCGAGGGCCCACGAGCCCTCGCCCAAATCCGGGCGAGGGTCGCGGCCCTTGGCCAAAGGCAGCGAGGGCCCGCGAGCCTCGACCAGATTTGGGGCAAGGGTCACGGCCCTCGCTTCCGGTCGGCCAGGGCTAGCCACCCCGGCCGACCCCCCCTCCGTTGCCGGCCCTTCCGGTGGCGGAGGGGAGGCGGCAACGAGGGCTTTTTTAAATTTTTTAAATTTTTATTTTTTTGAATATTTTAAATAAATTTAAGTTTAAATTTAATTTAATTAATTTTTATATTAATTATTTACACATTAGAGACAAAATGACGTCGTTTTTGCATTTTCTCGCCACGTCGGCGTGCAAAACGACGCCGTTTTGCACTCACCTCGCCGGAAAATTGCCACGTCGCAATTTGGCCGAAGTGGCACTTAAGTGATCCATTTTACTCCGATTTTGGCACTTAAGGGTGCGTTTGTTTGTGTTTGTTCAAAAATTGTTCTAGGGAACAGAAATAGAAAAAACTATTTCGTAGGGAACAATTTTTGACCAGAAAAACTCGTTTGGTAAACTTGTTTCGAGAATAAAAAAGAACAAAAACGTTTGGTAAATTTGTGTTCTTTTTTGTTTCTTTTAATTTTTTAATATTTTTATTTTATTTTATTTTTCTTTCTTTTTTTCTTTTTTTTTCTTCCTTGTGGCCGGTCGGCCGGGCGGCGGCCTCACCCGGCCACGACGAGGCTCGCCGGCCCCTCGACGAGGTCGAGCCTCGCCGTGGCTGGGCGAGGCTCGACCTCACCTTAGCCGGGCGAGCTCGGGCTCGCCCGGATCCGGCGAGGCCGAGCTCGCCCAGCCACCGGCGAGGCTTGGCCTCGCCGGCCATCGCCAAGCGACGCCGACTTGGCGGTGGCCGGCGAGGCCGAGCCTCGCCGATGGCCGGGAGAGCTCGAGCTCACCGCCCGACCAAGGTGAGGCCGAGCCTCGCCCAACCACGGCGAGGCTTGGCCTCGCCGGGGCCGGCGAGGTCGCCGGCCCTCGACGGCCGATCGTCGGTCATGGCCGAGGCTAGTGACCGGCCAAAGAAAAAAAGAATAAGAAAAGAAAAAGAAAAGAAAGAGAAGAAAATAAGGAAGAGAGAAAATCTGCTTTCTCAAAATTGTTAGAAACAAGAAATAAGTTTTTCTTGTTTTGTTTTTCTTGTTCCCGGGAACAAAAAACAGATTTGGAATAAAACGCAAACAAACGCGTTTACGTTCTTTTTTGTTCTCGGGAACAAAAAAAATAGAATTTTTGTTCATAAACAGAAAAAAAGAACACAAACAAACACCCCCTAAGTGTACATTTCTAAAGTTTTGGCACTTAAGTGTCCCTTCGTGCGAAATTTTAACACTCCAAGTGTCTGCACCTCTACTTTCTCCACATCCTTTCAAAATACATTGGTTGGTTCATCTCATCGCAATGGTAGAGAAATATTGGTCTAGTTTCATGTTCCTTAATGTATTTCGTGAGAATCAATGATTGAGAAGTAGAATGCATTATTATGTTTAAATATTGAGCACAACTTTCATTTAACAATTTGAGTTTTTAGAATAATTAATAATGATCTCACAAAATTTTATATGATTCTTGAATTCATAATTTTTCAAGTGTCATTTTTTTTTTTTATCTCTTATCATATATATATATATATATTATTTTCACAATAGTTTTAGATCAAAATTCAGCCTACGTTGAGAGGAGGAAATAATGTCCTCCTGTACTAGAAGACCCTAGAAGGTCTTCGGAATAGTTTGATTTGCTGTCACAAAATTTTAGGGAATGAAAAAGAGTTAAATTTCCTGATATTCTTGCACACGCGCCTTGATTGGTCGTACAACACCAACAGCGCGAGCTAAAAAGCTTCTAGAAAAGACAAAGAAACTTCAGCCTCGCTCACTCGTCGCGACTTTCCGCAGTTTCACACGCGTTCACACGCTATCCTCGCTCTCCCTCCTTCGGCGGCTCACATTGCCATGTTTGCCCTTCATCTTCATGCAAAACCGCCCCACTATCCCCTATCCTTCCTACTTATTCCGCAAGAAACTCGAGGGCCTTTTCGTCACTTCAGCTAAGCGTAAGCGGATAAGTCATCACCCGCCCCTCGCTTCTCGTCCTATATATAAGACTCGCACTCCTCCACACTCTGTCAAACCATTCCTCCCGACTCAGCAAGCAAAAGAAGAAACCAGAAAAAATCAGACACCCCGATTTCACATTCTCTACTACAGACTTCCAGAGATGGTGAAGAGAGGCAGAGAGGACACGGAGGTCGAAGCCCTGGCCAGGGCCAATTGCTTGATGCTCCTCTCCCGAGTTGGCGAGAGCACCGACTCGGCATCACCGGACCGCAAATCGCGGCCTACAGAGCGAATGTTCGCGTGCAAGACTTGCAACCGCGAGTTCTCCTCGTTCCAAGCGCTCGGAGGGCACAAAGCCAGCCACAAGAAGCCGAAGCTGATCTCCGGCGATCTCTTCCACCTCGGCCAGGCAGCGGATTCCTCGCCGGCCAAGCCGAAGACGCACGAGTGCTCGATATGCGGCCTCGATTTCCCAATGGGCCAAGCCCTCGGTGGTCACATGAGGAGGCACAGGGCGGCCATGCTGGAAAGCTTGGCGGCAGCGGCCGCAAAGCCTGTGCCAGTGTTGAAGAAATCAAACAGCAAGAGAGTCACGGGCTTGGATTTGAACTCGTTGCCGATGGCGATGGAGGACGACTTGACCTTGCATTTAGGAAAGGTTGCGCCGCCTTTGGTGCTTGATCTCGTTTTGTAGGTCTTAGAGAACGTATATTGTGTACAGAGCAGTTTTTAGTCGGTGCCCAACTGTTCCTTTTTTTTTTTTTTTCCCTATTTTGTATTTATTGATTGATATTTTGAATCAGACTGTATTCGCAACGATATTCATTTGTTTCATGAACGCATATTGTATTTGAACGAGATGAGGGAGTTCTGCAGTTTTAGTGGTCCTGAGTCTTAGAGGCCAGCAAGTACGTTTGCGGCTGCACTTTTTCTTGTTGGCCTCTTTGTTTGAACCGAAGATGATTAACATCCGAAGTGTGTGCTCTATGTAATGACAACGGCAGTTTGGAACTGAACGTAAGCGATACGACTGCGTACGAGGGCTTCGAAGGCAAGATTTTCTTCTATTTACATTCATACACTGCATAAGAAATTGAACATGGCACCGATGATAAAAGTGCAATAAAAAGCCAACCACAAAAACTTGATGGAAGATCTTTTTCGAGGAACGGACAAGTCATAAAAGTCGTGCGATCATTGGTCCATTTTCCGTTTTCCCTATATTGAGCTATTAGATACGCGCCTTACGTCCATGAAAGGAAAAAATTCTAGCCTCGCACTCAGTCTCTATCATCCTCTCAGATGCTTGTGGCTAGCTCGCCTCGTCAGGCGTTGAAGCACGCGGCACCCCTGTTGTTGATTTTCTCCAGCCACCCGGCTTGCTGCCACACACCTCCATCGTTTTCTCTTGTGTCGTACGCTAGTCTGTCTTGTTCATTTCCCCCTTTTGGCTGCATCCCTTCACCAGTGGGTCTCGATTTGGGGAGGCTCCGATGTCGACTGCCATCGACGTGATTCGATGTCTATGACATGTAATCTGCTACAATTTGAGATGAGAGAGAGAGAGTTGTCGTCGGCGTTGGCAAGGCCCCATCTTCAAGTCCTTGTCAATTGTGGGGACGGTGAAACACACAATAGAAGGAGAAAGTTGCCGGTGGAATAGAGAGGAAAATGTTTAGGTCGGTAGTAACTTCAGGAACATGGATTCACGCAGTACTATAACACGAATCAACTCTACGCAACATGGTAGATGGGAATCAAAGCCCTCTCTTCCTTAAAATCGGTATAAAATTTGATTTATAAAATTTGTCAAATTCTTACCGAGCCACTTATTTATGACCAATCTTCAAATCGCTTTACAAATCATTTTTTCGGGTAAATAGAGGATTTTATCCAGAGACTAATAAGAAGCCCAAATTCCAACTATAAGACGGTACTTCCTAGGGCTATGCAGTAATGGCCCTATTCTTATAATCTAATGAAACCGTTTTATCATCATCGGGTATATGATCGAGAAAAAACAACTTCTTGAGGTCGTTCAATCCCCGTCTTAGCCGGCTTATCCGCACTCTGATTGGCTTTACTGTAGATGTGATTGGCTCTATAATCTTCTAGTAGATTTTGCAACTCTTTGCATTCATGCAAAGTGAATTTTAGTTTCTGTTCAAGCTCTTTTCATCATGTGAGGCTTCCATTGAAACGGCAGCATCTAATTCCATTTCAAGGGCTATTGGTGTCGTTTTTTAGGGGTAAAGGATACCAAAAATCCTTAGATTTTTACTCATTTTGCAATACCCTCTCTCTCTCTCTCTCTCAATGTTGTCCTTAGATTTTTTTTTCTTGTGTTCAACATGATTCTAAAGATTTGACGTGATCTACAAACTTACTAAATTATCAATTTCATTCTATATGCTCCTTTATATTTTGATCCTTTCTCTACAGCGGTCTCCATATGAAAATGTTGAGAGTCATCAACTATTAGTCAAGATAAACCTCGATGACCCTTATGAAGGATCGGTAATTTTCGAAACAAACCCCTTGACGGTACTTACATACTACGAGTGTTGATGTGTTTATATAAGCTTGATCGTGGTGAATAATAAACATGTTGGGGGTGAGTTGACCCTTTTTCCTTACTTACAACCTGCCTACACTCGTTTAGTGGGAAATTTAAAATGTTTCTTGTGTTAACATGACATGTTTATATATATAGAAATACTTGCAACATATAATCACAAGTAAGCATTATATGTATAAGGATTCATATCGTAAATGTTTCATGTAGTGTAATCCATTTAATTAATGTGACGTGTTTGGGTTTTAACATTGAGACATGATTAATCAAGATTTTGTGGTGGGATTAAATCTAAATTTGAAACAGTGTAATTGAGAGGAGAGAATAAAAAACAAAAGGGGATGAAATTGAACAAAAACAATAATAAGTCCTAAACTAAACAAAATATATATCCATGTCAACAAATTCTAGCAATGATTTTATCAATAATGAACACATTAATCTGGCTTTTAAAAAGTTCGGGAATCAAATTGAATAATAAAAAAATCAATAATGATGGCAGATAATTAGCAAAAGTTGTATGAACTCCCGGTGTGTTGCGCTAATATTTTAATAGCCATTGATTTTTATGTTTTGAAATCCGAGACGATATGATTGGGGTAGAATGAGAATGCATCAAGATGAGAGAAGAAATTACCATTTCACATGATAATTTGGACAAACCTCCGTATGGTTACTTCAGTCTTTGTCCTAAAGATTGGGTAACTTTTCCTTCGGGAGAGAATCTGCCGATGATTTTCATGTGTGTTTATAATTTTCTTGGAGGCAAAATCCTCATGTGCACTTAGTGGAAAAGCACATGAAGTTAAAATATTTTCTCGAGCAATAGTGGAAATCGAACTGTCATGATTTGTCTACAACTCTATCTTCCTTCGTGTTTAGCTGGAGCATCGGATGCCCACTTGCTCATGATCACGACATCACATTTTTCACCGTACAGACTCTATTATTTAATTCCGCATCAATGGACGTATCAAATCCTTATATAAATTAACCTTGTTTTCCTCGGAGGTATACTCGTTCGGACAAGAATTCAATAGAAGAGTTAGGATTTAGCAGTATAATTAAAAATGGACGACAGAATATTCCGAATTTCGCACCAACATGAAACTGAAATCATCATTAGTAGGATTTAACAGTATAATGGCAGAATTCAGTTGACAGCCAAAAAAAATACCCACTCATGAAATCAACGAGTAACACTGTAATAGGCTCCATTGACGAGAATGAAATATGATCAAGCTAAGATAAGCTTGTCGGTAATGGAGAGACTTGACAGCACGGTATGAATCATCGACAAGAGCCTTTGAGATACTAAGTTGATCGCCAGATCATTAACCCCAAGCTATCCCAGACTTTGGGTTGAGCACTGAATCGGTGCCATCAATGAATAGAGTAAAGGTCTGCCGGGATGTTGATTGAGGATAGAGATGGAAGATTGACATCGGTCAATAATAAGAACACGATTCCACGAGTAACCGTTTGTAAGAAACAATTGACTAGGAGCGATACAAACCCATAATGTATTCATTGCAAAGGTTCGCCCAGTGAATCAACAAACACTCAATTTTGTATATTTTCCACAATCCTTTATTTTCTAGTATCATTTACTTTGTTGATAGCATTTCGTTCTAGTATTAGGACACGCTTGATAACCATTTTATTTTTGACCAAAACTATCTTTTTGTTCTCGGGAATAAGTTTGGAACAAAAATCCATTTGGTTACGCAATTTTATTTTTCTATTTTTAGAACTAAATGAGAAATAAAATTCTTCTCGTCGCTCATCCTCATTTCTCGCTGGCCGCCCACCCATTACCGCCTGCCCCACTGCCACCCGTCGATCTCTATCCACCGTCGTCGTTCGCCACTTCCACCCAAAAGGGAGAAATTTTATGTCGTTATCAAACAAATTCCTATTATGAGAACGGAAAATTTGTGTCATTATCAAACACCTATTTTTGCTCAAAAACTCGTCGAGGAATATAAACAGAAAAAAAAAAAAATATTCCCAAAATAGAAAAAGATATCTAGAATGGAATGGTTATCATTCGCGCCCTTTGTATATTCAAATTCTTTTTCATTTACTATCATATCCAAAATCAATAAAGGAGCCTTCTCAAACATTGTTAATTCGCTCAATCCATTAATGTAATGACGATTCACGTTTTCGGTGAAACGGATCTACTTAATGTCCATTACTTTTCTAATTAGTGAGTTAAGTAGCCACTTCCTTACTAGATCAAGTAACTTTTTCACTCAATCGAATTTCCTAAGGCAATACTGATAGGGTTATCAAACAAACTAAAAATATTTAAGTGAAGAATTTTTAATTTTCAACACTTATTGAAATTATCAACTATATCCTCATTTAAATTAATGAGCAAGAGAGTTCTTCTCTTGATCAAAAGAAAATTTCACTCATCCGTCATAATCAAACATGAAAGGAACTTAGAAAGCTTCCAAATAGTGCAAATTCCAAAAGAGCTGCAAAACAAAACAAACCCTAGAAAACAAAATAGCCCAACCTAAAGCTAGTAATGGACACATGCCAAGATCTTTCCCTCTTTAAACTATGGCTTCGTGCATGCCTAAATTCGGTGTTCTAAACACCATCGCCATGTGGAGACAACAACATGTGAAGAAGTCATAACCATGTCTTGGGCATCCTGTTGGTTGGACTGTTGATGACTTTCTCACAAAATTTTCAATCACAAGCAAATTTATTCATCACGACAAGTAAAGAAAAACAATAACAATGAGCGAAAGAAGAAGCTAAACGAGGCGAAGATAATTTTGGAAAACCCCTCTAACTTAAAATCATCTACATTTTCTCAAAGGCTTTTCCCAAAAATCTAACTAAATGCACCTAATGTCAAATGCACGTGAAATGAAAATTCTTGAATATCGTTTTTTTTTTTTTTTTAAAGGTTTCGGTCCTTGGGTAGAAAACGTGCAATCTGTGAGACGGATCATTGAGTAGAGATTGGTGCTGAAAGAAGACGTGTCCCTGCATTCATAATCGACTTCCGAACATTCTAATGTGTGCGATGCACAGTCTGCAAATCCTTTAGGCTTTGCTCAAGATCTTGATTAGTTTAGTCACAAAACATCAAGAGTTCAAAGTAGTTATAGCCTTACGCGCGACTTGTGAGGGATTCCGAAAGTGCATGTTCTGACAAGTTCTTACCCCTTAACTCGCAAAGTCTCGCTCACCGACAGCTGATGTTTCCAATAAAGTGGCAAAGATTAATCTCCGTTTGATGAAGAGAGGTCACAGATTAGTGCAAATACGTGATTACGTTTTATCCATAAGCTTATATTAATTGGTGAAATGATATAATATAAGTATAAAATTCATATAAATCCATAGAAAACACAAAATGGGAAATTTTAACATTCCTTCTTAGATGCAAATCAAATTGAGAACAGCGTGTAGAGTTGACGAACAATTAGTTCCACACGCGAAATAAAATATGGAGTGAAACCTTATCATGACAACATGCAAGAAATACCAAGTAAAATGTTTAAACCAGTGCATTGAGGAAGACAACATAAAGATAAGACCTAAAAAAAAACTCCATAGGGGCAGAATCGAAAGTTGCAAAATCGATGGCAACCACGTTTAGTTACCAAATAAAATAATGAAAGTACAGGCGAGAGGGAATGGATCGAGCAAAGATAATGCTCCGAGTATATGCTTGGAAGATACTCTCTCCATTATCGTCAAATCCCTCCTCCTTTCTTAGTTTGGAAACTCCCGGTCTCTCTCTCTCTGTCCCCCTCTCTCTCTACTTTTTCGTGGCTTCAGTTTTGGTGATAGAAGCTGCATCTGCAACTGCAATGGAGTCCTCTGGCACTCGGGCTGGCGATGAAGGAGGCAGTGATGATTGGATAGATCGTGGCCGTTGACCCTTTGTCGGGTTTATATAAATTGGGCAACCGGGGACCCTTTGGCAGTGCGTATTGAGGAGCTTGTAAGCTCAAGCATCATCATACGAGTATTGAACTTCAGGACTATTTATGTTTCATAGGACCACAGTTGTCTTTTTACAGTATTTTGCCTATTCGTCTTGATTCCAGTCGTTTTCTTCCTTTTTTGGTGACGCTTCCGATTCTTCTGATCAGTACAAATATCCAGAGCCATCCATTGAGCATGTTTGCTCGGTCTCAATCACCGATTCAATGGCTGACTGGTTCACATAGCACACTTTAGATCTGATGTGATAACGTCGTTTCTATGAGATTCATAGTTTTTCTTCGCAGCATCGACTTGTAGCCCACAAGGGACTGTTCTTTAATTTTATGTGCTTCACATCAATTGCTCGTAAAATCCGAGTTCAGGGCACGAGCCATCAGGGGATCAGCTCGCTGCTTACAGATAAAGCATTCTCGTTTCGAAGCCAATCTCCTTCCTTGCAGCGCTCGGAATGGATGAATCTTATTAGAGGAGGGACCGTGCCCAGTACCTTGCAAATAATCGTATTATAACCACTAGACCTGCTCATATGATGAGACAGGCCTTCGGCCCATGCTAGGCCGACGATCGGATCTAGTTTTTTGAGGTCATATTGACAATAGCCCACGGTTGTCCTCTGCACATAGAGAGGAATAGCTCCAAAGCCCCAGCAGAAAACCATAATTCCGGATTTCATCGTTGCAAAAACTCACCGGGAAAGTAGCTATGCCAAATAATGCGTGTGTATATCTTTTAGGCTACAAGCCAAAGTGCACTGGCATGGATGGCTCGTAAGAAGCTCATTTGCTCTGAGTCTAAAGTTAAAGATGGGTCATGCAACAGGCCGCAAATATGAGAGAGAGAGAGAGAGAGAGAGACTTGCAGGTTTGGCAAAACTTGCAACTGTAGGGTGAAACTCCAAATTCATATTAAGCGTATGAGACTATATTATCTCAAGATGACTCAATGAGGGCCCATGTAGAACAAATCACATATTGAGGGCTGTAAGGATAAGTGTCGAGGCTTTGCCTTGATCATACAGAAAGGCGCTGGTGATTTTAGCTCAAGGGATTCTATATATCCTACAAATATCAACAAGCGTTCTAATACAAAAGACAAGATTGCTAACATACTAATGCCCAAAGCAACCCTCCGGCCCATTCCTTTTGGCTTTGGCGATTTAGGCTGCGTTTGGTAACGTTTCTATTCAAAAAATTGTTCTCGGGAACACTATTTCTGTTCCGGCTCTTCCAGGGAACAATTTTTTAATAGAATAACACGTTTAGTGATTGCACAAAATTTATGTTCTTAGAATAGAAAAAGAACAGAAACACGTTGGTAAATTTGTATAATTTTTTTGTTTCTTTTAATTTTTTAATATTTTTCTTTTCTTTTCTTTTCTTTTCTTTTTCTTTCTTCCTTTTGGCCGGCGGCCTCGCCTTGGCTAGGCGAGATCCGGCGAGGTCGAGCTCGCCCTAGCCACCGACGAGGCCGAGCCTCGCCAAGCCACTGCTAGGTCGGCGTCGCCCAACAATGGCCCGACGCCTCGCCAATGGCAGGGTGAGCTCACCCAGCCAAGGCGAGGCCGAGCCTCGCGGGGGGCCGGTGATGCTCCGGCGAGGTCGTCGGCCCTTGATGGCCGGTCGCGGCCATGGCCAAGGCCGACGACCGGTCAAAGAAAAAGAAGAAGAAAAATGAGAAAAAAAGAAGAAGTGTTTCTCGGAAGTGTTCCTAGGAACAAGAAACAAGTTTTTTCTACTTCTTGTTTATGTTCCAAATCTGTTCCCGGGAACAAAAGTGTAAATAAACGGGTTTCTGTTCTTTTTTTGTTCCTCAGAGCTAGAGGTGGCAAAATGGGTCCATGACCCATTTTTAGACCCATATTTTTCACTTATGGGTCATATATGGATCATGAAGAAGTAAAGGCCCGGCTAAAATGGGTCAAAGTGTTTTAACTTCAACTCTATATGGATCGAAAATGGGTCACACGTTGTGATCCATTTTTGACCCATTTTCAAAACCTAAAAAGTAAAGACATCAACCACGCTCGACGAGACAAGCGTAACCGGCTTCGTCGCGTCTGCCTCCTCCGCTCACCTCCGCCGCTTGCCTCCTCCGCTCCTCCGCCCACTCACCTCCGCCGCTCGCTCCTCGCCTCCGCCGCTAGCCTCCGCCACTAGTGGATCTAGCGAGCCTGCTCGCCGCCTCCTCCGCTCGCCTTCGCCACTCGCCATGGCCGTGAGCTCGTCGGCCTTGGCCCGAGCTCGGCCGCGACGGAGCTCGGGCTCGGATCTAGCAAGCCACGAGCTCGCCGGCCGCGACGGAGCTCGAGCTCGCCTCGAGCGAGCCACGATCGGGCCATGGCCGAGCGCGAGCTCGATCCGGCCATGGCCGAGCTCGGGCTCGCCTAGATCTAGCGATCGAGCGAGCCACGAGCTCGCGGCCATGGCCGAGCTCGAGCTCGACGCGAGCCGCGAGCTCGCGGCCGGATCGGAGCCGCTCGGGATCAAGCCCGCGAGCTCATCGACCATGGCGAGCTCGGGCTCAGCTCGGCGAGCCGCGAGCTCGCGGGCTCACCGGACGGGCGAGCCTTGATCTCGGAGCCTCGGGCTCACCTGGACGGCAGAGCCTTGATCTGGATCAGCCTTGGCCGATCACCGTCGACGGAGTAACGATGGAGAAGAGGAGGAGGAAAAAAAAAAAAGAAAAAAGAAAAGAAGAAAATAAAATAAATAATAATAATAATTTCAAAAAATTAAAATAATAAAAAAGTCAATTTTTCTAAATGATATTTTTGATAGATAGATATCCATACCAGAAAAGTACTTTTACACCAAGCTCGATCTTTGTTTAGATTGATAAATAGAAATTCAAAACATCATAATGTAATTTTTAACTTGGTAAACTAAAATCAATGAATCAACCAAAATTAAAAACAATTACAATTAAGAAGTTATGCATTCTTGCATTCAAGAATATTTGTTTTAACAAATATTATTTTCATTTCAATTATTAGCTTATCAAACTTTTTCTCATTAAGAGTTCTTCAAAAGTATTTTAATTTAAAGGTTTTTCACATTTTTTTTATTTTATTTACTTTTTAAATTTGGTGTGAAGTTTTTATTTAAGTAACTAAATTGAGTTAAATATAAATGTGTTTCGATAATATGGGTCGAGTATGGGTCGGGTCGGGTATGGGTTGTGACATCCCGAATTTCCAATTCTCTTTTCAATAAATTGATACGGGCATTTCATCTGCACGCATATAGTTCTTTTCCCTGAACTGATCACTCATGGGATAACTAGTCATCGGGTGAAGCCGTTAAGAAATTCTAATGCATCGGACTCGAGAATTTGACCGGGAAACGACCTTTCGACCGAGTTAACTGCAAGGGTCATTACGGCACGGTTAAAAATCGATCGAGATCGGAGATAGGTCGACTCCATAGAGGCATGTGATCGAGTGTGGGTGATTCCACCAGATCGCACCATTCTTGTCGATCGGCCTTTGGGCCGGCTTTTCTATCGTTTGGGTGCACTGTGTCCGTGTTTGAAACCTTGAGATTATCCCGACAACCGGAGTTGCCAATGTGTCAAAGATGTATATTGTGGCTTGAATTGATCAACCACGAGGTCAAATGCACGAAAATTTTTAAAAGCTACCCAGGTAGATCGGGACGCGCTAGTATCGTGCCGGCCCAAATTAATCGTGAAATTGAAATCGAATTCGAAATTGGAAGTCTAGTGTGTCACAAATCATTTTAGGAACATTGGCTCATCTTGGAAGATTTTTCATATAACCTGGGTTCTTGACAAAATAATCGGATTATGGCTAATTTGGTTCGAGAAAATTGGTAGGCTCGCTTTTGGTTGTACTTTGGAGATTCAAGATGGTTCTATGGTCAAGTGATTATGTGAACTGAAGTGTGGTGATATTGGATTAATTTTATGGACTTCAATTTGGTTCAATTAAAAGAGAATTTAAGAATTGGATGTACAAGATTTTATGCCACGGCGAAATATGAAATTGAACCTATTGAATTAAGGTTGTGAGAGGTTGGAGTTAGTGGATTGTGACATCACAAGTGATGTCATGGTGTGAAGCAAGAGTGGTAGGATCTTGACAAGTGTAGGGTGGAGATTGGCTCTTGAAAAGGTGGGCTTTCACTTCATCTTCTTCCTTGAATCAAGGGGGTTGTCTTGAACATTGGAGGAGAGAGAGACCAACGGAAAACCAGCAGCTCGCCGGCCTGCTCGCATGCCCAACCGGCCACCCGCTCGCACGCCGTCGTCGCCGTTGCCGCCGCCCGCGCGAAGCCCCGCGCTGCCCGCGCGCCGCTGGCCTCTCCGCTCCACTCCGCCCTCGTTCGCGCACAGCCGCCGTCCAGCTCCGTGGTCTTCCTGCAGCCGCCGTCGCCTGGCTGCCAGAGCGGCCGCCAGCCACCTCTCGAGCTACCGTCGCCGTCTCCGTCGTTCCTCCGCTCGATCGAGCTCGGATCCGCCCTCCATCGGCCTCAAACAGCAGCTGCAAGAAATGGGTATGGCAGCAGCTTCGTGGCCCGTTTTGGCCGGCTTCCCGACCCTGTAAATTAGGTCCGCCTTTGGGAAAGTCGGTCCCCGTTGCGTCCCCGTCATTTGGAGCTGCTCGGCTCGCTAATCGGGTGAGTTTAGCTCAGTAAACCTTGATTAGCGGGTTAATTATGCTTAGGGAGGTTTAGTTTATGTTAAGTGTTATTAGGTGGTTAGTTTAATTTATTTAAGTGTAGATTATATTAAGGTGCTTGATTAACTTAAAGTGTATTTAATTTAAGGTTAAGTGAATGTTTATATTAATATAAACATTGATGTGACTTAAAGGAATTTGTTTTTGATTTATTTAAATATTCCGAAATTATTAAATAATTTAATAATATATTTATTCGAAATTATTAAAATATTATTATTTAAATAAATTTCGGAATAAAATTAATTATTTAATAAATTCCGAAAATTATCTCAGGACCTTATTTGCCAGAATTTCGTCTTTGATCGCTGCTTTGTGTGTTCGGATTTTGAAATTGATGGTTGGATATTATAAATTGAGTGTGGATTGCGAAAAATATGGATATTATTTTTTAATTAATTTTCAGAATAAATTTAATTATTTATTAAATTTCGAAAATTTCGTCGAGGACCTTACTCTCTCGGAATTTCGTGCTGATTGCCGCTGTGCATTTAGAGTTTAAATTTGATGAATGGATGTGGCAAATTGAGTATTGATTGTGGTAAATAGGGATTTTATTCATAAAAACCCAAGTGTCGGGTTTTGATGCAAAATTGGATTTTAATGATTATATTAAATAGTGGGGTTTGCAAAAGTGAGATATTGGCTTTTGATTCGAAATTAGCGTGTCCCCACACACGTGAGTAATTTCTGGAATATTTTTAATATAAAAAAAATGGTAGGATCACTATTTTTAAATGGAAGCATTGAGTGAAATGCAAAGTGTCCAGGCCGAAGTATGCTTTGGCTGTGTGATAACTAAGAGGAATCATCTAAAAGTTTGTTGAGTAGGACTTGCCCCTATATGGGATGCCCACACAGTGGATGCCGATCCTTTGATAGAGGCTAGGCCGTGGATCGATGCTCCTTTCGGAATGCCGTCGACGTAGTGACGAAGCCGTGCTCAAGGGGAGACGATGCTCCTTCGGGAATGCCGTCGACGTAGTGACCGCCTCCAAGGGGAGCGATGCACAGCATTAATGTTAGAAGATAGCCCGATCTACGAGTAGGCTATGCCCTTGTGTGGCATTGAATAATAATTGGAATGCGTGCTAAGTGCGACTGTGATTTATATGAAAGTGATGGCGTTCCAATTGTTTGAATTATTATTACTAACTGAGATTGTGTGATATAATTTGTGCTAATTTGCAGGAAGGAATTAAGACGAGGTAAGTCTTCTGTGTGATGTGGCTAGGCCACCCGAGGCGTATTTTCTTTCTAATAGGGGTTTAGGGAGTTGAACTTGCTGAGACATTGTTTTATCCCGGTTTGGGGATTACAATTTCAGGTCCTGGTGGATGGAGCGGCTAGATAGCTTTGGTTGACCTTGAGGAGTTGCGAGAGGTGAAGTCATGAGGATTGGAGAACGTGTCCGAGCTTGTAGGTCGTAGGACAGTTCATTTTTAAGAGCCGGTCTTTTGTAGACTTTTGGCCGTAGGCCTTCATTTGTAACTCTGTTAGTTTATGTAAGTGATTGGTCGTGAATTTGCTTCCTGCTTTTCTATCCCGTATTTCATTGTCAGGGGTTTTATAATACGTTCCGCTTGCGCAATAATAAAATGAATGGGGTCGGCGACACTACCTGGGAATGTCGCAATTGCATGACCATGGTGGGATGTTGGCGCGCTCGAAGTTCGGGGTGTGACATGGGTCATATGATTTACACTACAAGAATATGAGTCAAAACGGGTTAAATAGGTCAAATATGGGTCGACCCATTTTCGACCCGACCCACCCATTTGCCACCTCTACTAGTCGGAACAAAAGAACAAACATGGGGACAAAAACAAATTTAAACAAACAGCCCCTTAGTTTGCAACCATGCTGTCTCTGCTACAGTAAGCCAATTTTATATTCGTGAAGCCGGAAGCAACTCTTTTGGCCTCGGTGATGAGGGCATCTGCTTCCCACATAAAGTGATTTACTCCTTGAAGTATCCTTATCAAGATTCAAGACTAAGGGTGCGTTTGGGAAGACTTTTGGGGAAAGTTTTTAGGAAAATGCAAAGACCTTTGAGTTAAAGGTGTTTTCCAAAATGCAAACTGTGTTTGGTAAATTGTAGTTTGAAAGCCCTTTGTGAAGTACCTTTGAGCAAAATGGTGTTTGGGAGACAAAGGACTTTTATGATAAAAAAATTACCAAAAGAAAAATAAAAAAATTTGACTGGTGTGGGTCATAAATACGGACATTATGTACTTAAAATTTTAATTAAATTCACATCAAAATAGTTTATAACTTATAACCTAAAATAAAATCCAAGTTTAGACTCTTTTTTAATGAAATTCTAGTAAAAATCAAAGTTTTCTTTTGGTCATTTTCCCAAGAGCCGCACGATGCGCAGCTCCTTCTGCCCACCAGACTTGACCTAGACCCTCACCGGCGATCCCCAACCTCACCGCCCCCATGCCCCCGCAGCCGCCGCCACCACCGCCGGCCTCCGAGCTCCTGTGGCACGCGGCCGCCGCCGCTGCGTCAAGATCCTCCCCGGGTCCCCTCTTATCGGAGCACCGACTTCGAGGTCCACCGCCATTGGCTCGCCCGAGCCACTCCCTCCCGTCGCCCGTTGGTACTCCGACGAGACCAGCCCCGGACCCTCGACTACCCTCCCTTCTTCGCCTTCCTCGAGCTCCTCCTCTCCTTCCCTGCCCCCGCGCCGTTGACCCCGTCATCGTCCACCTCCACCGCGGCCTCGAGCTCCTCCTCTCCTAGGCATCGACCTCGCACGGATCATGAATACAAGGGGGAGGGGGAGGATCATGCTAAGTGAAGAGTATGACTCGGGATCAACAATTGAGCTCGACTAAATTAGTGCAGGAGCACGACAAGGAGATCAAGGTTGAAGAAATGGAGGGAAAAAAGAAGGGCGAGAGAATGATTGGAAGAAGCGGAGGAAAACAACGGACCTCTAAGTCCTTACCAAAAAAAAAAAAACAACATAGCTCTAAGGCCTTGTTTGATAACTAGCCAAATAGTAAAAAAATTTATTATTTTGTTCCCGGAAGTAGTTTTGGAATAGAATTGTGTTTGATAAAAATTTTGTTCTTGGGAACAAATTTTTATTTTTAGTTCCTGAAAATAGATTTGGAACGGAATCAAGAATAAAAAAAAAAGTTGATTTTTATTCCCGGCAACAATTCTAGAATCAAGCCCATATTTTTTTCTTTTTATTTTCTTTTTTCTTGTTCTTCTTCCCTTTTCTTCATCTTCATATGCTGCCACCGCCGCGGTTGCTGTCCACTGCCGTCTGCCGCCGGTCGCCAACAACCGGTCCGGCGAGCTCGCCGGAGGCTCGCCAAGCCAAGATGAGGTCCGATGAGCTCACCGAAGGCAAGCCCAACCACTAGTGAGGCTCGGCCTCGTCGAATCTGGCGAGCCGGGCAAGGCCCGCCCGGTCACCGCCGAGGCTCGCCCAACCCCGGCGAGGTTCGGCTAGCCTCTCCATTGCTCAGCCGAGCCTCGCCCAGCTGTCGGTGAGGCTCGACCGACAACGGCCACTTGAAGAAGAAGAATAGGAGAAAGAAAGGGAAAAAATAAAAGAAGATAAAAGAAAAAAAATGAAAAAAGTAATAAAATTATTTTAAAATTAAAAGAAAATTATT
Organism: Eucalyptus tenuipes; assembly: GCA_014182365.1. Classification (NCBI taxonomy): domain Eukaryota; kingdom Viridiplantae; phylum Streptophyta; class Magnoliopsida; order Myrtales; family Myrtaceae; genus Eucalyptus; species Eucalyptus tenuipes. Next base: position 22,717,049 of record CM024538.1, on the reverse strand, counting down.
TGGAGTAAAAATTTTGAACACGGTACCAAACACAATTCTATTCCGAGAATTGAAATTTTGGACAATTACCAAACGGCTTAAAATGCTTAGAAATTATTCCCGAGAATAAAAAAAAAAACCATTTCTGATCAGAAATTGTTCCCGGAAACAAAAGCGTTACCAAACACACCCTAAGAAGCTATCAAGTGCAGCTTGTGAACAAGAGAGAGAGCAAGCTGTGAATTCTTTCGGCATTCAAAAGCAGAGCGATCAATTTTGAAAGCAATCAAAAGGGGATTTTCTTTTTTTTTTTAAATGAGTTTTTATTAGGGAATAATAAACTATGTCTTTCCTCAAATTCATTAGGGGATAATAATACAGTACTTGAGAGGTGTAGAATCGCTTCGCACTGAGGGTTGTTCGCTGGGCAATGTGGACGAGTGCGCATTGAGGTTATCTTTTGACCTGTAGCTAATAATTGACTCTAAATTATCATGTTGATGGCTAAATCATTAATCACCTGTTTGAATGGATGTGGGTGTGGGCTTTTGACCCATTTTGACCCTTTTTTTTCTCAATCCATTTTAAAAAAATGAGCTAGTTGTACGAAATTGGACACATGAAGTTTGAGTCACGAGAAAATATTGGGTACGTGAGACGCTCCAGCATGGCAAACAAGAAGGCGGTAGGAGGATGACACGTGTCCTCGTGTCAGGTGCCATTTTTGAAAAATTTTTGGACTTATTTTCTCTTGAGTCACACGATGGATAGGGAACCCATTTTGTTAGCCCTAAATTTTTTTATAAGCATTTTAGTTTATGGTTTTTTACGTTCTTTATTTTATTTACTTATTTTTTATTATTTAATTTGTTTTTTTTAATTTAATGTGAAATTTTCATTCAAGTAACATACATATGTGAAAAGCTTCAAGTGGGTTCAATAAGTAGGTATGAATTTTCCTCTACCAGGTTAATTATTAGTTAAAACGGGTTAGTCAATATGGATAGTGAATATAGATTGGATCATTTACGATCAAATCCAACCCATTCATTTGATGGCCCTAGTCGGGGCAAACACAACTAATGACTCCAGCCGTCAATCCCTCCACAAATGAATAGACAATCTTTTATCAGGTTAGAAAATAAATGGGATCAATGAACTGAATGATAAGTTCCTTAAGCGAAAAGTAAGCATCTTATTTAGCAAAAGAATTTTTTAAGAAGAATTTAACAAGTGGGTCCCACAAAATCAAGGCAAGCATTTTTTCGTATTAAGATGCTAAAGCGAGCGAACAATGGTCGAGTTAATTTCTCGAAAAGCGAAAAAAAATAAAATACAACAAGGGAAAAAAGCGATGGAAGTGGCGTCGCCCGGGTTCGAACCGGAGACCTTCAGTGTGTTAGACTGACGTGATAACCAACTACACCACGACACCTCGGCGGCAAGAAACGGACACGTTATTTTACTAAAACCTTTACAGTTGACTCCGGTCCTCCTATAAAATCGTCTCCCTCTTGTCGGATGAAACCCTCCCTCCACCCCTAGTAAAAATCCGTCACTTCCTCCTCTCGCTCTCTCTCTCTCTCTCTCTCCTCCGTCGCTCCGCGAGCTCTCTCTGTCCGTCCCCTTAGGGTTTCGATCTCGATCCAAATCCGGGAACAATGTCCAGCGCCCTCGACATGTCTCTTGATGACATCATCAAGAGCAACAAAAAGTCCGGATCCGGCGCCCCCAGAGGCGGAGGCGGAGGCGGCCGCGGCCGCGGCGGCGGAGGTGCCGCCTCCGGGCCCGGCCCCACCCGCCGCCCTCCGAACCGCGCCGCCGCCCGCGCGAACCCTTACGCCGCCCCGAAGGTCAGCTCACGGTTCCTCCCCCTCGGATCCGCTCTCCCCTACTGTTTTAGAACTCTGCGAAATTTCTGTGTTGCCGAGAATCTCGGCCGTCGGTTCCGTCCCCATCCCTGTCGAAGCCCGCGACTCGGTGCCTCGTAACGATTCTGAAGGGCGTGTTTTGGTTGTTTTTGGGGGTTTAGGCGCCGGAGACGACGTGGCAGCACGACATGTTCGCCGATCAGGGACTGGCGTTCCAGGGGCAAGCCGGCCGGGCCTCCGCCATAGAGACTGGAACGAAGCTGTATATATCTAACCTGGATTATGGCGTCTCGAACGAAGATATCAAGGTAACGGCTTTCAATTTCTGTTTTTTTCCTGCTACTTGAAGCTGAAACCGTTTGTTATCTCGTCGTTTATGGCTGTTTCTCTGTCGAGCTTGTTGCAAATCTGGGAGAATTATGACGCTTGCTAGTTGAAATTGTGTGGATCTACTGTCGTGGTCGCGTGTCAAGAGTGTTTCAATGCTTTCGTGCTTGGGATTTGGTACGAAAGATATGTTGTTTATCATCTGGCCCTAGTTAATTGAAGTATATTGCCTGTGCTTATTGATTAAACCAAGGTTAGTGCTTCATTGCTAAAGAAGTATGATTTAATCCATGTAGTTGATATGATGTGTCGGTCCATGTATGTTGTTCGTTCTCTCATGGAAAGAATGTTCTTGTTGTGGCTTGCTGTTGTGTGATTATTGCATTCATTTCAGCTAGTCAGTTTAACCTGTGGTGTTTTACTGAGAGCCAGAGAAACTCAACCCAAATTAGCAATCTAATTCTTATTTTTCTTTCTTGCTCGCATGCTTTTCTCCTATGGGATTCTTTTAATAGTTTGAGGTATTACTTGTCCGTGTCTAGCTTCCAGTCCCTAGCAGTTACGAAATTTGCATTTTAGTCTGTGTGAGGCAATCTGTTTCTCTTCTCTGTCATGTTCTGTAAAATATTACATAACTTAGAGTGCAGTTAAGCCCATTTATGTGCTCTTTGGTGAGCAATTATGGGAATTTTGCGGTAAATGTTAATTATTTTCCCTTTCTGTTGGGATTTTCTCATGCAGGAACTATTCTCCGAGGTTGGTGACCTAAAACGTCATGCGGTACATTACGATAGGAGTGGAAGATCCAAGGTATTGTTGTCAAGCTATTGCCTGACTGTTGCTGTAATAAAAAAAAATATATATTTCTCCTGGTTTATTCTAAGAAAGCCTTTTCTTCATTCAGGGAACGGCAGAAGTTGTTTTTTCACGCCGTACTGATGCCTTGGCAGCTGTTAAGAGATACAACAATGTTCAGCTTGATGGAAAGCCAATGAAAATAGAGATCGTGGGAACAAACATTGCGACTCCTGCTGCTACTCCTGTCATTTCAAATGGTTCTTTCGGAAACCTGAATGGATTTCCAAGAGGGTATGTTCTCAAAATTATGACTTGCCCTCTGAACAGATATTTTTTCTGTGGTGTCTAAACCAAGGGCAGGTACTTCATATCATATGGAGCTTGCATGAGATTTAAAGAGATAGCAAAGTTTTCAAATATGCTCGGGTCCTTGAACTTAGATGTATTGTGTCTTTTGTGCCCATCAATAGGTTTCTTGGTTGTTTCTACCCTTGATATATTTTCCGTTGGATTTGTTCGTCTGTTTTTTTTTTTAATGAACGGCAAAATTGATTTAACTTTTGTTTGATTCATTTAAATGTTTCTTTGTGAAAGTGAGATTTGGTTACTTCAATATGCTTGTGTATCCATCTATACTTTAAGAAGAGATTTCTTTTGGTCTCTGATTAAATTTTGGACAATGCTTTATCATCTTTCTTATCAATTCCAAGGCTGAAATTGTTAACATGTTGGTAGCAAGAGACTACTTGGTTACTTTTCTCTCTTGGGTCAGTGTGGGATGGTAGGAATTTGGCTTGCCTCTCTTGTAATGCATTGTACTTCTAATTTCAAGTCTTCTGATGTGTTTGTGTAAGCAATGCTTCTTTGTGATGCTGATTCAATTTTCTTGATAACATCACTTTTGCATGGATGATGGAAAGTATGGATTGCATGTTATACTGGTGGCATGTTGTCGCAATCCCTCTGTAACATTACAGCATTCTGTTCGTGTTTGCAACCTTTGCACTTGTTAATGCTTATTGAACTTGCTTATGCCTATAAGTTTTAACAAGTCAGAATTTCGTCTAGTGTTGCTCGTCAATCATTTTGCTGATACAGTGGTCTTCATAATGTATGTAATCAGGGGACAAGCTAGGGGAGGTGCTATTGGACGACCACGCGGTGGTGGCAGTGGCAGTGGCCGTAGGCCTGCTGCAAGGGGTCGTGGACGGGGAAGAGGTCGCAGCGAGAAAGTATCAGCTGAAGATCTTGATGCCGATTTAGAGAAGTACCATTCAGAAGCGATGGAGACAAATTGAGTGCCATTCTACTTATCTGGTGTCTTTTATGTTCTCAGTGATATGTCTGTGATGATGCGACCACTTTGCCTATTAAGTGTGTCTAGAGGAGGATAAAGTGAATTCTTGAACCTTAGTTTATGGAGTTTGGGGTTTTATTCTGTGACTTGGAGACATAAGTTATGAGGGTTTATGGACAGCTTCAGTATGTACTCTGCAATTATTCCTTTCGGTTCCTTCAGCTTCTTTAGTGTGACCAATGCCGTTCTCCCTATGCAACATTCGTATGTCACTCTTGCCCAAGCATATGGAAAGGAGGTTGCTGTGAGATGTGGAGTTAGTAAACTTGCATGAAAATCAACTGCAGCGGCTGTTTTTCTTAGCTCTACTGCATCACATTAAGAGCTGGACATTAAAGGTAGGTTTCACTGTGACTTTGTTTTTTCCCTTGCTTTTGGTGTCTAGAGTTTTAGGACCAGGAATGTTGTCCTGCTTATTTTCTTATATGCCTTTCTGGGAGAAATTTGTTGCGGTAATCTTTTCTGTATTGAGGATTGGGCTCGAGGATTTGGTTGACTGTTAGTTATACTGCATCTGTGGGTACTTGTTTCAAGTTGGAATTGTCAATTATTAGTTGTCTTTATCAACTATAATCAATTAGCACCAGGCAGCTTAGTGATTTGAGGATACTGCTTTATATTGTAAATTTTTTGTTTTGTAGTTCATTGAAAGTTGATTGATGACTGATTTGAGGATCTTAAATGGTTTTAATTTGTTACTGTCAAAGTTATGTCATGGTTATCTGGCTTGCACTTCTCTCTGAGGATAGTGAATTGTAGCTTACGGTAGCTTGCTCTCTGTCTTCTTCCAAGTATTGCCAAATCTAATTGATGAAATAGGGCGAGTTGGTTGTGTTGTGTTGGCGTTTAAGGCATGGAGCTAAAAGGTTTTTCCTTCATGAGGCAGGAGATTGTTCATGTGTTCTCTCCATTGACTTGGTTGAATGGTCGCCTGTTAGTTCTCCAGTGCACAACCTTGTGGTTTACTGCATGAGTACTCAACAAACTTAATTTCCGTATGATCCGAAATGAGCAGATAAGTTACTAACATGGCAGCATGGAAAGGTCCTGGCCATCTATAGCCTGAACTTTGACCAGGGGCCTCGGATTTTCTGGTGCGTGGATCGGTTCATTTTCCAGTGTTGACCCATTGATCTTGAGGTACAAGGAATTTCCTGTGGTTCCAACAGACCTCGAGACTGGTTAACGCTGATGGTGTTTTGACATGTCATTCGGGATTATGCTGATATATGTTTCTAGCACCTTTTCCTCATCCAACGGACCATGCTGCGAAGCTGGATGTTTCAAAGCTTCCATGTGATTCTTCTTGCAGTTATCTTGATGACAGCTTGCCGTGGGAATAATGCCTAAGCAGGATCTACGACCAACAAATTTTAAACGCACATTGTTTTTTCCCTTGCCCTCTCAGTTCCCCGTTGTATGATGTAAATGTGCCTTCCCGCCCCCACCAACTTCTTTTCTCTCTCTCCCCCTCCCTTTTCAGTTGAGGTTTGATTAGTGTTGCTGTTTGGGTAGGAGGTGAAAAGAAGGGGAAAAAGAACGGACTCGTTAGAACTCTCTGGGAATCTGCAGGGTTAGCTTTCGTTTAGAAGTGTCTACTGTTGATGTTGTGTTACTTATTGTCTTGTGCTTCGCTTGGGCTTGATCAAAAGGTGGCAGGGCTTGGGTGGCATAATATCAGAATGGTAATTGTGTAAACTTATGATGCTGGCGAGTTGTGGCATGCATCGATTACGTGTTTGCAACATACGAAGGCTTCGTGTGTCCATAGTGGTACTTCCCATTGGATAATTTTTTTTCTTTGCGTCTCCAATTTCTATCCCCACGGATTTGTCAGCCCATTGGTACTTTAAACTGAAGTGTGTGCCCTCCCATACAATAATTTTTTTTTTTTTGGGATAAGACGTCTCTCCAATTAAATGAGTGAGAACAACGACGAAAAGTGAAAATGCCGACGTCGACATAAGAAACGGGGGAGTACGTGGTATTTGAAGGCTACGTCGGAAGCACTAGCGTACGTCAGGAATGCTCCTGACTGACTGGATGATTTGTTGACGTGGCTGCACACCACGGTCCTGCAGGTCGCAGCTTTAACTCTTTTGCTATTCTGCAGCGTTGTCACCGCTGCCTGTAGGAAGAAATTGTAGAGCTGTTAGATGCACCATGTACGTAACCGCCAGACCTCCCGACGAATAACAGCATTTAAGCTCAGCATCCCGTCTGCATGACTGGAGACGATAGATTTTGTGCGCTTCACAGTAGCAGATATTAGACACATGAAAATAACTATTGTAAATCGTCCCTTAAAGGAAATTTAACGATCATAACATCATAACCACGGGAGGTATAACTGGAGGTTGTTCTAATGATCATCTCTTCCACTTGAGAAAAAGTAAGGTGGGAATTTGATTTCTCGCTTTCGAGGGGTTGACATAGAAACACTTAAGCGATGGAATAGGGTTTTGTAACCGCTTATGACACGGCTACGTCACTTGACCCTAGTTAAAAGCGTTTTAGCATCTTTTACGTTAAGACTCGATTGTGTTGATGCGTTAAAACTCAGAACGGTTAAGAAACATCAGGCTCAGATACCCTTGGGGTCCTAAGGCGGGCTCAAATGGCGCGCAACCCTCGACCAGCTGTCCTCATCTCTTAATTAGCCCGTAGTCCCTCTTTTGCTCCGGCTGGCTCGGGGCACAAACAGATGAACGGAACCTTTTTGGTGCATGACATGCTCTATATTCAAACGATTCTATCTCAGCATTTCTTCAAATTACAACTGAAAAGACAAGGGTAAAACCGAACTGATCCATCTACCAGTTGCAACACACATTTTATGAAGCAAAAGCCATCAGGCCCTCTAGCCTTCGAGCATCAGCAGGAAGAGCTCCTGTGTTCCTTGGCCTTTCCACCTACGTCGGGCAGGAAGCGGAGAGACATTCAAAGGAAGCACCATTTGTGGAAACAATACGCGCAGTCGACATGGCTTGGGGTAACCATGACTTCAGATTTGGGCGATTACATGAACGGAGCAGAGCTTTGAATTTGACACTGATAATGGACACTCACAACCCATTCGGATGGAGAGGTTACAAATGGAAAAGGTCAGCAAATGCACAACACCATGATCTAGAGAAGATGATCCCTTCAACCTTTTCATATAAACCTAATGCACAACTTAAGCCATTTTTGGCCTCTTCATCCTTTCCCAGCTAGAATATACAAACCCCACGAGAGCATACAGAAGTCCCTTAATGCACGAGACTAGAAAGTGCCAACATGAAGAAGGCCAATACCATGGATATAGCAACCGGAAAAATAGACTTATGAGATGTCGAGGGTACCGGCCCACCTGTGAAACGATATAGTGGCAAATCTTAGAACACATCTATAATATAACTGAGAGAAAGAACCAGACGTTCTGTTTTCCGTGTGCACATGCATTTCTGTATGTGATCTAATAGATTGTCAATTTGTTAACCTAAACTCCACAAACAACTTAAAAATGACGAAGCCTTCTGAAGATTGGTCGTGTACTGCAATCTTTTAAAGCACAAAGTGAGAGAGCAAATTTTGAGAACAAATCAATTGCTATCCTGGGTATTTGAAATTACCTAAAAGTGGATTCAGTTAAGACAAATATCAGCTGAAGTTTTCACTGTTCGCTTTTACAAGTCCCAAAGGAATCTAACTATATGAAAAGTACATGGTTTGGCAAAACTATTACTGTGACATGGAGCTTTTAATTGGATAAACTAAAATGCTTACTGGAAAAAGCAGATCTAGGGCATCCCAAGCGGCATGGCGAACAGCTCTTGTGGGATACATTGGACCTCCAGGAGAGGTGAAGCTATACAAACAAGCTTTTAACCTTGTAATAGTAGCCATTCGCAATTCCATGCCTGCATAAATTAAATTATATGACATCAGTATCCAACCAAAGATAACCAGTACACAGGTTTAGTAGTGATTACCCTGAAGATACTTGAGTTGCGATAGATAATGGATAAGCACAGGCTCCACCTTCAATTTCTGAAGCTGATCAAATTAAAAAAACTTTTAATACTATGGAAAAGCATTAAAGGCAATACAGGCTTCAAAATTTCCCTCTTAGGTTACAATGCCAAGTTTTACCTGGTCTGCAAGTTCGATGACAAATACATCTGCCGGACCACCAACCAGGAAAGCATTTGGAAAAGCAGGGCAATGCTTCAAGAAGCTTTTGAGTTTATCAGCTGCATGGACAACATATGGAGAATAACTACACAAATGAACAGTATATAAGCTACTGCATCATAATTGCAAGAATCAGATTCACTAATAAGCAAGCCTACCTGAGTTGTAGAAGAACATGAATCTTGAAAGTAACAGATACAGATCACGCTGGGCCTGAAATAACATGAAGAGGCTTCCGTATTAAAATCAAGCCTTAGTGGAGTAAACGAAACCTATCAGGAGGACACTACTTTAGTATCACTGTGAAGTATTGTCTAATAACATACAAAGTATTCGTGCAATGGTTCCTCACCTGCACAGCAATTCTATTTAGCCGTGTTGGCTCCAATACAACTTCTTCAAGGAGATACTGCACATCCAACCAACATGGACGACCATCAAATCATTGCCAATCTAAACACCAGCTTTAAACTGAACTTAAATGGATTATGCTGAGGGAATTGATTCTTACACAAAAGAGGGTCTGAAACCGCCTGGTATTTGTCTGGATATCAATCCTGTGGAAAGGCCAAATCCATCAGCAAGACAAAGCCTTGTTTTCTTAATCTAACTAGTAGGTATCCTACCACCCACAGCCAAACTTTTACAGATATTATTACTAGAGGAATTAACAAAACTTAGACTTGCTATCGTGTCGTTGCAACTATCTTTCTCTCTCATGGCACAGGTCTAATCTGAGCTTCAATATCCAAATGTAAATCTCCCACTAGGCACTGATTCACAGATAAAATGGCAAATCTTGAAAGACAGACCATTACAAACATTGGAAGAAATCATCAAAAGGATGTAGAAATTCGAAGCTGAAAAAATAGTTTTAATGATTTTTTTTTTTTTTTGTTTTTGGCTAACCATGTACAAACAAACAACTAAGGTTATAAACCACACAAACTCAAAACTTGCAAGAAATTCAAGAACAATTTTCACTTTGTTTTCTGTCATTCTGATTTGACAATTCATTCTACGATTACAACTACGGTGGCACCCTTCCTATGTAGAACAGCAAATCCAATAACCACTCAATACCAACTGGCAAGTAATTGCTATTTTTCATACCAGAAAACATTTGTAGCACCTTCAACAAGAGCTGATGAGTAACGCAGTAGCACCTCCGGATTCTCAACTTCAGCTTCAAAAAGCTTCATAAATGAAGGTAAAATTACACTTCAAAAAGATATTCAACAAGATTAGGCGTAAGATAATTCAAGACATGTCATAGAGTCGAGAACAGTTCTTAGAAAAGCTCATTGATGCTGCTTCAAGAACTAATTTGAAAACACATACAGAATGAGTTCCTATGAACTACTTAGCCTGGGTTATTCTCAAAATGGCATCCTCTTTAGCCTAGCTTTTATCAGGAACCAGAAAAGCATCTGAGCCTCTGAGTGAGTAGTGGAAAAGCTGAAAATAAATAACCATGACACTGTGTAAAAATTTAAAGGGTGGCATAGATTTCTTAAGATCCCCTTGTCAATGAAGAGAATTGATGTAAACGAATGCTGTCAAACACCACCTATTTTTCTTCAAGTCCCCTACCACCTCTAAGATGTACATCCCCTATTCCCATGCAATATCATTATATTCAAGGTTTAACAATAAAAGAAAGGCTGACTAATGCCGCAAACCCATCGAAAAAGTTTTTGCCAGTAATAAAACATGCAAATATTAAACCATTTTCCCACTGAGCACAGTGTCGAAAAAGATATATAATAGCACAATAAAAGCAAGGCAGGAACTCAAAGCACGCCAGATGCTTCATCAAAACTCTCATCAGAGAGAACTGGTTTGTGAGAAATATGCTTTGAAGGAAGCAAGACAGTATGATTACTTATGCATTGAAAACCGAGAGCAGGTACCAGTAGTAATATATAGGATCGATGAATTTAAGTTTCACCAAAGGGAAGATGAATCAGAAAACACTAGCATCATTATTTCTTCAAATATTTAATCTATTCAACTTGCTGTCCTATCCGATCAAAAGCATTATGATTACAATGTGATAAGACTTTGTGGAGATAGTAGAAGAGCAGAGGACAAGATCTTTTACCCATTTATGGAACAAAAGGGAGAAAATATGAGATGCAAATGACTGACTCCAGAGCTGCACAATCAAATCAAGAATTGGTTTTCCACTCTCCGGCGAGCGAACATAGTAATCGGCAAGGATGTCAAAGTAGCATAGTTGATCATAAACGCCATCATCAGCAGGCAATATCAAATCTTCTTCCCTGCTGAGAATTATATCTGTTTTCAATATCAATTAAGGAAAATGAGAAGCTAGGACATTTGTATGCCAGAAACAGGAATGTAAGATCTTGAGCTGCCGAAACATGTATTGATCCACTTTCACATAATGCTTAATTATGAGTAGGAACCTATCAATGTTGGGTTACATGCATTGTGTGTTCTAAGTTCTAACAGACTGCTCCCAGAAACAAAGTCTGATAAATTCATGCCACATGAATTCATAATCACTGATTTTTCCCGAGGCAAACTTGTCACTGGTCATACCGTATTTCGGACGATATCATCATTTATTGTGATCGTTACACTGCCATATTAGGATTGTATTGTACTATGCATCCCCAAGATTGTCAAGTTAGGCATTAGCAAAATCTTCAGACAGGTTTTGGCAAATTAAACCAATGTAGAAGACACCATAACCTATAGTTATCACTGAATAGTGACGATGATAGTTATAGGTTCTAATTTTTGACCTTTGCTCTGATGTTTAAGTTGAACATGAAACCAGACTCAAACTCAGCGCAGCTCACCTTTTGCTCTATCGTCAACCTCCAATGCTATATCGGCAAACAGCTCTTGCAACAAGTTACGCCTCTGTGACGCGGAAGCTAGAGCCTGGAGAGGAATGTAAACGCATGAATCTCCAAGGCCAAAGCTTAAACGCCAAAAACAACAATCTAAACCTGGAATTAGCAACTCAAAGCACAACATAGACTCCACAGTTAAACCACAGCTTAGATGTCAGATCAACCGATACATCGCCACATTAAGCAAGTTCTCAGACTCCCAGCGAAATCGTCATGGTGCAGCATCGGTGCTACCGAAAAGGAAAGCTAATCCAACTATCTAGGCGAATCTCAGATGCAGAATCCCGGCGCAAAATTAAGTGATCGGACTACTTCGAAGAGGCCAAATCGAACGAAGAACGAACCCGCTGGAGCTTTTTCTCGATCTCTTGAGACAGGGCGCTGAGGTAAGCAGAGCTCCGAGGCGTCGAGGAAGCTTCCGGCATTTTCCCTCCGACGGCGACACCTCCAATTTCATAGCAATGGAGTCGCGACGCGAGGCTCCGAATCCGTGACCCTAGGCAAGCTCTCTACTCAAAGGAAGGAAGAAACCGAGCCCGAAGCAGCTCCAGTTCCTCGCCGTCCCTGCGGCGGCGACGGCGACGGCGAGGATTTTGGGGGATCACGGCGTGGCGTACCGACGATCTTCGGCTCCGGAGGAGGCGACGCGAGCTCGCCGGAGCGATCGGACGGTGAGTAACGGAGGAGAGGTCGGAAACGGCGCGCGGGGGAGGAGGAGGAGGAGGAGGGGACGGTGGCGGTCGTGGAGGGGCGGGGGAGAGAAATAGGAATTTGGCTCGATGGCGTGGAAGGGAGGTGCGGAACGCGTGTTGCTGAGACTTTCCACGTGTTGGAGACAAGGACGCCCGAATGATTTTGATTTGTTTAATCACATGATGTTCACGCGTAACCAGCAACCCCAAAAATAAAATTACTTCACATCATGTGATAAAAATAAAAAAAATAAAAAACGTTTCCATATTATATGCGATCATTCCAATATTGTGTAGCACGCCTTCAATTGAATTTTTAATTTTTTTTTTGTCCTACAATCGTCATGTCGCGCTTCATTTTAGATTGCCAAAACTAGTGAACAAGATGAGAAAGCCTCTCGGGTGTTATAGGAACTCATAAACTTCAGTGATGCATCTCAATTCAAGAGGACAAAAGGCATCGAGCAAAACTCGAAATGCAATTATTGTTATGCGAAAGCCTTGCATAATGTCTCAAGCGAAAATGCCCGTTCTTCTTCGCATATAGGAACTAACGCCAATGCTCTCTCTCTCTCTCTCTCTCTCTTTCTCTCTCTTCCTTCCTTCCTTGCACGCTCGCAGACATGCATATATGCCTCTCCCTCTTCACCGAGCGTTCAAATACGATCTATAAGATTCACCACATAATTTGTGCATTCGACTTTGCTAATCACAGAAGATGTGAACGTGCCGACACGACCAGATGCGTTGCAAAAGAGCGCTGCTCACTGCAAAACCAATCTCCCTATGCTTTTACCCATCAAGAAAGAGTGATCAGCACTAGCCAGAAGCACACGGGCTCATCGATTTGCTGATGTATGTGATATTTGCAGTGTCTAGCCGCTGCAGACTCCGATCACGCAAAGCAAGGGCAAATCCAACACACGCAGGCAAATGCAGAAAGAAATCACTTCATTGAGCAGATTGTCCACAACTTTCTGAGAAAATTAGCAAATAAAACAATGCCAATTCATCGTTGTAGCCCAATGAAAGATCGAGAAACTTATATATCCTAAGACGATCAGTGCAACAAACCCTAAAGAAACTGAAAGAGGCAAGACAAAGAAACTGACATAAAGATGCAGCTTCTTTTCAGGCACGTGTGTACGTAGTTAGCACATGACAGTGGATACACTACTTTCTTTATTTCATATTGCATCTCTACCAGTCATCTGATGGCATGTAGAAAGAAGAGACTGCAGTGAATGCACTTTGAAGCAAAATGACTATAATCATTCACATAGATCCGCTTTATCAAAGAATATGTAGTAAAACATCTGAAAAAAGCGGCATAAAAGAAGCTACCAGTCAAAAGAGCATCATCTATTTACGGGCCAACCTGAAGTTAAGTTAGATAGGGTTAACCGGTCCCAACTGCAAATTGGTTTCTGTCCACCTTACCTGTTCTGAAAAATGCAATCAGGTTTAACCTGTTGCCAACACCTCTGTCTGTGATTTTTTCTTTTTTCTTTTGTTTTTTCTCTATCCAGTTGGTTCTGGAAATTGCAATTTAGTTCGTGCACTTCATCGCTTTACTAGACAAGTACGCTATGGCTAGCCTCGGACGCTATCCAATGACTAGACACCATAAGCCAACAAAAAGGCAATCAAGCTACTTTATCATAAGTCAATAAACTAGCTAACTTGCCCACTAGTGGCATCTTCTCTACATTGAAGTGATGCTTGGCATATGAGAATTGGCAGACGGAGAAGGACAAAGCAATAATACAAGCCTGTGCCATAAAGAAATGCACTGTATAAACAAGTTATACATACTATATGCTAGAAGGCAAATGGGGGTGACAGACCAAATGGAAAGACTGAGGATCCAGATGCGGAGGCACAGAGGTCAATGATATAATCACCAGCCCATCAATGTTTTTCTAACTCTATCCACAATCTGATTTTTAGCCATTGCGTTTGTGAACTGGAATTCACCTCTCGCTTCCAAGAGAAATTTGTATACTTCCCACTCTCGGTCTGATGCAAAATGCCTTCCAATTTCAGCCTGACAAAGCAAATGGTCAGCTCTACAATCTGAACAATCTAGAAAAGTGGTTTTACAATACGAGAACCAAAATAGGATGAATGTAAGCTGGTGATCATCCATCACAAGAACAAACCTTGTACTTAAATTGTCCAGATACACTTGCTTGTATTTATTCACCAAATATTTGTATATTTGTCCTCCTTGATGAAGGATAATATTTGTCTTTTACCAGAGATAAACTTTATTTCATAAACAATTACAGAAGTACTCATATGCTCGTGAATTATTTAGATATTGCATTGCAGTCATGCTTACCGAGAAAATACAGATGCCCAACATTTTTAGTGCCAGGGTAACATCATAGAAAACTCGTGGTCTTCCCTTGCCAGATAACTCAACAGGATTAGCTACTAGTAACTCGGTGTCCGGCCCACGGCTGGAAATGATAACTCGTAGTGGATGGAGCATCTCCAATTTCAACCTAGAAATGAGTCCACTCTGCTTTTCAGGATCGACAATCTTTTTCCCACCCGTTTGCTGGATAAAAAGGTCTAAATCCCGATGCCCGTTGACATTTGGCGAGAATCGACCATAGGCTATCTGTATCAGGGGAGTAATTATTACAGCATTAAGTCATTACTAATAGAAAAGAGTTAACCGATGACATTTTACCATGGACTTAAAACAATTGACCAATGTAATTTATGAAGCTGCAACTTTCAGGCATCAGAGGCCCTAACCCAGGGGTAATATGACATAAAAGAACGTACAGGCAATTGTGCATAGACATTCTGACCAGAACTTTATGCAACTTGACACCTATAAACACGAATGTTTCATGCACTTGATAAGGATTCTGGACAATCTATTGGCAGAAACAAAGTACCGAAAGAATTACTGATCTAGATAGGTTCACTTCTCTTGCTCCAAAGAAATAGGAATAACAAATGGATTTTGCCAAACGGTGTCTCTCGTGTTATATGCAATCAATACATTGAAAATCGAAACATTTCCTCATTAAGTATATTTAACAGTGCTCCAGTCCATTCATTAGCTAGAACTCTATAGACTTTAGCCCAGACATAACCAACTCAAATACTCAATGATGAAGTGTTTTTTCTCTCTCTTTTTATCCTTTCAGAAACGATGAATGGATAAGCTAGGGGGATCATACATCTTCCTAGAATTGCTAGTATACAACCTAGGTAGGTTGACAAGCAGAAGTTTAGGCTGCATCACAAAAACTTGCCAGAAACAACATTAAGGGCAACAGAATAGACAAATTATCAAAAATGTACCTGAATACTGCAGTCTTTCAAGGTTCTCATAATGTCATACAGCAGTCCCTTGTGATCGACAGAGTGGATCTGGAGCAGTGTATGAGATGGGCTCAGAGAGTTGTCTGCAGTGATAGCGGTCTTCTTCAATTTTGTCAAGTCTGGAGTAAGGGCTTGTGAACAAGTGTCATCCTTAAGTGGTTCACATCTAAAAAGTTCTTCGGCGACTGCAGGAGAGAGTGTTAAAATAGCCTGATGGCCCCCATACTCAGGGCCCGCCAACTGTAGTTCACAGCTGATACACGATTCACCTAAAACTGCATACAATTGTTCACATGTCTGATCTTGCCGTTCTTTTGTGTGTAGAAGGTCCCTGAAAAAGAAAAAAAAAAAAAAAAAAGAACCTACTACAGTCAACTAATCTTGCTGTTTGTTGTCATTGCTGGATAATCTTTTAATGTCCTCACAAAAACACTACAGAAAGTCATCGAAAGGGAGCACATACGGTTGCATTAAAAAAATTAAAAAGAAAGCCTCTGCAAGTAAAGACCATCCAGTATTAACAAGCTGTATATCTAGATGCGTGGAAAATCTGCACAACTTACTACATTAAATACTCAAATATAATTTAGTCAGATATTCTTACATGTTATCAGTGATAAAGAAGAGGTCCAGGACTCTCCCATCTGGGGTTGTCGTCACTTTCACCCTTTGAATTGTAAGTTCAAGCTCACAGAGAACTCGAGTAACATCTGAAACAAACTCAAATTCATTCGGGTACAGTTTTAAAAGATAAATCAAACAGCAATCTTATATTACGTAGTATCTGAGATTACCATGTAACAAACCCTTGCGATCAAGACAGAGAAACTTCAATAGATACACTGGAGATGATGTAGAATGTGCTGGCTGATGGTCGAGGTAAAATTGCACTGAGGATGACGGGCATGCAGACATAAGACGGTCCTTCAAATTCGACCATTTCACAATGAGTGTGCTGGTATGTGGAAGCACCCATAATACAATGTAGCACCAGATTCCATCAGTCGAAATATCTGCATGCAGAAATAGCTCTCCCACATTAGTAAATGCACTTTGCTCACGAAAATAAAATGTGCATCATATGCGACGAAAATAAAGCCCCATCACTCCACCGCCAAATTGGCAAACCATAGAGGAGCTAAACAGCAAGATTCACCTCACTTTTCTATTGAGAAATCATAAGTTTGAAGCATTAAACACACTACTTCTGTTCTGACCAATAAAGGAAAAACACACTACTTCTATGACTGAATTTCTAACTGCCTCAAGCATCCGAGTTAAACCCCCTTCTCAAATCTTACCGCCACCAAAGAATGACAGAACAAGGACAAAAATGCAAATCGCTAGCAACACATTACCCAGATACTGAGGAAACTCCTGCTAAATTTTTCTCTGAGCTAAATTGTAAAGACAACAGCAGACGCAAGCTGCAGCCACCTCGAAAGGATTAACAATGGTAGCAAAAAGAATCTCAGCAGACGTAAAACCGAGCAATTCAGTAAGCAATTCTCATGAATGAAGGTGAAAATAACCACCGGGAGTGAAAAAAAAAAATCATATATTGCGAGTTCGTACATACCTCCTTTGGTGATGCAAAGGCCGAAGTCGAGAATAGTCCTGCAGATATCGCATCCAAGGCCGGTCTTGTCGGGGCAATTCACGGTAATGACGTGGGGCTCTCCAGGCTTCTTCGGCTTCTGGATTAGCACGGCGTCGTGGCTCGGGACCCCCATCGCCGCGGACCGCCGATCGCCAGCCGGAATCTGCTCTCGCCGCCGAGCGGCGCTCGCATGAAGCTCGGAGTCTCCGGCGAGTGTTCCCGCGATGTAGCGCCGGGAGAGAAATCTCTGCAGTTTTCTACACAAATCGAGAGAGAGAGAGAGAGGCAGAGAAGACGGACAGGATAAAAAGAAGTAGTGGTCGGAGGGGGCGACCAAACAAGGCGTCTGTTGGATCCGATGGTGGCGGTGACGGGGAAGGCGGGGGAGTGGGTATCGGTTGCATCCGAATCACGTGAGCCCGGTTTATGTACGCCGCTAGATCATGTAGATCCCACCTGAGGCCTGCTTCATCGGACGATACGGTATTTTAGGTTCGTGTGTATCCGGGTGCAGCTAATGCTTGCCGGTGGGGACTGTCAGTAAAACCCCAGGTCGGGCGATCGGAGGGTGGAGATCTTTACACGTGGCGGACGTGGGGCCGGCTTTCGAAGCTTGTTTTTTTTTCTGGCAAGTACGTCGTTCGGTCGGGCTGCCGGCAAAAACATTTGCTTCTTGGCCACAGGATGAAGGATCTTCCAGTTATATTTTCTTGGAGGTAAGAGAAAAACAATAATAGAATTTTTATCAGCCTTGTCTTTCAGCACTGAAAATGCAAATCTCGCCGGGTGGGGCAGTCTCCCTCGCCCTGAAAAACTCGATAATGGGTCGAAAATATTAGGTGCGTATTTTCAAGATCGCCCCCAAAGCAACCTTGCAAATGACTAAATTCGAATATAATTTGAGCAAAATCTCAAAACATGTTAGTTGAGCAGAAAGCAAATTCGCATTATATTTTTCCCTTTTCCAGCTTCACAACGTGTGCCGCAAACGAATGGTGGTGGTGCTCTTTCACGGACAATTGGATGAATGAAGAGCAGGACCACTCGAACTAAAGCACTCCTTACAGAACGAGAGAGAGAGAGAGAGAGAGAGAGAGAGAACCTGAACGCTGCTTTGCCCGGAAAAGAACTGTAGTTTATCTGACCGTCTCGCCGATGCTGTGTTGGCACAGCTGAAGAGGTGGGTTCGGCCGTAACAAGACGATTAGGCCAAAAAGGAGTACGGCCATGGAGCAGGACAAGAAGCTAACATCAGCACTAGAAGCACAGGAGCAGCCCTTGGGCGAGGCCAAAGAATGTCTCAAAATGTATTCTCAATCAAGACACAGTACCGACGGTACACTTCGTAATCATGGCTGCCTGGGACAAAAGATCCTCCTCTCTTTATTTATTTTTTTCTTTGTATTGTTCCCACTAGAGTTGCGAGAATTCTGTCCGTCAAAAATGTTTGGAAGCTCTTGTCTATTCATAATCATCAACGAAAAGAAATATCCGGAGCCCTTTAGCCAATAGCTAACGAGAGCTAATCAAACATCATCATATTGCAGCCGACAAACTTCCGCTCATTGTGTCAAATCATTTATTTCTTAAAGCACCTTATCAATAATTGCTTGATACAGGATCGTATGCTAAATGACTAACACATCTAACGAGAGTTAATCAAACATTTAAATGGCCCTAGATACTACAGTATCTAAACCTACCGGAGCTACAGTTTTAGCGTTCCTATTGAATTCCCTCCAGAATTTGTCATTCTCAAAGGGGGAAATTCTCATTTCAATCTCTGGGAGTATCTTCAGAGAAAAGTTAAATATAATTAAAAGTCAGAGTCATGCTGACCGCCCCCCAGAACGAGGCCGTGAGCGAGCCATGGGGGTCAACGGGACGGGCTCGGCCTTTTAGCGAGGGCCCATGGGCCCATTTCAACCGAACCCATTCTCCCCGATCCAACGGCCAACAGCCAAGAAAATCCAACGGCTGCAAGGGGCCGCAGAGTAGGGGTAGTCACTTCCATCGAGCATGGACTCCATCGCGGAGCAAAGGGCAAAAAGCTGCACAAAGATAGAGAGAGAGAGAGAGAGCAAATCGAGTAGAGGAGAGAGAGATGAGGAAGTTCGATCCATGGCCGGTCTTCTTCAAGAGGGAATTCAGCAGGACGTGGCCGTTTCTCGTCGGCTTCGCCGTGACCGGAGCCATCATCACCAAGTTCTCTCTCGGCCTCTCTGGTAACCCATTTTCCTCCTCCTTCTTCTTCTCCGATCTCCTCCGATTCTCTCGTTTTAATCCTTCGCCGCTGCCCTCATCAATCCCGCGATTTGTGTCTTTTTTTCGCAGAGGAAGACGCCAAGAACTCGCCTTTCGTTCAGAAGCACAAGAGGTAACGGTCGATCTCGATAACCCTAATCACGATTTCTGGATTTTGGGTTTTATCTTATTTTATTTTATTTTTATTTTGTTCTCTCGAGTCCATTGGGATGTAATCTTGGTTAAAGCATGCTTAATTGCTGCGTCTCTGGTGTCCGTTGCATAATGTATGACATGCCTTGATTTTTGGCATTGGCATTGCTTCTTGAAGAAGCCTGAGATGCGAACGAAGAGGTTCTTGTTATCTGTGAGACATGAATTGTATCGAAATGCTTGGTGTGCCAATGTTCGTGCGTTTACCATTATCAAGTAATGTTATGACATCGTTTGGGCAAAGAAAGGGGGGGAAAAGAAAGAAAAAGGATTAAAGCTAAAGTCGATTCAGTTGGATGTCCGCTGTTGTCAATTGATTTGAGCATTAAGACGTGAGATTCTCATTATGGAACTTGCTGATTGATCTTGAGATGAGCCAAAAAGCTGTAGTTTGACTTGTATTAGCTCGATGTATGAAAAAATGGTCTCATTTGTCTTCCTATTGCTAGCAAGCAACTGTGTTTAAGGTGTTTGGCATCCGCCTTGCCATCTTTATGAGTGATCTTTGCATGTTGTTTGCTTGAGGCATTTATGTTGTGTCTTCCTCTTGTACAATTTTAGCGGGGTCTCACTAAATTCTTTGAATTGGGCGAGGGTTCAGTCGCATCCTTGTCCATTTTCCACTGTTGCTCCTTCCTCGTCATCATGACCCTTGCTGACAGCTGATGATCAGATGTGTCGGGATAGGGGATGACATTAACCTGCTCACTTTCAGTATGATATGATGACCATTTCTAAAATACATACCTACATGGAGACGATGCATTATCACGAGAACATCTACAATTAACTTGACAAAATATATGAAAATCGAGTTTACATGACCTGAATATAGAGAATTAAACAAGTGAGAACAGTGATGATTCACGACAAGTTATGAAATATAAATATCTTACAGGCTGATTTCTTTATGGGGACTTCATCAATCTTAGGAAACCCATCAAGAATAATTAATTTCCAAAATGGGTCAGTAGTTATGTATGATATAAACCCAAGACTTCCTATGACCTTATTAGGATTGGGGATGACACCACCACTTTTGATCTTTAAGTAAGATTTAGTGAGTGCCATTCCTAGATCGTGATGCATGCAAGAGGTCAACTTGTTTTATTTCCATAATCTTTGATTAAGGGAGTAATGTTGTTGCTCATTTTCAATGGTGCTGATTGGTTGGCCAGAGTGGATGCTAAAGCTGTGAAATGCTTCTAAATAAATATGGCATTGATTCTGTTTTCAGCTCTATATCTGAGAGAGCTATTTGCAATTGGGACTGTTAGTTACATGGTTCTATTGCTGTTCATGACCTGAATCACTGCTGGTTTTGTCAAGAAATACGTGTTATGGTCGTATGGTTGTGTCTTTACTGTTTTGTTTGTCTTGCATGATAATATTAAGTTGGTGCAGCCAGGAAAACGACATGGAAATAGAAGATTGACACGGCAACTGCATATTACTCATCTTCCTGTTGTTTTCTTATAATTATAGTTTGTAAATTTTGCATCTATGGTGTTGACCAAATCCCCACATCCTTGTTCCTTTGAGAGTAATGTGGATGCTGCTTATGCTTTGTAGGTGAATTCTTGGATGGTAATCGCATTGCCTCCTTTGCACCTGAGCATTATGGGAGGAGAGATTTGCTTCCTTTGTTCGAATTGACAAAATAACAGGAGAAAGATGTTTGGGATTCTCTGTCTTTTTGCTTCTTTTGGATTCTGTGGATTTCATATACTTTTGATATGAAGCAATCGAGCATCCATTTTCGTTGAATAAACCCTGCTTTGGGAGTTCTTTTGTGTTACAAAAACGTGGAGGATTTGGTTGAGCCTAGACCGCTTTGAATTCTTACAAGGGTTCTAGGGCTTTGAAACAGGAAATTAGATTATTTAATTCGTCAATACAAACACCAATTTCCCTTCTAGTTGCCAATTTTAGTGATGGGAAAACTGGGGAGAAGGAACAAGTACTTAGTATTGAAAGATCTTTAAGTTAATTTGGTATAAACGATTCTTTTCAGGGTTAGGAAGGTTCAAGAGTCTACTCGCTCAATAAGCGGAAGAATGATTTACAAGCATTTGCAGCAAATTAGTAATCGATTCCTGTGATATGGAACTATTATTGTGAACGGAGGTTGTTATCGAAGGTGATTCCATGGGTCATCTCTTCGTGTTGTTTTTCATGGACTATTAGGATACCCCCGGAAGTGGGGAAGTAATGGTGAAAATGATAAGGAGAGTAGGAATCAGGATTTTGTATGAGGCGTAGGCCATACGGTATGCTAATGCTTTTGTCCGTCCATTATGGCATCGGCATTGGCAGACATCGGCATTGGCAACTTATCTGTGGCCTGTAGACCATTCATCTGTCAGAAGCTGCTTCAACAAGAGCAATTCTAAGCACGAGCTGCTTATGAATGACTATACTTTGCTTACGCCATCAATTGAGATGCGCCATGTCCATGAGCCTGTTGAAGATGGAATGCGGACAGGATTTTATTGGCTTAGGCTGCATTTGGTAACTTGCCGAAAGTAGAAATTTATGTTCTTTTATTCCCGAGAGTAAATTTATAATAGAAATCCGTTTAGCAAATTTTTTATTCTCATGAACAAATTTTTTATCGAGAATAGATTTGAAACAAAATCGAAGAATTAAAAAAAATTGATTATTTATTCCCGAAAACAATTCCAAAATCAAGTCAACTCATTTTTTCTCTTTTATCTTCTTTTCTTCTTGTTCTTCTTCTTTCTCTATTCTTCTTCAACTGATGCCGTCATCAGTTGCCACTGTCGCCAATCACTGGCGACCAGTTGGGTGACATTCGGTGAGCTCGCCAGGCCAATTGGGTGACGCCAGGTGAGCTCGCCAGGCCAGGCGAGGTTTGCTGATGGTTGAGCCATGGTTGGGTGAGGCCGAGCTCGCCCAACCGCTAGTGGGACTTGACCTAGCCGAGTTGTCGGTGAGGCTTGGCCAACAAGACACGGTCCCCCACTGCCCTTGTCTGGCCGGTCTATCAGTCATCCCAAGGCCAAGAAGAGAACGAAAATAAGAAAAGAAAAGAGAAAAAAAAAGAAATAAAATATTTTAAAAAAAAAGAAAGATTTAAATTAGAAATCTTTAGAAGTGATATCGATAATTACCAAACGCCTTAAAATATTTAGAATTTCTTCTTGAGAACAGAATAAAAAAGAATCATTTCTGATCAGAAATTATTCTTAGGAACAGAATAGTTACTAAGGGCCTGTTTAGTAACTTGCCAAAAAAGGTCTTGTTTCTTTTTTTTTATTCTCGAGAGTAGATTTGAAACAAAAATACATTTGGTAAAATTATTGTTCCCAGAAATAAATTTCTATTATTTTGTTCCTAGGAAGTAGGTTTGAAACAAAATCGAGAAGTAAAAAAAGTTGATTATTTGTTCTCGGGAATAATTCTAGAATCAAGTCTACCTAATTTTTTTTCCTCCTCTTTCTTCTTGTTCTTCTTCCCTCTATCTTGTTCTTCAAGTGTTGCCGCTGCTGCCATTGCCGTCTGCCGCCACCGTCGCCCCAGCCAGTCGTCGCCCACCGCAGCCAATCGTCAGCGAGCTCGCCGGTGGTTAGGCGGGCCTCGCCCATGCCTTCCCAAGCCACCGACGAGCCTCGCTGGTCGAACGAGGCTCGGCCCAACCATGCCTCACCCGGATCCGGAAAGGCCGAGCTCGCCCAACCGCCGGCGGGCTCGACCGCATTTGGGCCACCCCGAGGTTAGGCTAGGCCGACCTCGTGGGCCACCCCGAGGTTAGGCGAGGCCACCACGAGGTCGGCCTCGCCTAACCTCGGGGTGGCCCGGCGAGGTCGAGCCCCGCCGATGATCGGGCGAGCTTGGCCTCGCCAAATCTAGGCAAGGCTGCTCGCCCGGCCAAGGCTTAGCCAACGTGGCACGGCCTTGCCGAGGGTTGGTGATGCTCCGGTGAGGTCATCGGCCCTCGTTTGGCCGATCGCCGATCATCCCAAGGTCGGTGACGGCCACCTTGAAGAAGAAGAAGGGGAGAAAGAAAGAAAAAAAAAAGAAAATAAAATAATAATAATATTATTTAAAAAATGATTTGAAGTAGGAATTGAGATTTTGCTATATATAGAATACATATTTAATTTTGTATTTTAATTTATTATTTAATATTTTTATTTATAGTTTATACTATAGTTTATTATTTACTATTTAATGAAAATTTGATTAGTTAATATTTTTATTACTTAGTATAAATATAATTAATCAATAGAAAATTTTTATGATTTGATAGAATTTTATAATGGAATAGAATTCTAAATTCGAATTCTTTTGAAATTGAAAATATAATAAAATATAATATGATTTCTTCACTCATAAGAAGACAATTATATTGATGAGTGGTCTATGAGAATTCGATATCAAATTTACACTCATCTAAAAAGGTAATTGAAAAAGAATTGAAATAGAAATTTTATGTAGTTACCAAACGCATTTATGTTCTTTTTCTATTCTAGAATCGGAAATTTTGTACAGTTATCAAACATGTTTTTTTGCTTAAAAATTTATTCCGGAAATAGAATAAAAAATAATCATTTCTGATCATAAATTGTTCCCGGAAACAGAATAATTATCAAACGCGCCCTTAATGTTTCAATTTTTATATCGAGGCTCAACTCATGTTCTTGAATCATCATTTCCAAATGCGCTGCCAAGTGAATGGTGGCTTTCTGGCCGGTAGCCATTCTTGAATTCTGGTCCCAAGTATTCCTCGTCTCTTGGGGGAGTGTAGAGGCACGAAAAAAATACCAGTACCTTTCTCTGGTTACATGCTACCGATCTCCTTTAAGCCAACCTATGAAATAATATAGGGGTGTAGCATAACTTCGTAAATCATACACGATTAGCACAGAAGTTACAGCAAATCTGCCGAAGGCACCGATGTAGTAGCGGTGTTTTGAACAACAATTACATGGCGTTTAATGCTGAATATCATAACGTTGCACTTGTCATCCAGAAAAAGACAAAATTATGTTGCACTTTCTCGGTTCGCATAATCAAAGACAGAAAAAGTACACAATTTCAAGAGAGAAACAAGAGACAATATCCACTTATAGTCTATAACAGGAAGACAGCTTCAGCAAAGCAGAGAAGTGTATTAAATTGGCATCACGCCAACAACTCAATGCAAAAACTTAGGCAGGGACAACTCCTGCTCATTGATTACTTTCTTCAGCAACGAATCAAATCTTTTTGGCGATGCCAAGCCTGGTTCGGAAGTCATTCTCCATTAGAGGAAGGCCATCTCGCAACTTGACCTTTGGTTCCCATCCCAGCAGTTCCGTGGCCTTTGTGATGTCTGGTTTTCTCTGCCGTGGATCGTCGGGTGTGTTCTCCACCATCTTTATCTCCACCTCAGGGTTAATGAGCTGCAATAGATCCATAAAAAAAAAAAAGGCAAATGACTGACAGTAACTGCAACAGCTCAAGAACGTGCCTAGAAACTTTAAGCGAACGCAGTACATTCAAGACTCTAAGAAAAAGCACTTGGTGTCCCCACCAAGTAGGCATTGTAACATTCGGTATGCTCCAACTCTTGAGCTACAGGTGCACTTTCCGCGATTTTTCTAAGATATTTTGCATTCTTCACAAGAATATCTTCGTAACTGAGCAGAAAATATTAAAAGGAGTTATCCAGTATCAAGAGGTCACCTCCTTCACTGTCTTGGCAAGTTCCAGCACAGTAAATTCCCCTGAAAGAAGAATAAATAAGCATCAAGGTCAGTAACTTCCCGTCTGATTGATGAAGATGCAAATGCAGGTTCATGGCAGCCCATTGTGATCAGTATTGAACAGTAAATATTCCATTATTAACCTGGGTTCCCAATATTGATAGGTCCAGTATTTTCTCCTTCCATGAGCCTAATGAGCCCATCAACCTTCAGCATTCAAACATATAGTCAGTGTGGTATTCAAAGGGGGAATACCTAATGTTGCAACAAGATGATCAATATGTATGTATACATGTAACTTACCAAATCAGCGACGTAACAGAAGCTGCGGGTTTGTGTTCCAGGCATCTGAACTGTCAATGGTTCACCTCTGCATGTAAAGATATAAAATGAAATTTACATCTACACTGAAGTGGCCCGAACATATGTCAGTACATTTAGATGAGCCAAAAACCGCCCAAGTTCACTGCATTGGCATGATGACATGGTCAATTTGTAATACATCTTTCATGATTAATGCATCTCTAAAGTCAATATTCAGTTCCTAGACAGCTAGTAGAACTGAAGTACTGAGGACTTACCGAAGTGCTTGAGCAATGAAATTGCTGACAACACGTCCATCGTCAATATTCATTCGTGGTCCATATGTGTTAAAAATTCTAGCAACGCGGATCTCTGCTTAAAAGGTCAAAATGAATCAACTTTCAAAAATTACAATAGACAACTTTCTATAAATAAGTGAGCATTTACCAATGCCATGCTGTCTGTGATAGTCAAACATCAAAGTTTCAGCAACACGTTTTCCCTCATCATAACAGCTCCTAACTCCTGCAACACAAAATGACATCCTTACTGAGGTTAAATTTTATCAGATTTGTCAGGGAATAGCCTTAGAGCTTTATTATAGATAATTCTCACTCTTCCACATGTCTCCAGTGCATGACACAATAAACAGCAGCCAAGCATTGTACTTAGCACGAACAGTCAACGTGTCTCATATACTTTGTGCAATCATTTCCTTCCTTTGTACAAGTGCATGCATATTACAAAGGATGGTAAATAATAGAATACTGTTCATTGATTAAAATAAGGCAGATAGCAATATTTATTAGCTGTGTGGATTGAAGCAGTCTATGACAACACCTGTAAAATTTCATAGAATGTGCAAGAGAAATGACGGGCATCCATGAAATTAACTAAGAAATGCTAGACATACAAAGTATGCAGCCTTTCTTATTTTTCTCCCCATATAAAGGAGTGAGTTAGCGCACACAGCCCATAGAGATATCGTTAATCAAGGCAAGATGAACAGAACTTTTCAGTAGTTACAAACTGCAAATTTAGGTGACTCACCAATTGGGTTGACATTGCCCCAGTAACTCTCAGGCTGGGGATGTACAAGAGGATCGCCATACACCTCTGATGTTGAAGTGAGTAAAATCCTGTTTATGCACAATCAAATTTTAGTAATTACACTGAAGTTTATAGACTTATAGTTACAAGGTTGAATAAACTAACCTTGCTCCCACTCGTTTGGCAAGTCCTAGCATGTTCAGTGTGCCAATCACATTAGTCTTGATTGTCTGCCAATTTATACCGTTAAACATTAGAAATAGCTCAAATTGCATAACTATGTTATGCCAACTAATATGTGGAAAAAAGCCCATGTATTAAATTTCGTATCATTTAATATTTCGTATGTTTAATAAGTGATGAATGAAAATTGAACAAAATAGTATATTTTAAACATCAAATGAGTGATTTTTTTAATAGAGAATGCTTCCAATCAAAAGTTGATAATAATCTATATGTGTCCAAAGGGTTTATTGTTCAAACATTCATCAAATCATGAACATGCATTCTGCTGAAAAGATGCAACAAACAACGATATTGCCAAACAATTTAGCCAGAGCAGGAAATCTCAGGGAATACAATGCAAGATGTGCACCAAATAAGATGATCGTCACAAAGGACGGTAGATCTTCTCTTGGCGACCATAAATTGAAGAACAAAGGCTCTTTAACATAAAGAAAGTGGGAGAGACAATAACGTGCTGCAGTAAATAGCTATTCTAATTAATTGCAAGACCTGCAATAGACTGACTGATTACTTGATTTTGAAGGGAAAAATGAGAGATTTGGCGCGCAGCTTGATGAACTAATGCATTCAAAGTAAAGGCCCTTAATAGTTATGTTGCCAAACTGAATAAAGAGCACATCCCAAAAGTAATCACCTTGACAGGATTGTACTTATAAAAGATTGGAGAAGCAGGGCATGCAAGATGATATATTTGGTCAACTTCTACCAACAATGGCTCTGTGACATCTGTAGAGAGAAAAACAGTAGTTTGATTCACAAGACCATCGCGCGCGTGCGCGCACAGAGGGCTGAAGATCATGAAATCTACAAATCAAAAGTACCATGTCGAATAAGTTCGAATCTTGGATGTCCGATCCATTTGCTAAGATTGTCCTTTGACCCGGTGAAGTAATTATCTGCCACAATTACCTGACACACAAAACCAATGAGGTTAAGAAAACATGAATTCTAAGGATAGAAAGTTAAACGTGCCAGTGCCTGGTGCTAGTCCTAAGTAAATTCTTTTGACACGAAATGACAAAACTAGGGAAGGCACCCACCTCATTCTTCTCATTCTCCATTAGCCTGTCCACTAAGTGAGAGCCTATGAACCCAGCTCCTCCAGTGACCAGGATTCTCATGTTGGACTGCCATCATCAACAGTAGCAAAAAAAATTTGAGAACAAGAAGAGTAGAGAGACGGTGAACTTATAGTGACGATGGTCTTCATGATTGACGAAATCCAGGTGCTGAGAAATAATGCTAGATATGAAATGGGTCCATACAAAACAAGGAAGCACAATTCCTTGTCAAAGAAAAAAAAATCAAGACAGCAGGAGAGGGACTAATCATGGCTCTACATAAAACAGGGGAGCACATTTATATCCTCAGATGAAAGAAAATAAAGAGCAAAACAAGAAAACCATAGGTAAGAGCGGGGATGGGAATGAGAAATGAGGATGATCGTAGAGCAGGAACAAGAATGAGAGATCCAAGTAGATAAATCAGATGGTTGGATCAACTAAGTCGGATCTATCGCTCACAGATTGTACGGGATGAATTACATAACCTTCTGGCGACACAATACCTCCCGCAAAATGGCCCATCGCATCACCGAACGAAAATTGACAACGAAAAGATGCACGGAGAGAAGAGAGTCCATGAATGCCGGTATGATACAAGAAGAGCTCCCTAGTGACTACTGTATTTGCAGCTCCTCAAAAGCATGATTTATGTCAATTTTTCATCAATATCGAACTACTTAGCTAGTATAAACCCCAGATAATCATATCACGAGTAAGCAAAAAGGGAAAATAGCCTCCTACCTGAAAAAACTTGGAATTGCGCAGAGGCGAAGGGCTCGGGGGTGGTTTTGTCGTCTGGTGCTCCCCGTTGGACACATTCTTGGCCATCGTGTCCCCCCTAGTTATTAGATCCTCGACGCTTCAGGAATCTGCAAAGATTTCGACACAGAAAGCCCCCCACTCATAAGTGCCAGCATTAAATACTTTCCCAGCTAAAATCACGCCAGACGTTAGATCGCGCTTCACTGAACATCGATCGTAATCTCTCGCGCGCGCACCGACGACGCGAACGCTCAGTTTTCCCCAGACGACACGTGCAAAACACTGAATCGCATGACTCCCGGTCAAAACGCAGAGGACCGGAGGTCGCACATCAAGCGAGAGCAGCTGACCATTCCAAGTCAAATCAAAGACCGGCGAAAACCGAAGCGAGAAGAAACGAAGGCACGACGCTACTTACAGATCGAGCAAAACACCGAGATCAACGAGACGCTCGCGACGCTCGCGACGCGATGCCTTAGTCCTCACTCGATCCACGAAACTCGGACATCGGTCGCTCGGTATATATACAGCCAGCTAGCCAAAAGAATATTTGCAGGCATCGAAGCTTCTACTACCAGACTGACCATTTAAAAAAAAAGAAAAGAAGGAGGAAAAAAAGGAGGAAGAGAGAGCGACGGACGGAAATCAATGATTAAAGAAGGAAAGGAGACTTCGCGATCAAGCAAAAGAGGCGAAGCGACCGCTGACAGGCGCCATCGCGCCAACAACCGAAGCCCGACCGATCTCACCAAACGGACAGCTACGACATTCCCATCACGAAATCGTTAGCTCGAAGCTTGAGAGGACACCTGCGGAACGCGCGCTCGATCGCCTCTCCAGCTGGTCTCCGATGATTCGACCTTCGCGGGCTCCTGCTCGGCGATTCCCTCGCGAGAGGTTCGAGAGACGGGAGAGGCGCGCGGCGTCAGCGGGAACGCGTCACGAGGGAATCCGAATTTATACGGGAGGGGAGGGGAGGGGGCATATGCATTGGAATCAAACTTCCTGCCTGGAGTGGGGGAAGTGGAGGAGAAGGTTCGCTCCTCCCTCCTCCTCCTGCTCCTCCTCGTCCGTCTTCTTCTTCGCTCGTCAAAAAAAAAGAAAATCCTAATTTCTTTAAAAAAAAAAAAAAAAGGGGAAAGAAAGAAAGATGCTGTCGATTGCAGATGTTGCATGGGATTGGGTCTCCCGTCCGGGTCCGGGTCGCCATCGCTCGTGCGAAGACGTGCGTGGTGTCGTGTGCGCGAGGGGAGGCGGGTGGGGCCCACTTGCCGTCTTGACTGCGATGGGAAGGGAAGGGGACGGGGACGGGGGGACGGACGGCCCCTTTTTCCCTGTTTTTCTGGGGGACGATATTTTTCTGTTTTATTTGTTTCTTCTTCGTGAAAAAAAAAATGAAAATTATATAAATGGCAAAAAAAAAAAATTCGACACGTTTCTGTTTTCGATACGTCGTCGGGCACCGTCTCGCCCTTGGCTACGTTGGTGAGAAATTAAAGAAAGCGATCTTGCCAGTTTGCGTTGCGCGTTGGGATTGGGGCTCCAATTCCATTTAACAATGAAATTATTTCTCAAAGAAACAAGAAGCAACACAGTGGCTGTAGTTTAGTGGTAAGAATTCCACGTTGTGGCCGTGGAGACCTGGGCTCGAATCCCAGCAGCCACATTTCTCCCCCTTTTTTTTTTTATATATATATACATATACATTTTTCCTTTGTGGGATACATGAATTTGAAGCGTTACAACTATTTGAAGTTAAATTCGTTTGATATAGAAAACGGCAATCCGTTTTATGCTACAAACAGGAATTCCCCTTGCTAGTGAAACTTTTCTCACGGTCCATATATTATTGCCTTGTACTCCACGATGGGAGCAAAACTTTTTTAGATGAATGATTCAGCATTTATACACAGATAATGTCCTCAAGTCTCCCAGCCGCGCAAGGCCTGAATCCTGCGAGAAAAGTCGTGCAAGTTCGCTATTTGGCTAGTCGGATTATGCCACTGCACGAGTTCTTTCATGGCCTTCTCGATCTCGCTCACTTCCCTTAGCAAGCCACTCATGCAGAATCCTAGAGCACCCAAACTGAGGACCATTTCGCTTTTGATTGCGTCCTCGGCTTCGACGCCATCACCGCCACTGCTGATTTTATGGAGCACCTCTCGAGAATGCTGAAGATAAGAGCCCACCATCTTGTCGACGTCACCTTCATCAAAACGAGGCCTTAGCAGGTTGGAATTTGTTGCTTTCCCCAACTCGAGATCACAAGAAACGCTGGTCTCTTGAAGCTGCTTCTCGAGAAGCGAGACTGATTTGATTGAGTTGATCTCCTCGAAGCATTTCAGCGAAGAGCTCGCGAGATCTCTGTAAAGTTCAAGGTCGCTGTGAAGTTTATTCAGGGCCTCTTCTGAAGAAGCAGCCGCAGCCTCGGGTGCTGACAATTCTTGTTCGAGGAACTTCCGCGCATGGCCACAGAAATGCAAGAGGTCCACCATCTTTGACAAAGACCCCAAGAGCCTACCATAGCAAGCACTGTGAAAGGGCACGAACCAGAAATTCGGCTCTACGTCGGCTTCCTCGATGAACTTACCGAGCTCGAGCACACTCATCTTGACCCTCTTTTGTTTCTCTTCAAGATTAGACATCTTGGTGTTGTCGAGTCCACCCAGTGTCGTGACCGTGGCAATGCACTCACGTAATGCCATGAAACAATCGGTGAGCTGACGCTTAGCCAGAGAAGAAGCTCTCGTGGGCTGCATCAGAAGTTCCACCGCTACCAAACAAGAAAACCCAATGAAGGTCTCGACTATTCTCGCGATAGCGAATTCGCTCGGCGGGCCAAAGTTCTTCCTACCCAGTATCAACAAGGCTCCGATCACAGCCGAGACGCCGCCTGCTTGGCCGTACATCTTGCTCTTCCTAAGAAAGCTACAGAAGACGAACCAAGGGACGAGAGAAAGGACGCTCACGGGCAAGAACCTCTGAAAAAGAAAGCAACCTATGACTCCATAAACGGATCCCAGCACCGTGCCCTGCGCCTTGACGTTGGCCACCTTGAAAGTGGCCTCTCTGGCTGAGGAATAGCTGACTGCTAACGGAAGCCCGGCCCAATAACCGTCCTCCTTGCTGTACATAAGCCCAAACAGCACCGCTAGGCCCAGCGAGAGCGAGCACTTGAGCGCGGGGACGAGCCTTTTGGGGCTCACTTTGAAGCCCCACTCGTTCCAGACTCTTCTGAAACAGTGAGAAAGCCCGCTTTCTTTACCTGTTGATTGTTCGTCTTTCCCAAGAGGATAGTCTTGGGATGATGTCAATGGTGTGGTCTTGCCGTGGAGGAGTTTCGTGCAGAAGAGGAAGAAGATGGAGGGCAAGTGCTCGGGTGAGGTCGGTACTTTGCGAATAGAGTCGAAGAAGCCAATTATGTTTTCGGAAGCTGATTCAGGGAATGTTGAAGTAGAATCTCCTGGGGAAAGCCAGCTCTTAGATTGCCTCATGATCAGAGCAATGTGTTCGTCTAAAGCGAGTTTACAATTTTTGAGCGGTCCATCATCATCGGGCAATGTGACTGGGAACGAAGTGATGCTCGTTAATGCCGTCTCCATCCCACGCAATTGTGTTTCTAAACTTTCCTGCAATCTGTCTCCTGGGCTCATGCGGTATGGTTTCGAGGACGTGAACGGAACTCTCTCCCAAAGCGCACTTTCCTGTGGTTCAAACGGAGTCGTTTAGCTTCCACTACTGGAGAAGGAGATTCAGCAGTGCGCTTCATATTTTAAGTTATCGCAGAATGATCGAGCAACTGCTTGGTTTGCTATTTTTGGAGTAAGATTTTTGTTGGTATTCCAAGACAAGTATCAAAATAATCAAATATGCAATAATGAAGCGGTTAGGGGACCGGACGGGTTGTGATTGATCACTGTATATTTTCAAAATCATCACCTGATGGCGTTTGATATTCCGAAGAAGTGTGTTCCCAGCACGGGACAAGCATTTAGCTCGACAGACAAGGGCGAGGGCGGATTCTTCGTCCTCGGCGAGGAACGCCTCGGCCAAGAGCTTCAACCTGTTCGAGGCATTCTCGGCGTAGGCCTTGCAGTTCTCTTTTATCTGCATGCAGAATTCTCCATCGTCAATTAATTTATGAGGGCATGCTTATGTCAAGCTTACTGAAAAGAAAGAAAGAAAGAGAACTCCACGGTTCCAGAAAATCCACGTGGTCGAAAACCTACTGCTATGGGTAAAGTCCGCCAACAAGATCGGTTGAGTGAACTTCACGTGGTTGACGTAATCTGCGCACGCAGAGCGTCATGTCTCTATGCAAACCCAACTCTATGTGAACTTCATATGAAGAGTACGTAGGTTTCACAACTTTAACTGCGGTTGACCGGGGGGAACGACATGCACCACAGAGCCAGATTCAGGACAAATAAAATGGATGTCATCGGATTTACCAGTAGTCATATGTCACGACAACCTAGAAAACATGATTAAACTATATTCTCATTATAAGGCAAGAATATCTATCTTCATCGTCCTCCGGTCGTTTGCCAAGTAGTGCTAACTTGCATGGATTATGAGCTAAAGTAAGATCATATCTCTACACAAGAAAGTATTTTGCATGCATTGATTTTGGCGTACCTCATGACAGGCCGTCCTCGGGAAGGGGAGCAACAGGGCCAGCGGGCAAGCGAGGGCCCCGACGGCCGTGCTGGCAGCCACGTGGAGCGGGTGCATGACCGCCTCGATCCGCTCTTTCTCGATGTAACCGATCACGTACACCAGCACCACCTGCCCCAGAGCTATCCGCTTCGCCGTCCCGTGCGTGGCCCCCGGCAGCGCCACCACGAACGACGCCAGGGCCACCGCGAGCGCCGTCGTCCCGCCCGACAGCCTCGCGGGGCCGATCAGCCACAGGCTCAGTATCGCGGGCCCGATGCTCTGGGCGGTGGCGTACAGCGCCAGCCAGCACCCGCGCAGCGTGTCGCCCAGGGAGGCGTCGGTGACGACCAGGATGACCGTCACGTAGGAGAAGGCCGGGAGCGACACGGCGCGCCGCAGCGGGGCCGGCCCGTACAGGGTGGCGCACGCCACGACGGCGCAGGCGAGCGCGGTCCGGAGCGCGGACGCGAGGCACGCGCGCCTCAGGGCTCGCGCTCGCTCCGGCCGACCCGAGATCCCACGCATCATGGTTAGAAACGAGCTGGTAACTGCGGTCCTTGCTTCCTTCCTCGTGCGTGCTTGTTCGAGGAGCGATGGAGGTTATAACGAGGTTGGTTCGAGAACGTAGCGAGCGAAGGGAAGGGGCGTTTTGTAGGGAGAGGGGAGAAGGTACACGGGACGGGCCATGATGGTGTGAGTGGATGTGGGGATGGGATGCATATGGGGGCGTAGTGTGGTGTTGTGCATTGCTGACGCAGCTCGACTTTATGCCTTGTCGAGCGTCGCTGATTAGTTCTAATTCGCAATCGGTGGATAGATAAAGGGGCGACCCGCAAGCACAAACGTCTTATAATCTCCCTGGCTTGTTATCGTTATCATTAATTTTCTTTTGAGAAATGATTGTGTAATAATGTACAGTAAAAATAACGGTTTATTCTGCAACACAAAAAATTAAAGAGAAATGATTGTATAACAATCTCTAATATATTGTGAAAATAATAATTTATTATGCACCACGAAAAATTAAATCACAAATAATTATAAATAATTATGGAAGCTCATAATAAACTATTATTCTCACAGTTTCTCAAGAACTATTATGCTTATAAATTGCCTTTCTTTTTTAATTTTCTAGTCCTAGGGAAACTAAGGTTTTAAAATTAGAAGCAAAAAGAAATTTTGATTAAACGGGCGGTCCTAGAAGAGGAATTAGCTTAGTGGGGACTTCCACGATGTTAAAGTTACCTACCAGCCCACTCTTTATGATTAATCTATTTACGGCATATGAAAAGCTTCCGCGCTCAATTTATTTATCCTTTTATCCCTTGTTCTTTTCTGATCAAAGGTCGGGCGCCTTTGGAGTATCTGAGGAGTCTCCATGTAAGTGCGCATCTCTATCCGACGACCGTCAAGAAATCGTCGTACGGTCATCGGTCGTCACGTTGTTCTCCAATTTGGCTGTAGTAGAGACTTGAAACGATTGGAAAGATGTTTTGCTCCATAGTTGAAGTTATTGTTAAAGTTTCAAAGGTTAAGATGCTTATTCCAAACAAATCAATGACTAAAATTGTATCGCTGTACGGAAAATGATACTTAATTGGTGGAATCTTGATCTTCTTTAAGTGCACTCACCAGGAAAGATGCAATATTTTACGTTGCACCAAAAAAAGGAAAGTGCATAGATATGAGCGGGAGAGATTCTAGCACATCCTATGGAACTATACTAGTTTTCTGGCCACTTATGGAAATAAAATGAGAAGTGGAGGGTCCGGTTATGTTCAAAAGGTGACGGACCGATTTTAACCACAAAATTTGTTAGGATAGTAAATAATAAAGCATGCCTTTCTTTAAACAGTTTAAAATTTAGAATAGTTCGGCAGTGATCCTATAAAATCTTGTTTAATATTAGAGCCACCATTACTAAAGAAACCCTAAGTGTCAGAGCCATTGTTTATGAAGAAACCCTAAGTGCACATAGCACCTAGTGGACCTCAAGCGAACATAGCGCCCAATGCACCCCAAGCAAACTCTCAAATAAATCCAAGCATCCCACCATGCACCCAAATAAATCAATCTCCGCCACTCAATAGTTTTCACTATGTGCGCACAAATCTTATATGAGGAGCGCTTAGCCAAGTCTATTGGCTTTTCTTTCGATGCTGGCTGCACAAGCCACATCACTCAATAGCTATTTTCGCAAGCCAGTGATATAGGTCTCTTAATGTTACAAGACAGTTGTATTGGCTGCATCACTCAACTATTGTTTCTTAAGCCAACTACATCGGCCGCTTGCTATTTCTCCTATGATTATTGCCCTTTGGAGCGTTTTTTGAGAAGCCAACACTACCACCAAAACTCCTGCCCTTAGACTAGCTAGATCCAGAAGTTTTGCTGCAAACAGTCGTCGAACACCACCTAATCTGCCAAGTCTGGGCCGTTGGACATGATTTCATTTGATTTTAAACTCAAGGTGAAGCTTGAGGAGGGATGTTAGTTTAATTAAGGAATTTTCTAGGATAATTTCCTATATTATAGATATATTAATGATTTGTTAATTATTTGTATCTCTCAAGATTATAAGTACATTTTTCTTTAATTGTGTGTCTCTTGACTAAGATACAATGCTAAAATAATTATCTAATAAAACTTATAAGTAGACTGATGTATTTTTATTTAATGTTTACATCGAAACATACATAATTTTCTCGATCCTACTTTTCACTTTATTCTCAACATAGTACCAGGGCATGAGGAGGTCTTGAATTCAAATTTTTCCAAGCTCCATTTACCTCTTCAATTAAATATGTCCACACATAGGTCTAAGTAAAAAAACCAAACTAAGCATAAAGGGGAAGTATTAAAATGATAAATAACAAATCATACATTCATCTAACAACTTAAATTTTTAAAATCGTCAATAGTGATTTCACAAGTCCATAAAATTATTTATCTAAAATGGGATGACTTGCTTATGACTTGCTTATTTGGTTGCCAGGGAGATGGAGAGCTATGTCACTGTGCCCTTAAATGAAAGGAATATTAGTACACAAAGAAAGAATTGTCAATGAATTTGTCAATTGGAACAGCAGTCGTTTACATATCAACTTCAATGATTTTTTTTCTCCTTAAACAGGTATTTTTGAATGAGAAAAGACACAATTTATATATCATTCTGGGCAATATTATTTTTCTTTCGCTCGGATTGCGATCATGGGCTTCTCAATCTCAAACCTTTGCAATTCTAGTGATGATGCTTCCGACTCAAAATCTAACGTCATTGCTGCAGAAGCCTTATGGTGGCTTCGTTTGGTTTAGCATTCCCAAGGAGCTTTCAACCCCGAAAGTCCCTTGATAAAAATTTTAGGCATTTGATTCAAAGATTTGGAGCTATCCTTGGCAAACTTTAGCATTTGAAATGCTAGCATTTGGAATCTTTGAAGAGGGGGTTTAATGAATTTTTTTCTTTCAATATTACCCTCCTCACTGATAATTGCTTTTCTTGTCTTACCCTCAAAACTACTATTCATCATCTTCCTCATTGGACTTGTTTCTTCAAGAGTGAAGCTCAGTAGGCTAGATCGCCACGCCGTCGCCACTCACCTCGTCGTCGCGTGGGTCGCGGCCTCGATGTCGGGTCGCACGACCCACGCGGGTCGAGCGACCCACTAGCCGCCCACGCACCGCCTCCAACCGCCATCGCGTGGGTCACGGCCTCGGCGGGCGGCGTCGCGCGACCCACGCACCGCCATTCGCGCGACGGGGCGGCCGTGGGCGGCGACCCCGCCTAAGGCCGCGACCCGCCACCTCCCCACCACCACAGCCACTAGCCGCCTCCCCCACCACAGCCACCAGCCACCTCCCCCACTAGCTCCGGCTGCCTCCCAACATCTCCTCCTCATTTTTCCTTTTCTTTTTTTCATTTTTCTTTTCACCTCAACACTACTTTGCAAAATATACCAAAATAAGAGTATCCAAACACTTCAGCATTCACCAAATGCCCATTCTTCTAAAGATACTTGGGGAAATGGCTTTGCATTTTCCCAAAGTTGAACCAAACGGGCCCGGTAATCCCATCGAGGGTACTTGTGGCTGATTCCTATCCCCTTCCTTTTCGAAAGAAGTCAAATGAGTTTTATTCCAAGGAACTTATTTTTCCTTTAAGACAATGAGCATATCCCATCATGCTCAAATCAACTGAAGATTTTATGCTAATTTCGGGCCAATTATCTAATGTCTAAACTAAAGAAAAGTAAAAAAGATGGAAAACGACATATTGTATTGTACTCCAATTTGTCGAGCTAAAAAGCTATTACTAAGATGGACTTTTGTAAAGCACAAGGAAAGGAACCTAGCTATAGATCATATTAAAGCCGCTCTTTGTGTAAAGTTTGATCTTTCATATGTTTTGGGAAACTGACATTTGCATTCGGCGCAAGATGCTTATTTCCGCCGTTGCTCAAAAGCATGCCCGGAAAGGTGCGGTCTGGAGGTCTCGGTCAAGTCCCCCTCGAAATTCCGGTGGGCCGTCGTGCTAGCATCTCCTCTCGATTCGAAAGCACGTTCTTTGTCTGCACAACGAGCGAGTTTCATTCGCTGCCCTTCCTTTACCTCGGAAGATTCAGACCAGGACCTGCTCCGCCTTTAAGGACACTCCACGACTGAAGATGCAGGCTTTTTCCCCCGAGTGCTTCGGCGGGTCCACGAATGAGCTGAAGAGCACGAGCACTACTAAGCTAAAAGGACATGAGATGCGAATATGGGATGATGAGGAGCCACCAAAACAAGTTTTAACAGGAGGTTCAGATCCTTTCATATGCCTCGCTTTTCCCATTGGAAATTAATCATTGGATGTCTAAGAGATCTCGACTCTACATGCGTTATAGATCTAAAATAAAACAATGATAATGACGATCAAACTTTTTAATTAAATAATAATATTATCAAACTTTCCTTTCAACAATTGTATCAGTGTATATGTAAACAGTCAAAAAAATCTGCGAAAACTCGTGTAGTGAAAATCTGAGTTTCTATATCTTGCCTTGTGCCCATAGTCGTAAACCCGTAATTTCACTAGCACATGTCAAGGTAGTTCCGGTCACGAATGCTTTAACATATTAATAAATTTGTGGTCGAAAACGTACGACCCATGATTTTAATGCCAACTAGCACGCGAAGTCCTACCTGAAACATGTACAACAAAATTCT
This sequence comes from Eucalyptus tenuipes, assembly GCA_014182365.1. Taxonomy (NCBI): domain Eukaryota; kingdom Viridiplantae; phylum Streptophyta; class Magnoliopsida; order Myrtales; family Myrtaceae; genus Eucalyptus; species Eucalyptus tenuipes. The sequence goes on along the minus strand of CM024538.1, from coordinate 22,678,556 downwards.
GTTGCGGGAGCTCGAGTTGACACTAGAAAAGTTTGATTCCCTAGCACCAGATCAAGCATACAAACTGTTTCCTCGTCATAATAGGGCTCCAACTTTCATGACAACAAAGCTTTAGAGTCAAGGCTCAAGTTGGAGCTTACTCGTGAATGACAGGACATGGACCCATAGGAGGAAGCAGCGGCATCCTCCGAAATTTTTCCGGACAAGCGTCCTAGGTCGTCGACTAAACTAATGCTCGAGAGAAAGAGATTAAGTGGGATTTCCCTAGATTTCCACTTACCCAATCTCATGTCCCAAACTTTTTGTTTCTCCTGGAATCTGCTCCTTGAGAAGGAGGAAGGGTCACATGGGACGCGGTCGATCCGCTCATTGAAGAAATTATATTACTCCCTCGAGTTTGCTAAAGCAGTCGCACACGCGAGGGGCACGCATCAGAATCTGAATCACCCGCACATCGCTGCAATTGGGTCGGACAAGGACAAAATTTTGCGTTCCCAGGCACTCACAGATGCCCCCACCCCGTTCTTTCTTCGTTGATGTCATCAAAAGAAGCTCCAAAAGTTCAGTTTAGAATTCAATAGCCACTAGCTAGCCGCTCTTCTATGACCAGGAATGCTGGGTTGACGTCAGTTTAGGTCCTAGCCTTCCAAGCCAGAATACCGTTGTTGCATTTTGACTTGTACGTTTGGCGACACTCGTTCTATAATTACGACCCTCTTGTTAAATGGTACAGATGATGTATTTCGCGAGAAGGCCTTTTCGACTTTCCTCATCGAGACAATACGACAAGGGAGCTCTCGGAAGTGCTCTATATTGGGTGGTTCTTGTTCGGAACAGAAAAGCTTGTTTAGTTCTCTTTTTCCTCCCTTCTGTCTTTATCCATGAGCGCCAAGGATTTGACCTGACATAGAGTGAAACGAGAACGGGATGCGATAGCTCCTCGTTTCTGCCGGGGCAGGTGGAGCACAAGTGGAGTGACTCAGCGCAATTTCACTTGATAAGCATCCCCCCACCTTCATATCAGTTTCTCAGCCCAAATGTTGAGTGCATTCAACATCGGAACTCAATTGTCGAATTAGTTTTCGATCGTTAGGTAGATCCACCCAAGCTTGTACCGCAACTGTACTTAGTCATGCTCATTTAGTTGCGTTAACCAGTGAAATCTGCAACATCTTTTACTGTTCTTAAGGATCTCATAATGGCCTATGAATGGCTCGAGAACCTTATTCCTGAATATAAACTAATGGCAGACATGATGAACCATTCACAAACAAAATAACCTATTGGTTTCCAACACAGGACTAGATAAGAATTATTGCATGCATTTTACGGGAGCACTCGCAGCAAATAAGGATCTTTCCGCTCAAAGCTGGTACGATACGTATTAATTCAGAGTTTGTTATTCACGAATCGAGTTGTGCTGACCCTTTTCTACAAGAAGATAGCCTGTTGCCGTAGGAAGCTTCAGAGTTGCACAAACACGTACTTCAGCGTCCTATCCGTTCGAGATGCGAGAGGTCACCCGAGATCACTCGAAAGAGCATAAGAAATTAAAAAGTGACTCATACCAGAAAAAGGTGACGTTGAGATCCAAGTGGTATGAAAGTTGGCCATGGCCTATCGGCGGCAATTGAGGGGCCTTCGGTGACGCAACAGCTTACCCGTGAATTTGCACCACCAGGCCCCTTTCAAAAGGGCGGTTTGTTGGAAGTGTGAACGTGCAACTCTTATATCAGCCTCATTCTCGTTTTATACTTCTCTTCGCTTACGAGCGTTTAAAATTTTGCAGCCACTTCCAAGAATATAAAGTCAAAAATGTCACTCAATGAGCATAAGAAGAGTCGATGCTTCCCAGAAACTGGAAACGAACTATCCTGGGGTTCGCTGCTCTATAATTACACTAAAGACTATACATACTGGCAGCCCAAGAAAGAAAAAATTCATGTCATATCAGGTAAATCTCAGAGGCCAAATTGGTCAAAGAGAGAATATACCACCAACCACATGACATGACAAGGAGAGAGGCTTTTGCGCCCTTGCAGCATCATGCCCACTCTTGCACGTGTAACTCCGCTTTTTCAGTTTAGGCAGCAACACGTCTCTGTCAACACCACCTAAGCGTCCTTAAATAACAAGTGCATGACACTGCCCTTATTGACAGACGACTAGCCCGCAACTTAATTTTCCACTTTCCCTCCCTCTTCGTTTCCTTCCTTCTAAGTGTTCTTCACTCTCTCATGCACTTTCTCTTTCTGCTTCTTTCTTTAGTTTCACAGACAAATTCTACAACCCAAATACTGCTCTGGCTCTTGTATTTTTTATCTTGACACTGCAATACCATCATGGCTACATTAAACACTCTCAAAATCGAAGCAACAATGACCGAGAACGAACCGTTCTGACTCTGGCAATCTGCCAGAAGAAACCACGCAGGAAATCTACACAGACTAGGACCAAAACAAATCTCTATTGACATAAACTCTTGGCTTACAGACTCATCTCCACTAGAGGAGGCATGAATGCTAAAACAAATTTGCCTAAAGGACCTTCCCTTAGTTTCAAAAAAGTGTCCCCATATCAGAGACAACCGGCTGCATATCTCATGAGAACTATAAGGGACGGTTCTCTGGGTCAGATAGCAGAGTAACTAAGGCTACGAACATAAGCATGACAAGCATCGCTGTTTTCACCGCCATGTCCCAGTTAGTGTTGCCGTCTCTAAGCCTCTCATAATTATGGACATAACATTGCTCCTCTCTGTTCTCAACAACAGAAAAATCAGCCCCAGAATTTGGGCTCTCGGTCTCAGAAGGCTGAAGCACATCGCAATTGTTCATGATTCTACACTTCGTGCAATTGCAATTTCCACCTAGATACAAAGGGAGTGTGGAAAGACTCTCGGCAAGAACCTTCTGATAAATCCCTCCATAAATCCTCAGCTTCTCTCGGGTAGCAGGTCTCAGAACCTGACAGAGAAAGAGACTTACTTGAGCAAGTTTCGAAAGTATCTAAGAATAGCACAGCAGGAAAACTTGGTGCTAAAGAAATCCTCAGATATGTCAACAATACCTGTAGTAGAGTCTGGGCAATAACTCGCAAAACGGGGGAAAGTCGTATAACAAACACACAACCAAGCCGGCCTGGGTAATGATCTTGCAGAAGGGTTAAACAAGATCTCACTATTTGCATGGGAATTCTATATGGAGATAAACCGTGACAGTCAACGACAACTGTAATTCGGGTACTTTCAGAATTAACCAAGTGAAGCACTCCATATTCCACCTGAGATACTGCATGGCAACCATTTCCACCCATAAATATATCATCCGAAAAGCAAAAGTACAGTAAAGGTAAATTTGAAGTAATAATGACTGGTTTATTAAACTCAAAGTTCTGCTAATTTGAGGAAACATAAGCGCACATATTATAACTTGGCAAATTAAGATATCCTAAATAGCAAAAAGACTGGCATATAGTGATTGACTTGCATATCCTCAGTCATAATCACAACATTTGGACAAATACTTGTGATCAGAGCAACTCTTGCATGAAATTTCAGGTTTTACAAAAGAATGTTTCGTATCTAAACTAGTATCAAAAGTACGAATTACTTGAACGAGTGATTTGACGAATCTTTTTATAGTTATACTTTTCAATGCCAAGAATCCTCATCTGATAAAAATACAAAAGCAGGTCACAAAGACAATGTAGTCAAAAAGTATGACTGACCCTTATACTTGATTTAATACACGCAACTTCAAATGAAAAAAAAAAAAAACAAAAAGACTACTATTAATCTCATTACCGAAAGGGCTAGAAGGTAAGAAATGAACAAGCATTTAAGAGAGCAACGAAACATACTGATAGCTTGAGAGAAGCGAGGTCTCTCATGTGATGGCAAGGTGATGAAAGCTAAGCCAAGCCGTACAATGAGACATGGTCTATGTCTCAAATCAAATCCATGCCAAAAGAGTAAATTCGACCAAGCCCGAAGTTCTTCCTCAGTGAGGAGTCCGTAAGTTTCCCTCCAACGAATAGTCCTCTTAACTGAGGACACCAAGGATGAGAAGTCACCATTTGCAGCAACATGAAATCTATGGAGCTCATCCTCATCCATTCTACAAAAGCATTACCTTAAGTTACCACGCTTCAATCAAACCAATGATACTTTAAGCGAACCAAAATTGAGAAAGAAAGTATGAGTAATTGGAGAATCAATCAGTGACAATATAAAAAAATAACCATGAATTCCTTGCTCGACAAAAGTTGTCATCAAGTATTCATATTATAATCTGAGACTTCCAGTAAGTTCAATTAAAGTACTCTGCTGCAGTGCTGAACATAGTTAGTGAACTTACCTATCTGGCAAGGTAATCCCTTGATCTTCCAGTTCTTTATGCAAACGGACTAACCAATTTTCTGATGCTAGAATCTGAGGAGCTTCATCGCAGATCCTGTAAACGAGAAAATATTCTAGTGAATGCATCAACAGCGAAGACATCACATTGACTTAGAGGAAGGGAGGATTCAGGTGGAACTTCAATAAAAACCATGAAAGTTTTTTCACCAACCTTGTAAATGCACAATTGCAACAAATTCAGAGAAAGAAGAACATAAATAGAAAGCAAAAGAAAAGCAATTTGATATTGGTGACCACAATCTTATTCTCGCTGCTAATGGGAGATCAACTAGAGGATTGAATCATTGCTTAGAGCAAGGTAGGGGTATAAGTCATGACTCAAGTCTCAACAAATTCTTTATCTCGGATATTCAGAGAGTAAATTTGATTTTCAAGATAACCTTATGAACAGGCACTAAATTCAATACAAAATTCAACACAAATAACATCCATTCATAGATTGGCACATAAGAATGAGCATTTTAATCAATATGCCTATACAAATAATTTTCCTTAACTTTCAAGCAATATCTAGAGAGACATTTGAAGTCAATCTCAAGTTTGGTCCCTTACGTGCACTTGGTATCTGAAGTATGCTGCAAAGTAGCCGGATCTGAACGTACATTAGAATATGCTCGGGAATCACTAACGGCATCCAAACTTTCAGTGGTAGGCTCATCTTGATCAGAGAATGCTGTAGCTACAGATAGAACTAATAGAGGCCTGGACAACGTCTGACAACATGAAATCAATTAATTGACATTTAATGAGATGAAGTGAAAGCATGAGATGAAAACAATTGCACCCATTAAATTAAGCTAAATCTTTAAGTCTGCGATGTTATTGTTAACAAGCTGAGACTATGCCTTCAGTGCCCATAAAGGAACTTTAGAAACTGCCCTATCGAGTTGATAAGACTGGACTGGCCAACCATACATACATAAACAATCTCCAAGCAAATTTAGGCATCTGGAGATAATATTGCACCTTCTAAAATATGTCAATTATATCCAAATAACAACAGAATGAGCTAAAAAAAAAAAAAACACAGCCACTTCTATGATTGCATTAGACTCCAAAAGAATGCATGAGTTTTTTGCAAATAAATTTCTCTACAGTCTCAGGAATATGCCTTACGTATCTTTCTTTTGAAATTTTCCATCTTAAAAAAGCAACCTAGATCAATAATGGACCATACAAACCTGCATGCCTTTTATCAAACCCCTGAAGGGAGCCCATCTCTGTAGCCACTTTAATGGTGGGTAACAGAGAAGTTGTAAAGCCTGAAGACCGCGCCAGGCAAATGGACACTTGGCCCTGGAAAACCTCCTCACAGTTTCTAGAGCTGCAACTTTGAGCAAAAAGAATGCTACATCACCAAATACACCGCTACCAATTCTGCCATGTCCCAGGGAAGCTATGTGCCTGTAACTGAATTTATTCTTAGAGAATGTTTTTGGCCTTGACGCAACCAGAGACTTCTGAGAAACCTTTTTACCAGGAACGAAACTAGCGGTTTCAGGGTTTTTGTTCAAGGTGGAATTATGCCGTGAGTCTTCCATCGAGGTGCCTCGACCGGATACCTGGCTCCAGTTAACGGGTAAGACCGAGAGTAATTCCTACATACATCACCAATCGAGCTGCCCAATCTTGTTCAACTGCTTCACAGCTTCCGACAGAACTGTCTACTCTTGTCAATACATCAACCTGCCCAAGTCAATAAGCGACACAACTACACTGGATCATCATTTATAATATCCTCAGGGCAAAGAAAATAATCCCAAAGCTCAACTGAAAATGACACTCGATACACAGAAGACTCGGGAATAGATTCCCGCGATAACATTTGAGGGACCACCTTAACAAGTTAGACGCTATGACACAACAGCTCGCATGCCTCCATTGCGAAATTCTAAAACTCTGCCAACTAAAATCAGAGATTCTTCAGTGGCATTTTTAGCAAGTGCAGGTAATTTCCGAACGTGTTATGCTAACTTCATCGATGTGTCGGCAAATCATGGATGCGTTGAATCGCCGGCCTCCATCAGGATCAGTCCACACGGTTCGCATTAACAATTTCCGACACCAGATAGCTCAGACCAGACCGTTCATAATAAGGAAAAGAACAAACACGATCGTCCTCTTTCTGCAGTATCCTCTTCCGCGCGATAAATTTGCCTATTAAGCTGAAGGACCAAAGAGATGAGGTCTCGTAATAAGAGATCACCTCTGTCGCGAAAGTCGGACCGGATTTGGAATGCGGAACTTATCCAGGTTCAATCAGCTAGCTAGGTACGGCTACCAGATCGGACCGACGATTCGGGATCGGAGTAGGAATTCGAACGGAATCCGCGATAAATCGAGCGAGAAGAAGCTTTACCCGGGAGAGAATCTCCGTCAAAGCGAAGCGGCCGCCTTTTGCAGGAAGCTTTTCTCGGAACGCCCTTTCACTTCCGGCGTTTGATCGGCGCCGGTGCGGCGGCGCAGTTTCTCGCTGGGGGAGCTCGCCACCGTCAACGTCAATGGCCGAAGGAAGGCAGGGAAGGAAGACAAAGCAGGAGGAGGAGTAGGTGGAGGAAGTGGGGCCCACCTGGGAGGGTTTCGAGCGCCGTTGACAGCTCACCCCAGTGTCGCCACCAGCGCACGCCACACGTGTTCGGTCGATATCGTTTTTGGGGTTCTATTGAACGGAGGGGATTCTAGAATTAGATGCGAAATCGCAATTTAGCTCCCTTAAAAAGTTTGTGATAAGGAGAGCTAAGGCTCGGCGCACGTCACTTTCTTGTCCCGTTGTCCGCCCATCATTCTTAGTAATTTCCTTTTGCGACTTGACTCTCAAAATATGTTACTTTTGAAGTGTACAATCATATGACGTTTTTTCTTTTCTCCACTTAAAATATTTTCGATTTACAAATTTGAAGAGAAAAATCACTCGAGTAAAACAAGAAATTTGCGCCAAATATGCTTGTTTTGAGCTATCGGCTTACAAACATCAAACGATTTAATTAACATCTTAATTTGAAGATATCAAATGGAATTTAATTTATGTTGTCACACTTCACATCAATGATATACCCAAAAAAAAAAAAAGATCAGTAGTGATTAAGATAAGAAATTTAGTTACTATCTAGTCGTCGTATAGTTTCATAAACCCAAAACTCGATAGACATACCTATTTAATGAATAAGGGCAAAAGTGCAAAGTATTTATGAGAAATTAAACTTAAATTCAATAATAAATTGGTGTTGCTTATAGAATTTGAAGAAGAAATTGCAAGGAATAGATGAGACCGGTACAAAGAGTTCGATTCCCTTCTTTTTTTCCTTTTGGCTTCAAAATTATAATTATATCTATTCTAAACAAATGCAACCACAATCTTACTAAAATCACCATATTATAGGTACAGTCATAAGATGATAAAAGTTAATATCGCATAGAGAACTCTCGCATAGTAAAAGTTCTCTACCTCCATAAAACTTATTGCAAGAGAGAATAATAATATTATGAATTGGGTCACTAAAGCTTATCGTAATAAAATCTTACCCTCAAATTGGGTCTCTTGTCCATTTTATCCTTTCGAATTTACTGTTTTCCTAAGCAAATTTTATGTATTCTTTAAAAAAACAAATTGAAGCTTTTCAACCAAATATATATCATCTCAAAATATTTCACTGGTTTAGGTCTATTTTTGTCTTGCCGCCTAAGAAGAAGTTGCTATCAGTTAACGAACACGCAAGAAGTCCACGTGCCACTTTGCCAAGACACGTGTAACAGCTCCCGTGAATTCTTCCCTCGACCTCCATAACATCCCCCTGAATCCAAGGGACGACGGAAGACCTAACAAGGAGAGCTAATCTCGATCGATCCGAGAATCGGACCCCGTTCGACACCACACTCAGCTTGTGATCGGTGAACACCGCCGTCGTGGTCGCAGAAAGAAAAAGGCAGAAGCAGAAGGGAACATGAATCCGGCGCTCGCGTACGTGGTGGTGTACGTCAAGGACGTAGCCAAGTCGGTCGCTTTCTATGCTAAAGCCTTCGGCTACACCGTCCGTCGCATCGACGAGTCTCACCGGTCGGTGATCCGCGCGCTCTTAATGTTCGGTGTCGATTCGTTCTAAGATGATTTTGTGTATTGCGAACGAACATAATCCATGAAATTTCATGTTAATCTTGCTCTTGAATTAGGATGGGGTGGAGGATAAGTCTGCTCCCCCCTGTTGGATTTGCCGAACTGGGTAATTCGAATGACAGCATTTCTTTGCTCAAACAATGTGTAATTGACGTAGGTGGGGAGAGCTAGAGAGTGGGCAGACCACGATAGCGTTCACGCCGCTGCACCAACGCGAGACCGATGATCTGACCGGGGTGGTCCAAAATCCCAAGTCCGGCCGCGATCGCCCCCCGGTTGAGGTTTGCTTTGCTTACAGAGATGTCGATGCCGCATACAAGGTTTTGATTGCTTTTCATTTGATTTTAGGAGCGTTTCGTTATCGATCTCAGAAACGAGATGGTTACACGCTATACTTTGTATTTTCAATGCGGTAGGATTGTTACTAGTTAACTGAATGATATCATCCAGCTTAATCAAGAAATGTGGATCCTCAAACATAGAAGTCTTCTTCTAAGCCTTGTGATTACTCCATGCTCTGATGTGAAAGTTTCTATGACTATTGAGGGTCGGCTTTTGCGTTCCTAACTTCTTCCATGTGAGCCATATAATAACTGATGAGCTAATCATCCTTCACGACGTCGAATTAAATAATTTCTTTCTCACCCTTTGTTGCCTTGAATGTATGCTTGTTGGATGAACAGAGGGCAGTGGAGAGCGGCGCTGAGCCGGTGAGCAAGCCGGAGGAGAAGGAATGGGGACAGAAAGTGGGGTACGTCCGGGACATCGACGGGATTGTGATCAGGATGGGGAGCTACGTTCAAGCGCCGAAACAAGACTAAAAACTTTCGATGAGATCTGCTCCGTCCTCCTTATAGTCTCTTTTCTACGTGTTTGTATGCTCCCATATTTTGAGGACATGGGACTGAGTCTACTTTTCTGAAAAAATAAGATGCCAAATGCCGATTTTCTGCGGTCCGTTTCATGTATAAGAGCGCATGGGATGCGCGTAGATGGAGCTGCGCTTTTGGCCTCTGGTCTCATTAGGCGAATCTGATTGTACGTTGGAGATGTTTACAATGTGAAGAGAGCAGGATCGTGCATGCATGCGCACGTCGAGCTCGCATCACGACTAGACACTGAGCCAGCGTTCGAGCAAGGAGGAGGAGCAATGACTTAGGATCGACCTAATATCGACGTCAAAAGTAGGTTCCTTATTAAGGGGTGTGAAAGGGAAAGGTTTTGTTGATTGTTTTGATCTTGAGTGTGATCGATCTTTTGAGCTGAGAATTCACGAGATTTTATCACTCTCAGCACACTGCGCAGTGCTTGATAATGCGTTCTGTATTTAGAGGAAAAGAGGTCCCTCCAAAAGGTTTTTGCACCAGTGATAATCATCATGTTCGGACCCCGCGGGGAGACCGTGTATGATGCGATTAGCAGGAATTATTATACGGCCATGTAGGCACTGTCGTGGAAGGGATTCGCCGAATTAAATGCTAATCATTGAGCCGAAACAAGTAGTGATCATTCCACGTTTGAATTTGGGGGGAGATCGTATCTTGGTTCATGATGCTCGCCGAACTGTAAGTCATTTCCAGTCCATTAACCTTGTTGAATAACTTTTCATCTTTCTTTTTTTGTCTCTCTCTAGAGCGAAGACCTCTCGCTGACCAGCAACAGCATGGTGACAAAATATGATAAAGAGTAAACCCCGGGACGGGTAATTACCCATGGTTTCGTTGAGATGAAAGGAAAAAGGTGAAGTGCGTAGGATCTGAGTGGGCTTAAACTTCAAATGAAATGATTTAGGCTCTTGCGCACTCATCCTCGTTTCAAGTTTCGACCCCGTTAATGGGTCTCCTCTCGAGTTTCTGAGTTCCAATCATTAAATTTTTGGACATTAATCGAGTTTCTCGAGAGATTTTTGCCCGAGGAAGTTGTTATGCTGGGAGCACTACTCGCGTTAGTATTCAGTCATTCGAATATTCACGAGAGTGGCGCTCATCTAAACAAACGTATTTTCAGAGCGCATGGAGGCAAAGTGAAGTACTGCACCATGTGTGGTCGTTTATGATGTTTGGTGCGGCACGAGGGAGGAGGGTGGCCACGCGGTCATCATTCGGTTAACTAGCAGACAGAATACGACAGAATCTGACGAGAGCACTCAAGCAGAAAATAATAGAAAGTACCGGCGAGACACATATGATGGAAGTAATGATTAACTGAGGAATCATGACGGGGGAAGAAGTCAACGCGCAATGAAGTGCGAAGTCCCCGATTTCAATTATCCGTTCTAAGCTTTTTATCAGAGCCCGGTAACTTAAAAGGCATAGGATTCCCCATTCGCTTTTTAACAGACATTCGCACAAATTTTGTCAAGTTCGGCCATGATTACTGTATCACTGTGGACATGTCACATAGATATGGGCATGCCCGTGCCTGCTTCGAGATATATATTAAGGCACCAAGTGTCAGTGGAAGAACTTAAATCTGTTCCCCCCTCGCGAAAATGTGCCGGGCCGCTCCGAGAATGAGAAGGCAGGTACAGGCAGTACCGGTACTTGTTCGTCTTCTCATTGCATGCCTCCTCTGGGCATTCTCTCTACGTTCTCCCACTGTGCAGGCTCAAGCAGTTGAATCAGGCAAGTCATTGCTCTTCGCTTTCGTGAACTTATTCTGTTCTGATACATTTTCAGCATGTTAACCAATGGAGCTGCACCGCAAGTCTTCTTCTCTCGTTTCAGTTCAGGATACATGCTATTATTTCATGCTACGCTTCGGGGAAAATGCTCTTAATCTAATTCATGTTGCATCAAACATTTGGAGAAGGGAAATGCTCTTGATTAAATTATAAGTTGATATTCTCATTTGGATAATTTGGATAAAAACATTCACCACGTTACGCGTGCAGTTCGTCCAAAGGCAAGACCATCCCCAGTAGAGACTGCCCATTTGTACCCTGGAAACATGGGACCTACGTTGGTGAGTGCATGAACGTCCTTGAACCTTCGTTGGCCCATGCTCGAGGCACCCAAACAGTTTTCATTGCCTTTGGGCCTCTATTCTGTTATGCATTTCATTCCTGACTCCTGATGAACAGGGCAAAGAACAGAAGACGCGAAAAACTCCATCGGGCCCCAATCCCACCGGAAACCATCGGCCCCCGACAAGACACTGAAACCAGTAACCACTGATGCGCTTCTACAGCAGATGCATGGAACTACAACCGCAACTTAATATGGATCGAGTAGAGAGGAGCTTGGTATAGTCAGGTAGGTTAGGATATCAGTACGGTCAGCCTTATGTTCTTGTACAGAAGTTGGATTAGATGGAACATCCATGTTCACACGATCTGCTATTAGCCATGATATGCACTATTAATGGAAGCAAGAGACATGAAAGCCCCAAAGACGTTTTGCTTTTGTGGACATTTATTTTCCGTTTAAATTATTGTTTATGAAAGTGAGAATTTCTTTGGGCATGCTCATCACAATGGCAGCTTCTCACTGACCTCAGAAATAAGTCAACAGGGTTCCCCAAAGAATTGAGTACATGGCACATTTAGTTCTGAACTCGCTCTCGGTATAGAAGTGCTGCTCAAGCATCTAGTTGTTGACCTCTTGTTGAAAACTCACATACAAAAGGAATGGATATGTCAATGTATACAGGCAATGCAATAGTGCAACACCATTCCGATGCATCATGCGATATGAGGGTCGGTGAGTCAAGCAAGTAGCTAACTTTTGTTGATGGCATTAATTCACAAGATGAACGTGTGGGCACCAGTACAAAAAAAATGGCTATAATTTAGCTAAATACAACTTCCACAGATATACAAGGACTCACTGTAGACTACAAAAATATATTGAACAGTACAAAATCATACGGCGCGTTTCCGCTTCGACCTTTTGCTTCTCCTCGGCCGATTAAGCTCTGGTGTCTGTTTGCTGCCAGTAGAAGCATAAGCTCCCTCCAAGACTTCATCCCCCTGCAAGAAACTCTGAATTAGCTCCTATATCTCCATAATAACCATAGAGCAGAAAGTGCATTTGCAAAGTGCACCCCTCCATGAACAGATTCATTATTAGGTTCTCTAATTTGCATTTTTGCCCCAACTAAATTTTTTTATAAAAGTTCTCCAATCAGGAATTTGTTCAAACATGCATAGGTTTACATAGATTTACCTTGTCTGGAGAATCTTCATCTGAGCCATCTTCATCAGCATCTGATCCAGTCGCTACATCGATGTCTTCTGCTGGTAGTGCCTTGCTTAACTTCTTCTTTCCTTCTTCCTTCAATTGCCTAAACCTGCCAATTGCAATTCCTTTCCAGTGAGACATCTATAAAATAAGGTGGTAAAGCTAGTTGCACACAACAATGACCTTTCTCCTTGCCGTGCTGGCTGAGCAGCTGATCGTTTTGCACGCCCAGCTGTGATGATGCCACTTGCATTTTCAGTCACAACAGGCTTTGCCCCTCCTAATTTGCGTAACCACACTTGTTGTGCTGTACTCAGGACATTGTTTGTAAACCTAAAACCAGTAATGCATTCCGCACAGCTCAATAGACAGAATAACTCAAAGGAGAGGAAGTGCTACTGAAGAAATAGGAAGAAAAAGCTTCTTTAAAAAAAAAAAATTAAAATAATAACTATGATAGGGACATATAAACACAAAGTATTTCCGGGAAAAAAAAGTCCATCTGACAAAAAATGCAATAACTAGAGGATGCCATATAGCAAACTTAAACCTCAAGAAACTTGTTTTCTCTGCATGTAATCAATACAATTGGTAGAAAATCACTGGAAAGGCCAAAAGAAAAAAAAGAGAAACAAGCATCCAAATCTCAAACAACTTGCATCAGATATATCAGTTGATAAGAAACCAACCAGTAAATTGATAATCCTGATGGGACGGACAAAGAGAAGTAACCAATCATCAGAGGAAGAAATTTGAAAACAAGTAGTGTGTTCTTTTGAGCTGGATCATCTGACTGCAAAGAAAAAGTCAATAAGATTCTAATTGCTTAGGAAGTAAATAATTTAGAGAGAAGCAAGAAGAGACTCATTCTTTTACCTGAGGAGGTTTCATAAGCTCCATTGACACGTACTGAGAAACAACAAGAAGGACAGGTAAAACTAGGTATGCCACAGTGTCACTCCAACCCAATGGAGGATGACCATCCTGCACATAAATTTTATCATCAAATTCCTTATATGGACAAGACAAGTCTGTCAAGTTAATTTTGACATCTCGATTCTAACTAATTCCATGTTAAAGAATGCTATAAGAGGAGATGCTTCATGTCGGACTCCTACTAAAGTGAAGAGTAGCATGGCATACAACTTAACTTGCATCTCAGCAAAGCCAGCTGAATTATGGTGGCTACTGTAGACAATGGCTTGCCTAGTTAAAATATGGTTGACAAACTTATGCCAGCATAACTAGTATAATGTGTCAATATCCAGAGAAAGTGCATATATGACTAATGACTTTTCTATACATCGATCTATTGTATCTATAATAGAGGAATGACTACTAAACATAGAATAGGTGAAGCTCATAAAATTCTGGTTACCACAAATGGGAAGAGCCAAGAAATGCCAGATCCACTTTGTCGGGCAGCAATTGTAGTAGGTCCACCCAAAGAGGGGATCCAAAAGAAACCTTCTGTTAATAATCCCTAGAATTCAAAGCATGAAAATCTCACGATCAGAAACTTGTGAATGATAAAAACAGCTATCACTGACATCTGATTGGATTTGTACAATAATTGACACGGATATAGAAAGGTTCTCCTATGTGGTTACCTCATTTGCCACATTAGAGAGAGCTTGATATAGACCTATCCAGACAGGTATGGTTGCTAGAGTTGGGAGGCATCCTGTAGATATAAAAAAAAAATGTAGAGGAATAAATGTACTAACTGCGTCAAATGCATTGTAAAATTAAGGAGCAAGGATAATGACACTAGTGACTATCAACGGAAGAAAGAAGAGAAAAAAGAAACCTACTTTGAAATGAACATATCAGTAGTCTACAAAACAGAGACAGTGAAATGAACATTTCATGACAACTGTTAATACATGGACAGAGCAAAACACTGAAACCTGTGGTTCCCAACATGAGAATTCTTAGGGTAAACGAGTGACGACATGCAGTAATGCTGTACAACCAGAATTATGTAACCGCTGAAGCCAACACGATGTCTTTGGCATATAAAATGGCAACATTTTTTTTCAGCATGTGCCTTGCAGGACAAGGTAGATTTGAATATCTTGTCCCAATGTTAACATAGATGCACCAACTTAACATATGAGTATACGTATGTGAATAGGTGTGTGCATATTGCTTAATTGATCTGAAAGGGGAGAAAAGTTTCCCTGTCATTTCATACCTGCCAAAGGATTGACCCCAGCCTGCCTGTATAGTCGTGATGTCTCAAGTTGTATTCTTTCCTTAGGAGAACAACAATAAAAAAGATAAATAAGGAACCTAGAAAGGGAAACTCTAATTAGATAAAGCCAAAAAGAACGCGCCTCACCTGATTCCCCGCATATCTTTGCTGGATAGCTTTGATCTTAGGTTGAAGATTTTGCATGGCCAAAGTAGATTCCACCTGCATGTCCACAAATAAAGCGAAATGCTGCCATCATTTCTAGAAAGACTTGATGAAAAAACTATTTGACAACAATGTCAAGGAGACTCCTTTTCTTCACTAAGCAAAGAAACCGTTATTTCCAAAAGTCGGTCCAAAACATATAGTTAACAGTAACAAAAGGGAGGAGATATTATACTTGATTACAGTCCATTCACATTGGATGTCCCATTTCAGTTAATTGATGAAATACGAGATCTCTGAGATCCAACATAGGTATTCCAAATTGACAGCAGGACTTTACCTGCTGCTTCGTCAAAGGCAACGTGGCAATCTTTACAATTACAGTAAGCAATATAATTGCGAAGCCGTATGCGTAGGGGACATGCACCGCACTGAGTCCATCCTTCAACACCTGACAAAAATTAATAATAATAATAAATGAGAGATATTTGTTTATCCCTGCCTGCTTTTCTAATTGACCATATCAAAAAGGACCAAACTATCCAATTTGCCGCGAGATAAGATCATTCCTATACACATTTCCAGAGATATCCCTGCTTCTACACTTACTAAAGCACCGAAAAACCATATTTCAGTTTAATAACAGCAAAAGCTTGCGAAGTAGCGACTATCAGAGTACTGTAATGAATACGCTCCTCTTATGACAATGAAGCTGTTCACGTCCACATCAAATCATTCCAAGTTAAAATGGCTACTGTAACCACAACTATTTCAGAGCACACAATATGTAGTTCATATCCGCAACAGCTCAAGTTTGCCAAATATTCAAGCAAAACTCTCAAATCCGACATCCTTTACACTTGTTCTCGTGCTTTTGAAATTGAACGCATCAAAATTGAACTCTGCAACCGAATTCTCCTCAATCAACGACCAGCCGACACAAAACAACCTCTGAGCATGCCATAAACATTACCTTAAGAACGAATTCCATGCCATCAGATATGAACCCGAACCATCCTCCGTTCTTCTGCGCCGCGACGTCCGTCGAGCCAGAATCAGCTCCGGCGGCAGCCGAATCCGCCGCGGCGACCGCGGCGTCGGCGAGCGTGTAGAGCAAGCCCTCGGCTCGGCCGAGCGCGGAGCTCAGATCGAGAGGAGAGGAGTCGAAGGAGTGGACGACGGGAGGGATCTCATGGAAGCTGAATCTCACTCTCGTTGCGGCGGTGTGGGGGCGAGGCGGCGGAGGTGAGGGGGCCCGCGGAGGAGGCCGCGGCGGGGGGCGGCGGGAGGGGCGTGCCGAGGAACTGCGGGGATGAGATTAGGGTTCTCGCCATGGAGATTTGCGGAAGCAAAGAGTCCGAAATTCAGCTTCTCATCAGGAGGTGGAGGAGGAGGAGGAGGAAAGGAATGATGGAGAGGGAGGCAGTTACGTGTGTGGAGATGAGAGGCAGTGGAAGAGCGACGACGACGATGGGCTCAGGTCGGGATTCCTTTTCCGTTACGTATTTTTCTTTTTTCCCGGTATTATCCGCAGTTTTTTTTTTTTTTTTTTCCTGTGTGATTCGCTGGGGAAAAATTTGGGGTCGAGCCATTAGCGGGCGCGGGGGAAGATCGCTGTTCGTGTTTCGGCCAATCGATGAGCTCCTCCTCCGCGCATATTCTTTTTCCCGTAATAAGTGTTTTTCCCCTTTCGGATATTTGGGAAACGAAAAAGGGTAAACTCTGAGATCTGAGAAATTATAAGAAAATATCTATTTGCGTCGGTATTTTCGAGAGTTAAAATATATGAGATATTTCGCATTGAATGAGACTCAAAATATTTGGGATGCTTCGTGTTAGATGAGAATTGAATTTCAGGAGAAGAGAAAATAAGTCAAGAGAAAGCGATAAGCTTGATGAAAATAGTCATTATGACACAAGCATATATTAGTAGGCAACGTGATAAAAAGAAAAATAATTAATACCATGAAAAATTTCAAACTGATACATCTCTAACAAATTTATCTCAAACTATTTTTTTTACTATGAAAAACTCCAAATTGATATACCTGTGACAAATTTACCCCGACTAACCATAAAAAACATAAGCTGGTACATTTATGACAAATTTACCCCAAACTAATTTATTCGACCGCAAAAAACTCAAAATGGTAAATTTGTGACAAATATATATTCCGCTAAATTGGATTAATACCACAAAAAAATCATAAAAATTGTAAACTGTGACAAACGGAGCGTAGAATCCCAAATTGGTATACCAATCAATTGTCACGTGTCATTTAAGTTAATAATTTGACAGTAAAATTTAACGAAAACTAACATAGGTAAATTTGTCACAAGTGTACCAGGTTTGGGGTAAATTTGTCAAAGGTATACCTGGGTTTGGGGTTTTTGGTAGTCAAAAAAATAGTTTTGGTAAATTTTCACGCAGTGTACTGGGTTTGGATTTTTAAGGATATTAACCTTAAATAATCTTTGCTTGTCTATCTTTCAAAACACTAAAATGGTGTTCCAAGAGAGAAAAGCTCATAAATCTATCACGTTTTGGCACATATCAAAGGGTGATTAGTAATACACACATATATATGGAATGGAGCATCAGCATTCCACAAGGTCTTTTGGGTTTTTCCTCTTTCTCATTTTCTTTTTTTCTTTCAATTTAATTAAATATTATTTTATTTTATTTTTCTATACTGCTTTGAGTTAAGATAAAATCTGTATTTTCCATCATTTTGCATTTTTTTTTTTGTTTCTCTTTGTTTGTTTCTCTTTTTTAATTAATTAATTTCAATTTTACTTTGTTCTATTTCTTCAATTAAACCGTTGAAGCTATCGCTGTGCTTTGTTATTTTGCATTTCCTAATTAACCTACTCATATGGGTTTTATGATTATCATTTTATAATTTAAAAAAAAAAATTCAACGGCTTGATTAATTTTGCAATAACTATTCAAGTTACAGAAAAACCCTCGTATATTTACGCTTTTTTTCATTATTTATCTTCCACGAGTTTTCTTTGATTTTTCAAATTTTCCCTTTTCTTTGATTTTTCTCTGTTGCGTTAGTGTTTTCTTACTCTATATTTATTGATAGATGAACCAAAAATAATTCTATTTATCATCATCTTCTAAAAAATATTATCGTTTCTGTCAATTTTTTAAAAAATAATTTAGTTTTGAAAGTAGCATTTTTACTAGGTCCATTGCTGGTGTGAAAGATAAGTTACGCACTCACTGTTAGATGCCGTTTGGATGTGGACCTAATTCAATTATAAAGCTAACTCCAAGCATAACTATCACTTTTTTTCCTCTTAATGGATATTATAATCGAATTAGTAGTTACACTATAGGATCCGAAGGCCGCGAATACTTTTATGTCTATTACAGTTAGGTTAACTTATCAAATATTCTATACCCAACATGGTTGTTTGAATTTGTTTGATCTTCGGGCAACATGACATTCCATAATGCGCCAGATCTAGCTTCTTCAAATACAGATAAAGTAAATAAATGTCTTGCCAATGTTATTTAGCGAATAAAATCATACTGAAAATTTCATGAAGTTTCGCAGCACCTCACTGCCCATTTCCGACAAGAATATATTGTCCAGTCCATTACGCCTTCAACCACTAGTTTGGCCCAAAAAACAACGTCAAGAAATTGCTGCACGTTGTACCTTACATTCTTCTTTTCTTGGCTGTAATATCACATAACCAATAATCTCGTACTTCTCTAGCCTTATTCACCAAACAAACTAAGCCCTTTACGTACTCAATCCCTTACGCAAGTTTGGCCCAAAAAACAACGTCAAGAAATTGCTGCACGTTGTACCTTACATTCTTCTTTTCTTGGCTGTAATATCACATAACCACTAATCTCGTACTTCTTTAGCCTTATTCACCAAAGAAACTAAGCCCTTTACGTAATCAATCACTTACACAAGTTAGTATTTACATGTGGAGACGAACGGTGCTTTTAGGATACCGATGCTCGGGAGTCTATAGATGAACGTATATCCCTCGAATTTCACGAAGATTCAGAACTTTGAATTGACGAATAGAGAATTGCGCCAATGCCATGCTTACTCCTCAGCAATCTGGCGCCCTTTGTCTCTGCGTGCTACGTACTTACTCAACTCAACGGATCGCCAATCACACAAGCATGTCGAAACCCTGCATTGCACTTGCACTTGCACTTGCACCGAAACATTGCGAATAAAGTAAACAAAGACACGCAGATAACGACTGAGTAGTCCATCTCTACATTCGCACCCGAGGCAGTATGTTCATGTTTCAACATTCCCAAAATTAAAAATGAGAAAAGGAGACATTGTCGATGACTTTCCTCTCATAATAACCCTCTTTATCCATCAAAACCTCCTCGCCATCATACTAGCCTTTAAAGAAGAATAAGAACGCCAATCGGACTAACGCCCATCTTTACCATCCACCATTCGGATGATCTTAGTCCTCTCGCAGAAGCATCCGTTTGCTGAGAAGAAATCAAAGAAAGGCTGGTCTCCGTTGTTACCACCGTCTCGAGCCTCCGAAGAAGAAGAAGTGGAGGTCGTAGCCGAACAGTCTTGATCAGCACGAGAACAGTCGTGATCAGCTTGAGAACACTTTGACGTATCTTGTACCGCCCTGCCTGTTGGGTGCAAAGGAAAGAGGTCCAAAGTTTCTTGATTTCTCTCGACGGTGCTGTCGTTGTTGCTCTCAGCTGTTTGGTGGAATGTCACGTCATGATGATGTCCTTGGGGAGCGCAGGGTACGCAAAACCTGTACGACAGAATGTTTTTGTTCTCTCCACGAAGTCAGTCCTCTGTCTCCTCTTGATGCCACAAGGAAGAAGCACCTTCGGGCATTGTGGGTACATCGTCCCTATGTCACTCTGCGGCACGAAGTACGGTCCACAAACAGCTGACACCAAAACAAGCAAAACCTAATCAAACTCAGTAGACTTTGTGACCAGAAAACCTCAGTGGCCTTGACGCCGTTAGCAAGATATGCGTGAAAGGGAATAAAAAAAAAAAAAGAGCTTTGCATGTCCACATGCATGTGTCAGATACAATGCCAAAGACAGAAATGAAAATGGAAGGTTGTGGTACGATCGATAAGGTTTATAGAATATCATTCGACATCAAAACGAGGGACCCCACGTGTATGTTGCCGCAGAAGTAGAAAAAAGTGAGCTCGCTAACAGCGAAGGCCGTATACAATGCAAAGAAGGTATAACATAATACTAGGAGGAGGAATTGCGATATGAAGCTCGAGTTCCAAAGGGCTAGCCAGCCTCGCATGAGAGAGACCGACTCGGAATGCGAACAGCGTTATTACTTCATGATATTCTCTTTTTGCTGGAAACGAAATGTTGAAAACAGATACCAAACAGGCCAATGGTATAAATAGAGAAATTTGTCTGTGCAATGCAAAAAGAAATGTATTAGGACGGACCATTTGGGCAAGGAGGATGGAAGGCGGTACGAGCAGACTTGTGGAAGAAGCGGTTGAGGTAAGCCAGGCTCTCCTGCTTCTCCTTCTGCCTCTGGCGGGCCTTGTGGTTCTGGAACCAGTAGAACACGTTCTTGCCCTCGATGTGGCCGTACGCCTTGAGCCTCCCCGTTATCTGCTGTATCTGATCCGCCGTCGGCGTCCTTATCCCTTGCCTGTACAGGCTCTCCAGTATGCCGATCTGCTCCTTCGTCGGGTTCCACCGCGAGCTCGCCGGCGAGCCCCCGCCGGAGCCACCCATGGCTTCCGCGTGATGATGGTCCTCAGTACCGATCTCCATGATGAACTCGCAAGTCCTTTTTGCGTTTCCCTTCAGCCTTTGTATGGAGGTCTAGGGTTCACCGAACGGACACTTCGCAAGCTAGAGATGTGCTGTTGCGCAGGAGAATGTGAACCTTTAATGAGAGTGAATAATGAGAGGGAGAGGAGTGTCACATGCTCGTTGCATGGTTCTTGTACTCTTGCGCAGCGAACAAAGAGATAAATAAGAACGAGGGGGAGAGAGAGTCAAACAAAAAGGCGAGAGAGAGAAATGTAGGGCATTGACATGCGTATTGTATTTTGTGCAGAAAATCTCTGAAAACATGGCGGGTAGCGGCTGGAGGAGGAGGCTCTCTACGTAGGAGGTTTCGTGATTTTGGGAGAAAAATATGTACATGTTAAAGAGAGAGAGAATTATTAACAAATTACGGGTTTTGTTTCTTTGGGTAAAGTAATTTGGGAGGTAGTGGTAGTGTGGGATCGTTCCATGTAAATGTAGGTCTCGGGAATGACAGAGGGACAGAGAGGGAACATAGGTTACGCCATTGAAGGAAAGCAAGGGCAATAGGGTAAATACTGGGGAAAAGGACAGCTGGTTGGGCGGTAAGGAAGTAGGGCTAGGGCTAGGGCTGGGGCTTTGGGAATTGAAGAAGTTGGAGCAGAGAGACAGAGATGGAGATGAAGTTGAAACGTCTTCCTGGGTCCAGCTGCTTGTCTTTGCCCTCGGTTCTTTCTGGGTGCCTCTTGGCCTTCTCCTCGTCCTTCTCCAAGTTCTTGACAGCAACTCTGTCATGTTCAACCACCCTTCTTGAGTTGCCTTTTCAGCGCTCAAACCTTCTTCGTCGCTTGTCGGTTAGAACTATGAAGATAATCGATGGTACGGGTCGTTTCATTTGCGTTCGAAGAAGAAAATAAAAAACGCAGAGCTGCAAGCATGGCGACTCTTCTCAACTCTTTGCCATTATTCGATACTGTGGCTCTTTCGGTTTCCTATGGTGGATCAATCGCGCGAAAGATTCTTTATATGCATAAGGTTGCATTATAGTGACTTCTCTTCGATCTTCTTTCGGAAATACAAATCGTCCGAATTCAGATGAGCAATGCTGTGTAGTTCCCAGATACATTAGCAGTAATTCTGAGCGCAGATTAGGCTACTTTTGGCAAAGATACATTGCAGTACCTTCATATTGTAGATTCGGATTACTTGCTGGAATTACTTAAACGGTCGATCTGAAATCACAATGAATCTATGTCAGTACATAAAAATAACCTAGGTATTAGAGAAAAATTGTCCAATCAGCCCGACTTGTGCTAACATTGCTAGACAAATTTGAATGAAAACCTAGAGTATTTGTTTTGATGGTTCAACTACGTATAATAACATATTAGCATCCCACACTGCCTTTCATGATCAAAATTACACTCATTTCAATCTTAATATACAAAAAAACTATGTTGTTTTACAGTGTAAGCATGAATTTCATGTATGGCGGTTGTTGTTTATAGTGAAACATCGCCACAACCACTATCCTAAGCAAACAAAATTGCAGGTTTACTAAGTATGAATTGAGAAGACATTTAAGCAATCAATGTGAAATGCTTGAAGAACGAGTGAAGAAAATATTTCAAACTTAGCCTCCAAGGAAATATTTGAAAATATGTGGGTTTGCACCCTAAGCAACTTCCAGAGTAAATATAGAGTACACAAAACGGAACGATTGTCTTATCACTTTTTCTACCAGTGTACTCGGGTTAACTTCAATTTATCTGAGTTTGGTAAAAAAGTTCATTCAGGCTCCGTTTATGCGATGCAAATGACTTTGTTTATACGACTAATATGGACTTTCATCGCCCGTTAGAGACATTGGTGTTCCATAGGTCCCCTCAAAAAGAGGCGAACAGTCCATGATTTTTCTCGTCCATTTGCAGTCTACTTTACGTGCAATCAAATGCGCCACAAGCGAATGAAACCGGCAGTCGTGCTCGGAACGGAGGATGTCATCAAACCGCCGTCGCGTGGAGAAGAGAACGGAGGTGGAGTTGGTGAGCCATCGCGATTCCGACGCGGAAGGCGCCGTTACATGCGAGCTCAAACGCTCCGTCGCCAGTGTTTCTGCCTCTTCCTTCGTTTCTTTTTCGGAAAGATTTGAAAAAGCAAAAGCCATTTGCCTCTCAGTCAATGAATAATGGAAGGAGGGAAGGAGGGTGGTGGGTGGTGAGCGGGGCTTTGAGGTTTTGGTCGTAGCCTTGTCGTGTTGCTACGGCGTTATGAATACGATCAGGTGCCGCCACCTATCAGCGCCGCCTTGTTCGGCGCGACCTCCAAATCGCAGCCCCAATTTCCCGCACCGAATAAGATGCAGATGAGACGCTCCCCCCAATTTTTTAATCGATTTGAAATCGTTTAAATAGTGCTTCCCAATTATCCCCTCTTTTTCAATTTGGTCAGCACACGACAAATTCCATTTTTGACATGACGTGCTTGGCCAAAAGCGGTGAAAAGAGAGTGCCATGCAGACGCAATCGGGATTCTCAGTTTCGTAATTGGAGCGTGGGAAAAAAAGTATTTGATCTTGGTCTTATTTCTTAAAATGATCCTCGTATCTAGGTTCGATTCAATTCAATTTCATTTTTTTTTGTCTAAAATGAAATCACTAACTCTTACTTTAGCTTCAAATTTGCTCCCGTTACCCTCCATCCAAAATTTATGTAAAATCCTCTTTTAAATAGATGTGGGGTCCATAAAGTGAGTCATTAGCGAAGAAACAACGTAGCTAAAACTGACCTTTAGATTTTTTTAATAGAGAGTTGATAGACAGATTTATGATTAAAGTGAAGAAATAAATTTTTATAAAGAAAAGTTTGGAACAAAATCCGTATTAGGTTTGAAGTTTTGAGGATTTTTAGAAAACTAGGCTGATTTTTGTTATTATATGATCCTCAGATTAAGCATATAATGCATGTTCCATCATAAAAAAGATATACACATACGACACAACACAAGTACGTATAAATTACTATTAGTCAATCTTATTGTAACCAGAAGCCGACGACTAAATACATAAAGTTTTGACCCGGCCATCCTTTTATTTTATTTTTTTGGCATTCATGGCGCATTTTGTTCGCAACTTTTTACCATTAGTTCACTTCACTCACTGTGATCGGATATCATCAGAAGGGGGTTCTCGTCATGACGAATGTGCATCTCTATTCACTGTTGAACGGATGCCATTCCTTTAACATGACATGACCTTCGATTCGTAACTCTAGAACATGATTGAATGCCAACTTGATAAAAAGTGGTGGAAATGTATGCCCAGTAAAAGACGATGGGCCTAAAAACAATAATAAGGTTTTCTCGGATTAGAAACTGCATCTTTGCCCGGGGGGGCCAGGATTCTTCCACAGAGCCCAGGCCGACTCGAAGACCGGGGACCTCGGCTCCGTCGGCGGCTCATGCAGCGGTTGGCCTTTATCTTTGGACGGCGTCCATCCATCCATTCCAAATTGCACGACAGGAAGATCTCCCTGCTCGACCAAAACTCCATTTCACTTTTTCCACATGATTTTCCTCGAGAAGCATCCACACTCTCCGAAAGCTTTCATATCGTGTCAAACGTTCCGACACGCGTCTAACACTCTCTAATACTCGATCAACAAGTGATGGAAAATCGACACATAATTAATTCTCTCAATACTCTTCGACACACAAGTCAAAATTCAAACATGTGCAAGTTGGAATTGCGACAAGTATGAGGTCAATTTTAAAAAAATCAATAAATAAAGAGTTAAAATGTAAGTTTTAAAAAATAATAAAAATAATAAATGGGGAAAGAAAAAAAAAACCTAGTCTTCTCTATGTGGATTGCTTTTTTTTTTCCAAGTTTTATGGATTTTTTGAATTGTGTTGAATTGTCAAACTAAATAATAAATAATATTAACAAATGATGCATTAATATTTTTAGTGTAAATTCATTCTAGACTCTTTTATTTATTTATTTGTTTGTGAATTGAATAAAATTAATTTAATATCATGTATATATAAAAATATATATTTAATATACAACATATTTCAATATGCCGAAATTCTCCATTTTTTGAAGAAAAAAGCATCAACGTGTTTTGTTATGCTGCATATTACGTGTCGATGCTATTTAGATTTTCCCCTTTCCACATGTTACCGCAAAAGAAATACAAATTCTGTGTGAAGGAATAACATCTGAATACATGACATCTCTTCCATTCAAAAAGGCAGAGGATGATCGCAATTTTACATCTTAAATAGTACACTTGCATCAATTTCGGAGACATTGAAACCCGCGGCTTTTCTTCCACCATCCATTCGTTGAACAAGCCCTACAGGGGACAAGACGACAATGGCCGATGAATTACTTGCTGCACAAGTGGGCAGGTGATCTTCCACCTTCCCCTTCGACGTGAAACACTTCCGAATAAGTTAAATAAGACCAAAATCACGAAGAAAAAGCATAGAAGAGGCAGCAAAAAGCTTCAATTATCGTTATCAACTGCATTTGTAGTCAAGGGCAGCTCTGAAGGCTGAGCGTCAGCCTCAGCCTCGGTCTCAGCCTGTTCCTCAACCTCGACCTCGTTCTCAGACTGTACCTGAACCTCGACCTCGTTCTCATTCGGTACCTGAACCTCGACCTCGGCCTCAGACTGTACCTGAACCTGGACCTCAGCCTCGGACTGTACCTGAACCTCAACCTCGGCCTCAGCTTCGGCCTGTGTCTGAGCCTCCTGCTGCCGCTCAATGAAACGGCTCAGTCGCTCAAGCAATTGAGCAGCCTTTCGCTTCCCCCTGTCCGTTCCATTTTGTGCCAATTCCACCAGTGGGTCCATGATTCCAATTTCATTTGCCTCTAACAGATGATGCTGATCTCCAGAACAAAGATGCACCAAAACAGCAGCCGCATTCTCCTTGTTCCTAGGAGAACCAATGCGAATAAATTCTACAAGAACTGGCACTGCCTTTGCAGCACCAATGGTGGCCCTCCCTTCAGTATGACTGGCTAATATTGCCAGTACAGCCAGTGCCTCATCCACCATACCACCACCAGGTTCAGTTAGAAGCTGCATCAGTGTGGGTACAATGCCAGCCCTAACGGCTTTCCCTTTGTTACCTTGATAAATGCACAAATTGAAAAGAGCTGTCGCAGCATCCTTCTTCCCCCTTTGGGTTCCCTCATTGAGAAGCAACACGAGTGGAGGAATTGCACCAGATGCACCAATTATCACTTTATACTCATCTACAACTGAGAGGCTGAAGAGAGTGGCCGCTGCATTTTCCCGTGCTTCCATACTCCCAATCCTCAGAACATGGACTATGCCTGGAACGGCTCCAGAGGAGACAATATTACCTTTGTTCTCATCACATATTGAAAGGTTGAGAAGTGCGGTGACAGCATGCTCTTGGATGCGCGAGTCTCGAGTTGAAAGGAGGCGTACGAGGAAGGGAATCGCACCTGCTTCAGCGAGGGCAATACGATTATCTGCATTACGCTTCGCAAGAAGGCGAATCTCACCTGCAGCTGACCGCTGTTCCTCAGGATTCTCAGAAGCAAGCTTGCGCAGAAGAAGTTCAATCTTAGCACATTCAGCAGGGAAGGCGGCTGATTTAGATTTAGTGGGTCGAGAGCTGCTGGGTGGTTTGGGTGGCTCAATGCCATTAAGCTCACACCATTGAGCTATGAGGCTGCGAAGGACATAGTTGGGCGTAAGAGTTGTGCTAGAAAGGGTTTGCTGTGTCTTTGGACATGTCTTATGACCCGAGTCCAGCCATTTCTCAATGCATGAGCGTTCATAGGTCTGCAGGCAGGAAAAACAGTGATCAGTACATAAGGACTGTGATTATGTGCAAACCGTAGCCCGGCGCATGCCCGCATGGCCAGGGTGGGCGGGAAAATCTCTGTCTATATAGTTCTATGTGTTGGCCTGCTCAAAAGTAGAAGTTTTTGCATTTTGTTGGTTTTAACATATGCTAACACAAGATCTGAGAGTTGCTAAGGATTACATGCTAATACAAAAAGTCTAGAATGCTACATGCTGGGGCCAAAAAGGACTCATGGTCCATAGTTAGATACAATCTCCCATCAGACTCAGAATAGATCGGTTTGTTATGTCCATGAGATATAGCTGCATTCCCATGATAGTGTAACTGCAACCTAGTCATGACCCCACAATGCAGGAAGAACCATTAATACACTTACTTGGCCTGTTGACACAATAACAGGATCCTTCATCAACTCCAAGGATATCGGGCAACGGAAATCATCTGGGATGACTGGTGTTTTTTGATTGTTATCAACTAATGATTGCCCACTGGAACTGGGAAGAAAATTATTTTCGCTAGCAGGCAGATCCATGTCAAGGTTCTCCGTCTGCACAAAGTCTTTAATTTTCTTCAGCAACATTGATATCCTCTCAATGCTCTCACCAGGATCTCCGCCACTTGCACAAACCATCTCATGTAAAGCCAGCGACTCCTGTTTAAGGTCAGCTATCTTCATTAACTCCAGCTTTTCGGCCAATCTCCTTAATAAAGCTGGATCCGAGGTTGTGTCACTACTCTGGTTATAAAGGCCAAAAAGCTCTTCATACAACTCGACATCAGGTGAATCAACTCTTCCTTTGGCTCTTCTAAATTGTCCAAGGACAAGCTCAACCTGGAAGTCAAAAGGTTAGATACTCTTCATGAAACTAAAAACTCAAAGTTAAGAGTTCATATACCTTCCAAGAGAAGGATTCTTAATGTATTGGGGATAAAGAAGGTTTGGAATAGATGAAGTCCGCTCTTGTGTGGCCAATTTTCTAGTCACTTATATTTTTATCAGTACTAACCGGCATATATAAGGGTCTATCCAACAAGGAGATTCCACAAAAATTATATCAACATCACCAAGAAATTAACACAGTACATAGTTTAACCGTATCCACATCCCAACAACTGAACAGGACATGCTTTCAAGGATGAAATCTTACCTGTTCCTTGACTTCATCTGATATGTCCAGGTTTTCATAGGAAATGCCACTTAGAGCTTGTTCCAGTTGCGAGGTCACCTCATGACATTTATTCATAATCTGCTCCCTTTCTAAGACCTGTAAGAGAGTGGAACAAGAAGAATATAGTCTAAGAAATGAAAATTAAACAGATTTAATCCATGGAAAGAGCCATGCTTTACACTTAACTAATGGCCCTTCTCTGTTTATTCCTCCAGAGAAATCAAATGACTAATTTAGCAGCAGATAAGTGTAATACTGTGTGTGCAAGCCCTGTTGTAGTGCAATTAGAAAAGTCACATTTGGTTGACACTTCGCATCACCAGTGGAATAAGAGAGAGAGAGAGAAATAGAATGGTTTTATGGGGCTGCACTGGTACCAACGCAAAATGTGGTTGCCCTCCATTCAGTAAGAGACTTAATAAAATTTACAGAGGCAACTCAATTCAGTGATGGACACTCCAACTACCAACCCTGTGATCCTCCTTTCCCAAATGCCAATTCGCTATAAGTTAAACATGTATATAGTGTTCAGACACAATGACTGGAAAGCAGCTTAAATCTTTGCAAAATTTTACAACAAGCAGGATATTCTCATGCAGTAGAGGCATAAGGCACAAGGCATCAAAAGAAGCAAAGCTACTGAAAATGCAAGGAGAATCAACTTCTTCCTTCCTCTTGGTCTTTCAATGCCAAACGCCAAAGAACCATAAATCAACCTCAGCCATTAAGAGAAGTCAGCAATTTCTACTATCATCACAAACTACTAAGCTCGTAGATGTCGACAACACATCTATAATACGCTCCTCTTGGCAATTCGATCCTACTGACAATATCAAGACCATTGCTCTGGTTTTGCATCTTCCGTCCTCAGACAGTACGACGCCTTCGGTCGATATGCGCCTAACTACTTTTTCACAAAAAATGTATTAAATACCAATTGAATTTTTTTCACAGAATTGACCCCAGAAAAGGCAAAAACTCCACCAAAATTTCACATCAAACCAGTATGAATGGGGTTGTAAGAGTGACCTCCAAACCACTCAAAATGACTTTGATATCTGAAAGTTCCCCGGAAACAAAAATCAAAACTTTAAGCGAGGGGAGCCACGGAATCCAATAGACCCCAAAAAAAGAGGGCGGATTACCGAAGGAGCACATAGAAACTGGGAGCGCGAAATGAACGGCACGCACCAGGTAAATTTTGCTGCCTTCCGTCCCGAACCTCAGCAGCTCCCTAGCGGAGCCCAGGGCATCGAGGAGCGAGGCCAGAGCTCCGATCGTCCCTTCGGGCATCGACTCCTTGCTGTCCTTAATCTCCTCGAACAGCGGGGTCAACAGCTTCAGTCGCCTGGCCAGGTTGCAGTACTGCTTCTTGATCGCGCTCCTGTAGCCGGAGATGGAAGCTATCTCGTTCACCGCGTCGATCACCCTCTGAGCCAGTGGCCCCCTGTCCTCCTCCGCCGCCGCCGCCGCCGCCGCCATCATGGCTCGCTCTCCGAATCGGGCGGAGATGAGAGAGCGCGCTTCCGGCGAGGGTCCTCGAGGGATGATGATGATGAACGCCTGTTGACTTTAAGTTTGGAGCGACGGGCTGTCGCAGGCCATGCCGGAGAAGGTGAAGTAGCCAAAGCTCCTTCGGTCTGAAAGTTGGAAAAATTGGCAAAATCAAGCAAGGCCTGCATTTTGGCCCCCCCAAAAGAGAAAATAAAAGAAAGGTAAACGCTCCTCGCCGAGTGCGGAGCTGACGACTGTAGTGAGCTCGGCTCGGCTCGGCTGAGGTTAGGTTATTACGTGCGTTAGGACTCGGAAGGGGAATGGAGTTGGGCTGGGTTAGTTGGAAGGGTTAAACTAATCGGGGGAAGAAGGGTGAGAGCGACTGCCTGAGCGACTCGAGTACGGAAATTTCTACGGCGTGCTGTCCGGAGGTGGGCCCACCCACGCCTGTTTAAGACAAAAAGCAAAACAAGGTTGTTTTGTCTTGCACTTCATTTAGGCAAAGAGCATTCTCGTATATAATATTTGGGCCATATTTATTTCGCTAAAAAATAAACGATTTAAAAAATATTTTTAAAAAAATTATCATCCATATGCTTGTCTATATTTTAAAAAAAAAAATTGAACAAACAATTTATATTTCATTCTTCTTATTTTTAATTTTAAAAATCATTCGTTTTTTAATAAATGAACAGAGTCTTTACATCTTTTTAAAATTATAAACTGTTTTGGGCATGGATTAGTATGTCCAACCTCAAGTTCAATCTAGTATGTCAAACTAACACTATGATTGACTCTAGCACCTTTGGATGCATTTTCTTCTAGGTTTACCTAAAGTTTAGCAATGGCGTTTGGGATATTGACAATTTTGCATATGTTTTCATAGCATACTTGGAACCAAATGTCATTAACAATGATCTTCCAATAAGTTCCTTAGAGCGGAGTTACGACGAACATGTTGAGCGTGTTATTACTTTTTCATAACACATTGGTTCGTTTGCTCAACCGAATGAAATATCGTCAATGTTGTGCTCTGAGAGAGAGAGAGTTTTCGAGGTTTGGATTCCAAATAGAAAAGATCTATATACAAGTGATGATATTCTTTGCTTAGGGCAACTTTAGGACTTTCACGTCTTATGTGACAATAAGAGTCTTACTACACACACCTTGGCATAATAATTTGCATGTATACGTGAAATTAGTTTGGTAGAAATTTGGAATACTTCATGTCATTATTTTCACCATTGCATGCCTTGTGCTTTGAATGAATAAAAAATGGTTTCGGGAGGCATAAGAATCATGGCAAGCAAAAAGCATATAAATGTAGTACTTTTTTTTTTCTCAACTATCTTTTGCATCCTCGAATTTTATAATAGAACTTTACAAATTCTCTTTTAAGAATATTTGATTTAATATCCTCCACATTAGATATCAAGCATGATAACTCACCGATAAACAATTGAACTATATTTAAAATGTGCAAATCAATCAAATATCTGAAAGGTATTAAATGAGAGCGACCTATTTAATTCATGACATGATTTTTAAAGATTGGTCAACATCATATAATTTGCAAACTCATTTCGTAGACGTTGCAGAAGATGCAATGTAGGGAGTAAATTTTTGAAAAGATCACCATGCGAAGTATAAATTTTTGAATTCCAAATCGAAAGTATATAGTTTTGGTAATAGAATATCGAATTTTAATCCAAAGTATCATGATTTTAAAGTGGCTTTGTTGAGCATATATATGTGTTACGTGCAGCTAAATTTTAAGAAGTCAAGCAGTTAAAAGAACACAGGATATTATAAAATAAAATAAAAAATTGGTGCTCTTGCCTTGCGATTTTGTATTGATGTAAAAAACTATGGCTTCCAAGCACAAGCTTTCCTTGTGTCGCGCATGCGCATTAAACAGGCAAGCAAAGATGATTCAGACGCGAGTGGCCGTCCCACGCGTTCACGGATTTCACGCCGGGGGAATCGAGTAGACACCACCATACACGTGGAACCAGGAGACACGCGAGGCGCCAACTGTAGTGGGCCATGGTGGCCCATACCTTGTCGACACGTGGCTCACGTTGGCCCGAGTATGTGGTGGATTAACAGCCCCGTCTTTCGGTCTTCGTCCGTCTGACCCTAGACTCGGAGTCAGCATGACTCGGTCCGAGCGACTCTTCTTGCCGCTCGGCTCGGCTCCTCCCAGCTTAGCCCGCGCCGGCTTGATTAGCCACTCTGGACTGTAGTCTCCGTACGGTTTTAAATTCGAAAAGTACAGTAAAGACGACGTGATTATTATAATCAATATTTTGGACTATAACATTTTTTTCCGATTATTTATACTTGAAAAGTCCTCTACGAGTAATGTTGGCAATGATTCGTCGGTCACCGGTCCGCCCTATATTTGACCGGGAAATTAACTGGAAAAGTACTAAGAAGAGCACACCGACCAAAAAAACATAAAAAAGAGCACGTGCATTATTGGAGATTCAAAACTACAAGAGCAAAAGTAACCAAAACTTTTGATATGACGTGTTTACTTTAAACTCTTTTTTTTTTTTTGACACAATAACATTTTTACCTCCATTAAAATTCTTTTGATGAGAATGGTTAAAGATGTGCCTACATAGATATCATAAAACAAGCAACGATGACATGATATACACATGACTTAAGTGAAAAATGACATTATTTTAACTAAAAAACCATCTAATGAAAAAGGATAAACATGTCACATACATATAAATCTAAAGTTAAGGTAAAGTCACAGGAAAGATAGTTTAGAATTTTTTATATTATAAATTTATGATAAATGCGTCACAGTGAATATAGTTTAAATATTTTATGTGACTTTTTCTTAAACTATAAACTAGTATTGTAATAAATGGGAACTCTAAGTCAATAGTTTCAAGAAGTTTTGGATAAAGAAGGGTTTATTTGGATAGGTTAACCACAGATTTTATTAGTCAACAAAAGGATACGATTAACGTATTAAGCTCATCATTTTGATTGATTTTCCAAACTTATAAATTGAATAAGCTAATATAAATAATCAAATTGAATTCAAAAGCTAACTAGTTGACACTTTCAATAGTCAACACTTCCAATTTTGATTATCAATTATCAATTTTTTTACGACAATTTCAACACGGCAACATTTGCAACATGAGCACTTGAAGTTTCGCTTGATTAGTCTAGCATATACATGCAAAGTTGCTATGTATAAGAAACAGCTTGCTAAAAAAAATGATCAATTTTCACTCGAACAAAATAATTCCATCTAACACAAAATTACTCATGTCGAACTAAATATCTTGGAAGGCTAGATTATTTTAACTATTCAAAGAAAAAAGTTACCTTGTACTTCATTTTTGTCAAAAGTTAAACTATTAATTAAATGTTAGAAAGACATTAAAATATTATATAGGAAATTGATTCTATACGTTACTCTTTATTATATTAGGAAACCTCATCTGCTTTGATTAAAATTTAATGTGTAAGTGCTGCGAAAAGGTGTGAAAGCGAGTCTTCTCTTTTCCACTTAGCCAGAACACGAGAAGTCCCATTTCTCATCCCCTTTAGGTCTCTCTCTCAGTGTGCATAGTTCGGATTTTGCGGTGATTCTCTTCTTCATTTTGTAAAATAAGCTCCACATAGCTTTGAGAGAGTAGAGTTATAGTTGCTGCCGGCAGTTAATGTATGTGCTCTTTAATTCGATCACTATTCTATGCTCCATCTAGGAGAGTCGGAGCCTTTTTCAACTTTCTCCCTTTCCACACGCCACCGCAAAAAGAATACAATTTCCGCGTGAAGAAATTTGAATTGAATAATGTGACGGGTCTTCCACTTAAGAAGGCAGTGGATGACCAGAATTTTTTTACATCTTCAATAATCAATAGTACATCTCTTCCGTTCAGAGAAATTTGTATCGTACCTCGCCGCCGCCGCTTTTCTTTCACAGCCCATTCGGACCGACGAATTACTTGCTTCGCAGGGGGGCAGGCTATTGTCCGCCTTCCCTTTCCATGCCGAACACGTCTGAACAAGCTAAATCAAACCAAAAGAACACGTATAAAAAGCACCAAGGAGGTGGCGAAAAGCTTCAGCTATCATTATCGACAACGTATGCAGCCGAGGGCTCAGCCTCGGCTGCGGCTTGTACCTGAACCTCGACCTCTGTGCCCGAGCCTTCCTGCTGCTGCTCAACGAAACGGCTCAATCGCTCAAGCAATTGAGCAGCCTTTCGTTTCCCTTTGTCTGTGCCGTTTTGTGCCAAATCCAGCAGTGGCTCCACGATTCCGAGTTCCTTCGCCTCTGACAGATGATGCTGCTCTCCAGCACAAAGATGCACCAATATGAATGCAGCGTTCTCCTTGTTCCAAGGAAAACCAACACGAATAATCTCTACAAGAACCGGCACTGCCTTTGCAGCACCGATGGCGGCCCTCCCTTTTGTATGACCGGCTATTATTGCCAGTACAGCCAGTGCCTCATCAGCCATACCGCCACCGGGTTCGGTTAGAAGCTGCATCAGTGTAGGTACAATGCCAGCCCTAACAGCTTTCCCTTTGTTACCTGGATAAATGCACAAATTGAAAAGAGCTGCTGCAGCATCCTTCTTCCCGCTTTGGGTTCCCTCGTCGAGAAGCAACACGAGTGGAGGAATTGCACCGGATGCACCAATTGTCACTTTATACTCATCTACAGCGGAGAGGCTGAAGAGAGTGGCCGCTGCATTTTCCCGTGCTTCCATACTCCCATTCCTCAGAACATGGACTATGCCTGGAACGGCTCCAGAGGAGACAATATTACCTTTGTTCTCATAGCATATTGAAAGGTTGAGAAGTGCGGTGACGGCATGCTCTTGGATGCGCAAGTCATGAGTTGAAAGGAGGCGTGCAAGGAAGGGAATCGCACCAGCTTCAGCGATGGCAACACGATTATGTGCATTACGCTTCGCAAGAAGGCGAATCTCACCTGCAGCTGACCGCTGTTCCTCAGGATTCCCAGAACCAAGCTTGCGCAGAAGTTGTTCAATCTTAGCGCATTTGACAGGGAAGGCGGCTGAGATAGTTTTGGTGGGTCGAGAGCTGCTTGGTGGCCTTGGTGGCTGAATGCCGTTAGCCTCACGCCATTGAGCTATAAGACTCCGAAGGACACCGTTGGGTGCAAGAGTTGTGCTGGAAAGGGTTTGCTGTGTCCTTGGACATGTCCTATGGCCCGCTTCCAGCCACTTCTCAATGCACGAGCGTTCATAGGTCTGCAGCAGGGAAAAGAATGATCAGTACATAAGGACCAAACAAACATATCCAGGCATTTGCCCACAGGAGGGAGGGAAGGGAGGCGCAACAGGTATTTTTGTATTACTATAAAAATTTTGTGTTAGCCTTCTCAAAGGAGGAAGTTTTTGCATTTTTTAACATATGCTAATGCAAGAGCCTAGAAAACTAAGGATTATGAGCTAATGAATGCAATACGCTGCGGCAACAAAGGACTCTTTGTCCAGGGTTAACTATCTCCCTGTCAGACTTAGAATACCTTGGTTTGTTATGTCCATAAGATACGGTTGGATTTCCCATAATAGTGCAACTGCAACCTAGTTACCCAAGTCATGACCCCACGGCACAGGAAGAACCAGCAATGCACATACCTGGCCTGTTGACACAACAACGGGATCCTTCATCAACTTCAAGGATATTGGGCAACGGAAAAGATCTGGGATGACCCGTGTTTCTTTATTGCCATCAACCGATGACCCACTGCAACTGGGAAGAACATTCTTTTTGCCAGGAGGCGGATCCATGTCAAGGTTCTCTGTCTTCACAAAGTCCTTCATTTTCTTCAGCAACATTGATATCCTCTCAATGCTCTCACCAGGACCTCCACCACTTGCACAAAGGGCAAAGATCTCTAGCTTTTCAGCCAGTGACTC
The DNA here is from genome assembly GCA_014182365.1 of Eucalyptus tenuipes. Taxonomy (NCBI): domain Eukaryota; kingdom Viridiplantae; phylum Streptophyta; class Magnoliopsida; order Myrtales; family Myrtaceae; genus Eucalyptus; species Eucalyptus tenuipes. The sequence continues at coordinate 22,643,267 of CM024538.1, read as the reverse complement.
CTGCTTAATCTTCATCAACTCTAGTTCTTCAGCCAATCTCCTTAAGACAGCTCGATCTGGAGCTGTGTTACTACTCTGGTTATAAAGGGGAAGGAGCTCTTCGTTTGAGTCGACATCAGGTGAATCAACTCCTCCTTTAGCTCCTCTAAGTTGCCCAAGCACGAGTTCAACCTGGAAGCCAAAATGTTAGACAGTCTTGATTGAAGTATTGAAACTAAAAACTCAAGGTTGAGGTTTCCAATGCCTTAGAAGAGAAGTATTATTAACATGCACGAATTGGGAATGAACAAGGTTTGAAATAGATGAAAGTCCACTCTTCCGTGGCTAATTTTTCAGTCAGGTATTTTTGGAGGTGTATTTTCACCGGTACTGGCCGGCGTGTGTAATTAGGGTCCATGCAACAACTATACTGCACAAAAATTATGTCAGCATCACCAAGAAAATAACATACTCCGTGCGGTCAAAACGTAAACATGCCCGGATAACCAGAAAGAACAAGCTTTCAAAGATTTCATCTTACCTGTCCCTTGACTTCATCAGATATGTGCAGGTTTTCATGGGAAATTCCATTTAGAGCTTGTTCCAGTTGGGAGGTGACCTCATGATATTTATTCATAATCTGTTCCCTTTCTGAGACCTGCAGGAGGAGCGGAAGAAAAAAACTATGTAGTTTAAGAAATAAAGATGAAACAGCCAAAATTCATGAAAAGCATCATGCGTCTTTCAATGCTACTGAAGAATAATCAATTTCTTCCTTCCCCCTCGTCTTTCAATGCCAAACACAAATACGTTTGGTGACTATTTTATTTCCGATAATAATTTTTTATCAGAAATGATTTTTCCTAATTCTGTTCCATAGATAAGTTTCTAAACTTTTTTTTTTTTTTTTAAGTTTCTAAACATTTGAAGGTGTTAGATAACTATCCAAAATTTCTAGTCCTGAAATAGAAATGCATTTGATAAAAATTCATTTTTTTTTTTTGTAAATGAGAGTTTCTTTTAATTTTTTAATACTTTTATTATATTTTTCTCTTTTTCTTTTTTTTTTCCTTTTTTTCTTTTTTCATCCCTCTCCTCCTCCTCCTCTAACCACGCTAGCCATGACAATGGCTGGCAATAGACCGCCTAGCCACCGATGAGGCTCGACCTTGCCCAGTTGGCGTGAGGTTGGGGTGAAGCTGACTTCGATGGCCAGACGAGCTCACCCAGCCACCGACGAGGCTCCACCTCACCTAAATTTAGCGAGGCTCAGCCTTGCCCTACCTTGGCAAAGCTCCGACGAGCTTGCTAGACCTTGCCTAGTTGGTTGCCGGCCATGGCAAGTTTGGACGAGCTCATCGGACCTCGCCTAGCCAATCACTAGCCATCGCCATGGCCGGCGACTAGCAATGAGGAAGAAGAAGAGAGAAGGAAAGAAAAGGTAAATAAGAAAAGAAAAGAGAAAAAGAAAAAAATTTGGCTTGATTTCATAATTTATTTCTAGGAATAAGAAGCAACTTTTTTCTACTTATTGATTCTGTTCTAAATCTATTTTTAGGAGCAAAAAAATAGATTTTCATTCTGGAGAATAAAAGCATAGAATCAGACACTGTTTGGAATGTTACTAAACATGCCCCAACAACAATGCTATGTTTTTTGCATAGTCCATCGTCAAGACAATACGATGCCATTTTTGTCGATGTGTGCCTGGGTGCTTTTTTTTTCCTCTTCAAGCTAAATAGCAAAACTCCGCTCCTATTGCAGACTCTCGATTCATTTTTTTTCACGGAATTTGACTTTAGCTTCTCGTTTATCAGAAGCCGACCCACAAAAGTAACAACACTGAAATTTAACGTCAAAACAGTGTGAATGGGGATGCAAGAGCAACCTGCAAGCCACTCATTGATACCTGAAAGTTCCTCGGAAACAAAAACCCAAAAAACTCTAAGAGAGGAGCACGTAGAAACTGCGAGCGCGAAATTGAACGGCACGCACCAGGTGATAAATTTTGCTGCCTACGGTGCCGAACCTCAGCAGCTCGTTTGCGGAACTCAAGGCTTCCACGAGGGAGGCAAGAGCTCCGATCGTCCCTTCGGGCATGGACTCCTTGCTGTCCTTAATCTCTTCGAACAATGGGGTTAACAGCCTCAGTCTTCTGGCCAGATTGCCGCACTGCCTCTTGGTGGTGCCCTGGTAACCCGAAATGGAAGCTATCTCGTGGACCGCATCGATCATGCTCTGAGCCAATGCTCCTTTGCCTTCCTCCATGACTCGGTCTCCCAATCGGGCAGAGAAGAAGACGCACTTCTTCGTAGCATTTACTTTCTAACATTGACGCCGGAACGCTGAAGAATTTGGTGACGCGCTCGAAACAAAAGACAGAAGAAATGGTCCAGAGAGTACTAGGATGCTTCCTGGTTGAGAACTTGAGACCACGCATCAAGATGACGGTGCCATAAATTAACAAAATAATATTTTCCTTTACTCATAACAATAATAAAAAAAATAGAAATTAGGGCGTCAATAATAACTATTCTATTTCTGGCTAAAACTATTTTTCTGTTCTCGAGAATATATTTGGAACATAAATTTATTTGATAACCCAATTTTATTTTATTTTTTATTTCTTAAACAAAATTTTACTTCAAAAATAGATTTAGAATAGAAATGATAAGTAAAAATTATCTACTTTTCTATTTCTAGAATAAAAATGAGATATAAAAGTTCTTCTTATTGCTCACTCTTGTTACTAGCCGTTTGTCCACCCGTTGCTGCGCCCACCACCGCTTGCCGACCAATAGGTTACTGTTTATCATTTGTGCTCTAAGCCAATAGGTTATTGTTTTTTTTTTCATAACTAATTTTTTATATAATAAATTTTAGGAAAATTCCAAATAAGAGAATGAAGTGCCGCCGTTTTCTCGAAAGAGAGTTTAAGGTGAACTTTATCTCAAATAATGCCTAAAGTGTCCAATATAATCTCAAATAAGGACCTCTTGAGCACATGTTGCTTTTCAAGTTATGATTGAGGCATTTTTGTCCAAAATCTTTTTTTCTTTTTACCAATTTTATTTTCCTTCTTCTTCCTCTGTTCTCCTTTTTTATTCCTTGAGTCAACCATAATTAGGACTTCATTTAAAAAAAAATGGAAGGAGAGATTCACTTGCAGTCTCCCCTTGAAAAGTAACAAAGCACGAAGTAACCTTCACAATAGCCGAAGCTCTGAAACTTCTCGCTCACAGCTCACAAGATCACAGCTCACAAGATTGCGACTTGGGCCAATCTTGTAAGCCGGGGCAAATATTGGAAGCCTCAAAGTTGCTTCTCGTTGGAAAAAGCTAGTGCAGAGAAAAATCACTGCTCCCTGCCGAAATTCTTGACCTTTTCAAGCCAAAGATGGATTCTCGTCAAAAAAAAAAAAAAAAAAAGCCAAAGATGGATTGGGATGGAGACAAATTATTACACCGCTTTACGCTTAAAATAAGAAAGAAATAAAATTAAACTTATGGACCTGCATTATTTTAAAAAAATGAGCTGAAAGAGAATTGTCTATCTATAGATGATAGGACACATTTAGGGATGTCTGAACCAAATCGAAAATAAATCAAAATTCCTTACATTTTTTTATTCGGTTCGGTTTTTGGTTCAAATGATACAAAAATAATCTTTCATTTTGCCAGTTCAAATTTTTTCAGTTGAATTCGGTGTATAAACCAATCAAAACCACTAAAACTTAATACCCCGAACTAAAATGGATCTTTCTTTGCTCGCTCGACTCTAAGCTTGAGACTTGGAGAGAGAGGGAGGGGGAAGCAAAGATTGAGAGATGGCGATTGGATTGTACGTGACCATAAAGGCAAGGCTGAGCCACGACATGTGAATGATGGATTTGAGGATTGGTTCTTTGATTCTTCACATGGGTAAGCAACGGTGACTAGATTGCGTTCGATAACCTTATCTTTGTCATTTTTAAGTTTTTTTGTGCCCAGCTCTTGGTAAGTTCAAATCTTTTTGTACATTCGTATATATTTCAATCAATTCCTAAATGAGATATATATATAAATCGCCCCTGAAATAGGGATTGGTTAGTAATCTGATTGAATTATGTTGTGACTATTGGACTGACTTTCATACCTTCCTCTATACGTTGATTTCAAATTGAATGCCACTTGTTTGACAAAATTGTAGAACGAGATCCATCTAGATTTGCCTCTTTTTATTGGTCACACTGGTCTGAATCACCCACTTTATATCATAGTGATTGATTTGTTAATTGTTGCACGTAATTTCTAATATATCGAGCAATTGTGGAATGTGTCACGGGTCAGTCGATTACGATCGATCAAAACATCGTGCGGCTTTAGGATTATCGATCCCAAGTTAGCCTTACACACACGCACGAACACAAGCGTCGGATGAGTAAAGAGAGTGTATATTTACTTGTAAATGAGCTAGTTACAATGAGGGAGAGGGACCCCTATTTATACAAGTGCGAGGCTTATCTCAACCGTTAATCGTCCCTCCAATCCAATGGTGGTGTTTGAATCCGTATAATCATTACAAGGCTACATAGTAAGCCACTCAATGGCTATAGCCCTTGGGAAGCCCATGGGCGTGTGTCAGAAGCAAGATCAGGGTTGTAGGGCCGCCTGACACGAGAGCAGCTGAACGGTCATGGGCTCCATGTGAGTTGGCCGAGCATTGCTCACAAGTTGATCATGGGTCGCGCATGGGCCTTTCTCCGTATCGCTCTTGGGCTGGTCGTGCGCTGATCGGGGATTGCTCATGGGTCGATTGTGGGCTATTCTTGGGTAGCTCCTTGTGCATGACACGACTCGGATAGTCTTGGAACATGCTTCGTTCGTGGGCCTTGTCATTCTCCCCCACCTAATCGAGCGACATCCTTGTCGCGTCTGCGGCATGGAAAGCATCGATGTGTTTCTTGAACTGCCACAGGCCCTCGAAGGGTTCCCAACTCGCTTCGCTCTCGAGAAGGCCCTTCCATCGAGCGAGGTACCCTTTTTGGCGCACAATATCTCTTACGTATGATCCGGTCTGCCATGATGCATTCAACATCCCGATCATAGGAGGTTTTCGCTCTAAGGGGCGCTCGTTGTGATTCGCCTCGATCTGGATCATCCTCGTTCACATGGAAAGGCTTCAACATACTCAAATGGAACACATGGTGTAACTTGAGCTTGGCCGGTAAGTCCAGCTTGTATGCCACCTTCCCGATCCGCTACAACACTCGGGAGGGGCCTTCATAGTGACGGATCAGCCCTTTGTGTACATCTCGATACCGAAGGACTAGGTGTAGTTTGGCCAACACCAAGTCCCCGACCTGAAATTCCACGTGCCGTCGCTTCTTGTCGACCCACTTCTTGGTGTGCTTCGTGGCTCTATTGAGGCACGTCCGTGCCAAGTCCGCATGCTTATCCCATTCCTTAGCAAACTTGTACGCGGAGGGGCTGCTTCCTCAATACCCCGAGGCGATTGCACTCGGTGTAAGCGGTTGTTGCCCGATCATGATCTCGAATGGGCTCTAGTTCTTGGACTTGCTCCGCTGCAAGTTATAGGAAAATTGGGCCACGTCGATCAGCTGTGCCCAATTCACTTGCATGTTGCTCACGTAGTGCTAGAGGTAGATTTCCAGCAATGCATTCACTCGCTTCGTCTGTCCGTCGATTTAAAGATGCATGCTCGTGGAGAAGTTGAGGTCCGTCCCCAGCAACTTGAAGAGCTCAGTCTAGAATCGCCCGATGAATCGAGGATCGCGATTGCTCACGATCGTGTGTGGAACGCCCCAATACTTGACGACGTGCTTGAGGAACAACTTGGCTGCTTCCTCGGCTGGACAATCCTTTGTAGTTGGCACAAACGTCGCATACTTGGAGAAGCGATCCACCACGACCATGAGGGTCTAACACCCTTCAGATTTCGGCAAATTCACGTCGAAGTCCATGGAGACACTCTCTTATGGACGTTCCGGGATAGCAACGGTTCAAGGAGCCCTGCCGGTGACTGTGGCTCTATCTTGTCTTGTTGGCACACAAGACACGTCCGCACGTAGGCTTCAACATCGTCCCTCATGTGAGGCCAATAATATTGATCCTCGATGAGTGCCATGGTGCGGTGGATTCTCGGATGACCCGCTCATTTAGAGTCGTGGCGCTCGTGTAAGACTCCTTTCGGAGTTTCCCATGGAGCGGTACATAGAGTCTTTGTCCTTTGGTGTAGAGGAGATCATCCTCGAGCCAAAATCGCATTGTCTTGCCCTCTTGGGCATATCGATTGAGGGCTTAGGCTGTTTGATCATGCTTCAGCCCCTCCTTGATACGGTCGATCCACGGATAGTTGGGTCAACTCACCATGTTTGCTAGCTCTATCTTCCTACTTAAGGCATCGGCCAAGAAATTGGATTTTCCAGGCTTGTACTCCAGCAAATAATCAAACTTAGCTAGGAAGTCTTGCCACTAAGCTTGCTTTGGGTTGAGCTTCTTCTAAGATTGGAAGTAGCTCGTGGTCATGTTGTCGGTCCTCACGACGAACCGTGATCCCAAGAGATAGTGCCTCCACGTACGAAGGCAATGTACCACCGCGGTCATTTCCTTCTCTTGGACCGTGTATCACCACTCGGTATCGTTCAATTTTCAAGACTCGAAGGCAGCAGGATGCCTTTCCTGCATCAAGACACCACCGATAGCAAAATTAAAAGCATCGGTTTCTACCTCGTATGGCTTGGTGTAGTTGGGCAGCACGAGCACCAGCTCTTCAATCATGGCCCGCTTCAACTGATCGAACGCCTCTTGACATCGATCCGTCCACTCCCACAGCCTTTCTTTCTTCAGCATATTCGTGAGTGGCACGATGAGGCTCGAATATCCTCGGATAAAGCCTCGGTAGTAATTTGTGAGTCCGAGAAAGGATCTTAGCTCCGTCACCTCAGTCAGTGGTTCTCATTCAACAATGACACGGATCTTGGCCGCGTCCATCCGCACTCATCCGCCCCTAACGATGTGCCCAAGGAAAGGGACTTCCTTTTGAGCAAAAGTGCACTTCTCGCGCTTCACATACATGTCATTCTCTCGAAGAGTCTGGAAAACTCGACTCAAATGCTCGACATGTTCCTCGAGCGTCCGGATGTACATGACAATGTTGTCAAGGTAAACCACAATAAACCGATCAAGGAACAAATGGAGTACCTTGTTCATGAGAGTGCAGAATGTAGCCGGCGCATTTGTCAAGCCGAAAGGCATGACGAGGAACTCATACGATCTGTAATGGGTCATGCATGCGGTTTTCGGCTCATCCCCTTCGACAATCCAAACTTGATAGTACCCCGATTGAAGATCAAGCTTGGAGAACCATCGGGCTTCCTCGAGCTGATCAAACAAGTCCGCGATGAGCAGGATCGGGTACTTGTTCTTGATGATGAGCTTATGCAAGGCTTGGTAGTCTATGCACATATGGAGGGATCCGTCATGTTTCTTTTGGAATAACATCGGAGCATCGAATGGAGCCTCGAACAGCCGAATATACCCCTCGTCGAGCAACTCTTTCAGTTATTTTCGCAGCTCTTCCAATTCGGGTGGGGTCATGCGATAGGGTGCCATGGCCGGCGGTCGAGCATCAGGCACGAGCTCGATCGACTGGTCGACTTCTCTCCAATGAGGCAGCTTCCTGGGCAGCTCGGGTAGCATCACATCTTGGAAGACATCAAGGACTCGGGACATCTCTTCCGGTACCTCGCTTCCTTCCACACCCTCCTCCTTTAACGTTGCCAAAAAGGTCACCTCGCCCTTTCGTAACCCCTTTGTTAGCTGCATGGCCGATAGCATCTTCCTATCGCGTTCCAACTTATGGTAGATCGGGACCATGCATTGGCACCGTTTATCTAGGATGCAAATACAATCCGCAAAGGGCATAACGCTCGCATTGATCCGATCGAGGAATCCCAAACCAAGCACGAAATCATAGTCGTCAATAGGGATTACCTCGATATCCTCTTTGTTGGTCCATGGACCAAGGTACAGTTCCACGTCCCTAGCGATGCCGCTAGTTGGGACTTCCTTGGAGTTCACCGTTTTGAGCTAATCGGCATCACTCGTCTCGACTGGAAGGTTCAGCTTCTTCACGGCCTCTTTGGATATAAAGAGGTCAGACGTCCTGGTATCCACGAGCGCACTCATCGTGGTACCACTAATCTTCACATCCACGAACATCATTCTTTTGGGTTCCTTGGCCTTCTTGGTCTTGATCGACCCAAGGATCCATAACGATCCCAACTGCGCCTCCTCTCGCGGTCCATCCTCTTTGCACAAGGCCGCCAGCTTCTCTCTTTTCGGAAAATCTCGGGCCATGCGTGGCCTGTCACAAAAGAAACACTTGTAGGTGCGTACCTTGCGATGATATCCTCGGTTGCTCGACTCGAGTTGAGTCCTATGAGGGACCGATGGTGGTTTGCCTCCATTCGGGCGATTGTACCGATTCCGATCTCCCCCACCATTGGCCCTTTTTCTCGGTCGAGAGTCTAGCTTGGCCGAAGACGATGGTTTGTATTCCACGAAGGACTCGGCCACGGAAGTAGCTATTGTGAGATCCGTTGCATTGCATCGTTTGAGTTCTTACTTAACCCATGGTTTGAGTTCACTCATGAACTGGTGGAATGCCTCTGTCTCGGTCATGAACGGGATTTAGTGCAGCAACTCTGAGAACCGCTTCACATAGTCACGAACTCCGCATTTTTGCTCTACGGCTTGAGTTCCCTATAAGCTTCCTCCTCCGCATAAGCGGGATAGTAGGTTTGCCGAAATTCCTTGACGAACCGAGCCCATGTCGTGATAGGGTTGACATTCCTATCATCTGACCTACGATGCCACCACAGTAATGCATCATCAGCTAAATACATGGCTGCGGTGTTTACCCGAATCACGTCATCGGTTGTCCCCATAGTCTGGAAGTAGCGTTCTATGTACCACAGGAAGTTGTCCACGTCATTTGCTACCTGTGAGCTCTTGAACTCTTTTGGCTTGGGTGCATCAACACGCGGTTGCATGGTGATCACCCCGTTCACCCACGAAGCCTCAAGCTTGGCAAGCTTGCTTTTCATCTTGGCCATCTCCGCACGCATGGCCACCATTGCGAACTCCCAAGTCTCATCCCGCTGCTATAGCTCATGCGTGAGGGATCCCAGCACCTCGACACGGAGCTCTCCCATGCCGACTTGGAGTTCTTGCACTTCGGCCAAGAACTCCTCCCTACCGGCTTCTGCTCCTTCGACGGTCTGGTACAGGTCATCCATCAACGCCTGGACGTTCGTGATGGTCTCTTCTAGGACCGTCATTCGGTTCTCCAAATCCCCCTTTGGATCCCTCGAGCTCGAGACAGCACTATTCTTCTGACCGGGTGGCCTTCTCCGTTGGACGCCCATGATCTTCTCGGTCATCGCCTTGAACGACCAGGACATTAGCACGAGGATTAGCTATTGTGCTTGGAACGAAGGCTTAGATACCACATGTCACGGATCGGTCGATTATGATCGATCAAAACACCGTGTGGCCTTAGGATTATCAATCCCAAGTCAGCCTTACACACACACGCATGAACACAAGATTCGGATGAATAAAGAGAGTGTATATTCACTTGTGAACGAGTTAGTTACAATGAGGGGGAGGGACCCTTATTTATACAAGTACGGGGCTTATCTTAGCCGTTGATTGTCCCTCCGATCCAACAGTGGTGCTTGAATCCGTATAATCATTACAATGCTACCTAGCAGGCCACTCAATGGCTGTAGCCCTTGGGAAGCCCATGGGCGTGTGTCAGAAGCAAGATTAGGGTTGTAGGGCCGCCTGACACGAGAGCAATTGAACGAGTTACGGGCTGCACGTGGGCTGGCTGAGCATTGCTCACGAGTTGATCATGGGTCGCGCATGGGTCTTTCTCCGTATCGCGCTTGGGCTGGTTGTCACGCCCCGACCTCTGAGTGCGTGCCCATCCCTCATCAGTCGATTAAATAGCAATGTCCCAAGACGCATCACCGACCCATTCATTTTAATGCACATGCGGAAGCAAATAATTAATCCCCAGACAACACTCAAATGGGATAGAAAAGTAGGGCCATAAATTTTTGAAAACCAAACCACACTTATATACATATCATAACAAGTCATTTACAAAACTAGCCGATCTATAAACAAGGTTAGCGAAACCGGGGGAGGTTTAGTGCTACACCTTCTCAAGCAGTCGAGTCCTCCTCAGAATACACTAAAGACCCCGGATCCGACAGGTTTGGGTCCACCACTGATCCACTTGGAGGGTCGGTCGTGCTTTTCCCAAGAGCAACCTTCAGCACATACATAGGGACCTTAGATTCGGGTATGGGACCCTCTCTCTATCCATTCCGCTCCTGACGATACTATAATCTGTATGAATGGAGTACCTTTTTGGGTAGGCCCGAATCAACCCAGACCACGGACTTCACGAGCTCATAGACCCATCTTCTTGGGTCCCCATGCAGCGAGATAAAACACTTCTGCTCCGTGACCTTTTTCGGCTATCCAAAATGCTCGGGAGGAGCTGCCATCTAAAGATCTATAAATGTTATCCTACAACGGGGTGAGATGATGTTTCAGCAAATTCACCCCCTATAACCTGACTAGAAAGAAAATACGCCCTAAGGACTGTCTAAGCACAAACACAAGTCAGAGGACTTACCTTTGCCTCAATCCCTTCCTGCAGGTCAGTACAATTCAATCATTTCAGCAAATCAATTCATCTAATCAGATCAAACCATTGATCAATCGACTCAATCGATTCCATGTCATTAATATCATCTTTTGGTCAACTCATTCAATACTATCTATAAAGTCCGATCACATCAAGCACTGCTCACCCAAAGCTGATATATCAAGGTCCGTAAGCTGATATAGTATACTTCCAATACTCACCAAAAGCTGCTAAGGTATATTGCTCACCCAAAACTGATATATCAAAGCCCGCAGACTGATATAATATACCGGTATAGTGCTCACCCTAAGCTGACATATCAAGCCCGCAGGCTGATATAGTATACCATCCCGATCATCTAATAATTTCACTATTTTTATCATACCCGATAAAAATAATCGTGTGTGGGTACACGGTCAGTCTTAACCAAAATACAATATTTTCCTTTTGAAAATCCCACTAATTTCAATAGTCCACAAACCCATTTTTGGCGTTGTAAATTGACGCCCAATATTTTCTAATTAAAAACAGAAAATACTAAATTTTGGAATAAAATCCCAAAATTACAAATCTCACTCAATTAGCACAAATTATCACTCAAATGAATAAACCAACTACACCATTGTAATCAGCACAAAATTCCGGTCACCGACTATCCTGGTCTAATTTTCGAAAAATAATAGTTAATTAAATAATTACGAAAATTAATTATTAAATACTAATAAATAGCAAAAACGCACACTTAGACCGGAAAAGCCTAATTAAATACTAAAACGGGCCCGGAAAATTTCCGAACCTGTCTAGATAAATAATACAGCTTATCTACTTGCTAATTGCACTATTCTAACCACCTAACATGCAATAATGATTAATTAAATTGTTAATTTATTCTAACTATCCACTTAATTCATACTTAACTTAAAATAATCAACCATTAAGCATAATTAACTCCTTAAGCGGAGATTAGTGAGTAAACTCACTTGATTAACGATCCAACGGGACCACGACGACGGGGACGCAAAGAGGATCGACAAACTCCAAAGCGGGGATACCCGACAAGGCCCGGAAAAGCTCCAAAACGGGCCTTAAAGTTCCAGATCTTGCAGGAACCTCTACTTGGGTTTGTTGGTTGGAGACACTGAACAGGCAGCTGATTGGGGCTGGAACCGGCAAGGGCGGGCGACGGTTGCAGTTGCGATTGCGGGTCCAGGCGGAGATGGACGGCGACTGAATAGCGGCCAAGGAGCTCCGACTGACCTCGACAGTGCTGGATGGAGCTTGGACGAGTGAGCAAGGGTAGACGACAGCCAGGGACGCGCGGCTCGTGGGCGGGGCTCGCGATGGCAGCAACGGCGACATGGTGGCTCCAAGCGGCTCGGCGAGATGCTCGACAGGCAGGGAGGCTTTGTTGGCTGGTTTTCTACAACTTTTGAAGATCTTATTCCTTGGAAATGGAGGGGGTTGACGGAAGGAAGGAGGGATAGGAGGACAACTTGGCTTGAGGGGCCACTTGGTCTTCCACTCTATCTACTTGTCCCCTTGGTTGACCCCACCTTGCCCAGCTGGTTTCCTCAGCAACTTGCAGCCATAAGACTTCCTCTAGAAGCTAATAAAAAGGTCCAAAGGTGGTGTCCAAGGGGGAGCTACGAATTTTGCACAATTTCCCCTCAAATTGGATTAAATCCTCACTTGAATTCACTCAATTCGGCTTCTAAAAATTCAACCGTCAAGTCCTTGATCAAATTGGAATTTTTCTTCGCTAAGATATCCAACTTGCATCTCAATTTCGCGATAAAAAACGGTCCTCTGAATTTTTCGGTCGAAAACGGCCCTAAATTGACTTTTTCCGCCAAAATCTCGGTTTGCAAAAAAAATCTTCGGAGGCTGAGTTGATGTTTCTAAAATGACTCGTAACATGATAAAACTTTCAATTTCTGAAATCGGATTCAAATTTGTGGTTAATTTCAATCCAGCGCGATTTTAGCGTGACCTAGGCTACCGGGTAGCTTTCAGAAATTTTTAGGACAAATGACCCGTGGTCGATTTTCTTCGAGCCACAATGAACTTCTTCGACACATTGGTAACTCTCGGTGGTCGTGAAAATCTCGAGGTTTCAAATATGGATACAGGGTACCAAAACGATAGAAAAATAAATCTAGTATCGATCGACGAGAATTTTTCAAATCACCCACATTTAACCACATATCTCAGTTTAACCGACCCATCTATGATCTCTAATCGATCTTTACTGTGCCGTAATGATCTCTATAGATGAGTACGGTCGAGTAGTCGATTCCTGGTCGAATTCTCAAGTCTAATGCGTTAAAATTCCTTAATGATTTCTCCAGATAATCTAGTTATCTCAAGAGTGATTAACTTTGAGAACAGTACTATAGGTGTGTCGATGAAAGGCCCGATTTATTAAATTGAAAATGGAACTGAAAATTTCAGGATGTCACACTAGCCGTGCGCGGATTGGGAATTGTTCGTGGGTCAATCGTGGGCTGTTCTTGGGCAGCCCCTCGTGCGTGACATGGCCCGGACGGTCTTGGAACATGCTTCGTTCGTGGGCCAATATGTTTGTCTTTGTTATTGATTAATTCCTTTGGCGTTTAATTGTGGTTGCCGGCAAGTAAAAAGTTGCAAGTTTATGTCACGTATGTGAAAATTACTAATCGTAGAAGTAATCGAAGTTATGGAACTTACATTATGGGGAAAAATTTTGTGCCTTTTTTTGTCTTTCAGTCAATTCCCTCGAATTGAATCAAATCGGGGTTTTGATTAGGTTTGTATTTGGTTCAAGTCGCATTTGGTTCGGTTCAGTTTATTAGTTTTCTTTAATGGTTCGGTTTGGTTTTTCCCGATTTCGTTCGGTTCGAGTCGCATTGGTTCAATTCAATTCGGCAGTTTTCCTTAACAGTTCGGTTAGGTTTTTCCAAAAAAACCAAACCGAACCAAACTATTATCACTCCTGGGAGGAGGTCAAATTCTATTTAAAAGAAAAGGAACAAAAAATGCTTGTGGCCTCCTCTTGATTGGTGACTGCCCTTGCTCACGTGCACGTTGACAAACAACTACTTCTTGTGTCGTGGCTCTCACCGTCGAAAGCCTTGACAGCTCACCGCTGGTCTAGTGCATCCTCCACGGGAACATGATGGAGTTGGAGGTAGGGGTAAGTACATTATCAGTGCCAAAATTTGTGTACGGGGTTCACTTTGGTGCCAAAACTTTATTTTTGATCACTTAAGTGCCAAATCGGAGGAAAAACGATTACTTTGGTGCCACCGGTAAGAGATTTCGGCCAAAATGATTACGTGGCTCTTATATTTAAAAAATAATCGACATGGCTTTTAAACGATGTCGTTTTCCGTCCTCCTTAAGAAAACGACGTCGTTCTGCCGTCCTAAGTGGATGGCCTCAGAAAAATGATGCCGCACAACTCATTTGGGGATTTTTTTTTTTTTTTATTTGGGGATTGAAATTAGGGTTTTTTTGTCTGATCCTCGCCTGACGCCGACCTAGCTCGCTCGGCCACCGTCGCTCGACCACCATCGCTCGGCCTCTATCGTAGTTGCTCACCACCGTCGCTCGGCCTTCATCGTAGTTGCTCAACTAGGCGAGCGAGGAGAGACTAAGGTTGTTGCTCGGGCCAGAAGTGATGAGAAGAATAGGAGGCGAGGGCGGAGGAGGAGGAGGAAGAAGTGGGGTCGAAGGTGGAGAGAGCGAAGACGAGGAGGACGAGGGAAACAAGGAGGGCGCAGATGGAGATGGTGGATTGGGCTCTGCTCAAGGAGCGGCTGAAGTGGATTCTTCTGAAGGGGGAAGGAGATGGAGGAGGAGAGGAGGAGGAGGACAAGAGCTTGGACTTGTCAATAATGTCGGACGAACCAGAGGTGGAGTTGTGCTGGTGCTGGTGCGCTGCTGATGTCACTATTGGCTGGTGCTGGTGTTGTTCTTTGGGGAAGAAGACGACGGGAAGCCCATGTCATGCCTTTCTCTCTCTCTCTCTCTCTCTCTCAATTTGGGGATTTAGGGTTTTGAATTGGGGGTAAGACACCAAACGGTGTCATTTTGTTGTTTTAATGCTGACTGTACTTTCCGTCGAGCCACATCAGCTTCAAAAATTAATAAAAAAGTGCCATGTTGGATTTCCGGCTAACTAGATCTGCGTTGGTACTGAAATGATCATTTTTCAAAAGTTTTGACACTTAAGTGATCCAAAATAAAGTTTTGGCACCAAAGTAAGCGCTGTACACAAGTTTTGGTACTGAAAGTGTACTTACCCCGTCGGAGGTAATGGCAACGACTCGAAGGGTTTCGCCGACAAATGGTGTATCCTCCCATCCACAATTGTTTAGGCCCAATCAGCAAAAGCACAAAAGCGGGTGGGTTTAAACAAGATTATTTTTTATATTAAAAATAATCAAATCAAAACAATTAAGTCGTTGGTTAATTATATTTTTTGAAAATTCTAAAACTCGATTTGACTTGCATGATAAATTTTAATATTTAATTGTATTTATGAGAATTTAAAATTTTAAAATTTAATTATTTTTTCACTATAAATTTTTGAATTTTGATGTGCTTATCTCTTATTATTTCAAGAAAACTCGTCTCTTTAAATAAAATTTGATTTGCGCAAGCGCTATAAAAAGGTCGGGGAGCGAGTCTCAATATTTCCGCGAGTAAAAAGGGAGAGTCGTTTGCCCGTTTGCCTTCCGCGGCTCGACTTCCTTATCTGACCTTAGCTTTGTTGAAATGGCGTCTGAGCCGATCCGGCGCGAGTAGTTGCGCGAGAGATGAAGGATCGGGAGCAGAAGATGGCCGAAATCGACGACCAGAGGACGCCGCGCGAAGCTCGCACGAGCTCAATCGGACGTTGCATCGCGTCCTGCGTCTCCGTCTTCCTCACTCAGTTCGCCCTCGCTCTGATCCCTCGCTTCTTCTACGCCTCTCCACTCCTCATCCAGCTCGCCCTCTCAGGTCTCTCTCTCTCTCTCTCTCTCTCCTCTGTATCTGTGCATAGTTCGAATTTCGCGAGATGCGAATCGCATGCTGGCTTGTCCCGTGCAGCTCTGGTGCTCGTGGCGGTCGTGGGATTGGCAGGGAGGTGCAGGCGAGCTCTCGGAGTCTACGCATCGGCCCCTGCCTTCGTTGTCCTAAGCATCGTATACGTTTGGGTCGTCTACGTGACCGTCGTCAGAGAAGGTGATTCTCTTCTTCATTCCGTAATAAAATCGCCCGTGTAGCGTCGAGATAGTATCTTACGCAGTTGCTGTTAAGTCAGATTTATGTACTCTTTAATTCGATAATTATACGCCGGTGATCGTCCACTGTTCACCGAGGATTTGTTCGTCCTGATCGGAATAAGGTCGGCAGCCAGTGAGTATGGTCGAGCGGTGCACGGCACGAGACTCTCCATTGCGATTAGCAGTTACCGTATCCATCAGGCTGTAACGAGGTTCTATGAGCTTCTTCTAAATCGATGCCGAGTTCGTTACTGACTCGCCTCTTTGTTGGGGTGAGATTCCGTGCTTCCGATGGAATAGAGTTGCTTCGCCATTCAATCAAACAGACATAGGCCAAACAGTCGCTCTCTTAATCCAAAGGAAGGCGTTTTAGTTCGTGCTGTCCACTCATTCATCATGGATTTTCGGCAATCTAAATTAGGTAGGAACATAAAAGAAAGCAACATCCTGGCTCATTGCTGTTTACTTTCCATCGCAGCGGTTCCACTGTTGATGGATGTTTTGTTCCATGGAGAGGTTGCCATGCTTATAATTGGTCTTTGCAGGTTGGTCCTCTTCATTCCTCCAACTTTCGATTTTTTCACCTGCGTAAATCCATTCATCCTGACTGTTTTTATTTAGATGCTTTTGCTGATATCTCTGTGGTGACCGGTTCTATGCTAATACTGATGTATATGGTTACAGTTTTTTTAAAAGAGATCCTGGTCGTGTAACCCCTGGACCTTCCTCGTCAAGCGAACTTTGTGATGGTTCTGTCTCTGAAGTCAGTCAGGTACTGAATATTGGGAAGTGACTAAACATGTTGTTATCACTTAATTGGCAATCCCATACGTGCAGAGGGCTTAAAAGAATCATTTATTCAAATGTCGTCTGCCCTTCTTATCTTTCAGACTAGCTCTTTCATGGGAAGAGTCAGATATTGTAGAATTTGCGAGGCATATATCAAAGGGTTTGACCACCATTGCCCTGCATTTGGAAATTGTATAGGTAATGGTAAGCTCTACTTGGCAACTGAACTTTAAAGAGACTCCTTATTACAATTAGTTTAATTCTTCATCAGTCTTACTTGTAACCATCAAGCATGTTTCCTCTGCATCACATTTGTGTTGGCATCACTATGCAGGTCAGGATAACTATTTCCTTTTCATGGCTCTTTTGGCTGGATTTCTTATCACCGAGTCTTCTTTTGTGGCCTGCTCATCTGAGTGTAAGTTTGGCTTATTTTGCCCGACTTCATCCAACTCTTTATAAGCATTAAATTAGCACTGGGACATCCCCCCTGGAGTTTGAGCGGGGGTCAGAATGATTTTGCGGGTGAGGTGAGCCTAGATTGTGAAAGAAAAAACTTCGATATTCGACCAAACTTTATGGCATTAAATTTCCCAAGCTAATCAATTGTGTCCATGTATCTGCCAATGCTACTCCATATAACTGCTGGTACTGCTCGTTATTTGGCAGATATGCAATAATTATCTGCAGATGAATTGATGAACAGACAGAGAAATTGGTCATTGAATGCTGAGATAGTCTTAAATGAATTAGGGTAATTGAGGAGGCATCCATCTTCATCCAATCAAGGTTTAATCAATGTATAGGTTCCTGAAGGACAATTGTAACTTTTCTGTTTGTATCTTAGAGATTGGATAAATGACACAGCAAACTGTATTTACTCATGTTTCCATGTTAGAAATGTTCCAAAGCTGTGATCAGTGTGCAGGACAATTAGAAGTTGACTGCTAGATACTTTTTAAGAATTGGATAAATAGTTCCGCATGCTATATTCATTACTTTGGTCAAAGAGCAAAGGTCGTTCCTTCGTTTTTGCCTTTCAGGCTTGGAGCTGATCTTTAACTCCATTATTCATGCTTTACATGTTAGAAACGATTCATCTTCCAGCCTTTCACGTGTTCTTCTTCCTGTCTTGTGCATCTGTCTGCTGACTGTCAGTTGCTTCTAAATCTTCAATTCTTTACCAAACTAGATTGGAGGTTAGTAATTGCAGTTTGAACATCATTTGAAGTATATAAAGTCCAATTGGGTCGTCCATTGACCTAGTGACCTTCTAAAACCATCTTTTTTATGGCTTCGGAGTGATATGGCTGCAGACTTGGTCATTGGTGGATTGCTGTTTTCTCTGCTCCAATTGCTATGGCAGGTCTAACTTTTTTCTCGTTTACAAGTTTTTTATAAGTTACTTTTTGTAACATATAGTGGCATTGTGCGAGCATAAAATTTGTCTCTGTCGTGCAGGGTATATTTTTCATGTGGCACATATACTGCATATGTTTCAACATTAGAACTGATGAGTGGGTAAGTACACAATCAGTTAAGGACCTTCCCTTGAACATTTTTTTTTTTTTTTTTTAAAATTGGATGAATCCTCGAGTACGCATCATCCTGGCATGCATCTTTTTCAGATAAACTGGAAGAAGTATCCAGAGTTTCAACACCAAGTTAAATCAGAACAAGGTAAATTTACTTGCTTTTCTTATTCCATCAGCTCGATGGTTATTCCCAATTTCATAGACAGATTCGTTTTCTGTCTTTAACTGTTCCGTCATTTGGTTATCTAGGGCAAAGTTCTACTAATTTGACGTTCTGGAACCCATATGACAAGGGCATCCTGGGGAACATTAGAGAGTTCCTATCATAAAAAGAATCAACCTATGCTTCCCCCGACGCTGGAAGCACAGCAACGTAAGTGATCTGAATTCGTTGCTCTTTCTGTGACTCTGATACATAAGGAGCTGTGCCTGCTTATTACGATGCCATCACTGCGACCAATAGTGAAGGATATTTATTCAAGGTTCACCCTCTGATCTCTCAGATCATGTAGCATAGAGTAAAAGTAAATTTGCACTCTTCTAGAGTTTTGGTGGTCTTATCTATTTATCAGAGTTTTGAAGTAAGAAGGAAGAGCTGATGAGGAGATTTTTTCTCTTTTATTTAGGGTCTGACCCATCAAAATATGAACTTAAGAATAGCAGGCTGTAGCAAGCCGAAGGCAAGAAAAGAAATTTCCAACAATCCTCTGAAAATATAGAACCTCATTTTTCCAATTTCCCCCTTTTCATTTACTTTCTGTTTTATTGAGCTTGCATATTTGCATTAATACTAAATAACTGAGAAAGATATGACGAACTTTCTAAAAACTGAAACGATTCAGCTTGAATTATTTTCACTGAAAAAGTGAAAGCTGATTACATATTTTCGGATATACTGGAACACAAAAGCACACAACGACACAAACAGAAGCAAACCATTTATTCACAACTCATAGAGTTGTATTCCGGGAATTGCGTATTGCATTTCAGAACAGACTCCGAGATTAACCAGAGATATCAATGGACTTCACCTCCGGCTTCTTCTCCTCTTCCTTAGGCACAGTAACAGTGAGCACCCCATTCTCCATACTTGCCTTGATCTGCTCCGTCTTTGCATTCTCCGGGAGGCGGAACCGCCTCAGGAACTTTCCACTGCTCCTCTCAACCCGGTGCCACTTATCATTTTTTTCCTCCTTCTCCTTGCTTCTCTCCCCACTGATCTGAAGGATTCTCCCCTCTTCCACCTCAACTTTCACTTCTTCCCTCTTCAGCCCCGGCACGTCTGCTTTGAACACATGGGCCTCTGGAGTTTCTTTCCAATCAATTCGCGCATTGGCGAATGCTGAAGTTTCGCGAGCCGAGGCGGGCACATTGGTGAGCGAGGAGGTGAAGAAGCCATCAAAAGGGTCCCAAATGTCTAGTGAGAATGGGTCGTAGACGTCAGTTCGGCGGCCTCCGAAGATGCTGGGAATGAGTGACATTGTGATACTGATCAGGGAATTCGGGAAAACTGAGATGATTTGCAATGTATGTATGAATGGACGTTATAGGATGATTTCTGGTGAGAGGTGAGCTAAGACCCGTAGACTATATATAGAGCTGGGAAGAGTATTCTGGGTCTTGTTGGAAAGATGGAAAGAGACATTGGAGAACTCTGGCGTCTTCAAGTCGCTTTTTCTCTAACCTTATCAACAAATTAAAGTGGTGCTAATAATGGACCCTCGAGACTCTCTAACCTTCCACCATATTCGCGATGCCTCTTTTCTTTTCCTAGTCCTGATCCATATCGGGTGAAACATTCTGCACTGGACTTGGACGAATCTCTTATTTACTTTGTAGCTTATATTTAATTATTTACTTTTACTGCAGCAGATGGCGTCGATTTCTTCACTTGCATCTCAGATGATATATATTGTTGGACCGCTTGTTATTTGGCTGTCTGTTGCTTTTGCCAATCGCTAGTACTATAGCCACTTTATATATTGTAAAATGCGGAAATTGAGTCTAAAGATGTTATGTTCATTTGGGCAAATAAAATGTTTGATCAACCGTTCTTTGTCAAGAACTTAAGCATTAGCCAGGAGGACATACAGAGTCTGAAGAAAAGCAGTTTCAATTGAACAAAGTCGGGAGCATGTCATAATTCGAACTGCTGGCTTACGAGCCGATATCATGTTACACAAAGTTTATATGTTGCAATTGCCTAACATAAGCGAAAAGTTCATGTTGATTCTAACTTAAAAAGGTTGTTAGAGCTGCACAAAGTTCTTCCAGAAAATTGTAAAGTTAACGGATTTTTTCCATTTTCTTCTTCCGGAAATGAAACCGTTCTTGTGGGTTTTCTTGTTAATTACATCGGAGCATGAAGCGACGATATTAATATTGCCTAGGTAACACTTCGGCCAAATCAAATGGGCCCAATCAATAGGTGGGATTGTGATAGGCCCCTGAAAATAATGGATCAATGGATAGTTTGGGCTCAGTGTCAGGCCTTAAATCCTTTCTCGAGCCTAATTAAGAACGATTAAGTTACCATCTATTGCTCTTAGTGGGTCTTGATGGGCCTGTCTGGTCAACTATTTGTCCGTGCCTGCCCAAATGGACCTGTTAAATGGGTCAAGGCCCATTTATTAATCCATATTTGATGGGCTAGTTGTTATATGGATTAGTTATTTTCAGTAAATAGATTATAAATATGTTTAGAATGATAAAGTCCAAAATTTTGTGTATGTTAAATGAATTGATAACTTATTTAGACTTAACGCATCTCTATAACTCTCTTCTCACTCTCGTCCTCATTCAATTTCGTACTTGCTTACTCTGCACTTTTACCTCATTTTTTGATTAAATGTGGAAGTATATTAGTAATGTGGGTTGGGTAGAGTTTGAGTCAGATCGAATACGAGTCACTAATTTGTATTGCATTAAATCAATTTTGACGCAACCCTACTCGCCCGTTTGATGATCTATTGCTCATATGATGGGTTTGCTTATAGCGTGTCATCAAGGTCATATTTACCAATACACTCAATCTAGCAACCCAGTGGCTACTTCCTCTCTGTCTGTCTCTCTCTCTCGTAGGTGAGTGAGCGAATGAGCGAACCACTTTTTTCGTGGGGTGAGTTCAGATTTGATCCTCGGATCTTTTCAGGCTTTTATGATGGAGTTCTCTAACTCGCTTATGTTAAATCAAAAACTCTGATGATCTGCTGCTAAAAGCTCTACGAACATGGATTGAAAAGAGAAGTCCCAGCTGCATAACGTTTCGAAATTTTGTGATGGGACTTATAAACCCACCCAAACCTGAGAAAGCGATCTGACTCACCAATTATGGGCGCAACTGGCAAAAGTTTATGTTTTCTCTGCGCGGAAACGTGTTCGACCATCGCTCCTCATAGCTGCAATCAGCAGATTCAGCACGCAATCGAGAATGTTTCGCTTAAAATGGCTGCGTGAGATGGGGACAGCATAGGTTCCACAAGGAATCACTCGATTATATTAAAGATTCCGCGCAAAAAAGACAATAAGATGCGTATCTAAGCTGAATCATCGTGACAAGCACTCGCGGGATTCCTAATCTGTCACTCCGACCGTGGGTCCATTTCTTCTCTCGCCGCCGGGAACAATCCATCGCTCGCTGCAGCTTCCACGGACACTCCACACGATCTTTCCTTCCCCATCCTTCTTTCCCTCCATTCGTTTCGGCGCAATTACTGTCGATAACACCTGTTCAGTCATGAAGAGCCAACAAAATTATGATATGCGGAAGCTCATCATTCGATTGATAAATACGTACCGATTCAAGCTGCACGGATTAATTCAGCCGACCCAGTCTTTTTGGAGCTCATTCAATGCACGCGTTCGAGTAAGCGGCTGAGTTTCTTAGTTGCCCACTTGTGACCTTTACCTGTCCCATGCTCTGTTGGAATGTTTCGAATCGGATACTAAACACCAGCTCTCAAAAGCTTAATTCGCACTCTTTGATGTAAGATCGCATTCGTGGCTTTTTATGTCTCTTTCATCAGTCAATTCATCAACGTACAGTAAGCTCTTGCTTGAAGAAATATGCAAATGAATCCCACTTTAACGCGAAACTCGCATAAATTAATTATAGCTTCCGCTGTCCGGCTATCTCAAAATGAAATTGATTGCGTCTTCAATCTCTCGCTTCGCCATGCAAGGAAACTTTGGAACTTTGGCCCTCCGGTTCGATTTTTAAGGCAATCGATCCAGAACCGTCTTATGGGAAGGAGGGAAAATAACAGCTTTTAGATTTCGAGCAAAGATCATTCAGTCCAGAAAATTGAGAAGACTGAATGGAACCTCTCGACTCGATATTGCTCGTTAGAATGGCAAAATTCAAAATACAAGTGAGCTTGCGAAGGGATTCATGAGTAAAAACCACAAAAATTCATGATGGCTGCAACATGTGCTCTTTCCAAGGAATTTATGCTCATGTTAATCGAGTGAAGCCGTAGCAAAACGGTAACCTTTACTTGGTATATAGTTTGACGACAAACCAGGCACTGAATCTATTTTCACAAGCGATAGTCGGGCCAAAATTGGCTTGTACAAGATACAACTCAAACTACAAGAATGTGACTTCTTCGAGGGAAGGAGCTTCTAACTACTCAAGTGACAAATCATTTGGTTCGGTTGCTAAAGACAATTTCATGGTGCTTGAATATGGCTTATCTATTTAAGTGTTTGTTTAAATTTGGTACCTAGGAATAGAAGGGTACCTTCATTTGGTAAAATTAATCGGGTGATTATGTCATTAGCCATTAGGTGTATATGATAGATCTAACTTTATATAAAATTTACAGTCAAGTTGGCCTCTTTCAGATGCTAGAAGCAACTATGAACTTGTACAAAATAGATTGTCCCACGATGGCGTCACGGGTATTAAAAAGAAAGATCGAATTTAATGGTTTTGTTGGGATATGTTCAACCATGTTATAACATGAAAGGAGTGTTTTGTCATCATCGTAGGAATGGTAAGATTGGAATACATGCAATAGCTCTGCGTCCCGGGTAGATCTAACATCCCTAACGCATGCCTTATTTTCAGACTTGTTATTTTGATAATCGATTTTTTTATTCTATAGAATTACCTAGTCTAGCACTTCACGTCACCTTTGCGTTATAGTCATGCATTGTACCTCTATAAGTTTATAATTCGGCGGAAAATTATAAAATATTAAAAGATTACGTAGTTAAACTAGTTTTTTTTTTTTTTTTTTTGTCGCTGACGTGTAATTTTTCTTGCCATGCTTGGTAGGTAGCGCGTCGGAATCCCACAAATAATTCAACGCAAAAAGACTATCATATCCTTAACGGCAAAATATCTACTTGGATATCTAAAGCATGGAAGTAGGTGTTTATCAGCTAGCTAATGATCTAATTAGCGAATATAATAAAGGCCAAGTTAGAACCGGAACCCACTAGGTTTGATCAGACTTTTTCAATCCAAGCAATTATAAGAGGCTACGAAGGCTTTGGTGCGAGCCACGAGGTACTAAATTGCCCACCAAAGCACCTAACGTGTTTGATGTGAGTTGGTATGTTATGGGTGATTCTTCGAGTTGAAATAAAACTTTAAGATGCGCAAATTCAAAAATTTTAATCATGAATATGCAACGTTGTGCCTTGACCAGAGTAGTTTGTATTGAGATCAATACCATCTCTCATTTTTAAGGAAAATAATTAATGTGAAATTCGAAAGTCATGAATGAAAACCACTTTGAATATGACAGTTAAAAAGATTGCTCACCACTCTAGATGTATTTACATTGATTCCCGTGCATTCAGTTCGAAGTAGTTTGAATTTGCTTTCACGAACATATCGCTTTAGGAAAAATGTCACAAAAAATCTCAAATTTTATCAAAAGTGACATATTTACTTTAAATTATTTTTTGCGATACCAAAAACCCCAAACTTTATTCGCTATGATACGTTTACCCTAAACTTTTTCTTTGACATCAAAAACCTTAAACTTTTACCCGTATGATATATTTACCCCAAACTTTTTTTTGTGACATAAAAAATCCTAATCTTTTTTCTGTAACATAATTTTTTGGGGGTAAATATGTCACATAGACAAAATTTTGGGGTTTTTTGGATAATAAAAAAAAGTGAGGGAATTTTTGTGTTACAAAAAATAAGTTCAAGTAAATATATCACACTATATAAGTTTTGGATAAATATGTCACATGAGTATAAGTTTCGAATTTTTTGTGTCACAAAAATAATTTGAGATAAATGTGTCATGATATGTAAAGTTTGGGGTTTTTTTGTGACTTTTATCCATTTAGAAAAATTTACCCTTGATTCCATTGTACTATCTTTCACGTACGGTTCATTAAGAATGTGATTTTTCATCATTTGAACCTAACGGGCTCCATAAACATACACGCCTTTGGAAAATGACAACCAAACCCATTCTAGGATTGAGCCAATCTTCATTCTTCATGACGTTCAACACTTTCGGCTGCAGGTTCGATTCCTGCCTTGGAGAACACAAATTAAAGTAGAGAAGCAGTGAGGGTGGGTTGTTGTGCTAATTTTCCTTCAGGTAGCTTCTTAATTATAGTCTCTCGCCTTACATCATTAAAGAAAAAGAGAAAAATAATGACCAAAAGAGATAAAAGGCTGCCCAAGAGGGACCTACAAAATAGCTTCTAAGATATTTTCCATCCTTTTCTCTCTTCCTCAGACCTCTCTGGGTGCGATCGCAAATTCACGTCGCATCGTCATCCCATCATTTCCTCGTGAGCATTGCGACTTTGCTTTTTTCTTCTTTTTTGTTGGAGAATCTGTCATAGAATTGCAGCCTAGCTACAGTATAAACTTGCTGGACCAAACCAAGGTGGTTCCAAAGATATCTGTACTTACAATGATCGTGATACTTAACCTAAGCTCGCAGCATCGGTTTAACACATTCAATCCATAATCTCCGAGCATTAGGACTGCTAACCTTTTCTTCGGGTACATTCAGTGGACCTGGATGGGTACACTTACAGCCAAAAGAAAACAACAAAAAGATGCTCTTTCTGAATCCTCGCAGCAGCCTCAACTGCACTGGGTAAGGACGAGATTCTTGTTGACATGTCCGAACCCTGGCAGAAACTCACTTGTCTTCTTAAATAAACTCATCAAAGGCAACAAGAAAAGATGAAAACTCATCTGATCTTCTCTAACATCTATACGCAGCAGTACGGCGCTGCCACCGACACCTTGTCCCCTAGTGAAATTATCTTTAAGTCTAGCCTCGGTTGACCCGCTATCTGAATATCCCTCCCGGTTTATCTAGGAAAAGAAAACTGAGAAGAAAATTCAAGCAATATGAAATGAAGTTGCAGAATAATTTAACACCCAGCCGTACTCGCAGTCGCATGGCCAGATTCACACAAATTCGCCTAAACACTGTCACATAGTATTTACTTTAATATGATCATCAGTGTTTATTCACCCTTACGATTTTTTTCTCTTTGGTTAATCGATGAAAATGCTTGTTAACCATTGGACTAATATGTTTCCGAAGAATGTCGGAGTCAGCTTAAATGTACCATAGGTCCAGCAAAATAGTGCAGGGCTCAGTCACTATAGTAGGATCACGAGTTGATCTTCTAGGGCTGATGAATTGACATGCACACAAGGAACTTGGGGAGACCTGAAATGGGAAGTTAACTATCAGTCCATCTTCCCTTTATTAAAGGACGACACCTAAAGTGACATTATAAAATGGAAGTTAACTATAAGCTGTCTTAACTTTATTAAAAGACACAACGCACGAAAGGAAGCTCGAAAACGCGATTCTAAAGGGTGCAACACAAGGAGTAGAACGATCGATCGCACGGAGAAGTTAATCATAAGCCGTCTAAAAGTGGGATGACAGCGTAAAAAAAGATAAAATTCCCAAGCAAAGCGTTTGCTTAGACAATAGTGCTTCCAGCCGATTCCCCAGAAAAGCTGGTAGATGACATTTACTTGAATTTGAAGTCCGTTCGAAAAAAAAATAAAGGGGGAAAAAAGGAGGAGATGAAAGGGCTGAAACACAAGCGTTTGGCCGGACTGAAAAGGCAAATTTTTTGACCTCAAGAAAGCGCCAACCGATGTCAAGATCGCCGATGTCGGGTTGGGATATTATGCTTTGCTTGCGGTGTGATTCCAAGGGCTTGAAAAATCCATTTCCCATTTCCTTTTCGACGTGTTTTTCTTTGTCTGCAGGCTTCCCCAGGCCCCTCCTATGTACAACCGAAAATCGTTTTAACTCATCTCATGGGGTCAAACTCCAACCATCCACGTGCATCACTCTTGGGCCAGGGCAAAATAATGTCGGATGCAATAATTCGTCCACTGATACAAAGATCAGTATACCGAGCGACAAAGAAGTTGCTGATGAGGGATGTTGTACCGTTGCGTATACTGTGTTTCTACTGTTGGGACGGTTGACTAGTTCTCCGACTGACGTCCAGTTTATGACATCATTTTTATGCATTGAATCTTCATGTTACTGGGATAATTTACTAATTCTCAAGCTCTGGTTCGGCACGTGCAAGGAAAAAAAAATGAAATTGGGTCATCTAAAGGAGGAGAAACTGAGGCGCCACCGTGAGCTTCGACATTGAAAACCAACCCCTCAGCAGCAGCCGCCCCGCCGCCGCCGCCGCGACCAGCCAAGGCGGAAGTCTTCCAAAAGGCGCGTCCTCGTTGGCCAATCAGACATCCGAGGAACACGCGTTCAAATTTGAATAAACGAATTAAATTCAGTGTAGCAGAGCCGCCGCAATCCCATTTCCACCCTTTCCTCCGGCAGATGCCCCGAATAAAATAGCCCGGGTTTTTATGCCGCTCCTGCACCGATTTATCCGATGCCTACTAATCCGAATATTTTTTTGATGCCCATGAAATAATTAATGAAGAAAAATACCTATAGAGATGCGTTCGCACGTGTGGACCGAGAAACTTGAGGAATAAAGGAAGAGATCAGTGAAGAATAAGATGAAAGAAGCACTTTAGTTTCTCTATTTTGGTCGTGTGGAGAAATTTATCTTATTATAAAAGCATCATCATTACATGTCAAACGAAAGGAAGAAGCAAGGGTAAATTTAGGTTGGTTTGTTTAGTAAAAAATTAATAATTTAAATAATGATCGTTTGTATTTCTTAGAAAAAATGAATGAACGAAAAACATCATCATAGTACTAGAAAATATTTAGATATAAATTGTTGTAGGTAATAAATTTTAAGTGACATGAGTTACCATTTTTAGGAGAATATCTTCCATGTTTGTTATTTTTCCATGGAACAAACGAAGTCTCAAAAATAAAATTGTATTTACAAAATTTCGTAGGACGATCTCAACTAAGCATGGGCATATTTATTAGGGGAGACGGACAAGGGGACTAAAAGTTTAATACTTGACCTCATGTTTCGATAATCTTGCAAGATTTCATGGTATCGCCGCCAAGTGTTTTTAAAGTTCAAAAATATGATAATACGAATACATGATTTGATAGGGTGAAATTCCGCCATCACATCCCGTTGACAAACGAAATCGGGGTTCCTTCGCATGCCAATTTCATGGAGGTGCATATGCTCATTCTTATTATTAAAGTTTCTATCGCCCCCGAAAAGAAAACCCAAGTCCATTGAAAACACATAAGTGGTATTTTTTGAAAACAAAAAGGGAAAGGAGGAGAGAAAAAACTAGTCGTGGAAGACCAGTTAGAGCACGGACCGATTTTCGGACAAGGACTGGCAATAGTAAATTAGACCGGGGGGCCTTGGACTTAATCGTTTACAGGAGGCGCAATAACGCGGAATCGAGGAGGGGAATTGACCCAACTGCCCCCGAAAAATATCTGACTCGCTGCCCAGAACAGTCAAAGTCGCAGGTACGGTCAGCTTCCCGTCCCCCTCTCCGGGCAGATCCGGCTGCCCAATCCCCAGTTTAACCCTCTGAATTTTCTCTAAATCCCCGCGATTAAACTAATCGCGATCAAAATAATCGCGATTTAATCGAAAGTCCTTGCCTCTCTCTCTCCTTCTTCCTCTGTCCCTGCGAGTGTTCTCACGGAGTAGAGCACCTATATATATATACGGGAGCCGCTTTTGCGGGACGCGCAATGAGCACCCCCTGGCCACCACCTCTCCTCCGTGCCTAGAGGTGGAAGCGCGCCCCCACCGGCGGCGGCGGAGACGGCGGCGACGGCGGCGGGTGAAGCGAGGAGATGGGTCAGGGGCTGAGCTGCGGGGCGAGCCAGGAGCACGGGCTCTTCACCGCCGTGCAGTTTGGGGATGCGGAGATCGTGGGAGCGCTCCTGGACAGAGACGCGAGCCTCCTCCACCAGACCACTGCCTACGATCGCCAGTCCGTCCTTCATATCGCCGCTGCGAATGGCCAGATCGAGGTGATTTGTCCTGCCAAAAGTCCTTCCTTTTTGCCTCGGTCCCGTGTCGTCTTTCTGAAGTCTCTCTTTGTTGGTGGGCAGTGGGCACCGGTTGTTTAATCTGATTACATTTGTTGTTTTCTGTTGACTTGGCTCGCATTTCGTCTTCGATGAAAGTTGGGTCTTGTGAGTTTGGGTTGTGAGCTCTGGTGTGTGTTTTGTTTTTTTGCAGATTCTATCCATGCTTCTGGATCGGTCCTTGAATCCTGATTTATTGAACCGGCATAAGCAGGTGAAGTTCGTATAATGTCTGCCTTTTGTTTAATGGTCTAAAGCTGTTCGATCTAGTGGGCTTTGCTTCTTCTTCCCGATCTGGGATTCACTCTTTTGTTTTCCTTCCTTCTTTGGGTTGCGATATGGTCTCAGACTCCGCTTATGTTAGCCGCAATGCATGGCAAAATCTCCTGCGTGGAAAAGCTGCTTGAAGCCGGAGCTAATGTAAGGCGAATTCTGACTCTTTCCTTTTTACTAGTTTTTGGGTTTGCCGAGTTGTTACGTGGATTGCTAATCGGAGATGATGTTGTTGTTAATCAGGTATTGAAGTTTGATTCGCTCAATGGAAGAACTTGCCTGCACTATGCTGCTTATTACGGTCATTCTAATTGCCTCAAAGCCATTCTTTCTGCTGCTCAATCTAGTCCAGTTGCTGTCTCTTGGTGGGTCTCTCTCTCTCTCTCTCTCTCGCTCGCTCTCTCTCGCTCGCTTGGCATCAGTGGATAACTTGTGGGTCATTTGATGGATTTTAGGGGATACGCACGATTTGTGAATATCAGGGACGGCAGGGGTGCCACACCATTGCACCTAGCAGCCCGTCAAAGACGGCCTGATTGTGTGCACATTCTTCTGGATAATGGAGCTCTAGTTTGCGCATCAACCGGTGGATATGGGTAATTCTTCTTTAAATTCCACGAGGGATTGATAGTTTAAGTTCTCAGCTGTCCAAGAGATTGATTTTTGTTGTCTATAGGTATCCGGGAAGCACTCCTCTTCATCTGGCTGCAAGAGGAGGATCTCTCGATTGCATTCGTGAGTTGCTGGCATGGGGTGCGGATCGTCTTCAAAGAGACGCGTCTGGGTAGAATCTCTCGCTCTCACCTTTGATTTTGCATATCCACCATCTTATTAGAATGTTACGAATGGTTGATCTTAAATGGGAAAATTATAAAGAATGCCTTGAAAACGTCTTTGGAATTCACGTAAAAGTAGATTTAGGAAGAAAGTGGGAAAAAAAATCAAATAAAGAAAGTGGAAACCTCGAAGGGAAGAGGACAATTGGATTGTGTGAGTTCCTTTTGCCTCATATATCGTGTCCTCATCTTGTTATATTTTCTAGATTCACTTAGCAAAAAAAAAGAAAATAAGAACTTTGGAGATTCAGCTTAGCTCTAGCAGTTTAACGGGAAAGAAGTTTCACATTCTGGAAGAATTATTGTATTGACTCCATCTGAGTGTCAAATGCATTTAAAAAATTTTGGTTTCACTTGTGTCGCATTTGTTGAAGTTTACTGTTAACTCGGTTTCCTTTCTGATTCTGGGTTTCCTGATCTTCTAATGATGCAGGAGAATCCCATACATGGTTGCTTTCAAGCACAAGCATGGTGCGTGTGCTGCTCTGCTAAATCCGTCATCCGCAGAGCCGCTTGTCTGGCCATCACCTTTGAAATTCATTAGTGAGCTGGATCAAGATGCAAAACTTCTACTGGAGCGAGCCTTGATGGAGGCAAATAAGGAGAGGGAGAAAAGCATTTTAAAGGGAACTATATACTTGCTTCCCTCACCATCACATTCTGACGTGGGGATTGATGATGATATTTCAGAGGTACTGGTTCCTACTATAAGAACGGCAGGATTTCTGATGTCTCCTATTTGTCTTGCTCTCAGAAGTTTATTCACGTTCTTCAAGTTTGTGAACTGTAGATTGGCTTTGTTATGAGAGCATTGGTTCGTTAGCTAATCTCAGTTTCACAGACAGTAGACCAGTTTAGTGAATTAAGTTAACAAATGACTCACGGCAAGTAGGAACTAAGCCTGGAGGATGTTGAGTATCCGAGATCCATTGTAACTTTCCCATGATATTTGGGACCTACGATGGAAAACTCTGCAGGTCCTGATGACAGTTGAAGCATTTGATCATGTCATTTGATGTTATTGTCTCGATTGTTTTCGATCAACTGCCAGATTGCGACCATTTGGTTTATGTAGACGCTTGGTACACTGCTGGGTTTAATGATAGTGAAAACTCTAATGGGGCAATCTTGCATGCAGGCCAGCGACTCCGAGTTATGCTGCATATGCTTCGAGCAGGTGTGCACCATTGAAGTCCAAGACTGCGGTCACCAAATGTGTGCGCATTGCACGCTGGCTCTTTGCTGCCACAACAAGCCCAACCCCACAACCTCATCCCTAACTCCTCCAGTCTGCCCCTTTTGCCGAGGCAGCATAGCACGGCTAGCCGTTGCCAAGAGCAAGGGCTTTGATGAAGCTGATCATGAGGTTGGCGACATCAGTTCCTCAAAATTGCGAAGGTCGAGGAAGTCACGGAACTTTAGCGAGGGAAGCAGCAGCTTCAAGGGCTTATCGGCCGTCGGAACATTGGGGAAGATGGGCGGCCGTGGATCTGGAAGGATCGCGGCCGATACCGAGTGGGTTGATAAGCTTTGAGACTACGAGCGGCTGTGGTTGGCGATCAAAAAGATTATTTTGAAGCCAAGAGGGGGATAAAACAAATGGAAATACGAAGGAGAAATTTCTTTGTCTGCGCCGGGCCGTGGTGGCATGTATAGATAGCCAAAAGAATCTGCTGCTGTTGCCAATTTGGGGAATAAGCAAGAATTGAGTTGCAGGCTTGGATTGGTAAGTTTGTCATCTCAGTTAAAAAAAAAAATTTGTTGTAGTCTTTATGTTTGTACTCTAGAATGAAGCTGGATTGCTGATTTTTGAGCCTTGTTAGTTGTCTGTACTGGGAAAAAGAAAAAGGAAACTATTTGATCTTTCAAAGGGAAGAAATGGTCAATATTCATGGGCGGCTGCTACTTTAGATTGTTGTGTGTCAAAGACCTTTGGAAAGAGTCAAAAAAGGATTTGTGAGACCCCCACCTGGTCTCTCCTCTTTCCCCTTTATTAATAAAAAGGAAGAAAAGGGGAAAGAGCGGCAGCGATATGTAATTAGTAATTTACTTCTTTTATTCTTGCTCCTGTAAGAAAAGATGGAATTGGATGAAGAAAATGAAGGGGAAGTCCTGTTTACTAGGGCATCATGTCGATCTTGCTTGTCTTGTCTCCAAACTCAGATGGGTCTCAATAATTCGGGAGAAACTTGAAAGGAGCTTCGTTCGTGGGCTCAAAGATCTGACCGACGCGATGAACGGACGAATGAAAATGAATGAATCATCATCATCACCAAGTGGGGTGGGGCCAAGGCATAGTGATGATTGATCTGACAAGATGCTGACGCGTGGACTGTATGGGGGTGCGTGGTTTCTCTGACAGAGACGCTGAAGCCCCCACAGGAGACGGGCCCCCGAACCGGTTGGCAGTTTGTTTCCGTGTATTTGGCGCTTATTGTAATAAGCTCAGGACCCCTCTACCCTATCCTATCCTTTCTGAAGAGGGCCGACTGAGTTATGTTCTATCTTTTTTATAATTGCGACTTCCTGTGGAAATGAAATGAAAACAGGAGAGGTGGGTCACGGCCAGATTCAGGATGGGCCTTTTTTCCTACACCGCTCCCCTCACGTCGACACGCCTCTTTTGACTTTAGTGTTGTTCTCGGTGCCCCCCGGCCCGGATTTAGGGGAAAAGCATATGAAAGATTTCGGTGCCTAAATGATTACATCACGTCCTGGCCTACGGGTAATCGTCCTTTACGTCGGAATTAATGATTCTAACTCGAGGCATGAAGAGGGTAATTTCCTTCCTTTTGGGTCTTTCTTCATGCATGACTTGGCCCCTATGGGTTGTTCACACTCCTAGAACATGAAATTGGCATCGGAAAGATTGTGACCTCTTCGTCTCGAGAACTACTTACTCGGATACGGGTCCATTGATCCCCTTTCACATGAAACCTACGCATGGGGAACTTGCATAACTGATGACTCTGACGGATGTGGTCCATTTGGACCACGGGTCGCCAGCCCCGCGTTATTCTAACACCATCGGGATTCAAAACCTGAATTAAAGCGTGTTTAGGATCACGGGCTGATTTCATGCCTTTCCATGTTGTTTTCCTGTTGCGTGAGAAGTTTTGATCAGCCATGTGCGATAATTTCAAATCTACTGCCTAACAGAGAGTGAATCTTTGTTTTCTATCGCTGATGTGATGAATATTCCACATTTACTAACGTGAACAAAAATACCCTTTAGTCAATATTATGAATAAATCATATCGTCAAAAGAGAAAATATCTAGTGGAAGGGGTCGTTTCGTGGAATTATTGGAGACAAGAAGTAAACCAATAAATCACATAATCAAGGATTCTCATAAATGGCTCCAACGACATGAATCTGGATGAAGAGGAACGGGTCATACACGATAAGCACAAGCAAACAAGCAAACACCCTCCACTTATCAAATCAACAACGGTATATCCCTCAGCTAATCGATTGAATATCATCCCAAGAGACGTCAAAGCACGACCGAGTCGCTGTCATTCCGTCTGACTCCGCACTAATTCCTGCCCACTTGTCGATTTCGATTAATGAAATTACTTCTTTCATCGGGTCAAATCATGAGAGGGAGGGCAAGTCGGCAATGTGCAGATTGCAGTGGACGAGAAACCAATCTCCATACGACGAATGATCCTCCTTTCCACACACGGGTTCGAAAAGGCCAGTCGTCGCGATGAATCTTCCCGTAACATTTCCCATACGCTATGAACTTTCGAAAAATACATTTGAATACTCTTCACTTTCTCCATCTCCAATGTAAGCACGTAATCTCTTGCTGATTGCGTTGAAGCCTTGTTTTTTTCAATTCTAAATCTTGATTTCCTTTTTCTTCTCTCCCTTTATAATAGTAAAAACGACCTATTCTTCTACACCATGTCATCTTGATCTCACTATAGTCCTGGCTTAGTCAAGCAATTTTGACGATATAGAAGTAATGCCACATAAAATTCTGTACAAGATCCAATAATTTCTTTTTGGATGTGCATGGTTTGACATGAATGGTACGACCTAATTGTATTGACATTTTTATCTCCACAAGTTAAATCACGATTTTATTGGAAGATATTTCAATCAAGAAATGGGGAATGCCTTCTAAAGATATATAGTGTCAGTGTTAAACAAGCACGATTCTCACGTCACAGGAATAATTCTTTCTTTTTTTTTTGGTAAAGTGTCACCGGAATAATTCTAGAGGCACAAAAACTGATTTATGAATTTGATGAAAGATGGTATGTACGTGGAGATTCCACCAACACCATGTGTAAGGACATTTCTGCTGATAGAAAAGGAACACCGCTACTTCAAGAAATGTTCATGGCAACTCTCACGTCAGTCCTCGGACGGTACAGGCACTCGAAAGGAAAGAAACAAGCCCTCGTATTGTATCTTGGGAACGGAGCAATGCTAGATATTTTGCCAAAAGAAAGTCCAAAGAGAAAAAGGGTGAGTGCAGGGCCAATTATGACGCTTACCCGGCCAAAATCTCCCTCTGTTTCCCCAAGAACATGATTGATTGATTGATCTTTTCTGGGTACACGAAGAAGATGACCAATGAGGATTAACTGGTACTGCCTCATCTTCAGGAACCACGTGTTTGGACGGTGCGTCGTCAGTCGATTTCCTCAGCACTGTCTAGTCTGTGTCCCATGATGGACTGCTTTTGTAGTACCTCGTACAGATGTTCTCTTTTAATCCTGATGCCATGCGACTCTCTCTACAGCGCTTATTTACAGGAGTAGCGCAAACCTAAGTTCTTATTTGAGCCCACAAATTATGGACCTTCGGCTTAAAAAATGCCATTGGAGGCCCGGCAAGAGAGCCATGGTTAAGTCCATCGAGAGGTGCTGGGCAGGAATCCGAATGCTGTTGAGCGAGCAAATGGGCCTGACGCACAAAGAAGGTTTTCTATGTCTACCGTGCATCGTGTCTGATCTGATCAATAGTGGATGTATACGGTACTTTGTCATAACACATTCAAGTCGATCGATTCGGTGAAGAATTTGATGTTCTGGGTCTCAAACAAGACCGTATCATGCAACATATAGCTCAAAATGGTGTCCTGAAAAGTTACCGTCTGCTGCCCAGACGGGTAAAGTTCATGATCGTATCACGGAGCAACGAAAACCACGTTGGTAATTTGTTCAGAACAAAACGTATAAGAAAAACATACTTCGCAATGCTTGTTCAACATCCCCTAAACACCGTAGCATCTGAAAAAAATTGAGTTCATTCATCGTATTTACTGAATACCGGTCATGGTTCATAAATATGACCAAATTTAATGGTCCAGGACCACCAAATGATGGACAAACCTGTCAAGCCACAATGCCTCGATCATTTCTATAGCTATAGCTTGAATGCTATGACACCATCATAAATCTTCTTAAAGAGATCCTGCAACTGCGTGTATGCTGAAGTTTAACTCTAGACAGGTTGGCGAATTGGATCGTCGGCCACTTCTCAGCCAGTTTCTGCGAATCTGCGACTCATTAATGGTTGTTATGGTGTGTTTGAGCGTGTGCACATGTTTGTAGTTTTGTGTAAAGACTCTTGAATCAACTAGTTAAACCAATGCGCCTAACCTTCCGCACAAGCCTTGGTAGAACTAACTGTTCAGTTATCTTTTCTTCTTCTGCTCTTTCTAGTTTCAAGTGCACTTGGTATGTCCTTTATCCACTTCATAACGCCATGGACCAACAATAAAATTGCAGGAGATCAAAGGGGTCGCAAAGTATATTGTGCAGAATCTTGGATATAGGAATGCCTCTTTGCTCGCTGCTCAATACATGACATGTCTGTTGCGAAGTATATTGCCGAGGGTCAGTTTTCGTTTTCCAGTTGACCAATGTGAATTCTACGCGCACAATGCAGTATATGAAGTACATGCAGTATATAGCTAAATCTGTACGTACATGTAAATCAAGACTAAATTGGGTTCGAGTAATAAGTCGGTTATAATTTACCCGTTCGAAAGAAGACAATTAATCAATGCTTGACATCTGTGCACCTGCAAGGCAAAAATCTTCAATGCTTATGAATTGTCTACAAGCGCTGATGCACGCATTAAGTTAGTGAAGATGATCCATAAGCGAACCGAGGAAAACGTCGATCCATGTGGGGACTCGTTTCGATCATAAGAATCCAAATTGTATGTCGTATTGCACTAAGGGAATGAGTTGAGTTGTCCTCGGCTCACTCCTTGCACAGCTCAGTTCAAGATCTTCAAAATCTTGTAACTAGTCACGCCACAATCCACCGCACGCTTATAACAATGGAAAGACAAAACTGATCTCCTGTATTGCCACGATCCCATATCTTTCCTAATTTAATCATGCGTATCAAAGAAGAACTCATACTTCGCGCGTCGGTGCTGCATCCCCTTCCTTGGGTCTCCGGTTTATCTTCCCGCCAAAATTCGTCGACAGAGGAGGTGCAAGGGAAGACTGAATCTCGCTCGACAGATCGAGCAAGACTCGCCGGCACTTGGCCAGCGCTTTGGGTGGCGTCTTCGAGTCGAGAATCTCCTCTGACCTGCGCTTCCTCGGCGCCGGCGGACACTCGGCAAGCGGCCGTATCTTGCTCTCCGCGGACGTAGGAGTCTTGAAGCCACTGTCGTCATCTTCTCCGTCCACCTTGAATTCTTCGCCGACGCTAGACGGCAGTTTGATCACCAAGGAGGGCACATCGATCACGACAGGATCGCGCCCTTCGGGGTTCGTTCCATCCTCAGAAGGCGCAGTTTCCGAGGAGTTGCAGGAGGGTCTCGCGCCGTCCAGATCGCCCTCGGGAAGACCAGAAGACACTTGGGAAGTGGACATACCCGCGGATGGGGGAAGATCTTCTCGAAGTGCGTGAAACAGGAGAAAAGGATACAAGAAAGGGGACGCTTTGAGAGAGCGAGAAGGGCCAAAGAAGGCGGAAGCGATGGAAGGGGAAGACGGGGTTGACAGTGAAGTAGTAAGAGGGGTCTTGCAGTGCAGGAAGGTGGGAAAGAGAATCATCACATCACCCACATTCTTCCTTCTTTGGACTTTACCCACTTATGAAGCTATAATCGAGAGGGAGAGGGGGGCCATAGATACAGGTCCACCATGAGAGAGGGATCCGATGCAGGTATATCAGGGAACTTCCTACCTAAGCTTTTTATACGGATCTCAAGTGTATCTCGATCTTCGGGTTTGGAGTTTGGCCATCGCTAGATACGGTCGTATAATGATATAGTTGCGGAAAGGGGAACCTTATATTAGGAGACATAACTAAAAGAATTCCACAATACTTCTATTTGGTGGTGAAACAAAGAAATTTCACGCGAAAGATTTTGTGGATCGACATGAAAGTACTCAATATTACATCACGCACCTAATGGGTTAACTAGTTGTGAAGTGTCAAGTCATGTGATATTCATTATGTAATTTACATGTTACTTCCTCCAGTGGCGTCTGTATATAATCATTATTTTGCTCGATCCAAATACGCCGGTTGAGTCTTTTTTTTTTTTTTTTTTCTCAAGCAAAAGTTATTGATAACAATATCAGAGGCGCTTCTATTGAGACTAATGCTAAATTGAGTGACACGGATGAGACTCCAAACTCGAGATGTGATTCAAACACACACAAATCTGGATGATAGAATGATAGATACGAAGTATTTGTACGTAGAGACACATTAATTTCAAGACTCTAATGGTAGATTAGATATGGCAATCGAGACTTGAATCGCTTGTCCTAGAGAAATAAGACACACTCACATGTTCCCTGTCTAAAGTTGAATGAATGGCCCCCGTGAGTCAAGCTTTCGGGGACCCAATTGGGATTGCTTGGATGTTACACCTTCACAGACATTATGAAGATCTATTAACGACGGAGGACCACAAGCTTGCTGGCTCACTTTTCAGCATACTTTCGTCCTATTATCTTCTCACGAATCGAAAGAAGACTAGGAGCAAGAGAGAAGAAGGGAAGAATGGTCAAAGGAGGAGAAAAACTATAGGAGACTTTTTCTGTGTTACTATAGGAGACTTTTTCTGTGTTCTATTCGATTCCTTTACTGCGTACAAAACATGTAAATATAGTACAGGAGGTGTACAAAAGAAATGAAAATATATTCAATGAATCAATCTAATATTTGATTAATCCAATCTAATCCTTGATTAATTTGATGAATCAATCTCAATTAGTAAAGATTTTGTCCAGCTCGAGTATATCTTTCAACACTCCCCCTCAAGTTGATGGCTTGTAGATGTCCAAGACGTCTAGCTTGCTCAATAGATATGCGTGTTGTCTCTGACAAAGAGGTTTGGTGAACACATCTGCAGGTTGTTCAGTGGTTCTAATTCCTCTTATTTCAATCACTCATTCTTGAATCTTGTCTCGAGTGAAATGGCAATCCACTTTTATATGTTTTGTTCTTTCATGCACTATGGGATTTGCTGCAAGATTGAGAGCCGCATCATTGTCGCAAAACAATTTTGTTGGTCCCTGCACTTGTATTCCAAGGTCTTGAAGTAAGTCTTGTATCCAGACCATCTCGTAAGTGGTCTTTTCCATGGCTCGGTATTCCGCTTTAGCTGAGGATAGTGAAGTAGTTGCTTGTTTATTTGTCTTCCATGAAAGTAGAGATTCTCTTAGCTTAGTGCAGAAACCAGTGATGGATCTTCGACTCATGGGACAAGTTGCATAGTCTATATCACAATAAGCTGTCATCTCCATGTTACATTTTCTAGAGAGAAGAATCCCAAGCCCTGGGCATCTTTTCAAGTATTTTACGACCTTCAGAGTAGTATTCATATGAGATTGTTTTGGATTGTGCATAAACTAACTCAGCATCAGTACTGCATAACATATATCAGGCATGGTCATAGTCACGTATATGAGTTTCCCAACGAGCTTCTAATAACTTGATGGATCTCTAAGTCTAGGATCTTCATTTTGAGATGACCCCTTATCATGTTCTGGTGTAGTAAATTTGATGTTATGCTTGATTGGAATAACAGCAGGTTTGCATCTTGATAGCCTGGCTTCTGATATGATTTCCAGTACAAATTTCTGTTGGTTGAGGGAGATTCCTTGGTCGGATCAAGCAATTTCAATTCCAAGAAAATACTTCGGTTATCCCAAGTCCTTAATATGGAATGTGGAATTCAAATACTCCTTAAGGCTCTCTATGGTAGCTTTGTCGTTCCCCATAATGAGAATGTCATCAACATATATCATCAAGTAATTAGATGACATACCTTTTGTCCACGTGAATATGGAGTGATCATACCTAGATTGCTTGAAACCTACTGTTGTGAAAGCATGAGCAAACTTGGGGTACCACTACCTAGAAGCTTGTTTGAGGCTATACAGAGATTTGCGAAGACGACATACTTTATTTTCCCACTATCTCCATAAACCCTGAGAAATATCCATATAGATTTCTTCATCCAAGTCCCCGTGAAGAAATGCATTATGTTCGTCCATTAGGTGTAGTGGCCAATCGCGGAGAGCAGCTACTGACAAGAAAGAACGAACTATCACATCTTTGGCTACGGAGAGAAGATTTCATGGTAGTCAAAACCTTTTCGCTGTGTAAATCCCTTAGCCACTAATCGAGCCTTGTATCGTTCAATTGAACCGTATGCTCGATACTTAATTTTATACACCCATTTGCAGCCAATTGGTTTTCGATTTAGAGGTGGTGTCACAAGCTCCCATGTCCGATTTTCTATTAAAGCCTGCAATTCAACTTCCATAGCTTTTTGCCATCGTGGATCAATAGATGCTTCATCCTAACTAGGTGGTTCTCGCTCTTCTGAGATATGGCTAATGCAACATCTATGTTCTGGAGAGATTGATGGAAGGAAACATAAGATTATATAGGATAAGTGATACCTGGAGCATTGAGTGTTGCACAAACGTAATCATTGGTCCATGTTGGTGGACGGGAGATTGGACTTGATCGTCGTGGAGGATCCTGTTGTGGTGGAGATGATAATGATTCTTCCACAGTGGCATTTGGTGAAGAACTAGACTTCAATGGGCATAATATTGGAAGATAGTTCCTCAGTTGTAGCTGGAGCAAAAACCTCATCCAAAGTTGGAGCTAACGTTGGAGCAAAATTTGAAGTCTTCGGAGGTGTCGTAAGAACATATTCAAAATCTGAAGATAATACTTCCTCATATAAGAAACGACGTGAATTATCCATAGTATCCAGATCTTCCTTTAAGTACCCATCCGCATGGATTGGAAATACTTCTTCATGAAAAACAACATCTATGCTTATGAAAAATTCACTTGTGGAAATTTTAAGGAGACGATATCCTTTCTTAAATTCAAGTAGCCATAAATACACAACGTCGGGCACGGGGACCCATCTTGTCCTAAGGACCCATTGTGGTGACATAACATAAACAACCAAACACTATTAAGTGTTCCAGCTCTAGTTTCTTCCCATAAAGCAATTCAAATGGAGTTTGTTCGCCAAGAATTCGAGTGGGCATACGATTTATTAGATAAATTGCCGTAATCACACAATCACCCCAAAAATTTTCTAGAATAGTCGCTTGGAATTTTAGTGCACGCGCTACTTCTAGAAGATGGCGATGCTTACATTTCACCACCCCATTCTGTTGTGGGGGTATAGGTGCGTGAGAGAAGAAGGGAAGAATGGTAAAAAGGAAGAGAAAAACTTTGGGAGAATTTTTTTGTGTTCTATTCGATTCCTTTACTGTGTATAAAACCTGTAAATATAGTACAGAAGAAGTACAAAAGAAAGGAAAATATATTCAATAAATCAATTTAATATTTGACTAATCCAACTAATCCTTGATTAATTTAATGAATCAATCTCAATCAGCAAAGATTTCATCCAGCTCGAGCACATCTTCCAACACGAATCACCTCTCTCTTCCCCACGATCTTCCCATATTCGCGATCTGCTTCGAACATCATAATCTAAGCTGTATCATCACAGAACTTAACTTTTATCTTGTGAAGGATTCCCTGATGTTAAACCACGACAAAAAAGGAGGGGGGGGGACTATAGAATTTCCGAACATATGTGAAATTGTCAATTAGATGTTCACTGTTACCGCGTTGATCTCAGATGATGACGCGTTCTTGGGATGTTTGTCTCGCGATTGTTTTGGAGCTGCCGGCCTAAGTTGAGAAGATTCTAATGTATGAATTTTGAGGGTTAGACAAGAAGAGGTGAAGATGGGTACGGAATGATGAAGGTGGCCCCCCTCCCTCCCCCTACTTTTTTCACTCCTTGATAATGAAACGCATCGGTAGTTAAAAGGGCAAAAGGTGGGCGGGGGGAGCTGAAAAGGAAAGTTGAGGACACGAACGCTCACGCGCACAAACTCCGATGGCAAAATTGTCTGTGCTGCCTCTCCATGCTCGATGAAAGCTTAATGATTTCAGTCCCCCTTGAATTGGGGGCCAATCATGCCCAATGATCGCCACCAACAATCATCTCGGCACTTGCCGTATGCTTCACTTCATGTCCTTCCCGCTTCGGCTAAGGGATGAAGAAAAAGAAAGAAAAAAGAAAATGAAAAAAGAAAAAAAAATTGAAATATAAAAAATATTTCTAATTTCGATTTTTTATAATTTTTTTTTTATAAAATTAAAGAAGGCCATGGCTCATGGGTTGAAAGTAGGTCTAAATAGATTATTACTAATAACCCATTTAGACCCATTTATTTTTATGCTTTACTTTTTCAAACCCATTTTTTATCCATATTTAACTGTCACTTGACCCATATATGACCCATTTAACTAAAAATGGCTCATACTATGTGTTTATGACCCATATTGTCATGAAAGTGGGTCTAAATGGGTTATTACTAATAACCCATTTAGACCCATTTATTTTTGTGCTTTACTTTCTCAAACCAATTTTTGACCCATATTTAACTTTCACTTGACCCATATATAACCCATTTAACTAGAAATGAGTCATAATATAGGTTTATGACCCATATTGCCACCTCTAGGGAAAAGGAACGAAGAGGGTGAAATAAATGGGTGGGGGGACTTTTTTGGGTCAGAAAATAAAAGCATTGAAATAATCTTATTTTTGGAGGGGTGGGGGTTGGTAAAAAATAAATAAAATAAATGAGATTAAAAAGTGATTTCGAAAAATAAAAATATTGAATGTTAAATAATAATAAATTTTGATCATTATAAAATATCATAAATTTTATAAATAAGTTAATCTACTCTCTTGTTAATTATTAGTTTTATCAATAATTTTTGTTAAAGTTAACTTATTTATTTATTTATAAATTTGAATCAAATTAATTAAAAAAATATTTATTTAATATATAACGTGTCGGAATTTTTATTTTGAGAAATGACGTGTTGGCATGTCATGTCGCGTGTCGCGTGTCCATGTCGATACTACTTAACTGACAAGTGCGTTTGCGCCATCTTCACATGGGAACTCCTTGTTAACGTTTTCTGAAACATCCCTCTCTTCTTTTCAACAAAGACGAGCGTGGGTAGTCGTTGTCTCAATGCAGGTAGACCCAGCGATGCGATTTAGACAGGAGGGGGACGCGGTGAAAATTTATGGTGATGTTTATTTCAAGGAAACCTTAATATGGAGAATATTTTGTGAAAATTAACTCCTTGCATCGCTTACAAAACTGAATTAATTATTAATAATTTCATAACCTATGAAAATAATCAATGATAAATTGTTATCTATGATGAAAAAGTTTTTATTCACTAATTTTTCTAAGCTATATAATTAATTAAAATTTGAAAAATGCTTTTTAAATCTCGATTTTTTTGTCAAACAAACACATCCTCAATATCTAAATATTTTTTGAAGAAAATAGTCAAATTGCCTTTGCATCGATATAGTGTTAATCAAAGCCCAAAGTCGCCTGTTAAATGCCTTACAGTTTATCATATGATTCGTTCCTCATATCGTGGAAAATCAGCAATTTTGGAAGTCGCAACATCTCCAAGTATTAAGTTGGCCTGACAATTGACTTGGGCACTGTTAGACGAGAGCCCTTTAATTTTCGGAACAGATGATTAAACCTCGAAGGTTGGTAACCAGAGTTAGCTAGTCTTGGTGGGATTTTCTTTTTTCTTTCTCAATCGTGTGTTTAATCGCTAAAGGGAATTGTGACCTTAGGGAGTTTTCCACACAGTTGCAGCGTTGATTACGTTTTATCTTTTTGGGTCAAAAGCGTTGATTGGTTTTGACCGTCGGTATCTTGATGACGTTCTAAATAATGAATAACCACAGAAAACAACGTAACCTAACTTGTCGCTAAGTTTAACGTAGCACCGAATGTACATTATCAAAAGGGAGTACCAAGTGGTCCTATTTTGTCTCATTCCAGCAAAATTTGCTCTCCACACGTTATTCAAGTGTTGACCGTGGAAGGTTATTCTATCCTAAAGGAAGATTCCTAAGGAATAAATGATTTAAAAAATATTTTATCAAAAACGATATCAATATCCCTTAAAAAAATTAGTCAATGAATTATTTTTTTATTATCAGTAACAATTTAGGAATAAATATATGCGTGAATAATAAAAATATTTTTCGTTGATTTATTTTGTAAGAGAAATGAATGATAGTTTTTAAAAATATTTTTAAATTTTAGCGTAACAAACTTACCTGAAAATATGTGACTTTTTTCTTCCTATTTTCATATGATCTCCGTTTAAGACGGGTTTAGGACAAACGGCACGGTCGAGGTCGAATGCCGCCTCAACTGCTCCGGCCTTTTCCTCTTCCTTTCTTCACGACTCTATATTATAAAGTCATTTAAATAAAGCAGTGAAATGAGGAAAAAGGAAAGCCTCGTCGCCGTTTCCGCTTTTTGACAATAATTAGCGGCCATTTATTTATTTATTTATTTTATCTTGAGGGCAAAAAAATACTGTGCTAGTGGGTTCAGGTAACCGTGATGTCAGGCTGGAGTATGCAAATGGGAAAACGCACGTCATCTTTGGACGGCAAGCGAAGCTGAAAATGTGGAAAATGAAAAATCGTAAGAAATATGGACCAACTTGTAATTACCTTTTTCTTTTTTTGTCAAACTCAAATTTCGTGCCTATTTATTAGACCTATGTCGTGACCTATCATTGGGGAGAGGGAACATGTCCCAAACCCATACCTAGCATGATATTGGGGTATTTTTTAGAATTTTGTAAAAAGGAGTCGTCACTAGCTTATTGGGGTCGGCTAGAAACCAAGTGAGGCATGAAAGTGTACCTCACTTTCTACGCAATCAGAGAATTTAGGATCGGGGACTTGATTACACAAATTGACCAACTAGTGCCATTTCGGTACCTAATCTTGTTCATTTTAAGACTAAAAAATTTTTGTCAGGTAGTTTGGATTGATTTTTATACCTATCCACTAACAT
Organism: Eucalyptus tenuipes; assembly: GCA_014182365.1. NCBI lineage: Eukaryota > Viridiplantae > Streptophyta > Magnoliopsida > Myrtales > Myrtaceae > Eucalyptus > Eucalyptus tenuipes. Next base: position 22,598,986 of record CM024538.1, on the reverse strand, counting down.
GTGAAGTGATCATGCAGGTGCGCAATTATTAAAATAATAATCATAGCTACAAATATCCTAATTGTAGTAAAATTGAGCACGTGCAATTAAACATCATAGGATATGCAAATTAAACATGCGATATAATCAATATACGAGCCAATAAAGGCCTAATTATACTAAGAAGACAAGAGATGACAATTCCCAACCAAACCCTACATTTTTAAATTTTCGATTTTTTTAATTTTTTTAATTTTTTAAATTTTTTTGAAAAAAATTTTTTTTTTTTTGGCTAATCGAGTTGGGCCTGGTCTGACCCGACCAGGGTTCGGCCCGGTCGGCATGGGTTGGGTCCGATTGGGGGGATGGCCAGTTGGCCCGCCCGAAAAGGGTAGGGCCCCACCAGTGGTCGGGCCTTTATTTGAATGCGGTTTGGGCCCGATCAACGGGCCCAAACCTTTGTGCAAAAAGGTTCCCCGCGGGCCCTCAAAAGCAAATAACTAAATCCAGCCCAAGAAAACAAAACCAGCCCAACACGCCAAATTCATCTCAGCCCAAAGAGTGAAACAAGCCCGACCCGGTTTGGGGTTAAACCCCTACGATTGGAGGCACCTATTATACTCGGCCATGACCTGATTTTGTGCCCTCTTCTCTAGGGCTTCTTCGCGGCGTAGAAGGAGGACGTTCGGGGATGCCGGCGACTTGGTAGCGGCGGCACAGTGGGCGCTGGATGACAGCAGCAGCAGCAGGAATGGCGATGGCGGCTCGGACAGCGTCGGGCAGTGGCTTAGCGAGGATCAGCATGCAGCACATCGAGACGGAGGGTGGCGGCGGCTCGAACAGCATCGGGTAGGAGGGCAGCGGCTCGGACGACGTCAAGTTAGGGCGGCGAGCTTGGGATAGCAGAGCTCGAGACTGGGGGTGCTCGACACGGCTCGACGAAAATCAACAAGCAGCGCATCGAGATGGAGGGCGGCGACGGCTCAGACGGCGTCGGGCAGGAGGGCAACGGCGCAAACGGCGTCAAGTTAAGGCGGCGAGGCCTCCTCTCTCCTCGGCCGCCGTCCTCCTCCCCCAAAATTTTTCTCTCTCCTTCAAGCTCTCTCTCTTCTTGAGCTCTCTCTTTCTCTCTCTCTCGCTCCTCCGTTTCTCGAGCTTTCTCTCTCTCGCTGCCCCGTTTCTCTCTTCTACTCTCTTCCTCTTTCTTCTTTTTCCAAGTCTCCCCGCAAGCGAGGATGGAAGGAGGAGGGAGAAGGCTGGGGCCGGGCCGCGCGGGGAAGGAAAGAAAAAAGGTGGGCTGGCCAAGGTCGGATCCGCCCGACGCGGCCCCTTCCACTTTTTTTTTTTTTCTTTTTTTTTTTTAAAAATTGATTAATGTTTTAATTTTTTTAATTTATTTTTAATTTTATATATATTTGAAAACATAAATTAGGTGTCAACAACCGTCCCTCTTTGAATGTAGCCTCGAAGAGGTTGCATTCAAAGACAGAAAACACATAAATTATTTCGACGGTAGAAAGACCCTGGGTGCATAGGCATGTATCAGGTCGACGGAAAGGACTCATAACTATTTAAGCATGTCTTGTTAATAAGAGGAAGAAAGACCTCGGGCTACAGAAGTACGCTGTGTCATAAGAAGAAAGAGAGACTCCGGGCTACAAAAGTACGCCGTGTCATAAAAAGAAAGAAGACCCCGGGTTACAAAAGCACGCCTTGTCATAAGAAGAAAGAGAGACCTCGGGCTACAAAAGCATACCGTGTCATAAGAAGAAAGAGAGACCTCGAGCTATAAAAGCACGTCGTGTCATAAGAAGAAAGAAGACCCTGGGTTACAGAAGAACGCCATGTCATAAGAAGAAAGAGAGACCCCGGGCTATAAAAGCACGCCGTGTCATAAGAAGAAAGAAGAGCCCAGGCTATAGAAGCACGCCGTGTCATAAGAAGAAAGAGAGACCCCGGGTTACAGAAGCACGTCGTGTCATAAGAAGAATAAAAGACCTCAGGCTACAGAAGCACGCTGTGTCATAAGAAAAAAGGGAGACCCCGAGCTACAGAAGCACGCCGTGTCATAAGAAGAAGGAAGACCCCGGGCTACAAAAGCACACCGTGTCATAAGAAGAAGGAAAGACCACGGGCTATAGAAACACGCCGTGTCATAAGAAGAATGAGAGATTCCGGGCTATAGAGGCACGCTGTGTCATAAGAAAAAGGAAGACCCCAGACTATAGAAGCACACTGTGTCATAAGAAGAAAAAGAAGGAAGTCTCACCATTTAACAACAGGTTTCGACCAGGCTAAAAATACATGATTTTGAGGAAAATCCATGAACCTTGTAGATGACATGGTTTAAGGCTGATCATGAACCTTTGGAGACGGCATGATTTAAGGCTGATCATGAACTTTTGAAGACGGCATGGTTTAAGGCCGACCGTGAACCTTTGAAGATGACATGGTTTAAGGCCGACCATGAACCGTTAGTTTTTGGGGAAGTACCCGCTAACTCCTTGAAACCACATGGCTTCACTGAGGAATCCTGTCAAACTCAACTTGAGCAAATGTCATTATGGATGTTATCAAGAGACGTATTGACAATGTTGCAGCATTAATTGAACAAGCTAATCAAGTTAGGTCTGACCGCCTTTAAAAAAATATTTGATGTCAATCAGTATCATGTGGCGCAAAATTGTCATCGTGTTGGGGGATGTATCATTAGTCATCAAATTCTCTAGGAGTCAAGTTCTTATCAGAATGGCTACGACTCATGAAAAAGGCTCATTAAGCATGCCAAACTAGAGCTTCTTAGTCAGAAAGGGTTTCTCACATATTCTTAATAAAATGGTTGCTTGATCCCATCCATTCGCGTGGGAAGTAACTGATTATTGATGGTATCTTGCATAACCTATATCAAAGGCTATTAGAAACATTTACGATGAGCATAATATGATCGATTAAAAAGGTCTTTTGAAAGGACAGCAATGTAGGTTTGGTCATGGGCTTACACAAAGGGATTATTGCTTTGAGGCTAATAAAGGAACATTTGTCGCTATCTTCATCGGGTTTACAAGTCGAGAACTTGGAAGATAAGATAAGATAGAATTACTTTCACTCCTTCAAGCAGCAGCTTCTTTGTGGCATTCTTATTTTCACTCAAACCATCCCAATCAGAAAAGACTTCGGAAGAGGGTTGTAATGTTGGCTTAGGAGAGGCTCGTAAGGCTTAAAACTTTCAATAAGGTTTTTAAGAGTCAGCGATCATCATGGTATCGTGACCAAATCACCAGATCTTTCGAGATCGTTTGGCTTGTGAACACAGCACATCTCGAAAATCCCTTGGCTAATCATTTTTGCATGGAAACTTCGCTCATTTCTCTAATTTCTTTTGCCCTTGTGATGATTTTTTTTACACAAGCACTTGGACTTTGATAATTTTTCTTTCACATAAGATGCAACCTTTTGGCTCTTTTTCTTGACGAACATTTGCCTTACTTTTATTAGGCTCATTACTTTTTCATGCCCCATAATTTATCGAACTTTTTGCTCTTTGAACTTTTGGAACTCTTATGACTTTCGAGATGCTTTTCACGTTTTCTTGTAACTGTCAATTGTATTTGGTCAATCCTTATGCCTTGCCCCAATGAAGGGAGATGATACCGCTCGGGATATAGAAATGAACAATCAGGCCCAAATTGGTTAAAGCAACGGGTATCAGTGTTTGGGTAGAGAAGGAAATGTTCTTCTTCACGCTCAGATGAAAATTCATCTGAAGCTATCACCAGAAGATTGATGCAAGTGAAAGTAATAGAATCTTTCTCAATCTTTCACTCTACAACACGATTGTAACCCCCTATGCTGCCCCAATATAGGGTCGTTCTCGACAAGGGTACTTTGAAGGATCATCTTTTTTTGGCCCAAAGGGGTAACAAGAGATTAGTGCAATACTTGAGATTGATGAAGAAAATGCCTTTTTCATTTCGATATTTGTGTTCAATGCGAATGAATCATTCGTCCTAAGAGAAGGTCGCTTTTCACTCAACTCTCAAAAGTGTTTGAAGGACGTCTTTGGAAATGACTTACCTTTTTTCATCCTAAGCACTTCTTGTTTGGCATGGTTAACGTCTCCATTTCACTCTGTCAAGATCATCTGAGTAGATCAATCTCCTTAGGGAAATTTGATTCAAAATGAATAACCCACAAAATGAGAAAACAATTTTGAGATAAAAATGATGCTCAAAAAGTTTGTAGAAAGTTTTTTTTTTCTTAATTATTCATTTTTGTGCTTGTCTCTAGGAAAACGCCAAAGGTTCTTTTTTGTAAAGGAAATTCTTCATTTTTTTTCTTCTTTTTTTGAGAAGAATGGTACTTACTTGCGGCATAGTGACTCGGTAACCCTGTAAAGAATGTGTAAGAATATGTTAGTGCAAAAGTATTTAGGGATTGAAATGTTGGAAACGATACATTATTACCCTTCACTCGCTTTTATCCTTTGAGTGCTAACATTTCTTGGATTCACCCTTATGGATATTTGGTAACTCAACATTACCCTTTACTTGCATTTGCCTTTAAGTGTTTGATATTTTCGGGAGAAGTACACTATCAGTGCCAAAACTTGTGTACGTCGCTCACTTTGGTGCAAAAAATATCTGTTGGATCACCTAAGTGCCAACAAATTTGAAAAACGATCATTTCAGTGCCAACGCCGATGAAATTGGTCAGAATTCTGACGTGACACTTTTATTAATTTTTGAAGCCGACGTGACTCGTCGGAGAGTACAGTCAGCCATCCAAACAACAAAACGACGCCGTTTCGTGTCTTCCCCCAACTTAGAAACCATAAATCCCCACACAGAGAGAGAGAGAGAGAGAGAGAGAGAGAGAGAGAGAGAGAGAAGGAACGTCATCTTCTTCTTCCTCGAAGACCAACACCAGTAGCGGCACCAGCAATGGTACCTGCAGCAGCACAAGCAACGGCACCGGCATCACCACCACCATCACCAGCGCACTAGCGACACCTTTGACCCCTCTTCTTCCTCCTCCTCCTCCGCCCTTGCTTCCTATTCTTGCTACCACTTCTTGCTTGATCAATAATCTCAATCTCTCCTCGCTCACCTGGTCGAGCAACTACAATGGTGGCGAAGCAATGGTGGCTGAGCGATGGCGGGCGAACGACGGTGGCCGAGCGATGGCGGGCGAATGACGGTGGCTGAGTGGTGAGCAACGGAAACCCTAATGTTAATCCCCGAAACCCTAATTTCAATCCCCATGAGCTATACGGCATCGTTTTTGTGAGGATGTCCATGTATAACGGCAAAACAACGTCGTTTCTTGAGGAGGATGGAAAACGACGTCGTTTTAAAGCCACCGCGATTTTTTTTTTTAAATATAAAAGCCACATAATTAATCTGGCCGGAATCTCTTGCTGGTGGCACCAAAATGATTGTTTTTTCTTCGATTTGGCACTTAAGTGATCTGACAGAAACTTTTGGCACCAAAGTGAGCGCCGTACACAACTTATGGCACTGATAATGTACTTCTCCCGATATTTTCCTTGAAAGGAGAGGGATTTGTCATTGTTTCTACATTTGAGGATATTGTTCTTTAGATGCTTTGCCCATTTATTGCATGATTCCTTGATGGAGGACGCTGCTTATATGGTCAAGGTGCAACATTTTCCCCAGTTTATCACCCTGTGAGAAGAGGAGATGAAATGGGTTATTTCCATACTTAATTAGGTTCAACTGAGGAACGATACATCATTTCTTGATGAATTTGACAATATTGTTCCAGCACACTTCATTGGTGGGGGGAAGGAGAGATTTTTCTCTAAATCAAATGTTGCTCTCCCACTCTTTATTTGACAAACATTTGTTCTGTTCGAGTCTGTCCTGTACCAAAAAAAAGAATATGTCATTTTTTATGCTAAGAATCAAGTTTAGGAACGAAATACATCCTTTTACGAAATCGGGCGATCAACATCCCAAGGTATCTCTTATGGAGGAAGGGATAATATTGCCCCTCTATTTCATTTGAATATTTCTTTGTTTAAGATGAATAGGACTTAATAATGCTCCATCGCATTTGTTGGAACGTTACAAAACTTGGTATTCTTGATGTCTCCTTGACAATGAAAAGAAATTCATGTCAGAAATGGTATCAGAAATGGATAATTGGAATCGATACAGTTTACTCTTCCTTTGAATTCGTCTTTTTGGATGCTTGGCAACTCCCTTCATTTGTCTCATCATGCAAAGTGAATGAGATCAATGGGCTATTTTGGCACCTAAGGCATTTGCATCATTTCTTCCAAATAAAGAAACTTCCTAGAACGGAATTCAACTTCGTTCCACCTCCATGGAAGATTGGCGCCAACGAAGCCTCGACGCATGCTTGCTCCTCGAGTTCCATGAGCTTACACTTTTATCTTTTAGAAGGGGCAAATGCCAATTTCAAATAAACTCCTCATTCTTCCTGAGAAAGCGACCACGCGAAGAGAGGGCCTTGAGCAGAGATTTCTCGAAATTCATTTTCAAAACATTTTGAAGGTAGACGTAAAGGTTTGCTCGAAACACTTCTGAGTTTTTTCTTTTTTCTCTCTTTTTTATTTTTATTTTTTTTAAAGGATAATTTTCGCGAAATTGAATTCCATCATTAAAAAAAATGTGAGTCGCATGATTTACAAAAGCATCAATTGGATTCGCAATCAAAACCCAAAGTAGAAAACACGATTCTTAACAGGAATAAAAATAATGATAAAATACAAGAAATTCTTGCATAGTTAAAAGTAAAAATCAACTCTTGTCCTAACTCTAGAATTCACTTCTCTATGTGGTCGAACACGAGAGTGTCAAGAAGCATCACACATAACCTGCAAAAAGATGACAATGTCAGCATGTGAATGAGAAAATGATCTCTCGATGAGGTCGCTTCTTACAACAAAATTGAGGCGACGGTACATGCCCCATAGTCCTTATTACGGGGTTTTAGTATTTCGCCAAGATTTTATCATAAGAGTAGGGGCATCATTAAAAGATCGATCGACGGCTATCAATCGAGTATCCACTCTATTCCAAAATTTTCATATGCAAAAATGGCGTTGATCCCCAAGCTAGAAGAGCTGATACTTGACGATTTACCAAGGCTTGAGAGCTTCTCGCCCACGAATTGTGCCTACAGATTCCCATCAATGGTGTGTATTGTCATCTCGAAGTGTCCCAAGACAAATATATTCTGCAAGGGTGCCTTGAGGACACCAAACCTAAATAAAGAACTCCTCTTCAAAGAGGATGATGAAGGACGTTGGGAGGGTGACCTTAATACTACCATCCAAACCTTATCAGCTTGAAACGATCTACAACGAATTCAGTAAGGCAGGTGAATCTATTTGCTTAATCGTGTTTGCCTGAATCAAGTGCCAAAAGGAAGAAATTTGCATTCTTCGAATTCTATATCGGCTCATATGAAGTCAGTCTTTCTGAAAAGAATGATCGACTGTGTTTTAAAGGAATTGTCAAACGATTCAACAATTAGGGCCTGTTGAGCACTTACTCATCCTTACATTCTAGCTGTTTGATGAAATGCTTAGCATGACCTCTGTCAGTGCAGCTTCGAAGATTGTGAGGTTTTGTTGTATGGCGATGTGTTCTTTCCCACCTCTATAGTTAATCTTGAGGATTGTCAGTAGTTAGACATGTCTTACAGATAATAGTTGTTTCTTTCAAGTGTCATGCTCACTACAATCTAAGTGGCTGCTTTCATTTGCTAGAAAGTGTCTCAAGTAAGAAGATGTTGAATGGAGCCTTTTGCAACGTGTTCACTAATAGTGTTCTAATCATGGTGTTGATGCCTCTTGAGATGGCGTCTTTGTGCCTACATGTGGTATTCACAATGGGCAGATGCTTCATTGAATGTTTCATTCTTTTTCTAGTTTGGAATGTCCTCTCTATGTCATTTCCTTGATAATGGTACTGGTGCAGCATAATGGTTGGAATGTGGGTGTGCTCTATCCTTTATCGAATTGTATAGAGATTTTGTATGAGTGTTGGCTTGTGGGCAGCATCGTTTAGCACCAAGCTGTTTTTTGGAGTTAGACCATTTGGATGATGACAACAACAGCCATACACTGACCAAAAGGGGAAGAAGTCCAAGAATCCAAATAAGCAGGTGTCCTTCAAGTAGCGGAACATAGCCTACATGGAGCCATTCACGCTAAATGTTTTCATCTCCAAGCGCCTCATCTCGGCTTCACTCACTCAGAGGGTCACGTGCAAGCAGATCGCCATTGCAAGTACCAATTCTAAAGACATCAGAGCCGTGCTCAAGTCTCAGTCGAACATACCAGCATGTTTGGCTGTAGGTCGGGTTTTAGCAGATTGGGCAAGGGAAGCTGATGTGTGCAAGCTTCCTATACTCCACGAGAGAGGGACAAGTTTGAAGGGAGAACCAGGGCAGTAGATCAATCTCTGAGTGACAATGGCATTGATATTACAATTTAACTGTTTTTATCTCCTTCATCACGATCTTGTTAATGTGCACTACTCTTAATAGGAAGATACTGACATCTTTGACATTGTTTTGAGAATATGCAAGATGTAATGTTGGTTCTTTTGCTGCTCTTGAAACGTTTTGGATGTCCAATTTACTCCTAGCAAAATGAGGTAACTTTTGTTTTGAGAAATCTATACACAAAATGGAGAGAATTTGATTAAAAATGCAATTTCAATTTTTGTGCTCCAATGTATAATCGGAACTTGAAATTTTTGTTTTTTTTTTTTTTTTTCAAAATGCGATTTTGAGTCCATAACTAGAAATTTAAACAAAACCATGTGTTCAGCAGAGCCAAATCAAAGCGTTTAGAACTTGCATTCAATGTTCACTTATCAAGAGTAATTGCCAATTACACCAAGGGCATTCGATTGATTTCCGTGAATTTCAAGATGAAAATTCAATTTCAAAAAAGCGAATAATAAAAAAAGGAGGAATGACACTTACAGTGGGTGACAAATTTTCTCTCTCTCTCTCTCTCTCTCTCTCTTTTTAATTACATAGACATACACATGAGATTTGGTTTGATTTCTACTATATATGTGACATCCTGATTTTCCTATTTCTGTTTGTAATAATATAAGACGGGCATTTTATCTTTGCACATATAGTTCTTTTCCTTGAGTCGGTCACTCATGTGAAAACTAGTCTATCAGGTGAAGCCGGTAAAAGATTCTAATGCATCGGACTCGAGAATTTGACTAGGAAACGACCTTTCGACCGAGCAAATCTGCAAGGGTCATTTTGGCACAGTTAAAAATCGATTAGAGACCAGAGATAGGTCGACTCGACAGAGGCGTGTGATCAAGTGTGGGTGATTCCACCAGATCACACAATTCTTGTCGGTCGGCACTGGACCGGCTTTTCTGTCGATTGGGTCCCCTGTGTCACATATTTGAAACCTTGAGATTACCACGACAACCGAGAGTCGCCAATGTGTTGAAGATGTATATTGTGGCTTGAAAATAATCAACCACAGGTCAAATGCATGAAAAATTCTAAAAGCTACCCGGTAGGTTAGGACGCGCTAATATTGTGCCGGAGTGAAATTAACCGTGAAATTGAAAGCGAATTCAGAAATTGGGAGTCATGTTGTGTCACAAATATTATTAGGAGCATTGGATTAATTTATGGACTTTAATTGGGCTCAATTGGAAGAGAATTGTTTGGAATTGAAGAATTTATTGTACAAGATTTTATGCCCCGACGGAAAATGAAATTGAACCTATTGGATTAAGGTTGTGGGAGATTGGAGATAGTGGAAGATGACATCAGGTGATGTCATGGTGGTTGGAGCCAAGTGATGTGAGCTTGACAAGTGGAGGGTGGAGATTGAATCTCCAAAAAGGGCCAATCAACTCCATCTTCAAGCTTGGGAAAGAGAGAAGGGGGGGGAAGCTGAATCCGGTTGTAAGGGGAGTCCGAACCAGCGGCTCGTCCGACGCCGCCACCATTTGTCCGCCATTCGTCGCCGTCGTCGCCGTCCGCGCGCACAGCTCGCGTGCTCGCTCGCCGCGCGCCCGGCTCGCCGGCCGGCTCGCGCTCGGCCCGAGCCCCCGGCTCGTCGTCCGCCATCCCAAGCCGCCGTCGTCGCCGGGGTCGCCGGAGACCCGCCGGAGTCGCCGCCGGCCTCCACCCGAGCGGCCGCCGTCCTCTCCGCCGATTTTTGCTCTCGAACCGCCGCCAAAGCTCCTCCGTTTAGCCTTGGATAGTGGTCGGACTTCCAACCTAGATCTAGAACTTCAAGGCCTATTTCCGAGCTCTTCCGGTCCCCCTTTGGCCTTGCCCCGAGGAGGTTTGTCGTCGGGCTCGCCGTCCTCTTCGTCGGGAACTCGTCGGAAAGCGATTCCGGTAAGTTTAACTCACTAAATCTTGATTAAAGGGTTAATGATGCCCTAAGTGTGCTTATTCTAAGTTAAGTAAGCTTAGGTGGTTAGATTAGTTTATTTTAATTGTGGATTAGATTAGGGGGTGTGATTAAATTAAAGTATGTTTAATTAGAGTTAATTGAGTGGTTATATTATAATAACCCTTGATGAGACATAAAAGGGTTTATTTTTGATTTAATTAAATGTTTCGAAATTATGGAATTTTAATAATATATTATATTCCGAAATTATTAAAATATTATTATTTATAAAAAAATTTCGAAAAATTATTTCGACCTCAATTGCTTAGAATTTCGTCGATCATTTGCTTTGTGCATCTAGAATTTGAATTTGATGAATGGATGTGGCAAATTGAGTGTTGATTGTGATAAATAGGGATTTTATTCATAAAAACCCAAGTGTTGGGTTTTGATGCAAAAATTGGATTTTTAAGGATTACTATTGTAATTGGAGCATTTGAGTGAAATGCAGGGTGTCCGGGGGTCAGTATTGAATTTTCGTGTGCTGGTTGAAAGACTCGGGTCACAGTAGTGGCTAGGCCAACTGAACCTGTTTTCCTTTAGGATCGCCGTCAACGTAGTGACGAGGCTCGGGTCGTAGTAGAGGCTAGGCCAACTGGACCTATGCTCCTTCGGGAATGCCGTCGACGTAGTGACGAAGCCGCGCTCCAAGGGGGAGAGGCGATGCCTGGCATTAATGTCAGTAGATAGCCGAACTGCGAGTAGGCTATGCCCTTGTGTGGCGGTGAATAATAATTTGAATGCGTGTTGAGTGCGATTGTGGTTTATATGAAAGTGATGGCGTTCCAATTGTTTAAATTCTTATTACCACCTGAGATTGTGTGATACAAATTGTGCTAACCTACAGGAAGGAATTAAGACGAGGTAAGTCTTCTGTGTGATGTGGCTAGGCCACCCGGGGTGTATTTGCTTTCTAATAGGGGTTTAGGGGGTTGAACTTGCTTTGAGACAATGTCTCACCCCGTTGTGGGCCAAAATTTCGGGGACCGTAGATGGCATAACCCCGGAGCGTTATGGTCTTCCCGTGCATAGTACGAAGCGAAGTTCGGTTGTCCCCATCCCGATGGCCATTGGATCTATGAGCTTGTTAGGACCACGGTGCCCGGGTCCGGGAGAGCTTGGCTGTTAGGGTGCCTCATAGATATAGGGCTTGATTCTCGTTTTGGGCCCAATGGTTTGGGATTGGTCCCCTTAGTAGTTTTGATATTCCATCTGCTGTAATGGAAACCATCCTAGGAGAAGGAGTAGATGACCCTCCTGATGGTAGAGTGGAGGACCCATTGTCTCCGGAGGTTGTTCAGTCTAAAGTAGGATCGAAGAGCGAGTCCGACTAGTAGTCTTAGGACCGTTCCTTCTTTTTGGTGGACTGATCCCTTTTTTGTAAGCTGCCCCTTTTTGGCATGTATGTAAACTGTGGAATGTTATTTATATATGAAAGTACGTTTGTTTATGAATGTATTGATTTCCTGCTTTCCTATCCCGTGAGAGTTTTGTCAGGGGTTTTATAATACATTCCGCATGTGCATAATAAATTAATTGGGTCGGCGACACTACCTGGGAATGTCGCATTTTTATGACTATGGTGGGTTGTTCACATGTCTCGGGGTTTGGGGCGTGACAATATAAGGCTCAAAATGGGGCCATGAGATCACTGGATTGAGCCAATAAAATCGCGGCTAGGTCGTGTTACCCATGACTCCAGCTTTGTCAAAGAACCAACCCGTGTCGCATGGTTGTAGACCAGGGTGGGGACCTTTGACATCCGGAATGAAATTTCGAGGTTGAGATGGGCGACTCGTACTACATGATTGTAGTCGAAGTGGTATCCACCTTAACACCATCCTAGATGATCTTATGCGGCCCAGGTCCGGCGGCAGGTAGTGCGTGTCATGGTGTAGTGCAATGTTGGGAACGCACGCATGGCAATTTATAGGCAAGCAGCACTTCATAAATTCAAAACATAAACATCCATTCCTAACTCCACACTTATAAAACAAGGGGTTAACAATCACTCCTCCCCTTATAACTCCCAACTGCAAAAACATTTAACACTCACTTTAATGACGTACCTAATATCCTTGCTGCCAAACAAAACTTATTTTTTCAACAAGATAAGTTAGGCCTAAGTCCTTTTTTAAAGTCTAAAACCTAGTCCCCGGCGAAGTCGCCAAGCTATCGCGATTTACCCTCGGGGAGAGAGAACATGTTTAAGGGTATTGCCTAAAAGATAGACCTAAAGCCTATGATTAGGCACGGGCTCTCCCAAGCCCATACCTCGCGTGACATTGGGGTATTTTTAAGAATTTTGTTAAAAAGAGTCGTCACTAGTCTATTGGGGTCGGCTAGAAACCAAGTGAGGTATTGGAGTGTACCTCACTTCCTACGCGACCAGAGAATCTAGGATCGGTGACTTGATTACACTAATTGACCAATTAGTGCCCTTTCGTTAGCTAATCTTGTTCGTTTTAAGAGTAAAGATTTTTGTCAGGCAGTTTGGATTGATTTTTGTACCTATCCATTAACATGTGAAGTGATCATGCAGGTGCGCAATCATTAAAATAATAAGCATAGCTACCAATATCCTAATTGCAGTAAAATTGAGCACGTGTAATTAAACATCATAGAATATGCAAATTAAACATGTGATATAATCAATATAGGAGCCAAAAAAGGCCTAATTATACTAAGAAGGCAAGACATGACAATTCTCAACAAAACCCTACATTTTTTAATTTTCGAATTTTTTTAAAATTTTTTTTGGCCAACCGAGTCTGCCCGATTGGCGCGGGTCGAGTCCGGTTGGAGGGCGGGCCGGTCGGCCTGCTCAAAAAGGGTAGGGCCCCTCCAGTGGTCGTGCCTTTATTTGAATGCAGGTTGGCCCTGATCGATGGGCCCAACCCCTTGTGCAAAAGGGCTCCCCGCGAGCCCTTAAAAGTAATTAACTAAATCTAGCCCAAGAAAACAAAATGAGCCCAACACACCAAATTCATCTCAGTCTAAAGAGTGAAACAAGCCTGACCCGGTTTGGGGTCAAACCCTACCCAATTGGAGGCTCCTATCCGACCTGGCCATGACCTGATTTTGTGCCCTCTTCTCCAGGGCTTCTTCGCGGCGCGGAAGACGGACGTTCGGGACGCCAATGACTTGGCGGCGGCGGCGGATGATGGCAGCAGCAGCAAGAACGGTGACGGGGCTCGGACGGCTTCGGGCAGGAGGGCGGCGGCTCGGCGAGGATCAGCAAGCGGTGCGTCGAGACGGAGGGCGGCGGCGGAGTACTTTCATATTCAACTCTACATGAGAAAGCCCAAGTCAAAATGCGAGATAAATGAGGACGAGAGAGTGTGAAGATAGAGTCATAGATGTGAATTTTGTATAAATAAGTTGTGAACTTATTTAACACATTATTTTGGGTTCTCACATTTTAAACTTATTTATAATCTATTTCCTAAAAAATTGGTCTATAAGGGTGCATTTGACGAAAACAATTTCTGCTCAAAAATAATTTTTTTGATTCTGTTATTTAGACGAGTCTATGAGCATTTGAAGTTATTTAGTAATTACTCAAAATTTCTATCCTTGAAATAAAAATGTGTCTGGCACAATCCTTAATTTTTTTTTATGAATTAAAATTTCTTTTAATTTTTTTATTATATATATTATTTAATAAATTTATTATATTTTTAAAAAATTTATTATATTTTTAAATTTATTATATAATGTCATCGTATTTTAAATATAATTTTATTATGTATTTTTTATTATATATTTAATATGATTTCCAATACAAATTTTCATTAGTTGCGAGAGATTCCTTGGTCGGATCAAGTAATTTCAATTCCAAGAAAATACTGATCCCAAGTCCTTAATATGGAATGTGGAATTCAAATACTCTTTAAGGCTCTCTATGGTAGCCCCCATAATGAGAATGCCATCAACATATATCATCAAGTAAATAGATGACATATCTTTTGTCCACGTGAATAGGGTGTGATCATACCTAGATTGCTTGAAACCTGCTATTGTGAGAGCATGAGCAAACTTGACGTACCATTGCTTGGAAGCTTGTTTGAGGCCATATAGGGATTTGCAAAGACGGCATAGTCTATTCTTCCCCTGTCTCTGTAAACCCTGAGGAATATCCATATAGATTCCTTCATCTAGGTCCCCGTGAAGAAATGCATTGTGTTCGTCTATTTGATGTAGTGGCGAATCGCGGAAAGCAGCTACTAACAAGAAAGAATGAACCGTCACATCTTTGGCTATTGGAGAGAAGGTTTCATAGTAGTCAAAACCTTTTCGCTTTGTAAATCCCTTAGCCACTAATCGAGCCTTGTATTGTTCAATTGACTCGTCTGCTCGATACTTAATTTTATACACCCATTTGCAGCCAATTGGTTTTCCATTTGGAGGTGGCGTCACAAGCTCCCATGTCTAATTTTCTATTAAAGCCTACAATTAAGCTTCCATAGCTTTTTGCCATTGTGGATCGGTAGATGCTTCATCATAACTAGGTGGTTCTCGCTCTTCTGAGATATGGCTACTACAACATCTATGTTCCAGAGAGATTGATGGAAGGAAACATAAGATTATATAGGATAAGTGATACCTGGAGCATTGAGTGTTGCACAAACGTAATCTTTGGTCCATGTTGGTGGACGGGAGATAGGACTTGATCGTTGTGGAGGATCTTGCTGTGGTGGAGATGATAATGATTCTTCCACAGTGGCATTTGGCGAAGAACAAGACTTCAATGGGCATAATATTGGAAGATAGTCCCTCAGTTGTTGCTGGAGCAAAAACCTCATCCAAAGTTCAAGCTAACGTAGGAGCGAAATTTGAAGTCTTCGGAGGTGCCGTAAGTATATATTCAAAATCTAAAGATAATACTTCCTCATATAAGAAACGACATGAATTATCCACAATATCCAGATCTTCTTTTAAGAACCCATCCGCATGGAATGGAAATACTTTTTCATGAAAAACAACATCTCTACTTATGAAAAATTCACTTGTGGAAATTTCAAGGAGACGATATCCTTTCTTAAATTCGAGTAACCATAAATACACAACGTCGGGCATGGGGACCCATCTTGTCCCGAGGACCCATTGTGGTGACATAACATAAACACCCAAACACTATTAAGTGTTCCAGCTCTAGTTTCTTCCCATAAAGCAGTTCAAATGGAGTGGGCATACAATTTATTAGATAAACTGTCGTGACCACACAATCACCCCAAAAATTTTCTAGAATAGTCGCTTGGAATTTTAGTGCACGCGCTACTTCCAGAAGATGGCGATGCTTACGTTTCACCACCCCATTCTGTTGTGGGGTATAGGTGCATGAGAGAAGAAGGGAAGAATGGTAAAAAGGAAGAGAAAAACTTTGGGAGAATTTTTTTGTGTTCTATTCAATTCCTTTACTCTGTACAAAACATGTAAATATAGTACAGAAGATGTACAAAAGGAAGGAAAATATATTCAATGAATCAATCTAATATTTGATTAATCTAATCTAATCCTTGATTAATTTAATGAATCAATCTCAATCAGCAAAGATTTCATTTAGCTCGAGCACGTCTTCCAACACGAATCACCTCTCTCTTCCCCACGATCTTCCCATATTCGCGATCTGCTTCGAACATCAGAATCTAGGCCGTATCATCGCATAACTTTACTTTTAGGATTTCTTGATGTTAAACGACGATATAAAAAAAGGAGGGAAGGGGGGGGACTATAGAATTCCGTACATACGTGAAATTGTCAATTAGATGTTCACTGTTACCGCGTTGATCTCAGATGATGACGCGTTCTTGGGATGTTTGTCTCGCGATTGTTTTGGAGCTGCCGGCCTAAGTTGAGAAGATTCTGATGTATGAATTTTGAGGGTTAGACAAGAAGAGGTGAAGATGGTTACGGAATGATGGAGGTGGCCCCCCTCCCTCCCCCTACTTTTTTCACTCCTTGATAATGAAACGCATCGGTAGTTAAAAGGGCAAAAGGTGGGCGGGGGCAGATGAAAAGGAAAGAGTTGAGGACACAAACGCTCACGCGCACAAACTCCGATGGCAAAATTGTCTGTGCTGCCTCTCCATGCTCGATGAGAGCTTAATGATTTCGGTCCCCCTTGAATTGGGGGCCAATCATGCCCATTGATCGCCACCAACAATCATCTCGGCACTTGCCGTATGCTTCACTTCATGTCCTTCCCGCTTCTTCCTCTCCCCACTCAAGCAAGCCTGCATATATCTACCTAATTCCGGAATGTAACCTACTCAAACAATGAATATTAAGGGTTCATTTATTTCGCGGAAAATATCACATTTTCGAAAAATATTTTTAGAAAGTTATTTTCTTGAAAAATGACTATATTTTCCGGTGTTCGCCTGAAAGCAACACTTTGAATGGAAAATATTTTCCACCGTTTGTTAACTAATTTAATTATTTGGGAAAAATTATCAAAAAATTGAATTTTAATATTTTTAATTGACCAATTTTTTTTTATTTTATATATTTTTTAAAAATGAATTTTTTAATTATTTATATTTTCAAAAATCGAAATTATTATTATTTATTATTTATTCTTTCGTTTTCTTTTTCTTTTTTCCTTTTCCTTTTCCTTCCTCCTTCCTCCGCCGTCACCGCAGGCCTAACAATGCTTGGCTGTCCGACTAAGATGCGGTCGCCGGCGAGCTCGAGGCTCGGCCAATCTCGCCTGAGCTCACTAGAGATTCACCGGGCTCTGGTGAGCCGCGAGCTCGCCGGATCTGGTGGCGGAGCTCGGGCAAGGCCGAGCCTCGCCCGGCTTCTTTGGATCTAGCAAGGCCCCGGCTTCGCCCCCGGGTTGGCAACACTTCGCCTCGCCCAATCTAGCGAGGCCCAAGATTGGCTTCCCTAGATCGGGCTAGATGGAGCCTTGCCGGCCTGGGGTGAGGCTCGAGCTGGCTTGCGGAAGGTCGCCAGCCGTCGCCGTGGCTGGCGACTGGCCAAGGCCAAGGAAGAAGATGAAAAGGAAAGAAAGAAAAATAAAAAAGAAAATGAAAAAAAATAAAAAACTTGATTTTTCAAAAAAGAAAAAGAAAAAGAAAGCATAAAAATAAAACGAAAATGTGTTGGCGAAAATAAGTAAGGTGAAAAAATTTATGGAAAATGTTTTTCACTTTGGTTGTTTTTTTCAATGATGGAAAACATTTTCCTTAACTAATTCATTTTTCTTAAAATGAAAAATGGAAAATCCAGAAAACGTTTTTTTGAAAGTCATTTTTCGCGAAACGATCGCAGTCTAAGGGTGAATAATTTTTTATTCCATACAAGTTTTACTTAAAATTTGAAATCTATCTGTTTAAACAGACTCCTTATTTTTTAAAACGTGGAATATACGGGGCATGCTCACCCCTAATGGACACACTAAATGCAAGTAGGTGAATTCCCACCGAAGTCAACGCGGCGCGGTGTGTTTTGGGCGGTCGAGGCTCGGTTCGTCGATCCTCGTTACGTATGGACCGGACAAAGGCAGATACCCTCTCGGGACGGATATTCCCGGGCGGTGGGCCCCGTGCCCATACGTAGTGCGCTCCTCATCGTGTACGGTCGTAGAGGTCGGAGCTGCCGTTGACGTCTCGGGGCCGATTTTCAAAACCATAGATTGCGTTCGATACTGCAGTTCAAGGTGTGCCAGAGGTGAGACGCCGCCACGTGGCATTCCCCTCCTTATTTTATTCATTTTGGAGTGGGGACGCCTGACGGATGCGTTTGGGCCTGCTTCACATGGGAACTCCTTGTTAGCGTTTTCTGAGACATCCCTCTCTTCTTTTCAACAAAGACGGGCGTGGGCAGTCGCTGTCGCGATGCGGGTAGGCCCCGCGACGCGGTTTAGACGGGAGGGGGACGCGGTGAAAATTTAATGGTGATGTTCATTTCAAGGAAACCTTAATTTGGAGAATATTTTGTGAAAATTAATCCTTTGCATCGCTTACAAAACTGAATTAATTAATAATATTCTCATCACCTATGAAAATAATTGATGATGAATTGTTATCTGTGATGAAAAGAGTTTTTATTCGCTAATTTTTCTAAGCTATATAATTAATTAAATTTTGAAAAATGCTTTTTAAATCTTGAGCTTTTCATCAAACAAACACATCCTCAATATCTAAAAATTTTTTTAAAGAAAGTTGTCAAATTGGCTTTGCATCGAGATACTGTTAATCAACGTCCAAAGTCGCCTGTTAAATGCCTTACAGTTTCGTATGACTCGTTCTTTATATTGTGGAAAATTAGTAATTTCGGAAGTGACGACATCTTCAATTATTAAGTTAGCCTGACAATTGGCTTGGGCACTGGTAGACGAGAGCCCTTTAATTTAGATGATGACACCTCGAAGGTTGGTAATCAGAGTTAGCTAGTCTTGGTGGGATTTTCTTTTTTCTTTTTTTTCCTCAATCGTGTATTTAATCGCTAAAAGGAATTGCGATCTTAGGGAGTTTTCCACACAGTTGCAGCGTTGATTACGTTTTATTTTTTTTGGGTCAAAAGTGTTGATTGGTTTTGACGGTCGGTATCTCGATGACGTTCTAAATAATGAATAATCACATAAAACAACGTAACCTAACTTGTCGCTAAGTTCAACCTAGCACCGAATGTACATTATCAAAAGGTAGTACCAAGTGGTCCTATTTTGTCTCATTCCAGCAAAATTGCTCTCCACACGTTATTCAAGTGTTGACCGTGGAAGGTTATTCTATCCCAAAGGAAGATTCCGTTTTCCGTAAGGAATAAATAATTTAAAAAATATTTTATCAAAAACGATTATCTATAACCCTTAGAAAAATTAGTAAATGAATTATTTTTTATTATCAGTAACAATTTAGGACTAAATATGTTTGTGAACAATAAAAATATTTTTCGTTGATTCATTTTTGTAAGAGATATTAATGATATTTTTAACAAAATATTTTTTAAATTTTTGCATAACAAACTTACCTGAAAATATGTGACTTTTTTCTTCCTTATTTTCATATGATCTGCATTTAAATCGGGTTTAGGACAAAAGGCACGGTCGAGGTCAAATGCCGCCTTGGAAAGCCGCCTCAACTGCTCCTGCCTTTTCCTCTTCCTTTCTTCACGACTTTACATTATAAAGTCATTTAAATAAAAGCAGTGAAATGGGGAGAAAGGAAAGTCTCGTTGCCGTTTCAACTTTTTTGACAATAATTAGCGGCCATTTTATTTATTTATTTTTTATCTTAAGGGCCAAAAAAGACTGTGCTAGTCTGTTCAGGTAACCGTGATGTCAGGCTGGAGTATGCAAATGGGAAAACGCACGTCATCTTTGGACGGCAAGGGAAGCAGAAAATGTGGAAAATGAAAAATCGTAAAAAAATATGGACCAACTTGTAATGACCTTTTTTTTTTTTTGTCAAACTCAAATCCCGTGCCTATTTTATTAGACTTGTTAAAAGAATGAATCGAATCAAAGATGATCCGACTCAAATTGGCAAGTTTCTATATAAGACAAATTTAGTGACCTCCTAATACCCAACCAAATTCATATTACTAAAATACTTTCATATTCAACCCTACATGAGAAAGCCCAAGTGAAAGTGCGAGATAGAGTGATGACAAGGGAGAGTGAAGATAGAGTCATAGACGTGAGTTTTGTATAAATAAGTTGTGAACTTATTTAACACATATATTATTTTAGGTTTTCACGTTTTTAAACCTATTTATAATCTATTTCCTAAAAAAATGGTCTATAAGGGTGCATTTAGCGAGAATAATTTCTGCTCATAAATAACTTTTTTGATATTATTCTCTAGAAGAATTTCTAAGCATTTGAAGTTGTTTAGTAATTACTCAAAATTTCTATTCCGGTATAAAAATGCGTTTGGCACAACCCTTAAATTTTTCTATGAATTAAAATTTCTTTTCATTTTTAATGCTTTTAATATATTTTTCTCTTTTAATTTTTAAATAATTTTATTATATAATCTTATCATATTTTCAATATAATTTTGTTATGTAGTTTTATTATATTTTTAATATAATTTTATGTTATAATTTTATTATATTTTTAAAATTTATTTTAATTTTTTGATAATTTTATTTTTAATTTTAATAATTTTATTATATTTTTGCAACCGATTAGAGGAAGAAGAAGAGAAAAGAAAAGAGAAAAAAAAAAAAGAACATGATTTTACTTAATTTTAGAGTTGTTTTTGAAAATAAAGAAGTAACTTTTTTTTACTTCTCAATTTTATTCCAAATCTTTTCTCCAGAATAATAAAATTACCAAATGGATTTCTATTTTTTTTTTTTTAATTTCGAGGAACAAAATAGTATAATCAGGTACTGTTTGGCATGTTACCAAACAAACCCTAAGCCGTTTTGATAAATCTACCATTTAAGATTTCAATTGCGATTTCGTTTTTTCTCAATTATTATAACATGTATCGGAAATAACCTTGGGTATCAAAATTGCTTTCCCACTATTCAATCATGTTAATTTCCCATAAAAAAAAAAAGAAGAAACCGTGAAATCTGTCATTTCATGTACTAGCAAGAACAAAGAAAAAAAATACTTCCCCCTACTTCCCACTTGTTTCTCAAAATCAATATAATGGGCTTTTACATTACCAATTACTTTCTAACCATTTCATCGCAAAGAATAAAATTAATATCGCACAATACATATTCAAGTCTCCCAAAAGAAATTTCGCTTCGGTAGAGAGCGACTCCTCAAGTCAAGAGTTCCTCGTCATCGGAGCCGGTCATCTTCGAGGGGAGTGGGATTCCGATTCCCCCCCGTCCCCCACGCCTCCGGCAAGTTCCAGACGGGCCCGTGCCTCCCCACATCAAACAAAACAAATAAAATAAAATAAAGATTCAAATACGAAATAAGAAAAGGAGGGGAGCTGCGGTTTGCATCTCGAAAAAGGATATAAGCATATTCCTTCCCGCTCTCCTGATTCCGTTACAAAGAAGCGCAATATGTCTCGCCCCCTGGTCGCAGTCTCCATCAGGTCTCCACGAAAGTCAAGCCCTCCTCGAGCCCCCTTCACCTTCCCCTTCCCCGATCGGAGAAGAAGATCCCCCTCTCCCCCGCTAGCTCCTCCTCCTCCTCCGCCCTCCGCCGCCGCAGACCTGGCCGCAGGCCGCGCCCGCCGCCGGATCCAGCCGCGATGGAGCTTCTGACGCCCGCCACCCCACGAACGGCCTCGCCAGGGACCGCCTCAACCGGCTCTCGTCGCTGGATAGCCTCCGCTGCGCGCTGGAACAGTTGTCCACCTCGTCCCGCTCCTCGTCGGCGGAGATGGCCACGGGCCCCGAGAGGGTGTACGTGGCGGTCGGCAAGTCGGCGGAGAAGGCGAAGGACCTGATACTGTGGAGCCTGCGGCGGTTCGCCGGCGCGGAGATTTGTATCTTCCACGTTCATCAGCCTTCGCCGTTGATTCCGACTCTATGTAAGTCGCGTGAATTCCCGTGGTTCCCTATCAGCTTCGGTTCTCTTTGATCGCTTACTGGTCCGCAGCGTCGTGTTTTATTTCTCAATTGAGAAAGGGAGAAGCTTGTGACCGGTTGTCTTTCCAGACATAGGTGTTTTCCTCCGGCGAGAGCAATGGTGATTTAGCTTTATTCCTCTCTAGGAGTTCAGATTCTTCCGGCAATTCATGTTTGTCAGCTTTTTAGTTGACTGACGCGAGTCGTAATTATCTCTTGTTTTGCTGGAGCTTTTGATACTTAAAGTGGCATTTGATTTTGGATTATATAAAAAAAAATTCATTCCACGTTGCCGGCGAGGACAAATCCGAGATCCGATATTCCCCTGCTTTTTTCCCTCAATTCTGCTGCGGAGGTAACTCGCTCACGATATAATCCTCGGGATCATGTGCAGTGGGAAAATTACCTGCCAGAAGCGCTAGCGTCGAGGTGGTTGCTGCTTATAGAAGGGAGGAAAGGGAGCAGACAGACAAGCTCTTGCAACAGTACTTGGCCATCTGCTCTACTACTTCTGAGGTGCGTGTATATATGCCCACGCTGCCATGCTGTGCCACTACCAAATCTTCATATTGATTGTGTTAACCTCTTATCATACGGAACGACGACTGTCCCTGAATATATGTGAATTCGGAATCGATTCGTCTGCTTGTCTACTTACTGGATTGTAGAGCTTTCACCTGTGGGAGGTTTTTCCTTCTCTGAATTGCAAATGTGTTGTGACTACATCCTTTTATTTGTGCGGTGCCAACATGTACTCCTCATTACCAATCTGTTGACTACCCTATATTTTTTCGACTTAAGTGATTGACTAACCATTTAATTTTATTGATCTAATTAAGTGGCCATGCCTCCTGACCAGCACCACAACCCTGGCAGGAACTCACTGTTTTTTGTTGCCACGCATTTTAGATTGTCATCTGTGTAGTTGTGATCTTGTGATCTTTCTTATGGAGATCATTCTTATTGATCGATCTAAGTCCTGGCAACGACGTATGATTTTTCTGGCCACAATCAAAGCTCACATTTCTTCATTTGATTGGGTTGCCTGATTTCAGTATATGAGGGTATTTCCTTTATCGCCGATTACCCTGTAGTAATTTTTTGGACTTGTAGATTTGGAGAAGCTAGAAAGTTAAGGGGCATCTTTATTGGTTATCAATGGTGTGTTTAATTGCTTGATGGGATATTTCAGCTTCAGCCATTTACGATATGTTTTCCTTATGTAAATCTAGCAAAACATCCAGTCTGAACACGAGGTATCTGAAAGCCTGAAGAAATATGGAGCTTTACAATTTAAATTGAAATTTCTTCACTCCGAAAAAACTGGCATGAATTTCTTTTAGCACCCTAAATTGCATGGAGCCATTATAAATTCATTTTCAGAGGGGCCAGAGAGATGGTAGCACTATCAAAGGTTAGGTTATATGTAGGTGCAGTGGATCCCCTCTTCACCTTATTGTAGGAACAATGTCAATCTGCTTGCAGGCTATTCATGTCTTGTTATTTGTGAGCTAATTGAACTTTGTTGAGTCAGAAATATAGTTCCACTATTTAAATTATCCAGATTAGTCGAGCTTTCTTTTTCTTATGAGTAGAATTGTTTTTGCAATATCGAAACCCAAGTTCTTGAATTAGGTTAAGTTCTCAACATGAATGACTGGCCCCCTGCCTCGCACTTGAAAGGGTAGAAAAGCAGAAATGAAACAGAAATTCTCTGTTCCTCATCTTCAAAGTTCTCAAGTTATTTAAATTAAAGTTGAGGCCTCCACTTTGTGCCCTGAGTATATTTGGAGTTAATGGCGATGTGTATCTTTCATGATGCTTGCCTCCTAATAGGCGTAGACATGTTTCGGTTGATTGTTAAAGTAGGTGTTAATTATCTACATAAATGAAGCGAAATTTTTGAGTTTTCTATTTTCTTTTACTAAACTAATGTAAGTTGTCATGTCCTTTTTAGGTGAGAGCCACTGTTCTCAGCACTGAAGCAGAGCAGGTCCAAAAGGGCATTGTTGAGATGGTTATCAGATATGGCATTAGGAGGCTTGTTATGGGGGCTGTGCCTGAAAAGTAAGTGGTCCCTTAAAACATAGCAAATTCAGTTGTTATTTCTTGTTTAAGTGATATATCTGAAGAGTTTATGGAGCTTTGTCGTGTCGTTATCAAATCTTTTGCTAGACGACCATGCTTAGTTTCCATATGAACCAAAGCGATGCATAGTCTGTCGGAAGAGTGGTGCGTAGCATGTTGTGCACACTGTTGTTCGGATTGATTGGTCATTCCTCTAGACAAGGATCATCAATAGTGAGATGAGATGCATGTTTTTAGAACCATATATTCCTCCTCAGCTCTCAAAAGATGGTGATGACCTTAATTGACAGGCATTGTATGATGTGCTTTCCGTTGTGAGTTGAGAACTTGACTACTTGATGTGTCCTTATCTTGATAGAGATAAATGTGCCAGTTGTTTATCCTAATCTCCTACCTCCTACATTTTTTGTATGCAGTTGTATAAAGGTTAAAAAGACCTCCAACAAAGCAAATTATGCCGCAAAAAATGCACCGCGTTTCTGTGAGATATCATTTGTGAACAAGGGTAGACGCATATGGACTAGAGATGCCTATGGAGACCCCATTCCCTTGGACTCATTAAGTCAACCACAAACATCTGCAAGAGTAATAAGTTGTGAACCATCCCAAGAAAGTCCGAGACTGTCAGTATTGACCATCCCAGAATATCGTTGGTCCACCTCTAGTTTGACTGGTAGTTGCAGCAAGGTTATAGACTGGCTTCATGATGAATCAGTTTCTCCACGAGAGGCTTTAACTGGTTCTCCCAGCAGATCCCGACATTCTGGCAGTTTGTTTAGTTCTACAAGTACTAGTGGTTGTTCTGGACGTATCCATTCTGAAATAAGGGTTTCTTTAGATTCTGATGTGAGGGGCAATGAAGAGTTTTTATATAGTCAATTTCAAGAAATAAGGATACAAGTTGAGACAATGAAGGAGGCAGCACGTCAGGAGTCAATAAAGCGGGAAAAGTTGGAAGCACAAGCTCTCAAAGTGATCAGCAAGGTGCTTATAACCTTCCTGTCAACCTTTTTTCTTTTTTTCTTTTTTTTGGGGCTCCCCATTAGCTGTCAGCTTTCATTTTCTCTGCTTTGATTATCATTTAGGATAACTATTTTGGGATTATTTGGCTCAATTCAAGCACAAAACATCATCCTTTTTGTGATTGGGGAAGCAGTGGAAGGAAAAGGAGTAATTTCTAATATAAATTCGTAGATGTATTTTGTGCAGATGAACATGTGCTGCTTGAAGATATTGCTTTTTGGTTTTTCCTCAGACAGTTTTGTTCCATAAATGTTTTCACAAACACGTGGCCAGTAATTTTCTTCATTTGTTTAATGGTATTAGCATAAGTAATCTGACTCACTCTACTTATTGTATGCCATTTCTGATTTATCACGTGAAGAGATGGTGACATAAAATTCTGCCTATTTTATTTAGGTGAAAGTAAAGGAGTCTGCATATGCACATGAAGCTAGACTTAGAAAGCAAGCAGAGGACGCATTAAAAACTGCAGTGCAGAAGCAAAAGAAGCTCTTGGAAGAAAGAGAAGAGATAGTCAGAAAGCTGCAGAAGACCATGAGAAACGTTACTCTTCTCGAAAGTCGTGCTCAAGAAGCTAGCCGTAGGCATGATGTAGCAGCTGGAGATTTACTTGAAATTGAAGCATCTATTGCTACCCTTAGGCAGGAAAAGCAGCAGATTCAGAGACACAAAGGGGAAGCTGTTGGTTGGCTTGAACGGTGGAAAGGGCATGGGAGAGCTGGAGCTCCAAGATGTGTTGGGTTTGTTGGTTGTCTCAATGAAGATATGCCTGGTGTAGCTGAATTTTCATTATCAGAAGTCCAATCTGCGACATGTGATTTCTCTGAAAGTTTCAAAATTGGGCAGAGTAGATATGGCTGTGTATACAAGGGGGAAATGCTGGGTAGAACTGTTGCAATAAAAAAGCTGCATCCACATAACATGCAAGGGCAATTTGAGTTTCAACGAGAGGTAGGCATCTCTCTCTCTCTCTCTCTCTCTGTGCACGTGCGCCTGTTCTTGTGCATGAGCACACACACAAGCACTCTCCTGTTGCGATATCTACAGTAGCGAGATATTCTCACGTTTTAGTTCTGCTGCCTTTTCTTTTTAAGTTTCCTCTGCGGTTTATGCAATTGGATTGTCTCTAATACTAGCAGTCTTTTCCTTCTTTGAAGTGCTTAAATTTTTATGTTTAGTGCTGGAGTTCCATTTACTAGCTATTCCAAATTTCAGCTGTATATCTGATCATGTTGTCGTGATTACTATACTCATTGGACCTCAAAAGTGTCCACTCCTTTTCAGTTATGAAACCTTAAACCTTTGGTAACTTTCTCAACTGTGCCTGGATCTGTAATCATAGGTTTTTGTGCATGATAAAACATTGCAATTCTTCAAGCATGTCTTTGCCTAATCTTTTGGAGTGCTCTAGTGCTTCAACTATTCTCGGAAGTCTCTGGTTATTTCAGTTAATATAACTTATATGCTTTTACTGCTTCACTATATGTATTGAACTTCGAATTCTTTACCTTCTTTTATTTTGGGAGAGGGGGCATGGCGTGTTGGGTGGGGTTTGGGGGCCCCCTGGGAGAGAGAGAGAGAGAGAGAGAGAGAGAGAGGGGGGGAGGGCGCGATGAGATTAGATCCAACTATTATACCAAGTCTTTGGCACTTTAGGGGCATCCTTATGTACTCTCTGTCCTATCCTTTTTTTAATGCTCCTTAAAATGCTAACTTCGCTTCTAAAGCTGTATGCATTCTCAGAGTGTTCTTCATGCTTATTTGTCTCGTCTGCCTTATCCATACCCATACTGATTTAGGATATGCTTCGGTGTCTTTACTGGATTTATAACAGCCTCGTGTTATTTACCAGTTTACTCAAAGTTTTGTTTGGATGGTACAGGTTCAAGCTCTTAGCAAATTACAGCATCCACATCTGGTTACCTTGCTTGGTTCATGCCCAGAAGCCTGGTCTCTTGTATATGAGTACCTCCCTAATGGAAGTCTCCAAGATTACCTTTTCCGGAAAGGCAACAGTTCCTCCTTATTATGGGATGCTCGAGTTCGAATCATTGCTGAGATCGCGACTGCTCTTTGCTTCTTGCACTCTTCTAAACCTGAAAGGATTGTTCACGGTGATCTGAAACCTGAAAACGTCCTTCTTGATTCTGATCTTAGCTGCAAGATATGTGATTTCGGGATTTCTAGGCTTGTAGTGGAGGACACTCTTCGCTGCCCAAGTTTCCGCCGAATCACAGAGCCAAAGCGTGCTTTTCCTTATACAGATCCAGAGTTCTACAGGGATGGAAACTTGACGCCTAAATCTGATGTTTACTCTTTTGGTCTGATCATCCTACAATTACTCACTGGTGGACCACCTACTGGGTTAGTCCGTGAGGTGCATAAAGCAATATCATCCAACCAATTGGAGTCGGTTTTGGATCATTCAGCTGGACAATGGCCGTCGTTTGTAGCACAGCGATTAGTGGACCTGGGTCTTCAATGCTGTGATTCTAACGGTAGGGCACGACCCAAATTAACACCCGCGTTTGTGAGGGAATTGGAGCAGCTGCGTACCTCTGAAGAACGACCAGTGCCCCCATTTTACTTGTGCCCCATCCTTCAGGTGAGTTATACTTTTTGGCGAATTGCTGAATTTGTGTCCGGGTCTTGTCGGACCATCTCCTCCTAAGATTCTGTTCTGTTTTAAGAGATTTGGGTTAATTTTCCCATTTTAGGGGACGCATGTTTGGGCTTCAGGAATGGTTTAGTCTGAGCATATCTAGACATTAAGGTTCCGTCTGTTTTGCCAAAAATATCACGAATCCGGAAAATGCTTTTCATGAAGTCATTTTTAAGGAAAATAACGATATTTTCTGGTATTTAGTTAAAACTTGAAAATGAAGTGGAAAATATTTTCTATCAACATTTGATATCTGATTTGATTTTCTGAAAAAAATTTACCAAAAAATCAACATTTTAATTTTTTAATTGACCAAAAAAATTTTAATTTTTAGTTTTTTTTTTTTTAAATTGATCTTTAATTATTTTTTAATTTAAAAAAATCCATTTTTTATTTTTTTTTTTTACTTTCTTTCTCTTTTCCCTTCTCGTTCTTCTTTCTTCCTCCTTCGTCTGCCACCGTGTGACTCGACAATGGCCGATTTCCCGACTACTGGCCAAGAGGGTTAGCGAGCTCGAGCTCTCGAGCCTAGCCAGTATTTGGCGAGTTCGAGCATCGCCGGCCTATGGCAAGGCTTAAGTTGCCTTGTGGCAAGGAAGAAGAAAAAAAAAATAAAAAAAATAATTAAAAACTTTTTTTTTAAAAAAAAAAAAAAAAATAGTTAAAAACTTTATTTAAAAAAAAAACATAAAAATAAAAGGAAAATGTGTTTGGTGAAAGAAAGTGAGGCGAAAGAAGTTACGGAAAATTTTCCTCACTTTTGAAGGTGTTTTTTCCAATCGTGGAAAATATTTTCCTTTATTAGCTTATTTTACACGAACTAAATGTTGGAAAGTTCGGAAAATGTTTTCCTAGAAATTATTTTTCGCAAAATGAATGGAGTCTAAGGGCTTGAACTTTGTAATGGTGTCACCATTTGCCTAAGCCTGATTTTTCTTGGCATTTTGTTCGAGTGTCTCAAATTGAGATGTTAACCTAGCATTTATTTTTGTTTAGCAGAGCTTCGTTGTTCCCCACTGAAAAGTGTGAGCTTGAGATGTGCTAGTTGATCATGATCCTTCGCATGTCTTTTAGTGTCATGTTGTGGCTTACCTGTTGAATATTTGCTCTCAGGAAATAATGCATGATCCTCAGATTGCGGCGGATGGTTTCACATATGAAGGAGAAGCTATGCGGGAATGGTTGGACAGCGACCACGATACATCGCCAATGACCAACTTGAAGCTTAGTCATTTGCATCTCACTCCCAACCACGCGTTACGGTCGGCAATTCAAGAGTGGCTCTGCTATCCCTGAGATTTTTTTAGATTTTGCGTATGTTTGTAAGTATTCTGTAATTATACAGATAAATCTATGTAAGGAGCCGCAAAGGGGCTTTGCCTTGTATAATTTAAGTTGCAATTCATTATTCCATGCACTCTACATCATATAATAAGGGTGTGCAACAGGAACTGCCTGAACCGGAACCAGCTGGACCGGATCGGATTCGATTCTGGGAGGTTCTAGAGGGTCTCGGTCTAGTCTTAAGTTCCTAATTTTGAAACTGGTGACTAGTCGGTCCAGTTCTCTGTTCCAGGGTTGAAACCGAACCAATTGTACCGGACCGACCATTTATATATATATTTTGGTAGTTTATGAACTAACCTATGGTATCCATCAGTTTCCCTTTCCCAACTCCTACAATCCAATTCTCACTTTCTATTTCCTTCTCGTAACCCTAACCCCTTCCCTCTTGCTCTCTTGGCGCCTCGCCTTGATGCCTCGCCTCATGCCTCGCTTGCTCCGACGCTCGGCTCTTTTCTTCCTCTGAGCGCCTCGTCGCGACGTCTTGCCTCAAGCCTCATTCGCTCAAACGCTCGGCTCTCTTCCTCATCCGAGCATCCCCTCACACCTCGCTCGCTCTAACGCTCGGCGAGCGCCTCGCCTTATGCCTTGTTCACTTTGATGCTTGGCTCTCTTCCTCCTCCGCTTCGCCTGAGATTTACTGATTTAGGCTCGGCTCTCTTCCTCCTCCGCTTTGCCTGAGATTTGCACATTCCTGCTCTTTAGAGTGACATTTGCTTCTTGATTGATAGAGGTGCGTTTCTCGGCTCCACTTCTATTTGTAGCGTTTGTTTCAGTATGATCTCTCTTGCTATAGGTGCTACGGTCTCATTGGAGTGTGCTTGGTTGTTTAGTCTCTAAATATGTTTGTTGATGGGTCATGCGAGGCATGTAGCAGTGAGTTGCAGCCTCGCTTCACGCCTAGCTATGATCGAGTTGCTTAAGCCTCAACGTCGATGCCTTCCCCTCTCATAGCCTTGCCTCCGACCTTTCTCAATGCTCAAACGCCTTTTCGTCGTCAAAATCGGTACCTTTTCTCTTTCTCCACAAGTTGTGTAAATTTAAATTGCCAATTGATTGATTGATTCCAATATCATCTTGCTTTCATTTTTTTTTTTCACATTATCGAAGTAAACTTTTAATTTGATAAATAAGCTAATTAGCCGCGGTATTTTGTTGCCCACGCATCTTTTAAGACATGCCCCTACAGTTTTGACCAATCCTATGATGGTCAGGAGTGAGTTTGGTTTAGGGACATTGAGGTTCACGTTGTCATGTTTGAACTCTCTAGTCTGCTTATGCGAATTGCGGATGGTATTTTGATTTGAGGATTTTGATTGGAATTGCTTGTATGCTTTGACTGGTTATGAATTGATGCAAGTCTTCAATTTTCCTTTTTCAAGCAAGTTTGTGTTGGAGGAGTTGTAGTTTTGGACTGTTCATTCAGCCATTTTTCATTAGCATTCTCTATTTTATCAGTTTAAGCATATGAAATTCTGTTTTTGATCTGTCTATGGTCCATTTTGGAGGAAAAAGTATCGCTTTGGCTGTTGGAAATATGCACTTGCTTGAGTTGCAACTTATTATCTATTTAATTTTTTAGCATCTATTTTGGTAGGTATAGTTATATGGTAAATATGAACATGACAATAAGAAGTAAGACTGCAATCATATCTTTGATATTCCTATTACTGTAAATGAATATGATGGTTTGATGGCCCATTACAATGTTTTGCTTGATTCAGATGATCTATTTATATGTCAATGGAAGTGGATTAATCAAATGATGATATAAATCCTATGATGGACTCCCTAGAATATGAAGGTGAAGAAATTGAAAACCTTAAAGTGGCATCTGACACAAACAAGGTATCTAATTTTTGTCTTCTTAGTTCTGGTAAACGAACATCAGCAGTCTGGCTTCATTTTTGTAATGCCAAAATCGAGAATTAGAAAACTATGGTAATTTGCAATTATTGTGAGGCCAAGTATACATACATTGTTGATAATGGTGCTTCTGTTTTGTTGAAGCACTTGAAAAGGTGCAATAAGCATTCTCGCAACATAGATAAGAAACAAAAAAATTTCACCCCACGTAGAGCACAAGGGATAACAATGGGGCATACTAGTACTAATGGTAGTGCAAATGTCTTGTCGGCAAGGAAATTCGATCAAAATCATTGTAGAGAAATGCTTGTTCGAATGATCATAACGGATGAACTACATTTTTCGATGATTGAGCATGTTGGATTTCGTGATTTTATTGATCAGTTACAACCTCTCTTTCATTACATCTCGCGATTTACAATAGCTAGAGATTGCATGAAGTTATATCTTTGTAAGAAAACAAGTTTGAAGACTTACTTTCGCAAGCTTAAGTATAGGATTGCACTCACAATCGATATATGGAGTTCCATTCAGAATTTAAATATTTTATGTCTCACCACACATTTTATTGATGACGACAGGAAATTGCACGAAAGAATAATCAATTTTGTGGTGATGCTTAGTCATAAAGGCAAGGATATCGGGAAAATGGTTGAGAAATGCATCTACGAGTGGGGAATAGAGAAAACTGTATCCACAATCAATGTGAATAATGCTAGTTCTAATGATGTTGCCATTGATTTTTAAAAGAAAAATTATCAAGAGATAGGCTATTGATCTTAGAATGTGATGTTTTACACATGAGGTGCACGACTCATATTTTAAACTTGATTGCAAGGGACGAATTGACTAAGGTATGTGATTCCATTACACGTATTCGAAACGTGGTTAAGTATGTAAGAAGTTCTCCCATGAGAGCTAAAACATTCTAAGGTTGCATCGAAAGTGCAAGGATCACTTATAAGGGTTCGATTTGTCTTAATGTCACAATTAGGTGGAACTCCACTTATCTCATGTTGGACACTGCCGTAAAATTCAAAAAAGCTTTTAAAATGGTGGAAGAAGACGATTATTCTTTCTTAATTGAGTTTGACTATGACACTCCTAAACATCAAGATTGGGAGTATGCCATAATTCTTTTAGTATTTTTGAAGAAGTTTTATGATGTCACCAACAAGATATTCAGGACTCTGTATATCACTGCAAATGATTATTTTAATGAGATAACAACCTTATATAAACTTTGAAACAAGTAGAGAAGGCTTTGGATCTTAGTTTGAAAGTTATATGTGTAAAGATGAAGGAGAAATTTGACAAATACTATGGGAGTTTTGAAAAGGTGAATATGATGGTGTTGATCGCGATAATATTAAATCCAAGAAGAAAGATGAGCTATGTGCGGTATTGTTATAGACTAATCTATAATGATAGTGTCAAAGTTGATGAAATGTATGATACTGTGAGAATTGCCTTGGAAAAATTGTTTCATTTTTATGAAAATTTTTATCTTAGTTCTTGTGATAGAAATTTGGGTAGTCAATTTTTTTTATTAATATTGATAGTAGTTAGTTTCTTGATAGCCATGAGGGGGGTAAGAAAGATGATCTTGATTTGGTTGATGATTTCAATTCAGACAAGACATTTGATATCCTTCTTCATGAGGAGAAAAAAGTGTCCGCAAATAAGCTATCTGAGCTCGATAAGTATCTTAAAGCCGAACGTGAAGAAAGTCGTGATCTTGACCTATTGATGTGGCGGAAAACTGCTGGCTAAAAGTTTGAAATCATTTTTTTGATGACTCGAGATATTTTATTTATTCCAATAACAACTGTTACTTCGGAGCCGACTTTTAATACATCCAGTTGTGTGCTTGATGGCTTTCGAAGTTCTTTAACTCCTACAGTGGAGAAAGCTTTGGTTTGCACTTAAGATTGGTTAAGAGAGGTTACCATGCCAATTAATGTTGAAGAGTGCATTGAGGATGCGGAAAGATTTGAATGGGGTAAGTCATCGATGTATCTTTTTATCTTGTAATTCTTTTGTATATGTAATAAGTGAATGCTCTATTTAATATTTTGTTTTTATTAGATATGAATGATGTTCATTTGAAACTTACCGGCAAATAGAGTTTGCAAGTTCAAGTGGAAGAAATATATGTGGTGAGATTTTTTCATTAATTACTTGGTAGTTGAATGTTGAATGTCTTTCTCTTGTGTTAATTTTGGAATTTGATTTTGTTTTTTATTCCGAGGAGAGTTTGTTCTAGATTAGTTATGACCCCTAATGGATGGTATTGAACAAGGGCCATGCTATGTGTTGAATTTTTGTTGACTTGGGATTCTGTTTTTTTTTTTTTTCTTTTTTTGCCTCTCTAATAACATTTGTGTTCATGAGAATGAAGATGAGTGTGTAGAGTATGTTTGGAAATAAAAACTTCTATGATATTTCAAGTTTGTGTGGATCTTTGGCTTGTTTTTTTGTTTCATAACAGTGCAAGGACATAGGGTATGATGCAGGATTTTAATTTTTGTCTCCATAAAGTGGACATGTATAATTTAACATGATGTCACTTTGCTGGTCGCAAAGTGAGAAAGGAAACTTGACTGGACCAAAAGCTCGTGTGTCACTTTGCTGATTATTACTATATTGATATATTTTGTTAAATGAAAGGGATAAGTGCTGCGGAAGTCCTAAAACTTGTCACGAAAATGTATTTGAGTCCTAAAACTTGCAAAAAGTGCAAATAATTCTTAAAACTTGTCAAAATGTTTCATTTGAGTCCTAAAATCGACGCCGTTAGCATTTTCCGTTAAAAATGATGACGTGGCATTTAAAATTAGTTTTTATTTTCCACGTGGTTTTTTTATATTTAAATTAGATTTAAAAATTAAAAAAAGTGAAAATTTATTTAAAAAAGAAAACAGTTCAAAAAAAAAAGGAAAAAAATGGCATTCTCGCATTTGGAGGGGCCGGCGACGGTTGCCGGCCCTGGGCGAGGGCTGGCAACACTCGCCAAGCTCGGGCGAGGGTGCCCAAATCTAGGCACGTCGGCCCTTGCGGGGGGCCGGCGACTATCGCCCAGGGGGGCCGGCAACAACTCGCCCGGGCCGGCACCGCCGTGCTGGCCCCCGCGAGGGCCGGCGTGCCCAGATCTAGTCACCGTCACCCAAGCTTGGCGAGGGTCGCCGGCGAGGCCTCACCCTGGCCAGGCGAGGGCCGGCCATTCCGGCGAGGCCATTGGCGAGGTTGCCTTTTTTTTTTTTTTGAATTTTTTTCTTTTTTAAATAAATTTTTGCTTTTTTTTTTTTTTGTTGAAACTAAGATAAAATGAATAAATCTAATTTTTTTAGTTTTCAAATCTTTTTTAAAAAATGAATAAAAAAATTTTAAAAAGCCACGTGGAAAATAAAAATTAATTTTAAATGCCATGTCAGCATTTTTAACGGAAAAAGGCTAACGGCGTCGATTTTAGGACTCGAATGAAACATTTTGACAAGTTTTAGGACTTATTTGCACTTTTTACAAGTTTTAGGACTCAAATGCATTTTCGTGACAAGTTTTAGGACTTCCGCAGCACTTATCCCTAAATAAAATGAAAACAAGTGATGGTCCATTGGAATTGGACCAGGAACTGATCACCCCTATCATGTAATGAAGCGTAACTTTTTTTCATGTGAATTAACTTGTAGAATGAATATCCGATAAATATGTATGGGGATAAGAACACTAAGGATGCGTTTGACAATTTGTTAAATAGTGTTTGATTTTGTTCTTTTGTTCCCAAGAATAGATTTGGAACATAAATTCATTTGGTAAATTTTTTGTTTCTAGGAATAAATTTGTCCCCGAGAATAAATTTGAAAGATAATCAATAAGTAAAAAAAAGTTGGTTTTTTTGTTTTTGGAAATAATTTTAGAATCAAGCTAATACTTTTCTTTTTTCTCTTCTTCTTGTTCTTCTTCCTTCCCTCTTCTTCTTCCACCATCGCCGTCATTGTCCATCGTCGTTGATTGCCGGTGATCAGTTGGTCGAGTTTCGGCGAGGTTGCCCAGCCAATGCGAGATCCGATGAGCTCGTCAAAGGCTAGGCGGGCCTCACCTAAACCTCTCTCAGGTATCAGCTAGCCTCGTTTGGCCAGAGGCTCAGGCTACCGTGAGGTCGGTGTCGCCTAGCCAAAGCGAGGCTGACCTCGCGATGGCCCAACGAAGTTCAGCCTTACCGGCGGCTAGGCGAGCTCAGTCTTGCCAGATCTAGGTGAGGCTCCTCGCTCAGTCAAGGCTCGGCTAACAAAGTGCGGGCAATCGACCAAAGCTTGAAGAAGAAGAGAAAGAAATGAAAAAAAAAAAAAAAAAAAAAAAAAAAAGAAGAAGAAAATAATAATAAAATTATTGAAAAATTAAAAGAAAATTGTTTGGATTAGAAATTTAAGAACGGTACCAAATGCAATTTTATTCAAGGAATAGAAATTTTAGATAGTTACCAAACGCCTTAAAATGCTTGAAAATTATTTCCGTGAACAAAATAAATAAATAAAAATCATTTTTGATCAGAAATTATTTCCGGGAACAGAATAGTTATCAAACGCACCATAAAAACACCATAAGGGCTTACTCTTTTTGCTTATATGAGTGGCACATCGGTGTGAATCATTCAATTGAGTACTTATTTTGACGATTCATTTCATATGACATTTTAAATCATATTTTTTTTTAAGTCAATCTGGCTTTTTAGAAGAAATTAAATTTTTACGTGGACAATTTTTTGTCCTATGTGACAAGAGCTAACAAAATGGCAGACGTTTTTTAAGAAGTCTCTCTCTCTATGAAAATCGTAGACTCCATAGGAAAATTTTTACTGAACTTCTTGTCTCCCTCTATCGCTCATTCTCGCCTTGTTTTCACTTGCTTTGGGGCAAAAGAACACCCTAAGTGCCAAAACTTGGCACAATGGGATACTTAAGTGCCAAAAGTTACAAAAATGACACTTAAATGCCATATTTTTTGAAAAGTGGGACACTTGAATATCACTTCCGACAAAGCCGGCTGAAAATCCTACGTGGCAATTAAATATTAATATTGCTCACTCACATGGCTTGCCAGAGAGCTGACTCAGCTCTGATTCACCAAAAACGGCGTCGTTTTTATAGTTGGCCAAAGTAAAGCCATTGAATCGGCCAAAACGACGTCGTCTCCCCAATTGCCCTAAATCTAAAACCTTAAATCAGGCAAAATCCCATCGAAGTGCTGGAACCCTAATCCCAAACCTTAATTTGATTTGCCCAAAATTCTACAGTCGAATATTGGAAATTGAGAGTATGACTTTTAATAGCGGCTCAAATTCCTCTTGCTGAAGCGAAGGAGAAGGCGAACGTTTATGTTTTTGTGGGTTACCAAGTCCAAGAAGAACATTGTGGACTCGAATTAATTCCGAGAGAAGATTCTATGGATGTGCCTGATATAGAGAATGGTCGAAGTGCAAATATTTCAAATGGGTCGATGTAAAATTGTCTCACCGAGCCACAGAGGTAATATTAGACCTACTTGATGGACGACATCAACCTCCGTCTAGGCTTGTTGACGATTTGGACGATGTTGACTTAATGCAAGCTCAAGCATATTCTGTTAACTATTTGAAGAATAAAGTTTCAAGGATGAAAATTGAACGGAAGTGTTACCAAGCGTTTATTGTGTTGCTATTTTTTTTTTGTCTATCCTACTTTATGATAAAATGTAAAGTACTGGAAGATGAGAAGAAGCTTTTCCAACTACCATAGTTGTAAATGAGTGGACAAATGTATTTGTTTTGGATGAAATGTAACTTACTTTTTTGGAAGATGAGAAGAAGTTTTGTGCTGTCATATGTATTATGTGTTACTTCTGTGCTTGTAAGAAGGTCAAGGAAAGGGAATGAATGAATAAATGAGATACTGTATGTATTATATTTTTGCTTATTCTTGAATATAAACCAGCAAGGATGGAATGTATATTGGGTCAATGTGTTGTGGTGATTTCTTTACTTGAACTGAATATAAACTAGCAGCAAACAATGAATTGAATGGAGTTGCCATAAGTTGAACCGAATATATAAACCAGTAGCTTATTTGGTTTGCTGCAAACTAGCATATACATAGGACAGACACGAGTAATTACTCGAGTGCTATAAGTTGTATTTAGTGATTACTTAAGTGCCAGTTGTAATAAAAAAAGAATCATTTAATTGTCAAGTTATTATTAAAAGTAATCACTTAGGTACTACTTGTGGTTAAAAGTGAACACTTAAGTGTCAAGTTTTTTGGAATGTGATCAGTTAAGTGTCATTTTTTTTTGTATATTTCCTCTATAAATTGCACCAACCACCAGCTACCACCAGCCACTACCGCCGCCCACCACTGGTCACCATCGACCTCCAGCTATCACCACCAGCCACACCAAGCATCCCAAGCACCCACTTGAGCCACCACCAGCCACCACTGTGCTGATGGTGTGTTGTTGCAGAAGTTGTTGATGCAAGATGTGCATATTGCACACTTGCATTTTGCACCAGGTGCAACACAAGCCCCCAACCCAATCCCTATAATAGACTCCATCACTAAGCATCAGCAGCCACTACTAGCCACCACCACTAGCAACACCAGCATCTTGGCTACCACACCCGCACGTAGCCACCACCATAAACCCACCATTAGCAGCCACTGCTGGTAGTGGGCTGTGGGTTTGTTGCAAAAGGGGCTTGTGCAAGTTATGCACACTGTACACTTGCACCAATACTAGGTGTAGTAAGAATCACCAACCTAACCCCCACAATAGACCCACCTCCACCAAACTTCACTAGTCGCCACCACCAATCACACGAGCACCCTAGCCACAACCACAGATCCACCACCAGAAGCAATAAGTAAAAGCAAAATCAAAAAAAAATGAAAAAGGAAAAAATGACGAGCAACAAGATCATTCCATTAATATTGAAATGAAGTCCTACAAACTCAATGACAAACTATAAAAAAAAAAAACAAAAAACAAAAACAAAACAAACAAACATCCACAGCAAATTATAAATAAAATAACTGACTTCTTAGCTCCACAAACCATATCTCGTCTCATTTCATCAATCAATATGCATAATACCTCCTGTTCGTGCTTCTTTGGATGAATCTTTCACTTGATCCATAATCCTTACACTTTTTTTCTAATTAGGCATGTGACTTCTTCTTTAATTGTCTCACGATGCATTAATTCTGATGGAGCTGCAATTGTCTTAGGCTAAACTGATTCAGAAGGAGCTGCAACTGTCGTAGGCTGAACTAATTCAAATGGACCTACAATTGGGTTTTTCTTACTCTTATTTCTTATTGGCGCAGCTGATGTCTTCTTCTTTATTGGCGCGGCCGTTGATTCTTGAGTTGGGCCTTGAGAGATAAGAACCTCCAAACTTCTCCTAGACTACAAAAAGAAAACTCAATTATCAACAAAAGTTTGCACCATAAATTAAATTAAATGTAGCATATGAAACTTACATTAAGAATGACTGTTCCAATACACTCATCTATATAAAGGCCATCGTATTGTTTTAGCCTCTTCCCAAAAGCCCTCTTGTTTGAAGGGGAGCGTCACTTTCAGGTACTTGTGATTGGTTGTCCCTTCTTCTTGCATATGATTTATTGGGCTCTTGTTTTAGCTATTCAGCTATAGCAGAGGCTTTTTCGGCCAACTCTTCAGCTGGGTGTCTTCTAGATGACCTTTTTGTAGTTGGCCCTTGATTTGACTTTCTTTTGGTTGTTCTTCTATTTAGCCCTTCAACTTCAGTGACATCTTCTGTTAGCTTTTGTGGTGGCCCTTGTGATGACCCTTCTAGTGGCCTTTGTGATGGATCTTGTGGTGGCCCTTTAGTTGATTCCTCTATTAGCAGCTGAGCTCTAGCTTGCCTTCTTTGAATTTGAGAAAGATGCAAAGGACATCATAAATATAACATTAGATCATATAATAACGTAAAGGAAAACTAAACACAAATTATTGAACTTACTGTGTATTTTTTTCTCTGCTGCTGAAGAACAGTCGACTTAATTGACATTTTAGTTGCTTCGGCCAATCCTTTAGCTGGTTGTATTCTATCTTGCCTTCTTCAACCAGGCTCTTCAGTTTCAAGTACAGCAGGGGCTTCGGCCAATCCTTCACGTGTCATTCTTATGACTTGACAAAGACAAAAATATTACATACATGTCAATTGTATCTATGTACATATTTGTACAAAACCATAAAGTAACATAAACACAAATGTCATGACTTACTAGGTTTCTTGTTGTCGACTGAAGAACAATCGACTTACTTCGCTTTTCTGTTTGTACTTCTCCAACTGTCCCTTCACTAGGTCATTTGGCTCGCCTCAACTATTCCCGTTACTTCCTTAATTGACAACCTTTGTGGCAACAAGAGTACGTCATCTTTACACTTGTCCTACTCATCCTACGCTGACCTGAGACCTCTCTCTCTATCATTCTTTGTTTTCACTTTGGCCTTCCCATTTTCTTTTTTAGTGACAAAGGTTGAGGTGCTTCGCGATCTGTTGGCTCCTAAAAATTGCGACTTCTTATTGGCTGCATCATGAATTGGTAAGAAGTAAGATATTTCGGTTTCTTGTACTAATCATCAATGCAGTCCTTTGTGTTGTGGCCCTTTAATTGAATGGCACATGTGGCATGTGTACAATGAATTCTACATAGTTGCCATGCTCTACATTAACACTTCCTCATACCTAAATGGACAACATACTTATCGGAACCCTTCATTACCTCATATCCTTCATCCACATTCTAAATGGGATGACAATACCTACTTGCAGCCAAGTTCTTATCCAATTTCTTAACAATCCTAGGACCACATTGCCTAGTTCACTTTGCAGCCTCGTCTTTTTGTTTGTGCAGCCGAGTCATGACCATAACCCGTATGTCTTCTAGCATCGAGATGACTGGTTTGCATCTGGCATCTATTATCCTCTCATTGAATGCTTCACAGATGTTGTTATCAATATTATCGCACTTGAATTCCTCGTTGAAGAACGCCCTACACCAATACTTTGATTCTGTTTGGAATAGTGCATCATAACCTTCTTTTGTCAATTGAAGCGGTTCTTCTTTGGACATCCTAAAGTCAGCCATATTCGTGCTATTTGCTAGCTGCTAAAATTGCGAATGCAACTTGTTCCCTTTATAGGTCTTTGCCCAATTCGCGCATATGTGCCGTGCACACATTTGATGTTCGACATAAAGCAACAACTCAGCTGCTGCCAGAACCAGTCCTTGCAATAACTCAAAATAAGAAATGTAAGCAAATGGCATGTTGATATCAAAAAGCAAACAATTGACCCAATTTTTCAAAAATCAAACATTATCTTTTGTTGGTCGCTCATGAACGCCCACCCTTCCCCATTTGTTATCTCTAAATCAATCATAAGATTTTTTAGGAACCAGCACCAATTGTCTTTATTCTCTACTCTCACAATAGCCCAAGCCAGTGGAAATATTTGGTTATTCGCATATCTTTCAATTGCGGCTAGCAATTCTTCCTTGCACAAGCCCTTCAAAAACCAACCGTTCAATCCTATAATTTGTCTACAACTAGATAAAAATTCTTGTTTGCATGCATTGAAATAAATATAGAACTTATCAAACTTAGTCCCACTATCAGGAAGTGGTCTCTCCACGACCTCTACATATACTCTACTTGAAGGATTTTACAGCCTATACTCCCAAGCATAATCCCATAACTGTCCATATTCACAGCTGTATTGATCAATAAGTATTTCCATCACCTTTTACATTGATTCTTGGATACATCAATGCCTACACGCTCTTTCACTAGCATCCTAAACTCAGTACTCTTCATCTGGGGAATCAGCTCAATCAGATCAAAGAAGTGCTTGGACAACCATGCACTTGTTACCCTTTTATTTTCAAAATTAATGGAACAAGTATGTTCCTCTTAATAGGCTCTAATCTAGAATGATCCACTTCTCTTAACAAATGCGCCATAGATTTTCCATGGACAATTTTGCTACAAACACCTAGCTCTTACAAAGGTCTTAGTGTTTCTAATAAAATTAATATTCCTTTGTGCAGCAATGGAGTTCTTTAGTATAGCTTCCATAAATTGTTTCACATTTTGAAATTTCACACCCACCGACAAAGTAGGAGAGGCAACAGATGGATCATAAGAATGAAACTTACTTTCCTTTTATGCACAGCTCTTTAATCTTCTTCAAGCTCATCCTGGGAAGTAGCATCCTCGACGCTTTCTTCATAATCAGTCTCCTCGCTAGCAGCACCAGCATCTGCAGGGCCTTCGACCCTATTTGGAACTTCATCAGTTACCTGCAAAGCTGCAAACTTATCTATCAAAAAATCCATTTTTTTTTTCTTGACTGTACAAGTTCCTCGTTGTCGTCATCACTTATGAAATTTTCAACAAGCAACCCTTCATTGTCGTCATCACTAGATTCAGTTACTTCCCAATCTAATCTAGTGATTGTGACATCACCTATGTCATCATCACTTTGGTGAATTGCATTTGCGCACCTCTTCTCTCCATCATGTCTATCCTGCTTTCCTTCATCCCTAACTTCAGTATTACCTTGAATACTATCTCCTTCTTGTCCTATTTAGGCGCTCTCTCCATTATCATCTTCGTCCTCACTATCACTATAATACTCAATGTATACTTTTACCTCTTCGCCATGAAAATAATGGTATAGAACATCCCTAAAACCATTATCATCTTCTAAGCTTCTCAAACCATCTCTTAAGCCTTTCCCAGGAACATAATGCAGCAACTTCTGAACTTTACAAGGCAAATAAGTTACTATATCCCTATCTAATCTAGTGATTGTGACATCACCTATGTCATCATCACTTTGGTGAATTGCATTTGCACCTCTCTCCTCCCCATCATGTCTATCCTGCCCTCCTTCATCCCTAACTTCAGTACTACCTTGAATACTATCTCATTCTTGTCCTACTTGGGCGCTCTCTCCATCATCATCTTCGTCCTCACTATCACTATTGTACTCAACGTATACTTTTACCTCTTCGCCATGAAGATAATGGTATAGAACATCCCTAAAACCATTATCATCTTCTAAGTTTCTCAAACCATCTCTTAAGCCTTTCCCAGAAACACAATACAGCAACTTCTGAACTTTACAAGGTAAATAAGTTACTATATCTCTAACAAATCATATATAAGATGTCTTCTTTATATCGACAAAGATGATGCCCTCATTTCCACCCTCATACTCCCACTTATCCTCCCCAATCACAAAATTCCCACCGTAGCAAACTATGACAACGACATAATCTTTATCATAAGCCATTTCTGCAGCAAGAAAAAAAAAAGAATTACCTTTTGGGACAACATCTACAAAGAACAACAGATAATTGCACATGTAAGTCCCCCCACTCTCATGGACTTTATTAAAGAAAAGGGAAGAGGGAAGAGATACACATGTTAGGCCATTTATTAGAAATATATCATTCACGACAAAAAGAGGTCCCCACACTAACAATATACCCCTACATGACAG
This sequence comes from Eucalyptus tenuipes, assembly GCA_014182365.1. NCBI lineage: Eukaryota > Viridiplantae > Streptophyta > Magnoliopsida > Myrtales > Myrtaceae > Eucalyptus > Eucalyptus tenuipes. The sequence goes on along the minus strand of CM024538.1, from coordinate 22,556,509 downwards.
CCAAAAAAGAGGTCGCCACTTAGATTATTTGCCTTCCCTTCCCTTAAAATATTGACAAAAAAAACAGAGGTCCCCACGACAAGCATAGGTCCTCACGACACCCATTTCAACACTTCGATTTAAAAAAAGTAACCAGACATCCCCACAACAATCACTCCGAGCAGTCGAGGTGGCACATCACATTTCACATCTAACCCCTAAAAATCACCATCTCACATCACAATTCCACATCCAAGCTCTAAACACACATCACAGTAACACCATTCTAAGTCACACATCACAATAATAGCTTATCTTTGAGGTCGAGCCCTAATTTTCCCCTCGTCGAACCCTACATTTCGAGACTGGGCCCTAAATTGCCAATCCGAACCCCCATTAGTGTTCTAGTACCATTTCTGACCCTTAAATCGCACATCAAAGTACCATTAGAGCCGACCTCCACATTTCCCCATCGAGCCCCAAATTTTCCATTGAAACCCTAATAAATGAATTCGAGCCCTAATTTCATCACAGGGGGAGGGGAAGAAGGGGCCGCACCTGGAGGAGTGACGATGGCAAGCGGCGACGACGACCAACGACGGCGACCAATGACCACCTCTGGGCATGAACGATGACAAAGAGAAGGGCCTCAGATCTAGTGTGAACGAGAGTGAACGGGGAGGAACAGCGACGACCAAGTCTGCTTAAGCCAAAATAACCTAAACAACGTCGTTTAGGTTGGCTAAGCCAGCGTGGATGGACGACGTCGTTTTTGTCGTCCACGTGTGCTTTTTTTTTTTTTTAAATGTTTGCCACCTCAGTAAAAGATATTGCCAGAAAATGCCACGTATGCAATTTAGCTTGATTTTCTCGCTAATGGCACTTAAGTAATTAATTTTGCTTCCATTTTGGCACTTAAGTGTCACTTCCGTAACTTTTGGCACTTAAGTGTCACTTCCGTAACTTTTGGCACTTAAGTGTCTCTTCGTGCCAAGTTTTGACACTCCAGGTGTCTCGGTGTCCTTGCTTTGGCTTGGACGCGTAGTCTCGGGACTTCGACGCCACCCCTCACTCGTTGTCCATTGTCGCTCTCTCTTCTCTATCCTTGCACTTCCTCTGAGAGCCCAAAATCTGTAGGTAAACGAAATAAAGAAATGGTGATGGTCTCCTAAAGAGAGAATGTGTAAGATAATCTCTTTTCAAGGTAGGGTTCTTCACACGAACAAATGCCTCCCTCCCTCTCCCTCACTTGCTCTGAGAACCCCAATTTTGGGTTGGAAGTAGCGAGATTTCTTCACCTACTTCGTCAATTTGGTTTGAATTGAATTTGGGTTATTAATATTCTTTAAATAATTTGATATTCGCTCTATTTTCATTTTCTATTTAAAAATTCATTTTAAATTCATGTCGAACGCTGTTATATAGTAAATTAATGTCATGGGCACTCAAGTGAACGATTTTTATATAGTAAAATTAAAATTACTGTATAATAGTTATGTCGCTTATAACGTTCATATTCCAATATGCATCAGCTATTGCAGTCTTCATTGGTAATTGGGTCAAGTTGATGTTAGATATATCTCCGGACGAGCAGCGACACAAAGCAGAAAGAGATTTACGAGCAATGGAAGATATTTCATCAGAGATGCTGTTGAAGTCATAGCAGCTGGTTTTTTTACATTATCAAAAGCAGAACAAGCTTACACTACCGGTGACATCGAGCCAAGATGACAAGAAATGCACGACCTTCACCCACTTCATTTAGTTGACATTGCAGGCACGAAACTACGGTGCCTATTACCTCAAAATCTCAGTAGCTTTCCCTGCCCAATTCAGTTTCCCACAGGAATAAGGGAGTCTGAGCACTCATGCTCGGCGTGATTGAAAGGGTGATCGCCACCCTCTGCATCAACTGCATTGTAGAAATAATCACCTTTACCATCCAGAAGTGGTCTGGACTCCTTAATGCAGCTCCATTTGTGTTTCTGCACCACATTCGCTTCCTTGCTCGGCTCCATGTTCTCCTTGAAACTCGTCCCAGATTGGTAAATCTCGAGCGAAGCATCGTCGCCACTCGAATTCTCCATTGCTTTGGCAGAACGAGGGTATACTCTCCCATTGTCAGTGTTTTGCTCTGAAGCTCCGGCATTCTTTGTCAGCTCTCCCTCTGGGGCCTCGTTTTCCTCGTTTTCAGGCTGAGAATTGCATCTTCCATAGGGTTTAAATGAAAAATCTTCTAGGGTGCTCTGCGTCGAACAAGTCCGCTGGCAGAAACTTCCGAATCCTTGGATCCCCCGGGTCAGTTTCCGAGCTCGCTCCCTCTCCTCTTTGAGAAGAGGCCCTTTCTCTAGAAACTTGAGTACTCTCTCTGATTTCTTTCGGACAGCTAGACCCCAGTTGAATCTACACATTCATGGAAACAGCTTATGGCGCATGCCATCAAAAGAAGAAAAAAAGCACATCTTGGAATAAAACAATAGAAAAAACCAAATTTAACTCAATCTGTATCTCAGATAATGAAAACCCCATTAAAAAAAAGAGCCTAATTCGTGTCTTTATAATGCCTTAAGAGTAAGCTTCCTGTGTATTTTCTAGTTCTTAATTGCATCTCCTGAGCCTGCCCAAAGGTCTTTTTTCCTTTCGGTTCACAACGGAGAGGCAAAAGTAGGTGCACTATTATGGAAAACCCACCCCTTTTCATCAATGTATTGGAAGCTCCCGGCCTCCGCGATGACGTCTTTATCGCTCTGAAATTCCTCTGCCACGCTTTCTGGTCCATGGGTCAATAAGTGCTCGAGCACAATCAGAGAGTTGTAGGAGATCCTCCAGTTCTTCTTGTCAAATCTGGACAACCTGATTCATAACCCAAGTTTACACGAGCGAAATTTCAATTCGTCAGTCTCGTTAGTGAGGACGATCTAGGATCTTTCGTATGGGTAAAAGAACATGGAAAGATAAAACAAAAAAAGAAAAAAAAAGAAAGGCAAACCTGCCGTGCAATATATCCACAATCCTCCAGTAATCATCCACTTCAAAAGCTGCCTTTGAGATCCTACCCAGCGTCCTTGTGTCGGGTGAACTCCATGAATTTCCATTGATAGCGTCCTCGGTCAACCTTCAGAATTCAAAATCCGACGATACAAGAACCAAACGGGAGATCAAGTTCCGAAACATTCCAACAAAACATAAGCAGAGTGATCACGAAAAAGTGGGGAAAGGAGAAGGAAAGAAACTCACAGCTGTGCCGGCGTGACATCCGTGAGGACTAATCTGGCGGTCTTGATCTTCTCCTTCAGAAAGAAGGAAGCTTGCTTCTTGAATTCGTGGAACAATGGGTTGCCCATGTTGGGATCGCTTCTGCTCAAGATCGACATGCTCACTTCGGATCGAAGACGACGAGGGAAACGAGATCTTCAGATCAGACTTTCGGGAGATGGAGTTAGTGCCTACCCCAAGGGAAAAGCACAACTAATCCACCAGTGACATCAGATGTGGAAATCGTCAATGATGAAGGACAAGAAAGACACAAAGTGGCAATTTTTCTTTGGAAGAAGGGTGTCCTTGGATGACGAATTCAAAGAAGGAATCGCTATTGAGAAAAGTGGGGCGTGCGTAGATCTCGCCACATGTAAGCTGCTGAAGGTGACGAGGTCAACATCTTGATCTATATGGAAGTGTTTATATAGTCCTTAGGCTTCTGTTCGGTTTGAAATTGAATTTGAAGTTTGGACAATGTGGCATTGCTGTCTCCCCCAACCCGGGTCGCTAGTGGAAACCGAGTCGAAAACGAGCGAACTCGCTACTCCATGGTGGGTTTCCAATGGTAACATTGGTGAGTCTTTGACTCTTTGCCCCCAAAGAAAAGCTTCGATTTTCTAAGTTTGATTATTGGTCGCAAGGTTCCTAAGATAAAAGTCGAGTCATGAGAAAGTAATTCGTCACCGGATCTTTCGATTAATATGAGGATTTATTTATTTTTTAAACGAGAAGAGATGTATATAGGGGTTTGATGCATAAAAGCCGATCTACGATCCCCTCTAATGCAAAATTCAGAATTAGAGAGCCAAAATATCCGGTCGACCTTCGTACTAATTGGTTACACTTCGCATCCACTCGTGTTTGGGAAGACAAAGGAGAAATGAAATTGAGAAAGGACCATCGCTGGGTCTCGCCTAGGCAAGGGTGAGCCTCATTGGGACTTGCCTCGCTTGGCCGCGCCTCACCTATGGTAGGCCACCTAGGCGAGGCCAATCGGCCCAGCCATGGCTGGTGGCCGGTGGCCAGCCACAATCAAAAGGGAGAAGAAAGAAAAAAGAGAAAAAATCATTAAAAAATTCAAAAAAATAGTAAAATCTTATTAAAAATTATCTCCATCGACACTAGCCATCCTACGTGATACTATTGACGTCCACTCTAGCAATTTTCAATCAAAATTAACTAAATGAACTCAATTGACAAAATATGAAAATGTTTAGAATTTAATTGATAAGGTTTGAGACTGAATTGATAAAAATATAGTAGGTTTAGAACTTTTTGGATAATTTTCCCGATTTTCGGCGAAAGGTTGCATTGACTATATTAGAATATTACATAAAAGTTTAGAATTAATTTGGTAATGTTAGAAAGTTTAGGATTAAATTGACATCCGTAAATTAATTGGACAATTTTCCCAAGGACAATACTTAATGTTAAAATGCACAACATCTTTGTCCATCCTCTGATGGTTTAAATTTTGAGGACAAACGTCTACATACTCAAACTTGAGATGGCATTAGAGCCAAATGCTTTTGGGTTGGCAAGCATATGCATTATTAATATATCTCATTTCGCTTAATTATAGAATTTATATGCTATTTATATATATGCAGTCCCTTGAAGCTTTTGGATTGGGACTTTCTAACACGCATCATATTTCGTCCATCAACCTCGAATGCAAGGATGCTTCTAAAATGTGAAACATAATTCTTGCCATTCTCCAATGATTTGGAACAAATGGTTATGGGGGAAAGTATTAAAAAAAAGTTCACATTTTTCATTTGTGATTGTATCAATTTAGTCATAAATCCCTCAACTAAACCAATTTAGTCCTAAACTTTTTATATATGTACTCATTGAGTCCATCTTGCCAATTTTGATCAGAAATCACTATTATGGACGCCAGCTGTCCTATGTAGATAAAAAACAAAATTGCCGAGATGGACTTAATCAGTACAATGTTTAAATATTATAAAATTTATCCACATTAATGCAAGCTGTATCAAGTAAGTTAGTTGGTATCTATGTTAGCGATTTCCCGTCAATATTGACCGAATGGATTGAATTGGTAACTAGGTAAAAATGTTTGAGATTAAATTGGTCTAATTGAAAGGTTTGGATTGAATTAATATCAATGGAATAAGTTTAGTAGTTTTTTATGTTGTCCCCAAAAGATATATTAAATGCAAGCCTGCACAATTAATAAAGGGATCAGCCCGCTCGAAGCCGAGGGCTTTTTCTGGGTTTTGGTCCTTGTAAATTAGGCCCAAGGTTATGCACAAATCTAAAACAAGATATTGGACCGACGAGAATGTGGAATGCTTGCTGTACTGGTATCACACGTGTCTTCCTTCGACGAAGAAACATTGCATCTGATTACTAATTCGGATTATCTAAAGAAATTGATTTAACTTGATCAAGAAAGTGGGAGATTTAGCTCGAGTTTAGATATTTATCTTATTTAAACTTACGTGATAAATATTATTATGACCCTGTAAAATGTACCATAGAATTTCCAAGAAGGATAAACTTCTTTTTCGATCTTCTCCTAAAAGTTCTTAGGAATTTTCCGGAACGACATGAAAGTTTTCGCTGACTCCTAGGTTGACCTGGGTTGCGCAGGATTCTTGTGAAGTACGAAAGTGCTTAGAAAGAAGATCGAAGATTAATCAAAAGCGCAGAAGAAAAGGGCAAAACCATGCCGAGTAGATGCGGAGTTGGGTCAACGGAAGCTCCGACTCAAGGGCTAAAACTATGTCGAGTGGATAGTGATTGTACACATACATGATGTCGTTCGTGGTCTAGTACTCAAGCAATCTGACATATATATTCGAGATGGATATATACATATACACGTATATATGACTTTCATTATTAAGTGACGTCCATCGTCCTTAAAGAAAAGAAAAGAAAAGAAAAAAGCATGGAATAATGATCCCAATTGCTCATTTAAATCCTAGGTGTCGGCAGAACGCACACCAACGTGGGAACAGACACTTTCACATGCTCGCACGACATAGACATTCGGGGAATATTTTTCGCAAAAGTCCATGCCTGCGAATGTCGGCACCAAGCATATGTATTCTTGTAAGTTGTTTTTTCCTTGGATGATACCTCCATAAAATGACTGGCCGGCCCCTATAATGAAAAGGAAATTTCTTTTAGCGTTTATGATATCCACATCATCGACTGCGGCGTCACGTAATTACTTGATCATGCATGCTCTCTTTCTGTTCTTTTTTACATGATTTATCGGAGCATTCCTACACCATATCAGCTAATGACAGGCGATAACGAATTAAAAGATGCCAACTCGTTGAGTATTCTTCCTCTTAATTTCATATGACTAAAACTTCATTTCAGCAGCTATACATGCCTCTGTTAGCCAACTCTTGTTCTTACTTTGTACCCACAAAATATAAGGATGAGGAAATGCTATCTTGGAAGAGACTGTAACCGGAGGAGGGGATCAATGGATGTGGAACAGAACGAAGAGGAATCATCACTATCTCCTGGCGCCATTCTGGGGGTAACTGCGGATTAATTACTTAGAAAATTAGAAATGGAGGAGAACCTGACATACCTGGTGGCAGATAATTGGCCTTGCCCTGAGCGCATTAAGAAAAATTGGTGGAATGGGATTCATAAGTGTTCCGTACACTATCTATATGCACTCGACTAGACACCTATCTTTTTCGAAATGGAGGATAACCTAATGGTTACTGTGTTTTACAGAAACTTTTGTCTGTCAAGTTTTCGATTGGCAATGTAAAGCGTGGAGAAACCATGTCATCTTAGCTGAGCTAGGAGCAAACGTGAGAAGCGTTTTGACTTGCCAAATCAATGCAAATCGCTTCTGAAATGGAGTTAGGCGATCGGGTTTGAATCTCAGGCAAGGTCCTGTTACTCTTAGCACTGGTATTGGAGCTACGATAGATCACAATGGATGAAACACGTGAATATTTCACAATTGGAGGAGCCAATACCCGAACCACGAAATGCTTAGGACTAGCCCCGATTGTCTAGTTCCAGACAGTTATGGCCCAATATAAGCAGGACCACTAAACATGCATTCAACATGAACTTGGAAAAAAATCATTCGAGGTTCTTTCACTCTGTGTACCATGAAATTTCGCGTGAGCCATGATTTTGATGGACTTCAACGGAAAATGGCTAAGTTCGGTCACTGAAAGTTGTACAAAAGAGTTTTGGTTTAATGTCCCTCCGTGTGAGCAAAGGAACTGACATGACTGGCTGAGAGTTGCAAGAAATTGACTGGTTTTCTTGGCCTGAGATTTTAATAACGAAAGGCCAGGCCTTTATTACCTGATGACTCTCATATCTGCCTCTACTCAACTGCAATTTGCATTTACTATATCAATTCCAAAGTAGTTAGCAGTCAGGAGAAATTATTACCAGATCAACCAGGAGGGTCCCGAGTATCTTGCCTTCATCACAAGGTCTGGCCTTTCGCTACGTAGCAGGCTCTGAGGACTCATATGGCGGTCAGGTGGTCTTTTTAAAAATATGAACTTTTCGATATTTCGGTGAATTTGCATTTTGCACTATCTGGTAAGCAAAATTTTGATCAGCATAAGCCATCAGGCAAAACCCACGCGTGCACACGGTAATTGGACCTCTCAGCAGGAAAGGGGGTGGCAAAGAACACTAAAAGAGAGCAAAATGTGTTTATTTTCTTGACTTAGTATTGTGAAGAGAGAAGAATACACAAATAATTCATTTAGATCAGGCATATCTGAATTGGTTTTACAGATGTGACCCGGGAAAAGGAACAGCAAAAAGGAGATGCCTCAGGTTCTTTTAGTAGATCGTGTCTCTCTATCTTCCTATATGCAGCTCTGTTTTATACACTAGATCTCCAAATCCTTCCCTCTAACGAGATAATTATGATGGAAATGTCATCATGATACCGCCGCCTTGGATCTCCATGTGGTATTTCAAGCAAATCATGAAACTCGATGCCTGCAACAGAGCGAAAGCCAAATTTTGATTATCATTCTGTCATCCTGGATGAAAGTAAACGATTTCCTACCAAATTTGTTTTGGCTATGTCAACACGTACCGGCTTTCTTTGCTGCACGAAATAGCACTTCCTCAATGAGGTGTTGGGCAGGGTCTCCTTCAGGTTGCAAGTCAATGAAAAGCTCAACCTCAGAAACCGCTTCTTCATTTGTAAAGTATTGATAGAGTCCATCAGAAGACAATATCAGAAACCTGTCTTTGGGACCTAACTTGTGGTGGTAGAGAGATGGTGAGCAAGTGATGTATGGGGAGCTTCCTACATAATCGATTCTGAACCTCTTCAGAAGTGCATCATTCCACTTAGGCTGCAAGCCATGAAAAAAAATCTCACGTAAGAAACCAAAAAAAGAAATTGGTGCTTTTATATGAACTGAAAATGGCCTAAGAATTTTCACAACAGCTGGATGAGCATAATAGGCAAATAGATCTCATCTGAGATCTCCTGGCCCTAAAATACTTTGAATCCAATAAAAACAATGTACTTATAAAAATGGTAAGTTCCTGATAAGAATGTGTCTTGCTAGCAAGAATCATTTAGGGGTCATTATAGCTACGTTAAGTTCTCACCATCATGTATTGCTTCGACGCACCAGGGATCATATTATCTATATCAGGACTCACCTTACCACCACAAGGAGATCCTTTGAGTACATCTGCCAAACAAGTCTGCCCTAAACAAGAAAAAATATCGTTTGTTCTAGTTGTTACTATTTCTAAAAAGAGTCATCATAGTGCATAATCTCTCTCCCAGTCCAACTACTGCGACATCTTGCTTCTTCTTTCCCCATTTCCATGATCTTGATCCTAACAAGTCCCAGCATCTATTCTTCTTACCCATCAAATGGGTAGGCAATACATGGAACCCTTTCATAGGAGATTAAAAAAGTGAATCCACAACCTAGATGCTCAATGGAAAGATGAAAATAGTGGCAAAAGAGGCCAAATAATGTCATAAATCCAAGAATGTCCATCCTCACCTGTTTGAGATAGCCAGCACCAAAAGCGCGAGTGACTGTCAAGGAGCCCTTAACTCGATCATTCACCAATGCAGAAGCATCGTCAGGGTGCTCCTTTTTTATTCTCTGAACTTCCTGCAATGAAAAACATGTCGAAATGAGCAAATAGACAGTAAACATTGTAATTCCCCAACAATTAATCAGCCGATCTATCGTCCACGAAGCCAATCGATGGTTAAGAAAACTGACCTCTTCCACACTCGTGCTGTGATCCACACTAAGCTGAAATGCATTCAAACTGACCACTCCACTAGGTTGGTCCCAATCGGAAGCTTCGATGTCATATAAAGTTTCTTCCTTAATCTTTTCAAGGTCTTGCTGGACCTTGCCGATCCTATAGTCTGGCCCCGCCTTTTGAGCCAACACTGCTCGGCTATCGCCCACGTTCATCACATAAACATCTTCCCCTTTCATCAACATCACAAGTACACAAGAGCCCATTAATGCCAATTCAGGATTTTCCACAGCCATCTTATCTGCAATATCCAAAAAGGCCTCCTCTGTCTTGTTGAGAGCTTGAGAGAGCGCTTTCAACACGTCACAGTGATTGATCGATCTGCCATCATGCGATCCTGATCGACTCAACTGTTCCTTTAGCCTCCGATCGAGCTCTAACCGCTCCCGGTCCCACTCGCACTTCCACTTCCTCTGGTTCTCCTCCCACTTCTTTCCTGGTCCTCTGTGCTTGCTCCGGGAATTCGAGTTCTTCTTCCTCTTTGACGACCAATCAGAATTCACATCCATGTTTGTGCAAGGATAGTTCTCCTGCTCAAAGCACGAAGAACACGAGTCTCCATCCCGATTCCTCGGTAGATCATACTCATCCCGAGAAAGCGACTCCTTCATGTCAGGTCTAGAATCTTCAGAAGCCAGAACAGGGTTGGGATCATACTTATCATCATCCCACAACAATCCCCTGAGCTCCTTGTGAATGGCTTGGTACAGATTGGACAACAGATAATCGGGAGCATCGGGGCCATTGAACCCGTCATAGATCCCGACGAAGATCCACCCATGTTCCTCCGACACGACGACGTGGACCCGATCCTCCCCTGCTTTCCCTTGCGCCCACTGAACGCTCTGCTGGCCCTCCAACGTATCATAATCCTCCAAGCTCCCTTCGCTGCTCAAGTAAAGACTACTGATCGTGGAGTTCTCATTGCGAAGCTGGTTATGCTGCTTCTCTGCAGCCGACATCCAATAGGGATCTTTCCCGGGCTTAATCGGAGCGACGAGCGAGTTCTGCCCGCGAGAAATCCTCTTCGAGATCGCCTTCCTGATCCCCCGAATCAGCCACCCTTTTCTCGATTTGCGCCTGAACGCAGAATCCGCATGCGAGAAGCTCCTCTTGAACTGATCGGAGCCTCCGTTGTCCAGAGGACCCGAGAAGATGCCCCGATCCAACGGCCCGGACAAGAACCCCCTCTCAATCGGGCCCGACAGGAACCCCCGCTCCAGGGGACCCGACCCGGGGACCCGATCGAAGTTGCCCGACAGCGGGCCCGAACCGACGGAGCACCGAGGAATCGGCTGGAGTGGGATCGAAGAGAAAGACGTGGAGCTCTCGAAAGTCGAGGACTTGTCGATGCATCCGTAGGCGTAGAAATCGAGGATCGAAGTCGACAGCGGCGTCGACGCGTTGGCGCTCACGGAGGCCCCGGAAATCGCGCGGAAGGTGGTGGTCTCCTCCTCCGAATGGACCTTGGAGGAGGATATCCGGGTCGGGTCGGGTCGGACGTAGCAGAAGGAGTGGCCCAGCCCCTCGTCGAGAGGCTCCGCCACGAGCACCGATATGTCGTGCCCCCGGCGGGAGTCCTTGTCGCCGGTGAAGCAGACGCTGAGCTTGCCGACCCCGTTACCCATATCCGAGGGGCCAAAAGAAAAAAATAAAAAGAATAAAAATCGAAGGAATCAAATAACCAACAAATTCAGAAGCCCGGCCACATAAAGAGGAACCGGATGGAGAAGAAGAAGGACGAGGACGAGGACGAGATTCGATGGTTTGCTTCACGCTTCTCTCAGCTCAAGCGGTGGATGATTGACAAGGGATGAACCATTCATGCTCAACCGGAAATCCGCTGGTGGAGAAAGGAAGCTGATGAAGAAGAAGAAGAGGCGAAGTAGAGAAGAGGGGAGAAAGAGAGAGGCGTTGACTTTCAGGATAGGGGGGTTTTTGAAATCGGGGGAACCCAGAAGAAAAGCGATTTCGATTTCGACTTATTCTTCTTATTCTTCTTTTTAATTTTTATGTCTTTCGGGTTTAGGTGGTCGTGGTTTTTTGGAACGAAAGAAATGTGTTTTGTGCCCTTCTGGGTGGGGCGTTGACTAAGGTTACGGGTTTAAGTAAACTCGCGGGTGGAGGGATTAAAGAACTTCAGCGCGCGGACTGATGGAGGAACCGAAACGGCCGACCTTGCGCGTGCGTGGACCTCACGCGCGTGGACTAGAACAGGATGTCTTTTGTCTTCTCCATTTTCGGTAGGGAAGGCCCGGGGGCGGACCCGGCACGCGCCGAGGGTGGGCGCGTGGCCGGCGGATGAGGACGGGTCGGGGAGGGTGGGGAGAAGTCAATAAATTCTGGGTAAAACCTCGAAAAGTCAAATATCAAAGCCCCCCAAACCATTAATGCGCCCTTGGAAAAGCGTGCCACAATCACCGTTGGATCTTGCGGAGGCGGGGATTGATTTGCGAGGACAGGGTTGACCGACACGTGGCGGTCGCCCATTGCCCCCGGGGCGTCCATTGTCAACTCGAGGTTTCCCGGAGCACCCAAAGTGTGGCTCTATCTTTTCTCTCTTTCTGGCGTGAATGAAATTGAATTCGTGTGGGTTTGTATTTATTGGGCAGTTTCCCTTTTCCTTTTTCTCTTTCTCCTTTTTATCTTTTAGATTTTATTTTCGAATTATAAAGATTTTGGAATTATTTAATGAGGTTAGTGGAGGTGGCGGGTGGCTGCAGATTTCTCATTACACTACATTTAGTACAGTGCGAGGGTTTTAGGTGAACCTGACTATTTAAAGCGCTAGCCTTCAAAAGTTGACTAGGATTCGATTGACCTTTTTTTTTTTTTTTTTTTTTGCTTTTAAAGGGAATGTGCAAAAATTGATAGATGGGGAGCCTAAATAGAATGGCCTCCCCCTTTGGCAATGCGAGAAAGTCAGCATCTAATCGCGTACCGAATAAAGTTTATGTACTTTCATCCTTTGGAAGTCAAGATCAATCCAAAGAGCATTCGGGCTATTCTTTCCATTGAGAAATACTTTTGATATTTGTTGAACCAGCAAAAATTTATTTCATCGCTAGAGGTTTGAATACTTAATTTGGAAAGACGTTGGTACAGTTGCATCGCATTGAAAGATTGTGTATATAAAGAGATAAAATCTCGAGATTTGAAATTTTCTTAGAGAGATTGTTGTGTGATGGAGAAGATTCGGATTTTATTGTCAAAGTGCATAAGAGATTGAGTAGAATTATTAACTTATGCATTTGTCCATGGGTATATTAAAATATACTTGAGGAAAAAAGAAAAAGATTTGAGCCCTGCAAAGTCAAAGGTTCGTTTTACTTCATATAAAAGTATAGATTTATTTCTAGTCGTACTTTTGTCACCTAACAAATTTGATTCAAGGAAATTGATGATATAAACATAAGCTGTAGAGAGTACGTCATTTCTCCTCTCTTTTTATTTCTCTGGTATTTCTTTTACCTTTTCCCCTCTCTTTTCTATCTTTCTTTTCCCTTTTTCTTAGAAAAGTTTTTGCATGCCAAGAAGGCGGCCTTTCTATTAGCTTCACTCTGTCCTTTTCACGACCAAGCAAGCAAACTTCATCTTGCCTTCCTCGCCATTTTCGAAAAAGAAATCAATAAAGAGCAAACCCGACACGCGTTGACGAAGCTGCCTGGACACATGGGGAGCTCGAAGCCTCCGGCGGCATTTAACCCCTACGCGAGACCGGAAACATTGATAAAATCTCTTAGGGTACGCATTTGATGATGTCCAACGCCACCAATTTGCATTAGCAAACCTCGCACACCACGCTTGTAGACAGAAAAAAAAAAAAGGATGAAATTATTCGAGGGTCCTGAAGATTACCTTAATTCGGAATAAACAAAAAACTGAAGAGGAGCTCAAATTTCCACTCGCATAATAATTATTATATATTAGGCGATTTGGAGGAATTCAAAGCAGCCATCATTTAATAAGGGGCGAGTGGAGAAACCTTGCTCAGCCACCACCTTCGTCCATGCCCACCACTTCTTTTCCGCTTGACCCACCTCGCACTCCGCAATTTCCCCCCCTCTTGTCTTCTTTTAACCACACCTTATTAACTTAATCAGTTTTCCCACATTATTTACAAGGATCTATTGCAAGACCGCGAGACGGTCAAGCCACTAAGCATGTACGTTAGTAAGCCAATAGAAAAATTGGAAGAAATTGATCAGATCGTTGCCCATCGTTGTTAACACAAAAGTCGACGTTCAATTTATTTAGTACTTATCGTCACGATTACTTTATATTTGAAATTCAATTCGAATTTTAGAGTTTGACATGCTTATATGGAGCGACTTCTAGGGATTTCCTTCGTTAGTACATTTTTTTATTTTTGGTTGACTCGATAACATTTTATTTATTGAATATTTGGTTAGCTCGTCATCTCCCATCCATCCATTTTGGACATCTTAGTGGGTTTTTCACGATTATCTGATGGACCTGTGGCTTCGCTGGCACTACATGCGTTTGGTTGACTTATAATGCTGTCCAGCTCAGCATCACTATTGCAGCTCCTGTACTAAAATCAAAGCATATGAACATGATATGAGAATCATTCAAGTAAAAGGCGAAAAAGGTATGAAAAGAATTAGTCCCGTGTGCTCATCGGTCGTTGGAAAAGCTACTGCGCGAGACTTAAGTACAAGAACGCACGTACCGTTTAATCTTTGATTCCACGAAGTGTAGTACACATGATAGATTGGCAAAAGATTAATCTTCCTTTATTTCCCATCAGCTCAGAACGATAGGCTAAAGACCCATATTTCGGATCTCTAATTAGCATCGGCATTCTGATTCATGTCTTATGAGGCAGATTAGATTAAATTGAACAGTTTTTTCCCCAAATGAAAGCTCGAGATGCAAGAATATAAGTAAAGGAAAAGGAAGGGCGGTGGGAAGTCGAACTTTCCCATGGCAAACCGATGCTAACCAATGAACGCTGTTCGTCCTTGGAATAGAATGTCAGCCATTGAGCATACACGCAATTGCAGAGTGTTTGACTCGGACGGATTGCAGTCACCACATTCCCCATGCTAAATTTGTCAATTAGGCCATCCACACCACGACCTAAATCCTATCGTGCTTATGTGCAGCTTTGACTTGAGATGGCTCTACCTTCGAAAAAAAGGAAATCAAGAAACCGACTCGCATTTTCAGATTGAATAGTGGTGTGGGCGAAAATGAGGTCTTGTTTTCTGACGAGGGCGAGTGAGTTGTTATTGCTGGACTCGAGTTGTCTCAACCGTGCCTTCCTTTTACGTTTGAGCCCGGCAAAGAAAGTCCAAGGCATCGGCACTGATTTTCATGGTCAACACATCATACGTTGTACGATCTCGCATTTCCTCCATTTGATCCGGGGTTTGAATTCCGCCCCATCTCTGTCGAACTATTATCATGTGGACGTCGTCCAGCTAAAGTAGAAGCTGGTCGTATCGTTATCCTTTTTGCTCGGTCAAACAGCGCCCTGCTTCTGGAATCCGCCAAAATTGGTTCGTTGCTTGCAAGACCGGGCAACCCGTTTCTTTAAAGCTCGCGGCCACTGAATTGATCGAATCCGGTTTGCGATTTGGAGGGAGGACTTCGTGTGAAAATTACAGTGAAGGTGACCGATGAACAAGAACGTGCGGATAGCATCTTCTCCGCAAAATCATGAACGGACATATATAAACGAGAGTTCCCCCAATCGAGGGGACACATTTGTATGGATCGGGTTCGTGGGTTCGGGCGCTTCTGTGAAGTCATCGACTTTGAATGCTCCATCTGATAAACAAATAGTATAAAAACGAAAATCGAATGGAGATGTTCAGCGAAGATGGAGCGCGGGGTAGAGAGATCGTGGGCTGACAAAAGCCCATGAATCATATCGCGGGCCGCAAAATTTCAGGTCACGAGCTGAAACTGCACTGATGCGAAAGACATAAATATTGGGTCGGGTTGTGTTAGGTCACGAACGGAACTATAGGAGCTTTAGGGTCACATGAAAGTATAGCATCCAATAAATTATATTATCTCGTGTGCTGTACCAAAAAAGGAAAAGACCCCTAAGATGGGACCACCTATATTTCTGGGCTAATTTCATTAATAGGTACAAGGGGGGACAATTACATTATACACGGTCCTGAAATAATGAAAAATGACATCATCGCACACGCCGAGCGCCTTCCTCCTCGTCCGATCGGACGTTTAGCGCACTAGAGATTATTCGCCCCCCAGAGCCTCCTCCTTTGTCCTAAGCCGAAAGAGATCCAACGGCGGAGAAGACGGGCCTCCGAGTTCCACCGCATCACCAACCGTCCCGAGTTTGTAGGGTCGTTTAGCTGGCTTTTTGTCCTCCCCTTTTGGCGAGTTGCTTGACTCCTTCAATCAGACCGGGCCCATGTCATCAAAACAGAGCAAGAGGATCGTGTCTTCTTTGTCAAGATTATTACAATAATTACCTCTTTTTTTAATTAATTAGAATTAATCTTTTATCATTCGAGCACGGAAAAAAAAACACCCAACAAAAGGGAAGCACTTTTATATGCATGTGGTCATGCATGCATGCATGCATGCTTCTAAATCTAATCGAAATGTCTTCGTCATCCATAGACATGGCAAGATCTGAAGTGCTGTCAAAAAAACGCATCTGTCAAGAGAATTCCAAACTCGAATTCTCCTTTTTCAGCAAAAAAGAATATATTTTTATAATCCTTTCTAACAAAGCAGGATGAAAAAAGAAATTGCGCCCATGATTTTAAAGAAAATAAACTAATGAATGGACTGCCGACCTGCCACGGATTGTTTTCTCCATCCTCAATTTTTTATTCGATTTTCCAGCTACACGAACGAATGAACAAAGACTACTGTCCAGAGACTCACCCAAGAAGCAAGATCATAAGTACACGGGCCCAGAACAAACGTAGGGTCACAACCTTCTTGAACGAGAGTCCGCACGATCTTAACGCAAGAACTGGATATGTACATTATGACAGTTCTTGATACAACATTATCGTACGTCGAGAAGAATTGCCATCGTCCTCGAAAAGCGCCGTAAAAAGTATTCTACACGAACTCAAAACACAACAGACCGGCAAACATGATGATCTTATCTTCACGGTTTCGGATAGATATTTAGACCACGAGAAAATGAACAGTATCCAAGCAAATTGAGCTGGGATTGTCCTGTGCACGCAAGGTCCGATTCTTTTTTTCCACTTGATGGGGCCGATCACAACATATCAGGGACCATAGCAGAAGAAAAAAACCCAACAATTATTTTCTAGCATTTTCTCAGCAGCCAAACCGACCAGACAGAGAGAAAAGGAATGTGTGGTTCCATCTAAAGCACGGACGTTGCTGAAAAAATGCAGATCTTTAATGAAGGGGGTGAGAAAGGATAAGGAGTGATAATGGGGCTTTGTTTCTTTACCATAGAAGGAGGCGTTGGCAGTACTACTAACTTGCATCTCCCCCATTCAATCCGCTGCTCTTTATCCACAAGGACTTCACGTGATCGCTTCAACTTCGTTCTCCCTCACGATTCCAGCTGCTGCTGGAGGAGCTTCCGAGTTTCATCTGGGCGTTCAAAAAAGTCCCAAGGCTTTTCCTCTTCAGTTTCTGCAGAGAAAGCACGGCAGAAGAAAATGGAGAAACGCTAAAGAGACCTCGAGCTTGTTCAAAGAACGGGGCGAAAGGATTGCAGATCTCTCAGAAACCCTTTTGATTTCCTTCTCAATTTAGGCAATTTGCAATGAGTGCATGACAGGTAGCATCAGTCCGACAACAGAATGCAGATCGCAGGAATCAAAAATTGGTGCTCCTTATTGCAACATTTTCAACACAAAATTCCACTTCTCCTTTTCTTCAGCAGAGAAGAAAAAATCGTCAGCTTTCGCAAGCCGAATTCAATCCACCGTGTAAGAAGAACAAAAAAGAATTATCAAAATCAACAATAATTAATAGGCTTAGCAAGAAAAAAATTTATAGGAAGATAAGAATGAGCAAAAAAATGGGTGTTTAATCTCACACAGCTAAATACACTACTATACAAAACAAAACCAGCATCAGTCTCTGCACGCCGACCACAGAGCTCCCCGACCGAATCTCTTCCCTGGATACCGGCGGCGGCCCGTCGAAACCCCCGGGCGAATTCTCGGGCGAGAGTGTGATGTCGGGCGGCGGAGCCGCGGTCATGATCGCGCCGCCGGACTTTGAACCCGCCGACGGATTCTTCCCGAAGATCTCCCTTGGCAAGAGAACCCTCGAGACACCGAAAATCGCCACTGGGTTCTCGTCGAAGACGGTCTGCGTCACCGAGGCCTGAACAATCCCTGTGTCGATCGCGACCGATCCGTTGACCCGGGAGATGTTGAGAGTGTAGCTCCCAGCTCCCATGTCCTCCGTCGCCAATGTGGGTTGCAATGGATTCACGATCGATTCCAGAGAGCCGAGAGGGTAATAAGAATGCAAGACGTGAAACTTGAGCACGACGGCCTTCTTGTCCGCGGGCAGGGACTGCAAGCTCTGGCTGGAAGGCAATTCGGTGAAGGCACTGTCGGTGGGGACGAAGAGGGTGATCCCGGCGCCGCCCTCGTCGGCCTCGAATTCCTCGACGACGCCGGAGGCGGCGAGCATCGAGGCGGCGACGTTGAAGTTGTGGCCGTCGATTAGGGCTTTGGTGATGTTGAGGCCCAGAGAAGGGCGAGTCTCGGAGGCCATGAGGTCGAAGCCGTAAGGGAGGAGGAGGGAATTGACGGTGAAGATGGAGAGGTTGTAAGGGACGGCCTTGATGGGCTCGAGGAGGGTGGCGTTGGAGGGGGAGTAAGGGGCCGGGGAGCGGACGGAGACGGCGCCGGAGGAGGGGTCGCGCGTGATGTTGACGGAGCCGAAGTTGCTGGTGGCGCGGCCGGTGGTCTGGAAGAGGGTGGTGAAGAGGGCGCCGGAGGGGGGGGATCTGGTGGAGGTCGTCGGCGGAGAGGAACTGGAGGAGGACGTGGTAGCGGAGGACGTCGGCGAGGGAGGTCGGGGAGAGGTGGCGCGTGAGGTCGGAGGAGGCGAGGTAGGCGTTGGGGACGGCGAGGACGGTGACGGCGGAGCGCTGGGCCAGATCCGAGGCGATGGTGGAGGAGAGGAGGGCGGTGAAGGCGGAGAGCTCCGGGAAGGTGGAGAGGAGGGCGGTGACGTTGAGGGAGGCCGTGGGGGCGGCGGGGAGGGTGAGGAGGAGCACGTACAGGAGGGTCGCGGGGGTAATTTTGGGAATGGAGATCCGTTCGGCCATTGCGGCGGCGGGGGCGGGGGCGGGGGCGGCGGAGGCGGAGGCGGCGGCGACTCTCTGCGAGGAGGAGAGGCAGAGAGTGCGCGTGGGAGTGGGTGGGGGGTGAGTGAGTGGAGTGAGTTGAGCGTTTGAGTGCAGTGACCGTGTCTCTCAGACTGAGGAGATAGAGAGAGAGTGGGAATGAAGATAGAGAGCGAAGGGCGTGAGTGATGGGCAGTACTGATGATGATGATGATGCTGATGATGGTGAGGGGAATGGCATGGTGTCGTTTGCTTGATGGGTGGAGCATGATGATGATGGTGATGCCAGCTGAAGCTGATGTCGATGCATTTGATGCTCGCTCCCCCCCACCCACTCGCGCTATCCGGAGGTTGGATCGCACGGCCGCGTCACGGCGGCACGGCCGGAATTTCCCGACTTTGAGATCCGGAATTCAGACGGACTCCACCTGATCCAAAAACTTGAGCTAAACGCAAGGATGTATTTGGTATATGATCATCTCTAGATTTGGTGGTCGTTTACACTTGAGGACTTAAGCTTTACTGAGTTTATTTATGACATTGACTTTATTGTTAGTGTGATATCTCAAAGCTTAGCTCTCTCTAATCTCTCGGTGATGCCTATTTTGTTTGTTTAATAGTTACAAGCTATTGATTTATATTTATACATTATATGATAACCCTTTTGTACTTACCTAATCATGAAAAGTATGTTATGATTACATTTGCATAGTTAGATCTACTCGTGCAAATACACTATTATTAAGAAGAAGATGGAGTTTCTCCACTTTTACTTACCCAAAATGCCTTTATGATGACTTTTTAACACGCGCCGTTTGTTGCATTTTGCGATAGTATACCTCCCTTCGCGTGATTATTTTATCGGCTTTTATTTTTTCATCACATTCTATGTCGGGCATTTCACAAACACAATTTTTATAGATAAACCCCCTAAATGTTCTTTTAAATCTTTCGAATATAGGCGCACGTGTGGAAACCCGGTTATCTAAAGGCACATGAATCCTTTGCAAGCACCATGAACCAATTAAGTTGAAAGATTTGATAAGTACAAGTGACTCTGAACTAGAGCAAGTCATTACTAGTTTCTGGGATTCGAACACTGACCTCAAGCACCACGGCTTTGCTTGATCGACCGCACTTCTATCCTTTTTGGTTTCTTGGCATGTGCCGACCATTTGTTTTGTCTCAAAATAATTTGATAGGATGCGGAAGCTACAAATCGAGTGAGAAGTGGCAGGAAAAACTCTGGTGTACTGCCTCATCTCATAAAAGAGCATACAAATTAGGTACAAATTACTGGCAAGCACCACGGCTTTGCACATGAATCTACGTCGTCGTCTAACAAGGCCAAAACGACATTCTCGCTTTTCAAGTCCGGCGTGGCAAAATTTGTACCCGTTGTCGTGTTGCTTCGCTTTTCGACCCTATGGCGGGCATGGGACCGACAGACTTGTTTCGTCCCATTATTTATCAGTCTAGTATTGTTCTGCCCAAAACCAACTCGGCGAAAATTTTACAAATTCTCGACCTAAAATGACGAAATACTAATCTATAATCCATATACACGATTGCTCCTGCTAAAGTCGATAATTATGGTAATGTGGTCATTTGTGATTAGAAAGAATGGTGGTTGATTATGCTAGTGATGATTGATATAGCGTCATTTGTATCATAAGGTGTATTGAATTAAAGGGATTCAATATGCTCAACCTGAAAATCAACCCGAACTTGTTTCTATGAGTAGTGATCGAGCACATTCTACTGCTTTAGGATAGATACCATTCCAAATTCGATTTTTATCGAATACACTCTTTCATTCCATATATTTGATAAACTGCTATAATTTAATTTTTAAATAAAATAAAAAACAATGAAAAACCTTGAGTAATTTTTGTGTGAAATTTACTGCAAATAAATTTTTGGTCACTAAAAAGTCCAAATTGGTATGCACATGATAATAAAGTAATTGTCATGTGTTATCAAATTTAGTAATTACATTAAACATTTTGACGGAAGTTAACAAGGAGAAAATATGTCACGGATATATTGATTTGGCTTTTTAGTGACTCAAAAATTAATTTGTGATAAATTTGTTATAAGAGTATTATTTTTATAGTAATCAAAAAATTAATTTGGGATAAATTTATCATAAGTAAATGAAGATTTTTTTTTTTTTTGTGATGCTAATTCTTTAAAAAAGGAGTCAGTCAATATTAGCTGAAATACTGAGTCAAAATTCTCTATCCCACCAGCATCCTCAAACTCCAGCATGTTTCAAGGTGCCAAATATGTAAAATTTAGGCAAAGCCAGTAATATAGAATGGGCGTGCGTGACCTTCGACGAGCTTCCTCCGCTCCCACTTATTAAACCCCATCAGCGCTCAACCCTCTCCCCAGCTCAATCTCCACCTCCCCCGTCGCCGTCAAAGGCAAGCTTCTGGTATCGCTCCTCATTTTTTGCCTCTTCTTATTGAGATCCATTTGTTTTTTTTTTTTTTTTTTTTTTTCCTCCTTGGGCCATGTACGCAACTTTATCGACTTTTTGGCGGTACAAAATGGTGCTACGGTGGTTCGGCGGCGGTGATTAGTGCCGCGAAGGAAGCATCGCGCGGAGGAAAACATCCCCGCCCACCATGTGTTTGATGGAAGTTTCGGCACAAATGCCATCGTTGTCCAGGGGTGTCGTAAGTCCCCAGAGTCCCATCCGCCGATTATTCGACTTCTTGTTTGGGTAAATGCAGGAAAGCGATACGGTAGAAACGTCAGTTCCGTTTTGTGAACCCAACCA
Organism: Eucalyptus tenuipes; assembly: GCA_014182365.1. Lineage (NCBI taxonomy): Eukaryota > Viridiplantae > Streptophyta > Magnoliopsida > Myrtales > Myrtaceae > Eucalyptus > Eucalyptus tenuipes. The sequence continues at coordinate 22,534,883 of CM024538.1, read as the reverse complement.
CGCCGTAGCGAAATTGTTAGTTCCTGCTCTGTTATGTTCTTGTTCCCGTGCGATAGATGGTCTCTACTCTATCCAACTTTACCCCATTCTGCGACCCAAGCATGCTATTAGTCGGTCGGCATCGACAAAGCGTCTTTGAAGAAATCTTGCATGTCAAACGCGTCATAGACACAAGGCTGGACCCGGGCCGAAGAAGAAAAGAATGAATATTTCGTTTGCCACCGAAATGCTTGTTTGTTGGTTTATCACCTTCTCTTGATCATGACTGCATTCACGGTGCTCGATGAACTGCTCCAAAGACACTTAGGTTTTTTGTCCCACGTCGCTTGTTTATGCAATGCCTTTCACTCTCATTTGCATCGTGTTAGGTTCCCTGAATATCCATATGGCACATGCAAAGGGTCTGAAACGTCCCTTTTGTGTCGCATTCAAATTGGTTATATAATGAAGTTTTTGTCGTGATAATTTATTTTCCCTGTCAAATTGCTAGTCCTTTGGTTTCCCTAGAAAGTGGGGCACAAAGATTTGTTCACTGGTTTGAAGACCCTCGTGATGATTTTCCTGAGTCAATTTTTCCTACTCTTAACAAAAGTTACACAACTGATCTTTTAGTGTAGATCTCACAGCATGGGGTATGATTTAATGTAGCTGCCTTCCAGATGTTGGGAAAACAAAATTTAAGAGGATAGATACAAATTGTTATGTTGGAAAATTCCCCAATATAAGAGATAAGCATAAGAGACATCATGTGGGCACGCCGTGTAAAACTCCTGTGGCAACTGGAAGGGTTGAGGACAACTTCGGAGGCACCATGGCTCTTGTTATCTTTGTCTTCTTATTCAGACTCTCCTGACAAGAAGTCTAAACCTGCTCCTTTGCAGGTACCCTTTCCCTTCTTTTCTCTTTCTCCAATTCACTTGAATATGTCATTTAAGGGTGGAAAAACTTCAATAAGTCGTGTAAGTTAGTGACTTGAAAATGGATGGGAGCAAGTTCCATATTTTTCCATCTTGTAAGTTTTTCTTGGTGCACTGTTCCATTGATGTGTGCATGTAGATTTCAAATTTGAATTTTCTCCAAGGGTGATCCAATTATGAAAACCTAACGGATTCTCCAGTAGGGAGCTGAAGGATTCAGCTGCTTAGGGTCCTAAAACCATCTTTCTAAAGGACTTTTCTGTGGCTGTGTCTCTATAACTGGGTTGGCATTCTGTTGGGGCTATGTGGGCTATATGCTTTTCAGGAAGAACAAGTCATCATAAGACATTTTGTTGGCTGGTGTAGAACTTTCTTTGTCTGGAGAGGCTTAGGGGCATTGGTTCTATCAGCTGTTCGAACAAGAAACTGTTAGCAGATGATATGAACATTATAATAATTGCAGAAGAAATTTCATATACTGCAAACTTCATTTGGGTTTCGAAACGAGTTTAAGTAATCTTATTGCACAAATCCATGTGATTTGCCTAGCCTCAACAATCATGGCATTCTTTTTCTGTAGGAAAGGAAAATGAGAGATAGGATTAAGCTCTTTGCTAAGGGAGGTGATGGTGGCAATGGTTGTTCTAGTATTCGTCGAAGTCGACGTGATTCTCAAGGCCAACCTGATGGTATGTCTCCATACCATGGGATGTCTACAATTTTCATTGTTATACCATGTCATGTTTATGGATCCCGACATTCTTTTCATCATCAAGGAATGTACACGTGTGTATCAATATGAGAGATGCAAAATTAGGTTGGCGACTTCAGGAATTTGCTTTGTCACCACTGTTCTTTTTCATATATTGAACTGCAGGAGGGAATGGTGGGAGAGGTGGAGATGTCATTCTAGAATGCTCTCGGGCAATTTGGGACTTCAGAAGTGTGCAGCACCACGCAGTTTGTGGCTCTTGCTTCTACTTACTCTTTCTAGTGAAGTTCTTTTAATTTTATGAAACAGATATTTCATATACAGATCTGGGAAATTTTAGTGATATTCCTATTGCTACATGCAGCATGGAGGTAGAGGGGGCCAAGGATCCTCAAAGAACATGATAGGTACCCGGGGAAAAGATAAGGTTTAACCTTTATCATCTCTTTGACTGAAAGAGCTCTTAATTTTCTTCCCTCGGACATTTATTTAAGCAAGTACATGCAAGTATGAGCAGCTCTTTTGTTTCCCAGGTTGTCTATGTACCTCTAGGCACTGTTATTCATCTGGTGGAGGGGGAAATTCCCTGCACGGTTGAAAAGTGTTCTTCAGAATTAGATCCATGGGAGCTTCCAGGTTCACTTGATGTTCCATCTGAATCTAACAGCCAACCTGCTTTAGATGATCAGAGTGGAGCAAAAGAAGATGAATCAGCACACACCTCTGTTGGCACTTCTTATCGTACTGCAGCTTTAGAAAAGAGAGAAAATGTAGAACAATCTGCTCAAGATGCAGCGACTGGTGCTGAATGTCATCTTGCTGATTCTAGCTCATCAGGGAACAGCATGGAAGAGGAGACGGTGGAAGAGGAGCAAATAAAGTACAACGTAGCAGAACTAAAAAAGCAGGGAGAGCGATTAGTCATTGCTTGTGGAGGAGCAGGTGGACTGGGTAATGTTTCTACCCCAAAAATCCCCCGAAAGTCTAACCTAATACATCAGTCGCATAGGGATGGCACCTCTTATCTTGACCAAAAGGAATGCTCGTTAAATCTTGGTTTGCCTGGTTCTCAGGCCATCCTCATATTAGAGCTCAAGAGTATTGCCGATGTGGGCCTTGTTGGGATGCCTAATGCTGGTAAGAGTACTCTTTGGGAGCCATATCAAGAGCTAAACCAAGAATAGGCCATTATGCATTCACAACGCTCCGCCCTAGTTTAGGAAATCTGAGCTACGACGACTTGTCAATAAAGGTGGCTGATATTCCAGGACTCATAAAGGGCGCACATGAGAATCGTGGACTTGGGCACGCATTCTTGCGCCACATAGAGCGTACAAAGGTTCTGGCTTTTGTATTAGATTTAGCAGCAGGGTTGGATGGTAGAGTAGGAATTCCACCGTGGGAACAGCTGAGGGATTTGATGTTAGAGCTCGAGCACCATCAGGAGGGATTATCTTCTCGCCCCTCCTTGATAGTGGCAAACAAGATTGACGAAGCAGGGGCGGAGGAAGTGTATGAGGAGCTGACAAGGAGGGTGCAAGGTGTGCCTATCTATCCCGTCTGCGCTGTCCTGGAGGAAGGAGTAGAAGAACTAAAAGATGGTCTTAGGATGCTTGTGAGTGGTGAAGCATCAAACCGACTCAACATGCATGATATTATGCTCGAGTAGCTTGCCACCAACCGCCGTGGTTATCCATTGTTCTAGGCTTCTCCGAAGCACAATTTTCCTTACAATAGAGTTTAGGCCTCAGATAGGAAAATAACTTTTAGCGCCTTTCATACTTCTATTCTTCTGTGAACATATATGGAAATGTATCATAAATGACAACAGTTCACCCCGAGGCACTTATATCGATTAGAGGTGTTCCTTTCATTTTTACTCGAGTTAATCTATCATTCTTGGAAAAATGCCATCAAACCAGCGTTACTGAAGATCGTTCCTTCAATGTAGCCTGTGTTGGATTGATTTCTCCAGTGGAGCGTTCAACCAGGCAAGTCGTCTTGCCCAGTTTTTCTGGAAAAGAAATGGTGATTACTTATATTGAATGCATAAGTCAATTTACGTATTAGATGATAATTAATCAGGCCATTAGAATTTCCTTTCATTGGTACTCGAGTTAATCTATAATTCTTGGAAAAATGCCATCAAACCAGCGTTACTGATCCTTCAATGTAGCCTGTGCTGGATTGATTTCTCCAGTGGAGCGTTCCACCAGGCAAGTCGTCTTGTCTAGTTTTTCTGGAAAAGAAATGGTGATTACTTATATTGAATGCGTAAGTCAATTTACGTGTTAGATGATAATTAATCAAGCCATTAGAATTTTCAAGCTCTCAACCCGTGGCCGATCTGCCAAAAGTCAAAGTCATTATTATTCATTAAAATATTAGAAGTTTGGATATTTGCGTTCGTCATTAGATATTTATCAGCTATTGTAAAAGAGTTTCTTCACGCCTCTGCATAAAGAAACTGGAAAAATGGAGTTAACTCCAGCAGGTTCTACGACATCCGTGAGGTCTCTACGTGAAATGATCGGCCCAACGCTTCGATCGAATATGCATGAACTGAAAATGACCCTCTCAAAGTCCACCTCTCGATCTGAACTTTAATATCGCATGCTCGCATAACGTATTTTATAACATGAGTTTAAATGGGAGGATTTGTTTAAAAATTGGAATACGGAAATAGATAAGAACCGGCGGGGGCTTTAAAGAAATGTCGAAAGGATACATCGCTTTCCTGATTAACATACAGATTGGCATGATTCATCCGTCATCACCAGCCCGATCCGAAGACAAAATCAGCCGGTATATCATAATTAGCAAAGTTTGGACAAGTTCTGCGAAATAAGGCGGCCAAATCTTAAGAAATTACCACCTATTCTGATTCTTTTCCCCCCTTATTTAGTCAATTCTCATTAAATCACACCGGGCAATTACAAAGGAAACAGCCATCGGCCTTCCCTGGACGTGGACGTGCGAATCCCAATTGGCTGAACGACGTGGAAGAGACCAACGAAATGGTCCTAAACCATCAAGGGGAGACGTAACCATCTCGAGATTCAACCACGTGTGCGGCCGATATTCTTCGCCGTTTCCCCCACCGAGATTATAAATGGAGGCAACTGTGACCCTTAGATTCACACGCTCGGTCCTAATTTAGTGAATCCCATAAGCACAGAGGAACTCTTGTTGTTGCACTCCTCAGTTCTCTGATCGAAAGATGTCTTCCTGCGGTGGAAACTGCAACTGCGGCTCTGGCTGCAACTGCGGCAGCGGGTAAATATCATTTCCTATGTGCCTATGCATACATCTGCTCATAGTTATATACAATATACATGTACATAAAGCACGCAAATCAGCGCCGTAGTTCATCGTAGATGCATATGAGATGAATCGATGACTTAGATGTGTTTGTTATCGATTGTCTTATGTGCAGATGCAAGAGGAACCCAAGCTTGGGTCTCTCAGAGACCACCACCTCCTCTCAGACCATCATCGTCGGGGTTGCTCCTGTGAAAACGTGAGTATCACATAGGGCAAGATTGCCGGCAGCATCTACTTGTGCTTATAGGGGTTATTGAAATGTTCGATGTTGATCGTGTGAACTCCAAAATATGGCTCATATGTCTTTCGCATGTGTCTCAGGATCCCCACCGAGGTGCCAGAGATGAGCACTGAGGGCGGCCATGGCTGCAAGTGCGGATCAAACTGCTCGTGCGATCCATGCAGATGCTGATCTACTTTGATAAGAAAGAAGCTCTTAAATGTTAAAGTCTATTATGTCGTAAATGGTGTGCGCGTGTATCGAGTGGATCTGTGTGGTGAATAACGCCGGCCTGGGTTTCGGCCGCACAAACACATCCCTTCTCTCCTGAGTTAGGGGTGTGCTAATGGTGATGAATCCCAGGCCAGGCAACTGTTGTGCAAGATTATATGTATAAGAAGTTGAATGGTTTTGGATGGGTTGTGAACCCCTTTCTTGTTTTTTTTCATTTTCTAAAGTTGTCATCTTCAGCAATGACGTGGTTTCACCGTTCTCCTCAATAATAAAGCTCTTGTCAAGGAAGTCGGCTGCTTGAATATTTGTCTTTGCTAATTATAATGGCACGTAAAGCGACGCTATTGAACCGGGTTTTATTTGGTGGTTGGGCAATAGCGATGGGCACATCCTGGGAGGCCACACGATCGGTCGTCCTAAAAGCCAGAGACGTTTTTCCACACTCTCCGATGCCGTGTTGTGCAAGGCTTCACCAGCTCTCCCTAAAATACAATAACTTTAGCCCAAAAAGACGGTTGCTTGTAATACCTGTCGCTGTTAGTTACAACGACAGGTGAAAATGACGTTTTGAGCCGGGGTTTATCTGGTGGGTACAACTGAACTAGCCAAGTTCGTTCTTCCATGTTACGAATCCATCGCCGGCGGCCGGGAATGATTTGAATTCCTTCATCGAGGCTAGCGGATCAGAAAGATAAGTGCAAAATGGCCGACTAAACTTTTTGATCATCCAATCCCCTAGACGTTACCTATATTATGGTGTTAATGGGATTGTCAAAACAATAATTTACTGGAAATTGGAATACTAAGGAGTTGAAGAAAGGCGACAACCAACTCACAGAATTAGTTTTAACATTAAACTGCAACCATCGTTCATCATTTACTTTTCTAACGTACAAATTCTCTTTTTCATCATGTGTAGCTGAAGATGAGTGCTTCAACTTAGGGAAAATTATCCAAAGTCCTAAACTTATTACACTTTTGTCAATTCAGTTCTGAACTTTTAATTTAGCTTAATCAATCCTAAATCTTTTCATATCCTGTCAAATGAGTCCAATTGATTGGCCTGTGACAGGTGGGCGAGGACAAGGCCTCGGCCAGGGCAAGGTGGCCTCGCCGAGTGACAGTGACATCGGTTGAGGTCGCCCAGAAAAAATAATAAAATTTAAAAAAACATTAAAATTTTATTAAAGTTTGTCTATGTTAGCGCGATGGTCCTATGTGATACCGTTGGCATCCATGTTAACATTTTCTGGCCAAATTTGACAGGTTTAGAATTGAATTGACAAAATTAAAAAGTTTAGAATTGAATTGATAAAAGTGCAATAGATTTATAACTGTTTGGACAATTTTCCCGTTCAAGTGACATAGAAGAGGGTCACTTTACGCAAAGTTGCTCAGCCTTAGGTGACTGGAAACAGAACCTCAAATGATAATGCATCAAATAACTGTGTTTTCAGGGCACTCCCACATGCAACCACAAAACATCGTCAACCATCACCGACCTGAGCTCACTAAAGTTGTTCGATACGCGCCCACTAACATTATCATTCGAAATATGCAAACATCAATGACGAGACGAGCCTTACTTGCCATGAGGAAAGTCGAGAATCGGTCTAGAAATGCACCTGACAGCTTCTTGTTTAGTAGAGGTGATCGAAGACCTTTCCAAGACGCTTAAATTCAAGCTGGAGCAGATGTCATTCCAGTTTGAGGAACGACCTCCTCGGTTTTTCCTCCTCCAGTCGATGACATTTGCAAAATAAGACGTCCACGGACCAGGGCATCACCGAGAGCAATTTGGACTTTACATGGGTCATAGACTCATCACCCGAAACAAACTGCGATTATGACGCTCCACTCCAAGCATATTTGCATTCCACACTAAACAGCTCAAGTAATGTGTAAACATGACCATATCAATCCGAAAGTTGCCAAGCTAACACAAATCAACCTCAACGGAACAGCCTCCAGGAACCTAGGAGATTGGCCAATAATATGACGCCGTCCTTCCTGGACAGTATGACAATCTACACATCAAAACCTTTTGGGGAATAATTAGCTGCATCCGACCCAAGTTGCTTTGAAGCTTAAGAACCGAGTGATGGAGGAATTTGTTATGGAGCCAAACTAGAAAAGATCCTCGGGTAAGTGACTACCTCGCCGGTTATTCTTGACAGTGTTGATCCAGGAATGCGCACGGCCTTTCATCTGAGAGCCCAAGTCTTGGATAGTGAAGATTAACTTCAATCCTTCAAATTTGCAAGAGATCCATGAACAATTAGTTTTGGATTCGGAGAGGGCTCCGGCCTGAATGAAAACGAGAGGTCTGGCCCGAAAACTAACCCGAAAATCCAGGCTTTTTTGTGCACCCGTAGTATAAGGATTTCTTATAATCAGGGCAGGGATATTTCCAAATTAAAAAAAAAAAAAAAAAAAAAAAAAGACAATTTTTTGTTTAGGATTTTTTCACTACTCTCAAATCTATCCACATGTCCAAAAATCTCCCTTGTTTTTTTCCAAGATTATCGATGTCAAGAGGTTGTTACTGTTCCAATTTAATATAGGGGTCTTGATGAAATGGTGGGTTCGGATAGTAGATCTCTAACTAGCCTCAATGTTGATAATTGTAAAGAAACTGCCCCTATTTTTGTATGGATAGGCAAATTTGGGATTGAAATGGAAGTTGGGGATTTTTTTTCACATCGAAAAAATGTTCAAGGCAAAATTGAAATTGGACATAAGCTAAAGTTTTGTTAGGAAATTAGACCAATCAAGGTGATCCATAAATTCGTTTGAATCTATTAAACGTATCATTTGGTTGAGATCTTAAACGAGAAGAGGAGCCATTAACTTAATGGCATTAAGGTGTGACCCGTATCAAAAGCGAGACAATTACGGTAAACTAATTATTCAGCCCGTGCTTTGTGCGGGACATCATTATATGTATGTAGTTCACTCGTTAATGATGTGATGTAAGAGAAAAGTATTGAGATTTGTATAGTTATAATATTTTTAAAAGAATATCATGATTTATGAAGGCCTAAGATCAGTACAGGGCAGAAAAGAATACGCTATACTGTTAAATTTTCTTACGTACATCAAATATATTGAAAATAGGCAAATTATAGTATAAAATAATGAAGTCTATATTTGAAATAAGCTTAACTGAACATTAACTATATCTATGTTAACAAATAGATGACAAATCACTAAACTAAAAACTCATCGATTGGATACGGATTGCGCGATAAAAGTTAAGGTAAACATGACAAACGTTGAAGTGAACACTTTTAACTCCTACTCAAACTATATATAACGCAACAATGAAAAATAAAAGTGGGAACTCCGCATCCCATGAAGTGTTTCGCAATTCAGGCTCTGGGAGCGCAATCCATTCAATTGGAGGATAGCCCGATCATAACGTCTTAACCGGTTTGACCCGACTCAACCGGGTATCGTCATAGATTCCGAAATTTTTTGAAATCGCCGAACATATCCGTTAGAGAAAAAGTGGGGTTAGTTGCGTGATCCCAAAAAAAGATGAAAAGAGGGGATCAATTGTCAATTGCAACCCCCCAATCCACGTTGCCTAAAAAGCCAATAACACAACGTTATATAAAGCCGCGATTTGCTCCAATCACAAAAAAAACGTTCGAATTCCCTTTACTTTTCTTTTCCCTTCAAATTAACATAAAGTAGGCCAACAAAAAGCAAGAACCTCCCATGAACAACTCCTTCGATTTCCTCCTCGCATCTCCCGTCACCGACGACGTCTTCCTCTCTTCTAACCTCACGCTCGCCGCGCCCTCCGGATACGTGCACGCCTCGTAACCTGCCACGTCCCCACGTTTTTTTTTTTTTAATAATCATTATTATTAGGTGGCGTGGTGGGTATTTTCTCCGTCGTCAGCCCAAACGCCGTGGTTTATCATCTCTTTAAAAGCAGGGGATCGAGGAGGAGGACGTACTGGGATCGACGGCCGTGACCACGCCGGTCTTGTCGAAGTCGCAGTCGGAGTCGCGCCGCCCCATGGCCTGGTAGTACGCGTTCATGGCGTACGCCGCGTGGGACCGCACCGTGTCCGGGTTGAAGCAGGCCCCGCCCGCCTGTATCGGCTTGCAGTCCACCTGGGCGCTGCACACGTAGTCTATGTTCGCCTGCAGCGCCTGGTCGCTCGCGTCCGACCTCGGCACGCACCACTTCTTGCCCGTGCTCGTCGGCGGCGCCGTTGGGCTGGGCGGCGCCGTCGCCGGAGCGGGCCCACCAGCCTATAAAAAAAAATGAAAAGATGATTAATCGAAATGGCCGGCTCAGATCTCGAAGCATGTACGCGTGGCGTAGATGATTTAAAATCTCACGAACATTTTCTGCTGATTATGTGGTGTTCCTGTCTTTGTCAGGAACGTCTTTTTGACAAATGGCCCGAGATTCTCTCTCTCTCTCTCTCTCTCTCTTTTTCCGATTAAAACTTTTATGGACATACATTACCCTCCGCTAGATTGGATCCAGGAATGAAACGAAATAGCTGAAGCAAAAGAAAAGCCGAAGCAAAAAGAGCCAACGTCTCTTTCTGCGGCAGACACGTGCTTCAAAGCAAAAGCTGTCTTAATTGTCAGAGCTCGCTGCCGGCCCCAAAAAAAAATTATCACCACACGAAAAAAGAGAACAAATTCCGACACGCAACGCAATCTCTAAACGCGTCGAAGGTCGAAAACCACCGAAGAAGACAATGGTCAAATTTTCCAAGGTAAAAAAAGCAAATCTTTTAAGAGGTCGGTCAATTTTGACAAAAAAAAAAAAAAAAAAGAGGTCGGTCAATAAAAAACACGTTTGCGTTCCCTCCAGAATCCTGATCCAGAAAATGTACCATTGATTGTCGGAGTTAATTAAGGCCCATTATCAATATCAGCCCTGATACTAACAGTTTCAGCGTATTAACTCTTGGTAATTTCTCTAATCGCATGCCTAAGTCCCAGTTTAATAAACGAGATTTGCAAAAGGGTTTAAAGGAACGGCATTTACCGGTTCGTTTCTCAGTATGCCGACGTCGTAAACCGGGGTCAGATCAGGCTTGAACAGCCCGTAATTCCGCTCCGAGGTCGACGGTTTCAGGTCCTCGTTGAACAGCGCGAAGACGTAGGTCTCGAACTTCCGGTTCGGCATCAGCGGCGTTCCCTTCCCGGCGTTCACGTGCCTCACGAGGTTCCCGTTGTACGACACCGCATTGGCCATGTTCACGTCCGGCTGGTTGGCGTCGCCCACCGATGGCCAACCGGTCTCTCCCACCACGATCTCCACGTCCTCGTAGCCCACCTTCTTCATCGCCGAGTAGACCGCGTCCATCTGGGCGTCGAACATGTTCGTGTAGTTCTTCCCCGTCGCCGCGTCGAAAATGCCGGCGTTCGGCTTGAACAGCGCGTAGTTCAGGGTCTTGGCGGTGAACCCGAAGAAGGGGTACGGGTTCACCATGAAGGCGGACTTCGTCTGGCGGTGGTATTCCAGGATCGGAGCGAATATGGCCCGGTCGTAGCCGCGGCGGAACCGGCCGGTGCTCGGGGGCTCCGACGACGAGAGTATCCCGAGCGAGTGCGGCGTCGTGACCTGGACGTTGGTGACGTTCGCGAGCTGGAGGGCCGAGTGGAGGGCCTTCATGGCGGGCAAGAGGCGCGCGATGAGGGTCTTGTCGGAGGTGGCGAGGATCTCATTGCCGACGGCGATGCGGTTGATGAGGGTCTGGGGTGGAACGGCAGGATGTTGGCGGAGACCCAGGCCTGGGCCGCGGGGAGCTTGGAGAGGGAGATGATGTCGCCGTTGCCGACGCTGACGGTGACGGCAATACCGGTGCCGGCGAAGGCGCGGAGGATGTCGGGGTTGGCGTCGAAGAGCTTGACCCGGTCGATGGCGGTCTTGGTCTTGAGGAAGGTGGCGACTTGGGACGGCGGGGGGAGGTTGTCGGCGACGGTGCCGTAGTTGACGCCGATGGTGTACGCGGCGCGCGCGAGATGGGGACAGGCGACCGAGAAGAAGAAGACGGCCGTGGCGAGGGGGAAGAGATTGGCCATGGATCAGTCCGTGTTGCGTTTCGTGGAGGAAATGAAGAGACAGAGAGAGAGATGGGGTTTAAAGTGTGACGCCAAAGAAGAGCAGAGAGAGTAAAGCTGAAAGTGCGTTGCACGCGCTCAATGAAAGTGGGCTGTCGAGTTGGGACCCGTGGGTCCCCACCGAGATCTGCGGGATGGGATGTGATCGGAGCAAGTGTACGGGCACGATGGAGCCGTGGGCTGAACGCGCTCGTCTTGCGATTTGTCGCGCGGTGTGGGGGTAACGTGGGTTAGAAGCTCTAAGCTCAAGGTGAAGGACTTAAATTTGGTTTTCGTGGGTCGTGCGTTTGTGTTTACAATGACGGTGATCGGGAGCAGTCCGACGTGGTATTTTGTTGTTCTTGTTTCCAGTTCGTTGGTGCGCGGGTTCGTCCTCGGGACACTTTTTTTTTTTTCTAAATATATTTTCATCTTTTCTTTTTAATCTTTATATAAAATATCTTAAAATACAGAAATTTAAATTATATATAATAACTTAAAGTATTCTTCTAATGTCCCGACCTTTAAAATTTACTAATATAGTATTTTTTGGAGTTTTAAGGGTGCGCGTGGTAAAATTTCTTGGTTTGGGGAAAATTTTTTTTGAGAAATAGTTCTTTTCTATTTCTATTTAAGAACAATTTTGAGTAAAAGAACCCGTTTGGAACTATACAAAATTTCTACTCTTGGAATAGAAAAAGAATAGAAATGTGTTTTGTAACGCAACAATTTCTCTTTTGTATTTATTTGTTTATTATTCTTGCCCACGGATCGCGCGGCCCGCGCCGCCGCCGATCACCGTCCCGTCCGCCGCGCATGTCCGCCCGGCCGCCGCCGCCTAGCCCATCGGCCATCGACGAGCCGCCGGCCGCCGGCGGCCGGCGGCGGCATGGCGGCGGGCGTGCGCGGAGAGACGGTCGGTGGCGGACGGCGATCGGCGGCGGGCGGCGCGCGGGGATCGGCGATCGCGGCGGCCGGCGGCGCCCGGCCGCGGTGGAGGCGGCAGCCGGCGAACGTGTGGGCGGAGACGGTGGCAGCGGACGGCGATCGCGCGCCGCGGCGGCGGCGGCGCGCGGGCGGCGGCGGCGCAGCGGCGGCGGCGCGACTGCGGCAACGGCGGCGGTGGGCGGTTGGAGGTGGCGCGGCAAGAGAAAGAAATAAAACAAAAATAAAAAAGAAAATTTGCTTATTTCTAGAAATTGTTCATGGAACAAAGAAGAACTTTTTTTGTTTCTCATTTTATTCCTGCGCTAACTTTTCTATTAGGGAATAAAAATCAACTGGCATTACCAAACAAGACGGGTTTATTCTTTTTTTGTTTCGGGGAACAAAAGAATAGAAATTTTGGGCAGGGAAGGTTAAATCACGCGGCCTAAATGACTCATCTAGAGGCTGATGGATGTGCCATTTTAAAAATGTCATATTTTAATTTACTTTTTCATGTTTCTGATATAAAATATTGATACTTTAATAAATTTTGAAAATTTTCATTCAAGAAGGGTGGAGATTTGATATCTTCTTATGTAACGGTCGGTTTTTTCAAGAAAACTAAGCTTGACGGGTTTGGCAAAAGTGGCTCCCGTCCACTTTTGAGCTGGGCAAGCGAATCAGCACCAGCCCACCGAAAGAATCCGTGAAAAGCAAAAGTATGTGATTCTCAATCACCAAAGAAACAAAGGAGTAAATCGGGAAGAAGATCTTCGGCCCTTAGTGGCCCCCATGCGGCCACCGCTGGCGCTGTTTGATTTGAAAACGTGTTTTCCGTTTCCGGTGAAGCAGGTTTTATTTCCAGGGCCGATTTCTCTCGCTTTTGAATTGCTTCCTGGCGATGGCCCGTCAGCATTCCGAGTTAAGGCCCGATGTAGACACGGCCAAGCTCTGCTACTGGGACACCCGTACTGCGGGTTGATAACGATATGTGCTTACGCTGAACCTAGATTAATCTATTGGCCTAGTTTGTGCAAATTGTATTTCTCACTTTTACAAAAGACTTACGACATTAAAGAAAAAGGAGACAACTATTTAAATATTTTACAAGATACCTCGTGGAAGGTATAAGGTGGGTAGGACCCCGAATCCTGAAATCTACGTGTACTCGTTGGTTGCAAATTTTTTTTGAAAAAGCTCGAAATTTGTCGCGCGCCAAGACCTATTGGGTCGGATGGCTCTACAGGTTCTGCAGAGTCTATGAGTTGCCTTGCACAACCCCCCGGTTGTTTTGACTTGTAAAAACAGGAAAATAATTTAAGTTTATGCTTTTCCATCAAAATTTAAAATATTTCATCAATTTTTTAAAATATATCAAGAGATTACATATGAACATATGTGTCAATATATGTGTAGTGAGATTTTCAATTGCAGTTAAGAAAATGCCAAAGTACGCTTATAGGAAGTTTGAAAAAGCAAAAAACAAAAGGTAAAAAATAAAAACTACTCTTGATGGATCTGATTTTCGACTTTTAATGAATTATAGCCTATTCTATAAAGAATTACCATTTTTCAACGTCCTAGTTTAGTTGGAAGGCCATCTTTCAACTCTATAGGAAACTTTCTAGACGGCATTTCATTTGTGTAATCTCTTAACTACGGTGGATTTCATGATGGGCTCACATGGTTAAATGAGTTGAGTACACCGAGCGCACGCATACACTTTACCCCTATGACCCCTTGTCTATTAGCTAGTGTCCCTAACGATTATTCTCTTCCTTCTTCGATGACTTTCATGTACAGGTTAGTCGAGTTATCTATATTTCTTTTGTAACTTCCAAAATCGTACATTCTTTCTTCTGTTTTCCAAAATTAAGCAAGAAAATTAAGTTGCTTTTCGGAAGATAAATAGAAGAACCCTTTGCAATTTCTTTTTTCTTGCCATGCGAAATTCTTCCGGTTGCTCTAATATCTAAAGGAACATTCCCTTTGGAAGAAAGGTGGATTGACTTGAGATATTGATAAGGTGAATACCCAGTATATTCAATGCTAGGCTTATAATGAGTATAAGGACCTCCAAAAATTCTCTTTTCTCCCTATGAACTTTAAGGTGTACCGGGTCCTGAATTAGATTGGATAGCCCCACGAAAAATCGAATTAGTGATTGTGGAAATGGCTGAAGATACTTTCTACGATTCTATCATATATGTCTTTTTCATTCCGTCGAAAATCAATTTTACGGTATAAACACTTATGACCTCCCCCTCTATGCCCTGCGGTAATGATTCCTCTGGCAATATGACCTTTACTACAACGCTGCTGTCCATTGATCAAATTATTTCGTGTATTGGATTTCACTTGACTGTCTACGGCTCCATTGCGTGTGCTCGGGGTAGAAGTTTTATGTTCATTGCTCCGGCCCAGAATACGATTAATCCGGCATGGGCTACATGAGCCCCCAACAGTTTACCGGATAAATCCGGTCTCAATGATATCCCACTATCAAGACATGATATCTTCTTTTTATAAAGCAAATTGACTTCGATTCTTGAATAATCCACATCACTTATTTTTGTTTCGAATTGGTCAGGGGCTCTTTTATCATGGAGATTGATCAAAAGATCCTTTCAATTGGCTAGTTACTTGAACAAGACTAGATCTTGTAGAATCATATTGAATATTTGACGATACATTCTGTACCTTGCTAAAAAACCGATCCTTGTTTACCAACTACACATTGTCTAACCAAATCCAATTCTCTCGATATGTTCCTCAAAAAATCCGATTCGGGCGGATTCTTCCCCCAACTAATGAAGAGATCTTGGCGGAATTGCCAATACGGGATGTGATATGGTTCCGAAGGATGAACTGGATATGCACAGTTCCCATAAGATTTCATTCTTGAACAAAAATACATTTTTTGATTTATTTCATCTGTTCCATGACCGGAACAAGGGGGATACACATTACACCACGATTTTGAATCAAAATAGAGATTTCAAGAAATGGTAGATCTATTCACTCTATCAATAAGCGAGCCAGATCTGGTGTATCATAAGGGATTTGCGCGGGAATACAACAACTATTGGTCCCGAATACGCCAGTCCTTTGAGAATTCTTCAAGCTTTAACAGATCCCCCAAGAGCAGGGGATTTCGTGACATTTCTTATTGGCTGTCTTGTGTTTCTAATAAGTTGTTTAATAGTTGGCATGTTGAATCGTATACATAATAAATGGGCTGGTTTAGATCGATCCTAATCGGATGATTATGAATTACTTCTCTATTTAATAGATGAATAGAATATTATTAAACCTGGTAATAAGTAAGAAGAGAAAATCTCAAAGTGGCGATTTGCTTAAACTTACTGCTATTTTTTTTTTAATTCAATCGCTACAAGATCAACAATTCCATGAGCTCGGGCTTCTATTGCTAACATAAAAACATCCATTTCCATATCTTCAGATATACAACACAAATTTAATGGACAATTTTTATAATTTTAAAATAATTATTTTAAAAAATCGAATTTTTATTATTTTTATTTTTTAAATATATATTTTTTCTTTTTTCCTTTTTCCTTTTTCTGTTTTTTCTTCTTCTTCGGCCAACGGCCAGCCACGAGCGAGCCTCGAGCTTGTCCGGCTCGGCGACGTCGGCGAGCTCGAGCTCGCCCGACACCGGCGAGCTCGAGTCTCGCCCTCGAGCTCGCTCGACGCCGACGAGCCTTGAGTCTCGCAAGCTCGCCCCTCACCGGATCCGGCGAGCCTCGCCGATGTCCGGCGAGCTCGAAGCTCGACTAGCCGGTCGCTGGCCATTGCCGTGTCGGCGACCGGAGGAAGAAGAAAGAAAAATAAAAATAAGAAATTAAAAAAAAAAAGGAAAGAAAAAGAAAAGAAAAGAAAAAGAAAAATAATAATAATTTCGATTTTTATAAAAAATATTTTTGTAAAGTTAAAGAGAGAAGAGAGAGATTGTAAGGTTTTGGGTGAAAATGGGTTTTAAATCCAACCCATTTAAGACCCACTTAAGACCCACCTATCAAAGTCTTTAATTATTAAACCCATTTAACTACTTTTTGTCAAAAAACAAGTGACCCATATATGACCCATTTAAGATTTAAATTGGTCATATATGGGTCTAAGACCCATTTTGACACCTTTAGGCGGTGGCGACGACCAGCAAGCAGTGAGCGTGGTGGAAGGCGGTGAGTGATGAGTCTCCACCGATCAATTATAAGAAGAAGAAGGAAAAAAAAATTAAAGAAAGAAAAATGACTTATTTCTAGAAATTGTTCCTAGGAATAAGAACCTACTTTTTTCTACTTCTTGTTTATGTTCTTAATATATTCCCTAGCCATTTTTCTATTATGGAGAATAGAAAAATTACCTAATATTATCAAATGGATTTTTATTCTTTCGGGGATAACATATCTATTGCAACTAACTTGCTCTTCCTTGGTTCTAAGAATAGATCTTCTCATTGATATTAACGTCATGGTTTCATTTTGTAACTTAGTCTATTCTATACGCTTAGATGATGAATCCAGTGTTGAGAAGATTTCTTTATCATCATAACTGATTTAGAAACCCTCAATGCTTCTGTTACCCTTACTCCATCGTCATCTTCTTCTTCTCTTTAAGACTTTTGTGTGTCAAATACTTTTAAGATTAATTATCTTTATGAAGTCTCTTTTAGTGATGATACAAAAATATCTGAAACTTAGCTTCCTCTTATGAACTCATATTCTGCTTTTGCTAAACCATTTTTATCATTTTCTCCCATACGTTCAATTCGACATCTTATCTGCCAAACTCCTAAAGAAGTAAAAAGTACGTGCAGTCCTCCAAATTTGATCAACATCCTATTTTAGCCATCGAAAATGAGTACTTTGTCACTCTTCAAATCCCTCTAGAGTTTCCTAAACAGTGGACCTAACAACAGGGATATTCTCATAGTCCGTCTTGCACTTACTTTCCATGGTCGAAAATGTTTGCCAGTTGTAGCACGGATAGCCTATTAGATACTCGATTTCTAGAATATCAGCATGCTTGTATTGGTACTGTCCAAACCACATAAATGTTGGGACAGTCTTTGTAATCTTGTCTCCAAACTTTAATGTTGCTCTTTTAGACCCCCAGCTACTTTCCTTCTTGAAGATTTAAATTTAGTTTACTAGAGCATCCCAAACTACTGATTCCATAGCAGCAACCCTCCATTACCAGATAATGTACAGAGTGCAGAATCACGCCCTTGATCTTAATTTCTAGAATGGAAATGCAGACGCTCTGTTCATCTCCATGCAAAATGACCAAATATCATGTGTCCATGTTCCCAAATAAATTCCTAAAGAAAAGTTGGCCAATTTTTTTCCAGAAACTTGGATACCAATTATGAAAAACTGCACCAAGACAATAAGCCTCTCTAGTCCTCAGATTCTAAATTTGTGAGGAAAAGAGATGGTACTGTTACCATTAAATTCGGCAAAGAAAATGAAGAAAACCCTACGATCTTCCAAATCTTGTTTATGATTGAATCTTGCGCTCCATATTCGATCTCTAAGCTAGATCCAAAAAAGCTTATCAAATATTTCTAGAGTAATGGAAATCCTATCAATTACTACAAAGATCATTATGGTCATTATTTTTTTGATCATTTCAATCAGTGCTCTTATTGTACAAATTCTCCTGATGAGGTGGACCCGACTACAAGGCCCAGGAGAAAGCCCTGAAAAGCAAAAGATGGTGTGTACCAAAGGTATTTAAATGGAGATCCCTCTATTGATACTCTTGGAGAAAGTAATAAATTTTAGTTTATGATTTCCTATGCTACATCTTCACCACTTTCATATACATTGTCATCACCAGCTTTGCCACATTCGCCTCCTCTTTCACCCCCCGCATAAAAAATCAGCAGTTTCCCCATTTTACAAGTTAATCTTTAAGTGGGCAAAAAGTGGGCAAAATAACACTCATGCCCACTTGCACCTTCAAATGAAATACCACCCAGCCAGGAAAAGAAGGTTAACCCATTTATTTCTATGTTCCAAGAGGCAGATTTTCCTCCTATTGTCCGTGAAAGTTCTAGATTTTTTTCCCAGCCACTAAAGAATTTATCGATCCATAGGGAAGAAATCGTCATGTTCCAAAGATTCCTACTCTAACTGATAAGGATGAACATGGAAGGCAAAAGAGAACTTTTGTTGCCGAAACTATTTTGAATTGACAATCAAAAACTCTTTTGACACACAATAATGCTTTCAAAACTATTGACTCCAAAATCATTGAAATACACAAAGGTCTCAAGAGATATGATGAAACTATCAAAAAAATGCTTTCAGATTTCCAAAAAAGGCTTCACACCTTGGAATCTGGACAACCCCTGGGATATCATCATCTCGAAAGCCCAAAGACTGAAATAGAGAAACTCAAAAGACAAAGTCAATTTTTTGAAGAAGGAAGATTCAAACCTTCCGATCCATTCTCTACCTTGCTAAAAACCGAGTATTCTCTTCCATCCCCAAATACTTTAATCTTTGCTACAATCACAAAAAATTATTCCAGATGAAATAGCGTTGATATGGTAAAGATGAGAAATCGCCTCAAAGAAATGAATAAGCTAAAGAAAGAAAAAGGGAAAGAATTATTTTCTCGAGAAATCCTCGACTTCTACAAGGGAGAAGTTAGATCAAATAATGCTATCTAACCCGTTAGAATCATCCCTGAGAGATCTAAGAAATCATAGGGAAAGATAACTTGATCCTACTATCCTGAAAGATAAGATTCAGCCTTCTCCAAATTTGATTCTTCCGATCGATTCAGATTTAGACTTAGAACCAAATTCGGTATCTCTTTCATCATTCTCCTCTTTTTCCATCCCCGCCCTTGAATCCGTTCCCATTGTACCAGCGACTTCTTTGTTATTTATGGCTGACTTGCTAGATCAAGAAATAGAATCAAGTCCTTATGAATCAAATGTTATTTAGCTAAATAACCCATCCTACTTTCTCTAAATAGTTCTTTACCCTTGATGATATCACCTATTCCAAATGGCCAGAAAGATTTGAAGAATTCTATTCTTGGCTAAACACTAAAGCTCTCACCAATCAAGACAAGTATAATGTCTTTTCTAAATTTGTCACAAGGTTTATAGGTAATCTTAAACACTAGTGTCAATCAATTCCAGAGTAAGATTAAGTTCAATTTCTGCTCTTGACAGATTTTGGTCTGACTATTGCCTTCATATACCACTTTTTCGTTGGCAAACCCATTGATTTCCATGAGCTCAAAAGGAGAGAGTGTTTTGAAAGAAAATGCTACTCTCTTGAAAAAAGGCATCTTGACATATATTATCGAGAAATGATCAAACTCTTTTATGGCCTTGGAACTAATGCAAACTTGAAGTAGGTTTTCCTAGCCTCTATTCCTAGACAGCTCTCTCGGCAAGTTAAGAGATCATTTCTAACAAACAAATGAGAATTGCGGATATTCCCTTTGGAGAATTACAACAAGAAATCCATCTCTGCCTCGGTGATTTGTGCCTCAGACGCTAGATGACGAAAACTTACATCAGAGACAATCGAGAGCTTGATGGAGCCTACTCACACTAGCATCTAAAGATCAATTGTTCTAAAAAAGATTGTGATAGCACCTATGGAAAATATTCCAAAAAAAAAAAGAAGCATTTCAAGAAGTACAAAGTTGGAAGGTCGAAGCATGGACCTAAGCATTTCCAGAGAAAGAAGAAATGACGATTCCTACGAAAAAAGAAAGATTGCTTGGACCGCAAGAAATCAACTCGATACTTCATCTGCAATAAAAATAATCATTTTATCAAAGATTGTTCTCAGGCAAGAAAATGTTAGGACCACTTGATACACCACATTGAAATTGAAATTAGTGTTTCGCTTGAAGATGATGATGTTGAATCATTATTTTTCATTAATGAAGACCCATATGAGAAAACTTTTTGTGTCATTCCTTACTATCAAACCCCTAGTGAAATTGATTCTAATTCAGATTCTGAAAAAAAAAAATTCATATATCTCTCGCCTCTTTAGACCAAGACTCTATTATATATTCTAGTTAAGTTCATTGTCCTCATTGTCCTATAAAACTCTTCACCTCAGAGTTTGCTAAACCAATCATCGTTGTTGCTGTCACGCCTCGAACCCCGAGTGCGTGCCCATCTCTCTCTGGTCGATAAAAATTTGCGACTTCCTAGGACTAGTCGCCGACCCTTTCATTTTATTGCACATGCGGAAGCGAAAAAAAAAAATTCTGACAGTAATTATCTCGAGATAGAAAAGTAAGACAATAGTTTCACAAACAAACACACTTTTATATATCACTGAGTCATGTACAAAAGTATATGGCTAAAAGACCACAAAAGTCTAGCCTTCCAAAAAGAAGCGGTCCTAGCCGACCCACACTTCCAATCACCTCCTCTCTGCTCCAAGTCCTCCACTCAATGACCCTGAAAATGGTTATTCAATAACCAGTGAGATAATATCTCAGCAAGTTCACCCACTAAATCCTGATTAGGAGGGAAATACGCCCAGAGACGCCCTAACCACACAATCATACAATTGGCACAGAGGACTTACCTCGCCTTAGATCCACCCTGTAAGTCAGCACAGTTCATATACATTATGTATAAAATCGATACACCCAACAATTGAAACGCATTACTCAATTCAATAAATCACAGGGGTCCAGATTATAGGACCAAATCGTTATGACACGTCCCATACCATGTCATACAATTTTGTCCCATAATCCGGCGCATCTATTCCACTCAACATGTGTTCCAATTGATAATTTCGCCCACTCTAGGGTATGACCTACTCAAAGTTCGGCGGTCTACTGGCGTAGCCAGGCATCGTCTCACCCCATTGAGCACGGTTACGTCTCTAGAAGACGACTTTTCCGAAGGAGCATAGGTCTAGAATCTACTACGATCCGAATCCCAATAAATGGGTAACGTCCATCCGACATAGTTCGAGGACGGGATCTCTTAACCATCACACGACCAATCAATCTCGGCCCAGGACACTGTGCATTGCACTCAAATGCTTCCATTCAAATAGTGATCCTAGCCTATTTTCTTCGTATTAAAAACACCTGGTGAAAATAATCGTGCGTGGGTACACGGTCAGATCGCACCCGAAAAATTCATGACATTCTTTTAAAATCGCACTGGTTTATATAGTACATAAAACCATTTTCGGTGTTAAAACTCGACACCCGAGATTTTCTGAATAAATATCGAATTTTATAAATTTTTGGAATAAATGTCAAAAAATCCAATCAGCACTCAATTTGCATGATTTAAAACTCAATTGCAAGAATTAACCATACCATTGCAATCAGCACGAAATTCCAGTCACCAGCTATCCCAGCCTAATTTCCGGAAAAATATTTAATAATTAAATAATTACTGAAATTAATTAAATAAATACATTAAATATTAAAAATGCAAACTTAGGCTAAATAATTCTAATCTAACCACCTATTGAGCTAATTAAATTATCCTAACCATTCTAACTAATAACAATACACTAATATAATTAAATATAAGTCTCTAACCACCTAATTTCTTAATCTAACTATCCTAATTTAACTAAATAAAATAATAATTAAACTAATTACACTTAAATAAATCTAAACACCCCTTAGACGTCATTAGCCTACTAAGAAGAGTTTAGTGAATAAACTCACCGGTTTATTGCGGAAACCGGTTCACCGCGACGATAGCGCGATGGCGGCCGAAATCTGAATTTTCGGAGGCGTCGGTGGACACTCGGATCGGGCCTAGAACTGGCCCAACAAATCTCAGCCCAAATTGAGATTTGTTAACGATTCGGGCTGGGCCTGCTTCGCGGGCCGACAGGCTGACTCAACACTGGGCTTGGGTTTGCTGAAGTTGGGCCGAAAACTGAACCGGGCTGAAATCTACTGGGCTGATCAAGAAAAGTTCGTGGGCTTTGCTGGTCTTGAAGGAAGTTGGACTGAGCTAATGGAGATGGGCTTCACTGGCTTCGTGAGTTGTTGCAGATTTGGGCCGAAGATGCTGGGTCGAGAGATCCGCTTGAGTTCACACGGCAGCAAAGATGAAGCAACCTCGACTGTGCTGCTCGGTGGGGAATAACGAACTGGGCTGCGGTTGCGAAGACTGTTGCTTCGGTGGGATGAAACAGGCGGAGAGAGGATGAACTTCGGTGGAGTGATGGACTTACGTTGAAGCTGGGCCACGAAGAAGCGGCTACGGGGGCTGGGCTGATTCTCTGCCTTTGTGCGAATCGGTGGAGTGGCTTCGTAGAGATGGGCGGCTAGCAGGCAGTCAACACTTGGGGGCTTCTACGATGAAGGTTGACCAGCGTGAGGACAGCACGAGAGAGAGAAGATCGATGGATTTCTCTGGGCCGTTGGGCGAGAAGGCGGAGGAGTCAACTTCGCTGAGGGGGGGTGTTTCTTTTGTTGACCTGCTTCGTGGAGACAAGTTTCGGTGGTGGGTGGCTCTCGTGGCAGAAGAAAAAGGCTCGGTGGGCTTCAGTGGAGTTGGGGCCGAGTGAAAGAAAAATGACAGAAGCTGAAATTGCAGGGAAAATGAAGAATGAGAGTCGAAGCAGCGAAGAAGGAGGGAAAGGCCGAATGAGATGGCGTGCACGGGAAGCTTAAGGCAAAGGAGGTGCAAAGTCAACAACAATTATCCTTCTAATTAAATGCTTTGTCTCCTTAATACTTTCCAGCAAATTAACTCTCAAATTATCTAATTCAATTGTCCAAAATGCAGCCTTCAAGCCTAAATCCGAAATTCACTCAATTGAGACTTCAATTTTCATCCTCAAATTCTCCAAATTCGAAGTCAAAAATTGATGAAGAAAAGTCCACAAAATTTTCACACTTTCTTGTCGTCAAGTAGCTCAGACTGGAAGTCCAAATTTTCATTGACTTAACCCATCCGAATTTCCGCTATTTTTCCGCAACGTCCGCATCGAATTTCTGTAAAAATCTCAGAATCTACGAAAATTTTTCGGAAGATGAGTCGACGTTCCTAAAATAGATTGTGACACGACAGAACTTTTCGGGTTCAAATTCACGGTTAATTTCACTCCGGCGCTATTTTAGCGTGACTTAGTCTACCGGGTAGTTTTTAGGAATTTTCAGTGCAATTGACCCGTGATCGATTTATCTCAAGTCACAATATACATCTTTGACACATTGGCGACTCTCGGTTGTCGTGAAAATCTCAAGGTTTCAATTACAGACACAGGGTACCCAAAACGACAGAAAATCAATTTAGTGCCGATCGATGAGAATTTTGCAATCGAGTGGAATCACCCACACTTTGATAACATATCTCAGTCGAGTCGACCTATCTATGATCTTTGATCGATTTTGACAATGCTATAATGACCCTTGCAGATCGACACGGTCGAGCAGTCGAATATTGGTCGAATTCTCGAGTCCATTGCATTTAGATTCCTTAATTGCTTTCCCAGATAGACCAGTTATCCCTGAGTGATCAGCTCAGAGAATAACACTATCAGTGCGTTGATGAAATGCCCGATTTATTTAATCGAAAACGAAATCTAAAAATTCAGTCTGTCACAGTTGCTCTTATAGATGCTGGTGCTAGTTTTTCAATTCTAGACACTAAAATTCTTCATGAAGAATACTGACTTCTTCTTCATGAAGAATACTGACTTCTTGTGCTCGGTATTTTAATTCTACACCATGAGACACTTTTTCTATAAATATGCGTACTACACCAGTAACCATTCAGTTCTTCCCCTATTATTATATAACCACTAAAATCTTTGGATCTAGTATTTCTAACAAAAATTTGATCATTGGTTCTGACGTCATGACCTAAATTCCCAAACGTCAAATTATTCCCAGAATAGGGCTTAAGTATAAGGACCGATTCTCTAAATTTGTCAATATCCAAAGGTTTTTCTCTATTCAGATGAGTTTGTTAGATCTAATTATGCAAAAATCATTGGATTCCTGTTCGAAATTTCACTATGGCTTCTCTAACGTATCCTCATACTTTGAGGAATAATTCAGAGTTTTTTGTTCGCCTCCTATTAAAAAGAATGAAGACATAAATCTCACCAAATCGAGTCATTTTAGAATGAACCGAAAATATCTTATTTTTATCCAAAAGGAATGCTCAGAGTTACCACAGTAAGACCTTATTGAAATCTCAAATTTGCAATTGGCTTGCGAAGCTTTTTATGTTAATAAACGAGCCTAGCAAAACCAAGGAAAGATGCGACTGGTGATCAACTACCAACCCCTCAATCTCTTCCTCTAAGATGATAAATTCTCTTTACCCTCTCGAAATTCTCTTTTTGCTGGATTATCCAAAGCCCACATCTACTCCAAATTTGACCTCAAAGCTGAATTCTGGCAACTGGACATTCATCTTGAAAATAAACCCAAAACTGGATTATGTATTCCAAACCAGCATTTCCAATAAAAAGTTCTTCATTTTGGCCTCAAAGCAGCTCTTTCTTTTTTTCGAGAAGGCTATGTGCCGCATTTTTTAGCCAATCCTGTCTAATGCAGTAATTTCGATTGATGACATATTACTTTACATCCCTTATGAAGAATCTCACTGTCGGCTCATTGAACAATTTGCAGATATTGTAAAAAAAATGAAATCATGCTTTCTCAAAGAAATATGAACATTGCTCAGACAGAAATTGAATTTCTTGGTATGCACCTCAACAAAGGCATATACTATCCATGGCCACACATTACGCAAGAATTGTTGAAATTTCCAGAAGAAAATTTCATGACAAAGCAAGTTCAGCAATTTATCGGGATAATCAATTATCTTAGAGATTTTGTTCTTAACATTGCAAAACTGTTGATCCCGTTGCAGTTGATGCTGAAAAAGAATCATCCACCTTAGAGTAAGACTTAAACCAATGCAATGGCAAAACTAAAAGAAGTTATGTAGACTCTTCCCCCATTACAAATACCATCTACTAGGAAAAGAGTCCTCTAGACCGCTATTAGTGATGAGTACTGGGTAGCCATACTGTTTAAAGAAATTAAGGGCAAGCGACACCTTTGCGCTTATAAAAATGAAAAGTTTTTTCAAGCTAAAATGCATTATCATTCTACTTTCAAAGAAATATTGATAGTAAAGAATGGAATAAAAAAATTTAAATTACATCCCATTGGCCATCATTTCTTAGTAGAATTGGATATGGCATATTTTCCCTAGATGACCAAATTCGAGTAGAAACAAATTCCTCATTCCTAGCTACTACGACAGGCCAAACATATTGCAGGAAAGAAGAATGTGCTTGCTGACTTTCTCTCCAGATCAAAGGCTCTAGCCGAAATTAACATGTACATTTTGAAGCATCCTTTTCCTCAGGAAGAATAATACAAGATCGAAATAATGTGAGATTGGCCAAGCCTGAAGTATCCCTAAAAGATTGTTGAACAAATCCAGAACGACAGTCTTATTGAAGATCTTGATAACCTCACGTGCCAATGTCATACAAACTTCTCGAGATACCATAGAGGCTCAATTATTTATCCCTACAGATTAAACTCTAGGTATCCATTCATACGTCCGTTAATATAGAAGGAAGATGATTTCCCTAACCAACTTCTATGGCTGTTTTGGTACTAAGTACTTAATAACTATTGAGTTTCCCACCAGAAAGTTCATTGTCAAGTTAATCAAGCTGATTGCACTTTGGCGAAACGAGGAAAATGAAAGCGACATGAACCTCCTGAATATTTAATTAATTGGTTTTATCCTCCGACTTATTGGAAATGCCTCTTCCTCCAAGAACTAAGAGATGCTCCTCTAGCAAAGCCACAGTTACACGGTGGTATTTTCCTATGACCACGGAATTTTGTGGGAAATAATGATACCCTCACCAATGCACCAAAAAGAATAGGAGCCACCACCTACAAGCCTCAATCACATCTTCAGGAAGCTCGTACCTTCAAAAAATTTCCTGATTGTGTCGGATTCGTCGAATACAATTATAGAGAACTCCATAAAGTCCTATGCCAAGAAAATCACACCATTCTTGGAGAAATATGGGATTACTCAACACTTGTCCCATCGGACCACTATTATGTTGCACCTGAAGCTAAACAAGCACTCGTGAAATTCAATTGAGCACAAAACCAAGCAAGAACACCTCCTTAGTCATAAGAGCAAGAAATGGCGAACATGGATGTCTTGCACAGTCCTCTCAAGAATCTTAAGCTCAAGCATCCCGTGACCAATGGGGAGGGCCTCTCTCTAGAGACCACTATGATGAGGGACCTTTGTCCTTATCCCTTGGAATTGACCCCAACATAGTCTCTCATTATGCTCAAATAGCAAATTGGCCCCAGCCACTTATGCCTGAAAGACTGGATCAAGACAATGTTCCAGGACCCTCTAGGACTCATGAAGAAGAATGCACCTCAAGCAGTTTAAATATGTGGAATGCCCTAATATCACAAAGAGAATCCACTCACAACACATACAATCCTCTTGCTTCTGATGATGGACTTAACCTTGAGCAACTCTACATGGAAGAACAGCTAGCACGGCATACATCTAATGATTCAGACTATTACTACAACTCTCGAAATGGTAGATAAGCCTATTGCAAAAGTTACTATAGCATAGGCCATTGTAACAAAGTATTGTAGCAATATACTAAGGAAATCATTGTTCATAGTCACTATTCATATAACATAAAATAATTTCCTGATCGAAATGTGTTTGGCAATCGGGATAAAATTCGGGATAAGATATGATTTATCCCATCTTACGTTTGGTGCTCGCTCAGGACAGGATAAAGTCGGATATAAGAGGGATATAGGCAAGATAAAATTATCCTATGGGGGAGGTGGGATAAAGGTGGATATGATTTCTAATATCCATAATAGGAAAGTTAGTTTTCTCGAATAACGAATTTATTAAATTAAAAAAATTGAAATTATATTTCAATATAAATAATATTTGAATTCTAATTTAAGAAATTAAGAAATTAAAAATAATTTTTTAATTAATCTTATTTTAATTTATATTCAACTTTAATTCTATCTTATAATAAACATTCAATCCATAAATTAAATATTTATATTTATTATATATTTTAGGTATTTTTGTATTTTAGGTATGTTAGTACAGTTTATGATGTGATAAAATTTTATTAAAGAATAATGAAAGGTGAAAAAGAAATAATAAAGAAAATAATATAAAAAAGTGGAAAATAAAATAAAAATAAATTAAGGAATAGTCGTACGAGAGATTTTCACCATCTCCATTTATGAACATGTAAGTTCATTTATAATGATATGCTGTTTATATAAAAAAAAAATGTGCGTGATATGATGTGGATATATCCGACTTTAATCTGCGATTCACCAAACAAATGGATAGGATATAAAAAAATCCCAGGATTTCATATCCTATTATATCCGATCTATCGTGATTAGAAATCCGAACGACCAAACATTCAAAGCCGTGACACTATACCTTATTTTTTAAAATTTTTTAAATTTTCTTTTTCCTCTTTTTTAAATTATTTTCTTTATTATTTCTTTTTCCCCTCTCATCATTCTTTAATAAAATTTTATCAAATAGTAAACTGTACTAACATACCTAAAATACAAAAAACCTAAAATATATATAGTAAATATAAATATATAATTTATAGATTGAATATTTATTGTAAGATATAATTAAAGTTGAATATATAAAATTAAAAAAATATTTTTAATTTTTAATTTCTTAAATTATAATTCAAATATTATTTATATTGAAATATAATTTTAATTTTGTTAATTTAAGAAATTTATTATTCAAGAAAAATAATTTTCCTATTATGGACATTAGAAATCCTATCCACCTTTATCTCACCTCCCCCATGAGATAATTTTATCGGCCTATATCCCAATTATATCCGACTTTATCATATCCTAAGTAAGCACTAAACATAGAATAGGATAAATCATATCCTATCTTGAATTTTATCCCGACTGTCAAACACAGCCTAAATTACTAGATCTCATATATGCCTTTTTGACTAGATAATTAATCTCATATTTACATTCAATTTTCCGCAATTAAAATGGCGACGAGAGGCTTTTTGACATTGATAACTTTGAAAAAACTGTTGGTAAAAAAGAATAACTTATGTTGGTAATTTATCAAGATTTTTCTGAAATCATCAATTTTTTACGGTTGGCAAATTATCAATTTTTGTACTAACTTATCAACTTTTATTTGCATAGCTTACTAACATTTCAAATTTACTAACTATTACATGAAGTTTTTAATCTAAATTAGAGTAGTTTACCAACTTTTGTCCATTAAATTATGAATTTTCATTTGAATTGCCAACGTTTAATCGTTCTTTTTTAATTTATTTAATTTTTTATTTAGTTATTGAAATTTATTTGCTCTGATTAGCTATCCCTTTATGTTGCTAACTCTTTTTTAGAGATCGCTAGCCCAAGTTGACATGGCTCGTCAACAGAGTTAATTTTCTGTCATCAAATGGAAAGAAAGAGAAAGTCTTTGTTACCACACCGCCTGCGGTGGGGTTGGATAAGGCTCCCGTGATCCTGCGAAGAGGAGAGGAGTTCGAATCCCGCTGGCCGCATGGGATCTTAAGTGCGACGTCGGGGTGGTGGGTCCTCCGCTAGCATCGCCCGGGGTTTACCCCGTTACCCCGGGCTGTTGGGTGTCCGTGTTGGTACGGTGCGCGGGTTCCCGGGTCATCAAAAAAAAAAAAAAAAAAGAGAGTAATGTTGAAGAATAACAACGATGACATTATATCATTTGAATGATGGTGAGGAACACGGCTCCCAAGACACTAAATTTATCAAACATTCTATTGTGATGTAATTTGTGTGTTATAGTTACAAGGACACCATTATGTGCAATTTTTTTTTTTTCAAATTATGTGAAGAGCTACTTGTATTTTAAATGGTTTAACTGAATAAGAGTTTTTCATTAATTTTCTTCAAGTATCTTTTTTATTATTTGACAAAAAAATAGTTTCATTTGTTTAATTATTTTTATTTGGAAAAATATAAATCAATTTCCACAAAAAAACCTGCCCCGGGTCTGGCATGTGGGCCAGCACGACCTAGCGCCCAACTCAACTGCTGTGTGGATTTCTATCTCCGCCAATTCTTTCTTTTCATAAATGATCCATAAGTTGGAAGCGTGAATCTTCAACCAGACAGAATTGCCCACCCTACAACGATAGTTTCGAGTGAGGATGTTCATATGGCTAAGTCATAATTACCGTGAATTTAAGTTTATGAGCAGATTATAAGACATACATTGTACATAGGTTATTCTGTGTTCAATGAAAGGAAGCCATGAACATCATGATCAAAGTGCGATATGTGTCGTGGACTTTAGTCAAAAAGGGGAAGAGATTAACATGGTGATCAAGCAAAGTTATTCGCACGTTCTATTTTATCGAACAAAGTGCTATATGTGTTTAATTAAATGGTTAGGAGCATCACAAGAATTGACTGGGGAGATAATGGCACCAAAACAAGACATTCCAGTAGAAAATCTGATTCAGCTTCAAGCGCTTTCCCAAGAATAAAGATTCTTAACGCAAATAAGCACAGAACTACAAAATGAAAAGAAAACAAGAAATCTGCATTTACCAGGATTACAACATCACTTTATGTAACTATTTAGGACACATGTCTAAATTTTGATGGAGTACTCTTATGAGAGAAGCATTCAAATAAAAAAAAAAAAAGTAATCAGAATCCCCACAAGCCCTAGTCGGATTACTAAAGCAACATCCCCAACTGGCAAATTTGCTGAATGTTGAAGGCATGAAGGACCACATTGGAATTTCATCAAAAGATTTTAGACTAAATTGGCAAAATTAAAATATTTATGATCGAATCGATATTCATACAATAGGTTTAGGATTAGTTTTGTAATTTTTCATAATACACACACATGTATGATCACAAAGTTGAGTCACATGGCATGCTTATATGCGAATCCAATAATTTGTTTAAGATGGTCACTCTAACAAATCTCTAAATCTGAATCTCACCCATAAAAGTGCACAAAGTTCATGCAAGGTTCACTTTCGTGACACGCTTACGTGCAAGCTTTCCAAGAATTTATTTTTGATGATCACTTTAGCAAATCTCTAATTTTGCGATTCTAATTCATATGCATATTTTATCTCAAGTAAGGTACGTAGTTTGTTTCAGGTGGAGTGTGATGAGTTTCCTCTACTTTTGTCAATAGCTTACAAGGCTATAGGAAGAATTACGATGGGATAGAATCATCGACAACTTTTGAGTGAAATCTCAACAAGCTAGAAGACAAATTCTGAACGGAAACAGTCCTCAAATAACATCGTGCTTTCTATCGGGCTATCGTCGACGAAAGCACCGCAATCTCTGTAGAAATACAAATACTTGAAGCACAGCTCGCAGACGCCCGATTCTAACTTGTGCTTAAACAAGGGAATCAAAAGCAAAAGGGAATTCTTTGAAGCAGCACTTTCTGGAGGTTGATAATATTGGAGGAGAAGAATCAACGGCAGGCAGAGGTTGACAGACATCAATCCATCAACAAGTTTATTGAGAATAATGAAATGTTGGATCCACGTCGGTCCACTTTTAGGAGAAATATTAAAAAAAAAAATTGTTAGACAAATTGTAAAACATCAAAATTCTAACAAGCTTGAAAATTATTTCCTCTTTAAAAATCGAAAATTAGGCATCGCCGTTTGGACTAGACACTTTGCGCTCGGGCACGGGAACCCCAACGCTCGTACCCAAGCCCTTGGTAGTTGGGCGAGGTCCCTAGCACCTGAGCCCGGGTTCATTGAGGCCAGGCTTGGGACTTCAGTGCCTTGGCCCGGGTCCATCTAGGCCGTGCGCAAGACCCTGGTCGTCATGCCAAGGTCCATTGAGTTCGGGTCTAGTCCTCGGCATTCATGCCCGAGTCCATCAAGGCTAGCCCCATACCCCAATGCCTATGCCTAAGTTCTCGACTTCCAAGCCCAAGTTCATCGAGGTCATGCCCTGGACACCTGCACCTATGCCCGCACCCCAATCCATCAATGCGGAGCCCGTGTTCGAGAGCTAGGGATTGGGGTGTGGCCTGGATGGACTCAAGCATGGTGCCAAGATGTCAAGCCCCACCTCGATGGACTTGGGTCTTAGCACAAGGACTAGATCTCGGGCACTCGAGTGTGGGCCTCGTCCTCGATTAACCCATGCCTAGGCGTTGGGGTCCTAGACTTGGGAGCTTGTGTCATGGTTTAGAGCTTTCTATTGATGAAGGGCCGTAAATATCAATGAAGACTGGGCAAACCTCTTTCGAGCTGTCTAGAATATTCAAGGGCGGACATTATTGTAAATGTACACTAATCTAGAGCGTTCTTATAATAAAGGTGGGTAGTTGGTGGAATGGGAGATACAATCTCCACCATCTGATTGAGGAGAGATGTACGGTTATGGTTAGACCTATATTTGTATATATAGGAGTCTCCTCTCCCTCATTTGTATCATCTTACAAGATATCCAAATTTTCCTTCTCTAAGATCTTGCAAGTGTAATAAAATGATAACATAAGTTTATATACATTTCTACACAAAGATTGCTCCCCATTTCCATTGGCTATTTTAGCTTCAAACATGGATATTTAATTTAGACCGCATCCCTCCATTTCCCAACTTATACTCATGATGAGTTACACTGCCTTTATGAAGTGTAGATCTGAAGCTTGCAAGAGAGAAAATTTAAATATTAATATACATATAAAGCTTAAGCCAATTAGTTATAATAGGCAACTCCGAAGACCCACGTACTAGCAAATATATCTTCACTCAAATTGATGACCTTTGAAGCCTTACTGACACCAACTCAAGTGAAAAGAAATAACTGATCGAAGACAAAGGGATGACCATAAAGGAAATGAACTCTTCATGACTTTGTGTTTTCAAAACCCATGAGTATGGTCTTTGTTTTTTGTAACCTCTCAATGCCTATAAAAAGCAAAGAGGATGTAATGTGTTGGACAGATCCTTTAAGTAAAGTGTGTGTTTGTGAAAATTCTCTATATCTTTCTAAACATTTTTTCTCCAGCCTAGTAGGATCCTCTAAGAAATACAGCTCGGGTAAGTTAGAAATTTTACTATCCTGACATCCTTGATTATCTCTATATTCTAAACTAAATTTCTGAGTAGTTGCAGCTAAAAAGCAGTCCCTTGAAGACTTGCAAGGTTTGCCTCGTAGTGGGGATAGCATATCTGTTGAAACTAACCTAGTCTTCCTTAGATCCCCTCATTGGTAAATAAAAGAACAAAAAAATTGAAATGTTACTTTGTAGACCCTAAGCAGCCAAAAAGAGTTTCTTAGTCAATGGAAGACTCACTAAAGCTATTCAAGTTGTAATTGTCGAGTTACGTTTCGGAAAAAAGTTAGCCCAGCAGAAGCAAAACTTGCCAACAAGAGTAGCTTTTCTCTTTTGACTGCAAATTTCTAACCATAGCAAGAGAGGTTTTATTAAAAACCTTGTGTAATAATCTCTCGCAGAGAATTACTTTTGAGTTCACTTATGCACGGCATAGGTTTATTCAAGGAGGGCCTTTGATTTTTTGGGTGAAATCATTGTATTTTCTTTCCGTAACAAGACGAACGCATTATTTGAATCCACGTTGAAGTCGGAGCAAAAACGTTCAAAGCACCTCTCAAAAAGAAAACCCCAAGGATGTGCGTTGTTAAGAAGCGGTTATGATTTAAAGACCCAATCATAGAACTGCTATCGATAATCAGAATTGCCAAGACACGAACAGAGCAGTCGAAAAGGAAATGGACAGAAGAGTTGCGACTAGAAAGGGATGTGGACCGAGTTGAAAGCGGTTACTAAGAAATTTACACCTGCTAAACAGTTACCAAATTCCTCTATAAATATCACCAGATATCCGAAGAGAAGCCCTCCTGATAAATTAATCAAATGTTATTTTTTTATCTTTACTTTTTTGCACTTTAATTTCTCTAATTATAGCTTCGGATTCCCGTTAATGATTAAATTTCAGCGTGTGTCTATACCTTAGTGCAACATCGTTGTATATTCTATCCTAGTGCATTGTTGTTGATTAAATTCCGATGCATCTCACTATCCTAAAACAGTGTGGTCGAATTCCGATATAGTGCCAAATTGTGTCGTTGATAAAATTCTGACATAATTTGAGTTGATCTCAAGTCCAAAAGGCCGTGCTATTAATTGATTTCCAACTAAGCCTAGTGTCGTACATTGTTGATTGGATCAGAAAGTTAATGTTCATATTGCATTTGATATCCTCTATCCAAAATTGGTTTAGAACCTTTGTCCCTTATTAAATAAAAAGCAAATGACAATTCTCGGTAAAAGATATTTTGTTACAGGAACAAAACCAGCGAAACATCTTAGGTTTTCCTCCTCCAGCCGGTCACGTTTGCAAAATAAGACTTCCACGGACCAGGCATCACCTAGAGCAATTTTGACCATACCCAAGTCATAGACTCGTCACTGGAAACAAACTACTGACATGACGCTCAGCATAGATCCACTCCACACTAAACAGCTCAAGCAATGTGTATGTATGATCAAAGCAATCCTAAAGTTGCCAAGCTAACACAACTCAACCTCAACGGAACAGCATCCAGGAACCTAGAAGATTAGTTAATAGTATTTTATGGTACGACAATGTCCTTCCTGGACAGTATGGCAATCTACACATCAAATCCGAGTGATGGAGGAAGTTGGAATGGAACCAAACTGGAAAAGAACCCGGTCCTTGTGGTTTTAAGCATCGGTTTAGCGACTACCTCGCTGGCTATTCTTTACGGTGTCGATCCATGAAGGCGCAAAACGGCCGCCTCTGTGAGAGCCGGAGCCCAAGTCTGGATGGCGAAGATTAACTTCAAATCTTTCAATATTTTCAAGAGATCCATGAACAGTTGGGTTTTGGGTTCAGAGAGTGCTCCGGCCTGAATGAAAACAAATGGCCTGGACCGAAAACCAACCCGAAAATCCAGGCTTTTTCGTGCACCCGTATACTAAGGATTTCTTACAATCAAGGCAAGGCTAATTCCAATAAATAAATAAATATATCTTTAACTTTTATTCTAGTCTCAAATCTGCACTCGCATCTAAAAATCTCCGTTGGTTTCCTTAAGATTATGGACATCAGGAGGTTGTTACTGTTCCAAACGAAGATGAAAGTGTTGATGAAGATGCGGGTTTCAATAATAAATCTCTAACAGGCCTTGGTGTTGATAATTTTGAAAAAACTATTGGATTTTTTTTGGACAGATAGGCAAAATGGATTGAGATGAAAGTTGGGGATTATATTTTACACAAAAAAGAAGGATTGAAGCGGAATTGAGAATAGATGTAAAGTTATGGTTTTTTTTAGGGGGTTAGACCAAACAAGGGGATTCATAAAATCTTTTTAATCTTCTAAACTTATTGATTGGTCAAGATCGTAAACAATAAGAGGAGCCATTAAGGCGTGCCGTATCAAAAGTGAGATAATTACAGTCCATAATTATCCAGTTCAGCCCGTGCTTTAAGCAGACATCATTATAGATATGTAGTTTCCTCGTTAATGATGTGATGCAAGAGAAAAGTATGACACTTGTATAATTATAATGTTTTAAAACATCATATGAAGGCCTAAGATCAGTACAAGGCAAAAAAAAAACCGCTATAATGATGAATTTTCTTAAGTACATACGATATACTGAAAATTGACACTTTTCTAGTATACATTTAAAGTAAGCCTAATTGAATAGGAACTATCTATGTTGACTAATAGATGACAAATCGCTAAACTAAAAACTTATTGACTGAATAAGTCGTGCTACATCTTATAATGTGACAATTCATAAAGGTAAAACACACAATGAACATGGAAGCAAGCATTCTTTCAACTCCCACTCAAAATATGTACAACAACGATACACAATAAACGTGGGAACTTCCCATCCCATGAAGTGCTTCGTAATTCAGACTGTAGGTACTCAAATCTTATTCAATTGGAGGATGGCTCCATCAAAACTTTTAGCCGGTTTGACCCGACTCAACCTTCTATAAAAGCCATATCAGATAGAGAAAAGTGGATCAATCTGCGTGATCCCCAAAAAGATAGAAAAAAGGGGGATCAATAGCAACCCCCCAATCTATGTTGCTGAAATGCCAATAATACAACCTTATATAAAAGCCGCGATCTGCTCCCACCACAAAAAGAGAAGGGAGGCTGACGTTCGAATTTCCTTCTCTTTCTTTCCTTCAAATTAACAGAAAGTATGCGAACAAAAAACAAGAACCTCCTAGGATCAACTCCTTCGATCTTGGCACGCACCACTTCTTCATTGAGCTCGTCGACGGGGCTGGCGGACTGGGGCCTGGCGGACTGGGGCCTGATGGATTTGGGGCTGAGGGAATGGACGGACTGGAGGGCGACGGGGCCGATGTCGGACTGGGTCCCTCAGCCTATGATCAACACCAACAAAAAATAATAATAAAAGATTAATCGAAATGGTCGGCTTAGATCTGGAAGCAAGTACATGGGCTGTTGCTGATAAATGGCATGATTTTTCTTTTTTAGATTGAAACTTTTCATGGACTGATATTGCCCTCCACTAGGGTGGACCCAGGGGCATTAATTTTACCACGGAACGACGACAGTCTGGGCAAAGTGAAGCTGAAACAAAGGAGCCAATGTCTCTTTCCATGGCAGACGCGTGCTTAGAAGCAAGAGCTATCTGAGGAGGGTGTTTTTAATAATCATTTTGTTCCTAAAAATAATTTATACTAAAAATAATTTATACTAAAATATATATATTTTTTTTATTTTGTTTCCTATACAAATTTCTGAATATTTCAAAACGTTTGATAA
The DNA here is from genome assembly GCA_014182365.1 of Eucalyptus tenuipes. Taxonomy (NCBI): domain Eukaryota; kingdom Viridiplantae; phylum Streptophyta; class Magnoliopsida; order Myrtales; family Myrtaceae; genus Eucalyptus; species Eucalyptus tenuipes. The sequence continues at coordinate 22,498,541 of CM024538.1, read as the reverse complement.
TTGTAAAAATTTCTATTCTCGGAATAGAAATGCATTTGATACAATCCTTAATTTTTTTAATACTTTTATTATATTTTTCTCTTTTAATTTTTAATAAATTTTCTTTTATTTTAAATTATTTCATTATATATTTTAATTTTATTATATTTTTGCGATCAACTAGAGGAAGAAGAAGAAAAAGAAAAAAGGAAAAGAAGAAAATAAAAGAGAGGAAAAAATAGAGCATATTATGGCTTGATTGCACAGTTGTTCTCGGAAACAAAGAAGAAATTTTTTTATACTTTTTTATCTATTCCAAATCTATTCTCAAAAACAAGAACAAAAAAATTACCAAATGGATATATATATATATATATATATATATATTTTGTTAAGGAAAATAAAGGAATAGAATCAAGTATTGTTTGGTACATTACTAAACAAGCCCTTAAATGCCAAAGCTCGCTCATAGCCTCAAAAAAATCATGCCTTCATACAGATAAAAAGAGAACAAATTTTGGATGTGCAACACAGTGTCTAAACTCGTGGAAGGTTTGAAAACTACCGAAGACGACGATGGCCAAATTTTCCACGGTCAAAAAGCAAATCATTTACAAGCTCGATCAATAAAAAAACACTTCCTCATTCCCTCCTAAAACTAGATCGAGAAAATGTCCCATCAATTGTTGAAGTTAATTAACGCCATAATCAAAATCAACCTCGATATTATCGGTTTCGGCATACTTAACTCTTAGTTATTTTATGTACTCGTGTACATAAGTCCCAGTTTTAATAAACGACATTAATCTATTTCTTTAATTTACCTTAAGAATAAAGGTATGTTTGGACGACAAAAAATAAATAATAAATAATTATAAATTGTTGTGGAGTCCACTCTTTTGAGAATTTGTGGCTCACATCATGATAGCCCAAAGATTGTTATGCTAACAAAGGTCGCTTTAAGAAATGATTGAGTGATTGTTTTAATCTATTGTAAGAATGACAATTTGTTCTGGACCACAAATAACAAATAACAAATAATTATAAATTATTGTAAGGTCCTTAACAAGCTCTTGTGCTAGTAAAGCTCGATTTGAGAAATGATTGGACGACAATCTTTAATTTACCGTGACAATAACAGTATGTTATGGATCATAAAAAAATCAAATAACAAATAATTATAAATTATTATTGGGACTACTTTATCAAGAATTTGTGGCTCACGACAAGTCATTATTCTAACAGTCGCTCAAAAACTGTTACGCTAGCAAAGCCCGATTTAAAAAATAATTGAGTGATAGTCTTTAATTTATTGTGAGAATAAAGCAAAAAATCAAATACCAAGTAATTATAAATTGGATTCATTTAAAAATTTGTTGTTCACAACAATTTATTATTCTCTCAGTAGCCTAGCAAACCTGGTTTGAGAAATAATTGAGTGATAGCATTTAATCTAAGAATTATAAAAAATCAAATAACAAATAATTATAAATTATTGTGGGATCTACTTTTTCAATAATTTGTGATTTACAATAAGCTATTATTCTTTTATACTAGCAAAGCCCATAAATTATTATTGGGTCTACTCTTTTAAGAATTTGTGATTCACAATAAATTATTATTTTCAGGATAACAAAAGGCTGTTTTGCTAGTAAAACCTAAACGAACGGCATTTACCGAATTTCTTAGGATGCCAACGTCGTAAACTGGGGTCAGATCCGGCTTGAACAGCCCGTAATTCCGCTCTGAGGTCGACGGCTTCTTGTTCTCGTTGAACAGCGCAAAGATGTAGGTCTCGAACTTCCGGTTCGGCATCAGCGGCGTTCCCTTCCCGGAGTTCACGTGCCTCACGAGGTTCCCGTTGTACGACTCCGCGTTTGCCATGCTCACGCCCAGCTGGTTGGGGTCGCCCACCGAAGGCCACCCGGTCTCGCCCACCACGATCTCCACGTCCTCGTAACCCACCTTCTTCATCGCCGAGTACACCGCATCCATCTGGGCGTCGAACATGTTCGTGTAGTTCTTCCCCGTCGCCTCGTCGAAAGTGCTGTAGGGGATCGGCTTGAACAACGCGTAGTTCAGGGTGTAGTTCAGAGTCTCGGCGGAGATCCCGAAGAACGGGTACGGGTTCACCATGAAGGAGGACTTCGTCTGGCGGTGGAATTCCAGGATCGGAGCGAATATGGTCCGGTCGAAGCCGCGGCGGAACTGGCCGGTGCTCGGGGGATACGACGACGCGAGTATCCCGAGCGAGTTAGGTGTCGTGACCTGGACGTTGGTGACGTTCGCGAGCTGGAGGGCCGAGTGGATGGCTTTCATGGCGGGCAAGAGGCTCGCGATGAGGGTCTTGTCGGAGGTGGCAAGGATCTCATTGCCCATGGCGATGCGGTTGATGAGGGTCTTGGGGTAGAATGGCAAGATGTGGGCGGAGACCCAGGACTTGGCTGCGGGGAGCTTGGAGAGGGAGACGATGTCTTCGTCACCGACGCTGACGGTGACGGCGATTCCGGTGCCGGCGAAGGCCCGGAGGATGTCGGGGCTGGCGTGGAAGATCTTGACCCGGTCAATGGTGGTCTTGGTCTTGAGGAATGTGGCAACCTGGGACGGCGGGGGGAGGTTGTCGGCGATAGTGCCGTAGTTGATGCCGATGGTGTACGCGGCGCGCGAGAGATGGGGACAAGCGACCGAGAGGAAGAAGACGGCTGCGGTGAGGGGGAAGAGGCTGGCCATGATCAGTCCGTAGCGCGTTTCGTGGAGGAGATGAAGAGAGGGAGAGAGACGGAGATGGGATTTAAAGCGACGCAGAAGCAGAGCAGAGAGACGGAAGCGAGTTAAGCGGAAAGTGCGGTGCACGCGCTCAATGAAAGTGGACTGCGACTGCGAGTACGGACTGTGGATACCCACCGAGAATTTTCGGGACGAGATGTGAATTAGGGGTGAGCATGGTCCGGATTGAGCCGATCTATCCCTAACCCTAAGACCTACCCGCATACCGCCGATCCTCAATTTTTGAGGCTGAGGACTGGACCGACCCAGTAAATTCGGTCCGATTCTAGGGTCAACCGGGATCAATTGATAATTTTTTATTTCATTTTTTGTACTCCTTAAAAAAGTGATTGAGGACCAAACCGACTCAATGAGTTTGGTCCGATTCCAGGGTCAACCTAGAACCAACCAATAATTTTTTATTTCATTTTTGTACTCATTGAAAAGCAATTAAGGAACAAACCGACCCAATAGGTACAGTTCCGGTTCTAAAGTCAATCCGAGACCAATTAATAATTTTTTATTTCATTTTTTGTACTTCTTGAATAGGTAACCAAGGATCGAACCAACCCAATGGGTTCAATGACGAGCGATGTCAGCTAAGAAAGGCAAGCGATGAGGATTCGGTGGGGTGAGCGTCGAACAGAGTGAGCATCGAGTGTTAAGCAGGGAGCAACAAGCCAAGTGAGTATCGAGGGCGAGTGGCACGAATGACCCAAAGCGAGCAAGGCGAGTGTCGAGTGGTGAGTGGAAAGATTATTTCTTTCAATTTTGACGAATTGAAGACTAAGATAACAAATAAGATAGAAGAGAACGAGTACTAGAGAAGGATGTTGTAATGAACATGTTTATACCTTTTTGGATGCCGTGAGGCAAAAACATTTTTCTTATTTGTAAATTATGACTACTGACGCTGTAAAAGACATTAAAAATCTAATTATTAAATAATAATGTAAAATTACTTGAACTCTTCACTAAAGAGCTGTTTAATATAGTTGACATCGTTTATTTTAATGTTTTCTTTATATAAAAAAATTATAAATAATATATTAGATATATAATATATATAGTTAGGGTTGGTTTGAATTGAACCGATCGAACCAATTCACATAGTGTTGATCTAAGAATCCTCAATCTCCTTGGGAACTAGATCAGGACCGGTAGGGACCCTAGACCAATGCTCACCCTTAATGTGAATGGACCAAAGTGCACGGGGGCGATGGAGCCGTGGGCTGAACGCGCTCGTCTTGCGATTTGTCGTGCGGTGGAGGGTAACGTGAGGGAGAAGGTCTAAGTCAAGCTGAAGAAGTCAAAATTGGTGTTCATGGAATGGACTTGGATTGTGCGTGCGTTTGAGTTTGTTCGCACTGACGTGGATTGGCAGCAGTCCTACGTGGCATTTTGTTGTTTCAAATTCTTTGTTGCGTTCTGACCAAAAAAATAAAAAAAACTTCGTGGTTGCGCTGGTTCGAGCTCGGGGGCACATTTTTTTTTCTTCTATTTTTGCATCTTTTCTTCTTAATCTTTACATATCGTGAAATACAGAAATTTTAAAAATATATATAGAAAGGACGAGTACCCTTTTTATTTGAACGCATGTAGAGAAATTTGAAAACAAAAGACAAAAGGTAAAATGTGAAAATTACTCCAAATAGGTCTAACTTTCGGCTTTTGATGAATTATGAAGAATTATCACTTTTTGAACATCCTAGTTTAGTCAGGGCATTTTTTGACTTCATAGAAAACCTTTTAGATAGTATTCCATGTATGTGAGCTTTTAATTACGATGCATTTCATGATGGGCTCGCATTTTATAATGAGTTAGGTGCATAAAAGCGCATGCATGTACCTCACCTTCACGACCCCCCTATCTATAAGTTTTTGTCCCTGATGTTTAATCGTCCTTTTTCTATGACTTTCATTAACAAGTTAGTCAAGTTATCTAAACTACTCTTTTAACTTTCCAAAATTGTAATTTTTTTTTCCCAAATTTTAGAAGGAAAGTAACGTTACCTTTGGAAGATAAAACAAATGAACCGCTTAAAATTCTTATTTTTTGCCATGCGAAATTCTTCTGATTGCTTTAATATCTAAAGCAACTTCCCGTTTTAAGAGAAATATTATTTGTGATTTCATCTTTTCATCTTAAACAAGCAGGATTAACTCTCAAATACAACCTTTAACTCTTGAATAAAGAAGTAGGTACGGCAGCAATTGAAGCCGTTTAGTATCCCCGTCCCATTTCAAATCATAAAATCTTTCTAGTGGTGCCAGTAAACAGCCAAAAAGAGTTTCTTAGTCAGACTCATGTTTAAGTTATAGTCCTCGAATTACCTTCGGGAAAAAGCCAGCCCAGCATAAGCAAGACTGCTAACGAGAATAGGTTTTCTCTCTTGACTGGGGACTGCACACCATAGCAAGAGAGATTTTAATGAAAATCTGTTTAACAATCTCCCGTAGAAAATTACCTTTGAGTTCGCTTATGCACGGCATAGGTTTGTACAAGGAGGACCTTTGATCTATTCAGCGAAATCATTGTATTTTCTTTCCGTAACAAGACGAACGCGTTTTTTAAACACCCATGTCGAAGTCCCAGCAATAACCCCTTTCGGGTCCCAACTCTTGTTTATGAAGACTACAAACTTCATCACCCGTCTTTGACCCGCGTCTTGAGCCATATCGAAGCCGTCGTCGTCGTAGTCTTCGTCCACGCAACAAAAGCGAAAAACAAAATTGACAGTTTATGGTTCTTGTGCTTGGACTTCTAGCAATAAGGATGAATTAGTCCTCTTAAGAAAATTAGGTACCGTAAAGCCAGTTGCATGTTAACTCAAAACTCCGGGGGATGTGTTTGGCGGCTAGTATGTCTTGTCGGCCGGGCATGCGACTACTTTTCTCTGGCTTTAGGCATCGTCGACAGCGTAACCCGATGGGTCAAGAAGTTGCCCGCAAAGTCAGAGTCTTGACTGGAGCGGGGCAACGTTCGCGGGTGGACCACGGGGGGTGGGGGTGGGGACTCTTCCCTTTCGGCTCCGTCCCGGAAGTCTCGGCAGCGGACAAAGTAGCAAGTTGGCTAAGGTCACGTCCATGACCAGTTCGTTTGTCGGGTGCTGCAGCGCCACAAGATACCGCTGCTGCACCCGCGGAGCACGCCAAAGCCAATTTACGCAAATTTTAATTCCCGCGTACCGTGGAATTGGAAATTTCCCACGTCGAGAGGGACTTCCACTGACGCGTAACGAAGAATAGTATTCGTCCGACACTTGTCGCGGATGAGTGTAACGTGTTGGAAAATAAATAGAGGAGAAGGAGAAGAAGAACAAAAAAAACCTTACTATGAAAGAAAACTTAACACTGTTTATTGTAACTAGAAAATAATAAATTCGAGAAAGTGATAATAAAAAGAATTGTAATTGGAGGTGAGGTAAACCAAATCTCCTTAAGGTAATTAATTTTTGTTAACAGTGTTAAGCAACTTCATGAACTTCGCCTCTCGACATACAACACCTTGAATCTGTTGGTATCGGCATTATATGAACAACACTCTATCGAACACTTCTTGAAACCGACATGCTTAGAGAAACTTGAAGAGAAGAGATGTAGGTTGCTTCTTTTTTCGAATAAGGAATTTCAAATCTATTTATAGAGTTTTGCAATTTATGTACAGAAATGATATGTGAAACATGAATTAAATAGATACAAGAATTTGAGAGATTCATGAATTAAGTAGATACACGAATCCAACTTCATGAGCTCTTTTTGCTCACTTTCATATTGAACCTTTTTTAGTGAAAGCTTATCGTACATACTTAACCAATCGATGGACAAAACCTTGAACCGCTAGTTGTTGGTGTAACCCCAGAAAATAGACCTCACACAGAGTATATCCAAATCAAGATTGGTTCTCAGTTGCGTTCATCTTTCAGGCCTTAAACCTCTCAAGATTCATGCGTGCTTCAAAATATCTAGCATTTAGAGATTTTCATAGAGTTGATTAGCTCCACACATATAAGTGTATTCCTATTAAATATATCCTACCTACCATACCTTATTAACATGTTAAAATCCAAGCTATAGGAATCATTAAATGCATACCATATCCTTAAAATGTTGTAGGAAGCATGTTGGGAGACAATGCACTCGCTAGAGTTTTCAAAATTTGCATTATCCTATTGAACCTAGTCCATGGGATCTCTAATTGCCAAATTAGATTTTCACCTTAGAATCTCTTTATTGGGTTAAGGCTTTCAACCCCATCCCCCTCAATGCGTAGTTTACCTACTCTCTCGATAAACCTTTTGTTAGTGGATATGCAATATTTTCCTTTGACTTCACAAAATCTAAAAAAAAAATCTTCCATTCGAGAGCAACTGTCTTATGGTATTATGTCCATGACGATACCATTATATATCACTTTATGTGGCCTTGCAATCACTACTTGATTATCATAATGAATGCATATCAGAGGCATAGGCTTTTGCTACAACAAAATATCCTCAAAAAATTGCCGAAACCACTCTCCTTGTTCAACAGTTTTATTCAAAGCAACGAACTCTGATTCAATTGTGGAGCATACTATTAGAGTTTGTTTTGAGGATTTCTACGATACTGTGGCACCTCCTAGCCCGAAAACATATCCGCTAATCAATTTTGATTGGTCTTAATCCAAAATCAAGTTGACAACATAATAGCCGTCTAAAACAATTGGATATTTGCTATATTGTATAACATGCTCTTTGGTTCTTTGCAAAAACCCAACACTCTCAAAAGCGCATTCCAATGCTCATAACCAAGAATACTTGTATACCGGCTCAATTGTGCGCAATATTCAGTCTAGTGCAGTTCATGATTTACATGATACCTCTAATCACTTGAGAGTACTTCAGCTGCTTGATATTATTTCCGATATTCTTTCTTAAAGTCAAGTGTGGAAGAAAATTGTTAATCACATTTTTAATGTTATACCCTTTAAACCTCTTAACTACCTTTTCAATATAATGAGATTGTGTTAAACCCAAACCATTAGAATTCTTTAGAATTTTTGTGCCAAATATAACATCTGTGGCACCTAAGTCATTCATCTCAAAGTTCTTCTTGAGAACATTTTTGGTAATTTTGATAACCTTAGCATTATCTCCAAAAATCAACGAGTCATCAACAAATAGACAACTGACATGGATTTAGTGTACATACACTTATCACACTCATTGATTATATACCATTTTGAATCATTACATGGTCAAATATCTCATACCATTGTTTAGGAGCTTGTCTAAATCCATACAATAATTTGACAAGTTAGTGTTATTGTCCTTTGACTTTAAACCCTTCAGGCTATTCCATGTAAATCTCCTTGTCGAGATCACCATTCAAGAATGTAGTTTTTACATCCTTCTGATGTACCTACAAATTGTATAACAAAGCTATACTAATTAACATCCTAATTAATGTCATTCTTGTTATAGGTAAATAAGTATTAAAGTAGTTTAGACTCTCTTTTTATCTAAACCTTTTGGCAACAAGTCGTGATTTATACTTATCTATAGAGCTGTCAACTTTACACTTCTTTTTGAAGATCCATTTACATCCAATTGGTTTATTTCTTGACGAAAGATCAATCAATTCCCAAGCGTGATTATTTGGGATAGAATCAATCTCACTTTAAATAGCTTCTTTCCAATAAGGAACATATGGAGTTGACATTGCCTCTTGAAATGTTTGAGGCTCACCTTCTCACATATTGAAATGTTGGTGTGATTGTTTTCATGCGCTTCTTTATGCATTTTTTTTAAAGTCATTTCATATTGTTTAAGTACTCTATGGATTGTGCTCTTGAGTTTCAATTTCAGGGAGATTTACGATGCACATGGTATTTCAAATTTATACATGACATATATATGTAATACTTGCAGTAAGTTGCATAAGGAAAAGTAACAAAAAGTTTGACTACAGTCATGAGATCTAATTTTACGATTTTGTGGATGGAAAGTCTATCTCAAAAGTAGCAAAAGCATTACCAAAGCACTCCATCAACAAACATATCGAGGAACAACACGTTATTGAATTGAATTTAACCACCATCGGAGACAAACTTCAGCATAAGAATAGTAACACACTCTCAAGTTCAAGATGTTTCATGTACCTGAAGGTCACAAACAAGACCCAATATAACTACAGAGGGATTGCACAAGAAACAACACCTTAAAAAAACATATGATTCCAATAAACAGCAAAAAGAACATTGTTTGATGTTCCGAATCCATTGCAACTCATCGCTCCAAGTCATCACACATTATCTTCTCTCATCTCTTGGAGAAGTAGTTTCACAATTGCCTTCTTGCCATCTCCTTGAAATCCCAAAAAAAGATGAATATTCTCAGGATTCTTCACAATTTTTCCACATAATTTCATTCTATCCATTGTACGTAGAGACATTTGAAGAAGCTCCTCATTGATTTTTTTCTTGTCATTATCCAAATCCTTAGCATGTCCGATGCGGCTAGCGTTTATCTCCATCTTCTCATTAGCTTTTTCCAAAAATGAACCAAAGGTTCCTACTATCTCAACTAACCAAGCAACCCATTTTTCACTTGCCTTAACCTTTTTTCTTCTTGAAGAATCAGAAACCTCGTGTGTTTGAGAAGATGATAGCAGTGGTAAATTTTGACTTACCCATTAGTTTCCACAACATCATTATTTTCACCTTGTTCATGATCTATAGTTGCATGAGCTTCCGAAGGGTCTTCATCGAGATTTCCCTTGGCACGATGTTTTCCAAATACGGCTGCTAGTCTATCATACTAAGGGAAAGACTTCCCTCTCAAAGAAGCAGCTCCTGGATAAACCTACAGAGAAAATATGTTGTTTTGTTAAAAATGAAATAAGTACTAAAGAAGAAAAATGAGAAGAGATGACACAAACCTTGCAATATTTTTGCCAACTATCTTCCAAATGGATATTAATACGATGTTTTTCATGATCTCACCCAAAGCCACTTTGACCCTTCAAATCATATATCTGATTGTATAATTTTTTCAAGTTTTTCATCTTCGACTCTATGTGAGGATTACCCTTGATGCCGGGACTAGGGAACTTTTCTTCAAACCACTACTCTAATACAATCATGTAATCACTTTTGAAGCCGTTATCGGCTTTCATTCCTCATATAACTAGTTCTTCAAGACCATTTTTAAGTGCATTTTCTTCATCTATTGTCCATACACGTCAATCGCTCTTTGTTCCCCTTCCTTGACTTTGATTGAAATCACTATCTTCCATTCCTAAACATCTTGTTTAAATTTTAGAAAATTTAATGATAGAGAATAGCACAGTAGAGAAAATATAATGATAGAGACAACATAATACTAAATATTTAAAATGATAAAGCCATAAAGCAAATGAAAAATATGTTTCAATAATGAGAAACCAGCATCATATTACACACGTCTAACAGAAATGGAGAAATAAAAACACATTACAACACAAGCCTTGCAACAATGGGAAACAAATGAATTTTTTTAATAATATCAAATCATACAACTCCTCCATGTCCTTTACTTGCATTCCACTCATTAAACATTTGTACTAGCCAATTTTTCCTCCATGTCGTTCAATGATTTGACAACTCAACAACATCGATTGTTTCCACATCCTCAATAGTGTTAGCAACTTCATCTAACTATGCCTCGATTAGATCAATAGCCATTTCTCTTCTTATCAAGTTATGTATGAGGCAACAAACTGTGATTATTTGACCCGACGTTCTAATTGAATAAAAAGATGGACTCCTAAGAGTAGCCCATCCTAACTTAAGTAGACCAAAGTGTCTTTCTATAACATTTCTAGCTTGAGAATGCTTCATGTTGAAGTACTCCTCAAGGGAATTTGGCATACAACTTTTTTGTCCACTCGGATAGATGGTATCGAGTTCCTCCATAAGGAGCTAAAAAGCCCTCCCCATTTATGTATCTGACATCTACAATATAATAATTATCTAATAACAAATTGTCTTAGAATCATCAAACCTACATGACAAAGAATGCAACATATTGATAAAGGCTTATCTTACTAACATGAAGTTTCAAATCATTAGGTTTAACTAAAGCATCTCGAAGCACTCTAGGATCCGCTTTTGAGCATTTCCCTCCTTGTAAAACATAAACAAATCACATGTCATGAGAGCAAACTCCTAAGACATTAGCGGCTATCTCACCATTTCTATTTCGATACCTAGGTCTATCAACCTCTGGAACACGTACCCTAATGTATCTGCCATTTAACGCTCCTAAGCAACCCTAAAAACAAGAAATTAATGAAATAACATTATCTTTAAAGTATTAAATTAATCCATGTGATAGCATAGCAAACATACCTTAAACCATTTCCATCTTTCGCCAATACATTCATCTGGAACTAGTTCAGGTGAGACGAGAAGTACACTATACATTCTTATCACTACACTTTAAACTAAGTTAAAATACCTACTTATTGTCCCCCTAGGCCTCATAAATCTAAACTTGATGACACGAGTTTTCACATGATGGGCAAGTAAATGCAGGAACGTTGTCATTTGTTATTTTATAGTCACAAGTCCATCTTCTTTTAACTCACCAACACACGTGCCTACTCGCATGGTAGAGTAAATGTACGTCTATCCATTCTAAGTCGTTCCACACAATTCAAGTCACTACTGTTAAAGATGCGATCAAGGTGATCTAAACAAGCTTGTCTTCTAACAAATGTTGCGATCCTTAATAAATGATTACGGTAGTGCCTTTCAGTAGTAGTGCACACCACAATCATATACATTATATAAAAGCAACATCTGTAGATTCATCTCCTTTAATATCAAAATGCTAAAGATATCCTCTCTATCATCACGATCCATTTCTAATGAAGGAAAAAAAAATAATGACATTAGGCAAGTACAAATTGACAGGTTATGTGATAGCAAAATCATCAAACACAATATCTTTTTCAAATCAACATATTATCATAAAAAGTTGAGCATGAACAAATGAGGAAACACATGAATCTATGATGACAAGAGGGACGAAATTAGGAAATAAATGAATCTATGATGACAATTCACTAATGAATCAATGGTGACATTCACCACATGAATAAAATTGCAGATATGCAATCACAACAACACATAAACCAACAACAGCACAGTTTTAGCATTTACTTCTAATTTATATAGTTTAGGATTAACTTATTTCAATAATCCATACAAATGCATTGATGCCTCCACAAGCAAAGAAGACAAATTTTGATGGTTTCATCATTTTGCAATGGACAATGTAACCTATAAATGATCTGTGTAGAAGAAAACAAACTGGTGAAATCGATCTATTACTGTATTATGAGGAGTTCTCATTTAATGTATGAGGCTCATGTTAGCATCTCGCCTAAATCTAAAAGGATATTTATGAAAGTGATATAGAGCTATAATGAACTACAATTTTTAAAAAGTTAGCAGTAAGGTCTATAATGGCTTCTTTGTAAAGCTTCTTTAGGGCAAGCTGGGGGTTAACCTATACCACATGAACTCTTACCAAGAGCTGATTTTGTACTTGTAATCACAAATAACGACAAAAAATTGTAGACTTTATCCTACTAGATGGGAGTTGTATATATGTTGGTCTCTTAGATGAGTCTAGTAGGTTAATATCCAAGTCTATATCTATGTAATTAAAGAGAGTAGGAGTGAAAGAGACCACTTAGCACATCTATATCTCTCTATATATATACATATATCAGCAAGTGCAATTATTCCTTGTTACATGTCATGCAATTTTTCCCCTTGTTATTTGTCCGCATCCTATTTATTGTTGTTAATGAAAAAATGTGTTTCGCTTTCCTTGTACTCCTTTACGCTAGTAATAGCATATGTTCTTTATATAGTTGGCTTCTTCCTCTGATTTGATGGAGTAAACTTTATGATCCTCTTTAATAAGAAGCTTATTTTGGACTTGAAAGATATGGTTAAGTATATGTGCTTCCTCGAGTCTTTGTTGGACCATTTGGTGACATTATTACTTGATCTTTATTTTGTATATTAGAAACATCCACTTACCTATCTCCCTTGTTTTTTACAGGTTGAAGCTAAGAAGCAAACATATAAATCTTTTGATGATCTGTTGACCAAATCTGAGAAACCACTATTAGTTGATTTTTATGCTATTGGGTAATGTACATCCTCCATAGATTTTGAGCAATGATACCTGTTCAAATAAATCTTTGAGCAACTTGATTGGCCAAATCTAATCATTTGAGCTTTTGTGCCCAAGTGTGGTCCCTGTCAATTTATGGTTCCTATCCTTAATGAGGATAGCATTAGACTTAAAGATACAATTCAAGTTGTGAAGATTGATACTGAGAAATTCCCCAACATTGCTGAAAATTATAAGATAGAAGCATCACCTACCTTTTTCATATTTAAAGATAGGAAGCCTTTTGAGCATTTTGTAAGTTTTGTCTTTTTCACTCTTGACAATATGTCTTTCAGTTTTGACTTGTTCCCTTAAATTTCAGCAATGAGGAAAAAGGTCGAATCATTATGAAAAGAAAAGGTTACCAAGTGATGTAATTTGTGGAAAAACAAAAGTAGGCCACTGTAGAGCAGGATTTCGTGGAAAAAGAGTTGCCAAACTTGAGCCACAATTGACTGCACCCATAAAAGTTAAACCAAGGAAGAAATTCACAAACCTTGTAAAGTGTGCGAAAATGCACAGAGAGAGACGAAACCTCGTGAGAAAGTAGAATCGTCATGGCTCCTCACCAAAGATGGTGCTTGAATTAGTCAAATTGGAGCTACTAAGAAAAAGACGTTTCGAGTGGTGTTTTCATGAGAGGAGTCGTGCATATGAGAGAAGGAGAAGGAAAAGGAGAGCATAGGTTTTTTTTTTAAAAATAGATCGATAAGAGAAATACTATCTAAGTCTATTCTACCCCTCCTAGGATTTTTTTTATCCGAGCTATATCCCATCAATATCCGACCATATCATATCCTAGATAGTTACCAAACACGGGATAGGATAAACATATCATATCCATGCTTTATCTGATCGATCAAATGCAGTCTTACTCCTTCGAAGTTTGACTTCAGTCAGCTTGACTTCATCATTCTCATATTCTAATTCTCTAAATATTTTCTAATAACGTTCGCCTTGATTACTTTTCGCAAGATATATGTCCTCAAAAAATTCAGCATCCCTTGATTCCAGGATAGTATTCATATGCATTTCCACATTTTCAAATTTGTGAATCGAAAATCTGTATGCAATGCTATTTTGAGCATAATTGATGACTATGCAATCCACCATTTTAGGCCCCAACTGAGTTTGTTTCTAAGGAGAAATCACCACTTTGACTAGACACCTCCACACTTAGAGTTCTATTCTTCTATTCAGCAACTCCATTTTGCTGCGAAGTGTAAGGTGTAATTATCTATATAATTATTCCCAAACTAGCACACAACTCTTTTAAGTTGGAAGAACTATATTATCCTCCTCATCTAACAGATCTAAGCACTTTGATTCGTCCATCAAGTTCATTCTTGACCTCATTTTTATACTTGATAAGCATGCTCATAGCTTCATCTTTGCTAGTTAATAGATAAACATAGCAAATTAAGCACAATCATCTATAAAGGTGATGTAGTACTTTTTTTCACCTCAACTTTCTACAAACTTTAAGTCACATAAATTACTATGGATTAACTACAGAGGTTCACTCGTTCTTTTAACAATGTGAAAGATTCCTTAGCAAACTCAGTCTCAACACATGTCTCACACTTATAATGGGTGTCCAACTCAAACTTCAAAATTAGCCCCAAGTTTGCTATCTTCTTCATTGCACTATAGTTTACATGTTCTAATCTACCATGCCATAAATGAAGACTTTTCTTTATCACTAGCCTTTGGGTACAAAAATTTCGAGTTTACATTTATGACAGCCACATTGACTTTGAACAGGTCATTGTATAAGTACCATTTCCCCATATACACCCCATTTTGGAAAGTACAAACTTGATAAATTCAAATACCAATTCAAAACCCTTCTTGATAAGTATGGGGTCAAAAATGAGATTCCTCTAGATCTCTAGTACATGCAACACATTTAGCAATGTGATTTCCTCCCTAGAGGTGAACTTCAAGATCACTTTTTGTCTCTCAACAATATTTGCTCATATAGAGTTAGCCACATAAAGCTTCCTTTCTTCCTTAGCCTTCTCGTAAGACGAGAACATATGTTTATCCACCGACACGTGTTCAACACCAAGGATACCTTAGACATTACCACAATAGTCAATCTCTCATTATCTTTCTACTGCCATTGCTTAAAGCCCACACCAGTGAATTTCTTTGGTTTCTCATTCAATGTTACTGGAGGTGTTACCATCAAGCTAGCAAAGCCCGTTGAATCATCCCTCCAAAAATTGGACCTTATGTCATTTGGTCTATACTATTTTGAAAACCATTCCTAAGTATATTAGTCAAGTGACTCGTACTCATATCACCATGGATAATTTCAGCTTGAAAGCTCGCAACATTTGTTGCCACAACATTAGGAATTCCAGACATCATTATTATCAACCATCTCGACTTTTGGATTCCAAGATTGTTGGAAAATATATAAAGGATCAGGAGTAGGAGGAGGAGGAGAAGAAACATATTAGAGGAAGAATATGTAAGACTATTTGTTGTAATCAAAAAATAAAAAATTCAAGAAAGTGATAACAAAAAGTAATAGTAATTAGAGGTGAGGTATAACTAACTGAATCTCTTTAAGACAATTAATCCCTACTAATAGTGCTAAGCAGCTTCACAAACTTCGCTTCCCAAGATACAACACCTCAAACTTAATAGTATTAGCACTGTATTAATAGGACTCTGTCAAACACTTCTTGAAACCGGCATACTTAGAGAAACTTAAAGAGAGGAGATGTGGGTGTTTTTGCTTCTTTTTTCAAACGAGGAATTTCAAATCTATTTATGGAGTCTTGGAATTCATGTATAGAAACGATGCATGAACCATGAATTAAATAGATATAAGAATTTAAGAAATTCATGAATTAAATAGATACAAGAATCCAAGAGATATATGAACTTGTGAGATACATGAATTAAGGAGGTACATGAACGGAAACAACGTATCTCATTTTGCTTACTTTCATTAATCATGAATCCACCACAATTACAAAATAACGTGTCTCAACTAGATTTGATGGGTTGATGAGCATGGACGAATTAGGTCAAACATTAGATTAAACGATACTTATTTAGATAGGCTTGAAACAAAGTAAAATCTTAAATCATGCTTGCAAACTAATCGAGCCAACGAAATAAAGGGACCTAAGAAGGATGCCTAAACGGGGAATGGCTTGCTCAAACGGGAATCTGGCATCTTGATCGAAGTTTTTCAAGTAGTAATTACTGAAGAACTTATTTATGTGCGTATATGTAGATGGAGAAATGTTAGAAGAGATCGGTGCTGGGTGAGCGATGATATACGCATTCATCCATGGCTGTATTACTGAGGATACTTCGAAGAAGATAAGGACTGTGGTCTTTATTAAAAGTGAAAAAGCGGAGGATTCTCGTACCTTATATTACATTATATATAAAGGGAACAAGCTCTTCTGGGATAAAACTAGGTTTACAAGAGAGAACTACCTTCGCCATCTTCTTTTGGTCAAACCCCGATCGAGATTCCGTCTCCCACATCATGACATGCCGTGTAAACAGAGGGCATTCCTTGGGCGGGCCTGTTGCTGATTGAGGGGGCGAAAAGTATGATTAAAGTCGTGTAGATTTGCAAAATCTTGGCAAAGGAACACGACACGGGAGCCCCGCTTCGGGAAAGTTCACGACTTTTTTCCTACAGAACCTTTACCGAATTTTAAAAAGTAACTTACTGTTTTTAAGAATCGTCTTTCGTGGCGGTAAGAATAGGAAAAATTCCGGATAAAAATCTGTAACACAATTTTGCTAATGACCAAATAAGGCAATTTTGTCCCAACTAGATAAAAAATTAAAAGAAAATTTTGACATTGGGCTGATGTAGCATTAACGTGGTGCACATAAGTAAAATTTTTAAAAAGACTTATTAATTGTAAGTTACTTTCATTCTCTTTGAAAATAACCTTATCATCTTCAACCTCACAATCACTCGGCCAAACTCCACCCATACACTTTCGTCGCTACCCCTTGCCACCTAGACATTGGAGAGCGTCCACCTTAGCCGAAGCTTCAAGGTCAGACCCAGCTTCGAATCTTGCCATCGCCATGGCTGCTTGAGCTCAAAAACTTGGTCGGAGGGGGAGCTTGCTTGCTAAAACTCGTGAGACCATTCTACTTCAAGATTCTTTTAGTCTAGATGGTGCTCAACATTTGAGGAAGATGAGAATGAAGATTCAAGATGGGGAGAATTACCAAAAAAGTCAAAAACTTATTACAATTGTGTCAATTCAGTCCTAAACTTTTTTTTACCAATTTAGTCCAAACCTTTTACAATTGTGCCAATTCAGTAAATTGGCTGGTCGGCGCTAACGTGGATGCCGGCCAGGGAGGACAAGTTGGGCGGCGAACGCCGATGTGATAATTTTTAATATTTTTTTTAATTTTTTGAATTTTTGAATTTTTTTTTTTTTTTTTTTTCATCTTCTCCTTCCTCTGGTCGGCGCCATCGGCAAGGCTGACCTCGCCGACCACTGGCGAGGCTCGCCCCCGTCGGACACTGGCAAAGGCGAGCCTCGCCTAGCGATGACGAGGCCGCCGTCGATCTAGCAAGACTCGGCCTCGATCAAGGCGAGACTCGCCTCGCCCGAGGCTCCTCACCCAAGGAACCTTAACCTCGCCAGATCGGTGAGGCATCCTCGCCAACCACCGATGAGGTCGAGGCTGGCCGGGTGAGGCCCCGCCAATCCATGGCGGGGCTCCTCGCCCCCGCCGCCGCCGAAGCAAATCGAGCCTCAAATTCAAGGCCTCAACCCGACGTAGGATGGCGCCACCGCCACCCCGGAGGTGGAGCGGTGTGGCGGACTGCGAGAGCTTCCACAGCGGTAGGGACAAGAAGAGCAAGGCCTTCGGGGGCCATGCGATCATCCATTTCGAGAGCGGGGAGAGGAACTGGTTGGGGAAGCTGGAGTGGGGGAAGGGGTTGACGAAGAGCGGCATGAACGGCGACGGGACCACGTAGTGGGAGTTGGTGGCGGAGGGGAGGCTGGGGAGGAGGAGGCGGCGGCGGCGGCGATGAGGAAGGACCGCGACTTGCTAGGGCTTCCGACGAGGAGGGACCGCAGGGAGCCGTAGATCATCATCGTGCACGTCGGCGAAGGCGAGCGAAGGGAGCCGACATGGATTTTTTCTCGCAAAAGTTGGAGACGATGGCCTCACCGTTGCTAGGCGAGGCTTGCCTTCGCCATTGGCTGGCACCAACGCCGGCCGACCAGAGGAAGGAGAAGATGGAAAAAAAAAAATAAAAAAATTCGAAAAAAAAAAATTAAATTGTCACATCAGCGTTCGCCGACCGGCTGTCCCCAGCCGGCGTCTACGTCAATACCGACCGGCCAATTTTAGCTGGATGGACTAAATTTGCACAATTGTAAAAGGTTTAGAACTAAATTAGCCAAAAAAAATAGTTTATGACTGAATTGGCACAATTGCAATAAGTTTAGGAATTTTTTGGTAATACTCTCATTCAAGATGCTTAGCTATGGAGATCTCGAGAACAAAAATGGAGGAGTTCGAGGAGGCTTGGCCAGTTACTGGAGAATCAAGCACGGTTGGAGAATGATGAACCATAGCCAAACGGAGGCGCAATTGGATTGGCCACAATTTTATTTGATGCTGATTCGCAAATTTTGGCCCTTATTTAAAACTGATGTAATCATTTTAACCCGTTATTTGAAATTTGCTTTGTTATTTTATTTTCTTATTTGAAAACAGCATTCACTTTAAGTAATTTTTTTTATTTAGAAAATGATCTCATTTTAGATCATTATTTATAATTTAACTATAGAAATATCACCGACATCATTTAAAATCGTCTGGTTAATTTCCTCAACTTGATTGGCCACTCTGAGTTTGTTGATCGGCCGTCCTTTGAGTCAGGAATCTGGCAAACGAACGTTCGAATGAGTAAAGTAATCGGCCGTACCCGATCATGAGGAATTCGGTTGTGGGTTTTCTGGAAGATCATTGACAAAAAGGGTCTCCAAAGCACGTGATTAATCGGGATTCGGGAAACGACGAAGGGGGTCTCCCGACGTAGCTTGCCTGTCCCTTTCTCTTGCATTGCCCCATGTGCTACTACTGCCTTGTAGCCTTTGCTTGTAAGCAAATCCGGAGAAGCTTCTGTTCAGAAAAAAAAAAAAAAAAAAAAAAATCCGGAGAAGCTGCCTCGAAGCGCTAATCGCTCCTCGCCTTCCTCCTGCTCCCATTATCTTAAAGCTTTGAAATAGGCTCACCGCTCTTGACCCTCTTTTAGCCATGTCGAGAACATATCTTGTTTCGAAGCAACACTCTTGCATTGTGGCAAAGGAAGAAATCCATCTCCTTTTAATTTGCGGATGTTGGAAGGCCATCGATTTCTCGTTTGCTCATGCAACTCACGGATAGAATCGAACACAATTTAGTAAGTTCGGTTTAAGAGCTAGCGGCATTAAAAAGGGTATCAAAATATTCACTCAGAATTTCTATAAAAATTTTACATGCATGGACAATATGAGTTTGCTAATCTTCCTTTTTGTAATTGCCAAAAACCAAGCTATTACATTTTTTTTTATCTCTTTTAGTGTTTCAATAATACGTGAGAGGAGTAACTTTCCATATTTAAAAAAACTTAATACTTTTAAGGTATCAGGATCAACCCTACTTGTCAATTTTAAAGTCTTTATTCAATAGCTAATGACCCATTTGAGAAGATACTTATTCGAGTACCAAATCACATATGGTTGCCGATCATCCGCAATGGAGATTCGAATAAATTTCACTTCACTATTTCAGGATCGGCGATGTCTCTTTTTCTTCTTTCGGGCAAAACTATTAAAAACGTGCACGTGACCCCTTTTATCGCGTTGAAACATTGGAAATACATTCATAATGAGCTTTGGCTTTCCAGCTAAGGCATGGCGGAATCGATAGCTGGAAGGAGCGTTCTTTTCCACGAGGCGGAGGCGGGGTGGGTTGGTTTCCCGTCCGTTTTATGATTAACAAATTAACCTCTTGGTTAGGAGAACACGAAACTAGTGTACTGGCTCGCGTACTGTAGTCGAGACAGAAAGGCCTTTCGAGGCTGTCGGTAATGTGTTCCCAACGCCCGTCTTTGCCCACCGCGGTCTCCATTGTTTGTTGAAGCTAATTTGGAATTTGCGAAGCGGACGTGGACGCAATTCTCGTTTTTTCCTTTTTGTTTTTGGAGTGGAGAGATGAAATGGGGCGGGGGTAGAAATCGGATCGGACGGCTGAGCACGACAGGAGCCCGTGCATGCTTATCTGCTCTGAATTGACTCTGCTGTTCGTTCGTTCGTTCGTTGTCGAGCAAGAGCGAGCGAGCGACCGAGAGAGTTAAAAGGACAAAAGATAAAAAAGTGGGGGGGGGAAGTCTTGAGAGATTAGAAGGAAGCGGGACCAGCTCCCCGCCATTAATGCTATTCTCCCCAACCCTTTCCTCTCTCTCTCTCTCGCCCTCGCTTGAGCTGCTGCATTAATCAAAACAAGCTGTGAGGTGTAAGGTTACTAGCTTTTCCTGCTTGCTGGTCTTCTTCTTCTTCTTCTTCTTCTTCTTCTTCGTCTTCTACTTCTTCTTCTTTTTCTCTCTCTGTGAAGTCCTGTTGAGCCGCAAAAGCATCATATAGTACAAGAAAGCCCACGCTTTTCTTCCTCCCGCAGCTGCTTCCGTAGTGGGTCTGCTGGTGGGAGTGGTGGGCAGTCAGTTAGAAGAGTTCTGGTAAAAAGGTTTGTCAATTGCCTCCTCCTTTCTGGCCCCTTCTCTTTGTTCGTGATGTAGCTTTCTCTCGTCTCCCGTTGTTGAGGTTTTGGTTCACTTGAGTCGAGGTGAGGTGAGAGAAGGTTTAGTTTTTTCGTTTGTCTCGCGAATTTTCGAAATTGGGTTTGCATGCGAAGCCCCCTTTCCTCTTTCAGACCTCAGATCTGCTTCGTTTCGTTCTCGAGCTTTGATGGCTATTGGTTTTTGACCTTCTCCGTGTAAAGGAATGCTTTTGTCATCTGTAGGTGGGAGGGGAAGTGATTCTCAAAATTGGGTTTTGATGGGGATTTGCTTGAGCGCTCGAATCAAGGCTGAGAGCCCATATAACACAGGTACTTGATTTTTCGGTCGCACTCTTTTGTCTTCCGTTTCTCATTTTCGTTGTCAATTGAGTGCAGATTGTAGCAGCTGAATTCTTCTTCCTTTCCTTCTCTGGTCGTCACTTTCTATAATATCTCTTTTTCCTTGCTAACTAAATTTTCAGCTATGTGCTCTCCATTAAAGTTATTTTATTTCGGCGTGGTGGGGGATATAGTGGAATTTATGGCTATCTGTTCATATGTATCCAATTTAGTTCAAGTGGGAGTGGTTGTATAGTTTGACCAGTTTCCAATTCCTCTTTCTAGGCAGGTAGTGGTATGCTGAATACTCCTTTTCACCTCATATTTCCTATAGTTTGAATGCCCTGTGGACTTAGGCAAAGTGAGCTTCGAGCCTTTAGAATATCCTATATTATCTTGAGAAGTTCTATTAGAAATAGAGCGAAACAGTGAAGGACTTGTCCGCCATCTCATGTTGAAGTGAGTTGAACCGTTGATAGGGGAAACCTCGTAGACCAATTAATCCCATCGATTTCCAAGTGGACACAACATGGATTTCTTTATGTGTTCTGGGTAAACCATAGTCCTAAAACTGTACATCTTGCTGATCGAAAATAAGATAGGGAAAATTGCTCTCCTTTCTATATCTCTTGTACAAGAGATGAATATTTTTTATTTCGCATTTTTGCTGGGAATTGTCGATTATGCGGAAGTTGCAATGCCTGTTGAGACCTGCCGAATTCACTTCAGTAGACGGATGTGCACTTAGTAGTTCCTCCAATATCAGGGGAATTTTCTTGAAAGTTCTGCACGTAGACTTTGTATTGCTTTGCATATAATAGAAAATATATCATGGCACAGGGACAAATACAAAAAGCATCGCCACCAGCGAGAATGATCTGAGCAGTAACGGGAGCAAGGCCTCATCAGTTTTTGCGCCTCCGACTCCGAGGAGTGAGTGTGAAATTTTGCAGTCGTCAAATGTGAAGATTTTTAGCTATGCTGACCTCAGAATGGCTACTAGGAACTTCCGTCCTGATAGTGTTCTTGGGGAAGGTGGTTTTGGCTCAGTTTTCAAAGGGTGGATCGATGAGAATTCTTTTTCCGCGGCAAAAGCTGGAACTGGTATGGTCATTGCAGTGAAGAAGCTCAACCAAGAAAGTTTCCAAGGTCATAGAGAGTGGTTGGTGAGTCAAGCTTTCCCTTCTTTGAGAAACTAGGTAACACGGTTGGTGATATGAGTGAGGCGGACAATTTAAATACGAATTCCAACTTCATTAGAAGTGGTGGTGCTTTCAAGCTTCATCTCCCAAACATTTTGCAAGGACGATATTGTTGAGGATTTTGTTCCTCCATTTGTGTTGATCAAAGTAAGTCTCAGATCTATTGTGCACTAATACTGGTAATTTTGATAATGTAGGCAGAAGTTAATTATTTGGGGCAGCTTTATCATCCTCATCTGGTGAGGTTGATTGGGTACTGCTTGGAGGACGAGCATCGACTTCTTGTGTATGAATTTATGCCTCGTGGTAGCCTGGAAAACCATTTATTTAGGAGTGAGTTATTTGTTCCCGTCCCACTTATGTTACTGAGCAAATGCGGCTTTTGTTGATATTTTTTTGATGCATAAATACTGATGGTATATCAGGAGGATCATACTTCCAACCTTTGTCTTGGAAGCTCCGGTTAAAGGTCGCGCTTGGTGCTGCAAAGGGGCTAGCCTTTCTTCACAGTGCTCAGGCCAAAGTGATATACCGGGATTTCAAGACTTCCAATATCCTTCTCGATTCGGTAGGTGAATTTAAAATGATTGGCACTGTCTTCTTTTAGAACACTAGTAATTACCGTCTCTTGCTACTATATTCTGGGCTAATGTCTTCTTTGATATTTTATGCATGGCTGATGCCAATTGACGTTTTTGCTCCTTATTTGTGTTTTTGACGGCTTAATTGTTACTCAACATTTGAAAAGCATTATTTCATAATGGCAGAATTACAATGCAAAACTTTCTGATTTTGGTTTGGCCAAGGATGGCCCAACCGGTGATAAAAGTCATGTGTCGACCAGAGTCATGGGGACTCATGGATATGCTGCCCCTGAATATCTTGCCACAGGTAATTTTGAAAGTCATAACTCCCTTAGTAACAAATTTTGGCGTACAGTCCGAGCTTCTCATATTTGTCAATCTACCAAATGCAACTTGCCCGCTCTTATAGTGGATTAGTTAAACCCCACCATCACTAGCTAAGCCAATTCTGCATTTGCATGCGAATGAGTATATCAAGAAAATGTATAGACTTCAAGTCGTAAAGGTTTGTCAAAGCCCCAAGCCATCCAGAATAAGTGAAGATGACGACTGTTTACCATTTTCATCTTCAATTGAGTACCTTTGCAGAATTGCTATGACTACGTCCACATCATGGGAGAGTTGGCCTTCTTAAACGTCTAATTGCATTGATTCTCTTTCAGAAACCTGTTGGGCCTCGAACCTGCTTGACAAATTTGGTCATCTAGGGAAACTTCTACCGTCGTTGATTCCATGCTCTGATCTTTTTTTTTTTTTCCACTATAATTGGTTACTCATTTCTTTTCACCTCTTTTAGGTCATCTAAGTACCAAGAGCGACGTGTATAGCTTCGGGGTGGTCCTGCTAGAGATGTTGTCTGGCAGGAGAGCGGTCGACAAGAACCGTCCATCTGGGGAGCACAACCTTGTGGAATGGGCCAAGCCCTACTTGTCCAACAAACGTAAAGTCTTCCGAGTGCTGGACAATCGCCTTCAGGGCCAGTACAGCATGGAAGGGGCCTACAAGACGGCAACTCTAGCTCTGCGATGCCTATCCATGGACGCCAAGTTCAGGCCTACCATGGACGAGGTGGTCACAGAGCTGGAACAGATTCAGGAATCCAAGGTAAGTGAAAATGCTGGTGACAGCAGATCAAGCAGCGGGCGGAGAATACGCAGACGAAGTGCCGATGATGCGAATGCTCAGACAAGGGCTGTTGCGTACCCGAGGCCTTCCACTTCGCCTCTTTATGCATAGAAGGAAGGTCAGAGCTGGCGCAGGTGTCTTCTCCGGTGACCTTCAGAGCACCTGTCTTAGGCCATCCTGTTTCTGTACAGTTTTTGGGCTAATGTATTTGTTGAATCATTTTTGGAGCCATTTTAAACTAGAAGTGTGACACGAAGCAACTGCTAATTTGTGTCTCTGAAAGATCAGGTCTCAGCATTAGCGCTCAGTTTGGCTGCTGGCCGGCTGGTAGAAAAAGCGAAATGCCCATATATGAAAGCTTGTTTTGATATGGCTTGAGATGTATCCCGCTCGATCAATCTCTTCGGGATGGGTTCGTAATGGTCCTGTAACTTGTCTTTTTTCCATTTTATCTTGCAACTTTTTTTATATGGAAAGAAAGAACCTCAAATGCAATGATTCCGACATTTATGTTTCGTGATGTTCCATGCGAAATGCGACAGCTTGCATTTGAGGAAAACGGCCGAGTTCTCTCGCAAATCCTATCAGAATTAACGATGTGAATTTCTTACGTAAGTCAATTACGGAAGGATTGATAATGCAGCAAAAGTTCAAATAATAAGCCGAAAAGGAAACATGACACAAGCTGGCCCAAGACAACCAGCTGTGTATCTAGAGAAGCCCGGACCTGCCCAAGGTAAGAAAAACGGTATCATCCTTGAAAGTGAACAATTTTTTTCGATCTTGACGACGACACATCTGCTTCTTGTTGGACACATCTGCTTCTTGTTGGATCAGAGCCTGTCCGAGTGAAGAGATTACCAGAGCTGTCTCATCCCCAAGTCATTGTTCATATTGATATTCCTGGGATGCTATTGATAGACAATAGTAGAGGTCATATTCAGCGGTTAACTGAGGTGATCTACAAGGGAAAAATTGAAATATGCTGCTGGCATTTGAAGAACCGGGTTCGCCTCCAATATATATACAACTCTGATACTGCTACATCATGATCAAATTGGTCGCATCTCTCACAACCTCCAAATCCATGGGGCAGCGCAGATGCATGTGCATTTCGTGTCTTATGACAAACATTGGTACGCTGAGTCACCAAGTTTTTACCAATCCAGGAGTCCAATTTCTCCAATCCAACTTCCCCATGGACTTGTTTCTCAAGTTGACTATCTCTCTAATATCAAACACTTTCCTCAACTTACTGTTTCCTTGTTTACCAGAATCGACCTGTGTCTGCCCTGCAGCCTCTCCCTTCACGTCTTCAGCTTCACTTTCTACTGGTTCAGGAATAACATCGTCCTGTGGGGATAGTTCGCTGATGATGTTTCCAAGCATCTCGATCACATCGCTCATTTTAGGGCGCGATTTCGGCTGCTTCATCAGGCACTTATTGGCAAGAGAAGCAAGTTTCTGAGCTGACTTGATGCAATCCTGTCCTTCAAGGAGGAGGCGTGGGTCTAGAATAAGGGAGAATTTCCTTGAGTCCGAAACATAAGGTCTGACCCAATCCAAAAGCTTCTGCTCACTCCGAGGTAGATTCCTTTCCACTGCTCGTCTTCCTGTGATGAGTTCATAAAGAACCACCCCAAAGCTCCATACGTCACTCTTAGCAGTCAGCCGGCCTGTATGTACGTACTCTGGAGCTGCATAACCAATTGTTCCTACAACCTTAGGGAGAATGGGTAAGTCAGCGATGCAGATTGAAGTTGAGAAGTAATAGTATCTTCTCACGGTGAAAAACTTCAAATATAATGTAACCAAGTGAAAAAGCAGTGATGGTGGCAAAGCAAAAGGTTTTTCTGAGACAAAGTGTAGGGAGAACTACAACATCTAAGAAAGCTTTCATACTCGTTGTGCTCATTGTAAAATGATAGGATCATCCCACAAACAGACGGCTCGACTTACTGATGTTGATACATGACTCAGCCCTTCAGCCGGTCCCTGCCTAGCCAATCCAAAATCTGAGAGCTTAGCGTTGAAGTCTTCATCTAATAGGATGTTTGATGTCTTAAAATCTCGGAAAATTAGCTGCACAAAGCAAGCAGCGAAATTACATGTAATTGCCAGCATAGGAAAACACTTTAACTAGGTAATGCGTTTCCCAACTATTCCTGCCCCTCTCACAGCATTCTTTCCAAGCGAACTTATATGGAAGAAAACTGCCGTCAGAGAGCATGAACAATTGAAACTGTTCTAAGAGTCATGTACCTGAAAATCCATTTCTTCATGCAGGTATGCCAATCCACGAGCAGCATCCTGAGCGATTTTCAACCTAACTTTCCAGGAAAGAGGTGATGGCACCCGAGCCAGGAGATGATCTTCCAAGCTTTTATTGCGCATGAGTTCATAGACCAAAAGGCGCTGAATACCCCTCTCATCATCCTCAGCGCAATAACCGACAAGCTTGACAAGATTTGGGTGCTTGACTACACCAAGAAAATTTACTTCATTAATCCACTCCTTATGCCCCTGAATATTGGATATACTTTCAGTCAAATCGTGCAGTTCTTTTTCTTAGACTCTTTACGAGTTTCATAGGCATTCCGACCCCATTAAGCCCTACAGCAGGAGAAAATACTCTCGACTCGACCAACTGTAAAATCAGCAGGAGAAAATACCCACGATTGTGGATTATTCCGGTTGCATAAAATAGCTCTAAGAGCAGAAATGTAAATCACATCCCTTCAGCATCTAGCGCTACGCACAGTAACTGCTTTACTATTTACTTCCAACTTGGTAGCTTCAGGTACTGTACAAGATGCAGCAACTAGCGACTCTCTAATAGATTAGGACGAGATTCGTCAAATGGTTTCTACGACAAGCGAACGAATTCAGTTCCTAGTTTTATGTCCGGGCGGATTCGATTCGTAAAAACACGCTCTTGACATCGGCATTAATGATCTCATGAGCAAAATCTCAGCCAGCGAGTGAACAGACGGAGCTAAGGAATCCCAAATGCATCTAGAAATGGCATCGCCAGACGACATCAAGTCGTTGACATGGCGCATTGAAAGAGCTCGAGAAATTACAAGCGGACGAGAACAGAAAGGGGAATCCATGCCTGGAAGCCGTTGCGGTTCAGCTGCTTCACGGCGACGTCCATCCTCGCGTCGGAGCCGTCCGGCGCGCCGCCGGGGACCGCGACGACGCCCCTGTAGACGCAGCCGAACCCTCCCTCGCCGATCATGAGGGCCCTGCTGAACCCTCTGGTGGCCGATTTGAGCTCCGCGAAGGAGAAGACCCGCAGATCGTTGGCGCGGCGCTGGGCCAGCAGCTCGTAGAAGGCCAGGGAGTCGCCCAAGTCCCGGGAGTCGGAGTCGCCGAACTCGGACCGCCGCGTGTCGGCGGTGCTGGAGGCGACGCTGAAGGAGCGGGCCCACGACACCCTGGAGGCCCGGGAGGAGGCGGCGGCGGCGCCGTCCTCCTCCTCCCGCCGCTCGCCGTTGGTGAAGTGGAAGCACTTCATCTCCTCCCCGCCCGCTCGCTCGCGGTCGCCGGCGACGGCGCAACGCAGAAGGAAGGGAAGGATAGAGAGAGAGACAGACAGAGTCAAAGCAGGCGTGAGGGGGATGAACGAACTTCTGCTTCGAACCTTGGCAGGGTCATATGCGCCTGTCCATTAGAATTTAGAATTCTAGGCGCCCATTATTTATGCCCTTCTTGCCTTTTTTTTTTCTTACTAATTACGGTCTTAATCCAATCGCCAACAGTTAACATTCGAATTTTTTTTTGTGCCACCAGCGGATCATGACGCTGAGCTCGATCTTGCTCACTATCCTTAGAGAGCTAGATCCAATGTATCTCTTCGAGGTGAACATCGAAATACTAAAATACATCGCGCCATCATCGTGACGTTCAAAGAGGCTCGCATCAAGGCGAATGATTTTTCTAAATTGGTTAATCTTTCGGAAGCATCGCTTGTTAATTTCAAAATGGAACATGAGGAATCGTGTCTTTAGGGGAAGCAAGAAGGAAGGGAGAGAGAGAGAGAGTAGGTGAGCGGGGTTGGTTTCTTAGCATTGGAACGTGATTGGTTTTGGTCGCATTGAAGTCCGTCGGAAGGCTAGTAAGCGTCGTGTAGCGAAAGAGGGAACAGTTCTCGAGTCAGAGCGATCACGAGGAAGGGAAGTGCGCGAAATGCGACCGGGGGCCAGTGTACGTATTGGGAGCAGAACCATGGCCCATCCTCGTCGTTCGCTCGACCCCGTGTCTTTGTTGGACGATGGCGCACGAAATCGACGCTCGTATAATCCTAAAAACCACTCTCGAGTGGTTCGTCGGTCGTTCGTTCGTCGTCCCATGAATCGGACGGTGGAGCGGTCACGTCCGACCACGTCACCGCAACGCATTTTTCTTCTCCCGCCTCCCTCTTCTTTCTAGATGGCGTGCTTCAAAAGACTCGAATTCTCGTGGGGAAATAAAGAATTTCAAAAAGAGGAGGAAGAAGAATTTCAAATTCCGTATTCTGTCCGCGTGGGTCTGCCGAAGTGGATCGACGACGGACTCGGTCGACGCGCGATTTTGCTAAATTCAGCAGAGCGGGGCCAGTGACAATCACGTTTGAGTTCAGAACAAGCAAGCATCATCCGGGAGTGGCATGCAAAAAAAGCAGAAGATATTATTATTGTTTCCGACAATTACATACTTGATATGGTTTAAAAAAAATGGTTAACAAAAAAAGAAGCAAACAAAAAACAAAAAAAAAAAAAAAAAAAGAAGAAGAAGGCCCCTAGCGTGAGCATCAATACCGTCCTTGCCCTGGCCAAAAGAAGAAAAAAAAAGAAAAAGAAAGGAAAAAGGAAAAATAAAATAAAAATATTAAAAGATTAAAAGAAACAAAAAAAGGAGCGAATCATGACTCATCGATCCATTTCATTTCGCGGTGGCCATCGGTCTTGATTTCTTGAACTTTTGTTCGTCCAAGGGGGTTATGATAGTGAGTACTGTGGATGTTTGTGGGAAAAAAATACTAATTAAATATGCTTAAAGAAAGGTCAGTACATTAAAAACCTGTAACGCTAAATTATTTGGCTACTTCATAAGCATTTCTCGAGCGGTCCTCGATGGAATTCTTACTTTAGTAACGTGAGCGCAGTGGAAAGTAATAGCTCATTTCGCCTCCTCTTGTCGGTTGTTTCTTGACTTCGGTTAATAATTTGTCCTCTGAAATTCCAAAGCCAAATATATACTGTTCGAGCATCAGAAAATTATGGCCGGAAATTGTATATGATTATACATGTCCGGTTTTGAATATTTTTTGGGTGTTTCAGATTAAATTAAAAATAAATTATGGGTTTCGCAATTGAAATTTAAAGTACAAATCATAGATGGCCCTTATGTTTTTTCTTTTCCTTTTCTTTCGTATGGATTTTGGAAGTGGTGTACATTTTGAGAAAGTAATTACGGAAAGAATCTGCTCAAAAAAAAAAAAAATTACGGAAAGTGAAGGTGAGGCGAAGCTTTTTAAGGAAAGGACAGGGCCGGAGGCCCAATTCGTTCCGAAGATCAAACGAAAACATCACGTGTTTAGCCCATCCAAAAAGCTGACTTGTTTATCCATCTTATTGTTCATTCATGCCCACCATAATATAAAGTATCGTTTTCCCCGTTTCCATATTACACAAAAAATGAAAATTACCCTTTTTAGAGAATCGAGTCTTGTTATTCTATCGAGGAATTAGTAGAGATATCCGATGGGTGCCCTCCTACCATCAAACGAAGTTTTTCACGACAAGGAAGTTTGCCTTATGTAGGAAAGTTTAGCTTATGAACTGTGACGTTAACTTCGTAATTCGTGTTGCCTTTAAATATGAGACTCGCAAGATATTGGTGCGTTACATAGGTCTAAGACTTTATCTGTTGAAATATTTTATATGTTGGTGTCGGCATGAATCTTCGCAAGAAAACTAATATGGATAAAATTATAATAAAATAATATTCACATGAATCAAATTCACCGCCAGAGCTTACATGAAATTTTATAAACTAAATCCCAGTCCATAATTTGGTTGTATCAGTTGATTAAACGGAATTTCATTCTTATTTTTAGAATAAGAATATTTGCATAATCCTTCCTTATCTTGTGAAAATTTCATTGCCAACTTTGATTATTGATATATTATGCATTTATTAATGCTTAAAGTTAATAATTTTTCCTAACTTTGTAAAACTTAATTTGGTTTTATCACGATTAACCTTTAACTTTTTTACTTACATTACTTGATTAATATGTCATAGAAATATTCATTTCACAGAAGTGAAATATTGGCAGCCTCGTGCTTTAACATTTTTATAAGAAAACTGATATTAAATTGAAAGGAAAGGATCGCGAGATGATATTTAGAATTTGCAAACATGTGATGTCCTCGAGGTGATCCATAGTTTTAGTTTACCAATACACTTTCATTTACATCTGAAAATTATGATAAAGTAATATAAAGGATGAGTATCGAATATTATGAAGTTACTATCGCTACATGCTAATGCTATATGGACATGAACCCATGCTTTATTTTTATGGCCTTGCTAGTATTGAGGCTAATCTCCTAAAAAACCTCATAAATTTACGTCCAATCTCAACTCTACTTCAATCTTCTTCTTCTTTTTTTTGTCTAAAATGATTCTCAACTTTCACTTTAGTTTTAAATTTGTCAACACATAAAAAAATCAGAACCTTTTTTTTGCAAAATTATGTTGTTGTAATTTCAAATAAAAGTGATAGTGTTGATAAATACACAAGTTCTAATCTTGATGGGGAAAGAAATTAGTGGTGATTCTTGGAAAAAGTGTAAATTGAGAATTTTCTTTAGATAAAAAATATTCGAGATAGAATTGTCATTAGACCTAAAATTGAGAGTTCTTTTTAGGGAATTAAGCCATAGTGTTCTTAAAGATGAAAGTTTTTAGCTTTAAGTGAAAGGAGTAATTCTATGAAGCAGAGAAAGACTCCATGGACCGATCACTTGGGCGGCCGAACCATCGACGTGCCAAATTTTTTACTAATCCTTCCATGGCAACACCACGAAATTATCCTTACGTTGTGCGAAAATCGGTTCCGGACGTGATCTCGTTTGTGGATAGAAGGGAGGGCCCCTGCGACATGCAACGACACGATCCATTCACGCTCGTGAATACGTGGAGCTGTTCCTTGCGCGTCTGCACCGATGCAGCGCAGGGAAAAACGAGTGAAGGACAAGGATAACGAACCACGGTAGCGTAGGAGGGGGGCGAGGGGGGGAGTAGGGAAGGATAGGTCAAAGGATGACCGGTCGAAGAAAGCGCAGAGCGGAGCTCTTCCTCCGTACGCACGTGACATTGACACGCCTATGAACCCCCTCCAAAGAAAGAGAAAAGTTCCCCCATTTCTCATCGCTACGTCTAATCACTCACCCAAGTTGCTACTTCCTAGCCATTGCTCAATGCTCTCTCTCTCTCTCTCTCTCTGTCTCTAAAATCTGTGTCAATTTTCATTCCCAACGCTGTCCTTCTCTGTCTCCCTTTAATAACATTCGTACCCCCTCACCCCCAAACTCTGCTGCTCCCTCTGCGTCGTCTTCAGGACTAGGGCTTCTGCTACTGCTAGTAGTAGCTCGACTGTTTCCTATTTTTCCCCATTTCCTTTTCCGGTCATTGAACCCCCTCGGCTCTCCCAAACGCTATCTCTTCCAAGCCTTAGGGTTTTGCTACACGTTGGCTAGCTAGGTATGAATGTGAACCAAACCCACCATTGATCTTGCTCTCTTTGGTTGCGTGGTAACACCGCACATGCGATGATTAATGCTAGTTATGTAAGCCGTGTTTTTTGCAAACGGGTCTTGATAGGTCAAAACCATATAGTGAACTGACGAATGAAGATGATTGTCAGTTCATATCACATGCAAATAATCACCTCATCATGTGCAAGTGGGTGAGAGTAGTGGAATTTGATTAGGTATGAAATGTTTGGTGCATAATATAGCTAGCATTAATTATCGCATGTGCAATGATACGACGTGTTCTCAAAATTCACGCAAGACGGTTCCATATTAACATGTATGTCATGTTCGAGACAGTTTTATATTGGCACATATGTCGCGTTTAGCTTTTGTTTCAGTAAGACCAACGAGTCTAAAATTTAAGAAAGAATCTTTTTATGGAGTAAATTTTTTGTGGTGGACAATGATTACCATTACTGTCCTAATTTTTCATGTGCTTTTTCCGCGATGAAGTAATCTTATTCGAGATAGCCAAATCTCTCTTGTATACGTACATAATGATTAACACCACCAATCACATTCACTCATAGTTAGGCAGAGGCCATGCAGCTAATTATACATCATCATAAACATAAGAAAACGTGCATGCAGACACAAACGAGCAAATGGTGACGTCAAAACGAATCACGGTCGGTCCTGTAACCATCTAGAAAACAAGAAAAGCACGTCTCGAACCCATGAAAAGTTGGCGAACCATCTACCCCGAAATAAGAACCAAGCATCAGCCCCATGCATTTCCAACCTCTAGCTTACAACACCGATGACTTTATCCATGCCCGCACATCTCTATGCCCTAAAACTGCATACAGGACACTATCAGTAACAACACTGTGATCGAGACCGATGGTAATAGCCCCTAACTTCCTCCTTTGTGTTCGCTACATACTTGACGTGTTTAATCCAGCTGAAAGTAATTACATTGTCGCCAAGAGACTAGCTTTAGCTACTGGCTGGGGCTAAACAGATGGTTCGACATTCGCCGGGTCACGGACTTCGAAGAAGGATCGGTTCTTGACGACGATGTCATACATGTGGAGGGTCTTGAGGTTGGCGAAGTCTCTAGGGAGAGAGATAAGGTGGGCCGAGCGGTCGGACTTGTGGAATTGGATCAGG
This sequence comes from Eucalyptus tenuipes, assembly GCA_014182365.1. Taxonomy (NCBI): domain Eukaryota; kingdom Viridiplantae; phylum Streptophyta; class Magnoliopsida; order Myrtales; family Myrtaceae; genus Eucalyptus; species Eucalyptus tenuipes. The sequence goes on along the minus strand of CM024538.1, from coordinate 22,465,629 downwards.
TCGGGCTTCGCGGCGGCCGCGTCGTGGTAGCGGGTCCAGCCGAGCTCGCCGAGCCGCTGCTCGAGCTCGGCGTGGGACCTGATCACGTGGTTGGCAGGGACGTAGACCAGGACGCGGGGGCGGGCGCCGGGGGCGGTCGCGGTGCCCGGGTGGTGCGGCTCCCTCCGCTCGAAGGATTCCCGCGTCGGGTTCGGGATGAGGCGAGCCACGCCGTTCTTGTTGAAGAGCCAAACGCCGGACATCTTGTGTTCTAGAGCGAGGGAGGGGGAGAGGGAGAGGGAGAGGGACAGGACAGCTCGTTTGTAGTGGCGAGGAGAGGTAGGGTGTGGAGATTATTGATTTGGCCTGTTTATATAGCAAGAGAAGCCTTGAAGGCTTTCATTAATCGTACTAAGGATGTCAGAGATTGCTTTCAATGTGGGAAGGAGTAGGAAGTAGGAACGACGATCTCCGTACCACGAGAATCATGCTTAAATTTCCCGTAACAGTAAAGATCTAACCTAAAAGTCGAGAAATATACAGTACAGGAAGTCATTGGGCAATGTCTCGTTGGATTAACATGGACACCTCATTTTCCTCTGAATGAATTAGATGCGATTTATACGTGGAGAATCTAGCAGCTGTGCTTGCTCCTGCCATTTAAATTTGCTGTTATGGATGTCCACAAGTCACACATAGGACTTTAGTTATTAAAGTAAGACGCAACACCTTTATGTTTCTTGAATATCAATAATAAACATATGTTAACAGTAAAGCCGTCTTAGCTCAGCCGGTAGAGCGCATGGCTTTTAACCATGTGGTCGTGGGTTCGATTCCCACAGACGGCGGATATCCTTAAAAAAATTTCGCTTTTTTGTCTTTTTTTTGTTTGGACTTTCCTACGTGTCGATGGGCTGGACCATAAAACCTCTCTCTTCCTAGAAAATATTCCATCGCAGGCCCACAAAATCCTCCACGGAATTGGGCCCACCGGCCCATTCGCCCCTCGCTGGGTCCATCAACTTCGCAGCGGAAGCGAGTACGGCGCTCTTAACCCAGTCGCGAGAGTCGGGGGCGTCCAATTCCTGAAACGGCGAAACACGCGGAAAAGCAAGCGCATGGGATTTTCTGCAGATTACGAATCAGGCACGTCCGGTAACCGGGGCTATCGCAGGGAAGACCGACGATCGCGCGATGCGTTTCTGAGCTATTCCTCCTCCCTCCACCGTCCTCCGTCCTTCGTTCTCCGTCCTCCGTCCTTCGTCTCATCACGTCGTTCTTCGTCCTTCCGTCGTCTTCGTTCTCTTCTCTTCAAGCAGCGGCGCCACCCCCCCGGCGGCCGGACGATCTGTTGCGACCCCAGCGTACCGGCGTGGTCTAGGGTTTCGCGGTTCGCTCGGCGTGGCGAGCACCTGCGTACGCCATGGACGAACGAGGTGAGATGGATTACCGTCGATGGATTTTTTGGTTATAGACCGTGTTCGGCTGGCGTGCGCTGTTTGATTCCGTAAAGAAGGAGAGGAAGCGGAAAGCTTTCTCTCCTCATGTCGATGACAGCGTGCTTAGCGTTTTTACTACTGGCTAGTGGTGGCGATCGGTTTGTATCCGGATGAAATGTAGAAAGCTAGAAACTTGGACAATGCTCCCTGCTTTTCTTTTCCCGTGGTGGCCGTGCGAGTTTCCTTGTTACGGTTGGCCTGATCTTGTCCTTTCTTGTATTGGTTGTGTTGCTTGAAGGATTTCCAGTTTCATCTGTGCCATTATCAGGGTAATCAGTAATGGGAAAATGGAAAAATTAAAGCGCAAACAGGAGTTGTTCGTTTCTCTGTTTTCTACCAGGGGAGAAAGCAGGGTAAGTTATTCATTTGGGGCTATTGCACCGTAATCAGCATAAAAAAATACTGGTGCAGATATTATCTAATAGGTAAGTTCCGATAAATGATTAGCTCGGTCAATCATAACTTGCAACTTGGAAGTGCTTTTGAAAGCATTGCCATCCGACTCTGCGTATCTCACAGTGCAGTTGTCGTTGTTGGGTATTCGATACTTGTCTTTAAATTTGACTGAACTCATGTAGAATGAGGCCATTTGAACTAGGGAGGCATACTTGCCGTTCCCTTCGGTCCAACAAAAGAGGAAAAAGGCAATATTTTTTTCCTTTGACTTTGACAGAGTCTCTGATGTAGACTTTATGAAATGCATTTTCAATTCGATTCCTCTCTGTCATAGATCATCATAACTGAAACGTTTGCTTTGCGCAATCCCACAGGCAAATCCTCAGTGGATGATGTTCTTGCTGTCTTCTCTTAGTTGTTGTGTCATATCTGTTTGAAATCATTTCAAGAGTTTTAGAAATGAGTGGCTTGTTTTCTTAGACGATGCTCATCTTGATCTCGTCTTTTCATTTTCTTTTTCATGTGTAGGAATGAAAATGTCCCACAGAGAAGACAAAGAAACAAGCAAAAGGAGGTCTGAGCTGGAGGAGTATGAAGATCGTTATTATCAAGAATTGAAGGGACATTATATCAGGATCAAAGTTTCAGATTCACATTATAGGTGTCCATACTGCAGAAGTGCACGTGATTATCTCTTTGAGGACCTTTTAAAGCATGCCTCACGCATATCGAAGGATTTAAAAGGGACAAGTACTAAGGAGATTGCCAAGCACTTGGCATTGGAGAGATACATAAGAAAATACTTCTCTAGGAAAGTTAATGCCGAAAATTCTTCCAACATAAGACTCTCTTCAGCTAAGGACGATCAGCAGTTAAGACTATCTTCAGCTAAGAATGATCAGCAGTTAAGACTATCTTCAGCTAAAAACGATCAGCAGTTAACACTCTCTTCAGCTAAAAACGATCAGCAGTTAACACTCTCTTCAGCAAAGAACGATCAGCAGTTTGTCTGGCCCTGGATGGGTGTAATTGCGAACATCAAGACTGAATTTAAGGATGGAAGATATGTTGGGGAGAGTGGTACCAAAATCAGGCAGGAGTTGGAAAAGAAAGGATTCAACCCTGTGAGGGTGCAGGCCTTATGGAACTACCGGGGTCATTCGGGACTAGCAGTTGTTGAGTTTAATAAAGACTGGGTGGGCTTCTGTAACGCGATAGCTTTTGAGAAAAGCTATGAGATTGAGCGCCATGGGAAGAGGGACTTTTATGTCTCCAGGGACAGGGGAGACAAGTTGTTTGGTTGGTTGGCATATGATGATGATTACTATTCGAGAGGCATACTGGGAGACCACCTTAGAAAGAAAGGGCACTTGCGAACTTTGTCCGATAAAGAGGCAGAAGAACAACGCCAACGGTCAATGCTTGTTGCTGACTTACAGAAGACGCTGGAGATCAAGAGCTCGCGACTTATGGAGATGGAGAGCGAGTATGAAAAAACAAAGCATTCCCTTGACAATTTAGTGACACAAAAGGATGAAATGCTGAGGGTTCATAATGAAGGTGTGATTTGTTTTTTGGGAAATGAGTACTGGCAACGAAATTGACTTGTGAACTGACTCTTTCTTTTCCTTTTTGCTAGAAATAAGAAAGATGCAGCAGAATGCCCGGGATCATCTTGCGAAGATATACCTGGAGCATGACAAGGTGACACAGCATTTGCAAGTCCAAAAGCACGAGCTTCAGCAGCAGGAAGAAGAGTTGGAATCGCGAGAATTTCAAAATGAAGGCAAGAGGGCAAAGCTTAGACATGATAAGGAAATGGTATGAAGTTTCATCTATATATTCTTAATCCATCTTCAGCTCGAGCACAGACTTCAGAAAGGATCAGTGCAGTTGATAGTTGACCATAAATATCAAGGAATAAGATCTCATCATGTCTAAACATTGAACAACACATAACGAAGTTACCTCCATTATAAGCATTCCTTTTGTATATCAGACAAGAAACTGAATGCTTAGAAAAATCCAGAAAGTACTTGTTATTGACTAGATTGGTAAGGGAAGTGGGAAATTAACCATCAAAGGCTGTTATAACCTGTGATGTCTACAAATGGGAACCAGGAAATAAAAGGAAAAAAAGAAAACACAAACCAACCTCACTAGAAGGAATGGAGAACTAAATCTTTTGGCACTGCCACAGAAGAACTCAAGTTTAACTGGTTTCAGGTTGAAAGGGCATTTTTGGAGCAGCAGAAAGCAAACAATAATTTCTTGAGGCTGGGAGAAGATCAGAAGGTGCTTGCTTGCTTTCTTTACTTCTGCATTTTTTTTTTCTTTTGAGCTTAAGTAATAGCTAAATCTTTATTGGCTCAATAGTTTCTAAACTTCCACATTGCTATTAATGGCAGAGAGAAAAGGAGAAACTTCACAGGAAAATTATTGAGCTCGAAAGAGAACTCGATGATAAACAATCGTTGGAATTGGACATTGAGCGCTTGAGAGGTGCTCTGCAAGTCATGAAACACATGGAGGATGATGATGACACGGACCTTAAACAGAAGATGACGGAGATTGAGGAAAGTTTAGAGGAAAAGGAAGAACTGAGTCGAGTGCTTACTGTTAAGCACTGGAGGACCAATGATGAATTGCAGGATGCTCGGAAGGAGCTGATTAAAGTAATTGCTTTATTTCCTTATCTTGGACCCTTTCGTGTGCATTTGTTATCACGTCGAGGCATAACTTACTGCGCTGGACATGTAAACAGTTTGAAAGCTAATGTCATACGCAATGATTGCCTGTTTCCAAAAATGTCAACCTTTCGATCTGATAATGGATTTTGAGCTGTCAGAAATGATAATTCCATTGCTCTACAGACTTTCAAGAATAATACTAGTCGTGCCCAGATTTGGGTCAAAAGAATGGGAGAACTTGACAGCAAGCCATTCCTCACAGCAGCAAAAAGAAAATATGCCGCGAAAGAAGCAAATGTAATGGCGGTGACGCTCTGCTCTGAGTGGGAAAAACTTCTAAGAGATCCGGGATGGTACCCCTTTAAAGGCATAACAGAGGGAGAAAATCGCAAGGTATACTTTACGCCCAACTAATGTTTCCAGTATATCTCTTACATAACATTGTTACCAATATTTATAGCGAGTTTATGTCAGTTAACATTCTTCTGCATTTTAGTACATTAATGGAAGCCATGTTCTTTAGGAGGTTTCAATCTAAATTCTGAAGAGTTCATGCAACTTTTCCGATCAACCTAATTTCACATGCCAAGAATGATCATTTGTCACCCAACAGAAGAGTTGCAATGAATAGAAGCCTCTACTACTTTGTGTTTGCATTTCAGTACGATTAGTTTGATGTCATGGTTCAAGGCAAGCACTGTTATTTCACCAACGAAAGTATGCTGATGCATTTTGTAGTGTGTCCGTTTCATGATAGCCAGCCATGACATGAAAATCCTTGTTAACCCGGCACGATTTTTACATATCGTGGTGTAGAAGCCTTTTCTGTCCATATTGGTGTCTCTCCTACTTCTCAAAGTCTCTTCGTCATTTGGCTTCATAGGAAATTATTGATGAAGAAGATGAAAAGCTAAAAGCCCTTAAGGATGAGTATGGTGAAGATGTCTTCAAGGCAGTATCAAAGGCCCTCGAAGAGCTAAATGAGTACAATGGCAGTGGCAGGTACACCGTGCCTGAGCTATGGCATTCTAGAGAAGGAAGAAAAGCATCTCTCAAAGAGGGAGTTGCTTACCTTCTCAAGCTGTGGAAACCCCAGAAGAAGAAGAATTAGAGGTATGAATTTTTTAGTAGCAATGAAGAATGGGTGTTCACGAAGCATCTGCAGCTTGAGTGTACATTGAAAGTTGTTCACCTGACATGCATGAAAGAGCTATAATACAAACAGTTAAAAAGAAGGATATGATGTTGGGGGGGTGGCTATTCACCAGATTGCCACAATTAACCCTATGGCGAACGTAAGTTCATTCAGATGTCAAAGCAGTGCGATATTTTTTAATATTAACCCCCCCAACCCCACTAAAGCTGGACACTCTTTTGGAGAATTAATGAAACACTGATTGATGGTTTACGTGCCTGTTTAACACGATGTTTAGTTTGCTTAGCTTAAGTGTACTGCATGCACACACTTGTATAGGCGTTGTTCTGAACATGCGATCCATTCTAACGGTGCTTTTGCTGGATGTGGACTCTTAATGTACTCAGGTGGGCAGTCTGGCATCTTCATCCTCCTACTTGTTGCGGATACACATCTCAGGATGCAGTTGTTGAGTCCAGATACTTGATTTCTAAAGCTGACTGAATGTAGATTCTTGAAGTAGAATTAGGCCATTCGAAATAGGCGTACTTGCTGTTCCGTTCAATTAGACTAAAGGGGAAAAAACCAAACTTTCCTTTGACTACCTAATTCATTTTTCGACGACCATAGCTGCATCCTTTGCTATGTGCAAACCCACAAGAAAATTCTCAGTAGATGACGGTATTGCTGAGTTCTCTTAGTTTTTGTGTCGTATCTATTCGAAACAATCTCAAGAAGTTGTCTAGAAATGAGTGGCTTCTGGCTATGGTTTTTCGGATAACGCTCATCTTGGTAGATGGCAAGGTGTGGGATTGTGAAAACTGAGTGTGGCCTGCGTAGCTCTGCTTGGGAATCCTCAAAATCCTACTTATCTTGGGTTGTCGTCGTGTTTCTGAAATTTTATGGAGGAATTCGTCTTGGCCGATAGATTTGGAAGATGGAGGGAATGAGCCCCATCCGCGAGTGGATGAAATGGAACTCCTACATGCTGATACGGGCAAATCCACTGAATGCCGTGAAGGAATTTTCCCATGGCGGGTAGCGTGATATGGGCACCCTATCAGGATGGCCAGGAATCAGGCTATTAAGAATGGTGGGAAGACAAAAATTAACAGGAACTAGCGAGTAGCGACAAGAGCATACGTCAATTCTGCTCCGAACATGTCGATGCGTGGGTTGCTGGTGGTGCTGTGCTGAAGAATAGATACAAAAATGGTTTCCTCTTGAAGAAGTTGGAGCGAGAAAAAAATTAACTGGGGCGCATCTCCCAAGAACATTATAAGACTCGAGCTACCGAGTGTATTTGTCGGTGTTGTGGTTGAAAAATATGCAATGTTACCGAGCAAATGAAAAGAATGGCCGTAGGTATTTGCAGGGAAAATTGTTAAAAAAGTATTGAACTTATTCTACGGCAACCAATTTGCTAATTTAGTTTTAAATCTTTCAATTTTTCTAATTTATCATAATTCTTTAACGATTCCAACTAATTTTTGCTAGATATTGCCAACGTGACGGTGTTGGCTGTTTTACGTAGTAGGAAGTATCGACACTCTCCGGAAATTTTTGTATTGTGTCGACACTCAATCAACAGGTGTCAAATTTTCAACGACCAATCAACTCTCCCAATACTTTACGACACGCGAGCCCGAATTCTAACATGTAAGTATTTCCGACACATGATTCCAAGAAGCATGAAAGATCAATTTTAAAAAATTTCAATAAATGAATGGTCAAAATATAAATATGTAAAAAATAATAATAATAATAATAAAGAGGGAAAGAAGAAAACCTAATCTTTTTTTTTTCTTTTCTTTTCTGACTTTCGCTTCTTGTGACACACAATTCACCCTCCGAGTTTGCTTTTTCTTCTCTTTGGACACATTCTGATACACGAGTCCATAATGTGGATTATTTGTTTGTTTTTTACTTCAAGTTTTATGGATTATTGGAATGGAGTTGACTTTGTCAAATTAAAATAATTAATGATATTAACAATTTATGGATTAATATTTTTAGTGTACATTCAATTTAGGCTCTTTTTTATTATTTATTTATTTGTGAATTTGAATCAAATTAATTTGATTAAAATAATCATAAAAATGATAATTTTTGTGTATATAAAAAATATATATTTAATATACGTGTTGGAATTCTCTATTTTTTTAGAAACGACGTGTTGACATGTCGTATATTGGTGTTGGTATTACTTAGTCCACATGACATGACCGACCCGATATAGACTTTTTTTTTAATATTTACAATTTTTTCTTTTTTCTTTTTTCCTTTTTCACAAAAGGTTGGGCTAGCCGTTGACCATTGAGCAAGGGCCGATAACCTCGCTAACCCCTAAGTGTGGACCGACAACCCCCGTTGACCCCTAGGACAAATCTTGCAAGGCGAGGGCGTCACAGCCCTCGCCGATCATAGCGAAGGTGAGCAAGGGCTGCTTTGCGCTCACTATGGGTCACAACAACCTAGGTGAAGGCTCATGATGCCCCTGCTAGATTCAACTAGGGCCGCGACCTTTGCTTGCGGGCAACAAGGACTTCACGGCCCTCGCCCAAGGGCCAATGGAGCCAACCCTTTGTAAAAAAGAAACAACAAGAAAAGAAAAAAAAAGAAAAAAAGGAAAAAAAATCATAAAAATATTTTAAAATTAAAATTTTGGACACGTCAATGTTGAACCACACCACATAGGACAGTCAATGCTAATTAAGCTATCACATCGGCGATATTTGGCAAAAATTAATAGGAAGGATTAATTTGGCAATTTATTAAAAAGTTTGGAATTAGTTTGACAAATCATTTAAAGATTTAAAATTAAATTGGCACAATTGAAAAATTTATGATAGAATTGGGCATCGTACAATATATTTATAATTTTTTTGATAATTTTTCCGATTTTTCCGTCTACTGATGAGGCCTCATTTTGTTTAGGAGAAATTGAAGCTACGAGCATCCTCGAAAGCCGAACATTCATATGCTTTGTAATACTGTTATATTTTGGTTGGACCCCGTATAAAGAACCTTGGATGTAATACCTAGGCTAAGTTCAGTAGCTTCAACGGGCTTCAAGTTTTTTCTTCTTCTTTCCCTTTTTCTACCTTTCTAGAGTTGATCTTGTTTTCCTCATCGTTTCCCCCTTACCTTAGCTCCATTAAGCACGTCCGGCCAACAAGGTGTCTCGTCCTACTAAATAGTTGGAATGGACGGGGATTATGATATTCGTTTACACGGTACGAGGAGCGGGCAACAAAGGTTCTTGTCTCCAACTCGTCCGTTCCCTCGTCCCGAATTAGTTGGTGCGTCTTTGAGATGGGCATGAAAGCTGGATTCGGTTGGTTCGCCAAACCAAATTGACCGCAATAATAGGGGAAAAGAGAAGAGGCGAGGCGCGGGGGAAATAGTGGGAAAGTTGAAAAGGGGTACGGGGAGTTGGGGGGGCATCCAATGCTTGAAATCCGAAGGTGGTTTGTCTCCTTTTGAACGGAGAGAAAAGAGAGGAGAGGAGAGGAGAGGAGGTTACGGAAGAAAATAGGGACATTTTCACATGCGAAGAAAAAGCATTTAGGGAGCGACCCGGCCCCACCCACGTGCAGCTTTGGTTCCCTCGTAGATGTTCTTCGGTCCTCCTCCTGATGTGACCCGTTTGGAACTTTTTCATGAAAAAAATAATTATAACAAGCAATAATTCTTGAAGGAATAATTTTCGGATCCCCCGTTCTTTTATTAACTCCATATCCTTTCCTGTGCTCTAAATATCCGAAGACCAAGTATTTTTCCCATATCCATCCTCATCTGTAATGTAATATCCGAGAACTCTCCTAGTAATTTCTATTCCGACTTATCCATTCGACTGAGTTGCATCGAAAGGTGTGCGTACGCCTGGGATGGGACAGACATTGTAGCATTAGACAGCAAAACAAAGGAAAAGAGCACTGAAAGGACAGTGGTGGAGGAGGAGGATGACGAGGCAAACCAAATTCCATTCCAAATTCAGCTATAGATTGGACTACATTACACTTGCTGGTTACATAATGTAAGAGAAATATAACGTGTCACATACATATATATATATATATATTAAATTATAGATACACATACTCAAACTTGCTCGAGCATTACTTTTACTGGTCTACTACTAGTACTTCTTGGGTGCCATATCAGCTGCGGGCCACGTGCTTGTGCAGACGCCTCCTCAGCCCTAGGATGTCTTCTAACATTCCTCCTCCCCTACTTACCAAACAATCCCCCCCACTCAACAATTCACCCCGAAAAAGAAAAGAAATTGGAAAGCAGAAAATAGAAAAAAAAAAAAAAAAAAAAGACCCACCAATCAAAAAGGCAAAAAGAAGTTTGACGCTCCGTTCACTTTTACATTCCCCAACAACTTTCGAGTTAAAACAGCAAAACGAGAAAATAAAAAGGAACAGAGCATCTTCTGAAGGAGAGTGGGAAAATGGCGCCGCGGGGGCAAAACGGTGAATTAAGAGAGGCTTCGCTCCTCAGACCCTGAAGTTCTTGCCGGTGAAGGTCTGGCCGAACTGCCAGCCGGCGGGGACCATGTTCCAGGAGGTGGAGGAGCGCCGGTCGCTGGCGGTGACGCGGAAGGAGAGCGCCTGGCCGACCAGCACGGCGTTGGACTGCCAGTTCTGGCCCCAGTTGCGGCTCATGCTCATCCACCCGGTCCTCGCCCCCTTCACGCTGACCCGCACGATGTCCCCGGCCCCCGCCACGTTGGAGATCAGCACCAGGTTGAAGTACCGGAACCCGTTGATGGTGAACCTCATCCCGCCTCGCTTCCGGCACGGTATCCTGCGCAAATTCACGTCAGAGACAGCACGGGGCATTTCAGTCGTTTGATGGAACCCAGCTTTTCCTTTCTCTCTTTTTTTTCTTTTAACTTTTTTACTTTGTTCGCACTAGTCCACGAATCGCGCAACTCGTTTAGCGCAAAATCTGGCACAGCCGCAGCGCTTGTCGTTTTGACTCTGCGGTCAAACCACACTGAAATGCATTATGGTCTTCGTATAGTCCATTTATAGGTGAGAACACTCATCTGAACTTTGATTCCTTTCGATACCAAAACGGGGGGGTCTTTTTTTTTTTATATTGAGGCAGAAATTTCAGACTTTGAATATTCGACGGAGAAAAGTTGCAATATAATAAGGGTCGTTTGGCTTGGATCTATATCCTTCGTCAAATGAAAACATGGGCTCTTGGTTTTTGCAGCCATTTACCAAATTGAAGGGACAGAACCAACGAAAGAGACGCGAACAAAGGGGGGCTGGTCCAAAAGAAGGCATCGTATGTATGCCCATCGGCACAAATCTCTGCAGAACATACCGAACCGTCGTCTCCAACTAACTAACTGCATGTCTCAAACGGAACGGAGTGCGTTGGATAAGGCAGACGAGGTGGTAAATGTGGGGAAGGAAGAGGGGCGTTTTGGCGAACTGAACTAAGGACGGGAACTCCGCCGACGGTCTGACAGAGCAGGCATTAAAGAAACGCTGCCAGAATCCAGCCAACCAACATGCAGAACGACCAAATCACCCTTCCCCCTAGAAAAACCGCTTAATTAAGTTAATCTAGAGTCGTTAGAATTCCCACTAACCTCGTACCCCTTTCAAACCGACGAAACGCTTGTACCGACAAACCTGCATCGTGTCGCTACTCCCGAGACACAGTAAAAGCGCTCGACCTCATCCCTCCGTAAATAATTATTCACTAACCTCCGACATTAATCTATCTACAGCTGTCACTATACTCCGAATGCTACTGAAGCTGGCGGTCCCGTCGCATTTTTCAACAAAGGTACAGACCTTTTGCTGTTCTACCATCCCTTTCCCTAAGAAAGTGTCACGGGCATACGATGGTGCGTCTCGACACATGCTGGTAAGTACATTGCACTAAATGCACGCGTTCTACTCCTTTGACTCAGCAAAAAAATCAGCATAATGAAAGGTGGATTCCGCAACGTAAAAACAGAGGGATGCGACGGGATCTCACCGGCGGAAAGAGACGGGGACGATGCCGGCGCGGTACTCGGCGATCTTGAGGAACATGGGCATGGCGAGGTCGAAGTGGGGGCGGGGAGGGTTGCACCACCCGCCGTTGTCGCTGGGGAGGGCGTAGTTCGGGGGGCAGAAGTTGGTGGCGGTGACGAAGATGGAGGGGCTCCCGGAGTGGCACCACGTGGGGTCGTTCGCGCACTTGATCTCGAAGCACGCCCCGCAGCTCAGCCCGTTGTTGAACAGCGCCGTGCTCAGCGCCGCCGTGTTCACGCCGTAGCCCTGGCTGTACAGGTTCCCGTACCCGCAGGCCCCACCTGCCACAAATTTTTTATTTTTTTTTAAACTCCGCGAGTGAAAAAGGCAGATCTCGAAGCGTAAAAATGAGAGCAATTTTAAAAATGAGAGCAATTTAAACGGTGTTAACATCGTCCGCGGTTTCGAATGCCGCACTAACGTCACGTATACCGCAACCCTAAATGTCGCAGGGTCTCCGAAACCGGACCGGGCTTTAGTTGAACCGGCCGGTCCGGTTTCTTGACCGGTTCGATTAAACAAATCCGGTTCCGTGCGTGATAAAGAGTTTTTGAGAGCTCTCGTGACCGGCATTGCTCGGAGGGGAACAATGCCGGAGGCGGGAAGGGTTTGTAAGGGAAGGGGGTTAGAGTTTACCCATGGTGCCGGAGGCGTCGGAGCCGCCGTAGAAGGTGGCGTGGGCGGTCTGCCAGGGGCCGCCGGAGTAGACGCCGGGGATCCTGGCGTCGGCGAGCCACATTAGGGAGAATGAGATGAGGGAGGCTGCGAACACCACGCTTGCTCGAGTCATTTCTCTCTTCCTCGCTCGCTAGCAAAATGCTCGTTTCACAAGCGCAAAGAGAGAGAGAGAGAGAGAGAGAGCGAGGAGAAGTGGATGGGCGAAGGTGAAGAGAGGGTGGGGCTAGCTACTTATGGAGGGTTTGCGTTGGGCGGGGCTACAGGAACGCCGCCCTGAATTTACGAAAGAGCCCATCTATCCTCTTCCCCCTTATTTCTAGACTTCTTTTTTCAGGACTGTTGTTGAACATTAGCTAGTTTGTGTTATTGTCTCCTGCACTTATGTGAGAACAAATCAATGAGTGATGTATTTACATCAAATATAAAGCCTAATATGTACATAATGCATGTAAATTTCTCTTTTTTCTAACCCTGATCCCCTCATTTTAGCTAGAGGGTCGGTGCATATATAACATGGATATAGATTCCACAAAACACGGCTCATTTCTCGTCTTTATGTTTAATGGCTTTTGCAACGGTGAATATGTTCATGGGTTAAAATGAGTGTTAGATATGTTAAGATGCGGCTTGCGGTGCTGTGTTAAAAAAAACATGTTAACACATCAGCTTAAGCGCATGTGAATTAGTGGCCGAACGGATTAAACGAGTCGATTTGGATCCACATCGGACTAATTTTTTTTTTTTTCTCGGGGGAGGGGTAAATGTCACGTATTTTGTCATGGCTGGTTTACTTTTCTAGAACTTTCTGACCAAAGGCCAGCGTTTACAGTCAAAGCACAGTTGGCTCGCACGAATAAAATAACTTGTAAAGTCGCAACTTCCGTAATCGGTTTTATCAGAAGGCCCAAAAAAAAAGGGAAAAGAAAAATAGAAAATAAAAGGAATAATACGGATTCAGGTGGGGCCCATAGTAAATGGAAAAGCGTCCTTCCCGCTTCCCCTAATTGAATGGGGGACCGTGTGATTCACGCTCTCCTGACAGAGCGCAACGTGTCCTCTTCTCATCTTCATCTGTGGTAAATTTCTTTTTTCCCTTTTTTTTTTTCCTTTTACCAACGATAATTAATGTTGTAATTGAATTTCTGAGACTGAATGCTTTGACGTGATTGCCGACCCAATAAATTTTCCTGTTCTAAGAATGAAAATGGGAAAGGACATAAATTCGAATTAATAAATCATACGAGTTGAAAGACTCCCATGCACAATTCAACACGTCCACGGTAAATATTCGTCAAGATTCTGGCGCGAGGTAGATGGACATCAATGACCTCGGCAGATGACGAGACAGTGCAGAGGCTGCGTGACGTCACCAGGGTCATTTTGGAGAGCACGGCAAAAGTGCGGTGCCTCTTTTCGCTAATTGCTAATCGCCCGGCAAAAAGAGAAAATTTAAAGCAACCGTCCCGTAAAAGAGAAACAGCAAAAAGGATTAGGGATAACTTAGATCTCTACCCCACTAAAGAGAGGCTATAGACCATAAATATTAGATCTCCCATCTCTGCAAATTAAAGTCTACACAGAATTAATCCATACCTAGAAAAATCCTCATCAATTGAAACAATTACGTAACGAGGGACGCAGCCTCTGGGTCAATCGCGAGTCGTGGCGTGAACAGCGGCCGCGATGGACCATTAAAGTCGAAAAAATTTTCTGGGTCCATCAGAAGATTTCATGGGTCATGTTCAGCGAGATCCGAATTTCAGTCGCGACCGCCAATTAAAACCCGAGCAAGAAGTAAAACCAGGCGACGCCCCACCCGACCAGTGCGTATGCCGCGGCAGCCGAACTACAGCTAGACGACACTCATTATGGGAGGGGAAGACCGGAGCAGCATCCAACGTGCGGTGTCCTGGGGCGGGGCCCAATCCCCGTAATCATCGGCCCGTAACAAATCTCGAGCCACTCACCCGTCCTAAAGGACTCTCTCTCTCTCTCTCTCGCCCGAATCGATTAAGCGTGTTTTCGGTAAGCCATGGATGTCTTCTAACCCTGTCTTTTTTACCCGGCGACGAGCTCGACAATCATTAAATGCGCGCCGTAGCTGGTTTTGGTAAAATAGAAAATTCGTGCGCTTTTGGGTGCGAGACAGGAGGGCATCGGATGCCGATCGCGTCCTCGTCGTCGAGGGCGAGTCCTGGGCGTTCTTTTGTCAACGACGCGCGGTTTCACGTTAAAAAGCAGAGGGTGAGAGGGGGCCTAAAGAAAGGAGGAAGCCAAAGTTGGGAATGAAAAGGAAGGGACTAGTGGTGCAGAGAAACCGCGTCAGAACTGAGGAGGATGAGGAGAGGACTTTTCTTTATGAGGAACGAGACAAGGGTTTTGGGGAGAAGGGGAGATGATTGAGGAGGATGATGGGGTGGTGTGTGTTAGCGAGCTTCACTGTTTTGAGGTGCATTTTCTTGCAGCATCTCTAGCTGTCTCCCACTCTCTACATTGCTTGCTTTTGTTTCTCCTTTCGACATGTCTCGACTTGAATGACATTTACTAGTTGAATGGGGTAAGATTTTGCCATAAAGCATATGGTGGGCGCGGGGAGGATTGGATCGTAGTTTTAGAAGTAAAGATGGGTCACGCAATCCAACGACGAGAGTTTACGGTTTTAAGTGAGTTTTACTTATCTTGTGATACTTACGACAGGTTATCCACTCTCCAAAAATCCAAACTTTTTTCGTAAAGTAGCATAAAGAAAAAGAGATCCTTGGAATGTCAGTAAAAAGTCGTGCCGTCCACCGACGCTTGACTTTTGTAATCCTATCGAAAATTCACATGGACAAGAAATTTTCACATTTTCGATAGTTAATGACTGTACATTTTTTGATTTCGAATGGCTTTGGCTAATCATTGGAAAGGAAATGATACTGCTCTTCATGTGCGCACGATATAATGAACCAATCGGGAGACAAAGCAAGGGGGGCTACGAGGGCACGAGGCCTCGGCCGCATGATTGCGCTATTGTCACATCCAAAACAATGAAAACATCCACAGTTTCCTCTGCTTTCTCATTGCCAGCCCCATCCATGTGTGCTCCCGCACGCCACATTCGCTCGTCTTCAAGCAAGGAACAGCCCGCTCTCCGTGAATTGCCAACATGGTCGGAAGCACCGGGTAATGATTCGGATCCAAAACCCGGGTCCGATCTATTCGAAGGGTCGATTGCGTGGGTGCTCCACGAAAGTTCGCATCAGCTTCAAAAAAGATGAACCATGCATGTGGCCATGACGTTTCTCTAATCAAAGAATATTTGCCGCCGACAAGTCGGACAAAAAAATTCACGACCATGATAGTTAATTTGAATTCAATACAAGACCGCATCATATCACGCTCTCGAGCATGACTGGTTTTGTTTAAAATTCTTACAGCACTCAATGTGATATCACGGGAACGTCAAACAAGTTCTAGTGATTAGGGCGTTACTTCAGAAAAATTTCGAGATTGAAAAATTTACGAAGAATCATAAGCTTCCATGTATTAGGAGTTAGCTATGCAGATTCCTTTCCGCACGGCTTGTTTTATTATTAGTCGGTAAACGCACCCAAATGGGTACTACTTCGATCCCATACGCGGACATTCCCAAAATCAAAACTGGCCGTTCTCCTTGTCGTATCTTCTCGATCTACATTGTCCGAAGGATAGCTTAAAGCGAACCCAAATTCTTATCAAAGTCCTCTTGTTGTTTGTATTGACATATGATAGACTGCGCAGATGAATAACAAAAGGCGTTCGACGTGAAATCTACCTATGTGCATTTTGGAATTTTCCCGCTTGGCTATATACGCGGGCGTAGCATTTTCCGTGCAAATATTGACCTCGCTAATCATCTTCATTTGTTCTTTCTCTTGCCCGACGCCCCTTTGATTCCGCCTATCAAGGGAGCTCATTCGACCTTATTGTTTTAGCCTCTTGCGCCTTGGTCTCTATCGCTCTGGCACCTCTCTCCCTCTCTCTAGAATGTTACCTAACAACACCTCCTTTTTTTTTTTATAATTTTGACTTTCAAGAGCATCTCTTCTGCGCAAACATTTCCAAATGCATCCAGCCTAGGGGTCAGGTCAACTTAGTTGTTCGTTGATTGCGAGCCCCACACGCGTTTCGCAAGTTTTAATAGTCGCGATTATAATTTGTTCACGGGCGACAAGACTTGGAGGTGAAGTATCCTTTCTAGAGACACTTGTTAGCGTGCTTCTAGTTTTCTTCAATAGAGTCGGGAGTGATGGGGAATAAATTTCGATGACAGAGAATTTAATGGGCTGAGATCACCTTGTCCATAAGAACTTTCCCATCTCTAAATATACATCTTTCCTGTTTGCCCCCGCTTGGGGCCTGATTGATGGTGGCATAGGGAGTAACCTAGGTCAAAGGTCAGTGAGACTCGAGAGCTTGATCGCCGATAGAGAAGTGACCTTGCTTTCCGGATAGGGCAGTGGATGTTAACCGAATGGCAGGGGCTCCCTTTGGTCCCTTTCACCGATCTCTCCTTCTTGCCAGGACATGAAAGTGGCCTAGCGCTCGTAACTCCCCATCAATGCTCTAACTTACCCTGCCCTATAATTGTGCTCTGCTTGCCTTTCTGATGGAGTACCATGCCTGTGAAACTTCTTCTCTTAAGGAGGGCCCTTCGACGTGCAACTGTCGCTGATTCACATGTTGTTGCTTTCATTTCAAGCATTCTTCAAAATGTCTATAACTTCTAAAATCCGCATACATTGGAAATTCAAGTGGCATTATGCATATCGCGGCATCACTCATTTGAATACCTAAAAAAGTATATACATATATATAATTTTAGCAAGAAAAAAAGGGTGGAATTTATGCGGATAGGTGATGTGTATGGTCTGTCATGAGCAGGCCTTCACCATCATGTAGTTTATCTTCAACTACTGCAACATGGGGATGCAGAAACTTGGATATAGATCGGGACTTGTTCGATCAACTTGCAATTCCTTTCCGGCCTTAAATCGACTTGATTTTGAAGGGCGGATGAGGCCTGTCCGTGGACGTATCAGATCACATGCGGCACTCGCGTCGAAATTTATCAAGATCTGCATGTGGGAGGAGGAGGAAAGATGGAGACCGGATAGACAGCAGAAGATTGCCTTGACCATAAGCATGTGAGAGCAATAGATTTTGCTAAAAGGGCCAAATAAATCTGTCCCCACCTTGTTTTTTTGGGGGAATAATGAAAAATCTTGTATTATTCATTTATTTGATCGAATTTTATCCTTGCCTGTGGTTATCCAAGGTCACCATCCATGATATACTTACATGGCATAATTGGAATTTTTTGTTCTATTTGTATCTTGGCCCCGTGAATTGCTGTGAGCCTAGACAATCTCTCTCGGGTGTTTGGGTGTGTTTGGAAGAGCATTTGGAAAAAATCTTTGGGGAAATACAAAATACTTTATGTTAAAGGTATTTTATAAAATGTAAATAGTGCTTGGTAAAGTGTAGTAAAAAGGTGCCGGAAAGTAATTTCGGTTTAAATATTATTTAAAAAAAACTTGCAAAATATTTTAGTTATATTTTTTAAATAATTAAAAAAAACGAAGCTTAGCAACCAGCAGCACTTAAAGGTTTTTAGAGCCCTAAAGCGCATTTTCAAACCTGCACTAAACACATTCGTATTTTTGTATGCTATCATGAAGCTAATTTTTTAAAATGGGTGTCCAACCCTTTTTGGGAGTACTTGCAAAAGAATACAATTTTTCAAATTATTTTATTAGTAAAAATCTAAAAAAAAAAAAAAAAACTTTTATTATGAAACAATCGTTATGCTCATTTCAAAAGCAACTCTCATGCAGTACGTATTTGAGGTCAAGTGAAGTATTGAGCCAACAAATTTTCGGCGATTGAAAATGAGAAAAGGAAAATAAGAAGGTAAGTTCTTGCTATAACGCTAAAGAATATCTTATCTAGAAAAGGGATTTCATTTTCATTTCGGGATATCTAAACTATCGTGTGAATCTCACGCGCTCAATATAATCTTTTCTATTGCTCTCCGCGTCTCTTCATATGTACGTATCCCCTAAATGCAGCTCAATTAGGCGCCCCTCAATCACAAAACAAGGAATGATTTTTAAAAGAGTGTAGTGTAAAGGGTAAAGACCCTTTGCCACTAAGATTTGGGAGGTGGGCAAATTGATAATAAATATTTCTAGCCAAGTGCTGTGGCCATAATCGCATGCAATGGGTCAATGACTGCGATTTCTCAGGAACGCCTGCACGATCTTTATCGAACCGCTTCGGTGGGAAGAGGGAACCGAGCATCCCAAGACACGCGACCCCATTCTCTCATTAATCGCAGCACGCCTCGGCAAAATCGATTCCCCCGACTTTACGCAGATTCAAAAGACAGAGAGAAAGAGAAGGAACAGCTTTTCGGGGTTTCTCTGTCTGAAAGGAAGAACGCCCACTTTCTTCCTTCCTTTTCTTTCATAATGCCAGCACTCCATGTTAAAAGCCATTAACACTCGATGCTAAGAGGGAAGGAGATGCTTTGAAATCTCTAGGGGGCCAACAACTGCAACAACCGCCCTTAACTACCTCTTATCATGGCCTTTGAAAAGAAAAAAAGAAAAAAGGAACGACAGTAAGTTCATAATTAAATTGCGGGGTCAAAAAGATCAGAGGGACAAGCAATTATAACAACTAATCAATCAGGAATTTTTTTTATTTTGTTTTTCTGTGGACCAAATGTTCAGATGAATTCTAGTTCTATATTTTCCTTTCCTTTCGTAAGATGCCGACAGCTAATAATTAACCGTCGATCGCTTTCCAACTTCTCCGCATGTAACCCATGCGCGATCAAATTAAGTGGTCTATTACAATTGGGTTTGAATCTAGCGCATGAGTTCTCGCAAAGTGGATGCAAACTCGATGTTGGCATTTGCAAGTGACTAGTCACGTTTATACTATGCTCAGCAATGCCATTCCACCCAGGGAGAGCCTTCCTATCCTTCTACTATGTCTTGTTGACCCTCTCAAGTGGAGTATGCTCAGTTAGACCAAATGATGTTTCAACTCATGTTGTGTCAACTCAGGACTATGCCGTCGGTAAGTAAACTCATTCGAACAATCCAATGAGTCTGTTTGCAATTTTAAAGTCGTCTAAATATAAGAATCAATTGAGATGTAGGTTGTCTATAAAATGCGATTACAAGAATATGAGATGTGTCTTGAAAAGTATACTATATTTTCTAGTAAAAGAGTTTCCATATTATAAGCTCTACAAAAAGCAATCGGCTTCACACCCTCCCTGTGGTGGGCAAGTTGGTTAGGGCGCTCATTGGCCACACAAAAGGCCAGGGTTCGATTCCCCTCCTCATCACGTTGCGCAACTTAAGTGGGGTCTGTGGGTGGTGGCCCCCGCGCAGATCTTTCCCAGGGTTTATGTCGCCGCCACCTGGCTGTACGGACGGCGGCCCGAAAAAAAAAAAAAAAAAAAAAAGCAAACGACTTCGCATTAACAAGTGCCTCCAATATAATTAGTAAGCATGCATCATTTGGAATGAATCAATTTTAAGACACTAATTGTACATAACTGTGTCGACCTGCAAGCCACGTGCGTAGGCCTCCCATTATAGCCTGTAGTAACTAGCTGTTACGATCGGTGTACTGGGTTGGACCATGCAGTTCGCCGTGCTGTGCCGTGCCAACCTGACCCGACCCGACCCGTTTGCAATCACTACCACAAAACCTCCCAAGTTGACTTTTGGCACAGGGGGAGTAAATGAATTAGGTGCTATTGGAGAGGGAACTTGATGAGTGCGCGCATCGCTCGGTTACCTAACACGCGCTTGAAGAAAGGTGAGAGGAATAAACACCCCAAAAATCAAAGGGGCCCCCCTCCCCTCGTTCTCATGTGGTCCGCGCCCTTGCATTCAATTTCGCAAATCCAATCATGATTTCGTCCATCTCGAATTTGATTACTCACCAACCATCGCGTCCATTTTCCATATTAAGAATCGCAGGCAACCTCTAAACCCGATCCCGACAACTTCGTACTCCCATAACGAAATCCGTATCCGGCATTAGACCAGCGCCATTATGCATCGGTCAAATGAATGAATACGTAATAGTACGAGTTTGTTAAGATGGGACATACAGAGATCATCTAAGTGCTCCGAGATTACATTGGTTCCTTTCTTTACATGAGATGTGAGCGTCACTAAAATAGAATCTAGATATATGTTCGAGAGTTAGAACCATATTCTCGAATTTATAATAACATCTTGTTTGGAGGCGCTTATTTGACGTTGTTATTGATGTGCAAATTGTAATCACGAAACATTGAAATCAAGCAACGCGCGAGATTTTACATGTTGTTAAAAAAAAATGCACAAGCTTTCTATATATTTCTTTCTGTGGTTTTGTTTTAAGAAAGGATATATTTTATTGGGGAAATCACCAAAAAAGTTTTAAACCTATCATGTAGTTCTAAACTTTTCAATTTAACCAATTTACTTAAAAACCTTTTGACAATTTACAATGTAATCATTTCAACCAATTTTGTTAAGGATCGTTAACATGGACGCTGGCCATCCTACGTGACATAGACGGCCAGCACTAATATGGACAAATTTTGCATTTTCTTAAATATTTCATATTGTAAAAAAATAGAAAAAAAAAGGACAAAATGGTTAAAGGAGAAAATTTCAGAAAAATCAGCGATTGTCAGCCCAAATTAATTATATCAGCAAATCTTCAAAAAATTTAAATACTAAATTAAATAAATTGAAAAGTTTATCACTAAATTCACATCTTTTAAGATTTTCCTTTTGGTAATTATCCCCGTTTCGTTCAAAAGATGTGGAGCTCTTCAGGGGCTGGGCTCACTTTTCTCCAACAAAAGGCTTTGCTCGTAGGGCCGAGCTTGTCTAAAGTTGGGAAGTCAATGTTCGAAGTTCAGTAAGGAGCAAATGAACAAAATGACGGGCATTGCTCTTTCAGGCCCAAGACAGGTACAACTTCGTTCTGGAGATGAAGGTTGTTAAGGACATGCTCATCGGCCCAGAGGTCTCTTCGATTCGAGCTGCGTAACGTACTCTCATCGGAGAAGATAACCGAACTGAGCGAACTGAACCGAAAGAGATCGCCCAGTCAGTTCCCCTTTAAAGCCCATTTGCCAGTTTGCTTTCTAATTTCGTCTTACGTGTTTTTAAACCAATCACTCGATACATTCTTCTAATGCGGATCATGCACGCTCGTCGTTGGAGCTTGCGTGTAGGCTGTGAAGATGGGCTAATGTACAGCTAGAGTTTTCAACCATTTCTGGCAGTAACGATCAAGCTGGTGCGTATGCCTTAAGAGTTTCCTGAAATATAATTAAGTCCAGCAATAAAAAAGAAAAAAAAAAAAAAAGATACGTGGATGAAAATGTTGTTATTATTCCCCTGCTACGCCCTAAAGACCGCCCCTTTGTCTTAAGCACTCCAGATTTAGCATCCTAGCTTATGCCAATGGATGCATTACCTGTCTACATCCGTAGTTCATCGTTAATCTGTCAAATGCCGGACTTCCCTCATTCCAAAGATGACGTTCCATTGCCAGAAGCGAAACCGAAACTTCTCTCTCATTTTCATGGCTCTTATCTCAAGAATAAAGGAATCAACGGATTTCCAAGTGACGTGAACAAAGAGGTATGAACGTTTCGTCCTTTCGTCTTCTTTTTCGTTCTCCGGTGTAAATCTAGTGCGCAGCTTGTTGGCCATGCGATGCTTGATTTCCTCGTTGTCCCTTGAGGAATAAATCTCCGTCTCTCTCTGTAGCTAAACGGTATACACGTTCTCTCGTCGTTTCGAGCAACACGAGTATTTTCCTTTTCTTGATTTTTGGTGCTGCATGAGGATGATTACATCGTACATGCCGGGCAGAGCTCAAAGATAGCAAAGCGATGGAAAAAGCGCTCCTTGCTAGATGTCGGAATCGATTGTGGTTGGTTATCTTGGCTGGCTTTCTCCTTTGGTTCGTATTGATTTTGTCGTTCCATGCAAATCCTATCCATTTTGTAAATTATAGCTCTATAGATCTTGCCGAGAATTACTCTCAGAGCAACAATGTACGGAACGACCATGCAAAAAATAAAGGCGAGACTGGAAGACCGTTCGAGGGTATGAAGGAGACTAATAGTTCGCTTCCTAGTTTGGAGATTGCAGAAGAAAAGGCAATTAGGCAATATAGAGAAGCTGATTCGATTTCCTGCAAAGGGCGGCGTGTTTACATTCAAAAGCTGCCAAGGCAATTCAATGAAGACATGCTCAGGCACTGCGAGTCGCTTAATAATTGGACGAATATGTGTGACTCGTTATCAAACTTCGGTCTTGGTCCTCGGCTTCCTAAGTCCAATAAGGTTCTAGGAAACACTGGTTGGTATGCCACTGATCAGTTCTCATTGGAGGTCATTTTTCACAACAGGATGAGACGGTACAAGTGCTTGACCAATGATTCCTCGGTTGCTTCTGCAATTTTCGTGCCCTATTATGCGGGTCTCGATGTGGCTAGATACCTGTGGGATTCTAACAGAACCTTGAGAGATGTCGGTCCTTCCGATCTAGTCCGGTGGCTCAGGAGAAGACAGGAGTGGAAAGTCATGGCCGGAAGGGATCATTTCTTAGTCGCTGGGAGAATCGTTTGGGATTTCAGGAGGGAAAATGACAGACCCCCCAACTGGGGTAACAATCTCGTGCTTCTGCCGGAATCGATGAACATGACCATATTAGTACTCGAGTCTTCGCTCATAGACAAAGGCAACGATTTCGCCATACCGTACCCCACCTACTTCCACCCTTCGAAGGATGTCGAAGTAAGGCAATGGCAAAGCAGAATGAGAAGGCAAAAAAGGCGTCACTTGTTCTCATTTGCAGGTGCTCCGAGGAAAGACCTGTATAACTCTATCCGTGACAAGATCATCAGCCAATGCCGTGCTTCGAGAAGGAAATGCAAGCTATTGGAATGCGATTCCAGGGGACACCGGTGTCACAAGCCGATTTTCTTGATGAAGCTGTTTCAAAGTTCTGTCTTCTGTTTGCAGCCTCCTGGGGATTCGTACACCAGAAGGTCGGCCTTCGACTCGATGTTGGCAGGGTGCATTCCCGTTTTCTTCCATAGCGGCTCGGCTTATGACCAGTACAAGTGGCATTTGCCGGGTGATCGCTCCAAATACTCCGTGTTCATACCGGAAAATCACGTAAAAGATGGGAAGGTCGTCCTTGAGAGGCGATTGCTCCAGATCCCGAAGAAGGATGTATTGGCCATGCGAGAGGAGGTGATACGGCTCATTCCGGCTATCCTGTATGCGGATCCGACGTCGGAACTAGAGAACTTTGAAGATGCATTTGATCTATCGGTTAAAGGGGTTCTTGAAAGGGTCCAGAGGATTAGAGAAGAGACGTTAGGCTAGAAGAACTTCATTCAGCCCCGGTTATCACTTGGGAACCTTAAGATTCTTGGCATGTAGGAAAGACATGATTCTGCTGTACAGTCGGTCTATTGTAGGATCTCCCATTCTCTACAACAAATAAAAAGAATACGCAGATTTCATCGGCTTTTGTTTTGTTCATTCAGCCACAAACCAGCTGTCTGATCTCTCGTTTGAGTTATATATTCATATTATTCCTCCTTTTCTGGGTTTCATCTGAGAGGGAAGATTGTGGAGTCTCGAAGGTCTCGCTCGCACCGTTACGAGGAAGGCCATTATTATCTTATTAATTAATAAAATTCAGAGTACTGAACAACAAAGCGTTTGTAGTCCAACGGTTAGGATAATTGCCTTCCAAGCAATAGACCCGGGTTCGACTCCCGGCAAACGCAATCCCTTTTTTTTTTCTTTTCTCTATTTTTATTCCCTGAATATAGACGACGTCGTAGGAGAACAAAACAATGCCAGAAATGACAAAAGTGCAGTCCCCGAATTTCTGCTTCCTTTCCTTTCTGGGCACAAAATCCACAACCAATCACATCCCCCGCAAAATATCCACCGGCCCGATCACGGAGCCAATCAAAACGGAAGGCGACACGTGTGGCGTTTTCGATGTTTGTTTATTTGTGTTTTTAGGAACACTAATTTTTATTTTTTTATTCAGGATCGATTACCTCCAGATACGAGAAGAAGAGCCGGACCCAGCCTTGGCCGCCGAAATCAAAGGGACCGATCCCCGTCAGCGTCGGAGGAGGGGGGGCATTCCCGTCTTTTCGCGGCCTGCAATAACCGGACGGCGGAAGAGAGGCCCCTTCTTTTAATTTTTAAATATTTTTTTGACTTTTTCCTTTTTTCCTTTTCTTTTTCCCCCACGCCACTCCCCTCTTGTGGCCAAGACGAAATCGCCCTTCCATTCTCGGAAAGGGAGACGCTTCCCGACCTCTCGTGATGTTGCCGCTCTCTCCCTCGCGCCGCTGAACCCAACTCCTCCTCCCCGATTCTCATGGCCGGCACGAGCTCCTCCGTCGCGCCGCGCGGAACCGAACTCCTCCTCCTCCCCGGGCCCGAGCTCCTCCGTCGCGCCGCGCGGGTTCGGGGCCCAGGGCCGCCGGGCTCTCCCGGCGGACCCGGGTCTGTTCCGCGGCTCCGCTTTCCGTCCGGGCCCCGACGCGGATCCGCGGGATCGCCACCTGCAAGCAGGGCGAGCTCGGCCTCGCGGCCGAGGCTCCGTCCTGCATATACGTCGGCCCCATCGAGACGGCCAGTAAGGAGACTCTCGAAGCTCTCTATCGTCAGGTAGGAGTTCGCCGGCGATGGTTTGCTTTTTGCCTCTTTCTGGAGGAGCGAATTAATTGCGCGGGCGGATACCGATTGAATTGTGGTCACGTACATACGTTCGTTCATCGATGTCCTAATTCAGTTCGTGATTTGCTTGATGCTATTTCTTTTCTCGTGTTCTGGTCGTTCTTTGAGCATTATCGGACTGTTCTCTTACATCATCTGTCGTTGGACCGTTTGCTTGCCAAAATCTTTTATCAAATTTCACTGGTGTGGGAGCGCGTTAGCTAATTTTCGGAAGCAGCAGGGAGGTTCTTTACGATCGAATCGTTCTATTAGAATATTTCTGTTGCTTATTAAATATCACCTTGGGCTTTTCTTTTTCGTGATTGTTGTCAATTTAACAATCCGCGACAGTCTGAGAGGAATTCGCGTCTTTGTCTTTGTCCTAGGCACGAGATGCGTACTACAACGGCAAACCTCTCATAGTCGATGACATGTTTGATAGAGTGGAGGTAAAACCAGTACAGCATTTCGATTTGCAATGCTCAAATTGTCCTCTTTTGTGTTGGGGTCTTTGTTTTCTCCCTGTCTTACTTACATAATGATTCTGAACAGCTAAAACTCCGGTGGTACGGTTCCGATTCAGTTGTGAAGTATCCTCGCTGCAGTCTTAGGCGGCAATCGGTGTATGCAGATGCAGAGGTAAAATGTTTAGATGTAGCATGGAATGCCTACATAGTACTTATCTTTGTTTGGATGAATCAATATTGAATTAGTTCTTGGCAAAATGTTTCCCAATCGTCACTTACCTAAATTACACATTCGCGTGGGGTTGCGCAAGTGCACTCTGTGATCGATTTTCTGCCATTTTGGAGCACCAGCCTTGCCTGTTTTCCTCATCCTCTTCTGACTTTACCACCCAACACGAATCATCTTGCCATTCTTTTTGGGATTTCCTCCATCTTTTTTCCAGAACCATTGCAGTTCAGGAAAAATTATGAAATTTGCCTGTCCACCTCTCTTTCATGGTGGAATCAAGAATCTTTCTGTGGGGCTATTAATAGATTTAATTTTTTAGAAGGTGCTTTACATTTTTTCTTCACTAAAAGATTGATTGACATGGACGTAGGGCAGGAAGATTTGTCTCAGGCCTTTGCCCTTGCCAGCATATGGATTCTGTTTCTGGCATTTGGAGGTTCAGCATTTATCGTGCCAGTAGTTTACACTGTCGGTCTGGCTCATCAAGATGCATTTCATTCGGGGATTTACCACAGCACCCATGCCTCTGCTCTGGGATTTCTCTCTGCCGTTAATGGCTTTCTTCTCATGGCATTGGGATCAGTTGTCGGATATCCAATTGTTTCAGCTTCTGGTAAAATTCCTTGGCCCAGTGTTTTAATGAAGTACCACAAGATGTACTAATTAAGATTCCATGTTTGTGAGAGATAGTTTCGGATTTTTCCTGTCTTTTCCTTTGAAAGCAAATTGCCTTTCTTCTGTTGTTTTTTTTTTCTCTCGACAAGTCTCCATCTAAAATTTTATAATCGTCTTCTAGAGGATGATACTCTCATAATTGGACATACTGCTCCAGAATTATTGGCATGGGAAATGAACGAAGAATTAATAAGCTGAATGCGATAACATGAGTCATGAGGTACTTCCTTGGGCACTTGGACAAAAATTAGGTTGTCATTGTGGTGCACAAGGGAGACATGTGAGGACAACTGATTTATTTTTGTAAATGAATTTTTGAACAAGCAGGAGCCAAGGATATACACATAATGCTTAAACGTCTGCCTGATTTGATTTCCAAAATGCTTAGAAACATAAGAAGTCATATATATTGTTGAGGAACATCTTCAGTTAACATAACTTTGATGGCTGCAATTTGAGGAAGATAATTGTTTGATGCTCCTCTTTCCTTGCATGTCGGTGAACAACAGTTGTTAGTATTGCATAATATGTAATCCTTCTGTTAAATTCTTTGAACAAATAGTTCCTTCACGGATATTGCACAGAGAATCATTTACATTGTCTTTCTTTTCTCATAGTTGGGGTACTTCAGGGCTTGTGGAGGAAAGACTTGGCAGCTTTGAAAGGGGCTTGTCCAAATTGTGGAGAAGAGGTATTTCTTAGCATGCCTTTTGACTGTCACTGGTCTAGAGCTCATTGGGTCACGTTGCTTTTCACTTGCTTTAAGCCTACATCTGCAATAGACTGCTTCCTGATTTTGGAACAGAATTAATGTAAGAACTTGCAATATTTATCTAGTCACTGCTTCACATTGTGCTGTTTTGCAGGTTTTTGCATTCGTTAAGTCAAACCAATCAAATATCTCAGCTCATAGAGCTGATTGTCACGTTTGTGAATGCACATTAGAGTTCCGCACGAAGATTGAGGTACTGACATGCATGTATATTAACTGATCTTCTCATATTTATTTAGGTTATGGTCATTTTCTTCTGTCTGTCCCTTTGGAGATGTCGGTACTCAACATAGGAACATAATGGGTTATATAACCTGTATTACGCGGGGAAGTGACTCCTTTGATTTCTGTGATTGTTTCACATAAGCGCTCAAAACTTTCTGATGCTTTCCTATATATGCAGCTATATTCAGGGTCAATGTTCTGTAGTGATTGTTGACTATATACATCATTATCACGTCCAATCATGATATTGAGAACTTGAGCTCCAATGACCAATTGAAAGATTCTGTATTTTGCAAGCGATTATTGAAGAGAAATGGATTAGAGAACTTTTTTGCTGTATGGTTTCTTAACTTCCTTTTCCCAAATGTTACTGGTTGCAATCTGCAAAATAGAGGACATATATCTTCGGTAAAGA
Source organism: Eucalyptus tenuipes (assembly GCA_014182365.1). Taxonomy (NCBI): domain Eukaryota; kingdom Viridiplantae; phylum Streptophyta; class Magnoliopsida; order Myrtales; family Myrtaceae; genus Eucalyptus; species Eucalyptus tenuipes. The sequence goes on along the minus strand of CM024538.1, from coordinate 22,437,602 downwards.
AGGAAGAATCTCCTCTTCATGAAAATATGTTAGCCTTGCCCTTACAAAAGTCAACAAAGTTTCTGAAATTGGATCTTTCCTGCCATGGGAACACCAATTGATGAAATGTCCAGTATAGCACGTCATTTAACATTATGTGCAGGCGAAAAGGAGGAACGAGATCGTTCATCATGCTATATCGTAGTCCAATAGCTCCAGCACTTTTGTCTCTGAGTAGTTTGCGATGTATCTGATTAATTTGTTATGTCTTCATCATGCAGCAACCTGCCTCGAGCTTAGGCAGACGATGGATTTATGGTCGAGTATACCTTGTTTCTCGGAGAGGCAGGACCCGGCGCCAAGTATGGATCTGAAATGTTTTCCAAGGCATATGCGAACTGTCATTGCTTTTTGTACAGCGCTGGAATTTCTTCATTTATGTCCAGGTTGGCAGGGTTTGTCGAAATTGGCTCTCCATTCTGATACTGTAGAATAGTTACGCTGTAGCCGCCCCTTATAGGACAGAATTGTAATCAGGGAAATAATATGTCGGAACGAGGTTCAATCTTTCCTTCGTATTAGTGTTCTGGAACATCAAAATTTTGAAGCACTGGTATGAAGAGTTGAATTAATTTCACTTTAGTTCTTTTCTCAGTTTCGTTATGTCTTTAGTGGGCAGCAAATGGAACCAGCAGTGGTAAGATTGAATTAAAAAATTATAAAAAGAAAGTCACGTTTTGTTTTTTTGTCAACTTAAAATTGATGGAGATAACAGAAAGATTCAAATGCATCGAAGGTTCAACTTTTAGAATTTAAACACACGAAATAAAAGTTTTAAAACTTAATTATATTGTAGTAACAAGTTTTAGAACTTATTCTGTAATTATGTCCATTTTAATTTGGCTTATTTATCATAATCAAAAGTGCATTTCACTCCTCTCCATCACCCAAAATTCAAGTCGAATTTTGCGATTATCTCTTCTTCTTTTTTGATTTATGCCTTTTCTGAACACCTTTGCCATCAGATTCGAGGTCTCTTTCTCGGACAGGGAGCATAAATTTGTAGGCTCTTCATTTTTTGTTGGAATAGGTTTAATTTGTCGGTTGTGTTAATTTGAAAAATAATCTTTACATCATCAAGTCGGACATGAAATTATAGGTGATTAGATGGAATTTCCTGAGACACATGATTTTTAAATTTTGTGGTCTTCGTTTTATTGGGTTAATGCAACGGGACAAAGCCCAAAAGAATCTACGTATGAAATGCTCTTGGGCATGCGAAAGCTTACTTGCGGTCGAACGAAAAATCAAAAGGGAACGGCTTCTTAGGTGGACACGAGCCTAGGCTCTTGCTTGAAGGTTCTCCAGCGGCATAGTTGACTCACCGATGGGCACTACGAAAGATTGTAGAAGCTTGCAAATCCCCCATCTCAGGTTGTCTCCTCGTACGTGTTGGCTCGAGGCTTTCTTGCCCAAGTGATTCTCTTCGCATCTGAACAAGTCGCGAATTCACACCTTAAGTCATTAAGACAAGATCATCAGGTCGGCAAAAGCTTTCTTGAAAAGTTCCCCATCACTCCATTCCCATAAGAACCAACACGTGGATCCAGATCATCCCATCAGAGCATCATCTCCATTTAAATTGAAAGTATAATTGACAGTGAACATGGCACCTAAAGAATACATCCGGTGTGAGCCAGCTAAACACGTGAACTGTAGTTTCAGGAAAAGCAAAGGATATTCGCAGCTAAGATCGACCGTGAGCTTGCTTTGAAACCTTTCTGGATGTGTCGAACAGACATGAGTGAATCGAAAGTCAAAAGATTAAGCTTCTTAATCAGAAAAACACCATCACTACTTGAGCCCCATGGAAACTTAGTCATGAATTCTTAGATTTGTCTGTGAATTTGATTCCCCTATCGTGCGTAGACCTTCTGTCTTAAAAGGCAAAAGCAGTAGTGTTTGATTCCAAACTACGATTTGGTTTGATTAGATTCCACTCTTTTTCTATTTTGAAAAATGTATTTATGCACTCCTGTTCAACTTTACTGCAAACCAAACCATATCTGCATCTGCTCAGTCCCTATTTGGTTGGATGTGAATAGGGTCTACTCTATAGCATAGAGTACACATTGGACATTACTTGGACTTTATATATTTCACAAAAAATAAATAATTTGAATTTTTTTTAAATATGATTATTCGTTTCACTTATAAAAACGAATGGATGAAAACTATTTTCATTATTGACAAAGATATTCAAACATAATTTATTACTGATAATTAAAAAAACTGAATAATTACTTCAAAAAAATATTTTTTTTTTAAAATTATTCATTCTGCACAATAATCGGAGTCTTTAAAAAGCATTTTTGCGATCTGTTCGGGGCATAAATTGAAATTCGTCCCGCTAATCCAAGCCCATCGAGCCCAGCCGTCGTCCCATTGCGTCCAGAACTCCAAAGTCGGGGGGAACGGGAAGCCACGATCCACGCGCCGCCACTCGGCGTGCAGATCACGTCCCCCGGGGATATTTTCGGGTGTCTCGCGTTGTTGCTAGCGCAGGCTCAACTACTGCTCATAACGAAGAAGATCTCGGCCCCCTCCCTTTTTTTTAAAAAACGAAATTTCAATCTCGCCGAAAAGGAGAGAGAAAGAAATCGCGCACGATTCAAGCCCCAAAATCGTCTTTTCGCAAAGGAAAAGGGAAAATGGGAAACGAAAAACAAAACCGCCAACGAGTCCTCGCTGGTTCCTGCAATCAACTTCCTAATTATATATTCATTCTCAATTCTCTCTCTCTCTCTCTCTCTTCGAACGTCGCTTCACTCGCGATCGCATCCGCCGAGTCCGTCGAGGAAGAAGAAGAAGGAGGATCCGCCCGCCGTCTCCGATCTCTCTCCGCCGCCCCGATCTCGTGTCCTAGGTCGAGTCGCCGAGCTCGTTTGTTCGGTAGGAGCTACAGACAGAGGGAGAGACAGGGATGGGGAGTCCGAAGAAGAACCAGAGCAAGGGCTTCTTCGCCGCCATGAGCTCCGGTCTGTCCATGTTCGGCAACGCCGTCCACAGATCCGTCAACGGGTACTTCTTCGCGTCTTTGCTCGATCCTTCCGTCCTCGCTCGCCTCGCGATGTTGGTGTGCGCGGCCGTTTTCCCCGAGCTGCGATCAGCTCCCTTCTCTTCCCGCTCTCGCGCCCTTCGCCGTCTCTCTGCTTGTCCGAGTCGCGTGAATAATTCGACGCGTTCGGTGCTTGATCTAGTGATTCCAGGCCTCCACGTGTCGATTCCAGTGCGACTTGAGTTTTCCGGAAAGTGGTTTTTGGATTGGACACTGCGAGCTCGATTCGCGTTTTTCTGCTGTCGTTTGCCTGTGGTTGGCCGGTGGTTTGTGATTAAGTAGGGAGATTAAGATTTGATGGAAGGGATGCAGCTTGTAAGTTCGGTTTGTACGTCCATCATCCTGGATCCGAGGAAGTTGGACTTCTATGCAAACGGTTATGATCTGATGATCAGTTTGCTTTTGGTACCGCATGCACGTAAATTGAATTGACTTGTTCAAGCTCTTGATTGGAAGAGGCAAGAACTTCATGAACTGGATTGATGGAGCATCTGGCTTTAAATAAGTGCTTTTTCGTAATTTTCACTTTTGCTTGATGGTTTGCTTCGGTCCTTTTATATTGCAGTGACGATTATTCGTTGTGATGCATATTTCCAACATATATGCATGACGTATATGTTTGGGACCTGGTTTTGAGCCTTCTTTTTTATTTTGAAACTCTCAAAGCCATATTGTGGGAGAAAATGTAAATGTCCTAAAGCACCGTCTTAAGTTCCTCTTGATCATGTGTTAACATGCTGAAAAGTGTAGTGGACTCATGGCCATAAGATCGAAAAATGATTAAATTGCTGATTATTGCTGGTGTACCTTGTTGGCAATTTGTTATTCTTGTAATCCTTATGATGAATGTAATTGTTTGATATAAGTATTGGAGATGTGGTCTTGGGTTGTGTATGATCCTTCTTATTTCATCCAGATTGGTTGGCTATGAAGGTTTAGAAGTCATCAATCCAGAGGGAGGCAAAGAAGATGCAGAAGAGGAAGCTCAGAAAGGTAGATGGAGGCAGGAGGTATGTTCCTACTTTGTTTTTGTCTGCTGGTTTTTGCATTTAAAGGAACACCGTGCTAAAGATCTTTAAGGTTTCTCTTGTTTGCAACTTCTCTTGTAAGCCTCGGTTTGAGTTCTGCTTCTCATGCTGTGAAGTTCTGACGGAAGAAATTATGTGTTTATGAGTTATAATTCTGCTATCAAGATATTGTTGCCTGTCTGCCTAATTGGCATTACTTCTTTGTTCGTGTGCATTTACCATTACAACATTTAGTTTGACACGTCTTGAGAAAAATATCTTTGTGCTTTAGAAAACTACGTTTCTTGCTCTCTAATGTCATTATGTTCCCCTTTTTTTTCTAGGACCGAGACGGTTACTGGAAGATGATGCAAAAATATATTGGCTCAGACGTCACATCAATGGTGACACTTCCTGTTCTTATTTTTGAGCCAATGACAATGCTCCAGAAAATGGCAGAGGTTTGAATTGCTTTTTCTGGGAGGGAACTCATTTTTTTCTATTGTTTTATTCGGTTTTTCTACTTTTCTCCCTTGTGTCTGATGGCACAACGTATGCACTAATTTGACAGTTAATGGAATATTCACATTTACTGGATCGGGCAGATGAATGTGAGGATCCGTACATGCGATTGGTCTATGCGGGTAATTGTCCTTTGGAATTTCATTTTATTAACCCTTGCAAATACTGTCTAGTAGATGATTGAGTTCTTCAAAAACATTTTCAGCATCATGGGCTATATCAGTCTATTATGCCTATCAAAGGACGTGGAAGCCTTTCAATCCTATTCTTGGGGAGACTTATGAAATGGCAAATCATGGTGGTATTACTTTTATTGCTGAGCAGGTCAGTGTTAAAAAATAGTTATCTCCGGGAGAATTTTGCCATTAACGGCTATTAACTTCTTGTCGTCGGCATATACTCGTTTCAGCAGTCGTCGACTTATCGGTGTTGTTTCTTCTGAATGGTTACTTATTCACATATTCTGAGTCATTTCATGAGAGCGACCACATTGTTAGAATACATCTGCACTTGTATTTGTAATGCCACATTACATCGATTTTCAGTAATTAATATGTGCTGTGTTCATTTCAGGTCTGTCATCATCCTCCAATGAGTGCCGGGCATGCGGAAAATGATCATTTTACGTATAATGTGACATCAAAATTAAAAACCAAATTCTTAGGGAACTCTGTTGATGTTTATCCTGTAGGAAGGTATGAATAATTTTTTTTAATATCAATTTTGCCATTTAAATTTTCTCGATGTAAGTGTTTCAGTTATTAGAATATTTTATCTTTTTCATTTGGCGTGCAATACATTCATTATTCTTGACACTTGAAGAACCTATATATCATCTCTGATAATTACTTTGATCAGTGGATGAATCCTTTTCACTGCCTAATTGGGGGTGTTTTGCAAGCCGGACTTAATTTGTTACTAAATTGGAGTTGGTAATTGCTTGTGGTTCGACTTTTTGTTCACATGCGGGACCAGTGATTTATTGTCCATTGTGATTAGAAGAGGATTGAGCTTTGTTGCACATTTTATGACAAACTCCTGAAGCCATCAATGATGGATAAGTGGTTACTTGATTGCAGAACACGTGTCACTCTTAAACGAGATGGTGTGGTTTTAGATTTGGTGCCACCCCCAACAAAGGTTAACAACCTGATTTTTGGACGGACATGGGTTGACTCACCTGGGGAGATGGTCATGACAAATTTGACTACTGGAGACAAAGTCGTGCTGTACTTCCAACCGTGTGGCTGGTTTGGGTAATTAGCTGCTCTGTATTCCTGTACCCCCTTTTTTTTTTTTTTGTGTTGGTTGGGCTGTTCTTCCCACCCTTCCCCTTCCCCCTCAAAAAAAAAAAAAAAAAAAAAAGCATTTGAAAAATTTGCTTATCGCTGGTCTTGCTCATGAATTACGACAATTCATTGCAGCGCTGGTCGTTATGAGGTTGATGGTTATGTTTATAATGCCGCCGAAGAACCAAAAATCTTGATGACAGGGAAGTGGAATGAGTCGTTGAGTTATCAACCATGCGACATGGAAGGAGAGCCTCTTCCAGGCTCAGAACTAAAAGAGGTTTGACCAGTAAAATGTCTTGCATTTAAAAAAACTTCCCTGTATGAGCCAACTTTTTGGGTTCTCTGGCCTTGTTCCTTATTCTACTTCATTGTTAAGGTTGTTATAGTAAATAGCAATACTGCCTGTCTCTCTTCCATGCAATCAATGCACTTTTATCTTCATTTTTTACTGTTTCCTAGTAGGGTCAAATTATGGAGCGTGGAAGCTCAAAACATGAGTGAAAAACTGGAGAGAGAATTGAATTAAGGGGCAATGCAGTTTATGTTTATAAAATAATGCCAAACCAAGTTTCTTTACAAGAGTAGTCTACCAAATCTGTTTGTTTGCTACATTCAGCTACTTCCTGTTTGCTGTTATTATCTGTTAAGAGTTGAAAAGTTGAAAGTTCATGGTCCTTTCCAGCCATGCCTTCACAAATCTCCCTTTGCCCCCTTTGGGCATAAAATACTGTGAATTGATATTTTTCATTGGTTCTATACATAACTGTCATTTTGCTAATGCTCATTTGTTAAGCTTGTCTACCTAATTGCTCACTGCTCACTATTATGAGCATGGTTCTTGTATAATGTTTAATTTACTTATGAGATATGTTTAGCAACTAAAGGGTTTGGCTGGTTCTCTCCATCTTGTCTATTGCATGCGGATCTTACTTCAACCTGGGTCCCTAACACACCTGCCACACACATAACAGAAGAAATTGAAAAAATTGATAAGATGAGAAGAGAATGAGCGAAAAAAAGCACATGAATTCACTGCTTCCCTAGGTATTTGACTATGGGTAAAGCTGCGTGAGAGGCAGCTCCAGAGCATGAGTACTTTACTGTGTTTTTCGAGGTTATCTCTTTATATTGTCTATGCCTCTATGCTCTCAAAATTGAGCTTTCACTAACCATGTGGGTGTTGTATATTCCTTCGGTAGTTCTTAGCTGCTAAAAGCACTGCTCTTATTGACCAAAGTTTATTTTTTGTATCGTTGTTTTAATAAGCTATTGACCAAATGTTGTTGTTATCTATAGGTCTGGCATGTTGCTGACGTCCCAGCAAATGACAAATTCCAGTATACTTATTTTGCGCACAAATTGAATAGCTTCCAGACTGCTCCCAAGAAGTTGCTGGCATCAGATTCTCGTTTACGTCCTGATAGATATGCACTTGAGAAGGGTGATCTCTCCAAAGCCGGCGCTGAGAAGAGCAGGTCTCTCTCTCTCTCTCTTTGGACCAAATTTTTAAACTGAATTACACAGGCACTCCAAATTCTGTTTTAGTGATTTACCAAGCCCTTATGTTTTCTTTTTGCTTGTCTTGCAGATTGGAGGAGAGGCAAAGAGCTGAAAAGAGAGAACGAGAGTCCAAGGATCAAAAGTTTACCCCTAGATGGTTTGATCCAACTGATGAAGTCACACCTACTCCTTGGGGTGATTTGGAAGTTTACAGTTACAATGGAAGATATATGGAGCACCGAGCTGCTGCAGATAGTTCTGACAGCAGTAGCGAGATTGATGTTACATCCATTGAATTTAATCCGTGGCAATATAGTGATGTATCTACGGAATAAGGTAATCCTGTGTTAGATTTGGCTTGTTGGACTATGCAGATTATTCATGGAACTTTCTGGTGTGAAATGTTAGATCAATGCTTCTTGTGGCCTGTTAACATCAAATTTTTGGTCTGTTATTTTCTTTTTCTTTTTTTCCGTTTTGATCTTAGTTCATTTATTATTCCTAAATATTGTTGTAATTATGCTTCTCTCGTGCCTAGAATTTATTGTGTTCTTTGTCTTTTGTGCCTAGAATTTATTATGTTCTTTTGTGGTTTTCATCATTGTTTTGTTGATCTACTTTGAATCACACAACTGTCTGTAGATTGATGAACAGAATCAATAGATTAAGATAATGAAGTGTCGGAAAGAATCGTGATCAGAACTTAGATTGTCAGTTCTGTACTAAACGGATGCAAGAATGAGGCTACAAAGCTGCCTGAGGAAGAGACTGAGATATTTGACGGATTAATCAATTTCCTTTTGGGCTAAACGTAATCACCTTTGACGAAAGAGTAGTGCTTCGTTGGATTTAGATATCTCCTGGCGATGCTGTGAATAGCCTTGCCGATTGTTTGCAATAAGGTTTTGTGATTTCTCATCTTGGAAATGCATGTAAGCAGACTATATGTTCAGCTTGATCATGTCTTGCTCTTGGTGGACCCAGCTACTTGACGTTAAGTGACAAAAGACCAACTGCATTATTACGTGCGGAGAATGCATTATTATGTAGGGGTGTTCATAGGCCACTGGTATACCATGCGAAAGGCTTGAGGGCAGTAGTTATTGTTCTCTTTCTGTCAGTTCCAGAAGCTGGGCTCTGGGAATCGAAATTTATGATTTGATTTGTCGGTGTCAATTGAGGATTAGATGCAACTGATCGCCTTGATATACAGCATGTCCATCTCTTTGAAATCCGTCCTGAAGATTCTTGTCACCTTCTTTCTCAAATCTTTCTCAGGTACATGATTGTCCGACTAACAGACTGCTGAAATTTATGGAACCTTTTCGAGAAAGTGTGTGAGCAACTGTACGTGCGTGTTTGTTCTATATGGTCTTCGGCTTTTAAGTCTTATCTGGAAAGAGCATGAGTGCTCGAATTAGCCAGAGTTGGGTTTCGTGAGACGAGGAACTACATTGGTTTCCCGAAGATTTGCAACTTTTCCAAATTCTCTCTCCCTCCTTCCCTTACCTCCCTCCCTCCCTCCTTACCACCTTGCTACTATAATGATAGTGAGAGCATTGATGCTGCAACCTCTGGGGCTTCAGGCAGGCATTATTTATGTGGAGTTTACAATTACAGACTGAAGGCAAACGGATGGGAGATAGACTTAAAATAGGTTGCGAGCACAAAGGATAGACTTGATTATGGACATGCCCTGGTGATCAAGTGCATGAGATTGGTGATGACTCGATGAGGTAGTCTAGATCTTTCAGCAAACGAATGAATGCGCCCCATTTCTTGTGTACCTCGGTACGGTATGTGGGAACCCTAGGCTTCTTTGAAAGCATAAGCTTTGACTATTCAATTTTATCCATCCCCTTTATGTCACTAACTCGAATATCTCAGTCTCCTATTTCTCTGGGTTAACTACATCTTCCACCTTTAGGCAAATCCTGGGTGACGACAAGAATTACTTCCGCTGAGATTCTTGGTTGAGAATATAGTAAATTTGAACAGATAGTTGGCCGCCTAATCTGAATCTAATCCAACCTTAAAAACGTTACTTGGCTGTGGGCAGGATTAGGATATACTTCACCTAATCAGTGCGGACATACTATTGTTGCTTAAACCAAATGTCGCATAAATTGAGCATGAACCGTTTGGAGATTCGATCACAGAGTGAATCAAAATCGTGATCGCCATATTATCAATTTATCACTGGGCCAATCACTTTGACAATGCGCAGCCTATTAATTTTGCTCCTCTTAAGTGAAAAAGAACTGATGGGAAGTAAATTGTGAATGGACTCTGAAAATTAGATCCTCCCGTATATATGGGGCCTGCTTTTTCACTCCTCTCTAATTGGTATTCAACCCCCAACAAGGGTCTTGAAAGATTAATAATTGATTTGTCGTGCCAAATCAATCAATCGACTGTATGCCGTCCAATTGATTTGCTTTGCAATGGAGACGAGCAACCTGATGGCTCTGATTAACATCGAATTATCAAATAACAAATAAGAAAAATGACATCTTTGAATGGAGCTCTGAATGGCCTAAAAAATTGGTGGAGTCCCCTCCCTAAAACACATGCCCCCACCAAATCCCTTGGCCCGGTTTTCCACTCCCACCACCAGAAACTCAGAGGCAACGAAAGACGGTCCTAGAGCCACTCTTGAAGCGCCACGCGTGACCATATCCGTAAGCCTCTTTCCGAGCACTTTTCTCGTTCACTAATGTCAAAGCCGGAAGGCCCGACGCCCCCATGGCTTTTGCTTCTACAGCGACACGTGCGCCGACCTCCGACTTTAACCCCGACAAATGGGGGGAAAATATTGACGGGTAAATAGGCTATCTTCACGTTTAACGTACTTCGCGAAGGCCACTCCCGAAATTAAAACCAATCCCTTTAAATTTGAGTACATACATAATAATATCCATCCGGTTTTATTTAATAAGCGACGCATTCACAAAAAAAACAATATGTAAGTATTTTCTGAAGAAATCACGTGTCGTTATGAGTACATAGAATTGGAATCTAGAATCTGCGACAAACACTATGGTAAGAAAAAACGGTGGTCTCCCCTTATTTTCTCGGAAATTCCAAAACGAAAACCCGTCCAAATCGCCGTGTCCTCGTTATGGGCCCTCTTGCAGGGAGCCCGTCAATTCTCCCGGGCTGAATGGGGCCCACCGAGGCCCACTCGAAGGACGCCGCCGTTGTTCCCCGACCTTGACGCCGTCATCCGAATATCCACTCCGTGAGCGGCACGCTCATCTCTGACGGAGATTCCCTAACGGCCGTCGAACGCGACAAGGATAATAAATTAACCGGTGCCCCCTCCGCCCCTCCCTCTCTCTTTCAAATTTATTTGAATGCGAATCGACTTGCTCTCCCCGTATTGTTATTATTATTGGTTGTCGCCTTTTTTGAAAGTGCTCCCGTGGGACATATTTGCTTACATAGTTAATAAAAAAAATTATTTTCTTCAAAATTCAAAATATGATCCGAAATTTTTCAAAATCACGAAGAGGGTTACGTGTGAACTTAAATATCCATATTTGATGATACTATGAATTTTTCGGAAGTTTTGGATGTAAACAAATCAAAATAAAGATAATGACAGATGGTTATTAAACTTTGATTCGATGTACAATATGATTTTTTAACTTTTAGTTTATTTAATGTGGTCATTGGATTTGCACCACATTTGACTTAGTCCAAAAACCATATGAAAACATTTAATATTGTCATTCCGTTAATCTAAGTTTGGAGACAACGTTGAATATATACAAAAGATCTAGATATCATATTAAACAAATTAAAAATTTAATATGCACATTACACATCGAGTCAAAATTTAATGACTATTTGTATAATTTTCCCATCAAGATAGGTAAGTCACAAAATTTGTATGAGGAATACTGTCTGCTTGAACACTTATTAGAGAGAACGACTAAAAGAATATAAAAGTTATGAAACTCAATCCATTCACACTACCCACATCTCGTGATGGGTGTTCACAAACATAATATTTATTCCATGTCATACTAAAGTGTCGGTCGATTGGATTTTTTTTTTTACATGGACTTAGTTAAAATGATGATAGTGGAAGTATAAGGACGAAAATTGAACTTCATTGGAAAATCCTTTTCAAGGAACTTACAAGGAAAACGATTATTTTCTTGTCGTTTAACTGTATTTTGTGATGGAAATCGTGTTCTAATGCTTTTTATAGAAAGTTATGAAAGATCTCGTATAAAACTACAAATATCAATTTCACGAGTTAGGGGTGAGCCCGAGCCTCGAGGGATCATAGGCTCATCCTCTGGGGACATGGGCTTGATTGCTAAGGCTCCAGGTCTATTCTCAATGTAATATGGGTGGGACTTTTGGCTTTCAAAGTCCATTGGGAAATTGTTGGATCGTTTGATAACAATTTTAAAGGAACTTTCAAGTGAAAGCTAGCATTAAGAAGGTTGAAAGACAACACTAGTAGAGACTAGCATTGGCCTTCGGCCTTCGGCATTTGGCTAAATGTTAAATCTCTTTTTTTTTTCTTTCGAAAATACCCTCACCAATCCTTTAAATTTATGATTTCATCCTCGTTATTTATTTTATTTTATTAAAAAGGACCAAACCCTTTGTTGGTTTGGTGAAGGGCTCTCACCGGTGGCTATCAGTCAACGTCACCCGAGGTCGGGCGACCTCTAGCAAGGGTTGCGCAACCTCGGCGAGGGCTACCCGAGGCCATAAGACTTAGGTGGCGGCGCACAAGCCTCGATGAGGGTTGCTTGACCTTAGGTGACCTAAACCAACTATTGCTAACACCGGATCTAGCTCGCGGCGCCGTAGCCTTTGTCAAATCAACAAAGGGTTTGGTCTTTTTAAAAAAAAATTATATATATTTGATTTTTTTAGAATTATTGTCAAAAAGTTATATTTAAAAAGTTGCATACATTATTTTTTTTTAATTTTAAACAAATAAAAATTAAAAAAATAATATTAATCACCTAATGACTTTTCAAATGTGTTTTCTACCAAACGGTATTTTTCTTAAAGTTAGCTTCTCAAAACATAGCTTTCCAAACAACCTTATTTAGACTAAATTGCTTTGCATTTCCCCAAGTGTTTTTCAAAATGCTAAACCTTGATTCAGTATTTTAAAAGCTTGACTACTAGGTTCTTACCTCAACCAACATAAACATGTTGAATGCCCTAATAGCACAAAGAGAAATCACCTAAAGCCTCTATGACATCAAACTTTCATAACTTGAATAGAGATACGAAGAACATCTCGCAATGCATAGCTTTGATGATTCAAACTATGACTACAACACTAGCGACTAAAGATAGGCTTGTAGTTAGGTCACTGTAACATAGATCATTGTAGCAAGGTACCATAGCAATATGTTAGGAAAATCACTGTTTACAGTCACTGTTCATATCACTTAGAATAATTCCCGATTGGATTTTACCGAGCCTTTGTTTGTTTCAGACTCGTGAGCATGGTCCTTGTTGATTCAAACTATGACTACAACGCCAACGACTAAATATAGGCCTGTTGTTAGGTCACTGTAACATAGATCATTGTAGCAAGGTACTGTAGCAATATGTTAGGAAAATTACTATTTACAGTCACTGTTCATATCACTTAAAATAATTCCCGATCGGATTTTTGGAGCCTTTGTTTGTTTCAGACCTGTGAGCATGGTCCTTGTTTGTTTGTTTATAATCTTTTAATGCCTATAAAAGGCAAATAAGATGTAATGTGTTGGATAGAGTTCCCTAAAGTAAAGTGAGTGTTTATGAAAATTCTCAATGTCTCTATAAAACACTCTTCTTCTCTAGCCTAGTAGAATACTTTAAGAAATGCAACTTGACTAAGTTAGAAAAGTTATCATCCTAACATTCTTGAGTGGCTCTTTGCTCTGAACTAAAATTCTGAGTAGTTTACTGCTAAAAGACTATCATTGAAGGGTTTGAACAAGAAGTTCGCTTACATGCAAAAATTGACTCCATTTTCCTCGTTCTAAGCATAGGTCCATTCAAATGGTAGCCAACATCCTAAGCTCAACCATTGAAACCCAGGCAATATCCCTAAGGACCCAATCTCAATCTCAAGGGACCCTAGCGCAAGTGTTGAGGTCCAAGTTCAGAAATCGAGGATAAATGATACTGTATAAAAATTTTATAATTTATAAAAAAAAATTATCTTTTAAAAATTTTAAGCACATATATATTTCGTTGGATTTTATTGCCTCTTGTGTTTACCCAGCTTTTGAGATACTTAAATGTTGGAAAATCGAGAAAAATATTTTCCGACTCCAGCCGAGGAGAGATAATATGGACACCAGTACGAGCCTCATGTTGATCCACGTAGGACCGGAAGCTCGATCCGACGTGGTAGAGGATGGGCCCACGGATGCGGATGCTGTTGACACGCTGAATAAAGTGCTCGACATGCTCATTGGGATAACTGCCCCGCAATGAAATGACACATCTGCCCCTATATACGCTCGTTCCTTGGACATCTATAACAAAAGGCCTTTAATATATATAATATTACATCGACATTATCATGTAAGCATCCCATTATTGACTTGAGTATAATTACAATTTACAAGTTGGATGAACTCTTTCTAGTGCTTTGGCCATCAAGTTCTTATCAGACTCGAGCTCTAGGTAGACTAAAAATAGTAGTTATTAACCTCTATAGATCAATAAATTAAGGTGAATCAAAATCAACAACTATATGTATCGCGTTTGGTTACCTACAAAAATAATGCATTTATGAATCAAATTTGATACGATTCTCTCGAGATTTATCTTGTGGTGCCTCTGATTCAATACATAATATAATTTACGTCTTCAAGTTTGGCTGGATTAATTAATTGTCCAGCCCAAATAATCAACCATAGCTTTCTTTAATATTTATTTTGATGTAATTACGATATATAATAGTTTTGGAAAGAAATCCAAATCTTTTACCCTATTTCGACCTCGTTCCTCTGGGGAGCAAGGATATGGCGTTATGAGGTTAATTTCTCAAATATTGGGTCCTATCCCATGATTGGCCATTTAAGGCAAACAATTCAATTCGATTTTTAGCACATTTTTGGGATAACTCAAGTTCTATGGGCGTCGTGATAAAAAAAAAAAAAAAGTTTCTATGGGTGTACCAACATATCGCTTTTCTACGCCAGCCATAATGTCATGCTTTTATCAGTTCCGCATGTCTTGTCATAGTTAGATTCTCTTGTCCTTGGAAGAATGTCCCATACCGTCCTTTCCTTCATTTTTTCTGTAGCAAAACTTCTCACCAATTATACACAAATTTTCCTCGTCCATGAGAACCATAAAAGTGATTTCACTTTTTTTCTTGGGCACTTTTGCTAAAAGCACAAGTGGTTATTATATATATATATATAAAAGGAAAAAACTACATACTCGATTCTAAGGTTATTTCAAACGAAGGACATATCGATTAATTGCTTAATCACCCAATCCGTCAAATTGCAATTATCAAGAGCCTGGAACCCACATCAATCACGTGACAATCGGGCCATTTCAGGAGAAATCTTTGCGTGCGTGCTGACCAGCACTCTTTTTGAAGACAGCAAGAAGAAAAAACACACCCAGAGAAGACAATTTGCCTTTTCCTCTCTTTCACGAAAATAGGCATGAATGTCTCGCTACAACCCCGTAGCAAGGGCCACTTGGTCTCTAAAGGCATCCCAATTAAGGAAAAAATCCAATAACTAATTTCAAAAATAAATAATCAAATCCCTCGACACCCCCAAAAAAGAGAAAAGAAAAAAAGAAAAGAAAAAAAGAAAAGAACGAAGAACTCCTGTTAGTAGTAGCGGGCTCAACGTTTTTCTCGATCGCGCTGACCAACACCCAGCCACATGATCCCACACCCCTTCCACGTGTCGCGCCCGGGATGGCGACACGGCACCGGTGAGCTCACTCGGGGGAGTGGGAAGACCGGGTCGTCGAGCGCGCGGGGCTCCCCGGCCACCTGCTGCAGCCGGTGGGCCGCGGGCCCGGTTACCGATATGACCGGTAAATAACTGGTAAATGTTCGTGCGTGCGGGGGGGAGGGATGGCGTAACCATAAAAAGCAGGGCGTTGGGGTTTAAGCGTTTGGTCGGGTGGTTCTCAGAGGGTTTTTGGTGATCAGGAGAAGGAAAAGATAGAGAGAGAATTTTCTCGAGCGCAGAGAAAGGGAGCGAGGAAGGCCAACGTATTTTCTCGGGAAAATTCCATGGGCTGAAGGGGAGGGAATTCGGAATGCGAGAGAGGAAACGGGGGGCATTCGCGCGGTACGTGTGGCCGTCGAGGCTCTCTCTCTCTCTCTCTCTCTCTAGATTGCATCGTCTCTTGGATTGATTCTGCGGTTGTCCCGTCTTTGCCTTCGCGGGGTTCTCTATCTGCCGGAATCCAGGCGGGCGGAAGCGAAGCATTGTCGAGAGGCGAACCGGGATCATGCCTCGCCGTGCTTCGTTGAATTTCCGTGCTTCTCCTTTTTTTTCTCCGCTGTGGTTTCGTTTTTTTTTTTTGTTTTTTGGGGGGAGGGTGGATCTCGACGTCGGACGCCCGGTTCCGGCGAGGAAAGTCGCGGTCGCGCGAGCCGGTGGCGTGGAAAGTTGGATTCCGGCTTTCGATTGCGATCTGGGAAGGTTCCGGCAGTTCCAAGTTCGCATTTTTCAGGCGCGGAAAATGTTCGGAATTTCCCCGACAGTCTCTCATCTTCTACATGTTTCGATTTTGGCGACGGTTTTCGATCTTCGCGCTGATTGTCGCATGCTTTCTCTGCTTTTGGGGCCCGATCGCCGGGATCCGATGATTTTTTTTTTCTCGTGGACGCGATACGGTCGAGGCGCGGTTTTCTTCCGCTGCTCTGTTCCTGAAATCGTCTTCGGAGCTCGAGCTTTCAAAATTGATGTTCGATGAGTGTTCTGGATCTCCCTGTTTCCACCTTGTTCAAAGATTCGAGCGGCTTTCGGATCCGCCGGAGAACCAATCTTGGCGATTCCTTGCTCTGCATGAGGGTTTTGTGATGGTTTAAGCGGTTTTCTTTCCCCCCCTCTCCTCGTACCTTTCCCCAAACTGGGAATTACTCGTAATTCCGCTTTTCCATTCTTGAGTTTCAAGTCTTGACATTTTCTGACTGTCCATCGATATTTTTCTTCGATGTTACCTTGCGGGAGTCGTCAAAACCCAATCTTTTCCTCTATTTTCTGCAGTTTGCATATCCCTTAGAGTTTTGCCAAATTAATGTATTTTTTCCGAGTGTCAAGCTTGGCTGGATCTGCGAACTTCTGGACATTGAACTCTTGTCACGGATATATGTTTTTAAATTTTGTTAAATTGTGCATTAATTGTGGGAATTAGATCATCATGGCTGGAACGGGTTTGTTAATTTGTCTTTTCACTTCTTGACGACTACCCTAAGCAGTGACATTGTTCTGAGTTTTTGTTGGGGAGAGTAATATTGTCGATCAAACTGCTTCCTAATTGGAATTTCCACCAAATGTGATTTCGTGAATTGATTTTTAGTGTTTCAATGTTATGTCTTGTGATCATTGCGACACAAAAGATTGGAGTGGTACTCTGTGTGTGTGTGTGTGGGTGCCTGCTTTTGTGCATGCATGCGTGCGATCATGATAATTGCGAATTAATCAAGCAAGTTTTTTTCTTCGGATAGATATAATGTAGCAAATTATGTGTTTTATTTTGGATTATAATGTCTGCTCTCCATTTAGTTTAATGCTGCAAACTTTTTATGCTTTCAGGTTCTGGTATGGTGTCTCAAGCATAGATTGATAGCTGAATTATAAGATGGATTGAAGAGAGTTTGTTCCCTGTATCTGGTTGATCTTATTTAGTATGATTTCTGCGATATGGTGCTGAATAGGAGGTTAGAATATGGATTCAATGGCTATCAGGTGCCTACCATGCCTCGGGGCGCCAGATCTGCTAGAGTAAGCTCATTTTGAGTTTCCAGTTGGTACTTCTAGAATTTGTATCCATCTCACACCATCATTCTTGGTTACTGATCTCCGTTATTGATCTTTTATTCTCTTTAGAGGAGAAATTCGATTAAGAAGAATGTTGAAGACAACAAAATGCATGCGTTTGACTTACTGGCCACCTTAGCTGGGAAGCTGTTGGTCGGGAACAGTAGTTCTTCATCTTCCAGTAATTCGTCGACTAAAAAGGATCAATTTCCCGTCACTGACAGCACTGGTATAGAAGAAGGGTGTCAGAATCAGTGTAAACAGTTGGAACTGCAACTTTGTGATCAAGGAAGCTGTGGTAGGAGTATGTTAGATTCCCAGCTTGAATCCCAACAGCATCATGATCCAAAGCTTTCTCTGGAAGATATTCATCATCCTGTCATTGGAAGTACCGACCGCTCAGAGAGGCTGGGAACTGATGAGGACAAAAGAAATGATGAAACTAGTGGACATGCAGTGTTAGGGACTTCGATGTCAACCGACTCCAAGTTAGAAGATGATACCCAAAATGAGATTAAGGTGGAACAGCTTTATTCTGAGAAGGCTCCAAACGATAATGGGGCTGTTATGTACAGTTTAAGGGAACCGGTGGTATGGGATGCAAAACCTCTCACGCAAGTTAGCTTGGAGAGTGGAGCCACTGCGTCATTCCCTGAGAATAAAGATTGCATTTCACATGATTGTTTATCCCCTGCTAGGAATGTAGAAGTAGTTGGTAGAGATGATGACGAAAAATCCTCTGGGTGCACGCACCCTATCCCCATAAAGAAGTCTTTTAGGCAAGTGCCTCATATTGGAGACAGAAGAATAAGGAAGGTTTGGGCTTCTCGACATTGGAAAGTACATCCTAGAACTGGTAAGTGGTCACTCATCATTTAGATGTGACAGGTTTGTTGCTGCGTGCAGTCTTGTATTTCCATTAGGGTTTTGGATCTGTTAATGTCCTCTTAATTTTAGTTCATGGGGGCAGGTGTAAATTTCAAGGCTGATTACAAGGATAAGAGTAGTTATTATAAACGCCAAAGATCTCAGAGGAACTATCCTTTCAAGAAGAGAAAATTTTTTGATATTGACTTTGAGTCGTATTCTGACAAGGAAATTAGTAGCAACGCCGCTGTCTATCCACCTGAGAATCATACTGATGGAGATGTTTCTGGTTAGTTTCAGAAAAAATGCAATCATTCCTTTCAAGTTTGTTTTTCTTTTGCCTTTTTGACATAGAATCCCGTGTAAGTTTTTTTCTGCAAATTTGGTCCTCTTGCAGCCAAACGGCCATCCCCTCCAGCATCAGGTCAACATTTGTCATACCAATCTACAGATTCCCATGGTAATGGAGCTTTTGGAAAGACGTCGTGTACTACTTGTGGTTTTGTAGGGTAATTCATTTTGCTTATCAACGCTCTTTTTTTTTTTTTTTTTTATATTCAGTGAAGCTTCGGATTGAGTCTTTCGCCGTGCCAGAGCTATTTATTGAAATTCCAGAAACAGCTACTGTTGGCTCATTGAAGGTATATTGGCCATCATTTTCTTCAGATTATACCACAATATATTGCTCGGCCATCTTGCATATCTGATTGCAGGGGCTATTCTGCGAGTGTGTTTAGGGTCTCCACTCTGACTCTCTCTGTGCATTTCCCCTATTTTGTTCACAGTATGAAGAAAGGTGTGTAGGATGAGTGGTTTGTCATTTTACTACTTCTTAGTCTTTTGAACCACAGGCTAACTTTTCTCTTGATAGCTTGGATTTGGCTCCTCGTCTGCGGATTTCTCTACGAATTTCCTGTCAATTCTGTGTTCTTTAAATTCTTTTGGCTATGTGCAGAGGGCAGTTATGGAAGCGGTTAGTGGTGTTCTTGGCAGTGAGTTACATGTTGGAGTTCTTCTCCAGGGAAAAAAAGTTGGAGATGACAGCAAAACTCTACTACAAACAGGAATTTCACATGATAATCAATTGAGTTCTTTGGGTTTTGCCTTAGAGCCTGACCCTTCGTACGCATCTGCAAGTCCAAAGGTCTCTTCTCTGTTTCCTTGCGATGTGTCTCAGCCTTTGATAAGGTAAGAAAACTTTTTGTGTTCCTGTTTGAATGATCATTTTGGTTGAGGGTGCTTAATCGAAAATCTGGTAGATGTTTTTGTAGAGTAGTCGCTTTTTTATATAGTACTTGCGTATTTATTATGCATGGCTTATAGCATGATAATGTTGAACTGCATATTGAACTGAGCATTATTAGTGGATCCAGGGTGGTGTTGATACTATATTTCTTTAGAAATAGGAATGGGGTTATGATAAGTCTGGTTGTTGTTGTGCTATTTGGATTTCTTCCAGAAACTGCTTTGTCAACTTGTTTTCACTCTGATTGTTTCTAACCAGGTATCCCACTGGTTCAAATGATTCTCAAAAGAGAACTCATGATACCCTGCCTGAGCATCAAGAGACGAACTTACCCATTGTGGTAGAGAATGATTGCGATTTGGCAACCTCTCCTGTTGGAGTGTTGAAAAAGGGTAGTACACAATCTAAAGCACTTATACCTGTTTCGTCTATGAACGTGGAGGCTTTAGCTGTGGTACCAGTGCACAGGAAATCAAAAAGATCTGAGTTTGCTCAGCGGCGCATTCGTAGACCCTTTTCTGTGACTGAAGTGGAAGCACTTGTTCAGGCTGTTGAAAAACTTGGAACCGGAAGGTAAGCATGAAATTACACATTCAAGGACTTATAGATTGTGCAGTGAGGGATATTTTGGGTGGTTGACATTGATATGTCGAGACTGGTGGGCAGGGGTTGCCTTAAGTCAGCATCTATATCTTAGTTTCTTAGAACAGTTCTTTCAGTTTTGTTTTGGAATTTTCTAGATGAATTAAGCGTACGAATCCTGTTCTAAATCTGTGTGTCAGATCGCAATTTAACTATTTTTCCCATATTCTGAACAATTCATTAATTTTATACCTCCAGGTGGAGAGATGTTAAGCTTCGGGCCTTTGATAGTGCAAAGCATCGGACGTACGTGGACTTAAAGGTGAGCTTTTTCTTCAAAAGTATTTGAGGCCATTGAGATTGCAGTTACATTTTAGTTTCAGCCTCGCCATTCTTAAAACTCCATTCAATTGATTCATGAATTTCAAATATGCAATTTTGTGCGTGTGCACACTGATCAATGAATGAACAGAGGAAGGTGATGTAAGCCCTTATTACCATTATCTACCTGTTTTAGTTTCAGCCTCACCATTTTTTATAACTGCGTTCAATTGATTTGTGAACTTCGAATATGCAATTTTCACATGCACCCACGCACTGATTTATGAATGAACAGAGGGAGACAACATAACCCCCTCAATGAATGTACACAGGGGGACAATGTAACCCCTCATTACCATTATCTATGCTGTTCCTATGGAGTTCAACTTGTAGCATAGAGAAAGTGGCCGGATCTCCCATCTAAATCCTGTCAAGAGTGTCCATTTGAAGACAAAAGAAAACAATGTGGATACACGTTAATCTCCCCTTATGGCTTGTCTGCGTTGCTTCTTGAAAAGAATGAGTGCCAATGTCAATCTGATAAGTCAAAATCCTGCACAAACTCCTCTGCTTCTGAAACGTGATTCAATTATATACAGGATAAGTGGAAGACATTGGTACACACCGCGAGAATATCGCCACAGCAGAGGAGGGGAGAGCCTGTTCCTCAAGAGCTCTTGGACAGGGTGCTGACCGCACATGCTCACTGGTCCCAACACCAAGCTAAGCAACAGCTCAAGCACATCTGAGGGAGTTGAAGAAACAGGTCACCTCGTGTTCAGAGTATATCTAGTATTTTCCTAATTGTTCAATTGACTTGTAAAAAGATGTGACGTCAAGAAAATAGGTACATGAAAAAGGAGTATTTAGTGTAATATTTTATCCGCACCGTCGCGGAGGTTATTTGTGTAAGGATAGGGTGGCGATTGTAAAGGGTACGTGATGGAATAAGCCCTAGCTAATGGTGCGTTTTAGTCTTGACACCGCCACGGTGTCCCCTAGGATTTGTCTTTCATTGGCTGTAGTGAATTTGGCGTGTAGATGGAATACGTAGAAGTTGAAGCTGCACATGTAATCCTTGTCCATTAATGTTGAAAGTATCAAGTTCCTTTACTCTGTTTATTTATAGTGACCGTATGTAAGTCGTATCTGCACAAGACGGCGGCACTATCGTCATCGACTTGAATGAGCAGACCTACTTATCCTTCAATCTGGAAGATGTATTGGAAATTAATGTTGGGTGAGAAGGATTGCGATGGATGGGCAGCCAAAAAATTGAGGTCGACGTTAATTCATGTGGTCTTGGTGATACAAGAGCAAGTTTTGTTTACTAGAGTAGAGGGATTAGTGTGATTAAGTTAACTAGTAATTATGTCATTGTTAATAGCTAGTAAATTTTCGATATGATCATAAACATTTCAGACAGAAAAATTAAGTTTTAATATATCAAGAATCATATGTAAAAAGTAAATATTGTTCTTACAAGCAACCCCTGAGGTTTCGAACGTGTTTGGTGGACATTTCAAACTAGTGCAATTTTCAACATTTCGGATGATTTTTCCTATTAAAATCCAATAGTCCACGATGACCAGAGATGAATTATTATTTTTAGGCAAACCCAAACTTACATCATGTTTTTCAGGATATTAAAATCCAATAGTCCACGATGACCATCGATGAATTAATATTTTTAGGCAAACTCAAACTTACATTATACTTTTCCGGATCGATAAAAGGAGCAACTCATCCTTCACCGAAAGTACAAATAGGCCTTTTCCTAATTTTAAAGAGCAATGGATCAGTCCTGGGTCTGCATAATTGATTTAAATGGATTTGAAAAAGCGATCGCGCCATTTTAAATGTTATTTAATTTGCGAGATCAATGTTCCCAAAGCACCACCTTTAAAGAAAGTGTTTTCTTTTTTCCACCAGCACTAACTATGCTATTGAATCATCATCATTAAAAAGTAAAGTTTTTTTCTCCTTGATTTCGGACAATTGTGTTCGTGTAAGAGCGGTTTCAATATGACACGTTTACACAAATTCTTTCCTAGGCACGGGACTTCCCTTCTGCAACCATTGGATTCTCGAAATCGCTAAAATGCAATTCTAGGTATATATTGTCGCAAAAACAGACGTAGATTACTAATCAAATTGCAAAAAATGACACTAATCCCCATTTGTTCTCTCTAGAAAATAACAAATGGGATGGATCAATGTCAATTTTGCTTTGATCGGACCACTCCCGTCCTTCCTCATTGGCCAACATAAAGAGCCCACACTTCCGCACCTTCGCTCTCAGTCTTCTCGTGTCGACAGATGAAATGATTAAAGGATTCTGTCGTTTTGTGGCTGCTGCCTGGTGGAAGGTCTCCATCCTAATCCTCTTTCCACGTAGGAGGGTGATGCAACGATGTGAGCTACCGGTCCAATCCCACACACACAGCCACGACGTGGATGGGATTTTGTTTATCCGGGATTAGTCTTAGTAGTGGACACGATTTCGCCCGTTGCGGATAGCTTTCTTCTACGACAGGGAGAAAGGTCAGTTTAGCTTAGATAAAGATAAACGTCATAGATGTAGATAAGGATGCAATGGGACCAAGCATTCGGCTTCAGTTATTCAAAGGAAAACGAATCTCTTCTTGGTGGCCCATTTCGTTTCGCAGCCCAGAGACCAAATGGATCCAAGCCCAACATCCCAGAATTCGGAAAAGTCCTGATTCGTCTTGCCCATCGGTCTCCAGCACGTCAGCTCTGTTATGGGTTCAACGATGTTCAACCCACCCAAATTTGTACGTGGCTGAGCACGTGATGCATTCAGTTTGCAGTTCGCACACCGCTTCGGCAAAGCGAGTCGTGCATTGCTATGTCCACGGGTCTTTGAAATCGATGATGTTGTAGAATTTTTGAAGGCCTCCTCGGCAGGTTTCGTGGGTCTAATACGGATATTACATCGATGATTGATTATATTCCTCAAAACCTGGAAATTGTTGGCATGCTGGAACTTTCCTTGGGAAAAATGTACTTCAGAATGGTTTGGCATTTCGATTGAGAAAATTTGCTCGTCTTGGGTTTGGTAAGCTAGAAATTTTTTTCGTTATGGTCAAGTCATCCATATAAGTCCGTCTTGAGTCTGAATTTTTAGACGTAAAATTCCAGATATTCCCTAGAGAGAAGAAATAAAGACTTTAGCTCCAATTGAGGGATTGAAGTGTGCAGATATTGATACGTCAAAATAAAAAATACAATCCTGTTAGTCCAATAGGATTACATGTTAAATGGATCGACCCTCGGCAGAACTTTCGGTCAAGTCATCTCTACAAGACGTATGGTGGGCAGCTCACCTCGTATCGTGTTACAATTTGCTGCTCTCTCGTAACGTGGGTTCGTCAATTAAAGTCAATCCTCCACCGCATCTACCAAGAGGGGGGAAAATTGAAAAGTGACTTCTCGCGAAATCTTCCAAAGTGTCAACATCTTTCTCTGGCTCTATCTGCGCTTGCTGGGGCATTGAATGTGGGGGAGGTTGTTCTAATGTTCATACTTTCCAAAAGCAAAAGCAGGAGAAAAGACCATAAAAGGAGGTGGGAATTCAAAATCATTCACACCAAAGAAAGTGACTTTGGGGCATCGTATAAAGTGACACGGCAAGCCAACTTTCCTTCCTACCCTGACCAAATTTCCTCCACATATATTGGCCTAGTTGATCGTAATTGGATTTATTTCCTTTAATTAACCATAAATTATACTTTAATCAGTCGTGATGCCCACAACATAAAAGTAGAAATATAAATACAATTAGTTTTAGAATCGTCAAATCTTTTTCGTAGGGTATAATTCAAACAATTTATCTTTTTCAACTAAGACCGTTTAGAAAAAGAGAAATCAAAACATGAAGATTGGCCATATTGGGAATAACTTTAATTAGGAAATGATTAGGATTCTTGTCGCAAGACATGATCTTTAGAATGGCATGAGAAGGCAATGTGATTGGTTGACGAAAGACCGAGGGACACTTGGAATTGCTTTGGGTTCCTTTGTACCATAAGTCTTCGTCAACAAATTTAAATGAGCCATCGGGAGTAGGAAGAAAAGGACAACGCGATTAAGTTCTCATTAAATTTTAAGGTTCTTTTTAAAAAAATATTTTAATTGTTTTATTTCAGTATGACCAAAAAATTTGAGGTTTGGTCTCAATCGCAAACAACTCTTCCACCCGTTCATTTAAACAATAAAGGAAAAGATAATGACATTATCAATATCTATTTTTGTCTCTTTTTTTTTTTTTTTGGTCAAGTATATCTCTAGTACTAGAGTTCGATTTTACTTGAATTCTCTATTAGATTGGTAGCTGAAAATTGTTCAAATTTCTCGTTAACACCGTTAGGTAGCATTTAGATGGTCGAGTTGTCATCTCACGGTCAACGCAACATCAGCAAAAGTGACGCATCAGCCTCTCCATTTATGATCCTTTCTTTTTTTCAAAAAAATCTTTAGGACGCGTAGAAATAAATAAGTCTAGTCTCTGTACCACATCCATCCTCAAAAGGTATACTTTAAAAACCAATACTAGGAGGTTCGGCCGCCCTACCACAATCCATTTCGCAATGGTGCCTCCACTACCATTGATCAACCTCACCACCTCCCTCACCCTAATCACGATGGTTTCACCATTATGGCAGACTATTCAGCATCGTCGATAGAAACCACACTTAGCCGCCACAATTCGCCTCACCGCCTTCAACCATGGGCGGCTCACCGCCACCAACCTAGGTCGTCGTCATTTTCCACCATCAACGTCTTTCTCTCAAATAAAGTTCCAACGTCCATATATGAGATCATGATCCCTAGATTTGATGTCGCGAAGTTGGTAATGATGGTTATGGACATGGTTGGGTGATGACGCGTTGAGAAGATGGCGGAGCTATGGATGCATGGGGAAGAAAATGAGAAAAAAGAGAGAAAGAGACAAAAAGGGGAGAAGAAGAAGAAGAATTTCGGAAAGAAGGAAAGTCAAAATTCTCTAACTAATGAGGTTGGAAAAAAAAATAAGAAAAATGATGTCGTGGTCAATTCAATTGAGATATCATTCAATTCGATTTTATGGAGTTGAGATATTTAAGTGAATATTTTTTTAAAAATATTCAAATATTGAGAAAATTAAAATCCATGTGACGTATAATACTGAGATAAGAAAGCAAGGGTTTGGTAAAAAATATGGGGCAAAAAACTTGTGTCTATTTTTCTAATCTAACTCGTACCAAATTTGAAGTAATTGGCGTTTATAATCTAGGGCAGGCATCACCCAGCCGGAACGATCCAAAATGATTCGGTGCTCGAGATCACGTACTTGCCAACGTGGACGAATGGGGGGTTTGAGGGTCATTGTCATGCACGTGCATGAGCAACGCAGACCTAACGAAGATGACCCCGAAGTCTTCGCTTAAATCTAAAAAATTAAACGATGAAAATGTCCCGACCAACCGCAAGGTAAGCTCTTCTTTTAAAATTGATATGAACACTATATATTTTTAAAGAAAAATATTACAAATGATCCATAAACTTTCATATAATGTTCAATTTCATTCCTAAGTTTTCGATTTACTCAATTTGATCCATGAATTTTCATCTAATGTTCCATCTAGTCCATAACTATTTGAAAATTGACAAATTTCATTTTTTTAATACCAAACTGTTTTTTTATAAATAAAAAAATACAAAATTGGGTTTTTTTTTGTCGAAAAAATACCACATTTATGCAAAGTAATAAATGTCAATATTTCTTTACTTTCTCCATATTAAAAACAAATGAAAAAAGAGACAGTAATAATAAACAAAGGTGAATCTTGCATTTTGATTTCTTTTTTATATATGCAAATTACTTGAATAATGTACAAAAGCCCATAAATCAATTTTTCCCTTTTCGGTGAGGGTCACTATCATGCACGTGCATGAGTAACGTAGACCAAACGACGATGACTTTGAAGTCCTAGCTGAAATCTAAAAAATTAAATGACGAAAATATCCTGACCAACTGGCAAGGTAAATCCCTTCTTTAAATTTGATATGATCACTTGATATCCTAAATTGAAAAAATGATAACACTTCAAATTTTAATTTTAGAATTTTCTCTATAAATAATATATAAGTGGGTGTATAGTCATGTAAAGATTATGGGGGTAATAAATCATCTAGGGATGATTCCCTTTTTTTTTTAATTCTAAATAATCCCTTGAGAAAATGGGACTTCAGGATTATAAATTGATCAAATTATATAATATGATCTCAAACTTTAATCCTTCTAGTCCTAGGCAAAAGTTTCAACCTTAATGTGATAGGATGTGTTAGAATATTCAAATACTAGATTAGACGTCGATCTAACGATATTGTCAATTTCCGTCATAACAGTGCTCGTTAATATTCTCTCATTCCTTTTTCTATTTAAAAAAACAAAAAATAATAAAAAAAGAAAGAACTTTTTCTCTATGCGTTGGAGTAAAGTATTTTGCGGACACGACGAAGGGACCCAAGGACTTTGTTTTGTAATCGATGGAGTCGTTGATTAGATGTTAATTAGGCGCGCCTTATTCCATCTAGCTAATGACTTTGATCATTTCATACCATGGAAGAAAGTGAGGAAACCGTAATCATCAAGATGTAAATATAATTTAATGAGCAGGTGCCAGTGAATGCGGTCCATTCTCAACGCGGGGGGTGGCTCAAAGTCAAGCTTGAGGTTCTCGGACGCAGAAAGAGAATTAATAAAGAATGCGGATGGCGTGACCGGGCATGTCACTCATTTTGAAAGTAAGATTCCCATAAAATTAAATATTTTCATGGTCTTGTCACGAAAAAGTTGTGCGATCCTTGTCACGTAGCTTTTCGTTTATTTTCATAAGCGATATAATTAGATTTTTTTAAATTATTTATTTCTTGCTAACCGAACGGAGCTCTAATTTCTTGAAGTTAAATTCCTTTTACTCTTACCATGAAAAATTGGGAATTGCCCGATTTACAAAAGAGATACTGATGATGGTAATAGCGCAGAAAAGATAGGCACTAGCGCAAAATTCCAGCGGGAAGGGGGCCCCACAAGTTGACCCCAGGCGGGCCGACTGTTGATTTACTTTTGGAACCCAGAGTTTTTCTTTTCTTACCAGTCGGTACGCGGTGGTCGGTAACCCCGCGTGGGCATCGATTGTGGGCACCGACGTGATATCCCATATTGATAATTTCTCTAACAAAAGACCCAAATGACACCCTCAACCTTCAAATAAAAGAAGGAATCTATAATTAAAGGCGTGTTATTGACACTAAGTCATAACAATTTTCATCTTCCGTGAGTCGAGATTAGTGGAACTAAATTTTATACGAAAGACTCAAAAGTCGCTTTTGGTCTTTAAATATTTGATTTTTGATACCGAGAGAAGAATCCTTTTGCAACGTTCACATCAGGTCGTCTAAAGCCAATATATTATTTTTCATAACGTTTTTTTTTTTCCCCTCGCTAAAAGATACTCCACGCGTCCATCTCGGGTCACCATTCGGGGGCCACGTCGGTAAATGGACCCGGGTCGGGCGACGACTCGAGCCTGCGCCCGCGCCCGCATTGACCCGGTTGCGGTCCCGGCGCCACGTGGAGGGGACCCTCGCGAAGCTGGATGCCAAAACGGCTCGCCGTCAAAAGAGTTGGGTTTTTGCTGTAACTTCTCTCTCCAACCTCGCCCCCTCTCGCTCCCCCGCTATCGAAATCCAGTTCCGCTTCGCTTCCGCGAAGATTCGCGGCGGCGCTTATTAAACCATCCGTCCCCCACCGACCTCGCCTCGCCTCGTCTCCTCCTCGCCTCCGCCCGTCCCGCAGGTACGTCGCGATCCTCAATCTCCTCCCCCGCGCTGTTGTTTCATAGATTCGATCGGCCTTTTCTTCTGTTAGATATGACGATTTCTTAGGGTTTCGTTTCTCGATACGTGTGGATTTCGACTGCACGTCTCGTCTGAATTCCTTGCCGCGTATGTCGAGTTCGTCGCGTTTGTTGTTTAGTTTCTGATCGATTGCCGAGCTTTTTGAATGGGACGGCTTAGGTTCTTGTCGTGATTTTGGTTTCCTTTTTTTCTATCCGTTCGGGTGGTTTTCAGGGCTTAGAATCGTAGGAACTCTCCGAAGAAGACCGTGTTTGATCGGGATTTCCAGGTCTGTGACCTGAGTTGGAATCGTTTTCCTTGAGCTCGAGCGGACTGAGAAATGTTTATGGATCCTCAGTATGCGGGATATTCTGGGCCGTTCAGCGGCTTCAATTTCCACGACCAGACTCTCGCGCCCTTCTCGAATCCGTACGAGGATCTGGCGAACCAGTTGCTGCTGGACGATCCCGAATTGGAACTTTCGGTTCACTTCCCTTCCTTCGCCTCCGATCCCGAACCCTGCAACTCTGCCGTATCTCCTAGTTTTAGCGCGGATGCTGATTTCCTTTCTGACTATGGCGACACCCCGGATCCCATGCTGAAATACATAAATCAGATGCTCATGGAGGAGGACATAGATGACAAACCCTGTATGTTTCATGATCCTTTAGCTCTCCAAGCTGCAGAGAAATCCTTGTACGATGCTCTCTGTCCGAAGGACCATCCCTCACAAAACCAGTGGCCTCTCTACATGGACAGCCCCGATGACAATTGCTCGGGTAGCAGCAATGGCTACTGTAGCAGTAGTACTATCACTTCGAGCACTAATAGCGGTGGCAATTCTTTCGACTTTCCAGGGACTGGTGATTATTGTGAGAGCCGACCCTCTATATTACAGCCTCGCATCCCGGAGAACTTTGTGTTCCAGGCGACTGCGATTCCCAGTCGCCAATCAGGGCATGAATTTCGAAAAAGTGTCATTGCCAAAGCTAAGGGGATGTTGGGCTCAGGCTCTGCAATGGGCGAGCTTATGCTTCCGAACCTTTTTGCGGATAGCAATTCCATGTTGTTCTTCCAGAAGGGGTTTGAGGAAGCTAGTAGATTTATTCCGAAGGGTAATCCATTGTCGATTGATACAGAGAAGAGGATGCCCCATCTGGTGTCGAAGAGGGAGACTGCAAGGGCAGCAGTCAAGGTGGAGAACAGTGAGCCTGAACTCTCGTATTTATATGAAATCAAGGGAAATAAGAAGCATGAGCGTGAGGACGCGGAATTTGAATATCAGAGGAGCACAAAGCAGCCAGCAGTTTGCATGGAGGAGAATGAGTTAGCTGACATGTTCGATAAGGTTCTACTTTGTGCTCCGACAGAAGATAAGCCTGATTCTAAATTTCCTGGTTCTAGATTTGAGGATGCCTCAAATAATGGGGCAAGCCAGAACGTACAGAAAAATCTGCAATCACCTGCACTTTCAGCCGAACAGCTCTCTGTCAAAAAACCAATGAGTGATAAGAAGGAAGTCGTGGATCTGAGGAACCTTCTGTGTTCTTGTGCACAAGCAGTTGCCGTGGAGGATCGTAAAAATGCTAATCAATATCTGAAGCAGATTAGGCAGCACTCCTCCCCTTTTGGCGATGGGTCTCAGAGGTTGGCCCACTCTTTTGCCGAAGCTCTTCAAGCACGCATGGATTGCACAGGAGCGCAAATCTATACAGAGTTAGGTTCCAAAAGGAAATCTGCTACTGCAATGTTGAAAGCTTACCAAGCTTATCTTTCGGTTTTCCCATTTCAGAGGTTTGCGAACATCTTTTCTAACCATATGATTCTAAGCAAAGCTGAGAAAGCGACGAAGCTGCATATTATCGATTTTGGTATCCTTTATGGTTTTCAATGGCCCCCCCTCATTCATTGCCTCTCAAGGAGACGTGGTGGCCCCCCGAAGTTGCGCATCACGGGGATCGAGCTGCCCCAAAGTGGTTTCCGTCCAGCAGAAAGAGTTCAAGAGACTGGTCGGCGCCTTGCAAAGTACTGTGAGCGTTTCAAGGTTCCATTCGAGTACAATGCTATCGCGCAAAAGTGGGAAACCATTAGGATTGAGGACCTCAAGATTTCTAACGACGAGGTGGTCGCCGTGAATTGCCTCTTTCGATTCAAGAATCTACTTGATGAGACTGTTATAATTAATAGCCCGAGGGATCAGGTACTAAAGCTAGTACATCGAATCAGGCCAAGAATTTTTGTCCACTCCATCCTTAATGGATCCTTCAATGCCTGTTTTTTTGTGTCGAGGTTTCGGGAGGTTCTTTTCCACTACTCGGCCTTGTTTGATGCGTTTGATGCTAAATTACCTCGTGAAGATCCAATGAGGCTGGTATTTGAACGAGAGTTTTTCAGCCGAGAAGCTCTGAATGTCATTGCATGTGAGGGCACGGAGAGAGTTGAGAGGCCTGAGACATATAAGCAGTGGCAAATCCGCAACACGAGGGCGGGTTTTAAGCCCCTCCCCCTGGATCCCGTAATTATGAAGAAGCTGAAGTCGAAATTGAAAGAGGGGTACCTTGATGATTTCGTGGTTGACAAAGATGGTCATTGGATGCTCCAAGGATGGAAAGGTCGGATTCTTTATGCTTCCTCCTGTTGGGAACCTGTGTAGAATTTCTCCAAGTCTTTATATGCTTGTCCTTTTGGTGTGAGCTGGGGATATGACGACCAAGGAGGAAGCTGTTGGCTGATTCGTGGCAAATATTGCATCTTTCAAGCTTTCGGAAACTGGTGTCATATCACCTTGCTTTCACTTTACGATTGTATGCTGCTATAGGCTTCTCTCTTTTTGGCTTGTGATCTTTCTGTTTAGACTGATATCTAGTAAACGCTTGCCCTCCCTTGGCTGTGCATACTGTATAGTATAGCTACTAATTATCTGTGGTGCTGTCTAGACATTCTTCCTGGACCATAATAAATTTGAGCACTGATGTAGTTTTTCTGGTTATATCTGTTTCCGAATATCCATATTGTCTGCTGTAGGGTGAGGAGTAATAGCACTGAAGACATCGACTTCCAACAGTGTTGGGTTGATCTTTTAGTTGCCTGAAACAGGTCTTGGTTAATTTTCTAGATGGGACCGAAATTCTTGTTTCAGGATTCATGGCATTATGTTCATTCGGGCACGCTTTGCGCGTATGAGCAATATTTCCACGAGTTTAGATTTATAAATGTAAAAGGATGTGATTGGTGGAGCCCCAGATTTTTTTTTTTTGCAGGCCGTAGGGATGGCGTTGGTTAAATAAAGAAAATCATTCGGATAAATTATATTTAAGCGTGAACATAGCGTTAACTGCTCTGTTTTGTGCGCTTACGAATTAGAGAACTAAATCTTTTACTTAACCTAACCGTTTGATAAAAGTATCTGGTCTCTTCCCCCCCTCTCCTTCCCGGTTAACTTACGAGTCTCGGCATAGAGAACAGTGTTTTGGACCTGAGTATATTCTAAAATTGATTCGTCTCAGAATTCTAAAATTGATTTGTCTCAGAATTCTGAATTCTGAGACGTAAAATTCGGGGATATTCTTAGGGGCTAGGAAGAAAAATTTCTCTTCAATTGGGGGGACAGGGCGTGTGGGTATTGATATGTTAAAATGGTGTTGAGTTACCCGACTATCGTTGAAAGTCCCTGTTTGAAACTTACTTCCTGGTGGTTAGATATGTATTTCGCACAGTGTTTTGAACCAGCACGTCTAACTAGTATTCAATGGTTCAAAACACTCTGCAGAGAAAATTTCTTTTGTGGGGCTGTAGGGATGGCTTTCGTTAAATAATGATAAATTATATCTAGGCGTAAAGATGGCGTTAACCTATCCGTTTTGTGCGCTTACGGATTAGAGAACATTATCTTTAACATTAGCTAAACCGTCTGATAAAAGGACTTGGGTCCAACCCTCCCGCCGTCTGATAGAAGGACTTGGGTCCAACCCTCCCGGGGCGCGGCTCCCCCGGTCGGTTAACTTATTGAGTCTCGGCATAGAGAACAGTGTTCCGCTTTGCGCGTGCGATCGAAATGCATTAGTCGTCCACATGGATCCCCACTAAATCTAATTCAAGATCTATTAAACCCAACAAAGCACGCTCGCGTCTCTTTAATCCAACTTGGGGGGTCCAGCCTACGGGCCCACAGGCCAGAATTTCAGTGGGGGAAAGAGAACTCGGGAAAAGAAAACCGAGGACGAAGAGATGCGTGGTCGAATGAGGCAGGCCAACTCCATAATTGTTCTTTTTCTCTTGGGTCAAAAAGAATACTGAATACTTTAAAAAATTTCCGCAGTCGGCAGAAAGGTTGTCCTATTTCAGGGTATTAGAGATGGCCGCCACAACTGCTCCGATTAAGACCCGTTACCGAACCTGTTTCGAGATTAGGTATAGGACATGGAGCTGGCCAAGTTTTGGTCTTTTCGGAGTTGTTTTCTCCTAGTAAACAAAGCCAGTAAACAAAAAAGGAAAGAAACTGACCCATCAAAACCGACAACGCTGAGTTTCGGATAAATCGTGTTAGGGATTTTGCAAACCACCGTGTCTAAATGTTTGACATATAGCGAGTCTGGAATTTACCACGTGATTAGCTTCTTTCTGGCAAAAAATAATCATAAGTTTGATAAACAAATTCAGAAAGATCACAACCATAAACATATGATGATGTCTGAGTTTTCTCGTGACGGCAAGTAGTAAGTACTTTGTACGTACTAGGGGTAAGCAAAGTACGGTACTACTCAATTTTGGTGCAAAAAATGAGCCAAATTACACTAGCACGGTTTAAATCAATCCAAACCAAAATAAATTTGAATTCTAACCAAAACAATTTTTGAAACTGAATCGAACCACACGATTGAGTTCGGTTGATTCATTCCTTTTCCATTCACACAAATGATTTTTTTTTTTGGTTGAACATTTGCCCTTATGTTAGTTGAAAGAAAAAAACAGAAAGTAACCACACATAGCATGATTTCCATTTAGCTTCCGGCTAGCTCTTTGACTTTATAAATTATGGATGGGAAGAAGCCACCATAGGAATTAAGGACCAAACAAAGTTAAATCCGAGGAATCAATCTTGGATATTCCATAAATTATAGATGGGAAGAAGCCACTATAGGAATAAAGAACTAAACAAGGCTAAGTTCATTGAATTTGAATCCGATGTATTATTAAACTCTCAAGAGCATAATATCTTTCCTAATCTTGGGTATTCCATAAATTATAGATGGGAACAAGCCACTACAAGAAATAAGGAATAAACAAAGTTAGATCCATTGAATCTGAATATGACATATTATTAAATTGTCGAAGGTGTATTGTTCGAGTTATGAGTTTTGAGTAATCCAAAAGTCATGTATGTTTTATACTCACGGATTGATGTAGGGTCGCAAATTCCGAAGCAACCTCTTACCGATCCATATACAAACAGGGAGTGCGCGGCGTCATCGAAATAGACCGAGCTAGAAGAGTTATCACCCCATGAAGTCTTTTACGCAAGGGACCTGCTCCCTAAGTCACCGTGGAAGATAAGCCAGGCCTCTGACCGGGAGCGCCGGTCCACCCGGTTTTGGCTGACGCGGGCTT
The DNA here is from genome assembly GCA_014182365.1 of Eucalyptus tenuipes. Taxonomy (NCBI): domain Eukaryota; kingdom Viridiplantae; phylum Streptophyta; class Magnoliopsida; order Myrtales; family Myrtaceae; genus Eucalyptus; species Eucalyptus tenuipes. The sequence goes on along the minus strand of CM024538.1, from coordinate 22,403,649 downwards.
TGACCGAGTCGAAAATGCCCGAAAACTCGCGTTCACATGCGCGCGTTCACACTTGAAAATAAATAAAATACCAAGTGGCGTCTCCTCATTTTTAATTTTTTTTTCATTGACGGAAGCCGTCACTCATTGGCCTGTAAAAATATGACACGTAATCATCGCGAAACGTGTCGACGCGGGACATGCAGAGTTGACAGATCGTTTCCCCGGTCGAAGGTGCGCGAAGTGGTCCCAAATCTTCTTACACTATTTCCTTTTTCTCGTCCTTTTATGTTTAATTTAGCCTAAATTATTTAGGCTGATGCTATTTTTACATCTTATCCACATTTGACGCCCCTTTATCATATACAATTGATTACATTATCTCCTATAAATTTCACTAAAACGAGTTTTTTTTTTCACCTCAGCTGCTTTTTCTACGCCCATTATATATTAAGGTATCTTTCATGTGTGTTTTGAACTTGTTGTCCATGATCATAATCTAAGCAAATATAGGAATAAAGAAATGTTAATTTTATTTGTAAATTTTTTATTTTATTTCCATAAATTATCCTTATAAGTGTGAAATTTTTGACTTTGATTTTTGGTACAAGTTTAGGAAAATTTACTTAAAATTGAATATTATGGTCGATGGATCCATTATACACAATTTGCTCATAAATTATCTTTTCACTTGTACTTAAGTTATATTTTGAATAATAGTTTCCTGGTGAAAAAAAGGAAATATATAACTCATTAACAAAATAATTAGATTTTTTTGTCGGGAATACAATAATTAGTTAACTTACTATCAAATAAGCTATTTTTTTAGAAAGGAGGCGCACCAATTTTTTTTTCTAAATGGGGAAAGAAAAGGATAAAAAAAAAAAGGGCAAAAAAGAAGGCAAGGATTAGTTTAAAATCAAGAGTGGTTGCACATTTAATCTTAATAAACATTATTCGAGAGCAGCATGATAGTTCAATTTTTAATAAAATTAAAACGAAAGATGACAAAGGAAATTATATTAAATTAATAAGAAGACCCGTACATAATGATACAGTTAATTTAAGGTAAGAGGGTTTCAAGAGCCAATAAAACGATGAAACTTGAAGTTGAAGCTGAAGTCGAACTCGAGTGAAATACCGCTCGACTAATTCCCGGAAGGCTTCCGAACATCACGCACTCCTTCATCTTCGTCATCTTCATCATCTTCCCGTTCACTCGTATGAAAATCGCATCGGAGAAGCCCATCTTCAGATTGGTCTTCATTCAGCTTCCGACTTCACCTTCCCGTCCTCACGGTACGCAGATCCCATCTCTGTCTTTCTTCTCCATTTCACGGATGAAACGTCGGGTCTCTCGTGCGTTTTGGTTCTTTAACTCATGCGTCCTCTCTATCCATTTGGTTAGGATCTTAGGAGGAGTCCGCTTTTCTCCCTGCGCTTGCTCTGTTTGGCCTTGCGATTCCTCAACTTCAACCCACGTCGTTTAGGCCAGCGAAGCGTGAACAGAAAAAGAGAAGACTGAAGAGTGGGTTCTTTCGTTTTAGTTTTAGTCGGTTGGTGTTTTGGTAGTGACGGGTTTTGCATGAGTACGTGCTGGTTAGGGTAGGCAAGTGATTTTGATAGGGTTTGGAGAGCGTATATGACCATGGATCCTTTGAACTTCGATTACTCTGATTGTATCAATGTAGATGATCTTCCAGTAGACAGCCATGGCTTTTCGCCTAATCCAGATCGGTACCCGAGTCTCACGGATGGTTTCTTTTCCGATGACCCTTTTCTAGACCTTCAATCCTCGAGTAGTGCTTTTCTTTCGGATAAAGTAGACCCTGTCTATGATCCCCCCTCGAAATCTATCGACCTCGATATTGGAGATTTAATCTTTCCCTCGACAAGCGGGAGCTCAGGCAGAGGCCCATTTGGTCCATCTGTGAGCTCGAGTAGTGCCCCGAGTCCAGGGGGAGATTCTCTCTCGTCATCGGGGGACTCAGCGGATCCTGTTCTAAAGTACATAAATCAGATGCTTATGGAAGAGAACATGGAGGAACAACCGTGGGAATTTGCTGATCAGGTTGCTCTGCTGAATGCTGAAAAGTCATTGTATGATGCCCTTCGTCAGCAGCATTCAGAGGTGTCTGATCAGAGCCCCTCACAGCTTGATTTAAGCCATTATATTGAGAGCCCAAATAGCAATCTTTCTGGAAGTAGCAGTGCTCACGGAAGCCACGATGCCACAAGCATTACTATTAGCTCTAGCGACTCAGCTGATGCTAATACTCTTTACACTATCGAAGAACATAGCCGTGCTGGGCTGCAAAATTTCGATCTCGACGTTCAGTCGAGCGTGGATTCAAGTTCGCAGTTGTTGTCCAATTCTTCAAGCGGCATCATGAATTACGATGATGGGTCGGAGGAATCTTTGCATGAGCTTCTTGTCAAGAGCATTTTCACTGATAGTGAGTCTATGCTTCAGTTCAAGAAAGGATTAGAGGAGGCCAGCAAATTCCTTCCTACCAACAATCAATTAGGAATTAACCCAGAGGACAGCAAACCGCCATTGCAAGCAAAGACAGGAACCCCGAGAATGCGCATCAATGAGGATATCAACGTGAAGCGCTCATCTGACGGATTCAAGGGATTAAAGAATCACGAGAGAGACGAGGATGCTTCTGAGGAAGGCAGGGCCAATAAGCAAACAGCCTTGTACACAGAAGAGAGTGAGCTCTCGGATTTGTTCGATAAGGTGTTGCTATGCAATGAAAATGGTGGGGCTATGTGTTCTGGCAATGAATCTGTGGAGAGAGGGCTGAGCAAAGACATACGGCAACAAAGGAACAAGCGCGGTTCCAATAGAGGTAGGGGTCGTGGTAAGAAGCAGGAAAGCAAGAATACTGTTGACTTGAGAACTCTTCTGAGTCTCTGTGCACAAGCCATCTCTACGAGTGATTTGAGGACTGCTAATGAATTGTTGAAGCAGATTAGAGAGAACTCTTCTCCATCTGGCGATGGGTCTGAAAGACTGGCCCATTACTTTGCCAATGGGCTAGAGGCACGATTGGTGGGCAACAAGACTCGAACGCAAGACTTTTATTCTACTATTGTTGCCAGGAGGACCTCAGTAGCCGATGTCTTGAAAGCTTACCACCTTCACATTTCGACATGTCCATTTAAGAAGTTCTCCATTTGCTTCGCAAATTACATGATTTTGAGATTAGCAGAGAAAGCCACTACCCTTCATATAATAGATTTTGGCATTGGATTTGGTTTTCAATGGCCAATCCTTATACAGAAACTCTCTACTCGATCAGAAGGGCCCTGTAAATTGCGCATCACAGGGATTGAGCTTCCACAGCCTGGTTTCCGCCCAGCAGAAAGAATAGAGGAGACAGGTCGCCGTTTGAAAAAGTATTGTGAACGTTTTAATGTCCCTTTTGAATTCAATTGCATAGCATCAAGGCATTGGGAATCCATTAAACTTGAGGATCTCAAGATTCAAAGCAATGAGACAGTTGCTGTGAATTGTTTAGATCGGTTTAAAAATCTCCTTGATGAGACAGTTGAGGACAAGAATCCACGTGATGCTGTGTTGAATCTAATTCGGCAAATGAAACCGGATATTTTTGTTCATTCTGAACTTAGTGGCTCCTACAATGCGCCCTTTTTTCTGACAAGATTCCGAGAGGCACTTTTTCAACTTTCTGCACTGTATGATATGTATGATGTTATTTTAGACGGTGACAGCAAAGAGAGGTTGGTTTTTGAGAGAGAGTTCCATGGAAGGGAAATTATGAATGTGATAGCATGCGAAGGTTCGGAAAGGGTTGAGAGGCCAGAAACGTATAAGCAATGGCAGGTTCGTCATATGAGGGCTGGTTTTAAGGCACTTCCTCTGAACCAAGAGCTCATGAAGTTGTTCAGAAGTAAGATGAAATCATGTTACCACAAGGATTTTGGGCTCGATGAAAATGGCAACTGGATGCTGCTAGGTTGGAGAGGTCGGATTGTTTTCTGCTCCTCCTGTTGGGTGCCCACTTAGGATGGCTCCAAAAGGAATGTTTTCTGTCATAAATCCATCCGTTCATTGCAGGGATTCTTCCCTGGTTGACAGGTCTAGGAATGCTATTAGAGTAGCTCAGACCGTACTGATTTCCCACTCTTTCTGTTTGTGCATGTATATTTTTAATTGCAAACAATTTTGAATCTGCAATGATTTCTTGCCGTTTATCAACCCTTGAGATAGAAGGATACAATTTGCAGCTTCTACGCCACACCGCGTTGTGAATTTTGCCGATGATGTGTCGTGATTTGTCTATCCTGTATCTGACAAGTTCTGCGAGTAACAAGGCAGCTCGAAGCTAATAGTGGGTGTGGGTGCAGGATTATCATGTGCGGTCTATTCTGTTCGCTCGATGGCTCTATTGTTTACTAGTATCCTATACTACTGAAGCTGTTTAGCTCTTTGAAAAATTGAGTATCCAAGGTGGGGCTGATGGAGGATGATGTTTCCACATGTGATGCGGTCAAATTATGCTCATGCCGAAGTTGTTTCTGTCTTCGCAAGGGCAATTGAACTTCTGGATCCTTTCTGGCATTCTGGCATTGTATTTGTATCTCCGTTTGTATGGGTCAATTGCTGGTTTATATTCAAGGGAGATCAAGTATGTGATTAAACTAGTTAGTGTAGACATAATGGAAGTCTCATGCAATTCAGTTTGTCAATAAATTGTTTCATTTATACCAACGATTGATAGATTTTTTTTTTCTCACCGGGGGGGGTTGAGATTGATCCAAAATCTAAGATTCATTTTCCAATCAATTGCTCAACAAAATAAACAGAAATATTAATGTAATGAATCGATATCGCATAGTTTCAATAACTACACAATTTTGGAATCATGGCTTTCGACGTAAAAGAATGAGACACCGATTGTCATGTTTTTTCTTTCCACTAATGTTGTTGAGTATCGTAAAATACTATTCAATGATATTAATTTATTTTGTTTTGCCTCGCTTGATGAAATTTTTTTCTTAATAATTGATGTAATAAAATCAAAATTTGTGTAATTTAAATTTACTAAATAAATGGTCATGATTTTCTAGGTTTATGGTGTGGATGAGTAAAAATCTTGACAACGCTGATGGAATTGCATGGTTCTGCTGATGAGGTGACATCAAAGTTAAGCTTAGGAGAAGCCTGACAAAGTATACTTCAGGTGTCAAAACTTGGCATGGTGGACATTAGGGTGCGTTGGGTAGCATTTCTCTTCTTGGGAACATTTTTTTTTTCCAGAAATAATTCTTTTCTATTTCTACTCCCTAGAATAGTTTCTAAGTAAAATAACGTGTTTCGTAATCTGTAAAAATTTCTATTATCGGAATAGAAAAAATATAGAAATACGTTTGGTACAACTCACAAGTTTTTTGTGACATAGAATTTCTTTTAATTTTTTAATAATTTTTTTGAGATTCTTTTTTCTTTTTTCTCCCTTCTTCTTCCTCCTTTGGGGGCGGGGGCAGCGGCGTTGGGTGGCGGTAGGGGGTAGCAGGGGTCAAGGGCAGGGGTCAGCAATGAAGAAGAAGAAAAGAAACATAAATAAAAGAAAGAAATTAACTTATTTTTAGAAATTATTCCCAAGAACAAGAAGATATATTTTTCTACTTTTTATTTGTATTTGAAATCCGTTCCCTAGTCATTTTTCTATTATGAGGAATAGAAAAATTAACTAACGTTATCAAATGGATTTATATTCTTTTTATATTCTTGGGAGTAAAAAAAAAAAAAACAGAGAAAGAGAAATGTTACCATGCGAAGCCTTAACTAACGTTACCAAACAGATTTATATTTTTTTCTATTCCGGGGAACAAAAGAATAAAAAAAAAGGAAAAAAAGAAATATGAACGTTCATTTTTTCTCCGATTTCGACACTTAAGTGTACATTTTAGAAGTTGACACTTGGGATTTCTAGCACTCGAAGAAAACCTCTTGCTAAGCCTTTAACTAGTGATGCTAGGTCTCTGGTTTTGTGATGTAGGTTTTGACCATGTTAAAAGTAGAAACTGATATCTACATCTGCTTTTAAAGAAAAAAAAACCCAAATTCATCTAATTAGAAAGTTGAAAATATAATTTGAGAAATCCCAAATTATGCTAATTATGACATCAGTAATCATGACAATATGCTTAATCACAATTTCTTTCAAAACTTCTTTTAAGAGTATCCACAACAGAAGGTCGTAATGACAAACAACGTTTTGTTGGGAAATAATTTAATGTGGCCTAGAAACAAAAATGACAGTGGTGATGTTGAGAGATGAAAGCTTAGGAATTGAGGTCACTTGAGACGCCAAACCAATTACAACAATTGGACGCACTCGAGCTGGAATTCCACTTGGACAGGAGCCTCTATGGGTCGAAGAATGAATCCTTAAACTGATCGAGGATGGATTATTTGAGTTCACTCACTCATACAGACATCAATGGAAAATTCAAAAAACACAAGAAACCATCAATTTTTTAATATTCTTCTTTTTGCAAAAAAGGGTAAAAATAAAGGAAATTCCTTGCTAAAAGTCGACGTCATTTTTCTTTACTAAAGTCATGTTAGAGCCATATTAGTCGAGTGTTGGACACCCGGAGTGCCAAAACTTGGCATGGAGGGACACTTAAGTGCTAAAAGTTAGGAAATTGACATTTAAGTGTCAAAATCGGAGCAAAATGGATCACTTAAATATCAACGGCGAGAAAATCCGGCTAAAATGCTGATGTGGCGATTTTCCAGGGAAGTAAATGCAAAATAACGTCGTTTTGCACGTTGACGCGGTAAAAAATTAATATAAAAATTAATTAAATTAAATTTAAAACTAAATTTATTTAAAACATTTAAAAATACAAATATTGAAAAAAAAAAAAAAAAAAAAAAAGCCAAGGGAGGCGGCGACGGTGGGGGAGGTCGGGTGGCCTTGGCTAGGGGTCGGCGACCCCGGTCGATCGATGGCAAGGGTCGGCGGCCCTCGCTTGGTTTGGCCAAGAGTCACTACTCACCGCTTGCCGAGGTGACCCCCTAGCGGGCGGCGGCCCTTGGCTTGGCCGGGCGAGGGCTGTGGATCCCTGTCGCCCCAGATCTTGGTAAGGGCTCGTGGGACCTCGCCGCCGGTCGGCCAGGGTCGTCGGTCCCTGGCCAAGGCCCGTGACCTCGGCCGACCCTCCCCCACCTTTGCGGCCCTTCTCGGCGGCGGCGGCGAGGGCTTAGCCCTCGGCCGCCTTCTTCCTTTTTTTTTCTCCTCTCTTTTTTTTTTTTTTTTTTTTTTCATTCATTTAATTTTTTATAATTTAATTTAATTTAATTAATTTTTATATTAAAATTTAAATCCACGCCAAAACGATGTTGTTTTTGCGGTTTTTTGCTGAGTCAACTCTTCAACGAGCTACGTAAGCGAGAAAAATAATAAAAAATTGACATGTAAGATTTCCGACGAGATTCGCTAGAAGTGGTACTTAAGTGTCCTACTTTAATTGCCACTTTCTTAAATTTTGACACTTGAATATCCTTTTGTGTCAAGTTTTGACACTTGGGTGTACTTCTTCCCATATTAATCTCATTTGCTTTTCGCTGTTTATGTAACCAGCCACGTAAAATTTTTTATGTTAGTATTAGACGAGATAGGGCTATTGGTATTTGTTGAAATATATTTCAAATTTGAGATGTTTACGGAACCCGACTACATTGGATAAATGTCCAAGATTCAGCTCAAGTTATGCATTGGGTGCTTCTCTTGTCCAAGTTTGAACATTTGACCAGGAAGTGGGCGTGGACAAAACGAAGCAACGCGGGGCCGGGAGAAATTATAAATTAAAGGAAAAGAAAACAAAGTAAAATATATGGGTTTTCATTTGGCTAAGCACTAAGCCCCAGTGCCCTTTGTCGCCCCTCTCTCTCTCACCATGCGGCCGCCACGGGATATTTCGTGCGATGAAATGGGTCACACAGTGGGGTAGGGATGTACCAAAGGATCGTTCGAATTGGGAATTACCTTCACGGCACCGAATCGATCGGTTGGGTCCGGTTCCTGAGAGTGCTGGTTTGATTCCCTAGTCGACGGTTTGGTTCTTGATACCATGGATTTAGTTTATTGTTTTCGAGGAAAGAAGCTCGTAATTGAAAAATAAGATATTCAGATGGAAGCAAAAGATTTGTCTTGAGCTCTAAATTTATTTGTGGGTCATAAAAAAAAAAGTGATCTGTTCTATAGACCGATTTTAAGACGATTTTCAATTTTAGGAACCAGTCATTTTAGTCCAGTTCTCGATTTCACTCCACCTTGAAACTAGACCAGAGTGGAATTGAGAACCGGATTACTACCCCTACGGTGAAGGGTCTTCGTTAAGAGATCCGAATATATGATAGTTATTTGTGAATGCTTTCTGTTTAGATATAATTTAAATGTGAAGAAGCACTTGAACTTGCGAACGATTGTAAATTTTGATTTTCCGATTACGGTAAATTATTTGTTCTTAATTCTGCCCGTGATATTGACACTTAATATCGAACCGTGTAATTCTTTCATCGTTTATCGTTTATTTTTTCGAATAATTTTGAAGTGACATAAATTGTAAGATCGGGGGCAGCTTTTAGCATTGACATCACGGCAATATTAATGCTTGCGTAATTTGGAATTTTTAATGGCACGGGTATTAGTCGGTACACAATGGTCCTGATTTGAGAATTTTTAATGGTTTTTTTCCGGGAGTCTTCTGTCTCTTTGTTTCTACATTTTTGTTCCGCAGTGGCCGTCATGTTCTGTCAGGCAAACGTAACGCTTCTTTTCACGACAAAAAGAAAATTAAAAAAAAATAACGCATCTTTTCGACCAAAAAAGAAAAACATAACGCATCACCATCCCCATCAGCAGGGTTGACCGATCGTTCCGCCAATCGAAGGTCAGGGACACGAAGCGGAAGACGCGCGGATGTTGCCATCCGAGCCCGCCTTACCGTCCGACCCAGTTCTTCCTACACCATTCTCTTTACGGGTATCAAGTCGAAGTCCAGTATTCCAGCTCGTCTACTTCGCAGAGTATTCCGGCCTCAACGGAATCATTAGTCAGCTGATTCCCTCGTACAAAAGTCGCATCGAAGGAACTTGTCGTCAGGTGGGTCTTTATTCAACTTCCAAACCCACTATCCCATTTGCGGTAAGCAGATCCAACCTCTGTTTTTCCTTTTCTATCTTGTAGATGAAAAGTCGGGTTCCGTGCCTTTTCCTTTCATTTGCTTTGGAGGAGCATTTCGATGTTTACTTCCTGCGTGGTCCTTTGCCTTTGAAGTGCTCCGCTTTTCTCCCTGCAAGTGAGTCTGTTCTTGGATTCTTCGACTTTAAATTGAAGTTTGTTTGAGCAAACGAAGAGAAAAAAAGAACAAGATTGGAGAGTGAGTTCTTTTATTGCAGGCTGAGATCATTTTGATTTAGGTGGTCGATGTTCTAGGAGTCCAAATATACTGGTGGTTTGCATCAAAACATGATGTTAGGGTAGGGACTTTGATAGGGTATGAGTGAGGAGAATATATGACCATGGATCCTTCGTTCTTTGATTCCTCTGCTAGTATCAATGGAGATGATCGTCCCATGGATAGCCGTGCCTTTTCAACTAGTCCAGATCAATACCCGAGTCTCACAGACGGTTTCTTTTTGGATGACCCTTTCCTAGACCTTAATTCCTCAGATGGTTCTTTTCTTTCGAATAAACTGGACCCTGCAAATGATCTCCCTTCAAAACCTATAGACCTCGGTATTGGAGATTTAATGTTTCCCTCGACAAGCGGGATCTCAGATGGAGGTCCATTTGGTGCATCTATGAGCTCGAGTAGTGCCCTGAGTTTAGGGGGAGATTCGCTCCCCATTGGGGGACACTGACTCATCGGATCCTGTTCTAAAGTACATAAGTCAGATGCTTATGGAAGAGAACATGGAGGAGCAACCGTGGGAATTTGCTGATCAGGTTGCTCTGCAGAATGCTGAAAAGTCATTGTACGATGCCCTTGGTCAGCATTCAGAGGTGTCTGATCAGAGCCCCTCACAGCGTGTTTTAAGCCATAATATCGAGAGCCCAAATAGCAACCTTTCTGGAAGTAGCAGTGCTTGTGGAAGCCGCGATGCTACAAGCGTTACTGTTAGCTCTAGCGACTCAGCTGATGCTAATATTCTTTACACGATCGAAGAACATGGCCATGCTGTGCAGGAAAATTCTGACCTGGACTTCCCATCAAACGTGGATTCCAGTTCACGGTTGTTGTCCAATTCTTCAAGCAGCATCACAAACTATGATGATGGGTCTGAGGAATCTTTGCACGAGCTTCTTGTCAAGAGCATTTTCACTGATAGTGAGTCTATGCTTCAGTTCAAGAAAGGATTAGAGGAGGCCAGCAAGTTCCTTTCTACAAACAATCAATTAGGAATTAACCCAGAGGACAGCAAACCGCCATCGGAAACAGAGAAAGGAACCCTGAGAATGCGCATCAATGAGGAGATCAACATGAGGCGCTCAACTGATGGATTCAAGGGATTAAAAAATCACAAGAGGGACGAGGACGCTTTTGAGGAAGGCAGGGCCAATAAGCAAACAGCCTTGTATACAGAGGAGAGTGAATTTTCCGATTTGTTTGATAAGGTGTTGCTATGCAGCGAAAATGGTGAGGCTATGTGTTCTGGCGATCAATCTGTGGAGACACAGCTGAGCAAAGACATACGACCACAAAGGAACAAGCGCGGTTCCAATAGAGGTAGGGGTCGTGGCAAGAAGCAGGGAAGTGAGTATACTGTTGACTTGAGAACTCTTCTGATTCTCTGTGCACAAGCCATCTCTACTAGTGACTTCAGGACCGCTAATGAATTGTTGAAGCAGATTAGAGAGAACTCTTCTCCATCTGGGGATGCCTCGCAAAGACTGGCCCATTACTTTGCCAACGGGCTAGAGGCCCGATTGGTGGGCAACGAGCCTCGAACGCAACACTTCATTTCAAGTCTTGTCGCCAGGAGGACCTCAGCAGCCGATCTCTTGAAAGCTTACCACCTTCATATCTCGACATGTCCGTTTCTTAAGTTATCCATTTGCTTTGCAAATTACATGATTTTGAGATTTGCAGAGAAAGCCACTACCTTACATATAATAGATTTTGGCTTTGCATTTGGTTTTCAATGGCCAATCCTCGTACAGAAGCTCTCTGCTCGATCAGGAGGGCCCTGTAAATTGCGCATCACAGGGATAGAGCTTCCACAGGCTGGTTTCCGCCCGTCAGAAAAACTAGAGGAGACAGGTCGTCACTTGGAGAAGTTTTGCGAGCGTTTTAATGTCCCTTTTGAATTCAATTGCATAGCATCGAAGAATTGGGAATCCATCAAACTCGAGGATCTCAAGATTCAAAGCAATGAGACAGTTGCTGTGAATAGTTTAGATCGGTTTAGGAATCTCCTTGATGAGACAGTTGGGGAAAACTGTCCACGGGATGCTGTGTTGAATCTAATTCAGCAAATTAAACCGGATATTTTTGTTCATACTGTACGTAGCGGCTCCTACAATTCGCCCTTTTTTGCGACAAGATTCCGAGAAGCACTGTTTCATCTTTCTGCATTTTATGATATGTGTGATGCTAGTTTAGATGGTGACAGCAAAGAGAGGTTTATTTTTGAGAGAGAAATGTATGGCCAGGAAATTATGAATGTCATAGCATGCGAAGGTTCGGAAAGGGTTGAGAGGCCAGAAACATACAAGCAGTGGCAGGTTCGTCATATGAGGGCTGGGTTTAAGGCTCTTCCTCTGGACCAAGAGCTCATGAAGTTGTTCAGGAGTAAGATGAAAGCATGTTACCACAAGGATTTTGCGCTTGATGAAGATGGCAACTGGATGCTGCAAGGTTGGAGAGGTCGGATTATTTATTGCTCCTCCTGTTGGGTGCCCACTTAGGATGGCTCCAAAAGGAATATTTTCTGTCATGATCCGTTCATTGCAGGGATTCTTCCCTGGTTGACAGGTCTAGGCATTTTATTAGAGTAGCTCAGACTCTATTGATTTCCCACTCTTTCTGTTTGTACATGTATATATTTAATTGCAAACAATTTTGAATCTGCAATGTTGTCTTACTGTTTATCAAGATAGGAAGATAAAATTGACAGCTTCTATGCCGCACCACATTGCGAATTTTGCAGATAGTTTGTCGTGATTTGTCTATCCTGTATCTCACAAGTTCTGCAAGTAACAAGGCTGCTCGAAGCTGATAATGGATGTGGGTGCAGGATTATCATGTACGGTCTGTACTGTTCGCTTGATGGCTCTGTTGTTTACTAGTATCCTATCGTACCGCAAGCTGTTTAGCTTTTTGAGAACTTGAGTACCCAAGGTGGGCTCATAAAGGATGATGTTTCCACATGTGATGCAGTCAAATTGTTCTCATGCCAAAGTTGTTTTTGTCTTCAAGCGAACTCAAGGGCAATTGAACTTCTGGATCCTTTCTGGCATTCTAGCATTGTTTTTGTATCTCTGTTTTGTATGGGTCAATTGCTGGTTTATATACAAGGGAGATCAAGTATGTGATTAAACTAGCTTTTGTAGGTATAATGGAATTCCCATGCAATTCAGTCTGTCAATAAATTGTTTCATTTACACCGCTGTCTGATAGATGGGGGGAGGGGGATGAGGTTGATTTGATCTGCAAAAGTTCTAGCTTTTCTGCATTTTAATTAAGCATAACCATCCATTGGGAGGTAACAGCTAATCCTAAAGTTTAATGAGCAAATATCTTAGTGGGTGTGCCCACATGTTGCCAGTTGCTTGCTATAATAAGCTCCCATGATGGGAAGATCACATTAATTAGCACTTAATGGTTTCCTTTCCTTCAAAATCCAAGACTCATTTTCCAATCTATTTCTTGATAAAATAAACAGAAATATTTATGCAGTGAATCAATATTGCATAGTTTCAATTGCTACATAGTTTTGGAATCACAACCATTGATGTAAAAGAATGAGATACTGATTGCCATGATTTTTCTTCTTATTAATGTTGTTAAATATCATAGAATGCTATTCAATTATATTAATTTGTTTTGGCTTGATGAAATTTTTTTCTTAATAATTGATATAATAAAATCAACATGTGTGAATAAATAGAAGTAGTTTCTTTTCCTCCAAAATCTAAGATTCATTTTCCAATCTATTTCTCATTAAAATAAATAGAAATATTCATGCAGTGAATCAATATCGCACAATTTTAATAGCTACACAGTTTGGAATCATGGCCATGGATGTAGAAGAATGAGACACTTGCTATGTTTTTTTCCCTTCCTACTAATGTTGTTAAATATCGCAGAGTGCTATTCAATTTTGTTAATTTATTCTATTTTGTCTTGCTTGAATTGATGTAATAAAATCAACGGATGTGAATAAACATAAATAGTTTCTTTTCCTCCAAAATCTAAGATTCATTTTCCAATCCATTTCTCAATAAAATTAACACAAATATTTATGCAGTGAATCAATATCGCATAGTTCCGATAGCTACACGGTTTTGGAATCGTGGCCATAGATTTAAGGGAATGAGACACTAACCACTATATTTTTTTCTTCCTACTAATGTTGTTAAACATCATAGAATGCTATTCAATTACATTAATTTATTCTGTTTTGTCCTACTTGATGAAAAGTTGTTCTTACTAATCAATGTAATAAAATCAACATGTGTGAATAAACATAAATAGTTTCTTTTCCTCCAAAATCTAAGATTCATTTTCCAATATATTTCTCAATAAAATAAACATAAATATTTATGCAGTTGATCAATATTGCATAGTTTCAATAGCTACACAGTTTTGGAATCATGGTATTGATGTATGAGAATGAGACACCGACTGTTATATTTTTTTCTTTCTATTAATGTTGTTAAATATCGTAGAATGCTATTCAATTACATTAATTTATTTTGTTTTGTCTTGCTTGATGAAAAGTTTTTCTTAATAATCTATGTAATAAAATTTAAATTTACTAAATATATGGTCATGATTTTCTAGGGATTTATGGTTCGGAGTGCAAAAATCTTGACAATGCTGATGGAATTGCATAGTTTTTTCCCCATGCGGTGCCGTCGAAGTTAGGCTTAGGAGAAGCCTCTAGCTAGACCTTTAACCAGTAACGCTAGGTCCCATTTTCGTGATGCAGATTTTGACCATATTAAAAGTAGAAACTGATATCCACATGCGCTTTTAAGGACAAAAAAAATCCCAAATTCATCTAATTTGAAAGATGGAAAAATAACATTAAAAATCCCAAATTATACTAATTATGACAACATGCTCAATCACAGTTCCTTTTAAAATTGCTGTTGGAGTACTGACGATGAAAGGTTGTAGTGAAAAACAACGGTTTATTGGGAAATAATTTGATGTGGCTAGGAAACAAAAATGACATCGTTTTGGTTGCTAAAGTTGATTTCGAGCAAAAATTAGGTTTTCATCTCTCTCCCCCCATTCATGGTGATGTTGAGGGATGAAAGCTTAGGAATTAAGGTCACCGAGACGCTAGATCAATCACAATAATTGGACACACTAGAGCTTGAATTCCAATTAGAGAGGGGCATCCATAGGTCGAAGGATGAGTTGTTAAGCTGAATGAGGATGGATTATTCAGGATCATTCACCTATACAAACATCAATGGAAAATACAAAGCACACAAGAAATTATCAATTTTCTTATATTCTTCTTTTTGTGAAAAAAGGTAAAAATGAAAGAAATAATGCCTTGCTAAAAAACCTCATTTTTTCTTCACTAAAGTCATGTCGGATTCATATTAGTCTCGTTTGCTTTTCATTGTCTATGCGACTAGCCACGTAACATTTTTGACAATGGTATCAGATGAGATCAAGGCAGGCTATTGATATTTGTTAAAATATATTTTGAGTATGAGCCTAAACGGAACCGACCTGATACATGATTGGATAAATGTGCGAGATTTAGCACAGGTTATGCACTGATTATTCTCTTGTCCAAGTTCGAACATTTGACCAGGAAGTGGGCGTGGACGAAAGGAAGCAACGTGGGGCCAGGAGAAATTAGAAAAAGAAAAGAAAGCAAAGTAAAATACATAGGTTTTCTTTCGGCTAAGCCCTACGTCGTCCCTTTCCCACCATGTAGCCGCCGCGGGTTCCTTCGTGCAATGCAAAGAGCCACGTAGTGAAGCAAAGGTCTGCAAAAAGGAATGGATGGTTGAATCCAGTTCTCGATAGTGTTGGTCTAATTTTCGATTCCAGAAGGTTTGTTCCTAATTCTAAGGGAACTAGATTTGGATTAGATTGATTATGTATACATTTTTTTTTATTATTTTAAAAAAATTAATGGATTTAGTTTATTTTTTCCAGGAACTAGGTGCCTGTAATTGGAAAATAAGAAATATGGATGCAAGTAAAAGATTTGTCTTGAGTTATGTATTTGTTTTCAAGTAATGTTTTGGACAATTAAATATTCGGATGAAACATAAAAAGAAAATTGTGATTGGTTCTATTGGATCGGATTAGACCGATGGTCAAGTCCGATTCCCTAATCTTAGGACCAATCGGTCCAGTCCTTGGTTCCCAATTTTGGGAACTGGACCAGTAACTATCACCCCTATAGTGATGGGTGTTCCTTAAGAGACGAGGATCATAGACACAAACAAGACATGCCTAGGAAAGGAAAAGAAGTTGAAAGGTATGAGAAGAGATGTAGATACATGATATTTATTTGTAAACACTTTGAGTAAAACTTGAGCTTGCGAATGACTATAAATTTTGATTCTCCCATTATGATGGAGTTTTTGCTACTAATTCTCCCATGATATTGACACTTGATACCAAATCACGTAAATCTTTTGATTCCTTTATCGTTTCTCGTTTATTTTCTCGAGTAATTTTGCAGTGATATAAATGGTAAGATCCCGACTAGCTTTCACATTGACATTACAACAATATTAATGCTTACGTAATTTGGAGTTTTTAATAGCATGGGTATTAATCGGTACACAGTGGTCCTGATTTGAGTATATTTAGTGGTTTTTTTCCGGGAGTTTTCTGTGTCTTTGTTTCTACATTTTCGTCTCGCAGCGGCCGTCATTTACTTGCTGGTAAACCTAACGCATCTTTTTATGACAAAAAAACATAAGGCCTCTTTTTGCGACAGGAAAAATAAGTGACGCATCTTTTCGACAGAAAAAAAGCATAACGCATCATCATTTGCAGCTCGTCAAAGCGGGACTTATGGTTGACCGATCGTTCCGCCGATCGAAGGTCAGGTACACCGTACACGCAGCGGAAGACGCGCGGACGGAGACCATCCGGGCGCGCCTTATTGTCCGACCCAGTTCTTCCTACACCATTCACTTTACGGATATCCAGTCGAAGTCGAGTATTCCAGCTCGTCTACATCGTGGAGTATTCCGACCTTCACGCATTCATTAGTCAGCTGATTCACTCGTACAAGAATCGCATCGAAGGAACTTGTCATCAGATGGGTCTTTATTCAGCTTCCAAATCCACTTTCACATTTGTGGTTTGCAGATCCAACCTTTGTTTTTCCTTTTCTATCTTGTAGATGAAAAATCGGGTTCCGTGCGTTTTCTTTTCATTTGCTTTGGAGGAGCATTTCGATGTTTACTTCCCGCGTGGTCCTTTGCCTTTGAAGTGCTCCGCTTTTCTCCCGGCAAGTGATCCGTCTGTTCTTGGATTCTTTGACTTCAAATCGAAGTCGTTTGAGCAAACGAAGAGAAAAAGATGATTGGAGAGCGAGTTCTTTTGTTGCAGGCTGAGAGCATTTCAATTTAGTCGGTCGATGTTCTGGGAGTCCAAATATACTGGTGGTTTGCATCAAAACATGATGTTAGGGCAGGGACTTTGATAGGGTATGAGAGAAGAATATATGACCATGGATCCTTTGTTCTTTGATTCCTCTGCTCGTATCAATGGAGATGATCATCCCATGGATAGCCGTACCTTTTCAACTAGCCCAGATCAATACCCGAGTCTCACAGATGGTTTCTTTTTGGATGACCCTTTCCTAGACCTTAATTCCTCAGATAGTTCTTTTCTGGACCCTGCAAATGATCTCCCGTCAAAACCTATAGACCTCGGTATTGGAGATTTAATGTTTCCCTCGACAAGCGGGATCTCAGATGGAGGCCCATTTGGTCCATCTATGAACTCGAGTAGTGCCCTGAGTTTAGGGGGAGATTCGCTCTCCCCATCCGGGGACACTGACTCATCGGATCCTGTTCTAAAGTACATAAGTCAGATGCTTATGGAAGAGAACATGGAGGAGCAACCGTGGGAATTGGCTGACCAGGTTGCTCTGCAGAATGCTGAAAAGTCATTGTACGATGCCCTTGGTCAGCATTCAGAGGTGTCTGATCAGAGCCCCTCACAGCGTGTTTTAAGCCATAATCTCGAGAGCCCAAATAGCAACCTTTCTGGAAGTAGCAGTGCTCGTGGAAGCCACAATGCTACAAGCGTTACTGTTAGCTCTAGTGACTCAGCTGATGCTAATATTCTTTACACGATCGAAGAACATGGCCATGCTGTGCAGGAAAATTCTGACCTGGACTTCCGGTCGAACGTGGATTCCAGTTCACGGTTGTTGTCCAAATCTTCAAGCAGCCTCACAAATTATGATGATGGGTCTGAGGAATCTTTGCACGATCTTCTTGTCAAGAGCATTTTCAGTGATAGCGAGTCTATGCTTCAGTTCAAGAAAGGATTAGAGGAGGCCAGCAAATTCCTTCCTACCAACAATCAATTAGGAATTAACCCAGGGGACAGCAAACCGCCATCAGAAACAGAGAAAGGAACCCCAAGAATGCGCATCAGTGAGGAGATCAACATGAGGCGCTCAACTGATGGATTCAAGGGAATAAAAAATCACGAGAGGGACAAGGATGCTTTTGAGGAAGGCAGGGCCAATAAGCAAACAGCCTTGTATACAGAAGAGAGTGAGTTTTCCGATTTGTTCGATAAGTTGTTGCTATGCAACGAAAATGGTGAGGCTATGTGTTCCGGTGATAAATCTGTGGAGACAGGGCTGAGCAAAGACATACGGTCACAAAGGAATGTGCACGGTTCCAATAGAGGTAGAGGCCGTGGCAAGAAGCAAGGAAGTGAGAATACTGTTGACTTGAGAACTCTTCTGATTCTCTGTGCACAAGCCATCTCTACTAGTGATTTCAGGACTGCTAATGAATCGTTGAAGCAGATTAGGGAGAACTCTTCTCCATCTGGGGATGCCTCTCAAAGACTGGCCCATTACTTTGCCAATGGGCTAGAGGCACGATTGGTGGGCAGTGGGACTCGAACGCAACACTTCTTTTCTAGTTTTGTTGCCAGGAGGACCTCAGCAGCCGATATCTTGAAAGCTTACCACCTTCACATTTCAACATGTCCGTTTAGTAAGTTAACCATTTGCTTTGCAAATTACATGATTTTGAGATTTGCAGAGAAAGCCACTACCTTGCATATAATAGATTTTGGCATTGGATTTGGTTTTCAATGGCCAATCCTCATCCAGAGGCTCTCTTCTCGATCAGAAGGGCCCTGTAAATTGCGCATCACAGGGATAGAGCTTCCACAGGCTGGTTTCCGCCCATCAGAAAAACTAGAAGAGACAGGTCGTCATTTGGAAAAGTGTTGTGAGCGTTTTAATGTCCCTTTTGAATTCAATTACATAGCATCGAAGAATTGGGAATCCGTCAAACTCGAGGATCTCAAGATTCAAAGCAATGAGACAGTTGCTGTGAATAGTTCAGATCGGTTTAGGATTCTCCTTGATGAGACAGTTGGGGACAACTGTCCACGGGATGCTGTGTTGAATCTAATTTGGCAGATTAAACCAGATATTTTTGTTCATGCTGTATCTAACGGCTCCTTCAATGCGCCCTTTTTTGCGACAAGATTCCGAGAGGCACTTTTTCATCTTTCCGCAGTGTATGATATGTTTGATGCTATTTTAGATAGCAAAAGCAATGAGAGGTTGGTTATTGAGAGAGAGTTCCATGGACGGGAAATTATGAATATTGTAGCATGTGAAGGTTCGGAAAGAATTGAGAGGCCGGAAACGTACAAGCAATGGCAGGTTCGTCATTTGAGGGCTGGATTTAAGGCGCTTCCTCTGGACCAAGAGCTCATGAAGTTGTTCAGGGGTAAGATGAAAGAATGGTACCACAAGGATTTTGCGCTTAATGAAGACGGCAACTGGATGCTGCAAGGCTTGGAGAGGTCGGATTATTTATGGCTCCTCCTGTTGGGTGCCCATTTAGGATGGCTCCAAAAGGAATATTTTCTGTCGGATCTGTTCATTGCAGGGATTCTTCCCTGGTTGACAGGTCAAGGCATTTTATTAGAGTAGCTCAGAATGTACTGATTTCCCACTCTTTCTGCTCGTGCATGTATATTTTTAATTGCAAACAATTTTGAATCTGCAATGTTGTCTTACTGATTATTGTCTTACTGTTTATCAAGATAGGAAGATTGACATTTACGCCGCACCACATTGCCGAATTTTGCAGATAGTTTGTCGTGATTTGTCATTCTGTATCTCACAAGTTGGCGCTTCCTCTGGACCAAGAGCTCATGAAGTTGTTCAGGGGTAAGATGAAAGAATGGTACCACAAGGATTTTGCGCTTATTGAAGACGGCAACTGGATGCTGCAGGCTTGGAGAGGTCGGATTATCATTGGCTCCTCCTGTTGGGTGCCCATTTAGGATGGCTCCAAAAGGAATGTTTTCTGTCATGATCTGTACATTGCAGGGATTCTTCCCGAGTCAACAGGTCAAGGATTTTATTAGAGTAGCTCAGAATGTACCTATTTCCCGCTCTTCTGTTTGTGCGTGTATCTTTCTAATTGCATAACAGTTTTGAATCTGCAATGTTTTCTTACTGTTTATCAACCCTTGAGATAGGAAGATACATTTTGCAGCTTTTGCCGATAATGTGTTTTGTCTATCATATATCTCACAAGTTCTGTGAGTAACATGGCAGCTCGAAGCTGATAATGGGTATGGATGCGCAATTATTGTGTACGGTTTGTGCTTTTCGCCTGGTGTCTCTGATGTTTACTAGTATCCTATAATACTGAAAGCTGTTTAGCTCTTTGAGAGCTTGATTATCCAAGATGGGGCTCATTAAGGATGATGTTTCCACACGTGATGCAGTCAAATTATGCTCATGCAAAAGTTGTTCCTGTATTCAAGGGAACTTAAGGGCAATTGAACTTCTGGGTACTTCGTGGCATGCGGGCATTTTATTTGTATCTCGGTTTTGTCTTCCTGTCAAGAAATTTGGATGGGTCAATTGTAGGTTTATACACAAGGGAGATCAAGTATGTGATTAAACTAGTTATTGTAGATATAATTGAATTCTCATGCAATTCAGTTTGTCAATAAATTGTTTTATTTACACCAACGACTGATAAATGATTTTTTTTTTTAAGGGTGGTTTGATATTGATTTGATCTGCAAATGCGTAGCTTTTCTACATTTTAATTGAGTATAATTATGCACACGTAGCAGGGTAGAGCTAATCCTAAAGTTTGATGAGAAATATCTGTTTTAAACTAGTGGGCGTACGCGCAAGTTGCCACGTCCTCGCAATAATAAGTTCAGATAATTTAAAGATAACATTAATTAGGACTAAATAATGTGTTTTCCTCCAAAATCTAATTTAGATTCAATTTTCCAATCTATATCAATAAAATAAATAGAAATATTTATGCAGTGAATCTATATTGCATAGTTTCAAATGGTCATTGATGTATAGAATGAGACACTAACTGCCATGTTTGTTTCTTCTTAATAATGTTGCCAAGTATCCTAGGACGCTATTCAATTAGATTAGTTTATTCTGGGCGTTCCCGCCTGATGAATTTTTCTTTTTATTTTTAATAATCGATGTGATGAAATTGACACGTATTTAATTTAAATTTACTAAATAAATGGTCATGATTTTTCTAGGTCTATGGTGCGGATGTGTAAAAATCTTGACAATGCTGATGGAATTGCATAATTCTACTGATGGGGTGCCGTTGAAGTTAAGCTTAGGAGAAGCCTCTAGCTAAGTGGTGCTAGGTCACCTATTTCGTGATGCAGCTTTTGACCAATTCTAAAGTAGAAACCTGATAACTTTATAATAATAGAGTTATTTTATTTATTTTAGGTAACAAATATGGTACTTTGTAATGTAATATTCCTTAGAAAATATTTGGATTTCCTTCTATATATCCAAATATTCATTGTTTATGGAGAAAATAAGGAAAAAGGGCAAAAGAAAGAAAGAAAAATTATGTGATTCATGACTTCAAGTAAAAAAACGTTGGAAGATGGATACTAAATTAAGGATTCTACAATTTATTCCTTGAATTTATGCGAAAAAATAAGCAAGTGCATTTTGTTAGGATTCTTGAATATATCCTATATATATGATAATAGAAATAGCTAAGTTTTTGGCTTTATTAGATCATTTTTTAATTGCTTTGGGAGTTTTTTGAGTCTGAAGAGAAAAAAAAGCGATGACAGAATTCTTCTTCTTTGATTCAAAATGTTGGCTTTAATTCATATTTTTGTTTCTTCTTCTACAATGTTCTAATCTTCTTTTGTTAGGGCTACGATGTAACCACGATGATGTGAATTTTATGATTTTTATGCACGCAAGTGATTTTATTCATGTGAGTTACATATTACCGTGCTTAATGTTTTTAAGTGATTGACCACCACTCAAATGATCTGAAATGCATATTTGAGACTGAGAAGTCATGATATGCAATTGCTTATTATAGTATATAACCGTGAATTAAACATGGATAGATATATACAATATTATTTGTGTAGCTTTCGATGATAAGGTGATTCAAAATACTCATTATAGGCCAGAAATATTAATAGATTTGAATGCACTTATGTTTATTTATATAGTGAATTAATAAACTGAATAGGTTTGCTATACTTAGAAATATGATAGTAAATAGATTAGGAAATTCGGCTATCATATGTTTAATATCATTCTTATATGCATAATAATATGAAACTCATATATAGTGATTATAGTGAAATTGGATGTTTTAACATATTTATCTGATTGATTTATTGCATTTAGTCTCCAATTTTTGTTGTTAAGGTTTTTAGTTTTAATTTATTTATAATTCTATTTTGATATGTTAGATAAATTTTAGAATTAATTTATTTTTAGTATTTAATTTGTTGATTAATTATTGATCTCCGTGGAATGACACTCTTTCTTATCATTATATTACTTGTTTGACACGTTCACTTATATTTAGAATTTTACGAAAAAGTTGTTGGCATCGTTGTCGGGGATTGTTAGTTTAATTTTAATTAATGATACTGGATAATTCTAAATTAAATCTAACTTTTGTTTTGTTTTTTTTTTTTTTTTTTTGGGTGTACATCAGTTTATGACACGTAGTTAACAAGGGCAACTTGTTGAGTTTGATTCAGAAATCAAAGGTACATTTAAAAGGTGACTAAGATAACAGAGAAATTACGCTAAGAAGATGGCAGATGGTGAGAATGAAAATCTGTGTGGACTCTTGAAAGATTATGTTGCGCCGATAGTTCAAGGCACCACATCAAGTATTAGGAAAACTACAATTCAAGCAAACAACTTTGAGATTAAGTCATCACTCATTTAGAAGCTTTAACAATTAGTGCAATTTAGTGGGCTATCAAGTGATGATCCAAATACTCACATCGATGCTCTTCTTAAAACTTTTGACACCACTAAATATAATGGAGTTACAGATGATGTTATTTGATTGAGATCATTTCCATTTTCTTAGAGACAAAGCTAAGAGTTGGCTTTCTTCTCTTCCTGCAGGATCGATCACTACATGGAATGATATGACTTAGAAATTTCTTAGCAAGTTCTTTCCATCTACAAAGTTTGTAAAGATGTGTAACGGTATTACTAATTTTATGTAGATGGAGAATAAATCATTACATGAAGTATGGGAAAGATTCAATAAATTTCTTAGGAGATGTACACATCACGTACTACCCATATGGATGTAGGTACAAATTTTTTTATAATAGATCTAGTACAAAATCTTCATTCTATGATTGATACAGTTGCATGGGAAACTCTAAATAATAAAACACCATAAGAAGCCTACAATCTATTAGAAGAGATGGTGTCCACTAGTTATCAGTGGCCTAGTGAGAAGTTACCGATGCGAAAAACTAGCGGAGTTCATGAAGTTGATGCTTTTGCTACATTGCTGCACAATTTGAAGCACTCAACAAAAAGCTAGATAACGTGAGTATTTCGGCCATGAAAATTTAGAATTTGACATGTAATTTTTGTGGTGGAGGACATGTTAGCATAAAATGTTAGGTAGGTAACCCTTTTTCACAACTTAATACAAATGCTAACTTTGTTGGGAATTTTAACTGGTCACAAAATAATCCCTACTCTAACACCTAGATGGCATAACCATCCAAATTTTTTATATAGTAATCGAAATATGATGAGATCATTGCCAAGGTTCAAACAATCAAAAGAGATAAAGTCAAATTTGGAAGATGTAGTCACCAAACTTGCTAACACTACTCATGACTTTATCAAGAGCATGCATGTGGGATTTCAAAATCAAGATGCTTGAATAAAAAATTTGCAGATGTAAGTGGGTTAATTAGCAAACAGAGAGACAACAGGGTTCTTTACCTAGCAACATAGAGAAAAATCCAATTGAAAACATAAAGGTTATAACCTTGAGAAGTAGTAAAAAAGTGGGAGAAGAAGATGCCAAATAAGAGATTTTTAGAGACAAAGAACAGGAGATTAATAAACAACCAAAGGAGGCGGGCAAGAGCAAAATTTTTCCTAATAATCCCAAGATATATGTGCTAGCAATTCCATTCCTCAACGACTCCAGCAGCATAAAATAGATAAGCAATTTTCTAAATTTCATGATGTATTTAAAAAATTGCACATTAACATTCCTTTTGCAAATGCTTTGGCGCAAATGCCTAGATATACAAAATTTTTGAAGGAGATTTTGGCAAACAAAAGGAAAATGGAGGATTATGAAACTATGAAGTTGAATGAGGAGTGTTTAGCCATCCTACAAAACAATTTACCTCCAAAATCAAAAGATCTGGGGAGTTTTACTGTTCCTTGTACTGTTGGAGATTCTTTCTTTGAAAAAGTATTGTGTGATTTAGGTGCAGGCATTAGTCTAATGCCTTATTCAGTTTTCAAGAAGTTAGGATTGGGCAAGGTAAAAGCAACCACAGTATCACTTCAACTTACTGATCATAGTAATTATATTTTCTTCTTTGACATATTTGATGGAGCAGAAATTGCTCGGAGTATTGGCAGAGCATAAGGGTATAAATGGATGGAAAATAGCCGATATCAAGGGAATTAGCCCTTCACTTTGCATGCACAAAATTTTGATGGAAAAACAATACAATCCCACTATCCAACCTCATAGGCATTTGAACCCAAAGATATAAGAAGTAATGGAAGTTGAGGTAATTACACTACTTGATGCAGGTATCATCTATCTTATCTTTGATAGTTCCTAGGTAAGTCTCATGCAAGTTGTGCCAAGAAAATGAGGTATGATTGATTCTAACTAGAGCAATTACTAGGTGGTGTGTGGGGATGAATTACAGAAAATTGAATGATGGCACTACAAAAGATCACCTGCCTTTGCCATTTATTGATCAGATGTTGGAAAGACTTGCATAACATGAGTTTTATTACTTTATTGATGGATATTCGGTGTATAATTAAATTCCCGTTGCACTAGAAAATCAAGAGAAGACTACTTTCACTTGTCCCTATGATGCTTTTACTTTTAGAAGAATGCCCTTTGATCTTTGTAATGCACCAGGTACTTTTTTTAGAGATGCACGATGACTATTTTTTCTGATATGATTGAAAAAAATATTGAGATTTTCATGGATAATTTTTCCAATCATTTGATTCTTGTTTAAATAATTTGGCTTTGATCTTATAAATATGTGAGGAGACTAACCTTATTTTGAATTTGGTGAAATGTCACTTCATGGTGCAAGAAGGAATAATGCTCTAGTATAAAATTTCTCGAAATGGAACAGAAGTTGATCAAGCCAAAATAGAGGTAATTGCAAAATTGCCTCCACCAACATCTGTGAAACTTGTCAGTGGATTTTTGGGGTATGCAGGACTCTACATGTGGTTAAAAAATATTTTTTAAAAATTGCTAAAATTCTTTCTAATCTTTTGGAAAAAGATGTTTCTTTTAATTTTTCTGATGAATGCTTACAGGTTTTTAACATTTTAAAGGAGAAGTTAGTGTTAGCACCAATTATGGCAGCACTAGATTGAGGTTTACCTTTTGTGCTGATGTGTGATGTTAGTGATTCTGCAGTGGGAGCTATTTTGGGACAAAGGAAAAATGGAGTTTTTCAAATCATATACTATGCTAGTCGAACCTTGTCAAGTGTACAATTAAATGATTCAACAACAGAGAATGAACTTTATGTGGTAGTTTTTGTTTTTGATAAATTTCGTACTTATTTAATTGGCTAAAAAATTATGGTTTATTCTGACCACTCTGTTATTAAGTCTTTGCTTGAAAAAAAGAATCAAAACCCTAGTTAATCAAGTGGATTCTATTATTGCAAGAATTTGATTTGGAAATCAAAGATAAGAAGGGGATTGAAAATCTAATTGTGGATCATTTATGAAGAATTACGAATTTAAGGGAAGAGGTAAGATCAATTTTGGAAGAGTTCCCTGATGAGAAATTTTTTCCCATCAAATCCACAAAATTTTTTTGGTATGCTGACTTTATGAATTATTTGGTAAGAAATGTTCTTTCTCCTGAATTATCATATCAATAGAAAGAAAATTCTTTTCTAATGTTAAAAATTATTTTTGAGAAGAGCCTTTCTTGTTTAAAATATGTGCAGATTGGGTCATAAGGAGATTGTTCCAAACTAAGAGAGGGCAAGCATTCTACATCATTGATCGAGAGGCAGGTAGCCATTTTGGTACCACCAAAACTGCAATTAAGATTTTATAATTTGGATTTTATTGGCCCACACTTTTTAAAGATGCATACTCCTACGTAACTTCATGTGATAGGTGTTAGAGAACTAAAAAAATTTAAAAAATGAGATATCTTTAAATAATATTATTGTGTGTAAATTATTTGATATTTGGGGTAGTGATTTTATGGGACCATTTACAATTTCTTATGGGAATCTATACATTTTAGGGGTTGTGGAATATGTGTCTAAGTGGGTAGAGGCTGTAGCATTGCTAACAAATAATGCTAAGGTTGTGGTCAAATTCTTGAAGAAAAATATTTTTTACTCGATTCAACACTTCTAAGGCAATCATAAGTGATAGGGGGAACATTTTTACAACAAATAGTTTGAAGCACTTTTGAGTAAGTAGGCGTTACGCACAAAGTTGCAACCTCTTATCATCCTCAAAATAGAGGTTAAGTAGAAGTTTCAAATAGGGAAATCAATAGAATTTTAGAAAAAACAGTAAATGCTTCTAGGAAAGATTGGTCAATAAAACTTGATGATACACTTTGGGCTTATAGGATGGTGTTCAAGAATCTAATTCAAATGACTCCTTTTAGGCTAGTGTTTGAGAAGGCTTGTCACTTACTAGTGGAATTAGAACATAAAGCATATTTGGCATTAAAATTTTGAATTTTGACACGCAATCTGCAAGTGAAGAAAGATTGTTGCAACTGAATGAATTGGAAGAATTTCACAGTGAGGCCTATGAAAATTATGAGTTGTGTAAGGAGCGTACAAAAAGATGGTATGAGAAACACATATTTAGAAGAGAGTTCAAAATTGGTAAAAGAATTTTACTTTATAATTCTCCTCATAATTTTTTTTTCAGGAAAGTTACAATCTTGATGATTTGATCCTTTTATAGTCACATTAGTATTCCTATATGGAATAGTTGAAGTTGCGTATGATACCGAGGACGCGTTCAAGGTGAATGGTCAATGTTTGAAGCCCTACTTTGAATGTGATTACAATAAGTAGAAGACCACCACTAAATTTCATCATTCAGAATAGTGACATTTGAGATAGTTTGGCTAAAAACTATAAACCAAGCGCTTCTTGGGAGGCAATCCAAACATTTTTATTATGTTTCTTCATTTATTATTATGTTTAATTTTTGCAAAAAAAAAAAAAAAAAAAAAAAAGATTATTTTTTTGCTATTTTATCCAAGTAAGTTTTCTTTTTTGAGGAATCACGTTTTAAGAATTTTGTCATCAAGGCCATCCATGGACACATCCTACAACAAGGAGAGTTTTTTTGTTCCTATTTTTCCTTTTCACATTGAGGACAATGCTTCACTCAAGTTTGGGGGAGACAAAATTTTTGCTAAATGTAATTTTTTTTATTATGATTGCATTTCTTATTGTGAATTTTTGCGATTCTTAGGAAAATTTAAATTTTGTTTGAATTTGCAACTGATGTGTGAGTTAATTTTAATTCTGATTATGTTGATCCATTTACTAGCACTAAAAGTCCTTAATTTTTGAATTGTGTGTAAATATAGAAAACATTCATGCAAGTACGTGATTTTCTTAGATCTCACTGAAATCTTAGAATTTGTTTGATTTTCTCTTAAGGCGAAATCTAAGTTACTGAGAAAATGATTTAGGCAATTTTTGGATCGATTGAGCCTTTCTTGCCAACTCTATTTATTTATCCATAGTCACCCCGTTGAGCCTTAATTATTATCCAATTTTCATTGACATCCATATATGTTTATCTTAGCTTTTATTAAATTATATCATTGTCCTATGCCCCATGAACACATTGATTTTTTTTGGATAAAATTTTATTTTTTAGCCTAATAACAATTTGGGAGAAAGGATGGAGCATGAAAAAAAAAAAAAAAATTGAATGCTATGGTTGTTTGGGGTATATCGTCAAAAAGAAAAATTGCTTTTATGGTTTCCTATCGAACTTTCATTTGAGTGAGCCTTTTGGATACTCAATGGATTGGAAATTTTCATGTTATATTAGGAGGGACTTTGGGAGGAACTCCACCATAAAGCAATTTGAAAAGAAAAAAATAGAGCAATGAAAAAAAAGAAGGAAAAAAAAAGAAGGAATGATGATATGTAATGTGAGATATCTTGAAGGAGTGAAATTGAGGACAATGACATTGGCTCTAATTATATCCTAGAAATTAATGTGTTGATGGGTGATTTGAGCTTAAAATTACCGTTATCTCATTATAAATCGAGAAAAGTCATATTGATTTTTGGTTAGATAATTAGCTTACATTAGTGGAGAAAGGAATGAAAAGCAAACCTAGAAGATAATTGGATTTCATTATAAATAGAGAATTTTTGAGAAGTTGTATACAAATTTGAATTTATCTAGATTACATATAATTTGAAAAGATGATGACTCACACACACATTTCGATTATATAGTTAGAATTGGTCTTAACTTATAAATCAATTTCAATGTTTGGATGAAATTTGTGTTTTTCTTTGAATTGTGAATTTGAGCAATTATGGAAAGATGTAATGGAGGAGGTTGTTAGCTTGAGTATGTGTTATATCTTGCTTTTGCTCGAGAATTAGCAAAATATTAAGTTTGGGAGTTTGATAACTCTATAATAATAGAGTTAATTTTACCTATTTTAGGCAACGAATATAGTACCTTTTAATGCAATATTCATTAGAAAATAATTGGATTTTCTTTTATTTACCAAAATCTTCCTTGTTTATGTAGACTAATGAAATATGGAGAAAACAAATAAAAAAACGGCAAAAGAAGGAAAGGAATTTTTGTAATTCAAAAATTCAAATTAAAATGTGTTGGCAGATGGATACTAAATCAAGGATTCACGTGATTTATTCCCTGGTTTTATGCAAAAAAAAAAAAAAAAATAAGCAATTGCATTTTGTTAGGATTCTTGAATATGTCCTATAAATAGGATAATCTAGACAGCTAGGATTTTAGTTTTTTTAGATCATTTCTCATTATTTTGAGAGTATTTTTGAGCATTCTCGAGAGAAAATAATGTGGTAGCAACATTCTTGTTCTATGATTCAAGACGTTGGGTTTAATTTTATATTTTCATTTCTTCTTCTACAATATTCTAATTCTCTTTTGTTAGGGTTATGATGTAGCCTAACCATGATGATGTGAATTTCATGATTTTTATTTGTGCAAGTAACTAGCCATCACTTGAATGATTTGATGTGCATATTTGAAATTGAGAAGTGATGATATGCAATTACTTATTATAATAAATAATCATGAATTAAACGTGGATAGAGATATACCATGCTATTTGTGTAGCTTTCGTTGATAAGGTGATCCAAAAGACTCATTATAAATTGGGAATATTAATAAATTTTAATGCACTTATGTTTATTTAAATTAACATAAAGATATAGTAGATTAGTAATCTGAATAGGTTTACTACACATAGAGATATGATAGTAAATCAATTAAGAAATTCCACTATCACATGTTTAGTATTGTTCTTGTATGCATAATAATTTGAAATTTATATCCAGTAGTTATTGTAAAATTGGATGCTCTAACATATTTATCTGATTGATTTACTACATTTAGTCTCAAAATTTAACTTTTAAGATTTTTAGTTTCAATTTATTCTCAATTCTATTTTGATATGTTAGATAAATTTTATAATTAATCTATTTTTAGTATTTAATTAGTTTATTAATCATAAATCTCCGCGGGGGCGATACTGTTCCTATCATTATATTATTTGTTTGACATGTTTACTTACGTTTATAATTTTATCAAAAAAACCAATATTCACATGCCCTCTTAAGATAAAAATCCCAAATTCAACTAATTTGAAAGATCAGAAAATAACATGAAAAATCCAAGTTATACGAACCATGAAACCAGTATTCATAGCAACATGCTCAATCACAATCCTTTCTAGATTGTTGCGAAAGTACCGAGAACGAAAGGAAGTAGCAAACAACAAGGTTTTGTTCGGAGATAATTTGATGTGGCCATGAAACATAAATGACATTGTTTTGGTTGCTAAAGTCGAATTGGATAAAAAATAAGGTTTAATCACTCTCTCTCTCTCTCTCTCTCTCTCTCTCGATTCATAGTGATGTTGAGAGATGAAGGTCTAATTAGACTCCATTCGTTTCGTGGAAAATAATTTTTGAAAAAAAATATTTTTAGATTTTCTGGTGTTCATTTCATAGAAAATGAATTACTTGAGGAAAACATTTTTCATGAAGGAAAAAAATCTTCTAAAATAGAGGAAAATATTTCCACTTTTCAAATAAGGGAAAACATTTTCCCCATTTACTCTCTCTCATCTGACACCCCTACAAGTCCTTACTTTTTTTTTTTTTTTCATTTTTTTCCTCTTCTTTTTTCTTGGTTGGTCGCTAGCCACAACAACGGTCGGCGATTGGCTATAGGCCACCCTCAACCTCGCTGGCTAGCTTGAGGCTCACTTGATTTGCGAGCAAGAGCCTCTAGCTCGGCAATTTGGCAAGCCTCGAGATCTAGCGACACTCGAGGCTTGCTAGATTAGTGAGTGCGAGCCTTGCCTCAGGCTCAAGCTTGTCGATTTGGTGAGCCTCGAGCTCTCCGGCCTTGGGCCTTGCTAGATCAACGAGCTAGAGTCTCTTGCTTGAGGCTTTCTTGTGGTTGGTTATCGGCGATCGACCAAAGATGAAGAGCAAAACAAAGAAAAGAAGAAGAAAAGAAGAAAAAGAAAAAGAAAAAATAATTTAATAATTGATTTTTCAAAATATAAGGAAGAATTAAAAATCGATTTTTATAAAAAATAAAAAAATGGAAATCGATTTTAAAAAATTAAATAATAAAACAATTATTGAAAAAGAGTGTATGGAGGAAAAAAATATTTCTTACTAAACAAGTGGAAAATATTTTTCACTTCATTTTTAAGTTTTATTTGAACACCGAAATATAAATATATTTTCTTAGAAAATATTTTCAAGAAATGTCATATTTTTTGCAAAACGAATGGAGTATTGAGGTCACTTGAGACACCAAACCAATCATCACAATTGCATGCACCTGAGCTTGAATTCCAATTGAAGGGGGGCCTCCCTCCATGGGTTGAAGAATGAGTTCCTAAGCCGAACGAGGACCGATTATTGGGGATCTCTTACACACACGGACATAATGGAAAAATAAAAAACACACAAGAAATTATTGAATTCTTAATATGCTTCTTTTTGCAAAAAAAAGGTAAAAAGAAAAAGAAATAATGAAGTCGAAGGAGAACAGTGGACTGTTTTCTTACTAAAAATGACGGCGTTTTTTCTTCACTAAAGTTATGTTAAAGTCATATTAGTCCAGTTTGCTTTTTGATGTCCTCTTAACCAGCCACGTAAAATTTTTTATGGCAACATTAGACGAGATCAAGGCTATTGATATTGCCACGTGCGAAATTTAGATTTTTTAAAGACACATAAAAATTCAGGTATTGGTCGGCACACAGCGGTCCTAATTTGAGAATTTTTAGTGGTTTTTTCCCGGGAGTTTTCTGTCTCTTTATTTTGACTTTTTTTTGTTTCGCAGCAGCTGCCAATTACTGGCTAGGTAAACCTAACGAATCATCATCCGCAGCTGGTTAAAGCGGGATCCGTGGTTGACCGATTCACGGGTCGAAGGGACACGAAGAGGAAGAGGCGCAGATGGAGATCGTCCGCGCCCGCCTTGTTGTCTGACCCAAATCATCCCACGCCAATCTCTTTTGGATATCAAGTCGGAGTTGGGTTATCCAGCTCGTCTCCTTCGCGGAATATGCCGACCTGCACGCATTCATTCATCCGCTGATTGGCTCGTTTATTAAGAACCGCGTCAAAGGAACTTGTCATCAGGTCGGTCTTTTTGCAGCTTCCAACCCCACTTTCCCATTTGCGGCATGCAGATCCGATCCAATCCATGTTTTTCCTTTTCTATGTTGTAGATGAAAAGTCGGGGGTTCTGTGCCTTTCCTTTTCATTTGCTTTGGAGGAGCAATTTCGATGTTTACTTCCTGCATGGTCCTTTGCCTTTGAAGTGCTCCGCTTTTTTCCCTGCAAGTGATCCGTCTGTTCTTGGATTCTTTGACTTTAAATCGAAGTTTGTTTGAGCAAACGGAGAGAAAAAGAAGGAGAAGATTGGAGAGTGAGTTCTTTTGTTGCAGGTTGAGAGCAATTTAATTTAGTTGGTTGACTTTCTACGAGTCCAAACATACTGGTGGTTTGCATTAAAACATGATGTTAGGGCAGAGACTTTGATAGGGTTTGAGGAGAGTATACGACCATGGATCCTCTGTTCTTTGATTCCTCCGCTTGTATCAAAGTAGATGATCATCTCATAGATAGCCATGCCTTTTCACCTAGTCCAGATCGATACCCGAGTCTCACAGATAGTTTCTTTTTGGATGACCCTTTCCTAGACCTTAAATCCTCAGATAGTGCTTTTCTTTCGAATAAAGTATACCCTGCAAATGATCTTTCTTCAAAATCTATCGACCTCGGTATTGGAGATCTAATGTTTCCCTCGACAAGTGGGATCTCAGATGGAGGCCCATTTGGTCCATCTATGAGCTTGAGAAGTGCCCTGCCTCCGTTGGGGGACACTGATTCATCGGATCCCGTTCTAAAGTACATAAGTCAGATGCTTTTGGAAGAGAACACGGAGGAGCAACCGTGGGAATTTGCTGATCAGGTTGCTCTGCAGAATGCAGAAAAGTCATTGTACAATGCCCTTGGTCAGCAGCATTCAGAGGTGTCTGATCAGAGCCCCTTACAGCTTGATTTAAGCCATTATATCGAGAGCCCAACTAACAGCCTTTCTGGGAGTAGCAGTGCTTGTGGAAGCCGTGATGCCACAAGTGTTACTGTTAGCTCTAGCGACTCAGCTGTTGCTAATATTCTTTACACGATCGAAGAACATAACCATGCTGTGCAGGAAAATTCTGACCTGGACTTCCAGTCGAACGTGGATTTCAGTTCACGGTTGTTGTCTAATTCTTCAAGCAGCATCACGAATTATGATGATGGGTCTGAGGAATCTTTGCGTGAGCTTCTTGTCAAGAGCATTTTCAGTGATAGTGAGTCTATGGTTCAGTTCAAGAAAGGATTAGAGGAGGCCAGCAAATTCCTTCCTACCGATAGTCAATTAGGAATTAACCCAGAGGACAGCAAACCACCATTGGAAACAGAGAAAGGAACCCCAAGAATGCTCATCAATGAGGAGATCAACATGAGGTGCTTATCTGATGGATTCAAGGGATTCAAAAATCACGAGAGGGACGAGGATGCTTTTGAGGAAGGCAGGGCCAATAAGCAAACAGCCTGGTATAGAGAGGAGAGTGAATTTTCCGATTTGTTCGACAAGGTGTTGCTATGCAACGAAAATGGTGAGGCTATGTGTTCTGGAGATAAATCTGTAAAGACAGGGCTGAGCAAAGACATACGACCACAAAGGAAAAAGCGCTGTTCCAATAGAGGTATGGGTCGTGGCAAGAAGCAGGGAAGTGAGAATACTGTTGACTTGAGCACTCTTCTGATTCTCTGTGCCCAAGCCATCTCTACTCGTGACTTCAGGACCGCTAATGAATTGTTGAAGCAGATTAGAGAGAACTCTTCTCCATCTGGCGATGGGTCTCAAAGACTGGCCCATTACTTTGCCAATGGGCTAGAGGCACGATTGGTGGGCAACGAGACTCGAACGCAGCACTTCTATTCTAGTCTTGTCGCCAGGACGACCTCAGCAGCCGATATCTTGAAAGCTTACCACCTTCGCATTTCGACATGTCCGTTTGTTAAGTTATCCATTTGCTTTGGAAATTACATGATTTTGAGATTAGCAGAGAAAGCCACTACCTTACATATAATAGATTTTGGCATTGGATTTGGTTTTCAATGGCCAATCCTCATACAGAAGCTCTCTTCTCGATCAGAAGGGCCCTGTAAATTGCGCATCACAGGGATAGAGCTTCCACAGGCTGGTTTCCGCCCATCAGAAAGACTAGAGGAGACAGGTCGTCATTTGGAGAAGTATTGTGAGCGTTTTAATGTCCCTTTTGAATACAATTGCATAGCATCGAAGAATTGGGAATCCATCAAACTCGAGGATCTCAAGATTCAAAGCAATGAGACAGTTGCTGTGAATTGTTCATCTCGGTTTGGCAATCTCCTTGATGAGACAGTTGGGGACGACTGTCCACGGGATGCTGTGTTGAATCTTATTTGGCAAATTAAACCGGATATTTTTGTTCATGTTGTATCTAACGGCTACCACAATGCGCCCTTTTTTGTGACAAGATTCCGTAAGGCACTTTTTCATCTTTCCGCAGTGTATGATATGTTTGATGCTATTTTAGATGGCGACAGCAATGAGAGGTTGGTTATTGAGAGAGAGTTCCATGGACGGGAAATTATGAATGTTGTAGCATGTGAAGGTTCAGAAAGGGTTCAGAGGCCAGAAACGTACAAGCAATGGCAGGTTCATCATATTAGGGCTGGGTTTAAGGCGATTCCTCTGGACCAAGAGCTCATGACGTTGTTTAGGGGTAAGATGAAAGAATGTTACCACAAGGATTTTGTGCTTAATGACGACGGCTACTGGATGCTGCAAGGTTGGAGAGGTCGAATTCTCTATGGTGCCTCCTGTTGGGTGCCCACTTAGGATGGCTCCAAAGGGAATGTTTTCTGTCATGACCTGTAAATTGCAGGGATTCTTACCGAGTCGACAGGTCAAGGATTTTATTAGAGTAGCTCAGAATGTACCTATCTACCGCTCTTCTGTTTGCGCATGTATCTTTTTAATTGCAAACGGTTTTAAATCTGCAATGTTTTCTTACTGTTTATCAAACATTGAGATAGGAAGATACGTTTTGCAGCTTCTATGCTGCACGGCATTGCTGATTTTGCCAATATTGTGTCATGAATTGTCTATTATATATCTCCCGAGTTCTGCAAGTAACATGGCAGCTTGAAGCTGATTATGGGTATGGGTGTGGGATTATCATGTACAGTTTGTGTTATTCGCCTGATGGCTCTGTTGTTTACCAGTATCCCACAATACTGAAAACTGTTTAGCTCTTTGAGAACTTGATTATCGAAGGTGGGGCTCTTGGAGGATGATGTTTCCCCACGTGATGCAGCCAAAATGTGCTCATGCCTAAGTTGTTTCTGTCTTGGAGGGAAATTAAGGGCAATTTAACTTCTGGGTACTTCGTGGCACGCAGACCTTTTATTTGTAACTCGGTTGTTTTTCTGTGAAGAAATTTGGATGGGTCAATTGTAGGTTTATATACAAGGGAGATCAAGAATGTGATTAAACTAGTTATTGTAGATATAATCAAGTTCTCATACAACTCAGTTTGTCAATAAATTGTTTCATTTACACCAACTCAGTTTCTCATGATTTTCTAGGTTTGTGGTGTGGATGTGTAAAAATCTTTGACAATGTCAATGGAATTGCATAATTCTACTGGTGGGGTGCTGTTGACGTTAAGCTTAGGCGAAGCCTTTAGCTAAGTGGTGCAAGGTCACCGGTTTCGTGATGTAGATTTTGACCAAGTCAAAAGTAGAAACCGATATCTACATGCGCTCTTAGGATAAAAATCCCAAATTCATCCAAGTTGAAAGATCGGAAAATAACATGAAAAATGTCAAGTTATACGAACTATGATACCGGTATTCATAACAGCACGCTCAATCACAGTTACTTCCAAGATTGTTGTTAGAGGATCGAGAATGGAAGGCTGTAATGAACCGCAAGATTTTGTTGGGAAATACTTTGATGTGCCCATGAAACATAAATGAAATTGTTTTGGTTGCTAAAGTCAATTTGGAGCAAAAATTAAGTTTCATCACTCGTTGTCTCTCCTCTCTCTCTCTCTCTCTCTCTCTGATTCATGGTGATGTCGAGAGATGAAAGCCTAATTTAGGTTACTTGAGACGCTAGACCAATCACCATAATCACACGCACCTGAGCTTGAATTCCAATTGAAGAGGGGCCTCTATGGGTCGAAGAATGAGTTCTTAAGCTGAATGAGAACCGATTTTTTGGAATCTCTTATTCACATAGACATTAATGGAAAAATACAAAACACAGCAAGAAATTATTGACTTCTTAATATGCTTTTTTTTTTGCAAAAAAAGGTAAAAAGAAAAAGAAATAATGAAATCAAAGGAAAACAATGGAGGGTTTTCTTGCTAAAAACGCCGGCATGTTTTCTTCACTAAAGTCATATCGGAATCATATTGGTTTCATTTTCTTTTCGTTATCCCCTTAACTAGCCACATAAAATTTTTAATGGCAACTTTAGACGAGATCAAGGCTATTGATATTGCCGCGTGCATAACATAGAGTT
Organism: Eucalyptus tenuipes; assembly: GCA_014182365.1. Lineage (NCBI taxonomy): Eukaryota > Viridiplantae > Streptophyta > Magnoliopsida > Myrtales > Myrtaceae > Eucalyptus > Eucalyptus tenuipes. Next base: position 22,367,257 of record CM024538.1, on the reverse strand, counting down.
TTCAACGACACATAAAAATTCAGGCATTGGTCGGTACCCAGCAGTCCTAATTTGAGAATTTTTTGTGGTTGTTTCCCGGGAGTATTCTCTCTCTTTGTTTTGACTTCTTTTGTTTTGCTGCAGCCGCCGTTTACCGGCTGGCAAGCTTAGGGCATCGTCATCTGCAGCTGGTCAAAGCGGGACCCATGGTTGACCGATTCACGGATCGAAGGTACACGAAGCGGAAGAGGCGCAGATGAGATCATTCGGGCCCGCCTTATTGTCTGACCATAATCATCCGACGCCAATCTCTTTTGGATACCAAGTCGAAGTTGGGTTGTCCAGCTCGTCTCCTTCGCGGGATGTTCCGACCTGCACGCAATCATTCATCCGGTGATTGGCTCGTATATTAAGAATCGCATCGAAGGAACTTGTCACCAGGTCGGTCTTTTCTCAGCTTCCAACCCCACTTTCCCATCTCACGGTATGCAGGTCCGATCCAATCCCTGTTTTCCTTTCCTATGTTGTAGATGAAAAGTCGGGTTCTGTGTCTTCTCTTTTGATTTGCTTAGATAGAAGCATGTCGATGTTTGCTTCCTGCGGCGTTCTTTCTTTTTGAAGGACTCCACTTTTCTCCCTGCACGCGATCCGTCTGATCTTGGATTCTTCGACTTTAAATCGAAGTTGTTGAAGCAAACGAAGGAAAAAGGGAAGAATATTGAAGAGGGAGTTCTTTTGTTGCAGGCTGAGAGCATTTTACTTTAGTTGGTTGATGTTCTAGGAGTCCAAATATACTGGTGGTTTGCGTCAAAATATGATTTTAGGGTAGGGACTTTGATGGGGTTTGAATAAGGAGAATATTTGACCATGGATCCTTTGAACTTTGATTGCTCTGATTGTATCAATGTGGAAGATCTTCCAATAGACAGCCGTGCCTTTTCACCTAATCCAGATCAGTACCCGAGTCTCTCGGATGGTTTCTTTTGGGATGACCCTTTTCTAGACCTTAAATCCTCAGATAGTGCTTTTCTTTCTAATAAAGTAGACCCTGCCAATGATCTCCCCTCGAAATCTATTGACCTCAATATTGGAGATTTAATCTTTCCTGCGACAAGCATGAGCTCAGGTGGAGGCCCATTTGGTCCATCTATGATCTCGAGTAGTGGCCTGAGTCCAGGGGCATATTCCCTCTCCCCATCAGGGGACACTGACTCATCGGATCCTGTTCTAAAGTACATAAGTCAGATGCTTATGGAAGAGAACATGGAGGAGCAACCGTGGGAATTTGCTGATCAGGTTGCTCTTCAGAATGCTGAAAAGTCATTGTATGATGCCCTTGGTCAGCAGCATTCAGAGGTGTCTGATCAGAGCCCCTCACAGCTTGATTTAAGCCATTATATCGAGAGCCCAACTAGCAGCCTTTCTGGGAGTAGCAGTGCTCGTGGAAGCCGCGATGCTACAAGCGTTACAGTTAGCTCTAGCGACTCAGCTGATGATAATATTCTTTACACGATTGAAGAACATAGCCAAGCTGTGCAGGAAAATTCTGACCTGGACTTCCAGTCGAGTGTGGATTCCAATTCGCAGTTGTTGTCCAATTCTTCAAGCAGCATCATGAATTCTGATGATTGGTCGGAGGAATCTTTGCATGAGCTTCTTGTCAAGAGCATTTTCAGTGATAGTGAGTCTATGATTCAGTTCAAGAAAGGATTAGAGGAGGCCAGCAAGTTCCTTCCTACCAACAGTCAATTAGGATTTAACCCAGAGGACAGCAAACTGCCATTGGAAAGAAAGAAGGCAACCCCAAGGACGTGCATCCATGAGGAGATCAACATGAGGCGCTCATCTGATGGATCCAAGGGATTGAAGAATCACGAGAGGGACGAGGATGCTTTTGAGGAAGGCAGGGCCAATAAGCAAACAGCCTTGTACACAGAAGATAGTGAGCTTTCGGATTTGTTCGATAAGGTGTTGCTCTGCAACTGTTCTGGCGATAAATCTGCAAAGACAGGGCTGAGCAAAGACATACGGCTGCAAAGGAATGAGCGCAACTATTCTAGGGACATATCCGCAGAGACAGGGCTGAGCAAAGACTTACAGCCACAAAGGAACAAGCGAGGTTCCAACAGAGGTAGGGGTCGCGGTAAGAAGCAGGGAAGCAAGAATATTGTTGACTTGAGAACTCTTCTGGTTCTCTGTGCACAAGCCATCTCTACAAGTGATTTCAGGACTGCTAATGAATTGTTGAAGCAGATTAGAGAGAACTCTTCCCCATCTGGCGACGGGTCTCAAAGATTGGCCCATTACTTTGCCAATGGGCTAGAGGCACGACTGGTGGGCAGCAACAGTCGAACACAAGACTTTTATTCTACCGTTGTTGCCAGGAGAACCTCAGCAGCCGATGTCTTGAAAGCTCTTCACCTTCACATGTCAACATGTCCGTTTAAGAAGTTCTCCATTTTCTTTGCAAATTACATGATTTTGAAAATAGCAGAGAAAGCCACTACGCTTCATGTAATAGATTTTGGCATTCGGTTTGGTTTTCAATGGCCAGTCCTCATACAAAAGCTCTCTTCTCGATCAGAAGGGCCCTGTAAATTGCGCATCACAGGTATAGAGCTTCCACAGGCTGGTTTGCGCCCGGCAGAAAGAATAGAGGAGACAGGTCGCCGTTTGAAAAAGTATTGTGAGCGTTTTAGTGTCCCTTTTGAATTCAACTTCATAGCATCCAGCAATTGGGAATCCATCAAACTTGCGGATCTCAAGATACGAAGCAATGAGACAATTGCTGTGAATTCTATACTCCGGTTTCAGAATCTCTTTGACGAGACAGTTGAGGACAACAATCCACGAGATGCTGTGTTAAATCTAATTAGGGAAATTAAACCGGATATTTTTGTTCATGCTATAATTAATGGCTCCTACAATTCACCATTTTTTGCGACAAGATTCCGAGAGGTACTTTTTCATCTTTCCGCAATATATGATATGTTTGATGCTATTTTAGATGCTGACTGCGAAGAGAGGTTGGTTTTTGAGAGAGAGTTATATGGACGGGAAATTATGAATGTCATAGCATGTGAAGGTTTGGAAAGGGTAGAGAGGCCGGAAACTTACAAGCAATGGCAGGTTCGTATTATGAGGGCTGGATTTAAGGCGCTTCCTCTGGACCAAGAGCTCATGAAGTTGTTCAGGTGTATGATGAAAGAATCGTACCACAAGGATTTTGCGCTTGATGAAGACGGCAACTGGATGCTGCAAGGTTGGAGAGGTCGGATTATCTATGGCTCCTCCTGTTGGGTGCCCATTTAGGATAATTGAAAAAAACTGTTCTCTGTCATGACCTGTACATTACAGGGATTCTTCCGGGGTCAACAGGTCAAGGATTTGTAATAGGGTGGCTCAGAATGGACTTATTTCCGGCTCCTCTGTTTGGGCATGTATTTTTTTACTTGCAAACAATCTTGAGTCTGGAACGTTTGCTTTACTATTTATCTAATTCTTGAGATAGGAAGGTACAATTTGCAGCTTCTATGCCACACGGCATTGTGAATTTTGCTGATAATGTCATGGTTTGCCTATCCTATATCTCACAAGTTGTGCAAGTAATATGGCAGCTCGAAGCTGACAATGGGTATGGGTGCAGCATTGTCATGTATGGCTTGTGCTGTCCTCTTGATGGCTCTGCTGTGTACGAGTCTCCTATAATGCCGAAAGCTGTCTAGCTCTTTTAAAAACTTGAGTAGCCAAGGAGGGGCTCGTGGAGGTGCGTTTCAGAATGTGATGCAGACAAAGTTGCGCTCATGCTGAAGTTGTTTCTGTCTTCAAGTCAACTTAAGGGCAAATGAAATTCTAGTTTACTTTCTGGCATACAGGCATTGTATCTTACATCTCTGTTTTCTCTTTCTGAGAAGTACTTTGGATGGGTCAATTGTTGGTTTATATAAGGGAAATCAAGTATGTGATTAAACTAGTGGGAGAAGTGCCAAAAAGTCCTAAACCTTTTGTGTTTGTGCGCTTGGTTTAGTCCTAAATCTTTTTTGGTGCCAATTTAGTCTTAAACCTTTTTATTTAGTGCCGATTCAGTCCTTTTGGCCGGATTTTGCTGACTGGACACCGGCCGGGCGCGTGGATAATTTTTAATAATTTTTAATAATTTTTTAATAATTTTTCTATTTTTCTATTTTCTCTTTATTCTTTATTCTTTATTCTTTTTCTTCTCTCCTCCTCCCTCCGCCGCCGCTGGCCGGACCACGGCGACCGGCCGAGGCGACGGCCGGCGAGGCTCGCCTCGCCGGATCTAGCGAGGGTTAGGCCTCGCCCATGGTCGGGCGAGGGTGAGCCTCGGCGGCGCCGCCCGTGCCGCGATTCGGCGAGGTCGAGCCTCGCCGCCATGGGCGAGGCTCGAGCCTTGCCGAGATCCGGCGCGAGGCGGCCTCCCCGCCGGCCGGCGAGGCTCACCTCCCACCGGGCCGGGCGATGGCCGGCGAGGCTCGACCTCGCCGAATCGCGGCCTCGTGCCGGGCGGGCGAGGGTCGAGCTTCGCCGGAGCCGCCTAGGCCGCGATTCGGCGAGGTCGAGCCTCGCGCGATTCGGCGAGGTCGAGCCTCGCCGGCCATGGGTGAGGCTCAACCTCGCCGAATCGCGGCCCGGGCGGCGTTGGTGAGGCTCGCCCTCGCCGGATCCGGATCGGGCGAGGTCGAGCCTCGCCCACGACCGGTGAGGCTCGACCTCGCCCCAGATCCGGCGAGGGCGAGCCTCGCCGGCGCCGCCCGGGGCCGCGAGGCCGCCCTCGCGGCCCCGGCGAGGTGGCGGCGAGGTCTCCTCTTGGCCGGTCGTCGTGGTCCGGCCAGCGGCCGGAGGGAGGAGGAGAGAAGAAAAAGAAAAAAGAGAAAAGAATAAAGAATAAAGAATAAAGAGAAAATAGAAAAAAGAAAAATAGAAAAATATTAAAAAATATTAAAAAATATTAAAAAATATTAAAAATTGTCCACGTCAGCCGGCCGGGCGTCTAGTCAGCAAAATCCGGCCAAAATGACTGAATCGACACTAAATAAAAAGGTTTAGGACTAAATTGGCACCAAAAAAAGGTTTAGGACTAAACCCAAGCACAAACACAAAAGGTTTAGGACTTTTTGGCACTTCTCCCTTAAACTAGTTATTATAGATATCTTCGAATTCTCATGCAATTCAGTCTGTCAATAAACTATTCCATTTACACCAAGGACTGATAAACGGAGTGCAAGATTGATTTAATCTGTGAAAGCTTTAGCTTTTCTGCATTTTAATTAAGCATAATTATGCAATGCTTGGCAGGTGAGCTCCAATCCTAAATATTCATGAGAAATGTCTTTTCTAAAGTACTAAGAGAGCTTGCATGTTGCCGCATACTTGCAATAATAAGCTCCAATGATGGAAAGATCACAATAATTATTACTTAATAGTTTCTTTCCCCCAAAATCTAAGTTACTTACATTCATTTTCTAATTTCTCTCTCAGTAAAATAAATAGAAAAGTTTGTGAGGTGAATCTATGTTGCACAGTTTCAATAGCTACAAAATTTTGGAGTTGTGATAATTGATGTACTAGCATGGGATATTATCAGTCATATTTATTCTTCCTACTAATATTATTAGATATCGTATAATAATATTCACTTAGAATGTCTTGTTCTGGTGAAAAGTTTTTTTTTTTTTTTTTTGGTCGAAGGTAAAAGATTTATTTGAATAGTTGATGTAATAATATCAACATGTATGTAATTAAAATTCACAAAATAAACGGTTATGATTTTTCCGACCCAAAAAAAAAGGATGGTCATTTTTTTTTCTCGATTTATAGTGCCCATTGTATAAAAAACTGGACAATGCTTATGGAAATTGCTCAGTTGGGGGCGCCGTGGAAGTTAAGCTCAGGAGAAGGCTTAAGCCTCAGGCTGGGCTTTTAACTTAACCAGTGATGCCAAATCACCGGTTTTCTAATGCAGATTTTGACCAAGTCAAAAGTAGAAACTGGTTTCCATATGCGCTTTTAATATAAAAATCTCCCAGATTCATCTAATTTGAAAGATGGGAAAATTTTAAAAAGGAGAAAAACAACATAAAAAATTCCAAATTATATGAATTATGTATTTATCGTGATACCTTTCGTCATAGTTTCATTTTATGTTTTCATTAGAATTTCGACAGCGAAAGGCTAACATGATTAGTGAGACGTTTGATCAGGGAATAATTTGACACTCTCTTGAACTAGAAATGGTGTTGTCTTGATTGTTGAAGTCATTAGGGTTCATCACTCTCTCTCTCTCGAAAGATGAAACCCTAGAATGAAGCCAAACCAATCACAATAAGTAGATGCACCCGAGCTCGAATTCCAATTGGAGAGGAGCCTCCATAGGTTGGTGAATGAGCTCTTGAGTTGGACGAGGACCAATTCCTAAGGGTCTTTTACCACTCGCATAGACATCCATGAAAAAAGCTAAAAAGAAATAGAAACAATGAAGACGCTGGAGAACAATAGACTATCTAATCCCCGTTGCTTTTGTTCATTAAATCTTGATGCACAATGGGTCTAATTTGAGAATTTTGGTAGGTTTTTTTCAGTCGAATTTTCTCTCATTATATTTTAATAACTTGAGTGAGTAATGAGAAAATTTTTTATTTATCATTTTTATTTTGAAAATAAAAAATGTAAAATTTTAACTTTTCATTTATATTCTAAACCTATTTTTGTACTAATAATTTGTTTCAAAAATATAAAAGTGAAATTATTTTACCAAGTTCCAAATTTATCTTGAAAATAAAAAAATAAAATGAATATTTTGTGCGTCCCCAGTAAACATGACATGAAGTCATTGGTAGCTTGCCAAAGCGGGACCCACAGTAGTTTGACCGATCGATCGCTTCCCCGATCGCACACAGATCGAGATTACCGGGCCGGCTTCATCGTCTGACCCAAATCCTCCCAATAGAATTTCTCCTCTTTTTTTTTTTTTTTTTTTTTTTTTTATACTTATTTTTCTATTTGTATTTATTTATCTGCAGCTTTTGTTTCGCTCGAAGATGGCATTGCAGAATCCTCATCAGATTGGTTTTTATTCAGCTTCCAACTCCACTTCTCATTTTAAGGTTTGCAGACCCGATCTCTCTATCCCGCTCGGGCCGCCTCGTGGAGGGTTCCGAACTTCACCCCTGATTCACTCGTATAAAGATGGCATTGGAGAATCCTCATCAGATTGGTCTTTATTCAGCTTCCAACTCCACTTCTCAGTTTTAAGGTTCGCAGATCCGATCTCTCTTTCCCTTTTTATATTGTGTCTTCTCTATCCATCCGCTTAGGTGGGAGCATGTCCATGTTTGCTTCCTGCGCTGCCCTTTCCCTTCGAAGTACTCCACTTTCCTCCCCGCGCGTGATCTTTTATTCCCGGACTTTAGTCGACGTTGTTTGAGTGAGCGAAGAACAGAAAGAAAGTCATCGAAGAGGGAGTTGTTTTGTTGCAGGCCGAGTGCGTTTTTTTAGTTGGTTGATGTTCTGGGGGCGTAAGTATACTGGCGTAGGGTTTGAAGAGTAGATGTGCAATGCTTGGCCCCTTTGACCAACCCAAAAGAAGTGGCGGGACCCATGGAAAATAATTAAATTAGAAAAAGGGCAATGGTCTGAAAAGTCAAACAGAAAAGGCGCTTTTGGGGGTGTGGGGTGGGGAGGGGGATCGCGCAATAAAGCAAAAAGGGGAGAAAGAAGAAGGAAAAGAAAGAGGAAGGAGAAAGGAAAGGGGGTCTTGACCTTACTAAGCCGATTTGACTATATATATAACAACGCTCGGTGAGTATTTGCGCTTTTCGTTCGTCTGATCAGAGTAGTAGTCTTCGGGATTAGGGCTCAAATTCAGAATTTTGGGAAAATTGAGTCATGATGTCCGATTTTTGAGTCGTGAAACTTCGGAATTTCTTGGAAATGAGGATTTATGGTGTGGTATGGCATGGTAGAACCGTGGGTTTTGACTGGAGCTGCAATTTAGTTGTTTTATGATTGAGGTAGAGTTTTATTTGATTTTAACACTATTCCTCGATTATTTGATAGGGCCGCGAGTTCAACGATACGTGTATTGTTTATTGTTTTGTCGTATGTAACAAGGTGATTGATGCTGTATTTTCTTTGGTTTTGTAAAACCATGCCTTGAAGTATATATATACGTATATTGAATTGAGAATAGCATTTTTGTTGTATTAAGCGGGATTAAATATTCAGTAGCTCTTGATTATTAGGGAACGGTTCGAGAAACATATTATGAAATGTGTTGTGACAGTTTACATATATGTAATTGCTTTGCGACTGGTTTATGGAAAGTTCTATATGTGATTTGAGAAATGGATGAGAAATAGCGGATATTTATATTGTGAAAAGTTATTTGCTTAGTTGATGAGATTGATTTCTAGATTGGATTTCTAGTACTGGAGGATGGTTGTTTATGCTTATTATCATTGTGAGCCCATTGAGAGGCATATGAGTATGCATGCTAGGTTTAGGATATCCTTCTGGGTCAAGCCACTGGCTTTATAGATGGAGACCTTGCCAAAAGGGAATCTTGGTCGTTTTATCACAAGGTATTGTGCCGGGACCATAGTTTGATATTTAGCAAAAGATTGGACGATAGATGGAACATCGAGCTGTGGTTTTATATAAGATGAATCAATAGAATAGACTATTGATTTGTGATATAAGATTAACCAATGAAATGGACTATTGATATATTTATTGATGAGATTGATCAATGAATGAATCATTGATGTTTGTTATGATATTATTGATTTAACAAGCATTTTTAGATATGTATATGATTATGTTAAAGTGATATAACTCATTTATATTTTGTATGCATTTTATATACTGAAATTGAGATAAATGAGTTTTACTATTACTTTGTAAAGTGCATAGTGATTGCTAGATTTACTTAGAAGATGTGTACTACTCAATAATCTTGAAGTTGCTCATTCCTCTATTTTCAAATTTTCTTAGGTTTCTCGGTTAGTGGACAATAGAGCGTGAGCAATTTTGTTGGGAGACTTTTGGAAGTGGACTTTGGATATGGTTTGGGACTGTGTCTTTTGAGTGAAAGGAATGTCGTGTCACCCCCATCTATGTAGGATTCGGGGTGTGACAAGATGACTATGGATACTTCGTTCTTTCATTGCACCAATTGTGGCAATGTCGATGATCTTCTAATAGACAGCCATGCCTTTTCACTTAATCCCAGATCAGCACCTGGGTGTTGCAAATGACTTCCTTTTGGATGACCCTCTTCTAGACCTTAAATCCTCAGATATTGCTTTTGTTTCGAATAAAGTAGACCCTGTAACCAATCTCCCATCGAAACCGGTTGACCTCGATAATGGAGATTTGATCTTTCCCTCGACAAGCATGAGCCTAGATGGAGGCTCATTTGGTCCCTCTCGGAGCTTGAGTAAGGGCGGGAGTCCAGAGGGAGATTCTCTCTCCCCCTCGGGGGACAGTGACTCATTGGATCCCGTTCTAAAGTACATAACTCAGATGCTTATGGAAGAGAACATGGAGGAGCAACCGTGGGAATTTGCTGATCAGGTTGCTCTGCAAAATACTGAAAAATCATTGTATGATGCCCTTGGTCAGCAGAATTTGAGACAGTCTGATAAGAGCGCCTCACAGGTTGAGTTAAGCCAATATATCGAGAGCCCAGCTAGCAACCTTTCTGGAAGTAGCAGTGCTCACAGAAGCCATGACGCTACAAACGTTACTCTTAGCTCTAGTGACTTGGCCGATGCTGATATTCCGTACACAATCGGGGAACATAGCCATGCTATGCTGAAAAATCCTGACCAAAACTTCTTGTCGAATGTGGATTCCAATTCGCAGTTCTTGGCCAATTCTTCAAGCAGCATCACCAATTATGATGATGGGTCCGAGGAATCTTTGCATGGGCTACTTGTCAAGAGCATTTTCAGCGCTGGAGAGTCTATGGTTCAGTTCAAGAAAGGATTAAAGGAGGCCAGCAAATTCCTTCTTACCAACAATCAATTAGCAATTAATCCAGAGGACAGCAAACCGTCCTCTGAAACAAAGAAAGGAACCACAAGAACGCGCATCGAGGAGGAGATCAACATGAAGAGCTCATTGAATGGATTCAAGGGATTACAGAATCACAAGAGGGACGAGGATGCTTTTGAGGAAGGCAGGGCTAATAAGCAAACCGCTTTGTACACAGAAGAGAGCGAGCTTTCAGATTTGTTCGATAAGGTGTTGCTCAGCACTGAAAATGGTCCGAGTATGTGTTCTGGCGACAAATCTGTGGAGACAGGGGTGACAAAAGACATACGGCCACCAAGGAACAAGCGTGGTTCCAATAGAGGTAGGGGCCGTGGAAAGAAGCAGAAAAGCAAGAATACTGTTGACTTGAGAACTCTTCTGATTCTCTGCGCACAAGCTATCTCTACTAGTGATTTCAGGAGTGCTAATGAATTGTTGAAGCAGATTAGAGAGGACTCTTCTCCATTTGGGGATGCCTCTCAAAGATTGGCCCATTACTTTGGCAACGGGCTGGAGGCACGATTGGTGGGCAACAACATTCGGATGAAAGACTTTTATTCTACTAGTATTCTTGCCAGGACGACCTCGACAGCCGATTTTTTGAAATATTACCACCATAACATTTCAACGTGCCCATTTGCTCAGTTCTCCATGTTCTTTGCAAATTACATGATTTTGAAATTTGCAGAGAAAGCCACTACCCTTCACATAATAGATTTTGGCATTGCATTTGGTTTTCAATGGCCAAACTTCATACAGAAGCTCTCTTCTCGACCAGAAGGGCCCTGTAAATTGCGCATCACAGGAATAGAGGTTCCACAGGCTGGTTTTCACCCTGCAGAAAGAATAGAGGAGACAGGTTGCCGTTTGAAAAAGTATTGTGAGCGTTTTGATGTAGCTTTTGAATTCAATGTCATAGCATCAAGGGATTGGGAATTAATCAAACTTGCGGATCTCAAGATTCAAAGCAATGAGACAGTTGCTGTGAATTGTTTAAATCGGTTTAAGAATCTCCTTGATGAGACAGTTGAGGACAACAATCCACGTGATGCTGTGTTGAATCTAATCCGGCAAATTGAACCGGATATTTTTGTTCATGCTGTACGTAGCGTCTCCTACAATGCAGCTTTTTTTGTGACAAGATTCCGAGAGGCACTTTTCCATCTTTCTGATGTGTATGATTTGCTTGATGCTACCATTGGTTGTGACGACAAAGAGAGGTTGGTCATTGAGAGAGAGTTTTATGGACGGGAAATCATGAATGTCATAGCATGTGAAGGCTCGGAAAGAATTGAGAGGCCCGAAACGTACAAGCAATGGCAGGTCCGTCATGTGAGGGCTGGGTTTAAGGCGCTTCCTTTGGACCAAGATTTCATGAGGTTATTCAGGGGTAAGATGAAAGCATGGTACCACAAGGATTTTGTGCTCGATGAAGATGGCAACTGGATGCTGCAAGGTTGGAGAGGCCGGATTTTTTATGGCTCCTCCTGTTGGGTGCCTACTTAGGATGCTCCAAAAAGAATGTTTTCTGTCATAGACATGTAGATTACTGGGATTTTTCCCAAGTCGACAGGTCAAGGATTCGTATTAAAGTGGCTCAGCACGAACTTATTTCCGGCTCCTCTGTTGGTTGATGTATCTTTTACTTGCAAGTAATTTTGAATCTGGAATGTTTACTTACTATTTATCTAATTCTCGAGATAGGAAGATACAATTTGCAGCTTCTATGCGCACGCCATCGGGAATTTGCTGCTAATGCTCTGTTATTTGTCTATCCCCTATCTCACAAGTTCTGGAAGTAATATGGCAGCTCGAAGATGATGATGGGCATGGTGCAGCATTATCAGGTATAATTTGTGCTGTTCTCTTGATGGCTTTGTTGTCCGCTAATTCCCTACGAGACCGAAAGCTGTTTACCTCGTTTCAGAACATAATAGGCCATCGGCGAGGTCTGCCCTTGCCAGGGCAAGGTCCCTCGCCCTGGGTGAGGTTGCCCTTGCCGCCCCAAGCGAGGGCTTGTAGGCCCTTGCTAGCAGCTAGTGGCAAGGCTTGTAGGCCCTGGTTGACCTTTACTAGCAGTCGGTGAAGGTGGTTGAACCCTCATTGGCCTTTATTAGCAACTGGCGAGGGTCGATGAGCCGTCATCGGCGGCCTCTGGCCCTCGCTAGAAAAAGAAAAGAAAAAAAAAAGAAGAAAAGTGAAAAAAGAAAAGAAAAGAATAAAAAATAATTTAAAATTAATATTGTAATTGGATGAAAAACGCCTTTGATTGGTTGGAATATTTAGTTAACCGATGATTGGCGAGGTCAGGCTCTTTTTTGAAACAACCATGGCCATTTTGGGTTTTTATTTGAAAAAAATGATGGCACTTTAGATCTTTATTTGGAATTTTCCTTTTAGTTTATGAAAAATGAATAATTTGAAAAATATTTCTCTCAAAACGATCCTTCATATTTCTCACTAAAATGAATAAACAAAGAATTTTTTTTTTTTTATCTTCCATGAAAATATTTCAATATAATTTTCTTTTTCAATAACCAAACATTCTTCGTAGAAGAATTATTCCAAGTGATACAAGCGCTCATTTTAAGGAAATATTTTTTAAAATCATTCATTTTTCCAAAAACAAGTAAAGCCTTATTTTATAATCTATTATGCATAGAATCTATAACTCATAGTTTCAAGAGCTACACAAGTTTTGGAGTTGTGGTCATTGATGTGTAAAATGGGAAGACAATTGCCATTTTTTCTTCCCACTAATGTGGTCAAATACCTTAGAATGCTATGCATTTAAATTTATCTTTCATCCCGTCCTATTGGTAAAAAAATTATTTTAATAGTCAATGTAATTATATTGAGGGAAAATTTTAAATAAAGATTCAAAGTGGAGTCATTTTTTTAAAAAAAGGACTCAAAGTGAACATGATCTCAAATAAAGATTTGAAATGCCAAAACTTAGTCTCAAATAAATATTAGTCTCAAATAAATATTCGAACTCCAAATCTTATCCATGTCAGGGGCATTTTCATTCAATGACAGTTTTCTTTTTCTTCTTCATTTTCACTTTCTCTTTGTTTTGTTTTGTTTTTTTTTTCTCCTATTTCTCTCTTCATTTTCCTCACGCCTTGGACACCTTCATCCACTCTCTCTCTCTCTCTCTCTCTCTCGTCGATTCGGCCAAGCATACTCTTGGACTTTGTCGAGAGCTTTCGGGCAGTTCTTTCGCCGGTTGGTATCTCGCACATCTTCGTGCTCGTCCTTTCGAGGCTTCTCGGGGGTCGGAATTCTTGGGGCCTCGCTGTAATCCGGATTTGGTCGTGAGATGGATGGTGGTTCCTCTGGCGACGGCTGAAGGAGTTTGAGTTCGTCTTTTTCAGGCAACTGAGAAGGAAGAGAGAGTGAACAGCCAAACAGAGAGAGAGAGAGAGAGAGAGAGAGAGAGAGAGACAGAGAGAGACTTTTTCCTCTTGGGCGGCCATTGAATATGGGGAAGTATAAACTCATGAGCTCAGCGGTGGGGAGGTTTCAATGGCCAATCCTCGTACAAAAGCTATCTTCTCAATCAGAAGGCCCCTGTAAATTGCGCATCACAGACATAGAGCTTCCATAGGCTGGTTTGCGCCCAGCAGAAAGAATAGAGGAGACAGGTCGCCGTTTGACAAAGTATTGTGAGCGTTTTAGGGTCCCTTTCGAATTCAACTTCATAGCATCCAAGAATTGGGAATCCATCAAACTTGAGGATCTCAAGATTCAAAGCAATGAGACAGTTGCTGTGAATTCTTTAGTCTGGTTTCAGAATCTCTTTGACGAAACAGTTGACGACAACAATCTATGAGATGCCGTGTTAAATCTAATTGGGGAAATTAAACCTGATATTTTTGTTCATGCTATAAGTAACGGCTCCAACAACGCACCCTTTTTTGCGACAAGATTCCGATAGGCACTTTTTCATCTTTCCGCAGTGTATGATATGTTTGATGCTATGTTAAATGGCGACAGCAGAGTGAGGTTGGTTTTTAAAAGAGATTTCCATGGACGGGAAATTATGAATGTCATAGCATGTGAACGTTTGGAAAGGGTAGAGAGGCCGGAAACGTACAAGCAATGGCAGGTTCGTCATATGAGGGCTGGGTTTAAGGCGCTTCCTCTGGACCAAGAGCTCCTGAAGTTGTTCAGGGGTAAGATGAAAGAATCATACCACAAGGACTTTGCGCTTGATGAAGACGGCAACTGGATGCCGCAAGGTTGGAGAGGTCGGATTATCAATGGCTCCTCCTGTTGGGTGCCCACTTAGGATAGTATAAAAAAAAACTGTTTGCTGTCATGACCTGTACATTACAGGGATTCTTCCCGGGTCAACAGGTCAAGGATTCTAATAGGGTAACTCAGAATGAACTTATTTCCGGCTCCTCTGTTTGGGCATGCATCTTTTACTTGCAAATGTTTGTTATACTAATTATCTTATTTTTTGAGATAGGAAGGTACAATTTGCAGCTTCTAAGCCACACGGTATTGTGAATTTTGCTGATAATGTGTTATGATTTGCCTATCCTATATCTCACAAGTTGTGCCAGTAATATGGCAGCTCCAAGCTGATGATGGGAATGGGTGCAGCATTGTCATGTATGGTTTGTGCTGTCCTGCTGATGGCTCTGCTGTTTAGTAGTCTCTTATAATGCCGAAAGCTGTCTAGCTCTTTTAAGAACGTGAGTAGCCGAGGAGGGGCTTATGGAGGTGCGTTTCAGAGTATGATGCAGACAATGGTGGGCCCATGCTGAAGTTGTTTCTGTCTTCAAGTCGACTTAAGGGCAAATGAATTTCTAGATTACTTCCTGGCATACAGCCATTATATCTTTTATCTCCGTTTTGTCTTCTGTGAAGAAATTTGGATGGGTCAATTATTCGTTTATATACAAGGGAGGTCAAGTATGTGATTAAACTAGTTATTGTAGACATAGTTGAATTCTCATGCAATTCAGTCCGTCAACAAATGGTTTCATTTACACCAAGGACTGATAAACAGGGGACGTGAGACTGATTTAATTTGCAAAAGTTTTAACTTTTCTGCATTTTAATTAAGCATAATTATGCAATGCATGGCAGGTGAGCTCCAATCCTAAAGTTCCATTAGAAATGTCTTTTTGAACTACTAATAGAGCTTGCATGTTGCCACATCCTTGCAATAATAAGCTCGACGATGGAAAGATCACAATAATTATTACTTAATAGTTTCTTTTCCCCCAAAAATCTTAGTTACATTCATTTTTTAATTTCTCTCTCAGTAAAATAAATACAAATGTTTGTGGGGTGAATCTATAATGCACAGTTTCAATAGCTACAAAGTTTTGGAGTTGTGATAATTCATGTACTAGCATGGGATACTGTTATTCATATTTGTTCTTCCTACTAATAGTATTAGATATTGTATAATAATGGTCAATTAGATTAATGTTTTTCGTATTATTCTGGTAAATTTTTTTTTTGGGTCGAAGGTAAAAGGGTTATTTGAATAGTTGATGTAAGAACATCGACATTTATGTAATTAAAATTTATTAAATAATGGTTAATACCTTAAAAAACCAAAAACTGGTACACTTGTGATAAATTTAACCCAAACTATTTTTTTTCCCACAAAAAACCCAAAACTGGTATAAATTTGATCAATTTACCCAAAACTGGTACATTTATGACAAATTTACCCTTTGTAAATTTTCGTTAAATTTTACTGTCAAATTATCAAGTTAGATGATATGTGACAGTTGACTGATATATCAATTTGGGATTTTACGCTCTGTTTATCACAATTTATAATTGTTGTGATTTTTTTGTGGTATTAATTCAATTTAGCGGATGGTATATTTGTCACAAATTTATTAGTTTGGAGTTTTTTGCAGTCGAATAAATTAGTTTGGGGTAAATTTGTCATAAATGTACTAGTTTAGGATTTTTTATGGTCAGTCGGGGTAAATTTGTCATAGGTGTATCAGTTTGGAGTTTTTCATGATAAAAAAAATAGTTCGAGGTAAATTTGTCACGAGATGTACTAATTTGAAGTTTTTCTAGGTATTGACCCTTAAATAATGGACTCCCCTAAAAAAAAACTGGTCATGATTGTCTCGATTTCTGATGTAATTAAAATTTACTAAATAATTGATCCCCCCAAAAAAAAATTGGTCATGATTGTCTCGATTTCCGATGTAATTAAAATTTACTAAATAATTGAACCCCCAAAAAAACCAAAGAAATTGGTCATGATTGTCTCGATTTATAGTGCGGAATGTGTAAAAATCTGGACAATGCTTATGGAAATTGCCTAGTTGGGGTGCCATGGATGTTAAGCTTAGGAGAAGGCTTAAGCCTCAAGCTAGTCCTTTAACTGGTGATGCCTAATCACCAGTTTCCTAATCCAGATTTTGACGAAGTCAAAAGCAGAAAATGGTTTCTACGTGTGCTTCTAATATAAAAATCTCCCAAATTCATTTAATTTGAAAGATGAAAAAATAATTCAAGAAAAAGAAAAATAACATAAAAATCCCAAATTATATGAATTATGTATCTATCGTAATACCTTTGGTCACGGTTCCATCACATGCTGCCTTTAGAATTTCGACATCGGAAGGCTAATGTGACTAGTGAAAAACTACGTTTTGCTAAGAAATAATTTGATGCTATCATGAACTAGAAACGGGGCTGTTTTGATTGGTGAAGTCATTATGGTTCATCTCTCTCTCTTCAAAGATGAGACGCTAGAATGAAGCTAAACCAATCACAATGAGTAGACGCGCCCGAGCTTGAATTCCAACTGGAGAGAAGCCTCCATAGGTCGGGGAATGAGCTCTTGAGCTGGACGAGGACCAATTCCTAGGGGTCTCTCACCACCCCGCATAGACATAGAAATGATGAAGAAAATGAAATAGAAAAACTTATTGATAACTTGATATTCTTTTTATATGACAAGAAGAAAATGAAATAGAAATAACGAAGACAAGGGAGAACAATAGACTATTTCATCGCTTACAACGACATTGCTTTTATTCATTAAATTCACATCGGAGCCACATTAGTTTCGTTTGCTTTTCATTGTTCATGTAACTTGCCATGCAGGAATTTTAATGACAGTTTTGATCGAGATAGTGACGGAAGTTATTGATATCATGGTGGGTATAATTTTAGGTTTTCAGCGACAAAAAAAAAAAAAAAATTTAAATGTTGATGCACAATGGGTCTAATTTGAAAGTTTTGGTAGGTTTTTTCCTTCGAGTTTTCTCCCACTATGTTTTAGTAGTGGGAGTGAGCGATGAGGAAAGTTTTTATTTCTCATTTTTGTTCAGGAAATAAAAAAAATATAAAGTTTTCGCTTGTCATCTATATTCCAAATCTACTGTTGGACCAACAATTTATTTTGGAAATAGAAAAAATAAAATTACTTTATCAATCTCTAAACCTATCCCGAAAACAGAAAAATAAATAAAAATAAAAATAAAATGATTATTGCATGCGTCTCCATTGGCCAATAAAGTCAAAGCGGGACACACGGTTTGAACAATCGCTTTCCCCGATTGAACACAGATCGAGATGACCTGGGGCCGCCTCATCGGCTGACTCAAATCCTTCCTACACAATTTCTCGTGTTTTTTTATCACATATTTTTCTATTTGTATTTATTTATCCGCAGCTTTTATTTCGGACGGTCTCGAAGATGGCGAGCTATCCCGCTCGGCCCGCTTCATGGAAGGTTCCGAACTTCACCCCTGATTCACTCGTAGCATTGGAGAATCCTCATCAGATTCGTCTTTATTCGGCTTCCAGCTCCACTTCTCAGTTTTAAGGTATGCAGATCCCGATCTCTCTTTCCCTTCTTATATTGCGTCTTCTCTATATATCTGCTTAGGGAGGAGCATGTGATCTTTTATTCTTGGACTTTAATCGACGTTGTCTGAGTGAGCGAATAACGAAAGAAAGTTATTCAAGAGGGAGTCGTTTTGTTGCAGGCCGAGTGCATTTTCCTTTAGTTGGTTGATGTTCTGGGGGTGCAAATGTACTGGCTTTTGATGATAGGGTGGGGACTTCGATAGGGTTTGAAGAGTAGATGACCACGGATCCCCTGTTCTTTCATTGCACCAGTTGTAGCAATGTCGATGATCTTCCAATAGACAGCCATGCCTAATCACCTAATACAGATCAGCAACTGGGTCTTGCTAATGATTTCCTTTCGGATGACCCTTTTTTAGACATTAAATCCTCAGATATTGCTTTTGTTTCGAATAAAGTTGACCCTGTAACCAATCTCCCATTGAAACCGGTCGACCTCAATAATGGAGATTTGATCTTTCCCTCGACAGGCATGAGCCTAGATGGAGGCTCATTTGGTCCATCTATGTGCTTGAGTAAGGGCCAGAGTCCAGAGGGAGATTCTCTCTCCCCCTCGGGGGACAGTGACTCGATGGATCCCGTTCTAAAGTATATAACTCAGATGCTTATGGAAGAGAACATGGAGGAGCAACTGTGCGTATTTGCTGATCAGGTTGCTCTGCAAAATACTGAAAAATCATTGTACGATGCCCTTGTTCAGCAGAATTTGGAAAAGTCTGATCAGAGCCCCTCACAGGTTGATTTAAGCCAATATATGGAGGGCCCAACTAGTAACCTTTCTGGAAGGAGCAGTGCTCCCAGAAGCCATGATCCTACAAACGTTACTCTTTGCTCTAATGACTTGGCCGATGCTGATATTCTGTACACAACCGGAGAATATAGCCATGCTGTGCTGAAAAATCCTGACCAAGACTTCCAGTCGAATGTGGATTCCAATTCGCAGTTCTTGGCCAATTCTTCAAGCAGCATCACCAATTATGATGATGGGTCCAAGGAATCTTTGCATGGGCTTTTTTTAAAGAGCATTTTCAGCCATGGAGAGTCTATGATTCAGTTCAAAAAAGGATTAGAGGAGGCCAGCAAATTCCTTCCCACTGACATTCTATTAGCAATTAATCCAGGGGACAGCAAACCGTCCTCTGAAGAAAAGAAAGGAACCACAAGAACGCACATCAATAAGGAGATCAACATGAAGAGCTCATCTAATTGATTCAAGCGATTAAAGAATCACGAGAGGGACGAGGATGCTCATGAGGAAGGCAGGGCCAATAAGCAAACAGCCTTGTACACAGAAGAGAGTGAGCTTTCAGATTTGTTTGATAAGGTATTGCTCAGCACCGAAAATGGTGTGGGCATGTGTTCTGGCAGCGAATCTGCAGAGACAGGGGTAAGGAAAGACATACAGCCACAACGGAACAAGCACGGTTCCAAAGGAGGTAGTGGTTGTGGTAAGAAGCAGGGAAGCAAGAATACAATTGACTTGAGAACTCTTCTGATTCTCTGCGCACAAGCTATTTCTACTAGTGATTTCAGGACTGCTAATGAATTGTTGAAGCAGATTAGAGAAAACTCTTCTCCATTTGGGGATGGCTCTCAAAGATTGGCCCATTACTTTGCAAATGGGCTAGAGGCACGATTGATGGGCAACAACGTCCGAACGGAAGTCTTTTATTCTACTGTTGTTGCCAGGATGACGTCAGCAGCTGATATCTTGAAATCTTACCATCTTCACATTTCAACATGCCCGTTTAATCAGTTCTCCATGTTCTTTGCAAATTACATGATTTTGAAATTTGCAGAGAAAGCCACTACTCTTCACATAATAGATTTTGGCATTGCATTTGGTTTTCAATGGCCAAACCTCATACAGAAGCTCTCTTCTAGACCAGGAGGGCCCTGTAAATTGCGCATCACAGGGATAGAGCTTCCACAGGCTGGTTTGCGCCCAGCAGAAAGAATAGAGGAGACAGGTCGCCGTTTGAAAAAGTATTGTGAGCGTTTTGACGTCCCTTTCGAATTCAATTTCATAGCATCAAGGAATTGGGAATTCATCAAACTTGGGGATCTCAAGATTCAAAGCAATGAGACAGTTGCTGTGAATTGTCTAGATCGGTTTAAGAATCTCGATGACACAGTTGAGGACAACAATCCGCGTGACGCTGTGTTATATCTAATTAGGAAAATTAAACCGGATATTTTTGTTCATGCTGTACGTAGCGGCTCCTACAATGCGGCCTTTTTTGCGAGAAGATTCCGAGAGGCACTTTTTGAATTTTCTGCTGTGTATGATTTGCTTGATGCTACCATTGATCATGACAACAAAGAGAGGTTGGTCATTGAGAGAGAGTTCCATGGACGGGAAATTATGAATGTCATAGCATGTGAAGGTTCGCGAAGGATTGAGAAGTCGGAAACGTACAAGCAATGGCAGGTTCGTCATATGAGGGCTGGGTTTAAGGCGCTTCCTCTGGACCAAGATTTCATGAAGTTATTCAGGGGTAAGATGAAAGCATGGTACCACAAGGATTTTGTGCTTGATGAAGATGGCAACTGGATGCTGCAATGTTGGAGAGGTCGGATTTCTTTTGGCTCCTCCTGTTGGGTACCTACTTAGGATGCTCCAAAAGGAACGTTTTCTGTCATGGACCTGTGTATTACTGGGATTCTTCCCCAGTCGACAGGTCAAGGATTCGTATTAGAGTAGCTCAGCATTTACTTATTTTCGGCTCCTCTATTTGTTGATGTATCTTTTACTTGCAAACAATTTTGAATCTGAAACGTTTTCTGACTGTTATCTAATTCTCGAGATAGGAAGATTTAATTTGCAGCTTCTGTGCCGCACCGCATTGGGAATGTGCTGCTAATGCTTTGTTAGTTGTCTATCCCATATCTCACTAGTTCTGGAAGTAATATGGCAGCTCGTAGCTGATGATGGGTATGGTGCAGCATTATCATGTACGATTTGTGCTGTTCACTTGATGGCTCTATCGTCCGCCAATGTCCTACGAGACTGCAAGCTGTTTATCTCGTTTTGAAATTTGAGGGGCCAAGGATGGGCTCGTTGAGGATGGTTTTCAAAAAATGATGGGGACATAAATGATGCTCATGCTAAGGTTGTTTCCATCTTCCAGTTGACTTAAGGCAAATGAACTTCAGCATACTTGCTATCGGTAAATATGATTTTGAATCAATACAACAATCAAGTCGAACTTTGAGGCGTGATATCACTTTTTAAAGGATTTATTTGCCTTACAACGTTGCTAATAGTCATTGGCAAATATCATTCAGGATGCAACAAAGTTTCAAATGAGAATACTATATAACAATTCTAGTATTTCTAGTATTTCTCCAGGATCTCTTTAGGAAACAATTGAAAATATGATTATAGTTTTGAAAAGAAGACTCGAAGAATAATTTTATACTCGTTTATGCCTAAAATTAACATGTATATAAATATTGGCTTTAAAAAATATAGATAACTTTTCGCAAAAAGTTACAAAATGACCAAATATATCCCTTCGGAAGAAGTTGCAAAATGAACAAATGCAACCCTCCGTGAAAGGTTGTAAACTGAACAAATATAATTTCAAAAGTTATCTTAAAAAGACACATATAAAAATTTGGAATAATAAAAACATAAAAAATAATAATAACTTTTTGATAAATAAAATTCCAAATCTTCATAACTTCTAAAAATACCTAATAAACAAAATAGTGAACTGTACGAAATAAAATAAAAATAAAGCGGTTAGTGCTAATTAAATTGCATGCGCACAAGCATGCAAAGTGTTAAGTACGCCTAATAATTGTGCCAAAATTGCATAATTATTCACACATCGCATGTGAGTATTGTTAGGTCAAGCCCACATCCTAACCTTTTCTTTAAACACGCTAGAAAATGCTTACACATTAGCCCATATTCTCCTAACTTTCCTATGTGGGACAATGAAAAAACACATTTTGCTTGTTTTACAAACAAACATCCAACAATCCCCCACTTTGTTTGTAAAACAAAAATTTCAAAAATAAAAATTTCAAAACCATATAGCCAAAATTTCGTCGAGATTAATAAATATACATAAAGGTTCTTTTGAGTTAAACATTTGCTTAGTACAAGTATCTCAAAACTCTATCAAAGTAACAAGTAGTTCGGTTTTAAACTTGTATTTTTATATAATAAAATCAGACATATCGCGCATATACTAACCTTTTGTTTTGACAAGAAATTTTATATTACTCTGCACTATTATGTCCTTATGTTTGATCCTGTTTTATGAGCTCTTTAGAAAGCAACCCTAACTTTTGTAAAAAGCGTAATCACTTATAAGCTCATATAGGTGAAGTATCTATTATGTCTTTCTGTTACTATTAACACATTACGAATTTGTACCATACTATATTAAGAATTCAATTCAACCTACAAAAGATAATAGATGATATTGACTTCTCATATCAGGGTTACGTTAGTATCAAACAATTATATTCAATGACTTATTTTTACCCATTAAACCTTGTAACTTGTGATATTCTAAAAAAAAAAAGTCAACTTACCATTATTGGTAATTTCAACTAAAGGGTTTCAACCCCATTTCTTGTTAGGTCATTATTACCATGTCTTTTGATAAAGTCTTTGTCAAGGGATCGACTAGATTATTATTTGACCTTATGTAGATAATTATTATAGTACCATCTTTAATCAATTGCCTCACATACTTATGTCTTAGACTAATATATCTAGACTTATCATTATAGATGCTACTATAAGCTCTTGCCAAAGTAGCTTGACTATCACAATTAATAGAAATAAGAGGCATATGATTAAGCCATAATTTGATATCCAATAATAAATTCCTAATCCATTTAGCCTATTTCCCAGTTGTTGTTAAAGCAACGAATTCTAATTCCATCGTTGAATGAGTTATACATATTTATTTTTTGCTCACCCAATACAACACCTTCACCTAATGTAAAAACCCATCCATAAGTGGAATACTCATCTTCCACACTTGAAATCCAACTAGCATCGGTATATTCTTATAATATAGTGGGATAATTATTATGGAACAATCCTAAATTTTAGTTTTCTTAAGATAACTAGAAATTCTAGTAATAGCCCTTTAATGTTTTATACTTTAGTTACTAATATACCTACTCAACTTGCACACGGAAGTACTATTAGGTCTAGTACAAAGCATCATATATATTAAAGACTATAGCACTTGCTTATTTAAGTTGTGATACTGATGTACTAGTATTATAATTTAAGTTAATACCATAATTAATTGAAGTACTTCTTTCCTTAAAACCAAGATGTTGAAATTTATTTAACAATTTTTCAACATAATTACATTTGCTCAAAGAATAATCCCTACTATACTTCTTAACTTTAATACTTAAGATAGTATCTACTTCACCCAAATCCTTCATTTTAAATATGGAGGTTAGATACTTCTTAATCTCAACAATTCCAGTCATGTTCATTTTAAAGATAAGCACATCATCAACATACACGCATACTAAGGCATCTTAGTCTTTAGTGAATTTAGAGGATATATACACTTATCAGTACTATTGTGGATGAAACCATTAGAAAATATGACTAAATTAATTTTTTCATGTCACTGTTTAGGAGCTTGTTTAAACCCATAAAGAAACTTAATCCATTTACATACTTTCCTTGCATTTCTAGGAAGAATGAAACCATCTGGTTCTTCCATGTAAATTTTCTCATTTAAGTCTCCATTTAAGAAAGCAGCATTGCCATCCATTTGATGGATACAGAGACCATAAATGGACGCTAGATAAAAAGAATTCGAACAAAAATTATACATGTAACAAGAACATGTGTCAAAATAATCTATCCATTCCTTTTGCCTATGCCCTTAACCACTAATCTAGCTTTAAACGTTTGGATAAAACCATTAGAATGATATTTCCTTCTAAATACCCATTTGCACCCAATATTCTTAGATCCTTTTGGTAAAACTACTAATACCTAAGTATTATTGGACATAATTGAGTCTATTTAATCATTTATAGCTTCTTTTCAAAAAGAAGCATCTCTAGCAAACATAGCATAATCAAAGTTTTTATGATTGTCTTCTAAATTTAATACTATAGGGTATTTATTTATCAAGTTATTATCTCTCTCCCCTTTAATAAGAAAACATAAGTAATAAAATCATAACCTAAGTCTTTTAGTTTCCTAGCTCTAGTGCTTCTCCTCAATTCAATCATGTCTTTAGAATCATTTATTTCCTTTGGTCGAGATTTATTTGAGTTTCTATAGGTTTTGAATTATTTTCATTAATTTCTGAACTCATAAAACATTTATTCTTAAAAAGATTCAACATATCTCGATTCTACAATGACATTAGACTCTAAGTCAAGAACCTATAAGCTTTACTATTTTCGGCGTATCCAATGAAAACACTTTTGATAGCTTTAGGATCAAGTTTTGTTCTCTTAGGATCTAGTACTTGGTAGTATGCCAAACACCTTCACATTTTAAGGTATGGCATATTTGGTTTTCTATTTTTCCATATTTCATAAGGGGTTATGTCATTTTTTTTTGGACGGTATTCTATTATGAATATAACATGCAATAAGCAATGCTTCTCCCCAAAGATTAATTGGTAGTTTTGAATTTGAAAGCATACAATTAACTATTTCTCCAAGAAATTGATTTTTCCTTTTAGCCAAATCATTTTGTTGTAGAGTATATGGTGCTGAAACTTGATAAATAATACCATGTTCTTCACAAAATGAAGATAATTTATTTAAGAAATATTCTCCACCTATATCTGAACATATAACTTTGATTTTCTTTTCTAATTGATTTTTTTTTTACGTCAGCTTTATATTTCTTAAACATGGTAAATGCTTCACCCTTCGACCTTATGAAATAAATATATAAAAACCTACTGCAATCATCCACAAAGGTAATAAAATATTTTTTACCACCACGTGTTAGCATGCCGTTGAATTCACATATATCACTATAAACCAAATTTAATAAATTCATTTTTTTTAACACTAGGAAAAAGTGCCTTAGTTAATTTAGATTTAGCACATATTTCACATTTATCGAATTTGCCATTGAAATTTATCAAGTCTAACTTTTTCATATTCTTCAAATGAAGACTGTTTACTTGTGCCAACCTACTATGCCATAAAAATGAAGACTCAACAATATAAGCAGAACTAGCAATATTATTAATGATATTCAGTTGATACACGCTATCACTAGCATAACCCTTTCCTACAAATAGCACATTCTTTAATAGGATAATCTTTTCGAATTCAAACAAAACCCGAAACCATCTCTTACAAAGTAAATTAATAAAAACTAGGTTCTTCCTAATTTCAAATATAAATAACAAATTAAAAAGAGTAATTTTCTTCCTAGAAGTGAAGTCTATCTCCACTATGTCTTTGCTAGCAATCTTTGTAAGAGCATTATTCGCCATCAAGACCTCTTGAACATTTGAGTTAGACAGTCTCTTCAAATTGCTTGAACATATATTTGTCCTTACACACATGGATTGTTGCTTTAGAATCCAAGCACCAACCAGACTGGATAGTAGTAGAGTTGATTTCCTATAGCCAGTGCATCAATAATTTAAGGGTTAATACCATGAAAAATCCAAAATCAATATATCTGTAACAAATTTACCCAAAACTAATTTTTTGATACCAAAAATTGATACACTTATAACAAATTTATTCTTTGCTAGTTTATGTTAAATTATACCGTTAAATTACTAAGTTGGATGACACGTGACAGTTGACTAATTTACTAATTTGAGATTTTACTCTTCGTTTGTCACAGTTATACAATTTTTGTGATTTTTTGTGGTATTAATCCAATTTAATGGATGATATATTTATCACAAATGTACTACTTTGAGGTTTTTGACGGTTTAACAAATTAGTTTGTGGTAATATTATAATAAGTATACAAGTTCGTGATTTTTTGTGGTCATTCGAAGTGTGTCACAGGTGTATTAGTTTGGGGTTTTTCATGATCAAAAAAATTAATTTGGGGTAGTTTGTTACACGTGTACAAATTTGGGGTTTTTAAGGTATTAACCCTTAATTTAAGAAATTTTCATACTCGAAAATATAGTTGAAATCATGGTCACATAGTTTTATTCAACCAAATTCGCATTTGCCTCCACCATTGGAATGTTCTCGTCCTTTAATATGTTCTAGCGGTGAATACTTTCCTTGGCATATTGTCCCTGTTTGCTACAAACAAAATAGTAACCCCTTTTTTCTTTTCATTTGTGTTCTCTTTAATTTATGCCTATTCTTTACTTTAAAGTTCTGGCTGATTTTTCGTTTTCTTTTCACAACATTCACCTTGAATCATACAAAATATAATTATCACATAAACATGACTCTTCCTCAATATGAAAATATTTCTGTATTTGTGCCAACTTGAAAAGCTTCCGGAATATCAATCTTGAAGACAAAAATATTATTCACTAGAACTTGCAACCTAAGTACCATCGACACTGACACGCGACACGATACGACACGACACGCCGACACGTCGTTTATCGACACGTTGTGACATATTGTATATTAAATATATATTTTGATATATACATAATAAATTATAATTTTTATGATTATTTCAATAAAATTAATTTATTCAAATTCAAATATAAATAAATAATTAAAAAATCCTAGAATAAATTTATACTAAAAATATTAATCCGCCATTTATTAATATCGTTCATTGTTTCAATTTGACAAATTCAACTCTATTCCAATAATTCATAAAACTTGGAGAAAAAAAAAGTAATCCACATTCTGGACTCGCATGTTAGATATGTCGGAAAAGGAAAAAAAAACTTGAGGGGTGAATTGTGTATCACGGGAAGTAGGAGTCACAAGAAAAGAGAAGACTAGGTTTTTGTTCTTTCTCAAATTATTTATTTTTCACATATATATATTTTGACATCTCACTTAATGAGATTTTTTAAAATTGACATTGATATCGGAATCATGTGTTGGAAACTCGTATGTCGGAATTCTGATTCGAGTGTCGGGAAAGTTGACTAAGTGTTGAATTTTCCGACACGTGTTGACCGAGTGTCCAAGAGTGTCAGAGAGTATCCAACATGTGTCGAAGTGTCCGACACGACATGAAGGCTTTTGGAAAGTGTCGGTGCTTCATAACTTGCAACTCATGGACTTGTTCCAACAAGGGTTTGATATCAATAAATTTAAAATCAAAATACTTTGTAATTAAATATTTGTTGGTACCTTGCTCCTCTACTTTGTACTTGAATTCCAGTGTGTTCTAAATTTCTCTGGCCGACTTCATTTTGGTGAATAAGTTATAAAATTGATCAAACAATGTATTCAGAATGTGTTCATGACATAATAGTTCATCCTCTGCATGTGTTCTTTTCTCGCTGTTAACCCTTTCAATCGCTTCCACACCTAGCTGTCCTCCCTCCGTAGTAGGCTTCAATTCTTCTATAGTTGCCAAGTTAGGATCCAATATATAGGAAATCTATAGGGTGGTGAGTAGGAACACCATCGTGTCCCTCTAGCGAGCAAAGTTGTTCCCATCAAATTGGTCTAGCTTGACCATGTCTTAATTCATGATTTTGATGGTCTCATACTCTCTTGTTGAACGAAATAAATCCTTAAAATTGTTGGTAAACATGGCTTCGAATCAATGGAGCAATCAAATCGGACTTTGAGGCGTGATATCATTTTCTTTAAGATTTTATTTGCTCCATAATGTTGTTAATAGTCATGGGCAAAATATCTTCTAGGATACAACAAAGTCTTAAATGAGAATACTAGATAAATTCTAATATTTTTTCAAAGTTTCTCTTGAAAATAATTGAAAAGATGGTTGTAGTTTTAGAAAGAAGCATCGAAAAATGATTTCATATACGTATTTATGTATATCGGTCTTAAAGAACATATACAACTTTTCGCGAAAGGTTACAAAGTGAATAAATGTATCCCTTCAGAAGAAGTTGCAAAATAAATAAATGCGACCCTTCATGAAAGGTTGTAAACTAAACAAGTATAATTTCAAAGATTATCTTGAAAAGACACATATAAAAATTTGAAATAATAAAAATAATAAAAAATAACAATTTCTTACTAAATAAAATTTCAAATTTTCCATAATTTCCGAAAATACTTAATAAACAAAACAACTTTTCAACTAATAGATGTTAATAAGATTTCCATAAGAAATAAGATAAAAATAAAGGATTAATGCTAATAAAATTGCGGGCATGCAAGTGGCCTAATAATTGTGCAACTATTCGCATAATAATGCACATGGATATTGTGAGGTCTAATCCATAGCCCAACCTTTTCTTTGAACACACTAGAAAAGGTTCACACTTATAAATTGACCCATCTCCTCTCAATTTTCCTATGTGGGATAAGGAAAAGCACAATTTGTTAGTTTTATAAACAAACATCCAACACTTACTGGCATACGGAGATTGTAACTATATCTCCATTTGGTCTTTCTCTGAGGAAATCTTGATGTGCCAATTGTTGGTTTATATACATTATACAGGGGCAATCAAATATGTAATTAAACTAGTTATTGTAGATATAACTGAATTTTGACGCAATTCAGCCTGTCAATTGACTGTTTCACTTCCATAAAAAAAACTGATTAATATGGGGGTGAGTTTGATTTGATCTGCAAAAGTTTTAGCTGATTTATTTTTATTGAGCATTATTCTGCATGTGGGGTAGGTAAGACGAGAAATGTCTTTTTTAAAACTAGTAAGAATGCCCACATGTTGCCACGTCCTTGCAATTGTAAGCTCCCATGAGGGAGGGATCACATTAATTAGCAATTTAAAAGTTTTTTTTTCTCCAAAATCTAGGTTAGGTTTGGGATCCGTATGTTTGATGAAAACTAAATAATTCAAAAAATATTTTTCTCAAAATGATCCTTCATATTTCTTTCTAAAAAGAATAAACAAAGATTTTTTCAATCGTCCCAAAAACATTCTTCATTGGAGAATTATTCCATCTCTTTCTAAAAAGAACAAACGAAGATTTTTTCAATTGTCCTAAAAATATTCTTAATTGGAGAATTATTTCAAGTTATATAAACAGTCATTTCAAGATTTTTTTTTTTAAATCATTCATTTTTATGAAACAAAATAGAGTCTCATTTTATAATCAATTTCTTAGTTAAAAAAAAAAGTGAAAATGTTTGTGCAATGAATCTACAAGTCACGGTTTCAATAGCCACAAAACTTTGGAGTTGTGGTCATTGTGGTCATTATATATGAGAATGAGACATTAATAACCATGTTTTTTCTTCCTACTAATGTGAGAAAATATCATAGAACGCTACACGTTTAGATAAATGTCTTCCATCTTGTCCTGCTTGGTGAAAAGTTTCTTTTAATAGTTGATGTAATTATATTGAGGGAAAATTTCAAATAAGAACTCAAAGGGGGCTGTTTTCTCAAAAGAGGTTGAAAGTAGATATTATCTCAAATAAAAATTTGAAGTGTCTAACTTAATCTCAAATAAGAATTTGAACTCTAAATCTTATTCATAGTCAAGGGCATTTTCGTTCAAGGATGTTTCTCTTTTTCTTTATTCATTTCCACTCTCCTTTTGTTTTGTTTTGTTTTGTTTTTTCTCCTTTTTCTCTCATCTTTTCTTGCCTCCATCTTGCTCTACATCAGTGCCATCTTCGACACCTTTATCCGCCCTCTCATTGTGTGTTGCAGAAAGTGAGCGATCGAATAATAATATAGATAGAATAAAGAAATATATTGGACACGAGATTTACGTGGTTCGGTCGTAGATACCTACGTCCATGGGGAGAGCAGCGACGAATTCACTATAGATCAAGCGATATAACGGAGATTACATACTCGATTCACTCAAACATTTACGATGTTTCCCAAATCCCAATTATACCCAATAACGCATGCAGTGTTTAATCTCGAAATTCTTCAAGAAATAATCTCTCAATCTCATGAAGGAAATTCACAAATCTTACCACAAGATTTCATGACTACAAACACTAATCTTTCTTGATGTAATTGCACGAACAAACTTCAATAACAAGCACTCGCGTGAAAATGGCACTTCAAGAAACCTTCACATCAACTTCCACCCACGAACAAGCCTTGAGAATTGATATATAAGCCACCGCCAACCACTCGTGAGGGAAACTGAATCAAGCTAGGATCCGGTCAACCCAAGTAAAAGTTGGACTTTCCCTCGTAGTTTTCTTGCCGATTTTAACCAAAACATATCCCTGTATATTTTAAACAAAATCCAAGTCCAAGTCAAAGTTTGACTTTCCTATTTTAGCGGCCAAACTCTCCAACGCAGATTCGGAATTTTGGGAAGTTGATCTTCGTATCTTCTTTGCTCAATTTCGAACGTCTGCAAAATATCCAATTAGGAATATTCAAACTTTCACATTGGGCTCAAACTCAAGACATATTTTAACAATCTCCACCTTGGCTCGATGTTTGAGTCAAGTCGCAATTGCTTCGCAAAAATTCAAACTTTGCCGCTACTTTCCCATAGCCTCGATGGGCTCAACCGCTACAGAAATTATCCAAGTCTAAGCCTTGCTTGAATTTTGCCATAACCAAGGACCTCATTAGAATACCAACTCCACATACACCGTTAATTGTTCCGCAAGGATTTTTCGACGCAACCTCCTTAACCACAGATAAAGCAAAACCATTGTTGCATTTATATCTGTCAGGAGATCAAATATGTACCTTGTTAATATTAGCAATTATAGCAACCATTGGCTCTATAGGCTCCACCTTGCTACAAGCACCATCTGTGTCGATTACTTTGCTAGTACTTGTACTCGCTATCTCAAGAGTTTTTGATCGCAATTCCACCTCAAGCTGAACATTGTTCAAATCCGTTTTAATACTGTTATAATTACTCCTAGTCAAAAGTATTGGATACTCGTCAAATGTAACTTCCCTACTAATAATAGGTGAATTTAATTCAGGGCACCACAACCGATAACCCCTCTCATTTTGTGCATAGCCTAGGAACATGCACTTTCTTACCCTTTCATCAAGCTTACCATCACTTGCTTGAACATAACATGAGCAACCAAATATTCTTTCATGCAGAATTCGTTTAACAACTTCGAGCAAAACTCCATGCTCTTATCAGTCTTCACTTGCTTGATCGTCTTACCAATCTCATTATTGATCAAAGCTCTCAATCGCATGATCATGACGATAACATCAAATTTGTGCCTAAGCACAAACACCCATGTCCTCATCGAGTTGTCATCAACAATTGTTAGCATATATCTAGCACTTTTTCTTGAAGGAAACCGCGACAACCTACAAACATTCAAGTGAATTAACTCTACAATTTAAATGGTTTCTTTAATAGTTGTATTGAACTGCACTTTTCACCTTTGATTTAAATCATAGCACTTGCATATATTCAATTTGTTAGCATTATAACCACATCGTAAATTTTTTCACTTAAAACCTTTAGGCTTCTCTCGCCAATGTGCCCCAAACGCATATGCCACAATTTAGACTCTCAAACAGATGCATTCGATGTCTCCGCGGCGAAATCGGTCACTGTCTCACCTTGAAGTTCATACAGACCACTGCGCTTGATTCCTTTCATTATCACAAAAGAAGTTTGAACAATTTTCTGAATTCCACGTTCTGAAATATATCGATACCCAGCTGAATCAAGGGCACTCAAGCAAATTAAGTTTTTCTTCAACTGAGGAACATGCCTCACTCTAGTCAATGTCCTCATGATATCATCATACATTCTGATTCTAATATTGCCAACACTAATGACATCGCATTCAGTGCTGTTCTAATACCATCCGTGCACTGATAAGTAGTAAACTAGTTTCTATTTGGTGTAACATGAAAAGAACAACCAGAATCCATAATCCATTCATCAAATAATAAATAATTAGTGACAGACAAGATATAATTAGCACTATAAGCTACAACTGTAACATCATCTGTAGAATTAACTATAATTCCCTTACCCTTCTCATTCTTCAGCTTAAAGCAATTCTTTCTAAGATGCCCCCTCTTGCTACAGCTCCAATAGACAGCATCACCAGTCCTAGACTGACTACGCCTGTTCATATTAGTACTACTCTTACCAACACATGTTCTAGATCTTCCTCTATTTTCATCTACTGAAATAGCAGATACAAGTTTGCTAGATTCTCTTCTACAGATGTTCTCGCTTAGAATCAAATCTTGAACCCCATCAAACGTCAAACTTGTTGATCTAGAGGAATTACTAATGACAGTAACAGTAGTATTTCAACTATTAGGCAATGAGGATAACGGATTCCAAGCACGTACCTCATCTTCAAAGTCAATTTCAACTGAACTTAATTGATTAACAATCACATTGAATTAATTTATATGATTTGCAACTGATGCACTTTCACTCAACTGATGCACCTTCACTCATCTTCAAAATAAACAGACGTCGTATCAAATAGACCTTATTGATCGCAGAGGGCTTCTCGTACAAATCTGACAAGGCTTGCATCAAATTAGCAGTGGTCTTCTCCTTCACGATGTTAAACGTGACGTTATCAGCCAACGTCAGTTGAATAACACCCATAGCTCGTCTATCTAGTAAATCCCAATCAACTTGCTTCATCGACTCTGGTTTCTCCCTAGATAGGGGTAAGTGTAGTTTCATCTGGTAGAGATAATATTCAATTTGCATCTTCTAGAAGCCAAAATCATTCTCATCAAATTTGTCGATTCTCACTTTTCCTTCTTCTGTCGCCATCGATTTGCTTTAACTTAGCAAAGTTTGGCTCTAATACCAATTGTTGTGGAAAGCGAGCAATCAAATGATAATATAGACAGAATAAGAAAATATATCGGACAACGACATTTACATGGTTCGGTCGTAGAGACCTACGTCCACGAGGAGAGTAATGAAGAACGGAGATTACACACTTGAGTCACTCAAACACTTACGATGTTTCGCAAACCCCAATTACACCCAATAACGCATGTGATGTTTAACCTCGAAATTCCTCAAAAAATAATCTCTCAATCTCATGAAGGAAATTCACAAATCTTATCATAAGATTTCACGACTACAAACACTCCTCTTTTTTGGTGTAATTGCACGAAGAAACTTCAATACCAAGCACTCGTGTGAAAACGACACTTCAAGAAACCACGTCAACCTCCACCCACGAACAAGCCTTGAGAATTGATATATAAGCCACCGCTAGAGAAGTCCACGCGTGAGGGAAACCAAATCAAAGCTAGGATCCGGTCAACCCAAGTAAAAGTTGGACTTTCCTCTGCAGTTATCTTGCCGATTTTAACCAAAACATATCTCTGTATATTTTAAACAAAATCCAAGTCCAAGTCCAAGTTTGACTTTCCTATTTCAGTGGCCAAACTCTCCAATGTAGATTCGGAATTTTGGGGAGTTGATCTTCATTTCTTCTTTGCTTGATTTCGAATGTCCGCAAAATATCCAATTTGGAATATTCAAACTTTTGCATTTGGCTCAAACTCGAGACATATTTTAACAGTGTGTCATCTCGTCGATGCGGGCAAGCGAACTCTTGGACTTTGTTGAGAGCTTTTGGGCAGTTCTTTCGCCGCTTGGTATCTCACACATCTTCCTGCTTGTCCTTTCCAGGCTTCTTGGGGGTTCTCTCGGTGACAGGGTGACAGTCTCCGAGTCCGCCATTTTCAGGTCACGGAGAAGGAAGAGAGAGTGAACAACTAAACTCAACTGAGGAGAGAGAGACTTTGTCCTTTTGGGTGGCCATTATAGATAAGGAAGTATAAGCTCACGAGCTCAATGGTGGGGAGGCTGACGAAGGTGTGGAAGATGGAGGGCCTGTAGAGCAAGATGGAGGCGTGAGGAAAAGGAGGAGAAATCTATTGACCTTAGTATTGGAGATTTAATCTTTCCCTTGACAAGCGTTAGCTCTAATGGAGGCCCATTTGCTCCATCTATGACCTCGAGTAGTGCCCTGAGTTTAGGGAGAGATTCCCTCTCCCCATCGGGGGACACTGACTCATCGGATCCTGTTCTAAAGTGCATAAGTCAGATGCTTGTGAAAGAGAACATGGAGGAGCAACCGTGGGAATTTGCTGATCAGGTTGCTCTGCAGAATGCTGAAACGTCATTGTACGATGCCCTTGGTCAGCAGCATCAGAGCCCCTCACAGCTTGATATAAGCCATTATATCGAGAGCCCAAATAGCAACCTTTCTGGAAGCAGCAGTGCTCGTGGAAGCCACGATGCTACAGGCGTTACAGTTAGCTCTAGCGACTCAGCTGGTGCTAATATTCTTTACACGATCGAAGAACATCGCCATGCTGTGCAGGAAAATCCTGACCTGGACTTCCAGTCGAATGTGGATTCCAGTTTGCAGTTGTTGTCCAATTCTTCAAGCAGCATCACAAATCCTGATGATTGGTCGGAGAAATCTTTGCATGAGCTTCTTGTCAAGAACATTTTCAGTAATAGTGAGTCTATGATTCAGTTCAAGAAAGGATTAGAGGAGGCCAGCAAGTTCCTTCCTACCACAGTAAAATTAACCCAGAGGACGGAAAACTGCCATTGGAAACAAAGAACGGAACCCCAAGAATGCGCATCAATGAGGAGATCAACCTGAGGCGCTCATCTGATGGATTGAAGGGATTAAAGAATCACAAGAGGGATGAGGATGCTTTTGAGGAAGGAAGGGCCAATAAGCAAACAGCCTTGTACACAGAAGAGGGTAAGCTTTCGGATTTGTTCGCTAAGGTGTTGTCTTGCAACTGTTCTGGCGACAAATCCATGGAGACAGGGCTGAGCAAAGACATACGGCCACAAATGAACAAGTGCAACTATTCTAGCAAAGACATATGGCCACAAAGGAACAAGTGCAGTTCCAATAGAGATAGGGGTTGGGGTAAGAAAGAAGCAGGGAAGCAAGAATACTATTGACTTGAGAACTCTTCTGATTCTCTGTGCACAAGCTATCTCTACTAGTGATTTTAGGACTGCTAATGAATTGTTGAAGCAGATGAGAGAGAACTCTTCTCCATCAGGGGATGGGTCTCAAAGATTGGCACATTACTTTGCCAATGGGCTAGAGGCACGACTGGTGGGCAGCGACAGTTGAACACAAGACTTTTATTCTACTATTGTTGCCAGGAGGACCTCAGCAGCCGATGTCTTGAAAGCTTATCACTTTCACATTTCAACATGTCCATTTAAGAAGTTCTGCATTGCCTTTGCAAATTGCATGATTTTGAAAATAGCAGAGAAAGCCACTATCCTTCATATAATAGATTTTGGCATTCGGTTTGGTTTCCAGTGGCCAATCCTCATACAAAAAGCTCTTCTGGATCAGAAGGCCCCTGTAAATTGTGCATCACAGGCATAGAGCTTCCACCCAGCAGAAAGAATAGGGGAGACAGGTCGCCGTTTGAAAAAAGTATTGTGAGCATTTTAGTGTCCCTTTTGAATTCAACTTCATAGCATCCAGGAATTGGGAATCCATCAAACTTGCGGATCTCTAGATTCAAAGCAATGAGACAGTTGCTGTGAATTCTTTGGACCAGTTTCAGAATCTCTTTGACAAGACAGCTGAGGACAACAATCCATGAAAAGCCGTATTAGATCTAATTCGGGAAATTAAACCGGATATTTTCGTTCATGGCATAAGTAACGGCTCCTACAACGCGCCCTTCTTTGCGACAAGATTCTGAGAGGCACTTTTTCATCTTTCTGATGTGTTTGATGCTATTTTAGATGCTGACTGCAAAGAGAGGGTTTTTGAGAGAGTTCCATGGACGGGAAATTATGAATGTCATAGCATGTGAAGGTTTGGAAAGGGTAGAGAGGCCGGAAATGTACAAGCAATGGCAGGTTCGTCATATGTGGGCTGGATTTAATGCGCTTCCTCTGGACCAAGAGCTCATGAAGTTGTTCAGGGGTAAGATGAAAGAATCGTACCGCAAGGATTTTGCACTTGATGAAGACGGCAACTGGATGCTGCAAGGTTGGAGAGCTCGGATTATCTAAGGTTCCTCCTGTTGGGTGCCCACTTCGGATAGTTGAAGAAAACTGTTTTCTGTCATGACCTGTACATTAGAGAGATTCTTCCCGGGTCAACAGGTCAAGGATTTATAATAGGGTAGCTCCGAATGGACTTATTTCCGGCTCCTTTCTTTGGGCATGTATCTTTTTACTTGCAAACAATTTTGAGTCTGGAGTGTTTGCTTTACTATTTATCTAATTCTTGAGATCAGAAGACACAATTTGCAGCTTCTATGCCACACAGGCATCGTGAATTTTGCTGATAATGTGTCATGATTTGCCTATCCTATATCTCACAAGTTGTGCAAGTAATATGGCAGCTCAAGCTGATGATGGGAATGGGTGCAGCATTGTCATGTATGGTTTGTGCTGTACTCTCGGTGGCTCTGCGGTTTACTAGTCTCCTATAATGCCGAAAGCTGTCTAGCTTTTTTAAGAACTTGAGTAGCCAAGGAGGGGCTCAAGGAGGTGCATTTCAGAAAACGATGCAGACAACGTTGGGCTCATGCTGAAGTTGTTTGTGTCTTCAATTCAACTTGAGGGCAAATGAATTTCTAGATTACTTTTTGTTGATAATTATGGAAGTGTGTATTTGATGTGTGTGCAAGGGAGTATTTTGTGTGTAAACTATCAAGAGAGCAAAAGAACTAAGGAGCAATGTGGGCAAGAAATGATTGGGCAAAGTAACAATAAGAATACGTAAAAGAGAGTGGCAGCAAAAGAGCACAAGGGAACAAAAAGAAAACTTTTTTATTATTTATTGTAGTACAAAAGGAAGGTGAGGAGCTTACCTTTGTGGTCTGCCATAGGCTTTTTATAGGCCTACATCACCGACTTTACCCAAGGAAAATCTTCTGCTCTTGTCAGAGGTTATTCACTTTCCTTCTTCTCCAAGACACTTCTACACTCGTGCTTCTACACTTTTCATTGCTGCCCATGCTAGAATTTTTTTTATTTTTTATTTTGGATTTTTCTTGACTTCTTTGGCTAGAATCTATCTTGAAGTTTGTAAAAATTAGATCAACAATTCAACACTCCTCCTTGATCCAATTTCGTGTTACACCAAGCTTCTTCCGCAATGTCTCAAACTTGGCTATCGATAGTGCTTTAGTGATAATGTCCGCTACTTGATCTAATACCTTGCTTTATGCTTCCGGATTGATCCATTTGCATTGATCTTTGTCTTGTAAACCTACTTGACGCCAATGATCTCTTTGTCTTCGGGTCGATCGACAAGCTCCCAAGTTTCATTTTTCTCGATCACCTTGATCTCTTCTTCCATGGCTTTTATCGATACTTCTTCTTTGGATGCTTGTTCGTAGTTTTCTGGTTCCAAAACAACAAAGTTGCATGTGTCATAAATTCTTCTAAGGGTTTTTACCCTTATTACTGGAGACTCTGAAGTAGATTCTTCTTGCGTTACTCTTGGAGAGGTTGGTGGAGTTATGTCGTGAGTGGTGGAATCCGGTACTTCTCATTCTTCTTGTGACGTTGACTCCTCTTGAGCAGGTGGTATGTTTGGCAAGGTGATGTACTTCTTCTCGATCTTCTCGTCCTCCCAATTCTAGGCAGCATTCTCGTCAAACTCAATGTCTTGACTAATCATAAGCTTCTTAGTTCTTAAGTTGTAAACCCAATAGCCTTTTGATTAGTCATTGTAACCGAGGAATATTCCCTTTTCTGTCTTTTCATCTAGCTTACCCCTTTTCTGAGCAGGGATGTGGACGTAGCATATGCATCTAAATACCTTGAGGTGCTTTGCTGAAGGCTTCCATCCACTCCATGCTTCGACTGGAGTTTTATTTTGGATTGCTCTAGTTGGACACCTGTTTAAGATGTATATGGCCATGTAGACTGCTTCTACCCAGAACAGGTTAGGAAGTCCTTTTTCCTTTAGCATAAACCTTGGCATCTCCATGACGATTCTATTTTTTCTTTCGGCTACTCAATTTTGCTTTGGGGCGTAGCCAACAGTTAGTTGATGATGGACTCCTTCATCTTCACAAAATTTATTAAACTCCTTTGAATTCCTTCACGGGGTTGGCTTACCCGAAAAAATCGGAATCAAGCCCTTAAACCAGTTTGTATTCTGTGCCTCTGTCACTCCTTAGAACTTTGATTCTCGATGTGGCTCTTGACTCTTCTGAAGATAGAGAAGACCTACGATCTTTCTCGAAGAAAAGATACCCACGTCATTCTTGTGTTATCGTCAATAAATATGATGAAATATTTATTCTGAATGAGTGTGTGGGTTCTCATTGGACCACACACGTCCGTATGAACTAGCTCCAATGGTTTCTTAGCTCTCCATGCGCCTCTAGATGGTAAGGATTGTCTCTGTTGTTTTCCAAGGAGGCAACCTTCACAAATATCTGAAATTTTTTAAATAGCCGGAAAGTCTCTCATCATATTTTTCTAATGGAGAGTTTTTAGCCCAACAAAGTTGAAGTGGCCAAATCTTCGATGCCATAGCCATGAATAATCAAGTTGAGCTTTCATGGCTATATCTTTGACATATTTCCATCAAATAGGAAAATTCTTATTCTTCATCTTAACAGAGGCAATGATATTTTTATATTTATCATAGATAATGCAGGCATCTCCACTAAAGTATATAGAATACCCACTTTGTATCATTTGGCCCACACTCAAGAGATTTTGTGCAAGATGAGGGACTAGATATACATTATGTATATATTTTGGGCCTTTATTCGTTTCCACAGTGATGGTGTCTTTTCCTTTGACATCTACTAATGCACCATTGCCCAACTTTACTTGGGATTTCATCAACTTATCAATATCAATGAATATAGATTCGTCTCCTGTCATGTGATTGCTACACCCACTATCAATGTACCATGTTTCATTTTTATTATCATTTGCCACTTGGCCTACGTAGTTTGTATTCTCCTCACTTCCCCTTTTTTTTTCCACATAGTTTGCTCGATTATTTGTTTTCGAGTAACAATCTTTTTCTGCGTGGCCATATCTTTTACAAAAGCGGCATTGTTTTTTATTTTGAAACCGGCAATCCTTCTCCAAATGATTTGTTTTCTTGCAAATACCACAAGGTGGATAATTTTCCTTTTGTGTAGTTTCTCCTCCTCTTTTATATTTCCATGAGCTCCTTCCACCATTTTTAGATTGATGAGACCATATGCTTATTTTAGATTTTGAAAGGCACTTTCAACTGAATCTTCATCTTGTGCCATTAGTCTTTTCTCATGTGCTTCTAGAGAGCCAATTAATTCACTCAGTGATAGGGGCGTCAAGTCCTTAGTTCCTTCTATAGTTGTGACTATGGGGTTGTATTTTTTAGTAAGTGACACCAATATTTTCTCAACAACCCTTTGATAAGTTATCCCATCTCCATAGGCTCTCATTTGATTAACTAGTTCCTTTAATTTTCCACAATATTCTTATACAGTCTCATAATTTTTCATTTTAAAATTCTCAAAATCTCTTCTCAGAGTTTGAAGGCGAATAGTGCATGTCTTTCTGATCCTTGAAATTCTTCTCGTAGTATTTCCAAAGCCCCTTTTGTAGTCCTTGCTCCAATTATTCTTGGAAATAGTGTTTCTGAGAGTGCTTGCTAGATAAAGTATAGTGCCATTGCATCATTTTGTAATTGATCCTTTGAAACACTTGTACCTTCTTGTGGAACCTCGCAACCTTTTTCCAGGATGTCCCATAAGTCTTGGGCCATCAAGAATGTAGTCATTTTTATACTCCAAAAGTCATAGTTGTTTCCATAAAAAAATGGGAATGGGAAATGACGATAAGGTAGAGTTGGCCATAATTTAGTCGTTAGTTATTTGGAAAGGGTAGTTTTAGGAATGGGTAGGTAGGACAAACGCCCAATACCAACCAAAGACGTGGCTCTGATACCACTGTTGGGATTTGCGCAAGTGTGTATTTGATGTGTGTGCAAGGGAGTATTTTGTGTGTAAATTATCAAGAGAGCAAAAGAACTAAGGAACAATGATGGCAAGAAATGATTGGGCAAAGTAACAATAAGAATACGTAAAAGAGAGTGGCAGCAAAAGAGCACAAGGGAACAAAAAGAAATCTTTTTCATTATTTATTGTAGTACAAAAGGAAGGGGAGGATCTTACCTTTGTGGTCTGCCCCTCAAAATGGACGACCACAAGGCTTTTTATAGGCCTACATCACTGACTTTACCCAGGGAAAATCTTCTGCTCTTGTCAGAGATTTTTCACTTTCCTTCTTCTCCTAGACACTTCTACACTTGTGCTTCTACACTTTTCATTGCTGCCCATGCTAGATTTTCTATTTTTTTTTTTTTTTTTTTGGATTTTTCTTGACTTCTCTAGCTAAAGTCTATCTAGAAGTTTTTAGAAATTAGATCAACAATTCAACACTTTCCGGCATACAGGCTTTATATCTTATCTCTCCGTTTTGTCTTTCTGTGAAGAAATTTGGATGGATCAATTGTTGGTTTATATACAAGGGGGATCAAGTATGTGACTAAACTAGTAATTGTAGATCTAGTTGAATTCTCATGCAATTCATTCTGTCAATAAATTGTTCAAATTACACCAAGGACTGATAAACGGAGTTGGAGATTGATTTAATCTGCGAAAGTTTTAGCTTTTCTGCATTTTAATTAAACATAATTATGCAATGCATGGCAGGCGAGCTCCAATCATAAAGTTTCATGAGAAATGTCTTTTTTAAACTACTAAGAGAGCTCGCATGTTGCCGCATCCTTGCAATAATAAGCTCCGATGATGGAAAGATCACAATAGTTATTACTTAATAGTTTCTTTTCCCCCAAAAATCTAAGTTACATTCAATTTCTAATTTCTCTCTTAGTAAAATAAATAAATGTCTGTGGGGGTGAATCCACGTTGCACAGTCTCTATAGCTATAAAGTTTTGAAGTTGTGATAATTAATGTACTAGCATGGAATATGTCGTCATATTTTTCTTCCAACTTATATTATTAGATATTGTATAATAATATTCAATTATATTAGATGTCGTTACATTTTATGCTACCACTAGAGTTTCGACAATGGAAGGCTAATGTGATTAGTGCAACATTTTGCTAGGAAATAATTTGATGCTGTCTTGAACTAAAAACAGTGTTGTCTTGATTGCTGAAGTCATTAGGGTTCATCACTCTCTCTCTCTCTTCAAAGATGAAACCCTAGAATGAAGCCAAACCAATCTCAATAAGTAGACGCACCCAGGCTCGAATTCTAACTGGAGAGGAGCCTCCACAGGTCGGGGAATGAGCTCTTGAGCTGGACAAGGACCAATTCCCAGGGCTCTCTCACCACCTGCACAGACATCCATGAAAAATGCGAAAAAGAAATAGAAAAAATGAAGATGCTGGAAAACGATAGAGTATATCATCGCTTATAACAACATTGCTTTTATTCATTAAAGTCACATCAAAGTCACGTTAGTTGATTTGCTTTTCGTTGTCCACGTAAACTGCCACGCAGAATTTTTAATGACAGTCTTGATCGAGACATTTATGGAAGTTATTGATGTTGCCGTGAAGATAAACATAAAAAAAAAAAAAAAAAATTAAATGTTGATGTGCAATGAGTCTTATTTGTGAATTTTGTGAGTTTTTTCCCTCGAATTTTTTCTCATTATCTTTTAGTAGTGAGGGTGAGTAATGAGAAAATTTTTTATTTCTCATTTTTGTTTCGAAAATAAAAAATTATAAAATTTTCACTTCTCATATATATTCCAAATCTATTTTTTGGATATAGAAAAAATAAAATTACTTTATCAAGTTTCAAATCTGTCCCAAAATAGAAAAATAAAATGATCATTATATGTGTCCCCAATTGGCCAATAAATATGACGGAAAGTGAAAGCGGGACCCACAGTTTGACCGATCGCTTTCCCCGACTGAACACCGATTGAGATTATCCAGGCCCTCCCTAATCGTCCGACCCAAATCCTTCCTACACAATTTCTTGTGTTCTTTTCACTTATTTTTCTTTTTGTATTTATTTATTTGCAGGCTTTTATTTCGGTCAGTCTCGGACATGTCGAGCTACCCCGCTCGGGCCATTTCATGGAAGGTAGGGGTGATCGGTTTCCAATTCGTCCGATTCCAGGGTAAAACCGGGAATCGGACCGGGAGCACCGGTTCCAAAAATTGGGAACCGTGGACCGGGAATAGGATCGAACCATCGGTTCCGGTCTAGTCTGGTCCAACAAAATCGGCACTATTTTTTTGCACTAAAGAGTGACCGTGCTCCCAGCCTGATCAATCCAATTTAATTCTTGGGCGATTCAACAAAACTAATCACACACGTTTCCACGTGCAAAATATTCAAACTCCACTTGTATACTTTGTGTGTTTTAAACTTAACCTTAACCATAAAAGCCATGAGCAATTTTGCTAGAGTTTAAGTTTGGCTTAGGTTTTATAGACAATCTCTCTTTTGCTCTATGAATGTTTAGTCGATGTGGAACTCCTGGAGGCTTGAAGTGCCTTATGGGTCTCTTGGAGTCCTAATCCCATATCGAGTTGAAGATGAAATTAACTAGTAGATTTTCTCTATAAATAAAAGAGTAACAAGAAGGGTTTTAATGGTCTCTTGGCCACATATTTCGGTTGCTACCTCAATTGCAATTTCGGTTGCAATAAGTTATACTTGTTTATATTATATATATATATATATTATATGTATATAAAAATTATATATATATGTATATATATAAATTGATTTGGTCCGGTTGGTCCGGTTCCCACCTTGGAATCGGATTGACCGGCCACCGGTTCCAAGATTAGGAACTGGGAACCGGACCGCCGACCGTGGGAACTGCCAAAATCGGCCGGTCCGGTCCGGGTGGTTCCCATTGCACATCCCTACCAAACTTCACTCGTACCATTGGAGAATCCTCATCAGATTGGTCTTTGTTCAGCTTCCAGCTCCACTTCTCAGTTTTAAGGTATGCAGATCCGGTCTCTGTTTCCCTTCTCATATCGCGTCTTCTCTAACCATCTGCTTTGGTAGGAGCATGTCCATGCTTGCTTCCTGCGCTGCCCTTTCCCTGCGAAGTACTCCACTTTCCTCCCTGTACGTGATATTTTATTCTTGGACTTTAATCGACGTTGTTTGAGTGAGCGAAGAACAGAAAGAAAGTTATTGAAGAGGGAGTTGTTTTGTTGCAGGCCGAGTGCATTTAATTTAATTGATTGATGTTTTGGGGAGTGCAAATATACTGGTGTGGGGTTTGAGAGACGTGACGTGGCGTGGCCGGCCCACAATATTTTCCCAGGGTTTGAACAGTAGATGTGTAATACTTGGACTGTTTGATCAAGTCAAAAGAGGCGGGGGGACCTATGGAAAATAAAGGAATGAAAAAAGGGGAAAATGGGCT
Organism: Eucalyptus tenuipes; assembly: GCA_014182365.1. Taxonomy (NCBI): domain Eukaryota; kingdom Viridiplantae; phylum Streptophyta; class Magnoliopsida; order Myrtales; family Myrtaceae; genus Eucalyptus; species Eucalyptus tenuipes. The sequence goes on along the minus strand of CM024538.1, from coordinate 22,323,893 downwards.
GAGGAGTCAAAGAGAAAAGGGGAAAGAAAAAAGAAGGGGGGGGGGGGCTCGTTTCAGAATAAAGAGAGCCGGAGGGCTTGCGCAAGAAAGAAAAAGGGGAGAGAAGAAAGCAAAGAAAGAAGAAGAAGAAAGGAAGGAGGCCTTGTGCGTTCATGCCATGAGATCTCGCCAAGTTGACTTGACTACGTATAGCAACGTCTAGTGAGTACTCATGCCTCTCGTTCATCTTATTGGAGTAGTTTTCGGGTTTAGGGCCACGAAGTTTGATTTTTGAGTTGTGGAGCTTCAAGCTTTCTTGGAAATGAGGGTTTATGGCGTGGTAGAACCGTGGGTTTTGACAGGGGTCGTTTTGGCGTAACGGTTTTGTTGGAGTGGGATTTTAGGATTTTGCCGGCGAGTTTTAAGTTGAGTTTAAGTTTGAGTAATCGCTTCGGCTGAGCGATTTGCTAAAGCGTTGGAGTTGCTTTGTTAGCATTAAAATTTAGTTTAGTTATTTCTTAGTTGAGGTAGAGTTTTATTTTTCTAACATAATTTCTCAATTATTTCATAGGGCTACCAGCGTGTACCATTTATTGTTTGATCATAGGCGACGGGGCGAGTGGTACTATATCTTCTTTGGTTTTGTAAAACAAAAAGATTTGTCTAAATCACTTCGTTTTGTTTTGTCCAAGTTACTTCTCTTTTTGTCCAACATGCCTTGAAGTGTGTGTGTGTGTATATACATATATTGAATCGAGAAGAGTATTTTTATTGCAAAAAGCAAGATTGAGGTTATATACACACACACACACATTGAATTGAGAAAATCATTTTATTGTATAAAGTTGGATTGAGTATTCCCTACCTCTTGATTATTTGAGAATGGTTTGAGAAACATTTTATGAAATGTGTCATAACAGTTTACGAATGTGTAATTGCTTTGCGACCGATTTATGGAAAGTTCTATGAACGATTTGAGAAATGAATGACAAATAGCGGATAATTATATTATGAAAAGTTATTTGCTTGACTTATGAGATTGATTTTCATATTGGATTTATGGTATTGAATGATGGTTGTTTATGCTCGTTATTACTGTGAGCCCACTGAGGGGCACATACCGAGTTTAGGGTATACTTCTAGGTTGAGCCACTGGCTTTATAGGTGGAGACTTTTCCAGGGGGAATTTTGGTCATCTTGTGACAAGTTATTGTGTCATAACTATAGTTTGATATTAAGCAAAAGATTGGATGATGGATGGACCATAGAAATGTAGTTTCATATGAGATGAATCAATGGAATAAACCATTGATGTGCGACATAAGATTAACCAATGGATCAGACTATTGGCATATTTATTGATGAGATTGATCGATGAATTGGATCATTGATATTTGTTATAATATTATTGATTTATTAAGCATTTTTAGATATGTATATGGTTATGTTAAAGCGATATATTTCATTAATATATTATATGTGTATCATATACTGAAATTGAGATAAACGAGTTTTAAAATTGTTTTGTAAAGTGCATAGTGATTACTTGATTTGCTTGGAAGATATGACTACTCACTGAGCTTATGGTTGCTTGTCTTACTATTTTCAAATCTTCCTAGATTCCTTAGTTAGTGGACAATAGAGTGTGAGTAATTTTGTTGGGAGACTTTTGGAAGTGGACTTTGGATAGGGTTTGAGGTTCGTCTTTCCGGTAGAAGGACGGCCGTGTCACCCGCATCCATGTAGGATTCGGGGGTGTGACAAGATGACCATGGATACTGTAAGATATGGGCTTTGAAAAGTCAAAAGTGGAAAGAAAAACGAAATAAAAGAAAAATAATAATAAAAGGGACCACCGTGAGATAAAAGGAAGAGAGAGAAGACTGAGAACAATTCGGAAAAGAAGGAAAGAAGAAGAAGAAGAAGAAGAAGAAGAAAGGGGAAGAAAGGAAAGAGGGTTTGGTGTGTGCATGTTGCGGATGCCTCGCCAAGCCGACTCGACTTTGTAACATAATGCCTGGTAAGAGATTAAGCACCTCCTTTGTCTAATCAAAGCATTTTTTGGGTTTAGGGCTCAAATTCGGAATTTTGGGAAAATTGAGCGGCGAAGTCCGATTTTGGAGTTGTTAACAACGTATTTTTATAGAAACATAGTTTAGGGTGTTATGGAGCCATAGGATTTTACGGATCGTGATTTGAGCTTACAGTTTACCCGAAACAAAATTTCGAAGTTTCCCATCGCAGTAAACAGTACGCGTCCAGTGGATTTGAGCCCATATTTTGTCATTTTTTGGCTTGATTTTGGGACAGCCAAGTTGTGATTCTTGTAGTATGTTTGAAAGGCCTTCCATTGACTATAAGTACGTTTGGATCGGGGTTCGGAGGAGAAAGTTTAAGGCGCGATCAAATTTTGCGCTTAAACTCCATGTTGCGAACGACTTGAACAATCGCTTTGGTTATGCGATTTGTTAGTGCGTATGAGTCCTTTTGTTAGAGTTAAGGCGTAGTTTAGTCATTTCATAGTTGAGATAGAGTTATATTTTGATTTTAACATTATTCCCTGGTTATTTGATAGGGCCGTAAATTTGACGATACGAGTATTGTTTGTTGTTTGATCGTAGATGATAAGGTGAGTGGTACTATATATTTTTTGGTTTTGTAAAATCATGTCTTGAAGTATATATGTATATATATTGAATCGATAAGAGCATTTTTATTGCATAAAAGCCGGATCGAGCATTTGCACTGTTTGGTTGATTATGAATGTTTGAAAAGCGGGTTATGCAAAGTTTGTAGAGAAATATATATGAAATTGTTTTGCGATTGATTTATGAAAAGGTTTATGATGATTTGAGAAATGGATAGGAAATGAATGATGGGCTATGCTACAAAAGGTTATTTGCTCAGTTTATGATATTGATTTTTGAATTGGATTTCTAGTATTGGAGAATGATTGTTTATGCTCAATATGACCGTGAACCTAGTGAGGGGTTTTTAGGGGTTTGCATACCAGGTTTAGGATATCCTTTTGGGCCGAGCCATTGGCTTTGTAGGTGAAGACCTTGCCAAGGGGTAATCTTGGTTGTCTTGTCACAATGCGTTGTGTTGTGACCATAGTTAGGTATTGAGCAAAAGATTGGTCGATGGATGGACCATTGACGTGTGTTTTGATATGAGATGAATCAATGGATAGACCATTGTAGTTTTTGATAGAGATTAATCAATGGACTTGACCATTGATATTTGAATTGTGATGGCGGATTTAAATGTGTATTTCTGACTTATATAAAGTTTTGTTGAAATGAATGATTTGTTCTTGTTTTGATACGTATATTTAATGAGTTGGATTATGATTTTTCGATAGCACTCTATATTTATATATATGCATAGTGACTGCTCGATCTGCTTAGAAAATATGTACTACTCATTGAGCTTATGGTTGCTCACCCCTCTATTTTCAAACATTTTCAGGTCCTTTAGTTAGCAGATAGCAAGTCAACGAGTGTTATCGATAGGGACCTTTGGAAGTGGACTTTGGGTATGGTTTGAGGCTGCGTCCTTCAGTGGAAAGATGGCCGTGTTACCTCCATCCCTGTAGGATTTGGGGTGTGACAGATACTCATTGCACTAGTTGCGGCAATGTCGATGATCTTCCAATAGACAGCCATGCCTTTTCACCTAATCCAGATCAGCACCCGCGTCTTGCAAATGATTTCCTTTTGGATGACCCTTTTCTAGACCTTAAATCCTCGGATATTGCTTTTGTTTCGAATAATGTAGTGAAACCAGTCGACCTCGATAATGGAGATTTAATCCTTCCCTCGACAAGCATGAGCCTAGATGGAGGCTCATTTGGTCCATCTAGGAGCTTGAGAAAGGGTCAGAGTCCAGAGAGAGATTCTCTTCCCCCCTCGGGGGACAGTGACTCATTGGATCCCGTTCTAAAGTACATAACTCAGATGCTTATGGAAGAGAACATGGAGGAGCAACCGTGGGTATTCGCCGATCAGGTTGCTCTGCAAAATACCGAAAAATCATTGTACGATGCCCTTGTCCAGCAGAATTTGGAACAGTCTGATCAGAGCTCCTCACAGGTTGATTTAAGCCAATATATCGAGGGCCCAACTAGTAACCTTTCTGGAAGTAGCAGTGCTCCCAGAAGCCACGATGCTGCAAACGTTACTCTTAGCTCTAATGACTTGGCCGATGCTGATATTCTGTACACAATCGGAGAATATAGCCATGCTGTGCTGAGAAATCCTGACCAAGACTTCCAGTCAAGCAGCATAACCAATTATGATGATAGGTCCGAGGACTCTTTGCATGGGCTTCTTTTCAAGAGCATTTTCAGCCACAAAGAGTCTATGATTCAGTTCAAAAAAGGATTAGAGGAGGCCAGGAAATTCCTTCCCACTGACAATCAATTAGCAATTAATACAGAGGACAGCAAACCGTCCTCTGAAAAAAAGAAAGGAACCACAAGAACACACGTGAATAAGGAGATCAACATGAAGAGCTCATCTAATGGATTCAAGGGATTAAAGAATCACGAGAGGGACGAGAATGCTTTTGAGGAAGGCAGGGCCAATAAGCAAACAGCCTTGTACACAGAAGAGAGCGAGCTTTCAGATTTGTTTGATAAGGTGTTGCTCAGCACCGAAAATGGTGCGGGCATGTCTTCTGGCAACGAAGCTGCAGAGACAGGTGTGAGGAAAGATATACAGCCACAAACGAACAAGCACGGTTCCAATAGTGGTAGTGGTTGTGGTAAGAAGCAGGGAAGCAAAAATACTGTTGACTTGAGAACTCTTCTGATTCTCTGCGCACAAGCTATTTCTGCTAGTGATTTCAGGACTGCTAATGAATTGTTGAAGCCGATTAGAAAAAACTCTTCTCCATTTGGGGATGCCTCTCAAAGATTGGCCCATTACTTTGCAAATGGGCTAGAGGCACGATTGATGGGCAACAACGTCCGAGGGGAAGTCTTTTATTCTACTGTTGCTGCCAGGACGACATCAGCAGCTGATATGTTGAAATCTTACCACCTTCACATTTCAACATGCCCGTTTAAACAGTTTTGCAAGTTCTTTGCAAATTACATGATTTTGAAATTTGCAGAGAAAGCCACTACTCTTCACATAATAGATTTTGGCATTGCATTTGGTTTTCAATGGCCAAACCTCATACAGAAGCTCTCTTCTAGACCAGGAGGGCCCTGTAAATTGCGCATCACAGGGATAGAGCTTCCACAGGCTGGTTTGCGCCCTGCAGAAAGAATAGAGGAGACAGGTCGCCGTTTGAAAAAGTATTGTGAGCGTTTTGACGTCCCTTTTGAATTCAATTTCATAGCATCAAGGAATTGGGAATTCATCAAACTTGGGGATCTCAAGATTCAAAGCAATGAGACAGTTGCTGTGAATTGTCTAGATCGGTTTAAGAATCTCGATGACACAGTTGAGAACAACAATCCACGTGATGCTGTGTTATATCTAATTAGGAAAATTAAACCGGATATTTTTGTTCATGCTGTACGTAGCGGCTCCTACAATGCGGCCTTTTTTGAGACAAGATTCCGAGAGGCACTTTTCGATTTTTCTGCTGTGTATGATTTTCTTGATGCTACCATTGATCGCGAAAACAAACAGAGGTTGGTCATTGAGAGAGAGTTCCATGGACGGCAAATTATGAATGTCATAGCATGTGAAGGTTCGCGAAGGATTGAGAAGCCGGAAACGTACAAGCAATTGGCAGGTTCGTCATATGAGGGCGGGGTTTAAGGCGCTTCCTCTGGACCAAGATTTCATGAAGTTATTCAGGGGTAAGATGAAAGCATGGTACCACAAGGATTTTGTGCTTGATGAAGATGGCAACTGGATGCTGCAAGGTTGGAGAGGTCGGATTTTTTTTGGCTCCTCCTGTTGGGTGCCCGCTTAGGATAGTTGAAGAAAACTGTTTTCTGTCATGACCTGTACATTAGAGAGATTCTTCCCGGGTCAACAGGTCAAGGATTTATAATAGGGTAGCTCCGAATGGACTAATTTCCGGCTCCTTTCTTTGGGCATGTATCTTTTTATTTGCAAACAATTTTGAGTCTGGAGTGTTTGCTTTACTATTTATCTAATTCTTGAGATAGGAAGACACAATTTGCAGCTTCTATGCCACACAGGCATCGTGAATTTTGCTGATAATGTGTCATGATTTGCCTATCCTGTAGCTCAAAAGTTGGGCAAGTAATATGGCAGCTCCAAGCTGATGATGGGAAAGGGTGCAGCATTGTCATGTATGGTTCGTCCTGTACTCTTGGTGGCTCTGCGGTTTACTAGAATCCTATAATGCCGAAAGCTGTCTAACTCTTTTAAGAACTTGAGTAGCCAAGGAGGGGCTCATGGAGGTGCGTTTCAGAATACGATGCAGACAACCTTGGGCTCCTGCTGAAGTTGTTTGTGCCTTTAAGTCAACTTGAGGGCAAATGAATTTCTAGATTACTTTCTGGCATACAGGCTTTATATCTTATGTCTCCGTTTTGTCTTTCCGTGAAGAAATTTGGATGGAACAATTGTTGGTTTATATACAAGGGAGATAAAGTCTGTGATTAAACTAGTTATTGTAGATACAGTTGAATTCTCATGCAATTCATTCTGTCAATAAATTGTTCCAATTACACCAAGGACTGATAAACGGAGTTCGAGATTGATTTAATCTGCGAAAGTTTTAGCTTTTCTGCATTTTAATTAAGCATAATTACGCAATGCATGGCAGGCGAGCTCCAATCCTAAAGTTTCATGAGAAATGTCTTTTCTACACTACTAAGAGAGTTCGCATGTTGCTGCATCCTTGCGATAATAAGCTCCAGTGATGGAAAGATCACAATAGTTATTACTTAATAGTTTCTTTTCCCCCAAAAATCTAAGTTACATTCATTTTCTACTTTGTCTCTAAATATATAGAAATGTTTGTGGGGGTGAATCTACGTTGCACAGTTTCAATAGCTATAAAGTTTTGGAGTTGTGATAATTAATGTACTAGCATGGGATACTATCGTCATATTTTTTTCTTCCAACTAAATTAGATGTCGTATAATATTATTCAATTAGATTAATGTCAAGGTTCCATTTTACGTTGCCTTTAGAATTTCGACAATGAAAAGCTAATGTGACTAGTGCAACGTTTCGCTAGGAAATAATTTGACGCTGTCTTGAACTAAAGACGGTGTTGTTTGATTGCTGAAGTCATTAGGTTCATCTCTCTCTTCAAAGATGAAATCCTAGAATGAAGCCAAACTAATCACAGTAAGTAGACGCACCTAGGCTCGAATTCTAACTGGAGAGGGGCCTCCATAGGTCGGGGAATGAGCTCTTGAGCTGGATGAGGACCAATTCCTAGGGGTCTCTCACCACCAACACAAACATCCATGAAAAATGCAAAAATGAAATAGAAAAATGAATACACTGGAAAACAATAGACTATATCATCGCTTATAACAATGTTGCTTTTTTTCATTAAAGTCACATCAGAGCCACAATAGTTTCAATTGCTTTTCGTTGTCCACGTAACTTGCCATGCAAGATTTTTAATGACCGTCTTGATCGAGATAGTTTCAGAAGTTATTGATTAGCAACACTATAAAAAAAATTAAATTTTGATGCACAACGAGTCTAATTTGTGAATTTTGATGGGTTTTTTCCCTTGAGTTTTTTCCCGTTATGTTTTACTAATGAGGGTGAGCGATGAGAAAAATTGTTATTTCTCATTTTTATTTCGAAAATAAAAAAGTATAAAATTTTCACTTCTCATCTATATTGCAAATATATTTTCGGATTAATAATTTATTTCAGAAATAGAAAATATAAGATTACTTTATCAAGTTCTAAATCTGTCTCGAAAACAGAAAAAAAAAAATTAAAAAAAAAATGATTATTATATGCCTCCCCATGGGCCAATAAACATGACGGAAAGTCAAAGTGAGTACCACAGTTTGACCGATCGCTGGCCCCGATCGAACACAGCGAGATTATCCGGGGCCTCCCTCATGGTCTGACCCAAATCCTTCCTACACAATTTTCTTGTGTTTTTCTACTTATTTTTCTTTTTGTATTTATTTATCTGCAGCTTTTATTTCGGTCGGTCTCGGAGATGTCGAGCTACCCCTCTCGGGCCGCTTCATGGATGGTTCCGAACTTCACCCGTGATTCACTCGTACCATTGGAGAATCCTCATCAGATTGGTCTTTGTTCAGCTTCCAGCTCCACTTCTCAGTTTTAAGGTATGCAGATCCGGTCTTTGTTTCCCTTCTCATATTGTGTCTTCTCTAACCATCTGCTTTGGTAGGAGCATGTACATGTTTGCTTCCTGCGCTGCCCTTTCCCTGCGAAGTACTCCACTTTCCTCCCTATACGTGATCTTTTATTCTTGGACTTTAATCGACGTTGTTTGAGTGAGCGAAGAACAGAAAGAAAGTTATTGAAGAGGGAGTTGTTTTGTTGCAGGCCGAGTGCATTTTACTTTAATCAATTGATGTTCTGGGGAATGCAAATATACTGGCGTGGGGTTTCAGAGACGTGACGTGGCGTGGCCGGCCCCCAATATTTTCCCAGGGTTTGAATAGTAGATGTGTAATACTTGGACTCTTTGATCAAGTCAAAAGAGGTGGGGGCACCTATGGAAAATAAATGAATGAAAAAAGGGGAAAATGGGCTGAGAAGTCAAAAGAGAAAAGGGGAAAGAGAAAAGAAGAAGGGGGGCGGGGGCGGGGCGCTCGTCTGAGAATAAAGAGAGCCGGAGGGCTCGCGCAAGAAAGAAAAAGGCGAGAGAAGAAAGAAAAGGCCTTGTGCGTTCGTGCCATGAGATCTCGCCAAGTTGACTTGACTTGACTACGTATAGCAACATTTAGTAAGTATTCATGCCCCTTGTTCATCTGATTGGAGTAGTTTTCTGGTTTAGGGCCGTGAAGTTTGATTTTTGAGTTGTGGAGCTTCAGGCTTTCTTGGAAATGAGGGTTTATGGCGTGGTAGAACCGTGGGTTTTGACACGGGTCGTTTTGGCACAACGATTTTGTTGGAGCAAGATTTTAGGATTTTGCCGGCGAGTTTTAAATTGAGTTTAAGTTTGAGTAATCGCTTTGGCTGAGTGATTTGCTAATGCGTAGGAGTTGCTTTGTTAGCATTAAGGATTAGTTTATTTGTTTCGTAGTTGAGGTAGAGTTTTATTTTTTTAACATTATTTCTCAATTATTTGATAGGGCTACGAGCGCGTACCGTTTATTGTTTGATCATAGGCGACGGGGCAAGTGGTATTGTATCTTCTTTGGTTTTGTAAAACCCATGCCTTGAAAAGTGTGTGTGTGTGTGTGTGTACATATACATATATTGAATTGAGAAGAGCATATTTATTGTATAAAGTTGGATCGAGTATTCACTGCCTCTTGATTATATGAGAATGGTTTGAGAAATATATTATGAAATGTGTCATAACAGTTTACGAATATGTAATTGCTTTGCGACCGATTTATGGAAAGTTCTATGAATGATTTGAGAAATGGATGAGAAATGGTGGATAATTATATTATTGAAAGTTATTTGCTTGACTTATGAGATTGATTTTCAGATTGGATTTCTGGTATTGAAAGATGGTTGTTTATGCTCGTTATTACTGTGAGCCCACTGAGGGGCACATACTGAGTTTAGGGTATAATTCTAGGCTGAGCCACGGGCTTTATAGGTGGAGACTTTTCTAAGGGGGAATTTTGGTTATCCTGTGACAAGGTAATGTGTCATAACAATAGTTTGATATTAAGTAAAAGATTGGATGATGGATAGACCATAGAGATGTAGTTTCATATGAGATGAATTAATGTAATAAACCATTGATGTATGACAGAATATTAACCAATGGAATAGACCATTGACATATTTATTGATGAGATTGATTAATGAATTGGATAATTGATATTTGTTATAATATTATTGATTTAATAATTGTTTTTAGATATGTATATGGCTATGTTAAAGCGATATAACTCATTTATATGTTATATGTGTATTATATCCTGAAATTGAGATAAACGAGTTTTAAAATTGTTTTGTTAAATGCATAGTTATTACTTGATCTGCTTAGAAGATATAACTACTCATTGAGCTTATGGTTGCTAGTCTTACTTTTTTCAAATCTTCCTAGATTCCTTAGATAGTGGACAATAGAGCGTGAGTAATTTTGTTGGGAGACTTTTGAAAGTGAACTTTGGATAGGGTTTGAGGTGTATCTTTCTGGTAGAAGGATGGCCATGTAACCCGCATCCATGTAGGATTTGGGGTGTGACAAGATGACCATGGATACTCATCGCACCAGTTGCGGCAATGTTGATGATCTTCCAATAGACAGCCATGCCTTTTCACCTAATCCAGATCAGCACCCGCGTCTAGCAAATGATTTCCTTTTGGATGACCCTTTTATAGACCTTAAATCCTCGGATATTGCTTTTGTTTCGAAGAAAGAAGCGAAACCAGTCGACCTCGATAATGGAGATTTAATCCTTCCCTCGACAAGCATGAGCCTAGATGGAGGCTCATTTGGTCCATCTAGGAGCTTGAGAAAAGGCCAGAGTCCAGAGAGAGATTCTCTCCCCCCCTCGGGGGACAGTGACTCATTGGATCCCGTTCTAAAGTACATAACTCAGATGCTTATGGAAGAGAACATGGAGGAGCAACCGTGGGTATTCGCCGATCAGGTTGCTCTGCAAAATACCGAAAAATCATTGTACGATGCCCTTGTCCAGCAGAATTTGCAACAGTCTGATCAGAGCTCCTCACAGGTTGATTTAAGCCAATATATCGAGGGCCCAACTAGTAACCTTTCTGGAAGTAGCAGTGCTCCCAGAAGCCACGATGCTGCAAACGTTACTCTTAGCTCTAATGACTTGGCCGATGCTGATATTCTGTACACAATCGGAGAATATAGCCATGCTGTGCTGAGAAATCCTGACCAAGACTTCCAGTCAAGCAGCATAACCAATTATGATGATAGGTCCGAGGACTCTTTGCATGGGCTTCTTTTCAAGAGCATTTTCAGCCACAAAGAGTCTATGATTCAGTTCAAAAAAGGATTAGAGGAGGCCAGGAAATTCCTTCCCACTGACAATCAATTAGCAATTAATACAGAGGACAGCAAACCGTCCTCTGAAAAAAAGAAAGGAACCACAAGAACACACGTGAATAAGGAGATCAACATGAAGAGCTCATCTAATGGATTCAAGGGATTAAAGAATCACGAGAGGGACGAGAATGCTTTTGAGGAAGGCAGGGCCAATAAGCAAACAGCCTTGTACACAGAAGAGAGCGAGCTTTCAGATTTGTTTGATAAGGTGTTGCTCAGCACCGAAAATGGTGCGGGCATGTCTTCTGGCAACGAAGCTGCAGAGACAGGTGTGAGGAAAGATATACAGCCACAAACGAACAAGCACGGTTCCAATAGTGGTAGTGGTTGTGGTAAGAAGCAGGGAAGCAAAAATACTGTTGACTTGAGAACTCTTCTGATTCTCTGCGCACAAGCTATTTCTAATAGTGATTTCAGGACTGCTAATGAATTGTTGAAGCAGATTAGAGAATACTCTTCTCCATTTGGGGATGCCTCTCAAAGATTGGCCCATTACTTTGCAAATGGGCTAGAGGCACGATTGATGGGCAACAACGTCCGAGGGGAAGTCTTTTATTCTACTGTTGTTGCCAGGACGACGTCAGCAGCTGATATCTTGAAATCTTACCATCTTCACATTTCAACATGCCCGTTTAATCAGTTCTCCATGTTCTTTGCAAATTACATGATTTTGAAATTTGCAGAGAAAGCCACTACTCTTCACATAATAGATTTTGGCATTGCATTTGGTTTTCAATGGCCAAACCTCATACAGAAGCTCTCTTCTAGACCAGGAGGGCCCTGTAAATTGCGCATCACAGGGATAGAGCTTCCACAGGCTGGTTTGCGCCCTGCAGAAAGAATAGAGGAGACAGGTCGCCGTTTGAAAAAGTATTATGAGCGTTTTGACGTCCCTTTCGAATTCAATTTCATAGCATCAAGGAATTGGGAATTCATCAAACTTGGGGATCTCAAGATTCAAAGCAATGAGACAGTTGCTGTGAATTGTCTAGATCGGTTTAAGAATCTCGATGACACAGTTGAGGACAACAATCCGCGTGACGCTGTGTTATATCTAATTAGGAAAATTAAACCAGATATTTTTGTTCATGCTGTACGTAGCGGCTCCTACAATGCGGCCTTTTTTGAGACGAGATTCCGAGAGGCACTTTTCGAATTTTCTGCTGTGTATGATTTGTTTGATGCTACCATTGATCGCGACAACAAAGAGAGGTTGGTTATTGAGAGAGAGTTCCATGGACGGGAAATTATGAATGTCATAGCATGTGAAGGTTCGCGAAGGATTGAGAAGCCGGAAACGTACAAGCAATGGCAGGTTCGTCATATGAGGGCGGGGTTTAAGGCGCTTCCTCTGGACCAAGATTTCATGAAGTTATTCAGGGGTAAGATGAAAGCATGGTACCACAAGGATTTTGTGCTTGATGAAGATGGCAACTGGATGCTGCAATGTTGGAGAGGTCGGATTTCTTTTGGCTCCTCCTGTTGGGTGCCTACTTAGGATGCTCCAAAAAGAACGTTTTCTGTCATGGACCTGTATATTACTGGGATTCTTCCCCAGTCGACAGGTCAAGGATTCGTATTAGAGTAGTAGCTCAGCATTTACTTATTTTTGGCTCCGCTATTTGTTGATGTATCTTTTACTTGCAAACAAATTTTGAATCTGAAACGTTTTCTGAGCGTTATCTAATTCTCGAGATAGGAAGATTTAATTTGCAGCTTCTGTGCCGCACCGCATTGGGAATGTGCTGCTGCTCTAATGCTTTGTTAGTTGTCTATCCCATATCTCACAAGTCCTGGAAGTAATATGGCAGCTCGAAGCTGATGATGGGTATGGTGCAGCATTATCATGTACGATTTGTGCTGTTCTCTTTGATGGCTCTATCGTCCGCTAATGTCCTACCGGAACGAAAGCTGTTCATCTCGTTTGGAAATTTGAGGGGCCAAGGAGGGGCTCGTTGAGGATACCATCCTCAAGTGGGTATTGTGGGGTTTAGCTGACACCCCAACCTTTTCTCTAAACATGCTAAAAAAGTCTTACACTTATAGATTGGCCCATCTTCTCCCAACTTTCCTATGTGGGACAAGGAAAAACACATTTGGCTTGTCTTATAAACAAACATCCAACAATCCCCCATTTTGTTTGTAAAACAAAGATTTCAAAAATAAAAATTTCAAAACCATATATCCAAAATTTCATTGAGATTAATATATATACATAAAGGTTTCTTTCTAGTTAAACATTTATTTAGTGCAAGTATCTCAAAATTCTATCAAAGTAACAAGAAGCTCGTCTTTAAATTTATGTTTTTATATAATAAAATCTGACATATCACGCATATATTAACCTTTTGTTTCAACGAGAAGTTCTATATTACTTCGCACTATTATGGTCTTATGCTTGATTCTGTTTCGTAAGCTCTCTAGAAAGCAATTCTAATTTTCATAAAAAGCGGCATCACTTCTAAGCTCATATAAGTAAAGTATTTATCATGTGTTTTTGTTACTATCAACACATTATGAATTTGTACCATACTATATTAAGAATTCAATTCAACCTATAAAATATAATAGATGATACTGACTTTTCATATCAGGGCTATGTTAGTATCAAATAATCACATTTGGCGACTTGTTTTTACTTATTAATCCTTGTAATTAGTGATATTCTAGAAAAATGCCAAGTTACCATTACTAGTAATTTCAATTAAAGGGTTTCAACCTTATTTCTTGTGAGGTCATTATTACCATGTCTCTTGATAAAGTCTTTGTCAAGGAATCGGCTAAATTATTACTTGACCTCATGTAGACAATTATGGTACAATCTTTAATCAACTGTCTTGCATACACGTCTTAGACTAATACTTCTAAACTTATCATTATGGGTGCTACTGTAAGCTCTTGCCAAAGTAGCCTGACTATCACAAAGAATAGAATAGGAAGCATAAGACTAGACCATAATTTGATATCTAATAACAAATTTTTAATCCATTTAGCATCTTTCCCAGTTGTCGCTAAAGCAACAAATTCTGATTCCATCATGGAGTGAGTTATACATGTTTGTTTTTTGCTCGCCTAATACAACACCTTCACTTGGTGTGAAAATCCATCCATAAGTGAAATGCTCATCTCCTACACTTGTAATTCTACTAGTATCGGTATATCCTTCTAATATAGCAGGATAATTATTATAGAACAATCCTAAATTTTTAGTTATCTTAAGATAATATATTTTTTTTATAATAGCCCTCCAATGTTTTATACTTTGATTACTAATATACCTTTTCAACTTGCCCATGGAACAAGTAATATCATGTCTAGTACAATGCATCGCATATATTAAAGACTCTATAACACTCGCTTATTTAAGTTGTGCTACTGCTGTACAAGTATTATAATTTAATTTAATACTTGAACCAAATGGAGTACATTTTTCAACGTAATTACATTGGCTCCAAGAATAACTGTTACTATGTTTCTTAACTTTAATATTTAAGAAAATATATATTTCACCAAAATCTTTCATTTTAAATATGGAGGTTAGATGCTTCTTAGTCTCAACAATTCCAGTCATGTTTGTTCCAAAAATAAACATATCATCAACATACAAGCACACTAAGGCATCTTAGACTTTAATGAATTTATAGTACATACACTTATCGGCACTATTGTGGATGAAACCATTAGAAAATATGATTAAATCAAATTTTTCATGTGACTGCTTAGGAGCTTGCTTAAGCCCATAAAGAGACTTAATCAATTTATTTACTTTTTCTTCATTTCTAGCAAGAATGAAACCCTTTGGTTATTCCATGTAATTTCCTCATTTAAGTCTCCATTTAAGAAAGCGGTGTTGATACCTATTGGATGAATATAGAGATCATAAATGGACACTAGAGTAAAAAGAATTCGAGTAGAAGTTATACATGCAACAGGAATATATGTATCAAAATAATCTATTCATTTCTTTTGCCAATATCCCTTGGCCACTAATCTAGCTTTAAAAGCATGGATAAAATTATTAGAATGATATTTCCTTCTAAAAATCCATTTGCACCCAATATTCTTAGATCATTTTGGTAAATCTACTAATACATAAGTATTATTGGACATAATTGAGTCTATTTCATCATTTATAGCTTCTTTTAAAAAAGAAGCATCTCTAGAAGACATAACATCATCAAAGCTTTTATGATTGTCTTCTAAATTTAATACTAAAGGGTTTTTATTTGTCTCATTCAAAAAGAAAAACATGAGTTATAAAATCAGGATCTAAGTTTTTTAATTTCCTAGCTCTAGTGCTTCTCCTCAGTTCAATCGTGTCTTCAAAATCATTTGTTTCTTTTTCTTGAGATCTGCTTGAGTTTCTATAGGTTTTGAATTATTTTCATTAATTTTAAGAACCTGTAGAACATTTATTCTCGAAGAATTCAACATATTTCGATTCTATAATGACAATGGACTCTAGTTAAGAAGCCTATAAGTTTTACTGTTTTCAGTATATCTAACGAAAAAGCTTTTGATAGCTCTAGGACCAAGTTTTGTTCTCTTAGGGTCTATTACTTGGTAGTATGCCAAACCCCCCCCCCCCACCCCCACACTTTAAGGTATGACATATTTGATTTTCTAACTTTCCATACTTCATAAAGGGTATGCCATTTTTCTTGAATGATATTTTATTATGAATATAACATGTAGTAAGCAATGCTTCTCTCCGAAGATCAATTGGTAGTTTTAAATTCGAAAGCATACAATTAACCATTTCTTCAAGAGTTTCTTTTTTCCTTTTAGCCAAACCATCTTGTTGTGGAGTATATGGTACTGAAACTTGATAAATAATACCACGTTCTTCACAAAATAAAGAGAATTTATTTAAATAATATTCTCCACCTATATCTGAACATAAAACTTTGATTTTCCTTTCTAATTGATTTTTTACTTCAGCTTTATATTTCTTAAACATGGTAAATGATTCACCCCTTGACCTTACGAAATAAATATATAAAAACCTACTGCAATCATCTACAAAGGTAATAAAATACTTTTTACCACCACGTGTTAGCATGCTGTTGAATTCACATATGTCACTATAAACCAAATCCAATAAATTCGATTTTTTTTAACACTAAGAAAATGTTTCTTATTTAATTTAGATTTAGCTCATATTTCGCATTTATGGAATTTTCCATTGAAATTTATCAAGTCTAACTTTTTTATATTCTTCAAATAACGACTATTTATATGTGCCAACCTACTATGTCATAAAAATGAAGACTCAACAATATAAGCAAAACTAGCAATATTATTAATAATACTCAGTTAATACATGCTGTCATTGGCACAATCCTTTCCTACAAATAGCCCATTCTTCGACTCGATAATCTTGTCGAATTCAAACAAAACCCAGAATACCCTCTTACAAAGTAAATCAATAAAAAATAGGTTCTTCCTAATTTCGAGTATAAATAACAAATTAAAAAGAGTAATCTTCTTTCCAAAAGTGAAGTCTATCTTCATTGTGCCTTTGCTAGTAACCTTTGCAAGAGCATTATTCACCATCAAGACCTCTTGAACATTTGAGTCGACGGTCTCTTCAAATTGCTTGAATATGTATTTTGTCCTTGCACGCATGGGCTATTGCTCTAGAATTTAAGCACCAACCAGATTGGATGGTAATAGAGTTGATTTCAAAAACTATAGCCATCGCATCATTAATTTTTTAAATAAAAAAAAAACCCCAAACTAGTACACTTGTGACAAATTTACTCTAAACTAATCTTTTGATCACAAAAAATTCCAAACTAGTACACATTTAATAAATTTATTCCAAACTAGTATACTCATAATAAATTTATCCTCTGTTAGTTTCTGTTAAATTTTATTATAAAATTACTGAGTTAGATAACACGTGACAGTTAAGTGGTATACCGGTTTGAGATTTTACTCTTCGTTTATTACAGTTATATAAATTTTGTGATTTTTTGTGGTATTAATCTAATTTAATGGAAGACATATTTATCACAAATGTATTAGTTTAAGGTTTTTGACTATCCAACAAATTAGTTTGGGATATATTTGTCACAAGAGTACCAGTTTTGGGTTTTTCGTGGTCATTTGAAGTCAATATATCATAGGTGTACTGATTTATTATTTTTCATGGTCAAAAAATTAGTTTGAGCTAAATTTGTCACAAGTGTACAAATTGGGGGTTTTCCAGGGTATTAAATCTTAATTTTAAGAAATTTTTATGCTTGAAAATATGGTTGAAATCACTGCCACATAGTTTTTTTCAACCGAATTTGCATTTGCCTCCACCGTTGGAATATTCTTGTCATTTAATATGCTCTTGTGGTGAATACAGTCCTTGGCATATTGTCCCTATTTGCCACAAACAAATTAGTAACCATTTTTCTTCTTATGTGTTCTCTTAAATCTATGTCCATTTTTTACTTTGAAGTTGTGACTGATTTTTCGTTTTCTTTCCATAAGATTAACCTTGAATCATACAAAATAGAATTATCACGTAAACATTACTCTTCCTCAGTATGAAAATGTTTTCGTATTTGCTCCAACTTGAAAAGCTTTTGGAATATCAATCTTAGGGGCACAAATTTTATTTACTAGAGCTTGCAACTCATGGACTTGTTGCAACAAGGGTATGGTATCAATAAACTTGAAATCAAAATACCTTGCAATTAAATATTTATTGGTATCTTATTCTTTTGCTTTGTACTTGAATTTTAGTGTGTTCCAAATTTCTCCGGCCGACTTCATTTTAGTGAATAAGTCGTACAATTTGTCAAACTGTGTATTTAGAATGTGTCCACGACATAGCAGTTTGTTCTCTACATGTGTCTTTTTCTCCTTGTTAACCCTTTCAATCACTTCCGCACTTGGCTATCCTCCCTTAGTATTAGGCTTCGAATCTTCTATAGGTGTCAAATTAGGATCCAATATGTATGAAATCTTCAGGGCAATGAGCAGTAACATCATCTTGTCCCTCCAACGAGTAAAGTTATTCCCATCAAATCGGTCCAGTCTAACCATATCTTAATTCATAACTTTCATTGTCTCAGACTCCATTGTTGAACTAAATAAATCCTTAAAATTGTTGGTAAACATGGCTTCGAATCAATGGAGCAATCTTCCTTGATATCTCAACACCCTTCCACTCTTAATGACATTTTTGTCACCATGATTGCAAGTTTTGTTGGTGCCGAGACTACCCTACTATAAAGCTCTTTTTGGTTAAAGTCTATACAAATGTTACTTTACTAATATATATATATATATATATATATATATATATATTGAAATCGGATTTTGAGGTGTGATATCACTTTCTTTAAAAATTATATTTGCTCTACAATGTTGCTAATAGTCACCGATAGATATCCTCTAGGATACAACAAGTCTCAAATGAGAATACTATATAAATTTTAATATTTCTCCAAAGTTTTTCTAGGGAGCAATTGAAAATATGATTGTAATTTTGGAAAAAAGATTCAAAAAATGATTTCATACTCGTTTATTGACATACAAATATTTATGTATATCAATCTTAAAGAACATAAATAACTCTTCGCGAAAGGTTACGAAGTGAATAAAAGTATCCCTTCTGAAGAAGTTGCAAATTGAACAATTGCGGCCTTTCGTGAAAGGTTGCAAGTTTATATTGAAAAAATACATATGAAAATTCGGAATGATAAAAATAATAAAAAATAATAAAATTTTAAAAAATAAAATTTCAAATTTTCATAATTCCTAAAATACTTTACAAACAAAACAACCTTTCAACTAATAGATATTAATAAGATAACTAAAAAATAAATGCTAATTGAATTGCGGGCGCACAAGTGTGCAATGCTAAATGCACAATTATTTGTACACCTGCACGCGAGTATTTTGGGGTCTAGCCCACATCCCAACCTTTTATTTAAACGCATCAGAAAAGGCTCGCACTTATAAATTGGCTCATTTACTCTCAATTTTCCTATATGGGACAAGGGAAAACATATTTTATTTGTTTTACAAACAAACATACAACACTTACTAGCATACAGAGATTGTAACTTTATCTCCATTTGGTCTTTCTCTGGGGAAATCTCGATGTGTCAATTATTGGTTTATATACATTATACAAGGGCAATCAAATATGTAATTAAACTAGTTATTCAGCCTGTCAATAGACTGTTACATTTGCACCAAACGACTGATTAATATGGGGGTGAGTTTGATTTGATCTGCAAAAGTTTCAGCTGTTTTGTATTTTTACTGAGCATTGTTCTGCATGTGGGGCAGGTGAGACGAGAAATGTTTTTTTTTTTTTTAACTAGTAAGAATGCCCACATGTTGCTGTGTCCTTGCAGTTGTAAGCTCCCATGATGGAGAGATCACATTAATTAGCACTTAAAAAGTTCTTTTTCCTCCAAAATCTAGGTTACAATAGGGATCCATATATTTGATGAAAACTAAATGATTTGAAAATATTTTTTCTCAAAATGGTTCTTCATATTTCTTTCTAAAAAGAATGAACAAAGATTTTTTCAATCGTCCTGAAAACATTCTTAATTAAAGAATTATTCTAAGTGATACAAACGATCATTTTAAGAAAATAGTTTTTTAAATCATTCATTTTTTATGAAACACAATAGAGTCTTATTTTATAATCAATTTCTTACTTAAAAAAAGTGGAAATGTTTGTCCAATGAATCTACAACTCACAGTTTCAATAGTCACAAAGTTTTGGAGTCGTGGTCATTATGGTCACTGATGTATAAAAATGAGACATTAATAACCATGTTTTTTCTTACTACTAATGTGAGAAAATATCATAGAATAATACACATTTAGATAAACGCTTTTCTTCTTCTTCTGCTTAATGTAAAGTTTATGTTAATAGTTAATGTAATTATATTGAGGAAAAATTTCAAATAAGAACTCAAAGTGGGGTTGTTTTGTCAAAAGAGACTCAAAGTAGACATTATCTCAAATAAGAGTTTGAAGTGTCTAACTTAATCTCAAATAAAGATTTGAACTTTCAATCTTGTTCATAGTCAAGGGCATTTTTCGTTCAAGGATATTTTTCTTTTTCTTTCTTCATTTTCACTCTCCTTTTGTTGTGTTTTCTTTTTTTTCTCCTTTTTCTCTCTTCTTCCTCACCCTCTCTCTGTGTGTCATCTCGTTGATGCGGGCAAGCGAACTCTTGGAATTTGTCGAGAGCTTTTGGGCAGTTCTTTCGCCGCTTGGTATCTCACACATCTTCCTGCTCGTCCTTTAGAGAGAGTGAACAACTAAACTCAACTAGGAGAGAGACTTTTTCCGTTTGGGTGGCCATTGAAGATGGGGAAGTACAAGCTCACGAGCTCACTGGTGGGGAGGCTGACGAAGGTGTGGAAGATGGAGGCGATGCAGAGCAAGATGGAGGCGTGAGAAAAGGGAGGAGAAATCTATCGACCTCAGTATTGGAGATTTGTTCTTTTTCTTGACAAGCGTGAGCTCCAATGGAGGCCCATTTGACCCATCTATGTCCTCGAGTAGTGCCCTGAGTTTAGGGGGAGATTCCCTCTCCCCATCGGGGGACACTGACTCATCGGATCCTGATCTAAAGTGCATAAGTCAGATGCTTATGGAAGAGAACATGGAGGAGCAACCGTGGGAATTTGCTGATCAGGTTGCTCTGCAGAATGCTGAAACATCATTGTACGATGCCCTTGGTCAGCAGCATTCGGGGGTGTCTGATCAGAGCCCCACAGCTTGATATAAGCCATTAAATCGAGAGCCCAAATAGCAACCTTTCTGGAAGTAGCAGTGCTCGAGGAAGCCACGATGCTACAATCGTTACAGTCAGCTCTAGCGACTCAGCTGGTGCTAATATTCTTTACACGATGGAAGAACATCGCCATGCTGTGCAGGAAAATCCTGACCTGGACTTCCAGTCGAATGTGGATTCCAGCTTGCAGTTGTTGTCCAATTCTTCAAGCAGCATCACGAATCCTGATGATTGGTCGGAGAAATCTTTGCATGAGCTTCTTGTCAAGAACATTTTCAGTAATATTGAGTATGATTCAGTTCAAGAAAGGATTAGAGGAGGCCAGCAAGTTCCTTCCTACCAACAGTGAATTAGGAATTAACCCAGAGGACGGAAAACTGACATTGGAAACAAAGAACGGAACCCCAAGAACGCGCATCAATGAGGAGATCAACATGAGGCGCTCATCTGGTGGATTCGAGGGATTAAAGAATCACGAGAGGGACGAGGATGCTTTTGAGGAAGGGCCAATAAGCAAACAGCCTTGTACCCAGAAGAGAGTGAGCTTTCGGATTTGTTCGATAAGGTGTTGCCCTGCAACTGTTCTGGCAACAAATCCATGGAGACAGGGCGGAGCAAAGGCATACGGCCACAAATAAACAAGTGCAACTATTCTAGTGACAAATCCGTGGAGACAGGGCTGAGCAAAGACATACGGTCACAAAGGAACAAGTGCAGTTCCAATAGAGATAGGGGTCGTGGTAAGAAAGAAGCGGGGAAGCAAGAATACTGTTGACTTTGTTATAATTATGGTTAATGGATCAACGAAAACCAATAAATTAAGATACGTCTTTTCCGTTCACGTATCTATTGAACTCATGAATTTCCTAAACTTTTCTGTTTGCGTATCTATTATATTCATGAATTTTCTAGATTCATGTATCTTTTAGTTCATGTATTTATTGAGTTCACGAATCTCTTGAATTTACGTGTGTTTGGATTCATGAATCTCTTGGATTCACGTATCTCTTGATTCATGAATTTCGTGAATACATACGTCTATTTAATTCATGTATCTCTTCTATACATAAACGTTAAAGCTCTATAAATAGATAAATGCATAGAGCTTCATCAGAAGGTTTTTCGATAGAACAATTCGAGACATCGATTCCAAAAGAGATTTGAAATAGTACTCTACTCTTCTGGTTTTTCTAGGTGTGCTGCAATTGAATGGTTCGACTGAGTCCTATTTGCATAGTACTAATCCAAGCAGGTTTGAGGTGTTGTATCTTGGGAGGCATAGTTCGTGAATTTGCGGGGCACCATTGGCAGGAACTAATCGCTTTAAGGAGATTTGGATATCCGTACCTCACCTCCATTATATTGATATTCTAATTACAACAAACAGTTTGTTTTCTCTGGATTATATTCCAACAATCTTAAGGCAATTAGATCACTCACTGTTTGTTGTTCTTGTCAAATTATTGAGATGTCTGAAAACAATCAAGCGCCCTTCAATGTATAGGATGTTTCAAGAGACGTTCCTATGGTCGATTTGACCGTTGCTATGGAAGATGTTCAGTCCTTAGGGTTTGAATTTGTAGCAGCCAATGCTACAGGCCCTTGGGCCAACACCAATTTTGGTGGTGTGGGTACAAGTCATACGACTGGTATGCCCGAGACTGTTTTTCAGAATAGTACAGGCCAAATGGCTTTTGGCTCCGTTTCTGGAGGGATAGTTCAATGAACGTTGCCTATTGTGATGGCAACACCTCCAGTTACAGTTAATGAGAAACCGGAGAAATTCACCGGAGTGGGCTTTAAACAATGTTCTTCTATCTAACCATGCTAAATCTGACGAAATATTTATCGGAAGTGTACCCGGTAATTAGTCCAGATGAGCATGATGTCATGACACTCGATGCATTGGAGGCTTGGAAGCATGAAGACTTCTTATGCTGAAATTATATTCTTAACTGTTTAGTGAATTCTCTATATAATGTTTATTGTAATATTGAATTTGCTAAACCGTTATGGGAGTCCTTAGAGAAGAAATACAAGACTGAGGACGCTAGCACCAAGAAATTTGTGGTTGCCAAATTCTTAGACTACAATATGGTGGATTCTAAATCTGTCATGAGTTAGGTTCAAAAATTGCAATTAATTCTGAGTGACATCTCTGCTAAGGGAATGATACTTAGTGAATCATTCCAAGTGGCGGCCATGATTGAGGATGCAAGAATACTGTTGACTTGAGAACTCTCCTGATTCTCTGCGCACAAGCTATCTCTACCAGTGATTTGGACTACTAATGAATTGTTGAAACGGATTAGAGAGAACTCTTCTCCATTTGGGGATGCTTCTCAAAGATTGGCCCATTACTTTGCCGATGAGCTAGAGGCACAATTGGTGGGCAACAAAAATCGAACGCAAGACTTTTATTTTACTATTGTTGCCAAGACGACCCCACCAGCCGATGTCTTGAAATCCTTCCAACTTCAATTTTCAACATGCCCGTTTAGTCAGTTCCCCATTTTCTTTGCAAATTACATGATTTTAAAATTTGCAGAGAAAGCCACCACCCTTCACATAATAGATTTCGGCATTGCATTTGGTTTTCAAAGGCCCATCCTCATACAGAAGCTTTCTTCTCGGCCAGAAGGCCTCTGTAAATTGCGCATCATAGGGATAGAGCTTCCACTGGCTGGTTTGCGCCCAACGGAAAGAATAGAGGAGACAGGTTGTCATTTGAAAAAGTACTGCGAGTGTTTTGATGTCCCTTTTGAATTCAATTTCATAGATGTTGGCTGGGTCCACCTTCATGTGGGGCCCAGCCAACATTAAATAAAAAAAATAAAAAGAACAGAAAAGAACAAAAAGAAGTGGAGTGATCGTATGTGGGTGTGCGCCAAAAAGTGAAGAGAGGAGAATAAAAACTGTAGAGAGGGAGAAGAAAAGAAAGGAAGAGAGCTGCGATTTTGTGGCTTTGATTCGAAGGCCAAATATTGTCGGAATCGGCTCAAATTTCAGTATGTTGTTCGTGAGACCGAGGGCTACAAGTTGATGGTTTTTGTTCGTCGAGAATCATCTCCGAATTCTCCAGTTGCGGTTAAGGTTTTCTTGCTTCAAAGTTGTTTATCTACCTAAGTGGTGAGAAAAAGATTATTGTAATGTTAATGTTGAGCCTCTAATGTGTGACTAGAGAAGAATATTTTGTGTATCCTGCTATTCTTGGTGATTAGTGGATGTTTCTGGGCGGTCCATGGTTTTTCCCGCATCGGGTTTTCCACGTTAAATCCTTGGTGTCATTATTTGATTTGTCTACTTATCATTTCGGCATTATATTTGCATTTTGTGAGGCTATACATTGTTGGTTTTTGCTGGGGGTTAAGAGATTTTAAGTTGATTTAGTATCGGGGGAGAAATTGATCTTGGATTGCATTTGGCCATGGTGAATTGTTGTACCCGAGTTCTCCCCAACAAGTGGTATCAGAGCAAAGGTTGAAATTCTAGTGTTAAATGGAAGAAACTAGCAGCACCATGTTTAAGTTAAATGCCTCGAATTATTCTATTTGGAAGCCTCGGATGGAAGATGTGTTATATTGCAAAGACTTATTTGATCCTATTGAGGGTGATGAAGCCAAAGGAGATAAGGAAGACAAAGAATGGGAGAGAATGAATCGGAAAACTATTGGGTTTATCTGACAATGGATTGATGATAGTGTGTTTCATCATGTTGCTCAAGAAACGAAGGCAGACACTCTGTGGAAGAAATTACAAGATCTCTATGAGAGAAAAACTCCACAAAATAAGGCTCTTCTAGTTAAACGACTTGTGAATTTGAGATACAAGGAGGGAAGTAATATGGCGGAACACTTGAGTGAATTTCAAGATGTTGTAAATCAATTGACAAATCTTGAGATTGATCTTGGTGATGAATTGCAAGCATGCTTATTACTTGGTACTCTTCCCGATAGTTGGGACACCTTGGTTGTGGCATTAAACAACTCGGCTCCTTTTGGTGTGCTTTCTATGAGCATGGTTAAAAAAAGCTTGTTCAATGAAGAAACAAGAAGAAAATGCTTGAATTATGCTTCTACATCGGATGCTCTTGTTATAGAAAACAGGGCGAGAAGTCAATCAAAAAGGTTTCAAAGAAATGATACCCGAGGCAAGTCAAGAGGAAGGTCGAAATCAAGACCGAGGAGGAGTGTCAAGTGTTATAATTGCGGCAAAATGGGACACTATGCAAAAGAGTGTTGTTTGCCAAAGAGAGATAGATCCCATGATAGAAATGGAGATCGAAAGAAAGAAGAGAAACAAGCTACAACCGCGGTTGCATCCGATGGCGATATTGTGTTCGTATGTGATGACGGATATGTGAATCTTACATGCCAAGACTCTACGTGGGTTGTTGATTCTGCAGCCTCCTTTCATGTCACCTCAAGGCGTGATTACTTTGCTTCTTATCGTGGCGGCGACTTTGGTTGTATTAGGATGGGAAATAGTGATGTTTCCAAGGTTATTGGCATGAGAGATGTGTATTTAGAAACCAATGTCGGATGTAATTTGCTTTTGAAAAATGTGAGACATGTTCCGGATATTCGACTTCACTTGATCTCTACAAGTGCCTTAGATGATGATGGTTAATGTAATTCCTTCTTTGATGGCAAATGGAAGTTGACTAAAGGTTCCATGGTAGTGGCAAAAGGTAAGAAGACAGGCTCTCTCTACACTGTGCAAGCTGACTTGATTAAAGAAGAGGTAAATGCAGTGGAGGATTCCTCGGTTGATTTATGGCATATGAGGCTGGGTCATCTTAGCAAGAAAGGACTTGAAACTCTTGCTAGAAAGAACCTTTTATCTTTAAAGGAGAAAAATCTAAAGGAATGCACTCATTATCTTACGAGTAAGCAACATAGATTCTCATTTCATGGTTCCTCTCCACACACTAAATCAAATGTACTTGATTTAGTTCACACTAATGTTTGTTGCATGCATGCTAGAACTCTTGGAGGTGCATTATACTTTGTGACATTTATTGATGACTTTCTAGAAAAGTGTGGGCTATTGCTTTGAAATCTAAAGATCAGGTACTTGCGGCTTTCAAGCAATTTCATGTCAATGTGGAAAAAGAAATCAGGAAAAAGCTGAAATGTGTTCGGGCTGACAATGGTGGTGAATATAGAGGCCCATTTGAACACTATTACAGGGATTATGGTATCAAGCTTGAGAAGACTATTCCAAAAACACCAAAGCATAATGGAGTAGCAGAGAGAATGAACCAGACAATTAATGATCAGATTCGGTGTATGCTTTCTCATGCGAAGTTGCCTAAGTCATTTTGGGGTGAAGCGATGAGAACAGCAGTGGACTTGATAAATCTATCTCCATCAGTTCCTCTTAAGGGGGATGTTCCGCAAAGAGTTTTGAGTGGCAAAGATGTTTCCTACAGCCATCTAAAAGTATTCGGTTGTCGGGCATTTGTGCATGTTCCAAGAGATGAAAGATCCAAGCTTGATGACAAGTCTAAATAGTGTATCTTCTTAGGTTATGGACATGAAGAGTTTGGCTATAGGTTATGGGATCCAGTTGCAAAGAAAGTCATTAGAAGCCAAGATGTAGTGTTTTGTGAGTATCAAACTATTGAAGACATTGACAAGGCGGAGAGATCAAAGAATATAGGTCAACGTTCAGTTAGTTTCAGCCCAAATCCTTCTATTGTTGATAGAAATCATGGGGGAGAAGTGCACGGAAATTATGAAGATGGTGAATCCTCACATAATGTTGATTATTCAGCTGAGACAGGTGAAATAGTTGAGTAAGAGCAATCTATTCTACCTCAAGTTAGAAGATTTGAAAGAGAGCATAGGCCCTCTCAAAAATATTTGCCGCATGAGTATGTGTTACTCACTAATGCAGGAGAGCCAGAAACTTATGGAGAGGTTATATCATGTGAATGAAAGAATGAGTAGCATGAAGCCATGCAAGAGGAGCTTAAATCCTTGCATGAGAACCACACATTTGAATTGGTGAAGTTGCCTAAGGGTAAGAGAACACTCACAAATAAATGGGTGTACAAGTTGAAGACAGAAGAAAATAGTTTGCAACCACGATACAAAGCTAGACTTGTTGTGAAAGGCTTTCGTCAAAAGAAGGGCATAGACTTAGAAGAGATTTTTTCACCGGTTGTAAAGATGTCTTCTATTTGAGTTGTTCTTGGGTTGGGCCGCCAGTTTGAATTTAGAAATTGAACAACTTGATGTAAAGACGGCTTTTCTTCATGGAGACCTAGAAGAAGAGATGTATATGGAGCAACCGGAGGGTTTTGAAGTTGAAGGCAAGGAGCACCTTGTATGTAGATTGAAGAAAAGTTTATATGGTCTCAAGCAAGCGCCAAGGCAATGGTATATGAAGTTTGAATCATTCATGGAAGAACAAGGATACGGTAAGACAAACTCCGATTCTTGTGTCTTTATGAAAAGATTCTCATATAATGATTTTCTTATTCTCCTACTTTATGTGGATGATATGTTGATTGTTGGGCATGATGCCAAGAAAATCAAGAGCTTGAAAAATGAGTTGAGTAAAGCTTTTGCAATGAAAGACCTAAGCCCAGCTAAGCAAATCTTGGGCATGAGAATTACTCGTGATAAGAAGAATAAGAAACTGTGGTTATCTTAAGAGAAGTATATTGAGAAGGTACTTGAAAGATTCAACATGAGCACATGTAAACCGGTGAATACTCCACTTGCAGGCCATTTCAAGTTAAGTAGTAATGAATGTCCTTCAAGTGAGAAAGAGAAGGTTGAGATGATGAAAATTCCTTATGCATCGGCCATGGGTAGTTTGATGTACGCCATGGTTTGTAAAAGACCCGGTATTGCTCATGCAATTGGTGTTGTGAGTAGATTTCTCTCTAATCCAGGTAAGGAGCATTGGATCACTGTTAAATGGATTCTGAGATATCTTAGAGGCTCTTCTACACTTTGCTTGTGTTATGGAAATTCGAAGCCTAAGTTGAGTGGCTACTCGGATGCGGACTATGCCGGTGATGTTGATTCCCGAAAATCCACATCGGGTTTTATAATAATCTTTGCAGTTGTTTCATGGCAATCAAGATTGCAAAAATGTACTGCTTTGTCTACAACTGAAGTGGAGTATATTGCTATTACTGAAGGAGGTAAAGAACTTTTGTGGATGCAAAAATTCCTACAAGAGTTGGGCTTGAAGCAAGAGAAGTTTGTTCTATATTGCAATAGCATGAGTGCCATCCATCTTAGCAAGAATCCGGTGTTTCATTCAAGATCGAAGCATGTTGATGTGAAGTATCGTTGGATCCGAGAAAAGCTAGAAGAGAAGCTCTTCCAACTTGAGAAAGTTCATACTGATAACAATAAGTCCGACATGATGACCAAAGCCTTGCCCGTGGTGAAGCTTGACGCTTGTAGAAGAAAAGCGGGCATGACGAACCTTCCCACATGAGGTGGAGGGGGAGATTTGTTGGCTGGGTCCACCTACATGTGGGGCCCAGCCAGCATTAAATTAAAAAAAAAAACAAAAAGAAGTGGAGTGATCGTGCGTGGGTGTGCGCCCGAAAAGTGAAGAGAGGGGAGAGAAAATAAAAACTGTAGAGAGGGAGAAGAAAAGAAAGGAAGAGAGCTGCAACTTTACGGCTTTGATTCGAACGCCAAATATTGTCGGAAGCAGCTCAAATTTCAGTATGTTGTTCGTGAGACCGAGGGCTCCAAGTTGATAGTTTTTGTTCGTCGAGAACCATCTCCGAATTCTCCAGTTGCGGTTAAGGTTTTCTTGCTTCAAAGTTGTTTATCTACCTATGTGATGAGAAAAAGATGATTGTAATGTTGATGTTGAGCCTCTAGTGTGTGACTAGAGAAGAATACTTTGTGTATCCTGCTATTCTTGGTGATTAGTGGATGTTTCTGGGCGGTCCGTGGTTTTTCCCGCATCGGGTTTTCCACGTTAAATCCTTGGTGTCGTTATTTGATTTGTCTACTTATCATTTCGGCATTATATTTGCATTTTGTGAGGCTATACATTACTGGTTGTTGCTGGGGGTTAAGAGATTTTAAGTTAATTTAGTATCGGGGGAGAAATTGATCCTAAATTGCGTTTGGCCATGGTGAATTGTTGTACCCGAGTTCTCCCCACAATAGAGGAGACACAAATTGGGAATTTTACTATACTCTCGGATCTCAAGATTCAAAGCAATAAGACAGTTGCTGTGAATTGCTTGGATCAGTTTAAGAGTCTCCTCGATGGGACAGTTGAGGACAACAATCCACGTGCTACTGTGTTAAATCTAATTCAGGAAATTAAACCACATACATTCGTTCATTTGGTACATAGTTGTTCCTACAATGCACCCTTTTTGGCGACAAGATTCCGAGGCACTTTTTCATTTTTCTGCAGGGTTTGAATTACTTGATGCCACCATTGATTGTGACAACCAAGAGAGGTTGATTTTTGAGAGAGAGTTCCATGGACGGGAAATTATGAATGTCATAGCATGTAAAGGTTCAGAAAGGATTGAGAGGCCAGAAACGTACAAGCAACGGCAGATTCGACATATGAGTGCTGGGTTTAAGGCGCTTCCTCTGGACCAAGATTTCATGAAGTTATTCAGGGGTACGATGAAAGCATACCACAAGGATTTTGTGCTAGATGAAGATGGCAACTGGATGCTGCAAGGTTGGAGAGGTCGGATTTTTTATGGCTCCTCCTGTTGGGTGCCTACTTAGGATGCCCTAAAAAGAATGTTTTCTGTTATGACCTGTAGATTACTCTTATTCTTCCCAAATCGACTGGTCAAGGATTCGTATTAGAGTAGCTCAGTATGTACTTATTTCCAGCTTCCCTGTTTGTTCCCGTCTCTTGTACTTGCGAACAATTTTGAATTTGGAATGTTTTCTTACTACTTATCTAATTGTCGATACACGAAGATATAATTTGCAGCTCCTCTGCCGCACCGCATTGTGAATTTTGCTGATTATGTGTCATGATTTTTCTATCCTATATCTCACAAGTTGTGCAAGTAATATGGCAGCTTGAAGCTGATAATGGATATAAAAGCAGCTTTGTCATGTATGGTTTGTGCTGTTCTTAGCTCTTTTAAGGACTTGAGCAGCCAAGGAGGGGCTCGTGGAGGTGTTGATGGGTTTTTTATTTGATGGGCCAAGTTAAGCCCGTCTGCTCATGTTGGGCCAAAACACTCGGCACGTATGTGAATGGCCCTAAAAGGAGAGGGCAATTATTTTTTAAGTGAAAATAACTGCAATATAAAAAATAAAAAATAAAATAAAAATAGAATATGGTTACCAGTACCATATCAAAGAAAATACGCTTCTCTATTTTTTCCCCCTTGAAGTAGTATACTATCTCTTGACGAACGGAACTCCAGGGTTTTAAAGGATTTCTCTGTACTTAATCTGTGACAATCAAGGTATGTTTGTCTTCGTGATATGCCTTTGATTGGTGTTACATATTTCTGGACACATTTCCGCGTTCGTTTTTTATATTCAATCGTTCAAGTATCGGATAGATTTTCTTTTTGGAATTTGTTTCCAACATGTGCGTTACTGAATATGATGCCTTATAAAATATGATGTAGACAATGTTGGGCTCATGCTTAAGTTCTTTCTGTCTTCAAGTCAACTTAAGGGCAAATGAATTTCTGGATTACTTTCTGGCATGCAGGCATTATATCTTGTATCTCCGTTGTCTTTCTATGAAGAAATTGGATGGGTCAATTGTTGGTTTATATACAAGGGAGATCAAGTATGTGATTAAACTAGTTATTGTAGAAAAAGTTGAATTCTCATGCAATTCAGTCTGTTAATAAATTGTTTCATTTACACCAACAACTGACCAAATGGGGGTGAGATTGATTTGATCCGCAAAAGTTTAGCTTTTGTACCATCTTTTTTTTTTTTTTTTTTGGGAGGGGGAGGCACTTTCATTCATTCAGCCATAAACAAACTCTACTATAGCTAAGTTTCAAAGAGTTTGAGGGGATAAAGACAATCAACTGGTGGAGAGTCTGATTTCGTCGGGCTTTAACGATTCAATCAGCAGTTGCAACTTGATTAGTCTCGCGGAATCAGTGGGCAACTTTCACGTTCCCTAATGGGCCAACAAAGCCTGGTATTCGAATAGCCCATGGGCTTTCCACTCGGCCCATGATACACTTCACAACTGATAGGCATCAGAAGATAGCTCTAAGTGCAGATCGCTCTTCACGTGCGGGTTAGATTTCTCTTGCAAGTACACAGCAGGTTCCCTCACTCTACTATTGATCGTGACAACCAAGAGAGGTTGGTTTTTGAGAGAGAGTTCCATGGACGAGAAATTATGAATGTCATAGCATGGGAAGGTTCAGAAAGGATTGAGAGGCCAGAAACGTACAGGCAATGGCAGGTTCGTCATGTGAGGGCTGGGTTTAAGGCGCTTCCTCTGGACCAAGATTTCATGAAGTTATTCAGGGGTAAGATAAAGGATTTTGGGCTTGATGAAGATGGCAGCTGGATGCTTCAAAATTGGAGAGGCCAGATTTTTTTTGGTTCCTCCTGTTGGGTGCCTACTTAGGACGCTCCACAAAGAATGTTGTCTGTCATGAGCACCTGTACATTGCAGGGATTCTCTCTGAGTTGACAGGTCAACGATTTGTATTAGGGCGTGTTTGGTAACGATTCTATTTGGGAGGGCGATTCGACTAGAAATGATTATTTTTATTACGTTAGGGAACCGATTCCGAGTAAAAAGCGCGTTTGCAGAATCGTCCAAAATTTTTGATTTTGGAATAGAATTGCGTTTGATACCGTGCTAATTGATTCTGTTTCAAATTAATTTCTTTTAAATTTTAAATAATTTGTAAATAATTTTTTTTACTTTTTACTTTTTTTCCTTTTCTTTTTTCCTTTTTTTCCTTTTTTTTTATTTTTTTCTTTTCTATTTTGCCCTTTTCTCCTATTCTTCTTCTTCTTCATTTGGCCGGTCGCCGGACGAGGGCCGGCGACGCTCACGGAGCGTCGCCGGCCCTCGGTGAGGTCGGCCCTCGTCGGCCGAGCCTCGCCGGCAGTGGCGAGGCTCGCCCGGCCCACCGAGGCTCGCCCGGCCTCGGCGAGGCCGGCCCGGCCACCGGGCGGGGCTAGGCGAGTCTCGCCGGTGGCGGGCGAGCCTCGCCGGTGGCGGGCGAGCCTCGGCGGGCCGGGCGAGGCCGGCCGGCCACCGGCGAGGCTCGGCCTCGCCCGATCCGGCGAGGCCGAGCCTTGGCGGGCGGGTGGGCCTCGCCCAGTGCCGGCGAGGCTCGCCGCCACCGGCGAGGCTCGCCCGGCCCCCGCCGGTGGCTAGGCCGGCCTCGCCGGTGGCTAGGCTTGCCTCCGGTGAGCTCGCCGGATCTCGCCCGGCTCCGGGCTAGCCTCCGCGAGCTCGGCTGGACCGGCGGCGGACGGCGGCGGCGCGGCGGCGGGCGGCGGCGGGCGGCGGCGGCGGGCGGCGGGTGGTGGTGGATGGCAATCGCGCAATGTCGGAAGGGAAGAAGGAGACTTTTCTTTGTTTTGATTCTTGTTTTGATTCTTGGACAGAGAATCACATTTTTTTTTTATTTTCAATTCTCTTCCCAATCTGTTCCCGGGAACAAATTTGTTCCCGCGAACAAAAATTTTACCAAACGCGATTCTCGTCCCAAACTGATTCTGGGAACAAAAAATTAGAATCAGGCACTGTTTGGCACGTTACCAAACAGGCCCTTAGAGTAGCCCAGAATGTAAATACTTCCGGCTCCTCTGTTTGTTCACGCATGTTTTACTTGAAAACAATTCTGAATCTGAAATGTTTTGTTGCTGTTTATTTAATTCTCGAGATGGGAAGATACAACTTGCAGCTTCTATGCGGCACTGCATTGTGAATTATGCTGCTGAGGTGCCTGTCATCTAACCAACCAAGATCTCACGAGTTCTGGAAGAAATATCGCAGCTTGAAGCTGATGATGGGTTAAGGGTGCAGCATTAATTAGTCATAGTTCCGTGCTTTTTTTCTCTTGATGGCTATGTTGTTTGCTAATATCCTATAATACCGAAAGCTGTTTAGCTCGTTTCAGAACTTGAGGGCCAAGGGGGTGCTCACGGTGGATGCGTTCCAAAACCTGATGGAGACGATGCTCGTGCTAAGGGAGGAATCATGGTCCTTGATGTTATAGGGTGGGACATCGACTTCCATTTTCTTTCTTCCTAATCATGCCGTGGAATTTTATAGAATGCTATTCAATTAGATTAATGACTTCCATTTTCCTGGCTAGTGAAAAAAGTTTTTTATCAGTTGGCGTAATGATATTGACATGTCTGTGTAATTAAAATTTACTAGATGAATAGTCGTGATTTTTGAGGTATAAGGTGAGCATGTATTAATTTTTTGACAATGTTCATGGTAATTGCTTAGTTCACCTTATGGGACACGAAATGACCACTCTTGAGATGATTTTACTACTAGATAGAATGAGGAGAGCTCTTTGACTTCTTTGGAAAAGGAATTCCTCTGCCAATTGAATTTTAACCCATTGTAATTTGACATCTTGCCAACAATCCAGATTCATCTGTAACACAAACAAGATCGAATTCCTAATCCGGTAGTTCTAGAAAGCTTGGAACGCATAAGTCCCAAATACACACGGTTCAACTTAATTCTCTTATGACTGGGCTGGTTTATGTTGAAGAGGAAACTCACTCA
This sequence comes from Eucalyptus tenuipes, assembly GCA_014182365.1. NCBI lineage: Eukaryota > Viridiplantae > Streptophyta > Magnoliopsida > Myrtales > Myrtaceae > Eucalyptus > Eucalyptus tenuipes. The sequence goes on along the minus strand of CM024538.1, from coordinate 22,290,274 downwards.
ATTCCACAATCTTTGCATCAGTTCCATTTCTGATCAATTCCATCTCCATGACCTCATTATTGTCATACATGAGCTCATTGGTAGGTGCAATTCGACAATTTTTTAGCTCCATAGAGCGACACAAAGGAAGGTCCTTTGATTATTGTTTTGTTTGCATAAAAAAAAAAAAAAAGTGAGGGGAGATGATCAAAGCAGATGCTTTTTCTGAACATATCCATACCGAATCTTTCATAAGTATAAGCGTTATCAAAATGACACCCATCATGCGCACATCGCACTTCTCAATTATATCCTTAAATTACAAAAGAAATGTATATCCAAATAAGATATATGTTTAGTAATTATTCATGAGCCCAAACTTAAACTATCAATAAAATATAAAAAGAGAATATATTTCAGTGATAAGTCCAAACTTAAACTATCAACAAAATATGAGTTCAACTTACGAGTTGTAGAAACACTTTATTTATATGACGGGGAGTATGAATCACATCCCAATATACTCACACGCGGAAGGAAATGGCAAGGGTTCCTGCTGAGTTGATTGGGACTGGGGTCCCTCCGGTCCATCCAGCCAGGATTTACCTGCGGTTTCAAGGGTCAGCTCTCAAACAGTTACAGTGACAAGTGACGGCAGCCGTCGGGAAACCCGTGGGCGGTTGCCTTATTTGACCCGGTCAAAAGCTGGGAAAGCGTCAAGCCCATGTGCTTTGGATCGGTGGTCCCTCCTGTTTCCTCGAATCCGGTCGCCTTGGTGCGCTGTCGTCATTGGGTTTTTCTAACCTGGGGCGAACGCATGATTACCTACTATTTTGGACTTAACCTCGGGAGTCGACTAGATTAATGATGACGAGTGTCGAGTTGCTACCAATCGGCATTATCCGCAATATCATAATGTCCAATTGGTCGTCACCGTCATTCCACTCACGGGCCGTCTCGAAGTGGCTCGCCGAGACCGCGAGTCGCCGCTCGCCACGCGTCGGGCCCGGGGACCCGCAGCTTGTGACTTCCGCGATCCCCGCTCGATCTGCACCCATCGGTCCCAGGAACCGAAGCGCAGGCCACATTCGGTGAAACTTCGTTGCCCTCGTGCCGTCGTCGCTAAGTGCTTCGATGACTGGTTGACCATCGTCGATCCCACCGCCCCCGCTCCCCAAAAAAAAAAAAAAAAAAAGAGAATTCTTTTTTTTTCCTTGGAGTGCACGGTCTTCTCTCTCTCTCTCTTTCTATACATATACAAGAGAATCGCTCACTCTCGCTAGCGTTTTGTTGCTCGCGAGCTTCCTTCAGCAAAAATTACTCCTGCGAGCTCCGTATTTCTCGCTAAGGTAACGCGCCGTGCAGTGCTCTTACTGTTTGGTTTTTTGTCGCTTGTGATTGTGCAATAGTCAGTTCGCATGCCTGGGAATGGTTTTTCTTTTTTCGTAGCTTTTTCTTTCTCTTTCCGGGCCGTAGGACCGCGCTCGTTGTTTCTGAGTCTGGACGTCCCGAAGACTGAGGTTGGTCATGAACATAGGCGAGTGGATCTTAAATATCATGGGTGATTATTATGAGCTGGCGTTTGAGTTTGAGAGGGATGTTAGAGATTATTGTCTGAGATCGTCTAGTCTCTGATTGATTGTTATCCCTGTATGTTGGACTAGATATCTTGTGGCTCTTGATAGGTGCCTGTGTCTGCTCATTCATCTTGAAATCCAACTCCATGTTTTGCAAATTTACTCCAACCGTTTCGTGCTCATCTGACGTTCAGTAATTTAGGGTTTGAGTGAATGTAATCCCTTTACTCTCCGTAGTTTCGGTTGTTTGACTTGTTCAAGCTGGGTTTCTAACAGTTAGATACTTTGCTACCTCTGTATCAGACGTCAGGTTGAGTTGAGGTGGTGAGCTTCTGAAAGATTTTGAGACAGTGATAACTATGGAGTCCAACTTTACTGGATTTACTCATGCTGCGGATGATTTCGAGACCAATAGCCTCGCTCACCCAGCAAATTCAGATCATCCCTCGAATCTCTTGGATGGATTCGACGTAAATGAACTTTACGTTGATTTCAACTCCGCAGAAATTACCTCTCTCCTTTACCAAACCGAACCCGCTTATGACAACCCATCTGTTGCAGTTAACCTTGATGAAGACTTTGATTTTCCATCCACGGATGTGAGTTCCAAGGATGCCTCGCTGCAACATTCTACGACCTCTGATGGAAGCCCAAGTCAAGGGGAGGAATCTTTCTCCCCCTCTGATTACAGCAACTCCACAGATCCTGTTCTCCGGTACATACATCAGATGCTTGTGGAGGAGAATGTGGAAGACCAACCCTGGATAGTTCCTGATGATTTTGCTCTACAAGATACAGAGAAATCCTTGTATGACTTGCTCGGTGAGAATTCAACTTTTTCTCCTGAACCGGCTGTACAATTCGACATCAATCAGTTCATTGACAGCCCGAGCAGCAACTCTTATGAAAATAGCAGCGATCAAGGTGGTGATGGCACTACTGACACCAGAACCAACTGTAGCCAGTTTTCTGGTCCTAATTCACCTGATAATCCTGAAGGAAAAAACCAGGCTGTCCTTCAGGGCCCATATCTTGGTAATGGGGTCTTGCCGTCGAATATGGGTACCAATTCCCAGCTGTATACCAATCCGATGAGCAGCTTGCAGCATCGAGATGAGTTCGGTGATTCCTTCCCAAGCAATCTCCCGGTTAGCAATATGTTCAGCAACAGTGATTCTATTCTGCAGTTTAATAAAGGTTTGGAGGAGGCCAGGAAATTCCTGCCCAGTAGCTTCCAATTAACGATCAATCAGGAGGATTACAAGTTGGCTCCAAATGTCAGAGAGCATGGAGAGAATGGCACTGATGATGGGAAGAGTGTGAAGAGTCGCTCAGAGAGTGGGTCAAGGGGGAGAAAGAATCACGAGAGAGATGATGAGAGTTTCGAAGAAGGGCGAGTCAATAAGCAATCAGCATCCTATACGGAAGATGGTGAGCTTTCTGAAATGCTTGATAAGGTATTGCTCGGCTGCGGTTTCAGGGGTCAAATGTCGGGGTGCACACCCGAGAACATGAGCCAATCCAAGGGCCCACCTGGTCCAAAGGGTGGCAGGGTTCGCCGTAAGAAGGGAAATAAGAGCACAGCAGACTTGAGGAGTCTTCTGATTCTCTGTGCCCAAGCTGTCTCTGGTAATGACTTCAGGACAGCTTATGAACTGCTAAAGCAAATTAGACAAGATTCTTCTGCCTCTGGTGATGGCTCTCAAAGATTGGCGCATTACTTTGCCAATGGGCTGGAAGCACGCCTTGCGGGCAGTGCTGGTGATAGACAAACCTATTTCTATTCTTGCGAATTGCAGAAGAGGACAGTAGCTGATAAGTTGAAGGCATACCAGCTTCATCTTTCGGCCTGTCCATTTAAGAAATTACCCATCCTCTTCACAAACGTCGTTCTTCACAAGATCGCAGCTACAGCGAAGGTGCTTCATATTATAGACTTTGGAATCTCTTTTGGTTTTCAATGGCCAATCCTTATCCAGGCGCTCTCAGGCAGAGATGGTGGACCTCCTGAGCTGCGAATAACTGGAATTGAGATTCCACAATCTGGCTTTCGTCCCGCCGAGAGAATCGAGGAGACAGGTCGTCGTTTGGCTAAGTATTGTGAGCGCTTTAAGGTTCCCTTCGAGTTCCATGCGATACCATCAAGGAACTGGGAGTGTATCAGAGTTGAGGATCTCAAGATCCGAAGTGGCGAGATCGTTGCAGTGAATTGTTTCTCTCGATTTAAGAATCTTTATGATGAGACGGTTGAGGTGGATTGTCCACGAGATGCTGTCTTGAGGCTAATCAGGAGTATAAAACCAGACATCTTTGTTCATGGTATAACTAACGGATCCTATAACGTGCCCTTTTTCTTGACTAGATTCCGTGAGGCTCTTTTTCATCTGTCTGCAATATATGATATGTTAGATGCTACAGTAGCCAGTGACAATGACCAAAGGGTAGTCGTGGAGAGAGAGTTCTATGGACGGCAAATTTTGAACGTCGTGGCATGTGAAGGCTTGGAGAGGGTTGAGAGGCCTGAGACATATAAGCAATGGCAAGTTCGCGTTGCCAGGGCTGGTTTCACACAGCTTCCTCTAGATCAGGAGGTCATGGAGATGGCTAGAACTAAGATGAGCAAACACTACCCCAAGGATTTTGTGCTTGCTGAAGAAAGCAACTGGATGCTGCTTGGTTGGAGGGGCCGGATAATTACTGCTTGCACTTGTTGGGTGCCCATATAGATTACTCCCAAGGCATGTTTTCTAACTTGACGACTGGCAATTGGTGAGATTCTTGCTGAACTGCCGGGCCAGGAGCACATGTGAGAGAGAGGCTGAGGTAATGCTAATCTTCAGGTCTCACTCATATGTGCCTGCATTTAATGTGTGCATTCCCCTGCTGTTTAGCTTCTGTTTGGATAATCATATGATTCTTTTCTTGCAGATCACTTGAAGGAGCAAATACACTGACGTGAAATGTATTGAGGGTTGATTATGATGGCTGCAAACTGTTGCAACAAAAGAAGAATATCACAAGAGATGAATCTTAAGCGATTGCTATTTTGGGTGGAACTATGACAGATAAAACTGTTGTTACAAGGATCTCAATCGAGGGATTGGGAGCATTTGTGCAACTTTATTACTGGTAGTGGTGGTCAAAAGGATTTGGTTATCTATGTAGTGCAGTACCAACTTTGTACGTTTTCTTGTTTGTCGGTGTTTGTAAGTTTTGGGCAGGATAATTGACTTATATCTGCTGTTCCAGTACAATATCTGGGATTTGCTTATGATTTAGGTCAAAGAATTATGATGGCAATAACAATTGCTAGATATGTGGAAGTCGACTCTTAGCCTTACCAACGGATTGCATTGATATTAATTCACATTTTGACTGTTTTTGCTGGTTTAATTTTTCTACATTTTGTGCTTGTTTTCAGTTTTGAGTCCTCCAAACTTTTTATTTGATGTGATTGCATCTATTTTTAAAGTATAACGTTATTTCAGTTCTCTGCCTGAACTTTTGACAACCTAACTTCCACTAGTTCTGCATGATCTTTTGTGTGGGAACTCTTAGAATCACTACGGCGTCACCTGTGTTTGCTTTACTTTTTGACTGATTCTTGTAATCGTCGTGAATGTTTTATTGGTTCAACGTTTCTTTGCATTTGCGTTGATTAGAAGCAAATGCTATCTATCGCTGCTCGTCAGTTGGGCTATATCCACTTATGGCATGTCTTCATTTAATCTGAAGTCTGAGAATGCTCTTCCACTGTAATAACCCTTAACATCAACTTAGAACCGATCATATCTCGCTACATTCAGGAGGACCTACGACCTTTTGCAATTTGGTCTTAATATCTAGTTGACTATAGGAAATGCGGCCAAAATCACTTGACTCTACCTAGTCAAGCTTCAAGGAGAATTGGCTGCGATCCATGTTTTTGCTTGCTGCATAACGCTGGAACCTGCAATGGAATAATCATTGAAGTACTTGGGTATTACAAGCAATCCCTTCTCCCTCTTGGAGTTTTGAAAATGTAATACTGTTTTTCATTGACTATGTACGAAGTTTTCAGTTCCCATCGATGCAAAAGGTTCTAAATGCCAATTGTAATGAGGCCAAAATGGTTTGAGATTGAAACATCGGAAAGCAACGATACACAAATCTGATACCAAGCCAGAGCAGCTTGTATCTAAAGAGGAGAACATCTTGAAATTATTTTCCTGCTGGGGAAAAATCTTGAAATGAAGCACTGATCTGAAGATGAAGTGGTAGCAGGAAAAGTTTATCTGGGGACATGGTCAATGGTATGTAAACAATGAGCGCGTTCACTTCATCTTCTCAAGAGCCTCCAAAGGCTCCTGGAGAAATGTTGGGATATTTGGCAACCGCTCTCAAGGAGTTTTCAGTGAAAGCTAGTATTAGGAATACTAAAAGTTCAAAGTAAGTAGCATTTTCGGAATGCTGAAAGGTTGAATTAATGAAAATTAGTCACCTACCTATTTTTCCCTCAAAATATTACCCCTTGTAAAAAGTAAAACCCTAGATCTCGTTTGCTCCACATGTTCCATCGCTTTCTTCCCTCGCTCCACACCCTTCCTCTCTCCCTTGCGACAACTACTCCTCGCTCGACTACTCATTCGTTGTTAGTTCAATATCTCCTCTCCTCCCTTTCTTTCAAGAAAAATGTCCAAAAAGTCCTAAATTTATCGCATTTTTACCAATTCAGTTCTAAATCTTTCAGTTTTGCTAATTGAATCGTAAACTTTTTTACTTCTTACCAATTAAGTCCATTTGATCAATTTTAATTGGAATTTGCTAATATGGACGATGGTGGTCCTACACGACATAGCTGGTACTAACATGGACAAAATTTATTATTTTTAAAATTTTTTTGATTTTCTATTTTTCTATTTTTAATTTCATTTTTTCTTTCCCTTTTTTTCTTAAGACTTCTTCTTCCTCTACTAGTTGCCCAGCCTTCGGCAACCGGCCAGAGGCTATGACTAGCGAGGGTTGGTCTCACCAGCCTCAAGTGAGGGATGACCTCGTGGGCCTTGGGTGAGGCTAGCGAGGTCGCCCTTTGCTTTCTTCAAGTGAGGGCAAGGGTGTCACCCTTACTAGCCTTCAACAAGGGTAACCCTCGCTAGCTTTTGGCGACCTCATGGGCCTTGGGCGAGGCTCACCCTCACTCAATCCGGTGAAGGCGAGCCTTGCTTGCGGCTGGCCGACGAGGTTGTCTCTTGCTAGCTCCTGGCAAGGGTGACCTCACTTGAGGCCAACGAGATCGATCCTTGCTAGCCTATAGCGAGGGCAACCTCGCCTGAGGCTGACCCTTGCCAGTTTTAGCCTCCAGCCAATTGCCAAAGGCTTGGTGACTAACAGAGGAAGAAGGGGAAAAAAAACATAAAGAAAAAAAGAAAACATACATTTAAAATATATAAAATATTTTTTTTTTTAAATATAATAAATTTTGTCCACGTTAACGTCAACCGTGCCGTGTAGGGACGGTCAACATCCACATCAGTGAATTATAGCCAAAATTGGCCACATGGATTCAATTAGCAAAAAGTGAAAATATTTAGGATTCAATTGATAAAATTGAAAAATTTATAATTGAATTCGCAATTCATTTCTCTTTTTCAGTGGTGGATTCGCTCTCGATAGCTTAGATCTATACATTGTGATGTCTGGGCTGGGAAGTAAGCCGAGCAAGTGATGAATGGTGCTCGTGGTTTTTGGTTGCACTGTGATGTTTGAGTTGAGAAGTAACCCAAGTGATGATAGGTGGTCGTGGTTTTTTGTTGTATTGTGATGTTTAAGCAGAGAAGTAACCCGAGCCCTAGCTCCTTTTTTGTCGTGCTTATCATTTTTGTTGCAATAATTGAGCTTTCGATGGTGGCGATGGCGATTTCTGTTGGTGGAATTGTTTTGAATTGTATATTTCTTGGAGTTTTTCTCAGTTCATAATTTTTTATCCAAAATGTTTGGCTTTTAGTTGGCTGGTTTTGGACATATTTATTTCCACGCACTCGAAAGTGATAGCCGTGCTAAATTCTTCATTTTGTTTCCATTGACGTTTCTTGATTTGATAACGGAGACATTGGGTTCTCGAATTTGGTAAAAGTTGAACTTTAGTAAGAATTCGATTTTTTGTAGGAGGAGCAAGTGTTGTTACCTTTCTTCCATTCTTGATTCTGTTTCAAGTGCATGGTAGTTGCATGCTTGTTAGAAAAACTTGCCGTGTCTTTGGCAAATGTGGTCGTGTTCGGAAGGGACCAGGGTAGTATTTGCTCTCCATTCCGAAAGGGTCACAACCATGGCAAACTACGCTGTTCTGAAAAAATAGCCATGTGGTCATATTTGGAAAATTATTTCCCAAAAAAATAGAGGAAATACTGCAATAGCCATGCTGTCATACGATGGTATCACATTTGCCATGTTTATTATATAATGTCTTTCAATGTACTGCAATAGCCATGTTGCCATGGTTATGGCAGGGAATTGCATTGGATGCAAAGGGGATTGAGCGTGAGCAGTCTTGCTCCCTTAGGTGAATGAAATTTTGTTATTGATTTGGAGTCTCTCTTGTTTAAATCTGTTGTCTGATCCTGCTGTTTGCATCTGTCTCTATCGTTCACCTTGGTTTTTCCACATCAAATCTAGGCTGTCAGTTGAAAGAACCATATTGTCTTTCCTCGAACTTCTTCTATTTAGCAAGCAGAATTTGCAAAATTGAATATGTCAGCAAGATGAGTAAAGATGGTAAGAGTTATAAAATCAAGAATTGCTGCTTCCTCTGTTTACAATCACTGATAAGGATGGTATGGGTGTGTGACTGCATCTGTAAGCTTGACTTTCTTTTAGGGACAACGGCAAACAAGTCCTTATCCTGCTCAATATATAATGTCTTTCAATGTACTACAATGGGCAAATGGCCCAATGGTGGATGGGATGTGCGGGCAGGGATGAGTACTGGGTTTGGAACTGGGGACAGGTATCTCAGTCTCAGACAATACCTGTCCAGATAAGATGATTATGTAAATTAGAGTCAAGTAGAATGACCCAATGATTTCCGCTTTTCTTAGAGTTGCGATTATGCATAGGCTTATCTTTGGATCCAATGGCATGTAAAGTTCAGTTCCCACTGATTAATCAACAATGTCATTTTCAAAAGTGCAATTTCTTCCTCTTTCAATGTGAACTGCTTTCTCGTTAGTCAAGTTTTGATAAAAATAAGCCATGATCAATATTTGACACTAACAAGATAGTCTTTCACTGCTTGAAGCTGGATCTACAAATGGAAAATGGTCAGTAAGGAATCTGTGAATTACAAGTACTCCCCTCTTCCTTTCAGAGTTCTTGAAGTGTGTAATCGTTTGTCATTCGCTTAATTTACCAAGTTTGCTGTCCCCCTGAATGCAAAAGACTCGATGACAATTCTAACGAGCGCAAAAACAGTCTGAGATTGAATTGAAACATGGCAAAGCAACAGCACCTGTAAAAGCTGAAACCAAGACCAGGCAGTTCGTACGTAACAAGAACGTCTTGAAAAAACACTCCAGCAAAATCTTGAAATGTAGTGCTCATTGAAGAATTAAGAGTTACCATGAAAGTTGAAGTTGTTTGATGTGGTCAACAGCGAGTAAACTATAAGCCACGGGGCAAATGCTCCGGAGGTTGGGTGGGGATGGGAAGGCTGGGAAGGCGGGACCGGTTTGGGAGCCTAGGACTCATATCTCATAGCATGCATTAGCTAACCTCACACTACCGTCCAATACTCTTTAAGTTGCGATGTATGATCGAGCCAGAAGGATTTCCAGTATTCTTTGCGTTGCGATATATGCGTAGACAGACTTACTTGCGATCGAATTTCATGTAAAGCAAAGTTTCCACTGATTGATCCACAATGTCAATTTATCTTTACAACTGCAATTTCCTCCCTCTTTCCCTCTGGTCATTAGATGTAATTAAAGTAATGCATCTAATGACAAATGTAATCTAAGTGAGGAAAGGGGATGAACCTTCGTCAACCTTTGTCTTAGTCCAGAGGACAGAACTACAAGTTCAAGCTTTTAGTCTCTCTCTAATCCCAATGGGCCCTAGCGAGGATATGTCTTGGCACCTAGGAAGCATCAACACTCTCTGAGAGTCTTTATGTCGTGTCGAACATTTTAACACGTGTCCAACATTATATGATATTTGGTCAACATGTGTCGAAAAATCCGACACCTAATCAACTTTCTTGATATTCTTCGACATGTAAGTTGGGAATTCCGACATAGAGTTCATAATTTCGACACCTAATTCCAACACATATAGGTGAATTTTAAAAAAATTTCAATAAATAAGGGTTCAAAATGCAAATATGTAAAAAAATAAAAATAAGAAAAATAATAAGGGGAAAAGAAGAAGAACTAGTCTTTTCTTCTCTCTTAACTCTTATTTCTTGTGACATACAATTCACCTTCAAGTTTTTTTTTTTTTCTCTTCTCTATTGACACGCTTGACACGTGGGTCCATAATCTAAATTGCTTTTTTTTTTCTCCAAGTTTTATAGATTATAGGAATAGAGTTGAATTTGTCAAATTAAAATATTTACAAATAATAGACTAATATTTTTAGTAGAAATTCATTTTAGACACTTTTTTTATTATTTATTTATTTGTGAATTTGTATCATGTATATACAAAAATATATATTTAATATACAACATATCTTAATATGTCGAAATTCTTTATATTTTAAAAAATATCATGTCGACGTGTCATGCTGCGAATGGACGTGGATGTTACTTGACTTGGTGCTTGTCAAACAAGTTTCTTGAATCATGGAAAGCCTTCTTTTATTGCAAAGCATCCATTCACTGTATCAACAAAGACGGCCATTCTAACAAAAAAAAAGTTTTCAACCTTGGCGGCTATAAACAAACAAAATTTTATTAAATACTTTCTATTCCATGTCTGATCTGGTCCGAGGGGATGCAACTGTTTCTGGCAATGTCCTTGTCGGCAGACACCAACCTTTGGGACCAACCTGATGACAAATGGGCACTCGTACGGCGCCTGAGGGAATCACAGAATTCTATTAACATTCCAACAACGTGAGCTACTCTGCGGTCTGGAAATTTAACTAGTCGAATTTCTTCCACGGCTTCGACCTACACAACAATATTGCGTGCACGGTAATTTGATAGGACAGACGGAGCACCTGGAAATCTCTCCCAAGGCGGGTCAGTGCTCTTTCACGCAGTGCATAAGCATACATACCAGCAAAAGTTCAGGGCAGGGATTGGGCCAAGATTGTAATACTGGCTATCTTAGTTGACTTGTTGGTTAAGGGACAGACGGTGCACCTGAAAATCTCGAGAAAATCTCTCCCATGGCTGGCGGAGAAAATATTCAGCACGTCATTTGCTCACGTCGCATGCATATTTTATTGAAAACCAATACGGTGCACCTAAAAATCTCGAGAAAATCTCTCCCATGGCTGGCGGGCAAAAAATATTCAGCGGTCACTTATTGCCACGTCATATGCTGACGTGGCATGCATATTTTACTGAAAACCAATCACAAATTGCCACCTGTTGAGCATGTGGACATAAATTAAAATAAATAAATAACTCACTTTCGTTTTCTTTTTCCTCTCTTCTACTCCGTTCTCAGCACGCCGCCGGTGGCCATGGGTCTTGGATTTCCAGAATTTCGCGAGCGCCAACGACTCCGCTGGAAGCCATGGCGGAGCCACTCCACCCGGTGGTCATGGCCGAGCCACTCCGTTTGTTGTCGTGGCGACTCGCAGCCGCGCTACCAACAAGCACACGTTGCTCGCGGCGGCTCGTCCATGGCTAGATCTAGAGCCATGAGCACACGAAGCAAGAACAACACGACCAAGGAAAGCATGGGCAAGGCGGGATTTCCCCTTGGAACCCATACATCCCGTGGGAGGGGATTCTCACTGGACGACGCAAAGATAATAAATCTCCCTAATTTCTTATTCTCCAAGCAGACATCATGAGCAAACCTTTAAAAAAAAGGCGCAGGAAATCTAGGTTCATCTTCTCTCTGCTGTTCAAGTCGATTGTTGCAGCAATACGAGGCGAAGGTAGCCGGATGGTGAGAAGGATCCAAGTGCATTGTCTTTTGGCGCTCCCGATCTGGAAATCTGGGCGCTTGCGGCAAGGTTCCGTCGGCGTCCTCTAAACCGTTGTTATCGCTTGCAGCCAAAGCTCCAGAAATTTGGAAACCTGGGTTCTCACGGCCAAGGATCCATCTTCCGCGTCATCTTAAATCCCTCCGTCGAGCTTTGGCCGCGAGCGACGATGAAGAGGTTGCTTTACTCTCCACGGATCTGGAAATCTGAACGAGTCTAACGAAGACAACGAGATGGTAGGGGCCTGATGCGCGGCTGAGGATGGAGGAGAACTTGCCGGCGGTCGTCGATGGCTGTGGATGGAGGAGATGGGGGAGCTCGCCGGTGGTCGTCGGTGACCGTGAATGACGGATGTGGAGAAAAGAAAGAAAATTCTAGCTAGGTTTTTTTATTTTATATTTGTCCAAATCGCCCACAATCGTCGAATTGTAATTGAGCTTTAGTAAAAAATGCATGTCATGTCATGGATGACGTCGCAGTAAGTCATCACTGAATGTGGGTTGGCGGTCTTTTCTGCAGTGCGTAAGAGCACGCACCAGCAGAAGTGTAAGGCAGGGATTTGGCCGAGATTGTGATGTTGGCCTTCTCAGTCTTTTATTGGTCGGAACTTCTTAGTTGACTTGGGGGAGGTGGCACCCACCTTAAAATATGAAAAAAGAAGGGGGAAAAGAAAGTGGGCATCTTGGCTATAAAAGAAGCCGAGGGTGCACGTGAGGAGAGTAAGGTAAAAAGGAGAGGGAGAACGAAGCAAGAAAAGAAAGAGGGAGAAGAAGAAGAAAGGAAGGAAGGAAGGAAGGCTGTCACGGTGGTCCCGTCAAGTCGATTCAACGCTTGGTAAGTGCTCGCGCCCATTTTTCGTCAAATCAGAGTAGTTTTCAGAGTTAGGGCTAAATTTTGGAATTTTGGGAAATTTGAGCGGCATGGTCTGATTTTTGAGTTGTCCACCTATGGAATTACATGAAAATGGAGGTCTAAGGTGTTGTGGAGTTGTTCGTTTTATTGAGAATCATTTTGACACTACGGTTTAGTCAGAGTGAAATTTTATAGTATCATATTTGAGTTTCTCGTTACGAACGGCTTGAATAATCTCTTTGGCTGAGCGATTTGTTATCACGTGGGAGTAGCTTTTCTTGGGAACTGGATTCGGGTGGTTGGAGACTGCGCAGGACGGCCGTGTCACTCCGATCCCTGTAGTGTTTGGGGTGCGACAAAGATTACGTAAGTTTAACCCATAGCCACAAACCAAAGTGACCACCAGCACCGATCCCGGAGCCAACTTGTCTCACACCCTGTCTCCGTGCTGCAATCACTATATATAATCAAGAACCCACAGATATATCTTCACCTTCATCTGTGGTTGTAACCTGGAAGCTTTGTTCAGGCACGCATGTGGTTAGCAGAATTGCAATTGTTTATCTCTATTCTTGTGTTGTGATTGCAGCTTAATTTTGATTACTAATTAGTAGTGATCTTTCATTTATCATACCTGTAACTGCACTACATGCGCAAGATCTCACAAGTACTCTGTCAATACTTTTCGGTTTTACTGATCCACTGTTTTTCAGTTCATATACCATGATATGCGTAACTGCGTTTCCATAGTTACTTGACTTGGAACTTATCTAGGAGTGAGGCTTCTAGAAACACAAAGTATCTGCTGATTGAGTTATCTTTAATCATTTCCGTCCAAAAATTAAAAAAAAAAAAAAAGGTTATCTTTGATCATGGTTGAAGTTCAAGCTAGGTTTCTAAATTCTTACTAGTGGATACTTGCTAACTCTGCATCAGTCACCAGGTTGAGGTGGTGAGCTTCCCTACGATTTTGAGACAGTGAATGACTATGGAATCCAAATTCACCGAACTCACTAACCCTGTTAACGGTTTCGAGGCTGACAGTCTCACTTACCCAGCCAACCCAGATCCATTTCTGTATCTCTCAGATGGGTTCAATGTAGATGAACTTCAGGTTGATTTCAACTCCTCAGATATTAGCTCTCTCCCACATGAGCAGCAACCCACAAATGATGTGCCCATTGTTCCGATCATCCTTGGTGAAGGACTGAATCTGCCATCCACAGAGGTAAGCCCCTATGGAGGCTCGCTACACAATTCCACAAGCTTCAGTGAAATACCAAATTTAAGTGGAGAATATCTCTCCCTCTTGGATTACAGCGACTCAACAGATCCAGTTCTCAAATACATAACTCAGATACTTATGGAAGAGGACGTGGAGCAGCAGCCCTGGATAATACCTGACTTTACGGCTCTACGACAGACTGAGAAATCTTTGTACGACGCACTTGGCAAGAAGTACCCCAATTCGCCGGAGCAAACCATAGAAGTCAATACCAATCAATTTATCGATGGCACAAGCAGCAACAGTAAGGAAGATAGCAGTGAGCAGGGTTGTAATAGCACTGGCCATTCTCTTGATCCTAATTCACAAGATGATCCCGAAGGCGCTCCATATCATGCTTCTCTTTATGCCCCGAATCCTCATGAATTAGTCATGCAGTGGACCATGGATCCCAGTTCCCATTTCTACATCAATTCTACAAGCAGCTTCCAAGACTACTGGAACGGCTTTGGTGATGGCTTCCCCAATGAGCTTCTGCATGGGAGTACATTAAACAATAGTCAACCAGGCTTGCAATTGCAGTTTAATAAACAGTTTGAGGCGTCAAGGAAGTTCCTTCCTGTGAGCGTCCCTTTGACAATGGATCAGGAGAACTATGATTTGGCTCATAAGATCGGAAACACTGAAGTTAATGGCGTTGATGATGAGGAGAATTTGAGGAATCACTTAAAGAATGCATCAAGGGGGAGAAAGAATCACTATGGGGACTATGCGACTTTTGACGAAGGGCGGGCCAACAAGCAATTGGCATTATATAAGGAAGATTGTGAGATCTCGGAAATGCTTGATAAGGTATTGCTTGGTGACAACATGGGAGGGGGGCCGCTATTTTTAGAGTCCACATCTGAGAAGACAAGCGGAAGGGAAGACCTGCCTGGTCCTACTTGTAGCCGGGGGCGTCAGAAGAAGAGAACTAAGAGCACAGTGGACTTGAGGAGTCTTTTGGTTCTCTGCGCACAAGCTATTTCAGCTAGTGACTTTAGGACTGCTCCTGGACTACTAAAGCAAATTAGACACGATTCTTCCCCCTCTGGTGATGGATCTCAAAGATTAGCTCATTACTTTGCCAATGGGCTAGAAGCACGCTATGCAGGCAGTACTGACACAAATCAGGTTCAACGTTTTTGCAACTATAGAACGGTAGCTGATAAGCTGAAAGCATACCATCTCCATCTTTCGGTCTGTCCATTTATGAAATTCCAAATCATCTTCTCGAACTTCATGATTCTGAAATTTGCAGCTTCAGCAAAGGTGCTTCATATTATAGACTTTGGTATCAATTTTGGTTTTCAATGGCCAATACTTATCCAGGAGCTCTCGAAGAGAACTGAAGGACCTCCTAAGCTGCGAATCACAGGAATAGAGCTTCCACAATCTGGATTTCGCCCAGCTGAGAAAATAGAGGAGACAGGTCGTCGTTTGGCCAACTATTGTGAGCGCTTTAATGTTCCCTTTGAGTTCCATGCAGTAGCATCAGGGAGCTGGGATTGTATCAGGATTGAGGATCTCAAGATTCGAAGTGATGAGACGGTCGTAGTGAATTGTCTTTGTCGGCTTGAGTATCTTTATGATGAGACAGTTGAGGAGAACTGCCAGCGTGACGCTGTCTTGAGGCTGATCAGGAGTATGGAACCAGATGTCTTTATTCATGGTATATACAACGGGTCCTATAACACGCCCTTTTTCTTAAATAGATTCCGCGAGGCTCTTTTCCACATCTCTGCAGTGTTTGATATGCTTGATGCTACCGTGGCTAGGGACAATGAACAGAGGTTGGTATTGGAGAAAGAGTTCTACGGACTAGAGATTATGATTGTTGTGGCATGTGAAGGTTTACATAGGATTTATAGGCCTGAAACATATAGGCAGTGGCAAGTTCGTCTTAACAGGGCCGGTTTCAAGCAGCTTCCTCTCGATCGTGAGCTCATGAAGAAGGCCAGGGCAAAGCTGAGTGAATGTTACCACGAGGATTTTGGGCTTGATGAACAAAGCAACTGGATGATGCTTGGCTGGAGGGGCCGAATAATTTCTGCTTCCACATGTTGGTATCCACATAGTTTGGGTTAAGTGTGTTTTCTAACATGATGATCCACAGTTAGTGAGATTCTTCTTGAACTGCCATTGCCAGGCGAGGAATATCTGTAAGAGTGGCTGACATGATGCTCCTTTTCTCGTTCAATCTATCTTGCAATTTGGGTGCATTTACAGGCTGGTTAGCTTCTTTCTAGCTCGATCATGCAACTCTTTCTTTGCAGATCATATAAAGCAGCAAATACACTGTTGTGAAACGCGTCGAGCAGGAGGAGGATCTCAATTAAATAAAGGGAACCATTGTGTGAAAGACATGTACTGGCGGTTGACAGGGTTTGGTTTTCTGTGAAGTGCAGTGCCAACTTAAGAATGTCAATATCTTGCGGAGGCAGGGTGAGCTCTGCTTCTGTATAGTAAGATGATGGATGCTTAGCAGAATTGTCTTAAGTGCGATTGCGCCTATCTGGGACTCGCTCATATGCTTTTCAGTTTTTAGATGGTTATGCGAGTTTTATTCTTCTTTTGTGTATGTGTGTTTGTTCTTAATTCAGTCGTTTGAGTTTCTAGGTTGATGAAATTGGAGCTATTTGTAGTTTCGTCTAATTTTAGTTCTTCATCTTTAGTTTATCAAACTAAGTTCTTATTACTTTCATAAGATTTTTGTTAAAATCCCGGAATGATTGTACTCTGTCCCCTACAATTACTTTATCTTTCGATCAATTCTTCTATTTGCAATGAAATTCTCTTTGGTTCCACACATTTTTGCAGCCTCTTGCACGTCCTCTTCTGAACTAAACTACGCAAAATATTGCAGGATAACTCTCATATTTACTTAGTAGAACTAATCATTTCTTCCAACCTTTAAAATCATATCCCTTAACAACTTAAACTTTTAGAGCGACCGCAAGTAGTCCATACAATTCTTCAAGGACGATGGAGCTTTTAACTATTGTTGGCTCCTATTATCTAATAAACAATGGAAGTATGGCTTGATTTGCTTAAATAAGTGTAACAATGGGCCCAGCCCAGCTTATTTTCCTCTATAAAGCCCAAAGCTTAGATCATCTATCATTTTTACTTTCTCTAGATTAGTCACGTTGAAGCACAAAGCAGCCGAAAGAACAAGAACAAAGAGAAAAGAAGAAGCTCGTGGGAGAGAGAAAACAAAGGAAAAAGGGAAAAATTCTCTCGTGTAATCGATCTGGACATCCCAGCAAGCCGATTCAATTGCGAGTTTCAACATTGGGTAAGTATTCAAGGCTATTATTCGTTTAATCGGAGAAATTATTGAAATTAGGGCATGAAATTCGGTTTATGTCAATTTGAAGTTGCTACATCCAATTGAAGAGTTGGACTATATATATATATATCATATTTTATGGTGTTATGAAGTTATAGAATTTTATGGAACTTGAATTGAGCTTAATGTTTGCCCAAAATGAAATTTTGAAATTAGTCGTGTGTGCTAAACAGAAAATGAACAGTAATTTCGGGCTGAGTATCATATGTTTCTAACTAGATTTTGGATTAACCAAATTGTAATATGTTGAAAATGACTATTTATCAACTGTAAGTACATTTGAAATGGAGTTTGGTGGAGCCAGTTATCATATGAACAAATTTAGCACTCGAGCGGTGAATAATGGGTGTCTGTTACATGCAAGTCTTTTGTTGACGCACAGATGTTTTTAATATGTTAATGGCCAATATTGTGAACCTCTTAATAAAACATGATGAAGGTATAGAGTTGTAAAGCTCAGTCCAATCGTCGCAACTGTGAAACAGCCATTAGAACTGAGGGAAAAGTTACATCGTCGAGTTTCGTCTCTGCTCTGAAGCCAAAGCTTCAGCAGAGAGCTCAATCCCTTCAGCAGCACAATCAATCTGAACATATGCACTAATCATCGTGTTCCACACTTCTGCGTTCTTCTCAAGACAATGATAAAAAATCTTCCTAGCAATATCAAGGCACCCAAGCTCTGCATACATAAAGACAGCTGAACTGACAACAAACAAGTCACTCAAAAATTCATCTCCCAACTTTAGAAGAAACCCGTAACACACATTGGCCAACTTTCTCTTCCCAACACTTGATATGGCAGGGAAGACATTAACGAAACTGACCGGACTTGGCCTTATACCAGTCTTCATCATTGTCCGAAAATGCTTTACCGCATCCATATACCTCTCAGTCTTTTTTTGGGTAAAGCATATACTAGGGGTGTCAAAAACCAAACCAAAAACCAAACCGAACTGAACCGAAAATTTCGGTTCTTTCGGTTCGGTTTTCATTCAGTTCGGTTCTTATTAAAAATTGAATTTTTTTTATCAGTTCGGTTTTTATCGGTTAACCGAACCGAACCGAACCGACGAACCGGCAAGAGATTATTTCTTGGAAATACAACATAAAAAAAAAACGAAAAAAAAAACAAATGCAAAAACCGAAAACTAAAAGTTGAAAACCGAAAAACCGAACCGATTTGGTTCGTATTCGGTTCGGTTCGGAAAGTTTTTTCTAATGGTTCGCTTCGGTTCGGTTCGGTTCGGTTTTTCAAAAAAACCGAACCGAACCAAACCGTTGACACCCCTAGGTTGGGTTACCATCATTGTTGATTATCTTCAATTAGCTTGTCTCATTCCCCTCGATGTATAGTCAAAAGATTGGCCAAAGTCACTTCTGACTTAACATAATGGATCGATATAAATCCTTTTTAAAAAAATTATTTTACCACATCACGTCTTAGCCAAATGTCTCTTTTTACCATTGAAAGTTCTATTTCAATGCTATTGCATTTTGGCAATCACAATATCTAGACATAGATGTCGTTTTATTTACATAGGAACATATGTTAAGATATTTCTTAACTACTCAGCCTCAATTTTAGTATGAGTTTGAATTTTTTTTTCTTCTTCCCAAGAACTTGAATAGCTCTTCAATCACCAAGATAAATATTTTCTTCTCCTTCCTTACTAGAGGTTAGGAGGATAAAGTATTATATTTTTAACATATATACCTTATAGCACTTGAGTTTACCTCCAATTCTTTTGCATTTGCCAAAATATTGGCTTGGAAAATGACTACAATATATGTCATTAGATAATCTGCTTCAACCAAGTCAAATTTTGGTTAGCAGGATTGTCATTTCCCCCACAATTTTGTTTGGCTAATTTCAAAGTTACATCATCTCCACCAAGGATGAACACATATCATATAGCAGATTTTGTCTCATCTGAATTCGAGATCTAATTAACATCACTGTATCCTTTTGATACAATAGAAAATCCGCTATGTATGATTCCATAATTTATGGTTCCTCGAATAATATAAAAATCCAATCCAAGAATACCTTAACCAGTTTATTCCTATGTCAAAATTGACGTGTTCAAGCTATGAAAACACATATTCGGCAAAGGAGCAATATAAATTCTATTTGACTTCCTCCTAAGTGAATATATTTGCCAATGTTACCAAAACAATAGCCAAATGAGACCAAACCTTCATTATTTGAACAAAAAATGAATACGGACAGCAAGCATAAACACCTTTCAAATAGATTCAAACCATGAACAGCTCGTATAATTATGAATCCAACTAATTCAAGGTATGAAAAGCAATTATGACAAGAAATTCAGCAAGTTCTAAGCATTAGTAAAATTCTACCTCAACGGTCATATGTTGAATATGCATGAGAAGAAAACCTTGAAAGAGTTCTGTGGATCAAGCACATCATAACACTAGGGATTGCACAACTTATGAATCTACTTGTATCGAGACACCAGCACATGAGTGGATGCACAAAAACGCCACTTCAAAGTTTAAAGCATAGACGAGTATGCACAAAACACACATCAATAATGGGTGCATCAAAGTATGTATTGCTTATTTTTCAATAAAGATCAAAACATGCCATACAAGCTTATACAAAAATTTGCAACGCATTTTTTTTACATTTACCTAAAAACTTTACTGTACGTTAGGAAGTTTCTTCTAACAGTAGTGACTAACTAGGAAATATACTTCTCTAATAAATAAAATGTCTAATCAGCAACATTATCCATCAATATATCCACATTGTAGTCAACCGACACCATTGTCATGAATAATGGCTAAAATTTTCCTCCCCTTAGCAGACAGATGCAACTTAATATACACTGTCAACCACTTACGCTTAAAACTTATCAAAGACTAGAGAAGTATAAGCATAGATTTATGAAATAGAGCAACAAGACTAAATCTTAAAAATTCTAACTTAAACGGAATATCTTTAGTAATGCGAGTATGTACAATAGCGCACATGCCCCTCGGCTTCCTACAATAATTTTACCACTTATCGTAGCAAAGGCATGCCGGTGACATGCACTAGCAGTGTATTGCACACAGGTGTCTTGCTAACTTTGCTTCATTTAGACTCTCATCTAGATCTAATGATCAGGACTGCTTATGAACTACTAAAGCAAATTAGACAGGATTCTTCCCCCTCTGGTGATGGATCTCAAAGATTAGCTGATTACTTTGCCCATGGGCTAGAAGCACGCCTTGCTGGCAGGATTGACCCAAATCAGGTTCGAGGTTTTTGCAGTTGCTTTAGAACAGTAGCTGATATGCTGAAAGCTACCGACTGCATCTTTCGGTCTGTCCATTTACGAAATTCCAAATCATCTTCGCGAACTTCATGATTTTGAAATTCGCAGCTATAGCTAAGGTGCTCCATATTGTAGACTTCGGTATTAGTTTTGGTTTTCAATGGCCAATGCTTATTGAGGAGCTCTCGAATAGAACTGAAGGAGCTCCTAAGCTGCGAATCACAGGAATAGAGCTTCCAAAATCTGGATTTCATCCAGCTGAGAAAATTGAGGAGACAGGTCGTCGTTTGGCCTACTATTGTGAGCGCTTTAGTGTTCCCTTTGAGTTCCATGCAGTAGCATCAGGAAGCTGGGAATGTATCAGGATTGAGGATCTCAAGATTTGAAGTGGCGAGATGGTTGCAGTGAATTGTCTTTATCAGCTTAAGTATCTTTATGATGAGACAGTTGAGGAGAACTGCCAGCGTGATGCTGTCTTGAGGCTGATCAGGAGTACGAAACTGGATATCTTTGTTCATGGTATATACAATGGATCCTATAATGCGCCCTTTTTCTTAACTAGATTCCGCGAGGCTCTTTTTCACATCTCTGCAGTGTATGATATGCTTGATGCTACCATGACTGGTGACAATGATCAGAGGTTCGTCTTAGAGAAAGAGTTCTACGGACGATGAATTTTGAATGTTGTGGCATGTGAAGGTTCACATAGGGTTGAGAGGCCTGAAACATATAGGCAGTGGCAAGCTCGTCTTACCAGGGCCAGTTTCAAGCAGCTTTCTCTTGATCAGGAGCTCATGAAGAAGGCTAGGGCAAAGCTGAGTGCATGTTACCGCAAGGATTATGGGCTTGACGAAGAAAGCAACTGGATGCTGCTGGGCTAGAGGGGCCGAATAATTTCTGGTTCCACGTGTTGGTATCCACATGGGTTGGGTTAAGCATGTTTTCTAACATGATGACCCACGGTTAGTGAGATTCTTCCTGAACTGCCATTGCCAGGCAAAAATTATCTGTAAGAGAGGCTGACATTGTGCTCCTTTTCTCCTTTGATCTGTGTTGCAATTTGGGTGCATTTGCTGGTTGATTAGGCATTGTTTGGTAACCATCCAAACAGTACCTGATTCAGATTTTTTGTTTCCAGAATCAGTTTGGGACGAGAATCGCGTTTGGTAAAATTTTTGTTTTCGGGAACAAATTTGTTCCCGGGAACAAATTTGGACAAGAATTGAGAATAAAAAAAAATGCGATTCTCCGTCTGAGAATAAAAAAAAGAATCAAAATCGTGAAAGTCTCCTTCTTCCCTTTCGTCATCCCACGACTGTCGTCCGCCGCCGCCTGCCGCCTTCCGCCGCCTGCCGCAGTCCACCGCCGCCTTTGTTCATCGCCGATCGCCATCCGCCGGTCCGGCGAGCTCACCGAAGGCTGGCCAGGCCAGGGCGAGGTCGGCGAGCTCGCCGGAGGCAAGCCCAGCCACCGGTGAGGCCGAGCCTCGACGGGGATGGGCGAGCCTCTCCCAACTACCGATGAGGGCCGGACCGGCGACCGGCCACATGAAGAAGAAGAAGAAGAATAGGATAAAAGGGAAAAAGAAAGAAAAAAAGAAAAAAAAAGAAAAAGGAAAAAAAGTAAAGGAAAAAAATAAAAAAGTAAAAAAATTATTTAAAAATTAAAAAGAAATTTATTTGGAACAAAATCAATTAACACGGTATCAAACGCAATTCTATTCCAGAATAAAAAATTTTGGACAGTTACTAAACGCGTTTTTTTACTTTGAATCGGTTTCCGGGAACAGAATAAAAAATAATCATTTATGGTCGAATGCTGTTTAACGTAATCGTTACCAAACGCGTCCTTAGCTTCTTTTGAGCTCGATATGCGACTCTTTCCTTGCAGATCATATAGAGCAGCAAATACGCTGTCGTTCACGTGTCGAGTAGGAGGATCTTAATTAAATAGAAGGGGACCATTGTGAAAGACATTTGTACTGGTGGTCAACAGGGTTTGGTTTTCTCTGAAGTGCACTGCCAACTTAAGAATGTCAATATCTTGAAGAGGCAGGGGACCTCTGCTTCTTAATTGTAAGGTAATCGATGCTTAGCAGAATCGTGTTATGTCTGCGATTGCGCCTCAATGTCTGGGACTTGCTCGGAGTTATGGCGAGATAAGCCGACATTTTCAGAGGCTTATGCTAGTTTTATTCTTCTATTGAGTACGTGGGTTTGTCCTTGATTTAGTCGTTTGAGTTTCTAGTCTGATGTAGTTGGAGCCACGCTGCAGTTTCGTGTAATTTTAGTTCTTTATCTTTACTTTATCAAACTGAGTTGTTATTATTTTCATAAGATTTTTGTCAAAATCCCGGAATGATTATATCTTGGGTACGTTTGGTTCAACTTTCCCAAAGGGCTTTTAACCTCTAAAGCCTCTTGGAAAAATGCTGGGTATTTGGCAAGCCTGAAAGCCTCTTGAAAAAATGTTGGGTATTTGGCAAGCATGTCCAAGGAGTTTTCAGTCAAATGTTGGCTTTGGAAAAGCTAAAAGCCCAATATCGATAAGAACCAACCTTGAGCTTTAAGCTTTGAGCATTCGAACAAAATATTGACACGACTTTTTTTTTTTTTTCAAAATTGCTATCATAATTTTTTTAATTTTTCTATTTTACCGCTCATTATTCCAAAACTACATTTACCTTCACTAGAGTCGGCAAAAAGTTTAATATTTTTTAATAAAAAGAAAAATGAAATCCAAAAGTCCTTTATAAAAAAAGATTTGCCAAATACTCTTTATGCCAGAATAGTTTCGCAAAGAATCTTTTATCAAACGCAATTTGTATATCCCCAAAACCTTTTAAGCCAATGATATTTGCATTTTCCCAAGGCTCATTTCCAAAGCTGAACCAAATGTAACTTTTGTCCTCTGCATTGACTTTTGTCTTTGTCTTGACCGATTCTTGTATTTGCGGTTAAAATCCCTTCGGTTCGACACATCTTTGCGGTTTCTTTCTACAGCTGCCCCATTCAGGTTTGCACGTCCTCATCTAAACTGAACTATGCAAAATATTGCTTGCAGGGTAACCCTCACATTTACTTAACATTCATTTGGAAATAACTACAACCAAACAACAAAGATTACTCAAATCGTCGAAATTGCAACCCTATCGGTTAAATGGGAAACAACATTAAAATCGAGCAAAATGCCACATCAACTAGAACTCAGCTAAATTTGACGCTAACAAAACAACTCAAAAGTTGTCAACAACTCGCACACTCAAAGCAATTATTTAAGCCATTTGCAACGCGGAACTCGCACGCGAAATCTTAAAATTCTCACTCCGATCAAGCTATTGCTTTGAATCAACTCTTATTAAAACACACACTTCTACAATGTCATAACCACAATTCCCATGAAATCCCATAGCTCAACAACTCAAGAATTGGACTTCACAGCTCGAATTTCACAAAACTTTGAAACTAAATCCTAGTTCCAAATACTACTACAATTGGATGAATGAAAGGTGAGAACACTTAATGGACATTGCGATATTGATAAATCCACTTCAGCTAATCATTCGTGACGTATTCACAAAATCCCCTAAAATCCTCTCTTTCCCTTTCTTCTTCTTTCTTTTCTTTCTTTTTCCCCTTCTCTTTCTTCTCTCTTCTCCGTGCGTGCTCTCTTTTTCTTTCTTTTGTCGATCCTTTTATCCTTTTTTTGTGAGCCCCACATTAACACTCAAAAAGGCAACTATGACCGGTAATGTTGGTTTTCAGGTTTCATCCCCCAGGTATGCTTGCTTATTTATTCTTTTTTGGCGGCAGAAAAGTATGCTTGCTTAATGCCTAGCAAACATCAAGGTATGCTGGCATTATGTGCCCATGTATCTATGTTTATCAATTTTGTCATTTCATTTTCTAGTTGGAGATGAATCAACTGGTCAGTTCTCCATTACCTGAGGTTTTCAAAACTTGGTCAGCTTCCTTTTAGATCTCTTGAAACAATATAATTGATCCTGCGCACTTGCTTTCTTTATTTGCTGATCCCGGTAACTGTTGTGCATTTGGAATTGGTTCAATGTGCATTTCTGCTTCCATTGTTCAGGTACAATCACTTCGAGTTAGGTCAACACATGTCCTCATCGATATTGGAGCAAGGCAAACTCTCTGCACATAACCCTCACATGGACTTAGTAAACTCAATCATCTCTACCAATGGTCAACCAGATGGAGCTTTAAGTAATTGTTAGGTCCTAATATTTAATTGGTATATTGTTGGGTCCTAATATCTAATTTGGGCCATTCAAATTTGGGCGCACATGTCTTTTTACTTCTGCAAACCTCATCCTCAACAATAGCAGCCATTCACTGTATCGGCAAACGTCATCCTTTCAACAAATTTTTCTCCTTGGAGGCTAATACGAAACATTTAACAATGACTTCTAGAGTCCCATATGATGCTCGAAGTTTGATCTGGTCCAAACGTTGTGCACTTTCTTTATGGTAATAATACTGCCGCCACACCAAAAGCCGGGACAGACGAGTCAAACTTCCCTGTTCTGACCAAGAAATGAAAATAATTAGAGCAGGTATCAAAAGAAGGTGAATGATGTCATTGCCTTAGAAAAAGAGAATCACTCAAAGGTTCACGGGTGTTTGCAACTGGTGAGCTTCATTCAATTGAATCTACCTAAGAGCTCCACATTTCTTCCTTCCAGTATTCTAGTTGCAGATTTCATCTGTTTGCTTTTGTGATTGCAGCTTTTGATTACTCTTCCGAACAATTGGTTCCGGTAGTTCTACAGTCCTTCCACTGATTCTTTGCCTTGCTT
The DNA here is from genome assembly GCA_014182365.1 of Eucalyptus tenuipes. Taxonomy (NCBI): domain Eukaryota; kingdom Viridiplantae; phylum Streptophyta; class Magnoliopsida; order Myrtales; family Myrtaceae; genus Eucalyptus; species Eucalyptus tenuipes. The sequence goes on along the minus strand of CM024538.1, from coordinate 22,265,010 downwards.
TCCAACGTCTAGAGAGGCTAGATAGCATGTGCATGAAGGATTCGAATTTACATGCCTCTCACTCTGTTCATACTTTTTGAACTGGATAGTGGATACCACAAGATGATTCCTTTGTTTTTTGTTTATGCTTACACGAATCTCTGCAGTAATAGACTTCAATGATCTTAGATTTATAAAGGATGCGACTGTCTGAGGAAAAAAAAAATGAATTATGCGCAGATCAAAGAGTGTTACGTGACAGTTAAAGTTCAAAGCTAGGCTTCTGACAAGCAGTTGCTTGGTACTTTACTTCCGACACTCGTTTGAGGCAGTGAGCTTTTGCAGGACTTTGAGATTGTGATCCCAATGGAGCCCAGCTTCCCTGCATTCTCTTCCCCTGTTGACGGCTTCAAGGACGATAGCCTCACTCACCCAGCCATTTCATATCATTCTCGAAATCTCTGTAATGTAGTCAAAATCAATGAACCTCCTCTTATTTCCAACTCTGCAGAAATGACCTCTTTCCCGCGCCAACCTGAGCTCAAATATAATGGACCATCTCTTCCTATTAATCTTGATGGAGACCTGGTCCTTCCTTCAACAAATAAAAAACCCAATTTAGGGATGATCTGCTGTTCGACTAGCCGCAGTGAAAGCCCAAACAAAGGGGAGGAGTCTCTTTGCCTCTCAGTTCGCAGCAACTCAACGGATTCTGTTCTTAAACACATAAATGAGATGCTTATGGAAGAGAATATGGAGGAGCAACCCTGGGTCATTCCCAACATCGTGGCTCTACGGCACACGGAAAAGTCTTTGTATGATGCACTTGGCAAGAAATACCCAGATTCCCCTGAGCAAACAGAACATGTTGACACCAATCCGGTCATTAACAGCTCAAGCTGGAGTCCTTGGGGAAGCAGCGGTTGTCAAGGCAGTAATGGCACTACCAGCACCAGCTCCAACTCTTCCCATCCTCTGGATCCTGAGACACATGATGATCCGGAAGGAAATGATTATGCTTTCATTCATGCCAAAAGTCCTGGTGACGTGGTCTTGCAGTCTAATGCGGATGGCAAATTTCAATCCCCCATCAATTCTGTTAACTGCTTGCCTAAGTATGGGGATAAGTTTTATTACTCGGTTCCAAGTGAGCTCCTAATTCGGCACATCTTCAACAACAATGAGTCTGTCCTGCAATTTAATAGAGGTTTAGAGGAGGCCAGGAAGTTCATCCCTAGCAGCATTCATATCAATCAGGAGAAAGAAGGATTGGCTCCAACCATCAGAGAGAAAGAAGAAATTGGCATCAGTGGTACCAATCAGTCAGAGAATGGGTCAAGGGGGAGAAAGAATCATGAAAGGAATTATGCCATATTTGAAGAAGGGCGGGCCACCAAGCAATTGGCTTCGGACAACGAAGACTATGAGCTTTCAGATTTGCTTGAAAAGTTGTTGCTCAGCAACAAGAATGGGGGGCTTCTTTCATTAGAGTGCAAATCAGAGAAGTCAATTGAAACTAAGGACCTTCATGGTCCTAATGGTACTGGGGATCATAGTAAGAAGAAGGGATACGAAAGCACATCGGACTTGAGGAGTCTTCTGACTCTCTGTGCCCAAGCTGTCTCTGCCTATGACTTCAAAACTGCTCGTGAACTGCTAAGGCAAATTAGACAAGATTCATCCCCCACCGGTGATGGTTCTCAAAGGATAGCCCATTACTTTGCAGATGGGCTGGAAGCACGCCTTGCAGGCAGTATTGGTAGAAGTCAAGCTTTTCACTATTCAGTTATCGAGAAGAGATCGCTAGCTGATAAGGTCAGAGCATACCAACTTCATTATTCGACCTGTCCATTTACAAGATTCCAAATCCTCTTCTCAAACTACATGATTCTGAAATCAGCAGAAACAGCAAAAGTGCTTCATATTGTAGACTTCGGTATTAATTTTGGTTTCCAATGGCCAATCCTTATCCAAGAGCTCTCAAAGAGAACCGGAGGGGTTACTAAGCTGCGCATCACAGGAATAGAGCTTCCACAATCTGGATTTCGTCCGGCTGAGAGAATTGAGGGAACAGGTCGCCGTTTGGCCAAATATTGTAAGCGCTTTCACGTACCTTTTGAATTCCAAGCAGTAGCATCAGCGAGCTGGGAATGCATCAGAGTTGCCGATCTCAAGATTCAAAAAGGAGAGGTGGTTGCTGTGAATTGTCTGTCTCGATTCGAGTATCTCTATGATGAGACAGTTGAGGTGAATTGTCAGCGAGATATGGTCTTAAGCCTCATCAAGAGTATGAAACCTCATGTCTTTGTTCATGGTATAAGAAATGGATCCTACAACACACCATTTTTCATAACAAGATTCCGTGAGGCTCTTTTTCACCTCTCTACTATGTATGATATGTTCAATACTACCGTAGATCGTGCCAATGAGCAAAGGTTGGTTCTGGAGAGAGATTTCTTTGGGCGAGAAATTATTAATATTGTGGCATGTGAAGGCTTGGAGAGGGTTGAGAGGCCTGAAACGTATAAGCAGTGGCAAGTCCGTCTTAACAGGGTTGGTTTCCAGCAGCTTCCTCTGGATCAGGAGTTGATAAAAAAGGCTAGGGCTAAGCTGAGTGGAGATTACCACAAGGATTTCATGCTTGATGAAGAAAATAACTGGATACTGCTCAGTTGGAGGGGCCGGATAATTTCAGGTTGCACCTGTTGGGTGTCACCATAGTTTATTCTGAAAGCATGTTTTCCATCATAATAACCCACGATGAGAGATATTCTTCTTGAATTGCCAGCTGAGGAGCTGCTCAATTTCCTGAATCTTCTATATATGCTTGCTTTATGTACCCATGTATCAGCCAGTTAGCTTCTCTTTGGATAATCATCTGATTCTTTCTGCAGAACATAACACTATATCAAATGTTTCAAAGGTCAAGTATAATTGCTGTAAATCATCTCAACAGAAGATATGACAGGAGAATGATCGTAGGCAAATGCCGTTTTGGGCACAACTATGATAGATAAAACTGATTTGGCAGGAGGATATCAAACAAAGAGTTGGAATTGTTGTGTGGAAGACATCTTTATAAGTTTTTCGTTATACATGTACTGCAGAGTCATCTCCATGAGTTTATATCTTGCAGAGGTACAGCACCTCTGCTTCTTGCCCGGGGTTTTGGCGAAAGAAGTATGATGCAATTCTTTCTTGTACTTCTCTGAACCAGTGGAGCCGTTTCTTGGCTCTTTCGTAGTACAGCATTCGCATAAAATGCAGTGCAAGTGAACGTTCATTTCAGAGATATGAATCTCATCTAAAATTGAGACTTTCCAACATCTGGGACGAGCTTTTGGCCTTTTCACTCTGCCATATCAATTAGTCTATCGACTTATGAAAACCTTTTTTCACGTCAAAATAGCAGCCATTGACTGAATCGGAGATGATATCCTTCAGGAACTTCTCTTTGGAGGCTATTATCAAACAAACATAAATAACCACGTTCCACACCTGATATGGTCCAAATGGGGTGCAACTGTTTATGGGGATGGTCTCCTCACTGGACACCACCATTGGACATCAACTTGCTGAAATTTTGCAAATCCCTACTTTACTGACACGTTTAGGTACTTACCGACAAAATAATGGAATTACTAACACGAAATTATTCACGTCTGAAAAACTACGATCGCCACTCTAAAGTTACTGATCATGGAAATGATTTGGGACAAATTATGGAATGATGGAGCTGAGCACATGGGTTAATGTCTTCCTTAATAAAAAGCAGGGATATGTCATTTCCTGCTAAGGAAGATTAGGTAAGAGGCATTTTCTGACCTGGTTGACCCTCCATCATTATGCAAAAGTTCCACATAAAGATGTTGCCGTTCCACGTTGTGACAAACTCAGAAGCTGGGCCATTTCTCACTTTCGCACGATGGAGCAATAATTGTCTGACCAAAAAATAAGAGAAATAATTGGCATTAGTTAATGTTTGATTGTATTTGCTGTGAAATTCTCTTTTGTTCGACACATCTTTGCAATTTCTTTATATAGCTGCCCCCCAAGTCAAGTCTACACATCCTCTTCTAAACCCAACTCTGGAAACTATTACAGGATAGCCCTCACATTTACTTAGTAGAACCAATCATCTCTTCCAATGTTCAAGATTGTTCAGGTATTGAGATATTATTTAATAGCTTAAGTTTTTAGATCAGCTGCAAGCGGTCACCAAAATACTTCAAAAATGATGGAGCTATGAAGTTTGAACTAACATTGGCTTCTGTTATCTAATAAACTGTGGGAAATATGAATTTATTTGCTTAATTATGCATAGCCGAGTTTCAGTGAAAGTAAGCACTGATGGATGCTTAAAAAAAGCTGGACCTGCAAATGGAATGTGGTCACCGAGGATTGTTCCCATGTCATTTCAAGAACCAATGTGCTAGTCCGCGCACAAAACCTTCGTATGGTATGAAGTTTGCCCTCTCAAGTCTCAGCTCTAACGAAATTATGTCGGTTGTTTTGATATGGATGAAGAGATTCTAAAAATGCCAATTCTGATGAGGGCCAACGGGATTTGCAATTGAAACGTGACAAGTGATGGCATTCGTCAAATCTGAAACCAAGTTATGGGCAGCTTGTATGCAACTAGAATTTTAAGTGTTATTTGCTCATCTGATTATAAGTAAAAGGGCAGTAGGGATGGGGGATGACGAACAATTATATTGACTTTCTTTAAACGTTATCACAAGGAATTCATACCCATTACAGAATGTTTTAATTGTGTCATAACTACTCTGCATTTTAAAGCATGTTTGTCTAACATGATGAACCTCAATAGGCGAGAGATATAAACAAGAGAGGCTGGGGTATCGTTCATTCTCGGGTTCACCTAAGTACGTTCGCATTATGTCTAGCAAAGAGACAGTATGATGGCAATAAGTGCGCATTTACTGGCTGGTCAGCTTCTTTTTAGATAATCATGCGATTCTTCCTTTGCAGATAAAATGAAGCACCTAATACACTCACGGGAAATATGTGAGGGTCGAGTATAACGTCTAATATCTTGACCAAGTCAAGAGTGGCGGGGCCCAAATGAAAAAATAGAGCGCAAAAGTATACATGGAGCGTCAAAACTTGGCACGATGGGACGTTTAAGTGTCAAAAATTACAAAAGCTGTTGTAAAATATTGTGTTGCGAATATATAATAAAGAAAAGATTGAGAAGAGAAAGCAAGTGAACACCATAAATAGTAGAGAAAGCAAGAGGAGAGAGTTTTATTTCTAATATCTCACTGTTGTGTTTCAATTGTAATCTCTATACATCAAAACTAAACTCCTATTTATAGGAGAACAAGAATGAACTTATCATTAATATTAATGTATCAAATGATACATGTACTGGATATGGGAGATTAACATTCATTGTATAGGGAGATGTACTTAGAGTGTATGATACAAATATACCATAATAAGTACATTAGATAAGATGAATATAATGAATATTCATTCATGTATCTCATTCATTCATGTATTTCATAACACTCCCCCTTGAATATTCATTGTATTCATTACGAATCGTGCATCGAATGATACTGTCTCATTAAAAACCTTAAGCCGGAAAAACCCATTGGGATAAAAACTGGACAAAAGGGAAAAAGAGTGCAGAATACAAATGTTATGATCTCTCCCTTTTATGGATGCATTAATTGCCTCGTTAAAAACTTTAAGCCGGAAAAACCCCGTGGGAAAAAATCGGACAAAAAGAAAAAAAGAGTGCAATGCATATATAGCCACTGCTAGGGCTAATCATTCTTGCATCTTGTGAACTCGCCACATATCAATGCTGCAATGCATAGTTCATAATATCTCCCCTCAATTGAGCCATATAGCCACTTCTGGGGCTAATCAATCTTGCATCTTGTGAACTCGCCGCATACCAATGCCATATACTAATTTCTCAAAACTTGATGTTGGCAATGATTTGGTAAAAAGATCTGCAAGATTATTTATGGATTGAATTTGTTTAACATCAATTTGTCGACTTTCTTGGAGTTCATGAGTATAGAAAAATTTCGGCGAGATATGCTTGGTCCTATCACCTTTGATATATCCTCCCCGGACTTGTGCAACACAAGCAGCATTATCTTCATAAATTATAGTGGGAGAATTTGTAACTGGTATTAAGCAACAAGAATTATGAATATGTGTTATAACGGATCTTAACCAAACACACTCTCTTCCAGCTTCATATAAAAGCAATAATCTCAGAGTGGTTAGAAAATGTAGCTACTAGTGATTGCTTCGTAGAACGCCAAGAAATAGCGGTGTCGTTATAACAAAATAAATACCCGGTTTGAGAGCGAGCCTTATGTGGATTGGATCTATATCCAAAGATCGGCATATCCAACTAAACCAGAGTTAGTGGAATCCTTGGAATAATATAATCCCAAATCTATGGTTCCTTGGAGATAACGGAAAATATGTTTAACTCCATTCCAATGTCTTCGAGTTGGCTCAGAACTAAAACGTGCCAATAAATTTACCGCAAAAGCGATATCTGGTCTCATACATTGTGCCAAGTACATCAAAGCCCCAATTGCATTGAGATATAGTACTTCATGACCAAGTATCTCTTCATCAGATTCTCTAGGACGAAATGGGTCCTTTTGGGGATCTAGAAACCTTACAACCATAGGGGTGCTCAATGGGTGAGCTTTGTCCATGTTGAAACGTTTAAGCAATCTTTCTACATATGCTGATTGATGGACGATTATTCCATTTGCTTTATGCTCAAGCTCTAGACTAAGACAAAGTTTGGTTTTACCCAAATCTTTAACTTCAGACTCCCTTTTCAAATACTCAACAGTTTTAGCTAACTCTTCTAGAGTCCCAATTAAATTTATATCGTCGACATAAACTGCTATAATAGCAAATCCGGTTTCTGATTTTTTAATAAACACGCATGGGCAGATAGGATCATTCTTGTACCTTTCCTTAATTAGGTACTCACTTAGGCGTTGATACCACATGCGACCGAATTGTTTTAACCTGTACAAGGATCTTTGCAATTTTATTGAGAATAAATTGCGGGGAGTGCATGCTTTAGGCATTTTGAATCCCTCGGGAATTTTCATATAAATATCAGAGTCTAATGAGCCATATAAATATGCCATCACAATGTCCATAAGACGCATTTCCAATCTTTCAAAGATTGCTAGGCTAATGAGAAAACAAAGTGTAATCATATCCATCACAGGTGAATATGTCTCATTATAATCAATCCCAAGTCTCTTGGAGAATCCTTGGCCAACGAGTAGGGCTTTATACCTGACAACCTCGTTTTTCTCATTTCGTTTTCAGATAAATACCCATTTATATCCAACGGGCTTTTCATTATCGGGGATACGAGTTACAGGTCCAAAAACCTCTCGTTTAGCTAGGGAAGCTAATTCAGCATTAATTGCTTCCTCCCACTTAGGCCAATCTTGTCTTTGACGGCATTCAATAATAGATTGTGGCTCACAATCATCATCTATAATTTTATGAGCAACTGAGAATGAAAAAGCATCATCAATGATGATTTCATTTCGATCCCAAATTTCATTACAAGATGTAATGGAATTCTCAGTATTCCCGGGATTGGTGTTCCTTTCATGGGTTTGCGCCTCTTCAGGGGCAATAAGCTCTTTAGGAGCAAGCACAACGCCATGCTCTTCTGGAGCGGATTCCTGATTCTTTCCCCTTCATTTTCAAGGAATAATATCTTTTGATCATATCGGTCTACCACACTTCAAGTGCGCAAGTAAACATGCAAATGTGACATTGCACGTAGATAATAGGCAAACATGGGACCATCTACAGGATGCGTCCACTAATACCATAAAATATCAAAATGGTCCACTTGGTGGTTGTATTGGTCCACAAATATCACCCTGAATTCTTTGCAAGAATAAAGAAGATTCAAGATTAACCTTTGTTATAGAAAGTTTGATAATGAGCTTTCCTTGTGAGCAAGCCTCACAATTATAATCTTTAGACAACAATACCTTTATATCCTTTAAAGGGTGCCATTTTGTATTTTGAATTATCCTACGCATCATTGAAGCGCCAGGATGACCAAGGCGATCATGCCACAGTCCAAACTAATCAGGGCTTACCAATCTCCAGGATGTGGTGGCGTAGGTTTCAATAGCCTTAATCATGACACAATACAAACCCATAGAAGAAGTTTCTAGCTTATCATGGATGGTCTTCAGGCCCATCTTATAAGAGGAAATGCCAATATATTTCTTATCTTGTTCATAAATAATCTCAATATGGTACCCATTACGGCGTACATCTTTGAAACTGATCAGATTCCTTTTTGATCTAATGCTCAGAAACGCATTCTCAATATGCAGGATTATGCCATTTGGTAAAATAATTGTGACATTCCCAAAACCATCAATAATCGGAATAGGACCCTGATATTGTATGGATTTGTGCCTTACGCAATATCATACTCGAGAAAAAGTGTCTACTACAAAATATAGTATGTGTTGTTGCACTATCAAGCAAACAAATATCTTCCTTTTTTTTCGGTATTTTCCATTTGCATTTATATTGATAACTTCAGGTATCAAGAATCATAAAAGTTGCATATTAGTTATAGAGTCGAATAAAATTTCAAAATAAATATTATATAAGGTTCATAATCATTTCATAACTATATTAAAGAACAATGAAAAGTAATAAATTTAAAGCGAAACAACATAAAATTCGAAGTTCAAATTATCATCCACCAATCTGATGCCTCATCAAAGTAATCAGAGGTCCTCAAAGAAATCAGAGACATCCTAGGATGCATTTGCTACTTCAGGAGCAAGAGGAGTCCCACCAACGGAGATATTGTTGGCCTCAACAGTGATTATGGCAGTAGAATTGATTTCAATGACATGAGATTCACCATGCTTGCCCGTATTCTTTAAAGATGCCTAGTATAGATTAACAAAATGTTTTGGCGTACGATAGGTACGTGACCAGTGCCCAGTCATGTCACAGCGATAACAAATACTTTCATTAATCACCTTCTTTGGCTTCTTTTCTTTGCCATGATTTAGGCCAAAGTTTGATTTCATATAGCGGTTAAATTTCTTGCCATCCCTTCTAGGATTATGTTCTTGCCTGCGCTTATAACCCTTAAAATGGTCAGTATTTTTCTCAAAGTTAGCATGTGCTTCAGGCAATACTTTTGAGCCAGCAAGTCTAAGATCATGATTTTTTAGCAGCAATTCATTAGTTTGCTCGGCAGTAAGAAGCACAAAAATTAATTCAGGGTATGTGACAAATTGACGTTGCCGGTATTGCTGTTGCAATACAATATTTGAAGCATGGAAGGTGGAGAAAGTTTTCTCTAACAATTCCGCATCAGCGAGTCTGATACCACATAACTCAAGCCGAGAAACAATATCAAATAAAGCGGAATTATAATCAGACATTGATTTAAAATCTTATAGTCTGAGATTTTGCCAGTCATATTGTGCTTGAGGGAGGATAACAGTCTTGGTATGATCATACCTATCCTTCAACCTCCTCCACAAGATATGAGGGTCTCGAATGGATAAATATTGAGTCAGCAGGCTCTCATGCAAATGACGGCGAATAAAAATCAGCGCATTTGCTTTATCCTTTTCATTTGAGGTTACATCCTCTATAATTATATTAGCAAGACCTTGCCCTTGGAGGTGCATTTCCATGTCAAGGCACCAGGATAGATAATTCTTTCCACTCACTTCCAGAATGTGGAATTTGGGCTTTTCAATATTTGTTATAATCCTTGCAAAAATAAATCCTTAAATTTATTAGAAGGATTTCCAAATATCCACCACTACTTCAGGAGCAAAATGATACTTTTAGATTTGAAATTTGGCTTCGGACAAAGAAAAATAAAAATGAAGAATTGATAGAAGAAGATGAACTATAAGTTGATTAATAAAAAGAATACCCACCTTGCAAAAATTATTTACTCAGTTGGTAGATCTTCGTGCTGATAATATGTTGTAAAATATTGCGTTGCGAATATATAATAGAGAAGAGATTGAGAAGAGAAAGCAAGTGAACACCAGAAATAGTAGAGAAAGCAAGAGGGGAGAGTTTTATTTCTAGTATCTCACTATTGTGTTTCAATTGTAATCTCTGTACATCAAAACTAAACTCCTATTTATAGGAGAACAATAATGTACTTATCATTAATATCAATGTATCGAATGATACATGTACTGAATATGAGAGATAAACATTCATTGTATAGGGAGATGTACTTAGAGTGTATGATACAAATGTATCATAATAAGTACATTAGATAAAATGAATATAATGAATATTCATTCATGTATCTCATTCATTCATGTATTTCATAACATTTGCATTGCGAATATATAATAGAGAAGAGATTGAGAAGAGAAAGCAAGTGAACACTAGAAATAGTAGAGAAAGCAAGAGGAGAGAGTTTTATTTCTAGTATCTCACTGTTGTGTTTCAATTGTAATCTCTATACATCAAAACTAAACTCCTATTTATAGGAGAACAAGAATGTACTTATCATTAATATCAATGTATCGAATGATACATGTACTGAATAGGGGAGATGAACATTCATTGTATAGGAGATGTACTTAGAGTGTATGATACAAATGTACCATAATAAGTACATTGATAAGATGAATATAATGAATATTCATTCATGTATCTCATCCATTCATGTATCTCATAACAAAAGCCACTTTTTTTCAAAAATGGAATACTTGAGTGCCAAGTCTAGCGAAGGTGACCAGAAATCCTACATGGTAATTTTTTAATAATATAACCTGTCTACATGGCACACCGGAAACCTAAGTCAATAACGAAGAATCAAAACAATGTCATTTTATCTTTTTTTTTTTAATTTTAATATATTAAATTAAAATATATTTTATTTTAAAAAAAAAAAAGGAGAAGGAAGAGGAGGCAGAAGGCGAGGGTTGAGCCCTCACCGCCACCTCCTCGCCGTCGTCGAAGAGGGCCGACAACAATGGGAAGAGTGTCGGCCGGGGTAGCCAAGCCCTAGCCAAGGGCCGACGACCCCAGCCGACATCTAGGCCAAGGGTCACCGCTGGTTAGGGCGACCATCTAGCAATGGCTCTTTGCCTGGCTAGGCAAGGTTCAACGACTCTCATTGAATGCTATCAATCCGCCAAGGTCACCAGGCCCTGGCCATCATCATTAGCCCTTCCTAGCAATGGTAAGGAGGCAATGGCAAGGGCCTGCGATCTCCATCTTCTTCTTTTTTTGGTTAAACAAATAAAGTTAGTTTTAAATCTACGTTAGTGTGTAAAACGACATCACTTTTGCATTTGTCTAGTGACGTTAGTGTGTAAAATGACGTCATTTTACTCTTGCCTTGTCGAAAAATTGCTGCATCAACATTTTAATCGGATTTTCTTACTGTTGGCATTAAGTGTCCCTCCGCGCAAAGTTTTGGCACTCCAGTTGTCCAGCACTCAAAAATAGAGAGAGAAAGAAAAATAAAATAAAGGCTGACAAGTCAACAAAGGAAAAGGAAAAAGAGAAGAGGAAAGGAAGAAAAAGAAATAAGGTGGACATTCACCATGGATGCCTTGCCAAGCTGATTTAATTAAAAACGTCTTTAAGTGCTCTCATTCCCTCATTCTTCCAATCAAGGTAGTTTTCATAAATAGGGCTTAATCGAGCTACAAAGTCTAATTTTTGAGCTGTGGATTAAGATGTTCTAAAGCCGTAGGTTTTGACGGAAGTCATTTTGGTCATATTAAGAATTTTAGGGTTTCCATTCAAGTTCCGCATTATGAACGACTTGAATAATCACTTCAAATGAATGATTTATTAGCATGTAGATGTCATTTTGTTACCGTTTAGGTGTAGTTAAGCCATTTTGTGATTGATGTTGTGTTTTCCTTGGTTTTAACATCAATTCTCAAGGTTACAAGATCGTTTGTTCACTTAGCTTCACCTTCTTTGATTTTTTACATTCCCAAGAGAGTTGTATTATCTCTTTTATAAATTTGTAACCTCAAGTCTTGAAAGCAATGAAGATTTTATATAGAATAATTAAATATTAAATCATGCCTTCATCTAATAGCTTAACTTATTAGATCAATTGGTAATAATCTCATAAAATCTCACATAATATCGGTGGAAAAGTCTTAAACAAAGTCACCTCTGGATAAAACTAGTGCTAAACACAACCCTTTTTAGCAGAAGAAGATCCCAATTTAACATTAGGGCCTGTTGTTGGAAGGCACTGTTGTCGGTGGTTAATACAGGATGATTATCTATGTAGTGCAGAGCCAACACGATAGGCTCTTTTGTTAGTAATATCATAAACTTTAAGTAAAATGGTGTCTTATGTGTGATAGTTCATTTCAATATCTAGGGCTCTGTTGTGATATCAGCAGATGTGCTGGCAATTCTCTTTCTATTTCTCTGAACGAGGGAAATTGTCTGTTAGTTTTTCTGTAATAGTGATATTGACATTAGCAATTTTGCAGTGTTATTTCCATGTATGTTTCTTTTACAATTTAGTCATTTCATTTTCTAGTTGGAGATGATTCATTTGGTTAGTGCTCTATCTTAACATCACATGAGTTTTTGAAAACTTCATTGGTTTCCTTTTGGAAATCTTGGAACAATATAATTGATCCTGCGCATTTACTTTAATTTTCCTCCCCAATTGTCCAAGTACAACAACTTTGATTCAGTTTAACACATGTAGCAAACTCAATCATCTCTACCAATAATCAACGGAATGGAGATTTAAACCATTGTTTAATATCTTATTCAATGGTAAATATGACTGCCTGGCGAATGTGAAAGTGGGCTTTGATCCATGTTTGAACCAAGCTAAACCTGTGAATGAAGGGTGATTAGACCAGAGAGAGAGAGAATGGAGTGTGCAAGTCCAAGCACGCCCTCCTTCCTTTAGAAGTCCTCGAAGTGCATTTTGATTCGTCGACTTTGTGTATGTAGTTTGCCGGAGATAAAGGAGGGCTGGTTCTTGGGGTATATGGATTCAAAATGGACCATAATACCATTTCTAAGAAGGGGCAATAATATTCAAGAGTGAAATGCCGCAAATTCCTTCCCTTTTTCTTCAGATTATGTTAGCTTTAGAAGTCACAAGTGTCACACCGGAATCCTAGTAGAAAAGAGGATGATACGACTATCTTTTCACCAAAAGGATGCAATCTCAATCTACCAAAATCCAACTCCCTAAATTTCCAGCGATAACGCTCTTGCTCTAACAATCACTAACTGAGGAACCTAAAAAGATTGGGAAAAAAAAAAGGAATGAGCAACCACAGCTCAATAAATAGTATTTGTTCTAAGTAGATTGAGCAACTACTATGTATGCACACAAAGCACTACTAGAAACTCGTAATCCAAACTCAAGGTGTAAAATATTGAATAACATATGAGTTATTTCATTTCAACTGAATTTTGTACTAGTCAAAGATACTCATTTCCTTAGCAATATCAAAACAATATGATCAACGGTCCAATCCATCAATCAATCTCAATCACTCACATATCAATGGTCGATTCCATTGATTAATCTCATCAATTCATACGTTGATGGTCCATTCCATCGATCAATCTACACCTAACGACAAAGTGACCGAGTTCCCCCTTGGCAAGGTCTTCATCCACAAAACTGGTGTTTCCGTCCAGAAGGACATCATAAACCAAATATATATATCCACAAGTCTCTCAATGGGCTCACAGCAATATTGAGCACCAAACCCACGTCTTCCAATACCAAGAATCAAATCTAGAATCATTATCACCAATTGAATTCACTAAAAAAATGCATAATCTTTCTCCATTTTGTTAAAATTTCACAAGACATTTCTCAAATAATTTCAAAATTCATTTCATAAACCTTTGAGATTTTGAAATCCCTTTCATGAAGGTTTCTCAAATCATTATAAAATTCATTTCATAAACAAGTTTGTAACGCAATACAGATATGTATCCTTTCACAATATTTTTCTTAAAACCCTTTGCAAACCATTCACAAGTTTTAATGGACAGTAAATGCTCGATCCAATTTTTTATGCAACAACAATGTCATTTCGTAACTCATATTATATATAATCCATAGTATCTTAGAAATATGAGTTTTACAAACTCAAAGCAAAAATAGTATCACTCGCCTAGAATGCCTAAAACCAAAATGCAAAACTAAATGAGCCAACGATCTCATAATCATAGCCATTAAATGAGAATCGACTTTAAAACCAAGGAAAACACTACCTTAATTATGAAACAGCTCACCAATGCTTAAACTCACCCGCACTGACAAATCACAAACCCAAAAATTATTATTGAAGTCATTCACAACACGAAACTAGTATGTAACCCTAAAATTCTCACTCTGACCAAACTATTGCTCCTAAATGACTCCCGTCAAACCTCACAACTTCACAACGCCATAAACCACAATTTCCATGAAATCCCAAAGCTCAATATCTCATAAATCGAATTTTGTGACTCAAATCTCATGTAATTCTAAATTTAAGCCCTAAATTTAAAATTATTTCAATCAGACAAATGATGGGTGTGAACACTTATCAAGTTCCATGATTCATAGATGATTTGACTTAGTAAGGTCCCCACGGCACGAGCACACTGTCTTTTCCCTCTCTCTTTCTTTCCTTTTTTCCCCCTCTTTTGACTAGAATGGTAATCATTCGTATTGCGACTTGACCTCGGGTTGGGCCACCTAGGGTTTAGCTAATAAATTACTAAGTTTAAACTTAACTCAGTTTCTCCTAAGCTTATACCAATTCGTGACTTAGGTTTAAGTTTTAGCATGCAAATGAATTTTATCTAAGGGTTGCCACTGATCAGTTTATGGTAGATCGATTAGACACCTAAATAAAATAACAGGGGAATAATTTTACTCCTACGAACTAAAGAGTTTGGGTTTAGGAATTTGATTACACTAGATTTTCCTAATGTCCTTTCGTTACTATTCTTTTCATGAAAAAAATTATTTTTCAGGTAGCTTGAATTCATTTTATTGCTCCTTAACATGTGAGGTAACCATGTGGGTACGCAACCCACCAATTTAATACCCAATAAAAAATAAATAAATTACAAGACTTACTTCATAGCAATGAACGCTTCTACAATATTAACTCAAAATTCACACCAATATCCCTACATAGGCAAAAGAACATCCCAAGTACAATGAGACACTTAATTGTCAAAAGTTACAAAAATGACATTTAAGTATCATATTTTTTGAAAAATGGGACACTTAGTGCCACCTCCGGCGAATCTCACCAGAAATCCTACATGACAATTAAATATTAATATTGCTCGCTTACATGGCTAACCGGAGAGTTGACTCAGCTTTAATTCATCCAAAACGACGTTGTTTTCATAGTTGGCCAAAATAAAGCCCTTAAATCGACCAAAACAACGTCATCTCCCCAATTACCCTAAATCTAAAACCCTAAATTAGGCAAATCCCTATTGAAGCGCTCAAACCCTAATCCTGAACCCTAAAACGATTTGCCCCAAATTCCACAACCGAATATTAGAAATGGAGAGTAGGACTTTCAACAGCAACTCAAATTCCTCTCACCTAAGCGAAAGAGAAGGCAAGCATTTCTGTTTTTGTGGGTTATCGAGTCCAAGAAGAACATCGTGGACTCTAATGAATCCCGAGAAAAGATTCTATGGATGCGGTCGATATAGAGAAGGGTCGAAGTGTAAATACTTCAAATGGCTCGATACAAAATTCTCTCATCGAGTCACAGAGGTGATATTAGACCTACTTGATGGACGATGTAAACCTCCATCTATTCTTATGGACGACTTGGACGATGTTGACTCAATGCAAGCTCAAACATCTTTGGCTAATCATTTGAAGAATGAAGTTTCAAGAATGAAAATTGAATGGAAGTGTTACCAAGCGTTTATTGAGGTGTTGTTAGCGTTTATTGAGGTGTTGTTTTATTGTCTATCCTACTTTATGATGAAATGTAAAGTACTAGAAGATGAGAAGAAGTTTCCCCGACTGACATAATTGTAAATGAGTGGACAAATGTAATTGTTTTGGATCAAATGTAGGTTATTTTTTTTTGGAATATGAGAAGAAGTTTTGTATTATCCACAAGATCGTTGTGGCTTTATTTTTGTTTGCGATGTCTTATGTATTGTGGGTTATTTCTTGTACTTGTGGGGAGGTCAAGGAAAAGGAATGATGAATGAGTACTGCTCAACTATGTTTTTTATTGTTCTTGAATATAAACCGACAAGGACGGATGTGTATTAGGTCAATGTGTTGTGATAACTTTTCTTTACTTGAACATAATGTAAACCAGCAACAAACTTTGAATTGACTGGAGTTGCCATAAATTGAACTGAATATATAAACCAGCAGCTTCTCTGATTTGCTGCAAACCAACATATACATAGGACAAATATGAGCAATTACTCGAGTGCCATAAGTTATATTTAGTTATCACTTAAGTGTTAGTCGTGATAAAAAAAGAATCACTTTAAAGTGCTAAGTTTTTTAGAATGTGATCAGTGAAATGTCAATTTATTTGTACATTTCCTCTAAAAATTACACCACCCACCACCACCATTCACCACTAGCCACCATCGTCCTCCAGCCATCACCACCAGCCACCACCAGCAACCACCAATATGTTGGTGGTGTGCTGTTGTAGAAGGTGTTGGTGCAAGATGTGCAATATACTTGCATCTTGCATCAAGTACAACACGAGCCCCCAACCCAACCCCCACAACCATTTGATATCACTAGCCACCACCACTAGCCACCACCACCAGCCACACCAGCACCTCAACCACCACACTAGCAGGCAGCCACCACCATAGACCCACCACTAGCAACCATTGTGATGGTGGTGGGTGGTGGGTCTGTTGCAAAAGGTATTGGTGCAAGATGTGTACACCGCACACTCGCACTAGCGCCAGGTACAACACGAGCCTCCAACCCAACCCAACCCTCATAATACACCCACCACCACCAAGCTTCACTAGCCGCCACCGCCAGCCACACGAGTACCCTAGCTACCTCCACAAACCCACCACTAGAAGCAATAAGTAGAAGTAGAATCCAAAAAATGAAAAAGGAAAAAATGACAAGCGACAAGATCGTTCCATTGATATTAAAATTAAGTCTCACAAAGTCAATGACAAACTTAAAAATAAAAAATAAAAAATCATCCATAGCAAATTATAAACAAAGCAACTGACTCCTCAGCCCCACAAACCTTATCCCGTCCCATCTCATCAATCAATATGCACAACGCCTCCTATTCGTGCTCCTTTTGATGGACCTTTCACTTGATTCATAATCCTTGCACTTTTTCTAACTAATGTGCAATTTCTTCTTCAACTGTCTTAGGATGCATTGATTTTCATGGAGCTGCAACTGTCCCAAGCTGAACTAATTCAGAAGGAGCTGCAACTGTCGTAGGCTAAACTGATTCATACGGACTTACAACTGGGTTCTTACTCTTCATTCTTGTTGGCTTAGTCGATGTCTTCTTCTTCTTCTTCTTCTTCTTCTTCTTTGTTGGCGCAACCGTTGATTCTTGAGTTGGGCCTTGCGAGATAAGAACCTCCGAATTTCTCTCAGGCTACAAAAAGACAACTAAATTATTAGCAAAAATTTGCACCATAATTTAAATTAAATGCAGCCAATAAAACTTACATTAAGAATAACTGTTCCAGTATGCTCATCTGTATAAAAGCCATAACCATATTGTCTTAGTCTCTTTCCAAAAGCCCATCCTATTTGAAGGAGAGCGTCACTTTCTAGTACTTGTGATTTGTTGGCCTCTCTTCTCACCTGTGATTTCTTGGGCCCTTGTTTTGGCCCTTCAGCTATAGCAGGAGCTTCTTCGGCCAATTCTTCTGCTAGGCGTCTTCTAGATGGCCTTTTTGTAGCCGACCATTGACTTAACCTTCTTCTAGTTGTTCTTCTATCTAGCCCTTCAGCTTCAGTGACACCTTCTATTGGACTTTGTGGTAGCCCTTGTGATGACCCTTCTGGTGGCCTTTATAGTGACCCTTGTGATAGATCTTATGGTGGCCCTTCAACTAGCCCCATCTGTTGGCCATTGAGCTCCAACTTGCCTTTTGCGAACCTGAGAAAGAGGCAAAGGACATTATAAATATAACGTTGGGCCATATAATAACATAAAGAAAAACTAAACAGAAATTGTTAAACTTACTATGTATTTTTTTTCTCTACTATTGAAAAACAATCGACTTAACTAGCCCTTCAACTGCTTCGGCCAATCCTTCAGTTGGTCTTCTTCTACCTTACCTTCTTTGAACAGGCCCTTCAGTTTTAGGTACAGCAGGAGCTTCGGCCAATCATTCACGTGTCATTCTCATGACCCAACAAAGACAAAGACATTATATACAAGACCAATTGTATTTATGTACATATTTGAAATAAACCATAAAGCAACATAAACACAAATGTCACAACTTACTAGATTTCTTATCGTTGACTGAAGAACATTTGACTCACTTCGTCCTTCTATTTGCCATTCTCCAATTGTTCCTTCACTAGGCCCTTCGGCTGACCTCAACTGTTTCTGCCGCTTCCTTAATTGACAACCTTTAGAAGTGTGCCCTATTACATGGCGATAAGAACAAGTCATCTTTGCACCTCTTCTACTTATCCTATACTGACCTGAGTCCTCCCCCTCCGTCATTCTTCGTTTTCACTTTGACCTTCTCATTTTCTTCTTTAGTGGCAAAGGTTGAGGTGTTTCACAATCTGTTGGCTCCCAGAATTTGCTACTTCTAATTGACTACATCATAAATTGGTACAAAGTAAGGTATTTCGGTTTCTTGTATCAATCACAAATATAATCCTATGTGTTGTGGCCCTTCAATTGGATGGCACATATGGCATGTGTACAAAGAATTCTACTTAGTTGACATGCTCTACATGAACACCTCATCCAACCTAAATGGACAACATACTTATTGGAACCCTTCATTATCTCATCCTTCATCCCCATTCTAAATGGGATGATAATACTTACTTGCAACCATGTTCTCATCCAATTTCTTGGCAATCCTAGGACCACATAGTCTAGTCCACTTTGTAGCCTCGTCTCTTTATTTGTGTAGCCGAGTCATAACCATAACCTGTATATCTTCAAGCATCGAGATAATTAGTTTGCATCTGGCATCTATTATCCTCACATTGAATGCTTCGCATATGTTGTTGTCAATGTTATTGCACTTGAACTCTTCGTTGAGGAACGCCTTACACCAATACTTCGGTTTTGTTTGGAAAAGTGCATCAAAACCTTCTTTTGTCAACTGAAGCAGTTCTTCTTTGACCATCCTAAATTTAGCCATATTCGTGCTCTTTGCTAGCTACCAAAATTGCAAGTGCAGCTTATCTCCATTATAGGTCTTTGCCTAATTTGCGTATATGTGCCACGCACACATTTGATGTTTGGTATAGGGCAACAACTCAGCTACTGTCGAAACCAGTCCCTACAATAATTCAAAACAAGAAATGTAAGCAAATAAAATGTTGATATCAAAAAGCAAACAATTGACCATATTTTTTAAAAAGCAAACATTACTTTTTGTTGGTCGCTCATGAACACCCACCCTTCCCCATTTGTTATGTCCTAGTTAGTCATCAAATTTTTTAGGAACCATGACCAATTGTCCTTGTTCTCAACCTTCACAACAGCCCAAGCCAGTGGAAACATTTGGTTATTCGCATCTCTTTCAGTTGCGGCTAGTAATTCTCCCTTGCACAAGCCCTTCAAAAAATAGCTGTCTAATTATATAATCCGTCTATAACCAAAAAATCCTCGTCTACATACATCAAAGTACATATAGAATTTATCAAACTTGGTCCCACTATAAAGAAGTGGCATCTCCACGACCTCTACATATACTCTACTGGAAGGATTTTACAGCCTACACTCACAAGCATGATCCCACAATTGTCCATATTCGTTGCCATACTGACTAATGAGTATCTTTATCACATTTTGCTTCGATCTTTTGCATTGATTCCTGGATACATTGATGCCTACACGTTTCTTCACCGGCATTCTGAACTCAATCTTTTCATCTCAGGCATCAACTTGATCAGATCGAAGAAGTGCTTGGATAACCATGCACTTGTTACCCTTTTATTTTCAAAATTAATGGAACAATTATGTTCCTCTTGGTAAACTCTAATATGGAAATATACACTTCTCCTAACAAATGAGCCGTAGATCTTTCATGGACAATTTTGCTACAAGCACCTAGCTCTTACAAAGGTCTTAGCGTTTTTAATGAAGTAAATATTCCTTTGTGCAACAATTGAGTTCTTCAGTATAGCTTCCCCAAATTATTTCGTATCTTGAAATTTCATACCTACTGACAAAATAGGAGAGGTAACAGATGGATCATAGAAAGGAAGCTTACTTTTCTTTCTACACACAACTCCTTGATCTTCTTTAAGCTCATCTTGGAAAGTAGCATTCTCGACGCTTTCTTCATAATCAATCTTCTCGCCAGCAACACTAGCATCTGGAAGACCTTTGGCCATGTTTGGAACTCCATCAGTTACCTGCAAAGCTGCAAACCTATCTAACAAAAACTCCCTTTGTTTTTTCCTTGACTATGCAAGCTCCCCATCGTCGTCATCACTTAAGAAATTTTCAGTAGACAACCCTTGAATTCAGCTACTTCCCAATCTAATCTAGTGATTGTGATATCATCTATGTCATCATCACTTTGGCGAACTGCATCTACACCCCTCTCCTCCCCATCTTGTCCATTGTGTTCTTCTTCATCCCTAACCTCAGTACTAGCTTGAACACCATTTCCCCCTTCTCCTACTCGGGCGCTCTCTCCATCATCATCTTTGTCCTCACCATCACTATCGTACTCAACGTATACCTTTACCTCTTCTCCATGAAGATAATGGTACAGGACATCCCTAAAACTATTATCATCTTCTAAGCTTCTCAAACCATCTCTCAAGCCTTTCTCAAGAACACAATACAACACCTTTTGTACTTTACAATGCAAATAGGTCATTATATCCCTAACAAATCCGATATAAGATGCATTCTTTATATCGATAAAGATGATGCCCTCATTTCCACCCTCATACTCCCACTCATCCTCCCAATTCACAAAATTCCCACCGTAGCAAACTAAGACAATAACATAATCCTTATCATAAGCTATTTTTGCACCAAGAAAAAAAATAATTAACTTTTAAGACCACATCCACAAAGGACAACAGGCAATTGCACATGGAAGTCCCCACACTCTTATGAACTTTATTAAAGAAAAGGGAAGAGGGAAGAGATGCACATGTCAAACCATTTACTAAAAAGATACCCCCATGACAAACAGAAGTCCACACACTGACAATATGCCCCTACATAATAGCCACTTTGATTATTTGCCTTCTCTTAAAATATTAACCAAAAAACAGAGGTCTCATAACAAGCACAGGTCCCCATGACACCCATTTCAACACTTAAATTTAAAAAAAAAAAAAATTACCAGACATCCCTACGACAACCACTCCAAGCCGTCAAAATCGCATTTCCCATCTGACCCCTAAAAATCGCCCTCGCACATCACAATACCACATCCAAGCTCTAAACACACATCACAGTAGCACCGCTCTAAGTCACACATCACAATAACACCACATCTTCGAGGTCAAGTCCTAATTTTCCCTTCGTCGAACCCTACATTTCGAGATCAAGCCCTAAATTACCAATCTGAAACCCCATTAGGGTTCTAGCACCTCTTCTAAGCCCTAAATCACATATCAAAGTTTCATCCAAGCCTTACATTTCTCGGCCGACCTCCACATTTCCCAGTCGAGCCCCAACTTTCCCATCGGAGCCTTAATAAACAAGTTTGAGCCCTAATTTCATCAAAAGGGAGGGGGGAAGAGGCCAAACCTAGATGAGCGACAATGGCGAGTGGTGACAACGACCGATGATGACGACAGACGACGGCGACTGTCGACCACCTCTGGGCGTGAACGGCGACAAAGAGAAGGGCCTCAGATCTGCTGTAAACGTGAGTGAACGAAGAGGAACGGTGACGGCCAGGTTTGGTTAAGCCAAAAATAACCTAAACCACGTCGTTTAGCACCAAGGAAAAACAATGACATTTAGGTTGGCCAAGCCAACATCGATGGGCGACGTCATTTTTTGTCGTCGACATGTGCTTTCTTTTTATATTTGCCACCTCAAGATATCGCTAGAAAATGTCACGTACACAATTTGACCAGATTTTCTTGCCGTTAACACTTAATTGATCCATTTTGCTCCGATTTTAACACTTAAGTCACTTTCGTAACTTTTGGCACTTAAGTGTCCCCCCGTATCAAGTTTGGGCACTTAAGTGTCCCAATGTCTCCCTACATATGATTTGTAATTGGCATGTAATCACTCGATCTTTTAGGATTTTCTCTTATTTGATGAAACTTAATGTACGTGCAATGCAATACAATGACATACAAAAATGTATCTATACTAAAATGACATGCAACATGCAACCTAACGTGTAAACTATACATCATGCGATGAATTATATAATCTAATAATGACGAGTAAATATTAAATAAAACTATCCTAATATGTCACATATTTAAATGATCCTAAACATATAATGACTAAATGACATGCAAGAGGCCTAATTCTACATAAAATGTGCATGATAAGTTTTATTTTTCTTTTATTTTTAATTAAATTTCGAAATTAAAATTACCCAATAATTAAACATGCAATTTTAATTAAGGAAAGGGAAATCTAACACCCTAAAGCAATGTTTTGGTATTTTTTATTTTAAAAATTCAGAATAAAGAAATTACTTAATCTTAACATGCAATCTAGCATAAAATAAGCAATATTCTAGCAAGAATCAAATCCTACTGAAATATATTTTTTTTGGATTTTCTTTTTTGAGAGCAAAATTAATTCAAACAAAGGTATCAAGAACGGCACGGTAACAAATCAAACAAGATATCATCCATGCCCAATTAATTTTGAAAATAATTTGACGAATCGCATCTCGGGCATGAGATCGGATAGGGCAATTTTTTGCACAAAATCATGAATCATATCTCACGCGTAAGATCGGACTGAAGATTTTCGATGTGATCACAAGTCATATTTCAAGCATGAAATTGGATTGTCATTTATATGCATGTTATGAAATTAGGGAATAATCCCTAATTCAGAAAGCTTTTCGGGAAACTTCGGATATGATGCATCATTCAAAGATATGAATTTAATCATAATATTGACGAATTAAGTAAGGAAATTACCAAATTAAATTTCGATAATATCTTTACCTATTTTGCGGATATTGTTCTTGAATTTGGACTTGTCATCCGACGATGGCTAACAGTGACACTCGACAATGGCTCGTAACATTGAATAGTGGTAAGTCAAGGCTGATGTGGCTGACTCATAATTCATAATCGAGAAGAGTGTAGCTCGGTGGTGGTGGCGGCGGCTGCGAGTCAATAGACCTACAAAATAGAAACTTCACAGGGATCGCTCAGTTCAAGGAAGAGCTCTGTTGCCACTTAGCTCGGCGTCAACATTGATTGAGTGGCTCAGGAGCGGTGGTTCACGGTGGGGGAAATAGGGAGTCTCGTGATGTGAGATGGCAACTCCAGCATTTGTCGGCCAAACTGTGGGACTCGTGGTGATGAATCGTATGAAGGCAGCAAGCCTCGGTTTCATTGGAGTTGTGTCGCTAAGACTTCATGCAGTGGCAGCTTGAGCATAAAGTGCAGTGATAGTCAATGATAAGGCGAAAGCTGCGAGCACATAGGGATAGTACGTTCTTCGCCTGTGTCATGCGAGGGACATGAAAATCCTATTGGATGCAAATTGCGCAATCCCAAGATCTCCATAACCAAAACAAGAACATGCATAATTGAGTAGAAAGATTAACGCACCTATTTTGGGATCCATCGTTCTTTAAGCGGAAGCGGAAAACTAATGTTCCACGCGCAAGTCCTTCTCCTCTATTGCCCTCCATATCACTGGCTCAATGAGACGGCCGCCTCACCCTTTAGCATTAGGTAAACGCTCCTTATGTGAGGATACATGTGAGAATTAGGGTTAGAAGAGAGACTTGAGCACTATTTATAGAGTTTTCAGCCAAGCTCCCTCATTACAGGCCAAGCTCAACTCGGCCCACACTAGCCAGCCCCATATTAGACTAATTAAGAAACCTTCTATCTCACCTTAGACCAACCCCATTTTACAATAACCGTAAAATGGTAAATTACAATATCAATTAATGTAGTCCACATTAGGAAAACTCTTACATTCTCCCACTTGGACTATATTAATTGAAATCTTACTGTATGTGCGCACCTTGGTCTAGAGATAATTCTTAATAGTCAATCCTATCCCATAAAGCCTCAAACACCAAATCATGGCAGTAACTGCATGAATAGACACAGAGCCTTCCATGGTCACAAGTGCTTTCAACTTTATTGATATGAATTCAATATGGTAGTGTGTCAAATGGATAACATATCTATAGAGAGATCACATTTGTCAGTCACCATTCTCTTATCTTAAGCGTCACAAAAAAACTTGTGCCACTAGAGAATGTCTTTATGGTTCCAATGAACCCACATATGCCTTGTCCTTATGGTTAATCTTTCTTTATGAATAACAAGGCATATGCACAAGGCTAATAACTATATGCCCCTAGCCTTCACTCAAGGTTTTATACAATACCTTGAGACTTTATCAATATGTATTCAATATAATAACATCACATTCAAAAATATTTTATTGAATGCAAAAGTTGATATTTATCAAACCGTTACAAAGTGTAACGAACACAGATGAAACCTTTATCAGAGTAAAGCCAAAATAACTGCCACTAAACAACAGCATCTCATGATGCTCCTAGGCCCATGTTAATGACATGTCGCTCAAATACACATGGGCGTAGGCCTTTAGTTAATGGATCTGCAACCATATCATCTATGGAAATATGTTATATTATAACGTCACCTTTCTATACCATTTCTTTATAGTCAAAAATTTGACTGTCATATATTTAGACCCCTTGAGACCTCTGTAGTTAATAAATAATACTACATATATATTGTCTCAACACAACCGTGGGTCTATCCATAAAGTTAAAAACGGCCAACTCCTTAATGAGATTCTGGAGCCTAATAGCCCAAGTAACAGCATAAAGGAATGTTACTAACTCTACTTACATAGTAGAAGATGCCATAAAACTTTATTTACTACACTTCCTGTTAACATAAAAATGTATTCCATCATTGATCACATGTCATCCTAACAACCAGCAAAGTTTACATCTGAATACCCTACTAGCTGCAAGAATTGAACATGTATGTAAATTAGCATATAATCTCTTGTCCTCTTTAAGTACCTTAAAATCTTCTTGGCAGCAACCCAGTATGATTGATTTCTGCCTAGAAGTTCCGTCGCAAAGACGATATTTAGTCTAGTGCAAATTTGAGCATACATTATACTTTTAAATGCACCGACACAAGGTACACCCTTTACTAGATTTTCTCAATATCTAAATAAGGACGATGTAATGGATTCGGTCCATCACCCTTAACGACAAGAGCAATTCCTGGCTTGCATTGATGTATATAGAATATTTTCAAAATACGATCAGCAAATGTCCTCTGAAATAAATCTAATATATATGACAAGAACAATCTTTACAAACCTCAGTGTAAAGGACAAAAGATGCCTCAAGGTCACTATTTGTAAGCAAAAAATCATATACATAGAGTATGAAAAAAATAAATTTCCTCCCACTAACCTCGCAATATAATATCTACTGAATTACTTTGTTCCCAATTGAACGAAATAACAACGCTATAAAACTTTAATAATATTATTTGGAAACTTGCTTAAGACCATGAATAAGACTTTTCAGTCTACACACAAGCTTACTTAAAACATGTGCTGCAAAATCTTTTGATTGCACTTTATAGATTTTGTATTTATTTGGCGTAATTCCATATTAAAAATAAACTATTAATATCACGTTCACTCTGAAAGAATCTTTAAAAGATACTAGAAATATATAATTATTTCTTCACTATAAACTATCCACCCCTCTTTCAGAGTAAAGACTTTATCATCTTTTATGACATCTAATCACATACTTGACTGAGAATAAGAAACGACATTTATATATATGTCGCTAAATCAACCATGTAGTGGATATTGCAATCATGCTCTCACAAATAGACTATATATTCTGATGGTATAATTGATCGTCTTTCCCTAACAAATCTCCTAATACAACTACTTCATTCTACACTTGAGAGGTTTGAGAAATTTCATCATAAACTATATCAAGAATAGTACCTTGAACCTCAACATGTTTAATCTATTATATTGGAGATTCCACAATTGTTTGTACCACAATTGTCTATATAGGTAAAGATAAAGACACAGTAATCTTTCATCGTACTATTATCCTTAATAGTCTGAAAGCAGCTATCCTCTACAATTATATCGAACTTTAGAAACTTTACTGTATGTGATTCCATAATTCTTGTACCTTTATTAGGGTCATAAAATCAATAACCCTTTGAACAATTTGAGTAAGATACAAAATAATTTCGAGTGAATCTAAATTCCAACACACTTAATATTGGATTAGATAACCCCACTTCTGCATGACACCTCTAAATTTAATATGATTAAATAATTTATGTCCAGTCCATAACTCAAAAGAAATTTATGAAACAACTTTGGTAAGAAAACACATTTTGTATCTGAAAAGAGTTGCTTTCAAAATATCAACACATAGAAGACCGGATAAATTAGTCTTACTCATCATACTCATCACCACGTTCATTATGGTGTACTTATGCCTTTCGGTCAAATCTTTTGTCAGGATTTTCAGGCATAGTAATTAAATTACTACCCAAGAATTTATCAAGTATTTGACAAATGACTCTTTAAATTATTCCGCATTGTTATACTTGCCAAAATACTCACTGCCACTATTAAGCATGACAACCTTTAAGACTAATTCTAACCAATTTATTATTTATCTCGGTCATTTAACTTCCACAATAATCTATAGAAGTCTTTAGATAAACGTTAAGAGTAAACAAATTATCAATATTGTCAACTTTTCTACTTTTTCTTTAAACATGTGTAAGATTATTCCTTAAATAGAAAATTTTTTGAAACAACTTTTTCAACCGTATACGAGATGTATATATCATTAGGACTTAAACACAATCTTTGCAGCTGTGTCCTAATTTCAGTATTAGACAAGACATAATTTCAAGCCACTAAGGCTTCCTTCATCTTTTAACAGTGCAATCCACAGACAAACCACTTTTCAAGTATTCTTGAATGGAACGCTTCATGGACAGTAAACAAATTCGATTGCTATTTTTCCAAGCATCAAATCATTTGTCCACAACTTAAAATTTGTAGAAGTAAAAAACTTCAATAATAGTGGAGTTATTAATTACAGAAAATGTGACTGAAAAACAAGCAATGTATGTAATTAGCATCATGTGAGCATTGTATAACTTGACGTATAAGTACACATCCAGAGAGTTACATGCAAAATCATATTATCACCTTTGGGCAGAATACATGACATTCAATTATACACTCCCTACATGATAGCGGTCATAAGAATATATTCCAATCTTCGTGAATTCATCACCTTTGGGCATATGAACTATTAGGATCATTCACTCCTCCACCATACCATCATGTATCCCCCCATGAACTAATACACAGTCATCTCCTATGGGAGTATGACTACGCATTAGACCAGGAGACATCACAAGCAATATACGAGACCGAAATTTCTCAAATCCAATCAAGCGTGCCACTTTGGTGGTCACTACTTAATTGAATCCTTGAAACTCTCTCATATCAGGGATATAAACTTTATTGCTCACATAACAAGCAATGTATGTAATTAGTATCATGTGAGCACTGTGTAACTTGACATACAAGTACACATCCAGAGAATTACATGCAAAATCATATAATCACCTTTGGGCAGAATACATGACATGCAATTGTACACTCCCCACATGATAGCGGTCATGAGAATATATTCCAATCTTCGTGAATTCATTACCTTTGGGCATATGAACTACTAGGATCAGTCACTCCTCCACTATACAATCATGTATCTCTCCATGAACTAATACACAATCACCTCCTTTGGGAGTATGACTGCGCATTAGACCAGGAGACATACCAATCAATATACAAGACCGAAATTTCTGAAATCCAATCAAGCGTGCCACTTTGGTGGTCACTACTTAATTGAATCCTTGAAACTCTCTCATATCAGGGATATAAACCTTATTGCTCACATACACCATATATATGTAATTTTAACTTTAGTGACAGAGGCAGTAAATCACAAAAATCACATATCATGCTAATTACATTGCTTTATTCATTGATAATATCTTTATTCATTAATAAAAAATCAAACATTATATATTATCAATGAATCACACTTTTATAATGTGATAACATACTTGTAACCCAACACCTATATTTCCAAAATCACAGACAAATACAAGAAAAATACGCAACAATACACTAAAAGTGTACGTATTTAGGGTTCCATATGTATTTTCACATCCATAAATTCATCAAACATATAAACTAAATACATCAAGACATAGAGGATGAACATACGAGTCCAGCGCCGCCGAACACGCGCCCGCACGCGCCTCCTGAGTGAGCGGCGCATGGAGCGCACGCACTAGCCGCGCCCCGCGCGTGGGAGCGCGTGAGGGCACGTGACCGCGCGTGGGGCGCGTGAGGCCTCCCCCGGCGACGCGCCGCGGACCGTCTTGCTCGTCTCATCGAGCCCAGTTCGAATTTGTGATTTAATTTTATTTTTATTGAACAAAAATTCACGAAAATCACAAATTAGGGCAAAAATTCTATGCGTTCGAATTCTAGGGTTATGGTTGCTCTGATACCACATATTGGATGCAAATTGCGCAATCCCAAGATCTCCATAACCAGAACAAGAACATGCATAATTGAGTAGAAAGATTAACGCACCTATTTTGGGATCCATCGTTCTTTAAGCGGAAGCGGAAAACTAATGTTCCACATGCAAGTCCTTCTCCTCTATTGCCCTCCGTATCACTAGCTCAATGAGGCGGCCACCTCACCCTTTATCGTTAGGTAAATGCTCCTTATGTGAGGATACATGTGAGAATTAGGGTTAGATGAGAGACTTGAGCACTATTTATGGAGTTTCTAACCAAGTCCCATCATTACAGACCAGGCTCAACTCGGCCCACACTAGCCAGCCCCATATTAGACTAATTAAGAAACCTTCTATCTCACCTTAGACCAACCCCGTTTTACAATAACCGTAAAACGGTAAATTACAATATCAATTAATGTAGTCCACATTAGGAAAACTCTTACAAATCCCCCAAATGGGCGTCTTGAATTTGACCGCAAGGGAATGCTTGACCAAGTCAAACCGCACTTCACAAAAGACCACAAACATCAATGTTGGTTCGCCATTGCTGCCATGTCTCTCTCTCCAGTTTCTTTGCTCTCTCAATGGCTGTGAGTATCAATAGGTGTAGCCTCCTCTCTTTGTCGTGTAGTGAGTGATTTTTATAGAGAAAGGGCTTGAACTAGGAAGGAAAGCCGGCAAATTTTATCTCCTCTATTTGACTCTTAAGATATTTGAAACATTCATTTTTCCTCTCTTGCGTATCATGCATTTATGAGCTGATTTCTCTTTAATTCCTGTTTCTTTCCTTTCCGACACGAAATCTCGCTTGACCATGCAATTTTTCTTGTCTCAATATATCCCCCATGTGCAATATCCACTCTTATTATTTCGATATTTCATCCGAAATCTTTCAATTTGCAGCGAAATATATCACTTGATGAATATATGAAAAATTACCGAATATTGAAAGAATAATACAAATCTTTTTTGAAATACATCAACATTCTAACTTGTCATTTCTTTCAAGTTGATTCCTAGCTATCAAATTAAAGCTCATCCGCCACCAGTACAACATGATGCAATTAATTGAAAATATAAACTAAATAATAAATACTTCAAAAACTATATGATATGCAAATTAATTTCAATATTTTTTTTTAGGGGCTAAAAGTTGATCCCTAATTTATTTAGGTGTCATCAATTCATGCTCTCAATGTCTGAACTTTGATCTGGTCCACAGCTTTTGCAATTGTTTTATGGTACTGATACCGTCTTTACACCGTCGGTGAGCTAGACTTGATCTTATGGGCAAATGTGTTTTCCCATCAAAAGAAGGTGAACAGACGCACCTTTCATGGTATAAGAAATGGATCCTGCAATGCGCCATTTTCCATAACAAGATTCCGTGAGGCTCTTTTTCACCTCTCTGCGATGTATGATTTGCTTGACACTACCGTAGTTCATGACAATGTACAGAGGTCGGTTCTGGAGAGAGATGCCTATGGACGAGAGATAATGAATATTGTGGCATGTGAGGGTATGGAGAGGGTTGAGAGGCTCGAAACATATAAGCAGTGGCAACTTCGTCTTACCAGGGTTGGTTTCCAGCAGCTTCCTCTGGATCAAGAGTTGATAAAGAAGACAAGGGCTAAGATGAGTGGAAACTACCACAAGGATTTTGAGCTTGAAGAAGAAAACAACTGGATGCTACTTGGCTGGAGGGGCCGGATATCGATAATAGGTTTAGAACTTTCTAACAATTTTCCCTCAATTTGATATTAGGACCAGTTGTCGACTCTATTGTGATACTGGCAGATGTGCTAGCAATTATCTTTTTATTTCTCTCTGAATGAAGGGAATTTTCTGTTAGCTTTTCTGCAGCAGTGATACAGATATTAGCGATTTTGCAGTGTTATTTCCATTTATGTTTTTTTAACAATTTAGTCATTTCATTTTCTAGTTGGAGATGATTCGACTGGTTAGTGCTCTATCTTAACATCAGCTGAGGTTTTGAAAACTTCATCAATTTCCTTTTGGAAATCTTGGAACAATATGGTTAGTGCTCTATCTTAACATCAGCTGAGGTTTTGAAAACTTCATCAATTTCCTTTTGGAAATCTTGGAACAATATAATTGATCCTGCGCATTTGTTTTAATTTTCCTCTCCAGTTGTTCACGTTCAACAACTTTGAGTCAGGTTAACACGTGTCCTCAACTATACTGAAGCAATCAAATTCTCTCCGGATAACCCTCACATCATCTCAGTATACTCAATCATCTCTACCAACAGTCAACGGAATGGAGATTCAAGCTATTGTTGGGTCCCACTATCTATTTCGGTGTATGATAAATATGACTGCCTGTCGAGTGTGAAAGTGGGCTCTGATCCATGTTTGAACAAAGCTGGATCTGCGAATGGAGTGTGATTCGACCCAGAAAAAATTGGGGGGTGCAATTCCAAGCACGCCCTTCTTCCTTTAGAAGTCCTCGAAGCGTATTTTGATTCGTCAACTTTGTGTACGTAGTTTGCCGTCATGGAGATAAAGGAGCACTGGTTCTTGGGGTATAAGGATTCAAAATGGATCAGAATACCTATTCTTACAGGGGGCAATAACATTTAAGAATGGAATGTTGCAAATTCCTTCACTTTTTCTTCAGATCATGTTAGCTTTAGAAGTCACAAGTGTCACATCCCGAATCCTAACAGAAAAGAGAATGACACGGCTGTCCTTTCACGAAAAGGACGTAGTCTCAATCCACCAAAATCCAACTTTCCAAAGTTCCGGCAATAACGCTCTCACTCTAACGGTCACTAACTAAGGAACCTGAAAAGATTAGGAAAGAAATGAATGAGTAACTATAGCTCAAAAAATGATATATTTCTTCTAAGTAGATCGAACAACTACTATGTATCCATACAAAGTGATACCAGAAATCATAATCCAAACTCGACACGTAAAATACATATCGAATAACATATGAGTTGTTTCATTTCAACTAAACTTTGTACAAGTCAAAGATACTCATTTCCTTAGCAATATTAAAACAATTCGATCAATGGTCCAATCCATCGATCTATCTCAATAACTCACATATCAATGGTCTATTTTATTGATTAATCTCATCAATTCATATGTTGATGGTCCAATCCATTGACTAATATGCACCTAGCAACAAAGTGATCAAGTCCCCCCTTGACAAGGTCTTCACCCACAAAATCAGTGGCTACCCACAAGTCTCTTAATAGGCTCACAACGATATTAAGTACCAGACCCACATCTTCCAATACCAAGAATCAAATCTAGAATCATTATCACCAATTGAATTCACTAACAACATGCATAATCTTTCTCCATTTTGTTCGCATTTCACAAGACATTTCTCAAATCATTTCAAAATTCATTTCATAAACCTTCGATATTTCGAAATGCTTTTCTTAAAGGTTTCTCAAATCATTATAAAACTCATTTCATAAACCAGTTGGTAACGCAACACAAATATGTATCATTTCACAATATTTTCTCAAAACCATTTGCAAATCATTCACAAGTTTTAAAGGGTAGTAAATGCTCGATCTAACTTTTTATACAACAACAATATCATACAATATATAATCCATAGTAATTTTCAAATATAAGTTTTACAAACTCAAAGAAGAAATAGTATCACTCGTCTAAAATGCCTAAAATCAAAGAATGCAAAGTTAAACAATCCAACAATCTTGTAATCCTAGTCATTAAACAAGAATCAACATTAAAACTAAGGAAAACACTACCTTAATTATGAAACAATTCACCAATGCTTAAACACACACACTAACAAATCACACATCCAAAGTAATTATTCAAGCCGTTCACAAAGCAAAATTCGTACGTAAAACCCTAAAATTCTCACTTCGACCAAACTATTGTTTCTAAATGACTCATCAAACCTCACAACTTCACAATACCATTAGTCACAATTTTTTTAAAATCCCAAAGCTCAATATCTCAAAAATCGGATTTCATGGCTCGAATTTTACATAATTCTAAATTTAAGCCCTAAATCTGAAATTTCTTTCCTTTCTTTTTCCTCTTCTTTTTCTTCCCGTCCTCACGCGAGTTCTCGGTTTCCTTCATAGTTCTCGGTTGACCAAGTCCTTCTCTTCTTTTTTGTAATTTTTTTTTAAGGTGGGTCCCACCACCTTTGAGTTGATCGACTAAAATGGCCAATTTTACAAGGATTAAGTAACCGAAACCCTGGGAGAGATTGATAAAAAGCTTTGTATTAAAACCAATAGAAAAATTATCCGTACAATGTTAGAGAGAATCCAGATTGGACGAATGTTTATCTAATTTTAGAATTGCAGTTATCTGGGACAAGCCCTTTAGTCTCATGGGCCCAAATTTGGACTGATATGTCTCTTTGACCGTTGGAAATCTTATCTCAACAATAGCAGCCATTCACTGTATCAGAAAACGTCATCCTTTCAACAAATTGCTCTCGTTGGAGAGTCCCATATAATGTACATATGATAACTATTCTATTTTTCTTCTAAACTTAATTTTTAGAATAAAAATTCGTTTGGTAGCATAATTTCATTGTTCTATTTTGTCCATATATAAATTTGGAATAGAAATTAGAAGTAAAATTTTTTCACTTCTCTACTTCTAGAACAAGAATGAAATATAAAAATAATTCTCCTCTCGTCCTCACTACTAGCCGACCACCTACTCACCATGGCCACCTATCATTCACCGCCACTACCCCCCATCCACTGCTACCGCCCGCCGACTGCTGCCCCTCACCCTACATTGTCAATGTAGTCAGTGGCTACCCCCACTATCCACCACCACTCGAGAAGGAAAAATTTTCCGTCGTTATCAAACGAATTTCTATTTCAGGAATATAAATTTTATATCGTTATCAAACACGTATTTTTGTTCAGAGACTCCTTTAGGAGTAGAAAAGGAAAATTTTATTTATGTTCCATAAATCAATTTCTAGTATAATGATTATTATTCATGCTCTTGATGTCCGAACTCTGATGTGGTGCACAGCTTTTGCAGCTGTTTTATGGAACCCATGCCGTCTTCACACCAATAGCGGGGACATATAAGTCAACAACATTAACATAAAAAATTGGCCTCGGTGCGCTGGACTTGAGCTTATGGGTAAATGTGTTTTCCCATCAAAAGAAGGTGAAGAGACGCCCTTGCATTATTCTGTATCTGAAAAAAGAGAATCACTCAAAGTGCAGGAAGTTCAGGGGTGTATGCAATGCATCTCGTGACTCGTGAGCTTCGTTCCATTGAATCCTCCTAAGAGCTCCACATTTCTTCCTTCGGTATGCTACTCGCAGTTTTTATCTGTTTGTCATTGTAATTGCAGCTTTTGATTACTCTTCCCAGCAATTTGCTACAGTAGTTCTACGTTTCCTGTCGCTGATTCTTTGCTTTATTTCCAACGTGTAGAGAAGCTAGATCACAACTGTAGAACGATTCAAATTTTCGCGTCCCATTCTGTTCATGCTTTTGAACTGGACGCCGTAAAATGATTCCTTTGTTTTTCGTTTATAAGTCCCCAGATCTCTGTAGGGATAGACTTGAATCATTTTAGACCCTAAGGGGATTCTTGAATCATTTTAGACCCTAAGGGGATTCGACTATCTATAAAAAAGGTGAATTATATGCAGATGAAATCGTCTTACATGACGGTTAAAGTACAACGCCAGGCTTCTCACGAGCAGTCGCTTGATACTACACATCAGACACTCATCTGAGACGGCGAGCTTTTGTAGGATTCTGAGACACAGATCACAATGGAGTTCAACCTCCCAGAATTCTCTTCCTCTGTTGACAGTTTCGAGGACAATAGCCTCACTCGCCCAGCCATTTCATACCATTCCCGAAATCTCTGTAATGCAGTCAAAATCAATGAACCTCCTGTTGTTTCCAACTCTGCAGAAATGACCTCTCTGCCGCACCAACCCGAACCCATGTATTATGTACCATCTGTTCCCATTAACCTCAATACAGACCTGAATCTTCCATCAAGAGATGCAAGACCCAATTTAGAGATGCTTCGTCATTCGACAAGCTCCAGTGAAAGTGCGAATATAAGGGGGGGCTCTCTTTCCCTCTCAGATCACAGCAACTCAATGGATCCTGTTCTCAAATACTTAAATCAGATTCTCATGGAAGAGAAAATGGAGCAGCAACCTTGGGTGGTTCCCAATATCGTGGCTCTACAGCACGCAGAAAAGTCCTTGTATGATGCACTTGGCAAGAAATGCCCAGATTCCCCCGAGCAAACCGAAGGGGTGGATACCAATCAGGTCATTAACAGCTCAAGCTGGAATCCTTGGGGAAGAAGAAGTGATCGAGGCAGTAATGGCACTACCATCACCAGCTCCAACTCTTGCCGTCCTCTGGATCCTAATTCACATGACGACCCGGAAGGAAACAATTATGCTTCCATTCATGCCAAAAGTCCTGGGGACGTGGTCTTGCAGTCAAACGTGGATTGCAAATTTCAGTCCTCTGTCAATTCTGTAGACAGCTTGCCTAAGTATGGGGATAACTTTTGTTACTCGGTTCCAAGTGAGGTCTTAATTAGTCCAATCTTCAACAACAATGAGTCTGTCGTGCAATTTAATAAAGGGTCAGAGGAGGCCAGGAAGTTCATCCCTAGTGGCATTCATATAACTATCGGTCAGGAGAAAGATGGATTGGCTCCAACCATCAGAGACAAGGAAGAAATTGGCATCAAAGGGAGCCATCAGTCAGAGAATGGGTCCAGGGGGAGAAAGAATCATGAAAGCCATTATGCAAGGTCCGAAGAACGGCCAGCCAACAAGCAGTTGGCTTCGTACAACGAAGACCCTGAGCTTTCAGATTTGCTTGAAAAGTTGTTGCTCAGCAACAATAATGGGGGGCTTCTATCATTAGAGTGCAAATCGGAGAAGTTAAGTGAAATCAAGGATCCTCAAGATCCTAATGGTACTGGGGATCAAAGTAATAAGAAGGGAAACGAGAGCACATTGGATTTGAGGAGTCTTCTGTGTCTCTGTGCACAAGCTGTCTCTACTAATGACATCAAGACCGCTTGTGGACTGCTGAGGCAAATAAGACAAGATTCATCCCCCTCCGGTAATGGTTCCCAGAGGGTAGCCCATTACTTTGCCGATGCTCTGGAAGCACGCCTTGCAGGCAGTGCTGGTAGAAGTCAAGCATTTTACTATTCAGTTATCCAGAAGAGATCAGTAGCTGATAAGTTGAAAGCATACCACCTTGAATATTCGGCCTGTCCATTCCCGAAATTCCAGATCCTCTTCTCAAACTACATGATTTTGAAATCAGCAGAAACAGCAAAAGTGCTCCATATCATAGACTTTGGTATTAATTATGGTTTCCAATGGCCAATCCTTATCCAAGAGCTCTCAAAGAGAACCGGAGGGGTTCCAAAGCTGCGAATCATGGGAATAGAACTTCCACAACCTGGATTTCGTCCCAGCGAAAAAATTGAGCGAACAGGTCACCGTTTGGCCAAGTATTGCAAGCGCTTTAATGTACCTTTCGAATTCCAAGCGGTAGCATCAGCGAGCTGGGAATGTATCGAAGTTGCAGATCTAAAGATTCAAAGCGACGAG
This sequence comes from Eucalyptus tenuipes, assembly GCA_014182365.1. Lineage (NCBI taxonomy): Eukaryota > Viridiplantae > Streptophyta > Magnoliopsida > Myrtales > Myrtaceae > Eucalyptus > Eucalyptus tenuipes. Next base: position 22,228,343 of record CM024538.1, on the reverse strand, counting down.
GTGGTTGCCGTGAATTGTCTTGCTCGATTTGAGAATCTCTATGACGAGACAGTTGAGATAAACTGTCAGCGGGATATGGTATTAAACCTGATCAGGAGTATAAAACCTCAAATCTTTATTCATGGTATAAGAAATGGATCCTACAACACGCCATTTTTCATAACAAGATTCCGCGAGGCTCTTTTTCAACTCTCTGCGATTTATGATGTGTTTGACACTACCGTAGTTCATGACAATGTGCAGAGGTTGGTTCTGGAGAGAGATGTCTTTGGACGAGAGGTAATGAATATTGTGGCATGTGAGGGTATGGAGAGGGTTGAGAGGCCCGAAACATATAAGCAGTGGCAACTTCGCCTTACCAGGGTTGGTTTCCAGCAGCTTCCTCTGGATCGGGAGTTGATAAAGAAGGCTAGGGCTAAGTTAGGTGGAAATTACCACAAGGATTTCAAGCTTGAAGAAGAAAACAACTGGATGCTACTTGGTTGGAGGGGCCGAATAATTTCCGGTTGCACCTGTTGGTTATCGGCATAGGTTATTCCGAAAGCATGTTTTCTATCATAATAAGCCATAACAAGAGAGATTCTTCCTGAATTGCCAGGTAAGCATCGTGCATGAGAGACACTGAGGTGCTGCTCATTTACCTATCTCATCTATATATGCTTGCTTTACATTTCCGTGCATCGGCATGTTAGCTTCTGTTTGTATAATCATTTGATTCTTCCTTGCAGATCATAAGAAGAAGCCAACACAGTAGAGTCAAATCTTTTGAAGGTCAAGTGTAATTGCCATAAATCATCTCAACAGAAGATGTTCCATGAGAAGGATCTCAGCCCAATGCTGTTTGGGGCAGAAGTACGATAGATAAAACCTATTTAGCAGGAGGATTTCAATCAAAGAGTTGGGTTTATTTCGTGGAAGACGTCTTTATCAGTCTGTGTTATACATGTAGTGCAGTGCCAACTCCATAAGTTTATATCTTGCAGAGGCATATAACCTCTGCTTCTTGCTTGTGGTTTGGTTGAAAGAAGTTCGATGCAATATTTGCTTTACTTCTCCGAACAAATGGAATCGTTTCTTGGCTCTTCCATAGCACAGCATTGGCATTAGATTAAACAATTTCTGTTATTTTTGCTAGTTTTTTTTTTGTCAGTCATGTATCTTCGCTATGAGTTCAGCTGTTTCATTTTTCATAACAAGATTCCGCAAGGCTCTTTTTCACCTCTCTGCGATTTATGATGTGTTTGACACTACCATAGTTCATGACAATGTACAGAGGTCGGTTCTGGAGAGAGATGTCTATGGACGAGAGATAATGAATATTGTGGCATGTGAGGGTATGGAAAGGGTTGGGAGGCCCGAAACATATAAGCAGTGGCAACTTCGTCTTACCAGGGTTGGTTTCCAGCAGCTTCCTCTGGATCAGGAGTTGATAAAGAAGACAAGGGCTAAGTTGAGTGGAAACTACCACAAGGATTTTGAACTTGAAGAAGAAAACAACTGGATGCTACTTGGCTGGAGGGGCCGGATAATTTCCTATTGCACTTGTTGGTTATTGGCAATAGTGTAATAGGTTTAAAACTTTTTGGACAATTTTCCCTCAATTTGATATTAGGACCAGTTGTTGGAAGACACTGTTGCCGGTGGTTTATAGAGGAGAGTTATCAATGTAGTGCCGAGCCAAAATGATAGGTCCCTTTGTTAGTGATATCATATTCTTTAAGCAAAATGGGGTCGTATGTCTGATGGTTCATTTCAATATCTAGGACTCTATTGTGATACTGGCAGATGTACTGGCAATTCTCTTTTTATTTCTCTCTGAACGAAGGGAATTTTCTGTTAGCTTTTCTGCAGCAGTGATACTGATATTAGCAATTTTGCAATGTTATTTCCATTTATGTTGGTTTACCAATTTAGTCATTTCATTTTCTAGTTGGAGATGATTCGACTGGTTAGTGCTCTATCTTAACATCAGCTGAGGTTTTGAAAACTTCATCAATTTCCTTTTGGAAATCTTGGAACAATATAATTGATCATGTGCATTTGTTTTAGTTTTCCTCTCCAGTTGTTCACGTACAACAACTTTGAGTCAGGTTAACACATGTCCTCAACTATACTGAAGCAATCAAATTCTCTCTGGATAACCCTCACATCTCAATCATATCTACCAATAGTCAACGGAATGGAGATTCAAGCTATTGTTGGGTCCCAATATCTATTTCGGTGTATGATCAATATTAGGGGTGTGCAAAAGAACTGGAATTCGCCTGGACCGCTTGGAACCGGACCTAGAACCGCCCGTTCTTGAGGGAACTGGTCCGATTCCCAATTCTAATTTATGGGAACCGGTGGGTACCGGTCTGGTTCTTGGTTCCATGGGTGGATCCGCCCACCGGATCGAACCGATTATATTATAATTATATATTAATTTTTAATATTAAAATAAATTTCAAAATTACTAATTAGTAAACCTAAATTTTAGGGCTCCATCTCCTCTCACGGTTTCCATGTTTTTATAAGAAATTAGTAAAGTGGGTAAGCTACCTTTTAGCAACTCAACAAATGACTCCTTCAATGATACTTTTGGGACTCACATAGGATACTGTTTTTAAGAATATGTGGAGTACAGGTGGAATTGTTTCTACAGAAATAATTTAATAACGCAAAGGTTGTAAGAGATTAAGCACTGTTAGGGGATAAAGCAAAATACGATCTACATATGACAATCATCCAGAACATTGAACTTAAAGAATATTTTAGATTTCAACTGAAATGATTCAAAAATAGGAAAAAAAACCTATTTCTCTTTTTTGGTAGTGTTTTCCAATAAAATAAAGGAAAATGGTACCCTTAATTAAGCTGGTTCAATTTAAAGAAAAATATTACTCGATATGAAGAGTACTCACGATGAGATTTGGAAAACGATATTATTATTGGTGAGGTCGGTTGCATGGATCGACCCGGAAACCGAACCTGACCGGCAGTCCAGTTCTCGGGTGGATCCATACAACTAACAGGTGGTTCTCGGTTTCAATTTTTTTGGAACCGATCTTTAGCGGACGGTTCCCGGATCGGGAACCGCTCACCCGGACCATGCACACCCCTAATAAATATGACTGCCTGTCGAGTGTGAAAGTGGACTCTGATCCATGTTTGAAAAGCTGGACCTGCGAATGGAGTGTGATTCGACCCAAAAAAATTGGGGGGTGCAATGCCAAGCACGCCCTTCTTCCTTTAGGAGTCCTTGGAGTGCATTTTGATTCGTCGACTTTGTGTTCGTAGTTTGCCGTCATGGAGATAAAGGAGCGCTGGTTCTTGGGGTATATGGATTCAAAATGGATCAGAATACCTATTCTTACGAGGAGCAATAACATTTAAGAATGAAATGTTGCAAATTCCTTCCATTTTTCTTCGGATCATGTTAGCTTTAGAAGTCACAAGTGTCACATCTTGGATCCTAACAAAAAAGAGGATGACACGGCTATCCTTTCACAAAAATGACGCAGTCTCAATCCACTAAAATCCAACTTCCCAAAATTTCGACGATAACGCTCTCACTCTAACTGTCACTAACTAAGGAACCCAAAAAAATTAGGAAAGAGAGAAATGAGCAATCACAGCTCACTAAATAATATATTTCTTCTAAGTAGATCGAACAACTACTATGTATCCATACAAAGCAATACCATAACTCATAATCCAAACTCGAGATGTAAAATACTTATCGAATAACATATGAGTTATTTCATTTCAACTAAACTTTGTACAAGGAAAAAAATACTCATTTCCTTAGCAATATTAGAACAATTCGATTAGTGGTCCAATCCATCAATTTATCTCAATAACTCACATATCAATGGTCTATTTTGTTGATTAATCTCATCAGTTTATATGTTGATGGTCCATTCCACTGACCAATCTGCACCTAGCAATAAAGTGATCAAGTCCCCCCTTGGCAAGATCTTCACCCACAAAATTGGTGGCTCGACTCAGAGGGATATCAACTTAATAGGCTCACAGCAATATTAAGTACCAAACCCACATCTTCCAATACCAAGAATCGAATCTAGAATCATTATCACCAATTGAATTCACTAACAACATGCATAATATTTCTCCATTTTGTTCGCATTTCACAAGACATTTCTCAAATTATTTTAAAATTCATTTCATAAACCTTCGACATTTCAAAATGCTTTTCTTGAAGGTTTCTCAAATCATTATAAAACTCATGTCATAAACTAATTGGTAACGCAACACAAATATGTATCCTTTCACAATATTTTTCTCAAAACCATTAGCAAATCATTCACAAGTTCTAACTTTTTATACAACAACAATACCATTTTGTAGCTTATACAATGTATAATCCATAGTAATTTTGGAAGATAAGTTTTACAAACTCAAAGCAGAAATAGTATCACTCATTTGAAATGCTTAAAATCAAAGAATGCAAAGTTAAACAAGCCAACGATCTTGTAATCCTAGTCATCAAACAAGAATCGACATTAAATCTAAGGAAAAAACTACCTTAATTACGAAACAGTTCACCAATGCTTAAACACACACACTAACAAATCACACACCTAAAGTAATTATTCAAAGCCGTTCGCAAAGCGAAATTCGTACGTAAAATCCTAAAATTCTCACTCTGACCAAACTATTGTTTCTAAATGACTCTCATCAAACCTCACGACTTCACAATGCCATTAATCACAATTTTTATGAAATCCCAAAGCTCAATATCTCATAAATCGGATTCCGTGACTCGAATTTCACGTAATTCTAAATTTAAGCCCTAAATCTGAAATTTATTCCACTCGGACAAACAATGGGTGTGAACACTTTCCAGGCGTCATGATACGCAGATGATTCCGCTTAGCAAGGTCCCCGCAGCACAGGCGGACTCTCTCTTCTTCCTCTCTTTCTTTCCTTTCTTTTCCCTCTTTCTTTTTTCTTCCCGTCCTCACGCGAGTTCTCGGTTGACCAAGTCCTTCTCTCTCTTTTTTTTTTTTTTTTCAAATTTTTTTTTAAGGTGGGTCCCACTACCTTTGAGTTGATCAACTAAAATGGCCAATATTACAACAAGGATTAAGTAACCGAAACCCTGGGAGAGATTGATAAGAAAACTTTGTATTAAAACCAATAGAAAAATTATCCGTACAATGTTAGAGAGGATCCAGATTGGACGAATGTTTATCTAATTCTAGAATTGCAGTTATCTGGGACAAGCCCTTTAGTCTCACGGGCCCAAATTTGGACGGATATGTCTCTTTGACCGTTGGAAATCTTATCTCGACAATAGCAGCCATTCACTGTATCAGAAAACGTCATCCTTTCAACAAATTGCTCTCGTTGGAAGGTAATATTAAGCATTTATTAATGACTATAAGAGTCCCATTTGAGGTACGCATGATAACTATTCTATTTTTGTTCTAGAACTATTGTTTGTTCTAAACTTATTTTTTAGAATGAAAATCCGTTTTGTAGCACAATTTCATTGTTCTATTTCTAAAATAAATTTTTAGTCCATAAATAAATTTGAAATAGAAATTAGAAATAAAATTTTTCCACTTCTCTACTTCTGGAACAAGAATGAAAAATAAAAATTCTTCTCTTCTTTCATCCTCGCTATTAGCCCACCACCTACTCACCATTGTCACTATCATTCGCCGCCACCGCCCCCCATCCGCCGCTACCACCCGCCGGTCGCTGCCCCTCACCCTGCATTGTCGAGGCAGTCGGTGGCTACCCCCACCATCCGCCACCGCTCGAGAATGAGAAATTTTCTATCATTATTAAACAAATTTTCATTTCGGGAATAGAAATTTTATATCATTATCAAACGTGTATTTTTGCTCGGACACTCCTTTAGAAATAGAAATAGAAAAATTTATTTATATTTCAGAAATCAATTTCTAATAGAATGGGTTATTATCTATGCCCTTGATGTCTGAACTCTGACGTGGTCCACAGCTTTTGCGGCTGTTTTATGGAACTGATGCCGTCTTCACGCCAATAGCGGAGACATATAAGTCAACAACATTAACATAAAAAATTGGCCTCGGTGCGCTGGACTTGATCTTATGGGTAAATGTGTTTTCCCATCAGAAGAAGATGAAGAGACGCCCTTGCATTATTCTGTATCTGAAAAAAGAGAATCACTCAAAGTGCAGGAAGTTCAGGGGTGTATGCAATGCATCTCGTGACTCGTGAGCTTCGTTCCATTGAATCCTCCTAAGAGCTCAACATTTCTTCCTTCGGTATGCTACTCGCAGTTTTTATCTGTTTGTCATTGTAATTGCAGCTTTTGATTACTCTTCCCAGCAATTTGTTACAGTAGTTCTACGTTTCCTGTCGCTGATTCTTCGCTTTATTTCCAACGTGTAGAGAAGCTAGATCACAACCGTAGAACGATTCAAATTTTCGTGTCCCATTCTGTTCATGCTTTTGAACTGGACGCCGTAAAATGGTTCCTTTGTTTTTCGTTTATAAGTCCCCAGATCTCTGTAGGAATAGATTTGAATCATCCTAGACCCTAAGGGGATTTGACTATCTATGAAAAAGGTGAATTATATGCCAGATGAAATCGTCTTACATGACGGTTAAAGTACAACGCCAGGCTTCTCACGAGCAGTCGCTTGATACTATACATCAGACACTCATTTGAGACGGCGAGCTTTTGTAGGATTCTGAGACAGAGATCACAATGGAGTTTAACTTCCCGGAATTCTCTTCCTCTGTTGACGGTTTCGAGGACAATAGCCTCACTCACCCAGCCATTTCATATCATTCCCCAAATCTCTGTAATGCAGTCAAAATCGATCAACCTCCCGTTGTTTCCAACTCTGCAGAAATGACCTCTCTGCCGCACCAACCCGAACCCATGTATTATGTACCATCTGTTCCCATTAACCTCGATGCAGACCTGAATCTTCCATCAAGAGATACAAGACCCAATTTAGAGATGCTTCGCCATTCGACAAGCTCCAGCGAAAGTGCGAATATAAGGGGGGGCTCTCTTTCCCTCTCAGATCACAGCAACTCAATGGATCCTGTTCTCAAATACGTCAATCAGATTCTCATGGAAGAGAAAATGGAGCAGCAACCATGGGTGGTTCCCAATATCGTGGCTCTACGGCACGCAGAAAAGTCCTTGTATGATGCACTTGGCAAGAAATACCCAGATTCCCCCGAGCCAACCGAAGGGGTTGATACCAATCAGGTCATTAACAGCTCAAGCTGGAATCCTTGGGGAAGAAGAAGTGATCAAGGCAGTAACGGCACTACCATCACCAGCTCCAACTCTTGCCGTCCTCTGGATCCTAATTCACATGACGACCCGGAAGGAAACAATTATGCTTCCATTCATGCCAAAAGTCCTGGGGACGTGGTCTTGCAGTCAAACGTGGATTGCAAATTTCAGTCCTCTGTCAATTCTGTAGACAGCTTGCCTAATTATGGGGATAACTTTTGTTACTCGGTTCCAAGTGAGGTCTTAATTAGTCCAATCTTCAACAACAATGAGTCTGTCGTGCAATTTAATAAAGGGTTAGAGGAGGCCAGGAAGTTCATCCCTGGTGGCATTCATATAACTATCGGTCAGGAGAAAGATGGATTGGCTCCAACCATCAGAGACAAGGAAGAAATTGGCATCAAAGGGAGCCATCAGTCAGAGAATGGGTCCAGGGGAAGAAAGAATCATGAAATCCATTATGCAAGGTCCGAAGAAGGGCCGGCCAACAAGCAGTCGGCTTCGTACAACGAAGACCCTGAGCTTTCAGATTTGCTTGAAAAGTTGTTGCTCAGCAACAAAAATGGGGGGCTTCTATCATTAGAGTGCAAATCGGAGAAGTTAAGTGAAATCAAGGATCCTCAAGATCCTAATGGTACTGGGGGTCATAGTAATAAGAAGCGAAACGAGAGCACATTGGATTTGAGGAGTCTTCTGATTCTTTGTGCACAAGCTGTCTCTACTAATGACTTCAAGACCGCTCGTGGACTGCTGAGGCAAATAAGACAAGATTCATCCCCCTCCGGTAATGGCTCCCAAAGGGTAGCCCATTACTTTGCCGATGCTCTGGAAGCACGCCTTGCAGGCAGTGCTGGTAGAAGTCAAGCATTTTACTATTCAGTTATCCAGAAGAGATCAGTAGCTGATAAGTTGAAAGCATACCAACTTGAATATTGGGCCTGTCCACTCCCGAAATTCCAGATCCTCTTCTCAAACTACATGATTTTGAAATCAGCAGAAACAGCAAAAGTGCTCCATATCATAGACTTTGGTATTGATTATGGTTTCCAATGGCCAATCCTTATCCAAGAGCTCTCAAAGAGAACCGGAGGGGTTCCAAAGCTGCGAATCACTGGAATAGAACTTCCGCAACCTGGATTTCGTCCCAGTGAAAAAATTGAGCAAACAGGTCACCGTTTGGCCAAGTATTGCAAGCGCTTTAATGTACCTTTCGAATTCCAAGCGGTAGCATCAGCGAGCTGGGAATGTATCAGAGTTGCAGATCTAAAGATTCAAAGTGACGAGGTGGTTGTCGTGAATTGTCTTGCTCGATTTGAGAATCTCTACGATGAGACAGTTGAGATAAACTGTCAGCGGGATATGGTATTAAACCTGATCGGGAGTATAAAACCTCGAATCTTTATTCATGGTATAAGAAATGCATCCTACAACACGCCATTTTTCATAACAAGATTCCGCGAGGCTCTTTTTCACCTCTCTGCGATTTATGATGCGTTTGACACTACCGTAGTTCATGACAATGTACAGAGGTTGGTTCTGGAGAGAGATGTCTGGGGACGAGACATAATGAATATTGTGGCATGTGAAGGTATGGAGAGGGTTGAGAGGCCCGAAACATACAAGCAGTGGCAAGTTCGCCTTACCAGGGTTGGTTTCCAGCAGCTTCCTCTGGATCGGGAGTTGATAAAGAAGGCTAGGGCTAAGTTAAGTGGAAATTACCACAAGGATTTCAAGCTTAAAGAAGAAAACAACCGGATGCTACTTGGTTGGAGGGGCCGAATAATTTCCGGTTGCACCTGTTGGTTATCAGCATAGGTTATTCCGAAAGCATGTTTTCTATCATAATAAGCCATGACAAGAGAGATTCTTCCTGAATTGCCAGGTAAGCATCATGCACGAGAGACACTGAGGTGCTGCTCATTTTCCTATCTCATCTATATATGCTTGCTTTACATTTCCGTGCATCAGCAAGTTAGCTTCTGTTTGTATAATCATTTGATTCTTCCTTGCAGATCATAAGAAGAAGCCAACACAGTAGAGTCAAATCTTTTGAAGGTCAAGTGTAATTGCCATAATTCATCTCAACAGAAGATGTTCCAGGAGAAGGATCTCAGCCCAATGCTGTTTGGGGCAGAAGTACGATAGATAAAACCTATTTAGCAAGAGGATTTCAATCAAAGAGTTGGGGTTGTTTCGTGGAAGACATCTTTATCAGTCTGTGTTATACATGTAGTGCGGTGCCAACTCCATAAGTTTATATGTTGCAGAGGCATATAACCTCTGCTTCTTGCTTGTGGTTAGGGTGAAAGAAGTTCGATGCAATTTTTGCTTTACTTCTCTGAACAAATGGAATCGTTTCTTGGCTCTTCCATAGCACAGCATTGGCATTAGATTAAACAATTTCTGTTATTTTTGCTAGTTTTTTTTTGTCAGTCATGTATGTTCGCTATGAGTTCAGCTGTTTCATTTTTTTAGGTTGACTTGATTGCCTTTATCTTGAAGTAAAATGTAAGTCTTTGATTTACTTTCACAACCTGACCTCCGAATGTTATGGACAGCCTTTTCTTGGAACTTTTGGAATCATGTACTTCATCTCCTCCGTGTTTAAACCATTTTGACCGATTCTTGTAACTGGAGCGAACCTCTTACTGGTTCAACGTGTCTTTCCGCTCATTTGGGTTTCAAGAAAATCATATTTTACAGCTGCCCTTGAGTTCGATTGTCACATGTCCCTGTCCATCCTTAAGTAAACAACTGCTTCCAATCATCACTTTCACAGAAACTCAGAAGCAATCAACTTTGACAAGGCCAAGTACCAATGAAAGATAATGGAGCTTTGACCTAGAGTCGGTCCTTATATTGGATTAACTAATGGAAGATACGACCTCATACGCTTAGATCCACTGAGTCGAGTTCCAACGTAAGTAGGCTGCAGTCCATGATTTGACCATAACGGGTTAGGTGCCTTCAATTTCACTACCCGAAGCACAACCCAGAAAAATGAGATTCAGTCAGTGAGGGAGAAGTCTATACTAGTGCAAGAATTAATGCCATTTCAGATTCCAGATTTCTTGAAGTGCTGATCTGTTTCTCGTTGACTGGATTAATGAAGTTTGCAGTCTCCAAGGGTATGTTGGTAAAATGCCAATTCTGATAAGGGCCAAAAGGATTTCCAATTGAAATGTCACATGTGACGGCACTGGTAAAATCCAAAAAGCAAATTCGAGATTCTCGCATGTCTCAAGAATATCTCAATAAGTAGGACGTAGTAATTATTCCAATGAGGCACACATTCAGTACGCTTAAAAAGAAAGATTCAGCCAAAATGATTACTCATTAGTTGCCTGGTCCCAAGATTTTCTGCAGATGAGACTTTCCTAGAATCCAGCTTAGTGTGCTGCAAGATTTGCAATTTCCTACTGATCGTTCGACAAAGTCAATCTCATCTTGCTGGTACAAATTCTAATCTACTTCCCCCTCCTGTTATTGCTGGTTTTGAGAACCATAAGAGTTAAACATCATAAAAACATCAAGAATGAGATATGACGGCAACTTAACAGTCATTTCAGAAAGGACAAATCGAATATGGGTGGACAATTCTTGGTGCCATATCAACTAGTCTATTGACTTACGAAAATCTTTTAGGCCTCAAAATAGCAGCCATTCACTGAATTGGGAAAAATTATCCTTTTAGAATATTTTCCTCTTTGGAGGCTATTATCAAATAAATACAAGTAACCACAACGGTTTGACATTTCAGCCAAAAAAATAATAATAATAACAGTTCCACATCCGACATGGTCTAAATGTGGTGCATCTGTTTGTGCAGATGGTCTTCTCACTTGACACCAACATTAGAGATCAACTTGCTGACAAATTTTGCAAATCCCTACTTCAGTTAATGACAATATATGAAAATAATGGAATTTAATAACATGGAACCATTGATAGTCTGAAAATTTGTGACCATTGCTGTAAATTTATCAATCAGGGAAATTATATGGGACAAGATATTGAATGATGGAGCTGAGAACGTGCCTTTCCTTAATAAAAGACGGGAACATATCATTTCCTGTTGAAGCAAAAGCGGATTAGGGAAGAGGCATTTTCAAATCCCGGTTTGCCATCCATCAATTATGCAAAAATGCTACAAAAAGATGTTGCCGTTCCACGCTGTGACAAACTCAGAAGCTACGGAGCCATTTCTCAATTTAGCAACAAGAAGCAATAACTGCCCGGCCAAAAAATAAAGAGCAATAATTGTTATTAGCCAACGTTTGATTGGATATTTATCATTCCAGTTCCGAAAGCGACGCGATAGCTTGCTCTTTGCCTGTAACTCGACACCGGCGGCTCCCGGTTACTCTTTAACAAAAATATGGAAAATAGCGTGTGCAGGTCTTGGTCCAAAAGGATGGGTCATACGGCAAGACTATGAGAATAAAACCCTAATTGATGGTTGAAAGACAAACAACTTTTTGACATTTTCAAATTCAGGTGAGGAAAAAAAAAACGGGGGTGGGAAGATCAAGGAAATCTTTCTGACCGAGGGCGCATGTGCAGGCGGAATCAAGAAGATGCTCATAGGTCATCAAAGACCAAAAGGAAAGGCAAAACCCAGACCAATTAAATAAAGAGAGGGAAAAGCATAGATCTGCACAGTAGATTGTCAGCATCAATAAACCCCCCACTATCTTCAAAAGTTCATTGAATTGGGTCCGAAAAGCCTCAGGATTTGCTTATCCAATCTTGCTCATTAAGTTTCGGGATTAAATTAATCATAGTTGAGATGTGACGAAGCAAGTGGGTGAAAGGGAAAGCCATGAAATTATGGAGCAGTAGCGGGAAGAATTATTATCTTTTGATATCTACCTATGAACCCTCCTTTACTTACCTAAGTTTCCAGAGCATCTTACGGTGCGTTCACACTTGCCCAATAATTGGTCAAATATCTTGATCGTCAAGAAACTTTTTTCTCTCTCTCTCTCGGTCGCGCGTACAGGTATTTCGCACACCGATACATTAGAAAATTCAAGACAGTCACCCAAGACAAAAGTCAATTGTTTTATTCATATTCCCACACAAAGACATCAGCGTCACCAATCACTGACTGGCTTATATCGCCGAGGGCAAAAACCTGTGAGCATGGAGAGGTGGCGGCTTTCCGTGTCTCACTTTTGAGATGTTTCCTTGAAGTTTCTGTACACCATGGGGTGGCTCTCCGTCGCTATTGTCTTCCCCTCCCCTCCCCTCCTTTCCTCTACCTCGTGAGGGGGTATATAACTCAAGAATCAAGCCTTTCACATTAGTCAATAGGCTTCAGTTTGTCCTTTCAGTTTCAGCACGGTATATTCTCTTGCTTTCTCAAGGTATTCCTCTCTCTCTCTCTCTCTCTCTCTCTCTCTCTTTATGATGAAAGCTTTATCGTTCCTGTTCCTCCGTTCTCTTCTTTTTCGGGGGAGTTGATCTAAATCTGCGGGTTTTGTGTAGCGTGTTGGCAATATTATGTGATGTCTGATTCACTTGGATTGCTTGAATTTGTCTGCTTTTACCCTTCTGCTTAGTGTTGGTGTAGGCGTTGTTGACTTGGCTTCACTTGCCGTGTTTTTGCTTCTGTGTAGATACTGAGTTTTTCCCTTGTTTAACCAAACATTCAGGGGAAGATTTTGCAAAGCTGACACCCGAAAAATTGGAGGGTTGATTGCAGGGAGAGAGAAAGAGGAAAAAGGGGGGGGCCTTCTATTCACTTTTTTTCTTGCCCTTCTTCTTTTTCTCAATCATTTGCAAGCCATCGTCTTCTGGGTTTTTCTGGGTTAGGTTACTATGGAATCCCTTCTCACAGAACATTCTAGTTCGTTGAATGGGTTTAAGTTTGACCGCAGATCGATTTCGATCCGCTCAAATTGTAATCTCATTAATGGGTTCAAACGTGATGCCGAACCCGACAACCCCGTTTCCAGTGCATCTAGCTTGGAGGTGGAATCCCCAGAAGATAGTGATACCTCCAATTCGATTCTCAAGTTCATAGGGGAGATGCTCATGGAGGAGGACTTGGAGGAGAAAAACTGCATGTTGCAGGATTGCTTGGCCGCCCTCCAGGCCGAAGAAAAAAATTGGCGTGATGTCCTCTACCAGAAGGATACCCCTTCATCAGAACATTCATCGCCTTCCCTTAATCAAAACTTCGCGAGTAGATATTATTATTATTCCCCTGAAAATAGCAATTCCGATGATTGTTACAACTGTGCAGCTGTATCAAACCATGTTAAGTTCAATGGTGCTCATGAGCAGGGTAATTGCAATGCCTCTTGTGCTGCTGTGATTGATTCTCCTTCTAGCTCCTATCTGGATCTTGACTCATATAGTGGAATACAAGCAGCTAATGAGCTCCTTTTAAGTCGGAATACTGATATACTTGGTGTGGGGAGTAATCGGACAGTGTTTCCGGAACCAAAAGAAGTAGTTGATCATACTGGGTCAGAGGGTGAGGGAAGTCAATGTTCTCCCAACAGGGAAAAGAAAAGTCACGGACGGGAAGAGGAAGAGTACCAACAAGGAGGACGAAGTAACAAACAGTCAGCTATTTTCGTGGAAGAAGAGTTTGATGAACAAACAGCTTTGTTTGACAAGGTCTTGCTTTGTCAAGGTGGAATAGGTGACCAATTATGCGCTCTTCACGATAACCCAGAAAAGCAAGAAAATGAAGAGTTGCCATGGAATGTTCCTACAAAAGGATCCAGTGGTAGCAGCAGCAGTAGCGGCAACAGCAGTGGCAAAACATCACGAAGGAGGAAAAAGGGGAGTGGTGGGGATATGGTGGATCTGTGGACCTTTTTGACTCAATGTGCACAATCTGTGGCAAGCAATGATCATCGAAGTTCACATGAACTGCTCAAACAAATCAGACAGCATTCTTCTCCCTATGGCGATGGCACCCAGAGGCTGGCCTATTATTTCGCCAATGGCCTTGAAGCACGTTTAGTAGGCACAGGGACACCATCCTATTCGGTGCTCCTAGGTAATGGCGCATCTGCTGCCGAAATCCTCAAATCCTACCAGGTCTTCGTCCAAGCGTGCCCCTTTAAAAGGATGTCGAATTTCTTTGCAAACAGGACAATCATGAAAAGGGCTGAGCAAGCACGCAGGCTTCACATTATTGATTTTGGCATTCTCTATGGCTTCCAATGGCCCTGCCTTATTCAACGTATCTCAAGAAGAGAAGGTGGCCCTCCCAAGATCCGCATGACAGGTATCGAGTTCCCGCAACCTGGGTTTAGGCCCTCGGAGAGGGTCGAGGAAACTGGGCGACGATTAGAGAAGTATGCCAAGAGATTCAACGTGGACTTCGAGTACCAGGTGATTGCGAAAAAGTGGGAAACCATCCAATTAGAGGATCTGAAGCTTGAAGGAGACGAGATGACTGTGGTCAATTGCTTGCACAGGTTGAAGAACCTGGCTGATGAATCAGTGTCGATGAACAGTCCGAGGGATGCAGTTTTGAATCTGATAAGAAGGATTAACCCGGATATATTCGTCCATGGGGTGGTCAACGGCTCCTATAATGCTCCTTTCTTTGTCACGAGGTTCCGGGAAGCGCTGTTTCATTTCTCTTCGCTGTTTGATATGTTTGATGTGAGTTTGCCTCGGGAGGATCCCCAGAGAATGCTCTTTGAGAAAGAGGTATTTGCCAGAGATGCGATGAATGCCATCGCATGTGAAGGCTTTGCCAGGGTCGAGAGGCCCGAGACATACAAGCAATGGCAGATTAGAAATATGAGAGCAGGCTTTAGGCAGATTCCGTTGGATGATGAGATATTTAGGAAAGTGAAGAAAACAGTAAAGATACAGTACCACAGGGATTTCATCGTAGATCAGGATGGATGTTGGATGCTCCAGGGATGGAAAGGTAGAGTGATCCATGCACTCTCGTGCTGGGTACCCGCTTAGGGATTGGGCTAGAATAGTGTGTGCTTTTAAAGTATATTTGTATCTATTCTTTATAGATAGTCTTTTGCTACAAAAAATGATGCCATGTAAATCCTAGTTCCTTATTGCTGGGCCTATTGCAGAATATTTGAGCAGATGTAATGTAAATAGCTTCTTCATTTTCATTTCTAGCTAAGGACAAGACTATCATGAGCTTTTGTTCTCCTATCATGTGATTCAGGATTATATTTCATGTTTTCGTCAGGTTTTTGGCTTCGACCCCTTCATTCGCCTCACGACGTAGCTGACCTAGACAGTATAACGAACGGGAAGGAAGATGGCATTGGTCTAATGGATCTTTGCTTCATTTTAAGAGCCCTCGATAAAGCCAATCGAAGGAACGCTTTCGAGGCCTTCTCATTCGTCCATACTAAGCCCGAATCTGGTAGAAGTACATAAAGCAAATGATCAGGTCACAGTGCTTTAACGACATACCCACATACCACATCTCAAATAAACTCAATAGTTTAGCCAATATCCACAATTTAAGTATGTCGAGGGAAGACAAAGATGCTTAATTCTCTGCATTTGATTGACCTCTCTGTCTCTCCCTGTTTCAGAAAACCATGATAGAATTACAGAGCAATAGGGCAAAGAAATTCTCTAAAGTAGAGATTTGGCATTACACCCTGCGCAAACAAAAGGTTCTCGATTCTCTTCTGGCCACATAGACGGTTCTGTTCAAAAGCACCCAGTGCGTGTTTGTCTGCGGATGAAGAGAGAGAGTGGCCCAAAACATTTGCTCCTTTTTGGGTTTCACAATGCTTACGACTATGACAAGAATACAACTGCGCTTTAATTCTATCAATCAAGAGACAGAGACGGGGACAACAAAATCAATGAGCATCATAAGACAATACTTCATATATTCTTATTTTTCTTCTTGACCCTTAGATCGTCTCAGAATATTCCAATCTAGCTTTTCTCGTTTTGGCTTCTTGTGAAAACTTCGACTACCAGCAGGCGATGACTGTTGATCACTTTGCATGGTTCTTGGTGATTCACTGGGATACGGAGCGTCTGCTATGACTTCAGATTGCTTTCTTTTAAAGTCTTCATTCCCTTCAGAATCCTGTTTATTAAAGCTAACAGGTTCTTCGCCATTCATTGCAGACCCATTATCCCTGAGGCATTCAGAAGAGATATTGGATGTCAATGTACATTCTACGAGGTCTTCTCAAACACAAACGTTACTCTTGATTCTGAGACAGCAATTTCCCCATTGGCTCAGACGAGTATTTCTGAAACTCGGAACCAAGTGGCATCACCAAAATTGCATCTTGCTAACAAACCTACTTTAAAGACAAATTCTAGCCCAAGTGTCTCCTCATCCACAACGCTAGTACTTCTTGATGAGATATGAACCATCCGTATCATATCTAGAAAGAAAAGGGGGAGGGGGCAAAGCTCTCTCAAATTAAAGTTTGCATAATTTGCAATATGTATGGGGAGAAAAGAATAACAGGAGCAGGGGAAATCAAGTTTTTTATGAAGCAGTTTGTGAATTCTACAACAAGTCTCCCTTCTTGGATTTTGCCTTAGATCATCAATCTTGTTTGAAACCCTAAGACGGAAATGTTTCAGCTCATCCACACAATACACCCTAAATGGAAAACATGCACTAGGTCGGATCCACATGCTTTGTGATAGCAGCAAGAATGACAAAGCAACCTCATGAAAAGACTGCAAAACATGCATAAGAATTCTCTGATTTGCTGGACAACTTTGTGAAGAATTAACAAAGAGAAAATGAACAATATCCAGATCTAGTACACAATCCTCATACCTGAAGGAAGATCCTTCACTTTGAGGACCAGAAGATGTCACTGGAGCATCTGGCTGACGAGGATTTGCCGCCTCTTCATTCATTTTCTAAGGACAAGACACTTTGATATGAACAAGAAACCAAGACTAGAACTACAACTCATCAGGCTATTCAGATTCACTACTTACATCTACAGAAGGATTAAAACACTGGAAAGACATTCGTCCAATGACTGCTCCAGGATGAGGATCGCCTTCCATTATGACAACGCTGCACCATTTATAAGAATCAAAACCGATTAAGCAAGTAAACAAAGGAGTCAAAACATAATTCATCGTCACAGCAAGGAAGAGGTGCTCAATAGACCTAATGTGATATCACACCTTATTTGCATCACACCTCTAGAACAACCCTAAACATAGAGAGATGATCAGAATCAAACAGAAAGGCCACATTGCACCCACACAATTCCATCAGCAATCTTTTAGATGCCTGTAGTTATACTAAGAAAAAAATTATCATAGCATATTGAAAGACTATGAGAAATGGCGATAGACATTTTCATGATAAACACCATATATTTGTCTGAGGCAGTCCTGATATCTTATAGCCATGAAAGTCACAATTCGTGGGATATGCCTTACAATTTAGTCAAAGTTAACTTTATAATAATTCTTAAGTGTTGAAGAAAACATTTGGATGAGTCAGTTACCTAAATGTCTTATAGATACTGCACAAAATACCCAAGCATCTGCAGCCGAGGTAAGACATTAACCCCTCTTAAAAGCAGGTTCAATAGGTTCATGAATTTCTCAGTCATCCTTGTAGAAGCATCGCTCAACCAAATTGAAAGCATAAAAGTAATTGATCATACTACTATACAAAAAAAGGCTATTAAAGTTGTGCTATGTTGATACAGGCTGGTGGGTTTGGTAAAGAGTTCATCTTTTTTAATTCTGTTTTCTTTGTTTCCTTCACTTTCTTTTGTTTTCATAAATCCATTTATTTCCTTTCACGTAAGAAAGTTGTATAGCTTTTGGTATATCCTGGGACAAGCCCCATTAGGGCCATGGTCGGTTAGACAAATTTCCTTATTTGAAAAAATGCCATGGTTCGTTCTTTTATTGTTTTTTATCCTTTCATTAAATGTTCTTTTAAGCATGGAACCAAATGTTTAGCTAAGCTTACTTTTTTCTTCAATTATTCTCATCTACTTCTTCGGTTGGCACAATCCATAGTGGGGAGCGTCACACATCCTCGCAACCAAAAGGTGTAGGGTACAGACACGCATGCTTTATATTCACAATTTAATTATGTAACGCGATTTAACATTAAAATCAATGATCGAAGCAATGATTATCCTCACCACCAAAATGTGAACAAAAACTTGCGAATGAATAGGGTGCGATGATCCTGGCGGCAAAATAATCAAACAAAACTTATCGGAAGAAGATATCAGCCACAATGCGCCAGTTTTTTCACTACTTAGCATATCAGTTAAGGGTTTGGAGAGAACCATGAATAAAAATGTCGAATCTAAGAAGTGAATATGTCTGAAAAAATTGTCGTATCTAGGAAACTAGTGTAACCCAAAGGAATCCTCTAGAGGCAGCATTCAAACAATTCAAGTTCGACATCATATCAACAATACAACGGATCAAGCAGTGCAAATAAGCCTAACAAGAATTCCAACATATGAATGGATGACTGCAATCAAATAAGCCAATTCGTCCCCTAAACGTTATCAACAATCAATCAGAGCAATTCCTCGGACGTACCATTTCTTCCGAACTGAAGCAGAGGAAAGGAAGTCCCCATTAGCTTCCGCTTCAACCTCCTTCTTGGGTTTCTCCTCTCTCGCGGCCGCCCTTTGCATGAACTGCCCAAGAAATCAACCCGTGAACAGCAAGAACCGACATTTATTAGCCAAGCCAACCGCGCGGCCATAACCCCGACTGGGTTTTCCCGGGACGGGCCTCGCGCACTCGAGAAGCTTGAGCTCGGGGATCGTTACCTTCAAATTCTTCAAGGTGCTCGAGAGCTCGCGCTTCGCCATCCCGGCTACCAGCTCGCCCAGATTCACTCGCCGAGAAGAGGCGGAGAAAACGGGGAAACGCCGAAGCGACGCCGCAAAAGGGCTTCTTCTAGGGGCGAGGTCGTGTCGAGAGCCGGTCGGAATCTCGTCGGAACGGCGGACGATTGATCAGAAAAGGGAGGGAAGCCTTCTGTCTCCTTCGGGAGCCGCGGAGAAGACGAAGCAAAGAGCGCTCCAACCCTCGCTGGCGGCTGGTCGTGCAGGCTGACTATGTTTTGGTTTGGTGGACTTGGCCCATTTTTTCACGGCCCAACCCGAGAGGGGCCCGATTTAGTTTTAGTTTTCTGCAAATTTGTATTTATTGGATCTAGCTGGATTGACCAAGACCATCTTACGACATCGATACAGAGTGATTTGTCGACTTTTCGTTGGGTATTCATACGCGACCCATTTCTTAATAACCATTTGAATATTTCCACTTCGATTTTCTTTAATTTCCGGTCTTTAACGGATCGAGGACGGATTGAAATTAAGATCGGACACCCTTACGATTGAACAACGTCAAATTTTGTTCAAGAGAACTTATCAAATTTGGGCTGGCTTAATCAGGAAAGCGAAGCCCGAAAAGAAAATAAGCAATGTCTACACCTGTCCAATGGAATATTGGGTTTGGCAAGCCCGGTTAGGTCTAATTCCGTACAAAAGACTGACCGGTCCCTTGATCACCCCTAATCCAGCTCATATGGAACTGGTAAGGACTAAAACTTGCCCGGTGTAAAGGTGATGCCACAGAGCCACCGGGCCATTGGGCATCGTCTGATCGAATTGTGACTTTGTTAGTGAGCTTAAAAAACTCCTTCGATTGCCGATGTGACCAATGCATGTCAATTCCATTATAATGAAGAAATTTATTTGAAGATGCTAATTCCTGAGTCCATCAGACTAAAAAAAAAAAAAAAAAATGGCTCCTCCTGCTTACAGTTACAACTGCCTTTAGACTTGGAACTTTTGCCGGTTGCTATAAAATAGATTTGGCTTATTTATCAAGACTTGTTTGCCTTTCAATCATATGTTGCAGACTTATAATATAAACATTGCAAGTGTCATAACTTTTGTACGAAACTTAGCTCTAACTTTTTTTTTTTTTCCATCACTTGAATACCACATTGATTAAAGTCATTCATTTAAGTGTCTTGTTTGGTCGGAAAATCTAAGGTGACATTAATCTAATATGAACCGTCCGACATGATTAGTCAGCAAGTGAGTGCATATGGCGTTGTACGGCCCATCTGCTTGACACAAATTAACAAATTGGGACAAAATTAATAATTTTGTTCGAACCCTAATCTCGATTGAGGAAATTGGTCAAAATTACCGTAAGAGTTAGGCTTGGAAACTTAAAATAAAAAGAAAGAAAGCCTAAGACCCTCAGTCCAAATAAATCAGAAAATGTCTCCTTCTCCTCATTGTAGTGCTCGTGAAGTGAGAGAGGAGAAAATAGACAAGGCGAACCACATAAAGAAGAAGTGCAAGGCTACGAGGAGTCAAATTACTTTCCTTTTTTAGCGTCCGATAAGGATTCTAACCCTTTATTCATCCAATCCAAAGAATTTTCGGAGTTAAAGACATAAATTTAGAGCTGCCTGAATTCTGAATTGAGAAATTCAATTTAGGAGTTATTAAGCTATGATGGTTTAGGGTATCATAGAGCCACGAGATCTATAAAAATAGATTCCAAATTACGGTTTGGTTTAAGCGAATTTCTAAAATTTCGTGCACGAGCTATACACAGCGGACAACAATAAGTGAGTGCTATAGACAAGTTTATCATTAGCACATAAGAATCATTTTATCATATATTAAGCTCAATTAAGTCGATTTATAATTAAGGTAGCATTTTACTTGATTTTGATATCGTTTTCATTTAATTGATAGGATGACGAGTTTGTCGTCTCAGGTGGCTTTTGTTGTTTGGTTTTGCAACCCCAACTAAGTGGTACTCATCACTTATTTGAACTTGTAAACTTGTGTTTTAAAAGTGATAGAGATTTGATATATTATGGATTATGAAATATCATTTTTGTTGTATAAAATTTGAATGGGACATTTAACTACTCCTTGGTTGGGATAAGAGCACCACAAACATTTCATACAATGTTCACTTGATTATCATGACTTTTTTTTTCAAGCACTTGCACCCCATAACTTCTAAAAACCATTCACTTGAGTGCGATGTGCCATAACATTTTATGAATGATTACCCAAGTATTGGAAATTCGATATGGAAGCACTCAAATAATCAATTGAAAAGTTGTAGGACACTCTAAGTAATCGAAAAAAAAGGTTATGACAATCAAGTGAGTAACTTATATAAATTATGTATTCAAGGGATCAAAATGATTTTTATAGCACTCAAGCAAGTGTCGAGATGAACATTTGGTTTTTTGTAAATGATTTGAAAATCGACTTATGAAATGTATTGTGAAAGGTTTTATATATATATATAAAATACAAATTTGATTTGTGAAATGAATTCTAAAAGGATTTGAGAAATACTTTCACAAAGATATTTTGACCGATAAATCGAGTTGCGAAAAGTTATTTCTTTAGTTTGTGAAATTAATTTATAATTTGGATTCTAGATTGGCTATGTGGATTAGTAGAGAATAATTTAGTAGTTGACACTCATTGTCGCTACTTAACCAAACGCCTCATGAAGAACGATCATTTAACAATTACATCGAATGATGGGAAAGAAGCAGTGGACTCTCTTTTATTTTCCTTTTATTTTCCTTACAAAGATAAGTGGTTAGACGTACATCGGCAAAGGTAAGGGAGGCGTGTACAGAGGTGAAAGTACAGGTCTTAATATGGTCTATCGTTCATTTCGCTCCAACTAGGCTTCCACTGATGTCTCAATAGCAACCTCCCCTGAATACTTGACGCTTTCGGAATTCTTGTCAGCTTCCCAGAGCTCTGGCAGTGCCTCCCAAATATTATGGATGCTCTCTAATGCGTAGTCAACCCCCTTGGTTCGGTGAGCGGTGCCAACCTACATACATCGATGTTATGCAGACAGAAAATTTTGAGGGTTTTTCTTTATGGTGATCATCAATGCATAATCCAGGCAAAAATCTTTATGCTATCAGTAAGGAATGACAAGCAATGACTCAGATTTTCCATCGATAGCCTACCAGCACCGTATGAAGTCCCAATTGTTTCCCAGTCTGTAAGTTGCGGACGTTATCATCAAAGAACACCTGAAATAAGAGAACTGCAATGTTATAAAATGATTTTGCAAGGTTTGTAACGGAGCAAATCATGGTGATTCAGACCTCGTCAGATACTATAAGCCATCCAAAATTCAAAATGACAATAACAGATCTGAAGTACCCAGCTTTGTAAGTAAAGACCACATTTGACAAGGGAGACAAATGAAATGAGTTGTTTTGAAAGGTAAAGTCATGTCTCTTACCGTTCGCTGAGGGTTTATGTTAAGAATCTTAAAAGCTTGCTCAAATGCCTCCTCAAATGGCTTGCAAACAACTGAAGGTTTAGGAAGCATCACACCCGCATTAACACCGACAGAGCAAGCACCAATAAGAGAGGCTTCATCGCCGGAAACAGACCTCGTTTGCAGGCATGTCAAATTACCGTCTTTCTCATCAGGTGAAGCAGTACTTTTATCAGGAGGATTTAGAGTCTCAAAGCATACGATCCCATCAAAGCAGTCCTCCAATCCAAGCCTCGCAAGAGCTCTAGCAGCGTGAGCTTTGTCTGCGTTGGTAAATATCTAAAGAAACAACCAAATTCACAAGGAAAAGGCTCTGATCAGCAAACAACCCGGTAATAGAATCCTTCTTCCTAAAGAATTTAGTACGAGACCATAGAACTTACACACTTGCGGATCGGAAGGCTCTGTAAAAGATGTCTTAATACAGGGTCAGGCTTCAATAGATCGTATGGCAATGTCCCGTGAACAAAACTGTGAAAAATACATAATATAACGACTTTACTGCACAAACCAAAGAAATACAGCTAAAAGGCAGCCCAAGAACAAAGGAAAGGGAAAAGTTAGTACCCATGACAGTCATCGTAGTCAAAATTATATCCAAGTGCCTGTAATCAATTAAAGCCCAGAATAAATCACTCGTTAGCATAATTCACTAAGAAGTACACAAAGATGACAGCTCGATGAAATTAAAAGGTCAGGCGCAAACCTTCAAACCAGCCATAGTCGTCCCATAATCCTTGTAAAGTGATAGACACAATTCTGGAACTTTACTCTCCTCGATATGAAGCTTGTGCAACATATATTCTACAGACAAGAAAATTTAAGGAAGAACATTTGTGAGGAACGCATATTAACTCAAAGCAAATTCGAGAATTTCAATCACTGAATATGTTACCTTGAATGTTCTTGGTAATCCGCCTTGACAGTCCAGAACTAGGTGGATACAAAGTGTCATCCAGATCTGTAATTTGAGTAATCACCAACATGTAAATTTATGGCATCGGCCAAGTCATCGCAACTTGGCTAGAAGAAAATCAAAGATGGAATTAGAGTGTTTAAGGAAGAAAGCATCAACCCCTGATAAAAGAAAACTCACCAAATAACAAGCACTCGTATTTGGGTTCTGGAGCCTGCTGGTACTTGTTTTCGAAATCCATGTTCTGAAAATACAGAAGGATGGAAACCTGAACAGAACCCACGCAGTAAAATCGAATCAGACAACAGCGCAATCGGAGTTTAGGTAACTGCCGAAACGCAAAGACCGATTGCTATGTTTAAATTGGACGTTCCATGAGATTATCCTCTCTGCATATAAATTCAAAACCCCAAAAAACAAAAGAACAAATAAAAGCTCGCACAAGATCGTCCATTTTCCCCTGAAGATCACGGAAAAAGAAAACACTCAAAGTTTCATTGAAGACTAGCGGAGACAAGCACAAATTTTTAGTATGAAAGCGAACTGATTACTGGGCTGCAGTCTCTCGACCGTTACAATAACCAGCAGATCTAAATCTCGAGGGTACCTCACCAAAACATCGACAAGAAAGCACAATGTAGCCACTACAAAGAACAGATCTCCTCCAACAAAAACAGAAAGCACGGCGTCACATACGAGAGTTCCCAAAAAAAAAGCAACCTAAAACCCACGCGACATAACCGGGAGCGAGCATTACCCCAGAAAAAATTGCAGAGAACACGAAGGATGCTTCGGAACAGAGAAACGTAACTTGACCACAACAAAGGAGAGCGCTTTAATGGACGGAGGGGCCAAGGAGAGGATAACAGGGAGTGAGAGGGCCCGTTTAAATAGGCCGGACGTGACGCCTGGCGAAAAGGTACCTGGATGGAAAGAAACGAAATTCGTAACGACTCAATACAGGAGGAAGCATCTGCGAAGTGGGTTTCTTTCTTCCTTTCTCATTCATTTTCGTCATTCAATCTAGAAGCAACGCAAAAGTAGGTGCAGTAATCTTCTGACTTTCCCATTGGCCGTGCGAGACGCATTAAAGAACGACGCGTTCCGAGTTCAAGGGAATCTCTCTAATTGCGGGACGACTTCAGTTGAACAGAGAGGTTCGGACGCGTGTCACCTCGTTGGGATGGGATCGATGTGTCTTGGGGAGTTTGAACATGGAGGGGGGGACATCACGCGCACGCTTCGCACCGTACGTACGTACGTACATACGTACATACGTAATTTAACAATGAAGAAACACTCTGCAGATAAATATGTCTAGTCATATCACATATCAACCGGGAAATTGTATTTTTTAAAAATCCTTTTCTATAAAAATTAACGTCACGAAGATCTCAAATTAGTATGTTCATAATAAATTTAAACTAAATTGATTTTTTCATCATAAAAAATCCGAACTGCTAGCGTTAAATTTTATTATCAAATTACAGTTGATAAATATACAAAATTGAGATTTTACCATCAGTATATCATATATATCAATTTATAATTTTTTTATATTAATCTAATTTCTTAAAATATGTCATGAGTTTGAGTCCAAAGCGAAAAATCTAAATTTTAGAAATTAAATTAATGAGAGATCAAGTTTCGAAAATTTGATTTCTAAATATGTATTGGAGTTTTCGATCATCAAAGTTGGAAAGACCAACATGTATTTGAAATTGGACCAAATTATGAATTTTTTTTTATGGTGGGATTTCCTTCTTGGTTGTTATTTTTTGACGGACTTCACAGCTTGAAACAAGAAACTCCAGTGTTTGAGATAAAGGTTAAATTTGAAAAGTTTACTCGAGACTTTCAGTTGGACTTTGACTCGATCAACTCTTGGGCACATATAAAAATATTCTACCCCTGGGCACCTTGGGCGGCTATTGTTGATGTACACTAGAGTTACTCGTGGCTTCGCGGAGGGAAATTCGCGATAATTCCATCTTGGCCCTCATTTTTCACGCGTGCAATTAATGAAAAATTTAAGTGTTTGTGGCCAATTAAATTCTTATTGTACGAATTTATGTATAATTTTTTCGTGAGATTGATAAATTATTTAGTGAAGAATTATATGGTAAAACACTGTGTGTATTATTAGATGTATTTGGGACTTGAAAAAACTGAAAATATTTAAGCGACTCAAGTATGGTTGTAATCATCATCATATTGCTTCATCTCTAGTGGAATTCATTGCAACTATGACGGAATTACGTAAATATGTTATCCGATAACTACGTAAATATATTGTATGATATATTTTCTTACTTGGTTTATTTTATTGTTTGATTGCTTGCTTTCGCAACAATTAGTATCAGAGTTAGGCTTAGCTGAGTTGAAGCGAATTGATGACAATAAAAGAAGGAAAAGTGAGAATCGACGGATTTGATGGGAAGGATTTTGGTTTTTAAAGATGCATATTGAGGATTATCTCTATCAGATAAAATTGCACTTGCCCCTATCGGGACAAAGCCAGAGACAATGAAGCAAGCTAATTGGGAATTGTTAAATAGATGAACTTTGGGTATGCGGCCAACATTGGCTTGTAACATCGAGTTTAGCATTAAGAAAGAGAATAGCATTGTGTTTGATGAAAGCCCTCGGACATGTACGAGAAGCCTTTACGATTAACAAAGTCTATTTGATGCGATATATATTTAACTTAAATGTAAGAGCGCATGCGTCTACAGATCATATCAATGAATTAAATATGAATGTTAGCTATGAAGCACGGACACAATCCGAGAGTTTCCACGTCACATCAGACATCCCGACACGTGTCCGGAATTGCAAGAGGCATGGTGGGTTTATGTGGCAAGTTTGCAAGTGCAAAGGTAGAGAGAGTTGTTGAAGAAGGCAATGGAGGGTGGAGGCGAGGGCGAGGGCGAGGGAGCGGAGGTGAGGCTGCAAGTGATGGTGAGGCCGTGACTACAAGGGAGGGCCGGAGAAGAGCAGAGACTAAGGCGTTGAGAGTGCCACAATTGCGACGCCGCAATGGAGGACTGCGATGCTGCGTTAGAGAGCTGAAAGCAAGGCTATGACTATGAAGGAGGAAGGGCTGAAGGTGAAGTGGCGAGCGACTATGACGATGTGATGGACAAGGAGCAGAGATTGAGCAAGGAGAAGAAGGAAGCAGCAGCGGCTAGGGTTTTTGGGTAACTACTTAACTGAGGTTCCTTTTTTTATTTTAGGAAGAAGAGCATAAAAAAGAATTAAAAATGGGGATGTTGGGGAAGGTGAAATAAATGGATGATTTTTTTTCTTTTTTGGAGGAAGAGGAGGGTGGAGGGTGATTTCAACTTTCAAGAAAGGAAGCGACAAGCGGTGGGTGAGGCAAGGCAAGAAATGAGAGGGTGAAATAAATAGGTAGGGCCTATTTACAACACCCCCCCCGAAAAAAAAAAAAAAAAAAAGCACCGCTGAATAGATTTATTAATAAATGAGTCGGGCTACAAAATAAATAAATTGGTGGGCTCAAAAGTGATTTCACAAAATAAAAGTACTGAATGTTAAATAATAATAAATTTTGGTCATTGTAGAAGGTCATAGATTTATTTCAATAATTTCATTGATAACTTTTGTTAAAGTCAAAAATGTTTTTCCAATTTCTTATGAATAAATTTATCAATGTTATTAGTGTAGATTCATTATAGCCTCTTTTTTTATTATTTATTTATATATTTGTGAATTTGAATTAAATTAATTTGAAAATAATAATTTATCTCATATATATATATTCATTTAATATATAATGAGTCCCAACGTATTAGAATTCTCCATTTTTAAAGAAATGATGTGTTAGTATATTGTATCGTGTCATATCTCGTATTGCGTGTCCGTGTTAATGTTACTTAGATTGTTAGTCCATTGAGTTCGATTGAGATTGACTTTAAAGATGAGATGTGTGCGTTGATTCTGTTATCCCCATTACTTGATAGTTGAATTGTTACTGTTACTTCCGTTAGTAATTCCATCAGGTCAGCAAGCTTGATGTTTTATGGGGTTCGAGATTTAATTTTGATTAAGGACATCCGTAGAAGAGAATTTGGTGAACGTGTATCTACTACTTTAGTAGGTGAAAACAGAGGAAGAACTAATACATATGTTAGTAAGAAAGTATAAACATGAACAAATATAATTAATCTAGAACTGGTGATGTTGTCTATTGGAACTGTGCTAAAAGGGACATCTTAGAAGGAAAAACAAGAAGGGTAAGGAAATTGCAATTAAGTTTGTAGACAATGTTGCAGCTGTAGCTGATGGTGATTTGTATAGTACTAATTTTATCTTGTCTATCACTGATTATTAGTTGTTTGATGGATAGATTATGGATTATGGTTATTCTTCTCATGCAACACCAAATAGAAACTAGTTTACTACTTATAAATGTATGGATAGTGGTAAAATTAAATTGGGTAACAACGCAGAGTGCAATCTTGTATGTGTTGGCGATATTAGAATCATAATGCATGATGGTATTGTGAGGATATTGAATGGAGTAAGATGCATTTCAGAGTTGAAGAAAAACCTAATTTCCTTGAGAGCCCTACATTCAGCTAGGTGTTGTTACATTTCAGAATGTGGAGTGCTAAAAATTGGTCAAGATACTTTGGTAATAATGAAATGAATCAAGCGCAATGGCATGTATGAACTTTAAGGTAAAATGGTGACAAATTTCACCGCAAAGACGTCAGATGCATCTATTCTAGAGTCTAAGTTGTGGCATATGCGTTTTGGGCACATTAGTGAGAGAAGCCTAAAGGTTTTAAGTGAAATAAATATGCTATGTGGTTATGTTGCTAACGAATTGAATTTATACATGTGCTATGATTTAGATCAATGGCGGAAAGTGCAATCAGTACAACAATCAAAGAATCCATGAAAATTGCAAAGTTAACTCAGTTGAATATTCGCAGATTATCACATTGAAGAGAGCTAGATTTATGTTGACAATTGTAGATGATTACTAAAGGAAGATGCGAGTATTTATGCTTAGGCACAAATTTGATGTTGTTGTCAAGATCAAGCAATTGAGAGTTATGATTAAAAAAAAGGGAAAATTACCAAAAAAGTCCTAAACCTATTGCAATTGTGCCAATTCAGTCCTAAACTTATTTTTTTTGACCAATTGAGTCATAAACCTTTACAATTATTCACAATTAGTCCATCCGGCTAAAATTGGCCGGCCGACGCCGATGTGGTAGTGGCCGGCGCCGTGCGAACTTTTTTAATAATAATTTATTTTTTTATATTTTTTTTATTTTTTTTCCTTTTTCCTTTTTTTTTCCTTCTCCCTCCCCCTTCCTTTGGCTCCGACGATCCGGTGGGCTCGCCTCGAGAGTCGGCGAGCTCGCGCCCAGCGATGGTGGGGCAAGCCCCGCCGGATCTAGCAAGCCCCCCTCGCCAAATCTAGCGAGGGGGGCTCGCCGTCGCGTCTGGCGAGGCCTCCTCGCCGGATCTGGTGTCGCGAGGCGAGCCCTCGCCAAACACGGCGAGGGGGGCTCGCCGTCGCGTCGGGTGAGGCCTCCTCGCCGGATTTGGCGAGGGCTCGCTCGCCCAACGACCGCAAGGCCAGCCCGCCGAAGCCAAAGGAAGGGGGAGGGAGAAGGGAGAAAGGAAAAAACAAAACAAAAAAAGAAAAAGGAAAAAAAAATTTAAAAATCAATAAAATATTTCAAAAATAAAATATTATTAAAAAAAGCTCATTGGCGTTGGTCGGCTACCACGTCAAGCATCGGTGATAACTCTATAAAAATAGAGTTATTTTACCTATTTTATGCAACAATTAATGCAATATCTATAATAAAATATTTGGATTTCCTTCGATTATTTGAATTTTCCTTATTTATGCAGAATAATAATATATGGAGAAGATAAGGAAAAAAAAATGGCAAAACTTAGGAATTTAAATTGAGCAGCAGTGGGAGATAGATATCAAATCAAAATCCTCTGATTTACTCCCTGATTTTGTGCGCAATTGCTTGGAGATAAGGATCTTGGATATATCCTATGAAGAGAAGAACAAAGGGGGAGAGAGAGCAGCTAGATTGCAACTAGGTTTTTGTTAAATCTTTTTTATTGTTCTGAGAGTTTTTCAAGTATTTTGAAGAGAATATAAAAGTGGTGACGGAATTCTTGTTCTTTGATTCAAGATGCTGAGTTTGATTTTTATTTTTATTTCTTCTTCTACTATGTTCTAATTTTCTTTTGTTAGGACTATGATGTAGCCCAACCATGATGATGTGAATTTCATGATGTTTATATTTTGCAATTGATTTCATTTATGTGAGTTATATATTATTGTGCATAATGCTTTTGAGTGACTGGCCACCACTTGAATGATTTTATGTGCATATTTGAGACTAAGAAGTGATAATATGCAATTGCTCATTATAATATATAACCATGAATTAAACGTGGATAGAGATATACTGTGTTATTTGTATAGTTTTCAGTGATAAGGTGATCCAAAAGACTCATTGTAAGCAGTGAATATTCATAGTTTTTAATGCAATTATGTTTATTTTAATTCACATAGAGATATAGTATATTAATAAACTGAGTAGGTTTGCTATACCTAGAGATAGGATAGTAAATAGGTTAGGAAATTCCACTATCACATGTTTGATATTGTTCTTGTACCCACAACAATCTGAAATTCATATCTAGTGGTTATGGGGTTATGGTGAATCGGATGCTCTAGTGGTTATGGTGAAACGGATGCTCTAACATATTTATCTCGATTGATTTACTACATTTAGTCTACAAATTTTGTTTTTAATTTATTCTCAATTATAATTTGATCTGTTAAATAAATTTTAGAATTAATCTATTTTAGTATTTAATTAGTTTATTAATCATTGATCTCAGTGGGATGATATTATCTCTCATCATTATATTACTTGTTCGACACGTTCACTTGCGTTTAGAATTTTATAAACAGTCGGCCAGCCAATTTTTTGTCAGATGAACTGATCGGGAATAATTGTAAAAGGTTTAGGACTCAATTGGTCAAAAAAATAAGTTTATGATTGAATTAACACAATTGCAATAGGTTTAGAACTTTTTTGGTAATTTTCCCTTAAAAAAAATAAGACTATTAAAATGATCAAGCATATGCAAATTGACAGTAGCATTAAGTTCTATTCAAAATTATTATAGGAATTATGCATTAAGGAATGTATAGTGAAACATTGTACTAATGCTAATGAATCACGACATGTTATAGAATTAATAAGCAAAACGTTATTAGAGACAACCCATAAATTGCCCTCTAGTATTGGTATAATTAGAATATTCATGGTGGATGTGCTTAGATGGGCAAGCTACCTGATATATAGATCTGCATCAACTGCGATTAGATGTTAGACTCCTTAAAAAGTATGGTTAGGCAACATTACTGATTATTCAGTTCCTAGAATATTCAGTTGTTCATGTTATATTTGAGTTAGTGATGAGAAGCTTGATGGAAGGGTAATAAAATGCATGTTCCTAAGTTATGCACAAGGTTAGCAAGACTATAAGTTATGATTTCCGGAATTAAATTCACATGTTATCAGTGGAGAAATTACATTTAATGAATCTATGGTAAATTTGAGTGGGAGTGTTATTAACAATGTTTATGCAAATTTGAACGCTGGAGTTGCAACTAGAAACTCTTCAGGTAGCTATTACTAATGGAGTAATTGACATAAATAGTGTTTGTGGCAAACTGGAGTTTGTAGAGGAAACAGTTGTTGTAGGGTACATGTTTGATCTCCTAAAAAGTATGGATACAATAATGATTTTGCTTTATATGTTGTGTTGAAAAATCCTTGCGGAATAGTGTTCATAGCAAACTGGAGTTTTTAGTGAAATGATTGTGACTTAGCTCAAACATCGAGCCAAAGTGGAGATTGTTAAAATATATCTCGAATTTGAGCTTAAAACTAAAAATTTGAATTTTGGAAATTAAATTAACGAGAGATCAAGTCACGGAAATTTGGTTTCCAAATATGTATTGGAGTTTTCAGCCAACGAAGTTGAAAAGACCGACATTTATTCGAAATTGGATCAAATTGTAAATATCTATTGGCAGTGGAATTTCCTTCTTGGTTGTTTATTTTTCATGGACTTCACAACTTGAAAGAGGGAAGTCCAGCGCTGGAAATAATGGTTAAATTTGAAAGGTCAACTCTGGACTTTGAGTTGGATTTTGATCCGGTCAACACTTAGACATTTATAAATATATTCTATCGTGGGCTCCTAAAGCGGCTATTGTTGATGTGCGCCAGCGTTACCCGTGGCTTGACACAGGGAAATTCTTGATAATTATATCCTGGGCATCATTCTTCATGCATGGAATTGAAGAAGAATACAAGTGTTTATAGCTAATTAAATTCTTATGATAAGAATTTGTGTATAATTCTTTCTTGAGATTAAGAGATTATTTGGTAAGGAATTGTGAAGTAAAACACTACATGCATTGTTGGGTGGCATTGGAGCTTAGGAAACACCTAGAGTGTTTAAGTAATTCAAGTGTAGTTATAATCTTTTATTGTATTACTTGATTTATAGTTGAATTCATTAGTATTCTCCATATGGACTACGTAAATCTGTTGTCCGATTTATTTTATTGTTAGATTGTTTGATCTTGTAACCAAACTAACGAAAAGTAAATTTGTCATAAATGTATTGATTTGAAGTTTCTTAAGGTCAAAAAATTAATTTCAAGTAACTTTACTACGGTTATACCAGTTTGAGGTTTTTTAGCTCAAGACCTTTCGTAGTAATTAATCCTATTAACAATTACCTTTATAAAATTTATCAAGCAAGCACACAAAAAAAAAAGACTATAAATTTTTTTAGGCATTTTCAAATATGATTGAAAGGCATTTCCTCACGGGGATACTCACCAGATACCCTTTATTCGATTCTGAGTCGTATTATCATACAAAGGGAAAGATAAGTTGACAATCTGCATGCCACCTACAACTTCACATACGCAAGTCATTACGAACGCAAGATATTTGCGCCATCAGCGAGGGATATTTAGGTGGGTAATGGAGGAACGAGTTTAATATAGTTGGACCAGTGGGATGCGGATAACCTTCGATGTGAATATGCGCATCAAAAAGGTTTCTTCCTTCAGTCTCATTGTATATCTGATAATTAGTTTTTGACTCTCAGGGCCCGACCGAAGAGACACTGCCGGCTTTGCTTGCTTCTGAATTTTTTATTTAGTTATTTTTTAAATTTGTGAATAAATACTTGGTCCTTACGATATGCGAAATCCATTGCATGTGCTTGAGCATGCGCCGGCAAATTTCTCCTGCTTAAGCAATGACCATTGGCTCCGCAGCGTGCAACGACGTACTCTTATGCTTCCTTTGGATAACAGAGTACAGAAGTACAATTACATTCGATTTTTCTTTCACCACTGTGATTAGGCGTCCGCCATGACGCATACAACGCCTGTGATGGACTATTTCTCCGTGCCCTTTCATGGATAAGTGGAGAGTTTGAAGGATCATTTTATCGCTTTCCTTCTTGGTCAATTTTTACTGGGTCGGAAATCGGCCACGGACACACCGACTAAATGCAATCTCAAGTTTCTCAGAAAGCTTTTGTTGAAGCAGAAGATGAAAATAGGGTGCGCTACAGCGTGTGGGACAATGTCCCTTTCCCTTCTCCCACCTGAGCGAAAATGTCAGAGAAGGCCACATGATGCAACCTGAACAACCCCATCAAGGATCGTCACGACCAAATGGAGAAGGGGACGCCATCAGCATCTGTTATCAAAACGAATGAATTGGTAATTACACGTGCGAGATCTCGCCCGTCCCTGAAACCATCATGAAGTACCCACTTTTCATGAAGATAACTCATATTTGCCTCCTTTGTCCATGTCACGTGGACTTGATTCGTAGAACTGAATTCCACGTGAGATGATCATGCGCTTGGTGGCATGTAAAGACGATGAAAGAATTCAATACCCCAACAATATGGAAATGCAATCTTAGATTTCTTTCGGAATTATTTCAGAAGATAAATATAGAACACTGTAATGCAATGTACAGCTTTGTTTTCTCTTTTTGCTCCAGCAAAGACTCCGGGGAAACGATCCAAATCATTTACAAAAATAGTCTCAGCTAGAATTCCTGAGAACTAAGTTGGGACTACCTGTGGATCCAAAGGAGGAGGCGATTCGTCATCCTCCACTGCAGCAGTCTCTGGAGTCTCTGTACTCTTTTCTTCCTCTTGAAACCCTAGCTTATATCTGTCATAGTTGGTCATTTCGCCCGATTTAAATGGCCGCTCGCCCAAAACACGGAGCAAATCTTCCTGATGAAGAACTTCCTTTTCGAGCAACAACTCAGCAATCTGAGCAACATGCTCTTTGTGCTCCGTTATTACCTCCAATGTACGCTCATATGCCTTGTTTACCCACTCACGCACCTCACCATCAATAATTGCTGCAGTCTTGCTGCTGTAGGGCTTGGTCATCTCAAATCCATCTTCTCTCTGAGGAAAGGAGAGGAGTCCCACCTTGTCGCTGAAGCCATATATTGCTACCTGGGCATAGGTCATTTTCGTCACCTTCTCCAAGTCATTTTGAGCTCCCGTTGATATTTTACCCAACAAAACCTGCAAATTACATGAATATTCAACTCAACAGCATCGAGGTTTAAAGATTAGAACCTTACAAGAACATATTTGCCTTGTTGATCTTCTTCAATTCAACGGGCAAAGATGGAAAGAAAAAAATTTAATGCATTTCTGCTATCCATAAAGTGAAGGACAAATATGAAGTCCCATAAATCACCTGTTCAGCTGCTCTTCCGCCAAGGGTCATACATGTCATGTCAAAAAGCTGTTCCTTGGTCATGAGAAGATTCTCATTAGGCACATATTGGGCAAATCCTAGAGCAGCAGTGCCGCGAGGGACTATTGTCACTTTCAGTAAAGGCTCCGTATGCTCCAAGAACCAACCAGCAACAGCATGACCTGACTCATGATATGCAACTGTGCGACGCTCTAGTTTGCTTATTACCTGCTCAAAAACAAAAGTTTAGACTGATTTATCTCCTTTTATACATGTCCAAATCACAAAGTCAATATTTGAAATCATATTTACATCAATCCATGCCAAAAGCAACAAAACCCACAAGTTCAAGGATCAAAGAATTTGCCAAGAGAAAGACGTTCTCACTGTTCGTGATACTAAATGGAAAGATTGTGAACAGCACAAAAATCGTGTGTAAAGATAAGCATCAACAACTGAAGCACAAGCTCGCTGTTTGGTGCTGCTTATCAAAATAATTTTCTAGCTTTACCTTCAACCAATGACCAGGTGAGAAGATGAGTAAAAAGAATACGAAAGTGCTAAGACCAAAAGGCATCAGTTGAAACAACCTACTAACACACCCATCTCAATCATCAGTGAAGAAAAGCTATGATGGTTTCCATTCAATAAGCAGTCAGCAATGAGAGCAGCAAGAGAACAGTGTTGCTGAAATAGAAAAAATAAAAAGAGACCAAGAACCATCATGATGGAGTGGAAGAGAGAGAAGCTACGTTACCCTGTTCTTCTTCTCCAAACCACCTATAATCCTATCTATAGCTGCCTCAAAATGTTCCATGGTGACCACAGTTGACTCGTTCCTGGCAGCAATGAGAGCAGCTTCATTAACAACATTAGCTATGTCCGCTCCAGCAAATCCAGGTGTAAGGGCTGCAAGCCTTTGTGAATAATACAAAGGTTCATGATCAAGCTTAATCTTTTTCAGGTATATCTGGAATATTTGTTCACGGCCTTTGATATCAGGTTTATCAATGGAGATTTGCCTATCGAATCGACCAGGCCTCAACAAGGCTTTGTCCAAGATGTCGGGCCTATTAGTGCCAGCAAGCACGACTATCCCTGAGGTGGTACCAAAGCCATCCATTTCTACAAGCAACTGGTTAAGTGTGCTCTCACGCTCATCATTGGCACCTGAAAAACCTCCACGTCCTCTCGCTCGACCAATTGCATCAATTTCATCAATAAATATTATGCTAGGAGCACACTGTCTTGCTTCTTGAAATAAGTTTCTCACTCTTGAAGGCCCAACACCAACAAACATCTCCATGAAATCGGAACCTGATATAGATAGGAACGGCACGCCAGACTCTCCAGCAGTTGCTTTCGCTAAAAGAGTCTTCCCTGTACCTGGAGGACCAACAAGAAGGGCTCCTTTCGGAATCTTTGCTCCCAATTCTTCATATTTTTTCGGATTCTTGAGAAAATGTACAAACTCCATAATTTCTTGCTTAGCTTCATCACAGCCGGCGACATCTTTAAAGAATACCTAGTCAGAATTGAAACAGAATGCAAATTTTCTGGTTTAAACATCTTTAACCTTCCGCAACAAAATGGAGAAAGAGGAAAAGGATACAGCATGAAAGCAAGGCGACTATTTCATTTAAAACTGACCTTGTTCTTGGCATTTTTATCCACTTTAGTAACATGAGCCTTTCCAATGTTAAATATACCCCGAGCACCCCTCCCACTACCGCCACCAACACCAAGGCCGCCTTGCATTCTCCGCCCCATGTACAAGAGGGATCCCAAAAGCAGGAGAGTCGGTGCAAATCTCAATATCTCTTGGTACCAGAGCATCTCAGAGACATAAGTGACAGGAACGTAATCATGGGGGTCAACGCCTAATGCTTCTTGGGCTTCCTCCAATTTCTCTTCAAAAGATTCAACACTTCCGATATTGAAGTAGTACTTATACTGACCTCCATGCCCTCTTGCAACATTGCCACTGCCGCTCTTGGGTCCTTCGCTGACCTCATCAATTGTTTGACTTGATGGTGAATTTCTTACAAACACTTTTGCTACAGATTTGTTAGAAACAACTATATGGTCCACCAAGCCTGGTTCCAGAAGCTTGTTTTTGAACTCTTGAAAGCTAATCTGCAATTTAGATTTTCAACAAACGCGAGAATAAGAAAACAGGCTAAATCTCTGGTCTGTAGATGACTCAATCGTGATTGCACTGCTGTAATGAGGAGATTGCATATGTGACCCCAATCAGAAAAAGCTCGCAGTTCAACCAGCATAATATGAACATGGACAAAAGAAGAAGAAGAAGAACCTAAGCATGCTCATTATGGCAAAAAGAAATATAAATAAAAATAAATCAGCAAGCTCATTAGCAGATCTACCTGCTGTTGTTCACGAGGACCAAAAGAAAAGGAGGAAAGGAACAGTCCAATCACGATCAAGGGCGTGATCAAATTCTGGAACTGCTTCATGAAAGTCTCCTGATTATCGTCTGTGTTCGAATCCCCTGAAAATTGGGTAAAAACTTTAAGGGAACTGCCTTACATAGTTTATTTGAGTGGAAAGCTGGAAAGAACTACAATGCAGTGCCTGAAAGTGTGCATATAATTCACTTTGCAGTCCATATATCCATCTTTGCATCTAAACTCAAGTGTATGTTAGTATTGCAAGGAAAACCAACTGAAGGGCAAACAACAAACATGCATTTCCTATTTCAGATGAGAAGGAACAATCTGGTTCGAAAATTGCCTACATAAACGAACTCATTTCTTCACTCAGCCAAATTTCATCCTACTGCAATTACTTTTGTTCATTCAATAATACAGTCTTTCCATGTCTCCTAGCTACTCCGTAGAATACCATTGTGAAATACATCCATGCACCGATCATTTACAGATTACAACAAGAAGTTACCATTCTTCGGGTCCATCTTAGAACGACTTCTCAATCTCAGACGATTTAGCCAAAAGGGCCTCGGTCTCTACCCATGATATAGGTACTTTCCCAAAACAGTGTTTAAGGGTACAAGCAGGAAGGGAATTGTCCAACTAAAATAATGGCCTAGGAGAACAACTCCTAGAAGGCGAGCAGCCACCAACATTATGTCTTTAGCACTCTCATTAGACAGTTTGTTAAGTCCTGACAAGCTAGAACTAACCACCTCAACTTTCACATCAACACCCTCCCAAGTGAGACAAAAACTTCACACAAGACATATGTATAGGATACAAGGAAACAAATCCAATGTTGCACCAGACAGAAAGACCAACTTGAAACTACAGAATGTGGCTTATATGTAAGCAATCCAGCATGACCACATACTCTAGTTAAGTGCCAGGCGATTGTTCATCAAACAACAAATGCTGAAGCAAAGATCGACAGTGAATGGTCACCTCAAATGTACAATTCTATATAACTGATTATCGGAATGAAACCACTCGACAAATCAATTCAATGAAAAGGGTATAAGACAAAAAGGCAGACCAAAACAAAGATTTCAATGCACACATAGAAATCTGTACCATGGAGAAAAAAAAATTCTACCTTTGGACTCTGATTTTTGTTCATTTCCTTTTGGAACTTCCTTCCTCCCCTTCGGATAGTAGTTCTCATAATCTGCGAAATAACATCAGAAACATGAGGGATCACAATAAAATAAAACCCACTCACTTATTTAGCTCATTTTCGCGGAGTTCAAAAGCCAAAAAGCTCTCAAAGACAACACTTGCAAACACCAATAACTTCTCGACTGCGACTGCCATTCGACGCGTAGAATGCACTTACTCTTCTTTTTCGGGGCTTCGCTGGAGAAAAACCGGTGGACTCTGGGATTAGCAAGAACGCGATTTAGATCGGATAAATAAGATTTAGCAGAGAAACCCTTGATAGCCCCGGCAGAAGCTAAGTATTCCCTGAAAAACCCTAACTTCCCATCCAATCCGCCCAGCGCACCGTCCAGGGGCGGCGTTCCCAATGACGCGCCATTCAACGGACCCGATCGTACACCGCCACGGCACAATGCACTCTACAACCGGAGGACAACGAAACCAATCAATACGCGAAGACGAAACCTATGCATTCGAAAAAGGGAATAAACGAATCGACTCGGGAAGAACGGAGACGAAAAGAGGGGAAGATATCGAGGCACGACGACGGACCCTCGAGCGGGAAGATCTCGACAACGAGCGGCCGATCCTAGAGAGCATCATCGCTAGGGCACCGGAGACGACGCGGGCTCGCCGCCGTAAGATCTGCGATGCGAAGGCGGCGCCTTTACGGAGAGAATCGCCTCTGGTTCGGAAAGCAGCTGAGGGGGCGGGTGCTTCGGAGGAAGTTATTTAGGGTTTGGCGTCGAGTTGGAGCTGGACATTGACGACTCCATGGACGAAGGGGGGCGAGCTGGTTCTCCTTTTTTTTGGGCGTTGGTGGCGATATTTTTCGAGGGAGATAAATGAGGTGGGGCGGGCGTCTGGCGGGTCCTGGGTCGCGGGTGTTTTTGCGATCCTGTTTAGGGGCACGTATGGGGCGATCGTCAGCGCTGGCGAAGAACTTTTTTTGCCTGCTTGGGGAGCAAGACAAACCTTCTGGCGGACGCCCGTGGTTTTTTTCCAATGGAAGTGGGAAATAATGGGAAACTGCCATCCCCACAAAATGCAAATAGTTGCCTTTTTAGGCCACGACCAGCGAGCACCGTATGTCGATTGCTCTCTCTTTGGTAAAAAAACGAAGCCAAGTTTGGAAGAAAATTTCAAATGAAGGATTTGAAATAGACTTTATTTCAATGAAGAGAGAATTTGAAATGCAAATTTTATTTCAAATAAGGATCTAAAATAAATCTAAAATTGTCATGTTTATCTCAAAAAATGGCTTATGACCTCACCGACTCGTCGAGTGTATTTTCGTCCTTTATCATTTTATTTTCATTCTTTTTTTATGAAAAAAACTAAAAATTAAAAAGCAAAAATTAAAATTTTAAAAAAGAGAAATAGATACGGATAAGAGGGCTAGCAACCCTCCCCACCTATGGCCACCGCCCCACCGGTAATGGGGCAGTTGCCACAGGTGGCCTGAGCTTTTATTTTATTTTTTTCTTCTTTTAGCTTTATATTCTTTTTTGAGTTCGCATTTTATATAGAAAAAAATAAAAAGGAAAGAAAATAAAAAAAAAAAATCGAATGACTTGTCCTTGACTAGTTGTTGAAATCAAGCCATTTATAGAAAAAACATAAAAAGGAAAGAAAAAAATGACGGAAATGCCCTTAACTAGTCGTTGAAATCAAGCCATTTCTTGAGATTAACATAACCATTTCAGATTTGTATTTGAAATAACATCCGCTTAAAATTTTTATTTAAGAAAATAACGACATTTCAAGACTTCATCTTTTTTTGAAAAAATGAATCCACTTCACGTTTTCATTTAAGAAAATAATAGTACTTCAAATTTTTATTTAAAATAAAATCTATTTCATACTTCTATTTTAAGAAATGAGACACTTTAGGCTTTTATTTAAAATAAGATTCACATCATCTTATTATCCGAAAAAATAACGGAGCTTCCTTGGGCCCAAGATAAGATAAATGAGCTTTTAGCGCGTAGCTTTTCGCCTTTCCAAGATGAGGACAGCTCGAGGAGAGGGCTCGATCCACAACCCCAACGAGCCAAAAAGCCCATTTACCTTCTCGAGTTCCCTCGCCGACTGATCAGTACCTGCAAATCCCTCGCGTTTCCCACCACCTGCGCAAATGGTTTCGCTGGATCAATGTTGAGCTCGCCGTGAAGCTGGCAAATCCTTGCCCTCTCAGGAGCAAGCATGGAGGCCGCTTCGGTGCTTCTTCACTCGAGAACGGTCCCAGTTGGGTCGAGGCTTGACTTGCGGAGAGCGCGCTCTCGTGGGCATTTCATCAAACACCTGCGGTGCGGCGAACGCACGAGCGGTTTTCACCTCGACCGGACCGTCAATTCCTCCCAAAGCTCGTTCCTTTACTCGAGCGTCTCGAATGTTTCGTTATTACCGGCGAAGAGGGCGAGGACCCATCTGTTGCCGCCTCTCAGATGTTCGTACTCAGGTAATGCAGCCGCAGAATCTCGAAACCCCATTACGAAACTCTTCCAGAACCTGTCGCTCGATGCGGTGAAGGAAAAGGCTGTTCAGTTAACGCCTGTAGATGTTGTCAAGCTGTCTGGGATTCTGTCCATTTCAATTGCGGCGGCAAAGTGGACGGTCCGCTCGCTGTTGAGCCCTTTCTTCTGGATGTATTTTAGCTGGAGTTGGTTGTTTTGGCCCTGGATCGTGGCCATAGCTCTGGCGATTTACGGATTATATTGTCTCCGCAAGCATTTACGGGGCGAAGCTAATATCTTTGAGCAGCTTGCTGTGGTGACTTCAGCTTTTGCTTGGCTCACCCTTGTCCCTCCCGCTCACTTCAATGGTTATCTCCAAGGTTGGCCTTTCGTGTTTTTCTTCGTGTACCATTACTTCTTTTTCTTCAATGTCAGTGTGAGAAGAAGACTATATGGCGATTACTATGCTCGCCCACATGATCCCAAGTGGGATATCGACCCACCTAAATGGCAGCGCCTCTTATTTTGTGTTGGGGTCATGGTTGGTCACTGGCTTGCCGCCTTTGAAGGGCCGGAGCTCCACCGCATCCCAGGTGGATGGAGCAATGTAGGGGTGTGGGTCTTGATATTGATAACTATCTTGATGCATTACAATTCCACATTGTATCTCGCCAAATATTCAGAGAAGGTGGTTGTGCCGACTGCAGTTGTCCAGTTTGGACCATATCGGTGGGTTCGTCATCCCATTTATGCGTCTACAGTGCTTCTGTTCGCCGCGTATTGCATTGCACTTCGGGCGCCTTTGAGCTTGCTGTTTGTAGTTGCTGTATGCTTGTTGTATTATCAGCAGAAAGCAAAGCTGGAGGAGGCGGTGATGGTTGAGACATTCGGGGAAAGCTATTTGGAGTATGCTGGTAAAGTCAAGTACAAATTCATTCCTTTGGTATACTAGGTTGGCATGGGTATGCTGCAGTTCTCTCTTGTGAATTATTTAGTTCTTGAAATCAATTTTATGACCTTGAGGTTGAAGTTATCATAATTGTCATAATTGTTTCTGTTGCAACTTCTCTCGCCAATTCTACATAACCATTTATGTTGCAACTTCTCTTGCTGCTTCTGCTTAGTTCTTTTACATGGTCAATGCCTTTGACTTACTTTAAATTTATGTCACACATTATCAGTTATCTTGATTTCAGCAAAATTTTAAGGAGTATTATTCACTTTCTTCACAAGGCCTAGTTCACAGTCATAGAGCCTATGAATACTGTAATATTCTGTAGAGTTGAATTTAGATTCACATCTGGGAAGGGCTTGAACAGCTCAATGGCGTTGTAAGTGCAGATGTCGATTTCAACTCTATATTCTCTGTTGATATGTAATTATTCTGCATGTCCAGTTGTTCCAGATCAATTTAATAAAATATGCTTGTATGGGAAACTGTGTTGCTTGGCATCACTCTTGGCATTGAAGCCACTGGACTTAATAAAGGTGATTATTCTGAAGTGAAAATTGCAGAATAAAAGGAAAAGCCAGTAACTTCCCTTCTTATCTCAAAAAATAGTGCAACTTAGGTCTGACAAATCACTTCAAGGAGTAGAGAATCTATGGGAGGAGTTACTGGTCTTTGACATGAGGTGGCAAGAAGGAAAGGCCTCTGTATGAAAGAATGAAAAAAAGAAAGGAACTGACAAAGGGGAACGCACTTTTTTATGCTAGTTGGAAAAATTTATTTGGCAAAATACTAGTTGCAGACTTGCAATATTTACAGATAAGGAAGTTGAGACTTGGGAACCAATAAGATTTGTTATGTACTACTCTGGGATTCTACTAGAAGAAGAATATAATGGTAAATACCAGAAAAGAACTTACTCCAGGTGCATGTGTTTACTTAATCGATATCAAAACAATACTATGCCAATATCCTTGTATAAGCAACTGCATTGGTGCACAGAAGATCTTTCAGTGGATACGAGAAAGAGGTCACTGTTGTGTATTATATCTTTGGCACTCCACCAAAATAGTAATGGTCGTTTAACATAATTAGTTCAATC
This sequence comes from Eucalyptus tenuipes, assembly GCA_014182365.1. Classification (NCBI taxonomy): domain Eukaryota; kingdom Viridiplantae; phylum Streptophyta; class Magnoliopsida; order Myrtales; family Myrtaceae; genus Eucalyptus; species Eucalyptus tenuipes. The sequence goes on along the minus strand of CM024538.1, from coordinate 22,185,908 downwards.
AAATTTCCAAGGAAGTTGTCTGCATTTCCAAGGAAGTTGTTTGCATTGTTTTACTTATATTTCATCCAGGTCTAATATAAATGTTCCTTTGTATGTGTCTGGCATCATCTTGCAGTTTGTCCATTATGATTGAATGTTGGGTTAGAAATAAATTCAGGGTATGGCTAGTCCATGGAGTCCAAGAAGCAGTGCTGTGACTCTTCTGAATCTTTATGAGTATCCCTTTTGTTTGTTTTCTTCGTATTCTTTAGCAAAAATATCTTGGATGGTGTAAGTTTTCTGTAATGCTTTTCGTTTTACCCTGCCAAATAAGACAGAATATCAAGGCCGTCATGATTTAAAACAACACAAAGTCCTTGGCTATATAGATTGCTTACTTGAAACTATTTTTTCTTCCAACTTTGTGTACTTGTATAAGCACGTAGACTGTATGATGGTCTCAATGCATAACTAACAACAAGAGTTCGCCCTCCAAGAGTAATTGCTGAATCGCACCCTTTCCAAACCAATCTGCCGCAGAGATATCTCTCTTTGCTTTGCTCTGTGGAAAAAGCAATGTGCTGGAAAGTGTCCTCATGATTATTCTACATATACATTTTAAAGTACCTACAGCAGCACCACCCCAGTAACCTCACAAATCAACTCCAATCATCTCTGCATCAGATCACATGAATCCGGCATATCTCGTAGGACCAAGTTATTCCATGTGTATATCCTTTTCTTCTTTTCTTGTATTATTTTTCAGGCCATGATCCTTGACCGATAAGTGGCTTTTTATCCAGTGATAGAGTATGAGCTTCCCAGTCACACAGTTGGGTGATATCCCCTTCAGCCTTGATTGAATCAGCGGTTGAAAGAACTGGAAGGGGGTGTGTGTGTGTGTGTGTGACCACTTACTCGTGCATGATGCACATACTGCATAGTGGTATGGGTCACTTGATGCACCTGGATCCAATTTTATGTTTATAATCGTATGCAAGATAACTCTCCCATTGTTTTGCTATCAAGGATTCTGTTGATCAAGGATACAAAAGCAGTCGCTAAATTTTCCCAGGGCAACTCTAAATTTGGTATTGAGCTGTGGAATGGTGTAGGAATTGGCGATAGAGTATATTACTCAATCTGCAATTGTGTGGTGTGGCAGAGAGAGTTTTTCCTATTCAGTGCAGTTCTCCTGATTTTTCACAACCTAGCCCTCGTATCAGGAGCAAAACAGATGGGCAATGTAGTGAACAGGGGCAATTTTGCGTATTTCTCAACAGGTTAGAAAATATGGACTATGAACTGGTCCACTTGATTAGAAAGAAATCTTGATGCTTGACATTGAGTTGCTGATGCTGACCATGAAACTGATTGGCAGTTACATTACAGGCCGCAATGCTAAGTCTCTTTCGCGGTTGCCTTGCCGCATATTTTGTCTCCATCTCCTACTGATCTTTTATGAATCACGTCTTTTCGGAAGGTCCAGTGAACATTTAGATTCATCCCCAACTGGGCATGGTTAGTTGTCCACGTAGGCTAAAATGACTCTGCTTGGATAGCGCGCTTATAGCGTGCTTACGTGGACGATTCGCCCGCAGTCTATGTCCCAGGCACAGGGAGATGCTTGGGCGGAATTCGTTTGGATATGAATCCGAGTCGGACGCCAGAAGTCGTTGTCTGAGCACACACAAAGCTATAGGAGAAGGAAGACCACAGAAAAAGAGATTACAAAGATGAGCAGCATCCTTTTCATTCAACCATTGAGCATTTGGAGGTTCAACAACATTCGCCGTCGTCCCCATCTTTGTCCTCACAAACTCCGTCCTTTACATGAATCAAAGAAAGAGAGAAGGGAGAGCGATCATCCTAAACTTTGCAACTTGCCAATTTTCCAATAAAGCCGAAAAGATACAAAAATAAAGCTATTTTTTGGGGGGGGTTGGTAACATAGGTTCTGGTTCGGATAAAGATAGAATCATGTCTTAATAACCCTTTTAACATATGCATTTCAACAGATGTTCCGGTCCCTCCTCCATTCGTTCCATGGTCGGACTCTGATGGGTAGGCCTCCTTTGGGCACAGGAAAAGGCCCATACTGAATACCATCATCCTCTCCCAAGAGCTCCCACCTGCAGAGCCGAAGAAGACCAGGATGAGAGATGAGATACATGATTAGACCGTCTTTCTCTTACGTAGATGAAACCTATGGAAAGAGAAAATGGCAGATGAAATCTACGTGGCTTAAAGATTTGATTTTTTTTTCCCCCATCCCTTTTGTCGGGACTTCAAGCGTGGTGGAGTTTAGAACAACAATGCACTTACAAAACTTAAGTACTGCTACAGCTGTCCATCTTTGTCCCCTCGTACTAAAAACCAATACGCAATTGGCCCGGTGAAGATCAGAAAATCTTAGCATTTTCAATGCGATAAATCCTGGAAGTTTTCGGGACTCGGAAGCGATGGCGACGGCTATGGAGATGAAGGAGATGAATCCACGTCGGAATCCGCAAACGATGATGAGGAGGAGGCTAGGTTCAACCCTCCAGCTGGATTTAGAGGCGGAATGGTCCCGCTCAATTTAAGTCGCACGTCGTGCGACAGGGTTCGCAGATATTGGACCCGATAGAAGCCGCTTGGTCACTTGAGTGCTTGTGATAATTTGAGATGTACAATTCATCTTATAATGTAAAAAAAAAAAAAAAAAAAAAAAAAAAAGAGCAGATTTTTGGGGGAAAATTAAAAAAATATATATATAGAGTTGCTTTCGAAATCAGTATTCTCAAGAAGAAGAAAAAATCACATAAGTTTCATTTAATTTTGTCTTTGCAATGAAATTTCTTAGTCTGTGAAAAGGAGAGATTCTAAACGTAATAATTCCTAAATTTTCACGATATACCTACACCGGGCGATGAATGCAGCGCCAGAAAATGGACCTCGATGGCTAAAGCTATGGTGGGAATTTGACCAAGCATGTGATTGAAAAATGAGGACGGCAATCGTTTGGTCTCTACCAAAGAAAACAAAAGTGATTTTTGAGGCTGCGCTTGGTAACGGAAAAAACTAGAAAACATAGACAGAAAGAAAGAGAGAGACGGAGAGAGGGGGCATGACATGACAAATACAATCATCACTGGGTTTTCAAGGGCTCGAAGTTAAAGCAGGCTTTGGATCCCATGCAAAGAGACGAGGGTCGCGTTTGACTATTGCGGAGTGCATGAAGGACGCGTGTATGGTTCCCCATGCGACCAATTTTCGACCCATCATTTGCCTAAATTCGTACGTTAAGCCAATCTATAAACACCAAAAAATAAACTAAAAATCGAGACTGTATATAGCTAAATATAGAATGAATCACCTAATTGTTTTTTTCTTTTTCAAAGCAGCGTCCATAACCTTTAACTTGTCATTTATTTTCTAACCTTCATCCTATTAACATTTGAGATTCGTATCATCCATGCATGCTTCCGAATTATGATGAGCAATAGTGAATTAGGAATGTAAGAACCTGTAGGAGACGGTAAGGTGGTGAAGGAGGACGAGCATTTCTAGCTTGGCCAACTCACTGCCGGGACAAGAGTGCACCCCATTACCGAACGGCATGTACGTGTTTGGCCTCAATGGCACCTGCACACAATCACACGTTATGCGACACGTTATGCGACATGTATTCAGATCAATTCATGACCCTCGAAAGTTGTGTGATTCACATGCTCAACAACTAACGAGTGTGGTGTTCAGTACTTGCCGAGGAACATGAAGTTGGTACGCTTTCGTGATCATCAGGGGGTCGAGGAATAAGAAATTTAAACGAGTACATGAAGAAATTCAAGCGGTCGATCAATCATTAACCGAAACTAGTACTATTGTCCTAATGCAGACAGTGGGGGAGACATGACACGGACACTCTTCCAATTGGGAGCATCTTCGCTGCGAGGTTTGCTACCTTACAAAAGCGACTCACATGGTGGGATGCTTCATAGGATTCACGAGCAACATCCCTTGAAAAGGCATACGCATTTAAGATCCACATATATACTGATGAAAGGGACAATTCCAAGGGTCATAACCCTTGCCGGAAGAAGAGACACTGAAGGATTCATATGCTCTGACCCAACTGAAGAATCTTGATGACATTCGCGATGGACAGTATCTTGTTCGGAGGTATCTTGACATACCGCTACGACTCCATTGAGTAGACACATCACCATCCCGAATTCAACATATATTGCGGGGAAAAAATGATTAGGGGCGGCAATCATTGAGACGACATGAATGGACAACTTTACTTGCTAGACAATGTAGTATAGCAGGAAAAGAAAGAAGAGAAATAATTTGTTTTCTGTGTTGTATGCGGTGAGAGATTAATCACCTCAAATCTCGAAGGGTCAAACTTGTCGGGCTGAGGGAAGAAATCTTCGCAATGATGGATGCTTCGGAATAGAGGGAGGACCTTCCAACCTTTTGGGATCACAAAGCCTTCGAGCTCCACATCCTCCACCGCTTCTCTAAATGTGAAGGACAGTATACTCGCCGTCCTTAACGTCTCTTGAATCACCTGATCATGACATGTTGTTAATCATCCAGCATCGAAGCGTTCATTGAAACTAAAGGTACGACGCACTTGAAATTGTAGTATTGACTATTTTCCACGATATATATTTGACCGGGCAGGTTTCTCTAAAGTAAATGTCCTCGAATTAGGTAGATTTATACCCGGCTTGTCAATGGCATCCGCCTAGTGTCGTCCCAAGTAAGACTGCGGTTTGACTCCACCAATTTGCGTCGAATTCCCTCTTGCTCCCTCTGAAAAACATATATTGGTACAATATTCATATAAGTCAGTACTAAATATATATTTCGAAAGAACGCGGCAATAAGCATCCCATTATTTGTGTTATCTTAGGAACAGATATCACTATACAAGGCGGACGCTTCTTATTGAAATAATTTGATATGAACCACAACAGGGTAAAGAGAAACAAATTAGGGAAAAAATTGTAGAGAACTGAGAAATATATTCCCTTTTTTAAAGTATAGTATGCGGAATCTTCATACGTTGTTATCCTATTTGCTCAAATTTCCTCACAAATCTTTGGTTTAAAGGATGAAAATTATGGCCAAAAAAATCTTGAAACGTCTTGAAAAATCAACCGAATATATGGTGTACATAAGTGAGAACGATTCCGTGACCTAACATCACCTTGAATTGATAGCAGATATCGGTTGTGAGGTGTAGAGATTTCAAGAACCATTTTTGCTTCTCTTTTTCCCCTCCTCACACGAGAATTACTGGACGAAAAACAGTACTAGGTGGGAGAAAAATGAAGTGGGAACTCACCGTCACAGCTTCGAGCACATGGCTGTTATCGTGCAAGTATTTGAGTACCCACGTCAACACACTCGCGGTAGTGTCGTGGGCCGCGAAGATGACACCAATCACGTTGTCGGCTATCTGCGAATCGGTGAGCTGGTCCATTTTGGGGTCTTTGGCCCTCAGCAAGACCTCCAACAAGCCTCCATTCTCGCCCTTATCGCTCTCTCTTCTTCTCCTCTCTATCAGCCCCCTCAGTGTCTCGTTCAAGAGACTTCTTGCCTGCAAGCAAACCCGTAATCCGTAAGGGTCGAAAACTCTCATGGCCATTAGCAAACTCTCCCTAGATGATTAATAATATTCGTTGCCGCCACGTCTTATTCACTCGACCGGACAGTGGAACTTGGAAGACCAAAGTATATGAACACATATTAGTGACGGGGCCACACCCGTCTGGCAGATTCAGGAAAATTGTTACGTGAAAGAAAGCGCTCCGTTCGATTTTCTTCCTCCTGGGAGAATAATGTGGTTAATTTTTTTTTTTTCTGTTTGTTTTTATTATTTCAATTCACCTTCATGGCTTTATGAAAGGGAGTTCCGGGAAGATCCAAAGGCATGGAATTGTAACCCTCCGTAAGGCGTTGATACAGGTGTTTGATGCTCTTCAATTCGAGGTCCACTTCGCCTCCGAAGACCGAAATCATTGCCACATCGAAAGCAAACTGGCACAACCCGAGATGAAAAATAAATGAGAACAGGTTCAGACAAAAACTGGTTTAAGAGCTTTGAAGAGATTCTTCTTCGTCATCGTCGTCTACAATACCTCCAAGAGAAGCAGAGAAGTGAAAAAGGAAACAAAAACCAGAAGACGACGCACTTAAGTTGCGTTACGTACCATCTTCATTTCGTGCAACGTGTTGATGACGGAGCGATCTCTCCAAGCGGGCAAGAGCGCGAGGACGATGCGCTCGATCTCGGAGACAGACCCTTTAATGGAAGAAGGAAGGAACGAGGCCTGAATGAGCTTCTTGAGCCGGGAGTGATACGCCCCTTGGTGAAAGAAGATAGCGTCCCGTCCGATCATTCGCTCTTTGCTCGCCGGATACGTCGGCTTGAACAGGTGCGCCTGGCTCACCAGCACCACCCTCGCCGCCTCCGGGCTCGTCACCATCACGCACGGACACCCCAGTATGTGCGTCTTGAATACATCCCCGTACCTGATACATGAACACACATGCAAAAACTAACACCATAAGAGCTTCCTCCTGGGAAAAGAAGAAGCATACGCGGGGGCGTGGGGTACCGTTTCTGGCGGATGGAGAAGAAGGTGTTGGGGTTCTGGGTGTAAAGCTTGAGGGTCTCTCCAACGTAAGGCCAGCCCATGGTGCCGGGTGGGAGGAGGAGGCGGCGCTCGCTGTTGCCCTTCCGGCGAAGCCATTGGAGTAGCACGAGAAGGAGAAGATAAGATAGTAGACAAGGAACGAGCAGGAGGGAAGGCGACGACGCAGAGAATGATAAGGTCATGGACGACGACGAAGAAGAAGATGAAGAAGAAGAATAGAAGAAGGAAGGTGGTGAGAGAAGCTGCATGGTCTTGAGAGAGAGAGAGAGAGAGAGAGAGCGTCTGCAATAGGTGGCAAATGGTCACTTGAACAGATTTGATCAGAGAGACAGAGAGTATGGAGTATGTGGAGAGAGGTGGGGGGCGGGGGTTGGATTTATATAGAGTTGGAGGAGTCTTAGGGACAGGCGTCCCTAGCGCCGTGACAACACATCCTTTTGCCTTTGGAACCTCTCTTCATTATTCGGAAGGGCAGGTATATAATAGTAATACTGATAGTGCCCTTAGCTTTTGGCGACGGCCCAATAATTTTCCAGACACACTTTTTTAAGATCATTCCGATGGCGTTCTAAGAAAAGGAAAAATCGAAACCAGATCTTTCGTTGAGCCACATCGAGCTGCTTTTGATTGCACGGAAGGCTCAATTTTTAATAATTTTTCCCTTTTCTTATTAAATTGATTTTGTCTATCGCGTCATCATCACTCCCTTGTGAGTTGTGACGATGAAATGTTGATTCTTATGGGACACGTTTGTTCATAAGACTTCAATTAATAAATGCTTTGGAGGGCGAGACTCGTCGCATGCTCATGGGCTTCGAAAGAATGAAGTAGAATCTGACTAGACAAATGAAGGTGTGAGAGAACTCAAACCGTGATACCCATGAGGGATATATAAAATTCCTCTAGGACATTAACCTAATGTCTAATCTGATGTCCTCTTGCATAGTGTCGAAAGTTAGGAAGGAGAGGCAAATTTCGAATCAAAGAAATTTTCCCGAGCAAAGGATATACTATCAAGCACTATCTATTCTATTTTCTTGATATTTATTTAAGTCTAGAGTAGAATATATTCATAACACGAATAAACTTAATTTCGTCGGTAACCTTGATATCAGAATAAAAAGTCATTCAGCTCACACGAAAGTAAAATCAATAGACCATAAGGATGTTGCAGTGAATACTAGTGTCGTAAAGACGTGGAGAATTTGCCAACGAAACAATAGTGTCGATATTTATATTAATTCTCCAATATAATTCTAACAAGTCAATAAAACACGCTCTGGAGTGATTTGTCCATGTGAACGATTGATTGATTTATCTTAACGTCAATGGGGAATCTTACCAATTCAACCCAAGGAATCACGATTTTTCTTTGCCTAATTCGCAAAACCAGGGGAGGAAATTAGTCTGAAATTCCACAAACCACAAATAAAAGAGAGGAGGGCATCGCAGGGTCGAGATTTTCCACAACCTCCCCCCCACCTTTCACCCCTTCACCCTCACACCTTCCCTTTCGCCGGTCGGCACAGCCCACCCCGACCAATGAACACCGGACTCCTCTGACTTCCCTCCGTGCCGACTCGACTCGACTCGGCCCTGGGCCTCACATTCGTGACGACCGGTTAGGTTGTCGCCTTTACCTGGCCTCCCCGCCTTAATTATTCCCGCTCGTCCCTTGGACCCTACGTACTTTCACCATTCGCGGGGACAGCTGTTCTAAGTTTTCAAAAGCAAACCCAAGAATGGTGCATCGGCCGAGGGCACCCCATGATGAGTATTGACGAGGGAATTGGTGACGATTGCGCTTGCGCTTCTTCCACGTAACCGATCCCATCTGGCCCTTCCCTATTTTGAGCTCCCATTGGTATATCAAACCAAGGAGCTGATTTTTCGATAGTTTGGCTATGCCGTGGGCGGGCGCTTTCCCGGCGTTTCCTTCTTCTATAGTAGTATGAACTTGATGCTTAGACAATTGAAGAAATTCCCCGTTAGATCTTCCCAAAGCGCCTTCTTTTGCGTCCGCTTAGCTAATTTCTAAATGATGAGTGCAGTGAATTTATTTATTTCCCATCAAGGGAAGGTGTTCTGATATGATTCATCAAATGAGCCGTCGAGTAACTAGGGATGCGATATTTGAAAAACTCTCAAAAGAAATTAGAGCCCTTTCTTCATTCACAATCTACTTGGACCTTAAAAGAGGAAAGGGCAAATCATGCGGTCTCCAAGCTATAGATCCATGCAGCTTACATATAAGATGTAATTTGTATTATCTCTATTGCTAGCCATAGTTAAATACTTGACTTTAACATGGCATTAGAGCTACTATAAATATGGAGTACGATGCCCAATGCATTTGACCCCTGTGGCTTTCCATCTATAAATGCCATAGCTCTTCGTACTATTTTTCCCCTTGTTTGTATACAAGTTACTCAATTTTACGAAAATGTTAAAATAAAAGATATATACTACAGCATTAAGACAGAGTACTGATTATTTACTTCAGTTGAATAGTAAAAAAGGGGAATTGCCTAGACAATAATTTTGTACGCATGCAATGAAAATTGGTCGGTCCAAAATTTCGACATGTCATTTTAAAAAATTAAAAACTCAGCGATAGATAAAAAAATAAAATAAAAATCACGCGGTCCATTCTAATACCTTCCACACAATTTTTTACTATAATGCTGCTCATCAATGCGTTTTAAAAAGAAATAAGTGATTTGAAAAGGAAAATTACGTAAACAAATAGCCTCAATTAGTAAATGAAAAAACCATCTAATGCAGTTTACGAAAATCGGGATGATATTAGTGCGAACCACGACCTCATGCTCCCGTTAGCTCTATCCATAACATGAGTATGAGGTTGAAATGCCGGCTATGATACAGATGACCCCATGTTTTAACCAGTAATAACGATTTTTAATTATGGGAGGAAGATATTTTTCCATTTATCAATTAAAAAACGCGGATTTTTAAGTCCAGCAAGAAAGACGCTCCTGCACGCTCCTCACCCCTGCAATCGCAGTGCGGTGGCGCGCCACCGGGCCCTGCACAGCAAGTCCTCCTCCCTCGGTCCGTCCGTCCGTCCGTCCGTCCGTCGGTCCGTACGTGCCGCGCCCCGCTCGGCCACGCGTGTGCCCACCGGCAGGCGTCCGTACCGCGTGCCCCCGCACGTGGCGCACGTGTTGAGCCCCCCCGGCTGGGACACGGCGGCGGCCCCGATCGCTCCACGTGGCCGGCCCGCCTCGGGATGGCCGATGCGCTTTGATTGCTGCGGCGGGGGTTGGTGGTGGGGCGTACGTGTGGGTCGCTCAGTGGCGGGATGGATGGAGGGAATGGGGCACGCCGCGGGGGGATTCGCTGCAGTTGTTGTTGTCAACGGGTTGGGGCGCACGTGGCGGTCGCGGGACGGTGGCGGTGCCCCCTTTTGAAAATTCCCCTTCGCCGTCGCCGTCGTGGGGGCGTCGTCAGCCACGAACTTTGAAATCCTCTTTTACCCTTTTCGTCTCTGGGTTCTGCGTCGGGTCCGAAAGGTTGTCGCGGGAAGTTGGCAGCTCCTGCCTGGTTTAAATTCGCGTAATTAGAAAAGACGACTTCGTGGCCGACACATCAGATGGATGGATCTTGTCGATGATACGGAGGTCTCTCGACCGCGACGTGCCGCTCATCGCGTCCGGAGGTGTAGAAGGAACTCTCCAGGATCGATCGCGCGCAGAAAGTCGCGTCCGCTCCTTCGAAAAGACGAACGACACGTGTGAGTATGGGGGTGGGATTCGGTATTATTATACGGATATCAGGTTTTTTTTTTGGCTGGAGGAGACGCGAAGGAAGATATTTGGACAGGCGAGGATGTGATCGTCAGCTCAGCTTGGCCACAGGGAAATCGTTTTTTTTCTTTTCCCCATTCGTTTGGCTTCTATCGAGAAGATATTTCCGAAGGAAGGGAAATAGTAATGTAAATATTCGGAGAAATTCGAGTTCCGATCTGGATCTCCGCAACCCACGAGTCCCCCCGGTGATTCTTTTGACTTTTCCGAGGGTTCTCACGAATTCTTGGAGAGGGTTTTTGTCGGACTTCTCTTCGTTTCGATTCAGTCGTGTACTTCTTTTGCATGTTGAGTTCAACCTCATATCGAGGCAGCTCGTTTACTGGCGTTTCAAAGTCATTCAAGCCCATACATTTTTCTGCTAACTTAACCCTATATATTATGATTAACTATTATCATCGACGTTGGACCTTAGCAGATCCTTAAAAGGCTCGAGAGTCCTCTAGATATACGGGAGAATCGCCTTGGGATGAGAGATCCTACTTGGCTATAATCCGTATTCCTTGCTAATTCGAGAAGAAAAATACCAAAATAATTTAAGAGGAGTCAAGTGCCATGTCCCTGAGACTTTGTATAAGGAGAATCCAAGTAGCCCATCACCTCTCCTTAGGACGTGGACAGGCGTTGGCAGACTTGGGCGAAAAGGTGAGACCTCTTTTGAGCCTGAGTGAAGCCTACCTAAGTGAACCTTTAAACCTAGCTTAACCTTTTATGTCACGATCAACCTAATATCGTTGACGTCAATACGAACAAAACCTATTACATATCATCTCAAGAGATCTCGTGTGAACATTCTCTTTTGATTTTAATTATTTACTTTAAAGTCTGTGATTCTTCCCGTCCTTTCCTTAGTTTCAAAAATTCCATTCAATGTACACCGTTTCTATTCTTCTTTTAACGATGTATTCATTTACCTTCTCTATTTCTAATTTCATGAGGGCCTAATTTGTTACTGCGGCTCTGCTTCTCGTTAGTTCTGTTTGATCGTATGGTCGCATTCTTACCTTACGCCGATGCTCGACTTGCGAACCTTCCTCATAAGCAGGATGGGTGTTGAGAAATATGCTTTGATTATATTATTGTACGGTAAAGATCTCTTTATTGCACGGTGACAACGTGGCAGGCCAGCGCTATCTTCGCTATGTTAGGAATGTTCAGCGCACGTTGTCTAATACATCTCTAGCCACACGCAAAGAAGGGGTCAGGACGATGGACACGTTTCATTCCTGACCAAGAAAATCGCGAATTAAAGAAAGCGCATGGCTAGGCAATTGGGCCGGACATAGGCGAAGACCATTATAACAGCTCAGGAACTCGAAAAAATGGGAAAATAGAGAACGCCCTAGCCCTACCGATAGCCCTACCGAGCTCGAAGCCCAACAAGCGTCCTCAATCCAACAGGAGAAAAAAATTCGGGTAATACATAACGCTAAAAATGTTGAGCGCTAGACATTAAGTGAATCGTGCACTTCTCTAATTTTATTCAAATGAGACCCTCTACCTTTCGGGTGGATTAAACTAAATATTGATAGGGTCTCTAAAGTAACCTAAGACTTGGCGAAGGGGTTTATTTAGAAACGAAATCTTTGTCACAATAAGAACTTTGAGCTTTGTGGTTGGGATTCGACTTGGTAAAACCACTTCGTCATTTAGATTGATTCTAAAACCATCATTGATATTGTTATTATAGATATTATGATTGATAATGCTGCCCTACTTTACTTAAAGATACCAAAAGATCGCCACGCTCTCACTTTGAGTTCAATGCACAACATAACATTTTCGAGAAGGAAATTGCTTTGCAAGCCAATTATTCCTTTTTCATATGTGCAAATCAATTACGTCATAGAGAGCCACTTCATGTTTTATTGGGTGAAAAAATAGGGATAATAGATTTATGATTTTGAACTTTTGCATTTGGTTTTAGCTCTTTTTCATATTAAAAAAAAAAAAAGTCGAGTGATTCAAAGAGTAATGTCTATCCCAAGCTTCATTTCTAGAGAACTCCGTGACTTTGTACTAGTATGACTAATTATTCAGGTCCATTATCTTTCCGACAGCACCAGAACCGTATTTTAACGGAGAAGGCCATAATATCAAGAAAATGACTTCGTCAAAAACATTACGATTTTGTGCTTCTGATAAAACTGATTTTTTAATGATATATATATTTCCCGGTTCAATAGAAAATAGCCATTTTGTACCCCTGATAAAACTGAATTCCAAGCAAAAAAAATATAAATCAATTTAATAGAATTTCATTTTATACATGACCTGTTAAGTTTGATTTCTCAAGAAGCTCTACGTCTTATCAAAATTTTAGAGAAAAAAAGGTCAAACCGATTTGTATCATTTGAAAATTCTTTTCCTTTTTAAGTTGTAAGATTTCACTTTATTCTATGGGATCAATAAGTTATGCATTATTTATTCACATGAGGATTATGACTCACACAAATTATATGAATTATATATATATATATTATTTTCAATTTCAAAATGTTGCAGAGCAATGATGCTCTCCTTTCAATTTGAAGTCGAACCGCACGAACGGATTTTAATTGGACGGACAAAAACTAGAGGCCGACATTCAAACGGCGGGGGAGGGAGGGGCAGCGGCCCTTTTCCCGCCCTCCCGCTACCGGCCCTCCCCAATTTTGGCGCGGGTTCGCGTTTCGTACCGAGGAAGGCGACGCCTCCGAGCCGCCACGTGTCCCGCCCACGTCGCCCCGGGGTTTAACACGTTAGCCCCACCACCTGCTGAGCTGTCACCTTATCCGCCACAACCACGCACGAACCCCCACCGACTTCCAGAACACGCCACACCCCTCCCCTCCCCCCACCTTTTTGAACACTCTGGTTTCTTAAACTCCACGAACTCACCTCAGTTTCTCAGAAGCGCAACGCACATCCGTCGCCGGTCTCTTCATTGCTCCACCGAGATTTCTGATATTAGGGTTTCCTTTTCCATTTTCTCTGGCTGTGTATTGTCTGTTTCTCGTTGATTGATTAGAGGGAAGATGGGGAGCGAGGATGTGATGCTGTGCGAGGAGGGGATGACGATGATGATGGAGCGAGACGGCTGCGCGACGCCGACGCGCGGGGAGTTCAGGATACCGGCGGCGTCGGCGCCGCCTCCGCCGCCGAGGAAGAAGCCGTTGTGCAGCGGCAAGAAGAGGGATCCTCCCAAGGACGGATATTTCCAGGCCCCGGACGATCTCGAGTTCCTCTTCGCTGCTGGTAAACGGCAAGCTTGCCCTTGATGTGAACGAAATGCTGGTTTCTCTCTCCATGTTTTTTGGTCGCCTGTCGGCTCTGTTTTTCTTCTTGGCGAGAGAGGGAGAAGTAGATTTTTAGGTTGTTTTCTTGTGCATATTCGGCATCGTTGCTGATGCTTATGATGTAACTATTCTGGGTGCGGCTTCATTTTGTAAATCCTGCTTATTGATGATTACGTCTGTGTTCGACTGGTGCACTAGCCATGCTTGCTTTTGATGGAAAAAGAAATCGTTAGGTCTAAATAGGCAATGAGATGGGCTCAATCGGTTGTTCCTGAAAAACACAGATTGATTTTTGTGAACTCAACTTTGGTGAAAATGTTACTTCTACATGTAAAGTTTAATAGTAATGCAAGTAGCAGAAATTCCAGCGCTTATGGAAAGAAATTCCAGACGAGATATATGGAGTTTCGATTTCGGTGTCTCTATAGAACTATAGAGGTTCGACGTGGGTGTTTTTATAGAGCTATGGAGGTTTAGTCTGATAAATATTGCCATGTTACAAATGTAGAATTTTCTGTCGAGCAACTGATGACCAACAATAGCTACTTTCGCTATCCACTAAGTGACTATTGAATCTTTCGACAGTCGATTTCATACTTTGTAGTCACAGCATAATAAATTTTTTCCTTGAATTGTTAATCACGTCTCTTTTAATTTTTTTTGAAAAGATTCATTCGCACATCAGCTCTCGCCTAGACAAACGTAAACAATCTGAACATTTATTTTTTCGCACATTGTCTTTAACCTATCATCGAGTGTTACAAATTTACAAAAAGTACAGACTCAAAAGCCTCTCAAAAGGCTAAATTTATCTTGTTTTTACCATTTCTAGACCTAGTAACTTTTGCCTCAGATTTCTCTAATTTACAAGAGATTTCCGTGTTTTCTATTCATGGTAGGTTATCTGCTATTGATGGCAAGTTTCGAGTACATCATCTCGCAAAATCTCTTGAGCGGATTTGGGCGGATTAGTTCGTAATTCTTGGCATGAATAATACCGTAATTCTATACTTCATTTCTGTAATTTGGGTGTTCAATTTAGAAAATCCACGGTCGTCAAATCAATATACGGAAGTACCCAGCGATCTTGTCTGACTGTTTGGAAGAGCTGAGATTTTGGTTTTGGACCTTTCTTTCGGTAGATTTCTAGACTCGGCAGAATTGGGCTCAAATGCTTGTAAAATCAGAATTTTGCATTTGTAAGGTTTGGTTTGAACTTCTTCACGCTTAACTAACCTCATTAAATTCAGGAAAAATAAAAAGACTAACCTTATTAAATAGTCGTATTTAGGTTTCTCATTATCAAAATCTTTTAGTCATTTTCCAACAATCATGACAACCCCGAGGTTATCTTGTTCCGATTAACTACATTGTATAAGACAAGGCTATGGTCATATATTTATGTTTTTCTCACTTATCGGATTGATATGCAAGTATACTACATAGTGAAATTGACTAATATTTACGCCTAGGGTGGTTATGAAACATTGACATGTGGATATCGGGATGGGGAAGATTGCTTCAAAAGTTCTAAATCTATTACACTTTGACTAATTTATTCTAAACATTTTAATTTGATCAATTATGTCATAATGTCAATTAATGCCAATTCAATCAATTTTAATAGGAAATTGATGATGTAGTTGTTCATTCTACGTGGTATTGGCAACGTTGACGTGAATAATTTTTATAATTTTTATAACTTTTTTTTTTCCCCAAGCTTTGTGAAGGTTGTTGGCCAACCCTCACCGATTGCAGGTGAGGATCGCTCGGCCCTCATCAGGGCTTTACGGCCCTTGTCCAATGGCCGATAAGGGTTGCCTGACTTTCTCCATAGTAGGAAAAAAAAAAGAAAAGAGAAAAGGTACAAATAAAAATAAAAATACAGAAAATATCGAATTTTTAAAATATTGTCCATGTCTATACCATTCATTTTATACAATAGTATCGGCATTCATTGATGATTTTCGGTTAAAATTGATTTGCTGGAGTTAATTGGCAAAACATGAAAATGTTTATAACTCAATTAGTAAAATTGAAATTATTTAAAGTTAAATTGACGAAAATATAATGAGTTTAAGACTTTTTAAATATTCTTCCCGCAAGGAAGTCGAAGCAAACTCCATAATGGTTGAATCTCATTCGTTTCAAATTGTGACGCGAGCCATCAACTAAGTTATGCGATTGTCTCCCACCCGAAACTCCAATTTTATAATCCCTTTTCGAGCTAAACAGAGAAAGCTACAACAAAGCGAGGAACTCGCATTTCCAATGCACGGGCGCCTTTTTTTTCAACAGGTAGTGGATAATTAAATAGCTTATTTAAACCATGATTAGTGCGAGCTTATCTAACTCCACTCACGCCTCTAGAATTTGATTGCGCGGCCCGTCTGGTGTAGAAAAGCAGCGGAAAACAGGGGTCTCCTTCGTACTGGGGCCACTCAGTGCACGTGAGAATAGCATACTTAATGTGTACTAGAGATGGAAATTATGGGCTGCGTTGGAGAAAGTGCACTCCAACCGTGCAAAAAAGAGGTGGTTCACAAGTCAAGAACATAATCGATACCTAAATCTATCCAAATCTAAATTGGATAATGTTCATATTTTTTATAAGGTGCAATAACATTAGTGGTCTCTCGACTTTAATATAATGTGCAATGAGATCCATTAACTTTTAATTTGCTCAATATGATTTTTGAATTTTTAGTAAATGTTCAAATTAATCCTTAAATTATATGAAAATACGTAATTTCATTATCTCGTTAATTTAAATTCAAGGACAGCATTAAACTCTTCCATATAGTTTAGGAAGTAATTTGAACATTCACCAAAGGTTTAAGGACTGTATTTAACAAATTAAAAGTTAAGAGATATATTATTCATTGGACTAATTTCTTACATCTCATTAAATAAATTAGAATTTCGCCAACCATATTACTTAAAAATTTAAGAATTGTTTGTGTCATTTTCCCTTTGAATAATTAGAGGCGGGTCCCAGAACTTATTGAGACATTCACGAATGAGCATTTCGGTTACATGAGTGTGCAGTTCTCAAACTAAAAAAAGTGGACTCTCTTGTAGAAATAATTTACTTCCAAAGATGCAAAATAGATCGACGTCATCATTTAAACTCTACTGAAGTAATCATTCACACGGTTGGGACATTTACGACTGTAATAATTACATTTGCATTCAGTACAGAAATAGAATTAGTTGATGTTTCAGAAATTAATACCGAGATCCTAAATAATTGTCATCACAAAAAGTAGCCCAAAAATGTTAGTGGCGGCTGATTGTTTGATAGATATCTATAATATATAACACAAAACAGCTTTGTTGGGTCTGGTGCGTGTCCTTGGTGCTTATTAAATTTGACCCTCTTTCCGAAATTTGGAAAGGAGACATGATTAAAGATTGGAAAAGTTAAGGCAAATTAAATATGATCTTCATTGGCGAAATTTTAAAATTTCAATAGATTATAGATTTTTCATTTTTAATAAGTCATCGCGTAAATGATGTAAAATTTGCAAAAATGAAGTTAGAATTCGGACGTCAACCTGATACATCGCTCCACGGATAAGTTGTTCTTTTAAATTTGACGTTTCTTGGAAGGAAATTTTCTTTAAATGTTTTATTCCGATGCTCACAAGACAATTTTACAAAGATGAGATAGATCCAGAAAGAGAAGATATGTGATGCTGCCAGACGAAAGTATTTCTTATGTGGCTTGACTTATGCAAATCTTACACCCTTTTATATACTTAAAAATGGGGGACTAAAGTTGCATTTTATATATTTACAGGAAAATTTCAAATAAAAACTCAAAATGAATGAATTTTCTCAAAAGAGAGTTCTGGCTTAAAATGAATTTTGTTTGAAATAAAGACTCGAACTCACCTTTCGATTAAAATGAGCACATGCTTATTTCAATAGCACAACCATGGGTATAATTGTCCAAATATATATCTTTTTCTCATCTTCCATGGCCATCAGCCCATGTCCAAGCATCTTCTTGGCCAGCTTTTTAGATCTAGGCGTCCATGGCCATAGATGCCGAACAAGCCGTTGATCATGGCCATGGCTTGAGCCAATCTTCGTTTGCCATGAACTCCTCCATGAGTAGGGGCGGTTTGATTCCCGGTTCTAAGAGGGAATCAAACTAGACTGACTACATAAATTTTTTTTTTTTTAGTTTTTAAAAAAGAAGTAAAAGTGACTGTTTTTTTTTCTAAAATTTCTTCGCAACATATGACATCAAGTAGAGGGGAAAAAAGCGAATGGAGAACTGAGAATTGATCACCCCTGCTTGCAGTGGCCTCCAGCCTCTTCTGCTTCTGCTACTTTCGACTGATGTGCAAGCCGTAAGGCGCCGCCACCGACTCAAACTTCGTCTTTTTCTTCTTGTCGGAGCCTCACTGCTTGCGGTCGTTGGATTGAAGGTTGAGGGTTTTCTATTGGAAGTTGGCTTTGGGAACAAGTTAAATATTTGCTTGTAAGTGTAGACAGAGATGACAGCCTGTTCGGTGCCTGCAGCCATGGATGGTCAGATATGAAGATGGTCAGATATGAAGATGGTCAGATTTGAAGAGCTAGCCAAGGTAATGATTGAGCACGGTGATTTGGAGGTGATCTTGAGACTTGCAACTTGTCTCTAAGCACGAAGAAGATGAACAATGAAAAAATAAGAAAAGAAAAAGAAAAAGTCTCTGAACAAAAATGCCCTTATCAGTGCTGGTGAAATAAGCATGTGCTTGTCGGCCGTTAAGCTCATATCTTTATTTTAAATCAAATAGTCACTTCAGATTCTTATTCAAAATTGATGGTCACTTTATATCTTTATATCTTTATATTAAATAATGACTATTCTGGGTTTCTTTGAAAAGATGTGTTTACATTAGGCTTTATCACTCGACATATCACCACGTTGTTTTTAATGTTTGAAATCTATCGTCCTATATTTTCCCCCTTTTTCTTACTCTATTATCTCTTTCTCTCCACCTTCTTTCCCAGCCTCCTGCTCACCTACAACTCTACCGATCCCTTGTCGTCTCTCTCATCGGTGGAGAAATGTGAGCGAAGCTCGCAAGGCTTGGGCGACGACTGGCCTAAGGTCGCTTAAGCATCACGAGTTCCTCCATGTTCGACTTCATAGAGACAGACATATATCAACTGGTAGCAACAAGGACGATGGCGACCGGATGACAAGCACTTTGGAGGCTCTTGGTTGGTAAGGTGGAGAGAGAGAGAGATGTGTGGACCCTGGGATTGATTATTGCTAATATGTTAAGTATTAGAGGGTAAGATATCCTCCTTCTTGTTTGACGATATTAGATAATGATTAGTGTTGACTAACGTGTGAGATGATGGATGAGTTTTTAAAAAGAAATTGAGCGATTATTTACCTAGCGAATGAAGTGGATGGTTAGGTAGGGTATATAGATTAGGTAATTACATGATGAAGACAGAGTTATGTCTAATTTTTTTTTATTCAAATTTATTTCGATGACATGACAATTGTGGGATATCGAAAAAGTGACATCCTCGTTCATAGAAAATTCCACAGTAATAAGTTTTTCGTGTACCAAAAGAAGGATTTCCCATGACATGAAAGTCCTAAAGCTAGATCCGAATCCAGAATCAATTCTCACCAAGATCGAGCCTAACACATGAAGACAGAAAGATGGAAAACGTGAAGGCCTTCGTTCGTGCATGAATGTGTTCAATTTCAACCTTGGTACAACCACCAAAGACTAGCTAATGGTCGACAACAGCGACCATCCTCAGCTTCAATGGCCTACAAGGCAATTATCATCTTGTTAACCTCCTTTTTCTTCTAGAGGAAGATGAAGGGGTTACTGTTTCGCTCCCACGGGCGTCTTTTTGATTAGGTGAATGAATCTAAAGACGCTCAAAGTCGTACACATGCGGACAAGAACAGGAAATTCGATAAGGCCGAGGCTCGGCGAGGGATGCTCCCCATCTTGTTTCGATCACATGTTGGCATGTGGACCTTTAGGAATGCTGGTGTTCTTTAACCCACGTGGGCACGTAGTACTTCCACCTTTGATGAGATAAATAGGTCTCTGAAGACCATCACATATGCCTCGTCGATGATGATGCGAGCTCCGAGGTACAAATCTTATCAAAGTACTGCCGGCCGGAGGAAACCATGGCATTGGACGAGTGACGCGATGCAAGGGTTGACAGGAATTACGGTGCATTGTTTGACGTAATTTACCGTTATCAAACACGGGTTGAGAACATTCACAATACATAAATATTAAAGAAAATTATCAATAAAATGTTAAATTTATTGTACTTTTACTAATTCAATCATTATATATTATATTGCACCAATTGAGTCATAAATTTCTTCACATTTTATCAATTGAGTCTATCTAGCTAATTTTCACCAAAAGTTATTGACATGTATGTCAGGTGCCCAGCGTAAAACGACCAATCCATATATGGACATGTTTTTAATAAAAAATTAATAGTTTTTATTGGTTTTTTTCCTTTTTCTTCCATTTCGTTTATTTTTTATTATCTTTTGGAGTGAGGGTCCCTTGTCGGCCATTGCAAGGGTGTCATGGTCCTTGCCTAGTACATGCCCTCACTCCAAATACCAAAAAAGAAGTAAAGAAAAGGAAAAAAGCATAATTTTTTTTAAAAATATTAAAAAATTATTAAAAATGCATCACAATGGGACGATCGGAGTCCACATCAATCAGATACTTAATTGGCACAATTAAAATGTTTAGAACTAAATTGGTAAAATACAATAATTTTTGGATTTTTTTGATAATTTTTTCTTCATATTGTCACGTATTCATATGAGAACTCAAAAGAATATTGTTATTAGGAAATAGTCGGCGCTAGGATATTGACTGTGTTTACGACATAGATCACTTTATGCAATTTTAACCTCGTAGGAAAAACACAAAAAAGTAGAGAAACATTGATTAACCCCTCCGAGGGAAAAGGGCTACTTTGACTAAATAGCCAGTCCCCGATTGGCCGAACATGTCTGCTCGTGCGCGAATCCAGTAAGATAACTCGTGGGGGTAGAGGTTGAACTGACCTAATTGAGATGCTTTTTGTCTTAATGCAGCCGTATCTATCGGGAATCCTTGTACTAGTGGGAATGCATGTGCACTTCTATTGACCGGTCAAATCCATGCTCGTGGAACTTAATAGAAGAAATTCAGAAAAAAAACAAAGGATTGCAAATGCTTTGCGCTCATGGGGGGCCACCTTCTTTATTAAGCCCTCCAAGTTTTATTTACTGATGCAGTTTTTTTTTCTCTCATCTTTGTCGGAAGGTGGTGGTGCTCTAGCGAATATATGTACTACTTACCTAATCCAAGATAAACTACGCGCTTGACCTCCTCCAATAATGGGCGACTCTAGAAGACCGTAAGGCTTTTGCATTTTAAGTGAGTCAGAGGAGCGTTGAGCCACTGTAGCGATAGGTGCGGGAGTGTAGGCGCGCGGACACATGAGAGGAGCGAACCTGAAAGCAAAGTCCAATAACGAGAATTGTGCGCACAATGGAAAGTATTAGGTCAAGATGAAAAACTAGGGATGGCTAGACTGGAGGGCGGACTAAGATTTCAATGACGGTCTCTGCCTGTCGATTTTGGCTCGAGGTAATTGTGTTTGGCTCCTCTTCCTCTTCTCCATCGTTGCTTTTTCCTTGGAAAAAAAGGCCTGGCGTATCCAGGAATAATGTTCGTGGCGAACCGAGTGCCGTGAAACAGAGAAAGCGTCACATCCCCTCCTACTGACCTGCTAAATAGAAAGGTTCCGAAAAGATTATTATAATATCCTCTGTTTTGCCGTCCAGATGGATCACGCTTGAAAAATGGATATTTATTAGGTCTACCGTTGGCGTAAAAAACTAAATTATATATTCATTGTTGGATGGTTCACATGTGAAATAATTCGATTGGAGAGCTAGCTCTCTAAATACACATGTGACTTATCCAACGATGAATCAATACAAAATTTCTATATTGGCAATGGACTTGGAGATAAATTATGTTATAATGAACTTTAGATTTTGTTTGTTTCGTAGAAAATGAATAGTTTGAAAAATATTTTCCTTAAAATGATTTAATATAAAAATGAATGAATCAAAAAAATTTATTGTCCAAGAAAATCTTTAGATATAAATTTTTGCTAATAATAAAAATATTTTTTATCGACTAATTATTTCATGCCGTGTAGCCGATTATTTTTAAGAAAATATTTTTAAAATAATTTATTTTTCATGTAACAAATAGAGTTTTTTTTTTTTAAATCCAAACGAGTAACGTTGCCTGCATTTCCTTTTTTTTTTTTTTTTTCGAATACGATAGCACGTCCTGTGATGGGAAGTGAACGATTTCAAAGAAATCTTATAAGGGCTCTGTATCCCTTGCGATGAAAAAAAAATGTTGGCATGAAAAAAACGGTGCTAATCTAATTGACACGTATGCATTTAGTTGATGATATTGGAAGGTAATCATCATGCAACATGTGGCTTGAGAAGCATAATTATGCGAAAGAAGTTTTCATTGTGGAGCTCCTGTTTCTATCAAAATTCGTCAAACAAGTGCCAGCCCCTTCAAGGAAGATTCCTCAACGAAGGCCAAACTCATAATTCGAAAATATGAAAAATAAATAGTTTTGATATTATTATTAATTCAATGATTTACAGCTTCGAAAGGAACTTAAACAAAGTTTATGAGTGATTTGGAGCTAAAGACCAACAGCACATGCTCAAATAAACTCACGAGAGTAAGAGTTTGGCAAAGTAAAAGAAAATTAATGAAAATTTGAACTTCGTTTTTTATAGAAAATGAATGATTTGAAAAATATTTTCGTAAAAATGATTGCCTTGCGAAACTTACAAAAATGATTAGAAAAATGTTTTTATCGTTCACGAAAATATTTAGACATAAATTATTACCGATAATAAAAATTTATCTTTGGCTAATTATTTCAAATGATAAAAACGATCATTTTCAGGAAAATATTTTTTGAATCATTCATTTTCTATGAAATAAATAGAGCCTTAAATAAAATAGATAAAATCTTTTAATTTGATTGAGTGTGTGTGTGTCTTTCTTCATGCTTAAGACTTTTTTTTTTTACAGCCACGAGCTTTCGAGATTTCACTTCTATGTTCTAAGGCTTTGGTCCCCAAATTAGGAGCGTGTTCCCCAAATTTTGAATGTACTCCCCCAAGCCCCAAACACAAGTGTCGGTTTTGGACGTGTCCTCACGTTACTAGGCTTGTTCTCATGTTTTGGATGTAACTGATATCAAAATCTAGTCACAGTTTGGTATTGATGCCAACCATTCCATGTCAAGTGTTTGACCATGATGTCCACCACTTATCTATTTTAGAAATAACATATGACAAGAAAATAACCATTTTCATAACTTTCTTTTAATCGATTTGGCATCATACTAACCACTTCTTCCACGTGCATGTAAGTCGCCCGTGCCAAATTGTATTCCAATCGTTTTCTTCCATGTGTCTACCACCAATTGTGCAAAGTGTTTGCTAATTGCTTGTGCAAAGTGTGTGGCAACCGCTCTTAATGTACCAATTTTCATTCTTCCCTTTGAAACCAGCCATTCATGCCAAACATGTCGAATTTTGGTGCCAACATTGGCTAATGCCAGTTCGCATGCATCAATACTCCTATTGGCCAAACCTATACTAATCACAATTTGGTTGTCACATATTTGCATGATATTTCACAATTGTAATGTCGATACCTTGCTTACTATGGTCGATTTCTTGCAAAATTAATATTTTTTTCTGAAAATGATCAATATTTATTTTGCCATTTTTAAGTGCCAACATTTCCAAAAAAAAGCCCAAAATCTAATGGAAAATGGCAATTGGTGCTCTTGATAAAGCAGTCCAAAATACTTGGAGATTGAATCTATGGAAAGTGATAAGATACGAAAAGAATGTATTTCAAATTGCAAATTGTAAACGAAGATGCCCTTTTGAACACTTCTCAAACCGACAAAAAAAAAAAAAAAAAAAAAAAAAACACCACTTCTCAAAGAAAGTAGTAAAGACAATGTCGATGGAAATCAACTCAAAGTTTATTCCCAAATGTCCCTCCCATCCACTGTTTTCTTTTTTCTTTTAAAGAAAAGAAATTAAAATTAGTACCATCATCACTCATCACTCTCTCTCTTTAATAATGTCGACCCTTAAATAGCCAAGATCCAAACACCAGAATCAACCCCAAATCTAGCTGCATTTAACAAATAAATGCAGCTGGGGCTACCACACTAAGCATACATCAAACTCAATACCGCTACGACAAAAAATAAAAAATAAAAAATCAACACCGCTCAGAATTTAGCGGACTGTGCTGGTCTCTGTTGCGCGTGCTGGGATTTGGCAGTTCCTTGACGACTTCTGTCTTACTAAATTATAGACTCGAAGGTGTACTGTGGCTGTAAAAAATTGATTTTAAACATCTTCCTTCGATGATTCTCGCATGAAATGATCTGTTCGCATCTTTCTTCGAATGCCGATCGCGAATTTTGCTCATTTATCTACAGAGTAGGTGATTGCATGCTCTATAAATCATGTAAATCAAAATGCAAATGACCTTTGGTCTGCATCTTATTAAAGACAAATGCGAATACCCTTTCCGTGTTTTACGGTACCGGTGAATCTAGTAAGAGTCCAAAGGAAATAGCTCCTAGAGACATTTGAAAAGGGCATCGCTCCTCAAGAACACACTCACCTCTCTCCTTCCCTCTCTCTCTCTCTCTCTCTCCCTCTCTCTCTCTCTCTCTGTCTTCTCACTTCACTTCGCTCGCTCAGTGGAGCTTGAGCATGGACGAAACGTGGAGCAAGATTTCCAAGAAAGAAACAGGCGCCTCATCGTCTTCATCTTCTTCGAAGCCTCGTCTCCTGAGAAGCTTCTCTCAGAAGACCACCTCCTCCTCCAAATCTTCGCTCCCGCGAAGCCTCTCGCTCAAGAACACCGCCTCCTCCTCCTCCTCCTCCTCCTCCAACCAACCACCACCACCACCACCACGGCTCGTCCCTCTCGAGAAGCTCGTCCTCCAAGAGCGCGAGCGGGTCGAACCTGACCCGCAAGTACAGCAACCTCGCCAAGGAGCAGAAGGCCCGGTTCTACATCATGCGCCGGTGCGTCGCCATGCTCGTCTGCTGGCACAAGCACGACTGATCTGACTCGTCGGAATTGACGGTCGGCGATTGCTCCAGAAGCATTCTACGGTTCATCCGAAGAGCACCGGGTATTCGCTCTCGTAAAGATCTGGCGAAGCAACTCGGCGATAGAGATCTCTAAATTCGATCCGTCCGCTATGAGCCCGTCACGTAGGTACGTAGAGAGATCACAAAAAATGCGAATTACGATACGTATAAGTACGCCAATGTAATGTATTGGGGTCAGGGTTTGAGGATATTGACGAAATCAGCAATCTCTCTCTCTCTTTCTCTTTCTCTCTCTCTCTCTCTCTCTCTCTCTCTCTCTCTCTCTCTCTCGCTTGCCCATGTGAAATCATTGAGCTGTGAATTTCAGAGATGGTCGGAGCTGGTCGGTGCGTACTACATGCTATCTCGTCCACTGTTTGTGTTTTCTTGCTCTTTCTTTTCATTTTCCTTTCCCCTTTTGTTTTCTTTCTTATATATAACGTGGAAATGAGAGAGAGAGAGAGTAGATTCCTTTTCAGATGTTGGAACTACCACCGTAAAGAAGACAATTTTGATTGTTTGGATGCACATTGGGAAGATCATGCTCTGCGCTGCGCGAAGCGAGCGAGCTCGATCGCTCTCGAAAGCTACGTACACGTAGAAGAAGAGGACGTGGGATTGTGCTGCAAACGATCAACAAAAGAATGTGCGTCGACTGCGAATCAGCGGGTCCATGGATGGATCGCGTTGAGATGGGTCGACAGAGTTTGAACATAGGCATTATTTCGCTCAGTTGTACATGCTGCATTATTGGCGCAACTCGAATAGAATGATTCGATCTTTCTATTTGTTATTGTTTTTTAATATTTTCTTTCTTTTCTACTTTTTTTGTGTGTTCGGGAGATAAGGGGGTGGGGGTAATGCTGTGTGTTTCTAAGGGCATTGGCATGTACAAGGGAAACAGAGAAGTGGCATCGCCGAAGTGAACGACGCGTCGTTTTCGCGTGCGAGCGTAGGCCCCCACTAAGATGACCTCCTTTTGTGGTCCACTTTTTGAGTTCCTGGACAGGGACGAGTCGTAATTCGCAAAACGGATTTCAAATTAATATATTTTTGCACATTCCATACAATTTATACATCGAAGGGGCTCCTCCTCCTCCTCCTCCTCCTTTTTTTTTTTTTTTTTTTTTTTTTTTTTTTTGTGGTGAAGATAACAACGCTACGGGTCCTAAACCATGCGCATACTCGGCTTCAGAGTTGAAACTATTTCTCCGACAGGTCGGTCCTAAAACTCATTCGGATTCAGCACTTTGGTCCTCCGTTTGATGTGTTTGTTCTTGTTTCCCGGACAGAGATTTATGCGACATTTTTTTATTGACATTAAAAGTAAAAAAGGACAACCACATAGGAAGTTCTAAAGTGGATGAATTATGAGGCTTTTAGAACTTAAATGTACCGACATAAAGTTTTAGGACTCATGCGGTCGTTCACCCTTTTCGACATTTTGTACTTAGGTTATTAATCACTTTCTACTAGCTAGTAAAAATTAAAAAGTTATGCTGGACCAAAAATTGATGGGGTTACTAATGTTATGCTGATGCTTTTCTTGGGCCACATACTAAATGCGAAAAAATAAGATACCATTCATAGTTTCAAGATCCGGCCCGTTCGACCGGTGCCAAGCCTGGCCCGGTTCTGGCTCGGTCCAGTTCGAACATGTTTGCTTCAAATTTCAGTTTGGAAACCTTGCAACCCAATAATTTGGGTGGGTTTAGCTTGTAGTTGTTGGCAATTGGGAAGTGGGAATGAGCAACAGGACAAAAAATTAAATATATATCCAACAGAGAGAGATGAAGAGTAATATTATTGCTGAGGCTCCAACCGAAGCATCCACACATCCATCGCTAGATACAAAAATTCCCTCGAATCTAAAATTTCACTCTATCTCGTGGTAAATGAATGCGAATTCATCGGACTCCACGAAGGAAGACAGACAAATAGAAAGAGAGCAAAGAGAAGACACGACACGTAAATTCCTCAACTGCCGAATTTGGCCTCGGACACCGAGCAGGAAAAGCGACGATAAGTTAGGGGGAAAGCAGCAGGATTGAAGTGTTCGAAACGAAACAGTGGGGGTAAAACCCAGAACAGCCGATGGGGGAAGAAGGGTCGGAGGAGGAGGGGTCAACACTTTGGAAGATCGGACGGCGGGGGAGGGAGCTTCTGGTTGGGGAGCTTCCCGTCCTGCACGATCCACACCATCTTCAAGCCCCAGCTCAAATGGACCTCGAAGTGGCAGTGCATGAACCAAACACCTGGTTTTTCCATTCAAGACGAGCAGCAGCTAAAATTAGAGGATTCATTGAATAAATTTTGGACATAAACGGTAGCATTACTTGACACGTTATTGTACGCGGCACTACTCAAATTATTAGAATTTTCATGAGACAAACCTGGGTTATCGGCCAGGAAACGGATAGCCACCCAACCGGCCGCCGGCACGCCCACGGTGTTCCTCTCCACGGGGTCGACCAGATTGAACTTGGCTGGATCCGTACTCTGGTTGAAGTTCCCGAAACCCTGCCCAACGACGTAGAAGTTGAACCCGTGCAGATGGAGAGGGTGGCTCTCCGCGCCCAAGATACTCGTGCCTTGCATCACGAGCTCGACACTCGTGTTGTATGGGAGGACCACCGCCTTAGTCCCGTTGCTGACGAACGTCTTGTTCGGTGGGGTTCCGGTGAAGTTGAACGGCCTTAAGGGGGTGGCCGGGAAGTCGGTGGTGAAAACGCCATTGGATTTTTTGAAGAAGTAAGACTGTAGGATCGCGGTGGAAGGGAGAGCGAAAGAGACGTTGTTCACCGACGCCTCAAATTTGGTCCCGTTGGGTCCTTGGCAGGTTTGGTTCTTTGGGCAGGGGCTGTTTCCAAGGCCGACTGTGAAGAAAAACCTCTTTTGGACGGTCTGGGGAACTTGGGCCGGGTATTGCCGGCTATTCAAATGGCGGAACTTTTGGCTGAAATTGGCGACGACGCTGGTCGCGTTTATCGCGGGCAGTGTCGGTAAAGATAGGGTAAGGTTCTTGGGGAGAGTAGTATTCCGAGAGGACTGGACGTACTCGAGGAATCCGGCCATGGTTGTATTGTCGAAAGTGCCCTGACCTGTGAAGTATGGCCGGGCCGCCATTAGGTACGTGCCCTTGTGAGGGTTTGGCTTAGCCTTGAGGAGGACGTTGGTGGTCTGGCCCGGGGCGATGACCAGGATGTCGGTCTTGAAGGGCTTGACGTAGACCGCATCGGCTTCGACGACGGTGAACGAATGGTTGGCTATGCGGAAGAAGAGCTCGTCATTGAGGGCAGCGTTGATAAGGCGGAGGAGATATGTCTTCCCTGGGGTCACCTTTAGCTTGAATGTATCTGCATGCGCGCATGAAAATAAAGCAATCGATTTTATCAAATTTTGCAACGACGATATAGGGATACTTTATTCTTTCCACTTGATTAATCAATGGACTCGTTCAATGAAGTTTGTTATAATTGTCATTGCCTGATGAACAGTTGTATAGCGGCCCGGGCTTTCCGTTGATAGTGTAGGCATCGGAGACGTTCGGACCGCCTCCGGTCTGGAGCGCCTGGCTGACTATGGCCTCCGTATCGGCATTAAACCATTCTCCTGCAATGCGTATCCCCCGGAAAAGAGTTCAATGATATTATTCGGTGCTTATCAAATTAACTTATGCGTTCACAGAACAAAAAATTCTCCTAATTTGAACAACTAAGAGCTCGATAATATAATATACCGAATAGCATTGGGACTTCCTTGTCGGGTTTAGCAAAGGGATAAGGAACACCGCGCTTTGGGAAGATGATGAGTGGTCCGTAGACGGTCGCTCTGATCCATGAGATGTGAGCATGCCAAAAGAGGGTGCCTCTTTGGCCCGTGATTGTGAAGTTGTAAACGTAACTTTGGTTGGTCTGAATCGGACACTGCGTAATGTATGACGGCCCGTCCGCCCATCCACTTTGAAGTTGCCTTACTCCATGCCTGTGCCCGTCAATTTGCTCATCAAATTTATTTGTTGCGGTCATAAGAGGGTTTAATCGTATATACATTAGTAGTGATTATTCAAGTCCTAATTACCAGTGGATGCTGATGTTGTTGGAAACACGGTTGACCACCTTGACTAATACCCGGTCCCCCTCTCTGGCGACGATGCGAGGCCCCGGGAATTTCCCGTTGACGGTTATCATGCTCTTGGTTTGGCACAGCCGGGTCTCATTCTTCATCTCTATCTGCACCAAATCAAGAGGATCATCATGTACTAATGAACTCACAGATGAAGAGTACATAACCATGCCCTTCAAGCCCAGTTAGGTATAGAGAGAATGCTAAAATCGCGAGGGCATGAATATATGTGACGTACATTGAACGTGTAGTGCCTCGTAATGCCTGCATGGGCAACCTCAGGAAGAGAGCAGAAGCAGCTCATCACTGCAAGAAGAAGAGCTGAGAGAAACGAAGACCTCATGTTTTGAATCTCGAATTCGCTCTGGAGCTAGGCTGTCTTCAGTGCTTTGACAGAGGCAGCAAGGTGTTCTTATGTATATATAGAAGGAGAGACAAGCTGGGGGGGGGGGGGAGAGAGAGAGAGAGAGCGAAATAGAGGAGTGTTTGGTTTGGTTCATTTGGGTTTCTGATATGAGAAAGAAAAGATAACCTACTCTTGGTCCACATGTTCACTCTAGAGTGTCTACTAAGTCGAAGAATCAATTATGTTAGATAATATCTTGGTTTTTGGTCTTCCCTACCACCGCCAACCCTCGTCTGCAGAAAAAAAAATTTCTGGTCAAAAAGATTTTTGATAGAACCTACCGTCATCACATGCATTACCATTTTTGTTCCTACAATTCAGTGTCATGATTGTTGCGGTTCTTTCTTAACATTATCGGAGGCAATGTAGAATTTATTAACAGATCCCATCACCTACACGACCGAGTCCCATCACCTACACGACCGAGTTAGTATATGAAATTTCGCGTTGCCCCTGTTAATAGAAAATGTGGAATCTCGCGAGGACACCAGTCTCTGTCATCAGCTGGGTTATTAGCTGTATCTGCCAAGAGCATTGTCGTTATCCAACCGTTAATTCTTGGTGAAGAAGACAAACTTTCAAACTTGGGGTCTACCTCTACCAAATCACCCATCGTCGTCGGGTGAATCCATCTTGTTAAGTCACTTCAACGTTCATGTTAATCATCACATCCTATGGAAAACACACATCCCTAATGGGACAGGACGGGAAGATGGGTAAGGCCGATCGGTTAGGTGCATGCGTCTCTCTTAACCAAGCAAAGCGTTAAGACCCGACCCGTAATCTGGTCCTTCGGTCATAGGCTTCCAACTCCGTGGGTCGTGTTCAGTAAAATGACTACCCACAAGAAGAGGACGTCCGACCCACCTTTTTCTTTCAAGCAACAAAAGGGGATGCAATGATCACGGGGGATTAGGTTGTCCCTCTCGTAGGTTCGTCCTCGCACTAAAAATGAACGACCGGATTAATCAATCTCGCCAGCTTCGCTGCGAAGCTAGAATGCCTGATAGGAAGAAAAAATGCGTTGATTTCAGGATGGGCTTGGTCGAAATTTTCGCTTTGCTGATTAAGGTGAGTTGGAGATTGTCATGAACAGTGACCGAGATATTGTAGTTGCACCCACTACGGTTCTTGTGGTGTATGTTTATTCTCGCCATTGCATACTTGTTGCGCAATGTACGCTGGTCATCGCGTGGCTCTTTTTGGGACATAATGTCCCGGGACATTGATACACTGCTCACTTCATTTCTTGAAGTAGGATGCATGCAAAGTTCACTCACTTTTACCGATTAGAAAATTGCAGAAGTTAATAGAAAGTGGGGCGTAGACGTTGAAGTATATATTTTAGGGAAGAGATTGCTTCCTTCGTAAATATCTGCATCCACCCTCATCAAAGAATTAAGTGGGCCATAATCGAGGTGGTAAAGATGTGTCATAAACTCAGTTCTATGGATCACGTGGTGAAAAGAATCGATCGTCATAGATGGAATATTCATAAAATTTATTTGTATCTTTTTGACGAATTTATGATACGGTTATTGTTTTTTTATGATGGGTGATTAATTCGATCTAGTGAAAACGAACATAAATAATGAATAACTCAACTAAAAACTCCTAAAATTGGCTTAGTAATTCGGGTACGGAAACTTGTATGCGGATTAAGTGCCCGAAAAAAGTTCGACGCCATAATGGTCCCTTCAAGTTATCCAGAACAATTTGTCGTCACAAAGGATCGGTAGCCTCTCTGAGAACCTGAAGTATATAGTGTTATGCGGGCCGCACTTGACCTACAGTTAGAAACACTAGAAAGCTCATCACAAAACTATTCTCAGCTTTACACAAGAAAGTATAGGTTAAGAAGGCTTCTAAATATGTTGCCCGATCCACGTCCAACCTTTCTTTATCGAAAGATCTTTGTCTGAGTCCATGACATCTTCGAGGCCCAGCCACCACGTTTTTTAGGTTGGACGGTCCAAATTCTATCAAATGCGTCTTCATTTGGTTAATTAGAAAAAGGTATATTACAAGGAATTGCTGCTGGGTCCTTTTTCCTAGCTAGTGACACTTTGCATTTCTCTGTTTTACAATCAAGACTTTGCATCTTCTAATTTTTAGTTTCTACACTTCACACCCTGAAATTTCACAAAGCCATAAAATGTATTTTTATGAAATATTGAGATGCAAACGTATACATTATGTCGAAGGACTATTTGGTTGGCTAGAAATTATAAGTCAACAGAATAAATTGGGAGGAGAAGCTCCCAAACTAGTCCCAACTTTCTCCAGTGCCACTATGAGTCATCTTGAACAAAGTTTGGTTATGTTGATTAATTGCGTGTCCATCTTTTTTGCAACATAACTATGTATAAATATGCATATATATGATCACACTCTTCGTTGTTCTTCGTAGACAATAATTAATCCAGGTTATATAATGGAAGACTTACTGAAGGCAAAGTTGATCACTCCTCAAGTTTTATCTTTAACACGTATTTCCACAATAAAAAAATATGCGGAAAAAAATTATATCTCTTTGCATTTTATAATGAATAGTAGATAGGATATATGTGATCATTTAAGTAACAAGACATTACAATATTAATTATGATTAATCGAGGATATGCACAATCAATAGAGATATGTAGAATTTTCTTATTATCTATAGTATCCCTCAAACTCAAGATGACCTAAAAGAAGTCAACTGAAGCTTAGAGACAAGATCTAAAAAATGCCAAGTGGATGTGATTTAGTGAACATGGGCCTGTTTGTTTATTTTTGTTTCTGTTCTCCAGGGACAAAAATTTCTATTCTTTTATTCCAAGGAACAAAAAAAGAACAGAAATGCGTTTATTTACACTTTTATTTCCATGAACAAAAAATCTATTTTTTGTTCCAGAACAGATTTGTAACAGAAACAATAATTAGAAAAAACTTATTTCTTGTTCCCAGAAACAGTTCCGAGAAACACTCCTTTTTTCTTCTTCTTTTTTCTTTCATTCTTCTTCCTTTTGGCCGGTCGCCGGCCAACCATCAAGGGGCGGTGACCTCGCCGAAGCATCACACGGCCCCGGCGAGGCCGAGCCTCATCGGGGCCGGCAACCGGCCAAAAGGAAGAAAGAAGAAAAAAAAAAGAAAAAAAGAAAAAAATATTGAAAAATTAAAAGAAATAAAAAAATTATACAAGTTTACCAAACACATTTCTATTCGGAGTAGAAATTTTTTATAGTTACCAAGCACGTTCTTATACTCAGAAATTGTTCCCTAAAAAAAAAAAAAAAAAAAAACTATTTTTGTTCAAAAATTGTTCCCCAAAATAGAAACGTACCAAACGCGCCCTATATTAGCAGCCTGGTCAACCAACGAAGTAGGAGACAAGACAGACAGTTTCATAAAAAATGTTGTAAAATAAACACAAAAACTAATCGGATCTAGCAAATAATTTAATACAAATTAATGAGAGAAATAAACAAAAAATACTAAGGACATTAGAGATTTACATGGTTCGTTATAAGTGTCGCTACTGACTTCACAGAAAGAGCTAGTAACAAATAATCTATTATAATTGGAGAATCAAAGTTACAATCGCTCATAGCAAAAATTACCGGGTGTTCAAGCCCAAAGCAAGAGCTCGCGTACTCTTGAATCAAGAACACTGGTATTATTATTATTTTTTCGGTTCTTCTTGGCGGGGCAGCTCCTTTGTTAAAGCTACTAAGCGGCCATGTCTACATAAAAGCAAAATCCTTTTGTTTTACTTTAATTTCTTTCCTCATCAAACCCTTCCTGACCCAAATGTGAAATAATAATTATTAAATAGAGTAAATACCACAAATTCCCATATTGATATATTTGTGATAAATTCATCCAAAATTACTTTTTTACTAAAAAAAATCCCAAACTGGTACACCTATAACAAATTTACTTTTCGTTAGTTTATATTAAATTTTACTGTCAAATTATTGAATTAGATGACATAAATTTTACCCTCCATTTGTAATAAGTGTATCGATTTGTGGTTTTTTGTAGTATTAATCCAATTTAATGAAAACTAATAGATGATAAATTTGTCATAAATATACCCGGTTTATGAGTATTTGGAGGTCAAAAATTTCATTTGGAAAAAATTTAGTTACATGTGTACTAATTTAAGGTTTTTAATGATAAAAAAATTAGTTTATGATAAATTTATCATATATATATATATATCCATTTGAGGTTTTTCGTAGTATTAACCCTATAAAATAGCGTGCCTCTAATTTATTTTGTATTGGCAAAGCTTTTCACAATCAAAATCGGAGATATGTCAATTTTGAACAAATCAAAATCTTCCAATGAGTCATGTTTTGATCATGGCTCGAACTCGAGAACAATTTAACAAAAAACATGATTCTATATAGACTAACAAAATATTTTAATATGCTTGATGCATTCATGAAACATAGTATTATGTGCTATTTGAGTAGCCCTTTGATTGGTGTAATAAATTATTATCCGACCACTATGACAAACTCCCATGTTTTCTAGTAACCATCGCAACCATAGTATTTCTGGTGTTGTTTTAGCAAGATCATGATAATCTGTTTCCATTCTAGATCGAGCGGTGATGGTCTATTTCTTGCCACACCATGAGATAAGTAAGTTGCCTAGAAAGAAAAGTAGCTTGTAGTGGGGTCACAATCTGAAGTGTCACCTGCTCGGTTAGTATTAGAATAAGCTCTAAATCTAAGGAAAAGTGAGCAGAAAAGTGAAGGTCATGAATTTGGATACCCTTGATGTAATAATGAATCTAAAGAACTACAGTAAGTGAGTCATACATAGCGTGGTCATGAACAAATTGACAATATGGATATGATAGTCGAGTCATGACGAGTAACAATGATTAGGTAGCGTCTCTCTTCTTGGTTCATTCTCACACTGAAAAATTAACCACCGAATTAATCAATCTCACAAGCTTCACTATGAAGCTAGAGTGGCTGATCAGAAGAAAATTGCATTTTCTTTAGGATGGGCATGCTCGAGATTTTGCTTCATTGACTAAGGTGAGTGTAACGCTGTCATATAGAAACAGAGATTTTGTAGTTGCACCCACCGCACTTCTTGTCGTGTCCTATTTTTAACCTTGCCATCATCAACCTCAACCGGGGCCTACCTCGGAGTCATTTGCAGAGCAAGGTTTGGTTGATGATAACCTTGTCTGCATCCTCCCTTCCAAGGGTGTTTCTACCAATGAGCCTGCCTACGGTAATCTCACCAGGGTAGGAGTCAGTTAGACTGCATTCTTTGTTTTAACGTCTTGATACCTGAACATCATATTTTAATTCTCATGCAAACTTTTCTTTCTAAGTGAGTTGGAATATGGAAGACAGTGAGGAATCTCACCCTCAAAGGTTCTTCCCCCAGTTTCTTTCTTGAGTTTTTCAAGAACTTGCTCAGGATTATTTAAATCTGTGATATAATAACAGAGATTTTGTAGTTACAACCACTACAATTCTTGTGGTGTACTCTTTTTAACCTTACCATCGTATACTTGCTGCGCAAAATACGCAGATCAACGCGTGGATCTTTTACGGACGTTGATGGCCTGCTCCCTTGATTTCTTGAATTAACATGCATGCTAAGTTGACATCTCCTCATCGATTATAAGATTACAGAAGTCTATGGGTTTGTAGATGTTGAAATATATATTTTAGAAAGAACCTTCCTTCCCTGGTAATTTGCTTATGATCCGACAGAGTCACTTGGTTGCTCTATTATATATTTGTACCTCCGGGATGTAATAGACGTTTGAAACATGCGTAATAAACTTAGGTTCTGCAAATGACGGGGTGAAGAGAATCAATTGTTGTGAATGAAATATTTCGTAAAATAAATTTATATTTTTTCAAGAGACTTATGATGCGACTCTCAGTTTTTTCTTGACGTGTGATTGACTTAATATAGTATAACGAGTCTAAATAATAATAATTCAACTTAAGATTCTTGGAACTGGCTAAACAAATAAGATACGAAAACATGTGCACAGATTAGGTGCACAGACAAGTTCGACTATTTAACGTCCTCCTCAAGTTATCCGACACAGCCAATGTCATATTTGGAGGGTCACCTAAATGGGCTCTGATGGAAGTCCCTTATCCAGTCGTAATTAAAACATGCTTTTGAGCAAATACAAATGATTTTTCAAATCCTTCTTCAAATAAAATAACTCAAAGTTTTGACCTCGATGTTGCGGCATACTTCTCTTTGACCACTTTAGCTAACACCTCATCCGAAGGATTCAGCAGGATTACGTTTTTTTTTTTCCTTTTCCATCAACTCTAGCTTATCGGCCTCTTGAATGGTTTCTAGCAATTCGTCCTCTTCATCCAACACCTTCACAAACTATCGGTTGTTGATTGGGCATGCATATTAATGTTTTACAACCCAAAGTTGTTTCTTTCGTTGAATTCTCGATGTCAATTCTTGCTCCAAATATAATTTTAAACGTGTCATTTATAGATAATGGAACAATCACAAACACTTTTTTGATTATGGATCTACTACCAGAATATCAATGCATAATCTTAGCATTCAATGTGTATTTATGAATAATCTCATTTTTCAATTATTCAACCATTTCATTTTACCAAGTTCAATGTTAGCCAGATTAGTCAACATTTATATGTTTCGATGCAACAACAAGATGTTATATGTAACAAGTAGTTTTGTTGGTTGGTTAATTGGTCACATTTTTTTTTCATGAAATGGGTTGAATTGGTATTAGTTTGGATACAACAAAATAATTCTATTTGATCGAATAAGTACTCTATGTCAGAATTGAGAAATTCTATGGCTCGAAACTTTAGTATTCTCTTATTTATTACATGTGTTTACTATTTAGGCAGAATACCGTCACTCATTGTTGCTAAAAAATTCAAAGAAACCTCAAAAACGGAAGAGAGGGGGAAAGGCGAGGAAGAAATGGATGTAGAAATAGAAACAACTTTCGAAACGAAGGGGACTAAATAGGAACAAGACGGATCCACCGAAGAAGATCCTTCTCTTTTTTCAGAAGAAAAGGAGGATCCGGACAAAATCGATGAAAGGGAAGAGATCTGAGTGAATGAAAAGGAAAAAACAAGGGATGAATTCAACTTTCAAGAGACATTTTATAAAGATAGCCAAGTTTACAAAACTTCTTATATGGATAGGAATACAAAAAAAGAGAATTCAAAGTTAGAAATATTTAAAGAAGATCCATTTTTTTTACGGTTTGAAAAACCTCTTGTCACTCTTCTTTTCGACTATAAACGATGGAATCGTCCATTGCGATATATAAAAGACAATCACTTTGAAAATGCCATAAGAAATGAAGTGTCACAATATTTCTTTTTATATATGTCGAAACAATGGAAAAGAAAGAATATCTTTTACGTATCCCCCTAGTTTGTCAACTTTCTTGGAAATGATAGAAAAATTTCTTTGTTGACAAGAGAAAAACTACCCTTTGATGAATTGTATGATCATTGCTATTATACCAATGACCAAAAAAAGAATAGCTTGAGCAAAAAAATTTGAAATAGAATGGGAACTTTGAATAAAGAATCCATTACTCTAGATGTATTCGAAAAAAGAACTAGATTGTGTAATGATGAAAATAAAAAAGAACACTTGCCTAAAATATATGATCTTTTTTTGAATGGGCCCTGTCGTGGGATGGTCAATTTTTTTTTTCATCCCAAATCCTAAATAAAATGTCCATAAAAAATTACATCAAGACAGGTTGGATAAATAAGATTCATAGTATACTTTTTACTACTGATCAGGAAAAATTTGAAGAAAAAATAGATGCATTTGATAAAAAATCATTATCAACAGAAAAGAATTTCCATTTCCAGAAACCGAACAAGGAAGAATTCATTCAGAAGATCAAATAAAAATTTTGAAAATTTTCTTCGACGCAGTTATAACTGAGCCAAAGACTAAAAGAATAAAAAGAAATCTATTGGAATAAAAGAAATAAGTAAAAAAGTTCCTTCATAGTCATACAAATTAATCAACGATTTGGAACAACAGGAGGGAGAAAACGAAGAAATCGTGGCAGAGGATCATCAGATTTGTTCTAAAAAAACCAAACATGTACTAATTTTTACTAATAATGAGCAAAATACTTATGCTAATAGCAAAAATACTAATAATCTTGATCAAGCTGACGAAGTGACTTTCATATGTTATTCACAACAATCATATTTTCGTCGAGACATAATCAAAGGCTCTATGCGTGCTCAAAGACGTAAAACAATTATTTGTGAATTGTTTCAAGCAAATGTGCATTCTCCTCTTTTTTGGGACAGAATAGGCAAAGCCCTTTTTTCTTTTGATATCTCCGGGATGATAAAATTCATTTTGAAAAAGGGGATGTATAAAAAAACAACAGAATTAAGAATTTTGGATTATACCGAAGAAAAGAAAAAAGAAAATGAGAAAAAAAGAGGAAGAAAAAGAGAAGAATACAAAAGACAAGAGAAAGCACGAATAGAAATAGCACAAACCTGGGACAGAGTTTTATTTGTTCAAGCAATAAGAGGATCCCTATTAGTAACCCAATCTTTTCTTAGAAAATATATTCTATTCTCTTCAATGATAATAGCTAAAAATATAGTAAGTATGTTATATTTTCAATTTCCCGAGTGGTCTGAGGACTTAAAAGATTGGAATAGAGAAATGCATGTTAAATGCACCTATAGTGGTGTTAAATTATTAAAAACCGAATTTCCAAAAAATTGGTTGACAGACGGTATTCAGATAAAGATCCTATTTCCTTTTTACCTTAAACCTTGGCACAGATCTAAGGTGCTACCCCCTAGAAAGATCCGTTAAGAAATAAAGAGCAAAAAAAAAAACGATTTTTGTTTTATAACAGTTTGGGGAATGGAAACTGAAGTTCCTTTTGGTTCTCCCTTAAAACAACGTTCATTTTTTGAACCCATTTTTAAAGAACTCAGAAAAAAAATTATAAAATTACAAAAGAATCCTTTTTTTTGTTATACAAGTTTTAAAAGAAAGAATAATTATTTTTTTAAACCTTTCAAAAGAAAGAAAAAAATCGGTCATGAAAACCGTTCTATTTTTAAAAAGGAATAATAAAAGAACTTTCCAAAAGAAACCCAATTCAATTATTTGGATTAAGAGAAATAGATGAATTGAGTGAAACTAAAAAAGAAAAAAAATGGGGTACTAAGTAATGGGAGGATTAATGAATCGTCCATTCAAATTCGATTTATGGATTTGCCATATTCTTCATTAACAGGAAAAAAAAAATGAAAGATTTGGATGATAGAACCAGCACAATTAGGAATCAAATAGAAAAAATTACAAAAGATAAGAAAAGGGGGTTTTTAACTCCGGAAATCAATATAAATATTAGTTATGATAAAATAAGTTATCCTACTAAACTATTAGCATCGATAAAAAATATTTGGTAGAAATTAAAGAAATTCAAAAGAAGAAATGTTCGATTAATCCGTAAATCATATTCTTTTTTCAAATTTTTAATTGAAAGGATATACATAAATATACTTCTCTATATCATTAATAGTCTGAGGATCACTACACAACTTTTTTTTGATAATTCAAAAAAACAATGATCAATAAATAATGATCAGACAAGCAAAAGCTCCAAATTAAATCTAGAAACCCTAAGATTAGCTCAGCCACTAATTGTTGTAAAGTAACGCGAAAACTAACAAATTTCGCAATTCAAGTCTAATAAGAAAAAAATCACTAGAAAAATTAGTGATGAATGATAAGGACACTAGAGATCTATATGATTCGATTAGAGCATCAGTATTTATTTTACGGAGAGAGCTAACGGCAAAAGAATTCACTATGAATCCAACGAACTACAAAGCTATAATCACTCAATTGTTGAAGTGTTTCATAGTCGTAGAATACACCCAAAGCAAAACCCACAAGTGTTATATCACATTCTTTTACGGATAACTTTCTCAAAAAACTTACATAGAGAAAACTCCGACATTCCTCTTGTTTGCCCTAGTGTGTAATGACTGAGTAGAAATTTGTTTTTATATGTTCTTATATGACATGTTGACTCGAATTAGAAATCCAATTCCGATGTAAAATTATTTCAGTCTAAAATGCTAGATCGTCAAATCACATATCCCATTGGGATTTAGAATTTCCGCAGAGTTCTTTGATAAGCTCAAACTTGAAACTTAATTTAACACTTCTCGCACAAGAATTAATCCTCTAATGGAAGACTTACTAAAAATACACTTGATCACTCCTCAAGTTTTATTCCCAACACGTAATTCAACAAAATAGTATGATCACACTTTAATTCAGAAATGGTCCCAAAAGCTGTATATATCATGAGAACATTGATCGCACACAAATATACGAGGAAAAGGAAACAAACTTTCGTGATTTTTCTTTACATCATCCATGACAAAATAGACGCTCGCGAAGATGAAGGTAGACGCCATGCTAATCCCAAATCATGACAACAGCCATGACAGCCACCCCAAGAAGCACAGCAAGGAACTTATAGAAAGGAGTATCAAAGACGCACTTGTTTTGAGGCTTGAACCCCTTGGCGATGAGATGGTTGATGGCGACGTAGATGAATACCCCGCAGGCGATGCCCATGGAGATGGCGTAGATCCAATCGGCAACGTGGCCTTCCGTCGTTGCGTCGATAGCGATCCCGATTCCGACCCCGATGGGGCTGGAAATGGCGAATGCAAAGGAATACGCTGCGGTCATTAGGAACGGCCTCTTCGGTAGCATTTTAAGGAGGGCGATTCCCATCGAGATGGCCGCGAATATCTTGTGCAACGATATCGTCCACAGGTTTTTCCATGCATCGCTTTTGGTCACTTTCATCCAAATGACAAAAGGAGGGAATTGATTAGAATAACGAAGTTTCGTTAAGAAAAGTGCCGTGATATCATATTAATATTTCTCAATTCATCGATCCTAAGAACGATTCAAACTTTAGAAGGGGCAATTTTTTTCCTTGGCTATTTAACATATACTTCCGTACGTAATCAAAACCAACAAAAGCTGAATGTAACAAAACCTAACAATTTCTACTCTATATTCAGCTGATCACAATTTGATGTGATTTCGACTAGGTTAAATGAACCATATATCCCTGATGTTTGGTATTTACATCTTGATGATATCAAAATTAAGCCTTGGGCTCCCAAAAGGTTTGGTGAAGCTCATATAAGTGCTTGCAGAATGATACATTTAGCTACCATTGGCTTTGTCACGCCCTCATATTTAGCTATCTTCTAATGCGAGTACTAAGCGCTATATTTAACTAGAAAAGATTATGTGAAATTTGGAAATCCGTGAGCTAGTTAAACTTGATTACCTGAAACTCCGACAGCGATGCCCTCGAAGATGGAATGAGTGCATAGTGCCAAGATCAGCAGAATCGTGTCCCCGAGAGACGTGGTTTGTAAGAACATCGGATTCGCGTCCTCCTTCGCTCTCGGATTGTTCTCATCCGGCCCTCCTTCTTCGGCGACCCTGACTTTGCCGGCCGAATCTCTGTTGCCGACGTTCCGGGTGACGTACATGATCACGCAATCCCCGAGCATCGTTAGCAAGTACCCGGCCGATGCCAGCATGAATGCGAACGGGTAGCTCTTGTCCGTCAGATCCAAGAACGTCGAGTTCGAATCGCTCAGGAAGTGCATCAGCGAGGTCCCGAGGAAGACCCCGCCCGCAAACTGCGTCCCCAGCAGCAGGAACGCCTCGTTCCATCGGAAGAAGTAGGGCGACACGCCGCCGGCGAAGGTGGTCACCAGCATGATGATGAGGCACCATACCTTGACCAGGATCAGGCCCTTCGCGCGCAAGTCCGGGGTGCTGCCGGTGTCGGGGGACCCGTCGCTGCCGCCGTGGCCGGCGGAGAGGGTGAAGTGGAGGAAGAGGTGGGCGGCGGAGAAGAGGAGGGTTGACTTGAGAGTTGCGGGAGTTGGGAGAGAAGCCATTGAGGAAGAGATCAGTTTCATCGTAACGAATTGGGTTGGATCAAAATGTGGCTTGCGTTTATAGGAGAAGGACGAGAAGAGAACTCATCCGGGGGTGGCGTTTGAATGACTTTCGAGCTTCCAAAATCTGATGGGGGGTAGTACAGGTTTGACTTTGAGGCTCTTGTACTGCACAATGAAACGGCTCATCGGCCGGCTTTGTTCCGGACGGTCTCGTTCGGCATTGCATGATCTCGGGGCATCCGAACCGAAACAACCTCGATAATTAATTATTCAAAAACAGGAGATCAATTTGGATTGGATCATTTATGATCCAATTCAAACCCGATCCCACTCACCCGTTTTTTGATAGGTTTAATGGTTAATGTGAGCTAAGGTTCTTGTTCATTGAGAATGCAATGCAACTCATTCTTAGACTTTTGCCCCGCCTCCTTGCAAGGCGTGGGAGTCGAAACCTACATTTAAAACTAAATCATCTCCACTCCAACTTCTTCCTTCTATGTTGGAAGGGTGGCCACACTGCAAGCAAACCCGAGTGGTTGATTATTGATGGTTCATTTATATAGATATCTCAAAGCTTTTCACGTCATTTCAAGAACTAACTTTGGAAACCAATCTCTAGCATGATTCATCGAGTTCATGTGTACATTAAATGCGGGAAAAGCGATCGAATGGAACAATAAATAAAATTAGAAAATAAATCGAACATCAAATATATATATAACCTCCTTTGTGGAGGAGAAGAACAAGATTCCGGTGATTGCAATCATATACAAATCACTCAAATACTTTCAATGTTTCACATGCCCTAATCACACGCAATAGCATAAACAACGTTCAACACTTGAAAATTTTCGCAAAACAATCTTTCAATCTCACAAAAGATTTCACAAAATTTAAACACAAGATTTAGTGGCTTCGAAACACTCACAATTTCTTCAAAATGTAATTTGGGAGCCCGCGCACACTATCAATTGTTATGGCAAAAAACTCCTCCCTTCACTAATAGGCACAAAAACTAACACCCACCTCTTATACTGTAACATTTGGATTCAGAATAGGAAACTTCGTTTAGAATGCCTACATAAATTAGAAATCCAATGGGTTTCTTTTATGGACTCAAACTTGATACCTATTATCAACAATTGATATTTACTCGGTTAATTACTTGGATGTTATCAACTTAACCTAAGGAATGCCGATATTGTTTTCCTCAGTTGTACCAAGGCGGAACCTTATGGTGGTGAAGGTTATGACGATG
The DNA here is from genome assembly GCA_014182365.1 of Eucalyptus tenuipes. Classification (NCBI taxonomy): domain Eukaryota; kingdom Viridiplantae; phylum Streptophyta; class Magnoliopsida; order Myrtales; family Myrtaceae; genus Eucalyptus; species Eucalyptus tenuipes. Next base: position 22,143,129 of record CM024538.1, on the reverse strand, counting down.
GGAAGTTAATTTATCTGCATGCCTTGGAATATCAACACATCCTCGATTAATTTAAACAGCTATTATGCAAACACAAGGACTTTTGCAAAAAAAAAAAAATGCGAATTTAATGGGCCACTTTCTTCGATTTCCGAAGAAAGATTATACCGATGACCTAAGCTCGCACGGGGTTCTCCGGCGCATGATCGCAAACTCGATAAATTGGCTGGAAAATGAAGTTTTATGCTATCCATAAACCATGCGTCTCCAATTAATTAATCAGTGGGGGACCAATCGTTCCTGACTTCGCGAGACAACGCTGGATAGAACCGAATTTATCAGTAATTTGAATAATCAAACCTGCAATGAGCAATCCCCTAAGTATAAACAAATAAGGGAAGCGGCTATCCCTGGATATCTCGAGCCGAAGGGAAAAATGATCGGATAGACAGGAACGGACAAGTTGCATATGTCAAACCTAAATTACTGAAAATATGTTGTCTTCCTATAGTTTTGCTGAATGATGGGGGTGTAATGGATACATCTGCGTACGCCAGCCACGACATTTGACTCATCAAAAATCAAGATCAGGTCAGATTGAAATGATGATGGGATTCAAACGGACTCATTTAATCCATTTTGACCCATATTTCATTATAGTTCAAATCTTCCATACTCGACATGCCACATTTTCAATCCGACATATTGCTAAATTACTTCTATATTTAACCTAATCTAGAAAAATTTATCTCAAAACTAAGGTGGTAGTGCGGAGTGAGTGGGCACGGGATTGAATGAGGATTAAAGAGAGTCATTGAGGTAGGTTGAGTTTAAGTAAATTGAAAACTCATTTAACATATATATTATAATGAGCTTTAGCATTATAAACCCATTTGTGATCCATTTTATAGTATACAACTTATCTATATAATAACTCAATGCATCATATATGAGTTAAGAAATTGGTTTATAACCTATTTTAATAGATATACACGACATGATTAAACAAGACTCTTTTTGAATAAAGATAAGAAAGAGTCATTGAGGTATGTTGAGTTTAAGTAAATTAAAAACCCATTTAACATACATATCATACCGAGTTTTAACATTTTAAACCCATTTATGATCAATTTTATCGGATATAGCTTACTTATATAATAACGGTGTATTATATATGGATTAAGAAATGGGCTCATGACTTATTTTGATAGGTCTACATAACATGATCGAGCGAGACTCTTTTCAGATTCCGACGGAAAAACTCAGCCCTCTCGCAAGGCAAAAACCCATGTTGAAATGATAAAATTGGGAACGTGGGACGAGGAACGAGGCCGAGGAGGTGGTGCGGTGGGCCTCCTCAGATCACGGACTTGTGATTTGGTGCAGCGATGACGGTCCACTAAGCAAAAAGAGGCGGAACGTTCTCCGAGCCCAATCTCTCTTTCTTGGTAGGGTTTCCATGTCTTCCTGTTCAAAGCCAGGATCGGTTAAATCATAGTTTTTTTTTTTTTTTTGACACGCGGTTAAATCATTGGTTAAGAAAGAGGTCCAATAATTTTGAAGGGTTATCAAGGGAAAACCTAAGTAATTTTGTTTTTTTTTCTCTCATTGTCTACAAAGACATTGGGGATTAAAACTTTTGATGAATGTATTGATTAATTTTGTTACTACTATATTGTGTTATAAGCTAAGGTAACGAAGAGTGAAGCTCCGATGCGAGGCCAATAATCTCACATCCGGAGAGGAAGCATATAGCATGACCCATAATTTAATAAGTAATAACTGAACATATACTATTTTAAAAGAGTTGTAGAGCCTCATGATTTTTTTTTCTTTTTATAGCTGTGTCTAGATGGTCATCAATATTAGAATACACGGTGCAAACGTGATACCCTTTAGTTCAAATGATTCTGTTCCATCGTTTGCGGTCAAGTAGAACAACTTAAACATCGATGTTGACAAATAAATGAAGAACAAGACAATTTGTTGAAAGAACGAAATGAAGCCACTAGACCTAATTAAAAGGTAATAAGAAAGGGGCAAAAAAAAAAAAAAATTCCATAGCCTAGCTCATCAACACGAACTACAACTTTCGGACAAAAAAACATGACCTATAAACACGATCTACAACTTGTGCATCATATCCTCGTGATAGCCATGGACGAGGTGAACCGCGAGATGGAAAAAGATATATAAATCTGTCCTTATTAGCAAAAGAAATTAAAAGAGAGCAACGAACATCCTCCCCCGGGTATGAGGCAAGGCCAAAAAATAAAAGGGAGGAACTATCTATGGCGGATTGTCAAAGATATCTTTCCTTCTACATAGATCTAGGAGGGAGAGAGAGAGAGAGAGGGGGGCCATATACTATAGGATATGGCCAACGAGAAAAATAAGGAAATATCGGGGCGAAAATTTATTTTTACAGAACAGGAGCGTGTTTTCTTTTTTTATAGTTTTTTTTTTTTTAAGGTTCGGGTGAAAAGAGGTTGCCGGAATTACCCGTACTTCCGCCTCGCTCTTTTTCACGCGAGCAAAAGGCCCCCAATGAGGAAAGGGCCTCGGTCCGGAGCGAGGACCAGCGAATCTATGCGGCCGACGTGTCGATCCTAGATTCTTCCTCACGAACTCAAAAGCACCTCTCTCTCTCTCTGTCTCTCTCTCTATGTCTCTGTAAATTTTTAATTTTTTTCTCCTCTTTCTGCTAAGTTACATCAGTCGGTTATCGCTTGGTCAATTTACCCCCTCAGATTTAGGAAAAACGATTATTAGATTTTCACTTAAAAAATCTCCTCCTTTTTCAGCATAAAAGGAAGAAGGAAAAAATTAAAATTAAAATCACGACAGCAGCCCCCCCCCCAACGAAAAAAAAAGAAACCCTCACCCTGCCCCCTCCTGAATTTTTGCCCCTTTTTAACTTGGCCGTGTGTAAACGCCTCCTACCTCCTCCTCCTCCTCCTCGTTGTTCAAATGTAACAAAACCCTAAAGGGTTCTTGTAAGAACGGATCGCCGCCGGATTGATCTGGGCCGTCAGTTCTCTCTCTCCTCCCCCCCGCGCCGCACCTCTTTCCCTCTTTCTTAAGAATCCAAAGCTTGGTTTTTTTTTTTTTTTGTTTTGTTTTTGCGCTGTGCCCTTTCGTTCTGGCAGCAACACTCTGCTCCCTCGGATTATCGGTGGCGTCGGGCTTTTCTTGTCGCCGTTACGTGGAAACTGGTCGCTGGAATTTCGCAGCCGGGCGAAATTCCTAGACCCAATTCACGAGTACATAAGTGTCTTTCTGTGTATATCGTATGTAGATACAGCTGAGAACCGTAGGTAGGTCGAGGTATAACTGCTTTACATTCCTGACTTTGGAGATTGAGAGCTTGATCAGCTCGAAGTAGGCGGTTTTGTTGGGGGGAGGATATGGAAATTAGGTGTTTTTCCCCGTTAAAGTTTGGATTTTTATGCCGTGCTTGAGCTTAGGATTGGTTTTCTGCTCATGGGTTTTGATCGAATGAGCTGTTGATGGGTAGGGCGTGATGATCGTCAGTTGGGTCGTGAGTTACGAATCCGCTTGAGTTGTTTTTGAGGGTTTCTTCTATCGATTCCCGTAGCGGACCGATGTTGGGAAGCAGCGACGGATCGTTTGGAGATGAGTTGGAGAAGGAGATTGGGATGCTGCTTCGGGAGCAGCGACGGGCAGAGGCCGACGATCGGGAGCGGGAGCTCAATATTTTCAGAAGTGGCTCTGCTCCTCCAACAGTTGAGGGTTCATTAAGTGCAGTTGGAGGATTGTTTGGCGGTGGAGTCGGTAGCAATTCCGTGTTTCCAGACTTTTCTGGGGTGAAGAACGGTAATGGGTTCGCATCCGAAGAGGAGTTACGGTCTGATCCATCATACCATTCTTACTACTACTCTAATGTGAATCTGAACCCACGTCTTCCACCCCCGTTACTTTCCAAAGAGGACTGGAGGTTTGCTCAGAGGCTGAAGGGTAGTGGCTCAGCCTTAGGTGGTATCGGAGATAAACGAAAAGTGAGTAGACCTGAAAATGGTGGAACTAGGTCTTTATATTCTATGCCACCTGGGTTTAGTTCCAGAAAACAGGGGGTTGAAGCTGACTCGGAGAAGGTGCTTGGCTCGGCTGACTGGGGAGGTGACGGTTTAATTGGATTGTCTGGATTAGGCTTAGGGAATAAGAAAAAGAGCCTTGCTGAAATTTTTCAGGTGATCTCTCTTTAATTGCGCTTCTCATTAAGTTCTTCAGTCTCGATAAGTGAATCTAGATTATGTATTTGGTCTCTTGTGACATTTATATCACAGTCATTCTTTGAGAGCCACGCGCTTGTCACATTAAATGCTCCTACATTTGAGGGGTCTCTAAACGAACCTTTTGTATTGCGATACTTTATTTCTTTTTAGTATCGTGCATCATTTTGTCTTAATGTGAATTAGATTGTTTCAGATTGACGGAAAGCTCTTAACCTCTCGCGTGGGATAAACTGAGGAAATCTTTAAGTAGGATTAAATCTCCAAGTGATCCAATTTTTCCAAAGATATCATTAATCTCATTTATGGATCATCGTAAATCGAGTTAAAACACGATCTTATGGTCCTTTTCCTTTGAACCACCATATATATATATATGTATATACTTGCATTTTCTGCTTTTTAACAAATATCAAAACTGATAATGCAGTGCTCTCGATATTTTTATATTTTGGAGCACTGCATCTATATGCTGCTGGTCGCTAGCAGGGGAGAAGAGTGATTGGATGTAATGGCAAAGGAAGATAGCAATATAAGCTGGCAATACATTGGTCCAATCTCTAGCCTGAAGATAAAAGCAATTTCAGTGATTTAAAAAAAAATTAAATTACAAAATATTTATAATGTTCTATTTGTTGTTATGACCATTTCTCTTTCCTGATTTGGCTGGTTTTTGCTTATTACTTCTACAGGATGATTTGGGACAGACAACACCGATCACCGGGCACCCCTCTCGTCCAGCAAGCCGTAATGCTTTTGATGAAAATATTGAGTTGGGCGCTTCTGCCGAAGCTGAGCTCACTCACTTGCGCAATCAGTTGGCATCTGCTGATACTTCGAGACCCGGTGCTAATGGTGGTTCATCTGCAGTGCAGAATATCGGTCATCCTTCTTCATATTCATATGCTGCAGCTCTTGGTGCTTCTTTGTCAAGAAGCAGCACCCCTGATCCACAACTTGTTGCCAGGGCTCCTAGTCCATGCCTCACTCCTATTGGATCAGGGAGAGCTGTTGCTGCTGAAACAAGAGCAGTTGGTGCCCCTCACTCTTTACATAACACCTCTTCAAACAATAACAAGCCTGGAGACTTGGTGGGTGCTTTTTCTGAAATGAACCTGTTGAGAAATGGTACAATTGATGAACAGATACGTTTACCCCCAAAGATGGAACAGGATGCTGATAACCACCAGGACTATCTCTTTGGCCTGCCAAGTGGTCAGAATATGTTTCTAAAGAAGTCAGAGTCTGGGCATTTAAATGTTCCTTCTGGTCTCAGTCCATCTGATCCGGTGATTAGCAATGGGGGCGGACCTGATATTAATGCAGCACTGTTAGCTGACAGACATGTTGAACTTCAGAAGTCTCCTGCTGTTTCCCGAAGCCCCTACTTGAGGGCCTCACCAAACTCCCCTCTTAATGGTGGGGGCAACTTAGCTTCCCAATATCAGCATCTAGATAGTCCGAATTCATCATTTGCTAGCTATGGCTTAAGTGGGTTTTCTTTAGATCCAGCATTAGCATCAGTAATGGGTGGTCAACTTGGAATGGGCAATCTGCCGCCTTTATATGAGAATGCAGCTGCAGCCGTGGCCATTGGAATGCCTGGAACTGAATCAAGGGTGCTGGGAGGAGGTTTGGCTACTGGATCTAATCTGACGGCTGCTGCCTCTGAACAAAATAGTCTTAATAGGATGGCGAATCAAATGTCCGGTGGTGCTGTGCAGGCACCTTTTATGGATCCCTTGTATCTTCAGTATATGAGGTCATCTGAGTATGCTACTCAGCTAGCTGCTCTCAACGATCCTGTTGACAGGAACTACTTAGGAAGCTCTTACCTGAATTTACTTGAAATCCAGAAAGCTTATCTTGGAGCATTGTTATCACCTCAGAAATCACTGTATGGGGTTGGTGGTAAATCTGGTGGTTCCAACCATCATGGGTACTATGGTAACCATGCTTTTGGTATCGGAATGTCTTATCCTGGAAGTCCCTTGGCAAATGCGGTCATTCCGAATTCCCCAGTTGGACCTGGTAGTCCCATGAGGCAGAATGACTCCATGCGTCTGCCTTCAGGGATGAGAAACTTAGCTGGGGGAGTCATGGGACCCTGGCACTTGGATGGAGGCATGAATGAAAACTTTGGATCCTCTCTACTGGAAGAATTTAAGAGTAATAAGACCAAGTGTTTTGAGCTGTCCGAGATAGCTGGTCATGTGGTTGAGTTCAGGTAGCCTCCAGCCTGGTTATTGGCGTCCTACTTCTTGGCTGACTACCTGCTCTTCTGTTTTTGACCTCTTGCTTCATGTAATTTTGTTTTTCAGTGCGGACCAATATGGGAGTCGGTTTATACAACAAAAACTCGAAACGGCAACCACCGATGAGAAAAACATGGTGTATGAGGAAATTATGCCCCATGCTCTTGCTTTAATGACGGATGTGTTTGGTAATTATGTTATTCAAAAGGTACCTATGCCTTTTTTATGATAGTGAAATCGTTTTTCGCAACTTGATGTTCTAGTGTGATTGTTTTTGCAACTCGATGTTCATGTGGGATTTATATTAATGACTTCATGTGCAGTTTTTTGAGCATGGACTTGTGCCCCAGCGTAGAGAACTGGCCAACAAGCTTTTTGGACATGTGTTAGATCTCAGCCTTCAAATGTACGGCTGTCGTGTAATTCAGAAGGTACTATCAGATAATTTGGGGTGCCGTGTTTTTGGGCAATCATTTGCTACTATCATCTTGTTCTGCTCGATGCACCTTTAATACTCCCAGTTGTTTTTTGAAGCCATTTTTCGTAGACACTACATGGTTGGACATCTTACTTTGAGATCTAATGGAGCAATGGATTGCCATCTTATTCCCTGATTCATGTGTTGACTTAGCTTTTGATGTTTTGCGCCAGTGATCTACATAGCCTTGATCATATTTTGGCTGATTCTAAGTTGTTAACATATTCCATTGTTCCATAGCAAATTTGATTGTAATTCAAGTTGAATTCTGTGGGTAAGCTTGCTAATAGAAGCTTTGTATCATCAGGCTATAGAGGTTGTGGATCTTGATCAGAAGATTAAAATGGTTGAAGAGCTTGATGGTCATGTCATGCGCTGTGTTCGTGATCAGAATGGAAATCATGTTGTCCAGAAGTGTATTGAATGTGTCCCAGAAGATGCTATACATTTTATTGTCTCGACATTCTTTGATCAAGTAGTGAGCCTTTCAACCCATCCTTATGGTTGCCGTGTAATACAGGTGGATAAGCTCTCATATTGCTTAAGACCCTTTTTCAAGGCCTTAGATATGTATAGTTCCTGAGATCTTTCCTGTTCATGTGGCAGAGAGTATTAGAGCACTGCAAGGACCCTGAGACGCAGAGCAAGGTTATGGATGAAATTTTAGGATCTGTAAGCATGCTGGCACAGGATCAGTATGGCAATTATGTGGTTCAGGTCTCCAAATATATCCTAACAACTCCTTTGTCTGCCTTTTCATATGCTGTTATTGTTGCTTGGATGATATGATATTCATTCTTGTTCACTGCTCCATGTTTTATGATGTCCTTGTTATTTGCCTTGCATGATAATCCCTTAGCACATTTTCGCTATCTTGAGAGAGGTATTATGCAAGACTGTCTTCGGTCCCTGCCTGTCTGTGTCGCCTGACTGTTAATTGGGTCCAACTTAGAAGCTATCATGTGAGATTCATCTTCCAATAGTTGCGGTCTAAATCATCAAGAACTATCAGATCAATTGGCATTTTTTTTTTTTTTTTTTTGTATTCATGTCTCGTAAAATTGTGGATATGGTAACATGAATTTCTTTTGCAGCGGTTTCTTTTGGACCATTAAGATTCTAGACCTTGAGCTATGGGCTTTACTTTTTTGTTTATTATTGAAGCTTCATGCCAAGAATTATATCCCATTTACTTTTCTTTTCTTCTTTTTGTACAGCATGTGTTGGAGCATGGAAAACCTCATGAGCGTTCTGCTATTATTAAGGTATTAACAGGGAAAATAGTTGAGATGAGTCAGCAGAAATTCGCTTCTAATGTTGTGGAGAAGTGTTTGACATTTGGTGATCCTTCGGAGCGCCAGTTGATGGTGGATGAGATGCTTGGCACTACTGATGAGAATGAACCTCTTCAGGTATGGGCTTCCCATTTTAATTTACCAGAATCGAAAGAATACGTAATATCGAGAATATTTTTGTTTTGGTCCTTAAGATGGAGTAAAACTTCTTTTTGAAGTTGTGGCAGACGCATTTTTCCCTGTCAATCTTGGTTTAAGAAAATGCAGCACTCATATATCAAGTGTTTGCTGTTCAATATGGTAAGTCGGATTGCCTCCCCATATGGAGGATTGGAAAGTGAATCTAAGCTGATGTGATGCAACGGAATGCATAATCTTTTGCTAACTTCTGAAGTTGAATTTCATCACTAAATTGAAAACTATCAAATGGTATTTAGGGCTGATCAATGGTCGAGATGATGTTAAGCATCATTGCGACCCACTGGATTACCTGCTTTGCTGCTCGTATAACCTGTGGACTAGGTTGACTTGTTTGTCTGGTGAGGCTTTTGGAGTCTTGTTGTCTTTCTTAAGAGGACTGAATCATAATGAAGTTCAAATAAATGGTGATCGTGCCTATTTCAGCTAATTCATTCTTATATTGGTTAATCATTGACTGAGGAATTGCATGACCTTTCTTCTGGTTTCATGTTCTTATTTATTTCTTAGATCCCATGGTAGGAAATCACATGAAGTTGCAGGGATGGCTCTTTGCAGGGATGACTACTTGTGTCAGACTTTATGTTCTAGACACTGAAGCCTCATTTACTTATACATCTCTTGATACTGTTTCTAGCCTGATGTTTACTTATCATTCTTTGCTGCATATTCTTCTTTTAACCTTGGGCACTTCTGTTCTTTCTGTCGACTATCTTAATCCAGGCAATGATGAAAGATCAGTTTGCCAATTATGTCGTACAAAAAGTGCTGGAGACATGTGACGACCAACAACGTGAGTTAATTCTTTCGCGAGTCAAAGTTCATCTGAATGCACTGAAGAAGTACACATACGGAAAGCATATTGTGGCGCGAATAGAAAAGCTTGTTGCTGCTGGGGGTGCGTTTTCTTTCTCTTACTAATTCTTGGATGTTTCCTGTACTGTGGCGAGGAGTTCTTGATTTTCATTTGGAGAACTTTGTTCTATTCTCTCTTTCTCTCTCTCTCTCTTTCTCTCTCTGTGCACAAGTGACACTATCTGGTCAATCATTTGCAGAAAGGAGAATGGCCCAATCTCCACACCCTGCCTAGACTGCGCAACGCAAAGCCAGTTTGTATAGCTAACCGACGCTAGTGTGAGAGCTTCCTCTTCATTTTACTTTGTTTCTACAGCTCGTGGCACTGCGTTTCTTTTTAGGGAAAGAAGTGTGAGCCAACTGAAAAAAAATAAAGTTGATGCCTGTACTGCTAAAGAAACTGTAAATTATGTAGCTTTTTCTTCAAGTTTTATACGCGAGAAATCTAGCAAGCCGAGATTGCAGATGAGGAGCACAGCTGATGAAGTTCCTGGTTAGGTAAATGACTGTACAAGTTTTCCTGAAAGAGTGTAAAAAAATTTGGATCGATATGATGTTGGGAGGTGGAATGTACAAAAGATGTCACTTATCTGTGAGAGATGTTAATGTTGTTAGGTGAGGCCAGAATTTTCCCTAAATGAAATGCATTTGACTTTCTTTATTTCATTTTGCCTCCCTTGTTTTGGCTCAGAGTTTTTGTTTATATTGTGGATGGATTTCAATTATTAATCATGTTTATTCTCCTCCTTAAATAGTAAAAAACTCGCCCGATTCAAAATTTAATTATGTTCCTTATATTGCTTTAGAAAATGGGTCTCCGGATTCTTGTGCTAGTTATTTTATCTGGGACAGAAACGATCAAGAAATTGAGTTCCATTCTTTGGGTTCATAGACAAGTGATATAATAAGAACAGGGATAATATCACTGAAATTCCTAAACCATTACATCCGTGTTACTTTTGCGCTGTCCTCTGTTAGCTTCTGCTGTCCAACGTCTTTGTTGAATTGCTAGAGTGGGTTGGACCGTCCAATTAAGAGTAATTAAACGGCTTTCGTACCTTTTTAAGGATAGGGAGAAAAAGACATTGAGCAAGGGATTCTCTAAGCTTGTAAATTAAGTCTTACCTTAACCTTAGGTGATAACTTAAGCCAATCCGAAATATCAATCCATCAGGTGATTAATCAGCCTTTTGACAAGGTGTTTTCCAAATTAGTTTTTTTTCGTAAGAAGTTCCATCGTCCCTAAGAGGCTATAGGGAAGCACGTTGCAAACAACTTGAATGATCGTGTTTGATGTGAATCGACATGGAAATTTGACATATATAGGTCTTTTTGAAAAAAACGGATTTGAATAAAATTAATCGGGATTGGAAAATCTGTTATTTAGATTCTAAGAACTCTGCACGTTTCGTTGTTAAATTCCTACTTTTGCCATGAGTTTTAATGTGGATTTGTTATTGTTTTAGTATTTTGAGTTTCTTTATGAAACGAAAATTAGTTGGGGTTAAATGTTATTCGGGTGTAGTAGTTTGGAAATTTTTATGATATGAACATTGGTTCGGAGTAGATGTAACACGGTACTCCATCTTGAGAATTTTGTAGTATTAACTCTTGAAGAAATCAAATGCACGGAGGCATCTTCCTCTCTTGGCTTATGATAATGGTTAAGCTTTCATGAATCAATTAAGCACTTATCAAAACCTAATTATCGAGAGTAATACTCTTGACGATGATATCTATTGAAAAAGAAACTAAGGTATTGTTTGTTTGCAAGAAAACTACTCCTGGTAAACTATTTTTGGACTTTCTAATGTCAACAAATTGATGTACGAAATATATTTTCCATAGATTGAAAACAACAAATTTAGATTAGAGGAAAAAGAAGAAAATCACTTTCCTTAAACAACCAAACAAATAAAAATTAACCATGTTCATTTAAAATGATTTTCATGAAAAATATTTTCCTTTATCATAAAATTTTTAGTGAAATAAACACACACAAAAACTTAATAATAAAGGAGAAATTTTCCAGCAAATCCTTTTCTGGAAAAATGTTTTCTCCTTTTTAGGTTAGGGAATTTATTTTCCCAACTTTAAGCATATGTATTTTCTATAAGCGTAAAATAATTTTCTGTTAACTGATTATTTTCAGCAAATCAAATGAGCTAAAGTTCAAAAATTAATTCGTGAAAGTTCACTCAAACGACCACACCTGCTTAGATCCTAAGACTAATTATTAATCACTAAAATGCGTAAAAAAATTTGGAATGCGTATTTTGATTAGAACACTAATTGTGAGTCGCATCTTGTATTTTATCTTCCCGCTGAATCCACGAGAGGGAGGAGAAGGGGAAAACCGGGGGCGCGCACCGAAAAAACGCGATTCAATTAATTTAATTAATCAACTTCTTCTCCTCCTCCGTGGCAGCTTCTCATCGGCCGCTCATCTCTCGCACGCTGACGTGGCTCGATCGGGGAGCAAGCATAGCAGAAGCCGCAACGCACGAGAACATATTCAGTGGTTCACAAGCGCCACATCAACAGCTGACGTGACGTGCGCTTATTTACTGATACCCAATTATATTTTGACACATGGATATTGACATGAAAATCTAAAAGATTAATTTTTTTCTCTTTTCCCCTCCATCTTTGACCTCCGCTCCGCTTGGGCTTGGCCATCTCCACCGCCCAAGCCACCGCCGCTGCCACCATCCTTGAACCACCTCCCCACCGTGGCCGCCACGGTCTACGGCAAAGCCGTTGAGCTCGTCGCTAGCAGCCATGGACGACCCAAGACTCAAACTCAAAGCTGTTGAGTAGCAAACCAGATCTGGAGATGCAGAGGAACGGTCGGCCATGGACGGCTTCTCAGTCTGTGGCAAAGCTATTGAGCTCGTTGCTAGCAGCCATGGACGAGCCAAGACTGGAGCTTGAAGCTCTTGAGCAGCAGATGCAGAGGACCGTTGTAGCAAACCAGATCTAGAGATGCAGATGAGCCGTCGGCCATGGACGGCTTCTCGGTCTGCAGCAAAGTTGTTGAGCTCTTCGCCGGCAGCCATGGACGAGCCAAGATTTGGAGCAGCAAACCAGATTTGGAGATAATCTCCGCGTCCACCCTCTCCATCGTCCCGCTGGATTTGGAACTGAGGCATGGGTGGAGGAGACGGCCAAACTGGTTTGATGCGGCGTCAGCAACTCCAACTCCGCCGGTGGTGATGGCGGAAGGAGGGGTGGAGGCTATGTAGCACTGACATGAATACACGACACGCGACATGACACGACACGACATACCGACACGTCATTTATAAAAAAAAATAGAGAATTCCGATACGTTCTGACACATTATATATTCAATATATATTTTTATATATAATTGCAAAATAAATAAATAAATAATAAAAGAACATAGAATAATTTATACTAAAAATATTAATCAAACATTTATTAATATCATTCATTGTTTTAATTTGACAGAGATTAAACGAGAAATTAAAAAATTGCAAATATAAAAGAGTAAACTTGAAGGAACATATCCTGTTTTCTTATACTTGTTGGAGATTAGTGAGATTTCTTATAGTCCTAGACGGAGTTCAGAGTTCATGATATAAACTAGCTTGGAGCTTCTCTGCAAAACAAGGTTCGAGAAAAATAAAAATCCATGACAAGAACTCTTAAATTATGACCAAAAAAAAGGAAATCACTAAATTCGTCACGGAAAATGTGAAAGATAACTCATAAGCCAATAATATAGACCAAAAGAGATAACTCGTAAGCGATGCTTGCGAGAGGCGAAAAGAAGTAAAAAAATTATAACTTTAAGTATGTTGGGGCAACGGAACGACGTCGAAGAGAAGATGGGCGTTCCATCGTTACTCACGGGAAGATTAGAACTTATAAGTGAGAAATTTGAGAGTATGAATTTTCTTCTTTCCTCTTTATTTTTGTTATGTTCATTATTTTTTCATATATTTACATTTTGACCCTTTAAGTATTGAATTTTTTTAAAATTGACCCGTGTGTGTCGAAATTTCAGACTCGCGTGTCGGGAAGAGTTGACGGAACGTGTCAGAGTATGTCGGACACGTGTCAGAGTATCGGACACGACACGAGAACTTTCGAAAAGTGTTGGTGCTTCTTAGGATAGAGGTTGGGCTCGTGGGTGCAGATGGAAGAGGAGGAAAAGAGAAATCTAAGTGGATTAAGGGATTTTTAATTTATTTTTTAATGACATGTCAATTTTTAATCGATTAATAGTACATTAACTCACACCAGGTCAGTTGTTGACGTGGCATTTACGAAGCACCGAATATTTAATTTTCTCGCAACGCACGGTATCAATTCCGTCGCCCCGGGGGAAGATATTTTTGTCGTGGAATCAAATCCATCAAAATCGGAAAAAATATCCGGCTAAGCCGTCCACGTCAGCAGCTGCTGGTCCCCGCGCGCTTTCGCTTTCACGTTTTCTTTCTCTTTCCCGGAAAAGAAAATCGCAGGGGAACGATTTTCCCCTTTCCATTTTTCCTACCGACTGAAGCAGGGACCACGATCGTTTCCCCTTCCTTCGCTCTCCTCTCGCGAAAGCCCGAAACCCTAGAAATCGAGACCTCCGCGGATCTCCCGCAGTTCCGATTCCTCTCTTCCTTCGCGTCGGCTGGAGACGCTGCCGCGGCCCGATCGGGTGGAGAAAGGGGCGAGGAGGTGAAGATGAGCGAATCCGACGACCTCCGCCACGGCCGCGGCGGCGGCGGAGATGGCGAGCTGGACGGCGAGGACCCGGTCGCCGAGTGGGAGTTCGGACTCCCGAGTTGCGAGGACCTGGCGCCGTTGTCTCAGGCGTTGATTCCGCCCGATCTGGCGTCCGCGTTCAGCATCGCGCTGCGGCCCTCGAGAACCGCCGGCGACGTCAATCGCGCGACCCGGAGCACGTTGACGGGATTGCGCCGCTGCGGCAGCAGCGCCTCTTCGCAGGGTTTTTCCACCAACGACAATTTCAAGTCCTTCGTCGATGATCGTCAGAGCATGGAGGTGGAGGTAGAGGAGGAGGAGGAGGAAGAGGAGGAGGAGGAGGAGGTGGATGGTGCGGATAAATCGGATTCGAGGAAATCGAGGAGGATTGAGACGGCCGAAGAAGTGGATTCCACTCCGAGGATGGATGATTCGCAGGAGGATCCGTCGGAGAGGACATCAAAGAGGCCACGGCTGGTTTGGACACCTCAATTGCACAAGAGGTTTGTTGACGTGGTTGCCCATTTAGGGATCAAGAATGCGGTTCCAAAGACTATAATGCAGTTGATGAATGTTGAGGGATTGACAAGGGAAAATGTGGCGAGTCATCTGCAGAAGTATAGGCTTTACTTGAGGAGGATGCAGGGGATGTCAAGTGAAGGACTTTCGTCATCCGATCAATTGTTTGCCTCGACTCCAGTGGTGCATAGCTTGAATGATGTTGCAGGCAGCACTGGTCATGGTGATGGGCAAATGCCCATGCCGACAACGATGCCCTATGGAGCACAGCCGCCTATGATGCCTATGCCGGTTTATGCAATGGGGCATGGTTATGGACACATGAGAATGCAAATTGGTGATTTATCTGGGTTTGAGTCAAACCAATACGTGACGCAACAGAGAGATTGGTCCAGTAATAAGTATGGTTCGGTTGCTTCTTACCAACAGACCGCTTCGAACGAGAAACGATTCTAGTGGAATTTATTGACGATAAAGAAAGGTTAACTTCTCGCTCTTGTAAGATACTCTTCATGATGATGCATTCGTCCATGGTGGCTTCAGACGTTGTCGTGGTTTTGATAATTTGCCTTTCACGGGTGACTTTTGGTGACTTTACAACAGCGTCAGATCCTCATCTTTAAATTTATAGTTGATCTGCGAGTAAGCTGAGCAAAATGTTGTGCCTCCCAGTTCGGGAGGCATCCTTAGCAGAAACTTTAACTGCTCAAAATAGTCCTAGCCAGCGGGTGTTATGGTACTGCTGTCGCTTTATCAACAGAGGGATTTAAGACAAGTTCACCAAATTTCATGTTCTGGGTGATCCATTTGAATGGATACATCACTTGTACATTTGAAGGTACCTGGCAGGGGGTATTGGGCTGTGGTTCAGAAGCCTGCATAAGCTCTAAAGCCAGAAGTAGAAATATAGGCGCACATTTACATAGTTTCCTCGTGGATAAATTTCTATGAGAAATAATTGTTGAATGTTCTGAACCATGTCTTGCAGGTGGGTTCATCCCTTTTGGAAATTCAGAAGTTGAATGTACAGTGCTTTCGTTTTGCTTAATTACTCTTTTCCTTCTGTTACTTTTCATGCCTTTACCATTTAGAAAACAAAGCTAACATCATAGCTGTAGCTCATTTTTTATGGCTTTGCATATCTCTATAACTGCTTATTTAGGAGATTTGGCTTGTGTCTTGTTAGAGTTGGTCTATGCTTCAGTTAGTGCAGTTTGTTTTTATATTTAAGTCAATATGTTCCTTCCTTTTCTTTTAGTTAAAAAGGTTTTAGGTCAATTTCAGCTGCTGCAGATGTTGCATAAAATGCTTTTAAAGCCATCCATGCATGCATCTTTCAAATTGACCCTTTTCTTTGTTAGAACAAGTTGAACTTGTGGTGAACGGTGATAGTCTTTAACTTATGGATTTCTAGTTTTACATAGAAATTGATTTTTCTACTTTTTTGATCTATTTTTTGTATCACAATTCCTTTCTTTAACTTTTTTGGGGCCAAAGATGCTTGTGTTCATTTAAAAGCCTGAACCGAGTAAATTCTCCTGGAGGACCTGAATACTCCTTTAGTTTACTTGAAAGATTCAATCCAGCTGAGTTCATGACTGTTGTCTGTTTGCTTTTGTAATTTTTGTAACATAAACTGCAGTAGCTCATACATGAGATTGAAATCCCCTTGCATATTGCTTGCCTGCGATTGTGGCCATGTTTGACTTTTAAAAGATTCATCTCCGAGAGTCTTTCCAGTGATTAAATTCTGATTAAATTCCTGGAGTATCTTATATGTTCACTCTGCGACAGTTCTCTGCTATTGAGTGCGTTTGGGTTATGGTTGGAACGATGGGCTCCTTCTGGATGAGTGGCACATCTGGAGTTCTTATTGTTCTGGGACAATTTAAGCATGATCGAGTTCGTGCTACCTCGGAAACTTGACCTTAATTTGGATATGAATTGAAATGGAAGCACACGCTTTCATCTTATTTACCATCTCTGGCTCTGGTTTATGTTCGTTGTTTTCCTTTAAGTTCCTCCTTTTAAGCTAGATTTCGAGTTGCATAAGCCTCTTTAATTTATGACTTATCTGTTGGACCGTGTTCACCGGTTCTTCTCGAATTTCTTGCTTTATGGGTTTAGCTCAAATTCTCTGGTCACCTTGACAACTTCTCCGGCTGTACTGTCATAGAGTGCCGCATAAGGATTGTCATTGCAGACTGGTAAACCACAGAAGCTTGAGATTTAGGCTCTTTTTGATAACTTAATTCCTGGGATTTGTTTTCGCGGAGAAACATCCTTGTGGAGATTTTTAGGCGATGGAAGATATGACCGAAATAATTTTTATTCTTCGTTGGGTTATTTTAGATTGACATTTATTCCTTTTGACGGAAGAAGTTGGCTCTGAACTATTGGCCGTGTTATCGCGTTCCTCTTCATGTGTCATGATAGTTAGGATGCACATGATAATCATTTTGTTTATCTGTTTTTCTTGTTTTCTATTTTCAAGTACAAGTTTGGAATAGAACTCCATTTAGTAACTCCGTTTAGTAACGCAATTTTAATCTTTTAATTTTGAACCCAAAAAAAAATTGTTTCAGAAATAAGATTGGAATAGAAAGGTTTTCTACTTTTCTATTTTTAAAATAAAAATGAAAAATAAAAACTCTTCTCAATATTCGCTTTCATTACTAGCTATTTCCCCACCTGTCGTCGCCCGCCATCGGACGCCAAACTATGGGCTATCGGTGGCCGGCCTGTTGGATGCTTGTCGCTCTCGCCACTGGCTGGTTGTTCACTTGTCATCGCTTGCCAACGGTCGTTGGCCATCGGACACCTGTCCCTAGAAGTTGAACACTAGCCATTGGACGTCAAACTCCGATCACCTGATGTTGGTAGCCTGTCGTTGGTCACTTGCCGTTCGTTTGCAATTGCTTCCCATTGCTAGTCGCTTGCCATCCTTCCGCAATTGCCTCCCATCGTCGGTAGTCGGACGCATCCGTCTGCAATTGCCTTTCATCATCGATAGTCGGACGCTCACCGTTGATTGTTGGATGTTGAATGATGGCCACTGGCCATCGATTGCCAAACGCTTGTGCTAGTTACTGGATGTCGAATGTTGATCGACGAACTTTGGTCGCTTGACATCAATCGCCCGTCGCCGGTCATCCACGATTGCCTCTCATCGCCAATCAAGAGAGAGAAGTTTTGTGTCATTCTTAAATGAAATTCTATTTCAAAAATATAAATTTTGTGTGGTTATCAAATTCTTACTTTGTTCAGAAACTCGTCTCAGGGCTAGAAATTGATTTATGAAATAGAATAGTTATCATTCGTGCCCTTAATATTGGGGAAGAGAAACTACGTGGTTTCTTTCTTGGGCCACAAAGAAGCTTCATCCTTATTTTGACCTTTTGATCATATCTTTCATTTGGCTGATTGAAATAGGAGAATATCTCTTATGAGAATGTCATTTTTATGTCACATTAGCACTTTGGATTATCGTAGGTAGTCTCTCCATTCAGAATCCAAAAGACTGGAGGACGATGACGGAAAAATATCAAAAAATTCTAAACTTATTATATTGGTATCGATTTAATTTTTAATATTTCAATTGAACTAAGTTAGTTTTGTAGTACCAATTCAGTTTATCTGGCTAATTTAGACAGAAAATTGCTGACATGAGCATTTTTAAATAATTTTTTTCCTTCCTTTTCTTTTATCTCTGGATTGTGGCCGATATCGGCCATAGGTGGGTTGCCCTCGTGGCCTAAGCAAGGGCGTTGCTTGCTAGATTTGGCAAGGGCCACAATCCAGAGGAAAGAGAAGGAAAAAAAACGGAACAGTACACTAGAAGCACCAAAAGTTGTTTATGGCACTTATTTAAGTACTAATTTTTTTTTTCGGATCATTTAAGTGCAAACTTCAATCTGGGTTATCGTAAATCTGACGTAGCTATATTTTATTAATTTCTCAATCATATGTGACTCATGATGTGCCTAGTCAATACATAACCCTTAAATGACTAAAAAAATTATAAATAGTGATCATTTGAATATCAATTTTTTTTTAAGTGATCACTTTAGTGCCGATTGTTGTTAAAAAAATAATCACTTTAGTGCTAAGCACACCACGTAGAAATGCCACGTAAAATTTGCTAATAAATGCCATATAATCAATTTAGTCGGAATTGTAGTTAGCATTTAAGTGATAGTTTTTTCTCCGATTTGGTATTTAAGTGAGCTGTCGAAAACTTTTGACATTAAAGTAAGTGGCGTACACAACTTTGGACACTTCTAGTATACTTATCCGAGAAAAAAAAAAAAAAAACATTATTTAAAAATCATTTAAAAATATTTACGTCAATACCAATCGTTCTACGCCAAGACGACCGACATTCACATTAGCAATTTCCAGCCTAAATTAGCCAATGGATTGAATTGATACTAATATAAAAATATTTAGAACTAAATTGATAAAATTGAAATATTTAGAACTCATTTACTATTAATATAATAAGTTTAGAATTTTTTTGATACTTTGCCCGAACGATGACACAAGTTTCCAGAGGATTTGCCCAAAAAAAAAACAGCATAGCTCTTTACGGGCTATCGATGCTATGGGGGCAAATGAACTGAACCCGAGACGACAGATGAATTAATCCAAAAATAATATCCACAAATCATCTTCGTCATTTTCCGTAACTTCCTCAAAAAATAATTCTAGACAAGTCCCAATGCTCACTTCCTAATCATTTCCCCTTTTTTGGCCTTTTTTCTGGCTAACGAACAGAACAGCCCGATAAAAGCGAGGCTGAAAATGTACATCCAATAGCTTCGCGTTGGTAAGAACCTGAGATCCCCATCGGCGACCAACATTAAACCAATGGCGATGGTAAGAAGAAGGCCTGCATAGATGAAGCTGCGCAAATAAAATCAAAGTTCACCTACGGAATTATGCAGAGAGACGAGTAACTTGATGCATCCATTGATTATTACATGTCTTGGATTTAGTCCATTCATGACAATGTATCACTACAGATAACACCTTCAACCACTAATTGACAAGGAAAAGCACATACTGAGGCAAAAACTATATCTGGTTCCTAAGCCCCTTTAAAAGATCTCGCGGGACTGAAACAACTGATCCTCAATCAATTTCTTGAACTCGGCGTCCAAAATAATATGCAACACAATAACGATCAAAACATATCAAAACCTCTCTCCAAACCTAAGGAATAAGGACCCAGTGCCCGAATTTTGATCGACAGCATATTCTGCGCGTACTAGACCAAACTTAGCACCGAACCCATATGATGAGCCTTGACCCATACGCCTGTAGACCTCAGTTGGATTCCCTTTGACGAGTTTCGAACTTCCCAAGTCGTTGCCATGTTCTGCAAATACATACACGTGTGTATTCTTCACTGGTACCCGTAGCTCAGCTGCAAGCTGCATAAATCAAACGAGAGTTACTTGTCCATTCCATCAAAAGCTCTCATGATTCTGTGTTACATAGTACACCGAAAAAGGAGGTTAAACTATGAATTCCTACCTCGAGGATATTTCTTGCTGCACCTAGCTCGCCCATGTTGTAACCTCTAACGGAGTATGGCCCGCCAAGAGTAAAGGCATCATAGCTTGCAAGGTCCCCCACACAACCGCCGTAATGGCCATGTAGAACTAGAACAGGTGGTGGCGGCTTACCAGCACCTTCCTCCACTTGTTTCAACTGAAAAAATCCTGTACATGTTAGTTGATGGCGATTGAAGAATGGGAAATTGCTGCCAATTCCAAGACCTTGGTCCAGCTGCAAGTTTTTCAAAGAAAAAAAAACAAACATTATGTTAGCGTAAGATCAACATCTTAAACATGAAGTTAGACAGACAAAACGATAACTTTGTATTTTGAGCTGTTACAAGGACCGGTGAAAGGCTAAATGAAAAGAGGGACAAGTGCTAATGATGCAGCTCTTCAGCACCTTATACATGTCCCTCCAGCAAACAAGAGAATTTCATCCATCTCCATCAAACCCCAGAAGAAGTTTTAAACAGTGTAACGAGCGTGGAGACAACGCATGCAGAATAAAGAACCAAATAATAAAACCCTCTCATTCAGTGGATAACATAGATTTTATCTGAATTAAATGGGAAACATGGAAACATAATCAACATGACAAAATAGTTAGCATCTCAAGAATAAAGATTGTCACATGAATTCGCGGAGAGGTTAAATTATGAATGGAAAGCACAAACTGCACACAAGTCCTAGGTATAACACATTAACAAACAGAGACCTCATTCTGTAGTGCTATTAGTCCTAGCTGTTGACTATAAAGTTCGAGTCCACCTCCCATGGAGAATATACAGAAAACTCTTGCTATTTTTCCTGATCCTCACTTCATGCTATAAGAGGCTATATAGCATGCATTCTGTCTTCACCATCATTTAACAAGCTTGTTTCCCAGCATTTCTTCCCAGATAATTAACCTGACTTCTAAAAGAGTGCAAACATCTAAAAAGAAGTGCTTGCTAAAAAGAAGTCATTCTTCCAGGAGCATCGATAAATTTGGTGAACCATGACACACCTGAAATACATTCCTTTGGCCAACAATAGCTCCATTAACATACTTGGTGTTGTCACGTGTGATATTTGCCTGTAGGAATGCCATTCTGTCGATACCAGTTCCACTAAGGGTCGTTGGAGGTCCATCTGCACTGATTCCTCCACTTGGCAAGACTCTTTGGCCGTTAGGGGAGATATGACTGCTTTCATCCCGAGTTGTTACTTCTTCCATCACGAGTCCATAAGTGAATTTGCTTTGCCGGGTGAAATTCTGATGATACTCAAGATTATCAGGACGACTTAAATTTTACAAACTTAAACTCATGCCAAAAGCCTGATATAATCAGTGGACTGGACATATTAAGTCACCTCAGTGATATTGGCCTTAAGACCAGCTCGATCGACCCATATTGGGGGGACTTCATCCACTCCAGGACCACCGGTGAACACAGGACTCAGCTTCCGGCTGTTGAAGCAGCTGGCACGGAGGGTTCGATTGCGTGGATTAGTCACTCCATCCAGATATGGGTGCACATACTCAAGCTTGAAAGCGAGATCATCCTACAGTAGGGATTGCCCCAAAGATAATAGTATCATTGACACTTCGGCAATCCAAGTTTTGTAAGCAAGGAAAGGGAATTATCAATGCAAAACTACCTGAGGATTTAAGAAGTTGCTGGTTGTTACTGAACCAAGAATTGACCTGTTGAGGCCCTTGATATTTCTATGCTCAAAAGAAACAGTTCCACCAGGCTGGAGCGAAGCCTAAACAAGCAATGAAGAAAAAGTGAAGATCTAATAAAAAAAATAATATATCATCATGAATGCTGTCAAACTGTACGCAATCTTACCAACGTGGGTCGACCTCCTCGACCAGGTACAATGCTCCACTCAGTACTAACTTCAGCCTGCTTTTGCTCTAGTTCTTTGAGCTTAATCTCTACGATGATGCCCCCTTCATTCTTCTCATCAGGACGAGGGTTTACTTCGATGTTCGAAAATAAAGCTAGAGAATTGATGTTTCTAAGAGCTTGTTTTCCTGCTTCTATGTTGAAAACATGGCCTTGGCGAAGCTGTAAAAGTTGTTCAAACACAAAACTAACCATAAGGGATAAGCCCTTGGAAAACATCATACTCGAACAATTGACCGTAAATTGAAGATCAACTGCATATAACCATTCTATCACAAGTTTCAGTGCTCTAAGACTTCAGTATCGACATCAGCATCATCCAAAGTTAAAATGAGAAAAGAGATAAAGCTCACAAACACATCGCATACGCAACATACCTGCTTAGGCAACTCCCTTCTAATGACAGGAGTCTGGGTATTCCCTTCAACCACATTGCCCAGCTTATCTTGGAACTGGACCACAAGCTGAGTGATATCCCCTTCCACAACCTCACAAACCACCTCCTTAGTATTCAAATTCCCAAAGTTAACAACTTGAGCGCACGCGTAGCCTTCATCGTGGTACCACTTCTGCACCCTATCCCTAATCTTCTGCAGCAGCCGCGCGCTCACCTTACCCTGATCTCTCAACATCTGCAGAATCTCCCCATGCACCGGCATCGGCAACAGACACGGCCTCGCCCTGTCGATTCTCCTCCTATAATCCTTCTCTTGGCTCCTGTAGTACTCCAACTTCTCCTTGTCGGTCATATCCGGGTCCATCTCGATCGGTTTTGACTGCGGCATCAGCCCCACATTGATGCACCTAAACTTATCAGCAGATTGCCATGTGCTCTCGGTGAAAGAAATGGTCAAACTCAAACTCCCATCCGGCTTGGTCTTCCCTTCCATGTCAACTTTCTCAAACATCCCACAGGTGGCCAGAGTCTCCAGCTCCTTCTGGAGCTGCGTTTTAGTGTAGATGCCGCCGGGCCTCAAGGAGACCATCTCGAAGAAGGAATCCTCGGTCCCCACGGTGGCCCACCTCCTCCGATCGAAGAACAAGATCTCCGAGAGCTTGTATTTCTTGAAGCCGCTGAGCTTGTTGAGCTGCACCACAATGTTGGCAGGCAAGCCGTGGGAGTCCCACTCCTGATTCTGCTGCTCGTCGGCAATCGCGGCGGGGGCAGAGAACAGCTGCCCCCAGAAACCGCCGCCGCTTCCATCTCCACCGCCGCCGCCACCACCCCCACCGCCACCACCTCCGAACCTCCCCCCGCCGCCGCCGCCGCCGATGGGGGAGAAGCGGAGGAGGATGGCGAAGGAGGTGGCCGCGCCGGCCGCGGCCGCGGAAGCGAGGAGGGGGCTAGGGTTGAGGGATTTGCCGGAGCGGGGATCGGAGGTGGGAGGGGCGGAGGAGGAGGAGGAGGAGGAGGAGGAGGGGAGGTGGCACTTGAGGGAAGGGAGGGGTTTAGGGTTTTGGGAAGAAGAGGGGAATCTGCGGCGGCGGGAGGAGAGGGAGTGAGTGAGGGTGGGGTTGAGGAGGTGGCCGGAAGCGGCGAATGCGGGCATCGTCGCTTCCTATCGAGCTTTCCCTCCTCTCAGTCTCCAAGAAATTGCTGCAGCAGAAGCAGCAGGAGCAGGAGGAGGAGGATAAAGAGAAGAAGAAAGAGAAAGAGAGACGGTTTTTGCCCTCGCCTGTTTTGCAGAAGAAGAAGAAGAAGAAGAAGTTCGTTAATGGGCTTTTTGCGTCTGGCTTCTTTTGTTTACTTTGGGCTTCTGCAACACGATGAGGTCGGAGCCATCATTATTCATCCTAAACTTTATATTATGACGACTTTCATGATTTTTTATTTATTTATAAAAAATAATTGGGTAACAGTTTTTAATATACTTTGCGAATAATAATTTATTTCATTATAAAAAAAAAAAGAGTTAGTAAAATTGCAGCTCCGAACCGACGGTCGTGTTTTCAACAGTTTTCCCCTGCTGGCCTCGTGTTCAGGATAAAACGGTTTAGCCGTTGGGTTCCTTTCCGAGGGAATGGGATTTTGAAGGGATCTCTGAATTGCTGCTCGTGCCATGCGTGGATATCGTCCGGTCCCTTTTCGGACAAGTGTAGTAGCTCGCGCCCACAAGCTTTATATAGTCCCCTCCCAATCCGATGGCACTGATCTCCCGCGCCTCTTCGTCCTCGCTTTGGCCCCGCAAAACCGTGCGCGAGCGTCGCTCCCTCAGGCGTTAAAGCTCTCGAGCCCTTGGGATGATGATGATGCCCTCTCGAAAGTGATCCTGGAGAAAAGGAAGGTCACGTAGGAACTGAAGCTCGTTAAGGGATCGTTTTTCCTTTTGTTCTCGGGAGATTTGTGGGATTTTCGGGTGAAGCTAGATGGCTCAGCGAGTCGATGGGAGGCGGAGATACAGCAAGAGCAGCACCCCGAGTCCTCGGACTCCGACCACCCCTACCGTCGAGCAGCTTCTTTATGGTAAGAGGTGGACGGCGAAACGCCTCCGGCGCATCGGCATTCCTCAATGATCGCTCGTCCTTGGTTCATTCTTGTTGGTCTGAATTGACAGTGTTGCCCAATGGGCCATGTGATTCATTTGCTCTCGTATTCTAACCATGTTACAGACGGACCGGGAGAAAGCTCCAGGTGGTCCTCGAGCTCCCCGACGTTTATGAGGGGCCACGATCTGGAAGACGACCACCTCCACTCGTACCCCAACAACAAGAAGTCTGTTCTTGCCAAAGTGAAAGAAAGGGCTAGAAGGTGGCGCCTCAGCCTCGGCAAGAAACGAAACGCCAACGACGGCAACACCACGCCGTCGTGGGGGGTCAGCTTGGATGAAGATGATGCTGAAGAAGACGCCGAGTATCTCGGAGCCCCGAGTAATGTCATCCTCCTTTTTCATTCTCTACTGTTTAGTAGTATCGAAAGGTCCATACGGAGAAGATATTGGATCGTTTCCCGACTGCTCTTTCTGAAATATCCTCTGGAAAAAGGGAGAGCATTCCCGACTGGGCTCGGCACGAGAGTGGAGTTTTCCGAAGTCGAAAGGAATACTCTCTCTTTGGGAATCAAATCGTTAGAAATGTGACCCTGGAGATATGAAGTTCTGAAGAATCATTTTCTGTTTTTTGCGCTTTTCAGTGTACGAGTCGGAGCTGGCACCTGAAGACTGCAAGGAGAACGCTAGGCAGCATCCGAGAGCGAATCCGGTCATATCGGAGAAGCATCTTTTGCCAAACAGTATCAATCATGAAACTGAAGCCGGTAAAGGAAACCCTCTTAGTCCTAACAAGACAATGACTGAAACCATGACGGAGAAACTCGCACCGGCATATACCATGGTTTCTGATGCAACTCAGGCAATCACTTCCAAAATCCAAAATGCGCCGGCTTATGCAACTGATGCAACTTATGCTATCGCTTCAAAAATTCAGAATGCGCCTGCTTATGCGACAGATGCAACTCATGCTGTTGCTTCAAAGATCCAGAACCTAACGGTCAGTTCTCCGGCAGCAGTTTCGGCGGCTGGTGGGCCTGCAAACATTGCTGTTAGGGGGCACCCGCGGGATACTCCTGCCGAGCAGAAGTTAGATAAGGGGGTGTCGGTGAAGGAATATATAATGCATAAGTTTGAACCAGGGGAAGATGACAGGGCACTGTCTCAAGTGATAACCGAGGCAATAAGTCCTCGGAAAGGTCCTGCTGATGGAGGTGTGGTTGAGAAGGTCAGGGAGGCCGTCAGTAATTTGCTTCGGAACCAAGAGGCATCGTCCACTACTGCTTTCCATTCTGCTACGAACTCTTCTATGCATATCCCGGCATCGACCAATGCCCATGATGGTAAATTTCGATTTTTCCAGTCCATGCCAATTGTAACTTTCTTTCTGAGGTTAAGACAAATAAATGAACTAGCTTTGGTCGATTAGTAACTACTAATCACAGACCGAGAACATAGACAAACCATTCCTGTAGACCTGGCAGTAAAATTTCATGGGAGGTTTTTTTCGCAATCCCCTGGTAAAGTATGTTCTTTAGCCTTCTGAAAAATGCAGTGGAAAGAGACAAGTCACAGGAGTACTGAAGAAATTCAAGTAATCATGAGAATCCATGTGTGCAACTGCATTGAACATTGTCCCAAGGCTTTTTTCATCTGCAAATCTTACCGCGTGCTTTCTCTTGCATTGTAGCCATGGAAGAAGAGAATTATGGAAGAATACTCCAAGCCAACTGAAAAGTGGAACGGACATCTCCTCTGCTGTCAATAATAGAATTTCATTTTTCTCGATTCTTCATGTATATTGTGGATTAGCAAATGTTAATTATGTTGTATCAGCGCAGCATTCAGTCTTCTGCATCGAAATGTGGATCATGTACAAGCAATAAAAAGGATATTTTACTGTAAATTACTGCTGACCATTCAGCACATTTGACTTCACTAGGGTCAGTATTAGGTTGCGCTTCCGCTCTGTGCAAACATGGAAGCAAGTGCGAGACTGAAAAAGGATTGCCCAAACATCAAGATTTTTTTTTTTTTTTTTTTTAAATATAGCACAAATGAGAAACAACAAAGACAGGATGTCTTGGTGCTTGCAACTACAGCTCTCAATTCTGGCTGTTGAAACTAGTTCATGTCATGTGAAAGGAATCCATTGCTTGCTTGCATTCATAGGTGTGCGCACAGTAAAAATTTCTGGGGAAGAGTTTTTTTCCGTAAATAGCTTTTTCTATTTCTATTCCTAATGCAGTTCTAAAGTGTTAACCCGTTTGATAATTCGACAAAATTTCTACTTTGAATAAAAAAAAGAATAGAAATGCCTTTAACGCAACAATTCTTTTTTGTATTTATTTGTTTTTTATTCTTTTTTGTATTTATTTATTTTTTATTTGTTCTTTTTTATTTGTTTATTTATTCTTTTTTGTATTTATTTGTTTTTTGTATTTATTTATTTTTTATTTGTTTTATTTGTTTTATTCTTTTTTGTATTTATTTGTTTTTTATTCTTTTTTTGTATTTATTTGTTTTTTGTTTTTGTTTTTTTATTTTTTTTGTATTTATTTGTTTTTTGTTTTTTTTGTTTTTTTTTATTTTTTTTGTATTTATTTGTTTTTATTTTTTTTGTATTTTTTTGTTTTTTGTATTTTTTTGTTTTTTGTGTTTTTTTTTTTGTATTTTTGTATTTCTTTTTGTATTTTTTGTATTTTTGTAATTATTTGTTTTTTATTTGTTTTTTTTCTTGCGTTTGTTTTTTATTTGTATTTATTTTTTTATTTATTTGTATTTATTTGTTTTTTATTTGTTTTTTATTTTTTTGTTTTTTTATTCTTGCTCACGGTCGGCGGCGACGGGTGGCGGTCGGCGGTGGCTCCGGTGGCGGTTGGAGGTGGCCACGCAAGAGAGAGAAATAAAACAAAAATAAAAAGAAAATTTGCTTATTTCTAAAATTGTCCCGAAACAAAGAAGATTTTTTTTTTTTTTTGTTTCTCGTTTCTATTAGGGCTAACTTTTCTATTAGGGAATGTAAATCAACTCAGCGTTAAACGGGTTTTACGTTTTTTTTGTTAGGGAATAAAAGAACAGTAAATTCTAGGAATAGAAATGTTCTCATGCAGACCCATAGTATGAGCTTATGACTCCTCATTTTGCTACCACTAGGAACGACAGATGAACACACCAAACAATCAAACTTCTAGAGTGAGCATTCTAGTTGAAGAAGGTTCCACTATCGATGGCATCTTTGTTGGCATCACCGAGAGCGGCATCACTCAAGTACTTGTCAGCCAACTGGACTCTCTTCACGTTCTCCTGTTCCTGGACGAGCATGTTTCCATACTCAAGGAGCTTGTCAAGGCTCATCTTCGGCTGCTCGAAAGTTGGGGGACCCTCCTTTGAGTTCACGAGCTTCTTTCCAACGCCCTCAACTCCAACACCGGAGATCCACTTCCTTACTTCGTCATCGTAGACACGAGCACGCAGGGCACCAAAGAAGTCTGCAAGCAGGAGCAAGCAAGCTCATGAATGACTACATCCTCTCTAAACGGTTGGTAGAATTTTACGAGAACTTTCTTTCACTCGACATGCATTGAATCTCAAGTCAGTTTTCAGTTTCCATTTTCGAACTCCCTCATTCTCAATGGAGAGTTTTTCCATAACCACCATATTAATTACAATTATCACAATCATTCATAGAGGTGTTTGAAACATGATCCCTTTTGGAAAGTTTGGAGAGAATAATTGCCAACAGAAAATTCTGTGTTTATACTTACCAATAGATTGGCCGGGGAAGCTGTCGACGAGTTTGACAATGTCTTCATCGGGGACATTGTCAGACCTAAAGATACCTTTGCAAACACCAATGCGGTCTTCGCGAGTTGGTGCCCAGTAGAATTTCTCCATACGACCGTCTCGGATGAGAGGGGCATACAGTGTGGAGAAGTCGTTACCAGTGACGATGATGGGGACCCGGGGGTTCTCCTCCTTGTTGTACATACCAGGAAGCTGGACATTGGTCGGGTTATCAGCGATGTTCATGAGGGTAGCGTTCACCATCTGGTTGTTCACTGTGTATTGAGTGGTCCCACCAAGCCTACCAGCACCAGCATCGAGATCGTTGATGAAGAGGCAGCACATCTTGCCCTTCTTGATGATATCAGCTGCCTCACGATACCTTTGCCTGATCAATTTTGCGGGCTCACCAGCGTTTCCACTTTCCAGTTCTCCGGCACTCATCATAATGGGGCTGATATTGCACAATCAACCAATTAGTAGATAAAATCATAAGCAAGTGTTCACTTTATAGGTTAGATTTCCCTTTAATCTTCCAAAAAATTCTCGAGTTCACGAAGAACTCACTTGATTCCCATCTTGGCAAAGACAAGTTCACACTGGAAGGATTTGCCCTGACCCTTGCCTCCCCAGATACCCAAAATCAGAGGAACCTAAAACAGAATGACGAAAACCAAGATCAAACATCGAAAAGCAAATTACTCCTTGGCCTCATCAGAACAGAAGGTTCAGCTACTAACCTTGATGTTAGGGAGAGTCATGAAGTTCTTGGTGATGTGAACTACAAGCTTGTCCATGAAAGCAGGAGCAATGTAGAAACCATCCATGTTGTTGTCCAGGTTGTATCTGAAGCACAAGACAAATTTGCAGTATGAGCACAAGTCACAGGGACCATCTTGTAAAAGGAAATCGCAAGCACTAGTCTCTGATGGTCAACATGTCTACACTTACTGGCGAAGGCCAGCACTGATGTAATCGTATGAGCTCATGATCGCATAATGAGTTCCGGTCCCCATGGGAGCCTGGAAGAGCGAATCAACCATCCCCTTTCCTCTGGTGATGTCCTGTTGGTCATCAGAAGTATCGAAGGCGAGGCCTCTCCATTTGTCCTTGTTGGTCTGCTTGTCCTCTTCAACTTCAGCGACAACCTTGAAGCTGCCGGATGAAACCTTTGGGGAGGTGAATCTGGAGTTCACCTTCTTTAGGCTGCTTCCCAAGAAGACCGAACTGGGGACAGAGCCTCCAGAGCTCGAGCTGTTCAAGCTCAACTGGATCAACACAAAATTCTTTTGATGAGCATGCAGTAGTTGTGATTAAGGAGTTAGAAACAATTTTCACAAGCTGTATAAACAAACTAAAATGGATGTGGCTGCAACGTTTAGTTGAGAAGCATGGTTTTGAGTTTTGACCTTTCACCTGAATGAGAGAAGAACACAAATCAAGTACAAGTCTTATTTCAATCTTACAAAATCTAGAAAACCGGAAAGGCAAAATCAAGAACATGATTAAGTGAACACTGAAACTTGATCTAATGCATCCCCCCTCCATAAGCTGCAATAAAATTTTGAACTTCCCACGAAAAAAAAGAAAAAGAAAAGTGAACTTCAAACCAATACATGAACGAAAATAGCATATGGTCACTTTCTCAATGACAGCATAGTGTAAACTGTCCAACATTATAAGCACACGCCCATTTGCTTCCAGAACTGAGACAAAATTGCAATGAAGGATGCACAGAGAAAGAGAGGCGCGATCGTAGAGTTGGAAAATGGCGGGAAATTACCGGGTTAACAGTTCCAACGGTTGAAACTGTGGCAGCCATAGGCTAATGTTTACTTAAGACTTGATCAAACGACAAGCTGCTTGGACAAGTGCTTGAAGCTTGTGCGTCTGTATGACTCGGTCTGAACAAGCCCCTAAGCGCAGAGAAATGAGAGGACCAGTGGGGTTTTATAAACCCTCAACGGCCAAACCATCCGGATTGCTCGGCCGACACGTGGCACCAACTCAATGCTATTGGTTGCCATGGGGGACAGAGTAGGATATTCCAAATTTCCTGAATTGGGGTGACAATTGAGGCTGAGGTCACAGCTTCTCCCTTCACCACTAAAAAAATTGGTACGCTTTTTCTTTTTTTGAAAATATGGTTTTCTTTCTTCCCATCATTTTCTTTCATTCTGGAAAGAAAAACAGTAGAAATCTGGCGAACGGCGACAGGTTTGAAATGCCCATAACATGTGGATAAAGAACAATCGGCTCGAAAAAAAAATCTCTGTACACGACAAACTAGAATTAACTTCTGAGGTGGAGTGATGCTCTCTAGTTTCTTCCAGGAAGCTACTAGAGTTCTTCCACATTAGTGGCCCGTGTTCAACACCCTATCCTCCAACAAGAAATGAGCCTTGCAATTTCTTTCTGACAAAATGTCCTGAAATTTTCATGGCCTCTGTTTGATGAATGTCAATTTAAGACCATAGGAAAATTGTTGGGGGTACCAAACTGATGTTGACTGCTTTTGGAGCTGTTCTTCTGCTACAACGGCCACAAGATGCTACAACAGCAAGCTTCTTCCGGTTCCCAGCTAAAGGGTGAACAAAGAAATAACGCAATACAGAAATACAAGAGCTCAGATGATGCTGCGAAAAAGCTCAAGTGACTGAACATGGATCGGGTTCGCCGAGACAATAAACATGTGTAGTCTACATCCGAGTTTTTACATATACATGAGAAACAAGTATAGCTGTACAGTTCCACACCAGTCACTTGCATCTCATGATCAGGTTGATTTTACAAACTGTGGTCTCAACTACAAAGATATCACTGTGCAAATGTCACTAACTGAGAGTACTTGCTTGTTCTGTCAACAATATTAGGACTTGGGATTGAAAAGGAGCATTTGAGTAGTCCTGCTAATTGCACAGCTGGGAAGAGACATGCATCAACAGATTTGTCAAGGTTCTTGTTGTCGTAGAGCTTTTGACAAATTGTTATGGTGCGACTGCCTTCACTTGAGGATTTTGGACTCGATTTCTTCCAAGCTCAAACCTTTGGTCTCTGGGACAAGGAGGACTACAAACAAGAGCGATAGCAAAGCAATAACCCCAAAAAGGAGGAAAACATTTTCAGCTCCTAGCAACTCCTGCAAAACAAAATACAGTGTTTTCAATCACCCTGGAGAAGTAAAATACAGGACAAGCAAGTCCGGATCACTTAATATTGACTACCTTTAAAGGTGAGAAGGCGAAGGTCACAATGGCGTTCGATCCAAAGTTTGTCAGTACTGCAAGACTGATTCCCCGCCCTCTGGTGCGCAATGGAAATATTTCTGATACCATAAGCCAGCTGATGGGTCCAAATGATATCTGACAACCAGCACGAAGAACTATGCTCTTAACAATGGTTCACCACTCACGTATTAGGCAATATGTAACGAGGGCGTGCGTGTAAGTGAAAATGGTAAAAATGATGGGCTAATTATGCGTAGAACATCAATTTGCAAGAATCCAATGATGATTTCTAGTTTAATTTCAATTTTGAGGCAGAAAGATAACTATAGAACTTTGAGAGCGGTAGAATGGAAAAAGAATTATTACATTGCATTCAAATTGTTGACGTGATAGATTATTTCAATTGAATTTTTGAGTTGAACAGCAGAAAATGAAGAAGCCTGGAATGGCAGTTCGTGGAAGAAATATTAGTCACCTGATAACAACCCACATACAGGAGCAAAGCAGCAACAGCAACAAGAGGGAATCCTCCGAGAAATTTGTAATAAGAAGAGAGGAGGAGTAAAGAGATAACCTGAACACATAAAAAAGAGAATGAAACAGTCCATTATAATTTTCTGGGACATCCTTGACATTAAAGACTAATGGAGAGAGCAGGAAGATTCTTGGGCAGAAAAAAAAAAAGCAGGACAAGATACATACAATCCCAGCAACACCTCCAATCAGCAGGGGTCTTCTTCCGAGGTCATCAACTTTTAGAACAGCTATCCATGTCATCAGTAACTAAAGAAGTATCATTGGAAAGCAAAATTGGTCACTGACAAAGGGAAGCCTAAGGACAGAAAAACACACGATAGGCTGTTATAAAGAATTAATCATGCCTTGAAAAGGCCAATTACAACTGAAACTCTGGTAGCATCAGCAGCAGCAGAGAAGCCAGCACTCTTGAGCATCAAAAACAAAAGTTTGATCAGGTGGAGTCATCATTGATTGAATTTCATAGAAATAATGGAAGTTGTCTTGTACCTGGAGAATTGGGCCTGCATAATAGAGAACACTTGGCTGTCCAGTGATCTGCCAAAAACCAGGTGGCGAATTGGTTTAGAAACCACAACTTTTACCTATCTCCAGTAAATACCATACGATAGAAGAAAGGAGCAAGAAAAGAATTTGCCACATTAGGCGTATTAGTAAATTTACCTGTTGGAAAAGGACTAAACCGCCAGCGATGATGAAGGCTTTTAGGCTAGGCCCCTGGAATACCTCCAGAAAACTTCCTTCGGGTTCCTCATCTGCATAGGCAGACTTCAGTGGGACGAGAGTGTCTTCTATTTGTCTTTCGGACACATTGTCACCAGCAGGCCGTCCCCTTAATCTGCTCAGGGCAGCAACTGCTTTCTCTTTGTAGTCTTGTAAAGGCCCTTTACCTTGGGCAGCCCTTAGAAGCAACCAGCGAGGAGATGGGGGGAGACTCCACATGCCCAGTCCCATTACTAATGCAACAGGGGCACCCACTCCATACATGTATCGCCACCCCCCAACGACATCAATTTGAAAGCTTCCCACAGAATAACCCAACTGCCAAAAGGATCGTTTTTGTTTTCAAGGAAAGTTACACGTGTTTTCACAGAAATACGCATTTTCTAAGAGTTACCAGAATCCCAAGAACTATGAAGAGTTCCTTCAAAGATATCAGGGTTCCACGAATCTGAGACGGGCACGTTTCCGCAATATAAAGAGGTGCTCCATGCATAGCCTGTGGAAATCGTGTATTTGAGGCATATGGCCAAGAACAAGATGAGAATTCACAAGAGCAACAAAGAGCATTCAAGCATCCAATTAGCTTACCAGGCCAATGCCTAGGCCATAGAGTAGTCTTCCTAATAACAGAACACCAAGACCAGGGGCAAGAGACGTGATAACACCACCAGAGACATAGAGTACAGCCGCTGCGATAAGTTCTCGCCTCCTCCCTTTATAGTCAGAAAAAGTTATCTAGAGTGTCTAAGAAGCTGGCTATTCGAATTATAAAAGATAAGAAAAATGCAAGCGAGGAGAGTACCAAGAAAATCTGCAATCGGATACACAAGAAGGGAACCTAGAAGAGCTCCATAAAGGGAACCGCTAACCTATGACCAATCGAAACAGATATTTCAATTGGCGCACGCATTGCACAGAAATAAAATACTATACATATGAGATTTGATATGTGAATCATACCACAAGACCTTGCTGAACGGCTGAGAGGTTGTACCAAGTAGTGCCACTAAGCTGAGGAGACTGAAAGCGTGGCAAAATGACAGACTCGAGTATCAAACAATACAGTGCTTTTATGGGATCTTCCCATACTTTTATTTGATCAAAAGAAAATGATAAAAACATGATTTCATCTTTTCACCTGCAATGAGATAGTTGCCCCCGAAGTGGCGCCAATATCATAACCAAATAATAATCCCCCGAGTGCTGGGAACAAGAACCTGGAAGATCCATTTCTTAGATATATTAAAGGCAGTCAAGACATCTGAAAGGCGTACACAGCATGCTCTTAGACAATTTATTTCCTCCTGTGCCTTCAATAACTAATGATCGACATATAATTTCTCGCAATTAGCTCATCGTGTGAAAAAAAAAAAATAGATTCGAATTTCTGTTATGCTCTCCAAAAGAGGGGAAAGGAGACCAATGCAGGACTCAAATTTGATGTAAATCCTCACGCATCCTCAAGCCGAAGCACTGTCGCATGGAATGCTGAATTACGTCGAATTACAAACAATGCATGCCATCAGTCCCCCGAGAACAAGGTAGCCACCGGAAGGACAAAAACAACAACAGTGCAAAACAGAGAGAGAAATCGTACGGAAGAATAACAGAGGACCAAGAAAACTCCTCTTGGTTTGGGTCGGAGATAGGCAACTCAGCATCTCCAGCTGAAGAATCGTACTCTCTCTGCGCACCAACCTGTCCAGCCAAAAAAAAAAAAAAACCAAGAAAACTCACTGCTCAGAAAACCCAAAATCCAAGTGGGAGGAACCCCCAAGAAAAAAAAAAGTCAAAGAAGCCACATCAGTCACTGATCCCTCACAGCGAACTCAAGCTTGGAACTTGGCAACAAGGGCAGGTTAGGAAGCTCGGCATTCCCGGGTTTGAGGCGGCCGCTGTGGAGGCTCGAATTCTGGCCAGGGCGATGGACGTGACGATGGGCGTGCGATGAAATGCGGCCGCGTTGCTGCTGGTGGTTCTTGGGTCGAAGGGACGGAGGGCGGGCTCGCGGGAGCTTGAGCTCGAACAGGGGTCGATGAGCCACGATGCCGCAGCTGCAAGCGCCGGCCATCGAGGAGGCGATCGGTGAGCTTGGATTGATTCTTCCCGCTTTTTTATTCTATCCTCTTCGCTGCGTTCGGGTGTTGATACTTCTGTGGTCTCCTTTGGATGATATTCGGTTGACATTTCAGTTTTACTGCGTTGCTGGCAGTGGACCCTTCGATCGGGGAACTGTTTAGCCCGAGTTCGGGAAATGCATGGTCCCGGGCTAATTCAGAAGCCACATTTGGATCGGACCCGACCGGTCGATTTTGGATGATCTTCGAAGGGACTGATTCGGTCCCTGATTTTACCTAAGAAATCGAACCGATGAATTGGCCAAAATTTATTTATTTATTTATTTTTCATTTTAAAGCAAATACTAATTAGTAATTTATTTTTTCCTTTTAATATTGAGAAACTTCCACTTACAGAAAATAGAAAAAAAAATAAAAATAAAAAATCAGGGTTTTGAGACTGATTCGGGAACCTAGGATCGACAACAAAGGAACGATCCAAGTTTGCCTTTAAAGATTATTCCTTTGGGGGAATCTATCTTGGAGATAGGTTATCAGTTAATGAATTATGCTCCGATTGTTCATAGTTCCATTTACACGGATTTCTGAGCATATTTTGTGCCGATTTTACAAGACTAGCTGGATTAGGGCGCTTAAGTGGAAACATGAAATGGTTCCTCGCCTGTTAGATGCACCACATAACACCAGCCACGGTTTCGAAGGATGAAAGGTTCTCCCTTTTTCCCAGATCCGCGAAGTCTATGGACAGAGTAAGAACAAGTGCTTTACTGTCTCAAACTCTCAGTTACATAGGGTGTATGTATGGTCGAGTAATATCTTCCTTCTGCACAAATTTTCTTTGGTAGGAAGAGCATTATGATATATACTCCATGTAAATATTTTAATTTTTTGGGTAGGGGGGAGGGGAGTTTCACGTGCCAAATTTTATTCCATAACTCATAGGGTGATTGAAATGATTATGATGTTTGTGCTCTTGTATTCTAGATATCAACAGTTCTCTCCGTCATATGCATTTTTATTAGTGAAGAGACTCGACTTAGTTCTTGTCTATACAATTTCGTCTCGTGTGTTATGGGTCTTCAGGGCAATTATTAATATTTCGCTGACTAACTGTTCATTATACAATCTCTGTAGTATTTGCTCATTCCATCTATTTAAGATGTTTGTGCTCTTATATTCTAGATATCATCAATTCTCTCTCGCTATATGCACTTTTAGTAGTGAAGAAACCCGACTCTGTTTCTGTCCATGCAATTTTGTCTCGTGCATTAATGGTCTTCAGAGGAATTATTAATATTTTGCCAACTAATTGCTCATCAAACAGTCTCTGCAATAGTTGTTCATTCTATCTATCTTCCTCCTTGATAATTAACTTAGCAACTCTAGCAGGCTCTCCATAATTCACAGGTCCCCACAATCACTTATCTCTAGAGCCATTTGTCCTCTCGTGATGTTGATACTCTCGTCATTTTCCACCGACTACATCATTGAAGGTAAGATAGTGTACTTTGCCAACTCCATGACGGCGGAGTTCCTTTTCCAGCATTCCAAAATGAGTTTCTAGGGAAGTAAATCCCTTTTAAAACTTGACACCATAAAGAATATGTGTTTTGAGAAAATCTCCAAGCTTCTTTCCCCAAGCATTGCCTTATTGAAAGATATTAAATCTCTAAAGCATATTCCTCCCATATCTTTCCTAATTTTTAACAGATCTCATTTTCTCCAATGCAACCTAGTCTTTGATTCGCTATTTTTCTACCAGTGAGGCAATTTTTCTCTTTATGGCATGGCAAATAGAAACCGGAATTTTAAAGATAGACATTTGTGTATTGGGACAATGCTCGAATCACGGTTTTAATTAAGATTTCTTTCCCCGCTTTCAACATGAATTTTTGAAAGAATGTGTGTCGCAGTATGTCTTCATGATGTTTTTTTAGGCGTGATGATTGAATTTTATCCGTCGATACAAGTTAATGAGATATGTATCAACGGTTGGGATAGGTTGAGACACCTCATAGACCGCCTCGTCAGTCCATTCACGAAAAATTTGCAAATTGAGAGGAACATATTCATGACCATCAGAATGAAGGGAATCATAACTATGGCTTTGCCGCCCTAGTAACTAAGGGTGATTTTGTTTGTGTTTCGTTCAAAAATTGTTCCAGGGAATGAAATAGAAAAAACTATTTATGTTCCGAGAGAACAATTTTTTACCGTAAAATGCGTTTGGTAAACTTGTTCCAGAAATTAAAAAAAAAAAATAGAAACATGTTTGGTAAATTTGTGTTCTTTTTTTTTAATATATTTTTAAAATTTTTCTTTTTTTTCTTTTTTTCTTCTTTTGGCCTGTTGCCCGCGCGAGGCCGGGCGACGCTTCGGCCTTGCCGGGGCCGGCGACGCTCCGGCGAGGTCGCCGCCCTCGAAGGCGTCACTAGCCCTCGACGGCCGGTCGCCGGCCATGGCGGAAGCCGGCAACCGGCCAAAGAAAAAGAAAAAGAAAAAAAGAAGAGGAAAAGAAAGAGAAAAGAAAGAGGAAGAGAGAGAAAAATTATTTCTCAAAAGTATTTCGGGAACAAGAAACTAGTTTTTTTTTTCTTGTTTCTGTTCCAAATTTGTTCCGGAAACAAAAAAAAACAGATTTGGAACAAAAACGCAAACAAACGTTTTTTTTTTTTTTTTTTTTGTTAGAACAAAAAAATAGGAAATTTGTTCATAAACAAAAAAAAGAAATACAAACAAATAGGCCCTAAATAGCTTTTTAGCACCATGTCCGCGTGGACCCTAACATGAGTTTCGGGAACGTGATTAACACTAGCTAATAATATCACGCCAAAATATATAAAAAAATAATTTAAGAAATATGCCCAACCATTATTTTAGGAGGAAAAAATGGGTTTTTTTGGTCCAAAAAAGCCGTCTTCTTACAAGGGTAATAGAAAGGGCATTTGACTAGGAGCTCCTCAAAATACTACGAGCCACGGAATTGGAGGGAAGAATCTCTCAATTCTCGGAAAATTCACTCGAAACGATGTCCCTTCTCTCTCTACTCGCCCAAAAACCAACCTCGATCCATCATTTCCGTCTCGACTTCTCCGCAACACCAAGTGCTCCCGATTCTGAATCTCCCCATCTCTTCAAGCCCAAAGGCATCCATGCGCCACCGGGCACTTCTCTCTCGCGTTTCTCCCTCCCTCCTTCACGAGACGATAAAAGGCCGTCGGCCTCTTCGACCTTTTCTCGCTCGACAATGGAGAAAGGCTTCAGTTTCCAGGCCGAGGGAAAGAAGAAGCGCCAGACCCGGCTTCAGAAGCGCGCCCCAAAATCTCTTCAGCTCAAGCGCGTCATCGTCGATGGCGAGGACGCAGCGGCGGACCCTTTAAGCCCGCCGTGATCCCGTTGCTGTCGCCGGTGCTCATATGCGCGTCCCCATTGGCCGGAAGCGAAGGTTTCCCGTTGCCATGCCTGATCGATGATAAAGACGGCACGAGAGCTAGGCCCGGAGTACCGGCCTCTCCAGCCAGATTGCGGGAGCCTCCTTTGCCTGCTATCTTCCGATCACGATGCGTTCTTTAGAGACCCGCCCCGATACACGAGTTAGGGGACGCGATTGTTCGGCGTCGCGAAGTCCGTTTGGTTTAGATTATTGACCTTAACTGAGTCACTTGTAGCTCTGTAGATGCACTATGGTCGAGTGTACTGGTTCTTCTACATCATGTAAGGAAGTATGCGTATAAAGCCTTCCATAAAATAAGTTATCAATGAAGTTAGAAGACGTGGGTTCTTCTCTAGCAATATTGGCGAATTCAAATCTTGCGAGCTCAGAATGATCTTCCACGATCTGTGTGGCAAATGGCGGTCGATGACTCGGAATGGGCGGAATCGGAAAACAAACCGGTAACCTCCTTTGCGAGATCAATTTCAAGTTCCTAAACCCTTTGCATACACCACCGTACATCCGTCGTGAGACCCAAAACTAGGGTCATCGAGCTAGCTAGCTGGTCGACGAGGGCTTGGATTAGATACTGGGCATCTGTACATCAGACCTAAATTGCTCTCGTTTGCATGTCCTTTTTTGACTCCCATGCACGTGATGCATAAAAACTCAATTTTGAAAGGTACCGGTAGCGTATGCTTTAGTTTTGTTTTTTTCTCTAATAAGTAAACCTATCGAACGTGGGGATTGGGTCAAAAATGGTTGTACCCGAAACTCGTTCCGACAAATTCTCATGCGATGCAAATCTAATAATCCATACTCTACATGACCCGATCCGTATTGCTATAGCAATTTCATATTTAACTTAGTCCACGAAAACTCATATATAAACTAAGGAGGGACCGCGAAATGAGTAAGTGCGAGATTGAGTAAGGATGAGAGAGAATGAAAAGAGAGTCTGCATTGGATTAAAGTAAGTTGTAAACTTATTTAAGTATTTATGACTTATCTAACATATGTATGGATTAAAAGATGAGTTTATGAGAGCAAGGACGCAGGAGAAAAAAGCAAGCTGCCCAACGGGGAAGCGAAGTGTAGTCAAATCCTCTTGGAACATTGGAAGCTGTTTTGCTAAGCACTCTTTATTCCACCAATTCTTACAATGACAGATTGATTCTTACCAAATCTGTCCAGCGTTTTGTGCTTAATAAATCTCTTATTGTCGGGCAGGTTAATCAAATGATGCGTAGTTACTCCGCTGTCCATGCCATATCTGATTTACGTGATTCTATAATATTTCTCAACTTTGAGTCAACCAAAAAAAAAAAAAACATCGCTTTTTCTTTGGGCATAAAAGCATTTTGAGTGATTAGGGAGGACAGAATAATGTGAAGCAGAGCCCTTTCGAGCCAATAACTACAGATATGTTATCGTACTACATGCTTTAGGGTTGATATCACCGATAATTGTTCCTCTAAATCTTATTTTTGCTCAAGACTGTACATTTTTTAAACAGTGGGCGCCGGTCGTCCTTGAATCGGTCCGGTGACTGAATTTACCGACAAAATCCGACTGAACTTTCCATGCTGTAGTGTAGTAGGTGCTCTCTTCAGCACTAATTCCTAACACGGTTGGAATAAGGAATTAGCTTAATCAATACAAACATATTGCCTGAAAATTTTTATAATTCCAAAGAAGTCATGTACAAATAGTCCCTCTCATAGTAGGAAACCGCATGTAGCAATTAAGAAATGAAATTCAGCCGTGGTACATGAGAAGGAGTATTTAATAGAAAGATGTAGGAATGGTCAGTTTGGTTCAATTTGAAAAATTGTCAACCTAAACTACAACAAACCAAACCAAACCAAACCAACAACATTATCTTTCGGTTTGTTACAAATTTCAAACCCTTCTCATAAAGGCAATTTACAAATAATTAGTTTCCTACTTACCTAACGTGCAATTGAATATAATTGTCATTAAATCAAATTTATTATTGATGGCAATTCAAAATATTATTAAACAGAACAAAAGAATACAAACGATAACGGAAAAACTCATATTTCTCATCGAACCCTTTATTATTAATGCTATAACGTGGAAGGCGACTATTTATGTCGCATTTCCCCTTTTTTGAATTTTTACTAGCTTCCAAATTCTAGTTGTATATCATATACAAACTTTTATGTCGACAAATCCAATCATGCAAATGGTGACTTGAAGATGTAGTCGTTAACATGATTAAGGGTGCGTTTGGTAACATTTCTGTTCAAAAATTGTTCCAAGGAAAACTATTTCTGTTTAGGGGAACAATTTTTGAACAGTAAGAACGCGTTTGGTAAACATGTTCCTAGAATAAAAAAAAAAAAAGAAACACGTTCGGTAAATTTATTTTTTTTGTTTCTTTTAATTTTTTAATATTTTTATTGTATTTTTGTTTCTTTTTTCTTTTTTTCTTCCTTTTGGCCGGTCGCCGGCCTCGCCATGGCCGGCG
Organism: Eucalyptus tenuipes; assembly: GCA_014182365.1. Taxonomy (NCBI): domain Eukaryota; kingdom Viridiplantae; phylum Streptophyta; class Magnoliopsida; order Myrtales; family Myrtaceae; genus Eucalyptus; species Eucalyptus tenuipes. The sequence goes on along the minus strand of CM024538.1, from coordinate 22,102,349 downwards.
ACCGCCGATGAGGGGCCGGCCTCACCTTGGCTAGGTGAGCTCGAGCTCGCCCCATCCGGCAAGCTCGAGTGTCGCCGGCCGGCGCAAGGTCCGCCTCGCCTTGGCCGGGCGAGCTTGGGCTTGCTCGGATACGGCGAGGCCGAGCTCGCCCGCCCACCGGCGAGGCTTGGCCTCGCCGGGGCCACCGCCAGTCGGCGTTGCCGAGCCTCGCCGGTGGTTGGGCGAGGTCGGCCTCGCCGAACGGGCGAGCCTAAGCTCGCCGAATCAAGGCGAGGCCGAGCCTCGCCAAGGGCCGACGATGCTCCGCGAGGTCGCGGGCCCTCGACTCGCCTGGTCGCGAGTCATGGCCGAGGTCGGCGACCGGCCAAAGAAAAAGAAGAAAAGAAAGAGAAGAAAAGAGATAAGAGAGAGAAAATTTGTTTTAAAAAATGTTAAACAAGCAAACAAGTTTTTCTTGTTTTCTTTTTATTCTATTCTTTTTTTCTCCCTTTAAAAAAAAATAGATTTGGGACAAAAACGCAAACAAACGCGTTTCTTTTTTTTCTTCCCCGGAACAAAAAAACAAGAATTCTGTTCATGAACAAAAAATAAGAACACAGACAAACGCGCCCTAAATGTCTAGAGAATCTCAAACGATGAATCTGAATGTTTATATAATGAAGTAACTAATGTATAGAAGAAAAAATTCAGGCAATGATAAATAATTTCTACGAGTACCTACGCCCACATGCCGGTCAAACAGATATGACTAAATAATTGTTGTCCTTTTTTATTTTTGATCTGCTAATGAACTTGTCCCTCCTCCTTAATATTCTAGATTACCGGTAGGTCTGCCCCATGTGAAAGGAAGAAATGCGTAAAACAAGGCTGATTAGTCCAATCCGGCGTGCTTTGAAAACGTGGAATGCTTGTCAACAGTCAAAGATCCAACTCGCCTATAAACACTGGAGCGGGTTCTTTTCATCATGGCTATCAGCTCAGATTTTCGTCCTCTAGAGTGGACTTTACTTATATGACATGATGAACTCTGAGGCACACAGTCCCGAGAGGAAGACACACCGTAGCGGGAGGAAGCCCTCTCGTGAAGCCAGCAGCAAGCGGATGCCCTCACGGTCACGGCAGGGTGGATCGCGAAGAGGTATAGGCGCTGCTCGCGATAGCTTATCTCCAAGTCGAAGACGCGAAGAATCTCGGAGATCACCATTTAGATCTTCGAGATCACCATCTAAATCCCATTCTCCGCTGGGATCTCGCGGCAAGTCAATGGTCGAGGTATATTACAACTGCCGGGCACTGCTGTCATTTCGAAGTTTTCAGCCTATAATTATCCATTATGTGCATGATTTGAATGCAATCTCATGATCTTTGTTTTCCTCCCCTCGAAGCTCTTTAGATTATCTTTCTGCCTCTAAATTGAAGGAAAAACTAGAGATCATTATTGGGTTCTAGAGATCATTATTGGCTAACCGCCGGCCAACTGCCGGACGGCTGGCAGCCTGAGGTCGAGCGGACCCAGGCGTCATCGCCTGGCTCGAGTGCGCCAAGCGACGCCGCATGGTACGCGGGTCGTGCCACCCCAGGCGGTGGCACCGGGGACGCGCGACCCCCAGGCGGCAGCGGCAGTTGCCGGAGAAGCCCGATTCTCAGGCGGGGAAGACAAAACGAACGAGAAAGAAGATGAACAGTGAATTTGCATTTCCAAAATCCTCAACGCTCAAAGCTAGTCCAGACCTGCGTTGGACTGCTCGTGATTTCGCCTTTTGGGTTTTCTAGATTTCGGAAGATTGAACTGAAACTTGTGTTTAACATCTGCTCTTCACCCATTAGACGAACAGTCCAAACTCCAATTCCATCCACCAAAAGGTTTCATCCGGAAGTTCAAAGGTTGTCACTGAAATTAATGAGGAGAAGCGGACCGACAAGGACGGGTAAGTGTAAAAACATGTTTACCGTCCGAGACAAGTGCTCGCTGTTTCCTATTACGAGATGATCCGCGTGACTTGTGCTCATGCTGCAAATTCGTCTTGGGTTTCAGATGCAACCTGGACAACAGCATGTATGGTTTCTACATCCCTCCTGCTTTCATGGACAAGCTTGTACTTCACATCACCAAGAACTTCATGGCCGTGCCTAACATCAGGGTTAGTAGCTGAAGTTCCTTGATTCTGATGAGGACGAGGAGTAATTTGCTTTTCGATGTTCAATCTGGGTCATCGTCATCAATCTGGGTCATCGTCATTCCGTTTCAGGTTCCTTCGATTTTGGGTATCTGGGGAGGCAAAGGTCAGGGCAAATTTTTCCAGTGCGAACTTGTCTTTGCCAAGATGGGAATCAAGTGAGTCCTTCAAGAACTTATGAGACGTTTTTGGAGGGATTAAAAGGGCAAGCTAACCTATAAAGAGAACTCGTGCTTATGCTTTAATCAACTAATTGCTTGATTGTGCAATATCAGCCCCATTATGATACGTGCCGGAGAACTGGAAAGTGGAAACACCGGTGAGCCCACAAATTGATCAGGCAAAGGTATCGCGAGGCGGCTAATATCATCAAGAAGGGCAAGATGTGCTGCCTCTTCATCTATGATGTCGATGCCGGTGCTGGTAGGCTCAGTGGGACCACTCAATACACCGTGACCAACAAGAGGGTGAACGATATCCTCATGAACATCGTCCAGCTCCCCGGTGCGTACAACAAGGAGATCCCCCGAGTCCCCATCATCGTCACCGGTGACAATGATGTCTCCACATCGTATGCCTATGACCCTCTTATCCGTGACGGTCGTATGGAGAACTTCCGCTGGGCACCAACTTACGAAGACCGCATTGGTGCTTGCAAAGGTATCTTTAGGGCCTACAATGTTCCCGACCAAGACATTGTCAAACTCGTCAACAACTTCCCCAACCAATCTATTTGTAAGTATAAACATAGGAGTTTCTGATGGGAATCGTTTTCTCTCGTAATAATTGAAATTAACACGGTGATTCAGGAAAAATTCTCTTTTGAGAATGCGGAAATTCGAAAACCAACTTGAGAAACCGATGCATGTCTTGAGTGAAAGGAAGTTTCAGTAATTCTATCAACCATTTTGAGGGGGATGCCATCATTCACGAGCTTGCTTGCAGACTTTTTTGATGCCCTTCATGCTCATGTCTTGGATGACGAAGTAAGGAAGCTGATCTGCAGTGTCAGAGTCGAAAACATCGGGAAGAAGCTCGTGAACTCCAAGGAGGGTCCCCCAGCTTGCGAGCTGCCCAAGATGACCCTCCAGAAGCTCCTCGAGCGCGGAACATACTTGTGCAGGAACCCGAGAATGTGAAGAGAGTCCAGTATATAGCTAGCTGACAAGTACATGAGCGAGGCCGCTCTGGGCGATGCCAACACAAGGATGCTCTAGAGAGAGTCCCCTTCTTCAAATAAGATTGCACGTTCTTGAAGTTTTGATTGTTTGGTGTGTTCATCTGTTGTTGCTCTTACTGGTAGCAAAAATGAGGGGCCTGCCTCAGATCCTCAGTGTCCGGTTACAAGTAACCTCACCAAAGCCGTATCTTGAGCTCTACCCTCTAATTGTTTTATGTTCAAGGGATGCTGAGGTCAGCACGAGGCCTCAAACGAAGCGGTTTAGCTTAGGAGGAATTTGTTGTTATTTTAGCGGTAGCAAAAATGAGGAGTCAAGCCCTTAAATCCCGGGGGCGCTTGTCAATAACCGTAACTGGAGAGTTATAATCGTGCTCTTCGTAAGCTTTCGCCCAATTAATGACAAACCGCTACTTCTTTGCAAATTACCTACTTTACTTCCTAACCATTCCCGCACTTGAAATTCCAATGTTCATACTTTACATTCCTTCAATTCTGAGCCATTTATTTTTCTGTCCTAGAATGATAAAGAACCCCTTTTTTTAAACAAAAATTCAATTCACCCCTCTGGAAAACTTTACTTTTCGAGTGATACATTCACATAAGCGTCCCTATACGTTGTTGACTTACGAGAGGGGATAACTATAATCTCCAAATTAATAGCGGATAAAAACCGCTTATGTGAATTTTTTTTCCCTAAGATGGAAGGATATGTTCTATTTTTTATACGAAGGTATGAAATTTTGAAGTAGAGCAGGATGTGGGAGAAAAAATTAGTATGCCGTAATGTGGAAGGTCAAGTGGTATTGTCTTAGGGTGCTTTTAGTAATATTTTTGTTTCCGAGAACAATAAAATTTTTCATTTATGTTCCTGAGAACAAAGAGGTAGATTTTTTTTACTTCTTGATTCTATTCTAAACTTATTTCCTGACCACTTTTCTATACCGATGAATAATATTAGCTGACATTACCAAGGGTGCGTTTGGGAACTGCTTTCCAAGGGGCTTTAGAGGGCTAAGGGCCTATGGGCCAAAATGAAGGTGTTTGGGAACTACTTTCGAAGGGGTATTGAGGCAAAGCTGGCATTTGCAAGGCCGCCAAAGCCCAAGCGAGGCCCTAGGTCGCTTGGGTTTTCAAAGCATTCTCGAATGCCTCGTCACTGTTCACATGTCTATCGTTCATCTTCTTCTCGGCGGCGTGACGAGCTTGAGAGGCCGGCGAGGTCACGGCTGAGGTCGGTGAGGTCGCGACGACCGCTCGTGACCGCCCGTACAACTTTGGGTGGTGACCTCAGGCGCGACCTAGATGCGGGTCGTTGGAGGTCGCGCGACCTCACGCCGATTGGCGCGACCGGATCTGGTTGCCGCGAGGTCGCGCGACCTTCGGCGACCCAGATCCGGGTCGCGCTTGAGCCACGAGGTCGCTCGACCCTAGGCGGCCCCGTCGGTCGTCTCCGGGGGCTGCTTGAGGCAAGCCGCCTCGCCGTAAACTCTTTTATTTTTTTTTATAATTTTTTTTATTAATCACCAAAGTCCTTTGTAAATGTAGTCTTTCCAAACACTATTTTACTCAAAGGGGACTTTCAAAGTACAATTTACCAAACACCGTTTGCATTTTGGAAACCCTTTTAGCTCAAAGGCCTTTGCATTTTCCCAAAAGCTTTCTCCAAGAGCCTTCCCAAACGCACCCCAAGCGAATTTCTATTTTTCTCTGTTCCGGAGAACAAAAGAACAAAAAAATAGAAAAGCAAGGTGGTTATCAAATATTCCCTTAGTCCACGGATTTTTATAGTGATAGATCAATTCTCACCACAACACTTTGTCTTTCCTCGTTTCACCTTGAGGTCTGAAGATACAATTTTTTACTTATTTTCTTTTTGTCGAGAGTGAATAGTAGAAACTCGATACCTTTTGCCTAGGATATCATGAAGAGGGACCCTAAATCGGAGCCTATTAACTCATCTAGTTGGACTTACTTTCACTTAAAAACTTAAGCCAATGAGTTATATGCTAACTAGAATATATTACCTTTAATTCACGTTTCTTTTTATATCAAGATGGGAAGTCTTGCCACCAGGCCTGCATTGTTACACTGTTGATGATATTCCCTATCACAAACGGCCATAAAGCTTTGAAGAATTTCATACCTAGTTAAATGCCTAAGCTCTTACCAATCAGGATAAATATGATGTCCTTTTTGGTTTTGTCACAAGGTTTACAGGCAGCCTCAAGCATTGGTGGCAATCAGTGACAGAGCAAGACCGGCTTCAATTATTATTCTCACCTGACTTTAGTCATGCTATTGCCCTTCTATATCATTTTTTTATTGGAAAACTTTTTGACCTCCAAGAGCTTAAAAATGAGAGAATTTTTTGAAAGAAGATACTGCTCTCTCCAGAAAAACATCTTGATAAACATTATCGAGAAATGCTTAAGCTCTTCTATGGTATTGGAGCTGATCCAAACTTGAAGCACGTCTTCCTGACTTCCATCCCCAAAGAATTATCCCAACAGGTTGAGAGAGCTTTTCTCAACAGACAAATGAGGATTCAAGATATTCAATTGGGAGAAATACAATAAGAAATCCATTTGTGCATTGATGATTTGTGTATAAAGCACTAAATGGTCCAGACTTATCTCACAAACAACATAGAATTGGATACAACCTGTTCTCGCCAGAAACTAAAGATCAAATGCTCCAAGTGAGATTGTGATGGTTCTTGTGGAAAGTCTTTCAGAAAAAAGAAGCACTTCAAGAAGCGCTGGATAAAGAAATCCAAACATGGCTCTAAGCACTTCCGAAGAAAGAAGAAATGGCGATACCTACGCAAAAGGAAAGATCGCTCAGGCCATAAGAAATCAAATCGATACTTCATCTACAATCAAAAAGGACATTTTGCCAAAAATTGTCCCAAAGCAAGAAAATGTTAGAATCATCTAATACATCATATAGAGAATGGAACTGATATTTCTCTTGAAATTGATGATATTGAATCTTTATTATCTGCAGATGAAGAACCATCTAAACAAACTTTTTGTGTCATACATTGTTACCAAACTCTCAGTGAAACTGATTCGGATTCAGATTTTGAAGATATTTTTCACATATCTCTTACATCTTCAGAACAAAGCACTAACATATTTTCAAGCCAAATCCATTGTCCCCATTTTCCTGTAAAAATTTTCACCTCAAAGTTTGCCAAGCCTATCACTGTCATTACTCTCATAGATACTGGAGCAAGTTTTTCAATCTTAGATACTAAAGTTCTTCCTGAAGAATATTGGACTTCCTGTGTTCGATATTTCAACTCTGCCTCAGGAGATACTTTTTCTACGAATGTAAGAACTACCCTAGTAACTGTTCAGTTCTTTCCCAGTGTTCCATAACCACAAAAATCTTCGGATCAAGTCTCCCCAACAAAGATTTGATCATTGGTTGAGACATCATGACTCAAATTTCTCAGTTTCGTATCATTCCTGGAAAATGTCTTAAGTATAAGGACTAAATTCCTGAATTCGTCAATATTCAAAGACTTTTTTCCATTCAAATGAGTCAGTTGGATCCGATCATGCAAAAGTTGTTGGAATCTTGTTCGGAATCTCATTCTGAATTTGCTCAAAAGTGTTCTCATCCTTTATGGGAAAATCCAGAGTTCTTTGTCCGCCTTCCTTTAAAAAAGAACGAAGATATCAATCTAACTAAAGCGAGTCACATGAGAATGAAGCCAGAACACCTGGTTTTAGCTCAAAGGGAATGCTCGGAACTATTACAGCAAGGTTTTATTGAAATCTCCAATTCTCAATGGGCTTGTGAAGCCTTCTATGTCAATAAGCGTGCCGAGCAAAACAGAGGAAAGATGAGACTGGTAATTAATTATCAGCCTCTTAACATTTTTCTCTAAGATGACAAATTCCTTTTACTCTCCAGAAATTCCCTCTTTACTGGATTATCCAAGGCCCACATTTACTCCAAATTTGATCTTAAAGCCGGATTTTGGCAATTGGGCATCCATCCCGAAGACAGACCCAAAACAGGGTTCTGTATTTCGAACCAACACTTCCAATGGAAAGTTCTTCCTTTTGGCCTAAAGGTAGCATTATCCATTTTTCAAAAGGCCATGTGTCGAATTTTCCAACCAATCTGTCAAGTGCGGCAAAGATACATCGATGATATCCCGCTCTGCGTCTTGATGAACAAATGACCGCCAACTTCTTGAGCAATTCGCAGAAATTGTGAAAAAGCATGGGATTATGCGTTCTCAAAGAAAGATGAACATCACCCAGACAGAAATTGAATTTCTTGGTATGCACCTTAACAAATGTACATATTACCCAGGGCCACATATTGCTTAGGAACTGTTAAAGTTCCCTAAAGAAAAATTCACGACAAAGCAAGTTTAGCAATTTCTTGGGATAATTAATTATTTCAGAGACTTTGTTCCAAACATTGCTAAATTGCTAATTCCACTACAATAAATGTTGAAGAAGAATCCCCCACCTTAGGGAAAATCTCAAACCAAAACAGTCGCTGAGTTTAAGGAGATCATGCAGACTCTTCCTCCATTACAAATCCCATCAATAGGAAATAGAATTCTCCAAACTGACGCCAGTGATGAATACTGGGCAGCCATCTTGTTTGAAGAAATTGATGGTAAGAGACACCTATGTACCTATAAAAGTGGAAATTTTTCCTAAGTTGAAATGCATTATCATTCCACTTTCAAAGAAATCTTGTCGGTGAAAAATAGAATAAAAAGTTCGAATTCCATCTCATCGGCCATCATCACTTCCCAGTAGAATTAGACATGGCATCTTTTCCTCAAATGACTAAGTTCAAACAGAAGCAGATTCCAAATTCTCAACTGCTCCGATGGGCTGAATGGTTTTCAAAATACTCTTTTGAAACCAAACATATTGCTGAGAAGAAGAATGTGCTTGCTAACTTCTTGTCAAGATCAAAAGCACCGGCAAAAATCAACATGTACATCATGAGGCATGCTTTTCATACTCTTCATCACAATGAAAAATATAAGATTGAGAAGATAAAAGATTGGCCAAGTTGGCGATGCCCCCGTGAGATTGTTGAGGAATGACAAATTTCACCGAAAACTGAAAACCTCATGTGGCAAAGGCCACACATCTGTTCTCGATTTAATGGAGGTTCGATTCTTTATCCTTTTGGATTAAATTCGGACTATCCTTTCATACATCCTCTAATATGGAATGAAGATGATTTCCTTGATCAACTCGATGGTTATTATGATACTTAACCAATAAGTACTTAATAGCTATTGACATTCCAACGTAAGATTCATTACCAACCTCACCAGGATATTTGGACTTGGTAGAGGAAACATTGAAAAAGAAAGTGACAAAAATCCCTTGGCCTTCCTCAATTGGTTTTATCCTCCTACTCACTAGAGACATCTCTTGCAGCAAGAATTAAGAACTACCCAACCAAACCCTAAGATTCATACTATTTTGTTTCTTCGACGTCCATGGGGTTTTGTCACAAATAATGGCAGCATTACCAATGCCCCACAAATTATAGGAACCACATCTTATAAACCTCAACCACACAGTACAGAAGCTCAGATTTACAAATCTTTTCCAGAACCTATTGATTGCTGTGAACAATAGTACCGAGAACTCCAAAGGGTTTTGTGCCAGGAAAATAAAACCATTCCTAAAGATGCATGGAACTATAATGTACCCACTGCATGGGATCATTATAGCCTTGCATCAAAAGCCAAGGAAGGACTTGAGGAATTCAGACAAGTTGCATCATCATAGGAGCACGAAATGACAGACATAGATAAACCAGCACAGTCCTCTCAAGACCCTTATGCACGATGGGGAGGTCCTCTTTCCCAAGATCCCTACGATCAAGGACTTTTGTCCTTATCTCTAGGCATTGACACATCCTACTATGCTTAGACATCCAATTGGCCTCAGCCCAATATTCCTGCCAACACTACAGGCTCCTCTCAGAATCAAGAGGAAGCATCCTCATCAAACCAAGTTCTCTCACCAGATTCACATGCAGGACTTGAGCAAAAATATGAAGAACACCTTCTAGTAATGCATAGTTCAGACGATTCAGACTATGACTACAATGCTCGCGACGGACGAGACTACTGACCGTACAAGTCACTGTAGTAAGTCACCGTAGAAGAGGCAGTGGGAAATCACTGTTCACTGTCACTATTCATACCGTACAAATAATTCCATACCGGAAGTTTCCGACGCCTCTGTTTGTTTCAGGACCCGTGAGCATGGTCCTTGTTTGTGTGTGACCTCCCACTATCTATAAAAGGCAAGGAGGATGTAATGTTCAAAGTCCCTTGAAGTAAAGTGAGTGTTTTGTGAAAACTCTCCATGGCTTTCTAAACTTCTCTTCTTCTTCAGCTTGGTAGGATCCTCTGAGAAATGCAACTCAGATAGTTAGAAACGTTATCATCCTGGCATCTATGAGTGTCTCTAGGCTCTGAACTAAAGGGCGATGTGGTATTCTCGCTAAAAGGTTGTTCCCGAAGGGCTTGAACGAGAGTTGTTCGCCCATTGTGGGAAGGCATACCTGCGGGAAACTGACTCCGTCTTCCCTAGTTTTAAGCCTATGTCCATTTTGGTAGGAGCGAATGGCAATAGCCCAAAACCTTTCGCCTAGGGAGATCACCAAGAGAGAGCCTAATTTGAAACCTATTAAGAGTGCATTTGGTTCAACTTTGCAGTATAATGCATGCAAAAGGTCAAATTTATTTGGGAATATGCAAATTGTGTTTGGTAAAACCTCTTTACAAGTGGACTTTGAGTTGAATGTGTGTTTGGTATAAAAAAAAAAAAAAAACTTTTGCAATGGGCTTTGGGTATATTTTATATATTTATTTTTAATTTTTTTAAAAAATGAACCAAACCCTTACAAGGGTTGTCTCTGTTTTTTTTTAATAAATAAAATTTAACCAAGGACAAAATTGAAATTTTGAAGAATTTGTGAAGATAGTTTTGGAAGGAAAAAATTAGTTTCAGTCTTTGGCTAAATGTTGAAAGTCCAATCCTAATTCCTACTAGCATTGGGTTTTCAGTTTTTTCAAGGCCAACATTTGGCCAAAAGCTCATTTGAAATGATTGTCAAATAGTCTAGCATTTCCCCATAGGGCTTTAAAGGCCGAAAGCCCATTAGAAATGTTAAATCAAACGCATCTTAACTTATCCAGTTGGACTCATATTTATTTAAAAGTTTAAGTCAATGAGTTGTGGGTCAATGATGATATATTAATTACTTTATACCACACTAATTCTCCAATATGGAATTTCTCCAATACAACTCACACGTGCATCATAACATTTTTTTTCTTTCTCCTTCTTAGAAAGGTAGATGTCCACGAGACAATTGCCAATCTTTATTTGGTAATTTAAGCGAGGGAGGAAATAACTGGAAAAGAAAAGAAGAGAAAAATAAAAGTTTAAATTCCTCAAATGTGTTGGATGCATGTTGATTGGAAACGATGCGAAGAGAACCTAATTTCGTTACTAGACTCCATTATGTTTCATTTTATTCACATTTATAAGGAAATATAAGGGCAATCTTTAGATTTATTTGGTCCATGAAAAATAAATGGTTTGAAATTTTTTTTTTTTCGGTATCGCTAGAAATAATAATCAATAAAAAATTTTTAATTATCAACCACAATGTTTGAGGATTTTTGTCAATGAGTAAAAATTTTATTGTTCTTTCATTTCTATACAATACAATCGAATTATTTTTTGAAAAATATTTTTTAAATCATTCATTTTTCATGAAACAAATGGAACTTTGAAAAAAAAAATGACAATATTTGCAATCATTTCTCTTTTTAGAAAAATACTTTCCAAATCATTTATTTTTTGCGAAACATGAATTTCCCTTGTGTTAAAACATAATGCATAGCACAATTTATTTTGAGCTTCTTCGACATTAGATTTATTTTCTCATGTTTTTTTTTTGGGTGATAACAAACATACCAAATGTGTATTGCCCACTTTTCCATTGGTGCGCTCTGTCACATCATTTGGAAGAACATTAACAATATTCTTTTCAGGGAGAGCCGCTTTTGTTCCGACCATTAAGAGGCATCTCCTCAAGGTCGTTAAAGGTAAAGCCGCTACCTTCAAGGACGTCGAGGACTCCTACGAAACAGAAGGATTCAAAGCACTCGTGGGAGTTGGATCCCTTTATCTTCTCTTCCACTAATTGTAGACCGACTGGCTAGGCATCTTGCTAGGTCGTTTCTGGTGTCGGTCTGTTTTTTGCTTTTGGCTGTTCTCGGTTGCCTCTTGGGTTTTTTCCTCGGCTTCCTTCCACTCATAATGAGTATAAGTTTTTGAAGCCGTTTGGTTGTACAGATTAACCTTTCCCCAATATATCTCTTACTTTCACAAAAAAAAAAAAAACATACCAAATATGTTCAACTTCGGCTTTAATGATTCTCTCATCGTCGGGTAGTTTAATCAAGTGATGCGCAGTTTACGCCGTTGTCCCTTTTTTTTTTTTTTTTTTTTTTTTTTTTTTTTTTAATCATGTATAGCCGATTTATGTGATTCAAAAGTATTCTAATTATGAATTAACCAAAAATGAATGTCGTCTTTACTTTGGGCATGAAAAGCATTTTGAGCGATCGAAGGAGAACAGAAGCAAAGCACATGCTCCTTAAACATGTAGTTTATTACTATATCGTCTTACTATCTGCTTTAAGGTTGATGTCGCCGGCAGTCTTTACACTTTTACCCAAAAATCATAACCATCCTCTTACCTCTTTCAGTTCAAAACCGTCCATCTACTTTTGAACGGTGCTACTAATCATCCTTAGATTGGTCTAATGGCAAAATTCATACTATCTACTTTAGGATTGACGTCATTAATAATCTTTACACTTTTACCTAAAAATCATAACCGTCCTCCTATCCCTTTCAGTTCAAAATCGTCCATCTACTTTTTGAATGGTGCTACGGGTCCTCCTTAAGATCGGTTTAATGGCGGAATTCGTACCGTTTGCTTTAGGATTGATGTCACCGGTAATCTTTACACTTTAACTCGAAAATCATAACCGTTTCCTTATCTCTTTCGATTCAAAAATCGTCCACATACTTTTTCACATGGTGTCGCCGGTCATCCTTAAGATCATTCTAATGGCGGAATTCGCTGACACAGAGGTTTATTATTTTTGCGCCCCCCCCTTCTCTTTCTCCTGCCCGCAGCCATCTCCTTCTTCCTCAACTTAATTCCCCCACCAAATTCAACCGCGCACGGAGCACTAGGGCTCCACCGGGTCCTTTTCTCGATTTGGGCCGAACCGAGGGGGTCTTGGATCCGATCCAAAAGACGGGAGGGCATCACCGCCACCACACCGACCCCCGCCCCGGCACCCCCGGTCTTTTCCCCACTCCCTCTCTATCCATCCATCAATCCATCCTTCCATCCATCTCGCGCGCCCCCAGCAGCGACGGCGATTCTCCCTATCCCTCTCTCCCATCCATCTTCCGCCTCGTCCTAGGGAGAAAATCCCATCCCTCCTCCGCCCGCTCCGCTCCGCCCCCGAAACCCTAAAGCAATGTCGGGAGGGTTTTTCCGAGTAAGCTCCTGCTCGAATCCGTCGGATCCGTCTCTCTCGCGCGCGCTCCCCTCTCGTGTGTCCCCCGTCGGTTCTGAACGGTTTTGCGCAATCGCGTGTTGTTTCAGGGTACTTCCGCGGATCAGGACACGCGGTTCTCGAACAAGCAGGCGAAGCTCCTCAAGACGCAGAAGTTCGCTCCGGAGCTGGAGTTCCTGGTGAGATTCCGCTCGGCTCGGAGCCGGTCGAGATTCTTTTTTCTTTTTTTTTTTTTTTTGCGTTTTTCGCGTCCCTTAGATTCGACGCTGTGCTCGAATGCCTGTCAGAACTACCGATTGAGGGTGTGATAAGCGTAGGAAAGCGTCGACGCGATCTGAGTGCAGGCCTTCGGATGTGTACATTTGCACTCGGGAGAAGCTCATCGGTCGGCGTGTCTAGGAAATGTCTTGACCGTTGGAAATTTCGTGTTTCAGGTGGACGTGACGAAAGTGAAGATGGATGTCATGAAACCTTGGATTGCCACCAGGGTGACTGAGCTTTAGGGTTTGAAGATGAGGTTCTCATCAATTTCATATATGGACTCCTGGATGGGAAGGTATACTGCTCTGTCTTTCTAGGTTCTCGGGAAAGGAGTTCTTGGTTTAGTGCTTTATCACGTGTTCTCTAGTGATTTGTCCCTCCCTTGGGATCGAGTCAATCGAGGATGTTTCGAGGGGTGCGTTGTAGACTGCTTGGTTGTTGTTGATGCTGAATTGCCTGCTGCAGCTGTTTTTGGTGTGTGAACTCCTTGCAAATCAACTATGGAAGTCGAGCCCTTTTGCTTTTTGTTTCTGGTGCAGGAGGTTAATGGAAAGGAGGTTCAGATACAACTCACAGGATTTATGGAGAAAAACACCGGCAAGTTTATGAAAGAACTCTGGAATCTTCTTCTCAGTGCGCAGAAAAATGCGAGCGGTGTGCCTCAGCAGTTCTTAGATGCCAAAGAGGAAGAAACTCGGAAGAAGAAGGTCTTATCTCTATAATTCTGCGATGAGCTTGTGACTGAAATAGCTGATTTTATGTTCTCAGAGATTGTTTCTTGTTCATGATCATTCAGGTTGAAGCCGACCGTGTTGCTGATGAAATTCGGAAGAAAAGAGACAAGGAAAGTAGAGAATTTGAACAGGAGAAATCAGAGAGGATGGTAATACTATTTTATTCAGGCTGGAGTTACATTGACTGAGGCTGCTTTACACTTTTAACTTATGTTTGTGTTTCTATGCGTTCAGCTAGCTTCTGCAATTATTTGGGTTCATGTCCTTTACCTCAAACTACTGTAGGACGGTATGGTAGAGATGAAGGCTTCAAATGATGACCTGGAGAAGGACTTCATGTCTTCAAGGGCCTCAAATGCCCGTCGGGATGATAAAAATGATAATGGAAGGAGGGGTGCTTCAAGAAGAAGCCATGAGTAAGGGATTATTGGTGATGCCTGTCATCTGCATTCTTTTCAATCCTTTGTGTCTAGAGCTTGTATTTGCTGTTGCACTTACCTTGCATAGTTGATTTAAGCTATTCAGAGACGAGGTCAAGATGCATTAGACATTCAATTCTTCAAAGTTAGCAGAATATCTAACAGCAAAAGGAATGTCTCAATTTGGATTAAAGAAGCTTTTTTTCACCCATGAAAGATGAGATAGTGTTCAGATTAATATTCAAGTTTCCTTGGGAAATTGGAATGACATAGATGCGGATATTTTGTTTAATATGTTATTGTAGGGTGAAATTATCATTGAACTTTTAAACAATAATTAGGATTACAGTAAACTATCTAACACCTGGGAAAATTTCTCTATCATTTAGTAAAGTAGCATAACAGAACTTATGTGGTCAACAGGGATTTTTTTTTTCATTTTGCTTTTGCCTTTTCTCCTCTGACTTTGCCTCTTCTATTTTGGACATTACAATTTGCTGAAATCTTTCGGAAATCACGAACTGTGAGCATTTGGTATCTTGTTCTTTGCTTGGTACTTCCTTAAATTGGCTAAAGCGTCGCTTCTTTGGTGTTATCAAGATAGGACTTCTGAAATGCTGAGTTAATTGGTTTTCCTTGAGAATGCATATTATGGTAGAGAACTATGCTTGATTTTCGTTTTTTCTTTTTTTTTTTTTCACTTTTATCTTGCTCGTGGTTACGTAATAGTGAATAGTAAGGAACAGCTTCCTTCCCCAGACATTGGCCATTGTATTTGGCTTTTTATACCCAATCTTTGATATTGATAGGTCTGTCTTCCTGATTATTACTTCTTCCATCTTATTTGGTTGGGTTTGGGCTTGAGATTCCTAGTCTCCCTATGTTGGATTCTAGAGTTTATTAGGATGCTTCTGTTCTTTGCAGAAAAAGGTCAGCATCCAGCTTTTATTTGTATAGTTTTGAAATTTGTGCGAGCATTATTGTAGGATATGGCAAGTGATTATCTGAGATTTTCGAAAGCTGCCAATGTGACTCTTGAATGCTGACTTACTTATCTCCTGCAGAGTTTCTAGATCTCCTCGATCAGTGGACCATTCCTCTTCACCCCCTCGGTGAGCATCTACTGAAGTTTGTGTGATTTGAATTTTGACTTATTGGTTGATCCTTATTTGTTGGATGATGACCTGAGAAGTAATGTGAATTATTGTTCAGAGCTTCACCTTCTAGGTCAATCAGCAAGTCATTGTCTAAGTCCAGGAGCTATTCAGAGTACGTAACCATACTTCTGCTAGGGTAGATTATTTGGCATTAATACAGTTCATGACTGGTTTTGGGATTGAGGCAAACAGTAGAGCTGTTTATCTTGTTATTTATTTATTTTATTTTTTTGGCTGTATCTTAATAGTTCTAAGATTACTTGTATTGTTGACATATGTCCTTTAGTGAAAGACGCAGGTCAAGGAGTATCTCTGCATCACGACAAAGACGGAGCCGTTCAATTTCTTCTAGTAAGGTGTATCGTTCTCCTCGAAGAAGGTCTATGACACCTCGTCGGAGGTATTCTCCTAGGAGATCCCGATCTCCGAGACGAGGAGCGTCTTATTATAGGCGGAGATCGATATCTCCTCCGCATCGCAGATCACCATCTCCTGTAAGGCGTAGGTTGCGTTCACCTCCTCGACATAGGTCACGTTCTCCAATGAAGCGTAGATCTCCGCCTCCTGTCCGGCGTCGTAGATCTCCATCTCCTGTCCGGCGTCGTAGATCTCCATCTCCTGTCCGGCGTGGGTCACCTTCTTTTGAGAGACGAAGATCACCACCTCCGGTGCGACATAGATCTTCCCTTGTCCGACGAAGATCACCCTCTCCATTACGAAGGAGGTCGCCCTCTCCTGTACGGAGGAGGTCGCCCTCTCCTGTTCGAAGGAGGTCGCCCCTTCCAAGACACAGATCACCATCTCCCAGGCGTCATATATCGCCTTCACCTGTGTCTCGCAGGTTATCATCTCCTGTTTGTCATTTATCAACTTCACCTATGCAGCCCAGATCATCATCTCCTGTACACCATGGGACCCCATCCCCTGTACCAGAGCGGCTACGGAGATCTCAATCAATTCCTGGGCAAAGATCTTCATCCCCACTGCGGCGAAGATCGCCCTTATCTGCACGCAGGAAATCAATGACCCCTCCGCCCCGGAGGACATCTCATGAGTCAAACTCTGCATCTCCGATTGGTCATAGATCTCCACCCTTGCGGAAGAGATCTTCTCCATTTGGAAGATCGCCTGCTGGATCTTCCAGGGAAAGAATGAGGTATATCCTTCATAGATGACTTGTTTACAGCTTCTAGGTTCATTGAGCATTAGTGTTTTCTTTTTGTTTGCTGAGGATGCTGGTTGTATGTTGGATCTATCTTCTAGTGAGGAGGAATGGATTTTGTTTGTCAAATCATCGGCCTCTTCTTTCCTTTTCAAAATGATATATTTGCCACATCGGTTGTTTCCTATGCATAATTTTATTTGTAAGCTTACGGAAATTGTTAACTGGGGCACATTTACACATACAAAATACAACATATCAGTCTGACTCCTCTAAGGAGTTGCTTAGAATTATTGATCACATTGGCAAAATATCCTCTCTCGCTCTCTCAAGTTTGAAGAGATGAATAGTATTGAAAGTAGGATTTGCAGATAGAGTTCATACTCACTTTACCCTCAAACTACATGAAATTCATAGATACTTATACGTGCTCTTCTGATACAAGGTCACGGAGCCCATATGAGAGTCCAGTAAAGCAAGCTAGGAATGTCCGGAGACGAAGCAGGTATACCCCCTGAGATCCATATCCTCAATTAAGCTGAAAACATTTCTAGTTTTTTTTATTGTCATTTTGTTTATCCTCTTGATCGTTTGTTTTGCTGCTAAAAGGTCATCTAGCCCATACAGGAGTCCATTAAAGAATCCGGTGAATAATGACGACCGTTCTAATTCACTGCGATTGAGAGAACGTAGGTCGCATCAAGGAAGCCCAGATAAAAGTGATGAGAGGGGAATTACTAACAACACTCGGTTAGAATCCAAATCTCTAGATAATTGGTTCTCTCTCTCTCTCTCTCTCTCTCCATATCATTTGGTAGTATGTAAAATGAATTGTCTTTTGATTCTATTTGTTTGGTGGTTTGTAGGGCAGCAAATCCTCTAAATGGTTTTAATTTCTGTTACTCTTATTGTTTATAGGGAAAGTAGGGATCGTGCTCTCAAGCCTAGAGATAAAAGATCTATAAATTCATCCTCTTTCAGTAAACAGGGAGACTCGCCCATGAAGCTGCATGATAAGGATATTTCTCCTCCTGAAAAAGCTGCTGGAGATCATTCTAATGGCTCTAAGAGCCGTTCTGATGGCTTGGATATTCGAGACAAAGACCAGGAGAGAATCAGGTGTGGGCTCTCCCATGAATTTCTCCAGCTACTATTTTGTATTGCATGCTGTCTAATAGTGTAATGTCATCGTTGTCAGGGAAAAGTCCTTTGGAAAGGGATTGTTGTCACCTTCACTGAACAAAGAATCTGGTGAGAAGCTACAGACATCTCACTCCGTTGAAGGTAGAAAATCTGGTGATAAGGATCATTCTCGAGATAGTGTTCGACGGCATAGATCTGAAGTCACACAAAGATCTGTGGAGAAGGTTGATCATAGTAAACACAGCAGCTTGTCTGAAACAGGTTCTGAGGAAAGTGATAAGCACATTAATGATCGCAAGGAGAAGAAAAGGCGCAAAAGATTAGATAAGCGAGAAAAAGATTCAGATGATAATAGCTATGATTCTGAGATAGAGGATCGGAAGGAGACTAAAAGGAGGAGGAAAGAAGAGAAGAAAATGAGGAAGGAGGAGAGACGTCGACGTCGAGAGGAGAGACGTCGTAGACGGGAAGAACGTCGTGCAGAAAAGATGAGAGCAAAGAAAGAGGATATTGTCTCATCTGAGTTTGGAAAGCATTCCAGAGATGCATCCTCCTCGGATGATGAAGATGTTGACAGAAAAGAGTATCGTTCGTATGATGAAGAGGCAGAAACCAAACAAAAGAAACTTGAGATTGAGCTACGAATGAAGGCTCTTGAGTCATTTAAGGCAAAGAAGGGCATAGGTCACTGAATTTGCTTCTAGTGTTGGAATTATGAACGCTCTTGGCTTGTTTTATCATATTGATCAGCATCTCTTTCGTTGAAATTGCTTTGAATTTTGTGTTGTGATTCAAAGATTTTGATATGTTGATAAATATTTAATTAGTCCGTCTTTATTGCTGGCAGTTAATCGATAAATGAGGTTCCTCAGCTATTCTGTTGATGCGACTTTAAGCAGGCATTGCCACTAGATTTTCTGGTAATCATTGTTTTCCCCTTTTAGGGAAGGTTAAATTTATTGCTTTACAGGTTATTGTGGATAGGAGAGGACAACTCCTTGCCTTAATGCGTGCTTATTCATGTGATTGTGATTCCATTGTAATTGCCAGGATTAGCTAGTCTTCTTATTCTATTTCTAATGAAATATGGTTTGAAAATTCGAATAACGATGCATATAGCTTCTAGTGATGGCTGCTTAATGTGTTTTGGAGACTAAATCAAGTAAAGGTTTTTTGTCGGTTCAGCTAACTCAAAGTTGGTACTAAATTGGATTTCTCATCAATTGGTAGATGAAAAAAAATTCAACTTTGATGACTTGGTTGAGCAGAACATTGCGCAGATCATCATTCTGAACATCAACTCAGGTGATGTATTTACATCTTTCTCTGGGTTCATTTAGGATGGTGTTTTCAACACTGAGAAGCTCATGTATTTAGATTCACACACTTCTCTTCTGGATGGTGGAAAGTTTTTTGTAGATTATGTTTCTTACCTACCTGCCTGTATTGAGGTGGATATTGGACGATAGATCTGCATAATGCCATCTAGGATGTCTAGATACCTGAGAACTCTGTTTCTTTCTTTTGGCGTGGGACTGCTGTGGAAATTTGGTGTTAATTCTGAAGATACTTAACTGAGGAAATGCTAAGTTCTTAAAACCTGACATATATTTCAAGCAGTTTTCGACCTATACAAAAACTTTTACTCTTCTCATTAGTTAGTTATAGTCCGTAAGTGCCAAACTATGCTCTTGCTAAGTATATTGTCCTTGGAGGTGTATAAAAGGTGAAATTGTGTTAGTAGTGCAATTAGTGTTGCAACAATTCCATATCAACTATTAACTACTTGGTCTTATTTCGTTTCTTCATGAGCTTGGATGTGGGCATACATTCCATGGCGACTCTGAAGCATTTCGTTTAAAGTTCGTAGAAGCAGCTTACCTAATCTAGTGCAACAATGTTGGTATGCCTTGCTACCTTCGCTTCCATTAGCTGTGTAAATGGAGGTAATGATGTGTAATGTGGGTTCTATCATATCCTTCTGGGCGGATATTTAGTAGATTGAGAACAGAATTCAGTAAACAATGGATGAGTGGCCTTTTTTGCAGCTATGATAAGCATTCTCTATTTTCTTGCTGCTTTTAGTGTTCTATCATTTCTTCTGAATTATTTCCAATTTTTCGTGGAGTTTTGCTTCAGGTTTTATCTTTGACGATGGGACGTTCGCGAATCCAGTTTTATCTTTGCGTTACTGTCGATTTCTTAAAGAAAAAGGTTTTTTGGTTCTTTCCGCCTTTTTTATTTTTATTTTTTAAACATATTGAGCTTTCTGCATATATCACCTTACATGGCAAACTCATGACTATCATAATGCTTTGAGCCCCAACGCGTATGCGAATTGCTATTTGGTCTCGAGCGTAATTGCACCTGGCCTTTTGCTCAAATGGTATTGGTGCAGTCAAGGTGCTATCATGAGAGTCGGATTGTGGTTCTCGTTCCGATTCTCCCCACATATACTGCTCAAAATTGCCTAAAGGCATTACGTGGCCATAAGTTTTGTATTTGCCAGCTCGTTCTTATGGCAGTGCTCCTTCAGAAAAAGTCAAAAGAGTTTTTGCCCAGCAACCATACTTCTCTATATATTATATCCTTTAGCCTTATAGGTCTGCCCCTATCATCATGCTTTCTTTTTGGGATGGTTACCATCGTTTGTACACTCATATTTCGTTTCTATTTGGTTTACTCGCATCTTCATTAGCTTACCAAGGCATCGAATCTTAGAAATATTTAAGGGTCACTTTGACTTCGTACTGGCTGGGGACATTAGCCTCGGACGGATAATAGGGACAACTTAATCTGATCTGATCTGCTGGAGGCCATTGATGTCTCGCGTCCAAATGTCGCCCCAGCAACAAATTGGTAGATGAACTCCTTTCCAATGTGCACTTGAGGTGGCTTGTGTGAGGTGTCCCTGACGGTACTTTATATTGTATCCATAGACCTTAATCTATTGTGGCGGTCAATGGCTGCAAAATATGTTTGTGGGTTCAACAGAAAAATTGCGTATGCACTGGCTAAACTTGG
Organism: Eucalyptus tenuipes; assembly: GCA_014182365.1. Classification (NCBI taxonomy): domain Eukaryota; kingdom Viridiplantae; phylum Streptophyta; class Magnoliopsida; order Myrtales; family Myrtaceae; genus Eucalyptus; species Eucalyptus tenuipes. The sequence continues at coordinate 22,081,470 of CM024538.1, read as the reverse complement.
GGGAGTTAATTGCTTGTACCGACACGATTGGTGTTGTTGTCGGTGTTGAACTTTGAAAGTCTGAGAAAAAGACCCTGGAAAATACGCTCGAGAAGTAGCTGCTACTGACTTTCACAGCGATGGCCGTCAACAATTAGTATTATCCAGAGTAGTTTGACCCCTCTTCATCGTGAGATTTCTGAGTCAATTAACATGACGGGCTCCCTAAATACAAAATAAATTTGCTGCAGCCTCTTAAAATTGAGCCAGCGATTGACTTGATGTGGGTTGGTAGGTTTGGTCCTTGGTAGTAGAAATCCCACACCTCGCATTGCTGTAGGTCATAATAGTTTTAGTTTTTTTCCATTAAGAATGGACCGTTTATGCACAGATACCGCAGGAAAATTAATTTAGTGAAGATTGACTATTCAATTCCTTGTATTCTAGTTAGGTTTTATAATGAACTCTTCTAGGCCGGCAAAGCTTTGGATAATATTAAAGTGAATCAAACATCTTAGGTTCTTAACGCTTCTGATTGGAGTCACGGCGGCTTTGCCGAAGTTGAATCGGGTCTCATAAACGGCAATTGGGGATAGGCGCCTTCTATTGCTTTGATGGTGGCTCGACGGGCTTTTCATCGGCTTACTTTTTGTGTCTTCCCACCCAAAAAACGCCCGGTGTCCAACACTGGGTAAGCAGATAAAACGTGTTCCACGTGGGCTTCTCTCATTTGCTCGTATGCCACACCAATCAATCTAGATAATCCTCAAAAAGATCAAGAAACATTGGTGTCATTTCGACCGATCACATCCATCGGCCACATGACCGAACGATATCTGAATGCGTCCACTCATCGAAGCCATGGACACTGATAAGCCCTTCCCTTAATTCACCAAGGAAAAAAAAGGAAAGAGAGGAGGGTCGGTCTCCCCATGGCTCCCACTCTCACCTCCAACTCGTTCGTCCTCACAACTCCGCCGCGCTCTAAGCTCATCCCCCTCAAGAATTCCAGGCTCACCGTGTTCGCCAAGAAGTCCGGTCCCGGTCCGTTCCCTCCGTTTCGGCTCGGCAATGCCTCGGCGGTAGAAGAACCGACGTCCGGGGAGAATGGGGACGATGGTCCGGCCAATTTCAATCCGTTCCGGTTCAACTTTGGGAAGATCCCGGATGTGAAGTCGCTGGTCCCTGTCGTGAGCGACAGGTCTTCGGGGTTGCCGTTTGGGAACACTAGGATGAAGGACCCGGGGACGGTGTTTGTTGCCGGGGCGACGGGCCAAGCTGGCGTCCGCATTGCGCAGCAGCTGCTGAGGGGAGGTTTCAGCGTGAGGGCAGGTGTGCCGGAGCTTGGCGCTGCCCAGGAGTTGGCTCGCCTGGCTGCCCAATACAAGGTTGGCACTCAGCAATATAATCACTTCGATGCACGTACTCGCTCAACACATGATAAAATTTATGAGAGTTGAGAGTTGCATGGCAGGTGCATTAATTCACTTTATTATACTTGATTGATTCTTTGAAACAAGAACGGTGTTTAAGACATGGTGGTTTGGTTCGTTTATCTAAGTAACCAGGAGATGCTTGCAAGGTCACTGGAAAAGAGACATATTTACTTATATTTATGAGAAGTGAGTAAAGATAGTCAATTAGCTGGAACTGATAATTTGCATCGATGTATGGTCAGATAATATCGAATGAAGAATTGAAACGCCTGAACGCTGTAGAATCCACCTTCCAAGACGCGGAATCGATTGCGAAAGCCATCGGAAATGCTAGCAAAGTGGTGGTCACCATCGGAGCCGCCGAGTATGGCCCCACCATAGGAGTCACCACCTTAGACGCCTTGCAGGTGATCCAAGCTGCCGAGTTGGCGGGAGTCGGCCACGTGGCGATCGTCTACGATGGGAACACGGCCACGTCCACATACAATGTGCTGGATGGGATCTCCTCGTTCTTCAACAACCTCTTCTCACGGTCGCAGCCGCTGACGATGCCCGAATTCTTACAGAAGCTAGCAGAATTCGAAGTGAGCTACACGCTCATCAAGACGAGTCTGACGGAGGATTACTCACCGGAGAGTTCCTATAGCATTGTGGTGGTGGAGGAGGGAAGAGGTGGTGCGAACGACTACAAAGTAATGTAATGTATGCAATAGAATCTTTTCCGTCGTTCCAATTTCTCCCATCACCATGCCCTTATTTTTGCTGTCTTATTTCATTAATCATCAATTTTGACATTATTATAAAGGCATATCGACAAGTCAATCTACATACTCCAAATCTTCTTGATCAGGTTGCGAAGTCTCAGATAGCATCGCTAGTTGCAGGTGTTTTCTCCAACACAGCTGTGGCAGAGAACAAGGTAGCATACATAAGTGCTCTACCTATTTACATTGTCATGCAAGATTCTGCTTCTTTCATGTGTTATTTTTATAATGGAATGCTGTCATATTCATCCATTATTCTAAAGGAAGTTGTCGCTTTCATGCTTAATCATGTATATAGTATATGAACTATATAAGTTAAATCAAATGCAGGTGGTGGAAGTTTCTACGGATCCATCGGCTCCTTCACGGCCTATAGATGAGCTTTTCAGGTAATAGTATCTTTTCGCAAGAGGCCTTTGTGATCATCAAAGCATATGTGCAAGTGAACACGTGCAGTGATCACCAGACAGACTATGTACAAAAAGAGAAACTTGCACATCTCTTTCATCGTCAGTATACATAGTTTTTGTCTGAACATTTTGTCCCTGTAACAGGTAAGCTGTTCCCTTAACCTGGACAATACAGACGAAGATCATAGACAATATAGACATTTTCTTCTGCATTTCCTTCGTCCTTTTTGTCGTCTCCATCTGACTTCTGAATAGGTTGTCGCTTTCCTCCTCGATATTTTCTAGCTTTAGAATGCTGCTAATCTCGTGGATACACTCTATTTGGTGATCTCAAAGACAGTTACGCGGAATAGTTCCATTTTCTTGTATATTACACGTTTATGCCTTCCACCCGAGAAAAACCTAAAACTTTGCATGTCGGATTTCTTCTAGTGCCATTCCTGAGGATGGAAGAAGGAAGGAGTACAAAGTGGCGGTTGCGAAAGCGAGAGCCGAGGAAGAGGCCCGAATAGCTGCTGAGAGAGCCCAGGAAGCAGCCGAGGCTGCGCAGAAGCTCGAGGAAGAAGTGAAGAAGCTCTCGGAGCAAGAGGCCAAGGCCGCGAGTCTTGCGGAAGAAGCCAAAGAGAAGGCGGAGGCTGCTGGGATTTCGATGGAGGGCCTATTCAACAAAGCCAAGGACTTCAGAGCGGGTCTAAACTTTGACAAGCTGGGCTCTGAGCTTGCGAACTCTGTGCGGAGTTCGGTGGAGAAGCCGAAAGTGCAGATCGCTACAGTGAGAGGGCAGGCCAAGGCTCGGAGCTTAACTCCCCAGAAAGCGCTGATCAAGCAGCCTCGTCCAACCCCAAAACCAAAACCTGCTCCTGCTTTGAGTCCAGAAGTGACAAAGGAGGAGCTGAAGCCAAAGCCGAAACAGCAGGCCGAGCCGAAGAAGGAAGTGAGGAAGGTGTTTGGTGGGCTGTTTCAGCAAGAGACCATCTACATTGACGATGACTGAGAGAAAGAAGGTCGGTCTTATTGGCTTTGCATATAGTATGTTATTGTCTAGCATTTGTTTATCGCGGTTGAAGATGAACGTGCGACCAAGAGACTCGTGAGTTGGAGAGAACAAAGTTGTATTTTGTTTAACGCTTCAACGCAATACTTTTCTAATGCTCAAGGAAGTTAAACAACGTCACCGCAATAGATGGTAACAATCTATATTTTAATTGGAAAGGAGACTTTTCTCTGTATATATTCATGAATTGGGACCCAATCAATTGCCGATTGGACCGGTTATCTGTTATACATGACAGCCAAATCAACATTAGTGGTTCACCGCACGGTCAATCTTGAATGAGGGAGAGACGGACAAGAACAAACGAATACCACCATGAAGAAAACAACAAAACGGATGAAACATCAACCTCGGCAAAAGTCCAGGGGAAAAAGGAAATCGGGTAAACCACCCAATGGACTTCCCAGAATCAACAAACTGCAGTCAAATGTCAGTAAGGTGACATGAGTTTATCAAAATGAGCATAAGTTAACCCTAATTACCATTTGAAACCCTAATATGAATTTTCGCATGGTTTCAGAAAATAATATGCCAACGGAAATAATAATTTTTCGTCTTCTCTTCCCATGAAAACTTAATCAGAAGTTCAATGTCCATCAAATAAGAAGACAAACAGTACGCGCCACCGCACACTCCTCACCTATATACATGTGTGACTTATCAATTTCTGTCACTATCTCCAGAAAAATTTTAATCAAGTTTTTGTGTCTTCATCTTGGAAATTTTTCTATGTCGGATGCGAGGGCAATCTTTTGTGTCCTTTCTTCAATCTAATTGATGTCCCCTTTTTGCATGAGTTGGAGCAATATTTTATCTCCGACAGAATTCAACTTGAGACAATTACGTTGCTGAAAGCGTAACTTTTATTGATAGTACTGAGATCCAACAAAACTATTGTATTCTTCTTCGCAACATCCTTTCTCACAAGTGGTAATTTATTTATAGAACGATGATTTGATTACTTATATCTGTTAATTACATCTTTCTTTCATGTTCATTTTGGGTTTCTTTCCTTTTCCATATCAAATTACAAAGAGGCAGAAATAAACACAGTGAATTCATGAGAGCGAGCTAACTGAAGAGATTCAAACATTTTAAGCGACAAAGCTAGACTAACAAGGTTATCACATGAAAATGCGATCGCATTGCAATGGACTCATGGCGCTTTTCAGCTTTTCCTCTGATAGTTCAACTAAGATCAAGAATGTCATGCATTTTGGAACTGGCCTGATGAACTCATAAGTACCCGAAGCTAAAAGGCTTGTTGAGTGCAATCTCTTCAAAAGACATTTTAGTTGGTAGGGCTTGCGCAAACCCGGATGCAAGCAAATATCGTTCATGAGTTCAAAATCTCCGATATGAATTAGTAAGTCTTTTCGCCCTGATTACACTCTTTCGGCAGTAGGAAATAATGCTAATATTGCTGTTAAAATAAGATTCGTGTTGTACAACCTGAATATGTATGAATATATTTCAAGCAGTGTGTAGTTGAGTTTGGACCTCTAATCTGTACACCACCATAAAAAATCAAGGTTCCACAAAAAGAGTTATTGATGGAATTTACTATTACAACTGTTAAGCTGTAAACATTGCCCGTGAAACTCATGATTTCCATTCACTGTGAACTAAAACATATGAATTAAAATATGCTATTCTTTCATGGTAACAACCGTAATTCTCAAATGTTAAAGGCTAAAGAAAAACGTGATTGGCCAAAAGAGAGGAAGCGAAGGAAAAACGTTGGAGATAAATATTAATGCTAAATATAAACACACATCTTCATCAAATTTCTGATGTGAAAAATGAGTCATTGGCTATTGATTCCATACATTAAGAAAGCGATTCAACATAATGACATCTCCACTTCTTTTTTGGTGAAACCAGAAGCAAAATAGTACAATAAAACTATGATCTTAAAGCAATGGTTGGGATTTAAAGCATGGTTTACAACTGATAAGTACCTGATACGTACAGAAAGGGAGGAAGTTCATGTGATACGAGTACTACATAACAAATCTTAGTGCATACATACAGATAAAAATTTAGAGAAACTCCCTTGAAAACATGCTTAACATGTGCAAGAACAAATCATTTCTTTTAGATCAATGAGGGTGGCTCTTTCTTTCTTATTATTGCTTTCACATTCATTTTGAATGTTCAAATAAATCACATCATCCAATACACGCATGCCTGTATGTATGTAAGAACACATATAAACACCAATACAAGTAATCGCGCCATGATATTTTCAAGTTGAATGTGTAATCAATAGTGAGTTCTCTTATTGACATCATGAATTTTGATAAATGAAAATTACAGTAAGGAAAAATAAATCAATTGTATATATAGATCTCATCAAGTCACTACCTCTATTCTTCTTTGTACCATTTGGCGCAACGTAATGTTGTATAAGTTAGACAATCATATCTAACGTTCTTTCGTATTAAATTAGTTATGCATTTCAAATGAATCTTTGCTCTTCTTTTTGCAATCATGAAACTTTAAAAGCGAAACACTCCAAGCAAAATAAATCATTTAAATTTAATTGGATAATTTAACTCAATTTCAAAAGTGTAACGTTACCTAAAGAAAGACTTCAAAAATACAATCAACGTTTTCTTGATCTTCAAGATAGGAGAATGTGACAATTGGATGTTGAATAGTTACTGCACGACAACGTAGGCCAATTCATGCATACGCTTCTTCTATATGTGAGGGGAATGATGATAACTATGCTTTTGGAACAATTAGTCTCACAAAGGAAATTACTAGAATGGCAGTATATCTTGATAAATGACAAATACTCTAAGTTCAGATAAGATATATATAAATGACAAATACTCGTGACCTAATTTTTCGGGTGCACCACCTAGGATTAGGTTAATGGACTACTAAGCCTAGACTTAGCTCGGACTCTCCCAAGTCCATACCAATTCGCGACTTAGGATCAAATATCTAGCATGCAAAAGATTTTTTAATTAGGAGTCGCCACTAATCAGTTTACGGTAGGTCGATTAGACACCTAAGTAAAATAACGGGAGAATTATTTTACTCATACGAACCAGAGATTATGGATACGGGGACTTGATTACGTTAGATTTCTCTAACGCCCTTTCGGTACCTTTTCCTTTTATTTTGAAAAATGGTTTGACAAACAGCTTGAATTGATTTTAATTTACTTTCCTAACATATGAGGCGATCATGCAGGTGCGCAAACCACTAATTTAACACCCAGATAAAACAACTAAATAAATTGCAAAAACTTACCTCAAAGTAACGAAAGCATCTGTAATGTTAGATTAGAATTCACATAAGCAATTCTAGATATGATTTCTAATTAACATGCCAACACTCAATTTTTGTTTTCACATTTTTTAACGAGAATATAATCCATATGCAATGCAATGCTCCTAATCTAATATGAAATGATATGGCATGGCAATATGACCTAAACTATATGACATGAATAAAATGATTTTTTTTTGTGTTTTCTTAATGAATATGTAATAATTAAATATGCAATCTAAATTAACCAAAATGACCTAACTCTAATGACAGGCAATGCAATGCAAGGATGTACAAAATTATCTTAACTAAAATGACATGCAATATGCAATTTAATATGCGAGCTATATGTCACGGGATATTTATTAAATGACCTAATATAATGACGGGTAATTTCTAATTAAATGAACCCAGCAACAATCAGTAAATGACGTGCATTTCATAAACCTAATTCTATATGACGTGAACATGATTTTTTTTTTAATAAACATGCGATCTATCCTAATATGCAATGACGTGCAAAACATGCCCTAATTCTAATTTCTTTTCTTTTTCTTTTATGAAACTCGACATTAAAATTGCCGAATAATTAAACTTGCAATTCAAATTTTAAAACTAACATCCTAAATGAATGCATTTTTTTTTTTTATTTTTTAGCAGAAAATTCGAAATAAAATCTCTATTCTAAATATACAAGATAACAAGAAATATTCTAAAACAAACCTAATCCTAACTCAAGTATTTTTTTTTATTTTTTTCCTTTTACGAAAATAAAATTGATTCAACCAACACAATGGCAAATCAGACACGGTAAAATTGATATCCATAAATCGGTAAACCATATCTCGCGCATGAGATCAGGTTGACTAATTTTAAAATTAAATCGCAAATTGAATCTCGGGCATGAGATCAGATTGACGATTTTGCAAGGGATTACAAGTCGAATTTCGGGCGCGAAAATCGAACTGTCAATTCCTAATTTGAGGTGCTCTTTCACGTTGGAATCTCAATCATACATTAAGGAACAACTCTACTAAAAAACAAAGCAAATAAATGAAAATATCATAAAAAAAGAATAAAGTAAATAAAAAGAAAAACTACCTAATTGATTTTCTTTTTTTTTTTTTTCTTTTCTTTTTCCCTTTTCTTTTTCACAGCTTGGCAGCTCGTGTGGCTTTGCCGCCGTCGGTCACCGGAGGTAGTGGGTCTCCGGCGCGGGTCGTCAGTCCGGCAAGGGAGCTCCGGCAAGGAGGAACCAGCAGCGAGCAGGGCTGATCAACTCAGAAGGGCTCGGACGGCAGGACGTCGAGTGAGCAGGGCAGAGGCGCGCGATGCAGGGGCGTCACGGGAGCTGCAGCAGCGGTCGTCGGGAGAAGCTCAGAGCCGGCGTGGTGCAGGCGGTGGGCAGATCTGGCTCGGGTCCGGCCGCGGCAGAGCTTCAGCGGGCCGGAGGTTGCGGTCGAGGTGGGTCGCAGCGTCACAGGCAGAGACGTCGTCGCTCGGGCAGCGCAAATCGCGGTTAGATCAGGGCGGTGGCAACGCAGGCGAGGGGACTCGGAATCTGCAAATCGAAGGCGAGGCGGAGCAGATGCGGGTCTGTGCTGAGCGGTCGCGGACCAATCAGGGGCGACAGCAGCGTCACGGGCGGATCTCGAGCGGCGGAGACCGGCGGAACAGCAGTGGCGGACGCGAGCGGGTGACTGCAGCGCAGGGGGACGAGGCAGCTACTGGCGTCGATAGGCTCGGGTTGCTGCTACGGCGGTGCTCGCGTGGTGGTGGTGCGGTCACGGACGAACGGCGACGGCAGACGGACGTGAGCGGGGCGGCGACTCGCGGACGACGCCGCGCGGCGACCGGCGCAGCAGAAACCTCGAACGGCTGCTGGGGAGCCAAGCGCCTGTGGATCCAAGGGGAAGAAGATGAACAGAACTTTCTGCTTTTTCCCCTTTTTCCTCTCTCGTCTTCTCACGTCCCCTCTTTTACCTTTTTCCAACAAAAGCCAAAAAACCTCGACTTCTTCTCCACAAACCCTAAAGAAACGATGACCTTTTTGGCCACCATTTTTTTAACCTTCAAATCGAGAAAAAAAGCTCCCTTACCGTGGCCGTGTATTCAATATGTGGCCTCCTAAAAAACCCTACAAGAGCAATCTATTTATAAGTCTCAGATTAGGTTTTAATTTTTCCAAATTAATATCCACGAAGATTTTTTTTTTCCAAATGCAATATTCACTTTTCACATCTCTTCTAAATTTCCTTTGCAAAAATGAATATTCTCTATTGATTTTTTCAAAAATTGCAATAGTATTTTTTTTTAAATACAGGTTTGGGCCAATTTGCTTTCTTCGTGGGCTTAATCCGACTTGTCAATTTAAAACTCAAAATCACCAAATCAAACCCATCTATCATCGACCCAATGTAAATGCAAATTAAAATAAATGCACCTAAAACTATATGCTATGCAATTAATTAATTAACTAATATTTTTTTAGGGTTAAAATTAATCCATAATTTTTTAATGCAATAAATGACTAAACGGGTTGCCAAAATTTAGGTGTCAACAAAGTTCAAATAAGATATATATAAATGACAAATACTCTAAGTTCAAATAAGATATATACTTCAACCAAAAGAACCCAAATAAAGAGGGTCATGCTCAGGTTTCTAATCAGCAAAACCCAAAGGAGTACACACTAGTTGGCCAAATTTGCTTCATTGACTCGAAATACCATTGTAGCCAAAAGCAATGCTTAATTTTCTCTGTCTATATGGCACATTGATAAACCCTAAGAACAAGTTTGTCTTCATACAGCATGGAAATCAATTTTGATATTAAACTCCTTGTTCTTATTGGAATGGAAAGAATTAATAAATATTTCTTGTTAGTGATTAATTTCACTAGTTTGGCTGGCAGAAAATTAATCCTGATCATCTAAAACATTTCAAGCCAGAAAATAAAACCAACAACAGATCAAAGAAGATAGAATGGAGAGTGCATGCAAAAAGAAACGGTTTATGGAAGAAGCCTATAACAAATATAAACCAATTAAAGAATATTTGTCATTCACGCTATATGAAACTCCAGGTCACATAAGGTTCTAATGAAATTCGATCACTGACTATAGTGGTAAAACAATCAGTAAAAGTCTGCATATACAGCTAGCTACGTCACACAATATTCAAAATCAAGGAAAGCACGTGAAACACAATCAGGTTCGAGATGAAGGAGGATAAAAAGGACTTAGTAATTAATCCAATATCCGATCTTTCAAAAGAACTTTTTAGTAACCTTTGGTTCTTGAGGTTCCAGTCCCAGCCTGAGCTCGAGGTCTAGTTTTGAAGAAGACCTGGAGGAACCATCGCGGATTGGTTTACCCCTCTCTGAAGTTTGAATATTTTGTTCTTGATCATGATCCTTTGTCGAGGATGGTATTTCGGAAAACAAAGGTAATTGTCTAACTCCACCAACATGGGAATAATCATCCTTCTTGATACTCTCCTCCTCGCCTTCTCGCCGATGAACCCAAGGCCAAGATACCTTGCTCGTATCTGAACTCCTAGTGAACTTAGCATCCAACGATGGCATCTGCGGCAGCGGCTGGACTGTTGAACTTGCAGAGTAAGATGAAATTGTGGAGGATTGCTTGAGCTTGGCTTTGTCTTTTCGGTGGATGTTCATGTGACCTCCAAGGGCTTGAGCATTTGAGAAGCCCCTCTTGCAGAATATGCACTCATACGATCTACCTTGGCTTGAGCCTTGCTGTTCTGCGTTCTTGGAAATCGCTTTCTCAGAACCTTCTAGTGTAGGCTCATGATGATCACTGTCCATAATATCAGAGAGATAGAGAGAGAGAGAGAGAGAGAGAGAGAGAGAGAGACAGACAGACAGAAATTGTGCAATCGTTTTTGTTGTTGAGCAGTGAAGGAGGGGATCAAGGTTTGATCTTTCTTTTCTTCTCCTTTTTTTTGGCTTCTGGAGAGCGATCTTTTGATGCCTTGGAAGAGTAATTAAATCAATGTTAAGAGGATCGTTATGGACTATACAGTTTTGGTGGGGCAAAACTAAGGAAAAAGGTCAAGGTAGGTCTGGACTGACTAGCTTATAATACCTTTTTTAATTAGGAATTATTTGTGCATTATGTTTATTTTGTAGAACTTTCGGATACAAGCCAAGAACAACTGTTCCATTACCCTGATGGGCAAGTGTTGGAATTTGGAAATATCAAAAGTTCAGAATGAGTTGGATTATGGACTGTTTAGGATACTTACGTATAATAATTCAGAGAGAGTTGTCTTGATTTCTAAAGCAAAATGTTTTGATGATTATGCTATTAGTGTACATAGATAGCATCAAGTTCGACAAGTTCACAATTTATCGAATAATGTCGACTTTACCATAATTCTGTGGTCGTTGCTGAATCCACTTGGAACGATACTAACTCGATCATTCGGCATAATACATATTAAGAATTTCTAGCACGAATACTCGTACTCATGGATTCAATACATAATATGGATTTACTACGAGAAAACAGGGAATAAAACCAGAAACCTTAAATTTCTATTCAGAGACAAGATGCGGGATATTTTCCAAGTGACTTCCGAGGCAAAACAAGAGATAAGACGAAATTACGACAATTGTCTTTCTAGAAAAAAAGTACAGAGAAGAGAGCAAATTCCAAGGCCTATATTTTCCCAATTTTATTGGCCGTCCTTGTTAGCTGTACCTCTCCATGATATGATCATGCATTCGCACTTGCATAGCCCATCCATGGCCTATTTCCTAGATTAACGCTGTAAACACTACATCAGTGACCAGGTCATAGGAATTCCTTTATATTATATATATATATACATACATATATATATACATATATATATATACATATATATATATATATATATATGTCATTCACGCTATATGAAACTCCAGGTTACATAAGGTTCTAATGAAATTCGATCACTGACTATAGTGGTAAAACAATCAGTAGAAGTCTGCATACACATCTAGCTACGTTACACAATATTCAAAATCAAGGAAAGCATGTGAAACACAATCATGTTCGAGATGAAGGAGGATAAAAAGGACTTAGTAATTAATCTAATATCCGATCTTTCAAAAGAACTTTTTAGTAACCTTTGGTTCTTGAGGTTCCAGTCCCAGCCTGAGCTCGAGGTCTAGTTTTGAAGAAGACCTGGAGGAACCATCGCGGATTGGTTTACCCCTCTCTGAAGTTTGAATATTTGTTCTTGATCATGATCCTTTGTCGAGGATGGTATTTCGGAAAACAAAGGTAATTGTCTAACTCCACCAACATGGGAATAATCATCCTTCTTGATACTCTCCTCCTCGCCTTCTCGCCGATGAACCCAAGGCCAAGATACCTTGCTCGTATCTGAACTCCCAGTGAACTTAGCATCCAACGATGGCATCTGCGGCAGTGGCTGGACAGTTGAACTTGCAGAGTAAGATGAAATTGTGGAGGATTGCTTGAGCTTGGCTTTGTCTTTTCGGTGGATGTTCATGTGACCTCCAAGGGCTTGAGCATTTGAGAAGCCCCTCTTGCAGAATATGCACTCATACGATCTACCTTGGCTTGAGCCTTGCTGTTCTGCGTTCTTGGAAATCGCTTTCTCAGAACCTTCTAGTGTAGGCTCATGATGATCACTGTCCATAATATCAGAGAGAGAGAGAGAGAGACAGACAGACAGACAGACAGACAGAAATTTTGGAATCGTTTTTGTTGTTGAGGAGTGAAGGAGGGGATCAAGGTTTGATCTTTCTTTTCTTCTCCTTTTTTTTTGGCTTCTGGAGAGCGATCTTTTGATGCCTTGGAAGAGTAATTAAATCAATGTTAAGAGGATCGTTATGGACTATACAGTTTTGGTGGGGCAAAACTAAGGAAAAAGGTCAAGGTAGGTCTGGACTGACTAGCTTATAATACCTTTTTTAATTAGGAATTATTTGTGCATTATGTTTATTTTGTAGAACTTTCGGATACAAGCCAAGAACAACTGTTCCATTACCCTGATGGGCAAGTGTTGGAATTTGGAAATATCAAAAGTTCAGAATGAGTTGGATTATGGACTGTTTAGGATACTTACGTATAATAATTCAGAGAGAGTTGTCTTGAGTTCTAAAGCAAAATGTTTTGATGATTATGCTATTAGTGTACATAGATAGCATCAAGTTCGACAAGTTCACAATTTATCGAATAATGTCGACTTTACCATAATTCTGGGGCTGTTGCTGAATCCACTTGGAACGATACTAACTCGATCATTCGGCATAATACATATTAAGAATTTCTAGCACGAATACTCGTACTCATGGATTCAATACATAATATGGATTTAGTACGAGGACAACAGGGAATAAAGCCAGAAACCTTAAATTTCTATTCAGAGACAAGATGCGGAATAAAGCCAAAAACCTTAAATTTCTATTCAGAGACAAGATGCGGGATATTTTCCAAGTGACTTCCGAGGCAAAACAAGAGATAAGACGAAATTACGACAATTGTCTTTCTAGAAAAAAGTACAGAGAAGAGAGCAAAATCCAAGGCATGTATTTTCCCAATTTTATTGGCCGTCCTTGTTAGCTGTACCTCTCCATGATATGATCATGCATTCGCACTTGCATAGCCCATCCATGGCCTATTTCCTGGATTAACGCTGTAAACACTACATCAGTGACCAGGTCATAGGAATTCCTTTATATTATATACATACATACATACATACATACATACATACATACATATATAATAATTGAAACTGGCAAGGTAATTCATTTCCTCGTTAAGTGCACAAGAGGCACCGGCTCTTTTCCAAATGGAAGGTCGATAGACATCTCCCTCTTATCCCCCACTATAGCTATCCATATAAAGATTGATTATGGACTGCATATGCTAGGAGTGTCAAAAACCGAACCGAACCGAAAAAATCGATTTTTTTTTTTGGTTTGGTTCTTATTCGATTCGATTCTCATTAAAAGCTGAAACTTTTTAATTGGTTCGGTTTTATCGGTTCAGTTAACCGAACCAAACCGATAAAATCTAAAGTTTTTTTTTTAATTTTTTTAAAATCATTTTTTAAATTTTTTATTTTTCCTTTTATTTTTATTTTTTTCCTTCTTCTTCTTCATTGGCCGGTCACCGGCCCACGGAAAAAAAAAAGAAAAAGAAAAAATAAAAAATAAAAAGAAAGAAAAGGAAAAAAGAAAATAAAAATAATAAAAAATAATTACAAAATCAATTTGAAAAAATAAAAAATTTATACAAACAAAAAGTAAAAACCAAAAAACCGAATTCGGTTCGCCATTTACATCCCTAGCATATGCCATATTCTCTTTTTATGGTCGGGAAAAAAATATATTCATGGCTCAAAAGGATACATGAGAAGTACATAGACTTTTATGGCAAAGGAAATCAAAGCAAAGCAAATGTCATAATAATACGAAACAAAGTCAAATCCAGAAAACAAGGATGATCAACAAAGCACTGGTAAGGTTAAGCACCCACTCATTCCAAAAGAAAGAATTTGTCAAGCAAAATAATTAGCAACCAATCACTTGATTTTGTATCACTACCAGTAATGAACATGTGCTAGAAATTTCTTTTTTAATAACTACGACGTTGCTAGTTGGTGGTGCGCGCTTAGATTCGACTTCTTCTACGCTATCGTTATATGGAAATAACCAAAATAGGTTGATAAACACATAGCTAACATTTGGAAGAGCAAATCTTCATAGTTTAGCGAGACGCCAAAGCTCATACAATTATCATTGAAACTTGAGGTAGAGATCCTGTACACGGATAGAGTACGAGGGGTATCGAATTTTTGAAAATATTATTGAACTCTCAGCTCTAAATCGGGAGAGAAGAACTTCTAAGTCTAGAACTAGATTCGGAGAGTTCAAACTCTCAAATCTAGAACTAGATTGGGAGAGCACAACTCCTAGATCTAGATCGGGAGAGAAAAAAGAAGAAAAGTACAAAAAAAAGAAAACTCAAAGAAAATCAACACAAATGGAGGGGAGGGTGAGACTAACTCAAACCTTCCCCATATTAAAAGGTTGAAGAAGACAAAGAGAAGAGATAAAAGACTTTTTGGCTTCTTGGATAGAGTAAGGCCCCTTCTCATTCGAGCGAAATTTGCCTTATTTACACACTACAAATAAAAATCACCAACATATATTCTACTCTAAAGATGAGGCGCGTATGAGCCTTAACTACAATAATTTTAGTTATTGCCGGTGTTGAATCATATATAAACCTATAAGATTAAGCTTTTAGGTTCTTATAGGTTAAACTGTAACAATAAATTATTTCTAATTGATTGGTTCTCCTTCTATCGGGGTTTTGCCTTTTGTATCTTACCATTGTTTGGTTTTCGTAAGTCAAAGAAGGGATTTCGAGCATGTGTTGGATGAGTGTAGATGAGAAAAATGTTTTAAAAGGTTATTGACATAAAGCACGACAGTCAATTTAGTCCAAAACATTTTAATTGTGCCAATATAGTTTTAATCCTTTTGACGATTGTCAATGTACTTAATTATTCTAACAAATTATAGATTAAAATCATTGACATAGATATTGGCTATCCTATGTCTCACAGATCGACTTTAAGGTGGATAATTTTTAATTATATTATTATTTTTATCTTCTCTTCTCCTTTTCTTATCTTTTCTTTCTTTTTCTTTCTTTCTTTCTTTATTGATTAAGGGCCAACCACTAACTAAGGCTTGGAAATCCCGCTGGCCATTGGATGAGGGCATACAAGCCCTTGCTAACCATGGGCAAGGGTCGTGGCTATCGTGGCTTAGTAGGCCTCAAGACCCTGTCAACTCTTAATAGTAAAGAAAAAAAAAAGGAGAAAAATAAAATTAAATGAAAAATTTTTAAAATTGTAAAATTTATCTACGTTAATACTGGCTATGTCACGTAGAATTGACAGTGTCCACATCAGCGATTTTTGACAGGAATGACTATATTAACAAATCGTCACGATATCAATGATTAAACTGACACAATTACAAAATTTATAATTGAATTGATCGCTTTAATAGGTTTATAACTTTTTAGATCATTATCCCAATCTAGAGAATGTCTTAATTCACAACTATGATTTCCTTGATCTATTAACATGATTTGCATATTCCCTTATCACCTTATGCCATGTCGAGCCAAAAGCAAAGAGAAGTTTCTTAAAAACTCGGTACTCGACTCCACAAATTAGTCAACAAAAGATATTGATGAGAGAGTATCGCCATTTATATGCCTTTTGAGCACGCCTCATGATCTCAATCCATTAAAGTGAATGGAGTCGTATTTCTTTGAATCGAGAGGAATCCATTTACTTACCTGTCCATTCAGAACCGGTGCAATTCGCCGCGAGAGAGAACGGGGGCTACGCATCCATCGCACGACACGCAGAGTCAACAAAAGGCCATGAAAAGGATCGGTGAGAATCCGCACGAGTAGTAAGCACGAGCGTCCGTCTCGACTCGGCTCGGACATGTTTCAAACACCTGGTCGACACTCTCCTCCGCCTTCGGTCCCTCCCTGTCCCCAACCCAAAGTCTCCCTCAAACCCACTCTCTTTCCCGGCCGAACCGCCGTCGATGTCAGCTCGCTGCATGGCTCCCGTAAAAACCGCTCCTTTCGCCCCATAACTAGCTCGCTCCCGAGCGCCGACGCCCCCAACAGATGGTCTCTTCGAGGAATGACCGCCCTCGTGACCGGCGGGACTCGCGGTATCGGGTAAGCTTCAATCATTCGTTCGACTCGCTTTCGAATGAGGATAAATTCCGAGAACGTCTTCGGCGAGGTTCTGGTTTGAGATTCTCGAACGGGAATTGGATGTTTCAGGAATGCGGTCGTGACGGAATTGGTGGGCTTCGGGGCGAGAGTGCACACGTGTTCTCGAGACGGGGATGAGCTGGAAAGACGCTTGAGGGAGTGGGTCGACGGCGGCTACGAAGTTACGGGGTCGGTTTGTGACGTGTCTGTCGGGGAAGAGAGGGAGAGACTGATGGGCACCGTCTCTTCCGCGTTTGATGGGAAGCTCAACATTCTTGTAATCATCTTTCCCCACTGTCTTCAAATTCTTGTTTACAACGAACGGAAGTTTCCAGTCCAGGAACTTGAGTCAGTTTTTCGGATGCTGAGATTTACTGAATTATCAAGATTTGGTGATGAAGTTTGTGCTCTTGATGGGGGTTTACAGGTAAATAATGTGGGCACCAACATAAGGAAACCGGCTGTAGACTTCACGGCTGAAGAGTTTTCTCTTCTCATGGCTACGAATTTTGAGTCCATGTTCCATTTGTGCCAACTTGCTCATCCGTTGCTAAAAGCATCGGGGCTGGGAAGTGTCGTTTTCACATCCTCTGTTTCTGGATTCGTTTCTTTGAAATCCATGTCTGTTCACGGGGCAACGAAAGGTCACCACGGCATGGCTTGAATTTAGTGCATTTTTCCTCTCGAGTTGTGAGCGTGAATTTTATCGTGGCTTTATGCGATGGTACATGTTGTGCACTTTCAGGGGCAATTAATCAACTTACCAAAAGTCTGGCTTGTGAGTGGGCTGTGGACAACATAAGGAGCAATGCTGTTGCACCTTGGTACATCAAAACTTCTATGGTGGAGCAAGTAAGATCTCTTTCTCTGTTATTCCCTTGATTCACCTATCGAGTATTTCCACTAAAGATTGTGCTATTTTTTGTCATGCAAATTGTAAAAATTTTATTATGGTTGAAAGCTAGGACCCAGTCGTCTTGTGCATATGCTTAATTGAGATCTCTACATCGATGCACCAATGTTGTTGTGGTTAAAACATAGCTTCTGCACTGCACTGGAGAACTCCTTGCACTGGCAAATGCACCAATCCTCTTCTAGATAGGAATGTAGGAGGAGATTGATTGGACTCGGCTTTTATTTGTTGAAGGTGCTGAGCAATAAGGAGTATCTGGAAGAGGTATACTCTTGTACACCACTCCGTCGCCTGGGAGATCCAAAGGATGTGTCATCTTTGGTGGCATTTCTTTGCTTGCCTGCATCATCATACATTACTGGCCAGATTATTTGCGTGGACGGGGGGATGTCTGTGAATGGATTCTACCCGAGACATGAGTAGATCTGAAGAGTTCACACGTTCTGCTGTGTGAAAGCTATCATCCTCTGTCTTTGTTTCTCCTCTTTTTTCACGTGTGTGATTACTCCACTCGCCAGAAACTTACGATCCTTTGTTTAGAAGTGATCTGATGAGCTTCAGTAGTCTTAGAGCCAAGTTTGAGGCATCACCTATGATAGATTGTTGATTCAATTGAATCTTTTGTGTTATTATCTTTTCACGGCTCTTGAGTCAGATATATGTTCTAGAACTAGACATATCAACCGATGATTATGACAAATTAGGAAGTGCAAGCGAGTCGAACCGGTCTAGGAAAAAACCAATTGCATCAAATATGGAACCTGACTAAAAGAACCCAGTTCTCAACATTTTCATAATGATAACTGCAATATAGGGTGAAAGGCTGGCAATTCGATGCAGAGCACGAAATCTCAAGCGTCAATCTTGATGATAACAAAGGAATAAAGGCAATACCAATGATCCGTAGTGATGATAAAACTCCTAATGGACGGCATACAAAGACACGAGTGAAATACAATACACAAGCGTAGACGACGGAAATGCACAACTTGCCCTTGTCGTACTAATAGTGTTGGCAAGTGAGTGCGTCTGAACTCCCAAATTCTCTGGAAATAAGCAAACAACCATAGAGATCATGTGGAAACAACCGAGTCACGCACCGAAGCCTGTCATCAGCCACCATCGCAGCCACCACCGTCACCGTCACAACCGTCACATCCGTCGCCGTGGGAACTGCTGCCTTCAGCACCAACCAAGGTCGAGGAGGCATAGACTGCAGCCACCATCAAAGCAGCTGCGCTGCCATCATCATTGTTGCTGGATTCCTGGCCATGGCCACCATGGCCACTCTGCTCATCAGGTGCCGTGGCCGTAGTAACGAGCCCTCGGCTTTTACCTCCCTGGCCGGCCTTCGGACGGCGAGGCTTGTGGGTCGGCTCCTTGCGCTTGTCCTCTCCATCTCTGGGATCTGCTATGCAGAAACACAGTTTCAACCTCATCGAAGCAAACAGATGACGGTTACCTAATGCCTGTGCTTTTCGGTCTTGGGACTCTAGCCTCGCCCTCCCACCTCCATTGGGTTTGGGAGCTGTCCATTAAAAGGATCAAAGGAGGGGGATTCTGTTCTACTCCAATAATTGTGCCTCGTTCCTTAAACCTTTTCTAAACTTCCTTTACACGTTTTCTACACTAAAAAGGTGCGGTCGAAAGGCAGGAACACCCGCGTAGTGGAGCAGTGATGGAAACGGGCTTTTTCCTCGCGAGAGATTCCTTATTAAGGAAGCGGACCAAACGTGAAAATCGCATGATTATAATAAAAACAATCAGAGACACGACAAGAAAAATCGCACTAGTCACGCGGAGGATTGCCGTGTTACAGTTGGCGGCTTTCGCTCCAAAGCTTTTATCTTTATAATTAATATCACAGAAAACACCAAATAGATATACATATAATAAATTTATCATAAATTACATTTTTGATCACCAAAAGTCCTGAACCGATACACCTATAAGAAATTTACCATAAACTAATTTTTTAACCATAAAAAAATCCTAAATTGATGTGAAACTGGCTTTTTCCTCACGAGAAGCGGCCATCACATGACAACATCAACCAAATGTGAAAATCGCATGATTATAATAAAATCAATCAGAGACACGACAAGAAAAATCGCATGAGTCACGCGGAGGATTGGCATGTTACAGTTGGCGACTTTCACTTAAAAGCTTTTATCTTTCCAGGTAATATCACAGAAAATGCCAAATTGATATACATATAATAAATTTATCATAAATTAATTTTGTGACCACCAAAAGTCTTGAACCGCTACACCTATAAGAAATTTTCCCTAAACTAATTTTTTAACCATAAAAAAATCATAAATTGATGTTATTGTGATAAATTTACCATTTGCTAATTTTAGTTGAATTGTATTAACATCATGAAAAGCCATAAATTAGTACACTAGTGACAAACAAAAGATAAGATCCCAAATTGGTATATCCATCAAGGATACATGTCATCCAACTCGGTAACTTAATAGTAAAATTAAATGAAAACTATCAAATAGTAAATTTATTACAAATATATTAGTTTGAGGTTTTTTGTAAAAAAAAAAATTCATTTTGAGGTAAATTTGTTATAAATGTATCAGTTTAGGATTTTTTTAGCAGTGTATCAACCCTTACTTTAACCATAAAAACATCAAAGAGAGAACTTTTTTCTAATAAAAGGAAGAATGAAGATTGAAAAAAAGTGAAAAAAAAAAAAAGGGCGGGAAGAATGTCTGAGCCCGGGTTCGAACCGGGGACCTCTAGTGTGTGAGACTAGCGTGATAACCGACTACACCACCCAGACGGTTGATGTCCCTTTTTCTCACCTCAAAATTTATAAATGTAAACACAAACGTCATTCAATCCCTCGTCGTTCCTTCTGTAGTTTCTCTTCCTCTTCTTCTTCTTCTGAATTTTGATTTTCGAAACTGGTTAGCGCCGATCCGTCGTGGAGGGAAGGACGAAGGAGAGGCGATTCTGCAGTTCGAGCTTCGACGAGGCGAATGTCGTCGTCGTCCTCCGCCGCCAACATGGACGCGCGTCACGCTTCTCTCGGTCGGCGAACGGTACGGGATCCTCGGATTCCTCCCCCCCTCTTCCAGACAATTCCGTTTTCCTTCGTTCGACGTTTCCCCATCGGTATCGTGCCCTAATTACCTTCCTTGAACGTTGCTGCTGTTCCGAACTCGCGATCGCCGCAGTTGGAGGAGATCCGCCAGAAGAGAGCCGCGGAGAGGCTGAGCAGGGCTCCCTCGGGCCCGGATCTCGCCAAAGCTTCTTCCGGCTCCAACGGTTGGTCGAGTCGTTCTTCCGTTTTTCCGCGCGTTTCTCCGCTCGCGGATCGATCGGTGGGGGTGATCTGATTCGCGTGTTCTATCTGCCGTAGGTACGGAAGGGATGAGGAAATCGGAGAGCGGGAATCGGCTCTCGGAGGTCAGGATATGTCGTTGCTTTTTAGGTCTTTTATCGTTTCTCAAATGTCCTTTGCCATCGGACTGTTGATTTCCATTTGCATGTCGAGTCCGCTGATCGCCTTCTGCTTTGGCAAATGATCGAGCTTGGAGCTATGAGATGTGGAGCGAAATCGTGCACTTTTGTTTTTGTATCGGTTAGGATGATTTAGGTGATTCTATATGTTTGTGTTTGCTATTACTGAAGGAACTCGTGCTTATTGTAAACTGCAAGGGCAGTCCGACGTTAGCAGCTTAGTTTCTCAGCTGAGGGATTTCCAGAAAATGAATCTAGAATTGGAGGAAGAAAACAGGATATTGGCATCGCAGGTACAATAATCCTGTTCTTTTCCTTGGTGATTGCTTGACCTTAATGTGAGCAGGGTAATGCCAATTCTGACATGAGCGTTGTTTTAATTGTTGTGTTTTTTTTTGTCCCAGCTTCAAGCCAAGGAAGTTGAGAACACTACGCTGCTTAAACGTTTAAATGATCTGGTGAGAAGTAGACATTACCTGGTTTTTCTGTTAGCTAACAATGTCTGCAAATTCGGATTACATTTTGATGACAAGCTGGTCATCTTAGCTGTACTGCTTTTATCTTTTCTACCTGATGTGACGACACTCATTGACATGTAAAAAGTTTCCATTTTTGAGAACATTGTGAACCACAAAGCTTTCTCCAAAAAAATTTCGGTAATTCTATCTGCTTTTCTTTCTAATTTTTCTCTATCCTCTGTCGGCCCTTAATGCTAAATATTTGCTAAGATTTATGTCTGATCATTTCACCCATCTTTTCAAAAATTTTCAGGAACAGAACACAGTACCTTCTTTGAGAAAAGCTCTCAGGGATGTCGCTATGGAGAAAGATGCAGCAGTTGTTGCACGGGTATTTCAACTTACCATCTCTTCATTCTACAAATTGCATCTTTTGTTGTCTATGTTTTTTATGTTTCAGTTGTGACCTAGTGTAGGAGGATCTTTCAACCCAGCTTCGCACGCTTAAGAAACATCTGAAGGAAGCCGAAGAAGAGCAGTATCGAGTAAGCAGACATATTGTTTTTAAATATGTGAAAGCATTTCAAATTTCCTATCTTTATCAGTCTGTTGCCATAGGCGGAGGAAGATGCAGCAGCTTTGAGAGCAGAACTCTACTCAGTACAGCAGCAAGCAAACAGAGGTCAGTTTGGTGGAATGGCCTCTATGGACAACTCTTTTAACCAGTTGCAGGCCTTGGAAAAGGAGCTGAGTAGGCTAAAAGATGAGCTCCAGGTTGGTTCTTGTATGGTATTATTTGGCCACACCCCTCTGTTTCATCCCCTTTTTTTTTACTAGTTTGTGTCGGTCTTATGTGCATAGCAAGAATCTACATTGAGGCAATTAGAGAGGCAAAGATTTGTGGATGAGCAAGCTCGAACTTCTTCACTGATGTCTGAAAAGCAAGCTTTAGAAGAGAAAGTGGCTGCTCTGTCCAAAGAATCTTCTGGTATGAGATTTTTTGAATAGTGTCTAGTGGAGAAAAGAAGTAACTTTTCTGCTTTATGCTGTCTTTACCAATTAAAAGATTGAATTTTTTTCTCATGATTTGTCCCGCCTCTGCATTTCAGAGAAAGCTCCTGAGAATGCAGTTCATGAAGCAATGTCAGTGGTAATAATTTCTGTAAGATAGTTTTGTTTTTCTGACATGTTGTCCTTCATGGATGAAAATCTGAATCTGAATGGCATTTGCCATTGATTTTAAAGTGCTTGCTGGTATTTGTTTTGCAACTTCTTGATGGTCGGCACCAGGCGACTATATATGTTGATCATTGCATCTTATTACAGGGCATTTTATTCCTTGTTTGGTATATTTTGCAGGAGGATAAGGAGAAATTAGAAAAGCAGTTGCATGATATGGCTGTGGCAATTGAGAGGCTGGAAAATAGTAGGCAGAAACTTCTTATAGAGGTAGCCTTGCTTCTGTTTCTTTCTACCAAATAATCATAGGGTATATTTTGGTACTTGATAGCTTAATTCATGGTTTCCCCATAAATTTTGGTGCAGATTGATTCCCAATCTTCAGAGATAGAAAGACTCTTTGAGGAGAATTCCAACCTTACCTCGTCTTATCAAGAGGCAATGAGTGCGGTAGCGCTCTGGGAAAGTCAGGTAATTATTAATTGATTTTACCTAAAAGGGGAATACTGAGTTGTGATCTGGCAAAAAGGAGCTGTTCTAGATATCCAAATTAGTGTGATGTGACATACTCAAATGTTATGCAGCTATCATCTTTGTGTCTCTTTTGCTGTTTGTTTGTTTGCTGAGTGGATGAGGAGTTATTTAGCAGTATTACTTGATCTTAATGAGTCATCTCTTCGTCAAGAAGTCATGATGGAGCTATGTCTCACTACATTTGTCATGAACGACCAATTTTCTTTTACCCTTGGAGTATTTCATGCACCCCTTGGTCATGGCAAATGCAATATGAAGTTCCATGTGTTAAAGTTCTTATGGCTCGATCTGCAATAATTTTGGAACGTTATGTTGCAAGACAGTTTTTTCTTTTCCTTTTTGCTTTTAATACGTCGAAGCTTATCCCGACTATTAGCGATGCATATCATTTTACAATTACAATATAGAGAATTTTGCTTTTGAAGGTGTTGCAAATGTAGTTATCAGAATCCGTCAAATCTTGTTGTCAAATCGATTTGGATCCAAGAGATACCTATTTAATCGGAATTAGTGATCTCCTAAATCCAAGTAAATCTATGTATTCACTAGCGAATCTATTCGATATGTATGTGCCAATTCAAGCGGTTTAATTTTTTATATGTTTGCCTATTAAATGATGTAATGTTCGTAGTATACTTTGATGTACACGATATTTGGATAGTTATAGTATAATAAAAGTTAATTTTTTGCATTTTATGTTGCAGTAATTAAATGATGTATAAAGATTTATACCTTCTATTTGAATGTAATCCAAGTGTTAAGGAAACAAAAGGGAATTATATCTTGTTATTCTTAGGATAACCATGTGTATTCTTGAGTAAGATTTCTTTATCATGTATCATAAATCTTACTCATATTTCATATATTCTCATATTCTGCACTTAGTTTATAATTGCCAATGACACAAAATACAAATTTTTAGGTACATCACCTAAACTTAAAATTCGATTGTGTTCAATTCTCAATTCACAATACATATTATGACTTAACAAGTATGGTTGGGGATTCACAAGGTGACTGTGTAGTGTATATTTTGATTTCCAGTAAAGTCTCCAAACTTCCGGATGCCCTTCTGCTTTTTCCCCATGGCTGTTATTGGCTCTGCCTACTGGATATCCACCTTGAAGTTATAGCCGAGGCTTAAAGATCTGCCTAGCAGTTAGTTACCACGTACTCCGATTGCAGATTGATTTTATTTACTTTGAATTGGGAGCTAATTAGGACCTTATAGCTGGTATACAATTTTACATGCCATATTTTTTCCTGAAATTTGACACAGCTACATATAGTAATTCCTTTCTATTCAATGTTTCGTCCGTATCTGTATGTGCCTCTGATAAGTTTACTTGCAGGTGAAAGATTGTCTTAAGCAAAATGAGGAGCTCCGAGGTGTTATAGATAGATTAAGAGCAGATCAGGCTAGGGAGGTGCTAAAATGTGCAGTAGAATCTCATGGAG
Source organism: Eucalyptus tenuipes (assembly GCA_014182365.1). NCBI lineage: Eukaryota > Viridiplantae > Streptophyta > Magnoliopsida > Myrtales > Myrtaceae > Eucalyptus > Eucalyptus tenuipes. The sequence goes on along the minus strand of CM024538.1, from coordinate 22,056,718 downwards.
ATGGGGTCAATGAGATAAGTTCGCAGCCACCGGCATCTATGTCTGAAATTCTTTCTCTAAAGGTTTGTCCTTGATACTCCACCATGAATAGAACTGAACTCTTGGTGACTTGTTGGACTATCCAATTCAACTATAGATGCTCACTTTTCTTGTAAATCAAAGGCCTTGAATGTTGAAACTTGTGTTTTATAAGCATGCTCAGGCATCACTTTTTCAACTCCTGTCATGTAGTCTCGAATGCACTACCTAGGAGCATCTTGTTAATAAGTGCAATGCCATTCTATTTCCATAGGGCCAACTTGCAAGAGAGCAGACTAGAGCAGAAGCACTATCAGCCGAGATCTTGCAGCTCTCTGCACGACTTCAGCAAGCTACACAGGCATACAATGGTCTTGCACGCCTGTGAGATATTCGTTCCCTTGTTAGCATGAAAATCACATTTCCGAGTCCTAATATTGCCACTCTACTCTGCAAGCTACATGATGCATTTTTCTTGCCTAATTATTGTATAAAATGCTGAATGATTTTCAAAATATCATTGCAGCTATAAGCCAGTCCTGCGGAACATCGAGAGCAGCCTCATCAAAATGAAACAAGATGGTTCTGTGTCTGTGCAGTGAAAAGCAAAAACGAATATTCAGTGTCCCATTAAGATAAAATTTTGGTGAAAATGCTAAAGCACCAGCTCATTGATCAAGTTCATATGCATGTGGTTTAATTTTTTTATTTTTAATATCTTTTTTACTAGTTTTTTTTCCCTTCCCAAGAGTGGAATTTTGAACCCTGGCCGGTGGAAGAGTTTAGTTTTTAGGTATTTGTTTTCCTTTGACATCTGCGCTGGTTTTTGACCAAAAAAGAAATCTATGCTGGTTTCCTGCTTTGCTCCTAAGAGCAGGGTGACCTAACCTATAAACATTTTGAAATGGATACGTGCAAACGTAAATTTGTATTGGTTCTGTAACCAAAAGTCACTTGTTTCTTTTGCGGTACACATGAGAAACAAGGCTCTTGGGATGAGTGGGCATGTGCACAATTGCACTCGTGGCTCTTGGGATGAGTAGGAATGTGCACAATTGCACACAAGTTAAAAACACAATTCAGACATTTTGTTACGATCGGAGAAACATCCCACACTGCATATTTAAACAGCATGCGAACAAATTTTCACAATGATAAGAAACTGCGTTCTTAATTGGTTTTTCTAGGGATTAAAACAAAAAAATCTGCTAATAAATGTCCTTCAACGGTTGCTTTCTTCAAAAGGAAATGAGGGCTAAAATCTGAATCAACCGCAGATTCTAAGGATGAAAATTTAACACCATCAAGACAAACCTGACCTTGACATACTTTTTAACCAACAAAAACAGATTACTGCAATCATCCTAAACGCGAATCATAATGTGCCGAAACAAACACGAATTGCCAATCGAACATCCATGAGGAAACAGCTTATCACACTACAGAATAAAAATCACAACCTAAAAGTGCAAAGCAGAAAAGACAAATCAACGTAATTTGTATCCAAACCGTTAAGACAAGAAAGAAATCACAATTGCCTGGCCCTTTTATGAGCAAAACAGAGGTTTACATCTAAGAAGTGAGATGAAAAATTCTTCTACAGGTGTCCACAATCTACAATTGTAATGTCATTTACAATCAAACGTTTCAAGATCGGGCACCACAATCCGGTAAGTTATAATAGTGAAAAGGAAACTCTTTGATGCTGCCATTAACAAGCCAAAGCCCCCACGTCGCATTCCCCCACTTTAGATCAGCTTTCTGGAGACCCCAAACATAACATGATAAAACAGAAGATGCGCCACGGGAGCTTCGATACCAGCAGTCGTTTTTATCCTCCCATTCCAACTTATATGCCCGGGTCACTAAATTGATGCGAGCTCTGCAAGGTAAAGTATGGTCTTAGTAACCACAAGAGATTTACCCACATGCACTCTCACAAATAATTCATGTAGTCATGGAATCAAGGAGACACCTAGGTAGGATTGGCACTATTGGATACAAATAGAAGCAAGAGACAGAACAAGCAAAAATTAGATATTAAGATTTTGTATGACAAACACAAACTTGAAACTGGCAGAACTTGACACATTATAATTCCTTACAACATGAAGCAATAATTCATCATAATAGATACAACCTTCTTTTTGGCACATTTACAAATTTAACAAATTGTCACAGTTGACACAATTACAACCGGAGGTTTGAAGATGGAGAACTTAATGCTTTTGTAAGAAATATAGCCGAAGAATGAAGACAAGTCCATATGTTATCATGAAAAATCTCCCGTATAATATAGGAGGCATTATATGCCCACGAGCAAACTATGGCTTTAAGAACAAAAAACTGGAGTAATTTCGGTCCTTTTTAAACTGCACCTCTTGAAGCAATCAGAATACTGCAATTATTTGGAATCACGAATACAATGATTGGCCAATTACTAGCTACGTCAGGACCAATTGGCATGGGAAATCCCAGCATATACAAACCAGAAAATGATGAATTATTGCATTGCCAGCAGAGAGAAAACAGTGACGATGCTAGGAGTTTATCTCAGTGGGGCAACAGAGAAAAGGCAAAACTGTTCTAATGCAACAAAAATTACATCCATGAAATTGAAGGACAATAATCCATCGACCTTTAAAAATTGAGATATTCGTCCCCAGACTTTCATTTGCAATATTGGTCCATTATCAAGTTTTCATCAAACACAGCTCACAATTCTTGCAACTGACCAAGTTAAGTTATAGTTACAAAATATTAAATAAAAAAGTCCAAAAGCAGTCAAAGAATGTCCCCAGAATTAAGGCCTATAGTAACATATATAAAAACGCAAATAAGTGTCAGAAAGCAGCAATGAGGCAAAAATCATAGCACAATACTTGCTATTGACCACACCGAATTACAACATAATTACAAATTCAATACTGACAATCCAAATAGTTACCCAATCTATTTCTTTGATTGCTTTTGGACTTTTTTATTTGATATTTTGTAACTATGACTGGCCTAACTTGGTCAGTTGCAAGAATTGTGAGCTGTGTTTGATGAAATCGTGATAATGGAATTAAGGGCTATTGTAACAGATATAAAAACATAATTAAGTGTTAGAAAGTAGCAATTGGGCCAAAACCATAGCACAATACTTGCTATTGACCACACCGAATCGCAACATAATTACGAAGTCAATACTGACAATCCAAATAGTTACCCAATCTATCTTAGAGATATAGGTCCTAAGCAGAAAAAGCAATACTACTTAAATGGAAATGTCTGGCCAAGAACAAATTGATGGGAATGAAACTTAAAAGACTATCAAGCAAAAATAGCAACATGCACAAGAAACCGCTATTTTCATTTATATGTTTAAGCAATTACATAGCTAAGTGTGTTTAATTTTTTAACTTTTTTGTCAAAGTTTGGGCTTGTTAAGTTCTATCAGGAATATGTTTAAAGAATTTAGTGGATAAAGCCTAAGAGAATGATGTCAAATAGATAAAAACTTCAAATATATCAAGTATTAATAAAACTTTTTCGAAGTCGAGCAAGGTCAATTGCTCCAACTCAACATAAAGAGCCACCGTCATTGCAAATAGAGATGCAGATAAAGTCAAACAAAATTTGCATGAAGGCAAACAAACATGTGGATGGGCGCAGAGTTTCATATGCATAGTTAAATTAGAACGTCCCGCAACTGTAGATCTTTTTTTTTTTTTTTTTTTTCTTTTCTTGGGAGGTAATATTACAGAAGTTCTTGATCTTCACAAGATCTTCAAAGGTAGCCAAAAAATTGCAAAAAGACTAAGCAGGTAATTTCCATAATAACAACCAAAGTAAGATTGAAGTTACATCCCAAAAAATGTTAATGCTGAAAAGGATCATACATAAGTATTCATGCCATCTTACAAGGGCCTGACCAGTGAAGTAACTAAAGCATATCAAAGAATAGTTAAACTTCTGGCAATATCATATAACTGGTCCTTCTCATTGGTGACCAAGGGGGTGAGTGCAAACTGCAAACCCATTTAGATGGTTAATGATAAAAAACAAAGAGCATCACTTACATTGCAATTTTGGAGGTGCTCCAGCAGCAATCATGGCATCATCGTTCAGATGAATTTAGCTTTTTTATCGGCAGGTTTAAGAATTTGAAACGAGCACATTAAGCTTTCATCCACACTCATCATTGCACCGGCATTGTCAAATTCACCACAATAGTTGGGAGCAGAGAATATGGTCACCAGTTGTCTATCAGCAAAGAATTCATACCCATCTTCAACAACCTGTCACAAGCAGCATTATTAATGCTGCCGTTTCTGAGGCTAAAGGCACCAAAAGAAGAAAGCATTAACATGTCATTAACCTGGTGGGCACGACAAACAAGGTCCATATCATGCCTTGTCAAGAATTCAGACACTTTATCTGGGCCAAAGGTAAATGAGACACCTCGGTCATTCATTCCCCAGCCTTTGACATCTCTATCAGGATCCGACCAAAGTAAATCGCATAGCAGACCCGAATCTGGAACATCGTTTGGGCGTGACAATTTTCTAATTTGATCTAAATTTGTCAATTCAGGGGAAAGGCCACCATGCATGCATAATATCTTGTCATCTATGAGAGCGGCTACTGGAAGACAGTTGAAACAATCAGTAAACGTCCTCCAAAGTTTAACATTGAAGCGGCGTTTACATTCATCATAAAACCCATATATCCGATTAATTGATGCACACTCGTGATTTCCTCGTAAAAGGAAGAAATTCTCAGGGTACTTAATTTTGTAGGCAAGCAGAAGGCAGATTGTCTCCAGACTTTGCTTGCCACGATCCACGTAATCTCCCAGAAATAGATAGTTGGCATTAGGAGGGAAACCTCCATACTCAAAAAGTCTCAAAAGATCAGAATACTGGCCATGAATGTCACCTGCAAAAAGAGAGTATGAGGTAAATAACTCGATCAACCAAAAACACACTAGCGAAAGATGGCCTGCAAGATAGAGTTATCATGCAGAATAGATAACAAAACTTCATCCAACAATCATCGTTCACTTCAGTGACACAGAGGCTTGAAAAATTGTGAATGTTTCTATTTATATGGAGCAAAATGTCAAAGGACAGATGAACATATAGCTAACCTTGCCAAATTAAAAAGGGAGGTTCCAGTCATTAAAGTTTTTATATGCCCCAACCCCAGTAACCTCGTATATTGGGAAACGCTAAAGTTACAGAAGGATTAGAGATTTTCTACTCTGACCAAAAAAGTCTCACTCGACAAACATCACGTCGCATTCTAATCCGCCATCAAGCAGAGAGCTCGCAAACCAGACCGCTAATCCAAATCAAAATCAAACGCCGTTCAGGTTCCCTCGGCGAGTTCCGAGAGCGGATCTCAAGACCCTAATTATCCCTCAATTCAATCAAAAGGTCCAAACTTTCATAGTCCAGGCCACCAAATACAACGCCTCCTGAAAGAAAAATCTAAACTTCAACCAAAAACTCGCCCAAAAGCACCAAACCAACACCGCATACGAACCACACACCCCAGAATCCAACATCAAGAGCTTCCCCCTACCGCATCTCGAAGACGCACGGAGAGACAAAGGTCGGATTAGATAAGATAAAAGATCGCAATAAGATTACCGCAGATCTTGATGGGAGCTTCGAGCTCGAGCAGATTGGGCTGCGAGAGGAAGATTTCGCGGGAGGCCACGCAGAGCTGGCGGATCTCGACCTCGGTGAGCTGGACCTGCTTGCACGCCCTGGTGTTCCTGAAATCCAACAACCTCTTTATGATGTCGTCCAGCGCCGCCTTCTCCAACGCCGCCCCTTGACCTTGTCTTGCCATTCAACTGTCAATCCCTCGAACCCAGCGGCTTCCCCACCTCAATCGCGCTCCCTCCCGTCGTCGTTATCGCTCCCCTGTCGCGGCGGAACGCGAGGCGAGGCGAGCCCCTTTCCCGACGGAAGAACCGAAAGAGGGGGAACCGAAACCGCGAATTAGGGTTGCGCAGCTACCGAAACGACGCCGCGATTGCCGACCGATTAGATAACGAACGTAGACGACGAAGAGAAGAGAGAGAAAGGAGAAGGAGGAAGGAGGAAGGAGGAAGAGGAAGAGGGAGAGGAGAGAGAATAGAGAGAGAAAGAGAGGAGAGAGAATGGAAGGGGCCTCTGCAACTCCGATGCGGCGGACGCGCCGTATACCTATGAAAAATTGTTTTCGCTGGAGACGATAAATCCGGCCTCCGGTCTGGAGAGTGCCCCCCGAGTTGGGGTCTTATTTCCAAACTGCCCCTCCCTCTCTCCTCTCCGGTGTTGCGTGGATTCTGAATTTTTTTTTTTTTTTTTTGAGCAAACGTGGATTCTGAATTGAGTGGACAACAATTATAGCTGCTACTTTTTTGTGATTTCGATTATTTTTCTTTCCCATCTTGCTTTCAGGTTTGTTGGGCTGCTGGGGTCTCTGGTGAATCTCCTTTGTGGGAGACTTCGAATCCCAAAATTTTTTTTTTATATTTGGGACACTAGATATCATAAAAAATCTCACTCCCTACCGACATATTGAAATACACTCATCACTCGAAAAAAATTCAGCCATTCAGTGATATTAAGCTTGCTTATTAACTCAATTATTAATTTTTAATAATAGGGGTTCTCAAATAGTTGTATATACTCACACCATTAGGATTCTTTGAATCATGAGCTCTAAGTCTCTTTTCTAACTATTTATGGAAGAAAAATTTTGTAAAATTAATTTAGCTACAAATCTCGATTGATTATTGTCAATGGGCTCAAATTCCCATGCACTATAGTGATCCGTAGAATAACACATCTTCGCTTATCAAAAGACCGATCTTTTTTCGAGGCGACCAATTTAATCATGAAAATATCGATTCCCAGCAAAACCTTACTTATCACTCATGATATTTTCTTTTTTGGAAAGAGCCAAATACTGCGCTTAGCTGCTTTTGTTTTTGTCCATGTCACGAGCATACATATACGACTCTAGGGTTCTAGATTCTACGGCCATGCTGAAGAGAATGGCCTGGTGGAGTCAAATCAATTTCACTGGGGCTTCAAAGATGTTTCTATTTATAGCAAATGATGACATGAGCCATAGTTCACATGCAGAGAGAGAGAGATAAGAATCCACTCTTTGGAGATGGCTGCCAATAGCAATTCATTTCCTTTTCAAATGGTCGGCCAAGTGCTCGGCCACGCCAAGATGTGCTCGTCTTCATCTCGAGAAAAGAGGTCGACGCTCTCTTTCGGTCCTCATCCCCTCCTTTGCATCAATGGACCAAAAACGCCCAATAGACTAATCATCCATGCCCTTTTTTTTTATGATGGAGAACAGCTACGTTTGGTCGGTTTGTATTTGTAGTGTGATGGGGTGATGGAATCATCCAAGTAGAGTAACCCTAAGGAATTTCTCTCTTTCCGGCCAGGTGCTTGGGCTTGACTTTGGTGGACGACCCATCCCCATCGTGCCCCAATTTAGCATTATGTGTCGCTCGTGTACATCCACCTCACTATGCATAAGGCAAATTAGAGAAGAGGAATAAGAATGTGTAAGATGAGTATGTCTATTTCATAGAAAGCTTAAGATTTGAAAAACATTTTCCAAAAAATGATTGATTATATTGATTAGAAAATTTAATCAACGGAAAGTGTTCATTATCCACAACAATTTATGCCTAATTATTTCCATGGATAATAAAAATATTTTCATTCATTTGTAAGTGATTAAACGGTCATTTTTTGGAAATTATTTTCCAAATGTCGAGTTTTCTAGTGAAACAAATGTGCTCAACATTTAATCTTTAAGCATAAGATAGATATATCTCTTTCATTTTTTTTAAAAATTTTATGAAGAAAATTTAAACCAAGATTGTAAGCGAAATATATCATTAATTATATAACAAAGGATAAAATGGATGACATTACTAGTAATTTCTAAATTAAATTAATGTCGTTGTCTTTATAAAAAAAAAAAAAAGTAATATCATCCACAAGTTAAATAATAAAACTAAAATTTTCATCTCAATAGACAACATTCGTCTAAAAAAATCTTATAAAATACACACAGTGTGTTCGATTCAACTTTTGCAATCAATTTTGGGATTTCAAATGAAATTTGAACCAAAGTTTTTATATTTGGCAACACAATCTCAAGGGTTTTGGATGCAAAGTTTTAGCTTCCATTCATTTCACGGATAATATGACATTTTTGGAAAAAAAATTAGGAAATTATTTTTCGGGTAAACGATAATATATTTTTGGTGTTTGGTTGTAAATTGAAAATGAATTAGAAATATTTTCTATAGTTTGATATAAAAATTTTGAGTTGATTTTTTTAATTTCTTTTACTTTCTTTTCCTTCTTCTCCTCTAGTCACTAGCCAAAAGTAAAGGATAAGCTCGCCCTAAGCTGGCGAGGCTTGACCTTGCGACATCTCGGTGAGCTCAAGTCTCGTCAATTTCGGGTGAGCTCTTCCCTTGCCTGAGGGTAGTCGTTGGCCGTTGTGGTGGTCCGCAACAAGCTAAGAAAAGAGGAAAAAGAAAAAGAAAAGAAAAGAAAGAATAAAATAATTAGAAATTCACTTTTTATAAATGTTTTTATAAGAACGAATGTTTTCAAGAGCCAAAGGTCCGAGAACCCATGTATGGTATTTGTGAACCTGGGCCTAAGTGCCGCGATCAAAGTTTGAGCATTAGGACTTGAGCATGACCCTTATGGATAAGGGTGATCGGGTTCATGGTAGGTAGGGTCTAGATTTGGACCCTGTACCCGACTCTGTTATAACTGGTTCTTATTTTTTGAATCATGTACCCAATCCTTTTTGTATTGGACCATGTACCCGACCCACCCTATTTTTCAGGTCTGGTTTCAGGGTCAACCATATTTCCACTAGAACTTGTTTTGCAACCTCTCAATATTCTATACGACTTTGAATTTACGAGAAAATAACGTAATTCTCCTAATTTGTATTGAAATATTAAACATATGTAATAAATAAATACATAAACTTTTTGACTAAACAAAAAATTAAGAATCCACAAGGCTAAATGTCATAAATAAAATCATAATACAAAGCAAAAATCATAACATTGCGTAAACATTAGCAACAAGCATTGGTCTTAATATTAGTTTTATTCCCATAATTACTACATGAAGCTGTTCATTTAAACAAACATAACTTCTCTTACAAAAGAGAAATAGGCAACCCAATCCACATGGTACACAAGAATTTGGTGGCAACGAACGCTATCCGTCCATCGGACTGTGCGAGAGGGAGCCGGTGAGGGAGGGAAGCAATTGAGGAAGAGGAACGATGAAAGAGGAGTGCCGTGCGTGTCTAAGAGAGTCAAGAGGAAAAATGCCATGTAATTGCGGGAGTAAAAATAGAAATCACTTACATTGAAAAAAATAGGATTTTTGACCTCTACTTACAAAACCGGTTCCAAAACCGGTTTGGGAACCTGTTTCTGGGTGGGTAATCATTCGGAATCAGTTCTCAGACCGGTTTTAACTGGTTTTGAATTTTGGGAATTAGTTTTCGGATCGGTTTCAACGGGAATCGGTTCCCGATCCTATTTTTCGGGTGGGCCGATCCGGTTCCCGAATATACCTGATCCGATTGCACAACCCCTACTTTTTTTTTTTTTTTTTTGGTCAGAGCACACCCCTACTTATGGATACGGAAAATACTTTTAAGCAATGTAAACATTATTTTTGGAAAAATATTTTTTAAATCTTAAATTTCCGGCTAAACAAAGCAGCTCCTCCAGACTAGGAATCCTTTCTGCACGGCTGTACGCTGGATCATAACATGGAATCTACGAAGCATTTCTTGTCTTTCCAATATAATGTCACCATCGCGTTTGTTCATTATTTATACCGACCCGTTCCGACGTGATCTTGGGTCACGAAGAATTCTCATCCAAAACCCTAAGGGGTCAATTCTCGCTGCTGCCTTCGTCTGGTCTAATATCAGGTAAAATTCCTCATCACCCTTTTGCCAACGTCTGGCTGAATCTGTTTGTCCTTTCGTTTTCCTTCTGGTCGTGATTGTTTGTAAGGTGTTATTCAGGGCTCTTGATTGTTGTTTGATCCTCTTGCACCCTTCTTTCTTTTTTGTTTTCATCCCCAATTTTGCATTTTATCTGCATTTAGAGGCTCGTCTGGATCCGGTCAGAGATGGCCATTGCTGAGATCATCGTGTCCAGTGAAATTAGGTCTAATGGTTCATTGGGATTCTTTTTTTGGTCGGTTGGTTCATTGGGATTCAAGTGGGGCTTTCTTTTAGTTGAGTGGAGGTTGAGTCATTGACAATCAGACACAGGAAGATCCCAACTTTAGTGATACGACCGCGTGTTTTTTAGCATCAATTTGTTGCTAAGTGCATCAAGCACAAGCAAATGGTGGAAGAGGACTTTAGGTATGACTTAGAGATTTATCTACCACCTGTTGGGGTATCTCTCTCTTTGAGACAAACTATCTATGTTAAGGGTGTCAAAACTTTTTGCATTTGTTGGGTTGTGATATATGTTTACATGGGAAGATCGAGATGAAATTTTAGCGAAGATGGTTGATGGAGTCTGGAGAAACATGTGAGGGGGATAAACCAGACATTGTTCTGTTGTGTGAGGCTGCTAGTGACTTTACTTGGGATATTGCGGTGGAGAAAAAATTCATAACTCCGGTGTGGAAGAGCAATCCATGGTATGGTGTGGAATATGAAAATGGTACCTCTTAGATTTTGTGTAATTTAACTGGTGATGGCCTTTGCTGGCGTCATACTTACGGAGGTATCTGATTGAATTGGAGCTTTTGCTGTACTGTCACAAATTCTTTCCGCTTTGATCACATTTCCCTGTTCTCTCGGCTTATGTGTTCAGTGAATAACTGGTCATAAGATGGGCGCGCTTGTGTTTGTCCTCTTTCCAGGTACATAGTTTTATGAGTAAATGATCTATGGGATTAAAAGGGTGCCAAAATTTATAGCAACTTATACAGTGAATTGCAGTTGATTGTCTTCAATTGCATCCAGTCATTGTCACCTTCTTGTATGAAGTTCTTATAAAATCTTCCCTGTGCTTCAAGTAATGAAGGTTTGATTAACAAAAGCAGATGGAGGACCCAGCAGATTCTGTCAAGGGAAAAGCTAACCAAGTGGAAATTGAGATTCCATCTGTTTCTGGAGCTATTCATGACCATCCAACTCCTCTGCGACCTTGTGATCTTGTCTGTGCGTTTTCCAAGCTAGAAAATGATGAAGAAGCATCTAATCGCCGATCAAAGTCATTGACAAAACTTTGTGGACTAATGATTGTATACATGATAGTTATGTTCGTCGAGGTCGTAGGTGGCATCAAAGCCAACAGTCTTGCAGTTCTCGCCGATGCAGGTCACCTGCTCACTGATATCGTCGGGTTATCAGTCTCTCTTTTTGCAGTGTGGGCATCTAGTTGGAAGGCAACATCACAGTATTCTTTTGCATTTAACCGCCTAGAAGTCTTGGGTGCACTTCTTTCAGTGCAACTTATCTGGCTGGTTTCTGGTCTCCTACTATACGAAGCAGTTGACAGAATTCGTCACAAATCTGAGATGGTGAATGGAAAGCTCATGTTCTATATTGCAGCATTTGGATTTATAGTAAACTTCATCATGGTCACGTGGCTTGGACATGATCATTCGCATCATGGATGTGATCATCATCATCATCATCATCATCATCATCATCATCAACATGATGATGAGGATGAGGAAGAGGAATTGCGTGCATTAGCTGCTAAAGAACACCACGAAACAAATCTTTCAGTCTCCACTCCCTCAGCAAAGGCCAAGATTCTGAATATAAACCTTCAGGGGGCCTACTTGCATGTCATTGCTGACCTCATTCAATCGGTCGGGGTGATGATTGCAGGAGCCATCATATGGGTGGCGCCACAATGGAAAGTGGTGGATTTGATGTCCACTCTAATTTTCTCTGTTCTTGTTCTTACCACTACTCTGTCCTTGCTTAAGAATGTATTTTGTGTTTTAATGGAGGGAACACCCAGGGGAATTGATGTTGAGAGTCTCGAGGATGGTTTGAAGCGCATAGAAGGAGTTTACGACGTTCATGACCTACACGTATGGGCGATAACACCTGACAAGATTGCCTTGTCTTGCCATGTTGTGGCCGAGTCCGGGGTTAGCTCTGGCAAGATTGTTCAGAGCATCAGGGTATATTGTGAAAGAACTTACAGTATTCATCATGTCACTGTACAGGTGGAATAGTTTTGCCACATCTCTTTCCCCTAAATGTCATGCGATCTTCTGCGAACTCCAGCAAACTGGACTTATATGGAGACTTTTACTTTGATCATTCACCTGGTTCGTTATAATTGTAAAGTAACGACCTCAAACCCAAAAAAGGACATGACATCCGAGCGCGTCTTCAATGAATCAACTGCATATGGCTAGTCAGTTTCATTACTCAACAGTAATAACCCACCTTCTTGCTTTTATTCCCAGAAAGGGAGTTGAACGTAATTATTGTCCATAGAAGTATCAGCACCGACAAGTTGTGAAACACTTGCCAGCCACAACGATGTGGCGATAATGTTAAACGCAACTAAGTAGAAAATGGCAAGAAAGTGGAAGCTCTTTTTATTGTACAGATCAAAAACCGTGGAAGAAAGTCAGCGAGGCCGAAATGGACGCACTGGTTTGTGTAACCGATAGCCACGTCTGAACAACTTTATTCCGAGAAAGGGAGTTGAACGTAATTAACCAGCCCTGAGTTCATTTAGCAATCAGAAGAGAAAGTTAGGTTAGTTTTGGGAACGTCTCAAAATAGTTTAAAGTCGTTAGAAAAGCTATGCGGATCTTAAAAGACGCAAGTAAAAATTTAGCATGGGGGATCCTGTATTATTAAAAGTTTCTCCTATGAAGGGTGTAATGCGATTTGACACGTGGGAAATTGAGTCCAAGATATGCGGGACCATTTTTTATCTTAGAAAAGATTGGTGAAGTCGCTTATCAACTGGCTTTGCCATCGGCTCTATCGGGTGTTCATAATGTGTTTCATATCTCTTTGTTGCGGAAATATGTGTCAAATCCTGAACATGTGCTAAACTTTACTCCATTGAGATTACATGAGAACTTGAGAGCAACCTATTCGCATCATCGGTAAAAAGGACAGGATGTTGCAGCGACGAACTATAAGGAGATACAATAGCAAAACCACACCAAGAGAGAGGTCACTTAGGAACTTGAGGAGGAGTCAAGACATAAATATCCTCATTTGTTTGAAAGTTGAGGTAAATTCAAGTTTTGATGATGAAATTTCTTGTAAGGAGGGTACAATGTATTATTTGACTTTTCAAAGGATTTTTTTAATAAAAAAAGAAATAAAAAGGGTTGAAAAGTCAAGATAAAGTAAAAAAAGCGGCTTAGCTCTTTTAAAGGAGCTCGAAGCAATTTGGGAGAGGGAGAAAAAGAAGAGATGGAGAGAGAAAGGAGAAAGAAGAAGAAGGAAAAAGAAGGGGGTTTGGCATGTGCACGCCGCAAATGCCTCGCCAAGGCAACTCAACTACATAACCCAACACTCGGATTGCGAGATCAACGGTTTGAGCAATGTATGTTATTTGGTTTTGGGGCATTCCAAGTGAGTAGTACTGATGTCTTCTTTGGTTTTGTGAAACTCATATACTGAAGTAATAGTAACTCAACATAGACTTATGTATGGAAGTGAGAACCTATTTGTTGTATGAAACTAGATAGAGTGTCCAGTACTTTTCAGTTATGGGTTAATTTGATAAACCTTTCTTGAAGGGTTATGGAGGCTATTTTGGTACATTTAATTTATGTGATAACTATTGAAATATGATATGTGTTGTTTTGAGAAAAACCAATTGTGATGTGAATGGGTAAATGATTAAGTGTTATACGATAACAAAATTTCATGTGAGTCACCTCTAGAGCCTTGTAGTTAAGGGCTAAATGCTACATGGCGACTTGAGTCACTTGGGAGCCATCTCTAGGGCCTTGCATTATTGACATACGTAGTAAAAGACTAAGTGCTACACGATAACATAATTTTATAAAAACCACTTCTAAGACTTCGTACTATTGTTATATGTAGGGCAAAGACTAAGTGCTATACAATAACGTAAATTCATGGGAGTCACCTCTAGAACCTTGAGTTAGATATTGAGCATGAAATGAATTGTTAATATGAGATAGGACGAGTTCAATTATTGAGCCAAACTAATAATGCATGTTTTGATATTAAGGATGAATGGCAAATTCTACTATTTGATGTAGCCAGATTGAAGTAAGATACAATGCATTTTATTCGTGCAGGTTATTATATTTTGGTTTGACATTAATGAGCCTTGTCTTTGAGTTTTGAATGTATAATGTGGAGGTTTGATATGCTTATATGATATATAATACTCACTAAACTGTGATTGCTCATTCCACTCATGTTTCATGTTTCAGGTCCCAAGGTTTGTAGCAAGTAGAACGAGAGCATTACTGGGAAACTTTTGAGAGTTATATTTTGAGGTATGGCTTAAGGAGTTGTTTATATAATTGTTATAAATTATTGGGTTGGCTGAGTTTTGATTGTACATATTATTTGTGGTGGACTATAGAAACTTTGACATTGTGACCAATTTGTTAGTTTATCTAATATGTATATATGTTGGATATATACATTTCATATCAAGTAGTTGGTTATATTTGAGGCTGCGTCTTTCGTGTGGAAGGACGGACGAAGGACGGCCATGTCATCCCATTTTCTTGTAGTTTCGGGGTGTGACATCAGCGACATTAATTGTGGTCCCTTGAGCAGGAAGCGTAGTAGCAGCAGCTTCCTGAGTTGCCAATCCCTTTTTGCTTATGATGTGGTAGATCTCTGTCAAAATTGTCTGAAATGCCTTCTCAATGTTTGTTGCGTCCAATGCTGAAGTCTCAAGAAATGAAAGACCCTCCTTCTCAGCCAAGGCTTGACCATCGTCCCCCAGGACAGCACTTAAAATGGTTCAAATCAGACTTGTTCCCAGCCATCATAATAACTATGTTAGAATCCGCACGGTCCCTCAGCTCCCGAAGCCACCTCTGGACATCGTCAAAGGTTTGCCTCTTTGTTATGTCATGCACTAGCAGAGCTCCCACTGCTCCCTGTAGTACGCACTGCTAATGGCTCGATATCGCTCCTGAGCAGCAGTGTCCCATATTTGTGCCTTGACGGTCTTTCCCTCAACCTGAATTGAAAGGCATACTTCATCCGTCGCACTAGAACCAGATAGAAAATCCAAGGCTCATACATCACATTGCCATCAAGTACTTTACACATCTAGTTGTCGTTTCTTTTCTTACAAATTAAAATTATTACCATTTCACACAGTGTCTGATCAGCAGGCATGGTGCCAAACAAAAAGAGTACCAGTCATCAATTAACCCTGCTTTCTCATCCAAAAACATATGTCTACCCCACTTGAGACCTTGCTCAGCAGCGTAAATGCATTTACTTTCAAGAGAGCCCTCAATCAAAGTTACAGAACTGAATTCTTTCGCAATACCGGGAGAATAGAAGAGGATTTCAAACTTCGCTATGGGTTTAGAAGTTAACATCTACTAACTTCTACTAACATGTACACCATAGTAACTCCCAAGTTCCCAGAAACTGCAGATCCCGACAGCGGGCCATCACATACAGAAAGAAGGGAAGGACACGCCCAGCAGTTCTAAGTGGCAAGATCAATCAAACAAAATTGGATCAAGAGAAGAACCAGACTTCTATTTCAACTTTTACCAGAAGGAATGGAATGAAATGCCCATCATCCCCAGAAATTCGTTCCAACCTTTTCGAAACGCCATCTTCAAACTCTCTCTTCGAAAGAGGAGCAAATTTGGCCATGGAAACCAGAAATCTAGATGATCTGAAGACACTTGATTTCTTTGGTATCTTCTGTGAATCCTTCCGAATCGCCCTTATCCATCGAAAACTCTTCGCCACTAAGCTCTTACCCACATGCTCTCTTCTCTCCTTCCTTTTCATGGCTCAAACTCCAGTCTTCCTGCTTCTGTACTCTAAATCAAGCCTCCTAAACTACTTCAATCACAGCGGCAGAAACTCCGATCTTGCTTATTGGGTCTTCCTGATAGCTTACTACTTGATCTTATTGCTCTTCCTGATATCAGCGATCGTGTTCATGGTCGCATGGATTTACACTCATCCCCAAGGAGATCGGCTTCAAGAAAATGGCACGTGTGGTCCCGAAACTTTGGAAGAAATTAATAGTCACATTTATATAGGCTAACGCCATGCTTTTAGCTTACCATGTTATCGCGTGGTCGGCTTTGAATCTGCAGGTCATCATCGAGAATATGTTTCTTTGGGCTGTTCTATCGACTGCATACACCGTAGGGTTCTTGTATATAATCATGGTTTGGAACATGGCTAATCTTGTTTCTGTGCTAGAAGATGTTTATGGAATAAAAGCCACAACGAAGAGTAATGCTTTGGTTGAGCATAACATTGGGACCGTGGTATTCATCTTCTTTGTGATTGCTTACTTGGAAAAAGTCCTAAACTTATTGCATTGGTACCAATTCAATCCTAAACTTTTCAATTTGATTAATTTAGTCCTAAAC
Organism: Eucalyptus tenuipes; assembly: GCA_014182365.1. Classification (NCBI taxonomy): domain Eukaryota; kingdom Viridiplantae; phylum Streptophyta; class Magnoliopsida; order Myrtales; family Myrtaceae; genus Eucalyptus; species Eucalyptus tenuipes. Next base: position 22,040,048 of record CM024538.1, on the reverse strand, counting down.
CTTTTAATATTAGTACAAATTCAGTCTATCCGACCAATTTTGGCCGGTCGACGCTGACGTGGATATCGGTCGGTGGCTGAACGTTGACGTGGCAATTTTTATGATTTTTTCGAATTTTGATTAATTTTTTTCTTGTTCCTTTTCTTTTCCGGCGGTGGCCGGCGAGAGTCGTGGCCCTCACTCGACCTCTCCCAAGGCCACCGGTGAGGCGACTTCGCCTTGATCTGGGCGAGGCCAGCCTCACCCACAGCCGGCGAGGCCATGGCAGCCATCGCCAGGGTAGAGGCGAGGGCCGTGAAGCCCTCACCAGCCGCCGATGAAGGTCGCGGCCCTCGCTTGGCCTCGCCTAGGGTTGCAGGCGAGGCGGCTTAGCCCGATCTGGGCGAGACTGGCCTTGCCGCCATCGCTAGTACGCCGGCCTGGTGATGGCCGCCATGGCCTCGCCAGCTGCAAGCGAGGCCACTTTCGCCCGTGGCAAGGCTAGGGCGAGGCTCCTCGCCCGGATTCGGGCAAAGCCACCTCGCTAACCGCCCTAGGCGAGGTCGAGAAAGGGCCGCGACCCTCGCTGGCGGCTGGCGAGGGCTTCACGGCCCTCGCCTCCACCCCGGGATGGCCGCCATGGCCTCGCCGGTGGCCCTAGGAGAGGCCGGGCGAGGGCCGTGACCCTCACCGGCCACCGCCGAAAAGAAAAGGAAAAAGAAAAAAATTAATAAAAAATTTGAAAAAATCATAAAAATTACCACATTAGCATCCGGCCGACGTTTACATCAACGCGGGTCGGCCAAAATTAGCCGGATGGACTGAATTGGTACCAATATTAAAAGGTTTATGACTAAATTGGTCTAATTGAAAATTTTAGGACTGAATTGGTATCAATGTAATAGGTTTAGGACTTTTTTGGTACTTTTCCCTTGCTTAGTTGGATTTGATTCTGCAGCTACTGATCTTATTCTTCATTGTGTTCGATGTTGTTTTGAGAGAAAGAGTGCTTCGAATAGGAATCGGAGTGGCGTGCTTCTTGTTGATGTCAATGGTGATTCTCTTTGAATACGTCCGCCTGCAAGTCTAATGTTGGCCCCCAAGAGAATGTCGACAAGTCTTTCTAGGCGAGCGCCCCGTTTGGTTCGGCAAAGATTCGAGGGCTTTCGAGTGCCCATTGGGAAAAAATTTAGGTGTTTGGTTCAAAGTTTGGAGGTGTCTTAGCCAAATCTTTGGCATTTGAAATCTTTGAAAGCCCCAAAGCAGTGGGGGGACTGCTTTGGGCTTTTCAACATTTCGAAAATGCAAGTCAACCTCTACTATTCATCCGTTGACTTCTTTTTTTTTTTTTTAAACCGATCATCTTCCCCACACCCCAACCGCCGTTGATCGGCGACGAAGTTTCATAAGATTTTATTTTTATTTTTTAAAAAATAATAAAAACCCTTTGCAAATGTTGGGTTCACCTTTTTTTTTTTTGTCATTTTTATCTTTTGACAATCAATAGCCCAACTTTTTATCAATACACTAGAATGATCATTAATTAACGAAGATGATTAATACTACAATAATTAAAAAAAAATTATTCAAAGTTGAAAACAAACCTAAAAGAACCTTAGGCCAAAAGTTGAGCTTTGCATCTAATTTATAATCAAATTCTTTTAATATAATTTTTAAATAAATTTACTAATATATATCTTTTACATTACTCTCAATATGAAAATGTAAAAGGTTATATAGTAATTGTTTCTTTTTGCAATTTTAAAAATACTAAAACTAAAAACTTAATTTTTTGAGCTTTGAATCTAATCTATAATCAAATTCTTTTAATATAATTTTTAAATAAATTTACTAATATATATCTTTTACATTACTTTCAACATGAAAATGTAAAAGGTTATATAGTCATTGTTTCTTTTTGCAATTTTAAAAATACTAAAAAAAAATTTAATTTTTTGAGCTTTGCATCTAATCTATAATCAAATTCTTTTAATATAATTTTTAAATAAATTTACTAATATATATCTTTTACATTACTCTCAACATGAAAATGTAAAAGGTTATATAGTCATTGTTTCTTTTTTGCAATTTTAAAAATACTAAAACTAAAAAATTTAATTTGGTCACACTAAAGAGCTTTTCAAATATATGTTTACCAAACAGTCTTTCATTTCCCTAAAACACTTTTTAGTTATAGTTTACCAAACAGTAAGTATTTAAAACCTCTTTACACGCCAGGTATTTGCATTCTCCCAAGGGCATTTCCCCAAAGCTGAACCAAACGGGCCCTGAGCACCTCCAGCCGTGTCTCGAAGAGTGTGCACCTTTGAAGATCCATGGTGATGTTGAGATTATTTAAACCTTGTATTACTTCACAGGAAAATTGAAAGTGTGCTGGTCCAATTACGTGTATTTTTCATTGGTGATATGAATTGAATGCAACATGTTTATGATGTACATGCCTTGAGCAATCGATTGACTTCTATCATGCCCTAAAAACATAGGCATCCGTTGGATTGGTCTATATATCTTTCACGAACCAATGGCTTCATTTATTGCAGTTGTAACTACAAACTAATATTGGTATGTATAATTAACTAATTTCTCGATTGTCAAGGTCATTTTAAGGGGAAATGAGCGGAGTTTCTGAGAGAATTCATAATTTACTTATATTGCTCGTTGTACACTATAAATATTTATAAATCTTTGGCAAGTCTTCCGAAATAGTTTCGATCTAGATAAGCATTTGTTTCTCGAGAGACAAACTACAGAGAGGTTGACTTGGCTGCATGCACTAAGTCAATTGAAGAAGACTTCGTCGCTCTCACTACTAGGGAACCTTGGCCCGCAGGGTTTGTCGTGTCTCTTTTTAAATGGAAAGGCATAGCCAACTTTGTCTTTCCCCCCAAATCGCACGCTCGAAGACGACGCAGATACATTCCAACTTTGAGAGGAAGCTAATAATTGATATCATGATGTATATAGTTTCAAACATAGCACATTTACAATGCCATCCGCATGATAATTACGTAATGTTAAACTATAATTGGTTTGTTTTACATGCATTAATTCATGAATACAGCACTCTCATGTATATATAATTGGTTTGTTTTAGCGAAGATGGTTGATCGAGTCTGGAGAAACATGTGAGGGGGATAAACCAGACATCGTTCTGTTGTGCAAGGCTGCTAGTGACCTTACTTGGGTTATTGCGGTGGACAAAAGATTCATAACTCTGGCGTCGAAGAGCAATCCATGGTATAGTGTGGAATATGAAAATGGTATCTCTTAGATTTTGTGTAATTTAACTGGCAATAGCCTTTGCTAGTGTCATGTGTACGGAGGTATCTGATTGAATTGAAGCTTTTGCTGTAGTGTCACAAGGTCTGTCCACAAATCTGGAAACTTGCATATTTCTGCTACGCTGTCGGTGCTGTGGATCCTAAATTCCCGCCAATTTCAGAATTGATCCAGATAGATTTTTACCGATCCTTCCCGAGGATGGTGTTCGCAGGCCCTTCCTCTCCAGCCAGCACTGATTCAGACACCAAGAGTGTCGGGAAGATGAGTAATTCGCTTTTGTGAGCACGATCTGACCGAGCTGCATCTTTTTTCATTAAAAACTCGATGGAATTAATGATATTTCTATCGGATTGCAGACAGGTTCTTGCCCATTGTTGCCGAGAATGGTGTTTGCAGGGCCTTCCTCTCCAGTCAGCACCAATTCAGACACCAAAAGTGGAGGGATGGTGAGCAGTTCGTTTTTGTTCGCAGGGCCTTCCTCTCCAGCCAGCACCGATTCAGACACCACGACTGGAGGGATGGTGAGTAGTTCGTTTTTGTGAGCATGAGCTGGCCAAGCTGATTCTGTAGTCCTTTCGTTTTCCTTCTGTTTATGATTGTTCGTAAGGTGTTATTCAGGGCTCTTGATTGTTGTTTGATCTTGCACCCTTCTTTCCTTTTGTTTCCTCCCCACTTTTGGATTCTGTGTATTTAGGGGCTCGTTTCGATCAGGTCAAAGATGGCCACTGCTGAGATCATCGTGTCCAGTGAAATTAGGTCTAATGGTTCATTGGGATTCAAGTGGGGCTTTGTCTGAGGATCGAGTGGAGGTTGAGTCGTTGACAATCAGACACTAGATCCCAACTTTAGCGACACGACCACGTGTTTTAGTATTAATTGGTTGCTAAGTGCATCAAGCACAAACAAATGGTGGAAGAGGACTTTTAGGCACGACTCAGATTTGTCTACCACCTGTCGGTGCATCTCTCTCTTTGAGACAGATTATCTATGTTAACGGTGTTCAACTTTGTGCATTTATTGGATTGTGATATCTGTGACATGGGAAGATTGAGTGGAAATTTTAGCAAAGATGGCTGATGGAGGCTGGAGAAGCATGTGAGGGGGATAAACCTGACATCGTTCTATTGTGCGAGGCTGCTAGTGAGTTTATTTGGGATATTACAGTGGAGAAAAACTTCACAACCCTGGTGTGGAAGAGAAATCCATGGTTTAATAAGGAATATGAAAACGGTATCTCTTAGATTTTGTGTATTTTAACTGGTAATGGCCTTTGCTGGCGTCATGTTTACGGAGGTATCTGATTGAATTGGAGCCTTTGCTGTACTGTCACAAATTCTTTCCACTTTGATCGCATTTCCCTGTTCTCGGCTTACGCATTCAGTGCATAACTGGTCATAAGATGGGCGTGCTTGTGCTTGTCCTCTTTCCAAGTACATGGTTTTATGAGTAAATGATCTATGGGATAAAAATGAGCACCAAAATTTATAGCAACTTATACAGTGAATTGCAGTTGATTGTCTTCAATTGCATCCGGTCATAGTACCCTTCTTGTATAAAGTTCTTTTAAATCTTCCCAGTGCTTCAACTAATGAAGGTTTGATTAGCAAAAGCAGATGCAGGACCCGGCAGATTCTATCAAGGGAAAAGCTAACGAAGTGGAAATTCAGATTCCATCTATTTCTGGAGCTATTCATGACCATCCAACTCCTCCACGACCTTGTGATCTTGTCTGTGCCTTTTCCAAGCTAGAAAATGATGAAGCAGCCTCCAATCGCCGATTAAAGTCATTAACAAAACTTTGTGGACTAATGATTCTATATATGACAGTTATGTTCGCCGAGGTCATTGGTGGCATCCAAGCCAACAGTCTTGCAGTTCTCGCCAATGCAGGTCACCTGCTCACTCATATCGTCGGGTTATCATTCTCTCTTTTTGCAGTGTGGGCGTCAAGTTGGAAGGCAACATCACAGTACTATTTTGCATTTAACCGCCTAGAAGTTTTGGGTGCACTTCTTTCAGTGCAACTTATCTGGCTGTTGTCTGGTCTCCTACTATACAAAGCAGTTGACAGACTTCTTCACGAATCTGAGATGGTGCATGGAGGACTTATGTTCTATACTGCAGCATTTGGATTTATAGTAAACTTTATCATGGTCATGGGGCTTGGACATGATCATTCGCATCATGAATGTGATCATGCTGATCATCATCATCATCATCATCAACATGATGGTGAGGGCGAGGAAGAGGAATTGTGTGCATTAGCTGCTAACGAGGACCACGAAACAAATCTTCCAGTCTCCACTCCCTTAGCAAAGGCCAAGATTCTGAATATAAACCTTCAGGGGGCCTACTTGCATGTCATGGCTGACCTCATTCAATTGGTGCAGGTGATGATTGCAGGAGCCATTATATGGGTGGCACCAGAACTGACAGTGGTGGATTAATGGATTTGATGTCCACTCTCATTTTTTCTGTTCTTGCTCTTGGCACTACTCTGTCCTTGCTTAAGAATGTAATTTGTGTTTTAATGGAGGGAACACCCAGGGGAATTGATGTTGAGGGTTTCGAGGATGGTTTGGAGCGTATAGGAGTTCATGACGTTCATGACCTACACGTATGGGCGATAACATCCAGCAAGATTGCCTTGTCTTGCCATGTTGTGGCCGAATCTGGGGTTAGCTCTGGCGAGATAGTTCAGAGCATCAGGGTGTACTGTGAAAGAATTTACAGTATTCATCATGTCACTGTAAAGGTGGAATAGTTTTGCCACATCTCTCCCCTAAATGTCATATGATCTAGGGGTGTGCAATTGGACTGGATTTACCCAGGAACCGACCCGAATCACCTGGAAAATAGGTCCGGGAATAGGTTCCTGTTTGAACCGGTCCCATTTTTTGGAAACTGGTTGAAACCGGTTTGGTTCCCAATTCCTAGTGAAGGCCCAGCCGGGAATCGGACATATTAGAGTGGTTTTGGAACTGATTTTTACTAGTGTTAAAAAAAGATCTATTGACCATTTTAGATAAATAAACAACTTCCTATATAGTTGTGGGAATGAGATTAATATTAAACTCATGTCTACTATTAATGTTTATGTAATGTTAGGATTTTTACTTTGCCTTGTGATGTTTATTTATAATAATTAGCCTTGTGAATTCTTAATTTTTTATTTAGTCAAAAAGTTTATGTATTTTTTGATTTCATGTGCTTAATATTTTAATACAAATTAAGAGGATTACGTTATTATTTTTTCGTATATTTATATAAAATTCGAAGCCGTATAGGATATCGAGCGGTTACAAAATAGGTTTTAGTGCAAACAAGATAGACCCAGAACTGGACCAGAAAAACATGAGAGATTTCAAAACACATCCAATGTAAACAAGCTAGTATAGAGGTTCCAAAAAAGAACCGGTTATAACAAGATAGGATACAAGTTCAACTCTGGAACCTACCCACTCTGGAAGCGATTACCTCCAAACGATCTTCTGCGAACTTCAGCATGGAGAGTTTTACTTTGATCATCATAGAGTAATGACCTCAAACCCAAAAACGAAAGACACATAACATCCGAGCGCATCTTCAATAAATCACCTGCCTATGGCTAGTCAGTTCCATTACTCAACAGTAATAACCCAATTTCTTGCTTTTATTTCAAGAAAGGGAGTTGAACGTAATTATTGTCCATAGAAGTATCGGCACCAATAAGTTGTGAAGCACTTGCCAGCCACAATGATTTGGCGATGCTGTCAAATTCAATTAAATAGAGAATGGCAAGAAAGTGGAAGCTCTTTTTATTGTACGGATCAAAAACCGCGGGAGAAAGTCAGCGAGGCCGAAAGGGACACACTAGTTTGTATAACGGATAACCACGTCTGAACGACTCTATGTCGGGCCACCCATTGGACAGTCTCCACCTAACCAAATTGCTGCATTTTACTCTTACTGAAAATGACAAAAAGAATAAACAAAGTATCGCCTCTTCAGAAGCTAAAAATACCGTTCATCAGGTCTGGTCACACCTCAACAAAGTAAAAAGAAAAATAAAACGGGGGAGGAGAAAAGAGCACCACAAATATTCTACAAATGTCTCGTTGACCCAAAAGAAAATGGGTTCAAATCTAAGCTGCTGGGGTTAATTACCACTCAAATTTTGTCTCCTGAATCACAGTGTTGCCTTAAGTAGAACAACAGCCTCTCTTGTTGGCATTCCCTGAGGCATCAGCGACATTAATTGTGGTCCCTTGACCAGGAAGCGTAGTAGCAGCAGCTTCCTGAGCTGCCAATGCCTTTTTGCTTATGATGTGGTAGATCTCTGTCAAAATTGTCTGAAACGCCTTCTCAATGTTTGTTGCGTCCAATGCTGAAGTCTCAAGAAATGAAAGACCCTCCTTCTCAGCCAAGGCTTGACCATCATCCCCCGGGACAGCTCTTAGGTGGTTCAAATCAGACTTGTTCCCAGCCATCATAATAACTATGTTAGAATCTGCATGGTCCCTCAGCTCCCGAAGCCACCTCTGGACATTGTCAAAGGTTTGCCTCTTTGTTATGTCATAAACTAGCAAAGCGCCCACTGCTCCCCTGTAGTACGCACTGGTAATGGCTCGATATCGCTCTTGACCAGCAGTGTCCCATATTTGTGCCTTGACGGTCTTTCCCTCAACCTGAATTGAAAGGCATACTTCATCTGTCGCACTAGAATCAGATAGAAAATCCAAGGCTCATACATCACACTTTACAAACCCATATCAACATTGATTATTTGTAGGGCCATCAAGGACTTAACTAAACATCAAGTGATCGTTTCTTTTTTCTTACAAATTAAAATTATTACCATTTCACACGGTGTCCGATCACCAGGCATGGTGCCAAACACAAAGAGTACCCAGTCATCAACTAACCCTGCTTTCTCATCCAAAACTTACAATGTCTACCCCACTTGAGACCTTGCTCGGCAGCGTAAATGCATTTACATTCGCGAGAGCCCTCAATCAAAGTTACAGATGTGAATTCTTTCAAATAAAATCAGCTAATTTAACTTTAATGCTATGACAAAATGACCGAAATCTGAATGCAATACCGGGAGACTAGAAGAGGAGTTCAAACATGGCCACAAGTTTAGAAGTTGACATCTACAAACTTTTACCAATATGGACACCATACTAACTCCCAAGTTCCCATAAACTGCAGAGCCCAACAGCAGGCCATCACACACAGAAAGAAAGCGAGGACAGACCCACCAGTTCTAAGTGGCAAGATCAATGAAACAAAATTGGATCAAGAGAAGGACCGGACTTCTATTTCAACTTTTAACCAGAAGGAATGGGATGAAATGTTCCAGTTAAATAACCAAACACCATAACATTTGTCGCACTATGTATGAAGCCATCCATCTCCTTTTGCCAACCCCCCCCAAAAAAAAAAAAAAAAAAAACCACACGCACACGCACAAAAAAAAAGAAAAAAAAAAAGACAAGTTATAACATTAAATAACCCCAACACTCCCCCACCCACCCCATCCCCACCAAAAGTAAAGGTTTCTAATTTTCCACCCAAGTCTTGCCTTTGGAATCAACGAATTTCAGGTTGCAGTAATTCGATAAATAAATGGAGACCAAAATTTGTTTGCTGATCATCAGGATCTAGATCTAGCATAAAAAAACAGGAAAAGCAGAATTCCTTCAGTGGATAAACACAAAAATTTCATAACACAGCCATGTCTGCAGCACGCGTTGTAATATTGATAGACAAGCACGGGTAAGATCCTAAATATTGATGCAATAGCCAGCAATTCACAGAATGAGAGAAAACAATGAAATACTGTATATAAATCTGCTAAGATTACTTCCATATAATTTAATAATACCAAGAAAGCATGTCTTTTTTCCCATTTACATTATGAACTGTTAATATAATAATTCAAAAGGGCAATCAAAATGAAGCAAGAGCTAAAATCAATAGGCAGTGCAAATAGAAGAAGAAGCAGAAGAAGAGGAAGAAGAAGCATTAGCTAGATCAATTTTCAATGCACCAAGGAAGTCAATCAAATGATCGGACAAACACAACTAGCCAGGATAACGTAACCGACGACCGAAGTGGAAAGAGAAGCCAAAGTTCACCTGCAGGGTTCTCGTCGCGAACTCAACGCCGATGGTGGACTTAGATTCCAGGCAGAACTCGTTCCTCGTGAACCTCGAGAGGATGTTCGATTTGCCGACGCCGGAGTCCCCGATCAAGACGATCTTGAACAGGTAATCGTACTCGTGATCCACCCGGTTCGCCATCCCCCGATCGTCCCTAAAAAGAACCAAACCTAAACACCAGATTCGGACCGACGCGGAATTCAGCACCGAAGCAAACAGACGCGACCAAAATCCAACGCGCGAACGCACGGCGCGAACGAAACCCGAAGACGCACTTACGCGACAGATCGGCACGCCCTCGAGAATCGGATCGAATGGGCCCGCCCCGGATCGCGCGGGGGAGCTCGAGACGAGAGGGAGTGGACGGGAAGCCGCGATTCGACGAGGCTGGAGAAGGGGAGAATCGGGGACGCCGGAGGCGGGGGGCGGGGGCGATCGGCGATTGACGACGGAGGAGGAGGAGGAGGCGATGACGGGGGGCGTTTGAAACGGGGACGAGGATTTGCAGGGGGAGATTCGTATTATTTCTCTGGGAGTTTCTTCCCGGGGGGGGGCGGACGGCGTCGTTCCGGGTCGTCCACCAATCGAGTCCTCAATAATTGTCAAACATGTGATGGGCGAGAGAGATGCTGGCTGGCTGGGAAGAGAGAGATGACGGTGGGTGCGACGGGCGGTTGGTGCTCTCCACGCCGGCCGATGTTTTATTGCTTATTCCATCTCCAATCCCTCTTTTGAGTGGTCGAGGGATAGATGGATTCGGTCTTCGTTATGTAAAGTCGAGATTCGAATCACTTGCATAATTTATCCGGACCATTCTTTAAAAATATGTATTTTATGTATTGTCTGATAATTATTGAGAAAATGTCACAAATGGTTCCTGAACTTTTATCAATGTTGATTTCATCCCCGAACTTTCGATTTCTTCATTTGGTCCCCGAACTTTCATCTAATGTTCAATTTCATCTCTGACTATTTGAAAATTGACCAACTTCGTCATTCCATTAGTTATAGTTAACCGAATTGGCTTACATGACTTTTAGTCTCTTAAATATGAAATAAAAAAGGACATGTGGAATATCCACATGGAAATTACATTTAAAATATGTCAAATTGTGGCCACCATCCAAAAAAGAGATACAAAACCACTTATTATCTCTATTTTTGTGATTGGTGTTCTCATCTTTAGCTGACTCCTAATTTGTTTTCCTTTTTTAAGATATATATTGACTCATAATTCTAATAATCCAACTTAGTTCCACGTCATCAATTAATGCTCCATGTCAGATTTGAACAAACAGAATGACTAGATGGAACATTTATTAATAGTTTAGGGACCAAATTGAGCAAATCGAAAACTCAGGAATGAAATTGAACATTAGATAAAAGTTCAAGAATCAAATTGAGCAAATCGAAAGCTTAGGGATGAAATTGAACATTAGATAAAAATTCAGGGACCATTTGTGATATTTTCCCATAATTATTTGAAATATAAAAGAAAATTCGATAGAGAATTTTTGAATGTTTAAAGAGCTCCAATTCAAAAAAAAAAAAAAAAAAAAGAGCTCCAATTACTTTTTTATGTAACAAAAAAAGTAGCATCTAAGATGCTCCAATACTTCTTTTTAAATGACTTATGGGATGTGCATTGTCATCACTTGGAACCTTCATCGGCATATAAAAGGGACATCTTATTCCCATTGATTATGTCAAAATTAATGTATCAGTAATCTCGGACGTTGTCTTTATTGGCTTGATCATTGGCCTCACATATTCGACAATAGCCCCGTCGAGTTCACATGAAAGGAAGCAAGAAACCGAAGGAAAAGGAGAAGATAATTTGTGGGAGAATTTTCTATATTGATTCAATATATGACTCCATATTATAGTACAAAGTGTGTATAAGAAAAAGCAAATGATGTATCCTATAAATTAAATCAAATATTAGATTAATCTCGATTGATTATGTATATTTATCTCAATCCAAAAGGATATTGAACAATTCACATATATCTTCCAACAGCACACTTGATTGACTAGTAATACGGGTGAGTACAACAACAAAATCGAATCAGCCATTTTTTAGCAATTCCCGATTTCTAAAATTTGGAACTAGTCATAAGTTTGATTTCTAATTCTAGGTGTGCACCCATCCACCTAGACTCCTTGGGCTAGACCAAATTATTATTATTATTATTATTATTATTATTATTATTATAAAACATGTCTCAAAACCTAATTTCTCATTCTCTTGTCGCTCAACCATATTGGCTCTTGCTCAATCTCTTCCTCTCACTTCTCATTTTTAGTCTCATGTGGTCACATCACGCCTTCCTCAGTCCCTCTTGCTCACTCGGTTTGAGGATTCTCACTTCTTGCTCTCAATCTCATGCGGTCATACGTCTCCCTCATTTGGTGTTTGTTCTCTTGCACACATTTTCCCTTAATTTTCTTAGAACAAAAATTTCAAAGAAGATTGGGAATCCTAGAGAGCGTTATTCCTGGTCAATGAAGAAGCAAGGGGTGAGAGAGCCGGAAGGAGGTCCATGTCTATTTTATGGGGATGTTCTAGAGAACAAGAATGTGCTAGTTAATGAGACATGGGAAAAAAAAAGAATAATGATATTCTTGCTGGTTCCTAAACCCATCCAAAAACTAGATCAGACTAGACCACTTCCAAAATGAGATAGGCCAGTTTTCGATTCTAAGTAGGAACTGATTCATATTGAAACCTATCATCCCCGATTAGTGGGCTATCCTTACATAAAAGAGCATGTAAGTCAGGTTAAAATGGATTAATCCAATATATAAACAACCAACAACAAACGTCCAAAATTTTGGCATATGATGTTTGAAATGGGAAGATTCGGGCTGTATTTCACAATATTCTTCTTATCTGTATGTACAGTAGATCGGGTAATATTCGGTGTGACTTCCACACATTTTAATTAATCCGCTTCTCGAGAGGGATGAGGCTCAATAACTTGATATGCTTAATGAGGTCGAGTCCATCAAAGGACAAGGTGACATGTGCAATACGAAGCAGTGAGATCCTCATCAATAGATTCATTTGTGCCCCCACCTCATCTCTCAAACTTTAACTGTTATAAGTGAGCGATGAAGGAATTTTCCAATGACTTATCAAAATATCCCACACCTTGGGAAGCTGAACATTTTGTATATTCATATTTTTGATAGACTAAATTAGATATTAGACGAGAAACAAAAAGATGAAGTCCAAGACATTTCTTTTCGCATTTTGCGATATATAATCAAATATATTCATTTTTTTTGTCCGCGTAATTTACGACTTTCGGGTTTCGGGAACCTATAACAGCTCATTAAATCTCAAAGTCCATTTGGACGAACTACAAAAAATAATTTCAATTGATAAATTCCACTTCATTACCTGATTGAAAATTTTAAAAATTAGAAATTCACGAAAAGCCAATTTTATGACAATAATCAATATATATATTCAAAAAAAAAAAAAAAAAACCCCAGATATATTTGGACCTTGAAATATTCCCCGTCTCCATATTGATCTAACGAGCCACTAGTGTTTCTTCCCGCAAGAAACTTCAATGGCGGGTCGACTGTTCTCGAAATCAAAGTTCCGATTTTTCGCCACTTCTCTCCTCCGAAACGTCAACCCATCTCCTCTTCGAGAATCCTCCCTGCTTCTGAAACCACGGCCTCAATTCTTGGAGCAATGTGCGGCCATGGACGCTCCTTGGGTGAGGCGATACCATGACGGGAGGCCGAGGGGACCCCTTTGGAGGGGCAAGAAGCTCATCGGGAAGGAGGCGCTCTTCGTGATCTCGGGACTGAAGCGGTTCAAAGACGACGAAGAGAAGCTCGAGAAGTTTATCAAGACCCACGTCTCGAGGCTCTTGAAGTTGGACTTGATCGCCGTCCTCACCGAGCTGGAGCGCCAGGAGGAGGTCTCTCTGGCTGCCAAGGTTTTGGCGTATTTTCCTCTCTGGGCATTCGCTTCTTCGGTTCTTTGGCAATTTCGGTTTGCTTAGGATATTCTGTATCAGCTGTTGGACTTACCCTGTACAAGTTATTTGGCCCGCAAGTTCTTTTTTATGCTGTTTCTATTGCCAAGCGATTGCATTGTATGTTTCTCGTATTCGGGCAGCGAAATGTTTTGCCTGCATAGCTTTGATTTTCTTCAACGTAGAAACTATCAAATCGTATAGAAAAGCAAAGGTACGCGGGAGGAGAAGTCCAGGACCGTCGCCTACTACTTGGTTGATGAAATGCTTGAATGATATATTTCTCCTGGAACTGAGATTAGACAGTGTTAGGGTTTAAAACTGATAAAATATTGATACTTTGTGATTAAGTCTTGTGATTGGGATTTTGCTGTGGTAATTTAACTTTGTTGCACTCCAAAGGCTGAAGATTGATTTGCTTAAATATACCTCTTCTTTTTATGTATTGGTCTGTTTTCCTCAGCTGCCACCGCTTGCGATATTGACAATGAGTTTATACTGTAACTAGTGTTTCACTGTTTTTCTTCCCTGCGAAGTTGTTAGGAATTATGTTCCTTTAATGAGTAGCCGGGTTGCTAATTGCAGCCTTGGTTCATTTTATAAATTTTTCAAGGGAATCTCAACAATCAGAAACTTCCAGTGTTTGTTTGATTTGCCAACCTTTCCAGCACTACTATGGCATTTATCTGTTGTGGCTCAAAAGCACCTTGTCGAAATGCAGGTGTTTGGGGTCATTCAAAAGCAAGACTGGTATAAGCCTGATGTGTTTCTTTATAAGGACTTAATTATTGCATTGGCAAGATGTAAAAAGATGGACGAGGCCATGCAATTGTGGGAAGCTATGAGGAAGGAGGAGTTATTCCCTGATTCTCAAACGTACACTGAAGTCATCAGGGGCTTTTTGAGGTATGGATCTCCAGCAGATGCAATGAACATATACGAGGACATGAAGCTGTCTCCAGATCCACCGGATGAGTTGCCATTCAGGATATTGTTGAAGGGACTCATACCTCATCCCCTTTTGAGGAACAGAGTCAAGCAGGATTTTGAGGAGCTCTTTCCTGAGCGGCATGTTTATGATCCTCCTGAAGAGATATTTGGTGTTCATTAAGGTTAGTCATTGATTATGTTCTTTCTCAGTATCATTAAGGTTTAGAAGATGCTGGCTGAAATTACAGATTTTGTGCTTAAATATGAGATGGGATTTCTCTTAGCTGTCAAGATGGTAATTGGACAAAGCAACGTACGATGCAAGTCTATATAGAGAAACAATGTGAGGAATTTGAGAAAAGTTCAAGAATCATAATGTCAATTGTTAAGTAATTCAAAAACTAAAAAAAATCGAAATGTGTAATTTGAAAATGGATCTTATTTTTATAGCATTGATGATGATTGAATTTGCATAATTTGTTGATACTGGGGAAGATACTTTCCCTAAAACACTCGGTAAAAGTTTCAAAGTTAAAGTAGAGAATGGACCTGCATGGTATTATTAGCCACTGTTTCATGTTTGAGGAGATTATGTGGATATCTAAAATTTCTTTTCACCGACAAATTTGGGTAGTGTGTTTCGCATTCTTTTGTTAATTTTATTATGGAATGGGCTGGTGCTGCTTAATACTTAAAAGGATATTCTGCTGCTTCAGTTCAAACCATTTTTTGCATAATAGACACGAACACAAGGTGTCAGGTGATGTGCACTTAGTTACCCCTGGTCCCGTGATTCGATAATTAAGATCAAGGCGTTATGAGTAGCATCTTCTTGCCCCCTTATGGATTAATTTTTGGTCTGACACTTCATGCAGGGATGCTTCACTTATCGTGTGGTTTCTTCATCTACAGTGTTGGAGCAAGGGCTGTCAGTATCTCAGTAATCATTGCTGCATCTTCGGGCAAGATCGCATTCGGTTATGACAAATGTTTTGGCGGATTCTGGAGAAAAACAGCACAGTTTTATAGAGAACAGAACAGTGAAGCCATTCGTGCCAGATCTCCCGATGCTTCTTTTTTACGTTTTTCAGAAATTGGTGATGTAAAAACTAGTGACATCAAGTCCGCCTTGTTTGAACTTCCAACTAGTGGAGTCTCTACTGATTAGTGGGAAGGAACTTCTTCTAGTGCCTGCCTGAGCACTGAGGGTCGATCGGGGATGTGCTTGTTGTTGAGAAAAATCACATTTGGCATGATTGTCTCTCTTCTTTCTCTTCTCTCTCTCTCTCTCTTTGGGTGGTGCCAATCGATTTGTCTGGGAGCGCCTGAAACCTTCCTGTCATTATTGTCTGTTGAATAGAAGGACTAAACATCGTGCGCTAAGAATCATATCGCCATAATGATCGGTCCACAAAGAAAGGGAAAAAGATGGGGCTGCAGGCTTGCCGTTTAGAATATAAGGGGCCAGTCGAGAGGCAGTCCAATCAAATTGAGAGGAGTGTTCCATTGGGCATGTGCTTTTGGGCTTTTCCTCGTGACATGATTTTTGCAGAATCATGGCCATCAATCTCATTATTATAGGGGTAATCAACAATTCTTTAATTTCACGGTGAACAAGCCTGGAGTGGTGCATAGGGCTGCGGGCTTTCGTTTTCAGTCTAACATGTCTTTGCAGAATATTGGTACATATTTTTGTATCATCAGAACTTTCCATCGAAGAGTGGGCGTGCCGGAGTGGTTATCGGGCATGACTAGAAATCATGTGGGCTTTGCCCGCGCAGGTTCGAATCCTGCCGCTCACGTTTCTTTCTCTTTTCTTTTCTATGATGCAATTCCCATCCTTTTCTTTCTTTTGTTCAATGGTTCAGTCATTTCCTTTGACTAAATTAAGTTCAATTTTTCTTTTTCCTTTTCTCGAATGCAATTCCCATCTTCTTCTTTTTTTTTTTTTTTGATTGAGTCATTTCCTTCGACTAATTTAAGTTCAATTTTTATCTTTTCTTTTCTCGAATGCAATTCCTATCTTCTTTCTTTTTTGGGTCATCATTCAATCATTTTTCCTTCAAGTAATCAAAGTTCGATTCTTTCTTTTGTTCAATGGTTCGGTCATTTCCTTAGATTAATTTAAGTTTAATTTTTCTATTTCCGTTTCTCGAATGCAATTCCCATCTTCTTCTTTCTTTTCTGGGTCGTTGTTCAATGATTCAGTCATTTCCTTCGACTAATTTAAGTTCAATTGTTATCTTTTCTTTTCTCGAATGCAATTCCTATCTTCTTCTTTCTTTTTTGGGTTATCGTTCAATCATTTTTTCTTCGACTACTCAAAGTTGGACGGGGGTGGTGGCTGTGAGCCAGTCTTTGGATTCTGTTCCCGTCGGCCCACGTTTGCTTTCCTTTCTTCTGATTCTCTCTCTCTCCCTGATCTGATTTCTTGTCCCATTCCTTTGACACAGGATTGGGACTTGGACTGCGACTCCACAATTCATTGATTCTCCTCCCTTTCCTAGTCTATTTTCTCGGCTTTGAAAATATATATATGGCATTCCATTATTCGCTCAGATGCTCGGTCCACCCAAAACGAAAGCCGACCCTTATCTTCCCCTCCCTCCATTGACCCTCTTCTACGGCTACTGTTCTCCGTTTCACGGTCTCCTATCGCCCAGCGTCGGTCTTCAGCTTCCAGGATCGATTTGCCATACAAAATCATCGTTTCTCCTTTACTTTCCGCAACCCCTTTTCATTTTATCTCGTAAAATCTCTGCAGAGAGCACGAGTCCAGCGGTGATTTCTGGTCGTTGCTCTTCTACACATCATCATCCGTCCGTATTGCAAGAACGATTTGGTTATCGCTCACCTGAAGTCCAAATCGTGGATGACTTTGTTCGCTCCGTGGCATCTTGGCATGTCCGCACGCTTTGATGTCTCGGGGAAAATGGGAGTAAACTGCTTTCAGTACACGCCCGAGTCGCTGGCCGTGCTGTGAAATTCACTCTTGGGGGCGTATCCGAATAAAAAAGACAACCTTATCTAGTTATCCTCCTGTCGGGATCACAACGTTTTAGGATATCTTCTTCGCAATCTGATCCTTCCCCTCTCGAAAGTCATCTCCTTTTCTTTCTTTCCATTTTTTTTCTCTCTTGGGTTATCTCCCATCCAAGAGAAATCTGGGCTCCCAGGAAAGGTCATTGGCCAGAGAAGACGTTAAAGGATCAGATAAGCATCATGAACATATGCAAATCTTGAGCGCGTGATTTGGGGCGAGCGACGCGATGAATTACTCTAATCAAGAGGGAGTGATTATCCGGTGAGGGACGCGGGGCCAATCGGTACGTCCACTTGGATTGAGCGTGGACCCTGCGCGACACTTATCCACTGGAGTTTGACGATATTATATTGGAGGCAGAGAATCGAATGAAACTGTTGCCCCATGTTGGGTGGAACTCCAAGAGGAACTTTCTACAAATCTTGGTTAAAACAGAGGAAAGAGAAGATATCTTTAGCTATTTTTAGAATCTACGATTAGCAGAGGATCCCCACTTCTTCTTTTTTCTTATTGTTCGGTTCGGATAGCACATGGGCGGCACGCCCGAGTGCCGTCTTTATGTGACTATAAATTCGAGGTCCAGAGGTCATTGAGTCTTGTGCTCAAACGTTGTCTGAAATCTTCGCTCTCTCTTTCTCTGTGTCTCAGCTCCTGAGTGACTGTCTGCTTTCAGGTTTTCATTTGGCTGGTAGTTGCCAGGGAATTCAGTGTTCAGGTAGTTTTCTCTCAAAAAGTTTCGGGTCGGCTTTGTTTTTTCGAGTACCCAGTAAGGGAAAGATCATAATGGAGTATAAGAAGCAAGGCGGTTCGTCTTCCTCGTTCGCGGCTGACATTTTTGGAGCCAAGGAATCACCCCCGTCGTCATCTTCGACCGGGGTGTTCGCGTCTATTTTCCCACCACCTCATTCGGTACATACATCTGCTGATTTCTGTGCTGCATGGATTTTGCTCTTTAGCAGTTTCGTTTGATAGTCTAGCCTACGGGATTCTAACTCATTTTTACTGACCTTACCAAGTTTTCTCGTGCATCCATATTGAGATTATGACACTAGTACGTGGATAGAAGTGTTATATAGGAAAGAGAGAAGCTTTATTGTGTTGATGCAGAATTGCTTTAAGGATCCAACTCAGATTCTAATTTTATGCTTATATCAGATATCAGTATGTATAGTTAACATGTGGAGAACTGTTAAGAATTCTCGTTACAGCCCTGAGTCCCTGACTTCTGTAATGAGTCCACCTTGAAGTGTAACCGTGAATTGTAGTCTGGTCTTTGTTTTCAGGAGAAGTTAAATCTCCTCGCCTATTACTTACAGCATGGACTCCTCCTTCATGATCTCAGGTAGTAGGGACGAAGTCAAGCTCTGAGGTCATAGGATATAGGCAGAAGCACCACAGTGAAAATCAAGGGTGGAACAGCAAGCAGGGTAATCAAGGTTGGTGATCAGGATTATTTGTGACTGCTTATTTCCGCACACTTCAATCTTAAAATTCATCTCAAGCCTATGGGGGATTTATTACACTTGATACTCAAAGAGACTCGTTTTCCTATGAGTAGTAATAAAAATGCACTTGCTCTCGAGTGGATTGCTTTGTAACCTACGGTAGTCAATAGTATCATTTCCTGTGATAGCCACCCACATTAGAATTCGTGTGTTTACAGTTACAAGAGATTTGAAAATTCGATGAGTAACAGACTATATTCTCAGACTTAGGTGTTTTGTCAATATACTACAGTGAATCCTGAACGTGCGAGTTGCAACACAACCAGCAAGGATGGTTCGATCTTCCGAGAAGAAAGAGGAGAACCGTGCCATCTGAGTTCATCAATTTATTATGGTGGGCGAGATGTCTATTCCCAGTCTCCTGGTGCCCAAACCTCTGCCTCCCACCCAATAGTGAGTTTCTACCAGTAACGTGAGAATATCTTTCTAGGGAAGAGAGTGATGCGCGAAATTGACCACTCTTTATCTGTCATGTCAATCTTCCAGTTAAAGAAAGATGGAGGAGAAGATGACCAGAATGGAACTAATTCTGTCAGTGGTGCCTCTAGAGGAAACTGGTGGCAAGGTATGAATGTCAATGAAGAATGCTGAATCTAGTGAAGCTGTAATTGCTCATCTCTGAAGTGATGCTTCATATTTCTGCAGGTTCGCTTTATTACTAGTATCTTGCCTTCTCAAGGCGTGAGAACTGTAAGACTATTTTAAAGGTAAATTAGAATCAGTCGTTTCTCTTGCTTGAGCTTTATTTCTTAACTTTGGAATAATTTATCACAAGTGGTGCACAAATCTCATCTTATAAAGTAGTAATCCTTCCTGAGTCTCTCTGCTTCAAGAAAATCATGATGTTCACGTTTTCCATTATCTATTATCCTCATTCATCTGCTTGGTGTTGGGTCATAACCTCACTTGCGAGTGCTCTTAATAACACTGTTTGTTTTGCAGGAATTCAGAAGCCTGGGCAGTAAATAAGTTGCAGCAGCTGTATAGTTGTTTATCTGTAACAAGAATCAGAAGCATTTTGTTATGTTCCCTTCTGTAAATAGTAGATGACCTAAAGTCTTGCCTCCATGTAAGCGTTTTCAAGGCATTTGTTGGCCTTATTACGAGAATGTTTTGATAACCCACTCACTGCCCGGTTTACCTCCATATATTTGGTGAAGTGATGTAGTTCTTTACTTTTCTGAGAGAAACGGTTCATCTATAATCCATATAGTTATATTGCTTTGCTTGTAACACTCTTTTATCAGTTGACCAGCAGGACCGTCTTCGATATTTCAATCCCAAAATCTCTTTCAAGTGTCCTAGAAGGAATTTTTCCTTTCTTTCATAGAATAGAAGCAAGGGGCAGAAATATTCTGATTCGTTATACTAGGAAAAAAGCATGCAACAAATGTACATTCTGCTCAATTTCAAGTTGACCAATATCCGGTTAGAAGCCACAGTATAATCACATCTGAGTCTTGACTCACAAGATTACATGGTCATATACATCCTCACAGATCCACTAAACGAAGAGGAAGCAGGCATTATCTTCAAGTTGCATGCACAGGAAGCGTAAGGAACTGGCCACTGCCACATTAAGCAAACCATTTGAGAATCAAGAGAAGTACAAGACATGCTAGAATAAAATACTTGCACCCTCGCGCAGGCAGCAAAATGATGTTGGACTTGAAAGCTACTGGCAAATAGTCCAGGAACAGCAATACCCTTATCTGCAGACGAAGTAACTTCGGTCTCCAGCCTGTCATTCCTGCATTTTCGTCTTCCCATTGCAGAAAGCAGCTTATCAAGAGTGTTCAAAGGATGATGCTTTATCTCTACTAAAACTTTCCACTAAAAGCATGGATGGCAGTGTCCAATCTGTCCCCGTTTCCTCAGTTCTCAGAACACCTCGCTCTAGCACTGCAGATTTAATCACAATGCATTTGTTCTTGGGAATCCTCTCAGCCATCAGAAAGCACCGCACCTCTCATGTTGCCTCGGGGAATCTTCATTACCATTTGCGTGATTTAGGGAAGTGGATCCTCATAGTTACAAAAAGTTTCTCCTTTTGCCGAATCATTTGACATACACAAAAACAACCTTTCATAGGCAGCAGCCATCTTGGTGGCGGCAAACAAATGCAAGCCTCTATGCCGCGCAACTTGCCCTTTTTTCTCCAAAATGATTCTGCCATCACCCCAAACCTTGTAGAGAGCTTTCTTTAGCGAATCCACTGTGGGAGGAAATGTGTATCCCACGTCTGCATTAACGATGACGGACCCAGTTATACTGGCAAGCCTCGTGGCGAGGACTGGCTTACCGGAAAGCATTGCTTCTAACAGAGTATGATCCAATCCTTGAGCTCGAACAGTTGGGTTCGCAAAGATATCGATTGCATTATAGAATCTTGCAATTTGAGCCTGTTCTAGTGGCCCCAAAACCAGAACATTGGAACCAAGATCTCTATATCTGGTACCCCAGGGACCATCTCCAGCGACCAGAACAAGGACCTCTTCTCTGAACTTTTTGTTTTCCTTGAGTATCTGCTTTAGGGCTTCAAACATTATCGGGTGTCCTTTATCTTTTACCAACCTCCCTGCCAATCCTATGACAAGGTTTTTAGAATCAGGAATCCCAAACTTCGATCTGAATTCCCCACCGCTGATGATATTTGGCCTGAAAACATTTTCATCCACGCCATTGAGGATCACATGGACTCGTTCCTCAGGGATCATGTACGCTCTTTTCAGTACATCTCCGGCGTGATCGCTGGTGGCGACATGGTGAGCATAACTCGGAAAGAACTTCACCTCTTCGACCACCCTCATCACTCTTTCAGTCAATGAGTACGATTGTGGCTCGTCAGGCGAACGAACGAGTTCCTGAATGATGTCAGAATGTATGGTCTCGTAAGCGATTCCATGCCAGCTCACAGCTACGTTGGCTATGTTCCGCGACCGAGTGTGCATCAGACCAACACTCTCTGTGTGGATCACATCGAATGGTCTACCTGTGGAATTCTGAGATTGGAACTGCTTCCACACCAATGCTTGGTCCAGATAACCGGCAGCGGTTGGCCTAGAGAGATGAAAGTACAAACTGCTTATCGGGTATTTCGGGAAGGACGAGTTCTTCGGAGAAGTCGTGAATATATGGAGCTCGTGGCCTCTTCTGGCGAGCGCCAGGTGAAGGGTCAAGGCATGCCTCTCGAGGCCGCCTGCGTGAGATCTATGAGGCCATTTCTTGACGAAGACGGCAATCTTGAGGAGTTTTGGAGGCCGGCCCGGGGCGAAATCAAGGTAGTTCCATGCAGAAGCAAATGTGAGGAGGTCGATAGGTCGATCTTCATATCGGCCCGGCACTTGGGTCTGCTTATGGCATGGACTGGTGCTGGTGCAGTGAAACCAGCAGAGGAATGAAGCGATCGAAAACCCGGAGAGGACGAAGATGAAGGAGCAAAGACAACGAAAGCTCAAGACTGCAGACTTGTGATCCCTGGCCATAGGAACTAATGTCCTATTGGTTGAATCAGATCAAGATCAAATGATTAAAACAGAACATCCGATGGAACATGAAACTCACCGAAGAATCTACAGTGCTGTCTGGTAGCTCATCCGTTTGAAGTGGCTTCTGCACATGGACATGGGCAATTTTGGGACTGGAACACAGCTCTAGATACGAGCATTCAAGTGGAGGTTTTTTTTTTATGGTGCGAGGCTTAACTAAGCAGCAACAACTTCGTTGACTTGGGTACCAAATTTTTGCACCTATTTAAGAATTCCAAGCGTTTGCCATTACCGATGCAGATATCCCAAAATAAATTGTCCACTTGTAGACTGATTGAGAGATCAGATAAAGAAATCATTTCGGGCTGACAAGTGACGATGCCACATTGAGTGGATGCTAAGCAAATTTCTGCTTTAATTTCTGTGTATTGATAAATGAACTCATCAGAAGATGAAGACGGGATCGAAAAAGGAAAAAGATAAAATAAAAAAATGACGCCGTTGCCGGGGATCGAACCCGGGTCACCCGCGTGACAGGCGGGAATACTCACCACTATACTACAACGACTTGATTGAGAGTGGTGGTCACTAATATTATTAATAAATAATCATTAATTCCTATAACAAAAGCGTTTGGATTGAATCAGGAGCGGCGAAGACCGAATGGCTATTCGGAATATGCTCATTTGGCTAACTTGTGAGCAGCTCTCTATTATTTGAGCGCCGTGTCCAGGTAAAACTCCAACACCATTACCTGAGAGAAGCATAGCAATCATGGACCAAACCTGAAATCTGAAGACGATGGTGGGTGCTATTTTCAGTGTTTATAGCACTTATCAGAGAGAAATAGAGTCATTCTCAAAGAGCATGCGATCCCAGCCTCGTCAAGACACGGTTTGTGTGCAGAGCTCTAAAGCTTTCCCTTC
The DNA here is from genome assembly GCA_014182365.1 of Eucalyptus tenuipes. Taxonomy (NCBI): domain Eukaryota; kingdom Viridiplantae; phylum Streptophyta; class Magnoliopsida; order Myrtales; family Myrtaceae; genus Eucalyptus; species Eucalyptus tenuipes. The sequence goes on along the minus strand of CM024538.1, from coordinate 22,016,730 downwards.
GGCCTGGAGAGCACAGAGGACGTGAGTTCCCGATACAGAGTTGTGGAGCACATGATCTCTAGTGTTCTCGAGCCAGTGTAGTGTAGCTCTGGAGAGCCGTGTACCGTTTACTGCCGCATCAACATTAAAAAAGCCTAGTGGAAAAGGAGTCCTTGACGACACTTCTAGCTGGTTGTGTTTACTTGGAGCGGATCTTTCTTGTGAAAGTTGTTGGAAGGATGTTATAATGCGTTGTATGAGCAACTGGAAGTACATCTGCACATGAGAGTCCACAGTCTGGTTTCGATGTTCCTAGAGACGCCAATATATCGTGCCCGCCTTACATTGAAAGCAAAAAGGATCGATACCTGTCGATGGGAATGCCAACTTGGAGAGTACGCCACGTACATCCATGCCACCGAACCGAAGAATACCCAAAGCCCAACAGGTTCGCCGCTGAACAACTCAACTTACCGTCCAGCCTCTAATCATGGGGAGAGGCCTCTCCTCTGAGCTCTCACAAAGGGGACAGTAGGGCTTTCTGATCTGAATACACCCAGTATCGTATTATCGGAGGACAGACGGTGACAGTCTTGATCTGTATTTGGTAAGATGGATAATGCTAAGAATATGAATTGGTATACAAACTATTAATTTACTGGACATTGTAGCGGACGGTATTAGGCATTTTTATTCCACTCCAAACAATCATTTGAGTTGTACCATGTTACTTAGAAAATCATTCTAGATATGCCTCTTTGAAGCATTACGTCTAGCTGTGAGTGTTGTCCATGTCTTCCTCCTCCACAGGTGTGGCTTGTGGTTTAGACTTAGTTGAACTTGTTTAAAAAGATCATCATGATACCATTCCCCTAAAGGATCAATTCTAATGGGTGGTCCCTTTCTGGAATAAGTGGGTAATCAGATCAGCCAAAAGGAAACAGCATTAGGAAGATATATGAAGAGCTGAAATACAAACTTAGTCCATCAAATTCGAATTACAACAGTCCATCAAACAAAGGGCGAAAAGCTTATGCAGCGCGCTCTAACACCAGAAGCACAACACTGTATACAAAATGATCAGTCGTCCCTTGGCACAGTCCAGATCGATCAGAAACCATGAGAATTCGGTTCCTTGACGATGGTCACCGGACAAGTCGCGGTCGCCATCACATGACTGGTCACGCTCCCAAGGATCACCCTGTTTGTAGATCACAACACATTTATTCACTCCAGTAAGCCCAACTTAGGCAAAGAAAAATTCATGGTCCAATCTGTAATTATCTCATTCATTCTACGGTTTCTGCTCTTGGGAACCATATCAATTGAAACAACCTCGACTCCTTCAAGATGGAAATCTGCTATATTAAGAATTTAATGTACCTCTGGATGGTGCCGAGGCCTCGGCTACCCATGACCAAGCAATCGAGCTTGAGATCACCGACCGCCGCGCACAGCTTGTCCCTTGCATCGCCCCAGTATATCTTCACCACCACAGTTACCTAATCCATATAGATCAATTCACATGCTTATATCGATCAATAATTAAACAAACGATCTTATAGAAAGAAAAAAGTAAAGGTATAGGTAGGAAGAAGAAGTGAGTACATGTTTCTGGCGGCACCCCGTATCGAGCATGTCCAGGACCTCAGGATCAAGCGCGACATCATACTTTTGGGCGACCACCTTCTCCCGGAATTCCGACAGGGGTATCAGAGCTGCGTATATTGAAACAATCAGAACACGCTAGTGCTACCAATCATCACCATAGTCACAGAATAATTCAAGCTCAGCGAGACAGACAGAGAGCGATCGATGTCGTTTGAGGGACGTACGGGAGCCGGTGGCGGACCAGAGGAGGTTGCGGGACTCGTCCCCGACGAAGGGCTTGACGTGGATCATGTAGAGAGTGTCGTCCTTGTCGACGAGGTTGTCGATGGCCCATTTCAGGGCCAGCTTGCTTCCCTTGGAGAAGTCGACGGCCACCCCGATCTTCCTGTCCCTGGTCATACTGGTTGATCCTCCTACTCGATCCGATCAAGGAAGGGCAAGAAGAGAACAGCTTCAGAGATCTGGTTTCTAGAGAGGACTAGGAAGGAGTCGGACTTGGACGAGATAGAGAGACAGATAGAAACTGAAATGATATGGAAGGGTTGATGACCTTTTGGCAAGGTGGAGATGACGACGACGATGATGATGCAAAACCGCAAACTAACCAAGTCATTTTAAAAAGAATTAATACCACCAAATAATCCTACATTAATATATCACACCAAATAATCTCAAATCGTACATTCGTAATAAATTTACCATCCATTAAATTTTGCTGTCAAATTTCACAATTAAATTGTCGAATTTGATGATACGCGATATTTGATGGGTATATCGATTTGGGGTTTTCGTAGTATTAATTATTTTGAAATAGAAAAATAAGGGTTGCAATTGCTTTTAACTAAGGAGAGTAAGGTCAACTTTACCGCTGTTGAAGCTTCACATCATGGGCAGATTCAACGATATGGATATGAGTGAAGGAGGAAGGTGGATAGGGGGAACAAAAATTGGATCGTCAGCTGATTTAATGGGTCAGTGCCTGAAACGTAGATTGACGGCATATGGCAATTTTATTAGATTATAGGTACGTCTCCCAACTTTATATCTATGCATTAAGGTTAGATTGCCATTATTTTTTCTGTGTGCAAGAGAGAGAGAGAGAGAGAGAGGACAAGCGATTATTTTTTCTGTGAGAGAGAGAGAGAGAGAGAGGACAAGCGACCAAGATCCAGCTAGCTAACAGTCATAACGATTGGTCAATGGATTTGGATGACAAATGTTTGACTTGAGTGGGGAACAAGGAGCAAGAAAAGCTGAAGAAACAGATGAATAATACTATGAAGTGACCCAAAGAAATATAGCTCCATAAAAGTTCCAAAGTCAGAAACATTTCCCCTATTCCATTAAAAGATTCTTTGTCAATAAGCTCGTTCGGCTTGATGCACAGTGACCATGATTGCAAAAGAAATGCTTTATTGCTTCTTCTGTAGTAGAAATTCCCAGTCTCGTTAAAGGAAATCTTACGTCTAAATGGGACTTAAGGAAAAGTCAACTATTCGGCTTTTCTGTATCAAGCTTCGTCCGCCGTGATCAGGCTTGTGTACAAAGTACCGGGAATGGATCCGAGCTTGGGCTTTTTGTCGTTCGTCCAATACGTTCAGCTTCACCTTGGGGCATAAACTAAGCTACCGGTGGCCCATTTAAAGAGAGAGGAAATAGAAAGGCCTCTTCATGCTGACTTTCATATGTTGAACGTTTTCCTTCGGACAGATAAACATCATCGCCCACCTCTGTATAATTTAATTTCAAGCATTTTAGAGAAATGGGGAGTTGTGCCATTTGTGTCTGTTGGGATCTCCACTGATTGGCATTGGAGTTTCCTTCTCACACGGGCTGGACTTCATTATCGTTCTGCGTTCTTCTCTGCTTCGTGTATGTGCTCGGTACATGGCTCGGGAAGAGGATGGTGACGATGTCCGTAGAGGCCAAGCTGCTTTTGTACGCTCTTCTACCCCTGCTTTCAGATGATCCAACATAAGCTTCTTGCCTTTGGTTTGATTTGTGCTTGGTTTCAGGCTACGCAGCAAGAGCATGACGTAATGAAGAGGCAGCTTTCACGGGCCAGTGCCCTGCCACGGCCGAGAAAGTTCCATTGTCATCGAGGTCCCGGTTCAGGCATGAAAGCCTTTTTCCTTGGCAGCTCGGGTGGGACGGGCGTTTTCTTGCCCTGTGGAACGGGCCATCGATCTGGTACTACTCCTCTACGGTTGTAGAAATGGTTTTTATGCTCGTGAATTCACTTATAGGTTGACTAGTCGATACTCAACCTCTGCCATTCTAATCGAGTTCGAGTTGCTCTGGTCTTTTTGTATTAGTCTATTTCGAAATCCCGGGTGAAACTATATAATGAAATCTTTTCATCATAATGTAAGTCGACCTTCTTCTTCTGTTTTGGACCAACTGCTATCAAATCAAATTAAGACAAGCTTGAGTATGTTGAATACTTTGCCGAGTTGAGCTCATATCTAATTTTTTCAGCTCAATTCCAGTTGAAGACAAGCTTGGGCATAATCTATCCACTTTAACTCTAGCTTGATTGTACTGTTAGGTTCAGTGCAGGTGAAGTTTGCTCCTTTTCTCCTTGAAACCAGGTGGACAATAAGTTGGAATACAATTTTTCGTTTCAATTCGATAATTATGGGGTTTTGGATCACAGGTTGGTCGACTGTGCTGATACCTGCAGGAGTAGCACAAGCCTTGAGACTCCACTTTGACGGGATCAGCACGCAGTTTGATCCCGGTGCCATTGGGGGTTTTCCTATGCAACCAGCTATTTTCTTGCCAAAAAGGTCAACTCGAGAATCGAACGTTAAGAAGACAACCAGGATCGTATTAACTCCCAATCACACACCTCCAGTGACTTTGTTTTGTTATCGCTTGACCTACATATTATTTTGATGATGATCTCTTTTTATGGCCAAACTCTATGTTGAATTGAACGGCACCTCTTTGTTCTCCTTGTGTGCAGATTCTCTGGTGGCAAGAAGGCGTGAAACCCAGATGTAAGCATACTACATGATTCAGGAGACATATTTCCCTCAGGAGTTTGCAGTGCTCTCATCATCTTCTGAATTTCTGCATGAATTATTGCCCAAATTTTGATTTTCGGCTTTTGCTTTGCCAATCATTGAGCTTTCCCTGATTTGCTGTAATGTCACAAAGAGAGAAATATAGTTAACCGGAGAATAAAGGAGACGAGAAAGAGCTTTTGGGCCTTCCTTTTGTCTATTTCCCAGTTACTAATTATGTAAGGATGTTTTAGATTCCTGGATATAATCTCTAGTCTTTCATTCTGTCTGAAAAGTATCTAAGATCTCTCCTCGGATGATGATTCCTATTGCTTTATCAAACCTTGTGAGAATCTACCGAGGCATTGATACAATTGGCGATGTCTGGCAAAAGAATAAAGAAAGAGTTTCATTGTGTAATTCGAAGAAAGAATAGATTAAAGACTTGTCAGGTGAAGTCGTCTTGAATTTGGGGCATCACAATCGTTTGACAAATCGTCACATCCTAAAGACGTAAGATTTCATAATAAAAATTCGATGACAGCCCTCTATCACGATACAACAATGTCTGAGCTAAGTTCCAAAATTTCATGACTATTAGATGAAAAATCGCAAGGGCACGTGATCACATCAGACTAGTCTTTCTAAACTGTAGAAAGCAATGTTGGCTGGGTCCACCTTCATGTGGGGCCCAGCCAGCATTAAATAAAAAAAAAACGAAAAGAAAAGAAAAGAACAAAAGAAGTGGAAGTTGGGGTCGTGCAGTGTGCGTCCGTAGAGAGGAGAGAGAAAACGAGAAAAAGAAACTGCAGCAAGGGAGAAGAGAAGAAATGAAGAGGGCTGCAACTTTGCGGCTTTGATTTGAAGGCCAAACTTTGACGGAATCGGCTCAAATTTCAGTATGTTGTTCGTGAGACCGAGGGCTACGAGTTGATGGTTTTTGTTCGTCGAGAACCGTCTCCGAATTTTCCAGTTGCGGTTAAGGTTTTGCTGCTTTCCAAACTTGTTTATCCACCCATGTGGTGAGAAAAGATGATTGTAATGTTGATGTTGATCCTCTACAGTGTGTGAGTAGAAGAATACTTTGTGTATCCTGCTATTCTTGGTGATTAGTGGATGTTTTGGGCGGTCCGTGGTTTTTCCCCGCATCGGGTTTCCACGTTAAATCTTCTGGTGTCGTTATTTTCTTTGTCTACTTATCATATCGGCATTATATTTACATATTGTGAGGCTATACATTGCTGGTTGTTGCTGGGGGTTAAGAAATTTTTAGTTGATTTAGCTTCGGGGGAGAAATTGATCCTGGATTGCGTTTGGCCGTGGTGAATTGTTGTACCCGAGTTCTCCCCATCAAGTGGTATCAGACCTAAGGTTGAAATTTTAGTGTTAAATGGAAGAAACCAACAGCACCATGTTTAAGTTAAATGCCTCGAATTATTCTATTTGGAAGCCTCGGATGGAAGATGTGTTATATTGCAAAGACTTATTTGATCCTATTGAAGGTGATGAAGCCAAAGGAGAAAAGGAAGACAAAGAATGGGAGAGAATGAATCGGAAAACGGTTGGGTTTATCCGACAATGGATTGATGATAGTGTGTTTCATCATGTTGCTCAAGAAACGAAGGCGGACACTTTGTGGAAGAAATTACAAGATCTCTATGAGAGAAAAACTCCACAAAATAAAGCTCTTCTAGTTAAGCGACTTGTAAATTTGAGATACAAGGAGGGGAGTAATATGGCGGAACACTTGAGTGAATATCAAGATGTTGTAAATCAATTGACAAATCTTGAGATTGATCTTGGTGATGAATTGCAAGCATGCTTATTACTTGGTACTCTTCCTGATAGTTGGGACACCTTGGTTGTGGCATTAAACAACTCGGCTCCTTTTGGTGTGCTTTCTATGAGCATGGTTAAAGAAAGCTTGTTCAATGAAGAAACAAGAAGAAAAGGCTTGAATTATGCTTCTACATCGGATGCTCTTGTCATAGAAAACAGGGCGAGAAGTCAATCAAGAAGGTTTCAAAGAAATGATATCCGAGGCAAGTCAAGAGGAAGGTCAAAATCAAGACCAAGGAGGAGTGTCAAGTGTTATAATTGCGGCAAAATGGGACATTATGCAAAAGAGTGTTGGTTGCCAAAGAGAGATAGATCCCATGATAGAAATGGAGATCAAAAGAAAGAAGAAAAGCATGCTACAACGGCGGTTGCATCCGATGGCGATATTGTGTTTGTATGTGACGACGGATATGTGAATCTTACATGCCAAGACTCTACGTGGGTTGTTGATTCTGCGGCTTCTTTTCATGTCACCTCACGGCGTGATTACTTTGCTTCTTATCGCAGCGGTGATTTTGGTTATATTAGGATGGGAAATAGTGATGTTTCCAAGGTTATTGGCATAGGAGATGTTTATTTGGAAACCGATGTCGGATGTAATTTGTTTTTGAAAAATGTGAGACATGTTCCGGATATTCGACTTCACTTGATCTCTATGGGTGCCTTAGATGATGATGGTTATTGTAATTCCTTCTTTGATGGCAAATGGAAGTTGACTAAAGGTTCCATGGTAGTGGCAAAGGGTAAGAAGATAGGCTCTCTTTACACCATGCAAGCTGACTTGATTAAAGAAGAGGTAAATGCAGTGGAGGATTCCTCGGTTGATTTATGGCATATGCGGCTGGGTCATCTTAGCAAGAAAGGACTTGAGACTCTTGCTAGAAAGAACCTTTATCTTTGAAGGAGAAGAATCTAAAGGAATGCACTCATTGTCTTACAGGTAAGCAACATAGATTCTCATTTCATAGTTCCTCTCCACACACGAAATCAAATGTACTTGATTTAGTTCACACTGATGTTTGTTGCATGGATGCTAGAACTCTTGGAGGTGCATTATACTTTGTGACATTTATTGATGATTGTTCTAGAAAAGTGTGAGCTATTGCTTTGAAAACTAAAGATCAGGTACTTGCGGCTTTCAAGCAATTTCATGTCAATGTGGAGAGAGAAACCGGGAAGAAGCTAAAACGTGTTCGGGCTGACAACGGTGGTGAGTATAGAGGTCCATTTGAACACTATTGCAGGGATTATGGTATCAAGCTTGAGAAGACTGTTCCAAAAACACCACAGCATAATGGAGTAGCGAGAGAATGAACCTAGGACAATTAATGATCGGATTCGGTGTATGCTTTCTCATGCGAAGTTGCCTAAGTCATTTTGGGGTGAAGCGATGAGAACAGCGGTGGACTTGATAAATCTATCTCCATCGGTTCCTCTTAAGGGGGATGTTCCACAAAGAGTTTGGAGTGGCGAGAGATGTTTCCTACAGCAATCTAAAAGTGTTCGGTTGTCGGGCATTTGTGCATGTTCCAAGAGATGAAAGATCCAAGCTTGATGACAAGTCTAAACAGTGTATTTTCTTAGGTTATGGACATGAAGAGTTTGGCTACAGGTTATGGGATCCAGTTGCAAAGAAAGTCATTAGAAGCCGAGATGTAGTGTTTTGTGAGTATCAAACTATTGAAGACATTGACAAGGCAGAGGGACCGAAGAATACAGCTCAACGTTCAGTTAGTTTCAGCCCAAATCCTTCTAATGTTGATAGAAATCATGGGGGAGAAGTACATGGAAATCATGAAGATAGTGAGTCCTCACATAATGTTGATTCTTCAGCTGAGGGGTGAAATAGCCGAGCAAGAGCAATCTATCCTACCTCAAGTTAGAAGATCGAAAGAGAGCGTAGGCCTTCTCAAAAATATTTGCCACATGAGTATGTGTTACTCACGATGCCGGAGAGCCAAAAACTTATGAAGAGGCTATATCATGTGAACGAAAGAATGAGTGGTATGAAGCCATGCAAGAGGAGCTTAAATCCTTGCATGAAAACCACACATTTGAATTGGTGAAGTTGCCTAAGGGTAAGAGAACACTCACAAATAAGTGGGTGTACAAGTTGAAGACAGAAGAAAATAGTTTAAAACCACGATACAAGGCTAGACTTGTTGTGAAGGGTTTTCGTCAAAAGAAGGGCATAGACTTTGAAGAGATTTTTCACCGGTTGTAAAGATGTCTTCTATTAGAGTGGTTCTTGGGTTGGCCGCCCAGTTTGAATTTAGAAATTGAACAACTTGATGTAAAAACGGCTTTTCTTCATGGAGACCTAGAAGAAGAGATATATATGGAGCAACCGGAGGGTTTTGAAGTTGAAGGCAAGGAGCACCTTGTATGTAGATTGAGGAAAAGCTTATATGGTCTCAAGCAAGCGCCTAGGCAATGGTATATGAAGTTTGAGTCATTCATGGAAGAACAAGGATACGGTAAGACAAACTCCGATTCTTGTGTTTTTATGAAAAGATTCTCGGATAATGATTTTCTTATTCTCCTACTTTATGTGGATGATATGTTGATTGTTGGGCATGATGCCAAGAAAATCAAGAGCTTAAAAAATGAGTTGAGTAAAGCTTTTGCAATGAAAGACCTAGGCCCGGCTACGCAAATCTTAGGCATGAGAATTACTCGTGACAGGAAGAATAAGAAACTGTGGTTATCTCAAGAGAAGTATATTGAAAAGGTGCTTGAAGAAAGATTCAACATGAGCACATGTAAACCGATGAGTACTCCACTTGCAGGCCATTTCAAGTTGAGTAGTAATGAGTGTCCTTCAAGCGAGAAAGAGAAGGTTGAGATGATGAAAATTCCTTATGCATCGGCCGTGGGCGGTTTGATGTACGCCATGGTTTGTACAAGACCCGATATTGCTCATGCAGTTGGTGTTGTGAGTAGATTTCTCTCTAATCCGGGTAAGGAGCATTGGATTCTTTGTTAAATGGATTCGAGATATCTTAGAGGCACTTCTACACTTTGCTTGTGTTATGGAAATGCGAAGCCTGAGTTGAGTGGCTACTCGGATGCGAGACTATGCCGGTGATGTTGATTCCCGAAAATCCACATCGGGTTTTATAATAATCTTTGCGGGGAGCTGTTTCATGGCAATCAAGATTGCAAAAATGTACCGCTTTGCCTGGCGAAGCGGAGTATATTGCTATTACCGAAGGAGGTAAAGAACTTTTGTGGATGCAAAAATTCCTACAAGAGTTGGGCTTGAAGCAAGAGAAGTTTGTTCTATATTGCGATAGCATGAGTGCCATCCATCTTAGCAAGAATCCAGTGTTTCATTCAAGATCGAAGCATGTTGATGTGAAGTATCATTGGATTCGAGAAAAGCTAGAAGAGAAGCTCTTCCTACTTGAGAAAGTTCATACCGACAACAATAAGTCCGACATGATGACCAAAGCCTTGCCCGTGATGAAGCTTGACGCTTGTAGAAGAAAAGCGGGCATGACAAACCTTCCCACATGAGGTGGAGGGGAGATTTGTTGGCTGGGTCCACCTTCATGTGGGGCCCAGCCAGCATTAAATAAAAAAACAAAAAGAAAAGAAAAGAACAAAAGAAGTGGAAGTTGGGGTCGTGCAGTGTGCGTCCGTAGAGAGGAGAGAGAAAACGAGAAAAAGAAACTGCCGCAAGGGAGAAGAGAAGAAATGAAGAGGGCTGCAACTTTGCGGCTTTGATTTGAAGGCCAAACTTTGACGGAATCGGCTCAAATTTCAGTATGTTGTTCGTGAGACCGAGGGCTACGAGTTGATGGTTTTTGTTCGTCGAGAACCGTCTCCGAATTTTCCAGGTTGCGGTTAAGGTTTTCTTGCTCCAAACTTGTTTATCCACCATGTGGTGAGAAAAGATGATTGTAATGTTGATGTTAATCCTCAGTGTGTGACTAGAGAAGAATACTTTGTGTATCCTGCTATTCTTGGTGATTAGTGGATGTTTTGGGCGGTCCGTGGTTTTCCCGCATCGGGTTTCCACGTTAAATCGCTGGTGTCGTTATTTTCTTTGTCTACTTATCATATCGGCATTATATTTACATATTGTGAGGCTATACATTGCTGGTTGTTGCTGGGGGTTAAGAAATTTTTAGTTGATTTAGCTTCGGGGGAGAAATTGATCCTGGATTGCGTTTGGCCGTGGTGAATTGTTGTACCCGAGTTCTCCCCATCAAGCAAAGAGTATGAGATTGGAACTCTGAAAAACTCCTCGGCAAAGCCGTGCAAGATGTCTCTTCTGACTCTTATGAATCAGTTGAAATGTCTCATTTAAACTACGTCATCAGCCGAGGACTCCGAGATGTCGGTTACCTTTTCTAAGATTTATATGAGGTGGTGCTTGTTTGAGTTGCTTCCCAATGCAGTCATGGGCAGAACGCTGACTTATCAAAATGGGTCGCTTTTCAAAAGAGAAGTTGACCCCGGCAGAAGTTTTATCGCTGGTTTCGCAGAATCTTCAAAGTGTCCTAAACGTCCTTAAATACTAACCTGGGTTGCTATTGCAATCATCCGCACTGGAGGAGGAGGAGGAGAAGAGTTGGAGAAAGGGGGAAGAAAGGAAGGAGGGTTTAGCGTGTGCATGTCGTGGACGCCTCGCCAAGCCGACTCGACTCCGTGATGCAACACCCAGTAAGAGCTTAAGTCCCTTGTCTGTTTAATCGAAGTATTTTCCGGATTTAGAGCTCAAATTCGGAATTTTGGAAAAATCGAGCTGCGAAGTCCGATTTTTAAATCATTGATTTGCGTATTTTTCAGATTTCTAAGTAGTACGAGAGCAATAACAACAAGGGCACTCTGAGAGTTGGATTTTGGTGGGTTGAGGCTACGTTGTAAAAGGACGGCCGTATCATCCCCATTTTTTTATGGTTTTGGGGTGCGACAGTATCAAATTCCATTTTCATTTAGTTTGAGATCGGTCATCTTCCCCTGCCATGCCTAAAAGAGAAAATTGCCGCTTGGTGTTGGTCCTCTTCCCCTTGCAGGGCCACATCAACCCCATGCTTCAGCTGGCCACCATACTGAACTCGAGAGGCTTCCCAATAACCATCGCTCATCCTCAGTTCAACTCGCCCGATCCTTCCAACTATCCGAATTTCACCTTCTTACCAATACCAGATGGCTTGTCCAAAGGCAGCTTTGCTGCTAAGGACTTCCACTCGACCATGCTTGCCATTCACAGGAACTGCCAGGAACCCCTGCGACAGTTTATTCAACAAACGTTGGAACAGAAGGATCCAAAGGACCAGGTTGCGTGCATCATCTATGATGCGGTGATGCACTTTGCTCAAAGGGTGGCTTCTCAATTGAATCTGCCAAGTATTAACGTTCGCACCAGCGCGGCTGCTTCTGTGTTGGCTTTTGCCGTCTTTCCCCGGGCCAACGAGCAAGGCTATGTAACTTTCACAGGTAAGTTTGAATTGGGAAGTCTATCTAAACGATTCGCAAGGCAACTAGGAAGACGTTTTTAATGTCACACATGGAGAATCTAGTTATCCAAAATCAGAAACTAATGCTAGAATTCCTTTTGATTTGGCAGATTCTTTAATTCAGGATGAAACCCACGAGTTGCAGTCCCTCAAACTTAGGGACCTTCTCATCACCATGGGGGAGAATCCCTCAGACACCATCCTAGAGCTTCGGGCCGTCACGACAAGTGCAACAAGAAATTCCAGTGCAATCATCGTGAACACAATACATTTCCTCGAAGAAGAAATTCTACCAAAGATTCAAGAATATTTCCCTGAACCGATATTTGCCATCGGCCCTTTTCACAAGTTAGCCCCTTCTTCCTCTAGCTCATTACTGAAGGAAGATACCGGGTGCATTTCATGGCTCGATAAACAAGCTAGCAGATCAGTTTTATACGTGAGCTTGGGCAGCGTGGTTAGCATGAATGAGGAGCAACTACTTGAAACCGCCATGGGATTGGCCATGAGCGAGCGGCCTTTCTTGTGGGTGGTACGACCCGGTTCGGTGAGCTGCGCAGAGTGGCTAGAGCTCTTGCCAAAGGAATTCCAAGAAATAATAGGGCAAAGAGGCTGTATTGTGAAATGGGCACCGCAGAAGGAAGTTTTGGCTCATCGTGCAGTAGGAGGATTTTGGACTCACTGTGGATGGAACTCGACTTTGGAAAGCATCTGCGAAGGCGTTCCCATGCTCTGCTGGCCGGTGTTTGGCGATCAAGGTCTGGATGCGAAGTACATAAGCCACATATGGAAGATCGGACTGGAGTTGGAAGCGAAGCTAGAACGGGGGAAGATTGCAGGAGCCATCAGGCGACTAATGGTAGAGGAAGAAGGGGAAGTGATCAGACAAAAGGCCCTGGCATTCAAAGAGAGGGCTGAACAAAGTCTCGGCATAGGCGGTTCCACAAACACTTCATTGGATGAACTGGTGGAACTCATCCTGTCATTCCAACCTCGATGCAAAACAGCGGATTAAGCGTCAATTCCGCGCTCCAACCGCCACCGGAGAGGGACATTTTGCTCGCACCAAAAAGTCCAGTGGCAGATCGGAGATCAGCATCATATTTCTCTTTAGATTGCATCCTCAAACATCATATCTTAGTTTCCTGGCATTTCAATACCAGAACTTCTGAATTGCAATTTGGCAATTACACATATGTATGTTTTCCCTCCTTTTAAAACAAAACAGTTTGATAGGCCTAATCAATACGATCATTCACACGAAACTTAAAGAGCAAGCTAGGGCCAACATCGAAATGGCTTGTGTAACTCTAATCATAATGTTAACAGAGTTCGATAAGAAGGGTATAAGATTTCTCATAAATTTTCGTGGTTTTCCTATCAGAAATGTTTCTTCTCTATGAGAATTCTTATCCGACAGTCTCGTACGGATGGCTGCGAGAGAGGATCCGATATTCGATAAACCAATAAAGATGATGCACGAGTTCTGTGCTGAAACTGCTGAGCAACTTCAAGCCTCGGCCGCGTTGGTCCAACATGCTGTACGAATTTATCTGACTCAGCCCATTATCATGCGAACCTTCTCAAGAGCACGGTTCGCTCTTTGATTGATGCGCAGCATTAAACAATGACCATCCATTATGATCGTGCCCGTCCCTTTCACGCCCTTTTTAACATGAACTAATGAACCACAGATTTTGCACAATGCAAGACCACGCGGGTGAGTTTCGGCCTTGCCCCTAATGGCGAACGCCGGAGATAGGAGGCGGCGCCATTTGGTGCTAGTGCCGTGTCCTTACCAAGGTCACCTGAATCCGATGCTTCAGCTCGGAGCGGCTCTTCAATCGACCGGCTCTTTCTCTGTCACAGTAGCTCACACCGAGTTCCACTTCCCTAACCAATCAAGCCCCCCTCACTTCGATTTTCTTCCCTTACCAGACGGCTTGTCCGATGCTGACGCGTCCTCTAGAGACTTCGTATCTCAGATCTTGAAGCTCAATGTCAACTGCAAGACCTCATTCCACGAATCCTTAACAAGATTAAGGGAACGAACAGATCGCCAAGATGAGATTGCCTGCATAATCTATGACGCGCTCATGTATTTTGCAGAAGAAGTAGCTCGAGAGCTGAAAATCCCATGTATCATCTTCCGCACCTGTAGCGCTGCTAATACTTCGACCTACAACCAGTACAATCGACTCCAAGAAGAAGGCTTCATTCCCTTGCAAGGTAAGTAAACCTCTATGCCAGATATCTAGACTAGACCACTTATCAGGTGTAGCTTTAGTCGACCATGGACAATTCACCCCCCGAGCTGCATAGACTGTGCATTCATCTCTATCACTTTGCAGATTCAAGAGCACTGGAGCTCGTACCTGGGGTTCATCCCCTCAGATTTAAGGATCTTCCCCTTTACAAGTTTGAAGGCTCTGAAAAGTTGTTGCCACTGCTTAAGAGATCTAGTCAAATAGGATCTTCGGTCGCATATCTCCTGAACACCATTGAATGCCTTGAAGAGTCACCATTGATGAAGCTTAGACAGGAATACCCGGTTCCCTTTTTCACCATAGGACCTCTACACAAGATTGCTCCACCTCTCTCCAGCAGCCTAATCGAAGAGGAAGAGAGTTGCATCGCATGGCTTAACAAGCAAGCGAAGAATTCGACCCTCTATGTGAGCCTGGGAAGCGTAGCATCCATTGACGAGAAAGAGCTTGTCGAAATGGCCTGGGGACTCGCAAACTGCGAGCAACCCTTCCTGTGGGTTGTACGTCCTGGGTTGGTTCGCGGGTCGGATGCAATCGACCGGCTCCCCAACGGCTTCGCAGAAATCGTAGGCGAAAGGGGTCATGTCATAAAATGGGCACCACAGCAGAAAGTCTTGGCTCATGAGTCGGTCGGCGCGTTCTGGAGCCATTGCGGCTGGAATTCGTCCCTCGAGAGCATCTCCGAAGGAGTCCCGATGATATGCACACCGTGCTTTGGGGACCAGAGAGTGAATGCCAGGTACTTGAGCCATGTGTGGAAGGTAGGCCTGTTGCTGGAAGACATGGAAAGAGGAGAGATCGAGAGAGCTATAAAGAAGCTTATGGCCGGCGAAGAAGGAGAGATCACGAGGCAGAGGATGACGGACTTAAAGCGTGAAGTGATGCATAGCATCAAAGAAGGTGGCTCTTCTTACAATTCCCTGCACGAGCTGGTCAAGTACATCAACTCATTATAGATAGACTTGTGAAGGTACAATTGATAGTTTCCTATTTTGTCCGCCAGCATATTGAGTTCTCCTCGATCCACCACAAAGGACGCACAAGCTCCTTGTGCAGGAAAGAATTGTTGGTGTGTCTGAGAAATGGTAGCTTAGCTCTTGTTTGCTGTCTAAAAGTCAACAAGATAGTGTCAAAAGCTTTGGTAACAGATCAAGAACTGAAGCAGTGTAGCGCAATGATCTTATTATTATGAGAACCAGTTGCTACAGCCGTGAAATAGCAGATGAAACGAGCACTGAAATTTCAACAAACACTTGCTCACACACACAGACACTGCTCCTAAATTATAACTACACATTCCATACCCACGCCATCAATACACAAGCACACACCAAAGGCCAAATGCCAAACATAAGCACCACGCTGGGTCACCCAGTGATCTCAACGACCCTGACATTGTCTCGCCTCGGAGCTTCCGCCACGACCTTCGGAACGGTGACGACGAGGAACCCGTCCTTCATGTCGGCCGTGACCAGGTCCAACCTCGCGCCCTCCGGCAACGCGAAGCTGCTCGAGCACTCGCCGCCGCTGATCCTGAGCACCCTGTCCGCGCCGACCTCGATGACGACGTCGTTGCTACGGAGGCCCGGGAAGTAGCCCTTGAAGAAATGGGCTTCGCGGGTCTCCCTCCAGTCGATCCGGGTACGGACCGGGGCGAGGGCGCCGGTGAAGAAGTCCGGGAAGCGAGAGGCGAGGGCGGAGGAGGAGAAAGGGGAGGCGGCGAATGGGTCCCAGAGGTCGAGGGACGAGAAGAGGTCGTTTTGCAGGTTCATGAAGGAGTCCCGAAAGACGTCCAGCGAAAACGGGTCGTCGTCGCCGGCGGCCCCCGTCGGTCGGTGACCGGGATGATCGACATTTTTTCTCTCCGAGCTAGCTACTTCGCTTGCAGCTTCAGCAACGCCGAGCGTAAACGGGAAAGTGACGATGATAATGGCAGAAAAGAAAATCCACGCTTTAAGAAGTTGCCCGAGCTTCTAGCGAGTTCGCTGGGCACCGGTGGACCTATCGGGTCGGGTTAACTTCATCCACCAGGTTCGTGGGCCTTCTCAAGATAAATGGCTAGGATTCGATTTTGGTGTCGCACCGGCCATGATGACTATGGACCCTAGCGTTCGCATCGGAGGGGTGCGATTTCCGCAGGCCTAATTTCTCACCCTATAACGATGGACAAAAGCACTCCTCAACGCTGGAAACTGTCGTGACTTGCAACGTGCGGTCGATTTTTTCCATTTCTGCGAAATGGAGATTTTCATGATACTGATCATCAAACTTGAGCTAACTCAACAATCATAGTAACGACGGTGCTGCTTGAACAAATGCGATAAGGCCTGCACAATTAATGGTTGAAATGATATCGATTCGCATGGTGTAGAGATCATATAACAACTTCTCCGATGGCACGACACACGTCCAACACCCTTATAAATTTCATCAAACACCTGTGAATTGCAATAATCAAGACTTCATCAGATATTCAACAGCAAGGTCGTCTGATCGTGCTTTGCTCTGTAGTAAGAATCACTTCCCATAATTCAATTTAATTGAAATTAACGCTGCTATTTATTAAGAATACAAGTCTTCCCAAGATCTGTGGACAGCGAGCATTCAGGACTGCTGCTGCGACAAAGTGCAACCAAAACAATAAGCAGAGGCCCTCATAAACTCAAAAGCCATACAGAAAAAAGGACTATCGGTATTCAATATCAGTTCCCGGCTTTCCTCAAAAATCCAACTGGGCATCTACTCTAGGATGACACCGTGCAGCTGCAACAGCGAATTCTACATTGGCGGACGACCAGATCCAAGCAACTGGCCTATTAGACTATTCACCTGCAATAAGTTTTTAAGATAAAGAAAAGTATACCGAAAAATTATCCCAACGAACAAATGTCCTCCTAAAGCAATCATATAGCTACACAGGAAGATACACCTCAAGATTACCAAGGAAAACAATAAAGTACAGTAAGTTCTTGGAATTCGCTGCTTTTTACAAGTTGTGGAAATTGATAATACGAAGAATAAGAACTCATCAGTTTTAAAAAAAAAAAATGAATGCTTCGTCTGACAGCTTTTCCACAATAGAATGAAAACTGGAACAGCTAATTTACCTGCCAGCTGTCCCCATCATCACAAACTTTAAGAACTCATATATTTGTGTTGGACAAAAGACCCAACAATCCATATTCACATATACCCATGAAGAAAACCTCCTTCGATTCCATAATACAGCCAAAAATTTCCAGTTTGCAAATAATAACAATGAAAAACATAGTACAATTAACCAAGTTAGATATAATAGCAGAAGCATTCACTGTAAATGTTCTTTTTCATGAGTAATAACTCTAATCAAGTGAAGAAGAAAAGGCTGGACAGCCCCCCCATGAAAACGAAAAATTGTTTAAACTTCTGAAAAACTAAAACATCAATGTAACTGGGAATTCCAAGCACAAAGAAAAGAAGAATTGCACCAGTGTTTAGATAGCACACCACAAAGTTAAAATTATGTTCGGACGTAATCACCGAGCTCGGTAAGAAATAACATCATCCCAAGCCTTACCTGCCAGTACTTTGAAACACATCGATCAATGCAACTATTTTCACCCATATTTAGCTCTGATTCCTTATACCTGAGAAAGCATGGAATAACATTAAGAAAAGTGCACGATCAATTAAAATCTCTTGCAATGTCTCAAAGTAATTGACAAGTGCGCCAATATGCAGCTTATTATCATAAAGGTCAGCTAGAACTTTCTTCTTGCACAGCCAAAAGTACAAGGAAAGCTTTGTGCTAAAAGTACAGGAACATAAGACTTCACTTACTTTTTCTCCACGCACTTGTTAAAGCATGTGTTAGTAAGCCTGCATCAAGGAAAGAAAAAACTGATGATGTGATAACAGGGGAAGTGGTCACTAGAAACAGAAAGTACTCCGTTATTTCTACGTTTGAATAACTAAGAACAACATAGTCCCATTCAATGACACTCAGCATGATCAGACTGCTCAGTAAAGGAAAGTATCATAAAAACTTCCCAACAAATTATGATAAATAGGAGAGCTAAGCTTGGAAGAACCCAGACACAAGCCTTGTCTCAAATGCTCCTTTCTCTGTTCTCACCCAGAAAAGAGGGTCCCAAGGATTAGATCCTGAGGTTGTCCCAAATATCCCTAAGACTGAGGGAACAAACAAGAGAAAAATTCAGAATACCTATCTATAAATTGGCTTTTAGATCAGAGGTTTTGTGGATCACATTTCAGAATCTTCAAAGGGTTCCTCTGCTGAACATTTTCAATGCCACTGACGACATCAACAATGCTTGAGGAAAAATCGTGTCCCATGCCACTCTTAACCTCACCACCAGAATCTTGAGCAAGAGTGACACTGAAATGCAACTTAGAAACAGCCTATAATTGATGGTCCATAAACTACAAAAGCACATCATCCATCCTTGACTCATCTTTGCCATACTTGACTATGCATTGGTACAAGAATTGAAGTAAGCCGGAGATGAAAAACGTGTGCATATATAAAAATAAACTATGGATACACCAATAATCCAGTTCCATATTGATTATCGATGAGCTACTCCCTATGGACAAAGAAAAGATTATAGCTTTGGTGAAATAAGCAATTGGAGATATAGATAAGAGGACCTACTTGTTAAAAAGTTCCACCCGGTATTCCATTTCCTTCTCTGCCATGCCAAAAATCTGCCAGCGCAAAGACTCATAAGTGCAATGCACAAATTCCCAAAAAAAATTATTGAACATCAAATCTTTTCCCGAAAAAATTCCACCATCTAATCTGCGCTCAGCTTAGAATAAAAGAACATAATAAACAGCCAATCACCTGTTCCTTGTCCAAACCGGTCGGAACGTTACCAGCGGCGGCCATGATGACCTGAAAGCAACAAAAGTACCAGAATCCAACCAATTCAACAGCAACCAACGATTAAGAACTGGAAAATAAAAATGAGGATGAATGAAGGAAAGATGCGTAGAAGAGATAGACGGAAGAAAGCGACGAGGATTCGTGATCCCACCGAATTCAGTAATTGCAGGGAAAACCGCTAGCTCTAGAATCCGTCTCGCAAGCGCAGGTGCTAGATGAAAATGCACGTGACGAGAGAGAGAGAGAGTACCTGGCTGTGAGCGAAAGGTGGTTTGGCTGGTCGCCGCTGGAGAAGAAGATGAAGTGGAGTGGGCGCGTTCGAGCGTCGCTCGGGGTGAAGCTGAGATGCCGGTGGCGATGGAGATCGAGCTCGACAGAAGCAAGGAGAAAGGTTTTTATTTTGAAGTTACTGCAAAACCCTAGACCGACGGTAGCATTTTAGCATTAAATCTGCCCCCTCCTCCCTGCCAAGTATATAAATGAAAAAAAGAATTTCGCCATGTCGGTTCACATTTATTTCCTTTATTTTTTGCTCTTTTTTCCTTTTTTTTTAACTTTATACAAAATACACCATCCAAATTTTATTATTTTTTGGTCATACACTATCCAAGAACTTTATAAAATGTATTTATTCACATACATACGTAGAGTCCCGTTAAGTTTTACAGTGCTCTTTTGAAGTTTCAATAATTTTTTTTTTTAAAAGAAACAAAAAGTGGACGAAATTCTTTTTCTTTTCAAAAGGCAAACGCAAACTTCAATTGGTGAAAATTCATGCGGCAGTATTATTTTAAAGAATTTTGATCGAGGTATAACGAAAAATGCAAAAGTGTATCTTTGAAAGAGAATAAAACAAATGCAACATATTTTGTAGACGATGCTATTAACATTTTAACAACACTCTAGTTCTCCTGTGTAAGATTCGAAAGTTGGCTTCGATACAATCGGAAAGTCTAATTAATCATTATGTAAAGGGAAACTACATGCAGTAATAACCCATCAAAATCTCACATTCATAAAATAAGAGATAATACTTTAATAAGTAAATCATACACACTTAATTTTTACGATGAATTCATATCTTGTTTTATGAAATTTAGAACTTCAACCGACAATGCGACACAAATTCTTATTCCATTTTCCTACCATCTTCAATCGGACCTCATTTTCTTTTTTTCCCGGAACCAAATTGGGCATGGTTTTTAGAAAACAAAATACAAATAGCAGTAAATACAAAAAAGTATCATAAAAGTCTTAAACCAATTATATTGGCACCAATTTAGTTTTGAATTTTTTAATTAAATTAATTTAATCTTAAACATTTTCACATTGATATCAATTCAATTCATCCGGCTAATTTTGGTGGAAATTGCTAACGTGAATATTGGCCATCTTACATGACACGAATGATACTAACGTGAACATTTTAAAATAATTTCTTTGATTTTTAATATTTTTCTTTCTTTTCTATTTTTATTTTTCTTTCATTTTGGCTCGCGAGCTCGTCGGCCGCAAGTGAGGCGGTCGTCGCCTAGATCTGGCAAGGGCCTTCGTCGACACAGAATACGAAGAAATCTTGCATGCCACGGAGATGGCCAAAAAGGTGGAAGGCTCGTTCCAAATAGGAGTATGCAACCGGACCGGGTCAACTCGGTTACCAAATCGGCCCACCCGGAAAACAGGGTCGGGAACCGATTCCGGTTGAAACCGGTTCCCAAAATTCAGACCATGTTTGAACCGATCTGGGAACCGGTTCCAAGGGATTACCCACCCAGGAACCGGATCGACCGGACCGATTTGGGAACCGGTTTAAGAACAGGTTTGTAAGCCACCCCAAAAAAACCAAAACGCAAAACCCTAATTTGTTTCTACTTTCTATCTGTACCTCTTAGGCTCTCACACCCGCAGACTTCCCCGAGCTCGCGACCTCCGCCCGTCCACCGATCCTGGTCCGAGCGCTGACGCTCTGCTTCCGCTCACCCACTGTCGCCTTCCTCCCGCTACACCTGCAGCCCGTGAGATCCCGACGTCGCCACTCCGCCTCTCCCTGCTCCGCGCCCCCAGAAATCGCGACGCCACCTCTGTCAACCCGATTCCTGGCTGCTCGCCAGCCTTGCTCCGAGCTCCCCTCCCGAGCTCCGCTGCCAGATCCAGCTCCCCCTCGCACTACTTCCTCATCTGGGTTCATTTGCTTCCTCGTCACGCCATCGCCAGCTCCTCGTCGCGCCATCGCCAGTCGCGCCGTCGTCCGTCGCTCTATTTCATCCATCGCCGGCTTCCTCATCTGGAAGCTCGCAAATTTCGTCAGTTTTTATAAAATTTTCTTTCAAATTGAAGCTGGATTCTTCTCGTTTTCTTTGGGGGTGCTTTCCTGAGCTGGATTTCTTGTTAGATTGGTGGAAAAGTTTGTGTTTTTTTGTTCACATCGGATTGATGTTTGGTAATTAGAAATTATTAGCTTCATTTATTAGCCTTTGCCTTTTCTTTTCTTTTCTGGGCTTTTGAAATTGCTACTCTCTCGTTTTTAAGTTGTTGTAATGGTTCAATTAGTCAAAATTATTGTCATCTTCTGTTATTCCTCGTGGACCTTAGTGTGGTTAGTAATGTATTACTGTAAACTCTTTGTTTTCATGTTGAGTAATGACAATCGTTGCCTTTCAGGGTTCGCTCCTCTCAGTATTGAGACAATTCGCTCGTCTGAAAAGTGACAAGCAGGCAATATCCGTGGGATTTGTTGGCTATCCAAATGTGGGAAAATCGTCAGTGATCAACACATTGAGGACAAAGAATGTAAGTTCTTCGTTCTTTTTCTAGCTTATCACCTGTTATTACTCCTGTCTTTAGATGAATAGCAGAGAGTATGTTGATTGCAAGAGAATTCTATATTAAAGTTCATTTTGCCAGTGTGCAGAATAATGCTTGTCAAATTCTACTCCACTTTGTCCATTCTAATTTAGTCCGTTGTTTGCAGTGCTCACAACAAGTAACTTTTGGATTTACGAGCTAGTTTGTCACTTATTTGTCTGTCTCTTCCATTTATAGGTTTGCAAGGTTGCTCCAATCCTTGGGGAGACCAAAGTTTGGCAATATATAACACTCACAAAACGGATTTTCTTGATTGATTGCCCTGGAGTTGTATACTAGAACAGTGATACTGAAACGGACATTGTATTGAAAGGCGTGGTATGTCATCCTCATCTATGCCAAACGAAAAAACATTCCTGACAATCATTATTTATTCATCAAGAGCTTGCATTTGATTTCTGGAATTTTTCTTTAATTGGTGCTATTTGGTGCAACTCAGAATAGACATCCTGCTTTGACATGTTACCTTTTAGACAAAGTAAGACCAAACTTTTCCATTGCACTCTTGCAATTGCTTGTTGAAGGCAAAGGCTTTAATCTTCACTGAACCACCCAAAATATATTTTAAGCTTGAAGATCAACATTTTGGTTACATTTTGCAGATTGTGTTCTTGTTTTTCCTGTATTTCTTAAATAGACTGGGTTAAAGTGTGCCCCCATTGTGACACATCAATTCAGCTTGTACATGTGGACATGTTGAGAGCAGGTCCAAGTTGGAGCAAGCAATCTGTTTAAATTAAACGTACAGCTTCGGCGAGTGACTTCTTGGGATGAATGAATTACTTTCTGTCTCCAAAGTTATGTTGAGAGATTTGATTTACTATGAAAACTAATCTGTTTTTTTAGAATCCTTATGTTATATAATTTTTTTTTTAGTTTTCAGTCAATGAATCAAGACAAAGACATATCAATGGAAGTGGAGGAACATAATGAAATGAGTCCACTCATGGAATTGCCATTCCATGGAGCTGATGAAGTGGAATTTGCGACCATGGGTGCAACAAACAATGTGAGGGTACCTAACTCTCATCCTCCTTCGGATAAAAAACGAGCTAATCAATCAGATTGTTGGGATCATTTTTCGAGAATGATAGATGAGAAAACACAGAAAACAGTTAAGGTGAAGTGCATTCATTGCAGGATGGATTATGTGTATAATGTTCATCATGGAACCTCTACTATGTGGAAGCACTTGAGAAAGTGCAAAAAGTATCCCCATACAGATAAAAAGCAAATGTTGTTTGCATCACGTGACAGAGATGTGGTTGGCGAGGTAGGAGAAAATACTGCTAGTGGTGGTAATGTCTTAACGACATGGAAGTTTGATCAAGAACGTTGTAGGCATATGCTTGCTCGAATGATTATTATTGATGAACAGCCATTTTCCATGGTTGAGCGTGTTGGTTTTCGCGATTTTGTTACTGAATTGCAACCTCTTTTCCATCATCTTTCACGATTTACAATGGCAAGAGATTGTATGAAGTTATATCTAAGTGAAAGGACTTATTTAAAAGCTTACTTTGGTAAGCTTAAATATAGGATTGCACTCACAACGGATATGTGGAGTTCCATTCAAAACTTGAACTATTTGTGTCTTACTGCACATTATATTGATGAAAATTGACAATTGCAAAAAAGAATAATCAATTTTGTGATGATGCATAGTCACAAGGGTAAGGAGATTGGTAAAATGGTGGAGAAATGCATTTATGATTGGGGAATAGAAAAGAAAGTGTCCACAATAACAGTGGATAATGCAAGTTCAAATGATGTGGCCGTTAGTTATTTGAAAGAAAAATTTTCAGAAGAATGATTTTTGATTTTGAATGGCGATGCTTTACATATGAGATGCACTGTTCATATACTTAACTTGATAGTAAGAGACGGATTGAATGAGGTGCGTGATTCTATTGCACACATCCGAAACATAGTTAGGTATGTGAGGAGTTCTCCGGCGAGAGCTAAGACATTCAAAGCTTGCATTGAGAGTGAGAGGATTGTATACAAGGGTCGGTCTGTCTTAATGTTGCCACTAGATGGAACTCCACTTACATGATGTTAGACACCGCCATAAAGTTCAAGAAAGCTTTCAAAAGAATGGAAGATGAAGATTTATCTTTCTTAAGGAAAATTGACAATGATTCTCCTGAAGATGAAGATTGGCAAAATGCCATCATTCTTTCTAAATTTCTGAGACGGTTTTATGATACAACCAAAAGGATTTCGGGTAGTTCATATGTTACTTCCAATGATTATTTTGAGGGGATAGCTATGTTGTATAAGTATTTGAATAATGCGACGAATTCTTTAGACCCAAAGCTTCAAGCTATGGGTTTAAAAATAAAAGATAAGTTTGACAAGTATAATGGGAGTTTGGATAAAGTTAATATGATGGCATTGATTGCGGTTGCATTGGATCCTACAAAGAAATTGAATTATGTAAAGTTCTATTTTGAACAAATCTACGATGATGAAGCAAAAATTGATGAGATGCATGATAAAGTGAAGGTCGCCTTGGAGAATTTGTATAAATCTTATGAGCGATCTTTTGTTGGCTCTTCTAGTAAAGAAAAATTTGGTGATTCAAGTGTGAGTAATAGTAGTAGTACTTCCAATGTTGATATTGATGACAATGATTGTGAAATCGATGCTTGGCACAAAAGCTTTCTCCACGCGAAGAAAAGAGTGTTGGATGAAAACAAATCTGACCTTGATCGGTATCTTGAAGCTGAAAGTGAAGATATCCTTAATATTGATCTTTTGATGTGGTGGAAGAGTACTAGGTCAAAATATAAAATTTTATCTTTGATGGCTCGAGATGTTTTGTCTATTCCCGTGACTATCGTTGCTTCAGAGTCGGCTTTTAGTACATCAAGATGTGTACTTGATGGCTTTCAAAGTTCTTTGACTCCTAGAGTGGTGGAAGGTTTAATTTGTACTCAAGATTGGTTGAGAGTGGTTCGCGTGCCAATTAATGTTAAAGAGTGCATCGAGAATGCGGAAAAGTTTGAGGCGGGTAAGTTATATATATTTCTTTCTATCTTATATTTCATTCGCATAACTATCTATTAAGTGAATGCCTTATTTAATCTCTTTTTTTTATAGATTTGGATTGTCTTACCAAGGACATTATCATTGGAAAATAAACTTCATTTTGTGAAAACTCCGATTTTGTGGTAAGTAAATAAACTTTATTAAATCATAACTTTTGCATGTCTCTAGAGTATGGTTTTTTGTTGATTTTTCTTTATATATGAATTTTAGGTTTTTGTCAGAGATTTTGTACCATGTGGAACGCAAGGCCAAAGAAGGAGAAGAAGATCGAGCGCATCAAGGACAAGATTGATATGCGATCAGTCAAAAATTGTCCTACAACTAGTTAATTGGCTAAATTGCTTGACTGATGCAGGGCTGTTTTGTTCAACAAGAAATAAACGACGTTTTAACTGCTACATGCTTAAGGCCTGATCAGGCTTGATGTTTTTAAAGTGCCAAGTTGCTCTTGGATTTGTAATATTGGTCTAGAATATATATGCAACTAGTTCAGTCGAGGAAGACATTTGATACTTCGATTAAACTATGTTTGATGGGTTTGAGCAATTTGTTACAAGTATTATTTTCAGTAGCTACAATTATGTATAATCTGTTTGTTCACATCGTAAACAAGAGCAGTGTCGAGAACCTGTGAATGCATCTGCATTGTGTAGAGGAAAAAAGGCAAAACAAATTTCATATCTGTGAAATCTGCAGGAACTAAAATGGTACTTGTTTTATCCTTACTTGTATGTGTGGATTTTTGTCGGTGAGCATGTGTGTTTTGGGTGGAGGGAGAGGGTTATTTGTGTTTGATTTCTCTTTGGAATGTCGGTGAGAAAAGAACTTGCTGTCGTTGAGGCTCGTGTTATGCCACCACCAATGGTAAGCTGTTGCACATCTTTCTTGTGAGAAACCGAATGCCTCAAGTTGTTGCATTCTGTTTTTTCTGGTTTCAGCAACTGATGTATGCCATTGTTGCAGCTTAAATATCATGAAAGTGGTTGAGATGCGATGATTGGTCCGTTGATGGGGCAGTGGAATATGATCAACAAGGTGAGCTACTTCCATCTATTATCAATTGACAATCATCATTTGATGTGCACACAATGCATTGCTACAGCGATGTTTGGTGCAGAAAAGTTCAATAAACAAACATTGTAGTGCTATCTTTACTTGATTACTGTAACATGTTCAGTACGATCAATTCTTCTTTTTGCCTTTTCTTTACAGCAAATGATCAATGGAGGTAGAGTGGATACCTGGATGTGCGTAAACTTCTCAAGGTAGAATAGAAATATGACTCGTCAATTTTGTGAGCAGTTGGTCCAGATATGTAATAGTAAAGGGATGGTGGGTATCTACTGACAGAGCACTGTGATGTGATGGAATACTCTTTTTCTTTTCCTTTTCTGGTGATGTTATGAGGTACAAATTATTTGCATCTTAACAATTCTTAATCTCCTTGTAGGCTTTTAACTCCCAACCAGTTCTTCCTATATGTGATGGTCACCCCGTCAGATTGAAAGAGTCCTTGCGGATATTAATAGAGAATCTCGGGCAAAACTTGCAAACACAAATCTACCTCAAAAAGAACTTCAGCTGTTGATAACTATCTTACCAGACATTGCTGGATCTTACGGTAAATTATCCTTTGGTTGACATCTTTAGAGCTTTTAAGGAGTCAAAACTTTCCCTTTTCTAATCACTATTTTCTTCACAGGGAAGATAAAAAGAATATGTGAGACTAATCTGGGAATTGTCTCACAGTGTATCCAACCGAAAGCAGCTGAAAAATTGAAGGAGCAATATCTAGTAAATCTTGCAATGAAAATTAATGTCAAGGTTGCAATGTTCTTTTTTGCTTGAATTTTCTATTTCTTCAATTATGATTATTGATCATTCTGCTTGATGTTCATAGGTTGGTGGAAGGAATACTGTTCTAAATGACGCCATCCAAGGAAGAATCCCTCTTGTTACTGATTTGCCAACCATAATCTTTGGGGCAGACGTAACACACCCGCAGCCCGGAGATGATGCTAGTCCTTCCATAGTAGCTGTATGCTTTTCCCTACTCTGTTATCTTTTGTTTCCCATTCTGAAGTGGGCAAACATTTGATGGTATTGATATGAGCAGGTGGTAGTTTCTGCACAAGCTCACAGACAAGAAATGATTAATGACTTGTACATCCCCAAACAGACTCCGGAGGGGAAAGCTGGAGGAATGATTAGGTAGGGTCCTGTTTATTTTCTTGCGCCTATCATTAATATATTAAGTTTATTCCCCCAACTCACTTTCACGTTCCTTGCAGGGAATTGCTTATTGCCTTTAGAAGATTGACTGGACATAAACCTCATAGGATAATTTCACCATCAATGACTTGATTTTTATTATGTTTTCCAAGGAAACTTGGACAGAAAAGTGGGTTGTTTAGAAGTGTCCTACATTGATCAGTGGAAGCATTTTGCATTCAAACACTTTATCTTACATATGAGTGTTGTACAACAATTTTTATGCAAAACAGGTTTCAATATAAATAAGGTTAACCCTGGTCCCGGACCGAAAAAACAGGGTGGGTCGGGAACAGGGTCCAATGCAAACAGGGTCGGGTACATAGTCCAAAAAGAGAGAACCGGTTATAACAGGGTCGGGTACAGAGTCTAGATCTAGACCCTACCCATCCTGGACCCTTTCACCCTTAGTTCTAAAGTCTCATGAAGCCCTCGAGTAGGCCACAATTGATTTGTGGAACAATTATCGAAATCTTCCAGCAATTCACTGGTATCAACTGTAAGAGTTTTTCTAATGTGGGCTACATTAATTGATATTGTAATTTACTGTTTTACGGGATTGGTTGTTCTAAAGTGAGATAGAAAGTTTCTTAATTAGTCTAATATATGGCTGGATAATGTGGGTCGAATTGAGTCTGGCCCGTAATGAAAGGGCCTGGTTGGAAACGCTCTAGTACTCAAGTCTCTCCTCTAACCCTAATTCTCACTCTCTCCTCTAACCCTAAATGTATCATCACAAAAAGCGTTAACCTAGCTCTTAAGAGTGAAGGGGCCGTTTCATTAAGCCAGTGATACGTAGGGTAATAGAGGAGAAAATAGAGGAGAAGAACTTGTGCATGGATCATCGTTTTTCCGATTTCGTATCAAGAACGATGGATTCCAAAATAGAGGAGAATGACTTGTACGTGGATCATCGTTTTTCCGCTTCCACATCAAAAACATGGATTCCAAAACAGATGCGTTAATCTTTCTACTCAATTATCTATGTTCTTGTTCTACTCATGGAGATCATGGGATTGCACGTTTTGCATCTTACATCAACGTGATAATGTTTTATGCTCTGATTCTGTTCCAAACTATGGGTTTTGGCAGCAATGCCTCGCTTATGTCTGCCCTGGTCATGGGTCTTATAAATGTGGTGTCGACCTTCATTGCGATTTTTACCGTGGATAGACGCGGGAGAAAGGTATTGCTCATCGAGGCAGCAATCCAGATGCTCGTTGCCCAGGTCAGTTCAGGCCGTCCAGAACAATTAGATTCAGTTTTCAAATTTTCATTTCATCACCTTCCTGACTTGTTTGAGTTACAAAATAGAAACATTATTTGCCAGTTTCCACTATTTGAGTTCATTGCTTCATTCTCTATGGCATTAACTTCCTTAAGTTTGTGTTTGGCATACGATCTTTTCTTACCCTTTTCGGTTGCTTACAGTGTACCATGGGTATCACACTCGTGATACACCTGAAATCCACCAACGAAATTCCAAAAGGATACGCCCTTTTCGTGGTCTTCTTGGTCAGTTTCTTCGTGGCTGGCTTCGCGTGGTCATGGGGTCCTTTAGGTTGGCTCATCCCCAGTGAGATATACCCGCTGGAGACGCGAAATGCTGGTTTCTTCTTCGCCGTATGCATGAACATGCTCTGCACTGCACTTTCATCATCGCTCAAGTGTTGACCATGCTCTGCACCATGAGATCGGCGACTTTCTTCTTCTCCGCATGGATCGTCGTGATGGGCTGTTTTGCAACCTTCATGCTTCCTGTGACAAAGGGCATCCCCACTGATGAAATGAATGAGAGGGCATGGAAGAAGCACTGGTTCTGGAAGAAATCCTCCAAGGACGAAGATGATAACCAAAAAGTTGGGTTCTAAAATCATGTAC
Organism: Eucalyptus tenuipes; assembly: GCA_014182365.1. NCBI lineage: Eukaryota > Viridiplantae > Streptophyta > Magnoliopsida > Myrtales > Myrtaceae > Eucalyptus > Eucalyptus tenuipes. The sequence goes on along the minus strand of CM024538.1, from coordinate 21,987,599 downwards.
TTGTTTGTTAGGGGTTCTAGTGTTGTCGGGTCTGAGAGGAATGCAAGGTCGGTCAGGTTCACTAGTCTTTAGTCCTTCACTTGTACATTTTGGATTGAAAAATAATCATGCGCCTCGACATAATCCCTCCGACGGAGCACTGTCTGTTCACAATTTAAGCTCAGATCACCGAATACCAAGTTCGGTAGGACGCTGCTATTGCTATGCTAGGTGGAGACGATGTTTGATGCTCTTTGGGCACATGTAAATGATGTTCGTAATTGGTAGTCCCATAATCATCTCCAGCTTCATTCGCCGAGATGGCAACGTGACCGTGGAGTGCTGTGAATGCTTTTTCTTGAAAATTTCGTTCAATATCGCCGTCGCTAGTCTTAGACCACCAGGTGAACAAAATGTGATTTTTCACTTTCCTGTTAAGGCAAAGGATTCCAAAACACACCCGAACTTTCAAGAAAATATTAGGTGCATCTTGGACTTGAGCATGTCCTTAAAATGCTCAAGAGTCCTCCAGAGATCCGCCCTGGAATGGAAGACCCCGCTTAGCTGTGGCCTATATTCCCTGCTAATCCAGAAGAAAAATATTGGATTAGCTGCAGGGGGAGTCAAGTGCCGTGTCCCCAAAGCATTATATCAGGCGAATTCAAGTAGCCCGCCACCTCTCCTTAGGACGCGGACAAGCATTGATAGACCTGGCTAGGGAGGCTAGACCTCCTTTGTGTGGGAGCTGAGCTTGCTTAGGTGAACCTTTAGACCTAACTTAAGCAAGCAATGAGGCAAAGGATTCCAAAACGCACCCGAACTTTCAAGAAAATATTAGGTGCATCTCATATTCCACATTGTCGGCCAAACACTCAACTAAATGGCAAGATGGGTCTTACTTAATTAATTAATGCTTTCTTTCGGCAAAAGAACACCTCAAGTGCCAAAACTTAGCATAAATGAACATTTAAATACCAAAACTTATGAAATGGATACTTAAGTGCCACTTTTTATGAAAAATTGGACACTTGAGTGCCATATCCGGCGAACCCCGCCGAAAATCTTCCGTGGCAATTTTCTTTTTAATTTTATCACTTACGTGGCTCACCGGAAGGCTGACTCAACAAACCACACACCAAAACGACATCGTTTTGGTATAATTCGAATTTTAATATAATTTTTAATTAAATTAAATTTAAAAATATATATATAAATAAAAAGGAGGAGGGGGAGGAGGAGGCTCGCCCGGATCCGGGGCGAGGGTCGTGGCCCTCCCTCAGATTCGGCGGAGTCGCCGATCCTCACCCGGCCGAGCCAAGGGCCGCCGCTTGCTAGGGTCGCCGCTTGCTAGGGGCTGCCGCAAACCATCCCCCACCTTCCCCCCCTTCTTAAATAAATTAATTTTTTTAAAATTTTAATTAAATTAATTATTTACCACGTCAGCACCAAAACGACATTGTTTTGACACTATTTAGCCACATAAGCGTACAAAACGACTAACCACGTGAGCGTGCAAAACAATGTCATTTTGCACGCAGCTCACCGAGAAATTGTCATGTCAGCGTTTTGGTCAGTGGCACTTACGTGATCCATTTTACTCCGATTTTGACACTTTTAAGTGCCATTTCGTGCCAACTTTTAGCACTCCAAGTGTCCCGGTGTCCTTTCTTTCTATCTCACCGTTACTCTCTCCTCCTCTCCGTTGCTAACAACTCTCTCTCTCTCTCTCTCTTCCTCTCTACTTCTCTTTTGTCTTTTCTTTAAGATAGGTCCCACTTGTCGATTAATGCCTACGTTCTCTCTCATCATTACCCCTCTCTCTCAGCACAAATGATTAACTAGCAGTCTCCCGCAGTTACAAGCCATGCACGGTTCGACTTGCGATTACCGAGCGCCACCGCGAACGTTAGTTAGCAACGTTGTTTGTTTGCTTGCTGCACTTTCTTCGTGTTTGTCTCCTCCATCTACCCTCCTTTTCCCGCTTATTTAAAAAACGGGTCTTTTTCAGTCTCCTCGTCACAACATTTTCCTGCATTATTTTGCTTCCGCACTTCGCCTGGCGTCACTCCACCACCCAATCCTCCCACGCGAACCATGCCGATCGTAGTCCCTCGAATCGCATAAGCTTCGGAGTCCTGCTTTCTCGATCGATCGGATACGGCGGGCGGCTGGTTCGCTGGGAGCCGAGAGAGATGGGTTCGACCGAGGAAGCAAGGTGCGTGTACAAGGACCCCAACGCCGCCATCGAGGATCGAGTCAGCGACTTGCTCTCGCGGATGACCCTGCAGGAGAAGGTCGGCCAGATGACCCAAATCGAGAGGCGCGTCGCCACTCCTTCCGTTCTCTCCGGCCTCTCCATCGGTAAGCCTCCTCTTTTTGGACTTCCGTTCGCCGGGGCCTAGTTTGGATCGCCCGTTCATTTGCATGCGTGCGCATGCGTAGCCGACTTCGTGAGCCTAAGAGTGGTTCCGGTCCGGTTCAATCTGAACGATGCACCGATGCGCACGGCGTTTCCGTTGCCGAAAGTCGATTTCTTTGGTCCGGTTTCGCGGTTTCGGAGAAAAATTCGAGTGAATGATGAGGGTTTGGTGCAGGGAGTGTACTTAGTGGTGGAGGCAGTGGGCCATTTGGGGTAGCGGGCAGTGAGTCATCTAAGCAAGCATTGTTGTCCGATTGGACCGACATGGTGGATGGATTCCAAAAGGCGGCGCTGGAGTCCCGCCTGGGAATACCGCTTATTTACGGGATTGATGCAGTTCATGGCAACAATACTATATACGGCGCCACGATATTCCCTCACAACATTGGCCTTGGAGCCACTAGGTCAGTTTCGTTTACTTCCTTTCTGAGGCTTCGAGAAAAGGTTTGGACTCGCTGTCCTCTCTAATGTTACTAAAATACACATTATCATGTCGTTGTTGTTTTTTACTGTCATAATAATTTTGTTGTTGAACAACCTAATTTTTTGAAACAATTGATAGAGATGCGGAGCTGGTTTGGAGGATCGGAGTCGCAACTGCACTTGAAGTCAGAGCAAGTGGCATTCCTTATACTTTTGCTCCATGTGTGGCTGTAAGTGATTTCTTTCGCTTTATTTCTATGCACTAGTATTCATCTCTCTATAACAAGGTTCACCAGCTAGATGATAAATTCTCGTTTGAGGAGTAAAGCCATGACGTGGAGGATTTTGTGAGCTAGTGTAGCTTTGAGAGCTCACTACTCTAGCTTATCGAAGTTCACAAGGACGAATTGAATAAGGAAGTGCTGCAAATTTGTTTTTCAATTACCATAGTGGCTACAATTATGTTAACCCAAAATCTTTGTCATGCGGATGGTCTTCAAGAGTTATTTGACATCAAGTTCAAGCTATTGATTTGGTTCCAAATCTATAATGATTATCTCTTCTCTTTTCACAAATCTTCTGTTCTCATCATTTTATTTTCACTGTTAATCCTAGTTGGTTGAGAATTTTAGTTGAATGGCTTCTGGCAGGTGCTGAAAGATCCCAGATGGGGAAGATCTTATGAGAGCTACAGTGAAGACACTAATATAGTTAAAAAGATGACCGCAATAGTAACGGGTTTGCAGGGCCAGCCACCCCAAGGGCACCCAAAGGGCCATCCTTCGTAGCTGGAAGGTAAAGATAGACCTTATCTGGTATTTGAACCTTTCCAGTTTAGATAATGATCTACCTATGTCATGTCAGTTTGGAAAAGTGATGTAGACATCATGATTATAGATGCTTTCTGGTGATTCCTAATTTTTGATTGGCTCGTGATAGCATTCTAGGAATTTGCTTGAAAGCTGGTAGATGAGGGATGAGGTGCCATTGGTCTTTGCTTTTCGTGCTCTATGCCGCTTTACCTATTGTGTATTTTTGAGCTTGTTGAGGAGCGGCGTTAAACACTTTTTAGGCTATGTTTGTTTCGCGAAAAATAATTTTGAAAAAATATTTTTCGAATTTTCTAGCATTCGTTTCACGAAAAATAAATTCCTTAAAAAATATTTTCCATAAAAGGACAAAAGTCTTCTAAATTAGGGAAATATGTTTTTCACTTTTCAATTCTCTCATTTGACCTCTCTTGCCTCATACTTTTACAAATCCTCACTTCCTCCTATCCTTTCTCTTTCTTTTTCCTTTTTAATTCAAATTATTTTTAATTTTATTTTTCTTTTCTTTTTCTTTTCTTTTTTTCTTTTTCTTTTCTTCGTTTCCCATCTTCTTCTTTTTTGGCTAGTCGTCGGCCGTCACCAGATGAACCTCAAGCTCGTCGATTTGGCAAGCCTCGAGCTTGATGCTCGCGCATGCTAATCGGCTAGCGGAAAATATTTTTTACGAACACCGAAAAATATTTTCCTTATGAACACGGAAAATATTTTCTAAAACATTTTAAGTTTTAGCCAAACACCATAAAATATTGTTATTTTCCTAGAAAATGATTTTCTGAAAAAATATTTTCCGGAAATAGCCTATTTTCCGCGAAACAAACGGACCCTTAATATTTCATCTACTTTTCTCTCTCAACCACCTTTACTCTTCCCAGCCATAATTTCATGTAGTTATATTTCTCACTATGCTCTTTAGTTCTCTCACTTCTTAATCTCTCATAACTCACTATTTCTCTACATCCGAACAAAGTCATCGTATCTTTCTCATTTGACACCAGAAACAATGTTATTGCTTGTGCCAAGCATTTTGTTGGAGATGGAGGAACTGAAAGAGGTGTAAATGAGGGGAACACTGTAACGTCTTTTGAAGATCTAGAAAGGATGCATATGGCTCCCTATTTGGATTGTATCTCCCAAGGTGTTTGCACAGTCATGGCATCCTACTCTAGCTGGAATGGGAGCAGGCTGCATTCTGACTATTTTCTCCTGACAGAGGTCTTGAAAAATAAGTTAGGTTTTAAGGTGAGGAATCCCAGTGAATTCATTTACTGAATGGCAGAGCTTGTCAATCGACACAAAGAAATTGGAAGATTGTATGTGGCTAGATTCTGTTGGAACGATTTGCAATTCTTCTACTTTATTATAACACATTGAGATTCCTAAATGCGATCACTCAACTGATGTGACAGAAATGTTGATGCAGGGTTTTGTCATTTCAGACTGGGAAGGGCTTGACCGACTCAGTCAACCTGATGGTTCAAACTACCGTCAGAGTATTTCTCTGGCAGTTAATGCTGGGATTGACATGGTAAAGACCAAATGGTAACGATGATATTTATTAAGTGAGATCCATAATGTCTGATTTATATGGTAACTCGTACATCTTATTTTTTTCAGATTATGGTGCCTTTTAGACATGAACAATTTGCAGAGGATTTGACAGCCTTGGCTGAATCAGGGGAAGTACCAATGTCCAGAATAGATGATGCCGTTCAACGGATACTGAGAGTCAAGTTTGTATCTGGTCTATTTGAGCATCCTTTTTCTGATAGATCATTGCTTCAGATTGTTGGTTGCAAGGTAAATTCTAAGGATTTTCCATGTTAGAGATATACTTTAGCTGTCATGAATTATGCAGATGTGCTCAACCATCTCATCAAGGCCAAGTTTTGGGCACTCTAGTATATTTCTTATATTTTACAGCAGTTGAATATTAAATGAAATTCTAGGATACTTCTTAAAAATTGGATCTTTTGTCTTTTAAGATGTCCAGTGATATATCTAAAATTGTTCAGCCTGGATGTATTAGTAAGTATATTTTACTTTGGCCTGGACAAACACTCTGACCTTAATCATCTTTTGGCAGTCGCATAGAGAATTAGCACGCGAAGCAGTTCGAAAGTCGTTGGTATTGTTGAAAAATGGGAAGGATCCTATGAAACCATTTCTCCCATTAGACAAAAATGCAAAGAAAATTCTGGTTGCAGGAAGTCATGCTGATGATCTAGGTTATCAATGTGGAGGGTGGACTGTCTCTTGGCATGGAAGCAGTGGCAGGATCACAATCGGTATCCATCCTTCCGTATATCTTCCCTATGGTTAAAATTGCACAGCATATTTGCTTTGAGTAAAAGAGATTTACTTTGGCGTTGAATGAAAGTGGATGCATGATTCATGGAAATAGTACAGATAGTCTCTAGATATCAACAGACTTGTGTATGAGTACCCCGCAAAGAGAATTTGTGATACTTTGCAGTATCTTTACTGCGTTTGAGCTTTCTTTTCCTCACAATGTTGACCTCTCTTTAGGTTTTAGTGATACGATATGCTATTTTGGCTATCTTCATGTCCTAGTTATATACATTGAACCCACCTTTTAGCTTTATGCTTGAGAACCATGAGGAAAATCGCTAATTGTGTAGAGCTGTGTCTTAAAATATTGAACCTGCCAACTGTATTTCAGACATCTCTTGTTCATAATGCCTTCATTCAAAGTGATGTTACAATTATTACTGATGAACATGAAACATTTTCTTCTATAGGTACGACTATCTTAGATGCAATCAAGGAAGCAGTTGGAGGCAACACAGAAGTGATTTACGAGCAAAATCCATCTCCTTCCACATTAGCAAGTCATGATTACACTTTCGCCATTGTTGCTGTTGGTGAAGGTCCTTATGCAGAAACTCTCGGTGATAACGCCGAACTTGCAATCCCGTTCAACGGAACGGACGTGATAAAGTCAGTCGCTGAGAGAATACCTACACTCGTACTTGTCGTCTCTGGAAGACCCTTGGTCATAGAACCACATGTTCTGGAGAAGATAGATGCTCTTGTTGCTGCTTGGTTACCTGGAACTGAAGGAACAGGCATCACAGATGTGGTCTTCGGCGACTATGATTTTGAAGGTCAATTACCAGTCTCGTGGTTTAGAACGGTTGAACAACTGCCCATGGACCATAAAGCTAATTCTTATGATCCCTTGTTCCCCCTGGGTTTCGGATTGAAATGCAAGAAGGAAGCCTGATGACGAGGCAATTCAATGAGCGATGAAGTCAATGACCAACGGAGAAGTAGCTCGTCCGGTCGAAAAATGCCTTCAGAACCGGATATTAGTGTGCATTTGCATGAATAATCGCTTCAGATCCAATGTCCCCTAAACTCCTGTTGAAATTCTACACGCTCTTAACTAGATATTAGAGCTCATTTGCATGAATAATCACTTCAGATCCAATGTCCCCTAAATTCCTGTTGAAATTCTAGAAGCATCAGAGCGGAAAAGGGAATCGTATAATTTGTATGCTACTTTTCCAGAACTGTGGTTTTCTACTGTTGAGTGATTGTAATATTGGCATGGATAATGATAAGCAGTTAAGGCAGTATGGTTGCAATAGAATCCCTCTATCAATGAGCGATGAAGTTAATGACCAACGGAGAAGTAGCTCGTCCGGTCGAAAAATGCCTTCAGAACCGGATATTAGTGTGCATTTGCATGAATAATCGCTTCAGATCCAATGTCCCCTAAACTCCTGTTGAAATTCTACAAGCTCTGAACTAGATATTAGAGCTCATTTGCATGAATAATCGCTTCAGATCCAATGTCCCCTAAATTCCTGTTAAAATTCTAGAAGCATCAGAGCCGAAAAGGGAATAGTATAATTTGTATTCTACTTTTCCAGAACTGTAGTTTTCTACTGTTGAGTGATTGTAATATTGGCATGGATAATGATAAGCAGTTAAGGCCGTATGGTTGCAATAGAATCCCTCTGTCAATAAGCGATGAAGTTAATGACCAACGGAGAAGTAGCTCGTCCAGTCAAAAATGCCTTCTGAACCGGATATTAGTGTGCATTTGCATGAATAATCGCTTCATATCTTGTTTTATGAAATTTAGAACTTCAACCGACGATGCGACACAAATTCTTATTCCATTTTCCTACAATCTTTAATAGGGCCTCATTTTCTTTTTTTCCCATAACCAAATTGGGCATGGTTTTTAGAAAACAAAATACAAATAGCAGTAAATACAAAAAGTATCATAAAGGTCTTAAACCAATTGTGTTGGCATCAATTTAGTTTTGAATTTTCTTAATTATATTAATTTAGTCTTAAACATTTTCATATTAATATCAATTCAGTTCATCCGGCTACTTTTGGTGAAAATTGCTTATGTGAATGTTGATCGTCTTATGTGGCACGAACGATGTTAATGTGAACATTTTTAAATAATTTTTTTTATTTTTAATATTTTTTCTTTTTTATTTTTCTTTTTTCTTTCATTTTGGGTCGCGATCTCGTCAGTCGCAGGTGAGGCGGCTATCACCTAGATCTGGCAAGGGCCTTTGCTCCCTCACCCACGGTCGAGGGTTCGCAACCCTTACCAACCAAAATGAAAGGAAAAACAGGAGGAAAAAAGAAAAAATAACAAAAAACAAAAGAAAAGAAAAAACAAAAAATATAAATAAAAAAATCTACATGAGCGTCGGTTGTGCCGCGTAGGAGAACTGAAATCACCTTCACGTTTCTGACCTAAACTGGCTGGATAGATTGAATTGGTATCTATATAAAAAAATTTAAAATTGAATTGGTCAAATTTAAAAATTTAAAATTAAATTAGTACAATTGTAATAGGTTTAGGACATTTTTGTACTTTTCCCCGGCAAATACCATGCATTTCGATGATCAAGCACGTTCTTGCCTGATGAAGAAGTGGGCTTTATACCTTGTTCGCATCAATGGAGGAGGAGTGGCAGTTTTTCATAGCAATTATAGAATAGGAACCATTGAGGAGGAACAGAGAAATATGAGAATTATCAGGACGATGACGGGGGGCTGAGATTAAGTGTGTTTTGTAGTCCATTCGTTAATTATAAATTTCTTAATCATTTTTCTAATTAGTATCTGAACTTTAATCTAGTTCACGAATCATCAAACGTATAATGATAATGTCACTACTTTGACAAAACCTATATTTGGCAAATAAGGTATTTGCCAGAATAGCATAATACCATAGAAGTTTTAGGTGACATAGCACCTTGCAATTCTCGTATCTATAGGCAATACATGGCATGCTCGTCACAAGCCAAGGCAACTAGACAGCTACAACATGAACCACAAACATATATAAGTATGGCCCCTAGTAATACATGGGAGCTTCAGCAGGGGCATCTCCAATCTCATAGTACTCACCAGAAAGACTCCCCATAGGCGCGGCACCTATGGGACCGGATGCTATGCCGGCACCTCGAACCTCTCTCATGACTCGCTTCGGATTGCTCCGTTGCACCTCACAGAGATCCGCCAAAGAGACACCTGTTGAAAATCGATGGTAGAGTCAGTGATAGTGAAGATTTCAGGAGGACAATGTTGTTTCGAAGCAGATGGCATGGATTAATTTGCGGTTGGGAATTACCTTCTCCGAGGGCCAAGTTGAAGTAAAGATCAACAATGTTGGGGCAGTTGCGGTAACATGCCGGTGAGCAGAGCTCGGCAGTGAAGGAAGGCTGAAGGAGAGCATCTGAAGATTTGCCAACAGACTGCCTATCCACTCCACAGGAACGGATGCAATCGTGGGTCTCGATCCACTCGTGCATGATATACACAGCCACCTGAGAGGTCTTGCACTCGTATTCCATCTTCCCATCCATCAGGCTCACGTGGTTCTCCAGGACGCACCGCCTTCCATTAGATGCAATCGAGAACGAGCAGAGTTCCGTAGGTAGCTGCTCGCACGCAATGTTACCTGACAACGAAAAACATAAGGAAAAAAAGAAAAGATGGCTCAGTCGAGATATCAAATAGCTAGTCACAGTTGCGCTATGGCAAAGAAGAAGCACGGTTTATACCCAGAGCTCCTTGGAGGAAGAACGAGAAGGCGAGGAAGAGAATCAAGGCCATTTTATGAGAAGAGGGAGCCTGTTTCTCTGACAAAACACGGGCAAGTGAGAGATCTCGGCGTCTTTGCTTGTTGCACTTGCTTGCGTAGCAACTTCTCCTTTGCTGGTGACGAATCTCTCTGAAGGATGCTAGTTTATATAGCACAAGGTGTTGGAGACCTTTATGTGACAAGAACCTTCGGTATGAATATAAAACTGGAAGCTAGTGGTGAAGGGATGCTTGTTTTTGTACCGTAATTCCCATGGAATTCGATGACACTCCATGAGACAACCATAGAGGAAGTTTAGTTTGGCAACGAAATGAACAATTTTAAATCATTTCGGTCTCTCCAATGTGCCACACGGAAGCCTCTCAAAAGATTTATAAAGATGGTTGGCGCCGGACCCTTCAAGCATCTCAGAGCCATTTTTGACGTTTAGCCTTAGGAACCATATTTTGGCAGTCCCAGGTAGCGAAGATATTTTCAAAGTGAGACTTTCGCTATCAAGTAATATGATCAAAATATGCAGCTCGCCATACATTGTGAAACAGTACAAAAGAATGCAGGATTAGCAAAATTTACCATCTTGTAAACAAAATTCAAATGCATTCATAGACATTCTTGCATTCAAGGCTCGACTTTGTAATCTATGCACATATAAGATTTTCACATAGCAGCCAACATGACAAGAATCCAAAGGTTGATGAGTTGACGACTATTCACAGTGACCAACCATAATTCAGCAAGCAAAGGGATCAGTAACTTGATGGGGAATCAAGAAAATGAAAATTGCCACCAAATCTAGTCTTACTGAATGCAATATCAGATTATAAAAGATAATAGGAATTCCAAGGCTCTTGTCTAGCATATAAAAGTAAAACTGCAAGTTACAGAAAAAGCTAAAATATTGTACTTAGTTTTCTCCCCCCTCATCAACTAACTTCACATCCTACAAACCAGCAACTGGAAGTTGAGGTTAGAAAGAATGGCTGCTATAACATGATAGCAACTTCTCCAACTGAAATCAACAACCAATCGGATGTCCCTCACTACATCTCCTCCTCCTGGTAATCACCCTCCTCTTCCTCGTACTCCTCATCATCAGCAGTCGCATCCTGATACTGCTGGTACTCCGAGACCAAGTCGTTCATGTTGCTCTCTGCCTCAGTAAACTCCATCTCATCCATTCCTTCCCCAGTATACCAATGCAAGAAAGCCTTCCTCCTGAACATGGCGGTGAATTGCTCACTTACACGCCTGAACATTTCCTGAATCGAAGTCGAGTTGCCAATGAATGTCGACGCCATCTTAAGGCCAGTGGGTGGAATGTCGCAGACAGTCGACTTCACGTTGTTGGGGATCCACTCAACAAAGTAGGAGGAGTTCTTGTTCTGCACATTGAGCATCTGCTCATCCACTTCCTTGGTGCTCATCTTTCCACGGAACATGGCAGAGGCGGTGAGATAACGCCCGTGACGCGGGTCCGCTGCGCACATCATGTTCTTGGAATCCCACATTTGTTGAGTTAGCTCAGGGACTGTGAGGGCTCTGTACTGCTGCGACCCACGAGAGGTAAGCGGAGCAAACCCCACCATGAAGAAGTGAAGACGAGGGAAGGGTATGAGGTTCACAGCAAGTTTCCTTAGGTCAGAGTTGAGTTGCCCCGGAAACCTCAAGCAGCAGGTAACTCCAGACATCGTTGCAGATATCAAGTGATTCAAATCTCCAACTGCAACAACCCAACACGCAAAATGTTTGCTCAGTTCACAAATAAGCCTAAATGCAAAACAAAAATACACCACACCAGCCCCAAATATTTCTTCACCAATTACCGCCAGTATATCTCCCAAAATTAATTCAACCATCTATCAAATTAGGATCCATCACATAAACAAAATACTCAACTATTCACAAATAGATTTTTCACGTTCTTATCATCTAAAAGAACCATACTAATCAATTTAGATCCATCACATGAACATGGCACTCAAACTATTCACTAATAGATTTTTTGCGTTCTCATCATCTAAAAAAGAACGATCTATTTCAAACAGAACTATACGCCAACAAACACATCTTAATGTATTTTGAAAAAAAAGATATATGAGACTTCCTTTTCAGGAAAGAGGGAACTCACAGCTAGGAGTCGTGAGCTTGAGCGTGCGGAAGCAAATGTCATACAAGGCCTCATTATCGAGAACCATACACTCGTCGGCATTCTCGACAAGCTGGTGCACGGACAAAGTGGCGTTGTAGGGCTCCACAACAGTATCCGACACCTTCGGAGACGGGAAGACCGAGAAAGTCAGCATCATCCTGTCGGGATACTCCTCCCTGATCTTCGAGATCAACAGCGTCCCCATTCCCGAACCGGTACCTCCTCCCAACGAATGGCACACCTGAAACCCTGCCGTCCATTCACAACCGAAAAAAAAAAAAAAATCAATTCTCGCACAAATCGAAACCCTAATCGCAAGCAAAAAGAGAAATAGGACGCGGTTTCCCTACCCTGGAGGCAGTCGCAGTTCTCCGCCTCCTTGCGGACCACGTCGAGGACCGAGTCGATCAGCTCGGCGCCCTCCGTGTAGTGGCCCTTGGCCCAGTTGTTGCCGGCGCCGGACTGGCCGAAGACGAAGTTGTCGGGGCGGAAGATCTGGCCGTAGGGCCCCGAGCGGACGCTGTCCATGGTGCCGGGCTCGAGGTCCATGAGGACGGCGCGGGGGACGAACCGGCCGCAGCTGGCCTCGTTGTAGTACACGTTGACCCGCTCCAGCTGGAGCTCCGAGTCGCCGTGGTACCGCCCCGTCGCATCGATCCCGTGCTCCGCGCACACCACCTCCCAGAACTTGGCCCCGATCTGGTTGCCGCACTGGCCGCCCTGGATGTGCAGGATCTCACGCATCTTCGCTCGGACGATTGAAGCGCAGGGATTCGAGAAATCGAAATCGAATCGAGAGAGCGAGCGAGAGAGGCGAGAGGAAGAGAGAGAGAGAGAGATCGAAATGGAGGAGGAATAATGGAGGACGGGGGAGGTTTGTCCGTTTATATATGGAGAGAGAGAGAGAGAGAGAGGGAGAATTAGGGCTTCGAAATTCAAACGGTTGAGAGATTTTTTTTTTCTTTTATCTTTTTTTTTTAAAATGTTAAAGAAATGGGTGGGGGAGAATCGATGGCCAGGTGGCCGCCACTTCGAGGCTTAACGGATAGAAAAAACCCAACGGTTGACGGGAGACCATGCGCTGTACTACTTTTTTGAATTTCAAAATCGCGGCTTGGGCGGGAAACGTTGAACGGGCTTGGCCTCGAGGGGCGCACTCGTAATTTCACCTCCCAACGTTTATTTCACTCACCGTTTCGCTTCATCTTTTCAACTCAATTTTGTCAAACATCGAATTACATTGGAATAGCAAGTTTAGCAGTTTTACAATACGCAAGCATCGTATTCGACGGATATGTCCAGAAATGTGATTTTGTTACGGGGGTATATAAGTCCGCTTCAAAATAGCATTATCATCTTCAAGCAAGCACTTAAACGAAAATCTTCTAAACTAAGTTCGAAGATTAGTGCGTGACTAGAATTGAAAGCGGATCGAAGATTTGAAGGGGCATTCGAAGATCAAGCTCCCAATCCCTTTCGAAAACGGACCCCCCAAGTTGGAAGTGTCATCATGCGGCCAAGAGGGATTTACAAGTTATGATGAGTGAGGCAGAGAAAAAGGAGAAAGCGAGAGGCCATATTTCAAAAGTCCCATAAAAAGTGAAAACGTTGAATTTTTTTCAAAAAGAGTCGAATGAGAATAGTCACATCCGATACCAAAAAGCATTTACATTAAGGGCCGGCTTTGAAACGCTTCAAAAAGAGAACCTGAAACTGACAAAGCCATACTAATCCTCACCACTCCATGTCTATAATGCCTTTAATCTAACTGTGTTTGTGCCGAAAAACCTATAGGCTAAATTTTTAGAGATGCACACATACACTAGCCATCCGAACTTTTCTGTTCGGAACCATATCACATCCCGGATCTGATGAAATAGGATGAATTGAGACGGTATTTTGTAAATACGTACGCCAATGGGACCCTACAATAAGTCTATTGGAATTGGCTCTGTATCAATGGAATCTGATCATCCATACCCATCCTAACTTTTCTGCTCTTCCCTTCACTGAATCTGCCGTCCAGTACTTTCAAGCATTCATTATCGAATTCTATACATGCAGAATAGCTTCCACACAAATGAACCAAGCGCTCGGGATTAAAGCCTGCCTTACCAACATCAACAGATCAAAAATCGAATAGTACAAAAGCTTTGAGCACTTCACACTTGAATCGAACTCAATGCATTTGACATATTAATATTGGCATGTCCGTTTTCCATGCTCATAGGGTTCAACAATGAAATGATTTGATAAAAGTAACAATATTCCCTAATTCACATTTTTTCTTCCTTCTCCTCCTTCCTTCACTCTCTCAGTGCTCATCATCTTCTTATTCCTGCTTCTGCCTTGGCAGTGAGGACTGGCTTTGGTCATGCTCAGATTGCCGCAGGATGGAAACCTCAGAACATTTCAAGCTCAATAGAAAGGGTAAAGACATAATCCATTCCACAACATGACACCAAAGTACTGAAAAGGACATGCAACGAAAAAGAAGAAGAGATATAGTCTACCCGGCACAACTGAAAAGGCAGTCATTCTCCATGAGTGAAATACCAAACGTAACAGACAATAAAGGATGTACAAAGCTTTGGCTCAATGTGGACACTTTTCAAAGCATTCCTTGAAAAGGCAGAAAACCTTCACGTATCACATTAGCGTGGCAAAAACAGGAGAGCATAATGTTTGCGTTAAATATGCTACCTACCAAGGAAAATTCAGGCATTGATTTTAGCATGTGTGAGGATAATTGATTGTTAAAACGTGAAATCATTGTGTGAGAATTTTATTCGTATTTCGGACTAATTTTCCATCCATCCACGTGAAAGGGCCCAAAAATTCTTATAAGGAAATACCATCCAAAAGATGAGGATTCAACCAAAATCAAGGCAGGATAAGAAGGATAGTCCCAAATTTGCACTCTATGCCTAAGCAATGCCTTAGGAAACCAAAGCCAGCATGATATGCTGGCACTCTTCCTCCACAACCAAATCATTCCTCCATGACTAATATAACATTTATATGATGTTTAGATGGCTTATCTAGGGCTGTCAAATCGAGATCGACCAAGTCCACTGCATATAAGTGATATCCTTGTATACCATACAGTAATACCAAACCCACAAAAAACTACATCCTGATACCTTTGTTCAAGTCCTCAATTTAGTTCATGATCTTCCTATTATCGCTCGTAAAAATCAAAAAGGATGGGCAAAAGGCTTGAAGTTGAGTTGCACCTCAGCTAAAGCCACAGATTTTCCCACAAGAAAATGCTTGGGTAAAAGGATATCAAAATAAAAAATCAATACATGCATACCAAGGTCAAATACAAATTAAAATACAGAAAAAAAAAGAAAAAATGCAAAGATAAAAAAGTGGTCCATGACAAGTTTCCCTCAATAAAAGTCCAATAAGTCCAAAGAACTAGTAGGTGCACCAGACATGTGCCTCCAACTTCCTAGCCATTTGCATTCTCGCCCAAATATTTGCTTAATTGCCCGTCAGAATGGACCCAGAAATTCTAAAAGCATTCAGTTCTAATCGTGTATGGAACCAACTCTTCCAAAGCAACAAAAATGAGCATTAACGGGTGGCTGCAGGTATTGCACCCTTAGCGCAAAACAACAAGCCAATACAAGTAGTGTAAAAAGGCAATTAAAATTACTTAGAACGACCAAAAAGACATCTGAACAATGAAAACCACAGGAAGTAATTGCACATATTTGGCCAAGTCCACTAAAGTTTTAAAGCGTACTACCACTATGATTAAACCATCACATAAAAGTTCACCCCTAGATTCATAACAAATTTAACTCTCATCTAATAGCCCTCTAAATAACTAATTGGTAGAATAATCATCAAGATGAAGAAAACTCATGATGAAGAAAACTCAGGAGCCCTTCAATCCACTACAAAATTGTCATAACAACCAAATCTATGAGTTAATATGGTTCTTATCAATCACAAGACATTCTTACTGGACTAAGCATGCTATTTAGTAAGCCGTTAGCACTAAGCATGAAAATTTATTTGCTCATAGCAATATCAAAACACTTTGATGATAAAGAGAAATGGCTAGTGCAAATATAGATTTGATATAAAAGAATAATCAGAATGATCTTGCAAAATTCAGGGAAAACACGAACCTGGCCAAAACACAAGGAAGAAGCAGAATTTCATGTCCACAATTGCCCATAGAAAGAAAACTGCCCCATAGCCAATCATATCAAGAAGACACGGACAACTTTGTCAGTAGAAAATTGCAGATGACTTCACAAATTATAGCAATTTTAGAGGGTTTCATTATTCACAACAAGAAGTCAAGCAGAGTTTTGTCGACACACAATTTTTTCCCAATGCACCAATCATGAATGATTAACTCAGCATTGTAAGCATACAATAAAAATTTCACAAATGGCTTCACGAAATCATGAAAATTCTGTTTCTTAAAGGAATGTTGCTGTGTCAGTCTCAATATATCAGAAGCTTGCAGCTACTGATTCAAATAAAAAATTCCAATTTTACAGACAAGCAAGTATATATAGTCGAACAGCTGTCAAAGAACTAATTGAATACTTCTGTGTGATATTGGAGCAGTTTGTGAATCTTAGAAATTAATTGACATAACTTTTTTGAGATAACAGACATGCTTCATAATTCATGTGTCTATTTCCAATAGATATAGCCAATTTCATTTAGGTCCAACTCAGGTATGCAATGCACGACATAGTTTCCTTGAACAAACTAAAACAGTTTGACTTGGTATGAGCATAATTACTACGAGTCAACATAGAGAGCTCATCCATTTTCAGAACCATCACAATTGATGTTAATAAATTTCCATTTCAATTGTCAAACAAATTGAGTACTTTCATAAGATATCTTACAGCAGTTTGTAGACCTTAAGAAAGATGTGTTTTTCTATTAACCATAAAAAAGGATGTCATTGCCATGCCATATTATGCATAATTCTATTTGTAGCATATGAATCAAATGAAGGTTTATATATAAAGCATCAGGCATAGCGTGATGCATAGGTTTAAAATTTTGCGTCATTGACATTCATTATGTCAAATTCCCACTCTCACATTGCAATCTATCATATATCTCTTTTTTTCTTTAGGTCAAAATCTATATATCTCATTTGCCTATAACCTTAGAACCACATAAATATTTGTTTGAGTAGTTTTGCAGGATGTATTATGGACTTTTTTTCTTTAAGAGCTTATTGCGTACAATATTTTTTGTTAAGACTTATGAGATATTGATATCATCGCATTTTTCAGATTCAACACAAAATACTGCTCACAGCAGATTCTTTGTTAAGTTTGTATTCTTCTGGAACAAATTCGATTGCTGTTCCAATTATTCATAATTAATAATTCAATATTCCACTTAGACTTAGAGTGATATATAGACTTTGCTTTTTCCTATAAACCATAGGAAGATCCATAGTAGGATCATTCCACCGTTATTTAATGGCTTATTTGGCTTGATTTATCTTGTAAGAGTGGAAGGAACTCGTTACATTTGTCCAAGATCCTAATTTCATGCTTAGTCATGTAGGAAATACCTGAATTCTCCAGTATCCCAGGATCACGTATATCATACAAGAAATGAGAAAAAGGTTCAGGTTACTCAATTATTGCACTGCTCACGTGGCAAAATCTGAATGTGTAAACTCTCCAATCCATATTTAACCCCATTTCATACTTTGTTGGATCATTAATTAGCAAAATCACTAGATGTCTCCAATCCATAGCTAGGTTACTTGTCACTAATTGCACAGCCACAACATTCAACTTACCAACCATTATTAACATACATACTATAAATAAGGTGCATGTGACAACTACCACTTGTTGTTTCTCTCCTTAAACAATTGAAGATGTATAGTAATTATCATACTAACAATTGATTGTTTTTCGTAACACTTAGTCTCGCAGAAATACTGGAATTCTCCTGTAACCCAGATCACAGATATCATATAAGGGATGTGATGAAGGTTCAAGTCACTCAATTAATGCACTGCTTACATGGCAAAATCTGACTGTGTAAACTCTCCAATCCATATTGTATCCCATTCCATATTAGTTGGATCATTTATTAAACTAATGCAATAGCAAGAAATCACTATATAAGTCCAATCCATAGTTACCTCACACTAATTGGACAACCACGACATTTAACTTGCCCACCATTATTAACATGCACACATACCATAAATAAGGAATGTGACAACAACTACTTGTTCCTTTCCTTTAACATATGAAGATGCACAGTAATTATCATATTAACTAGTTATTTTCTTTCCCTTCTCTATTTCCCACCTGTCAAATCCAACTCAAAAAGAGAATAAACTACTTTTACTACATCAGCCCATGTATTCCAACCATGAAAACTGTCTAAAACATGGGAAGAATTTATGATTCTCAACTACATCGCTATATCAGTGATTCCCCATCTCTGCCACATCTACGAAAACTTCTCTGTGCATCCATAAAGAACCCGTTCAAAATGAACCATTATTTTTTTACCACTCACATTAAATTACATAAAAGATTTTACAACTTCAAGGTGCAGATGATCCACTATTCACTTGAAAGCCAGTCCACTAGTTCATTTTTGGTGCAGAAGCTGATTAAAATGATTTGAGAAATAGTTTAATCTCATATCTTAACCTTTAACAGTTATTAATCACCCAACCAGAAAGAGGAACTTTTCCAGCACATTCGCTTAGATACTGTTACACTTGTGCGAGATTGAATCTAGTAAGGTTGACCTGAAGGATTGATCAAGGTGGGCAGACATATCTTGACCATAAAATAGGACGAAAGAAAGCCATCACATGGGTAGATGAACATGGATATGAAAATGGAGTGACCAGGCCAATCGGGCCAATGATCAGCAACAGCCATTCCAAACTTCCCTAATTCCATATAGTATTATCAACCCTCACTGCTTCATCTTTGCCATCATCCAACTTCTATTCGAAAAAGTTCAAACTATTCCACCTCACAGTGTAAAATGCAATTTGTTAGTCAAGATGGTATCTCAAAATATCAAGTTCTTCCTCACTTCTCTTTTCTTATCACCTTTTTCCCTTCAATTTTTTTCTCCCTCTTACCATTACTGTAATTTTTCCACATTTGGATTCCATGAATCACCCTCAACGTAAGGCTTTTGCAAGCTAAGAAGCATACCAATCTGAGTTATATTCATAGTATTTTGAAGATTCTTTACCTTTTCTATTTCCTTTAGATTATCTCCATTATAAATGTGTTTCCAAACATCTTATGTAACTTTATGAATACTCTCAACTTATGACTTCTGCAAGATAAATAACATACCAGTCTGAGTTAATACTCAAATAGTATTTCCAAGGTTCTTTACCTTTTCTATCTCCTGTAGATTATCCCCATTATAAATGTATTTCCAAACATCTTATGTAACTTTACGAATACTGAGTAAAGCCGATTTGGCAAGCCATAACTACATGCAAACAACTGCCAAACATAGCCCTAGTGTTAGTTTGCCAACCATTTGGGACATGTATATGTTCTCAAATCTACAATCTTGTTAATTTATTGGGATGTGACAATATGCCAATCGCAATCATAACATAAGAATTTTACTACACAATTGTTACTCAGAAATGATAACAGATGACAATAGCATCTGATCAAGTGATTTAACAACCATTTATTATCTTCGATTACACCATTACTTATATAGGTTAAAATAATAATGCTTATTCACTATACATCAGTAAATTTTCGGAACTCGGAAATACAAAATCTTCACTATTGAATTCATGGTGGGATCATCTTACAGGTGCCATATCGGGACAAGTGAATAAATTCTGAAAGTGAAAAAGCCGATGATGATATTACCAATACAAAACCTACTCATAAATATTAAACGATTTTACTTCTGAAAAAATCTACGTCAATGACGATCTTACCACATCAAAATATGTGCAGTAAACCTTTCCACAAAGTTTCGGCCTTTCTTTGTCAGCTTCTCCCAAAAAACACAGGTTGAATTGAAAAGATCTATTGTAAGAAGAAATTTCACCAAAAACCAAAAAAAAAAAAAAAAAAAAAAGAGAGAGAGAGAGAGAAAAGAAAAAGAGAAAGATCAAACCTAGGAATCATCTTTGAGATAACGTAGTATGATTGCATGATGCAACAGGAGCAGATCCAGTAGAAATTCAATAACGCCGACATGCAGTTTTTTGTTTTGGCAGTAAGAAAGCTAGCTAGTTGACTTGTAGAATAGATAGAGTTCTCTAAATGAAAATAACATGAATTTGAACACCTCCAAGGTAACAAAACCTACCTCTACATCAGCCCACATAAGATTTTGCTACCTCTCTCCCTCTCTCTCCCTCTCTCTCTCATGTATCTACAAGATATGGCTAACATGTACATTTTTAAACGTTAGCATATACAATTATTTTCATCAGTTCCAAACTATAGAGCATATCGAGGAACATCATGGACCACTGTTGCTGAGCCAACTGAAGAACTTCTCCCAAATACTGCTGGCTATTACATGTCTACCATCCTATCCTTTGTCATGCAAGTATTGACATAACTTAGTAGCATTTAATGATGCCATAAAGTGAATCTCATATGATAATATGTCAACTAGCACTCCAGCTCATACCTATGTCATAGAAATAATTAACTACTTGAAGTTGCATCCAACAGTGCATAATATATCCTTGCCTTTTACCTTTCAAATGGATAAAATACTGTAGGTACCTTGAAGTCTCAATCTCATAGTAATATTTCTAAAAGGCATTTTCTTTAAAGTACTCCTAATGCCATTGGCTAGACCCAGCGAGAAATTGCATTCCTCCTAGAAGAGTCATCAGTCAAGACGTGGCGAAGACACAATGAACCTTCTCAAAATTAGGCTAATATTTCATATTTGGGCAGGCCTCCAAACGACAAAACCCGGAGAGGATTCTTGTTATACTAGGCCAACCACGATATTTCTTTTCTCCACAGAAAACATGCATAAACATCAAAACCTGAGATAAATGCCTTTATAATATCTCGAGAAAGATATAATGTTCTTGGAGAAGTCAACAATGTATTTGTACATATGGATTTTTCCCTTTTTCAGCTTAAATGACAGAAGCTAAGAATCCATATGAAAAGCAATCGATGATAGCCATAGAAGAAAAAGAGGGAAAGCTAATAAGTTTGGAGTTGGAGCAATACAAGAGTACAGGAAAAACACTAGATATAGGTTCAGGATCATAGCCAACAAACTTAGCAAAAGTAACATAAACTGTCTTGAAAGCATAAAAGAGACATGCAAGGTAATACCTAGATTTCTAAGTCATAGATACCAAGAAAAACAGGTCATGGCAATCAACAGTGCGGTGCACAGCCAAGTTTAATGCTTGTTCTCTCGATCCTCAAAACCAGCATTTTTCCACTAGCTAGCACCTTCAGCTGAAATTATTCCCCTGAATTGGCTGCAGAATCAACAAAAAGATCATATTAAACAAAGAAAAAACGAGCAACAGTCACAATACTAAAACAAATATTTACATGATCTTTTTAATGCTTGTTTTCTTGACCCTCAATACCAGCATTCTTCAACTTGCTAGCATCATCGACTGAGGATCGATCACTGAAACTTCTACAAAGTCACAAAAAAAGAATGTAATAAAACTAATAAATCAAAAGGTTAAAAGAGAGAAGGAAACACCCACAATACTAAAATAAATGTTCACATTTTCTGTTTCTTGGCATTCTGCTGCTTAATGCTTCGAACCATGTCCATAGCTATTTTCTGGTGCTCCCTTGTTTGTGAATGCAGGTCCAGACCTTCAACTGTTTCACAATCCACTTTACAAATCCGACACCAGCCCATACTTGCTGCCTTTCTCTTTCTTGAGTTTTCAAAAGAATCCATGTCACCCTTCATACAAAATATCAACAAGAGAATTATAAACAATATGGTCCTTGGGAATAGAATGAATATACTTTGGGCTAACCAAAAAAAGGCAATGATCAAATAAGGAATAGTTCATCAAAATATGCACGGGGTATGCATTGAACATCAGCGCTACTCAACTGTATACTTTCCATCTGGGTGTCCTTGGAGAGGAAAGTTGCTTCTGAATCCAGTCTCACCAAATCTTGGATGACCAAACCTGTTGCCTCGAATTGACTCAAGCCCAACTGGTTCTCCTACACGAGTATGGCTGTGGAAGGCTCCCAAACCACCAGGCTCACCCATCCGCATTTGCATGGGCAGGTCATGAGAACCAAAAGCATCACCTTTGCGTATATGGCTTGACATAAAATCATCACCACTTAGACCACCATTCCTCAAATGCTCACCCATCCTTAAATTCCTTGTGTCCTCAAACTGATTCTTATGAAAATGGCTTGGCAAAACTGGAAACCTACCTTCTGGGAAAGAACTGCCAGCACCATATACATGTGGCTCCCTCCTACCATTGTCACCAGGAGGATTCCGTTGAACACCTGGAAGGCCTTCAAATCCATGTGAAGGGATGCCAGAATGCTCTCTACCTGGGCTTCGATGGGTCAAACCATCCTTATGACGTTGACTGTAACTTGGCAGCGATTCAAAAACTTCACGACCAAAAGAAGAACCTAATCTCGCAGGGTTGTCATCGGGATGACCTAATGCTCTTTCACCAAGTACACCAGTACGATCATATGATTGGAAGTTCCTTGATGAGGCAGCTGCGTACTTAGGTGCATTGTCAGGATTAAATCCACGAAATTCTTTGTCAAGAGGATCTTTATTAAAAGGACTTCCAGAGGAAAAGCGTCCCCCATATTTTTGCACAGCCTCAGCATCCGGATGATATGGTCCACGATATCCTCTAGTATCTCCTTCAAAGGCTCCACAGTCAAAACCACGACGAGATGGGTCCATAGATGGAGGATTGAACCGTTCATCAGGCAAGGACTTCAATGCAGAGTCAAATCCAGGAGGCTGGCCCATTCTTGACAAGTTTGATTGGATTTCTGAAGGATGTCCAAATACACGTTCCATGTTCCTCGGAAGATTACTGTCAGTTTGTCTGCCATCCATAAAGACAGGCCTCTGGTTTGGAAAGTTTTCAGCCTCAAGCACATTGTTAGGTTGCTTATGAGCCATTCCAGAAGCAGTTCCAAAGCCAGGAGGGCCTTGATTATACATACCTTGTGGAAGAACTGATTGGTGGCCAAATTGCCCTTGACCTCTCCCAAAGGAAGCTATAGGGCCTTGACCAGGTGGTAAATTATTAAAGCCAAGAGGACCATGATGAGATACAGAGTGACCTGGCATTGGCGGGTGCTGTGGAGGTCCAAGAGGAGGCTGTTGCATCATTGGAGGTGCAGAAGGCCTATGTTGAAAGGATGATCCATGAGGAAGCAGTGAAGCTTGATGCCTACGTTGATCAATGACCTGATTTGGATGAGAAGCCTGCAAACTACCGCCAGTCTGAACATTTCCAGGAGGAAGGAAACCTCGAGGATCATCATACCCATGAGTAAAGGTAGTAACATGAGGCTGAGGCAAGTTTCTCTCTTGTTGACCAGACTGTGGTACAATTTTTCCATCGCTGCCAGAACGATGTAGCACCAAGTTGGAGTTCTTCTGCAAACCCGTTTCTTGCACCAGAGAATTTCTCGTTGATGATCTATCCACATTTCCTTTTTCTTCTCGTGCCACATTCTCCTCTGATATGGGGCCAATACCAGAACTGTCTTTTTGATCTCCCATTAGAATTGCACCTTTTCCATGGGAAGGCTCCATCATATTTTCTGTGGTCTCTCCCTTCACCTTCCGCTTTATAGAATGCTCTTCATCATTTGATGCCGGTGCTTCAGATAGAATCTCATGAGTGGATGTATCTGCAAAAGACCCACCAGGTTCCCCTATAGCCTTGTGATCATCATCCAGATGCTTTGCCTCAATTTCAGATCTCACAATCTTCATCTCGATAGAATCTGTTCCCAAAGATGATGCTACATCCTTTCTACCACCTGCTCGAGGCAGTAGATCTGGTCGCTGCTCGCCCGCACTTGATATTGTTGCCCCAGCCTGTTGCTCCAAAGAGAATTGCGCTTGATTATGGGAACTGACCAAGTTATTGTGGTTGAAACTAGCCTGCATTGACTTGACCTGGGCTGAAACACCCGACTGTGGGTAGAATTGTGATGGGATCCCCTGATTTGGAAAGGTTGGCCTCCCAACACTCTGCTGTGGCTGTGGATGGGTTGGGAACTGTGGTTGAAATGGATGAAGAGGAGGACCGTGAGGGCGCAAGTGCGACTGCACCTGCTGCTGCTGGACGAAAGTACCTTGATGTGCGGATCCAGGTTGTCCTCCAGAAGACGGCTGCTGAGTTGCATATTGGTGAGGCATCGGCGGTTGAAATGGTGGTATGACTCCTCGTTGTGGGACAGGGTGTCCTGGTTGTTGAGTATGGGAGTAAATGCCCTGCTGCTGCTGACCAGGCGGAATGCTCAAGTTTTGAGCAGGTGAAGGCAACAGGGCTGGTTGTTGCTGTTGGTTTGGAGCTACAACTTGAGGAGCTGGATTCATATGGGGAGGAGGTTGAGGAAACTGACCCTGCATTTGATTAAACTGCTGAGCCTGTTGGTGAGGACGAACATTCATCATGTGCTGCTGGGGAGCTTGCGGGGGAGGCTGAGTTTGTGGATATGACTGATAACCACTTACTGCCTGACCCGATGGATGCTGTGTTTGAGACTGCCCCTGACTAACCTGAGGATGCAGGTGAGCCTGGGAAGGAGGTGGTACCTGTGATACAGGTTGAGTTGGTAAATGATGTTGAACTGGAGCAACAGGTCTCTGTTGAAGCTGGAGGTGGGGAGGCGCCTGAGGTTGAGTCTGTGGATGGGGATACTGTGCCTGCGCTTGCAGTTGCTGATGCTGAGGCACCTGTACATGTGGCTGTGGATGAGATAGAATGGGATATTGGGGTTGGGGTTGGGATTGGGATTGAGGATACAGCAAAGCTTGAGATGGGTGAACTTGAGCCTGAACTTGTGATTGCAATGTCATGTTTGGTTGAAGTTGCTGCTGCAAATTCTGAGATTGGGCAACTGCAGCAGACTGGGCATGTGGTTGCACTTGCAGCTGTCCATAGACCTGAGGCTGGACTTGAGTTTGGGCCTGACGCTGACCCTTGGGCTGTGTATGAGATTGAGGTAGGGGTTGGGGTTGGGGTTGGGGCTGGGGTTGGAGCTGGGGCTGGACCTGCGGTTGGGGCTGGACCTGTTCGGGCTGGGGCTGGGTCTGGGTCTGGGTCTGGGTCTGGGGTTGGGTCTGGGGTTGGGTATACACCTGGGGTTGCAGGATGGCCGGCTGCTGATATGGATAGTACTGCTGATACTGCTGTTGATATGGATCATATCCTACATACTGCTGATAATACTGATTATAATGTTGTTGTTGATGCTGATACCATTGCTCTGGAGTGAGAGTAGCAGCCTGACCGACACCTTGGACCAGAGAAGTTGAGCTAATTTGTTGTGCTGATGTTGCAGGTGTAGCAGTTTGAGAAGTCTGAGCCTCAGGAGCCTGAGAACTTGCAGTCCCAGCCTGATTAGTACTCTGGCCCTGGCCAGCAGTAGTAGTATTTGTACCAGAAGCCTCTTGAGAACCCTCTGCTGGCTGCACTTGAGGATGCACGCCCTGCCGTCACAATTGATTGGTCATGAACAATTCATACCTAATTTACAAAAACTATCCAAAATTTAAGGATGTCCCTGTACTCACAGGGCAACTCTGTGCATGTTCCTGGACTTGGCGATGCACAATCTGAATTCCACACCGGTTGCACACAACAGGAGAATTGCCGAAGGCACATCCAGCACAATGAGCGACACACTCAGAAAGTGGACCTTGCCATGTGCATCCACTCCTGTGATATAGGCAATGCACCGGTATTTTGCTGATAGTCTCAGCCAATGCTTTATTTGATTCTATGAGCGGCTGCAACAAATGAAAAAACCTCAAAATCCCAGCTTGAAAAACATTAAAACAACGGTTGTTTACGCAACTCCAGGATGCAAACCTTTGAATCTGCTTCAGTAACCAGATAGCCATCATAAGGGCAAGCCTTAGTACTGCTGGCGATGTATGCCAGACATGGTTTACAGTACAGGTGAGTACACTGCGACTGAAGAGCTTCATCTGGGTATACGAGCAAACGACAAACAGGACAGAAGTACTCTCCAGCTAGAGATTGGATGTTCAGAATGCATTCATTGTCAAACCCCATGTTTACTCACAGGTAATCAACCTATGGTCAGACTTTCATGATCTGTTTGAAGGCGCAAAAAAATAAAATAAAATAAAATAACTGTTAATACAAACGAAAAGGAACATCCCACGTAATAGCTATTATAAACTGCAAAAAGCTTATAAGGACGAATAAGAATGGTGCAACCTCAACTAAAACCAAACTAGAAAACAAAATAGAATGAATTCTTCGAGAGAATTTCAAACAAGAATGCACAGAGTTGGCTACCTAATTTATCTAGCATGATCTCCCCACCAAATAGACTTATACTCTCTTAGCTCAGCTCAATCAAAACCGCATTTCCTTTCTCACTCAATTGTTTTATTTTTACCAAATTAGGCGGACATAATTTTTACAATGATAAATGAAAATCCAAAGATTCCTTAAGACATACTCTTTCTCTCAAACCAAACAAAAGAGGCATCATCAAGTATAACTGCAAACTCAAGAGAAGAAATTGGGATTTCAGAGATTCATGAGGGCAAGACGGACAGTCTAAATACAAAAGGAAAAGCAAAAGGGATTGATATTTATTGTCTTGCAAAAGGTCTGAAATTGAATTGTGTCACCAGTTCATCTGGGGATCGGACACGATTAAGCAGCTCACAAAGATCATTCCACTTCTTCCGCCAATAAAAGCACGTCAATAAAGCGCAAATCTTTCCCACCAGTAAAGCATGTTAAAGTACCTTATAAAGCCAAGTACCGTTGTCCTAGACTTCATTTCATCATATTGAAAAGCAAATGCTATCTAACTTATCCAGCAAGATAAATCCTTTCAAGTATAGAAACGATCTTTATGAGATGCGAATCTCTTCACAATTATTTTTTGAGAAAAGATAATTCCATTTACGTGGATGAATTAAATGTAGAGTTTCCCAATGGCAACATCTTTTAGAACGCATTCCATTCTTTCTTCTGACCTGGTGCAAACAATCAGAGTTTGATCTCCATGGTTGATATTGCATGACAAAAGGCAGGAAGAAAATGCATCTAAAATGAGACATATTCACCAGAAACTTCATTCTGCATGCCAAACTAATTTGGTACTTTCTCGTGGTTTACTCATGCAAATTACATAGCACACACGCATACAAATACACATACCCAATTCCATACTCCACATAGAAATTTACGGCGAAGTGGCTCAATCACCAATTGCAATTCCACTTGCCTCGATTTTATCATGGTTTGAGCATTTGATGTAATATTACATCATGTGGTTCCTGGGATTAATTCAGCCATATCTAGTCTCCGAAATATTCGGATGTACCACCCCCAGTACTTACTTAATAAAGAGAAACCATCATAATTATGGTACAAATAATCAGAAAACAATATCTCCTCCTAAGACGGTAAACCACAAATTAAATGTAGAACCGTTGAAATCTGGGCTTGCCCATTACTGTTTGAACACGTGCAATGGGCAAGCCAAGTTTTCGACGGTTCTACATTTAATTTGTGGTTTACGGTCTTAGGAGGAGATATTGTTTTCTGATAGTTTGCATCATAATTATGATGGCAAAATTATTCGAATTATGGCAAAATTATTCATGCACGCATATATACACTATATTACACCCCATGCACGTCAACTTCAATTTGAAAGGATGATCCATGCAGTGTGATAGCAAATATTTGCATTCGAACTTGCGAAAATGATGACAAAAGTGAAACCTCCTTAAACCAAAGAACACCGAGTCAAAGCAATATGCTAATGGAAGAAAATCCGGATTGTCCAACAAATGCAACACTGAACTCCTTTGAAGCACGAGAAGATAAAAGGATGACATCAAGGGTCACCAATTTCGGAATCAGCATGCCAATGGCATCACGGTCCAGTGGTACAGGGAGGGTGAAGGTATGGACCGTGAGTAGTCCAAAACTATCTTAAAAGATAACAAATCAACACAAGCACATACGAACAAACACCGGTCTTAAGGACCGCATCCGCAAATTGAACAGTAATAAGTTCGAACAACGCATCCAAGGGGAAACAAACTAGATTCTTTACCATGGCCAAGCACTAAACACGAGCTAACTTACAAAACCCAAGTCCAGCAACCTCTATGATACGTCAAAACAGTGCTTGTTTCCACTCTTTTTCCCCATTCGGTTTCAAAAACCACGTGCATGATGTTAAAACCCACTTCCATTGGCGCTAGCAATCTCTCCAACCAAAGTTCAAAGTTCTAAACGATTAAAAAATTTCCGCCTTTTAGCCTGATTTTGCAGGGGAAAAAGAGAACTACAGCCCGACACGATGTACCCGTCATCATCGGAATTTCAGAATCAACGGACCTAACCACACAAACCCACATGCAAGAATTTAAACACCCGCACGAGAAGGAAAAATTCTGCCTTCCGCCACTGATCACAAACCATACCTCGCAAGAAGTAGCCAGCGAGCTCCGATTCTCGATTTTCAGACAAGAAACCCCGTAGCCCGACCCGATGCACCTGCAGAAATCCACAACGCGGACCCGATCAATGGAAAAGCAAAACAGACGTATGCCCCCGGGGGCTACCCAGATACCAGATAGATCAAACAAAGAACGCCTAGGAACCTCAGGAAACAAAAAAAAAAAAAAAAAAAAAAAAAGGAAAAAAAGAGAGAATCAAAGCTAGGGTTCGCGTTTCAACGAAAAGAATCCATGACCATCACGAACTAAGAAGCCAGACCAAACAATAGCGAACCAGGGAGATCCAGACCTTCCAGGGGGGAGACGATCGAGGCGGGCGGAGAGGAATCCGAAGCGAGGGGAGGGCACCGGAGGATCGGGTGCTGATCGAGCGAGGGCGAGCAGTATAAATGCCGGCGAAAGAGGGAACGGATTTCCCCGAATCTGGAGCAAAGTGACAAGCGGCGTCCGAGCGGAGGAGAATGCCCTAACGCCTATTGCCAAGCAAAGTGACGAGACGTTGAACTGAGAGAGTTGGGGGGTTATATAGGGAGGGACGATGGGGAACCGAGTTTGAAAAAGGGTGGACTGCTGCCGTTTTAATTAGTGCAAATCTGATTTTCTTAGCCGTGCCTTAATGACCCGTTTATTCTTCTGCTCTTTCTTTTATTTTAATAAAATCCTTTCTTCTGAGCAAGTCCTTAAAGTGTTAAACAGGAGTGGGGTTACCTTTGTATTCCCACTCATCCAGAAAGAAAGGTTTGAGTGAGAATCGAGGGGCATGCCGGTGAAGAAGGTAAACACTACATTGATACATGTGTTAATCTCCGCTGGGTAAGGGAGTACGGTAGCTTTTCATGCCTGAAATGAAGTAGGGGGGTGTCAAAGCCACTGCAAGTGAGCTGAGCTTCACTCAAGCCTATCGACCAGCTGCATGGTTGTGCAGCCAAGTGATAGGACTGAGCCTTAATGATCGATTTATTCATGACGTGATGGAAATAGCTTTGATTGGTCGCGGTAATTTTAGGTTGTTGCTTACTTGATCACTTCGATTATATATGAATACAAAAATGAGACTATGATGAGGTAAATGGGCGTGGTATTTTGACAACGTGGTTGCATGATGAGGTGACAAAGGGAGCGGTTATATATCTTCTAACCCTAGATTTCAATTTAATTTGCACCAAGGAAGGGGTATCTTATGAGTAGATTTGCAAAACTCAATGCTTGCATGCGGTGATCATTTTATTTGTTTTAATGTTTAACTCTTGATCATTTTGATGATTTTTCGATTCAAATGGAGTAGTGTTTTGCTGTCCTCATTCTCCTACCTTCGGTGCCGCATGGCCAAGTTATGTAAAGAGTTGTATTTAGTAAAGATTTACGACTGAATTCTTGTATTCAACAAACATTCATTTGTAGTTGTGTTGCCGCCACCTAAGGAGCAAGGTGAGCGATTTAGGTAGAATTTGGAATTTACTCGTCAAAACAAATTCCTCATTTTCTTAAACATGAAACCTACTCTTGGAATCCAAACATATCACGTCATAGGTTTTAAGGTCTACCAAATTCTTTTTTCTATTTGATTTTTAGTTATGCAAAATGAAAACAAACGCAACAACAAAAATGAAAGTTTCTCATTTGTGAATAAAAACAATTCATAAAAGATGAACACATAAAAATAAATAAATAATAAAAAGTTCAAGGCAAATAGCATAAAACATAAATTATAGAACTCGATATGGTATCCACATCCCTCACATGTAATCAAAGTCACCTCCTCACATCCCTCCACCTCTATTTGACATGTTATCTTGATACATCAACTTTGCATATACACAACTATAATTAAATATAATTGGAAGGCCTTCATATAATTAAAGAAAGTGAGAGATTAAAATCTAGATTATCACCATACGTGTTAACACGTGACAACGTAAGCTTCACCAATCCATGAAAAACATGATCATATCAATCGTCATATCCACAATCCTACAGAGCACAAGATTCATGGATTTCAGTGCAACAAATCTACCTATAATATATTAAATGCAATGTGAAATTTGGTGATAGTATGATACTCACCATTACATATTTTCACCGAATAACATATTGTAGGGCAGTTTAATATCCAACTTTGTTGTCGCTCCATGTAGCCGCTGGTTTTTGAAAACCTTTTTATGATAAGTCCCAATCTAAGCCCTTTGTTAGAACTTTACAAGTGAATCCTAGAAGAGCCATTCTTTTTTTCTTTTTTTCTCTCACAGATGGTCAGAACTTCATCCAAGTTCGAATCCTCCTTAGAGGTCCATTAGAGATCAAAAATTGTAGAAGAAAGAGCCAGATGTTTTTATGGTCCCTTCTTCCCGGCGATCGAAAATTATTTGAAAAATAATTAAAAATATTGAAGATAATTACATAATTACAAAATACCGTCTCAATTCATCATATTGTAAAGGACGAACTAGATATGAACGGTTCCCATTAGATTTCATCATTGTTTCACCGAACAAGCATTTCTTTATAGTCACGGCAGCCCTACCTAATGAGGCGACCACAGCAGGAGAGTCTCCCTCCTCATGAAATACGTGCATGCAACGCAACGATCAAGTTTCCGAAAACTACATAGTTCACCGAGTTAATAATATATTCGCACAGAAATTACTTTCTCGAAAAGGACGTGACAACCGACAATTCCACTCGAGGCAATATGGAACACGGCCACGGATAATACCTGCTAAAGGATGCGTGAGAATCAACATTAACCACCAAAAAATGGATACCACCTTGCCAAAAGGCAAGACGAGTCCTCGTTTCAATCCCTTGATTCCAGCTAGCATGATGCTTCCATATCCACAATCGCAACGAGAATACCGCGAACCTACGAATCAAAGCTAGTCACCTTGTAGAAAGATGTCTCTGTCCTCCCTTTAGAAGGCCGAGAAAAAGACCGTGCTGCGGAGTTGTTTCCGTTCGCATCTTTGGCAAAGGTGAACACCGTGGCTTTTTTCTTTTTCCTTTTTGGTCGGAACTGCTGTGGCTTAAAAATAGACAAAATCCTTGGCTACACAATTCCAGTCATTACTCATAACGAGGTGGTCAAGATTTTCTAAAGGAGCTTAGTTTCTAACAATTATGCGATCCTTCGATACATGCTTATGGTATTGCCTTTCAGCAATATTGTAAAATGCAGTCATATAAATCATACACATGAGCAACATATGTAGGTTCATCTCTTCTAACATTAAAGATGAGATAATATTTTATATTAAAGAATTTCTTCATTATTATCATATTTTATGTCTAACAAGGAAAAAACAAAAACACTAGACGTAAACTAATAGATGAGATAATAGCAAATCATGCAAAACCCACCAATATTTTTAGAAATGTGAATATATGAAGAGAAAAAATAAAGAAGAAAATGAGCGAGAATTCTTTTAGTGGAAAACCCTTCCCAAAATTAGGAAAAAGGAAAAATCATAGTACCGCATTAGACAATCCTCCACTATCATTATTAGTATTGCAAGCTTTAGGGTTACAAGCTTCAGCAATACAACTACAAAAGATATTGCCCTATATATAACACGAGTCTAAGGCATATATAATTAATATGGAAATTACATGTATGTCATTAGCAGTAATAAAAGCCTTATTAACTACCTAAAATAAATTATTTCCGCACCTGAATATTATTTCCTCTATAGACTCCACAACTCCATCAAATATAACCTTTTTAAACCGATGGAGCTAACTGAGAGGACAATAATGCATGCCTAGAATAAAACAGGAAGAATAACACAAATTATCATTGAATCAATCCATGATCATTGCCAGAAACGAACGAATAGAAAATGTTCACAAATTTCTAGCATGATTCACTACAAAAGAGCTCGAAAATGCACAAACCGAAATAATAAGATTCTCTCGCAAATTCACTGTTAAAGAAACAAAAAGTACAATGCTTCGACTCTTCCATCCCTTTTGTGAAATTTACTCTTGAACTAGGGAAGCGGAGGAGAGGGAACTTTGATTTTCTTGCCGCTTTTGTAAAGTTTGGATGTGCACCAAAGCTACGAAGGAGAAGCAAAATGAGAAGGTATGGCTTTTTAGAAAACAACTTTTATATCATGGATATAAAAAATCATGTCTACCTCTGTTATGCATTTATACGAGATATTTTATCCACGATACATCCCTTTTATGTCCGATTTTATTTTGTCTTGAACATCAACAAAATGCAATGTAAGATCAATTTGCTTCTGTTCATAATACTAAATGTAGCGGTAAGGTTTTAAATGCAAAATTTATTGGTAATATATTGTCCTTATCCTAAAGGCCAAATGACCAGATTTTTCAAGTAGCGATCTATTCTGACGCGAGGGGAATCTAATTGAAGCATGAGTATGAAGAATGAAAAAGACTGCAGCTTGTGCATTTCTACTTTTTGATTAATTCGGAACATCCGAATCGTAACATATGAATGTTGATCCGTAGTATATATAATCTTCATATTTCTTAAAACTTGGATAATACTTGAAAATTTAATGATAAAACAAACATTTAATTTTTCACTTTTGCCAAAGCCCATACAAAAACGCTCATGTAGCCTGGTGTTATTCTTTTTCCTTTTTTTCTTTTCAGTGTCTTCTCCTTTGGTGCTGTTCCTCCATGGATTAAATCTATTGCAGAATATCATATTAGAAATGTACAGGAGTACTTTTTGAAATTTGCAAAACTTATGATAACGTCATGGGCGGGGTAAGATCGATGGTGGGTATTAAAAATTATAGGGTAGATTTTAGGTTCAAACATTTTCAAAACTGATAGAGTGTATAATAGTTAGATAAATATACATGTATTAAACTATCTATCACTTATTATTTATTTTAAAAAATAATGTTTAAAGGTGCGAAGTAACGGGACAAAGAATAATCGATTACACGCAACTACGTGCTCAACTATGAATGCACTTACATACTCTAAGACAAACTTAAAACACGCGAATAATTAGAATTTTGGCATTGATGAGTATTTTCTACGTAGGACCGTAGGAAAGTTATAATACTATACGAATTTTTGGGTCAACACATATGACACAAACTTTTTGAATATCTCTTTTTAGGTTCCAAAAATTACTATATACAAGCTCGGGATGCGAGCAAGGAGTACAATAATATCCACCTCAGATCAACCACTCCGATTCAAAAAGTAAAAATGATGGCGACAGTAACGGAATCAAGCACTAGCACATGCTCCTTCTTCTTCTTCTTCATCTCGGAGTTCCTTCCTTCCCGTCTGCTGCTCACCTTCCCCAGTTCGCCTCCCGATCCCCAAACCCCTAATCGTCCCCCTCCGCCCCCGCCCCCGCCGCCGTCTCCGCCGCGCGGCGGCCCACGCCTCTCGGCCTCCTCCGATGGCGGCGGATCTCCAGCCCAGGTCCGAGATTTCGTTCCTCGAGACCTTCTTCTGCAGCGCCTTCGCCGCTTGCTTCGCGGAGGTAATCCGCCCATCGCCCGCTCCGTTTTGTTTGAATCCGAGCCTCGCGGCTGCAATGTTGCCAAAATTGCGTCTGCCGTTCGGTTTTCGCTTTGTGTACTGTTTTTTTCTTTTTGCTGCTGTGTGGGATCTTGTTGAATGATGGTGTCGAAGACGGAACTTAGTCGGAGCCGATCTTGTTTTCGTGAATGAGGATTCGCGGCGGGTCGAATTATGTCGTACTCTTAATCGTGCTTCGTTTGGCTCACAGATGTCCTCATTCACGAATAGAGGTGGCCAAGATAAGTAATAAAAAGGCTATAGCCGTATGAACCCTTTGCCTTGTATACTGCAGATCTCTCGTGGGTTGTAATTGGTAGTTGTGGCAATTTCTTGTACGATATGACCCGTAGAAAGGAAAAATTGAAGTTGGCTCTGCTTTTAGCTTGTTGGATTGGATGCCAGATAATCTGGGGGCACACTGTCATAGAAAATATTGGCGAGTGAAACTCATCACTTAGTTTGGAATTAGTGTTATCATCTCTTGCTCTGAATTAATAAGTGGTCAAGTGTCAGAGCCACACGATTTCCCTTGTGCACCTGTTCTCATCAGCTGCTAATAAGATGTAAATTATTGGAGACATTTTCCCCTCCTTTTCTGGAGGCTTCGTCAGGGATTTTCTGCTCATGACTTTTGTGACTAGTTCATAGTTTTATCTGCTCATGAATTCTACTTCCTGATGCGAATTCACATCATTTGGTCGGTCTTCATTTTCTGACCAATTGATTGGCCTGAATTGTACTTTACTACTTTGCATAGTTCTGCACCATTCCCATGGACACAGCTAAAGTCAGGCTACAGCTTCAGAAGAAAGCACCGGTTGAGGAAGGAGGCCATTTACCTAAATACAGAGGCTTGTTGGGTACTGTTGCTACCATTGCTAGGGAAGAAGGACTAGCAGCACTTTGGAATGGCATTATTCCAGGGTTACATCGTCAATGTATATATGGTGGCTTGAGGATTGGATTATATGGTCCTGTGAGTCTCCAATGGGTTCTCACAACTATCTAAATTGATGATTGCTGTGGGTAAACTGGGCATTACAGAGGTTTTTTGTTAAATAGGTCAAATCATTTTTAGTTGGCAGTGACTTGATTGAAGACACTTATTTGTTCCAGAAAATACTTGCTGCATTATTGACTGGTAAGTATATTTCGTGGCTAATCAAACTATCTCCACAAGTTAAGTTTCCGTCTTTCTGTAAGATGAAGTTAGACGCCTGTTACTCTACTTCTTTTATCTGATTGCGTTTTGCATTGTCAAACAGGCGCGATAGCAATTGCGGTGGCTAATCCTACGGATCTTGTTAAAATTCGACTTCAGGCTGAAGGGAAACTGCCACCTGGGGTGCCAGGTCGTTATTCTGGAGCTTTGAATGCTTATTTTACAATTGTGAAACAGGTTAGCTAACAATTAGTTCCCATTCAAACTGTGGCATGTCCCCATGGATGTTAATTTATGAGCGGATCAATCCAATCTTCAGGACCCAACCAAGAAAACTTCGATCATTGACAAACCCGAGTCAAGTATTTTTGGGTTCAGGGTTCAGGGTATCTATTTCTCGAGAAAGGGCAATGTGTTCCAGATTAAAATCACACCAAATGGATTCTGTATAGATGTATCTTCTGTTAACAAACTGATTTTATACTCAGGAAGGACTGGCGGCTCTTTGGACAGGTCTTGGACCAAATATTGCACGGAATGCTATTATAAATGCAGCTGAGCTGGCAAGCTATGATCAAGTGAAAGAGGTAACGCTGGGTTGAATAATGTCCTATATGGTTTGTAATGACCATAAACTAGTCTTAATTGCAGCTTCTATCTTATCATGTCCTAATTTCTTTGAACTTATGCAGACGATTTTGAAAATTCCAGGGTTTATAGACAATGTGTTTACTCAACTCCTGGCGGGTCTAGGTGCAGGGTTCTTTGCTGTCTGCATTGGTTCTCCTATTGATGTGGTAAGCTCTTGTGATATCAGCAAAAATTAAACCAACAAGTCTTCATAATGTTTGTCATCCCATTACATGATTTTTGTTCTCCTCCTAGGTTGGTGCATGAATCTAGTTTTATCGATTTGTGATGATTGGAACTCTTTATCAGCACCACTACATCGTTATTACATGGCTGTAATGCTGCGCAATTTCAGGTTAAGTCGAGAATGATGGGCGATTCGACATACAGAAGTACTCTTGATTGTTTCATAAAGACTCTAAAGCATGAGGTACATCAGCTTCCATCAAATTTAATTATTGTCCAGTAACTGCACTACACTCTAAACAACTCTGAAGATGCCGTACGTTAACAAGCGAATGCTACCTCTGCTCTTGCCATGTTGTAGATTTTCATTTCTTTTCAATGCACTGTCAATTCTGTAGATTGTGGACCTGAATAAACAGAACGGATTTTCTGGCCACCTTTTTTCTCATCTATTCTTCAAGTCAACCGACTTAGATGATTGTGTACACCTACGCCTAGTTTATAATCTTTTGGAAGATCCTTCAACTTCGACAGCTCTCTAATTCACTCTGATTTACTGGCAGGGATTTTTCGCCTTCTACAAGGGTTTCCTCCCAAATTTCGGTCGTCTGGGATCATGGAATGCTGTTATGTTTCTTACCTTCGAGCAAGTAAGAGCATAGATTACATTCACTTCATTGATTGGGCATGTTGATTTCTGTGATGAAAAGAGTTTTATACCGTTGCTTGTCGGTATCTCGTTGTGAACAGACTGAGCAGGACCATCCCTTTTTATCTGGAGGTTAATTGCTAACTGTTCTGTATTGTCACGATAGGCTAAGAGATTTTTGTTCGGAGCTGCATGAGAGAAGTCTTGCTCATTCACAGATAGGATAAGCAGGAGGACAGAGTCCCGGAGCTTTGCCGAGGATGTACCACTTCTGCTCAACTGTCGAAGAGGCTGCCAACTCTTGTGGGAAGGAGTCACGTCCCGTCAGCCAGCTGATGCACTATTGCATTTATCAACTTCATGAATAAGACCTAGTAGTGTAATTTCCCCATGCTGAGGGCATATTTATGGGGCCTCAATTCTTTCTACGGAGAGACTGTAATCCATGGACCAATCGATGCGATACACACATAATTTGTTAATTTGTGCCGGAGGAGGGGCAAATTTGCTTGCAGCATTCGCATTTATGTCTTGTGCTGCTTCGTTTAAATGTGCATCCATTGGGGGCTAAAACAAGAGCGTTTTTCCACCCTCTGCGCGCCGACCTAGAGGGGCCTTGGAGCTGGTAGTATGTACAGCTCGCGACGCTTACATCAAACGGCCCGCTCCATAACTGAACCAGGACCCGCAGGTCCATAAAGCCTTCCCCGACAACCCCATGACAGATACAAAACACCTAAGCTCCAACTAAAGCATAAATTATTAGCGCACTACCAAAAAACACAAAACCCAAAAAATGAGAGCAGTCTCCGGTGGGCTATAGCCTATTCCACAAGATCTAAACCAGAAAATTAAGGAAAATTGCAACTCCAATCTCACACTCTGGACACCAAATAAACCCTAGCCTTGACCACCGACCCGTTCCCCAACTTGAACCCGGGGCTCACCGGGAACCCGACCACGTGACCCGCCGGCACCTGCCCGCCGGAGAACCTGACCACGCTCTCCATGTACTGCGGGTGGAACTCCGCCCCTCGGCTCGCCTGGAACAGGCTGGGCGCCGGGTCGAGCGCGAACGCCAGCAGGTGGAGCAGCCACACCGCCTTGGCCAGCTTCAGGAACTCGCCGTAGAACTCCGTCCTCGGGTGGCCCCCGCCGCCGACCTGCTGCTGGTGCTCCAGCCCCCCGAAGAAGGACTCCTCCATCTTGGCGTGCACGATGGCCAGGTACTTCTTGGCGCAGAACTTGCCGAAGTCGCAGCTCGGCAGCACCCCGAGCAGCTCCACGGGGTCCATGGCCTTCATGTCCCGGTACCGCCCGAAGCAGTCCCGCCGGTACTGCCCCGGGTTCAGCAGCGACGACAGGCTCCCGTCCATGTAGAACGTCTCGTGGTCGAACCCTTGGAAGATCTTGCGCGCCACGTAGGACTCCAGCGCGTACTTGGCGTGGTGGACCCCGACGATCGACGCGTTCGCGGCCGCGGCGGCGGCGGCGCCGCCCCCGCGGCCTCGATCGAGCGGACCGCGGAGGCGATGTCCCAGTGCGCGGCGCGCATCAGCGAGAGGAGGAGCGAGGTGAAGGACTTGGACGCCTCCCGGACCTGGCTCATCGTCGCTTCGAAGAGCTCCGGCGCCGGCGACGCCGCGGCTGCGGAAAAACGGTTGGTCCAAAACGCGTCAGCGAGCAGCGAAATACGCGAGATCGGGATTCGAGGGAGGGAGGGAGGAGAGAGAGAGAGAGCGAGACCTTGAGATTGAGTGCAGCTGAGTCTCCTCTTGGACAGAGACCGTCCTTTCCTTGCATTGAGACTGGTCGAGCTCCGGAGCTTCTCCCTCAAGTTGTCGACCTCCACTTCCCTGGCCTTCACCTCCCTCTTCATCTCCTCCAGCGCCGCCTCGTACGGCGCCACCACCTCCCTCACCTCCGCCGGGCGGCTCCCCACCCTCCTCCAACCGGCGCCGGCACCGCCGGCTCCTCCTCCCCCGTGGCAAATCAGGCTCCGCCGGTACCTCTCCCTCAGGACCGCGAGCCTCCTCATCTCCGCCACCACCGCCACGTCGGCGGCCCTCATCTTCTCCGCGTCCCAGGGGCAATGCGCCTCCTGCAGGCTCCCGTAGGCCCTCTTCATCGCCGACACCGTGTCGAACACGTCGTTCATAATCGCCTCCATCTCCGCCACCAGCCTCTCCGCCCTCGTCTCCCTCTTGCTCCGCTCCACGACCTCAGCCCCTCCCTCCTCCACTCCCCCTCCTCCTCCTCCTCCTCCTCCTCCTCTTCTTCCTCTTCCGGGTCTTCAATTCCCAGTGGAGAGCCGCATTCCTTCTCCCCCTCGTCCGAGTCGCTCGCGAGCTCGCCGGAGTCGTGCCGCGTCGTCGCCGCCAGGGGATGGAGCAGGCAGGAGGCGGTCACGCGCTGTATCAGATCGGAGAAGTTGGAGACCTTGCCCGCCATTTCCTTCCTCCCTCCTCCCTTCCTTCCGGTCGACAAGGTGGAGACGAAGGTGTCAGATCAGATGCACCTCCGTCCGTCCGCGAGCTCGATGGGCGAGCTCGGTCGATTCTTTAATACGGACATCATAGGTTCTCGAGCCTTGACATGACACCTCTCTCTCTATCTCTCTATCTATCTACTCTTTCTGACTGTCTGACTGACCGCCCCATGGAAAGAGAAAAAGGGGGTGCGCAGGATAAAGGAGGCGCCACACCGGTTGAGGATAGCAAGGGGAACCCTACGTGTTTATGACGTTATGTACGAGGGGAAGTCAACAAAAAGTCAGAGAGAAAAATGTAGATGTCGAGAATTGACAGTGAATACAAAGTTGCATCTGCCGAATGAAATGTAGTTTCGGGGATTGGTGGAGACACTCGTCGGGGAGGGGGAGTTTAATGAGCTCATTATTCATAATTTTTTTTTAGAGATATGTGTATTAAAAGACTTAAAACTTGTTAACAAAATGTAATTTAATCTTAAATTTTTTTAAAAATATAATTAAGTTCTAAAATTTATCGCGAAAGTATAATTGAGTCCTAAAATTTTTAAAAAGTACAATTCGATCTTAAAAATTATTAAATTGATCAAAACAAGTTCTTTTATTGTTAGCATTTTTTGAAAGTTTTATAATTCAATTGCACTTTTGTAATAAGTTTTGAAATTTATTTGTATTTTTTGAAAATTTTAGAATTCAATTGTACTTTTATAATAAGTTTTAAGAATTATTTGCACTTTTTGAAAGTTTTAATACTAAATTGCACTTTCATAGCAAGTTTTAAGATTTTTAATGTACTTATTTTTTAATAAAATATTTTTTTAATGCCAAAATACGAAAAAGTAATTATTGAAAGGGTTTAAAACTGAAAATACCGAGACGTTACGTGTAGGGAAAGTGAAAAAAAAAAAAAAAAAAAACCGGGTGTGCGGGTGCACAGGGTTTGGTTTGTGGCTTTCTAAAGCTTGAATATATAGATCTTTTTAGAAGGCGTCAGAATCCCGGAAGACTCACCAAATCAGCCCTTTCTTTATCGGCTCTATTATTTGCGCTGTCGGAAAGCTGCTTTTATTTTTTCGTCTTCCTGAAACAGGAAGATGAAAAGGTATGCCCTGAAAAGTGAAACATATGCTTTACCACTTTTGGGGGATAAAAAATGTAGAAATAATACGCTATAAATAAATTTTTGATCCGTTTTTTTTTTTTTTTTTTTACTTCGTTTATAATTTCGAAAAAAAAAGTTTATTCAATATGGTATCGGAGTCAGATTATGTGCTCCGGATTTATTTCGTGAGGCTCCTCATTCATTATTCTCTTATGCTATTTTCAGTTCAATACACATTTGTTACTTTTCAGGTCCTTTTGTGCGAATTTCAAAGCTAATTTACACGACACGACTTTGTCCACTTTCAGTGAGCATATACAAATGTAGGTTCTTGGATGCAAGAGAACCGTGGTGGTATTATGCGGTAGATGACACAAGTTTGGAGAGGCCGATGGTTTGTTCTACTTCCAAGGCTTTTGGATTGACGTGGCTTGGGGAGTTCATGGCTTGGATGAGAAGATACGACGAAAAAAGAGGTGGCAGAAGAAGGAAGGACCGGAAATTCAGGCCATCGTCCCTACACCACTAACTTAATGAATCCCCTGTAGCACATGCGACCTTTGACAAAAAGAGAGAAAACAATTGCCTGCAACGCAAACAGAAATAAAACTGCGTTTGCCGGGAGTCGAACCCGGGTCTATTGCTTGGAAGGCAATTATCCTAACCGTTGGACTACAAACGCTTTTCTGCTTTCCGTTCTAGTTGTATTTTTTTTATAACAGAATACACATTGCCTTCTTTACCCCAGGTTACCGCGTCGAGGCGTTTTTATAGCAGCACTTTCAGTCATTCGTGGCATCGTTTCGTCTCGGTACGATGTCGTCTAGTCACAGGTGAAAATGAAAATGTGGGGAGGCAGAAGAAAAACGAAAAAGAAATAAAGGGACTGCGTTTGCCGGGAGTCGAACCCGGGTCTATTGCTTGGAAGGCAATTATCCTAACCGTTGGACTACAAACGCTTGATACGCAGAAAGAAAGAAATTAGAATTAATACAGCCTTGCACTGGTAAGGATCCGCCATCCTTCATTTTCCCGCCACGGAATCTGTCATGGTCGCCCGTGGAGCAACCGCACTAAAAAGCCTTGCATCAGGATAGGCTGCGTATGGTAACGTTTCTGTTTCTTTCGATTTCTATTTTTTTGTTAAAAACAAAAAAAAAGAATGTAAAACCTGTTTAACGCCAAGTTATTTTTCTATTCCCTAGAATAGAAAGTTAGCCTAGGAATAGATTTGGAGCGTAAACGAAAAAAAAAAAATCGCTTCTTGTTCTAGAACAATTTCTAAAAATAAGCTAATTTTCTTTTTTATTTTTCATTCATCTCTCTTGCCGCGGCCACCTCCATTGCCCGGAGCCACCGCCGATCGCCGCCGCCCACCGCCGGCCGCGCCGCGGCCGCCGCCGAGAGCCGAACGCCGGACGCCGGGCGCGCGCCGCCGTCGCGGTGAGCAAGAATAAAAAACAAATAAATACAAAAAAGAAACCGTTGCGTTACCAAACACATTTCTATTCTTTTTCTATTCCAAGAGTATAAATTTTGTATAGTTACCAAACGTATTCTTTTACTCAGAAATTGTTCCCCATAATAGAAATAGAAAAGAACTATTTCTGAAAAAAAAGCTCTTTTCCAGTTAAGAAGCGTTATCATGCGCACCCATAGTGTCCCGAGCCCCCATTGCCCCATTCAATTGTGGCAATTCTCAAGGCCTTGGAAATGTATCAATTCCATCATTTGCACACATTTATCGAAAGTTCTGCTCCAAAGATCAATCCGAGCCCGACGTCCAAGAGCGAAAGGCAGGTTTCGTCCAAGTAATGTACTAGACAATGCTTACGAGGAAGTAAATTCCTCACCGTGACTTTTTTTTTTTTTTTCAATTATTATTGCCCGTTCTGATGTTGAGTGACGATGATATTCTATTTCTTGTCAAATGTGCTAATTCGTGGACATTCTGTTGCCTCAGTGAGAGTAATACTGTATCTTTATATTAACCTTAGAAGCAAGTCTGGATGAGTTGTGTATACTGAAACAAAAATGCCGGACCAAGCACATCCTTTGACTGCTTAGACCAAACTCATTGCGAATATGTATAAAATTTGGACCCCCCTTGAAAAAACAACCAAGTATATAATTCGACTATCTCGCATCCCCAGATCTCACAAGGTACATCGAGTTTCTCATATTCCAGTAATATACAAGCTAGCAGCGAAGACTATATCACGCTTTATGGCATTGGAAGCTGATTCCATTTTCTTGTATAATGCAGAGTTACCCATTATCGATGCTGCATTTTTGAATTCCCGACATGTCTCATCCAGTCTGACAATGGTTCGTACTATAAGACCTTCGGGAACATCAGTAAGCTCGCAAATATCAGCAAATGGAGTGCCCTGCATGAGGAAGACCACGAAGTGATCAGCCATTCAAGAACATAGAAATAGGTAAAGCTGAGAGTGTTTAGAAAATGAAACCTTTGCCCATTCATAAACCACTTCGACCAGACCAAACTTTAGATTTTCTCGAGCAAATTCCTCAGGGTTTATCTGCAGGTTGCATAGGGCTTGGACCTCACCAAGTCTTATTGCTGTTTCATATAATCTGTATAAGAATACATGTTCAATGAGAATGCATATGATGTTATGGATACAGCAAGGCAAAAGCGCTAGAAGCTTATTGAAGCAAGTAATTCAATGGCCATTGCTTTTTTGCTTTTCACATGGCATTCAGTATTTGACATGTTAGGACATAGGGAATGAGAATTTCACAAGTTACACCTATCTATTATGATAGCTTATAGGCACAGGTCATAAGGGAAGATTCTCCTGCAGGTCACTAGGAAGAGATCAGACAAAAAAAATGGTGTAATCTACATCGCATGTATAATTTTCCTTAAAGATACAAAAAGGACAGTACAACACAAACAAAGACAAGCCTGGAAAGATAGGTGAAACCAAGTTATACAGTCAAAACATGATTAGAGATCCCCAAGAACCTAAATACCAAGTAATCTCATATGCTGCACCAAGTTCTGCAGACGGACTTAAAATCAAAGACCATTTGTGTGAGGTCTAAGTAAGCCTAAGCATACATGTCCCCTGGCTCCCTATATGTACAGCCCCTTGACAGAGGCACACCAAATGACAGACTGCTGGCAGCTGGTTCAATCAAAGACTGATATGAAAGCTTTTCATTATTGGTCCTAAGCAAACAAGGATGGAAAAATTAAAAGGAAAAGGCTGGAGGAA
This sequence comes from Eucalyptus tenuipes, assembly GCA_014182365.1. Lineage (NCBI taxonomy): Eukaryota > Viridiplantae > Streptophyta > Magnoliopsida > Myrtales > Myrtaceae > Eucalyptus > Eucalyptus tenuipes. The sequence continues at coordinate 21,943,971 of CM024538.1, read as the reverse complement.
AGAGTAACCTTTGCTTAGCCTGAAGTAGCTTGGGGGTGAGAGAAGGTTCAGAAGTATTTCTCTGCTGGAAGACAAAGGCAGACATTATAGCCACTGCTTCCTCCGGTTCCAAGTCATCTAGCTGATTCTCAAATAGACACTCTGTGCATATCAATTCCTCCCCAGAATTCATCTCACAGGCTACACGGCCTTTTATTTGAACAACAAGGTCAGCATCAATGCATCCAATATCTTTCAAAACATCTACCTGCATATTGAACAAAATATAAGTCTCACAAAGCACAAAACTTCAATTTGTCCTAAACTTTAAAAAAAAAAAAAAAAAAAAAAAAAAAACTATGAAGATAGACACCAATATTTTCACAATATTACCCGGCCCTGAAACTCCGGCATCTGTTGAAGTGCTTCATCAGACATTTGAAACTTAAGAGCCTTAACCTCGTCTTCATGCCATTTTATTTCTTTTGCCAGCTTCATATGCTCCTGCAGTTTAATACACCCATGACACTTACTCTCCGCCATTTTCTGCAATAGGGAATTCCATCTGCAATAGATCTCCACTAAATCCATATCTCTCAACTTTAAGTCTGAAATGTAAGGTTGTAACCATGTGAGAAATAATAAATAAAAATATAACCTAGATTACAGGTAGCAGCAATTCAATAAGATAAGCAACTAGAGCCTTGTCAGTAATGCAGCTCCAGGAGAACTGCTCCACACTTCAGCAAACTTGTCTTAACGTACCACTTTATGATAACAGCTAGCCTCTCACCAAAATTTTTTACTAGAGCCTTTTAAAAAATCAGCCACTAGAAGGTGATATGTAATGCACATATGAATTACAATACAAGTAAGGGTGCATTTGTTTCACTAAAACTTTATGATAAAATAATTTATTATCCATTGAAATCATTTTCAAGGAAAACAGTTAGTTTTCATTTGTTCAGTGATTTAGATAAAGTAATTTCTTTCTTGCCAGAAGGGGAAGTCGTTTTCCCCAAATCTAAGCTTATTGTTTTCAATCCATGGAAAACATTTTCCGTAGATTGGTTAGTTTTCTGCTGTCCAAAAACCGGAAAATCAGAAAACAATTTTGCCGGAAACAATTTTCCTTCAAACAAATGGAGCCTAAATTAAAGTATGAGATAGGCTCCTCTCGCCAAGACTTCTTACATTAGCCAATTAAAAAAATTCGAAAGTTGATCTACACTACAATGCACCTACAAGTAACAACACGCACATAGCATCAACAATCCCCATGGCTGTTCAAAGTAAGAGCTTGTGCTTCCTCTAGGCGACTAGCATATGTGAACCCAACTAACTACTTGTCCCAATGGCCACGGACTCCGTCATTATTAATTAGATCATATGTGTACTCAAAATGGATTATGTAAGTGATACATTCATATATCCTTTTCATTCTACTTAAAAATAAGTCAGAAGCACATGACTCTTTGACATGTGAAGCAGTCTCTCTTAAAGCCGCTAAGACATCCTATGATGCTACAGTGAAGATAAATGATCCATTATCAGTCAGTGAGGCGGGATATGCTCCTCTCTGCTTCAACACCATTTGGTAATCAATAAGGCTCTCCATTAACTAGATCAGAGGTAATGAGTAGTCCAATAATATAGCCTGAAGGGTCATTAACTCAACAATACTTTTTAAGAAACTTCTAGTGAATTGGCAATACCTTTCACTGGATCTAGTGCTGGAGGGTACCTATGCCCATCAGATTTCAGATTCAAAAGCTGTTGAACTGTGTTGGAGTAAGCAACAGTGCTACATTCTTCAAGAAGTCGAACCTGGTCTATCTTTATCTTGCAATCGCAGATGCATAAGAATTCTTTCACATCAACTTCCCTCACCTCATAAGTCATCCCAGCAGCAGTACCATAATGGGGAAATGTTATTTTGATGTTACCTGATCCTTTGCGAGAAGTAGAAACTGAATAATATTCATCATCAAAAGCACGTTTTGATTTTGGCATCAGAAAAGAACCTGGTGCAAAATTAACTGCCTTCTCATCTCCAATGTTCTTGCTACTTGGAGAAACCTCTGTGGCTGATGGAGAGTTAGGTTTCAGAAGTAAAACTATATATTGCTTTTTCCCAGTGACTGCTCTGACAACAGCTCCAAGTAAATGGTCCTGAGCCTGCCAGCACAAAGTTACCACCTCTAAGGACCAAAACAATCTCCAGAATTCAAAGACGAAAATAAATGTATACAACACAGATATGAACCCCTCAAAAAACATGCCTACATCCAGCTAACAGCAGATAACAGGACACGCATACGTGCAGTCAGCAGTAATGTCAATGAAACACCACTTAGCAGAATCATAAAAACCTACCAATAAGCTGTAGCCAACTCTCACCTAGCTGATAGAGGAAATTTTGCTCACTTTGAAAGTGCTCATGACATAATACTTTTAGCTCCCTTAGCTCCATGTCATCACTACTTACCAGGAAGCTAATTCTTGATGAAGATTTACTAGTATCATAAATACCTTATCTACATTTTGGCAGGAGATGGTAAAAGATGCACATGCACCAATCAAGGAAACAGACTTACTGATTGTGATTTGACAACTATCACCCTTCCAGGCGTAAGATGTTGTTGGGCAACTGAGGAGGGCATGACAGTCTCGGAAATCTGTTCGTGAAGCTTCTCGGCTTCTAAGTGCATCTCATAGTATTCCTCAATCGCTGGTTCACCTTTTATACATCTGCATTCACAGAGTACATGAGTGACATGTAAGTCAGATCAAACTGTTTAGCTATTGAAGCTAGTCCTTGCCCCGCAAGGAGCAATTCAATATGACTGAAGAAAACATGGGCGCAATGCGATAGACAGACACAGACACATTCAATATCAGGGGCCATAACAAGGGTCAGATCCTTTGTATTTAGCAAAAAATGGGGCCCACTGTTATCAAGGCAACGATATGTTGGAACAATGTCCCATTTCTTTTTTTTTTGGTAAAGTAAGAATATATTGAGCTTTAACCAAAACTATACAAAACAGCCCGGCACCAAAAACTTTTACTCATAATGACAAACAAGTCAGAACGAGTGGAAGGATGCATGTCCCAGTTCTTTATTCAATTTGAAAATGAGAACAGCCATAAAGGATAGCTAATTATGGGCCAGGTTTGAGAAGATTATAATCGCAAAAGACAAAAGGACCAGAAGGCCATAACTGAGACAATGGCAGTGGTTCACATCTGCAACATAATATTTTAAGTAAATTAGCTAGCGCATAAAGGCAAAAATAGCTAGTTTACCCTCATCAGACTTAACAACAACAAGCTCCTCTAATTAATCTGATTAAAAATCAAGTACAACCTCCTTTCCATGCATGAAAAATCCCTTTTATATACTGAACAAACCAGAATGAACAATTCAACTAGTGCATAAGCGCCACCAAAACAAGACCTGCCATAGTAGGTTACTGATAATAGGCAATACTTTAGTTTGACAAGAAGCAGAGGGAAACTATATCCTAGTTAATGGAATACCTTGCCAGGTTAAACAGTCAGTAAAGTAACGTTGCTTGACATATTAACCATTTTCCAAGAGCACCACAGCAAATATATGCATGAAGATAACCCATAAGTACTTGTCTGATAAACCAAAATAAAACATGTGGACCTAGCAAGGCTAGCAACATTGTTGGACCTACAAAGGGGGGAGGTGGCGGTGCCACACCCCACCTCCCACCTCCCAAAGGACCCGCTCTATTTTTTATTTTTTTTATTTTTAGTATAAGTGAGATAAGTACAAGAATTTATCATTAATATCATAGGTTTAGTTTTTATCTCGTCCCCCCAAACAGAAAATCCTCGGTAGGTGTCTCCTTTTATACAACTTCACGAACTCTTTCCCCCTACGGTTTGTTTGATTAGAGAAGGCAGAGCATCTATACTGTTCAAGATGACAAAAGTGAGACACACAAACTGATAAAGAACCCAACGCAGAAGTTCCAGGGAGTAGATCCTGTCCTCAACATACTCTATAGATTTTACAGGCTGAGCAATCTTTCTCATTAGAAGCTGTTGGTTTTCCGGCAATTTTTTTTGAGCATGAAATTCAGCAAAACTTCTTTTTAGCATATCCTCCACCTGCAGAGACCGCAATAAACACTGATAAGTAATAAAACATTTTGAAGTTAACTGTTGTACATAATTTTAAGTCCCCAGCTTCAAAAGAAAGATGTACATAAATTTTAAGTACCAACTTCAAGACAGATCAGATCACATATGGAAAACATGACATGAGAAGCATGCGTATTTTGAATGCATATGCTTTGAAGGCTTCTTCAATGAATGCTATTAGGTGACAATATCGGCTTAATAAACTCAAATGAGAATGAGCCTGTGCAGCAAACGAAATCTTCTAGCATTTCTTAAGAAACAATTATACGATAACAATAATCAGAAGAAGTAATTACTCTAAAGCTGGTCATTTGACAACCAATTCACAGTGAAAGAGGAAAGGCTTACCTATAAAACAGAAACTTGAACCTAGAATGCTTAATTCTTGAGAAATAGACAAAAGACATGCAGAAGAAGACTACACCACTGCCACCAGCCCTTAAGAAGAGCTCTAAAACAATAGATGACATTGTAAAGTCAAAGAATATAAATCTGTCACAGTGTGAAAAACGTGTATCATTTCTTTCCTTCCAAACAAAAGGAATAAAACAGGGGAATGAGAAAGATTTTCGTTTCTATTTTCCTCTTCCTAGCTGAATATGTGCATGACCACCGTAAGTGTCAGACACCAGCTAATTCAATTGGCTCCAACGTCTTATCAAGTAATACCTTCAATTCTTCAACTCGTAGGAGATGCAGAATCATAATATAGGTCAGGCGAAACTGTGATGCCAGCTTGGTGGCACTTCCCACAATAACATTCTTCAAATCGCTCTCCCCTGGGATCTCGTCGCGACACATTACAATAACTGTACCGATTTTATCAAGTCCTCTTCTGCCCGCACGTCCTGCCATCTGAGTGTATTCACCAGGAAGCAATTGTCTGAATTCTCTTCCATCAAACTTCCTCAATGTATCAAAAACAACCTGCAATGTCTCAAATAGATCTAAACTTTGTGACGCTTCCCAGTGACATGATGTAAAACAAAAACTTTAGTGGCAAAAACTAAATAATAACATCAAGTGACATGTATGCTTACACATGCATCTGAAAAGTCACAGCATGTATGAGTAGACTTCCAGAAAAATAAGAAGTTAATTCTATATTGTTTTCTATTGAAGTAGAAACAACACTCACACTGATTTTGACCCTACAAGAGCATTATCCTGAGACAAAGTCCAAATTATCCTCTTTTTTGGACTTAAACATAATGAAAATATCTTGATTAGTAAGACAAGCGCATAGCATCTGTAGACAATGTTGCAGGCAAACAAGCAGATCTCTCGTCAGGTAATTTCTTGAGTAGGCTATCTGGCATTCTAAGAACAACATACCTATCACAGAAGGTAAAAAAGGAAGCTGTTAATTCAGAGGCAACTGCTATGCAACCAACTCCCGTGTTGGCAGAGCATAGCATTACTTATGTTTTTGCCATTCAAAACAACGGGAAAGCTACAAAATAAAACACTACAAATTGACAATAGAGATATTTATTAGACTTGTCAAAGCATACACCCTCCTTCCAAAGATTAAGAAAGGAAGAAAAGAAAAGAAATGCACTAAAGCTAGCTTAATATTTCCACTTCCTTCAAAAAGAAAAAAGATGAATCACTTCAGTTTGTTTATTTATTTATTTATTTTTATTTTAACTAAAATATCGAAAAGTTAGAAAATGTGGGCACTGTTGGTTTTCAGACTTTGGTTAAGTAAATAAACATTGTGATAATCTTACTCATACTCTCCTTAAAATACCGAGTTGGTATATCCTTCATCTTCCATAATCTCATTTGCTACTTGAGAAGACCCAACCCATCTTCTGTTCATAAGGCTCCCACATGCAAGAACATAAAACCAAATCGTGACCTTAGAAGGAAAAGGACCAGAGATCATCTTCCCAAGACCACCTATTTTCCTTATCAAATGAAGTCTGCTGCATACCCTTTTTGTCTTAGGATGAACCGTTTGCACTTTTGTTCATATCTAACTGTAGTTGTTACAACCTTGATGACTTTTATAGAAATCTCCTAGGGAATTTGCATCGGGACTACTACTTACAACCAACATATTTAAAATTCGATGCCACAGTCTTTAACAGTCCAATGCTAGAACTGCCTCTCAAAACAAAGACCTTCACTTTGCTATTACACTCAAATAGTCTATGATTTTTTAAAAGCTCTATGTTCTTGTTGATCTGGCAACTTTGGAGGTCTGAAGTTGAAAGGCCTCCTACCTTCTTGGACTCGTTGAGCAAAGGACTAATAAAACCATGATAAGAAAAGAAATGCTCAAAAGCTTATGGAAGTAAGTTTGGAGTTCTGAGAGCCAAAATGTGCTCCTCAGCACAATTGGCTTTGACACAATGGGGTAGATTACTCCAATATTAATATTTCTATGCCTCGCTCAGTCCAAGCAGGTTAGAGGGTCACCCACCCACTTCTAGGATAGATAGACCCGCATGGCTAAAGGACTTTGGTCCACTGAGTCTGGCTAGGGCATAGGATTTTTAAATAGCTGGTCCACCCATGATGTAGAAAAGAAGGGGAAAAAGAAGCGAGGGGGGGAATGAAAGGGGGCACGTGAAGCAGAGATCATTTTAAGTTTATTGTCAGAAGGCGATGAAGGGAAAAATTTAAATTTCTAGTATTCTTTTCCCCTATCCCCGAATTTTCCTCCCACACATTGTTCCCAAAATAAAGCATCAGAGTCAAACTTCTCCAAACTCAATCGAGCAATGCATCCAGAGAGCTCATTGACATCGCTGGTAAGAATATACATAGTACTGAAAGATATATAAGAAGCTGATTCCAAAGCTGCTATCCACTAAATACTAAGGAAATGAGATAAAACTACTCCTTAGTGATTGCATATCTGAAAACATCATATTATTCAAGTAGGTCAAAATTCAAATTCAGAACCCAAAAAAATATAGCAAATCATGAGTTTAAAACATGCATAAACAGAGCTAGGAAGACAAGCCTATAAATAAGGCTCACCGTTCTTGCCGGGGCGTTGACTCCCATTGCGAATGTTTCAGTTGAGAATAGAACCTACACCACCAGGTGATAAATGTCAACAAGTGTTAGCTATTAAAGTAGCCAATGCATTAATTTCAAATCAACTAATTGCTAACCAATCAATCCTTTAATGTACATGGTATTATGCAACAACTTCAGAATTTTTCCTTTCCATTCAGGAAGAGCACAGCATATGGTCATCAATTATATCAATATAATTATCAGATACAAAACAATGACAGGCTACTTGTTTTTACCTTGATTACACCACGGCAAAAAAGCATTTCAACAACTTCCTTAACAATAGGAAGCAACCCAGCATGATGCACACCGATTCCTCTGCAAAGAAGTCTCTGAACTCTGACAATCTGTGTACCACATCATTTACACTGGCTTTAGGAATAACATATGTATGGCCTGTGTTCATGTTATTATTAAAGAAAGAAGTCAAACCTGTGGTAAGCTCCTGTCAGATCCCTTTAGCCGTGAGAATGCTTTGTCACAGAAAACACGAATCTCACTTTTTTCGGAGCTGCTTGTGAGGTCTGTTCCTGGTATGTTATCAGCCGACTTGTCACAACGATTCTTGGAGAAACAAAAAATAACCACCTAAACACAAAAGCACAGTGAAGATGTGAAGAAAACAAAATCTGCAGCAAAAACACAATTTTTTATATTTGAGACATTGTGACAGCATTCCTTAAAAGATATGAATACAATTTTACCAATCAAAGGAATGAGTTTGTTTATCTATACTTAGCATATTTGTAGAAACCTAAAATGGAAGAAATACCAAGGTTACTAAAAGGAACATGTCACAGCCAAGACATCCATGTAATACTTAAGTGATGTTATCTGCAAGGACCATACAGGACACCATTTACTAAGAGGGACGCACCAAGTTCCAGACTTCTACATGTCAATTCAGTGCTAAACCTAGCTAAGGAAACAGGGAAGAAAAATTAAGAAAATGCATTTTACAAGTTGCTTCCCCCAGAGTACTAATAGGCCTCTACGTAGAAATATTAAAGGAACTACCACATAGACTAAGAGGGCATTTTATGTGGCTTTATATTTTGAAAGCATATTAAAATGCAAAATTTTATGTGGACCACACACTCCTTCTCATAATTTCCAGCTAAAAATGTTTCTGATTTTGGCAGGAATTTCAAAATTTGCTTTTCCATTTGGCTTTTGAGCCAAACCAAGCTCCACCAAGACCAATTTATTGGTTTATGAATTGATGGCTCTATGTTTTCATTTTCATGTCCACTTTTCAATTTGCACAGCAGCTCTATTTTTGAGTTTGAAATATACTCAAAAGTCTTAAGTTTGATTATCAGTCATTCGATAGAAACCTCAGCAGAGGAAATTCAAACTTACAGGTAAGAGTGATTTATTGGAGAGCTTGTTGATAAGCTGTAGCCATAAAGAAGCTTCTGATCTTCTCATACCCCAGTTGTTTTGACTGCTGCCATTGCTCTGATGACCCCCTCCATTTCCAGTATGTTTCCCCAGATTTTGGGAGCTAGAATGCTTGTTCTGCTTCGCTCGACTAAAGTTTTCACGTTTCTCACCTCGAACCCCTTCCTGATTCGATGAATGCCCAGCATATGATCCACTAGAACCTCCATGTGGAAGTGAAGTTTTTTTCTTAAAAGCATCTTTTGCAGATTTCACTCCCTGGGAAATGAACTTTTCACTTTCACATACTCTGTAAATTTCTCCGGAGTAAAATAGACAATGCTCTAACGGGACTGGTCTTTGAGTGGTCCTGAAAATTAGAAGAAGGGCATTAGGAGATGTTGAAGTCAGAAGGAAAAAATCTCTGCTTAGTGAAGGGACAGCAACAGTCTGAGGAGAAGTCTCCTAAGATCTCTCTCTATTTACTTCAGAAAGCACAATTCAAGCATCATCTCAGGTATGCCATTTACCCAGTCACACGAATTTTTTTCCGCTTGGTCCTGCCAATCCAGTCTGCAAACTCCATTGTGTTAGGTACCTGCAGAATACCATGCCAAATAAGAGAAGATTGAGCCATTTCAGCTGAGAAGACTTTTTGCTTCAAGAAATTACAAGGCTCTGGTAGCAAAATCAGAATAGTTATAAAAGAGTTGTCAGTTTAGTACAAACTGTCAGATTGTGTGCATATAGTTTACAGTTTATATGAGAATCGCAACACTGTGATTAACGTATAGTAGGAATCAGAAGTACCGTGGCTGAGAGAAGAATGATATTGACATGTCTTGGTAGCATAATAATTACTTCTTCCCAAACGACCCCTCTTTCAACATCATTGACATAATGCACTTCATCGAATATAACCTATCTCATCATAGAGACAATCGATTAGTAGTTTAACAAGATCACATAGTGAAACAAAAGAAACAGAAGGTCATCTTATAATGACAAAAAGGCATTACGTGTGGAAACAATGCTGTAAAGAAGGGGGATCTTTTTGAGTCCTTACCCATTCAATATCACGAATGATATCGGCACCTCGATAGAGCATTGACCTTAAAATTTCAGTGGTCATTATCAGACAGGATGCCTCCGGCCTTAAGCTGACATCACCAGTAAGAAGTCCAACATCAAACTTCGCACAGAAGTCTCTGTACTTTTGATTGCTGATAGTCTTGATAGGAGCAGTGTAAACTGCTCTGGTGCAATGCTGCATCAAGAAACTCAAATTAAAACTGAACTTTCAAGTAATCGATGAAAGTACAATTTGAATTAAGGCATTCTTCTAGATGAATTGTGACGCCTGCACACTAATGAAACCCCGTTCACATCCCTGCAGGGTCTAATCGAATCCTTCTCTAAGTGAAAATTCGGGTAATGAGACAGGTGATCCAATATCTAAGTAGAAAGGAAGGAGACAAATTCAAAAAAAAATAAAAAGAAAGAAGAAAGTGAGACACTGTTTTAATATTGAAGCCATACCTTTGAAGCCAAAGCAAATGCGTATTCTGCAACAACTGTCTTTCCAGCGGATGTGTGAGCCGACACGAAAACTGAGTCTCCTTTTTCAAGATAATAAATAGCCTATGGTACCACAAGCCAGGATGGATAGTTTAAATACAATTAACAGGATCTGACAATTTTCACTAAAAAAATTCCAGTAAAAATGCGAATAATTTCTGGAGAATCGCAAACAATGCCAGCCAAGTAAGTACTTAAATTCCAGTTCGTCAAGCACCAACTAATATTCACAAAAAATTAGAAAGAAAATTCATTTGGATCAAAGAAGAAAGATGAGATAAATTTTCTCGATACGTAATTCAAGGAGATCACTTGGACTTCAAGTCTTTGGCAAGATGTTGGGGATCCTCACTGATAGAATTTTCAAATAGATGATTCAAGGAGCATTTTGGTGCAGTAACTGAGTGTAATTCTCAACAGCTTCCATCCAGTCAGAAAATTTATTTAAAAAGTTGTGAAGAAATATTAATTCAAAAAATATCCTTGCAAAATGAGTCCTGATTTTAACTCACACATCCATATGTTTAGCTCGGAGACCATTAGAATAATAGCATATTACTAAATGGCACTAAGCGTTAGTAAATCCCTCAATGCAGTGGTTCAAATTCAATTGGCAAAAAATCGTGTTCATTTTAACTAGAGCCCCAACAACACTGCTAAGCATAATTATTAAGTAACGATTTGCTTTCCAAAATATCTATTATTTTTATCATGAGACAAGCCAGTGCATCAAAAGCTATGAACTTTTTTTGTTTGGTTACTTGACAAGTGCCCTAAGGGTACTCTTTAACCAACCACTTAATTATAACAAACAGCGGGGAGCATTCATCTGAAAGGAGCGTTTGTAATAAAGAGAAACCATGATGTACATAATAAATGCAGAGAATTTCAATCAGTTTCAATTAAACTGAGTTCAGAACCACACCTACAAAATTGAAATAAATGAAAGGAACATGATCAGTGAGACATAGATAATTGGATATGGTTGTATCGTGATCAGTTCATTCCCTCACTACAATAATATATGTAAGTTCACCAGTACCTCCTTTTGGAACTTATCCAACTCAAATGGAAAATCAAGAGCCATGTCGGGTACAAGTTTGTGAAAGTGATCGGCAATCCCATCATTGTCTGCTCTAACAGCCCAGACCTGCCAATTTAGATGATTTCAGACAATAACATCAGACATATTGCCGAGCAGCAGTAGATGCAGACGACAATGAGACAGCTATTGCTAATTGCAAGTAAGAGAGTTGTTAAGTCCAGCTTCAACAATAATTAACCTCCGGCTGTTGTCCATCGTTGTTCTTTGCTGCATCTGGTTGGAAGCCCGATATTCCTGGTTCAACAGACAAAATTTCATCCAGCATGGGTAGTTCACCTTCTGCCACTGTGCTAGCTTTGTCAATCCTGCTAGATTCAGCTTCTGGGACAAGGGACTCTGATTCTGACATATGACCTTTAGACATAATGATCGTGACTATTAGCAGTATGAAATGGGAGAAAATTGACAAGAAAATCCAATAAAAGAAAAACATACCCTGAAAAACTCCAAACCGGTACACTTGTGACAAATTTACCCCAAACTAATTTTTTGATCACGAAAAACCCCAAACCGATACATTTGTGACAAATTTGCCGCAAATGACCCCAAAAAACCCCAGACTGATACACTTATGACAAATTTATCCCAAACTAATTTATTCGACCACCAAAAACCCCAAGCTTGTACATTTGCGACATATATCCTCCATTAAAATAGATTAATATCACAAAAAACCACAAAAATGATACAACTGTGACAAACAGAGTATAAAATCCCAAATCTGTACACTAGTCTACTGTCACGTGTTACCCAATTTAGTAATTTGACAGCGAAATTTAACGGAAACTAACAAAGGGTAAATTTGCTACAAGTGTACCAATCTGGGATAAATTTGTAAAAGGTGTACCGGTTTGGGGTTTTTTGTAGTTAAAAAATTAGTTTTGGATAAATTTATCACTAGTATACCAATTTGGAGTTTTTTAGGATATTAACCCTAAAATAAAATGGGCTTCCAAAGGCCAATTCCCCGCGTAAACTCAGCGATATCAGCATGCTAGAGCTTCCCCAATCATGAAGTGGAATTTTGATTTAAGGAAGTATAACATATCTTTGGTGATCTCAAGCATCCCAAAAGTTTCATACGAAGTGTCAAGACATAAAGGGGCGGAACAATAGCCACCCATGCAATCTTCTAAGTGCAACCCTATAGAGGGATAGGCATACATCATCAACTTAGTTCTATCCTCTTTAAAAAGAGGGTTAACATGAGAAGCCATATACCAGGTTTAGATTAGGAGGTGATAAATAACGTTAATTGTTTCACAGAAAGAAAATCCAAGACCATTGACTACTAAACAGTCCACTTAGATCAAGTCAGTCTGATTGTTTGGGCAGATCGTACAATGACCGTATATAAATTAAACATCAAAAGATAAGCAGCTCATCAATTCAAAGCAACTATATTATTCTCCACCAATCACAAAGACAAACATAGCTCCACAGGGGAAATCTGCTAAAGCTTCATTTTCCATTGAAGCCCAATAACTCTATAGCACAAGAAAAAAAAAATACTAAGCCAAAGAAAAGTAAATGCAGGACAACAAAACCTTCAGTATCATAATCTGCAACAGCTTCCTCTTCCCAAGCTTTCTTGAACAAGTCATCGAACTGTACAGAGACCTCCACCTGCAGTGCCGGTGATAAATGAGAATTTACCCATGCAGAGTTCAGTACTGAAAAAAGGTTTTCAAGAACTCTTGTGACTTAAGCTATTCAGATGAAGTAATGACAAAGTTAAGTTTACATAGTGCAATAGCAAAGTCTCCCCTAGAAAATCCTATTATTCGGAATTTCTGAAAATCTACTAAAAGCACTGAGAATGCATCTGATACAATGAAATGATAACTAAAATTTAAATGACTGCAAAGACATACCACCTTGTTGTCTGAAAAGCTCTTGACAGAATTCCAGTCCTTGGACACATTCCATGAACATGGATAAGCCTAAGAAGACACGTTCGTGAATAAAACAAATGCACATTCAAAAAGCTCATCGACCTTTATTTTGCTTAATGCAATCTGAAAGATGATAATCAATTAAGCTAACCTGGAGATCCCCAAGATCCACACCTTGCTTGAAGCTTGGGGGAGTGACCTGCGGAGAACCCCCCTTCAACAATTCACATACCCATTCACCACTAGAAGCACCATCAGGTACAATCCTCTCCAGAGAGTGGGCATCATCCAGACCACCTGGACGGAAGGGACGTTTGTTAATGCTTCCCCGCAAAATGTCTTTTGTGGGCCCAGCCATTCGTGGCAATGAACCAGAATCTTGAGCATCCACCATTAGCTCTGATACATTCACCTAAAGCACATAGGTAGAGGTAAAGTTGGGAAATGATGAGGAGAAAAGGGTAGCAGAAAGGATGATGAGATGTGCTTCCAAAGGACAATTTCCACCTTATTTTTTAAAGCATCAGTTGGCATAAGTTTGTCAAACCCCAGTGAACTACAACATTTACATCAGAAAGACAGAAAATTGATGCCAAAAATATATGATTTGAAAAGAAAAATCTACCTCCACAGATTTAGGCTCCCATACTCCTGATTTGCTTTTTTGGCGTCTAAATGGCAACTCCCACACAGGCACCACAACAGATCTCGGTAATGATGGGTCTAATGGTATTTTGGCCTCATCAAACCAGTTAAAGTCCCAATGCCTTCCAGCCTTTTCGGGTGAAAATTCATCAACATCCAGTGTGGGTATTAGGTAGTTCTCCTCTATATACTCCTTTATTGATTCAGGAGTTTCCTCGGCAAAAGCAGGCGGCTGAAATAATTATTGAATGGAGGTAAATGTGGTGCTTTGAAGTATGAGGCATTGAGGTTCACACTAAATAAGAAGATAACGGTCATATTACAATCAAGCATGTGCTGCAAAAGGAAAAGAATGGAGCCAAACCCAGCCCGTCTATTCTTCCAGAAAATTAAACAGCTTCCAAAACCCATGATAAAGTTGCAAGAAATCAACATCTAGGATGTTTTAATTGTGTTTGCCCTTATATCTCCAGAAGGAAAGACATAAACCCGAAAAGGCAAAGTTGTCGTACAAAAAAAATTAGCAAATGGCGCCTATATACGAGATTGCGTAATTAATATACTACTGAAAACAAGATCCTTGCTCAACCAACTTCATGTTGCATAAAAACTCTCGCCTTCAACTATCCTAGCCATTCCCACTAGTTTAGCAATTGCCACCTGTGCCCGTATATTCTCCACAATCAAACAGAACAAGATGCCCTCAATCTCACGAGAGACAAAACTGATAACTCTGAAACAAATCATCGGCAGAACGCAATATTTACTAAATATTCGACAAAATCACAAAGATGGACAATCAAACACACTCCTCGATTCAATTCATATAGAAGCCAAGCCACGAGAGGCTCTAGAGCCAACATAAGAAGCCCCGACTAATTCTTCATAGCCTACCCTACTTAAAATCTCGCCTTCCTCTACCCGCATGATGCAGCTGCTAGCGATTGCAAAGAATAGAAAGATCGAGACTCCGAATATAGACTTTAATTCCACGAGAGCTGCAGTTCCGTTCTAGCCGGAACAATGAACGCGTCGCACGTGGCGCACAGAGTCGAGACTCGTTTCGATAGAAACCTCAGTCAACACTCAAACGCAGAGCCACAGAGACGAGACGAACAAGGCGACCATCCCCGCCCCACTACCACGGCGTCCTCGCCGAACCCTTAAAAAGTAAAAACGACGGCGCACTAACGTCGCGATGCAAGGATCAGCGAGCCGATCGACCGCTAGATTTCTCGCGGCATTGAGTGCCGAAATTCGAGACTGAAAGGTGGAGGAGAAGGAGGGAAAGCGAAGGACTGACGGAGACGAAATCGGGGACCGATCGGAGCGGGTTCCGGCGCTCGACGGTCGAGAGGGGCTCGACCCGGAGGTGGCCGCCGTGTCCGGTGAAGCCGACCCGGAAGGAGAACCCGTTCGCCGCCTCGACCGCATCCATTCGCCGCCGCCGCCGCTGCTGCTGCTGCTGCTGTTCTCGAACTCGTTCCTCGGGAGTCTCGGTTCGGTTCCGGGAGAGCACGTTCTCATTGATTTTCAAAGAGGGATTTTTAGTTTTCGCGCGAACTGGGGTTAAAATGGCGGTGTCGGGACGGGAGCTTAGAGCTTACTAAGCGAGGAAGACTCCAAAAAGCTACGACGACGGAGGGAGGATGCGCTTCTTTGCCTGGATAAGTAACGAATCCGCACTTTCCAAGTCAGGCGTGACCGCATAAGCTAATTCGTTATTCAAGCATTCTTATTCCTTAAGTCAATACCACGAAAAATTTCATATGACGAATTTACTCGAGATTAATTTTTAAATCATTAAAAATCTCAAATTAATATATTTTTAACAAATTTATTCCAAACTGATATACTTGTAACAAATTTATTATTTTACTGAATTTGATGGCATGTGACAGTTGATTGATATACCTATTTGAGATTTTATTATCCGTTTGTCATAATTATACCGGTTTCATGATTTTTTGTGATATTAACTATGCTATTTGTTTCTTACCGAAAAAAAAACTATGTTATTTGCTTATGGAGCAATTATCATATCAAAGCAAGACATCTTTAGAATTCATATTCGCTTTCGCGATAGCCCATTAAACCTTTCAGCTTGAGGTCAAATCTGACCCTAGAAAAATTATATTCGAGTTAAAATTTACAAAATAATTGCAAAATTAAGAAACATGAAAATTTCATCTCCACGTTAATTGCAATATATCGTGTTTTATGATCAGAGTTATGAAATTCGTAGAGAAGCTACAGTAGAAAAGAAAAGCTAGTTATGATCATCATTATTTTAGTAACATTAACATTATAAATAAATTCATGCAATTTGCAAAGCAGGACTCACTTTAGAGGTACAAGGATAATGGAGCGAATGCACGATTGCAAGTTGCTGACAGCGACAGACCATGTCGATGGCACGCGTACCTTTAGGAAATAATGTTTTAACAGTTCTTCTCGATGCATGTCTGGCCTCCAGACTTGTTTCATGCGTCATTTGAGAAAACTTCGAAAATCTTTACAGCATCGGTCACCGACTCATCATGCGATAGGCAAATCTTAAAACAACAATACTCTCTGGAGAGCTATAGCTATTCAAAAGGCAATATCTACTCCCACTTTACAGAGGTCAAAAACCGGCGAGTTTTAACTTTCATGTTGGGCTTTGCTTTTGATTTGGATTGGTGATCTGCCTCTTGCTAGGATGGAGTGCAAGGGTTCAGCTAGTACAAAGAAATATCGATCTATAAAGGAAAGTTACACTGTATATCATTACATCCATGCTTATTTCTCATCCGCAGTCAGGCGGAATGCGTTTGTGTAATGAATCTAGTTTTACAAGCATAATTTACAGGATATGGCTGTCCCTCTATCGCAATATATAAAGTAAGAGGAAGAGAGGAGGGAAGGGAGGAAAGCTAGAAGCGGGTCTAGTTTCAAATTTCTTTTCATGGTACACAGCACGCCTCTACGTTCCAGATTTCTTTGGCGTACTGAGCAATCGTTCGGTCACTGCTAAATTTGCCACTTCCGGCAGTGCTTAGGATAGACATCCTGAGCCATCTTCTTCTGTCCCTGAAAAACAAATGATGACGTTACAATTACTTCAATGGAAAAAAGACGATTTAACACTAGTAACCCAGTAAAGAATGCTTGAGAAATGACACTACTGAGATCTGAGATGACACTGCTGATTATCACAATGCTCCTACAGATTGGCGCTGATGTCAAAGCATGATGATTTGGCTAGTAAATTCAAAAAAATTTAAGGGATTTTCCCGACTTGGGTTCCATAAGACCAAATTATACGTAACATATAAAAAAGAAAGGTCCTAAATGAGGTTTTTTTAAACTCAACATCTCTCAAAGGCAGCCAACTGAAGCGGCTGCTGATAACAATTCTACTTAATAGATAGCTCATTGACTAGGTATCCATCTTCTAGTTTTGGCCTAACAAGAACCACCTTCTGGGGGCTCACGTACTTTCTGGCTGAAAGACCAATGTCTAGTTGTAACTATGTTGTCTCAGGCCACACATGTTTTACCTTAGATAACTCGCATTTTCTGGGGTCAAGCAGTCATTTCAGGTGCGGAAAAATGTTCAACCACAGGTAATTCACAACATAAGTATGTGGGGTGCTGATGGCTTACTTGTAGGCATCATCTACTCTTGCTTGGGCTTCCATATAACTGGGGAAGTCATGGCCAACAAGAAAATAATCTCCTCGACCATATCCAGAGTTACCCTCCAGAGAATCAAGGAGTGGATTGTAGTCATAGCTTCCAAATGCTCCGCTTCTTATAAATTGCTTAGCCTCTTCAAAGCAGGGATCTGGTTTGAACTGCAAGCAAGGAGAAATTAAAACAACAGAGCCCAAAGCTATGCTTTAACAGCTTGGTATGAAACTCTCAGACAAAGAAAAACTGCTGGTATGAAACAGTCAAACAACAAATGAGGTAAAGAAGCAAATGCTACTATTCTTGCTCCTTGTTTAGAGGCGATTTTAGCTTAATATTTCACGAATATTGTCTAAATTGCTTTCTAATTTACTGTCATTGTTTTATCTTAAAGCTCAGTTTTTCAGGTGGCAAAAAGCCTCATGATTTGTCAAGGAGCAGAGAGGTGGGTTTAGAGGAGACAAGAGTAAAAGCAGACCGACTTTCATCTTTGGTAGAAAGAAATAATCAATATCAGAAGAACAGAGCCTGAAATCACAAAAGCATATTTTGACGAACTTAAGAGGGAGTTGCTGCATTAAATGCAGCTTTGAGGATCATCCATGAACTTCACCCAATTCATCCCTGTTAAAAACTTGAACCAGCAAGATTCCAGCCAACGCAATTGCAGAACCTTTGCCTTTTGTTTTATTCAAGGCCATTGCAGAACCTTAACTATGTAGTCTTGCAAGTTGCAACAGCTACCACTTGCATCTGAATTTAGTTGGAGTGTGAATTTGATTCTCACTTCACAATTCTAGTTTTTTCTAATTATGTGTACGATTAATTCAGATTTATTATCATTCAAGCCATACCAGCTTCTTTTAGGAAACTCATATTTCTTACCAGTCCATTTTCTCTATCCTTCCGTAGCCTAGGGACCTCATCAGCTGTTGCACCAAAGAGGAAGAAATTCTGTTCCCCAATTTCTTCCCTGATTTCCACATTGGCCCCATCCAATGTTCCTATAATGAGGCAGCCATTCAGTGCGAATTTCATATTGCTTGTGCCACTCGCCTCCATTCCTGCAGTGCTGATGTGCTGAGATAGCTCACTTCCAGGAATGAGAATCTCTGCTACTGAGACGTTGTAGTTTGGAACAAATATAACCTGAAATATGCAAAATTTACATAAATGGAACATAAAAAACGAATTTTTTTCTGATATTTGACATACATGCTAAAAAGCAGTGCAAGCTTCGTGAATGTTTCTGGAAAACCAAAGTTACGTGTTTCTGTATTTTTTTGAATTACCTTCAAGTAGTCGTTGACCTCAGGATCACTGTTGACAACATTACCAACATCAGTCACAAGCTTGACTATTCTTTTAGCATTCGTATATGTTGCAAATGCCTTTCCACCGATCATAACTGTTCGTGAAGTTGTCTTTTTCCTCTCTTCAGGACTCATCTCCTGCATGGTTTTATTAAAAAGTTATAAGAGCACTACAATACACAATAATTGCAGGAAATAGCCACATAATAATCCCAAAAAGTAACTTATGGTGTTTGATACAGAAGCCTCCACTCTATGAAATCAGAAAATGCATATGATGACAAAAGTAATATAAAGTAATTTATCTGCATAGAGTAACAGAAGTTCATTAAGAAGAAGGGCATGATCTTGGCTTAAAAATATGACAAATTGCATTACACCTTCAGTTTTCATTAATTTGGTGTTTAAGAGATAAAGAGGAAGCGAAGTTGAATCTGACTGAAAAGCCAAAAAGAAAAATAATTTTGCATCACTTGGATACTTAGTATGATACGGGGAAAAGAAACTGGTGCAGAAGACAGACAATGAAACAAATCTTCAATTTTATCACTTTGATATGCATCATCATGCCTATTGATCAAAAAAGTAATCGCATTTCTGGCACTTTTCTTGCCCTTATTTCTTCGCTCCAAAAGAGAAACAAGAAAGATAAGTACTTCCTGTTTCCAAGATGAAAGTAAGAAGTGATGGAGTCTGCTCCTTACCTTAAGTTTCTTATATCTATAGATCACACCCAGAATATTCATCAGTTGTCTCTTGTATTCATGAATGCGCTTCACTTGAATGTCAAATAGACTATTTGGGTCTATACTGATACCCGTCACCCGCATTATGTACTGTGCCAACCTCTGCTTATTAGCCATTTTTGCAGATGCCCATTCATCTTGGAGGTCCACATTATCAGCAAACTGTCCAAGCAATCATAAGTGATGAAACTTCCTACAGAATCAAAAGAAGCTAGCCTCCTCCAGGATTAATCTTATATCATGTAAATATAATCTGTGGCACCTACTTGACGAAGACCGACAAGGAGGTCTAAGTTCTTCACCCACTGATCAGTTTTTAACCATTTGGTGATAATGCCACTGAGTTCTGGACTGCAAAATCGAAGCCACCGTCGAGGAGTAATACCATTAGTCTTATTCTGGAACTTGGATGGCCAGATGGAAACGTAGTCTGCAAATAACTCAGACTTCAAGATGTCACTGTGCAATTGAGCAACTCCATTGACCTACAGAACATTACACTTACATTGAGTTCATCAATTTGGAAACACGCCGTATATAAAGGGGAAAATCACCACATACTACAAAAAGGCATAAGGTTACATGGAAGATGAAAATATAACAGGGAATCTTACTGATAATAGAGATGAAGAGCAGTAAAGCCGTAGCTTTCAGGGCAATGTAATCAAGCAACAGGACATTTTTTGGGCTATGGTGATTATTTACATCCTAAAGCAATTTGTTTAGAATTTGTGTCTAATATGAAAGGAGATACTAGAGACACATAGGTGCTCCTCCTCTTTTAGTGCATGCAAAAGCTTGTGACCTCTAATGAAAGCAGATACACAGTACTGGAAGCAACTGACACTAAATGGGATATGAATTATTCCCGTTTGGCTGATGGAGCCTCTAAAGAGAAACCCTGTATGGACCACGTGACAAGTAGACTTAAAAACATTGACCCCATGGATAAATATTCAAAAAAAGATTTCTGATGCTCATAAAATGGTGGTTTTAGAAGAGAGTATTCAAGCGAGCTTTAGAAGGACTAGTCCTAATGGAGCTCTTACCGTGTGTCCAGATACCACACATAAGTTTGCCATCCTGACAACTGGCTTTTGGGGGTTGTTATCCAGGATTCGCAGGGTGGAGAGCTTGTTCTCAAGGTCTTTTCGTTGTGTGTGCACCATTTCCATGAACTGGGAAACAGTCATCATCCAATCTCAAGTGCCGTGCACATATATTAGGAACATAATAAACAGATAAAACATACCCTCTTATCTATTTCTTCAATGATCTCCATATGTCGAGGAAGAAGCTTCTGCATGACAGCTTGTGACCACTTCTCTAGAGCTTCAGGAAGGACTGTGTGATTAGTGTAGGCAATTGTCCTGCGCCAATAACAATATTTTCCATATGCAAGCTGGTCATAAAACCAAAAAAAGGAGGAAAAAGCTAGATGTTGCAGAGCTAAATTACCAGAACAGGTGCAATAGATTCATAATGCAAATCATTGGCAGTACAAAGTAAAGTTATGCTTCACCTTGTCGTAATATCCCATGCCTCGTCCCACCCAAGTCCTTCATCGTCCATTAACAGACGCATTAACTCTGGAATTGCAAGAGTGGGATGAGTGTCATTCAGCTGTACTGCAACTTTGGTTGGGAAGTCAGCCCACTGCCGTGATCCTTCTCCACCTTTCCTCTCCTTGAACCTGAAGATTATATCCTGCAAGTGATTGGTTTTAGAAGCAAGAACTTCAAAATTATAGAAAGTGGATCTTGGCATTAAGATGATCACCACTGGAAGAAAATGAAAGCAGCAAACTGATACAATCATCTAATATCTAATAAATTACTGGAAAGCTTCTTTCAGTCTGACTTCTTATCCATTTCAAAACCCTCTGTAAAATAATAAGCAAAAGTTAACATATAAATTCCATCCGTCACCCACACACCCACTTCCTCTGCTGAAATAATAGTTACCCTCACCCATTCATCCACTCAAAAAACAACTATCCTTTTCCTTTCTAGAATCAACTCACAATCTACTTTTTGACATATCTTTTTAAATTTGCACTTGCGCATAGCGTGTGCTCAACACTAGTAATTTACAAGGGGAAAAAGATGTAGGAAAAACACCGAATTATATAGTTGTGCACCCTTGATGAAACATATATCCAGCATTTTTTTAAAATACGAACATGAAGAAACAAGATATATAACAAATCATTACCAGAATGAAAAATATGAGAACTAAAGGTTGAAAACTTTTCTGACCTATTGCTAACATCAATATTCGTACCATTATTTAAGGAAGAGATTCCTTCTTTTGGTCTCTCAACTTGAATTAATTTTAAATGAATCCAAATCACCTCAAAAGTGAAAACTACGATAATAACTCTGAATTAAATTTTAAATGTCAAACAAAAATCCATTTTTTGGGCTATTTTCATTTGAAAATTTAGCTCTTAAAAGTGAAAACTACCATTCCACCACTCTCTGGTCCTGCATCTACTCTCCACTATCTAAATCTAGTTAGTCAATTGTCAAACAAAAAAAAGGTTGTTGCATTTTTTAAAGAGGGAAGTATTTATCATTTGAAAAATTGTAATGGGACTCACCGGCCCAATCTAATGTAAATGGGACGTGGAGGTCAAGTTTTCTCAATAAAAGACGGATAAGAGAGTCAGAAAAGTCAGAATCCTGCATCAAACCATCAGGAATGTCACTGTAATTCTGGTACATTTGAAAAGTTGTGCATGTTTATATCTTAGTCTAGGAGATAGCTGTCCTCATGACCCAAAAGATTGAATTACCAGCTGAATCAACTTGTCTTTGGCTCTTCCTCCAAAGGCCAATACCATCAGAAGAAAAATGAAACTCTACTACCCAATAAATATACTGTTACTAATCATGCTAGGACATTTGATAAACAGAAGAACGTAAGTTTGGTTCTATCATATGGTTAGAAAGTGCAGCCATAAATATTAATTCAATCTAGAAGAAAGGAGAAGAAAGCAGAAAGAAAACCTGCAGCGATGCACTACAGAGAAAGAATTGTTGCTTCAGCCGTAAAAGTTTTCCACCCTCTGTTGCATCTCCAGGATATAAAACAGCACAAATCTGCAAAAAGATTGTTCATATCCATAGCTTTAGAATTATGAACTGCTTACAGCATCTACTAGGACAGAATTTTGTGCCATGCATATAAATTATACCAAATCAAAGAGATGTGCTTTTTACATAATGAAACAAGACTACCACTTTCCAAACATCACTCACTTGTTCAGCTCGAGAGTGCAACTGTCCAGCTGATTCATACTGTCCATCATTGAATTGGAAAAGGTTGAAATCCTGAGAAGAAGCCTTTGCTTCCCAGAGACGAAGACTATTAGTGTTCTTGGTCTTGTAGCCGGGAATTGGGACATCATATGCTAGAGCTTGCAATACCTCTCCACCCACCCATTTACGGCTGCAATGCACATATACTAAGTGACTGCTTTAGGAAGACCTGACTTGCTTATGAATTTATGACGCAATATACGCAAGCAGACTTGCCATCACTACTTGTAGGTACATCAAAGAAATTGTCATGCATTCCTCAATCAACCCCAAAAGAAGTCAAGAAGTGACACTTACGATCCATTTGGATTAACCTCCACATGGCCAAAAAATCTGACAGGGAAAACCACATCATGCCTAACAATTTCCCAAGGACTGAACTTCTGCAGTAATTTGCAAAAACAGATCTCAACGAAATTCCATGAAACAAACAATATTAAAAATTTATCAACTGCTCAGAAAAGAACCTCCAGCCAATCCTCAGCAATTTCTTCTTGTCCGTCCTTAGTAATGAGCTGCTTGAATAAGCCATATCTGTATCGCAAGCCATATCCCCATGCAGGGAGATTCAATGTCGCCATAGAATCCAGGAAGCAGGAAGCAAGCCTCCCCAGGCCACCATTGCCAAGTGCAGCATCCTTTTCCTGAAAACAGGTTCATTAGAAAGCTCTCTTTGCAAGAGCATAGATACCCATGAAAACATCCAGCTTATATGGGTGACAATCCACAATCCAATTAAAAGAAAGGACAAAATGTTGAATTGAAAACAATTATGTTAAACGATTATGATCTGAACAAGATCATTCTGCTATATTAACAGTCAAGTAAGCTGTAGAGGTTGCAATGTACAATATTTCATATAAAAGCGACAAAGCTCTGACGTCAAAGAAGACAGTTGAATCAACTGCAGTCCTCAAAAACGGTACTCCAAGACATGAGGCAACTGAAAGCAAGATCAATTACCTGCTCAACAATCTCCTCTAGATCATGTCCCAACTTGTTCAAGGCATCACCATATGCATCTTGGATGTCGAGATTCCCAATCGCATTAGTTAATGCCCTTCCTTGAAGATATTCCATTGACAGGTAGTATATTTGTTTTGGATCGGTTTTGTGATAGTGAAAGTAGGTCTCGTTCCATTGCTGAGAAAATAGTAAATCAGCAGAATGTGACAATTATTCAATAATTGACGTCTAAACATCAGCGCAAACAGTCGTCCTTAAATTCAGCATAAAGTTTTCATCAGTGTTCAGTGTCACCCACAAGTCTACAAGTAATCGCAAACCGCGAAATAAGCACAATCCCAAGCAATCAAACTGGAGTGGAAATAAGAGTTTCCATTTTCCTTTGCAAAAATGTTCCAGAACAGAGTTATTAACAGAGTCATTAAGGGTACGAACTTGGATTAGGCGATCACGGAGGCTTTCCGCTGTTGCGTAGTATGCTTGCTCTGGCTCAAACTTGAAAGGAGAAAAATGAGGGCTATACTTAGCATGGTAATTGATATTCGATGCTATTTCAGCCGGCTCATCAGCCAATGGACACGCAGATGCAGGTACTTTAGCAGAAACGCCGTATGCCGTCATTCCATTGGTCTCTGCAGTGGCCGCCATACCGAGCCCTTCCTTGCTATCTCAGCGCTACAAAGAGATTACAAAAAGATTAAAGCATCAGCATACTCAATCTCGGAATCGTCATTAAGAGCGTTTCGCAAGAACCAGTGCTCCCTAATACTTGCTAACGAATATCATCTCGAAACTGAGTAACTTTACACAGTGATGAAATCTTCAGAAAAAGCTTCACCGGATAACCGCAAATTTCGGAAAAACAAGAAACAAATCATGCTGAGGAACGAGTTCGAATCCCTGATCAGCGCACCTAATTGAATAGAACAACAAAACAACGCCACGAACTGCAAAACGAGCGACAATCGATAGTAATATCCACCGATTCCAAACCAAAAGTTTCAAAGGATGCCTATGAGTCGATTCACGCGCAATGACTTCACCGAACAGCGGCGCCGGAAAAAGCTCAGGCGAGTCACCTTCGAATGCACGTGAAACAGAGAGCGCGCGGAGATAGATGAAACGAGGAGCTCGAATGAATGGCAGAGTACGGAACGCCCCGTCACCTTAAAGCAGGGAAAAATCGCGAGGGAGGAGAGGATATTGTCTCGAGCGGCGAGCGAGCGAGGGAGAATATGCGGACTGATATCAACGGAAAAGCGAAACGGGACAAAGGAGGGGCGAGACCGAGAGGGACATTACTGGAGCTTTTCGGAAAAAAAGCCAAGGCGATGGAGAAGCTGCGGAGAGATGATTTGGAGCCGAAAATATCAAGAGAGCCTGTGAGTGAACTGTAGGCTTGAGCTTCGAAAGCATCGGGGCGAGCGGTGGACATGGCACGTGCGAGCAGGCATCGGGATTGGATATTTTGATTCCTTTGAAGCGTTTTCGATTAAAGTTTCGATTTTTTTTCTTTCCCGATGATATTTTTGCTTTGAGAGAGGTCGGGACGGGAAGCACGTGATGCGGTGATTTATTGGCGCGAACCGGGCGGCGGCGCGATGCGGGACGAGCGTCCACGAGATCCATCAGCTCGGGCTTCTCTTTCGTCCCCTGCAATTCCGGGTTATCGTCCGACCCTTCGAGAGATCCCGTTCGTCGGTCAATAACCTCACGAGAAAGACATGAATTCGGCCATTTTCACGACGGAGGATCCATTCCTGGTAGACCGAAAGGAAAACCCGTAACGGGGCCTAGTGCTGTGAATCGCATGAGGTCACCACGGCGAAATCGTTTGCGAGAAAAATGTACAATTTTTGGGCAAATAAAGCTGCTATCTAATATTAATCTTGAACTTTTTCTAATCAATAATAACAGTTGGTAATTGTGGCTCGAATTGTATAGTTCTCAGTAAATGGAGATTGCGTAACCACGTCGAGCAGTTATACTGATCACTCCTGCTCTAGTTCCCATCATTCAATTTTGGGGGAAAGAATCATTTCATCGCTTGTTTCTATTCGGGAGCCATCATTGCAGAAGTAAGGACAAATTGGGATCCTCCTTTAGCATTGGATACTGACTTGAACGATGGAGAAAAATCTGTTTTAAGATTTTTATGTACCTGAAAATTCTCGATTTCACTACATGTCTTGTCTCGTTGCCTTTTTGGTGCAAATAATTTGTCTGGTTTCCGTATATCAAGTTCAATTGTGGAGAAGCAAGCTGGACTTTTCGGTTGAAATGATTCATCCAGTTGCACGATTGAAATTGACTTGTTACCTAATAGTGACATTTGAACAATTGGTTGTCCTGGTTGCAATCACCTCTTTTTTTTTTCTCCTTTTTTTCTCTCTTTCGAGTCTGGTACGAGTACAAACATTTGTGCAATGACGAAATAAATAGTTTGATGACTATTATGTGATTTTCACCTTTATCAGTGAGCTAAAAAGGCTGCATTTATATTATGAAAAGCATGTGTTTCTGGTATGATGACACGATTCCATTTGTTTATTATAAATTGATGATTTCCAAAATATATTCCTAAAAAAATATCACTTATATTATATGAAATAATTAGTCAATAAAAATGTTCATTATCAACGGCATATGTTTGAAGGACTATATTTTTGAAATCAGCAACATATTATGAAAAAATGTTCGTTATCAACGGCAATCTATGCGGTAAAAAATGCTAATGTGGACATTGAAGGACTTCTTCAGTAATGGTGACCACTGCCTCCTCCATCGCCCACTTTCTTATTCTCCAGTATTAATGGTGCGTTTGGTAACAATTATATTTTTATGAAAAATTCTTTTCATAAATATTTTTTTATTTATTTCTCTAAAATAGTTTCCAAGTAAAATAACACGTCTAATAACCACACAAAATTTTTATTTTCGGAATAGGAACATGAATATATTTGGTACGACATACAATTTTTTTTTAAATGAAATTTATTTTAACTTTTTAATAATTTTTTGAGAATTTTCTTTTTTTTTTCTTTTCAATTTTTCCTCTCTTCTTCTTCATCCTCTAGCCAATCACCAGGTAGTGGCCGATGGTTGGCAGACCGGTTAGGAGAGGATGAAGAAAAAAAAAAGGCAAAAAAATGATTTATTTTAGAAATTGTTTATGAGAATAAGAAGTTGCTTTTCTTTTTTACTTATTATTTTTGTTTCAAATTTATTTCCTAATAACTTTTCCATTATAGGAAATAAAAAAATTAACCGACGCTATCAAATGGATTTTTATTTTTTATATTTTGAATAACAAAATGATAGGAAAATTAAAACATTGCCGAACAAAGCCTAATTACCTCCACAATCTCACTCCAACCAATTACTCCTTCTAGGGCCTCAAGCAAACCACCATCACCATCGCCATCATCACTGCCTCATGCTTGAGCATCACCACTAAAATCACCAAACATGTACCTAACTCCACCAAAGGCAAATTTTTTTGAGCAGACTATTGTCACCACTTGTTCAAAGGTCGAACCATCTTGGCGCTCTCTGTCTCTCACGCGTACACACCCACGCACACATCTGAGGCGGAGAAATGAGGTCGCGAGCTCAACGCGCAACATTCAATCGGAGTCCGTGACCTTCATTAGAGAAATTATTGGATAAATTTTAATTACCGAGTCAGTTATAAATCACTTTATTTATTGATCGGCATGTATCTAATGGGGCTCTCGTTTCAAATTTTGCAGAAATCCCTTTCGTACTCACCTTGTCGCTCTCCTCCGTTGCACCCTTTTCCGTCTCTCTTCTCCGTCAATCTTTCCTTCTTTTTTTTTTTTTTCAATCTTTCCTTCTTCATAAGTCATAACAAGAGACAAAAAGAGACAACTTTATGGCGCGACACAAACATTGTTAGCACTTCCATCTTCACTTCCTCGCTAAAGCTCAATATAGCACCAAAAATGGCAGCTTCTTCGAGTGCTTGGATGCTTTAGACTAATAATATGGTCGTAAGTCGTAACAAGAGACAAAAAGAGACAACTTTATGGCGCGACACAAACATTGTTAGCACTTCCATCTTCACTTCCTCGCTAAAGCTCAATATAGCACCAAAAATGGCAGCTTCTTCGAGCGCTTGGATGCTTTAGACTAATAATATGGTCGTGTCGACCGCCGTACTTTCAGCGGCCCTTGCGCTGGAGCTTTCCACCCCGTCAATCTCCGTGCCTGTGTGAAGGTTTTAGATCTCTCGATTGGGGCTCGAGCCTCCGTACATCTACCTTGTCAGTTGTCATCAACGGCATCATCATTACCATAGCCACTTCATGCTATGTAAAAAAAACTTAACAACAAATGGAGAACTCTATGGTGGCCATACGCAGATCCAAATCGTCTCTTACTCCTAAAGATGTGAGGGGTGTTTTATGGAAGGAATGGTGTGAGGGAGAAAAGAATTTCTCAAAGGGTGATGGAGAAGAGAGTAATGGAGGAGAGACAACGTGGGGGTGATTATGGAGGAGAGAATGTGAGCGAGAAATAAATTTTTGAAAAATATGAAATATATACACCATCAATCAATCAATAACTGGAATGATTTATTACTAACTTGATAAGTAAAACCCATTCAATATTTTATCGACAAATTATGACTTGGCAGTCCACGTCACCGAACAAATGTGATGTGAGCTACCATTTGGCAGAAGGGCCGGATTGAGCCAAATTTTAGAAATTTAGGGACTATTTTGGAAAAACATTCAACAATGACATTGAAGATCAAGTTAACGTTTGAGTAAAACTAGCATCATTGCCCTTGTGTTTTTTCTCATTATTTATATTTTCTTTATCTTAATAACATCGTTATATAAAATAAAAGGAATTTTATACTTTTGAAGTATCACAATAATTTTTTTTGATATATTCGACAAACACATGAGTTGATAATTATATTTTTCTCTCTCACCTACTTTGGTTTTAAACTTGAATCTATATCTTATAACTACCTTAAAAAAGTTCAAACATGAACAAAGAGGCCCAACACCAAAGTAAATTAGAAAAGAGAAACAACACCGAATTCATCAATAAATTCAAGATGCATTTGCTTAATGAAAAATAAATAATTTAAAAAATATTTTC
This sequence comes from Eucalyptus tenuipes, assembly GCA_014182365.1. Lineage (NCBI taxonomy): Eukaryota > Viridiplantae > Streptophyta > Magnoliopsida > Myrtales > Myrtaceae > Eucalyptus > Eucalyptus tenuipes. Next base: position 21,915,012 of record CM024538.1, on the reverse strand, counting down.
TTTAAAATCAATCGGTTGTATTGTTTACAAAAATGAATGAAATTTTTTTTTTCACTATCCACAAAAATACCTAAACGTAAATTGTTGTCGATAATGAATAACTTTTTTAATTAACCAATCATTTCAAGCGAAAGAAACGATTATTTTTCTAAATATTGTTTTCCTTAGCATCATTCATGTACATAGTTATCTAAGTTTCACAGATATCTCAAGATTATTCCTTTGTAATCGTTCGAGAGAAAGGTTATGATCTTACTCGATATGACTTTAAATTTCACAGCACTTATAGACATTTAATTAGAGTGAATTACAAACTCTAAATTTTGCAAACATGTTGCATTGGCTTTTCTATCGTGACTGGACTTGGTAATTTGGTAGAAGTTTTACTTTACTTTATTGACCAAACTACCATAATATAAAAAATTCGATTAACTTGCTAGATACTTATCGATCTCAAGTATTCCATGTTAGTAGCGTTAATGGCTCTCTATTTACCGGGGCACAAAAAGAACTTGCTCAGTGTACTTAAAAACTTACTAATGTCATAGTCAACCAATCAATTACAAGTTTTGGGAGAGCAATATAACATTTAATACTGCCGCATCCAAACCTTCAAAAGTTAAAAATTTGATCTATATTTCCAATTAAATTTGAAAACGACCATTGATTTTTCTTATTTTTCCCGAGAAAAATCAATTTTCATAATGGGTTATCGCAATGTAATAATCACACATGCAAAAGATCCTAGAATCACGGAAGTTTATCAATAGTTTGAGAGTCAGAGGTGTTTCTCTTGATTTTTCACCTTTCATTTTATTTTTTAAGAATAAGTGCATTATAAGTCTTAAGACTTATTACGAAAATGTAATTTAATTATAAGATTTCAAAAAATGCAAATAAATTCTAAAACTTGTTACAAAAATATAATCAGATCCTAAAACTTAAAAAAAATAATTAAGTCCTGAAATTTTTCATGAAAGTGCAATTAAATTATAAAATTTTTCAAAAATGCTAAAAATAAAAGTACTTGATTTGATCAATTTGATACTTTTTAAGATTTGATTATATATTTTGAAATTTATAGGACTCGATTATATTTTCGTGATAATTTTTATGATTTAATTGTACTTTATTAATAAGTTTGAGGATGTTGAATGTACTTATTTTTTTATTGTTTAATTAATTTTTTAGCTTAGGGCGGGGGTCTACTCTACGTCAACTGCCACAAGCTCCCACCCGAGGCTCCTAGTGTCACTTCGCTCTTCACTTGCAGTTTGCTGCTGCTGCTCCTTCTCCCCTCAACGCTCCATCGCTCTTCACTCAATTCGCCATGCAAACGCAATCGCCTCCGTCACCGTCAACCACCCTCACTCCCGCCACCGGCCTTCCCCTGCCGCCACCGCCGCGCGGCCAGGCCGACGGCCACCGCCGGCGCCGGCCTCTGCGCCTCGTGCCTCCGGGAGCGCCTCGCCGGCTTCGACGCCGCCAACTGCCGCGGCGCCTCCAGTCACTCGGTCCCTCGCTCCGTGGCCGACCATCTCCACCGCAGCAAATCCCACCGCGAGTCCAATTGCGGCGCCGCCGCGGCTCGCAGGTCGGTCGAACCGCGGCGTAGATCGTGCGAAGCCGTCGCCGGGACCAGCCTGATCGGCCTCTTCAATCTGGAGGATGGACCGAGTGGTCGGGGTGGGAGTTCTGGGTTCGGGGAGGGGAACGGGGAAGGAGAGATTCGGATCTGCGACAGCGATGTTGAGCAGAACGAGGAGGTTGGTGACGGAGGAGTCCGTGATGATTTCGAAGAAGGAGCTGAGTTGAGGACGGTGAGGGAGTTCATAGATCTCGAGTGGGAGACTAAGAAGCGCAGGGACAAGGATTTGAGAGGGTTTTGGGGTGTGGCTGCGGTTTTTACGGACAAATTGAGGAAATGGAGAAGGAAGGAGAAGGTCACGAACCTAGGTCCAGTCGGACTTGTCAATGGCGGCAATGTGGCAATTGGAGAGGAAGATGTACATGAGGAGAAGGTCAATCTGGAGGAATTAGGAGAAATGAGAACCGAGGCTGGAGAATGTGGAATTGGGAGGAGATCTTGTGACTCGCAATGGGTTAATGGGGGTAGGATTTCTTATGATGTGCCTAGGGCTTCTCTGGATGGCCACATGATAGGCAAGAGTTCCGTGTATCGGCATCTGGATCCAGCGGTTTCTGCTGTTAATGATGTGAAGTTGGTTGATGATCAATCTGAGGATGGGGTGTCCAAGGAGAAGTCGAGCTGTGTCGATGAGAATGGCAAGAGTCCAGGTGGGCATCTCCACACTAGGCATTACTACAAGGAGCCAGTGGCATTGCAAAGGCAAAGGAGGAGCTCTGAAAGATTGAATTCTCACAAGAGGGACAAACTTGAATCTGAGGTCGATGATGCGAAGCTGTTGCCGAGGTTGAAACCGTCGCCCACTGCAACGGAATTGTTTAATGGCACAAAATTGCTGATCACCGAACAAGAGTTAATGGATTGGCGGCTTAAGTCAGTCAAACAAGATGATATGGTAACGCTTGAATCCGCTTTTCAGAATGCTGCTCCTTTTGTTGGCAGGCAGGACCAAAAACGGTGCAAGAAATTGCAGTTGCTGGGTTGGCGGAAGGCCTGGAATACGTGGAGTTTGATGCACTCTAGAGGTGAGAGAACGGATGTCGATAGAGGGATTAGTTGCATTACTGGAGAGGTGGACAACCAGTTGGTGGTTACTGAGTCTCGGCAAGAGCGGAACGATGTTGCCAAGGAAGATGAACCGATTGGTAATATTACCCAGAGGCTTAAGCTGAGTAATAGTGTTACTGCTAGGAGCAAGAGTGCACAATCATATGGGCATAACATTGACAAGGGCCTGCAACCCATCTATCTTGCTCCATTAAGGACTTCTAGAAGTAAATCAGAAAGGATGTAGGCTGTCTGCCGGAAAGAGTTCTTTGTAGTTGTCACTGGGTAATGTAACAGAGACAAACTGTCTCAATTGTGTAAAGCTTGAATAAATTTGATGCAGTTCATTGTCTCTTTTGTTCTCTGGAATTCATTGTCTCAAAAAGAAAAAATCATTGTTTAATACATATCTCATAGTTCGGTTGCTGCTGAAATTCACATTAGCTACAGCATTGTCCATGTGCTGAGAACAGGATTTAACAGTTGCTGATAATCACTGCCGGTTGAAAATAACTGTCTGGTTCGATATCGTGGTTTGCACCAGTGGTTGGAACTTTTCTGGCCTCCAGGGCTCTTGACATGAATGCTTTCTAATACTTTGAATTTGTTATATCACATAAACGCAATGTTGTTTCTTGGACAGAAAATCCAGTTTGCTGAAGTTCGAAACCGCTGAGATGAAGTATGATGCCTCTGAAATTTGTGATCCTTGCAGAGCCATCAAAATGTAGAAAATTTCACGTATGTGCAAACTTTGGAGAACTATTTCTATAGTTTACATATATTGTTGCTTTAGAAACCGCAATTGAACATTGCCTATCTATTCTTTGTTTCAGCTACCTATGTACTGACTAGTGCTCTGGCTCCCGCGCTTGGACTCCCATTGAACCCAGCAGCTGTTGCTGAGGGTGAGAAACTTCTGTCCCCATCTTTGTTTAAGATAGAGTCAATTTGGCTCAAAGGCAATGGTCCATTTTTGTTGGGTGGCTTTTAGCCATCCATTGCTGACCTTAGCTTTGTACGTGAAATTATGCAACCAGAGGTAAATTCTGTCCCAATTCATACTCTTCTAATTGATAAAAACAAAAATCTGAAGTGAGACAAAATGTGATGACGGTCAACAGGCAGTATAAGGTCATTGTTAAGTAAGAAGATGTAGGCCAAGAAAGCTCACATAGCTAAAGGTGTTATTGTGCCTTCTTTGTCATCAGGGACAAATTTATTGCATCACTTTACTGAAGATTTTAGCTTGTTGACAAGATGGCAGCTGCTTGCCTTGAGTGCATGTTGTGCTTTCTTCCTTATTCAATCTTTCTGAATTATGTATCGGTTTGGTCTTGTGACGTAACTGATATTCTATATCTTCTCAAGAGCAAAAATCCGGAATGGACCTTGTTCTCTCTTAATTTATTCTGTGTTAGGGAAATAACCCATATGATTGAGTAGGAATTTGGTTATATTGTGAATCGAAGCAAAGTGGGATGGGGCTAGGGCCCAACTTTTATTCACATTTTCTTTCTGTAATAAGCATCTAATCACTTCAGATTGAATACGGAACATGCATTCGTTCAATTATAAGGGAATAATTATGTGCAAAACTAGTTGAAAAGGAAAACTAGTTTGTAAGGGAATAATTATGTGCTATGCTTTCCAGAAAATGTTTCATCCTCAAGAAAAAAATTCAAGCAGTACCATATGGGCTGTCCGAGGCTTTTGCCCAAGGGACAGGAGGTTGAAAAGGAAGCTAACAGTGCAGTTGACGAAAAGGACCGTGATCGCACCTAAAAGAAAGTTAAAAAAGTGGGTGGAGAGCACAAGAAAAGAGACACAACCACACTTTGATTAAGTACATTACAATGACGTCCTTTTGAAATTGGTGTGACGATGCTTGGTTCTCCTACAAAGGTCTCTAGCCCGAGACTGGGGATGTTCTCTTTTCATAAGCGTGTTAAGCCTACGCTATAATTGAGTAAATCTGCAGAGTTGGAGCTCAACTTACTGGCGACTGGCTGAAGCCCATCTTGTAAACTAATTATGTTTCAAATTAAGAAGTCGAAAAGGTCAACCGAAAGACAGTGAGTCGATCGAGACCTCAACCCAGGCTCAAGACGATCTCTGGGAGCTGCATGCTAAAGAGTCTCACACTCCTGTAATGGGTTAGGAGGAGAGTTGTGACTGGTGGATGTTCATAAGTTGATATGACTCTAAGTCACTTTTTATTTGTTTAATTTAACGAAAGCTTCCGCGATCCTCCGGACCAGATGACACCGTCGAAATTTTATAGAGAGCAAGGGTTTCAAACAAAGCGAAAATGCGAAAAGCTAGATAAGAGGCCAGCCACATTGTACTCAAACTTTGTCAGCAAAATTCAACACTCCCAATTTGCTCATATAGCGCTTTTACTTAATAACATGTTGTCTACCACTCCCGAGTTCACTCAATATCATATCCTTTCTCTTGAAGTTCCGCAATGACCTCATTCCTCATCCTAAGCCACAGCTTCTGAGCTTCCAGCTCAAGCTTCTTGTCCTGCAGCTCCTTCTGGTAGTTGTAAGCATCCTTATCGGTTTCGACAACCCCCTTGGGCCCAATGGTCGTGCCGATCATGCCCCCCTGGCAACGAACTCCTCCATGGCTTCTTTGTCCCCGGGTACGGGAACTGTCGCCGCTCGTACAAGTGCGCCAGCTCTCTCTCTTCCTTCGGCCGAGGCTTCAGTGTCCACCACCCTAGGGGCGACGTTTCGTTGTAGAGCCACGCGACGCCCATGAGTGCGGACGTGGCCAGCAGCCCCTTGCCCAGCTGCATCCAAAAGTAGCGGTCTTCTTTGCCCATTCCTATTTTGCTCAACACCTTCTCGGCATCGAGCGATTTGATGTACTGAAGCCCTGGACAATCGTATCGTCACATCAGAAAGGAAGAAGTTTGTAAATATCCAATGTCCAAACGAGATAGACCCATTCGAGCATTTCATCGAACATCTACGGGGCGCGCGGCCTGCCTCGAGGGAAGAGGCTCAGATCAGACCGGAACCTGCGATGAATCACGCGATAAAGGAATCGAATTTTTGTAAGCTCACCTGTTTTGGCTTCGTGGAATCGTTTACGAACCATTTTCAGGAGTGCAACTTAGAATCTTCGACGAGCTCGGTCGTGCTGCAATGGCTTGTTCCGAAGAAAAGTTGGCCCCTGTCATGCGACAAGGTGGGAGAAAATGAGGAAAAGCGAGAGATCATAAAATATTGTGGACCCTAAGAGTGTCACGTTAAATTTACTCTGAATCATCCTAAAAGTGCCACGTCAAATTTATTCTGGATCATTCACATGCCGACACGTGTCCTCGGGGCCCGCGTCTTTTCTCTTCTCTCAATCTTCTACTCAACTCAGGAGAAGATGGTGGAAAATTGGAAAGCACCAGCCTTTTGATGGCCCATTTGGCATGTCCATTGCCACTGCGGCGGCGCAAAAATGGATCCGTCAAGTGTTTTTCATCGGAAATGAATACAAAATGAGTAAATTTCCTACCAATTTCGAGTTAATTAGTATCTTGTTGAAATCAAATTTCTCTCCATATATTCGTGCCTTGTCCTTATGTCACTTTCATATCTAAAATTATTAAATCTATGGCAACATAAACTCGGGCGTAGTCAAAGTCTGGCCACTTTGTCAGCATTTCCTCACCGTACCATGTGATGCTGTGGCCGGTAAAGATTGCAAATTTACGTCATAATCGATAGAGGGATTCTATTGCATAATTGCAATCATACTTCCTTAACTGCTTATCATTATCCATTCCAACATTACAATCACTCAACAGTAAGAAACTGCAGTTCTGGGAAAGTAGCATACAAATTATACAATTCCCTTTTCCGCTCTGACGCTTCTAGAATTGCAACAGGAATTTAGGGGACATTGGATCTGAAGCGATTATTCATGCAAATGCGCACTAATATCTAGTTCAGACGGCATTTTTCAACCGGACCAGCTACTTCTCTGTTGGTCATTAACTTCATCGCTCATTGAATTGCCTCGTCATCAGGCTTCTTTCTTGCATTTCAATCCGAAACTCAGGGGGAACAAGGGATCATAAGAATTAGCTTTATGGTCCATAGGCAGTTGTTCAGCCGTTCTAAACCACGAGATGGGTAATTGACCTTCGAAATCATAGTCGCCAAAGACCACATCCGTGATGCCTGTTCCTTCGGATCCAGGTAACCAAGCAGCAACAAGAGCATCTATCTTCTCCAGAATATGTGGTTCTATGACCAAGGGTCTTCCAGAGACGACAAGTACAAGCGTAGGTATTCTCTCGGCGACTGACTTTATCACGTCTGTTCCGTTGAATGGGATTGCAAGTTCAGCGTTATCACCGAGAGTTTCTGCATAAGGACCTTCACCAACAGCAACAATGGCGAAAGTGTAATCATGACTTGCTAATGTGGAAGGAGATGGATTTTGCTCGTAAATCACTTCTGTGTTGCCTCCAACTGCTTCCTTGATTGCATCTAAGATAGTCGTACCTATAGAAGAAAATGTTTCATGTTCATCAGTAATAATTGTAACATCACTTTGAATGAAGGCATTATGAACAAGAGATGTCTGAAATACAGTTGGCAGGTTCAATATTTTAAGACACAGCTCTACACAATTAGCGATTTATATCTTCCTCATGCTTCTCAAGCATAAAGCTACAAGGTGGGTTCAATGTATACAACTAGGACATGAAGATAGCCAAAATAGCATATCGTATCACTAAAACCTAAAGAGAGGTCAACATTGTGAAGAAAAGAAAGCTCGAACGCAGTAAAGATAATGCAGAGTATCACAAATTCTCTTTGTGGGGTACTTATACACAAATCTGTTGATATCTAGAGACTATCTGTACTCCTATTTCCATGAATCATGCATCCACTTTCATTCAACGCCAAAGTAAATCTCTTTTACTCAAAGCAAATATGGTGTGCAATTTTAACCATAGGGAAGATATAGGGAAGGATGGATACCGATTGTGATCCTGCCACTGCTTCCATGCCAAGTGGCAGTCCACCCTCCACATTGATAACCTAGATCATCAGCATGACTTCCTGCAACTAGAATTTTCTTTGCATTTTTATCTAATGGGAGAAATGGTTTCATTGGATCCTTCCCATTCTTCAACAATACCAATGACTTTCGAACTGCTTCACGTGCTAATTCTCTATGCGACTGCCAAAAGATGATTAAGGTCAGACTGTTTGTCCAGGCCACAGTAAAATATACTTATTAATACATCCAGGCTGAACAATTTTAGATATATCACTGGATATCTTAAAAGACAAAAGATTCAATTTTTAAGAAGTATCCTAGAATTTCATTTAATATTCAGCTGCTGTAAAATAAGTGAAATATACTAAAGTGCCCAAAACTTGGCCGTGATGAGATGGTTGAGCACATCTGCATAATTCATGACAGCTAAAGTATATCTCTAACATGGAAAATCCTTAAAATTTACCTTGCAACCAACAATCTGAAGCAATGATCTATCAGAAAAAGGATGCTCAAATAAACCAGATACAAACTTGACTCTCAGTATCCGTTGAACGGCATCATCTATTCTGGACATTGGTACTTCCCCTGATTCAGCCAAGGCTGTCAAATCGTCTGCAAATTGTTCATGTCTAAAAGGCACCATAATCTGAAAAAAAGAAGAAGGATGTACGAGTTACCATATAAATCAGACATTACAGATCTCACTTAATAAATATCATCGTTACCATTTGGTCTTTACCATGTCAATCCCAGCATTAACTGCCAGAGAAATACTCCGACGGTAGTTTGAGCCATGAGGTTGACTGAGTCGGTCAAGTCCTTCCCAGTCTGAAATGACAAAACCCTGCATCAACATTTCTGTCACATCAGTTGAGTGATCGCATTTATGAATCTCAATGTGTTAAAATAAAGTAAAAGTATAGCAATATTGTTCCAACAGAATCTAGCCACATATAATCTTCCAATTTCTTTGTGTCGATTGACAAGCTCTGCCATTAGTAAATGAATTCACTGTATTTCCTCACCTTAAAACCTAACTTATCTTTCAAGACCTCTGTCAGGAGAAAATAGTCAGAATGCAGCCTGCGCCCATTCCAGCTAGAGTAGGATGCCATGACTGTGCAAACGCCTTGGGAGATACAATCCAAATAGGGAGCCATATGTATCCTTTCTAGATCTTCATAAGATGTTACGGTGTTCCCCTCATTTACACCTCTTTCAGTTCCTCCATCTCCAACAAAATGCTTGGCACAAGCAATAACATTGTTTCTGGTGTCAAATGAGAAAGATACGGTGACTTTGTTCAGATGTAGAGAAATATTGAGTTATGAGAGATTAAGAAGTGAGAGAACTGAAGAGAATATTGACAAATATAACTGCAGGAAATTATGGCTGGGACGAGAAAAGGCGGTTGAGAGAGAAAAGTAGATGAAATATTAAGTGTTTAACACCGCTCCTCAACATGCTCAAAAGTACACAATAAGAAAAGCGGCATAGAGCACACTGGCAGACATACTTTCAACTCAGAAAAGCAAAGACCAATGGCACCTCATTCCTCATCTACCAGCTTTCAAGTAAATTCCTAGAATGCTATCACGAGCCAATCAAAAACTAGGAATCACCAAAAAGCATCTATAATCATGAGGTCTATATCACCTTTCCAAACTGACATGACATCGGTAGATCATCATGTAAACTGGAAAGGTTCAAATACCAGATAAGGTCTATCTTTACCTTCCAGCTACGAAAGGATAGCCCTTTGGGTGCCCTTGGGGTGGCTGGCCTTGCAAACCCGTTACTATTGCAGTCATCTTTCTAACTATATCAGTGTCTTCACTGTAGCTCTCATAAGATCTTCCCCATCTGGAATCTTTCAGCACCTGCCAGAAGCCATTCAACTAAAATTCTCAACCAACTAGGATTAACAGTGAAAATAAAATGATGAGAATAGAAGATTTGTGAAAAGAGGAGATAATCATTATAGATTTGGAACCGAATCAATAACTTGAACTTGATGTCAAATAACTCTTGAAGACAATCCGCATGACAAAGATTTTGGGTTAACATAATTGTAGCCACTATGGTAATTGAAAAACAAATTTGCAGCACTTCCTTATTCAATTCGTCCTTGTGAACTTCGATAAGCTAGAGTGAGCTCTCAAAGCTACACTAGCTAACAAAATCATCTACGTCATGGCTTTACCCCTCAAACGAGAATTTTTCATCAAGCTGGTGAGCCTTGTTGTAGAGAGATGAATACTAGTGCGTAGATATAAAGCGAAAGAAATCACTTACAGCCACACATGGAGCAAAAGTATAAGGAATGCCACTTGCTCTGACTTCAAGTGCAGTTGCGACCCCAATCCTCTGAACCAGCTCTGCATCTCTATCAATTGTTTCAAAAAATTAGGTTGTTCAACAACATAATTATTATGACAAAGTAGAAAACAACAACAATATGATAATGGGTATTTTAGTTGTGACTATAACATATAAATAACCCATCTACCACTGTAAAAGGATAGTTTAGTTCCTTTATAACCCATTTTTCTGTCAATGCCCCAGCATATCAACTGTCATTTTATTCTTAAACCGGCATTCCTTCCTCTCCATTCATCCATCCCTAAGCAAATCCTCAGAGACTATTGACCGAAAGAGTAGTAACATTAGAGAGGACAGCGAGTCCAAGCCTTTTCTCGAAGCCTCAGAAAGGAAGTAAAAGAAACTGACCTAGTGGCTCCAAGGCCAATGTTGTGAGGGAATATCGTGGCGCCGTATATACTATTGTTGCCATGAACTGCATCAATCCCGTAAATAAGCGGTATTCCAAGGCGGGACTCCAGCGCCGCCTTTTGGAATCCATCCACCATGTCGGCCCAATCGGACGACAATGCTTGCTTAGATGACTCACTGCCTACTACCCCAAATGGCCCACTGCCTCCAGCACTAAGTATACTCCCTGCACCAAACTCTCATCATTCGCTCGAATTTTTCTCCGAAACCGCGAAACCGGACCAAAGAAACCGACTTTCGGCGATAGAAACGCCGTGCGCATCGGCGCATCGTTCGGATTGAACCGGACCGGAACCACTCTCAGGCTCACGAAGTCGGCTCCAAATGCGCGCGCATGCCAATGAACAGGCGATTCAAACTAGGCCCCGGCGAACGGAAGTCGAAAAAGAGGAAGAGGCTTACCGATGGAGAGGCCGGAGAGCACGGAGGGAGTGGCGACGCGCCTCTCGATTTGGGTCATCTGGCCGACCTTCTCCTGCAGGGTCATCCGGGAGAGCAAGTCGTTGACTCGATCCTCGATGGCGGCGTTGGGGTCCTTGTACACGCACCTCGCGTCCTCGGCGGATCCCATCTCTCCGCTCCCTGCGAACCGGCCGCCCGCCGGATCCGATCGATCGAGAAAGCAGGACTCCGGAGCTTATCCGATCCGAGGCACGACGATCGGCACGGTTCGCGTGGGAGGATTAGGTGGTGGAGTGAAGCGAAGTGCGGAAGCAAAATAATGCGCGAAAATGTTGTGACGACTAGACTGAGAAAGACTCGTTTTTTAAGTAAGCGGGAAATGGAGGGTAGATGGAGGAGACAAACACGAAGGAAGTGCAGCAAGCAAACAAACGACGTTGCCAACTAACGTTCGCCGTGACGCTTGGTAATTGCAAGTCAAAGCGTGTGTGGCTTTTAAACGTCGGAGACTGCTAGTTAATTATTTGTGCTGTACGTCACGTGCCCTTTTATCTTTCAGAATGTCAAAGATTCTGGACAGAGAATATTCAGGACTACCCATTAATGATCGAATGCAACGTGCGATGTGCCTATTTCCGGTGATTTCCACTATTTCCCTCGGACCCGTGGCGAGGTTGGGTTTTATCTGGATCCGTCAACAGCCGGTGCTGGGTCCATTTTCGCTCACTGTGGGCTGCAGGAAAGGACACTTATCCCCCCGATGCCTGAAAGTTCAGGTGCGTTTGGGAATCCTTTGCCTTCATTCGATTAGGGAATGTGGGAGACCAGATTTTTCGTCGTTGGGTGGTCCAAAATGTGCAAGATTAGCATGGCAATATTGAACGAAATATTCAAGAAATCGGATTTTGGAATGATATGGTGATCTGAGTAAAATTCAGGAGATATCAAGCGACGGTTGATCACCTTGCGCATTTGCTATTGAGTTTGTTAAGCCCGATAGCACTATGAATTTGTGCTCCACCCTCCCCGCTCAATAGGGCTTCAGCAACCAATTCCTCCCTTCCTCTCTCTCTCAATCTGGCGGTCATGGACAGAAGTTTAAAGCTCAGGCAATCATGGCCATGAACTCGAAGCTCTAGTAGCCATTGCCACAACCTTGAGGCCAAGCTGGAAACTTGAGCTGCCTGACCTCCCCCTCAAGCCGTGGGTTCGAGGTCGAGTCCCATGGCCAAAGCGGTCATGAGCCTTGAGGAGAAGGTAATGATGAGAGAGAATGGAGGCATTAATCGACAAGTGGGGTCCATCTTAAAGAAAAGACGAAAGAGAAGTGGAGAGGAAGAGAGAGAGCTGTCAGCAATGGAGAGGAGGAGAGAGACTGTGAGATAAAGGGAAGCATTAATTAAGTGGGATCCATCTTGCCATTCAGTCGAGTGCTTGGCTGATGGGGGTGGAATATGAGATCCACCTAATATTTTCTTAAAAGTTCAGGTGCGTTTTGGAATCCTTTGCCTTAACAGGGAACGTGGGAAATCGCATTTTCTTCACCGGGTGGTCTAAGACTAGCGAGCACGATAGTGAACGAAATTTTCAAGAAAAACCATTCACAGCACTCCACAGTCACGTTGCCATCTTGGCGAATGAAGCCGGAGATGATTATGGGACTACCAATTACGAACATCATCTGCATGTGCTCAAAAGAGCATCAAGCATCATCTTCACCTAGCATAGCAGTAGCAGTGTCCTACCGAAATTGGTATTCGGTGATCTGAGCATAAATTGTGAACAGACAGAGCTCGGTCGGAGGGATTATGTCGAGGCGCATGATTATTTTTCAATCCAAAATGTACAAGCGAAGGACTAAAGACTAGTGAACCTGACCGACCTTGCATTCCTCTCGGACTCAACAAGACTAGAACCCCTAACAAACAGTACATGATTTTAAAACCCGACTTTTTGGTTATCATCTTCGTCCTTGAAGTATTTCTTCCAGAACCAGTGCTTCTTCCATACCCTCTCATTCATTTCATCAATGGGGACGCCCTTTGTCTCAGGAAGCATGAAGGTTGCAAAACAGCCCATCACGACGATCCATGCGGAGAAGAAGAAGAAAGTCGCTGATCTCATGGTGCAGAGCATGGTCAGGAACACTTGAGCGATGATGAAAGTGCAGAGCATGTTCATGCCAACGGCGAAGAAGAAACCAGCATTTCGCGTCTCCAGCGGGAATATCTCACTGGGGATGAGCCAACCTAAAGGACCCCATGACCACGCGAAGCCAGCCACGAAGAAACTGACCAAGAAGACCACGAAAAGGGCGTACCCGTTCGGAATTTCGTTGGTGGATTTCAGGTGTATCGCGAGTGTGATGCCCATGGTACACTGTAAGCAACAGAAAAGGGTAAGAAAAGATCGTGCTGATCATGCCGAACACAAACTTAAGGAAGTTAATGCCATAGAGAATGAAGCAATGAACTCAAATAGTGGAAACTAGCAAATAATGTTTCTATTTTGTAACTCAAACAAGTCAGGAAGGTGATGAAATTTTGAAAACTAAATCTAACTGTTCTGGATGGCCTGAACTGACCTGGGCGACGAGCATCTGAATCGCTGCCTCGATGAGCAATACCTTTCTCCCGCATCTATCCACGGTAAAAATCGCAATGAAGGTCGACACCACATTTATAAGACCCGTGACCACGGCAGACAGAAGAGAGGCATCGCTGCCAAAACCCATAGTTTGGAACAGAACCGGAGCATAAAACATTATCACGTTGATACCAGTGAATTGCTGGAAGATTTGGATAATTGTTCCGCAAATCAATTGTGGCCTACTCGAGGGCTTCGCGAGACTTTGGAACGAGCCTTCCACCTTTTTGGCCATCTCCGTGGCGTGCAAGATTTCTTCGTATTCTGTTTCGACGCTATCCGTCCCCCTAATTTTCTTAAGTGCCCGGAGTCCTTCATCTAACTTCCCACGCTCTATAAGGCTAGTTGGAGTTTCCACTATAGTGAGGGAGCCAATCAAAAGAGCTATGGCAGGAATCGCCGCTCCGCCTAAGGATACCCGCCATCCGTTCGGATGCAACCGAGATGTTCCATAATTGATGATGTTTGCAATCAAAATCCCGACAGTGATCAGTAGCTGGAAACATATATTAAGGCCTCCTCGGTAGTTGGCAGGAGCAATTTCTGATATAAAAAGTGGCACTGCCTGTATGTGCAGGAGAAGGACTGGAATTATTATTGTTGGTAGTGAAGTCTCAAAAGGATAATGTCAAAATGGGTCAGAAGGATTCCATTATGGAGAAGCTTTGCTCAATGTGTCATGAGAAAATTCCTCAAAGGCACATGGAAAATATGTAGGGAGCCCTAGCTAGTCCTATCAGACGGTTAAACAGAAAAGATCATAGGCAAAGTACAATCCTAAATGCATTTTTAATCAAGTTAGACTTGAGAAACCCAGTTGTAGAATTCAGTGAATCACACAAATTCATTCTTAAGAAATTTTGCATAGATCCGGCGTAATGAACTCGATCAAATTCAATGAGGGACTCGTGAGAAACACGGATGAACTCCTATTATGAATACAGCGTATATGAGCATCATGATCTTCATCTAACGAATGAGAAGATGTTAATTAACCTGGTTCCCAAATCCCACTCCTGCACCTAGTAACAGCCTTCCAACGATCAGCATCGGCAAGTCCCTAGCAGAAGCATTTATAATGGCGCCGACCAGGAAGAAGACGGAAGCGGCCTGCATCGTTGGTTTTCGGCCCACCTTCTTGCAGACAAACGAAGCAATCAAGCTAGCCACGATGGCCGCCAGGTACAGCGACGACGTGAAGAGCTGGAGATACTGGTCATTGAACTTGCAATAGTTGTTCTGCTTGGCGCGGTGCTTCTTCACATAAACGCCCGGGAAGAACTTGATCAGAAAATCGTCCATGGAAGTCACTCCTCCTGCAACCACCATAGCAGCAAAAGTCAGGTCTTTCCCGACGCGAATTCGCAGAAAACTCTAGTCAGACAGGCCTAAGGAAAGTCGAACCGATCGCCTCATCTCCATCCTACCAACTCCGGAGCGAAGGAAACGGGCGGAGTGCCGACTCTTACCAGAAATGCCAATGTCGTAGCCGAACATGAGACCGCCAAACGCCGCGATTATGCTGCAGATCAACACCTGGCCCGTGAGCTTGCCGCCGCCCGAGCCGCCGCCGGCACCGACCACCGCCATGGCAGGCATTTTCTCAGCAACCCCACGCCACTCCACCAGCAACCGCCTCTCTCGAGCAGGCGAGCAGAGTTTGTTACCGACGGCGTCGGCGGATGAGTTGACGTCCTCTCGCTTTGCATGGAGGCGACATATATACTCGGGCCGAGACCAATGACGGGCTTACACGCAGAGGAAATCAGTTTCAGGATTTTCGTGATCGCCTGAAACGTGCTGAAACGAATCACATCCGGATTGGATTGTGCGTCGAGAACTCGGGTTCGGATGAGGCTGACTCGACGAGATCCGAGAATCGCTCGCCCCTTAGCGCTGATATTTCATCCGCTGTTTTGACCTTTCTTCCCCGTTTCTCTGCAACTGATATTTTACTCGCGCTCTGCGGAACTGGGAGCGTGCGCATTTGATGAAGAAGAGACCCCCCGCTCTCCCTGCAGAACTCTATATTCCGAACGGATAAAAGTCGACACATTTTTAGAATATACGAATTTCTAATGATGGGAAAATTGCTTAGTCCGACAAATGAAATTGTGAATTTATAAATTTTCGTGAGAGAGATAAATAAAAGTCGGTAAATAATAACAAAGTTGATGACTCCACATGAAATCATATAAACGTTGATAAGTAGTAGCTCAGATAGATGAGGATTGGTGGTTTAAGATCAATTGGTAATTCAATCAAAAGAATGCTAGTGAGTCGTTCGAGGAGATATTGATAAAGTCATTTAAAGAGTTGATAAATTTGACTCGTTTGTTAAAAAAATAAAAAATAAATAAATGCCACTAAATGTGTACAAAGCACCGATATTTTTGAACTATCATAAAAAGTGTCGATAACTTATCGATAAGGTGGCTAACAGGCATGCGGTCCTTCTGGTAAAGGGATTTGGGGAGAAGGGGCGGATGAAAAACAAAAGCTTATGGATAAAAAGTATTGAAAATCAGCTAATAGGTAACTTTTTTACCCTTTCAACTATTTCATATATGTTTGTTAAAAAAAAAAACTATTTCATATGTGAAACCGCACACAAAAGAAGGGCAGGACTTTTTTTTTTTTTCCTTCTCTTTTCAGAGGAGAGGGATTTTTTCTCTTTCTTGGATGCGAGCTCACTTCGGAGTAGAGGGTTTTGCCATTTAAAATGTACATACTTGTATTCTTGTCTAGGAGGGGTCAATTAATGAGATAATGATACATACGGTCCCTAAATATTGGCTAAATATGTAATGTAACCCCTAAACTTTTTAATCTATTTAATATGGTTCCTGAATTTTCAATTTGTTTAATGTAATTTATGAATTTTTTGTATATATGTAATTTAGTTCATAAATTATATGAAAATGTTCAATAGTTCAAATTGAACACGTGCAAGCAATACAAAGACCACATCAATCAAATAAAAAATCCATCAACTACATTGCTATTGGGTTACTATTCATGAACCACTCTAAATAAATTAAAAATTTGGAAATTATTTTGCCCATGAGTCAATTTTTAGGGATCATTTGTGCCATTTTCCTCCATTGACATATATGTATTCTACTACAAGGTTGGACTTATTTTACCTTTCTTTCTTTCTTTTATTTTTTATTTTTTGGTGAAATGATATCGCTCTACAAAGCAACACGAATAACATGGGAGATTATCTCTTGACAAACCTACTCGGTTGCAAAGTAAACTAGGCTAGCCTAGCAAGCCCAATGGGCCACCAATCCACCGATGATAGGCTCTACTTAGGACCGGGCATCGTTCAAAACCTCAACTACATTTTTTGAGCATTGATTTCTTTCTTTTGCATTCACTGTGAACTTATTATACATTCAACAGCCTAATTCATGTAGCGTACACCTACGCATTCTTGTACTTGTCTCCCTTCATCCAACAAGGAAAGAGGACTGGGCATCGTTCAAAACCTCAACTACATTTTTTGAGCATTGATTTCTTTCTTTCGCTTTCATTGTGAACTTATCATACATTCAACAGCCTAATTCATGTTGCGTACACCTACGCATTCTTGTACTTGTCTCCCTTCATCCGATAAGGAAAGAGGACCGGGCATCGTTCAAAACCTCAACTACATTTTTCGAGCATTGATTTCTTTCTTTCACATTCATTGTGAACTTATCATACATTCAACAGCCTAATTCATGTCGCGTACACCTAAGCATTCTTGTACTTGTCTCCCTTCATCCGACAAGGAAAGTGCACCAAACGGTCCTTAGGGCTCGTTTGATTCGGCTTTTAGGAAATATATTTACAAAAATGCAAATACCTTTGGACGAATGGGTTTTTCGAAATGCAAATAACGTTTGGTGAATTGTAATTCTAAAATGTATTGAGAAACAACTTTGTAACATTTGCATTTGCATGGGACTTTTATTAAATTAAAAAAACAATTGTATTTTTTTTTTAAGTCTGGCCATCGGATCGCCGGATGGCCAGATCTGGCCCCCAGATGCCATTGCTTGAGGTCACCCGACCCGGGCGGCGTCGCGTGACCTCAGGCAATGGCCGAACCCAGATGTCGTCTGCCTGGGGTCGCGTGACCCAGGCGTTGCCGAAGGTCCAGCGACCCTCAAGCGGTGGTCACCGGCGTGCGATACCCCTTGGCCAGTGGTTGTCGGCCTCCTATAGGCTTTTTCATGGGTTGGTTTTGGAGAAGATTACTGTGGCCTTGCATTCCGAATATGCAACCCAAAAAAATCGAACTAAACGCGTTTGCGTTTGGCCAATAGACTTTCGAGTCTCAAAGCCCAATCCAAATGCCAAACCAAATGGGGCCTAAGTATCCCGTTTAATGTGTAGGCAAGTTCTTCCTAGGGATGTGGCGGGCAAATTTTTTGTTGTGGCATGCGAGATATTGAACGCGTCTTGTTTTGTATATATATAATTTTTAAGTATATGCGGGGCTGACATGGCCTCGAAACAGGTCAATTTTAATTAAAAAAAAGAAGAAAAGCCAAAAAGTTAAAGAAGAAAGATAAATCAACTAATCCTAAGATAAGATTGGGACCATGGCCGTGGGTTGGGGGCGTTTGAAAAACTCGCGGCGGAGCCGCCATTACCATATCTTAGAGTGGCCACGGCCATGAGGGTGCTTGAATTTTTCCTCTATTTTATTTATTTATTTATACTTAATTTTCTGATGTCGCACTGCGTTGACAACATGTGAGCTTATAAATTTTAAAAGCAAAAATACTAAAATCCAAGCGTGCCGCCTCAATAATTCTATCAATATCCTGTCGAAAAAAATTCGATTGCACTAAATACAAAATCTTTAACACTTAATTACCCTTTTCCAGACATCTAGAATTTGAATACATATTGGGCAAAATGTCAAGAAGCACTGCCACTGCCACTGCAAATTTTTTTGGGGAAAAACGTTTACAAAAGTTTGGCGGTGCAACTTCCTCCAATTAGGTGGCCTAGCTTCATTATTTAAGATGGGAGCAAAGACCATTTTCCCCATTTGTATTTTTTCCCCAAAGGACCAGGGCGGCCAGGGTGGGGATGGGCGATTTTTCCCGTCGCAGCGCATCGTCATCAAAATCGAATAATAATAATAATAATAATAAGCCCACGGAATGGAGCAACGCTGCTCCTGGATTTCCCCCACTACGCGCTAGCCTCATCCGTCCGTCCGTCCCCTATCGGACGGCCCAGATTCCAAGCTGCAATCTCCCCCACTCCTCTCGAGCCTCTTCCTCGTCTCCTGTCTCCTTCCCTCGTTTCCTCCCCTTCTTTGTCGCAGAGCTGCGAGGCTCACACAAGGACACGGAAGATATTAAATCCCCGCCCTCGCATCCCCGCCATAAACGACGCCCCGGCGCATCGCAGCAGAAGCTAAAAGACATTTTAAAAAAGAAAGTTTCGATTTTGTTCCTCACCCATTTCTAGGGTTTCGGAATGATGACGATGGAGCCCCTCCATCCCGCAATCCATGGAAGATTCCACACGGACGCGCTCCACTGCTCCCGCGGGTTGAGCCTGTTCTTGCGCCAGTCCCGGAGGTTCCACCGCCCCCGCTGCAATTCGAATCGCCCCGCGTTCGGTCCCTCGCCGGCGGCGGCGGCGGTCGGTTCGTTGAATTGCCGGCGGCTCCCGATTGCCTCCGCCGGCTCGAGCAGGGTGAGCCTGTGGGGCGGCGCCCTGCGCAGCCACGGGCTGAGGGATTCCAGGATTCTGGCGAGCACGCAGGACGGGGACTCGACCGCGAGCCCGACGAGCGAGAAGAGCGATGCCAAGGCCGGGGAAGGGGCCGGGGTCAATGTTAATCAGAAGCCCGGGACGGGATCGAATAAGAGGAGGGAGAGGCAAGGGAAGGGGAATTGGTGGTGGTGGTGGTCGAAAGGCGGGAAGTGGCGGTGGCAGCCGATAATTCAGGCGCAGGAGATTGGGGTCTTGCTTCTGCAGTTGGGAATAGTTATGTTTGTTATGCGGTTGCTCAGGCCGGGGATCCCGTTGCCTGGTTCGGACCCGAAAGCACCCGTGGCTTATGTTAGTGTTCCGTACAGTGAGTTCTTGAGCAAAATTAATACTGATCAGGTGAAGAAGGTGGAGGTTGATGGAGTGCACATAATGTTTAAACTGAAATCCGAGGCTGGCAGTGGAGAAAGTGAGGTGGGAAGTGTAAGTAGGTTGCAGGAGTCGGAGTCGTTGATGAGAAGCGTGGCTCCGACTAAGAGAATCATTTACACCACGACGAGGCCTACGGATATTAAAACTCCTTATGAAAAAATGCTCGAGAATCAGGTTGAGTTTGGGTCACCTGATAAGAGGTCTGGCGGATTCTTGAATTCGGCATTGGTAAGTTTTTAGGCAAATGATTTCCCGTTGCTTCGCAATTCCATGAAGTCGTCGAATTATGATTGAGGTGGATGATTAGCATGAATTGGTCTTTTCAGTAAAAAGTCACCTTTTTATCATTAATGTTCTGCATCCTGAATATTTTTTGTTATATCTTGCTAACTAGTGTTCATGGAATGATTTGATTGTTATGACTGCTTCTTTGGACGAAAATTTGTTTTCTGTTCCATAGACTATGAGCTTTCAGACTTGATCTATTTTATTATGACATGTGACTTGTGTTCTTCTAGTTTAATTGCATGTTTGTTCCAGCTTATTTTATGGATGGAGAATGCATATAATTATTAGTGAATAGAATGAGTGCTATGCGATCTGTTGTCGATCAACCCGTTAGAGTAAGTATCCGTCCAATGGTCTTGACATTTTATCGCTGTTAGTGTTAGGCTTGACTTATTGGACAACCTTTCTACTCTCCTTCTCTTCTATTCTAAAAGAAGTTAACAGTGTTCTCTGTTCTACTATAGTGAAGGGATGCTCTCGCTTTTGATTCGTCAGACATACTAGTGTAGATCTTCCGAAAAGGCTTGGTCTTTCAAAGATGTGGATATGTTGAAGAGAGTATGGATGCATGATATAGGCTTTAAGGAAACTGCGCGGAAGGATAAATGTTATCTTTGAATCAAATTACTTAATTGCATAGCGGAATTCAGGTTAATGTTTTTGCTCTTTTAAGTACAGAATGAGACAAAGTTTCCTCATTTATTTTACTTTGCTTTTGCAGATAACTCTATTCTATGCAGCAGTGCTTGCTGGTCTTCTACACCGGTTTCCTGTGAGCTTCTCTCAGGTTGTGCCTGCTCCTTATTGTTTCCTTATCTTGAACCTAATGCTGTGATAATCTTTAATTGGGTACTTTTTGAATGCAGCATACTGCTGGTCAGCTTAGGAGCCGCAAATCTGGGGGTGCTGCTGGCACGAAAATGTCTGAGCAGGGGGAAACAATAACTTTTGCAGATGTTGCAGGTGTCGATGAGGCTAAGGAGGAATTGGAAGAAATTGTGGTATGTCAGACCTCCTTCAGTTCATTATGGTACTACAATCAAAATCTAGTCGTAATCCTGAAGGCTTCATGTTTATTCAGGAAATGTCATTTACTGCTGTTCTTTGCTGCTCAGGAATTTCTCAGGAATCCAGACAGATACGTACGGGTTGGTGCTCGGCCTCCCCGAGGTGTCCTTTTGGTGAGTTTTCGCGGAATAAAATTGATGTCCATCATTACTTCGGGAAAATTGGGTCAACTGATGTCCAACACAATTCATGAATATATGAGATTGAAGTTGCTTCCTTTTAGTGCGGATGCTATCTGCACTTATAATAGTTGTATATCTCTTTGAAAACTTAATGGCCAATAATATTTCACACATATGGTTGGCAGCAGCTGTGATTACTGACCGGGATCACTATTAGTCCATTGAACCTGAAGTTTCATGTCATTTTGAGTCAGTAGCTTGTCAACTAGTATTTATGGTTTGTTTTCTGCAAATAATTTGCAACACCTAGGAAAATTTATTGATATTCGTTCTATTATCACAATATCTTTTTATCCAGTATTTTCGTGCGGAATTACGTTGTAGTCGGTATTATTTTCTCAATGTTTGTAGAGACAGTTATGCATTTTTTAAAATCTGAATATCGGTGGGTGATTTATAGGGCTTTGTTTATTGAACAGGTAGGTCTTCCTGGGACTGGTAAAACACTTCTAGCAAAGGCCGTGGCTGGTGAAGCTGAAGTGCCTTTCATAAGTTGTTCTGCTAGCGAGTTTGTTGAGTTGTATGTTGGCATGGGCGCCTCTCGTGTGAGAGATCTTTTTGCACGGGCAAAGAAGGAGGCTCCATCTATTATTTTCATAGATGAGGTAAATGTCTACAATATTTCCTGCATGAACATCTTCGAGCCTCTTCTCTTTGGTTGGTTGTCAGGAAACATCTTCTGTCTTGCAGATAGATGCTGTGGCAAAAAGTCGTGATGGTAAATTTCGCATTGTCAGCAATGATGAAAGAGAGCAAACCTTGAACCAGCTGCTGACTGTAAGCTTCACTCGAGAAGTTCCTTTTGGAAGTATATATTAAGATCATATAGAGGATAAGTTATCGTTAATCTCCTTGCAGGAGATGGATGGGTTTGACAGTAGTTCTGCTGTTATTGTTCTTGGAGCAACCAATCGCTCAGATGTCCTGGATCCTGCTCTTCGTCGACCTGGGAGATTTGATCGTGTGGTTACAGTTGGTTTTCCTATCCCCTAATCCAAAAAGTGATAGCTATTTACTTTCAAGAAATAACTTGTTTCGGTACTCTTTAGGTGGAAGCACCCGATAGAACAGGCAGGGAAGCCATCCTCAAAGTTCATGTGTCCAAGAAAGAACTTCCTCTTGGAGAAGATGTTAACCTCACTCACATTGCTTCTATGACAACTGGTTTTACTGGGTAATTTTAATCTCAACTCTTGTCATGGCGTGCCATTCTATAGAACTTTGCAACTTGTAATCATGGCCTAACTTATTACAATGTCTTTTGAATTTTGCACAGGGCTGACCTTGCGAATTTAGTGAATGAAGCAGCTTTGTTGGCAGGTAGACTGAACAAACTTGTTGTGGAGAAGGTTGACTTCATTCAAGCGGTAGAAAGATCAATCGCTGTAAGTCTCTCTGTCTCTCTGTCTCTCTCTCTCTCTCTCTCTTTCTCTCTCTCTCTGTGGTGCAGCATAGGTGTTTTATTTGATCTAACATCTTTTACCTCCTTTTGTGTCGAATTGCTTGCCAAATTACTAATCTATGGTTTAACGTATCGCTAGATGATTATATGTGTTGTCTACTTTCACGTGTAAACACTTTTACGTTGCAGTATGCACACAGTCAAGCCATTACTTGTCTTAAATTAAATTTTTTATTAGATTTATTGCTTTATTGTAATCGTGTCTTTCATGCTTCGTTTCCTTGGAGATTGCAAATGATTCAAGATGTTCCTTGGTTTCGATAATGTTGGATAATGAACCAACAAGCCTATGGTTGTTTGGTAGGATAAATGGTCTCTTTGTTAACTTGTATCAGGGCATTGAGAAGAAAACTGTGAAGTTGCAAGGAAGCGAGAAGGCAGTTGTTGCACGCCATGAAGCTGGTCATGCAGTGGTAGGCACTGCTGTAGCAAATTTGCTTCCTGGACAGCCACGGGTTGAGGTATATTCTAGCTATGATTTAACTACTCCTGCTCTTTTTGTCAAGGCCTTGCTGTCATGGAATTGCATGGTTATATGTGGTGTCTTAGAATTTGATTGTACTACATATGCAGTGGGTTTTCTTTCTTAATATTGTTCAGTTCTTTCAAGCGAAGTTTCAGGGAAATTTAAAATGATGGTTTTTCAGGATGGAGTTATAGTCCCTAGTCTATTTCTAATGGAATTGCAGTCTTTGCCTTACGCGATATTTTGAGATCATGTTTTGCTGTTGGCTGATGGGTTATTTAAGCTCTATATTTCTGTTTCGCCATTCACCTTTTCTTTTTACTTTTCTTTTTGGTGGTTTTGCTTGTTCCATTTTTTACATTTCCTGAATTTATATAGTGGATGCATTGTGCTGATTGACTTTTCATCATCCTTTCTGTTACTAGTTAGATCTCAGCTGTTATTGTTTGGGAACCATAAATTAGGTTATAGTGGTTGTGGATGCTTGCTCTCAAATTTTTAAAAAGAAGTGAAGATTTCTTTACCACATTCTTTTGAATCATAGCTCCAAACATCCTAATTATATTTTGATTGATGTACATATTTTGCTGAACGTAGTTTGTATTGGGGACATATATGGCTCAATAACATACATCATTCATGTTCTTTCAGAAGTTGAGCATTTTGCCTAGATCAGGTGGTGCACTTGGATTTACTTATACTCCTCCAGCAAATGAAGATAGATATCTACTCTTCATAGATGAGCTACGTGGTCGCTTGGTCACTCTTCTTGGAGGACGTGCAGCAGAAGAGATTGTTTATTCAGGACGGGTGTCAACAGGGGCACTCGATGATATACGGCGGGCAACTGACATGGCATACAAGGCTATAGCTGAGTATGGCCTAAATCAGACAATAGGACCAGTATCTTTGGCAACACTTTCTGGGGGTGGGATCGATGAGTCCGGCGGAGGAGCTCTCTGGGGAAGAGATCAGGTCTTGTACAGTGTTTCTCTTCTATCTTTCACCGTTCTTAGTGACTCATTTTAGGACAAGAAACCAGTCCCAACCATCCTGGCTAAAGAATAGTATGTGCTTTTGCAGTGTAATTGATCCGCTATTGTAATGACAGGGGCATCTTGTTGATCTTGTTCAAAGAGAGGTTAAAGCATTGCTGCAATCTGCAATGGATGTAGCACTCTCTGTGATTCGTGCTAATCCTACAGTATTGGAGGGGCTTGGTGCACATTTGGAAGGTAATTACTCTGGCCACCGGACTCCTTTCCCCTTTTCTGTGCATTCTACCTTGTCATATCTGTTAGTTTTTTACTGCATGTCTCCACCATGATGGTTATATTAAGAATCAGTTGAGGTTTGGCTCTTTGGTGTATAACTATCTCTTATTGGTTCTACACTATTTCTGTTTCAACAGAGAAAGAAAAAGTAGAGGGTGAAGATCTACAAGAATGGTTGAAAGCAGTGGTTGCACCAGCCGAGCTTACCACTTTCATCCGCTGCAAGCAAGAGTCTTTTCTGCCTTTGCAGATGGAGATGGGGTCTTGATGATGGTCTATCTGCTCTTCTTTTGCTACCCAAATGCAGAAGATGCAGATTTTCACTTCCACTCCTGAGTGGTTGGAGAGTCGAAGTAACCTTGCAACTACATACACATCGGAGTAACCTTAAGTTTTCAAGTCAATTTGACACAGGCCGGTATATTCTTTGGTTTTCACCTCTCCATGAGCGTGTCTAATGCTATTGGCAGTGCTGAAGTTGAAGATGGAATGCTCCTTGAGCAGTCTACGGTGCCTTGTCATGAAGAAAATAAAGGAATGGCCGCATCCCAGATCTCATTTGGCTGGTGGTGGTCGAGGTGCAATGACTGTTGTATACTGGTATTTTTACTGTCATGGCTGTTGCAGTTCATACCTTCTCAGATGTATACCTGATATGTTCTGTCAATAGGCATTCAGTGTGTTGATAGAGGCTATATGTAGATATGTGATGTGTATATATATATACTTCCATACTTGTCTGCAAATGCCTAATCATAGAGAGCAGATTTTGGATAGATATGCAATTTGTCATGAATCGGATATTGAAATTTTTGTAGGTTGTTTTACAGAGTCGAGGCCAGGTGGGGATATGCTTGATGGACTCATCACATTTTCCTTTTGGTGCTTGTTGATTTTGTAGCTTTTGAAAGTGCGAACACGATAAAAGTATCCATAGTCAGAGACTATACTAAAATAGGCTCTCTTTTCTAATGTCAGTTGATATTTTTTTATTTATTTGTCTATGGGAGAAGTATAGGATCCTTTTATTGGTGGGCACTAGAAAGGAAGGAGCCACGTCCATTTTTATCATGCAAAGGACATCTTACACGGATTCCGCGAATGCATACTGTTTTCCTTTACGGTCGACTGCATATGCTTGATTGATATTTTTGCATGTGAGACTAAAATATCTGTGTTGCTTTTTGAAAACGATGCTTGCGGACGTTTGTTTTTCTGCTATTGCAACAAAAAGACACGTTCAACCTGGAATGGTAGCTTGGGGAGGACCGCTAGGCTCGTGCAGAGTGCTGCACCTTCGATTTATGCATTTTTAATCAGCATGGAAAGTATCTAGCCATCGATGGGCCTGAGTGGCTGGAGAAATTTCTGGTCTCAAAGTTACACGGTATACATTTTATACCGTACAACTTTTTATTTTTTATTTTTATTTTTTATGGTTACCTTGGAACGTTGCGATGTCTTTAAACCAGAGATAAACTATTTTTAATGTTCGTAAAGAATTAGGACCAACGTCGTAACGTTTTACAGTACCATGTTGTAGTATAGCCAGCGATCTTACAGAGAGAATCAGCGAATCCTAAGTTGCAATTTTAAGCGAATGGTTGCGGAGCGATTAACTATGTACTCCCAAAAAGGAGGGATTTCGTTTTGGCGTTCTTTTGCCGTAACACAACCGTCTCAATTGCCATATTAGCTTATTGTATGGCCGTGCCTGACGGCATATTGGTCGAAGTCTTCCGCTCTCTTCATTTCTCTCAATCTTCTCGCATTCATTGGTTCATGTTCTCTCCTACAGTCATACGGTTCGACCATTTAATTAGAATTTTTGCATGTCGAAGCTAAGCAGAGACAACAAAAAAAGACAAAGGGACTAAGAATTGAGCATGTAACGAGGGCATTTTGATCGAGAGCTCGATCTATTCGCCTAAGTACATCGTAGCTGTGGACCCATAAATAATCTATAACCCATTCAATATAATCAACGGTTGAGATGAGCTCGAAAGGTAGTTTCTGATAACGAGGCGGTTAGCGCCTGCGTAGGGCATGATCGGCAGCAATGCCGAGTCACCGACGCAACTCATGGCGAGCAGAACCAGCGAACGATCGTGCCGAGTCACCGACGCAACTTAATGTCGTTTTGGCCCGTTTCCCCCCTGGCGATTCTACAAAATATCTCCTTCTGCCCGGAGCACCGCGCGGGCATTCGCTCTTTTGGCAAAACCTTTTTGGGGATTTCCTATAAAGCATCGCCCTCCGTGAACGCGTCTCCCAACTGGAGCTCTCTGGGGTGCGCGCGAGATCGTGAAGAGATAAGACGAGAGCTTCTCCTCCTCCCAGGTACTCTCTCTTTCTCTCTCCTCGTTCCAGGAATTCGACGTTTTCGCGGTTTCAGGATCATTTCGCATGTACGCATTTCGATTTTTTTTTTTTTTAATGAAATTTGTGGTACCTGTCTGGCCTTCATCAGGCTTGATTCGTGGGGAGTTATGTTGTCCAAATGGTTTTACGTGTTGATTTTTTCTTCTCCGATGTGTGTGTGTGTGTGTTTTTTTTATCTAATAATATATCACACGATCTGTAAGTTGATGTTTGCCGCCTCGGAGATGCAGACGTCGTCGTGAAATTGAGTTTTCAGTGGGAAGTTCAGTTCAACTTCCGGTCTGAGATTCGCTCCGGTACATTCGCTGCTTCCGACGATAGTAATTCCGTATTTCGTTTTATTATTTCTGAGGAGTTTCGATTTGGCTGCATCGAAACGCTGCCTACTTTTGGATGGGAGATGATCTGTGAATTTTGCTCCCGTCCTGACGATGCTGCGTTTTGCGAAAAAGATCTCTTTTTGGCGCTTGTTATTTCTTCGATTTTGTCCGGATGCCTCGAGTAGAATTAGTGCATTTTCTGTTGCTTGTTGAGATGACTGTTCGAATCCTCGCGATTTGCTATCTGTCGTGCAGATATGGCTTCAGTAAATGCTACCTTCGCGTCAGTCGTATGCAACAAATGCAGTCACTCTGCTGCGAAATTTCCGAGCTCTGCCTTCCTGCCGGGGTTTGATGCCTTGGGCCGTTCTGCAAGCGCATGCAAGAAGGAATTCTGTCCTGCTTTGAGAAGCTCGGATCCTAAAGCCACATGGACCCTTGATCCACCGACATCGAATTCTGAGGGAACCAAACAAAAGAAGCATACACTTGACCCTGCTGCTCCTGATTTCATGCCGCTTCCTTCCTTCGAGCAGTGTTTTCCAAAGAGCTCAAAAGAATACAGGTTTTGTAGCTTTCAGTTCTTTCTACTGGGAAATTCAGCCACCATAAAAGTTGAAGTGTGTGTTTGCATTCTGATGCATGAAGCAACATGGACATTTACATATGTATTATTTGCTTTGTAGGGAAGTCATTCATGAGCAAACCGGTCATGTACTGAAAGTTCCTTTCCGACGGGTTCACCTCAGTGGAAACGAACCAGACTTTGACACTTATGACACAAGTGGACCTCAAAACATTAGCCCTCATGTGGGTATGTATATGGCATTTTGCTAGGACCTCATTCCTATCTGCTGTTGAAATCCTGTGAGATGGACATGAGCTGATTTCTCATCATACACGTCTACTTCTTCCCCTTTGTTTTATGATTTACATGGTTTTGTTGGAAGGTTTCACTACTTATATGTGAGCATAATTTCCTTTAATCGACATGTTTTTAATTGGTTGCTCTCGCCATTTCCATAGAACAAGGAATAGGGAAGTGCACTGATGGTGTACACAATGGTCTTTATGTGGTTATTGCACCTTACGTCAGGCTGAGCTCCAAAAATATAAACTTGGGAATATATTTATTTGGCCAGTTCATTCCTATAAGGCACCATTTTTTACCAGGAAAGGTCACAACCATTTATCAGAATGGGATTTCATTTAGTCATGCTTGTCCTTAGAAAACAAGGAGAAAAGCACCAAGGAAGTTCGGTTATGCCTGCATTTTATGGGTGGCATGCAGATAGGCTTTTTACTAAGGTTACAGCATTACATCTTGGCTATCACGTCAGTTCTCTATGTTTGGTGCCTAGATATCTACGAACTTTGCTTCGTTTATTCATATATGTATGTGAGTTTTACTGACAAACAGGGCTGCCCAAGTTGCGGAAAGATTGGATTGACCGGCGGGAGAAGCTTGGTGGACCAAGATACACCCAGATGTATTATGCTAAGCAGGGAATCATAACTGAGGAAATGTTGTTTTGCGCCACTCGTGAGAATCTAGACCCAGAGTTTGTTAGGGCTGAGGTTGCTCGAGGACGGGCAATCATTCCATCCAACAAGAAGCACTTAGAGTTGGAGCCAATGGTTGTCGGAAGAAATTTTCTTGTAAAGGTTAATGCTAACATTGGAAATTCTGCTGTTGCAAGCTCCATTGAGGAAGAAGTATATAAGGTCCAGTGGGCAACCATGTGGGGTGCAGATACTGTGATGGATCTCTCCACAGGTCGCCACATCCACGAGACCCGTGAGTGGATACTCCGTAACTCTTCTGTGCCAGTGGGGACGGTACCCATTTATCAAGCGCTTGAAAAGGTGAATGGAATTGCGGAAGATCTTAACTGGGAGGTTTTCAGGGATACCTTGATTGAACAAGCTGAGCAAGGGGTTGATTATTTCACTATCCATGCTGGGGTTCTACTCAGGTACATTCCTTTGACCGCGAAGCGCATGACAGGGATTGTTTCCCGTGGAGGATCCATCCATGCAAAGTGGTGCTTGGCTTACCACAAGGAGAATTTTGCTTATGAGCACTGGGATGACATACTGGATATCTGCAATCAATATGATGTGGCGCTGTCCATTGGCGATGGTCTGAGACCTGGATCAATATATGATGCTAACGACTCTGCACAGTTTGCTGAGCTTCTGACCCAAGGGGAACTGACTCGTAGAGCTTGGGAAAAGGATGTCCAGGTAATATACGATACACACTGGAAGGATCCTCTGTTAAAATTTTTTTTCTCTGAGAACAGATTTTAATATGCTGGACTGCTCGACTTTAAGACACCCCTAAGACCTATATCCATGGAGAATCTCTTTCTTGTTTCATATGATCTTGCAAAACAGTCGCTTCAACCTTTCTTTTGAAGTTGGCACTTTATTTGTAAACCTCAAAGCTTATACTGTTTTTTATGCTTTAAATGAAATATATGTAGGTCTTTTACGTACAATCCAAGCATTAGGATGAATGCATCTTGGCTATAAAGCTCTTCATTTCTTTCATGTAGCACTAGATAAACTGGCATTGGAGTTCTAACTTGCAATGGCCCCAACAGTAGGGGTTCTTTTCTTTTTAATCTCAGTTAAGAGTTTAAACTGCAAACTTCTCTGTCTTGTTTTTCCAGGTAATGAATGAAGGCCCTGGTCATATCCCGATGCATAAGATTCCTGAGAACATGCAAAAGCAACTCGAATGGTGTAATGAAGCTCCTTTCTACACTCTGGGTCCCTTAACAACTGATATTGCTCCTGGGTATGATCATATCACCTCCGCAATTGGTGCTGCCAATATTGGGGCTCTTGGTACCGCACTTCTGTGTTATGTGACGCCAAAGGAACACCTTGGACTTCCCAATAGGGATGATGTCAAGGCGGGTGTTATAGCTTATAAGATAGCTGCCCATGCAGCTGATTTAGCTAAATGTCACCCACATGCTCAAGCCTGGGACGATGCACTGAGCAAGGCGAGATTCGAATTTCGGTGGATGGATCAGTTTGCTCTATCATTGGACCCAATGACTGCCATGTCTTTTCATGATGAAACTCTGCCATCAGATGGGGCTAAAGTTGCACATTTTTGCTCAATGTGTGGACCTAAATTCTGCTCTATGAAGATAACAGAGGATGTGAGGAAGTATGCTGAAGAGCATGGCTATGGGACTGCCGAGGAAGCCATCCTGCGTGGAATGGATACTATGAGTGCTGAATTTCTTGCTGCTAAGAAAACTGTCAGTGGGGAGCAACATGGTGAAGTAGGTGGGGAAATATACTTGCCAGCTGACTATGTAAAGTCCGCCGAGAGATGAAGGTAAGAATCCCCTCATTCTTTGTTGCATTCCCTGTTGTAACGAATTAAGCTAAGTGTAGCACTCATAAGATGCTGGCTGTATTTTCCATATATTTGACACTAATTTTGTATGTGAATAATTCATCTCTCTTATGATGTTTTATGGGAACTCCTTGCAGGATCATGTGATAGGCGATATGTTTTGGGAACCTCAAGTAATTGAAATGCTTGAAAATGCAGCAAAATAGACTTATCGAGGATCGTGATATGCAGTTTTAGTTTCATGCTGTCGGTGAGTATGTAGTTTAGTGAAGCCTGCTCGTTTCATCTGTCTCAGTCAATAAGAAACCTTCTGCTGATTGTTCCGTTTAGCAGTATTTTCTTTAATTTATTTCCTGGACCGTTCCATTGACAAAGAAAAGCACCAGGGGTGTCTGAATCTGCTCTAGCCCAGCTGTTTTGCTGGGATGGGGTGGATCAGGCTGAGAAAGTCCCTTTGAACCTGAACAGGGTAAATACCTGCGTAGGGAGCGTGCGATTTCTTTTCCTTATTTTGCATGCTTCCACAGGGACAGAGCCTTCAGAAATGGTTGGGGACAAGTTGACCCATGCGAGATGAACTTCCGCAGAATAGCTTGCTTATCATTCCCGTGAGCAGGAACTTATACAAAAGGAAATACCACGATGTTCACTGCTTCAACCCGAGATTAATAAGCCCTCAAGAGCTAAATTTCTTGGGGATACAATTTTTTCATCCACCAATTAACTGACTTCAATGAGGTAAGAACGTGTTGTTTCATTGTCAAGATAAAAATAACAGACTACGGGAGGATAGTTGAAGTCCACATGTAGATGCTTGTTTGTGTGGGGCAAAAGAAGTTCCCTCCAAGCGAAATTCATGGGTCGCACTGGAGATGATTCATTATTGTGCCTTGTTTTCAACATGGCCTTGTCGGAATCGGAACTTGTGATAGGCTGGGATGTCATTATTTCGCTATCCAGTAGGTGATGAATGGTTCTTTCATCATCATCAGTCAGCTTTACTGAGATTATAAATGAAGATGCTTCAATGGGACACATGGATGGCCTCCTACTAAAGAAGAAATTGATTCAGATGTAGTGACTCCCCCAAGCTCGAACTCTCTTTATTTTCCGGTTGACAGAAACTCAAAGCCGGTGTACCCTTTGAGCTTGCGGAAGTGATTACAAGTTTCATGCAATTTCGGCTTGAGCTTGATTCTCATTTCTCACGAACCACCTCGTTTCCCAAAATTGACCGACTAACTGAAATGCATCCCGCGGGGTGCCAAGGGTTGCCCCCCGTGTTTCTATTGAGAGTAAGAACGCCCATTAATTCGGAGAAGTAGTGTGTTTACGAAGTGAATTGTCCAAAAGGCCAAGTCTTAACTTCTTCGAAACTAAGACAACATTAGCCCACAGACCAGACTACGCAAAACCCTCCATAAGTCTAAACCCTCCATTGAAGTTCAAGTTCCATAATCACTGGCTAGTGGTCATTCTTCCCATATAGAAAGGGGGAGATGGGAAGTTTGATTCTACTACCTATCCATGAAGAGGTTTAGTTTTGGGTGTGGGATTTGATTCTCATGTACTGCAAAAAGGTAGAATAAAAGTTGACAAAAAAAAAGGTTTTGGCTTCGTAATTCAAAAAAAGTTTAGGCTCCAATTACTTCACAAAAGTAAATAAATTATAATTATTTTTTAAAATAGTCATTTATATCACTTAAAATAATTAATTGGTGAAAAATATCTTTTTATTGTTGATCACAATTTATATGAAAATATTTTCATGAACGATGTAAATATTTTCTATTGATTCATTTTTGTAAGCTATTCAAGTGATCATTTTTAGAAAATCATTTTCTAAATCATTCATTTTTTGTGAAATAAAGACAACCGATTTAGCAAAATTTCGCATTTTAATAAGCCATATGGTAAGTGCTTCCAACGTGTGGCCATCCCCCCCCAACAAAGGAAACAAGATGGAGATGAAATCGAAAAGGAAACTGTATGATTGGAATATCACATGCTATCTTTCTTTCTTTCCTTCTCTTTCCTTCTATTTTCTTAGCTGAAAGATTGCTTTCTTCTGCAAAGTAGTGTTTTCATGGCG
This sequence comes from Eucalyptus tenuipes, assembly GCA_014182365.1. Lineage (NCBI taxonomy): Eukaryota > Viridiplantae > Streptophyta > Magnoliopsida > Myrtales > Myrtaceae > Eucalyptus > Eucalyptus tenuipes. The sequence goes on along the minus strand of CM024538.1, from coordinate 21,882,376 downwards.
GGTGCCTACGACAGTCGAATTGGCGGGGCTTCGACAAAACAGGAATCGTCGGATGGATGTACTTTACACGCCCGAAAAGACTGAATACTCGGAGTCATCAACAGACCCACGTCACAAAGCCATCAAGGACAACATCTAAAGCGTCTTTTGCGCCCTGCTTTATTTTAATTAGCCGCTGCACTTGCGCTAAATCCGTGTGAAAGCATCTCGACTAATGTTTTCTAACTCAGGTTTTTGCGTTCATTAAGAGAAGAATAAACTCATCTGCGCGTTTTCAGATTTGTTTGGGCATTTCCAATACAAATCGTAAGTCAGTTCCTCAACGACAGTCATAAAGTGGAATCAATTGGAAAGTTTTTTACACGGCTTATAAGAAAATCAATACTCAAGTTTAAGTATTAAAACTACTCGTCATTGAGATAGATTCGAAAGATATTATTGAACTTACCAATGAAGAGATCATGATGAATAATACCAAACTTGTCCTGTTGAAAGATATGGAAAGAATCTTGAGCTCTTATTGTGAATTTAAAACGCAACATAATTTCCGACGAGGAAATCGTCCTGGTTGGCTAGCCAATCATGGAATAAAGAAACGGGTGGGCACTATGTTCTAAGAAATCTTTTAGTTTTTGGGTCAAATGTTCTAAGCATCTTAGAGAGTTGGAAGGTCGATTCATATTTCATTGAGTGATAAAAAAGAAATAGTGTATTTTAGATGTTAATTTGCGCCACGTTTACTTTTATTCACCCAAAGAAAAAACAAAATCAAAACTGCTTCATAATTCGTTCAATAATAATTCCAACAAAATCTTTTTAGAATTAAGTTTCCGTCGGATTATCATGAACAAGCAAAGTAGAAACATTTATATGTGGGCGGTCTATTCGTTTCCTTTTCATTTCTTCCTAAAAGAAAAAATAAAAAAAGATAAAAAAAAAATGAAGGTGGAGGGGTGGATAAAACACCGACTATAAGGCCGATTTGTACTTTAGTATATCAATAAGTCAGCTGAGAGATGTTGTACGAAATATATATCGATTTTACAATGAATGTTTCATCCATCTCTCAATTTTCACCAGCACAAGTGATTACTATATCACTTTTGCCGGTTCCTCAAACATTTCTTATGAGATGCGGTAGAATCTACTCTCCTCGCTCGAAAGATCCTCTAATTTGAATAACACCTATCTTTGATGTCACAAGGTTCGAGTTTTAGGACATACAAGAAACAATAAACAAAAGAAATCAAAAAGCGTCTAGCTATGCCATTGTGGGCCCCACATGTGTGTGACAAATCCACTTTCCTTTTCCACGGTGGGGTTACGTTATCCTCACTCTCTCTCTTTCCTTCGATCCCACATCGCCTCCTCCCCCTCCTCCTCCGTTAGTGCTAATCCGCCTGCTCCCCTCCGGACCCCACGCGCCTCCCTCCGCCGCCGTCTCCGCCTCCGCCACCAACCATGTACGCCCCCTCGCCTCTCGACCTCGAGATCACGGTCGTATCGGCCAAGCACCTGAAGAACGTCAACTGGCGCAACGGCGACCTCAAGCCCTACGCCACCGTCTCCCTCGACCACGACCCCCGCCTCCGCCTCTCCACCCGCCCCGACGACTCCGGCTCCACGCGTCCCGTCTGGAACGAGACCCTCACGATCCCCCTCTCCGCCCCCGCCCCCGCCCCCGCCGCCGCCGCATCGTCGCCACGCGACGCGACCCTCGCCGTCCAGGTCTTCCACTCCAGGCCCTCCGAGACCCCCAAACCCTTGGTCGGCTCGGGGAGGCTCTCCCTCTCTCAGCTGCTCGACTCGGATGGCGACGCCCCTAGGGTTTACGCGCTCGACCTCTATCGCCCCTCCGGCCGGCCGCAGGGGAAGCTCCGCGTGAAGCTCGCCGTCCGAGAGCGGCCTCCTCCTCCTCCTCCTCCGCCTCCGTCGCCGCCGCCGCCTCGATATCACGAGTTTGCCCCGGAGGATCGCGGTAATTACTTCGCCCCACCTCCTTTTTCGCAATTCAATCACTCGGTTCCGTGGTCTGGCTATTCTTATGGCCATTGTTATTACGCTCGGCCTCCGCCGCCACCGCCGCCGCCGCAAACCTCACCTATGCCGCCGCCGCCGCCGCCACCACCACAAACCCCGCCGATGCAGCCTTTCTCGGGTCACGCCGCGAATTATGGAGCTCCAGGTGTCCCTTCAGCTCCGGTTGATTTCTCCTCTTATGCTGTCGACCATAAGCTGAAGGTGCCCGGCGGTTACGGCTCCCCGTATTGCCCGTCCGCCCCAGTCGATTTTTCCTATCCTGCTCAAGAGCATCGGCGGATTCCTCCGCCTCGCTGGGTTTCTGATCACATCACGTCGGCTTCTGTTGAGTCCTTGAGCAGTGAGCATTTGATTCCTACGCCGCGCTGGATCTTCAACCACAGGGCATCAGCTCCTGTCTATCCCGCATCGTCGCGCAGTCACAGCTCGGACAATCTCGTCCCCAATGAGCCTGCAGCGCCATTCGATTTGTCGCGGTATGAGCAGAGGCCAGTGCCACGCGGTGAAGATGTTGCTGATGCATTGGGGGGGTTGAATTTGGAAGAAGGAAACGCCCACAGGACTGATTATGCGGTGAGGAATGCTCCCGGCTATGGCCATTACCAAAGTGGTTGAAGGAAGCCCCTTGATGCCTGGGGCGTTGGAGCTCTACAAAGAGGGTAAAAGTGGCTCATAAGTTAAGCTGATATGTAGATTCTCGTAATATACTTGTGTATATGCAGTCATATTCTGTATGAAGTTGCCACCCGAACTTATTTGCATATCATGAGGCTTGTTTTTCTCCTACATTATTCTACCTGAAATGCCAGGGCACGATGAAAGTATGCATCTTTAAGGAGATACTACACTGTTACCCTGCACATTCTTTGGAATGCTATACTGTAATATGTGAAATGGTTTGGTGCAATTGCTTGTTTGGAGAAAAGGTATGATTGTGGCACACTCATAGTGATGCGCAGATTAATTGATGTGTTGAGATTTATTATGCTAATCTAATTTGGAGACCTTTACCGTTTCAACTATGACAGACCTTGGGGTCATGAGGCTTCTCCACCGCCTTAATGTGGGTTACCTCGGCCTTGGTTTTAATAGCTTGACGCAAACTGATGTCCTAACATACATCATTGCACGACATGGTTTAGTTATTCGATGAAATTCCTGTTGCTGATTTTTCGTGCCCTTGGAAAGAATTAAGAGAGCCTTAGAATGAGAGTCTCTTGTTTCTGTATGATTTTTTGCCCAGCCCCAGCCAACACCCTCTCAGTGTTTTACATCGAGATTGTCCGGCCTCTCAGTGTTTTACATCAAGATTATCCTGAGGTCCAGATGAGGACCTAGATGAGCCCTTTTAAGGACTTGCTCAAGTCCAAAGTGTCTTTTTTTCCTGCATTTACTAAAAATTGCTTCAAACTTTTACAGTTTTTGGTGGAGCAGAAAAATATTTGTGGATGTAAATAGATTGATTGACGTTGGAGGCGGAGTCTTGTAAAAGAACTCTGTGATTGTCCTTGTGCCCTTTTTTAATGTGCGTGTAGAACCCTGCTGCCTTTAGTAATTACATATGAAAATCAAAGAGTTTCTTAAGCTTAGACATAGAAGCTTATGGTGACCAACGAGATCGTATCTGCTGGGGATATGTAATGAAAGCTGTGGAATACTGCAAGGAAGAAAGGGACTTTTGGTCCATGCTGTTTGAAGTGTTTGGAGCAGGATATGCGTCCACTATGCTTGGACATGATATAGAATGGTACAGGAATCCACCCAAAAATTGAAGTGGACAATTCTGATCTCTCCTTGAGTGAGAAAAAGAAACCACCTACTTAGTAGTTTTTTAATGCTGTCTTGAAGTCCGTGACAAGACTCATCAATTGTACTCTCTTACAGATTTAAGGAATACGAGCTGAAAACAGAAAACCGTTTACAGAGAGTTTGGTTATCAATTTTCAGATAAATGAAGTCGATGATTCAATGGCTCGTCGTTGCACAATCAACCATCTCATATCTTTGTGTTGCTTTCTGTACATCAACCAAATAGATGGCTGAAACAACCCGTATGCTTAATGGTATGCTGCAAATGCCTGGGGATAGAAAAGTCCCAGGACCAGATAGCTTCTCCTTTTACGTCTATAAGTCTGCTTTTTCTGTCATTGGAGGAAATTCTTTTGCAGCTTCTGCGAAAGATCGATGCAACTGATCATCACGTGCATCCACAATGTCGACTTTAGACCAATTTCTTATTGTGACAAACAAGTCTGTATAAACTAAGATCTTGGCTAATAGACTCGGTCAAATTCTGAGCTTGAACGGACCAGCATATAAAAGATAAGAAGGGGAAGAAGAGGTGATTCCATGATCGGCGTCAATCCTCATTACGCAAGCTGCTAAGAAAGCAGATCAAAGAAGCCAGAAATATTATTTTTGTAAGTTCAGTCAAATGGTTCGTCCCGGTTCTAGAAACAATGCGTCCGTCATATACGACGGTCGTAGCAAAAGCCGATGAAATTGACACGGGCACAGTCGCCGTCCGTCCTGGAAAACCACTACGGTCGTTTTTAGTGGAGACTATCGTTTGGGCCTTAAAGCTTGGAAGTGAACTGGCCCAACGGCCCACACAAGCCCAGCCCACTCACCGCCCAACTCGAGAAAGCGAAATGGTGCGACGCGCGCAGAGAGAGAGAGAGAGAGAGGATGAATCCACCGCAACTGCCACCGGGTCGGGCGCGCGGGTCGTCACCCTCTGAATCGGAAAAATCTCCGGCCGATCGCCATCCCGTCGGCGGCGGCGGCGGGGGCTTGGAAGCGTCTCTGGTCAGCCTAGCCCACCATCACCACCACCAGTCGGTCGTCCTACGAGACCGCGCCGAGAAAGCCAGGAGAGACGCGATTAGGAGCGCGGCGGCGGTGTCGGATCTGCTGGTGGAGGCGGTGAACGGAGGCGTGGAGGAGGCCTTCGTCAACCAAAAGCGCGTCGAGCTCGAGATTCGAGCATTGGCCGCCACCGCCTCCCGCTTCATGAAGCAGACCGATCAGTGGCTCACCTCCACTCATGCTATAAACTCCGCCGTCAAGGTCTTTTCTTTTTGCGCCCTTGGCAAGTTCGGATCTCTTTACCAAACTAAGCGAACGAACACGTCCTAATATGTTAGCAATATTCGCGGCGCAGGAAATTGGGGACTTCGAGAACTGGATGAGGATAATGGATTATGATTGTAAGAGCATCAATGCAGCCATCCGCAACATTCATCAAGCTTGATTTCCGGCAGTCGGATAGGGAATCCATCCGTATTCTCTCTGTTTGTCTTCCTCGTGTCGAAGGTACAGGATCGTGGCCCGTCTTCATCTGTCCGCTCATTTTTGTTATGGAAAGACAGCTTCTTTTCTTCTTTCGGAAAGGTTGATTGGGTGAGGCCAGAGGTGGTAGAGTCTCCGCTGGGACCAAGTTCGCAAAATGGATCTTTGTGATGTTGCTTGTGCATTGAAATGTGCATGGAACAGTTATCCTTTGATTAAGGATAGTTTCTGGGCTGGTAAAGCCGGAACAAACTCTGCTTAGTGCTTATGCATGGGGGGTGTTAAGAGAAGTTCGTGATGTGCTGAAACCTCATCTTGTGCACTTAATGGGAATGGTAAATTGACATACTTGTGGCACGACAATAGGCAATTCGTAGTGTCTTGTTGGATGATATTCTTGAACAGTTCTTTACGATGTGCCGCTCTGTCCTTTATGCCTAAAGTAGCTGAGTTATTCAAGACAGGGACTGGCATTTGGTTTGGTGTTAGATGGGATGATTTGGTAGCTATCTTAGCTGCTTTATGTGGCACTTTCACTCCTAACTCTGTTATTGATATTGGACTATTATGTACTGTTTCTATATGCTGCGCTTTGCCTCCTGCTACTGCTTGGAATCTTGTGAGATAGATTAGTAATAAAGTGGACTGGCATAGGTTGATTCGGTTCTTCTGCTGTGTCTCTTTTCAGAAGACGATTGAGTCTTCCCGTTTTCTATTCTGCTCTCAAGTCCCTGAACTTGTGAAGTCTCGTTTCTGTAGGGGACCAATTCGCCAACATACCATTGAGGCACTTTTTATTAACATAATGACATCGAGCCCTTATTGCAGCGGATGTTATTGCAGCCATTGGCACTGCATTGGCTGCTTTATTTTATTGTACTGACAATTAAACACTTTTTTCCCCTAATATACCTAAGTTTGCCATGATTTCCTGGTTGTCTCTCTTGAACAGGCTTCCAACTTTGGATTGGATTAGTGCTTGGGCATCAACCTTGGCTACATCTTCTGTTTGCTTCTTACATATGCAGGCTGATGGAAATCAAGATTACTGTCTTTGGGCCGCAGCTTCTCTTCCCTGGTTTGGAAGAAGCTTTGTATCGCAATCCATGGACGAAGGCTATGTAGTGGAAGCTAGCCTGGAATGGATTATTTCCTACTTCTGGCGAGCGCTGATCTTCTTGGGGATAGAGTGATTAAGCTGGTTTGTTTAGCTTTAAAACGTAGTACTTGAAGGACATCAGGGTCTCGAGCATAAAGCCTCCTCTCCTTTAGCTGCTCAATACTGTGTTTACTGGGGTATTCAATTTCCTAGTTAATTTGACTTTTTTTTTCCATGTATTGCTCTGATAGTGTTGTTACTGCTGGTTTGAATTGATTTTCTACTCTATTTGGCTTAGAGGGGGCTTAGTCTACATTCTCGGTTAGTGATGCAATGAATTCTGACTAACCTATAAAAAAAAAAAAAAAAAGGAAGATTAAACGTCCTCTGCGTGAGAACAAGGAAGAATAGAGAGTCCACCTGCTAAATTATCCTTTTCGATTAAAAAAAAAAACATTTTCCTTGATTTGGTGACATTGAATTGAGTGTGAGTTAATGATGAGTAGGATGATAGTTGTTTCTGGTTGCTCCAATTATGGGACTAGGCTTTTGCTCGAAAATTCATAAGAATTAACCGCTCATGTGAAGTTTTTGATTCACATCCATTTGGTGCCAAAAACTTATCCGATTGAGATAATGCCAATGCTGAAGTTGTTGGATTATATCTGAGCAAAGAGCGACCTTATCTCAACTTTTTTTTTAATAAAAAAATTGGTAATTGGTTAACGAAAAGATTAAAACTAATCGATCTAGCTCTAATTTGTTGATTCAAGATATTAGCCTATGCTCGCATTACATGTGATCAATAGCTCTTATTTTCTTTTAGGGATAAGTATATTAAAAATCCTAAGATTTATCACGAAAATGAAATTGAGTTATATAACTTTCAAAAAGTGCAATTACATGTGATTGGTAATTGGTTAACGAAAAGACCAAAACTAATCGATCTAGCTTTGATTTGTTGATTCAAGATAGTAGCTTATGCTCGCATTACATGTTATCAATAGCTCTTATTTTCTTTTAGGGATAAGTATATTAAAACTCCTAAAACTTGTCACGAAAATGCAATTGAGTTCTACAATTTTCAAAAAGTGCAATTAAGTCGTAAAACTTGTCACAAAAGTGTAATCGAGTCCTAAAACTTTCAAAAAGTGAAATCAAGTTTTTAAACTTGTCATGAAAATACAATAAAGTCCTAAAAATTTCAAAAAAATGCTATAAAAAAACTTAATTTGATTAATTTGATAAGTTTTAGGACTTAATTACACTTTTTGAAAATTTTAGAACACGATTGTACTTTCTTGATAAATTTTAAGGCTTAATTGCACATCTTGGAAATTTTAGGACGAAATTACGCTTTATTGACAAGTTTTATAACTTCTAATGCATAAATCCCTTTCTTTTAAAAAGATCTCTTTCCGAGCACACACCTCCGGACACCCAGAACTTTCGAACCGCTAGCCCGTTGTCTTTGTCACAAAAGTAGACCGACCCTGCCGTTGATGCCCTTGTCGCCTGCTACCTCTCTCCTTGTGCTCGTGTCTCTATGACAAGCTTGCAGCTTGCTCACGCCTCGCGGGGAGCCAAGCTCATGTCCCTGCGAATTGTGCAAGGTGAGCCTTGTGCTCATAAGGGCCACGACTAGTCACGTGAGCTCCATAGTAGATCTTGGCTATGGCTAGGAGAGCTCTACTATAGAACTCAGGCATGGCGGCCTTGGCCATGGGAGTTTTGTAGTAGAGCTTAACCATGGCATCTATGTAGGCACGAGAAGAGGAAGTAAAAAAAGTAAAGAAAAGTTAAAAAGAAGTATGATTAAATTGGCAAGTTATAAAAATGCTTTAGATTAAATAGAGAAAATTAAAAAGTTTATGACCAAATTGGCTGCTGTATAATAGGTTTAGAACTTTTTAGACAATTATCCCAAAAAATTGTGTGGGAGGGGGAGTGAGGTGTACTTTCATTTTTTTTTTTTTTTTTTTTGTGTAGATTGAGAAATAAAGGTTTTGGTAATAAATTTAATTAAGGAATAAAGGAATTCAAATTTGAGCTATGAAAATATACTATTTTAAAGGAATTGTTTGCCCCACACCATTGCTAATGGTTACTGGTAAAAATCTTCCAATATACAACAAGGTTTCATTAAGATACTACATAACAATTCTAGTATCTCTCTGATAACTCTCAAAATGAAATAATTGAAAACAAGTGTTGTATTTTTTAGGAAAGAAAAATCGACAAGACGGAAAGTATGAGACGGAAAATGATGAATTTATATCAGTCATTAAGAATAAATGCAACCCTTCAACAAATGTTGCATTGTGAACATATGTTTTTTCAAAAGACACATTAAAATTTTGAATTAAAATATCTTTTATTTCGAACTTATAACTTCTAAAAATAAACATAACTCTATTGCGAACACTTACATTGTTTCAATAGGACTTATTTCATAATTATAAATTCTAATTATAATAAATAATAATTTTTTTTTATTGGTCTTACTCTACTCCTATTCTAACTCTTACTCTCAGACTTTTGCCCTGCCTCCTTGTAGGGCGTGGGAGTCGAAACCCACACTTGAAACTAAATCGTCTCCACTCCAACCTTCCGAGAAGGTGGAGATTCGAACCCCCCACCTCCCCCTTCCATGTTGTAAGGGTGAACATTGAGGCAAATCCCGGTGGTTAAATAATAATAATAATAATAATAATAATAATAATAATAATAATAATAATAATAATTGATTAGTGCCAAATTTGATCCAAAATCCTGCACCTTGCACACAGTTATAGTAGGGTCTAGCACACTAAGCCTGTCATCTACATTAGTAAGAATAGAAGACCTTGACACTTATATATTAGCCCACACAATCCCATCTATTTTATGTGGAATGAGGCATTTCAAAGTTTGTTTTACTTCCAACAAAAGGGGGAGAATTATCAACAAAAGTCCTAAATCTATTGTAATTGTGCCAATTCAGTCATAAACATTTTTTTTTGCCAATTTAGTCATAAACCTTTTATAATTATGCCAACTCAGTCCATTCGGCCAAAATTGGCTGGCCGACATTGATGTGGACGCCGATCGTCCGGCGAACGATGACGTGACATTTTTAATTTTATTTTATTTTATTTTTTTGAAGTTTTAAATATTTTTTTGAATTCTTTTTTTTTCCCCATCTTCCCCTTCCCCTGGCCGGCTGGAGGTGAGGGCCGGTGAGGTCAGCCTCGCCGGCCACTGGTGAGGGCGAGGCCCCGCCAGATCTGGCGAGGTCAGCCTCGCCGGCTACTGGTGAGGGCGAGGGCGAGGCCCTAACGAATTTGGCGAGCTCGGCCCTTGTTAGATCCGGCGGGGCCTTGGCGAGGTTGACCCTTGCCTTGATTGGGTGAGGCCCCGCCAGCCCCCCGGAGAGCCTGCCAAGGGCCTTCTCGAGCTCCTTCCCCTAGGAGTCATGGTTGAGCTCGTGGACGGTGGGGTTGACGCCCATGCTGTAGAAGAGGCTCTTGACGGCGTGGCACATGTAGCAAGTGCCGACACTAAAGATGACCACCTCGCTCTCGCCGTCATCCGCTCGATGCGCTCCATTGGGTCGTCGACGGGCCTTGTCGCGGGGATCCGGCGAGGTTGTCGTCGCCGGATTTGGCGAGGAGCCTCGCCGGCCCACCGGTGAGGTCGACCCTCGCCTTGGCTAGGCGAGGCCCCCCGCCGCCGGCGGGGCCTCGCCCTTGCCAATGGTCGATGAGATTGACCTCGCTAGCCCTCCCCTCCGGTCGGTGGGCGAGCCTTGCCATTGGCCGGCGAGGTCGACCCTCGCCTTGGCGGGCGAGGCCTCGCCAACCCCTCGGAGAGCCTGGCGAGGGCCTTCTCGAGCTCCTTCCCCTAGGGGTCGTGGTCAAGCTCGTGGATGGTGGAGTTGACGCCCATGCCGTAGAAGAGGCTCTTGATGGTGTGGCACATGTAGCAGGTGCTGACGCTAAAGATGACCACCGTGCTCTTCGTTGCCATCCGCTCGATGTGCTCCACTGGGCCATCGACGAGCCTTGCCGTCGGGATCTGGTGAGGAGCCTCGCCGGCCACTGGCAAGGAGCCTTGCCGGCCACTGGCGAGGTCGACCCTCGTCGGCCGGCGGGCGAGCCTTGCCATTGGTTGGCGAGGCCGGCTAGGGGAAGGGGAAGATGGGGAAAAAAAAAGAAAAAAAGAAATAAAAAATTCAAAAAAAATTTAAAAATTCGAAAAAAAATTGAAAAAAAATTGAAAAATGCACGTCGGCGTTCGCCGAACGGTCGTGTCCATGTCGGCGTCGGCTGGCCAATTTTGGTGAGATGGACTGAATTGATACAATTATAAAAGGTTTAAGACTAAATTGGCCAAAAAAAAAATTTAGGACTGAATTGGCACAATTGTAATATGTTTAAGATTTTTTTGGTAATTCTCCCAACAAAAGGATGGTGGGATCGACGCACAAAATGAGGAGAGTAGAGTGAGGATCAAGTGTGAAATCAGATCGTGTAATACTAATCACTTGCATAAATAAATTAAAGATCACCAAAGCAAAAGTACAACCTAATGAGCAACAATTAATTTTATATTTATAGAATTTTCAAAGCTTAAGCATGTAATTATTAGGGAATTAGAACAAAATTACTGAAATCCCTATAATTTTCTTCAGTAAAACGAAGTAAGCTTAAATCTATGATTAACACCACTTTTAACTGCGAGGCTTGTAAACAAGGTCCAAAAACCCTAGTCGAGAGTCCTACTTTTTCTTAACGTAACATCTGTTCTGACGAATGCAAGAATGGAAATAGTTGGCTAAAAGACGCATCCCAACCAAAAACAAACGTAAAAAATCACTCATCAGAAGTCCAAATGGTCAAGAAATGTCTAATTCTTTATACTTTCCCCAAAGGAAAATCAATGCAAACTTTGCTTGCGATCACTTCCTCTTCTTCTCCTTCTCATGCACGTTTCAGGTTCTCGCCCTCACATCTAATGCCATTTTCTCATTGCCGGTAAACCGTCTCCAACCACTAAACTATCCCTCCCTCGTTAGATTGTACAACAAGACTTGCCACGAAAAGACATGCCCTTAATTTTATTGGGTATGTGGAACAGGAAGTCTTCAACTTTAGGTGTTAGCTGTGTATTGTTGGCCCTTTGATTAAGTGGTCGAGTTCAAGCCAACTTAGCACTCCATACCATATTCACTCACGCGTCAGCTGCTTAGACAGATATTTTGAAACCCAAATCCACAGATTACGTGTTCCCTAGCCCTACATCATTCTAATCCCCCGGTCTTAACAAAGCAATAGAAACGTCTTAACAATAATGAAAATGATTGCTATACATATATAAAAAGCAACAGCACAGAAAGATAAAGGACGAGGAGGAAGAAGGAGAAACAAGAGCAGTTTGAAACTGGAGTCAAATTGGTAGGCTCCACTATACCTTTTATGTGAGCATATACTTCTTTACCTTCCCAAAAAAGAAACGTAGGTTCGATTATATAAGCAATAACAAAGGGGGTTAGGTGATTTCCAAGTGACACTGACGTCTGACCGTATTTATCACATTAGCAATGTGCTCAATACATCCTAACTATTTCCTATGTCTATATATGTACCCTATAATCATGCATAAAAGTCCTACAACTCATAATATACAGTGACATGTGAATTGCCCATATAAGCGGAAGCTGTCGAATGACCAATATTGTTATCACTTCGATAATAGAACAATAGACACCGAAACTATTTTATGATATTTATTTACTAGATGATGGGGCAAGTTAGAAGTTTCGAGTTAAAGTGGCGTCAATCTTGCATTTTATAGCCATTTGACCTTAGCGTATTTGTGCAATCTTTCCTACAATATTTAGTGAATAAACTACATCGCTTTATCAATTAATGTAGAGCCCAAGCTAGAGGATTGTACGTGTTCATAAAGCCAAATTTTCTCTAATTGACTTCTCAGTTCTAGTAAAAAGCAGATGCCATGTAAGTTCAATGATTAGAGGCAACCCTAATGACGCCAAAAATTTCCACTATTTACGAGTTTATACACCGAAATCACACTCCATCAACTTAATTAAAAAATAAATAAATGGCCATACTTTCATGTCGTACCCTTGCAACTAGTAAGGTGACCATATGCACGACTGATACCACATAAAGATTTTCAGGGGAGCTTTCTTGTATTCACTCCTTTCACTAGGTTCCTATCAACCCCTCTGACTTAAAAGATTTTTCCTAACAACTCCTCCTACATCTTCCTCACGCATATCCCCACTATATATTAACAACAACTCAACACCTTCTCTCTCGCATTCGCTAGCGACCCTCGGTCCACACCACATCATGGAAACATCACTCCTCCTCTTCAACTTGTCCGCTCTCGCTTGTGCCTACCTGATTTGGTTCTATCTCTTGGCCCGGAAACTCACCGGCCCGAAGGTGTGGCCGGTCGTCGGGAGCCTGCCGTCCCTCTTTGTGAACCGGAGGAGGCTCCACGACTGGATCGCCGGCCACCTCCGAGCCACTGGCGGCGCCGCCACCTACCAGACGTGCACCCTTGCCCTCCCTTTCTTGGCCTGCAAGCAAGGGTTCTACACTGTCACGTGCCACCCGAAGAACATCGAGCATGTGCTCCGGACGCGGTTCGACAACTACCCTAAGGGCCCGACATGGCAGACTGCCTTCCACGACCTGCTCGGCCAGGGGATCTTCAACAGCGACGGCGAGACATGGCTCCTGCAGCGGAAGACGGCGGCCCTGGAGTTCACGACCCGGACGCTGAGGCAGGCCATGGACCGATGGGTGAATCGGACAATCAAGAACCGGTTCTGGAAGATCCTCGACAAGGCCGCGAGCGAGCGCATCTCCATTGACTTGCAAGACCTCTTGCTTCGCCTGACGTTCGACAACATCTGCGGGCTCACGTTCGGTAGAGACCCGGAGACCCTCTCACCGGAGTTACCAGAAAACCCTTTCGCTATGGCTTTCGACAAGGCCACTGAAGCGACCCTTCAGCGCCTGCTTTATCCTGGTTTTCTATGGAGGCTGAAGAAGATATTCTGTGTCGGAGCCGAGCAGAGGTTAAAGAAGAGCCTCGCAGTCGTGGAGAACTACATGAACGATGCCATCGACGCGCGCAAAGCGAGTCCCTCTGATGACCTCCTTTCGCGCTTCCTGAAAAAGCGGGACATCAATGGGAACCTGTTCCAGAGCTCCGTCCTCCAGCGGATCGCGCTGAACTTCGTCCTCGCGGGGCGGGACACGTCCTCCGTTGCACTGAGCTGGTTTTTCTGGCTCGTCATGAACAACCCGCGAGTCGAGCAGAAGATCGTGCACGAGATAGCAACGGTCCTCAAGGACACCCGCGGCGACGATCACAAGAAATGGCTGGAAGCGCCATTGGTGTTCGACGAGGCCGACAGGCTGGTCTATCTCAAGGCGGCGCTCGCGGAGACCCTGCGCTTATACCCCTCGGTGCCGGAGGACTTCAAGTACGTGGTCGCAGACGACATCCTGCCCGACGGGACACACGTGCCGGCCGGATCGACGGTTACGTACTCGATATACTCGGTGGGGAGGATGAAGTCGATCTGGGGCGAGGACTGCATGGAGTTCAGGCCGGAGCGATGGATCTCGGAGAGCGAGGGCCGGTTCGAGACCCCGAAAGACGGCTACAAGTTCGTGGCTTTCAACGCGGGACCGAGGACTTGCTTGGGGAAGGACCTGGCGTATCTCCAGATGAAGTCCGTGGCCTCGGCGGTGCTGCTGCGCTACCGGCTGTCGCTGGCGCCGGGCCACCGTGTGGAGCAGAAGATGTCGCTCACCCTGTTCATGAAGAACGGCCTTCGCGTCTATTTGCATCCGCGGGATCTTGCCGAGACTGCTGCATGATGACAGATAAGTAAGGAAGGATTGACTGATGGGTCTTTGCGATCGAGAAGAAAGCGTGCGCATTGGTCTTAAAGATTGGTGTGCATGGGGACGACGATGCATGTAATCATTTTATTTTCTTGTCATTTGAGTTTGTATTTGTCTTACCTGGAAAAATCATAAATATATCTTTATAAAAAAAACCCATTTATTTTTAATGCTTGTACTAAAAAATTCTAGCTTCATTAAATGGATAAATGATAAATCTGTGTCCTCATTTACCATGAGATAAGTTTGTTCTTCCGAGTAGCACCCGTGTTCAATGAGAGATGTATATTTCAACGGGAAAAAAGAATGTATTAGTAAATTCATGTATGAGTGCATAGCTTCAATAAAAGTGAGTAAATTGTACGGAAAAGTTGGTGATTGAAATTTGACCAAATGAATGTCAGTAAGCGACTCGGTTAAGAGTTATGATATCAATATAATTGAAAACTTGGGTAGAAAAGATGGTAATTTGATTTCTATAAAGTTGGTAACTTCAACAACTTCAATTTAAGTAGATAAAAGTTGGTAATTTTGTTTTTCTTGGCTTGACACCAGCTTTTGAACCACATAAATCTTTTTAAAAATATATAGTTACCGACACGTTGAATCGAATACTTATATAGATATAATACTATTTCAGCCATATTATATACAGAAGAAAATCAACCCACGATTTTCAGAATACCGCGTCAGCAAAAATGCAATTGATATCCCCCGTCATCTTAAATTAAACTGTTTTATGGCAATATGCAAGAGAAAATTCAGATTAGAGTGAAAACATATTGATCGATCAGGAGCATGATAAGGAAATAATCGCTTTACAAAATCGTCTAGAGGCGCTTTTCACCATTTAAATCCACTCCACGAAATAAATTTATTAGTTTCAATAAATAGCAAAATAGTGTAATTAGAACCACCCGTGGTGGCGGCGTAGATGGTTGAACGTTGGTTCCTTTCACAAGAGGTCCAGCGTCCGATCCACAGCGTCGTTTGCCTTGTTGGAAAGGAACCCACGACTTACCCGGGGCAGCAAGGGTGGTGGTGACTCTACTGCTCCTCCAGGGTTTACCTCGCCGCCACGCCGGCGTACGGGGTTTCCCCAGATCACAAAAAAAAAAAAAATAGTGTAATTAGATTAGATTAAAAAGATGAAAGAATAAATTAATAAGTCGAAAAATTAGAAAATATAAGAAAATCACTCAAGAAAATGACTATATTTTGGACCTCAAAAGAAGGATCGTACCCACCGGTGGGCAATTGAGTTGGTTCGGTTTTGGGCACTTCATCGTAGAGGTCCCAGGGTTGAAACTCTGTAGCTGCTAACACGTCTTAAATGGGGGGCCGTGGTGGTGGGGTCCTGTACTCCCCCAAAGTATAAGGACCTGACCCTTTGGTGCCATTCGGGCACGGGGGGCCCGTGGTAAAGTTCTCGGTTATCAAAAAAGAGAAAGAAAGATCGTAAGTCTTTCAATATCTCGAGGTTTATCATCCTCACCGCCTCTCCGATTTCTCCGTCTTTTCGCCTTTTCTTTTCATCTCGTCGGCTTGGCTACTGGAGTACTTAGATTCAATGCCTCTCGGGTACTCTCTCCTCGTCATGCTTTCGCACTAATTCAGTCGAGCTCAATCGTCGACCCCTGGTCGTGCTCTTCACTTGGCATGATCCTTCCCCTCTTCCTTGGGTTCGTGATTCGTGCGAGGGCCGGCGCCTGGGGGGAAATTTCTGGGTTCGAAGTAAAGGATCAGGGGTGGGATTTGACTTGAGTTGGGAGGACCTGAACATTGTCCGGCCGATTATGATGTTGAATCGTCTGCAGAAGGATATCGAAACGGCTAGGATGGTCTGGTCCGAGCTTCCAAACTCTCGAGGCAACTGGCATCTCATAGAAGAGCGATGAAGGCATTGGCGAGAGTCTCAACTATGACCGTCAGTTACGGGTGCGTTTGGGAGTGGCATTTAGAAGCCACTTTGAACACCCAAAGCTCTTTGGGCTAATTTATGGATGTTTGGTACAAAAATTTCAAACCCTATTTGGGGAATGTCAGCCTTCACAAGGCTGAAAGCCCAAGGTAGCTCCTAACCTGCCTTGGGCTTAGTTGAGTCTCTCGCATGCTGAGCTGAAGCCTAACTAAAAAAAAAATTCTTCCCAGATTGTCATTGTTGGCTTTTCGTTTTTCCAATTTTGCCCTAACTATTCATCTTCTTCTTTGTGCGGGGTTGCCGACGAAGGGCAATGGTCGCCGGCGACCGTTGCGCCCGCCACGCCGTGAACTCCGATTGAGAGGTCACCGCGGAGGTCGCGACCCTTAGGGTTGAGCGACCAGATGTGGTCGCCAAACGTGACCTTCAGGCGACCTCCGCCGAGGTCGCGACCTTCGCACGACCCATTTGGTCGCAACCTTCAGGCGACCTCCGCGGAGGTCGTGACCTTTGCGTGACCCATCTGGTTGTAGATTTGGTTGCTAGCCGCGACCTTCGCGCTGTGACTAGATGGGTTGCTGGCCGCAATCTTCAGGCAACCTCCGTGGAGGTCGCAACGCAGATCTGGTCGCCGGCTGTGACCTTCAGGCGACCTCCGCGGAGGTCGTGACCTTCGCGCGACCCATCTGGTCGCAGATCTGGTCATGACCAGATGTGGTCACCGGCCGCGACCTTCGCGCTGCAACCAGATGGATCGCCGATTGCAACCTTCAAGCGACCTCTGCGAAGGTCGCGACGCAGATTTGGTCACCGGCCATGACCTTCGGGCGACTTCCGCGGAGGTCGCGACCTTTGCGTGACCCATCTGTTCACCGAGACCCTTGCCTGACGGCCTACATCAGATGGCCCGCCCTTCACCGGATCGCTTGCTCCTCGCCGGTGATTACTTGTTATTGGCCGTCCAACTCTTCTTTTTTCCAAACACTATTACACTCAAAGCTACTTCACAAAGGACTTTTACAATACAATTTACCAAACACGATTTGCATTTTGGAAAACACCTTTCACTCAACGGCCTTTGCATTTCCTCAAAAACTTTCCCCAAAAGTCTTTCCAAACGCACCCGTGATCATTCATAATCATACCTATCGAGAAGAACATGTGAATTTTTTAATTTATTGCATTTGAGGAATTTTCAACTCGAGTAGGTGTGAGCCTCCGAAAATGAGTTAAAATATGAGTTAACTCATTTATGACATATTTTTAATCAAATTTATTTATGATATATTTAAAATAAACAGGTTATCTTGGTCTCATTAAATCCGAGTCACATAATGAGTTGCATGATTTTATCATATTCATAGTTTTTTATATCCTTTTTATTTTTCTTTTCAATATTTTTTTGAAGGGATCTTATATTCGAGGGGATATGACACCGTTTCGCGATATTTTGAAAAAGCGCAAAAAACACAAGAAAAGTTAAAAGGAAAAAAGAAAGTTACGGTTTGCAATTTTAAAAGCAATAGTTTGGAGCGCGTACTGGCGCGAAACGAAGCGGTGGCGCTCATCCCTTCCCGCTAAAACAAAACCGCTTATATCCATCTCCGCCATCTCCGCCATCTCTGCCCTCCCCTCCTCAAATCCGAGAAAACCCTACCGATTCGCCATTCCCATTCCCCAGCATTCGCTCATCCACAGCAATGCCTTCCATCGCCAAGCGAGGCGGCTCTCCGATCTCCCCCGCCCCCAAGAATCTCCCGGAGTCTCTCGCCGGCTCCGACGGCGACTCCACTCCTCAGAAGCGGAAGCTCAGATCCCATGCATCGGCCGCCGCCGCCGCTCTTCGCGAGAGCGGAGCCGTCGATCCGGCGGCGAAGAGAGTGTCGCCCCGTCGGTGCCTGAATCAGAGCCCAAACACTCCCCCGAAAGTGAGCTCGAGATTCTCTTCATACTCTGTAGTTACGCCGTTGTCGAAGTCAGCGGCGCCGTCGGTTTGCCGCCGCAACTGAATGGATACTGAATTGATGATGGAGAGATCGCGTTCTTAAATTCTGTACTCGTCAAATGGAATGTGCGTTTATTGCAACCGCTAGGAAGTGAAAAGGCGATTTAGATGGTGGATCGGTTATGGCGAATTCGATACCGTGTCATCTAAGGAAAATCACGTAGTTAGTGTCATTATGTAGGATTCAATTGATCAGGATCAGCCGTAAATTTTGTACTATTTCTGGGTTTACGTTGTAATAAGATTCGGTCATGCAAATTTCGGTAAACGCCTGAGTAGGAAGTGGGAAACACCATTGGTTTTGCTAATTTGAAATTATCCGCAGAGAATTGAGAAAGCAGTTGCCGATAAGCCCTTGAAACTGAAGAAATCGCCAGCTGAGAGATTGCCTGATAGTCTTGTTGCCGATAGCAAATGGAATCCGAGAGGCAAGTAGAATACAAGTGAACACCATAGCAGTGCTGACTTTAATTGTGACAAAAGGAAATTAATGTTTCTGTAATGTGACAATAGATCCTCAGCAGATGAGTGCAGCAAAGGAAGCGCTTCATGTGTCGACACTGCCACCATCTGTGTCTTGCCGAGAAAACGAACAAAAGATGATTGTGGATTTTTGCAAGGGATGCATTGAGCATGAAAAAGCTGGCAGCCTATACATCTGTGGATGCCCTGGGACAGGGAAGTCCTTATCCATGGAAAAAGTGAAGGAACTCTTACTGCATTGGACACAGGAGGTTAGCTTTCCATTCTTTACTGCTTGATGATGCTGTGGTTAGATTTATTATCCCCTTCTGTATATAGGATCCCAAGAACCTTCATTCATCATTTTAGATAAGAATATATGATGTACTTTGGCATGGCTACATTTTCACAAGTTAAACACCTTCCATAAAGAGTAAGGACATGCTTTATAGACAATGAAAATGTCTCGGTCCTTCTTAAAAGGACCTCGATGGTATTTGTGCACATATTTCCTTGAAAGTTATTAATCAATTACAGCTTTCACAAGGTTAGAGTTTCATAATAGAGAAGTTACCTTTCTTGAATATCAGCATTTAGATACTCAGATCTCCAAAGTAGATTATAGGAGTAGTTTTTTGCGCTCATCTTAGAAATTGTCAAGTCAGTTTTATCTTTTGACTTGTTTGCTATGAGAATTCAGAACCAGAAGTCACGATGCTTTCTGATTTCTTCTAATATATTTCACAACTGTTGATCTGTCTGGGATCTCTCTTTACAAAAATGCTTCGAATGTTTCCAGGCAGGCCTTGAGCAGCCAGAAGTTTTAGCTTTAAACTGCACTTCTTTATCCAGCACATCAGAGATCTTCAGCAAGGTAGTTATAATGGAAAAGCATCTACTTTTGCATGTTCAGATCCTGCACATCCTTACTTGCCATGTTTGCTGACAGATATTATCCAAGTACCAATTGCCGAAAATGACAAATAATCGTACCTCAGCTTTGCAACTGCTTCAGAAATTATATTCAGAGAAGCAACAATCCAGAAAGATGATGTAAGGAGCAATTTCATTGACTATACTTATGAACACTTCACACCATGAGGCAGTATTTGCCCAATGTCATGTAGATCCTGATACAGTTCAACATGTTGCAAGAAGATGCAAATTCTTTTAAGTTGCTCACATTTATGGCACTAGGAGTAAATGAGTCTATGCTTCTACTGAACTAAATTTTCCTCTTGCAGGCTAATTATTGCAGATGAGTTGGATTATTTGATCACAAAAGACCGTGCTGTGCTTCATGATCTTTTTATGCTCACCACTTTCCCATTCTCTAAATGTATATTAGTAGGTACTTATCATGGCTCACTATATCTGGTTGATACTGTACCTTTTACTTTCTTTTCATTATTTTATAAAGCAATATGCTACATGCAATTTGATGTCAGTTTGGCCATATTCCTTCTTGCAGGAATAGCAAATGCAATAGACTTGGCAGATCGTTTTCTACCGAGGCTTCAATCCTTAAATTGTGAGCCATCTTTTCTTGACTTGATGAGATACAAACTTTGTCTTGATAGAATTTATTTTTGACTTTTTGCTTACTCTAAATTTTGTGGCTCACACACCTTCACTTTGTTTGAATCCAAAACACTTGAAGCTTTTGCAACAAATAAATATTGACACAAATATTTACATGTAATTCCTTCAAAAAAATTTAAAATTCGAATGATAATTTCAATTTTGGCAGAAAGCAAATAAATACTTTTTGCTTTTGCTGAATCTCAAACAAACAAGCCCTTAGTGTTTCTCTGATCTGGATATAGTGCTTACTCCTGTCTTTGTCCTTTTGTTCCTGTTAGGCAAGCCTACCATTGTTACTTTTCGGGCTTACTCCCCAGTGCAGATTGTCAGGATTCTTCAAGAGAGACTCAAGGTAGTTATATGCTTTTCCCTATTAGAATCTTCTTGTGTTCTCAGCACCATGCAACATCTGAATATAAAACCCTGAATCTGTTTCCTTTTTGAAATTGAGTATGTGGGTATTTGAACTTCAATATCGTGATGCCTAATCTACATCTATGAGTCATTTCACAAGATATATTGTCTTCTTTTTCCATTTATCCTTAAATTGAAGTTTCGGTGGCTGTGAATGGTACATTTTACCTACCACTTTGAAACTTACAAGTCAAGTTCATACAGATTTTTCTCAAGAGAGACAAATTCTGGAGGAATTCCTTTTAAGCACTTTAATGAGTAGACTTTGCTGAAATCATAGGACTGTAATTAAGAGCCATTGATGTTGATGGCTGTTCATTTGACAGGTGCTCCCTTATCCTGTCTTTCAACCACATGCCCTGGAACTCTGTGCCAGAGTGAGTCTGTTAGTATTTTTTTCCTGAGTTTGAAACTTTTGCATCATGTCTGCTGTTTCTTTAATTATTTGTATATATGGATACTGAGTGAATGAGATACAACAGAAAGTTGCAGCAGCATCTGGAGACATGCGGAAAGCTCTTTGTATTTGCAGGTGCGTAACTTAAAACAAGATAAGTTCACTTGTAGCGTATCCTAGGTTGTTAGATTTGCCAGCATTCATGCCATGATTTCTTCCTGTTACTGTATTTTTTAAGAATATAAGCATTGATATTATCATCAGAAATACAGAAATCAATACTCTTTGTGAGCTCTATATCTGAGAAAGAAAAGCCCCCATTCCATTGTCATTACTGTAGGAATTACTACTTTTAATGAGAATTTTTTCCCTTGTTTTGGCAAATTGATTTCTCAGTCTGTTAACTTCTCCACATCGCCAGTGGAGGAATTCACCAGTTATTGCAATAGATTATATGATTTCTTTTATAAAATGTCTCCATTCCCATAAGTAGTAACTGGAGTTAGGTATTGTTGCAGGAGTGCAATTGATATGCTAGAGGTGGAGCTTCAAGAGTCAACAAGGAGCACGTATTTGTCAATGCATGATGAGGACAAGGGTCAGCAAGCAGTCACAACGCCTGAATTCTCAAAACTGCAAGAAATAGATGCTGTGAGTGTCTGCTGTGGTGACTTTGCATTCCTCTTCCAAGCTTTGATCTCTCTAATTGGCTCTAGTCACACATACCCATTAAAATGAAGGCTTTTTAACGTCTGCCAATCGATGGCAAGTGTTTTATAGAGAAATTTCCTTCTGCATATCTGAATCAGGATTATGTTCATCAAATGTACCGTTCTCTTGTCAGCCACTCAGATGCTTTAAAACCATTAGGGGTTGTCCAATGAATAGCTCATTCACAAAATTTTTGTAAAGCAATTCAACTGATAATAGATAATAAACTGTAAGAACATCAAGCAGATGAACTTTAGCAGAAACACTATGTGATATGTGAAACTGGGAAGTATGCTGCAGACTCTTCATGAATATTTTGCCATCTTTAGAATTAGTTTATCAAATGCAGTGGTTTTCATTTGTCTTTATTGAAGCATTTTGTCTGTCTAGAGAGATGTACCCTATCGGATTGACTTTTATAATTGTTACTATGTCATTTTATCATCTTTAACTTTTTGAGGTTGAAATATTATATTATCTAAAATTGTTAAAGAATATTATTGTCCATCTCCTCTTTAGGCATTTCTGATTTCTTAAACTTTTGCCAGGTCAGGATAGATCACATGGTTCTTGCATTATCCAGAACATTCAGATCACCAGTGGTGGACACCATTCAGATTCTTCCACAACATCAACAGGTATGTTTAAGCAAAAATACTGCTCTATATACAGGTATAAAAATCGACAGTTTTGTGTATGCTTTAGCCATTTATATCCAGGGCTTTTCATTTCTTCCTTACTTGTCCTTAGCTGGCCACACTATTAAAACTTTTGTTACTTTCTTAACAACCGGACTGCAGATTATACTTTGCTCTGCTGTAAAACTTTTCCGCGGTCGGCAGAAGGATTCAACTGTCGGAGAGGTGTGTCTCATTTTCAACTTCTGGCTGCAGAAGAATTTTGCAGTTGCTATAGCTAGCTAACTTGGTATAGAAATGCAGTTATACAAAAGTTACCTGGATGTCTGCAAATCAACACACATACCTGCAACTGGATTTCTGGAGTTTTCTAGTATGTGCAGAGTCCTTAATGATCAGGTAATATACCATCACCAAATGTGCTATCATTCTTTGGTTCTTATTTTGCAGATTAGTCTTTAAAATCAAATAGTATCTGCTTAATTGATGGCCATCACTGAAATTGCAGGGTCTTCTCAAACTAGGTCATTCTCGAGAAGATAAATTGCGAAGAATAGCATTACAAGTTGATGAAGCAGACATTACATTTGCATTGCAGGTATTGGAAAAAAGATGCTTTTCTCATCATTCTACCTATAGCTTCTTTGTTAAGATATCTTCAAAGTCCAACTCTCACCATTTACTATATTCTGAACAGGGAGTTCGTTTCTTCCGAAACTGTCTTCAGTAGTGCTACAAACGGTGGCCACAAACTCATTATTCCTCATCTTGCAACAAAGGCTTTATTGCTCTTCATTTATCTGGTCACTCTAATTTCAAGGTTAGCATCAGCTCTTCAGGTTGCATTATGAGAAGAAGAAATTGCAACTATTTGATTTATCAGTAGTGATCTTAACATACAGTGTCAATAATTTAGAAATTTGTGTGCACAAGTCACGACTCCCTCTGTCAACTTTTATTTGACAATCATTTAACTCGTACATTCTTCTTTGCATTCAAAATTTTTGACAGGTGTCTTCTCTTTCCCATTTGAGCATCATTGTTGCTAGTGTTTCCTCTGTTAAGAAGCCCACGGAAAAGCATCTAGTGGAGCTCAAACAGATTATGTATAGAAGTTATTTCAGACGTACAGGAAGGAAGAACCCAAATCATACCGGATAAAATCAATCAAAATTTTGAGTATAGCTCTAAAGAAAGTTTTAATTTTGTTTGCCTACTATTAGATGAATAAATAGCCAAAAAAAAAAAAAATACTGCACCGAGTAAAATAGTTTATCTAAACCAATTATTTTTTAGGTGCTTTATATTAGTTTCTGTTGTCAATTAACAGTACCAAAAACTGTTGTATAACGATCCTGTGGCTCTGGAAATTATCTTTTACAGAAAGAAAGTTTTGTAAGCACTAGATATTCCTTCAGTCCATTTTATGATTGTTGATAAGTGAATACTAATCACTGATATTATCTAGTTGGATTGTAAACTTCATCAAAGTTGGCAGTGTAAGCTCATGAGTATAAGGAGGCCTTTCTCTATCATGGCAGTGATGCCATGCCATTCTAACAATGTAAATCCTTGATTCAAGAAGACTGGTCCATCTTAGTGCAAAGCAATTCTATCATGACAGTGATGCCATTCTAACAAACAAGAGGGTCACAGATTCTAACAATGTAATGCATCCTTGATTCATTAGAATTTCGACTGGATCCATCTTAGTGCAAAGCAATTACATGCTAGAACTTTTTGCAATAAAATTGTTTGACATTGCAATTGGGGCATAACGAACTTCCAATCTGAGTACAGCTCGATACCTGCCATTGTGGGAAAAAGGACACAAAATTCTTTGTACGAGGCAAAGGAACCTAATCAAACAAGCCAGAAACAAAGTCGTCATCCTTGGCTGCTCCTCCACTCCTTCCTTCTTTTTTCCTTCCTTTGCTGGAGCAGCGGCATGGCTGCGGCAAATTTGCTTGGATCCTGAAAATCACTGAAAATTTATATCTTGCCAAAAGACAACACGCATGGAATAGACAGACTCAAGACAAACGGAACAAGAACACCTGTGTGCTACCTTGAGGTGATCCTTGACTTGCTCAACCAGAGAGAGAATAATCAGTAGACACTGCAACACTGAAGACATTCTTATAGCCACTGATGACCATTTGAGGTGCTGCCGCAACTAGGGTTTGAGATAGCCAATGACACAGAGGACCTTGGAGAGCTCAGTAGCAGACCGCTGGACAAGATCCTCCTCAGTCAAGTCAAGAACCTCCGGACTGAAGAACAGATCCATTCTCCTAAACCGTGATGACAACAAGTCAGGACTGATGATTTCTACAGATGCCCTTGTATTTGCGGGGATGCTCGGCACCTGAGAGAAAAGGGGACGTCTGAGTACCCATTTTTTTTTTGCCCAGAAGAAAACTTGTTGGACATGATTCTGCTTGTCTTATTCTACCTGGAAGAAGGAAAGTCTGAAAAGGGTCGAGTCCGCGACTCCGGTATTGCCCGGTGGAACCAGCACGTCAATGGGGGTAATGAGACCAGCACAAGCAGGAGCTCCCACCTGTTCAGCTAAGCATGAACAAAATTAGCACACGAGCAGAATCAATTAGTTGCCTTAGAAAGCATGAGTCAATATAGGATTATTCATAATGGAAAAAGGTAACTCTTATCTTAATCATACTAGGTCGAGGACATTTGCCAATCGACGATCAACTTGTCGAAAGGTCCATAAAAAGAAACCCAAAGATGCAAATCCAAAAAGTCAACAATTGATAATTGGTCCAGAAAACTTCCAAAGGAGATTGAGAATGATGTGTGTTAATTGCCAGTCCCTGATGTGATGTTAAGCTGATGAAGATGCTCAAAGTGCAAGCTTTCCACCATGCTCAACAGAACCACGATTGCAAATTATACGAACTTCTTATGGTCTCTTGATCAGACATAAATAGAAAAAGAATAAACACAAAATCCCCACGGAAGAAATGGCCTCGATTAGGTGCGAAGATCAAAATCTCATTTATTTTTATAGGCTGAGGAGAACAACTTTCTGAATGATTTCATGGCAAGCGAGATGAATGCAAAAGAGGATTATATGGCAGGCAAGACTTTTATAACTTTCGAAACATATAGCTTATATTTGGGAGCCTCTTCACGCACTTCTTTCAAGTCACCCTTCGTGAAGATCAGCGCCACATTTCCCTGAGTCAATCGGCCTTTCCAGTGTAAAGCATTAAAATTTGCTGTGTGAAACCATAGTGGCACGATGTACTGATTTGGGCGACAACTCTAGAAGATGATAGTAGATAATAGTTACACTCTGTGTCATCGTTTCTCACACTTTCTCTTGCAACTGCTCTGAAGACTAGATAAAATCCTATTGACTGAAAATCTCGCTCTTTCCAAATATCAAAGAACTCAACACGCACCATTCGAAAGATAACATTGTCCGAGTTCGACTGCAGACACGCCGATAAAATGCTGGAAAAGGTTGCGATTTCCTTCTATCACATCGTTTTTTTTTTCCTTCGTTACTCTCTCTCTCCTCTCATCGTTTTCTTTGGTTCCTTTATGCCTTATAGGATGATAATGGCTCATAGCCGTTTGCTAGCCACTCGTCACCAACCTGCTTTCTTCTCTCCCTGGCTGGCGAGCAACACCGACACTCGTCCATGCCCGTCATCATCATCGTTCAGCCAGAATTGGTCGGCGTTCGGAGACTGAGATGGGTGAAGCCAAATCTGGACAAGCGGCTTGCAAGCGATGCCGACGCTTGTCCACGGCCGTTGTCAGCGTCGTTGGGCAAAATACGTGCGGCTTGGTAAACGAAAGCGACTCCGCCAGTGGCGATAGTGGGGGAGGCATGGAGGTCAATCTTAGAGGAAGGGGATGATGAGATGGGTTTTTCAAGCATAAGGGATTGGAGGCTGGCACGGGAGAACATGATGTCGAAGTAGGGCAACTCCTTAGTGGTCATCGAACGAATAACTGGAGGCGGCGACGATGATGGCGACAGAGAGGCAGGAGTTGGAGGCATTGTACGTGTAGCGGCCATTGTTGTTTCACATAGCGAGCTTAGAGAGGGAGAGAGAGAGAGAGTGAGAGAGGCGACAGAGGAGAGAGATTAAGTTAAAAAATTTGACAAATATACTCATCATGCATATATTATAGATATATGACGACGTGACAAAATAGGACTATTCAATATTTTCTTACTGCGGATGGTTTTGGGGTGAGAGCTAAAAGCATCATGGTGGGCCAGCATCAATCTCCATTTTTATTCCTTTGAGGTTCGAGATCAAAGCCTTTTTGTCTTTGTCAGAAGGTTCGAGGTTACCCCGGTTGGTCAATTTTTGTCGCCACGCTCAGCTCAGCCTTTCCGTCTCTTTGGGCCCTTCTACAGCATAGCGGGGCCCACGAGATCCTGGACAGCATTTGACTTTTAGTGCGGCACATGGGAACCCTGAAGCACGTGAAGCCTGCGTTTTGTCCTTAGCCCCTCCTCGCAGGATCTCTCCCGTTGACCGACTGGCGGCGCTTAATTTAATACTCCTTTTACATGTAAGATTAGGCGCTCCACTCCAGGGCACTTCCTGAAACATACTTAGATCTGAAATAACTCGATCTTTAAATTGCTGATTGTACGTGGCATAAGAATGACCAATGTGTTAAGAACTACGAAATTTTCCCAATTGATCGCTTAATAAAATGTCTGCGGAAAAGCGCTTTAACTCTTTCATCTGAACACACAAATCTTCTGGGCCATAATTGTCGAGGCAAGAAGCCAGCCCAAGCCCAAGACTGAGCCCAAGGTTCCGGAAAGTGGGCCTGCGGATAGTAATTCCCACGACCGCCACGGAAGCACCACGTCACGCAAGGCAAGGCGAGATCTCATCATCTGCCCGTTCAAAAACACAGCCTTTCCACTGTCAAGAGTTTCTAGAAACCGTACGCAGGACAGCGAGAGAGGCTGCGCGTCTCTGTTTGAATTCCTCTACCTCTCTCTCCTCTTTTTCTTCCGTGTCTCTGTCTATCTCTCCCGCCGACACCGGAATGGCTCTGAAGACTCCCATGGAAACCCTAGCCGTTGCGCCCCGCCAGCTCCCTCCGCTCCCCATGTCGCGCCCCGTCGCGGCCTCCGTCGATTTCGGCGGCGGAGTCTCCAGCTCCCTCGCTCTGTTCAGCTCCAGCTCGCGCTCGCGCTCGCGCTTCCCCGCTCTGCGATGCTCGGCTCAGCCCTCTCCATCATTAGGTCCGTCTCCATTCCTTTCATGTTCGCAGGAGGAGCGGTTTTGTCTGTCGCGATCGTTTTTTTTTGTGATTGCATTGCTTGGGAATCGGTAGGCGGAAGTAATGGAAGAACGCGAATGTGGACGCTTTCGTCTTTTCACGATGGTTTCCGTCGCTGTGAGTGCTTATAAAAATAGCTGAGTAATGGATCCGTCAGTTGAATGAACTCGAGCTTTGTTCCTTGGAAATGCTAATTTAGGTAGAAAGCGACAAGAGGTTTTGAAACTGTGGATCCTTTATGCTATGAATTATTAGCAACTGAATTGCTCGACTAATTGAATCTGGGTGACTACTTAACTCTCAAATGAGGTGATCTGCTTATTTGATTTGGCCGAGGTTAGATAGTGGTTCAGTACTGATGGGTTTTTCCGTATAATGAAAGAGAAATATATGTGTTTTTCTGCACTTTGTGATTTTTGACATTTAATTTTTAGTTGACCAGTCAGCAAAGTTCCAAGAAGCTGCCAAGAAGGGCAATTTGGTTCCCTATACAGATGTATTTTCTCTGATCATCTCACTCCGGTGCTTGCTTACCGGTGTTTGGTGGAGGATGACAGAGATGCTCCTAGTTTTTTGTTCGAGTCTGTTGAGCCGGGTTTGCAGGTTTCTAGCATTGTAAGTCTTCATCACCTTTTCTTTTCTTCACCTATTCCGATCCACGCAAAATGTGTATTCCTTGGATTTAGTTTGTAGTTATTTGTCATCTATGTGAGGAGAGCATAATTGTTTTTCCTGTTTTGTGCTCATTCTGCTGTAATATTGTTTTAGGGAAGGTACAGTTTTGTTGGAGCTCAGCCAACTATTGAGATTGTGGCTAAAGAGAATATGGTAACAATCATGGACCACGAGGAGGGGTCCAGGACGGAGGAAATCGTGGAGGATCCAATGGTTGTTCCTCGTAGAATTATGGAGGGATGGAAACCCCAGATGATTGATGAACTTCCAGAAGCATTTTGCGGTAAGAAACTTGATACGATGGTTTTAATCTGCTGATATTCATATTGTTTTGCTTTATTGCAGCTTCATTTCTTCTATGCAAAACTTACTGACCAAGGTTGTTATCATTTTGAAACTATTTTGTCCAAAGTGATAATGGATTTTGAATTGGACTATTCAACTTTTTCATGATATCAAAGTCCTATTTCTTTTCATTATTTAAGAACTATTTTTCCATCTCTTATCTGCAAATAACAAACTCCTCTTGGATCAGGTGGATGGGTTGGTTATTTTTCATATGACACGGTGCGCTATGCGGAGAAGAGAAAACTACCATTCTGTAGTGCCCCATCAGATGACAGAAATCTACCTGATGTTCATCTAGGCCTTTATGATGATGTTATTGTATTTGATCATGTGGAGAAGGTACATTCACTTTGTTCACAGAGCATCTTTCAGTCAAAATTCGATTCTGTGCGTGCTTCTATTCTTTTGGTGTGAGAGCACCTTCTGTAGCTGAAAATTCTGAATAAAGAAATTGGAAGACATGAACTTAAAAATATTCATGCATGGTGACTTTCAATGTGAGAGTTCAAATTGTTGAGTTTTTTTCTCTAAATCACAAATAAGTGATACTCCATGAAAAATGTGATAGAACATGTGCATAACGATATACAACTGATAATTCTGTCACTGATTCAATGTCCTTGATTTTTCATTTCGTTTCCCTGCCACCAGAAAGCTTATGTTATTCATTGGGTTCGATTAGATCAATATCCTTCAGTCGATGAGGCGTTCAATGATGGAATGAATCGATTGGAGACTTTAGTAGCTAGAGTACATGATATAGATCCGTAAGTAATCTTCTTTTTACATGCTAAATGAAGTACTTTTTATTATGATCAAGCAGAAAGTAAAGTACTATTAATTGGCCTGCTAAAGCTTGATCTGCGATTTCAAATTTCAGTCCAAGACTGCCGGCTGGTTCAATAAAGCTATTCACTCACCTGTTTGGTCCAAAGTTGGAGATGTCAAGTATGACAAGTGAGGAATATAAGAAGGCGGTGCTGCAGGCTAAAGAACATATTCTGGCTGGTGATATCTTTCAGATTGTGTTGAGCCAGCGCTTCGAACGAAGAACATTTGCAGACCCATTTGAAGTCTATAGAGCATTGAGGATTGTTAATCCAAGCCCCTATATGGCTTATTTACAAGTGTGCCTTCCTTTTCATAAGCTCGTTTTATAGTAAGAGTTATTGTGGAAGCTGAATAAATGTTTTTCATTTGGTTTAGGGAAGGGGTTGCGTACTTGTTGCTTCAAGTCCAGAAATTCTTACGCGGGTGAAGAAGGTAAATATGAGAATAGCTAAGCAATTTTCCTTTAGACTTTTAATTGGCATCTTCTTTCATACCCTCCTTTTGCTTGCACCCAGAATTTAAGAGTTTCTTGGTAATTTTTCCTTCATGACAGAAAAGGGTTACTAATAGACCTCTTGCTGGGACTGTTAGAAGAGGGAAGACGCCAAAGGAAGATTTGATGTTAGAGAAAGAGCTTTTGAGTGATGAAAAGCAGTGTGCTGAGCACATTATGCTGGTGGACTTAGGTAGAAACGATGTTGGAAAGGTTTATTGCTTCGCCTTCTTTGTTGTTTTATTCTCGAATTTTGTTTTTTACAGGATAAGGCATTCTAGTGTTCGGATATTGCTCCTTTCTTTGGTGATACTTCCGGTTAGTCAACTTTGATAAACTTCCAAAGCCATCTAGTATTATGCATAATCAGTGTGCCGTTGACAATGCATACCTAGTATGTGGTCCCTTTAGTGGACTTGTGTCTTGGTGCACATGGGAGCACTCATCTTCATTTTCTCATCACCTTTTAACTGTGGATGAGATTTGCAGACTTGTGGCAGATATTGCCTCTTGAGTTCTCTCACCCATGTTCATGATTTGTATCAAATCCACCCGCAAAATATGACAAAATTTTCATACTCGCGCCTATGTTGAAGTGCCATTTGGCTTTTATTGTTTAGGTTATAAAAAATTGACCCATGTTGAACATGTCATTCCTGATGCTTACCAAGATATTTCTCATGCATGTCTACTTGGTTTTTGTTTGCTAGACAGTTAGTGTTCTGCTTAGTGAATTTCATGAGTGACCTGTAACAAGAACGGAAAAAAGGAAAATTTTACATTGATCCTGCTATTTTTGGTGATGAGTTTTGTAATCTTTGTACTATTAGCTTATTTATGCATGGAGATGACACCCTTGTTTTTTCAGGTATCTAAACCTGGTTCTGTCAAGGTTGAGAAGCTCATGAATATCGAGCGCTATTCTCATGTGATGCACATAAGCTCTACGGTAATTGTTCTTTTGAATTTGTCTCCCATGAGGATTGCTGAAGAAAAAGTCTTCCTATATTTTTACGTAATTAACACAAGAGGAACTAGTTAAATAGCATTTTCATTATAGTTTTTTGTTGAAAGATGGAAAATTGAATTAAAGGCTTGGTTAGGTCGATGTGATACTAAGCTATCTATTTATAATAAAGCCAAAAAGCCAAAATTGCAATATCACCCTTATTGTCTCCATACGTGAAATAATAAAGGACATAGACCAGTATACCCCTATCAGCCAAATACTCTCAACACATGCTTAACTTGACTAAAACATGGTAAAATGATTTAACCTCTAGCTCTTTAGTGAATATGTCAGCGAGTTGGTCACTAGACTTAATAAAGGGCATACAAACTAAACCACTTTCCAACTACTCATTGATAAAGTGACGATCAATCTCCACATGTTTCGAGCAATCATGCTATACAAAACTGTGAGCAATACTAATGGCAATCTTATTATCTCAATATAGTATCATAAGAACATGAATAGATACAACCGGATTTTCAAGTAATCCTTTAAGCCATAACAGTGCACAAACTTCCTGTGCTATGGCATGAAACTCTTCTTTAGTAGTAGAATAAGCAACTACATTTTGCTTTTTACTACACCAAGTCACAAGATTTCCTCCTAAGAAAGTATAATACCCAGAAATAGACTTTCGTTCAAGGGATCCAGCCCAATCAGCATCTGTATAGGCTTCAACTTTCAAGCCATCATGAGGAGACAAAAGAATCCCTTTTCTAGGGGCAGACTTCAAATACTAAAGGTTCCAAAGAATGGCACCCATATGAGTAGAGTATGGATCATGTATAAATTAACTCACTAAACTCATGGCAAAAGTAATATCAAGTCGGGTGTGAGACAAATAAATCAACTTGCCCATTAATCGTTGATAACAACCTATGCTAGATCACTATCCTTTTCTTGAAAACGAGTGTTGGCCTCGGTAGGTGTATCGGAGGGATGACATCCCATCAAGGACATACTTCCTTGGGGATAGAAAGATATTTTTTGAAAATTTGGCCAATGTCAATCTCGAGAAAGTTATGGAGCTTTCCAAGATTCTTTATCTCAAACTCTTGTCCAAGAAACTTTTTCAGTAGGTTGATCTTATTGTTATCATTCCTTGTGACAACAATATTGTCTATGTAGACAATGAGAATAGTGACTTTGGCATTTGATCTTTTCACAAATAAAATATGATCAGCATTACTTTGTTTATACCCAATGGAAACTATAGCTTTTTAAAACCTACCAAACCAGACTCAAGGTGGCTGCTTCAAACCATAAAGTGTACGTTTTAGCTTACATACTTTGAGTTTTATCACAAGAACAACCTAAAGGAATCTCCATATACACTTTTCTTTAAACTCTCCATGAAGAAAGGCATTTTCACATCTAACGATTGAAGATCCCATCCTTGGTTAACAGCACAATAAAGTAGAACTCAAATGGTATTCAACTTGGCAACAGGAGCAAAAGTTTCTTGATAATCAACCCCATAAGTCCAAGTAAATCCCTTTGCCACCACTGTGCTTTATATCTGTCCAAAGTACTATCCATCTTCTGTTTGACCACAAACACCCATTTGCATCCTACAGGTTGTTTCCCAAGAGGATGTGCCATTTTTCTTCAAGGCATGCATCTCCTCCACCATTGCTAACTTCTACTTCTCATTTGCAAAAGCTTCTTGCCAATTCTGTGGAATGGAAACAGAAGATAGAGAAGACACAATAGTATAATAGGAGCTAGACAAAGAGTCATATGAGACAACATGGGATATAGAGTGTTGAGTACATGTTTTAGTACCCTTTTGAAGTGCAATAGGAAGATTAGAAGGAGAAACCTAACCATAAGGAGTAGAATAATCTGGTTCTGGAAATGAGGACCGAATAGACAATGTATCAGTGATCTTAACTTGAGTGTTGGTAGTGGGATCCCTACAATGATATGTCTTCAATGTCTCCCCCTGAAGTGGTTTTTTGTTATCTCCCCCTGAGGTACTGTACTATCCTCTTCCTATATTGCATTGTTGTCCTCTTGAGAAGGAGAACTATCAAAGACTATTGGAGAAAGAGGATAACTAATATCCTCAATAACATTTAAAATGGGAAACACCTCTACACTAGGACATTCCCTTGAAGAGGTGGAGCAGAATAATAGAAATTACACTTGTGAAAAATCACTTCCATAGGTACAATGGTGTGCCTAGACGGAGGATGATAACACTTATAACCCTTATGAGTAGCTGAATACTGAAGCGAAAATGCAGTGGAGACCACAGGGTGCCAAGTCCTTTTTTCTCCATAGAGTGTTAGAAGAAAGACATTCTTGTTACAAAACTTAAGGTAAAGTGTGTAAGTTAAAACACGCAAGTTGGATTACAAGCTGCATGTGGAATTTTGACTACGCACATTCAAGTGAAATCTTTTACCACACACCTTCATGTAAGGGACAAGTGGCTTTGACACCATGTTGAAAGACAAAATTGAACTGAATGTTTGGTTAGGTCGACGTAACCCCAAGCTATCAATTTATGATGTAGCCAAAAAGCCAAAATTACAACATCACCCTTATTGCCCCCATATATGAAATAATAAAGGAAATAGACAAGTACACCCCTATCAGCATATACTCTCAACATTTTCTTTGGTCTGTTTGTAGTGTCTTTAACTCGTAACTTATTTAGTGTTTGAAATTTGATTTTATCTAGTTCTGACCTCCCTGAGTTTTTAGAAACCCATTGCTGTGAACTTTTATGATCAAATGCAATCATGTCAAGTTTTTCCAGAATTTATCAACATGATATTAAATTTCTATGTTTTGGGGTGAAAGTCAATATGTAA
Source organism: Eucalyptus tenuipes (assembly GCA_014182365.1). Classification (NCBI taxonomy): domain Eukaryota; kingdom Viridiplantae; phylum Streptophyta; class Magnoliopsida; order Myrtales; family Myrtaceae; genus Eucalyptus; species Eucalyptus tenuipes. Next base: position 21,848,410 of record CM024538.1, on the reverse strand, counting down.
CTTGCTGTTTGAATCACATTGGATGCATCCTGCAATTTTTAACTGAACTTCTGCTCTTTTCTCCCTCTTAGTTTTATCTCGCTGTGATAATTTACTCTTATAATAGTGTATATGGGGTACTTCTTTTGCACCTTGATAACAAAGGAATAAATTATTTATTGACTTCTGCTTGCCTTTCAGGTCACTGGGGAGTCACTTGAAAATCTATCCGGCTGGGATGCTTTGCGTGCAGCGTTGCCTGTTGGAACTGTTAGTGGTGCACCAAAGGTTTGCTTCTGACCTATCAGTAATTTTTAATATCCAGGTTGCTTTTCCTTGGTACTATATTGGAATTTCAATTGTTCAGTTTGCTTACAAAGGTGTAGTCGATCTTCATGCATAAGTAAAGATGAGAATACGACAGAAAACTGACTTTATTATGTGGGAGCTATGCATTGATCTATTGACTACTTTCAGATTCTTGGCATATGTAACTATTGATGAGTTACTTTAATAGAGCTCCTACAACTTTTCATATAGTAAAAAAGAATTAATTGGAGACCACCTGTTTGGACATTACATTTGGCTTGAGCCTTTTTTTTTTTTTTTTTTTTTTTTTTGGGGGGTGGAGGAGGTGGTGGGGGAGGGGGAGGGGGCGTGGGGTTTTCCTAAGAGCTTGGGTGGGGTTTGTCGGGCTTGAGAAAACCATGCATATTGTGGAGGAATGTTTGATGTTTGAAATACCTCTTAAATTTCTCCATTAACCATCTTGCCTACTACTATTGGATGAAACGGTTCAACATAATTTTCTATGTGCTAAAAGTTGATGCATCTTTTCAGGTAAAGACATCTCGGTATATTTCCATGATATTGTGCAAGTATAATCTTAAAATCCTGTTTATTAGAAAAGGGGAAAACACATTATATATCACTTGCTGTCATGTTACTCAGTTGCTCATCCTTTACGTATAGGTGAAAGCCATGGAGTTGATTGATCAGTTGGAGGTCACCAGGCGTGGGCCCTATAGTGGTGGATTTGGAGGCATTTCATTTTCGGGTGACATGGACATAGCGCTTGCTTTGAGAACCATTGTTTTCCCAACTGGAATCCGCTACGACACAATGTACTCGTACAAGGACATGAACAAGCGTCGGGAATGGGTTGCTCACCTTCAGGCTGGTGCAGGTATCGTGGCTGACAGTGATCCGGCTGATGAGCAGAGAGAGTGCGAGAACAAGGCTGCTGCTCTTGCCCGTGCTATTGATCTTGCTGAGTCGTCTTTTGTTGATAATTGACTTTAGAGTCCTGCTGTAAGATAGCTGTTGATTTTTTCAATCCACCCCGTTCTCAAGCAAAATTTGTCAGTTGGGACACTTTTGCTTGCTGTATGGACAAGATTTTTGAAACGGTCTCAATTAGGAGTGAGTATGGTTCCAAGTAGAACTTGAAACTTGAGAACCGGATCAATGAGAACTTGCCCGATTCTAGCTTCTAAGGTATGCATGGTAGATTTGAAGTTTCAAAATTACATATTGTATTAATTGGTAGGTTTCAAATTCTAGGTTAGTGGAATCTACAAATTAGAACTTGATATAAGTTTCCCATGTTTTTCTTGGTCTATCTCTATGTGCAATTTTGTGGTATTCCATGATGTTTATTGATAAGTGTATAATTTGGAATCACAGGTCCGGGCTTTTAGAGATTTTATTTTATGACTAAAATTTTTATTTGGTTAATGTCTAATATTTTTCATGTATATAAATATAAGTTATGATCAGTGAGTTGTAATAGTAAGTAGCGGTTATTAGTTGTAATAAACTATAATCTTTCAATTATAATAAAAGTGAAACTTGGGTAGATCTTGGAATTTGAAACATGGTAGGTTCTAAGTTTCAGGGTATGTAGGGTAAGTTAAATCTTTCAGAAAATGAGGAATTTATTTTAACAAATACGTTCTGGATTTCAAGTGGGATCTATACGGAATTTGGAATCACTTATTCCTAATCTTAACTAATCTCAGGAGAGATGTTCTTTTAAATCTCAATTTTAGGAGTAGGGGCTTCATGCTAAGGGAAAAAAACAAAAAACAAAAACAAGTGATTGACAGTGTGGTGCTTGCTTTTTGAATGTTTATCTCCTGAAATTACCTATTGAGCTCAGGCTCTTGGAAGTCGGCTTTGGCGATTAATACGTAGCAGCCGATGAAATATTTCATTTCATACTATATCGTCTTTTCACAATTTTAGGAAAGTCAGATTTCATTGCCACACCAAGCTATGCAGAATAGCCGAATCCACCACAGATCAACATGTGGGTTGGAATAAACACAAACGAGTTCCTGGGAGGTGCAGTTAAGAAAAGAAAAACTACACATGCTTCCAAGAACTTTATAAAACCTAAGAAAATCGAACGAGCCCGGTTATTGCATTATTGAGAGAGCTGAGGATAAGAAGTCTCACGTTTAAGTTGTTAATGGCCTTCGACACTCTGCTTTGACCGCGAAGGAAACCAACTTAACCAGCTGGCCTATTGAAAGGACAACAGATGAATTATTAATCTTTCACTGGGGACCTACATTGGATCAACAACTTCTTTCACTTCTTTGGCGTTCGACTAATATCATGGGGCCTAGCCCAACCAACGTTCACCAACGGAAGGCGACTCTGCCAGCAAGCTTTGAACTAGGATTTACGAATCGCATGAAAGACACGAGAAAGTTATCTCGGAAGCATTAAAAATAATGCATTGAGATAACAATTTGTGTACTTAGTGTAGCGCAAGGGTCCCAATTGTTTATATAGCCCAAGTGAGCATAATATCAAGATAAATATTAGCCCTGATTCAAATTTGCACAAATTGAGCTATCAAAATCCTGGTTAAACTACGTTTGAGTTTGAATCACTGGGCAAAATCTGCGTAGAGATTAATTAAGAAAGCTATCTCAGACACATTCAAAAATATCGCATTGAGATAAAAGTTTGTGTTCTTATAGCACAGTGGTTCCAATTGTTTTATAGCCTAAGTGAGCCTAATATCAAGGCAAATACTCGGATACGCACAAATCGAATCCATTATGACCAAGCCTCGATCCATCATGATGAGCCTCGCACAAAATATCAAAGCTTCTCCCAAGCCAAATACTGGTGACCTTCACACACAAATCGAATCCATGTTTTATGAGCTAGGGAGGCAAGTATGGGATTAGGGCGGTTCTCCCGCCTTTACCTCCATTGAGCAATTTAAGGACCTGCTCAGGTCCGCAATGAATCTATTATGACCAACGATTACGTTGATCCATCATGATGGGCTTCTGTTTGACTGGTCGCACAAAATATCAGAGCTTCTCCTCTCACTATCTTGGAGATGTTCTTCCTGGAGACGTGAGTGTTAAAAAGTGTGAGGAATTTCATCATAATTTATTTTAAAAAGTAATTACGTGCAGTTAAACGCAATAAATTTTGGGCATAATCGATGTGAAAAATATCTGAGCCCATCCGCGATTACATAATTAATGGAAGTCACGTTTATTTCTCGATAGAGTCCCTTGTTTTCTAGAGAACAGCTTTCCAAGAAAACGCAAAACGACGCGGAGCTGCCCTGACGAGTGACGACGAGAGGGATATATTTATAGTAGTGTCGTACAAGCACAGGCAACTCATGACTCATGAGCAGCAAAAGATTCTTCAAACGCCAGCGTCGCGTTTTAGATAAGGACTCGCTCTCTCTCTCCCTTCCTCCGTTGCCACGCTCGCAAGGACAATACAAAATCTATTATCCAATTCCGATAGCCTTGTTATAAGCGAGAGACAGAGAGGCTTATCATGCGTTAATACCATTTTACGTGTACCGCCTTCTTCCGAAGAGTGTCGGCAGGCGGGCCTCCCTAGAACCTCAAAACCGGGTATCTCCTCCTATTCCACCGCCCGTTGGTTTCCCCGGTGAATTATTGATGTGCAATCTTGAAATCAAAGTCCTTTGATTTTCCTCGAATTTCCAAACCTCGTTCGGTTCTGGATGAATCGAAAATACCCTCTTTCGTCTTCGAGTCCTGGAGGCTTCCCAGTTCATGCTGCTGGTTTTTTCTTTTTTGGCCTTGTATACACGTAATCACGAGGTTTCCTTATACACTCTTTTGATTGGCCGGGAATCAGTCTATGAGCGTTTTGTGATCTTTATTCTTGTTCCTTTTGATGTAACATCGGGCTGCACTGGGGAACTGACTGGACTTTCCTCAGAGTTAAAGATTAATCAGAAACTTGAACGTCCTTGATTGATATGTCATATGTGCGCCGCGACTACTCAGGAAGAACAAACTGTTACGGACTTTGTTTGACGGACTTTGTTTGACGGCTGTCGGCATGCCCCGTGTGGGATCATACCTCATTGTGATTTTCTCTCCTTTCCTTTGTAGCGGAGTGATCGTCGAATGTTTACCTCAACATTTAAGACTTTCGGTCTTGTCTTTGATTAGTTGTCTGAATTTCTTTCAAAGAATGGATACGTAATGAGTCCCACTTAAGTATTCTCCACCAGCCACAGCAACTTTCGATGATGTAGTAGTTTGAGTTTGAGCTTGTTCCTGGAAATGAGTTTCAACCTCATCATGTGTTAAGCCATTCTCACTTTATGGTATGGTGCGGGATCCTTGTTCGTAGTATGTGGTGACAGTCGATACAAGATAATGTCGCGTTAATTTGAGGCTTGTAGGAGATCTAGACGAGGGCATGGCAGGGGAATCTGATTGCGTTAAGTCGCCTGGGGGGAAGGGCTCTGCATTCAATCTTGCTCCTTTGTCGATTTGACCAGGGCTTCCTTCTTAACGAAGCGAAACCTTGCACCACAAATTTTTTTTTACAGTTAATCGATTGGTTACGGACTCCACATATAACGCTGCTTGTCTTCCAATTATTGTTAAAGAAATATGCTTGACAAACTATATGAGCTTTCTTTTAAGCAGCTACACCCCATAAGCTGATTTCTATGTTCTTGCAGTTTCTTTTGGCCCACTAGCTGGCTGACGGCGAATTTGGCTTGCAGGCATGTCAACTGTGAAGATTTATATTGTGTAAGCGTGTCAATCTCTCTCTTCCCTCTCCTTTGCACTGATGCATATTGGTGAAATCATGCGTAATGAGTTTTGACTTGCCTATGTTATCTTTCCTTCCTTCCCTTAACTATGAATGTTTATTGAAGGTACTATTCCTTACACGGGCATGTGGAGATTATGGCACGAGAAGTGCAGCGAGGCGCTAATACTGTTCAAGGTGTTGAAGCGACACTTTGGCAGGTTTTTGCCATTCAACAAATGATTGCCTCGAAAATACTGAATTTCGATTTTCTGCCAATCATTCAACTGATGGAATGAAACAGGTACCCGAAACGCTCTCTGATGTGATACTGCAAAAGATGAAGGCCCCCACTAAAGCAGATGATGTGGCAGAGATCAGGCCAGAACAGCTTTTGGAGGCTGATGGGTTCATATTTGGGTTTCCTTCTCGATTTGGTGTCATGGCGGCACAATTTTAGGCGTTCTTCGACGCCACGCACGAAATATGGAAGACTCAAGCACTAGCAGGCAAGCCTGCAGGAATCTTCTGGAGCACTGGTTTTCATGGAGGTGGCCAAGAGCTTACCGCGTGAGTGCATCTCTTCTTCCAATTCACTTCTTGAGAATTTGATGGTGCAGCGATCCATAGAATATTTATGTACAGCATTAAATCTTGAGTACCTAGCTAATGCAGGCGTGTTTGCTTGTGCTCATTTATCTCTTTCCGATTCACTTCTTGAGAATTTGATGGTGCAGCGATCCATAGGATTTTTATGTACGGCATTAAATCTTGAGTACCTAGCTAATGCAGGTGTGTTTGTTCGTCCTTGCAGATTAACCGCTGTTACGCAACTAGCACATCATGGAATGATATATGTTCCTCTTGGATACACGTTTGGTACTGGCATGTTTGAGATGAACGAGGTCAAAGGCGGCTCTTCTTATGGTGCTGGAACGTATGCAGCTGATGGGTCACGGCAACCCACAGAACTGGAACTAAAGCAGGCTTTTCACCAGGGGAAGTATGTTGCTGAAATAGCTAGGAAGCTCAAACGCCCAAACCCACAGACCTAATCACAAAGCAAGCAGCTGTACATTTGAATGGTGGAAATTATTTCGAAAATTCAAGTACAGGGTATAGTTGACATAAACTGGCAAGTGTGACATTTCATGGCGATTCAAGCACAAGCCCCGCCATCTGAAGTAACACAGTGACAATGCGGGGGCATTTCGGAAAGCTTGTTTTGAATCACGAGATGTGAAGAAACGGCACCACTTCTTACCTTTTATCATTGTTCTACCCTTTCCCTGATTTGGATCAGAGACATTATTAAGTAATCTCATAGTTTTTGGGTTTGTGTGATTGAACGATCAGTTGGGATAATTGATTTAGGAACGGTTCCTGGATCAGACAGGATTACCTAATTCATGAGGATGTGATTCAATCACATGTTTACGCTGCCTATCGCCATGGATTCCTTGTTGCTTCTTCAACGAGTCTGAGATATTAGTCATTCGATCAATGCGACGGCTTATATCGATGTACTTAAAGCCGAGGGAACAACTTTGCCATTTAGAATGGATGTTCCAGCTTATAAACAAGAACCTGATTCACTTAAATCAGATCATTAGTCCAGTTAAAAAAGAAGAACGAAAGAAAACTAAGTCTGATTCACAAAGCAGATAGGGGCAAGTGAACATATTCTTCCCCCATTTCAGTTCTTGTGTACAAACCAGGTAACCAGTCCACTCATCATCGTAACTCCACCATGAACAAACGCTATTCAACCTTCACCGGCAACAACTGCACATGATCAAGAGGCGGTATCTCTGGGTATCCCCCACCCCGGTTCGCAGCAACAGAGATAATTGCACCAGAACAAAAACTTCGACAGAGCCTTCTTCCTTGCGGGTCTCTCAACAATTTGTGTCGGGATAAACGAGGTAGTAAGAGCGTTAGTAGTTTCCTCGACGTGGCTCTTTTTTTTTTTTTTTAAATTATGGATTAGTATCTTGACGCTAACTTTGCAAGGAGATCATACCGCGTTCAGGAGAACATTAAAGAAAAAAAAAAGATCATTCCTGTTCTCACTTGAATGACTGAGGCCTCAATGCATATAAATGATGCCACTAATTATGTCAAAAAAAACTACTAACTACAGTTATATAAAAAGTTAAATGGGAATTCACTATTTACATTATAAAGTTAGTAATCATGTATAGTTCTTATTCTTCTACTTAAAAAAAAACGAGCTTAACAGAGAAATTACAGTTTTTTGAATGTGTAAAAATTTACTTCTCCATTTTAAACTCATTTGTTATGGCTGTGGAGAACCTACGAACAACATATAGGTTGAAAGTCGCTTATGATTCATGAAAAATACATTAGTGGCTGGTGTAATTTTTCAACGGAAAAGGTTATTAATCATAGTAATGAAATTATCTAGCATATAATTAATTACTTGTTGTCTTATGGAAAAATTACCACCAAATAGCGTGGTGCGGAAAAGTTACTATTTACTAAACGGTTGAAAATTTACCTTTATTTTTCCGTGCAAAGTTAGTAATCTTATTTAAATAAAATTATTGATTGATATATATACTTAAAAATCCTTAAGCACGGTTTCAATAAAAACTCGTTTTTTTTTTTTCTTTTAACAACGAAACGACATCGTTCCAGCGGCCGAGTTGACGAATGATCAACTGACAATTCCGCGCAGGAAGACAACGCAGCCCCTCGCTCGATCGAACAACAACCCTTCTGCAAATCTCTCTCCCTCTCTCTCTCTTCTTTCTCTCTCCTTTGACCGTCGCGAGGATGGAGAGCCTGTGGCGAGCGGCGACGTTCCAGGCCCCGGACCCCGACGACTACGCCGGCGTCGAGTTCTGGGCCGAGCCGGAGCGGGCCGGCTGGCTGAGCAAGCAGGGCGACTACATAAAGACGTGGCGCCGCCGCTGGTTCGTGCTCAAGCAGGGGAAGCTCCTCTGGTTCAAGGACTCCAACGTGACCCGCCTCTCCGAGCCCCGCGGCGTCGTCTCCGTCGGCCGGTGCCTCACCGTCAAGGGCGCCGAGGACGTCCTCAACAAGCCCTTCGCCTTCGAGGTCTCCACCAACCAGGACACCATGTTCTTCATCGCCGACTCGGAGAAGGAGAAGGAGGAGTGGATCAACTCGATCGGCCGGTCGATCGTGCAGCACTCGCGGTCGGTGACCGAATCGGAGGTGGTCGATTACGATAGCAAGCGGTAGTGCCTGTAATCGCTCCTTCCCTTCCCCGCCCCCTTGCTTGTACATTAGGTATAGGTTTTCTGAGATCCGTCTCAGGAATTTGTGTGTGTGTGTTTATAGTCGGTGGTTCTCGTTTCTGACTGCTTCACGCAGAAACCCGGATTATCACGCGTCCAATGTAAGGTGTCGATTTTGCATGTTTTGTTTTGATATGTCGTCTTTTTTATTGCTATTTCTGTTGAATTTAGTGCAATTCGGTCCCCTCTGGATATAGATATGGCGATCACCTTCTGATTTCTGCCAATGAAAGGAGTATCTTTTTTGCTTCTCCAGGAAATCCTTGTTTTTGCCTGTGTTTCCAGCCGTTCATCTATTATTAGTTTGTGGTAAAGTTGGTATTTGAGCTCCTTGATTTCACGATAGCTGCTAGAATTCAGTGAATGTTAGACTAATAAATTGGAATTTACTTTTCATGGATGGTTCATTCTGACTGACCTAATAGCTATTTAGGTACCTTGTAGATTGATCAATTGGAGTAAATGATGCTACAATTTATGCTTTACCAATGATATTAGGAAGTATTGAGTTAAGTATGCGGTTCGGTCTGAGTGTATGGAGATGTATTAGGGCATCCCAGTAGCAGACACTCAATATGTCTTTCGTGCGAGCTGATTTATGATTTTGACTTCATTGGCAAATCTAAAGAAAGGGGATAGATAAAGCGGGCAACATTGAAGAAGCTACCAAGGAGTGAGTGCACTCCACCGTTTATTATCATAAAAAGTACAGTGGTCATAAAGGTACTGTCTATGGTGAATATCTGATGTAATTGTTGCTAGCCAAGAACTGAAGGCTACTCTCAGTCAAGCTGTAGGATCTGTGCATCATGATCATGTTCTCTGGCCAAGGAACTTTGCCCTGATTTCAGAAAGTTCTGTTGCGACATCTTTCATCTTCATGCGCTCGTTAGGACTGTCCAGTGAGCATAGGACTCCAAGCCTCAAGAGAGCAATCAAGCAATCAATTTTGGCCGTTGTGGCTCTACTGCTTTCAACATTTTCTCCATGAAAATGGGCTCTGCTGCTCTCACCAACCTCTCTGTGACTGCAATGAGCTTGTGCTTCCTGTAGCAGTGAAGGTTCAACAATCTCTTCCGCTCTTCCTTGCAAAGCTATCTTAGCATATTCCTGGAGGGTCATCCCATCCTTAAACATGCCATCTGTGGGGCGTTTTCCCGTGAACATCTCCAGTAGCAGAACTCCGAAACTGTAGACATCTCCAGGCATGGATGCCTTGCCACCCATGCCATACTCTTAACAAAATGCAGGGAAACTCAATTAAACATAGAGAAGTTTTGATATATGCAAAAGTCGTGTTGACCTGGCTATTTATTTATAAAACCAAAAGTTTAGGCCTTTCTATCCATGGAGGGTCAATATAGAGGAAGATGGTGAAGGTGTTACCTGGAGGAACATAGCCGACTGTTCCCTTCACTCCTGTTGAGCTGCTTTGATTCGGTGAGCAGTTATCTATTAAGGCACTTGGTAGAAATTTTGCTAGCCCAAAATCTCCTAGATGAGCTGTCATATCATGATCAAACAGAATATTGCTCGGCTTTAGATCACCATGAACTATTGAAGTTTCACATTGGTTGTGAAGATAGTCGATTGCCAAGGCCACATCAAGGGCTGCATTCAGTCGTTGGACAAGGCTAAGATTCCTCGTATCAAGTCGGACTTCAGACCTCGTTACTTCAGGATGATCTTCTTTTGGGTGCAACCACTCGTCTAGACTTCCATTGTGCATAAACTCATACACTAGAGCTTTGAAATCGGCACCCTGAAAGTCAATGCTTGAGCATGTGGTGATGATCTTGACGAGATTCCGGTGACGGACACTTCGCAACGCCTTGCATTCTGCAATGAAACTCTTGAAAGCTCCCTTTCGTCTGAGATTGAGTACCTTGACTGCTACCATCATCCTTTCTTCTCCTAGAATTCCTTTGAACACAGAGCCATAACTTCCTTCTCCAATCAAATTGGAAGATGAGAAGTTATCAGTGGCTTGCTGGAGCTGAAGATATGAAACTTTTGGAAATTGTTCTTTGACGGATGGTGCTGAAGGTCGTTTTCTTCCAGATTTCCTCAGCCTGATCAGACTAATCAAGAAGCACGCTAAAAGGAGGGAGCAAAAAATGGTTAATGGAATCACTAACTTAAGAGTGTTCTGCTTCTTCTTTCTGTGGATTTTGCATGGAGGTAGTCCTAGTTCCTTTGTACCCCCACAGAGGCGGCTGTTCCCTGTAATTGATATAGCACTGACATTCCGAAATAACCCATCATGTGGTACTTCTCCTTCGAGGTCATTGAATGATAAGTTTAGATCCTGTAGGAGAGTGAAATTCTGTAGGTACTTCGGAATTTGACCAGATAACTTGTTCCTTCCTAGGTCAAGCAGTTGAAGGCTTGTTAAAGCTCTGAGAGAGGAAGGGATGTTTCCTTCAAATAGGTTGTTTCCCAGATCAAGACGTTCTAGCACTATGCATTTCCCCAATGTAGGAGGAATGACTCCCGACAACCTATTGTCAGAAACATCAAATTCTACAAGGCTGCTCATATTACCCAGCTCTTGGGGCAGCGGTCCGTTCAAGAGGTTTCTAGCCAAATTAAATGAAATGAACACTAAAGGAAGGGTGACTACCTCTGCTGGTATTGTGCCAGTGAGGTTGTTACTGGACAGGTTAAGTGCTTCGAGATATTTACAGCTTCCTATACTAGAAGGTATATTGCCTTGTAAACTATTTTCTTGCAAGAGCAGTCTTGTCAACTGGCTAATGTTTCCAAATGAAGGGGGAATTGCTCCAGAGATTTTGTTGCGGGAGAGGTCGATTTCTACTAATGCCTGAAGCTTTCCAATGTTTTCAGGAATCACACCTGTAATGACGTTCCTAGACATGTCCAAGCGATTTATACCTTTCAAGTGTTCTATTCCACTTGGAATTTTGCCAGATATCTGGTTTGATCCCAATATTAGCCATTCGAGCTCACTCGAGAAGTTGGAAACCGAAGGAGGTAACTCGCCTTTAAATTGGTTCATGCTTAGAATCAGGACTTGGAGTCTGCTACAGTTGGTTAAAGAAGTCATAAAACCGAAGCCGTCGTCCCTCAAATTTGTCAACTCGTTCTTAAAGAGAACTAATCTGCCAAGCCCCTTTAAGTTTCCAAGATTTAAAGGTAGGGTTCCAGAGAAACTATTGTCGGCGAAGTCGAGTTCTACCAGTCTTGTCGCATTGGGTAGAGAAACAGGTATTTTGCCTGTGAAGCTATTTCTTCCAACGTAAAGCCCTACTAGATTAGGAAGAGCGAAGCCAATATCAGGCCGAATTTCACCATGCAGTCCATTGTTTCCCACGTCAAGAAATAAGAGAGAAGTAAGATTGTAAACTGAAGGGGGAATAGTCCCGTAGAAATTGTTTTCAGAAATCTGCAGAAATTGTAAGCTTGACATTTTCCCAACGGCAGCGGGGATGGTACCCTGTAGATGGTTATTTAAGACGGAAACTTCAAGCAGTGAAGTTATATTTCCTAACCATTCTGGAAAATTCCCTGTCAGGTCATTATGGGGAACTAGAAAACTAATCAGTTTGACAAGCGTACTCTTCTGTTCGGCTAGGATCTTACCTGTCAACTTGTTGCCTGTCAAATCGATGCCCCGAAGTTCTGAACAAGAAGTCAAATGTATAGGTATCTCTCCCTCAATAGCGTTATGGCTGAGGTTGAGGTACTTAAGTCGGTATAAACGACCAATCTCCGGAGGGATCCGACCCTGGAAGCCATTGCTGCCGAGGTAAAGATATTGGAGGAAGGAGAGATTTCCTATGGATGCTGGTATCGAGCCAACCAACTGATGATCCGTTAGGTTCAGAGTGGTGACCCTTTCTTTGTGCCGGCGGCTACATTTGACACCCGTCCAATTACAGAAAGACAGAGAGTCATTCCATGAGCTCATCACCCTCAATGGATCGGTAACTATATGGTTCTTGAGGGAGATCAGTGTGAGTTTGTCGCGTGCATCTTCGGAGTACGCCACCGTTGCCGGGGAAGACATGCATCTTGGGAGCATCACGCATGTCAGAATGCTCAGAAGCATGGGAATGCATAAACTGGCGGAGGCTTGTGAACAAAGTGCTTTCATCGTGAGGAATTACAAGATAGCAATAGAGGAGGAAGTTTAAGGTCCGGTGGGGGACAATGAATTGCATTGGCATATTTATTGGATCTGCCAAGCCAATTACAGGGGACCGAAAATAGCGCAATTGCCTTGCCTACTGACCTGACCGCGATAGAAACATCCACACGGAAGACTTGATTATCTGACCCCACTTTGAATTGATGACTGGGAAAAAAAAGTAAATTCTGCGAGTAATTTTACTCCTGTCACTTCTGTTCTTGTCATTCTAGTGCTATTGATCAACGCCCCCGAGGACTTACTAGTCATGGTCAAGTTTGTGTAAAAGAGGTAAGGCATGACTTTGCTAGTGGTCTTAGGTGGGATTGGGAGATTATTGCCACTTTATACGTATGGGATCAATTAGTCAATAATGCTCAGCTGCTGTGTGACAATAATGCACAATTCATTATTCTATCTTGAAAATTTCATAAGATAAATGACTCGGGTTTATAAAAATTACATGAGAAAATATCAACAATTTTAGTAATTAATTGCACACGCTAAAAACAATCAATGTTGACATACAGAGTATCTATTTCTCGTAGAGTCACGCACATGATTTCTAGTTCTTCTGCTTCCGTAAATAGCGTCGTCGAATTATGCTCGGCCAAAAACAGAGTTGTCGCATCGTGTAAACTGGGAAGAGTAAATTAGTGTATAACTTCAGATAATGTGAAAGGGATGCGGAGTTATAATGCTCCTCCTACACGCTTTGTTAGGCGGTCGTAGGTCAGTCTCAGACTCGGGTAGGAATGACTTGATTATATACGGGCGACGGTCAACTCAAGTTGCCGAAGTCTGAGATATTCTCCTGTCACGACAAGTCAGTATTCCTGTGGAATGCCAAAGCAATGTGGGAACATGCTTGTTTTTTTCTAAATTCTTGCCCCACGGAATTGGTTACTTATTGGAGCTCTTTCAACGTGTCCGTTTGCATTTCTGCACCACTAGACGGGGCATCAACTTTGTCCGTGTGAATTGTAATCGATCCCTTTGCTTGGGAGACATTAAAGTGGACTTTCCAACGGAGAAGAATATTGTTTCCCCAGTTACCAGTTTTCGCACGATAATTCCTTGCCATATGAGCCGCATACATGGGTATTTGGTAATCGGTGGGAGTAATCTCACCCAAATCGAAACAAGAATTACCCTTTTTTAGGATGAACTTGACGACCTAAAAGGACTTCTAGGAAGAGTGAACTTTGAACTCATATATAGCTCAAGAACGAGCTGAGTCGGAAGAAATCGAATTTTGATAATTTTTTCAATAATCAACGTGCAAGTTCCAGTGCCGAGATGAATTTTAAAGTATGGCCACTAATTAATAATCTAATCGAAAGTTCTGCACATTGTTACTCAAAATGGTTGGTCAGTCGAGCTTCAGCATTGGGGAATGGAAGACCATAGGTGATTAATATGTGGAGTAATTGACTTTTTATGCCCTCATGGATTAGTCTCTCTCTCAAAATAAGCTTTTAATTTCCGCAATAAATATTATTACTATACACAACTATATATAAATGTGAAATAGACTGGTCTAGGCAAAAGGATGAAGGTGCAGGGGGCATCATTGGCCAATTGAATGGAGTGGAGGTTGCTTATGACCCATTTGATAATCAGCCAAACAATGTCTGATTCTATTATTTTGTTTCTCGAAATAAAAAAAAAAAAGAACAGAAATCCATTTGATAACTTATTTTTTTTATTTACAAAAACAAATTTATTCCCGATAATAGATTTGAAACGTAATTAAGAAGCAAAAAAAAAAAATACTTCTTTATTTTTGATAACAATTTCAAAATCAAGCCAAAATTTTCTTTTTTTTTTCTCTCTTTTTTTTTCCCTTCCCTTTTCTCTTCTTCTTGCTCATTGCCAGTTGCCGGCCATGACGATGGCCGACGACTGGCTAGGCAAGGTTTGGCAACCTTGCAAGGCCAGACCTTGCTAGGCCAAGGTGAGGCTCACGTTTATAAAAATTACATGAGGAAATCTCAACAGTTTCAGTAATTGATTCCATATGCTAAAAACAATCAATGTTGACTTACAAAATTTCTAATTCTTGTAGTCACGCACATGATTTCTAATTGTCATCCCCTTGTGCTTGGCCAAAAACAAAGTTGTCGTATCGTGTATGACCGACAGTGGGAAGTGGACATGAATTGTCAACAGGGTTAGCTGGCAGCAATCAATCGATTTTTCATATCAGGAATCATTCCGTATGTCCATTCTCATTTTGAGAATCGTTTGTATGGCCATTCTAACTTCTACCTAGGGGTGAGCGGTTCCCAGTTCCTTACAGGTTCCGCTTGGAACCTGGAACCTATTCTCTGGTATAGGTTCCTCATTTTTTGGAACCTGCAATCTATCCGTCAGAACCAAGAACTTGGAACCTACCCTGTCACAAGTTCCGAGGTCGGTTTTAGGTTCCAACAGGTTCTTTTTTTTGTTGTTTAAAAAAACGAAAATGAATGCAGCAATAATAAACAACCTTATACCTCTTAATCCTTGCTCTTTTTTGAGCTTATCCTTCAAATCATGATTAACACAGAAAAATAGCCTGAACTTACCATAATGGGGTCCGACACCTTGACAATCCTAGAATGGTTATAGTTGATGTTGATGGACTCTTGACCCTGAAAAAATGCTCAATTATGTTTTCACCTTTATTAGTAGAAAAAGAAGGCTTTACAGATAATATGAATTGAACCACCTTATTCATGTCAATTGAACAAGCAAGCTGCTCAGCTTCATTCTATCCTAAGTGAGATGGCATGAAAACATGCCTTACAAACCTCATCCACTTATTGTGATACATATGAAAGCCAAAAACATCACCAAATAATAGATACTGCAACTCATCACCGAACGGCCACTTCAATTGATTTGAGTTATGTTGTAGCAAAACCTTTAGCTTTTATGACTGATTTCATCGTAAGACCCCAAGTTTGCTCATTATCTCCTCTCCTAAATAGTGACTTGAGAATTCTAAAACCAGTAGCAGAAACCCCTTGTGCTTTAAAAGTTTCAAAACACGGTCCAATACAAATTATGGCACTATCTAGTAAGATGATCTTTGTTTTAAAGCCTTTTCATGTCAATGAAAATATTCTCCTAATTATCCAACACACTCCTCAAATAGCAATCATCTATTATGGAAGAAACAAAATAACAATCACCCATGGTTAAGGAGGAGGCCAAATGTGCTTCATTTCCTTTCTTTTCCGCAAAACTTTACTCTTCTAGTCAACTGAAAAACTCAAGTAACATATCAAGCTTGCCTACAAATTTGTATAAACAGAAATCACAAAAGGAAGACATTTGTCTGAAGATGCTACCACAGTTATCCAACTTTTATTAAAGCGTTGCTCACTGTTCTAAAAGCGATGCCCAACTCACATCAAGTGCATATAAAAAGATTAATTCAGCTGAAAGAAGACAACAATGGAACATCGCCTTTTTTAAATAGAGAGGTTAGACATTGTCTCACCTCATTTAAACGAAATGGTGGCTGTATGAATTCTAGATTCTCTTCCAAAATTTCTTCCAAGGATTTTTGATACTTTGATAAGGCAAAATAAAGTTATCCTCCTTTCTGCGAACACAGGGCTTCAGATGCATAGGACAACAGTTGTTATCCAGCAAATCTTTCTCATCCTAGAAAACATGTAGAGCCAACAACATTATTCCACGGCTTCTAATAAACTAGAAAGATCCTTTGTATTCTTTTTTTTTTTTTTTTCTGGAAAGAATTAGCAAAGGTAATAGCACTAATTGCACTGGAACGGGAACATTGACGGTCACAACCTATAGATATGTGACCCCCAGAACAACATTGACAATGTAAGGTTTAAGGTCTTACCTTGTACTCTTCACAGTTGATGCAATATAGACCTTCGTAATCAGCTCGGTACACAAGCATGACACTCCCACATCTCATAAATCGACCAAATAAAGCAGCTAAAATGTTAGATTAAATCTAACGGTTAAGAGCAGAAACGACAAGAGATTGGACCTGTGATTGAGGCTGGAGGAGGTGAGTTTCTTTGGCGTTGAGGGGGCCGTGCGGCGTCGAGGGGGCGTCGAGGGGCCGAGAGGTGTTGAGCGAGCGTCGAGGGCATTGAGGGGGCCGAGTGGGCGTCGAGGGGGCCGAGCGGCGTCGAGGGCCGAGTGGCCGAGCGGCGTCGAACGCAGATCGAGGGGGAGCGGTGTTGAGAGTGGCGAGCGGCGTCGAGTTGTCGAGAGGAGCGAGCTGAGTTGGCGTCGAGGGAGTCAAGACGCTAGAGTGGACAAAGAGAAGAGAGTGAACGAACTAAACTGAAACTGAGGGGAGTAGCGAGAAGAGTTAGAAGAAAGAACAGAAGGGGAAGAAAAAATTGCAAATCAATTAGGGTTTTTTTGGTTCCAGCAAGAACTGGGAACCGCCGGTTCCCAAAAAAAAAAAATAGAACTAGGAACCGGAACCTTCCTCATTGGAACCTAGAACTGAACCGGACCCTCCGGTGCAGTTCTCCGGTACGCTCACCCCTACTTCTACCGTTCCATATATTTCAACCCCAAGATCCCATTATAATCTCCATTAAACGGGCAAAGTTTACCGGAGTTACATGGATTCAAAGTAGAAGAATGATTCTTCTGAGCATGCTTCTTTTCCTAGGATTCTCACGGTTTGTGCCTACCCGACGTGCTAATAGAATGGAAAATAGTTAGGATTATTTTGTCCTGACAAAAGCGCATAGTAACTATCATTTTGATTCTTTGATGAATTAGTAAGTTTCTGGTACCAGTCTATCCATGCAGGATTCAGCAACTTTTTATCTGTAATCTATCCCTTGAACCTTCCATCAAATTTGCATTATGATATGAAAAAGCTGAGCCATCGAATATCCTGGATAGCTAATGCAAGCACAAAGGGAAAATCCTCGTCCACCCACAGCAACTGGATAGGGATCCTCGCTCTCAGAAGACTACAAGACCAAGGTTCAATCATCGAAGGGAAGTCACCCATCTGATGACCCACCCCACCATATGAGAATTGTCATCTCTCCTTCCTACGACGAGAAGACGGTTCTCTATCATATGTTGACCTACTATCTGATTCGTGCTTCTTGGATCGACTCTCTTCCTTCCTCTCATAGCCGTCTCTTGATCTAGGCTTTGTATCGTCCTCGTCATGCCGTCTTGATCTCTTTTCTTCTCTCCTGTCATAATCTTCTCTCCTTCTGGGCTCGTGATCATCATCATACCTCTTAGTCCTTTCTTCTTTCCTGTCCCGGTCTTTCATACCTCGCTCAACATTGTCATTATTACTGTCCCTCCTGAAGTTCTTATCCTCCCTCCTATCAAACTTCCCTCGTGACTTCTGTTCAAAATCATCAGGATCGTGCCTTCTTGATTTTCTATGCTCCTCGCTTTGACGGTCTGCCTCCCTCGCCTTTGCAGTGAAACTCGAATCCATACTTCGCGACTTATGGCCATCTCGCACTCTAGATTCAGGAAGACCGTTGTGTGAGAGACCACTAGACCTTTTATCTGCCCTTTCTGGACCATCAAACTTGTCATGACCCCATTGCCCATCATCATCCTTGGCACCCCAGCCAGTATTAGCAGCTCTCTGATAATAGAAGATCACCAAAAACGAATCCATCAATTAATAGACAGCAAGCATGCTTGGAAAAAAAAAAGACACGCGATTTGCTTCCAAATAGAACACTCAACACAACAGAACACCACGGATTTAATATCTCTACTAGCTTCTGATTAAATAGATTAATGGTTCCCAGCTTGGCATGAACGGCAGTCACGTAGAGGTGTTTAACATTATTCAGAATCAGAATCCCTATAAAAATTTTATTGACCAATGTCTAAATTGCCAATTGAATATACTATACACACAGAGACAATCCATGAACTCTCATAGATATAGATATGCGTATATATATATATATATATATATAGTTTGATCAGACAGAGTGTAACTCATTGCATTTAAAAACACAATCACTGCAAAACCTTTCAATTCAAGCCATCCGTTCCCTTGCCTCCTAAAATAAACCAGAAGAAACAAGAAAGACTATAAATCCCAATACTTTCTAGTTCCAGCCAGTAAATTTGGAACTGCAGCAAAGGAATCACTAAAGGGATTATACCATCCACATCTTCTCAAGTGAAAAGAAAGCTCAACCAACTTAAGCGCAGAAAGGAAATGCTAACATCAGACTTGAATTCAAGGTGCTTCAAGCGTATTTCCTCGTCCAGATTCCAGAAGAATAAGCATCTCAAGTGCATCAATTATATGTTCCAAGAAAGCACTATAATGGCAACATCAAACTGATGCTAAAGCATCTTACTTGCTCATCATGTGAAAATTTGCACCCAGCTCCTCGAGTGCACTCCCCTCTTTGGAAAGCACGACACACGCCCCGTTCTGCCCTCTTTCTCTGCTCTTCTTTCTCATCCTCTTCTTCCTTCTTCTTATAGTTGCTGACATGGTCTACTCTTACAATTCTACCCAATATTGACGCTCCATTCAGATTATCTAACCATCAACGAGAATCATGAGAGCTTAAACAATCAGTCTAAACAAAATGTCAAAACAACCATCCAGTATGCGCAACCATTCATGTACATGGATTTGGTTGGGGGGGTAAGGGTGGGAGAGAGAGACCAACCTACAGCAAGGTTTGTACTCCGTTGATCCTCGTATGCAATGAATGCAAAGCCTTTTGATTTACCAGTACCCTTGTCTCTAACAAGGTTTACATCGACGATCTCTCCATACCTTCAGAAACCCATTAGGATACTAATTATTGAAAAAAAATGTCAAAATCAATTTCAAAAGCCGCTGCAATGAAGATTCAAATTAACAGATGTATCCATTAAAAAGACGATGAAGCAAGAGACCCCATTGAAACAGCTTTATCTGTACCCCTTGATAAAGGAACTGAAGAAGAGCAAATATCAATCACAGTTTACTAAAAGCTTGATTTCACAAAGAGCAAGACATCAATTCCACAAACATATGAATAAATCTTAAAAAACTATACATACTGCAATATTTGGGAAATCAAAATATTCGAGAACTTAGGCTTCTAGATATGCACCCAATGCTAATAACTTTCTCTACTCCACAGTCTCTGCAGCCTGGACTGACTATGCCAACTAATACAAAGAATTGAAACATCATAGCAGCTGGTGATTTCCCTACCCACGGGTCAGAATTCCGCATCTCAAAGCCTCGAAATCAGCTAAGAATGCAGGTAAGAGCTATAGTATGTATGTGATATGTGTAGATGCTCAGAAAAAAAAACATGGACATGAATGGGCAAAATGTGGTTACACAAGTCCAAAAGTCCGGTCCTTTCCAATCAAGCTTCGCGTGTCGAAGGAGTTCCCAAATCAGTGAATTCAAACGACACCTCGCAAAGTGGTAAACTTGAGCCATTTACTTGAATTTGGTCGTTTCAAGTCACCTACTGGTCAACGTTTGTGAAATAACTAGATTTTTTCTTGTTCTGAAGGTCATCAAGGATCTTTGACAAACTTACTGGGCAAAAACCGCGAGGAGATCGCCTTCAGTGAGATCGAAGGGAATGCCGCCGACGAACACATACGCAGAGTCCTTGTATTTGGCATGCCACGAAGCTTCGTCGGATATCCCCAAGGCCGCTTCTCTACTGTTTATCTTCTGGATGCGTTTCACTAAGGTAAGCGGATTCATCTCGTTTGCGGTGATATCTCAGGAACAAGCAGCGATTCTCTCTCCCTCCCTCAGCTCTACGGCCCGATTCCTTCGCTGTCGAGTTCACTGAATACACCGATCGAACAAATTAATCGCAAGAAGCAGCAAAACCACAACAGACCATACAAAAAAACACGAAGTAGGGATTGGAAAAAGACCGACAGGATCGCGAGATTCGGATTGAAATGAACTCGAGGGCAGCACAATCAGTTCCCGGGGAAGAAGTTTAGGGTTCGAAATGGAATACAGCGAAAAGGCGAGGACTTACGATGCGGGGTTGCCGCCGCCGCCGGCAAGGCGCGACGGCTATAAACCGCCGATCTCGGTTTGCAGACGAAGGCCGAACGCGCACCGTTTCGACGGAGGCTCGTGCACGACGGAAAGTGGTGCGGAGCCAAAGGAAGGAGAGAATAGAGTGGTCAGGTGCTCCGACGCAGGCTGCTACATAACTATCCCATGCCCTTTGAAGAGAAAATGTAACATACGAGGTTGGAAAATTTCCCAATAAGGTTCATTTTCGATAGGGGGTTCAAATAAATCTTAAATAAGGCTTGACTCGTCAGTAAATGAATAATTGATTTTTCCGACAACTAAAATAGGGCATATTTACCCAAATTAAAATTTGAATAAAGACTAAAAGGAAAAGAGAAATTTGAAAAAATAAACAAACAATATCAGCCATCACTATTCTTTGTCCTATCTCCCTACTAGATGCTACGGAGGTCGCCACTGGCGTCGTTGGCTCGGAGGATGCCAGATCTAGGATCTCTAGGGCCGGGGATGTCGACGTCGAATCCAACGTCTCGAGCCCAAACTTGCAAAGATAGAGGTTGGAGGGGCTTTGCTGGACGACGGAGGTTGCTAGTGTTGTAGGACGATGGACTTGGGATCTCCAAGGTCGGCGACAACCCGTAGAGACAAGGGATAAAGGCAAAGGGCTTTGCTCAAGGCTCAAGGCTCAAGGCTCCGCCTAGGCCTATGACGATAAGGTGGTGGAGGAAGGGAGGCAAGGTGGTGCGGTGACTGGTCGGCGCATGGCGGGCTGATAGTGTCGATCTTGGTAATCATGTTGTTCCACTGTAAAATTAAAATTGAATTCAATTAAAAGATAACCATTCTCTGATGGAAAATTTGTGGAATGTTTTCAATTTGTGAAGTTGTTTTTCCCAAAATTCAATTTTGAATAAAGGATTTAATTTGAAGTAAATCATTTTCCAGCTTCGCAATTAACATGAGACATGCATTGTTTGAATCGGGTATTATGACATACTAAAAAAAGAATTACAATACTTTCGGGGGCTATTCCTTATTTTTAATTTTGAAACATGAAATTTGGAAATGGTGCTAACCAAGCATTTTAATGAAGATTTTTTTAAATTTAAATTGCACGAATAATTTTCTCAATTTAAATGTCATAAAAGCATATGGTGGATGATCATATGAGTGTGACGTGAATTTACATTTATATAAGTTGTCTAGGCCCAAAAGGAATTTCACCACCAAATTTATATTTATGCACATCTATATTCTCTATATTTAATTAGTTAAAGAAATTCATTTTAGATTTAAGATGGATAAAACAACCTCCAAAGGGCAAGTGTATTAGCATTTTTCTAATTTTTGGTGTATTAAATTTTGTGTTAGTGATGAGAACATAAAATATTTGACAAATGGAGCCATTAAAAAAAAGAGGTGCGTTGTAAAAACACAATATAAATCGAGAATATAAGTTGAAATGGCATACAAGTTAAACGAGAGTGAAAATGTGATTAAATATTATTGGATGGTCAATAACACCGGGAAGATTGTCCAAAAAGTCATAAACCTATTATACATTTACTAATTCAGTTCTAAATTTTTTCATTTTGCCAATTAAGTTCTAAATCTTTTCGCATTTTATCAATTAAATCTATTTAGCCATCTTTTATCAGAAATCATTGACGTGAACATTGATTGTCTTACGTGATACAATTGATGCTAACGTAGATATTTTTTATTAATATTTTAGTGAATTTTTTAATTTTTTTTTTTTTTTTTTTTTCTTCCCTGTCTTCCCTCGGGCAGGTGGTGGAGGTCTAGCAACTAGCTAGAGGAGGAGAAGGAAAGAAAAAAATGAAAAGAAAAAGAGAAAAAGAAAAAAAAAAAGAAAAATAATCAGAAAATAAAATAATTATTAAAATATTTTTATAATTGTCACGCTAGCGTCAACTATGCCACATAAAACAGCCGACCTTCACGTCAGTATGTTTTTTGTGCGAGCTGATTTATGATTTTGACTTCATTGGCAAATCTAAAGAAAGGGGATAGATAAAGCGGGCAACATTGAAGAAGCTAACAAGGACTAAGTGCACTCCACCGTTTATTATCATAAAAAGTACAGTGGTCATAAAGGTACTGTCTACGGTGAATATCTGATGTAATTGTTGCTAGCCAAGAACTGAAGGCTACTCTCAGTCAAGCTGTAGAATCTGTGCATCATGATCATGTTCTCTGGCCAAGGAACTTTGCCCTGATTTCAGAAAGTTCTGTCGCGACATCTTTCATCTTCATGCGCTCGTTAGGACTGTCCAGTGAGCATAGGACTCCAAGCCTCAAGAGAGCAATCAAGCAATCAATTTTGGCCGTTGTGGCTCTACTGCTCTCAACAATTTCTCCATGAAAATGGGCTCTGCTGCTCTCAACAACCTCTCTGTGACTGTAATGAGCTTGTGCTTCCTGTAGCAGTGAAGGTTCAACAATCTCTTCCGCTCTTCCTTGCAAAGCTATCTTAGCATATTCTTGGAGGGTCATCCCATCCTTAAACATGCCATCTGTAGGGCGTTTTCCCGTGAACATCTCCAGTAGCAGAATGCCGAAACTGTATACATCTCCAGGCATGGATGCCTTGCCACCCATGCCATACTCTTAACAAAATGCAGGGGAACTCAATTAAACATAGAGAAGTTTTGATATATGCAAAAGTCGTTTTGTCCTGGCTATTTATTTATAAAACCAAAAGTTTAGGCATTTCTATCCATGGAGGGTCAATAAAGAGAAAGATGGTGAAGGTATTACCTGGAGGAACATAGCCGACTGTTCCCTTCACTCCTGTTGAGCTGCTTTGATTCGGTGAGCAGTTATCTGGTAAGGCACTTGGTAGAAATTTTGCTAGCCCAAAATCTCCTAGATGAGCTGTCATTTCATGATCAAACAGAATATTGCTCGGCTTTAGATCACCATGAACTATTGAAGTTTCACATTGGTTGTGAAGATAGTCGATTGCCAAGGCCATATCAAGGGCTGCATTCAGTCTTTGGACAAGGCTAAGATTCCTCATATCAGGTCGGACTTCAGACTTCGTTACTTCAGGTTGATCTTCTTTTGGGTGCAACCACTCGTCTAGACTTCCATTGTGCATAAACTCATACACTAGAGCTTTGAAATCAGCACCCTGAAAGTCAATGCTTGAGCAAGTGGTGATGATCTTGACGAGATTCCGGTGACGGACACTTCGCAACGCCTCGCATTCTGCAATGAAACTCTTGAAAGCTCCCTTTCGTCTGAGATTGAGTACCTTGACTGCTACCATCATCCTTTCTTCTCCTAGAATTCCTTTGAACACAGAGCCATAACTTCCTTCTCCAATCAAATTCGAAGACGAGAAGTTATCAGTAGCTTGCTGGAGCTGAAGATATGAAACTTTTGGAAAGTGTTCTTTGACGGATGGTGCTGAAGGTCGTTTTCTTCCAGATTTCCTCGGCCTGATCAGACTAATCAAGAAGTACGCTAAAACGAGGAAGCACAAAATGGTTAATGGAATTACTAACTTAAGAGTGCTCTGCTTCTTCTTTCTGTGGATTTTGCATGGAGGTAGTCCTAGTTCCTTTGTACCCCCACAGCGGCGGCTGTTCCCTGTAATTGATATAGCACTGACATTTCGAAATAACCCATCATATGGTACTTCTCCCTCGAGGTTATTGAATGATAAGTTTAGATCCTGTAGGAGAGTGAAATTCTGTAGGTACTTTGGAATTTGACCGGATAACTTGTTCCTTCCTAGGTCAAGGAGTTGAAGGCTTTTCAAAGCTCTGAGAGAGGAAGGGATGCTTCCTTCAAATAGGTTGTTTCCCAGATCAAGACGTTCTAGCATTATGCATTTCCCCAACGTAGGAGGAATGACTCCCGACAACCTATTGTCAGAAACATCCAATTCTACAAGGCTGCTCATATTACCCAGCTCTTGGGGCAGCGATCCGTTCAAGAGGTTTCTGGCCAAATTAAATGAAATGGACATGAAAGGAAGGGTGGCTACCTCTGCTGGTATTGTGCCAGTGAAGTTGTTACTGGACAGGTTGAGTATTTCGAGACGTTGACAGCTTCCTATACTAGAAGGTATATTCCCTTGTAAACTATTTTCTTGCAAGAGCAGTCTTGTCAACTGGCTAATGTTTCCAAATGAGGGGGGAATTGCTCCAGAGATTTTGTTGCGGGAGAGGTCGATTTCTACTAATGCCTGAAGCTTTCCAATGTTTTCAGGAATCACACCTGTAATAACGTTCCTAGACATGTCCAAGAAAGTTATACCTTTCAAGCGTTCTATTCCACTTGGAATTTTGCCAGATATCTGGTTTGATGCCAATATTAGCCATTCGAGCTTACTCCAGAAGTTGGAAACCGAAGGAGGTAACTCACCTTTAAATTGGTTCGTGCTTATATCCAGGTATTGGAGTCTGCTACAGTTGGTTAAAGAAGTCATAAAACTGAAGCCGTCGTCCTTCAAATTTGTCAACTCGTTCTCAGAGAGAACTAATCTGTGAAGCCCCTTTAAGTTTCCAAGATTTAGAGGTAGCGTTCCAGAGAAACTATCATTGGCGAAGTCAAGTTCTACCAGCCTTGTCGCATTAGGTAGCGAAACAGGTATTTTGCCTGTGAAGCTATTTCTTCCAACGTAAAGCTCTTCTAGATTAGGAAGAGTGAAGCCAATATCGGGCCGAATTTCACCATGCAGTCTATTGTTTTCCACATCAAGAACAAAGAGAGAAGTAAGATTATAAACTGAGGGGGGAATAGTCCCGTAGAAATTGTTTCCAGAAATCTGCAGAAATGTTAAGCTTGACATTTTCCCAACGGCAGCAGGGATGGTACCCTGTAGATGGTTATCTGAGATGGAAACTTCAAGCAGTGAAGTTATATTTCCTAACCATTCTGGAAAATTCCCTGTCAGGTCATTATCTGAAACTAGAAGACTAGTCAGTTTGATAAGCGTACTCTTCTGTTCGGCTAGGATCTTACCCGTTAACTTGTTGCCTGTCAAGTCGATGCCCAGAAGTTCTGAACAAGAAGTCAGATTGATAGGTAACCCTCCCTCAATAGTGTTATGGCTGAGGTTGAGGTACTTAAGTCGGTATAAACGACCAACCTCTGGAGGGATCCGACCCCGGAAGCCATTGCTGCCGAGGTAAAAATATTGGAGGAAGGAGAGATTTCCTATAGATGCTGGAATCGAGCCAACCAACTGATGATCCATTAGGTTCAGAAAGGTGACCCTTTCTTTGTGCTGGCGGCTACATTTTACACCCGTCCAATTACAGAAAGACAGAGAGTCATTCCATGAGTTCATCACCCCGAATGGATCGATATCTATATGGTTCTTGAGGGAGATCAGTGTGAGTTTGTCGGGTGCATCGTCGGAGTATGCCGCTGTGGCCGGGGAAGACATGCATCTTGGGAGCATCATGCATGTCAGAATGCTCAGAAGTATGGCAATGCATAAACTGGCGGAGGCTTGTGAACAAAGTGCTTTCATCGTGAGGAATTACAAGATAGCAATAGAGGAGGAAGCTTAAGGTCCGGTGGGGGACAATGAATTGCATTGGCATATTTATTGGATCTGCCAAGCCAATTACAGGGGACCGAAAATAGCGCAATTGCCTTGCCTACTGATCTGACCGCGATAGAAACATCCACATGGAAGACTTGATTATCTGACCCCACTTTGAACTGGTGACTGGGAAAAAAAAGTAAATTCTGCGAGTAATTTTACTCCTGTCACTTCTGTTCTTGTCATTCTAGTGCTATTGATCAACGCGCCCGAGGACTTAGTAGTCATGGTCAAGTTTGTATAAAAGAGGTAAGGCATAACCTTGCTAGTGGGCTTAGGTGGGATTGGGAGATTATTACCACTTTATACGTATGGGATTAATTAGTCAATAAAGCTCGGCTGCTGTGTGACAATAATGTACAGTTCATTATTCTATCTTGAAAATTTCATAAGATATATGACTCACGTTTATAAAAATTACATGAAAAAATATCAACAATTTTAGTAATTAATTCCACACGCTAAAAACAATCGATGTTGACATACAAAGTGTCTTTCTCGTAAAGTCACGCACATGATTTCTAGTTCTTCTGCTTCCGCAAATAGCATCGTCGAATTGTGCTCGGCTAAAAACAGAGTTGTCGTATCGTGTAAACTGGGAAGAGTAAATTAGTGCGTAACTTCAGGTAATGTGAAAGGGATGCAGAGTTATGATGCTCCTCCTACACGCTTTGTTGGGTGGTGGTAGGTCAGTCTCCAAAATCTCAGACTCGGGTCAGAATTACTCGATTATTTACGGGCGACTGTCAACCCAAGTTGCTGAAGTCTGAGCTTTATTCCTGTGGAATGCCATAGCAATGTGAGGACACGCTTGTTTTTTCCTAATAATTTGGCCCACGGAATTTGTCACTTATCGGAGCTCTTTCAACGTGTCCATTTGCATTTCTGCACCACTAGACAGGGCATCAACTTTGTCCATGTGAATTGTAATCAATCCCTTTGCTTGGGAGACATTAAAGTGGACTTTCCAACGGAGAAGAATATCGTTTCCCCAGTCACCAGTTTTCGCACAATAATTCCTTGCCATATGAGCCGCATACATGGGTATTTGGTAATCGGTGGGAGTAATCTCACCCAAATCGAAACAAGAATTACCCTTTTTTTAGGATGAACTTGACGACCTAAAAGGACTTCTAGGAAGAGTGAACTTTGAACTCATATATAGCTCAAGAACGAGCTGAGTCGGAAGAAATCGAATTTTGATAATTTTTTCAATAATCAACGTGCAAGTTCCAGTGCCGAGATGAATTTTAAAGTATGGCCACTAATTAATAATCAAATCGAAAGTTCTGCAAATTGTTACTCAAAATGGTTGGTCAGTCGAGCTTCAGCATTGGGGAATGGAAGACCATAGGTGATTAATATCTGGAGTAATTGGTTTTTCATGCCCTCATGGATTAGTCTCTCGCTCAAAATAAGCTTTCAATTTCCGCAATAAATATTATTACTATACACGACTATATATAAATGGGAAATAGACTGGTCTGGGCAAAAGGATGAAGGTGCAGGGGGCCTCATTGTCCAATTGAATGGAGTGAAAGTTGCTTATGACCTATTTGGTAACTGGTCAAACAGTGGCCGATTCTATTATTTTATTTCCCAAAATAAATAAATAAAAACAAAAATCCGTTTGATAACTTTTTTTGTTCTCAAGAACAAATTTGTTCCTAAAAATAGATTTGGAACATAATCAAAAAGTAGAAAAAATTTACTTTTTTATTTTCAAGAACAATTTCAGAATCAAGTCAAATTTTCCTCTCTTTTTTTTCCTTTCTTTTCTTCTTTTTTTCTTTCCTTTCCTTTTTTCTTCTTCTTGCTCATTGCCAGTTGCCAGCCACGGCAACGGCCGGCGACCGGCTAGGCGAGGTTTGGTGACCTCACCGGAGCCTTGCTAGGCTAGGTGAGGCTCACGTTTATAAAAATTACATGAGGAAATCTCAATAGTTTCAGTAATCGATTTCATACGCTAAAAACAATCGATGTTGACTTACAAAATTTCTAATTCTTGTAGAGTCACGCGCATGATTTCTCGTTCTTCCGCTTCCGCATATAGCGTCGTCCACTTGTGCTTGGCCAAAAACAAAGTTGTCGTATCGTGTATGGCCGACAGTGAGAAGTGGACATGAATTGTTAACAGGGTTAGCTGGCAGCAATCCAATCAATTTTTCATATCAAGAATCATTCCGTATGTCCATTCTCATTATCGGGAATCGTCCGTGTGGCCATTCTGACTTCTAACGTTCCATATATTTCAACCCTAAGATCCAACTATAATCTCCATTAAACGGACAAAGTTTACTAGAGCTACATAGATTCAAAGTAGAAGAATGATTCTTCTGAGCATGCTTCTTTTCCAGGATTCTCACGGTTTGTGCCTACCCGACGTGCTAACAGAATGGAAAATAGTTAGGATTATTTTGTCCGACAAAAGCGCATAGTAACTATCATTTTGATTCTTTAATGAATTAGTAAGTTTCTGGTGCCAGTCTATCCATGCAGGATTCAGCAACTTTTTATGTGTAATCTATCTCTTGAACCTTATATCAAATTTGCTTTCTAATATGAAAAAGTTAAACCATCGAATATCCTGGATATAGCTAATGCAAGCACAAGGGGAGAGTCCTCGTCCACCCACAGCAACTGGATAGGGATCCATCTCTCTCAGAAGACTACAAGAGCAAGGTTCAATCATAGAAGGGAAGTCACCCATCTGATAACCCACCCCACCATGTGAGAATTGTCATCTCTCCTTCCTATGACGAGAAGATGGTTCTCTATCGTATGTTGACCTACTATCTGATTCGTGCTTCTTGGATCGACTCTCTTCCTTCCTCTCATAGCTGCCTCTTGATCTAGACTTTGTATCGTCATCATCATGCCGTCTCGATCTCTTTTCTTCTCTCCTGTCAGAATCTTCTCTCCTTCTGGGCTCGTGATCATCATCATACCTTTTAATCCTTTCTTCTTTCCTGTCCCGGTCTTTCATACCTCGCTCAACATTGTCATTATTACCGTCCCTCCTGAAGTTCTTATCCTCCCTCTTATCAAACTTCCCTCGTGACTTCTGTTCAAAATCATCAGGATCGTGCCTTATTGATTTTCCGTGCTCCTCGCCTTGACGGTCTGCCTCCCTCTCCTTTGCAGTGAAACTCGAATCCATACTTCGCGACTTATGGCCACCTTGCGTTCTAGATTCAGGAAGACCATTGCGTGAGAGACCACTAGACCTTTTATCTCCCCTTTCTGGACCATCAAACTTGTCATGACCCCATTGCCCATCATCATCCTTGGCACCCCAGCCAGTATTAGCAGCTCTCTGATAATAGAAGATCACCAAAAACGAGTCCGTCAAGTAATAGACAATATGCATGCTTTGGAAAAAAAAAAAACAATTTGCTTCCAAATAGATTAACGGTTCCCAGCTTGGCATGAATATCTCTACTAGCGTCTGATTAAATAGATTAATTGTTCCCAGCTTGGCATGAATGGCAGTCACGTAGAGGTTTTTAACATTATTCAGAATCAGGAGCCCTATAATAATTTCATTGACCAATGTCTAAATTGCCAACTGAATATACTATATAGATATGTATATATATGTTTGATCAGACTGTAACTTGTCGCATTTAAAAACACGATCATTGCAAAAAGGAAGAAAGAAAAACCTTTCAATTCAAGCCATCCGTTCCCCTGCCTCCTAAAATAAACCAGACGAAACAAGAAAGACTTTAAATCCCAATACTTTCTAGTTCCGGCCGGTAAATTTGGTATTGCAGCAAAGGGATCACTAAAAGGATTATACTATCTACATCTTCTCGAGTGAAAAGAAAGTCTCAACCAACTTAAGCGCTGAAAGGAAACGCCAACATCAGACTTGAATTCAAGGTGCTTCAAGCGTATTTCCTCGTTAACATTCCAGAAGAATAAGCATCTCAAGTGCAACCATTATATGTTCCAAGAAAGCACTATAATGGTGACATCAAACCGACACTAAAGCATCTTACTTGCTCATCATGTGAAAATTTGCACCCAGCTCCTCGAGTGCACTCTCCTCTTTGGAAAGCACGACACACGCCCCATTCTGCCCTCTTTCTCTGCTCTTCCTTCTCATCCTCCTCTTCCTTCTTCTTATAGTTGCTGACATGGTCTACTCTTATAATTCTACCCAATATTGAGGCTCCATTCAGATTATCTAACCATCAATGAGAATCATGAGAGCTTAAACAATCAGTCTAAACAAAACATCAAAACAACCATCCAGTATGCGCAACTGTTCATGTACATGGATTTGGTTGGGGGGGTGTGGGAGAGAGAGACCAACCTACAGCAAGGTTTGTACTCCGGTGATCCTCGTATGCAATGAATGCAAAGCCTTTCGATTTACCAGTACCCTTGTCTCTAACAAGGTTTACATCGACGATCTCTCCGTTCCTTCAGAAACCCATTAGGATACTAATTAATGAAAAAAATGTCAAAATCAATTTCAAAAGCCGCAATGAAGATTCAAATTAACAGATGTATCCATTAAAAAGATGATGAAGCAAGGGACCCCATTGAAACAGCTTTATCTGTACCCCTTGATAAAGGAGCTGAAGAAGAGCAAATATCAATCACAGTTTACTAAAAGCTTGATTTCACAAAGAGCAAGACATCAATTCCACAAACATATGAATAAATCTTAAAAAACTATACATACTGCAATATTTGGGAAATCAAAATATTCGAGAACTTAGGCTTCTAGATATGCACCCAATGCTAATAACTTTCTCTACTCCACAGTCTCTGCAGCCTGGACTGACTATGCCAACTAATACAAAGAATTGAAACATCATAGCAGCTGGTGATTTCCCTACCCACGGGTCAGAATTCTGCATCTCAAAGCCTCGAAATCAGCTAAGAATGCAGGTAAGAGCTATAGTATGTATGTGATATGTGTAGATGCTCAGAAAAAAAAAAAAAACATGGAGATGAATGGGCAAAATGTGGTTACACAAGTCCAGAAGTCCGGTCCTTTCCAATCAAGCTTCGCGTGTCGAAGGAGTTCCCAAATCAGTGAATTGAAATGACACCTCGCGAAGTGGTACACTTGAGCCATTTACTTGAATTTGGTCGTTTCAAGCCACTTACTGGTCACCGTTTGTGAGATTACTACATTTTTCTTGTTCTGAAGGTCATCAAGGAGCTTTGACTCCACGAAGAAGATGCAATAGATGCAAACTTACTGGGCAAAAACCGCGAGGAGATCGCCTTCAGTGAGATCGAAGGGAATGCCGCCAACGAACACATACGCAGAGTCCTTGTATTTGGCATGCCACGAAGCTTCGTCCGATATCCCCAAGGCCGCTTCTCTACTGTTTATCTTCTGGATGCGTTTCACCAACGTGAGCAGATTCATCTCGTTTCCGGTGATATCTCAGGAACAAGCAGCGATTCTTTCTCCCCCCACTCAGCTCTACGGCCCGATTCCTTCACTGTCGAGTTCATTTTTGATAAGAGGGTCTAAAGTGAATGGTTTGAAGTGATCAAATCAATCTTAACTAAGGCTTGACTTGTCGGTAAATGAATAATTGATTTTTCTGGCAGCTAGAGTAGGGCATATTTGCCCAAATTAAAATTTGAATAAAGATTAAAAGGAAAAGAGAAATTTGAAAAATAAACAAAGAGTATCGGCCATCACTATTCATTGTCCTATCTCTCTACTAGATGCTACGGAGGTCGCCACTGGCGTTGTTGGCTCGGAGGATGCTAGATCTAGGATCTCTAGGGCTGGGGATGTCGATGTCGAATCCAACGTCTCGAGCCCAAACTCGCAAAGATCGAGGTTGGAGGGGCTTTGCTGGACGACGGAGGTTGCTGGTGTTGTAGGACAATAGAATTGGGATCTCCAGGGTCGGCGACAACCCGTAGAGACAAGGGATAAAGGCAAAGGGCTTTGCTCAAGGCTCAAGGCTTCGCCTAGGCCTATGACGACAGGGTGGTGGCATAAGGGAGGCAAGGTGGTGTGATGGCTAGTCGGTGCATGGCGGGCTGGTAGTGCCAATCATGGTATCATGTTGTTCCTCTGAAAATTAAATTGGATTCAATTAAAAGATGACCATTCTCTGATGGAAAATTTGTGGAATGTTTTCAATTTGTGGAGTTGTTTTTCCCAAAATTCAATTTCAAATAAAGGGTTTAATTTGAAGTAAATCATTTTCCTGGGCAAATAACATGACACAATGCATTGTTTGAATCGGGCACTATGACATAGTAAAAAGGAGATTTCAGTACTTTGGGGGCTATTCCTGATTTTTTTTTATTTGGAAACATGAAATATGGAAACGGTGCTAATCAAATTTTTTTTTTTTTAAAATTTAAATTGTACAAATACTTTTCTCCATTATATTTGCTCAATTTAAATGTCATAAATGCTGATCGTGGATGATCATATGAGTGTGACGTGAATTTACATTTATATAAGTTGTCTAGGCCCAAAAAGGAATTTCACCACCATATTTATATTTATGCACATCTATATTCTCTATATTTAATTAGTCAAAGAAATTCATTTTAGATTTAAGATGGATAAAACAATCTCAAGAGGGCAAGTGTATTAGCATTTTTCTAATTTTTGGTGTATTAATTTTTGTGTTAGTGATGAGACACATAAAATATTTGACAAATGTAGCCATTAAAAAAAAAGAGGTGCAGTGTAAAAACACAATATAAATCAAGAATATAAGTTGAAATGGCATACAAGTTAAACGAGAGTGAAAATGTGATAAAATATTATTGGATGGTCAATAATATCGGGAAGATAGTCCAAAAAGTCATCAACCTATTACACATTTACTAATTCAGTTCTAAATCTCTTAATTTTGCCAATTAAGTTCTAAATCTTTTCGTATTTTATCAACTAAATACATGTGGCCATCTTTTATCAGAAATTGGTCGTCTTATGTGGTGCAACCGGCGCTAACGTAGATATTTTTTATTAATATTTTAGTAAATTTTTATTTTTCCTTTTTTTTTCTTCCGTGCCCTCCCCTCTAGCCGGTGGTGAAGGTCTAGCAACTAGCTAGGGGAGGAGAAGAAAAGAGAAACACGAAAAAAAAAATAACAAAAAATAATTATTAAAATATTTTTATAATTGTCAACGCCAGAGTTGACTATGTCACGTAAAACAATCGGCCTTCACGCTAGTAATTTCCGACTAAAATTAGCTGGATTGACTCAAATGGCAAAAAATGAAAATGTTTAGAATTCAATTGACAAAATTGAAATATTTAAACCGAATCGGTAATTTTGGACAATTTTCTCCAAGAACACGTCGTGGAAAGGAGGCAACACATGTCAACATCAAGAAAGTTGTTGAATTTCACTATTGTGTACATATAAGTGAGCCTCTACAGATTTCTTTCTAATTTTTCCACAAATTCCATCTCTCATTTTTGCAAAACTAGAAGAGATATATAATCAACTTTAGGAATCACAAAAATTATATGTGCATCTCGTACTCTTCTTGCATCGATAGAGTGATTAAATGTGTGACTGCTTATCTATATACCACATTAATAATAATTAAAGTATACACAAAACAAAAGATTTGAAAATTTTTTACTTGATCATTTAGAGAAAAATTACATCATTAATTGTAATACCAGTACAAACCAAATCAAATGTTCCCATTTCATGACATGTCACCTAAGAGATAGACTAACAAAATTAAATGAGATGATGCCATTTGGAAACATAATACTCCAACTAACCAATTGATCACAAAGTACCCATCAATACTCTATGATCATGGAGCTGAATGAAGTTGATGAAATTGATTCTTTAAAGATTTTGAGTTTCAAAAACTTCATTGTCTCTTGGCAAAAGGGAAATGACAGAGGTTAGAAGAGAGTCCATCCATTCAGAGAATATGCCCATGACATTGTTTTGAACATGCCTCTTCAGTGCAATGGTAAGGAGAGAAAATTGTTGAACTATGGCCAAAAAATAGCTCTCTTGCTATAGATACAGTTATTAGTCGCCGAAGCTGGTGGAGAATAATATAACACGAGACAAAAAACATGTAAAAAAATGAACTCTACATAGCATTAAAAAAATATCTAATAGTATTCCTTTTCTTCTACTTCACATAAATTCATCTTCATGATTTCTTTTTCACATGATAAATTGAAATACGGGCCAATCTTCGGTTTCCATCTTCTCCTTTTTTTTCTTTTTCTTTTGTTTAGACCTTACATAATTGGCACAAGTTCACCTTAAAATCTTAATTAATTTAGACGTGACAAGATATATTTACTGGCATCAAAGAAGTAACACATTTCTCAAAAAAGATATTTGCTAAATTTTTTAGGGATAAAATTATAGGAACATGGACTAATACAAATACCCTTTTTATGGGATTATTCAGGTCTCCCACATCAATAACGTGCGGTTTGAGTTGAAAATATTATCCATTAAAATTGGGAAAATTCAAGGTTGACAAAGTCATAATTGCAATCCAAATGGTAAAAAAAAAAATCCAATAAAATAATGATTAAAATCATGTATTTTTTTTAGCGATAAATTAGTAAGATTACAGTGGATGAGGTAAGGCTCAATCTCGTTTAAACCCTAAAGGATTATTAAGATAACATTGCCTGAACCAGTCGCCCTTCATTTATGTTGTTCAATTTGTTCCTTTCTTCCTTTGATCTTTTATTTGGTCCTAATATGCATTTTATTCAAGGTCATAGCCTCACAGCCCCTATTCTCTTTTGCAATCGGATAAACAAAAGTCATTCGATTTCCAAAATATAGTTTTATTGTTAAAATCCACCTGTCACTTTTTGAGATTAACAACTTCTCATTTTCCTTGGGACTTTAATTTAACATGTTGTAAAAATTCTTAGACGATGAGGAAAAATAATTAGAAATTTGTCGAACGTTGTCCATAATCTTTAGAAGCATCATCTCCATAAGATTCCAAAGGATTGCTATGAGATGATAGAAAAAAAAAATAAAAAAACTAATCACCATGGACTATTTCACCTAATACTTGAGAATAATAATCATCAATATAAAGATCAGAAAAATATGGAGAATGAGATGTGAAAAACTAAGTAACTCGCACGACATTTCAATTGTCGATCAATTTGCTTAAAGGGATAAGTGCTGCAGAAGTCCTAAAACTTGTCACGAAAATGCAATTGAGTCCTAAAACTTGCAAAAAGTGCAATTAAGTCCTAAAACTTATCAAGATGTTTTAATCAAGTCCTAAACTCGACGCCGTCAAATTTCTTAACGGAATTTTTTTTTAACTATTCGCCACGTAGGAGAGAGAAACGATTAAAAAAAGCCACGTCCGTGCCACGTCAGCTTTTTCCGTTAGGAAATTTGACGGCATCGATTTTAGGACTCGATTGAAACATTTTGACAAGTTTTAGGACTTAATTGCACTTTTTGCAAGTTTTAGGACTCAATTGCATTTTCGTGACAAGTTTTAGGATTTCTGCAACACTTATCCCTTCCTTAAATGAAACTACTGACGTGAGGAAGCCTCATTAGTTGAAATAAGAGAACGAGCAAACCGTCAATAAATCACAATCTATTCGGGACCTCTCAACCAAATTCTCCGAGGATAACGAAACGGAGCCCATTTATTTATTCAAGCCGAAGTCGCCAAGCGGCCATTTTAAAATTGCAAACCATGCTTCCTCACAGGACACTAAGGAATCGTGCACTTGTGGTAACTCTTGCACAAAACCGAATGACTTTTATGGATAGAAGGAAATTTAAAACCATGAAATTCTAATGTGACTCTCCTTATCATATCCTCTCTCAAAATAAAATTACAATGACAGCAATCGGCAATATCTTTTAATGTTAGTGAGTAAGGTACCCGGTTGCATTCCAATCAATCACTCATATTATGGCAAGGGCAGGTAAATCGTTTGCTAGTAGTAACTTGCAACAACTGATTGAATGCGTTAAGTAAATATTTCTTACTCCCACAAAGATGAACCTCTTGACCTTTTACAATTTAGCATGATAAAATTCAATATAACTATACTGGGATATTGATGTTTCTTTTCTAGTCTCAATATGCTGAATGGAATGTTGAAATCAGGTTTTGAAGTTTTTGAAGATAGGCCTATAACCAAATTGTGAACCTAAATTGTCAATTCAAGGTAAGTGAAATCTGTGAAGCCATGCGCAAAAAATTTATGGCAACTAAATACTAGGGAATGGAATGCATATGTATGAGATGACCCTAATTACACACGTCTACCACTCCTGTAGCGTATCCTATTTATAATTTAATATTTTTCTTTTGAGGGATTGCTAAGAGAGAGAGAGAGAGAGAGTATGAGGAAGTTAGTCCTCACATTTGTGCTACATTGATTTAAGTTGGAAGGTTTCTCAACCAGCAAGCTTACGATGAATAACTCTTGATGATTGTCGACCAGACATAAAAATTTCAGCCATATTCTTGAGACATTTTACCATGTGACTACAATTTTTCCCAAATATTTACTCTTTCAATCAGCTAGTCTGCTTCTCCATCCCATTAAATCCATAAATTAAACAGCTTCTCCAAAAATGCTTAGGATTGTCCTGTTGCCATTACAACACAGCATAGTGAAAATAATCGCTTCCATCTGGGCCTATTAAGTACATTCTTAGAATAAAAGTCTATCAATTTCCCTTTTCATAATGTACATATTTTCGCGGCACAGCACAACTGACACCAATAAACTCTGGCAAGAAATATGGGTCAGAAGTTTATTTGTTGGATGAATTGTGTACAATAAGTTTGCATTTTGGAACATATAAAGTAGCTGCATCACTAGAATCAATGTATGTTATTCAATAAATGAATAGCAGGACATGTATGTAAGCCTTTCAGATTTACTCCCATGCACGAATATTTATATGCCACGTATAAAACTCAACAAATGAGTATCAATAGGCAATGAGTTCCATTGCACACCACAAAAAGAGAATAAGAAGCTCCATAACATAAGTGAACATGGTGTAAGTGACATGGGTCAAAGGCAGAACAATACAAGACATTGCGAGTCAACTGTCGTAGTAAAAAAGTACTTTGGATTTCTTAGGAAGGATGGATGAGTGAATTGTGTTAGAAACATTCCACATTAAATAATTAATGTGGTGTAGAGCAATTAATATATTTTAGTTGGTTTATAACTCATTGGCTTGAACTTTTGAATGGAGGTGAGTCCAACTAGATAAATTGACGAACTTAGATTTGAACCCCTCTTGACGATCTCTCTAGATGAAGGTATTGAACTTCTACTGCGTGCTCCCAACAAATCGTATTAAAGCTGATGATTGCGATTTCCGAATTGAGCTCACACATGAAGGGGAGATTATTATGATGCACATATGAGTGAGTTGTGTTAGAGAAATCTCACATCGGATAATTAATATGGTATAGAGCAGTTAATATATCATATTTGGCCTAGTTAATATATTTTAGTAAGCCCATAACTCATTGATTTAAGTTTCTGAGTTAAGGTGGATCAAACTGGATATATTGATGGGCTCAGACTTGGGCCCCCTCTTGATGATCTCTTCAAGTGAATGTATTGAACTTCTACTGCACGTTCTAGGTTGAGCTTACACGTGAGGGAAAGATTGTTAGGATCTACGTGTGAGTGAGCTGTGTTAGAGAAATCTCATATCGGAGAATTGATGTGGCGTAGAATAATTAATATATCCTAGTTGGTCCATAACTCAATGACTTAAGTTTTTAAGTGAATGTTGGTCCAACTAGATATATTGACGAGCTTGGACTTAGGCTCCCTTTTAATGATCTCCTTAGGTGAAGAATATGATTTGAATTGTCTCTGACTACTTCTTGCTCATATATGCACCGGTGATAGCCATCGTTTAGTTTTTATTTATTTTTTAACCTCACTAATAGTTTGAATGACAACTCAAGGTTTTCTAATTGGCTTAATCTCCGGATTGACATCTTCATCACCAATTTCGGGCCTCCTATATCCATACCAATAATGGTTTCGATTAAAACAAATAGTTTTTTTTTTAACCTCATTAATAGTTTGAACGATAACTCGTGGTTTTCTATCTGGCTTAATCATTGGATTGACATATTCCTCACCAATTTCGGGTCTCCTATATCCATAGTAATAATGGTTTCGATTAAAACAAATAGTTCGTGGAAAAAAAAGATAAATGTGCTCAGTTTCTCTTATAGTTAAACCCTCACTCCTTCTATTTTAGAATGGATCATCATCGTCACCATCATCAACTTCAATTTGGATCCTATTCGATAGTGAAACTGCTCTCTCGATAGTTTCCCCATTCTCAGCAATAAAAAATATCTCAAGAGTACCATCAAGGTCAACATTATAAGTTCAATGATATCAATTTTCTAATACATCAACATAAATTAAAATCAATAGAATAGATCCTACTCATAGGTGGAAAGGAAAACCCATCAAATCTCCTTTCTTGGATTGACATGGTCACCTCTTCTAGTAAAGCACCGGTTAGGTTGTGGTTTAAGATGATTATGAGTTCATTTGTAAATAATCTTTGTAATATGTCCATTAGAAGCATGTTCAAAAAGCTTTTTCACCTCACAATTAGGATACGTATATTTCTAATAGTTACATGAGAATTCACAATCCTTAATATGCTTATGTTTGTATTTTCTCGAGTTATATCCATCATCAGTCTCTCATTCATGACTGAAGGGCCATTCACTCTATTATCTAGTTGTGTCGCCTATCACATTATTGGATTACTTTCTTCTACCTAATAATCTATCGAGATCAACTTTAACAAGTAGACTAACCCCTAAACTGACTGCTCGAGCCGATACTAATAGACACAACTCCTTTGAAGAGACAGTTGAATCACTTTGAACTAAATAAAATGACGCAAATGGTTGACATTAGCATTGTCCCAAAACTTTCACAACCTATTCACTTCCTTGGTGCTTTGACTTTGTGGGAGCCTTTATAAGCGACCACTATTAGGGCTAGAACTATCACCTAAAGGGGGTAAATAGGTAAATATGAAGAATTTAACAAATATTTGAGTAAATATTGCAACTAGACAATGTTTGATGACTAAAATGCAATCGTCTGCTCTTAAAGAGTTTAAAAGGTAGAAAAATGTACGCAAAATTTTATAGTGGTTTGGTTTTTGATAAGCATACGTCCACTTTTCCACGTAGATAGTCTATTAGTTAGATTCTAATAGATAAATCAATCAAAAGTTATAAGAAAGTATTTTCTACTCAATCATGAATGAACATATCTTTTCAAACTCTCAACCTCTAAGAGATTACAACATTGTGCTCATGAAGACTAATACTTTTAAAACGATATACTTTTCAGACTTTGAAATTTCAAACTTCGAGACTCGTATTTTTTCCTTCAACATCACGATCTCCTTTTATACTCCTTAATGGCCAATGGTCATGTCAAAGTTAATTATTGGCCATATCTTCTGAGGATTAGTCCAACTAATCTACTCATCGGACCTCAATGTCACTATAAGATATAATCACTTTAAGGTTGCCAAGAATGAAGTTTTCCTTTAATTCTGCCACTTATATAGCAGTTCGGGTTTCCATAAGTTTAAGTACTCCGTTTGATAAGTGCATTTCATCTTCAATTGATTGTCATAGAATAGAAAGAGATTCTGATTTATACATTTTCCTTTTGAACAACCTTTATATAAGGCGGAATCAATATTAATCGACTAGCTATTGTACGAGTATGTATCATTCGACCAATATCCATAAATAGTTGATTACGATTGAAAGGATATGATTATCACTACATCTTTGATTCGGAATAAAAACATCTAACCGCATCAAATTTTCCACTTGGAGAATACTTATCATAAAAAAAAAAATTACTCATAATAAATTTTATCAATTTATAAAATCACTAATATTTTCTCAACAACCACCATCGGCCAATTATCTTAAAATCACAAGTACTAAGGTAATTGCTTAGTACATCATCAATCAATTTGAAAACAAAACATGATGATCTAATTTTTTATCTAGCTATTATACTTTCTTAAGGATTTTCATAAGAACATAAAAATATCATAAATCAACATAAGAGTCTAGGACACCACATAATGGAAAGTAAGTAAAGAAAATCACAAAATCAGATAGTGAAATTTAATTTTAAGGCCGCCTCTAAGTACTTATCTCAATCGTCGATCAAATTTCAAATTATAATAAGAAAATCTTAGTAACTTGGTTTCTTTCCTAATCTACAAAAAAAAAAAGAGGTTGATTTTTAACAAGTTTGTCCAATTTTAAAACTCAAGACTCTTCAAATTCTCTTCAAATTCTTGGCTCAACTCTTTTTCTAGTGGGAGAGATTGATTACTTGCAATTGCCATCTCCACAATATAATATTCTTGCAGCGGACGCGAAGAAGAAGGGCGAGAGGCTAAGGACGTGACAAGGACAAAACGAAGGAGGAGATGAAAAAGGGGCGGAGGGGTGGGGGAGAGATTGTCCATACAGCTTCCGGATATGAAATCTTATCCAAAATAATCTGTTCTCTATTCTCGATATTCTCCTAGTTGCATAAAAGTTCTCAACTTTTTGTTTGTCATTGGTGATGATTTCTTTCATTTTCCATTCTAGCAAACGAGTTGATCCTCCTACTATATTTTTGAAACTAATAAGTTCAAGTATAAGGGGAAAGTTCATAAACTTTTTTTTATGCATGAGTTTTGCAAAAAGGACCAACATACTGCTGGTCTGCATGATTGGCGGCCCGTCGAAAGCATAAGTATGTAAAACTTCTATGTTTGTTGGCCAAACTAAAAGAGCATCTGGAGTTGTGGCTGATAAAGACAGTACAGGCTACTGCGGATGAGATCGGTGTTCCTGAACTTAATAAGTTTAACCATAAGTGGAAAGTTTATAACT
Source organism: Eucalyptus tenuipes (assembly GCA_014182365.1). Classification (NCBI taxonomy): domain Eukaryota; kingdom Viridiplantae; phylum Streptophyta; class Magnoliopsida; order Myrtales; family Myrtaceae; genus Eucalyptus; species Eucalyptus tenuipes. The sequence continues at coordinate 21,807,394 of CM024538.1, read as the reverse complement.
TTTTGTCATACATAAATTTCGCAAAAGTTACTAACTTACCACTAGCTTGCGCGATTGATGGTTAGCAAAAAACATACGTGTGTAAGATTTCTATGTATAGAGATTAAGATGAAAGATCATATGGAGTTATGTTTACTAGAGGCAGTGTAAGCTGCAATTGATAAGATTTACTTGGTGGAAATGGAACTTGCTGCAAATTAGGTGAAGTTAGGGGAGCCTATAGATGTTGTAAATGCAATGGTGGAACTTGCTGCTATAAATGTGATGGAAATAGAGCAGGCGATGAATGAAAATGCAGTAATTGAACTTGTTGTGAATGAGATGGTGGAATATGCTATATGTGGAAAGGAAACGAGAAATGTGATGAAGTCTTCAAAGACTGTGAATGCGATGGTGGAATATGCTACTGTAAATGGGATGGAAATAGGGCTAATTGAAAATGAAGTAATCGACACTGCTAAGATGGAATAAGGAGATCCCATGAAGCCTGTAGAGGCCGTGGAGCATGTGAAGGTTGTCATACAATAGTGGAACCTGCTGTATATTGGATGAAAATGAGGGAAGTAATAGTAGAACTATAAGGTTGTAGATTGACGAATGAAAATGAAGTGATGTAATTTATTGGAATAGAATAAGGGAATCCCATAAAACTTGTAGAGGTATGGAGGTTGAGTTTATGAATTGACCTTAAAGTCAATCTGGTAAAATTTTATATTCTACTGATTGATCTATAGGCAAAGTTTCATTTTTTTAGTTTTTCACTCAATGATTTTTATCATGACATCTTTGTTTAATTGGTATTCTTTCTCACAATATTATCATTTTCCCAAATTCTAATCGACCACAACTATTTCCAACATTTTTTCCCTTATGCACCCCAATTTTGGATGATAACCTACAATCAAGAAAGCACAAGTAGGGTTTAAACTAGTTAAAACATAAGGTTATTATAACATATTCTAACTAAACAAATATCGCCTTAGAACATCATGAAACATCGCAGATACTTAGCCACCATCTCGATGTTGGTTTTAATCATGCAATCACTTTACTAATAACATTAGTCAGTTCACACAAATAAATCAATCAATCGAAAGAGATTGATTAGCTGCAACTACCATATCCACAGTGCAATATTCTTGCAACATCTTCTTCTAATTGCATACAAAGTTCTCAACTTTCGATTTGTCATTGATGATGATTTCTTTCAATTTTCCTTCTAACAAACGGAGTTGATCCTCCTATTATGTTTCTGAAAATAATATGTTCAAGTATAAATGTAAAGTTTATAAGTTTTTTTTTTTTATGCATAAATTTCGAAAGAATGACCAACGTACCGCTGGCATGTATGTCTGGCGGCCCATAAGGCTCCTATGTTTGTTGGCTAAGCTAAATGTAGTGCAAGCTGTTGTAGATGAGATGTAATTGATGTTCTTTAACCTAAAAGGTTCAAGCATAAGTGGAAAATTCATAATTTTTTTATATATAAATTTCGCAAAAAGTTACCAACTTATCACTAGTTTGCGCGATCGATGGCTCATCGAAAATATACATGTGTAAGGCTTCCATGTATGGAAACTGAGATGAAAGATCATTTAGAGTTGTGTCTGCTAAAGGTAGTGCAAACTGTAGTGAATGAGATGTAGTTAGTGAAAATAAAACCCATGGTGATTAAATGGAGCTAGAGGATGTGGATGCGATAAAAGAATTTGCTATTATAGATGAAACAGAAGCAAGACAAACGATGAATAAAAAATGAAATAATGGAACCTGCTGTCTACTGCAAATGGAATGGTAGAACTTGCTGTGTATGGGAAGAAAACGAGAGATGTGATGAAATCTCCGGAGGTTATGAATGCGATAGTGGAATCTACTATTATAGATGGGACGGAAGTAAGATAGACAACATCTCTAGATTGTAGATGTAATGAATGAAAATGAAACAATGGAACTATGAATGGAATAGTGGAACCCGCTATATGTGGATAAAATATGAAACGTGATGAAGTTTCTAGAGGCTGTACATGCGATAGTGGAATCTGCTGCTGTGAATATGATAGAAGTAGATCATGCGAAAGCCTTTAGAGAGTGTGGATGCGATGATAGAACTTGTTGCTCCCCTTTGAGAGTTGCGGTTTTATATGCTTGCTTGTTTTGGCTCTTCAGAAAGCATGTTATGTGACTGTTTTTTTTGTTGCGCTATGTGCTAGAGAGTTACTGATACTGACATAAGAGCCCTAGTATCAGATGAAGTTTTTCAACCAGTGGTTGTATAGAAGCTTAATGCTTTACAGGTATATCTGCCTAGTTTTTCCAACTTTTACGGTGGTGATTTCAATGCCAATCTGTCTAGTTAGAAAATCATAGCAAATGCGATGCAGGTTACGTTTGGAACTCTTAGTCTGTCGACGGCAACCATGAAACTTATCAGTTCTGATGGGAAAGAGCATATTACTTATGCTGTTGGTACTGGACCTGTGAATTCAGCATACAAGGCTGTTGACCTAATTGTTAAGGTTTGAATTTTCGATTTTTGTCCTATTACATGCAATGAAGTCTCTCCTAGCTATACATACAATGAATGAAAATAAATCAATGGAACTAATTGTGAATAAGATGTTGGAACCTGCTATTTATGTGATGGAAATAGAGGATACGATGAAATCTCTAAAAGTTGTGGATGCAATGATGGAACCTACCACTATGAATGCAAATGATGTGATGGAGCCTCTACATGCTGTAGATGCGATGAATGTAATTTGTTACGAATGAAATAGAGACAGGGACATCATAAAGTCTATAGAGATTGTGGAGCCTATAGAGGCTATGAATGAGATAGCAGAATTTATTGTATATGAGATGGAAACATGGAAGATGATAAAATCTGTAAAAATCGTGAATGTGATAATGGAACCTGTTGTATATTGGATTAAAATAAGGGATATAATGAAGCCTGTAAAGATTATGAATGTGATGGTTAAACCTACTGTGTATATGCGTTGGAAATAGGGGGAAGTAATTGTGGAATTATAGGTTGTAAATGCCATGAATGAAAATAAAGCGATTGAAACTATTGAGATGATATCAAGGGATCCCATGAAACCTTTATAAGCCATGAAACCTATAGAAACTATGAATGTAATGGTGGAACATATTGTATATGGGATGGAAATAGGATAAGTAATAGTAGAATTACAAGTTGTGGATGCAACAAATAAAAATGAAGTAATGGAGTCTGTTGGAATAGAATTAGGGACCATGATGCTGTATAAGCTAAGAAGGCTAAGTTTGTTAACTAGTTACCTTAAACTCAGTTTGGTATATTGTATATTCTGCTAATTAATCTTCGGGCAAAGTTTCGATATTTTAGTTTTCCTCTCATAACTCAATGATTCTTATCACGACATCTTTGTTTAGTTGGTATTCTTTTCCACGATATTGCCATTTTTTCTAATCCCAATCAACCACAACTACTTCTGATACTTTTTCCTTATCCACTCCTATGTTGGTTGATAATTTGCAATCAATAGAGCGCAACATAAACTAGTTAAATCCTAAGGTTATTACAAACTATTCTAACTAAACAAACATTACCTTAGAACAGCATGAAACGTTATGGATACTCGGTCACAATCTCGATGTTGGTTTTAATTATGCAATTACTTTACCAACAACGTCAATAAGTTCATATAAATAAATCAATCAATCATGAAAGATTGATTAGCTGCAACTACCATCTCCATAATGTAGTATTCTTGCAGCATCTGCTCCCAGTTGCATAGAAAGTTCTCAGCTTTCATTCTTCGTTCGAGCAAACGGAGTTGATCCTCCTACTGTATTCCTCAAACTAATAATTTAAGTATAAGTGGAAAGTTCATAAGCTTTTTTTTTTTATGTATAAATTTCGCAAGAAGGACTAATATACTGTTGGCCTGTATGATTTGCGGCCCCTCGAAAAATACAAGTATAAGGCTTTTATGTTTATTGGCCAAGTTAAAAGAGCATTTGGAGTTATGACCACTATAGGTTCAAGCATGAATGGAAAGTTCGTAACTTTCTTTTATATATAAATTTTGCAAAAAAAGTTACCAACTTACTGCTAGCCTGCACGATTGAAGGCTCACCGAAAATATAGTGTGTAAGGCTTTCATGTATGGAGACTAAGATGAAAGATTATCTAGAGTTGTATGTGCAAAAGACAGTGCAAACTGTAGTGGATGAGATGTACTTAGTGGAAGTGGAGCATGTTGTATATTAGATGGAGTTAGGAGAGCCTATAGAGGCTGTGGATGCGATAGTAAAAGCCTGTTGTTATCAATGGGATGGAAGTGGGGCATGCAATGAAGTCTTTCCAAGCTGTGGATGTGATGAATGAAAATGAAGTAATGGAACCAACTGTCAACAATATATTAGAACCTACTATATATGAGATGGAAATAGGGGATATGATGAAATCTTTAAAGATTGTGGATACAATGACGAAACCTACAATTGTGGATGCAAAGGATGCGATGAAGCCTATCTAGGCTGTAGATGCTTTGAATGAAATTAAAGTAATGGAACCTGTTACGAATGGGATGAAAAGTATTTTGGACCCAAATGATAGTTGAACCTTTTCTTTTTTTGGCATTTTTAGTTTATTCTTTCGTTTAATCTTTATATATTTCAAGTTATGGACCAAAATGCTCTATTTCGGCTATTGGAAAAATCAAGCACTCGCCAGCCGGTGAGTCAAACCCTTAGTTGAGACTAAATCGACAACTTCGGACATTTATTTACAATAACGTTCACTTTAAGTCATATTTTGAGAAAATTATCTCGTTTCAGACTCTGATTAGAAATTTTCTTTATAAGGTTTAAACTTTTTAAGAAAAAAGATGAACGTGAAATCATGTGGTGACAAAAAATGATGGCAGAACTTCGCGAGTCATCGAGAAATTATACATTTTAGCCAAAAAAAAATAAAGACATAATATATTGATTTTTCATTTTTTGACATAATATATTGATTTTTCATTTTTTGTTTTGGCATTACATAGGCTTAATTACTAGGGAAATGTGTTAGATTTTTGCTCTTTTTATATCTGTTATATATTTGTAGGCATCATTAATGATGTAGGCACTAATAACGATGAAGAGTGTTATATATATATATATCAAATTGTTGGAAATCCAGTAAATTTTTTTGTATGATGAACTGGTACTAGAAGGTATGGACATGTGACAATTTCATCTATATGATTTGCATCTTAATAATATTATTTCAATCCTGTTTATATCATTGTAGTAGGAAAAATTGTCCGAAAAGTTTTAAACCTATTATCTTTTTGCAATTTAGTGCTAAATTTTTCAATTTTGTCAATTGAATATTAAATATTTTCATTTTTACCAATTGAGTCCATTTGGTCAATTTTGATTAGAAATCGCTAATATGGACACTAACACTATCACGTAGGATGGTTAGTGCTGACATTGACAATTTTTTATAATATTTTATGTTTTTTCTCTTCTTTTTTTCCCCTTTTTCTTCCTTTCGCTAGCCATAGCTGGATTATTGGCTTCACTTGCCACAAGCAAGGCGTGGTCGCTTTGGCCCGAGTGAGGCCAGCTTGCCCGGCCATGGCTAGAGGTTGATGGCGGATCACCTGCAAAAGGAAAAAGAAGGAAAAAAAGAAAGAAAGAAAAAAATTGAACAATTAATAAAAAATTGAAAAAAATATTAAAATATTATTTAAAACTATCCACATTAGCATCACTCAATGCCACATAGGATAGCCGGCGATTTTCGATCAAAATTAATTTGATGGACTCAATTGATGAAAAGAGAAAAGGCTTATGACTGAATTTATAAATTACAACTTTTTGGGCATTTTCTCTATTATAGAAAGACTCACGGTAAACACATGTCAAGCATTCAATTTAGTTACTTGATGGGAGAATGATTGTCCTGTAATATAGATTTGGTCATTCTATAGATTATAGTTTTATAACAAAGTCTATAGAAAAATAAACATACTGCAGATTTTGTATAGTCCATAGAGTCATGCGAAATGAGTAACGAGAGATTGCCATTTGTTTTGAAATAATAAACTACCATGGGACATGATAAGACTCCAGAGATTTTTTTATTTTTTTTGGAAATCTCTAAATTGATCTTTCTGACTAGATATAGCATGTTGCGATAAGATGAATATTATTATGATATATAGAGCCATTACTAGTCATTACAAAAAAACTCTCTAATTCCCATGGACCATAAATACTTAACACGAATTGCAAACTAAGACCATGTCGATTAAGAAACAGTTGATGGACTTAGATTGTAGTCCTGATGAACATGTTACAAAATATATAATTTTATTATGACGAAATGAAATGTGATATGACTCATTATAACTCGTTCTCTTAGAGCTAGTGGAACAATTGAACAATGTATACTAGATACAGGTGTAATGTGTTACGAATAACTAAGTTGCATTATGACGGAAAAATTAATGGCATGCCTTGGTACGACTCGTCCATTGAAGAGTCATTGCTGACATTTTTATTTATTGATTTTACATAGAAACGAAGCCACATTGAAATTTTTGTCGAAGAATCAAGTGTGTGCATGAGTAGAGACTCACTGACCATGATCAATCAATACTAGGGACAAGTATAACTTATTAGACGAAAATGAACTTTGTCATGATAAAATGAACCATTACATGACTCGTTATGGGCATTGGGTAGCAAATGAATTATGTTACAACTTGTTGAAGTGTAATACATTACAAAAAAGCAGCATTACCATGGCAAATCGAATTGCGACGTCACTTATCTTGTGCAAATACAAAATGAACTTAATTATATGTTGCTACATTCACTATTCGTATGATGATATAATAAACTCGATTACATTGCATTGGACCATTTCTAATGACTAATTCTAAACAAATTGCATAGCTTAAATAAGTAACTAATGACACTATCTTGTGCAGATACATAAAATAATCGTGTTTTTCTATCTATCCTTTTTAGTTGAAATTTAGGCTATATTTGATAACGTTTTTATTTTTCCCAATTTCGATTCTTTTGTTTCCTGGAACAAAAAAAGAACAGAAATCCTTTTGGTAATATCAGCTAATCTTTCTATTTCCCAAAATAGAAAAGTAGTTGGAGAATAAATTTGGAATAGAAATCAAAAAAAGAAAAAAGTAGTTTCTTATTTTTGGGAATAAATTCTGGAAATAAGTCATTTTCTTTCTTTTCTTCTTCTTCCTCGCCACCCACCATTGCTCGTCGTCGCCCACCGCCCATCGATCGCCAGTTGTCAAACAACATTGGTCACTAGACGTCACTGCCACCGGTTGCCGGTTGCCGAACAGCATTGGTTGCCAGACGTCACCACCGGCTAGAGGAGGAGTAACAAGAAGAAGAGAGGGAAAAAGAAAATCTAAACAAATTATTAAAAAGCTAAAAGAAATTTTACGTTACAAAAAAATTTACAAGTCATACCAAATCCATTCTTATTATTTTTTTATTCTAAGAATAAAAATTTTGTATAGTTACCAAATGCGTTCTCTTATTCGGAAATTGTTGTAGGGAATGGAAATAGAAAAAAACTATTTATGAAAAAAAATTATCCTTAAATGCTATGGGCTGTAGCTAGTGAAAAAGTTGAGGAAGCTAGGAATCCCTAATAGTGGTGATCGATTTTAAGCTGGGTTGGTTATTACCTTGAAACTTGAAATCGGATTGTGCAAGGTTGCTTCTTTAGTTTGTAGAATTGGGAACTGGTTCACTTGGTCTTGGAATCGGATCGGATTGGACCGATTGATTTAGTCTGGTCCCAAGGTTGATATTAAAACCAATGATTTCTTCTTCTTCTTCTTCTTCTTCTTCTTCTCTCTCTCTCTCTCTCTCTCTCTCTCTCGGGTTCTTCTATTCCTTATAGGTGAGAGTTTTCCAACATTTAAAAGAAAAATAATAATTTACAAATTAAAGGTTGCTTTAGAATAAAAGATAAAAAAAAATGAAAAGAAATTTTGGTTAGTTTGTTGATCTGGTTCTTTGAGTGGAACCGAGAATCGGAATATCTCCTTTGGAAATCACTTAGAACTGACCGATTCAATTCTTATATTGGACTAGGGCCGATGCATCCCCCTAATATCTAGAATCGCCCAGGCAGAAAGAAGAAACCAAACACATTAGAACCGGTCTGGAAATGGGTTTCCGGATCCTTGACCCAAGTACACGGAATGAAACCGGAATTCTTCTTCTCGCCTCGATGGCCCATGGACAGTTTGGAAACCTCTACTTTCTATTTACCCCCAAACCAAACCAACCCCCGCCCCGCCCCGGCCCGCCTCGCCCTACTCCTTTTCTGAAGTTGCACTATTTACTCATCACGGTCCAAAAACACACAAGCATCACGTGGGCCTGGCCTGGCCTAAGTAAATGATGGACCCAATAATTGGGGTCCGTTTGAGAGCTGAAAAAAAATCCTAGGAGCCGATCCGGCGGGAACACCAAAAAAAAAAAAAGAAACACGACCGCCTTTTCAATTCTCAATTTTCTTTTTCTTTTTCGGGGGCAGGAAAGGAAAGGAAAGGAAAGGAAAACCAACGGCAACGGCAACGGGAGTGGCATGCTACGCTTTTTCTTTGTCATCTTGTTGTCCTGTTTTTTCAGCGGTATCATCATCACGTTCTTTCACCCGCCTGTTGGCCCTCCCCTCCACCCGTCAGCTGTACTACCGTAAAAGTCTTTCTCTCTCTGTACCTAATAATGACAAGACCCGCTCGCCCTCCCATGTTTCCCTCCACTCTCTGTCTCTTTTTTCAACTTTACCATTCGCTCTCGCCACTTCCAGTTTCGGAGACGCGTTTCCCCGTTCGACTCAAGTTCTGTTACCGAGCTCCTCCGTTGCGGCCGGCCGGCGTTTTCTCGTGCGTTCCGTCCTCCATTTTTATGCTTCTAGTCTCCGGATTCCCAAGTGTGCATGTCTGTTTTCGTTTGTGTGTGTGTGTGTGTGTGAGAGAGAGAGAGAGAGAGAGTTGGGTTTTGCAAGAAATGCTGTGTGGCGGGACGGGAAAGTTGTCCAGGGGCAGGTAGTGTGTCTTGTGAGGCTCTTCTGTTCGTGCTCCGTTCGGTGAAACTAGCATCGATGACGGGGCGCTTCGAAGAGTTTTTTTTTTTTTTTTTGGTACGTATTTGCCAGCACGTTCCTTTACTTGTGCTCCTTAGTTATGGTTCTCAGATGATTTTGGCTGTGGACACCATGATCTGCAGATTCCTGGGCGACGGTGTCGTTGCTCGAGCCCTGTTTAGTCTAGCCGTCGGTGCCATTCAGATTGGCTTCATTCGACTGCCCAGCTTAGGACCCCTTCTTATGGTATAAGCTGTCGAAAACTATTATATCGACAACAAAAAAATTTCGGCCACCTAATTTCATCTTAACACGAATGATGAATTACGCGATGCTTGACGTTTGGTTGCGAATTCCTTACAGTAGATGCAGCAATTGAATTATGGATTGCCGCACGAGTTTCGTGTCGACTTTGGCACCAATGTGGGCGAGTATACTGATTGTGCAATATACTGCCTATGCCAGGTAGTTTTGTGGAGTGCTCTCTGATGAGAGAAAATGTCTCGTTTGTCTAAGGACATTGATCCGGCATTCCAAGGTGCAGGAACGAAGGGGTATCCTTACAATCAATTTACTGTTGGAAGTTCCTTATATATACTATGCGGTGCTTCTTCTTACAAGTTTATGATATTGCTGATTCGATGCTTTTTTCTGGTTGATCTTCTATTGGTGTCACTAGTTTCATCGTTGTGATATAATTCTTCAGGGACACTGGAGTTTCCTATTCCACAGATTTGTTTGAATCCCTCGTGACCATGTTTTTCATTTGAATAGTTGGTATCATCCTTAATGGCATTATGTTCAGTGGTTTAGAGATTTGGTGCATTGAGAATCTTCGCTTAGTTCGCGTCCCAAGGGCTTCACATGGGAAATTCTATTCTGGGAGCTCGTACATAGTGTTGAATGTAAGTCAGTTGCCCACTTGAGCCTGCTCTTCTGCAAGTTATTTCAAATCTTCGACAACTGGAGTTTAGGATAGAATAGAGTATGGAACCTTTTTGTTTCAAATTTCTGAGGAATTAAGCAGCTTTCCCTTGTATTTTGCGAACTCTTCAAGTAAAAAAAAAATAATGCCCTTATTTGACTTAAGTCACCCATATATTTACTTATTTATTTATTTATTTTAAAAAAATTTGCCCCTGGCATGTGCAACTGCAAGAAGCCAGGCATCAACATGGTTACTCATTCATCTTCTGTGTTTGTATATCATGACATCTACATTTTGATTTCTCCCCTTCATGCAAGACAGACAGTTGTGGGAAAGAGTGGCTCTCCTCAGCATAGCATTCACTACTGGCTAGGAACTGATGTTAAGGAGGTATTAATAATTTTCTTGTCGGAAGTTTCAGAAATCTTACTTTTGGTGTTTTATTACCATGTGCTGATAGAAAAAATTAGGGTTCATAGAAGGAATGCCAATCACACTCAAAGGTCATGAAAGTACAATATTTTGAGTAGGCCAACTGTTTTCTTCTGCCATTTTCCAAGTGAAAGAGAAGAGATGGTGTGAATGTGAGAGGAGCTGCTCAAAACTCCAAGATCTGGTCTGTGGGCTATAACAATATTTATAAGTGGAGAATGATGGGAAAATATTTGAGTTTATGCACACCATCTCTACTATATGGCACTGTTAGAAGATACACCTGCAAACCAAAAATAGGATTAGTTTTTCCATTCTCATATCCCTTTTTCATGTCATGTTTTTCCTTACAACTTTGCAGGATGATCTAGCTCTGGCATCAGATAAAGCCCTTGAATTAGATGAAGCCCTAGGGTCTTGTGCTGTGCAATATAGAGAAGTTCAAGGCCAAGAAACAGAGAAGTTTTTGTCCTTCTTCAAACCATGCATTATACCCATCGAAGGAGTGTACAAGTCAGAAACAGGAATTTCGAATGGGGAAAAGTACTGCATCAGCTTGTTTGCATGCAAGGGAGAGCATGTTGTTCATGTTAAAGAGGTAAGCTCTGCTGAAATTGGTGAACAATTACACTGTAAATTTTCATTAGCTGCGCTGGCCTAAGATTTAAGTAATTCCTGTTCATTTGATGAGAAATAAGCTATAGCAAAAGCTAAGTGGTATGTCATGAAAGAGATGTTGTCATTGGAAATGACAGCTAGACTATCTCGAGGGCCATGTAAATTATCTAGCATATCACTTGATAGTATGCTCACAATAAGGAAATAGTGGGACATGTACAGTAGAAAAAATGACCAATTTTCATTGTTGCAGGATTTTACTGCCATGTTTCATCCTGGGTACATGCAAATATTCTCCTATGTGTAGTGCACTCTAGTCTTGTATTTAAGCTTCCATTGTATACTCATAAGTAAAGGATCTCTCTCTTGGTTCACCTTTTGAGCAGGTTGCATTTGGTCGATCATCCTTGAATCACTATGATGTGTTCATATTGGACACTGCTTCAAAAATATTTCTTTTCAGTGGGTGCAACTCTAGCATACAGGAAAGAGCTCGAGCTCTGGAAGTTGTTCACTACATCAAGGAAAATAAGCATCATGGAAACTGTGAGGTGGCAACCATAGGTTAGATCTACTTACAATCTCTCTCTCTCTCTCTCTCTCTCTCTCTCTCTCTCTGAGAATGAGCTGTGCCAGCATGAGCTGATTTAATGCTGCAGAGGATGGTAAGTTTGTTGGTGATGCTGATGTCGGCGAGTTCTGGAGTTTCTTTGGTGGCTATGCTCCTATTCCTCGAGATTCTCCATCTGCATTCGAGAAGCAGGAAATTGTTCAATCTGTAAAATTGTTCAGGTGACTAGTCCAATGATTTTACTGATTTTTTGCTATTACTGATTTCTGCTGTTGTACATTTGGTTCAAATAATAGCTCAACATCTGTACCTGAGAGCAATAGTATAAGAATCATCTGAAGTTACTAGCTAAGTGTGCAAACAATTTCTGTTAGGCACGTAGTAATTTTGAGCTTTTAGTCTTCATGAAGAATGGGATGAATTAATTTGAACAAAATGGAGGTCGTGTGCAGGTTGTGTCATCACTACAAAATTGGTAGCATGAGCATGCTAAGAAGGAGATATCCTTATCCACACGACCATAAAATCCACTGAAAAAAGCCTACATGTAAGGTGTTGTAATTTGAAGCTGATTGCTGTAATGGGAATGTCTTCTTTGAATTATGAGAAAGTATGAAAAGAAACATAAAGGCATACATATGTGGGCAAAAAGCATTTTGTCGTGTCACCTTTAATAAATTGTGAGTGATTGTCTTTCATGTCATTTTTAACTCCCTAAGTGGTGCTCATGCATCCTAGTGCAGGATAATGACTCGGGGGAAACTATTTGAAGTGGCAAAGGAGCTATTGAACCAAGAATTGCTTGACAAAGATAAGTGCTATATGTTGGACTGTCATACAGAGATTTTTGTATGGATGGGCAGGTGCACCTCAATGACGGAACGGAAGTCATCAATTTCGGCTACAGAAGTTAGTCTCTAAGTCTGATCTCCCACCCTACTCTCTGGATACTATAGAAAGTTGACGAGTGCAGATGAAAATTCATAATGGACATAGGATTAAAAATATAAGACGCTTTAATTAGTTATGCATAAAACTTCCAAATAATCAGATTTCTAGATGTATCTCCCATTAGGATTAAAAATATAAGACTCTTTAATTAGTTACACGTAAAACTTCCAGAGAATCAGATTTCTAGATGTATATCCCATTAGGATTAAAAATATAAGACTCTTTAATTATTTATGCTTAAAACTTCCAGATAATCAGATTTCTGGATGTATCTCCCATTCCTTCATAGCAATCTAATTCATCGCATCATTGATCAGCTGAATTATTTAATCAATTTAAAAGTAAAATTCCTTTAGCCAGCCAGTGCTGTTCTTCAGACAAAAAATGATTGCTCTTTTGGTTGGGGAAGTACTTAAAGATGCTTGCTCAGAATTATCCCCATGTTTTTTGTGCTGAGGCAACTCATCTGTGTATGCGCGTTACAGGATTTTCTCCGAAATGAGGGCAGATCAACAAGTACTCATGTGACCTTATTAACTGAAGGATTAGAAACTGCCAGGTTCAAGTCACACTTTGTAAATTGGCCGAAGAAAGAGGAAGTGAAGTTGTATGAAGAAGGTCGAGGGAAAGTAGCAGGTTAAGTACCTGATGAAAGAAATTGTCTTGCAGAAGCATTCAAGCTCTTCAGATATACCAATCTTTTATTTTAATTTATCCTGTTCAGCTATGTTCAAGCAACACGGTTATGATGTAAAGGAGCTTTTAGAAGATGACCATGAGCCACTTATAAACTGCAGAGGGACAACCAAAGTAAGTTTTGGGTCAAGAAAAGCTTGTTGATTGTGAACACAAACTTGACATGGTCCAACGTGTTTTCTTTCAATGACCTTCTCTGTTGCTATACACTTCAGGTCCTGCAGGTCAGTAGTGGGGAGGCATCCCTTATTCCACTTCCAGATCAGTCAAAGCTTTTCAGTGGTGATTGCTATATTGTGCAGTACACTTACCCTGGAAAAGGAAGGGAGGAGAATCTCTTCTATGCTTGGTTTGGGCGTGCTAGTCAAATGGTGAGCATTTTATTGCTTAACTTTTGGTGTTAGAAACTGTCTCATCCTTTATTTGGAGTTGCCATACAAGAGCTTTTGTTCTCTGTCCTTAAGTACAAATACCATGCCTTTTCTTCCTGAATTAACTGTTTCTGTTGCTTGTAGGAGGACAGAGTCGATGCTCTTTCTCATATGTATGCCATTGCTGATTCAACCAGGGGGTTTCCAACTTTGGTTAGTTTTAATACTTCATTCTTGCATCCTTAACCTCTGTTTGGGAAGATGGGAAAATTGGGGGGAATGAAACTGGGTTAAAAAAATGGGAGAAATTGTCAAATTTATGCGAGATGGAGGTGGAGGGAAATGTAAAAATTAGCCAGAGATCTCTCCCACCTATTTACTTTCTTCCCCTCCTTGGTTTCCAAATGAAGAACTGATCTAAATTAAGTGCTATTGCAATTCTAAAACATATAACTACTAGAAGACTGCCCATGCCATACATGGTTGCGATATTCTAATATGAGTAAGGTTCTATTTAGTAATTAAATCTGCGAAGACACAGCACTTAGTGGTTGTAGTCCCATAATAGAAGCCAGGGAAATAGTATATTAAAAAAAATTTACTTATGTGACACTTCTATAGCCTGTTAAGCTTGTCTCATTCTAATACTCTTCCCCATTCTTTCGATCACTAACACAATCATTATAAACAAAAATAGAAAAGGGAGCTAACATATGTTTATTGTTCACCTAACACGGCAACCCATTTTTAGGCAACTTTTGATTTTTATCTGTCGAGTAGTTGGATATGCTAACATGTCCAAATTAAATACTGATTGTGAAGATAATCTCTAGAAAATAATCTAGATTAAGTAGGTCGTATATGAAGCTGTCTTATGGAAAACAAAGTTATCATCTTGAATGTAAAATTAAAGAAAAATTCCTCACAATATCCGTGTTAAGTAACATTTTCCAGCAAAAGGTTATAATATTGAGTTTGATCTAGTATGAATACATAATTGAAAAACTATTTTACAGCAATAAGGGTGTAAATCTAAACTAGCTTCATATACAGAAAAGAGGAGCTAACTCACCCATGACATAGGTTATAGTTTCACCTATTCTCACACGGAAGGTCAAGAGAGAAGCAAATTTCATGTTTTAAGATCACAGCATCCAAGAAGACAAATGCTGGAACAAAGACTTGGAAGTACTTATCATCTCTAACTTCTAACAAATGCTGCCTTATGAACCTGTTGAATTTCTTTGATTAAAGTGTGGAATACTTAGATAAGGAACTAATTAGTGTCTTATTTTCTATTTCCTGTTTCTTCAATTTATCTTTTGAATAACTACGAGTACCTGACCCCAGAAGAGGACGCTTTTCTAAGTTTTGCCTAACTATGGATCTTTAATGGGTGGATGTGATGCTTTTTCAGTTCTTGGCACACATTCTTGCACCACTATTCGACTAGTAGTACAGGCAATATAAGAAGCACTGTGGTGGTAAACTAAAGTGCCTCCATTATATAGTTTCCTTAATGTATACGGATTATGAGTCTTTGGTAAAGTATCACGAGTTTCACAACCCTCAGATATCGATCGATTCTTATATAGTTCTTTGAGGTCATGTAGTCACCTCTAACTTGCTTTTATGTGACAGGCTCAGGTTTATCAGGATAACGAGCCGGAACAATTTTTCTCGGTTTTCCAAACATTAATTGTTTTCAAGGTCAGAACACCTCTGCCTTCTAGATTTTAGATTGTATAATGCATTCTTTGGGGTTGGTTTTCTAAATAAGCCATCTTCGTGAGTTTTTGTTATTTACCTGTTGGCTTTTCACTAGGGAGGTAAAAGTTCAAGGTATAAGAAGCTAATAGCTGAAACAGGCATGCCTGATGAAACTTTTGATGAGACAAAGACAGCACTGTTCCGTGTCCAAGGAAAGAATTCAAATAACATGCAAGCCATCCAAGTCGATCAGGTAAATTTAAGCTTTTGAAGTTTTCCGATGGCGTCAGAGGCTAGTCTCCTGTAATCCATGCCTTTAGTGTTCTTTCGAAAAATATATATCTAATAACATGCAAGCCATCCAAGTTGATCAGGTAAATTTAAACTTTTGAAGTTTTCTGATGGTGTCAGAGATCAGTTCCTGTAATCTATGCCTGTACTGTGATGAGGGTTATGCCCTTTCTTCAAATGTGTGCGTGTGTGTATTTCAGTCTTCCTTGCAAACGAACTTGTAGCGAAAAAGGGGTAAATGTAAGTATATGATGCTCATTTCTTTTAACAGCAGGTTCTCTAACATTCCGCTTACCTGTCCAAAGCATGAGTTTGTGACTGCTGCATCCTGTTAATATATCAATTACCTACTATTTCTAAGATTTCACTGCTTCTTCTTCTTCTTCTTTTCAGTTTTTGTGATTTGGCTCTGTAAAAGCAGCAGTTATGTGAAAATAATGTTGTACTACTGACCTAATACTGTGCGATGATTTTGGCTCTCTTTTTTCCTTTCGGTTTCATCTTTGAATATACCTTCTGAATTAGACATACAAAAAGAAAAATTGATCTTGCTCTTGAATGTGAACTGCAATGGAATTGTGGTTTTCTTTAAGATCTGTATATGTACGGTATCCAGACTCTTGGCCCTCATATTGATCATTAGTTACTTTTCTTTCTTAATTTAGTACATGAAGCCGCATTCGATCTTGTTTTTTGAGTGTTACTTATTGATGACATGTGCCTTAGCAGGTTTCAAGCTCCCTCAATTCATCTTATTGTTACATCCTCCAGACTGGATTATCAGTCTTCGCTTGGATTGGAAATTTATCTTCAACTGAAGATCATGAACTCCTAGACCGAATGATAGAAATCATAAATGTAGGCAGATGTTCTTTCCTTATTCTCTGATGCTTAAATAATGCTAGTTAAGACATGCTCTCTTCCATTTATATTGCTTCCATTTGCAGCCCACATGGCAACCTGTGTCTATAAGGGAAGGAAGTGAACCTGACATATTTTGGCAAGCATTAGGGGGAAAGACTGAATATCCAAAGGAAAAAAAGGTGAAGCAGTACATAGAAGGTCCACACTTGTTTGCAGTGACTCTTATTGAGGGTAGGCAGCGCATTGTTCTCTCATTTCTTGTAAAGATAAAGTAGAAAGATATTCAGATGATTATCCTGGCATTGGCTGTCATCTCTAATTGCATTCATGTTTCTGGGCTGCTTGGACGCAAATTCTCCTCGCAGGTGATATCAAGGTATGCAAGCTGTATGTCTCTGAAAATGCATATAGTTCAATGAGCCATTCCCTTCTTAGATCATATATTGTGCACATGAAACCTCATTAAAGAAAAGGAAGAAAGTTAAATAAAATTATTTTGCAGATTACATTTGAGACTTTAGTCCTTAGGCCTTTGGGTAATCATCTCTAGTACCTATCTGAACACAAATTGAATAATTATTACAACCACAATTTGTCAGTTTACGAGTTTCATGGTGACCTAAGGGAATAATGCAACTAGGCCTGCGAACTCATCTAGCTTCAAAAACTGTCAGAATCAGATATTAATATCTATTTGAAAATGACTTAAAAGGTGCAGCTGACAGCTCTATTGTGGGAACCAAATAACTGAAGCTTAAACTTGAACAAGTTGTTTTAATCTGATTAGTGTAATATTCTTAAACATGTTTGACATGGTAATTAGAGATCTTTACATTTTAGAAGCTAGACACCCTTACCACATGGCTTTTGAGTTGGATTGGCGTATTTTGGAGTACATTATTTGATGGTATTTTTCCAATACTCTTTCAGAGTTTAAAGGAATTTTTCGGGTACTTTTTGGCCGGTGGATGCTAAGTGAATATACAAATGCCAAATAAGTATTTCATTTGTAGTTATGACTTATTATCAGAACAAGGAATGAAAAATATTCAGAAATCGCTGCTACATATTTAGTCAAGAAAATCACATAGGTGGCATTTTCTCCTGAAGGTCAGAGCATCATAGGTTGCCCTAGGAAATTCTTGGTGAGCCAACGGATGCCAAAATGATATGTTGATTTTTATTCTAGTTAAACATTAGTGTTAATCTTTGCAGAAAGATAGAATTGCTCATCTTGACACACAGAAATTCTTTTAACATTGTGAATAACCTTCAATTTTCGTTTTCTACTTCAGCTAAAAGAAATATACAACTTCACACAAGGTGATTTGACCACTGAAGATGTTCTCATGTTGGACTGCCAAAGTGAACTTTATGTTTGGATTGGGCGCCTGTCTAGTGTTACATCAAAAGAAGCCCATATTCTTGGCCAGGTTAGCTGCTTCGTAGTTACTTTTTAGAATCAGATAATCCCAAATGTAACGATCTAGTTGTAATGTGTTAGGCCCATGCTGACCATGGTGCATTCTGCCAACTAATTGCATGTATAGCATTCATACGTGGATTCATTATGTTGAGAACCTGCTGCGCAATTCAGCCAAGATGTAACTGGCTGTGACAGTGCTTTTGGATTGTGCAATTCATGCCTTGCTTTTGTGCTTCTATCACATTGGAAGGACTGCAAGATTACGGCTTGTTTTCTATAATAATGGCATATTGCATGTTCTGGTTCTTTTCATCACCATCCTCTCACTTGGAAATGGCAGAAATTTCTTGAGATGGACATTCTGTGCGAAGGACTTCCTCAGGAGACTCCAATGTACATGGTTGTTGAAGGACAGGAGCCTCCATTTTTCACTCGCTACTTCTCATGGGATCCATCACAAGCAATTGTTGGTGATTTTGTCATATTAGAAAAGCTAACTTGTTCATCATTAAGATGTTCATAGTTGCTTTCCAGCTTTTAACTGATGTCTTCCACAGATGCATGGCAACTCATTTGAGCGGAAACTTGCTCTGCTCAAGGGTGGATCACAACATTCGGAAGTATGTCTGTTCCGAGACCTGTTGCAACTTATGTGGCCTGTAACTTTTTCTATGCTTAAATTTGTTCTTTCTCAGGAGCAGGGACTAAATACAAGAATAACAAAATGGACGTTCTTAAAAGTTGGGATTACTTGCTCTTAATTAGTTAATATAGCTAGGGATATTCATTCAGCTTAAGGAAATCACTGAAGCTTCTACTCTTGACAAAGAATGGTCTGCAAATTCTGTGCCAACAATTGCAGTTGAGAGTTTCATTTCCATTGATCTTTCTACATTGTATAGGTATCTGTCAGAAATTCATGGCCAGCTGGCTCCAGAGGGGCCACCCCAGAAGGTTCTAGAAGAAATTCAGTCAGTTCTAATGGGCGGGCGAAAAGTGCATCGCCTATCCCCAATGTCGTAGGTGTTAAAAGTTGCACTTCAGAAAACCAGCTTCCTTACAGCCCTAGTCCAGCTGAGATTAAGCTGTTTGCGGGATCTTCTCCTCAGAATGGAAGTTCTGGTACTGAGAAGCTTTGGCACCCTCTGCATCATGAAGTTAGCAGTAGCCATACTTTTTGAAGTACATGATAGCGCATCATTTGTAAAATAGTCCAATAAAGGATCCTTGATGTGCACTAACGTGCTCATGACCTGCCATGAGTTTAGATGGATCCCTCTTAATGGTTTTTGACCTATTAACTTCCCCCAGAAGTGAAAACTTACGGCCCTTTAATCACTTTATCTGGTAATCTTTGTCCAAGTGATCTCTTCATGGTGAATTTAAATTGCACTCTTGCAATATTTAGAGTCGGGCAGGATTTATTTCTTCTTTTTCTGCATATTCGTTAGTTAAGACTTAGAATCTAATTGTTTTTGTCCCTTTGTTTTTCTAAGTTTCGATGACCTTATCCACATGTCTGGGCAGATGATTCACCGGCATTTGCTAGTTCTCCTGCATTACAACCAATGGCGCCTCCTGACAATGTTAGGGTCGATCAGGTTGAAGGAAGTGATGCTTCCGACAATTTGTCAATATACCCATATGAACGACTAAAAGTGAGATCAGTTGACCCAGTTACAGGCATTGATATCACAAGAAGAGAGGTATAGTCTGCCCTACTCAATGGCACTAAAAGACTGTCAATCCATTCACCTATATCCTACTTTCTTTTTCTTGACCAAGCTATAAGATACAGAAGTTTTCTTCTCCTCATTTTATTTTGCTTAGGCTGGAGCTATCAGTAAAAGTATTGGTCTTTTGGTCATTCACTCGGATGCTTATTATTGAATACGACTATTGTGATTTTCTGTCTGTATGACCTGAAACATGACTATATTCTATCAGGAGCAGTTGATCATGTCTCTACTATTCTTAGTCTCATGGTTTGACATGCCGGTTTTCTAAATATCTCTATATCATTTTGCTATAACTTATGAATCAAGCTAGTCTGAGAACTTCATTGTCTTTCTGGTGATTTTCAGGCATATTTATCTGAGGAAGAGTTTCGAGAGATATTTGGAATCACGAAAACAGCTTTCTATCAGCTTCCAAAGTGGAGACAAAATAAGCTAAAGATGTCTCTCCATCTGTTTTAGACAGCAAACGTTAGATGCGCCCTTTGTAGGTCTTCTACTGCTGCAGATACACCGGAGTATATTTCTGGTAGGAGTGATGGGGGCTGCTTACGGATTATTGTATCAAATGGTTAACTCACTTGAGTCGGGAATTAAGCTTGAGGATTAATGTCAACGCTTAATGGTTCATATGTCGTTGGATATTGGATGGAAGAGCCTCTCACTTACTGTTCGGCGAGACACATTAGCGGGGACGGTTAGTTGAGATTGATAAGAAAGTTAGATTTCCTTATGCCATCGGAATGTACTTTTCTTTTTGCTGTACATCAGAAGATTATATATAATCTGAGATGCTGAATTGTTTTGACCAGACTGTTGTCGGCTTTGTCTGATTAGATGGATTAAGTGAGAGAAATATGGACCGTGAACGATGTTGGTCCTGATTGGTCTAGTGTTTACTCTTAATAATCTTTAGTCTGCCTAGATAAGCCCTCCTTGGGATGGTAAATCATTTTAAGATAATAATGTACAGTACGATGTGTTGAACCCATTGGTCTCGACTCAACAACCCTGTCCATTTATGGGGACATAATTGAAGGAGTTGCTGCGAACTTCGGGGCAAGTCCTAATTAATTTGTACTGCATGCGTCTCGTCATCTTTGACATAATATTTAGATGCGAGAATTCACGAAACCCCGCTAGTGACCTCGTACATCATAAAAAAAGTGATCAGGACATGGGCTACAGCTGGACCGTAAGCGTCTATCTCAGGCAACGCTTGACGTGCACGATTGCTTTCAATTTCATCTCTCGTGGCGCCATCCGGGAGGTAGATTTTCGAATGCATACGTCGAAACCGCGTTCCTAACCTTACACCGGTATGAAAAGAAATCGGCTCGACAATGAACGGGCCAGCTCGTGGTCCGGCGTAACATCACGCCCAAAGGTGTTATCTGATACGCAATGAGGATCGCATGTGAGAGACCCTTTTAAGATATAAACAAATTGCGCACCACACAAACGTTCTCCAATCGCTGCCCGGCTCGATGTTTTTGACTTTCCGACGCAGGGAATCGAGTTCCCTGGGGAAAGCATACCCCCAGAATATGCTCTCGCGCTCCGCAACATGCCATAATTCAGCTTCGGAGTGGGGCCCATCCAAATGGGCCCCACCGGCGCCGTCGCCGTCCAACTCCTACGATCCAGATCTTGCCGCGTCAGCCGAGCCCAATCTCTCTCTCTCTCTCTATTTTTTTATTTTATTTTTTAAAGCCGAGCCTGATCCTCAACTTATTGCTCGTGGCGTACCGTGACGTGGCCCTCCTATTTTTCAACGGATTAAATGTGGGGTTGGAGTATGCGGAAGAAGGGAAAAATCGCAACGGAAGATAGTTTTAGGAGCGGAGCGGGGTCCAGTAGTTGCACCTACTGCCACGTGTCGCCTTCGAAATTGACTTTTCCGATGAGTGCACTTGTCACCTCTTCTTGTCGTCTACGTTATAAAAGTTCTTGGCCCGGACGCCCTTTTATTATTCCTCGGCCGGCGGGCGAGAGAAGACCACTTTACCTTTTCCTCTCTCTCCTCTCTCCCGTTCGCCGGAAAAGATGAAGTCGCCGCGGCGACCGACGCCCGCCGCGCTGTTCTTCCTCATCCTCGTCGCCTCCTCCCAGGCCCTCGACCTGAACCGCCGGGGAAGCACAAGATCGATGGGCCCATCAAAACCCTCGTCGTCATCGTCATGGAGAACCGCTCCTTTGACCACGTCCTGGGGTGGCTCAAGTCCACCCGCCCCGACATCGACGGCCTGACGGGCCAGGAGTCGAACCCGCTCAACGTGTCGGACCCGGACTCGCCCTCCGTCCGGGTCGCCGACGACGCCGTCTTCGTCGATTGGGACCCGGGCCACTCCTTCCAGGCGATCCGGGAGCAGATATTCGGGTCCAACGACAGCTCCGCCGATCCGAAGATGAACGGGTTCGCCCAGCAAGCCGAGGGCATGGAAGAGGGCAAGTCCAAGACCGTCATGAGCGGCTTCAAGCCGCGCCTCCTGCCGGCTTACACCGCGCTGGCGAACGAGTTCGCGGTGTTCGACCGGTGGTTCGCTTCCGTCCCGGCCTCGACCCAGCCGAACCGGTTCTACGTCCACTCGGCCACCTCTCATGGCGCCATGAGCAACGTCCGCAAGGACCTGATCCACGGTTTCCCTCAAAAGACGATATTTGATTCTCTGGAGGAGAGCGGGCTCAGCTTCGGTATATATTACCAAAATATCCCCGCCACCATGTTCTTCAGCAGCCTGAGGAGGCTGAAGCACATAACCAAGTTCCATAGCTACTCTTTGAAGTTCAAATTGGACGCCAAATTGGGTAAGTTGCCGAATTACGTGGTGGTGGAGCAACGTTATTTCGATGTGAATATCTTTCCGGCGAATGATGATCACCCGTCGCACGACGTGGCGGTCGGACAGAGGTTCGTGAAGGAGGTGTACGAGACGCTGAGGGCAAGCCCGCAGTGGAAGGAGATGGCCCTGCTGATTACCTACGATGAGCATGGTGGGTTCTATGATCACGTGCCCACGCCGGTCTCTCACGTGCCTAACCCCGATGGGATCGTCGGCCCCGACCCGTTTTACTTCCATTTCGACCGGTTGGGCGTTCGGGTCCCGACGCTATTGGTCTCTCCGTGGGTCGACAAGGGTACTGGTGAGTTTTCGTGACTGGAGTCCGAGGAATGTGGTGCTGTGCTGTCGGTTTTCTTTTCATTGAAAAGTTAGCTGTTGTGGATTAGATGTTGCTTGAGGTGCTAGTTAAAGAACTTTTAATCAATTACCGAAAAAATAAATTTTAATCGAAAGGTCTAGCAATCCCGTGGAAGAGAAGACAGGTATACGAGATCCACAGGGACTTCATTTTTGAGCGAAAGTGGATGAGATGCTAAATTGCCCGTTGTTTGTCTTGAGCAGATATTTTTGGATCTATGTCATCCTCACTTTTCATGTTGCCTATTCTTTGCAATTAAGCTTGGATGTGTCTTCGTGACCTGATTCTGATCATTACAGCTTGGCCTTCAGTGACCATCCTGAATTTCTCTGCTCCATATTGATACTCAGGGTCATTTTGATGGTGTCATTTCCAGATTGTGTGGTAGTTATGTACTTGTTTCCACCGAAGATGGCTGAACTGTGATAGCACTAATAGTTACTGCTGAAGCAGGTTATTTGGTTTTTGCAATGTTAGATTGTTCTAGGACTATATGTCTTCTCTGTGTTGGATTTTTGCTCCTTCGAGGATTTGACTTTAATTGTTTGGTGGTTGGTGCAGTGATACATGCGCCTGAAGGGCCGACACCACACTCGCAGTTTGAACACTCATCCATCCCTGCAACTGTCAAGAAGCTTTTCAATCTTAAGTCAAACTTCTTGTCAAAGAGAGATGCATGGGCTGGTACTTTCGAGAAGTACTTCTACCTGCGCGACACTCCGCGGGACGATTGTCCAGGCATGTTTTATTTCTTTTGCTCATACTTCTTTAAGTGGATTGCAAATCTATTCCAAGCATGATTTTATTTCTTTTTGGGTATTGTTGGCTTTTCCAGATTTCCACGTCTTAGAGAGTAGCTTTTACATATTGTTAGCATGCTTAAACCGGAAAATGGTGCAACTCCAGTCACCCCTTTTCAATTGCAGCTTAATATACCTATGTCCACTGGCTTTCTACAATAATAAGTTGTTGCTCTTAGGACTGTGAGTTGCTCCTATAAGTGGCATTCCTAGATGATTCTTGGAATAAGAACAGATTTTCAGCTTTGAGGCTTGAGGCTTTTCTGTGTATTTCTTTGGAGTAAGCCTTTGTGACCCCTTGACAGTCATTTGTAGAACTGTACTTGTGACGTTCTTATTTTGAGAGAACAAATAATCAAAGGCCTATCTAACCCAAAACTTATCTATGCAGAAACCCTTCCAGAGGTTAAATCATCACTTCGGCCATGGGGCCCAAAGGAAGATGCTAAACTCTCCGAGTTCCAAGTTGAACTGATCCAACTCGCGCAACAGCTGAACGGCGACTACGTGCTTAATACCTATCCAGACCTTGGCAAATCCATGACAGTCGGCCAGGCCAACAGATATGCGGAGAACGCGGTGAGGAGCTTCCTGGAAGCTGGAAGGGCTGCTCTAAGAGCTGGAGCCAACGATTCTGCGATCATCAAGATGAGGCCATCCCTCACGAGCCGAAGCATGGGAGGGCATCAGAGTTGGTGCGAAGAACTGTGAAGGGAGGATTGTTCTTGCGGTCGCTGTCTGTATATAACCACTAGATCAATAGTGATACTTCTGTTGTATGCATTAAGTTCAAGGACATACTGCTACAAAGGGATGTACTCATTATGGGCATTACTAGATTCAGGTGAAATTAAATTATAGTTAGTTGCTGGCAAATGGAGACCGTTAAAGACTGTCAAGAAATTGCAGTTGGCATTTTATGTACCCATTAATCATAGTGGCAGTTCAGGTTTTAGTGACATCAGGGCATGATTCGAATTTCCCGTACTTGGTTAGCAGCATGTTCAGATGGACGAGGAGTCCGGTCTTAAATTGATAATTCACGAATATCCTACTTAACGGATGAATCTTACCGAGATGCGATTGCTCTGTTTTCTCGTGGTTTTACGTCCTTATTCGAGTTTCGATTCCGAAGTCGGTCGTAGGTTGTGCCATAAAAGTCATGGTTCTAACTTCTCATGTCGTTTCCTTGCCGCCATGCGTGCTCTTTTTGAAGAGCATTGGTGGATGTCATATCAAAACCGCCAATCGGTTGGGGTCAGTTTGACATTTGCACCCCTCGAAGGCTCCTCTTATTACGGTCATGGCACCTGCGCTGGAGGGCACGAACGAGAAAGCCGCGGCGCATGAAAGGCCACGTCACCGTCCCGCCGTGTTCCCCCGTTCGTCGGCCATCAATCAAAAGCGAGCACTCTTCTGTCTCTCTCCCTCCTTTTCTCTGTTCCTTCAGTTTTTCCCCCTCGATTCGACGAAGACGGTTCCGTCGCTTCGAAATCTGCGACTGTCTTGCTCGCGCTTTGCTTGCGTATCGCACCGTCGCGCCGTCGCACGTCCTCCTCTTCTGCATTTGATTTCGCGGAAACAGAATGATGACGAGGCGGAGGAGTTCTGCATTCCCGAAGGTGGTGATCGAGAGGGACACGGACTCCGAAGAAAGCTCCTCCTCCGACGATGAAGGTGAGGATGGCCCGGAACCAGAAACCTCGGAAGAAAAGGAAGATGAAGAAGAGGAAGAAGAAGGAGAAGGACTTCCGGAGCGTGGAAGTGGAGACGGAAAGGAGGAGACTTTGGCGGATGTTAAGAAGAAAGGCAAAGCACCCATCACCATCAGTCTCAAGAAAGTTTGCAAAGTGAGCCCCTTTTTTTGCTTTTGCTAGCTCGTTTTCTTCAGTCTGTTTCCCCCGGTTGATCACTGGCTTTCGATCGTCGCGTGATCGTCTCTGTTCTTTTGCGTGTGATTAGGTTTGCAA
Source organism: Eucalyptus tenuipes (assembly GCA_014182365.1). NCBI lineage: Eukaryota > Viridiplantae > Streptophyta > Magnoliopsida > Myrtales > Myrtaceae > Eucalyptus > Eucalyptus tenuipes. Next base: position 21,781,699 of record CM024538.1, on the reverse strand, counting down.
AAAGCCGGGTCACGAGGCAGGATTCAAGGGTGCCACTTACATTGACTGTCCTATGAAGCCGTGCTTTCTTTGCAAAATGCCAGGTGATCAGTTCTGCTTCCTATAATTTCGTATGTATTCTAGTCTCTAATGTCCATTGGATTGTGTAGTGCTGAGATCGTCTATGGATGTAGAAGTCATTGCAGCGTGCTTCATCTTTTCGTTACCAGTGAAATGGTTTCTTTCCCCGACAAGTTCGTAGAGTTTTCCAGCAACAAAGAATGAAGTTCATACAGTTATCAATGAAAGCTTCTATTTTTCTATATTTGTACGTGGTGATGCACTTTGTCAACCTAAAAAACTGTCTTCAGTTTTTACCTGTTTTTCTGTTTCGAAAAGATGTCCCCAAGCCTTCTCATTGGCGCACCTTAACTAGTGCCTCAAGTAAGCTCTCTAGTGTTATTGTATTCTTTTTCTCTTTGGTTCGCTTTAGTACACTCATTTATTCTGAATAGCGTGGCAAACTCAGCTCTCTCTCTCTCTCTCAACTAAAGCTGCATGCACATCCCTGTTTTAATTTCAACTCATGATATTTTAAGACTTGATTTGTCATGATTTGGATGTTTGACTTTTCCTAGTAAACAATTTTTTTTTTCTATTTTTCATTGCTGATTAATTTTGGTGTTGTATTTTTTTCAAATTGGATTAATTGAAGGCCACACTACGATGGCATGCCCCCATAGAGTGGCTTCTGAACATGGGGTTGTCCCAGCACCCCACAGAAATACCCAAAATCCGGTGGAATATGTCTTTGAGCGCCAGCTCATTCCGAGAACTCAAGTAAGTAATGAGATGAAACTAATCACGTATGCTTCTAACAGTTCTAGTTCTGGAATCGCAATCAATAGCAACAATACAGCAACTGTGGTCCTTTGTACTGAATTGTTCTTTCTCATGTAGCATTTGATATAATTGATGCATTAAGTTATGTAGTCTTCTGTTAAGTTTGATTCATGGGTTTATTGCTCAGAAAGGTATGACTGGGCACTACTTGCAATGGTACAGCTTCAGAAGTAGCCTAAGTAGAAATAGCCAATCAGTGTCCTCAGATTTTACTGTATTTGAGCTGGTGGTGTCTTCTTGGTTTCACGACTAATCTGGCAAGTAAAGGCAGTAAATGGGACCTTCTTTTTGTCTGCCTGGCTTCTGTGTATTAGTCTAATTTCCAGTTTTTCACCTTGCCAAATTAATCTGCTTCCCTCTGCTTTTGGCCTTTCAGTAAGTGAGTGCAGGAATAAGTTAATATCTGGATATTGAGTATGAACTGAGATTTTTAGGTTATGTGCCATCTGAACACAATGAAATGATTTTCTCATTTTTTTTTTTGCTTTTGGTGGTTTATATCTCATATCATATTTGCAATTACTTGGGTATCTTGCCATCTATTTCTGATAACTATTTTGCGTGTCCAATTATGTGCTGCCACAGTGCAAACCAGCTTATGTAATCCCCAATCAAGTGAGTTGTGCAGTTATCAGATACCACAGCAGACGTGTCACATGTTTGGAGTTTCACCCAAGAAACAATAACCTTCTTTTATCTGGAGACAAGGTCGGTTTAATATTGACTAAGATTTGATTGTTTGCATTTTGGGTGGTTTTCTCAAGCTGACGTTAATACCTTCTTGTAATTGTTCATTGTGAAAGAAAGGACAACTTGGAGTTTGGGATTTCAATAAAGTGTCTGAGAAAGTTGTTTATGGGACCATTCACTCCTGTATACTCAACAACATGAGGTTTTTTTATTTTTTATTTTTTTATCTGTTCCTGTTTAATATTTATTCTTCTTCCTGGTACATTAACCAAGGCACTAACTGGCTTAATGTTAACAGGTTTAATCCCACAAATGATGGTATGATCTATTCTTCATCTTCAGATGGAACTATAAGTTACACTGATCTTGAGACTGGAATTTCATCATCTTTGATGAACCTTAACCCTGATGGATGGCAGGTGAATTGTCAGCTCGTAAATTCACTATTCTTTCAGGTCGATTTAGCGTGTTCTTAAGAAACAATAGAAGAGGGAAGAGAAATGGATCTTATGATGCTGAAATTTTGAAACAGCTGGTGTGAAACATATCAGTTAAGAGGGTTTTTTTAACTGTAGGGCCCAAGCAGTTGGAGGATGCTATATGGAATGGATGTGAATGCAGAGCGAGGTCTTGTGCTTGTTGCTGATAATGCTGGTCTCCTGTATTTGTAAGTATTGTTCTTATTACAGTGCGCAATGGGGCCTTTCTTATTTGCTTCAATTGCTGATTTGTCTATTGTGTCCTTCATGCATATCCATACCGTTATGTATCACAGGCAGTTTAGGATCCCTGGAAGGTCCGGATATGTTGGATATGTCGGCTTGGTTATGTTTGTTGTTCTTTTTAATTTAAAGTTGGCCTGTTAATCAGTTGGGTGATTTCAGCTTTTAATCTAGACTTCCCTTTGAATCATGCTTCTGGAAGTTTATGTCTTTATCTTTACTGAAAGAACTGTAAGCGGTTACTTATGATGGAATTTGTCCATGAAATCTCCTAGGTTGCCCCTTACAATAACTCAGTTGAAGTTATTCAATTGAAGGTTATTGTAGTAATTGAATGAGTGACTGCTCTCTTGTTTCTCCGCCACTCCCACCTCTCTTACCCCCTCCTTGCACCAGTCTCTCTTTCTTCCGTTGTACACATGTATATGTGTGCTTAAAGACTAATTTTGGTTGATAGGGCTGGTCTCTTTTAGTGTTAAAATTTATGTCACTGACAGATGAGACAATTTGGGAGGGAAATCTTTACGAATCAAAGAAATAGATCACTAAGACATTTGAGGAATATGAATACTGTAGTTTTTGATGTGATGTTTTTCCTCAGATACCACAGGCATGAATTTGGTTTTCTTCTTCTTGTGCCATAAATAGGGTGGATACCCGTTCCAACAATGAGACTGGACGGGCAGTTCTGATACACAAGAAAGGCAGCAAAGTTGTTGGACTGCATTGTAATCCTGTTCAACCAGATCTTTTGTTGAGTTGCGGAAATGATCATTTTGTGAGTTCATACTCTAATCATTTTGTGGATGTTGCTTTCTTAGTCTCTTTGATTTGATTGAAACATGTTATTATTGGAGTATTGTAAGAGACCTGTCTAATTAGATTAGGAACTTGAGATCCTAGACTACTGGCAATATGATATGTTATAGGTTTATGTCATTTGGTATGTGGTCTCTTCATGATATATGGCTTCTTCCCATCAGGCTCGTATATGGGACATGCGTAAATTAGAAGCAGGGGGTTCACTCTACAACCTCACCCACAAACGTGTTGTCAACTCTGCGTATTTCTCTCCTATATCTGGAACCAAAATCCTCACTACCGCCCAGGATAATCGACTCCGGATATGGGATTCAATCTTCGGCGATATGGATTCCCCCAGCAGAGAAATAGTGCATAGTCATGACTTCAACAGACATTTGACTCCATTTCGAGCTGAATGGGATCCAAAGGTGTGTCGAGTTCAATTACACAGCACTTAATTGTTACATTATTCACTTTCAGCCCAAGTTTGAGATTGAGATAACTTCATCATTCAGGATTCATCAGAGACTCTTGCAGTCGTTGGCCGCTATATAAGCGAGAATTTTAATGGAACTGCTCTTCACCCCATTGATTTTATTAATACCGGCACAGGACAACTAGTTGCTGAGGTCATGGATCCAAATATAACAACTATTAGTCCTGTGAACAAGCTCCATCCCCAGGATGATGTTTTGGCCTCGGGTAGTTCAAGGTTTGGATTTAAGTTCCCAAATTTATTAGTAGAAAAAATTCTCCAAAAAAGAGTGGTTCACATCAACTTTATGATTTGGCTATGCATGTTATTTTAGGAAGGGGTGTGAGACTTTTCTTGCTATGTTTAAAGATAATCAGTTGAAATTCTTCTCATGCTTTCAGGCTTTGTTTGCGTTGGCATGTTATATTGCGATCTCTTTTTCATTTTTCTCCTTTTCCAGTTGGAGTTGAGTCATTCATCATCTGTACTTCTAAGTATGTACAATGAACTAGATTAGATGGACTTAGAATCATTTCATCAGTCCTTTTAATTGCTTCAACACAATTTGTGGTGAATTTGCAGGTCTCTTTTTATTTGGAGACCAAAGGAAAAATCTGATTTTGTGGAAAAGAAAGAAGAAAGGAAAATACTTGACTGTGGCAAGGCGGAGAAGAAGAAGCCGGGAAAGAATTTTGGTGATGAAAGTGAAGAGGATTCTGATTGCGATGGATTCAACTCTAAGGGAAAAAGATCCAAGTTCACTAAGAAAGAGTTGATATGTAAGAGCAAGCGGAAAGTTAAACGCTAAGCACAAGATTTCCTGGGGCTGATTATGTCTTGTCAGCTGACATCCATTTTCATACAGGCTGTTTAACTTGGTGACTGTAACGGTTCGGTTTTTGTCAGGTTTACCCCTCCTAACGCAGGTAGCTTAGCTCTTTACCTTCCTCACTCCATCTAAATATATCACTTATTCGGTTTTGCTTTGGCTACTTGTAATTTTGATCTTGAGGGACTAGTATTTTGATACTGTACTTTCACATTTAGTCAGATTTGATATTTTCAAGTTTTCTCTCTCTCTCTCTCTCTCTCTCTCTCTCTCTCTCTCTCATTTGGGGTGTGATGTTTAATTGGGCAAGTGAGAATATCTAAATAAAGATAAATGTTGTTCTGGAATACAGTTGGCGTGACCTACTTAATGAGGAGGAGGGAATTATGCATACTGTGTTTGATCACTTGTTTTTCGCAACAATATACAATATATATATATATATATATATATATATATATATATATATATATGTAAAGTGATATTTGTAATGTCTTCTAATGAAATCGGCTGTCGCTAGTATGAACATAGAAGATTCCATATATAAAACATATGGCTGGTTTCACCCGTGTGGAGTGAAAAAAAACCATCAAAAGAGGATGTTGGATTTTCCAACTACAATCATATGATACCTTAGCCACTAGGTACCCTTCTAAACATTATATCAGGATAAGCATGTCTTAGCCAGGCTAAATAAAAGACACCAACTTTCTCAAGTAACACCTTTGAGGGGTCAACGGCAAGTTGTCAGGGTGGTTTTTGAACTTGTTTATAGATTTCTTTAGAAGCACGGTTAGTGGTGCGCCTCTTTCTCCCCTACTTGCCAAGGACCAAAGCAAGCCTAAGGGATCAGCTTTTCATGCCTCATGCAATCAAGACAATTCAAGATTGAATCCAATGTTTTACACTGCATCGTGAATCCCAGTTGGTCGACTTTGTTCCGTGTCCCAAGCAGTTTAACCGGGCATCGGAACAGGATGTCCAAGAAATCCCAATTTGCCAAATCTGCCATGTTCGTTTGTATCAGCCCTTCTTTGTCCACGATGGCCCTCCATACCTCTTTCTTATCGGCCATGACTTTGGAGTACCAATGATCCTGCAAGAACATCTCTTCAGGAACTTGTAGTCCGAACTTCTTGGCGAGAGCAGGCCAGATCTCTTTCCATGTGAAGCTTGGCCCGTTAATGGAATTAAACGCCTGGCCATTGGTGAAAGAAATGCTTTCGCTTGTAGCTGCCCATATGTGCTGTTCAGCTACCAGACCAGCATCGGACCCATCAATGCACACCTCTTCCCAACACTCTCTTGTCCCCCCAAAAACAAAGGGTAGCTCAAGGTGCTTACAAATAGAGCCATACACGGCCAAACATCCCATGAAATTATACAAGGTCCTTCTCGAACTGCCTATCAATAGACCTGGCCGGTGCACGGACCAACCCACCTTGCCGGCTAACTTCTCCTTGAGCAAATCTTCTAAATGGTAATAGAAATTGTACCTTGCACTTGCTCTTGGGCAATCCTCATTGTAGTAGCAAACTCGTTGGCCATCGAGCGGGTTTTCCAGGGACACATAATGCTTCATCCCCGTCTGAAGCGAGAAGTGCCTTAGTGAGGGAGAATTTGGGAGGATTGCATCCAAGGCATTGCGCATCATGGCCTTGTTCTGGTCACAGCATTCTGAGCTGTCCAGTGGGAATTGACTAGCCCAAGTGACCCAAAACACATGAGTCACATCCCTCAAATTTGACAGCTTTTGTTGGGTTTCGAAGGGATTCAGGAGATCACAAGAGATGAAGCGGTAATTGCAACTCTGTACGGGCATGATCTCTGGCCGGCGAGCCACGCCGTAGACTCTCCATTTGGATTTGGAGATCAACCTCTTGGCAAGTTCTTTGCCCACAAGCCCAGTGACTCCAAAGATGACAGCCACTGATCGCTTTCTTTGAGATTTATCAGCTGCCATTAGAGTAGCAACTGTATCAGAAAGGTCACAACACTCGGGTTTAATCTGAGCTTATGAGTTTTGTTTACATGGAGAGACTAACGGACGTGAACATTTATAGGGGCTTCGGACCTGCCTGTTAGAGTTTCCTTGTGGGAGGTTCCAAAATCGACAAAACTAAACTTCTTTTGAGGCAGGATTTTAAGGATTTTTTTTTCAAAATTGTCCACTACACCGTTGACATTGCAACTAAAATAAGATGCTAGTTGTTGCTAAGATGAGCAACATGCTTGTTCATTCATCATTCCCCATGAATAGTCTAATCGGGAACTCTTATGCGCTCCTGTTATCTCAATTGCAGGGACCAATGCTCTACTCTTCTTAGGAGAAAAACTTTCCTACGGCAAACCTCTTTCCCCCTGGTGTGGTGGGATGAACTGGTCAATCATAATTTCGTACGTAAGCTAGGCATAGTCTTTCGAGGCGCATCCTGATTCGCGTGCAGACCAACTGATATGATTGACTAAATCTCGACGATCTTTGAAGAGCTTATTCTAAGGATGATCAAGCGTTTGCTGGCGGAAAGCGAGGACGGCCGCGAACTTGCTGGCTTTATGGTTGCAAAAGAATTTTTAAAATAAGTAAAAGCTGTAATCATATTGAATCAACACGCATCTAGGGTCAACATACCTATTCTACACCCTCTGTAGGGGTGTCCTTTTCACGGAGGATTTGGCAATAACTGCAGCCACACCGCTGCACAGAACCTCATCTTCCTATTATTTCCTAGAGAAACGGACCGCGAAAAAAGTATCTTTGCTTAAAAAGATCTCCTGAAAAACTGGGGTTCTAGACAAGTTTGTAATCACTGATGACGCTGACATATGTATTGCCTCGAGAACAAGTTTGTTTGTTTAATACATGTGAAAATGGCGTTCGCTTTAATAAACGATTTGATGCTGTTGGGTCGGATTTGAATGAAAGGACGAGATGAGTACACATAGGAAATGTCTGAATCCCATGCATGATGAGATGAACTGAAGAATCTTGCGCAGTAAAATATACGTGCGTGGGCGTCGTGGGATGGTATAGAAATACCGAAGCCCTGCTCCTGAAGGAAGCTATCCTGAACCCACGTGGTCTCCTTTTTTTGCTTGATAAGCTTCGGGGGATTCTTTGCACACTGCGTAATCTCCATTAATACATTCTTAAGTACTAATGATTCACCTATTTTATCTTCTTAGTTGCACCGAAGAACTCTCATCGGTGACATCATCTCAGAATCTCTAGAACATATGAATATATTTCTGATGGATTGGCCTGAGTCATTAAAATATATATAGAGGAAGAGAGAGGATATTGGTGCCCTGTAATTAAACAAATAGAGAAGAGCGAGCTGTCAATCGGTACGAATTGAAATAGAACATGCCCAACTTGCGCGTCCATTTTCATCTAGTTATTGCGAATCGATGGATCGATTTTTATTGCCGGATGACAGATCCCATTTGCATTTTCAATGGAGCTCTCATCACTAGAGAGGTCCTTTTCCCGGGACATACATGTGATGTGTCACGTCTGTCCTTCGGTCTCTCTGCTAGCGAGGTCAAGGCCGGGGGACATGCATTCAAAACTCTCTCAAAATACTCATCAAATTCACTCGAGATAGACATGGACAATGTCGGTTCGAAAATGGTCGGATCAATCAAAAAAATGTACGATATACATGCAGCAGTTTATTCGGGGCTCCGATAGTAAATCTAACTAAGTCGATGAGTCTTCAGCCGGTGCTTCAACTCCTAAGTTTGCAATATTCATCTGACCTGCATCATAAGAATTTGGAAGACGAAGTCGTCATTGCTAGGGCAGTAAAACTCGAGAAACTATGTTGGCCGAGGCCAGATTTCAGCTAGGAAATTACTCAGGGGGATTTTCTGGACAAAAAAGCATGCTCCGATGACGATGTAGCATAGGAACAGGACCACTCCCTTCATGTAATGCGACGTACCATCCTGCGGAAACAGAACCAAGATGGTCGCTTTTATGTTCTAATCTATGACCTAGTCACTAATTTTTGTTCTAACAAGAGCTGAAGGTGGAACAGATAAAAAAAAACCTGTAAAGTGAAGGAGGTGATCACGATCGTAAATGCCAGGCAACCAGTTTCGATGAGGCTGAAATCAAGATCCATAAGAGTGCCCATGATCCAGGACACAATCACACATAAGGGGACCTAAGAATTTCAATGACAAAAATTTGGTTAACACTATTTTGCAAATAATTTGTTAGTACACCGATCGTGGGATTCTAGGATTTTTCACTGCTTACGACAAACATGGAAATCTGAGTTGCCGATCCTAGGGCCACTCCCAAAGATATATCCTGCCACAAACCAAAAGAATAAATAAATAACAGGTAAAGGATAGTCAAAAGACGTGCCCACCACTACCCATATGCTGCCAGCTTGACCATATTCTTAGAGATGAATTTCCGCTGACTATTTAAACGTACCAACTTGTTCTTGAGGGCAAAGATGATAGAACCAGCATGTTCCGCGGCATTGCCAACGATCGGTAGCAATATCACGCTGATGAAACTGACTGAAATTCCCCAGGAACTCGACGCAGCCTGTGGTTGCGAGGTCGGCGTTTGTGAGGGTCGACAGGAATCGGATGCAAACATGTGATACAGGAAAGCGACTAATGTATGGAAGTCCTTAAATAGGATTCGCTTAAATGAAGTGCAATTACCTCGATTGTGCCTACGACGTATTCGGATAATAAGGCTATGATCAACGTCATGCCGACTAGCCAACTAAACGCGCTCCAAAATCCTATCACCGCCTTCTCTCCGTCCTCCTCGTCCTCCTGATCATGATAACTAAACAAATTAACCAGTGGAGCATTAAGGTACATTAATTCAAAGAAAACTAAGAAGGATTATGCATTTGAAGTACGTATCTTTATGGAAAAATAAAAACTATGTATGGACAAGTTTGGTGAAAATGGAATTCTGACTACAACTTAGTAGTTTTTTTTTTTTTTTTTTTTATTTAAATTATGGGATTATAGTTTTCCAGCTTCCGTAATGTTTGCCCAAGAATGTAAATAAACAACCAACAAGAGCTTATCTAAAGCCTACAAAAAAATGTGTTTTTTTACAATATAGTTAAGAATCTATTTAATTGTGAGTTTGATTTGCATGTATTGAATCATATGAGTTTCACGTGAGATCCACATGATCCAACGATCCATTTAAGTTATGCTCACGAGAATAGATACTATATAATAATTCTTGCTCCCCCAAATGGGATGGAATATTTTATCGTGAGTCACCTCTTGGGACTCGAACACCTGCCGGTGGGTTTTGAGCTGGAAGACAATATAAGCCACGTATGCGACTAGCATCACGATGCTGCTGGCTCTCGACAGCTGGAGCGTGTATTCAGCAACCGAGGCCCCGCCTGGTCCGCCACTTCCACCGTATCTGAACATCAACGGCAACAGATGGCACAGCAATCCCAGCAACAGAAGGAGCGAGTTCACATCAGCCTGCTTCTGCTTGAACAATCGATCCAAGCAGCAAAAAGAACTATTGGTAAGGCAAACTTATCATCTTGATTAAATCAATCTGGTCGATGTGGGCGCTACGTACTCTATCATATCTCTGCTCCTTCTTGAGGTTGGCCAATCCTCCGCAAAGAAGAGATGACCCCAGCACGAGGAGGAGGTTGGAGAGAACCGAGCCCAGAAGAGAGTACTTCACCACATGTATTTTGTTTTGGTGAAGCGCAAACAGTGCTATGATCAGCTCCGTTGCGTTCCCGCACGTTGCGTTCAGTAGCCCCCCAACTAGAATCAAGCCCACCCGATCACATTTATGTCAGTTGTCGTCCCTCACTTTAGAAGCAAAATCATTTTTAAGGAAGAAAAAAGAAGTTGTTACAGCTCACTAATCAACCGTTGGTAATAGAGAAACGTGTACCTGTTGGGCCTGTGAAATATGCAATTTGTCTGAAAGGAGAACCATAAAGAACAACGTTAGATACACATATGTGGAGTGTCGATTATCAATATTTCTGCACGTAATAAGCGCTTGATGTAAAGATCCGCTTACTCGGTTAGGAAGCTGACGCGTTCGGCGAGCGGCGTGAGGCCAAGCAAGCTCAGAGCAAATATCCAAGCCTAGGAGAGATGGAAAAATGCAATGCTATCAGTAAGCAGTTTCTTTTCATCTAGTGATGGATGTATAAGGGGACAACATTGTAGAGCACTGCCAATCTTTGCAGAGAAGACACATCTAGATAGTGGCTTGTTATCCTTTTCAATGACGAGCAACCATTTTCATGAACATCGCACTCACTCTTCCGAACTTGTAAATGTCTGCCGCGACCGCCAGCGGGATTGCCGGGAAGAGTATCGCGAGCTTGGTCCCGAGGATCACCTCTTGCAAATTGGCGACCACTTGTCTAAGCACCGGGAGCCGAACCTTGGCCGGCACAAGCATCGGATCGGACTTCTTCCTTAGGACCGAAGAAGCCGATGTATTATGCGGCGCACGCCGATCAGCAAAGGATGCTTCCTTGTCCAAACCGTTCATGTCAGCGCCATTAACGCCGCCATTTTCCAAGTTCCATGGCTCTTGAGAATCCATCGTAATAATGCGTGGCCTTCTAAGAACTTAATTAGTATGGAAGGAGAGAAATTAAATGCCGAGAGACTCTTTTGTGGAGGAAATGCTGAGGTGATTTTATATAGAGATAGGCCAACGAGTGCTCTCTCAGGAAGGAAGAAACGTCGATGCAAGAATCGGAGTACCGTTCCGAGAGAGCAGCTTCCTGGAATTTTCCCACTCTTGTTTTCTTTCTTGCATGAATTTACACGTACTTAACGATGAAGGCGTGCAGGTGCTGGACCGTTGGTAGTGTACACACATGAAGTTGTCCATATTACATGGCACGTTACGTGTTTTAAGCGTTGCATACAGCCCACAGATATGAAAAGAAATCTAAAACCACCGAATGAATCAACGCTTTCCTGAAGTTGCAATTTAGAGAAAAGATTTATTAATCGAGGAGAGAATTGGAATTTAGCTACTTTAAGTCTTTAAATAGTATAACTACTATTCACACATTGACACGAAAGGAACTTTACGGACCGTCTTCATTAATGTCAGTATTTACTGTACTTAACATATATGCCAAATTATGGAGGATGCATCCAGATTTAAGGTGTTGTTAACATCTCAATCCGTAAACTCGTAGCTTCCAAACTAGACCGAGCTAGAGTGGAACCAAACAGACCCCCCGGTTGCCTCTTTTCAACCTCCATTAGGCTGAATAATCTGGTACTGAGATGCTTTGTGGAAAGTGTTCTCGCCGAGACAAAGTGAACTGCTTGATATATTTGCCTTGAGGGTCGATGAGAGGTTGGGGACTGGACAAGGGTAACCACTATCCAGGTACAGACAAATCCATTATCATGTAATTCCGTCGACCCTAATAGCTTCAGAACTCCGTGAATTGTATTGCAAAGAAGTCTTCATGATTGCTTTACATAGAGTGAGAAATAAAATTTGATTTACCAAGTGATGCATCGAAATGGAAAACAAGAGCAATGCTAGAGATTTAGAAAAAAACCGATTTACAAATTTATTCACAAACAACTTATAAGTGCACATTTAAACAAAGGCTTCTATTTGCTATGCAACTTGTGTAAAGTACGTTTATACAAACTATGGCATAGATGCATAGCATGCATTGCTTTAAATTTAGATAATTATTACAGATGAGATATGTTATTAATCTAACGGAGCCCGCGTAAACTGTTTTTCGGCTGGCTATCTAGAAAGTAAACTTTTATGAATCGACTTGTATCTAAAATATTAGTATACTAGATGTTGAAGCACTCATTAATGATATGTCAAGCATCACTTTCCTATATGAGTACTGTTTATCCTAACGCTGTCCTTTTCAATGGTGCCTCATATCAAAGTAGACAACTACTTTGGAAGGATAGTGATTGCCTCACGAGTGAACTGACTCTGCACGGGAAGCCATAACTACATGTACAAAATGTTTGTACTCCGAGAAAGTTGACTAATTAATACCCCATCTAAAACTACAACAGTTCTGTAAACTATTTCGTCGTCATAATGATCACGATTTTACATAGCACGCCTTTCCCTCAAAATTTTTTGTTTGGTGTGCCAAAAATATTTATACAGAAATATATAGATGTCGTTGACGTGCAAATGTACACACACACACAATCATGGAAAAAATTAGACTCAAATTAGTTAGAGTTGACTTAGTGATTAAGGAATAAATATGTGTGTAAATTAGGCGTATGACACAAGTTCAATTCTTTCAATCACCAAATGAAACAATCATCTGTTTAGACCATCCAACTCGAGTTACAGCACATTTTTAACCCGGTCCACGAGGTTGGCAGGATGCTTCATCAACCGGAAAATTGCAAACCACAGAGACGAGATCCCTTTAGTCATAAAAGATCGTAATCAAGTTGCAGTACGATATTTACGCATGATTTTGGCAAGCAGCAAGATTACTTCAAAATCCGTTGCGCAAACTAATTCAACCCTTAAACTCGTTCGATGGTCACATCAAGGATTCTTTGGAACCCCAGATCAGAAAGACAAGGTGTGCATGTGCAATAATTAACGTCTGGGTTATTGAACAAGGTATCCTGCATTCATCGAACGTAGTTCAATACAGATCGAGGAAAATGACTAGGAATTCCTCTCTCGCATTAAGAAAAGCATCATTTTTTATTACAAGGGAGAGATACAGCGCAAGAACCAACAGATCCAAATACTTCAACTTGGGTGTGCCTCAGATCACAACTATAATGAGCAGGATCTTCTATTGATTTACTTCGCCATATCACCTGAAAAGGAAAAACGGGTATAGAATGTAGATTATCTCTTGTTGCATGTGCTGCATGTCTAAGGTGAAGGGTTGATTCCAGTGTTGGAAGCCAAACTTGTAGGAAAATGAGCATATTACTGCAGCATGCGTGAACCTAATCTATCTCGTTGATATATATAGAGAGAGAGAGAGAGAGAGAGAGAGAGAGAGAGAGAGAGCTTGTGGAGCGAAAGTGCCTATTTTGAGAGCTTATGCGAGGAAGAGAGAGGCGTGTATTTTCCTGTGGAGCGAAAGTGCCTATTTTGAGAGCTTATGCGAGGAAGAATCATGCAGGCCTTGGCTGTACACCAGATGTAGAACTTTCCCGGAATTTTCAGGCGGCTTCGTCCAAGCGAATCAAACGCTGTAGAGACTTACTCCTTTTGTTTTGTTCTCTTCTTTATCCCAAATACCGGTAAGGAAAACGGAGTACGAAAAAGGGTTTTGCTGCCACTTTGGTTGTTATGGACTTGGAAGGAAGAGATGAGGGCTGGACGAAGTTTCCTCACGAACTCTCTCATTCCATCCCTCGTTTTGAGTAAATTGCGCGCGCTAATCTCATTTTTCCATATTAATCAGCAGCATTAAGTTAAGCATTATATTCACGCTTCTGGCGAGCTCTTGCTTGGGTGTTTCGTTTCCTCCGTCAAGTACGCAAAACCTTCGCAAAGCAACATCTTGACTGAGATGAATTGAACGGCAATCCGAGGATAAAGTACCTGTCGTGAGATTAGTGGAGAATTTTTTCTGAAATCAGTGAACAACGTTACAGCAGGAGCTTGTCACTGGATCCTTCTCTAATCTTAACGAATTACTCGTACCCAGAAATATCTCAGTTGGAGACATGAGAGATTTCACAAGCTTTATGCGTACTTTCTTTCTTTGTATGCTCCGAATAGCTAAGATGACCGACGTGGCCACATGGGCAAGTGTTGAACTATTGCACAATCAAATAGATCGATTGATCAAAGCAAGCAAAAGGTCGAGAGACGCTCGACAGATCAATTGTGTCGTGCTTCAAAACTCTGTTTTTTCGAAGTATACCTAGCTTTAGTCGTTGATTTTCAATGAGCCAATGAAGTTAGGATGTGTTGAGTGCGCATGTGAGTAGTGTGAAAGAAAGAAATCTCACATTGGATTTCAGAGCTAAGAGCGATAAGCAATATACTCATTGATCCATAATTTAAAATTCTAAATAAAATTTGGATCAATTAAATTATCAATAGGCTCAAATTATGGTTTCCTAGACCTAGACAAGTTAAAATGAGTCATATATCCATTTCTTAACCTATACTTGATGGATTAAGTTGTTAAATGGGTTAATTATATTCGGTAAATAGGTTATGAAATGATATTTGTCTAAAAATTCCTAAACCTAATGTACGGTGGCTAATTTAGTCTTAAATCTTTTTCAATTATGTCAATTCAGTCCCAAACTTTTTGATGATTTTTCAATTTAAGTTATAAACTTTTCAATTGTGTCAATCTAGTCATAAATTTGAATACACGCCAATTTAGTTTTGAATCTATATTTTCAATAATTGGTTGAAAGGAATATATTGACAAATTATCAAAAAGTTTATGACTAGATTGACAAATCATAAAAAAGTTTATGATTGAATTAACTATCATACAATAGGTTTAGGACTTTATGAATAATTTTCTCAATTATAAATGAGTTTGGAATGGTCAAGCTAAAGATAATATGGGTGCGAAATGGGCTCATAACTTGTTTAGACCTAATTCATCTTCATGACTCTCTCTCGCCCTCACTCGATCTCATGTTCACTTACGCTATGTTCTTACCTCAATTTGATTATGAGTTTTCCCACATTTGATTAAACATGTATAAATGTTGTTTTTCAAGTTGAGTCGAGTATGTGTTGAGTATGAGTTGGGTCGTTTGGTAATGATTTTGTTTCTGAAAATAATTTTTTATTAGAAAAATTTTTTTTATTTTATTTCCGAGAATAATTTTTGAGAAAAAGAACGCATTTGGTAACTATTCAAAATTTTTATTCCCGAGATAGAAATGTGTTTAGTAGGTTCTTAATTTTTTTTTGTTTATTTTAATTTTTAAATAATTTTATTATATTTTTCTTATTTTCTCTCCTTTTTTTTTTCTCTTTTTCTTCCTCATTCTTGGTAGCGGCCGCCGGCCATGGTGGTGGCTTACGACCGATTGGATGAGGTCCGGCGAGCTTGCTAGAGCCCTAGGCCAAGGCGAGGTCTAGCGAGCTCGCCTGGCCAAGGCGACCTCACCGAGGAGGCACAAGGTCAACCTCGCCTTGGCTTGGTAAGGCCGAGGCTGAGCCTCACGCCGGCTGTGCGAGGCTGGCATCATTGTGGATCGGCGACCGACCAAAAGGAAGAAGAAGAAGAAGAAGAAGAAGAAAGAAAGAATAAGAGAAAAAAAAATTAGAATTGATTTTACAAATTATTTCCAAGAAGTAAAAAGAGCAATTTTTTTTTCTCGCTTCTTGGTTATATTCCAAATCTATTCCTGAAAACAAAAAAGTTGATTTTTGTTTTCGGGAATAAAAAATTTACTAAACGGATTTCTGTTCTTTTTTTACCCCTGCAGAACATGGTAACGTTTCGTTTCTCATTTCACTCGTTCTTTTGTTCCCTGGGAACAAAAAAAAAAAAAAATATAAACCTCGTTTGGTAACGTCAAGTTGTTTTTCTATTCCTCGGAATAGAAAGTTAGCCCGAATAGATTTGGAACAGTAAACGAGAAACCAAAAAAAAAAAAAATTGCTTCTTGTTCCTAGGAACAATTTCTAGAAATAAGCTAATTTTTTTTTTTTTTTTTTTATTCCTTTCTCTTGCCGCGGCCACCTCCAACCACCCGAGCCACCGCCGACCGCCAGACGCCAAATGCCACCGCCGTTGCCGAACGCCGCCGCCGCCGCCGCCCGCCGCCGTAAGCAAGAATAAAAAACGAATAAAAAAAAAAAGAAATCGTTGCGTTATAAAACGCATTTCTATTCTTTTTATATTTTTTTTATTTCGAAGAACAAAAGAAATAACTATTTCTGAAAAAAAAAAAAAAAATCTCTTCTCCAATCAAGAAGCATTGTCATACGCACTCCAAAAAACAGATTTAGTTGTTCTCGGAAGTGTTACCAAATAGACCCATCCAATTTTTGACCCGACCCCTCAAATCCGGGTCAGATTGTTGTGGATGACGGTCTCAAGTCTGTCGAAGCCCATCTGCATGTAATTGGTCGGCCTCTTGTAGAGTCGAAAGTTGGCCCGACAGACATCCATCGGAGTTCGGGGAAACGGGCGTGGGCGATCCTTCCAGAAGAAACGGCAACGAGCGAACCCGAACCCGAACGCAACAGAATCGCGCGGAGCAGAGGAAACGGAGCGCGGCGACGATAAGCAACCGGGAAGCTCTGCAAGACTTCGATCATGGCGGAAAAACTGGCTCCCGAGAAGCGCCACGTCTTCTCCCACAACGGTGCGTTCCGCTTCGTCTCTCTCTGTGTTTCTGAATTTGGAGGGGGGGTGTTGGAGCGGCCAGGGATTTCGATCTTTTGATCGCGCTTCGTGGCGCGTCGCGTCGCGTCTGGATTCTGCAGGTCAGACGGTGTTCGAGTGGGACCAGACCCTGGAGGAGGTCAACATCTACATCAAGCTGCCCCCAAACATTCATCCCAAGCAATTCTACTGCAAGATTCAGTCCAAGCACGTCGAAGTCGGGATCAAGGGCAACCCCCCTTATCTCAATGTCAGCCATTGTTTCCTCGGTTCTGAGGATCTTTTCTTTGGTCCCCATTTTAGATGAATTATGGAGTGGGATTGTGCTGTTGCGCTAATGGCCCTGTTTGTTTTCCTGCCTTGTCAGCACGATTTGATGAGCCCCGTGAAGACGGATTGTTCTTTCTGGACTCTCGGTAACGCTCTTTGTTTCTTACTCCGATCGCGTTTTTGCTTGTCTGCGAAATGAATGTTGTAGGAAAGTTCATGTCTGGCCCAGCTTTGGTTGCTGCTTGTTGCAGAAGGAAAAAACAAAAGTTTTTCTCTTCAGTATTATGTGTTTGGGTGACTGCGCATAGTTGAAGTGCCGCTGTGATTGGAATTTGCTAGAGTGCAGGAGCTGATGCGAACGGGCTTAAAATCGTTTTTTTTTTTTTTTTTTTTTCTTTTCCTGTTGTGTTGATTAGTTGTATGTTCTTTGTGTAGAGGATGATATAATGCATATAACACTTCAGAAGAGGGACAAAGGTCAAACATGGCCTTCTCCAATACAAGGCCAGGGTCAGCTAGACCCATACGCATCTGACATGGAGCAGAAGCGCCTCATGCTTCAGAGATTTCAAGAAGAGGTGATTGTTATGTTTTTCGTATAAAATTAGGTTTTCATTGTGTTATAGGTTGTTGTATTTCCCACATATTCTATTAATGTTACGATTAGAAGTTTTGCACAATAAGGATTTTTGTGGTAATTATTTACTTAATGAGTTTGCTGCGAGTGTTTGGTTAGCATAATGTTTTAGCAAAAGAAGGTTATTGGCCAAACATGCTCATCTATACTAGTTTCGTATGCATGTTGAAGTTTAAGATTCAAGAACTGCAATGGTCCGCCACAAAAGCAGTTGCCTTGATCACTGAGACTTGGATGTGCTTTTGTTTATCTGATTCATGTATCCTTTTCCTTGGGTGAAGCATTTCATAATGTTTTGCAGCACGCTGTATGCTATTGCATCAACTCAGTAGTGCTTCATCACTTGTGGTTGCTCCGCTAGAATCCCTTACATTTGACTCTCAAAAGGCAGCTATTTTTGCTTTGTGTTGATTGGGAACCTTAGGCAGTGCCACCCCTTGTTCCCTTCCCCCTCCAGATACAATGCGATTCAAATCCAATATAGCACCTATGGGTACATAAGAAATGTATGGAATCGATTCTTTTTAATGAATAGATCCGATCACAACTTCGAATATGGAATTCAAAGGGATCAAATAGGAAATGATACTTTGAATCATAGGAGATAATTTGAGAATAAAAATTCTTGTTTTCCCCAAAAAATTGATTTTGCATAGAATCATTAGCTGAAAAAATCAAAGGATTCTGTTGATACATTCGAGTAATTAAACGTTTCACAATTATTGAACTAGATTTATTGTCATAACCTGCATTTTCGAACAAAATCAATTTATTCCATGATCATGAGCAAGTGCATAAATATACTCTCGAAAAAGAAGTGGGTATAGGAAGTCATGTTGCCTGAACCAAAATATCTTATTGCTATGGGAGCATGTACAATTACAGGGTCACCTTAGCACCTGTAGCCCCAAAGAAAGGGACTGGATGGTCCAATACCAGTGAGCTAGCAAGTAGTTTAAGTGTATTAATGCCCGTCTTTCATTAGGAGAAACCTTTGTTGCTGTTCTCCTTTCTTTGACACTTCAAGGTAATCTTTCTGCTCCTTTGTTCTGCCTTGTGACTGATACCCTGCTTGGATTCCTCCCTTTTTAAGCCTACCAGTTTTGTCATTCCTTAAGAGCCTAAAGATAATATAAGAGTTTTGATCCAATAGGGTGCGTTTAGTTGTTAATGTACTTTTCTGAGAGTATTTCTGTGATTCTGCTGAAGTTGTTGTTAAGATGAATTGTGAAACTTAGGATTACAATGAGCTCAAGAATTTAATGTTTGCTTAGCCTTGTCTCTGAGTAACAAATCATGGACCCTCGGAGTGGTACTAGTTCATTTTTCTGGACTCCTCTAATCGTCTACATGTATCCTCTAATTTAGTTTTTGATTTTTGTCTTTGTTCTACTACATGCAGTTAGCTAACGATGAGGTGTTGGTTGACCAACTTGGTTTTTCAGTGCTCCAACCTTTTTCTACTGCTTGACTCTATATACAAAGATTTTTCTACCGAACTATCCCTTTGATGAAGGTGATCTGTTTATGCAGAATCCTGGATTTGACTTCTCTCAAGCTCAATTCACTGGCAACTGTCCTGATCCGAGGACCTTTATGGGTGGTATTCGGTCTGACTGACAATCTTTTTGCCATGATGGCTACTTTTATTAGCTTCCATATCAACTTCTAACAATCTGGTATATAAAATGATCTAACATGGATCACGCACCATTTCCAACTGTAGCGCTTGGATACTTCGTACACGTTCTGTATTATGTCTTTTGTCAAGTGTAATTTTACTTGGAGACAATTAGTGAGTGATAAAGCTGGGTGAACTTTTCTGTCTTCTGTCTCTCTGTAATTCTATGCATAAACAATTAGTAAGAGACAAAGTTGTGTGTTTCACCTGTCAGTCTCTGCTTCCTTTTACACTTGCAGCGATGTTCGTGCTTCTGCTATTATGTTAAGTTCTGACTAACCTGTTGTACCCAACGTCATTATGTTATTGGAGTGGTTATTAGATTGTTTTCTTTATAGGGGGATGGGTGTTTTCATCATACCTCCTTTCTCTATTAAGAAATCTTCGTGGAGAACTCAGGTGAATTAGGGATGGTGCTCTCTGGTCTTAAGAGGAGACTAAATTTATGTTGAGTTTGGAATTGACTGTATAAGTTTAGAATGTTCATGGGTTTTTGTTTGCTGCTTTTCTCAGGAAAGGATGGTTAAGAGAAGAGACTAAATTTATGTTTGGAAATCATCCTTTTCTCCTAGTAAAACGCAACCTGCGTAGGATCGAGGAACTTCTACTGAAGCCAACTCTAGTAATAGAGAATATCAGAGAAGGTTAATTTGGCCTAATAAGCGAACCAGGACCACAACCAGATTCAAGGAGACAGTGTTTAGATATGTTTTGAAGTGCGGAAGAATATCTTTTGTAGAGCTTGAGATGTAAGAATTGTATCGCAGAGACGAGTTCTTGGCAGTTTGAATCTGCTTACGTAATTTATGAATGCTTCCTACTCTAGGCATGGAGGAAATTTGCCAGGATTGATTGTGATCGAGGGCCTTGGCCATGTGGATCGATCCCTGCATCATGCGGATCGATTGTGGATCGATCCTTGCACCATGTGGATCTATCATGGATCAATCCCGGTCGAGCAGGATCGATCCAAGTCGAGGGCCCCAGCCGTGTGGGTGGATCTAGGTCGATGATCGGATCGATCCTGGTCGAGGGCCTTAGCCATCGTGCCTGGATCGATCATAATTGATCCGAGATCGATTGGGCCAATCAACCTTGGTCTGATTGCAACTTCATCGATCATTTCTTGTCCAATTGAATCCATTCTTCTTCTTAAATTTTGTTTGTCATAAAAGCCTCCCCAATGGTTTTTCCACATCTCAACTAATTTTTCTAATTTTCCGATTTCAATAATTTAAATATCAAAAAAAAAAATTCTGATTGTGAAAAAAAAAAAAAATTCTGGTTTTTTTTATAATTTAGATAATATTTTTCTAAGCATCTCTATAAAAAAATCTCATCAAAATTTAATTTTTACAATTTTTAAGAGGGATGGTGCTTGTTCAAGCATGATTAATGTCTCCTCCTCGGCAAAAGTGCTCATAAAGCTCCTTAGGGGTAGAGGTGCTCAGGCAGCGGGTGGCCGTACGAATCAGAAATGTGTGACGGAATGGGTTAGAATTGGTCCTCGAGGGATTTGGATAACAGCTAATTAGATCTAAGCTGTGGATTATCGATCTTTTGCTGTCTTTGTTCCATTATCCTGCCGACGTCTGACTATAGAGTTCATTTAACATGATCAACTTTGCTCAGCCATTGGCTGCTGAAGAACAAAAAGCAGAGGAGTAGTGCGGATCTGGTTCCTCCGACCACAATCAGGAATCAACCCACCCTGTCACGTCAAAGCAATCGTTTTCTTTGTAGAGCATTTGTTCTTGCGTGTTCTGTTCCTCTCCGTCTTTGGTTGGCTACAACATCATCGTTCTTTCCCACGGAACGCCATCTATCAAGCATTATTCTCGACGGAGGGCGTGCGTCCTTTTTATAGCCCCCAAAACATTTGCGAAGTGATTTAGTCGCTTTCGCCAGCTAGAGAAGCAAAAGGCGGACGACCGAAAAGTCAACTCCGGAATCTTTTCATTCTAAAAATTCTTATTCTCCACCGAAAAAAGAAAATTATAAGCTTTTTGAAAAAAAATTGTCAAAGAGTGTCCTGTAATTAATTAGGAAAATTTTGAACTCAATGTATGGGAATGGCGCAACTAATTATTCTTCGGCTTGTGGCATTGTCTTGGTGACATCTAGCTTGGGTCTGTATTTCTTGCACTGCATAATTCTATTTTTCTTTTAAACACTAAAGAAATTTCAGCTCACGCATTTTTATATTACAATTTTTTCTTATCTTAATGAGCTCCGATTGCCTTAATTTTCAGAATTAAAAGAAATATTCTTCGGATTATGAAATCATATGTAAAACTCTTGAACTCAAGTGTATCCTAAAATTGTTTTGTCTGAACTTTGAGATGTAAAATTGAAGGTATTCCCAAGGACGAGGGAATAAAAACTTTCTATGCAATTGGAGTAACAGGGTATACAGTCATCCACATATTAAAATAAAAAATACATATAGGCTGAGTATCGAGTTATCGGACAACCGTTGAAAGCTCATGTCGGAAACTTGCTTCTTGCTAGTAAGTTATTTGCTCCAAACAGCGTCTACAACCGACATGTCTAACTAGTATCTCCGGTTGTAGCTGCAAGGTTTTCAAAGTCTTGCGCGTTGAATGGAAGAGAAAATTATAAGATCTAATAAGACCCCAATTCTTCACCCTTTACCCGTGTGGGAAATGGTGGGAACTTTGGTCCCCCTGCTCCTGCAGATCTCCTCCTTTGTGGCGCGCGAGATCGTACCCCCAGCAACACGCGCGCTCGAGATGGAGCCTCCCTTCCATGCAGCCCAACTTTCACTTTCGTCTTCGCCTTGTCTTCTTCATCACCACCGCCACCACCTCCTCCAGATTCGCACCCTTCCCCTGATCTCTCTTTCTATAAATATCTGCTGCTGCTACTCCTCCCATGGACCCTCCTTCCTAACCGTCCGATTCTCCTCTCCATCCCCACTCGATGATCGTCGCTAGATCGCGGCCCCACGCTCCTCCTCCTCCTCCAGCCGTCCTCTCTCCCGCCCGCCACGCTCCTCCCCATGGCGAGGGACTCGGCCAAGCCTCCGCAACCCCCCGCCCCCGCCGCGGCCTCGTCGCCGGGAACTACTGCCACGACGTCCTCTTCCGGGACGGCGCCGCCGTGGCCGAGTCCCTCGGCGGCGCCGTCTCCTTCATCTCCGCCGTCCTCGACGGCCTCTCGATCGCCTTCGACCCGGTGTCGAAGGTCGGTCGGGATTTCAAGTACGCGACGGCTCGCCGCCCGATCGCGGCGCCCGATCGCGAGACCACTCTCTTCCACGCCTACTTCGATTCCGGCTCGGGCGAGGAGGACGGGCGCGTGGACCGCGTCCTGAAGCGGGTCCGCTCTTGCGACCCGATTGCGCCTTCGGATCTCCCCGAAGCGAAATTTGATTTTGGGATGGCGGTTGGGGTTGGGGGCGAGATATCGGCGGAGACGCTGGAGAGAATGATTGAGATGTGTGACGTGGTGTTTGTAGATATTCAGGCCCTGATTCGGGTCTTCGACGGTGCCGATGGAACGGTGAGGCTTGTGGAGTTGAAGGAGAGTGGGTTTTATCATCTCTTGCCTAGAATTGGGTTCATAAAGGCATCGTCCGAAGAAGCGCCTTATATGGACGTGGAGGAGGTGAGGAATTGGTGCTGCGTCGTGGTCACGAATGGGAAGGATGGGTGTACCTTGTACTGGAGAGATGGAGAGATGAAGATTGAACCCTTTGTCGCTAGTCAGGTTGATCCAACGGGTGCTGGTGATAGCTTTTTGGGTGGGTTAGTTGCTGGGCTTGTGCAGGGACTGACAGTTCCTGATGCTGCTCTTTTGGGGAATTTCTTCGGTTCACTGACGGTTGCGCAAGTTGGGCTTCCCAAATATGAGCTGAGACTCTTGCAGGTCTGTTTTCTTGGCTTGTTTTTTGGCTTACAATTGACTTGTTGCTTGTCAGTGGGGTGATGTCTCGCACAAGAGGATTGAGATACTGAAAGGAGGGCGATCATAAAAAAATTATATTTGCATTCGAAGCATTGATTTCGGATTGTGCCTGCATATCATGTCTCTGTGAGAACATTGGAACTCAAAGCTTGATGCAGTGGATCTTGTTAGTTTGCTCATTCTTATGACACCCGTTATGTGCTGTAGTAGTGGAGTTCTTGGAACATACTAAAAAAGGGGGGAATAGTATTCCATGTATTAGTTATGGTGATTGCTGGATGAAGCGATGTCAACCAGTTTCCAAGGAATGTGTGTCGCAAAAAAAAAAAAAAAAAAACACCTTGTTCCTTGATTTTTTTTTTTTTTTTTTGCAATTATATGTCAATGATGTGTGGGGAACACATCAGCTACTTTTTTGAAAAAGAGAATCCTTCTTAAATGGGAAAACAATACAAACAGTCTTTGAACTTTGATTTAATGTGCAATGTGGTCCTTAAACTTTTTTATTTGTTCAATGTGGTCCTTGAATTTTGGTCCAATGTTCAACATGATCTTTGAACTTTTAATTATTTTCATAGTCTTGAAACTACATTGAACATTTACTAATAGATTAAGGTTATATTGAATAAATTAAAAGTTTAGGGACGACCTTGCAAATTAGGCCAAATTCAAAGACCATATTGTACAAATTAGAAATTCATGTTTCAAATTGCACATTGGACTAAAATTTAAAGATCATTTGTGCTATTATCCCTTTTTAAATCTAGCAATCTTGCTAGGGAAGATTGCTCTGTTGCCATGATATTAGACAGACAACCTTGCAAAATTGGTGCAGCAAAACTTTTGTCCTTTGACAATTTACTAGTGTAAGAGTTTCTTTCTGGATCTCCACACAGTTGTTTGATAATTGTTTCATCCTAAGATCAAGCAAGTGGACATGGTTTTGGAATCACAGGAGTTTTGTGAGTTCATGCTACTGCACCTGTACTTAATGTAGATTTTCCAATGTATTACACCAGATTTGCTGTCTTGTCAGCATATAAGCTTCTATATGTGGATGTCTGTCATACGGTTAATTGAATGTCAAAGAAAGGACTCCATGGTAATGTTTGCTGAACTCTGCAACTTTGTTAGCTGAACCCAGTAATGATAGCTGAACTTGGTAACGGAGACACATCTTTTCTGAGGTTTCCCTGATGAATTTTGAACATTCATTTGACTGACTTTCATTCGAGTGAGTTTTTTTTGGTCAGCAATGATATGATTGACTTGACAAGGTAATTTTATAGGGCTTAAGACTAGTAAATATCCTATCAAAGTGTCACATGTCATTGTTCTTTGCCTAGTCCATGGGGGATAGTTTATTGGTTTAGGTTTGTTCCCTTCAGTTAAGGTTCTACTTGATCAAAATACACTTCATTGTCATTGGATTGCATTCTAGTTGCTTTGGTTGATCAAACTGGGACTTGGACAATGGCAATTAGATATTCCTTAGGCTAGAAAGCTCTAATTCTGTTGTTGTCGTAATCAATTACCTGGTTACAATGTAAGAACATGTGCTTGGCTGGGATATTACATAGGAATTTCTGGTTTACTGTCGAAGGTGGAACTTTGTGGGATGATACATGTTTTGGCATCCAACTACCGTAGTTTAATCAAGCATCATCTATGCTTTCTTTAACATAAGTTTCAGACACTGTTGTTTTCATATTTTGCCAATTTTGTTCTCAGTATTTGCGTCTTCTTACCTTCTGCAGTGACAATGCTCACCCCATAACCTTGTTGACCTTGCCATGCTCTGTTTCCATGAGTTCATGAAACTTTATTTCTGTAAATATATTTATAGGGTGTCAAGGATGAAGTAGAAAGGCGGAAGTTGCAGTGTGTGCATAGTCTTAATGGAATAAAGGTTGAGCCGAAGTTTCTGAAGCCAGCAGGACATGATCAATTCCATGCATCCCTCAGTGCGTTGAAACTTCAATCCAAGTACCCTATCCACGATTGTCCGAGGGAGCTGTCAAGTCCTGGCAAAGGAACCGAACATTCCAGCGTACTCTCAGCCTAGAATTATTCCATCTTCGACGACTTTGACTAATTGAGTTGAGACTAACGTGGCTAAAACAAAGAACCATTTCTTTTTGAACAGGTGCTTGGTACTATTTAGTCTGAGACGTTAGATTACTAACTCTAGCAGTAAGGCCTAAGAGAGACCCGCGGGCTGCGACTATATATTTCCTCGATATGGTTGTCAACATTGTTCTGATTGAGAGGCCGCTTATTGTCTAGGTTATCATCCAAAGTTGTTTTGGGATATTACTTGCTGCTTCTTTTACCAAGGGCACTATTCATATTCTTTTGCTCTAGACAATGAGAACTGTCCAGCTTCCCGAGTCCATGTGCAAAGGCCAACATCAAGACCGAGTTAAGTATTTTGTTGGAAGCTGCACTTCGTTAAGGAGGGAGAGGCATCATTAATTCAACTGTAGCTTCACCGAATACTTGCAGAAGGCCGTTAATGAGAAGATGAGTCTAATCCACATTCATAAAGGTTGGAGGTGTCAAAATGGGTGTTGAACCCATATTACATGAGATGGGTTATATATGGATTAATCAAGTTTTAATAAATGTATTATTAATGGATTTGGGTTGTAGGTAAGTCTAATGATATATGGATTGCTCATTCGGATTCTTTTTCATTTATTGAAAAACCCTTTTAGAGTCATTTTAAAATAGGAAAGATTTTTTTTTTAATGAGAGACTCAACTCTTATTCCAAATGAATTTCTGAAAATTCTTTTTGATTTTTGATTTCAAGAAACCATTTTGTTTATTGGTCATATATATATATATATATATGTCTTTAAACCTATTTACAGCCCATTTATCTTTAAAAGGTCATTAATGGAGTTAATTGATTAAGGATATATCATCCTCTTAGAACAATTTTTATAATTTTTATTTATTTTAATTTTGACTTTTAGTAATTTTTTTCGTTTTTCTTTCTTTCTTTTACTCTGTCCCCTATGAAGTTTAGTGGTGACCCTCCGATAGGGTGAGGTACGCACCCCCACCCAATCAAATTGGCGAGCCTCGAGCTTGCCAATCAAGCGAGGCCGATGCCTTGCCAACTAGATTCGAGCTTGAGCTCACCAAATCAAGTGAGCCGAGCTCACCGATGTGGAGGCTAGCTCAACCTTGTTGGATCTTGGCAAGGCTTGGCTTGCCAGAATCAAGTGAGCTTGAGCCTTGCTGGCCTGTGGCAAGGCTAGAGCTCGCCTAATGCCAATCACGGCCCACTGTGGTCGACGGGGGAGGGAGAAGGAAAAAAAATTAACAATTCCATTTTTTAAAGATAAAAATAAAAATAAAAATACTTTAAATGAGTGCACAAAAAGTCAAATCATATTTTCTATACGAAATGGAAAAAAAAATTCATTTTTAAATTTCAACCAAATTTTGAAAAATATTATCATTTTCGTAAATACTATATTTTTCATGAAATAAATGAAGTCTCAATTTTTTTAAAATATATATTTTAAACATTGATTTTGTAATTGTATAGAAGTGTTTTAATAATATAATTTTTTCAAAAATCATGAGAAACAAATTTTTCTAGACTTAGTTAAATATGAAAGTTTAATAACATGGATTGAATTAGGTATGAGTTAGTAAATTTACATTAATAATAAATGGATCATAAAATGGTTAATAGGTCAATTTGAGTCAAATAATTTATGACTTAATTAAAAATCGATCTAATCTACCCGTTTGACACGTTTAATTAAGGTGGAGGAAAATGCACAATCACCAGAACCATGGAACGATGTATTTGGCACATGTCCTGCGTACAGAAAGTTCAGCATTATTTTGGGCCTTGCCAAGCCCACCGACCAAGATTGGACCATAACTGAGCCTCGCATACCCAGTCAATGGGCCCCTACACATTTAGGCTCAGTGATAGGATATCGGGCCTTCGTTGGCCCCGAGAAACGGTCTTAGAGGCCCGTTAAGGCCCAACACCACGTGCGTAGCCAACGGCTCACTTTCAGCCTAGTCAAGGACCAAAACTCTGGGTCTTTAACTGAACCTGGAACACGGGCCTTGGCCCATTAAGGCTAAAGGTCAGCCTATTGGCCTCGGTGGGCCTACAAATAGGCCTTAATGGCCCATCAATGCCCACTGCAGATGGGGCCTTCCTGCACTACGTGGCCCAATGAAGGCCTAAAACAACCGGCCCTTTTTGACATCGCGAGTCAAATGGCAACATCACTTGATACAAAGGCAAAATTACATCATATTGAAATATCCCGACTCCAGACACATTAGAACAACCGAAATGCCCAAAAAGAAGAGCACGGCTATAATTCCAAATCCAGTTTTGGGTTTCACATAACCTACACTGGTTTTGCATTTATCTCTTAACTGCTGCCTAAGAGCTAGTCATGGTAAACATGTTGGCATCAGTTTGATCAGAGTGGGAGTTCACCACTGTCTGCTATCACGACTTTGCTTTTGGGGGTGCCGCTCTGTCTTCCCTCAGCTTCAACTTTGTAAACCACATCCATCCCAGACAACACTTTCCCGAACACGACGTGTTTCCCATCAAGCCTGGGACACAATTAGAAGTTAGGCTTTTGGTAGGTACCCAATGCGATAGAAGTTTTCAAAAGCCAAGGCACTACAAAAAATGTCCTAAAAATGGTTGAAATTGAGAGGAAAAATTAAGAGTGCCTCCGCCCCCTTTTAATCCAACCAACATGATAAATTATTTTCAGATGTGTTTCAATGACTGAACCAATCATTAGCCAAGGAGATCACATTGCCCAGCAAGTGCATTGCTACATCTACAGCTAGTTCTTTTCTACATAGAAGTAGAGAAGACAAGAATCTTTCCGTTAAGGATTTTACGTACCAACTAGTCGTCACAGTTGTGATAAAAAACTGTGAACCGTTTGTGTCAGGACCAGCGTTCGCCATAGACAAAAGCCCTGAAGAGAGAGATGTAAAGCCATCTTTCAGCACTGACAAAGGAAACTCTCCCTTCACCTACAATCCAAGCAGAATAAAATTAAACCTACCTGGTCCAGTGTGCTTCAACTTAAAGTTTTCATCAGCAAACTTCTCTCCATAAATAGACTCGCCACCTCTGCCATCACCAAGAGTAAAGTCACCTCCCTGTAGCATGAAGCTTGGAATGATCCGGTGGAAACTGCTTCCCTTGTAGTGAAGAGGTTTTCCACTCTTTCCAGTTCCTTTCTCACCTGAAATAGTTAGGTACGTAATGATATACATTTCAGAAAGGACTGAAGCATGAAACTGAATCTGACACTGCAGTAGAGTGTTAAGAAGGGGACCAAAGCATGTACGCATGCCAAAGATGGGGAAAGAACAAGCCATTTACCTGTACACAGCGCCCTGAAGTTTTCTGGAGAAGAAATCATAGGTTGAAGTCAACAACAGGATTAAACATCCGTTACCAAGGCAAGTATAGATATGCTTCTCTTAAAAGTAAAAATGGCATCCATTACATACCAGCAGTCTTTGGAACTGCTTTTCCAAATAGACCCATGACAATTCGACCTAGAAACAGATGAAGATGTGTCAGCAATTGCAAGCGAGAACTATCCTTTATGCAGAAGATTCCTACATAACATTCTCAAACCATGTGCACCAGTGATTGTAGACAGCACCATCATTTAGATTCCTAATATTTTTTTTTTCCCATAATGGACAGAAAACGACACTTTCCTCTCCAATGGAACAAGTTTGGTGACACAACTGCCTAACAGGTGTAGAGAATCAGAGGAGCATTATTAGTCAACACAGAATCACAAGCTTTGTTTCACACCTAGGAAGAAAGCTTTTATCAGTGATCTCCACTAGGATAATTGCAATTCACATGTCATATTACACTCCAAATTGACTTCTCGCAATCCCAACAAGTAAGTCAAGTGTAAAAGTTGAAACTACATTTATCAAAGCAGAGAGTATGAGAATGAATAAGTTTTTTAGGTAATTAAGCCGGTGTCGCCATCCGGGCAGGCCGTCCAAGTGAGGCAGAGCGTACCTGCCGGTTTTCCAGCTATCTCCACATCAAAATAAACTTTGTGAGTCACCTCTTTCAAATCCTCAGACTTCTTCGCCTGAAAAAGCAATCAATTCAAGAAATTACACCAAGAAGATACTGTAAGCAGCTCATTGCATTCCCTAATTACTCGATTCCTACCAAGCAACTTCGAGAACGTTGCATCTAATAACTAAGATCGATCGTGATTCATGAGTGGAGACAATTACACGGCTTCGTGAGTGTAGATCTTGACAAATTTAAACGCCGTCGCGGCATGATAGGTCTAATGTGACTCAATTCAAGCTCCAAACAGAAAAGAATCGCGACAATCTACAACTAACAGATTCGACCGATTACACCAAACCAGATCCATTAAGCAGCTCACGGCACTCCCAAATCACTCACTTCCTCCTGCTCGAGTGCATCGCGACACGCCAAGAAACTTCGATAATATCGCGTGTAAAAGTTAGGATCGATCACGATTCGCGATTGAAAAGAGCTAGATGACCCTAAGATCTAACTGACAAAGGGATTCAGTCGTCTCGTGGCAGACCAAGTCCCATGCGAGTCGATCGGAATTAAAGAATAAAGAAGAATCGCGACAATCTGCAGATGCAAAGAGCCGGCCGTTCGAATCCGTAGTACCTGAGCGAGAGATAGGGTTGCCAAGAGGAGTAGAGTACAGAGGAAAAACGATCTCGCCGTCGCGGTCGCCATCTCCACGATCTCCGAGCGCGCTTGCAGAACGCTGAGCAGAAGGCCGATGTCGGGAACAGAAACATTGAGTAAGGAAAATACAGACCTAATTAGCGAACGAGCGCCACCAATAGGAGGAAGACACGTGGCTCTGCTCGGATCCTATTGGCTCGGTGGGCGTGGACGCCCAAATGATCATATCCGCCCCGCTTCGCCAAAATTTTATGTTGATTAAAAATAAATTAGCCGTCCTCTAAAAATTGATTTAGCCCCGATGTCTTGATTTATCTTCATTTTCATTATGAGAAAATAGACTGAGCTGCAGAGAAAATAACATGATATGATTCAATGGATGTAAGAACTAAGAACACGGTATAATTTCACTGTAAAATTTTGGGCAAGTTAACGGCACTGCTTACAACTCAGGGTACAAGGCCGACCTGCGGGCGTAAGTAGTGCCGTAAGGCACGCCAACCTTGTAGTGGGCTATTCACCCACCCTTATTTATTTTAGATGCGGGTGGTTACTATACCGGCCTACTCGGCGATAGCCAATGCATATAAGCATACCTTGACGTGGAGTCTACCTTCTCCACCGTGAATCCCCCAAATTCCCTAGCTACTATACCAACCTACCCAATGGTAGTCAGGACGGATCTCCCGCCTTTTTCCTCCTTAAGCTTTTTGAGAACCTGCTCAGGTCCAAGATTAATTAACTAATTGGTTAGAGGAAACCGAGTTCAATTAAAAATTGATGAAAGATATTCTCCTTGTAGCCTAATCCAATGCGAGCAACCGTGGTTGTCTTGGGACATAGCCGCTCGGATAAACTTTTTTTCTGTTTTTGTGTTTTTTAATTCTACGTAACTTTTTGAGAGAAATTTTGTAATAATCACAAAATTTCTAAACAAAAAAAGAAGGATAAATCAAGCTATTAGTGTACGTTTTTTGTTACTTGTGTTATTGCAAAAAGTTTGAGAGGGAAAAATTTTGAAACTGTTGTAGCAACTTTCCAAGATGAAAACAGATTTAGAGTTAATGTTAAAGATGGATCAATGATCCTCAATTAGTGTGGTTCTTCAAAACCATTATTTTGCGCGACGTTGGGATTTTTATTTCATTTTGATTAATCCTATAAGGATTCCATCATGTAGACTTTTCTCTTGGTGAGAGCTTTCCCTTGTCCCTATAGTGATAGTTTTCCATAAAACCTCACCTATCCAAAACCCTAAATCCCAAATTCCCTAATGTTCTGTCCTATCGAAACCCTAACTCCCTTTGGATCCCTCACTAGTCCATTACCAAATCCCTCTTCCCAAATTGTCCTCTCTCAACTTCATTGCCTACCATCTCCACATTTTGTGACTTCAGTTTCACCTTTGTTGTTCCCTCTTGTTGCTCTGGTCTACTCATTAAATATTTTCACCAACATTCAGTTTTATAGAACAACCATTTTCTAGCTCCAATGCAAATCCACTCCCCCAAATTTTCACTTTGAGACACCTAAACAAGCAACTCAACGAACACAACGACATTTGTAGACCTCCCTTCAATTCATTAACACTCGTTTGATTCTTCTTCTCAACCCAGTATACTTGTTTGTTCTTTTTACCTAGTCCCTTATGCTCTTGCCACCTCTAACTTCTTGGTACTTTTGGGCGATTAGAATGGCTCAAGGTCTGCCCTTTGAGTTGGCTCTTTAGTTGAAATCATTTGCCGAGTATAGCAGCCTCTTTGTGGATCCTCTCACCTAGTAGCAAACTAAATGTCTTGCTTGCTTGAAATCTTCAAAATAATACATTATGGGGTGCTATGCTAGTGTTGTTTTAGCTTGCCCTTTGTGTCCCGCCCTGTTTTAGATATTCTAAAGTGGAAGTTGAGAAAGAATCCAAAATGCGTTTGGCTGCATTTTGTCAAAAGTTAGGTGATTTATGGTCGGAAGATAATATCGTGTTGGCCAGGGAGACAATCTATTGGAGAACAAATGTGAATGTGAGTTGACTCTATATGAAAAACTTTACTCCAAGCCAAATGTTAGCCTCCAAGCTTTTATTAGTACTATGAGAAAGGCGTGGAAGGTTGAGACAATCGTTTGTGCTTTCATTGAATCAGGGTTATTTTCATTCGCTTTCAACTTGGTTGTAGAGAAGGAAAGGGTGTTGAAGGCTGGTCCCTAGTCTTTTTCTAGCAATCTACTACTTCTCTAGCGATGCGAATTTGATATTCCTAAACATTATTATGAATTCATGCATTGTGTTTTTTGGGTCCATTTCCAAAGTATCCCGAGAGGGAGAATCTTAGAGGAATTGGTGTGCAACATTGTTGGAAATATTGACCAAGTACAAAAGGTAAAGCTAGAATCTAAGGCCAAAATACCTCGTAAGGTTGGAAAAGCAAGAGTAATCCGAGATTTATCTGCACCACTAAAGCTAGAAACCATCATTAACTCGAGTTATGAAAAGCTATGGATCAATTTCAAATATGAAAGACTCTCACACTTTTGTTATTTATGTGGATGTATTGGTCATTATTCTACTTATACAAAGAAGTGCCTTATGTAGAGTTGGGACAAAAGAAGAATATTGCTTAGAAATTTGGTTATTGGTTGAAAGCAAAAGTGCAAAAATATGGCCCATATTGGAAACTCTTCTATGGTCAGCAGCTACATCCCTTTGAGGAAGAATAGATAGTTATGAAGATGCGGACTTATTAGTCCTATATGGCTCCAAGAACAATATTATTAGAAGGGAAAGGAGGGCACTCCTCTTTTAATAGCTTTCCAACCTAAAGGTGCTCAAGATTATAGGGATAGGGATCCTAGTCATATGGAGATGCAGGATACTCAGATTGTGGTGGTGTTAATGACCCTATCTCAAAGGAGCACCCAAACAAAGGCAAGAGCATTTCAATCGAAGGAGCAAAAGTGTTTCAATACTTACGAGTTACAAAGTACACTTGCTCAATCCTTTGATGAAAACCTAGTTAATCAAGTAGTGAATGATGTGAATGCATGGGCTTTAAGGGCTAGCCCTAATAAGCCATTAGGGAATATGTGAATTTGAGTTGGAATTGTCAGGATTTGGGCTCTCCCCGATATTCTAGCATCTCCAAGCCTTAGTGGCTTAAGAAGAGCCTAGTTTGGTCTTCTTGATGGGAATGAAGAATAAGAAACCAGTTGTGGAGAGAATTAGGAGGTGGCTTCAATTTCAAAATTTGATGGCAGTTAATCGAGTTGGTACCGTCGGGGAGCTTGTAGTTATGAAGAATGACGAGGTGATTGTGGACATTAAGAGTAGTTTGGAGGATTACATTAATTTGAATTGTAAGAACCTGGATATTGGTGAAATGATGAGAATTATTTTGTTACATGCCTCGATAAACTTTCAAGAGAGACTTACCTTATGGCAACATATTCGCTTTATATCCTCTCACAATCAACCTCCTTGGATTTGTGTTGGTGATTTTAATAAAATTCTTTACCACTTGAAAAAAGTAGAGAAAAGAGAAGCGGACTATTATAGGCTTGTTGCTTTTAGAGAACTTTTGCATGACTGCTCACTTTTGGATATAGAGAGTAAGGGTTATGCATTTACATGGGCCAATAATAGAGAATGAGATGCATTGGTTAAAAAGAGCTGGATAGAGTTTTGTGCAACTTAGAATGGAGGGTGTTATTCCTCAATGCGGAAGCCTATGCACTATTAGCAATATGATTCGATCATAACCCGATTCTACTTGTAGCATCCCCAACTTGGAATGCAAGGAGAAAAGAGTTTAAGTTCGAGGCATATTGGCTAGAGGACTTGGAATGTAGCATGATGGTCTAAAAAGCCTAGTGTGAACAGTATTGTGCTCGAGGAGATATTGTGAGCAAAACAAAATAGGTCTCATTGGCTTTGGGAAAATGGAATAGGAGAAAGTTCTCAAATGTTTTTAAACATATTGAGTTTTTTCGGAGAAGTCTCATTGTATTTACCAACAAAACAAAGGATACATCGAATTGAACAAATTGAGAGATTTTGGAGGCAAGAAGAGATGTATTAGGGTATGAGATCACGCAGCGAATGGCTTAAATGAGGAGATGGGAGCACAAAATCCTTTCACATCACCATTGTTTAACAGAGACAAAGGAATATGATCTCCTTGCTAAAAATCAACAAACAAACTTGGAGTAGGGAACCTAGTCAGCTAAAGTAGCATATAACCAATTTCTATTAGGAGTTTTATGAAATAGTGGGTCATAGAAACTTCCAACCGATTCTAGATGTGTGCCCTAGCCCTATTGAGGCTGTAATGAATGAGTCTTAAATGGCATCAGTTTCCCTAGAAGAAGTGAAAAGGTGGTATTCCAATTTGGAGTGGCCAAAGCTCTAGGAGCGAACGAACTTAATGGTCAATGCCATCATCACCATTAGGACTTCATTAAGAAGGATGTGGTTTAGATGGTCACAAATTTCTTTGACTTAGGTACTCTCGATCCTATCTTTAATAGAACTCATATTGCTCTGATTCCCAAACTTTCAAAATCGGAAAGCATTTCTCAGTTTAGACCAATTAGCCTTTATAACTTTAGTTATAGAATTGCATCCATGTTATGGTAAATTGCCTCAAACCTTGGCTTCCTAATATAATTGCTATAGGATAAAGTGTTTTTGTTAGTGGCAAGCAAATTCAGGATAATATCTTTATAGTTCAAGAAGTTCTAAACCAATTAAGAATTCAGAAAATAAAGAGGAAATTCCAAACACTCCTCAAGCTGGATATGTAGAGAGCGTACGACCATGCAAAATGGGATTTCTTGTGTGCATACTTTTTAAAGATGGAGCTATGTGAAAAATGGGTCTCTTTGATTAGGCAATGTATTTCTTTAGCCACCTTTAGTGTAAAGATCAAAGGGAACCACAACCTTTCTTCCAACCTACCAAAGGTATTAGACAAGATGACATTTTGTCCCCGACCTGTTTATAATTTTGGCAAATGTTCCATCCTACTTATTGAACCAAGCAATTGTGGATGGTAATGTTAAGGGGATAAAACTGAATAGACATTGTCATGACACTTTCTCATCTCTTGTTTGTGGATGATGCATTTTTTATTGGATGGAACTATAAGGGAATGTTAGAATCTAGCAAATTTGTTGAATCAATATTGTCTTGCTTCGGGTCAAACTATGAATTTAAACAAATCAGATGTTTATTTCAATGATGGGTATCCCCAAAATCTTAAAATGAATATGGCCAATGAATTGAGAGTTCCACTGATTGACAAGATGGGGAAGAACTTAGGTATTCACTTTGAATGGGGCCAGACTAAGAAACAAATGTTCACTTAAAACCTCGCAAGAGTAAATATGAAGTTAGAGGGGTGGAAAGAGAAACTATTGTCAAAAGTTGGCAATGAGACATTAGTGAAGACGGTGGTACAGCCTCCGCCCCCTTATGCCATGTCAATTTTTATAATCTCAATCTTAATGTGTAAAGCCATTGAACAAAGAATTGCTTCATCCTCGTGGAAACAAAGTGTATCCATAATAGGAGTTCATTGGAATAAAATCTCAATCTCAATGTGCAAAGCCATTGAACAAAAAATTGCTTCATTCTGATGGAAACAAAGTGTATCCAAAATAGGAGTCCACTAGAAAAGATGGGAGTTTTAAAATCCAAGAAAGGTAGAAGGGTTTTGGCTTCAAAGACCTAGTCTCCTTCAACAAGGCTATTTTGGGCAAACAGGCATGGAGATTGTCAACAACCCTCCAGCTCTCTAGTGCTAGATCTTAAAAGGAATTTACTTCTCGGAAAGGAAATTTCTGGAATAAAAGTAAGGGTTCTCGTCCATCATAGGGGTGGCTAAGCTTATTATTTGAAAAGAAGTTTTAAGCTAGAACAGTAGATGGGTGGTGGGAGATGGAAAGAGTATCAATATTTGCGACAACAGGTGGCTTTCAACTGGTTTGATTGGCAATTCGGCTAACCAAGATGACCCCCAATTGGTAGTGGACTTAATTGACAACGAAGCAAATGAATGGAATATCCGTAAATTGAAAGCACTTTTCGATGATCATTTAGTGCAAGAGATACAGACCATCTTTCTTTATTCTATCTTGACCGAGGACATGCTAGTGTGGACGAGTAATAATTATAGGACTTTCTCAATAAAGAGTGTCTTGGCAAACCTATATACTTATCACCAAAGAATCAAGCACAACTCAAGCATCATCATCCCACCAGTCTCCCCGAGTGTTATGGACCACCATTTGGCAGATAGATTCCCACCCTAAAGTTTGCTTCTTTATGTAGAGTGTATGTCAAAATGTACTACCCATAAAAGAAAACTTGCATAGATGTAAGATACCTGATCCAATTTGCCCATTGTGCCGACTAGGCTTGAACGGTGGAACACCTCTTTATCTTGTGTGAATGGACCAAAGGTATTTAGTCAGATCCGAGGCTTAATATCGAAACCTTCCCAAGTAACATAACCAGGACGAAGAAATGGGTCTATGAAGTATTTATTGCGGAAGGTCACACCCCATCCAGAGAACTGCTTGTCAGCGTACTTTGGCTAATCTGGAAAGCTTGGAATTCATTTGTCCTCCAAGCCTGTATGCCAAAAGTCGACACAATTGTGGACAACGCCCTAGTAATGTATAATACGTCGCTTATTCAACCTCTAGTGTACAAGAGATCAATCAAGGATGCAACTCTCTTACATGATTCTTGGAGGCCACCAAACAAGGAATTAGTGACGCTAAATGTTAATGGTTCGTGATGCCCATGGAGTGATCATAGACGGCTTCATGAAAAAGTAAGGGCAGCTTCGGTGGCAATGCCTAAAGCCCTAGCCATCCGAGCAGCCCTGCTCCTTTTGTCACAAGTGATTGGCTACAACTGAAGAGGAAAAAATGGTGATTTGTCGGTCTTGCTTCAAGTAATAGTTTATCTTCTGTCCAATACTTATCAGGCGAAGTACAACCTCCTTGGGCCCTCCGTCCGCTTATTGAAGAGTGTATGGGCTAGCTAACCCAACTTAATAATGTGATAGTAGCCCATTGTCCATGTGAAGCGAATCAATGCATGGATTGGATCACTAAAGCACATCGTTTAAGACACCTTCTTCTTCTAATTGGGTTTCTAACCCACCCCTGTCCCTTTGGGATTTGCTATCTTTAGATGTTAATTGTGGTTGTTCTCCTAACCTTGGTCATTAAATTAAATTAGTATGCATTTGACAAAAAAAAAAAAAAGAGTCGTCACTACTCTATTGAGGCCGATTAAGAGCCAAATGAAGCGTGAGAAGATACTTCACTTCTTACGCAACTAGATATTTGACTGATTAAACTAATTATTTAATTAATGCCTTTTTGTCACTACTCTATTATGGTCAACTAAGAGCCAAGTGAAGATGAGAAGATACCTCACTTTCTATGTAATCAAATATCTAACTTTAGGAACCTAATAACACTAATTATCTAATTAGTGCCTTTCCGTCGACCAAAGATCTAACTTTAGGAACCTAGTTATATTAATTATATAATTAATGCCTTTTCATCACTACTCTATTGAGGTCGAGTAAGAACCAAATGAAGCATGAGAAGATACATCACTTCACATGCAACCAAATATCTAATTTCAAGAACCTGGCTACACTAATTATCTAAGTAGTACCTTTTCGTTACCACTCTATTGAGGCCGATTAAGAGCCAAATGAAGCATGCGAATTTAGCTCACTTCTTACGCAATCAAATATCGAACTTCAGGGACCTAAGTACACTAATTATCTAATTAGTGCCCTTTTCAATAAATTAAGATGGTCATTTGTCATCTAAGTGTCTCGTTTAACCTTTTGTCCAATTATGATCCTTGGAGTTTTTGTCCACTAAGTGTGCACACAATATTTTTGTCTTGATTATTGTCATTGTCAATGACCTGTCCATCAAAAGCCGATGCTTATTCCCCAGATACCGTCATTGCGAGTCAAATAGCAATGATTCGAAGCACTTCTTTACCCGGTGTGAGATATCACATTGTTCGAGGAAACTAAGAAAACGAATCACAATACAAAGACAATACAAAGAAATCACAATCATTACAAGGCCTTATTATGAGCCCCAGGCACGATCCCCGTCAGCTTATATCCTAAGCTAGAGATGCAACGACCATGAGCCGAGTGGAATGGAATGACTAATTAAGGGTCTGTTCGTTTCACGGAAAATGAGCCATTTTAAAATATTTTCTCAAAAGTCATTTTCAGAAAAATGACAATATTTTCTAGTGTTCGGCTAAAACCTAAAAATGTTTCAGAAAATATTTTTCGGTGTTCGGTAAGGAAAATATTTTCTAAGACTTCATCACTTAGGCATGCATCACTTACCGACCTATAAACCATCAAATATGAACTTGCCTTTAAATCCGGGCAAACTTGCTTCATATCTTTCATTGTCGCTAAACGCTCATCTACTTTAAAAAATGTTCGTATGGATTTTAAAAAGAAGCAAAGCATGTACCCATAATGGGAATCTTCCAACATTGAGTACTGCTTTCTCCCCGCGTCTTTTGTGTTCTAATAAACAAAAGAAAAAAAAAAAAAAAAGCATGTAGGCCTTTCTTTCAACAATGTACAACCGCAAGGTAGAGTAAATAAAGAAAATGATAAGCAAGAGTGCAGAGCTCGAGCTTGAGATCGACGAGCTCAAGGTTCACCTAAGCAATGGTCGACGACTAGCCAAGAAAGAAGAAGATGGGAAACAAAAAAAAAAAAAAAGAAAAGAAATGGGAAATTAAAAATAATTCGAATTAAAATAGAAGAAGAAAATTAAAAAATAATTAGAATAAAAAAGAAAAGAAGAAGAAGAAAGGGAATGAGGAAGTGAGGATTTGTAGAGGTGTGAGATAAGAGAGATCAAGTGAAGAAAATGTTTTCCACTTTTCAAAAGTGAAAAACATTTTCCTCTAATTTCAAAGACTTTTTTCCTTTTATAAAAACATTTTCCCTAAAGAAATTCATTTTCCAGTGTTAACGCAGGAAAAATCAGGAAAACATTTTCCCGAAATTATTTTTCGCGAAAACGAACGGAGCTAAGTGAAGATAACGAGGTATTAATCTAACGTAGCCTTACGTGAATCTTTAAACTAAATACCATGCTAACTAATCTATTATTATCTTTTCCTATTTATCATCATTTTTAATACAGCAAATGCGGACGGCTTTACTTGAACAACCGTGACACCTAAATTAACCAAGTAAGAAGTTTAAAAAAAAGGGCTATTCACATCATCAGCGTGGGAGTGCATACTGTCGATAAGTTTGGACTAATTTTTACTTAATCTAAATCGAGCAACTTGCCTAATTTTGATTTTTCTCGACCGGAAGGTCCCAAAATTTCCCAATATTTGTTGACACTGAGATTCTCATATAAGTTTTGTAGTCTTTTGAGATTTAAATGATTATTTTCCAGAGAATTTTTTTTTCCCTTAAGCGGACACGCCAGTTAAATAGGTCTCATTTCGTGACTTGGTTAAGCATGTAATCTGGAATTAAAGTTCATACCAATAAAAAAAAGATACAAAAAAAAGAAGAGAAAGACATCTGGAATTTAGAGAGCTATCATTAAACCGGAATCCATGGCACAATCAACACCTCCAGATTTTCCTGCCAAATATAGAAAGATGTGATTTTTTTAATTCGGCGGTTCTGCTCTGCCCATGGATAGAGTCTCCAGAAATGACCACAAACTTCCAAAATCTCCCCCTCCAACCCCCGACCTCTCCCCTCTACTTATTTCTCATCCCTTCCCCTCTCAATCCCTCATCCTTCTCTCCTTCATTCGTTCCTCACCCATATCTTGTCTCTCTCTGTCTTTCTCTGTTTCTGAGTAATCCTCGTATTCAATCTTCTCTAAACATCGTCCTCGTCGAACATATCCAATGGAGGGTTCGGGCGTAGTCACCGTGTACGGCAACGGCGCCATAGCCGAGACCACCAAGAAATCGTCCACCTTCTCCGTCAAAGTGGGCCTCGCCCAGATGCTCCGCGGCGGCGTCATCATGGACGTCGTCAACGCCGAGCAGGCCCGCATCGCGGAGGAGGCCGGCGCGTGCGCCGTCATGGCCCTGGAGCGCGTGCCCGCCGACATCCGCGCCCAGGGCGGCGTCGCCCGCATGAGCGACCCGCAGCTCATCAAGGAGATCAAGAGCGCCGTCACCATCCCGGTCATGGCCAAGGCCCGCATCGGCCACTTCGTCGAGGCCCAGATCCTGGAGGCCCTCGGCATCGACTACGTGGACGAGAGCGAGGTCCTCACCCCCGCCGACGAGGACCACCACATCAACAAGCACAACTTCCGGATCCCCTTCGTCTGCGGCTGCCGCAACCTCGGGGAGGCGCTGCGGCGGATCCGCGAGGGGGCGGCCATGATCAGGACCAAGGGGGAGGCCGGGACGGGGAACGTCGTGGAGGCGGTGCGGCACGTGAGGTCGGTGATGGGGGACGTTAGGGTGCTGCGCAATATGGACGACGACGAGGTGTTCGCGTTCGCCAAGAAGATCGCGGCGCCCTACGACCTGGTGATGCAGACCAAGCAGCTGGGGAGGCTGCCGGTGGTGCAGTTCGCGGCGGGAGGGGTGGCGACGCCGGCCGACGCCGCGCTGATGATGCAGCTGGGGTGCGACGGCGTGTTCGTGGGCTCCGGGGTGTTCAAGAGCGGCGACCCGGCCAAGAGGGCCAAGGCCATCGTGCAGGCGGTGACGCACTACACCGACCCGGAGCTGCTGGCGGAGGTGAGCTGCGGGTTGGGGGAGGCTATGGTGGGCATTAATCTGAACGATGATAAGGTGGAGAGGTACGCGAATCGGTCGGAGTGAATTAGCATTGGGAATTTTGCTTCTGGCTTTTCCCATAGCATATGTCTAGTCTTAAGTGGATTTCAGAGCCTGGGGGTTGTGGTGTTATTGTCACTTTTCAGATGCATTGCAGCAATTGATAATGTGTAGGACAACAGTTCTATAAAACTCCGAGCGATCGGACTGATTTTGAACGGGCTCGTTAATCATTGATAGGGCACAAAAGATCCCGAGTGGTCTTAATTCTTCGGACTGAATCGGTAATGAACCCACCCTTTGACAGAGATCATTTAGAAGCCTGCCTTTGTACATCGACCTTGGCATCCCTCTCTGTTCTTTTCATTGATGCTGGGGAATCTTTCTGAAGTTCTTTAATTTACAGTTTCGACCATGCTGCTTTTGGTTTGACAAATCACTAGAAGCCTCTGTACATTTACCTTGGCATCTCTGTTGTTCTTTTCATTGAAGCTGGGGAATCTTTGCAAACTTCATGTGCGGTCCGTAGTGTCCCATTACTGGTGATCTTATTGCTCTGTCCATGGGTGACTTTGGCATGCTTGGATTCCTCAAGCAACGAAACCAGCTTATATAAACTCCGTCCAGAAACCAGCTTCAAAATTCAGAATACCCTTTCCTTCAACGACAAATTCCAGATTTGCTTCGCTAAAAAACATCGATCAAGGGTAGATCTTACCTCTCATCAAAAATAGCAACGAAAATACTACTACTGATTTCTACAAGGAGCAGCACACAAGCTAGACCCTATATTTATCAAAGGATAAAAGCTGTGTTTCTGATGCGTTAAAATCCTCTTTATTGTTTCTGTTCCCTCTTTGGAATTCATATGTTACACCAGACAACACAAAATCACAACTTAATTCAATCTCTTCACTAATTAATTAATACACTACTTGGATCGTTACTACCGAGCAGTTTTTTCTTGTTCACCAACAGCCAAGGGATCCGATCCTCCATTTCCCTCTTGTCAACACCATCCAGCTCATCCACAAACATGGACTCATCATCACTGACCTCCATAATCATATCATCCTCACAATCAAAAGCATTGTCACCATCATTTACTTCAAAGTCATCATAACAGCGATGATATGATGATGAGCACAATAGGAGGATCGAGTTAATTGGACGTACCAAAAGCAGTGGAGGAGACCAAAGAGAAAAGCGCATCTATTATAAATACATGGTAGAACTATTACCCCAACCCATGAATTTTCATCGCTTAGTTGTCTCAAATGCAAAGCATGCCCAACAAACTACTTTTCACATAAGTATATGCGCAATTACAGCCCAGATAAGCAACATCCCGAAAAATCAGTAGAACTTATAGAACTTAGAAGAAGCTCCAAAAGGCAGCAATTCCTGAGTAAACTGCAT
The DNA here is from genome assembly GCA_014182365.1 of Eucalyptus tenuipes. NCBI lineage: Eukaryota > Viridiplantae > Streptophyta > Magnoliopsida > Myrtales > Myrtaceae > Eucalyptus > Eucalyptus tenuipes. Next base: position 21,739,429 of record CM024538.1, on the reverse strand, counting down.
CAAACTGCCTTCATAGCATATCAGGAATTGACTAAGCAAAGAGACACCTTGTCTTGGTCACATAAAGGATTCAGTAAAATTCTATGCGGATTCATTGGAGATCAGCAAAAACGCGAAATCACTTTAATTTCAGCCCCACTCAGATGCATAAAGCCGTCTGACCAAAAAAAAAGGCATAAAAATGAAAAATAAAACCACGGAGAAAATACCAGACTTACAAAGAAAACAAATTGTCCTACATCTACTCTTCCTCAGCTCCAGAATATTCGAAGCCTGTAAAACCAAACCTTAGAGAAAGCAGAAACTTATCTGCAGAGTAATATTCCCAAAATAGAGAGTAAGATCAAAACAGAGCAAGATCCAAAATGAATAACTTTGGTCTGACATAATCCCACCGAAGCATGTCAAAAGTGAACAATGTCCGAAACAGCCTCCGCTTCTTCAAATGACTTTTGTCTTCACACACAAAACTAGAGACCCAAAATAGAAAAGAGATTCAGATTGAGAAGCAACCATAAATCCAACACTATCTAGTATCTAAATCTAAATACTATAAAAGAAGAACTGTATTAAAGTATGAAGACAAAGACCAAGGCGAACCTAGCTAGAAAGAAAGTGGGAAGAGAGAAAATGGAGGAAAGTTCGCTTTTTTGCGTCAAAGAACACAAGCCATCTATTCTCCATCCACATTTGTTGAGACGGATATTCTTACCTCTGTTTGGCGAAGCCAAGACGTTCTTCAACAACAAGCGACGCTAGAAGCGTCGATCAGAAGAGCTTGAAGCGTGAGGAAGAAGAGGCAATGCCGTGAGTGAAGATGGGAGAATGACATTTTCATTAAACCCGTGCTGAGAGCATGCCGAGGATGCTATTTCTCGAAGCTCCTCGACCCCACATTGAGCTCTTAAGTCTTTGGAAATTGCATCTCCTCAAAGCTTTCTAAATCGTTTGCCAAACGCTATTTGCATTTACGCAAAACCTTTAGAGGTCTAAAGAGCTTTGCAAATGTATTACCAAGCGCAGCCATGCTGTAGCGATCTGCTTTGATTTATAAAGCTCGGACAGTCAAGTGATTTTGCAATATTTGGGGAAAGTCATGTACTGATCAAGTTTTGAGCACAACTAAAAAATCTAGCTTCTCGAATAGACTCTGCAAATGAACTCCTACCGTTACAGAACCACTGAAGAAAAGCCTCCGTGGCATATCACTGGGTGTCCGCATGCTTGCTTTTGCATATCGATCACGGTAAGGCCTTGTACAGATACGACTAGTTAGAGCAGTTCCTGCATTCAAACCGGTGTTCGTCATACCGCTGGACCCATCTGGTAAACAGCACAGAACTAAAAGTAGTAAATCAAATGCAATATATTAATTAGAACAATGACGGCTATAGCTTAAACTCCAAATACATAATCTATGGAGAGAACCGGCAATATCACATCGAAAGGACACTTAAAAGAGATGATTGGGCTTGGGCGAATCGCGACTAAGGAGAGAATTGGTTCTCAGCCGGCTCACCACGGACCAGCCTGAGCCTCTCAATTGGGCCAAATCACGGAGCCTGGGCTGAATTATGTTTGGGCCAATGATGTGACAGCTGCCATGCGAATATGTTTTTAGGTCCACCTGTCATGTGAACGAGGTCTTGCTCCGGGCATCGAGTGACGCAGATGTGTCTTATAATGCTAATAATACAGCATCAAATTTGAGTTCTTGGTGCAACGGTTTTTATACATAGCTTTGCTCTTAGTTTTGTTAATGGGACAGCGTGCACGTACAACTAATCAATGCACGTTAGTTGAGGTCAGGATTCAGAAATCAACGAGTTCCCATGCGACGGATATTGTAAGTGTCCACGATGCCAATGCCAGAAAGTTAAAAAAAGGGCGGAGCTACTGGTTTATGCTGTAGAAACATCAAATGACATGACAACGCATGCATATCTGTCAAGCGGTGAGTCCTCGTACCGTCCTTAAAAAAATTATTTATATTGCGTGATGGCAATCGGCGCCAATTAACGTCGTCAGCGTGATGACGCTCTCCGCTGCCCTTCCAGCACGGACGGAGGAGCATTCAAAGGGTCACTTTCTTTCTCCTTTTTACCCTTTTCAGTGACTTCTTTCGTAACGCAAGAAACGTGCAGACCCACCGAGCAAACAAAGGGTTTTTGACAAACTGATCCTGACAGGTTGACATGCTTTCGGGAAGATGAATGAGTAGAAATGAACGGAACCACATTCTGAACATGAAATAGTTCCCTTGAAATAATATAATGTGAAACTAAAATCATTACATGATTTAACATCTGAAATTCAGTGTTTCACCTTTGCATACGAGAGGGAACATCAAGATAAATGCTCTCCACTGTTTCCTAAAGAAAAGGAATTCTATTTTCAGTCCATGACAGTTGTAGCCAAGTCTCTATGTTGGTAAGCATCTAAAAATTTTGACCGGAAAGACCAACCACTTTGAATCTCCATAGTCTTATATTTTGTAAGCGTAAAATATTCCCTCCAAATCGACTCGCGATCGAGAAAGGGAACCTTTAAGGGGTGAGTAAACTCTAATCTATTTCTGGGAGAGTTCCAAGTCCCCTAAATTAATCTCGTACATGTGCGAAAGCGAAGGGGAGACTTGGACTGTACTTTTTTTAACTACGTCGCTTGCAGATGCAGAAACCTTTTTTTAAGGGAAAAAAAAGGATCTAAATTACCCACGAGGGAGATAGGAGGCGAGACCTTCAAGTCAACCGGTGGGGGTCAATGTGCAAAATATGGACAGGGACAGCCACTGCAGACGAGACATATGCCGTTGGGTCTCCTTGGCGACCTTATCGTACACACCTTTACTAAATTCATGCATCGGAATGGAAACCACATGCGACGATTCCTCATGGAATATGCAGATCCCGGTCTTAAACAAACCCAGTTTCGCAAGCGGAGCTATTTCCCAGCTTTTAGCTGCTGAGCTTTAGCTCTCCATCTCGCGGTCGGCATCAGCAACAAAAGGCGGTCATCTTTAATCATGTCCGGTCCAGCTCGGCGCACGACGAGCGAAGGATGGAATAAAATATCCGAAACGGCGAAAGGGCCGGTGAAGGTTAGAACGCTGACGGAGCAGGACGTGTTAAACGAGGGAGACGAGCCAGCTCCCCCACTATAATTTATTGTCTCCAATCATTAAGTTAAACACGGTGATCAGGACCACCTAATTCACGTTCATACTCTCCCATATTAAACTCCTTCGACTGCTAATTTTCTTACTGTCCCTGTCCGTTCCTCTCCTCCTCCCCGATCGACTCTCTCTGTCTCTCTGTCTCTTCGCCGGTGGTTGTCTTCGTCTCCCGAGTATAAGAAGGCGCGGATCGAACCAGCAACCAGCAACCCACTTGCTCTGTTCGTTGGTTCCTGGGATGGGGAGCTACAGATTGTGCCTGTGCTTCACCCGGAAGTTCAAGGTGAAGGAGGCGGAGCCGCCGGAGGACGTGAGGCAAGCCTTCCAGAAGTACGCCGATGGCGGCGCCACCATGTCGGCGGAGCAGTTCCGGCGGTTCCTGGTGGAGTTCCAGGGGGAGGCCGTCGCCTCCGTCGCGGACGCGCAGAGGGTCGTGGATCAGGTCATCCATAAGCGCCACCACATTGCTAAGTTCGCGAGGCACGCTCTCACCCTCGATGATTTCCACCATTTTCTCTTCTCCGCTGATCTCAACTCGCCTATTGGATCTGAGGTATGATCAGCTCCTTCTTACTCTGCTTTGATTTGAGCTGAATGAAGCAGTTCATCTTAGTCTTCGCTTTGTCTTGACCATCAGCTGTGTGGTTTCGTACTAAAAGCGAGCTCTTTATTGCAAGTGGTTTAACTCGTTCCTCAAATGGAACTTTCCTGGTTTTGGTGAGTGAAGATCGCGAGAGTATCCACATCTGCATCGGAGGGGACACGCGTGGAATGAAATGCTTTTTATGGGTATTGGGGATTTATTGTCGTTCAAAAGTTGGAATTAAAGATGAGCTGTGAAGTTTGCTGCTTTTAGTAGATTACCATTTGATCATGTTTGTATATTGTACTCTTCTCAATACTAACGTGCGGTCTGCTATGTCGTGATCCAATAAAGATCTCGAATTTACTAGTATCCATATCCATGGGAATTAGCAGTGCGTCCATATGAGTATTTCTCTGCTCATTCACTCTTGAACCATGTGTTCATTTCTAATAGATGTAATGACCCATAAGGACCAAATTTACCATGAAGGTGATGTCTTTGTGGTCGTCAACTCAATTCGTCTTTCTTTCAGGTTCATCAAGATATGACAGCTCCCTTGTCCCATTATTTCATATACACTGGCCACAACTCGTACCTCACAGGAAACCAGCTAAGCAGCGATTGCAGTGATGTCCCGATCATCAAGGCGCTGCAACGAGGAGTGAGAGTGGTGGAACTTGATATATGGCCGAACTCAGCGAAAGATGATGTGCACGTTCTCCATGGAAGGTTTGCATCCAATTCCTTGGCTTCTTTCTTTGCCTGACAATAATCTTTTGCCTCTACTTCTATAGATGGGCCTCTTTTTATACCCTCCAACTGCAAAATTGGATAATTTAAATCTCAATTTTAAAGTACTCTCAATTGGTAAAGTACCAATTTGTACATATTCCACAAATAAAAGATGTTATCTCACTTGTCCAACTGAAAAAAGAAACTGCAATGGAAAAATCACAGATCCATTTTTGTGTCCAGCATCATGTCCGTCATTCTAAAAATGCCCTTTCTCCATGGAAGCTCTACAATCTAATGCCAAGGCTGCATGTTGTGAGTTTAGCCCTTTCGAATTGCTTGTAGTTGCAGAGCAATTACTGCAGACTCCAAACATCCACACTATCTCATAGAGCATATAATTGTAGGATAGTTTTTCTTCTGGTGAGAAAAGCTCAACTTCAAAAATGACGTAACCTTCACAAGGAATGCTTTGCAATCTCTTCAATGATAGCAGAGTTATAGGGAGTTATCAGACTATTCTAACCCTGGTAACGCATCGGTTCAGCACCTTATGCTGTATTAGAGTTGACAACATAATCTATATTCCCAAGCCCATTTTTTCAATGTACAAATAAATCAACTCTTCTTATCTAAGATGGAGAAGTGAAAAGGTTGTCTGATTGGTTCATCAATTAATAATGAAGTATTACAACTCCAGGGAAAGTTCCATCACCCAGCCTTTCCAAATCTTGTCTGAGTATGTTTTCTGTATGGATGCAGAACCTTGACAACACCAGTGGAACTCATCAAATGTTTAAAATCTATAAGAGAGAATGCTTTTGAAACATCTCCTTATCCTGTTATAATAACACTCGAGGACCACCTAACTCCAGATCTCCAGTCTAAAGTAGCTCAGGTGAGTTCTCATCAGTCTCTTGTAATCCCATTACCCTTTCTTGCTTGCATTTTAGTGATGAAATTTGTATCTTCAGATGATCACCCAAACATTTGGAGATATGCTTTATTACCCTGACGCTGAATTAAAGGAATTACTCTCGCCTGAAGATTTGAAGCATCGCATAATTATATCAACAAAACCACCAAAAGAGTACCTTGAAGCTAAAGGTACAAAAGAGAGCAGTCATTTGGAGAAGAAGGATGCTGAGGATGATATATGGGGAAATGATCCATTGGATGCTTCACTTGCTCGACAAGACGATAAGGTCTGCTCGGCTTTCAGTATAATGCTTACCATATGTGACTTTTCATATCTTCTTAATGGTGCTGAATCACTTGACTTCGTAGCTTTTAGATTGATTGCTTCTTTTTCCAACTTACCTGTATAAAATTCTATGCAGACTGAGGGTGAAACTAATGAACACAGTCATGAAGATGAAGAAAGTGATGATTGTGAAACTGAATCATGTCAACCAGGAGGACCTACTTACAAGCGTCTGATTACTATACATGCTGGGAAACCGAAGGGTGGGTTAAAGGAAGCACTAAAAGTAGAGGCTGATAAGGTTAGACGCCTCAGTCTCAGTGAACAAGCACTTGAAAAGGCCACCGAGTCTCATTCGACAGACGTTGTGAGGTACTTACATCTAAGATAACATTGTTAAGTGGATCTATTGGTACAGATTATTGGCCATTCTGCTGATGTCCATGTTATTATTATTTTCTTTTGGTAAATATAGCAAAGTCTACCAGATATGATGTTTCTGCCTGTTAATTGCAGTTTTACTCAGAAGAATATCTTGAGAGTCTACCCCAAGGGTACTCGGTTTAACTCCTCCAACTACAAGCCACTAGTAGGTTGGATGCACGGAGCTCAGATGGTTGCATTTAACATGCAGGTTTGCTTCAGTAATTCGAATTTCTTTGAGCATAGGTGCAATGTGTTTCAAGTGGCTCCCAGCATTATGTAGGGGAAAGGTTTTGCCATATTTTGCAATAGAAGTAATTGGCTTTGTTGTGAGGCTGCTTATAGGACAAAAATTAATTGCCAAATTGATTCCACTGGCAAAAAGCTAGCAGTCCTAATTCTGTAGCAAGAAGGAAATATAGGCTAGTTTCGTTTTAAACTAAACTCTTAATTCGAAGGGGTTATAACTTGTGGGCTTTCAAGAGCACTTGCTTACTACACGTCAATCAACGATTGCAGGGTTACGGAAGATTCCTTTGGTTGATGCATGGTATGTTTAGAGCCAATGGGAGGTGTGGCTATGTCAAGAAGCCTGACTTTCTGATGAGCTTGGGTCCAAAGAATGAAGTTTTTGATCCCAAAGCAAAACTGGATGTGAAGAAAACTCTGAAGGTACCATAGCAAAATCTTGTTTCAGCCCTTATACCTTGGTCTTTGTCAACATATTGTCCTGTTCCTTTGGATCAAAGACATTGAATTCTTTTGTTCACAGGTGACAGTGTACATGGGAGATGGATGGCATTTAGACTTCAAACAAACACACTTCGATTTGTATTCACCGCCAGATTTTTACACCCGTGTAAGCCTTTTTATCTTGGTCAATGAGATATTCCTGTATCTAAAATCCTTTGTTAAGCTGGGTGACTGTCATTTAACATGCATCTTAATGAGGCAAACTAGTCTTGGAGCCTGTAGGGTGCAAAGTATTTGTTCTCAAATGAGATTGGTTCCAAAGCAAGTTCTAAAGATAAACAAGCTGCTTCCATTGGGGCATATCCGACATCATCCACTCTTGGGACAACATAAAAGTAAATTAAACTTTGAATACGTTGAAGCACTGTGGTGGAAAAGTAGGCTCTAGTGCATATTAGTGATTTTCCTGTCTAAATATCTCATAACGGGCTTCTTACCAAAGCTTCTTTTTTCTTTTTGTGGCCTATATTTTCTGTAATGTTGCTATCTAAGGAACCTATCCATTGATAAGCGGTGGTACAGATCTTGCAAGACTAATAGGACTTGAAGAAAGGCACATGCAAAAGGGCCTTTCTTTTTGTATTTTCCCTCAGTTTGGTGTGGTGGGCGGGGAGTTGGGATCAATCCTTACGTCCATTTTGGTGCAGGTTGGCATAGCAGGAGTGCCGGCTGATACAGTAATGAAGAAAACTAAGAAAATAGAAGACGATTGGACTCCTGTTTGGAATCAGGAGTTTTCATTTCCATTGACTGTTCCTGAACTAGCTTTATTGCGGATTGAAGTCCATGAGTACGACATGTCTGAGAAGGATGATTTTGCTGGCCAGACTTGTTTGCCAGTTTCTGAGTTGAAATCGGGGATACGAGCCATCCCACTCTATGATCGCAAGGGGGAGAAGCTCAGCTCAGTGAGGCTGCTTATGCGCTTCGACTTTGATTGAATACTCCCCTCTGTTCAATTCACATCTTGTCTCCTTGTAAAAATATAGTCCTAAAATTTTCGTTTGCTTCTCTCCGAGTTTTGTCTTTTCATCGTCTTTTAATGTGGTTTTATTTGTTTGTCCATCGTTTTCTTCCGCCCACTCCAAGCTGGGTGGTCGGAACTTGGCCTTTGTGATCCTGTTGTGCGTTTCTCCTTATGTGTGATGTCAATAAGATCTTAGTAGAAATGTGTACGGCTTCAAGATGTTTTGAAAGATTGAAATAAAAGAAGGGCATTCGGATGTATCTGTTCTGTTCCGCCATGTTCTCCATTGAATTACAACAAACATTGTCTGGAACCCCATGATAGAACTAGAAAGACGGAGTAATGTAAGAAGGTCACAGGGAAGCAAGAGGTGTAAGCTATCTTTCGGTTGTCGAACCGAAAATTCTGCTCAGGCCAGCCTCCTCCATGCCTGATCCGGTCGTCTCTCCATCACTTTGCAAGATACACCATGATATCAGGACTCTAAAAGTTCAGGGGTAAGGACATGATCCCGTGAAATAGATTTGAGGATCGTTCATATCTGAATGCAGAGAAAAAGAGAGAAGAATGGAACTTGTATAGAGAAGTTCAAACGTTACCAAAATACCGTTTGCTGAAGGGAAATCCATGTATTCATTCTCCATTAAGGCTATTCATACACTGCGACAGGACAACAGCAGGACTTCCGCCAGGTTGTCCTTCGCTTTCTAAATCCTTGTCTCCACCAACTCTCACTTACGTCATCATTTCCTGCTCATGCATATTTCTCCTTCTACATTTTGTTTTGACCTTTTTTGTCTCTACCATTATAATTTTCTTGATTAATGCATATTTTATGTTTTTTTTTCCTGCTGGTTGCCATTGTTTTCCTTTTTTTTTAAATTGTTCATTCTTTCTCAAAATGTCACTTTTCTCAATAACTAATAAAAAATTAACGCATGACTCATAGTATAATATTTCAGCGATAGTGTCCCTATCAAAATTATGTATCCTTATTGAAGAAGAAAAATGAGGTAGCAACTTTGATATAACATATATCTTATATAATTCATTGACCTTGTCGTAACTTTTGCTTGAAATGCTACTTGCATCAATCTTTCCTAGTCATGCTCTAAACCCTTTTTTCTTCTTTTATTGTCTTTTTTTACCTTTTTAATTGACTACTCATAAATGCCTTATATATAGTTTTTGCGCTTACATATATATTTACGTTAATTACCTTTGCAATTAATTTATTCGCGTATACATATAAAATACCCAATACGGCGTACCCTCTATGTGGAAAGCATGGCTCTAACCCAATATTGAATTTGTATGTTTTACATTGATCATAATAATGTTCAAACTGAAACTACATGAGCTAGTGGACGCAAATCAATTTGTGAAATGGACTTTAATTGTTTCACCGGAAGTCCATCTTTATGAAGTATCAAAAAAAAAAAATTGACAATATTCAGACTAGCTTTTATATTTATATCAATCATTTCCATAAAAAAATCGTGCTAGTTCGTTGCACATACTTAACGAATACATCATACCCTTTTTTATATATTCTTTTTTTCATATATATATATATATATATATATATATATATATATATATATTCAGATCGATTTTAATTGGTGCAGTTTGATCGGATAAAATTATTATATTCAATCAGCTGATAATGTTCTATATATAAACATATATTAAAGGAGAGTCTTGGGGAGGATATTTGTGACTCCCTTAAAGCCTCTTTTTTAATTTTTATTTTATCGTATATTCACCAAACTCATCTAATGTTTTCTTTTACTTAATCTTAAATTTGTATTTGGCGAGTTAATTTTATATTTTAATCACTATCTAAAAACATCTCTTTTTTTTTTTCATTTCTAAAATATTAATATTCCCTTCAGATTAAACATGCTATTTATTTTTTACGATAACAATTAAAATGATCTCAATTGCAATGATTCATATTAATCTACGTGATCAATGTCCCTTTAAATAAAATTACAAAAAATTATTTTACTATAGAAAAGCATATTTAACTATTGAAATGTAGTAAAAGTTCCAAAGTCATTTTTAGACTGTAATATTTATACATCTTCAAAAAATTTAAGATCATAAATATCAATAATCATGCTTAGGAGATAAATGATGATAAAATTTAAATCTGAACTGATAAAATAGCGCGACATCAAAAGAGTGTCATGGAAGGGCTAATCCTATCTCAAATATAACAATATAATCAAATCTAAAGCTCTAAGATTTCATGCATATATGCTGGTGTTCTTCATTTTAACTTAGATAAGATAACAAAGAGTGATAGTAAACATAGATCAATCATTAAAGGTTCTTCAAATTTAGACATGCCAAATAACTTAAATCTCGGGAGAGACTCTAAAAAATTGAGACAAAAAAAAAAGTTGGCTATTTATGTTTTCAAGAATTTTTCGACAGAAAAAGTAATGTTCTCTATAACTTAGATTCTATATATTTCATATGTCTATTATGGCTTCCAATGTACTGATCCTAAATTGGTGCCAATTGGCATATTCAGATTTTTTGAAAAACACATATAATAACGTGTAGATCATTTTTAGTTGTTTATATCTCGTATCACATGGATAATGATGCAATTTAATCGTAACTGAAGACATATTCCCCACTGAAGCGGGAAATTCAGGTCGAGAGGAGTAAGAGAGAACATAAAAGAAACCTTGATTGGGTCTTGCATTATTGTTTCATATATTGCAGGACAATTGGTCACTCTTACTGCGACTTTGTCCCGACCATAGCGATCGGGGTCACATCACAAGAACGCTCTTTTTCCCGGCGTTGATGTAAGGCACTTGAGATGAAAAAAGAAGAAGGAATGACAGTAAATTCAATCTCATTCTGCTCATTCGACTCGTGGAGCTGTAGATTTTGACTGATGGTCTTTGTTATAGGGACAAAGTCAGTCAATTTGTCTTCGGGAGGATAAGCATAGTCTTGAACGAGCTGGAGTAATCAGACGGTGGACCTCACCTCACGTTCTGGAATGGCCTTTTTCCCATCATAGTCCCCCCCTCCGCGAGGACAGGGACTCCTTCTTACCTTAGACAGCACTCACCAAGGGGAGGACCCTATCCTATGATGCCTCTGCAGTCTGCACATGACTTATTGTCGTGGCGTATATTTAACAGTTTGTTCGTTGTCCTTACTTGTCGCAATTTGATACAGTGGATGCACTTCTTTTGGAAATGACAACGATGGATTGGATTGATGAGTTCATCTAGACCTATCGAATGGGTGGATCGAGTCAGATTGAAAATGGTTCGACTCAAGTATAACTCATTTTCATACAATATAAATCTAGTGACTCATGCATGATGCTTTCATATTGGAAAATTTATATCCAAATAAATTAAGGTGAAAGTGATAATTGAGTGAGTGCGAGAACGAGTGGATAGGGGAGAGTCGTACAAGTGGGTAAGTTGTGATCTCATTTAATACTGATACTATTCTTGGATTTACCATTCTAAAGTCATTTATGACTCTTATAATAAATATAACTAATTTATATAATAACTCAGCCAATCAAATAAGGATTAAAAAATATATTTATGATCCATTTTATTGATCTAGGTGCATTAGTTTAGTATTTTGAAACTACAGTGGAGAAATGCAAAAGCCTGCAGCTTAAAAGGGTTTGGGGAAATGCAAATTGTATTTGATAAAAAAATCCTTTATAAAGCAACTTTAGGTGAAGTAGTGTTTGGTAAAAACAAATTTGCAAAGAGCTTTGGCTGTAATTTTGCTTTTTTCTTCTTAAAAAGAAATTAAACCATTTGTTGGCTTGGGCGAAATGGCTCACATTACTGGCGAGCCAGACCTTACGCCGATAGCCTAGGTCACACGACCTCAGGCGACCCCAGCAAGGGGCAGCTGAGGTTGTGCGACCTAGGCAACCATCGCCTAGGTAGTTGAGCAACCTCGGGTGGCCATCACGCGGGTTATGTGACCTTGCCGATCTCTGGTTAACTCTTCACTCGTCAGATTTGACCTTGTCAACTCTCCCTAGCTGCCCTCCCAAAAAAATGAACAGTAGCACATGCAGAATTCAGTGCGCTGCAGAAGTCTGGTCTCGTGGATCCCCATCATATGTGGATCAACAGATCGCAGTATCATGCTCGTTAGTTTTATTTTTTGGTCAGTAGCTCGTTAGTTTACTTTGAGATGCTTATGGATTTTGGAACCGAACTGACAATGACATGGCTGCATTAAATGTGCATCTATCTATGACAGGCCTTGTTAATTGCAATTTGCTTCTAAGAACGTAATAGGCGATGCCCATCCTCAACACTAAACACGGCTCTCCTCTTGCTGTAGTTTATTTGCTTCGTATCAGTCAATAGATCCCAACTGTCTCCAGTACATAAGACCACCGACGATTACGGGATTAATTTAGTTAAACACATCCAGCGATCATTAAATAATGAAAATTTCTACTGAAAAAAAAAATCAACGGATCGGATGGATGAATAAGACTGTTTAACGCGCTCCATCTGATCCAACTCGATTATTTTTCATTAGATTATTTTCCCATCTCCATCCGTGGATAGATTATTCCACGGTAATCTAATGAATAACTCGAGTCAAACTTAGCGCGACAGTGCCTCTACACTAGGCTGTTTCCGATAAATAATGGAACAAAGACGATAAATCTATATAGAGTATTGACCTTGCAGCTCGGGAGAAGAATCCTGAAAGAGTTAGATGAACTGCAGAGAAAGAGAATGAAAGAATCGCCATTCTTCCTCTGGGATTTAAACGAAACTTGTCTCGGCAAAAATGGAAGTTCATTCATTCCGAAGAAATGGAAAATGTTGGATTTGTGAAGCTACCGTGGCTCTCTTCACAGAGAGAGTATGCTCTCTCCAAATCGTTGACGACCTCGGCCATGTTAGGCCTCTCTTTGCACTCCAAACTCAAGCACCGAACGGCAGTGTGAGCCACCAGCTCAACCGCTCTAGCCTCATTTGTCGTTGGTGGCTCCGCCCTCCTGTCGAGCAGCATCATTAGCTCTCCGGCTAGGATCCGTGGCCTCACGTACTCCACTAGTCCAATGGGTGCCGACCCGTCTTCGATCCTGAACACGGACCGTTTTCCTGTTAAGAGCTCCAATAACACTACTCCTAAGCCATAAACATCGCTTTTCGTCGTCAAAACATTCATCACGTAGTACTCTGGGTCGATGTACCCAACTGTCCCAACTGCTTTGCTCGACACGTATTCTTGGTCTGTTTCTGGCCCTATCAGAGATAACCCGAAATCAGATACTCTGGCGGTCCAATTCGAATCTAAAAGAATGTTGGATGACTTAATGTCTCTGTGGATTATGGGTGGCACTGCATAATTGTGGAGATACTCGATTCCCCTAGCGGCATCCAAAGCAACTTTAATCCTCGATTTCCAGGAACTCAAAATCATGCTGGTCGCTCCGATGGCCTCGGTGTCATGCAAGTGGTCATGGAGCGAACCGTTGCTCATGTAGTCGTAAACAAGAAGCCTCTCATCCTCGTCCTGGCAAAATCCTATTAGGCCCACCAAGTGCTTGTGGTTCAAGCGCGACAGGACCGCTAGTTCCGAGCCGAATGCGCTTTCTTTCTCCTGGACCTTCTTCATCCTCATATTAGTTTTGCCCCTCTTGATCGCCACTAGGCGACCATCCGCGAGTTTCCCCATATAGACCTCGCCAAAGCTGCCGCTACCGATCTTGTTTTCTGGTGAGAAGCTGTTCGTGGCAGCCACAAGTTCTGAAAGGGAAAAAACTTCGGTCTTTTCTATTCGCTTCGATGAACATGATCCAACTATGTCGCGGTTCAAAGAACCGGAGCTCTGGCCCTTGAAGGAAACCGATCTTGGATGTTGGGCACTAGGATCGACATTAGCTGTTGAATCCAAAGAAGCCTCGGCAACTTCTTGTTGCACTTGCGCAGAATCGTTCATCTTCTTGCCAAAGCGACCACAAACTCCAGCCCACAAGCAGTAGATAACCGAGCAGGCTCCCACAAGAACCCCTACTGACCCAACGATCACGAATGCCAGAGATAGCCGGTTCAGGGGTCTTCCAGGACGAGAAGGCGGCTGCAGATTTTGGTAAGGCGGCGATTTGCTTGGCGAAAGCGGCAGTGCAATTGGAAGCTCGACTTGACAAGATCTGCAAATGGTTCCGGACCCGTGACACAATGTATCGGAATTCGGATACGTACCGCACATGCTGCACTGAGTCTTCACACACGGGCCAGGAATGATCATTCCTAGAGGAAGATCGCTTCCGAGATTGTTGGACCAGCCTGGTCCCCAACATGTCATGGTCAAGTTCCAAGTGATCAGCCCGCAAATTACATTTGATCCTGCCACAATTGTCTCGAACGACACGCCCTCCACCAAATCGCTATCATACTCAAATCTGTTGGTCTCTCCTCCCCAACATATGACGAGGCCGTTGGTTTGCCGGACTGCGCAGCTAAAATTCGCCCCCGCCGCGATGCTGGAGAACTCGAAAGCCCAGTTGAAAGGGACGACCAACTGTCCATAGCCGTTGTTCCCCTTGCAAACTAGAGTCCCGTTCGACGCCAATCCGCAGGCGTGTGAAGCTCCGGCGACGAGCGTTGACATTGTCAGATCGTCGAATTGCCCCTGAATCTCCGCTCCAGCTGCATTTTTCCCCCAGCACACGACCCTGCTGTTGTTCTTCAGAATCCCGCACGCGTAGCCACTCCCGGACGTGATTGAACGGAACTGCCACGCCTCCGGTGGCGACGGAAACTTTGACCCGTTTCCCTCTCCTCTCCAGCACCTGGCGATGCTCGTGTTGACCTCCAATGCGCAAACATGATCGTCGCCCACGGTCAGATCGGTCAGCTTGACGGTCGCGCTGTAGTAGATACGCTTCGGCGGGAAGCCCGCGGCGGTCGTGTCCCAGCAGAGGACGGCGGAGCCGCCGGAGAGGAGGCCGCAGAAGAAGGTGGACCCGCCGGAGATGGCCTCGAAGGAGGTGTTGGGCTCGACGGAGACGAGGCGGTTGTTCTGGTAGCACTCGATCCTCTGGGTGGGCTCGCCGGCGAGGATGCCGCAGAAGGTCGACGTGCCGGAGACGACGGCGGTGGTGGAGGAGGAGCCGAGGGCGTTGACCGCCGCGCGGGGCGGGGATGCGATGGAGGCGACGAGGAGGAAGGCGGCAGCGGCGACGGTGAGAGAGGAGGGCGAGAATGTCATTGCGAAGGCGAAGGCGAAGGCTTGGAGCTGAGAGGTGGGCCTGGCTCTGCAATCTTCTTCATCGAGAGAGGGACAAGCACGAGGGGAAGGACAGGAGAAGAGGAATGTGAAACGAAACAAGTAGCTCTTCTACATAGGTTGGTGAAATAGGGTTATTATTATACAAATCTCTTTATAAGTTCGAGTTTCAGGCGGTTCCCACTTCACCGTGGGAGACAGCGAGGGGTGGGGTTTTCCTAGCTTCCTGGCCAGAAAAAGGACAGACCTTTGACAGAATTTCCTCGATCGACGGTAGCCGGAACAAGACCAGTACAGAGAGAGGAGGGGAGAATGGACTTGACGTGTGTATTTTCAAGCGGGTTAGGTTCGGTTCAGTTCAGTTCAGGCGAGTGATTTGAGGCAGTCTCTCTGCTCCCGTTCCTGTTGAGTCACGGGGGAAAATTAGTCCGAGCGCCTTATTCTCAAATTCAATGATGGAACGCGAATGTGAGCGCAACATGGCCATAGGATCCCATCTCACAGGTTCCTTTGCCCGCACTACACTCACTTGCCAATCATATGACGTATTCTTGTGGATTTTCCCCCCTGCCATTTTTTTCTTTTTTTCAATTGTTCTCGACCCGTGACACTTTTTTGCAGCAGTTTGGTCTCCACCTTCGTATCGGAGTCGGTGGTCCTCGGGAGTTACAATGCTCGTAGGAAGCGAACAATTTCACCCGTTGGTTTCGCTCTATTGGAGAAGGATTCCTGCACTGTCCCATTTCGTTGGTTTCAATGAATATTGGATACAATTACACAGTAATCTGTACGTAATACTAATTTGTCAGTCGCAAGAAGAGTTGATGATGTTTTGTCCGCTCATGTCGGGGTCGGAGGCACCATGATGAATCTGAAAAGAGTAGCTGAATTTGGTCTTTTGCGTGCCTTGGGCCCAAAAGAGAGGTCTTCGGCTGAAGAGATTACTTAAATTATGATGGCCCAACCAAATGGCCACTTCTTTGGACGAGGGCCCATCTCTGACTCCCAAGCAAACAAATGGCCCATTCTCTTTCATGCACTGCAACAGCCATATCCACATCCATATCCACATCCGGATGAATACTAATATAGTATGTGCAAAGGAGCCTCAAAATTTCCAGACCCACTTGCTTGATTCACACTACCCATTTCCATTCTGCTCTAGAGTTGGCTCTGTATTAGCTGACATGAGTTGGACTGGAAAGAAATAAAATTGCCCTTCAAATGTTCCCCAAGTCCCATTGACCGAAAACTTGCTATGAACACACAGTCTCCTGTAATTCTAGCACGTTAACTCTTTTAACATTGAAAAAGGAGAAGATATTTTGATATATCTGTATTATAACATGGAAATGAGTAGTGGAAAGGGTAAGTCGATGGAATGCTCAATGATGTCATGACATGTGACAGATCGTTGCCTAGGCAACAACTTCCTCTTTAGAAGGAGGACGTGGTTTATGGAAAATTTTGTGGGGCCATCACTAATTATTATAAAGTTTAAGCCAATATATAAAAACACAATGCTACCAATTCATTTGCCGATCATGTGACAAGTAATGATACACGAAGAAGTAAGCTAATCAAATATGAATTCTTCATAGTGATTATTCCCGGCGTTTGCTACGCCACATTAGCAATGGAACAGGTCCTCCCTCCCCTGGAGGTGATGGGTCAAGTTGGTTCGAATCTTCGAGTTTATGTTAAGGTGGAAAAGAAGCGATAGTTTACCGAACAAAAGAAGCATTGGAAAATGAGAGCCACTGAGTCATTATCCGGAAAGGAGGATCTGTCAAAAAGGTTGTTCCAATGAAAAGGACAAGAACACAGAGATTACACATCAGTTGAAGTAACGCATGTATTTCTTTTAATAGTGGGCCAGCCCAAAGCCCATTAAATTGCTCCAATCGCCTATGACCTATGGTGAAAAAAAAAAAAAAAAAAAAAAAACAGAGAAGATGCATGCCCGATAGATAAGAAGAGAGAGAGAGGAGAGAGAAAATGCTCCCGAACACAAACGGAAGAACAAAGGAAAAAGGAAAAAAAAATTCACACATGCTTACCCTGGACTTCCCGACAAGTTGGATTAACTCCGGTTTGTAACGCCCAGTAAAGATTCAAGTTGTATATTCATCTGAAGGGAGGAATTTTCAAAATTAGGCCATAAATTCGAAGTTATACGAATTTTGAATTGGAAGGTTCGATTGAAGAGTTGTTAAGTTATGGAATTATATGGAAATAATAGGTTAGCGCGTTGTGGAGCCATAGGGTTTGATGAAAAAAAATTTTGAATTACGTTTTGATTAGAACGAATTTCTACAGCTTTATGTTCAAGTTTTGCATAGCGGATAGTTTTGAATAATTGTTTTGAGCAAGCCTTTTGTTGGTGGGCAAGATCTGTTTTATCAACGATTAAGTTAAGTATAGTTGAGTAGTAGTTAGGGCACCTTGGTATTTAATTTTGATATCGTTTTTGATTAATTGATAAGAATATGAGTTCTCTTATTTGAGTAATATTCATATGTTGGTGAAAAGTTATACATTCTAGTTAGTGAACCTGAGTTGTGAGATGGATATGGATTTGAATTGTGGTTATTGCAAAATGATATTAGTAGATCATGCTCATATCACTGTGATTATAACCCATTGAGAAATTAAGTATGCACACTATTATTAGGATATCCTTCTAAGCCAGACAATTGGCTAATATAGGTGGAAATGTAGCCAAGAAGGAACCATTCTATTTCCGGATACAACTTTTGACCAGAAAAACATTTTTCTATTTCTAATCTTTGAATGAATTTATGAGTAAAAATACACGTTTGATAATAACATAAAAAATTCTCTCTCTTGAGCGGCTGGCAAGAGGCTGCCAATGGTCGGTGGGGGGAGGCGGTCGATAGGGGAGGTGAGTGGCAATCGGCTGGCAGCAACAAGTGGATGGCGATTAGTAGTGAGCGATTAAAATAGTTTTTATTTCTCATTTTGTTCTAGGAATAGAAAAGTAGAAAATTTTTATTTTTCATTTTTGTTCCAAATCTATTTATAGACTAAATTTTATTCAGAAATTGAAAAAAATAAGTTGCGTTACAAAACGGATCTCTATTTCAAATCCTTTTTTGGGAATGAAAAAATACATTTGGCCAGAAATAAAATGGTTATCATGCATGCCCTTAATCGCCTTTTTCACGATTGTTAAGCTTGACCACAGTCAGATATTAAGTATTAAATCAGTCCATAAAATAAACTATTAACGTTTGATTTGATGGAGATTGATTAACGAAATTGACTATTGATGATTGATTTGATATTGTTGATAAATAACTTTGATATGTAGATCTTTTTTTTAAAAGATATAACTCATTTTTTATATTTTTACTATGTTGCCTTATAAAAATGCATAGTAAATGTTCAACATGCTTATAAGAGATGTATTATTCAGTGGTTGTAGTTGCTCATATCAACGTAGAATTTTGATAGCTAAATCTTGGGGACAAGCTAAGCTCTGAAATGGTATTCCTTGAGATTGTTTAATTTGTTCGTTTGGAAAAGTACATATTCCTGTGATGGATTTTAGTACTCAATTTTTATAACTAGATTACTATTTATCATACCTATGTGCATGTCGATATATATATTTGATAATAAGCCAATATTGATTGTGTTTGGACTGCATCCTTCGAATAGGAGAATCTCAATCGGGACGTGGCATTTTTTTAATGAACACGACGTGCAATGGCCCTTGAAAATTGTTATGCACTGCCTAATGATTTGTCTGCATCACACCTTCTACTTTTGGTTGCTCCAACTCAAGTGGTCTTCGGTGAATTCTTAATGACTAGACGATTCCTTCGAAAGTATGAACGACAAAAAGCCTCGACACTCGGCTTAAAGTTGGCAGCTTGTTTCCTCGTCTTCTCTTGTCCCTAAGCCACGTGACGCATCCGGCGATGAGAAAACATCCGCATCATGGACATTGTTCATCGATTAATAAGTGACCATAATTCGAAGCAATCATTGTTAGACCACCAAAAGTCAAAAAAGAGTTTTGAATGTCCCACCGGGAAAGTGAGTTCGAAGAATGCTTTAGCAGCGCTTTCTCATGGTGTCTCCAGTGGTGCTGAGTAGCCTCGAATCTCTCTATCTCAAGCAAAACTAGCTCCACACTGGCTTTAGTTCCGTGAAAGTGGAAAAAGGGACATTCGTTTGAAATCGCTTTAAAAAGAATATGCTCTACCTTTGACCGACCGGCCGACCTTGGAAATTTGAAATCCGAAGTCCTATGTTCCAGTTAAACAAAGCAGAGTAATCCCAGAATTCAGCTGTTTTTTTTTTTTGCTTTGGGGGAAGAACTCCAGTTGCAGAAAGTTGATGCGGTGTATTTTATTACATTATCAATTGTCAATGTACAAAGTCAAGTCTCAAAATTTCTCATCCTGAAGTTGGAGATATATGATCTAGTAGCTCATCTAACAACTGACAAAAGATCTGCATTTCCAGATCTTGGCCGATGCCTTCGACATCTTCGCGCTTCACCGTTCTTGGGCCCAACCAATCGAGTTCGATGGTCTCTTTCTCGCTAATCTTGCAGATCTCGCTCCACATTTTTGAGAAGCTCTGCCTCTGTTTCCTAGATCCAAGACACTTGCCTTCGCTTTGCGTCGGCTGATCATCTAGGAGATCGCTGTCGCTACGTGGAGAGGAGTGCTCATGGTTTTCGAGCTCTGGTGTCAGTTTTTTCCTCGAGCTTGGACGTTCCAATCTCGATTCATCTGTCGAAAAGAACTTCCTTATGAGCAACCCACAAAAAATATGAACAAGCGAGTTATGATGGGACAAAAAGAATGAGAACCTGATGGGAAATGACACGAACCTGATGGGGACACTGGAGGGTCGCTAATGAATTCGCCAAAATCAAGAACTGAAACTGGGCTTGAATCTTCTTCAGAGCCGCACACGGCTTCCAAGCTACGAACACTTTGGCACATCTTCACAACCTGAGAAGGCAATGTTTGTGGTGTGCCCAGATCATTATTCGCCAAAACTGAATCGCTTGAGGTTGACTCTGTAGCTCCGCCCTTTTCATTTTCCCTGTTCGGTTTTTCACGTCTCTCCCCTGTTCGCCTCTCTTGAATTTTGCTTTTGCTTGATCTTCTCTTCCTCCCTTCTTTTTCACTGCCGTTTCCGAAGTTCATAACCAAGAACTCTTCGTTTTCTACCTCGAGGTACGTCGGCGTCTCCCGGAACGACAGCGTCGAACTGACTTGGAGATGCTGCCATTTCGTCTCGTCGCCGTGCTCGTCTTCTTTGAAGTCCAAGTAATTTAGGGATCGGCTCCTTGAAATTGAACAAGGGGATTTGTGGGCGTGCACAGAGCTGGTGTTTGGTAAAGATTCCAAGCCCATGAGCCTCGCGACGATTCCTGGAGTTGTGTTTGGTTCGTTCTTCTCTTTGGACTTGAACTGATCTCTGTCGTTGTCCCACTCAAACGGATGAGTAGGGAGGTTGCTAGAGCAGAGGATTCTGCGTATGACTCCTGCGATGCATCCACCACTCGTTGCACCTTTCGGGCTGCTTAAGTATGCACCAGAGGAGGTGGAAATGGTGGAGGAAGAAAAGGAAGACGATGATGATGGTAACTTCATTGTTGATAAGAGAGGGGGGGAGAGAGAGAGAGGAATGAGTTGTAGTTATTGCAATTCTGCTTTGAACCTGAAAAAGGAATGGTAAACAGGGTGAAAAAGGAGAGGTTTTGAATGTTGCGACGATCTAAAGTTAGAAAAAGTTGATGGGGAGAGAGAGGGAGAGAGAGAGAGAGAGAGAGAGAGAGAGGTGGCGGGATTCTTATTCAAAATGTGGTCTGATGATACTGGTAAGAGTTGTTGCAGAGAACATGTCTCCCCGCGCTTGTGTGAAGTCAATTTTTAAGCAGATTGTCTAGTGTGTGTGTGTGTAGGGTGGCGATGGTCCAAAGTCTAACAAGCAAAGAAGCCGGTTTGTTCTCTTGAGATCTGAGGGGTGCACCGGGGAAGAAAAGAGGCTGAATTGTCTGAGGTTGATTGGACATGGCCCGGAGGGGACATTGAAGAGGATGTGTGACTGCGAGTTCAAGTGTGTCAGAAGTGAGCCAGAGACCTTGTCTCAAACGTGGGGCGTGTGACATTCTTCGCGGGTCTGATTTGCACCATTTGCAGCCGAAAACACTTTGACTCTGTCTATTTTCAAGTGGCTGAGACGCGCTTAGATAGAAGAGATAGGAGAATGAAGGTGATATCAAACAGAAACCACAAAAAGAAATTGGATTCCAAGAAGAAAGAAGTCGAGAAACAGGGATAGGGCCAAGAGAGTACGCAATGCTCCCTACTGACCAGACTGCCATTTGCAGATTCCATCTGCTTTCCTGTCGGGCATTGAAAGTGAAAGCTGCACTCTCAACTTGTTGCGGGTATTTGCTTATGGTGGTCATGCGGGAAATTTGCTTATTTTGTACATTTTAATAAGAAGCTGCCTGGACTTTATTTAATTTGTAAGCGGGAATTTCTGCTTTTCTAGTAGTCCAAGGATGATGAGCGATTGAATTGAGGATTCCCTGTTTGCCTGTTGATGGCAGAGCAGGGCTACGTGATCTCATTAATTAAGCTGGAGTGGTTACTCCATCCTATCTCCCGTCCATGGGAGTTGTATAACTTTAATTGAACCTTTGTATAGGAAAATTCCATGCGAAATTGGTACATCAAATGATACAGTGAGCTTTTATAAAATGTCACACAATTCACTATTAGAGGTCTTTTGTGGAGTTAGATCGTATTAGCAACTAGTTTGCCAAATCAATTCCAATAAGCTCGGAATGACTTCAATCAAAAAAGATTGCCACCTCAATCAAGAGGGAATTCGGTACTTCTCGATGAGACATTCAAGTTGAATTATATTTGCTGATTAGCTTGACATTTTTCTTGATGTTCTGTAGATATTTGTAGATTCTTTCTATGGTCTTTGTTTGCGGCGGAGCTTGCCTTTCATGTGGACCTCCCACTTGGAAAAAACAAGGCATCTAAAAATGCACAATCAAGTGCACTCGGTGAAATACAAGATAAAAGAAAAAAAAATGGAAACTCTTTTATGCACATCACAATGACCCTCCTTGCGAAATAACAAATTCTAATTTCTTCAAACAAAAGAAAAATGCAAATTGAGAAATTTATGATGGGGTATGACGGGCTCATGAATTCCATCTTCACAAGGAATGCATTGAACTTACATGTGATGGCATGCTTCTATTCTTCGTTTATTCTGGTCGTGGAGTTAAATTCAGAAAAGTTCTCTCAAAATCAACTAAACACAGCGATAGTAGCGTCAGTTACTATTCATAGTGAATGTAGTTCCTGGAAAATTACTGGTGCATTACTTAGGCTTACTGCTTCGCACTTAATCTCCTTGCTTGTCAATGTAGATTTTGACAATTTCGTGAATGAAACTTCTAAATAGACCATGGATGAGGAGGACATGAACAATCGTTTCCTGTCCTAGAACATCTTTCTGTTGGTAACTTTTCATTTCCTTCAGCATTGCAACGTTTATTAATCAACTACAGAATTGAATGCCAAATTCTGGCAATATCGCCTATACAGCAAGAACCTATTTCTAGCTTACAGACATAGAAACGCACAGCATCTAAAATACAAGCTCCGTCACTAAATAACTACCTTCTTGACTGAACCTGACTCGAGGAATTTCCACTAACTCCTGATATCTGTTTTAGATTGGTAAGAGCATCTTGAGCATGCCTCCTTGTGTTGACATTGCCATGCCTCAAGGCTTCTATCAAGGCCCTAACTAGATTCTGATTGAGTGAGTGGCGCGAGGATTGGCTGTCCACTCTAATTATCCTTTCTATCAGCCAAGCCGTCCTCTCCTGAAGTTCACCAGATCTAACTTCTGAGAAAAGGTTAATTAGAGCATCAATGGCGTCTTGCCTCTCAAGCTCCTCAACAGCTCTCTTCAAACTCCCGGAACTTTCTAAAATGAGAGTGGAAAGTGCCTCCACTGCAGCAACTTGGACGTCAGTATCCTCATCGTTAAGGAGATCTACAAGAGGCTTGATACAGTTGCACTGTAGCAAACACAGATGAGTGTGCTCTTCGCACAATGAGTTGTGTATGGGACATCGAGCAGGTTCTGGTGCACCCCAGCCACACATGAATACTAATGGAGAGCACAACCCCCGAGGTGGTGGTGGTTCTAAATCTCCAGCAGCAAGCGCCCTTCCAGTTTCCGACAGATTCTTCAATCCAAGGGCAGCGAGTTGCTTCATTCTGGGCTTTGAAGGAAAGTTAAGCTGTTCACAGAACACGCTCATTAGGTGCAACTCTCTAATCACCGATAGAATCTCCGAGTTGGGGGATCTTGTAAATTGAAGTAAGAGGCCAACAAGTCCTTCGCCCATGCTTGACTGAGATCTGAAAATTCTCCCCTCGGACCTCAGATGATAATTCCTAATCGTAGTGACCGTCCATCTCAAGAAACTAGCTCCGAGGAGAGTTGTCACTTCATGTTCAGATAGAGGAAGATTAGCAAGTATGCATGCTGAATCAGACCTTTCACTTGCAATTGTTTTTGTATCTAAAATCTTCTCTTTAAGCAGAGGAATCTTGCTGGAAGATCTCAGTTGACTTGCTACATCTTGACGAAATCGTTCAGAGAGCAGTCTAGTAAGTTTGCAAGCATGAATTCTGTGCTCGTCTTCTGCATGATCGAGAAACAATATGGTCTTTTCAAGTCCCTGGCCATCCATTATGTAAGAAGCTACAGACTCTGCAAAATGGGGAGGAATAAGCTGGAGTAATTAGCTAGAAGATTTAGGAACCCATTTACGGTCATACTTGGTTGACACGGGTATTGAGGTGATAAAAAAAAGATGGCTTACATCTTTATGGATAAACACTGGTTTCAGAGTTGCTTCTTCATGTTCCAGGACATGGAAACACATATATGCAGATGACTTTGCGCCTAGTTTATGAAAAGCGGCACATTTTTTTTTTTTTTTTGGTCAAAGAAAAGAAAGAACTTCATTCTAAATAAAAGAATTTTATGTCTATATAATCAAACTTGAAAGCCTTATGAAAGTCATTTCCACCATAATATGCAAAGTACTCTCAGTATAGGCAGGCTTACCAGCAGCACATCCAAAAGTTCTACACCTCTTTCAGTAAGAAACTATAATATATCCAACTATAATACAGCACGAGGCATGTTCAGAGATGTGTTATTATGCAGGGGATCATCCAGAAGATAAAATCATATGGGGGCATGATCCAAAAAGAAAATCGTCATACAGGTCACTAAATCAAAACATGTAAAAGCAATATTACCTGATGCTTTTGGAGACGATGCCACACCATATAAAATGCGAAGTGCGGAAGCTTGGCATTTAGAAGATGTAGAAGATAAGAGCCCCAAAAGCTCCGTGATAATTGCTTTAGACTGCAGTAAATGGCCTTCCTTGTCAGCAGATGCTAATTCCCAGGGCCCAGGATTCGAGACTACATTAGCCATTGTCGAGGCTGCTAACTCCTTCAGTTCCAGTGAAGCATCCTGATCCTCGAAGAGGATGTATGTAAGAGATGGGAGCATGGAAGAATTAACAAGTATGGTAGCATTATCATCAATGCTAGATAGGTTATGCAATGCCATCAAGCTGGGTGCCTTTCCTTCTTCCTTCGCCAACATTAGAACAAGTATTTTGGCGCTTTGCCTGGCAACAAACAATTTGCTGTTGCTAGTCATGGTCATGCTTCCCAACATGGAAGCCATCCTTATTCTGACCTCATCACTACCTGCTCCCGGAAATCCAGAGTGTACAACTCAGTTCTTCTCATTAGGGAAAATTTCACTAAATGGACAACCGGTAGTTTAAATGTTTGAAGTCTATTATTATTAAAAATAAGCAATTTCCAGGGTTCATTTTTCTTCTTTCGCATGCACTCTTCGTGAGTGATGAGAAAGGAGAAATGCTTCATAGAAAGATGTACCTTCACAGAGACGGCTCAGTAGCGGTTCAAATCTTCCAGCTGCTGCCAAATACTGGATGTTCTCCTCAACGGTCTCAATTCGTGCTAAGACCTCTTCTGCCGGATTGGATAGAGTGGGATGCTCAAGATTTCCTGCCAAGCTAGTTAGGAGAACTAACGCCCCTTTCTCCAACGCAATCTTTTTGCAATAAGCTTCATCATTTGAGAACTCGAGCAACAGTTTGATAGCATGCTCTCTTTCCTTTTCAGAGCTCCCAGTAAGACTACGTATTGCCAATCTAGTTATCCCCTCCTCAAGCATTATTTTCTGGAAAAGTTGACATACTCCATCAGAAATTACAGCTGTGTTAATGTTCAACACTATCTGGCATTCAAGCGGTGTCGCAGAAGCAATCGAGTTCATGGAGATATCAATTTCCAATTGAAGGAGAAACGGCTTGCAAAAATTTGTGCACAATATGATCTAACCATGTCACGAAACTGCAATTATGCAGCTTTCAAGGAGCCTTAATCTCTTCTTCAAGGTACATGCATAATACGAGATGGAATTGCCCACAACAAGAAATGTGTAATAAATGCATGCCCACTGAACAATATGTCTTGCCTGATCGCTTGAAACAGTTGGTCCATTTCCTCAGTTAGAGAAACATTGATAGTCTGAGCTGACAAATTATCCTCTAATTTTGAACAAAATCATGTTTGAGACAACTCAGACCAACCATCAGAATAATTTCCACTGCAACATTGGCACTTATTTTTCCTGAACTTTATCATCAATATGAAATATGCATACAGACACAGTCAAGCATGGGTATAAAATATCCTTACTCTACCTAGAATTCTTGGGGAAAAGAATCAAGCTCGAATCAAGCGAAACAGCACAATCACACCGGAGTTATACAATGAGAGGAAAGAATGTAACCTTGCTTTCTTCATCCTTTGCCATGCCGAGCAAGGCAAGAAGAGTTTTGCTTCTCAAGTGCGTTCCAATACTCTTTGAAGAATTCCCCAGCAACTTTATGATCATAGAAACGAGACCAGCATTCCTCACTCTGTATCTGCTGGAGGGATGATCTGCTGCTATCTTATATATACTGTCCAGCGCTCTCTCAACATCGTCTGCCTTAAAATGTTCCTCGCTAAGGCACTGCACTGCTGATTTGACCTGAATTTCAATGTTCCTATTAACCCACTCCTCAATTGCCCCAGCCAGTCCAATGTTTGGTTTGAGCTCTAAGGACTTGAGCACTTGACCTGTGACAGGGCATGTCGGGTCTCGGGCATCCTCTATACACCGCTCAAACCAGTATTCGATTGCCTTCCGCTCATATGTCTGAGACGACTCCAGCACCACGGGCTCCTTCATGACTTCCTTAGTCAAGGGACAGAGAAAGTTCTTGAAAGGCGAGATTTGGGCGCCTTCTTCAAAATCAAGATTCATGTCGCCAGTCTGAATGTCGGGTTCCACAGCCCAGTTGTCTATAATTTTCTCCAGAGAGATCAGAATCCGCCTCTCTGTCGTCGAATTTGAGCGAACTAAGTCGTTCTTCAGGTGCTTAACTTGAGCAGATAATTCGGCGTACTTATGCGGTTCGATCCCTAATGCCCTAGCTAGCTCCATCACCATAGCACTTTGCACTGCTTTGCTCGGTCTTCTCCCTTCTCCTTCCTTCTGCAGACTAAGATGCACTCTCTCTTCATTCTCAGTCACCTGCCATGGAGATTTTGACTTTTTTAGTCACTTTTACGTCGGCAAAATATGATATACATCGGTCAGAACCAGAAGATTCACGATTATACTACGCTACTTATGCAGGAGAGAATGAACTGAAATCGGGGTAGTACTATGAATTTAGCCTGCTTCATGTCTCTGGAGAGATCCGCAACTCTCTTCCGGAGGTCAGGATTTTCGTGGACAGCCGACTCCAGCAACGCGAGCCATCCTCCAATCGCCGCCGTCCGCTCCTGAATCGACGCCTGAAGCGACTTGCAACTGATGAGCACGAAGATCTTGCTCTTGCTCACGTAGGCCGACACCGTCTCGGCCGCGCCCGCCAGATCGACGGCGATCCCCCGGAGGCCGGTCTGCAAGGACGCGGGGAGGTCCTCCGGCGACGGCGAGGGGACGAGGAGGAGGAGCTGGTCGACGACGAGCTGGAGCCGCGGGACGAAGGCGCAGAACCGCTTCGAGTTCTCGAACTGGTGGTGGTGGTCGAGGGAGGAGAGGCGGGCGAGCGAGCGGCGGACGGAGTCCGCGGCGGCGGCAGAGGAGGAGGACAGCGTCATCTGGAGGCGGGGACGGCCGACGGCGGAGGGAGCGAGGAGCGGCGGCAGCAGCGGCGAGCGGTCGACATTGCCGGGGATCTCGTTCGCATTTTAAGAGGAGGTCTCCACTCGGTTCTCGTGCCGAGTAATGGGTCCCGAGGAGCACCGCGTTTACGTGGCCATGGACGACGACGAAGAAGAAGAAGAAGAAGAACGAGGAGGCGGAGGAGGAGGAGGAGGAGGAGAAGGAGTCCAAAGGTTGACTTTGCGCAGACTTGCCATCTCCATTTTCCACTGTTGCGACGACGGAGAAACTTCAGCAGGCGTAATTAACGAAATTCACTCCGACTTTTCACGGTCGTTTTCATTTTTATTTTTTTCGTTTGCCCTTTTTTCCAAGCAACGGTCCCGCGAAAAACAATCCTAACGGATTCCACTTCGTTTTTTTTTTCTCTGGGAAAAAGGAAAAACATTATTATCCGGGACCCCATCCTGTAATTTGGTGCTTGCTTACCGGTCAATGAAAAAGTTACTGTAATTATTAATTTATATATGGTCCAATTTTTTTTTTTCATGATGAGGGTTTACTTTCCTGTGTGATCTAATCCGACAAGGTACCGGTTATTCAAATGCTCAAACTCACTATTACTATTTTTGAAGAATTACTAATTATAGATAAGTTGAAAATTAACCTTCTCAATTCAAAGTTACTAACTAAGCAAATCGTACAGTTATATTCTTTTTAAAGGAAAAAAAAAAGCAGAAGGGATGGCTAGTTCGCAAAGTCTCAACCCGAGAAGGGTCATCAAAATTATAAAGACTAAGATCGAGTCAATCTCCACCATTGATTGAATAAGACTCGTTATAAGGCACGTGTATAATAACTTTTCCCGTGGTCAATGATTAAGATAGGCAAACTTCTCAATGCAATCCTCTTAGGTTTCTAGCTTGAAAAGTGTTATCTCGAGCTCAAGTATAATTTGAGACTTCGAAAAAAGGCACTAGTCTTCTCCCTGTTGACCCACTACGTTTGAGGGTGGCAAATGAATAGGTTAGATTGGGTTTGGTGGTTATAAATGGTTCAACACGAATTCGTCCATTTAACTCACATTAACCTATTTGTTTACTAGTGCATATAATTCATTTTTTTCTCTCTCCTCCTTCGTTGTCTCCTTTTCTAAATTTCAACTTTTTTTCGTCTCTTCAACTTATGGAGGGGAGGGATTTAGACCTAGAGGGAAGGGATTAGACCTAGAACTCTCCCTCTCCTCCCCATTTTTCCTTTATGTCATCTTATTTTCTTTCCTCACTCCTTCAATCTAATTTTAGATCCAGAGCTTTGTTATCTCGATTTTATATCTGGGAGCTTTTCTCTCCGATCTAATTCTAGATTTAGGAGCTTTGATGAATAAGTGCTCCACCTATGGTTTCAATGGTGTTCATAATAGTTTTGGTGTGCTTGTTCAACGTGCCTTTATTTAAAGCTTTGACAACTTGCACTTGCTAAAGGACTTGCTCTCACAGGTAACAAATCTAAACTTGTTCGACATATTTATGTTTATATTGTCTTCGTATGATGATGGTATTGCGGATGTCTAACCTAAGCATACACCGCCGAAAGACAAAGCCATAACTATAGGTGGATATCGCGACATGTGCTCATCAATGATAATTATGTGTGATTCGGTGATTGACTATCGATTTTTTCACTTGGGCAGTCATGTTGATCTCTGTCAACCTTACTTTGATGATGTATATTGATTTCTAGTTTTTGGTTTGTTTTGGAGCTTTACGAGTTTGTCATATTATAATGACTTTTGAGATTTCTTATAAAGGAATGATTGTATGACAGTCTTTAATTTGCTGGATCATAAAAAATCAAATAATAAATAATTATAAATTGTTGTGGGGTTCACTCCTTCATGAATTTGTAGCTCACAATAAACTATTCAATAAACTATTCATCTTACAATTACCCAAAGACTATATGTTAGCAAAACCCTTTCCTATAAATTATGTCATATAAATGGAAATTTCTTTTGACCCAAAAAGAAAACTCGTTTGTTTCCCGAACAATTTAGGTGATCCATACCCAATCTAATTCATATCCAACCCAAATTCACCCATTAAACTCATAAAAAAAAATAGAGAAAAAGACTCAATAAATCTGAAAATTCTTTCTTGTCCTTTAAACTGATCTACAAAGAAAATTAAAAAACTAGACATCTCTGCCTCGTCCTCTTACTCCGCCGCCACACCCCGTCAGCCTCCCCGCCATCCCCAAGCCGCAGCCCCCACCGCCTCTTCCGCCGCTATTCCTAATTATCGTCGGTTCCAAGTTCCCTCACATCCTCTCCGCCTCCAACTTCTCTCCCAATTCTATCTCCAATTGTAACCCTCCTTCATGCATCGGCTCAGACCACCACCACCGACGACGCAAGCCCATGGAGCTCCCTCACATCTCTCTTAATCGAGCCCTAATTCCTCCTTGCGAAGCCTCAAATCCGACTTCACCGTCGGCTGATATTTTACCACTTATCCCAATCAACCTACACTAGCACGTTGTTTCGTCTAAAATTGGAGAAATTTCTACCCTCCTTCTCCTCCTAACTCTGAGTTCTTCGATCAATAGGCTCGCGCTAATAATTAGCGATGACCACAGCTGAAAAAACAATGAAGAAGGGCATGAAGACACGTTCGCCTTGGAATACAATTTCTTACGCCGCGATGTCGTGAGCAAAATTTGGGACGGCGACATGGGGGCTAAGCTCATAGGAGTCTATTGGACCATGGCACAAGAGAGAAAATCTTCGACCTATTTGAATTCAAAACTAGCGAAAACGGATATAAAATTTGAGCAAACTCGGACACGAAAGAGTAGTTAACAAATGCTCAAAGTATTGGGAAGATGGAGGATATCATGGATACACAAGAGTAGTTAAGTGAAGCAATGCACATGGATTGAAGTAGCCATTGAAATGGATTGAAGAATCACATAGAAAAATTGCAAAGGAAAAAGACACGTTCAATTTATGCTAAAATTCTGCAAGATTTTCGTCTGTATTTCTTCGGATCTCGTCGTCCGAGCTACCAGCGAACGAGAATTGGAGTATCATGGAGGCGAACGAGAGGCTAAAGGAGTGAGCTTTCTTTCTCAATCGAGAAAATGGAGTTCCGCTTTCTCAACTCTAGAGAGTTTTCCCTAATTTTAGATGCAGTCGCTAATTTGTTCATTTTGCCATGTGATAGGAAGAATTTTTCGTGTGGACCTCAATTTCTTTCAAAACAAAGTCACAGTCAAGTCAAAATTTAATTTAGAATGGATTGCTGGAATTTGTTCAGACACTTAAGTGGTGGTGACGGTTAACCAGTCGACATTTCCGGTTATTTTCTTCGCTAATAAGAGGAGGTCTTCACTCGGTTCTTGTGTTGAGTATGGGCCCGGAGGAGCACCGCGTTTCAGTGGCCATGGAAGGAGTCAAAAGCTTTGATTTCACCTACATATATTTGAATATTATGCATATTGACAAGAATTCTTCAAATGCAACTATAGAAGGTAATTTGAAAATAACTATCAAATATATGATTATATTTATGAATCAACGTTCTCTTCTCTTGAAATCTTAATGAAGTCCAGTAATAATTCAAATATCACTAAATTGGTAATGTCTATTGAAATATGCTGTAATTATTTTTATGAGATTGTTGGTGGCATTCAAATATAGGGTTGAGTTTAAATACAAAAGAAATCTAATGAAGGAGGTCTATGTAAAAGAGAATCAAGCTTTATCTAGTCTGAGCTCGATCTAATGTTCATGGAAATCCAGGTAACACACGAGAGAGAAAGTTTTTGACCTACTTAGGTCAGTTTGTTTCGTGGAAAACAACTTTCGAGGAAACATTTTCTAGAATTTCTTGTGTTCGGATGGCGGAAAATAGATGGTCAAAGAAAATGTTTTCCGATCAATGGAAAATCTCCTTGTAAGATTGTGGAAAATGATTTTCTCTTTTGAGAAGAGGAAAACATTTTCCATATCTTCTTCCATCTTGTTTCTTTTCACCAACACATTTATGTTTTTTTTTTTAAATCGAGTTTTTAATTTTTTTTCCTTTTCTTTTTTTCTTTTCTTTTTTTTTCATTTCATCTCCACTGTGGTCGGCGACCGGCCGTGAGCCAGCTCGAGCCTCACCCCGGCCGGCGAGGCTTCACCGGATCCCCGCCTAGCCCGTCCGGCGAAGCCGAGAGCTCGAGCCTCGCCGGATCGGGTGAGGCGAGCCTCGCCGGCTGGGGCGGAGCTCGGGCCTCGCCGGATCTAGCGACCGAGTCTTGGTCAATTGCCGGGCGGCCGACCATTGTCGGGGATGCGGCGGCGAAGGAAGGAGGAGGAGGAAGGAGGAAGGAAAAGAAAAAAGAAAAAAGAAACATAAAAAGAAAGAAATAATAAAAAATAATAAAATTTCGATTTTTTAAAAATACAAATAATTAAAAATTCATTTTTAAAAAATATAAAAAATAAAACTAATTTTTTGGTCAATTAAAATTATTAAAATTCATTTTTTTTATAATTTTTCCAAAACAATTAAATTAGCTAACGAACGGTGGAAAATATTTTCCACTCGAAGTTTAGGTTTCGTACCGAACAGGAAAATAAAGTCATTCTCTTGGAAAATGACTTCTAGGAAAATGTTTTACGGAAATATGATATTTTTCGTGAAATGAACGGACCCTTAGAATTAGCCAGGATCATTATAAAGTTTGAGCAAGCTTGAACACAAGAGGGGATAAGTGAATCGGTGCCCATGAATAATAATAACCATAAAAAATGAATCGAAGACTCATATAGAAGAAACGTAATGGCAAAAATACTTATTTAAGTTATGCCAAATTTTTGTCATTTTTTTTTTGTCTAGTATCATCTGAAATGTATTTTGAGTTTTATTTGAACTTTCGAGTAAAGCTTGTAATGTATGACGTGCTTTGTAAATATCCATGTTCACGGGAACATTCCCCCAATATACGTCAAATTTCCCTGTTTTTTCCGCCGCGGACTAGCTCGTATGTCCATAGAAGTGAAACGAAAATTATATACAACCTACACAGCAAGGACGACGAGTTGAACCCACCCATAAGAAGTGATGGTTGGGCTTACTACCTCATTCTTAGAGAGAACGAGTTCGAATCTTCGGATCTTCGCGACTTAAGTGGGGTTTCGGGTGGTTTCTTGCCAGCCTCCCGAGAGTCATGTGATTTCTGAAGGAGATCTCCGGCGGTCCCTCGGTCATTAAAAAAAGAAAAGAAGGACGTCAAGTTGATCTAATTCCGGTTCAGGATAAGTCGATCCGCGACCCGGAGCGAGTAGATCCAAGCAGCCAAACGGGGTGGAGCCACAGCGTCGACCTCCATCCTAAAATCAATCGATCGCCGAGGTCTCCACCCGCTCCGCCATCGCCGCCCCTCGGAAGCTCCAGGCAAGGATCCGGAAATGGATCGAGCGCAGATCCTGCTGCTAGGGCTACCGCTCTTCCTGCTGTGCTCCGACCTCGTCAACCTGTTCGCGCCTCCACCTGCGAAGCCGCCGCCGCCTCTCCCCCACCGCCACCATCACCACCAGCACCAGCACCAGCCCCCAATCCTCCCGAAGCCCTAGAGTTCCCTCCTCAGGTGATCGAGCTCGTCGCGCGGTTGCTTCGATGGTGCGGAGTCCCGTTCGGTCCGTCTAATCGTTTTTTTTTGTCTTTCGATTGCAGAAGCCGAGCGCCGTCGGCGGGATCGGTCTGGGGAGCACGGTCTTCATCAATTTCTGTTCGTCTTGCTCGTATAGGTACGTGCCCTTCGCTCCTGCTTCGCGCGTGCCTTTTTGCATTCGCCTGGATTTGATCGCTTGCGCGCTTCGGTTTAGCGCTAGGCTGCAGCCGTACGGTGTTTGTGTTTGTTAGTCGCGATATGATCGTCCGCGCGCTTCTGGTGACGAGTTTGGTATCGGGCGATTATGCTTGTTGCTCCCTTTAGTGGGATATGTTATCTTTGGGCTTGGAATGAACTAGCTTGGGATGATACCAATTCATAGCCTCTTGAGAACTATGACTTGCCATTGCTGTTCATCTATGTGGATGTAGTGGGGTTGCAATCTCCTTTAGAGACTATGAAGTGATTGCCAAAATTTTGTAGAGTATGATGAAAAAAATTGGGGTGGTATGACTTTTGTGATATGATTTATTACGGTTGTAGTCAACATTAAACTTTCGCTCCTTAGGTCTCAAAGCTGCTAGTGTCGATTGGATTAATTCCTGCTTTGAGTATCGAGTTCTAGGTTATTCATTTCATTATTCATATGAATTGTTTATGTCAGGGGTACTGCAGTAACAATGAAGAAGATGCTGGAGACGCAGTTTCCTGGCATTGATGTTGTTCTTGCAAACTACCCTCCACCACTGCCAAAGCGGGTTTTGGCTAAATTGGTGCCGGTCGCTCAAATAGGAGTATTTGCTGTCATCATGGCTGGAGAGCATATTTTTCCGATGCTTGGGATTGCAGTGCCTCCACCTTGGTATTATTCTCTTCGTGCAAACAGGTTTGGGACTATTGCTTCAACTTGGCTTCTCGGCAACATGTTCCAGTCCTTCCTGCAAAGCTCTGGTGCTTTTGAAGTTTACTGCAATGATGAGCTGGTTCGTTTTTTCTACCTATAATTACTTTATCTATTTTGAAAAATATTGTTGCAGAACATAGAGGTCATGGATCTTCACTTTTGAGTTTTAACAGTTGAATTTACACAAGCTATCTAAAACATGGGTGTCATATTGTCGTCGTATAGCTCTTTGGGCTCTGTTGTCTTGCTAGTTCTATGGCTTCTTCTTGGAGATTGTTACCTTCAAACGGGTGGGTCGGGTTCCGGTCGGATTGAAAATGGTCTAACCCAAATTGATCCATTTAATCCGTTTTGACCCATTTCCATGCAATGAAGATTTAATGTCCCATGCCCATACCCATACCTGACTTGATCCATATTGTTAAAACACTCTCATAGTTAACCTACTCTACAAAAACTCATACTCAAACTGAGCCTCAAGCTGAGGTGAGAGTGTGGAGTGAGCAAACTTGAGATTGAGTGAGGGTGAGAAAGAATGAAGAGAGAATCATAGAGGTAGGATGGGTCTAAGTAAGATGTAAACCCGTTTATGACCCATTTATGGCTTATTTAACACCCATATAATGTTTAGACCCATTGATGACATGTTTACTTAATCTAACTAACCCATTTATGACCTATATAACAACCATATGCGTTGAGAAATGGTTCTATTACCCATTTTGGGATGGTCATGAGAAATACTCTCATTTTGTTTGGCATTTGTTGTCTAGCTTTGGTATCATTGTATGATTTGATCTGTCACTGAATTATTATGACCCTGACTCCTTTTCTCACTTGTATATCCCAGCTCTTCTCAAAATTGAAGGAGGGAAGGTTTCCTGGTGAGATTGAATTGAAAGACCTGGTTGGCAGAAGATTGGCAAATTCTAGAGTCACAGATGGCCTTGGGGTTATGTGGTCCTAGTTCTTTAAGATGATATGCTTTTCTGGTCAAATCTTAAAGAACCAGTTATTGCTCCCGTTTATCAGCAGGTTTCATTTTGTGTACAACTATACGCATTTTTAGAGACTGAAGCTATCCTCATCTGAAAGTTACTTGTAACCTGTTCGCTGTTTCTAATCCTAGAACCCTTCACTTAGTGTCATATATATCACAGTGGATTGTGACTTCCTTTTTCTGGGACTAACTCCTGTTTGTCTATTTTTCCTAGGATGACAAATGAAACAAAAATGAACAAACATCACTCTGTGGGAATCCTCTGCCCACAATAAGACGAATTTAAATTAAGGTTGAGCCTTCATGGGCTCTGTTGTGAGCCAACTTTGCCGTTGAATATGCGTTTGGCGATGTGCATAGAAGAAAACTAGAGTCATATATGCTAAGGGTGGCATGCGTGAATTCAGAGTTGTAAATCAAATGATTTCAAATCAGGAGTTTCTTGGCAATTGTACTAGGAATTGGAAATAGAAAAGTTCGTGATCTGCTCTTTGAAGCTTACTTCAAGAAGGGCCAATTTCATCTGCGTGACATTTACCCCGACAAAGAGGATGGTAGTGCTGGAGAGGCACTTTCATCTGGCCAGATTCATAGATGATCGACCACATTGCGATATTAACAAAACTGCATTTAGTTCAGTATTTGCTCACTGTCCTGCTCCCACTCAAATTAATAGACACGGATGCTTCTTTGCAAGTCTTTTCTGACACTTGTGCAAGGTGGCAAAATGCCAATCCAATTGAGCTACCGGCGCCACAGCATACACCTTTCCCCCTCCTTCAAGAACAGGGCGAGCGGGGAGATCTTCTCAGGTCTCTTCAGAGGCTCGTAGCCTCTCAATTACAACATTATTGTGAGAGAGGCCGTCCAAGGTGTGTAGGCGATGGGGGAAATTTGATTTTAGACTTTTGGGAGTCATGAAAAATTTGTGTTTCTTCTGATATCCAGCGAATCCATCAAAGACGTGACTTTGTTTTTCGAACCTGGACTTGATGGGTTTGCACGAAACAGACGAGTATCAATCTTGGATTACTGAGCAGATTGACACCTTAACATCACCACGTGGCAGATCTAAGCTAACTACAAGAAGATAAAAGAAAGATCCAATAACCACAGAGAAACAGCACGTTTTCTTGTTCCAAGCATTGAAGAAATGACGGCATCAGACACAAATTGCATCATTGACCAAATTGCAAGGAGGATCGCTTTCTGGCATAGATGCCACGAACAGAGCCGTGTTTTCATTGATAGCCTCTTTTTCAAAGGGGACTGCCACTGCTACTAGTAAAGCCTCAAGCCTGTGATTTAGAAATTTTCAGTTTAATTTTTGGATAAATTTATAAGCTACGACAGTTCATGCTGGGTCTGTCCTTTATTTTTTCTCCCCGCATGAATGCTTAATTCATTTCCACACGTGATTAACTGAAAACACCAGCTAATTAACTGAACTCGCAAAGTTGAACCTGTCATGCGTGGTGTCGGCTGGGTGATGTTAGGTATTTGCAGAGCATACTGTTGCAACAATACATTGATAAAGAGAACATTTGAAATAAGTCACTGCATCAAGTATATCACCCCCCAGTAGAACGAAGATCCGAAGTATGTATGGAAACTGATACCTAAGTTAATACACGTTTGATTTCCTGTCAATAAGGAAGAAAGAGTTCAACCATTATCAGCCTCCCCTGCCGCCACGATTGCCATTACCGACCTTCCCAGCTGGAGTTGGAGGGTCATGGCCACGGTTCGCCGATGGACCCTCATAGTCGTTC
Organism: Eucalyptus tenuipes; assembly: GCA_014182365.1. Lineage (NCBI taxonomy): Eukaryota > Viridiplantae > Streptophyta > Magnoliopsida > Myrtales > Myrtaceae > Eucalyptus > Eucalyptus tenuipes. The sequence continues at coordinate 21,702,671 of CM024538.1, read as the reverse complement.
ACTCTCACTCTCAAAGTTCTTCCTTCCACCATCCCTTTGTCTTCATACCCTGCAATCATCAAGATATTTGAGTCCTTTACCATTGCTTTTCTAAGCTACAGCTATTGCTGTCAAACCCGTAAATCCCACATTGGATGAAACGAAAGAACCCATGAAAGGATTTTGAGAGATAAAGATTGTGGAAATCTGTCCTATGCTATGCAACGAACGCCACAAGTTTACTCTTTCTAAAGATTCGATTAGCGTCAATTCAGACTAACTACAAATCCACCAACTATATTTGTGATGATTCTGTGCAGTTGATATCTTCCGCTCTGGTGTTGTTTAATGGAATAAGCTCTCTGCAAGTGATCTTTTTCTCTCCTTTTTAAACCAGATTCCGCCAGAACCGATTTATGTGCCGATTCATTTTCATTTAATAAGCTGGATTCCGCCCCCATTGTTTCAAAACTTCACCCAAACCGAGCCCCCCTGAAGAAATGATGAATAACAATAACTAAAAACCTTCCCAGCAATCAGACAAATTGGTCAACGGAGTGGTTCGAAAAGAAGAAGAAGAAAACACTTCAGCCCTGTAACGCCCCCCCCAAAAATAAAGAAGAAAATAACACTGTGCCCAAGGCACGAGACAAGACCGGCATCGACAGTCGTGCTGTGTGCATAATTTAATCGCTCGTTCCAGGTTTCCCCTAGCTGTAACGCACGCAGTACGTACCATGCCATCTCACCAAGTAATACAGAGAGAGAGAGAGAGAGAGAGAGAGTACTGGAATTAGCAGAGAGCATCCAAGTCCAACCAGGTGTCTAGCCGTGCGCTGTGCATAAAGAAGTGATTAACACCCAAGAAGCAGGGCTCGAGGAAGTGACTTAAGACCCAATCGCAACAAAGAATGCATAAAAACTCAAATGACTTCACACCCAAATCGAACCTGTCTATTTTAATATATAGACAGCCTATTTTTCCTACTCAAGTTCTCAAAAATGAACATGCCCACATGCCATTTACATCATTCAAGACGCAACCACGCTCTCGCTGAGTAAGTACGCATATGAATAGTCAAGGTCTGCCTGCAGTCGAGGGCTTCATGCCATCATCTCGTCAAATTTCCCCAGATACGTTTTCTAATCGAAACTGAAAAGCTCAAGATTTTATGGCTGCGTTCGGCCGCGGGCCTATTTATTTTCTCGAATCAGTCTGCTGAAGAACAAACAAGCTGTTTTTCTTTCTACCAAAAGAGAGAGAAAGGGACGAAACGTCGGAAGGGAAGAAAAGAAATGAACTCCTAAGGAGACATTGTTTCATTTAACCGGCACAGTAAAGACAGTTTCGAACCCAAAATCAGGAGCAGATCAAAGCATGCTCTGCTCGTTCAATGCATATTGGCTTTACCTGATGCAATGCCAAGCGAAAGGGTCGTTGCCGAATCTTGCAGCAGCAACACCACCAGCAAGCAGAAGCACAAGCCCAACCTCCCTCTAAACGACATCTTCTCTCTCTCTCTCTCTCTCTCTCTCTCTCTCTCCCTGTCCCTGAGATCGCCTGACCAGGACGAGATTGAGCAAGTTGGTCACGAGAGACCAGGCCAGGCCACTACTTATGGGGTAAGTTGTAGCTGACAAGGCACGTGGGGATACTAGCAGTTGACGTCTGCCAAGTTCGGGGTGGCCACCACGTTTCGGGGATACATGAACACAAAGCCCACCACCCCTTTCCTTAATCCCGAAACATCCTGGCCGCCCGTTTCCATAGAGTCAACGGGGTTGCTGTCGACGGAGAAAAGGGCAACTTCTGGTGTTCAAAACTCGTAATCGTGTTCTTACACGAGCCATTATAATACGAAATCTCCTCTCTCCTTTGTGGGGCTACCTCATTTCAACGCTGCTTCTCCCACCCCGAAGTGATGGATGAACCGACTTATGGTGACAGGGTCGAGGGCTTTTCCTCACGAAAGATGCCAATCGTAGACCATGGATTACGTGAATTTGCGGCTGCGGCTAATCCTACCTCGAGGTCCCGTGCAGATATTAGAGGCCCTATTGTTGAATTATCTGTCATAAAGTAAGTGCGAAACCGTGAGAGAAAGTCGAAAAAAAATAAAAATGAAAAGCAGAACCACCTAATTCAATTTGTTATCAATAGCCATAAAATGATACTCTTAGAGAGATTATTTTTTCGCCGAATAATCCTCTTACACTTATAGTTTCCAAAAAATAAGAACCCGTCATGTAGCATTTAGTATTTACATCGACAATGCTAGATTGTACACATCATGAATCTGATCCTTTGTAGGAACTACTAGTAGAAATGAATTTGTTCATTCTAGAAAGTTTTGGTGTTCCTGACTCTCTTCTATTTTGACTCGGCATCGGATGATTCATTAGTTGGTAAGGCATTTCTTGAGTTTGAATTCTATGGACTGAGAAGACTTAAATTATGGAAGACGAGTGCCCTGGCAACTGGTTTGCAAGCTAAGAACGGGTAACACCATTAATTCACCGGTACAAATACGGAGGAAAATAAAAAAACATATATGTTAGTTCTTAAACACACATGCATGAATATAGACATATTCTGATCTTGTTTCCTAGTTTATATTCACATTTTATTTCAAGAAAAGCTTTCGTATCTACGCTTGCAGTACCTATCTTTATTATTATTATTTTTGACATAAGTACCTATCTTCAGTAGGTAGATTCATCAAAACTCGCTGTTTTTCTCTTTTTGTCTGTCAAAGTAGACTCGTTCCTTCACCGACAGGCTAATAAATCAGTCACAAAGCGAACCCCATAATTTATGTGTCCTCCATTTTTAAAGGTCCAAACCCTATCTCATAGCCTACGATTTGCCAGACCAACAGATATTGACTTTTTAAAGGGAAAATCACGTACGAAATCATTCGACTTTAGGATTCGTGCCCTACAAATATGTAATTCACTTCAATGTGGGGGAACTTTATTTTAAGTACCACCGACGGCGTTGACCCGCCGAAGCAGTAGGTTTGGGCCACACTGCTATCTTTCCAACCTATGCAGCCATTGATTTTGTAGCACTGGAAAAGGCTAACAGGGTGCGGCTAAATCGGCTGGCGCCGCAGTCAAAGCACCTAAAAGCTTTCGCCATCAAACTCCACCATAGCGTCAAAGTTCCTCATCATGCTGGCCCTAACTACGTCGGGTAATTTCGCACCATCAAGACTCTAGAATGGATGCGTGCAACCTGTTTTCTGAGGGTCGAAACACACACAGCTACAGACAACAACCCCATAGAAAGCGATGTAGATATGCTGAAGAAGCCGCATCGATTCATTGAATCCTGATAAAAACTCGAGAAACATTGGCGCACGAGCACTCCATCCGTGTCAATAGTTGCTTCGATTCCTACTCACCTTCGCAAGGAAAACAGCTATGCCTTAGCACATCTCACGATGAAACTTAATAACTTAATGCACTAGTTGCTTCACAGAGCATCGAGCAAAAAATCAACGAATGTGTTGGAAACACATGGCTCTGAAAATAGACCTATTTGCAGCCTCACATCATGCTGTCCACAACACCATCAGTACAAGCACGATTGACAAATCCAGGCATGGACACAGACTTCTGGGCTCAAGCACATAGATAATCAAATGGAACGAGAATAAGGGATACAATCAATACGATCAATCATCTTTTCTTGAACCCATATTTTTTCCGCTCGTAGAATAGATCTGTTTTGGCACTTCCTAAATTGACAATCTTGGGACACCCATCCCTATCCTTCTCCTGCTGCGTACACTCCTTACAGTAGTAAGCGTCGGATATTCCCACTCCTCCACAGATGACACACCTACCCTGAAAGGAGCCGTAGTTGCACTCATCGCACACTCTAACAAGGGTGCAAGGACGAACATAAGAGTCACAGATGACACATTTCCCATCGCACTTCTCACAAAAGCGTCCAATTGCAATTCCAGGTTGCTTTCTGCACATGATCAAATCTGGATGATGCTTGGCCATCCTATCTCCTGATAGCGCTCAGCTCCAACCGCCTTCAAGCTGCGATTGAATGTAAAATTAGGCTTGAGCACAAAGACCTTCACTTCACAGTTTAAAAAGAACAACAGAAAGATAAATTAACATCGCTCAAGACACAAAATCCAGAAAAATAAAATAGATTGCATTTAAGCAAATAAAGAACGAGACAACCAAAATGATCCAATGTGACAAGCCCAACAATAGATAAATTGCCTCGGTGAAGTGGCTGTCTAAATTCAGCCAAAATACATACATATATATAAAGAGGGATCCAACTACAAACTATATCGAAATCAACAGAAGACGAGCCTAGGTAGGCAATGATTTTCTTACTTTTCCTTCTTTCCTATCCTAGTATATTGCGACAGCCCAGGTCAACAAAATGTACACAATGGATAAGTATATAAAGCTAAAGAAAGCAAGTAAATCTCCTTTGCATAAAAAGGCCCAGTAATCTCCCTCTCTAGGCTTCTAGCAGGCTACATGTTTATTTGGAGGGTACTAGTATTCGCTTATAAACCAATTTAAACATCCTCTCTTTAAAAGTTATCCAGTTACCTATATCTGTTCTGTAAATAACACTATCATTAGTCACTTTGCATCCCTTTCTTTCCACCCTGTTGGGACTTGGGGTTTAACTAATATCTGTTCTGTAAACACTGTCCTTAGTCTCTGTCTCTCTGTCTCTCTCTCTATCTCATTATGTTTTAGTCAGCCTGTTAGGCAAACTTCCTCATTCCCAACATAGACATCCTCCTCACTTATACCCACCCACATCAAACTCGGCTACATCTGCGTGAAACACACGCCCATCTTTGCCAAGCCCCCCCATGCGGACGTTATTCCAAAGCCTCTATTAAAGCCTTGTCCAAAACCCATTCTTAAGAGACGCATGATATTCCTCCAGAAAATCTCATCAAGTACAAAGAAAAAACACGTCGCGGCCGCCTCCAAATTGGAAATTTCGACGCCCATGGCCCTTGTTGCCGAATCGTTTTCCAACTCAAAGCAAGTTAATCAGATAGAGATAATAATGGCGCATGAAAGACAACCGAACCAACTGGAGAAAAAAAGAAAAGGGGAAGACTAACCTGTGTACGATCGAGAGAGGGGTTGTGAAAATCTATTGGTATGGGAAAGAGAGCGAGCAAGCGTATAAACTGAACCGTAGGAGACGTGCTAGAATTTGGCAGACGGAAGCAGAACGATCCAGAGACCAAAAAAGCTCGCGCTTTGGAGCACTCCAGTCGAAGGGCCGGGCCTGGCCTACACGCGACTGGGCCCAACTTCGGTGACGGGCTTTGGGCCTCGTAGGTCGAGAGCCAGACAAGTCCCCCGCGGCGTGCGCGAGGAGAATTATGAAAATGCCGAATGGCAAATCGCGTCCGAAGAAAGGCGTCGATGCATGCGACACGGCGGACACGTGGCGGACCATGGAGAACAGTTGGCCCATCCCATCCCCAGATTTTTACTCGACCCATCTTCTAATCTCGCTCCCTCGGTCTCTCCCGAGTCTCGTGCCATTATAGTATTCGTACGTTCATAATATATTGAGTCCACCCCAAATTTCTCGAGCCGCCCCCTGCCGAGCGTTGACATGGAGCTGCAGTCGTCGTACCCTCCGCCGTTTCGCCGCCCGAGCGGCCCGGCACCGGCCGTCGACCCGGACGAGGGCGCCCGGGCGACGGACCAGATCCAGGAGCCGGACCCGATCCCGGTCGTAGATCTCCGGCGCCTGGACGTGGAGGCCGAGCGGCTCGGGGAGGCGTGCCGGGGGTGGGGGATATTCCGGGTGGTCAACCACGGGGTCCCTCTCGATCTGCTGACCCGGCTCAGGGACCACGCGAGGAGGCTCTTCTCGCTCCCCTTCGAGTCCAAGCGGGCGCTGCTCGTGGCCCCGCTGTCCTACTTCTGGGGCACCCCGGTCCTGACGCCGTCCGGGTCGGCCCTACTGGGAGGCGCGCAGGGGGTGAACTGGGTGGAGGGCCTGAACGTCCCGCTCGCTCAGCTCCCGCTGTTGGGAGACGGCGGCGACGGAGGCGGCGGCGGCGGGCGGCGACGATGATGATGAGGTGGCGACCGCGGTGGCGAGTTTGAGGTACGCTAACGCACGTCCCTTCGATTTCCTTGTCCGGTTGCTTCTTTGGTGTTATTCGGTGGTGGTCGGACGGGGGGTGGGGCCTTGCGGATTTGGGCCCCTTCTCCTTGTTTTTTGTCCTCGGGATTGGAAAGTGATGCTTACTCATTGGATGGTCCCCCGCCAGGAAAGGAAAATTGAAAGAGACGGGTTTGGACTCGACCCGTTCGCCGACTGTATTAATATAAGTAGGTCCTGTGATCGATCGATTGCGATTGGATGGACCGACGGATGGATGCTTAATGCCTAATGCTTTGACCCGACAGTATTAATCTGGTTTTTTTGGCTGAAATGAAGGACGTGATGTCGTGAACGGAATGGGATTAGTGTAGAAATTAAAGAACGGTATTCACTTGGGTATATTTCTGCCGAGGGAAGTTAGCGATCGGGGCACATGCGCCGCGTCCCCGGTGACTTTAGATTAGGTCCGGCGACTTTAGAGCCCCTAATCGATTACCATGTCGCCGAGCAATTTAAACTAGATTGCTATTAATTGTCTCGCGATACTACTGCACTATACAATAACCATTTTGTCTTTGGACCTTGATTGGTCAATGTAACCTCATTTATAAGACTAGACTTTCTGTATGACCAGGAATCTCCTACAAGAGTATGGAGTTCACTTAGCAAGAATCGCTAAGCTCTTATTTCGAGCCATGGCTGAAGACCTTAGACTTGATCCAGCGCACTCGAAGAGTTATCTATCAGAGTCGACGGGATTTGTACGCTTGTACCGCTACCCACATTGCTCGAAAGCCGGCAGTGACATGTCCGGTATGGAAGCCCACAGTGACAGCTCGGTGCTCTCCATCTTGTGCCAGGATGAGGTGGGCGGGCTCGAGCTCTACAAGGACGAGCAATGGATACAAGTACAACCTGCCCCTGATGCTCTAATCGTAAACGTAGGCGATATGTTGCAGGTTCGCCATGACCTCTCTCTAGCGCTCTTCTCCGCGCAATAAGCTTAAAACCGGTTAGACTTGATTTCCTCTACTTTCTTTTCGGAATTGGCAGGCTATGAGTGACGATGAGTACATAAGCGTGAAGCACAGAGTGAAGGTAAAGAAACCACGGGACCGAACCTCGGTTTGTTACTTCGTGTTCCCAAGCCAAGACAGCGTGATCCGAAGCTCAAAGTACAGGCCTTTCACGTACGGCGATTTCCAGGCACAAGTGCAGCAAGACGTCAAGACCCTTGGGTTCAAAGTCGGGCTCCCTCGATTCAAGCGTGATTAAAGCTCCGTCGGTAATAATGAACTGTACATGTCTCACGAGGCTCTCACGTTACGAACAGTTTTAAAAAAAAAGAGACTGTGACAAGGCAAAAGAGAGAAGAAAGAAGATGGAGATGCAACTAATAGATTCGACTTGTCGGGTTAATGTTATAATCAAGAGTAGATTTTTGTGTTGGAATCTCTCATTCAGCATGAATGGTTTCTATTACTCGTTATTGATGGAAGAGATTTGGTCATATAATCGTTTATCACGCCATAAACACTTTGATTTTTCTTCACCGACAATCTGTCGGTGCCTTACTGAAAAGAAGAAAAGCAATGTACGTAAGGGGGAATTCATCTTAGCGATTCCGTTGCCTAAGGAGGCGGACAATGCAGTACTTCTGTCAAATCTCAATCGGATGCGGCGTCCTTCTTGGGTTTGTAGTACTCGTCGATGTTTACTCGAGTAGCCCCCGATTTTAAATTTGTCGCAAGCAGGTCCATTAGGGGTGCAATGCCCAAAGCATGCTTGTGCTGGAAAAATTATCCAAAAAATTCTAAACTTATTGTATTTTTGTCAATTCAATTCTAAACGTTTTAATTTTACCAATTGAGTCTTAAACATTTTCACTTCTTACCGATTAAGTCTATCCGGCCAATTTTGGCCGGAAAATACTGACGTGGATGCCGACGGTGCCACGTAGGACTACCTGGTGCGACGTTAACAATTTTTAATAATATTTTAATATTTTTGAATTTTTATTACTTTTTTTCTTTTTTTTTTTCCCTTTTTTTTTTTTTTTTTTTTTTCTTGACCTTTTCCGGTGGCCGGCCACCGGCAGCCTCACCCGCCACGGGCGAGGCTCGACCGAGCAAGGAGGAGCCCCGTAAGGGGAGCCCTAGCCCGGGCGCGGCCCGGCAAGGGTCGCCGGGCGAGGGCTCCCTTACCGGGCTCCTCCTCGCCCGCCGGACCTCGCCCGTGGTGTTTGTGGCGGTGGCCGGCCATAGGAAAAGGCCAAGAAAAAAGCAAAAAAAAAAAAAAAAAAAAAAAGGAAAAATAATAAAATTCAAAAAATATTAAAATATTACTAAAAATTGTCCACGTCAGCGCGGGTAATCCTACGTGGCACTGCCAACATCCACGTCAGCATTTTCTGGCCAAAATTGACCAAATGGACTGAATCGGCAAGAAGTGAAAAGATTTAGGACTCAATTGGCAAAGTTAAAAGGTTTAGGACTTTTTGGACAATTTTCCCTCCTTGTGCTTCAATGGAAATTTCGTGGTGGTACTTAATCACTTGCATTGTTGCATCATTTTTTGAATTTCAAAAACTCGACCCAAGTAGAAATCCAACATCCATATGGGACTCGCATGGTTTGACGTTGGAACAAGCAATTGGGTCGGTAAGTACACTTAAAAGGAAAATTTTTACTCGGTCATTACGCACTAAAGCAATTAAGATGAGCATTAGAGTTGTCTCTAAACGAGTTCTCTATGAGATGATTGAGTGATTGTAAATATTTGAGTAGGTCAACATTTAAACCGAATAACATAAATCTCTAGCGTCCTTATCATTTTTTGTCGATTTCTTTGATAATTTCTTTTCCTCCCATTAGACTTTGAATTTGCAAGATCGATTAGTTAATGTCCACCGTTCGACAACATGTATTATGAGTTTAACCGCTAAAGACTTAAATTACCATGCACCTATGCACTGAGTTCTTGGGACCATTCTCTTCCTGAATTTGCGAAAACTCAGCTCAAGAACATCATGCGTCGGCGAGAAACATGTCAATTTAGGAAATCAACGTGGATGATGTGATATGGAGACAACCAGTCAAACGCACTTAAAAGGGAATCCTGATCTCCTCCTAATAATTGCAAATTAACTGCTCTTTTCTAACCCAACTTTCAAAACGGATCGTCGTCTGACGTCACTTCCTAGTACGCACCATAAGCACATAAATCTCAAAATGGCTAATGTTTCTTGTTCCCGGGGGGCAGGACACCGAAGAAAAAAGGAAAAGGAGATCCCGATATATCTCATTAAAGGTTGTGGTCATGATCTTCTTAGATATCTCCCCTCTTAGGAAATAAAGATCGGAAAGTCCCCTCGTTTGCTATTTCCAAATTCGAATTAGAAAAAAAAAAAAAAAAAAAAGGAATTACCGGACCCCAACTACGGTTCGCGCGCGAAATCCTCATTTGTCACGGTCCAACAACGTGATTATGGCACGTTCAAGATCGAAAATAGCTTTTCTAAGGTCGTTAAACGAACACGTTAATCCTCCAAATTTTTTCAAAACTTTTGAGATGCGGTCGCGTCATCTTTTTTGCTAAGACGGATACGGGTCGCTTTCTCAAATTAACATTGTGAAAAATTCAGAAAATAGGAAAGGCGGTCGCTAGCTATATATTCCAGCTCCGCTTTAGTCCACAAGAACATTGCTAGTTGCTACTACTTTCCTTCTAGGGACAAACATGCCTTTTCGCTTTGAGACGAAATAAATAAAACAAAATAAAATAAAATAAAAGAAGGAAAAGAAAAAGAGGAAATCTTTCCGACGGCTGGATGGACGTACACGCCAGCCGCGAGGGGCGAACGGACGGCTCGGATCGCTCGAAAAAGAGAGGACCGGAGTCAAATCTGCCACTCCCCTCCCCTCAGTCGCTCTGGGGTTACGCGGCGACTGTTTTTGCTTGGCGAGCAAGGCATTCTCCACAGCGACCACTCCCTAACTGATCGTACCGCCGGAACCGAGATTTTCGGTTCGGCGATTCCCTCCGTCTCCCTCGCTAATGGCCATGACGATGGCGGGCAGCGCCGCGGCGGCGGCGGCGGCGGCGGCTGCGGAGGGGGGAGCGGGAGGAAGCGCAAGAGGGCGGACTCCAAGAGAAAGCTCGTCGCCGGCGATAGAGTGGAGGTGAGATACCGCGCACGCCGCCCTCGTCCTCCTCGCCGCTTATCCCCGTCGGCATTACTCGTCGATCGTGTCTCTTGCTCGTGGAGACTGAGATTTTTCCGCGTTTGAACGATGGCCGCATTGTTTGCGTTCTGCGCGTTTTCCACGTCCGGTTTGGCGTTTGCTCTGTTCGGCGCGCTTTGCGTGGTTTGTTCCGTAGTTTTTTTACGTGTCATGTTACGGTCGAGGAGCGCGTTCGGGGGGCTCGTGATCACGTCGGTTCTCTGTCGTCCTGAGTGCAAGAAACTCTCCCGGGACTCATTTGATCGATGGAGGATTCTTTTCTTATCGCCGTTTGAGTGAATTTCGTTTGACTTTTTTTGTGCAGTTAAGGAGCGAGGAGGACGGCCTTCTGGGTTCTTGGCACTCGGCGGTGGTCATTGGATGCGACGATCTTATACGGGAGGTTCGGTATAATCATATTTTAGATGATGATGGCTCTGGTAAGCTCACCGAAGTTTTGCCCGTTTCGCCGCTCCTCGATGGTTTAAATCCTGGTGATGTTGACCGGAACGGTTGTCGGGGTAATATAAGGCCTTTGCCTCCGGTTGTGGTATTTGGTCCATGGGACCTGCCTTATGGTTGGTGCGTAGATGCTTATTACAACAACGCTTGGTGGGAAGGAGTGGTTTTTGACCATGTGGATGGCGCGGAGAAAAGGAATGTTTTCTTCCCTGATTTAGGGGATGAACAGTCTACCACGATTGGGGACATGCGCATCACTCAGGATTGGGATGAGAGCACGTGCCATTGGCGGAGCCGTGGGTTCTGGTCCTTTCTTCAGGTCACGGAAGCCCTCAAGGAAGAGTGGCCCCTCCCTGTATCTGTGAAGCAAATTTGGTATGACTTGCGAGCGAAAGGGGGTCTTGACATGACAATGGGTTGGACTTTTCGCGATGAATCACTGTGGAAGAAGCTGGTGCTTGAAGTCATTAATGATAATCTTGAAATAGCCTTAAGGGATGTTTGCCCCTTTTGGACTCTGCAGGTGACCTAATGGAAGAAGACTGTCCCGTTTTCGAGTCACCAGCACCGGCTCTGAATGTTCAAATGCTTCCCAACAGAGATACCAATGGTCCTTGTTGTGCCCTGCCTGTTGATGAGCCATCAGTTGTGGAAAGAGCTGATCAGGACACTAATGTGACCAACATAGTAAATCACGTCTTAGATAATGTCGATGAAACTGCTGCTGGATTTCATAGCTCAGGTTTCAGCAGTAAACCTGGTCAAGAGGTGCATGGTCTGGAGATAATGGATTCTTTCATGGTACATGGTGTGCCAATCACGAATACTTCTGATGAACAAGAACTGTCTTGGGACAGCAAAGGTCCTTCTACATCACTGGAGGCTTTACCCCGTTACCCTTTAATCGGAAAGGAATTCTTGCAACAGTTTGCGAATCACTGCTAAAGCTTCTTCTACAATGAACGCCAACCAAAAATGTGACCCTATGTCCAATTCAATTTGCAGTAACTCTGGAAACTGGCTACCTCTTGGTCCTGATTTGCTTCCAGGGGCTCAGTTCTGCCCTGATGTTATTCATAATTACGTGAAGGGATGCGGACATGGTTCAGCTTCTCTGGTAATGGATGTTAGAAAACATCTTTCATCTTTGGGTTGGGAAATGCAGGGCATGAGAAGAGGGGCTCAGTTCAGAGTGAGGTACTTGTCTCCTCATGGGAAATGTTACTATTCTCTTCTGCGAGTCTGCCGGGATTTAATCGAGAAGAATGGAGAGATTTTATCACTTACATCTGAAGATGCTGACAAGAGCATGGTCACTTCACCTAGAGATCTGACATTTTCTTTACCTTCACAAGATCAGAACGGTTGTGGCCATAATTCTGCTGTAGTATTTGATGTTCAACCTGTCTACTGTCCTCAAGCTGTTGTTGACTACTACATGCTTCAAGTAGAGAAGGGTGGTCGCAGCTACCATGACAACGCAGCATGTGACCTGAGAGTGAAGGTCAAGATGCACCTTTCAGCAGTTGGATGGACGTTCCGTTGGGTGTATAAGGCAGGAAAATTACAGAGGCAGTATGTTTCGCCCAGTGGATGTGGTTATTTTTCACTTCGAATAGCCTGCAAACGTTGCATAGATGATAATGGGCTCCAAAATGCAAACGACAGCAAGCAAATGGAGGGGGAGTCACCGAGCAACAAACTTCCATATGTAGCAGGCAATCTCAACATTCAGAAAACCTCGGTGCCAGAAAACGCCCTTTCTGAAATGTTGCGTGATGAAAATACTAGCCGATCAGCGTTGGGAAAACTTCGTAATCTCATTGTTGTCAATTCTAAAGGTAGTAAAAGATTGCGATCGAAGAAAATCTAGTAATGCATTCTGAATCTCAAACTAGTAGTAGCTTAGAACAAGTCAGTTCAAATGCTATGACAGAGGGATCGACGAGGTGTTCTGGTTCTTTGTCCGAGTCAGGAGATGACTTAGAAACTAGTCGGCCATCTCCCACTCTAGTATCGAGAAAGAGAGTTCGGCATATGGTTCCCCAGTTCTCACAGCATCACCCAAAAACTATGTTGTCCTGGTTGATGGACAACAATGTAGTGTTGCCAAGAGAAAAAGTATTTTACCGCCGCAGGAGGCATTCCAGTAATTTGGCAAATGGGCGTCTACGACGTGATGGGATCAATTGTAGTTGCTGTGGCAATGTTTTTACTTTAAATGGTTTTGTTAATCATGCTGGAGGTGCCAACATTACCAACATGAAGCCAGCTGCCGCAATTTTTCTAGGAGATGGCAGGTCTCTGTTAGACTGCCAGCTACAGGCATTTCGTGCTAAAGGCATGAGTCGCATCATGAGACAAACAAGAAGGACAAGGACCAGTGGTCTTCATGGCATCCTCAATGATTACATATGCTCCGTCTGTCATTATGGGGGTGAACTGATATTATGCGACGGGTGCCCATCCTCTTTTCATAAGGGTTGCCTTGGTCTAAAGGTTGGTCGTGATCATTTTAAGTATTTTTCTGCGAACTTATGCAATTTTGCCTCCATCAGTGTGTGTGTCTGTTTTGGATGTACGAGCAAACTTCTGAAAGGACAACACAGTAACATCTGATTATGTTGCCATCTATAGGACGTACCAGACGGGGACTGGTTTTGCCCCTCATGTTGCTGTGCAATTTGCAACCAATGCAAGTCCAGAGAAGATGCTGGTTGTTCTGTGGATGACCATGTTTTACGTTGTGACCAATGCGAGCGTAAATGTATGTTTATAAGGGCTTTATAATTGCTATTTTAATGCTGAATCCTTTTGTAACTGCTGTTTTCTCTGCTTGATCAAATGCTGTAGATCACATTGGATGCCTAAGGACGAGAGGGGTAACTAAATTGGAAAGGGATCATAAGATGAACTGGTTTTGTAGCAAAATGTGTGAAAAGGTATGTCAAACTGCCGTTGATCTCCTTTTCAGTTTCCACCAGTATTTTAAGGAGTAAATCAGTAGATCAGTTCTCTTTGCTAAGCTGGATACTTGATGGCACAGGCGGCTTCCTCTTCTAGAAATATTTTCAGTACTGATACTTCTCACATGAGATTTGAATCAGACAATAAGAATTTATTCATTTCCAATCTTGAGAATAAATATAGTTGTTTTCCTTTAAATCAGACGATCCACCTGTAACAAGGGGCTAAAGGAAATACACATTAAACTACTTGATGATTCAGTATTTAATGTCAGTACTCAATGAAGTCTAAATGCGCCAGAGGTGCAAGATCTTGATGAAAACTACTATTTGATGGCACTTTCTTACTTTCTATGAATGGAAAATTGAATGTAGAGAAACCCTAGAAGTTTTTCCAAAACTCCGTTTTCTTCAAATCCCACAGGTTTTTCAAAACATGTAAAAGAGTCTTGGGACTTATGTCCAATTTCACTTTTTTTTTTTAGCTATTATTTCAATCGTAATTGGTGCCTTCTTATAAACTAGTAATCGCTCTACTCCATTTTTCCTTTCCATGGTCATTTCAAAGGGGTGCCATCATATAGTAATTTGTGTATATAGGTTGCCTGACATGAAATTGTGTTTCACATTATATTATAATGGCAGGTATCTGCAGGTCTGTCCGAGCTCTTAGAAAAGCCAAGAAGATTGGGAACTGATAACTTGACCTGGACATTGTTAAAATGTGTAAAGCCTGATCATAATGGTGTCAATTTTCTTGATACTGAGGCTGCTGCAGAAAATTACGCCAGGCTAAATCTTGCTCTTGATGTGATGCATGAATGCTTTGAGCCCGTTAAAGAGCCTTACACTAGTAGTGATATTGTCGAGGATCTTATTTTTAACAGGAGGTGAAACATCTTAATTTCATCCATAGTCGTTCTTTACTTTTGTGATGTTAGTCTCTGTGCTCTAGCATACTTTTTGAGTTTACTTCTCCAACTGAAGTCCTTTGGCTTATGCATGTCATTTCAAACTGTCGCATCCTATGCTTAAATCTTTTATGGGAAGATGTTAGCAAAATTATGTTGAAAATGCTGATCAAATGATGTCGAAAACACATATTCCTGAATTTGCAGCATTGCAGGATGTGCTTGGAGCCTTTCTCACATTCCTCATTCTTCTTTACTTCAGCATCCATAACTTTCCCGATGTTTAAATCCCTGTGTTTTTGCCATTCCGCAGATCAGAGTTGAATCGTGTAAACTTCCAAGGATTTTATACAGTACTTCTTGAAAAAGATGATGAGTTGATCACTGTGGCAACCGTAAGGTATACACTCAGTACCTGTAAAGTTTGTCCGGTTATAGGTCCTTTATATTTTCAACTTTCACTTTTTACGTACCACAAAATGATTGGAACATCTCTCTTCCCAAAACAAAGGATCTACGGTGGAAAAGTGGCTGAAGTGCCTTTGGTTGGGACGAGGTTACAGTACCGTCGACTTGGAATGTGTCGCATTTTGATGGATGAGCTTGAAAAGGTACTTCTCAATGTTCACCATGTTAAAGCATGAATGTGGTTGTGCGTCAAGCTATTTTATTTTTGTTCTTCCCGAATGGTTCTTTTTCCTCTAGGATTTTGGTCTGTGTTTTTTCATTCCCTGTGCATTTGAGTTTCTTTCGTTTTTCTTTGCAAATGGAAAATAGATGCTTTTTTAAATCTTCCATATGTTATCAATAGGATGTTTCCAACCCATCTTATTTCAATGTTAAATTGTTTGTTTGTTGATCATGTTGGTTATCTGCTCGCCTTGTCATTTTATAGACAAGCCATTAGTTCAGAGTATATATGTCTCTAACAATATGAGAGACTGTCATGGTAAACCTTCTGTTCTGTTTATTTTGTCGAGATGTGACTCCCAAGATAAACCATTATCTTGTTAATAGTCCCGCAAAATTGTCAAAAGAAAAGAATAAGATCATAAAAATCCAAAAACCCATGTTCAGAATAACGCAAGTAAGGAGACTTGAATTTTTCATGAATCTTAATCAATCCACAGAATGATGACCATGGATATGTCATTATATGACAACTAGAAAATGTGTCTTAGGCTCATAAATTTTGTGTAGCTGGCTTTCTATTATATATGACATTGTTTGTTTTTCATTTCAGGGGATTTTTCCCGTCCTAGATGGTATCTGGATGATATTTCTGTTTTGCTTAGTTTAACTTTGAATGTGGCTTTGATGTTTGGCAAGTGGACAACTTCTATGACAAGCATTTAATTGAAAGGAGAGTTGTCCAACGCGATGAACTTTCAGTGGCTGAATAGAAACTTGATTGTCTTGCTTTTTCGATCTGCCGTTCTGATCCATATGCTTCTCGTTACAGAATCTGAAGGAACTGGGAGTGGAAATGCTGGTTCTACCTGCTGTTTCTAGTGTGCTAAACACGTGGATCACTTCGTTTGGATTCAAGAAGATGACAGATGGTGAAAGATTACAGTTTCTTGGTTACACCTTCTTGGATTTCCAGGGAACAGTCATGTGTCAGAAACGTTTAGCTGATATCACATTGGCAGAATCAAACTTACCCAGAGGTAAGTTTTGAGAAATCTAAGGCAAAGAAAAAGCAGCTGATAGTGTAATTCTGCCAGTGATTCAATCATCCATGCCTTGTTTCAGGAAGCTGGCATACTTTTGAAGATGATGCAAACCATCAGCTTGATGAAGTTGATTTGGTGGGTTCCAGTGCTGTCTTCGATATTCTTCGAGAAGATACCACTGAGGGTAGTGAAACTGTCGCTGAAGGCCAGTTGAGGTACTCATCACGTCTCACTTTGCTACTGAGCTAACTTGGAAGGATTCAAGGATCAAAAGAAAAAACAAAAGTATCTGTGGAAAAATGCTTTATCTGTAGAAAAAAAAGGTGCAATGCCTTGTAATTTCAAAAATGGAACATGTCCATAATATTGGCATGGTTTCTTAAAGTTATATGCACTATGACACACAATATTATAACTTAATAGGCACTCTAAGTTATCGTGGCCTAAGTTTGGAAGGCTAAACTGAATCAAGAGATTGTAATTACCTGTATGATTGACATCGGGTAAAAAAAAGGGGGTATATATAGTCAGTATTTTGGCGCCTTGGAAATGACGTGCTTGAGGCATGTGCTCCAGACCACAATTCTTAGGTAAGTTTGTCAGCAGTTAGACAATATGATGCAAATAACATGTAATCAGACTTAAATGGATAGTTGAAACTAAATTAGTGATGCATGATTACGACAACAAAGACAATACATTAACATTTCCAGTACCAATGTTGACTGATAACTCTTCACACTCTATTCATCCATCTTGTAAAATTTGGAATACTTGGTTGTAAATTAGGAAGACACTTTCCATTGCATCAAGAGGAGGAAGAAAGGAATAAAAATCTTGAAGTGTTCTATGAAAGGTGATTTGCTTGGGCTTTCAAAGGTGCCGAATATATAATTGTATATGCTCTTATAAACAAAAGTGGATGAGGCCACTTGATGCAGAGGAAGCACTGAAAGTTTACATGTGCTGGATGTCAATTAATAACAGAAGTTCTCTTCTCTTTAATTTAATTGATGTTTGATTACCTCATCAATTGTCAATGATATTACTTGAGATTTTAGCCAGGCAATTACCAGTATAAGCAAATTTGATGCAATGTTTTATCCTTCAACTCATCACTGTGCAACACAAGATGTAAGAGAGAGGGAGTAGCATTTGATAGATGTGTAGTATGCACAGTGAGGTGGACTTGTTTATGACTGCATTTAGTAGATTGCAATAGACTAGTTCTAGATGTCAATTTGCTAAGGTTTTTTCTTGCTCTGTTTGATTCTGATCCTGTGATCTATAATGAAAATTTAGCTGATGATGGTCCCGTAGTTTTCTACTATTTATGAAGTCCTTGTTCTACTGAAATAGAGCATTATGCATAACCATGAAAACTTGTATATTAGGACGTGAACTCTTGACTAAACCACTATGAGTACTGCCTGAAGGGAAACCTAGTTGTACAAAAAGATACAGAAACTTGTACATTGATTAACTGCTTAAGAACATCGAGATCATTTGTGACTTTTAATGCTTGAATTGTGATACAGACTCCCCCTTGACACAATTCCGTAGGTGTGACGGAAGAGTTTCTTTTTTGCTTTTTTATTTTTGAAGAGGCATCACCCTCTTGGGGTGAAAGGTGGCAATGGCTCCATTTACTTCATCTTAATCATCAGTCTCTGAATGAGATGTCCTCAGCAGAAATAGTTTTGCATTTGTAAAGGAGTTTTAATCAGGGGAAGGTACACTTGAGGCGCCTACTGTTTTTGCCAGATGTCATGCAGCAACACATAGTTAGCCCTCACTCAGTTATTATCCATTTTCTTCCCATTGCCCTGCTGGCTATAGAAATTTAAGGAACAAATATAATGCCCGAGTAGAGTTCCTCTTACAAACTCTTAGCTAGTGACAAAGATTAGTGTTGGAGACACGAGGAAAAAACCTGTTAAGTATGTATTCTTTTAACTATGTGACGGTTAACTATCTGTTATCGGCATGACATTCGAGACCATGATTTCTTTCAACTTTTTATTCATCTAGGAACTTACTTTTTAGAAGTTGCATGCATATATATAACTATTAGTGGCTCCACTTCTATTGCTTATAACTGTTATTTTTTTCTAGTTCTGCTGTTGGCGCAGTTGTTGATCATGCTAAAAGCTCCAGCTGGGAAAATTTTTTATTGCTGGTATGTCATTTTGTTTTTAGTTTCAATGAGCTCTATCATTTCCTTAACAGCCCCGAAAGGCTGATTTTTTTTTTTTTTTTGGGTTTATAGGATAATTTCGATGGCAAACAGTGTGGTGTTGAAGCCAGTTCTATACTGTCCAATCAGAATGCATTGGAAGTAGAAAGTGGAGAGTACAGTGATGGAGGATTGAAGTGTTACCAGAGAAGGAAAAAATTGCGAAGCATTAGCTGAAGTCAGTTGGCAATTAAATTGTTTATCTAGTCGATTGATCCAGTGTGAAGATAGAAACGATGAGTGGAGAGGATCCCAATTTTGGCGCAAACAGTGCCGGGGGAGATGGACATTGAGGGAATTCTTTCGTCAGTCATTCCTATGTATATAATTCTCATAGCTCAGAAGTCTGTTGCTTGTTTCTTCATCTATTGAGGTGGTGGTTTCATTTTTCACATTCGATGCGGTGTAAAGAGTCTGAGCATCGATTGCTGCCATTTCTCTATGTTACATTCTTTGGATGACTGTCATCTCCCATTGAGCTGCAGATTTTTAGTTAATCTGAGGTAAAGCATGTAATCCTCTAATCCTTCGCGGACGGTATATTTTGCTGAACCTCCACCTGCCTTGCCCCTTAAATTGGTAGAGATTCTTAGTTCACATGCTTTTTTCCCTTCTCTCAGCTTGTTCAAGAAGTTGCAAATTGTTTATGATATAGCTGACACGAAGTGGCTCATTGAATCTGGGCAGAGGCGGTCCAGCGTTTTCTTCTCAACGAGTGCAGAATCTAAAACTCAATCTCGACCCCTTTCTAGCATGAACTAGACACGAAGCCATCCAGCGTTCGGCAAGGAATAAGGACATGCTACCCTTGTGGAAAGACTTCCATGTCATGAATTGCTCAATCTGAGTATTAAATGGGACTGCTGCTTTTCTTCTTTTTTTTTTTTTTTTTTTAATTATCGAGGATGGGTTTGCTCGTATGCTTATGTGAAGAATAACTTACTATGTGCATGTTCGAGAAGATAAGGCAAAGAACATTTGGGCGCCGATATGCTGTTTTCGCCTTGGACAGAAAGTTCAAAATCCCTACCTTTTTTCCTGAGCATCAAGTTATCTTTTCTTGCCAGAGAGAACATGGATCCGAATCTACGAGAATAACGTGTCTCGGCATTCTGCCTCCAATCCCGCGTCGCAAGCACGGGATTGTAATTCGTAGTGCTCCTTATTTCAATGCGGCAGTATCACTGTCGGCGAGCCGAAGGGAAGCCACACTTCGCGAAATCTTACTACTTAATTTGGATAAATTAGAGGCCGATTAAGCTCCTAGGGTCCTGGCCATTGTAACATTCACGTGGAAATTAGGAGTTATAGGTTCCAGGGTAGGCAATTCCTACTCCAGAACTAAGAACTGTCCACTTAGAGCCAAAAGATTAGAACCACGAGGTGGTCGGTCCTATTCTTAAGTAGGTCTATGGAACTAATCCCACCAAGTTTCATGCGATTAGTGGCTTGTTTTCCAGCAAGTCACAAACCCATAAATAGTCAATTCAAACATAGGTCATGATAAGATTCCAATGTTGATGCAATCAGAGTTTTTTAACACATGAATAATACTTCACTTTCCTATCAATATTTCAAATAGTGACTAGATTGAAGAAACTATAAAGAAGCAAATGGTGATCAAGAGCAAGAGAGGGAGGCCAGGCTGTGAGTCTTGTCTGCAAGTATGGCCAAAGGTGTGGCCATGAGTTGATGGGAGTTGAGAGTTGAGAAACCGAGGGAGTTACTTGAGAGAGATGAGACAAGGGAGCGAACATGAAACGAGACAACTTACAAGCGAGATTAGGAATTTTAGGAATTTAGAGTATATATATAAAAGACCAATTCGGTGGGCGGTTTTACACTTGAAATTAAGAACCAAAATTGGTACCCACTTATTCTGGGCTGATCCGATCAAATTCTAAGCGGTTTCGGTTTCTTTGCACACCCCTTGAGCAAGATTAGAGGAGGTTTGCAAAGATATGTGATTTATATGCATAAATAAACCAAGCTAAGATTTTCCCCCATCGACAATTTCCCCTAAAACCTTGGACGGCTTTTTTTTTTTTTTTTTTTTTGGAGATTAGTCCCGCTCATGTATTTTTAAGGTTCCGACAGAAGTCCAAGTCAACTAAGGGTTCTGACCACGTGAACCCTTCCCTGCCAAATCTTAAATCTGAACGCACCCCCCAACGCATATCACAAGGAAAACATATTAACTTTGTTTTATTTTAATCGAATCCACCTCATTGTGTCTAAAAAAAAAAGGAAAAAAAGGTCATAAAAAATTTCAAATTTTACCAACTGTGATATATTCACTCATTTTTTTTTATAACATCAAAAACTCCAAACTTATACCGTGAGACATATTTATTCTAAACTTTTTTCTATAACACCAAAAATCTAAACCTATACTTGTGTGACATCAAAAATCTTAAAATTTTGTTTTGTAATATCAAAAACCCCAAAAAATTAGTATTATAAAATAATTTTAGGATTTTTGGTATCGCAAAAAAAAATGAGGTTTTTAGCATCACAAAATGAAAGTCTTAGGTAAATTTATCACATTACATAAGTTTGAGAAAAATATGTCATATAGGTAAAAATTTGGACTTTTTGGTATTACAAAAAGAAAATGTTTGGCATAAATATATTAAAATAAACATAATTTGAGATTTTTAGTGACTTTTACTTAAAAAAAAATTAATCAAATTGTCCCACAAGCAGCATCCCTTAAAAAGGGCCTCTTTTATTTGTTCTTATATTGGTGATCGACGAATTTAAAGTAGTAAGCAACAGTGACGAGATCCTATCCCTCGTCCTCCTTTTCTGATCCCTCGGCTGCCGCTGCCAAAGCCTCTTTTCTCCTTCTACAAAGACGCCTTCTCTCTCTCTCTCTCTCACTTTCCCCTTCTCTGGTCCAAGAAGATATTGTTTTCCGAAATGACCCTTCCCTCCTCGTTAACCCATCTTCTTCTTCCCCTCTTCTTCCTCCTCCTCCGTCTGCTCCTGGTTTCGCTCCAATGGCGAACCTCCTCTTCAGCCATCATAATGAGCTTGAAGAACCACCGCACCACGCACCCCAGCCGCACCCCGACCCTCCGAGCCAACCAGACCACGTGCCCGATCTTCTCGGGCACGTGGGTCCGCGACGACTCGCTCCCGCTCTACCAATACACTTGCCCCTTCATCGACCCGGAGTACAACTGCCAGATGTACGGCCGCCCCGACTCGGGCTACCTCAAGTACCGGTGGAAGCCTCTCAACTGCGAGCTCCCGAGGTACTTCGTTCGTTCTCTTTTTTTTTTTTTTTTTTGCCCCTTTTTTTCTTTCTTGGATTCGTTGTCTGTGGTCGGTGAATGGAGAGGGTGTGTGGTTCGGCATGGGTGGCAGGTTCAACGGGGTCGAGTTCTTGGAGAGAATGAAGGGGAAGAGCGTGATGTTCGTGGGCGACTCGCTGGGCAAGAATCAGTGGGAGTCGCTGGCGTGCCTGATCCATGCCGACGCTCCTCAGACGCAGACTCAGATGGCCAGAGGTGATCCTCTCTCTACTCTCAAGTTCTTGGTAATGTCCCTCGATCTTAAATCTCACTTGCATTTTCCATTTTCCATTTTCCATCTTCCATCCAACCCATATCTGGAAATTTATCCTTTATTTGCATTTTTAGTTCGGAAAAATCAGAAGGGTTTTGGGGAAAAAGAAAATGGAATTTTTCAATCTTGTCCAAAAGATCATTGGAAAAAGAGACGTCTCGCGTGGGGCCCAAAAGGCTGCGTTTTGGCTCAGCACTTTTGAGGGCAGTTGTTGCCAGCTGCAATACATAAGACTGAACCCTAGCAGTGAAAATTTGTTTTTTTTACTAATGTTATTTAGTACGTTCTTTTGGCTTTTCTGCCCCTCGTGTCATGTTTGGTGGGCAAGTATGTTCAACTTTATTAACTGGAGTTCGTGGCAACGACAAGGCAGGACTATGGCGTGACCATATCGTTCTATAAAGCTCGGTACTTGGTGGACATAGACGTGGTGCAAGGGCGGAGGGTTCTCCAGCTCGACGACATCTCCGGCAACGGCAACGCATGGCGGGAGGCGGATGTGTTGTCGTTCAACACGGGTCACTGGTGGAGCCACACGGGATCTCTCCAAGAGTAGGCAAAAGCAACTTTCCTTTCCTTTCCCTCTTTGCGTTTGATGATTGCGCGTTATAAATTGTTATGGGGGGATGGATAATATTGGGCCGAGTAATGACTGAATTGGAAATGGTGGATGGGCCCAGGTGGGATGTCATGGAATCAGGAGGGTCGTACTACCAAGATATGGATCGTGGGGTGGCCATGGAGAGAGCGCTTCGAACGTGGGCCAAGTGGGTCGATGCCAACATTGACCGCACTCGCACCGGCGTCTTCTTTCTCGCCATCTCCCCCACTCACTACAAGTATATGTCTCTCTCTCCCTCTCTAGGTTCTTATGCAATCGATGCCAAAAAAGGAATTAGCGAAGAACATTTCAATCGTTGATAATTCGTTGTACAAGGTGTGGAAGTCTGCTGATCATGAGCATAACTATTAAGTATAAAAACAGCATAAGTACATTAGAAGTCCTAAAATTTGTCACGAAAATGAATTTGAGTTCTAAAACTTTCAAAAAATGCAATTAAGTTCTAAAGTTTATTATAAAAGTGCAATCGAGTCCTAAAACTTTTAAAAAGTATAATTAAATCTTAAAACTTGTCACGAAAGTGCAATCGAGTCTTAGAACTTTTAAAAATGTTATCAACAAAAAGATTTGATTACACTTTTTGAAAGTTTTAGAACTCAGTTGTACTTTTGTGACAAATTTTAGGATTTAATTGAACTTTTTGAAAGTTTTAGGATTAAAGTACACTTTATCGACAAGTTTTAAGACTTTCAATATACTTATTTAAAAACTGTATATCTATCACGTTTTCCCGAATAATTGTTTTAGCATTCTGTTTAAGAAATAGCAGTTCTCTGTATGTGCAAGCAAGAGAAAGGGTCTTAAAATCTGGGCCAATTTTCTAAACTCGTTATTTTTAATCCAAGAAGAAGTATAGCTTTTAGCATTATAAAAACTTGTTGGATATTGGGTTGTGAGTGGAAGCTACGCAGGTTGAGCATGAGCTTGCATTAGGCTTGTCTGTGTCCCAAAAAGCCAGCCCTCATTCCCTGTTTCTGTGAGCCTATAATCTGTTGTCTACCATGAGCCAACTCATCAACTTTTGGAGTTTGCATGCCTAACTCATTAATTTTGAGGTTTGTTTTGCTTTTAAAATGTTGGGGACTCATGCTAAGGTTGAAGACCAGCTTCCTCCATCTTGATATGAATTCCAACTGGAAAAATTACTGGCAAAACACGAACATCTGTCTAGCTCTACCTTTTGGCTGTTTCTTTTCTTAGAAAATTAGCAATCAATTGCTGCCAAGTATAGAGCTTTTAAACTAAAATCTTAGCCTAAAAATCAGTGAGCTCATCAGCAGAGTCCCGCACTAAAGAAATATATGTTTTTAACAGATCTGCATTACTTTTTGTACCTTTTGTAATCGGTATTTTATAGCCAGTGTTTGAAGGAGTAGGTAAATCCTGCCTACACTGCTATTATCTTCAAGAGCTGGTTTTGGATCGACTTAGTTCAGTAACTAAATAAGAACGCTGAAATTTTCTTTGAGTAAGAAACATAATTGACTCATGTGACTGTATGATATGTAAAGCCCGGCTGAATGGAGCGCTGGAGCAACAGCCATCGCCACTGCCAAAAACTGTTATGGAGAGACGGTGCCTATGAGTGGAACTGCATATCCAGGTGAATACCTGGAGCAGATGAGGGTCATAGACGAAGTACTTAAGGACATGCATAACCCTGCATATCTTCTCGACATAACAATGCTCTCGGCTTTGCGAAAAGACGGACACCCTTCTATCTACAGCGGTGAACTGAACCCACAACAAAGGGCTCACCCGGATCATTATGCTGACTGCAGCCATTGGTGCCTTCCCGGCTTGCCTGATACTTGGAACCAGCTTTTTTATACGTCGTTGTTTTACTAATTTTTCTCTTGTTCTGATGTACACTAATTGGCAATTGATACAATTTACTTCTCTGCCTCTTTCTACAATTCAAAGGGGCGGCGTGAAGATGCAAATGTCTCCTTTGTCATGTAAAAAAGACACAGATTGTTTTTGCCGAGAAGTGCGGTGACTCATTTCTAATCAGCATCTACCCAGTCGAGTTAGGTTATGTGGGGTTTCGCATATTTTCCTTCTTATGATGAAAGAATCAATTTCTGTTCCACAATTTCAAGGTGCGAGAGTTTTGAGCCTGTAGATTTTGGTAGGACTCAGAATTTACGAGCTGGAACTCGTTTCTTCTCTTATCCTCGCTTTAACAGCAAGCGTATATATAGGAAATATCATAGAAGTAGAGATTGGAAAGCAAAACTCAAGCACCGAATCATTATGCGAAGTAGATGCTCAGGAGGGTAAGAACAACGTCAGCTAGAAAGAAAAAATTATTTGGCGAGTTAGTTGGCGTAAACAGGGTCACATAGTTTATACTGAAGTTTAGGTACAAGCTTTAGACCATACCACGACACAGATCTCTCGCTTTTTAAAGCAAGCTTGACAGGAAACTAACGCCAGAAGCTAGAGATAGCACATACCAAATTCTAAGACATGGCGTCCAAACTAGAACACAACTATTCACACAATGCAGATATAATTTGTTAGCCCAGCTTGCAAAATGAAGCTGGCGCAGGACTGACGTCCGTAGAAAGCAAATACTAGCTCTGGATTGCAACTCCAGGAGCAGTAACTTCCATAATACTCCTTACGTCCCCTCCGATTTCTGATGGCACCATTCCAGCATTAATGGTACCCACATGCTTGTCATAAGCTGAAAGGTGAACCCCGAGGGCAGCCCTGCCAGAAGGATCAAGGTTATTCGACCATGCGGCATCCCACTCGATAGCCTTCGCAGTGCTACATGCTACACTCGGTCCTCCTGGAACACTCAATCTTGCTGAGTTCTGCATGATCAGAAAAAACATGAACTCGCCAGCATTAGGTAATATGAACTGGCTTGCTGGATAAAAGTGATCTGAAGAAAGTTCAGAAAGAACACCTGTGGGAAGAACCTCTCAAAAATCATCCTATAGTAGTAGCCTTCCTTCGTTGTGGGAGTGTTATGTGGGAAGATATGTGAAGCATTCTCAATCATTTTATCTGTGACCTGACAAAATTATCAAGTGGGAAAGCGTAAGCAGTTGAATGCGATCCTATACAATGTCGAATATGGAGGAAAAGTCAAGAAGAGAGAAAATCATTGCAAAACTAGTTGGAAGAGACGTACATGTTGGGCCGCATGTTCTTTAAGGCCATCAATCCAACTGTAGCCAACACCATCGCTAAACTGTTCTTTCTGCCTGTACAGTATATGCTGCAGAGCATCATATAGAACACATCAACCTAAGGGTCCAAAGATACTGACAGATTTTTGTATAAACAAATTTTCAGACCACAATTGTCGAACCTTTGGCAAGTATGGATGCTCCTCGTCATCAAAGGCCTTCCTAAGCACCCATTTCTCTATACGTCCTTCTTCAGGTTTCACCTGCATACATGTTCAAATTACGATATGTCCATTCAAAACTAATTCTAAAGAACAATATGGACAAGAACCATTGTAACATGATTGATGGCATTGTCTTTTACCATTTTCCACTTAGGATCGATTGACATTGCAACATTGATGAATTCTTTATCCAAGAAGGGAACACGGGCCTCCAAACCCCATGCAGAAGTAGCTTTGTTGGCCCTCAAACAATCATATTGGTGGAGGGCTTTGATCTGCTTACAAATTGAACATGAAGGATCATCTATTGCGTAACTTCTTTTCCTCGAAACTTACACAGACAAGGATTTGCTAATTAAACTTTTTGTCACCTTGTGACATGTTTCACGATGAAACTCTTCTTTGTTGGGCGCCTTGTGGAAGTATAGATATCCACCGAAGATCTCATCAGCTCCTTCACCAGAAAGCACCATCTTCACACCAAGTGACTTGATCTTACGAGACATTAGAAACATAGGGGTGCTTGCTCTAATTGTCGTCACGTCATACGTCTCGATGTGGTATATAACATCTTCAATAGCATCGATACCATCCTGTTGTAGGTCATACAGAGAAAATCACAGGTTGTGAAGGCATTATCCAACTATATCAAGAAATTAAACAGAAAGAAAACAATAGAAATGGATTCAAGGTTCAGCACAAGTACCTGTACAGTAAAGTGAAATTCATGGTGAACTGTGCCCAAATAATCTGCAACTTCCCTTGCGGCCTTTAGATCGGGTGAACCCTGCTCGACAGATTGAAGCACTTTTAAGATCTAGAAAAGCATTTCCTCAATTTTCGATTTCCGAGATATAATCTGTGAAATACCTCTAAACCAACACAAAACGAATGAAGTTGTGCCCCCCATTGCTTGGCAGCTTTCGTGCTTGCCAAATGACGGGCAGTGACAGAGGCAACAAGTGATGAATCTAGGCCTCCAGAAAGCAAAACTCCAAAGGGCACATCAGTCATCAGTCTTTTCATCACAGCCTACGAATTTAGTCCCATATTAGGTCTCCCATCAACATCTCCAATTGGACAATAGGAACAGAGTATACATAACTTACATTTTCAAAAGCACGCCTTAGAGCAAGAGGATCATAAGTAATTGAGGGGATTGCCTCTGAGAACCAGGGCGGATTATACCACCTCCTCAGTTTTCCTTGCTTGCTCGAGTACAGATGACCGGGTGGAAAGCACTCAAAATGCTCGCAATCATCATGCAGACCTTTCAGTTCTGATGAGATCCAGACCGAGCCTGAACATGAACAGCAAAAAGAAATGTTAACCATACTCGGGATTTATAGAAAGCTTGGTTACTCATTTCTAACTCGCAAGGTCTCTCTACAAGGAGTTACCATCGAGTCCCCATCCGATATAGAGGGAGGTGATCCCGATAGCATCGCGGGCAACAATAAAGCTGTTGTCTCGCCTATCCAACAGCACAAAGGAGAACATTCCATCTAGCATGTCCACAAAATTCTCCCCATACTCTTCATACTATCAGAGGCAATAAAAAGTGAAGTTAGTAGTTTGTTAGCTCTGTTATCGAATTACATTAAATCAAACTAGGGACTGCAAAGATATAAACAAAATTTGAGGTCTAGAGTTTTATGCATCACCGCTAACCGCTCTAAAAGCTTAAATTAGATAAACGGATAAGGAGATATCTGGCAAAAGATTAATTAGCAGCTTAGTCTTCTATGAAAAAAGACAAAAGGAAGTGGAAGTAATGCCAAGGGGCTCACCAGATGTGCAATCACATCACAATCGCTACCGGTTCTGAATTTGTGGTTATGCAAAAGCTTCCTGAGCTTTTCATGGTTGTATATTTCTCCATTCACCTGAATTTGAGAAGGAAAATCTTTGCTTTTAGCACGGTCAGAGAAATAATGCGACCCTGATTCCAAAATCAAGCCCAACCGCCGGTGTCGCACCGATTTTGTCTAGCACATTTCCTTCAAAGGGGAGAAATTTGGAAGCATGCATCGTCTATTCCTAGCCATAATTATGCCCGAAAGTAAGCTTAACGTACAGTGACAACGACCATCCCATCCTCGTTGAGAAGGGGCTGATCGCCAGAAGCCGGATCGATGACCGCCAGCCGCTGATGGGCCAGATAGCAGTCTCCATGCTGGTACAGTCCACTCCAGTCGGGACCGCGATGCTTCAGCCTGTTTAGGCAACAACTTGCATCAGGAAATCGAACCAAGCAAACCATAAAAAGGAATTACATAAGTTCGTCGTCTTCCATATCTCATTGAATTACACCAAAAAAAAAAAAAAAAAAAAATTGAAAATCGAACGGTGACGGAAATAACAAGGAATAAAGATTCCTCCACAATAACGTAGTTAGGGCTAGGGGTCCCGCGGCCACGTCTGCATCTTCGAAAGCAAGACGTAGAAGCTGATGGAAGAGACAGTGAACAGAACCTATTCAAAATTATTTAATCGGCCAAAAAGCCGACGACTGAATATTCTCCTTGATCCATCGGGTTTATGCCCCACCAAGATTATCAAAAAAAAAATTCAAAGAACCGCATCGATGGGAAAAAAAATTCAAAGAACTGCATCGATGGGAAACCAAAATTCTCGTCGGTGACGACGGAACCTCCGCACCACGTCCTCATCGTAGGACGTCGGAAAAAGGAGCAAAAAATAGAAAGAGAGAAAGAGAGAGAATCGAAGGTCGACGTGCATTTGCCGCCTCGACGCGCGCGGAAAGGGAAGGAAACCGAAATAAGGGGGGAAAGGAGGGAATTGCCTGCGAGAGAGCTCGAGCACTCGGACCCGTTTGGCCTGAGAGTCGCCGGCGAAACCGAGAACGGCGAGAATTCCACACATTCTGGCTACTTGGCTCGGGACGAGGATTCCTGGAAAGGAGGAGGTGGGGGACGAAAGAAAAAGGGAACGGGTGGAGCAGCGAGATGCCGGGAGGGAGCAACACGTATGCGGCGGGGGGAAGCTACTGGAGCGACGAGGCGAACGGTGGAGGACTCGGCTCGGTTCAGGACGCCGCTTCTTCCACGGCCCCCCGCCACGTATTTATACACCGCCAGTCGCGCCCTCCCCCCGGCGTCGTTTCGTCGCGCGACACGTGCGCTCTCCTCGTTCGCCGGCATGGGGGGAGACCTGTTCGTCTGTCGTTGTCACGTGGATCGATTGATTTGATTGCCATCGGTGTGAATCTTACGTCGTGGTATCATTTGTTCCCGTAGCGCGTGCATTATTGATGTCACCAGCGTGAATAATCAATTCGAGTAATTAGAAAATTATGGAATTTGAATATTACTAAAAGGTCGGCGGGTAATTGTCGTCTTGCGGATTAGTGAATAAGTCGCGCGAATCAATGAGTAGTAAAATTTGTGAGCGGGTAGTTATTGTGTTTTGAATTAATAGGTGACGTGCATTTCTCTAAAGTTTCGATCTGTTTTCATAGATGACAAGTTTGATTATAAGTATAGATTTCAATAGGATGGCACATGGTCAACAATATTTTCGCAAATATGAGTACATATTAAAAGTATGTTATGTGACCGATGTAGATATATGCATTGAAGTTAATGCTTTTTCGGCTTCTTATCACATATTCTAGATATTAAATAGTGTTAAATGTTTTAAATTGTTCAAGATGGGTGATGTTAGGTTTCATTTTAATATCTCCAAATGAATATCTCGATCTTTTCCTATGCTTAAATAATGTCCAAATGATACTTTCAAAAAGGGGGAAAAAACTTTCTTTTGATGGCAAGTTGTTGAGACATGAGTGTTGTGGAAATGTCCACACAATGTGCCATAAATATATAAGCAACATTGATAATTGAAGAGGGCGATAGCATATTCTCTTCGTCTTGGAACATCTCATCTTATATTTGATGATTTCACGACATGACTTTGATATAGAAAGCATACCAATCGAATCTCTTATAACACACCCATCCTAATTCTGGCAAGACGACGGGAGCTTTCCGAATCTTTCACCAAACTAGAGCTCAAGAATCAGCATAGACACATGTCGTGCTTTTTCTATTCACATGCTCATCTCCAACCTAACATCACTCCTCCCTTATTCTCTTTAAACCAAACTCACATGTCGCTTTGGAGCATCCCAAACGGCACCGATTCCGAAAACCCTCACGTCGTCCCGATTCACAATCTACCCGGTCGATATGGTATACCTCAACGTACATAATAATGCATATAAAAATCAACGATTGACATGTAGAATCAAACGAGTGAAAAACGGAGAGTTGCGTGAGGTTTTTTCTTTGATGTCGAGTGGGTGGGTGACAGGTCAAACGTGATGCTAATCCACATCAGCGACGAAGAAGATAATGTGATACGGAGGCTTTATCCTCTCGAAAGTCTGGCTGAGCTGACTCAGCGATTCTCCCAGTCGCCTCCCAAGGTCAGCAACCGTAAATCAGCAATGGCGGATAGACTCATCAAAGCCTTGCGGGCTCCCCAACAATGTCGTCCCTTCCTCCGTCCATCTTTTGCACCGTCAGCCCCGAGGCTGTTGCATGGACCGGCGACAACCAATTTCCCCATTTGAACCAGACATTAATCTTATGCCAAAAAATGGATAATTCATGTATAACAAAGAGGGGAGAGAGAGAGAGGAGGCGTGTTTTGTAAAATAAAGTATCCCGGAAAGTCATCCTCGATGTGGAAAAATACTTTTGCTATTGAAGTCTTCTATGCTTTGGATAGATCCTAACATGATATACGCGGAAGATAATAGCCGACTAGTCCCATGCCACAAGCAAACCAAACCCAAAATCTCGATCGGAAATGATATATATAGAAAGAACTTAACTTCATCGTTGCCATTATTGTCAATCGTCCATATCTAAGGCGGCATCGATGCAGCTTTCTATTAAATTGGTTGATGATGTAAGGCATGGAGACGACTCTATTATAGAATTAGGAACGATAATTTGATAAATTGCTTGCAAAACGTGACACGCGACCTAGGGAAGCTGGCCTTTATCGGCATCGGTGCAGCCGAAGCCATTGGAAAGACAATCATATTATATGACAATCAGTTTCGTGTCTCACGAGGCAACGAAACTAAAGATGCATGTCGAGCTAATTTAACATCATGCCGATTGAAAGATTCGCTCGATTCGAATTCGATGCGGTTCGGCGGGGCGTTGAAGTCAGAATAATGGGATGGCCTGCCATTAGAGAAAATGAAGGGGCATTTCTCGAATATTAAACTCCACCTTAATTTACTAACTTAAAGTTTTTATAACAATGTCCCTCAAATTTTTACATAGTATCGAAGTAGAAGATTTAAGTTTGAATGGCTCCCTTATTATTTATTTGGCAGTGGTCTTGAGTCCCACAAAAGCTCACACACACCGTGAGAATTGACATTGGCAATAATAAGATTGGCTTGCTATGGTGCTACACAGCGTGAAATGAGATGAAGTAGCATTCTCGATTCTATCGGGTTTATAAGCTATTTTTGCTCTTTAAGGGATGTATTTCTCTTGACAAAAATAGGTACCAAGGCAGTTACATTGTAAAGTTATCAAAATTGATCATAAACCCATTTATTAAACCTTATATAATTAGCTGAGTTGTTATATGATTAGCATATTCAATAAGTAAATCATAAATAGGTTTATAAATTACTCAAACTTGACCCCACCTCTATGACTCTATCTTCATTCTCTCTTGCTCACAATAAATCTTGCTCACTTATATCACACACTCATCTCTATTTGGATATGAGTTTTTCTAAATCGGGTTAAATATGGAAGTATTTTAGAAATATGAATTCGGTATGAGATACTATATTCGTATTGAATGGAAATGAGTCACAATGGGTTAAATTGATCTATTTGGGTTACATCATTTTCAACTCAACCCAAATCTGACTCATCCCACCCATTTGATGAGTCTAGTTCATTAACATATATTGTACATATAGAGGTGGTTCAGCAACCCGACGTTGCACATGGGAAATGGGAACCTACTGAGCAGAAAGGGTGGGACAAATTGGTTGGGTCTCCCGAGCAATAAACAAAGCACCCTACGATCCAACGTTGTTCACGCTAACGTTATTTAAGCCTTCCATCAACAATTGGTTATGGATGCATGAGGGCGTCCCATGCTTTAATAATTCTGAGTATTATATAGCTTGTACTATTATATGGTCCCTTGTGCATTGTCGATCCCCCCCAGCACAAGCGGCAATCAAAGAGGTGTTCCCCCACCTCTTATCTTAATAATTGATGATGCTCGGGTGAGAGTTATTGAAAAAATTATTCAAAAAATCTTAAAAGCAATCAACCAACAAGTCACATGGAGATATGGGTTGCTGCTGCTCCAACTGATGTGTGAGGAAAAACAAGTTCGAGCTTGCCAATGTGTCTAATTGAACTCATCTATACTCAAAAACTTAAAATGAGTTATGGATAGATTAGAATAAATTATTCTACACCACATCGATTTTCCGATTTGAACACAACTCGCACATGTATATATTGATTAATTTAGTCCTAAACATTTTGGAGACTTATTAATTGAGTCCCAAACCTATAATTTGGATATTTGGCTGGAAGAACTACATTATCAAATCGTTTAAAGATTTAGGATTAAATTGATAAATTATCAAAATGTTTAGAATTAAATTGACATAATTGAAAATTTTCAAATTAAATTGATAAGTCATAAAAAGATTGAGAACTAAATTGGCATATTCAAAAAGTTTAGAAATGAATTGATCTCGGTATAATAAATTTATGATTTTTTATATAATTTTTCCATAAAATAGTCCATTAACTAAATTTCATGCGCTTTCATCTAGATGGTCGGCTCGTTAAAGCACCGCCAAGGGGTCCGGACACGATGTTCCACATCCGATTGAGCACTTCCTTTTAACATTTGTCAAATTTCAAGTTGTTCATCCATGGATTATGATTGGCATCTAGATAAGTCCAACAGAAAGAGAAATTTGATATAATGGGGACAGGATAATTTGTCGGTACCTTACCAAAACCTTTGGGGATATTATCTGTTTCTTTTTTCTCACAATTTGCAAATTACTAAATTTCTCAACTTTTGTCAACTTTATTTTTCTTTCTCATCAGTTTCTTTGAATTTATCAACTTTTTATATATATATACACCAATCTTTATTTAAGTGACTTACCAATTTTTTTGGACTAAGTAATCAATTTTTTTTGGAATATTAACTCTCATTTGAGTTACGTAACAATATTTACTGGACTTTAATATTTTTGAATTGCAAATTTTGTCTCTGAATCTCACAAAGGCCTTAACTCTTACACGAACTCCTCAAGGTCTTATATGTGTCACTAGTCAGCTTTTCTTTTATTTTGATTTACTAATTCTCATTTGAATTACTTGTCAAAATTTTTATCACTTTTTTCATTCGCCCCTTTAGAAACTCAACATTGATTGACAGACATTATAGATTTGAAAGGATGTAAATGGATTCATGAAGGGAGTGGTTGATTTAGATGGATGGAATCGGCTAGCTGGAAAGGGCAAAGCTTTGACAAAAACGTGGTTTAGCGGCATCTAGTTTCGACGATATCAATGAATGTGCATGGTATTGGCTTTGGGGGAGAACATGCAAGCGTTACCATGGAACAAACATTTTGCGATATCTGTGGGTTATCTTTTGTCCAAGACCTAGGCTTGGCGAGCTAATGGCACGACATTCAGAAGGGGAAGCAGAACCCCCGAAAACAAGCTTTAGGCACATATAAAAGCAAAAAGTTTTGTGGATCACATTCTTTGGTAGGTACAATAATGCGGGGTGATTTGAATCTCAGACTGAAATTTCATGTTATGGCTGCAATTTCTGAGATCAAGAATTGAATTGAAAATGTCTCTAAAGTACCGCTTCTTTTTTAATTAGGATTTCGTAAATGAATGCTTATGGCTTAATTACATGACATGAAGCCATCTTTTACCACGAGGTCAAGTGACGGTTTCAAAAATAAAAATAAAAATGTCTACGTGAAAGATCACGGAAAATAAGAATTTTTTTGTCCCATTTCCAATCTTGCAATGTTGGTGTTTATATCTACCATAATTGGTATTAGATAGACGGATAAGAACCGGAAGTTGTGGATGATGTTGAGTGCGTATTAGCAAGTAAAGATACGATTTGATTCTCTCTGTCTTCATCTAAACATTAACACCATGATCCACAACCTTAGATGGTGTCACCATCTAACTAGAATTGTCGGACTGACCTTTCTATTTTAACTTCCTCGTCATAAATTTACATGATTTGATAAGATTAACTCCCACGATATGCAATTGACGAGATCAAATGTAGATTCCACGAGCATGTGGATTGCTATCGTTAATTACTTCTGATTGCCCAAATTAATCTTATACGTTTTAACATGCATTTACAATATATCGGGTCTAATTCCCTAAAAAAAAGACTCCCAATGTAGGTTCAGTCCCACACTGGCCTAAACTTTTATTCATGTCTAGAAAAAAAAAAATCAGAAAATTCCACTATAATCCCAAATATGTCCTCAGACAAATCCAAAAATTATCATTGGTTTCTTCCAAATCATTAATATCGAGAAGCTGTTGTTGTTCCATACGAAGGTGATAGTATTGATAAAGACATAGTTTCTTATAATGAACCCCTCTAATTGGCCATGATGTTAATAATTTTGAAGAAGCTGGTAGAGATTTTTGGACTTGGGGCGAAAGACAATGTTGAGTTTTTGTTAAAATAGTTTTGGTTGTAATAATCATTTGAGTTGCTCACCAATACTTAACCAATTTTTTTTTATCAATTTGTACTTCCAGTTACTTCATTTATTTGTCTTGCTAACCAACTCTTTTATGAGATTAATTTACCAACTAATTTTTGTGTTACCAACTCTTATCTAAATTAGTTAGCATCGATGAAATGGATCCCAAATATCTTCTTTTCTTTTCTTTTTATTTGGGGGGGGATATGTGCCTTGAAATTCCTAAGATTTGTCATGAAAGTTATATTGAGTTAATTTTTTTTATAAAAAGTGCAATCAAGTCCTGCATAGTCAAATTAGTGTAATCAAGTTATTCCATTAATTTTGTCCAACTTGACTAATGAAAAATGCCAACATGGCTTTTTTAATTTTTTTTCTCAAACCTACATAGTGCTAAAATGGCTAAAATATGAAGAATAAGATCAAAATGATGTCATTTTAATCCATATCTAATTTTATAATTTAATATTATATAAATTAGATTAAATATAAACTAAATTAACAAAAAAAAAAAAAAAAAAAAAAAGAATGCAAATGCTCGCTGCCGCCGCCCAACATTGTTGGAAAGGGCTCTAAAGAGAGTGGGGCAGCAAGGGTCGACTATTTTAAATTTAGTTTATATTTTTCAAATTTAATTTAAATAATACTTAGATGAAAAAAATCAGATCTGAACCAAAACAATTTCGTTTTGGCATTATCCTTTATGTTTTAGCCACGTTAGCATTATGTAGATATGGAAAAAAAAACACGTTAGTATTTTTCATTTGTCAAGTTAAACAAAGTCAATGGAAGGATTTGATGCATTACTTCGACAAGTTATAAGACTTACTTGTATTTTTTTGAATATGTAATCTTAATTATAATTTTGTGACAAATTTTAATATTTTCGATATGTCTATTCCTTTTTTGTCCCTCCGAATCGACCCGACACTGACTCATGAACCAATCTCCTAGGACGGCGGGTGGACCAAGGAATCGATGAGGAGAGAGTCGACCCCTCAAGCAAGGCATGAGGGCAAGCGTCAGAATCACATGCCTCAAGAGTCAAAAATATTGAATTTGATCCAGCATGATGCTGGAGTTCGATCCATATGGTCCCCCGATGAAAGAAAAAAAGAAGGAAGAAAAGAGGAAAGAGACCCATTGATCGGACATTGATGAGGACCGCAATTGCATGCCGTAGAAAATTGGAGTTTTGGCCGAGGGCGGGGCAGTGTCCAGTTGGGAGATGAGAGATGGCACCGGTGGATTGGGATGGAAATTGGTACTCTTTTGGACATGTCCAGCATCATTGTAGTCCAGTTTAAAGGACTGAGTCAATGGACAGGTAGCTCCAATAATTCCACGTTGAATCGATATGGCCAGTAGGTCCCTCCAACTATAATTTCCAGGAACTGACTTGTTTATTTTTTGGTGTTATTAGAAATTTATCATCAATGAAATCACGTAATCTTGACTAAAGTTTAGATATCGAGTAGCAAAACGAGCTCATGTAGCGAGAGGAGAAAATGGGTTAGTGCTAGTAGATTTCGATGTGATGTGCTTACGTAACATATAGTTAAATGTGTTTTTGATTAAGTTTGATGGTGCACATGTCGTAGCTGGTCAGCCCGTAGTTAGACGCAAATATTTTCGTGTTCTTTGTCAATATGACCCTTTAATTAGAAATTTATTCTCAATAAAATCGTGTAATCTTGACTAAAATTTAGATATCGAGTAGTAGAACGAGCTCGTGTAGCGAGAGGAGAAAATGGGTTAGTGCTAGTAGATTTCGATGTGATGTGCTTACGTAACATGTAGTTAAACGTGTTTTTGATTAAGTTTGATGGTGCACATGTCGTAGCTGGTCAGCCCGCAATTAAACGCGAATATTTTCGTGTTCTTTGTCAATATGACCCTTTAATTCATACTTAAGATGATATGTCACATTAAACGGGCTAACATATTGCTCGATAGGGATGCCTACAACGATTATGTTGCAAGGTACTTCAATTTAGAATCTATTCACAAAAAAAAAGGGATGGCTAAGGGATTGACTTTGTCATAAAGCTACATGACCTTGATGGCTGAACTCCATATATCTTTCAGCTAGGCCTATTCGTATCACATTTTAGTGGATGCGTGATGTGATGAAGTCCGAAACAAATCTTTGAATTGCAGTTGCATCGTCCAAGTGACGTTGTATTCAGACTAACTTCCCCATATAGATATGATATTTTGGGCATGAAGGCTAAAAGAGAAGGGTAGACACGATGAAGTGGGAGAAAGCTTGTGTAGCGGGGGAGGATTATGGCCGTCATTATTGACTTAATTCGTGTGGAAAATGATTGACAGGGAAATTTTGGATAGAATATCCTCCGAGGAGCCAGGCTTTTGGGAAGATTCCATTATTCAAAGAGAAGACGGAGCTGTAAAACAGGATTTGGCCCAGGATTTGCCCATCTTAAATTCCAAGGTTGGTGATACACAGCAAAATTGGGTTTCCAAAATCCTAATTTAATCGAGACTTAGCTGTAAAGAAAATATAATCGACTCGTTTTTTTTTTATTATTATCGATTAAATACTTTTCGCTATTCTAATTTTTCTACCATATTTTTATTATACCTCCTTATAGGAAATAAGAATCGAACTCCATACCCGAAATTAGATAGTTCTACTTTGTTTATGCAGGGCGACTTCGATTAGAGTTGTGGCGATCTGGCTGCAGCTGGGCACGGAAGGAGAAGGGGTAAGATGGGCGACCGAAAGCGCGAAGTGAAGTGAACGTGGATGGAAAAGTCGTCTGCACTTGGCTACTCGTCCGCGATTATTGATGGGGGAACCGGATAAGAAGCGGAGAACGACCGACGCGTCCTTGCAAATTAAACGTTCATCGCCCACCGCAAAAGATCAAGGCGTAAAAGTCGAACTCGTGCGTACACGGGGCGACTTTGATTAAAGCTGTGTCAATCTGGCAGCGGCTGGGCACGGAAGGAGAAAGGGACAAAAGATGGGCGACCGAAAGCGCGGAGTGAAGTGCACGTGGATGGAAAAGCTGCTGCGCTTGGCTACTCGTTCGCGATTATTGACGGGGGGGACCGGATAAGAAGCGGAGAACAAACGACGCGCCCGAAAACTGCCAACTGCCGCGCTGACGTATTTCCATCGAATCGTTTTCCAGGATTTGAACGCGGACGCTTTTCTTGAGACGAACGTGGTTCGACCGTGGATCGGGATGAGACTGGTGTTTATCATATCAGTCTTTTATTTGGGTAACGAATATCTGAAGCGGGGAGAGCGTGTCACGTTTTGCACTCGGCCTCATCCATTTCACTCGCCAAACATGCTAAACATAAAAAAAAAAAATAAAATAAAATAAAATACTCAGTTAACCTTTAATCAAGTTCTACTTCTTGCCTACCTTTTCCTTCACTTTCATCGGATAAACATTGATGATGTAAAAATCCATATCCGAAAATTCAAACTTTTGAACTTGAGGTCGGGCCCGTGTTGACTAACTCTTGTCATCACATTTTAATCTGTCCTTATAAATTAAACTTTTATCGTCCACCAGAAAGATCAAAGCAGTTGGAGAAATGCGTATCATTCATTCGCTAATCTAAATGATGATAGACATTGGCAAATTTTTGCTTCACTCATCCATTACTAATTCAAAAGATGATGACTGCCCACAATTTTTTGGTAGGTCCATTTGGATGATATTACTCCATTACATGCTACCCACGAATTCCTATTGCACAAAAAGGAGCGTGAAAGCATGCGAACTCTTAGTTGGTAGGGGTGTGCAACCGGATCGGGTATACCCAATTCCCGGACCGGCCCACCCGGAAAACAGCATCGGGAACCGGTTCCCAGGAAACCGGGAACCGGTTCCCAAAATTCGGAACGGTTTAAACCGGTCAGGAATAGGTTCCAAAGTGATTACCCACCCGGAAATCGGTTCTTGGACCGATTTTGGAACCAATTCCGGACCGGTTTTGTAAGTAGAGGTCCAAAAAATCTTTTTTTTCTCCCGATTTCTATTCTTACTCCCGCAATCACACGATATTTTTCTTCTTGACTCTCTCAAACACGCACGGCACTCCTCCTTTATCATTCTCTTCCTCATTTGCTTCCCTCCCTCACCGGCTCCCTCTCGCATCGTCTGATGGACGGACGGTATTCATCGCCGCCAAATTATTATGTATCACATGAATTAGCTCGCCTAATTTCTCTTTTGTAGGAGGAGTTATGCTTGCATAAATGAGGAGTTTCATATAGTAGTTGTGAAAATAAGACTAATATTAGACCCATGTTTGTTGCTAATTCTTTACCTTATGATTTTATTTATTATAATTAGCCCTATGAATCCTTAATTTTTTGTTTAGTCAAAAAGTTCATATATTAATTTATTACCAGTGTTCAATGTTTCAATATAAATTATGAGAATTACATTATTTTCTCGCTTATTGATATAAAATTCGAAGTCGTATAGGATATCGGGAGATTGCAAAATAGGTTCTAATGAAAACAGGATTGACCCTAGAACTGGATCGAAAAAACATGGTGGGTTGGGTACAGGGTCCGATACAAATATGGTCGGATATAGGGTCCAGAAAAGGAGAACCGATTATAATAGGGTCAGGAACAGGGTCCAGGTCTAGACCCTACCCACTCTGGACATCAGTTGGTACTTGTTCGATGTGAATAACAAAACAGGTGGGGAAAAGACTAAAAACATAAGCCCAGCTCTCAACTAAGTGAGCCCAGGCTGAATGGCCCATCTGAGGGACAAACTCAAATGGGCCACCTTTATGGGCCTCCTCAAGGCCCAAGAGATAATACGCAACGTCGCACGCTGTTGGTTGGGGGAACTAGGGCAAAATGCTGCGGCCAGGCTCGTGAGCCGAAAGGCATCGGTAGCCGCTCATCTCCTGAAACGAGACACCATTTCGACCGTCGGATTATTCCCCCTTCCTCTTTATAAAATGCAGAACACCCCCATTTCTGTGCACAGCCAATTGCGACGCCGCTGGAACACCTGTGGAAGCTAGGGTTTTGGGTTTGCACGAAAATCCTCCGTTCGATTCGATTAACTCTCGTCTTCTTCTTCGTTCCTTCTTCGTCTTCTTCTTTATCGGTGCTTGATTAGCTGGATTGTTTCCGCGTGAACTCGATTTGCATGTGTTTTACATGTCTGTCTGTCGATCTGTGCGAGATGAGGGTGGATTTGTGTTCTGAGCTTCGCTATCTGGTCTGTGAGGAGATTATTCGATTCCCACGAGACTCGTTCCCTTGAAGCGATATTACTCTGTGTTGCTTTTGGTCTTATAAAACTCCCCCAGCTTTCGTCTTGTTGCTATGGGAGAAACACTGGAGCAGCTACATATCCCCACTTTCCATCGAAATTCATCGTATTTTCTGTCTTTCGTTTGTTAGTTGATCTGTAGGTGAGACGGTGATGAGCTCTACAGACCTGTAATGACTTGCGAGAATGATCGCAACTCTTTATGAACATCTAAGGGACTGAGTCTCACCAAACAGATGCGTCCTCTCCCAAATTGGAATTTGAAATTGAAATTGAAATTGAGTAATCCGATCTAGTTTTGTTATTGTCGTTATTGCTGCAAATCAAAGTTTGGCTTCATATTGCTGTCGAAGCAATCAATGGCATGTGGTTGTCTCGGGCATTAGTTTCAAGAATGAAGCCGATAAAATCGTTCCCCTCGCTATCCAGTGCTTCATTCCTTGTGAAGTAATTTGGACGTCGGGGAACCACATTATATTATTCCTATTGTCTTGGGATCCGCAAATCAAAGTCTTTTTCTTTTTCAACCCTGCCGTTGGTAAACCTGGATTATCAACAGGCTAATGACATTGCCCAGAAGTACCCTGAAGAAGAAGAAGAGTGAACTGCTCGCCGCATTTGACTTTCACTCTTCAGTTCGTGAGCAGTGAGCAGAGAAATAGGGGTCTCTTCCTTCGTGAAGATTGCGGACTAGCACGCCCGATTTGAATCCAGGCGGACCAAATGAAAGTTGGACTGGACAAAGAAATAGAGAACTAGAAAAAATAAGAATAAGAATAATGGGAAGGGATCTTGATTATGATTATTTCGGAGATTGTAAAAAATGAAGATCAATTTCTAAACCTAATGAAACAACACAAATACAAGGGATAAGCATGTTACAACTTTCATAAGTAAAATTTTTAAAAAATGCAATCAAGTCTTTAAATTTGTTATCAAAGTATAATTATTTTGTATTGTTCAATTGGTCTATGGGGCTCAGCCCAATTTACAAGGTGTCATTATAAATTGTCGAACTATTGGAGGTCCAGCCCAATTTTCAAAGTGTCAAACTACTAGTGCGGTCCTTCAGCAATCCAAGGCAAAATTCCAGGCTGGTCTACGAGTGTGTGGGAATGGAGCAAGAAATGTCTGACCTGGTGGCTACTCACGGGACTGGCTTATATGCTTCCTGCGTTTCCTTTGACGGTGGATTGATTAATGGTAACGAAAACGAAACGTGATTGAGACCCCTATGACCCTGCTGCCGTCATCTTCTACGTACCCAATGAGAAACCGTGTTATTTGACAAATGGCAAATGAGTTTTTCTATTTTTTTTTCAAGAAAGCATATGTGAAAATACGAGAGAATTTATTTTCACGTGTTCGAAAGATATTTTTAAAAGATTCTCCGGAGCAACCATTGCTTCACAACACCCGACTTCAAATCGGCCCCCTCAAGTGGATGAACACATGCCAATCGCCCCCTCGCGGTCACATCTTGCTAGGAGAACGAACATTCTTTTGTCCTGAAAAAAAAGAAAGAAAAGAATTATCTTGATTATTAGCTCACGAGATTTACGAGTGAAATCTCGAAGTAAGCCCTAAACCCCCAATTTGCCAGTCCATAAGCCCTAACTCGACATGAGAGAGAACAAGTGAGAAATCATAAAAATCAAATCAAATAGCGAGTGATCAAAGCAACTAGAGTTTAAAGCGAGCTCTCGAGCTAGGTTTCAACTATCAATCTACACATGACGGAACAAAGAATAATGGATCCCGCAATGATCGTATAAGTCCCCTTTACAATATAACCCCGGGAAACAATTTCTAAATTATTTAGCAATTTGGGATGCTTGATAACCCAAATTCAAAAGATCTAGACACGTATGATGTAGGGGACCAAGGGAGGGTTGGGGGATGGAGATATTTAGGTAGTGGTTGGTCGAGATATGTTGCCTCCCTCGGAAGGCTGAAGCGCCAACGGTCGTGAGATGATGCCAAAAAGGAAAAATATTAACTCATCGACCGGCCCTTCCGCAGAGCCTAACGGTAACTTCAGACCGCCTGCCCGCCTGCCTGCCTTGCCTCCCCTGGCTC
This sequence comes from Eucalyptus tenuipes, assembly GCA_014182365.1. Classification (NCBI taxonomy): domain Eukaryota; kingdom Viridiplantae; phylum Streptophyta; class Magnoliopsida; order Myrtales; family Myrtaceae; genus Eucalyptus; species Eucalyptus tenuipes. Next base: position 21,660,350 of record CM024538.1, on the reverse strand, counting down.
CCTCTTTGTCCCTGTCTGGCCTCCCCCTTACGAACGAGTCAAATTCAAAACGGGGGCCCCACTCGGCCGCCTCTTTGTCCCGGTTCGCTCGGTCCTCGTCCTCACAGCGAATGGGGGAAAGAGCTGAGACCTTGCGAAATTAGGAAAAGAAAAGAAAAGAAAAGATCAACATGAGCACAGGGCATTATTCTTGTGGGAGTAAAAGAAAGCGACCATTTATTGACCAAAGAAAAAAGAAGGAAGAAAAAGAAGGCGGACCCGTCTTGCCTAGTGATGACGAGAAAGCGTATTGAATTGTAACCAAGTAACGTGTTTTGACCTTCGCTCCAAACTTTGAACCCTCCCTTTCGGCTATCTACCCTGGCACCCCCGACTACTCCTTTCCCATCCTCCAATTACGTTATTACCCCCCTCCTTCCCATCGGTATTGCTTTTTCTTTTTTATGTATTTTTTTTTGTAGATTCCGAAAAACGTTGAGTCCTGATAATAAACCTAGTCCATGTGCCTGCCTGGAAAAGAAAGAGTAGAAGAGCTACCAATTTCAAAATAAAATTAAGAATCTTACTATAGCGATTAGAAGTACGTAAGGGGAAATTGTACTTTTTGCATTTATTAAAAAATATACAATTCCGTTACGATTATTAATCATCGACAAATCTCTTTATAAAGTATTAAAAAGAGTAAGAAATCTTTGACATTATAACTACCAGCGTCGTTCGGTGCGCAGAACATGGAAAAGCATATGGAAATGTTATAGGCACGCAACTTTCGTGTTATCAATAACTCGTAATGTGATGAACGTGACAAGAATTTGAATTTAAGTGTACAGAGGAGAATTTCCACATGCTGAAAATATCTGGCAATGTAATAACTATCTACTTCAAGAGAACCATAGAGAATAAATATCCAATCTAACAATATTAATAAATTCAATTTAAACACTCGACTTGATTTCTCACTCTTAAAATTATTTTATATCTTCGTTACGACATAAGATAACTACAACAAGCACATATATATTTTAATTCCACGATGATTTCCGGATCAAGAACCAAGAAGTTAAAAAGAGGGACCAAACAACAAAGAGCAAAAAGCAGATAATTTTTTCGCAATTTCCAATTTCATAAAACGGAAAAAGAAAACTCTCCACAATATTAGCCGGGAAAAAAAGGCCGGAGGCCATTTTGGTACTTTCGCGCTCGGAGCGTCTCCATCCCTGGTCAAACCACGGTTGAATCTGAACGTGAAAAAATCTCGCCCCATCATACACGCACTCTCCGCAAAAAACCACCTCCCCCACCATTTATAAAGCCTTCAATCTCTCTCTCTCTCTTCCTCACTCTACATCAATTCCAAAAGGACCACTTTTCTTCCTCCTCCTCCCCCTCTCTTCTCCAGAAAATCGAACGTTGCAGCGAACACCACCACCGTCTGACACATACAGATCAAGCGAACAGGCGAAACAACCTCGGACGACCAGGAGCACGGGAGCGCTCGCTCGAGATCGCTGAGCCGAAGCCATGTCTTGTTCGGTCGCAGTCTCCAACTCTCCGGTCTTCTCTCCGTCGAGAGTCATCTCGTCCTCCCTCTTCTGCAACAAGGCCTCCCTCCGCTCTCCCTCTCCCGAGGCCGCCCTCTCTCTCCCCCTCGCCCACCTCAAGCCCTCCCCTCCCCCTTCCTCCTCCTCGCCTTCCTCCTGCTCCTCCGCCGTCCTCCCCCTTCCGGCTCCGGCTCCAGAAGCCGCCGACCGGCCTCTCGAACGCCTCCTCGTCCGCCGCTTCCGGCGCGGTCCAGGTCCAGGTCCAGGTCCCGGGCTCGGGCGCGTCGCCGACGGTCTTGAAGCGGAAGAGGCCCACCAGGCTCGACATACCCGTGGCGGCGCTGAGTTTTGGGGTGCCGGCGACGCCGTCGGCGGCGACGGCCGCGAGCGATGTCGTGGAGGAGGAGAGGGACGAGTACGGGTACTCTGTTTATTGCAAGAGAGGGAGGAGGGAAGCCATGGAGGATCGGTATTCTGCTTCGGTCGGTATCCACGGAGATAGCAAGCAGGTAACTTTTTCTGCTTTTTGGTCAGGGCTTCTTCTTTGTAATTGGTCAATAGCTTGCGTTCGCGTGGGTTCACGATCGTTGTACCTGACTATTATGTGATAATTTTTCCTGGGATTTAATTCTGTTCCTTAGCTTTAGTTGGAGAGTTCGATGAAGATCCCAAAATGGTTTATGCTACTTTCCTCGAATGGTTCAGGATGAGATGTGCTTCGTATGTTGATCGCCAGAAAGAAATGGTTGGAATCTTAGGTTACTGACTCAAGTTGTTAAAGCTAGAATCCAAGAAACGGCAATGAACTCCAGAAAAGTTTTGTTCTGACAGGAATTTTAGTCAATTCAGTTCATTGTAGCACTAACCTGATTCTGCTACTTTCAATGTGCAGGCGCTGTTTGGTGTGTTTGATGGGCATGGAGGTGCAATGGCTGCTGAGTTTGCCGCAGAAAACTTAAATAAGAATATCATAGATGAAGTGATGAGAAGAGACGAGAATGAAACGGAGACGGCTGTGAAGCATGGTTACCTGAAGACCGATTTGGATTTTCTGAATGAGGAATCACGAGGCGGCTCATGCTGCGTGACTGCCTTGATTAGAAGGGGCAACCTCTTCGTGTCTAATGCTGGAGATTGTCGAGCTGTTCTTTGTAAAGCTGGCACTGCAGAGGCTCTCACATCTGATCATAGGCCTTGTAGGGAAGATGAAAAGGAACGCATTGAGGCAGAGGTGAGGATTTAGAAATTATCTAATGCTGTTTTACTGAAACTTTGCATACCGCTGGAGATTTATCTTAAATGTGCCAGCCGAATTCATGACTTAATGTTTTAAGTTCATTTTACTTTGCAGGGTGGGTATGTTGATATTATTCATGGAGTCTGGAGAATTCAGGGTTCTCTTGCAGTGTCCAGAGGAATTGGAGATCGGCAATACAAAAAGTGGGTAACAGCTGAGCCGGAAACAAACATGTTGAAAATTGAAGCTGAGCACGAGTTCCTGATTCTGGCATCCGATGGTTTGTGGGACAAGGTGAGCTTCTATTTCTGGAAAAACAAATGAGCATGCTAATTATTCGTGAATCCTTTGGAAGCTTTATTGTATAGGAACTGAAGTTCTTTGTGCGCTTGATTTCAGGTCAGTAACCAGGAAGCTGTAGATATTGCTCGGCCTTTATGTATGGGTACCAACAGGCCCGAACCAATGCTCGCTTGTAGGAAGCTTGTGGACCTCTCTGTTTCCCGTGGCTCTTGCGATGACATAAGCGTGATGCTGATTCAATTGGGTCGATACATGTAATGGCTTACGTTGTTATGACTGTGAGACTGGACTAGCATTTGACTTAGCTTTGCCTAACTGTTGCTGGAGCTGATTAGGCTTCTCGACGAGATGATACTCTTCTTCGCGTTGCTCGGCTACGGTGGTGACATTGTTGATGACGACGACACTTTGTTCACTTTATCATATAGGCTTCTGCTACTCTGATATAGCGCCTCCATTTAACCATTCTTTTGGGGATTTTTAAGACCCCTTACGTCAGTGATAGGATTTATTTGGCTAATACGACATTCTATTCATTCTTTACATGTAAAAAGATACTGCGTTGCAGATTTATATGAAATTGAGTTCTTTTACCTTAGCCACTTATGTTCTGAAATTACTTGAGTTATCAAACTCTGCTTGTGTCAGAAGCTTGTGAGATTTTTCAATCCATTTCACGAAAGCTAAATTAAGGATCAAGCTAGTGTATCAGCCTGTATATGTTAGGGATGAGCATAATCTAGGTGGGTGGTTCTTATCCTGAAATTGGGAACCATCTACTAAGGATCGGTTCCAAAAAATTGGAGTTAACTGTCTGTTTTCTGGGTGGATTCATGAAACCGCTCTCTAATCTCAATCTCTCATCGCCACTTTCACGTCTCTCATATGCTTCGAGTGAGATGGAGTAGCTGAGATGTCAAGATGCACATAATGCCCATCTCTCACCCCTGCTTTTGCAGTTAGCATGACGAGGTCTCCTCTGCTGGATGGTGTTCTCCAACCATCGCAACCAAAAGGGAGATTTTTTGATTGGTCGGCAAGAACAATTTAAGGAATCGAATACAAAACATTATGACTTCGTTTTCACATTAAAATAAAGCGGGCAACTGATTATTTAAGAAGTGTAATTAATATCTAGTATGTGACATAAAACACACTCAAGTTCTTAACATTTTGAATTGAGTGCACTTACACACACACACTATATAATACCAATCCAGTTGAGCAAATCCATGTCTAGAATTTGAAACCATACATTTTTGGGAATCGGACCCAAGCCCCTTGAAAACCACTGATTTTGAGCCGATCTAGTCCGATCCAGTTCAAGATAATTTCGGTTCCTTTGCACACCTATAGTATATATAATGTTTTATCCTTATGTATATAGAGTGGATCTATCTATTAATTTCACTTGAAAAAATATTTTTTTCCACTATCATGGCTATGAAAGTCGTTCAAAATACATGATTTATGGTCTAATACTATGCCGTGTGTCTATGTTCATTCATTCGATATGATCATACAACGGATTCCCTTGTGGTGTTGGAGTTTGCAATGGATGAGTTGTGGCATGTGGAAATTTTTCTTCATGCCAGTTGCAAAAAGTTAGTTTTTCAAAGAGTGATCTTGATATCAAGAAATGGATGATTTTTCATGATTATCATGCTAGTTTGTGCTGCCATTGGCAAAGATACTTGCTCTCTCTCTCTCTCTCTCTCAAACGTTTCTCATGTTTGTCTAGTGGAATTGAGGCATCATGTAGCATGTCTCATGCTTATGGAGGCAGAATCGTCCTTCCTTTCCTTTTTTTCCTTTTGTCTTTACTTAAAAGTGCTTTAGCAAAAGCAAGTGCCTTCATGCTGAAAAGATTGATGAATGAGTTGCGGAGTCTCGCTAGTGCCTTCACACTAAAAAGATTGATAGATGAGTTATGGAGTTTATCTAGATGACCCGATGCTCCAACGGCCAGCATTTCCCGCTGCAACAAACGTGGAGAAACCTAACAAGAAAGACCAATCCCAGCACAGTGCATGTAAGATTAGATTTGTGAGGACGGCGATTGCACACCACATGAAAAAGGAAGACTTTCAAAAATGGCGGCGGACCACCGCCCCCCAGAATCCACTTGCTCAGTGGACGAAAAGGCGATGAGCTGCGGCCAACCCAACTAGGCTTTTTTGCCCATGTAAGCATGAAGCAAGGCCCATCCCAGCATTCAAGTCCTCCTGCCAAAATTGAGTTTTAAATTTGTGCCTCGGGGCCCTACCCACCCCCCAATCACGTTCTCCGCAGCGCTTCTGTTGCTTAGATCGAGTGGTCTTCGCTCTTTAGAGGCTCTTTTCCTCGCCCGACCTGACTTGGTCACATGTCGGCGGTCGTTGCAGCGCGTTGCGCTCCACATCCGAACAGTTCACATGCGATTGTTCGTATGTCTGGACGACACTGCGAGGTCTCACTCCGCGTATCACGTATTTCTTAGTTGGGTTGTCTCCTCCTGTATTTGTCCTCTCAAATCGCGGGCCAGATATGCAGGAGATCTCGATCCAGCAATGACGATGTGTCTGTCGTCGCTAGAAGACGTGGGTTTTGGTATCTGCCGAGTTCTTAATGAACGCGTCGCGCTCGGTAGTGCTCTTCGAGCGTGAATGCGCGCGTCTTCGCGTTTCCTGCTCTTCGTATGGCGCACGACGTTCCTCCTAACTTTTCCTCCTAACTTCTCGCGATATTAATAAAACCTTGTGGAATCACCAGAAGTGATCATTGCGTTTGGCATTTGACGGGACAGCTAATGAGTTCTTTACAACTTTTGTCCTTCTATCGTTGTTGGCCAAATCTATGGCCTCGAAAGGAAGTGGACCGCTGGTGTATAGTTGTGATTTAGTTGAACTCTCAAATCGAGCGTGCTGTTAGGGACGAATAAATTACTTATAACTAAAGAGAAAGTTTTCAAAAAAGTCCTACATATATTGTGTTTGTGCCATTTTAGTTATACACCTTCCAATTTAATCAATTAGTCGTTAATATATTACATTTGTGTCAATTCAATCGTAAATCTTTCAATTGTACTCGATTTATCAATGGAGTCATTGTAGCTAATTTTGATAGAAAATTATTAATATGACAATCTAGTCAACGTTGACCGTTATATGTGACATAACTAATGTTAATGTAGACAATTTTTTTTCAATTTTTTTCTTTTTTTCTCTATTCTTTATTTTCCTAACCCTAGGTTGACGAGGTCACCAACCAATCCTCCTCAGCCATAGTCGAGGCCAGCAATCCTTGCCTAGTCTATCGTGGTGTCGTGACCCTATCCCAAACCAAGTGAGGGCATTGTGGCTTTTGCTTGTGCCAGTGGGTTTGCGAAGGCCCTCGCTTGTGACCAGCCCGAGGGTTGACAAACGACCTCGTTGGCTGGGTTTAGATAAAAAGAAAAGAAGATAAATAATAATTTTTTTTAAAGAATTTAAAAATTGTTCACGTTAAGGTTAGATGTACTACATAAGATAGATGTCACTAATTAGATTGCCATGTCAATGATTCATGTTAGAATTAGTTGAATGACTAAATTGACAAATAATAAAAAATATTTTGGATTAAATTGGTACAATTGAAATGTTTGTGACTAGATTGGTATAAGTGCAATAGGTTTATAACTAAATTAATCTAATTGAAAGTTTTAGAAGTGAATTGATATAAGCATAATAGGTTTATGACTTGGTTTTTGGTAATTTCCTCTTTTTCTAAATATTGGCCTTTTTGGTATCCGTGTCATGGAAGGTTGAGGCATGCAATTCGTGGCCGTAGAGGGAGGCGGCACGATGTTAATTAATTAGCAGCTAAGTCAGCTTAAATTATAATGCAATTGCCCTTTTAATCCTCCATCTTTAAGTACTCTGGACACCCTCGAGGGTCGCGCGAGGAAGCTGCAAAAAGTCATCACGCGAGGCTTTTCTGCAGTGGAGAAAGAACATCGCATTTTCGGTGATGGGTATCTGTTTTTATGCCTTGGAATATTTGAGAAGTCGACAGCATCCTATCCTTCGGATCGAATAAACCCCCCAGTTTACTTCGCCCCCTCTCTTACAAAAAATGTCCACGCGTCAACAACTATCGGATTGGATCGGGACAAGACAATCGTCATGGATAATATCTGCATGACTGCAGGAACGATCAAGCGAAGCCCCGGCATTTCTAGAAAGACGAGACGTGAAAGTCTAAAGCCCGGATGGAAGCTTCAAAGCGATTTTCCATTCTTGTCAATCTGGTGAAACGTGTATGGTCTGTGCTGTGCGGATGGGAACGAGGAGGTAGAAACGAGGCCGGGAAGAGTGTGAATACGGAAGTTTCTTGAGCATGTCTTGCCTTTCCGTGAGATGCGTGTCGATGAACGCGGTGCGAGCTCAGCACGTAAAATTAAATGATCTCGCTCAGATATTCAATGACATCTGCCGATTCGTCTAGGATTAGGGGGCGAGGACTTTCAGGATAACTTGCGAGACGATTGTGCTGGTTTTTCATTAGATGGTCGTGGAAGCTGCGAGCGATGATGCCGAGCGGGGCCCCCGGTTTTCTTTAAGACGGACTTGTGTACGGCACGCGCTCCGGGAAGAAAAGAAGAAGAAAAGGAGAAGCAGATCCGCGGAATCGCTTCCTCAGGCACTGCACTGGCGTTTCTTCAACCCGAAGGTTCGCTATTTGTCCACGTCGACGTCGATCCTCCAATCGCCCTCCCCTCCCCGACCCGATGCGTGTCGTCACTGGCTACGTGATCGCGAAAAGATATTTCGATTCCCTCCATCCCTTCCTTTACAAATCTAAAGTTGCCCACGTTGTCAATAATTCAATTAAAAAAGAGAGGTCCCGACCCTTTTCTAGGTTCGCCGCGCGAGCCCTCTTTAAATCTTTGGTCATTTCCATGCCCGGTGTGATTCCACGTGGAGCAGAAGGCCGAGTCTAACGAGTGCATTTCCACGTTACCCATTTCCGGGGATTTCTTTTCATTTTATATTGAACCCGAAAGAGGATGGTAATGATGATCCGCGGAAGTTTGTATTTTGCTTCCGTTGCTGTCTTGTTGTGGTGGTCATGTAGGTGAATTTAACTTGTGGACAAGCTTCCTCCTCCTCCTCCTCCTCCTTTCAGCTTCCTTTTTGGTGAGTGTTACATGATGGACATTCCCCCTTATCCGTTCTTTAATATCCTCCACATCGTTCCTCTTGTTCTCCTGCGGAATCGGCAAAATTAAAATAATGAGAAGAAATAAGAATAAAGACGTACCATCGTCTGTGCAAACATCACCCACAAATATATGCCTTATAGATCCGTCTTGTTCTGATTCTTGTAAACTAAAAAAAATTGTCCTTTGGATGCTCTTTAAAGTAATCAGACCAACACAAACTTTACATAGTATAAATTCACAATAAAGTTCATCCTCGCAAACATTAAATCAGTAGACACCTCGACCGTAGATGTTTTATCTCGTGTTTAATTTTAGTTCAATAAAAAGAAGTAGTAACGTACAGTAAAGGTAAAGTAATATTTCGTGTTGGCACTCGACGAGTCTTATCCATTAAGGCAGCGACCATATCCCTTTTCACGTCACAAACACACAAGAATTGGGATCTCTGGGTCTCTGTCCATCATTCGTGAAGTAACCAACGGACCATCCTAGTCCTCATATGTGCTCTTTTTCAAGAGTCAACATGCGAATGGAATGTGGACCTTTAGATTTTTACTTAGCCCCGCCTTTTGTCATTTCTTAGCCCCATGCAGAGAGTTTTCTAAGCAATTACGAGCGGCCAATCAGAAAAAGGAGAAGCCGAAGAAAAATGGGCACCACGAGCTGAGGGTAAGGAATGGGTCTCCTCATCCCCCGAGAAGATACGGATCTCTGGCATTACGATAATGGATGGAGGGGCCTGCCCAGCTCCGGCAGATGCAAATTCCACTTGTAAATATATTTATATATTTATATATATCCAATACGTCTGACGTTACGAATAAATGAATTATTCGTAAAGGAAGGGGAGAGCGTTTTTTTATGGAGGCCGGTGGTGCACGTCACCCACCAGACTCCTACCGGAAGAGCTCATCACTTGCGAAAGCCACGCCCCGAGCATCGTCTGCCGAATCCCGACACATTCGGCATCATCCCGACCCTCGCCGGCCTCTCGAGAAATCACATCCGCGCCCCACACGTGGACCTAGGCCGGTCCGCCACGTCGGATGGAACGGGGGCGGGGGGAGGATGGGCCCCACAGTGTTAGTTCGAAACACCGGTCGCAACCGAAACCTGTCGTTCCCTCGGGGCCATGTGGGTGCGTTGCATCAGCATTCACTCAGCGCCTTTTTGGTGTTGCCAACTTGGACTCTCTCTCTCTATATAAAAAATATACATACGCTTTTTTCTCCGTTTTTTTTTTCACTTTTTCACCCGATGTTTCATGACGTCGGCGCGTCCATCACATCTTTCTCTCGGCCGAAATAACTCGAGACCAAGCGGTCGCGGGTCCATCACAAGACCACTCGTGTCCGGATTCATGAACAACGCACGTGATTATTAGCATTCACGAACCCAGCTGAACCAAACAAAAAGAAAAAGAGATTTTACGGAACCGGCGGGACACGGATCCGATGGGGGATGCTTCCTGCGTGCAGATGCACGACCCAATCCTCCCCACCACCGAAGAAAACCCATGCCCTAACGAAGTCTCCTGGAAATTGCCCGGGACGTTTCACGTGCTTCGGTTCCCCGGGGTGCGACCCACAATTTCACGGCAAAACGAACTCCGGTGAAGGAAGAGAACAAAACGAAAGATTCTCTCTCTCTCTCTCGTCTTTCGTGCCGAACGAAGTAAAAAAAAAAAAAAAAAAGAATTCGAGAAAATGGAGGCGAATAGGCGGTGGGGATAAGGATGGAAAGGAAGGATCGCAACGTCCCTGCCCTCTCCACCACCTCTCATACGTCAACCGCCACCGGTTATAACAGTTGCCCGCCCCCAAGAACTCCCACAACGTCACCCTCCCCCAACCCCAGCCCCAAGCAAGCGAGACCGACCTCTCTCTTTCCTTCCGAGTTTCTCCTTTATTAGTTTATCTAATTCCCCATCAGGGTCCGGATAGGATAAGTTAGTAAAAAAAACAGAACAGAACATCCACGTTCCAATGTTCCGTGTTCTCTTTCCTTTCACGCGCCAGCCCGCCCGCCTGCCCATATATATTCTCGTTTTCAGCATTGGACCCCCTCAAAAGTGACCCCCAAGGAAAGAACACACGCTCCTAGTCCTCCCACAATTCCCTCACCTTCTCCTCTCCATCTCTCTTCTACTCTGCTTCAGACAGACATCACACCCCGCAAATTCGGAGAAAACGAGGAACTAGAATTCGCGCAAGGTCTTTTCTCTCCCATGGCTTCGTGGGTCAAAGGCCGGTGCATCGGCCGAGGATCTTTCGGCACCGTCAGCCTCGGGTTCGACAGGCGAACCGGCGAGGTCTTTGCCGTCAAGTCCGTCGACGCCGCCTCCTGCCTTCCCCATCAGATCGAGTCCTTAGAGAACGAGATTCGGATCCTCCGCTCGCTCCCGCCGTCGCCTCACGTGGTCGCGTACCTCGGCGACGACGTCACCCGCCACGAGGGTCCCGCGAAGACGACTTGCCGGAACCTGCACATGGAGTACGTGACCGGCGGCACCGCCGCTGACTCGGCGGCCCGCCGGGGGGCAAGTTCTCCGACGCGGACGAGGCGATCGTGAGGTCGCAAGCCCGGTGCGTCGTCTCTGCTCTGCAGCAACTGCACGCCGGAGGCATTGTGCACTGCGACGTCAAGGGGAGGAATATTCTGGTGGGTCAGGATCCGAGGATTGGCGAAGCTCGCCGATTTCGGCTCGGCGATCAGAATCGGCGAGTCGGGGGATAGGATCGCGCCGCGTGGGAGTCCCCTGTGGATGGCGCCAGAGGTGATCCGCGGCGAGCGCCAGGGCCCGCCCAGCGACGTCTGGTCCTTGGGCTGCGCCGCCGTGGAGATGGTCACGGGCAGGCCGCCGTGGGAGGATCACGGCGTCGACACGCTGGCCCGGATAGGGTACTCGAGCGAGGCGCCCGAGTACCCGGCTCAGCTGTCGAAGCTGGGCCGCGACTTCCTCGAGAAGTGCCTGAGGAGAGACCCGGAGGCGCGGTGGAGCTGCGATCAGCTGCTGCGGCATCCCTTCTTGCAGAAGGACGCGGCGGACGACTCGTCCCCGCGGTGCGTGCTTGACTGGGTCAGCTCGGAATTCGAAGACGAAGACGACGACGCCGACGACGAGGCCGCCGCCGAAGAGGCAGGCGCGAGTTCGAATTCCGTCTCCGACGCTGACGTGGCCGACGCCAGGGCTAGGATCGGTAAATTGAGTTCGAGCGGAGGGGCGAATTGGGAATCCGATGGTTGGACGGTGGTGAGGAGGAACAGAGAATGTGACAACCCTGAGGCGGAGGAGGAAGTGGCGGGGACAAGCTCGCAATATCGCGAAACGTCAGGGGCAGAACGGGGAAACGGGAGCGGAATTGCGGAATATTCAAATTCGAGCGGCAGGCTTTTAGCAACGGAGGCCCAGTCGAGCAGTGGCAGCTCGTCGTCGGGGGCGGAGGGTGGTGGTGGTTACTTAGCTGGTGGGGAAAAAGAAATGGTCTTTTACAGCTTGCGCGGTGCGGTGGTGTCGTTATTACATTATTATTGTCATTGCTTGTTGAGAATCTTGTCGCGGAATATACTTTTGCTTTTCTGTTATTTCACAATTTCGCATTCTCTGCCGCTTTTCTTATTCCTCTCGTGGTCCATCGATGAAAACGGGTGATTTCACGACCCGCAACGATCCATCCAGCATGAGCCGCGTGCCCCCGTTCCGGGAGGCGCTCCCTTTTCGGTTTTGCTTCTTCATAGACGCATCGTGCACGTGAAGCAATATTCGAACGCCCCTGTAATGCGCGTGATGCGTCGCGAGCAGTCGTGCGATCGAAGGCCACCGCGAGCATCGTAATTCAGGCGACCCCATGTTTTCCACGAGTCAGTCCGTTTCGAGCCAAGTCGAAGTTGAAATGGGAGTCAGTCGTCGGTCGTAAAAGGCAAGTTTAGAAAGGGATGGGCAACGGATGAGGAACTTGGGGGTTGAAGATAAGATGACTTGCGTGTGGGCGTCGGCACTTTAGCGACCGCCACTATTGGATATTTAGCATTTAGCGCTCATCGCGACACATGAGCGGGACACGTCCGAGGATTATAATTTGATTTAGACGGGACTCTAGTTGGCTGGTGGTTTTATCTTCCTCGTATACTTGGAGCTATTCTTGTCATTTTTGATCAAGCAGGTCATGTTAATGCCTTGAATCGACTGCCAATTCATATGCACCGGACGCAGGCAACTCTGGCTCGGTCGCCACGTCTTCCGGTGTTCAGTCCAGTCGCTCCTCGTCTCCTACCCATTATTTTTGTCGTTCTGCCCCAAGTGGAGAGAAAGCGTGCCCAAGTGGTAAGACTTTGGGAAGGACCAATCCCAGGTGAACGGGTGGGAGACTGGAGCGCATGGAGGATGATGACTCGGGACTTGTGCTCTTGGATGGACATTAAAAGCGTTATTTGACCCCACCGGGGCTCCCGTCTATTGGTCTCGCCGGGGAGACGACTCTGCTCATTGCTTATCGCCCACGATGGGGCTATGCGTCCGTGACCGAAATACCAATCCTACAGTGCATGATTCACGCTTTGATTTAACAATAGGATTGACCAATCACATCTCCACAACGAGCCTCTCACGTGAGATGGATTTCTTTGAAAAAGTTCGACGATGAACTCCTCGCGCAGGCAGAGCCATTTCTCTGCTTTTTTCACTTGTCGTTTCTTTACTTGTCTCATAGGGCCCGTCATTCCCCCTGGGAAGACAGCCACTCACAGACCATGGTTTCACTTTAACCTCGGATTTGGCCTTAACCCGTGACACGCTGAGTGAGCGCACACGGTGATTAATGTTAATTTAATTAAATATTAAATCACTTCTTTAACTAGTAACTTGAGTTCTTAGAATAGTTTGTTGTGATTCCATCGAATCTCACATAATATTAAAATTAGAAGATCCTAAGTTCGAATATTCCAAGCTTCTATGTACCTCGCCAATTAAATTTCCACGGTTAGTACTGGGCAAAATACCATATTAAGCGTAAGTGTGGTGTTAGAATGCTTAAGTAATAGGTATCGAGTTCAAATCTTTCTAAACTCCAATTGCTTCGTCAATTAGATACGTCTATGCTTAGCCATGAGGTATTAGATCAATTGATTCCTCAATTAAATATGTCCATGCTTGATTTAAAATACCAAACTAAGTATGAGGTATTAAAATTGGAGGTACTGGGTTCAAATCTTTTCAAGCCCTAATTGCTTCCTCAATTAACTATGTCAATGCTTCACTAAGTATGAGGGAAATATTTTCAGGCCTTAATTGCTTCCTCAATTAAATATGTACATACTTAGTTCTAGGCAAAAACATCATATTAAGAATGATGGGGAGTGTTGAAATAATTAAATATTAAATCACGTTTTCGTTTTAGTTTTTAAAATGAAGGCATGTTGTTATATTTAATTACTCTAACAATCAACACACTATTTTGACAACTAATCTACCTCATGCTCCTTGTATATGTTTATTGTCTTAAGTTAGTTGGCTTGAGCTTCTCTCCCAAGCTCGTCCAGCACGATCTTTGTCGCCCAACCTATGCCTGTTCCGGTTGATCACAGATTTTGCCAACAACCAAGAACAATATCGATGTTCCGTGTCGATTCTTGATTCCACATTCAGCTACAACTCAACAGCCTGATGAAAGAGCTGTCAAGAATCTTCTACGCACATCCAACACGGTTCCTTTTCCCCTTGCTTTAATTCTTCTTTTTTCCGGAATCTTTTTTCGCATATGCGAGTGATTGGACGCTTTAAAGTTCGTACTGACAACTGACAAGATTGGCTTTTGGATTGGGGCAAACGATGCCTTCGGCCGGTGGCTACTCGGGGTACAACCCAGGTGTCACTACAAACGCACAGCAATGAGCCAGGTTTAAAGATGCGATCAGATAGGAGACAGAGCAATGGTTGGATTTGGCTCCTTGCGGGATTCATCGCCAATCTTGCCAGCCTGTTCCGAAGATTACCTCGGAGAGTGATAATTAATCGATATCCTCGCTTCCTTCTGATTGAGGAAAACGAGGACGACAGATTTTGATGGGATTTGCATTTTTTTATGCGCAAGCGTGGACTAGCTAGACTCAAAGAACAACATTAGCGCGCCACGCTGCCACGGTATTATCCACAGCTTCGGTCTCGAGCGAAATCGAAGCCAAGTAAGGATGATTTCGATAACGACCACGCAGGACAGAGCTGCTGCTTATTCTAAGTTTGCCTGAGTTGTTCTTATAATTCATTTGTTAAAATAGTCTTGAGACCGTTGTTCCTCTTATTTATACATTTAACTCTACCAATGAAATGCGATGACAAAGCAGAATTTGTAATTACTTTCCTGTTCTAATTTATTTTTATGATATCAAAACTCCGCAGGGACACTTGAAATTCTTCCCTACGAACTAAAACAATGGTCGCTGCTCCCAAATATCATTTCTCTCAAATCTTGACATGGCTAACTTTACAACTCAAAATTCAGCATTTTACCCTCAAGTTAAAGGTCGACAATTGATCGAGTTTGCCATCCAAGATTGGGACATCCAAAATAGTCATATTTTGTAGTGTTAGAGCGGTACCAAGGTCTTGGCACCATGTGATGTTTATTGAAGATTTTTGGAAGTTCAATATGCTTGAAGAAGCGAAATAGGGCACCGACAGGAATCGCGGTATACAGAGGTACGGACAGCTACTCTCCTGCTCATCTTTGATCCTCGTTGTACATTGTTAACTCAGCTCCGATCACTGGCTTTCACCTTTGGCAATCAAAGCTCGGGAAATGGGATACAAGTCCGTGGCCCATCTTCCGATGGATGAACTCCGATGGGCTGCAAAGCGCAGGAGATAATTCCGAGGCCGAAAGGTGGAGAAAAGACCAGCAACACAAGAACCCCGGCTTAGAACATCTTGGCAACGGCATTTTGTATTGGATCACACATTAGACTTTTGACGCAAACACTGCAGTTCTGCTGAGTGTGTCCTGCAGATTTTTCTTCGTCCAAGTTCAAACAGCCGTGCGCTCTACAATGAAATGATGGTCCTAGCACTTTTGCAGCCAGCTTAAAGCATTGGGCCTTGTCACCTTGATTTTATTATTTTTCGGACACTATCTATTCAGGCCCTTTCTCGGTCCTCTTAGGGAAATTTGATGAAAGCCATATCACCAGCACATAGAAGACTTTCAATTTGTCGGCAATTTAATTTTTCTACGAAATCGTTTTTGACCTGTGGGAAATGGGGAAAAGGGAAATGCTTCTTTGTTTGCAAAATCGAATCTTTTCTCCAATTTCCTAGGAGGAAAAAGAATACAACACGTGAACATTGAACATAATGAGGAACTCATTCGTACAGAGGAAGGTCCTCAAGACCCCAGGAAATAGTATCAGTGAGTTATGAAGATATTCTCTATTTTTTGACTACCTTCCTCAGACCACATTTGCTTATGAATGCTATCCTTGAACATAATGAGGAGCTATAGTGTTCCCAGGTGAAAAGATTTGGATGCTTCTTTGCTATATCGTAGATTTCCCTAATACTTCAAGCATTATTCTTGTCCATAAGAGAAGTTTCCCTTGGAAAGAAAGCAAATGCAGAATTAGGAGATAACGTACCATCTTACATAATGCGGAAGACCTATCATAAATCTTGGCATCCTGCAAAATTGACATTGTAATGAAGGCACACACATTTTAGTTCATCAGTCTCATTATTGCCAATGCTGATGTCCATTATGATCCAATTACCTCAGTTACAGTGGAACTGCAGATGATAGTCCTAAGCTGTGCGTAGCTGAATTGAAGAGCTCGTGCCTTTTCTTGCAAACTATTCAGTGCATTTCCGAAACTCTTATTGAAAGACCCCACTACTTCAAGTTCTATCTGTGCTCCAACAGCATTCCAATCTATAATACCACTTGAGGTTCTATCCGAGCTCCAACAGCATTCGAATTGATGCCTAACTCTTCAAGCTTATGGTATGTGTGCTCAGCCTCTGCTTCATTTGCATCAATAGCTTCGAGAGAATGCGTGACTGGTTGTCTCATGTTGTTGTACCAAGGGCTTTGGCCTTGCTTCTTGTACAAACGATGCCATGCTGTTCTCTTTGATGGGTTCCCAATGCCGCCATCAAGATAACAAGTGATCCTGCAAGATCATGGAAAGCAGGCATTTCTTTCTGAGACGCAGAAGAACAAGAAAGGAAATTTTCTATAAACAGCTGGAGTTTCTAAAAACCTGTCTACAAAGACCATTTCGTTTGCTAGTCTCTTGCATGTCCTCCAGTGGCTTAGTTGATTACTGTAATGTCAAGAAATCTGGGAATGCAAGGCCAATATCAGTCGGAGCTCAAAGCTAATCACTCTGCTAATAGGATGGTGATGACAGACTCAGAACAATAGAGGAACCTGGTTCATCTAAACATATGGGTCAATAAGTTCAAAGTCTTTCTGTGAACTTCATTGGCTTCCGCCTGATCAAACTGAGGGTGGATGGATCAGAATGTTGTGCAGAAGCCATGCATGGTCCAAAGTGATAATAAAAGAATGCGAAAGACGGGAGTCACGACGATCTGTGTTATCAGTTGCTAATGGGTGTATGGTGTATCTATAGCTATACTAGGAGAAGAAGCGACTGTCACATTGAACCAACAAGAGATGACGGTGATCCAAAGCCAAGAAGGTAAGTGCAAGCCACGATACTTGTTCAGGCTGAGGCCGAGTAAGTGCCAGACCAAAGTTTCCATTTTCTGAGAGTAAAGACGAGCAAAGATCAACTATCCAGCTCGATGCTTCTATTGGAGCTCAATAAATCTCAACCGTCGGTTCACGACTCATAAATATCAAAGGTACCTTTGTTCGCATTTAGTACCGGATAAAGACATTGGTCGAGGATTTCCTATTGAAGTGATTATCAATAAGAAGTTGGGATGGCATTCAATTATTATATGGAGAAGAAAATATTAGGTGTAACTCAAATTCCATTGCCTAAAAATCTCAGTCCATTCATCAAATGATATGTGTCTCTCACAAGTCGGAAGTCTTGTCTCTCTTAATTAATTCAATTTTATTGTCTCTCCCTCTCCCTCCCTCTCTCTCTCTCTCTTCCAACTCGCGACAAAGCCCGCCATTTGACGTACCACGTTGCCGCCTCCGCATCCGTCTCATCCATTGCCTCTGTTGTCCAATAAAACCACGTCAAACAATGCCATGTGTTCTCTCCGGCTCTCTCGACTTGCTTTGTCTTGCCTCTTTGTCCTCGGATGAACCATACCGCCACTGCCTCTGCCCCCAATCCAAGAACAAGCCCAAACCCTTTGTCGTCTGTGACCCCAAGCCCTTCTTTAGCCCCTACATCCTCGAGGGTTGTTCTCGCTGATGTCATCACCTCCCAAACCCTCACCAGATTCGGTGAAGATGACCCTCGCCCTAGCCACTTAGAAAGCATCAACACTTTCCGTGAGCTTTAGTATCATGTCGGATACTTGGATACTATCAGACACCTATCAGTACTCTCCAACATTCTTTAACACTCTCCGACACTCAGTCAATAGGTGTCAGATCTTCTAATACTTGACTCTCTTAATACTCTTTGGCACGTGAGTCCGTTATTTTGACATGGGAGTTTGAAATTCAACACACATGGGGTCAATTTCAAATTTTTTTGATAAATGAGGGGTCAAACTGTAAATTTATAAAGAATAAAATATAATAATAAAAATAATAAATGAGAAAAGAAAAAAAATCTAGTCTTCTCTTTTCTTCTCATTCTCACTTCTCTTGACACATAATTTACCTCCCAAGTTTTTTTTCTCTTCTCGTCCGACACGCTTCGACACGCAAGTCCGAATATGGATTGCTTGTTTTTGTCCTCCAAATTTTATGGATTATTGGCATGAAATTGAGTTTGTCAAATTGAAATAATTAATAATATTAACAAATGGTGGATTAATGTTTTAGTGTAAATTCATTCTAAGCTCTTTCTATTAGTTATTAATATATGAATTTGAATCAAATCATTTTGATTAAAATAATCATAAAAATGATAATTTATAATGGATATATAAAAACATACATTTAATACAACGTGTCCCAACGTTTCAGAATTTTCTATTTTTTTTTTAGAAATGATATGTTGGCGTGTCGTGTCGTGTCGTTCACGTATTGGTATTGATACTACTTAATTTGCCACAAGAGTTAAGCCTTTGCCGAACCTTGATGAAAACGACCCTTGCTGGCCACAAGCAAGGGCCACAACATCCTCGCCAGCCCTCACTCGTGGCTGACAAGCCAAAGGAAAAGAAAAGAGAAAAAAAAAAAAAAGGACAAAGAAACGGTGAAGAAGAGAGAGAAATAAAGGGAGAGAGGACTACAGGTTTTTGAAAGGTGCGTTCGCAAGCAACATGTGTCGCTTGTAGAATGGATCTATGCATTGTTGAGGTGGCTATCACAGTTGCATCCAATCTTTTCTCTCCACGGAAGTGTCCACGATTTATCATGACACTAAAAAGTTTGGGAAGAAAACAATAAATACTTATGCAGTAAGTGTTATAAACCAAATTGGCTTCGGTCATGAGCGGGGTGCTGGCAGAAACAAGACTGTTGGTCAAAGCTTGAGCGGAGTCGAATTGGAGCAGAAACTTCATCGACTTGACTTGATTATAATTCGGACAACACTTTTACAAACAACAATCTCCGGAGACCATGTGTAATGTCCAAAAGCAAGACTTTCCACTTGTCATATCCTGTGTAGAACAATGAACAAAATATGTACGTTTCCGTGATCAACCTAAATTACCAGTATTACAGTAACATAAAATAAGCAAATCTGACCACAAATAATTACTAATAGAAGGCACTCCTAAACGTCTTGTAATCCTACATGAAGATATAGTGCTTTGTCAAAAACTTGGTTCAATCCATATAGGCGGAGAAAAATGACAATAAGATTTTCCTTTAGAAAGGGGCCCAATTCTTCCATCTCCCAATATACCACATGGAAATAATCAGAGCTAGTCCCGATGATGGGGAGAAATCGATGTAAGCACCCCGCTGCAGTTGGCCCGGTGCAAAAGATATTCGAGTGAATCTACATGGTTTAGGTGTTAACTAGTAATTTTCCTAAAAGTGAGCTGGTGGATTAAAGTTTATTATGTGCTTCTAATCTAACCAAATTCATATTAATAACATATTATTAATTCATCTTGATATACCTCGCATTATTTATAAAATAACTCTTTTCTTTATTCGTACATGAATAATAACAATAATAATTTTGCACGATGCAAATTTTCAGGATTATTCATTTGTCAACCCGCTTGCTTGTGCCACTTACTTGGCATGTGTGGGAAAATTTGTCCAAAATAACCGAAAGCACATCATACACACCCCCACCAAATTAGCACATTTCGCAAAATTCATTACAATTTACATGTTGACGTTCCCTTTGATGAGGCAATTCAAATGCTATGGACTTTGGACCTTCCTAACTTAAGAACAACACAGGAGACATTTCGAAAGAGGAAATATGTCTTTGCCCTGGCCAAAAAAGAGGGGCTAAATATGTTTTGGAACATGTAATCTAATCACCCTATTAGCCTTTGCAATTTTGCATATAAGATTATATCAAAGATTTTGGCAAATAGGCTTAAAAGATGGTTGCCGATGCTGATTTCAGGGGAACAAAATGCATTTGTTAGTGGGAGACAGATTCGGGACAACATATATATTGTATAGGAGGTGCTACACGAGCTGAGATTGAGGAAAAGAAAAAAAAAAAATTTCCAAGCAGTGCTGAAATTAGACATGCAAAAAGCCTATGATAGAGTAGGATGGGATTTTCTAGAAGGATGTCTGCTGAAAATGGGCTTCTGCGAAAAATGGGTTAACTGGGTTATGCAATGTGTTACTACGGTCACATTTAGTATCAAATTTAATGGCAAACCTCTCCCGTTTTTCAATCCTTCCAGAGGTATTAGACAAGGGGATCCATTATCACCCTACTTGTTTATCATAATAGCAAATTGTTTGTCTTCTTTGATGGAAAAATCTCTAAATGATGGGAGCATAAAGGGAATCCAGATGAATAGATTCTGCTCTACCTTGACCCATTTATTGTTTGTGGATGACTCTATATTTTTTCTTGATGGGTCCATAAAGGAATGTCAGAATATTTCGGCTGTATTAAATCAGTACTATTATGCCTCAGGACAAGCAGTAAACCTAAACAAATCAGGCATTTTTTTAAGCAAGGACTGCCCTCAACCTTTAAGGGACAACATGGCGAGAGAATTGAGAGTTCCAGAGCTGGATCGGACAGGAAAATACCTAGGAATCCCCTCAGATTGAGAAGTCTCGAAGAGACAGATGTTTGCATGGATATTGGGTAGGGTAAACATGAAATTGGAAGGGTGGAAGGAACAAATCATATCGAAGGCGGGCAAGGAAATTCTCTTGAAAACAGTGGTGTAGGCATTACCACAATATGCAATGTCAGTGTTTAAAATCCCAGTATCAATTTGTAAAGCTATTGAGAAGAAAATAGCTAACTTCTGGTGGAAAAAATAGTGAAACAAAAGTTGGTCTGCATTGGAAGAGATGGGAAATTCTGAAATCTAGAAAGGATAGGGGAGGAATGGGATTCAGGGACTTACTTACTGTAAACAAGGCTCTCCTCGGTAAACAAGCTTGGAGATTGGTTAAAAATCCAGAAGCTTTATGGAGCAAATTGATAAAAGGGCTCTACTTCAGTCAAACAGATTTCTGGCATGCTGAGAAAGGAGCTAAGCCTTCATGGGGATGGCAAAGTTTGATTATGGGAAGGGAGGCAATATCGAACTCAGTGAGGTGGTTAGTTGGAAATGGGGAAAATGTCAATATTAGAACTGACAGATGGCTGAAGAGAGGATTAATCAGGGGACCGGCAAACAGAAATGATCCACAAAAGGTTTCAGAATTGATGAACTTTGAAGAGGAGCGGTGGAATGAACAATTAATTAACAAACTCTTTGATGAATAGACCAGTCGAGAGATTCTTGCTATACCGATTAATCGGCAACTTATCAACGATGAACTGGTATGGACAGGGACCAAGAATGGGTCTTATACTGTCAAAAATGGCTATAACACGCTTAGAGAAGAGATTATAGTAAAGGCAGCAACTGAACAACCTTCTTCGTCCTACCAAACACCCACAACACTATGGAATGCTATATGGAATATGCACGTCAGCCCTAAAGTGAAGATCTTTCTATGGAGTGTCACTCAAAACGCTATCCCAACCAAGGAGAATTTATGGAAAAGAAATATATTACCTCACCCCATCCGCGACCTGTGCCGAGAGGAAGTGGAAACGGCTGAGCACATCTTTCTCCTCTGCCCCTGGATAGCACAGGTATGGGAAAATTCTGAAATCAACATACAAATCATTACACACGAAGTCACTCACATGGATGCGTGGTTGGTGCATTTTGTAAAGAAAAACACGAACTTACCCTCCTTGAAAGCGATTTCATATGTTCTCTCGGCAACTGAAGGGGAGAAACAATTTTGTTTTTTCGGGGAAGCAAGCCGAACGCTTGCAACATAGTAGATCTAGCCGGTTTCGGAGAAAAGTTTTGAAAAGTGGGGCTTTCAACACCCTCAAGAGACAAAAACGGGGAGAGAGCGAGAAGTACCCCGATCGGGTAGCCCCGGTGGTCGGCACGCTCAAGATTAACGTCGATGGGTCGCTCGGAGAAGGATCAACGGAAGGTGCCATCTCTCGCATCGTCCGTCGTGACCACACGGGCTGCCTTGTTCACGGTTTCACCAGGGCTTCATTCGTGCGGCCTCTGCTGCGCAACTGGAAACCCTAGCTCTCCTGGACGCTTTGAAGTATATCAAGCAAAGGAAATTGAGGGAGGTTTCTGTAGAATCTGACAGGTTAGATTTGGTAAAGTCCCTTACGACTGATAGAGACATCAACTGGGAAGCACGTGCACCTTTGGCAAAGTGTAAAAGTCTTCTGCTGAATCTACCGTGCGTGGGCCTCCACTTCGTCCAAGAACAGCCAACTCAGTGGTGGACTGGCTGCGCGTGAACACAGGAAGAAAACACTGCCACCCAATTGGATTTCCTCTCCTCCGCGGGCCCTTTGGGCTCTTTTATGTACTGATGCCCCAGCTTTGGGTGCTGCTGGAGTTTTCTCCGGTTATAATTAAATAAAAGATCTTCTTCAACCAAAAAAAAAAAAAAACTTAAGAACAACGCATGAGATATTTTGAAAGAGGAAATAGGTCCGCTATATGTTTTGGAACATGTAATCTGCGAGCCCTCGCCGGATCGTGGGAGGGTCGGCCAAGTCGTCGGCCCGTGAGCCCTCGTCGGATTTGGGTGAGGGTCGCGACCCTCCCCCCCAAATCCGGGCGAGGGCTCGCGGGGCCTGGCCGGCAGGGGTCGCTGGACCCTCCGGCAAAGGGTCCGACGCCCGACCGACGCCCCCCTACCATCGCCGGCGCTTTCCCGGTGACGGCGAGGGTTAGCCCTCAGCCCGCCGCCTCCTTCCCCCTTATTTTTAATAAATAAAAATAAAAATAAAAATTATTATTTATTTTTATAATTTAATTAAATTAATTTTTATATTAACATTTGAATCGGCTCAAAAATGACGTCGTTTATGCCTCTCTTTTTTTGTGTCAGCATTTCGGCGAGCCACATAGACGAAAAAAATAATAAAAAAATTGCTACGTAGGATTTTCGGTAAGATCCGTCGGAGGTGGCACTTAAGTGTCTCACTTTTCAAAAAAAGTGACGCTTAAAGGTCATTTTCCTAACTTTCGTGCCAAGTTTTGACACTTGGGTTGTACTTTGTCCTCAACAAAAGACAGTGATGGTGCTCGGACGACTGATGACATTGCTTTGTCGATGGTTAGTACAGAGAGAACTTAGAGTCATCGATCACTGCTGGGTGTGCGTGCGTGGGATGTGTTCTCTATTCTCTGTTTCTTTGATCAGCACACATCTTTGTAAATTTCTGAATGTACCCACTGTCACGTATTGCTTGGATGAGCGTTAAGGCGGAGCAGATCGTGGGATTGAACTTGAGCACAAGCTGGGACTCGTGGCTCGCGGATGCTTTGTTGGAGAGGATCACGATGTAGCTGAGGATGCTAGTGCAGTAGCTCGTTGTCGGGTTCTAGGGCGAGTAGCAACAGGTCGTCAGTGTCATGCTCAAAGGACAGCAGCTCAATTGGGTGGTGGTCTCGCAGTGCGGGGCGGCATTGCGAGCATGAGGGCACGGCGATGCGGTTGGCGAGTCTCGCGTGGCAAGGGACTCTCGGCCAAGCTTGGCCAAGCACTCTCTCTCTTATCTCAAGTGTGTGTCTTTGTGTATTGCGAGACCCAATATGTGTGGCCTCCTCTTCCATCGTCCACGAGGGGTCCTTTTGTAGGTGAAAGGGTCTGAGCTATGAAGGAAAGGAAGCAGATCTTATTTCTTCTTGTGGATGCTTGAAAATTTTCTTTGTTCTTCATTGTCCGAATGTCATCTTTGTGGAGGTCTATCTTTTTTCTCCTTTTTTTTTTTAAATTTTATTTGCATGTATTGCACGTCCATGCGCCCTCAGTGACGAACGTGACCCTCTTTTCTGCCTTGAAGCAACGGATACCAAGATAAAAAAAAAAATGTCCCCACGCACAGCAATATTTATTTCCCTTCTTCCTGTCTGTGATGCCCAATATTTTTCGAATGGACTTTCCAAAAGAAATATTGTTGCCAATTAATGTCCATAGATCAAAGATATGTGCGAATAGGATATTATTCCTCCCTTTCTTCGGAGAAAAGAGCCAGATAGGATTTTCCTTTTTGCTTCGAAACTTCTCTAACCAAATCTACTCATTTCAAAGTTCACGATGCCCATGCCATGAACATTCGAAAAATCTTTCCAAATTTGACCAAGTAATGCAATCTTTCCTAGTGTGGCACCAACATGCAAAAATTTCAGTATCAATAATGTAACGGGCTTGACTAGAGTCTAATACAATACTATCATGGGCCTAGTCCAATTAATCAATTAAGCTTAAAACCATTCACTTAAGTCCATCAACCGCCGATCTAATTGAAATGCAAATTATATGAGCCTGTTAACCAATAATACAAATGCCCCTAATAACTATATGCAGTTTTAATTAAATATTTTTGTTTAGGGTTTAGGGTCAATCCCTAATTTTTATGTAATAAACAATTAATCGGATCGCCGAAATTTAGGTGTCAGCAATATGGATATAATCTTAGGGACTCCATCAAAATAGAAATTCCCCTCCAATGGGTTGATTCACAAATTGTGGAAAATTAATCAATCAAGTATTAGTATGAAAATCATCTCGAATTTCTAAACGTATATTTTTATATGATAAATCGACAATAGATTAAAATTTTGAAATGATGCAGACGCCACTCAAAAGTGAGAGAGACAAACTTATGGAATTTGTTTTTTTTTTTTTATGCAAACTTATGGAATTTGTTGAAATGACCATTAATGTCATTCGAGTAAAAAAAGTTTTGAAACAGCTCGGAGTTGTCCAAAAAGCTATGCATACCAAAGAACAAGATTTATAAGCGGTGTAGAACGAGAAATCTATCGGATTGGAAAGAAAAAAACGTAAGGTTTTCGAACGGAGTGGATGCTTCAGTAAATAGTGCTATGGCAGCACCATGGTACTTTGTAGATTTGCTGAAAATTCCCCAAAAAAGATGGTAACAATTGTCGTTCCACAAGGTATATAAAGTGGTATCAATCATAAATAATGTTCAATCGGATAATCTAGTATGACTTGTGCATTGAGGATAGATTAATGGTTTCAATACTGTCAAGTATACCAAAATTCCCCTGTAGGGTAATTATCAACCAGTAAAACCGGTTTTAATTAGCATTGAGGATGGCACTACTACGAAAGTCCACTTATCGTTTGTATACATGCTACTTATGTCTTTTACCAATAACTTCGTAGTTACTCATGAATGGAACCAAGCAATAGCGTGGGTGACGCTTTGTCTGTCTCAATGTCTTTTTGTCCTTCCGTGATGGGAAGCTCTACTAGAATTTCGGCTGTTAAAAAGTAAAAACTCACAGAATCTTGCTACCCCAAAATAA
Source organism: Eucalyptus tenuipes (assembly GCA_014182365.1). NCBI lineage: Eukaryota > Viridiplantae > Streptophyta > Magnoliopsida > Myrtales > Myrtaceae > Eucalyptus > Eucalyptus tenuipes. The sequence continues at coordinate 21,634,947 of CM024538.1, read as the reverse complement.
TCTCAATTATTCCACAACTTGATAAGGGAAAAAAGAAATGATTCGACCGAAATTTCTTAGGTAAATCAAATGAAAGCAGTGAATTTTCTAATCATATAGTCCACTCGATTATTTTATTCAAAGCGATATTTGACACCAAGTCAATATTTCCATACACCAGAATAAAAAGGCGTTTAAAAAAAAAACACAAACACACACATATCAGCACATTATTGATTTATGACTATTAGCGCTTTTGATGCATCGATACCTCTTTTCTATTGGATAAAGGCCTTTATTAAAATTAATCTTTTAGATTGCTCGCCTTCTTTCTAATTCGCTACAGGTGAAGACTCCTCATGAGGTTTTATATTGCAAACTGCCCAATTGCTCAATGCTTCGGATTTTTGAATCATGTAATTATTGTATCCACGAAATTATATGGACGATAAGTTACACGAGAGATCTTTGCCTGGTGTTTTCTCGGGTCATTCTAGGATGTTTGCTTCTCTTGGTTGGTTGTATCCTAGTAGTGAATTTGCAACAATCTGAAAAGCAACATGGTGGAGATAAACATCACTCCGATGAAAGCAGTCCTAACATGCCTACAAGGTACGCATTCGAATTCAGGCTTCTCACATTCATTCCTCGATAGGAATCCCCCCGAGTGTCGCAACGCATCTTAGACTTGCGCAAAATGTTGATTTGGCCCTCGTTGTATATCGTCCAAAATAGAGTCGGAGATGTTAATGTTTTGAATTCTCTGCCTGTTCATGTTTTTTTCTCTCGGGAACGGGTCGAAAGAGAGAATTTGAGGGAGCTTGAGCACGGTACCGAGCTTGCGATCTTCAGACCCGGCCCATACGAAGAACTGGACTTATATCATTGCACGGGGAGTTGGACTGGGGGGTGCCGGACGGCGGACACTGGTCTTTAATAAATGCGGACTGAATCGGCTTAAGCTGCATATTCCATTGGGCTTAAGGCTACCTTGCTTCTGATTAGGACATTCACAAGGGCTCGAGCAGTACTAAGTAGACGATGCTCTTGTAGAGAAATTCGCCCTTGTTGTCATGCTCGTTGGTTATGGGCTTATTAAATGAGAGTTTTGTCTGTATTGTTCAATCAAAGCGCAGCAACATCCACTCAAAAGAGTAGCAGTGGAGGGGAAAGTAGAAAGGTTGATGTGCATACTGCATAGTATAGGCCAAAGTCAAACTCCTCCACAAGCATGTGCCGCGGGTACCATAGTGACACGGGACAATAGCCAATAGGTAATAATTTCCTACGAATCCTAAACATATTAGGTTGATGTGAGGGATTGCACCTTAAAATTTCCAGAGATGTGGATTCATTAAAGTTACATTTGGTAGTGAGGATATAAATTAGTATAAGATAATCTAATTATGTATGTGGTTCTTATCCAAAATTGAATAAAATATGAAACGAATCTTTCTAGTTCTCCCTATCTCCTTTTCCTTTGTATTTCCGATTCATGTCGAATCTTCATGACTCCTCGACAGTTCTTTAATCACGTCAAAGTTCCACAAAAATGATGAGAAAGTCAAAAGTTCTTATCCTACATAGCTCTCTATTTCACATTAAAAAACATGAAAGCAACAACAAAGTTGAAACTTCTCTTTCATAACTATGTGGTTTATGTTAAAGCTCCATGCAAGCGTCGAGAGAGTTAAAACACTTTATATATCAGAACTCAAAAATTGAATAATCATGTTATCTCTCTTTTATTAAATTTAGCATACATTGGCTAATTTATCTTGTTGTCGTCAACGTTGTTGTAGCCTGTTTACATTTCTTGTCATAGTCGAACTTGGGACTCTAGAATGCTGCAACAAGCTCATTTTCAATTTAAGATGTAGATTGCACAATAATTATGAATTGATACATAGAACTTATCCCTATCTATGCTTTATTCAAGTTTATTTATATCGACATGCCGTGGATAGAATATGAAAATATCCAATTTTATCAGTGTGACAAAATATGGCAAAATCTTTAAATTTCACATCATGTCCTGTTTTAATCCTATTCTGATTAGAGGTTCAGATGGCCAAACATGGTCGGAAAGCATGACCTATTCTAACAACTATTTAGAGAGAGAGAAAAAAAAAAAGAAAGGAAATCGGAGGTAAAGTTGAAAAATTTGTGGTAGGAATAGTGAAGTGTGCAAAAGCAATGATACTGCTCTGGAATTAGCCAGAATTCTTACCCTATATATAAGGGCTTAGCAACCACCCATCGCACCCCAGCCCTTTGCCGACAAGAAAACCCTCGCTCGTCCTTACTTTTACCCCCGCCCCACGCCTCCTGTCGATCGCTCTTCCTCTCTCTTTTGCCCAGCGCCACCGCCATCGTCATCTCTCTCCGTCTCTCTCTCTCTCTCTCTCTCTCTCTCTCGAATTCCGATTTCTCTCGCCAGAATGGCCTCCAAAGAGCCGGAGCAGCAGCAGCACCGCGAAGACGAGGAGGCCCCGGCCGCCGATGACGAGGACACCGGCGCTCAGGTCGCCCCCATCGTCCGCCTCGAGGAGGTCGCCGTCACCACCGGCGAAGAAGACGAAGAGGCCATCCTCGATTTGTACGTCGTCTTTCCGATCATCTCTCCGATCGCTCCATCGCTATCTGATTTCTTTTTCTCTTTTATCCTCGTCGGTCGCTTTTCGAGGTAGTAGTGGTAGGGTTTAATCGCTTCTCCTCCTTTTCTGGTTTACCTTGGCATGGATGCGTAGGAAAGCGAAGCTCTATCGGTTCGACAAGGATGGGAATCAGTGGAAGGAGAGGGGCGCTGGTTCCGTTAGGTTTTTGAAGCACAAGGAAACTGGGAAGGTCCGGCTCGTCATGAGACAGTCCAAGACCCTCAAGATCTGCGCCAATCATCTCAGTGCGTACAATTTCGTGCGATTAGGGTTTTTTGAATCTCGATATGTACTGTCTTCGTTCGTTTCGCCAATTCGCCGCCCTTCTTAACTCGGTGTTATGTGGCTATCTTTGCAGTTATTCCGACTATGTCGGTCCAGGAACACGCCGGGAACGACAAGTCCTGCGTTTGGCACGCAAGGGACTTCGCCGATGGAGAGCTGAAGGACGAGCTCTTCTGTATCAGATTCGCGTCCGTCGAAAGTGAGTGGATTCTCTACTTTGCCTCTTCTTTTTTTCCTGAATGAGATTTCATTTGCCAAAGCTAGGAAACGGAACCTGCTGTTATAATTCGCAAACAAAATCAGTAAATATCGATCGTCAATGAAATCCATCATAAGATAGGAGCAGTTGTTCGGAAGAACATGTTAAGTGCATCCTCATGTACTCTGATTTGCTTTGGCCATGTACAAAGTGAGCTGTTGTTATCTATCAGCTGGTTTTTGTTTGGAATCATCTAACCCTAATCGAGTATTCAATGGCTTTATTGTACGGATAATTTGCCTATTGGGACTTTGTTTTGAAGCTACTTCTTCTTTAAGTATTAAAGATTAATGATGTTAAGCTCTAGTGAACTGTGGCGAATGAGATGTTTTAAGTTGAATCTCATGGGAAGCAGAATGGGCTACAAAGTGATTTAGGATGGCAGAATTTAGTTTAAATGCTGGAGTCGACCGGGATTTTAACAACTTGTTCATGAGTTTGTGATTAATTTTTCACTATTGTTGATTTGGAATTGAATTTGATGGAATTTCGTCTTTTGATTAAAGAATGACCATTGAGGTTTCCCTTAATATGACAGGCATGACAGTAACCTCTGTACAATGGGGTTTACACTGTCATGTGGCAAAGACAGTTAAACCTTCTATGAGGCTCTATTATGTTGAATTAGAGTGTGGCTAATTTAAAGATTCCGTAGTGTCTTGAGGAGGTTTAATTTTAAGCTGCATACTTGGAACGCGGCTTGGATATTGGATGTTTCTTTTCCAAGAGCAGTCAGTCAATCCAGAGCAGGGAGAGTACGTGATAAGTTTTGTGTACAACCCAAGCTGAATCCAGTTCCTGGGTAGTGGATGAAATATATCCTTGGTTTGTTCTGTCTAAACTAGTGAATCGGGGGATTACAAGACTTGAAGGGTCAGTAATATATGCACATCGTTATAAAGAACACTGAGTAGTGGAGTGGTACTGTCTGTAGAAGCACACCCAGAACCTGACATGTGAGGTCGGTGAAATTGGGTCTGCCACACAAGTCTATCAAAAGCTTTTTTAGGGGAAAAAATTTAAGGACTTTCTCTATTAGTTGTTCCTCCTATTAGGTGAGTGAATGTCCCTTGAAAGAAGGATAGACAAGGTAAATCAACTCATGGGAAAATGCTCTGTTCCTCTTTAGTACAATAATATAACATGGCAAGAGTTATAGAAGCTGATGGAGGCTCTTAAATTTTTACTGAATTTGAGATCACTTATGTTACGGTTTCAATGGTGAGATTTTCCAAGGTTCACATATATTTTGCTAATTCCTTTTTTGAGTTCAAGATCCCTCTTACTAACTGGAATCAAAGAATTAATAGATCTGAACCCAGCTCGTGTACCGCTTTAATGGGCGAACAGCCCAACTCTTGGAACATACTATAGAGGCCCAGGTGGCGAAGAGCCAACATTGAGGTGCCAAACCTTCCCGTCGATGTGAATTTTCAATGCCAAAATCTTATGCCTATACTCTTGCAGCAATAATTGTCTTTTTCACTCTCTTGGTCGTTCTTTGCCCTTAGCTTATCTTCAGCTGGAACAAGTCGAACAACTTAACTCTCAAGTCCGCTTCTTTGTTCTCATAGAGTCACCAAATGGAAGTGTACTCTTAAACTGGGTGAAGAAGGTTCTATTGATGTTTAATTAAGCTGTAACTTTGTTGATCTGGAAATGCGGTGGAGGTGGTACTGAAATTTCCTCTGGATGCTCTCACGTGGAGAAAGCATGTGGGCAGATGATAAGAAAAGTTTCATGCATCTGCATTGCTAGTGACCTAACTTTGTTTGCAGTTATTGTCTCCTTTGATTGCTATAGATGATTCTTTGCTTGCAAGGTCTTTATTGTTTCTTCTCTTTTTGCTGTATCAGATTGCAAAAACTTCATGGAGATGTTCCAGGAGGTTGCTGAATCTCAACAGAAGAAAGAGGAAAATGAGGAAAATGAAGATGCAAGAGCAACTGCATCGCTCCTTGATAAGTTGACTGTTGAGGAAAAGAAAACAGAAGATAAATCAGGTGAAGATGTGCCAGCATCAGAGGAAGAAACGGTAACTGAACCTGCCCCAGCAGACGGGGAGAAGAAAAGTGAGCCTGCTTCCTCGGCTTAAAGGGGGATACTGCTTTTGAACCAGGATCTACCAGGCACACAATGAGGTTGTGGCTTTATGAAGGTCTTTTTCTACCGGTCTCCAGGCATATGTCTGGGTTGGTCCTCTAGTTTCTGGTCTGTCGAATGATTTGTTGGTCCAGACAAATTGAGTGGAGTCTGAGATTTGACGGCGGTTTATGGTCTTGGGTTTGTTGAGGGTTTTCACTTTTTCTTTCACCTTCGCAACGCTTGAAAATTGATTATTAGTTGTTGGAAATTACAGTAAGATGCAGTGACAGTATCACCAACATAATTGAGTTGGGTCATACTTGCATATGTTATGCTGGTTTTTTTTTTGTACCGTGTGAAGAATCGATCTGCATGGTGTATGCAGATGGATTCCTTTTCTAGGCATGCGATGGGGAAATGTTATCTTTTGTTTAATTATTTTATCAATTAAATTATTGAGCAACCCAAAATATATCTGTTGAAGCTGAATTTTTGTGGTTTTTATTGGGTCAGCTGCCGGCAGTGCTTTTGAAAGACAGATCAATGGTTTATGTGGCCCGCATACGATGCTGCGGATCTGCGCCTGCAACAATGGATCAGGAGGGTGGGGAGTCACGGGCTATGCCCCATGGCTGCTTTATAATTGGTGTCGTTTGGGCAAATTATTATACAAGAAATGTTAAATATATGTCTTATGCCTTGCTCTGGCAGATAAAAATTGCGAACTTATAGGATCTTGCCCTTCCAATTGAAGTTTGTGTGTCTCTTATATTCACCGTTTCGTTTCGCTCGTATATATTGGATTTCAAAGTCGGACAGCTTCAGATCTGGTCTATTCCCTTATGCGGAGCTCCTCGAAGAAGAGCAATCGCAGAAGCGAATATGATATAGGAAGGCAATGGAAATGTGAAAAAAAGTAGAAGAAAAAGAAGAATGACTAAAGGTCCAAATAGTTTTTGTTTAACTGGGAAAGGATATGGCTACGCTTGAAGGGTCGCACGGTGGGAATTAGCTATGCTCGAGTTTCGTATTGAGGGTTTTGAGTCCCTTCACGAGCTAATGATCTCTCCTCCTCTTTGGCAATGGCGTCCATGAAGCAGCTAAAGAAAGGAGAATAAAGAAAAGCGAATGTCAAAAAAAGTCTGTGAGCTCTAGACCCCAGTGGCAGTGACCACTCAAATGAAACCAACAGACTAGAGACTCACAAAAGAGATCACTATGACAAAAACTTCACATCTATCATTTCTTTGACGTGGAAACCACACCCAACACCCCCATTTGTGTGCATTGTATCTTCCTTTCCTCGCTCTCAAATCCTATCTTCATGTAGGGCTCACAATTCTCCGTGCGGTGTACCAACAAGTAAGGACAATGGTACGGTGTACCAACAAGTAAGGACTGTGTTACTGTTGGACATGCGACGTACTGATTTGGGAGAAACGAACGATCGAAACGAGGATTCGGTTGTTGAAAAGGGATCAGATGATGGTCCTTTAGTTTTGGCCGGCGATGCATGTCTCGTGCCTCGAACTGTGACGGATCATCTTCCCAATAATGCAGTCTGAAACTTGGACTTTTCGATGAAGCTGAAGTGGGCTAGTCTGGTTGAGCTCGATGACCCACTTCCCATCACGTTCCTTGAATAAGGATAATCTTTTTCCCACAATGTCGTGTCTTCATCACGCATGCGTTAAATCATATTTATCGAGGTTATTAGGTACACGCTTATAGCAGGTTGTCTGTGAAAGAGCGAGTGAGAGAGAGAAGGAGAGAGGAGCAGGCTGGCAATAGCATCCGTTCCTTTCAGTTTTCTTTATCCGGTAGATAACATCAAATCTTAGCATCTCATACTATTCACCTCAAACCACGATCCATCTCTGTCGATTCTGGCATGTTGATCACCAAGTTGCAACCGAGGAAGAAAATTTAACGACTGCGGGGAAGCAAAGCTCGACATTCATTTACTGTTGTTATTTCATGAACCATGTTGTGTCAATACTTATCATCATGTGATATACTTGCAAAAAATACATTTGACCCTGCTCTGGATTATAAATTTCGTAATGCTAATCAATGAACAGACGGAGTCTTGGGTTGCTTAATAATCGGTGGCCACTCTCGATCGGTAGGCGATGCCACCTAAGGGGAAAACATTAATTTCTGGCTCTCTAGTTCTAGAAATTAGATCCCTTGGTATCCTATAGGAAGGATTAAGCACAAACTAGACAGCTAATATGAAGAGGTACTGTATAAGATAAGATTATTCCTCTAGAACAAGGTCAGATTAATTTAGGCTGATCAACACCACAGCTACGGAAGTGATTAATGTGAGTCTTAATTCAGGGTCAATTTTCATGCCAATGCCATGACTTTGGCAAAGTCAACACATTGAAGCATTTAAAATTAGGTCTGATTTTTTAATGCCTAAGCCGGCTCACCTAATTATACGCAATAGTTCGATCCAATCGTGGTCGCTCAACCATAATTTGTTTTTGTTTATCCAATATGAGTGCCAAACTAAATTAAAGTGACTTTCAGACAAGAACTAAACCCCGCTCCTTCGAAAATGAAGGGAACGCCAAGGATTTTGAAGAGATTGAGAATAAAGGAGAGGAAAACCATTGATCTACCGAGAAAGGAAGCAAAGTTTTCAATTTGACACGTCCCAAGTGATTGGCTCTATTACTAGCAGTAGTAATTTTCTTAGACAATGAACTTTTTGTTAGTGACAGGACTAGAAGAGGGTTCTACATTTGAGATGAGCAGTTTTCGCTGTGCTTGGTATTAGTCCAGAATTGAACTCACGACGGTGCTCAGGAATAATTATAGAGATAAAAAGCCCATATATTATACTTGAACTTGGCAATAAATCAAACAAAAAGGATGCTGCATCACTTGTAAAGGTTAAGAATGTTTCATGAGTTATCATGACTCTCTGCATATAAATGGAAAAGCTAAACAAGGTTTGGGCTTTTACTTCGGCTGTAGAAAGTATGAAAAGGGTGGGTGGGTGCATGGTTGAGCAAGAAGATGATGAAAATCATGCAAAGAGCACTGTTTGGAAGGGTGGTCATGCTCAAGGAGGGAGGTAGGAGGCGAGAGGCGAGGGGCCAGATAAAGAGCATTTATTGCATTTTTTGGAACAGTTGCCCCTCTCCTCTCCTCTCTCTCTCTCATTCGTTATAAACGCATTGGCAGCTTCTCGTTCTTGTCCATCATTGCTTTGAACCCCCTTCTCTCTCTCCCCCACTCTCTGAGTCCTCAGAGTCGTCAGCCATGAATGCACCTGAACAAGCTTCTGAATTTGGAATATCTCAACAGGTTGCGTTTATATTCCCATTATCTTTCTACGGTTTCCCTTTTGAGTTTCATTCGTCCGCTTTTCATTCTATTCATGGATAATGTTCTGTCTTTTCTCTGTTCCCATTTTTCGTTGCCATTTTCTCATTCTCATAGACACCGGGTACTAGCAAGATTGCCCAGAACAATGCTCTTGTTTGCGCTTGACTGTTGCACCATTTTCAGTGCATTCAACTTCAGTGTTGTTGCTCTATCGCCAAATTTTAGTGAACTGATACAATGCTTTTCTTTAAGTTTACTTTTTCACCAGAATCTTTGTTCGCCGAATTGAGTATCTCTTGCTTTACGTGCTGCAGCCTACTGTTTGAGTAGTGGATGATATTTTCTCATTTGAAATAATTCTTTGGCAAGTTGAACAAAATTGGAATGTTTCGGAGTGACTCAAATTTAACACGTGAACATGAATTAACAGTCCCAGAGCTTGTTGATTAGCACGGGAATATGCAACTGCTCAAGTCTGCAGCCAAGGACTAATCTTTGGGAACTTTTGCACTCTATGGTTCTATGTGAATTAGGTTGTCTTTTGCTGTTCAAGTGATTGTGCATCCGCAAAAAGCAGAGCTTCAAGTTTTCCTCTGTATCTGCAAAACGCCGAGTGTTCTTTCATTTATCTTCTAAATAATGACTTTGATTAATTGTATTTGAGTGTTTACTGAACAGTATTTGCATTTGCCCAACACCCTTTAGTCTAAAGTCCTTTGAATTCATGCAAAGGCCGTAGGCAAATTATTCTCTCTTTTCTTTTCATAAGTTACATGCGTTGCTATGACATCGCAGGCTGCCTTGCGCTTGATTCTGTTTAAGATATCTGAGGGCCCTAGTTTTTTATCTACTTAAGTGCTTCGTATGATGGTTTACATTGAATGTGCTTATAATCTATGAACGGTAAGTAAGCTTGTAAACTTGTGATGGTATCTGATATAGTAACTGTTGGAGCTTCTTCTGTCTGTTCTTTCCATTCATGTGAGTTGTTCACGGTACATCTGGTAATGATCACGTTTCTCTGAATTAGAATGTGAAGAGGGTGTCATCTACAACTGTGCTCACATTGGCTTACCAAAGCCTTGGAGTGGTATATGGTGATATCAGTACCTCTCCTCTCTATGTATACAAGACTACGTTCTCCGGACAGCTGAGCCTTCATGAGGATGACGAGGAGATCTTTGGTGTTTTTTCATTTATCTTTTGGACGATGACTCTAATTGCGCTTTTCAAGTATATCTTCATTGTGATGTCTGCCAATGACAACGGAGAAGGTATGGAGCAGAGCTTTATCCTCACATTTGGATTCTTGATCAAGCGACCAAAAAGGAACTATGTTTGCTCCTTGCCCGGAGAATGCAAAGCAGAAGCTGCTGATAGTTCCTTTTTGACTATGCATGCTAAGCAACCTAACCTTGCTGTGTCAAATGCCCTTACAAATCAATTGCCTGTAGTGCCATCTGTTTTTGTCTATATAAGTATCATAGTTGTGCTCTTATGGACTGCTTATGGCCCTGCATTAGGGCATATTGGCAGAAAAATGTTTTCATTACTTGAAAGGCATTTTCTTGTTGATACGTTGAAAGTGTGAGACTTTGCTGTGCTGTAGTATGTTGCTCATTATCTGGAGTTGAAAAGCCACATAACTGATACAGCAATATGAGAACGATGTAGGTGGGACATTTGCCTTGTATTCTTTGCTTTGTCGACATGCAAGACTGAGCATTTTGCCAAATCAACAAGATGTCGATGAGAAGCTGTCTTATTACGCAAAGGACAGATCGGTTGATTCACAGCAAAGCTTGGCCCTAAAGTCTTTCCTGGAGAAGCACCCTAATTTTCGCACAAGCCTGTTGATATTTGTTCTTCTAGGAACTTGTATGGCAATAGGTGACGGTATTCTGACTCCCTCAATATCAGGTAGCTAGTGCCGTCATGGCGTTTCAATTTTGCCTTTAATTCTAAATGCTTTTTTCCCGAAGCACACTATTTTTTAATGTTTGAATATGCACTTCCAATAAAGTAAACCCAATGACTTTGCTGTTTTCTGAAGATACCAATAGTTTTCAAGCTTCTACTTCTGAAGTATTTGTAGTTTCAGCTCATAATGATATTGGGGAGCTTAGTATGCTTCCTGATGCACAAAGATCTTATGTAGAAGTGAGGGCATAAGTGGAGCTTTTTCTGGCTCGACCTTGATCTAAGTGAAGGATTCTGCTTCTGATTTAGGCCATCTTTGCTTCTCTTTTGGTGTTCATTTGTAATTGGTGGGCCTTTGTAGTGCATCAAGAGGAGGAAAGTTAATTATGCAAAATTCAACTTTATTATGACGTTAAGTTCAACCAGTGAATTTATGCAGAAATAATGTTTTTGTCGGGGCCACGTATGTTGAGCCGATCGACTTCTAATACTCAGATTTAAATTTCTTTTCCCTTTCAGTTCTTTCAGCAGTTTCGGGAGTCAAGCTTAAAATACCGGAACTTCACGAAAGTAAGTCAACCCCTCTATAAATACCAAAATCTCTAGCTAACTGAATGAGCTCTGAGGATAGGCCATCTACTCTCTGCAGATTATGTTGTTATAATCTCATGTGTCATTTTGCTGGGACTTTTCTCTCTTCAGCACCACGGGACACACAGAGTTGCTTTCTTGTTTGCCCCAGTTGTCATGGCATGGCTTCTTTGCATATGTTGCATTGGGATATACAATATATTCCGCTGGAATACACGAATAATCCACGCGCTATCTCCTGTATACATCTTGAAGTTCCTAAGAAATACAGGCACAGAAGGATGGGTGTCACTGGGTGGAGTAGTTCTGTCTATCACAGGTACCTCTCTTTCACTTTGAATAAAATAAAAGTACTTGCAGTTACTCTGCTAAATGGAAGCTAATCTCCCATGCCATCTCAGGTGTCGAGGCGATGTTTACTGATATGGGCCATTTCTCTCCTGTCTCGATTAGGGTGATTGTCCCTTACCTCTTGATGTACCCAGCATTATTATTCTGGCATCTTGAAAGAAGATTTTCCAATTGGATTTCTCATCTCGAATTTACCTCATGTTTGACGCTTATCACATGAATTTTAGGTAGCCTTCACAGTTCTTGTCTATCCTTCTCTGATCCTTGCATACATGGGGGAGGCAGCATTTCTCTCGAAGCATCATGAAGATATTCAAAGAAGCTTCTACAAGGCCATACCAGGCAAGGAATTATTGAGTACCAGGTGGTTAAATTCAGTTATCTCAGAAAAATCTTAATTTCAGATTAACATTTCTATTGCAGAACCTGTCTTTTGGCCAGTTTTTATTGTGGCAACTTTAGCTGCAGTAGTGGGAAGTCAGGCTGTGATATCAGCCACCTTCTCCATCGTAAGCCAGAGCTCTGCATTGAACTGCTTCCCCCGAGTTAAAATCATTCATACGTCCAGTAAAATCTACGGGCAAATATACATTCCTGAGGTCAACTGGATGCTGATGTTTCTTTGTCTTGCGGTGACAGTAGGATTGAGGGACACTAACATGATTGGTCATGCATATGGTGAGTATACGGTGTTATGCTGTTCGAACTATCTGCAAATATGTCTCACATAATGTGCCACCTATTGGTTCGAAGTTTTCATTTTTGCTATGTCGCTGCAGGGCTGGCAGTAACCACTGTCATGTTTGTAACAACTTGCCTCATGGGATTGATCATTATAATTGTGTGGAAGAGGCGAATAATCGATGCTATCTCATTCGTTGTGATCTTTGGCTCGGTTGAACTGCTTTACATCTCATCATCCGTCTGCAAGGTCCCAGAAGGCGGATGGATACCTCTTGCTTTGTCTCTGATTTTCATGGCCGTGATGTATATATGGAATTATGGCACCATGAAGAAGCACCAATTTGACATTGAGAACAAAGTCTCCATTAACAGAATAATCTCTATGGGGCCTAGCCTTGGTATGGTTCGAGTCCCGGGGATTGGACTCATATATACCAATCTTGTGACAGGCATTCCGGCCATCTTTGGACACTTTGTGACAAACTTGCCAGCATTTCATCGGGTGCTGGTCTTTGTTTGCGTAAAATCTGTTCAAGTTCCCTATGTCAGCGAAAGTGAACGATTGCTTCTTAGTAGGGTCGGACCAAAGGAGTATGGCATGTTTCGTTGCATCGTGAGGTATGGTTACAAGGATTTACAGCAAGAGAACTACAACTTCGAAGACAGTTTGGTTGCTGGAATACTGCAATTTGTGGAAACTGAAGACAGTGATTGCTCGAAGCCAGTAAGTATATCATCCGGAGAGACTGGAAACCAGCGAATCCAGGCCTCTAGTGCTCGAGATCTCTCTTCGCTGGATTTGTATCATGAAATTAGCACGCAATCTCAGTGCGACATCGGAGGAACGTCATCAGATATCAACCATTCGGAAGTTTTTCCTCTAAAAGACGAGACGCTTCGGATATTAAAGGCTAAAGAATCTGGAGTTGCTTATATTCTGGGGCACTCTAACGCGAAGGCGAAGAAATCCTCTCCCATTTTGAAGAAACTAGCCATAGATGTCGCGTATGCTTTCCTGAACAAAAATTGCAGAGACCCTGATGATGTGCTAAATGTGCCTCACACTTCTTTGCTGGAAGTTGGTATGGTTTACTATATCTAGTTTCCACTCTGGCAAATAAAGGTTGGCCACAGATCCTGGGATCCAAGACGAAGTAAAATCCGAGGAGCTCAGGGGCTTGACCGACACTGACAAAGTTAAGAAAATCAAGACGAGGAAATCTGAAAGCAGGAAGCTTGTCGGAAGTTAAAAGTGGTCACAGGTTAAAGTACAAATGAATGCTCTTGTAAATGAGAATTTAAAAGGGGTTTCGTTATTGGAAAAATAGAATACGGAAGCGCAGGAGCTGACGTATTTTTATAATGTGTGCATGCTGATATGCCTTCTTTTTTTCAAACTGAAATCAAGGCTCAGCTCACATAAAGGCGAAATTGCTTTGCCAATTTCCATGCACTTCTTATTCGAGGACCAAAATACATATAATGAAGTTTGTTGGAACAGATAAAGGTGTTGTTAAAGAAACCAACTCAACAAAGCCAGCCTAAGTATCACTGCATCCTGATTCCTAACTCCCAAGCGTGACTTTATCGTATAATTAGAACAGATAAAGGTGTTGTTGGAAGTTTATTTGTAAAAGAAATTAAGTGTGTTTTTTCTTGTCTCACATAAGATAGTTGGGAGGAGGTGGACCAATTAATAAGTATGAAGTTTTTTTAGTGTATTTAAAGAAAAATGTTGGGTGTGGACTAGATCTTACCATACCCGCATATGGGTAGACGGTTATTAAGTGCAATAACATTTTTATTTAATTTAATTCCGTACAGTTATCTTATTAACATTTATTAGTTTAAAGGTTGTTTTTTTGCTTATTAAGTAGTTTTGGAAATTATGGAAATTCGGAATTTTATTCATTAAAAAATAGTTTTTATTATTCTAAATTTTTAAAGTGTCTTTCCATGACAACCAACCTTTAGAAATTATACTCGTTCAGATTGTTCATTTTGCAACTTCTTTTGGACAGATACATTAGTTCATTTTACAACTTCATTCAAAGGGGGACTTTTGTAAGAGTTGTTCATGTTCTTTAAAACTGTTATATATATATATCGGTTTTTTTTTTCATTGAACTAGTATGAAATCATTTTTTGAGTCCTCTTTCCAACACTACAGTTATTATTTCAATTGTTTCTTAAAGAGAGCCTCAGAAAATACTAGAGTTGTTATTTAGTATTCTGATTTGAAACTTTGTTTTATTCTGCAATCTTTCGCAAAGAGTTGTCTATATTCTTTTAAGACCAATATGTATGTATGTATGTATATATGTATGTATGTTAGTATGAAATCATTTTTGAGTCATCTTTCCAAAATTACAGTTATTATTTAATTGTTTCCTAGAAAAATTCTGGGAAATATTAGAATTATTATCTAATATTCTCATACGAGATTTTGTTGTATCCTAAAGAAAATTCACAAGTGACTATTAGCAGTATCGTGGGGAAAATAAATCCTTAAAAAAAATTATATCACACCTCAAAATTTAACTTGATTGCTTTAACGATTCGATTTTATTATTCTACCCAATTCAAAACTATATTTTCCAAACAAGTGTTTCCAAACCTAAGGAAGGAATGATCTTGGCAAAAGCGCTAAGCATTCGCTACAAAATTCTACATTAGAACGGTAACTTTGTGTTCGATACGATAACAATAACGCAAATCAACCGGAATCTCAACACGAGAGAGACTATAAAACAAAGACAAAGGGAGAAGAAACCTCCAACATAAGTATTGTAGCAACATGAAATTACAAGTTGGGAAAAAAAAAGAATATGGAAGTTGCACTTGATGGTCGATCTAACTAGTCATGTCAATTGCGGAGTAGTAATCTTGGCTGTAATAATGAAAATTCAATGCGAAGGAGGAAAACACATAAAACATGTAAGGCCGTTCGGTGCTTGTGGTCCACAAATAAAATGGACACGAGAGCAAAAAGGTGGTCCCGGCGGGGCTCGAACCCGCGACCTTCGGCTCATAAGACCAACGCTCTAACCAACTGAGCTACGGGACCGCTTGTTATGGGTTTTGACTCAATTTATTATTTATAATATATTTCTTGTGTCGCGAGTTTCGCTCTCAACTCTCTCGAATTGACTGCATGCGGGCATCTCGAGTCGACCGATTAGTGGCGTCTCTCTCCTCTTCTTGGTGGACAAGGGGACACGTCCTGCCGCCTTCGTAAATTGTTTGTGACGAGCAAGTAATCGAACTTAAACGCATTCCTCACCCAACTTTTAGCATGATCAACTCTCTGCTCCAACGTTTCGACTGGAGAAACTATCTGTTTATGGATCACAGCACATGATCAGTTCCTCCCCTCTTCCATTTCTTTGGATTAAATCCGATTCTGGGCATCGATTTTCGTAGCGTTCCAGTAATTTCCTCCTCCAACTTGTTTCTCCATAATCGAACCCTCTTAACTCTCTCAATTTGCACGATAAAAATCTTTCCGTCCCCAATCGTTCCTAACACCGCACCGCGCTCGTCGCACGATCTTTCGGCTTTAGCTAGTGGGGACCAGTATCTTAAAGCTAGAGTCCTGAATTGAGAAAAGAAAGAAACCTAACATTTAAGATACAGTAAAGAATATTGGCCGCACTGACCAAGATGGAATGGTTTGGGGCAATCCGCGCGTTCGTCGAAACAATAAAGAAAGGGGCACCATGCAGAGTCAGACTGCACATGGATCTTTCATGGCGACTAGAAAAATGCTGAAAAAGACATGCAAGAGAACGAGAGGAAGAGCTCGATTACTTTAGAGCAGGAAAATACGTCGGTGGTATTACTGGGCTTCCCACTCACTGAGTCACTCCTCACTTTTTCTCTGTGCGTATACACATGACGAGTCCACACATAAAGCGCCAGACAATGCAGCAACAGATTCCAATTAAAGCTTAAATCGAAGACAAACTTCACGACGCGTGCATGCCTTCGTAATGAAGATTCAAACCCAGAGATCAAGAACGCATCTTTTCCTTTCCATATGCTTCATCCATGTTCTATTCCACAATTCGGGTTTTACATAATGGCATCGTTCATTGCTTAATTTATCTACAAAATCTATTTAAGCCCACAGGGCGAGGATGGACATAGATGCAGAACCAAGAGTAAGAGCAACAAATGATGCCTTCTTCAACCACGGCCCAGATGAATCCATCAACTTGTTATGGAAAAAATCCACCGCTATGAGATCTACAAGTGCCATGTATATGAGTATACCGGATGACAGAGATCCCAACAGGCCCTCCATAATCAAAGCGTTAGCACTACTGTCGTCGTAACCCGTCACTGAGAACACGATCATCCCCAGTATTATCCCCACTGGAGTCGTCACTGAGAACATGAAGCACATGTAGGCTGTTGTCCCCAAGTTGAAACCCGCCTGTCATTAGTATAAGTCCGTAAATCAATTAGATAATATGATTGATCAACTGATACATGCAATGCGAGATCAAATGTCATGCAACTGTATCTAGAACTATCTGCAGGATCAGGACTCACATAAGTAAAATAACAAATCAGACCAAATGCATACTGAGCATTAAACAGAACAAGGCAAATTCCAGGAATGGAGCATGCGGCATCTCTAATTATTGGGCGATATTGGACTGGATCCACAAGAAAGTTGATTAAAATGCAGAGATAAGGGCCGGCCTTGCGCCACCACTTCGAAAGGACAAAGAAGCACCGATGACAAGTGGACTACTCTACTGATTCAAGCTTTATCAACACTCAAGGAAGTTACTAACTGTAAGTTTTGCCAAAAAAGGTAAAGAGTTGCCATCAGTCATTCATAATTACCAATCAGGAATGAAAAAGTATCATCATTTGCATGAGTTTCGCTATGAGAAGAGGACCTGTGATGGTTCCATTCAAAAAGAACAAATAAATAAAAACTTCCAAACTCACAGACGACAGTGAGGTCTGTGTATCTACATCATGAGGAGAGACAGCTATAGATTTGGAGTGAGTGGACTATCGTCGATGGCGTCGAGCAAAGGAGAAGTTCCTGACTTTGCTTGTGGTCCGCAGGGTTCCAAATTGATGACATCAATATAATAATCCACACACACTTCCCCACTCGGGAACTAGCGAAGGCTATATAACCCAACTTCCAATTCCACTTGATAACTCAATTGGGAATACAAGCAATTGAAACAATGGATTCATCCCCATTCATACGACTCGCCCGAGTCGGTGTTCTCCACTCTTCACGACAAATCATCAAACATTTGGCGATCATTCCATTGTACAATCAACTATACGAGAAGTGGAAGTACTAGCCCTCACAGAGATTCCGCATGACAAGGATCACATCTCCCATCCTTACCAAATAGCAAGAATTCACTAACTCTATTAGTAGTACCTTCCATAATCAGCTGCGAATTATTTCAAGACAATCCATAGCTAATCACACCACCGCTGGACGAAGAAGGAAAACAATAAACAAGTGGGCACAGAGCCCCTGAAAGTGAATTCCACACAGATTTAACCAAACAATCGGCTAATAAATTCCCACGAGTCGAAGGATCCAAACAAGAGAAATTAGCAACTGAGAAGCAAAGAGAAAGCGAGAATTTTGACCCACCCACCTGAGCAATGCAACCGCCGAGACCCATGCCTTCGAAAATCTGGTGAAACGCCAAGGCGGCGACGAGAGGCTTAATCGTGCATTGGTTCTGAGACATGCCCATCGTGACCCCAATTATCACCGAGTGGAATATTATCCCGATCTCCAGCACCTGCGACACCAACCTCTGCTTCAGCTTCAGCAATTCCTCGGCCTGATCGACGCCGCAACTGGCCCCGACGTCGCCCGATTCGACGACCCCAAGCTCGGCCAGCTTCTTCTCCTCGTGGGTCCCGATGGGCTTGTACGGAGCCTGGTGGCCGTGCTCCACGTGGGAGCTGGCGGTGATGTCGACGAGGAGGGCGAGGAGGGCGCCGCAGAGGGTGACGAGGCCGGCGAAGGGGAAGTCCCTCCAGGGGTGGCGGGAGGCGACGGCGCAGTCGGAGAGGGCGTCGTAGGCGTCGGGGAGGACGTGGACGAGGGAGGTGGAGAGGATGACGCCGGCGGCGAAGCACTTGATGACGAGGACGGCCTTGTCGTAGGCGGGCTTGCCCTGGAAGTAGCGGGCCAGGAGGACCGGGGAGGAGATGCCGACGACGCTGGTGACGAAGATGACGAGGATGGATACGAGCTTGAGATGGGTCGCCGCCGCGCTGTTCCGGCAAGCCAGGGCCCGCGCCGCGTCGGTCACGCACCTCCCCATATCTCCCTCCTCCTCCTCCTCCTCCACCTCCTCCTTCTCCTACCGCTTCTGCTGGAACTGCAAGTCTGCAAGGTTCAGCTACCGTTCAAATCTGCTTCCTGCTGCTGCTGCTGAACTTCCGGTCTCCTTCTCCTCCTTCGTCTTCCTCGTCTTCTTCGCCGGCGGCCCAGTCAGTGACGGCTCGTGAATGTGTGTCTTGTCGGTTCCTGTTTCGTGGCGGACTTTGCATAGATCTTATGGTGCGGAGGAGATGGTGGAGACGATGAGAAACCGGGGTGGGACCCTCTTGCATTTAAGAAGCTGCTTTAAGTTACTGACATGTGAAAAAAATGGAAAGGTTTCGAGGATGAAAAATTCATTCGGTAAGATTGTTAAAACTCAGTGATAAAGTGCAATTAAGATTTAAATTCATAAAAAAAAAATATAATTAAATTCATAAAATTTATCAAATTGGTCGAATCCTAAAATTTATCAAACAGGAGCTTCATATTTTATGAGGCGGTCAATTCTTTTTAAAATTTTTTTAAAAAAATTGATTAAAATAACATTTATAATTTCCTAGGATTCAACGAGGGGGGGCGCGGCATCGACGAGGACAGCAGAATCGTGGAGGCTCCATAATAAGAGCTAGTGCTGCCTTCGTCTGATTTCCAACTTCGTCTGATTTGATTGATGGAAGCGTTTCTCGGGTGGAAAAGTCGTCATTCAGCAATTATGGCGGAAAAGCTGGGCCCTTTCCCATTCACCACATTTCCCCGGGATGCCAACCCCGTCCGTTTTTTCCAACTCGGAAGTTTGGCGAACTTTCAGAGCCTCTTGCGCTTCTTTCTTCCTCGCTTTCGACTCTTCTATCCTATGGAATTACAGACATGGAAATCGGAGAGTCCCTGGGGATTGGTATTTCGAAAAACTCTCAGTCTCTCTCTCGAGCCGACCAATGAAAAATAAGAAATCGCCTTCCACGGAAATATTTAGAATAAATTATAGTCGATGATTAAAATATATTTCATTCAATAATTATCTCAAACAATACTAGCAACTTATTTTTAGGAAAATATTAACGATGGAGCCTTTGCTATCGTGCGATCATTTTTTACCTACTTAGTCCAAATAGTGAGTGTTTATACATACATAGGAACGATGATATAAATGGTCCATAAACTTTGACTAAATATGTAATATGATTTGTGAATTTTCAATTTATTTAATGGGATTTCTTAACTTTAGCCAAATATGCAATGTCATCCCTCATAATCCCTGAACTTTTAATTTGTTTAATTTAATATTTTCATATAGTCTAAAGACTAGTTTGAACAATTAGTAAAAAATCAGGAAACACATTGAATAAATTAAAAATTCAGAGATGAAATTGCACATTAATTAAAGAAAGAAGGTCCTGAACTTTTACTTTCTCTCATTAACGGTGCATTTGAAACTTTTTTAGGTATTTGATCAACTCCTATTGACCATACTAGATTCGATCAACCAATTTGATCCGGTTTCCAGGTGGGCAAAAAGAACCGGTGGATGAAAGCGTAAAATTGCTTTTGCTAGTTGTCCTTTCAAAACTTTTGTTGTTTGTTTTTATGTTTTTTTTTTTTTTTTTTTTTTTTTCCGGTCATAAAACTACTGAAAACAAAAGAGCCCATAAGAGGAGCGTCATTACAAAGCTGAGCCCATAGGGCTTGAGGCGGGTAAGTTCCGTGCGAGGGTTATTTTTCCTTTGGGCTTGAGCAGTTGATGCACTGGCTTTAGCAGTAAGAATAACTAAATCTGGCCGAATCCTTTTATTAATGGGTCATTTTGTACTTGTGCTAGTTGATCGTGGATATGCCTTTCCCCTTATCTCTTGCCATGGGCTTCTCGTTTGGAAACTCTGGCTCGTCACCCACCCACATTTTGGGGCCAAGTGCCTAACGCATCTGCACATGCATGAATAAATAATGCTTAATTTATTTGTTTAAAGTTGCCCGGTTCACCCAAAAAAAAAAAAAAAAAGTGGCTGAGAATTTGTGTTGTGACCGAAAGATTAGGGCTTTTTAGTTTTTACAGTTTTTAAGAAATTAAAATATAATAATAAATAATAAATCGGTTTGATTCGGGTGTTTTGGATTGATGGTTCCACACGTAGAATTAGGAATCAAACCAAAAATCACCGTTTCCAATATTTTGAAATTGGATATCTAACCCATGCTCCTGAGAATGCCCAGAACCAATTCATTCAGTTCGGTTCGATCTAGGCAGCTCATATTGCTCACACATGCTATCAAGTTTTGACAATCTTTTTAAATCTCACACAAGCCAAATAAATTGAAAATACACGAATATGTGTTGCTAGAAATGACATTGCATTCGAATTAAGTTGGGAAAATTATCTAAAAAATCATACATTTATTGTACTTTTATCAATCAAGTCATAAACATTCTTACATTTTGTCAATTAAATCAATCTAGCCAATTTAGATAGGAAGTTGCCGACATAAATGCCGATTGTCCTACGTAGCACGGTTAGGGCTAATGTAAACACTTTTTGATAATGTTTTTTGGAACTTTTTATATTTTTCTATTATTTTTTTCTTTTTCCTTCTTCATCCACCAGCCGTCGGGCCTAAGCAATGGTTGGCGATCAGCCAAAGGCAACTACTGGCGAGGGTTGGTCTCGGGCAAGGCTTGCCTTTGTTGGCCTTTAACAAGACTCAATCTCATTGGATTTGGGTGAGGTCAAGCCATGATGGCCTCACCCAAATTTAGGTGAGGGCTGCATTACCCTCATCCCTATGGCCAATGACCTCGTCAGCCACAATAAATAAATAAAAAAGAAAAAAAAGAAAAAAAAAGAAAAGAAAGTAAGGAAAAAAGAAGAAAAGAAAATTTTTTAAAAACTATTTATATCAACACTTGCCGTATGATGTAAGATGCCCAATGTTAACGTTGACGATTTTCGGTTAAAATTGATTGAATGAATTCAATTAGCAAAATATAAAAATTTTATGACTCAATTAGCGTAATAAAAATGTCCAGCACTAAATCAAAGCTCTGAAGTGGATTCTCAGATATTTAAAGAGGATAATAGACGTGGATATAGTGTATCGAAGGAACAAAAATGGCGTTGAGATCACTGGTTATGTGGATTTAGATCACGCTAGTGACTTGGATGATTGCAGGTCTTTAGCAGGGTACATATTTACACTAATAGGTGGTGTAGTGAGTTGGAAAGCATCCTTATAAGATCACATTGCCTTATCTTCAACTGAGACAAAAGACATGGCACTAACCTTTATAGTAAAGGAGGTGATATGATTATGAAATTTCCTTTCAGACTTTGGGCTAGATTAGAAAAGTGTTGATATACATTGCGATAATCAAGATGCAACATTTTTGGCATATAATCCACTTTATCATGAGCAAACGAAGCATATTAATGTCAGGTACCATTTTCAGATGTCTTAGCTAAAAATAATGTCATTATAAAAAAGATTGCAACAATAGACATGATGACACTATTCATTTGGCGAAGCTCAAGCTTTGCTTGAGCTCAATTGGTATCGGTGGAGAGCGAGGGCCTATTGGTGCATTGAGAGAGCAACATAGATGGTGATTATTATAATTTGGCTTCAAATGTCGAGTCAAGGTGGAAAATTGTTAAAATAATGTCTGGAGTTTACATCTAAATTGATATTGATGTGCGGCTGTAAAAGTGAAATAGACAATTTTCCTGCATTCAATCTGGACAAAGACCAACGCGTGTGCGGCTTGAACTCGTCTTTCGTGGTCATGCAGCGAGGAAGCACGCAATTGAAGAAATGGGATGAGGGTGCATTCAAGCAAGACCCGCCCATTTTTGGGCCGGAGGATAAGGTGGGTTGGGTTCATAAACGCATTTGCAAGGCCCAGTAAGCTCTGGATCATCTTGATAGGGCTTCCCCCATCTACGACATGCTATTCAATCTCCTTTTCTCAACTATTTCAGTTATCAAGTTTCGAGCATTCACTACAGTTCCATAATTTAGAATCGCATCAAAGACCAAAATCCAATGATTAATCTTGGGCCATGCTTTTTCTACTCCTCATTCAGCTCAAACATTTTTTTAAGAAGGCTTAGACACTTTAGTTTTTTGTATTTTGACTATGCTATCCCTTGTAGAGCCCACCACTTCTAGTACAATTTTATAACAGTGATTTTTTTAAAATTATTTGGCGAACGCTTTTTATTTTGTTTCTTCTTCCTTTTTTTTTTTTTTTTTCCGGGTCTCACTTTCCTTCTTCTTTTTTTCCACTCCTTTGACATCTTAGTCTTTACTTCTTCAAATATATTTTCTCTCTTGCAAGTCATTCTTTTCTTTCTACACCTCCCACTCATTTTTTCTTCTTCTTCTTCCACAAATCCCGTCATCCTCTGTTTTCTATCTATGATGCCAATTGTAATATATGGGCTTTAAAAAAAATAAAAGGAAAAGAAAGGGTTGAAAAGTCAAAAAAGGAAGTTGAAGGAGAACTGTGGAACCTTTGGCTATGTTTTAAAAAGATAGAGAGAGGGAGAGAAAGAGAAGAGCACGGGCAGAAGCAGAGGAAAGCAAGAAACAGGGGAGAAAGAGAAAGAAGAGAAAGGAAAAAGGGAAAAAGGGAAAAATTTTGGTGCACTCGTGATCCGAATGCCTCATCAAGCCGACTCCCATAAGAAATCGAAGCTTTTAATCACCTACTTGAAGCAATTGCCGCAATTAGGGCTCGAAATTCGGATTTCTTGGATATTTATGTGGTGAAACCCGATTTTTGAGTTGTTGAGCTGTATATTTTCATAGAAATGGTAGTTGGGATGTTGTGAAGCTACAGCATCTTACGGATCGTGATTTGAGCTTGTGGTTTGTCCGGAACGAAATTTTAAAGTTGGGGGCGCAATCTGGAACTGTAGCAAACAGTAGCTTCGAGCTTGTTCTTTTGTTGTTTTGGTACTGTTTTGGGGTGGCTGAGTTGAGGTTGTTGTTGTACGTTAAGAGAGCTTTCTAAAGACTGTAAGACGGCTTGAAACGGAATTTTGTGGAGGAAGTTATGGCGTGACAAAGTTGGCGCATGGGCTGTGCCTAGCGGAAAATGATGGGTTTCCCCTAAATGTGAGCTTTTGTGGCGCATAGGTGTCGTTTTATCGACTAATAGGCCTAGTATAGACGAGTCGTTATAAGAATATCCTTTTTACTCGGCCTTTTGATATTGTTTTTCCGTTAATTGTTAGGGATTCGAGTATGTGGTTCGAGTATGCGTCGTAGTTGATTTTTGGCTTTTCCCAGGTGAGTGACACTATTTCTTCTTTGTATTTTAAACTCATGTTTTGAGAAACGCGGTGGATTATATATTCTATGAGTTGATAAAAAGTATATTTTGTTGCATAAAACAGGATCGAGCTATTACTGCCATTTTTGTTGTTTAAAGGGAGTTATATTTCGACTTCGATTTAAATGGTTATTTGAAAAAGGATTTGTGAAATTCTTTATGAAAGAATCTTAAAATGTTTTGGAGAATGCTTTGATATTTATATATCAAATTTTGAGTTGTGATATGATTTTTTTTCTGATGTTGGATTACTGGATATTGTGATTGATGGTTGGTGCTCAATGTTTCTGTGGACCTTGCGGGATGTGTGGGTATGTGCATACTAATCTAGGATATCCTTGTGGGCCGAGCCACCGGCTAATAATAGGTGGAGACCTTGCCAAGGGGGGAATCTTGGTCGTCTTGTCACGGGCGTTACACATGGCTATGGTTAGACATTTGAGCATGAATTAGTCAATGGAGTGGATCATTGACGTGTGATTTGAGTTTGGTTGATGGAATGGACCATCGATGTGATTTGATGAGATTAATCAATGGAATAGACCATTGATACATGTTTTATGAGATTGACTAATGGACTGGACCCTTGGTATGTTCAGCATTTGAGTTATGATTATGTATTATGATAAAGTGAGTTATGATTGTGTTTTAAACATGCATAGCGATTTTTCGATCCGCTTAGAAGAAATGTGTTACTCACTGAGTCGTGGTAGCTCACTCCTGTCACTTACTTATTTTTTTTAGGTTCTTCAGCGAGTCGCGAGTAGGCGTGAGCATTCGTTCGGGGAGGACTTTTGTGGTGGAAATTTTTTGGTATGACTTGTGCATAGTTGATACGTTTATAAGTTAGTCTTTGTAGCAGATGTATGTTTTGGTTCGGTGGATTGTAGAAATACTCTGATATTGTAACCAAGTACCATTTTTGCCATACATACATATGAATATCAAGAGAAAGAAAAGATCTCTCCACCATGTGTAGGCATAAAAGTCGAGGGCAATACACAAGTTGTGTTCTTTTAGGTAATATGAAGCAGGATTTGAATTAGTGATTTAATTTGATTGTAGATGTAGGAGATATTTGTGGAAGAAGAAGAAGTAGTGGGACGCTTAGATAGAAGAGAATGGCCTGCAAGAGAGAAAATAGTGAAATGATTTACAAGACATCAAAGGCGTGGAAAGAAAGAAGAAGGAAAGTGAGATCCACATGGAAGAAAAAGAAGCTTTGACGACATAATTAGAAAAAAAATCAAGGTGTGGAAAGAAAGAAGAAGAAGGAAAGCGAGATCCACATGGAAAAAAAAGAAGCTTTGACGACATAATTAAGAAAAAAATCACTTGTGTAAAGTTATATTAGGTTTCACAATGGATAGTATGGCCAAAATATTCCAAAAACAAAGGAAGTGTCGAAGTCAAAAGATGAGTGAAAAAAGTGCCGCCCTTAATCGCTAGTAACTCTTCTAGATAAGGTATCATTACCGGTTGATTCCACGCGCTTAATTGATGAAATGTCTTTCACAAGTTTTTAAGTTTCGCACGCAAATTAACAAGACTGCGCATAAAAACTAATCGAACTGGTGAGAAGATAATGCCTAAAAACAACACTTACGATTAGATAATTCGAGGCAAGCCCATAGATGTGTTTTGAACTGGGGACCGTCAATTTCACCCGGAAGGCAAGGAATAAGGATGGGAGTCCGAGAACTTCTTTAATTGTGATGGGCCAAGTTCGTAATGTAAGCTCTCAATCCATGAAGATTGCGACTTTAGACCAACAAATTCCCCATGAGATCCAACTTAGCCCATCTTGAAAAAATTAGTCGATTCGAAAACAGCGAGGTTAGAAGCTTTCTTATTTAATTTTTAGAGGAACCCAACTTGGTATTTAGGAAGTTGAGAGCAAGGGAGACGTGTATCCTAGCAAGTTGTCCGTGTAGAAAGTAGAGAAAAGAAAGAATATTCATCTAACCATGTCTAACCTTACGACAAATTCCTGGGTTCCTCTCAAAAATCACTATCATCATTCATTGCGATTATGTACGATTATGGAATTAATGTGTATATATTTTACATAATTTGCGTGTTCACTGGGTGGTATTGACGCTGATGTTTTGTTCGTGAAGTTTTTATATCCAGGACACACTAATCGATGGACCTGCATGATTTAGACCTCCCATCCACATAAGTCAGCGATGCAGGAATCAACCTCTAATTGTTGCCATGCCGGCAGCTCGCACTATTGATCACTGAGAAAGATCCCGAAAACCCAGAAAAGTCCGGGCAACCGCGAATCACGAACCCCTAAGTTTGCTGCAATTAGCATCGTTTTCATTTGCCCATTGCGCACTAGCGATGCCATTCAAAGCGTCACCAGCGTTTCCATCATTATTATCACTCTAATCATCGTCGAGACAAACGACAAGTGACCCTAATTATTTCTCGAAGGCGCCTCTGAAGCACGAAAAAGTATCGGACAAGACAGCTCGGAGAGAGTTCCCATCCATGGCAGGAGAACAATCGATCCTGCCTTACCTAATCTCCGTATTATTGATGACTCGAGAGCCTCCAACCAACTTTGATTTGTCTCTTTTACTCTTGAACTGGAAAGCAATGGCTATTGGAGAATCATTATTGCCCCTTGAATTTAGCCCACGTCTTCCATAAATAATTTCAAAAGACGCATCGGGTGTGCTCTTTCTTACATGAAAATGCATATCAACTTGGCCTAAAAGTTCGAAAGGCCTCTTCATCTTCATTCACGTTGCTTTTTGTTTTTGTTTCCTTCATTTGGATAGAGTTTCAGTCTTGGAGAATTGAGAGGACCAGGTTCTCAAATTTGTAGTGTCCCGAAAGTTACAATTTCCCAAGTGAGGACAAGGGAACAAAAAACATCTTGGACCACGAAGGAGGAGGGGGCTACATTGGTCCATACGTACATAGATTGGTGCACAAAGTGGAGGTTTCGAACAGAGACATTAGATGGTAGCACCCAATTAAGGAAATCTATATTCAGATTGTGCATCGACCATGTGAAAGGAACAATAAAAGGAACGGCATCATGCGTGCATGAGGTGGGGGCCCTAGGGTTTTTGGCTCGTACTTGGAAACCACTATAAGATGTACAGACCATATATGACGTTTCCGGAAATACGCGGCATCAAATTGTCTTGTTCATATTAGCCTAATCACGTTCTCAACATAAAATGGGATGTCACCATACTATTGATATTTCTTGAGAGGTTTAATCGATATCTACGTGTTTCATTCGATAATCTCATGAACCAAGTCGAATTTCAAAACTGAAGTTCTAAATTTAATGTACACCATGCTCATTAGACATCATTGGCCAAGGCTGTGGATGGCTGTCTCGGTCATCTTGTGGCCGAGCCCTACATGTCTTTCTTTTAGGGTTGTACTTATACCTCTCTAGGGTCTACAAAAAGGGCTCTTGTTGGGGGGCTCATTGCGATCTCATGTAAGCTGCTTGGCTCCTCATTGTTCAAGGCCTTGATGCACCACAAGTCTTCAAGGCATTTCCAATCTGGGATGTGAAGCCTCACTTCGTCTCTTGCTCCGATTTCCGTGACCACAAGCTTGCAGTCCTCGGACTTGCGAGCCATGTTCCGCACGAATTGGCACAGGGTCCGAACCAGCTGAGCTGAGGACTTACCCTCACAGTGCACTCCGTACATGAAGTAAAATCCAAATGGGTCGACAAAATCCGGTATCGCCGGGATCTTAAAGCATGGAAAGAATCGATCCATCAACCTACAACTCTTGGTGTATATCCAGCACGACAAGGGTGCTCTCCCTTGCACCCTAAGCTTGAACACCTCTGCACTGTTCCATACACTAACCATGGCCCAGTTCCTTGGACCTCGCCAGTACTCTAAGCCAGTCGATACGCCATCATATCTGATGTCTTCCCATGCTTCACCTTTGTAGTAAGCCACCCATGTGCCCAGACTCAGCCTGTTCTCGAGTATATTATCAATGTCTCTGGGGAAGAACTCGGCTGAGCTCATGAACTTCCGGTACAACAGCTCGGCTTCTTTGGTCCCGAGCTTCTTTATTTCGACATGCGAAGGCAAGTGAAGAGCCCTGTAGGGGCTAACAGGGTTCACGAGTATAGCAGGAGTCCGGAACTTGACATAGCCGAGGCCATCAACGAAGAGCTTGACGGAGGCTTTGTTCTCCTTGTCGGTGGCCATGTATGCGAACTCGACGTGGTTGGAGACGAACCATTGTTCCAGAGAGCGCACCAACCTCGAACCGATCCCTTGGCGACGATGGAGGGGGGAGACCCTCAGGCCTAGTATGTAGCCCACCCTGGCTAAACCTGAGTTCCCATGAGGCCTCGCCATTGTCACCAACTTTATAGAGCCTTGGATGACACCAACCAATTCATTGTCCGACTCAGCCACCTAACATATCAGAATACCCACTTACGAATGTCAGCTCTTGGATAAGACATAAATAAAAAAGAAAAGCAGATCATCATTCATCATCGAATGGAGAAATGATGCGCTCATTATAAGGATTTGTTTTTACCAGCATGTAGAAAGATGGACTATTCCGGATCCTACAGATGGGGTCACCCAAGGTGTCAGTGAAGAGAAAGACGCGATCAGCTGGCCCTACAATCTCACACCCTCGCTCGAGCTCTTCCACGCGAGCGCGATCTTTTTCACCATCGTAGCTTCGTATCTTGAGTTCGTTGTACGGCCCTTGAACCATTGTATTGATCAATGAAAGGGGGCTCTGTGATGGTACTGCTAGGTGTACTTGCGCTGGATTATGCAAAGAGAGGGCGGAGGGAGGGAGATTAAATAATAAGATGAGAAAGAAACAAACTTCAGGAGAGATAAAATGCCAGTGATTGTGTATTGCACTTGGAGGGAAGGGGAGAGAGCTTTTGGCAATGATTTATACTGGAGAGGAAGGACAGGGAGGAATGGAGGGAGGGAGGATTGTGTTTTCTATCATCATCAAACCTAGCTAGCGAGGGGTTTTGATGACTTGACTTACCATGATGATAATATCTAAAAGCAACTTAAAAAAGTATATGATTTTCTACACAGAGGTTTACTTATGTTAAATATATAAAAAAAAAAAAAAAAACTCCTAAAGAAATGCCATTATATCGACCCGATCCATTTTAAATGAAGCCAAACCCAAAAGAAATACCGAACTTAACCACATACAATGATGATTATTTTGAAATGAATCTCATTTACATGTACAATCAGGGGACCTCATTCATTTGATGTAAAACTTGGGACATCATAATCTCCTTCATTAAAACCGCTAACATTCGTCATCATTATTAAACCTATACCACCTAACGATACTATCTCCTTTGGAATCTTAATCCAATTCATTCTCATCCCATCGGCATCCTAAAAGCCTGCCGGTAGCTACATGCAATTTGAGCTTTCTCACTTGGGTAATCACTTTCCGTTCTCATCGAATCGAATCGTTACCTGCTTAGACATAGAAACCATACACATACTCCTGCGAATCAATTTTTCCATTGTACGTCTAAAGATCATCATTGTCCATTGGCATCTGATAACAATATTCCTAGACAACAAAAAGGTGATTGATAATGAGGGAACGTGTGCTTTTGTCTTCTAGCATCCGGCCATCATTAGCTTAATTAAGCCCATCCACGTTGGGATCACCTCAGCCTCACGACACCGGGCACGCCGGGGCGTGCGCGTTGGTGGCTAACCCATGATTCCCTTCCCCATAACCATTGAAAACTCAAGAAATCAAAGGCAGCGAAGTGGAAATCCATCGATTATATTTCCCATATCCAATTTTGTCCTACATGGTAGATGGGATACGTACCCATCCATGGACGGACTCCATATGTTTCGGCGCACATAAAATATCTCCTCCGGATATACGACGCTAGACTAGATTACGGCTTTCTAACCAGATATTCATACTCAATTCTTTTTGGTCGGTTAAAAAAAAAAAGTTTGGTCGGTAGATATTCATACTCAATTCACGAGGCGACATTTAGCTTGTGGTTCCGAAGGATGGGATTCTCTTCCACCAGAACGAAGGACCTTAGATTATATTATGTCGATGGGGGCAAAGCTACGTGTATCTTAGCAGGAGCTGCCAATGATTAAGTGCTAAGTTAATCAATCGAGTTTAAGAGGCTTAGGCCAATTGCTAGTCCACGGCTCTCTTTTGCAATTTTAAAATCGGCCCTTGGTTTAAAGAAAAAGGGGCGAGCCCCTTTCGCTTTCAGGGTACACTGAGCGTCTTTGATTAGGTGGCCCATTAGTGTATCTTGATTTGCCTGCTGCTGCAGCTTTGCCTTTGGGGGGTTGGTCCCGCTCGACACTTAGATTATGAAAGCGAAAGTCATTAATCCCATTATTTCGATGCCCTCTTAGCTTTCCATTTGAGAAAGAACAATATACCATTGAATCTAACCCTCTTTTTTTTCCACAAAACGTGCTTTCGTGCAACGTGGAATCGACTGAGCACCCATGTATTTGTTCATTGATCCAGAGAGGCATCATTAGGAAAGGATGGAACTAGATTTGTTGCGGCATTCTTTAAACATAATGAGAGCATTTTCAATTGGAAACCACCTTTTCACCTAAGTTCAACTACCCTTGGTCTTTCTATTTAATAGAGATAGAACTGTTGCATAACCCTTAAAATAAATCAAGGTAGCCCGAATGCTGGCAACAAAAATTACATTGGAATCTTGCCTTTTGGTTTCAAAGCATCGGTTTCGAGGCTACACAAGGAGAGAGCATGAGAAGATGTTAATTTGATTTATAGTAATCGGTTTTAGGGTAGATAAGTTTTATATCTTGAACTTGCAACCTATCTTATTTGGGCTCAGTTCCCAATCATTGGAACCGGAAACTCACCATGTTGATCCTAAAACCGGTTTGCAATTTCAAGGGTTAATCCAGGAACTGGTTGAGGCTTTTCTTTCCTTGTGTTTCATTTTATTTTATTATATATAGAATACATGTGTCAAACATGAATACAATTCATTCTACTTGAGAGTAACTTATTCAATCCAACACATACATTGTATTTGAAAAAAAAATGGTAAAATACCTTACTTAGGGTTAGAGGTAAATCGGTTCAAAACCTGTTCAGTTTCAGTTTCTATCATAAAACTTAGGAATCGATCTTGCGGATTCTAGGTTCTAGATTCCTCTATAAAATTACCAGTTCAAAGTATAGAACTAGAAACCGAACCAATCAAGGTCGCCGACCCATGATTTCACTTTCATGAAGTGTATTAGAAAAAGGCACACGTATTCTCTCAGCACCTCACAAATACTCCATGTAACTTCGAGGGATCATAGCTTCGAAATATCTACAGATTCATGTGATACACATGCTGTCGAGATAACGATCTCATCGCCAACCCTCGAGCATAGATGGCGGCCTTCGTCCCAAAGAGAGATACGGCACCACGCGCTGCGAGTGCAGCTGGGCTTGGGATGTGGACTCCCCACAAAAGGACAAATTCCCACAAATCCCACCCAATCTCTCTCCCATCGCTCATTATCACCCATCATGTCTAGACAAAGATTTCACTCAACCTAATTCGTATACTAAAGTCGATCCAAAACCGTAAGCATATAGCGAGACCTACTTCTCTAATGATCTAGATTCAATTCAGCATGTGTACTAACTCGGTTCTCAACCCCGCCCACCTCTATCCCCTTGCAAAAAAGAGGTTATCAAACATCCTTCTTCACTTGGTTTCCCCTTCAAGGTAAAATAGGCAATTGAATTTCCGACTCAATCAATCTTTCGCGAATATATGCAGAAGATGGGATTCGAATAGGTAGTTTGAATATAAAAAATAAATATATGCCACGTCCAAACTAAAGGATTCGTCGCCGTGCGATATTTTTGAATTCCCACCTTCCCCTTCTCTTTGTGGCCAATCTTTAACCTACTTGGTTCCAACAACCCCACACCAGCACTTTCTTCACTAATCATAAGGCCTCCCATTCTTACCGGAAAAAGACACGTAAAAGACAGAAGCCCATTATGTGATACGCAGCCCCTTAGCCAATCGCCAAGTGTACCAGCATGGAAAGGAGAAATTCCCTTCTGGCCCCGGGACGAGCGAATCGGGACCCGGACGGCCTCCCACTATCTCCGAAAGGGCGAGAGTGACATCCTCTTCTCTTTGTCACTCAACTCATGAAAAGGAAAAGAGGCGATACACAGACGTTCGTGTTCTCCTAGTGCTCCGGGCAGCGTTCATTCTGTCGTCCGCGTTTTTTCCTTGCATGCATCATGTTGTCTGCACTGTGCTGCATGCTTTTCTCTAGACGATTTTGATTTATGCTAATGCTTCCACGTGGAAAAATTGCTGCTCAGTATTCTATTGCCTTATGCGTTTGTAAGGAAGAACCAATCGACGAACAAAAGATTGAACTTTTAGGGCGAAGGAATGAAATAGCATGTGTTGTCTGAAGCTTCCTCATGTGAGCGATACGATACACCAATTGTGTAGAGCAAAGGTGATGAAGCGCCACTAGTAGTGAGGTCTATCCTGTCCCTCGCATCAAATCTAGTTGGTAACTCATCATCCCCCCTTCTTCTTTTGTAATTGAATAGATAGATCTTTTGGCTCGATTGTGCAAGTACATGCGAACGAAAGCGGACGATAAATTCTCATCCATATGTGTCGTTAGTTGTACCCACATCTTGAAAGCTAGGCCCGGCGTGTATGAGGGCTTCGGGAGTTTGGAGGACCGTGATTGGTTGAACAAGGTTTTCTGGCGGATCCTATCTTTTTCCGAATCAAGACAGATCTCAAATCTCAACACCAAGTTCACTTGCCACAAGCGTGCATCCACAGTTCTTTGTCAACAATCATCCTTATCCTCACATGCCCAACATCATCAACTTTAGCCACACAATGCCACCTCGCATTGCTGGGAACATCTCCTTAACATTACGGTACCACCGAATCTCAACAGGCGGCGGATATAAAATAGATTGATGGCAATAACAAGTGGAAATGGCTTGGGTTCGTTTTCATTCGACAAATCCTTTGCGTAGATACATGGGAATTCCATTTTCATATGTCTATGAAGGACGTGGCCTGATCTGGTGCGCCGAATGATTCAGACTACCTGCTTCAACCCAACCTTACCAAAGTAAACAACACACCATAGTTCAAATCGGGGTTATCGAATGAAAAAGTTCTTCAGTGGAAAGAAGCTGATAACCCACCAAGATACCTGCAATCTGAGCAAGGAATATCTTGGGAAAAGCATCAGCATCCACAACTTCAAAGAGAGTTAAATAAAAGGGAAGAAGCAATCTTCAATCGAGCATTATATTTCTATTGTCCCAACATGTTTCGATGGCAATGAAAAGACACAATCAAATGAACAAATTAAAATGAAGGACGTGAACATTCCATAAGGGGGGAAAATCATGTCACTGAAGCATCTGTCCTATGAGCTTCAATTCCACGAGGTATCATTCCATATATATATATATATATACATACATGTATTTGCTAATCCAATTCCCAACTTATACACTCAATCAGCTGTAACATTAAGAATTCACATAAACAGATACTGCAGAAACTTCACATTAATGGAAGTTATGCATATATATGAGAGTATATGTACATGTCAAAATAATCGGATGTGACTACCACTGACTCTTAAATTATTGTGCGATCAAGTCCACCTTCACTACTTGTGCATTAGTAAATCTTAGCCCAATAGGTAGCGAGGGTTCTCAGAGTTGCTTTGGAGAGTTACTGCCTTGTTCAAATAGAAATTGTAGCGATCCAACCTCAGTGATCTTAACAATTGTAGCTTCATGTGACTTTGGTAATCCACACAACCAATTACCCTGTACACCACTACTAACTACATCCAAATTGTAAAAATAAACTTTTAATCTAGCATACCAGGGGCCAGGGAGAGAGCAGCCACAAATCCTAACGTGACAGCTTAGAGAGTGAGTTAACCATAAAAAAACCAACTGAAAATTTTTAGAATCTTTCTCAAACAACTTTTGTGAATATTAACAGTCAGTGCTCACTTATCGTTAAGGTCCTCTTCATTCTAGTATTTCTACTCCCATTGAGTCAGTCTACAAAAGGTTGACATCAACAGATGAATTTTGAAGCTTGTGAACACAGTGAGCACTCGTATATATTTCTCTAGTACATTCCTTTCCAAAGTTAGCACACACCCCCTTCATATGGCCCAAAAATGTAGCAAGAAACTCACTACTATCTAAACATTTTCCACAGAAACAGCCGAAAGCCTGTTACATGATGGTAACTCAATAAGGAACTACTTTTGCATTGATAAGTATTACCTTCTTGGTATGTGATGGGGCTCCTACCCTCGGGGGACAGAAATTGCCAAAGACAGGAGAACCATGCGGTGTGATAGCTTGCTTACTCTTGATCCACCGCAAGGTGTTCTCAAACTGGCTTAATAAGTATACACAATCTATCATTTATATTTTTCAAAGATTGTAAACCGCATTTACAGATCAGTGATTATGTCAATGGACAAACCATTCATCAAGTGGGTGTAACATAGACAGTCTCGGGTTCCCCCTACTCTATTGTCATTAAGTTTCTTCTGTCCTTTCCTCATGGCTCTTCAGAGGTTCCATTTGATAAGTCCTCACCTGCAACACCGGTTGACCCATTTGATAACCGATTTGAGCTGGTGGAATTTGAATAAGGGGAGTATGTGGAAGCAGGGCTGCCTCGTGAATACCGGTTTTGTGCTGCCGTGCTACTTCTTGCAGCCTTTAAGCGAGCCTTTCTGCCCTGAAAGGTGGAAAAAAGCTAGATAGTAAACAATTATGAACCTGATCATAAATGCCATAAAGCTATTCAACCTAAGATGCTCGACTAATAACTCACCCGAGCATTGAAACAAACAAAGCAATTCAAAGTAAGAGCCAATTCAGTGCATTCAGTTTACACCTAAGGCATATTCAGGAACAGAGTGTCACCTTGCCCATGCACTTCTCCAAATGAGGAGCAAACCTTCCAGCCATGATTGATCGTCCACAATTCATGCAGTCAAATATTTCATTGGCTACTGCCGGATGAGTCTGCCCAAAAATGTCAACCACATACTTGCTGTTTGTTTCACCACTATTACTAGGATCGGCAGCCCTTACACGAGCTTGGGTGGAACGCCTCAATTCTTCCTCTTCATCTTCTAAGTTTCTATCAAGCCCCAACTTTGCTATTCGATGACACTCGGAGGCAATATCAACAATAATAGAATCGAGGAGATCTCCAAAAAAAGAGATGAAAGCTGGTGCGAAAGAGGAAAGAGCAGAAAAATGTAATGAGAAAGCGAACAATTAACAATCTAGCTAATAAAATAGTTTCTACAGGAGTCAACACCATCACATAATTGACTAATTCCTGAAAATTGGGTGCTTCCTTAAGATTCATTTTAAAAAAACTATTTCTGGGCAATCTTGGTGAAGCTTGAAGAATGAGAGAGGATTTAGCCATTCCATATAGAACATAATAGAGACAAAGCTACTATAGAAATCAAGCAACAGGGGAAGCAGAACAGTTAATTCGAGTACAGATACAGAAAGGCAATATTGCTTCCACAGTGAGAAATTGTTGCAGGAACTGAAACCACTCAAAATAATCTGAACACTCAAGATGTCAGCAGTGAAATGGAAAGAAGAAACAAAACCAAATAAAGAGTTACTTCTAACGAGCACTCTAAACGGAAATCCACCACGAAGCATGAACACAATCTAAACAATGCAACCCTTCCTTTCAAAAGGGAACTTCTTTGCAAACTTCCAGCTTTAGCGAGAATCAAAAGGTACTAAATAGTGCAAGCAAACGACAAAGGCGGTTTTTTGCCTCAGGAACAGACAAATCCAAACAAACTTCATGGATTTCAACCACACCCTTTGCCCCTTCATCGTGCACCGCATGATTCTTTAGTGCAGACAATTGTATGCATCACATTTGCCTGTCAAAAGCAAAAGACAATTACCTGGGCGTCAGGCGATGCATTATCCTCACGCGATGCCGACATGATGCCTGAGAACTGAGAAAAGAGAGAACTGAAGCTCAGCTCATGCCAATTAAAAACCTCACGTCGGCAATCGCTGATAAAGCAACTCGAAAAAAGCTCACTCCCATTTTTACGAGCAAGCGGACGGAAGGTAGGGATTCTAGCCCCGACCTGGACAGTGTAAGAATAGAATCTACTTCTTCCTCTTTAGCAATTGAATAGTGTAATCAAGAACACCATGCCGATAATACCAAATGCTGGCAACACAGATAAGAATCCGTACAGGATCCTGAGCTACATCTCGAGTTCAATCACGGAGATCGCATCACTACAGAAGTTTACGCGTTAACGCTATGATCCAGGGAGAAGATTTCGCCATGGTCACCTTACCTAAATCGCTCGTGGAAGAGGCGGCCGCGGATCGTTAGCGATCTGTATCGCGGGTGCGGCGTTCTCCAGCGATCCTGCTGCTGAAAGCAAAACGAGGAAAGGCCGCTTCTAAACCCTAGCTGAAGGAAGAGGAAGACTTTTTTACTTTGACTGAAAATCCAGGCCATTACTCACAACCATATGGCAATTCACGAAGACTAATTGGAAAAAAAACTTAATTAAAATGCTCCATGTACCATAGTTAAGGGATAATACCCTTAAAAACTCAAAATTAATATATTTTTAATAAATTTACTTCAAACTGATATTTTGATCACAACAAACCTCAAATTTGTAATAGTCGTGACAAATTTACCCCAAATGATCACAAAAAACTTCAAATTAGTACACTTATCACAAATTTATACTTGACCAGCAAAAATTTATAAACTATTACATTTATGAAAATACCCCATCTGTCAAATTGGATTAATACCATGAAAATGGTACAACTAGGACAAATAGAGTAAAATCGCAAACTAATATACTAATCAATTGTCACGTGTCGTCCAACTTAGTAATTTGATAATAAAATTTAACTGAAATTAACATAAGGTAAATTTGTTACAAATATATTAATTTGGGATAAATTTGTTAAAAGTTACCGATTTTGGTTTTTGATGGTCAAAAAATTAGTTTGAGGTAAATTTGTTATAGGTATACTAGTTTGGAATTTTTCAATGTATTAACCTTATAATTAAACAATGTAACATAGATTATGTAAATTTTTCTTTAATAATCAAGCATGCGACCGTAATTAGCTGGCTACTTGGGGAACTAAAACGGAAATTGAAATTCGACCATCGGCTCTCAAGCCGAAAGCATAATAAAGCCCGTTCTATTACGTCAATCCTAAAGCGGGTTAAAAAAAAAATACTTTATTACCACATTGCCCTTAATTATACTTTATTTATATAGATGTTCTTGTTATAGTTATATTTAGGGTCATTCGTTTTGCGGAAAATAGAA
The DNA here is from genome assembly GCA_014182365.1 of Eucalyptus tenuipes. Taxonomy (NCBI): domain Eukaryota; kingdom Viridiplantae; phylum Streptophyta; class Magnoliopsida; order Myrtales; family Myrtaceae; genus Eucalyptus; species Eucalyptus tenuipes. Next base: position 21,597,686 of record CM024538.1, on the reverse strand, counting down.
ATTTATTTCAGGAAAATATTTTAAAGTTATTTTCGGGAAAATGATAATATTTTTCAGTGTTATTTAAAACCAAAAATGTTTCGGAAAACATTTTCCTTGTGTTCAATAAGGAAAATATTTTCTAAGACTACACCACTTAGGTATACATCACTTACCAATTTATAAATCCATTAAATATGAACTTGCCTTTAAATCCAGACAAACTTACTTCATATCTTTATTCCCCTCATTGTCGCCAAACACTCATCTATTAAAAAAATGTTTGTATGGATTTTAAAAAGAAGTAAAAACAAAAAGAAGCAAAGCATGTACAGCCCTCATGAAAATCTTCCAGTTGAGTGGCCTATTCTCCCTTTGCATCTTTTTTTTTGGTAACCTGGAACCCCCGGAAGCAAATGGCCATGAAGAAACCCTGTGAGCCTGGGGATCGGCTGCGGGGACCCACCACCACAGTACTCTAGGTAAGAATCCCTAACGACGCCTTTGGGATTCGAACTTCTCCCCTTCGCGAGGGGGAGAGAGCCCGAGCCAATTGCACTGCTGAGGGCGGTGGTCCTCTGCATCTTTTTTTTTTTTTTTTTTTTTGGTACCTAGGGAACCCCGTACGGTCGGCGGCGGCGGGTAAACCCTGGAGTGACGCTAGCGGAGGACCCACCACCCCGACGTCACGCTTAAGATCCCGTGCGACCAGCGGGATTCAAACTCCTCCGTCCTGGGTAGACGTCATGGGAGCGCTTATCTAACTGAGTTTGTGTTCTAATAAACAAAAGAAAAAAAAAAAGCAAAGCATGTAGAGCCATTTATTTGAGCAATGTACAATTGCAGGGTATAATAAATAAATAAAATGATAAGCAAGAGTGTAAAGCGCGAGCTCGAGATCAACGAGCTCGAGGTTCGCCTGACAACGGCCGACGACTAGCCAAGAAAGAAGAAGATGGGAAACAAAGAAAAGAAAAAGAAAAAAAGAAATAGAAAATAAATCAAAAATAATTAGAATTAAAAAAGAAAAAGAAAATTAAAAAATAATTCGAGACGCCAATTCACGCCAATTCGGGCCACCTCCATAGGGATGGAAGGCAATTCTGGCACATACCTTAAAAAAAGGTCCTTCGCTAGGATACCGTACTTCTCCAAAACACTCTCAACATCTTGTTTGGAGAAAGTGAGGATTTGTAGAGGTGTGAGATAAGTGAGACCAAGTGAGGAAAATGTTTTCCACTTTTCAAAAGTGGAAAACATTTTCCTTAATTTAGAAGACTCTTTTCAACATTTTCCCAAAAGAATTCATTTTTCGTGAAACCAAAGTCGGAAAATTCGGAAAACATTTTCCCGGAAATTATTTTCTACGAAACGAACGAAGCTTTAGTAAGGTGTTATTTCCATCTTTACATAATTAAATTCACCATATTTTTACTAAAGAAATAAAAGTGTATCCATTAATATGATCACAATTTAAAGTGTTGGCTCTCAATTTATTTGCTTTACTTCTTCTTCTTTTTTTCTATTTATATTTAGGATCTAATTATGATAATTAAATGGGAAACATTTCAAATAAAGACTGGAATTGCCCTCATTTTTTCAAATAACTGTCTGAAGTGAATTTTATTTCAAATAAAGGTCTGAAATGGCTATATTAATCTCAAAGAAGGATTTAAAGTGGTTATAATTATTTCAAATAAGAGCCTAGTCTCACCGACTCTCTAGTTGGCAAAAAGATTTGGCCAATCAGGAGTATTTTTGTCCAAAAGCAATTTAAATTTAAATTCAATCATATCAAAACTTAAAAAAGAAAAGAAGAGGAATACACAAGTGGGTCGATGACCCCCACTGACCAAAGGTGAGGGCTTGTTGGCCCTCACCAGGGACAGAAAAGGGTTGCACCATATTTGTGCGGTGACCGCCGGCGGCCGATGGGTGTGCGGCGGCGATCGCGGCGGCGGCGGCGGGCGGCGGTCGGCGGTGGTGGTACGGGCGGTTGGAGGTGGACGTAGCAAGAGAGAAGAAAAAGAAAAATAAAAAAAAAAAATTAACTTATTTTTAGAAATTGTTTCGGAACAAGAATCAACTTTTTTTTTTTGTTTCTCGTTTCGCTCCAAATTTATTCTCCATTAATTTTCTACATTAGGAATAAAAAAATAACTTGGCCTTACCAAACAGATTTCTATTTTTTTTTTTTTTTTTGCGGGGAATAAAAAAAAATTCGAGAAACGTCGAGAAACAAATGTTCTCATGCATTGCCTTAGCTTTCGAATTGAAAATTCTCTTCAGCGCTAAGTTTTCTTTTCTTGTTTTTTTTTTCTTTTTGAAATACTCCATTCATGACGTTGTTTTCATGCACATCACCATCGATATATTCTCGCCACGCATGTTTCACATTGGGTTAATCCCTGGCATAGCAAAATTTTGGGCATAGCATGTATGGACGTGTCGATTAAAGGACCAAAAGATATTTGTTTGAAACAGAACTTTCGTCATCCTCCCCTCCGGTCTGAAAATTTCCTGTTCTGTTCTTTTTTCCGTCATTATAAGCTAAAACTCAAAATAGCAACGCTCTAGTGTGAAAGGCTGTCCCCCTTTTTTCCAACCCTGCCATGTTCCTTTCTTCGAGATGAAGGAAATTGCGTTAAGCTTAAGACCTCAATGATTGACGTTCCCGATCAAAGTCATCCCTCAAGTGTAAACAGCACGATGCGACTGCGATCCTATGATCTCTCACGGCTACGAATCCATGACGAATGCGATGCAAAGTCGATTCTTGTGCCTCCGAATGGAAATAGGGACATTGGAGTGAGTGAATTCCTTCTATACATTTTACAGTCGCGACATCGTGTTCGACAAAAACCCTGTGGAAGCAACCGGCCCCCGGGACGTTCGGAATTCAAGAAGGGCGAAAATGAAAACGACAATAAAAATGCAAAAGTACCTCACGACCCGCCGAACCAAAATCCAAAATTGCGATCCAGCGGACGATTGGCCAGGGGCAAGAAAAGCGTTAATATACTGATGATATTAAGGGACAAGACAAGGAAGGGAAGGCAACGAAAGACCCTCGTGTGTGTCAGTGTCCATCCCCTCAACAGGCCCACGCTTCACTTGCAGGACTTTAAATCCCGATGTTACGTTCCATGGGGGCACGGGTGAGATGCGAAAACAGACTCGGAGTTTTGTTGTGTTGCATAAGAGTCAACATGCATTAAACCAACAGGAAGGAAAAGGCACGACGAAGCAACGGGCAAGAACGAGGGAGACCGACATGGCCACCTCCTCCCTCTCCTCCCGCGACGTTCCCGGGACCTCACCGGCCATGCCTCCCGACGCACAACCACCAGGGCCGCGAGACGCGCTTCGCTTCTCACCCGATAGTGGATATGCTCTTCATGGAGAGCTCACGATGCTCATCCTCGTCGTCGTTTTCTCCCTTCTCCTCATATTCGTCATTGTTCTTCCACGTCTCAAGAGCGCAAGGAATTCAGGAACGGAACACACTGACTCCACCATCCAGAGCTACGGCTCTCCCCTGTATTCTCGCAGTGATCAGTAGTGTAAAAGGACGGGTGCGGACCGACCGTGGCTTCCCTGCTGCAGAGGACATGCTACCTTCTGCAGAAGCAGCATGCTTTTCTTTTGCTGGATATATGGTGCGACAGCTTCTCTTAGATGTTTTCTGTATGTGTGTCAGTTCACTTTACTTATTGAGCTACGAACTCTGCTAAAACTATCCCGCATTGGCTTGACAGAAAATGTAGGTAAAATTCACACGGCTTCTTGCTAGTCTAGATTATGTACTCTGTGGAAGCTTGTTTTGCATTCGTGAGGGAGAGAATCCAACAACGGTTAAGCATAGCAATTCTCGCTACTGCCTGACGGTTTTTTGAAGATAAGAACTCCTATATCCTCTTAAAGCATTCTTATCAGGGGGAACAAACAGCTCCCAATACCTTGATGTGCTGTAAAATATGCAAAGTTGGAGATTGCTCAAAGAACTCTCTGAAGCAGCTAAATGGAAAATCTTTAAAGCATCTGGTATTGAATACTGTTTTCTGATTCGGGCAGTCTCATGCCTATCATCTTTTTTCACGTCCTCGATCACCATTTTATTTTAAGACACTTTACTTTCTCAAGTTAATGGGAAATCTAGATTCAGTCTAAATTTCTGGGAAAACACATGCCGCTGTCATGGCAGATCCGCCAGTTGTTCGTACTCGGAGTTCACATTTTGAGAACCTACTTGAAAAATTTCAGCTCAGGCCTCAGGGCAACTAAGCAGTTAACAGATCAAACACTCTTTCATGGCCAAGAAAAAAAAAAAGGAAAATAACTAAGAAAGATAGCTCACTAGTTTGGTTTAATAAATAATATGACCGACTCTAAGCAGCATTTAAACAAGTAGCAAAATTAATCGTCCAACAATAATATTCCATGTCGCTTCATAAACTAATTTCGTACAGCCTTAATATACTAGCATTCTTCAAAGAAGAATGAAGAGATCTCTGCAAATGCCACAAAAGAAGTCAACAAGTCACCAAACACTGGAAGGATTATTCTCCCCCTCCCCTTCAAGAGAGAGAAAAAGAGTCAAATAAAAACCATTTAGTTCATTTCTCACAATTCATCAGGTCAGCAGCTTCCCTAGTAAAAGTGAGGAAAAGAGAATCGGTTCATAACATAAGCCTCATATACGGCATGGAAGAATGTCATGTGAAACCTTTATCTCCAGAGACACTGAAATTCCCACAATATAATGCTGTACCAATCTGTTTGAGGGTATAATAAGAGAATAAATTGCTTTAAGTACACAATAGTAACAAAAACTATGACACAGAATGACAGCAAATTTTCTCGATAGATAATACTCGAATGCTGCAAAATTTATAGCACTTTGTGTAAGATACTCACGTTAACTACTATGATGAATGTCACCTTGGCCGAGACGCATTCCCAAACCCTGACCTAAAAAGGAAGGCTCCCACTAGTTAAGGGAGCTGTGAGATTGTCATCAAGCTCAGAGCTCAGAGGATGTGATTTCACCAGTGCAGATGGTAGACAGAGTATCAGAAAACCTGAGACAATCTCCCAACTTCCTTGGTTTTAACCAAATGCAGAAAAATAGGATATAAACCTGTAAACAAAGCAAATTGTACCAGTCAGGCCACCACTCAAACGGTTTTTAGTTTGCGGTCAATGCTGAATAATAAAAGTTAAAAAGAGAGACTACCCGAGCTAGGCTAAAAACCCAGCAGAGACCATTGCAGTGCTACCAGCTAAAAATTTATTAATGTTGTAAGGAATTTTATGATGGTCAAACCACCTTCAATATGAAAACAAGTAAAACAGGCGTCTAAGCATAAGCTTGCCCTTTTTTTCATTTTTGGGTGTAGGGTGAAGGAGGTCAATTAACACTATGTCGCACCATTAATATCTCTATATATCATCTAAGCCTTGAGCAAGGATAATATCATATATTGAATGAAGGAGATACGTTCAAGCAATTATCAAATTCGGAATTAACCACTCCAAAAGTATTTATCAAGTAGAAAGGGGCACATGCCATGACATTGAACAAGTCCTCCATACGTCATCCCTTTCATTTTGCAGTACCTTATTGATCATGCTGGCGTAACACAAGAAAAAATGGGAGTTAAGATTACTACACCATCTCCAGCGCAAAGATTGTATATTACTGCAATTGCACTTGGCAAAGTCGTCCAGAAATTTGCACAAGCGAACCTAATTGTGGAAGCAAAAAATAGTGGCCCTTTGATAAGTTCTCTGAAAGAGAGATGAAGATGATTTCAGTTTCAGAAGTTAAAGCAAAGTTTTTCCGTAAAAACAAATTAGAAAAGGAGACGAACAATGAAAATCTGAAGAAACCATTAGATTGAACTGCTTGACAGAGTAGATCACTACTCAAATTACTGAGGTAGGTAATATAAACAATGCGATCCCATCAAACCTAGTTTACTTCTTTTGTCAATGCAATGCAGACACAAATTAGCTCGAGTTATGAAGCTGTGGTCCCCAAATCTTCTCATAGAATTCACTGTTGCCTAATATTTGCAAATGCCATATCCCACAAGAAGCGTGAGTACGACTTGGAATTGTAGCAGCTAATTGGCACCTTGATGTTGCCCAGAACTGCAATGCATTAGCAATAACCACTTCAGCAAACAAAAATCCTGTAGAATTTTTTAAGAAACTGTTTACTCGTGAGATTACGTGACCAGTGACCAGCAAAGCATAAAACTAATCCGATTCTCACATGCTTTAAGTTTCAAAATGAGGAAAGCGAGACGATTTAGATGGAATGGACAGCTTGAAAACAGCAGTGGCTCCCCAACTTGTTTTGTTTGTAGGGACTGCTTTGAGATACGAATAAAATTGGCCTCATGAGTTAGACGAGTCATCCGAGCATCCTGACAGAGCATCATCGGCAGGAATTCATGAAACCCATCCAAACCTGGTCAGATAGAGGCCTCCGTTTAGCTGTTTCTTGGAACAACTGGAGAATCGAGAGGGTGACGCCGCCGGACTAGGCGGCAGGTGAAACTAGTCACCAGCATAAGGGTCTGCTCTTCTCATTTATGTTAACTCACTAGCAGCAAAATTTCAGTCTTCTAATCCTTGTGAGTAGGTGGGTGGGCAAGATAGACTTAGCAAGAAATTTCTAAGGTAAGAGAGCTAGATCAACCAGTCCGTGACACAAGCATATTAATTGTGATCTTTATTTTCCAGTGTTTTCTTTTTTAAAGTCATGTTCATTGCTTAATTGTACATGGTGGCGAAATGATTTTCAACATGAAAGTCAGTTCCAATTAATCAATTTTATGGTCAAAGCGATTAGATTATAAATATCAGGTAAGTTTAAAGATTTGATTAAGTAATTAAATAATTTAATGATTTATTAGATCCAGCTGAGAGAATATATTAACAACCCGATCATCTACATATCCTAGGAAAAATGTACAAGTTTAAGGATCAAACACTATTGTTTATCCCCAATGTGTTCTTATGAAACCACATCTTATGACAACAGACGAATACTACAAACCCCTCATGCTGATAAGAGGGTTAATTTCCTAAAAAAACCACAAACTTTAGGTTTAGGACCAATTCTCCTTCGAACTTTCTTTTGTCTCAGAAAAAAACCCAAAACTTTGAGTCTATTCTCAAATCTATTCCAAACTTTTTATTTTGTCCTAAAAAAAATTTCCAAAATTTAGGTTTAGTCCCAAATCTATCTCAAACTTTTCTTTTGTCCTAGAAAAAAAGAAATCTCAAACTTTAGATCCAATCCTAAATTTACATCAATTTTTTTTGTCTAAAAGAAAATCATCAATTTTTATTCTAGTCCTAAATTTGGCCCATTAGCCCTCTATCGCAAAGTTGTAGTTCGTCGTCCCTAATTTTTTATATCTAGAATGGTTTTATATTGAAGATAATTTTCCATGTCGCCTTACCGATGTGTATTTATTATCAATGTGGTAATGTCACGTTAAGTTTGGACTGAACCATGGGGCATATTTAAGAATAGATTAAAAGTTAGTAATTTTTTTTAGACAAAAAAAATTCAGGACAGATTTGGGATGGTTTTTTGAAATAAAGGAAAAGTTCAGGACAGATTTTGGACTGGACATAAAATTTGGGGTTTTTTAGAGGACTGGCTTTCCTGATAAGGGACCAATTTATCGAAATTTATTGAAGGCAGGGACTAACCAGAACTTGGGCCATGATCTGCCGCATTACTAGGCTGGGCCTGAACTGGCCCGGACCACTTTAGAGAATGGGCGGGCTCCACGTGAACGACACGACCGAGTGAAACAGAATACAACTGAAAGAAGAAATGGCTCGGACACCGACTGGGCTGTCCCGTTCCGAAGTCCGACAGTGTCGCAGCGATGTTCCCTTTTTTGTCCGGCAGTGAAGCGCAAAGGACAGCCATTGAAGCGCAGACGACCTCGACCTCAACGGAGAGTCCTCACTAATCATCATCACCATGAGCACCAACCATCCTCCCCATCGCACCAGAACCTTAACCCCGTCGGTTAGCATTTCTCTATCCATCTCTCTCTCATCGGTCTTCAGTTATTTTTTAATCGCCTGACCATTGGAAGGAGTATATGCTGGTGATTGTGCTTCCTTCCAATTGGCTGAACTTGGAGTTCACTCCTTCCCTTTTGGGTGCTGAGAATCTCTCGGAAGAAGGAGCAAAAGGTCTCCTCCTTTTAGGTGAAGCTCCGGTCAACTGGGTGTCTCAAGAATGCCCCTCAGTTGACGCGAGCTTTATCTCTTGGTGTCTCGACATCGCTACAGCTCTCTATCTCGGTCATCTCTTGGGGTCGAATCGTTTCTACTTTCGAAGAATTGTATCTGAGTAAGAGTTGGTAATATGGCCTCTGCATATGGCTTTGCTTCTTCCACGAAATTGAGGTTTTCGCCTTTGCCTTCCTTTTCGCATCAACCGGCTGCAAATCAGCTTTTTCCGACCCCATGTAAGCGGAATTGCGCCGTGGCTTGTTATTTGAGAATGCCATCGAGAATTTGCGGCCGTAAAAATCGTCTCTTTTTCACCTCTGGACCGAGGAGGTTCTGCGGATTCTCGCTGAGCAAGGCTCTGGAATTGGAGGAATTCGTGACGAGCGACGATGAAGATGAAATGGGCGATGGGTTCTTCGAGGCGATCGAGGAATTAGAGCGGATGACAAGGGAGCCGTCTGATGTTCTCGAGGAGATGAATGACCGTCTCTCGGCGAGGGAATTGCAGTTAGTGCTTGTGTACTTCTCTCAAGAGGGGAGGGACTCGTGGTGTGCGCTCGAGGTTTTTGAGTGGTTGAAGAAGGAGAATAGGGTTGATAAGGAGACCATGGAGCTCATGGTTGCGCTAATGTGCGGTTGGATGAAGAAGATGATCGAAGGAGCGCATGACGTCGGTGATGTGGTCAACCTCCTGGTCGACATGGACTGTGTTGGCTTAAAGCCTAGCTTTAGCATGATTGAGAAGGTGATTTCGTTGTATTGGGAGGTTGCAAAGAAGGACGAGGCAATTCTGTTCGTCAAGGAAGTCTTGAGGCGTGGCATTGCTTATTCAGATAATGATGGCGAGGGTCATAAAGGAGGCCCAACTGGGTATCTGGCTTGGAAGATGATGGTGAGTGTCCTTGCTTTTCTGATCTATGGTCCTGTTTAATGGAAATTTGTATTAGTAATTATAGGCTGTTATTTGGTAAGTGTATTTGGGTGCTATAGTTCTTTCTGCAGCAGTTTGGGCAAGTCTTTTGTATTAGGGGAATGTGTTCAATGACTTTCTGCATCACTTTAGTAGCTGGATGTGTGGACATTATTGACTGGTTACATTGGGTTCCATGTGAAAATCACATAGCGGGTTCATGTAACATAGTTACTATGGCATATGCATGTCAGAGCAAGTCAGAAAGATTGAGAAATAGAACCATCTGATTTGATTCGTTCTCAATAGCCATGAGATGATCATCTTAGGGTGATCCTTTTGTCGATGGATGCTCCTATTACACTCGTAGTCTCTGAAGGATGAGAACCAACTATGTAGCATCTATATCGAGAATTCAAGTATTGTATACATCATTAGTATGATCCTTTGTAGGAACTACCCATAATAACGAACTTGCAAAATGGATCTGTTTATCATAAAGAGATCCGTTGTTCTGACCCTGCTTTACCTTAATTGTTATTTGAACAAGTAAAAGTTATGTCTTGGTCAGTGGGGATAGCATTTCTCTTCTGCATGTCCATGGAGTTTTGAAAAAACATCTCAGAGATAGATAGAGAGGTAGGAATTTATCGAACGAACCGCAGGGTTGGTTCTGAGGGCAGAACTGTGGACCTTCCCAGCCCTAACCATTGTAGAATCGGTTCTGGAATCAGACTGTTCCTACTTCAGCATGTGAACTGGTCTTTTCCTCCTCTGTTTTTTTTTTTTTTTTAATTGCATTTACACCTATTCTTAGCTATAGGTGACTTGAGAAATGACAAGATGCAGTAACTCTGTTCTTGAGTCCCAGCAAAATGGACATGTAATTTTCACCATTTTTTTACTCCACTTTTACTTTGGGTTTCAGGTTCTTAGAACATAGAACCTACCTGGATACCATGTTGAACTAAACTGAATGCTAAAACCCAGCAAAAGCTTGTGCTTTAAATAATACAAAGGAATCCTGACCTTGGTAACTCTGGCTGGCAAGCAAATTGGTACTTTTTACTGAACTTCAATTCCTGAACTCTGTATGTGGCAGGTTGATGGCAACTACAGGGATGCAGTCAAATTGGTGATACATCTCAGAGAATCAGGGCTAAGGCCGGAGGTTTACAGCTACCTCATTGCAATGACTGCTGTCGTTAAAGAGCTAAATGAATTTGCTAAAGCCTTGCGCAGGCTGAAAGGACTTGCTAAGGATGGTTTGATAGCTAATCTTGAGGTTGAAAACGTTGCGCTAATTGATAAGTATCAGTCAGATCTCCTGGCTGATGGCGTCTGCTTATCCAAATGGGTCATAGAAGAGGGAGGCTCCTCTCTTCATGGAGTAATTCATGAGAGGCTTCTTGCCATGTATATATGTGCTGGTCATGGCCTTGAAGCAGAAAGACAACTTTGGGAAATGAAGCTTGTGGGTAAGGAAGCTGATAGTGACCTTCATGACATTGTTTTAGCTATCTGTGCTTCCCAGAAGGAGGTCAATGCTATAGGACGCTTGCTTACTAGAACGGAGACTGCTAGTTCAATGCGGAAGAAAAGAACCTTCTCATGGTTGTTGAGAGGTTATATTAAAGGTGGACACTTTGATGACGCTGCTGATGCTCTAATTAAAATGCTTGACTTGGGTGTGTATCCAGACTATTTGGACCGGGCAGCTGTGCTGCAGGGCTTGAGAAGTAGAATTCAACAATCAGGAGATGTGGGTGCTTATCTCAAGCTTTGCAAATGCCTTTCTGATGCCAATTTGATTGGACCTTGTCTGGTTTATGTCTATGTTAAGAAACATAAGCTTTGGATCGTGCGGATGCTTTAAATGGTTCAGATAAAGAGCTCAGAGACTCCTATATATCACTATATATTTGGGGTCAATGACTTCTTAAGATACAGCGCTACATGCAAGTTGTTTAGCTGTGGTTTCTCGTTTTTGTAAATTTTGTACATGTATCAGTGTCCTTGTTACAAAATGAACGCATTTTCTACACGGTGGTGTCTGTAAACATGAGGAATTGTTCGGTGTATATTTTGTCTAATACATAAATACATGAGCTACGCCCTACAGGTATATTTTAGCATTATACAGTTCTAATATTTACTCGTCTTCCATGGTGCTTTTATGTGCATTGCTGTCTCTCTTGATTCACTTATTATAATTTATGCTTAGTGATCTAATATGACTTTAGTCTGTCCGTAAAGCACCAATCCTTCTGCTATGTAATGAATAGATGGAGCTATGTATCTGGTGAGCAATACTTAATTGGTTATGTTCATTAGAGTTGATCTGGAATTGAGTTGGTAGACTTTTTCTTGGGTAGCCAGAACCAAAGATGCGTGATCTGCAGTTTGAGCTAGCGTTGACCTCTTGGATGTATTTTAACAGTAACTTCTAATATGAGTACAAGGAGAGATACAGATAACTATCCTCACCACCTGTTATTGGGTCTGCAAAGAGAATACGGAAACCGGCGCTTTTGTCCAACAGAGCCCATCTTTGTATAGAAATTACTCTTTCGTGAAGAAATGCTCCCCAAAATTGAAGAGCTCCCAAGTAATAGGAAGCATTAGAACAGAAGGGAGTGAGAACAACGGAGATGGACTTGGGTGGGGCCAATATAAGAATACAATCTATGGTGATTTTATTGGCATGATCGTAACAATCGGGTTTTGCACTGCAGAAAGTAAAGCAAACCAGAGTGATTCCCATATTCATTTTCACTTATCTACAAGAACCGCAAACCTCTAAAAAAATGCTTAGTGTATACTCTGCACAAGCTGCTTCCGATGCCCAACAGAGAAACCAGGTAAAAGATTGAAGACCTTCAGCATGTCTTATAATCTACCCCCGAGGTTCGGACTTCACCTCTTCGCTTGATGCTGTTGACATAATTTCAAGTTCTGCCCACCAAAGGGGAGATAATTTTGGGGAAACTACGTCAGGTTCCATTGTTGTGATCTCTTTCAACTTGGTCATGACCTCTCTCATTCTTGGTCGCTGGTGAGGATTAGGATTGAGACATTCTCTCATCACTGCAACCAATTTCTGGAGCACATCTTCTTGAAAAGATTTCAAAGTTGGATCCACCATATCCTTTGTGGGCATCTCCCCTCTAAGATACTTAGTTGTCCAGTCGACTAGAAAACCGTTATCCATCGAGTACGGGATCCTGCCGGTTATTATTTCGAATAAAATGACACCTAAGTTGTACACATTACTCTCTGGATCGACTGTTGGTGTTTCCAAGAATTCGACAGCAGCTGATCCAATTTTTGTGGCTACTGAGTCATTGCAGAAACTGAAATCTGATAATTTAGCTGCATAGTCCTCGGTCAGGAACACGGATGAAGACTGCAGATTCCCATGTGCTATTGGCGGTGTCAGCTCATGCATGTACTCGAGGCAGTAAGATATGCCCATTATTATCCGTAATCTCATTCCCCAGTCCAAGTGCTCCGATTCTTTGACTGCATGATGTACAAAAGAATCATCAAAACCAACAAGATACCATTGGGATTTAACATTCTGTGACGCATGAGCCCGACCCCATAGAATGTGTCCATGCTTGTTCCCACTGGTTGATATATCATTACATGGATACAAGGATGTTCGCAAGTCAAAAATACTTACTGTGCAGATGCTCAAAGAGGGTTCCGTTTGGCGCATACTCAAAAACCAACATTCTCGTGAAAGGCTTCTCTTCCTCACAAAAGCCGATAAGGTTCACAAAGTTCTTGTGGTTCACCTTTGATAATGTGTCTATCTGAGGATTGATCAGCGCAAATGTTTAACTTCCACAAGAGCCTAGCTCAAAAGGAGCAGATAAAAGAGTTGCTCAATTACCTTCTTTCTGAACTGGGTTTCCAAGTTTTTTGACCAGTTATCAGGAGATGCAGCCGCACTTGAGGTCACAGCGATTTCGACTCCACTAGACAATGTCCCTTTGTAAGCTGTGCCATCCGATAGAGTGCCAATTATATTACTGAAATCCTCGCAAGCTGCTTCAAGTTCAGACCGCTGTAGTTTGGGCACCCCTGAAGTGAAAATACTCCACCATTAACAGACAAAAAAAACTTAATGGTCCAGAAAAGTTGAGTAATTCTTGCACGGTTGCACCTGAGTGGAAGGACTGGAAGATGAAGTTTGTTCTGTATATGTGCCACACAGTAAAGGAGGGTGGGAGTTCCCCTTCACTTTTCCTATGACGTAGATTATGGAATCCAAAATTTGACCCTATTAGGATAATTATAACCTTTTTCAGTGAAAAAGACTAGATATTACAGGCAAAGACAAGGGGTTTTTCTTCTGAACTACCATTTTCTCAAGCCTATCCTCAGAAGGTTCAGTTGCTCAAGATATATGTGCTTTCACAAGATCAATCTTCCATGCTAGAGCTTTTATGGTTTTGGGAAAGCAAGATTAGTCTCACTCTCTTGTCAGATAGTTCAGATGCCATCACTACAAATGTACCCTGGTCTCACATTCTCGGAACTCTCTATAATGAATTCAAGATCCTAACCCGCTTGCTGATAGACTTATGCTTCTATCTTTATACTGAATTGCTGAACTAATTGCTTGGAACTTTTTACTTTTACTACAGTTATTGGCATCTGCCCTTATTTCCCTCAAGAACAATGATTACCTGTTACAAAAGCTTTCTGCAGTTGCCCACTCAACCCTGTGGCCCAAGGTTTCACTGTGACCACCTTATTACGTCGGAATAAGAACACGGCAGCAGCTGATATTAAGATTACTACTGACCCTGCAATTACTGCCACAGTGATGATAACCATTTGATGCTTCCTGTTGGAGTGAGTACTAGGATTTAGACCAGAAGTTGAAATAGGAGAAGGCGCTGTGATCCAGTTGTTTGGGTGTGCAACAACGGGATGCTTTGGTGATGTCGGTGCATGAACGGGTGTAACAATTGGTGAGGGTGAAGGAGTCAGAGAGATGCTCCAAGGAGATTCTGATGGGGAAGGGGGAATAGACTCCAACGGGGAGAGTGATGGAGCAACTGATGATTTTGGTGAGAGGAATGGACTCCTTGAGGGTGCTCGTGGATGTGAATTTGGTGAAGGTGATGGTGAAGGTGACTTGAGACCATGTGAAGAAGTTTTCGGAGCAGGAGATGGCGATGCTTCAGAACTCTTCTTATTAGGTTTGTCCCCACTGTTTTTTTTGGATGATGTCGAGGCCTCTGCCAGTATCTGCCTCCTGTAAGTTGCAATTTGAGGATGGACACCATTCCTAAAATATATATATTGACATTACCATTAGTGAGATACAAATCCAATAGTATCGTAAAAACTCTATAAAGTAATAGTTTGACCTTGATTTATGTCAAATTCCAATAGAACATGTGATGTAAAAAGTGTACATTGCCTAAAAATGAAGCTAAGCAACTACCATATCAGCTATAAGCTCTGAATCTTTTACCGGTTAATAGTCATGCTATTAGAGTCTGCTCCCATGGCAAAATTACTTTCTTGCCTTTCATGCATCTGCGATTCAGAGATTGTCTTCAGCTCATCAATTTCAGGAGAGATAAAACCCATGAACTCATTGTTGTCAAGTAATCTGCATTAGAGATGAAGCAATCGATTTAATCAAGATCCAGCGGATTCTGATTTAGAAGGAAGTGAACGGCACAGTTAATTAATCAACGTACAGGGTTGTGAGGGACAGATTATTGCCAAGCTCAGATGGAAAAGACCCGCTAAAATTGTTATATCCCAAGTCCAACACTTCCAGCTCCTTCAGTTTTGCAATCTCCCCAGGGATGTTTCCCCAGAAAGAATTATTGCGTAGAATACTGTAGAGGAAGGAGAAAAATTAAATCAAATACCTATATTCTAGGTCCTGCATCGTCAATTTATCAGCACGTATCAATTTTTTTTATTCTTTACCAGCAGCATGTGTATGCTTACATGGATTTTACATGAGTCAGCTTCCCCAGTTCAGGAGTTAGCATTCCCTCAAGACCAAGATCTTTCAAGTTCCTGCATGGATTGTGAGGCAAAGTAATTAGATCAAGAATGGAAAATCAGAAATGCAGGAATCAGTAACATAAAAATGGAGATGAATTATAATCATTATTTATCAGATGATTAATTGCAATTTTGGCAGGAAGATGGAAAAGAAGTATATAATCCAGATCTAAAGCATGAGATTCTGAGCAGCTGTAAATGCTTCGACTATGACATGAACAGACCAGCAGTGCACATGTATCGGAGGGGACATTGAGAATTATTAGCGTGACTGAATTGAAAGATTGTCAGCGTCTAGCTAGACCATGATCTGCACTACTTAAAAGGCGTAAAGCATAGGTATTCATTAACAAGCAGACCATCCATGGCACAGTTGGAGCAACACGGTTGAGAATATTCTACCCTGAAGAATTTTCGCCTTTTCTTCTCTGAAAAAACTGATTAAATGGATGCTTTTTTACTGTGTCTGAAGCATTGTGACCATACAATCACCGCACAAGTTTGACATATCCCAGATTTATCAGAACCCATCTGTTGAAAATGCAGCTTAGACTTCTTCAATGATCATCCATAGTGAAAGAACCTAACTGTTTCGATCCTACATCTATGTATGAACGAAAGCTGCATAGACATATGTAGCATTCCTATCTATGTATGCTAGCAGCGTGCATTGTGATGGCACTGCAAATCCTCACATGTTGCACGAGCAGAAAAAGTTAGATATCAAACTCACAGGACCGCTACTTGTCCGTCCGAGCACTCCACACCAAACCACGAACAGGGATCCACAACTCCGACATCGTCCTTCCAATTCGATAAAGCCCCATAAGGATCTCTCGCCACTCCCTCGCGAAATCTTAATAACGCTACACCTGCATCGCGACGCATCTCCATCCTTCATAATTCATATCATCTTTCCCGAAAAAAAAGATAAGAACGGAACAGAGAGTACAACCGCGAGGGACATATATTTAAATCACGTACCTTCGCCGTTGAGAGACCAACAGAAGCTCAGATTTTCGACGCAGACTAAGAAAACCGCCATCAACACCGCGACTCGGAGCCTGGTTCCATTCATTCTCGACCCGCCATCCATCTTTCCTCGTAGTCCCCCCTCGAGCCTCGTCCAAAATACAACGGAGGAAGGAAGACAAGCTTCTGTATTCCCGTCAACTTTGACACGCGGAAGACGATGAAAAAGGGAGGCTGAAAAGCCCACCAACTTCGGTTGGCGTGAGAGTGGCTGCGGACCGGAAAGGAACGCGAAGAGAAGGAGCTCAAAGTGAAGAAGGGAGGGGAGAGTCTCCGCAGGCGCAAGCTAAGCTTTGGAGAGGAAGAGAAGAAACCGCGTCCACCACCACCACCGCCGCTACGTCGGTGACCTTTTCATGGTAAGAAATCAAGAAGGAAACAGAGTAGAATAACTAAACAAATCTGATTTTTAATGTTTTCCTTGCGCCGGAATGAGGCGGATGTCTGTGCGTTGTTCCCCAAAGCGTGTCGTTTTAACCAGCCCACAGCCACGTGCCTCTCACGTGCTGTTCCAACTTTTCCTCTTCTTTGCCCAATTTTCAGGTCTGTAAAGCCCAGAAAAGAAAAAAAAAAGAAAAAAAGAGAAAATTCGTTGAGAGAAAAATATAATTTTATTAAGGTAAAGCCAAGTCCCTACGGATATATGCGAATGGGCCTTTGCCTTCGGATGCAATCAAAGTCTTCGGTGGGATTAGTTTAGTGTGAAACGTTTGTTGCTGCATGAGAAATACCAGGTCATGTACATGTGCACGCTGCATTATTCTGCGACATACAGGTGCTGAGAATAATGGGGCGGAGAGAAAAGATTGTTTGGTGTTGAACCCGAGAAACTCGGGGGCTTTTTAAAATTTACATGTCGCACTTCGTTTCCATTACGCGCCTCGGTTGACCTCCTCCCATATGGTTGCTGAATATAATTATTCAACCCTGCTTCGGACATCATTCCACCACCCCCGTTTACCTAACCAAAATGGCTTTTGTTTATCGATTCCGTAGATCCTGCATTTTTCTGGAACGGGTCTGCGTCAGCCAACTTGTGAAGACAAGGACATCGAATTATGGGGAATTATGCGAGCTTCGCCAGCACCAATAATAATGTCAAAACGGACAAATACAGATCTCGATTGCCTTTCACTTTGTCAAGTCAAAAATTAATTAAGCCATCGCTTTCTCCCTGATGTGGCCAGGGAGGAGAGAGGTAGGAAGCTTTGAACCTGTACCTTGCCGGCTGCTGTCATTTTAATGATTCGAGCTGCGCAGATTGCTGGAAGACGATACTTTCTCACGACTCGAGTTAAAAAGGGTAGGTTCCTTGAATCCTATGTGCGGTGATTCAGCAGACAGTACGCCGGTCGATCTCTTGCGAGCTTGCAAGTTTCTCCGGTCTCGCAAACTCTAGAACGAGTATGCTTCCGGAATAGTATTGAACTTTTTAGAGTTATGCTAGACTGTTCACGGCTACAAGGGTCGAAAGTCTATTATATAACATCCTCTATAGAGTAAAGCAGTAGACGGGTTCGATCCAGTTGCAGAAAAGGAATGAAAACTAGTGTCTACTTGTGGATTTCAGCAGTTCTGACGAGACCCCACTAAAGTATGCTGATTAAGGTGGACTCCCCGCGTCAAAAAACTGTGGTCCAGTGCTCTGATCATGGCTTGGAAGAGAAGTATTCAGCAGACAGATTTCACTCGCTTATCGGAAGAGAGAACGAGACGATTTCTAATCTTCGGAGAATGTATGATTGAGACCCCAATGTGATGCGCAAAAATTAAAGTCGCATGAACTAAAAAAAAGGGAAATGCTTTTCCCTCTCTGGCAAGAGATTGAGACTGCATATTCAAGCAACAGCGACAGTTGCTCTTCCCACTACGTTGGGTAATCATCCACTTCTGCTTCAACATAATCTTCCAAGGCTTCCCAACACCTTTTGAGAAAATGTAAGTTAAAAATAGAAAAGAGAAGCTTTATTAAATCTTGATAGCGCCTTTGCTCCTATTCTAATGTGATTTGGGTATCTTAAAGAGCGGGAATGCTGGCAAGATTCTGCTCCATTTGCGCACACTTTACTCAAAATTCGTCATGGCAAATAGATTCCTATAAGCCTTACTCTGAATTGAGAATGCACCGAAACTGATTCCGCCAATATTGTACACGATCTGCCGGCAGCTCGGGCATTAAAATGAGTGATATACAATGAGGTTTAAAAGGGACCATGAGGGGCCAATTCGCTGTATGCATGACTACATCAGAACAGAAGCAGCTAGAACTCGCAATCAGACCGTCCACCACCATACACGATCTTCATCTTAACTTTTTGGTCGCATATGTTTGTCCGGTTTTTGTTGGGCAAATCGGTCACATAAGGTTGGATCATCTCGCGAGGGCCCTCCTCTGTTGCTCTCCTCTTATCTAGCATATTCAATCGACAAATGGGGCAACAACAGCAAGATCCACGACCGAATCACCACCATTCTTTAACAGTGTCGAAGTGGGCCCTCATCTGTATGATCTTGCTCCTGATTACTCAATCTTATTATTTAATGTAGGTGTTCCATTCATGATGGATGAGTGAGACTCAGACTCCTCATCTGATGTGGGCCTTTTTTTTCAAACCATTTGTTTTTTATGCTTTAAATGACCTCGTGAAGTCATTAGGAAAATGCTCTGCGACCTGTTCAACCTGTGACATTGAATCTGTCATGCCATAGCCCAACTGGCTTGTATCTTATTGATTATCTTGTTGGCCCAAGTTTCACGCGGTCTACTGAATTTCTAGGAAACTTTGCTGTACTAGAAGAGACATGCTTTGGCTGTTTGACGGTCACTCTGCTCGGTAATTTGTGAGCCAACTCTTGAATCTTGATGGCTTAACACTTCGTTGGATATTGCCGTGTCAATGTCGTTTTGGTGGGACTAAACTAGTAGCTGAATTTCTTCCCACATAGGAAGGAAAAAAAGCCAAAAGAAAAAGGTACAAGAATCGAATAATCGGTAGGGGTTCCATTTCTTTGAGGGGCACTGAAAGGGAGTTGTGTAGGTTGTGGAGACTGTTCGTAAAAGCAAAGCTTTGGAGGTTCACACACTCGCACTCAAAGACAGTGGCCAGGTCAATCAATCATTGCGGTGTTGCTTTCTGTATCTTCTTCAATGCGTACACCTAACGACTTGTAGCCTTCCAGGCTTGTGGTTCTTGTGAGGATCCAAGAGGCTACCACTACGTAGCATTGTCGGTTTTGAGCCTCTACCCTCATAATTTTAAAATGCGTTATACAGAGCAAAGAACCAAGCCTTATCAACTAACTCAAAACTCCTCCCTAACGATGTAGGACAGAAGACATGTGCTTAGCCTCGCCAGCTTTTGGGTCACAGCCACCCGTCGGTGCAGCCTCCCCTCCCATCCTGGCTACGCTGCCCACCTTCAAGGTCTGGGTCGTCACAGTTCTTCCCCATTCGCAGATGCATATCAGCAAAATCCGGGAAAATATGAGGTTGAATAGGAGTAGTACCCATAAATCTCTTCTGGCTTGAATGCACATCTTTGCTGGGCCTAGCTTGAAATCTAGGTGTTAATTGTTGTCATGAGGCTTAGGATCTTGATGGGCCTCGAACATCCACGGGCTTGCTTGCCTTCTCACGTTGCAGCTCATTAGAAGTCATTGGTTCTGGAACATTGCTGATTCAATGGATTTGGCAACACAGAGTGAGAAAACTGATATCATCTGCTAAATGAATGTTTATTGATGCATTCCTGTTTACATTATTTACCCACTAATTCGATGAATGAATGTAGTAACTTTCACATAAAACTATGTCCAACTAGATATTCTAACATGTGCTTCCTCTATAGCCCAATGCCATTCGGTTCTCTTCAGCTCCTTCAAATCTGACCCAATGTGGACTCTCCCCACCTCCCAGTTTCACAAGTTCTTTTGCCTCCACTAGATGGTGCTCTCTTCTACTGAGTCTCCTAGCCTCCAAACCCATCTCTGGAACTACATCTCTACTTGTCTCACCACTCTCTTCCCAATTCTGATCATTTGTCAGGGAAGACACATAAGGACCCATAAGGCACTTCAAAGCCATTCTTGCTTCAGTGAGTTGGTCAGGACCGGGAAAATGAAGCTCCATCGATTCAAACAAGGCTTGGAGGTCCACCAATTTCCCTTCCAGGAAAGCTTCATATCCATTCCTCTCTCATCACATCATCCTCCATGCCAATCCCATCACCAACAGTTATGATCCCTCGGTCACTCGTACTAATAGAACTCTTGGTGGCTTTTAGAAACTCAGTCGCATGATTGATGACGCTCCTCCTCTTTCTCATGTGAGGGAGCCCCGGCATGCAGTTAAAAGCTAGCCATTCCCTCCCTCTGCTCTTGTTTAGCTCTGCTACAAGCTCTTGTATGTTGGTTTCCTCCATCTTCAGTCTCAATCCAAGTGACTGAGCATGTTCAGTCATCCACCTATTTATCCCTCCGAGCCTTTCTGGGGTTGAGGCATAACTGCAATCTTCTTCCATCCACCTTAGTGATGTCAGACGCACCGCCTTTTGTCCTTGTCTTATGAGTTCCTCAAGAAGATGTGGCCATTGCATCCCTTCTCCGATTAGAAATCAATTATGTTTAGTCCATCGGTGTCCTCAGGAATTGCATCTAGAATTAAAGAATTTGCAGTGAAATGAGCAAACCTACCAACCAGATATGTTTAATAGAGGGCATGAAACGCGGCCTCCAAATTCTTCATGAACCGTCTAAGGTAGTCTCCTTCATCATCTGAAGCTTCGATCAAGTAATATGCGACGCGCTCAAGGGTCGTGCCCATCGGACTACACTTTTCCCTCAATTGTCTCGAGATTTCTCCTACTAGTACTTGTTGTTTAGCCTCTTTGGCCTCTCTATAGGCCTTGAGGGGGTGGAAAATGCTCAGTTGGTCATCGACTTCCATATCTTGGCTAGGCAGAACGATGGATGCTTCAGCTGAGATGGTGCTTAAAGTTGGTTCACTTGATATCGCTGATGTGAGATTCAGGGTCCATGAATCATCTTCTTCAGTGAATTGTGAAGAAGAATTGCTTTCACTTTGGCAACAACTCACATCCGTCAATGACCATATCAACCAATAGCTTATCCAGTAAACTGCTATTAATTACCGTTAAGTGCAGTGAGTTCTGTTCCACTGGAAGCACAGGTAGAAAATTGTCATCTTGGAGAAGGGAAGCCTGAATCGCCCCCGGAGGCAAAGAGAGGGCTACAGAAAAGGAAGTATCAGATAAATCCTCCATGGAAATAGTTGGAGAATGAAACTCGAATCTGCTCATCACCCAGCTCAACTGCTTGAAAAGGCGAGATGGTGGTTAAATCATAGTTCTGCCACGAGGGGAGAACATATTGAGTCTCCTTCTTTTGCTGATTGATTTTGATCAGAAGGGTTTGGTCTACCAAGGCCTTAAGGATTCGCATGCTTTATGGCTAAAATTATCCGCTAGAAAGCAAATTCCTGATGGGAAAGATAACGTTAAAAAATTGTAAAGATTACGCTAGCCTTACACGTCCACAATTTCTACACATTTCTGTTCCACAGACACGTTTTCCCATTCGAGGCATCGTTCTCCTTTGGCAGCTTCCAGGAGAAGTATTTCTTGATGCTGTCTATGACCAGGATCGTCATTTAAGGTGTGAGGAATGTATCTGCTAGAAATTCCAGCATATGCCAAAACACAGGTCGCATTAAATGGAACCCTTTCATTCGATGAGGCCTCCATACCACTAATGAATTATATACTTCATGGACGAGGCTCTCAAACATCTACATCTCTTTCAAGTATTATAATAGAGGCATGATTGGTCCTATCCCGTCAAACTCACCCACCTTGAAAGAGAGGCTAAAATATTGGTCGAACGTGATGTTCGGGTAACCGACTGAGACCATCCTAATGGAAGTACGTATATTTTAGATCAAACCAGGTTCATCCGAGGGGAACAATGACTATGCAGAAACCACTAGGACGAATCGTATGTTGTGTATCTTGATCACACGAGGTGGTGTACTTGGGAAGGAAAGGGAAAAACATGTGTGAGATACTGGACCTTAACACGGATTTCGCAAGTAATCTTCCATTTCTTCACCACGAATTTGTCCCTCGCAACATCCCCGTTAAGTAGTGTCTATCAGGGGAAAAGGAAAAGATCCTGTGGGGAAAAGTTTAACGTGTGTTAAGGAAAATAGCAATTAGCGCATCGGACGCATCTATCAGTACGTGTTTTGGACCCCAAAACAGGCCTCTGCTGCTCAATTTTTTCCCCGCTCGGGAAGCTAGAAACCGGGATCTTCTTCTGCTCCTGAATTGACTCGAGCATATTCCACTTTCGACGGAGAGAACAACCAATGACCCGTTTACCTAAATTCGATCGACCCATGACCAGTCAAAACACGGGTCGATTCCTGTCGGAAGAGTCGCCCCCCACTGTAGTCATGATCCTACATGCTTTTAGCTCTGCTCTTGATGATCGAGATTCCGTAATGGAACGTTGCCTTCATTACTGTAAAATACTAAGCTCGAGTTGTTCTGGCCATTTGATCGATCCGAGCCTTCGGTAAAATTGACCGGATTCCCGCAACTTCGTGCTGCAGTAACCGATATTCTAAGATGCCGAAGGGACCGAAAGCTTCATGGTTGTCCAATACCAACATGCATAATTGGAGAATATTTATGTCGAAAAACTAGTCTCGGTGCCTCCTCCTTACAAAGAAAGAACACCTCGATTCTATGCTCAATCTTTTTTTTTTTTTAATTTTTAATTTATTTACCTTACTTACGATAATCGCCCTATGAAAAAGACGTGCTTGGTTTCATTTAATCCTGAAAAACTTCGCATTGGCGGTCTTCCTGAGCTAAGAAAATAATGAAAATTAAATCCCTGGACAAGGCTATTTTGGTCCTTTCATCCCCCTCCTCCTCTTCTTCTTCGTCGTCGTCTCCTTCTTCCTCCAGAACAGACGCAGAGCACTGAGCAGAAACCAAAAATGGAAGATCGCAGTCCTCCTCCGAGTAGCTATCAGGATTCGGACGCGGACACAAGCGTCAATTTCACGGTCAAGTTCAGCGGGAGATCGATACCGGTCGCCGCGTCGCCGGACTCGTCGATCCGAGACGTCAAGTCCCTCCTCCAGCCCCTCACCAACGTCCTCCCGCGCGGGCAGAAGCTCATCTTCAAAGGTCCGTCTCGCCTTCCCGTCTCCTTCCGATTTATACGCGCGCGCGCGCGCGAGATTCGTCTCCCGTCTCTCCTTCGACGTTTTGCGTGACTGACTGAATGTGCATCGATTAAAGGGAAGATCTTGGACGACTCGATGACGCTGCGGGCGTCTGAGGTGAAGAGCGGGGCTAAGGTCATGCTCATGGCTTCGCAAGGGCTACATCAAGGGGTAAGGATTCTGTGATTTTTTATCGTGTCTGTAGCTTTCGGAATCTTGCCTTCGTTTCATGTGGATGCGTTCATTTCGTAGCTTTCGGCTTCTTCCGCCTCGATATGCTGGTGTCTAGATTGCTATCTGTCCTTTGTATCCCTCAAAATTTTTATCTTTCTGCTAACAGAAGTGTTGAGCATTGAGCGGTGAGTCTCTGTAGATTGAAATGGTAGAATCTTTTCTAACAGGAAGGTCCGATTTTGAAAGCAGCGCAAGCTCGGCCAATTGTACGGGGGACAAACCGTTCTTTCAATTTGGCAAAAGAAAAGGCTGCGGCTAAGGTTGATAAGACGCATTTGGAACGGTGGAAAATCACTGGAGTTGTTGCGCTGGCTGAACGCAATCTGGAGGTGTGGATAATTCCCTTATTGCCTGCAGAAGAAAATGTGTTGTTTAAGAGGCTAAAGGCTTCAAGATTGTTTAGTTGATTTTACTTGACAAAATGAGATTCGCATTTAAGCTCTTGAACTTATATTAGTTTAATTCTTGATGCTTGGAGCTTAAAGATCATACCAGATGAGGTGTGGGCCTGTGGACCTTCCACAAGGATCCTCGATATCTCTAACAACTCTGTTGAATGTGTGCCTCTACGAATTGGTAGTTTGACTTCCATGCAGGTACTAAGTCTTCATATCGTGTCATTTCTACTCCATTTCAATAGCATTTCTTCGTCAAAGAACATTTCAAAGTGCTCAAAACTTTCTTTCCCTCTGCATCTCCACCTTGCAGAAGTTGCTCATGAATGCTAATGGGTTATCTGATCAATCCATTAATTGGGAAGGTCTATCATCTCTCAAGTTTCTGACAGTTCTATCCATGAATCACAATGAGTGAGTAGTCCCTTCCTGATGAGTTTATTTGATACCTCTGTGGTATAGTAGCTGGAGCACGGACTTTGTCCATTGCATGTGCTATTCTAGTGGCATTATGTGAGACAATGTGGACTCTAGAAATTAGCAGTTACTGGCACAAGGAGGGGAGAGGATCAAGTTTGATCAAACTGGAAGCTGTATGAGAGCTTGATTTATTTGTCTTACTGCAGTATGTGTCACAATAGATGCCGGAAAAATAGTTGCTCTTGCTTTCCATTTAATTCCTCAAAAATTTGTTGGGGCCACATTACTAGTGGCAGTTCTTTTCCCCACTTTAATGGTTTACGACTCTATGGATTTAGCTTCCAGTACTGATGTCAGTTTGATGCAGCTTAACAGCTCTTCCTCCTGCACTAGGTGCTATTACTTCTTTGAGGCAACTTTACGTTGCCAACAACAAGTTAACTAGTCTTCCCATGGAAATAGGACATTTGAATCAGCTCGAAGTAATGAAGCTCAACAATAACAGGTGAATATGCTAAGGACAATCTCTTGTGCAGATACTTATTTTTGCAATCAATAAGCGATGGCAATATACCACCACTTTCTTCTGTGTATCATTTCCTTCAAAGTAAAAGGTTCATCTTCTTTTTTATAAGTACTCTGAGATTTGTTTCAGATTCAATTTAGAGACTACATCTCAATGCAACCTTAAATTTTCGTGCTAGGAATTGAGATCAAGTGTTTGGAAAAATTTTCATCTCATGAAATGACTTGATAGGGGGAAAATGTTGCATTAGATTGTATTTTTAACTGTCAGGTCTTCTACTTTTTCAGGATAAGCACCCTGCCTATGCAAATTGGCGACTGCATTTCCCTTGTAGAGGTTACATTGGTTTTTCTTGTCCTTTTCCTGTCAAAAGATTCAGCCTTTCTAGAACATGAATTTTAAAGTGTCTACTTTCCTCATCCAGTTTATGTTTCATTTCTTGTGTAAAATTGTATGGTTTTCTTGACGAAGGTTGACATTTTGCAGGTTGACCTTTCGTCAAATCTTTTGTTGGAGCTGCCTGAGACTCTTGGCAACTTGCGAAACCTAAAGGTCTCTATCCTCCTTTTGTTCCAACTGTTTCTTCCCTCCCCAAAACTTTTATATATCTATTTGAAGTCATTTCCACTGGTATCTACTTGAATTCTCATCTAAGAGGAATATAGATGGAAGACAAACATAGGGAAGTTATGAGTTGGTCTTTCTGCATACAGCAAGGAAAAGATTGTGTATGTATGTGTGTGTGTGTGTGTGTGTATATATATACATATCACTTTTGTTTAGGACTCTGGTGGTAGATTTTGATGCATATACCTCATATGTCACACGCATTTGTCTGTTTGGTAAAGTTGTAGGTAAGCTGCAGTTGTTCTGTGCTGTTTGGCGCTGCAACTTGTTTGTTTGATTATGTATGTTGTAAAAGCTGTAGCGCCCTTTTCCACAGTTGTAGCTGCTGTGGAAAAGTTGCACCAAATAGGCATTCGCTACTGTCATTTCTTCTAGATAGGTAGATTAGATTCTGAGTGGAAATTACCATAGATCTTGAAGAGTCCTGCTTACGATGGAATAACTATAGAAGTATGATCCTCTCACTTCCTTGAAACTTCAGTAAAATTTCTAGTAGCTTCTGCCTATCAATTCGTGTTCTTCCAAGCACCTATTTGTGATTGGTGTCGACTTTTTGCTTCTCTATGCTTGGCTGTGAGTTGGAGGGATGGGCTCTATGCAACCTTTTCATGCTTTACTTACTGATTTTCTGATGATTGGTCGTGTGGATGGTGCTGTGCAGGCATTGCACCTGAGTAACAATGGGCTCAAATCACTTCCTCGCGTGCTATTTACTACATGCATCCAGCTCTCTACGTTGGACCTCCATAACACGGAAATCACGGTGGACGTTCTTCGTCAGGTTTGTACCCATCCATTACCACTACCATTTGATGGTTCAGTAAGTGACATCCTGTCATCTCATAATAGCTTTTGTGGGCAGATTGAAGGATGGGAAGGTTTTGATGAACGTCGGCGCTCGAAGCATCAAAAACAACTAGAGTTTCGAGTCGTGGGCTCTGCTGAATTCGATGAAAGTGCTGACAAAAAGTGATGATCCAATTCTTGTGATCTCAGGAAATGTGACATTTCTAATCTCGCAAGTCGACCATCTTAATGATATAATGAAGTATTGATTTCATTCGATCAACTTCCCATGCGTGGGTTATATATGACAGGCACACGAACAAATGAAAGATCTTTTATCTTGAGGACGACAAATTTCTATCGGGATTTGCCTTTGCTCTTTGGACTGGATTTTTTAGTGTGATCGTATGGGAGCTGAAGATGCACCCTCCAACGGAGATTTTCTGTGATATAATGTCATGGGCGTGTAATGTTTTTGCTTTAAAATGGTTTTGTGCTTGGTCGAGACGATCGTATGTAGCACTGTTACACTATGATAAGAAAACAATATGCGTGTTGTATTTAATTATGACCAAATGTCTACATTTCCAAACCGAAGCTCCTTGTTTAAGACTGCTGCAAGGCATGAGTGGAGACTTGCTTAAAATTTTCTATTTTCCGAATAGATAATGCCAAAACTCGTGCAGCATGGATTCAATCTATAATAGAGCTGCTGCAATAAAGGAACATCACGGAGCATCTAACGATCCTCAAATCACTATTACCTCGGGAAAAGTACCAAAAAAGTTTTAAATCTATTACATTGATAACAATTCAGTCTTAAACTTTTCAATTGAACCAATTCAATCATAAACCTTTTAATATTGGTATCAATTCGGTCATCGACCAAATTTTGGTCGCCAAGATGACATTTGACAATTTTTATGATTTTTTAATTATTTTTTCGAATTTTTTTATTAATTTTTTTTCTTTTTCCTTTTCTTTTCTCCTTTTTTCCTCCTTGGACTGTTCTAGCGGTGGTCGGCAAGCCTTCGGTGAGGCTCACCGGCCACTGGGCGACAGCCGCGAAGCCCTCGCCTGCCGCCGGCGAGGGTCACGGCCCTCGCCCAGCCTCTCCTAAGGCCGCCGGCGAGGCGGCTTTGCCCAGATCTGGGCAAGGCTTGCCGCGGGCGAAGGCGGCCTCGCTTGCGGCTGGCGAGGCCATGGCGGCCATTGCTAGGGGGCAAGGGCTTCGCGGCCGTCGCCAAGTGGCCGGCGAGCCTCACCGAAGGCTCGCCAGGCCACCGTTGGAAAGTCCAAGGAGGAAGAAGGGAGAAAAGAAAAGGAAAAAGAAAAAAAAAAAAATTCGAAAAAAATAATTAAAAATCATAAAAATTGTCATGTTAGTGTTCGACCACCGGCCGACCGGCTAAAATTGGCCAGATGGATTGAATTGATACCAATATTAAAAGGTTTATGATTGAATTGGTACTAATTTAATAGATTTATGACTTTTTTGGTACTTTTCCCTTATTACCTATCTACTCATTTAGAGCCTGTTGGTTAACTTACCATTTTACTTTTTTATTCTGGGAATAAAAAAAGAATAGAAATTCATTTGATAAAATTTTTATTCTTGGAAATAGATTTTGAATAGAATCAAGAAGTAAAAAAAAAAAAAAAAATTTGTTTTCAAAAATAATTTCAGAACTAAACTCAACCTATTTTTCTTTTTTCCCTTTTCTTTTCTTCTTTGTTCCTCTTCTCTTCTTCTCTCTTCTTCCTCCCAATCGGTCATTGGCCACTACTGTCGCTATCAAGAGTTGTTGGCGACTAGTTGGGCAAGATCAATGAGCTCGTCGAAGCCTCACCAAGCCAAGGCGAGGCCGACCTTGCGCCACTCGAGCAAGGCCAACCTTGCACCGCTTGAGCGAGGCTGGCTAGGCGAGCCTTTGGCAAGCTCATCGAATCTCAACTTGGCCTAACAAGGCCCAACCTCACGCTAGTTAGTGAGATCAACCTTGTGCTATCTTGGCAAGGTCAAGGCTAGTGGTGGCCTGCCGAGGCTCCGACAAGCTCACCAAACCTCACCCTAGCAATCACTAGCCACCACCCGTGGGCAATGACCGGCCACAAAGGAGGAGGAAGAAGAAGAAAAAAAAAGAAAAAAGATATAATAAAAATTAAAAATTAAAAGAAACAAAAAAATTCAAAATGTATTTCTATTTCGAGAATAAAAATTTTGGGTATTTATCAAATGCCTTCAAATGCTTATAAATTATTCTCAAAAACAAAATAAAAAAATATTTTTGAATGAAAATTGTTCTCAAAATCAAAAATAGAATAGGTGGTACAGTGGCAACAACTAATCCTAGAGTTTATTGTGCATACCTAACCTAATAGAACATCCCGGCCAAATTTTAAGATATTGTGAGACCTAAAATGATCGGCTCTTTCGCTGATTCACCAAATAAGTTTTTTTCCGTTAATTTCACTTAATTCATTCACGTGCAATTATTAGATACATCTTTACCTCTCCATGATTAGAGCACCGTGTGACTTTCTCCTTGTGTAGAAAATTCAACCATGTATGATTTCCGTCTCAGCAACCAGGTACAAAAAACTACATATCATTAAAACATGCATCGCACGAGATATCTCATGCAACTTGTCACGGGTCGATTGTTTCTGATCGATCACGCACCCGCGTGGTGTTAGGATTTTTGATCCCAAATCAGCCACTCTTACACATGCACAAACACAAGGGTCGTATGAACAAAAGGGCGAGTGTATTTGCTATGAACAAGCTGAACGCAATGAGAGGGAGGGACCCCTATTTATACAAGTTTGGGTCTCATCTCATCCGTTGATCGTCCCTCCAATCCAACGGTTGTGTTTGAATACATGCCATCATTACAAGTCTGTACAGTAGGCCACTCAAGGGCTCTAGGTCTGGGAAGCCTAGGACATGTGTCAGAATTAAGGGTAGGGCCAACAGGGCCGTCTGACATGGAGTAAGTGAACGGTCACAGGCTTTTATCCATATTGCTCATGGGCCGATTGTGCGTTAATCATGGGTCGTTCATGGATTGGTCACAAGCTGCTCGTGGGCTGCCCTTCATGCGTGACACGACTCCATCCGGTCGATCTTGGATCATGCTTCGTCTATGGGCCGTATCAATCTCCTCCACCTAATTAGGCAACGTTCTCGTCGTGTCTGTGGCATGGAAGACATTGATGTGTTTCTTGAACTGCCATAGAGTCTCAAACGGTTCCCAGTTGGCTTCACTCTCAGGAAGGCCCTTCCATCGGATGAGGTACTTCTTCTTTGGCGCACAATATCTTTTCCGTATGACGCGGTCCGCCATGAATTCAATGTCCCGATCATAGGAGGTTTTTGCTCCAAGGGGCGCCTGTTGTGATTCGCCACGATTCAAATCTTCCTCGTTCGTATGGAAAGGCTTCAGCATACTCACCCGGAACACATGGTGTACCTTGAGTTTAGCCAGGGTGTAGCTTGACTAACACCATGTCTCCAACCTGAAACTCCACGTGCCGTCACTTCTTGTTGGCCCACTTTTTCGTGCGCTCTGCTGCCCTATGTAGGCACGCTCGCACCAAGTCCACATGTTCTTCCCATTTTTTAGTGAACTTATATGCGGAGGGACTGCTTCCTTGATATCCCGAAGCAATCGCTCTTGGTGTAAGTGGTTGTTGCCCGATCATGATCTCGAACGGGCTCTGGTTCGTGGACTCACTCTGCTGCAAGTTATAGGAGAATTGAGCCACGTCGATCGGCCGTGCCCAGCTCACCTACGTGTTGCTCACATAGTGCCAGAGGTAGATTTCTAGGAACACATTCACCCTCTTCGTCTGTCCATTGGTTTGAGGATGCAAGCTTGTGGAGAAATTGAGGTTTGTCCACAGCAACTTGAAGAGCTCGGTCCATAACCACCCGGTGAATCGAGGATCGCGATCGCTCACGATTGTGCGTGAAATGCCCTAGTATCTGACAATGTGCTTGAGAAATAGCTTGGCTGCTTCCTCGGCTGGGCAATCCTTCGTGGCTAGCACGAATGTCGCGTACTTGGAGAAGCGATCCACCACGACCATGGGGGTTCGGCACCCTTCAGACTTCGGGAAGTTCACGATGAGGTCCATCGAGACGTTTCCCATAGACGTTTTAGGATAGGCAACGGTTCAAGGAGCGCTACCGATGACTATTGCTCTATCTTGTCTTGTTAGCACACAAGACAAGTGCACACGTAGGGTTCAACGTCGTCCTGCATGTCCGGCCAATAGTATTGATCCTCGACGAGTGCCATGGTGTGGTGGATTCCTGGATGACCTGCCCATTTAGAATCGTGGCACTCGTACAGGACTTCCTTCTTGAGTTTCCCATGGAGCGGCACATAGAGTCGTTGTCCCTTGGTGTAAAAGAGATCATCCTCACACCAAAATCGACTCGTCTTGCCCTCTTGGGCATAT
Organism: Eucalyptus tenuipes; assembly: GCA_014182365.1. Taxonomy (NCBI): domain Eukaryota; kingdom Viridiplantae; phylum Streptophyta; class Magnoliopsida; order Myrtales; family Myrtaceae; genus Eucalyptus; species Eucalyptus tenuipes. Next base: position 21,566,736 of record CM024538.1, on the reverse strand, counting down.
CGAAGGAGGGCTTGGGCCGTTTGGTCGTGCTTCAACCCCTCCTTGATACGATCGATCCATGGATAGTCGGGTCAACTCATCCTGTTGGCCAGTTCCAGCTTCCTGCTTAAGGCGTCAGCCACGGAGTTGGACCTTCCACGCTTGTATTCCAACATATAATCAAACTCAGTCAGGAAGTCTTACCACCGAGCTTGCTTTAGGTTGAGCTTCTTCTGGGTTTGAAAGTAGCTCGTAGTCACATTATTGGTCCTCACAACAAACCGCGATCCAAGAGATAATGCCTCCACATTCAAAGGTAATGCACCACCGTGGTCATTTCCTTTTCTTGGATTGTATATGGTCGCTCACTGTTGTTCAATTTCCAAGACTCGAAAGCAACCGGATGTCCCTCCTGCATCAAGACACCATCAATAGCAAAATCAGAAGCATCGGTTTCTACCTCGTAGGGTTTGGCATGGTCAGGCAACACGAGGACCGGTTCCTTGGTCATGGCCTACTTCAACCGATCAAACGCCTCTTGACACCAATCCGTCCACTCCCACAACCTTTATTTCTTCAGCATGTCTGTGAGTGGCACGATGAGACTCAAATATCCCCGAATGAAGCGTCCGTAGTAATTCGTGAGACCAAGCAAAGATCTCAATTCCTTCACCTTGGTCGGCGGCTCCCATTCAACAACGGCTCGGATCTTGGCCGCATCCATTCGCACTCATCTGCCCCTAACGATGTGCTCAAGGAAAGAGACTTCCTTTTGTACGAAAGCACATTTCTCAAGTTTCACGTATAGATCGTTCTCCTAGAGAACCTGAAAAACTTGACTTAAGTGCTTGACATGTTACTCGAGCGTCCGACTATACACTGCGATGTTATCAAGGTAAACCACAACGAACCTATCAAGGAACGGATGGAGTACCTTGTTCATGAGAGTACAGAATGTGGCTAGCGCATTGATCAAGCCAAAAGACATAACGAGAAACTTGTACGATCCATAGCGGGTCACGCACGCGGTTTTTGGCTCATCCTCTTCAGCAATCCAAACTTGGTAGTATCCCGATCGAAGATCAAGCTTGGAGAACCATCGGGCTTCCCCGAGTTGATCGAACAAGTCTACAATGAGGAGGATCGAATACTTGTTCTTGACAGTGAGCTTGTTCAATGCTCGATAGTCTATGCACATGCGGAGGGATCCGTCATGTTTCTTTTGGAACAAGACCAAAGCACCAAACGGAGCCTTGGACGGCCAAATGTATCCCATGTCGAGCAATTCTTCAAGGTGTTTCCTCAATTCTTCCAACTCAGGCGAGGCCATGCGAGAGTGCCATGGCTGAAGGTCGAGCATCGAGCACGAGCTCAATCCGATGATCCTCTTCTCTCCGAGGAGGCAACTTCTTGGGCAACTCGGGTGGCATTACATCTTAGAAGACGTCAATTACTCAGGACACTTCCTCCGGTACCTCACTTCCTTTCATGCCTTCCTCCTTCAATGCTGCCAAGAAGGTTACCTCGTCCTTCCTTAATCCCTTCATCAGCTGCATGGCCGATAGCATCTTCCTACCGTGTCCCGACTTACGGTAGATCGAGATCATGCATTGGCACTGCTTATCTAGGATGCAAATATAATCCACGAAGGGCATAATGCCCGCATTGATCCGGTCGAGGAATTCTAAACCAAGTACGAAATCATAATCGTCAATGGGAATTACCTCGATGTCTTCCCTGTTGGTCCATGGTCCAAGGTGAAGCTCTATGTCCCTAGTCACACTGCTAGTCAAGACTTCCTTGGAATTCACCGTTTTATGCCAACCAACTTTTCCCTTCTCAACTGGAAGATTTAGCTTCTTCGTGGCCTCTTGGGATATGAATAGGTCGGATGTCTCGGTATCCACGAGTGCACTCATCGTGATACTACCAATCTTCACGTCCATGAATATCATCCCTTCGGGTTCCTTAGCTTTTTTGGCTTTGATCAAGGATCCGCAACAATCCCAACCGTGCCTCCTCTTGTGGTTCATTCTCCTTGTACAAGGCTGCCAACTTTCCTCTTTTCTGACAATCTCGGGCCATATGGGGACCATCACAAAAGAAACTCTTGTAGGTGCGTACCTTATGCTGACATCCTCCATTGCTCGATTCTAGTTAAGTCCTAGGAGGGGCCGATAGTGGCTTGCCTCCATTCGGCCGATTGTACCGACTCAGATCTCCCCCACCATTGGCCTTTTCTCTCGGACAAGAGTCTGGCTTAACTGAGGATGACGGTTTGTATTCCACAAGGGATTCGGCCACAGAAGTAGCCATTGCAAGATCCGTTACATGGCACCGTTTAAGCTCTTACTTGACCCATGGTTTGAGTCTGCTCATGAACTGATGGAATGCCTTCGTCTCGGTCATGGATGGGATTTGGAGCAACAGCTCCGAGAACTGCTTCACATAGTCGCAAACTCCGCCTTTTTGCTTTAAATGCTTGAGTTTCCCGCGAACTTCCTCCTCCGCATAAGCGAGGTAGTAGATTCCTCGAAATTCTTCCACGAACTTCATCCATGTCGTGATAGGGTCGCCACTCCTATCATCCGACCTACGATGCCACCACAGTAACGCATCATCAACTATACACATGGCTGCAGTTTTTACCCGGATCACGTCATCGGTCATTCCTATGGTCTGGAAGTATCTTTCCATATACCACAAGAAGTTGTTCACGTCCTTCGCCACCCATGAGCCCTTGAACTCTTTCGGCTTGGGTGCGTCGGCATGTGGTTGCACGGTGATCAGCCCGTTCATGCGCACCGCTTCAACCTCAGCGAGCTTTCCTTTGAGCTCAGCAACCTCAGTGCGCTTGGTTTGAGCTCAGCAACCTCAGTTCACATGGCCGCCATCGCCACTTCCCACGTCTCATTCCGTTGCCTCATTTCATGGATTAGGGACCCCAGCAACTCGCCTTGGAGCTCTGGCTTTGAGCTCTTGCATCTCAGCCCAGAGCTCCTCCTTCCGGCTTCCGCTCCTTCGACGATCTGGCACAAGTCCTCGACTTGCCCTTGGACGTTCGAGACGATTTCCTCCATGACCGTCACACGGCATTCTAGGTCGCCCATCTGATCCCTCGAACTCGAGGCACTACGAGTTTTCTTCGGCTCGGTAAGAGTCTTCTCGTTGGCCCTACCGCGGTCCTCGCGATCCTCGACTTGAGCGATCGCAACATCAGGACGTTGATCGGCCATCACGCTTGGAACGAAGGCTCTAATACCACTTGTCACAGGTCGATTGTTTCTGATTGATCACGCACCCGTGCGATCTTAGGATTTTCGATCCCAAGGCAACCTCACTCACACGCATGAACATGAGTCATATAACAAAGGTGCAAGTGTATTTGCTATGAACAAACTAAATACAATGAGGGGGAGGGACCCCTATTTATACAAATTCAGGTATCATCTCATCCATTGATCGTCCTTCCGATCCAACGGTTGTGTTTGAAAACATGCCATCATTACAAATCTATACAGTAAGCCACTCAAGGGCTCTAGGTTTGGGAAAAACAGGGCATGTGTCAAAGCAAGGCAAGGCCAAGCCGTCTGATATGAAGTACGTGAACAGTCACAGGCTTTTGTTCGTATTGTGTATAGGCTGATCATGCGTTGATCATGGGTCGTTCATGGATCCGTCGTGGGCTGGGCTGCCCTTCATACGTGACACAGCTGATTGGTCTTGGATCATGCTTCATTCGTGGGCGCGTCACAAGATTACAAGTACCATCATGAAAGGCCAACCATCAAGACAAATTCACGCAAATATTGTTGCGATAAATTAAAATTCGATATAGAAGAATTTCAGATAATGAGAATAAGAAAATAATCTCCGGTGTGATAAAGAAGGTTTCAAGGTAATCCTTGTATGCTTGTAACAACATCCCCAGGAACCCAAAAAAAAAAAAAAAAAAAGAGAGAATAGTTAATATCTACTCTGACGATGCCAACTACAGATAGGATGCAATGAGTCTAACAAAGTAACCCAGCTTGGGACCATATGCATCTAAGAAAGTACATGCAGCTTATCGGAAGTAAATGGATAACTGGGGGATGTCAATATCGTTGTCCTCGTCATCCTCGCATGCAACAACAACATCCAAATGACGACGGTATGGAGGGATTTCTACCTTGGCCACTTCTCTAGCCAAATCAACCACCTTCTTGTCCATTCGATCTTTATGCCTAGGGAACATACTGTTATACAGGAGGGAACTTCCACAAGAAATGCTGTACGCATTAAGCCCCTTCTGTTTCAGCCATTGGAGAAGTTCCCTCAAAGTGGGATTGTCTTTGACGACCCACCTGTCCCAAACAGTCCAGTTCATATCACGGTGATTGATGACCTTGGGAGGCACTGGCTCAGCCATCGAAAGCCAAGGCAATGCCAAGTTGGCAAATGTGTTGCGGTAGTCCTCCAACTTGTGACCTCCATCAAGAACCTTGTAGAGATCCAGGCAAACAAGACCAGTTGCCATTGCTGTGGAGGTTGCAATAGCAGGAATAATTCTCCCAGCAATAAACTTGGCTTTCAGCTTGTCGACTTCTGGAATGCTGTAGTTCCTTGCTCTCATATTGGCCAGCCCAGCAATTAAGTCCATGTGAAAGTTTGTATCATCATCCTGCACAATGCACAAAGCTCTCCCTTAGTTAACTAATTAATATAATAATTGACTAATTGAAGTCCTAGAGCGCCTCGCAGAAAGCATGCATGGCGAGAGAGCATACCTTCTCAAATTGAATAGGTTTCATCTTGAAACCTGGAGGCAGATTCTTATAGCAATGTTCCAATTTCTTGATCAGTTCATTGATGACTGCAGAGTCATCTATAGATGCAGCGGAGAGACTAGTAGCCTTCTCATCTGTCACTATTTTTGCGTCATTCTTCGGCTGGAAATCTGGGACCATCACCTTGTCAACAGCTTCAGCGAACTTCTTGGGATGCTTGACCCAATCAGGAATTGGAATTCCAAATGTCTCGGCTCTAAGAATCGATGCCGCCATAGCAAAATGGAGATGACCAATATCAGATGCTGAGAATTGAAGAGGGCGAGGGAATCGCTTTGGGGCAGACCAGAAAGGGGCCCCTGTACTGGTTGCTGCATCTTCAGGGAATGTATATATCAACTGCTTCACGCGATTGGCAAAGTAATCTTCAAACCTGTCAAGAAAGCAGAACGTCAGCCATATATTATAAGTGCAAATCAAGTCTGAGGTCCGAGATGAAGGCACAAGATAAGAAACTTACTTTAGACGAGCCCAGGTAATGCAATCTTCAAATGTTTCACATCTCTCCTTCTCCAGGCACTCAAGAACACGTTCCAAAGTATCTCGTGCCTGGGCATCACCAGCATTGCTCATTGCATTTGTGTATTCCAATGGGCTGGATAGATAGGCATTAACTTCGGCAGGAGTTTTCTCAAGCAGACCCTCAAACTCAGATCTAGCCCAAGTAAGACAATGGTCGATATTGTGGGGGAACGAATGAACAGTGCACATGGGTGCTTGTTTCTCGGGTGGATCTCTTGAGGCACCATAGTTTTCAGTTAGGTGGGGGATAACCATTTGGGTATTGCATAAGGCACCCAGAGTTCCTGACTCCAGCAGTGGCTTTTGGAAATATAAGCACCTTTGATCAACATACAACCTGGCATTAACATTGTCTAATGCATTGATAATGACACTCAAATTCTCCCAAAAGGTGTCATCAAATACATTCTCCGTTTCAGGGCCAACGCGATTCTGCAGTGCTTCAAGATTGAGACGAGGATTAATTGATGTTGCAGCAGAAGCAGCAACAGTGGATTTGGCCTGTCCAATATTCCAATCTCGAAACAGAAACTGCCTGCTTAGGTTACTCTTCTCAATAACGTCATCATCAGTGACTGTCAGCTTACCTTGATCGCCACATGAAACTCCCATCAGGGCTACGTTCTTTAAGAACTCACAACCTAGAGCACCTGATCCAACAATGAATACCTTGGCATCCTCCAACTTCTTTTGCAACTTGGACCCGAAAACAGAAATTTGTGCGTCATAACGGCAATTTTGCGGTCTAAAATCGCTGGAATCCACTGGCTCCACCGGAAGAGACTCAACTGAGTCAAAATAGAAAAACTACAAAGAAAAAAAACATATATTCTTAAATACAAGCCCAAAAAAATCGCAAAAATTCACTATTGAACAGCCGAGATATAGTCCTATCTCAAGGATGTGGTAGAAAAATTGCATTACAATTATAGAAGCATATTCTTGCCACAACTGATTTAACAGCATTTCTTTTTTGGGCTATTATGATATACAAAAGTAGAGGACTAAGCTGATATTCATCAAAATCATCATTAAATATTGTAGATGACTAGATGCTAAAAAGAAAGATGTATGCAGTTAAACATGCAATCATTTGAACACAACCACCACAAGGGGTTTCTAAAATAGAGTACCTGAAACAACGGATGGAACTTTCCTGAACACGCCTTCACAACCTCTTGCCCAACAATCCCACCAAACATGGCAGCCATGGGATTCAGAACTGCCTTGGCACCAAAGGCAAAATGCCTGAGAAGTTTTGGATTTATGTCTTCTAGCTTCCCATCTCCCAAGTTCTCATTAATGGTAGTGGCAATAGATATAAGCCGTTGAGCATCCTCTTCTGAACCCGCAACAGGGTATCTCCCAAACTCAGTGATGAACTTGTCCAGGGCTTGAAATGCCAAATGCAAAAGCGGTGGCCTATCAAACTTAGCAAAATCACTAAGAAGAAAATCGCCAGGATCTTTAAGTGCTTCTCTAAGTGGCTTAAAATTCAAAACTTTAGGCTCTTTCACTTGTGTAACTATGCCCCCTTTTTCATAAGTAGCGTAATTCGTGGTATCCTCCTCGAGCATGAATGAGTAGGGTCTTGCACTTTTGATTTTCCTTGGTTTTCCATCATTCAATTCACTCATACCCTGAACTTCCGAAAAGACTACAAGATCCCCATCTTGAAACTCAAGCCTTTCATCGTCAACACAGGACACTAAAGCAGGGTTGTCATTACTGATAGATGCGATAATGCCGGTGTGTGGTTCCACCCCATCAACATCAAAGACTGTAAATGCTGGGCCAAAATCACAGAAGACAGAGCCAAAAAGACCTCTAACTTCAGCTTTAATAAAAGATATTGGGGGTTCATGACTATGACAATAATCATTGAAATCAATAGCTTTCTCCAGACTGATATCCGTAAATACCACCGCCTGCACCACAACATACAGTGATTAATGGATGCAAGAATCCCATAAAATCACAAACACTACTACCTTCAGAAAACATGAGTAAAAATTGCTTGATTTCGGTGTCCTTTTATAGAGAGAGAGAAGGGCCCCGGCGCGGCCCCCCCAGGTCCCTTGGCAATGTATGGTTTTGTTTTGCTTATCATCTGCTATCAATCCCCGGGAAATGTCAGGTTCTGTTTTACTTATTATCTGCTATCAGCAGCTTTTGATATTAAAGGGGTAATATAGTGCATTTGTTTTTGACAATACATTTCAATGCCACTATAAGAGCGAATAAAATTTGGAGGACCTTTCAGTAATCAACTGATTATTTCATTACCAAGGTTAAGTCTATATCTCATATCATGCCAATTGTAGATAATTGAAGCACAATCCATGTCCATCTTAAACCTTATAATCAGAACTGTCTCCTGTGGCTTGGCAGAAAAAGTACGACTAGCAAAGACACAAAAGATGTGAAATGGAATAAGGGAACTAAAATGAGAACTTACATTATATGGATATACTAAATTAAACCGAAAAAAGTTGACTCAGGGAACTCAATTTATTTATTCGCAAGACAAGAAGAATAATGGGACATGAGAGTGCAAGCTCGTTCCATGACAAGTAAGCAGAAGGGTACACATGAATTCAAACCTAAGAACTCTTGGGGTTAATTAGCTTAAACCACCAATAGGTCAAACCCTCATCTCTACAACGCACAAAACCTTACTATGAGAGCCAAAAGTTGAAGAAAATCAAACCATTCATCCTAACAACAAAAAGTAACTGATCAAGTCCATAAACGGCAGGTAATCTGATAGCTTCAGAAGGAGCAGTAGAGTGGTTGGACAATTATTTGGTCAAATGACAGCAGAGTTATACTCTATTACTGTAATATTCATAGTTTGGGCCAATAATAAATGGCTCATTAATCCTTCGATTAATCATCATTTTTATTGCGTTACAACAGAATATTGCGAAATGCCTATAGTGACAGTGAAACCAAGGAAATTAGTAACTTCATCTTCTAATGAATAAAAATCACGGATGTTACAAAGAAGTTCCATATAGTCCTCTATCAGGAGAGAGCATAACATTCCATTAAAAAGAATAAGTAATGGCATTCTTATCAGCAGGGACTCATCAAAATCTTTACGACAAAAGCAGCTTGTTCTCAGAGACTGCCAGATATTGTCAACATAGGGAAGTAGAGAACTTAATCCAATACCCACTAAGAAGTGCATCCGACTACTAGAAAAAAAGCCTCAGAACTTCATCAGGTCTGCAACTGAAAAATAAGCATGTTCGCTTAGATAATTATACAAATGAGGTTGCATTGCTATGATCTACAATGAACAGTTGCGAGTGCTTTCACATAGTTCTGGCAACTGGTAATAATTAAGCCATGTATCAGTCAGGTTCTCTTTATGAATAAGCAAGGATCTGCGCCACGCATGTCATGCACCTTATTTCATCCTTCTTAACTTGAAGATGGGCATGAACAAAAATATATCCGATAATCCATAATGCATACCTGAAAGTGAGAAAGTTGTTCCTTAGTCAACTCTGTTGTTATGGTATTAATGACCACTGCATTGTTGAGCTCCTGCAATTTCTGAACAGAAGCAAGAGCCCTGTTTTTGCCAACATCATTCTCAGAGAAAATAAAATTGCTAGACAAATCCCAGAGTTCCACTGTCCCCATATCATGTAGAGTCACAGACTTGACACCAGCAAGAACAAGGTTTTTGGCTGCAAAAAATAGGTGGCATTTGAGAACGACAAAATTAGTTCCATTCATGGCACTCAAAATCCAGGCCTATCACGAGAACAGACAAAAAAATAGATGATCATGCCCACAATGGTTAATAAACAAATGTCGGAGGCACAATGTCAGTAATCAGGCAAAGGGTAACAACTTACCTTTTTTGTCATTTCATTAGGTCAAACAAGAGTCTATCATAGCTTGTGGATCCAAAACAGGCAGGCAACACCAGATACATGTTGTATAGATCAATAACAGAGAAAAAGATCGTTCATGCGTCAATACTGGAATAATTACAAGGTAATTATAAGGCTTGAAGGAAGGCCAAATGGTGCTAAACAATAGCGGAAGACGTAGTCCATCCTAGTCTACAGCTGCAACATCTACTCTTTCTATATTCCTTGGTTTACTTCTCTTCACGCGTGTTATGCTTGGGCCCATGTGTGAGTTCTGTTCTGTTGAGTTTTGTTTCGCCAGGGTGAGGGTGTTGGGGTTTAACCATTAACTTCAGGCTAAACTAAAGCAACATCATTCGAGAAGAGAGATTCATAAGCAGCATAATCCAAGTTCTCCGTTGGATCCACTGATCTCATCCCAACAGTAGAGCAATCCAGTCAAAACGATAAGATCAGACGAAAAAGAAACAATCAATGAAATCACAACCAAGGTCTTCCAAGAGTAGAGAAGTAAATGGCCGATACCAATCTCGGCACCGAGGCCTTGCATCCCCGACACGAGAACGTTGGAAGCGAACACCCGTCGCATGGTCTCGCGGCCGTACACCGCGAGCTGCCTGCTGTGGAGATCCTCATCGATGTCCGTCGAATTCGAGTCGCCCAAAGCCATGATCGACGATCCGGTCACCCCGCCGCCGCCGCCGCTGCTATCGCAGTCCCCGCCGCCGCTGTTGCTGCTACCCTGGACGGCGATGTGGGAGTCGTCGCTGGTGTTGGTGGCGGTGAGCACGGCAGATCCGAGACCACTGATCCGAGGCTTCTTGTGAAACGATGCACTCGCGGCGCTGCTGTCGTCTTCTTCTTCTAGAACCACTCCTTCACCAGCTCTCTTTCTAGGAAGCATATAGAAAAGTAACCTGCCGACAAAGGTATGAAACCCCATCACCACACCAAAACAGCAGCGAATCGCATAACCTTAAGTACCGCGCCCCAAAACAGCTCAAGCAAGAAAGATCGGCGCCCCCAAAAACCACATCCATCACGGCATCGGGACCGCACCAGACGCACACGCGATTCCGATTTCGGCCGAAGAAGCGAGGAATAAAGGAGGAGAAGAGGTCGGGAGGTCAGCGAAGGAACGCACCGATTAGGACCGGCTGGGAAGGAAGGAATCCGCGGGGGACGAGGGAGGGCGGCCGGCGGGGGTTTCGTGCGGGAAGGGTTTGGATGACAGCGCCTGCGATTGTCGTTGGGAGAGAGGAAGGGGATGTGCGGTTGGCTTCATATAAAAGACGAGAGAGACCGCAGGGGGTAGGGGGTGGGGGGTGCGGATTTACCAGATTGGGGCCGCTGCTAGGGTTTTCAGAAGAGAGGACAGCAGGGGATATCAGTAGAGGTCATCTCTCTCTCTCTTGCTTCCCAAGAGAGAGAAAAAGGAAGGAGACAGAGTTTGGGTGTTGTGCAGAGAGCGCGAGAGATGAGGGGTTTTCTTTTCTCCACTGATGAGTCGGCCCGCGGTTGGGTGTATAGGGTGGGGGTGGGGCCCCCCGTGTCGCCGGACGAAACCACGTCTTGCTGTGGACGGGAGAGAAAAATCATCCCACCGACCCTAGTCGCGATTTTTTCTAAAGGGTTAATATCTTGAAAAACCCCAAAGTAATATACTTTGATAAATTTACCTCAAACAATTTTTGATGTGAAAACTTCAAACCGATACACCGTGACAAATTTATCCCGACTAACTATAAAAAACCTAAACCCAGACATTTATGACAAATTTACCCCAAACTAATTTATTCGACTACAAAAAAAATCCCAAACTAGTAAATTTGTGACTAATATACCCTCCGCTAAATTAGATTAATACCACAAAAAAATCACAAAAATTGTAAACTGTGACAAATAGTGTAAAATCCCAAATTGGTATATCGGTCAATTATCACGTGTTATTTAACTTTGTAATTTTACAAGAAAATTTAACTAAAACTAATAGAGGGTAAATTTGTCACAAGTGTTACCAGTTTAGGGTAAATTTGTCAAAAGTATACCAGTTTAGGGTTTTTGGTGGTCAAAAAAATAGTTTGGATAGATTTGTCACGGTGTACTGGGTTTGGGGTTTTAGCAGTATTAACCCTTTTCTAAAGTACGTTAAAAATTCTAAAACTTACCGTAAAAATAAAAAAATTCAAATAAAAACATGAAATGGAGCCATTTTCTTAAAAAATGACCCAAAGTGGACACCGTTTCAAATAAGGACCCGGAGTATTAACTTACTCTCAATTAAGGACCTGAACTTCTAATTTTATTCACAACTAGGGGTACTTTTATCCAAGAACATTGTTGTTTATTTGTTGTCCCTCTCTTTCTTCTTTTTTCTTTTTTCATCTTTCTCACTCTTTACATCACCTCCATCATCAGCCCCTCCATGGCTCTTTGTGTCATCTCGTTGTATGACGAAAATTGAGTTTTCTTTAACATGAGCCATTACAACATAGTCTAATTCGTTGAAAATTTTAAATTTCGCTCCTCAAAATGGTTTGTAGACTATTCCACGAAGCCAAAATGAGCTTTCAAAATAAGTTCTTTTTATTCCAACATTCATTGCAAATTATGATCTCAAAGCCATAATATGAATCTGCTTTTGCTAAGACTCAACTTCTTGTCCAACTCCCAAGCTATGCAACTACTCCCTTTGGCGACGTATTTCTCTCACCTCGAGAGTGCATCAAACTTCACTTATTTCGGGCCTTTTGCTAACCTAGCAACTGCAATTTTTTGTGTTGTTTTCGGTCTTGCTTGCCAACAATAGTGTAGCAATATCCAAGCATCGCCATATCGTCTTATTTGACTAACTTATGCCTCTATTCAATTAACACTTGGTGATCAACAATTTCACGCCAAAGAACAATTTTGTTGCGGTGGCAACTATTTCAACCTCGGCAAGAGTTTGCCTCATCAATTTCAAATTTGGGTTTGCCTCTCTTGCGTAAATTCAATCTTTTAAAAATCCCCCTTCCCCTTTGCAATGCCAATGGCCCCTTTCAATAATCCCTAGTCTGAAGACACCCACTCACACTCTTGCCATTCTCATCGACACGGCTCTTCTCCTCAATCGATACCCCATCTTGAGATTGATCATTAGTCGTATTTAACATCATTAATTGTAAAAACTGTTGTACTTTGTTGCCCCATTGCCGCCATTAACAAGTCTTATTCGAGCTCTCGACCTCATTGACCACTGCCCCTAATAGAAAATACATCATCGTCGTCATCAGATTGAGGTCAATCCGAGCTTTAGGTTGAGCACAAGCGAGCCGAGATTTGATGCATCTTGAGGAACTGAGGATTTTAGCATCCGAGAAGGTGACTAGTAGCAAATAACTCCAATCTGACTTCTTGTCACTAGGACCAACTATGTGATGACATGAAGCTCACGAGGTCGCTAGTAGGGGCCTTGATTATGGTGTTGAAGAAAGAAGGCAATGTAGAGTGAAAGAGGAGGTGTGAGGAAGATGAAGAAAGAAAAAAAAATAAAAGAAAAAATGTTATTGGATAAAACTACCCAAAGCTATAAATAAGATTGAAAGTTTGGGTCCTTATCTCGAGATAAAATTAGCCACTTTGAGTCCTTATTTGATACAGTGTTCACTTTGGGTCCTTTTTTGAGAAAATGAACCCACTTTAGATCCATATTTGAGATTTTCCTTAAAAATAAAATAAAATCTTAAAATATTTCAAAAAATACAATTAAATCCCAAATTTCATCATGAAAGTATAATTGAATCCTAAAATTTTCATAATATACAAGTTAGTTCTAAAACTTTCGAAAATATTTTTAAAGGAATTATTTGATTTGATCAATTTGATAAAATTTTAGGACTTAATTTGTACTTTTTGAAAGTTTTAGAATTTCATTAGATTTTTCTAACAATTTTGATGACTTCATTATACTTTTTGAAATTTTTGTTATTGAATTATACTTTCATGATAAGTTTTAGAATTTCTAATGAACTTATCCCATTTTTTTTTATCAAACCTACTTTATTCTTACTTTTTTGCTATATTTCTTTACAGTTTATAAGAGTTGAAATCAACACCTAAAATTAAATTATCCTCATTCCAATTCTTTTCAAGTCGGAAGGATGTCCATTGAGATAAATCCGAGTGTTTACCCTCGGTGGCAAATCAAATCCCTTCCGTCTCCACTTTTTCATTTTCATTTTTTATTCTAGTGACAATAATTAGTCTACGAAGAGTATGTGACAAGACTCATTTTCGTATTGTTTTCAACAAATATATAATAAGTTGGATCGCCTTTCCATGCTAGAAATCTTATGAAACGTCAAATCAACGTCACCAACATCAATTGCTCAATCAATTTTTACTGCTCTACGCAACGGTAGCGTCCCAATTCAAATATGTACATGCAAATTTATGGCCACTCTCTGGAATTGGTAAATAACGGTAATTTTAGTCCGTCACTAATCCTTCTTATTTATAGTAACAGCAAAACAACATTAATTTTTTTTTTTGGTCGGGTACATTAAATTGATTGTAGGGACTCGTTGGTGGCGAAGGATGCATTAGAGTTCATATCTTCGAAAGAAAATTATTTTCAAGAAATTGTTTTCTGACTTTTGAGTGTTTTAATAGCGGATTATCAATTTACGAAAAATATTTTTCATTGGCCGAAGACAACAACCTAAATTAGGGAAAAGTAATTTCATTCTTTAACAAAAAGAAACATTTTCCATAAATCACCAAATAAATAAAAATTAATCATTTTCCCTTAAAATGATTTCCATGAAAAATATCCCCTTTATCTTGATAGTTTCAATAAAAGTAAAACAAATGCACATTTAATTTCAATCATTCATCTCAACTTACTACATTCTCTGCCACCAATACAGGGTAAATATTTCTTTTATCTCTTTCTTTCCGTCATCACAAATTAAAGCCAATGAATTGAGATCTAAAATTGAAAGGATTAACAATAGATTTTCATTTATTTCATTAAAAATAACTAATTCAAAAAGTATTTTCTAATTTCTTATATCACTTATAAAAATGATTGAACGGCATTTCTTTTTGGGAAAATCTCAAATAAGGACCCAAAATGAACATACTTTCTTAAATAAGGACCTAAAGTGATCGTTGTTGTAAATAATGACCTGAATTAGCTAACAAGTCTCAAATAAAGACCTGAACCCGCCGGCCGGCCAAAATGTTCACCGGCCAACGAGCGTGTGACATTTCCCAGTGGCCGAAATATAGGACAATTTTGTCAAAAAAAATTATAGATAGAAATTAACAAACCCTAAAAACAAAACCCCTAAACTCTTCACGTTCTTCTTCTTCCGCTCTTCATCTTTTACATTTTTTGTCCCCTCTTGTTTGAAGAACCCAAATTCTCTATTGATAGAGTAAGATCCCTGTCTCCCTGAGTTCCAAAGGTACGTGCCCTCCCTCCCTCCTCTTTCTCTCTCTCTCTCAATTTGAACAAAGCTGACCTCATTTGAACGGGAGTGTGAATCAAAGTGTTCGGCGAACCTAGAAAAAGATAATGAAGAATCGAGGCCCTCGTGTTACACACGAGTATCTCAATAATGAAAATGTGACTTTACTCAAGATTTGTCTTCTTCGTTGGAAAGAAACGAAGATAGAATACAAAATAAGAAGATGTGAAGAAACGAAGGTAGGGATTTCTTGTTGTGTTTCAATTCATGTTCCATTAACAGAAAATTTCCGTGTTCCAAGCGAGAGAGGACAAAGAACGGAGAAGATGAAGAACAGATGAAGAAAAACGTGAGAACATAAAGAGTTTTTCTTTTTAGGTCAAAAGAACGTGAAGAGTTTGGAGGCGGTTTTAAAGATTTGTTAATTTCTATCTATATTTTTTTTTGGACAAAATTGCCCATATTCTGGCCACCGAAAATGTCACACTCTCGCTAGCTGGCAAGTTCAGGTCCTTATTTGAGACTTGTTAGCCATTTCGAGTCCTTATTTGGGATAACGGCCATTTCGAGTCCTTATTTGAGAATATAGGCTCACTTTGGGTCTTTATTTGGAACAACGGTCACTTCGAATCTTTATTTGAGAAAGTATACTCACTTTGGTCCTTATTTGAATTTTTCCTTTTCTTTTTTCATCCACAAAACTATTTAAACACAAATAATTATCACTAATGAAAATATTCTTTATTTATTAATTATGTTAAGTGATACAAGTTTTCATTTTTGTCAAATTGTTGCGAAATGAATGGATACCGCGTAATCTTTTTAATTACTTCTTAAAGTTATATGATGACAGAGAAATTGTCCGAGGAAATGGGGAATTTCGCTCAACCCGGGAAAGTAAAACGAAGAAAAGAAAGAATCTCAAAACCGAACCCGGCCTTCGTAATTTCTCACATTCGTTCCCATTCGATACGGACTGGATCGGGATTCAGAGCCATCTCCTGTCGGCGCCGGTCGGTATTCCGATCGCAAGAGGAAACGGAAACAGCTGGCGCTCCGATTCGATACTCATTTAGTTCAGTGGCCATCGATTCCAATTCGCCGGTGCATACGTCGCAATCTCCACGAGAATTTCATCGGTCTCGATCTCGAACGACAAATCGCGTCGCCGACGGACGTTTGGGCGTCATTTCCGATCGCGCCGCTGATTGAGAAGGCGCGGATTCTTCTGCTTTTTTTTTAATGGATTTCAGCTGTAACCTGGACTGAATTCGGCGATTGGAGATCGGTTCCGGCGATGTCGGCGTAGGAGCTTCGAAATCGAGCCGAACTCGCATGGCGTCCACCAGCAGAATCGAGTCCGATGGAGAGGACGAGCCGCAGGAAGAGGAGGTACGCTCGCGACGTGATCATTCTTTGTGCTTCAGTTTTCAGGGTTTACAACTTCTGTCACAATGCGCCTCGTGTCGTCTTTCATACTGCGTTAGTCTGAATTTCCTGAATAATGGCCGTTTGCGTCACGTGCCAGTTAGTCTGTATGTGTGGCACCCGCGGGATTGAGCAGGTTCATGCTGTATTGTTGTTTTCGGAACTCGAAATGCTAATGCTACCGATGATTGCTCGGAGAGGCGGGCTGTCTCCGTGGTTCTGTTAGTGTTAAGTTCAGGAGAGTTAAAGACAGATTAAGGCCGTTGAGTTGCTGAAATGAAAGGAGTTTATAACTGCAAAAAATAACAGAATTAATGTATAATCATAATAATTACCATTTTGCTAGATTCTTTCAAATCACTATAATTTTTGGCGGTGGTTGCATGAAGAAAAATGTCAATACAAATGAATAGATTCTTAACTATACTTTTATGTATTTTTCCCGTGCAGCTTGAACGGTTTGATGATTTTACTCTGGCTTCTTCATGGGAGAGGTACTTCAGACTGATGACATGGTCTAATGGCGCCAATGGACCAGGTTTCTTTGATCGATTTCTGAAATCCAAATTAACTGATCTGGTGAATTTTGATTGTCTCTAGATTTATATCCGACATCGAGGCTGTTTGTCGACAATGGATGGCCAATGGTCCAAAAAACTTGTTGGTAGGTCCACTTGATATAAATTCTATCTACCTTGATATTGAGGCCATTTGTATTCAGAGATACTGATTTTTTTTGTATTTCAAAAACAGAGACTACTCTTTTGGTTGTGAAATTGAGTTTCGTACGTTCGTTCGTTTGTGATAGAATAGCTTTGTGAATGCCTATTGTATCAAAAATATAGTTTTACCTTTCTTCCTATAAAACTTCCAAAATCATTCTAGAGGCATTGAAAAGCCTGTATTTCACATTGGTAAAGTTATTATAATTTGGCACCCCAAGTGGCATTGAGGGAATCTTCATCAACTCTATTATTATTATTATTATTTTTTTTTTTTTGTAATTCGTTAATCCCAACGGTAGGTGTTGTTAGTCGCTGAACATTGTCAAAACTGGCAAATGGGATATATCCCAGTTGTTACACTTGTAGCACTTGCTACTAATGGACCGAGCCATTGAAGCAATTTTTTCTTGTTGCTCAGATTGGGGCACTCTTTAGGACTAAGTTTTAGCCTGTGTTACCCCTTTGAGCTCTGAGGAATGTTCTATTTAAAAGTCGTTCATCATTGCATTTTGGGTTAAGCTCTATTCAATTTCAAACCGATTCTTAACAAAATTAAAAATCAGTCGGGATCACAAAGTATCTGGCAAAACAGGCATATGAGGACTTTTTGAATTGTTCAAGGCTGTTTGTCACTTCATTAATCAATTTTGTGTCCACTTAAATATATGCTGTTGTAAAGATTACTTCGCGAATTGTGTAGATTCGCCGAGAGAATACAATCTGACTTGTTGTTATGTAGAAAAAAGGTGCAGTTCACTTAAGTCCGTCTAAGAACTTGTATAAAGTGAAGTCAGAGCTGAAGTATGCAATGAAAAGCTATTGCATGGAGTACCACTTTGAAACCGACAGTGATGGTAATTCAGTCTCTTTAATTGATTCAATGGCCAGATGTTCATATGAATCCATCTTTATAGTATCCTCTTAATGCAGGAAAAATAGCGGACTGGGATTGCTCTCTTCATGATCTGCAACTATGTTTTGGTGTCAAAGACTTTTTGGTATAATTTGTTGTAGATCTTGCTGGAAAAATTATAACTATGCAGTACTTTTTGCTTATGTTCCATTGCCTGGATTATCAGGTGATTGCTCCTCAAAGTGCTAGCGGGGTCATTCTTGATGCTCCAGAGTCTAGTAAGCTTTTGAGCTCGGTTGCAATTGCTTTATCAAATTGCTCAAGGTGGGGATTTATGATGAAGCCTTAAGTATACAAATACTAAGAAGCTCATTTGATTTCAGTGTCAACTTATCCTAGAGCATCACTTTTCTAGATGTGGTATCAATCGCAAAAGTGCATAGTAAGTCTTAAGCCTTGTGTGCGAAATGCAATCAAGTCCTAACCTTTCAATTGGTTTGTTCAATAAACTCTTAAACCTTTTTCAAAAATGCAATAAAGTCCTTTCAGTGAATGGTATCTAAATTTACCTACGTGTCAATTAAACATTGCCTCCATGGTGTCCTTCGTTGTATATTTTAACGTAAGTTTCACAACTTAATTACATTTTTCAGAAAAGGTTTAGGACTTAATTGACATTTTAAATGTTTAGGACTCGACCGCATCTTTTGGTAAAGGTTTTAGGACTTCATTCAATCCATTGAAAAATTTCGGTCTCCATTGGATTTCGTACATAGAGTTTAGAACTTGTAGTGCAATTTTCCCTGGCACCAACTTATGAGATTTGCTTATCTCCTTGAACAATATGACTGATGCTTATGCACTTAGGACTCATTCACATTGCATCTTACTTGGTGATGCACACTTCTCCTTCTTTCACTTCCCAATTAAGTAAGTAGACACTTTTTAAATCTTTCCGACATCGGTAATGCAGTATGTGGCCAGCCTTTGTTCCTGTGCACGATCCTTCGAGGAAATCATATATTGGAATCCAAAGTATGGGAACAATTTTCACTAGAAGATTTGAGGCTGATCATATCAGCAGTCAAGTTCCTGTGAAACTGATGCATTTGGAAGGATTGTTTGAATTATTTGTTTCTAAATTTGTAAGTTCCCTCTTCATACAGATAGTGAGTCTGTATTAATTCAATGTTGCTTAAATTAGGCACTTTGTTGCTTCTCTTTCTTATTTCAGTAATCTCAGGGATGAGAAAACATATGACTTTCTATTCCCTCGACATGCGACATTTCTTTGCATGAAAAATCTTCTTGAAGTCGAGTTAGATTTGTGACTGTCCTCTATAAAATAGAGATGCCAGAATGATGTCATTTTCTCATTAGAAGAAATTCCTGATATTACTTTTTTAGGCCTATAATTTGCAAGATATTGTCTCTTTGAAGGTTCATGCTTTTCATGTGAACACTACTTTGTCGGCTTTGGAGAACTGCTTACATTTTTGCTTTTGTGCCCTTCTAAGTTCCTTACCTTATACTAAGTGATTGGTGTATCTTCTCATGTTGAAGGCCTATTCGACATTGGACTTCTCCGCACATTTTTTCCAAGTCCATTTCACAATGAAGCTAACTTACAAAACCATTTCTCATGATGACGATGATGCCACTCGTGGAGCGGATGCTGAAATTGTTGAATCTGGAGGGAGTCCTAAAGGTGACACTCACACCAGAACACAATGGGATGACGATTGTCCTTGGAGTGAGTGGTACTCTGCAGAAGACCCCGTGAGAGGTGCGTTTCCAGTTTGGAAATCTTCAATGCCATTATCTCATTTCAAATGGTTGAAATGTGAAACCGCCTTTTGAGTCAGTGTGTCTTGACATCTGCTCTGCTTTTATAGTTAAAGCGTTGTGCCCCAACAATAATAAATCTTTTAGCATGCTCAAAGGATTATCCAGAGCTCTCTTCATATTTCTTCTGAATGTAGCGGCCCCAAAATATCTGGACATCAACCAGCAACTAAAAATTAGCTATTAGCCCATGGGGAACTAAAGATTTGACTCGAGTAGTCAGAACTCATGCTTTGAAGTCATTTTTTCAGACCCAGAGACTACTCTTATTGTTGATTATGAGGAATCTCTAAGCAGCCTATGCATTCAACTGAATCCTCTTTGACAAGATCTATATTTACAACTTCCCATGGACCTGCATACATGTTGACTTAAGAGAAATACTTGCAGTTTTTTTTTTTTTTTTTTTTTTGGGAGGGTAAAATATACAAATGCAAGATACTTTTAATATAGAACTGAGCAGCTCTGTGTGCATATCAAATTGTCAAGCCCACTCAGGGGATTAGCAAGGAAAGGCTGGCAATCATGTGGGGTGGGGTTGTCTTTAGTTGCTAACAAAATACTTAATATGTACGCCTCAAGTCTAACCTGACTAATTTTTGTCTATAGGAATTGAATTGGTCACCATATGGACTGACAAGATGGTGGAAAGTTCTTCAGAAATGGCAGAACTTGAGAATGCATCTCCTCATGAAGCTCAAAAGTGGATGTTATGTCCCAATATTTCTTCAACAGTGTAAGAATCTACTTCTTTTGTTGTAACAACTAGAGCTCTTGATTTATGATTGATCTATTTCGGGCTTTAGACACAGATTACAGAATGTATTGGTCAATTTTAGATCTGCCTGTAATCCTGATTTGGAACTGATGGTTTCAGAATTTAAAGGAGAATAAATAAGAAGATGCTTTTATTTCATTTTTGTTAAGGATTGAAGTTGATGCTTGTTAGTAAATCATGCTCCTCGACGGTAAAAGTCCAAACATATTGATATAGACTACAGTTGAAGTGTAACTTGAATGGATTACATTTCTTGCCTACCAGTACTTGTTGTGAAAGTTACTGCACCATGTACTCTTTTTTAATGAAGTTACTGACATGTGTCAAATCAGAAGACTTGGCATTGTCATATTTGTTTCTTCTCAATGCAGTAACTTCAACTTGTAGTTCACTGGAAAATATGGAACATAACATAAGTTGCTTACTTTTCGAGTTCCATCTCCTCATTATCCCCTATGCTAAGTTAATGGTTGTATTTCTATCTTATATGCCCTTGCTGTTTGATGGGCCTATTGTTATAGTATTTAAATCATATTTATCACCTTAGAAACATATTTGCAGCTTTAGTTCACTGTTACAAAATCAAAGAATCTATAAACTATTAATCTTCAGAATCTCTGTGATTTGTAAACTATCCAGTTTCAGAAGCTTTGTCTGTTGTGTTGTACTCTGGGACTACTTACGAGCTATTACTTTTAACCAGAAGTGATGGATCAAGAGCAAACAATGTCGGATTTGCTTCTCAGCTGTCTTTGCTAGTTGATGCATTGGATATGTCTTTTGAGGCTCAATTTATGGAGGACTTTGTTTCTGGTTTGTCAGTTATGCTCTAGTTGTATAATCTACTCTATGTTTGTTTTGCTGGAAATGATACTACTAAAAGGTTCCACTGTTCTCCTCCTCTTTCTCTCCCTTTTGCAGTGGAAAAGCCTGGTATGGATAATTTGAAGTCGTCGATGGTCGTTCCTCCTCCATCGGTTGTTGACCGTTTGCTGAAAGAACTATTTCAAGATGGTATCCAATATTTCACGTGCAAAATGGTTTTTGTTCATTTTAATTTTTTCTCTCTTTTTTTTTTTTTTTTTGAAAATTTATTTGTTTTGATTTTTTTGGGTTGGGGTGGGGGGGAGGGGTTGTTATAAATGGTTTCTCTTGAAGATTGTATGTCTACTAAGCATGATAATAACCTGGAAGATAGCATAATGTTTCAGTTCATCTTTTTGATTGATTAACACTCAAAGGGAAGGCATTGTGATAACACTTCAGACAGGTCAACATACATAAATAAAATGAGTTATTATATAGGGGAAAATGACATACATACAATCGGCAAGATGACCCACCTTCAAAGCAGTAGTATTTGATGGGATTGTTGCAGGAGTTCATATTTTGTGGTTGCTTGGCAATTTGTTTCTTAATAGCATGCAGGTAGTTTTATTTTCTAGGGTACAGTGCCAGCTGATTACATGTATCACTGAGAGTTAACTCAGCCAAACTGTTTATCTCACTAGTTTAGCTGAGCATACAAAGTTTAGAAGTCTTCTCTGTCATGGAACTTTTGATGAATTTGTTCTGGTTGGAGCCAGCTGAACTGTTGAATCTAGGATAGCTTGGCTCAAACTTGAGGTAGATAATCGAGTTTATCAGTGTTGCTGGTAGTTTTAATGCATTGCTTGTTTCTGAGCCCTTTTCCTCGATGGTCCAAAAGAAGAGGAATTGTGGAATAAATGGTGATGAGCCCGATGAAACAAGTCCTTAACTGCGGCTGAAAATTTAATAAATTTATCCTTGTCATGTGGTTGGAGCTAGAAAACAATCAAAGGGGTGTGCATTTCCTCATGCTGCTGTGATTAATAAAAATTTCTTGATCTGAAACCACATATACTGGATTTCTGAGTCACTGTATTCTTGTTCTCCTTGCATTATCTGCAGGTGTCAAACTTTCAGGTTTTAGAAAGAGCGAGCATAAGAATTCACGATTTATAAAGGGCGCACCTCTTGAATCACTTTTTGCTCAGTTTTGTCTAAGCTCTCTGTGGTTTGGCAATTGTAACATTCGTGGTAAGTTCGAAGTATATGTTGCACTTTGGTGAACGGATTTACAAACAAACATTTTATAGAAGATACCATTACAAAAGAAAGAGATATTAACTGTCAATAATTTGGTTCATATTGTTTGGTATCCTTTCAAATCATGTATTTCCTTTTTCTGAAGAACGTATTGTCTTTGGTGTATAGCTATTGCTTCATTCTGGATAGAATTCGTCCGGGAAGTTCGTTGGTGTTGGGAAGAGTCACAGCCATTGCCTCGAATGCCTGGCAGTGGTTCAATTGACTTATCGACATGTTTAATAAATCAGAAATTACAAATGGTAATAATTATTGCCATTAATTGAAATTTTTTTTCTTGTTTAGTTTTTCCTTCAGTAAGCTTATGTTTTAAAGTTCCAGACATTGAATCTTTTTCTGTTCACATTCTTTAAATTGTAGTTTTGTTATGTTCCTTAATCATGCTAGTCAGATTATTTTCCCCGTTTGTAGATTGAGACTGTCCAGAACAAGTTGATTTGTAACATGGATTGGATTAAATCTAGAATAATTATTATGTGCCACAGAGATGAGATAACATGGGGCACTTGTGGTTAAATTTGCATGGATATCAAATACACTGGCAGTCAAACATTGGAGGTCTATGAAGCAATCTCCTGATAATATTTGCAGTAAACATTATAATACTGAGGATATGAACTCTTTCCCCTTGGTGTGCAATTTCCTTTAGAATTTGCTCTTGGCATCCACAGCTAGTTTTGAATTTTACATGCAACTTGCAAGTGCTTTTCTATGAGTGATGCTGTCATGATACCTTGCTCTTATAGACTATTTTTCTAACTCTTTCTTGCTGCCTTGGCTTTTCTAGTTTATTAATATATTGCCCATCTTTTGTTATGTTTGTATTATTGTGAAAAGGTAAATCCCTTCTGTGATGATGGTAGACCTTTCTACTGTGAAACTCTCTTCTCAAGATGGAAAAACTGGCTTTTTGCTCATATTTTTTATATGCATTTCTTTTACAACTCTATAATCCCAGACTTTCATAAGGTTAGGATTGCCACTGGTAATTATTTGCTTTGGCTTTGATATTGTGCTTGCAAATGCAGTATCATCTTTGCTGCTGCTTTTGTTCATTCACTATTCTTTATTTTTAATGTGAACTGGGCTATTATTCTATATGTTGAGGACATATGTTCAAATTGGGGTGAATGTATATTCTGCATCCAATTGTCCTCATATTGTTGGTAGATAACGAGGCTAAAATTGTTCAACTTTGCTGCTTTGACATCCAGCTTGCAATATGCATTGAAAAGAAGCAACAACTGAATGAAGAGTATCATGATTGTATTGGAAGTGAAGATGATCATTCAGTAAGCATGGTGAAATTTTTATAGCATTTGGTTTTTCTTTTGTCCCATTTCACTAAATAATGATATTCTTGTTCTTGTCAATGAAATGTCCTTTTATTTCCTGATGGTACAAACAGGAAAATGATCAAGTTGTGGACGTTTCATGGAAAACACCAGACCCTGGCGAGCACTCTGATGAAAAATGCGACAGGTGAAGTAAGCAAGTGAGGGATGCTTCTTGTTCTTTATCTGCTTAATACCTGTCTTTCGGGATGAGGCTCTGCAGGTTTCCTATAAGTACTTGTACTATCATTATAAAGTGCATCATTAAGCTTTAGCTCATTCGGCTAAGGTTAAGACTGTGCATTGCTCCATTTATAAGGACGATATATTTGACCCGCACTCTTCAAACAATGCGAGAGTCTTAGTAACTTCATGCTTTTGTTTTGGCCGAGCTTATGGCCGATGGATGTTCCTACCATAAAGGCTTTAGTTGTAAAACTAATTATATGTACATAATAACTCATAGGGTCTCTGCCAAACTACTCTGGATAAACATGATTGAATTTCAAAAATGGTTTTTTAAGGTTATGCCCGATTTTAGGCAAGCATGCATACTTTAATCTCTTAAGCATTTCTTGTTATAAGCTGTCACTCAACTTTCCACAATCCTAGTAATTTTAGTTTCTTGTAATAAAGCCTGCTTACTCTCAATATTCCGTCTATATTCCCCTTCTCGTCTTGTTCCATTTGATGTGTTTGTAGTTTGTACATTTTCAATTTGAGCTAGACCTATGTATGATTGAATTGTTTGTAGATGTCCCCTATTGGATGGTTAACTCACTTCCATTATAGCTAGGACAGATGTTGCAGGAGATCTCTCAGATCTCTTAATAACTGCTGGGGTTACGGGTGATGTCATCTGGAATATCAATGCTAGTGCAAAGGCTGAAAAGTATTAACTCCATACAAAATGGGTGTGTAAAAAAAGTTGTCTAAATGGGTTTGATGTTTACTTTAGATCCTACTATCTTGGTAATTGGCAGAAGACGCATTTAGCAGTGCTGTGCATGCAGAGAAACTATGTGTCTTTAGTATTCTGTCAAATCTTAAAAATGTATGTTCAGTTCGGTGGTCTCCAAAACAATGGTTCCTTGCTATGAAGGTTAGCAAATGATGAATAAATTGAAGCAGTATGAATGTCCTTAATTAACTTATGATCTGGTTAACTGGAATAATAGATTGGAAGTGTAACGAGCAATCTGTTCCTACCCTATCCTTCATGGGGCAAGGTATTTTCTATTTCACCACTAAACTTAAGGTAAAGCAGCTAGTTGATGGGCTTTTATGATGGATGATGTTTCCTTAAAGAAACGCGAGGTTGTTATGCTTGATTTGAAATTTACGTACAAATAGCTTTTACTAGAAGCATGTTCTCAATTGTCATCCTACAAGCACATTTTTACTTGATGTTTTCTTGTTTATTCTGGCAGTCCTTCAACACCAACCAATTTTCCCAATTCTGTAAATGGTGGGCCAACATACGGTACTAAGCCAGATGATTTAACACCTTCTTCTGATTCTAAATCTTCCAATTATATGAGGAGGGGTTCTGCTGGTGTGGTGGGTCCAATGATGCTTCTGAAGTCACGTCAAAGCTTGCATGCCCCATTCACACAGGTTTTTCAACATCTTGGACTAATTGAAACTCATTGCATCTGGTTGGTTATGACTTTTGTAATGACACGGTTGGAAATCTTTCATTGCCTTGATAGGAGGCACCGCTTATGACAGAAGATATGCATGAAGAACGATTGCAAGCTGTCGATGCTTTTAGTGATTCCTCTGTAAGTCCATGCTTAAACTTTCAGTGACAAGTTCCCTTACTGAATTATTCCGCTGCCTGCATTGTTAATATCCTTTTGAGATCCTTAAATTATCTGGAATGTTAGCCTGCCCTTATATACCTTCTTCATGTGAAAATACCTGAGTAGCTCATTTTGTTAGATAGTTTGTCTAGCTGTACATAAAGGAAACAAAGATGGAATCAATACAGTTAATTATAGTACTTTTCGAGTTTACATTGTACCTAAGGCAGAAACGTATCTAGTGTCAATAGGGGTTGTCATCTTGTTTGTCTGCATGATGATATGGTAACTGGAGACTCCAAGCTTGTTGTGCCTGCATCTATTTCAAACGTAAGCTTTCTTTTTGTAATGTCTAAAATTATTTGTTTTGGCTTTTTGACCCCATATTGTACACTGGAAACACCCCCTTTGTTCCCTATTTTGGATTTTAGATCCACGGAACAATATGTTGGTGCTGAAACAAGGAAGAGTTGAAATGGTAGATCAATGAGACGTATAAAAAATTGAAACTTTTTCTTTTTCATTTGTCTTGATCAGTTTATCTCTGACTCTTGCATGTTCATATCTTTCCATATTCCAATTTCCAAATCAATCTAATATATTTTCCTCATCTAATTGCAACTAATGTGGACTGAATTATCTTCTGTTCTATTTGCAGAGTTTTTCTGCTCAGTTGGAGAAAGAGATCTTATATTTAGGTATTTATCTTCTAATAAAGTGTCCTCCGTGGATTGGTACAATTATCCTTGAAAACACATTGACAAATTTCTGACCTTGTATTATGAATATGAACACTCATGATAAACTTAATGAATGTCATTTAGCATGTATAGTGACATTAACCAGTTCCTGTCAAATATCTTTGAAGAAAAATCTGAGGGTATTGTTATGATATCCTATATGCAGACGACATTGAATGGATTCTAGCAAATGAAATGCATAACTAATTAACGTGAAAACTTGGGCCATCATTATCAACCATGCTGTTTGCCCTGTTGGGGGCTACTAATGCATGTAAAAGGTAGGCAAATATTGTTTCTATGTTGGGAGAGGAAAATGTATCTCAAAATCTCATTGTGCTCGTTCTGCCAACAATGATATCCGATAGCTCTTAAAAAAATCTCGTCTAGCCAGGGTTACTGTCCATATTCATGCATCAAATATCCATGTCCAACTGTCATCATGTTCTCACATCAAACTATAGGTTGATTTTTTCGATCGCAAGTACTTTCCTAGCACGACAACTTTAAGTTCCGAATCCTTTTTGAATTCAATGCCTTGGCTCTTTTTATTCACCATATAATGGCTAGTCACAACATAGGGGCATACATGGAGCTCCTGCATGGATATATTTGTAAAGTTGGAGGTGTTGAGTCCACTTATACTTTTCTCTTTAATGTAGTAATTATGGCATATGATTGGTACTAATGGTCTGAAAATGCTGAATCTAGACATGTCAGCATTCAAAGCAGCAAATCCAGAAGCTGTTTTTGAAGATTTTATTCGATGGCATTCACCGGGAGATTGGGAGACAGATGATACTCTAAAGAGTGAACCATCCTCAGGTTTTGCTTCTATGGATTCAAAAAACGATTGGCCTCCTCGAGGACGGCTTTCACAGAGAATGTCTGAACATGGAAACCTGTGGCGGAAGATTTGGAATGATGCTCCCGCTCTGCCAGCTTCTGAGCAGAAACCACTTCTTGATCCAAACAGAGAAGGAGAGAAGGTAACTTTTCCTTGAGGGAAAGATGGAATGTTCACTTCACACTTTGTAGGCATGACCTTTTTTCGGGCATAAGGGAGGTCCCTTTCGAAGTATTCCCTGGTTGTTCATGGATGCAATGTTGAAACAATTTTGTGTTCTTAGATGAGTGTTCTCAATAGTTTTTTGCTGATGCAGTGAAGCATGTCAAAATAAATAAGGTGGATTGCACTCAAATTTTTTTGCTTAAAAAGAATACGACTTCTGATTGCCAACAAAAGAACGTGAAATCCCGGAGTGATTTTGAACTTCTTGACATGTGCTTACCTTGCATATCTCCTTAACCTCTTTCTTGCCGGTTAGATCATGGGTCAGTAGCTTAGCTGCCAAAGATGATAACCTCTCAGTATCCAATTATTATCTTATCAACATCAAATAATATTCTAAATATCATGCTTAAATTGTTTCCATATCTGGACCAGAAGAACAAAAGGATGTGTCTTTGATGCTGATGAACGTAGGTTCAACCTTTTATTAAGTTGTGCTTTGTTTTGTGCCTTATCATTGCATTTGGTTGCATAGATCCTCCATTACCTAGAGACGATACGGCCCCACCAGCTGCTTGAGCAAATGGTCTGCACCTCCTTCAGGGCAGCAGCTGATACATTAAACCAAACTAGTTTTGGAGGTTTGAAGCAGATGCAGACCAAAATAGATCAACTGTACCTTACTGTGGCATCTATGCTGAAGCCTTTGCAGGGTATGCTTTCTACTGTTTCCTTATGTCCATTTTACTCTTTGGCCATTTTCACGGTGGAAAATATCTCCCTGGTCTTCAGTCTGTAAACCAGAATAACATCTGGCTTTATTTTCATTGCATTCTTCAAAAAATTTTCGACCAAAGTTTATTTTAATTGTCTGCTTTCATGTATCTTTACATCTGCATGATTGCTTATGGCTCTCATACTTTTGCAGCCAATCGCTTGTCTGCTGGTAGCGAGGCAATTGAAGATCTAAGGCGTCTAAGCGTTATTTTTGGACATGTCGAGAAGTTACTAACGATAGCTGCATCACTTCATCGGAAGTTTCTGCAAGCGCCATCCATGTCAGAGGCTATTTTCACCAGCTATCAAGAATTTTATTCAAAAAGAATGGGGACAGGTTCAGTAGAAGAAAATGGAGATATGGTAACATGCTACTAACTGATTTTTTTTTTTTTTTTTTTTCCGATGGCTGTAGAGTTACTAATTAAGCACAATTAAAGAAAATGAAGTCTGGCTAGTAGGATTATTCAGTGTCTGGTTGAACTCATTACTAGATTTTTCTAAACTATCTTTATTATGGAACGACATCCTGAGTCTCTTTCATTTTGTGCAGGAGTTCAGCATGAAGCTTCAGGTGAGAAATCATGAGAGGCCGATTGTGTCAAGTATGTTCACTCCACCAACTGTTAATCAATCATGGAGAAAAGTTCTAAGCATGGGAAATCTTCTCAACGGCCATGAACCAATTGTCAGGGAGATCATATTCTCCAAGCGTGATCGAGTGAGCGGCAATCACTACGCAAGCCACACTCCTAGAGGTTACAACAAAGAAATAGAAACATATCGAATGTACATATGTGGAACCTCAAACGATCTTCGTGTAGCGCTTTCTGTCGCCTCGTGTGATTAGTTTTTTTCTCCATTGGGGGCGCTCTATATTCTCCATTTATTCATTTGGTTGTATCCTTATTGTCATTTATGCAGACGTGAGATGGACTTACCCAACCATTGTCATTGCACATGCATTTAGATAGCACACAATTAATCACTCTTTGCTATCCTAATCTGGAAAAAAAAGTCTAGTTCATAAGGTTGTAGGTTCCGGTACCGGTTTGAATTTTGATTATTCTCTTTTGGCGGCAAGATCATAATTCTTGCATGGTAGTGTAGATCAGGACATATCCGACCTTGAACCCAAGTAGGTGGCCTGAAATGATCTTTGGACGGTCTAAAGATGAATGCTTCTTATTTATGAGACATAGCTGCAGTATCTTGACTTTGCGGGCTAGGTCTTCGCTTGTTTTTTTGTCTTACATGTTATTAATATCGGAGCATTTGCCTTTGTTTGAGCCTTCGTATAGTCCAATCTTACATCTCCATCACTTGGGGGCCGGAAACAGTACCGAAAGAGAGCACGAGTGGTAGACGAGTGGCAGACGCACTCCGAAAGTTGAAGCCCTTGGATAAGTTTAGAACAATGGATACTGAAAGATTGGAATAAGCTCTTCGTCAGTAATGTATTCTGCAAACCTAGATATATACGTCTGTCTATAACTAAAGGATTAATAGGCTACCGTGATCGTCAATGTCGTCCCTTTAACAGGACATGGTCCATCCTACACCTTTATTCTTGCCAATAATTGGCGCGCCTTTTTCTTAGAGTAGCCCAGGACTGGAATATGTAAGTTTAAATTAAAATAGAAATGATAATGTGGCGATGTGGGAGATGATTCATTCAGTGGGATCAAGATCTGCGAAAATCCTTTTGAATTTTCAACTCTCTGCGCTGATGTGCAGAACGGAAACACTTTATACTGTGTGACTACGAAAGATCTTCAGAATTCGATATCACTGGGTGACTCAGAGAGAGAGAGAGAGAGAGAGAGAAAGAGAGAGAGAGAGATGCGATTGAATCCAGGATGGGTCCAACTGAAGCCATAAACGAGTGAATCCAATGCTGTTCTCCGCTCAATAATTATATCCTTTGTCAGGAAAGCGGAAACGGATGATTCGACTCGATACGGGCCAGATTTCAAACCAACTCATTGACCATCACGGGACATTTCGTGATCCACAGGGGACTCATAAGGGCCAAAATGAGGATCGGTGCTTCCTGACGAAACATAGCATTATATTTCTTAGGCACGTGCTATGGAATTTTCCTCACTGTTGATATCTGCACCTGGATTCGACCTCCCTTTCCATGTCATTTGGTGGGCTTCAATGCGGAAACCGTCGCTTTTGGGGTTTCGTTTTCTAAGACAGATCTCTTTTTCAGGGTCTGTTAGTAAGCACAACACTCAACCTCACGACAGAGGGACTATTATCCGTGATCTTAGCTCAAATTTGTAATCGGCGTCATCTAAGGAGACGAGACAGCAAATAATACAGCCGCCCATGTGCATCTAAAGGAAACGGTAACAACGGAAGCGGCAAGATGAAGATTTTACCAGGAGTTTTATACATCTGCACCAATGACTGAACGACGATTTACGGCACTGCTATCTACTTACTCACGTCGATCCTTCCAGTAAACGACGCGGTGCGTACTCCATTTGTTTTTTATTTGGTTCCGGCTTAGGAGTTAGGAGGTCATTAATTTACATTATGTGCAAAGAAAGATGATTCAGGTAAAACAATGGGGCCATGAAAGTGACATCTTTTGTCCTGAACGCAGGGAGTCCTAGAGAAAAAAATTTGAAGGCCAACCATCAAGCATTCATAAATTGTATAATCTCAAATTTTCAAAGTATCCGACACCTGAAGTGTCAAAACTTGGCACATAGGAATATTTAAGTGTCAAAAGTTAGGAAAGTGATACTTAAGTGCCAAAATCAGAGCAAAATGGATCACTTAAATATTAGCGATGAGAAAATCTAGCCAAACTGCTGACGATGCCGATTTTCCAGCGAGGCAAGTGCAAAACAAAGTGTCAAATGTGAGAAAATTCGGCCAAAATGCTGATGTTGCAATTTTTCGCAATTTTTCGGAAAGACAAGTGCAAAACGATGTCAATGGAAAAAATCCCACTAAAATGTTGACGTTGCGATTTTTGGTGAGGCAAGTGCAATATGACTAGAAAAATGTAAAAATAACGTCGTTTTACTATTGACATGGATAAATAATTAATATAAAAATTAATTAAATTAAATTCAAATCTAATAAAAAAATGGAGATTGTGGGTAGCGATGGTTGAGCCCTCGTCGTCTCCTCCCCATCGTCGCCGGGAAGAGTCGGCAATGGTGGGGGAGGGTTGGCTAGAGTTGTTGAGCCTTGGCCAAGGGCCGGCCACCTTAGCCAGCGGTGGTGAGGGCTCGCGAGCCCTCGCCCAAATCTAGAGCAAGGGTTGCGCCCCTCCACTAGATCCGATGAGGGTCGTTGACCCTCACCTAGCCATGTCAAGGGCTATCGCCTTCTAGGAAGGGGTCGCGGGCCCTCGTCGCCAATCGGCCAAGGTGGTCGACCCTTAGCCAAGGCCGGTCAACCTCGGCCGACCCTCCCTCTATTCTTAGCGACGGCGGGAGGCGACAGCAAGGACTTAGCCCTCGCCTTCTGCCTCCTCTTCCTCCTTTTTTTTAAAAAAAAAATAATTAATAATTAAATATAATCAATTATTATTTTTAAAAATATTTTAATTTAATATATTAAAATTCAAAAAAAGACAAAACAATGTCGTTTTGATTCTTCGTTGTTAACTCAGCTTTTCGGCATGCCACATAGGGAGTT
This sequence comes from Eucalyptus tenuipes, assembly GCA_014182365.1. Lineage (NCBI taxonomy): Eukaryota > Viridiplantae > Streptophyta > Magnoliopsida > Myrtales > Myrtaceae > Eucalyptus > Eucalyptus tenuipes. The sequence continues at coordinate 21,534,967 of CM024538.1, read as the reverse complement.
ATATTATTAAAAAATTGTCATGTAAGTTTTCCGATGCCACTTTCGTCGAACTTGACACTTAAGTGTTCTATTTTTGAAAAAGAAGTGGTATTTAAATGTTATTTTCGTAACTTTTGACACTTAAGTATTCGATCGTATCAAGTTTTGGCACTCCAAGTGTATTTTTGCCTCAAATTTTCATAACATGAAGACAAGTTCGGGTAACATTGTCTAGCTCATCTTTGATGGGGCTAAAACTTAAACCATTTATACGGATGAACTTCATAACTTGTCGTGAGCTCTGAGGAAGGGTTCAACCATGGTTACGAACTAGCAGCCTCTTGAAAGCTATTTCTTTCTGGAGCATGTCCAAGGAGGATTCTTGCTCATGAAACTAAAGTCAGAATTTATTTGAGAGAATGCTCACTTGCCTTAGAAAGGCTCAAATTTGAGGTGTAGCAGCTGCTCGGCTTATCATTGAATAAGAGTATCCTTTCCCTAACCATAAGGAGGGGATGCCAAAGGCAGAGCTAATGATTGGAATAAAGTCGTAACAAGATACCCATGTCACAGGCATGGCTCAAAATTTTAGTTATGAGTTGTATTCAAAAGATTCAAAATCAGTATATATTTTATACACGCTGGGGAGATCCTCGCTACACAAGTCAATCCTCAATGGGGAAATTGAATTGAAATCTAAAGGTGGAAGTACTTATGATGGACTTATCAAAATTTTCTTTTAGAAGGCGTGGAACTCGACATGTTTTATATCTTATTTAATTAATGGTAAAATGTATACTTTCTAAATAATAACATTCATGGAAATCTCGACAAGCGCCCAATGGCTATGGGTTAGCGGGGCGGTCGCTGTCCGTCTCTCTTATTCTGTCCCGGAACCAAAAGGTTTTAAATTTCATTAAAAAAAATAAAAAAAAAAGGATTTTTGAGCAATTGGGGATTTTTAAAAAGGAGGAATCTCACGTACCGTACTATTCAATTAATTTTCTATGGGCTGAAAGGTCCTAAATTCATCAACTTCCTAGCAGTCAATTCACGTTAAAACGTGGAGAGATTGATTGCTCCATTATTATATTCGCACCTTTATGTTTAGTGCCTAACATTTGGCATGAGTAGCTACAATTGCAAATAGTTTTTTTTTTTTTTTTCAAGGGCGTTGGTTTCCTCATTTTAAAAGTTTTCCTGGATTATTACGAAATATGCTGTGTCGGATCGCGATAGTGTACCACAAAGAAAGCATTATATATACAATTGCAGCATCTTTTCTTGGACTCGTACACTGGAAAAACACCCCAAACGTGAATCTATCATCCCATAGGTTAGATAGCTGCAAACGCTAATTTGACAAACCACGGCGGCACTATTTACATAGCACATCACGGGCAACTGATTGCAGCTGTCCGACATCGAAATTAATCATCCCTGGAGCGTCTTTAATTAACCACAGCGAAAACCCTAATCACGTGTTGCCCTAATCTTAAGATCCAGCATGATCAACGGAAGATCCCCCACAGAAAATGCATCTTTGGAAAAGCAAACGGAAGAGAGGATAGAGATGTATGGCTGTGCTCATGTTGATGACCGCATCATTATGCTTAGACCAAATGGTGGTGCTGGGATTTTTTTTTTTTTTTTGTCAAGTGGTGCTGAGAGTTAACCGCGAGATATCTCGGACTAGAGGCTCTACAGAATGGTCATTCAAACAAAAATTTAACTTTCTTATGCGATATCAAAAGGGAAAAGTACCAAAAAATCATAAACCTATTACATTTATATTTTGTACCAATTTAGTTATAAACCTTTTAATTAGGCCAATTTAATTCTAACTATTTTCACATCAGTACAAATTGAATCCATCTGATGAATTTAGGGCAAAAATTGCTAATGTGTATGCTGGCAATATTATGTGGCATGACCAACGCTAACGTTGACAAATTTCATAATTTTTTAATATCTTTTTCGAAATTTTTTTTTATTTTTTTCTCTTTTTTTTTCTTTCTCGTTTTTTTTTCCTTACCCTTTGGTGGGTGCCGACGAGGTTGTTGACTGACCATCATTGGCCATAGGTTGGTCTAGGCGAGGGCCCTTGCGCCCTTGCTTGTAATTAGTGAGGGCGTCGAGCCCCCTTTCAGATCCAAAGGAGGGCTGAAACACTTGCTTGTTCGCTAGCAAGGGCCACGACGCCCTCACCCAAACCAAGCAAGGGTGTCACGAGTCTCGCCGGCCACAAGCAATGGCCTCCACGCCCTTGTTGGCCACAAGCTAGGGTGCGGAGGCCCTCACTTGTAGCAAGCAAGGGCGGTGACACCTCAAGCAAGGGCCTTCGCTTGTGGCCAACGAGGGCGCGGTGGCCCTCACTAGTGGCTGGCAAGGGTGCAGAGGCCCTCATCCAAAACAGCCTATGGCTGGTGATGGTTAGCCGGCAACCTCCCCGGCAATGACCAAAGGTTAAGGAAAAAAAAACAGAGAGAGAGAGAGAGAAAATTAATAAAAAAATAAATCGGTTTGATTGAAAATTATAAATTTTGTTAACGTCAGTGTCGATTGTGTCACGTAAGACTGTTAGTGTCAACGTCAATAATTTCCAATCTAAATTGGCCAAATTGACTCAATTGGGATCGATGTAAAAATATTTAGGATTAAATTGGTTTGATTGAAAAGTTACTAATGAAATAGATTTAAGGTGTATCTGGTTTAGCATTTCCAAGGAGCCCTTTCGAGAAATGCTAACTATTTTAAAGGAACTTTTACTTGAAACAACATTGAGAATGCTGAAAGCCTAATATTAGTAGGAAATAGTTTTGGGTTTTCGACATTTGGTCAAATGCTAAACTCATTTTCTCTTTCAAAGCTATATTTACCAATTCTTTAAATTTATGATTTTATACCTCATTATTTTTTTTATATAAAAAAGGACCAAACCCCTCATTGCTCCAACGAAGGGCTATGGTCGTCGGCAGGCTAGATCTAGCATCAGTGGCCATCAGTTGAGGTCACTCAAGGTTGGGCAACCTAGGCGGCGCGTAACCTAGGCAACTATTACTTGGGTCTCGAGGCTGCGAGATCTAAGTGGCGGTCACATGGGTTGCGCACCACTTGGGTTGCATGACTGCTAGAGGTCACTCGACGTCAGGCAACCTCGATCGACGATTGTTGGTGGCCATATCCCTTCGCTAGACCCGTGAAGGGTTTGGTCTTTTTTAAATATATATATATTTGATTTTTTTCAATTTTAAAGAAATAAAATTTTAAAAAAAAATTAATCACTAAAGGACTTTTCAAATGTATTTTCTACCAAATGTCATTTCTTTCAAAGTTGCTTCTCAAAATATAGTTTACTAAATGGTTTTTGCATTTATCATCTAAAGTCTTTTAAACTAAATTGCTTTGCATTTGCCTAGTAGGTTTTCAAAATACTAAATCAAATGTACCTTTAAGACTTTTTTGGTACTTTTTATGATATCAAAGGGAATTAAGATTTTTATTAGCTAGCTAGCTGGTTTTGATGCAAGATGCTGTCTCAAGTTGGATACACGTCATTGTTGGAAGATGAGTTTTTTCCTCGTTGATGTCCTTTGTGCATCTCCTTTATTAACGAGCTCGTAATATTGGTGCACATGTATGGACCTCAAAAGTCTCATGAAGAGCACATCTGTCCCCCAGAAAGAAAGGAATCGCTGGACATGAACGTTTATCCTTATTCTCCCAAATTCCGATTATAAATGACTTCCAGAGAAGTTTTTGTCTTGTTAGGAAGAAACTTGAGGACATGTCAGTTCTGGCAAGTACCAGGAGGGAAGGCTGTTTCACATTTTTCCTCTTCAGGTTTAAAGGAAAAAAAGAAAGAAAGATGAGTTCTGCCTGACTCTTCGTTTGACCGGAGTAAAGGCAAAGACTTTTCCATGAGCTCTCTCCCGTAATAGCCGTGATACACGTGTTCTCGATCTTTCCTTTTGCGCAATCAGAAAGCACTCCTTGTCCCAATGACAGCCGAACTGTTCAGTCCATGTTCCGAAATTATACCTTCTTCTTAGATCCTGCCGGACAGCAGACATCTCTTAATCATTTAGAATCCCGGTGATTCATTTCGTCCTTGCCACTCCGGTGAATTCATTAGTATCGAAGGGTAGAATTGATATCGAATATTACTGAGACCCCACATGACGCTTATCAAATTTAATGATTTATATCCATTAAGCTTTGCATTGATACCATGAATTGAAGTTTTTTCACTTAAACTTGACGGAAGGACTTAAACCGCCATGTAACTAATTCATGGTTAATTAGCATTAGCTTCTAAGGATTCGTGAAGATAAATGTAATGGTATAGATGACTAAATGCAACAAATACCTATGCTTTTTCATTAATAATGAAATATTATCTCTCGACATTATCTGAAGAGCATTACGACAATACGTGGGTTGTCGAGACATGATAAATAAGTAATAATAATTTTGGATCGGACTTGGAGTCGTGTGCTCAAAACCTTCTCAAAGTGTTGGTCCAGATGATGCCGAGGATTAAGGGCAGTGGGTTTTACCACTTGAATCACAGTTTTGCATCATCATCACATGCTGATTATAGGAACGAGGGATTGTCGGCTCACGCATGCTTTAATTCACCAGTATTGGACGCCATTCTCGGTTGCCAATGTTCCTTTTTTCTTTTATGTAAGTCCACTCGTTAGTCGTCTAAAGCGGCTCTCGTTTCACTTCCCTTCTTTCCTCATTTTCTTGCTTCCCCTAACAAACCTCTCTCTCTACTCTCTCTCTCTCTCTCTATCTCTCTCTCTCTCTGAAGGGAAAAAAGGGAATAGAAAAGAGGCATAAGATCAGAGAACGAGTCCTGCCCGTGAGAGAATCCACTCATCAGCAGCCTCTCCCCCTTCATGCTTTTCACAGAAAGCGATTCTCTCCGCCTTGTCAGTCCTATAAACTGGTCGAGAGAGCGAACAACACGAAAGCCAGCAATTCACACACGCACCGATCATTTCCAATTCCACATCGCGGATCACTGATCCGTCATGGATTCAGCATCCGGCGCCGGAGCATCGCCGCCCGACCCGCACGGCGTACTAGTAGTTCCCACAACCTCGACGACCGCCGAAACCATTCCGGGACCGTCATCGCCGCAGGAGGCGGCGGCGGCATCCCAACCCAGCAGGTACGAGTCGCAGAAGCGGAGAGACTGGAACACCTTCTTGCAGTACCTCCAGAACCACAAGCCTCCACTGACGCTTGCCCGGTGCAGCGGGGCCCAGGTGCTGGAGTTCCTCAAGTACCTGGACCAGTTCGGCAAGACCAAGGTCCACGTGAACGGATGCCCCTTCTTCGGCAATCCCAGCCCGCCTGGCCCCTGCGCCTGCCCTCTCAAGCAGGCCTGGGGCAGCCTCGACGCGCTCATTGGTCGCCTCCGGGCTGCCTTCGAGGAGAACGGCGGGCGGCCTGAGTTGAACCCTTTCGCCGCGAGGGCGGTCCGGATATACTTGAGGGAGGTCAGGGAAGGCCAGGCCAAGGCCAGAGGGATTCCCTATGAGAAGAAGAAGCGGAAACGGCCCACCGTCGCGGCGGTGGCGGTGGCGAAGGTCACTGCTGGGAATGCGTCGGCGGCCGCCGGGAGTGATCAGGTAGGAAGTAGTGGAGAAAGCAGCAAAATGACTAACAATAATTCAGTGGCTGATGATCACAGTAGTGCTGGTGCTGGGGTGATATTATGATTTGTTAGCATAGGGGATGCTCTTGTGGATCATTTGGCATTCACTCCAAGTAAAGATTTAGTGCTGCGGATTAGTCTCGTGCGCATTCCTTCAGAAAGATTAATTACCTTTTACTCCTGAAAGTGAGCTCATTCGACTTCGGGTTCTAAGTTTTCTTCAATTCTCAAGGTTTCGGAGGTCGGATCATAGTCCAATGATCTAATTAGTGCCCAATGCATTTACAAAACGATCCAACTTGAAGAAAAACGTAAGGCAAAGTAATTTCTAACGTTTCATCTTCTAAGGTAGCAACATGGGTTAAGCCTTGCTTATTCAGCCATCCATTGTCGATCTGGTTTCCACAATCTTTTCATGAGACGTAGATGAACAGGTGACCGAGAACCCTAACGCCGAATTTTGGCGGTCTCTTGTTACTCTCTCATTGAGGACAATGAGTCCTCACTTCTATTATGGTAATAAAATAGATGAAAACGCTTCCTAGCTGAGAGGACATTTTACAACCTAATTTTTACTCTTGCCGTGTTTGCTTGGTCTTGTTGCAGTAGTGTAAACCAACACACTTGGATAAACGACCAGTAGCCAACCATCGCCTCAAGATTGCCCATTGGATGTTAACCTTGATTTTATTCTAATTTGGTCTACCAAGAAGACGCTTCCATCAGTCACTCCCCCCAAGCAAGACATAAAAACAAGGTTCTTGACATGATCGATTTCTCAAGTGAAGTCTCCCATCCAATTGCATCAGATTATACAACCTATCATAACTATATTTACTATTTTGATGTCACTCGGATAATATCATCGTGTCTTGTTTAATTTTCTCTCGGCATCGGGTCGCTCTCACTCTTCTGTCCCTTTTGATGTTAACGGAAAAGTATAATGCAGTCGCGAATGCGACTTCTTCTGGCTACTTTAACAATACTACTCTTCCTTTCGTATTCCAACTCACCTAATTTCTCATTGGTTTTTGCTCATTTAAAACCTTCCAATGATTTGAGTTCTTTATAATATCTTCTGCTTTCCCCCCTCTTTTTGTCGGCCTCTTGACGGTTTTTTTTTTCCTAATAAAACTTATCATCTTGTGTGTCTCCCAGTTCCGATGAAGAGGAATGTCCGTTTTTTCATTCTTGTTCGTGGATTTGCAGGATCTTCAGTGCAGGGGACAAGCAGGATCTTCATCTTCGTTTGTTGAAGAGTCTCCTTAAATTTGATGACATCTAGGAACGTTGAATTGCCTGTCGAATACAAAGAGGAAGGCACATTGGACAATGTTTAAATAGGATTTTACTTTTCACTTTTAGTTCAACCTAATTCTGACGAGGAACACACTTTGCCTTTTTAATTTTGGTCAAAAATATATTATTGTTTGACCCGTAAATTCCCGTATAACATCTTTTGATGTGTTTTTGTTTTTTTGTTTTTTTACCTTTTTGAAATTTAGATAACATTTGATGTTTTGGTGGGAAAGAAAAACGTTAAACAAAAGCTCAACCGAATAGGTAAGATCCTTAATTGATCGGCAATTCTGATTAAGAAGGTTAGCTCTTGTGAAACTGAAGAAAGGAAGTGATGGGGTTGTATTGCTGCCGACTGCTAGTAGAAAGCCTGAGACTGGGAGGGGTTTAGAATCATGTCTCGTGATTTAAAGATTAGCTGTCATCACAATTCCAATCATCGATGGCGAAATCGTTCTAGAAGACAATTATCATATTATGTCTTATCATAAACAAAGTGAGTGGGGTGGTGCCTTGATTTCGCACGGACCACTGAGCTTAGTTTAATATAATTTATGCCCCACATGACATGATTTGTTCATATGATGTCACATTGCAATGAGACGAGACCCACTCCCGACGTCTTTTGCATTTCCCAACAAAGGCTAATGCCTCGCGTTTAGTTTATTGAATGGATTTATGAGACGAGTATATACCGATGCAACCATCGTGACCTACCTACGGTAAAGATTACTGTCCGGTCACAATCACAAATGTGATGATTGTCTCGTTCATCATTGGCATCTTCTCTGCTAAAAATTTGTCTTCCCAATTGTTTCGTTGTTCGTTGGAGACTATAAAAATGTCGCAAAAAGAATTAAATCCGGTTTGGCAAATGACCCAAGTTGAAATTCGGCAACAACAATGAAAGTTACACTAACCCCTAATAGTTGTATCTTGTCTTTGAGGTTTTCTTGAATGGGCAATTTATTGTTTGCATTGAACAAAGAAAGGAGTTCTTCAATCATTTCGGAATACGAGTTTCTAATCTTAGGACACCTGGTCTTGCAACTCACGATTTACCATAGAATTAAGTGCAAAAACTTGATCGCTACCGGTGCCAATAGCTAGCTCATCGAATATTTAACAATTAGAGGGTCGAAGATGGAAGGGCAGGCTAGAGTGCAGGTGGGTCAAAGGTCGCATAACATATGTTGGCGAAGCAATTCAAGCAAAGGGACAGAGGGATTGGGCATGTATAGTGGAAGTACGGGGCTATGCCAGCAAGTGCCGAGAAGATGGCATGACATGTTTTGTATATTTCTTTGAACCCATGTTTTTCTATCTCTTTTGGTAGTTCAGGATCTACCACTCGTTTCATATAAAAAACAGAACAAAAGCAGTGACATCTCGACAGACATTTATATCAACGGTCATGAAAGGTCATGAAGAGGATGATGAATTCCGAATTACTAAAAATATAAAGCGTGAGTTCGAAGCTCCAGTTACCTGGGTTTGTCATATTAATAGTTCTTCCTCAGTAGAGGTACATATGCATAATAGGCACATGCGACGAGGTCACTGGAGCTCTGAAAAGTTTTTACTGATTAAAGTAATCTGCACTAATCAAAGCTACATATTCACATTCAAAAGCGTCCAATTTCCTCAAAGCTTAGCCTCTTCTTGCAATCAGGCAGGGGTAGAAGGATATGGAGACAGCTGAACACTATGCCAATTCAAAAATATGTAAAACAAATAAAGATATAAACAAAGTCAAGATCAGCAAAACAGCACAACCATTTACAGCTCAAGACAACAACTATGATCCAGAAAGTACTAGGACACAACTCAAGAACTTTAAGCCTTCTCATGGGACTTGCTTCCAAACAAGTTCAAGCACAGAGATTAATTGAAAAAAAAGGGCCGCAAACCTCTTACGCATCAAGAAGCACCTTTGTCCAACCCATCATTGACTCCACAGCTGATTTCACTACTTTAAATGCCGGTGATGATGTTTTCTCCTTCAGGTAACAGACTGGATGACTTTGCGTGCTTCCCTTAGTTGGACCCGATTCAAAGAGAGTTTACTGCATGCCTCAGGCTTGGCAGTACCACTGTAAGCCTCACAGATGTAGCTCATAAAGTTTACATAATCCTGCAGGAAGACAGATGGGATGAGACAGCTTACTTTTATATTCTGAAAATAAGATACCGACCTTCGCATTAAGCACAATTCCTCACCAATGGAAGAAGTGAATCCAATATTAACAAACAAAGAGATAAAACTTACATCATAAAGCGGTTTCCCATCCACCACGACCCAAGGAACATACTGATGAGGAGGCTGAAGTGCATTTGTTTCAGCCGCATATTCCAGCTCCAGCTGCAGATCAGTTAAAAGAGGATACTTGAGGATAGCCTCGAGTGCCACCACATATTTTGTGCATAATACTACCAGCAAACTGTTTAAAATAATAAAATTGTATATGCTTTAACTAGGACAGTGTGTAGAACTACTCAATGATTAACCTGTAAAACGCAAGAGATCGTGCAATTCTCGTTTCTGTTAGTCTATAAAAGACTACTGTGCAATTGACTTGGTGAAGTTACACATCACTTCTTTTTTTCAGAATAAAAATAATAAAAACAAGCTCATACAGGGGATATATAAAATAAGAGGGTGAAAATATAGTTTGCAAAGTTAAAAAGACTCATTTTCCACTGCAAGTGCCAAAAGATAATTCCATCATGAACTTTAATTAATTCCTAATTATTTAATTGCTCCAAGACTCTCTCTCAATAACAAAGTGCTCTGGTGCTAAATCAAGATATAAGTGAAGCATTCATCACAAGCAGGCTTCAATGCCTTCTATTTTTACCATAGTTATAGGTCCAAGTGTTGAAATCAGAATTCAGGTGAAGTACTAACAAATTTCCACATCTCATCATTACTCAATTTATCAAAGTTACATATTATGGCATATGTTCATTTGGTTTCAAAGGTTAACCAAAAAATATGATCTACTCTGATGAAGAATAAACAGTACATACTTAGAACAAATGAATCTAGCTGAATTTTTAGGGTGTGTTTGTTAACATTTTTATTTCTCAAAATTTCTATTCTTTTATTCCCCGAAACAGAAAAAGAATAAAAATCCATTTGGTAACATCAGCAAATTTTTTTATTCCCCAAAATAAAAAAGTGGCCAGGAAATAGATTTGAAATAGAAATAAAAGTAGAAAAAAGTTGCTTATTGTTTTGGGAACAATTTCTGGAACAAGTCATTTTCTTTCTTTTATTTTCTTCCTCTTCCTCTTCTAACGGGTCACCAAACCTTGGCATGCCCAGCGATTGGCCAGAGACGAGGTCCGCGACCTCACCGGCTAGAGGAGAAAAAAAAAGAGAGGAAAAAAAAGTAAAGAAAAAAAAGAAGAAAAATCTCAAAAAATCATTAAAAAAATTAAAAGAAATTTTATGTCACAACAAAATTTGAGGGTCGTACCAAACACGTTCATGTTTTTTCTAATCTAGAGTATAAATTTTATATAGTCATCAAACATGTTCTTTTGCTCAGAAACTATTATAGGGAATAGAAAAAAACCATTTTTGTAAATAAATTGTTTTTGGGAACAGAAATATTACCAAACGCACTCGTAGGTTCTATGCCATGGACTACTTACAAGATATATTCTCACATATGGAGACAAAAATGTCAAGACTAACACGCATAATCTAGTGTAAACGATAGCAGATAAATGGGGTAAAACTAACCTCTTTCCCTCGCCCACCAGCATAACAATCTGAGACGAGTTTTGAATCCAATCCTAAAGGCTCAAAGCAGGATTCCCACTGGGTGTAGTCATGCGAATACACCAACTTCTCGATGCAATAGATAAGAGGAAAATGCTCGTTCTGCAGTGAAAGATCCACAATAACCAACTAATAAGAAAGCTGAATGGATAAACATACATCAAACACCAATCCTGTATTGTCTACACCACATGATGACTACGTAACGAGCATTAAATGTATACAATTGCGCCATGCTCCTAAAGGTCTGAAGCCACATTAGGGTGGCTTCCAAATCGCAATGGTCATCATTAGCATCTAATTTGCAAGAATATGAACCCTCTGAATTCAGGAACACCCAGCATTTGTATGAGGTAGTGAAGAGAGCAGCAGCAAAGGCATGTCTACAAGACTCCATGACAATATTGATCTAAAAAACAAAGGCTGCAAGGTAACGCGCAAAGACAATTCCACAAAATTAAGCACTAGAAAAAAAAAATTCGACTAATTGAGAGCTGGTTCCTTACCAAGTCGGGCCAGACGTCGATTGCACATGCTTCCACGGTGTTGAGCAGGCATTCCCACGGTCCATGCTGCAACAATCACAGGACAAGCATAAGCCAGTACAGGTGGAACGGAAGAAATACATACACTGAATCGATAAACTGGAGATGCCCAAGACACTATTAAAACAGGAAAAAAGTTCATGCGAAGTCCAGATATTCATCAAGATAAAGAGCATCACGGAAGATAGAAAAGTCGGACGGAAAATGCAAGTCGGGACCTGGCAATCAAAGGTGGCGTCGCCTTTCATTTTGGCATTGCCCCACGGAACGAGGTTAAGGTCGACATGGGAGACGAGGTCGCTGTCGAAGATCTCGGGGAGGTGATTGACGATGAAATCGGCGCTGTAAGGGCAAAGGGACTCGTAATACAAACCCAAGGACACCTTATTGGAGGACTCTGAAGGTAAGGCGATTTCAGAAGACGAAGAAGTGGAAAGAAGACCGATCAAGCACAGGCCGGTCAGGAGAGAACGGGCTAGCTCAGACGCGGAATGCATGTCGGATCGCGCCCACGATCAAGCTAAATCGTTCGAGGATTTGAGGCTCGGTCGGGGCTTTTATCTACCCGCTCCGAGTCCAGTAGACATGCGACGATGACGATGAGGACGTGACGAGCGGAGATGGATCGACAGGTGTCCGTCGGCCAGAACGACGATCGTGGAAATTCAGCGAGAAGAAAGAGAAAGGCAAAAAGGAGAAAAAACGAAATGAGTGCGTGCGAAACTGAATCGGACCTGGCAAGTGACGGTGTCGTTGGCACCGATGCGGGCGTTCCCGTAAGGGACGAGCTTGAGGTCGAGGATGGAGATGAGGCCGCTGTCGAAGACCTTGAAAAGATGGTTGACGATGAAGTTGGAGCAGTAGGGACAGAGGGTCTCGTAGTAGAGCGCCAGCTCCACCTTGCCTCCCTCCCGACCGGAACCGGCCGCCGCTAATGGGCTAGCCAACAGGATCAGCCACGAACAGGTCCATATAGCGTGAGGGAGACGGGCCGCCGATCGGTTCTCCATTCGCGACTGCGTAGGATTTGGCATGACCACCGCCCGAACCCCGCTACCAACTCAGCTGCCAAGTCCCGCTAACGCCTTCTGGCTTCTTACACATAAATTGATCTTTTAAGGAGTTGCTCCCAAAAAAATATCCATCAGACATCGGGAGGATAAAATCTGGACCGTGAAATATTCCGTCGCTAACTACATGTCCCCATGTGAGGCGAGAGAATTGCTATTCCGGCGTCATAGAAATGTCCCCGGCCCACTTTTTATACCACATACATCTATTATAAACATCACGGTCGTACAAATGCATGTAGCCCGATTTCCGACCTTGGGTGGATAAGGGGCTTTGGTCCTACGATAGTTACACGGCATCTTAGCGGCGATAACTTTAAGTATCGAATACACCATTGGACACAACATAACGTGTGAATATCGGCGATGAAATCATTGCTAGGACCGTGCAAGAAAGATAACGTTGAAATACTTTTAAGGAGTTTCCCAGGATGCATCTCGGTTTCCTAGATAATAAGATTACGATGGATTGTTCACCCTTTTCTGCAGTGCACTGGCAATTCAGCCATTATAACTCTATCGCTCGTTACAACATTAGTACAGTGTTTGCACGGGCCACGGCTAGGATACATCACTTCATATGTTGGTTCCCAGGAATTCTCTGAGATGCGTTCATGAAATGAAGCCCTTGCTCTTTAAGCTCTCCACAGAATCCTTGATGATTTGTTCCATGGGGATAAACTCCAATCCCAAGTCCATCAGCTTCTTAGCTCCGTTCTTCGTCCTCAATAACCCTGGTTGAGTATCCCTGGGTAATCTATCGAGACAGAATATTGAGTTTAGCAACATCAGCCAGATACAAATCCTAAAGAAGTCATCCTGTACAGTACTAGGCTACCAATGACAGAGGAAATGGACACAACACAGACTGCAAACAGAAGCATCTGCATCTGAACCTCCTATAAATTTCGTTAGCAGCAATAAACATACCACGGGGAAGATTCTTTAATAACAGTCGAGAGGCTGCTGCTAATAAGAAAGTCTTACCCATTTCTACCGACAAATTATAGGCAGGCCATTACACATTTAGTCTCCAAGTTGTCTGAATTTGACTAGTGAGGGAAGCTGTCTCTTGTCCATTAGATTAGACTTTGAAACCCAAAGGAAAAATGAAAGCCTTTAAGGCAACACAAAAGCCCAACCAAAATTCTGGGTCTTGAAAATCAGGACACAAGAAATGATGGGGGCAATCTATTTGACAGCCAAATGTTTCAGGTTATAACTAGTAAGGCATGACTCACTGGTATAAGGCATATTAAGAAATTTAATTTGCTCTGTTTGTAAGACCAGAACACTCCCCAAGTACACATTCGGCTTACAAGAAAAGAAAACAAAAATGATCATTAGAACTACAAGTCCTAGAGATGCATTTGAAGATCCTGATGCCGTTTAAAGAAGAGCTAGAACTCCCGCATGAGACTGGAGTAGAACTGTTTTGCATGTGAAAGAATTTAAATTAGTTACTAGTTACCTCGGCAAGTTGTATTCGGGGTAAAGCTCAGCAACCTTGGCCACAAAATCGCCATAATGTGATATAGCCTCAACGCACAAGTGCCTTCCTTTGGCTGATTCATTCTCGTAAACCAGAATGTGTGCTAAGGCAACATCTTTAAAATGAACAGATCCCATGAAAAAGTCTTGGTATGTGTCAGTGCACCCTGTGGAAAGGTATGAATTGCTTATTAAGATTAACACTCATTTAATGTGGAAGTAAAAGGCATTAAGTTCAGAAGACTGGACTACTAGACATATCTCCATCACATTATGCAGGTCCTCTTCAAATATCTACTACTTAGCTGAGAGAAAGATGCATTGCTGGCATTAATATTTGGTTCATAACATCATATCATCTATCAACGTTTGTCATGTGAAATTAAAACCAGCAAAAGCATATATTCTTGTTTGTAGTATTTGGCATAAGCATGGTGCCTGCCCAACATTCTTTATGATTATTTTCTATTTTCCCCAATTAAGTCACCAGCAGCACTTGAAAGATATGATAATCTAGTCTAGTATCTAATGGAAATAATAAGAAGAAAACTTAAGAAGTGGTACATGATAGATAACCAAGCCTGTGCCTATGAACATTAGAAAGGAAATCTCTAAGCTTACATATGGACGTTGATTCATTTCCTTAGCTATGGTACAAAACTTGGAATTTTAACCTCCTGGCATCGATTTTACATCTACTCAAACATAGAAAGATCAACTTTCCAAAGGGCACAATTGACAGATGCAGACAACCAGAGATGCAGCAGATGACGATCGCATCAAGAGTCCAGAATAGCGGACGAAAGTTACCCTGAAGAAGGCGCTGGAGCATTAACATGCTCGCATTGAGTCTTGGGGGGATGACAGGACCCATGACAGTTCCGGGATTCACCACAACGACATCTAATCCATGCTCCTTAGAAAAGTCCCAAGCAGTCTTTTCGGCAAGTGTTTTGGAAACGGGATACCACAGCTACAGCTCAAACAGGGTAAACTAAAGTCACTCACATGCAGTGGAATGGGCACTCTCATCCAGCTTACAATCGATGAAAACGAAAGGGGTCCAATCAACTCACCCCATTCTGCTTGCAGTAGTCAAGATCAGTCCAGCAATCCTCAGCCTTCACGCGATCAGCAGGCCAAGAGGGGCTCGGCGTGATGGCGGAGATGGAGGACGTCACCACCACGCGCCGGACCCCGACTTCTTTAGCCGCCGTCAGGACGTTGGTCGTCCCTTTGATGGCCGGGTCCAAAAGCTCCTTCTGCCGAATGACCGAAAAAAGAGCAATCCCTTAAGAAAATTTCCCAAATGCCAAGGGCGCCAGGGAAGGGATCATCCCTCCGTGTAATCAGACGGGCGGAAGAGGAAGGGACGAGAAGAGAAGAGAACCTCCGGGTCGCGGACTCGGTCGACGATGCAGGGAGAGGCGAGGTGGAAGACGCCGGCGCAGCCGCGGACGGCAGCGAGGACGGAATCGTAGTCGAGGAGGTCCATGCAGAAGAGGCGGAGGCGGGAGGCCGCTCCCGGCATGGCTTCCAGATGCTTCGTCTCGGCTTCATCTTCTGCAAAACCGCGGGAAGAAAAAAAAAAAAAAACCAAAAACCGATGTGGGATTAGCTTCCGGCGATCACGAAAGAACAGAACGAATCGAGCGAACGCAACGCGAAAGGCGACATCGGAAAGCGAGAGGAACTGAGATTTTGGACGGTGGCGTGAACGGTGTAGCCGCGCTCGAGGAGGAGGCGGACGAGCCAGGAGCCGATGCAGCCGCTGCCGCCGGTGACGCACGCGGCCTCTCCCTGCTTCGACATCGCGGAATTCGCCGGCGGATCGACCTGGGTTTCGGCGACGTTGTGCCGGACTTCTGACCGGATTGTTGCTCTTTTAAATATCGGGCATCGATTTTTAATCCGGGTTCGTACGGGGGCCTATGATCCGCCGGTGGCATGTTCTGGAATTCATTTCGCGTCATCATTGCTTTCTGTGTACCGGCTTGTATGTGGGCCTCCGGTCTCGACTTTGTCCAAATTTATTTCACACCTCCCTGCAGTTTCTCAAATTTCACGCGTCTTCATTTATCTTTATCTGGTTATTATATTTTAGAGAAAAAGCGAAAAAGGTACTTCAATATATGCTCATTCTCTCCAACTTTTTCTTTTAACAGAAAAAAACTTTAAATTTAAATTTATATGATAAATTTACCTTCTATTAGATATATTTTCAGTTAAAACAACTTTACTCAAGCCACATGTAGGAGGTGTGCATGGTCAGGGCGGGCGGTTCCGACCTAGAATCGGGAACCGCCCGCTAAGGACCGATTCCAAAATGGGCAAGGGATCCACCCGTTTGTTGCGTGGATCCACGGGAACCGGACCGCCGGTCCGGTCCGATTCCCGGGTGGATCCATGGAACCGATCTTGACGCGAAACAATTTTGGCCAACATAGAATGACTACGTGACATCAAAGCAAGCCAAAAAAAAAAAATCAAATTTAAGTACGTGAAACAAACTCATCAAGTAGAGTAAATTAGACAAGTTTACACTTTACAACGACGCAACAATCGCAACAAAATTCTTTACAAAAAAAAAAAAAAAAAACGCAACAAGATTCGCCTAAAACTTCACAACTTATAAAGCTTGTGAATCCCAAATTTTGAGCTCTAAAATTCCAAGTTCCAATCGCCTAAAAAACAGTCACAGAACAAAACCAAAGAAGTCGAAGACGAGAGGAGAAAAAAATGCTCGGTTAGGGTTTGTTTTGTTTTAGTAATATTTTAATATTAAAAATTAATCGGTCCAGGTCCGGGTGGGCGGGCGGGCGGATCCGCCCTCGGAATCGGGAACCAAACCGGTACCCACCGGTTCCCGAAAGTGGGAAGGGAACCGGACCGGTTCCCTCAAGAACCTCCTGTTGTTAGGGCGGTTAGGTTCGGTTTCGGGCGGTCGGGCAATTCCTAGGTATTTTGCACACCCCTAGCCACATGAGTACCATGTTAATATTATTTTTTTATTTTTACTTGTTCTGGTTGATAGAATTTTGATGGAAAGTTAATGTGTGATATAAGTACAAATTTGAGATTTTTAATATCACGGAAAAAAGTTTAGGCCAAATGTATTGGGAAGAGTATGATTTAAAGTTTTTTTTTTTTATGATTTTTTCCTCGTATTTAATTTTGAACTTTTGAAAGGATAAAGACAATATTGTGGTGTAGTCCAGCGATTAAATGACAGGTGGAGCAAAAAGTTCATCGCACATTTCTTTCCACCTTTTTCTTTTTTTGACTAGGCATAAGTCGTTGTCGAAGGGTGAATCTTAGCTCGTGGAGGAGCTCTACAGAACCTTCAAGATGTGGGAAAATTATCTAAAAAGTGCCAAACCTGTTGTATTTTTCACAATTTAGTCCTATATTTTTTAATTTTTCTAATTAAGTCATAAATATTTTTACATTTTATCAATCAATTTTCACATTTTGCCAATCCATTCAGCCAATTCAGAAAATTCCTGACATAGACATTAATCATCCTATTGACATAGCTAGTTGATATGAACAATTTTTAGTAAATACTTGACAACCTTTTGATTTTTTTTTTCATTTTCTTTCATTTTTTTATTTCGTTTTCTTTTTTTCCTCTCTCTTTCTTCCGTCAACCGGTCGCCAAGCCTAGGCAACATATAACAGCCAGCCAAAGAGAACCACTAGCAAAGGTTGCCCTCTCTAGGATTTGGCCAGGTCAGTCAATATTCAAGTATTGATTTTACGTTGATTCATTTTTTAAATAATCTAAATGTCGAAAAATATTTTTCGCAAAATAGATGAAACCTTAATAATGAAATTCTGTAAAGCTGTTCCATCATATTAAGGTGAGAAGAATAAATCTTACCACCTTATAAGTCAACAAATAAAAAGTTCAGAATTCTTTCGGCCAAAGAAGATGCCCGGTGTTTACTCTCTACCGGTCTCGATCTGGAATTGACTCTGACAGATGAGAAATATGAACGCGACAAGTGGCAAAAAATTGAAAAAGAAAAGAAAAAGAAAATATAAATGCAAATAGTGGAAAGTACGGGGGTCATTTGTGCAAGGGGAGATATTTAATTGGGCGCCCTGAGTTGGGTATATAGAAATGTCTTCGGCCGAGTCGGCTCAGAACCCTAGCCAGTTCTATCTCGCGTTCTCCTCTCTATCGAGGGAGCCCTAGAAGTCTCGGAGATATGTCGGGGATGTACGGTCAAGGAGGCGACGGAGGTTACGGCGCCGGCGGCGGATACGCCGGCGACGGTGGATATGGCGGCGGCGGAGGCGGGGCTGGAGGCTATGGAGGCAGCGGTGGCGGTGGCTATGGCGGGGCCGCTGGTGGAGGGGGCTATGCGGGAGGCGATGGAGGCTATGGTGGCGGAGCTCGGGGAGGTGGTTACGGTGGCGGAGGGCGCGGCGGAGGCGGCGGCGGCGGTAGGGGAGGCGCTGGCGGCGGCGGTGGTGGAGGATATGGAGGGAATCGAGGTACCTGTCTTTATCTTTTTGCGTGTTCAATTGACGGATCTGATGCTTCTCTTCTGTTTCCTCTGTTCCGCTGTTCTGTATCCGTTTTTTACTTTTGATTTCCATTGGATTTTCTGTCATTCCGCTTGTAAAGCAGGAGATCGCGGTGGCCGAGGCGGTGGCGGCAGAGGCGGGGGCCGAGGAGGTGGCGGCCGAGATGGCGATTGGCTATGTCCTAACCCCGGGTATATTTAATTTTGTTAAATTTTAGCCGATTGTTTCGCTTAGCGTAATTCAGTTCATTAGATGCGAGCACCTTTCCGGTACGTACAGATCAAAACCTTTCCCCCTTGTTGTGACGTATGGTCCTCCGGGTGGATGTAATGGTCTGGGAAATGTAATTTATCTTCAACGAATCTAAACCTCGAGCTACCTTTTTGATTGGCATAACCTATGATGTCGATGTACATTTTGTAGCTGTGGGAATCTGAACTTTGCCAGAAGAGTCGAGTGCAACAAATGTGGAGCGCCTTCTCCCACTGGTTCTGGTGAGCGTGGTAATGGTAATGACCGGGGAGGTGGTGGTTATAACAGAGGAGGTAGCGGTGGAGGATACGGTGGAAATCGAGGGGGCCGAAGTGGAAATTACGAGGGTGGCAGAGGTGGTAGCTATGACGGAAGAAGTGGTGGTGGTGGTGGTTCTTATGGAGGTAATCAGGGGAGAGAAGATGGTGGTTTTGGCCAGGTTCCTCCACCTGCACCCCCATCTTATGGTGGGGCGGGTGCGGATCTTTTGCCTCCTGCAAATGCTTATGGGGCAAATGCTAATTATGGTACCGAGGCTGTTCCTCCTCCATCAAGCTATGGTGGGGGGCCAACATCATACCCTCCGATGTACAGTGGCTCACCCGGTGGTTTTGGTGGTGGTGGTGATATGGGAGATGCAAGGACAGGAGGTCGAAGGGGTCCACCCTCAGGGTTTGATGGAGGCTATGGCGGTGGTGCTCCGCGGCACCATGGGGGTGGTTATGGAGGTGGTGGAACTGTTGCCGCTGATGCCCCCCCGGCTAAGGTGAAGCAGTGTGATGAGAACTGTGGGGATACTTGTGACAACTCAAGGATTTACATATCAAATTTGCCACCAGATGTGACCACTGATGAACTGAGGGACCTCTTTGGAGGAATTGGTCAAGTAATTTTCCTTTTCTTTGAGTCGAATACATGGATTGCACAAAGTAGCAGTGAACTTTTCGTCCCTTATTTTGACAGCACATTCTGCACCGTCCTTTCAAAGCTATTGTTTGTTTCGTTCTCCTATGCTTTTCATAGGGACTTTAAAATGGGTTGTTTTTGTAATTAGTTATTGGTGACAATGTGGGCAAGGATACAGACTAGTAATAAATGCTTATGTGATATCCACTTTCATTAATTTTGATGGTATGGATACTGGTGACATATGCTTTTGATGAGTGGTTCCTCTGTGACTGATTCTTATGTTCTTTCCATCGTTGATTCCTCAATGATGTTGACAGCACATTCTGCATCATCCCTTCGATGCTGTTGTTTGTTATGTTCTCCAGCGCTTTTCTTAGGGACTTTAAAATGGTTTATTTTTATAATCATGGTCTTTGGTGACAGTATTAGTGAGCATATAGACTAAAATATTTAATATCAACTTGTCATTGAGTTTGATGGTATATATAGTGAGATGCGGGTGACTTATGCTTTCAATGATTGATTCCTCCTCGGCGACTTATTCTTATATTCTGTCCCTATATAACTATAATGTTATTGAAACGTGCTTTGGATTTACTTATGCTAGTCAGAAGCATGATAGTACTGTACCTACCTTGCAGGTTGGAAGAATCAAGCAGAAGCGAGGCTACAAGGACCAGTGGCCATGGAATATAAAAATTTACACTGACGAGGAAGGGAACAACAAAGGGGATGCTGTGTTGTCTTATGAAGATCCATCCGCTGCACATTCTGCCGGCGGTTTCTTTAACAGTACGTGGCAGTTCTTTAGTGAACTAATTGAATCTTCTTACCTCTGTAGAAGAACTTATTTTGTTCTTTCCCTGCAGATTATGAAATGAGGGGATACACAATAAATGTTGCAATGGCAGAGAGGTCAGCTCCAAAAGCTCCACCTGCATATGATCGTGGGTAAGTCATATGTTATGCACATATGTTTGTACTCTAATAATCAGGCCATTGTGTTTCAAATCCAATGTATTTGAACTGTATTGGTGCGTGCCTGATAGAGCTATTATGTTTTGAAAGTAGAGCCTAATGGAGCCAGGGCCAAAGGATTTGTTTGTTATTCCTGTGGTAGTGTTTGTGGTTACTCATCTTGGTTCATATTTTGTCTTTGCAATGCAACAGGGGTGGTAGAGGTGGCTATGGTGGTGGTGGGGATAGACGCAACAGAGATGGCGGAGGTTCTGGGCCAGATCGACATTATCATAGTGGAAATCGTTCGCGTCCTTATTGATAATACTTCAGCATGGGAGATATTATGTATACTAGAAATTGTGGTTCGAGAGTTTAGTTGTGTGTTGCGTTGGCTGGATTGTTCTTTGACTGGAGACTAAGAGGTAGGTTGTTCACTTACTTGGGCAATACCACTATTCTCCTTTTATCTTGGAATAGGTGGAGGGACTTTAACAGTAGGCGTTGGATTGATTCTGTTGTGTGAATTTTTTTTTTAGAGGCAAGTGGAATAGTCCCCAATTGCTTGCTGCTAAGGTAGGTAGTGTCTTCAGGTGAGTACTGCTCTTTCAAAACCACAATTTTCTTCCTGGAAGTGGTCCAGTAATGGATGGTCGTATTCTCTCATAGTTAATCACATAGAAAGATAAGATGCTGGTGTAATCGGTAAACTAGATGGCATGAACACATGCCTACCTCAAGTAGGTAGGCGACATATGATTTTAGCTGGCGACAGGGATTTGCTTGTAGCATAAACCACTTTAACACTTCTTTAATGGGCGGTCTCATCTTCGATTTTATATCTGGGGCTTACGATGGTTCAGAAAATCATAATTTTGTTATTTTCAGGTTGATTTTCTGTTACTCAGCTGCATATTTGATTTAGCTGGTAGGTAATGATGACTATGATAACTGGTCTCTACACCCCTTTTGAACTATAAATTATCTTCCTTTCGGTATTGGGTCAGGGTTACAGGGATAGGGATCGGTTGCGGGAAATTTAAAGTCTGACCCATCTTTCAGGGGTTACACAGGAATTTTGTTTTTCCATTTTTTAAATGATGTGACCGACTGTGAAAAGCGGTCAACGATGATCATTGTATATTTATAGGCTTGTTGAGAACGACATGAATCAACTGGGGGTCAGGACAAGAGGGGCATCCATGGTCGTGGGTGACTTTGATGGATGCCTTCAATGTACCAAGCCAAGCTAATAGATCTTTGTCCAGGGGGCTGGCATACTGGTTCTAATCCTTCTCCACTAGGAAACTGGGTGGATTGACAATGCATTAAATTTTCTGCCGTATACGGGTCTTCTTGGTTTTTTCTTTTTGGCGGCACCATTTTTGGCAGTTTGCTGCAGGAGTTAAAATTTCCAAGCTGGTTCTCTGGAATGGCAGATAGGATATTAGGATGTATGGGAATCCTCAAATATTGTAAAGACAATGAATAAGGGGTTTAGTTCCATTTATTTGTAAAGTCAAACTAGAGGTTTCGTGGCACCGAATTTCAATGGGAAATCGTCTTATTTCAATTGTTTATCTTTGTATTGTTTTTCAGTCCTTTTTTGTGCGTGTGATCGCTTCTCCTAATCCCTCGCTCTCTTTCTCCTCGTCTTTCCACCACTCTTTAGATTGAAAAGATTATTGGAAGCCAATCATAATGTTAAAACCTGTTGAATCAAGCTGGAAATCTCCAGTTCGCATGTGGGGCTATTGTGATTATATAGACCTATCAAAATGGGTTTTAAACTCATATAACTCGATTTCATTTTATTTTTTTGAATTGATGGTTATGTATGGGGCACTTCAAATTTAAATTCCTTTGTGGGTTTTAAAATTTAAAGTTTAAAATCGGTGGGTCTAAATGGTTTCAGTTTAGAATTCTTTTGCATCTCACTAAGGCTAGGGACTCAGGCTCCATCTTTCTCCCTCTTTGCAATCCTTCTCGCTGGTTGTTGTCGTCCTCTCTAATTAGATTCCTGAACCCTAGACTCTTTTTGCTTCCGCGATTTGTTTTTCCTAGCAACAACGATCACTTTTTGGCTAGTCCCCTAAATCCTCGCAAAACCTCTCGCGTCTCGATGGCCCGAGCTACCAATGGGCACTTCTCGTTGAAGCCCGTGAGTTTTGAGTACTTCGACTAGCAACAGAGGCTTGCCTCTTTAATGTTGTCGGACAATACCACCTCTTTCTTTCCTTTTGGCGGAGGCATTTCATGGTCTCTTGTCGGATAATACCACCTCTTTCTTTCTTTCGATTATAGATGAGATCTAGCAGATTCTTCAAGCTAGGTTCGATTGCAGTGCCACTTTCTGAATGTATTTTGTTCGTAGCTTTACGAGTCGTTCATCTTATGTTGTACGAGTTCTATCGTCGTGCCGTGTGTTAGCTAGTGCATCAAGGATCTCTGCGGTTTAAATTTAGAGCAAAGAGGGCGAGTTCTGTGGAGGACGGAGTGTTGGTTGTTCATGCCGGAGCGTCAGCTCAGGGCTGCGGAGGACGGCGGGTGAAAAGTGGCGTTGGTTGGTAGGAGGCCTTTGTGAACCCAGCGTTCACGGCGGTGCTGGTGCGGAGGAAGGGGCGGAGTCGCACCATAGTTATTTGTGTAGATTTTTTTTTGTTCATTTTAATATATCTTAAATCTGCTAAATGCTTAATTTGCTGTAGTTTAAAAAAAGAGAGAGTTACGTGGGTCGATTTAGGTTGGTCTTGGATTGAGTTAGGTATGAGCCATAAAAATTGTGTAGTAAATAAATGGGTCAGTGTGAGTCCAATGGGTGAATTTAATCCATTTACGACTCACCCAAATCTAATCAAGCCTACTCATTTGCCACCTCCACAAACTAGACATTTACCTTAAAAATCTTGTATTGGACATGAAATTCAATAAGAAATGCGTAAGCTGGTCTCTAAAAGATGAGACATGGGGAAAATTATCAAAAAAGTTATAGATTTATTGCAATTTTGTTAATATAGTTCTAAATCATTTTTTTTTCAATTTTTTTATATTTATGCCAATTTAGTCAATTCGGTGGTTGAGAATTGCTAACATGAATGTTGGTTGTCTTATATGGCACGGTCAATATTGATATGGACAATTTTTAATAATATCTAGTTTTTTTTTTTTCGAATTTATGTATTTGTTTTTTTTTTTTTTTCTTTATTTTTTTCTTCCCTTCCTTCTTCCTCTAGCGATTGGCCAAGGCAAAGGATTGATGAAGTTGACCTTGTTGTCATTGGTCAAGGTCGGCCTTGCCAATGGTTGGCAGGGGCGAGCTTCACCAAGGGCTGGTGAGCTCTTAGGTGATCGGGTGGAGGAAAAAAGGATTGAAAGAAAAACAAAAGAGAGAAAAAGAAGAAATAAATAAAAAAATTCAAAAAATATTGAAATATTATTAAAAATTGCCGAGATCGGCGTAGATCAAACCACATAAAATGAGTCACGTCTATGTCAGTAATTTTCGGTTAAAATTGATTGAAATGACATCAATGTAATAGATTTAAGACTCAATTAACAAAAAAAAAGATATATGATTAAATTGACATAATTACAATAAGTTTATGATTTTTTTGATAATCTTTCCCATTTCTTATAGCTATTGCTTAAGAACCAAGTCAAAGCGTCGATTTTTGTGTTTGCATTGATAAAGTGAAGCATCTGTTCGGCAACCAAGAGGAAAGCTTTTTTTTTTTTTTTTTTTTTGTTGATCCTACTCTACTTCTATTCTAACCTTCACTCTTAGACTTTTGCCTCGCCTCTTTGCAGGGCGTGGAAGTCGAAACTCATTCCTGAAACTAATTCGTCCCCACCCCATCCCCCTTGAGAAGGTGGGAATTCGAACTCCCCACCTCCCCCTTCCATGTTGGAAGAGTGGCCACCGGAGTAAACCCCAGTGGTTAACCAAGAGGAAAAGTGAACCATTGGTATTTTTTGTGTTTGCATTTGCCCTTTCAGTTCTTTTTAATCGTGTTTTGCGACAATATACGATGGTTCGAATTATCCTTTTTTCCTTCACATAAAAAAAGTTATGCTTACTGTTTATCTTTTCTCTTTTAAGAAGAATAGTTGAGACAATATATGAGACATCCAACATAATTTTGAGAGAATGGCACAAATGATCACAATATAATTTAGTATGTAACGCCATCTCTGTAATTTTAATTTATTTAATATTTTCTCCAAACTACTAATAAATGCCCAATATAATCTCTAAAATATATAAAATGTTTAATGTAATCTTTAAATTATATAAAAATATCTGATGCTAAAGAAATTTATTAATATGACTTTCCATTCATTAAGTCTTAATGCTGAACCATAGAAAAAAAAAGTTTATCTCAAATCGAGATATGATAATCTATGGACATTAGGACCATAGTATCTTTTTCCTTTTTTTTTTAAGTAGATGGATTAAAAAATGAACATATTAACTCATCATTTTAAAAAGTACAACTCAACATATATAATTTACATTATCAAATAACATCTAATGAACAAACAAAATAACTCCATTGAGTATTTATCAATAATTTAAGGATTATATTAAACAAATTAAAAGTTTAGAGACAACATTACACATTATATTAGAGTTCAAGGATCATGTGTTATTTTCATGCATTTTAAGAGTCTTAAGATTGTCTATCCTTTAAATCTAATAACATGGAATCAGTCAAAGCGTTCTCCCCTGGTGCAATTCGAGCTACTAAGCTGCATGCCCTTCAGCTCTAGGAAGAACGAGGCTGTGAAATGAAGTGCGCATGGATATACAAGGAAGAAGTCGCAGAAAATTTGCAGAGCCCGATCAGTTTTCAAGAGAGCAAAAAAATTGACACATTTGTTTTCAGGAATCGACCCAATTATTTTCACATATTTCGAGAATCCTGATTTCTCCACATCATCGCAGGGATCTCATCTATGTGCATGTCCTTCTTGCAGCATGATTCCAGGCCCATATTGGTCACCTCCTCCAGGGTTGACATGACCCTGAAATTATGCATCGATAATCAATAAGAAGTCATAGATCTTCCTCTAACGTCATGAATCTTGTCAACACATCATAGAGCTGTTTGTTTAAGACTATTTGTCGGGTGATTTCACTAGTAGCGGCAATTCTACATCTAAGATGCTTCCTCATCCTGAAGGCAGCTTCATTATGGACGAACTTGATTATGCCACATCAATAACGAAACCATCTGTTGCATTAACGTCAAGAAAACAGCTCAATCAATTTTCAAACATTAGCTTCCGTTGAGTGTATCTTTCCTATTCCAGCTTCCTTTCATCTTGATCCCCCCTTTCAAAGAAACCATCTACCATGAAGGCTAAAACAAAAATAACAACACCAAAAGGAGACATTGGTATAGGTAATGTTCCAGCATATGCAACAACTGCCAAATGTTTCGGGGAGCGACATAGAAGAAAATTAATTGAGGAAGAGAATCAAATGGGAGAGCAAGTACCTGATGCATTTCGTAAGTGTTGGGGTAAGTACTTCCTCCAAATCCTATCTCGGGCGAACTATAGTTTTGGGCATATCCAGGATCTAAAATTGGAAGATGGAAAATTGAGTACAACAAATGATATCAAAGATAAAAAGGAAGTGACCAACACAATGTACATACTTAGATTTGCTGCTGCTGCTGCCCCTCTTGATCTTCTCTCTGCATTAGCAAGTTCAACATGCAGCTTTTCAATTTCGCGATTCAAAGATAACATATGCTTCTCCATCACCTTAGCTTGCTCCAGATTGCTAACTTGTGTCTGCTTCTCACGTTCAAGAGCAGCTCTACCCAGATTGAAAAACAATGTACATCAGAAGATATAGAACAGTAGAATCAAGTGATCTTCCTACTGCCAGAAGTAAACATCTTAAGCTTTTTCAAACGACTAGTGACTAGGAGGAACACACACTCTGAAACTGCAGGCACTGAAAGCATTGGATTTTTTTAGATATGTTTTGCACAGAACGGACCTATTCCTTTTAAATTGTTTCCAGGTCAGACAAAGATGCCAATGGAGTCACATGTGAAAGATTCCTTACAAAGATCCATCGGAATATTGTCAATCAGATGTTTTTTAATTGAATCCATTTTCAAATATATTCTTCTAATTATATCATATGAGGAGAAAAAAGATTCATGACATATTTCTTCCTAAAGGATATGATGATATTCTTCTAGGATGGGCTTTGAGTCAGGGACATTTAAGTCATGCGATGCTCATATTAAAATTCTTCCGCAAAATTTTCTGCTTTTAAATAACCCTCTATGTTCATTTAATGCTTTGGTGGATTCATGTGGTGGGTGCCACTATACTCTAAGCCAGCTAATGAAAAATATGGGATAGGGCTCTGCAGTCATATCAAAGTCTCAGACAAATGGGGGATAATTATACCAGGAAAAGGTAGATTTGATCATTTGCCTCACAAAATACTAAACAATGCATCCTTCACCTGCAAACTACTTTTATGGCTACAGTAGTATGCAACAAGCATTAAACAGTGAACAATGCAATAGATCAATTCCATATATAAGGAAAATACCACATACAATACCTGGCGGTGAAGACATCATAGATTCATATAATACAAACTAGTATATTAAGAGCGATTACAAGCTTGTTAAAATGCATGACACAGGAAACACTTCAAATAAAGAAATCATCTTTCTCCTCCTTAGTCTTCTTCCACAAGGTCCACAAGCAAATCAAAATATTAAACTTACTTCAACATCAGCCAGCCTCTACAAATGTTTTCTCAGTTATAGCGAGAGTAAGAACTTCCTCAGCACTTCAAGAGAGGTGGATTCTACCTCACAAAACTATGGTGATCCGAATGATTCTCCCTCGAATTTCTAATTCATTATTCAATATTAAATTTTTCTAAGTGTTTTGCACAGCAAAGGGAACAGTTACAATTTGGAAATTATTGTAATTTCGGCAACCGCATATGCCAGTTAACCAGAATCTCTAGCATATCTTTCATTCTAAGATCATAATCCTCCTGAAGCTTAAATGGGGCCGCAATTCAAGCAAAGTGTTTCCTGACCAGCATGTTTTTCACTGAAGAACATCTCCTGAGAAGCTATTGACAGAATAGCACACTCACAAGAAAATTCTTCATTAGGGGTAGGATCCATATTCAATCACTATTAGTGGTAGCTATTGGTGTAGGTACGGCGACTAAACCACCACAACCTTTAAAACTTCCCCCACTCTTTCTATTGAAAGAAGGAAAAAAAAAAAAAAAAGGGACTTTCTGAACTACAATGCCGACAAAAGGTCTTCATAAAAGATGTGAACCTATAGTGACGTAGTCGAAAAGGGAAACAAGAGGGTCTGGAAAGACGTGGATGAAACTATAACAAAGATCTTGACTTCCATCTTATTAAGCAAATGGAAAACCCCAAGGAGGCTTGATTATTGTTCTTTTCTTGCAAGCACCGCATTCAAGTCAAGCTGCAATTGTAAAGATGGAAGGGATGGTAAGCCGATCGAACAATCCAAGGTACAGTCCAAGCAAATCCTGACTGCTGTTCAACCAATTTGAAACCTTCCTCCATCATACCTAATTGAGCGAGCCAACACCAAACACCATCTAAACCTGCTGTGATCACATAAAGAGCTAGCCAATCAAGTACCTCAGCCCCAAGCGTCAGTCAAGAAAGGACGTAACGAATCGCGAGCTCATCATCCGAGATGAAAGGTACAATAGTACATTGCGAAAAAGGCTAAAAAAAAAAAAATCTCCCTTGTCCTTGATCAGCACAAACCCTTAATTCACATGAATTTGTAGCAGTGTCACGGAATTGGAAATCAACGAGAAAATTCAGAAGAAGAACAAATCATCGGCAGAGTCAAGTTACCTTCCTCTCTGAATCTCTTCACGCATGGCGTTGATCTCGGACTTGACCAGGGGCACCTGCTCCGACTCAGCCCGCGGCCCGGAGAACATCCTCGTCGAGGCACCGCAGCTGCACGGCGAGCTCCTTCCGCTCGGCGCCGAGGTCCAGCGCGTCGCGGCGCACCCGAGCCAGCTCGGCGGCCATGGAGTTGATCTCGCGCACCTCGGCCTCCATCTTCAAGGACCTCTCGTAGACCTCCCGGACCTCGGCGTCCCTCCGGGCCTTGACCTCGGCGGCGGAGGACGAGAGGCGGCGGAGCTCCTGCCGGGAGTGGGAGAGCTCCTGCTCGAGGGCCACGTGGGTGGCGTGCAGCCGCTGGTTCTCGCCGAGGAGGGACTGGATCTCGCGGCGCTGGGCGGCGGCGCGGTCCTCGAGCGCCTTCAGCTGGGGGCGGGAGGGGAGGCGGGGGCCGTCGAGGGAGTGGCGGAGCTTGGCGGCGTTTTGCGGCGGCAGATAATTGCGTCCGGCCATCGCGCGAAGTGCCGATCGCGGCCGACGGTCGCGTGCGCTGCGGTGTTTTTCCCCCGCCGGAGAAGACGGCGCTGCTCTCTCTCCTCCTCCTCGTCTCCGCCGCTGCGACGCCGAGCTTCTTTCTTTCTTTCTTTCTTTTTTTGACTCGGTTTGCGCTACT
The DNA here is from genome assembly GCA_014182365.1 of Eucalyptus tenuipes. NCBI lineage: Eukaryota > Viridiplantae > Streptophyta > Magnoliopsida > Myrtales > Myrtaceae > Eucalyptus > Eucalyptus tenuipes. The sequence goes on along the minus strand of CM024538.1, from coordinate 21,505,894 downwards.
TTAAAATTCCATTAATTTAATATTATTTTCTGAGGCGCCGCGTATGTCGTCTAAAAATATTTTTTGAAGTCTTGGTCTTCGAGAGTCGCGCAAATTCTTGCTTCCTGTTGAAGTCATTCCAACACGGATCGGTTTTCTGGACTATTCGATCTTCGATTGGCTAAAAATAATCAGTTAAGGAAAAATTATTCATGATAAAATGATATTAATATCAAGAATAATCTTAATTGATACATAAATGACAAATTTATTTCGAATTGATTTTTTTATCATCAAAAATCCCAAATTAATATACATATATATGATAAATTTACTTTAAATAATAAAAAAAAATCATAAATTGATATATTTGTGATAAATTTACCTTAAATTAATTTTTTGATCGCTTGAAATTAGTACATTTGAAAGATCACAAAAAAAATCATAAAACTAATAAAATTGTAATAAATGGAGAGTGAAATCTTAAATTAAGACAACAATCAACCGTCACGCGTGTCATCCAATTTAATAATTTGACAAACTAGCAGAAACTAACGGAGGGAAAATTTATCACTAATATACTAATTTATGAATATGTGTACTGATTTGGAGTTTTCAATGGTACTAACTCTATAATAATTTGTCTACCTAAAATTAGGAAAATAAATTTATCAGATGCAAGAAACTCACGCACTAAAATTTCAGGTTCCATTTAGTACGGGTGTGGATGTAATGGTTCATTTCCTGATTTTAAAATGATCTGAAAGCACCTGAAGTTGTAACCTTGACCCTCTATGTGAAGAGATGGTACGGTTTCGACTCTTTAACTTGCCACATATTAATCATATGCATTTGATAAGCTCCAAGTTGCTTGATTTGTGACCACATATATTTATTATTGGGGATTACTGCTACATCAACGCTGTATTATCATGGCCAAAAGGCATCTTCGTATGGTGTTGTCAGTCTTTTTTGAAATGATATATGGCATTTTAAACTTCTTTTAACTGTCGTGAACTCTTAAATACAAGGAATTGTGTTCAGTGTAGATGAGTCCCCATTTCCGAGGTTCATCTGTCATTAGTCTGAGTTACAGATTGAGGTTCATAATAGTTGAATTTCAAACGGGTATTGTTTATGCAGTCCAATATTACAAAGGCAGATTGTTCCTCGCTAGGTGAATCATCTGGGCCAAGACACAATGTCGGTCCTTCACCATGCGCACATTTCCTTTCTAGGTTGTCACCTTCAAAGAGGTCCGAGAACCTGAATTGCTTGAATCCGAGGGCCAATAACGAGACTAGGTGTATGGGAAACAAATGAGCTGGGTCAAGCCATGGGCATCATACGCTTGTTGCTTCATCCGAATCTAATATCTGTCCCCTCGTGATGGGCGATCATGGGAACTAAAATTTAGATTATCACCAATCAATTTTGGAGACCGAAAGCCTTTTGTCTCTGCTGAATGCTGTCAAGTTCACAGCAATTCTGCTTAAGACTCCATTCATTTACATAGACTGCCATTTTCAATCTTTGCTCCTCACCTGCACCCGTTTTCCAGAGTTGAAAAACTTGCATCCCCGTTCGTATTAAAGTTTGCATGTTCTTTACGGCGGTTTGAGATGACTATGCTATTAGATTGTGTTTGGTGGTCAGGATAAAATTCAGAATATAATAAAATTTATCCTATCCTACTAAAGATAGAATAAAGTTAGATATAAGGGAAATATAGGCCAAATAAAATTATCCTATGGGGAGGTGGGATAAAGGTAGATAGTAGGGATGGGCGGTTCCAAACCTGGAACTTAACCGTTAGAACATGTTCTTCATTTTTTAGAACCTAAAACTTACTATGCATACCCTAGAATCTGGAACTTACCCTATCATAAGTTCCATGGTTGGTTCCAAGGTTTACCTAGGTTTCACATAGATTATTAATTAAACGAATACAATGAATTAAAATCTTTAATGACCACCACTTGCTATTACAATTCATTGACCATAACTTATATTTAGACAAGCGAAAAATATGAATATTAATAAAGTAAAAGTCTTGATCATAAAATGGAAGCTCAGATTAGCACTTTCAGATTATGTACTCATTATTGAACGGCATAGAATATCACAAGATCGTGCGAAAACATAAACTAAAAACATTAAAAGTTGTTCCAAATTCTAAGTTACAGGTTCCAAGTTATAAGTTCCTCAAGCTAAGAACCTAAAATCTACCCATCAAAATAGGTTCCTTATTTTTTGAAACATGGAATCTACCCTACATACTTTGAAACCTGAAACCCACAAGTTCCCACCGATCCGTTTTTCAGATTTTAGGTTCTATCCTAGAACCATGCTCCCCCTAATACTTGGCTCAACCTAATCTGCTTTAGTTGCTGAAAAGATTTATTGAGCAACTTAAGATAAAAGAGGAAAGCCTAGCATATGGGAGCATCATCTTAGATAGTTGGAATCAAGCAGTCGACTCGACCTGATCCGCTTTAATTCCTAGAAAGAACTATATAGAGTAACTTAAGATAAAAGAGGAAAACCTTAGCTTGGATCAACGATTGCAAGGGTAATAATTCTATCATGTGAAATGTTTTCAACATATGAGATATTCTCGACTCATGTTACCTATATCTACATATATTAAGTAAAGACATTAGAATAATAAATTGATGACATGGCTTCTTGAGGATTTTGTAGTGGTTATGATATTGATTAAAATAAAATTTATATATTAGATGAATTTGATTAGTACAAGGATAATCTTACCTCTTGATTAGGATTTCATAAAGTTTTGATTCTTTTCCTACATCATACTCTTTAATTAATGTATTTATACTCTTACTACTTCTAACTAAAATTTCTCCTCCATACCTTAAAAAAAAGATGGAACAAGAATCAAATTACATTTTATTGAAGTGGTCTTTTTAGAATCACGGTTTTTTTTTTTTTGCAATGATGTGGCTTCTCGACTCATAAATTGATTAGTACAAGGATAATCTCACGTGAAAACCTTAGGGATGAGTGGTTCTAAATTCCGTACAGGTTTTACCTAGAACTTACCCATTATAACAGGTTCTTCATTTTTTGGAACCTAAAACCTACTCTGCATACCATAGAATCTAGAACTTACCCTATCATAGGTTCCATGGTTGATTCCGGGGTTTATCTAGGTTTCACATAGATTATTAATTGAAAGAATGCAATGAATTAAAATCTTTAATGACCACCACTTGCTGTTACAATTCACTGACCATAACTTGTATTTAGACATGTAAAAAATATGAATATTAATAAAGTAAAAGTTTCAATCATAAAATGAAAGTTTAAATTAGCAATTTCGGATTATGTACTTATTATCAAACGGCATGGAATATCACAAGATCATTCGAAGACATAAACTAAAAACATTAAAAGTTGTTCTAAGTTCTAGGTTACAGATTCCAAGTTCTAGGTTCCTCTAACTAAGAACTCGAAACTTACCCGTCAAATTAGGTTCTTTATTTTTGGAACTTGGAATCTACTCTGCATACGTTGAAACCTGAAACCCACAGGTTTCCACCAATCTACTTCTCAGATTTCAGGTTCTATCCTGAAACTATGCTCCCCTAATACTTGGCTCAACCTAATCCACTTTAGTTGCTGAAAAGATTTATTGAGCAACTTAAGATAAAAGAGGAAAGACTAGCATATGGGAGCATCAGCTTAGATCATTAAAATCAAGCAGACTCGACTTGGTCCACTTTAATCGCTAGAAAGAAATATATAGAGTTACTTAATATAAAAGAGGAAAACCTTAGCATGGATCAACGATTGCAAGTGTAAGAATTCTATCACGTGAAATGTTTTCAACATTTGAGATATTCTCGACTCATGTTACCTATATCTACATATATTAAGTAAAGGCATTTGAATAATAAATTGATGACGTGGCTTCTTGAGGATTTTGCAATGATTATGATATTAATTAAAATAAAATTTATATATTAGATGAATTTGATTAGTACGAGGATAATCTTACCTTTGATCAGGATCTCATAAAGTTTTGATTCTTTTCCTACATCATACTCTTTAATTAATGTATTTACACTCTTACTACTTCTAACTAAAATTTCTCCTCCATACCTTTTTAAAAAAAAGATGGAACGTGAATCAAACTACATTTCATTGAAGTGGTCTTTTCATAATCGCGTTTTTTTTTTTTGAAAAAAATGGAGAAATACAATTCAATTTCTCTTTATTTTCTTAATTTTTCATTCTTTTTTTTTTTTTTTTATAGAAATTGAGGGAAAAACAAATATATTTTGGTTTTAGCCGTACATCAAAGAAACAATAGGAAAGGAACCTATTGAACTAGTACATGTTGATGCTCATGATTTTGATGGCCATATCACTGATTTAGAGGAGATCTCTTGAAAAGTATTTAGTATTCATTTTGGTTGACTTTCCATTATCTTTCTTTGGCTGAGTGGCATGTATTGAAGGAGGGACTTCTTAGAGAAAATGAGATGGAAATATACTTTTACTCCTTAATAGAAGTTGTGCGAGAGAAAAATATAATGGAGGACGAATGGTTATAAAAAAAAAAATCAAAAATTGAATGTTTGTTGGGCAACGTGAAACAATTAAAAAGTTTAAGGGTAAACGTATTCCTACCCTAAAAACCGGGTGTGTTCTCCGACCACTATAAATTACGGGATGGTGTGGACTGTGGAGCCCGAGCAATTCAACAGCAATTTTGAACTGCGGATTAGGAAACTAGCAATGGAGGAAGCGAAGGGATTGGTGAAGCGCGTGATCCTTAATAAGTACAAAGACGGTACCCCACCTGCCCGAATCGAGGAAATCCTCAAGAGTTACGCCAATCTCGTCAACCTCATCGAACCCTTGAAATCTTGGCGCATGTATCCTTCTTTCTCTGTCTAATCTCTGCGTTTTCCCCACTTTCTTGGCGCTTTTTCCCCTCTGTTCCCCCTCCATCGAGCATGTCTTTGTCCTGGTGATCTGCCATGGAATGTTCCTCAGCAGTTTGCTTGAGATGCCTGATCTTGGGTTAAACTTCTCTCTTGTGAAATTAGGGGAAAGAACGTGAGCATCAGGAATTTGGACCAGGGCTTCACGCACGTCTTCGAATTAACGTTCGAGAGCGCCGAGGGATTAGCAGAGTACGTGGATCATCCTGCTCACACCGAATTCTCGAACCTGTGCCGTCCCCATCAGGATAAATTCGCGGTGATCAGCTACGAGCCGACCGTCTTCCGTACCTGAATGGCCTTATTACTGCAATATCCGCCAATGTCGTGTTCGAATAAAATGTTTGTTATGTATGACTAAACTGAAGATCGAGGTGCCGTTATCTCGAATAAGATTATTAATAAGGTTCAGACTCTAAAGACTTTTGTCTTTGCAAATAACAAGTCAGAAATAGCACTACATCTAAATTCAGATCCATGAGTACAACCGTGGCCTGTCCATTCATTACGGTCTTGTGTTTCGATTTTTCTTTAGGTTTACATGGAATTCTTGGTAACGTTCATGCATCCAGTCAGATCACTCATAAATCTTACTAAATTGGTACAATTAGACATTACTAGAAATAATTGTAAAAGTAGTCATAAACCTATTGTACCACAAGTAAGTAAGTACTAAACATTTTAATTATGCTAATTTAATCATAAACTTTATTGACAATTTGCCAGTATACTTCTTTTGGCCAATTTTAATTAGAAATAGCTGAAATGAACACTAGACATCTTACATAACATGACCGGCGTTAACGTGGATGATTTTTTCTTTTTTCTTTTAAGAGATTTTCTCATATTTTTCCTTTCCTTTTTCTTTCGCAAAGTACTTAGCTATGGCTGGTGTCTAGCCATAGGGGAGGCCAAAAAGGGCACTGCGACCCTCATCAAATTTGGCAAGAGTTGACTCTCGCAACCTACAAGAGTGCACCCTCATGACCTAGGTGAAGGCGGCCCTCACTTAGGCCGCGATAGTGACCATCACCGGTCCTCACTTGTGGCTAGTCGTCAGCTACCGACCATAGGCCAAAATAAAAAAGAAAGGAAAAAATATAAAAGAAAAAAATTCAGAAATTTTTCTAAAAATACAAAAATTGTTTGCGTTTGCACCAACCATCATACACATGAGCAATTTCCCAGCCAAAATCATCCAGAAGGATTACATTGGTAAATCAATAAAATGTTTAAAACTAAATTAACAAATTAAAATATTGATGACTGAAATGACCGTTATACAATAAATTTAGAATTTTTTAGATAATTTTTTTGATATTATCATCCCAGAAAAAGCGGAATTTTGATTGAAGAATAGGACATCTATTTTAACAACTCATTGCAATAAGAAAGCCTTTCCATTTGGAGTCAATCCTCGTATATGTCTTGGATTTCACGTCATCTTGTAAATAAATTTCGCACGACCTCGAAGTGCATGACCCGTCTTAAAGCCAGGCAGGCGTGGGTGAGCGGCAATTAGAGCCGCCAATGTCATGCTGGCAGCGGGCCCGCGTGCTAAAACTTCTTAATTGGGATAAACTTTTCGAATCGATGTGAACCGGATGAATACACAACTCTCAAGCGACTCAAGAGACAGAGCTACCCGTCCGATGCCCTTACATTCACGATTATGAAAAAAAGGATTTCGTTTGAACTTTTATGATGCGTAGGTCCTTTGGAAAATTGGACTCTCTTTTTGGTTAAATAAGCTTTATCAAGTCCCTTTAGATACTTATAGGTTTAATTCTTTATTTAAGCGGAGGCAGGGGATTGAAATCCCCACCTTCTTAGGAATTGGAATGGAGGCGATTTAGATTTAGATATGGATTTCGACTCTCACGCCATGTAATGAGGCAAGATAAAGAATATGAAAGTGAGAGTTAGAGTAAGAGTATACTTAATCATTTATTTAACTGATCTTTTAATATATATCAATACTTCGAATCAAATTTGACCAAATGGTGACTTTGGTTGCACAAACTTACTAGTTTGGATTCATGGGCATAAAATTTTCAATGAGTTATAATAAGCGTTAATACCACGAAAAATCATAAATTTGTACATCTATGATAAATTTATACCTAAATTAATTTTTTATCACTAAAAATCCAACCTGATACATTTGTGACAAGTCTCGAACATCTCCACAACTTAGCATAAACCCCAATATTGAATGAGAAAAGAAGGAAAGAGGTGAAATCGTGAGAGAGAAAGGAAAGATTTTGGTTCATGCAAGCCTCACACATCTCGGCATGCCAAATTGAGGTCATTTCCAAGTGCATTGCGAGAATTTCTTTGGAGTGGCTTGTTGAGATGCATTTGTGAGTTGTACTAAAAAGTCTCACGTCAAAGAATTAGATGGTATGGAATCGTATCTAGTTCATAAGTCAATGTTTTGGCTCGGATTTCCTTTTGACGATCTTCCCAGACGAAGATATTGGATTTTTTTTTATGGCTAATGGAGATTGAACAATTACCCTTTGGGCTAAAATAAATTTGAAACATTGGGCTTGGCCCAGCACGTGCCTCATGTCGTGATGTGGAGGATCGATGCGATGTATCAACCCGGCCTAGCACAAGGCGACACCTTGACTCGAGCTAGCCGGGCACGATCCACAACAATTTGACATCCCTACTTCACGCGAAGTTTTTACATCTCAGTCTCTTGAGTTAAGGGGTTTCTAATTTTTCTCACCTCGCTTTCCAATCCATAATGATAAGTTTCTTTGACGCGACATGTGTCTTTGCATTAGTTCGAACGAAACACTACTTCTAGAAATATATCTAAGAAGCAATTCGAATGCCAATTGATAGCCACCATTGAATTGAAACATACCTTATCGAATCGAACTGGTCAAACCATCCTCCAAAAGAACATCGGTGGCAACTCACGTGACGAAATTCCAATTGAGTCACCCATGACGACGAAGCTGTGAAGTGACGTGAGACGGAAAGGACTCATCGTCGTTTGTTTTCGGCTTTCCAGAAATTTCATTTGGAAAGTTCAAAAGAAGGAAGCGTGCAGACATGGGAGTGGTGAAAAGTAAGATGCAACGCGTCCAAGTATAAATAAGAGACCGCCAGGTGACAATTGAAGTATAGAGAAAACTTGAGAAAATGGAGGAAGCCAAAGGACTAGTGAAGCATGTGTTGCTTGTGAGGTTCAAAGATGATACCACGCCCGACCAGATTGAAGAACTCATCAAGGGCTTCGCTAATCTCGTCAATCTCGTCCCTCCCATGAAATCTTTCCACTGGTCTCTCTCTCTCTCTCTCTCTCTGAGCCAAATGATTTTGTGTGACCATTTCTGGGGTTAATGTTACAGGGGAAGGGATGTGAGCATTGAGAACGCCCATCAAGGCTTCACTCATGTGTTCGAGACAACGTTCGAGAGCACAGACGGAATAGCAGAGTACTTACCTCATCCAGCCCATGTCGAGTTCTCAAAGCGGTTCCTCCCCCGGTTGGAGAAGGTCCTTGTGGTCGACTTCAAGCCAACCACCGTTCGCACTTAAACCGAATCGACTCGTACTATGTTCTGCTGATGCCATGCTTACATGAAATTTTATTGCGTGAGAGTAATAAATTGAATTCTATTGTAGTATAGTGTTGGTTAATGTAATCGATATGGTTTGAAAAGTTATATTGGCAAAATCTTCATATTTTCTTCATGTAATATGGCGAATTTTGTGTTCCAATGCACAGCTTTGATGAGATATCCGTGCTACTAAATACCAACAAATATTAAGACTTGACTAAATTGATTTGATGATTAAGTAGTAGGTCTCAAATGTTGCTAACTCTAGAGAAAAATTCCCAGGAAGGTTCTGTGGCCACCTATGAAATTTATCTTTGGTCCGTATCTTTTGTTTCAGGTCCTTTTGAGTCTTTTCGTCTGGCCTTTAGCCAGAGTCTACATCTCCTTGTCGAATCTCCTCATTGTTCGAACGCTTTATCATCTCGAACGAAAATTTTTTATGTCATCGTCCGATTAAAGTTGGACCTAGTTTTATTTGTTCAGTAAATTCATTTGTCATCGAATCTTTGCAAACCAACTACTTTTCAAATTTCGTTAAATCACCAGCCGATCTTTCCCGACAGTCTGTTGACAGCAAAAAATGTTCGAGTGTAGTATGGGACAGTTTGATCGACAGAAACTTCTTGGAGGTCGAGTAGTGGAGTCAAGCAATCGTCGAGTAGCGAAGTCAATGTAAATATTGATGTAACCGTCGAGTAGTGGAGTCTTAGTATGCGCTTGTAATCGTCGATTACAAGCTATGGAAACTCGCATTGTACTCATTGTGAAGGATCACCAATCAATGAACACCGGTTGTTCAATTTCACTTCTAATTTATATTTACATTTCGGTTTCCTTTTACATGGCTGAACACGACTGTCTAAAGTTTCAATACTTTTGATCTTTTTGTTGAATTGCGCTTCTTTCCAAATATTAGCAAATGACTCTTCACATCCTCTATCCATTAGCTTATCAATCATATTTTGAAGGTCATTTTGTCAATATTTTTTGGTGAAACATCTCTTTTGGCATACCCAATGGGTTCAATAAGGATGGCGAGTGGTCGTTGAGGCTAGACGGCCTGGACAAAGAGTGGCTCATGGTAGGCTTCTTGGATGACGAATGGGACATGAATGAATCGGATTGCACACTGAATAGGAGGAGGACATACCTAGGATATATATGTAAAAGCTAAAAACTTATAGAGGCATCTTTTGACATAACGGCAGGCTTTACTTTATAATCCAAAGTTAAGTATGTTCAGGTTAGAGGACTACCATGATATATGACTTTCTAATAAAGTACCTACCTGTACACCAAATGACTAATCTGTGAGGTTCAGATTAGTTGTTGATATCTAATATTATTTCCAAGTCTAGGTTGGTAGCAATTTGGCCGACTAGATTTGGAACTATGCATCTTCAAGCTAATAGTATTATTCCAATGCTGTTGTATCTTATTGACCAGATTCATTGGTATATGCATCAAGTTCTATTGACTCGTCAAGTAAGCCGCTGTATTAGGACGTGGTCGATCAAGACGACTACTTCGGACTTCCTTAAGAGAACTCCATCCATAACGGAATTATATTTTGCTGCATACTTAGGATGCATCATCGCGTATAGAAGTTAGTTATGAATGTATTAGTGTATGCATTGACAAATTTCTTGCCGCAGTTTCCCTTTGCTATGTGTCACAAAGCTGATTAGAGAACCCACAGCAAGTAGAAAGAGAGAAAGAAGGAAGAGAGAAGGAATAGAGAGGAGGAGAAGGAGAACGTAAAAGAAACAAAGAGAGGGCTGTAGTTTTTCTATGTAACAGAAACCCTACACCCATTGTCTTTATATTAAATATAAATTGTATATGACCATAATACCCTTATGTAAGTAAAAGAGAAATAAAACTCTAAAAATTAAAAATAACTTAGTTAAAGGAACTTAACACTCCCCCTCAAGTTGGAATATATAGGTCACCTATGCCTAGCTTGGAACAACCAGCAACAAAAGCAGGACAAAATAATGCTTTGGTGAACATATCAACAAGCTAATCTCTAGAGGTAACGTAAGGAGTAGCAACCAACTTCTGGTTCACAACATCACGAACAAAGTGACAGTCAACTTCTATATGCTTAGTTCACTCTTGAAAAACAAGATTCCCAATAATATAAATAGCTGCTTGATTATCACACATCATATCAATAGGTTGATTAATAGAAAATCCAAGCTCCCTGAGAAGAGATTTCAACCACAATAATTTGATCACAGTATGTGCCATAGCACGATATTAAGCCTCCGCACTAGACCTAGCAATAGTAGTCTGTTTCTTGCTTCTCTAAGTAACCAAATTACCACCAATAAAGGTGCAATACCAAATCATAGACCGTCGATCATATGTTGACCCAGCTCAATCAGAATCAGAGTAGCCAACAAGAGTGGAAGAACCGTTAGGTTTATAAATTAGTCCCTTACTAGGAGAGCTTTTAAGATATCGATAAATGAGACAGACAACATCCCAATGAGCCTTCTTAGGTGACACCATAAATTGACTCACCACATCAACAGCAAAAGAAATATCAAGATGTGTAACAGTAAGATAAATTAGTTTCCCAACCAGACGTCAATATTGTTTCTTGTCTTCAATTTCATTTCCATCATCAACTTCAAACTTTTGATTTGAATCCATAGGAGTATCAACTGGCTTGGAAGCTAGTGCGCCAGTCTCAGACAAAAGATCAAGAACATACTTTAGCTGAGACAAATTAATACCTTTTTTACTTTGTAAAACTTCAATACCCAGAAAATATCTAAGGGTTCCAATTATATCATCCACATATACCACAAGAATGACCACCCCGATTCCTTCTTGCGAACAAAAATAGAATGATCTGAATAACATTGGTGGAAACCACATCTGAAAATTACCGAACTTAATTTTTCAAACCATGCTCTTGGAGACTATTTCAACCCATAAATGGCCTTATGTAGCCAACATACTTTATTAAGATTCTCCCCCTGAGCAACATACCCATGAGTTTGCTCCATATATACTTCTTCAGACAAATTGTCATAAAGAAAAGCATTCTTGACATCCAATTGATATAATGGCCAATCAAAATTCACAACAAGAGAAATAATAACACAAACAGAATTGAGACGTGCCACATGGGAAAAATCTCAAAGTAATCCACTCCATAAGTTTGAGTAAAACCTTTAGCAACATGCCGAGCTTTAAGATGCTCAATTAAGCCATCCGGATTGTACTTGATAGTGTACACCCAACGACACTTCACCCCATCTTTCCCAAGAGGAAGATCAACTAATGACCACATTTGGCGAGACACCAGAGCTTCCTGATAAGACTAGTACAAGCACCTAGAGGGGGGGTGAATAGGTGATTAAAGAAGTTTTTGCGAAACCTAACAAAACAAATTAGCTTTTAAGATTAACAGACTGAAAGCGTGAAGACAATAAACAGTTATATGCGACTGTGATATAAAGTAAAGAGTTTAGGGATAGAGAATCAAGACACTAGGTTTATAGTGGTTCGGCTTAGATCAAGCCTACGTCCACTCTCCCACACTGACAGCCCACCGGCTAGATTCTACTAAGAACCAAAAGAGATTTTACAGTCTCACGTCCTTGATTCCACAGTGTAGAGACTCTACTACACTTCCTCAAGGTCTCACAATTATCTAATCTCTCTTTTGAGTACAAATCGGGCTCAACAAATGAAATCGCAAAGAGTAAGGAGCTTCAGACTTTGGAATTTTTCTATCAAGCACTCTCGAACAACTTGAGTGTCTTCCTTATATACTCCTCCATGCCTTCATAACCATTGGCACCTTCCAAAAGAGTTCTTCCAATCAACTCGTTGGACAGAATCAATTTAGGGAGATCTTGAGTTATTTGAGGAATGTGATGATAGCCCACCAATCCTGCTCGCCCATACAATCAAGATCTAGGTTTCCATAAGTAGAACCTTCCAAGTAAACTTCGCCAATCAATCGAATCTAAGTTACTCGAATTAATTCAATCAATCAAATCTAAGTTACTCGAATTAATCTCAATACGAATAATAGATCTTTGAGGTGTTATCTCCAGCCGTGAGATCTTCCTTAACCGATCGCATTTGAATAAAACTCCTTCAATAAATCTTTTCTTTGTCGATCTGGAACTATCAGTGAGGGCAGACTTTGAATCTTGAGTCTGAAGGTCTTCAGACTTTGACGATAGAGTCTACAAGTCTTCAGACTAGACTGATGGAAACGTTTTGTCAACCTCAAAATAAATAGGGAAGTTTTCTCCAACAATCTCCCCCTTTTTTATGGTGACAAAACTTTCCCGCAAATTTGGATACTTTTATCCCGCAAGATAATACTTAAGCAAAAGTATCTCATGAAAGATAACCAGATTAGGATAAAGATAGTAGTGATTCTGCATCCACAGAAAACAAGTTAGTCCTGCAAAACAACTATCTTTACCAAAATCATCAACATAGCTTAAGATAATGCAAGCATTAAAAAGGTCAAAACAGTCCAAACAAACCAGTCCATCCAAACAAAAGATAAGTCAAGAAAGTTAAAACATAACCAAAAACCAATCCAAACAGAAAACAAATCTGCACCAAATCGCACCAACTTCTCCCTCTTTTGTCATCAACAAAAAGTAGAGAGTACAAAAAGAATAAGATTAAGATTAAGAAGATTTTGGAATGCGAATGAGCTGAAAATATCCCATAGACTTGACAGTCTCCTCCAGCTTTCTCAGATCCTCCTGCAGTTGCGCGAGATCCTTACCCTTTGCGGTTTCTTGAACTTGAAGATTAAGGGCTTGAACCTGATCTTGCATAGAAACTGAAGTGGCATGATAAGCATTCCGCAAGGTCTGCAATTCACATCTCAAGGCATAAACCTAGCCTTTGATCTCCAGAAGAACTTCAAGCAACCTTTTAAAGTCTGCTGAGTTGTCTGTTTATGTGCTTGCTTTAGCGTGATCAGTTTGCTGAGTAAAACCAGATGATGGGACTTCACCATGAGCATCCAAACTTGGAGATGAAGCCACATTACCTTCTTCAGGAAATTGAGAGGCATACACATCCTCTGCATCCGCAGGAGACCGACTAACACTATCACTGGTAAGAGCAAGTAGAGAGATACCTCTTTGCTCAGTAGCTCCCCCTGTGTCAGTGCCTTCGGGCGGAGAGAAGTACTCTTCTTGCTCAGTCTCTTCTTCATTGATGTGATGTTCGTGTCCTTCTTCTGCTGCTGGAGAATCACCATGACTTTCTCTTTCAGTTTGTTCTCTTCCTTTTTCTTTTTCTTCTTTTCTTCCTTCTTCTTCTTCTTTCCTCATCGCTTCCCTCTCTTCACTCCTTTTCTCTGTCTCTTCTCTGTCTTGGTTCTTTCGATCTTCTGTTTTTGGAACAAGACGCTGCACATTCTTTAAAGCAAGAGCGGAGATGGTGAGGTCATCTTCATCTTCTTCATCTTCCAAGATGATTGCTCTCCTCCTCTTAGATGGAGCTGTCATGGGCTCCTTACCTTTCCTCTTTGCAGCCACAGGGTCTTGTCAAGACTTGACAGGGTTCTTCTCCTTAAATCTCTCTAAAGTCTTGTTCAGCTCCTTTAGACGCATCTTTGTAATCATCTTCAGCCCTATCACCATTTGGTCAATGGTTCGAACACACAGAATGTTGGGAGGTTGAATATTGAAATGTCTGAATAAGTGAGTAACGAGAGCATAATAAGGAAGTTTTTCCTTGTCCTTTGCCATTGATTGATACATGTGAAACATGATGGTGTGAGGAGAGAGAACTTGTAACCGACATTGATGGCGTACATCAGCCTTTGCTTCAAAATTGGATATGTTAGTTTTTGACGTGGATTTCGGTCCGAGATAGTTAATACAATCTTGTGGAGCAAGATGTTAGAGGCACTCATTCCCAAATAAGAGATGCGGCCTTCTGCAATTCTATCTCGAACAAGCTCCATAGTCGCATGACCAATAGACACACTGATTGACTTGAAAATCCCTCTCTCTACTCTAATCACATCAGCAAGGGTGTCCATATCAACCACATACTCTTGATCTCTAACACTGAAAGAAAATCTATTCGCATCCAAAAAGCTTAGATTGGAATAGAAATACGCAGTAAGTTCACGATGAGCAACATCTGTGTTAGAACAAAAATGCTCAAGTTGGAGCATAGCAAACTTCTCCCGCAACTTAACGTTTAATGAATCGAGAAAGTCGAAGTCTACACTTCTTGGGTTCATCACTCCTCGCTTCAGCAAATTAGAACAAACTTGCTTGTGTTCTTCAGAGTGAAACAGATCTGCTCTTTTTCCTCAAATGTTCGCAGCAACCCCCATCCTAGGCTTAAACTGAGTGAACATCTTTTCATCGTCATCTTTTCCCTCGAGTTGATTAATTCCTCCAAAGCGGGGATCATTTGGAAAATTCGCAAAAGCCCTTTCGCCGTACCAACAGAACAATTCCTAACCGTTCCATAGTTCTTAAAAATGGGTTTCATTTCGGTACCCCTTTTCTCTAAAAAATTCATCAATAAAAGTCATTGCGTAACCACCTTCCTTTAAAGCGGTGTAGAGTTTGAAAGTAAATACAGCTTCGTAGTCCTTACTAGTTCGGCATCCTCAATAATTTCTTCCTCTGCTTGTTGTTGCTGATACTCTTGTGGTTTAGCATGAGAAGAATGGCGCGGTTGAGAATGTCGTTGTTGACTTTGCTACTGTCTTGGAGAGTCCTCTTCCTCTGTCGATCGAAGTGGGTAGGACCCTCGTGCATAAACTGTGGTCCCCTGCTTGCAATCCTTGACGACTTTCTTTGAGAGGCCATTGTCACAGTCTTTGAGAGAATTTTCGAACTCGATTCGCGAGAAAGATGAGAACTTTTATGAATTAAACTAGAGAGAAAAGTACGAAAGTGAAATTCTGTGATCTAGGATCTGTGGGTAAAAACGAAGAAGACGAACAGTATATAAACCAGTCGAAACGGGGTATACGAATCGTCATAAAAGAAAAAAATAAAAAAATGCCTTTTCAAAAATGAATAACTACCTTTTTGAAAAAAAGAATAACTGCCTTTCTGAAAATTGATAACTGCTAATAATTCCATTCAATTAGCGATCAATGAAAAGTCGTACCTTTTCAAATAAATTAAAATACCGTTAATGAGAAAACTTACAGTCGTAACTCTTGGTTTTCTGAGTCTGAACATCTTCAGACTTTATCTGTGTCTGAGCTTCTTCAGACTTTAACCCCGAGTCCGAGCTTCTTCGACTTTGAGAGATAAGATGTTAAATCTAGAGCGGATAGACTCAAATAAGCTTTTCTCTAGAGGTTTTGTGAATATGTCCGCCAGTTGATTCTTTGAGTCAATGAATTAGATCAAGATTTCTCCATTTTGAACATGATCTCTAATAAAATGGTGTCGAATCTCTATGTGCTTTGCTCTTGAATGAAGAATTAGATTCTTTGTGAGATTAATTGCGCTGGTGTTGTCACATTTGATCTCGGTGCATGAGTATTCGATTTCAAAGTCTCGTAGTTGTTGTTTTATCCATAAAATTTGAGAATAGCTACTTCCAAGAGCCACATACTCTGCTTCTGCTGTTGAAAGAGCTACAATACTTTACTTCCTTGAAAACCAAGATACTGACCTGTTACCAAGCAATTGACAAGTGCCGGATGTGCTCTTTCTATCAACTCTGCAACTTGCTAGATCTGCGTTTGAATATCCAAGGAGGGTAAAGTCTCATTCTTTGGGATACCATAGACCTAACTTCGATGTTGTTGCAACATATTTGATGATGCGTTTCGCAGCACTTAGATGAGATTCTTTGGGATCTGATTGAAATCTAGCACAAATGCAAACACTAAACAAAATGTCGTCTAGAAGAAAGTGAGATAAAGAAGTGAACCAATGATGCTTCGTATAGTTTCTGGTCAACTTTCTTTCCTCCTTCATCTTTGTCCAGCTTCGAAAAACTTGACATTGGTATATCAGTCTTCTTGCAATTCTCCAATCCAAACTTTTTAACGAGTTCTTTTGCATATTTTTCTTGGTGAATAAAGATTCATTCCTTCAATTGTTTCACTTGTAGTCCGAGAAAGAAAGACAGTTCATCCATCATACTCATCTCAAATTCATCTTGCATAGACTTAGAAAATTTCTTGCACATGTTTTCGTTAGGTGATCCAAAAATAATATCATCAACATAAATTTGAACAAGTAAAAAATCTTGACCTTCTTTAATAAACAAAGTAGTATCCACTTTTCCTTTAACAAAACCATTTTGAATTAGAAACTTACTTAACATGTCGTACCATTCTCGAGGTGCTTGCTTTAATCCATATAGAGCCTTTTTCGGTCCGAAACAGAGTCCGGTTTTCTTGGTTCTTCAAATCCCGGAGGTTGTTCCACATAGACTTCTTCTTGAATAAATCCATTTAGAAACGCACTTTTGACGTCCATTTGGAATAACCTGAAATTTTTATAACAAGCAAAAGCAAGTAATAATCTAATTGCTTCTAACCTTGCTACAGGAGCGTAAGTCTCATCGTAGTCTATCCATTCTTCTTGCGTATATCTTTTGGTCACGAGTCTTGCTTTGTTTCTTATCACTTTTCCTTTTTCGTCCATCTTGTTCCTGAAAACCCATTTAGCTCCAATAATAGATTTACCCTTTGGTTTAGGAGTTAATTCCCAAATGTCGTTAATGCCGAACCGCTTGAGTTCTTCTTGCATTGCTTCAATCCAACTTTCGTCGTTAAAACTTCTTCTATACTTTTGGATTCTATTTTAGAAATAAGTGCCACGGTACTAGACTCTTCTTGCTTTTGGATCTGGTACGAATTCCTTCATGAATATTACCAATAATGAGTTCCTCGGGATGACTAGACTTATGCTTCCAGTTTCTGGTCAGTTTGACAGATTGTTGATCTTCTTTTTCAGTTGATTCTTCAACATCCGTTCGTTATTTTTCTACTGAAGTCTGAGCTACTTCAGGAGAAGTGGACTTTGTAGAGTCTGGAGCGAGTTCAGATTCTTCGGTTTGAGTCTAAAATGATTGATTTTGCAGAGTCTTGAAATTTGACATTCATCGATTCTTCCACAGTCTGAGTCTTCTTGTTGAATATCCTGTAGGCTTTGCTAGAGGTTGAATATCTAAGGAAGATTCCTTCGTTTGATTTTTCTTCAAACTTCCCAATTCGATCATTTGCATTTTTTAAGACAAAACATTTGCAACCAAACACATGAAAATAAGAAACAATTGACTTCTTTCCTTTGAATAACTCATAGGGAGTTTTCTCCAGAATAGCCTTAAGAATACTTTGTTAATAATATAACATGCTGTAGACACTGCTTCAGCCCAAAAACGAGAAGAAACATTACTTTCAATTAAGAGAGTTCTTGCCATTTCTTGTAAGGATCTATTCTTCTTTTCCACAACTCCATTTTGTTCAGGTGTATATGGAGAGGAGAACATATGCTGAAAACCAAATTCATCACAAAATTTGGCAAAGTCTTGATTTTCAAACTCACCTCCATGGTCTGTCCAAATGCTTGAAATAGTGTAACATTTTTCATTTTGTACGTTCTTAGCAAACTTTAAAAAATGAGAGAAGGTTTTAGACTTACTTGCTAGAAAGTAGACCCAAGTAAATCGTGAATAATCATCCACCATTACTAGACAAAATCTCTTTCCACCAATGCTTTGAGTTCTAGTTGGTTCAAAGAGATCCATATATAGGAGCTGCAGCACATGATTAGTAGAAACTTGATTTATAGGTTTAAAAGAACTTCTAACCTGTTTTCCCAACACACATGGTGTGCATAAGTCAGTCTTGTGATATTTCAAGTTAGGTAGTCCACGAACAAGCCTTTTTGAAGAGATTTTAGCAATTTGCTTCATATTGATATGACCAAGTTTCCGATGCCAGAGATTTACTTCATCTTGTACTGATATTAGACATTGCGATCTTTCTGATTTTATATCCAGAAGATAGATATTCCCATGTCTACGCCCAGTAAAAAATTGAGAGAGATCTTTACTAGTTCCTGAACATGTTCCTTCCTGAAAATTGATTTTGAATCCAGTGTCGCACAATTGACTTATGCTGAGTAGATTATAATTTAGTCTTTCCACCAAGGAGACATTGTTGATTGTAAGACTTCCAATCTTTACTGTTCCACATCCAACAATTCTTCCTTTGCTATTTCCACCAAAAGAGACTTTTCCTCCATCTATTTGAACAAGCTTTATAAAACAATTTGAATCTCCTGTCATGTGTCTTGAATAGCCACTATCCAAATACCATTTAATTTTCTTCTTGAGAGTGACCTGCAGTTAAAAAGAAACTCAAGCTTTCTTTGGTACCCACATTTTCTTGGGTCCAGTAGAGTTAGGGCAATATACAATCTTTACCTAATCCTTCTTAACAGGTCTCCAAACCATAGGACATTCCTTCTCAAAGTGTTCGAGCTGTTACACTTAGAACATTTAAGAGCACTTCGGCTAACAGGTTTTACAAAGACTTTTTGAAAATGATTTTTATAAAAGGCTTTTGTAGGTCTTTGTTTGCTTCTTTCCTTTACTTTTGGAAAATCAATTAGAGGAATGGTTTCTGAAGTCATTCCTAAACCTAATTTATTAAAATAAGATCTTTGTATCGAAAGAATTTTTTCCAACTTCTCAGATCCAATTGAAAATCTTTTGAAATATTTGAAATGTCATTTTTTAAACATGTATTTGCTTTTGAAAGAAAGTTTGCATTTTCTTTCAAAATCACAAAACTTTTGTCTAAATTTTCAAACTTTTCTTTCCAAGATTTTTCCTGTTGCTTCAGTGTAGAATTCTCCCTTTTTAGTTCGGAAATCCTTTTAAGAGAAGTTTTGAGGTTAAGACAAAGTTCATCAATGTATTTCGAGACTTTAGTAGGAATTTTTAAATTAATTACCTCAATTTCACTATCCGAGTCTCGAGTTTATATCTACCTCGAGTCCGAGTCCGATTCTGATTTTGCCATTAAATATATATTGTCATAATCATCATCACTTTCTTCACATTCAGTATTACTCCAAGTTTCTGCTTTGAGAGCCTTTTTGTATTTCTCAGCTTTTCCTTTCTTTTTCTTCAACAAAGGACAGTTGGATCTGATGTGTCCCTTTTTCTTGCATTCAAAGCAAATCACATCTTTATTGGATTCATCATCCTCAGTTGATTTGTTCTAAAACTTTTGAGTGCTTTGTTTTTTTCAATTGAATCTTCTTCCCTTTTTGTTCAGTTTTTTGAACCTTTTTATCATAAGTGCTAGCTCTTCATTGTCTAAGTCTTCTTCAGAGTCTGTAACATTAGAATCATCGTTAGACTTTAAAGTAATAGACTTCTTACCTTTGGGATCTTCTTCATCATTAATTTGCTCCACTTCATAGGACTGAAGTGTGCCAACCAGTTTATCTACAGATAGTGGCATGATCTTTTGTGTTTCCCTTATCGAGGTGTTTACGTGATTCCAGTTTTTGGAGAGTCCACGCAGCAATTTATTAACTTTCATGAGTCCTGAGATTGGTTGTCTCTGATATTCTAGACCATTTACAATTTTTGTGAAGCGGATAAACATATCAGTAATAGATTCTCCTGGCTTCATCTTGAAAGCTTCATACTGTCCGAGTAGAATATTGATTCTTGTTTCTTTCACTCGATCAATTCCTTCATAGGTGATATGCAGCCTATCCCAGACTTCTTTGGCTGTTTCACAAGAAGATATTCTATTATATTCAGTATGAGATAATGCACAATATAAAGAATAAATTGCTTTTGCATCAAGAGCTTGTCTCTTGGTTATCTCTTCTTGAGTCATGTCGCTAACTTCTGCAACTTCTTTTCCCCTCTCTGATACTGATGTAGCTTTAGGAATGATTCATTTTTCTACGACATCCCATTCCAAAGGATCTTTCGATCTTAGGAATGCCTTCATCTTGTTTTTCCATATGCAATATTCCTTTCCATCAAAGTAAGGCGGTCTGGTGTTGCTTTGGCCTTCAACCAAACCTGGAGCCAACATACTAGCCATAGATCTTTAACTCAAAAGTAAAAACACTTCAATTCAATGAGTACACAAGCTCTTATACCAATTGATAAGACTAGTACGAGCACCTAGAGGGGGTGAATAGGTGATCAAAGAAGTTTTTTGCGAAACTTAACAAAACAAATTAACTTTTCAGATCAACAGACTGAAAGCGTGAAGACAATAAACAGTTATATGCAACTGCGATATAAAGTAAAGAGTTTAGGGATAGAGAATCAAGACACTAGGTTTATAGTGGTTCGACTTAGACCAAGCCTACGTCCACTCTTCCACATTGATAGCCCACCGGCTGGATTCCACTAAGAACCAAAAGAGATTTTACAGTCTCACGTCCTTGATTCCACAGTGTAGAGACTCTACTACACTTCCTCAAGGTCTCACAATTATCTAATCTCTCTTTTGAGTACAAATCGGGCTCAACAAATGAAATCGCAAAGAACAAGGAGCTTCAGACTTTGGAATTTTTCCATCAAGCACTCTCGAACAACTTGAGCGTCTTCCTTATATACTCCTCCATGCCTTCATAACCATTGGCACCTTCCAAAGGAGTTCTTCCAATCAACCCATTGGATAGAATCAATTTAGGGAGATCTCGAGTTATTTGAGGAATGTGATGATAGCCCATCATTCCTGCTCGCCCATACAATCAGGATCTAGGTTTCCATAAGTAGAACCTTCCAGGTAAATTTTGCCAATCAATCGAATCTAAGTTACTCGAATTAATCTCAATACGAATAATAGATCTTTGAGGTGCTACTCCAGCCGTGAGATCTTCCTTAACCGTACGAATCAAATCTTCAAAAGAGATACTCGCATTTGAATAAAACTCCTTCGATAAATCTTTTCTTTGTCGGTCTGGAACTATCAATGAGGGCAGATTTTGAATCTTGAGTCTAGAGGTCTTCAGACTTTGACGATAGAGTATGCAAGTCTTCAGACTAGACTGATGGAAACGTTTTGTCAACCTCAAAACAAATAGGGAAGTTTTCTCCAACACTTCCATTTCCACATCCATAGCTTTCTTCCACTCAAGGCGAGACAAAGCTTCAGTGGTAGAAGTAGGAATTGTGTGAGTTTGTAATGATAGAGCAAAGTGATGTAATGGAGAAGGAAGATGTGAAAGAGACACATAATGCTCAATAGCTTAAGCCAAAGAGGATTTTTGTGTGCACGATCGAGTACCTTTGTGAAGGGCAATCGGAAGATCGTCCGGACCAGGAGACAAGGAGGAAGATTGAACGGAGGGCATGGAAGAGCTGGAAACTGGTGGTGCCGTAGATTGCTTTCGTCGCTGATACACATGCAAGGGAGGAGGTACTGGAGAAGAACTAACAGAATCTAAGGGGATAAGATGTGGGATAGGAGGATCAGCTACAATGTCAGTTGAAAACTCTTTACCCTCAGTAGAATAGAATGATGTGCCCTCGAAAAAAGTAACATCAGCACTAACATATTGGGTACAACTTATTGAATCATAACACCGATATCCCTTTTGTGTACGTAAATACCCGAGATAAATGCATTTAGTGGCACGAGGAGATAGTTTATTAGAATCGGAACGTAGGTTATGAACAAAACAAACACACCCAAAGACACGCGGGGTAAGAGGGAATAACGGCTTGTCAGGAAATATAACACTAATTGGTGACTGATGATTGAGGACAATGGAAGGCATACAATTTATGAGATAACATGTAGTAAGGACACCATCACTCCAAAATGATTTTAGCACACACATATGAAATAAGAGTGAATGGAGCAACTTCTAGAAGGTGACGGTACTTTATCTCGGCTACACCATTCTGCTAAGGGGTATAAGTATAACTTGTTTGATGTATAATGCCAAGATTATAACAAAACAAAGAAATTGATTTCTGTGTATATTCTAGAGCATTATCTATTTGCAAAATTTTAAGGGATGTATTAAACTGATTAGTAACTTCACGATGAAATAATTGAAAAACATGTAAAAATTCAAAATGGTGATGAAGCATATAGAGCCATGTTAAACGAGAATAATCATCCACAAAAGTAACAAAGTACTTAAAATCATTTCTACTAACAATACGGGAAGGTCCCCAGATGTCCGAATGAACAAGTTCAAGTAAAGTAGATGCACGAGAATCATTACGACTAGGAAAAGAACTACAATGATGTTTCCTAAATTCACAAGCTTCACACTCAAGAGTTGAAATTGATTTACACTCGGGAATTATTTGTTGTAACTTAAAAAAGATAAATGCCCTAAACGAGAATGCCATAATAGGGGATTAATAGAACTAGCAACTAGACCATTGGTGTAAGCAGTAGAGACACCATTCAGATAGTAGAGTCCATCACGTTTATGCCCTCCACCAATCATCTTCTTTGTCTGAATGTCCTGAAAAACACAATAAGATGGGTAAAATGTAACTGAACAACTAAGAGCTTTAGTTAACTGACTAACAAATAACAAATTTAAAGGAAATTGGGGAACATGTAAAACAGAGGACAAAGATAAGGAAGGTGTGAGTGAAACAGTCTCCGATCCAACCACTTGAGTCGAGGAACCATTAGCTAAAATAACTTATGATGAAGGACTAGAGTTATGGTGGAAAGAAAATAGTTCTTGCTTACCCGTCATATGACTAAAAGCTCCCGAGTCAATGACCCAAGGGGTGTTAGGAGACAAAGTAGAGAAAGAGGCTATGTTACCTGTATGTACAAGAGTGGCAATGAATGAGAAATTGGAAGCCTCTAGTTGTTGGACACGCTTGATGAGTTGTGCAACCATATCATCTAAGTCATAGACTCAGAAGAACTACCCCCAGGTGGGATAGATGGGTTCATGTCGTTGTAAGACACATTTCCAGCACTCCCTTCAGACACAACATCATTTGCAGTAATTAATCGTTGAGTCCACTCAAGCTTGCCATGCTTGGCCTAACAAGTGTAAAAAATATGACCAGATTTGCCACAGTATATACACTGACGGCTATCTCGTTTAGAACTTTGTCCACTACGTCCACCACCACGACTACGACCTCCCCCGAAACCATGACCTCTATTGTAAAAACCACCACGATCACGACCACCACTACTAACCACAAATGCTGAATTGTCTTTAGATGATGTAGAAGACGGAGGGACAATGCGTTGAATTCGACAAAATGCTTCGTTCATAGAAGGAACTCTCTCTCCAGCAAGAAGTTGACTCTTCACAGGCGGTAAGTCGGCAATCAAGCTAGATAAAATATTGGCCAATTGAAATTCAGCTCGCTGTGTCTAAAGTCTCTCAAGATTAGTAGTGATGGGTTGATAAAGATTAAGTTCTTCCCACATACCTTTCAAAGCACTATAATATTCTCCAAGAGACTTGTCTCCCTGTTTAAAATTAAAGATCTTCTCATATAGTTCATAAACTCTAGACATATTTTTGTCTTGTGAGTAACTCTCCATAAGATCATCCCACACTCCCTTAGCAGTTGTGTGGAACATGACATTAGCAATGATGGATGGTTCCATGCTATTCCATAACCACACCAAAAGTGTATCATTCTCTCTCATCCAATCACTATAGTCTTTAGAATTTGTAGTAAGATAATGGAGTTTCCCTTTGGCATTAATATAGACCTTCACAGCTTGGGCCCATAACAAGTAATTGGAAGATCCATTTAATTTAATAGTGGTAATTTGAACATTGACACTATCTGTAGAAGTCTTAGTATCACTCATGATGATAGTCTCAATATAAATATATTTACCACTTAATCAAGAAGGCTAAAAATTTAGTGCAAGAAAAAAAATAGCAACACTAATGTATAATAAGTTGTAATTGGCTCCATCAGTTAACCAAAGGGAACCCAGCAAGATCAGTCGACCATAATCAATGAAGTACTCTGATTCTTGAATCCGCTAATTCATAAGTGTTGTAATCCATGTTCACAAATCGAACTTGATGAATATGATATCTTTTGATCTCATAGATAGCGAGACTCAAAGAGAACCAATAAAAATTGCAGCTTTAGGTGGCTGCGCACAAGAGAAGAAGTAGGGTTATTAGGGGACTCTCAAACCAACAATAGGGTCAAGTAATCAAGTAGTGAGATCTGCTCTGATACCATGTCACAAAGCTAATCAGAGAACCTGCAGCAAGTAGAAAGAGAGAAAGAAGGAAGAGAAGGAAAGGAGAGGAGGAGGAGAAGGAGAATGTAAAAGAAACAAAGAGAGGGCCGTAGTTTTTCTGTGTAATAGAAACCGTACACCCATTGTGTGTATATTAAATATAAATTGTATATGACCATAATATCCTTATGTAAGTAAAAGAGAAATAAAACTCTAAAAATTAAAAATAACTCAATTAAAGTAACTTAACACTATGCATTGACAATCCAAACTAAGACAGTGAACAAGAACGCGGGACTATGTACTGTAGCTCTTTAATGTTTATTATACTCGATAATGCACAGGCGGTGGCAGTTTCCTTACTTTTGTCATGCCAGTCTTTTGTTTGTTTACAGTCCAGTGTTTTTGAGGACTTTCCGCTTTAAAAGGGGCATGTCTAACTCATATGGATTTGGACCATTTTGCTTTCGATGGTTCCGAAATAATAGCATGCAGTCTTCACTATGATTTTGGTTTTTCTCTCCTTGCCAATCAGGCATGTGAAAATGCCCTTCTATGTCTACGGAGGCGTGACACTTCTGGCTTGGAAAATTTCACCGGAGATATCCGGAGTATAGCAAGTCTCAAGGACGTTGCTATTGCATCCACTGGTTCACGCAGTGGTATGTTGTATAGTAAAGCGTTAGTCTTATCAATTTTAATCTGATCTTAACTCTACCGCTTGTCCTGCCTCTATCATACCAATGGTCCATGAATGTTCTCTCTTTGATATAGTACTTTACACTGCTAACGAAAGGATATAATCCATAAAAGAATTCGCTCAATTTTCTTTTATGATGCACTTTAGGGGCATGATGCTACAGTGACAATCGACAATGTTGGTTCAAACTCATAATATCTTTATTTCTTCCTGGAAAATGTTATAGTGAAGTTACATTATTTTTGGATGCATCATTTAAGTTGCTCCTATGTAAGTATTCTTAGCACTGAGCGCTTATGGAGAATGGTCGTGGGAATGGAAGAAATCGACAGTCCTCATTCTGCTGTATTTATTACTACAGAGCTTTGAGTGGAAATTTCATTTTTCATGGAATTTATTAGACAAACTAATATAGATAAACAGAGACAGCTGTTGAGCTTATTCCCTTTACCTTTTCCAACATTTGCCAGTAGGGATAAATGTATCCCTTGGCTCATAGAAGTGATGACAGCTAAGAAAATGAACCTGAAATTAGATGTGGTGATGAAGAAGTACCCTGGTTGTATTATTTAATGATGTCCTTTCTTGACCTATAAGACAACATCGTTCTTAAAAATTTTACACAGCATTATCAGTTTAGTTCCTTAACTTTTTTGATCAATTCTGATTCTCAACATGCAAAATTGTTGTTTTCGTTGAAAACAAAAATTGTAGGTAGCCAGATCTTGGGCATACTTATAGCACTTGGATTGAAACACTTCCCAATTTTGAGTTAACCATGCATCAAGCTAAGAAACAGCTTGTCAGTGCTGCTGCACATGCAATTTACTGGTCAATATTTGCGGAGTCATATGTTCCCTCTTGAGCAGATTTCACCATCTTTAAGTCAGCAGTGATGTTTATCAATGTGAAGCCTGAATCAGATAAATCAGTGTGTCTAGGGAAATATTTGACCGTATGGAGCGTCGGATGTGAAATTCTGTTGATTAAACTCTCCATGTAGAAAGTTTGTCTTGGATATTACCATAAGAATTTTTGGGACTTCTCTAAATCTTGACTTGGGACTACTAGCACTTATTGGATTGGTCAGTACCTTCAACTGCATTTTCATAAGCTCTTTGCAGAGAATGGAATGGTAAGCATAGTCATGATGTAGTTTGACTTATGTTGGCATGTACAGTTCAGGCAAAGGCAGCGAAATATTTTAAGAGGAAAGAACTGGAGAGAAGCAAACGGCAAGCTTCTACATTCGGAGAAATCCAACCTGTTGCAAGTGTCTGTTCAGAGATGGTATTAAGAAGAGTAATGCAAGGAAATTTTTGAAATGCCAGGCTTTAAGGTCAGATGCAAGAAACTTACACACTAAAATTTCAGGTTCCATTTAGTCTCCCTCCTACCCTTGCACTTACGGGTGTGGATGTAATGGTTCATTTCCTGATTTTAAAATGATCTGAAAGCACCTGAAGTTGTAACCTTGACCCTCTATGTGAAGAGATGGTACGGTTTCGACTCTTTAAGAACTTGCCACATATTAATCATATGTATTTGATAAGCTCCAAGTTGCTTGATTTGTGACCACATATATTTATCATTGGGGATTACTGCTACATCAACGCTGTGTTATCATGGCCAAAAAGCATCTTCGTATGGTGTTGTCGGTCTTTTTTAAAATGATATATGGCATTTTAAACTTCTTTTAACTGTCGTGATCTCTCAAATACAAGATGGATGGATGAACTTATGGATATGGAGCCTGGCTAAGGAATTGTGTTCAGTGTAGATAGGTCCCCATTTCCGGGTTCATCTGTCATTAGTCTGAGTTACAGATTGAAGTTCATAATAGTTGAATTTCAAACGGGTATTGTTTATGCAGTCCAATATTACAAAGGCAGATTGTTCCTCGCTAGGTAAATCGACTGGGCCAAGACACAATGTCGGTCCTTCACCATGCGCATATTTCCTTTCTAGGTTAGTCACCTTCAAAGAGGTCCGAGAACCTGAATTGCTTGAATCCGAGGGCCAAAAACGAGACTAGGTGTATGGGAAACAAATGAGCTGGGTCAAGCCATGGGCATCATACGCTTGTTGCTTCATCCGAATCTAATATCTGTCCCCTCGTGATGGGTGATCATGGGAACTAAAATTTAGATTATCACCAATCAATTTTGGAGACCGAGAGCCTTTTGTCTCTGCTGAATGCTGTCAAGTTCACAGCAATTCCGCTTAAGACTCCATCCATTTACATAGACTGCCATTCTCAATCTTTGCTCCTCACCTGCACCCGTTTTCTAGAGTTGAAGAACTTGCATCCCCGTTCGTATTGAAGTTCATGCATTCTTTATAGCAGTTAGAGATGACTGTCCTATTAGATTGTGTTTGGCAGTCCGGATAAAATTCAAAATATGATAAAATTTATGCATTTGATGCTTAATCAAGATAAGATAAAATCATATATAAGGGAAATATAGGCTAAATAAAATTATCCTATGGAGAGGTGGGATAAATGTGGATAGTAGGGATGAGCGGTTCCAAATTCCGTACAAGTTTTACCTGGAACTTACCCGTTAGAACAAGTTCTTCATTTTTTGGAACCTAAAACTTATTCTGCATACTCTAGAATCTGGAACTTACCATATCATAGGTTCCTTGGTCGGTTCAGGATTTACCCAAGTTTCACATAGATTATTAATTGAACGAATGCGGTGAATTAAAATCTTTAATGACTACCACTTGTTGCTACAATTCACTAATCATAACTTATATTTAGACATGTGAAAAATATAAATATTAATAAAGTAAAAGTCTCGATCATAAAATAGAAGCTTAAATTAACACTTTCAGATTATGTACTCATTATGGAACGGCATGGAATATCACAAAATCGTGCGAAGACATAAACTAAAAACATTAAAAGTTGTTCTAAGTTTTAGGTTACAGGTTCCAAGTTCTAGGTTCCTCAAGCTAAGAACCTGAAACCTACCCGTCAAAATAGATTCCTTATTTTTTGGAACCTAGAATCTACCCTGCATACTTTGAAACCTGGAACCCACAGGTTCTCTTCAATCCGCTTCTCAAATTTCAAGTTCTATCCCGCTTCCCTTAATACTTGGCTCAACCTAATCCGCTTTAGTTGCCGAAAAGATTTATTGAGCAACTTAAGATAAAAGAGGAAAGCCTAACATATGGGAGCATCATCTTAGATCATTGAAATCAAGCACTCGACTCGACCTAGTCCGCTTTAATTGCTAGAAAGAACCATATAGAGTTACTTAAGATAAAAGAGAAAAACCTTAGCTTGGATCAACGATTGCAAGTGTAAGAATTCTATCACGTGAAATGTTTTCAACATATGAGATATTCTCGACTCATGTTACATATATCTACATATTTTAAGTGTAGGCATTTGAATAATAAATTGATGACGTGGCTTCTTGAGGATTTTGCAATGGTTATGATATTAATTAAAATAAAATTTATATAGTAGATAAATTTGATTAGTACAAGGATAATCTTACCTCTTGATCAAGATTTCATAAAGTTTTGATTCTTTTCCTACATCATACTCTTTAATATAATGTATTTATACTCTTACTACTTCTAACTAAAATTTATCCTCCATACCTTAAAAAAAAGATGGAACGAGAATCAAATTATATTTCATTAAAGTTGTCTTTTTACAATCACGGGTTTTTTTTTGAAAAAAAATGGAAAATACAATTCTAATTTATTTTTATTTTCTTAATTTTTCAATCTTTTTTTATAGAAATTGAGGGAAAAAACAAAAATATGTTGGTTTTAACCGTATGACATAGAAGGAATAGGAAAGAAACCTATCGAACTAGTACATGTTGATGCTCACGATTTTGATAGCCATATCACTGATTTAGAGGAGATCTCTTGAAAAGTATTTAGTGTTCATTTTGATCGACTTTCCATTATCTTTCTTTGATTAAGTGGCATGTATTGAATGAGGGACTTCTTAGAGAAAATGAGATGGAAATATACTTTACTCCTTAATAAAAGTCGTGTGAAAGGAAAATATAATGGAAGACGAACGGTTATAAATAAAAAAAGAAAAAATGTTTGGTGGGCAACTTGAAACAATTAAAAAATTTAAGGGTAAACATATTACTACCCTAAAAACCGGGTGTGTTCTCCGACCACTATAAATTACGGGATGGTGTGGACTGTGGAACCCGAGCACTTCAACAGGAATTTTGAACTGCGGAGTAGGAAACTAGCAATGGAGGAAGCGAAGGACTTGGTGAAGGGCGTGCTCCTTGTCAAGTTCAAAGACGGTACCCCACCTGCCCAACTCGAGGAAGTCCTCGAGAACTACGCCAATCTCGTCAACCTCATCGAACCCTTGAAATCTTGGCGCATGTATCCTTCTTTCTCTGTCTAATCTCTGCGTTTTCCCCACTTTCTTGGCGCTTTTTCCCCTCTGTTCCCCCTCCATCGAGCATTTTTATGTCTCCGTAATCTGCCATGAAATGTTCCTCAGCAGCTTGTTTGAGATGCCTGATGTTGGGTTAAACTTCTCTCTTGTGAAATTAGGGGAAAGAACGTGAGCATCAGGAATTTGGACCAGGGCTTCACGCACGTCTTTGACTTAACGTTCGAGAGCGCTGAGGGATTAGCAGAGTACGTGGATCATCCTGCTCACACCGAATTCTCGAACCAGTGCCGTCCCCATCTGGATAAAGTCGTCGTGATCAACTACGAGCCGACTGTCTTACGTACCTGAATCACCTTCTTACTGCGATATCTGCCTATGTCGGGTTCGAATGAAAGGTTTGTTATGTATGACTAAATTGAAGATCGAGGTGCTGTTATCTCGAATAAGGTGATTAATATGGTTCAGACTCTAAAGACTTTGTCTTTGCAAATAACAAGTCAGAAATAGCACTACATCTCAATTCAGATCCCTGAGTATAATCGTGGCCTGTCCATTCATTGCGGTCTTTTGTTTTGATTTTTCTTTAGGTTTACATGGAGTTCTTGGTAACGTTGATGCATTCAATCAGATCATTCATAAATTTTACTAAATTGGTATAATTAGACATTACCAGAAATAATTGTAAAAGCAATCCTAAACTATTCTAGCGTAGGTAATTAAGTACTAAACATTTTAATTGTGTCAATTTAGTTATAAATTTTGTTAACAATTGTCAATGTAGTTCTTTTGGCCAATTTTGATTGGAAATAGCTCAAATGAACGCTAGACATCTTACATAACATGATTGGCATTAATGTGAATAATTTTTTTTATTTTTTTAGAGAATTTCCTGATTTTTTTCCTTTCCTTTCTCTTTCGCAAAGTACTTAGCTATGGTTGGTGTCTAGCCATAGGGGAGGCCAATAAGGGCATTGCCACCCTCATCAAATCTGACGAGGGCCGACTCTCGCAACCTACAAGAGTGCAACCCTCGTTACTTGGGTGAAGGCGGCCCTCACTCAAGCTGCAATAGTGACCCTCACCAGTCCTCACTTGTGGCTAGTCATTGGCTACCGACCATAAGCCAAAAAGAAAAAAAGAAAAAGAAATGACAAAATAAAATAGAAAAAATTCAGAAATTTTTTAAAAATACAAAAATTATTCGCGTCTATGCCAAGCAATTTCCGAACCAAAATCACCCGGAAGGATTATATTAGCAAATCATCAAAATGTTTAAAACTAAATTAGTAAATTAAAAGGTTGATGGCTGAAGTGATCGTCATACAATAAATTTAAGATTTTTTGGACAATTTTTTTACATTACCATCCCAGAAAAAGCGGAATTTTGATTGAAGAATGGGACATCTATTTTAACAACTCATTGCAATAAGAAAGGCTTTCCATTTGGAGTCAATCCCCGTATATGTCTTGGATTTCACATCGTCTATGTGGGCCATTACGCTGGTATATAAATTTCGAACGACCTCGAAGTGCATGACCCGTCTTAAAGCCAGGCAGGCGTGGGCGAGCCGCAATTAGAGCCGCCAATGTCATGTTAGCAGTGGGCCTGCGTGTTAAAACTTCTTTATGGGGAGAAACTTTTCGAATCGATGTGAACCGGATGAATACAAATCTTCGATGAATACACAACTCTCAAGCGACTCAAAAGAGATAGAGATACCCGTCGGATGCCCTTACAGTCTATGTAGCACCGACACAGACACGCGACACGACACGACACGACACGACACGACACGACACGTCAATACGTCATTTCTCATAAAATAGAGAATTCCGACACGTTATATATTAAATATAATTTTTTTATATAAATGAAAAAATAAATAAATAATAATAAAAAGAGCATAGAATTAATTTATACTAAAAATATTAATTCAACATTTGTTAATATCATTCATTATTTTAATTTGACAAAAATTGAACGAGAAATTCAAAAATTGCAAACATGAAAGAGTAAACTTGAAGGAACATGCCTTGTTTTCTTATACTTGTTAGAGATTAATGAGATTTCTTATAGTCCTAGACAGAGTTCGGAGTTCATGATATAAACTAGCTTGGAGCTCCTCTACAAAACAAGGTTCGAGAAAAATGAAAATCCAAGACAAGAACTCTCGAAGTATGACCAAAAGGAAAGAAAATCACTAAATTTGCCACGAAAAATGTGAGAGATAACTCACATGCCAATAACATAGACCAAAAAGATAACTCGCAAGCGATGCTTGCGAGAGGCGGAAAGAAACAAAAAAAAAAATAACTTTAAGTATGTGGGGGCAACGGAACAACACCGATGAGAAAATGGGCATTCCATCGTCACTCACGGGAAGATCGGAACTTATAAGTGAGAAACTTGAAAGTAAAAATTTTCTTCTTTCCCTTATTTTTTTTATTTTCATTATTTTTCCATATATTTACATTCTGACCTCTCAAATATTGAAAAATTTTAAAATTGACCCCGTGCGTGTGGGAATCGCGTGTCGGAATTTCGGACTCGCGTGTTGGAGCGTGTCGGGAAGAATTGACCACGTGTCAGATTTTCTGACACTTGTTGACCGTATGTTGGAGCGTGTCGGACACGTGTCGGACACGACACGAAGGTTTCCAGAGAGTGTTAGTGCTTCTTAGCTTACAGTCACGATTATAAAAAAAAAAAAAGGATTTCGTTTGAACTTTTATGATGCATAGGTGTTGGAAGTTTGTTTGTAAAACAAACTGAGTGCATTTCTATTTGTCTCACATAGAAATGATGGGAGTAAATTGGCTAATTTATAAGCGTGAGGTTTCCTTTGTGTAATTAAAGGAATTATTGGATGTGGGCTAGACCTCACCGTACCCGCGTGCGGGTGCGCGAATAATTGCGCAATTTTGGCGAGGCTCCGGCTATGGGTGATCGGGTCCAGGGTAGGTAGGGTCTAGACCTGGACCCTATACCCGACCCTGTTATAACCGGTTTCCCTTTTCTAGACCCTATACCCGGCCATGTTTGTATTGGACCATGTACCCAACCCACCTTGTTTTTCCAATCCGGTTCCAAGGTCAACCCTGTTTTCACTGGAACCTGTTTTGCAATTTCCCAATATCCTATACGACTTTGAATTTTATATTAATACACGAGAAAATAACGTAATCGTTCTAATTTGTATTGAAATATTAGGCACATGTAATAAATAAATACATTAACTTTTTAACTAAATGAAAAATTAAGGATCCATATGGCTAATTATAATAAATAAAATCATAAGGCAAAGAATTAGCAATAAAATGGGTCTAATATTAGTCTTATTCCCACAACTACTACATGAAACTACTCATTTATGCAAGCATAACTCCTCCTACAAAAGAGAAATTAGGCGAGCCAATCCATGTGATGCACAAGAATTTGACGGAGATGAACATCGTCCGTCCATCAAAAAGTGTGAGAGGGAGCCGGTGAGGGAGGGAAGCAAGTGAGGAAGATGAATGACAAAGGAGGAGTGCCGTGCATGTTTGAGAGAGCCAAGAGGAAAAACGTCATGTGATTGCGGGAGTAAGAATAGAAATCGGGACAAAAAAAAAAGGGTTTTGGACCTCTACTTCCAAAACCGGTCCGAGAACTAGTTTCCGGGTGGGTAATCACTCGGAACCTGTTCCTAGACCGGTTTAAACTAGTTCCAAATTTTGGGAGCCGGTTCCCGGACCGGTTTCAACGGGAACCGGTTCCCGACCCTATTTTCTGGGTGGGTCGGTCCGAAAGCTGGGTATACCCGGTCCGGTTGCACACCCCTAGCTCCGGTGAGCTCGCCGCTCCGGGGAGCTCGCCGGACGTAGCCTAGCTGATCGCTGGCCACGGCCGTGGCCGGTGACCGGCCAAAGAGAAAAAGAAAAAAAAAAGAAAAAGGAAAAAGGAAAAGGAAAAAGGAAAAAGAAAAAGAATACAGAATAAAGAATAAAAGGAAAAAAATTAAAAGAAATAAAAAAATTATACAAGTTTACCAAACACGTTTCTATTCCTGGAGTAGAAATTTTTTGCAGTTACTAAACACGTTCTTATACTCAGAAATTGTTCCCTGGAACAGAAAAAAAAAAAAAAAAACTATTTTTGTTCAAAATCTATTCCTTGGAACAGAAAGGTTACCAAACGCGCCCTTATTTATTTAAACTTGAAATCTACCTTGCATATTTTGAAACCTGGAACCCACAACTTCCCACCGATCTGCTTCTCAGATTTCAGGTTCTATCATGAAACCATGCTTCCCCTAATACTTGGCTCAACCTAATCCGCTTTAGTTGCTGAAAAAATTTATTGAGCAACTTAAGATAAAAGAGGAAAGCCTAGCATATGGGAGCATCATCTTAGATAATTGAAATCAAGCACTCGACTCAACCCGATCCGCTTTAATTACTAGAAAGAACTATGTAGAGCTACTTAAGATAAAAGAGGAAAACCTTAGCTTGGATCAACGATTGCAAGTGTAAGAATTCTATCACGTGAAATGTTTTCAACATATGAGATATTCTCAACTCATGTTACCTATATCTACATATATTAAGTAAAGGCATTTGAATTATAAATTGATGACGTGGCTTCTTGAGGATTTTGCAATGGTTGTGGTATTAATTATAGTAAAATTCATATATTAGATTAATTTGATTAGTACAAGGATAATTTTACCTCTTGATCAAGATTTCATAAAGTTTTGATTCTTTTCCAACGTCGTACTCTTTAATTAATGTATTTATACTCTTACTACTTCTAACTAAAATTTCTCCTCCATACCCTTTTAATAAAAGATGGAACGAGAATGAAATTACATTTCATTGAAGTGGTCTTTTTAGAATCAGTCTTTCTTTTTTTTTGAAAAAAAATGGAGAAATACAATTCCAATTTCTCTTTATTGTCTCAATTTTTCAATCTTTTTTTTTATATAGTAATTGAGGGAAAAAAAACAAATATATTTTGGTTTTACCATACGACATAGAAGGAATAGGAAAGGAACCTATCGAACTACTACATGTTGTTGCCCATGATTTTGATAATCATATCACTGATTTAGAGGAAATCTCTTGAAAATTATTTAGTGTTCATTTTGGTCGACTTTCCAGCTAAGTGGCATGCATTGAAGGAGGGACTTCTTAGAGAAAATGAGATGGAAATATACTTTTACTCCTTAATAAAAGACATGGGAGAGGAAAATATAAGGGAAAATCTCAAATAAGGATATGAAGTGGAGCCATTTTTTCAAAAAAAGGACCTAAAGTGGACACTATCTCAAATAAAGACCCAGAATGGCTAACTTACTTTCAATTAAGGACCTGAACTTCTAATTTTATTTACAACTAGGGGTACTTTTGTCCAAGAACATTGTTGTTTATTTTTTGTCTCTATCTTTCTTCTTTTTTCTTTCTTCATCTTTCTCACTCTCTACATCACCTCCATTATCAACCCCTCCATTGCTCTTTGTGTCATCTCGTTGTATGACCAAGATTGGGTTTTCTTTAACACGAGCCATTACAACGTAGTCTAACTCATTGAAAATTTTAAATTTTGCTCCTCAAAATGGTTTGTAGACAATTCCACGAAACCGAAATGAGCTTTCAAAAATAAGTTCTTTTTATTCCAACTAACATCGCAAATTCTGATCTCAAAGCCATAATATGAATCTGCTTTTGCTGAGACTCAACTTCTTGTCCAACTCCCAAGCTATGCAACTAATCCCTTTGGTGACGTATTTCTCTCACCTTGAGAGTGCATCAAACTCCAATTCCGGGCCTTCCGCTAACCCAACTGCAATTTTTTGTGTTGTTTTCGATCCTGCTTGCCAACAACAGAGTAGCAATAGCCAAGCATCGCCAGATCGTCTTGTTTGACTAACTTATGCCTCCATTCAATTAACACTTGGTGATCAACAATTTCATGCCAAAGAACAATTTTGTTGCAGCTAACGACTATTTCAACATTGGCAAGAGTTTGCCTCATCAGTTTCAAATTTGGGTTTGCCTCTCTTGCGTAAATTCAATCTTTCAAAGATCTCCCTTCCCCTTTGCAATGCCAATGGCTTCTTTCAATAATCCCTAGTCTGGAGATACCCACTCATACTCTTGCCATTCTCATTGACACAGCTCTTCTCCTCAATACCCCATTTTGAGATTGATCATTAGTTGTATCTGACATCATTAACCATAGAAACTGTTGTACTTTGTTGCCCCATTGCCGCCATTGACAAGTCCTATTCGAGCTCTCGACCTCATCGACCGCTGCCCCTAATAGAAAATCCAACATCGTCGTCGTTAGATGGAGGTCAATCCGAGCTTTAGGCTGAGCACAAGTGAGCCGAGATTTGATGCATTTTGAGGAACTGAGGATTTTAGCATCCGAGAAGGTGGCCAGTAGCAAATAACTCCAATCTGACTTCTTGTTACTAGGGCCATGTACGTGATGACATGAAGCTCACGAGGTTGCTGGTAGGGGCCTGATTATGGTGTTGAAGAAGGAGGCAATGTAGAGCGAAGGAGGAGGTGTGAGGAAGATGAAGAAAGAAAGAAAATTAAAGAAAAAATGTTCTTGGACAAAACTACCCCAAGTTGTAAATAAAATTGAAAGTTTGGATCCTTATTTGAGACAAAATTAGTCATTTTGGGTCCTTATTTGATATGGTGTCCACTTTGGGTCTTTTTTTAAGAAAATGAACCCACTTCAAGCTCTTATTTGAGATTTTTCCAAAATATAATGGAGGATGAACGGTTATAAAAAAAAAATTTTGAATGTTTGGTGGGCAACGTGAAACAATTAAAAAATTTAAGGGTAAGCATACTGCTTTCCCTAAAAACCGGGTGCGCTCTCCGACCACTATAAATTACGGGAAGGGGTAGACTGGAGCCCGACCACTTGGGAGTGTGGACAGGAATTTTGAACTGCGGAGTAGGAAACTAGCAATGGAGGAAGCGAAGGGATTGGTGAGGCGCGTGGTCCTTGTCAAGTTCAAAGACGGTACCCCTCCTGCCCGAATCGAGGAAATCCTCAAGAATTACGCCAATCTCGTCAACCTCATCGAACCCTTGAAATCTTGGCACATGTATCCTTCTCTCTCTGTCTAATCTCTGCGTTTTCCCCACTTTCTTGGCGCTTTTTCCCCCTCTGTTCCCCCTCGATCGAGCATATCTATGTCTTGGTGATCTGATGGAATGTTCCCCAGCAGTTTGTTTGAGATGCCTGATCTTGGATTAAACTTCTCTCTTGTGAAATTAGGGGAAAGATCTTGATCTTCTGGAATTTGGACCAGGGCTTCACGCACATCTTCCAATTAACGTTCGAGAGCACTGAGGGATTAGCAGAGTACGTGGATCATCCTGTTCACGCCGAATTCTCAAACCAGTCCGGTCCCTATCTAGATAAAGTCGTCGTGATCAACTACGAGCCGACGGTCTTCCGTACCTGAATCACCTTCTTACTGCAATATCTGCCAATGTCGTGTTCGAATAAAAGGTTTGTTATGTATGACTAAATTGAAGATCAAGGCGCCGTGTTCTCGAATAATGTGATTAATATGGTTCAGACTCTAAAGACTTTGTCTTTGCAAATAAGAAGCCAGAAATAGCACTACATCTAAATTCAGATCCATGAGTACAACCGTGGCCTGTCCATTCATTGCGGTCTTGTGTTTTAATTTTTCTTTAGGTTTACATGGAGTTCTTGATAACGATAACTCATAAATCTTACTAAATTGGTATAATTAGACATTACTAGAAATAATTGTAAAAGCAGTCCTAAACCTATTGTACCGTAGGTAATTAAGTACTAAACATTTTAATTGTGTCAATTTAGTCATAAACTTTGTTGACAATTTGTCAATATAGTTCTTTTAGCCAAATTTTGATTGGAAATAGCCGAAATGAACGCTAGATATCTTATATAACACGACCAGCGTTAATGTGGATAATTTTTTCTTTTTTTTAGAGAATTTTCTGATTTTTTTTCCTTTCCTTTTTCTTTCGCAAAGTACTTAGTTATGGCTGGTGTCTAGCCACAAGGGAAGCCAAAAAGGGCACTGCGACCCTTGTCAAATTTGGTGAGAGCTAACTCTCACAACCTACAAGAGTGCAACCCTCATGACCTAGGTGAAGGTAGTCCTCACGCAGGCCGCAATAGTGACCCTCACTGGTCCTCACTTGTGGCCAGTCGTCAGCTACCAACCATAGGCCAAAAAGAAAAAAAGGAAAAAATAGAAAAGAAAAAATTCAGAATATTTTTAAAAATGCAAAAATTGTTTGCATTTGCACCAACTAGCATACACATGAGCAATTTCCCAACCAAAATCGTTCAAAAGTATTATATTGTTAAATCATTAAAATGTTTAAAACTAAATTAACACATTAAAAGACTGATGAATGAAATGACTGTCAAACAATAAATTTAGGATTTTTTAGTTAATTTTCTTGATATTATCATCCCAGAAAAAGCGGAATTTTGATTGAAGAATAGGACATCTATTTTAACAACTCATTGCAATAAGAAAGCCTTTCCATTTGGAGTCAATCCTCGTATATGTCTTGGATTTCACGTCATCTTGTAAATAAATTTCGCACGACGTCTAAGTGCATGACCCGTCTTAAAGCCAAGCAGGCGTGGGTGAGCCGCAATTAGAGCCGCCAATGTCATGCTAGCAGTGGGCCTGAAACTTCTTAATTGGGATAAACTTTTCGAATCGATGTGAACGGGACGAATACGGATCTTGGTTGAATACACAACTCTCAAGAGACTCAAAAGAGACAGAGATATCCGTCGGATGCCCTTACATTCACGATTATAAAAAAAAGGATTTCGTTTGAACTTTTATGATGCATAGGTCCCTTGGAAAATTGGACTCTCTTTTTGGTTAAATACGCTCTATCAAGTCCCTTTAGATACTTGTAGGCTTTAGCTTTATTTAAGTAACTACGAATCGAATCTGATAATGAAAATTAGAGTAGGAGTATGCTCAAAATTTTATTTAATTGATCTTTTAATAACATGCCAATACTTCGAATCAAATCTGACCAAATAGTGATTTTGGTTGCACAAACTTACTCGTTTGGATTTGTGGGCATAAATATTTCAAAGAGTTATAATAAGGGTTAATACCACAAAAAATTCTAAATTAGTATACCTATAATAAATTTACACCTAAATTATTATTTTTTTATTACTAAAAACTCCAACCTGATACATTTGCGACAAGCCTCGAACATCTCCACATTTTGGCATAAACCCCAAAATTGAATGAGAAAGAAGGAAATAGATGAAATTGTGATAGAGAAAGGAAAGATTTTGGTTCATGCAAGCCTCAGACATCTTTGCCAAATTGAGGTCATTTCCAGGTGCATTGTGAGAATTTTTTTGGAGTGGCTTATTGAGATGCATTTGTGAGTTGTACTAGAAAAGTCTTATGTCGAAGAATTAGATGGTATGGAATTGTATCTGGTTCATAAGTCAATGGTTTGGCTTGGTTTCCTTTTGACGATCTTTCCAGATGAAGATATTGGAATTTTACACGGCTAATGGATATTAAACGATTGCCCTTTGGGCTAAAATAAATTTGAAAGAATGAGCTTGGCCGAGCGTGTGCCTCATGTAATGATGTGGAGGATCGGTGCGATGTATCAACCCGGCCTAGCACAAGGCGACACCTTAATTCGAGCTGGCCGGGCACATGCCATAATAATTTGATATCCCTACTTGATGCGAAGTTTTTACTTCTCAGTCTCTTGAGTTGAGGGGTTTCTAATTTTTCTCACCTCGCTCTCCAATCCATAATGATAAGTTTCTTTGACGCAACACGTGTCTTTGCATTAGTTCGAACGAAACACTACTTCTAGAAATATATCTAAGAAGCAATTCGAATGCCAATTGATCGCCACCAATGAATTGAAACATACCTTATCGAATCGACCTGATCAAACCATCCTCCAATTGAATCACCCATGACGACGAAGCTGTGAAGTGACGTGAGACGGAAAGGACTCACCGTCGTTTGTTTTCGACTTTCCAGAAATTTCATTTGGAAAGTTCAAAAGAAGGAAGCGTGCAGACATGGGAGTGGTGAAAAGTAGGATGCAACGCGCCCAAGTATAAATAAGAGACCGCCGGGTGACAAATTAAGTATAGAGAAAACTTGAGAAAATGGAGGAAGCCAAAAGGACTAGTAAAGCATGGATACCGGGACCCTTGAAGTGTCAAAAGTTGGCACAAATGGACACTTAAGTGCCAAAAGTTACGAAAGTGACACTTAAATGTCAAAATAAGAGCAAAATGGATCATTTAAATGCCAATTCGATCAAAATCAGGCCAAAATGCGACGTGGCGATTTTCCGGCGAAGCAAGTTCAAAACGTCGTCGTTTTGGTTGCGACGTGGTAAAAAAATAATATAAAATTAATTAAATTAAATTTAAAACTAAATTTATTTTAAAAAATTAAAAATACAAATACAATTTTTTTTTAAAAAACATTATTATTATTTTTTAAAAAAGGGGAGGCGATGGAGGGCGACCCTCCCCCTCTCGTCGCTAGCCCTTCCCGATGGCGGCGGGGAGGCGGCGGCGGCGAGGGCTTAACCCTCGGCCGCCTCCCCCTTTTTTTTTTTTAATAGATATATTTTTAAATTTTTTTAATATTTGTATTTTTATTTTTAAATGTTTTAAATAAATTTAGTTATAATTTAATTTAATTAGTTTTTATATTAATTTTTTACCACGTCGCACCAAAACGACATCGTTTTTGCATTGTTGAGCCACGTCGGCATGCAAAACAACGTTGTTTTGCACTTATTTCGCCGGAAATTGCGCACGTCAGCATTTTGGCCGAATTTTAGACGGATTGGTACTTAAGTGATCCATTTTGCTCCGATTTTGGCACTTAAGTGTCGATTTCGTAACTTTTGACACTTAAGTGTCCCTTTGTGCCAACTTTTGGCACTTGAAAGCGATTTTTTGCCGTGAAGCATGTGTTGCTTGTGAGGTTCAAAGATGATACCGTGCCTGACCAAATTGAAGAACTCATCAAGGGCTTCGCCAATCTCGTCAATCTCGTCCCTCCCATGAAATCTTTCCACTGGTCTCTCTCTCTCTCTCTCTCTCTCTCGCTGAGCCAAATGATTTTGTGTGATCATTTCTGGGGTTAACGTTACAGGGGAAGGGATGTGAGCACTGAGAATGTCCATCAAGGTTTCACTCGTGTTCGAGACGACGTTCGACAGCACAGAGGGAATAGCAGAGTACTTAGTTACTTACCTCATCCAGCCCATGTCGAGTTCTCAAAGCGGTTCCTCCCCAGGTTGGAGAAGGTCCTTGTGGTCGACTTCAAGCCGACCACTGTTCGCACTTAAACCAAATCGAATCGTACTATGTCCTGCTGATGCCATGCTTAAATAAAAGTTTTATTGCGTGAGAGTAATAACTTGAATTCTATTGTACTGTAGTGTTGGTTAATGTAATCGATATGGTTTGAAAAGTTACATTGGCAAAATCTTCATATTTTCTTCGTGTAATATGGCGAATTTTGTGTTCCAATGCACAGCTTTGATGAGATAGCCGTGCTACTAAATACCAACAAATATTAAGACTTGACTAAATTGATTTGATGATTAAGTAGTAAGGTCTCAAATGTTGCTAACTCTAGAGAAAAATTCACAGGAAGGTTCTGTGGCCACCTATGAAGTTTATCTTTGGTCCGTATCTTTTGTTTCAGGTCCTTTTGAGTCTTTTCGCCTGGCCTTTAGCCAGAGTCTACATCTCCTCATTGTTCAAACGCTTTATTATCTCGATCGAAAATTTTTCATATCATCCTCCGATTAAAGTTGGACCTAGTTTTATTTGTTCAGTAAATTCATTTGTCATCGAATGTTTGCAAACCAACTACTTTTCAAATTTTGTTACATCACCAGCCGATCTTTCCCGACGGTCAGTTGACAGCAAAAACTGTTCGAGTGTAGTATGGGACAGTTTGATCGACAAAAACTTCTTGGAGGTCGAGTAGTGGAGTCAAGTAATCGTTGATTAGCGAAGTCAATGTAAATATTGATGTTACCGTCGAATAGTGGAGTCTTAGTATGTGCTTGTAATCATTGATTATAAGCTATAGAAACTCGCATTGTACTCTTTGTGAAGGATCACCAATCAATGAACACCGGTTGTTTAATTTTACTTCTAACTTATATTTACATTTCGGTTTCCTTTTACATGGCTGAACACGACTGTCTGAAGTTTCAGTACTTTTGATCTTTTTGTCAAATTGCGCTTCTTGTCCAAAAATTAGCAAATGACTCTTCACATCCTCTATCCATTGGCTCATCAATCATATTTTGAAGGTCATTTTGTCGATATTTTTTGGTGAAACATCTCTTTTGGCATACCCAATGGGTTCGATAGGGATGGCGAGTGGTCGTTGAGGCTAGACGGCCTGGACAAAGAGTGGCTCATGGTAGGCTTCTTGGATGACGATGGGACATGAATGAATCGGATTGCATGCTGAATAGGAGGAGGACATACCTAGGATATATATGTAAAAGCTAAAAACTTATAGAGGCACCTTTTGACATAATGACGGGCTTTACTTTAGAACTCCAAAGTTAAGTACGTTCAGGTTAGAGGACTACCAAGATATTTGACTTTCTAATAAAGTACCTATCTGTACACCAAATGACTAATCTATGAGGTTCAATGTTAGACTGGTTAAAGTAGACAATACCTCAAATGAGTTAATCTAGAGATGTTACATCCAATCTTAGTACTTATGATTTTTTTTTTCTGGCTGAATTGTGCTTTTTGTCCAAAAATCAGCAAAGAATCCATCGCATTATTTGTCGATTGGCTCATCAATCCATATTTTGAAACGCGTTTCGTCGACCTCGGTGCAACACACTCAAGTCTGGTTCTTTTCCTTTGCATGATTTCATTATTTTCAACCGACATTCATGCTGCATTTGCGAGTTTCCAGAAACTAGTCAAAGATGAAGTCCTAGAAGTACGTTATACAGATTCGCATCACCCGCAAAATGTGTTTATAAGTAAAATGAATAGAAATCTAGCGTATGGGAGCGGAGTCTTAGATAATTAAAATGAAGTACTTAGCTAGATCTGATCCACTTTAAGAGTTGGAAAGATCTATAGGGTAACTTAAGATAAAATTGGAAAACCTAGCATAGGGGAGCGTAGTCTCGGATATTGAAATGAAGTACTTGGCTCGGCCTAGTCCGCTTTAACTGCCGAAAAGATTAAATAGAGTAACTTACGATAAAAGGGGAAAACCTAGCATGTGGGAGCATCGTCTTAGATAATTGAAATCAAGTACGTAACTCCACCTAATCCGCTTTGACTGCTAGAAAGATCTATAGAGTAACTTAAGATTATAAAAAAAAAAAAAAAAAAAAAAAAAAAAAAAAAAAGAAGGAAAACCTTAGCTTGAATCAACAATTAAAAATGTACGAATTCTATCACATGAAATGTATTTGACATATAAAATACTCTCTCGACTCAGGTTACCTAT
This sequence comes from Eucalyptus tenuipes, assembly GCA_014182365.1. Taxonomy (NCBI): domain Eukaryota; kingdom Viridiplantae; phylum Streptophyta; class Magnoliopsida; order Myrtales; family Myrtaceae; genus Eucalyptus; species Eucalyptus tenuipes. The sequence continues at coordinate 21,462,514 of CM024538.1, read as the reverse complement.
ATCTACAAACAGTAAATTGATGATGTGGCTTCTGGGGGATTTTGCAATGACTTTGCTACTAATTAAAATAAAATTTATATGTTTGATTAATTTGATTAGTACAAGGGTAATCTTAAGATTTTCATACAGTTTTGATTCTTTTCCTACATCACACTCTTCAATCGATGTATTCATACTCTCACTATTTCTAACCTAAATATTATGGAGGACTAATGGCTACAAGACGAAGAATGTTAGGTGGGTAATGTTTAATAATTGAAAATTTTAAGGGTAAATGTATACTATCCTAAAAACCGGGTGTGTTTTCTGTAAGTTTCTCAGACCACTATATAAAAATGACGGGATAGTGTGGGCTGAGCTTGAGTACTTTGGAGTGTGGACCGGAATTTGGAACTCCGTAGTAGGAAACTAACAATGGAGGAAGCCAAGGGATTGGTGCGGCATGTGCTCCTTGTCAAGTTCAAAGACGGAACCCCACCCGCCAAGATGCAGCAAATCATCAAGAATTTCGCCAATCTCGTTGACCTCATCGAACCCTTGAAATCTTGGCACATGTATTCTTCTCTCTCTGTCTGATCTCTCTGTTTTCCCCCACTTTTCTGGTGCTTTTTTCCCCTTGATTCCCCCTCAGTCGAGCATATCTATGTCTTGGTGTATAGTTCATGGACTGTTCCTTGGCAGTTTGTTTGGGATCCCTGATCTTGGGTTATCATCATCTCTCCTGTAAAACTAGGGGAAAGGTCGTGAGCATCAAGAATTTGGACCAGGGCTTCACGCACGTCTTCTATTTAACGTTTGACAGCGCCAAAGGATTAGCAGAGTACATGGACCATCCTGTTCATGCTGAATTCGCGAACCAATCCCTTCCCCATGTGGATGAACATGTCGTGATCGACTATGAGCAGACCGTTTTTCATACCTGAATCGACTTTGTGCTGCAAGCTCCATTGGTGTTGTGCTCGTTAAGAATGTTTGTTTTGTATGACTGAACTGAAGATTGAGGGCGCCGTTATCTTGAGTAAGGCAATTGATGTGGTTCAGACTTGGGAGACTTGTCTTTGCAAATTAGAAGTCAGAAATAGTGCTATGTCTAAATTCAGATTTGTGAGGACAGCCATGGCCCGTCTGTTCATTCATTGCAGTTTTGTGTTTTCATTCTTCTTTAGGTTTACATGGAGTTTTTAGTAATGTTCACACCTGCAGTCAGATGACTTGTAAATCTTACTGACTCTGTATAAATAGACTTATGAGGATGATTGTCAAAAAAATCCTAAATCTTTTATACGGCAACTAATTAAGTACTAAATATTTTAATTGTACCAATTTATTGATAAACATTTTGATAATTTATAAATATAATTCCTCCAAAAAATTTTGGATCGAATGCTAGCCATCATATATAGCATAACTAGCACTAATGTAGACAAAATTGTTCATATTTTAAAGATTTTTCTGATATTTTCCTTTTTGTCCTTTCCTTTTTCTTTCGCATATGGCTGGTACTCGACCATGGTCGGTGATCAACCATAGGCAGGGGAAGTGAGGGCATTGCGGTCCTCATCGAATCCGGCGAGGGCTTGACTCCCATAGCCTGCAAGGGTGCAAACCTCGTAACCTAGGCAGGGCTCACCCTTGTCGGATCTAGCGATAGGGGGCCTCCCCATGACGCAAGAGCATCATTGGTCCTTGCTTGTGGCTAGTTTTCAGCCTTGGCCGAGTACCAACTATAGGCAAAAGGAAAAGAAAGGAAAATAAATAAATATTTGGAAAATTAAAAAAAAAAAAAAATTGTCCTCACGTACACCGATTAGCGTTCATATCAGCAATTTCTGGCCACATCGGTTGGAAGAATTATAATAATAAATTGTTAAAAAATTTAGGACTAAACTAAACTTTCTAAAATGGCCACTATTTTAGGATTTCTTGGACAATTTTCCCAACGTTACCATCCTGAAAAGCGCAGAATTTTGATAGAAGAATAGGACATCTACCTCAACAACATGTTATAATAGGAAAGCCTTTTCAATGGATGTCAAACCTCGTGTATGTCTTGGACTTCACATCACCTACGTGGGCTGTTATGCTGGTGAATAATTCCGCACGACATCAAAATTCATGACCCGTCTCAAATCCGGGCAGGCATGGCTGAGCCGCAATTAGACCCGACAATGCCATGCTAGCAACGGGCCTGCACATTGGAACTTCTTTATTGCGATGAACTTTTCGAATCGATGTGAACCGGATGAATGCAGATCTTGGATGAATACACGACTCTCAAGCGCCTCAAAAAGATGCCAGTTTGGATTCGGTTGGCAAAAATTTTGTCAACGGGTTATAATAACCACAGGTACAAGTTTAGTTGAGGACTAATCCAAGCAAACGATTCTACTATTTCGTTCGCGAAAAAAGAACTGATTCTTTTTATCCCATCCGTTTAATCACTAAAGAGTTGATAATAGTTAGAAACCATCGGTAAAAAGAACATGATACTTTGCAAATTATCGACTTATTTTTTATCTTTTCTACTAGCTTTCATTTGTCTCTTTTACCGTATTATTATATAAATTAGTTAGGAACCTAGGATCACCCAGACAAATCCAAGGTCTTCTATTTGGCTGGGCTTAACTTTTAGTCCATAAGTCCTCTTGCATGTGGAGTTAATTGTGCCAATGCTGAACTCCTTTTTTTATACACCCATGTTACTCTACGTCCTATCTGGAAAAACTAGCCATTTCATAAACTTTAAGGTCAGATTTAATACTTTAATACTCATTAGAGTAAGTAATTAATGGGCCTCATAATGGAAGGACGCACGTTTCTTATATCACACATATATATATAGTAAAAAAAAATTATTATAAACGCTAATCGCATTGCCAAAATGGTGTCGTCTACCCAGAATTAAAAAAACTATGGGAAATTACACCAAACTCCTTTAAACTTTGGGGCTTCATATTTGCCCTTGAACTTTCAAACGTTATACAATACCTCAATTTTTGTTCTATTATAGACGTAACTCTTTATGTTTTTTCCGTTAGCATGTAGAATGCACACACCTACTAAGGGTAAATGTATACTTTCATCTCTTTTTATTTTTTATTTTTTTTGAGGAACTTATCTCTTTTACCCTTTATCGTGGTAAAACATGAAAAATGGAAAAAACTAAAACATTAAACAATCTGTCAAAATATGATTACGTAGCCACTTTAATAGAACTAAACAAATATAATTTAAGAAAAAAGAATAAACACAAATTAAATGGAAAGGGAAAATGGCTCAATGACAAAAGGTCAAATTAGAAAAATTAGCTATACATGAGTATAAATTGAATGGTTATTTATTGTAAAAAATGATTGATCAATAAAAATACTTAAAAAATTTACAAAAAGAAGAAAATGATGTTCTCAGCTCATCAAAGGAAACGATAAGCAGTGACTCAATGTGATATTCCCAAGGCCTTTTCTTCCATTTTACTTGGTTGTATTTCTTTTTCTTAGAATATTTTATTAGTTTTATCTAATATATTCATCATATTATCATTATTGTTATTTTTTTATCGATGTACGAATCGGTTTATTTACGTCCATTCCGTTTACCTTTTCGTTTCTTTATAAAAAGCAAGGGCGAAAGAGAGACCTTCTTTGAAACGCAATGAAGTAAAATACATTTTTATCTGTGAAAAAGTCATACGAATTACACATTCCAACAAAAAAATATCATGAGGGTAATCGTGTAATACCCAAAACTTGTGTAATATCACGGCCGTAACAAATTCAGGGGGCAATATATAATAAGTTGAAAAATTCAGGGTAATCGTGTAATACCCAAAACTTGTGTACTTTCTCCGAAGGATTATTAATTAACGGATGGTGCAGCGCGGACAGAGACTTCTGAACTCCGGAGTAGGAAGCTGACGATGGAGGAAGCGAAGGGATTGGTGAAGCATGTGCTGCTCGCCAAGTTCAAGGACGAAATTCCACCTGACCAGATCGAGCAACTCATCAAGGGTTTCGCCAATCTCGTCAACCTCATTGAACCCATGAAATCTTTCCACTGGTATTCTTCTCTCTATCTCTTTGTCTGATCTCTGTGTCTTGTTTTTCTCTTCTTTTTTTATTTTTTTTTGGGCTTTTTCCCTTTATTCCCCCCTCCTTCTTGGTGCTAATTTATCCCATTTTATGTGATTGACTTCTCTGTGATTTTGGACATTTTCTTTGAGTGAACGTTATAGATATTTGAAACCTTATGGGGAGTAGAAATTTTGTTGTTGCTGCTGTTTCTGTTGCTGTTGACATCAAGTCAAGGAGGGCAAGTGGGTTGTGGTTGGCTTTGTCAGCCTGATTTATCGTTAATTGTTTTGCTGAGATTGAGTTTATCAGAAGAGAAATCAGTGTTATGTTCCCTGACATTGGTGTTTTATATCCTAGAAAATTTGACTTCAAAGATTGTTCTTTGTTTGGATACTTCATTTTATCCGCATATCGGAGTGTTCATTGTCCTTTGGATTGGAGTTGTTCTGAGCGTCCGATTCGATCTTGCCACCGAAATAGGACCCTGAAAAGAACTCTTTAAATCAGCTGTTCTTTGGAGAATTAGATTAGCAAAGATTGACCGGTAATTAGAGAACGCGGGTTACTAAGCTATATGACTTGGAGTTTAGCGGTTCGCTTAGTTTGCCCTCAGAAGTCAGGATGCATTACGCACCATTTGTTTTACTTGATGTGTCATGATCTCGATAGATCTATCCTTCACTAGCGACGATCCATATCATTTTGGAGTATTCATTGTCTATCTCTAGATCGGAGATTGTTCTGAGCTTACATTTGATTCCTGCAACCAAATTAGAATGCTGAAGAAACACAAACGAAGAGCCTTTCCGTCGGGCTAGATTCACAACATTCAACCAGTAGCAAAAGGACATTGGCTATTCTCTTTATGCCTCAGTGTTCACTATTTTGTCAACCACGATTTTCGATCAATAGAAGTTGGGTGCGCTAGAGTTCTCATACTTATGTCTTGGTGATCTTTCATGTTATGTTTTTTAAGAGCTTGTTCAGATGCCTGATCTTGGTTAATCATTTCTCATTTGAAATTAGGGGAAAGGATGTGAGCGTTGAGAACTTGCACCAAGGCTTCACACATGTCTTCGAGTTAACATTTGAGAGCACCGAGGGAATAGCAGAGTACATTGGTCATCCTGCACATGTCGAATTCGCGAACCAGCTCCTTCCTGTACTGGAGAAATTAGTCGTGATCGACTACAAGCCGACCATTGTCCATACCTGAGTTGGCATCGCATTGGAAGCTCTGCAAGCATTGTGATTGAATAATAAGTTTGTTATGTATGGCAAAACTTAAGTTTTTTTTAACTGTGCCATTATGTTGGTAAGGTGATTGATATGGTTCAGACTCGAGAGACTCGTCTTTGCAAATTACAAGGCAAAATATAATGCTGTATCACCATGGGGAATATGTTTTATCTAAATCCAGATTTATGAGGACAAACCTGCTCTGTCCATTCATTGCATTTTTCCTTTAGGTGTTCACGGAGCTTTTAGTAATGTTTATGCCTTAGGTTAAATACTGGAAAATCTTACTGAATTCGTATAAACAGACAATAACATGCAGGAAAATGCAGAATGTTTGGTAGAAGAACGGGATGTCTTTTGAACCTCTTGCTATGACATGTTTGGTAGAAGAACGGGACGTCTTTTTGAACCTCTTGCAATGATAGTAAAAGCCTTTTCGTTAGGGATCATTTGTTGTTTATGTCCTGAATCTCACGCCCTCTATGTATGGAATGTTACACTGGTGGATAAGTCCTGTGCGATCCCAAATTATATGACCCATCCTCGAGCCGGGCTGGAGTGGGTGGGTGACCTGCGATACGATGTCATGCTAGCTCTGTCAGCTGGTTATGGTAACAGCTGGTGCAAGAGGGACAATTTGATATCCGATCCGCAAAGGACGGGCATTAGAATCCTGCATATTCTCAGTATCATCATAGGACGATCGTGCCTTCGTGTAGTCTCGATGCTTCTGATCCGCAAAGGACGGGCATTGATCCTTCATTAAAATGACACTTATAATAGCACACGTGCTTCTTTTAATATTGATCTTTCAACAAGATATCAGTACTTCAGACCGAATATGGTACAAATCTAGTTGAGAACTGATCCAAGGAAACGATTCTACTACTTAGATGGCAGGAAAAAGGGGATCTCCTTCATGCTGGTAAATTACTAAAAAGAGATGGTAAATAAATAAAAATTAGAGGTAAAAAACAGGGAAAATTAATCAAGCAATCTTAAACCTATTGTATGGATGTTAATTCAATATGTTACTTTTCAATTTTGTCAATTCAATCCTAAAACTTTACGCAAAATACAAATGAAGTCTTTTCGGCCAATTTTTGTTGGAAGTTGCTGTCGTGGTGGTATGTCACATAGGATGACCGGTGATGATCAAACTACCATGTCGGGGATTTCCAACGAAAATTAATATAAAGGCTTATATTAGAATTTTGCGCAAAGGTTAATGACTAAATTGGTTAAATTGAAAATTTTATAACTAAATTGGCATCCAATGATAATTTTAAAACCGATTGGGGAATTTTCTCCTTAAAAAACATGAGACTTTGATTCTCTAGAAGATTTTATAAAACGGGCTTTCTAGCAAAATATGGACTTTTCTTATCTTTTACTATCTTTTATTTGTCACTCTTAACAACTGTCTTATATTTACCTACTTTTATACTAGAATTCCAACTTTTCTTTGATTGACTTACCAATCTTTTTCTATTAGGTAGCCAACTAGTTTCTTTACCTACTCTTATTTGAGTTACTCACTCATATTTATTTGCTTACTTTTAATTTACCATTTGTTTCTCTTAAGATACTAATTTTTAGTTTACCAAACTTTTATTTACTAACTTTTATTTACATCATTTACCAACTCCTTACATTTACCAATCCTCTTTAAAAATTATCAGTCTAAATTAAAGTGAATTGTCTTCTCATTTCTAATTAAGTTATCAACTCTCATTAAAATTACTTAATTTACCAAAGTTCTCTTTTGTATGTTTTTATTCGAATTCATTAACTTTTGTAATGACTTATCAATTATTTTCTTTTTATCTTTCTTACTAACGGCTTAAATTTACCAAATTTAATGTGAATTTTCCAATATGTATTGGTGTGACAAACCAACTTCTCTTCCACAATGTAACCAGCTAGTGTTGAGTACATACTACCGGTAATTTGCTTCCTTTTTTTTTTTAATTTATCAACTTTTGTCTTCCTTACTAACCTCTAAGTTTATCAACTCTTATATAAAATTACAACAAAAATACGAGTAAATTATGAAATTTTCGTTAATTGAGTTATCAAATAATTTTGGATTACCAACTTTCATTTAAGTTCTAATAACCACTTATACAAGTCTAGTTGAGGACTAATTCCAGCAGACAATTCTACTATTTCGTTTGCGAAAAAAGAACTAATTTTTTTCCATCCCGTTTAATTACTAAAGAGTTGATAAACGTTAAAAACCCGTGGGTTAAAAAATAGAATACTTTGCAAATTATCGACTTTTCTTATCTTTCCTACTAGCTTTCGTTTGTCTCTTTTACCGTATTATTCTAAAGATTAGTTAGGACCACCCAGACGAATACAAGGTCTTCTATTAGGCTAGGCTTAACTTTTGGCCCATAAGTCCTCTAGCATTTGGAGTTATTGTGCCAATACTAAACTCCTTTTACGCACTCATATTACTCTATACCCTTTCCGGAAATACTAGCCATTTCATAAACTTTTAAGTGATATTTTATACTTTAATACTCATTAGAGTAGGTAACTAATGGACCTCATAATAGAAGGACCCACCTTTCTAATATCAAATATATGTAGTTTAAAAAAATTATTATAAACACTAATCGCATTGCCAAAATGTTGTCATCTACCCAGAATTAAAAAGAACTAGGGTAAATCACACAAAAGTCCTTTAAACTTTGGGGCTTCATATATGCCCCCGAACTTTCAACTGTTATTTAATCCCTCAATTTTTGTTCTATTACAGACGCTAAGTCTTTATGTTTTTTCCATTAGCATGTAGAATGCATACAACTATTAAGGGTAAATGTATACTTTCATCTCTCTTTTTAGAGGAATTATCTCTTTTACCCTTTATTGTGGTAAAACATGAAAAACGAAATAAGCTAAAACATTAAACAATCTATCAAAATATGATTACATAGCCACTTTAATAGAACTAAACAAAGATAATTTAAGAAAAAGAATAAACACAAATTAAATGGAAAGAGAAGATGGCTCAATGACAAAAGGTCCAATTAGAAAAATTAGCTATACATGAGTATAATTAAATGGTTAATTATTGTACAAAATGATCGATCAATAAAATACTTAAAAAATTACAAAAGGAAGAAAATGATGTTCTCAGCTCATCAAAGAAAATGATAAGCAGTGACTCAGTGTGATATTCTTAAGGCCTTTTCTTCCATTATACTTGGTTGTATTTCTTTTTCTTAGAATATTTTATCAGTTTTACCTAATATATTCATCAGATTATCATTATTGTTTATTTATTTTTGTCGATGTATCCGTCGGTTTATTTCCGTCCGTTCTCTTTATCTTTTCATTTCTTTATAAAAAGCAAGGGTAAAAGAGAGACCTCCAACAGAAAAATATCATGAGGGTTAGGGGTGATCGGTTAGGGGTGATCGGAATCCCGAGTACCCGGTTCCCAAAATTGGGAACCGTGGACTGGACCGTTGGGTCCTATGACCAATAACTGGATCGGACCATCGGTCCAGTCCAATAGAATCGGCTCTTTTTTTTTTCACTCAAGAACGACTATTCACTAAAGAACGACCATGCTCCAAACTGATCAATTCAATTCGGTTCCCGAGTGATCTAAAAAAACTACATGTTTCACATGCAAAATATTCAAATTTCACTTGCGTGAATATTAATCATAGTTTATGTGTTTCACACTTAATTTTAAGCATAAAAGCCATGAACAATTTGATTAAAGGTTGTGCTTGACTTAGGTTTTATAGACAATCTCTCTTCTATGCTTTGAATGTTTAGTCGATGTAAGACTCTTTGAGGCTTGCAGTGCCTTGTCGTTTGCAAGTGAGGGGAGCAAGAGAGAGAATGTGAGCATGAGGAACTCCTAGAGCCTTGTCCCACATCGAGTAAAAGATGAAACTAACAAGTAAGTTTTCTCTATAAATAAATAAAGAGTTTTGATCTCTTAGCCACATAAAGGTTGTTATCTCAATTACAAATCACATTGCAATAAGTTTCATAATATAATATTCATATATTATATGTGTTTACATATTATATGTATATAAATTATATATAAAAATTTGGTCCGGTCCCAGTCGATTCGATTCCCACCTTGGAACCGGAACCTGGCCGTCGGTTCCAAGATTAGGAACCGGGAACCGGACCGCCGACCATGGGAACCGCCCAAAATCGGCCGGTCCGGGTTTCCGTTGCACACCCCTAGGAAGAACCCCAATCGTGTAATACCCAAAAACTTGATAAGGTTTCCATTGAGGGTAAACGGCCGCAACAAATTCAGGGAACAATATATAATAAGTTGAAAAATTCAGGGTAATCGTGTAATACCCAAAACTTGGGTGGAGTTTGTGTACTTTCTCCGAAGGACTATAAATTAAGGGATGGGGGAGCGCAGACAGGGACTTCTGAACTCGGGAGTAGGAAGCTGACGATGGAGGAAGCGAAGGGATTGGTGAAGCATGTGCTGCTCGCCAAGTTCAAGGACGAAATCCCACCTGACCAGATCGAGCAACTCATCAAGGGTTACGCCAATCTCGTCAACCTCATCGAACCCATGAAATCTTTCCACTGGTATTCTTCTCTTTCTGTCTCTCTCTCTCTCTCTCTCTCTCTCGCTGTGCATTGTTTTTCTCCTTTTTCTGGGCTTTTTCCCTTAATTTCCTCCTCGTTCTTGGTGCTTATTTGAACCCAGTTTATGTAATTGGCTTCTCTGTGATCTTAGACATTTTCTTTGAGTGCACGTTATAGAAATCCGAAACCTCATCGTGGAGTCGAGATTTTGTTGTTTTTGCTGCTGTTTCTGTTGCTGTTGACATCAAGTCAAGGAGGGCAAGTGGGTTGTGGTTGGCTTTGTCTGCCTGATTTGTGGTTAATTGTTTTGCTGAGATTGAGGTTGTCAGAGAGAAATCGGTGTAATATTGCCTGACGTTGGGGTTTTAAATCCTTATAAAATTTGACTTCAAAGATTAATCTTTGTTTGGTTACTTCATTTTATACGCATATCGGAGTGTTCATTGTCTTTTGGATTGGAGTTGTTCTAAGTGTCCGGTTCGATCTTGCCACTGAAATAGGACCCTGAAAAGAACTCTTTGAATCAGATGTTCTTTGGAGAAATAGATTAGCAAAGATTGACCGGTAGTTGGAGAACACGGGTTATTAAGCTCTATGACTCGGAGTTCAGTGGTTCGCTTAGTTTGCCCTCGGAGGTCAGGATACATTACGCACCATTTGTTTTACTTGATGTGTCGTGATCTCGATAGATCTATCCTTCACTAGCGAGGATCCATATCATTTTGGAGTATTCATTATCTATCTCTAGATCAGAGATTGTTCTGAGCTTACATTTGATTCTTGCAATCAAATTAGAATGCTGAAGAAACACCTTCAATCGAAGAGACTTTCCATCGGGCTAGATTTGCAACATTCAACTAGAAGCAAAAGGACATTAGCTATTCTCTTTATGCCGTAGTGTTCACTATTATGTCATGTAATGTTTTTTAAGAGCTTGTTCAGATGCCTGATCTTGGTTAATCATTTCTCATTTGAAATTAGGGGAAAGGATGTGAGCATCGAGAACTTGCACCAAGGCTTCACGCACGTCTTTGAGTCAACGTTTGAGAGCACCGAGGGAGTAGCAGAGTACATTGGTCATCCTGCTCACGTTGAATTCGCAAACCAGTTCCTTCCCGTACTGGAGAAAGTAGTCGTGATCGACTACAAGCCGACCGTTGTCCATACCTGAGTTGACATCGCATTGGAAGCTCTGCAAGCATTGTGATTGAATAGTAAGTTTGTTATGTATGACAAAACTGAAGTATTTATTAAGTGTGCCATTATGTTGGGTGAGGTAATTGATATGGTTCAGACTTGAAAGACTCGTCTTTGCAAATTACAAGGCAAAATATCATGCTGTATCACCATGGGGAATATGCTTTATCTAAATCCAGATTTATGAGGACAAACCTGGTCTGTCCATTCATTGCAGTTTTTCTTTAGGTTGTCACGGAGCTTTTAGTTGGATCACTCGAAAATCTTACTGAATTCGTATAAACAGACAATAATATGTGGGGAAAAGCAGAATGTTTGATAGAAGAACGGGACATATTTTTGAACCTCTTGCTATGATAGGAAAAGCCTTTTTCTTAGGGACTAATCGTCATTTATGTCCTGAGTCTTGTGCCCTCTATGTATGGGATGTTACACTGGTAGATAAGTCTCGTGCGATCTCAAAGTGCATGACCCATCCTAGAGCCGGGCTGGAGTGGGTGACCTGGATCCGAGTCAACAATGTCATGCTAGCAGTATCAGCTGGTTATGGTGGTAGCAGCTGGTGCAAGAGGGGCAATTTGATATCTGATCCGCAAAGGACGGGCATTAGAACTCTGCATATTCTCAGTATCAACTTAGGACGATCGTGCCTTCATGTAGTCTCGATGCTTCTGCTCCGCAAAGGATGGGCTATGATCCCTCATTAAAATGACACTTATAATGTTGCACATGCTTCTTTTAATATGGATCTTTCAACAAAATATCAGTACTTCAAAACGAATCCGATGCAAGTCTACGTTTATTTTTGGCCTACCACTGATACAAGTCTAGTTGAGAACTGATCCAAGGAAACTATTCTACTACTTCGCTGGCAAAAGAAAAAGGATCTTCTTCATGATGGTAAATTACTAAAAAGAGAGAGTAAATATGAAAAATTTAGTGGTAAAACACAAGGGAAGTTGTCCATTCAGACTTAAACCTATTGTATAGCTCCCAATTAAGTCATTTCGGCCAACTTTTGTTGGACTAACGTGGCAATGTGCCACATAGGATGGCCGAATTGGCACGTGAGAGATTTTCAGCAAAAATTGAAAAGCTATGTGAAAATTTCGCGCAAAAGTTGAAGACTAAATTGGCAAATTTAAAAATTTTAGGACTAAACTAGTAGCCATATAATAAATTTGAAGATGATTGGATAATTTTCTCTTAAAAAATAGGGAAAATTCCAAATAAGGGCCAAAAGTGCCCTCATTTTCTTAAATAAGGATTTAAAGTACCTAGAGATTTAGTTCAGAGCAAATAAGATGTTCATTTTCTTTTTCTCAGCTTAGTAGAATCCTCTAAGAAGTACAGCTAGGCTTAGTTGGAAATGTTATTATCTTGACATCATTGAGCGTCTCTATGCTTTGGACTGAATCTCTAGATAGTTTGCAGCTAAAAGACAATCCCTAAAAGGCTTGAACATGAGATTTACCTATTATGGAATAGCATAACTACTGCAACTAACCTAGTTTTCCTTGGTTCTAAGCATAGATCCCATTTTTGGCTTCAATACCAAAGAAGGGACTTATGCTTAAAATTAGGGAAAACCAAGTCAAAGTACCTTTATTTTCTTAAATAATGGCTTGAAGTAAATATTATTTTAAATAAAAACTTGCAGTGGCCATATCAGTTTTAAAGAAATGCATGCCTGAACTCATTATTTATTGAAGGGCAATTTCATCATTTAAATAGTTTTAAATTCTTTTTCCTTCCAAAAAAAAATAAAAAAAATGAAAACTTAAGCCAGAGAGAGAGAGAAAAACGCACAAGAGGGAGGCTCCCTCTCGCCTATGGTTGCCACCTCATCGTCGGTGGGGCAACGGCCAATGGGGTGGCAGCTACAAGTGGGAGGGAACCTTCTCGCTTCTATTTTTGTTTTTTTTTTAATTTTTAATCTAATTTAATATAAATTTAAATTGTATTTAGTGTGAAATTATCCTTATTTGAAATAACCATAATTACATCTGCCTTCCTTTGTGACTAATATAATCATTTCAAACCCTTATTTGAGAAAACGATGGTCTTGGATCATTATTTGGAATTTTCCCTGACAAACACAAGACTTGAATCTTTCAAAGATTTTATAAAATGGGTTTTTTTTAGCAAAATATGGACTTTCGTATCTTTTGTTGGCTTTTATTTGTCTTTCTTAACAATGTCTCATATTTACTTACTTTTATACTAGAATTCCAACTTTTCACAAATCTTTTTCCACTAGGTAACCAACGAGTTTCAGTTTACCTACTCTATTTCGAGTTACTTACTGATACTTATTTGCTTATTTTTTATTTGCCATTTGTTTCTCTTAAGATTCTAATTTAGTTTACCAAACTTTTATTTGTCTCACTTACCGACTCCTTACATTTACCAATCCTCTTCAGAAATTTTCAGTCTAAATTAAAGTGAATTGCCATCTTATTTCTAGTTAAAATATTAACTCTCATTTGGATTACTTAATTTACCAACATCATCTTGCATGTTTTTATTTGAATTCGCTAACTTTTGTAATGACTTCATCAATTTTTATTTTTTGTTTTTTGTTTTTCTTACTGGCGGCTTAAATTTACCAAATTTTACATGAATTTATCAATATGTATTTGTATGAGACACCAACTTCTCTTCCATGATGTAACCACCTAGTGTTGGGTTGATACTACCGGTTATTTGGTTTTTTTTTTTTTTTTTAAATTTATCAACTTTTGTCTTCCTTACTTACTAACCTCTAAGTTTAACAACTCTTATACAAAATTACAATAAAAATACGAGCAAATTACAAAATTTTCGCCAATTAAGTTATCAACTAGTCTTGGATTACCAACTTTCATTTAAGTTGCTAAGCAATGTTTGTTTTGTTCTTTCTTTAAATTCACTAAGTTTTGTAGTAAATCACCAACTTTTTTTTTTCTCACTAACGCCTCAAATTGACTTTACCAACTTGAGTGACTTGCTAACCTTTATCCAATTGAGTTATTAATCCTTTTTTCGGTTACTAACTCTCACTTAAATTGCTTACTAACTTTTTTATTGTATTTTTTTATTTGCTTATTTTGGCTTATCTTTTTACCAATTTTTATTTATTTCTCTTATCGACGTCACAAAACGGATAGCTTTAAGGGCCTTCATCTTAGATCCTATAACTCACGGCCCAGGACTTCCATCTTCAATTATGCGCCCGCTCCCGATGGCCGAAGGCTCTCGCCTAACAGAACTGAATGAGATATAAGTACGGCTCTGTTTATTTTGCAAGGATAGAGGAGGAGTAGTATGGGCCTTGCCACTTTTGCTATCCCACCATCGTCGAAAAGGGTCGGCAATAGTGAGGCGAGGGTCAGCTGGGGTTGCTAGTTCTTGGCCAACGATCCGTGACCCTAGCCGACTATTGGCAAAAGCCTGTAAGTCCTCGCCAGATCTGGGGTGAGGGCTCGCGGCCGTTCCCCAGATCTAACGAGGGTTGTCGGTTCTCGCCCAATTGGGCCAAGGGCTACCACTAGCTAAGGTGGGGCCCTCATTGGTGGTTAGCTAGGGTCGTTGGCTACTGGTTGGGGCTCAGCGACCCTAGTCGACCCTCGCCCCTGGGTCCTTGGCCCTTTTCGACAATGATGGGGCACCAACACCAAAGGCTATGGAGGCCCTCGTTGAAGCTATAGTTGCCTCTTTTTTTTTTTTAATTTAGTTTTTAAATTTATTTTAATTAATATTTTATTAAAAATTATATTTGGGGGCTTATGGCACAACGTGGACATTTAAAAAAAAAAAATTGCCATGTCAATAAAAAAAAAAGTCATCGGAAAATATCATGTTAGTATTTTGGTTAGTATTTCTTATTGTTAACACTAAGTATATCATTTAAATTTATTTTGCATGATAACGTTCCAATTTTTCTATTCTTTTGTTCCTCATAATAGAAAAAGAACAAAAATTTGTCTAGTAATATCACTTAATTTTTCTATTCCTAGAAAGAAAAAAGTAGTAAAGAAATAGATTTGGAACAAAAATAAGAAGTAGAAAAAAAAAAAATTCTGTTCTTGCTAGAAATAAGTAATTTTCTTTCTTTTCTTTTCTTTTTCTTCTTCTTCTTCTTCCTCTTCTAGTTAGTCGGTGGAGACTCGCTACCTGCCGCCGCCGCCCTTGCCGGTCGCCGTTGCTCGATGACCGCCTAAATGAGGAAGAAGTAGAGAGGCAAAAAGGAAGAAAAGAAAAATCTCAAAAAAATTACAAAAAAATTTAAAGAAATTCTACATCACAAAAAAACTTGTGGATCATATCAAACGCATTTATGTTCTTTTTTTATTAAAGAATAGAAAACTTTGTGTATTTCAAACTCGTTATTTTACTCAGAAACTATTCTAGATAATATAAATAAAAATAGAAAAGAACTAGTTTTGAAAAGAACGGAAATATTACCAAACGTATCTAAAGTGTTTGATTTTAGTAATTAAGCGCACATTTCGAAACTTTTGGCACTTTAATAGCCCCGTGCTCAATTTTGACACTTGCGGTATCCGCGCCCCTTGGTAGGTGATAAATGGTTATTTTGGATGGGGGAACTCTTGTGATCCGATAGGTTAGTTGAGTACCCTGCGAGCTAGAATGCTCGACTTGATAATGAGAACCCTGACCAAAAAGTGCGTGATGGCTTCGTTAGGAGTGGAGCGCGATCGATATGCTAATGTTAATTGTTACATGTCAAGTTCGTGATAAAATGGGTCATCCAACGCAACCACACCAGCCGTAAGCGTCCCTTGTTCTTATTCCGGTTATTGGAGATTGTCTACGGACGTGGCGGTATTTCGCCACGTAGCTTCATTTCGGAAAATTGGATCGTTTGCAGCCGGTCTCTCTGCTATAATCTACGGTTTCCACTCCGCCTCTTGAGGCTCTCGCAAGTTAAAGACTACCAGATCGTCATAACCAGTTATTCTAATGATCCCGACTGCATTTTGCCATGTCAATCTTAGTCCGGTCCCCAATTAATTGATTCTCTCTGCCTGCTAATCAGACTATTTACCATTTTAAACGTACGATTGAAATTAAGGAAGAACCAACGCCTGGCCCCCTGCCCTGCAAGATCAATAATTTGGCAGAAATAATTGAAGTTTTTATGAAACAGAGAAACGCAGTAGCCGCTTCCCGAATCCTGAATACAAAAATCCCACCACCAAGTATCAGACCAACTATTACCTAAAGTCCACTTCAGCACAGGGACCCTTGAATCCGGCAAAAGGAAGAAACCCCTCTTGATTCTGAGCTCCATGACGACTGATAAGTTTCCTCGGTGCTCAACGATGTCCCACACCCACAACATCCACCGCAACACTTGACATTCCAACCATTAAATCCGTTCCCATGCGCAACAGCGACTTCAGGTATTTCATGTATCGGCCAATCCTTCACTAAGTTGCATTGCGTAAAAGCAAAATTTGGAACCAATGACCTGAAAGAAGATGAATGGCTACCAGAAAACGCCAAAATCAAAATTCATGGCTCCGCCACTGAATGCTCCGCCTCAGTCGCAGGAGGCACAATTATTGTATCAGCTACCAAGGGCAGATCCCCAGCCCGGCTCAACACCTGAAAATGTATCTGATGGCCCAACTGGCGGTGCAAGTGCAGCTTCTGAACCAGGAGGGACACCTAAGCCTGAAGTATCCGGTTCTCTCTGATCAAACTTGGAAACACGAGGCCTCCTGTTTCTTTCGAAGCTGCGGCTGCGACTCCGGCTCCTGCTCCGGCTAGGGCTCCGGCTATCGCTACGGCTCCGCCCCCTCGACCAACTCCGGCTTCGGCTGCGACTCCTGCTCCTGCTCCAGCTCCTACTGCGACCACGGCTTCGGCTTCTGCTACGACTTCTGCTGCGGCTCCGGCTGCCCCATGTTCGAACCATATCTGGGCTACGACTGTAATTTCTACCTCTACCCATATCTGGAAGCTCTCTTCTATTACCAAACCGCCCCCGTCCACGGCCGCGTGCATAGCCACCACGTCCATCCATATCAAACCGATCATTTGGGCCCGGTCATTCCTGTCCCAACCACCCTGACCGCTGCCTGGTGGTCCACCAAATCCTCGGGGTCCTCGACCACGCCTGGGAAAGAATTCACCTCTTCCACCACGGTTTCCAAAGCCATCCCGGCCTCCTCCACGTCCCCCAAACCCACCATCTCTTATTCCACCCCGACCACCGAAGTTCCCATCCCTCATACCACCACGACCACCAAAGTTGCCACCACCCATACCACCATGGCCACCAAAATCACCACCACTCATCCCAACACGACCTCCTGAATCCCAACGTCCACCACCACCAGAATCAAATCGGCTGCCCCTTCCACGATCTTTGCCAAAACCAGACCCACCCCGAGAAGCCACCTCTCTCACCTCGGGGGGAACTTGCTGGTCTGCCCCCTCTAGGACTTTTATCAAATCGGCTGCATATTTCCAGTCCTGCTCAGAGAAGAAAGTATATGACACTCCAGTTGCACCAGCCCTCCCAGTTCTCCCAATTCGGTGGACATAATCCTCAATCCCAGTAGGGAAATCGTAATTGATCACTACCCTGAGACACAACAAATGCAAATTCAGGGATTTGAGTTCTTCAAACAGACATTGTTGCTTACTGGTTCAGACAGGTAAACAAGTTCTAAAACAGAAAAAACAAAGAACTAACCTGATATCTTTTATGTCAAGGCCCCGGGCAGCAACATCAGTGGCAACTAATATAGGGCTCCTTCCACTCCGAAACTGATTTAGAGCCCAGTCTCTCTCGCCTTGAGACTTGTCTCCGTGAATAGCAACGGCTCCAAAATTACGTCCAATGCTGCGCGCAAGCTGATCACACAGCCTCTTCGTAGAACAAAAAACAATTACCTTAGAACCACGTTCTTGGGAACGAAGGATCTGCTCCAGACGCCGCTGTTTTTCCATTTGGGGTACCACTTCAACATGCTGCACAGCAGAAAAGAATTCTTTTGAATAGAGTCTCAGAAAGATTATCAGGCCATGAAGTAAAGGAAGCGAGATTGAATCCAATAGCAGAGTTGTACTCATGAGTAGATAAATCTATGAGATTAGCCCCCGACCTTGTCAAACCTAGAATTTTATTATAAGGAAGAGCTTCATCTCACAAATGAAAGGACCGCACCCTTTTGTCATATGAATCCAATAGAAACATGAACAAAACAAGATCATATCTCATAGGTAATTGTTAATCTAAGAAAGGTAACCGGGTCAACTTTTTAAACCTAACCCATACCTTTTTTGTAATATAATCACGCACGACTTACTTAAGCACGTTAAATCTCACCAACTTTACCTCACAATAAGAAGAGCGTGAAAAAATTTGGCATACCATGCACATTTGCTTACCCTTGCACATTTAACATCCCATCAAGCACAATGACTAGCTGAGTATCTGAACACTTACAGGAGAAGGCTAATTCGTTATCCTTAAAAGTGGAAACAAATACTATATTAGGATCCCATTGTCCAAAAATCAAATTATACAGTATTATAGATTAAACGCTCTTAAATTTCCACCAATCTACTTGTTGTTCTGTAAGTAAATACTTTAACATAAGTTGATACTCTGATGAATCTACTCAAATGACATGGCCATTATCTGTACTTAAATTCAACGCGTAACAATATTCCCCATAAATCTTGACATATTTCAGATTTTAAGTGCTAAGCCACACTAGAAATTGATTTGAAACTTTGCATGGGCTAATTAATTAGCAAAGAAATTTCTCACAGCAAGTAGCAAAGTGACGGTATTTAGTACACCACTTCTATAATGCTAATACATGAACGTCTATCAAATAATTATGCATCGAGTGTCCCACTTCTTATCAACTTTTATTCCAAGAAACGCCACGTAGAAAACGACAATAAGAGATGAAGGAACAGTTAGATTATGCAGCAGATACCAAAAATACCACTAACTATTTCCAGGAACCTTAATCCCGGAGAACTCTTCATATGAAGATGTATGTGACATAAAATATGCACACGATACAGTTTATATCACTCTCAGGTAATAAGAAGATCAATGATAAGGGGTTACTATCATTAACTATGTTGCCAGACAGACATGCATTTTGCATTTGCTACCTGTGTAATTGACTTGTTAGCAGCAAGCTCATCAACACTGCCAATGTTGACCTGAACAGGGTTAACAAGAAGATCACCCGCTATCTTTCTCACTTCTTTGGGCCATGTTGCTGTGTACATCAGAGTTTGTCTGTGAGGTGGAAGCTCATTTACAATCTTACGGATCTGAGGTTCAAATCCCATGTCAAGCATGCGATCTGCCTCATCAAGCACAAGGAGAGATATTTGGCTTAGGTCTATCTGCTTCATTTCAAGGATATCATTTAGCCGTCCAGGAGTTGCCACCACAATATCGGCTCCTCGATCTAATTCCTTCAGCTGCGGTCCCTTCGGAGCTCCACCATACAAGCACTGCAACCAGAGATAGACGAATTCAGTTAAGATATGCTGCTAAGCTGTTTAAGGGGGCGAAATGAGCTAATACCCCCCCCAAAAAAAAAAAAAAAAAAAGGTTGAAATAAACTCACCGTGCAACTAACCCTTGATGAACGGCCAAACTTGATAGCCTCATCTTGTATCTGAGTAGCAAGCTCTCGTGTAGGGGCCAAAACCAGCACTGTTGGGCCCTTCTGAGGATTGTTACGCCTCCTTCTAAGAAGCATGAAGGCAGGAATCAAGTACCCTAATGTTTTTCCCGAACCAGTTTTAGCAATTGCCACTATGTCTTTGCTTTCCAGTGCAATTGGCCATGTTTGTGCCTGTATAGGCGTGGGAAAAGCAAAACCGGCAGAATGCATCTGCAAAAGAATAAGGCACGTTATACACCCATTACAGATAACCATAAGAACAAAAGACACCTAGCATATCTATGCTTAAGCAAACGGGGTTAAACTCGATCATATCAAAGCAAATCACAAAAAGAAAAAAAAAAAAAAAAAAAAAGGAACCCATGGGTGTGGGTTTGCTTACAGAAGCAACTAGAGGCAACAAAAGAGTGCAATAAAGACATAAGACGCGGAGCCAATGAGCAAGAAATCCCAGTCAATCAGGTGTGAGTTGGACAAAAGGCCAATCACCCCGCTAGAAGATGACCAACAAAGGCTCCAACATTCCATTTTGCCTCCACCAAAAATTAGGATAATTGTGCCAATAGCAGTGCAGCGTACGACATATGCTCCTCCTCCGGAGCAAATATCGCACCTGCGACAAGTGACAGCAGATGAGATTGAAGTAAAACAATAAGTTTAATAACCAAGTTAGGCAATGAAATAGTTCTCCAAGTTTCTTTTGACCCCAGAACTTCCACGGATCATCTAATGAAGCACAATAACTTACCTCTCTCAGAATCTCTGGAGGAAATTCAGTAGCTTCAAATGTCATAAATGGTGCCGGCACATTATCACCCTGTTCAATATGTATTATGAATCAGAAACACCCTACCAGATCCATTATCAAGAAGGAAAACTGATAGGAATAATACTATTAAATAATCCAAGAGAAATATGCATGATTAAAATTGAATAAACAGAAAAAGAACCGCCGATCTGAAATCATCCAATATTAGCAAAAAAGATACATATTGTGAAAGACCCAAGTGCATCATCATATTGTAAAAACTCGCATCCTCTCCTAAAAAGATTTTAGAGAACAGGTTTTAAATTAAAGAATCAATTAAAACCAAGGTTACCCAAAACGCATACACCAAATAAAAAGGGGAACCCAGGATAACGCTTCACTCAGTACATGGGACTTGTGGCTAGACTTCTACGGAACATTGCAGCAGAACAAAATCGTTAGGGTCCGAACAATACAATTTCGGGGGGATAGGAAACAAGTAAAGTTTTGGCCAAAATACATTTAAACATACATAGTAAGTGTTATCTAGGCCAACAAATTTCCTATTTAAATCAAGTAAACTTAAAGGCTCAAGTTATCCTATTGCTTTATCAGTAAGATAAACAATATGATTCATTGTCAAAGTAAAAGCAAAGGCCCATTTAAAAATAAAATAAAATAAAAACTCAGCATATTCTTTGTAACCAATGCAGCACCCATCATATCTGAACCTTTATTTTTTTTTGGGGAAAGAAGACCCAGCACGTGAGGATGTTTTCCTCAGTCTAGGATTTCAAGCATTTCTACCACCCCGTCACTTGCACCTGTGCCTTTTCTCAGTCACCAGAACACAATATTGAGCCACCCAGATTACAGAATATACATTCCAGATCACAGACCATAGCCTCACTAGCAGTTTCTGGTAACCCTGACTATGATATACACAGGGAAAAAAAACTGCTAATTTACAGAGTTTATCCCCATCAAACTTCCAGGCAAAAAACGCTAGCTCTTGAAAAGGGAACCTTTCCTTCAGTTTTTGAACTCCTTATGTACACCATTTAGCATGAGTTTAAGTACCAATATCATTTCAAAAGACTCAATTTCAGATCATTCCTTAACAGCTTCATATTAGCGAAATAAGAGCTCTTTTAAGTATAAATAATACCGAAGTCACCCTCAATATCCTAGATGATCCTCCTTTGCAATTTTCTACGCATTAGGCTATCAAACTTGTAAGTTCCTAGTATTTAAAAATAAAAATATGTAAAATGTCAAAATCCACGTTAATATGCTTGAGAAAAGTCCAAAGTCCAAACCGTTGCAGTAACTTCATGCTGTTGACGATATGCTTCAGCAGGTGTGAGATTAGAAACATCTGAAGGTCCACCATAAGGAGTTCTAGGAACATCACTTGCAAATGGAGGACCTCCCATAGCATGATTGTACATGTTAGGCATCACGTTCCCATGTGGAGCATGCAATCCAGCACCATGTCCAGGAGCAAAATTTTGGACGGGCAAATTGCCCATTGTCATTGCCTGAATGCATATTTCAAGATTTGGTTAGCACGCAAATGAAATTACAAGACCTAACATCCATCTCACTGAGAAACAGTTGTATTTTTCTGATAGACAATAAAGGACTTCACTTAAATCAAATTTTTAGTACATCAGAAATGAACAAGGATAGAAAAAAAAAATATACAAAATAAGTAAAAAAACACAAGACTATACAAGCCAGAACTAGATATCCAAAGCCAAATAAAAAGCACAACACAGCAACAACTGCAGACTTTGAACCCTCAAAGTAATCTTTATTGTGGGTAATTTATAATGAAGTATTAGAAAATAAAAAGCATGGACAACATGCTCATCCTCATCAAACCAAATCCAAAACATTTCAACTATCATCATGCAAGAAGTTTTTGACCTGAAGTCCTTTTAAGCAGGTGGGGAACTGGAAGAAGCCATGCAAGTGCTGATCGAAAGAGAAAAGCAACACGGAATAGCACTCATTTATTACAATACAATGGTGGCCACATGTAGGGACAGTTTTACAAACTGAATAATATGACCAACAGTGTCAACATTTTATTTTAGACAACCAAGTACAGGAAAATCGATCAATCTAGAGAAGATTTTCCACATATAACTCGCAAGTGTGATTCTATCAGCCATCAACACCATCTCCCACAACTACTTCAAAATAAACACTGACACTGGATTTGGAGATATTAAGAGAGCAATAGGATCTGTATTGGAACACCAAAAGTACCTGCGGATTTCTTGCCATGGGTATTGCTGCAAGCTTGGGCTGCTGTGGACTCTTCATTGGTCCTTCCTTGTCGGCATTATGGTGATATTCCCTTCCGGATCTACTGTGTAAATTATCTTCATAACCCATTCTCAACCCCACTGGAGGCACATTAGGCTGCTGCGCATGCATCATGGGGGCAGCCATCTGGTTCTGAAACTCAGGACTCTGTTTCTGACTATATGAGCCAGCCCCAGCTGGCTGGAACTGAGTAATGGAGCTTCCTTGATGCATGTTCACGGGAAAACGACCATATGGCGGAACTTGACCAGAATGGATGCCCATCTGAGGTATCTGCCCCGGGTTGGATCCAGGAGGCAGGTTTTGAGCAGATGAAGCAACAGCGGGTTGAAATTGTGGAGGAGAAAACCCAACTTGATTAACCTGTTGAAAATCAAGTTCTTCCCTCTTTGGATATGCTGCTCTGTATTCTTGTTGCATCTGAAGCGACTGTCCTGCTGCACCACTCGGGGTCTGTTGCTGTGAACTTTGTTGCTCCTGAGGAGGACTTTGCTTATACCCCATAAATTGCACGTGCTGGTGGGAAAGCTGATGTACTTGAGGATGAGCCATCTGAGAGCCTTGATGCTGCATCATTTTCTGACCAGCTTGCTGTGACACTGGCTCTACAGCAATCTGTGACATTTGTTGTCCAGACTGCTGTGGCATTTGCTGGCCCAGCTGGTGCTGCTGCAATTGCTGAGGGTGGTGCTGTTGCATTTGTTGAGCCATTTGCGGCAGCATTTGCTGCTGCTGCATCTGCATCAACTGCATCCCCATTTGATGCGGTGCATAACCTCCCTGTTGCACGGCAGAGTAATTAGCTGGAAGAACCTGTGGTTGTCCAGGTTGGCCAGTTTGAGATCCTTGCTGGAAAGCCGCATGCTGTTGAGGTAACTGGTTTCCAGGCAAGACCTGCTGGTGCAGCCCTAACGCAGCTTGCGCCATATGTCGTCCCTGATGAGCTACCAAGCCGTTTGATTGCATTGCTTGGGCAGCTGGATTTGAAGCCAGCTGAGGTGTAGAAGAGGCAGAGGGAGGTGGACCTTCTGGCAATGGAGGAGGCAAAGCAGCTGGCTTCTCGTACTGAGTAACATTGGTCTCAGGATTCCAATAATACAAGTTACCAGTGCTCCCATCAATCAATCCTTTCCAAGGTTTAGGAAGAGTTGGATCATCTGGGGCATATCGTGGACCAAGGGAAGTCGATGCTGACTCCGCCGTTGCCATAACCCGCTATGTTATCTACAGCAGTACACAAAAAAGATGGAATAGAACATTAAGGAAATATCAAGGAAGAACATGTCTAACCTTTCCCATTCAAATAAACAATATATCAGAGACATCGTAGTCATCCAAAATTATATGTTCCCATTCAGTCAATAACAAGACCTAATTTGACAGTCACAGACAACCCAACATCCCTATACGGCTAATGATTCACCAAAGAAGCTTCGTTTCCCCCAGAAACTCCATATTTCTCCCTCGAGCTTTGCACCAAGAAGAGGACTTCATTAATGACAGGACATCAAATTTATAACAAGCGCCCAATCCCATGCCCGAATTCCAAGATTAAGGGGGGGAAACGAAAGGAACAAACTCACCAACCACGTATCACCACGAAAGATCGATCTACCTCCTTTAAAAGTCACAGAACAAACGCCCGCACAACGAACGCACTCGCGCGAGCAACAAAGCAAGCACCTTTCCAAGCAATTCCCGATCAAAATCACGCTAGACCAGGAGGGCAAAGGAAGAAACACTACGAGACGGCAGCCCGCGACACGTTCCGCCGCCGCGACACGCCATTTCAAGAACCGAAAACCCGGTTCACCGATTCAGCGGGGGGTTGCAAAAAGCATCTCGACCCGCGGCGCGGACGCGAACTCAAAGAGATTTTTCGACGAACACTAACCCTCGAGCCGAGCAATGGAGATTGGCGGTGATTCCCCCCCTCTCGCCGCGGCGAAACCCTAGAATCGGGGAGCTCTAGTCCTCATGCATGACCAGAGCGCTCCGAAGTTCGACAGCACCTTTTCTAGAGCATTCTCTCCTTTTCCCCCAATGGTTTTTAGGGTTAAAGGAAGCAGAGAATGTAAGACCGACAGTCCAATTCGGGCTCGACGTGCTCGCGAATTGAAGGTTGATAATTTGGACGGTCGAGATTGGAAGTGCCGAGAAGTTGTGTGAGGGAGCGATGGAACAAATGTTCTTTAACGATTTCGGGTTCACGTGAGTCCAATGCATCTAGGCCGTTCAATGTCGGCGGGACTTTTGTGTGATCGCATAAGTGAAATGGCTTGAATATATTGAATTTGCATACATTTGATACAACTAATGATGGCTCGAGAGGTGAAGGAAAAATATGATCAAGTTAAGTGTATACAGAAAGTCTATCCAAGTGTCCCAATTCGACTTTTCTTGAAATTTGTATAAATTTGAAGCAAGGTTTCATGAAAGCAAACTAGATTGGAAGAGATGCATAAGAATTGACAAAATTGAATGGTGAGGAAGGTTTGTGCTCCAAGTTCGGGGAATTAGATAGTTATCGTCTCACATGATCTCTAAAGATGGATTTGTATACTCGTGCATAAACTTATCATTAACTAATGATGCTTGCCTTATCTAATTTATGTTAAGAGTTTGAATGATTTACATTGAAGGTTAAAAATGAATGAGATATCCACTTGCCTAGAAAACTGAAATTAGTTATTGTGCCGAAAATGATATGCATGTCTTGCTCTAGAGATTGGATGCTCAAGCGAAATAAGTAATGATGATGCAATTGTTATACCATTTTTAATATCTTT
Organism: Eucalyptus tenuipes; assembly: GCA_014182365.1. Classification (NCBI taxonomy): domain Eukaryota; kingdom Viridiplantae; phylum Streptophyta; class Magnoliopsida; order Myrtales; family Myrtaceae; genus Eucalyptus; species Eucalyptus tenuipes. Next base: position 21,436,866 of record CM024538.1, on the reverse strand, counting down.
CATGCCTTGCTTATTGCACTAATAGATAGACATATTATGAAACATCAATTTAGTACAGTGCATTTTTCCCGGGTGCTGTTAGGGCTAAAGAGTCGAGTATATAGGCTAACAATTCATTTTGGTTGATGTACTCGCAATTGAAGTGCTAATTTGTACAACCAAATGTGAGCCAATTAAGGATGGGAAAGATTGTTAATTATCTGAGTACATGCGAACTTGATGTATATGCACCATTGATGCTGGTGGATTTTTGTTAAATCACATAATCTAAAATACTTGAATTTATTGGACTCGCACGTGCTTGATATAACTAATAATGGCTCGAGAGATGGAGGAAGAAATATGAGTGGGCCAAAGGTACGCAGAAAACTTTTCCGAGTGTCCTTGTTCAATTTTTGTCAATATCCGTATATATAAAGCGAGGTTTTGTGATAGCGGTGTAAAGTGGAAGAGATGCAAAAGGATTAACCCAATCATGGGAGGGTGTTTGTGCTATAAATTTAGGAGATGGGATAATTATCATCTTGGACAGGTTGCCTACTTATGCACAAATTGATCAAAAATTGATTACCATTCTCTTTATGAGGCCACAAAAGAGCGAAATCAGTTGTTGTGTGGAAGTGACATGCATCTCTCACCTAGAAGATTGAATGTTCGAGTAAAAAGAGGCATCATATGGTCAGTAATCATGTGTTGGTCATCACACCGGTACGTGGACATATTGCAAAACATCAGTTTAGCACAAACACTTTTTTTTCCCAATGTCTTTAGGGTTAAAGAGTTGAGAATGTAGACCGACAATTTGGTTTCAATCAAAGTGTCAATTTAAATGGTTGACATTAAATCTATGAGAAAACGTGGGAGCCCATTAAAGATGGGAAATATTCTGAGTCATCTTAACATGTGAGCCTTACGTATTTGTACCCGTTGGTGGATTTATGCCGAATCACATAAAAGACTTGAATATATTGGACTCGCATGCACACAATACACCTAATAATGGCTCGACAAATGTAGGGAGATATATGAATTAGCCAAGTGAACCCAAAAGTCCTACCCAAATGTCTCAATTTGATTTTTCCTTATATGCGTATAAATCTAAAGTGAGCCTCGGTGATACAAAAGTAAGGGGGAAAAGGTGCAAAAGGATTAACCCAATCAAGGGTGCTTGTGTTACGAATTTAAGGAACGATTTTACATGATCTCTAATGATAGGTTTGTCCGCCCGTGTGTAAACTAGTCGAGAACTGATGTTGATCTCCTTATGTAGGCCATTGAAAAGTGAAATCAATGATTATGCTAAAGTGACTTGTAGGTCTTACCCAAAAGACTTGATGTTTGCACGAAAAGAGGCATGGTATGATCAATAATGGTAATGCGACTATCATACTTTCTTGATATCTCTCATGTCTTACCCAAAAGACTTGATGTTTGCGCGAAAAGAGGCATGGTATGATCAGTAATGATAATGCGACTATCATACTTTCTTGATATCTCTCATGTCTTGGCTATTACACTAGTAGATAGACGTATTATGAAACATCAATCTAACACATTGCATTATTTTCCCCTTGTCTTTAGGTTTTTTTTTTTTTTTTTTGATTAGTCTTGTCTTTAGGGTTAAAGAGTTGAGAATGTAGACCAATAGTTTAGTTCGGTTGACGTACTTACAATTGAAGCGTCAATTTGGTTAGCTAACATTGAAGCTACTTAGAAAATGTTGGAGCCCACTAAAGATAGAAAATATTTTTAATAATCGCAATGCATATGAGCCTAATGTACATGCACCCTTGATGTAAGTGGGATTTACACCAAATCACATAATCAAAAGGACTCGAATATATTAGTCGCGCATGCACTTGATACACCTAATGATGACCCAAGAGACAGAGAGAAATACGATCCGGCCAAGCGAACCCAAGAAGCCTATCCAAGTGTGCCAACTCGGTTTTTCCCCAGTGTTCGCATAAACCGAAAGTGAGGCTTCGCGATAGCTAAGCAAAGCGGAAGAGATGCAGAAGAACTGACCCGAGCAAAACGAGGTGTCATACGATCAAGCGACGACGGTGCGATTTCGCGTACTAGTCTTGATGTCTCTTGATTTTTCCTGCTCAGCTATCCCAGAGACATTTCGCGAAAACATAAATTTGACACGACCCATTTTGAAAACGCGCAAAGCGGAGACGAACCGCAATTCCGACACACGATACCGTGTCGGCGGCGTTGCCCTACGCGACGTATCTAGACTTCTTCGGTCCCCCCACGTTCATTCCCCTTCCCTTTCCTCCTCGTGTTTTTCATACGTCTCTGCCCATTTTTATTTCTCTCTCTTTCTTTCCTTATTCAAAGGAGAAACAACGTGGGAAACTCCCAAGTCCTCGTGCGTATATAGAGGGAACGGGAAGAAACCCAACGTCACGGGAACTTTCTCAAGACGTGCAACCGCACGCTCTTCTCCCATTTTCGCGTCTCCTCCTTCCCCGGAAAAAAAGCTTCCCTTCGCTCCGAACGCGAAAAGGGTCTCTCGAGATTGGATTTCGGGACGCAGAGAGAGCCGCCGGAGGAGGAGGAGGAGGAGAACCCATCATGGCGGTGGAGACCGACGCCACTGCCCCGCCGGGATTGGCCCTCGCCGACACCGACATCAACTGGGACAGGTCGTCTTTTTCTGACCCTTTTGAACTTATTGGAACTGCTTTCCTCGCCTTTTTTTTTCCCATCTTTTTTTTGCTTCTTGGGCAATTATATTCTGTCGATGGTTTTCAGAATGATGTGAGGACTCTGCGGCCTGCGAACGGCTTGCTATATTAATGCTGGGTTTTAGTATTGAATCATCGGCTTTTCGTGATCCGGGGATTCTTGGTTTCGAGTCTAGGAGAAATTCTTCAATGGGTCGCTTGTTTCTTGGTCGCTGCCGCGCTGGAAAGTATTTATTTCTTTGAATTTTAGTGTTTTATGGGGACTAAGTTCATGCTAGTTGTCGCATTAGTTCCAGTAGAATGAAGGCAAATCGTTCGCGGTGGAAAGAAAGTGCATAAATTGTAGAAATTTCGTTCGATCATCTTTACACTGGTTTTAGATTGAATGCTGCAGGGCATGAGATTTTTTGAAAGCTATGTGTAATAACAGGTTGTAAAAATTTAAGGAACTATGCATACCTTCAAGTGACAAATTGAGGTGGCAGAGTGAAGAGTGCAACCTGATTTTTGAATTCGTGGCTCTGTGTTCGCAACTTTTTATTCCATTACAATCTCTCTTGTCAGCGATTGAGGAGTTCAACCAGCGATCATGTCCAGCACGGGAATGCGGATCCTGCATGAACTCCTCTTTTCTGATACCTGCCATCATTTATCAGACTTGGTTATTCCAAATTCATATTCATCCATTCAATGGATTAGACAATTTTCAGTACAGATTTTCTTAGCTAAATATATGGGCTTATATTAGTTTCTGAAACTGCAATTTGCAACCCTTTGTTTGCATCAATTAGGTTGGACAAGATGAGATTTCATATCATTGGGGCTGTACTCTTCACCGCTCAATCTGCATTACTACATCCTGCAGCAGTTGTGAAGACTAGAATCCAAGTAGCTGGTTCTGGAATGTCTCAAACGCGTGGGATGGTTGTGTTCAAACATATATTGAGAAACGATGGTATCCCAGGCGTATATAGAGGTTTTGGGACATCTGCTGTTGGATCATTGCCTGGTAGAGTTCTGGCTTTGACGTCGCTAGAAGTATCGAAAGATATGACGCTGAAATATATGGAACGTTTCGATATGCCTGAAGCCACTCGTGTTGGCGTTGCAAATGGTGTGGCAGGCATGTTGTCAAATTTAGTTTCGTGTGTCTACTATGTGCCTTTAGATGTGGTATGTATTTTTTTTCCTGTAACAATCCTGCCTTGCTTTCGTGTTGGTAATCTACAGAGTCCTATGAATTCTACTGGATGCAGAATCAAGGGACTCCTTGGTATCTGGTTTAGATGACCCTCGCTGCAGAGGCTGTGTAATTCTAACATACTTTTAAAGCATATTTATGGTGTGGTCGTCAGGATATCTTTCTTGTATAAGCCATTGTCACTTCTCAAACTTGTTCCTTTTTTCTTCCCATCTATTTTTTCTGCTTCACTTTTCAGTTGGGTTGACAATAAGTGCTAATGAACTGTTCCTCTGGAGTGGCAATGTGGATAGACCTTTCCCCCTTCTCCAGTGCTTATAAGAGGTCATATTAGTTGCCAAAGTAACCCAATGTGGAGTTTAGCTTTTAGGTGATTTTCCTAAAATGTTCAAGTCAAGCTGTCTTGAGGGTTTAACATACTTGAATCTCCATTTGAGATTTTTTGCTCGCATTGTGGACTTTATTATTGTTCCTAATTTCCTGTTGATTTAAAAAATATTTGTTTCTCCGTTCATATTTTTGTAATGCTTTGTGTGCACCACTTGATATTCCTCTCATAGTTTTGTATTGAACCATCAGATCTGTCAGAGGCTAATGGTGCAAGGACTTCCTGGAACTGCATCATGCAATGGGCCATTTGATGTAGTTCGTAAAGTCATGAAAGTCGAAGGAGTACGTGGAATTTATAGAGGCTTTGGGTTAACGGCTCTTACCCAGTCTCCAGCATCTGCACTGTGGTGGGGCGCCTATGGAGCAGCCCAGCACGTTATCTGGAGGTGAGTTTGTGCCCTATGATCACAGTTTCATCAGACTTAGACTTCAGCACGAGTCAATATTCAATCTCTCACTTTCATTGGTCTAGGAGCTTGGGATATAAAGATGAAATGGAGAAGCCATCTCATGCCGAGATGGTGACGGTACAAGCTACCGCAGGATTGCTTGCTGGTGCTTGCTCGTCAATCATTACTACTCCTGTAGACACTGTAAAAACACGTCTTCAGGTTAGACTCTTTTACACAGAAGTTGGTGAAGATCAGTTTCTTAGTCAAGTGTTTTATCTTCAAATCGGCGAACTTCGTAGGATCAATTAGAAGCAGCCTTAGTTGAAAACAGTGTTCTGTTCCAGGCACCTTCCAAAGACATGTTTCTTGTGTAGCTAATTAAGCAGGCTCTCATGACAACTATTGCTGCATTGGCTTGTCTTGTGTTGAAGGTCATGGACAATTTTAGTGGGGGAAGACCCTCTGTGCTCAATACTGCAAAGACATTAGTCAAAGAAGATGGGTGGTGGGGTTTTTATAGGGGGTTCGGACCACGGTTTCTGAGCATGTCGCTCTATGGAACGACCATGATCGTGACTTATGAATTGATAAGTACGTTTTCCTCCCATCTCTTTATTAAAGATGAGCAAGAGCAGTTGCATGTACTTCATGTTTCGACAAGAACTATTCCATGTTTCCGATATCTGCTTCTTTCGGGTTGCGTTTGACATATTGTTTCGCTATCTACTGTTCCTATAATTAGAAAATTTGAAAGATCAGGGAGACAGCTCCAAAGTTGTTTTGCAGCTCTCATGCCTCTTTATTTCCAATGAATATCTGCAAGGGATTCCTAGACTTCATCTCCTCATTTCTGTCTTTGTTTTGCTCTGCAGAAAGACTATCGTTAAAGCAAGACTAGCTGGCTGGCTTGCAAACATTTCCGGAACTCAACAGTCGGAAGCTGGATCGCCGAAATGTTGAAGCTGACGATTCTTTGCCTCTTTTTTTTTTTTTTTTGGATTGAAAGGTGGAGTTTGTACCTTTCTCAGATTTTGCGGATATTTTATATTTATTTAGTACCATGTCGTCAATCTCTGATGTCGTAGGAATCGCAAAATTTAGTACTAAGTCGTTATTCTTTGATGTTACTGGTCCTGAAATCATCGACTATTTGTTGATGGTCATGACCAATATGATTAGAAAAAACTAAAGGAGGAAAGTGTCGAGTTTTCTCTGTGAAATTTAATTGAGTCTAGACCATTCATTGAAGCCTTTTCAAGAAAATTTAGCAATCGATCTCTCAATTTTGTACCTTTTTTTCCCTTTCCGCAATGAGTAAGGCTGCGCATGTTTCAAGGAAAATAAATAATTGGAAAAATATCTTTTAAAAAAATGATCTCCCATATTGATTACAAAAATGAGCAAGCAAAATTATCAATAATTGAAACGACATGCATATGCCAAATATTTCATAGCTATATATAGGCTTTATTAACTCATTGCTTACATGGTTTAAAAGCTTAAATGAAATAATGGGTGTCATTGTACTTTTTTCGTTATGGTCGTTCGTTAGAACATCAATAAGATCTTTCTATGCTAGTTATCTTGGCCGTGGTAAATATTAGGTAGCTAAATACAGAACGGTTGAAAACATTTAATTAGTGAGTGCAACCCAAGAACGAGCACTCTCCCATTTGAATGAACTCAATAAATTCCCCATATCAATAAAATTCTACTTTAAGAACAAGAATGTAAATAAAACTCAATAAATACCATAAATTCTATGAATAAATATTTAAGCTACGGATCGTATCGTTAGAAATTGAATCTGCTTTCTACTTTAAGAACAAGAACGGTGTAAATAAATGTCACTCTTCGTCTTTTCTTTATTAACTTAATCTTTACCATAATTAGTGCTATGAATATTCTGTTGTTTATTATTTATTTAAAGAACATACATATTTCTTAAGTCTATAAGAATTAACTCTATATCATTGAAAACTCATGTTTCATTCATAACGAATTTACGTGATATATTTATGTAAGAGCACATGAATAAAAAGTAAGGATCATTTTAACTGTTATTAAAAATATTATACATATTTAAATTCAATTTGGTGCTCAGCCCAAGACTGCAAAAAGTCCCTATTTTGTGAAGGTGATGATTACACAAATGGTTCTATAATGTCATCCTTAAATTTTTGTTTTGTTAAAAGTGATTTCTGAACTTTACCCTAACGTATAATGTCTTCCCTGAACTTTTAATCAATTTAATGTAATTCTCAAACTTTTGATAAATATTCAATAAAGTCTCTAAGAGTATTAAAAAATCCAATATTATATTCTAATTTGAGTTGAATATCTTACCCGGACTATTCTTTTTTCCTTCAATCGATATCCTACATGGATCATTCAAGTGTACTGACTTGGGAGCTAACTTTGCAACTTCCGATAATTTGAATCAACGAAAATGTCATAGTCCATGGAACTAGATTGAAGATTTATGAAAAATTCAAGCATTTCATTTGACAAATTAAAAATTTGGAAATAGTAAGGTTAAAGTTTAGAGATCGTATTACATAAATCGAGAGTTCGTGGATAATATCGCATATTAAACTATAATCGAGAAATGACTTTTGGGTCGTTTTCCCTTCATAGAAACTCTCCACCCTTCCCCACCTTTCACCTGTCAAATGTGGAGCTTTCGCGTGGACGGACGAACAAAACCAAATCCAGAAACGCGCCGCGTTTCGACGCTTCCTCCGGCAACGTCTGGTAGTTTTCACCGGTCGATCAATCGAGCAAACAACATCCCGTCAACTCCCCTGAAAACTGAAAGAGAGAGAGAGAGAGAGAGAGAGAGAGGGAGAGAGAGAGAGCTCCCGATGCTCGCCCAGCGCCAACAATGGAGGAAACCATCGTCATCGAAGCAGTAGAAGGAAGGACGGGGATCATCCGGTAGGCCAACAAGATGGAGAGCGGCTTCTGCTTCGGCTGCCTCGAGCGCCGGATCGAGTCCGATTTCTCCGGCCGGCTCGTCTTCTCCTACGGCCTCTCCGATTCGCCCCTCCCCTTCGGATCCTCCGCCGTCGTCCAGGTCCGCCCTCCGCTCTCCGCCTCTTCTTTTTCCGGCTCCCTCTTGTTCGTTTCCTTTCTTTTTTTTTTTTTCCGTGCGCGATGTGTGGGGAGCTCGAGCGGTCGTGCGGTGTTCGGTTGATTAGTTTTTGGAATGGCGTTGTGGTTTTGCAGGTGTCGAGCTCCGACGGCGAGGCTTCCTCTTCGGCTTCCGCTGCGCAGCAGTTCGTTTTGCACTACTTGCCGGCTGGTCGGCACGCTTGCTTGGCCAGATACATGTAAGATCATCGAGGCTCGTATCTTCCCCCTCGTGCGTGACTTTTGTTCGTTCATATATGTTTTAGGCTAGTGTTTCAGAATTCAGAATCAGGATCAACGGTAGATACTTGGTAATAATTGTCTCTTGCGAACTCCTACTTTTTCTTTTTCCCAAGAAAGCCGCGGAGATTTGCTTATAGTACAGTGATATTCTCATGCGTGATTTTGCAACTTACACGGAGTGTAGTATGTGGAGGATGATTGATTTCTTGGAGGTTTTGCTTGGTAAATGTGGTGTACTGCTGTTTCGTATGTCGTTGCTGAGCATGTAAATGTGCTCTGAGTATGCGGCGTACTGTCGAGTAGTGTACTTTTATGGGGATTTGGGGGCAGGTTTTCATGAAGCACGTCATTCTCTCGATGAGCTTTTACTTTTGACGCTTCTCGTGCCGTTGAGTTTCCCATCTGTTGATATTTGATACATCATGCAGCAATGAGTATACTGAGGAAAATCCTCCAGAAAAGAATGACGACGGGATTGTTTTTACGGCTTCATCCAAAGCAAACGAAGAACATGATAATGCTGTGCTAAATGATGATGGAGCCGTTGAGAAGCCTCCATTAAGTGGACCTGTGTCTACTTTGAAGGATAGCGGAAGAACATGCTCTGGGGCATTGGGATCTACATGCACTGGTTGTAAACATTCTTACAAGTATTCTTGTGATAGGACAATTACTGCATTGGCACCAATAGCTTATATTGCCCCTTGTTGCTACTCCAGATTTCAGGAACTTGCTTCTAGCTTCTTGTCTGGGTCACTGGAAGATCATGTTTTACTCTCGCTCTGTCTTTTAATTGAAGGAAAGGCCACAGGACGGGACAGTGTTAACTTCCTTAATCTGATTGGGGTGCCTTCATATGGCGAACATGTTTTCCCAGGTTGTTTGAGGCATCCGAATATAGCTCCTGTTCTTGGGATGCTTAAATCCTCTGATCATATTAATTTGGTGCTCCCTAAAACCCCATATACCTTGGAAAACATTCTTCACTATAGTCCTGAGACTTTGATGTCTGAATGGGATATAAGGTTCGTAATCTATCAAATTCTATCGGGTCTAGCATATATACATGGATTAGGCATTACTCATGGCAATATTTGCCCATCGAGTATAATGATGACCAAGTCATACTGGTCCTGGATTTCCATTTTTGATCAGTCCAGCTTGGGCTTGACAGATGGTGAATGCACTACTCTTCCAAATAACAAATTTGGGATTAGCTGCAAGGAGGATGGCTGTGCTTGTCAAGGACTTTACGCAGACTTGAAGCTGTCCCAGTCTGTTGATTGGCATTATGAATTTCAGCGATGGTGGAGGGGGGAGCTAAGTAATTTTGAGTATCTTCTCATCTTAAACAGATTGGCTGGGAGAAGGTGGGGAGATAATACATTTTACCCAGTAATGCCATGGGTAATAGATTTTAGCACAAAACCTGAAGAAAATTCTGATGCAGGGTGGCGAGATTTAAGCAAGAGTAAGTGGAGGTTAGCAAAAGGGGATGAACAGTTGGATTTCACCTATTCAACGTCTGAAGTCCCTCATCATGTGTCAGATGAGTGCCTTTCTGAACTGGCTGTCTGCAGCTATAAAGCAAGGAGGCTGCCTTTGAGCGTACTACGGTTGGCTGTACGATCAGTGTATGAACCCAATGAATATCCCTCGACCATGCAAAGACTTTATCAGTGGACTCCTGATGAGTGCATCCCAGAATTCTACTTTGACTCACAAATTTTTCATTCTATACACAATGGTATGGCTGATTTGGCTATACCATCCTGGGCTAGCTCCCCAGAGGAGTTCATTAAAATGCATCGGGATGCATTAGAAAGTGACCGGGTGTCGTGCCAAATCCATAATTGGATAGATATCACCTTCGGGTACAAAATGTCTGGTGAGGCAGCTGTTGCAGCCAAGAATGTTATGCTGCCATCAACAGGCCCTGCAGTGCCTAGATCAGCTGGACGTCGTCAACTCTTTACTCAACCACACCCGATGCGCAGGGCTATTTCCAAGAAGGTACAATACGTAGACAATGGATCGGCTGAGTCTCAAAGGCATGATAACTGTCTTCTTTCTGAAACTGTTAACCTGCAAGAGCTGGAAGAAGCGTTTGCATTTTCCGAACATGCTAGGCAGTTAAATCCGACGTATTGTTTCAATGAGGATTCTAACAAAAACGTCCCATATATGGAAGGGGTGGCCAATGATAGCATTAAAGAACTCATATCTGATGAAGGAGATATCAGCCAAAAGTATGGAGTGCCACATGGTATTGATCTGAATAATCTTCTTGAGCACATTGAAGTGGAGGATGAAAGTTCCATAGGATACCAAGAGATACTGCTCTGGAGGCAAAAATTATATTTGTCGAAGACTCTGTCCACAGGTGTGGGAAAAGATATATTTTCCATTGGTTGTGTCTTAGCTGAACTTCATTTAAGGAGGCCACTTTTCAATCCAGCGTCTCTGGCAGAGTACCTAAATGATGGTAGATTGCCGGGCTTGCTTCAAGAACTTCCTCCTGACACCAAAGTGATCGTGGAAGCTTGCATCCAGAATGAGTCGAACAGGTAACACTGGGCTTTGCCTTCTTAAAACTCGTTATGTTTAAATTATTTGGTAGTGCTTCTTCTCTGTGTGCTTAATAGCGACATATATATAATTTCGCTTGTCTATGGATGTAATATGCACTTATGCACAAAGAAACCATTATAGTTCCTTGTAATTGCAGGGAAATGTGATTGGCAATGCATTTTTCTGTGCTTAACCTGACATTCTTTTCTTTGGCATAATAATTAGGAGGCCATCAGCCAAAACTCTTTTGGAATCTCCATACTTTCCTGCAACAGTCAAGTCTTCCTACTTGTTCATTTCTGCGCTTCAACTTCTAGCGACAGATGCATCTCGTCTTCGTTACCTTGCAAGTTTTGCAAAACAAGGAGCCTTTAAAGCAATGGGGACATTTGCAGCTCAAAAGTGTGCTACCTATTGCTTGCCACTTTTGGTGACTCCTTCATCAGATATTGAAGCTGAATGGGCCTGTATAGTACTCAAAGAACTTATAAAGTATCTAACGCCTTTGGCACTAAAGACAACAATCTTGCCTTCTATCCAGAAGATTCTTCAGGCTAGATATGAACTTCATCTTATACATCTTATCTATCAAATGTATTCTGAACTATCCTTTCTAATTTGACAATAATTTCAGACCACAGGTAATTTGCATTTAAAAGTATCTATACTTCAAGACACATTTGTGAGAGAGATATGGAATCGGGTCGGTAAAGATGTATATCTGGAAACATTACATCCACTGGTCATATCAAACTTGCACATTACTCCACATAAGAGTTCTGCTGCTGCTGCTGCTGCTTCTGTGCTGTTAATTGGCTCTAGTGAAGAGCTCGGTATACCAATTAGTGTTCACCAGGTTAGCACTTCCCATTGTTATCCACCTTCTATTATTTGAAGGTTTTGCTTAGTTTATCATTGTTTTGGCATTTATAGATAGGTCCATCTGGTTGAATGTTGAACCTATGTAATGCCTGTTTGAGTATGTCATGCTAAAGATTTGAGCCTTGACACAGACGGTTTTGCCTTTGATTCACTGCTTTGGGAAAGGACTCTGTCCTGAAGGAATTGATGCCCTTGTTAGAATTGGTAATTTTGTTCTCTGGCTTTTCTACAGCAGTCTTTTATGGAACTAAAAAGTGCCTTGTGTTAACTAATAGTTTTGGCTTTGGTTTCAGGTGCACTTCTTGGGGACTCGTTTATTGTGAGACATATGCTACCATTGCTTAAACAGGTTATTCATTCCTGTCTCAACGTTTCATGCATGAGTAAACCTGAGCCTGTGCAGAGTTGGAGTGGTTTGGCTCTAGTTGATTGTCTGGTAACTTTACATGGTTTAGTTGGATTCTTGCCAAAAGACCTGGTTGTGAAAGAGCTGATCCAGGTATGTACCACATGCTAATTATAATTTTCTCAGTATAATTGAATATGTCTCAGAATTAACTTCAGAAAGCTCAATTTCCTGCAGGATCGCAATTGTCTCCATGTTATGATTCTTATGCAGCCCCATATAGAAACTTCGGTACTTCAGGTGCTTCAAGTATCAATTTCGGTGTTCTGTCATGCATTTATCTATTTTTCTTTGTTGAAATGTCCTTTCAATCTACCGGTGTATCTTGTCTCATGTGGGAATACATTTTCTAAAGTGATTTATGAAATTTTAAGTGGGCATAGCCATCTGCCCAGTGAAGATTTTGACTCGTCACTTCTCAAACTCTTCTGCTCCAAGGAACCCATGTTTGTTACAGTTGATAATGCTGCTTTCGCTGTTTTCAAAGCTGGCCCAACCAGCTAATTAATCCAGTTCAAGTAAAGCATAAGTATCTAAGCTGCTTTGTCATTTTACTATGTTAAATGGGCAGTTGAAATGGCTTGGCTCGGCATTGGAGCTGCCTAAGAAAGGATTCAAATCAATGACCTTAAAGAGCCCATGTCGAAGATCTTGCCCCTCAATGAAGTGGTGTCTTTATCATCACTAGTAGCTATGAATATATTTATTGCAGATACTGCAGCCCAATGCATTAAATAGTGATAAAACATGTAAGGGTGTGAATGTAAGTGAGGATTCCTGGGTATCTTAAGTGAACTCTGTAGACACTCAAGCCACCTGGCCAGCATGAATCATGGTCATGTGTTGACACAAGGATCTTTATGGTAAATATGAGTATAGAGTGGTTCTGCTTATCGTTAAGACTGGCGAAACCAGTAGCTAACTATGATTGTCTAGCGGTCCGACTGATGGTTAAACCAGAGGAAGCAGTTTACCCACAATCTTCTGGTGACTTGAGCAGTATGCTGACACTCCAGACTTCGACATTGCTTTTATCTGCTTGGCCCAAATGTTCTATGGTTTCTTATCGTTATCTGGATTCTTTATTTCTTAATCTTGTGATTATTATGTACAATATTTTTGGCATGTCTGATATTTGCTCTAGATTATCCAATGAAGCCTTATCCTATTCTCTTGCCAGGTTGCTGCTAGTACCTTGTTGGCAGTATGTCAGCAGATTGGACCTGATTTGACCGCAGTTCATGTTCTTCCACAACTTAAAGAGCTGTTAGATGAACTTGCCTTCTCTCAGGATACTGCTAGCAGAGTTAGTGGTTCTGTCGGCAGAAGCTTGAAGCCTTCCACAGCAAAGATTGATGGGCAGGCTCAAATTGGGAGCCGTGCAGACCTTGTGTATGTGCCTTCTATTTCAAATTAATGCTTTTTTTTTTTTCCAGTAAATGGTGGTATCTGATTTATTCCTTTTGCGTGCTTCGCTTAGTAATGTCGACAAAGTAGTGCTCCTCTACCTTTTACTAAGTTATAGCATGAACAGGTTGCTTCTGTATCCTTCGTTTGCATCTCTTCTTGGAATAGAGAAGCTCCGCCAATGCTGTGCCACTTGGTTGCTTCTCGAGCAGTTTCTTCTGCGGTGTCATAACTGGAAGGCATGTTCACTTTATTTTTTGGATTTGATTAGTTACTCCTCACCAAAATTCGTGTGATGTGAAATTGCCCTCATGAATTATTATACACTTCATACATCTGATTTTCTCATTCTTACAGTGGGAATGTACAGGAGAGTTGTCCCGAAGCAGCTCTGAAAATGCTATTGCAAAGAGGCCTTTTATTAGTCAAGGCTCTCCTTCTGAGTACAGTCCTGCTAAGATGTTGCTTAATGGGGTCGGATGGTCTGTTCCACAAGCACAGGGTAACAGAGGTGTGAAAAACTCAATGCCACAAAGAAGGTATAGCAGAGTTGACGAGAGTCTCCCTGATGGGCACATAGCAAACTCAAGCCTTCTACACCATGAACATTGGTTCTGGTTCCCTAGTCCAGTCATTAGCTGGGATGGACCTGAGTTTCTTGCACGTATAGGAGGTCTAAGGGATGAAATTCCATGGAAAATCAGAGCATCTGTAATACATTCAGTTCGTGCACATCAGGGAGCCCTAAGATCTTTAGCTGTGTGCCAAGATGAGTCTACTGTTTATACTGCAGGAATTGGTCCAGGATTTAAAGGAACTGTCCAGAAGTGGGACCTGACTAGGATGAATTGTGTATCGGGCTACTATGGGCATGAAGAGGTATGTTTCTCAGAGTACTTTTAGGTGTCGGTTAGCACATGCATGCTGTTTAGCCTCCTAATTTGGTAGCTTCTTTGCTGGGGACGCTCCAGTTAGCTCCTCATGTAATATACTCGTGCATCTGCAAGTAAGAAATCTTTGTACTTTTGCATGGGAAGTTAGGAAGTGGGGGTGAGAGGAAAGAGAGGAAGAAGTGTCATATTTTGTAACAGGTTAGAGTTAGACTATGACTTCAAGTGATGTAATTGATAGGGGTTCTCATTCTTCAGTTGGCATGGTGCTAGATCTAACATACTTGCTTCTAAGATGTATTTTCATGAATCCTAGCTCAATTTCTCCTCTTTTTCAAAAATCAGGTCTATTTCTTCTCCCTAATGAGTTGTGGTAGGATTATACATGTTCTGACATCATCTCTAGCCTAGGAAGAGTTCCTCTTGGGCATAGCAGTCATCACATACTTATTTTGTTTTACTATTACAGGATACTAAGCATCATTGGAGGTTAAATTGTAAAGGGTCTTTTGGTCATGGAGAGCACTTTTAAGAATGAAATCAATGATTTTCCTAAGAGATTGTGTCTTCTTACATGATCTAGAACTGAGATGTTGACTCTTGTCGCCTTAGTAGATAATATTCCTATACATGTAGGCTTGAAGAAATATTGGGATTCATTGCTTTTTAAAAAATATTCCTTTGGAACTGTGGTCATTTTCTTGTCTTTGTATACTGACATATCTGAACTAGATAAACTGATATGACCATGATATGACTGATCTTGTTGAGAAGAACATGAGTCTAACATGATGTTAATATGTTTACCCTCTATTTCCTTTCTCCATGCACTAGTCCTCACATTACTGAACTCTTGAGTGCCTCAAAAGTATCAAGTCCCACGTATAAGACATATTGAACTCATCATCATTAGACTTGTCCGAATTTCAAGTTCCAAGATTTTCCTATTTTGCAGTAATGAAGGAAATTTTCCACACTTCTCATTTTTTCATGGTGCTTTTGATCAGGTTGTAAATGACATATGCATCTTATCTGGTGGACTGATGGCATCTTGTGATGGAAACATACATGTATGGAGTAGCCGAAGTGGGAAAGTCACGTCTGTTTTTGCCGAAGCATCAACAGATTCTGCACACTTTGCTAGTCCAGTGATAACTGCATCAGGCGTCAGCAATGACCAGATCAATATGCTGAACTCCAGCACACTATCAAGTGGGATATTGACTGGTGCATTCGATGGGAGCTTGTACACTTGCATGCATTATCTAGAATTTAGTGAAAAACTAGTAGCTGGAACGGGAAATGGTTCTCTCAGGTGATATGTAATTGTCTGTTTGCAATTGAGGATGACATATATCAAAACCCGTCTTCATGGGTATTGACCATTTTAACATCTACCCTCCTTTACAGATTTATTGATGTTTCCAAAGGTCAAAAACTTCATCTATGGAAGGGTGAATCTGTTGAATCTGGCTTTCCCTCTCTTGTCTCAGCCATTTGCTGCTCCGGATCTGATGGAAGATTTCCAAAGAGCACATCTGCTTCACCTTCTTGGATTGCAGCTGGGTTAAGTTCTGGTCATTGTCGACTATTTGACATGAGGACTGGTGATATAGTTGCCTCTTGGCGAGCTCATGATGGATATATAACAAAGGTACTTCAGGTTCCTAGAGAAATTTCTTTTGGTCTGTACCAGACTACCAGTTGCTAATTGCAATGTTACACGCAGATTGCTGCACTGGAGGCCAATTTGATTGTTTCTAGCTCTCTTGACAAGACCTTGCGAGTTTGGGATATGAGAAAGTACGACCTTTTTGTTTATTTTTTCTTCTTTTATGTGTACATTGCTTAGTTGCTTCGTGTTTAATTATTTGGCCTTTGTTAACTGTCTTTTTTTTTTTTTTCAAAGAGTGCGCCAATGGTTTAATGAGCCCCTCTCTCTTTATTTGATACCTTTCTTAGTCATATGTGCTCTCTCAGCTACTTACTACATTGCAATTATTGTGCAAAAAATCTATGCATGTTGAAGCTGTTTCTCTCATTTATGTAAAAGCTTAATTTGTAGGAATTCCTCGACCCAGCTTGCTGTGTATAGAGGCCATACAGATGGGGTGTCTGGTTTTGCGCTGTGGGGTCAAGATGTCATATCGATCTCGAGAAACAAGATTGGGCTTTCATCTTTGTCTAAGTCCGGTGATGAGGTATGTAAAAGAGTTTATTTCAATGAATATTCTTCCTGCCAAGAGTTCATGCCCATGATAATAATATTAGATGTGGATTCTTCCTTGCCGTGTCATGTGGGCACTTGGCCAATAATTTTTTTACAATAAGCAGTATATTAGATTAAGGTTTCATTCTCAACAATTGTCATGTTATGTTTAGTACGACAGGGTAGAATGGAATGAGAAGATGAAATTAAATGGGAATGAAATGGAATGAAATCTTTGTTCGGTAAGTTGTGAGATTGTAATGGAGTGGGGATTAACTTGTTTATTGGCAAGACAAATACTGTGGGACTCGAATGGATTGAGCATTCCCATAATATTGTTATGAGTTTAAATGTAATGGCATTTGCTGTAATTATAATTTTTTTATAGCACAGTAATCATAACAAAGTTAGCAAATGTCATTTCTAAAAACACTTTTAACAAATAAGAACCATATTAATTACAAGTGTCAATTTTCTCTGTTAAATTTAGACTTCGGTTTTAGATCTTTTAATTTAATAAATTAATTTAATTATCTAACCAAAATTACTTTTATAAAATATCGATCCATAATTCTTTATATGTATCATTCTTAACTTATGTATTAGGTTATTATAAGCTTAATTAGTTAATTATTTTAGCTCAATGTTTTCATTCTTTTAATGCACCATTTGACTATAACATTTTGTGCATATTATATGCAATTAATCAGTGAAGTTTATTATTGAAGTTTCCATAAATTAATAATTGTAATTTGATTTAGTTTTTATTTTGGATCCAACACTCAAATGTAAGTTAAAAATAATTTTCGTTTTGAATGATGAATAAGATTTCATTGTGTTACCATGGAAGCCCCTATTCAAAATCTCTTCCGATAGAAGCCACTAATATACAAAATTATGCACGAAAGACTCTTTCTAACATTTTTAACAAACTAGATTAATTGTTCCTAAAGAATATTCTTAAGAGGATTTGACTCCTCATTTATCTCTCTTAGCCCAAAAAACAAGCAGAGGAATCATCTTAGGAATCTGCTTCTTTCCAACACATGAACAGAGTCTCTATCCAAGCCCAAAGTTCATGTCGCACAATGCTTGAAATCACCCAATATACTGCTGAAATTTGCAAACATTATAGTCCAAATCTTTTTTGTCCAACTACAATGTAAAAGTAAGTGATTTGCCCTCTCCTTTTCACTCTTGCAAAAAGTATAATCTATTAACCAATTTTTTCCTCGCTTCTGAGGGTTATCCTTAGTAACAGTATGTCCCTAGCTGCTTCCAAGTGAAAGGAACCTTCAAAGGAATGAAACATTGACTTGCCAGATAGACTTCACAGAAAGAGTGTCCTCTGTTATAGTGGCATCTGAGTAGAGATGAGATCTGAATAATAGGATCTAATAGAAAAAGTTCCAGAGGTGCAACAATTTCACTGTAGTCTATCGCTATCTCCCAAATCTGACACTGCTTGATACAACTGCTCAGAAATTTTGAGAAAGGTTCGAGCTCCCAATCTTGAGCCCTACGTAAAAAGTCAGTCTCAACCCATCAGTCTTTTCAACAATCAGCCACCCCAGCTCTCTTTTTTCTTGCAAGAGCAAACATACCCGGAAATAAATCTTTGAAAGCAGTGTCTCCACAACAGATGTCATCCCACAACATAGTATTCCTACCATTCCCACTCTACCATAAGTTCTGTTGTTGGAAGCATCCAACCTTGCCTTATGTGTTTCCAAAGCCTGACTCCCAGTGGATCCTAATGGCAATCCCACATACTTTATTGGTAACACGGCGACCTTACAACCAAGAATACAGGAGATTTTTTGCACATATACATTCTTGCCCAGAGTAGTTAATTCACCTTTATACAAGTTCAGACGGCGACCTTACAACCAAGAATACAGGAGGTTTTTTGCACATATACATTCTTGCCCAGAGTAGTTAATTCACCTTTATACAAGTTCACTTTCAGTCCCAAAACTGCCTCAAATCATAGTAGTACAGTATGCCTTTTAGGTGCTGAATTTGTTGATTGTCATTCTCCAAGGAACTTCTTTACAGGCATTGCCAACATTGAAACCACTAATAAAACCTTTATCAGTAGCTTTAATCAACATCTTACTCAATACTTCTACGAACCTGTCACTTGTCATCCACCTTTTTCCTTGTTTTCCTCCATTGAAAAGAGAGTAAAGTGGCTCTCAGAAACTGACCTGGTTTCTAAACATTATTTAGAGAATGTTTCTTGCTCACAATTTAGAGTATGTTTGGTATAAAACGGAAAGGTGGAAATGACATGAAGATAAAGTAAAATGAGAAGGAAATAACTAATTTGGTATTCAAATGGCTAGGAGTTTTTGATAGATTGATTGACTTTTCTACACGTTTATAAAGTCGTTTTCCCATAATGGGTTCTGCTACTAGAGAATGGTAGTATGCCCTCAAGTTATTCAATTCCTATGTTTTCATATAAATATCATCATTGATGAAGAAAATGGCGTTAAAAGCCTGCTTGCAGTTTTTGATAAATCACAGTTTGCGATTATGTGAAGGAAGAATGTTTTCAATTTTAACAGTCAATACATGATCGATAGGGGAACATAATTTTGATTTAAGTGATTTGTCTTTGAAGGGCGCATGATTCATTTTCTTCTTGTGGCTTGATTTACGTGTTGACAATTCATGTGTGCCCGCTGCAGGATGGGGTGCACCGTGTTATACCTCAGAAACTCCGCATCAGAGATCAGGGGACAAAAAATCTGTCAGCATTGTCCAGTATAAGTATTCTTCCTTTCTCCCGTTTGTTTCTTGTTGGAACAGAAGATGGCTATCTGCGAATATGTTGTTAAGTTTTCGTGTCTCTTTTGTAAATTCAAATGCAAGTTCTTTCGAATGATCCTCTCCTCCATTTTTCGTTTACCTTCTTCACTCCTTCCTTAGGCAATAAGTTCTCTGAGAAATGACACCGTTTAGGAGGCGCAAGGAAATGGCCATGGCCTCGTAACATCTTCCACCGACTCTTTGGTATATCGCATGAATAAGTGAAATCGCTCGACTCGATCGACTCTCTATCATTAGATGCCTCGAGCTAATATGTCCAATCTTCATATTCATGTACTCGTAGTTTTTTTTAAACCTTGCGAGGAAAATATTATTCATGCAGTTTTCATGCGCAGTTTGAACGAAAACAGGCCACGGCGAGTACCACTTAGCCACCAATTTTCGTAAACAGTGTGATCGATCCATAATTGATTTGATTATGTATGTTACCTTTGTCAATCAATATCGTTTATTCGAATTTTTCGAAACTAAACATATGTATACGAGAGTAGGTGAGATGTAGATGGTATTCTCCTTCTACTTCATGTCCAAATTTCAGTGTTATATCCGGAAACTTAAATATCTCTCCCTCTATAGAAATTGAGAAAATTCAGACTGATACTTGTGAAAATCCCTTTTCAAGACCATTAGGCTCATTTTCTGAGAAAATCTTATTCACAAGATGTGCTCGGCCAAAGTTCAATGACGGAAAGTCCTATTTGCATGACAAGAAACAGACTTACTAGAGGATATTGCATCTACACTGTACAAGACTTAAGCTCCAAACTCAATCGGATGTGCAAGGTACCCAAACATGTCGGGAAAGCAACTTTCATGGAGAAACTAGTATTGCAGAATTACGTGTAAAAACAGAGGGATGTCGACGTGTATAGTAAAGCGATCCATATGCGATAAACATGGGACTGCGAAGACGCAAGATTTGCAATTTTCACCATATCTCTCAATCTTGATTGAGTAACCACAAACTTTGAGTTTCTAACGACACAATCCTTCGACAGGGACTCTCTCTGAATCACATAGCCAAAAACATTGTATTTCTATAATTAAGACGAATAATAGAAACTCGATCCCTTCAGCGGAAGAGATCCTCGTAAGGAAGTCTAGGTTCGAGTTCAAGAACATATTCAGCTAGATCTACTTTCATTCAAAAGCTTATATTAATAAGTTATGAGTAAATTAAGATATATTAATTGTCCTATTTCAAACTGCATTTCTTATGTGAGACTTCTCTTGCTTGACACTTGAACACGTGGGAACCTCAACATCCACGGCCAAAGTACCCTTTCGACTTGAGAACCGTCGAAAAATTCTAATTTGGAAGTTGGGATTTTCTCTCTGGATTAGAGAGAGAGTAGTTGTGGAGAGCTGGAGGGGCAATCGCGTATCCTGCAATCACGTATGCACCAACCCTTTCCCCTAACCTATACGGATGCTAAGATAACTGGACTATAGCGGCCGATCCACGATGGGCTTCTAAATCGCTATTAAATCGAGGTCCCATTACCAAATCTTGCCATGGGACGCGCTCAAATCACATCTTGGTTTCTGGAGGTTGTCTCTCTTTCGATTGCATGATATTCACAAATTCGAAGACTCGATCGTATATTATCTGAAGCTTCTTTACTCGATTGTGCTTCGAGACAAGACCGGTACTTTTGGTGTGCTTGTCCTTTTGACGTGCAATTGCGCGTACCCGATATCTTATTTCTTTGCACGATCATGCCATGACTGGCAAGCAGAGGAATCAGGGCAAGGTTTGGATCCTATCTCCAGAGCGAAAAGAAACTATCTTCAAGCAAAGCATAACGGTCCTCTAAGGCTACTTCAACATGGCTAGCAACGAAATGCTTATGAAATATAGTATATAAGCCAGCAAATTTCACGAATCCTCTCATTAATCTTTTTGCTCTTCAATTGCTCTTCAAATGGCTAATCCTCCATTAGATGATAAACAAGGTACGTGACTCTCTCTCTCTCTCTCTCTTTCTCTCTCTCTCTCGTAATTTGTAAACAAGAACATTAAACATGGGCTTCACCATCATCAATCCTTTGCTCGCGGTGTCATTTGAAGGAGCAGAGAAAATGATGTCAGATGCTCCACCAGCCCACTACGTGGTCAAGATACAATCATACTCATTGCTTTCGAAGAACTCTGTGGACAAGTATGAGTCCGGGGTCTTCCAAGCTGGAGGCTACAAATGGTAATAATTCTTCACTTTTCCCATCCACGTAACTTATTTACCAATCTCTATGGGTTCATTGCACAGCGATTCTTCTTCACTTTCTGTCTCTTTCTTCTTTCCACAGGAAGCTGGTTCTTCACCCAAATGGGAACAAGAGCAAGAACATAAAAGAGCACGTTTCGCTTTACCTGTCGATGGCAGAAACAAGCTCGCTCCCCTCAGGTTGGGAAGTTCATGCTTTAGTTAGATTCTTTCTGCTTGACCAGAACAAAGACAGTTACTTGATAATCCAAGGTACAGCTTCAAACCACATATTATTTTGTCGTTTCCTCGTCATTTATATAGTTTGTTAATATTGTAAAGAAAAAAGTTAGCTCTTCGGTTAGCAAGTTAGTTTATCAGCAAGTGTCCATTGATGGATTTGATTCTTGTTTTTTTTTTTCTTTTCATCAGATGCCATGAAAAAGGAATGGCGCTTTCAC
The DNA here is from genome assembly GCA_014182365.1 of Eucalyptus tenuipes. Classification (NCBI taxonomy): domain Eukaryota; kingdom Viridiplantae; phylum Streptophyta; class Magnoliopsida; order Myrtales; family Myrtaceae; genus Eucalyptus; species Eucalyptus tenuipes. The sequence continues at coordinate 21,414,941 of CM024538.1, read as the reverse complement.
AGGATGAAGCTTGAACATGGCTTCGACCAATTCATTCCCATGAAGACGTTTAGTGATGCGCAGAACGGATATCTCGTGGATGATACTTGTGTGATTGGTGCGGAGGTTTTCGTGATGAAGGAAAAGAGCACTGGCAAAGGAGAGAATCTGTTGATGGTAAATGATGCGATCAGTCAGAAGCACACCTGGAAGGTCGACAACTTCTCGAAATTGGACAAGGAATTCTCCGAGTCGAAAGTATTCATAGCCGGAAATCAGAAATGGTAATCGCTCTCAACTTTCCTGATATTGGCACGCGCTAAACAATGGATATTAAATCTCCTCTGCTCATTTGCCTCATGATATGCTCCTACACTGATCATGGAGAACAATGAACTATCTTGACAAAAAATATTTTGGGTCATGATTATTGAGGAAGTTTCTGCAATTTGTCTTCTGATTGATGGGTCACAAACACCGCACATTCATTTTTGCTAAAATTTGTGTAAGGCTGAAACCTAGGTTGGTAACCCAACATTTAGAGGCATGTCTTTCTTGCCGGAGGTTTGGAACTACAACACTGAAAAAATCCTCACCAAGTTCAGTACCATCTGTCCTTCCAGGAGTAAATAGGAATGGGCATTTAAGTGAGCGAACCACTTTATTCTTCGATCAATGTAGTCGAGTGTTGCAAACAAGAATACATTGATTCATCAGACAATGCGTATGTTATTCATTCAGGAAGATACGGCTTTATCCAGGCGGAAAGGGCAGCGGACTCGGAGCTTTTGTCTCTCTTTATTTAGTTTTAGCCGACTCGGACACCCTTCCTCCTGGCACTAAAGTATTCGCAGACTTCGCGCTGCGCATCCTGGATCAGCTTCAAGGAAGGCATTTCTCTGGAAAAGGTGATTACTTCTTGCAAGAAATGAACTTACGAGCGATTGAATTCTTGTCTTTGACATTGGAAACTCTCTCTCTCTCTCTCTCTCTCTCTCTCTCTCTCTCATGCAGCTAATCACTGGTTCAGCACCTCAAGCGAGGAGTCCGGTTGGGCGAGATTCCTTTCGCATGCCACCTTCTATTATCCCAACATGGGCACTTTGGTGAAGGACATTTGCATGGTCGACGCAGAGGTCACTGTCCTGGGCGTGGTGAATGCTCTGTGAAGTCGCCATTCTGCTAAAGATCACACTGTCAATCAGTAGTATTGTTGTGAATATTTGCATACCAGCTCTGAAATGATACAGACTGTTTCCAGATTGCTTGATGTACATGACTTAACAAGACAATACTAAAATTGAAAATTGATCCGAAAGATATGCATCAAAGCACACAGTTTCTTTTTTGCGATATCTAAATTATCAGCCCGACCCGTGGATCACTTTGACAGGTCGTTGTACTTTTGTCATGATTCTGTTTAAGTATGACAACATAAATCAATTTTGCTAAAACGATAAACTTGGTTTTCGTCAAATTGCTTTTCCTCCCCAAAAGTTACTATTTTGCTCCAATAAGATTAAGATTTTGTGCACCAGCATATCGTTTCTAGAGAGATAATCTTCACGCGAATCATCTCTTAGAGCCCGGTTTTTGTACAAATTCTCAAGTGCGCGTGCAAATTGTGTTGTTTTACCTGGGCACAGTGAAACCTATGATCTTTTAGGTGTTTATTTGAATGTTAAAGGGCATTCAATTCCTGTTTAGAATTGCACTCCTTCCCGCGTTGTCTGTTTAGACTTACCCAGTACCCGGAGTAGGGGCCCTCCCTGCACCCGATGAGGTTTTATCACCCCAACCAAATCGGTATAAGCAGATACGACATGGGTTCAAATCATGGGCATAAAGAAATTCAAACCATCTAGATTGGTTTGGGATGTTGAAACATAAAATTGTGCCCCTCAGGGTAGTATTCAGAAAGTATTCAGAAAGAGAGTGCTGATGGTACTGGTCTTTTCGTTCCATACAATGCTCTCTGGAAAAAAAAAGAAAAAAAAAAAAAAAAAGAGAGAGATCAGGGCTAGACAAAATCAAATAAGTAACCTGTTGTACAAGTCAAAATTCATCATGCTGATGTATTTTTTGGTATGCGATAGCAAGAATGATTATCCTTTGTCACAGATGGAATTCATAATTAAACTTTTTCGCACGAGAGTTGTAGAGGATTCAACTGAAAACATGAAATTACTAATACTTTTATGTTAAAAGACATGAATAGCGAAGGAATGAATGATTTACTAAATATTTTCTAAAAAATGATTGTTTATATTACTTGAAATAAAAAGTCAATGAATATCTTTTCATTTTCAACAACAATACATATCCGAACATTTTCGTACACGATGAAGACATTATTCGTAGATTCATTTTTATAAACTCTATGGGTGATCTTTTTTTTTTAAGAAAAATATTTTTCAAATATCTAATTTTTTGAGAAATAAGCACACCCTTATATTTGATTGGATGCAGTGGCACACTTCACGTTGAGTTGAGTCCACTTAGTTTTGAAAAAATTAACTATTATTTGTAAAAGTTTTGAGTAAAACAATAAACATTTCCGCATTAAATTTTACTGTCACCTTAAACAAGAATCTTGCAGTGGCATTTGATTTTATGATATTCACGAATGCTAAGACTCGATTGTGTTATTAGAAGTTTCATAACTTTATTGCATTTTGAGAAATAATTGGTACTTTTCGTGTACTTATACTTTTAGCGTGCAAATGCGCGTATGTATGATCATGCTATGAGTAGCGAGCAGAGAAATCAGGCCAAGGATCCGAACTATCTTTTCCTTGCTGGTGCTCTTGCTTTCACGATTCTTCAGTGGAATCAGGGCAAGGACTGGATAACGAAAGGAAACCATCTTTAAGCAAAGCATAACGATACTGTAAAGCACCTTCAAAAAGCTAGCAACAAATGCATATACAATATGATATATAAGCCAATAAATTTCACGGATCCTCTCATCGGTCTCCTTACTTTGTAAATGGCTAATCCCGCATTTGATGATCGACAGGGTACGTGACTCTTTCTCTCGTAATTTGTACAAAAGAGGCATTGAAAATGTGCTTCACTGTCATCAATCTTTTCTCCTTGCCTTTTGTCTCATTTGCAGGAGCTGAGAGAACAGTGTCAGAAGCTCGTATGTGGTCAAAATACAATCACACTCATCTCTCTCAAAGAACTCCGTGGACAAGTATGAGTCGGGGGTCTTCCAAGCTGGAGGCTACAAATGGTAACGATCCTTCACTTTTCCCAATCCACATATTTATTTACCAATCTTTCCGGCTTTATTGGACTGTGATTCTTCTTCTATCTTATTTTCGAAGGAAGCTGGTTTTTCACCCGAATGGGAACAAAAGCAAGAACGTGGAAGAGCATGTTTCGCTTTACCTGTCAATAGTAGAAACAAGCTCACTACCCTCAGGTTGGGGAGTTCATGCTTTAGTTAGATTCTTTCTGCGTGACCAGGACAAAGACAACGACTTGATAATCCAAGGTATAGCTTCAAGCGGGAGGGGATCTCATCACTTTCTTATCTACTTATACTCTTCAATCGTTGTGCCACATGGTTAACATGCATTCTCCTAATGCATGCACGATCAAGCAACACATACCATCGCCTTTATACCAAGTTATTAAATACAATTATAAATCCATGGTCAATAGAATGAATCTTGAGTTAATGAGGCCCTCTAAAGATAAGCGTCTTATTTTTGGGGTGGCTCCCAATTTCGCATAAAAAAGGTAAAAGAATATTGAATTAAGTAATAGAAAATAGGAACACTCTTTTTCCTTTTCATGCTTTGAGTCATTTAAGTTTGAGTGTATCCATGTAAGTGTGCTCTTAATGGGTATAAGCAATTAAGCAATGAATGGTCATGGTAGATAAGCAGCGAGAATTGGTTGATTCATTCAATCCTTGTTCTTCCCGCAGATGCCATGAGAAAGGAATGGCACTTTCACAGGACGAAGCTCGAATGTGGCTTTGACCAATTCATTCCTTTGAAGACACTTAACGATGCGCAGAACGGATATCTCGTGGACGATACCTGTGTGTTCGGTGCAGAAGTTTCCGTTACATGGGAAAAGAGCACCGGCCAAGGAGAGAACCTGTTGATGATAAAGGACGCGATCAGTCAGAAGCACATGCGGAAGGTCGACAACTTCTCAAATTTGGACGAGGAATTCTACGAATCAAAAGTATTCATAGCCGGAAACCAGAAATGGTATCGCTCTCGACGTTCCTCATATAGGCATGCGGCTAAAAAAATTGGATGTTAATCTCCTCTGCTCACTTGGCTTGGGAAATGCGGCTATACTGATCATGGATATCAATGAACTTTTTCGACTAATGTAGGTTCATATTTTTCCGATAAAGTTTGTTCCAACGAGTCTTCTGATTGGTATGTTAAAAACATGGACATTACAACATTTGTAACCCAACAATAGAGGCATGTTTTTCCCGCCGGAGATGGAGGAGACACGGTCCAAAACTTTTACTACAGCACCAAAAAATCCTCCCCTAGTTCAGTACCATCTGTCCTTCCAGGAAGGAATGGGACTGGGCATTTATGCTAGTGAATCACTCTATTCTTCGATTAAAGTTGTGAAGTCTAGAAAACCAGAACACATTGATGGATCAGATGTTGTGTCATTCATTCAGGAAAATACTGCTCTATCGGAACGGGGAGGGAAGCGGACTTGGAGGTTTCGTCTCACTGTATTTAGAACCTGCCGACAGGGACACCCTTCCTCCTGGTACTTAAATATTTGCAGGCTTCACGCTGCGCGTCATGGATCAGCTTCAAGGAAATCATTGCGCTAGATATGGTAACCATTTCTTGCAAAAAAACAAGCTACGAGCGATTGAATTCTTGTTTTTGACCCTTGGAAACGCTGTGTCTGTCTCTGTCTGTCTGCCTCTCTCTCTCTCTCTCTCTCTCTCTCTCTCTCTCTGGCAGCTAGGCAATAGTTCAGCGCCTCGATCAAGAATTGGGGTTGGGCGACATTCATTTCGCATGCCGACTTTCGTTCTCCGAACACAGGCTATTTGGTGAAGGACACTTGCATGGTCGAAGCAGAGGTTACTGTCCTCGGCGTGGTGAATGCGCTGTGAAGCCCCCATCCCGTTGAGATTCACACTATCAATCAGTAGTATTTGTTGTGAATATTTTCATACCAGCACAACACTGATCTGATACAGATTATTTCCGGGCCCTGATTCTCTCAGGCCATCCATTCATTTATTTGGGTCCCCAATCGTTGCTTGATAATTAGCACTATGATTCAAAAGAAGAAATTAGAAATTGGACCTTGATCTGAAAGATAAGAATCAAAGCATGCGTTCACTCAGCAAAATCTTAACTCCAGTCTGACCCAGTAATCGCTTCAACATATCGTTTTCTGATAATATCATCTAAGTATCACTATGTAAATCAATTCTCCGCCTACTAAATTATTATGAACTTGATATTCATCAAATCACTATTTTTGCTCCCCAAAACTTATTATGTTGCTGGAATACGCTTAAGGTTTTGCGCATCAAAATATTGTTTATGGAGACATAATCTTTGTGCGAATTGTCTCTAAAAGTCCGGTCTTTGTACAAATTCTCGAGTGAGCACAGATGCAAATTGCAATGTTTTATTTGGGCAGACGAAGCCTTTTTAGGGGCTTTATTTGAATGTTAAAAGACCTTTAATTCGAATGCTAAAGTAGTAATAATTTGTTGGCCTATTCTACTTATTCAAATAAATAAAGGAAAAATATCGAAAACATATATGCATATTCACCTAAATACCCATTTATATACCTCTATTTTTTATTAAAAAATTCATCTTTGCACGCTTGATTTAAAACATTGTCCATCTGTTCGCAAATATCTCAATTTTCCTTTCCAAAATACGCCCTTGTTTTCTCATATACACAATCGCAACCTCCTCTCTTTATATTTTGTTTATCTCTCACTTTTCTCAAGCTTTGCCCATGGGCACCGGATTTATTTTAGCCGCGACATAGTTTATCCATTATGCAATTTCTCACGAAATAACAAAATCTATCCCTACGTGAGGTATACACAATTTCTCAATTCGTCACCAAAAGAACCCCGATACGAGCTCACCACCATGGCCACCGCAAGTGGTGTAATGTTGGAGGGGCGATCCGAGACGCTGGGCATGGTTGCCGGCAATGGAGAATGGTGGCGGGGGCCTTAGGTTGAGAGTTTGAACGTGCGAATTTTGCGAGGCTGGAAATTGTCGTTGTATTGTTGCCGAGTATGTTAACCGGATGATTAAAACATAATGAGGTTGAACGTTGAAGTAAGTGAATGTCTTCGTCAGCTTATGATTGATAATCACCAGCATCTTTATTATTAGATAACAATGTTTTTCACTAAAATTATATTTCATTTTTAAAGATCATTTGATATTTTAAACCAGTTCTCGAGTATCGAATTGAGCAAAACTCCTCAATCCAGTTAAAAGCAAACCGTCCACATTAAAATTGGGTATTCATAATGAATTTTTTTTATATATAATTTAACTCCAAGTGAATTCCCGCTATTTTGTCCACAGTGAAATATAGCCCAATATGGTCGACCCTCGTAAAAATTTTCCTTACATATATATATATATATATATATATATATATAAATCATGAGTTCGATCGTAATAGCTGGCCATCTAAAGAGGAACTGTCACATAAATTCACCGTGCATGGAATCTAAATTCCTTAAAGTAGGAATCAAACTTACAACTATCAGTTCTTGGACTGATGTTAGCTGGTGTAAAGGTTGTTCTTTCAATAAACTAAATAATATTTTAACTTCTTCTTCGTTTGATAATGTAATGGAATTCATGAGGCTACATCAATGAGACGATGATGCCATGATCTATGTAATGCAGGATGATGATGGATGGGTGCAAAAAAGGAGTGGGAAAGAAATTGAAAGAACAATCTTTTACTGATTCCAGCCTTTGGTGGCTTTAATAATACCAACTTGTTCCCATGAGATCAAATCAAATGAATTGAACGATGAGAGACGAAGGCGTAAAGATTTGAGTGCAAAAAAGACTGAAGTAAGGTGAGCATAAAAAAGCAATTGATGCAGAAAGAGACAATAAGTTTTAGCCAAAATATTTTATTTTGAACGGTCGAGATTTAGTACTGGCAATCCAATTATTTTAGAACCTCAAATGGAGACCGAGATGCCGAGAAAGAGAGAGGAGATGGATAGGGATTATGGAGTGTTGCAGCCTAACCCTAGTTAAGGCCTCAAATAAAAACCGGTGAATTACTTGGGAATCTGAAAACTAGGTGACAGATTGCTCCAAGTCTTCATCGGCCAAAACTAAATAATAGTAAAGAAAGACCGTCGCCAGTCGCCTCAATCAAGACAAGAATAGTGGACTCCTAAACAATCTGAGTGCATCTACTTTACTGGTCAGTCCCCACCATCAGTGTCTAAGTCTCGATCCTTTCCTCCACCTCCACCCCCACCTCCACCGCTAAAGAACAAACATGGATAGAGCACTAGACCTAAATTTGCTCCTTGTCTGCCATTATTAGGAGAAGGAAATAAACAAATAAAAAGTACGAACTTTTAATGCGTAAGTCTCCAAGTCGTTGAGAAAGACCTTCACTTTGCATTATTTCGGTCTAACTAGGGTGCTTTAATGCTTAAAATAAGAACTTTTGATGCCGCTGTCCTGAAAATAAGAACTTTTGTTTCCTCTATGCTCAAAACACTCTGTTTCAAACCATCCGAGCACTCGTCTTGTTTAATTCTCTGCCCCTCTCAAACCAAGCCATGCCCATCGCAGAGCTCTTCCTTGGCGCCCTTCTTCGCGTGCTGTTCAAGAAGTTGACCTCTCGTGAGCTGCTCAACTTTGCAAGGCGTGTGAAGATTGATAAGCTGTTGAAGAAATGGGAGAAGATGCTGACCAGTATTGACCAGGTGCTAATTGATGCAGAGGACAGGCAATTGACCGGTGATCCAGGCGTTAAGTCGTGGCTCGAAGATCTCAAGAACTTGGCCTACGACATCGAAGACTTGCTTGATGAGTTTGCCATAGAATCTGTGGAAAACAAGTCCAAGATAGAACCTGGCACTAGCAAGGTGCGTGCCCTTCTTCCAAGTTGTTCCTCCAAATTGAGCCTGAAAGCATTGATGTTGGCCACACAACAAGATCCAAGATAGAAGAGATGAATGACAGATTGCAGGAGATCATAGCTCGTAAAGATGGTCTGAGCCTAAGAGAGAACAAGGGGAGGCGATTAGCTTACCACCAGTTGGATGAGCCGATTCCCACCACAAATGTGACCGAGCCTTATTTCGTTAGCAGGGAGGATGAAAAAATGGAGATCTTTAGATTATTGACTAGAGAAGAAGATGATAGAACATGCATAGATCCAAAAGTGATTGCCATTGTAGGGATGGGAGGTGTTGGGAAGACGGCTATGGCTCAACAAATCTACAATGATCCTAATGTCACCTTCGATGAGAAAGCATGGGCTTGTGTTTCTGATGATTTCAACGTGCTTTCTATTACGAAGAGTATCCTAGAGACAATCGACGGCCATTTGACCTGTGAAGGTAAAACCTTGAATTGGCTTCAGGATGAGCTTAAGAAAAACCTTTCGGGGAAGAAGTTTTTTGTCGTATTAGATGATGTTTGGAACAAGAACTATGGAGACTGGACTATTCTCTTGAAGCCTTTTCAATCGGGAGCAAAGGGAAGCAAGATCATCATCACGACTCGTGACCTCGATGTGGCTTTAATAAGCGGTGCTCGACCAATAACTCTCAAATTGTTGTCACTAGATGATTGTATGACTTTGTTCGCACTTCATGCTCTTGGAGTCTAGAATTTCGATCATCATCCTGATCTTGAAGTATCAGGTAGGAAAATAGTGGAAAAATGCAAAGGTTTGCCGTTAGCTGTGAAGGCATTGGCTGGACTGCTATGTACCAAAGCTAGTCCCGGTGAATGGGAAGCTATATCGAAGAGCAAGATTTGGGATCTACCGGAAGAAAGAATGAACATCCTTCTTGCCTTGAAACTTAGCTACCTCCATCTCCCTTCCCATTTGAAGAGATGTTTCGCTTACTGTGCTATATTTCCGAAGGACTATGAAGTCCAACGGGACGAGGTGATTCATTGGTGGATTGCAGAGGACTTGGTGAAGGAAAAAGAAGAAAGGGACATTTGGATTGCAGGTTTGAATTATTTCAACGAGCTAGTGTCTAGATCATTATTTCAAAAGTCGAGTAGTGGTGAATCACAATTCTTGATGCATGATCTTGTGAATGACCTGGCAAAGATAGTTGCAGGTGCAACCCATTTTAGCTCAGGGGAGTCTAAGCTTAAGTGGGATCAAACTAATCCATCTTTAGCTCGTCATGCCTCATTCATTCCCAATAATCACGTTGTGTCAAAAAATTTTGAGATATATCATGGAATGAAAAGACTTAGGAGCTTCATATCGTTAAGGAAGCAACCTGGCTATCATTACAAGTCATATTTGTCCCAAAAAGTTCTCTGTGACTTGTTGTCAAAATTGAAATATTTGAGGGTACTTTCATTTAGTCACTATTCCATCAGGGACATACCAAATTGTATAGGCAAATTGAGGCACCTAAGGCACCTTAATCTATCGTATACTCATATTGAAACGCTTCCAAAGTCAATTGTTGCATTGTACAACCTAGAGGCTTTGATGTTGCGAGCTTGTATGTACCTTATTGAATTACCACAAGGAATGGAGAAATTTATCAATCTAAGATTTCTCGATATTAGTGACACTAGCAGACTAAAAGCAATGCCACTGAATATAGGTAGTTTGGTGGGTCTTGAGATGTTGTCAAAGTTTATAGTGGGAATGGGAAATGGGTCAAGGTTGAAGGAGTTAAAAAATCTAAAGAACCTTGAAGGAGAATTGTGCATTTCTGATTTGCATAAGGTTCGAGAAGCTGGAGATGCCATAGATGCCAATTTATGCATGGAGGGAATATGCTGGTTGACCATGCAATGGTGCGAAGATTTTGGAAATTTCCGGAATGAAGAGCTTGAAGCAAAAGTCCTTGACTTTCTTCGCCCTCACCCAAAACTTGAAAATCTTGCAATATCCTACTATGGTGGCTTAGAATTCCCGTCATGGTTAGGAAGTCCCTCATATGTTAGGATGGTGCATTTACGTTTACATGGGTGTTGTCGGGCCAAAGCGCTAGCCTCATTGGGACAACTATCTTCTTTGAAAAAGCTGTATATTGAAGGTCTAAATGCAGTACGCATGGTAGGGTCTGCATTTTATGGAACCAAAAGTCCTTTTCCATCCTTAATGACTTTGGAATTCAAGGACATGCCATCATGGGAGGAATGGTCTCATCGCTTCGGCAATGAAGAAGTAGGAGTTTTATTCCCTTGTCTTGAGCATTTGGTCATTCGGGATTGCCCTATGTTGATTGGAAGATTGCCTAGTCAATTGAGCTCCCTCAAAAAGCTAGAAATCAACTCCTGTCCGTGCATGGATGACTCGTCCTCTATCATTAGCCTTCCATCCCTCAATGAATTAAACTTTGGTGGTTGTAATGAGGGCGTGCTGAAGACTTTGGTGAACTTGACATCTCTAACGGCTCTTGTCATGCAAGATGTTGTGGAATTAACTTACTTAAATTATGGGTTTACAAGCTCCTTGGTTAAGCTGGAGAAGTTGAAGATGGAAAGTTGTAAAAGTTTGATGTACTTGAGGCAAGAGAGAGATGTAATTAAGAATCTCGCTTGTCTGAAAAGCTTAGTTGTCAAAAGTTGTCCTGAATTGATTTCATTTTCAGTTGGAGAAGGAGATATAGAGCTGTCTAGCAAGCTGGAGACTGTGGACTATTGCATCAATTTGGAGAAGCACCGAAGTGAGATTTACACCCTCTCCTCTCTTCAGGACTTGATCATCGTGGAGTGTCCAAAACTCATGTCCTTCCCGAAAATAGGTATGTTGGCGTTAGTGATATCATTAAATATAAAAAATTGTAAGATGTTGCCATCTTTACCCGAAAGATTAAGTGTTCGTATGAATGAACCAAGCAGCAGCACCAATAATCATGGTGACATGACATCTTGTTTGCAAGAATTAAAAATCCAGGGATGCGATTCTCTACTAGCCCCTCTATTCAGTGAGAGTAGATATTTATCTACAACCCTCGAGACACTTGAAATTAAAAAGTGTAGGGGAGTGGAGTCGCTCGCGGAGATACCTGTAGACCGTCTTCAATCACTTCAAAAGATCGAAATTAACTATTGCAAGAACTTGAGAAGCTTACCACAGGGCTGCACACACTTTTCCATCTCACTGACTTGTGTTTGTTCAACTGTCTGGCACTGGAGCTGGAGTGCTTCCCTCCTCTTCCTCCCGGAATCTCGATGTTTTGGCTTCAGAATTGTCCGAAGGTAAAATCATTACCTAATCAGTTGCATCAACTCACGAGTCTCCAAAGTCTGGTAATTAGTAGGTGTGAGAGTATTACACGCTTCCCCGATGGAGGATTGCCGCCCCAGCTACAAGGAATTCAGGTGATTCGATGCGAGAATATGAAGCAGTCAGTGAGGGAGTGGCTCACCCCTCTCACCTCCCTTCAATGGCTGTTCATTGATGGCAGCACGGGAGGAGTGGGAGATGAGGAGGATCTTATGCTTCTGCTCCTTTCTTCTCTGCTCAATCTCTATATCCATGATATGGGGAAAGTGAAAAGACTGTCCAGCAGTCTCCCTCCCTCTCTCCTGGATTTATCTTTCTATGGTTGCCCAAAGCTGAGGGAGTTGCCTCAAAATGGCCTCCCTCCCTCCCTAGAACAACTCTCTATCTCGAAATGTGGGATTCTGGAGGAGCGATGCAGGAAAGAGACCGGCTGCTATTGGCCCCTCATCCGCGAAATCTCAAAAGTGACATTGGGTGATGACTCCTCCAAGTCAATTACTTGAAAAAAGAGATTCGGACTCTGAATATTCTACATGGAAGAGATTAGGATATTTTTAATGTTTGAGCCTTGGCTCTTTTTGAAGAAGGAGGGGCTTCGTATTTTGATTTTACAGTGGGCTAATTGTTTTTCAACCTTTTAGTTCATGGGCATAGTTCATAAACCTTTCCTTTGCCATCGCCTCACCAGTATCAAGTCTAGGAGGAGGAGAGGATGCTGAAGTCGGGGGACCCGGGATGTGAGATTACCCCCTCGTTGCAGAGAAGTAGGGGAGATGCCACCGGAGGCTCTGTTCTTAAGATCTTGACTTTTTAATGGAAACTCTTTCGATGATTAGAGTTGGTTCTCAAATCACTCGCGGGGGAATAGAGGTATGTACATATGTTCTCTTTCCGTGTTCATTGAAAGTGTCCATTTTTTCCCCTGATGTTTCAATCCGCAAGACAAATCTCAAAAATCATAAATAAATAGCAAAAGACTAGTTTGAAAATGTTTGAAAGTTGCATCGCATTGAAAAAGTGTAACTCCGAACTTCGGATGGATAGAGCAAGTTGGCAGTTAGATGCTTTCGATTCTCTTTCCCGTTTTAGTTTCGAAACTCCATTTGAACATGTTTACTAAGTTTGTGGGATGTACCTGACTTCTGTCCCTTATATCTCTGATTCCGATATACAGAAATTACACCTACATCATTCAGTAGAAGTGGAAGGAACTCGGTATTAACTTTCTGTCTCAATTTGATGATGCACAGTACTTATCCCCACACAAGCAACCGTCTTATTTCTGAGCATCCTGCGACACACGTCGAGATCTGTGGGGGAAATAGATTTATTGCGCCTTAAACCTTCCATCCAACATTTTACTCATGATCCAAGATTAAGGAATGGTTTAGTCGGTTTGAGTACATACACAAATGAAGGCATTTCGCATCCTGGATAGCATTCAATGAAATCATTGTACATTGTTTATTTTGAAGACTATTCGTATACTGCTTCATGGAATCAAAGACGCATAGCCCTGGAGTCGCTGGTTGGAAAAGTTTAAAGGTGAGTAGATTTGTTTCTGCTTTTTCTTTTGACTGGCTGCTTAGGAGGCAGGTATTGATCATGGGGAATGATTAGAATGTAGAAAGAATCTCTTCTGAAGGATTAGTAAATTGTTCGCATTCTACTTGTTTGGTTGCATTTCCAACAAATTGTCTGCATTCTATTTGTTCATTTCTAGCATTGTCAAAGCACAGGTCAATAGTTCAAAATTTCTTGTCTGTTATGTCGCTTGTTATCATTTCCCTGGTTATCCCATTGACGTGATTACGTCCACATTCTGTCGTGGGTGTGTAAGGGATCAGTTCTATGCAAGGGGAGTGTTAAGTCATACGTTGCATTTGTCTAACATGCAGCAGTAAAATCAAACAGCATGACAAATCAGCCAACCCTACTTTTTTGTTTGGTTCTTTCTTCTAGTGTTTTTGGGTGGTCAGCAAGACAAGGATTATAAGCATCGAATTATAACAAGATCTAAAGTTTGGACAGTTAAAAGCCACTCATATGCCAGGGTTAGCTTATCAAATCTGTTTTTAATAGTCTAGTTAACTACTAGGGTCAACTCTTTTTGTTGCCCAAGAAAGTTTTTGAAATGGTTGAGCGGAAGTGTAGAGCTTTCCTTTGGAAGGGAGATAATGATGCTAAAGAGGAAGCAAAAGTTAAGTGGGACACTGTCTGTCCCCCTAAGCAATTTGGAGGCCTTGGCATTCGAAGACTGGATTTGTGAAATCTTGCTTGTATCAAATCCAGCTTGTATTATAAAGTATTTGTGGAGTATTTCATTGAGGTTTATTCTTCATGTTTTGCTTAGCTCTATAGCTATTATCTTGATTGTAAACCCGATGCTACTTATGCTTGGAAGAATTTATTAAAAGTCAGGAATATTTTGAAACCTCGCATTATACAAATAGTGGGTAGTGGAGATCATGTCTCTCTTTGATATGAATTGCAGCATCATGCCAGGGTCTTGCTGGAATCATTCTCAAGGAGAATAAGTTATTACTCTTCTCTTCTGCTGCAGGCCAAAGGATTGGCTGTAATTTGTTACTCTCATTGGAAATGGCCTGTTGCTAGGTCTGAAGAGTTGGTTCCCATCCAAGCTGCAGTTTGTGGGATGATTTTTCCTAGTTCCTTGGCTGCAGACAAAGTTGTATGCACAGCTTCTTCAAATGGTTGCCTTAATTCTTTTGTTGCTTGGGATAATGTCAAAAACAAGAATGCTGATGTTGACTGGCACAAACTTTGGTGGTTCTCCCCAAATGTGTCAAGATTTGGCTTTATTTCTTGGAGTAACATGATAAACTTCCCACTTTTGAGAGGATTAACAGGTAATCTGTTGAGAGTGCTAGATCTCCTCATTTGTCCTCATTTATATAGTTTGATAAGACTGTTAGTAAAAGTAAGCTCTTCGATTAGCAGGTTAGTTAAGCAGCCGGTGTTTGTTGATTGATTCGAATCTTCTTCTTTCCGCATATGCCATGAGAAAGGAATGGCGCTTTCACCGAACGAAGCTTGAGTGTGGCTTCGACCAAGTTTCACGATGTGCAGAATGGATGACTCACGGACGATACTTGTGTGTTTGGCGCAGAGGTCTCGTGACGAGGGAAAAGAGCACTGGCAGAGGAGAGAATCTGTTGATGGTAAAGGACACGATCAGTCCGAAGCACACATGGGAGGTCAACAACTTCTTGAAATTGGACGAGGAATTCTCCGAGTCGAAAGTATTCGTAGCCGGGAACGAGAAATGGTATTGCTCTCAACTTTCCTAATATAGGCTTGGGCTAGATAATTGATGTTAATCTCCTCTGCTCACTTGATATGTTCCTAACTGATCATGGAGAACAATGAACTATCTTGACAAGTATTTCTCGAGGAAGTTTCTTCAATCAGTCTTCTAATTGATGGTTTATAAACATGGACATTACACACATTCATTTTAATAAAATTTTCATATTGGTGATATCTATATTCTTAACCCAACAATGAGATGCATGTTTCTCTCACTGGAGATGGAACTACAACTCTGAAAAAATCCTCACCAAGTTCAGTCATATGTCCTTCCAGGAAGGAATCGGATTGCGCATTTTATCAAGTGACTCACTTTATTCTTCCATTAACGTTGTGAAGACTAGCAAACAAGAATACATTGATTAATCTGAAATGTGGTGTTTTACATTCATTCAGGAAAATATAACTCTCTATCTGGCTGGAAAGGTAACCGGACTCAGAACTTGCATCTCTCAAGAAAACAAGCTACGAGTGATTGAACTCTTGTTTTGGACATTGTAAACGCTCTCTGTGATGCTGCTAATCATTGGTTCAGCCTCTCTGAGCCAGGAGTCCAGTTGGGGGAGACTCATGTTTCATGCCAACTTCTATGATCCGAACACAGGCACTTTGGTGGAGGACACTTGTGTGGTCGAAGCAGAGGTCACTGTCCTCGGCATAGTGGATGCGGTTTGAAGTCGCTATTCTGCTGACAATCACGCTATCACTCAGTAGCATTGCTGTGAATATTTTCATTTCAGCTCTGATATGATACAGATTAATTTCCAGGTCCTGGTTCGCAAACCCGCCCAGTAAAACTGAACCCTGATCTGAAAGATATGCATCAAAGCATGCGTTTTTCTTCTCTTCACTCCGTAAAATCTTAACTACCGCCTGATCTGCAATCGCTCCAGACAGATTATTGTACTTTTCTTGTAATTTTGTTTTAAGTATCATTGTATAAATCAAATCTCTGTCCTGATAAATTATGAACTTGCTATTCGTCAAATCAATTCTTTTTCTTCCCCAGCAGTGTCATTTGCTCTGATAAGCTTAAGATCTTGTGCATCAAAATATTGTTTCCAGATACACAATCTTTGCGCCAATTATCTCCAAAAGTCTGATCTTTGTACAAATTCTTGGGGTTGCTTGTGCTTGCGCACAATGAAACCTGTGATTCTCAGGTGCGTATTTGAATGTTAAAGCCCAAGCTCACAGGCAAACGAGCTAGCTCTCTCCAACCTGCAAGAAACTACGCATTGAATTGATTCCCGCTTTTAGGGGCTGCGTACTGAATAGTCTAACTAACTTCACCTATTCACGGTCTCACCACACTCCTGACAATCTTCTAGTCGAACTTAAACTTGGTTCAAGCTTGAATTCTAGTCGAACTTACCCCTGCCAGATATGTTCTGTCTTCATTTTGTCTGTGATGGATCGGATCGTCGGATCTAAGGTGAGGAAGTGTCTCTTTAATCTTCCCTCAAATTTGTCGTCCTTTTATGGAGGGGTGACAATTATCGCGTCCAGATTGTAGAATCATCTTTTCCATTAATGTTTTGATGGGTACTATTTTTGGCAAAGTTGTATGAAAAAGGGATTGTAAGTCTTAATGATCTTTTTCAGCAATATATCAATATATATATATATATATATATGTATTTGAATTGATCTTCAAACTTACACGCTATTTGAGTATTTCTCAAGAACGAATTATGAAACCAGGACTTAGACATGACCCGGAATTGCGTGACATTCCACTATATATGCCATGCCTACCATTACACAACGCTCCCAACTTCTCTCTCCGGACACAATTCCTTCAAATCAAAGGCAGATTTATTGGCTTGAACGAAAACGAGAGAGAAATGACGAGCTAGCGGCGCCTTTCTTCTTGGCAAATGATCTAGACTCGACTAGCCAACACATGGAAATCAAGCACGTATCATAACTAGATGGATCGAGGGAAATCGACAGTGATCTACAGATTAGGTATTGCTATGATTGACATGGGATTCCTTTATGGGAGGATGAAAGGGCAAAATCTCTAAGCCCATAACAATTTCAAGCCAAGTGGGCCAAACAAGGAATGCCAAAACAGAAGATCCTTCTAGAACAAAGGCCGGAAGATCATAAATTGGTACAAATTTTTTACGGTTAATACTACGAATAACTCCAAACTGATACATATGTGATCAATTTATCTCAAATTAGTTTTTTGACCACCAAAACTCAAATCGGTACAAATTGTGATAAATTTACCCTCTATAAATTTCTATAAAATTTAATTAATATCACGAAAAACCACAAATTGATACACCTGTAACAAATAGACAGTAAAACTCTAAACTGATACCCCCGTTAATTACCACGTGTCATCTAACTCAACAATTTAATAATAAAATGTAATGGAGACAAACGGAGTGTGAGTTTATCACAAGTATACTAATTTAGAGTTTTTGATGGTTAGAAATATAGTTTTGGGTAAATTTATCATCGGTGTAATAGTTTGAAGTTTTTCTGTAATATTGACCCAATTTTTTAAAGGAGAAGAGCCGCATTGTTTGGAGCTTAAGGGAGACCCAAGGAATTAATTTTAACATTGAGGAACCTAATCATGTGCTACTGGCTAGTTTTCGTCCCTCTCCTCTCTCTCAAATATTTTCATTTTTGTTACTTTGAAAGTACGGCCCATTTTTCTAATTTAAGTATATTATCGCGTGCCAAGTGTTATGAAGCTATCCAACTCTCTATGAGGGCAAGCACGCAACGATTGGCTTCGGAGAATGGGAAGGCCGGACCCGAGGAACACCATGTTTCTCTTCCCTTCAAAAACTATGCGAGGAAAATGTCATATGTATTATGTTGAATCTAGATCTGTAGTATCCAAGAAACTACCACTGATCTACTAAAGATCATTCTTTTTTTTTGTCAAAGAAACATTCCATTTATTACCCAAAATTATCCAGTAGAGCCTGGTAGAGGCTTCAATACAAAACACAACCCCGAAAGCGAGATGTAAAATTGGAAATCATATCAACATAGCAGTGCTAGTGATGAGCAAACGCTCGACCCACCAGAACTGATTTGTCTCATTGACAAAGCAAGAAAGCAAACAGCGGCCCATCGTGAAAGTAATTGAACTTCGGATCTTAGAAGAAAATGGCCTAAGGATCCGCACTGACTAGTGTGTTCAGATATGAAAGGGGGCTAGCCACGGCGAGCAAAATAAGATTGGATCCATCGCCGAGCAGTTGAAAGAGGAATAGATGAAACGAAGGGGTGGAGGAAAGATGAACTCAAGAGAATCTCTTGGGAGAGGGAAGCTCTCACACTGGAGAGAGAAATCAAAGAAAGAAAAAGAGAGAGAGAGAGAAATACCCTTGGATGAAAATGCCCCCAATCATGGCTACCGAAGGTGCAAATTTGGCCGGTCGGTGAGTTGAAATCCTTATTTAGGACTTACCAAATACGAGAAGTGGGGGCCTTCCTTACACCCGATGGATGAGTATTTATAAGCAAATATGTCACGGGTTCACATCATGTTCATAAAGTAATTTGCCCCATCTAGATTGGTTCGCAATTTTGAAACATAAAACTGTGCCCCTTATGGTAGAATTCAGAAAGAGAGGGCTCATGGTATCCGTCTTTTTGTTCCATAATATGCTCTGGAAAAAAAGAAATTAGGACTAGACAAAATCAAATAAGTAACCTGTTGTACAAGTCAAAATTCACCATGCTGATGCATTTTTGGTATGCAATAGCGAAAATGATTATCGTTGGTCACAAATGGAATTCATAATTAAACTTTTTCGCATGAGAGTTACAGAGGATCCTCCAACTGAAAACATGAAATTACCAATACCATTAATTTTGCCTAGAGAATTATCAGTACATTTGTGGTTAAAAGACATAAGCACTTAGGCTGCACTTGTTTCGTGGAAAATGAATTATTAGGAAAACATTTTCCTAAAAACAATAAGTTATATTGTATAAAAAAATTGTTAATACAAAATATTTTTATTATCATAAAAATTTTATATCTAAACATTTTTGTTGATAATGATTTTTTTTTTCGTTCATTCATTTTTATAAGAGATCATTTAAAAAAAAAAAAGATGTTGTATTTCCCAAAAAATGAATAATTTGGAAAACATTTTTCCAAAAAATAATCGTTTATATTATTTGAAATAAATATTTAGTGAAAATCTTTTAATTTTCGAAAACAATACATGTCTAGACATTATTGTTGACAATGAAAGTATTTTTAGTAGATTTATTTTTGTAAGCAATAAAAGTGATAGTTTTTTAAAATATATTTCAGATCATTTATTTTCCGCGAAACAAATGCATCCTTATGTTCGATGTAGGAGTACACTTTATGTTGAGTTGAATCCACTTAGTTCTGGAAAAAATTAATTGTTACTTGCAAAAATTTTGAGTAAAAAAAATCAAAGCTACCACATCAAATTTTATATTTACCTTAAACAAGGATCGTATGTAGACATTTGACTTTACATGTATTTACGAATTCTAGGACTTGATTATGTTATTGGAAGTTTCATGACTTGATTGCATATTGAGAAATAATTAGTACTTCTATTGTACTTATCTTTTGGATGTGCAAATGCACATACCGAATATCTCGTTTTTATGTATGATCATGCCATGGCTAGCAAGAAGAGAAATCAGGGAAAGGATCTGAACTCTCTCTTCCGTGCTAGTGTTTATTGCTTTCACGTTTCTTCGGTGGAATCAGGGCAAGGACTGGATACTATCCCTATAACCAAAAGGAAACTATCTTTAAGCAAAGCATAACGGTACTGTAAAGCAACTATAAAAGGGCTAGCAACAAATTGCATATGCAAGCCAACAATTCACGGATCCTCGCATCGGTCTCTTCACTTTGCAAATGGATAATCCTGAATTTGATGATCTACAGGGTATGCGACTCTCTCTCTCTCTCTCTCGCGTAATTTGTACAAAAGAACGTCGAAAATGTGCTTCGCAGTCATCGATCTTTCGCCTTGTGTCTCATTTGCAGGAGTAGAGAGAATGGTGTCAGCAACTCCGCCAGCTCAGTATGTCGTCAAAATACAATCCTACTCATCTCTCTCAAACAACTCCGTGGGCAAGTATGAGTCGGGGGTCTTCCAAGCTGGAGGCTACAAATGGTGACAATCCTTCACTTCTCCCATCCGCATAATTTATTTACCGATCTTTCTGGGTTTGTTGGGACACTGATTCTCCTTTCTTTCTTATTTTCAAAGGAAGCTGGTTCTTTACCCAAATGGGAACAAGAGCAAGAACGTGAAAGATCACATTTCGCTTTACCTGTCGATGGTAGAAACAAGCTCACTCCCCTCAGGTTGGGAAGTTCATGCTCTGGTCAGATTCTTTCTGCGTGACCAGGATAAAGACAACTACTTGATAATCCAAGGTATAGCTTCAAACCAGATATTATCTCATCACTTTCTCATCTATTTATACTCTTCAATAGTTGCGCCACACGGTTAACATGCATTCTCCTAACGCATGCATGATCAAGCAACATACCATCTCCTTTATGCCAAGTCACTAAACATAATTATAAATCAATGGTCAGTAGAATGAATACTGAGTAAATGAGGTCCTCCGAAGATAAGCGTCTTCTTTTTGGGATGGCAACCCTATTTCGCAAATAAGGGAGAAAAATACTGAATTAAGTAAGAGAGAATAGGAACACTCTATTCCTTTTCATGCTTTGACTCAATTCAGTGTATCCATGTAAGTATACTCTTAATGGGTATAAGCATTTAACTGAAAGTTCATGGTAGATAAGCAGCGAGAATTGGTGGATTGATTCTATTCTTGTCCTTCCTGCAGATGCCATGAGAAAGGAATGGCACTTTCACGGGATGAAGCTGGAATGTGGATTCGACCAATTCATTCCTCTGAAGACGCTTAACGATGTGCGGAACGGATATCTCATGGACGATACTTGCGTCTTCGGTGCGGAAGTCTCTGTTACGAAGGAAAAGAGCACCGGCCAAGGAGAGAACCTGTTGATGATAAAGGGCGCGATCAGTCAGAAGCATGTGTGGAAGGTCGACAACTTCTGGAAATTGGACAAGGAATTCTATGACTCGAAAGTATTCATGGCCGGAAACTATAAATGGTATCGCTCTCGACCTTCATCATATAGGCATGCGGCTAAAAATTGGTTGTTAACCTCCTCTGCTCACTTGACTTGTGAAATGCTGCTACACTGAACATGGAGAGAGATGAGCTTTCTTGACTAATGTATTTTGGGTTATATTTTTCCAATAAAAGTTTGTTCAACGAGTCTTCTGATTGGTAGGTTAAAAACATGGAAATTACAACATTTGTAGCCCAACAGTAGAGGCATGTTTTTCCCGCCGGAGATGGAGGAAACACGGTCCAAAACTTTTACTACAACACAAAATAAAAAATCCTCGCCAAGATCAGTACCCTCTGTCCTTCCAGGAAGGAACGGGATTGGGCATTTGTGCTAGTGAATCACCCTATTCTTCGATTAAAGTGATGAAGTATAGAAAACCAGAATACATTGATAATGTGTGTGTCATTCATTCAGGAAAATACGGCTCTATCCGAATGGGAAAGGAAGTGGACTCGAAGGTTTTGTCTCACTGTATCTAGTTTCTGCCGACACAGACACCCTTCCTCCTGGCACTAAAGTATTTGCCGGCTTCTCGCTGCGTGTCATGGATCAGCTTCAAGGAAATAATGTCACTGGAAATGGTAACCATTTCTTGTAAGAAAACAAGCTACGAGCAATTGAATTCTGTTTTCGACATTTGAAACGTGTCCTCTTTCACTCTCATGCAGCTAATCACTGGTTCAGCGCCTCGGACCAGCAGAAGGGTTGGGCCAAATTCATTTCGCATATCAGTTTACGTCATCTGTACGGCTATTTGATGAACGATGCTTGCCTGGTCGAAGCAGAGGTCACTGTCCTGGGCATGTTGAATGCGCTGTGAAGCCGCCGTTCTGTCGAGATACACTGTCAATCCGCAGTATTTGTTGTGAATATTTTCATACCAGCACACTTAAGTGATACAGATTATTTCCGGTACCTGATTCTCATGCCAACCAGTCAATTTCTTTGGATCTCCAATGGTTGCTTGATAATTAGCATTTGACTCAAAAGAAGAAACTAGAAATAGGACCTTGATCCGAACAAGAATCAAAGCATACATTCACTTAGCAAAATCTTAAACTATGGTCCGACCTGATCCGCTAATCGCTTCAACAGACTATTGTACTTTTCTCACAACATCATCTAAGTATCACCATGTAAATCAATTCTCTGCCAGCTAAATTATTATGAACTTGGTATTCATCAAATCACTGTTTTTGCTCCCGTAAAAAAAGTTATTATTTTTGCTGGAATATGCTTAAGGTTTTGTCCATCGGAATATCATTTCCAGAGACATAATCTTTACACGAATTGTCTCTAAAAGTCTGGTCTTCGTACACATTCTCAAGTGCGCACACGCACAAATTGCGATGTTTCATCTAGGCATGACAAGCCTTTTCAGTGGCTTTATTTGAATGTTAAGGGGCCTTCAATTCGCTCTAGAATTTAGTCGATTATAATGCTACTGTAGTAATATATTGTTGCGTGCTCTGCTTACAAAAATATAATGAAAGGAAAATATCCAAAACATATATGAATTTTAATCTAAATACCCACCTGTATATCTCTATTTTTAAAAAAGAAAATTACATTTTTGCACCCTTAATTTAGCATATTGTCCATCTATTTACAATTTCCCCATTTTCCTTTCCAAAATATACCTTTGCTTTCTCATAAACACGATCACGATTGCAACCTCCTCTCTCTCTCTCTCTCTCTTCCCGAGCTTAAAATTATTAGAACATGGCTTCTTCTTCCTCGTTCCACCATGACGACATAATCATGCAGTTTCTCACGAAACAGCAAAATCTATCCTTCAGTGAGATATACGTTCCGTCTTTGCTTTGTCTCCAGAGGAACCCCTATACGAGCTCGTGGCCATGGCCACCACGAGTGGTCTAATGTTGGCGGGGCAATCCAAGATGATGCACGCGATTGCCGGCAACGGAGAGAATGGTGGCGGGGGACTTAGGTTGAGAGTTTGAATGTGTGGAATTTGTGAGGCTAGAACTTCTGGGAGAGGAAGGGTATTTTTATTTTATTTTTCATTCTAGTATCGTGGAGGTATGAAAGCTGTGTGTTTTTGGCTTCTGGGTGATAGACGAAAACTCGAGTACGTTTTCGGTGGTTTTCTTCTAAATGGTATATAACTAAAGATACACAAAAATAGAAAATTAAATCGTAAAATTACCAACAAAAAAAAATTGTAGTTTTTATCGATGTTTTGATTCGACTACCATTTAGATAAAGTTGTATGAAGAACAAAGATCGTAAATCTAAATAACATTATTAAATAAAAAATTATTTATTTAAATTGATTTTCAATCTTACACGTCATCTAAGTGTTTCTGAAGAACATGTTCTGAAGTTAGGACTTAGACATGACCTGGAATTGCATGACATTCTTATCATGCCATGGCTACCATTAACATGATGCTAATATCTCATCTCTCGATCACATTCATTCAAATTAAAGGCGGACTTATCAACTTAGAACGAAGAAAAAAGAAGAAATCGCCAATTGGTGGCGACTTTCTTCTCGCCAAATGGTTCGGACTCAATTACCTGGAACATGGAAATTGAGCACATATTGTAAACAGATGGATCAACGGAAATCAGTGGCGATAAATAGATCAGGTATCAATACGATTGGCATGGGATTCCTTTGTGGTAGGAAGAAAGGGCAAAAATCTCTAAGCCCGTAACAATTTCAAGCCAAATGGGACACGTGAACATTGAATGCCAAAATAGAGGTCCTTCCTTCCACATAAAGGGCCACAAGATCATAAAGTGACATAAACTTTTCAAGGGACAAGAGCCACATTGTTTGGCAAAAATGGGATATGAGATGGAACAGATATTTAAGACACTTAAAAAATGCAACCAATAAAGTTGAAAAGAGTTAAGAGAAGAGAAAATTGCATACAAGATTTATAGTGGTTCGGTTTAGATCAAGCTTACGTCCACTCTCCCACGTTGACAGTCTTCTGGTTGAAATTTACTAAAGTATCAAAAGAGAAGTATAATATTTCAAATGCAAACACTCAGTGGAAAATTTCTTTTTCCCTCACTAAGTCACTCTTCTTGTGATTTTCTCTCTTGAATAAAATTAGTAAGAGCTGTAATTGAGGAGCAAGTGGTTGGAAAGGTTTCAGACTTTAAAATTTTAATTTTTACGCACACTTCAAATAGACTGAATGACCTCCTTAAATGTTCCTTCACGCCTTACTAGCATTCTCCAGAGAAATTTCTTTCAATCAATCCGTTGGATAGAATCGATTAAGGAAATCTTGTAGCCGTTTGAAGATTGAAATGAAAATCCGTTGATTTTGGTCGTCCATACAATCAGAATCTAGATTTTCATAAGTAGATGCTTCTTAAAAAGGAACTTGTCTTCAAGATTAATTTCATCAATTCGTGATTGATTTCATTAATATATTTATAAAAGGTAAGTGAGATTCTTCGCTAGAAAGTCGGATATTAAAGAATAAATCTCTATTATGTTCAGACTGAATCCTCGTTGCAAGATCAATAAATCTGAGTCTGATTATATCTTCGTTCTGGACTTGGTTTCAGTCTTGATTGTGTCAGAGTGGAAAAGACTTATGAAATGAATAGACTTTGACAAAAGTTTGTGATATGACTTCAGAAGTTTATTATTCTTAAGAATAAGAAAGTTTTATCAACTTCAAAACTTGGTATGAGTTTTTTTCAACAAACTTTGTCAATCAATATCATTTATTCGAATTTTTCAAAACTAAAAATATGTATTCATAGGCGAGATGTAGATGGTATTCTCCTTCTACTTCATGTCCAAATTTCAGTGTTATATCCGGAACCTTAAATAGCTCTTCCCTCTATAGAAATCGAGAAAATTCAGACTGATACTTGTGAAAATCCCTTTTCAAGACCACTAGGCTCATTTTCTGAGAAAATCTTATTCACAAGATGTGCTCGGCCAAAGTTCAATGACGGAAAGTCCTATTTGCACGACAAGCAACAGACTTACTAGAGGATATTGCATCTACACTGTACAAGACTTAAGCTCCAAACTCAATCGGATGTGCAAGGTACCCAAACATGTCGGCAAAGCAACTTTCATGGAGAAACTAGTATTGCAGAATTACGTGTAAAAACAGAGGGATGTCGAAGTGTATAGTAAAGCGATCCATATGCGATAAACATGGGACTGCGAAGACGCAAGATTAGCAATTTTCACCATATCTCTCAATCTTGATTGAGTAACCACAAACTTTGAGTTTCTAACGACACAATCCTTCGACGAGGACTCTCTCTGAATCACATAGCCAAAAACATTGTATTTCTATAATTAAGACGAATAATAGAAACTCGATCCCTTCAGCGGAAGAGATCCTCGTAAGGAAGTCTAGGTTCGAGTTCAAGAACATATTCAGCTAGATCTACTTTCATTCAAAAGCTTATATTAATAAGTTATGAGTAAATTAAGATATATTAATTGTCCTATTTCAAACTGCATTTCTTATGTGAGACTTCTCTTGCTTGACACTTGAACACGTGGGAACCTCAACATCCACGGCCAAAGTACCCTTTCGACTTGAGAACCGTCGAAAAATTCTAATTTGGAAGTTGGGATTTTCTCTCTGGATTAGAGAGAGAGTAGTTGTGGAGAGCTGGAGGGGCAATCGCGTATCCTGCAATCACGTATGCACCAACCCTTTCCCCTAACCTATACGGATGCTAAGATAACTGGACTATAGCGGCCGATCCACGATGGGCTTCTAAATCGCTATTAAATCGAGGTCCCATTACCAAATCTTGCCATGGGACGCGCTCAAATCACATCTTGGTTTCTGGAGGTTGTCTCTCTTTCGATTGCATGATATTCACAAATTCGAAGACTCGATCGTATATTATCTGAAGCTTCTTTACTCGATTGTGCTTCGAGACAAGACCGGTACTTTTGGTGTGCTTGTCCTTTTGACGTGCAATTGCGCGTACCCGATATCTTATTTCTTTGCACGATCATGCCATGACTGGCAAGCAGAGGAATCAGGGCAAGGTTTGGATCCTATCTCCAGAGCGAAAAGAAACTATCTTCAAGCAAAGCATAACGGTCCTCTAAGGCTACTTCAACATGGCTAGCAACGAAATGCTTATGAAATATAGTATATAAGCCAGCAAATTTCACGAATCCTCTCATTAATCTTTTTGCTCTTCAATTGCTCTTCAAATGGCTAATCCTCCATTAGATGATAAACAAGGTACGTGACTCTCTCTCTCTCTCTCTCTCTCTTTCTCTCTCTCTCGTAATTTGTAAACAAGAACATTAAACATGGGCTTCACCATCATCAATCCTTTGCTCGCGGTGTCATTTGAAGGAGCAGAGAAAATGATGTCAGATGCTCCACCAGCCCACTACGTGGTCAAGATACAATCATACTCATTGCTTTCGAAGAACTCTGTGGACAAGTATGAGTCCGGGGTCTTCCAAGCTGGAGGCTACAAATGGTAATAATTCTTCACTTTTCCCATCCACGTAACTTATTTACCAATCTCTATGGGTTCATTGCACAGCGATTCTTCTTCACTTTCTGTCTCTTTCTTCTTTCCACAGGAAGCTGGTTCTTCACCCAAATGGGAACAAGAGCAAGAACATAAAAGAGCACGTTTCGCTTTACCTGTCGATGGCAGAAACAAGCTCGCTCCCCTCAGGTTGGGAAGTTCATGCTTTAGTTAGATTCTTTCTGCTTGACCAGAACAAAGACAGTTACTTGATAATCCAAGGTACAGCTTCAAACCACATATTATTTTGTCGTTTCCTCGTCATTTATATAGTTTGTTAATATTGTAAAGAAAAAAAGTTAGCTCTTCGGTTAGCAAGTTAGTTTATCAGCAAGTGTCCATTGATGGATTTGATTCTTGTTTTTTTTTTCTTTTCATCAGATGCCATGAAAAAGGAATGGCGCTTTCACAGGATGAAGCTTGAACATGGCTTCGACCAATTCATTCCCATGAAGACGTTTAGTGATGCGCAGAACGGATATCTCGTGGATGATACTTGTGTGATTGGTGCGGAGGTTTTCGTGATGAAGGAAAAGAGCACTGGCAAAGGAGAGAATCTGTTGATGGTAAATGATGCGATCAGTCAGAAGCACACCTGGAAGGTCGACAACTTCTCAAAATTGGACAAGGAATTCTCCGAGTCGAAAGTATTCGTAGCCGGAAATCAGAAATGGTAATCGCTCTCAACTTTCCTGATATAGGCACGCGCTAAACAATGGATGTTAAATCTCCTCTGCTCATTTGCCTCATGATATGCTCCTACACTGATCATGGAGAACAATGAACTATCTTGACAAAAAATATTTCGGGTCATGATTATTGAGGAAGTTTCTGCAATTTGTCTTTTGGGTCACAAACACCGCACATTCATTTTTGCTAAAATTTGTGTAAGGCTGAAACCTAGGTTGGTGACCCAACATTTAGATGCATGTCTTTCTTGCCGGAGGTTTGGAACTACAACACTGAAAAAATCCTCACCAAGTTCAGTACCATCTGTCCTTCCAGGAGTGAATAGGAATGGGCATTTAAGTGAAGCGAACCACTTTATTCTTTGATCAATGTAGTCGAGTGTTGCGAACAAGAATACATTGATTCATCAGACAATGCGTATGTCATTCATTCAGGAAGATACGGCTCTATCCAGGTGGAAAGGGCAGCGGACTCGGAGCTTTTGTCTCTCTTTATTTAGTTTTAGCCGACTCGGACACCCTTCCTCCTGGCACTAAAGTATTTGCAGACTTCTCGCTGCGCATCCTGGATCAGCTTCGAGGAAGGCATTTCTCTGGAAAAGGTGATTACTTCTTGCAAGAAATGAACTTACGAACGATTGAATTCTTGTCTTTGACATTGGAAACTCTCTCTCTCTCTCTCTCTATCTCTCTCTCTCTCTTATGCAGCTAATCACTGGTTCAGCACCTTGAGCGAGGAGTCCGGTTGGGCGAGATTCCATTCGCATGCCACCTTCTATTATCCCAACATGGGCACTTTGGTGAAGGACATTTGCATGGTCGACGCAGAGGTCACTGTCCTGGGCGTGGTGAATGCTCTGTGAAGTCGCCATTCTGTTAAAGATCACACTGTCAATCAGTAGTATTGTTGTGAATATTTGCATACCAGCACTGAAATGATACAGACTGTTTCCAGACTACTTGATGTACATGACTTAACAAGACAATACTAAAATTGAAAATTGATCCGAAAGATATGCATCAAAGCACACAGTTTCCTTTTTCCCGATATCTTAACCATCAGCCCGACCCGCTGATCACTTTGACAGGTCGTTGTACTTTTGTCATGATTCTGTTTAAGTACGACTACATAAATCAATTTTGCTAAAACGATAAACTTGGTATTCGTCAAATCGCTTTTCCTCCCCAAAAGTTACTATTTTGCTCCAATAAGATTAAGATTTTGTGCACCAGCATATCGTTTCTAGAGACATAATCTTCACGCGAATCATCTCTTAAAGCCTGGTTTTTGTACAAATTCTCAAGTGCGCGTGCAAATTGTGTTGTTTTACCTGGGCTCGGTGAAACCTATGATCTTTTAGGTGCTTATTTGAATGTTAAAGGGCATTCAATTCCTGTTTAGAATTGCACTCCTTCCGGCGTTGTCTGTTCAGACTTACCTAGTACCCGGAGTAGGGGCCCTCCCTGCACCCGATGAGGTTTTACCACCCCAACCAAATCGGTATAAGCAAATACGACATGGGTTCAAATCATGGTCATAAAGAAATTCAAACCATCTAGATTGGTTTGGGATGTTGAAACATAAAATTGTGCCCCTTAGGGTAGTATTCAGAAAGTATTCAGAAAGAGAGGGCTGATGGTACTGGTCTTTTCGTTCCATACAATGCTTTCTGGAAAAAAAAAAAAAAAAGAGAGATTAGGGCTAGACAAAATCAAATAAGTAACCTGTTGTACGTCAAAATTCATCATGCTGATGTATTTTTTGGTATACGATAGCAAGAATGATTATCCTTTGTCACAGATGGAATTCATAATTAAACTTTTTCGCATGAAAGTTGCAGAGGATTCAACTGAAAATATGAAATTACCAATACTTTTATGTTAAAAGACATGAATAGCGAAGGAATGAATGATTTACTGAATATTTTGTAAAAAATGATTGTTTATATTACTTGAAATAATAAGTCAATAAATATCTTTTCATTTTCAGCAACAATACATATCTGAACATTTTCGTGCACAATGAAGACATTATTCGTAGATTCATTTTTATAAACTCTATGGGTGATCATTTTTTAAAAATATATTTTCAAATCTCTAATTTTTTGAGAAATAAGCACACCCTTATATTTGATTGGATGTAGTGGCACACTTCACATTGAGTTGAGTCCACTTCGTTTTGAAAAATTAACTGTTATTTGTAAAAGTTTTGAGTAAAACGATAAATATTTCCACGTTAAATTTTACCGTCACCTTAAACAAGGATCTTGTAAAGTCATTTGATTTTATGATATTCACGAATGCTAAGACTCGATTGTGTTATTAGAAGTTTCATAACTTTATTGCATTTTGAGAAATAATTGGTACTTTTCGTGTACTTATACTTTTAGCGTGCAAATGCGCATATGTATGATCATGCCATGACTAGCGAGCAGAGAAATCAGGGCAAGGATCCGATCTCTCTTTTCCTTGCTGGTGCTCTTGCTTTCACGATTCTTCAGTGGAATCAGGGCAAGGACTGGATACTCTTCCTGGAACGAGAAGGAAACCATCTTTAAGCAAAGCATAACGGTACTGTAAAGCACCTTCAAAAAGCTAGCAACAAATGCATATACAATATGATATATAAGCCAATAAATTTCACGGATCCTCTTATCGGTCTCCTTACTTTGCAAATGGCTAATCCTGCATTTGATGATCGACAGGGTACGTGACTCTTTCTCGTAATTTGTACAAAAGAAGCATTGAAAATGTGCTTCACTGTCACCAATCTTTTCTCCATGCCTTTTGTTTTATTTACAGGAGTTGAGAAAACGGTGTCAGAAGCTCAGTATGTGGTCAAAATACAATCATACTCGTCTCTCTCAAAGAACTCCGTGGACAAGTATGAGTCGGGGGTCTTCCAAGCTGGAGGCTACAAATGGTAAGGATCCTTCACTTTTCCCAATCCACATATTTTATTTGCCAGTCTTTCTGGGTTTATTGGACAGTGATTCTTCTTCTCTTATTTTCAAAGGAAGCTGGTTCTTTACCCAAATGGGAACAAGAGCAAGAATGTGGAAGAACATGTTTCGCTTTACCTGTCAATAGTAGAAACAAGCTCACTCCCCTCAGGTTGGGGAGTTCATGCTTTAGTCAGATTCTTTCTGCGTGACCAGGACAAAGACAACGACTTGATAATCCAAGGTAACGCTTCAAACCAGATAGTATCTCATCACTTTCTCATCTACTTATACTCTTCAATCTTTGTGCCACATGGTTAACATGCCTTCTCCTAATGCATGCATGATCAAGCAACACATACCATATCCTTTGCACCAAGTTATTAAATACAATTATAAATCCATGGTCAGTAGAGTGAATCTTGAGTAAATGAGGTCCTCTAAAGATAAGCGTCTTGTTTTTGGGATGGCTACCCTATTTCGCAAAAAAAAAAGGGAAAAAATATTGAATTAAGTAATAGAGAGTAGGAACTCTCTTCTCTCTTTTTCCTTTTCATATTTTGAGTCATTTAAGTTTTGAGTGTATCCACGTAAGTATACTCTTAATGGGTATAAGCAATTAAATAATGAATGTTCATGGTAGATAAGCAGCGAGAATTGGTTGATTCATTCAATTCTTGTCCCTCCCGCAGATGCCATGAGAAAGGAATGGCACTTTCACAGGACGAAGCTCGAATGTGGCCTTGACCAATTCATTCCTCTAAAGACACTTAACGATGCGCAGAATGGATATCTCGTGGATGATACTTGTGTGTTTGGCGCAGAAGTTTCCGTTACACGGGAAAAGAGCACCGGCCAAGGAGAAAACCTGTTGATGATAAAGGACGCAATCAGCCAGAAGCACATGTGGAAGGTCGACAACTTCTCGAAATTGGACAAGGAATTCTACGACTCAATAGTATTCACAGCCGGAAACCAGAAATGGTATCGCTCTCGACGTTCTCATAGGCATGCGGCTAAAAAAATTGGATGTTAATCTCCTCTGCTCACTTGGCTTGGGAAATGCTGCTATACTGATCATGGATAACAATGAACTTTTTTTTCACTAATGTAGGTTCATATTTTTCCGATAAAGTTTGTTCCAACGAGTCTTCTGATTGGTAGGTTAAAAACATGGACATTATTACAACATTTGTAACCCCACAATAGAGGCATGTTTTTCCTGCCGGAGATGGAGGAAACACGGTCCAAAACTTTAACTACAGCACAAAAAAATCCTCCCCAAGTTCAGTACCTCCTGTCCTTCCAGGAAGGAATGGGACTGGGCATTTAAGCTAGTGAATCGCTCTATTTTTCTTTTAACTTTGTGAAGTTTAGAAAACCAGAACACATTGACGGATCAGATGTGTGTGTCATTGATTCAGGAAAATACGGCTCTATCCAGATGGATCGGGAAGCGGACTCGGAAGTTTCGTCTCACTGTTTTTAGTTTCTGCCAACGAAGACACCCATTTTCCTGGTACTAAAGTATTTGCAGGCTTCTCACTGCGCGTCATGGATCAGCTTCAAGAAAAGCACGACGTTGGAAATGGTAACCATTTCTTGTGAAAGAACAAGCTACTAGCGATTGAATTCTTGTATTTGACACTGGAAACGCGTTCTCTCTCTCTCTCTCTCTCTCTCTCTCTCTCTCTCTCTCTCTCATTCATGCAGCTAAGCACTGGTTCAACGCCTCGGGCCAGGAGCGGGGTTGGGCGAGATTCACTTCGCATGCCATTTTTCGTTCTCCGAGCAGAGGCTATTTGGTGAAGGACACGTGCATGGTCGAAGCAGAGGTCACTGTCCTCGGCATCGCGAATGCGCTGTGAAGCCCCCATCCTGTTGAGATTCACACCGTCAGTCAGTAGTATTTGTTGTGAATATTTTCTTACCCGCACAGCACTGATATGATACAGATTATTTCCAGGTCCTGATTCTCTCAGGCCATCCAGTCATTTCTTTGGGTCTCCGATCGTTGCTTTACAATTAGCAATATGATTCCAAAGAAGAAATTATAAATTGGACCTTGATCCGAAAGATAAGAATCGAAACATACATTCACTCAGCAAAATCTTAACTATAGTCTGACCTATTAATTGCTTCAACATATTGCTGTACTCTTCTCATAATATCATCGAAGTACCGCTATGTAAATCAATTCTCCGCCTGCTAAATTATTATGAACTTGGTATTCATCAAACCACTGCTTTTGCTCTCCCAAAACTTATTATTTTGCTGGAATATGCTTAAGGTTTTGTGCATCAGATTAT
This sequence comes from Eucalyptus tenuipes, assembly GCA_014182365.1. Taxonomy (NCBI): domain Eukaryota; kingdom Viridiplantae; phylum Streptophyta; class Magnoliopsida; order Myrtales; family Myrtaceae; genus Eucalyptus; species Eucalyptus tenuipes. The sequence goes on along the minus strand of CM024538.1, from coordinate 21,382,531 downwards.
TGTTTCCAGAGAAAATATTCCAAAGCGCCATGTTAATTGCTGATGTGGGGCGCGCTTTTTATTCATACCTAATAACAGATCGACACGTGTCAGCTGAAGTGGAATTAAAAAAGCAAAAATCTTTTTTTTTTTCCTCTTCATCTTCTTCCACGACGGAGGACGCCCGTCCGGCCACCATCTCCGCCCCTTCCAGTGTCACTTGGCCGCATCCAGATCTGGAGCCGCGGAGTCATGGCCGCGGCAGACCTGGCCAACCTTCAGATCTCGGCGACTCCCTCCTTCAATCATCATCGAGCTTCAGAGAAGCCGAGCGCCAAGCCTTCTCTAGATCTCAACCGAGCCATGGCCGAGCAACTCCTCCTCCAGATCTCGGTCGAGCCATCATGGCTGAGCCTTCAGAAAAGATGGAACAAGTCCTGACGAGGGCCGGCCTCGTCTGTGAAGCCATAGCCGCGACCGATCTGGCTGCAAGGTCTGTCGCGGCCATGGCTCCAAGTTCTGTCGAGGCCGCGGCCATGGCTCCGCGGTTCCAGAACTGGACGCTGCCATTGCTTATGAAACAGCAAAATCTATCCTTCCATGAGATATACACAATTTCTCGGTTTGTATCTAGAAGAACCCCGATACAAGCTTGCCACCATGGCCACCGCGAGTGGTGTAATGTTGGAGGGGCGATCTGGGACGATAGGCATGGTTGCCGGCAATGGAGAATGGTGGCAGGGGCCTTAGGTTGGGAGTTTGAGCGTGGGAATTTTGTGAGGCCAGAAATTGTCGTTTTAATGTTGCGGAGAATATTTACCAAATGATTAAAATATGACGATGTGGAATGTTGAAGCAAGCGAATGTCATCGTCAACTTATGATCGAGAACCACCGGCATCTTTATTATTAAATAACAATGTTTTTCACGAAATTATATTTCATTTTTTGGAGATTATTTGATATTTTGAATCGATTCTCAAGCATCAAATTGAGTATTACTCAGTCTAATCAAAAGCAAACTATCCACATTAAAGTTGGGTATTCATAACGATTTATATATATATATATATATATATATATATATATATATATAGTTTAACTCCAAGTTAATTCCCATTATCCTGTCCATGATAAAATATAGCTCAATATGGTCACCCTAGTAAAAATTTTCCTTCTTTTTAATGAATCATGGGTTCAATCATAATAGCTGGCCATATATAGAGGAACTATCATAGAAATTCACTGCGCATGGAATCTAAGTTCCCGAAAGTAGGAATCAAACTCACAACCATCTATTCCTAGACTGAAAGAGTGGAAATGTCCTTATCATCCGATTAATCCCAAGGTGAGTGATGGAAATTATTCATATATGAATCATGTTTATAAACAATTTTTTTCTTTCTGAATTTGATGATACACTTATGCGAAAAGCTCTTATATAAAAATTGTAGTATCTTTTTTAATTTTATTATTTCTCGATTTCTTTTTGTTTCTAAATTTTTCTTAAGAGAACATATTTGGGTATTTTGCATGCCACATTTTACTATCCCAACACGGGCACTTTGGTGCGGGACACTTGCATGGTCAATGCCGAGGTCACCGTCCCAGGCGTGGTGAATGCGCTGTGAAGTTGCCATTCTGCTGAAGTTAGGACAGTCTATCAGTAGGATTGTTGTGAATGTTTGCATTCCAGACACTGAAATGATGCAGATTATTTCCAGATTGCTTGATACCAATACATGACTTAAAAAAGAAAATACTAAAACTGAACCTTGATATTAAATATATGCATCAAAGCACACAATTTTCTTCTCCGCGATAGCTTAACTATCACTCCGACCTGCTAATCATTTCGACAGATCGTTGCACTTTTCTCATAATTTCATTAAAGTACGACTACATAAATCAACTTTGCTAAAATGACGAACTTGGTATTTGTTGAATCACTTCTCCTCCTCCCCAAATATTATTGTTTTGCTCCAATAAGCTTAAGATGTTGCGCACCTGAACATTGTTTCCAGAGACATAATCTTTGCGCAAATAGTATCAGAAAGACCACTCTTTGTACGAATGCTCGAGCGCGCGTGCAAATTGTGGTGTTTTACCTAGTCACAATGAAACGTATGATTTTTCGGATGCTTATTTGTGTTGAAGGTCATTCAATTCCCTCTAATTTTCAATCGATTTGAATGTTCAAATATACCCCCTTTCCCTCACCCACGACCGCAGCCTCCTCTCTCTCTCTCTCTCTCTCTCTCTCTCTCTCTCTGTGTTCATTTCGTTCTGTATGTCTCCCTCTTCTCATCAAGCTCGCGCCGTGGCCGCCGAAGCTTGAAGCCTGAACTCATGGCCAGGCTTGCGAGGTCCCTCCAGCCACCAAATCTTCCAAACACGGTGTTCACTTAGCGGCCACACAAGAAGTGATTAGCGACGGACTCACACGAGTGAAGACAAGGAAGGATTGCAAGAACTGCATATCGAATTGATTCCCTCTTTCAATCTTCCGCTCGAGCTTTGACTTCGTTCAAGCTCGAAATCGTTTGACCATGGCTTCTTCTTCTTCTTCCTTCCCCCGTGATTACATTCTCCCCCATCACGCAATTCCTCACGGAACAGCAAAATTTGTCCCCCCCCCCGCGAGGTACGATCCATCTTCATTTTGTCTCTGGAGGAACGCAGACCGCGGCCATGCATGGCGAGCGGCCTAACGTTGGAAGGGCGGAAGGAGATGATAAAGGGATGCCGGCAGTGGGGAATGGTGGCGGACTTAGGTTGACGGTGACGCGCATGATATCTTGTGCTTTCCCTTTGGCCAAGTACACGCGCGGCAATTGTCATGATCTTTGGAGAGCATCTAAAGACCCCTTTGTTGATGCCGACATGAACTTTAATTTCATTTTGCTTAAAAAACAAAAAATAAAATAAGACAATATAAGTCATCTAGCGAATTTAAGTCAAAAATTGTTAACTTGAATACTGGCCATCCTACGTAATACAACTAGTACTGATGCGGATTTTTTTTTTTAATTATTTTCTTTTTTTTCCATGGCCGGCCATGGGAAAAAAAACAACGAAAAATTTAAAAATATTTAAAATTTATAAAAGTATATCGACATCGATGTTGGTCGTATTAAGTATGACAATTGATACTCAAATTAACAATTTCCAGCTTAAATTAATCGGATGGATTGAATTTGTACCAATTAAATATGTTTAAAATTAAATTTGTCCAATTGAAAGTTTATAATTGAATTTGTACTAATGTAATAAGTTTATAATTTTTTTTTGGTATTTTTCCCTATTACTATGGGTTTGCGTTTGACATCAGCCTAAGCAATTCCATTCAACTAAGCTAATAGAGGATCCATTTCCATTTTCTCTATGAAAATTTAGCCTCTATCAAATCATTCCATCTAAACCACTAGGGTCGCAGCCTAGTGGCTAGGATTTCACTTGGGGTCCCTGAATCGATGTTTGTGGAGAACTGACGTTTCGACTCCTCCATTGAGTGCCGAAATCCTCCCTCTCGTGCAATTAGTCCCGACATATCCAGTACTTGAAGCAGGGGCCCATCCTTGCGCCCGATGAGGTTTTACTCGCCACAACCGAACCCGTATAAGCACATATGGTGAGTGTTCACATCGTGATCATAAAGAAATTCACCATTAGATTCGCTCGCGATGTTGAAACATAAAAAGAAATTAGGGTGATTTTTTATTTTTTTCAAAAGTGAATATTTCATTTACATTCACGATCAAGATGATATTTGAGAGGTTCATAACAAAGCAAATCCAATCCTAAACGATAAAGTAGAACAATAAAGCACAAACTGTTGTGATAAGTATACTCTCATATAAATCTCAGTATCAAAACAAAATGAAGAACGATCAATCATTGAATCTCGCATCATCATAAGTGATAAGCACACACTATAATCTCCTTGTTCAATATGTACAGCTTGCTTAGTGGGTGGTGCGTACCTAGATTCGGCATCCTCAACATCATTACTGTAAGAAGACACCAAAAATAGCTTGAACAAGCTTCCAGATCTAGATTTAGACCGGGAGAGGTTAAATGAGAGCATAAATACCTTTAAGGAACTCCCAAATCTAAATCCATTTTTGTGGTCGTGTTCTAAGAGAGATTTTTCAAGTTTGATTCTCCGATACTATCTAATTAGGAACTCAATTAGCATTTTTCCGATAGAGAGTATGAATTATTAGATTACCATTTTCTTTAACTTCACTTGGGAATAGAGTTTCAGGTTAAAAAAAGAAAAGAAAAATCAACAACAAAAATGGAGATGTAGATCATCATTGTGAACCACATCCGGTCTTACCCCCATTAAATATTACCGTTTGAAGAAATGGCAAAGACTTTGAAGATATAACGATTGATATCGAAACTTTAAAAAAGTTGACATTTTAATTATACTCTCATTATTAAGCCACTTTTCCGAACTCAATACCTAAACTACCTGGCTTCTATGTGTGTGTTTGGTCATCTTAACATAACGGTGTTTAATAGAAAAAGCATTTGATTGAAATGCAAACCTTATATATTTTCTCATGTTCAATTTTGTGATTTAAGGATGATTGACCTTGCTATACACAGGATATAAACAGCAAAAGCACCGCAACTTTCGTATAATACTCACTCAAATGTTATAATTTTTTTCACTTATTTAGATGCCACATTGGAGTAAAATTGATCGTTTGAGTGTCATTTCTAGCAAATCATCCTACATGCATTCCAACATGGATTTTTAATTTTTTTTGAATTATTTAATTTTCTTTTTTTATGGCTCCTCGCTGAGTGTTAATTATGGCAAATCATCATCTATGCATTTTGACATGGATTTTTAATGTATTTCTGAATTATTTAGTTTTCTTTTTCTTTTTTGGCTCCTCACTGAATATCATTTCTAGCAAATCATCATACATGCATTCTGACATGGATTTTTAAATTTTTTTTGAATTATTTATTTTTCTTTTTTCTTTTTGGCTTCTCGCCGAATGTCTTTTTTGGCAAATCATCCTACATGCATTCTGACGTGGGCTTTTTATTTTTATTTTTGAATTATTTAGTTTTTTTTTTTTTGGGCTCCTCACCCGGACCGAGCAAGCTTGCCCTTCGGCCAATGTGGCAGTTAAGACCTTGGGTGAGGCCATCCTTGGCTACAAGCGAGGGTCTTTGTGGCCCCACTGGCCGTAGGTGAGGCAGCCATGCCTATGGCCGATGGATTGCGATGGCCTCACTCACGGCCTTTGTGGCCCTACCGACCATGGGCGAGGTAGCCCTTGCCCAATATGAGGCCTTAGTAGTCGAGGGTTGCCAATGACTCTCGTTGACATAGAAAAAACAAAAGAAAATTTAAAATTTTAAAAGTTAAAAAAAAATTAAAATTTATCCATGTTAGTACTAGCGATATCACGTAGAACGACCAGTATTCACATCAGATTTTCCAACGAGACAAATCACCTATGGCTCTCAAGTGTCTAATTTTATAATATGTGGCATTTAAGTAAGGAAAAAAAAAGTTATAGCACTCAAGTAAGTGACGTATGAAAGTTATATCACTTCTGTTGTTCTTATCCCTACTATACACTATACCATGTTGTTGATGCAATGAATACGTTCAAGTCTAAACTACTTAAGCTATGGAAAAAATGGTTGAGTATAGTCGGCGCTTTCCATTTATGAAGATGATCAATATGGATGATTTTCTGAACAATCAACTAGATTGATACACCAACTGATTGCAAATGGACCTTTAAGCAAACGGGTCATATGCAACATATTAAGAAAAAATTGACACGCATAGCATTCCAATTTAATCTAAATATACTTTTTATTATTTTGCTAGAGAGTAATACCATTCATTGATCATTTAAAGAGCCGTACAAGAAGACATTATTTGTTGGAGGAACGGGAGGACCAGATTACCCTCAATCCTGGCCTATCGTCGAATTAGAGCAGAGCATGGATCGGTGGCAGAGCAGAACATCGATGGCTAACTTTCAACCAGTTTCATTGATGATATTTGAGAGCTCCAGGTCCGTTTTCGAGGTTGCCGGCAAGATGGATGGCCACTGCTTTAATTTTGACGGGTCAAACCCTCTAAGTTGGGGATTTTAGTTTGAAACTTATACTGGATTTTGACTAACGGTAAAAATAATAGGGAAAATCTCGTTTCTATTTGGCAAATGATCGTACTAGACAATCACTAGTTTGGATTAACTAGTTCCTACAATAATAGAAAGCAAACATAGGCTTTCTAGACAATTTCGCAATCATGTTGATAAAAAGATAAAAATATCATGGGTGCCCCGTCAACATCAACTACTTAAGGAGGATGCTCCTCGTCAAAAGAGGCACGTTTCTCATCCAGACACCATAAGGAGCTCACTCTTGACCATTACGAGGGTTCACTTGTCCTTGAGGAGGATGCACTTGAGTTCCAAGGAAGGTGCACTTGACGCGAACAATAACGTATATTATCATGAGAAGCATGCACTTCACCGTAAAAAGCACGAGCAATTTATTGTGAGGAGGGTGCACTTCACCCAAAAAGGATGCACATTATTTAGATTAGGAATGCATCTCGACAGGAACCTTTATAATTTCTCCATAGACAAGTATCTGTTGACGCCCTGTATTTAGCTGGTTCGAGAAATGCAGGCCAGACAACAAGAAGAACCGTGCGAAGGAGATGAAGAAGGAATCAGATGTCATTCTCTCTCTACCCTTTTCACCATGTGCAGTTGCAGGCCCCTCGCGCAAAGCATCGAAAGAACAACAATAACACATGAACTATAAACAAAATAGCAAAGAAAATCGAAGAGTAATATTAATGGAGAGAGAGAGAGACTAATAAATATATCATTTGTGCAAAAAGACCAATGAAAATAAAAAAGTAACATATGAATTATAAAAGTTTGACCCCTTGGCCTTCTAGCACGTCTTGCCATAATCACCCCTCTTTCGACGTTATGCACATGGGACCTGCAACTGCACATGGAGAGGAGGGAAGAGAGAGAATAAAGTTTAATAAATAAACAATTTGTGCAACAAGAGCAATGAAGATAGAGAAGTAATACAAGAATTATAAAAGTTTGATTCCTTGGACTCCGGGCACGTCCTGCCATAATCACCCTTCTTTCGATGCTTTGCACATGAGGCCTGCATCTGGGATTGGTGAAGAGGGTGGGTAGAGAATAACGTTCTGCAACTGCACATGAGGCCCGCTCCCATTTCTTGAACCGCCCTAAACCGCGTCCTCATGCTAACCCACTTCCTGAACCACCCCCTTAAACCTTCTAATTTAATTAATATAATCAATTTGTCCATCTCTGGGGATAAAATATTTATCTGGTGGACGAATTGTGGTTAGGTTGACAAAACTGTAAGCATATTTTAATATGACCGAGCAGAGCAAATAAAACGAGGAAGCTTTATTATGGATATAATTATTATAAAAGGGAAAAAGAAAACGGTGCTTGAAGGTTTGCAATTTGATTCGATCTACAGCCACTTGATTCTTTTGTCGCTAATCTAATGCATAATGTATCTTTCAAAGAGCCGAGTTAGGTAGCAATGACGGTAACGGAGAGAAAGTAAATTTTTTTTTTCTTTTTGCCATTATTTAAAGATTTTGTTTTCGAGTCTTTCTGGACATTTATTGAGCAACTAACTACGTAAATTGTACAGCTATTAAAGTATTGAGTTCTCATGTAATATGGAATAATCATTGGGACTTATATGATGATATTGGTCTACATAAACTAAATTATATTTTAACTTCTTCTTCGTTTGATAATGTAATGGAATTCACGAGACTACATCAATGAGACGATGGTGCCAGGATCTATGCGATGCAGGATGATGATGGATGGGTGCAAAAAAGGAGTGGGAAAGAAATTGAAAGAACAACCTTTTACTGATTCCAGCCTTTGGTGGCTTTAATATTACCAACTTGTTCCCATGAGATCAAATCAAATGAATTGAATGATGAGAGACGAAGGCGTAAAGATTCGAGTGCAAAAAAGAATGAAGTTGAGCATAAAAAAGCGATTGATGCAGAAAGAAACACAATAAGTTTTAGCCGAAATATTTCATTTTGAACGATCGAGATTTATTATGGGCAATCCAATTATTTTAGAACCTCAAATGGAGACCGAGATGCCGATAAAGAGAGAGGAGATGGATAGGGATTAAGGAGTGTTGCAGCCTAACCTTAGTTAAGGCCTCAAATAAAAACCGGTGAATTACTTGGGAATCTGAAAACTAGGTAACAGATTGCTCCAAATCTTCATCGGCCAAAACTAAATAAAAAAGATTCGCCGGTCGCCTCAATCAAGACAAGAATAGCGGACTCATAAACAATCTGAGTGCATCTACTTTACTGGTCTGTCCCCACCATCAGTGTCTAAGTCTCGATCCTTTCCTCCACCTCCACCTCCACCTCCACCGCTAAAGAACAAACATGGATTGAGCACTAGACCTAAATTTGCTGCCATTATTAGGAGAAGGAAATAAACAAATAAAAAGTAAGAACTTTTAATGCGTAAGTCTCCAAGACGTTGAGAAAGGGCAAGCTTCACTTCACATTATTTCGGTCTAACTAGAGTGCTTTAAAGCTTAATATAAGAACTTTTGATGCCGTTGTCCTGAAAATAAGAACTTTTGTTTCCTCTATGCTCAAGACACTCTGTTTCACACCATCCGGGCACTCTCGTCTTGTTTAATTCTCTGCCGCTCACGAACCAAGCCATGCCCATCGCAGAGCTCTTCCTTGGCGCCCTTCTTCCCGTGCTGCTCGAGAGGTTGGCCTCTCGTGAACTGCTCAACTTTGCAAGGCGTGTGAAGATTGATAAGCTACTGAAGAAATGGGAGAAGATGCTGACCAGTATTGACCAGGTGCTGATTGATGCCGAGGACAGGCAATTGACCGGCGATCCCAACGTGAAGTCGTGGCTCGAAGATCTCAAGACCTTGGCCTACGACATCGAAGACTTGCTTGATGAGTTTGCCATAGAATCCATGGAAAACAAGTCCAAGATAGAACCTGGCAGTAGCAAGGTGCGTGCCCTTCTTCCAAGTTGTTGCTCCAGATTGAGCCCGAAAGTATTGATGTTTGGCCACACAACCAGATCCAAGATAGAAGAGATGGATGACAGATTGCAGGAGATCATAGCTCGTAAAGATGGTCTGAGCCTAAGAGAGAACAAGGGGAGGCGATTAGCTTACCACCAGCTGGATGAGCCGATTCCCACTAAAATGTGACCGAGCCTTATTTCGTTAGTAGGGAGGATGAAAAAAGGGAGATCCTTAGATTATTGACTAGAGAAGAAGATGATAGAACATGCATGGATCCAAAAGTGATTGCTATTGTAGGGATAGGAGGTGTTGGGAAGACGGCTATGGCTCAACAAATCTACAATGATCCTAATGTCAACTTCAATGAGAAAGCATGGGCTTGCGTTTCTGATGATTTCAATGTGCTTTCTATTACGAAGAGTATCCTAGAGACAATCGATGGCCATTTGACCTGTGAAGGTAAAACCTTGAATTGGCTTCAAGATGAGCTTAAGAAAAACCTTTCGGGGAAGAAGTTTTTTGTCGTATTAGATGATGTTTGGAACAAGAACTATGGACACTGGACTACTCTCTTGAAGCCTTTTCAATCGGGAGCGAAGGGAAGCAAGATCATCATCACGACTCGTGACCTTGATGTGGCTTTAATAAGCGGTGCTCGACCAATAACTCTCAAATTGTTGTCACTAGATGATTGTATGACTTTGTTCGCACTTCATGCTCTTGGAGTCCAGAATTTCGATCATCATCCCGAGCTTGTAGTCTCAGCCAGGAAAATAATGGGAAAATGCAAAGGTTTGCCGTTAGCTGTGAAGGCATTGGCTGGACTGCTACGTACCAAAGCCGATCCCCGTGAATGGGAAGCTATATCGAAGAGCAAGATTTGGGATCTACCAGAAGAAAGAATTAACATCCTTCCAGCTTTGAAACTTAGCTACCTCCATCTCCCTTCCCATTTGAGGAGATGTTTCGCTTACTGTGCTATATTTCCGAAGGACTATGAAATCCAACGGGACGAGGTGATTCACTGGTGGATTGCAGAGGGCTTGGTGAAGGAAAAAGAAGAAAGGGACATTTGGATTGCAGGTTTGAATTATTTCAACGAGCTAGTGTCTAGATCGTTATTTCAAAAGTCGAGTAGTAGTGAATCACAATTCTTGATGCATGATCTTGTTAATGACCTGGCAAAGCTAGTTGCAGGTGCAACCCATTTTAGTTCAGGGGAGTCTGAGCTTAAGTGGGATCAAACTTATTTATATTTAGCTCGTCATGCCTCATTCATTTCCAATGGTCACGTTGTGTCAAAAAATTTCGAGATATATCATGGAATGAAAGGACTTAGGAGCTTCATATCATTAAGGAATCAAGGTAGCTATTATCTCAAGTCATATTTGTCCCAAAAAGTTCTTTGTGACTTGTTGTCAAAATTGAAATATTTGAGGGTGCTTTCATTAAGTCACTATTTCATCAGGGACATACCGGATTGCATAGGCAAATTGAGGCACCTAAGGCACCTTAATCTATCGTATACTAATATTGAAACGCTTCCAAAGTCAATTGTTGCATTGTACAACCTAGAGGCTTTGATGTTGCGAGCCTGTGTGTACCTTATTGAATTACCACAAGGTATGGAGAAATTGATCAATGTGAGATTTCTTGATATTAGTGACACTAGCAGACTTAAAGTGATGCCACTGAATATAGGTAGTTTGGTGGGTCTTGAGATGTTGCCGAAGTTCATAGTGGGAATGGGAAATGGCTCAAGGTTGAAGGAGTTAAAAAATCTAAAGAACCTTGAAGGAGAATTGTGCATCTTTGATTTGCATAAGGTTCAAGAAGTTGGAGATGCCACAGATGCCAATTTATGCATGAAGGGACTATGTCGGTTGACCATGCAATGGTGCATAGATTTTGGAAATTTTCGGAATGAAGGGCTTGAAGCAAAAGTCCTTGACTTTCTTCACCCTCACCCAAAACTTGAAAATCTCGCAATATCCTACTATGGTGGCTTAGAATTCCCGTCATGGTTAGGAAGTCCCTCATATGTTAAGATGGTGCATTTACGCTTACATGGGTGTTGTCGAGCCAAAGCACTACCCTCATTGGGACAACTATCTTCTTTGAAAAAACTGTATATTGAAGGTCTAAATGCAATACGAACGGTAGGGTCTGAATTTTATGGAACCAAGAGTCCTTTTCCATACTTAATGACTTTGGAATTCAAGGACATGCCATCATGGGAGGAATGGTCTCATAGCTTCGGCAATGAAGAAGTAGAAGTTTTATTTCCTTGTCTTGAGCATCTGGTCATTCAAGATTGTCCTATGTTGATTAGAAGATTGCCTAGTCAATTGAGCTCCCTCAAAAAGCTGGAAATCAACTCCTGTCCGCGTATGGATGCCTCGTCCTCTATCATTAGCCTTCCATCCCTCAATGAATTGAACTTTGGTGGTTGTAATGAGGGCGTGCTAAAGAGTTTGGTAAACTCGACATCTCTAACAGCTCTTGTCATACAAGATATTGTTGAATTGACTTGCTTAAATTATGGGTTTACAAGCTCCTTGGTCAAGCTGGAGAAGTTGTGTTGGAGAAAATTTCCTTATTTGTTTTGATGTCGACAAAACGTTTTCATCAATCTAATCTGAAGACTTGCAGACTCACTCGACAAAGTCTGAAGACCCGAGACTCTTGTCAAAGTCGAAGATCGCGGACTCAAGATGTAAAGTCTCGCCCTCATTGACAGTTTCTAGACCAACGAAGAAGATTTATCCAGATTCAAGTATTTCTTTATGGATTTGATTCGAGTGGTTGAAGAAGATCTCACGGCTGGAGATAGCATCTCAAAGATCGATTATTCATTTTGATTTTAATTTGAATAAATTGGATTCGTTGATTGGCGAAGTATACTTGGAAGGTTTTACTTATGGAAACCTAGATCCTGATTGTATGGGCAAGCAGGATTGGTGGGCTATCTTCATATTCCTTAAGTAACTCGAGATCCCCCTAATTGATTCTGTCCAACGGGTAGATTGGAAGAACTCCTTTGGAAGGTGCCAACGGTTACGAAGGCATGGAGGAGTATATAAGGAAGATGCTCTAGTTATTTGAGAGTGCGCGAGATAGATAAATTCCAAAGTCTGAAGCTTCTTGTTCTTTGTCAATTCAATTGTTGAGTGTAAACTTGTACTCAAAAGAGAGTTTATACTTTTGTGAAGCCTTGAGAAAATGTAGTAGAGTCTCTACACTGTGGAATCAAGGAAGTGATATTGTAATGACTCTTTTGATTCATAGTGGAATCCAGCCGGTGGGCTGTCAGTGCAGGAGAGTGGACGTAGGCTTGGATTAAGCCGAACCACTACAAACCTTGTGTTCTTATTCTCTTCCCTAAACTCTTTTACTTTGATCGTAACTCTATTTTATTGTTAGAGTCTAATTTACATTTGAAAGTCTATTGCTGAACAGACTTGAGCTAAAGTCATAGTTTCTGATTTACTTAACAAATATTTGTTTTCGCACCTATTCACCCCTTCTAAGTGCTCTTACTAGCGTTTACAATTAGTATCAGAGCCTGTGTACTCATTTAAAGTGAAGTGTTTTTACTTCAGAGTTAACGATCCATGGCTAGTATGTTAGCTTCAGGTCTGGTTGAAGGGCAAAGCAACACAAGACCGCCTTATTTTGATGGAAAGGATTCTAGCATATGGAAAAACAAGATGAAGGCATTCCTATGATCTAAAGATCCTATGGAATGGGACGTGGTAGACAAAGGAATCACTCCTAAAGCTACAACAGTCTCAGAAAGAGAAAAGGAAGCTGTTGAGTCTAGCGGGATGACTCAAGAAGAGATAACCAAGAGACAAGCTCTCGATGCAAAAGCAATTTATTCCTTATATTGTGCATTATCTCCTACCGAATATAACAGAATATCTTCTTGTGAAACAGCTAAAGAAGTCCGGGATAGGTTGAACATCACCTATGAAGGAACCGATCGAGTGAAAGAAACCAGAATCAATATTCCCGCTCGGTCAATACGAGGCCTTCAAGATGAAACCAGGAGAATCTATCACCGACATGTTTAGTCGTTTTACGAAATCGTGAATGGTCTTGAGTATCAAGGTCAACCAATCTCTCGGACCCATCAAGTTTAACAAACTGCTGCGTGGACTTTCCAAAGATTGGAATCACGTAAAGACCTCAATAAGGGAGACTCAAAGAATCATGCCACTTTCTATTGACGAATTGGTTGGCACTCTTCAGTCTTATGAAGTAGAGCAAAACAACGAAGATGAAGATCCCAAAGGTAAAAAATCTATTGCTTTAAAATCTAACGATGACTCTAATGTTACAGATTCTGAAAATGATATGGACGATGAAGAGCTTGCTCTTATGATAAGAAAGTTCAGAAAACTGAACAAAAAGGGAAGAAAATTCAATTGGAAGAAACAAAGCTCTCAAAAGTTTCAAAACAAATCAGCAGAGGATGATGAATCCAATAAAGATGTGATTTGTTTTGAATGCAAGAAAAAGGGACACATCGACCCAACTGTCCCTTACTAAAGAAAAAGAAAGGAAAAGCTGAGAAATACATAAAGGTTCTCAAAGCAGAAACTTGGAGTGATACCGAATGCGAAGAGAGTGATGATGACTATGCCAATATTTGTCTAATGGCACAATCAAAATCAAATTCAGACTCTGAGACAGACTCAGACTCAGACTCAGACTTAGACTCAGACAGTGAAATCAAGGTAAGTAATTTTAAGATTCCTACTAAAGTCTCTAATTATATTGATGAACTGTGTCTTAGTCTCAAAACCTCTCTCAAGAGGATTTCCGAACTAAAAAGGAAAAATTCTGCATTGAAGCAACAGGAGACTGTTTGGAAAGAAAATGTCGAAAATTTAGCTAAAAGTATCATTACCTTGAAAGAAAATGCAGACTCTCTTTCTAAAGAAAATGAACTTTTCAAAAATGATATTTCAAGTATCTCAAAAAGGTTTTCTACAGGATCTGAGAAATTGGAAAAGATTCTTTTAGCACAAAGACCCTACTTTAACAAATCAGGCTTGGGAATGACTGCTGAAACCATTCCTCTAATTGATTTTCCAAAAGTAAAGGAAAGAATCAAACAGAGACCTACAAAAGAACTTTATAGAAATCATTTTCAAAAAGTCTTTGTAAAATCTGTAGGGCGCAGCGCTCTTAAATGTTCTAAGTGTAATAGCTCAGAACATTTTGAGAAAGAATGTCCTGTGGTTTGGAAACCTGTTAAGAAGGCTTGGGCAAAGACCGTATATTGCATTAACTCCATTGGACCCAAGAAAATATGGGTACCAAAGAAAGCTTGAGTTTTCTTTTTAAATGCAGGTCACTATCAAGAAAAAGGTCAAATGGTACTTGGATAGTGGATGCTCAAGACATATGATAGGAGACTCAAGTTGTTTCATAAAGCTTATGCAAGTTAATGGTGGAAAAGTTTTATTTGGAGGAAATAGTAAAGGCAGAATTGTCGGATGTGGAACAGTAAAGATTAGAAGTCTCACAATCAGCAATGTTTCTTTAGTAAAAGGACTTAACTACAACTTGCTGAGTATCAACCAACTGTGCGATACAGGTTTCAAAATTAACTTTCAAGAAGGAATATGTTTAGAAACCAGCAAAGACTCCTCTCACACTTTCACAGGACGAAGACATAGGAACATTTATCTTCTGGACATCAAACCAGAAAAATCCCAATGTCTAATTTCAATTCAAGAGGAAGCTAATCTTTGGCATAGGAAACTTGGCCACATCAACATGAAGCAAATAGCCAAAATCTCTACAAAGAAACTTGTTCGTGGACTACCAAATATGACATACCAAAAATCCGATCTTTGCACACCATGCGTGTTGGGAAAACAGGTCAGAAGTTCTTTCAAACCAATAAATAAAGTTTCCACTAATCGTGTTCTGCAACTCTTGCATATGGATCTTTTTGGACCAACCAGAACTCAGAGCATTGGTGGTAAGAAGTATTGCCTAGTAATAGTAGATGATTTCTCACGATTTACTTGGGTATATTTCTTGGCAAGTAAGTCTGAAACTTTCTCTTATTTTATAAAGTTTGCTAAGAAAGTACATAATGAGAAGGGGTATGTTATTTCTTGTATACGACGGATCATGGAGGTGAGTTTGAAAATCAAGATTTTGCTAAATTCGTGATGAATCTGGTTTTCAGCATGTGTTCTCCTCTCCGTACACTCCAGAACAAAATGGAGTTGTGGAAAGGAAGAATAGATCACTGCAAGAAATGGCTAGAACTCTTTTAATTGAAAGCAACATTTCTTCTCGTTTTTGGGCTGAAGCAGTTTCTATATCATGTTGTATTATTAATAGAGTTTTCTTAAGACATATTTTGGAGAAAACTCCCTATGAATTGTTCAAAGGTAAGAAACCAATTGTTTCATATTTTCATGTGTTTGGTTGCAAATGTTTTATATTGAAAAATGCAAATGATCGAATTGGTAAGTTTGAAGAAAAATCGATGAAGGTATTTTCCTTGGATATTCAACCACCAAAGCAAAGCTTACGAGTTTACAACAAAAAGACTCAAACAGTGGAGGAATCAATGAATGTTAAATTTCAAGACTTCATACAAATTCAATCGATCCAGACTCAACCTGAAGAATCGGGAACTCGCTCCGAGACTCTACAAAGTCTAAACCCCGGAAGCGGCTCGGACTTGGAAGATCAACAAAGAACAAACGTTGAAGA
This sequence comes from Eucalyptus tenuipes, assembly GCA_014182365.1. Taxonomy (NCBI): domain Eukaryota; kingdom Viridiplantae; phylum Streptophyta; class Magnoliopsida; order Myrtales; family Myrtaceae; genus Eucalyptus; species Eucalyptus tenuipes. Next base: position 21,366,704 of record CM024538.1, on the reverse strand, counting down.
ATCGGATGAAGAGAAAGATCGGGTCTGTCAGACCAACCAAAGAATCTGGAAGCACAAGTCTAGTCACCCCAAAGAACTCATAATTGGCAACATTAATGAAGGAATCCGTACAAGATCCAAAAGGCATGAAGAGTCTAGTCTTTGTGGCACTTATTTGAAATAGAACCCAAGAGCATAGAAGAAGCTTTAACCGATGAAAGTTGGATTGAAGCTATGCAAGAAAAACTTAGGCAATTCAAAGCATTAACGATGTCGGGAATTGACTCCTAAACCAAAAGGTAAATCTGTTATTGGAGCTAAATGGGTTTTCAGGAACAAGATGGACGAAAAAGGAAAAGTTATAAGGAACAAAGCAAGACTCGTAGCCAAAGGATATACGCAAGAAGAAGGGATAGACTATGATGAGACTTACGCACCAGTAGCAAGGTTAGAAGCAATTAGATTATTACTTGTTTTTGCTTGTTATAAGAAATTCAGGTTATTCCAAATGGACGTTAAAAGTGCATTCTTAAATGGATTTATCCAAGAGGAAGTCTATGTGGAACAACCTCCCAGATTTGAAGACCCAAGGAAGCCAGACTCTGTATTTAGATTGAAAAAGGCGCTACATGGATTAAAGCAAGCACCTCGAGCTTGGTACGACATGTTAAGTAAGTTTTTAATCCAAAATGGTTTTGTTAAAAGTAAGGTAGACACTACCTTGTTTATTAAAAAAGAAAATAAAAACTTTTTACTTGTACAAATCTATGTTGATGATATTATCTTTGGATCACCTAACGAAAATCTGTGCAAGAAATTTTCTAAGTCTATGCAGGATGAATTTGAGATGAGCATGATGGGTGAACTATCCTTTTTCCTTGGACTATAAGTAAAACAATTGAAGGAAGGGACTTTCATTCACCAAGAAAAATATGCTAAAGATCTTGTTAAAAAGTTCGGTTTGGAGAATTGCAAGAAGATCGATATATCAATGTCTAGTTCTTCGAAGTTGGACAAAGATGAAGGAGGAAAGAAAATTGACCGAAGCTATACGGGAGTATCATTGGTTCACTTATTTATCTTACTGCTTCTAGACCTGACATTTTGTTTAGTGTATGAATTTGTGCCAGATTTCAATCTGATCCCAAAGAATCTCATCTAAGTGCTGCAAAACACATCATCAAATACGTTGCAACAACCTCTAAATTTGGTCTCTAGTATCCTAAAGAAGGAGATCTTACCCTCCTTGGATACTCAGACGCAGACCTAGCAAGATGCAGAGTTGATAAAAAGAGCACCTCAGGCACCTGTCAATTGCTTGGGAACAGGGGGACGGTATCTTGGTTTTCGAGGAAGCAAAGCACGTAGCTCTTTCAACAACGAAGCGAGAATATGTGGCTCTTGGAAGTTGTTGTTCTCAAATTTTATGGATAAAACAACAGCTGAGAGACTTTGGAATCGAAGACTCATGCACTGAGATCAAATGTGACAATACCAGCACAATTAATCTCACCAAGAATCCAATTCTTCATTCAAGAGCAAAGCATATAAAGATTCGACATCATTTTATTAGAGACCATATTCAAAACGGAGAAGTATTGATTCAATTCATTGACTCAAAGAATCAGCTGGCGGACATCTTTACTAAGCCACTGGAGAAAAGCCAATTTGAGTCTATTCGTTCCAGACTTAATATCTTAAAGTTTGAAGAAGTTCAGACTTAAGGACTAAAGTCTAAGGATGCTTAGACTCAGGAAATCAAGATCTACTACTGTAAGTTATTTCTATTTTGGAAATTTATCTTTTGGAGAAAATCTCGAAAAGGTACGTTCATCTATTAATCTGTAATTGATTGATGTTATCTTTCCAAATTTTCGGAATTATATCAATCATTCCTTTTCGAAAAAAGAGTTATCTTTTTTACGTTATATATTTTTCAAAAGGCAGTTATTTTTTAAAAGGTATTTTTATTTTCCTTTTACGACGATTCGTATAACTGTTTCGATCGCCTTATATACCGATCGTCTTCCTCTCAAACCCTAGAAGCACGAACTTCACTTTCTCACTTTTACTCTCTAGTTTAATCTCAAAGTCTTCACCTTTCTCGCGAATCGAGTTTGGAATCTCCTAAAGAGGCGTGATAATGGCTTCCCAAAGAAAGTCCTCAAGAATCGCAAGCAGGGGACCACCGCCTTTGCGTGAGGGTCCTACGCATTTTGACCTCATCGAGGAAGAAGAATCTCCTAGACAACAGCAGAGCCCACAACATTCTCAACCGCGCCGCTCTTCTCAGGCTAGACCACAACAGCAAGCGGAGGAAGAAATCGTCGTGGATGCCGCACCTGTAAGGTCTCAAAAGCCCGCTTTTACCTACAAACTGTACTCTGCTTTAAAAGAAGGAGGCTCCACTTTGAGTTTCATTGATGAATTTCTGGTAGAAAATGGGTACAGGAATGAAACCCATTTTTTGCACACAATGGAACGCTTGGGAATCGCTCCTGCGGGCTCAGCAGATAGAGCCTTTGCGAATATTCCAAGTGATCTACGTGTTGGTGGACATAATCAACCCGAAGGAAATGATGATGAAAAAATGTTCACTAATTTCAAGTCTAGAATGGGTATTGCTGCAAATGTTAGAAGCAACAGAACAGATCTATTTCGTTCTAAGGAACACAAGCAACTTTACACTAAGTTGCTGAAGCGAGGGGTGATGAACCCAAGGAGTGTAGACTTTGATTTTCTCAACTCTCTGAATGTGAACTTGCGGGAAAAATTCGCCTTACTTCAACTTGATAGATTTTGCTCTGAGACGACAGTGGCTCATCCAGAGCTTACTGCTTATTTCTATTCAAATCTAAGCTTTTTGGATGCGAATAGATTCTCGTTCAGTGTTAGAGATCGGGATTATGTGGTTGACATGGACACTTTGGCCGATGTGATTGGAGTGGAAAAATGAGAGTTTCAATCAATTGGTGTGTCTGTTGACCGTGCAACGGTGGAGCTCGTTCGAGATGGGATGGCCGAAGGTCGAATTTCGTATGTGAGGTTGAATGCCTCAAATGTCTTGCTTCATAAGATTGTAATCAACTGTCTGAGACCCAAATCGACTTCAAAGACTGATGTTTCAAATTTAGAAGCAATGCGATGTATGCCATCAACGCGGCAAAAAGTTCTCTCTCGCCACACACTATAATGTTTCACATGTACAGATCGGTGGTAAAGGACAAGGGCCAACTTCCTTACTCAAGCACTTGTTTCTAAGTCGTTCAGACATCTCAACATTCAGCCTCCCAATATTCTTTGTGTTCGATTGTGTGATCAAATGGTGGTGGGACTGAAAATGGTTTCCAAAATGCGTCTGAAAGAGCTAAACAAAGCTTTGGAGCGATTCAAGGAGAAAACTCCTGTCAAGACTCATCAAGTCTCTTCGGCTGCAAAAAGAAAGGGAAAGGAGCCCATGACAGCTCCATCCAAGAAAAGAAGAGTCCTCATCTTGGAGGATGAAGAAGATGAGGAAGATGTAACCATCTCAACTCTTGCATTAAGCAATCTTCAACATTCTGTTCCAGACACAGAGGAGAGAGAAGATCAAGACAGAGAAGAGGAAAAACAGAGGGATGAAGAGAGGGCATCACTGAGGAAAGAGGCAGAGGAAGAAAGAACTTCAGAAGAAGAGGAGCAAGGAGAACCGTAGCATCATGTCACTGACGAGGAGACAGAGCATGAGTAATACTTCTCTCCACCTGAAGGCACTGAAACAGGGGGAGTTGCTGAGAAAAGAGGTACTTCTTCAAATGCTTTTGCTAGTGAAGATGTTAGTCGCTCACCTGCAGATCCAGAAGATGTTTATGCATCCCAATTTCCTAAGGAATGTCATGAGGTTTCTTCTCCAAATCTGGATACTTATGCTCAGATGCCATCTTCTGCAAATACTCCTCAAATTGATTTTGCTTAGGCAAGCACTCAGACTGATAACTCAGCAGACTTTCGACGAGTGCTTGACATTCTTATGGAAATGCGAGATCAGATCTATGCACTGGATATGAAGTTCAGAATCTGCGGAATGCCAGTCAAGCCTCTTCAGGTTCTTTACATGATCAAATATAGACTCTTACTCTTCAAGTTCAAGCCACTGCCAAGAGTCACTAGGTAGAACAGCTGAAGGAGGATTTGAAAAAGTTGGAAGACACTGTCCAGACGATGGGAGATTTCCAACTTGTTCGCATTTCAAGACAATCCTAACTTCATTCTCTTTTCATTTCTTCCTTTTTAATGTTGACAAAAAGGGGGAGAAGCTGCATGCAGATTTGATTCAGATTTGATTCATTCGAATTTGACTTCTGTTTTATTCGACTTTACTTTTGTCTGGTTGTGACTGATTTGAATTTGTTTGGATTAATGCTTGGATTTGGATTGACTGTTTAATGCTTGCTTGCAATACTTTAAGTGTTGGTAAAGATAGTTATTTATGCAAGACTAACACATTTTCTGTGGATGCAGATTCAATACTATCTTTATCCATTTATGAGATATCCATGTTTGCTTAAGTATTGTCTTGCAGGTCAAAATGTCCAAATCTGTAGGAAAGTTTTGTCACCATCAAAAAGGGGGAGATTGTTAGAGAAAACTTCCTTATTTGTTTTGATGTCCACAAAACGTTTTCATCAGTCTAGTCTAAAGACTTGCAGACTCACTCGACAAAGTCTGAAGACCCGCAGACTCTTCTATCAAAGTCTGAAGATCGTTAGACTCAAGATATAAAGTCTACCCTCATTGACAGTTTCTAGACCGACGAAGAAGATTTATCCAGATTCAAGTATTTCTTTATGGATTTGATTCGAGCGGTTGAAGAAAATCTCACGGCTGGAGATAGCATCTCAAAGATCGATTATTCATTTTGATTTTAATTTGAATAAATTAGATTCGTTGATTGGCGAAGTATACTTGGAAGGTTCTACTTATGGAAACCTAGATCCTGATTGTATGGGCGAGTAGGATTGGTGGGCTATCTTCATATTCCTTAAGTAACTCGAGATCTCCCTGATTGATTATGTCCAACGGGTAGATTGGAAGAACTCCTTTGGAAGGTGCCAACGGTTATGAAGGCATGGAGGAGTATATAAGGAAGATGTTCTGGTTATTTGAGAGTGCGCGAGATAGATAAATTCCAAAGTTTGAAGATTCTTGTTATTTGTCAATTCAATTGTTGAGCGTAAACTTGTACTCAAAAGAGAGTTTATACTTTTGTGAAGCCTTGAGGAAATGTAGTAGAGTCTCTACACTGTGGAATCAAGGAAATGATACGTAACGACTCTTTTGATTCATAGTGGAATCCAGTAGGTGGGCTGTCGGTGCGGGAGAGTGGATGTAGGCTTGGATTAAGCCGAACCACTATAAACCTTGTGTTCTTATTCTCTTCCCTAAACTCTTTTACTTTGATCGTAACTCTATTTTATTGTTAGAGTCTAATTTACATTTGAAAGTCTATTGCTGAACAGACTTGAGCTAAAGTCATAGTTTCTGATTTACTTAGCAAAAATTTGTTTTCGCACCTATTCACCCCCTCTAGGTGCTCGTACTAGCGTTTACAAGTTGGAGATGAAAAGTTGTAAAAATTTGATGTACTTGTGGCAAGATAGAGATGCAATTCAGAATCTCACTTGTCTGAAAAGCTTAGTTGTCAAAAGTTGTCCTGAATTGATTTCATTTTCAGTTGGAGAAGGAGATATAGAGTTGTCTAGCAAATTGGAGACCGTGGACTATTGCATCAATTTGGAGAAGTACCCAAGCGAGATTTACACCCTCTCCTCTCTTCAGGACTTGACCGTCAAGAGGTGTCCAAAACTCGTGTCCTTCCCGAGAACGGGTATGTTGGCGTCAGTGATATCATTAAATATAAAATATTGCAAGATGTTGCCATCTTTACCCGAAGGATTAATTGTTCATATGGATGAACCAAGCAACATCACCAATAATCACGGTGACATGACGTCTTGTTTGCAAGAATTAAAAATTCAGGGATGCGATTCTCTACTAGCCTCTCCATTCAGCGAGAGTAGATATTTATCTATGACTCTCGAGACACTTGAAATTTATGGTTGTAGGGGAGTGGAGTCGCTTGCGGAGATACCTGTAGACCGTCTTCAATCACTTCAATGGATCAATATTGACTTTTGCGAGAACTTGAGAAGCTTACCACAGGGGCTGCACACACTTTCCCATCTCACTGACTTGTGGTTGTCGAAGTGTTCAACACTGGAGCTAGAGTGCTTCCCTCCTCTTCCTCCTGGCATCTCGAGGTTTGGTCTTTGGGATTGTCCGAAGATAAAATCGTTACCTAATAAGTTGCATCAACTGACAAGTCTTCAATATCTATCAATTTGGGAATGTGAGAGATTGACGCGCTTTCCCGAGGGAGGATTGCCACCCCAGCTAGAGACACTTTGGGTACGTCAATGCAAGAATATGAAGCAGCCAGTGAGGGAGTGGCTTACCCCCCTCACCTCCCTTGAAAATCTGTTCATGGATGGCAGCATGGGAGGAGTGGGAGAGGAGGAGGATCTTGTGCTTCAACTTCCTTCCTCTCTGCTTCGTCTCACAATCGAAGGAATGGGGAAAGTGGAAAGACTGTCCAGCAGTCTCCCTCCCTCTCTCTAGACCTTAAAGATCGAGGATTGCCCGAAGCTAAGGGAGTTGCCCCGGGATGGCCTCCCTTCCTCCCTAGAAGAACTCTGGATCAAAAGATGTGGGATTCTGGAGGAGCGATGTAGGAAAGGGACCGGCTACTATTGGCCCATCATCCGCGAAATCCCAAAAGTTAGATTGTGTATTAGTGACTCTTCTAATTCAATTACTTGAAAAAAGGGATTCGGACTCTAAAGATTCTACATGGAAGAGATTAGGTCTGAGCCTTTGCGCACTCGACTCACAAAGAGCTCCACTGAGTGGCAGCCGTGAGAGCACTCATCCCAGGAAAACCGACCTCCCCACGAGCCAGCGCCCCTTTCCTCGGTGGCGCCACCCGCCCAAAGCACCGAGCTGCCGCGCCCGCCGCAGCAGACCCTTGAGGCCGCCCCCTCTAAGAAGGAGGAGAACGTCTAACCTTGACGAGACCTTAATTCCTCGTGGATCGTTCCGGACCTGCTACTGCCGCACCTGCAATCATCCGTATTTCCGAAGGTAAAGCTACTTTGTGCTTTTCCTTATTTGAAATCTTGTTCGACGCTTTTCGCGGGGTTCTCTTCTCCTCTGCTCAAAGGCGCTTTCTTTACTTGAAATTAGACTTCGTCCGACGTGAGTCAGTAGTTAGCTGCATTTCCTCAGTTAAACACGGCTTGTAGATTGATCTCAGTAGTCTGAACAAGCGACGGTTTCTCTAAATATTCATCCTTCCTTTTAGCTTCCATTGAATTTTACAGTGGGCTAATTATTTTTCAACCTTTTAGTTCATGGGCATAGTCCGTAAACCTTTCCTTCACCATCGCCTCGCCAGTATCGAGTCTAGGAGGAGGAGAGGACGCTGAAGCGTGGGGACCCGGGATGTGAGATTGCCCCTCGTTGCAGAGAAGTAGGGGAGATGCCACTGTTCTTAAGATCTTGACTTTTAATAGAAACTCTTTCCATGATTAGAGTTGGTTCTCAAATTACTCACGGGAGAATAGAGGTATGTATATATGTTCTCTTTCCGTGTTCATTCAAAGTGTCCATTTTTCCCCCTGATGTTTCAATCCGCAAGACAAATCTCAAAAATCATAAATAAATAGCAAAAGACAAGTTTGAACATGTTTGAAAGTCGCATTGCATTGAAAAAGTGTAACTCCAAACTTCTGATGGATAGAGCAAGTTGGCAGTTGGATGCTTTCGATTCTCTTTCCAGTTTTAGTTTGGAAACTCCATTTGAACATGTTAAGTTTGTGGGATGTACCTGACTTCTGTCCCTTATATTTTTTATTCTAATATACAGAAATTACTCTTGCAGCATTCAGTAGAAGTGGAAGGAACTCGGTATCGACTTTCTGTCTCAATTTGACGATACACAGTACCATCCCCACACAAGCAATCGTCTTATTTCTAAGCATCCTATGACGCACATCGAGATCTGTGGGCGAAATAGATTTATTGTGCCTTAAACCTTCCATCCAACATTTTACTCACGATCCAAGATTAAGGAATGGTTTAGTCGGTTTGAGTACAGACACAAATGAAGGCATTTCGCGTCCTAGATAGCACTCAATGATCTGGATAGCACTCAATGAAATCATTGCACATTGTTCGTTTTGATGACTATTCATATGCTGCTTCATGGAATCAAAGACGCATAGCCCTGGAGTCGCTGGTTGGAAAAGTTTAAAGGTGAGTAGATTTGTTTATACTTTATCTTTTGACCGGCTACTTAGGAGGCAAGTAATGATCATGGTAAATTATTAGAATGCAGAAAGAATCTCTTCTGAAGGATTAGTAAATTGTTCGCATTCTACTTGTTTGGTTGCATTTCCAACAAATTGTCTGCATTCTACTTGTTCATTTCTAGCATTGTCAAAGCACATGTCAATAGTTCAAATTTCTTGTCTGTTATGTCGCTTGTTATCATTTCCCTAGTTATCCCATTGACGTGATTACGTCCACATCCTGTCTCGTGTGTATAAGGGATCAGTTCTATGCAAGGGGAGTGTTAAGTCATACGTTGCATTTGTCTAACATGCAGCAGTAAAATCAAACAGCATGACAAATCAGCTAACCCTATTTTTTTGTTTGGTTCTTTCTTCTAGTGTTTTTGGGTGGTCTGCAAGACAAGGATTATAAGCATCGAATTACAACAAGATCTAAAGTTTGGACAGTTAAAAGCCACTCATATGCCAGGGTCAGCTTATCAAATCTGTTTTTAATAGTATGGTTAACGATTAGGGTCAACTCTTTTTGTTGTCCAAGAAAGTTTTTGAAATGGTTGAGCGAAAGTGTAGAGCTTTCCTTTGGAAGGGAGATCCTGATGCTAAAGAGGGAGCAAAAGTTAAGTGGGACACTGTCTGTCCCCCTAAGCAATTTGGAGGCCTTGGCATTCGAAGACTGGATTTATGAGATCTTGCTTGTATCGAATCCAGCTTGTATTATAAATTTTCTGTGGAGTATTTCATTGAGGTTTATTCTTCATGTTTTGCTTAGCTCTATAGCTATTATCTTGACTGTAAACCCGATGCTACTTATGCTTGGAAGAATTTCTTAAAAGTCAGGAATATTTTGAAACCTGGTATTATACAAATAGTGGGTAGTGGAGATCATGTCTCTTTGGTATGAATTGCAGCATCATGCCAGGGTCTTGCTGGAATCATTCTCAAGGAGAATAAGTTACGACTCTTCTCTTCTACTGCAGGCCAAAGGATTGGCTGTAATTCGTTACTCTCATTGGAAATGGTTTGTTGCTAGGTCTGAAGAGTTGGTTACCATCCAAGTTGCAGTTTGTGGTATGATTTTTCCTAGTTCCTTGGCTGCAGACAAAGTTGTATGCACGGCTTCTTCAAATGGTTGCCTTAATTCTTTTGTTGCTTGGGATATTGTCAAAAATAAGAATGCTGATGTTGACCGGCACCAACTTGGGTGGTTCTCCCCTAATGTGTCAAGATTTGGCTTTTTTTGTTTGAGTAACATGATAAACTTCCCACTTTTGAGAGGATTAACAGTTAATTTGTTGAGAGTGCTAGATCTCCTCATTTGTCCTCATTTATATAGTTTGATAAGATTGTTAGTAAAAGTAAGCTCTTCGATTAGCAGGTTAGTTAAGCAGCCAGTGTCTGTTGATTGATTCGAATCTTCTTCTTTCTGCATGTGCCATGAGAAAGGAATGGCGCTTTCACCGGACAAAGTTTGAGTGTGGCTTCGACCAAGTTTAACGATCTGCAGAATGGATGACTCATGGACAATACTTGCGTGTTTGGTGTGGAGGTCTCGTGACGAGGAAAAAGAGCACTGACAGAGGAGAGAATCTGTTGATGGTAAAGGACACGATCAGTCAGAAGCACACGTGGGAGGTCAACAACTTCTTGAAATTGGACAAGGAATTCTCCGAGTCGAAAGTATTCGTGGCCGGGAACGAGAAATGGTATTGCTCTCAACTTTCCTAATATAGGCGTGTGCTAGATAATTGATGTTAATCTCCTCTGCTCACTTGATATGTTCCTAACTGATTATGAAGAACAATGAACTATCTTGACAAGTATTTCTCGAGGAGTTTCTTCGATCAGTCTTCTAATTGATGGTTTATAAACATGGACATTACACACATTCATTTTAATAAAATTTTCATATTGGTGATATCTATAATCTTAACCCAACAATGAGATGCATGTTTCTCTCGCTGGAGATGGAACTACAACTCTGAAAAAATCCTCACCAAGTTCAGTCATATGTCCTTCCAGGAAGGAATAGGATTGTGCATTTTATCAAGTGACTCACTTTATTCTTCCATTAACGTTGTGAAGACTAGCAAACAAGAATACATTGATTAATCTGAAATGTGGTGTTTTACATTCATTCAGGAAAATATAACTCTATCCGGCTGGAATGGTAACCGGACTCGGAACTTGCATCTCTCAAGAAAACAAGCTACGAGGGATTGAATTCTTGTTCTGGACATGGTAAACGCTCTCTGTGATGCAGCTAATCACTGGTTCAGCCTCTCTGAGCCAGGAGTCCAGTTGCGGGAGACTCATGTTTCATGCCAACTTCTATGATCCGAACACAGGCACTTTGGTGGAGGACACTTGTGTGGTCAAAGCAGAGGTCACTGTCCTCGGCGTAGTGGATGCGGTTTGAAGTCGCTATTCTGCTGACAATCACGCTATCACTCAGTAGTATTGCTGTGAATATGCTAATTTCAGCTCTGATATGACACAGATTAATTTCCAGGTCCTGGTTTGCAAACCCGTCCAGTAAAACTGAACCCTGATCTGAAAGATATGCATCAAAGCATGCATTTTTCTTCTCTTCACTCCGTAAAATCTTAACTACCGCCTGATCTGCAATCTCAGACAGATTATTGTACTTTTCTTGTAATTTTGTTTTAAGTATCATTGTATAAATCAAATCTCTGTCCTGATAAATTATGAACTTGCTATTCGTCAAATCAATTCTTTTTCTTCCCCAGCAGTGTCATTTTGCTCTAATAAGTTTAAGATCTTGTGCTTCAAAATATTGTTCCCAGATACACAATCTTTGCGCCAATTATCTCTGAAAGTCTGATCTTTGTACAAATTCTTGGGCTTGCTTGTGCTTGCGCACAATGGAAACCTGTGATTCTCAGGTGCTTATTTGAATGTTAAAGCCCGAGCTCACGGGCAAACGAGCTAGCTCTCTCCAACCTGCAAGAAACTACGCATTGAATTGATTCCCGCTTTTAGGGGCTGCGTACTGAATATTCTAAGCAACTTCACCTATTCACGGTCTCACCACACTCCCGACAATCTTCAAGTCGAACTTCAACTTGGTTCAACCTTGAATTCGTTCAAACATAGCTGCTTCTTCTTCTTCTTCATTCCATCGCGACAATGTCTTCTATCCATCATGGAATTTCTCAACGAAACAACGAAATTTGTACCCCTGCCTGATATGGTCTATATTCATTTTGTCTGCGATGGATCGGATCTCCGATCTAAGGTGAGGAAGTGTCTCTTTAATCTTCCCTCAAATTTGTTGTCCTTTTATGGAGGGGTGAGAATTATCGCGGCCAGAATGTAGCATCATCTTTTCCATTAATGTTTTGATGGGTACTATTTTTGGCAAAGTTGTATGAAAAAAGGATCGTAAGTCTTAATGATCTTTTCAGCAATATATATAATATATATATATATATATATATATATATATATATATATATTTGATTTGATCTTCAAACTTACACGCCATTTGAGTATTTCTCAAGAACGAATTATGAAACCAGGACTTAAACACGACCTGGAATTGCGTGACATTCCACCCTATATGCCATGCCTACCATTACACAACGCTCCCAACTTCTCTCTCCGGACACAATTCCTTTAAATCAAAGGCAGATTTATTGGCTTGAACGAAAACGAGAGAGAAATGATGAGCTAGCGGCGCCTTTCTTCTTGGCAAATGATCTAGACTCGACTAGCCAACACATGGAAATCAAGCACGTATCGTAACCAGATGGATCAACGGAAATCAACAGTGATCTACAGATTAGGTATTGCTATGATTGACATGGGATTCCTTTATGGGAGGATGAAAGGGAAAAATCTCTAAGCCCATAACAATTTCAAGCCAAGTGGGCCAACTATGGAATGCCAAAACAGAAGGTCCTTCCAGAACAAGGGCTGGAAGATCATAAATTGATACAAATATTTTACGGTTAATATTACGAAAAACTCCAAATTGATTAATTTATCTCAAATTAATTTTTTGACCACTAAAAACTCAAGTCGGTACAAATTGTGATAAATTTACTCTCCATTAGTTTCTGTAAAATTTGATTAATATCACGAAATATCACCAATTAATACACCTGTAACAAATGGACTATAAAACTCCAAACTGATACACCCGTCAATTATCACATGTCATCTAACTCAGTAATTTAATAATAAAATTTAACAGAAACAAACGGAGTGTGGGTTTATCACAAATGTACTAATTTAGAGTTTTTGGTGATCAGAAATATAGGTTTGGGTGAGTTTATCATCGGTGTATTAATTTGAAGTTTTTCTGTAATATTGACCCAATTTTTTAAAGGAGAAGAGCTGCATTGTTTGGAGCTTAATGGGAGACCCATGGAATTAATTATTAACATTGAGGAACCTAATCATGTGCTACTGGCTAGTTTTCGCCCCTCCCCTCTATCTCAAATATTTTCATTTTTGGTACTTCGAAAGTACGGCCCATTTTTTCTAATTTAAGTATATTATCGCGTGCCAAGTGTTATGAAGCTATCCAACTCTCTATGAGGGCAAGCACGCAACCACTGACTTCGGAAAATGGGAAGGCCGGACCCGAGGAACACCATGTTTCTCTTCCCTTCAAAAACTATACGAGGAAAATGTTATATGTATTATGTTGAATCTAGATCTGTAGTATCCAAGAAACTACCACTGATCTACTAAAGATCATTCTTCTTCTTTTTTTTCGTCAAAGAAACATTCCATTCATTACCCAAAGTTATCCAGTAGAGCCTGGTAGAGGCCTCAATACAAAACACAACCCCGAAAGCAAGATGTAAAATTGGAAATCAGATCAACATAGTAGTGCTAGTGATGAGCAAACGCTACCAGAACTGATTTGTCACATTGACAAAGCAAGAAAGCAAACAGCGGCCCATCGTGACAGAAATTGAACTTCAGATCTTAGAGAAAATGGCCTGAGGATCCGCACTGACTAGTGTGTTCAGATATGAAAGGGGGCTATCCACGGCGAGCAAAATAAGATCGGATCCGTCGCCGAGCAGTTGAAAGAGGAATAGATGAAACGAAGGGGTGGAGGAAAGATGAACTCAAGGCAATCTCTTGGGAGAGGGAAGCTCTCACACTGGAGAGAGAAATCAAAGAAAGAAAGAGAGACAGAGAGAAAGAAATACCCTTGGATGAAAACCCCCAATCATGGCTACCGAAGGTGCAAATTTGGCCGGTCGGTGAGTTGAAATCCTATTTTAGGACTTACCCAGTACGAGAAGTGGGGGCCTTCCTTACACCCGATGGATGAGTATTTACTTGCCAAAACCAGATCAGTATAAGCAAATATGTCACGGGTTCACATCATGTTCATAAAGAAATTTGCCCCATCTAGATTGGTTCGCAATTTTGAAACATAAAATTGTGCCCCTTATGGTAGTATTCAGAAAGAGAGGGCTCATGGTATCCGTCTTTTCGTTCCATAATATGCTCTGGAAAAAAAGAAATTAGGACTAGACAAAATCAAATAAGTAACCTGTTGTACAAGTCAAAATTCACCATGCTGATGCATTTTTGGTATGTGATAGCAAAAATGATTATCGTTGGTCACAGATGGAATTCATAATTAAACTTTTTCGCATGAGAGTTATAGAGGATCCTCCAACTAAAAACATGAAATTACCAATACCTTTAGTTTTGCCTAGAGAATTATCAATACATTTGTGGTTAAAAGACATGAACACTTAGGCTACATTTTTTTCGTGAAAAATGAATGATTAGAAAAACATTTTCCTAAAAACAATAAGTTATATTGTATAAAAAATTGTTAATACAAAATATTTTTATTATCATAAACAATTTATATCTAAAGATTTTTGTCGATAATGAATTTTTTTTTTTCGTTCATTCATTTTTATAAGCGATCATTTAAAAAGAAAAAGATGTGTTTCCCAGAACAAGAATAATTTGGAAAATATTTTTTCCAAAAAATAATCGTTTGTTTTTATGGTGAAGGTAATTAATATATTGAAAAGGATCGAGTGAACAAAAGGAAAAAGAAAAAGAAGAAAAAGAACACGGCATCAGAACCCACACTCAAAATAACGGATCATAATGAGTGGAGGGATGCCGGAAAAGCCATAGACGTGGCAACCCACTACCAACTAAGAAAGGAAAGCACGGCATGAACAACCGGCAAACGAAACAAAATGCCTTCAAGTAGGGAAGGAACCATCCTCCGGATTCAGTGAGAATTGCTGCACCAGCTGCACCTGCACCAATTGCACCAACTGCACCAACTGCCTTAATCAAGCCGCACCAGCTGAAAAAGGGGGAATTAACGCTCCCCAGAAAAGATGATCGGGTCAATGCCCCATCTCCACTACAACCTTCTATTCCTGATGTTATCTTCAACATTCCTAACAGTGATCGCCTTATCTCTGACCACTTTAAAGAGATGATTCTTCATAGCCGGGATAGAAAGAGCTTGTTCTCGGAAGAGAATACTGTTCCTGTTGTTCCAAATAATATGACATAGCGCTCCAAAGGAGAAGCGGGCTATGCACTTATAAAACTCCTTTCCCATAAGCATGGTGATGGCCCATTGGAGATTATCCTCCCACGCCCTGTTACGCCAAGGCAGATTGCATTTGGTCGCCCAAAAGAAGGCAACCCTGGCTGTGACACGACACCCAAAAAATAGATGGTCAATAGAGTCCGGTACATCATTGCATAAGGCACAAGCACCACTATCTATTCTACCATGCGACAATAAAAGTGTCTAGGTGGGTAGCCTGCGTTTAGCTATAAGCCAAAGGTTTACTTGATACCGTGGTGTAATTTGGTTGTTCCAGACGAACGTATGCCAAAAGACATGAGTCCTCTTCCGCCTGAAGGTCTCCCAAGCCGTCGCAACAATGAAGCAATGAATTCTCCCTCCAGCCAAAACAATCTGAATTCTGAGAGAGACTCGGGAGGGGATGATCCCAAGACTCAAGCACCAACTTGAGAGGTTGCCCAACATCAGAGAAGAGATCAGCCATTGTTGCCTACCTAGAAAGCCCTGAACTGTATTTGAACGAGTCCGAAAAAATTAAGTTCAAGGGGCCCCTAGGGTGCTAGTTGTCAAACCATTAGGAGGTAGATAGGCCGTCTCCACTCCTCCGTCTCCAATCCTCCAATAGAAGGCATTGCAAACCTCACTTCTGAGGGATAGGATTTTTTTCCAAACCCAAGAACAGCAGGTGGGTTTCTTAGCAACCCAAAAAATAATCGTTTGTATTATTTGAAATAAATATTTAGTGAAAATCTTTTAATTTTCGAAAACAATACATGTCTAGACATTATTGTTGACCATGAAAGTATTTTTAGTAGATTTATCTTTGTAAGTGATAAAAGTGATAGTTTTTTAAAAATATTTCAGATCATTCATTTTCCGCGAAACAAATGCATCCTTATATTCGATGTAGGAGTACACTTTATGTTGAGTTGAATCCACTTAGTTCTGGAAAAAATTAATTGTTACTTGCAAAAATTTTGAGTAAAAAAATCAAAGCTACCACATCAAATTTTATATTTACCTTAAACAAGGACCTTATGTAGACATTTGATTTTACATGTATTTACGAATTCTAGGACTTGATTATGTTATTGGAAGTTTCATGACTTGATTGCATATTGAGAAATAATTAGTACTTCTATTGTACTTATCTTTTGGATGTGCAAATGCACATACTGAATATCTCGTTTTTATGTATGATCATGCCATGGCTAGCAAGAAGAGAAATCAGGGAAAGGATCTAAACTTTCTCTTCCGTGCTAGTGTTTTTGGCTTTCACGCTTCTTCAGTGGAATCAGGGCAAGGACTGGATACTATCCCTATAACCAAAAGGAAACTATCTTTAAGCAAAGCATAACGGTACTGTAAAGCAACTATAAAAAGGCTAGCAACAAATTGCATATGCAAGCCAACAAATTTCACGGATCCTCTCATCGGTCTCTTCACTTTGCAAATGGCTAATCCTGAATTTGATGATCTACAGGGTATGCGACTCTCTCTCTCTCTCTCTCTCTCTCTCTCTCTCGCGTAATTTGTACAAAAGAACGTCGAAAATGTGCCTCGCAGTCATCGATCTTTTGCCTTGTGTCTCATTTGCAGGAGTAGAGAGAATGGTGTCAGCAATTCCGCCAGCTCAGTATGTCGTCAAAATACAATCCTACTCATCTCTCTCAAAGAACTCAGTGGGCAAGTATGAGTCGGGGGTCTTCGAAGCTGGAGGCTACAAATGGTGACAATCCTTCACTTCTCCCATCCGCATAATTTATTTACCGATCTTTCTGGGTTTATTGGGACTGTGATTCTCCTTTCTTTCTTATTTTCAAAGGAAGCTGGTTCTTTACCCGAATGGGAACAAGAGCAAGAACGTGAAAGATCAAGTTTCGCTTTACCTGTCGATGGTAGAAACAAGCTCACTCCCCTCAGATTGGGAAGTTCATGCTCTGGTCAGATTCTTTCTGCGTGACCAGGATAAAGACAACTACTTGATAATCCAAGGTATAGCTTCAAACCAGATATTATCTCATCACTTTCTCATCTATTTATACTCTTCAATAGTTGTGCCACACGGTTAACATGCACTCTCCTAATGCATGCGTGATCAAGCAACATACCATCTCCTTTATACCAAGTTACTGAACATAATTATAAATCAATGGTCAGTAGAATGAATATTGAGTAAATGAGGTCCTCTGAAGAAAAGCGTCTTCTTTTTGGGATGGCTACCCTACTTCCCAAATAAGGGAGAAAAATACTGAATTAAGTATGAGAGAATAGGAACACTCTATTCCTTTTCATGCTTTGAGTCAATTCAGTGTATCCATGTAAGTATACTCTTAATGGGTGTGAGCAATTAACCAATGAAAGTTCATGGTAGATAAGCAGCGAGAATTGGTGGATTGATTCAATTCTTGTCCTTCCTGCAGATGCCATGAGAAAGGAATGGCACTTTCACGGGATGAAGCTCGAATGTGGATTCGACCAATTCATTCCTCTGAAGACGCTTAACGATGCGCGGAATGGATATCTCATGGACGATACTTGCGTCTTCGGTGCGGAAGTCTCTGTTACAAAGGAAAAGAGCACCGGCCAAGGAGAGAACCTGTTGATGATAAAGGGCGCGATCAGTCAGAAGCATGTGTGGAAGGTCGACAACTTCTGGAAATTGGACAAGGAATTCTACGACTCGAAAGTATTCATGGCCGGAAACCATAAATGGTATCGCTCTCAACCTTCATCATATAGGCATGCGGCTAAAAATTGGTTGTTAACCTCCTCTGCTCCCTTGACTTGTGAAATGCTGCTACACTGAACATGGAGAGAGATGAACTTTCTTGACTAATGTATTTTGGGTTATATTTTTCCAATAAAAGTTTGTTCAACGAGTCTTCTGATTGGTAGGTTAAAAACATGGACATTACAACATTTGTAGCCCAACAGTAGAGGCATGTTTTTCCCGCCGGAGATGGAGGAAACACAGTCCAAAACTTTTACTACAACAAAAAATAAAAAATCCTCACCAAGATCAGTACCCTCTGTCCTTCCAGGAAGGAACGGGATTGGGCATTTATGCTAGTGAATCACCCTATTCTTCGATTAAAGTGATGAAGTATAGAAAACCAGAATACATTGAAAATGTGTGTGTCATTCATTCAGGAAAATACGGCTCTATCCAAATGGGAAAGGAAGCGAACTCGAAGGTTTTGTCTCCCTGTATCTAGTTTCTGCCGACCCAGATACCCTTCCTCCTGGTACTAAAGTATTTGCCGGCTTCTCGCTGCGTGTCATGGATCAGCTTCAAGGAAATAATGTCACTGGCAATGGTAACCATTTCTTGCAAGAAAACAACCTACGAGCGATTGAATTCTTGTTTTTGACATTTGAAACGCGTCCTCTCTCACTCTCATGCAGCTAATCACTGGTTCAGCGCTTCGGACCAGCAGCGGGGTTGGGCCAGATTCATTTCACATATCAGTTTACGTCATCTGTACGGCTATTTGATGAACGACGCTTGCCTGGTCGAAGCAGAGGTCACTGTCCTGGGCGTGTTGAATGCGCTGTGAAGCCGCTGTTCTGTCGAGATACACGGTGTCAATCCGCAGTATCTGTTGTGAATATTTTCATACCAGCATACTTACGTGATACAGATTATTTCCGGTACCTGATTCTCATGCCTTCCAGTCAATTTCTTTGGATCTCCAATGGTTGCTTGATAATTAGCATTTGACTCAAAAGAAGAAACTAGAAATGGGACCTTGATCCGAACAAGAATCAAAGCATGCATTCACTCAGCAAAATCTTAACTCCGGTCAAACCTGATCCGCTAATCGCTTCAACAGACTATCGCACTTTTCTCACAACATCATCTAAGTATCACCATGTAAATCAATTCTCCGCCAGCTAAATTATTATGAACTTGGTATTCATCAAATCACTGTTTTTGCTCCCGCAAGAAAAAAATATTATTTTTGCTGGAATATGCTTAAGGTTTTGTGCATAGGAATATTGTTTCCTGAGACATAATCTTTACGCAAATTGTCTCTAAAAGTCTGGTCTTTGTACAAACTCTCAAGTGCGCACGCGTACAAATTCCGATGTTTCATCTAGGCATGACAAGCCTTTTCAGGGGATTTATTTGAATGTTAAAGGGCCTTCAATTCATTCTAGAATTTAGTCAGTTCTAATACTAATGTAGTAATATTTTGTTGCGTGCTCTGCTTACAAAAATATAATGAAAGGAAAATGTCGATAACATATATGAATTTTCATCTAAATGCCCACTTATATATCTCTATTTTTTAAAAAGAAAAAGAAAATTACATTTTTGCACTCTTAATTTAGCGTATTGTCCATCTTTTCACAATTTCCCCATTTTCTTTTCCAAAATATACCTTTGCTTTCTCATAAACACAATCACCATTGCAACCTCCTCTCTCTCTCTCTCTCTCTCTCTCTCTCTTCCCGAGCTTGAAATTGTCACACCCCGATTCACAAGGAAAAAGGGCATGACACGGCCGTCCTTTTACCAAAGGACGCAATCTCAACATAACCAAAAAGTTTCCACCACAAAACTCCTCCCGAACGAACACTCACGCCTATTCGCGACTCATTTTGAAGAACCCGAAAAACAAATATAAGAAAGGAGTGAGCTACCACGGCTCAGTGAGTAACACATTTCTTCTAGGCGGATCGAGAAATCACTATGCACATTTAAAACATAACTCAAATACATAATCATAACTCAAATACCGAAGATACCAATGGTCCAGTCCATTAGTCAATCTCATAAAACATGCATCAATGGTCTATTCCATTGACTAATCTCATCAAATCACATCGATGGTCCATTCCATCGACCGAACTCAAATCACACGTCAATGGTCCACTCTATTGACCAATTCATGCTCAAATGTCTAACCATGGTCACGCGTAACGCCCGTGACAAGACGACCAAGATTCCCCCCTGGCAAGGTCTCCACCTATTATTAGCCGGTGGCTCGGCCCACAAGGATATCCTATACAAAGTATGCACATAGCCACACCCCTCAGGGTCCACAGAGACATTGAGCACTAACCACCAATCACAATATCCAGTAATTCAACATCAGAAAGAAATTCATATCACAACTCAAAATTTGATATATAAATATCAAAGCATTCTCCAAAACATTTCAAGATTCTTTCATAAAGAATTTCACAAATCCTTTTTTAAACAACCATGCAAATCAAAGTCAAAATATAACTCCATTCGAACAACAAAATGGCAGTAATAGCTCGATCCTATTTTATGCAACAAGATATGCTTTTTATCAACTCACGGATTATATAATCCACCACGTTTCTCAAAATATGAGTATAAAATACAAAGAAGAAATAGTGTCACTTACTGGGAAAAGTCAAAAAATATCAAATATGACGCTCACTCGAACCACGCACTCAGATCCCTAACAATTAACGGAAAAACAATATCAAAAGGCTGAGTAAAAAGGATATTCTTATAATGACTCGCCTATACTAGGCCTATTAGTTGATAAAACGACACCTACGCGCCACAAAAGCTCACAATTTAGCGGAAACCCAACATTTTCTGCTAGGTGCAGCCCATGCGCCAACTTCGTCACGCCATAACTCTCTCCACAAAATTCCGTTTCAAGCCATCTTACACTCTTTGGAAAGCTCTTTTAACGTACAACAACAACCCAACTCAGTCGCTCCAAAACAGTACCGAAAACAACAAAAAAAAGGCTGGAAGCTACTGTTCGCTACAGTACCAGATTACGCCCCCAACTTCAAAATTTCGTTCCGGACAAACCGCAAGCTCAAATCACGATTCGTAAGATGCAATAGCTTCACAACATCCCAAACTACCATTTCTACAAAAATATACAGCTCAACGACTCAAAAATCAGGCTTCGCCACACGAATATCCAAGAAATCCGAATTTCGAGCCCTAATTGCGGCGATTGCTTCAAGTAGGTGATTAAAGGCTTCGATTTCTTACCGGCATTGCAAAACACACTTGAGTCGGCTTGATGAGGCGTCCGGACCATGAGCGCACCAAAATTTTTCCCTTTTTCTCTTTTTCCTTTCTCTCCTTTCTCTCTTCTCCCCTGTTTCGTTCTTTCCCCTGCTTCTGCCGTGCTCCTCTTTCTCTCCCTCTTTCTCTCTTTTTAAAACCCAGCCGAAGGTTCCACAGTTCTCCTCAGCTTCCCTTTTTGACTTTTCAAACTCTTTCTTTTCCTTTTATTTTCTTTTCTTTTTAAAGGCCGTATATTACAGAAATCGTTAGAACATGGCTTCTTCTTCCTCCTTCCACCGTGACGACATAATCATGCAGTTTCTCACGAAACAGCAAAATCTATCCTTCAGTGAGATATACGTTCCGTCTTTGCTTTGTCTCCAGAGGAACCCCAATACGAGCTCGTGGCCATGGCCACCACGAGTGGTCTAATGTTGGCGGGGCAATCCAAGATGATGCACGCGATTGCCGGCGACGGAGAGAATGGTGGCGGGGGACTTAGGTTGAGAGTTTGAATGTGTGGAATTTGTGAGGCTAGAACTTCTGGGAGAGGAAGGGTATTTTTTTTTCTTCATTCTAGTATCGTGGAGGTATAAAAGCTGTGTGTTTTTGGCTTCTGGGTGATAGACGAAAACTCGAGTATGTTTTCGGTGGTTTTCTTCTAAATGGTATATAACTAAAGATACACAAAAATAGAAAATTAAATCTTAAAATTACCAAAAAAAAAAATTGTAGTTTTTATCGCTGTTTTGATTCGACTACCATTTTAGGCAAAGTTGTATGAAGAAAAAATATCGTAAGTCCAAATAACATTATTAAATCAAAAATTATTTATTTAAATTGATTTTCAATCTTACACGTCATCTAAGTGTTTCTGAAGAACATGTTCTGAAGTTTGGACTTAGACATGACCTGGAATTGCATGACATTCTTATCATATTTTCCATGGCTACCATTAACATGGTGCTAATATCTCATCTTTCGATCACATTCATTCAAATTAAAGGTGGACTTATCAACTTAGAACGAAGAAAAAAGGAAGGAATTGCCAATTGGTGGCAGCTTTCTTCTCACCAAATGGTTCGGACTCAATTAGCTGGAACATGGAAATCGAGCACATATTGTAAACAGATGGATCGACGGAAATTGGCAGCAATAAATACATTAGGTATCAATACGATTGGCATGGGATTCCTTTGTGGTAGGAAGAAGGGCAAAAATCTCTAAGCTTATAACAATTTCAAGCCATACGGGACAAATGTGAACATTGAATGCCAAAACAGAGGTCCTTCCTTCCACACAAAGGGCCACAAGATCATAAAGTGACATAAACTTTTCAAGGGACAAGAGCCACATTATTTGGCAGCTTAATGCAGGACCCATGGAATTTAATGTCAACATTGGGGGACCTAACCATATGCTACTGGCTAGTTTTGGCCTCTCTCTCTCCCATATTTTTATTTACAGTACTTCAAAAGTACTACTGATTCTTCCCATTTTAGTACATTATCACGTGCCAAGTGTTATGAATCCATCCTAATCTTCCTATAAGAGCAAAGCGTACAATGATCGGTTTTGATGAATGAGAAGGTTGTACTTGAGGAACACAATGTTTCTCTTCTCTTGAGAAATTATACAATGAATATGTTATAACTAGACCCATCACTTGGGTAGGTTGAGTCGAGTTTGGCTCAAGTCAAATATGATCTGACCCAAATAAACCTATTCACATGTAATGCAAATTTATTAACCTATACCTAACTCAATTTATATTACTGAAATACTTCTATATTTAACCTAATTTACAAAAAATCATACCCAAATTGAGGTGAGAGTGTGGAGTGGGTGAGTACAAGATTAAGTGAAGGCGAAAGAAAATGAGAAAAGAGTGAAGTGGATGTTGAGGTCGTCCTGCATCGGTTGTGAAAAGTGCTGGTGGTTGGTTTATAACTATAAAAGAACCCTTTGAGCTAGCTTTTGGGTGAGAGAAGCCCAAGACCACGTAACACTAGTATCAAAGCCGACTTACCCAACAATCACATGAGACAAGAGAGATGGGAGAGTTATGGGTTGTTGCAGCTCCGACCTAAGGCCCGATATGTAAGGCAGAGATTATTGAGGATGTTCCACGTTGGTTATGGAATGGAATGTTAGTCGGTTTATAAATATGAGAAAAAGTCTCACTCTTTGAGCTAACTTACGGGAGAAGAGAGACCCAAAACCACACAATACTAGTATCAAACCCTAGGTTGCCAAGGACCAAACTATTGAGATTATCTCACATCGGTTACAGAATGAGCTAAAAAGCCCAAGACCACCCAATAGTGAATTGAGTTTAAATAAGTCATAAATTCATTCACAAGTCATTTACGATTTCTTTATGACCAATTTCGGTAGATCTAATTATATCTTCTACATTGAATCTAGATCATCTTATATAATGGGATTTCACATGGGAGGCATTCAGTGTTGTTTATTATATTATATTATATTCTGTATATCATAGCTTGCTTGCTTGCTTGCTCATGGTTATTGTTGCTTCTTTGTCCGTACTCCGTATTCTCATATTGCACTTGTTAACTGCAATTTCTGATCAAATTTTGTGGCCACATTGACGCCAGACACGACAAACGGATTCGCCACGATCTTCTGCTATCATTCCGGTTCCATCGTTTTCTCATATGCTTTTAGAATTTTTTTTAAGCCAATTATATCATATATATGTGATAGAACCCTACAAATTCTATGTATGCTTTAGAAAGAGAATTATTTTTCACCACACCAAATTTGCAAAATTAAATAATATAAAGCGAGAGAGGTTGCAAACAATACTCTCCTAGATAGATAAATCTCCAGCTCACAAGATATATTTTCAATCTCATGGATCAAGTACAATGCGACCAAAGATCAAGGGGATGGTCCAGACAAAAGATTGCTTTACTCTTGAGGGTGTAGGAAATAAAACATGTTTCATGCATTTATAATTGATTTACACATTCGTTGATGGCTGTGATCCAACAAATTTTGTCGTCTCAGTAAAATCTTATTTCCATTTCGAGGTTGATGTATTTGTGTAAGCACATAGTCTCTAACCAAATTAGTCTCGGTTATATCTTAATCTTGTTCATGTATGTATGCATATGCGAGAGAATATATACCTACAAAAAAATGACACACAGCTAAGAGATTAGAGATTTTTTTGGTAAGGGAATTTATTTTTATTTTTTTTGGTAAGGGCTAAGAGATTAGAGATTGAAATCTCCATAACTTAAAAAAGAGTTCCTGAAGTTGATCGGCAAAAAATTAATATACGAGAAAAAAATCCGTAATTTTACATGCCAATATTTTGAAAGGTCTTGGCATTTTGCATTATTTTAAAAAACAATAGCAAGAAAGTAAAAATACCAAAAGTAAGTTTCAATTCAAATGGAATTTGCGACATATATAAATTGGGGAAAAGGAGTGTTTCTTTGTAAGGAGAGATAAATAGGATTAAAAGGTTTAGATCAACCATTGTTAGTGAAAAAATAAATGGGCACAAGATTATGTCAGGGATATGCTGGAAACTGTCATTGTGATGTTGCCTTGAGAATAATTAATCATATGATTAAAATATAATGGGGTGGAACGTTGAAGCAAGTGAATGTCATCGTCAACTCATGATTGAAAATCACTAGCATCTTTACCATTAAATAACAATGTTTTTGGCGAAAATTATATTTGATTTTCAGAGATTATTTGATATTTTGAATCAATTGTTGAGTATCGAATTGAGTATTACGCCATTGTGCAATCAAAATCAGGCCATCCTCATTAAAGTTGGATATTAGAAGCAAAATAATTTCTTTTTTATAATTTAACTCCAAACGAATCCTTCTTATTCAATCCACAATGAAATATAGTCCAAATTAATGCCCCAGTGAAAACTTTCCCTTCATTTATGAATCATGGGTTTGATCGTAATTAGCCAGCCATCTATCGATTTGTAGATTGAAAACATGGAAACGTCATTACCACTAGATCCATCAAAAAGTGAGTGTGAAAATTATTATATTTGAATCATGTTAACGAGTGACACGTGAAACTATATAAAACATAGTTTATAAACCGAAGTTTGATTTTTTGAATTTGACCTTACCCTTATGAGAAAAGTTAATATATTAAAGTTATAGTATCTTTTTTTATTTTGTTATTTCATGATTTCTTTTTGTTTCTAATTTTTTTCTTAGGAGAACATATTGGGCCCCCACATTGATAACCCTGTCCAATTCAGTCTTCGCTTTCATGCCAAAACATGTGGAAGTCACATGAGCCTCTAATGTGAAAGAAAATCAAGAACCTGCCAATGATTTTTATTGTAGATCCATGCCCGTGGCACCAACATGCCTAATGGTACTTTTTTTTTGCCGATCCCTTTAGGGAATTTGAATTGTATTTCAAATTTCTAACTCAACTTCTATTCTACCATATCATAGACACGACAGTTAGTGACACGTGGCGTGAGAAATTTTCAACATCGGGATCCTAAGGGTATTGATTAGAGAATAAAAATGAAGATCATAAAACCCCACAGATTTACCGAATTGAGGTCCGATAAAATTGTAAGCTCTAATTACAGATCAAAGCAAGCATATCCATGTTGCCCTCAGAAGAAAGTCTATATAGTATGTATAACTTCAGATCAAAGAGGTCATGATTGTGGAGATGGAACTAGAAGGACAATGATGGAAGCTAACGGGTAAAAGACATGAAAAGGTGATCTCTTGACTTCATATGGCAGAGAGGAGGAGTGGGGGAGGAGAAGTGAGAGGCCCATCTTCTTATACGTCACAGTCGGACAGAAGATATTAAAATGAATCACATGTTTGGCTCTCTCGTCTCTCTCTCTCTCTCTCTCTCTCTCTGAGTAGCTTCCCACCATGTGCACACTCACTGGTCGCGCTTCTTAACCTTTGAGATAAGAAAATTTATAAAAAAAGGAGTGATGTTCCTCTAAGCTCATCTCACGGATCTTGCCCCTCTCTCTCTCTCTCTCTCTCTTTCTCTCTCTCTCTCTCACATTATTGTGTATATATTGTTCCTGTAGAAACACAAGGAAGTCCTCAGAAATGGCTTCTTGGAAGAAAACCATCACCACCCCATTTAAGAAAGCCTGCACTTTCTTCAACCAACAGCCAAAAGAGAAGAAGTCCCAAGAAGGTAAGCAAGAACCTCTCTCTCTCTCTCTCTCTCTCTCTCTCGAAATCTGTGTTCCCCGTCGGTTAAATTTAGTTTATCAAAAGATACTCATCTTGAATTTTGAGGGTCACCTAATGAAGCTTTATCAGGAGGGTTCGCTTCATTGGCTTGATGATGCTTCTGTGCTCTCTCACTTGCAGGGCAGGAGAAGAGCGTGGTGGATCTGCAGGGTGAGGTGATGGCGTGCGCGTACGAGGATGTTCAAGTGATGTGGTCGATCTTGGACAAGTCCAAGGCTACACATTGCAACATGACTTCTTGATTAGCCTCTCTCTCCCTCTCTCCAATGCCCCAACCCACCAAATCGCCCTTATGTGAATTTTGTGTATGTAGTAGTGTTTTCGAGTTGATCTTGCAAATCCATATGCACATGCTGTGCTTTGTATTCGCCTTGTGGGTGTGTTCCTGAAAGGGTGGCAAGATGAACCAAAATGAAGGAGAAACAAAGACAAAAAACTGAAAAAAAAGAGGGAGGGAGGGAGGGAGGGAGGGAGGGAGATGTGCCTCCTTCTAGGCTTCTAGTGCCTGATTTTGCTGATGATTCTTCTTTTCTTCTGGGTGGTTTTGTTGTTGTTGGAGTCATGTTAGGTGATTAGGGAAAGAATCCCCATGATTAGTGTGAAGATCATGGCGAGATTTTAATGGAGAAATTTATGTCTTTGATGCACGGATGAATGCTCTCTTTGCTTTTTCCTTTTGTTTTTTTTTTTTTTTTTTTGTATCATCGTTTTTGTCTTTTTTGGGCCAGAATTGTTCATGGTCCCAAGTCCACCTTAAATGATTTATGGAAGTCCTTATCTTCCGTGCATGAAACATGCATATGCAAAGATTGAATTGCGTAGCCCCACACGATCAGCTCGTATGGTGAGGAATTGTGACGATAAGATGAGTGCCGGACCAGACAGAGACAACTCCTCACCAGAAAGCGTGGAGATGCTCTCCTTTCATTTTTAGAAAGTATTTTGATAGTTGAACCAAAGAAAATATATTAATCACGTACCCATGTGTGCACATATATACACACGCATATATATTAATAAATACATATACAGTATGTTTTCTGTCTCACACGTTCCCCTCGAAATAAGTACCGAACTAGTCTTCGGAATATGCACCTTCGGCCTGCCCAATATGCACAAAGCCAATTACCAACTTAGCCATGGCCGGGATTAGCACCATGGCGGATAAAACCAAAGACAGACACATATAAACTGGACATGGATGTAAAACACAGAGCCAAAGGCCCACTTAAGATTTCGAAGCAAAGCAAAAGAGAACAGAGCACTGCATGAAAAATGTGAAAGTAGATTTGGCTCTCTTCCCAAAATTGCAAGAACAGATGATCGAAAGTCCAAAGCCAATGAAATGGCTCATCTAAAAGGATCTTCATTCAGTGATTTGATCTTCGTCCAGTTCTGAGCTTAGCCAACGTAATGGACTTTGTAAGCTATGCACAATGAATTGAACAGAAAATCTCTTCTCGAGAATAAACAGGTAGCCTCTAGAATGTATCATCTAGCTTTGTTTTGATAATCAACGCACAATGTCACTAATGCATCACCGAGTTGTCTTCCCTTCCCTCGCTTCAAGCGCATCTACTTCCTCACTCGAGAGTATATCAACAATGGGCTCAAATGCATCCCAATCTTTCCTTTTCCTGAAGCATAAAGGGACCAAACACCATAAGTATCTTCCTTGCCAAAATTATGAGAATTTCCAATCATCAACTGGAAACATAGACAATAATGTATCAGCAACCACAATTGAACTGGTTGACGAGTAAGAGGGGACGAGTTCTTGACACCATAGAGATAATTGCCAGCAGTAGACCCGTTAAAGCAGAGCTTTTTAGTCATCGCTTCATGCCAATATCATAAAATGCACTTTGGTTAGTTTCCAAGACTCAGAAGACCGTTTGCTCACCATTCCTAATCTCAGATAAAAATGGAAGAGCTCCTTCTTGATAGCTTCAAAATCAGGTGACAATGCAAGGTCTGATCAAGAGCTTTGAAGGACTGAGTTGGATACAAGGAAATGACAGTGACATGTTTAGAAAAGACCTCATTATGGCTGCTATCTAGTCTTATCAATGTTGCTCTATTGCAAGAGTGATCAAGGCCTCAAGCAGAAGGAACAGAGGACAGATAACTTTTCTCTTTGTTAGGCATTTGTTCATTTCTGGTAGGTCTCTAGAAGAGAGTGGTGAAAATCTTGCCCATAGGCAGCTTGCAAGGATATCTAAGAAATCGAATCAGTCGGTCCCATAAACCTAAGTAGTGACTAGATTAACATTGATTAAAGATTTTGACATTTTAAAGAAGTACAGTCTATCTAAACAAGTAATAAAGGGGCAGGTAGTGAAAACTCCAGTGCCAATTAAAAGGATTTGGGAAAAGAACATATACACTAATCTTTGTGGGACCTACGAGTTAATACAATGCAGTCAGATCTCAGTCAAATGAGGGGGATTTTGGATACTAACTGGACATACAAAACTGTGGAACACATTTCAACATAACATAAATGTGGATTGGAACAGAAAAGGCTTCTCACATGAACTAAGTTGAGGATAAAAGACTTACCGGACCACACTCGTTTTGTGTCCGAAATATTTAACCAAGTCCAATGAGATACCACCTGCTTTACTGTCCCAAGGGGGGAGAGAGAGAGAGAATGAGCAAGAAACAATGCATCGATATTGCACTTGGAAGCAATTTCGGGATGACACCACAGGGAAAACAGGATGTGAGTGACCAACCTGGCTGGAACATATTCAAAACCCCGGCGACCCTTCTTGCTTACTCTGCTTTCTCTGGCTGAAGTGACATTGTGAATAGCAATCTGACACATTAGATATCATGCTTATGCATTGAAACAATTCTTCACATTTGACACAAACCAAAAAAGCGGGAAAAAGACATGTAACAGATCATCAAGTCACATAAAGATTACCTCATACAGTTGTTCCCTAATTGCAAAGGCAATTGCTGGCTGCACGAAAAGAAACAAACAAGACTTGGTATATTGCCATGAGTGAAAATGCAACTAATGCATATATTTGTGTGCACGAGTGCACACGTGAGAGAGAGAGAGAGAGAGAGAGAGAGAGTATTAAAATAGAAAATCATGTATTGTCAAGCCAAAAGTTTTTGGCAGCAAAGAGATCTCCTTTTGTACATGGTTTTTTCCATTTTGAGTAATCAGGAATATCGAAAGAATCTAAATTCCATCTCATTAAAAGAATATTTGGATCAGGCCTAAACTATATCAACTTGCAGTCAATTAGATGTCAATACTTCAGACAATTACTCCACGTGTGTCTCTCTTTGTTTCATTTATCTTCCTTATTGCGGCCCTACATTATCATATGCACATTTATATCTGGCAAATTCATCTTTAATTGATCAAGCTGCCATTGTAGAGTAATTTCTCTTACCCCGACTTCTGGGTCTTGAATATCCATATCTCTACAGAATGTTCTAGCGAACTCCTCAGGATCACTTTCAAAATTGTTCAAATCCTGAAATCCATCAAGATCAAAATCACTACAAAAAGTGTGAGACTCAAAGACAAACGAATTAATGAAGACAGAACCTCTAAGACAGCAAGGCAAGTACCACATCAGCCTTACAATGCTATAGGCAGATTCTTAACCTTACCCACAAAAACTGGTCTCTTACAAGAGTATGATTCACTCGCATATCAAGCTGAAAAGAAACATAAGAAAGGAATTGTCATGCTTGAATAGCATCTTATCATCCAAAGAGATAAGCCGCTGCTTAAATATAAGTGAATGGAAGAACCTTAATTGGCACAATTTTCTCTCCAGCGAACATGTCCTGGCCCTCATATGAGCGAAAGTCGGCCAACTGAGACTGGTTAACAATGCCAATCGACAAATATTTTTTCGTTAAATCTTGGACAAACGTCTCAATATAACCGAATGAAAGGCAATACTGCCATAGTTTGCTTACTTGAATGGACTGAGCAATTTGAGTTACGAATGCTGGAGGAAGCTTCAAGTCTTTCACTGTTCTCTTTGCAAACACTACCACCTCCGAATCAGGATCTACACCATCAAAAATATAAAATGGAAAAAGCACATGAGAGAAATACAACTACTTGTCCACGAAATTTATCAGTTCACTTCACACCAATGTAGAATTAGCTGCAAGGGTCGCACACTACAGTCGACAAAAGGTCATCTTCCAAAAGCCACTTAGAGTGGTAAATGGAAAAGGATGTCAAATTTGACATACCAATATACACAAGCACTATAGATCAAAATTGTTGAATAATCTGTAGTTCTTACACGTATACTATGGGGGGAGAGGGGCAAAATTGCAGTAAGTCATTATGATTCAAGCAGAGGGCGTATAATTAATAGATGCCACAACAAGGATTCGAATGATTAGGTTGTTTTTTCAACTTCAGCATTCCCTTCATGGGGAGATACACTTTGAGGTTCAACATAACTGCAAGAAGGCTAATTCTGCTAAAGCCAATTCAGAAAAGCCAGTGATATGATTCTCAAGAAATCTCATGTTTTTCCAGTTAAGTGACTGTACTCATTTCCAGCCTACGGAGATACATTTACTTATTTTCTTCCAGTCACGTTTAGTCGCAGCTTCAACACAACAGACATAACCTGCACAAATCCAAGACACCCTTTATCGAGCTTCAACCACCTTCAACCCTCTTCAAGTCGCTCGATTTATGACCCAATTCAGAAAGGAAACCAACTTCAAGATTTCGAAATCTCAGAACAAAACCAAGATTGAAAAATAAAAAAATAAAAAAGTACCTGAAGGGTTCCAAGTGAACGCATCTCTGTACCGCTGGCCGTCGATTTCAATGTCCAGCCGGATCGGCACCAAATTATCAGCCGTCGGGCTTTCGTGGGCAAACCCAGAAAAAAAAAATGAAGGGTTTCAATTTTCAGGACCGATTCAGCCTCCCCACGTCCGAAAGAGCACTAATTGAAAGATACCCAAGATTCGTACTGAGAGAAGAAGAAAGAAAACAGCACGATAACTCACATCCTGAACTTGACGGGCACTCGCGAGGAAGAAGAAGGCAGGGGTTTCATTGGCATCGAATATGTAAGACCTCAAACTATATTTCTTCTCTGCTTCGTTCTCTTCTCTTACTCGATGGTGGGAAAGAAACAGAGAGAGCGAGAGAGAGAGAGAGACCCGCGCGCGAGGGAGATCACTCCCAGCGGCAGCTGTAGAAGAGCAACGGTCCTATCGAATGAAGGCAAAATTTGCACGCACGCGGGCTGAATAGAAAACCTCGGTACTAGGTTTCCTTGATTTTGTCTTAAACAAAGACGGCGCTGAGGCTATATCGTCCGGAGGGTTTGAGACAGACCGACCTAAGTGAGAGCGAAAAAGTCTCTTTTGCAAATTCGTATGATGAGCATGTTCATGAG
This sequence comes from Eucalyptus tenuipes, assembly GCA_014182365.1. Taxonomy (NCBI): domain Eukaryota; kingdom Viridiplantae; phylum Streptophyta; class Magnoliopsida; order Myrtales; family Myrtaceae; genus Eucalyptus; species Eucalyptus tenuipes. Next base: position 21,335,085 of record CM024538.1, on the reverse strand, counting down.
TTTATCGAATGTGATTCGAGTTTATAAAGTACTGAAATGGAAGGCGGATCGAGTATAGGATCGGGCCGTACGGGTTTCTGAATTGGCACGGGCCGACCACTTCATCACTTCGGCTAGGATCGAATGGGGACGGGGCTACTCTAGGGCCAATCCGAGCCAAAGCCCTAAACTTATTTCTCCCTCATTTCCTCTCTTTTTTCAGTAAAAATCACGACAGCAACGAGAATAACAAAAACGGTTAAAAAATTCTAAACCGGTGAAACACCAAAAACATGCATTACCTTGAGAGTCCACTCTAGACATTCACTTTAAATATCTTTATATCTCTATTTAAATGTATGAATCTGAGCGGATCGTTAAAAGGTTTAACGGAGAATAAATAAAAAGAAGAATCCCTGATGAATGGGACTCCTTAATGTCACCTCTTGTATTTAGTAGGGGAGAAAAACATATGTTGAGAATTAAGGGGGGCAGGGCATGTAGGCACCGACATGCTAAAATAAGAATTGCGTCCAAACTAAGTATCGAGTTACTGAACTACCATCGGAAGCCCCTATTGAAACTCTTGCTAGGTTGACTTGAAATATCTTTATGTCCCCATTTAAATGCAAATTCTTTCTCAAAAGTCTCAATCCCGAAATCTTAAATTCTCCTACTTATCAAAAACACTAAAAATCAACTAAAAACCAAATAGCCAAAACCCTAAACAATATGCTAAATTGGGTTTCTAAGGAGGGACAATTTAGACTTTTTGATGTTAGATTGTGTTTAATCACATATGTTTCACCAAAAATTAATAATATAGAAGATATTTTCCTTAAAATAATCATATATATTGCTTGAAATAATTAGTCAATTAAAAAATTTTAATTATCGATAGTAATTACGTCTATATATTTTCGTGAACAATGAAAATATTTCATGTACATTCATTTTTTAAATTGATACAAACGGTTAATTTTAGGAAAATATTTTTAAATATATTTATTTTTTGTGAACAAACGGAACCATTCTAAATTTTTTATGTGAATAATTGTTCATGCCTCCACCATTATTATTTGCTTTATTAGATTGCAACATTTTTGGGATGGCCTATGCTCCAAATAATTTATGAAGAAACATCATTAAAACATTGGAGTTCTCCCTAGCACAAGCCCAAAAGTCAAAACAAATATCATAGGCAAGAGGTCTTTTCACGGATCAACGATGGAGTGGGTTGATGTGAAAATTGACCCGGACATCACTCAATTGTTATTTTCTACTTATTTTGTGTTAGGTGAATTGCAAGTGTGCAATATCTTCAAATAATAAAATAATGAGTGAATATCGTTCTCACCAAGATTGTTTCTAATTATCCAATTACTTACCGAAGGTGATTGATCCAAAGATTTAACTAACCTAGTTGAAAAGGCAAGTAAAAAGTGAACTAAACTAATTAAAGGGCTATAATATAAAATAGCCGAAACGTAAAGAATTCAAAAGCTAATTAAAATTGCAAAATAAACCTAATCTAAAGTAAACCGAAAATTAACAAGGCAAATTTTAAGATTTTAACCAAGATCACAAAGCGTTAGAGCATCCAACTTCACTTAATCACTCATAATTAATTCTCTTAACTTCTCATGCAACAAATTAACTCCCAATTGTGTTGATAAAATTTCCCTAAGTTAGATTATAAGCCGACCTCAATCTAATAATCCCCAATTAGATATGTCAACCCATACTAACCTCAAGTGAATTTAAACTATCTAAAAGCATTAAGCTCTTATAGAAATTCCCGGATTTAATCTAAGTAGTCCTAACCTAGATCTACTACCACAACCACACAAACAATCTAGTGTACCTTGACCTAGATTTAATTTATGGTTCTATATCACTAGTGCTCATGCACAAAGTCTCAACCCGGTATCAAGCATACATAAAAAATCATTTAAAAGTTGGCCAAATTTCTAAAAGCATTAAGATCATGATAGAGAATGCTACAACCAAAACAATTATATTGAATGAATAAGTTTTGAAAATCAATCAATCATGGTTAAGATCCATTGTGGCTCTAAAAAAAATAAATTTTAAACATAATTAAAGCTAAACTAACAACGAAAATTAAAAAAAGCATAATGCTGAATTAAAACAAGTTCACCAATTTGAGTCACAAATATGTTCAGGTTTGCCTCCTTCTTCTCTCCTCGACATGCACCAATCCCACTAATAAATTAGAAACATAAAAGCTAACTAAGAAATCCTAAAATCTGATAGCGACTCCTAGCTCCTCCCAAAAATCGAAATATGCGGTATAAAATGTGTTTATATAGGCCTCCAAAAATCTACTCTAGGTCAGCCTCCCATTAAGTTTTGAATAGGACTTTTGGCAAATTAGGAGTTTATCTTCTTAAGATTCATATTGTTGATTTTCTTTGAACCTAGCCTCAATTATGGTCAAATCCACCAAATTTCTGGTCTTAGCTAGTTTTTTCTTTAAGATGAGATATTTCTGGAAGATACTGAGATATCCTTAAATATATTAAAATATCCTTAGAGATATTCAAATATTCTGAAAAATATTGAGGAGTAGGGACTACTCTGCTTAAACATATTGGAAAATTCCACATTGATCCTCACGTCTTCTGCGTATGATGCGGATGGTCTCGAAAGTCGTGTTTCCTACAAAATTCATAAAATTACATGAGTAACAAATAAATTTACTCAAAATTAATCAAAACTTAGCAAATATCAAGCTTAAATTAGTAAAAAATATTATATCTAAAATAGAGTTATCATTTGGATTTTACAAGCGATTTATATGCACGTCATGTAAGTTCCAAGCAAGAAAATGAAAAGCAAATATAAACAGTGGACGGACTTTGGATTCTGGATTAATATGAAAGGGAAGTGACAGGAGCAGTAGCTGAAGCGAAAGTGGCGGCTCTCCATGCATCAACGTGTTCGTTCTTGAGCCAAACTCTCCCTCCCTCCCTTGTTCCACAGAACACGAACAGTCTTTTCTTCCCCAGTAAGAAATAAATGCTCAAAAAGAAAAAAAAAAGGTGAATAGACTGTGGAGTTTGGAATGCCATTACCGTCGCATCGTTGACAAACACTGAGGCGGAGCTCGCAGAAAAATGTCTGCGCAAAGGCATGGAGACGGCGGCAAAGTCGACGTAGCTTCGGTCCAGGTGGGAATGGAGCCAACAGGGTCGTCTTCCTCTTCTTCTTGGCGGACCAGGCAAGATGGGAATGATCTCACCTCTCCTTCTTGCACCCTCAAGAAGAAGAACAAGAGAGGTCTGTGATTATTACTTCTGTCATTGCATTTTCCTTGTCTTCCGTCTTTTTTTCCTCCTCTTGTTGCCGTTTCTTGGCTATTGGGTTAGGACCCTTTTGGTGATGGGATGTTTCGAGTTTCTTGTTTTGTATTAGTGCTGTTTGGATATTGGGGGTGTTCAGCTCTTTCCGAGCAGCTGAATAATCTCTCACTGACTCATAATCGGAGCACAGGTTTGTGTATATGCACGGAAGAGAATGGACCACCCATGTAATTGCAGTAGCAGCTGGTTTATGAGAAGAGAAGTGTTCTAGTTTAGAGTACGGTTGGTATCCGAAATGCTCGCATCATCTTGATGGCCCTGTGTGTCGATTTCTAAAACTTGTTAAACAATGAGATCGGAATATTGGGTGAATCGAAGGAGTTGACATGAACTCTACTGGTTTTGATGCCATGTTGGACATTGCACAACTAATTGGCTTCGGTAATTTGGGGTATTAGAGAGATTAGTGCAAGCAATATGCATTTGGAATCTAAACATGTATTGTCGCTTGACCAATATATATATGCCTAATCGGCAATGGTAGTGTGCATTCAATCGATGCTAGAATTTCACTTTTGTGCTGGAAAATTCCGTTTCTTTTTTTGATGATTCTGCTGGGTTCAGAGGAAAACGACGAGGACTTGTTCACGGTTCCGGACATGGAGGCTCGACCGGCTGTGAATTCCACGGGGAACAGCAATGTCCATGTCAGTGAGCAACAAGAAGCTGATCAGGCTCAGACGGCAATTCCCGGGAAGCGACGGAGGGGACGGAACCCTGTTGACAAGGAGTATAAGAGGCTCAAGAGGTATGTCCCTCTTTGCTCTGTGCGGATCATAGATTCTGCTGGTTTTGCTTAATTCAGTGATCTGCTCTGAGTCATTCCTTAGTAAAATGTAGTGGCAAAGCAACCTTAGTTACTTACTTTGATGCATCAATTGAGTCGACACACTGTACAGAGTTATAACTTTGCTAGCTACTTGCGCTGATTCATTTCTGGCAAAAGAATGTTTAGCCATGGATTTAAACACGATTACAGTGTATCAACTTAATCTTGCTTCTTGTCAAAGTGGTGACATTTTCATTGTCGAAGTTCCTCATCTTGTTTTCATAGCCTTGCGGAGGCCCGTTCGAAGAAAATAATCCCAGTTAATAGACTAATTCTGATTGGCAGTGAGCTAATAGAGAAGCATATCACAAATAAATCTGCAGGTCCTATCTCATCATCAAATGTAATTTCACAACATAGTATTCATTCCGGAGATTATGATCAGTGATCATTCTATATATCATGGTATCGTCTCACAAATTAGTGAATTAGGCACGATTCTTTTGTATAAAATAGCAAACGACAAGATTTGAATAATAAAACCCATCATTTAATTTAAACTTTATCCATGAAATGAATTGAGTCAATAAAGCCTTTTAAAATGGAAAACAAAAACAAAAAACTGCTAAAGTAAATGTACAATACGTGACTTGCCAGGGTAAGATTTTCTTATTCGTAGTTGCTCCTTGGACAACCGCTATGCATATGTTATAGCCATTTCTGTACATTTAATATACTCTAGGAATGGAGGAATACATAGAGTATTTGAATTGAACATGTAAAATAAGAAATTGCAAGATTTTGTTGAAATTGTTCGGAATTCGTACACTTGATGATATGAATCATTTGAAACATATCCATTCTGCGGCGGATCTCTTACAAGATTAATTCCGATTGGCTCTAGTTCGTATAGAAAATGTGGTTGTAGGAACTATCTTAGGCATAAATTGATACTAACTCCTCACAATTTAGTAACTTCAACTCCATTAACAATCACTTATGAATCTTTTTTGGGATTACACACATCGTCTCAAGTTTTGGATCAAATGAGTCCATTGACACAAATAGTTCATAGGAGATAATTGAGCTATTGGGGCTTTGGAAGATTGATAGCTTGAATTGCTAGCTTTTAAATATGAGGTATCCACCCTAGTCACTACGTATCATGTATGCAACGATGCTTTCGTGGTGGTTTATGTTTCTTTGGCGCCCTTCTCCTAGTCGATTTCATTACAGTCGCCAAGAGCTGGGCTAGTACATGTCGAATTTAAACCTAAGGAAAAAGCTTGTTGCCTTAAAAGACTTTTTTTTTAATCATACCAGGTTACTGAGGAACAGAGTCTCTGCTCAGCAAGCACGCGAGAGGAAGAAGGTGTATGTCAATGACCTGGAATCGAAAGCCCACGAGTTGCAAGACAAAAACGTGAAGCTGGAGGAGAAGATCTCAACTTTGATGAATGAAAACACGATGCTCAGGAAGGTCAGATCATCCCCATCCTTTCTGTTCTGCGATGTACTTCATGCCATTCCTTTCGAAAGCATCCCATGAGTTACTGATTCCGCCACTCTTTATTTCCATCCCAGATTCTCATGAACACCCGGCCTAAAGTCGACGAGAGTGCAGACTCAAAGCAATAGTGTTCTTGTCTGGGTTATATTAGAAGCTCTAGATAAACTGTTTTCGACCCATCGCATTATAGCCGCAATCACAAGAACAGATCAGATGTTATTACAGCTCTAATCTAGAGTCTAGACATTGAAGTGCAGCTTCATGTTAGATCCTCCAAACTGTAAAATGAGCATCACGACGGAGTAAGCAGACGCGCATGCTGTTTTGATCTAGTTACAAGCCGTTTGTACGACCATCTTAATTGCAGTTGTGAGTAAATGGTATGTGATTCTGGTAGTGTGCGGGGGGCACTGCTTGAGAGCAGAGCATTTAGCACCTTTGAGGTTGGAAAGGAGCTGGTAACAGCACCTTGCATCTACCCACGAAACGAACGAGGGTTTTGACGAGACAAAGCACCCCTCTGTCACAATCTTGTTTCAGTTTTACTTTAGCCGTCAGATCTGGGGGCCTGGGGTATCCACGTACGCGGACGTCTAACCTTTTCATCTCCGTGGGTGGTGAACTGCAGCGGCAAGATTTCACGATCACCTTACTAAGACCTCTGACCTCTTTCTCTCTTTCTCTCTCCAAAAGAATTTCATTAAAATGATATGAGGTGACAGGAAACTATCGTTCACATGCACTTCCTAGTGCTTGATGGGAACTGGGTTTTTGGCTATATTAATTTGGAATTTCATGTATGCTTTTGAAAAGTTATTGATCTTCTAAGATTGAGGATGGTAAACTAGACTGTCCACACGATTGATAATTTCGGCTTTGGTGATTTGAATGGGGCTTTGGCTATTTGTTGCGGTTTGTGTTTTTCTTTCTTTTTTCTCCTTCTTCCTCTTCCCACTGCCCATTGCAGACACCACTAATGCAACCAGCCTTCTCTCGAACATAGCCTCCTCTAGCCACCGCCAGCACCGGCACTAGCACCAGAGTCGCCTCCCTGCTCGTGGCATCTCCTCTCTCTCTCTCCCAGCAGGTGTATGGCATCACTGCTCGTGGCACCGCTGCTCCGGAACCCCAGACCAAAGGTCGAAGGCCTCTTAGTTAAAAGTCATCGCCCTTGAGTCTGAGGTTGTCCATGGTAGATCACCTCCTATCTGGCTTTAGTCCACTTCTAATGCTACTTCTGTGAAATGCTAACCCTTGGGAGTGAACCTCTCAACGAAGTTGAAAAGTATTGCTAAGAAAGGCCTTAGAAAACCCTGTTAACCTCACACATTCTAAAGAACACGAGGCTATTTATGTAATTCAGGAAAAACTCAAGGATGGTGCAGTAAATTTATCTGTATTTGTTTGGCAAAAATTGCAAGAGCTCACTTCTGCTTCTAGAGAAGATAAAGAGTAATCATGCATAGCTGGCCACAGCAAAGATGAAAAGGCTGAGTGCAGAAAATGGAACAGTTGAGGTTCCAGGAGCATCAAACGTTCCCGCAAGAATCCAATTTAGAATTGATATTTTACTTGTCCTCTCTTATCATCAATTTGATTAATAATTATCTGTATATTCTATGCAACTCTTTGGAATCTTTGAGCTCAGCAGTTGGTGGACATTTCCAATCATTGAAGCAGCCTAAAAAGAAGTCCAAATATTCCTTGCTGATTCCATAAGCCTCCTCCCCTGCCCTGCTTGATACTATCAACTTAATAAACAATTTCATCAGATGAAAAGTCCAAGAACGTGAATTTTGTTGGTGTAACTTCGTTTTCAATGAAATCACAGTGAGAACTCAGAGAAGATGAATCGCCATGGGAAGGACTTTTATCACGCTGGCAAGGAATTGTGATTGGAGGACAACGTTGTGTCGGCAGTGTCGCGTGCAACTTCGATATTCATCCGCCACCGAGCAATGCGTGGCTTTTTACCTCTCCTGACTTGTTGGAAGGGCGTGAAAGTGAGAATCCGGAGACTTTACAATCAAAATCACTCCCTTCCATTTATCATTTGCAAATGATTCACTGTGCACCAATTATAAAAAAACGGAAAAAGAGAAAACACTATTTAAACTGGATTGCCCTTGTGTAGCCCATCACCCTCGTGACCATGACCTCTCACTTCTCTTGTATATGATTGAACACCACCATCGCTGTTCCTGTTACATTTTCCTTTTTAACGTTTCCTTCCTTTCCAATTCAGTAATCATCTCCTTCCCCAAAAGTTTAAAAGAACATAGCACTTCCCAAACAAAAAAGGGTCTGATTGCTTCTGACAAGTCCCTTTAAGGAGCCTGTTATTATCTTCTTTCTTATATTTGCAGTCATCAATTTGCCTCAAATGGGGAGGCACTCCTGCTGTTACAAGCAGAAGCTAAGGAAAGGCTTGTGGTCTCCAGAAGAAGATGAGAAGCTTGTTAGGCATATCGTTAAGTATGGGCATGGTTGCTGGAGCTCTGTGCCTAAACTAGCTGGTAATTAGCAAATATGTCTTACTCATTTTATTTTATTTTTGCATTCTTTTAAGGTTTGATTTCTTTATTTCTTCAATTTGATGAGAACTCACTTTCGCCTTCAGGATTGCAGAGGTGTGGGAAGAGTTGTAGATTGAGGTGGATCAATTACTTGAGGCCTGATTTGAAGAGAGGCACATTCTCACAACAAGAGGAGGACTTGATAATTGAGCTTCATGCTGTTCTTGGAAACAGGTATTTAAAGGGGGGAAATTTCTCTACTTTATTGGGTTAGCAAACCCTGCAATTCCATGAGGCGGTCTTGAACATATTCAACTTTTATTTTTCCCAGGTGGTCTCAAATTGCGTCACAGTTACCAGGAAGAACAGACAATGAGATCAAGAACCTGTGGAACTCCAGCATCAAGAAGAAGCTCATTCAAAAAGGCATTGACCCCAACACTCACAAGCCGCTTTCTGAGGTCAAGAACGGAAGAGAAGGGGAGAAAACGCCGAAATCCGGCAATTTTGGCGACAGAACCTCAGGAGGGTTTAGTTCTATGTACAATCTTGAATTCGACGTCCCCAAGTCAGAGGAAAGAAAGCCAATTTCGCAAGATGCAGAGCCATATTCACTCACTGGTACTTTAAGCTTGAAAATTCACCACCCGGACACCAGTAAGTCGATCCATCCCGCACCTGCCAGAAAATTGTTCTCAGAAAAGTCCGCAGACCTTAGCGAGAAGAGCCCTTTCGAGCCAACCCGTATTTTCCCTTTCCAGCAACTAAGCTACGGTTCAAGTGCTGATTATTCATTTGATCCATATCTGAACCACAACTTCATGCTTTCTGATTCGAAGTCCGCCCTCCACTCCACTTCAGCACCTGCCATTTTACCACAATCTCACAGTTTTAGCTCATTGACTGCACAACCCCACGAGAGCTTGAAGCCCCATTTCGGTCTCTTCTCCAACGGGAAGATCAGGAACAGTGAATCGCAGAGCAGCCTTTTCCCCTGGGACTTGCATGCTGAGAAAGAAGAAGACGAAACCCACCAGCCGAATTTCAGTGGCAACGAGTCAGAGGATCTGAAATGGTCAGACTATCTGAACATGCCATTCCTGATAGCTAACCCAGGGCAAGGTCAAGAAAAGCAGGCTCCACCAAATGGGGTTGTGTCAGAGGCAAGATTCATCTCAGAATTGTCCTGTGTTGAAGGGAATAACCAGCAGCAAGAACTGCCCTCACAGGGTTCAGATATTTACTGCAAGGGTATCAGGAGATTAGCTGCAGCTTTTGGGAATTACTAGATTCGTAATTAACTTGTGTAGTCCATGTAGTTGACAGATTTTTAATTTGGGGGACAAATGTGAAATAAGAGGTTTCTTTGGCTGATTAATCCTCGGGAACCGCAATATCTGACACAATACGAAAGCATGACTCGAATATGACCATTATCTGGCATGACTAAATTGAAATCAAAGCATTGTTTGCGCAAAAATGCGGAACTTGTTCATCTTCATGTTTTATTTATAGCAATCAGGGAGGTTATTAAAGGGTATATCATGTCAAAAGGGAGCCTTGTTCTACTGTTTTATGGATATTGTCACCGAAAAAAAAAATAATCTCACCGCATTAATATGTTGCACAATATATTGTCACTAGAAATGTTTCTCGCCTCATGAACATTTTGCTTGTGCAATTTCTTGTATCATATGTTCCAATCATGATATCTACCTTAGCCATCTTTTTATAAACGAAAATGCCAACATGAATCCTTTCTATTTACGCCCATCTAATAATCCCTTTCTATATGTTCTTGATATTGCGTGAAATTAGAAAAAAAAAAGAATTTTCTCCTCTGTCAAATACTTTTTCTTCATTTTTCACAAATAAGATATAGCTTCGTGAAGATTAAATTTCCAGGTGATGTATTTATATTTTCTCAATCATTACATATCTTACCTACTAAAGTAGTCCCCATAGATAGTTCAAACTCAATTGGGTATGAACAATAGAACCATTTTAGTTCATTTTTTTTCTTTCTATTTTTCTGTTACTTGTATGGTGACATTTCATCTATTAACAGCCATACATTCCATATCCTTTCGGTTTCCCAAAGCGTGGTAACATTATCTTCATGGTGGTGAAAATTGGGGGGGAAAAATCAAGAGCAAGGAGAATCCACCAAGAAAGATCCTACCAAAAAGTAAGGGGGACTCCAATCTGTCCTTTTGGCTCTTTCTATTGTGGGAATTGCTTGGTTTATTCTTCGTGCCAAAACGTGACACTTTCTAGATTTTATCGCATATGTGGTGATATGTTCTTTTGGGCGACAAAAATCCCGTGAACCGATGTAAAGAGCTTGTTCTTAAGTGAACTCATTTTTGTTCTATTATAAAATAATTTAAGGTTGTCATGATTGGGGATTAACTTTTATGATCGATGAGCATTTTCGATCTTCGCGCGTGAGACTAACCCCGCTTCTCTCATCCGATAAATGGCAAGCTATCGATGATAGAACTGAGGAACATCTACATCAATACGACCAATTTCGCAAATGATAACAAATCCGTAATCACGCATGGCTTCTGGGTTTGTCGAATAAACTGAACCTATATAAAAACATATGAACAATTTTTCTTAGAGCTTAGATAAATTTCAATACTCCTAAATCATGGAAAAATTACCAAAAAAATCATAACCCTATTGTACAAATACTAATTCAGTCCTAAGTCTTTCATTATAGCCAATGTAATCTTAATTCTTGGACAACTTGCTAGGGAGGTATACTAGCAATTTATCCAAAGATTTAAGACTAAATAAGTTATGTAAGCGCCACTCGTGCCATGTAGGACAGTTAACGTCCACATCAATAATTTCTAACCAAAAATGGCCAGAACGATTACATTGGCAAATTATTAGGTTTATAACTAAATTGACCAGATTGAAAGATTTAAGACTAAACGGCATCCATAGAATAAGTTTATGAATTCTTTTAGTACTTTTCTTCCTAAATCACGCAAGTTAAATTTTTTGATCATGTTACGACTAATGTGAGCTTATGATCTTGAAAATATTTGATAAGTAGAATAAATACCAACAGCATGAAAAAAAAAAAAAGAGAGAGAGAAAATACATAGCAAAGGGAAAAGGAGGATAAAGAAAAATTTGAGTAAGAATAAGAAAGCCAAACGAGAGAGAGTGAAGTGGGAATCCTTGAGAGAGAGGAAAATGGAGGGAGAGCTCTTGAGAGGGTGACACGTGTACCTTTCAAGAATTCTACTTTCAATATATATATAGATATATATAAGAATATACAGGTGGTGTGGTGCATGTGAACTGCATTATTAGGTCGTGAATCTTTAATGAACATGAAATTTGAAAACGACGAGAGAGAATCGTCGTGGACAGGACGTGAGGGACGGTTGACTTCCTTACAAAAATTAAGAATGACTTTAGACAATTGCCTTCAAATCTCATTGGCTGCCGCCACGCCCCATTCATAGGACGATAAAGAAACTTTTTTGAATGGGACCTTGCTAGATTCCTCGAGCACGCCACGCCAGATTACTCACAAGTTAATCCATTTTACCATCATCATCATAAAAGGTAACTCTGTTGAGCAAAGTAACTCTTGTGTAGATTAGTTCTAATTGACCCTAAAGGATCCGAGTTGAGTGCTTAACCTCACAATCGTTATCACTTGTTAGATATGAGTCTCACTACAAGTTTTACAGTACCTCGAACTAACGCGACATCTTTCAATGCCATACTAACCTAATTCGCATCAAACACAAACAGCTTCTTGCTGACAATAGGATTAGACAGCGCCACATGCTTAGAATTTTGATTAATATATCGCGAATATTAACTAATGGATTTCTCACTCACAATGAATTTAAGAATCACAATTATTGACTAGTGGTTCTTTTACTCAATGTACTTGGACATAATTACTGGCAGAGACTAGTCGAGCTAAAAGTACAGATACCATGTTATATGAGTAGATTACAACTAGTTTTTTTTTTCCTTTTTGCGTCACTTGCAACCAATTAGTTCAAATAAACATTGATTATAATTGGGAAACAGAGAACTCTTTTCAGTATATTTGGTTACGGTAGAGGCTATCACATTGTGATGAGAGTGATAGATGGTCCATCACACTCTTATCATATGTCAAATATTACACATGATACATCATTTCATAGTCATAGTCTATGAGAGTGCTTGTAGGATGAACTATTAGACCCCAAACTATTTCTTTTCTCCATCACACTCTTATCATATGTCAAATATTATGCATCATACATCATTTCATAGTCACACTTACGTATTTGGGAGCCACCACTTGCTAACTTGCTCAATGAAGCGTTCCCGGTTTCTGATAACTAGTTGTCCTAAGACTTGGTTTCCAGTACAACGCAATAGGAGATATAATGCTCCGACCCGTGTTTCTTTCCTTTCTCGCACTTTTATCATATGTCAAATAATATTTATAACAAAGCACATGGGATGCATCATCCCATAGCGTCACATAATGACCACAACACCAAATGAAGTCCTAGGTATGTTTGCTTATGGGCTTCTAATCTCATAAGAATCCAACTCATACATGACAAAGATGCATTGCATCAATCATCAATTAAAGTTCATTAAATGTTTGTTGTGACAAGTCAATTGCCACAAGCATTTCGAATATTATCTTTGACATCGTCCACCAACGCAAGAGGGCATGGTCCATGCAGTTTATATGGCCACAAACGAGAATAATGTCTTCCATGAGACATTACTGCGAGCCTCTCTCAAGAAACTCCAGAAATCGTGAGTTTCATTTGGAACTGATGAAAGACTTGTCAGTTTCATGTGGACCGCAGTACGGATGGAAAGTGACTATGCCGTAGTTCCATTCCACCGCTCAGCTTAGTTCTTTGTTTAGATTCGCCCGACAACCGGGGGTCGTATTGATTCCTATGGATGTCGACAACAACAGGGCTAAAGCAGTTCGGCGACGAGGATCGTGCCAGAGGCCTTTATGCAAGAAATTTCATCTCTGCTTCCAATAACTAAGACGGTGAATGCAAATCCATCGCCTTTTCATCAGATAAAGAAGTGTACTTGAAAAAATTAATCTAAATACAACAAATTGATGTGTTAATCCAAGCGGATTGTGTCGGTAACATCTGATAAGCATTACAACTTCAGAGCAGCTATCGCCTCTGGTTTGAAGTCCACCCTAAGACCCAATACTCGCCTCACCTCAGCTGGAGTTAATCTCCAGGTCATTGGTCCCGAATTCTCACCCCAGAAATCTAGAATCTCGGAAACCTTTTCCAGATTAAGGATTGTAGCCATCTGAGTCAGACGCGCAAATTTATCTCTGACGGTTCTCTGGGTCATGCTCGAGAAATGACTAACGAGTGCCCTTGCATCTCTGTCGAGCTGAAGACCTCCAAGCTGACTAAATCTCTTCTGCATCATGATCACTTCAAGTCTCTTCACAATGAAGTCAATGACGAAATGCACAAATGAGTCGTAGTTGTTGGCAGTCATCAAGGGCTGGAGCCATGCCACGTTGGTCTCTACGGCGTGCAGCAGCCTCTGCACCCAGGGATCATTTATCTCATTATCGGCATATTCAGCCTCTGACAACTCATAACTGATAGTCGCCACACTATCTAGCACTGGACGGATCCGCGGTGTCACAGTAGCTACCAGTTGCTCCATCCCACCATTCAGAGCTTGCCTGAAAGTGTTGCTCATCTCACTAAGCTCAGATAAACAAGATTTCACTCTTTCTCTGTCAGCAGGGGCAGGAAATACCTGTAGCAAGATAATTCAACTGTTTCATTTCAAGATACCAGTCAACCTCAAGAACCATGAAGCACTTTGAAGCAAGTTACTATTTTCAGGGATTCAAATGGGAGTTTGACCAATTCAAAAAGGTAAGAGTGCAAATTTGAATGTTTAGCATAACCACCTAAACAATAAGCTTAAAAAGTTTGACAGTGCTGCTCCTCAGTCCATCAAATTAGAAAACCAAAGCATATAGCAATTTCTTTTATCCACTATCACAGCTGACAATACCGTTCAAGCTAACTACAACAGCTCCATGCAACAACCGCAACCAGAATTCCAAAAAAACAGCAATAGCAACAGCCAATTTATTTGACATGAAGCTGCAAGGACCTTAAACAAAACAAATAATACTGATAGAGTGCTAAAATTGGACATCAAAAGGGAGAGTTTCAGTCAGCAACTTCGAGCCAGTAGTACATAAGAGGGGAGAAAAGAGCTAAATCGAAGCAACGATAGAGAAAGGAAAGGCCCAGCACAAGGAAAAGGAAAACAAAGCTTGAATATGGCCATTGCCACTGCCATGTACAGACAGACCTATGTCTCATGTTTAAGAAGAAGAGCAAATGGAGGAGAAGAATAAGAAGAAGGCGGCCTCAGAAACCAGCAAACCAAGTGTTGTTTGCCACCAAAACGGCTCACATAGACAGATTTTAAAAGCCATATCTTCTCGAAACTCTCCATTTGGTTTACTTAAGTAGGACTAGAGAGGGAGAAAAATGATAGTACAATACACGAATGTGGCAAATATAGAAAGATACAGCGATCCTTGTAATGATCTAAACAATTCTAAAGGTAATACATACAGCACTTCCAAAGTGCCTGAAAATCTAAGCTACCAAACTACTGCTCCACATATTGCCAGTGTCCTTAAAAGAGGATGGGGGAAAGACCCTGTCAGGTGGCCAATGGAATAACCAACGATAGGGCAGATTGGACCACCAGGTCAACTGGTGATTTTATAAAACATTTGTTACCTTTATACATAATCTCGGCAAACACATTGATATAAGTGTCACCACCCTTTCTGGAATGAGAAGTATCACCCCCACATTATTTGCCCATGTTTATAAAATGTCTATGCCACCAGCTCACTTGCTTTAATTTCAAGCTGCTTCCTAATGACCTGGTCTCTTTAGCAGCTCAAACAAGAAGCCTTGTCCACAGGTTCAATACCATATGGCAGCTTAACACACAACTTTCACCAATTAGTCCAACCACACCAGATCAATGCAGGTCTAAAGACTATAAAGTCTACTTCAGCAGTTGAACTAGAGGTCAAACCAGTTCAGTCCCGTTCTTCGGCAAAGCTGCCTCCATACTCCACTAGGAGCACTACTCTAACCAGACCAGTCTAACACCTGGTACGTGACCCAACCAACTCAACCAGCCGACCTGAACTAGTTGCAGAAACCTTGTATACCATTATCTAGTTCTCCACTAAAAACTTTCTCAAGCAAAATACTGACGCTATAACAGCAATTGTGCATTCAACTTCATGCTTTCCTCCAACTTGAACTTGCAGCAATAGCAACATCTAAAATTCTCACAAAAGCACCATAACTATGGCATGTGCAATCATCAACGTTTTTTCTTCAGGTCAGGGCCAAATTAAGAGTTCAAATTTTATCAATCATCATACAAGCCTCTTAAAATGAAAGGAAGTGGTAGCAGTAGACATCTAAACACACCATATGGCTAACTAAGTACTTCATGTGTAGCCTATTCCAACGCCTATTTGATCAATTTTAACACGCCAAGGTAAGTTGTATCCACATTTGTACTGACTTAATTATCTCAAATGAGCAACATGCAGATTTATAGAATTATAAAGAAATGTATAACTCTTTTTTAAGACCCACACTGTGTCCCCGACACAAACATAATATATGTTCCAAAGCTGCTCCATCTCATCTGAAACCTCAAGAAGCGGAACTATGACAACTTCCATCATAATCCATGATCCCAAATTTTTTAAAGGCTATATCTGAACACAACATTAATCCATTCATGAAAGATTCTTTTAATTCTTAACGAAGTCTTTGACAATTCAATCCTAATTGCATAAGATGTCAAAAATGTCATTTAAGAAATGATCATACTACATGAAGCAGAATATAGGAATTAAAGAACTAACGTAGAATATTAACCACACCCTTAAACATTAAGCGATCATGCACTGGCAAAGGGAAAGATGCCCAGCTTCCCAGCCCCTCAAGCAACTAGACAGACGAAGCCAGAGTAGACAAAAGCATCATATTAATGTACAAAGAAGCAAATCGACATCCGGAATACACCACTACCTTATTCTATGGGCCAAAAGTCTTCTTTGTTTCAATGTCTATCTTTCTACATGTGACGAACATTCCTGTTTATCCAGATGTCACTCTTTTATTATCACTTGGAGACAGAACTTATTATATTGGTCAACTTTCATTAGAAAATATCATTAGTAAACTGTAAGTGGAGACATATTACATCCGCAAATTACCTGTGTGCATTGCTCTTCAATCTCATGCTTAAGCTTGACAACATATTCGCTGCTTACATCCATATTATTCAAGGCCGTTGCTATTTCGGTACCAGTTTTCTGCACGCCAACACCACCCAGGAAAAGCCTAGCACCAAGGTTAGGCTCTCTCATCCTCATTTGCAAAGCTTCATGATACTCATTGCTCAACAAACTAGAGGCGCCACTCAAAACTGCCACAACTGAGCTGATATTTGAAGTTGAAATGGCTCTTCTCAAGCAGCTCTGAAGAACATAGAACACATCGTCGACCATAGAAGAGGTAAGGCTATCGGGAACATGCTCATCTATCCGAATAGCCTTCCTCGCGTTCTCCACCATAAAGAAGCCCTCTAGAATCACATAATACCCAGTGATTTCTTGCACGACTTTACTAAAGCTCCCGCTCCTAAATGCCTTTGTTGCTCGTGGCAGCAAGTCAGGATCAACTGAAGTCAATCCCTTGATCTTGGAAAGCATAAATTCAGTGTAATCCTCACCCAATTGCATAAGGGACAATATCTCCTCCAAATACAACTCAATCTCTCTGGGATCCGGCCCTTGCGGAGCTCCAACGGCAAGCAAGTTCGAATTCTGCGAATTGATCTCAGAAGATATCTTCCCCAATTTCCTATATTCCATATACTTCTTCAAAATCTGCGACCCCCGTGAATCACACTCCTCCTGAAGCTCGCAGATCGCATACACGATACCATCCTCTCCACAAAGACTCTTCAAAATCTCATTGTTCTCCTCGATTGCCAATACAATATCCTTAAACAAATTGGTCAAACACCCGACGAAGTTAACCTGATTGTTGTGCTGATCCTGCATCAATTCCACTAGTTGCTCGAACTCGATCCTCGATCTCATCCCAATCACCTTCTTCAAGTAGCCAACGTACGCCTGAAGCCCTTCGTCCTCCAGCCCCAGCGGGCAATACAGCCGGATGAAGCGGAGAACCGTGGCGTGATCCCGCTGATCCACCGCGGCAGCCAGCCGCTTCCTCACGATCCCCTCGAGCTGCTTCTTCGAGGCCATCATCTGGTCCCACCCGCGCGGATCCCGCCCGTACTTGGCGTCGATCTGCAGGAACCGCTCGACGCACTTGGCGGCAGACTCGTAGTCCTCGCGGTCCAACGCCCGCCGCGCCCCCTCGATGCACTCGTTCCGCTCCACGATCGCGTCGAGGTGGAGGAGCGTGTCGCCGACGCGGGACTGGGCGAGGTCGAGCTCCCGGACCTTGCCGCTGACCTGGTCGGCGAGGAGGGAGGTGGCGCGGACGTTGGAGAGCATGTGATCGGAGTCGGAGCGGACGATGTCGAGGACGGCGGAGGAGCGCTGGAGGTGGAGGAGGTGGCGGTCGAGGTCGGCGCGGCGGGAGAGGAGGGCGTCGAGGTCGAGGTCGAGGGCGCGCTGGTAGGCGATGCACTCGTGGAGGAGGCGGGTCATGGCACCGACGTCGGTGAGGGACCGGACGCGGGCGAGGGCCTCCGGGGCGCCGAAGTGGATCGACGAGAGCGCGTCCTCCGGGGGCTCCTCGAGCGGCGCGAGGGACAGGGGCGACGCCATTTCCGCCGCCGCCGCCGCCGTCGTCGTCGTTCTCGTCGGTGGTTTTTTTTCTCAGGGGATCGATTTCTTCATCCGCGACGAGAGAGAGAGATGGGAAGAAGAAGAAGATGGATCTCGGGGAAGGTCTGGGGTCGCATGTTTGAAGTTGGGACTCTGCAGGGACTGGAACTGCAATTAGGAGGAAGAATGGGGCTGATTTGCTTTTTATCCGAAATACGAAAATCGCCCCTTCGTTTTACGTTTCGTTCCGAAATGAGCCTTTTTTATTTTTTCGGAAAATTTTACCGCTGCCCTTTTTTTTTTCTTTTGCGCTGTTCTAACGACCGATTTTTACTGGTTACTACAAGTACCGTGCACTGAACGCCTTAAAATTATTGACTTGGACTTTTATTTTTTAGAATAAATATCATGAAAAACCCCAAATTCATATATCTGTGATAAATTTACCTTAAATCAAAAACCCCAAACAAATTTACCCCAAACAAATTTACCCAAAATGGGTACATTTGCAATAAATTTGCTCTCTTTAAGTTTTCGTGAAATTTTACTATCAAATTACTAAGTTTGATGACATGTGATAGTAGATTATTGTACTAATTTGGGATTTTATTATATATTTATAACAGTTACATCATTTTTGTGGTTTTTTTTGTTATTAATCCAATTTAACAGAGAGTATAATACCAATTTAGGATTTGTGGCGGTTGAACAATTTCGTTTGGAGTAAATTTGTCATTAGTATATTAGTTTATGATTTTTTGTGATTATTTAAGATAAATTTATTACAAGTGTACCAGTTTGAGGTTTTTCATGATAAAAAAATTAGTTTATGGTAAATTTGTTATAAGTGTATCAGTTTGAGATTTTTCAGGGTTTAACCCTCTCTTTTAAAAGGAAAAATGTTATTTCTTGAATTTTTGTGGATTTTCGTTGCACTTTCTTAATTATTTTTGACATTCTTCTTTTTGTCTGAATTCCCTCGCTCACCTTGTCCACGGCAAAAAACAAATAATCATGAGCTGCCTCCCCTTGGTGTCGCCCGCGACCGCCTTTCGCAGTTGGTTGTGCCGGATTTGAGGCCGCCGTCGAGACAGCCCTCGTAGACAAGCTCCAACTTAAGATATAGATCTCGATCTATTGTCTCTGTTGTAGCGGTCGTTGTATACGAAGGGATCACGATGGCGGTGGTTGCAGTCTAAGTGGAGAGAATCATTGGGGTAACCCCGCCGGGGCTGCCACCTCTATGTTCCCCTATCAATTTCCTTTTGACTCTTTCTTGATTTCTTATAGGGAAAATTCCAAATAATTTTCTAAAATATTTTCATTTTTTTCGAAAGAGCCTATTGTATTTAAAAAAAAAAAAAAAAAGTGGCCATAATAGTTTAAAATAAATACTTGAAGTAGCCATGTCAATTTCAAAAAAGGCGCAATCTCACAAGTTGGCTAAATGTTCCGACTAATCAAGGGCATTATTGTCCAAAGACAATTTTAATCTAAAATTTAGTTAAATTAGATTAAAAATTAAGGAATCTAAATTTTTTTTAAAAAGAAACAAATTATAGGTGGAAGGGCTAGTTTGTGGCCATCGCCTCATCACTAGTGGGCCATCAACAATGGCTGGCAAGGTCATCAGCACTATTATGGCAAAAAACAAATTACAAGTGGAAAGGATGGTCTGTGGCAACTGCCTCATCGCTAGCGGGCCATAGATGATAGCTAGCACGGTCGTTGGCACTTTGATGATGATTGGTGACCCTTGTCGACCAAAGGTGAGGATCGATTGAGAGAGGGTTGTGACCATCTCCCAAGGTCTTACCGACCCTCACCTAGGTATAAGGGAGGGTTTAAGCCCTCGGCCAAACCTGCACAATGGTCAGCAACTCTCTGCTAGACTTGGGCAGCTCATCTGTGGCTTTTGATGGTAACCCTCACCCAACCATCTCTGGGTATCGTTAGTGGCCGGCCTTGCTTGAGATTGGCCACCGCCGAAAAGGAAAGGAAAAAGGGAAAAAAAAAATAAAGAACGAAAATATCCTTGACAAATCAATGAGGTTAGACCTTCTTCAATATTAACATGGCCATTTTGAGCCCTTATTTGAAATAACGTTCAGCCTATTTCCTTATTGGAGAAAATGAGGGCAAGTTAGGCTTTTATTTAAAATAATGTGAAATTCAAACCCTTGACTCTCTTGATCTTGCGCTTGCTCGCTCCATCCTTTTCATCTTGTTTGGGTATGAATTTTCTTGACATTTATTAAATATAGAAATATTTTAAAAATATCAGTAGGGTTAGAATGTGTTGGATATGAGTTAGATTGGATATAAGTAATTAGATTTGTATTGTATAGAAATTGGTAAATTAAAGTTGGACCATTTTCTACCCAATCCAATTCACCGATTTGGTAGATCTACAATTTGACTACCATATTTAATAGAAAGACTAATCACATCCTAAAGATTCCATTTTTCACTAGGTCAATTGGAGATTCTAACATGCCACTAAGGTAATCTATCCAAGGGGTTAACCTTTTTGCTTGATTTTTTGTTGATTAGCTCGAAAATTCCGGTGATGTTCTTCTATGAAAACATGTATCAAAGGTAATCTACCGAGATGAGTCAAGTCAATTGATGTTTCTTTTCCTTTTATTTTTGGTCGAAGGTGTTTCCTGGTTTGACGAGCCAATTTTATCAGTAGTTAGGGTTCCGTTCTTGAGATATGTGCTTTTATGTGTAACATATAATGCCCCTTAGGTAGAATGATTGGTTTACATGTTCCTTCAAGAGTTGATTCTATTCTTACTGGATTTGCAATCTTGTTTTTACCTTTCTTAGGGTTGAATCTCTTTTGCGATGTTGTTTATTTTTCTTTTGGTTGTTAAAATGTCAAGAGGTAAAGAAAATCATTGATTATAATTTATTGCAATACTAAATCATTCATAAGCCTTGTTGTTTAGAATCCATTATCTTGCATCTGTGATGTTGTTGCACTAGCCTTCTTGATCATTTTAGCGATTCCTTTATTTCTTTTGAAATGTTTGCTATTGGGTTCACCTTTGAGATAAAATATTTGTCTTGACTGGCTCAATGAAAATTCTTATTATTGCTTGTAGATGGAAAATATTGATATTAGTGATGCAATAATAGGTGCAGTTGCGTCAATAATGGCATGTTAGTAATGGAGGGTGAAGTTTCTAGTAGTTAGATACTTGGAGTGCCATGGGGAAAAGAGATTTTGAGAGAGAGTTATTCATAAACCTTGTTTTACATTCATGAGATACTAATTGTGTCAATCAAATATGTATGAGACCATAAGTTTTCTTTGAATTGTGTAGAGTTCTTGGGTCAAATAATTAGTTGCACAAAACGGTAAATATGTTAATCAAAATAGCAGTTGCTAGTCTTTTGCCATATTTTAGGGCATAATGTGAGGTTAAGAGTGATAGAGCCAAAATTTAATAGGTTTATTAAGACCATTCATCAAGACTTTAGAATTGTCTTACAAGCAAGTCTAAAATTATACAAGCATGTTATAAGACCACCAAATGGCACTACACCCCAGACAATATCTAAGAATAGAAGATTTTATCCGTACTTTAAGGTATGTAATATAACAAATGTCACAAATTTCATTTTGATAATATGTTGTTACATTTACTTATTTATTGAGTACATTAGGATTGTTTTGAAGCTCTTGATGGTACTCATGTCCGTGTATCGGTTCTCCTAGAAATTCAAGGTTCAAGGTCGAAAAGAGAAAACAACACAAAATGTTCTAGCAGCTATTACCTTTGATTTAAAATTCATTTATGTGTTGGCCGGTTGGGAAGGCATGCCACATGACTCTCATATCCTTGCAAATGCACTTTGAAGGCCTTGTGTCATTTTTTGTGATTTTTTTGTAGGTACATCTTACCCATGAGAAGTACTTGAACAAGAAAATCAAAATGTACTGTGAACTCGCTTTGGTGGCTGGAAAAGACATGGCCACAAGATGCTTTGCAAAACAATTTAAGGACATCGACTTGCCTCCTTTTGGGGATGTGGACTTCTCAACCGAACTAGATGATAGTAATGACAATACCATGAAAGGACTAGATCCTTCAAGATTTAATAGAAAGCAAAGTTGTGCCATTGACAAAGATGATAGGGTTTGCAATGCTCTTAGAGCAAATTGGAGAGGTTGCTAATGCAATGAAAATGTTGAGTCAAAATCAATTGGTTGTTGATGAGATCTACAAAGAAGTGATGGGGTTGAAGGTTTTGATGAAGCTACCCTTGCATATGCCTTTGATTATTTAGTGGACAAGGAGAGAGTTGCAAAAGCATTCATTGTCAAGAGTGCTAAGCTAAAGAAGTTATGGTCCGAAGATTTCTTAAATAAAAGAGAAAGTGGATATTGACAAACATCAGACTTTAAATGTTTGTTCTTGATACTATCTAAACGTTAGACTTATTCTTTGGTTACTTGTACTAGCTACTCAAGCAGCTTTTTGTGGCACAATTTATCCTAATGTGTCGTGGGAAGCTAGAGACATTGGTACTAAACTCAATTATGAAATGTTTAGCCCATGTACTATGATATTGAGAGGGAAAAAATGTAATAAAGACCTCTTGTTTTCTATTTGATTGCTTTTTAAAACTATAGTTGCTACAACAGCCTAAGAAACATGAACCTGCTTGGCAGCTTTAACAAGGATAGAACTCATCAACTTGAGTTGCTCAGCGAAACTGGAAGTGTCCTTTCATCTGTGGGCAATTCAAGATAACTTGCGGAGAGCTGCATGGAAGGCACGTCCGTTCAAGAGTGCCAAATGTATTGAATCAATCAATGAGATCATTTGAACTTGCTCTTGTAATTGGAAAATCATGTCCATTTTCGAAGGATACATGTATGAATTCGGGTTTCCTTTTCATTTTGCAGGTTCAAATTCTAGATTTACTAAACTGATCAAGATAATCCATTTATTAAATAACATGGCCTTAATAAATTAATTTGAAAGTTTGAGGCACACTAGTGTTAATTGTTAGTTCAAATGTTATTTAATCATTTTTCAAATGCAATTTAAACACCAAAAATAAATCGCATATAACCAAAAAAAAAAAGAAAGTTAATCATTTTTCAGTTTCATTTTTAAAAAAAACTGTCACGCCAAATATAAAAAAGGGATCATTTTGGAAAATAAAAAAAAAAGATGGACGGTTTTAAACCTTTGGGCAAACGAAGAGGAATGACTGGTTTTGGATTGATATATATATTTTTTTAAAATTGTTATGGAAAAAAATTACTAATTATAATAAAGAATTATAACATCAATTTACTTAGAAGTGGGCTCATGAGTAATCCGAAATCTACTATTCCATGCATCAAACGGATAGCCGACGATGGCATCAAGCTCTTGCCAGCTCCGACGAATACGTTAGCTCCGCCATAAGTAAGAGTAAATCGGCGATGATCGAATCTTGTATACAGGTCCTCCCGAATACAGAAGTTCTTGAACGGAGAGAGACCCATATGGCTACGAATCTTAGTGTGTTCATCAAACGAGGCGTTCAAATCATCAACGCATCAGCTTGCTGCTGATCCCTGAACGTGCTTTTAGCAAGCTCTCTTATTCCCTTTCGCAATGTACAGTTGATTCGCTGGGATATGAATCGAGAGCAACGGCATGTCGTAGGCTGACAGACGGCGACTCAGTCAGCGGAACACCAGATTGTGACAGGTATTGTCGCAAGGGTAGGGACAGTCAATGGCCTTGACGCCGCCTCGATTGAAATACCAGTTCCCGACCGACTCTGCGATGCCCTGCCGCCGATGCCCGATGCATGAACAATGCAGTTAATAATCCAAAACTAAGAGGCGGATGCGATTGTGTGATTTTGTTCGACGTGTATGCTGCAATTGAATAAAAAGAGATCGTATCGCAAGTCAAATTTATAAGTACCTTGTTTCTAATGTGAGGCGACATGGGGGCAAACCATGTGTCCTGCCTCTCGGTCTGGCAATGAGAGAAGCAAGAATTTATGAAGAGTCCGTTCTTGCTGGACCTCGAGAAGCTGGTGAGAGCTCTCAGCATTTGATACCGAAAATCTGCGTTGTCGGATGCATCATGCAACAAAGCTCATGTTATTGTGTTTCGAGCGATTGAAGCCAGCTGAAATGATGCATACTAGAGAGCATTCATTCTTCCAACATTGTATGAAGAGGGAAAAGGAGAAAGTTGTGAAGACGGCAACGACATTATCCGAGCAGACCTTGCAGAAAATTAATCTGTGGGGCGGTACAATAGGCGTGGTTCTTTCTGCATCGACTCCAGTAGCCGCGAGGATCAGCCGACGAAGGAGCTAGGCTCGCCAAGACCTGATTAAACCGATGAAAATCATTCAGGAAACAGAAGTCCGTGGAGGCAGACAACTATAGGGACCCGATGAACTAGTCCTCAATCACCTGTGAGGATGCGTATCGGAGCACATATTAAACAAGAGAGAACAAAATACAAATAGAAAGGTTCGGTCGAATCGGAAAACTTGTTTTAAAAATGGGACATACCTGCCAGGTATCGTAAGCTGCATTCACAAGAAACAACGGAGTCTTGACAGTGCCAATCAGATGCTGTGGAAAGAAGCACTGGAAAAGGAGGGAAACATTAGAATGACGGTATCACGATATCAATCGTGGAACCAACATGCGTGAAAAAACAAGAGAAGGAAAATTACTAAGGTGGGATTCAGACGATTGGTACAGCTCCCCGGAAGGTTCTTTTGAACTCCCTGTAAAAACACAGAAATCCGCTGTTTCCTGAGTATGATGTCGCCAATCCTAAGTACAATCCAAGAGAACGAGCAATACAAAGATGCACGGTGAAATAAAACACAGGGCTAATGCGTGAATACAAATCACAGCCGTCCGACAGTTCAACATGTTCCGAAATTCGAGGAAAAAGGTAATAGTCACAGCCCAGTTCTTTACAACCTCGTTGACTATATTTTTAGCACGGATGATTATCTCTCTTGCTTTTTAACTTTGTGGTCCATGAGCATGATTCTATTTTACCAGCAAAAAGAGCTGATTTGTTCATGAGACATAATGAATGGTTAGGCCCATCTTCAAAGTGGAAAGCTATCTTATGCAATAATGGAAGAACCACAAAAAGGGCACCTGTAGGTTAACCACTCCTCTGAACATCCTTCTTAAAGTGCGCCTCCCCGACACATCCATCCTGAAATTTTGCGACAAAATCAGCACAAGCATTTGGTAGCAAAGTAAAGATCTACAACTGTAGAGACGACAAAAAAGTCGGAGACTGTAATTACGCGTCAAGGAACATTCCACCGTCACTCAGGCACTTGACTCTTGTGTAACCAGAGAAAAGATTTCGGAATTCATCGCAGTGCAGTATAGAAGCCACACCACCCGCACTACACCCGGAAAGAAGAGCCTAGAATACCAAAAGATAAATAAGTAGGAGAAAGAAGAACAGAAAAGCAGAAGGACAAAGGCTTCAGAATAAGTGCAAGAAAGAAGGAGAAATGACTTATCAAGATGCTTCATGAGAACCTGATTAGCATAGCGCATTCCCTTCGACATCAACTCTTCCATTGCAGCTGACCAAATGCGTTGTCCTCGAAAATATAATTGCGCTGCCTGAGACCACAAATACATGGAAGAAATTTCCCACTGAGCCACTGGTGTGATAGCGTCGATATGTATAAATGATGATTTGCATAAGAAACCCAAATAGACGTTATGTATGAGAAAACGAATTTGATTCCCTCAATAGTCTAGTCAAAGGAGCAAAGTCCAATAAGAGTTTATGCAGCAGACAAGCTAAGCCTATGAAACTTCGGGCAAATGAGGACACAAAACAACAGGCAATAACAGCTTGAGATAGAAAGGAGACATAAAAATCAAATTTTGATAAGTTGGTAAAGGCTTAAATAGAGCTACCAGGCAGCAAATGGTATTTAGTTCTCACTAAGCACACACAAAATAGGAAAAACGTAGAACTTAGAAGATGTAAAATTGAGATCTTTGTATGTCTGTATTTACAAATTTGTCCATTTACAGACACATTTGCAAATAGTTTACTTTGAATGTCAAATTGTTTGCAATGTTTGCTCACACATTGCGGAAAAAATCATTCAAAAGCAGCATATGAATTAGCAGCGGTGCACATAAATGTAAATTCTGTTTCTTTGTTTTTTCAAAATTTATGCTCTTAGAAAAGGTAAAAGGACATCCTCAACATTTGTTGTCAAAAACAATATCATCCGGAATATTATGAATTCACCATGCTGAAGCTAAATCTGAAAATTTGCATGTTCAAACGTTTGTACTGACCTGATTTTGACTGTCCCCACTAAAAGAAGCTCCGTCACAGTAACGGATTTTGACTCTGTTCCAATTGAAAAAATCTGCAAGGGTTATATTCGAATCCAGAATTGCTAATAAGTAACTCATGTGACAAGAGAAGAGAAACATACAGAACACTTAAAAGAGTTGGATGTTGACAAACTAAAGATGGTATTCAGAAATAACCAGGATTTTCGGCAGCTTGGTTGCTCAATATCCCAGTAAAGGGAATCTGCCGCTCCATGTATGTGGATGAACCACGGCGCGTCTTCTTACGGTAAACACAGTTTCTGATTGTATCACACCATCCTCCTCCCTGTTATCCGCATAAGAGAATGCCCAAGTTCGAGTAAGAATTGAAATTGGTATCACAGAGGCTCTAAATTGGGAAAATTCACATGAATGTCTTGGCTTGCGAACCAATGTTCATACACTCATATGCGTAAATCTATCGAATGCTGCTCGGGCAATTGGCTGAATTATTAAGCCTAATACTGATAAAACACTCCAAATCTAGTGCAGAAGAAGCACCAAAATATCCGCTATGCCAACCAATACATTTCCAACTTAAATTTCATGCCTTGACCATCAAACCACACTCAACGCTGTCAAAACACTACCAACCTAGTCTCTTTCAACAATGAGACCAACTGGTAAAGCAGAAAAAATCTAGGTAAGTAATAACTTGCAGACCAATAAAAATGAACTTGCCGCCTGAATTAATGCAAAAGGACAATATGGATCTGTATCAACAAGTTGCTGAATTGACAAACCACAATAGTGATTCTGTGGGGGAAAAGAGCTAACCCATTACTGCTCTGCGGAGGGATAATGACATACCTCCAACTGAATGAGCCAACTATTAGCACCCGATCCATATCCTCGGTGGAGGTGATAACCTGGTAAGCTCCCATCAAGGCAGACTGCATAATTCATGTTTAAATTCATGTAATAACAATCCATTTATATATGTGTGTGTGCGCTGTGTCATTTAAATTCATGTAAATTCAACTAGTCGTCAATAATGCAGCATCCTGTAACATCAACAATGCAGCATCATGTAAATTCAATCTAATCACGAACTAATCCTAAGCTAGTTACTTCCACAGGCAACCAAAGCATCAACAATTCCAGTTGCATGTATTTTTTCCCCTCTAAACAAGAAATGGAGCAACTTGCAAACATATTTCCCAAGCTCGAAGCACCAAAACAGAGACGCAAACCAAAAATTAGCAAAGGGAACCTTTGAGATGGGTAAGTGGTTTTTGCTTTACCTGCAAATTTTTTAATTATTCGAACGATATAAAAAGAAACAAGTATTTGAAATTCAAACTTCAAAATAAAAAATGTCAAAGCAAGAACTCTCTCTACCTGCACCTTTGGCAGCAGCACCATAAATAAGAGTAAGACCCACCATCAATGGCCTCCCATTGATGCCATATTCGGCGTCACCGTAGCTATAGAGCAGTTCTGTCATGTTCATGTCCTCATACCCATTTGCCCAATTCATAAACACCAATGCCATGAACATCACAGAGCCAAAAGGCTTCATCTTTTTCCGCCGAACACTATGATTCTCACTCTGAAACAAAATACACATACAGGAGAGAGTGAACTCGCGTTGCTTTTATATAAGGAAATATCCAACTGCTCATTTAAGAGCACAGGCCTTTTTTAATATTTTCACTTGCTTTTGAGCTGGAGAGACAGAGAGAGAGAGAGAGAGAGAGAGAGAGAGAAGTAATGTCGTGTTGTAACAGTGATAGCAGCGAGTGAGATACAGTGGCGGAAAATTGGCGGTCTCTTGTTTTGAACCAGATATTTAATGTAGAGGAACTCTTTAGTAAAGACCAGTGTGCCATCGAATGCAGTCGGTAACCGACATCGAAAAGAAAACATCACCTGAAAACGACTGCAAAGTGCAAACAAATTGAGGGAGGCGATCAAGAAACAGACCCATGTTTTGTATTGACATGTTTTTAAGACAAGATACCAAGGAGAAAGGGCTGAGAGACAAGACCGTAGCACGCAAGAAAACAGCAAGAGAAGCTGATTTATTTCACACAGAAAATAAAACATCAACTGAAAACGACTGCAAAGTGCAAACAAGTCGAGGGAGGCCATCAAGAAACACACCCATTTTTTTTATTGACATCTTTGGGGACAAGATACCAAAGAAAAAGGGCTGAGAGGCAAGACTGTACGCAAGCAAGAAAACAGCAAGAGAAGCTGATTTTATTCACACACAGAGAGAAAGAGAGAGAAAGAGAGAAGCTGGTTCTGTGATACCTCGTGGCCTGCAATCTCGCCGCTTGCCACTTACTGAATTTTCATGGACTGGGACATAACTGGAGTCTATACGAGGCACCATTATACCAGCGCGGGATATGCAATAATTGCGGGAAATGATGGTGGGGCTGGGTTGGGATAGGATGAGATGTCACATTTCTTGCCCAGTACCATTTATTTACATCGTTGAAGCTTCAAGAGGGATCGAAAGAGGAAAAGGGAGGGTGCGAAAGGGAAGTCTTTTAATATGGTATGATATTATTTAGTCTTATTTCTTTAATGTCCAGTTTATTTTTCCAGAATTTTATTTCTCAAGGAAAATGACATTTCCTAACGTGACTAATTGTCCCGATCTTTATACTACGTCGTAAAAAAGCAAGTCAATCACGTTTTAATGAAGTGATTGTGTATTGCGAAAAGAAGCTCTTTATAATTTCAAAGTTCGAAAAAGAAAAATGAAGAATTTATCTGGCTTGCTATACAATATATATGGTGTATGCCATGCATTTATTTAAGGTTGGTTATCTCTAAAACTAATTGGTAAGTTTAACAGTCAGACAAGTGGAAATTGGTAGATTAAAAAATTGGTAAATTAAAAGAAATGAAATAAAAGTGGGTAAAGAAATGTAAATAAGAATTAATAACCAACGCTAATGGACAACCTAATGAGAGAAAAACTGACTAAAAAATTGATTAATTTATATAAGAGTTGATAAATTTAAGACATTTGGAAGAAAGAAAAATAAAAAATTGATAAGTAATGCAAATGATAGTGGATAGGCCAAAACTTGACAGTAATTTAATGAGAAAAAAACTTGGTAAGTTGCTTAAATAGAGATTGGAAATTTTTAATGAGTTTGTACTTTTAAGACGCTAGTGAAAAAGGCAAACAAAAGTTAATAAAAGACAAGAACAATTAGTAATTTGCATTATGTCAAAATAATTGGTATTTCATGAAAATGTCAATAAGTCACTAACAAGTAATTGAGAAATTAGATGATTAATAATTTCTTCTAACAGCGATTCTTTTACTTTCACCAACTCCTTTGGCATGGAAAAAACAATCTTTTTTTTTTTTTTTTGGGGGGGAATGAAGTAATAGAATCATCTGTCTATATGTGTCGGTATGGATGATACATATATTAATATTCGAATTAAATGTTCGAATATATCATAAACGGACTAGAAAAGATCAACATGCAAATCATGTGCATATCATCCATGTCGAGGTTATGATTAAGCTCATTTCAAATGCATTTAACCGGGTGCTGTAGACAAGAATTGTGCTCGAAAATCGTTGGTCCTATCCAAAGGCGACTACTCTTTTTGGGTAAACAATTAATTTTCCTCAAATTATCTTTTTCGTCGTTAAGAAAAGTGATACAAACGTGAAAAAGAACTATGACTTCATTAAAAAAGTTAAAATAAAAAAGTTAAAAGTACGAGCTCGAGGGAGAGGAACCTGCGGAGGGGAAGGCACCGACAAATTGGTGGTAAACGCTTTTTGCTCGGGAGATATGAATGGGAGATTTGTTAGAGCGTCACCCTCGCTCCATCGCTCGGAAGACATCGCTATCACCATCATCTGTAAAGCTTTGGAAGAAGATAAGAAAGTCTTGCTATTGATTTGTTATGAATGGATGTAGTGAGATGATGGAGGACAACGGTAACGTCACCGTCCAATTGATATCCCACATGTCTTTTTTGCGATTTTCATACTCTTTATAAATTTGTAAACTCAAGATTTTGAATTGATATCGCATCAGAATTAGGTTTGTTGTGATTACATTGAATTAATAGATCAACGAAAGTGAGCAAAATGAGATTCATTTTTTTAGTTCATTTATCTCATTAATTCATGTATTTTCGAAGTTCATATAACTTTTAGATTCATATAGTTCTTGAGTTTATGTATTTCTTGGATTCAAACCTATTTAATTCATGTACCATAACTTCTTAAACTCTATGAATAGATTTGAAATTCTTCATCTAAAGTATCACTTGAATCACCTACATCTTTCATTTAAACTTAGCGCATTTGTAATTCTTAACAATTTCTAATAAAAAATAATTACTTTTGGTATTTTTTATTTTTATTTAAAAGTCTGTCTAAAAAATCAAAGATCGTTTGAAAATTTCTAATCCAAATAACTTTTTTTATAATTTTGTAATAATTTTATTTCTTTTTCTCTTTTCTTTCTCTTCTTCTTCTTCAAGGTCTACCGGTTGCCGGCCTTGGGATGATTGGTGCTCGGCCAAACAAGGGCCGGCGACCTCGCGGAAGCGTCGAGCCCTCTAGCGCGCGCCTCATCGACCAAGCGACGCCTCCTAGGCGAGGTCGCGCGGACCCGGGCGGCATCGCGGCTCGCGCCGTGGGAGGGATGCTCGCCTAGGTCGTGAGGTCGCGCCACCCCGGCGGTGGTCGGTGGTGGGGACCCCACGACAATGGCGATGGCGCTTAGGAGAAGCGACAACTCTTGGCAATTGAAGCGGGGAGAGAGACGAAGAAGAACAAGAGAAAGAAGATGAAAAAATAGGTTGGTCGATGCAAAAGAACCGAGACGTGAACGGGCATTTCCGAAATGTTCTCGGTTCCAATTATGGGAAGCACGTGCAGTTCCTGCCCATGGGTGGATGGGCTGGACCAATTATATTATAATAATATATTTATTTTTAATATTAAAATAAATTTCAAAATTACTAATTAGAAATCTAAATTTTAGGACTCCACCTCTTCTTATGCCTTTCAACAACTCAACAAATAGCTCCTTCAAAGAATACTTTCGAGACTCACATAGAACACTATATTCAAGAATATGTGGAGTAGGTGGAATTGTTTCTAAAAAAAAAAAATCGAGAAAGCAAATGTTGTAAGATATTGAGCATTGTTAGAGGATAAAGGAAAAGTGAGCAAAATGAGTTTCATTTTTTTAGTTCATGTATCTCATTAATTCATGTATTTTTTGAGTTCATCTATCTTTTAAATTCATATATTTCTTGAGTTTATGTATTTCTTGGATTCTTATACCTATTTAATTCATGTACCATAACTTCTTAAACTCTATGAATAAATTTGAAATTCTTCATCTAAAGTATCACTCGAATCACCCGCATCTTCTCACTTCAATTTTTCTTTAAGTGTGCCAGTCTCAATAAGTGCTCGATAGAGTCCTATATGTATGGTGCTAATTCAAATGGGTTCAAGATGTTGTATCTTGAGAGACATAGTAACTCATGAAGTTGCTTAAAAGCATTGGCAAAAACTAATTGCTTTAAGGATATTGATTTCTGGTTCAACTTTATTCTTCCTCCAATATGTCATTTCTTCTATGATCTTCCAACTGGGTTTACACGCAATTCATACATAGCAAATCTCCTTCCTTTTAGTTGGACATTTTAATACATATAACTGTCTCGCCATAGTTATCTAAGAACTATGATTATCTATGCTGGTTGTGATCCTTGGATCCGGTGGCGGGTGGGCAGACGAGTGTGTTAGTTAGAGAGAGATCCATGACCCCCATCAATGTCCCCAAAATCAACTCCTGAGGATCTATTTCAAAGAAAGAGACCTAGTGGCGGCTCGAGAGCAATCACCACCGTCGTGACAGCCCGAGTATGGTGATCGCCTCGACGACAATCACGGCAGGTTAGCTCAACCGATTCCCGCCGCTCTCTCTCTCTCTCTCTCTCTCTCTCTCTCGGCGCTCTCTTTCATCCTTTTTTTTTCCCCTTGTTTTTCCTTAACCAAGCCCCACATAATCAAAATGATAGTACCTCCAGCTTATTTGAACGTAGCCTGCTCCGAGAGCAGCATCAACCATAAGGTAAACATTAAATCGTGCTCATTATTTGGGAAAAGCTGACGGTCCCCCTCCGAAATCCCGTGAAACATTTCATGGCAGGTGGGCCATTAAAAAACGTTGACGTCTCTTCTTCTTCTTTTATTTTCATATTTTTTTTGTGCATAGCTTTAATTTCAACTGAATTTGGAATATTCGTAGACTTTTTTTTTTATTTCCTAAAAAATGAATAATTTTAAAAATATTTTGAAGAGATATCATTTGAATTATTTATTTTTCATACAATCATTGTGACATGTCCATCACTCAATCCATCGTGGTAATGTTGTCACGCGGACAAATATCGGGCTCCTTAATTTTCGGTCCTCGTGCCTTACAGCTGCTCTGCATGTCGGACATAACAGCCAAACAATATGGGAAAGTTTAGGCCCCACCCCGGTCACAAATATCAGCTTCGACATTGGGACTCATCATGGTTTGAAACTTTTCTTGAAACTTTGAACGAGAGAAGGGGTTTATTGGCCCATTCTGGAAATAAAACTTAGTCTCTCTTAAGAAAAGCTGGGGTTTTGATTTTATTTTTTATTTTTTGGCCCTTTGCTATGGTTAATTTTTTAATTCTCATTTCCCTTTGAATGTTTTGTTTGGAGAAAAAAGTTCCATTCCACTCTTATTGAGGGCCTCCCAGGGGTCATTCGCTTTCTGAACCAGTTTCGCAGCCCATTGGGCCAACCTATGAGGTTTTAGGCGATGGGCCTTGAGAACAAATTTCTCAATTCTTTCAATTTCCATCCTCTAGCCAAGACACATTGATTCATTTGCATGACATGGTCGCTTGAGAATGTATTTTATATATCGATTACGCTGTCAAGATACACGGACCGATCTTTCACATATCACGCATCTCTCTCAATTTGATCTTTTACTTTTGGTTGGCTCATTTTCCTTTGCACCATTATTGAGTGATATAATCACGGAATGTAATATATTAACTTGAATGGAGTAATGACGTAAGATGAAATTTATCATAAATGAATATACGTTCCAATGTTGGAAAAGCGGAATACTTTTCAAACTTATTTCCTTGGTCAAAGAGGCCCAAAATTTTTGAATCTATTCAATGGTGCCTTTGACTAGTGAAAAATACATATACATTTGGCGAAAATACTCCCATAAAAATTATAGTCGCTATTAGATTATCAGTGTCTCATTATATGAGTTAATTTCAGAAAATTCCTTTCCTTATATACTAATATATTGCCTAATGAAGTGATAGTGGTGATATCACATTAAATTAGGGAATGCATTGATATATTCGATGATACTTTCAAATGTGTTGTGGTGGTACCTTTATAGGAGTTCCCTTTTCCTTCTCATTTATATTAGTTTTTAGTTAGGTTTACGAAATTTATTAATACGCACCAAATTGGATTGAAAATAATTGATTGAAAACCTCAATAAGTTCCTTATGAAGACTTCAAAGAATCTATGGCTGAACACGGCGTGTGTTGGTCGAGTGTCGAAAAGTGTCAGCGAGTATTAAACACGTATTGAAATGTCCGGCGTGACATGAAAGCTTTTTGAAATTGTTGGTGCTTCCTAGGTTACTAATTCATTTCCTCACATATTAATATACTACATAATGAAGTGATGGTCAATATATCACAATAAATCATGGAATGCCCTGAAATATTCTGTGATACTCTCAAATGTGACGTGGTAGTAGTTATATTAATTCTTAGTTAGGAGAAAAACTTACAAAATATATTAGTACGCACCAAGTTGGATTGAAAATAATAGATCGAAAAATCTCCATCACTTCCTTATCAAGACTTCAAAAAATCTAGGCCTTATAAAATTTCAGTAATACCTTTTATATCTTTTATCTGTAGGCCTTCCTTCTTAAAATCGACCCATTAATGAATAAAATTCAAAACTTATGGTACGATGTTCGGATAGTTTATATCTTAAAAGGGAAAACTTTCTCCAAAAAAGATGTCAATTTTCAATGTAGTGTTTTATTTCGAGTTCTTCCAATATATCCCGAAAGTTGTCAAAAAAAAAAAAGTTTTGGAAAAGATAAATATGAGCCCTCATGCCAATATTAATTTTTATTTTTTTAATTTGGATGCGTTTTGGGCTTGGAAAAAAAAAATCTTCAATCCTCATTATCATCGTCATCTTCTTCATCTTCATTTTCTTCATTTTTTCTGGGCATGCACGATGATGCTAGCGAAAGCTCCTTCTCCTCCTATCAGCCTCAACTCCACACCCTTCACCTCCACCTCCACCTCCACCTCCACCTCCGTCGCGTACCCTTTCTCCTTCCGTCCCCGTCTCCTCGCCTCCCGGGCCCTCGGCGCTCGCCGCCGCCGCCTTCCCGGCGGCGGGACCCGTAATTTCGCCGTCCGGTCGGGGGGCTACACGAGGACGCCCTTGGACACTCCGGGGGCCTACCAGCTGATCGACGACGAGACGGGCGAGCGGTTCATCGTCTGGGGCGGCAGCGACGACCCGGCCGACTCCCCGGCTCCGCCCGAGGACGTCCTCCGGTGGAAGCCCGGGAGGAAGAGCGGTGGCGGTTCTAGTGGAGGTGATGCTTCGCTGCGAATTGAGTCTTTGGTCATGTGGATGATGGGTAGTTTTTGTTTTAAGAGCGTGGCAGATAAAGGGGATTTGTGTCTTACTTTCGCTATCTTTTTGGGACGATGGTTTGATGTTACTAGCGTACTCTCGTTTGGGTTGCTGAGCTGAAAGTTAGGTTAGATTATATCTCAGTAATTGAGCTATACCTTGCGTAGTTTGCATTCAACTGTAGAGGTGTTTGATGTGAATGCGCAAATTGAATAACTGATGCGGTCCGTTCTGATGACGAATTCCCTTTTATTTGTTTTTGTTGTTGTTTTTTTTTTTTTTTTTTTTTTTTTGGGTGTATGCATTGTTGATAATTGGTACCTGAGCCGTTGGAACAACTCAAGCAATTTGTTATATGCATTTCGTGCTGTGCAAATGCCAAAGCTGAACCATTGTGTTCAGATGCATAACAAGTCCAACACTAGTTCTTCTTTTGGAGCTTATTTGAATCATGCAGTCTTGGGCAAAAGATTTTAGTTTTCTTAGTTTGGCTTGAAAACGAATACATGCAAACGAGTTAGAAATTTCTCTCCCATTTCAATCTGTGTTAGACTTTCTCACGGCGTACTTAATCCCTCTGTGTAAAGTGTAAAGTCGGAGCTTGGAGATGAATTTGTTTTTACATTGATAAAATGAAATCTGACAGTCATTTCTTCTTTTGCAGGCAATCATCATGGGTCAATGCTGCCTAAAGATGATTCTCCCGCAGCAAGTGTGAGGGGCAGAAGTTTTGGACGATTGAAATCGCAGAGAGTCAAAGCTCTTGCTGAAAAATCTTCCAAGCTAAAGGAAGCGAGTCACAAGGATTACGAACAAGAAATAGAAAATGTGCCTTTTGATGTGCCTGATCTCTCTTATTCCGAATTGGATCAACAGGGGAAAAGAAAGGAAGCAGCTATCATTGGACTTAAAGGAAAGGATTCGGGTGCTTACCGATCCAAAGCTGCCAAAGACGCTGCAGGGAGGACTGACACTGCAGATGTGGATCATTCAGTGCACCGAACGGAACCCAATAAACATGGCATATCTGCCACCAGAGTAGTTGGAACAGAGCATTCAGTTCGTAGTTCTAATGCAGATTTCAGAGGATGGGGCAGGGGGGTGTCTGTGGATGACTTTAGATCTGAGTCAAAAGATCTAAATTTGCATAGGAAAGTTTCCTCCAATGGTGACTTCTATAGTCGAAAGTCCTTTGAAGATTTGGGTTGTAGTGACTATATGATTGAATCTTTGAGGAAGCAGCAATTTCTGCACCCCTCACATATTCAGGTACATCAATAGTATGACCTACTCAAAGTCAAAGGTTTCAACTTGTTGTTTTCTCTTTTTCTGGCTGGTAAATGAAAGGAACTTGATTGTTGCTTCCTTACTGCTGTTTTAGCTGGCAGAATACTAAATTTGAGCACGTTCTAATTATTTCCATTTTATCTACTGTCTGCATGATATCCACATTGGGCTTTAAATCAATGATCACCTTGTTTCTGTATAGTTCTAGAGGTAAGCTTGCATTTGTCATCGTCAATTTTTTATCTGTAAGCATGAATTTGTAGCTGATGGATGTGGAAGTCATTAAATGGCCAACCTATAGCATCGCTTTTTGTCTTTTCCTTCTCATGGGTATTGATAAGTAATTACATCAAGATGTTCTATCTACAACTTGACAAAAGGAAGATCTTCTCCTAGTGTACTGCAACTCAGATTGATGCTAATTATAAATGACTGCAGGCAATGGCATTCAAACCTGTAATTGAGGGAAAGACTTGTATTATAGCTGATCAGAGTGGCTCGGGAAAAACGCTGGCTTATCTTGCACCAGTAGTCCAACGTCGCAGACAAGAAGAACTGCAGGGACTTAGCAAATCCTTCTCACGAAACCCTCGAGTTGTCATTTTGGTGCCAACTGCTGAGTTAGCTTCACAGGTTGGTAGTTGGTATCCTTTCTTGTGCCTTTTCTTTTACCCTTACGTGCTTTGGCAATCAAGTCACCACCTTTTACTTGTTTATGGCCATTTTAAGCTCTCATCCCATACTGTGATAGGCTCTTGCTTAAGCAGCAAATTTGTGGTAAAAAAGCACTCCAATTTATTTTCGGGGGCAGTCGAATTCTTTTGAACAACTTGTTGCCTATAATACTCAAATTGTCATCTCTTCTTTCAAAAATGAAAAAAAAAAAATGTATATATATATATATATGGAGGTTCCTAAGTGTTGTAATCTGAAAGATAGTATTGGTTTTGCTGCAAAGACAAATATGCAATTTGAGTGGCACAGTTGCTTATATGATGTGCATAATCTGTTCATGTGGCAAAACTGGTAATCTCTGTGGAGCTGTTGAAAATGTAGGTGTTCTGAATTTGGAGACACTCCATAGTTTGTTTTATTTATAGCCATGTGTGTTTTTGCTAGTAGTTGATTACAAATAACGTAGCCCACATGAGTGATACTTAATATCTATAGTAAGTTTTATGCAGGTTTTGAGTAACTGCCGATCCATATCAAAGTGTGGGGCTCCATTCCGGTCTATGGTTGCCACGGGTGGTTTCAGGCAGAAAACTCAGCTGGAAAATATAGAAGAAGGTGTTGATGTCCTAATAGCCACTCCTGGTCGCTTTATTTTTCTCATCAAAGAAGGATTTTTGGAGTTGAAAGATCTTAGATGGTAAGCCTGCATTGTATAATGTTGCATGAATGAGTTTGGGTGCACGAGCTATTCAAAATCATCTTCTTCTCATCTGTTTTTGAGTAATGAATGTGATTGTGCTACTGTTTCCTAGATTTAGTACTACCACCATGTATCATTACCATTCTTTGAGGAAAGGAAAATATTAGCGAAATTTCTATTCTTACTCTTACCTACACAGCTGAAACTCGATTTTCTGGCTTCAGTTATAAAGACCTTTGCTTTGATTTACAAAAAGGCTAGATATATTGCAATCCGTTAGCCCCAGTAGAAACTTTGAGAAATGACCGGTGACAAATTGTGAAAGCTCCACTCGTCATATTGTTTGATATAGGATATGAAGTTAAAAAGTCTCTCGTTAATGGATTTTCCTGCTAAGAATTTGAATGACATCAAAGCCTGGATTGTTTTGGCATTCGGCAGATTTCAGTCCATGCTATACTACAAACAAAGAACTCTATGTAGCTATAGTGTACTGAAAAATAGAAGAATGGTTTCATTGTACATGTTGCAGATTGTTTTGCAACTTCTGCTATAATTTATGGCTTTATGGCGCAGCGTGATTTTGGACGAGGTGGATATTCTCTGCAAAGATGAGGAGTTTGAAGCAGCTTTTCAAAGCATAATCAATTCTTCACCTGTTGCTACACAGTATCTGTTTGTGACAGCCACATTGCCGGTAGATATATATAACAAAATAGTTGAAATTTTCCCCGACTGTGAAGTGATCATGGGACCTGGCATTCATCGGACAAGCCCTCACCTCGAAGAGGTTGTTTTAAAGCTGTATTATTCCCCCTTCCATTATTTGCCAGTGGATACATTACTGTTATCTAATTTAGGCACACAAGGATTCACTTCCGTGTATATACATTTTTCTGGATGCTTTTGGACTATATATTACTCATAACTAAGCTGTCGTTTGTGCTCCCTAAAAGTGATGGAGCATGGTTACCTTGATGCTTTGGATTTGGGGGTGGATTGTTACTGCATATGGTGGGGGGAGATGGGAATTGGAATGAAATTTTTTCCTTGAGTGACTCTTAGCACATATGTATTGATCATCTATACTATTCTTGTAGTCAAAAGCAGTCTATACTATCTAAAGATGCCACCAGCATTCTGTAAGACATTAAAACTGCTTGGAGGTGAAGAAAAGGAGAAGGCTCTGAAATTTCATTGATCTCGCTGAGATGATTGTGGATTATATAAGGATGCTATCTCTTTCTCTTCTTCCCTCAATTTGCAGAAGAGTTTGTGCAGTTCTCCAGAAAATTCTTTCTATTTCACTTTGCCTGTTTGTTGATTTTCAGATTTTTACTTTGTACAAAGGTATTATACAAACTAATTTAGGCTGCATATACTGGAAAAGGATTATTTTCGTGACAGTAATCCTAGATAGGCTAAGAGCTTTCTCATTCAGGCTGAACAGTTATCTCCTGTTACATGACATTGCTTTGTCCTTCCTTCTTGATGAACATGTTGCATAAATTTGCTATGGTAGCTGACCAGTGGCATTCCTCCTATTTTCCTGTCAAGAAGAAAACTAACCGAATACCATTGTAATCGAGGAAAAATTTAACTGTCACATATTATGTCCAGTTTCTTGTAGATTGTAGTGGAGAGGAATACAGTGAAAAGACTTCAGATACTGCATTCCTGAATAAGAAGTCTGCTCTTATTCAGCTTGCGGAAGAAAGCCCAGTAACCAAAACGATTGTATTCTGTAACAAGGTATGTTGATCTTTCAGTGTGAGCTGCTTGAAATTGATTCATCATTACATTTACTTCTGTCTCCCGCCCATCTTGCTAACTTCTGACCTGGAGTTTGAGAGAGAGCTCTGAAGCCACCTCGATGGAGAATCATCAATACTTTTTAACTCGTTCTTCCTCTTCTCCATATACAGATTGAGACATGTCGAAAAGTTGAAAATGCATTGAAGCGCATTGACAGAAAAGGTGCTCGTACAAGAGTTCTACCTTTTCATGCTGCTGTTTCACAAGAGTTGCGGCAGGCAAATATGAAAGAGTTTGCTGCTTCTCCATCTAAAGATGTCTCCTTGTTTTTGGTTTGCACTGACAGGTATGTACAGTTGCCCTGTCCAAAACTAATCAGACTATGTTTCTAGAGATATATCTGCTCAGCAGCCGAGCTTGATCCCTAAAAGTAAGCCTTTAGTTAAACTATGTGTGGCTTGCAAAGACCCAGGCCTTCAGTCATCAATTCAAGCTTGCACAATTATAAAGTAGTCGGTGTCAACAAGAATTAGACGAAAATAGCAATGGCTGGGATAGGCCTTGTTCTGTCTAGTGGATATTTCAAATTATTGGTCCTGTGTACTTGCAAGTTTTTGGGTATTGGGCTCAGCTCCATTTCATTGATGGGCAAGAGCTTAGCGTTAGCTAACCCTCAAGGCACTCACCTAGGTGCTCAGGCAAAGCGAGGTGAAGCCTATGCTCCTCACCTTATCTCAGGCAAGGTTTCCTCATTTGAGGTAAGCGCCTGAGGTGAGGTCCTTCTCATGTGAGGTGTTGCCTTAGAAAAGATCTGTCTAGCTTGACATTTTTCCTTTTGACTTTTTTATCCTGTCCTTAGTAAAAATGAGGGAAAATGACACAACTAGTTCATGAAGTTTAATCCAATGTGCAATGTGGTTCCTAAATTTTCAATTTGTTTAATATGGTCCATAAACTTTTTGTACATGTTCAGTTTAGTCCCTAAACTATATGAAAATGTTCAGTGGAGTCCTACTCTTGAATTAATGAAAGGACAATATTGAACACTTCCATATAATTCAAGGATTAAGTTGAACATGTACTGAAAGTTCAGGGATCACATTACACATTTGGATAAAGTTCAGGGACCACATTGAAAAAATTAAAAGTTCATTAATCACATTGCATATCGGGTCAAAGTTCAATGACCATTTTTGTCATTATCCTTAAACATAAAGAACAGAGTAGATAAATATCTTTTTGAAAGAGCTGTTGGAAGTGGAGGACAGCTTCTAGGCTCTAAGAAGCCGAAAGATTTTTAGCTTCTTTCATCTCAAAACGGCCACAGTTGTTCTCTCTTGTTCCATTGTCCTCCAAAGCTTGTGAGGAAGGACAGAACCAAAAAAATAAACAATGAAAGTTGATCTACTAATCTTGTAATCTGTCCTTTCTAATTCTTTGTTAACTTTTATACACTCACATCTTGCAGCACTGCATATTTGCTACAATGCAGACCTTGATTAATTTGTGATTGAAAGACCTACTAATTTGTTTCTTGATGGCTTAGTCCCCACTTTTACTTGGCACCTCCCATCATTCAGCCTAGCGCCTGATGCATTGTGGGCTCTAAGCCTCTTAAGAGGGCCTGGTGCTTTTAACAGCACTGGTTGTGATGCTGTCAAATAAAAGGTGGCCGCTTTTAACTGTTGGTGGGGTCGCTGGGCACATACAAATTTACCAAAGACATGTCGCTCTCATCTTTTTGCAAGATCCTGATGATTTTTCATCCATATGGCAGGGCATCACGAGGAATTGACTTCACTGGAGTGGATCATGTTATTCTCTTTGACTTCCCGCGGGATCCGAGCGAATATGTCCGCCGTGTTGGAAGAACAGCGAGAGGTGCTGGAGGGACAGGCAAAGCGTTTGTCTTTGCGGTTGGGAAGCAAGTTTCCCTGGCAAGAAGGATAATGGAGAGAAACCGGAAAGGCCATCCCTTGCATGATGTGCCCTCTGCTTATGAGTTGATGAGTTGAGACTTTCATGCACTAAGTGGGATCTGAGTTCATGCCTGCAGTGACAGGAGTAGATTCCATCAGTCCCTTCTTTTTTTCCTGCATGTTACAGATGAGGGCGCGTGGCAAGAAGCGAAAACGTAGAGGGGGTTGTTTGGTTAGAATCTGGTTCTCCCATTTTGCATCTACATGGAGAGGAGGATCACAGAAGAGTTAATGCAATGAAGACCTTGATATCAAGGTTCGAAACCTATATATTTCAGTCTTTATTCAGTTCATTGTTGAGGAAGATTGATGCTCTTGGGGATCGTGACTGACTTAAGAAGTCTCGGAGGCCTGTATTGTCTGAAGCTGCACTTTGTCAATAATGAATATGCAATGATTGGAAAGTACGTGACCGGATTCCCTTCTGCATGCAATGAATATATAAAATGACCTGCTGTAGCGAGTTACCGAATGTTATATAAAAAGTTAACGAACTTTATTTTGCATAGTGAACTTTACTTTCAAGTTAAATTACTCATTTCAAACGTAAATGAAATTACTTCCTCTAAGGTAAATGACTTCATCTTAAGAGATGTTACTCCTTGTATTATAAATTTCCTTTAAGGTCATACCTTGTAGTTCTCGTACCTAGTAATTTAACTCCAGCAGTGTAATTTAACCGATCTTGGTGTAATATGGATTGCACCTATAGTTATTATTTTTCTTTTTCGTGTATTAATTAAGCTGAAGCTATAGACTTAGTACCATGAGAATGTCAATCACCTCAGCATAGTAATTTAATCTTAAATTGTCGCAGCAGACGGTAACTTGTAATTTGTACTGACCGCGATATAATTTTCTTACGGTGTAGTTGTAAGAATGGAAAAGACCATTTGACTAGATTGAAAGTTTCATTTCATCCTTTGAGAGCCTTCTTCGTGTCATTCATCACCTGAACCAGGTTAAAAGCCCTTGGGCCAAACTCTCGATTTTTAGTAGTCTACATCTTCTAGTAATGGATGGGCTGTGGAGTCATGGGCCCAGTGTTTCATTCATCATTCACTTTTATTATTATTCCTGCAAAAATGTATATTTCGATTTATCAGTAAAATGTTTGATAAGAAAAATTTTACTGGTAAAAAATTGAGGTGTCAACAACAACCAACGCTTTCACTCATTTAGGTATTGAATTCCATCGTAACATTGAATATTTTGAATCAATTACCAAACGTAACGTTACGTGTCTGAATTATTAATTATAATTTTAAAGTCCTCTGGGTCAAAGAATGTCATAAAATTTCTAGAATAAGCTAACAAGAAAATTATCTCGGTACAATTTAACCGCATGGAGTTCATGCAAGGACATGGAATTGAATAATAATGACAAATCTAAAATTAAGACCATAAAAATTGAAGCAATAATATTACAAAAATCCTCAAATTGATACACTTATAATAAATTTATCCAAAATTGATTTTTTAACCACAAAACATGCCAAACTGATATACCTATACAAATTTATTGAAAACTAATTTTTTGGCCACAACAATCCTAAATTGATATATTTAACAAACCAGTACACTTGTGACAAATTGAGGGTAAAACCTCAAACTGGTATTGTTATGGGCAGCGATGGGGCACAGGGGAGAACTTGAACTCGAATCATCAATATCATATTCTAGTGCCTAAACTAGGAATGACCAACTTTGATAAAAAAATCTTTGACGTGGATGTTGGCCATCTTATGTGGTATGATTGTCACATCAGCGATTTTCGGCCAAAATTAATTGGAAGGA
The DNA here is from genome assembly GCA_014182365.1 of Eucalyptus tenuipes. Lineage (NCBI taxonomy): Eukaryota > Viridiplantae > Streptophyta > Magnoliopsida > Myrtales > Myrtaceae > Eucalyptus > Eucalyptus tenuipes. The sequence goes on along the minus strand of CM024538.1, from coordinate 21,291,740 downwards.
CTACATTATTAAATTGCTAAAAGGTTATGACTAAATTGACAAATTATTAAAAAATTTAGAACTGAATTGGCCGCCGTGCAATAATTTAACATTTTTTAGACAATTATCCCAAATAAAAAATGTATATTACTCCCTACATTATACGATTTTACTTGAATAAATATTATTTTCTGTTAAGTTTCATTGAATTTTCTTTTATATAGCCATAGAAACTAAAATTTACGAAATATTTTGTCTCACCTTTTAGGCTGTGATTCCTTATTTGCCATTGTGAAGTGTACTATTCCTATACATTTGAAGTCATCACATGACAAGCATTAGTTTCCTAAAGCTTTTTAGTTCTTAAGTTCAATTAAAATTTTCATTTTTCTTATTGATGTAAGTTGAAACCCACCCTAAAAAATTCACAACCTAAAATCTTTTAGGAGTGTCTGACCCATGTTGATCACTCCGATTAATTATATGTGTTCATTCATATTGAATAAATTTATGTCACCATGAAATATTTGATGAAGCATAATAATGATAAGGAGGTACCCACAACTCATCCTACTCCAGCACATTAGAAAGTTACTTGAAACTTGAGTGATAAAGGATCCGGTTTGAATGTCGACCGGTTGGTACTATGTTTTGAGGAGGCAGGCCCGACCAGCACGCCTCACGGCCTTGAGGTTATAAAGCAGGCCAATCCCTATTCCATGCTAATGGTGTGAGTGGGGAATGATAGGAGACGACCTGTTCATTAGAATTGCAAAAGCATCGTCCCAAACTGAACAACAAGGGAAATGTCATGCCAAAATGAAATTAGAATTACTTAATTGCATTATTGCCAAATGCCATGTCTTTCTTTGGGCTCCTTTAGAGTAGCCCACGTCATTATCTACGAGTAAGTAGTGAATACCGAACTTCATTTGTAACGACCATATTTTCCACTTCCAAGGAAGGCTTTTTCCCCCTAATTAGAGGGGAATATTGTTTGCGGAGTTCTTTTTCATACAAGTTCAGTGAATAGTTCAACTTCAACTTCAACATGCAAGGTTGCGCATAAGTTTGTTAATTATATTATCTCTGGTCACTAAGTGTTTAATAGCTATGTAAATCCTAGTGAGACCTCTATGATTTCTTTATGAGATTTAAAAATTGTTTTGTAAGGGATTGTACAAGCTACATATTTGTGTGAATTATTGAGTATAAGTGGTGGTTAAGAAAACTTGAAAGTATTTGAGTGACTTGAGCAAGGTTATAACCTCCATAATATCTCTTGATCAATTGTGAAATCTTATATGGCTCTCCCCGTGGATGAGATCAAATTGACCGAACTACGTAAATATGATTTCCAATTTTACTTTTCTATTTTCTGATTTAACGTTGTTATTCACAACAAAAATCAAGATAAACAAATTCCAAAAAACAAAATATAAGTGTTAAGGTGTAAATTTCAATCCATCTTGCGTGACTGCACAGATCAAATTCCAGTTATTTTGAAAGCGAGGACAATTAGTAGGTCCATGTATATGTCCACTTTACTTAATAATGAAATATCCATTTCCAAAAAAATTGAGCCTACATGTTTTGGAGAAAAATCAATACAATAAAACTTTAATTAATTGATTAATAAGCACTCTAGAGGTAATTCCTTTAAAAGAGAAGCTTTGGCTATTTTGATTGAAAAAAAGCTGCCGTCGTAGTCAACTTTTTCCTATCCGATCAAACGTTTCATGGCCAACAATGACATTAAAGTCACTTTTGGAAAAAACGCGGGGAAAAGAAGACAATTATTGTCCTCTAAAAACTTGTAGTGGATGGTGGACCCTGTTATGGAGACTTTCGCTACTTCGTATAAAACAACTTATGGACCTACAAGAAGTGACAAGATGATCATCCAATCAAACCTGGCATGTCCATTTGAAATACGCCACGTTTTTTGTAAGGGACTTGTAGTGGAGGGTGGACCTTATTATAAAGACTTTTGCTACTTTATGTCTGAATAAAATAAGGTATGGACCTACAAGAAGTGACAAGATGAAGATGGTGCCAAGTTCACAAAAGTTCATCCAATCAAATGTGGCATGTCCATATGAAACGAGCCACGTTTTCGGCTGTAAATGATTCGCGATGTTAGTGTTACTTTGGGGAAAAAAAAGCAAAAGGAGAAGTAGACATTATTGTCCTCTATGGACCTATAGTGGACTACGGACCTTATTCGTGTTTGAATAAAACAAAGGATGGACATGTGAGACGTGAAAAGATAAGATGATCCTAAATTTGCAAAACCTCATTAAAAAAAAGGGCATGAGAATGATATCATTGTCATAATTATTGTATGATATCCATTTTGATGCCAAAACTTTTCAAACAAGAAATCATCAATCCATATTTAAAGAGGTTTTTTCTATGGATTCCAATGTAGTCCCATTTTTTTTAAAAAAATTTACTAATGTAGTTGTAAATCTTTGTATGAGTTTTCAATATAATCATTCTGCCTAATTTTCGCCTAAAATTGCTAAAATTGTGGTCTAGTCATTGTTGGCATCTTACATGACATGCTAGCAATCTGACCTAGACAAATTATGACTATGATTCATAGATACTATCTAATCACAATTTCCAACAGCATTTTCTTGTTGATAATTGGCTTTGTTAGATTTCCAATATCATTAAAGCCAAATTGAGAATAAAATGTTTCATGAAAACTAGGATAAAATAGGATTTTAAAATATCATCATTGCGAATCACATTTAATCCTACCCCATTAATAATAATAAGGACTTATACAAGCAGTGCTTCTTAGATAATCCTAATGATAAACACAACACGTCATTGTTGAAAGTGATTTATTTGGGTTTTTTTTATTTATATATTGCAAGACCTTTGCATGATTAGATATTATTGTGAGAAATGAAAGCACAATAGAAAGAATGAAATAATTTAGCGTATAATTCAAGTGACAAACGGGAAAAAAACAACAAATAAAAGGAAAAACTATAGTGGGAGAGTTGGGATCTAAAAAATTGACGGCAAGGGGTTACGGTTAACAAGTGTTGGTCGCTTAAAGTTAGAAATTCTATGTCTCGCGTGATTTCTCTATTGCCATCTCAACAAGCTGTCAATACATTCAATTACTAGTTTCTTGAATGAGATACTAATTACCAAATCATGGGGACACAAATAGAGACAAAGGATCTCATCCCCTCGAGAAGTACACGAAAACCTGAAAGACCGACCTATATGCAAACTTTGTAAACCCATTTCCAATCTAATACACTAAAATGAAATAGTTGACCCAGTCGTTGAACATAAACAGGGAAAAGTAGCCTTCTAAGGATGCTCTTGACCTTGCCTTCTCCCACCTCCCACCTTCAAGCTTTTTTTCCACATTTTTATGTAATTGTCTAAAAACTATAAACTTTTATGTAATTGACAACCCCCGGCACAAAAAAGAATGATAATAAAAAAAATCTCAACAAAAAACTACCGTATTTTAAACTCACGTTCGTTTGATATGCATGTGCTATAATATTGATTTTACATAAAAACACTAGGTTGATCTTCCAATGAGATTAGTAAGTGAAATAAAAAAATATCACATCACTTTACCAATTTGGTAAACTAGTGGTGGGTCTCCTAGTATTATCTTATGTTATTTCTCTCTATTCTTTTGGGTTCCGTGTGCTTGTTAACTTACCAGAGATGACTGATTTATAGTTTGTGATATGGCAGATGTGAAAGTTATAACAAAAATTAAATCAAGAAGAATAAAAGAACACCAAATTTAGATGGAAAACTCTTACAGAAAAAAAATCATGAAGAGAGAAGAAGCAAAATCCATTATAGAAAATTGATGATTACAAAAAGTGGCTAAAAAATAAAGGCTCTTTCTATCTCAACTTCTCAATCTAATAACTCGATAATAATGATATTTATATTGCTCTCAAACCCTAATGTTGGTCCAAGTCCATAGAGGAAGAAAGAATCAAACGTCATTCTCTCCCTGCCTTCTCCACCATTCCTAGATGCAGGGCCCATGTGCAAAGCATGGAAAGAACGACAATAACATGTGAACTACAAATACAATAGCAAAGAAAAAAATTGAAAAGTATTATACCTGGAGAGAGAGAGTAATATATAAATTATCTGTGCAAAAGACCAATGACCCCATGGGCATTATGAAAGTTTGATTCCTTGACTTACGCGTATGTCCTGCCATGATTACCCTTCTTTCGATGCTTTGCGAATGGGGCCTCCATCCGGCAATAATGAAGAGATTTCTTGACTTGCGCGTATGTCCTGCCATAATTACCCTTCTTTCGATGCTTTGCACATGGGCCCTGCATCCGGCAATAATAGAGAGGATAGAGAGAGGATGGCGTTCGATTCCTTCTTCCTCTCCTTCGCTCAATAATTCTTGTCGTCTGGCTCCCACTTCTTGAACCATCCCTTGAACCTTATAATTAATTTAATTTATCAATTTGGCCATCTTTGGATAAAATATTTATCCGTTGGACGAATTGTAGTTAGGCTGACAAAACAATAAGCATATTTTAATATGGCCCACGGACCAAATAAAATGAGAAAGCTTCATTATGGGTATAATCAGTATAAAAGGGGAAAAATAGAAAATGGTGCTGGAAGGTTTGCAATTTAATTCGATCCCGGACCACTCAATTTTTTTGCCACTGATCTAATGCATAACGTATCTTTCAGAGAGCGAAGCCAGGTAGCAATGACAGTAATGAAGAGAAAGTAACAATTTTTTTTAGCCATTATTTAAAATATATAATATATATATATATATATATTAACTAGTCTTTCTGGACACTTGGTGATCAGCTAAGTAAATTATACAGTTTTTAATGCATTGAGTTCTCATGTAATATGGAATAATGGTTGGGAACTTATATGATCGATGTCCGAGACTGCGTCAATCAGACGATGATGCCAATGTCTATGTGATGCATGATGATGATGGGTGGGTACAAAAAAGGAGTGGGAAAGAAATTGAGAGAGCAGCATTTTGTCTGATTCCAGCCTTTCGGCCACTTTAATAATGCCAAGACCAGGATGCCATTATTGACCAACTTGCTCCCATTAAATTAAATAAAATGAAATCAACGATGAGAGATTAAGAAGGTGTAGAGATTCGAGTGCAAACAAGAACGAAGGGGAGTGCGAAGGAGCAATCGGCGGAGAAAAAAAAAACACAGCAACTTTTTTCTGGAATATCTAATTATCATAGGCCGAGTTTTAGTGAAAAGAGACCCGAATGACGAGGATGGAAAGAAGAGATGCGGATGGACTATGAAGCACGGTAGCTTAACCTTAGTTAAGACCTTAACTAGTGGACTTATGAACAATCGAGTAATAGCGAGTAATAGCTAATGTGATCCATAAAAAGAGTGTGTCTACTTTACTGGTCAGAGTCACCACCATCACAGATCTTCCACCACTGTTGAAGGATAAACATGAATTGAGCACTAGTTCTAAACTTGTTTCTTGACCAAATTAAAATACTTAGGCCTGAGATTACACAATTATAATAAGTCTAAATTATTTTTTGGTAATTTTTCCCTATGAATGAGAGGGTATATTATCACGAGAAGCATGCACTTCCATTTAAAAAAGTGACCGATTTATTGTGGGGGAGTGCACTTCACCCTAAAGAGCAGACACATTATTCAGGGTAGGACAGCATCTCAACAACGACTTTATAATTTCGCTATGAACAAATATCTCTTGGCATCGAGAAACGGAGGCGAGACAACAAAAAGTACTGTGCGAAGGAGTGGAAGAAGGGATCAAACATCGAAAGAACAACATGTAAACTAAAATTTTATTTAGCAAAGAAAATCGAAAAGTAATATACATGGAGGGAGGGGGGGAGAGAGAGAGAGAGAGAGAGAGACAGAGTAATAAATAAGTTATTTGTACAAAAGAGCAATGAAAATAGGGAGTAAAATATGAATTATAAAAGTTCGATTCCTTGGCTAAAATAAGTTATTTGTACAAAAGAGCAATGAAAATAGGAAGTAAGATATGAATTATAAAAGTTAGATTCCTTGGCTTCTGCGCATGTCCTGCCATATGCTCACCCTTCTTTCTATGCTTTGCACATGGGGTCTCTATCTGGGAATGGTGAAGAGGGTAGAGAGAGAATGGCGTTTAATAAATAAATTATTTGCTCAAAAAGAGCAATGAAATTAGAAAAGTAATACATGAAGTATCAAAGTTTGATTCCCTGGCTTTCGCACATGTCCTGCCATAATCACCTCCCCTTCCTTCGATGCTTAGCACATGAGGTCTGCAACTGCACATGGTGAAGAGGGTAGATAGAGAATAACTTCTGCAACTCCACATAAGGTCCGCTCCCATTTCTTAACCCCCTAAACAGCGTCCTCAGGCTAACCCACTTCTTGAACCACCGCTTAAACCTTGTAATTAATTAAACTTATCAATTTGTCCATCTTTGGATAAAATATTTACCGTGGACGAATTGTAGTTAGGTTGGCAAAACAGTAAGCATATTTTAATATGACCCACGGACTAAATAAAATGAGGACGCTTCGGTGTGAATATAATCATTATAAAAGGGAAAAAGAAAATGGTGCTTGAAAGTTTGCAATATAATTTGATTTATGCCCACTCAATATTTGGCTGCTAATCTAATGCGTAATGTACTTTTCAGAGAGCGAAGCTAAGTAGCAACCATAGTAATTAAGAAAAGCAACGGTTTTTTCTTTCTAGCCATTAGTCAAAAATGATTTTTTTTATCAAGTATTTCTGGACATTTGTTGAGCAATCAACTGAATAATTTTTGGAACTTTCAATGCATGGAGGCTTCAATGATGCCAAGACTCGGTCCCACATCCGACCAACTTGCTTCCGAGAAATCAAGTCCACAGAAATGAAATGAAATCAACGAGGACGAGATGGAAAAAAATGCAACGGCAGCTTCTTCCGAGAAAGAAAGAGCGCTTCAGTGCTTAAAAAGTCTTTGATTCACACCATCATTTCATCCTGTTGTCCTGGACGGAAGAACTTTTGTTTCCTCTCCGCTCTCTGCACTTTGTTTCGACCCTTTCGGCACTCTTGTTTAATCCTCTGCCACTCGCGAGCCAAGCCATGCCCATCGCAGAGCTCTTTCTTGGCGCCTTTCTTTCGGTGCTTTTCGAAAGGTTGGCCTCTCACGAGGTTCTCAACTTTGCGCGGCGCGAGGGTATAGATACGCTGCTGAAGAAATGGGAGAAGATGTTGATTAGCATCAACAAGGTGTTGGATGATGCAGAGGATAGGCAAATCACCGACGATCTTGATGTGAAGTCGTGGCTTAAAGATCTCAGGAACTTGATCTACGACATCGAAGACTTGCTTGACGAGTTCGCCATGGAGTCCATGGAAACTAAGTCCAAGGCAGAACCTGGCACTAACAAGGCACGTTCCCTTCTTCCGAGTTGTTGCTTTAGATTGAGCCCAAAAGCATTTATGTTCGATTGTAAAATGAGATCCAAGATAGAAGAGATGGATGGTAGATTAAAGGATATCATCACTCGGAAAGATACTTTGAGCTTGAGAGAGAACAACGGGAATGGAGCGGCATACCGAGGAGTGGATAAGCCGCTTCACACTACAAGTTTGCCCGAGCCTTGTTTTGTTAGCAGGGAGGTTGAAAAAATGAAGATCCTTGAATTGTTGACCAAAGAAGAAGATGATAGGACATGTGTAGATCTAAAAGTGATTCCCATAGTAGGGATGGGGGGTATTGGGAAGACGGCTTTGGTTCAGCAAGTCTATAATGATGCTAGAGTCACCGACTATTTCGATGTGAAAGCATGGGCTTGTGTTTCCGATGATTTCGACGTGCTTGCTATTACAAAGAAGATCCTTGAGATAGTGAATGACCATTTGCCCTGTGAAGGAAAGGACCTGAATTGGCTTCATGGTAAGCTCAAGGAACACCTTGCAGGGAAGAAGTTTCTTGTCATTTTAGACGATGTTTGGAATGAGAATTATGGCAACTGGACTATCCTCTTGAAGCCCTTTCAATCGGGAGTGAAGGGAAGCAAGGTCATTGTCACAACTCGTAGTTTTCGCGTTGCTGAAATAGCCCGTGCTCAACCTTATATTCTCAAAGAGTTGTCACAAGATTCTTGTATGACTTTGTTTGCATTTCATGCTCTTGGAGTGGGAAATTTTGATCATCATCCAAATCTTGAAGTATTAGGTATGAAAATAGTGGAAAAATGCCGAGGGTTACCATTAGCCGTGAAGACTTTGGCTGGGTTGTTGAGCTTTAAAGTTAGTCCCCATGAATGGCAAGCTATATTGGATAGCAAAATTTGGGATCTATCAAAAGAAAGTAATGATATCCTTCCGGCCTTGAAACTTAGCTACCTCCATCTCCCTTCAAATTAGAGGAGATGTTTCGCTTACTGCGCTATATTTCCCAAGGATTATGAAATTGAACGGGACGAGTTGATTCACTACTGGATTGCAGAGGGCTTGTTGGAGGGAAAAGAAGGAAAGAACTATTGGAATGCAGGTTTGAAAGTTTTCGACGAGCTAGTATCTAGATCGTTACTTCAAAAGTTGAGTAGCAACAAATCACGATTCTTGATGCATGATCTTGTGAATGACCTGGCAAAGCTAGTTGCCGGTGCAACTTGTTTTAGCTTAGCGGAGTTTGATTTTGATAATGATTTTGACGATTATCAAAATAATGCATCTTTAGCTCGTTATGCTTCATTCATTTGCAATCGTCAAATTGTGGTAGAAATATTCGAGATGTATCATGGAATGAAAGGACTTAGGAGCTTCATATCGTTAAGAAAGCAACCTACTTATATATCTGAGAAAGTGTTAGGCGACTTGTTATCCAAATTGAAGTACTTGAGGGTGCTTTCATTACGTCACTGTCGCATCAGAGAGGTACCGGATTGCATTGGCAAACTGAGGCACTTGAGGTGCCTCAATTTGTCATATACTGACATTGAAAACCTTCCAATGTCAATTGTTGCATTGTACTACCTAGAAGCCTTGATGTTGCGAGGATGTCAAAACCTTACTGAATTACCAGAAGGTGTGGAGAAGCTAATCAATTTAAAATTTCTCGACTTTACCGACACTCGAGCCTAAAAGCGATGCCGCTATATATAGGTAATTTGGTGGGTCTTGAGATACTGTCCAAATTTGTAGTGGGAATGGAAGCAGGGTCGAGGTTGAAGGAGTTAGAAAGCCTAAAGAACCTTGGAGGGGAATTGTGCATCTCTAATTTGCATAAGGTACGAGAAGCCGGAGATGCCATGGATGCCAATTTATGCATGAAGGAGGGAATATGCCAGTTGACCATGCAATGGTGCAAAGATTTTGGAAATTTCCGAAATGAAGAGCTTGAAGCAAAAGTCCTTGACTTTCTTCGCCCTCATCCAAACCTTGAAAATCTCGCAATATCCTACTATGGTGGCCTAGAATTCCCGTCATGGTTAGGAAGTCCCTCATATGTTAATATGGTGCATTTACGTTTACATGGGTGTTGTCGGGCCAAAGCGTTAGCCTCACTGGGACAATTATCTTCTTTGAAAGAATTGTACATCGAAAGTCTAAATGCAATATGCATGGTAGGGTCTGAATTTTATGGAACTAAAAATCCTTTTCCATCCTTAATGACTTTGGAATTCAAGGACATGCCATTGTGGGAGGACTGGTCTCATTGCGTCGGCAATGAAGAATTAGGAGTTTTATTCCCTTGTCTTGAGCATCTGGTCATTCGGGATTGTCCTATGTTGATTGGAAGATTGCCTAGTCAACTAAGCTCCCTCCGAAAGCTGGAAATCAACTCCTGTCCTCGTATGGATGCCTCATCCTTTATCTATAGCCTTCCATCCCTCAATGAATTAAACTTTAGAGGTTGTAATGAGGGAGTGTTGAAGAGTTTGGTAAACTTGACATCTCTAACTGCTCTTGTCCTACAAGATGTTACTAAATTAACTTGTTTAAATTATGGGTTTACAAGCTCCTTGGTGAAGCTGGAGAAGTTGGAGATGGAAAGTTGTAAAAATTTGATATACTTGTGGCAAGAGAGAGATGTAATTCAGAATCTCGCTTGTCTGAAGAGCTTAGTTATCAAAAGTTGTCCTGAATTGATATCTTTTTCAGCTGGAGAAGGAGATATAGAGTTGCGTAGCAAGTTGGAGACTATGGACTCGCGGAATTGCATCAATCTGGAGAAGCACCCAAGCAAGATTTATACCCTCTCCTCTCTTCAAGACTTGACCATCGAGGAGTGTCCAAAACTCGTGTCCTTCCTTGAAATAGGTATGTTGGCATCAGTGATATCATTAAATATCCGAGATTGCAAGATGTTGCTATCTTTATCTGGAGGATCAAGTGTTCATATGGATGAACCAAGCAGCAATAACCACAGTGACATGACGTTTCATTTGCAAAATTTAAATATCTACGAATACAATTCTCTGTCGGCCTCTCCATTCAGCGAGAATAGATTTGTACCTGCGACCCTCACGACACTTGAAATTGAGTCGTGTGGGGGAGTGAAGTCGCTCGCCGAGATACATGTGGATCATCTTCAGTCGCTTAAAAAGATTATAATTAAATCTTGTACAAATTTGAGAAGCTTACCACAGGGGCTGCACACATTGTCCCATCTCACTTTCTTGTCATTGTCGGAGTGTCCTGCACTAGAGCTGGAGTGCTTCCCTCCTCTTCCTCCCGGCATCTCGACGTTTGAGCTTGGGGATTGTCCGAAGATAAAATCGTTATCTAATCAGTTGCATCGACTCACGAGTCTCCAAAGTCTGGAAATTAGGGGGTGTGAGAGTATTACGCGCTTCCCTGATGGAGGATTGCCACTCCAGCTAGAGGTGCTTCTGGTAGGTGAATGCGAGAATATGAAGCAGCCGATGAAGGAGTGGCTTACCTCCCTCACCTCCCTTCTAGTTCTAGCGATCGACGGCAGCGTGGGAGGAGTGGGAGAGGAGGAGGATCTTGTGCTTCCGCTCCCTTCCTCCTCTCTGTCCCAGCTCTATATCGTTGGCATGAAGAACGTGGAAAGAATGTCCACCAGTCTCCCTCCCTCTCTCCAGACCTTATTTATCTTGGGTTGCCCGAAGCTGAGGGAGTTGCCCCAGGATGGCCTCCTTCCCTCCCTATGTCAACTCCGGATCTCGGGATGTGAGATTCTGGAGGAGCGATGCAGGAAAGGGACCGGCCGCTATTGGCCCCTCATCCGCGAAATCCCAGAAGTTATATTGGGTGATGACGACTCCAAGTCAATTACTTGAGAAAAGGGATTCGGACTCTTGAATATTCAACATGGAAGAGATTAGGGTATTTTTAATATCTGAGCCTTGGCCCTCGGAGACTCGGGCGGGGGCCTACCAGCCTATTGACGACGAGACGGTAGGGTTGGATTTATCTCTGTAATTGAGCTGTTAACTTGCGTAGTTCGCATTTGACTGTAGACGTGTTTGATGTGAATGTGCAAGTCAGAATGACTGATGCAGTCGGTTCTGATGACGAATTCCCTTTTCCTTGTTTTTTTTTTTTTTTTTTTTTTGTGTTTGCATTGTTGATAATTGGTATCCAAGCTCTTGGAACTACGCCAGCGATTTGTTATACACATTGTGTTCAGATGGAGGATAACAAATCCAACATTAGATTTTCTTTTGGAGCTTATCTGAATCATACAGTCTTGGGTAAATGATTTTTGGTTTTCTTAGGCTGGCTTGAAAACGGATGTATGCGAACAGAGTTAGAAATTTCTCTCCCATTTCAATCTGTGCTAAGACTTTCTTGTAGCGTACTGAATCCCTCTGTGCAATGTGTAAAGTCAGAGCTTGGAGATGAATTTGGTTTTTCCTGCGATAAAATGTAGTCTGACAGTCATTTCTTTTTCTTTTATACAGGCAATCATCATGGGTCAACCCTGCCGAAAGATGATATTCTCCTACAGCAAGTGTGAGTGGTCTAGGCAGAGGTTTTGGACGACTGAAATTGCTGAGAGTCAAATCTCTTGCTGAAAAATCTTCCAAGCTAAAACAAGCGAGTTGCAAAGATTATGAACCAGTAGCACAAAGTGTACCTTTTGATATGCCTGATCTCTCTTTTTCTAAATTGGACCTACTGGGGAAACGGAAGGAAGCAGCTATCCTTTGACGTGGAGGAAAGGATTCAGGTGCTTACCAATCCAAAGCGACCAAAGACGCTGCAGCAAGGACGGACATAAAAGATATGGACTGTTCAGTGCACTGAAAGGAACTCAATAAACATGGCATATCTACCACCAGAGTAGTTGGAACAGAGCATTCAGTTCGTAGTTCTTATGCAGATTTCAGAGGATGGGGGGGGGGGGCTGTCCATGGATGACTTTAGATTTGACTCGAAAGATCTAAGTTTGCATAGGAAAGTTTCCTCCAATAGTAACTTCCATGGTCGAAAGTCCTTTGAAGATTTGGGTTGTAGTGACTATATGATTGAATCTTTGAGGAAGCAGCAATCCCTGTGCCCCTCACATACTCAGGTACATCAATAGTATGACCTACTCAAAGTCAAAGGTTTCAGCTTGTTGCTTTTTCTGCTGGGAAAATGGAAGGACTTGGTCATTGTTTCCCTACTGCTGTTTTAGCTGGCAATGTAGTAAACTTGAGAACATTCTAATCATCGTTATATCTACTGTTTGCATAATATCCACATTGAGCTTCAAATCAATGATGACCTTGTTTTTGTATAGTTCTAGATGTGAGCTGGCATTCGTCATCATTAATATTTTATCTGTAAATGTGAATTTGGAGCTGATGGATGTGGAAGTCATTGAGGGGCCAACCTATAGCATCAGTTTTTGTCTTTTCATTAGCATAAGTATTGATAAGTAATTGCATTGAGATGTTCTCTCTATACCTTGACAAAAGGAAGAACTTCTTATGTATTGCAACTCAGATTGATGCTAACTATTGATGACTACAGGCGATTGCATTCAAACCTGTAATTGAGGGAAACACTTGCAATATAGCTGATCAGAGTGTTTCAGGAAAAATGCTCGCTTATCTAGTCCAACGTCTCAGGCAAGGAGAGCTGCTGGGACTTAGCAAATCATTCTCACGAAGCCCTTGAGTTGTCATTTTGGTGCTAGCTGTTGAGTTAACTTCGCAGGTTGGCAGTTAGTATCATTTCTTGTGCCTTTTCTTTTACCCTTATGTGCTTTGGCAAGCAAGTCACTGACTTTTACTAGTTTATGGCCAGTTTAAGCTCTCATCTTATACTATGATAGGCTATTGCTTTAGCAGCCAATTTGTGGTGAAAAAAGCACTCCAATTCATTTTTGGTGGCAGTCAGTGTGTTCTTGACAACTTGTCGTCTATTCTACTCAAATTGTCATCTCTTCTTTCAAATAAGAAAAAAGAAGAGATTTCTTGCAATCTGAAAGATTGTACTGGGTTTCTGGAAAGACAAATATACAATTTGAGTGGCACACAGTTGCTTAATGATGTGCATAATCCACTCATGTGGCAAAACTGGTAATCTCCTTGGAGCTATTGAAAATGGATGTGTTCTGAATTTGGAGATACTCTGTAGTTGGTTTTATGTACAGCAATGCTTGTTTTTGCTAGTAGTGGATGACAAACCTAACATAAATTTTTGCACCCACATAAGCGATACTTAATATCTATAGTAAATTTTATGCAGGTTTTGAGTAACTGCCAATCCATATTGAAGTTTGGGGCTCCATTCTGGTCTATGGTTGCCATGGGCGGTTTCAGGAAAAAACTCAGCCGGAAAATATAGAAGGTCTTGATGCCTAATAGCCACACCCGGTCGCTTTATTTTTCTCATTAAAGTGGGCTTTTTGGAGTTGAAAGATCTTGGATGGTAAGCCTATGCATTGTATAATGTTGCACAAATAAGTTTGGGTGCATAAGCTATTCAAAATTATCGTCTTCTCATCTGTTTTTGAGTAACGAATGTGATTGTGCTACTGTATTCTAGATTTAGTACTGCCAACATGATTCATCACCATTCTTCGAGGAAAGGAAAAGATTAACGAAATTTCTATTCTTGCACATACATAGCTGAATCTTGATTTTCTGGCTTGAGTTATGGAGACTTTTGCTTTGATTTACAAAATTGCTAGATTAGATAATAGTAATGTCATTCAAATTGCTATTTGTTAGCCCTGATAGATTTCTTCAAGAAATGACTGGTGACAATTGACAAATTGAGAAAGCTCACTCGTCATATTGTTTGATATAGGATATGAAGTTAAAAAATCTTTTGCTAATGGATTTGCCTGCTAAGAATTTGAATGACATCAAAGTCTGGATGATTTTGGCATTTAGCAGATTTGAGTCCATGCTAAGCTACAAACAAAGAGCTCTATAAGAATGGTATCTTTATACACGTTGCAGATTGTTTTGCAACTGCTGCTATGGCTTTTCGATGCAGCGTGATTTTGGATGAGGTGGATATACTCTGCAATGATGAGGAGTTTGAAGCAGCGTTTCAAAGCATAATCAATTCTTTACCTGTCGCCACACAGGTAGATATATATAACAGAAACAGTTGAAATCTTCCCGACTGTGAAGTGATCATGGGACCTGGCATTCATCGGACATGCCCTCACCTCGAAGAGGTTGGTCTAAAGCTGTATTATTCCCCTTTCCATTATTTGCCAATGGATACATTACTATTATCTCATCTAGGCACAAAACGATTCACTTCCATGTCTGTACATTTTTCTGGATGCTTTGGGACAATTTATTACTCATAACTAAGCTGTCATTTGTGCTCCCTAAAAGTGATGGAGCAAGGTTTTATGTTGATGCTTTGGATTTGGGGGTGGATTGTTACTGCATATTGACAAGGGAAGATGGAAAGTGGATGAAGAGTGGAATGAAATTTTTTTCCTTGAATGACTCTTAGCACATGTGTATTGGTAGTCTATACTATTCTTTTGGCCGAAAGCGGTCTATACTATCTAAAGGTGCCTCCAACATTCTTTAAGTCATTTAATCTGCTTGGAGTTGAAGAAAAATAAAATCAGAAGTCTCTGAAATTTCACTGATTGTGCTGAGAGGATTGAGGATTACATTAGGGTCCGATCTGTTTCTCTTCTTTCCTCCATTTGCAGAAGAGTTTGTGCAGTTGTCCCGAAAATTGTTTTAATTTCATTTTGCCAGTTTGTTGAATCTTAATTTTTTTTTTTTTTTTTTTTTGTACAGAGGTATTGTACGAACTAATTTAGGCTGCATATACTGGAGAAGGGTTATTTCCGCAACAGTATCCTAAATGGGCTGGGAGCCTTCTCATTTGGGTTGAAGAGTAATCTTCTGTTACATGAAATTGCCTTGTCCTTCCCCCTTGATGAACATGTTGCATAAATTTGCTGTGGTAGCTAACCAGTTCCATTCCTCCCATTTTCCTGTCAAGAAGAAAACTAATGGAATACCACCATAATAGAGGCGAATTTGACAGTCACATGTCATGTCCAGTTTCTCATAGATTGTAAAGAGGAAGACAGTGAAAAGACTCCAAATACTGCATACATGAATAAGAAGTCTGCTCTTATTCAGCTTGCGGAAGAAAGCCCAGTAACCAAAACAATTGTTTTCTGTAACAAGGTATGTTGATCTTTCAGTATAGGCTGCTTGAAATTGACTCATCATTACATTTACTTCTCTCTCCCGACCACCTCAACTCCTGAGCTGGAGTTTGAGAGAAGGCTCTGAAACCACCTGGATGGAGGACTCATCATTACTTTGAACTCATCCTTCCTCTTCTCTATACAGATTGAGACATGTTGGAAAGTTGAAAATGCATTGAACGAATTTACAGAAAAGGCACTCTTTTACAAGTTCTACCTTTTCATGCTGATGTTTCAGAAGAGTCACTACAGGGAAATATGAAAGAGTTTTCTGCTTCTCCATCTAAAGATGTCTCCTCGTTTTTGGTTTGCACCGACAGGTATGTATGGTTGCTTTGTCTGATGCCATTCAAACTATGCTTTTAGAGATAGATCTGTTCTGTGGCCGAGATTGATCCCTAGTGAGCCTTTAGTTAAACCATGCATGGCCTGCCAAGACCCAGGCCTTCAGTTCTCAGTTTAAGCTTGCACATTTAATGATGTATTCAGTCTCAACAAGAACTAGATGAAAATAGTATTGGCTGGGATAGGCCTTGTTCTGTCTTGTGGGTTTTGTGAATGATTGGGCCTGTATACTTGCAAGTTTTCTGGTATTGGGCTCAGTTCGAGTTCTTTGATAGGCAAGAGCTGAGTGTTAGCAAGGCACTCACCTAGGCGCTCAGGCAAAGTGACGCGAAGCCTCTGCTCCTCACCTCATCTCAGGCAAGGTTTCTTTGTTTAAGGTAAGCACCTGAGATGAGGTGCTCCTCTGAGTTATTGCCTCAGAAAAGATTTGTCTAGGTTAACATCTTGCAACAGTGCAATATGTGCTTCGATGCAGACCTCGAATAACTTGTGATTTCTAAGTGTGAAAGACCTAATAATTTGTTTTCTGATGGATTAATCCCCACTTTCTACTTAGCACCTCTCATTGTTCAGCCCAGCGCCTGAGGCACCGTGGGGTCTGAGCCTCTTAACAGTGCCTAGTGATTTTAACAGCGCTGTTTGCGACAGTCAAATAAAAGGCGGGCGCTTTTAACTATTGGCAGGGTCACTGGACACATACAAATTTACCTAAGACGGTCACTCTCCTCTTTCCTTAAGTATTTGCAAGATCCTGATGATTTTTGAACCATATGGCAGGGCGTCACGAGGAATCGGCTTTACCAGAGTGGATCATGTTATTCTCCTCAACTTCCTGTGCAACCTGAGCGAATATGTCTGCCCTGTTGGAAGAACAGCAAGAGGTTCTGGAGTCTTGGCAGTTGGGAAGCATTCCCTGGCAAGAAGGATAATGGTGAGAAATTGGAAAGGCCATCCATTCTGGCAAGAAGGATAATGGTGAGAAACTGGAAAGGCCATCCACCTGAGCGAATATGTCCGCCCTGTTGGAAGAACAGCAAGAGGTTCTGGAGTCTTGGCAGTTGGGAAGCATTCCCTGGCAAGAAGGATAATGGTGGGAAACCGGAAAGGCCATCCCTTGCATGATTTGCCCTCTGCTTATGAGCTAATGAGTTGAGACGTTCATGCACCAAGCGGGATCGAGTTCATGCTTGGAGTGACAGGAATAGATCCCATCAGTCCATTCTTTTTTCCTGCATGTTATAGAGGAATGGCGTGGAAGAAGTGAAAATAAAGGGGGATCACTGTTTGGTGAGATTCTGGTTCTTCCAATTTGCATCTCCATGCTGACGGGGATCCAAAAAGAGTTAATGCAATGAAGAGTTTTTTATATCAAGGTTCGAAACATATATACTTCGGTCTTTATTCTGTTCATCGTCGAGGAACATCGATGCCCTTGCTGATCGAGACGACTTAAGAAGTCTCCGAGCCTGTATTGTCTGTAAGTTGCACTTTGTCGATAATGAATATGCAATGATAGGAAAGTACGGGACTGTATCCCCTGCTGTACACCATGAATATATGAAATGACCTGCTGTCGCAACTTACTGAGTGTTCCGATACAAGAAACTAATTTACGAACACGAGATATAATTTACATACTTCATTTTGCATCTACGATACAATAAGCTGATTTATGAACTTTACTTTCAAGCTAAATTACTCATTTCAAAGGTAAATTAAAGTACTTCCTCTAAGGTAAATGACTTCGTTTTAAGAGATTTTCAATGGTATTATAATTTCCCTAAAAAGGTCATATTTTTTTAGTTCTTGTCCTTAGTAATTGAAATTTAACTGATCTTGGCGTAATTTGGATTGCAACTAGAGTCAAGTGTTTTTTTCTTTCACATATGAGTTAGCCGTAGCCTTTGTACCGTGAGAATCTCAGTCACATCAGCATAGTAACTTATCTTAAATTGTCGCAACAGATGGAACTTGTAATCTATATTGACCCTAATAATTGTAGATTGCTTTCTCTTCGTAACTTCATAATGTTGTCACTAGTAATTGTTCAATAATACTGTTATTTTCCTCAAATGGTCGTAATCAGTAATTTATTATAGTTAGTAACTTCCCCTCATGAATATCCTTAATACTCTCAATAATGCTAGAGCCTAGTAATTTATCCAACAACATTGTAATTTTACCACGATACAGTTTTGGTGATTATACCTCCAACCACAGTAATTTGTCTCAAGTCGTCGTAATCTCAATTAATTTATAGCTAGTGCTTTTCCTTTTGGAGTAGTAACTCAGTTATAGAGCTAGGCTTTCGGGGAAAGTTTTTGGGGAAATGCAAATGCCGTTGAGTTAAAAGTGTTTTCTAAAATGTAAATTGTGTATGGTAAACTGTGTTGTAAAAGTCCATTGTGAATTACTTTTGAATAAAATGATGTTTGGAAAAATTATATTTGCAAAAGGCTTTTGTTATTCAAAAAAAGAAAAATGGAGAGTTGGCCGGCCAAGAACAAGTAGTTGCTAGCAAGGAGCAGGCGGTTTGGCGAAGGGCAGGCGGTCTGATGTAGGCTGTCCGACAAAGGTAGATGGTTCGACAAGCGTCACGGCAATTAGATCTGGTCGCTGTGACCCTCACCAGGAGGTTGGCCAGATTTGGTTGCCGCAACCCTTGCCAAAGGATGGCCCAATGCGTCGCGACCTCCGTCGAGGCCACGGGATTCTCGTAACCGGATGGGTCGCACGAAGGTCGTGATCTCCGCGGAGGTCGCCTGAAGGTCGCGACCTCCACGACGACCTCCCAATCTGGGTCGCGCAACCTTCGTCAGAGGGTCGAGCGGGGCAAGGGTCCTGGCGACCACATCTGGTCGCGACTAGATCTGCAACCAGATGGGTCGAGCAACCCTAAAGGTCACGACCTCCGCGGCGACTACCTCTTGTCTCGACTAGATCTGCAACCAGATGTGGTTATTGGCGACCGTCGGCCTCCGCGCGAAGGTCGCGATGCGGCGGGGGAGGAGCTCGTGGTGCGGCGGGGGCGGAGGTCGCTGGGATCGCGCGACCCATTTGATCGCAGATTTGGTTGCGATCAAATCGGTCAGGCGACCCTGAGGGTCGTGACCTCCGCGGCGACCACCTCTGGTTGCAACTAGATCTGTGACCAAATGTGGTCGCCGGCGACTGTCAACCTCCGCGCGGAGGTCGCAGTGCCGTTGGTGCAGAGGTTGCGGTGCAGTGGGCGTGACGGCTGCCGGCGATTGCCTGCCCTTCGCTGGTGACTACTCACGAAGAAGAAGAAGATTAATAGTGAGGACAAAACCGGAAAAACGAAAAACCAGCGAAGATAATTTGGGAAGAAACCTTTTTTATTTACCCCCTCAGCTTAACATGCCGAGAAGGCTAAAAGCCCAAGGCAGCTCCCAACCTGCCTTGTGAAGGCTGGCATTTTTCAAATGGGGTTTGAAATTTTTTTATCAAACATCCCTAAATTGCCCCAAGGAGCTTTGGGGGTTCAAAGTGGCTTCTAAAGGCCACTCCCAAATGCACCCTAAGAATGCTATCTCTCTTATCACCTCAAAGAATGTCACTTCGTAAAGCCCTTAGGCTGTGTTTAGTAATCGAGATAAAATTCGGGATAAGATATGATTTATCATATCCTACGTTTAATACTCGCTCAAAACAGGATAAAGTCAGATATAATGGAGATATAGACTGGATAAAATGATCCCATGTGAGAGGTGGGATAAATGTGGATAGGATTTTAATATCCATAATAAGAAAATTATTTTCTCGAATAACAAACTTATTAAATTAACAAAATTGAAATTATATTTCAATATAAATAATATTTGAATTCTAATTTAAGAAATAAGAAATAAGAAATAAAAAATAAAAAATATATTTTTAATTAATCTTATTTTAATTTATATATGCAACTTTAATTCTATCTTATAATAAACATTCAATCTATAAATTATATATTTATACTTATTATATATTTTAGGTATTTTTGTATTTTAGGTATGTTAGTATAGTTTAATATTTGATAAAATTTATTAAAGAATGATGAAAGGGGATTAAAGAAATAATAAAGAAAATAATATAAAAAAGGAAAAATAAAATAAAAATAAATTAAGAAGTAGTGTTACGAGAGATTTTCACCATCTCTGTTTATGAATATTTAGGTCCATTTACAATAATATGCCGTTATATGATATAATATAAATATATCCGACTTTAATACTGTGATATGCCAAACAATGGACATGATGTAAAAAAATCCAAGAATTTCATATCTTATCCTATCCAATCCCATCCCAATTAGAATTCCGGACGACCAAACGTAGCCTTAGTAGCTTACCTCGCTTAAGAATGACAATTAATAATTATCGATAATAAATCACCTTAAGTTATTGTAAATCGTAACTTCACTTAAGAAATAGCACGCAACTTGAATTTACAGTAATTATCCTTTTCCCTATTCGTAATTATTTACTAAAACAGTCATAACATTCATCTTAAAGTTTGTAAATTAATGTAGCCTATTTTGAATAACTACGCTTGGTTGCTGCATTCGTCCTCAATCAAGTGTAAAACTTACAACCCCTGTGATTGTAATAACCTTAAATTTCAATAGGTTGCCTGTGTAGTCGGTAATCGGCGATACCTCTTATAATTGATTTGGTGGACGAAATTCTTTAGCTTCAAATCCGGCGGGGCGTTCAATAGCCTGTTGGACTTTAGAATTTTCCTGGGAGTGGAAAAAGTTTAGCATTGGCTCCATTTTGCAATTCAGTTCTTAATTTGAAAATATGAAAAAAAAAAAAAAAAAAGATTTCTTATTAGATCGTTCTCGAGAGACGGCATGAAATCAAATGCGTCGCGAATATTTGGCAAAAGGACCAAAATCGAACCCGCAAATATTTACGAGGACCGTAACGCAATTTTCCCAAATATTGCGTCGAAAAGGATAAGGCGTCGCGGAAACGAAGAGCGAAAAGTGCCTTCTTCTTCGTCACCATCGCTCTCGCTCTCTGTGTCTCTCGCACTTGCACAGCGATAAGCCATGGCCGCTTCTACTTCAATCTCGTTCCTTAGCCAGAATCCCTTTCTGGGTTCCTCCCAGAACGTTCTCTCGGTCTCGATTTGCCCGAAATTCGTCGGGACAGTCCCAATGCAGCGGCCGCCGCAGCGCCAGCCTCTCTTCGCCGTCGAAGCCCGGGCCAAGACCCGGAGAGAGGACCGGCTCGCCCGCCACTCGCGCATCAGGAAGAAGGTGCCTTCTGGGTCGCCCTGCTTTTACGCACTGATTTTTTCAGTGATGCCCCCGTCTCTGTTCAAGGTGGTCGAGTGCTCTAGTGAAGGCATTGGTTGGGTTTCATTTGCTTTTTGGGGCGGGCGGTTCGATTTGGTTCCGTGGGGAGTCTCCGCTCGGAATCGATGCGTACGGTGCGGGGATTAGTTGGGTTCGTGCGGTTTCGTTCGGGGTGAGGAGTGATTTTGAGGATGAGAGCGTAGAGAGTGGTGTTGTTGTGGTCTAGAATGTGAATGATATAGCTCCGAGCTTGCGGCTGTCGAATTCTGCTTAGTGTTCTGTTTGTCGATGCTGTGAATGGCGTATGGGGTTGCTGAAGTAGGGGAAAGAAACGGAGGAGGAGAGAAAAAAAATTGTACTAGTTCATCCTCCACTGATAATTTCTCACTAAGTTCTCTTTTTTATTTTAGAGGTTAACATGTTTATCTGGATTTTCTGCTCTGGTTAAATCCGTCCTGTCGACATACATAGCCTAAGGTTCCTAGCCACCGGGGGCTGGTGTGACCTCTGGGTTGCTTTGAGTGCTGTGATTCAATCACGATGGTTGCCACATTCAAACCGAGCACTTTATCACCCGGTCTACACTGTGTTCCTACATCATTGGGTGTTGGATTCACAGGACAAATTTTCAAGCGATTCTGAGTTTGTTCTTGTTGGAGACCATGCTACAGCGTTAGGGTTAAAGTGGTGGAGTTGTGCTGGCGAGTCCTGAAATTGAAGCGGTAACTTTTTTTTTTAGCGTGAAATTGAAGTTTTTCTGGTGTTGCAGGTTCAGGGAACTCCAGAGAGGCCGAGACTATGTGTATTTCGTTCCAACAAGCACCTTTATGTCCAGGTGATTGATGACACTAAGATGCACACGCTAGCTGCGGTATCAACGATGCAGAAGCTTGTCTCCGAGGAATCCGACTACAGTTCTGGTCCTACCGTTGTGAGTATCCAAATGAACCTTAATTCGCTGCATGTACTGTAACCGTCCCTGTATAGAAAATAATTGGATTTGAAAAAGAAATGAAAGAGAGAAAAAAAGGGGGGACTCAGATAAAGAAGTGCCTTGTCTTCTGTAGATTTCTTTCTGCAATCCGTGTGGATTTTGAGATGTTAAATATAATCACACGTGAGAGATTCTGCCATGGCTTGTGATTTATTTCTTTCCAGAATCTAGATCCTTTATGAAATCATTTTGAGCTGCTGTTCTTTGTGTGCTTTGCTAAAGAAACTCTCATCCTAGTAACTTGTTGGCACCAGGAAGTGGCAAAGAGAGTGGGTGAAATCATCGCGAAGTCGTGCTTGGAGAAAGGAATCACAAAGGTAGCCTTCGACCGGGGTGGATATCCTTACCATGGACGTGTGGAAGCTCTCGCCGAAGCAGCCCGAGAACATGGTCTTCAATTTTAAATTCTGATTGCTAGTTTTGTTCATTCCAATCTTCTTTTCGTTGTCAAGAGAACTTTTGATTCAAATGCGAATGCATCAGTTTATGTAGTGGATTTGCTCCTTTTTCAGCTCAATGCAAATGAGATGCGGCAGTGATTTCCGTACCTTCTGCCAAACAGAATGAAGTAGATTTAACTGAAGTCTTTTGCTGCGGTCTGTGAATGTAGGCAGCTTACCTTTATGTGCGATCAAAGTTTAATAACTCAGCGGCTGGATTGAAAAAAAACACGATGGATTTGTCTAGGGGTGAGCACTTTTAAGTTCCGTAAAAATTCTATTTGAAACCTAAAACCTACCCGCTGAACAGATTCCTAATTTTTTAGAACCGGAAACTTACTCTACACACTCTGAAATCTAGAGTTATCCTATCACAAGTTTTAGGGTCAGTTTTAGGTTCTATCCAAGTTTTATCTATATTATTAATTCAACGATTGCGGTCAATTATCACGTTTAATAACCACTGATCACAATTTATTTTTAGACATACGGAGAATATGAAATATTAACAACATAAAAGTCTCAATCATGAAATAGAAGTTTAGATTAGTTATTTCAAATTATACATCGGATGTCTTGGAATATCGCAGAATCGTGCGAAAACATAGACAAAAAGAAAAAAGCACAAAAAATTGTTTTAAATTCCAATTTTTAAGTTCTAGGCTCCATTTATCTAGAACTTGGAAGTTACTCGTTGAAACGAGTTTTCCAAAATTTTTGGTTCTTACCAGGCCGATTCTTGGGTTCTAGGTCCACTTGGAATGATGCTCACCCCTAGTTTTACCGACTTTTCTCGTAAGAAGCTCGACATATTCTAAATACATAGTTTTGATAATTCTTATGGCAATGTTCTTTCAAGGGAAGATAAAGCATTACATATGATGTTGGGAGAGCATTCAAACATTCATATGGGAAATGATACATCCAAACTGAGTTCAAGATAGAGTCAATTTATTCAATACGGGAATCACTACCGAATCCTCCTCTCGCTTGCAGATCAAGACATTTTTACCACCCCAATTGACACTTCGCATTAAGAAGCTTCTCAACCGCATCACAATCGTAATTTCTTTTTCGCCAATTCTAGTCGACTTGGCCACTGGTAAATGTACTCCCAAAACCCAGTTTGCCCATTAAAGCCATACATGCCCTCCTCAGAGATAAGCCACAAGCACTGCGCATCGCAGCGAACCATGTCTCTAGCGAACGAATACGCATCGAATTGGTAATCCTGCACACTTTCCCATCCCATGTCACAGTAAAACAGAGTTGTGCCCCACACATTCACATTGAAATCCCACCCGAATTCGCTTCCGTCTGCAACGTTCTGCTCCCCCAGATCGTCGTCTTCGGACTGGCAATGGAGGGTCATGTTCTTGCCGCTCCCCAGCCGGTTCTTGACGCTGACGTGGACCTCTGAGAAAACAAGGGCGAAGAAGCTACCTGTTAGGAGGAGGAAGATGATGCCGCCGCTCCTGAATTTGGTTGAGCATCCATGTCTCCTCCTTGAGAATGTTTCAGTTTCTTTCAAAGCCAAGCAGGACCGTATCCATTCTTTTCATGGATAGAGAGCATGAAGATGATTTGCCATGCTTAGTTCATTCCACCTTATTTTGTTTGCCTTGCTGTCGCGTGGGATAAAAGAGTGATGAAACCGATCTTAAGCGGACGGGGCTGGTTGTCCTTGACCTTTACGTTGCTGTCAGGCGGTATTTTGGGTCAGTTTTCGTCCCCATTAAGTTTAGATTGACGATTGAATCAAAGGCATTCCATCCACGCTCGGAGCAGGAGATTATTCTAACGAATTTCCGTTTCTTTTATTGCTGCTTCTTTCACGAAAGTTACCTTGTGGAGTCATTAATTTTGGTGTCTGGTCCGGACTTTGGCATTACTGTAGGGAGTTGAACAGGAGAGTCCAAAAGCAGAGCTTTCTTGGTTGCGCAATTCGACGTTATCAAGGCGGCAAGGCAAAGTCCTTGAAGTTTCCTCCGCCGAGATGCCCCCAACGATTGCCGTACACGACAACGACAGTGCCTTTGATGCGATTGGTTGCGTCTCCGACCATTGGACAGCGTGCGCATGATGCGTGACTTCGTTAGACTGCTGAATTTTGGTGCCATTTTGGTGATTTCAATGATTTGAGATCTCATTTCTTGATGATGCTCGATTTGGAATCTGCCGGATCAACTTGAGCTTCGATCGGAAAATCAATCAGCACTACTGATGACAGGTCGATGCATGCAGTATTTCATATTTTGATAGATCCTCTTATTCTTAAGTCTGTGTATGAATGAGAAACGAGAGAAAGTAATTATAGAGCTTGACCTTTTAGGAATTCAAAAAAGCCATCGAGTTTATGGATTTTGTCTTTGAATCGATCTAGATTTTTTACTTGATGGGGCGATCGTAACAAGCGATGGTGCTTTATGATGCAAGTGGCAATCTACCTTAACAAACGGTGATAAGTGATGACAAGTAGCAACACATGCAAGACGTGCAGTAGCAAAACCATCTAGCGGAGCTTTAAATGATGTGGGAGCAAAACCATCTAGGCTGACGAGTCATGAGTGGAGCTTTGAATGATGTATTGTCCAACAGGTCAAAGAAATTATTCAATTAATCCTAAACCATTTACGGATATTAATTTAGTCATAAATTATTCAATTTTGCCAATTTAGTTCTGAATTTTTATGCAAAATTCCAAGATAGTCTTCCGGCAAAATTGACCACTATATCCTCTAATAGGGTTAGCCTTAAGAAAATGTCTTGTATAAAATGTCCATTGGTCATCGGCAAAGAGAGGATTTTGATGGCCGTTGTTATGTACCCGTCGAATCAGATTTGAAACTCTTGTCTTCCAATTAATGAGCGATCAAATCTATTGATATCATCTTTTATCATGACAATTACATTGAGCATTAGCCAATGAGGAGCAGACAGCAACTTTAGTCTTTTACATCATGAGCTATCTACGTAGTTTCTTTAAGGAAGCATGGGTATAGACATGATTAGTAAAAATCAAGACGTGAAAAAAAAAATATGACCTAAGATTTTATGTGTTGGACCAACCAAACAAAACATCATAGGATTGTCACCAGATTATTTTAATCTAATTATTTAGTGGGAGAAAGAAACGTACATGATTAAGACACAATCATGATAGATTAAGTAGAGATGGGAGTGATTATGTGGGCGTATACGTTCACACCATCAAGCACCCATCCTTAAAATTTCCGAAGCCATGTCTAAAAGATCCTCTCGAAGAATATTTGTACTTTAATATTTGTAAAAGAATTTAAATCTCGATAGTTTCTAGACACAAATATTTGGAACTTCTAGGCGACTTTGTATCCCTGGCCTTGACTAGCCTCGTTGAAATTTGTTCATAAAAACATTATACCAAGTTTGTCTTAAATAAACTGTAGTTTAGCTGATTGATTGGGGATTGCAGAGGGAGAAAAGGAGAGAAAATTAGGGAAAAAAGAAAAAAGAAAAAAGAAAAAACCAAGAAACAAGAAATTTAGAGGGAGAATCGCTCTCCATTATGTATGCAGCAGGAATTAAACATGTAATGAGTGCACATGCGAGTTTTACCTAGCAATTTAATTTTCACGGTCAATTTAGGAAGTCTCTAGTTCTTATGAATATATTGGTAATAAAATCACCGATTGACGTATAAAAAAGAATTCCAAAAGGTCTTAAACCTATTTTAAGGTGGCTAATTTAACCTTAAACTTCTTAATTGTATCAATTTAGTCATAAATCTTTTGATGATTTGTTAATATAATTTTTTTAGCCAATTTTAGTCGGAAATTGCTGAGGTAGTTTAGCTAGCACAAGCCATCCTATGTGATTGACCATAGACGATTTTTGTACTTTTTAAAAAAATTCTGAATTTTCCTTTTCTCTTTTCCTTTTTTTTAGGTGATGGCTTCACGGCCTCACTAGGGTCACAAGTGCTCGAGCCTCGCTTAGGGTCAGCAAGGTTGCTGGCCCTTGCCAATGCTCCAACAATCCTGTCAACCCTTGCCAGTTAAAGATGAAACATAAAAGATAGAAAAAAAAAGAAACTATATTGGATTTTCATGCAAAGCTTTAGAATTAGATTGATAAAATTGAAAAGTTTAGAATTGAATTGATATTTGTACAATAGGTTTACGATTGATGGAGTAATAATATTAGTGGGTAAAGCTTGTGCGAGGTTCAGTCACGTGGCATGCGAACGTTTGATTTTTACCCAACAATTTAATTTGCACGATCACTTTAGGAAATCATATATATATATATATATATATATATATATTGATAATAAATTCCTAATTTACATACAAGAAAGAATAGAGTTGTGCATATTTTGGTGATAAAATCCTTGCAAAATCTCTAATTACTATGCATGTTTTACCAATAAATCTCTAATCGATGTATATTTTGGTGATAAAATCTTAGCAAATTAATTTTCATGGTCACTTTAGAATATATGTAACTCTTGTGCATATTTTGGCAATAAAATGTCTAATAAATTTACTGGAAATTAGAGGTGATCGGTCTTAGTTCCCCAAATTGGGAATTGGGAATTGGACTAATTGGTGTAGGATCGAGAATCATATCGGACTGGTCCAATCCGATCCAATGGAACCGATCACTTTTTTTACCCACTACTTGATGCCTTCTATTATGAAGGAAAAAAAAAGTTAGTCACTTTTTATTTTTCGAAGAAATACAAAATATATATGTAGTCGGGCTGGTCCAATTTCCCCTTAAAACTAGAAACCAGACCTCCTGAACACTAATTTCACTTTTAGGAACTGGGAACCAGACCGATACTCTTGGGAACTAGATCGAACCGACCAGTTCGGTCCGATCCAAGCAGTTCTTGATTTAGGCTGTCCGTTTTGTTCACCCCTACTAGAAATAATAGAGCAATGCTTATTTTTGTAATAGTTCTATCAAATCTCTTGTGTATATTTTGCTAATAAATCTCTAATTGATCTAAAGGAAATAATAGAGTTATGAATGTTTCGGTAATAAATAAAAATAATTATGTATGACAATCTATAAATTCTAGTTAGACGAATGATCAAGGATCCATGGCAGGTAGTATTCTATTTTCTTTTCAAATACTCTTTTTTTTTTCTGAATTTAAGTTGTGTTACACGATAATTCTTATTATTTAAAATGAGAACAAAATCCTAAAGCAAGGTTTTATTACAAGTTCATTCTTATCACTATCAATAAGGCTTATTGTTTTAGAAATTTGTGTCATCTGATTGCTCGTTTTTCAAAAATAAATATGTAAATCTACTTGTTTATGCAGTAGATAGTAGCATATGTAGTCTAGTCTATGTGATGGTGGACTTTCAAACTTGTAAACTAAATTTTCTACAAGTTGGATGATGCATTGGCAGTAAACAGATTTCATATTTAATGTTGAAAAAACATGATTGAAAATTATGGGAGCATTGTTAGGTCAACTATCATTGTAAAAAATTACTTGTATCTTTAATTTTAGATGAGTGACATTTGTGTTTGGCGTTAATTTTATAAATGAATTGCTCCACATATTGAACATCCAACAGTAAATGTGAAATATATCTTAAATGGTGATGGACCTACTAAATGACCAAATTTATATTACTTCATAAGAGTATATTTGTAATATTATCTGGAAACTTTATCACATATATAGCATCAACCGTGTAATCTAGATACTTAACAAAATATAAAAATAAGGATTTATTCATAGGTTTAATATACATGGCACATAAGCATTAAGGCAGGTAAGTATAACTAAATCCTAATTATAATTATTTCATCAATTTGCCATTGATGAGAGCAGATATATTAGTATAAATTGTAATCTCCAAAAGTCTTGAATTTCGTGTTGACTAATTGAATTTCTGAAGGATGAAAATTCCAATTGACCTTTCGAAAGACCATTAAACATACTCTTCAATCCGTGCAACTCACCAACCAAAAAAAAAAAGGAAAAAAAATCCGTGCAACGCATGAGCAACTCTCCATTCTATATATAAATACACACACACACACACACACACACACACACATATATATATATATATATATATATCCAATAATTTGTGTCTCATGGTGACAATATCTTTAATCCTAAAAAATTTTTAATTCCACATTTCTAATCCCTATTGCATTTATTTCTAATAGATATATTCTCATTTGTTCATATGCATAATTCTCTAATATAATTATGCATATCCCGGTAATAAAAATATTTAAAAATAATCGCCATAATATAAATAGACTCTATTTGAAATACCCTTTTATTAAATGTTTACAAATAATTGTTCATGACGAGATGTTATAAGGGGAAACCTATCTCATAGTTGGCTCACATTTAACATAAAAAAGTATTAAAATCTCAATATCATATTGTGCTCATATTCGACAAATAAACAATATCTAACAATATCTAATAAATGATGTAGGAAAGTTGTCGGTAATAACCTTTAATGACAAAAAGAAAAGGGTTAATACTGTGGAAAACACCAAATTGATACACATGTGATAAATTTATCTAAAATTAATTTTTTGACTACCAAAAACGCAACTAATATACCTCTGACAAATTCACCCTAAACTGATACACTTGTGACAAATTTATTTTGTGTTACTTTCTATTAAATTTTATTATCAAATTGTTGAGTAAGATGACACGTAACAATTGACAAATGTACCAGTTTCGAATTTCACTCTCTGTTTATCACAGTTGTACCACTCTTGTGATTTTTATGGTATTAATCCACTTTAATGGATGGTATATTTGTAATAAATGTACCGGTTTGGATATTTTGGCAGTAAAAAAAATTAATTTAGGATAAATTTATCACAAGTGTACTAGTTGGGGATTTTTTGTGGTCACTTGATGTAAACTTATCACTAGCGTGTGAATTTGAGTTTTTTGTGGTCAAAAAATTAATTTGAGGTAAATTTATTACATGTGTACAAGTTTGGGGTTTTTCATATTATTAACCCGAAATAAGAAACTTGCAATCTCTCATTTTACTTTATTTTTGTACTTATGCATTTAGAGGGTCCCCTAAACAAAAAACGAGGGGATTATGGCTTCATTTGTTTTGTGAAAAATAAAAAATTTAAAAAATATTCCTTTTTAAATGATCATTTGTATCATTTAAAATAATTAGCCAATGAAAAATATTTTTATTATCAACAATAATCTAAGTCTTAATATCTTCGTAGGTGATGAAATTTTTTAATTTATTTATTTTTATAAACGATATTAATAATTATATTTAGGAAATATTTTCTAAAACATTCATTTTCTGTAAATCAA
This sequence comes from Eucalyptus tenuipes, assembly GCA_014182365.1. Classification (NCBI taxonomy): domain Eukaryota; kingdom Viridiplantae; phylum Streptophyta; class Magnoliopsida; order Myrtales; family Myrtaceae; genus Eucalyptus; species Eucalyptus tenuipes. The sequence goes on along the minus strand of CM024538.1, from coordinate 21,261,680 downwards.
AAAGTAAATCCGAACATCCCAAGTTGCGCATCATCAAGGACGAAATCCATAAATTCTTCGTAACAGAGATGGGTCATCATGACGAATTGATGATTAAAGCAATTTGATCCCCTATATATAATGGACATCCATCTTATATTTATTATTTTGTACTTAGCCAAACATATGATATCCTTGTCAATTGCTCATTTAGTGATTATACATTTCTATTTTGGGTATTTGCTTTGACACGTTCCTTCCTTCTTTTGTTGACATGTTCTTTTTTTTTTTTTGGTCGGTTTGTTGACATGTTCAAACGAATACTTTGCTCCGCCACAGAATATTCCACGATCGTTCCTATTTCCGTACTCTCACCTATTAATTCTTCTTTGCTGTCCACGAAAATAATTGTTTGAAAAATCCATTAAAATAATTAGGTATTATTGAGTGCATTGATCTGGAGTCTCTTACGATCCAATCATCTTTCGTTAAATCGAAGTCAATGAATTTTAGCAAATCCTGATTCTCATTTTTTTTTTCCCAATTGTTTGTTTATGTTTCATCTTGAATCATCAAGTGACTAAAGTCAAGTCTCAATTAAATCCAATTGGTATGAGTGGTGCAAAGTTGGATATAATCTTGGAATTGAAGGGAGTTGACTTATATATATAATAACAAACAAGATCAATTATCCATTTTTTTTTTAATAAAAGGAGTGAAGAACCTGGTCGGGTCTTTGATTAAGATTCATGTTTTGGATAGGATGAAGCTTATTATAGCGCTCTTATCATAATAAAGTCCGGGTCAGAAAATAGTATTGTCGAGGCACGCGCTACCCAAGGGCTTGACCGTGAAAGGCTTTCGTATAAAAAAAAGGAAAAAGAAATAATCTTTTTAGGGATTTGAACAATCGCGTAATTAAGTGGAATTATAGCGGACGGTTGTACACGCATTCACCCTAATTGATTTAAACGTGCAAATCGCTTAAATTGATTAATATGAAGTTATCCATTGCACTTGCTTGTCATTATGGATCATCCTCAAACAAAAATAATTCAATTCAATCACATGTTATTAAGCTACATGTCTATGTGATACGCCCGCTAGACACTTTATTGTAAGTTGAATTTCACACAAATTGTTATTGCAATTTATCACATGTTTTTAAGCTACATTATGTAATATGATGGCTAGACACAACTTTAAGTTGATTTTCACATATGATAATGTCAATTTAATCACTTGATTTTAAGTTAAATTCCTATGACAGCTAAACACTAAAATTTTAAGTTGATTTTGACATATAATCATATAATCATGTCAATTTAACACATGGTTTTAAGTCCAATGCCTACGCAATACGACAGCTCGACACTTTAATTAAAAGTTGTATTTATTGGGTGATTGTTGTAAAAATGGAAGAAATCAAATGAATTGAGTTTTATTAGAGTACTAACACCTCGGATGCGATCCTCGCTGATTTTTGAAAATTTAAAATCCAAAATTTTGATGCACATCAAATTTGAAAAATCTGTCAAGCCAACAAACAAGTACAATAAAATTACCAAGAAGAAACTCACAAAAGAGTACTATAAATAACCAAGATAAAATTCAAACTTGAAAGAGAATAGCATAATTTAACTCTAAACCGACGACTTGATGTGTTTTAGTATTATTCCCCCACAAATACTAAACTATTGTCGATGGCAATTATACGTAATTGCCTAGGTCTAGAGGGGAAAAAAGCCAAATTGTATGTACATATCAATCGAGAAAGCCCGCCTTAGGTGTAGCCTAGATGTGGAATTGTGTTCGTTTGCTGGCGAATGGAAGTCGGACCTATGTGGTGCGCCTTATTTGCACACACAGGTCGGATTCTTGACCTTTCTCGCTGCTCCGATTGGGGTTAAATTTATGAACAACGAGATAAGCACGATGACAAATTATTGTTCGCCAAGTAGAGGCATGGCAAAGATAAGAACCTTATCATCGACAACGATTGACCAAAATACAAATACAAAGCCACGAACTCTTGCTGTACGTTCTTCTTGCTGGCCTTCACGTAAGACAGGATGTCGATGTTTAGGTTTCCATAGAACAACCTCAAAGGTTTCCATAGAACAGCATAAGAGCCTCAGCGCAGATAAGCTAAAATACTCTCTTTTTTTTTTTTTTTCTTTTTGGTAAATGGCGACTTCATGTCATAAAGGAAACGTCGCATAATTGATGACACTCGAACTACGTGGCCAGAGAGAGATTATCTGAGAATTCTTTGGTGCATCTGAATCTGGAGACTGGAACAATGCAAGTCAAAACGGGAACTCTTGTCAACTCTTTTTGTAGGTACAGGCAGCCATTGACATACACAGACCTCACTTATCAATTATTAGGATTATTTATATGGGAAATAATGTGTTGACTATCATCCGTATTATGGTATGATTGACATCCTTTCAAGTAGTCTATATCAATTGATTTTCATTTAACCGAATCTTTTCTTTTCTTAGTTTGAAAGTTTCAATGGAATTGGATCACCTTATCCTCTCTATCTCTATCTCTTTCTTTCGTGGATTTGACGAATTAAACTGTTAATCAAAATAAATCTCACGTGATCCAATATTTGTAATATTGCATTGTCCATCAACTTGGCTTGATTACATGTGACAATCCACTTTAAACGCTTCTTCGGGAATATCGGTCAACAATTAGTGCAAATCGACTCATTCAATTGTCTTAAATGGGTTGACATCAGCTCGGTACTTTTCCAACTCTTTAGCTAATAAGTTAAAAGTGATAAGGGGCATATCATTAATATCACCAATATGATAAATAGTGTCTTTGACCCTTTAGGCGAGACGAAACAATTATACACATGAAACCCTTGTTTCATCATTAATATCCAAAACACTAAAACCGATGTCATTAGTAATCTGTCTCCCGATTTAGATGCAAATCTAGAATGCAAAACCCTAAAGTAGATTATCAACTCGCTCCTGATCATGACCTGCATCTGTATGGCTTCAACTTGGGAAGGCACATCTTAACACCAACCTCAGATTACATGACATTTCAAGAATAATTAGGGATTCAAATTGAATAAAAAAATATCCGTTCATTGCATCATCAAATGCACATAAGAAAGTGAGCTGTTTTGATGTAGTTTAATCAATTATTGGACGCAAAAAGGGCGGGAAAAAGAAGTTTGACATTCCTCTTTCCACCACTCGTCGGAAAGTCTAAAAATTAATCGGGTGATTGCGAGTTGCCGTTTCCGGGCGGTGATGAAGGGCAATAATACACATTATCCTAATTGTTACAGCATAGAACGAAGTAAGCCATGAGTATAAAAATCGGAGGTATACATGGCTTGGTCTAAGCTGGCCCTGAGAAAAGTCAAAGCAATTTGTACAGCTGATTGCGGAGAGAAAGTGAAGTTCCAACAGCATCTTTTGTTGATGGACAAGGATTAATTTGTTCTTGTAATAAATATGATATGCAAATCCTAGTTCCGACTGTTTTTATCATCTTCCACGCCCTGCAGTTGCATGACTAGGAAATAATAAGGTTGTCGCGGCTTGCGTGTAGCGCAGCCTTGCAGGTGGCTCAATTTATTTTATTTTATTTTATTTTTAACATAATGAAATTCCATTTTTCTTTTGATTTCTTTATTGTTCGAAAGAAAAGAGACAAGAGAGAGCCTAGATTATTCAGATTTCACACTAAAGGAATATTCCTTTGCCCACGAAATAGAGAACAATATGATGATTGGTGGAAAAATTACCAAAACATTCCTAAATTTATTTCACTTTTGCTAATGTAATTATAAATATTTTAATTGCATCAATTGAGTCATAAATATTTCCACGTTTTGTCAATTAAATTCATTCGGCTAATTTTGACAAAAATTACTAATGTGAGTGACGGCCATTCGATATGGCATGGCTGGCACTGACTTGGATATTTTAAATAATATTTTGGAATTGTTTGGTTTATTTCTTTTGTCTTTCCTTGTCTTTACTTTTCATTATTATTATTTTTGGAGTGAAAGTCGTGACGCCCTTGGCAGATCTTGGCCAAGCGACTCTTGCCCAGTACTGGTGAATTTGGCCGGTGCTCGTTTCAAAAAAAGAAAAGTAAAGAAAAGGGAAAAAAGAGAGAAAAAACATAAAAAAAAAAATATTAAAATATCACTAAAAAATGTTCATGTTAGCTTTGCACATGCCATGTAGTATGCTCGGTATCCACGTTAGTGATTTCAGGCCAAAATTAGCTAGATTAATTCAATTTGTACAATTATAAAGTTTAGGATTGAATTGACAAAAATACAATATGATGAAAACTTTTTCAATAATCTTCCCGATGACAGGCTTACGCATTATTCTTCTAGTTTCTTTGTTAGTCGCCACATAAAGATAGAATTTATCTTGCACAAACCCCTCCACGGGGAGATTTTTGTCGTCCAATTGTGTTATCTTTGGCGTATATCATAAGCAAAGATCTTACTTAAGAGACGAAAAGATCTAGCGCATTACCAAAAAAAAAAAAAAAAAAAAAGGCCTTCTTTGAGAGCCGTACTTGTGCGGACGAGATTGATGAAGATAGGACTTGTCCAGCGAAAAAATGAGAGAGACCAGATAATCCATAATTTTATGTGCGACTTCTCTTCCCCTTTTTCTTCAATTTTAATACTTTGTCCACTGAGATATGGTGCATATAGACAGCAATAAACAAGCTCTCATAAACTAACAAGCCCTCTCTATATATAGAGGCCGGTTTGCTACACCGCCATCGCGCCCTTCCCTATCCTGAGAGTTTCTCAACAATATTCCGAAGACAACTCTGTCTCTCTGATAACAAAAAGTTTCGTGCTCCGGTGTTGACAGGTGTTCTCTGCATTAGTCTCTCGCATCTCTCCCCTCTTTGTTCAAGATCCCTTTGGAAAAAGGAAAGTCCTGGTGGCATCTCTCCCTCTCCCTCTCCCTCCCATGCTTCTGAAGAAACTCAAATTCTCTTCAGAAGTTGCACATCGTACGCTCGGGAAAAGGAATGATGATAATAGGGGAGGCCCGAGGTTGATGGTGTCGTGAGGAGAGGAGTCTTTTTTTGTCTTTCTCCGTTTGCGTACTCGCATTGATTCTTGAATTTCAGATATCAGGATTGTCTTGGGGTAAAAAGTTTGTAAAATATCGATGGCGGCCAATGCGACGGTTTGTCCCGCGCCGATGAAGGCGACGTCGAACGGGTCTTTCCAGGGTGAGAACCCCCTGGATTTCGCGCTTCCTCTGGTCATCCTCCAAATATGCCTCGTCGTGGCTTTCACGAGGCTGCTTGCATTGATTCTCAGGCCTCTCAGACAGCCGAGGGTCATTGCGGAGATCATTGTGAGTTTCTTACCTATCATCATCGTTCCACGAAGAAAAGAGTGTTTATTTGGGAAATTCTAGGGGTTCGTATTTCTTGAACATTCATATCAATTCTGAAAAAATGGAGTGCCGTTTTATATGTTCTTTCCAAAATGATCCACCAATTTCCTAGAGAAATCATCCACGACCTAGCCAAGGTCCTGAGAGGCCTTTTGCTATAATATGAATGCACATGGCGATTACCTAAGGGAGGTTGTTTGTAAAGTTTATGTCAATTCATTGTTGTCATCAAGTCTCACGTTAGAGAAACAGCAGACACTTGGTTGATGAGATTTTTATGTCTCCAGGGTGGAATCTTGCTGGGGCCTTCGGCATTAGGAAGAAGCCAGAAATTCCTGCACACAGTTTTCCCGGCACGGAGCATGACCGTCCTCGACACGCTCGCAAACATAGGCCTCCTCTACTTCTTGTTCTTGGTCGGCCTTGAGCTCGACATCCGTTCCATCAAGAGAACGGGCAAGAGAGCCCTAGCAATCGCATTAGCCGGCATCAGCCTCCCTTTCATCCTGGGAATTGGCACGTCGGTGGTACTCCGGGCCACGATCTCCAAAGGAGTGAACCAAGGGCCGTTCCTCGTCTTCATGGGTGTGGCCCTATCCATCACAGCCTTTCCCGTCCTGGCACGCATACTCGCTGAGCTCAAGCTCCTAACCACTGACGTGGGTCGCATAGCCATGTCAGCAGCCGCCGTCAATGATGTGGCAGCATGGATCCTGCTTGCACTCGCTATAGCCCTCTCAGGCAGCAACACGTCCCCGCTGGTCTCCCTGTGGGTCCTGCTCTGTGGGGTTGCATTCGTGTTACTTGCGATCTTCGCCCTCAAGCCAGCACTCGCTTGGATGTCACGCAGGTCACCAGAGGGTGAGCCCGTGAAGGAACTCTACATATGCATCACGCTGTCACTCGTGCTGGCCGCAGGCTTCGTGACCGACACCATCGGCATACATGCACTCTTCGGGGCTTTCGTGGTGGGCATTGTGGTGCCTAAGGACGGGCCATTCGCCGGCGTCCTGATCGAGAAGATAGAGGACCTTGTGTCGGGGCTACTCCTGCCACTCTACTTTGTGTCAAGTGGATTGAAGACAAATGTCGCGACGATACAAGGAGCGCAGTCCTGGGGGTTGTTGGTGCTTGTCATTTTCACAGCTTGCTTTGGAAAAATTGTGGGGACATTGTCCGTGTCAATGCTGTGCAAGGTGCCATTTAAGGAAGCTCTCACTCTTGGGTTCCTGATGAACACCAAGGGTTTGGTGGAGCTCATTGTGCTCAACATTGGGAAGGACAGGAAGGTACAGCATGCTCATTCATTTCTTGCTAAACACAAAATTTTACAACTAGCAAATTGTCGTGCTTTATAATTAGTCCTGAGCTAAGAATATCAATCTGATAATTGCCAAACTTAGTCTGGGATAACAAAGGCATTTCAGGAAAACTAGTAGGAGTGACAGCAAACTGATTCCCTTTTTTTTTGCCCTTTATCCCAGGTGCTGAATGACCAGACATTTGCAGTCTTAGTTCTAATGGCCCTATTCACCACCTTCATCACAACCCCAATAGTGACGGCTGTGTATAAACCGGCGAGGAGAGGAATGCCGTACAAGCACCGGACGATCCGGCGAAAGGACCTTGACACTGAGCTCCGGCTGCTGGTCTGCTTCCACAGCACGCGCAACATACCTACCATGATCAACCTCATTGAGTCGTCCCGCGGGACTCGGAAGAGGGGCCGCCTCAGTGTCTACGCCATGCACCTCATGGAGCTCTCAGAGCGGTCCTCGGCCATTTCCATGGTGCACAAGGCACGGAGGAATGGGCTTCCATTTTGGAACAAGGTCCGCGACGACCAGGACCAGATGGTGATCGCATTTGAGGCCTACCAGCAGCTCAGTTCCGTCACCGTGCGCCCCATGACCGCTATATCCCCTCTCGGCACCATCCATGAGGACATCTGCACAAGCTCGCACCAGAAACGGTCCGCGATGATATTGCTCCCATTCCACAAGCACCAGAGGTTGGATGGTGTGATGGAGTCACTCGGCCACTCATTCCAAGTTGTGAACCAGAGGGTCCTACGCTATGCGCCGTGCTCGGTTGGGATACTTGTGGACCGCGGCCTAGGAGGCACAACCCAAGTCTCCGCCAGTGATGTCTCGTACACAATTGTTGTGCCCTTTTTCGGAGGCCGTGATGATCGTGAGGCACTCACCTTTGGGGTTCGCATGGCAGAGCATCCTGGGATTGTGCTCAGTGTCGTGAAATTTGTTTTCCCTCCAGGAACTGCAGTTTCAGCACAAGAAAGTAGTGAAGATGATGACAATCCCAACGATTTGTTAGACTTGACTACCAGCAAAAACGAGTCTATTACCTATGAGGAGAAGACTGTGGCAACTAAGGAAGACATTGTTGCTGCCTTAAAATCAATGAGCAGGTGCAATCTGTTCATAGTGGGAAGGACGCCTTCCGCTGTGCCGGTATTGGTGGACCGGACGAGTGACTGTCCGGAATTGGGCCATGTCGGGGGCTACTTGGCCTCGTCAGGCTTTTCAACCACCGCATCGGTTCTGGTGGTTCAACAGTATAACCCGTTGGGGAGTCTTCACCCGCTGGTGGAGGAACAGACGAGCGCAGATGCCTCTGACGTGCCAGATACACCAATGGGACATTACTCCAGTGGCATTAATATTGTCTGAAGTTCTGTCTCACGCGTACTTGTGCAACATCTTCTTTAAAGTCAACAAAGTCCCTTTCAAATCACACTCATATAGAGTGAAACTACTATGTCATCCTAGTCAAATAACAGATCTCCTCTATCCACTATTTCGAGGAGATTGTAAGGCCGTGCACTTCATGTTACCATGCCTTTGACATGATTATGGGTACAAAACTGGAGCCGGTCGAGGCTTGATGAAATCTTTCAGGGATGGAAGACCGGAGGAGAGCGGTGGGAGTTGTAAAATTTGTCACCTGTAATGTAAGCGTGCGACTTCAAGGAGTAGAACATTGTGGGCACAAATGCTCACAAACACCAAGAAAGTTGGCAACACTGTAATAAAGAACATTATCAATCGGAAGGGATCATTTTCTCTAGTGACCATCTTGTCCAGTTCCTCAGAACCGACCAGGCCAGCTATGGTAGAGAGGAGAGAGAGATAACAATATAACGTAGATTCTATATATCAACTCAAATCATCTCTCATAAAGATTTAAATGAATCGTCAAAAGATAAAAGAAGACTGCTCACCAACGGGCTGGTTGAACCTAGTCCATGTTCAGCCTATTGGAGCACAGGTCTCGTATGTAAGAATAAACAGAGAAAAGTGGAAATGAAGTCGAAATTGCCAAAGACTTAATTTGAACAGCTGTACATCACAAATCAGAGCACCAATGATCTCCTGTCACATTTCCGAGAGCTACCTTAGCTTCCGAAGCGGCAATGCTCGTCCAAAGAGCTTCTCAACTTCAGTCGCTTCCATCTTCAGCTCATTCAATACCTCCATTTCCTCTTGACTAAGGCGTCTCAAGAAGTTCTCCTCATCTTGTCTGAGCTCTTTAAACCCTTCAGTCAACCTCTGGAACAAAGTCATCTCGGTCTTTCCCACTTTTTGTACCTCATCTTCAATCTGCTCGACCTCCCTCACAATAGTCTTCTCGCCTTCCTCCACTGTCTTCTCTATTCTCTCCACAAGAGGCGGCTCGGGGCCGCAAGTATTATCGGTTCGGATGAAGTCTTTAAAGTCTCTTCCTACACTCTTCGCAGCTCTTTCGAGTTCTGGTACGATACTATCTGGCAAAACCGCGCTTCTCGTGTATACAACCGCTCCTCCGTACCCATCCCATGCATCATTCCTGCCCCGATAGTATACGAATACATAATCATCTGGCTTGTTTTCTGTCTTGGATGACAATATATACCTGCCAAGTTTGTAGTTATGAAGAAATTACTGAAAATTAAATTCGTCAATTAACCAAACCAAAGTAATAATTTTCAAGATGACATTATATATCAGATAAATAATCCACTTGATCATGAACGAGATCATTTTGGCCACATCTCTGACTGCTATCTCAGGAAGATTTCCTCCATGTTACTGACTATCTAATCTTCAGTATGAGCTTTCCAGTATATCTTCACCCAATAATTTCAGTTCTAGCTTTGACACAACAAATTGAGTAACAAATTAAAAACTAAGTGAAAGCATTCAGCAGTTAATTTGTTTCATGCATTTGTGCATAATTTATAGTCTGTCAAATTTCCAAGGATTAAACCACGGAAACTCAATACTCCTATTTCTCCAGGATAAAAACTGAGTAACGTAATTCCCCACACATCGCATACGTGATAAGCCTTCTTTTGTTCGAGAACTTGAATAATACAAGATGATTTGGAGGTTGCTCTGTACATATGAAGTCATGGACAAGATTATAGTCATCAGATGGAAATAAGCTGCATGAGAAACTGGTACTTAAGAGCGTTGAAGAAATTGCTGCAAGGAATTACCAGTCATCTTGATAATGGAGATATTCATTATCATGATTGTATAATATCCCGGGCTGTGCTGGGTCCTGTACAAATCTCTGTACAGCTGTTCGGGTGAAGAACCCACTATCTGGAGTACGTATCCTCCACGACAGATTGCCCATGAGCTTGTTTGATTCCGTATGAAATTCATGCAATTGGCAATCAAAAGTGTCAAAGGTGGGATTTAAGCCACTAGAAATGAACCACTTCCCACTGAAATCTGCCATGTTGAAGCTCTTAACAAGAACTGCAGGATCAGGAACAGGAAATTCTCCAACATCAGATTTCCTAGGTACACACTTCTTCCTCGAAACTGCACATTCATTGAATTCATCCACGACACTATTTTCAAAAAGATCCCCACACTTGATCTGAAAAAAAAGAAGAAGAGAAAGATAAAATTTCTGTCAGAAAAGTGAAACAACTATACTTGAAATCCTGCCTCAGTTATTTTCTTTTTAAGCCAAATATAGCGCACTCAATCCAATTTTAGCAGCAACGAAATATTTTAAACAGAGCATTAGCATTCTGTTCTTCCTCCTATGACATGAGAAGCAGCACAGAAAACTCGGAGAGGTAATGCAGCAAAAAGGGTTAACTAATAAATCAACTATGAAAGGTGGCACCTAGGCTCTTGATCTGATGATTTATTTCTCTCTTACAGTAGTGTTCATGTACATAGATGTCTTTTCAAAATGGTAATTTCATAGCAAACCTGGCATTCAGTCTCGTCAGGCCGATTGTTGCACGTCTGGAGACAAGCAACATTTGCAGCACATGATGGATTTGCGACGCACTTGGCCAATTCTATCCTGCTCATTGAACCAGATCAATTAACTCACGAGGATTATTCTCCATTTCTCTACCATCATATTTTATAGTCATTTCATTACCCTCTAGCCTACACATCCGCAATCAACTCCATAATATGCACCTCATGTTTCGCCTACTAATATAGAAGATGAGCTACTGGTTTTTTTGAACCCTCAAGGATAATGACATCAGCTTTGAAGGAAAACTGAGCTGAAAATTTGACACAAATAATTTTTCCAACTGATAAAGTGACAATTGGCACAGCAGCCGAGAATCTGAGCAAGGCCAGATAACAGAACTACTTTCAACTTTTTCACGAGCAAAGCTAACTAAGACAGACATGCAATTTGCTATAAGCATGGAAATATAAATATGATATCATGATTCCTTCAGTCAATTATGCTAAATAGTTTCAAGACAGTTCTTATGACTTCTACTATTTTTGACCAAATGTCAATTGTCCAGTCATGTCACATGTAAAAAAAGGACGCAGGTGTCAACCATGTGAAGTTCTCTAAAGCTCAAGGGTTAAAGGATGTAGTACATACGACACAACATAAAATGAACAGTGCCTAATTCAACCACTCGAAAGATTAAAGGGAGGAAATACCTGCACTCTTTTAGCAAGCAAGCACAGGTTTTGAGGGCATCAACTGCATCAGCAGAGGGAATTATCAAGAATGTGCAGGCAGCTAAAGCAGCTAGTTGGATGACACGTCGCTGACTCCATTCCCTCACTAGATGAAATATCTCCCGTGCACTCTCAGTTACCTTGGAAGAGACAAAACAATGTCATGTACCCAGCAGTTCTCCATGAATGGAACAAGAGAAGAATTCAAGTCACCCACTACCTTAGGCACTCCTGAACGACTTCCACGCGACAAAGTAACTTCCTCTTTCCTTGGCAATGGAAAACCAGAACAACTTGATTCGGAGCGACAATGGCTCTCTAGAGAGCATTTCGTTTCCAAGCGCCTCATCGTCTTTATGCCCGTCCACATCGTGGCTCGAGCTTTACCACGATAACACAGCAACTTCGCCGTATTAGAACTTCTATTGGCCAAAATGGTGACCGCAATTGATGCGGTGCCAATGCTCTCGTCACGGAACAGACAGATGGAGCGCGCAGCCACGGACGCCATGGTCTGGATTTTTCTCCCCCTACCGCAAGCTGATTCCCCCCAGTGAAATTAGCTTCTTTCACTGTGAATTAGTCTTTGCACTCACGCCTCATCTCCCAAACAAACCGAAACAACAGGGAAACAACTCCGACCCAGATGATTAAACAGTCAAATTCCCACCATGTTCAACTCAAAATCCAATCTTGGCCCAAACTCCGGACACGGGAGACGGAAACTCTCGACCAATAAACAAGAAACCGAATGCACAACAGCCCAGGAATCACTCCAACCTTCACCACCCATTCATGGTTTCCAATTCAAGAAGCTAATTCACCGAATGAATAGCTCAGCTAAAAAGAAGGGGGATAAGAAACTGACCTTGACGAGAGGTAGGCAGGATTCGAGAATGGAGAGAGGCTCGCTTCTGTTCATCTCGAAGGAAAAAAAAAATCGGTCTTTGCAGAAGAAGTGCAGGGGAAAAGGGCGCCAAGCTGTGTGGGGCTTGGACGGGAGTGACGCCGGATAAGAAATTGTGTGGAAATAAGACATGTGACGTTGGTGCGAGGAATATCAATCCTTCCTTCTTTTCTTTTTCTAATTTTTTAAAAAAATTGTATTATTGATTTCCTCTGAGAAAATAGCATTTTTTTTTTGCTCCTGTAAATTATATGATATAAGCCAGAATCATTTTTAGTGTGTATTTAAATTTCTTTTCTTTTCTTTTCAATATCTATGCATTGCCCGGCCTTGGCTTTCGAAATACATATAAATATGTTTTTAAAGGATTTATCAATTAAGTTCGTTGTCGGGCTAAGAAATAAGTTACGCGATCTCGATTGGATTACCGATACACATAGTGGAATTCGATATTAAAGTTAACAGAAAACACATGTGTGTCATCTACTTGACTATGAATGCATAATCGGATCGAATAATAACCTTATTTTAAAATATATATCTACTAATTTTATAGAAAGTAGAAATGAATGAAGACTTGACGCACTATGGAAAATGATTTTTATCTCAAACATGTGAGAGATTGATGATATGCGATTAGAGTATCTTTCCATGTTATGTGAGCCAGAGGGCATTTATAAAATATTTTTCTAGTTTTCTTCGATTTACCTAAAAGAAATTATAATTTTCGAGAACAATGTCCATAGAAACTAATTTTTCGTGAATATTGAAAACATTTTCTATTAACTAATTCTTCTAAAAAATATGACCAATCATTTTTTAAAAATTATTTTCCAAATATTGATTTTTTCGTGAGATAATCACTCCCAATAAAATTTTGTTATGCAAATTATCTTTATGATCAGTAAATATATGATAATGTGTCTCAATTTATTGATGTTTTAGATTTGTTATTTAATCTTTGCGTCCAATAACTATGGTAACATTGCATTCTCAGCACTAAATGCAGACACTAATTATGTTTTATTGTTAGATGCTAATGCTTTTTTTAATTTTTGAAAATGTATAGAATTACACCAGCTCTAGAATTGACCCAATGGTAAGAGTGTTCACATTCTTTTGTTTCAAGAAATATGAAATCAGAATAGGAAAAAGCAAAATTAAAATATTGAGATTCGTGAAAAGCGCAACCACTGATCTATTATGTAAAAGTGATTTTCAACATTAAATGCAATTTATTTAGTGTCAACGGACAAACCGGCCGAAAAATCAAAATAAGTCCATATTCTTTAACAAGAATTGTTTATGATGCAAAAGTCACTTTTCAGCATTCAATACTATATATTTAATGTCAGCACCTAAATTAGCAAAAAACAAAATTGTCCACGCTATTCAAAAGACGATTGTCTATGATTAATCTTTTGTATGTTTATAAAGAAATTAACAAGGGATATATAAATTGTATTCAGGAATTTCAAATCCAGCTCAAACATAATCGAATTTCATTACTTTTATTTCTATTTCATATTGCTTAATTTTTTTTTTCTTCAAATGTCTAAGTGGTTATTAAGGTTTAACATCTATGTACAATTTCTTTCAACCACATATCCTACTAACAGATATTAGAGGGAAAAAAAAACACTTAATGCGAATATTTTACCAAATCAAAAATTGCATTAGCTTATGAGTTGAGTAGCACCGACACTGATACGCAACATATGACACGATACGGTATGATACACTAACACATCATTTCTAAAAAAATAGAAAATTTCGACGTGTTGTATATTAAATGTATATTTTTATATATACATGATAAATTATTATTTTTATGATTATTTTAATCAAATTAATTTGATTTAAATTTACAAAATATATAAATAATAAACAAAGAGCCTATAATAAATATACACCATAAACATTTATTCGTCATTTCTTAATATCATTCATTATTTTAATTTTGAGCGACACTGGCAAGAGGAATGACATTTGCTAAGAGGAGAGGGGAATCATGTGTCAGGGAATTGAGAGTTAGAAAATGAGAAAATTAGTTTTTCTTTTTTCCCCATTTATTATTTTTTACTTTTTTGTACATATTTACATTTTGACCACTCATTTATTGAAAATTTTGAAATTGACCCCATCTATGTTGGGATCACATGTCCGAATTGCAAACTTGGGTGTCAAGAGAGTTAACCGCATGTCGAATTTTCCAACACCTATTAACTGCGAGTTGAGTGTCGCATGTCAAGAGAGTTGATCACATGTCAGATTTTCCAACACTTGTTGATTGTGAGTGGGAGAGTTACATGTTAAAATGTCTAACATGACACGAAGACTTGTAAAGAGTGTCACTGATTGCTAGTTCATGAGCAATTATGCATTGATAGTTGAAGGTGAATTGCAAGTCTCATGTTGAGGAGAGAATGACACTATAATGCTCCATTTGATTTATGAAAAATAAATGATTTGAAAAAAAATATTTTTTTAAATATAATCACTTACATAACTGAATAAACAAAAAATATTTTCATCGTTCGCGAAATGTTTAGACATAAATTATCATTGAAAATGAAAATATATTTCACTAATTAATTATTTCCAATGATATGATTTATAAATTTAAAGGAAAATTTCTAAATCATTTATTTTTCATGAAATAAACGAACTTACGTGCATCTAAACACTTCAAAAACCCTGAGAGATTTGTTTGTCGATACTTCTGTAAGGGGGCTTCGAATATCATCAAACGAGATCCAGTCGTGTATGGTACGAACTAAGACATCGCAACATCTCGACATCTCGAGGTACCAAAATTTCTCGCAGACCTAGTGACGTCTTCTCGGTTCTCTTTACCATACTAAAGATTTCGCCGCCGTCGAATCATTTGACCCGCGGCGATGTGATTAAGGGAAAACCGGATTGGATGAACTGTCCGAAAATGATTAAAGATTTAGTTGGGAGTTAGTAACTAGGGAGAGGTTAGTTGTCTCCACCGCAAGAAGCAGACAATATGCGAGAGCAAGTTTCATGGCATATCTGGTTCCGATCCTTGAAGCAATAAGAACGACAAGGAAGCCTTTGATACAGACATTTCCTCGTGGAGTCCAAGGTTCGGCAGCTGGAAGCAGCACGCATGTAGGCCAGGATATTCCAACTCGAGTCGACGATCACAAGGAAAAAGATCATCTATAAGTACACCACCTCCCTCGTCTATTCGAAAAATTTCAGCCGTTTTCCTCCTGTGCATCGAGGCGTCTGAAACCTGACTAGAGCCGCCTTCCGCAGGCGAGTGCGCATTGTGCTGGAGAAGGAATGGAGGCAGCAAGAGGACGTGTGTTGCAGCTGTGTCTTGTCGGGTTCGCTGCTCTGCTCGTTCGCACCCTGAGCGATCCATCCCCGGCACCTCTGCCTGATCCAGGTCCGTCGCTTCTTTTCCCTTCCCTTTGTTTCAGGGAACATAAGGTCGAGATTAGGATAGGAAAGTTCTTTCACGAGCAGCATCGATCGCACAACACATGTCGAATTGCCAAACCTCGACGCAATGCATCATCACGCTTTCATCTGTTCCTGTCTAAGTTTGATGACAATACAATGATAAATGCAAGTCTTTCTAGTTCATTAGATGATGAGATTTCTTCTTATAGACAATTTAAATGGAAAAACACAATACCACCATGCCAGAAATAATATCATTGCGCGATGAATCTAAGCATGTAGAAATAAAATCCGTATAAATCAGTACTGGTGAAAAGGTTGTAAGCAGAACGAAGGATGCAAAAAACTTGCTTGGGGACACTTGATTCACACCCAGAAAGAACAGAAAAGCACAGTACATGATTTATCACGAAGTACTTGCCGTTTCCTCCATCGCGCCTTGTTGCATTGCAGCCTGTTCACTGAGCTCATTCCCCTATAAACCAACCGGGGAATGCATTGGCGTCCAAGAAAATACCAGTTACTGGGGTAGCTATCCCACAACGCTTTGCTGTGGAAATGTCCTCAAGGCTTTGTCCCAATCCCTGGCTCTTCACGCAAGAAACACAAGCAGCATCTTTCTCAGCAGAGACCAGTGGAGCGACTGTAGCGAACATTTACTCCAGCCACTGTCCCCACCGGCTAATTCATGTCACTTCGACGATCTCTTCAACGGAAGCAGCCAGTGCTCTAGCTTGTCGCCATCATTAATCAACAAAATGGATTCGTATAGAGATGCACAGGGTAATTGCTCAAATTTCAACACTTCGTACGACGACATCTGCAAGAATTGCATTTTGGCAATAGGCGAGGCAACGACGAGCATCCTAAATTATTATCAGGTAAACGACAATGATACAGAAAGGGCAATTTGTGGGGTGGCTGTCATTACTTATCTAGCCTCCGGAAAAGTAGAGGATCCTGCGTGGATGGATGACTTCTACAGATGTCTGCCTGCTCTAGACAAGCTGGGTAAGGACTACAGCCAAAGATGACATCTACTACATTTAGAACATGCAAAATTTGTGCTTTGTGTTGCCTTATAACTAAAGATTTCACTGATTTTAAATCGAATGTCAACTAAATTCTGCAAAAATGTTTGATAACATCACACGAATAAGAGAATGAAGAAAACTGCTCTATCTAACTTAAAAAATTGATGAATGATTTTGTACAAGGAACTTGTCTTGCAACAATGAAAAAACAGAGCATCTTCAGACGAAGTGCTATTCTATATGCGCCTATTTCCCTTCAGGAAAATCGGATACCCATTTCATTCTGAACACATTCCCACCAGCCCAGTTGCATTAAGAGTATGCATGCAGTTCTATTTGCTTACCTGTCTCAACACGATCTCATCTTGACTCTTCTCCTTTGTCAACAGAACCAGATTACATCAGAGTCGAAAGTAAGTAGACATTCACCAACTCTGCATAATTCATAGCTTGCCTTCCTGAGTCATCATGATATCTAACAAAATCAATCGTAGAGTCATCAGGTTCCGCGGTGAAGGTGGTATTGGCAATGCTGATTGCGACCGTTGGACTGATGCTGGTCATTACACTGGTAAAATACGTGACGAGGAAGAACCAACCTCCCAAATCGGCTCAGCAGAAGGAGATGACCACGTGGTCTGGCCTCTACAGATTCTCAAGGGCAGAGATCGAAAATGCAATTAACTACCGTAATGAAAAGAAATGCCTCGGCCGAGGAAGTGCAGGCCGGGTCTACAAAGGCGTCTTGCCAAGTGGACAAGCTGTAGCTGTAAAACACATATACAAGAGCAACACATCCGACTCTTTCAGGAGGGAAGTCGAAGGTCTTTCGAGGGTTCGACATCCAAATTTAGTATGTCTCTTTGGCTACTGCATCGAAGATGGCGAGCAGTACCTGGTCTATGAATATTGCCCTGCCGGAAATCTAGCTTATCATCTACTAAGTACATCCGGATCCACTTCATTCCTACCTACCTCTATCAGTTTTTTATTCTTCATAAGAAAAAAGAAGAAGAAGAAGAAAGAAGCTTCTCTCAGAAAGGTAACTTTTATTTCATATTTTTCAACCTTAGCTTGTTTTGTCCTAATTACAGGGAAAGACACTGTCTTGACCTGGGAAAGGAGAGTAAAAATTCTAAGGGAATGCGCTTTGGGCCTGAGATATCTCCACCACTACGTAGACGGCTGCATCGTTCACAGGGATATCAAGGTAATGAGTACCGAGTTACCCCTTGATCCTCCATTTAAAGCCGTTTCATGAAAGCTTCCCTATTAAAATGCCCTCCAAGATTTTTCCACTTATGCTTAGTCATTTCAATGCACTGATGTGCGGGCTCTAGCGTATCTTTCCTATTTGCACTGGACAAAGCAACGACTTACACGTCTGACCAATGGTACAAAGATAATGGCTTGCACGCAAAGCTGGAAACCAAATTATGCAGCGGCCTTGCTTGGTTGGATGTTTATAATGGTGTGAGCTTGATTCGCAGCTTACCAACATCCTCTTGACTGAGAACTTGGAACCAAAGCTCTCAGATTTTGGGCTGGCGAAAATCCTGAACATGGAGGAGAGCAAAGTTTTTACTGAAGTCAGAGGAACGATAGGTTACATGGATCCAGAGTACATGAGCAATGCCAAGCTAACCTCTGCCAGTGATATTTACAGTTTTGGCATTGTCGTGCTTCAACTTCTTTCAGGACAAAAAGTTATCGAGCTAGATCTTGAGGCCAGAGATCAGCTGACAAGGAAGGTACAGCTTAGTTTGTGACTGCACATTTTGAGCATTGATCAGCAGATTTGTGATCGTGATTTAGTGTGTTTTTTGGCAGGCGAGGGATGTCAGCATCGGCAAACGGCCACTGTCGGATTTTGAGGACCCAAGACTAAATGGAAACGTCAATAAGGCGGACTTTGAGTCCATTTTGCAAGTTGCCGTCTTCTGCGTAGCCAAAGAAAGCAAAGATCGGCCCACAATTGATATGTTCTTTGATGAGCTCGAGAAAGCTTGGAAGAACACAGTTGCCAAGGTAAGCAGCAGCACTTTATGGCCCTTAATCTGACATTATTGTGTCTGCTATTCTGATAGTGATAGTAACAATTCCAATACTTCACACAGTCGCAGAAGGAAAAGAAGGAGAATTACTCGACATCGACATCCTTTTCAAGATCATCAGATGTACATCAAGTCTGAACACACTACCATGTTGCTATTGCAGCACCAGAAGGTTTTGTACGGCTGTCATAAGTCGGTGTAAAGATCAGCTTTCTTCAAGAAAATAAGCATCTGACAATGTCCACGTTTCCAGTGTCAAGACTCTCTGCTTCTCCTCTTGAGTAAGCGTACATACAAGAATGGAAGCCATAGGAAGTAAAGCTGGGTGAAAGAAGACTTTCAAGCAGTCAAGTATGAGGTGTTGAGTCGAAGTGAACGAGTGGAAATCTTCATGACAAATTCAAAAGTTCAGTGAGTTCTAATCATGATCAGAGATAACTGGAAGGATGATCAAAGGAACTGCACTTGTTTTGTACATATTGCAAGTTTTAAGAATATATTTTGCATTTCAATAATATAAGGTATGTTTACACTGAGGAACTACACTTGTTTTGTACATATTGCAAGTTTTATGAATGTAATTTACACTTCAATAATATAATCATAAGTGTATTTGTTGAAGCATACATACAGTGGAATAAGAGTCACCTTCACATCCAAGTGGATGACTTCAATGTTGAGGACTAAAATTAAATAGTTCAAGTATCGGAAGGTGTGTTTACACTTAAGCAGAAATATCTGGTGAAACACAACATGAAAATTACCACGGCTCACTTTACTGTAGTAACTCTTCATTCCGTTTCATTAAAGAATTAGGAAAAAGAAATCATTATTCTCGATTTCCTCAGAAAACATCATGAGTCGATGAATGTCAAAACTATTCTTTGTGATGGCAATTAAAAGAACATGTGCGGTTGTATTTATTTCAGAAAATAAAGGAATTCCATCCTCAAGTTTTTGCTAATGACAACATATATCCTCTAATTTTCTAAAACAGACACTTTGCACTTAGTCGCAAAATCTTACTACTTGCATCCTAAGGTTTCAAAAAATTTTACACCCTGCACCTACTAGCTTTTTCTCAACCTATTTCCTAACTGTGTTGCAGCTTTTCTGAAATATTAGATTGCATGCGTAGGGTTCTGAAACTAAAAGGCGAAAACATGAGACAGCGTTTGACGACTCCACATTCCATGTCATAAAGAAGCGCTGGCCTTGGTGCTATCCTAGCAAATTTTTCCTCAGGGGCACTTCACAATTACAGACAATATCATAGGCACACCTCCGCTTCATCCATCCTTCTTATCCTCCATGAGTGAAATATAAATAAATTCCTCCATCATTTCCAAATTTATTGTATGTTTGAAACTCTAATTTTTACTGAACTCACACTCTACATTCTATCTCTTTAACCAACTTACACTCCATGAACTAATGACGTTAAACAAAAATTTGTCAAGTGCACAATCAAAATAATGGAGATTGAGAGGAGGACCGAGGGTCAGAGAGCAAGAAGGTTTTTATCTATGAGCGACAGGGCAAGTGGCAAGCACAAGACTTAAAACAATCAAAAGCAGTTTGAGGCCCCTGGAGTATATATGCTCAGCAAAGAAAACCATAGATGAGAAAATTGCAAAAGAACATGCCATCAACCGTGTTTGCATTAAAAATCACAGAAGGAAAAGAAAGAAAGCATAAGTTTAAGGCATTGGATGACATCATAGGATCAGGACCATACCCTTCCTCGGAGATTGCTGACTGCATAGGTCAATTTCCCACAACTCTGGACCATCCTGATGTGAAAGTGCTGATTGCTCTTGGTGCATCAAGTACTTATGAGGCACGGAAAGAGTAAGAAACATCTGAAGTGCTGTACCAACAGGAATGTCCACAATTTCCTGCATGAGCTGTTAACGCAAAGGAACAGAAAATCAATGTGAACAACATTACAAGCTACAGAGACTGACTAACAAGCTCTCAACCTAACTCCCTAATATTCTCCAAAAGTCCAAGTCATCTCCAGACATACCAGCGCATCCTGCTAGATACAGAATTGAGAAGACATGCAATCATGTCCAGGAGATTAACCAGAGAGATTCTTCATTATGGGAGACATAAGGTATCACATGTCTTTACCCCAGATTTGTCCTCTATTGACTTTTGGCTGAAGCCATGTCACGTGAACTCTGATTGTTTGACATGAGACATGGCGCTATGATTACCACTATATTAATTTACCTTCGAAAATTATCCAAGCTTTCAAGGTACTAAAACGCAAAATGTGCATGATAAAGTTCGCACTGATGTACCAGAAAAAATACGATGAGAATTTAACCACTAGTCACTGATTCAACATAGAGAGCATCTTTCAGCATACACAATCTTATGCTAGTCTTTTTTTATCTGTATATGTCAAATGGCACTTCAAACAGCACATTTGTAGCATCAGAGATTCACGTTAATGTAACGTAATAAGAAGATGCAGAGATTGCATGCATCCTCAGTTTGCAATTCATACATTATCACAAGACAAACTCATACAATCACCATGACTTTCATTTACATTCTCACGCTCGCGCATGCACACTGAGAAAGAGAGGCCAATTCAAATGACTGGAATTCCACAAGATAGGAAGTGCTCCCACATCATCTTTATTGCATCTTTAAGCAGATCAGAGATTGAATTGGTATCCAGACTCTGTCCCTGAAAATTGTGGTGGTAGTAGTAAGCAAAATAAAAACCACAAAACCATTGGATATCGATATCTTGTGTCCTTGTCAAGCATACAGAATAAGATGCAATTAAACACAAAACCTCATATGAGATCTGATGATGAAGACAATGACAAGGAAGCCACCAGGTATGACGAACCCCACATGTATATGTTGTTAAAGGCAGTTCATTTGTAAGAAAATACTTAACCTTTGCCTCAGAAACAAATCCTTTGACATAGATTATTTAATGTAAAAAAGAGTTAACTGTGCGTCGTATAGCTGAAATACTTAAAATAAAGAAAATTAAAAAAGGAAAAAAAGAATCACCTCGCTTCCCTTCCTGAAAAGGAAGTTCTAGGGAAAATAGATTCGAACTTAAAACTTGGAATACACTTTACCAGATTTCAGAACCTACCGGAAATTCTATGCCTAAAACAAGTTAACATGTATTGGGAGGCTTTTGCAAATCGACTATGAATCCAGAAATTACAGGATGCTTCAGCTGTCGATTCTATATTGAGCTGATGATCAGACCTATGGCTGGACCACATGGAACCAATTCGCATTCAAAAGCAAAGTACACACAAAGAAACTAAATTTTTTTAAGCAGGAGACAAATGAACTTACATGCAATTCAGAGGTCATTCCATTCAATTTCAAGGTAATTTCTTCACTAACTTCCTCCTGGGAACTCCTCAAATTAAACCGTTCAGCATGTCTCACCTTCAGCCTCATTAATGAATTCCTATAAGTTGAAGAGATTGTATGCCAAACCCCAAGGACGCTGTATCTATCCCCAGAAGATGCCTTCTCCAGAGGCCATCTTAAACCCCCCTTAACACTAGAATCTAAAACTGCAGAAGTAACCAAATCCCTGATGCTGTTCTTTTCATTTTCCTGCGAAGCATGAACTACTTGAAGTAAAATACAGGGAGTAACAATTATGATGGCAATATGGCAAAAAATTTGATTGCCCAGAGAAATAAAGTTGAGGTCGAAAATTGTCTCAAGCATAAGTTCTCAGTAAATTCAGCTGTGAACAAAAATTTTGACAATGCAATCGTTGGCCCTTTCCATTCTCTTTTACATACAGATTTCTCTCATTATAGGTCACTTCACTTGCTTTCTTGTGCTGCAATATGAACTGGCACAAGAAATGTCTCCAGGAAGAGCAATTTGCCATGTTACATGACATATAACAAGGCTAAGAGTCATTCCTTGCAAATTATCTACCAAGCTATATTACCCTCATTGTTCAAAAGGTAGGACTAGAGATGAAGAAGTTACTGCATTAAGAGCTATGGTGAGTCCGGATTGGCTCTTACATCTTACATTTTACTTAGTAAGGTCGTAAATATCTTTTCGTGGCCTGATTAAGCCCGGCTATTAAAAATCCTGTTCAATTTGCCTTGTTGGCTTTTCCTTTATTTCGGCACCCTTCCACTCACTATGCCTTGTTCGTTTTGAGTGAAAGCTAGTGCTGTTGCTTGTACATATTGGCTTAGATTAGCTACTTACATGCTCGAGCTTTTTTCTAATTTAAAACACTTAAGACTTGCACAAAAGTGAAATTTAGACACGTAGCATCAGATACAATATTTTGATATTAGAAAAAAAAATTAAAATTTTGGAGGGAAAGTAAAAAAAAATTGTTTTCACTTAAGCTAAAACAAACAGGCCCTATTAAGTTCCTCCAACAAAGTGAAGTTTCACACAGATCTTAGCTTCAATTACTTACGCTGATAGCCGTCAAAATTCTCTTGGTGCGTAACATCAACCTCATATCCAGATCCTTATTGAGGCATGATACATCAACTACCAGGTGTCGCACCTGCCCTAATTCGACCTACAACCAAAATTCGCAGTCGTTAATACCTTCATAAACAATGAAAAAACCCAATCATCTAGGAAAAGGTATAGTCCATTTATAACTGCACACAATCAGCATGATGCACGCTTTTACTTTGATCTAAAATGAGATAATGCCTCTAGGATGAAACAAGTAGGGTAATAATTCATATAAGCTCTCATTATGTGGTGAGAAGCAGGAATTTGCCTTATAGAGTTCGACCCTCTGCTCAGCCTCATGAACAATACATTTGCACCAGATGGTTGCACCTGGCCTGGACTTATCAGATAACTGCACCACAGAAAGATGGATGCAACTGACCAGTCAATACCATGGAAATGCATATGAAAGATTAAAAAGCAGGAATTAGAGACTTAAGCACCTCTACATGATATACACCCTTTTCGCCTTCAAAACTAAGGCCAATCTCTGGGATAACTTTACCAGTCACAATTTCCACATAAGAGGAAGGAAGATATGCGTAAAATGATCTTTTCAACCATTTCAATGAGGCCTCTGTAACAGTAACCATATCTCCACAAGTTTCCACTGGAAATGAAGGACTCCTGCAGCCAAAAGTTATGTTAAGCTCACGTGTCTAACTTGTTTTCCAAATATTTCACAACTACACGAAAAATAACTAGAAGGAGCTCAACCTTGCAACTATGCAAAACAATTATCCTTTATTAGCAGCAAAGCCTAGCTTGAGCAGTATGTGCAATGTGGAGCGCGATTTTAAAGAGATACAATAAGCAAGGTGTTCTAAAGTCTGAGAAATTTGCATGATCACACAGCTGCATATTCAGATTCTCAAAAAGTTAAATTGCATTATTAAGAGCGTGTGTGGATTGACTTTTAATTTTTGCTTTTTGTTTAATCTAAATATTGCAACACATGCACTTTTGACTTTTTCTTTTTATTTCTAAATAGTTTAAACTTTCACAATATGCAATTGTTGACAGGAACATCCACATATAAATTTTTTCATAATCTTTTGAAATTTGGATAAAATATTATGGCAGAAAAGCAAAACAGAATTGTTTACTTGAATTTAATTCTAAACAAACAAGCCCTTGATAAATTTCCTTTGTGTATTGAAAGCATTGCCAAATGCTGAATTCTCTCTGAACCACGTTTAGTTCCATGGGGACATCAACCAAATGAAACAGAGTCAAGCAACTTACCCACGAAAAAGAACTTTGCCAAATCTAGCAACCATTGTTGGTTTTATTTCTCCCATGCTCTGATCCTTAATCTCACTCCTCAAAACTTCAAACGAACAAAGTAAATCCTGCATCACAGTTTCGGCTATATGTTCCCAAGGTTTCTTCCTATTGTCCTGGCCCGTTTCATCATCTTCTGAGAAGTGAAGAATGCCATTAAAGTCAACATGTATCCACAGCTTTAAGACATCTATAGCACGTGGGATCTCATTATCTAAGGAACGATCACTTACCCTTAACTGTACAACTTTTGGTTAAGGCTAGCTGTTTTTCTCCCGGTCCCCATTCAATGGAGACCGGCTTCAGAAAGACGCTAGAAGGAAGACGATCTCCATCATCGCCCAAACCAACAGCCAACCATCGATACGTGGCCGTGTCCGCGTGCTCGATCCTCCCACTCAGATGAGCTTTATTGTTAGGCGACCTCGAGTTCAGACCTTTCTTGAACTGCCACACGAGCGATGTGGGAACACGGGACGGGCCACCCCCCTCCTTCGAATGTCGCTTGTGCGGAGGAACGTAGGCCATGGATAGTCACAGCGACCCGAAACAGAAAGCTGCAAGTCAAGAAAAAAACATGCCCGCAATTTCTCTTGAGAAGCATGAGACGATGACACTAGCAAGGTGAGCGTTAACAACCCACAGACCAAGAACGGGACTAAAAGAACCGCCCTATCCCATTCACTACACGCAGCAATACATGCAGAGTTTCAGATGATATCACTCGAGGCATTCTCTCATCTAACACAAGAGTGCAGCAGAAAACGAGAGTAAGTTCGAGAATTCACACACTCGAACGCATCGACAGACGTACCAGAGAGTGTTCAGTCACTAGCTGATGGCTTCTTGCTGCTTTCGCGAGACGGGTTGGATTGGCCATGATCGACGGATTATATATCGAATGGAGAAAGCTGAAAATCAGCGCGCTTCGTCTCTCTCTCTCTCTCTCGGAAGCAATGTGCTTCGCGAGCAAGTAGAGAGAAAACTTTAGGAGTGACCGGGACCCCATTGAAGGACCTTCATGATGAAGGGACCCATTGAAGGACCTTCATGATGAAGGGACCTCCTCGAGGAAGACGTACGTTTGGGAAACGAGAGAGAGAATGGGGATTGACTGTTCTCTTAGAAAAATGAAATGAAAAATTATACTTTTATGAGAAGGAAAAAAAGAGATTTAAGTTTATCTATTTCTCGAAAAATTAATGATTTGAAAAAAATCAAATCGTCAAAGTTTATATCATGCACAAAAACATGTTAGTGGCCAATTATAAAAAGGGTTAGTATCCTAGAAAATCCCAAATTAGTAAACAAATACATCTTGGGCCTTCTTGTCAAAGTTTATATCATGCACAAAAACAAATATACTCTCTGTTAAATTGAATTAATACCACAAAAATTGTACGAATATGACAAATAGATAGTAAAATCTTAAACTCATACACTAATCAACTGTCACGTATCATCCAATTTTGTAATTTGACAGTAAAATTTAACAAAAACTAACAGAGAGTAAATTTATTATAAGTTGACCAGTTTTGAGTAAATTTATTTTATGATTAAAAAATTAGTTTGGAGTAAATTTATCGCAAGTGCACTAATTTAAGATTTTTCAGGATATTAATCCTTATAAAAAAATTATCATCATAAATTATTGTTAATAATAAAATTATTTTCCGCTAACTCATGAAACTAGGCGATGGAAACGACTAGTTGCTTGTTGATTTTCCGTGAAATAGAGGATGCAGAGGGCTTCTCTATTTTCTCTCGATATATGAATAACTTAAAATAATAATAATGGGTTGATATAACGACGAAGGAAATTACACTTTCGTTGATTTGTTTGATAGTATATTGAATAGAAATCAACGATCGGCGAGACAGTGAAGGCGACTGTCAAAGGTCTCTTGGCGGCTCTATGGTGCTGCGGGGTCGGAGCTTCGGGGCTGTTCAGTTTGCCAGGAGGGCGATCTTGTCGATCCCTTGCCAGTGGATCCGGCGAGGGCTTGCCTCGCCGGTGGCTGGGCGGCCCTCCCCCGGCAACGGCGGGGCGAGCTCGCCCCAGTCGGGCCTAGCTGGCTATCACACCCCGAAACTAATAAGAATGGGGGATGATACGGCCGTCCTTCCTCCTAAGAACGCAGCCTCAAAGCTCCTAAAATCCAACTCATTAAAGTCCCCACATCCATATTACTCTTGTATCTATTCATCGTTAGTCGAGAAACCTGAAAAAGATGGGAAAATAGAGGGGTGAGCAACCACAACTCAGTAAGTAGTTCTTTTAAGTGGATCGAGCATCTACTATGTATATATATAAGTATAGAGCACTATCGAAAAATCATAATCCAACTCATTAAATATACATATCAAATCAAGAACAAATCGTTCCTTTCAACAAAACTTTATACAAGTCGGAAATACACATTTAAATCCACAATCACGATTCAAATATCAATGGTCAAGTCCATTAATTAATCTCTATAAAAAAAAACTACATCAATGGTCTAATACATTGATCAATCTCATTAATTCACACGCCAATTGCCCATCACATTGGTTAATTTCATGCCACATATCCATGGTCTAATGAAATTACACATCGATGGTCCATTTCATCGACCAAACTCATATCACATGTCAATGGTCCACTCCATTGACCAAACTCATATCATATGTCAATGGTTCACTCCATTGACCAATCCGTTGCTCAGTATCAAACCATGGTCACGATACAACGCCTGGTGACGAGGCGACCAAGATTCCCCCCTTGGCAAGGTCTCCACCTATTATTAGCCGGTGGCTCGGCCCACAAGGATATCCTAGAATAGTATGTGCATACTCACAAGCCCCTCATTGGGCTCACAACGATATTGAGCATCAATACCAATCCAACACAATACCATCCCAAAGCCAAGTCCATAAATCATTTCATATATCACCAAAAGATTTCGCAACTCAACTCATCCACCAAAAATATTTCTCATAAAATATCCTCAACTAATTTCAAGGCTTGTCTCATAAATTAATTTTACAAACTGAATCAAATCAAATATATTCTAAAAGGCTTATCACAAATTGATATTTAAATAGCCTTCCATAAACCATCTCAAAGTCAAGATTTTCATAAAAAAAGGTTTCACAAACCCAAAACATGTAATATTTCTCAACCTCGTTCATTCATTAGAATATATATTCATCAAAAAGTTCTTACACTATTTTCAAATATCAAAAAGTAGTAAATGCATGATCCAACTTTTATACAATAAACATTCTTACTCATAACTCATAAAATATCAATTCTTTATTATTTTGAAGACATAAGCTTATAAATTCTTAGAAGAGATAACACCACTCACTTTGGAATACTTAGGACCAAATAACAAGTTTTACTCGAATTGTCGAACTCGCGATCCTATCAAATAAATGAGAAGCAACCTTACAATTGAATAAAATGCTACCTCAACTATGAGAGGATTAAACTAAGCATGAGTACTTAGAAAACGACTCCCATGCACTAATAAATCGCTCAACCAAAGTAATTACTCAAAGCTGTCCATAGCGCGGAGCTCGAGCACGAAACTTTATCATGCCATAATTTTCTTCACCGAACTCCGTTTCAAGCGTACTTATAATTAATGGAAAGCCCATCCAACATACTACAAGAACCCCAAGTTAGCCAACCCGAAATCAAGCCGAAAATCAACAAAATATGGCCCCGAAGTCCTGGTCGCGCACTGTTCATCACTTCAAAATTTTGTTTCGGGCAAACCGGAAGCTCAAATCACCATCTGCAAAATCCTACGACTCCACAACATCCTAAAACTATCATTTCTACAAAAATACGCAGCTTAACGACTCATAAATCATATTTCGCCACTCGATTTCTCTAAAATTCCGAATTTCAACCCTTTAAGTCCAAAACTACTCCGATTGAACGAACTGGCGGCACGAGCGCTTACCGGGCATTGCATTACGTAGTTAAGGTGGCTTGGCAAGGCTCCCACAATGAGAACGCATGAATCCCTCTTCTTCTTCTTCTTCCTCTCTTCCTCTTCCTTTCTTTGAGCGCAAGCTCTCTGCTCTCCCTTTCTCTCTCTCCTTTTGCTTTCTCTCTTTCCCTTCTATCTCCTCCTTTTTCCCCCTTTTTTTTCTTTTTTCTTTCTTTCTTTCTTTTCTTTCCTCCTCTCTCTCTTCTTTTTCTTCTTCTCTCCCGAAGACTCTCGGTCTCTCTCCTTCTTCTTTCTCCTTTTTATTTTTTGACTGGTTCAAAACCCATATTTTACACCGGCCGTCTCAATCCGAGGAGGAAGGAGAGAAAAAAAAAAGAGAAAAGAAAAATAGAAAAGATTAAAAATTAATAAAAATTTCGAAAAAATAAAATTAAATTAAAATATTGTCGCTAGCACTAGTCGGCCAAATTTGGCCGGAAGAATTGAATTGGCACAATAAATTTAATACTGAATCGGCACAATTGTAATATGTTTAGAATTTTTTTGGTAATTTTCTTTGGGACAATTATATTAACTTACCTTCTAAAACTATCCTAGTTTTCAAAGCATTAGAACTCCGAAATTAAACAATTAAGTTTACACTAACCTACCGGGAAAAGAAAAACGATGAGAACTTCAACACTAGTCGTTGATTCAATATGAGAACTTCAATAGGGCCTCCCGAGAGGAATACTTCACTCTTGTTTTTGTTGGGGAGTAGTCCACTCCAAGAAGAGAAGATGTCTAATATTCGGCTTGCTTTTGGTTTTCAGGAAGGTAGACTTCCGATTTGGTATTTGGGGGTACCTATCATTACTTCCAGACTCGGGAAAGCCGCGTGTTATGCTGATTGGTCGTATTACCACAAGAATTCAATCGTGGGCCCATCGCTTTCTATCCTTTGCGGGAAGGCTTCAACTCATAAGGTCGGTATTGCATTCAATCCAAGCCTTTTGGGCTAGTGTTTTTCTCTCGCCTTCATCTGTTCTTGATAGGATTGAACAACTGTTAAGACAGTTTTTGTGGAAAGGTACTTCGCTTGGCCGTGGAGGGGCCAAAGTGTCTTGGGACGATATCTCGTCTTCCTAAGGAAGAAGGTGGGTTGGGCATTCGTAAGTTGAGAGATTGCAATACCGCTTCCTTGCTGAAATATATATGGTTTCTCTTCACCGACAAAGAATCTCTCCGGTGTCGTTGGATCCACTCGTATTTTTAAAGAAGGACAATTTTTGGATCGCGTCCCAACCCTTTGTGTGTTCATGGGCGTGGAAAAATTACTCCAACTTCGAAGATTCTTTGATTGCATTTCTTTTGGAAAGTTGGACATGGGTACTCTATTTCCCTATGGTATGACCATTGGCTGGAGTGTGACCCCCTACATTTATTTGTACCGCCGGATCTTCTTCACACTTTCAATCTTCCAAATTATGCTGTAGTGGCCGACTTATATTCGCCGGCGGGTCTCCCACTCAGAGCGTTTTTGGCGAGTAGAGGCTTCCATACTCCTGATCCTTCCACGGATTCGGATCATTTCACCTGGTTAAATGACCCTACAGGTTTGTTTTCTGTTGCCTCAGCTTGGAACATCATTAGGTCTAAAAAGGATAGAGTACGGTGGGCTTCTCTTATTTGGGACTCGCCATTGTCCCTAGGTTCCAATTTCACCCGTGGTTGATCACTAAAAATAGATTACCCACTCAATCCTTGCTCCTTTCTTATGGGAGAATCGACTATACCGTCTCGTGCTTTTTGTTCCGGCGTCCCCGACTCGTGGATCACTTGTTTTTTGATTGTGCTACTTCGCGACCCTTGCTTTCTTTTGGGCTTCCGGGTGTAATCTTCCTTGGAGGAATAGGGTGTGGAAGGATAACTTGGCATGGGCTCTTAAGTTCCTTTCGGCAAGGATTTCTACCATAGTATCGCCGGTTTTCTTTTGGGGCTTTATGCCATTTCATCCGGAAGAAGAGGAATTCTGTCATCTTTCGGGCGATTCCTTTGCGATCCCGGCTATGAAAAATCACTTGATCAAAGTTGTGAAGGATAAGGCTCTTACGTTTGCTAATGTTCCGCCTACTTCAAGAAATAGAAGACTCCAGAAAAGCTGGGGTTTTGATCCCTCCATCTTCGGCTCGGCGTCATCTTCCTAACCTCCTCCGATCTTCGTGCTAGAGGGTCGGTGGTCTGTTCTAGGTTGTTTGTCTTTCTGTTGTTGTTCTTGGTTTTCCTTGTGTATCTTTCAATTCGGTATCCCCACACTTGTCCTGCTCTTAGCGGCTAAAGTGTGAGTTTTGTTACCGGATTTTTGTACATTTGTCCAAAGCTAATATATTTACTTACCTTTACCAAAAAAAAAATATATATATGTAGAGCACCTTTTAGCATATAGAATTTTATACTATTGTCCTTTCGATTAATATGTCTGATGGTACTTTTTTTTCTTTTTTTTTTTTAATCTTAGTCTGATGGTACTTTAAACAGCACATTTATCGTATCAGAGTTGGCGAAACGCCTAATAAAAATCAACATACAATATTCCGAGGCTAGAGAATTATAAGAAGATGCAGTAGCTCATCAGTAGCTCTACAATTAAAAAGAAGATTTCATTTTGAAGCAAATCGCTAGAGGATACATAAAGCGATAGCGATAGATTAATTTCATTCCCACAAGGCAAAAAAAAAAAAAAAAAGAGAATCGAGGATTATATACATCCTCAGTTTGGAATTCATACATTCTCACAAGACAAAACTCATACAGTCAAAATTACTTTCATTTACTATTTCTCTCTCTCACACACACTGAGAAAGAGAGGCCAATTCAAATGACCGTACTTTCACAAGATAAGAAGTGTTCCCACATAATCTTTACTGCATCTTTAAGCATATCACAGAATGAATCAGCTCCCAGATTCTGTCCCTGAAAATCGTAGTAGCAGTAAACATATAAAAAAAAAAAAAAATCCCAAAACCATCAGATATTGACATCTTGTGTCCTCGTCAAGCATAAAGAGTAGGACGCAATTAAGTAGAGCACCTAATTTGAGATCTGATGATGAAGACAATGCCAAGTAAGCCACGAGGAATGATAAACCCACATGTATAGGTTATTACACGCAGCTCAATTTGTAAGAAAATACTCAGCCTTTGCCTCGGAGACAAATTTCTTTACATTATATTTAATGTAAAAAAAGAGTTATACAACAAATGGTGTTTCGTTGAGAGCACAGCATTCTCATGACATGGTAGATTCAACACACAGAATCAAATTGACATCTCCAGAGGCAGAGTCTCGATTACAACTTCTATAGATTTTGCAAAGTTGAGAGAATGCAACCCTATGTAACAGCTGAAATACTTAAAAGTAAAAGAACAGTAACAAAGAATCGCTTCAGCTATCAAAAGATAAATTTGTTGAAAAGGTTATTCTAGTGAAAATAGATTCAAACTTAAAACTTGGCATGAACTTTATCAGATTTCAGAAGCTACCGGAAATTCTATGCCTAAAATAAGTTAAATATGCATTGGAAGAAGCCAGACATTACAGGATGCTTAAATATTGAACCAATGGTCAGACCAACAGCTGCAGCACATGGAATCAATTCGCATTCACAAAGCACACCACACGCAAAAAAGCTAAATTTATCATAACAAGGGAAAAAGAACTTACATGCAATTCAGAAGTCAATCCATTCAACTTCAGGGTAATTTCTTCAGTAACTTGCCCATGGGAGCTCCTACAATCAAACCGATCGGCATGCTTCACCTTCAGCCTCATGGATGAATTATTATAATTTCTAGAGATTGTATGCCAAGCCCCAACAACCCTGTATCTATCCCCAGAAAATGCCTTCCTCAGAGGCCATTTTAAACCCCCCTTTAAACTAGAATCTAAAACTGCAGAAGAAATCATATCCCAAATGCTGTTCTTTTCATCTTCCTGCAAACATGAACAATTTGAAGTAAATTAAAGGGAGTACAATTATGATGGCAATGTGGCAAAAAAGTTGATTGCACAGGGAAATAAACTTCAGTTCAAAAATTATCTCAAGCATAATTTGCTGGGAAATTGGGCTGTGAACGAAAATTTTGAGAATGGAACCATTGGTCCTTCCCCTTCTCGTTTACATACTGACTGGCCCAGGAAAAGTCTCCAGGAAAAGCAATTTGCCATGGTACGTAACCCATAACATGGCCAACAGTCATTCTTCGCAAATAATCCACCGAGCTATGTTGCACCTATAGTTCCATAGGTAGGGCTTAATACAAAGTGGTAATTACCGCAATAAGAGCCACAGTCCGTCTGGATTGGGTCTTACATTACTTTTTACCTTATCAGAATTTAGCTACCCACATGCTTGAACATTTTTCAGATTCAAAACACTTGAAACTTTCACAAAATTCAAATGTAGACATGTAGATTCACATATAATATTGTAGGCAGTTTGAAAGACAATTAAGCACCACCTCAAATTTATAGGTTTCACTACATTTGTAATAGGAACTACTCTCTTTCGAAATCCTCTGTTTTCACTGACTTAGAAGACATTGATACAAATGCCCTTCATGAATACTATAGATTCTGCAAGCTACTCCCCTATCACATTTATATTATAAAATAAAAAGATCCGAAAGACATTAGCAAGGGATTGGCCAGATTGATTGACCGAATATGCACTTCATGGGATACAATGCATAGTGAAGCCTCACTAAATTCCCTCTCCGCTGCTAAGTATAGGTTTTAGATTGATAAGCCCGCAGCACCCCCGTGGGAGTTCCACTTCCCAAGGACAAGGAGCTACCCTCCCAACGGACGGGATGAGGATACTCCTTATCAATCTTCAGGCATGGGCATGGAAGTACCTCACAGAATCAGGTATGCACTTGATCGTATGAATAAGTACTTCACAGGGGTGGACTTGGACAATTTTGAAAGAAGTGTTGGTCCAATTCTACCTTCTAATGAAGAGCTTGGAGTGCCATGTATGATTGGAAAATTAGGTAGCTCGGTCGAAGGAGGAGGTAAAAGGAGGATTTTCCCCATTGAAGACTAGGTTGATAAGATTTTTTTATAATTTTTTAAAATTTGAATTTTGGCCGGAAAGTAAAGAAAAAAAAAAAAGTCTTTACTTTAAGAAAACAAACAAGCCCTAGTAAGTGCCTTCAACAAAGTGAAGTTTATACATGAGTCTTAGTTTCAATTACTTACGCTAATAGCCGTAAAGAGTCTCTTGGCGCGTAACATCAACCTCATATCCAGATCCTTATTCAGGCACGATACATCAACAACCATGTGTCGCCTCTGGCCTAATTCGACCTAAAACCAAAAGTTGTAGTTGTCAATGCCTTTATAAACAATGACAAAAACCCAATCATCTAGGAATAGGTATACATATACAACTCCCCACAATTAGCATGATGCGCAAACTTTTTAGCACGAAACAAGTAGGATAATATTTAGCATAATCTCTCATTTATGTAGTGAGAAGCAGGAATTTGCCTTATATGGTTCAAGTCGCTGCTCTGCCTTAATAACTCTACATTTGCAGCAGATGGTCACACCTGGCCTGGACAAATCACATAACTGCACCACAAAAAGATGATGCAACTGACCAGTCAAAATCATGGAAATGCATAAGAAAGACAAAAAGGAAAAAAAGTAGAAACTAGAGACTTAAGCACCTTGACAAGATATATATCCTTTTCATCTTTAAAACTAAGGCCAATCTCTGGGATAACTTTATGAGTCAAATTTTCCAGATATAAGGAGGGAAGATTTGTGTAAAATATCCTTTTCAACCATTTTAACGAGGCCTTTGTAACCATATGTCCACGAGTTTCCACTGGAAATGAAGGACTCCTGCACCCAAAAATTATGTTAAGCTTATGTTCTATCTTGTCATCCAAAAATTCACAACTACACTGAAAATGA
The DNA here is from genome assembly GCA_014182365.1 of Eucalyptus tenuipes. Taxonomy (NCBI): domain Eukaryota; kingdom Viridiplantae; phylum Streptophyta; class Magnoliopsida; order Myrtales; family Myrtaceae; genus Eucalyptus; species Eucalyptus tenuipes. The sequence goes on along the minus strand of CM024538.1, from coordinate 21,227,184 downwards.
TTTTTATAAGGAGTTCAACCTCCCAACTATGCAAAACAATTATGCTTTGTTAGCAGCAAAGCCTAGCTTGAGTGGTATTTGCAACGTAGAGCGCGACTTTAAAGAGATACAACAAGCTAGGTGCTCTGAAGTATGAGAAATTTGCATGATCATGCAGCAGAATATTGAGATTCTAAAAAATTTAAATAGCATTACTAAGGGTGTGTTTGGATAGATATTTCCATTTTGCTTTTTGTATAATCTAAATAGTGCAACACATGCACTTTGACTTCTTCTTTTTTTTTTTTATTCCTAAACATTTGAAACTTGCGCAATATGCAAATATCAACACGAAGATCCACATATATACTTTTCATAATTTTTTGAAATTAATTGGGCAGAAAAGCAAAAGGGTACATTTTACTCATGTAATTCTAAACAAGCAAGCCCTTGATGAATTTCCTTTGTGTATGCAACCATTGCCAAATGCTGAACTCTCTCTGAACCAAGTTTAGGTCCACAGGGACCTCAACCAATGAAACAGAGCCAAATGTTACATAAAGTAGCAGTAGATAATTATTCACCAAAATTAATTCAAGCAACTTACCCACGAAAAATAATTTTCCCGAATCTAGCAATCATTGTTGGTTTTATGCCATCCAGGTTCTGATCCTGAATCTCACTCCTCAAAGCTTTGAATGAACGAACTAAATCTTGCACCATAGTTTCGGTTATATGCACCCAAGGTTCCTTCCTATGGTCCCAGCCCCTTTCATCATCTTCTAAGAAGCCAAGAATTCCATTAAAGTCAACATGAATCCACAACTCAAGATATCTAGAGCACATAGGATCTCATTATCAAAGGACATCACTTACCATTTACCATAGAACTTTTGGCTAAGACTAGTGGTTTCTCTTCTGGTTGACATTCAATGGCCTCAACAGAGACCGGCCTGAAAAAGACGCCAGGAGGAAGATGATATCCATCATCATCCAAACCAACAGCCAACCATCTAGATATTGCCTTGCCTGCATACTCGATCCTCCCACTCTGATGAGAAATAGGTTTGGGCGGCTTCAAGTCAAGATCTTTCCTGAACGATGCTGGAACACAGGACGGACCATCCCTCTCCTTCCAATGTCGATTTTTCCCAATCTGATGAGCACTAGCTTCGGGCGACCTCAAGTTAAGATCTTTCCTGAACCGCCCCTCAATCGATGCTGGGAAACGGGACAGGTCATTCCTCTCCTGCCGATGTTGATTCCTCCCATTCTGATGAGCAATTGTTTCGGGCGACCTCGAGTTAAGATCTTGCCAATGTTGATTCCTCCCCATCTGATTCTGATGAGCAATAATTTCAGGCGACCTCAAGTTAGGACCTTCCCTGACTCGCCACACAACCGATGGTGGAACATGGGACGGGCCATCCCTCTCCTTCCAATGTTGATTCCTCCCTATCTGATTCTGTTGAGCAATAATTTCAGGCGACCTCGAGTCAGGACCTTCCCTGACTCGCCACATAACTGATGGTGGAACACTGGATGGGCCATCCCTCTCCTTCCAATGTTGATTGCTCCCAGTCTGATGAGCAATACTTTCAGGCGACCTCCTTGCAACCGATGGTGGAACACGGGACGGGCCATCGCTCTCCTTCCAATGTCTCCCAATCTGATGAGCAATAGTTTCAGGCGACCTCCACGCAACCGATGGTGGAACACGGAACGGGCCATCCCTCTCCGTCCAATGCCGATGATTCTGCCCATTCTGATGAGCAATAGTTTCCGGCGACCTCCACGCAACGGATGCTGGAGCACAAGACGAGCCATCCCTCTCCTTCCAATGCTGCTTATGCCGAGGAGCGTAGGCCATGATGGCTACAGCAACCCGAAACTTAAAGCTGCAGTCAAGAATAAAACATGCCCACCATTCCTCTCAAGAAGCCTAAGAGAATAACACTGCCGGGTGAGGGTTAATCACCTTAAACCCTCAGACCAAGAACTGGACTAGAAGAATAGCCTCATTCCATTCATGATACATAGCCACAGAAGCAGAGTTCCAGATGATATCACTCAGAGGCATTCTCCCATTTCATACAAGAGCACAACATCACTAAACGAGAGTAATTCCGAGAAATTCACATGTACGAGCGCATCTACAGACAGTGCCAGAGTGGGTTCAGTCAGATGAAGAAAATTTCTTGCATCTGTCACGAGACAGATTGGACTGGCCCCGATCGTGGGTCGAATGTAGAACTAGAGAAGCTGAACGTCACCGCGCTTCTTAGTCTTCTCTTTCGTGGAAGAAGCCAACTAGCTTCGCGAGCAAGTAGAGAAAATTTGAGCGAGTGGATCTCATTGACGACAGGGCCTTCCCTAGGAAGGAAACGCTTTTTTGGAAGACCAGAGGGAGTGAGAATTGACCCGTGTTTGACTGAAAATTTTGATAAAGAAAAATTGAATTTTTGGTGAGGAAGGAAAAAAGAAATCGACTCGAAAAATTAACAATTTGAAAAAGAAAAATCCTTATTGTCACCCATTATATTATTTAGGAAAAAGAGTTATCAGAATATATTTTCATTATCGATCCAGATTGTTTATCATAGATTGTTGGTAATGATAAAATTAATTTTCATTGACTCATTTAAATTAAGCGACAAAAATGATTAAATGTAGGGAATTTATTTTTCAAATTATTGGTTCTTCGCGAAAGAAATAATGCGAAAGGCTTGGCAATTTTCCCTTGAAAATTTTCTTTTCCCGCTTCCCTTGTATGAACCAAATATAATTACAAATGAGGAAATAAAGACGAAAGAAATTTGAATTTCGTCAATTTGTTTTATCTTAAATTGAATAGAAATGACCGGCAAAGAAATGAGACGTTTTTTTATTATTTGCATGTGAAAACAAAAGAGTGACGACAAGACTGGGAAAAAGGAAAAGTGAAAAAGAGTAGTTTATGTATTAGTGCCTTTATTCAAATATCTTTGGGAAAATGTCACAAACAGTCTCTAAACTTTTACTTAATGTTCGATCTTGTCCCTAGATTTTTAATTTGTTTAATTTGGTCCCTGAATTATCGATAAATATCCGATCTAGTTCCTAACTATAATTTCGTCCCCGAGCTTTCGATTTGCTCAATTTGGTCTCTGAACTATTAAAAAATGTTCCATCTAGTCCTTCCGTTTGTTCAAACCGTTAAGTAATGACTTGGAGCATTAATTGATGACGTGGAACTAAGTTGGATTATTAGAATTATGAGTCAATATATATCATTAAAAAGGAAAACAAATTAGGGGTCAATTAGAGATGAGAGCACTGATCACAAAAGCAGAGAAAAGAAGTGGTTTTGTATTTTTTTTTTTGAATGGTGGCCACAATTTGACCTGTTTTAAAGGTAATTTCCATGTGGTTATTCCACATGTCCTTTTTATTTTATATTTAAGAGACTAAAAGCCATGGAAGCCAATTTCATTAACTTTAACTAACGAAATGACGAAATTGATCAATTTTCAAATAATCAGGGATTAGATCGGACATTTATCAATGATTTAGGGACCAAATTGAATAGATTAAAAGTCTAGGGACAAGATTACACATTAAATGGTAGTTCATGGACCAAATTGAGCAAATCGAAAACTCATGGATGAAATTGAACATTAAATGAAAGTTCATGGACCATTTGTGACATTTTTCATTTTATTTAAGAAAATCATTAATTTAATCATAAACTTTTTAATCAAATTAATGTAACCATAAATCTTTGGAAAAATTTTGAGTAAGTGTTGAAGTGAAGTTCTTTTCTCAAAAAAATGTCCAAAGCGAATTTTATCTCAAATACGGGTACAAAGTGGTCAATTTTGTTTCAAATAAGAACCTAAGCTTCCATATATATCTCACATATCACTCTTCAAGCTATGATTGGGGGCTTTTTCATCCAAGCATGTCTTTTTCTTTCTTTTTGTGTTTTTCTTCTTTTCTCTTTCGTCTTCTTCTTGATGGTTCTGAAACCAAGAAAAAAATTTAAACCTTGTGTGAGCTAGGAAAATATGACTCAGAGCCAAAAAGGTGGTGGCCTCATCCTCATGAAGTCTCCAAATCTAAAGACAAAGTCCAAATCTGGCAAATCCCCTGTTGGTCTCCCCAGAAAACAGAACAATTGACAAAGAAACATATACCCCGCAGCAATCCAACGCCCAAAACCGCCAAACGTAAGTCATATAACCACGTTAAACAAAAGGGCAAATTCGTTTTGTTTTGTATTTGGGGTTTGGGGATTGGGGATTCCTGAATTTGAGGAATTGGCCAAAGAAGAAGAGGGGGCAGAAATGGGGACGGGAAGGCCAATGACAAGGAAGAGACAGAGAAGAGAGCCATCATTTTGCTTGGGTCACGCCCTCTCCCAGACAATTTCACCGATGCCCATGGCCTAGTCCATATCCAATAGCAGAATGGGGATGCCACCAGAGAAGATGATGAACGAAAAATGAGAAATAAAAAGAGAAAAAATGCTCTTGGACAGAAATGTCCCAAAACATAATTTAAAAAGTAACATGTGAGAGGCTGACGTGAGTTGAGACCCTTATTTGATATTAAATTGACCACTTCATGCACTTATTATAGACAAAATCCATTTAGGCAATTTTTTGAGAAAACAACTTTACTTCGTACCCTTATTTGAAATTTTCCTTGAATCTTTTGACAATTCACAAAAGTAATTTATTTCGACCAATTTTAATTGGAAATCGCTGATATGAATACTTACCATCTTATGTGATATAATCGGCGTTAACTTTTATAACTTTTGTAAATTTTTAATATTTTTTCTATTTTCTATTTTCTATTTTTTCCTTTTTTTATTTTTTTTCTTATTTCCATCCATCAGCCCGGTACCTTGGTGATCACCAGCAGTGGTCGCCAAAAATAGGCAAGGGTCCGCGAGCCCTCACCACTCACTGATGAGGGTGTTAGCCATCGAGGGTCTCCGGTCCATAGTCCAAAAATAAGAAATATATAAAGGAGGAAAAGAAAAGCAAAAAGGGAAAAATTTTAAAAATTGTTTAAATCTTCAAAAATTATCCATGTTAATGTCAGCAAACATCCACATCAATGAGAAGAATTACATTGATAAATTGTCAAAAAGTATAGAAAAAAATTGACATAATTGAATTAGTCTCATCACCATGTAGTGCATAGATACCAACATCAATATGTTGAAAGAACACAGATCAAATACCTATAAGGAACTCCTAGAGTAAAGCTCCCGGATCTAAACCAAAATCTAAATTAGGAGAAGAGAGTGGCCTAATCTCGGAGCCACATCATGAACATCCTCCTTGGCAATTGTTGATTGGACGAATGGCCAAATTGGTCTCTACGTTCACCTAAAATCAGCCGCAGAAATTTATTCACAAACAGAAACCCCCAAAACAGATTGAGAGAGAAAAGAAAAAACAATCAAAGCAAAGAAAAAAAAAATCAAAGACTAAGTAGGTTCTTAACTTCAAAAACTGAAGCCGAGAACCTACCGAAGAGCTTCACAAGAGGAAAGAGTTTTTGGAGGATGAGGGAGTTTTGAGAGATAGAATTTAATACATTGAATCAATATGGAAAACAAAATAAGAAGAAAAAAAAAAGATAATGAGCTAAGACGAGAGCTCATGATTCACTCTACTCCGTATGGATCAAACTCCCCAAATAGTTACCATCGCAACACTCAATAGGCGCTTACTCCTAGATAGTTACCAATCGCATTCTCCACTAGGAGATCTGTCCCACATTGATATGATCAGATCATTACAACTCTAAGTTTAGGGTGAGTTTGTTGTACGGAAAAGAAAATGTTTTTAAAATATTATTCAAAAAATAATTGATTATATTACTTAAAAAAATTAGTCAAAGAAATTTATTTTCGTTATTGATAAAAATTTATTCCTAGCGATTTACGTGGGTGCTAAAAAAATCGATCATTCGTTCATTTTTTGTAAGCGATATGAGCGTATATTTTTCCTAAAATATTTTTCAAATTTTAAGTTTTTTGTTAAACAAATGCATCCTTTGATTTGATTTTATTTTTCCTCTGCTCGTAAGACAACACCAATGTTAATTTTCAAAACTTAGCCATTTCTATCCACGTTTGAACAGAAAAATGAAAATTTACTTCGAAATAGTGACCAAATATTAATTTTAGGACCAAATGCCTCCGAAAATTTTAACTCCGAGGATCAAAATTGAATAATTACAAGAGTACAAATGTATATTCCACACTTCCACAGCACATCAGGTATATTGTTCACCTTTTGGGATGATCTCCAGTTCTCCTTATTTGAACAACCTCTATTTTTACTGAACTCACACTCTGCATTCTCTTCCTTTAACCAACCTATACGCTATGAACTAGTGACATTAAAACAAAAGATTTGTGAAGTGAATGAGGGAAGTAATGGGGAGAGAGAGAGAGAGAGAGAGAGAGAGAGAGAGAGTTTTACTTATAAAAGAGAGGGTGAGTGGCCAGCACGACTTAAACCATGCAAAACTGGTTATAGGCCCAGGGAAATGCATGCTCAGCAAAGGAAACCATAGGTGAGGAACTGCAGAAAAACAAGCCATCAATCATGTTTGTATCAGAAGTGCTCGAGCAAATGAAAGAGAAAGTAAAGGTTCAAGACATTGGAATATACCATAGGATCAGGACCATACCTTTCCTCAGAGATTGCTGGCTGCATATATGTCAATTTCCCACAACTCTTTACCATCCCGATATGAACCCGTCGTTCACTGTTGGCACATCAAGTTCATACGAGGCACAGAAAGAGTGAGAAACATCTGAAGAGCTGTACCAACATGAATGTCCACAATTCCTGCATGAGCTATTAACACAAAGAAACATAACATCAATTTGTACAACATCATGGACTCCAGAGACTAAATAACAAGTACTCAACCTAATCTCCCGAATATTCTCCAAAAAATCCAAGTGACCTCCAGCCATAGCAGCGCATCCTGCTAGATAAAGAATTCAGAAGAAACAACGGATCTCTTCTTTGTTGTGTAAGACATAATGTATCACATCTTTACCCTAGATTTGACCTCGACTTAATTTGGTTGAAGCCATGTCACTTGTGTCGTCTGATCGCTTGACATGGGGAAATTATATTAACTGACCTTCTAAAGCTATCCGAGTTTTCAAGGCATTAAAGTCCGATTATACATAAGTTTAAATTGACCTATCGAAGGAAAAAAAAAATTGATGAGAACAGCACCACTAGCCGCTGATTAGAGAGCATCTTTCAGCATACACGATATTATACTAGCGTTCTTTTGATCAATATGTCTGATGGCACTTTAAATAGCACATTCATCACATCAGAGCTGGTGAAACGCCTAATAAACATCAACATACATTATTTCAAGACTCACATGATTGTAAAGTATAAGAAGATGCAGTAGCCCATCAAAGCTCTATAATGAAAAAAAAAAGATTTCATTTTGAAGCAAATCACTAGAGGATACATAAAGCGATAGCAATAGATTAATTTTATTCCCACGAGGCGAAAAAAGAGAATGAGGATTATATATCTATTCAGTTTGAAATTCATACATTCTCACAAGACAACTTATACAATCACCGTGACTTTCATTTACACTCTCTCTCATACCCACTGAGAAAGAGATAAAAAACAGAATGAGGATCATATATATCTTCAGTTTGGAATTCATACATTCTCACAAGACAAAACTCATACAATCACCATGACTTTCATTCACACACCCTCTCTCGTACACACTGAGAAAGTTCATTCACTCTCTCTCTCTCTCTCTCTCTCTCATACACACTGAGAAAGAGAGGCCAATTTAAATGACTGTACTTCCATAAGATAAGAATTGCTCCCACATCATCTTTACTGCATCTTTAAGCATTTCACAGACTGAATCAGCTCCCAGATTTTGTCCCTGAAAATTGTAGTAGTCGTAAACATAAAAAGGAAAAAATCCCAAAACCATTGGATATTGACATCTTGTGTCCTTGTCAAGCATAGGGAGTAAGATGCAATTAAGCACAACACCTAACTCGAGATTTGATGATGAAGACGATGCTGAGGAAGCCATGAGGTATGACAAACCCACATGTATAGGTTATTACAGGCAGCTCATTTTGTAAGAAAATACTCAGCCCTTGCCTCAGAGACAAATCCCTTTACATTATATATATATATATATATATATATATATATATATATATATATATATTTAAAAAGTTAATTGTGTTTTGTATACCACATAGTTTTGATTAAGAGCACATCATCCTCATGAAACAGCAGATTCAACACACTAAATCAAATTGATATCTCAAGGGGCAGAGTTGCGATCAACTTCTATAAAATTTGCAAAGAATAACAAATGCAACCCTATGTAACAGCTGAAATACTTAAAAGTGAAAGAAAAGTAAAAAAGATTGACAACTTCACCAATAAAAAGATAAATTTGTTGAAAAGGCAATTCTAGTGAATATAGATTCAAACTTAAAACTTTGGCATGCACTTTATCAGATATCAGAAGCTACCGGAAATTCTATGCCTAAAATAAGTTAAATAAGCATTGGAAGGCTTTCACAGATCAGCTATGAATCCAGACATTCCAGGATGCTTCAATTGTCGATTCTTGTATGTATTGAGCCAATGGTCAGACCAATGGCTGGAGCACATAGAATCAATTCGAATTCACAAAGCACAATGCACGCAAAAAAGCTAAATTTATCATAACAGGGGAAAAAGAACTTACATGCAATTCAGAAGTTATTCCGTTCAACTTCAGGGTAATTTCTTCAGTAACTTCCCCATGGGAGTCCCTAACATTAAACCGATCGGCATGCTTCACCTTCAGCCTCATGGATGAATTATTATAAGTTCTAGAGATTGTATGCCAAGCCCCAATGACCCTGTATCTATCCCCAGAAAGTGCCTTCCTCAGAGGCCATCTCAAACCCCCCTTTACACTAGAATCTAAAACTGCAGAAGAAATCATATCCCTAATGCTGTTCTTTTCATCTTCCTGCGAACATGAACAATTTTAAGTAAATTAAAGGGAACACAATAATGACAGCAATGTGGCAAAAAAGTTGATTGACCAGGGAAATAACGTTAAGGTTGATAATTGTCTCGAGCATAATTTGTCAGGAAATTGCGCTGTGAATGAAAATTTCGAGAATGCAACCATTGGCCCTTTCCATTCTCTTTTACATACTGATTTCTCTCAGTATAGTCACTTTATTTGCTTTCTCATGCTGTAACATGAACTGGCCCAGGAAAACAGGAAAAGCAATTTGCCATATTATATAACCCATAACATGGCCAACAGTCATTCCTTGCAAATAATCCACCAAGCTATATTGCACCCATATTCCATAGGTAGGACTTGAGACTAAAAAGCAATTACCGCAACAAGAGTCACGGTGTGGCTGGATTGGGTCTTACAGTTCACCTTTTACTTAATCTAAATTTAGCTACTCACATGCTTGAACATTTTTCAAATTCAAAACACTTAAAACTATCACAAAAGTCAAATGTAGACATGTAGATTCACATATAATATTGCAGGCAGTTTGAAAGACAATTAACACTACCTCAACTTTATTGGTTTCACTACATTTGTAATAGGAACTGCTCTCTTTCTAAATCCTCTTTTTTCACTGACTTAGAAGGCGTTGATATGAATGCCCTTCATGAATACTATACATTCTGCAAGCTACTCCCCGTTCATATTTATATTATAAAATAAAAAGATTCAAAAGACATCAGCAAGGGAGTGGCCAGATTGATTGACCGAATATGCACTTCACGGGATAGATGAATAGGGAAGCCCTCACTAAATTCACTCTTCGATGCTAAGAATAAGTTTTAGATCGAGAAGCCTGCAGCACCCCCCATGGGAAGTCCACTTCCCAAGGATGAGGAGCTCCCCTCTCAATGGACGGGGATGAGGATCTTTCCGATCGATCTTCAAGCATGGCCATGGAAGTACCTCACAGAATCAGGTACGCACCGTATCCTATGAATAAGTACTTCACAGGGGTGGATTTGGACAATTTCGAAAGTAAGTGTTGGTCCAATTCCACCTTCTGCTGAAGAGCTTGGAGTGCCACGTATGATTCAAAAACTAGGTAGCTCGGTTGAAGAAGGCAAACTGCGGACTTTCCCCATTGGAGACTAGGTTGATAAGATGTGTCATTATTTTTTAAAATTTGAATTTCGGCTGGAAAGGTAAAAAAAAATACTTTTTGTCTTTAAGTTATAACAAACAAGCTCTGATAAGTGCCTTTAACAAAGTGAAGTTTCACATGGGTCTTAGTTTCAATTACTTACGCTAATAGCCGTAAAGAGTCTCTTGGCACGTAACATTAACCTCATATCCAGATCCTTATTGAGACATGATACATCAACAACCATGTGTCGAATCTGGCCTAATTCAACCTACAATCAAAATTTGCAGTTGTCAGTGCCTCTATAAACAATGACAAAAACCCGATCATCCAGGAATAGGTATACATATATAACTCCCCACAATTAGCATGAAGCATGAAGTTTTAGCACGAAACAAGTCGGGTAATATTTAGCATAATCTCTCATTATGTGGTGAGAAGCAGGAATTTGCCTTATACAGTTCAAGTCGCTGCTCTGCCTTAATGACACTACATTTGCAGCAGATGGTCGCACCTGGCCTGGACAAATCACATAACTGTACCACAGAAAGATGGATGAAACTGATCAGTCAAAATCATGGAAATGCATAAGAAAGACAAAAAAGTAAAAAGGAAGAAACAAGAGACTTAAGCACCTGGACATGATATATATCCTTTTCGTCTTCAAAACTAAGGCCAGTCTCTGGGATAACTTTATGGGTCACATTTTCCATATATAAGGAAGGAAGATTTGAGTAAAATGTTTTTTTCGACCGTTTTAATGAGGCCTTCGTAACGATATCTCCACGAGTTTCCACTGGAAATGAAGGAGTCCTGCACCCAAAAATTATGTCAAGCCTATGTTCTATCTTGTTATCCAAGCATTCAAGACTACACTCAAAATGATTTTTATAAGGAGTTCAACGTCCCAACTATGCAAAACAATTATGCTTTCTTAGCAGCAAAGCCTAGCTTGAGTGGTATTTGCAACGTAGAGCGCGATTTAAAAGAGATACAATAAGCAAGGTGCTCTGAAGTACGAGAATTTTGCATGATCATGCAGCAGAATATTGAGATTCTCAAAATTTAAATTGCATTACCGAGGGCATGTTTGGATAGATTTTTCCTTTTTGCTTTTTGTATAATCTAAATACTGCAACACATGCACTTTGACTTCTTTATTTTATTCCCAAACACTTGAAACTTGCACTATGCAAAAATCGACACGAAGATCCACATATACTTTTGATAATCTTTTCAAATTATTTAGTGGAAAAGCAAAGAAGTACTTTTCATAAACAAGCAAACACTTGATAAATTTCCTTTGTGTATGCAAACCATTGCCAAATGGTGAACTCTCTCTGAACCACATTTCGGTCCACGGGGACAACAACCAATGAAACAGACCCAAATGTCACATAAAATAGCAGTGGCTAATTATTAACCAAAATTAATTCAAGCAACTTACCCATGAAAAATAATTTTCCCGAATCTAGCAATCAGTGTTGGTTTTATTGCGTCCATGCTCTGATTAAGGATCTCACTCTTCAAAGCTTTCAATGAACAAACTAAATCTTTCATCACAGTTTCAGCTATATGCACCCAAGGTTTCTTCCTATGGTCCCGGCCTGTTTCATCATCTTCTGAGAAGCCAAGAATTCCATTAAAGTCAACATGAATCCACAACTCTAAGATATCTAGAGCACATACGATCTCATAATCAAAGAAGCATCACTCACCACTAACTACACAACTTTTGGCTAAGGCTAGCAGTTTTTCTCCTGGTTGCTGTTCAATGGCCTCAACAGAGACTGGCCTGAGAAAGACGGTAGAAGGAAGATGATCTCTATCATCATCCAAACCAACAGCCAACCATCTAGATATTGCCTTGCCTGCATACTCGATCCTCCCACTCTGATGAGAAATAGGTTTGGGCAATTTCAAGTTGAGATCTTTCCTGAATGATGCTGGAACACGGGATGGGCCATCCGTCTCCTTCCAATGTCGATTCCTCCCAATCCGATGAGCAATAGTTTCAGGCGACCTTGAGTTAAGACCTTTCCTGACCCTCCACGCAACCGATGCTGGAACACGGGACGGGTCATCCCTCTCCTTCCAATGTCGACTCCTCCCAATCTGATGAGCAATAGTTTCGGGCAACCTCGAGTTATGACCTTTCCTAAACCTCCAGGCAGCTGATGCTGGAACACAGGACGGGCCATCCCTCTCCTCCCAACGTCGTTTCCTCCCAATCTGATGAGCAATACATTTGGGCGACCTCGAGTTAACACCTTCCCTGAACCGCCACGCAACCGATGCTGGAACACGGGATGGGCCATCCCTCTCCAGCCAATATTGATGCCTCCCAATCTGATAGGCTATAGTTTCGGGCGACCTCGAGTTAAGATCTTCCCTGAACCGCCGCGCAACCGATGCTGGAACACGGGACGGGTCATCACTCTCCTGCCAATGATGATGCCTCTCAATCTGATGAGCAATATTTTTGAGCGACCTCGAGTTAACATCTTGCCTGAACCGCCACGCAACCGATGCTGGAAATGGGACAGGTCATCCCTCTCCTGCCAACATCGATGCCTCCCAATCTGATAAGCAGTTGTTTCGCACGACCTCGAGTCAAGACATTCCCTGTGTCGCCACGCAACCGATGCTGGAACACAGGACAGGCCATCAACCCTCTCCTCCCAATGTCGCCGACGTGGAAAACCAGAGGCCATGATAGTTACAGCAACCTGAAACTTAAAAACTGCAGTCAAGGGAAGGAAAAAAACATGCCCACAATTCCTCTTAAGAAGCATAGGAGAACAACACTGGCGGGTGAGTGTCAATCACCTTAAACACAGACCCAGAACTGAACTAGAAGAATAGCCTCATCTCATTCATGTTACATAGCTACAGAAGCAGAGTTCCAGATGATATCACTCAAGAGGCATTCTCTCATTTGATACAAGAGCATAACAAAACTAAACAAGAGTGATTTCGAGAATTCACATGTATGAGCGCATCGAGAGACGTATCAGTGTGCGTTCAGTCAGCTGAGCATCTTTTCTTGCTCCTGTCACGAGACAGATTGGACTGGCCACGATCGTGAGTCGAACGTAGAATCAGAGAAGCTGAACGTCAGCGCGCTTCTTCGTCTTCCCTCTCGTGGAAGAAGCCAACTAGCTTCGCGACCAAGTAGAGAAAATTCGAGTGAGTGGACCCCATTGAAGACAGGGCCTTCCCGAGGAAGGAAACGCTTTTTGGGAAAATTAGAGTGAGCGAGAATTGAGCTGTTTTTGACTGAAAAATGAGAAAGAAAATTGAATTTTTCGTGAGGAAGGAAAAAAGAAAATCAACTCGAAAAATTAACAATTTTTAAAAAATTCCCAATTGTCGTCATTTATATCGTTTAGGAAAATGAGTTACCGAAATATATTCTCATTATCAGTCAAGATTTTTTCATCGAGATTATTATTGCAATAAAATTATTTTTCATTGACTCATTAAACTAAGCAGAAAAGATGATTAAATGTAGAAAATTTAATTTCAAATTTGCTGGTTCTTTGCGAAAGAAACGATCTGAAAGGCTTGGCATTTTCTTTCTACTATTTTCTTCCCCCACCCCTTCCCTTTTATGAACCAAATATAGTTACAAATGAGGAAAATAAAGATAAAAGAAAATTGAATTTCGTCAATTGTTTGATTTTAAATTGAATAGAAATGACATGGAAAGAAATGAGACGTTATATTATTTGTATTTGAAGACAAAGGAGTGATGATAAGACTGGGAAAAAGGAAAAGCAAAAAGGAATAGTTTATGTACTAGGGTCTTTATTCAATTATCTTCTCAAAATTACTAATTCAATTATAAAATTTTTAATGAGGATGATATATAGCCATAAATCTTTTGACGATTTACTAAAGTAATTATTCCAACTAATTTTAGTTGGAAATTGCTGACGTGGATGCTTACCGTCTTATATGGCAAAATCGACATTGATGCACATAACTTTTATAATTTTTTAATAATTTGAAAAAAATTTTTTTTTTCTTTTTCCTTTTTTTTTTCTTTTTTTTTCTTTTTCTCTTTTTCTTATTTCCCTTCGCCGACCCGTGGTTGATGGCGACAATGGTCGCTAACAACAGGCAAAGACTTGCAAGCCCTCACCTAGTCGCCGAGAAGGGTGTTGCAGCCCTCGCCTAGAGCCAGCAAGGTCTTCAATCCACAATCCCAAAAAAAAAAAAAAAAAAGCAAAAATGGAAAAAAAAAAAATTAGAAAATAAATTTAAATATTGAAAAAAATTATCTATGCCTCCATCAGCAAACATTCTAATCAGTGAGAGGAATTGCATTGACAAATTGTCAAAAAATGCATACAAAATTGATATAACTGAATTAGTCAGTTGCAATAAATTTAAGACTATTTTAATAATTTTTCCTAGTTTGTTTTGTTAGATTTAGCTCCTAAATTAGTCTTTGAATACAATTTTTGGATCAAATTCATATTTGCAACGAAATGTAGACAAAAATCTTAACTAAGTGACAGAATTTTTTTCAGTAAAAAAAGATTGCTTTCATTTCTCAAAATAATACTCGAGAAGTATATAGAAGGCTTTCAAACCTAACAAATCTAAAATAACTATTGAACAAAGCAAATGCCAAAATGCAAATAACAAAGCACGATTGCAACTAAAAGCACAATATCATTCCTCAAGAACAGATCTGTCACCGAAAATGTTCAGCAGCCAATTACTAGATTAAGTAGCGAGTTCATGCGGAAATCCCCCACTCCATTTGCAATAGCTTGTGATACTCGTTTAGATTCAACATCCTCATCAACTGTCCTGCATAGACACTAACATCAATATGTTTAAAGAAGATGGATCAAACAATTGTAAGCAACTCCAAGATCTAGAACAAAATCTAAATCGGGAACAGAGTAGCCTAATTTTGGAGAGATTGTGGAGTCACGTCACGAATATCCTCCTTAGTGGCTATGGATTCGACTAATGGTTGAACCGATCTCTACGTCCACCCAAAATCAGCTATAGAAATTTATTCACAAAGACAAACTCCAAAAACAGATCCGGATAGAAGAAAAGACAATCAAAACTGAAGCTAATAGCCTACAGGAGAGTTTCAAAAGAGGGAAGAGTTTTTGGAAGATTAGGCGTTTTGAGTTATAGAATTTAATACACTAAATCAATACGGAATAAACAATCCAAAAAAAAGAAGATAATGAGCTAAGATGGGAGCTCATGATTCAGTTTACTCCGCATGGATCAAGCTCCCAAAGAAAGTATTTAAATAGTTACCATTTAGGACTGCAATGCTTTAAATTAATCACATCACAGCACTCCATAGGAGCGTACTCCTAAATCGTTACCAACCGCATTCTCCATTTGGAGATTTGGCTCACATAGATCTAATCAGATCATTACAACTTTAGGTTTAGGGTGGATTTGTTTTATTAAAAAGAAAATATTTCAAAAATTGTTTGATTATATTGCTTAGAAAAATTAGTGAACGAAATTATTTTCATTATCGATAAGAATTTATTTGTAACGATTTTCTTGGGTGCTAAAAAAATTGTTCATTCATTTGTTTTTTATAAGCAACATGGGCTATCATTTTTCAGCAAATATTTTTCAAGTTTTGAGTTTTTCGTGAAATAAACACACCTTTAGATCATTGCTTTTTTTCCTCTCCTTGTAATATGTTGACACCAATGTCGATTTTCAGTATTGGTCAGCATTTTCTATCCACATTTGAACAGAAATATGAAGATTTACTTTGAAATGGTGACCAAATATGGGACCATACGTCGGAAAATTTTAACTACGAGGACCAAAATTGAATAATTACAGGAGTACAAAAAGTTTATTCCACTGCACATCAGGTATATTGTTCACCTTTTGGGATGATCTCCAATTCTCCTTTTTTAAAGAACCTCTATATTTACTAAACTCTGCATTTTCTCCCTTTGACCTTTAACCTACACCTCATGAACTAGTGAAATTAAAACAATAGATTTGTGAAGTGAATGATGGAAGTAATTTTTTTTTTTTTTTTTTTTTTTGGGGGGGGAGAGAGAGAGGCTTTTACTTATAAGCAAGAGGGTGAGTGGCAAGAACGACCTAAACCTTGCAAAACAGATTACAGGCTCCAGGACATGCATGCTCGTCAAAGGAAACAATAGGTAAGAAAACTGCAGAAAACATGCCACTGATCATGTTTGTATCAAAACTGCTTGAGGAACGTCATAGGATCCAGACCATACCTTTCCTCGGAGATTGCTGACTGCATACGTCAATTTCCGACAACCCTCAACCATGCCTATACGAAACTGCCACTCGCTGTTGGTGTATCAAGTACATGCTAAGCATGGAAAGAAGCAGAAATATCTGAAGTGCTGCACCAACAGGAATGTCCACAGTTCCGGCATGAGCTGTTAACACAAAGGAACATAAAATCAGTGTATAGAACATCACGAACTAGAGAGAGTGAATAACAGGTTCTCAACTTAACCCCCTAATATTCTCCAAAAATCCAAGCCGCCTCCAGCCATACCAGGGCATCCAGCTAGATAAATAATTGAGAAGACCATAATGGATCACACGTCCAGGAGATCCAACCAGAGAGATCATTTGCACGTCTTCTCCAAGAACAACAGAAGATACAGGTTGGTCTTTTAATCCACATTTGTCCTCTATTTGATTTGGCCGCCCCATCATGTTTTGTCCGATTGTTTGACATGGGTGAATGGTGCTGTGAGTATTACTATATTTGCCAGATTAGGAACTTACCTTCTAGAATTATCCAAGTTTTCAAGGCACCGAGGAAAAATGAAAACGATGAAAACTTCACCACTGGTCGCTGATTCAATATAGAGAGCGTTTTCCACAATACACAATATTGTACTAGTTCTCTCTTGATCAAATCGCACTTTAAACATCACATTTATAGTATCAGAGCTGGTGAAATGTCCACTAAGCATCAACATACAATATACTGAGATTCATATAACTGTGCATTCATAAGATGTGGTAGCTCTTCAAATCTCTATAATGAAAAAGATCTCATATTTAAGCATATTGCTAGAGGATACATATATCCAGGGAGATAATATCAAATTCAGTCCCACAAGGCAAAAAAAGGGCACAAGGCCCGTGTTTTTGAGCCCATACATACATTCTCAATTAAGGAGTTCGACAATTCTCACAAGACAGAATCACACAATAACCATGAGTTTTGTTTACATTTTCTCTCTCTCTGAGAAATAGACGCCAATTTAAATGACTGTATTTCCACAAGATAAGAAGTGCTCCCACATCATCTTTACTGCATCTTTAAGCATATCAGAGGTTAAATCAGTTTCCAGACCCTGTCCCTGAAAATTGTAGTAGTAGATGTCAACAAAATGAAAATCCCAAAACCATGAGATATTGACACTTGTGGCTTTGTCAAGCATAGGGAGAAAGATGCAATCAAACACAAAACCTAATACGAGATCTGATGATGAAGATGATGACAAGGAGGCCATCAGTTATGAAAAATCCACATGTATAGTTTATTATAGGCAGCTCAATTTTGTAAGGAAATACTCAGTCTTGGACTCAGAAACAAATCCCTTGACATAAATTGTTTAATCTAAAGAGTTCATTGTCTGTTGTATAGTGTTTCATTAAGAGCACATCATCCTCATGAAACAATAAGTTCAACACACTGAATCAAATTGATATCTCGAGGGGCAGACTAGAATTCACAAATTGTCTAAAACTTTTGCATCAACAAAGGTCAAACAATGCAATCCAATCTAACAGCTAAAATACTTAAACGGTGAAAATAACAAGAAAAAAGAATCACCCCTTTACCTATCTAAAAGATAAATTTGTCTTGAAAAGGAAATTCTTGTGACATTAAAAGGAACTTAAACTTCAACTTGGCATGCACTTTAACTGGTTTCAGAAGCTACTGGAAATTCTTTGCCTAAAATAAGTTATTATGCATTGGCAGGCTTTCGCATGTGGGCTACTAATCCAGAAATTACAGGATGCTTCAATTGTCATTTCTAATATTAACCAATGGTCAGACATATGGCTGGCGCACATGGAACCAATTCGCATTCACAACAAAGTAAATGCAAGAAAACTATATCTATCTTAACAGGGGACAAAAGAACTTACATGCAATTCAGAAGTTATGCCTTTCAACTTCAGGACAGTTTCTTCAGTCACTTCCCCATGGGAACTCTTAAAATCAAACCGATCCGCATGCCTCACCTTCAGCCTCATGGATGAATTCTTATAAGTTTTAGAGATTGTATGCCAAACTCCAACGACACTGTATCTGTCTCCAGAAGATTCCTTTCCCAGAGGCCATCTTAAACCCCCTTTAACACTAGAATCTATTACTGCAGAAGTAATCAAATCCCTGATGCTGTTCTTTTCCTCTTCCTGCAAACATGAACAACTTGAAGTAAATTAAAAATAGTGATAACTATAATGGCAATGTGGCAAAAAATTTAATTGCCCAAGTAAATAAAGTTAAGGTCGAAAATTGTCACAAGCATAATTTGTCAGTACAGTGGGCTATGGATGAAAATTTTGAGAATGCAACTGTTGGCCCTTACAAATTCTCTTTTACATACTGATTTCTCTTAGTATAGGCCACTTAGTTGCTTTCTTATGCTGTAATAGAAACTAGCAAAAGAAAAGCCTCCAGGAAAAGCAATTATAACACATAACATGGCTAACAATCATTCCTTGCAAATTATCCACCAAGATAGTATTAAAAGGTAGGACTCAAAATGAAAAAAAAAATTACTGCAATAAGAGCCTTTGTCTGTCTGAATTAAAATTTTGCTACTCGCACGCCCTAACTCTTTTCAAACCAATACACTTGAAAATTTCACAAAATTCAAATGTCAACTTGTAAAATCATATATAATTTTCATTATTTTTGAAATTTGAGTAATATATTGAATTTCAATGGGGAAGTAAAACTTAAAAAAAAAACACTTTTTTAAGTAAAGCTAAAACAAACAGACCCTAGAAAGTGCCTCCAACAAAGTGAAGTTTCACATAGATCTTAGCTTCAATTACTTACGCTAATATCTGTCAAGATTCTCTTGGTGCATAGCATCAACCTCATGTCCAGATCCTTATTGAGGCATGATACATCAACCACCATGTGTCGCACCTGGTTTAATTCGACCTACAACCAAAATTTGAAGTTGTCAATGCCTTTATAAGCAATGACAAAAACCCAAACATTTTGGAAAAGGCATGGTACATATATAGTTCCATACTATTAGCATGTGGATGTTGTTATTTCTATCTAAAATGACACAATGCCTTCTAGCATGAAACAAGTAGGATAATATGTAGTATAAGCTCTCATTATTTAAGAGAAACAGGAATTTGCCTTATAGAGTTCAAGCCTCTGCTCTGCCTTAGAAACACTGCATTTGCAGTTGATGGTCGAATCTGGCCTGGACTTATCAGATAACTGCACTACAGAAAGGAGGACACAATTGACCAGCCAAAATTATGGAAATGCATGACAAAAAAAGTAACAAAGCAGAAACTAGAGACTCAAGCACCTTGACATGATATATATCCTTTTCATCTTCAAAACTAAGGCCAATCTCTGGGACAATTCTAAGAGTCACATTTTCCACAAAAGAGGAGGGAATATTTGTGTAAAATGATCTTTTCAACTGCCTCAAGGAGGTCTCTGTATTCATATCGCCACAAGTTTCCACTGGAAAAGAAGGACTCCTGCACCCAAAAGTAATGTTAAGCTCATTTGTTATCCTGTCATCCGAATATCCTCCGCTGCAGTCAAAATGATTATTAAAGGGAGTTCAACCACCTAAGTATGCAAAAGAACTATGCTTTATTGGCAGCAAAGCCTAGCTTGAACCGTACTTTCAATGTGGAGCATGATTTTAAAGAGATACAATGAGCTAGGTGCTCTGAAGTTTCGAGAAATTTTTATAATCACACAGCAGAACATTGAGATTCTCAAAATTTAAATTGCATTACTAAGAGCATGTCTGGAGAGCCTTTACATTTTTGCT
Organism: Eucalyptus tenuipes; assembly: GCA_014182365.1. Classification (NCBI taxonomy): domain Eukaryota; kingdom Viridiplantae; phylum Streptophyta; class Magnoliopsida; order Myrtales; family Myrtaceae; genus Eucalyptus; species Eucalyptus tenuipes. The sequence continues at coordinate 21,206,946 of CM024538.1, read as the reverse complement.
GAATCTAAATATTGAACACATGCAATATTCTATTTTGGCAGTAAAACCAAAAAGAACTTCTGATATATATTACTTCTAAACACACAAATACTAAATTCATTTCCTTTGTGCATGCAAAGCTTTGCCGAATGCTGAACCCCTTTTGGTCCACAGGGACCTCAACCGATGAAACAGAGTCAAATTTTACATAAAGAAGCAGTATCTAATTCACTGAAATAATCCAAGCAACTTACCCATAAAAAAGAATTTTTCCGAATCTAGCAACCAGTGTGGGTTTTATTTCTTCCATGCTCTGACCCTCAATCTCACTTTTCACAACTTCAAATGAAGAAACTAAATCAGGCATCACAGTTTCAGCTATCTGTACCCAAGGTTTCTTGCTATGGTCCCACCCCGTTTCATCCTCTTCTGAGAAGCCAAGATTGCCATTAAAGTCAACATGAATCCACAACTCGAGATATCTAGAGCACAACAGGATCTCATTAATAAAGGAACAATCACTTACCATTGGCCATACAATTTTTGGCTAAGGCTAGTTTCTCTCCTGATCTCCTTTCAATAGCCTCAACCGAGACCGGCTTGAGAAAGACCCCAGAAGGAAGATGATCTCCATCATCATCCAAACCAACAGCCAACCATCTAGAAATCGCCTTGTTTGCATAGACGATCTTCCCACTCTGATCAGCATTAGTTCTGGGCGACCTAAAGTTGAGACCTCTCTTGAACTGCCGCGGTAGCGATGCCGGAACAGGGGACGAGTCACCGCTCTCCTTCGAATGTCGCTTGTGCGGAGGAACGTAGGCCATGATGGTGACAGCAACCCGGAACTCAAAAACTGCAGTCAAGAAAGAACATGCCCACAATTTCTCTTAAGAAGCAGTAGAGAAATAACCCACAAACCAAGAACTGGACTAAAAGAACAGCCTCATCCCATACACGCTACATAGCCACACGAGCAGAGAAATTACAGAAAGAAAGTACAACAAAACCTTGTACGAGCGCATCGACAGACGTACCCGAGAAAGTTCAGTCACTTGGTGATCGTTTTTGCTCCTCTCGCGAGACGAATCGGGCTGGCCATCGTCGTGGGTTTATATAGTCCCCTCCCGTGCAAGCAAGCGGACGAAGTTCTCTTGGGAGCAACCGCATGGGAGAAGGCGCCCCTCGAAGAAGGACCCTCACGATGAAGTAGAGTACGTTCGGGAAATGTGGAGAATCAGAGAATCGAATGTTGTTGGAGTGAAACAGGGAAAGAAAAGAAATGGGGATAAAATTCCAGCTACATATTCTAAACTTTTTTTTCGTCGGTCATAAAATATTCTGAACTTTCTATTGTGAAATATTTATTTCTTTTTTTTGGTCTCGCCGTACCCAAATTTGCATCAATGACTTAAAAGATAAGTTATTAGTTACAATCATAAAAAAAAATCTCAAATTAGTATATACATGACAAATTTATCCGAAATTTATTTTTTGACAATCAAAAACCTCAAGTTAGCATACTTTTAACAAATTTACTCTTAATTAGTTTCCTCTTCTTCTCCAGCCTGGTAGGATCCTCTGAAAAATGCAGCTAGACTTAGAACCAGGGAAGGAAGAGTCAATTTCCTGCAGGTATGCCTTCCCACAGTGGGCGAACACCTCGTTCAAGCCCTTCAGGGATAGCCTGTTAGCAGAAAACCACTATGCCCTTTAGTTCAGAGCCTAGAGACACTCAGAGATGCCAGGATGGAAACGTTTCTAATCTACCCAAGCTGCATTTCTCAGAGGATCCTACCAGGCTGGAGAAGAAGAGGAGTTTAGAAAGCCATAGAGGGGTTTTTACAAAACACTCACTTTACTTCAAGGGACTCTGCCCAACACAATACACCCTCCTTGCCTTATATAGACAATAAGAGGTCACAAGCATACAAGGACCAAGTTCACGGGTCCGGAAACAAACAGAGGCACCGGAAACTTCCGGGAGGGAATTATTTGCACACTATGAACAGTAATCGTACTGTGAACAGTACATTCGCTAGCCTAGTGAACAGTAAAAATGAACAGTGATTTGCTACAGTGTTTGTACGGACAGCGATTTTTCAGCGATCTCGTCCGTCACGGGCATTGTAGTCAAAATCTGAGTCATCTGAGCTGTGTGCTGTTGCTAGAAGATGTTCTTCATATTTTTGTTCAAGAGCTTCAAGGTCTTCTGGTGAGAGGATCTGATTTAGCTGATGTGATGAGGATGCTTCCTCGTGAGCCCAGTTTGTATTGTCATCTCCAGGAATGTTTGGCTGAGGCCAATTGGATGGTTGTCCATAGTAGGAAGTGTCCATGTGAGACAAGGATGTGTCTATTTGAGATAAGGACAAGGGTTCTTGGCTATAGGGATCTTGGGAAAGAGGACCTCCCCAATGTGCATAGGGGTCCTGGGTGGATTGGACAATATTATCTTCTCCTGTCATTTCATTATCTTGGGATGACGCAGCTTGTCTGAATTGCCTGAGTGCTTCCTCAGCTTCTGAAGTTAGGTTATAATGATCCCATACAGCGGGTACATTATAATTCCATACTTCTTCGGGAATGGTTTTGTTTTCTTGACACAGAATTCTTTGTAGTTCTTGATACTGGTGTCCGCAAGATTTAACAGATCTTTGATAAGATTGGTAAATCCGAGCTTCTCTGTTATCCAAATGGGGTTTGTAGGATGTGGTTCCTATTTCCTGTGGGGCATTAATGATGTGGCCATTATTTCTGAAGAAATGCCATGGACGTCGGAAAAATAGGATGGTATGGACTTCAGGGTTTGGTGTCATGGGTCTTAGTTCTTTCTCCAAAAGGTGTTTCCAGTGAGTAGGAGGGTAGAACCAATTAAGAAAATCTAAAAGATTTCGATCACTTTCTCTTTCAATGTTTTTCCCGAGTAAGAATATCCTGGTGAGGTTGGCAATGAATCTTCTGGTTGGAATTTCAATGGCTATCAGATACTTGTTTGTTAAGTACCATAATAGCGTCTTGAGCTGATCAGGGAAATCATCTTCTTTCTAGATAAGAGGATGTATGAATGGATAATATGAATTTAATCCACAGGGATAAAGAATCGAACCTCCATTAAGTCTGAACAGTTCTGTGTGGCATTACCACATGAGGTTTTCCAGATTTTCAGTGAGATTGTCATTTTGGATTTGTTCAATAATCTCCTGGGGATATTTCCAACTTGGCAGATCTTTGATCTTCTCAATCTTGTATTTTACACCATAATTGAGCATATGGAAAGCATGTCTTTTGATGTACATGTTGATTTCTGCTAGTACTTTCGGTCTTAACAAAAAAATCAGCAAGCACATTCTTTTTTCCGAGAATGTGTTTGGTTTCAAAAGAATATTTTGAAAACCATTCAGCCCATCGAAGCAGTTGAGAATTTGGGATCTGCTTTTGTTTAAACTTGGTCATCTGAGGGAAAGATGCCATGTCTAATTCTACCAAGAAGTGATGGCCGATGAGATGGAATTCAAACTTCTTGATTCCATTTTTCTTGCTAAGATTTCTTTGAAAGTGGAATGGTAATGCATTTCAGCTTGGGAAAACTTACCACTCTTATGAGCACAAAGGTGTCTCTTACCATCAATTTCTTCAAGTAGGATGGCTGCCCAATATTCATCACTGGCATCAGTTTGAAGAATTCTTTTTCCTGTTGATGGTATTTGTAATGGTGGGAGATTCTGCATTATCTCCTTAAGCTCAGCGACTGCTTTAGTCTGAATTTTTCCCCAAAGTGGGGGATTCTTTTTCAGCATGGATTGCAAAGGAATCAGGAGCTTTGCAATATTTGGGACAAAATCCCTGAGATAGTTGATTATCCCAAGAAATTGCTGAACTTGCTTTGTTGTGAAGTTATCTTCAGGAAACTTCAATAGTTCTTGGGCAATATGTGGCCCTGAGTAGTACGTACCTTTGTTGAGGTGCATACCAAGAAATTCAATCTCCGTCTGGGCAATATTCATTTTTCTTTGAGAAAGCATAATGCCATGCCTTTTCACAATTTCTGCAAACTGTTAGAGAAGTTGGCAATGCGATTGCTCATCAAGGTTGTAGAGCAAGATATCATCGATATATACTGCAGCACTTGAGAGGATTGGTTGGAAGATACGACACATTGCCTTTTGGAAAAGAGATGGTGCCACCTTTAGGCCAAAAGGAAGTACTTTCCATTGGAAGTGCTGGTTTGGAATATATAATCCTGTTTTGGATCTGTCTTCAGGATGGATGCCCAATTGCCAAAATCCGGCTTTGAGGTCGAATTTGGAATAGATGTAGGCCTTGGTTAGACCAGTAAAGAGAGAAACTCTGGAGGGTAAATGGAATTTATTATCTTGAAGAAAAAGATTGAGGGGTTGATAGTTGATTACCAATCTCATTTTTCCTCTGTTCTGCTCAGCACGCTTATTGACATAGAAGGCTTCACAAGCCCATTGAGAGTTGGAGGTTTCAATAAGGCCTTGTTGCAATAGTTTTGAGCATTCCCTTTGAACTAAAGCCAAATGTTCTGGCTTCATTCCCATGTGACTCACCTTGGTTGGGTTGATATCTTCATTTTTCTTGAAAGGAGGCGAACAAAGAATTCGGGTTTTCCATAAAGGATGGGAACACTTTTGTGCAAATTCTGAATGGGATTCTGAACAAGATTCTAGCAATTTTTGCATGATTGGATCTAATAAACTCATCTGAATGGAAAAGAGTCTCTGGATGTTGACGAAGTCAGAGAATTGGTTTTTGTACCTAAGACCTTTTCCATGAATGATACGAAGCTGTGGGATCTGAGTCATAACATCCCAACCAATGATTAGGTCTTTGTTGGGAAGATTGGATCCAAAGAATTTGGTGGTTATAGAACACTGGGGAAAGAACTGAACAGTCACGGGAGTGGTTCTCACATTTGTGGAGAAAGTATCTCCCGAAGCAGAGTTGAAATATCGGGCATAAGGAGTCCAATATTCTTCAGGAAGGACTTTGGTATCCAAAATTGAGCAACTTGCTCCAATATCAATGAGAGCAATAACAGTAATAGGTTTAGCAAACTTTGAGGTGAAGATTTTTACAGGGAAATGGGGACAATGAGTTTGGCTAGAAAATATGTCAAGGCTTGGTTCTGCAGATGTGGGTGATATGTGAAAAATATCTTCAGATTCTGAATCTGAATCAGTTTCACTGGAAGCGTGATAGCATGGAATGACATAAAGAGTTTGTTCAGATGGCTCTTCATCAGCAAAAAATAGTGATTCGATATCATCGTTTTCAAGAGAAATACCTGTCTCATTCTCAATTTGATGTATCAAATGATGCTGATTTTTTCTGGCCTGGGGACAGTTTTTAGCAAAATGTCCTTTCTGATTGCAGATGAAGCAACGATTTGACTTCTTATGGCCTGTGCGATCCTTCCTTTTGCGTAGGTATCGCCATTTCTTCTTTCTTCGGAAGTTCTTGTGGCCATGTTTGGACTTTTTCATCCATAACTTCTTGAAGTGTTTCTTTTTCCTAGAAAACTTGCCACAAGTACCATCACAGTCTTGCTTGGAGCATTTGATTTTTAACTTTTGGTTAGAGCAGGCTATCTCGAGGCTTTTGTCATTTGTGATGTAGGTGCGGACCATTTGGCGCTTTAGGCATATTTCTTCAAGGCATAGATGAACTTCTTGCTGTATTTCTCCCAAAGGAATATCATGTACTCTCCTCTGTCTTCCAAAAAATGATCTTTCAACCATCTAGGATAATTCTTTAGGGATGGAGGTTAGGAAGACATGCTTCAGATTTGAATCAGCCCCAACGGTAGAAGAGTGAAGCATTATTCGATAATGCTTATCAAGATGTTTCTTCTGGATGGAGCAACATTTTCTTTGAAAGAATTCTCTTCTTTTCATTTCTATGAGGGCAGTGGGTTTTCCCACAAAGAAATGATATAAGAGAGTAATAGCATGGCTAAAATCGGGTGACATCGAAAATGAATCTGGTCCTGTTCGACACCGATTTCCACCAAAGTTTGAGGCTTCCCGTGAACCTTGTGACAAAATTGTAAAGAACATCATTCATATCATGGTTGGTTAAGGACTGGGTATTCAACCAAGTATGAAATTCCTCAAGTCTTTCTGGCCATTTATGATAAGGGATATCATCTATGGTGAAAAACTGTTTTGATGCCATGGTCACATGGTGTTTCGGATTGTCCTGGACAATCTCTGGGTCAGAATAATTTGATTCCATTTCCTGATCTGGAGGATCAGCCATGAATATAGATGAAGTAACTGGTGCAATAGGAAGGGAATCATCAGGAATTGAAAAGGATGAGGAGGATGAAAAGGATACTAAATCTGATTCAGTATCAGAAGTGGTAAGAACAGTTTGTTCGGTGGGAAATAAAGTGTGATTATTTGAAAGGGTAGGATCAAGGTTTTGGGTCGGAACAGGATGTTCCTGAACACTCAAATCCTTTAGAAAGGATTCTAATGGATTTGCTAGCAACATCTGTTCTGGCTTTTCTCTTATAACAACCGAACATGATTCTACAGGAGCTTTCTCCTTTACTTTTTCCTTCTGGATTCGATTCAACTCTTTAAGGCGATTTCGTACCTCTGTCATATCTGGTTCTTTTCTGAAAGAATCTCCTGGAATGGCAGCAAAGATAGACGTCTGGGGTGGTGGAGGTAAGTACCCAGTTCTTACTGGAGGTGCGAATGGATCAAAAGGTCTGAACCTTCCTTCTTCAAGGAGTTGAATTTGTCTCTTGAGTTTTTCTATCTCCGGCTTTGGGCTTTCCAGATGATGATAACCTAGACGTTGTCCTAATTCCAAGGCATTTAGCCTTTTCTGGAATTCAGAAACCATTTTCTTGGTGGTCTCATCATACTTTCGGAGATCTTGTTGCACATTTCCAATCTTGGAATCAATTGTTTTGAAAGCATTGTTTTGTGCTAACAAAGTTTCTGATTGCCAATTTAGAACAGCTTCAGCAGCAGGAGTCTTCCTCTGTCTCCCATGTTCATCCACATCAGTAGGGGCATGTATCTTAGGAGCATGGCGGTATCTGCCTTGTGGATCAATGAATTCTTCTGGAGTGGGAAACTTGATTTTAGAGGTTTCTCCGACGAGAGGGGGAAAATCAGTGTCATGGAACATGGCAATGGAGGAAATGGATGGTGTTTCTGCTAGAGCTTCAAGTGGGTAGGAGTGCTTCTTGGCCCACTTTAGGATTGGCTTATAGAATGGGGAGAGAGTTTGTTTTTTCTGAGGAGGAGATGGTGGAGGTGATTTTGGTGGATCCGGTGAAACTTGGGATGTAGTACTGAACTCTGGTGGTGAGGGTGGTGCATAAGATACCATGAATTGGTACTTATCACATTCGCCAAGGGTATCAATGGAGGAATCTCCGTCTAAGTATCTTTGGTACATGAGGTGTTTTGACTTTTTCTTCCTTCTTCGAGGAAGATCATCTTGATTTACCTCATCTGGAGAATTGGTGCAGTAGGAGCATTGACAGAAAGGATCCCAAAAACAGTGACCATACTTGTCTTGGTAGTAATGGACAGGATGCCCATTACTATTGAAATGTCGGACAAGCTTCTTTGGATCTGGCTCGGAAATTGATTCTGGAACGCATGGTTCAATCATAAAAAGAGTTTGGAAGATAGATGGACTTTCTTCCTTTTCCTTGCCAAATTTGATGGAAACAGTTCCATCTCTCTTTCTGACAAATTCAGAGTCCGTAGACTGGAAAGGCTTGTTATGCTGGTGCAGTTTTTCATAGTTGGTAATCCAAGTCTCCGGAAGGAGCTTGGCTAATGTATCCTTTGGAATCTGCCAAGGAACATGGATGCATGATGCCTGATCATTCTACATGGAGATAAACAAAGCATCTTCATTACCGTTGTTGAAGTTTAGATCAAAGGCATGGTTCTGTACTCGGTAGACCATCTGGTAATGCAGTGTTGCAGCTATAGAGTCAGCAGTTTGGGGAGCTCCAGTGAGCTGGACTTGGACTTCAAGAAGGAAAGTAGCTGGGGGTCTGAAAGAACGATGTTGAAGTTTGGATACAAAGTTACAAAGACTGTTCCGGCATTCAAAATAGTTTGAACAGTACCGATGCAAGCATGCTGGTATTGTAAAAATCTGGTATCCAATAACGCAATTCTTGCCACAACAGGCAAACCTTTATGACCATGAAAGGTGAGAGCAAGTCGGACAGCGCCATAATGAACATGAGTATATCCCTGTTGAGCCCATTGTCTGGGAAACTCTGAAGGGATTTGAAGAGTAACAAAGTACTCCTTTTCAGTGGCAGGAATGGGGTGCTGATCGAATTTAGAGGACTGGACGTACTCCTACATCGGTACTGTTCAACAAATTAGCAGTAAAATCTAATGAAAACTAACGGATGGCAAATTTATAACAGATGTATCAGTTTGGTAAATTTATCATAAATATATTAGTTTATGGTGAATTAATCATAGATACGTAGTTTGAGATTTTTCGTGCTACTAAGCCTTGATGAAGAATCATACATGACTTTTGGCTTTTTTAATTTTTTTTATTTTTTAAGAAATCGAAGTTCAAGGTGGACTAAGGTAACCAAAAGACGAGGCAGCGCATATGACTGAAATTAAGCCGCCTTATTCGAGGGAAATCTCTCACTCTCTCTCGTTTCTCCGATGATACTTGTTTGCTGCCGTCGCCAAGGACAACAACGGGGCGGATGGCTTACCTTTCGAACGCTCTCACAAGATCGAAGGGCTGAGGTTCGTGTCGCCTGTGCCTAGATCAGCTCCAGACATCAACTCTAAAGTTTGACATCTCTGGCGCCACCCTTAATATAGCGTGTCTCGACATGGATAACCTCTTAAAAGACGACCTGAATTTGCTCACGAACTTCACGAATTCGAACGGGATGGTCAGAAATGACTTTCAGCTGTGTGATCCTTGATCTTTTCTTTAGACGGATTTCGATTTTGAAGAACAAAACCATTTGGACATTACGGTTTGAAGAACAAAACGATTTTTGAGTTTCGTCGTTCCCAATTCGTTTATCCGGGGCAAATAAAATGTGAAACCGTGTCGTTTAGCTATTATTTTGCTGACTTCATTTTGCCGGCAGGTCACGTTGGATCGTTTATTTCAAAATAATGTTACCTAAGAATTTCCAACTACTCAAATCACCGATGACATTAGAGTGACTGATTTTTTACCAACCTAGCACTAAGCGATCACTCGAATACCTTGAAAGTTACTTGGCATATCTTGAAATCAATTCTCTAGATTTTCCCAAATTAGAGTATGGAGACCAAAGTTGAATACAGGGATCATTATTTTTGTATCACCTAGAAAAACACTCCAAAAGCTGCTTTGGAATCGTGCGGCGAACATATTCACATTTTACGCAATCAATCATGTGAATTAAGCAAAACTACAAGTTTGGTGGTCCATCAATCTGTGTTAAGTCACCATCAACTTCAATTCTATTGGGGTGATTAAGGGTGAACATGGATATAGGGTGGAACCGATAACCAAATCGAACTTGTTATAGAAACTAGTCGGATTCCACGTTCCCTCGATTACTAGTCCACTTCTAAAAAAAAGTGAATCCGATACTGTATTTTTTGGTTCCCAATTCCCAGGTAAGAACCAAACTAGAAAACAGGAACTGACAAATTGAACCAAGAACCGATGAACCAGAGATTGTATATCATAAGTGATGTCTATATCTTTTTATATTGTTCGCATGTGTACCTAATGAATGAATATTTCATTTAATCTCTATCTTGTTTTTTTAGATATGAATTATCTTATTGACGAGATGATATGTTGAAGTAAAATGAATATATGCGGTAAAGTTTTCTAATAATTATTTTAATTCATTTAATGGTAAATTTTATTTAAAACTATTATTAAGTGATTAATTGTGTTTGTTGTTTCTTTTCATTTCAAGTGGTTAAAATTTGGAGTCTTTTTTTGTAGACGATTGAGAATTGAAGTTCTATATTTAGATTTTATATTATGTATTTTGAACTTATTGTTATTTATTTCATACTACGTATTCATCTTTTATGGATTGTTGCTATTAATAAATGAGAATTTTTTTATTGCGTTTACTTTGATTTTACTAAAATAAAAATGAAACAAAAATTAAAGGAACAGTTCATGGGTGGACTCTAGAACTGATTAATTTAAAAGGATAAGTCATAGGGTATGCAAAGTAGATTTCAAGTTCAAAAAACTAGGGAAGCAATTTCGACAGGATAGGTTTCAGGTTCTAGGGTGGGTTTGGGAACCACTTTTAGGGAAAATCTTTAGAAAAATGCAAACACCTTCGAGTTAAATGTGTTTTCCAAAATGTAACTGTGCTTAGTAAATTGTACTTTGAAAGCCCTTTGTGAAGTGCTTTGAGCAAAATGATGTTTGGGGAAATTACATTTACAAACAACTTTAGTGATTAATAAAAAAAAAATTATCAAGAAAAATAAAAAAGTTCACCGGCGAAGCAAGCGGCCGCCGACGGCCTCCAGGTCAGCCAACCTTCGGCGAGGGTCGCCCGACCCAAATCTAGGTCCGCCGAAGGTCGCAGGACCTCCGCGCGACTAGATCTGGTCGACAGAGGTCAAGCGACCTCGCCGCGACCAGACCTCCGCGCGACCTCGCGGCGATGCGACTCGCCAGGTCCTGCGACTCGCCAGTGGTCGCCGCGACTCGCCGGGGTTGCGCGACTGGCCGGTGACAGTCGCCGCGACCTCGCCAACCTCAGCCGCGACCACGCCGGCCTCTCTTGCCCGTCGCCGACCCACCACAACACCTTGCCGGCCTCCCTAACGAAGAAGATGAACAGTGCTCGGCCATTCCCATTTCCGAAATGCCAGCATTTCTTCCAGACAAGTTTCATTGGGTGTTCCCAAACACCCAATATTTGGGCAAATGGGCTTTGGGCCCTCAAAGGGCTTTGAGAAGTAGTTTCCATACGGAGCCCTAAACCTAGACCGACAATACGGAGCCCTAAACCTAGACCGACCCTAGAATTGCTCACCCCTAGGCATAATGGACTCACTTTTCATGATTGATGCGACCACATAGAAGAAAAAAATCCTATCTTCACAGCCTATGCTGTTATAAAATTTCATGAAGAATTCTACATTGGTCAAAAGGACTGCAATTTTCACTTATAACATCCACGCATATCAATGTTCACATCAATAATTTCCAATCAAAATTAACTGAAAAAACTACATTAGCAAATTATCAAAATATTTAGAACTAAATTAACACGAGTAAAACATTTATAACTGAATTGACCACTGTACAATAGGTTTATGACATTTTTGATAACTTTCATTACTTCATTTTGTCATATTTAGTCCCTAAATTAGTCTTCGATTGCAATTTCTAGACCAATCTCGTATTTGCAATCAAATGTAGACAAAAATATTGACCGAGTGATAGTATTTAATACACTGAATCAATACAGAATACACAATTCAAAAAATAATGATGAGCCAAGATTAGAGCTAAGGATTCGGCCTCCTCCACATGGATCAAGCTCCCAAATAAAGTATTCAAATAGTTACCATTTAGGACTGCAGTACTTTAAATTATTAAAATTGCCACACCCAATAGAAGCTTACTCCTAAATAGTTACCAACCACGTTCTCCATTTGGGGATATGGCATTCATTGATCTGATCGGATCATTACAACCCTAGGTTTAGATAATAGTTTTTTTTTTTTTTCCCACCGCTCATAACACATCGAACCAACGTCGATTTTCGGTACTTAGTTAGCATTTTCTATCAACATTTGAACCGAAATATGAGATTTACTTTGAAATAGCAATCAAATGCCTCTGAAAATTTTAACTACAAGGACCAAAATTGAATAATTACAGTAGTACAAATGTTTATTCCACGGCACGTCGGGTACATACTGTTCACCTTTTGGGATGATCTCCTTCTATCAATTCTAGAAGAAATACTCAAGGAACGTCATGGATCTGGACCACACCTTTAATCGGAGATTCCTGACTGCATATGTCAATTTTCCACATCTCATGACCATCCCGATATGAAATCACTGCTTGCTGTTGGCACATCAACTACATATGAGGCACGGAAAGAGGAAGAAATATCTGAAGTGATGCACCAACAGGAATGTCCACAGTTCCAGCATGAGCTGTTATTACAAAGGAACATAAAATCAATGTGTACGACACTGCGAACTGCAGAGACTGAATAACAAGTTCTCAACCAAACTCCCTAATATTCTCCGAAAATCCAATTCGCCTCTAGCCATACCAGGGCATCCTGCTAGATAAAGAATTGAGAAGACATTGTATGTCATATGTCCAGGAGATGTAACCAGAGAGATCTTTTTGCCTGTCCTCTTCGTAAGCAATAGAAGATACGGGTTGCTCCATAATCCACATTTGTCCTCTACTTGATTCGGCTAAAGTCATGTCACATGTGTTGTCTGATTGTTCAACATGGGACATGGCGCTACAAGTATTTACCATATTCCCTGGATCAGGAACTTACCTTCTAAAATCATCCGAGTTCTCTAGGCATTGAAACAACAAATGTGCATGATTAAGTCCACACTGATGCATTGGGGAAAAATGAAAACCACAAAAACTTCTCAAGTAACTGATTCAACATAGAGAGCGTTTCCACAATACGCAATGTTGAACTAGCTCTCTCTTGATCAGACTACTTCAAATAGCACTTCAAAAATCACATTTATAGTATCAGAATTGGTTATATGTCTACTAAGCAAGAACATACATTATCCCAAGATCCTCATAAATGTCCATTCATAAGATGCAGTAGCTCATCAAATCTCTAAAATTAAAAAAGATCTCATCTTCAAGCAAATTGCTAGAGGATACATAAAGCCAGAGCAATATATCAAATTCATTCCCACAAGGCGAAAAAGAGAATGGGGCCCATGTTTTTTAGCCCTTATATACATTCTCGGTTACTAATTCGTACATTCTCACAAGACAAACTCACACAATCACCATGAGTTTTATTCACATCCTCTCTCTCACACACACATACACACTGATAAAGAGAGGCCAATTCAAATGACCGTATTTCCACACGATAAGAAGTGCTCCCACATCATCTTTACCGCATCTTTTAGCATATCAGAGATTGCATCAGTTCCCAGAATCTGTCCCTGAAAATTGTAGTAGTAGCTGTCAACAAAATGAAAATCCCAAAACCAGTGGATATTGACTCTTGTGTCCTTGTCGAGCATAGGGAGTAAGATGCAATTAAACACAACCTAATACAAGATCTGATGATGAAGATGTTGACAAGGAGGCCATCAGGTATGACAAACCCACATGTACAGGTTTGTTACGGGCAGCTCAATTTGTAAGAAAATACTCAGCCTTTGCCTCAGAAACAAATCCCTTGACATAAATTGTTTGATGTAAAGAGAGTTAATTGTTTGATGTAAAGAGAGTTAATTGTCTGTTGTATAGTGCTTCCGTAAGAGCACATCATCCTCATGAAACGGTAAATTCAACACACTGAATGAAATTGATATCTCGAGCGGCAGAGTTGAGTTTACAACACCTCTATAATTTTGCATCAACAAAGGTCAAAGAATGCAGCTCAATCTAACAGCTGAAATACTTGAACAGTAAAAATAACAAGAAAAAAGAATCACCTCTTTACCTATCAAAAGATAAATTTGTCTTGTAAAGGAAGTTCTAGTGAAACTAAAAGGAATTCAAACTTAAAACTTGGCATGCACTTTAACTGGTTTCAGAAGCTACCAAAGATTCTTTGCCTAAAATAAGTTAATATGCATTTGAAGGCTTCACGAATCAGCTACTAATCCAGAAATTACAGGATGCTTCAATTGTCAATTCTGGTATTGAACTAATGGTCAGACATGTGGCTGGAGCACATGGAACCAATTTGCATTCCCAAGCAAAGTCCACACAAAAAAGCTATATTTGTCTTAACAGGGGACAAAAGAACTTACATGCAATTCAGAAGTTATGCCCTTCAACTTCAGGACAGTTTCTTCAGTAACTTGCCCCTGGGAACTCCTAAAATCAAACTGATCAGAATGTGCCACCTTCAGCCTCATGGATGAATCCTTATAAGTTTTAGAGATTGTATGCCAAACTCCAACGACGCTGTATCTGTCTCCAGAAGATTCCTTTCCCAGAGGCCATTTTAAACCCCCATTAACACTAGAATCTATAACTGCAGAAGTAATCAAATCCCTAATGCTGTTCTTTTCCTTTTCCTGCAAACATGAACAACTTGAAGTAAATTGAAAAGAGTAACAATTGTGACCGCTTCACTCACTTTATTATGCTGTAATTGAAACTGGCAAAAGAAAAGTTTCCAGGAAAAGCAATTAGCCATGCCACAAAACATATAACATGCAAACAGTAATGCCTTGCAAATTATCCACCAAGCTAGTTTTAAAAGGTAGGACTCAAAACGAAGAAAAATTTACTGCAATAAGAGCGACGGTCAGTCTGAATTGACTTTTACATTTTACCTTTTACTTAATTAAAATTTTGCTACTCCCATGCTTTAACTCTTTTCAAAACCAACACACTTGAAACTTTCACAAAATTCAATTGTCAACATTTAGATTCACACGTAATTTTTTGAAATTTGAGTATTATCTTATATTTTGACAAGAAAGTGAAACAAAAGAACACTTTTTTTTTTAAGTTAAGCTCAAACAAATAGGCCCTAGTAAGCGCCTCCAACAATGCGAAGTGGGACATGGATCTTATAGCTTCAATTACTTACGCTAATAGCTGTCAACATGCTCCTGGTGCGTAACATCAACCTCATGTCCAGATCCTTATTGAGGCAGGATACATCAACGACCATGTGTCGCACCTGGTTTAATTGGATCTACAACCAAAGTTCACAGTTGTCAATGCCTTTATAAACAATGACAAAAACCCAACCATTTAGGAAAAGGTATAGTACATATATAACTACATACAATTAGCGTGATGTGTGATGTTATTTTTATTGGAAAAAGTGTCAAAAAAGGTCCTAGATCTATTGCATCGGTGCCATTTTAGTCACAAACATTTTAAGGGCGTCAATTTAGTCATAAACCTTTTGCATTTGTGTCAATTTAATCATTTCGGCTAATTTTAGCAGGATATTGCCAATGTGGACGCCAGCCAGCCCACGTGGCATCGCCGATGCTATTGTAGACAATTTTTAACGATATTTTAATATTTTCTTTGATTTTATTTTTTTTTTTTTTTTTCGCCTTCCTTCTTTCTTTTGCCAATGACCAGCCATTGGCCATGGCAAAGCGAGCTGGCCTTGCCTAGGCAAAGGGAGCCCTCGCCCAACCAAGCCTCATTCACCAGACCTGATGAGGCTAGCCCTTGCCCAGGCCAAGGCAGCCTCGCCAAGCGTCGCCTTCACTTGGGCAACACTCAGCGAGGGCAAGGCTGCCCTGGCCTAGGCAAGGTCCAGCCTAGCCAAATTTGGCAAGGGAAGCCCTAGCCTAGACCAATGGGGAGGCCAACCCTCGCCTGGTTGGGCCTTGCCTATGGCAAGTGACGGCAACCCTTGCTCAGGCAAGGCCAGCTCACCCCACCATGGCTAGTGGCCGACAAAAGGAGGAAGAAAGACGAACACAGAGAGAGACAAAGACTGAAAAAATATTAATTGCCCATGTCAACACCAGCGGTGCCACGTAAACTAGCTGGCATCCACATTAACAATATGCAACCAAAATTAACCGGAATGACTAAATTAACACTAGGTCTAAAGGTTTAAAACTAAATTGATACAAATACAATAAGTTTAGGACTATTATGTCATCTTTCACTATTTTTATCTAAAATGACATAATGCCTTTTAGCATGAAACAAGTAGGGTAATATTTAGTATAAGCTCTCATTATTTAACTAGAAGCAGAAATTTACCTTATAAAGTTCGAGTCTCTGCTCTGACTTAGAAACGATACATTTGCAGGAGATAGTTGCACCTGGCCTGGACTTATCAGATAACTGCGCCACAGAAAGAAGGACGCAATTGAACAGTCAAAATTACAGAATTGCACGACCAAAAAAGTAAAAAAGCAGAAACTCAAGACTCAAGCACCTTGACATGATATAAATCCTTTTCATATGCAAAACTAAGGCCAATCTCTGGGATAATTCTAAGAGTCACATTTTCAACAAAAGAGGCAGGATGATTTATGTAAAATGATCTTTTCAGCTGTCTCAATGAGGCCTCTCTAAGCATATCTCCACAAGTTTCCACCGGAAATGAAGGATTCCTGCACCCAAAAGTTATGTTAAGCTCATGTGTCTAACTTGTCATCCAAATATCCTCAACTACAGTCAAAATGATTATTATAAGGAGTTCAACCACCTAACTGTGTAAAACAATTATGCTTTGTTAGCAGCAAAGCCTAGCTTGAGCGGTATTTACAATATGGAGCACGATTTTAAAGAGATACAATAAGCAAGGTGCTCTGAAGTTTGAGAAATTTGCTTAATCACGTGGCAGAACATTAAGATTCTCAAAATTTTAATTGCATTATTAAGCGCATGCCTGGTCAGCCTTTTACTTTTGGCTTTTTGCCTAATCTAGATGTTGCAACGCGTGCAATATTCTAAAATTTTGGCAGGAAAAAAAAAAAGTACTTTCCACATAAATTTACTTTAAACACACAGACCCAAAATTAATTTCCTTTGTGTATGCAAAGCATTGCCAAATGCTGAACTCGCTTTAGGTCCACAGAGACCTCAACCAATGAAACAGAGTCAAATGTTACAAAAGGAAGCCGTTGCTAATTCACTGAAATTAATTCAAGCAACTTACCCATGAAAAAGGATTTTTCCAAATCTAGCAACGAGTGCGGGTTTTATTTCTTCCTTGCTCTGACCCTCAATCTCACTTCTCACTACTTCATATGAAGAAACTAAATCGGGCATCACTGTTTCAGCTATATGTATCCAAGGCTTCTTGCTATGGTCCCGACTCGTTTCGTCATCTTCTGAGAAGCCAGGAATGCCATTAAAGTCAAGCTGAACCCACAACTCAAGATATATAGAGCACAGCAGGATCTAAATTATAAAGGAACGATCACTTACCATTAGCCACACAATTTTTGGCTAAGGCTAGCAGTTTCTCTCCTGATCTCCAGGCCTCGACAGAGACCGGCTTGAGAAAGACCCCAGAGGGAAGATGATCTCCATCATCATCCAAACCGACAGCCAACCATCTATATATCGCCCTGTCTGGATAGACGATCTTCCCACTCTGATCAGCATTAGTTCTAGGCGACCTAAAGTTGAGACCTCTCTTGAATTGCCGCGGTAGCGATGCCGGAACAGGGGACGGGTCACCGCTCTCCTTCGAATGTCGCTTGTGCGGAGGAACGTAGGCCATGATGGTTACACCAACCCGGAACTAAAAAACTGCAGTTAAGAAAGAAACATGCCGACAATTTCTCTTAAGAAGCATTAAGAGAACAACACTGGCGGGTCAGCGTTAATCGCCTTAAACCCACAAACCAAGAGCTGGACTAAAAGAACAGCCTCATCCCATTCAAGCAAAAACCTTGTACGAGCGCATCGACAGACGTACCAGAGAAGGTTCAGCCGCTTGGTGATCGTTTTGCTCCACTCGCGAGACGAGTCGGGGTGGCCATGATCGTGGGTTTATATAGAATGGAGAAGCTGAAACGTCGGTGCGCTTCGCCTTCCCTCTCGTACGAGCAAGCACAGGAAGTTCTCTTAGGAGTGAAGGCATTGAAGAACGAGCTTTTTTTTTTTGGCCAAAAGAAGGAACTTGTTGAAGAAGGACCTTTTCGACGAAAAGTAGAATACGTTTGGGAAATGTGAACAGAATATAGACACGAATACTGTTGGGAGTGAAAGAGGGAATGAAAAGGAATTGGGGATAAAACCCCAACTACATATTCCAAGCTTTTTTCGTTTGGGCATAAAATATTGCAAACTGTGTCCTATGAAACATTACTATTTAATTCTTTTTTATTTTTCTATCTCGCTCCATCCAAATTTGTATCAGTGACTTAGAAATAAGATTAATACAACGAAAAATCTCATATTGGTATATATATATATATATATATATATATATATATAATAAATCTACTCCAAACCAATTGATTATTAAAAACTTTAAATCGATACATTTATCACAAATTTACCTTCCATCAAAATAAAATAATAAAAAATTAGAAATTAGTATACCGAACTGATACATCCATCAACTATTATATGTCATTCAAGTCAAAAATTAGACGGTAAAATTTAATGAAAAATAACAGAGGATAAAATTATCATAGGTATACCAATTTAGAGCAATTTAGAGTAAATTTATCATAAATGTATTAATTTAAGAATTTTCGTGATTTTAACTTTTAAAAATATCGCTACAAAGAATCATATGTGACTTTTGGGTTTTTTTATTTTTTAAGAGATTGAAGTACAACATGGATCAATGTGACCAGAAGACAACATAGCACATGCATGACTAAACAACGCCGTTTTATTTGAGGGAAAGCTCATTCGTTCTCTCTCAAGTTTCAAGTTTCAAGTTTCTTCGACCATGGTACTTAACTGTTCTACACATTGGCCGCCATCAGCGGGGACGACAACAGGGGCAGGTGGTTGATCTTCGAAGCACTATTGCGAGATCAAAGGGCCGAGTTTCGTGTTACCTTCACCTAGATCAGCTCGGGACATCAACTCCCAGAGTTTAACATCTTTGGTGCTACCCTTGATGTAACATGTCTTAACATGGATAACCTCTTAAACGATGACCTGACCTTACTCACAAATTTCACGAATTCGAACGGAATGTTAGTAATAACTTCAGCTGTGCGATCCTTGATCTTTAGTTCGGACGGATTTCAATTTTAAAGAATAAAATGATTTGGGCATTCTGGTTTGAAGAACAAAGTGATTTCCGACTTTTGCGGTTCCCAATTCATACATCTGGGGAAATAAAAAGTGAAACCACATCATTTAGCTCTTATTATGCTGACTTCATTTTACCGACTAGCGAGTGATGTCGAACCATTTATTTCAAAATGATGTTACTTGGAAATTTCTGACCACTCAAATTGCCGGTGACATTAAAGTGATCAATTTTTTTTTATCAAATTAGTACTGAAGTGATCACTAAAATACCTTGGAACCCTACTTTACATATTCCGAAACCAATTTACTAGTTTTTCTCAAATTAAAGTATGGAGACCAAAATTGAATATGGGGATAATTTTTTTTATCACTGACCCAGAATGCCAAAACTTGGCACTGGAGACACTTAAGTATCAAACATTCAAAAGTGACACTTTTTGAAAAATTGAACACTTAAGTGTCAATTCCAGCGAAGGTGGCCGAAATTCCTTCGTGATAATCTTTTAATAATATAACTCACTTACGTGACACGTTGGAGAGTTGAGTCAAGAACGAAGAACCAAAACAACGTCGTTTTGTCTTTTTTTTTTTTTGTAATATAAGTATTAATGAAATTAAAATATTTATATTTATTTTATATTTAAAAAAGGAGAAGGTAGAAGAGCCCTTATTGCCGTGGGGAAAAAGGATGAGGTAGAAGAGCCCTTGTTGCCGCCTCCCCGTCGTCGCCAGAAAGGGTCGACAACGGTGGAGAAAGGGTTGGCGGGGTTGCGAGCCCCGACCAAGGATTGGCAACCTTGGCCGCAACAAGGGCTTGGCCTCGCCTAGATCCGGGGGCAAGGGTTGCCTCAGCAAGTGGCGGCCCTTGGCCAAGTCGAACGAAGGCTAATGACCCTTGCCGATCTAGGGGAGTTGGGGTGACCCTCATTGGATCTAGGTGAGCTGGGTTAACCCTCGCCCTAGATCTGGGCGAGGGCTCGCAGCCTTCACTATTGGTCAATTGGACCCCTAGCCAAGGCCTAGCTAGCCCGACCAACCCCCCCTGTCCTTGGCCCTTCCCGGCGATAGTAGGGAGCCCTCAGTCGCTTGCAATCTTCATCTTAATATTTATATTAATTATCTAGCGACATTAGCAAAACAATGTCGTTTTTGCATTTATTTAGCCATATCAGCATGCAAAATGATGTCGTCTTACACTGATCTCATCGGAAAATTATCATGTTAGCATTTTGGCAAAAAATTTTCACTGTTGGTACTTAAGTAATCCATTTTACTCCGATTTTGGCGCTTAAATATCACTATCATAACTTTTGTCACTTAAATGTCCTCCCGTGTCAAGTTTTGACACTCCAAGTGTCTGACACTCTTTCATCACCTATAAAAACATTTCAAAACCTACTTAGGAATTGTGCGATGAACCAATTCACATTCAACACAATCAATTATGTGAAAATAAGTAGAACTACAATTTTCATGGTCCCTCAATCTCGATTAAGTCACCATCAACTTCGATTTTCATTTGGCATGATTATGGATGAGCATGGATTTAGGATAGGATCGGGAACTGAATCAAACCGTCCATAGTGGGAACTAAATCGAACTGGCCATAGGAATCGATCCAATTCGAAGTTCCCTTGAATACTGGTCCAACTAGTACTATGTGGTTTGATTCTTAGTTCCTAGGTAAGAACCAAACTGGAAAATGGGAATCGAAGAATTGAACCAAGAATCAATGAACCAAAGATTAAATATTATAGATGATGCATATATCTTTTTATATTGCAATTCCTTTGTATATCTAATGAGTGAATATTTTATTTAATCTCTTCCTTTTCTTTTTAGATATGAATCGTCTTAAAAGGAGATTATCATCGATAAATAGAGTTTATAAGTTGAAATAGAATGAAAATATGTAATAAGGTTTTCTAATAATTATTTTAGTTTATTTAATGATAATTTTAATTTAAAACCATTACAAAGCGATTAATTATGTTTGTTGTTTCTTTTGATTTCAGGTGATTAGAATTTAGAGCAATTTTTCATGGACAATTAAGAATTGAAGTTCTATAATTTAGATTTGATGTTACGTATCTTGAACTTTTTATTAACTGTTACTATTAATAAATTACAATTTTTGTTACGACGTTCACTTTTATTTTGCTACACTAAAGGTGAAACAAAAATAAAAGAAATTGGCCGATTCACAAGTGGACTCTAGAAGTGATTAACAAGGTAGGTTCCATAGTACGCAGGGCAAGTTTCACATTCCAAAAACCATGAAACCGGTTCTAACAGAGTAGGTTCC
The DNA here is from genome assembly GCA_014182365.1 of Eucalyptus tenuipes. NCBI lineage: Eukaryota > Viridiplantae > Streptophyta > Magnoliopsida > Myrtales > Myrtaceae > Eucalyptus > Eucalyptus tenuipes. The sequence continues at coordinate 21,185,723 of CM024538.1, read as the reverse complement.
AAATTCTAAACTTGGATCGACCCTAGAACTGCTAACTACTAAAAACAATGGACTCGCTTTTCGTGATTGATGTGACCACATAGATGAAAAAAATCCTCTCTTCACAACCCATGCTCTTTTCACTTAAAAATTTTATGAAGAATTCTACATTGGCTGAAAGGATTATGATTTTCACTTAAAATGTCCATGCCCGTTAGTGTCTACGTCAGCAATTTCCGATTAAAATAAACCGAAAGAACTATATTGACAAATTGTCAAAAGATTGAGAACTAAATTAATACAATTGAGACATGTATAATTAAACTGACCTTTGTAAAGTAGGCTTATGACTCTTTTTTTTTTTTTAAATAATTTTCCTTACTTCTTTTTGTCAGATTTAGTCCTAAATTAGTCTTCGGTTGTAATTTCTGGACCAGTTTCGTATTTGCAACCAAACGTAGACAAAAATTTTGACCTAGTGATAGAATTTAATACACAGAATCAATACGGAATCACAATCGCAAAAAAATAATGAGCTAAGATTAGAGCTAAGGGTTCAATTTACTCCACATGGATCAAGCTCCCAAGGAAAGTATTCAAATAGTCACCATTTAGGATTGCGGTACTTTAAATTAATCAAATCGCAACACCTAATAAAAGCTTACTCCAAAATAGTTACCTACCACGTTCTCCATTTGAAGATTTGGAACACATAGATCTGATAGGATCATTACAGCCCTATGTTTAGATAATTGTTATTGTTTTTTTTTTTTTTTGTCTACCGCTCATGATACATCCACACTAACGTCCATTTTCCGTGCTTAGTAAGCATTTTCTATCAACATTTAACAGAAATATGAAATTTACTTGGAAATAGTGATCAAATGCCTCCGAAAAATTGAATAATTACGGTAGTACAAATGTTATTCCACGGCACATCAGCCATATAGTGTTCACCTTTTGGGATGATATCCAATTCTCCTTATTGTATCTTTGAACAACCTCTACTTTTACTGAACTCACCCTCTGCATTCTTTCTCTTTAACCAACTTACACTCCGTGAACTAATGACATAAAGACAAAAGAATAGTGAAGTGCACGGTGGAAGTAATAAAAATCGAGAGAGAGTGTTTTACTTATATGCAAGAGGGCAAGTGGCGAGCACGGCTTAAACCATGCAAAACAGGTTACGGGCCCCAGTAGTATGCATGCTTAGTGAAGGAAACCATAGGTGAGTGATGGTTTTTTATTTGATGGGCCAAGTTAGGCCCATCTGCTCATATTGGGCCAAACCCAATCCATAAGAGAAGGGGCCATAAAAGGAGAGTAATTATTTTTTAAGTGAAAATAACTGCGTTATAAATATGAAAAAGCAAGAACGTTCGAAAATAGAATGAAACAATACGTTTTTTCCTCCTTTTGACAACAGTGTATTCCCTCTCAAAGAATGGAACTCCGAGGCATCGATTAATTCCTCTGAGATTGCAACAAGTACTTAATATGTGGTAAATAAGGTATGTCCATCTTTGTGATATGTCTTTCAATCGGCGTTATCTATATCCTCAAGCTCATTTCCGTATTTGTTTTCGATATTCAATTATTTGAGTATTGGTTCGTTTTTTAAGAAATCCATTTCCTACATTGGTACTAGAACAATGTTGTTCATGTTTCTCAATCATCATTGTTGTAGTTTATAATTTGTTGTTTGGCCAAATGTCGGATGCTCAGGGACGAAAATCCCAATACCCTCGTACTATTCGCCCCTCTTTTTTGATTTTCTGTGAATCAAAATTTATTTTTGATAGTGTAGAATCGTTCGTCAAGACAAGAAAAACGACAAGTGGCACTTTGCAGAGATTTGCTGGACGCGCCCTCACGCATAGCTGAAAGAAGACTGGGTAGTCGGCGCATGTGGTGCACCCGCCAAGAGAATTTATGCTTATGGTCCCGAATTTTCCTAAAATTACTGTTTTGCCCTTGCAGTTTTCTTTTGTACAATAATGCCCTTTTTTTTTATATTACTATTTTGCCCCTCGCTAACCCGTTGACCCGACCCGGTCATTCATTGGTCATCGTTGACTGTTGACCGGAGTTGAACACCATTAACCGGTGTTGACTGCCATTGACCGTTGACAAAAAAAAATAGAAAATGTGTTTTTCAAGTATGTTCACTATGGATTATGTGTAATCCACTTTTGTTCTGCATTTGTTGCAAGAACAATAATGCGTTTTGTACGCACACCTATATTCCCAAAAACAGATTAATTAAAGGCGAGACTTGAAGAGCTAATAGAGGAATTAGCTAATTATCGGTGGAATGACGATGATATAATGTCTTATATAGTCAGGGTCAACCGGATGATACAAGGAATTATCTGAAATGATTACCTAACGTCGGATTTTGAGAAGGTGATAGTCCTAATAAACACTCTTCCATTAGAATGGCAAACAGTGTTAGATCACCCATTTGAGGTCAACGTGGTCCCGAATTATAAGAAGTTTGCAGTGGTTTTGTGCAAGAATATTATAGAATTAAGGCAACGAAGACTTTAACCATTAGTTTGATTGTAACTTGGGGCAAAATGAATGCGTCTTGAAGGAGTCATAAGGGTTCTCTGAAGGTCTTTTCGTGATTGCCCAACGTGCCTTTGGAATTCTCAGAGGAATTTACTAAGAGATTAGAAGAGACTTTCCCTATTTATGAGATTGATGAGTATTTTTTTAATTTATTTTTAGATTGGTTTGAGATATTTGAGATATTTTAGGTGTAAATATCTCTTTCCAAGTTGATGTTGACACGTATTATTTCGTGTAAATAGCATGTTTAGCTAATAAAAGTTCAATTTTATTTATCGTTGATCATTATCTTAATTTACAATTATTTTGTGGGAAGTTCAAGAAAGTTTTAGTAACTTTGGTAAATTTATTTTTGCATAAATGATTATATTGATGATAATTTCAAGTTAGGATTTTTGAATGATGATTGAAAATAAAATGACATTTCAACTCTAAAGCCTTTTTTGATCTTATTCATTAATATGATTAGTTTATACAAAATGGATGCATAAATGATAGGCATTAATAATACGGGCATGTGTATTTGATATGTTTAGAACTAATAGTTTCGGCAACTAAGAGCATAATTGCTGAATTGGACAAAGAAGAGAAATTGCATGGCAAGAATTATGAAATATTGTGTGGCACCCCCGAGACGGCCCCCAATCTGTTAGGTCGCCACAGTTCGCTTACCTCTCTCCTACTTGACCTGAAGGTCTAACAATCTGGGGGTTTATAATTTTTAAACGGTCCTTGTGTAGCGTATAAATGTATAGCGGAAGCGAAAATCACATCTCCCTATCCCAAAAATTTTGAAATGATGCACACCCACTAGACAGTTTTATAAGTTAAGCCGGACACTTTTATTTACATAGGTCTGATAGATGACATTGGTCGATACATCAAAACTTGCCGTGGTTTTCTATACCCGGCTTCATAACAAAAGATAACCCGACCTCCCTCTGGCTTTCCTTTCCATTCAGCCCTATACAAAAGTCTATCAGACAGTGCTGGCAGTCCAAAAAGCTTCATCTGCTACCCGTCACACACGATCACACCTAGCCCGGTCCATCAGCTGGCGGCGGCGGCAACATCCCTAGCATGATCCCATCATGACGAACGTGCACCGACAGAAACTCCTAAACCACGGGGCCATCAGGTAAACCGACGTCATACATGACTAGAACCCGTACTCGGATGAAAACCAATCCTCGAATCTCGACATGAGCATGCTCTGAACACATGCACTCAACGTCGATTGGGACGCCGTAAAAAGTACCGCGAGTGACAGGCAGCAGAGGCATCTTTTAATCTGAAATGTTAGTCCCCACATGCGGTGAGTACAGCCACTCAGCAGTAAAAGATTCATCAAACTATATCAAGCATTACTGTCCGAATCTAGATTCATGCGAGATAGACAAAAACAGGTAATCACAAGAATAAATATGCATCAAATTCGTGAAATCCTTTAATGCAATGGCAAATATATAATTTCAAAAGAATCAAGATGCATCATATCCAGTTACCCAAGTCCCGATCATGAGGTCAAACTGTAATGACATGTCCCATTCCATGCCATACAACTTAGTCCTATAACCAGACCACACACACACATAGTAGAATCATCCATTTTTTTTCATTCAAAAGGTTTCATCCCCCGGAGGACCAATGTTTGCGTCCCTCCGGACGTTCGCATCCACCCTGGCATCGCGAAAGCCTCTGGCATTCAGCCACTAGGGCCACCGGGCATCTGGAGCATATCACACCTCCAGGCATCTCGTACCCCACTTGGCATCACGAGGAAACCCTCCGAGGCTCACCATGAGAATAGTTACCCCGGCCCTCCGGATTTACGTACCAACTAGCATACAACCGGGCATCCCGAAGCTCCTGAGGAAAAACCTCCGGCATTCAGCCACTAAGGCCACTGGGCATCCACAAGGCATCGACTCATTCGATCCTTTGGGCATCCCGACTCCCGGGGCATCGTTGACCCGAGGGTCCAACGGTATCAATTAACATCTTAATTTTCAAAAAAATACTTTCATATACAATGACGAAATGTCTCATAAATCCTTTATCTAATCTCGATATTGCACAACATATCAATGCCAGTATCATCATATCACATAATATTCCAAACCATATTCACCCTTGGGAACAATTTGTACAAATTCGAAGTAAAACAGCTTGACTATTAAAGTGCACAGTTCTGGTAATGATTTCGGAATAATTCCCAAATGAACTCAGAAAATTATGAAATTTTGACATGTTATCAATGAGACCTAAAGGAAAAAGTTTCATGAAGAACACCAAGTCAAATTCCGTATGTATCTAGAGTAATAATTTCTGTATTCCTTGCTAACATTCTGTAATAACTTCCAGTTTTAGCATTTTCATAGAAAAATCGTTTCGTCAGTCAGACCCTGTTCATTTATTCTAAATTTTTGATATGTTGTTCCTGAAGATGTGCCCTACAACTTTCATTAAGGATTCGAAGTCAAATTTTGGCTATATAATTACAGAAAAATCATGAAATCACTGAAGGTCATACTGTCTTCTGCAAAAACAGTCTACTGTCCTAAAGAGAACTACTCCTACTCTTTGAATCTCAGCATCCAACGTCCACAGCCAAGTGTTTACAAGTGTATTACACCACATTACAGCCTCTTCACTTCCAAAAATCCACCATAGCTAGATCCTTGAGTTCTTATTTCAATTCAAATACCGAAATCCACCAAAACATGCTCTGTTTCTACTTAGTTTCTTGATCTAGTTCCATCTTATTTGTCCAAAATCAACATGCAGCTTTCAATTCCTCATTTTCTCACATCTACCAACTCCTCACTAGATAATAACAGCAAGCAAAACATAGATCAATGAACTTCTACTTGCCTCAAGTCTTCCTACTCGGTTGCTAGCCAAAAAACAGGGGTTCGGGGATCTCGGCTTGGCTCAATCGGCAACGCGGATCGGTGGCGTCGACAGCGGCAGCTCGGACACGGCACGGGCGGAGGGTGGCCTTCCTTCTCTGCCCTCACACGCTCGGACCGCTCACTGCACACCCTCTCTCTCGAACTCTCGCTCGAACTCTCTCTCTCTCTCTCACTTGCTCGCCCGCTCATTCTCTCGGCCTCACTCTCCATTGCTCAAACCGAAAGCTTTTGCTTTCTTTGTTTAATTATTTTGCCAATTTTTGCATGTAGATGACAGATGGCTTCAAGGAAGGGACAAGTGGAAGAAGGTTGAGGCAACCATGGACAAGTGGTGAGTGGCATTTTCCCTTGTCCGTTTCTCTCCTTCCCCCCCCCCTTTTCGATCGACGGCTTTGGGGGCTCCTTGGGCCTGCTTGGGCCTGAAAAATTTGAGGCCAAAAGTCCAAACTCAAAGGCCCATGGTCTTTAAAATATAAGCCCATAATTATGAAGCACTTTGTTTTCTAAATGAATCAATTTACATTCCCATAATTCAATTGCTTCAAGAACAAATGTATAGCCGAAATTCTTGCGTGCAGTTCAACTCCTCAAAATTTTATTCTTAAATTTCAGCATGCATGTTCCTCACGCATGACCAAATTCCATCCCTTCGGATCTAAAATAAAAATATTAGTCGATCAAAGTCCAAAGATTTTCTTTTGTTGCACGGTTGATCTGTCCATTGCTAAACATATCATATCAATCCAACAAATAAACAAATACGGATTACTGCCCGTAATTGATACCAATGCCATAGTTCGATGATACTTCTATCGATTGGTCATGACTGTCACCTATCCGAGGATTCGTTGAAATTCTTGGATGCCATATATTGAATATGAAAATTTAATATGTGCTAGAAAAGTAAAAAGTACTCAAAGCTCTTAATCAAGTTCTGGAAGAACTTGAGGATGTCGTATGTCATGTTAAGCTGGCAAAGGACCACCATCTAGTGGTTAAGCCAAAAAATAATATTTGTTGTGCTAGTTCTAACTTAGAAGGAAATTCAAGTTTTAAGCGTAAGCGTTTTGATTCGTTCAAAATGTGCAAATGAAAAGGATCAAGCTCTTCAAGCAAAAAATTAAGAGTTGACTAACATGAAAGAGGAAAACGTTCTCATGTGAAAAGAATTTCAATGGTGAAGTATTACAACTGTGAGCATAAGAATCACTATGCTCGCAACTGTGGCGAGCCAAATAAGATAAATGCCCCGTTGGGTTCAGCATTTGCGAAAAGCCTTTAGCCAAATGCAAAGGCCTTTAGCCCAATGAGCTTTGAGGAAATGCAATACTGTTTAATAAACTATAACTGAAAAGTGCTTTAGGGAAATGTAAAACTGTTTTTTTTTTTTTTGGTAAATAAGAATGTAATATAAAGGGGAGGTCAAAAAATACAAAGAACCGGCTTCAAAGACTCACACTCAAAAGAACAATCTCAAATGAGTGAAAGGAAGCCGGGCAAAGGCCAAACGGCCAAAAAACAACACACGCTAAGACCGAACGAACCCAGGCTACACATTAAACTGTGAAGATAGCAGGGTCCAACTCTCAGGAGGGTTGTAATTTTATGTTTCTTGGGGAATCCTCCACATTTCTGAAGGTGCAAGCTTTGTCTTTGACCACCTTCATGAGATGCATCTTCATAGCAGATGTAGAAAACTGCACACCCCTGAAGAGTATGTCATTCCTATTCTTCCACACAATGTGGCACAACGCACCAAAAGAAAAGCGGGTGATCCAATTATGAAAGTCCTTGCCGGACAGCAAGGCCGAGACCCAAATAATTGTTTCCTCCCACGGAATGTTCCTCAATTATGAAAGCCCTTGCGGGAAATGCAAGAATGTTTGGTAAACATATATTTGAAAAGCCATTTGGTGTAACCAAATTAAGTTTTTAGTTTTAGTGTTTTTAAAATTGCAAAAACAAAACAATGACTATAACCTTTTACATTTTCACGTTGAGAGTAATATAAAAGATACATATTAGTAAATTTATTTAAAAATTATATTAAAAGAATTTGATTATAAATTAGATGCAAAGCTCAACTTTTGGCCTAGGGCTCTTTTACGTTTGTTTTCAACTTTGAATAATTTTTTTTAATTATTGTAGTATTAATCATTTTCGTTAATTAATGATCATTCTAGTGTATTGATAAAAAGTTGGGCTATTGATTGTCAAAAGAAAAAAATGATACGGAAAAAAAGGTGAACTTATTCAGTGGATGGTGAAGTGACCAATTGTGGATGTTAAATTTTTTGAGTAAGCACCACATATAAAATGGGAGGTCCTCATTAAGAAAAATAAAACAAAGTTCCCCTCATACAAATTTGACTAGAATGAGAGTAATCTCATTATAGTAAACATGGTCATATATGTCCGGAAAAAAAAAATACGTTATACTTAGTATTACAAACCTCTACGGCTTTATAAACTCATGGCTATTTCATCACGTAAAACGTGCCATGTCCAGAGATGCATATGAATTTGAAGCACCCACTTCTTCATTTGCATCATCATGGTCAACTGAAAATCCATAATTGGGATCCAATTCTACTTGTTCAAAATCCGTATCAGTCACGTTATTTCTTCATATATAATTGTGCAAAGTCATTACCGCTACAACAATTTGCACTTGCTTTTCATACGGATAACTTGGCATATGAGTTAAAATCCCTCACTTCTGTTTTAATACACCAAATGTTCGCTCAATTGTCGAGCATAGCGAGGAATGGGCACGGTTGAACACTTTTTGATATCCCATACAAGAAGGACCTTATCGAAACTCTAGCATATGATATTTAAGTTCTTTATATGGCCCCAAATAACCAATTGGATTTGGATGTCCAACATTTACTAAGTAATATTTACCTATATAAATATATTGTAAATTTAATCAACATATGCAATTAGATATATGGATGTATCTAAACCATTAAATAACATAACTGGAGGAGGATGGGGAAAATGTGTCACATCTTCCAATAACTTCATCAAAGATATGGATATTATGAGTTTGTCACTCCCAACCGGCCCAAACATAGACAAATTCCATATTAAAATTAAATATGGCTAACAAGTTTTGAGTTGTTGTTCATTTTCGACCAATAAAATGAATTTGATCATACGTAGGTACAATCGCTGAAACATGTGTACTGTCAATAACTCCAATGCAATCCTTAAAATATGGATAAAATTGTCGATCTTTCCTGCTCTTCTCTGGAACTTTTCTATATTATCGATCAATTGGTTGGATCATTTAAAATTAAGCTAAAGTGCCTACTTATGGTTTCTCCGGAGCATTGAAAACGCTCTCGTGCTAATTTTTTACATATACCATGTCCTAGAATATGAAGAAACATACCAACCATTTCTCTAACATCAGTATTCCTAGATCCTCGAAGCCATAACTTGTTATTAAATCATGCGTTAAATTGTTAAATACAATCTTATGTATTATAAACATATTGTAGCACCTTATCAGATTAGCATCTTCGTCAATCAACTCTTTTAACCATACATAACCTGTATATGTTGAGGTTATGCAAGGTTGTTTGCAAAGGTTGGTCCCTTGATAAAGAATTGCAGCTTAAGCGACTGAGACAAGATCTCATAATTCATTTTCCTCTTGCTTATGATTTTCCCTTGTATGTGAATCATCCATAACTGCTTCAAGTAACAAAATATAAAGAGAAAGAATGTATTAACCATCGCATATATGCAAACTATCACATTAAGAGAACACCAAATGAAAAGAATTCTAACATCAAACATTAATTGAAATTAGGTTCACAAGGACTGCAAATAAAGATCCATAGATAAAAATAAAGTGGAACGACTAAGCTTCAAACATGAAAACAATAAGATGCTAACTTCCTATCTACGAAGACTTGATTCTCTTCTCAACTCATATTTGAGATACTTTACTTTCTTTGCATCATCCTTTAAGCTCATGACAACTTACCTATTGTCTATCTTTTCCTTTAAATGAGAAATTGTAAAAAGGTACAAGTTTTCGTCTTCCACAATCTCAAATATGGAATCCAATATCTCTATGAGATCCTCATAAGGACCGACTAAATTGGTTGCTTTAGATGCAGCACTGGTAATGTTCCTACTCTCAACAATTGTAAGCAGCCTGTTAATTTGTGTTTCGAGTTCTTCTCTTGTGCTCAATTTCTTATCATTCTTTCATTAAGCTTGCATCTTTGAAGTCTGCGCGGCTCTTTTACGGGTTTGAGTTCCAATTGGTTCAACAACGGTTTCATCCACATGATCTTTCAAGTTTTCATTAGTAGACCCTACAATATCATCGATACCAAGTTATGTGGCCTCCACATCATTATCAATACAAAAACCTTGTACAGGATTCCATGTGATTCCTCTAGTACCAACTATATCTCTGAACATCATATCTAACTTTACTTTAAGATCAGGATGTATGCCTTTCATTCTAAAAACCTTAAACTTTGGATTGGCCTGTTATAATGAAGCATTTGCATAAGTTGTATCATTAAAGGTGAGCTTAACACGAAAGTAAAAAAAGAAGTGAGGAAAACCTAAATTTTACTCTCCCGCCATTTGTCACTCACATCAATAGTTTTCTTCTTTTAATCTCATCCTAGTCCAATTTTATTGTAAATCAATGAACTCCAATCTTTTACATTCTTCCTTGAGGTTATCCCACTTACTCTTCATTTGTTGTTTATCATACCTTTTGCATGTTAGCTTCTCAAACTTACTAATTATGACTGTCCATCCATCTTTTTTGTTGTTTGCAGGACGATTGCATTTTTCAATTTGTTCGATGCACAACTTACAAAAGGTTTCTATATCTTCCGAGCTCCAAAATGTATTTTCCTTTGATGAACTCATCTACTAGTAAAGTGACATGAACAAATTTAAGAGATACAGACAAACAAGATCAACCATGAACCGATCCGAATGAAGAATATAAACAAATGAGTACAAACGAGTGTATTCCGTCAATTCACATTTGACAATTTGAGAATAGCACACAAAAATAAGAAGACGAACCTTGACATATTCACAATAATTCAATGAAAACCCCCTTAAAGATTAACGAGTTTCTGCACAACTACTCCACTATCAGCCAGAGATAGAGAGAAATTTCTCAACCAGCAGTGACTTATGCAAAGCCCCACAAAAGAAAAATGACTAAACCGAACCTCGTCCATTGCAATTACTTAGCGCCCACAACACAAACTATCACACCCACCATGTCATTTCGACAAAGTTCACTCCTTGCACTTTCTTACCTCAAAAATCGATCATCAAGAATAAAAAATTCAACATCCCCAAGGCAAAATCACAACCCCAATGCGTACAAGAGAGAAAGCATTCACGGATACAAATGCAACCCAAAAAACATAAAAAACCCAAGAAAGGATACCTCGAAGAACCACACAAAGAACATATCTGATGAGGGGCGAGAAAGGGTCAAGAGGGTAGAAGATCCAGAACTCGAATTCACTCGCTCGTCGCGACAAACTTCGGCCTTTATTAGGTCTTCATCAAACAAAATTCTTCCCTCGCAAAAGTTGCAGGGATGTTCTATCTACGCAAGAGCAGAAGGCAAGGATTTGAGAAAAATAGCACATTTGTTGTTACTGCATATTTTTTGCCTAATGGAGTTGAGAGCAAAGAGTACCACCGAAGACGAACCCTTCTCGCCCAAAGACGAAAGTTGTCGAGCAAATCGCAAAGAGAGAGAGAGAGAGAGAGAGAGAGAGACGAAGAAGAGAGATCAGGCGTCGCATGATGGAGTTGAGAGCAAAATAGAGGAAAGCATTTTGAAGAGAGAGAGAGAGAGAGAGTTAGGGTTTTGTTTTGTAAATGGGTAAAATTGGACTTTTCATAATATTTTGAGGGTAAAATAGGTAACTAGCCAAAATTCATTAATTGAGAGGAGTAGCACTCTAGAAATGCTAAATGCCCAAAGCAGGTCCCCACCTGCTTTAGGCTTTCAGCATTTCAAAAGTAAGTATTTGGCTAATGAGACCTCAGAATACTAAACCAAACACCTAATATTTTTCCCAATGGGCTTTAGGGGCTCAAAGCCCATTGAGAATGCTGAACCAAATAGGGCCAAAAGACCAATTGTATTCTTGAGAACTTTGCTTATGTATCAAGTTTTGTACTTTTAACTGAATCTAATATTTTGTGAACTATAGATTAGGAGCAACAAACCATATAGTGAAGGATAGAAAACCTTAGTGGAATTTTGACGAGTACTGATTGAAATGAAATTGATCTATATAAGGAATAACTCCAGAGTTGAGGTAAAAGAGATTAGCACTTGCCAATTAAATATGCATGGCGGATGCACTTTGTTTCTACATGATGTACTATATGCTCTAGAGATTCGTCAGAATTTAGTGTCTGTATTAGTGTTGGTCAAACTTGGTTTCAATTTAAACTTTCATAATAGTGGTATGGATTTATATTTGGATACAAATTACTATTATTGTGGTTATTTTTTGGATGGTTCTATTATATTGAGTGTTGACCATGGTAATGTAAATATTTGTTATTCCATCTCCACGTCTTCTAATTCATATGATAATGATGTGAATATGTAGCATGCTAGATTTGGTTATATTGGCCAATAATGTATGAATAGACTAACTAAAGAGGGCTTGTTGAGCAATATTAAAAAAGTCGATTTGTCTATATGTAAGCATTGATTGGTAGGAAAAATAACAAAAAAACCATTTGGAAAAAGTATAAGAGCTGAATTTCCCTTACAATTAATCCATTCTAACATCTGTGGTTTAATGAATGTAAGAGGAATGCACGAGACTGTGTATTTCATCACATTTATATACTCAATTGGGCATGCGTATTTGATTTCTTATAAATTTGAAGTATTAAGTTGTTTCAAGAAATTTATGAGTTTGGTAGAAAATCAATTAGATAAGAAAATAAAAACATTGAGATTTGATCGAGGACGAGAATATCTTTCTAATGAGTTCAGAAATTTATGTGATGAAAAAAGAATATAGAATAGTTATTTATTCCCTATATTCCTTATCAAAATAGTGTTACGGAAATGAGAAATAGAATTCTATTGAAAATGGTTCGGTTCATGATGGCACATGCTAATTTACCTATCATTTTTTGGGTGACGCTTTGTTAACTGTTGCCTATATATTTAACTGTGTGCCTTCCAAATCAGTTACTTCCATTCTGTATAAGTTACAGATAGGTACTCGTCTTAAGTTTTTTTAAACCGTGAGGTTGTACTGCCTATACTCACGAACCCTCTCACAAGTATGTGAAATTAGGCCTTTGTGGCAAGAAGAGTATTTTCGGAATATACTCAGAATACTTGAAAGGGTATGTGTTTATAGGTGAGCATGAAAGGGAGAGTATAACTGAATTTGAATAACTATGTGTCATATTCTTAGAGAATGAATTTCCTTAGAATGACAAAATAGATGAGAACTACTCCTTATTTGAAATCTTGAATCAAGATAATAAAGTAAATAGAGTTCATCCAAGTGGGAGTAATGTGAGAAATAAGGAATTAAATTTGATTCAGTCTCAATTACAATCGTCTGATGAGACGATATCATTATTATTTAATTTAAGTGGGAGCATAATGGAGAATAATGTACAAAGTGTACAATCTTCCATATGGCGAACAAATCGCAAAAGTATTCTCCATCAACGTTTTGACATTGAATCTTTACAAAAAAAAAAAAAGTTTCAACATTGAAGGAGAAACTTTCATGATTGCTTCGCAAGATGAAGATGAGCAAAAAAAATTGTAAATGAGACTCTAAATTATCCTAATAAGGAAAAATGGATGCATGTAATGGAAGAAGAAATGGAGTCAATGAAGTCAAATCATGTTTGAGAACTGATTAATCTTCCAAAAGGACTCAAAGCCATTGGAAACAATTAAATTATTAAAATAAAGTGTAAAACCGATGGCTCAATAGAGAAATATAAGGTTTAAAGTATAGCAAAAGGGTATAATTAATAAGAATGAATTGATTATGAGGAAACCTTTTTCTTTTCTACAATGAGATTTATCTCAATTCATCTTATTCTACCAATAATAGCTAGTATGGATCTTGAACTATATCAAATGGATATAAAAACTGCTTTTCTCAATGAATAATTAGAATAAGAAATTTTTATGGAACAACCGGTTAGCTTCATTTTTAAAGGCTAAGAACAAAAGGTATGTCGATTTTTGAGATTAATATATGACCTTAAGCAGTTATTGAGTATATAAGTTTTCATAATGCCATAATGACTTCTGATTTTACAATTATTAATGAGGATCATTATGTATATATCAAAAAGTCCAAAGATCAATTTGTGATAATATCATTATATGTTGATAATTTATTAATTGCCGGAAGTAATGTGGAGTTTATTAATATTGTTAAGAGTTGGTTATCTTCTAACTTTGAGATGAAAGATATATATAAAGTTGCATATATTCTTGAGGTTAAGATTTCAAGGGATTGTTCAAAGAGATCATTGTCTCTTTCGCAAGAAACCTATATAAACAAGGTTTTTGAACAATTTTATGTGTAAGATTGCAAACTCATAGCTATTCTTATTGTAAAATGTGAATGATTGAGTAGTAGATTGTGTCAAAAGGTTTCACAAGATAATGAATAAATGCAATATGTTCTTTGTACTAGTGATATTGGAAGCTTAATGTACATTATGATATGCATAAGAACTTACATATGTTTTGTAATTGAAATTGTAAGTAAGTACCAATCCAATCTAAGTCAAGCATATTGGAAAGCTGTCAAAATAATACTAAGATATTTGAAAGGAACTGCTGACTACTCATTGAGTTATCAAGGAAATGATCTATGGCTTGAAGGTTACTCAAATGCTTATTGGAGAGGAGATTTAGATGAAAGTAAATCTACATCCGGATTTATTTATTTTCTTACTAAATAATGGCGCCGTATCTTGGAACAGTAAGCAACAAACATGTATAGTCTTGTCCATGATGGAAGCCGAGTTCGTGACATTATCAACAACAATACAAGAGCGTGTTTGGCTTAAGAGATTTTTGGATCATTTAGGTGTTATTAAGTATGCTACAAATTCATTGTTGATTAACTGTGATAGCCAAATAGTGATAACGTACACCAAAGATTCGAAATATCATGATAAAACCAAATATATAGATACTAAGTATAACTTTATCAAGGCTATGGTTATATGAAAAGATATGAACTACACATAGAATGATATCAGATCTTATGACAGAGCTAATATCTAAAGATGTATTTTGTGGTTATGTAAAATCTCTAGGACTGTGTAGGGATTGATGTACTAAAAATTATAATTTCCTTAAATGTTCACATTTAATGAAATTATATTTCATTATTAATGCCTATAAGTTTTGTTTTAACGTGTGCGTCTTAATATTTAGTGCATCATATAAATTGAGAAAGTATATCAGACAGACAAGAGCTTAGTATTAAATAGATAAGAAATTAGCCAACTCACACGAGTAATTGTCTCTATTTACTATGTGATAATTAGAGATAAGACAGTTTTTAACCTTATTATCTAAGTGATAATCGAGAATTCAAGTTTAAACTATAGATGTCACATTAACTTAGTGTTAAGATAATGACATAATATTTATATTTTACTTTATCTATTTTTGATGCTAGATGTGAGTTCTGATGAATCTTTTGAAATAGTAGATACGTGAATTTAAATTAGATATTAGGTATGTCTGAACTATCATATGTACTGTATTGAAATTAAAGATATACAATCCACGGGAAATGAGTTGATACCGTACTACGTATTTCATACTATATACGCATGAGACGATAAATAAGAATGGCAAAAGTTTTGATCTCAACTTTTATGCTATGTAAGACTTTTGAAGAAAAGAGTTCCTCAATTAAGTGCTCTCATGACTCTTACTTGTTTTCAAGATTTCTAATTAATGGTTACTATCTTAGAATGTCACCAATGATCATGAGTCAATTTGATCTAATGGGACATTTTTAGAAAAGCACGTTGAACTAAAATTGAGAGTTTTCAAGGAAAGATGAAGATCAAGTTTGGAGAATCACATTATAATTTTGTATTTACTGGTCAATCAATTATGATTATTTTGGGGAAATCATAATTGTAGTTACAATATATCAGTATTAAAAAAAGATTGAGAGAGATCTAAATGTGATCGATTGATTTAAGGTACTGCATACTATTTCGACTCAAAAATATGATGTTCATTTTGAGCTGCTATATATTTATAACAAATGTATAACAACGAGCTCTCCAAGTATGCTACGGATTATTTACTAGTATGAACATTGCAGAGAAATGAAAAAAAGGGTTATGTTCAACCCACCATGTGCGAGTTGAAGATGATGGGTTTTTATTTGATAGGCCAAGTAAGGCAAGGCTTGACCTGGCTCATAGGGGAAGGGCTCATAAGAGAAAGAGAGCAATTATTTTTTAACTGAAAATAATTGCTGTATAAATATGAAGCAGGAATGTTGGAAAATAGAATGAAACAATATGTTCTCTCTCTTTTTGACAACAATGTATTCTCTCTCAAAGAACGGAACTTTGGGACATCGATTAATTCCTCTAAAACTGTACCAAGTACTTAATATGTGACAAATAAGGTATGTCCATCTTTGTGATATACCTTTTGATCGGTTATACACGTATCCTCGAGTCCGCTTCTGCGTTTGTTTTTGGTATTCGATCGTTCGAATATCAGTTCATTTTTTCAGAAGTCCGTCTACCATAGTGAGAAAACAACAAAAAAAACATGCCATCAATCAAGTCTGCATTAGAATTACTCGAGGAGCATCGTGGTATCTGGATCATATCTTTCCTCAGAGATTGCTGATTGCATATGTCAATTTCCCACAACTCGTGACCATCCCGACATGAAATTGCCGCTTGCTCTTGGCGCATCAAAGTACATACGAGGCACGGAAAGGAGAAGAAATATCTGAAGTGCTGCACCAACAGGAATGTCCACAGTTCTGCATGAGCTGTTATTATAAAGGAACTTAAAATCAATGTGCACGACATTGCGGACTACAGAGACTGAATGACAAGTTCTCAACCCAACTCCCTAATATTCTCCGAAAATCCAAGTCGCCTCCAGCCACACCAGGACATCCTGCTAGATAAAGAATTGAGAAGACATCATATACCATATGTCCGGGCGATGTAACCAGAGAGATCTTTTGCATGTCCTCTTCATAAGCAATAGAAGATACATGTTGGTCTTTAATCCACATTTGTCCTCTACTTGATTTGGCTAAAGTCATGTCACACATGTTGTCTAATTGTTCAACATGGGACATGGCGCTACGAGTATTACCATATTCCCTTGATCGGGAACCTACCTTCCAAAATTATCCGCGTTTTCAGGGCATTGAAACACCGAATGTGCATGATTAACTTCACACTGATTTATCGGGTAAAAATGAAAACCACAAAAACTTCACCTCTACTAACTGGTTCAATATAGAGTGTTTTCCACGATACACAATGTTGTACTAGCTCTCTCTTGATCAGAATATATCACATGGCACTTTAAAAAGCACATTCATAGTATCAGAGCTGGTTAAATGTCTACTAAGCATCAACATACAGCTCATCAAATCTCTAAAATTAAAAAAGTCTCATTTTTTAGCAAGTTGCTAGAGGATACATAAAGCCAGAGCGATATATCAAATTCATTCCCACAAGGCGTAAAAAGAGAATGAGGCCCATGTTTTTGAGACCTTATATACATTCTCAGTTAGGAATTCGTACATTCTCACAAGACAAACTCACACAATCACCATGAGTTTTATTCACATTCTCTCTCACACACACATACACACTGATAAAGAGAGGCCAATTCAAATGACCGTATTTCCACAATATAAGAAGTGCTCCCACATCATCTTTACTACATCTTTTAGCATATCAGAGATTAAATTAGTTCCCAAACTCTGTCCCTGAAAATTGTAGTAGTAGATGTTACCAAAATGAAAATCCCAAAACCACTGGATGAAGATGATGACTAGGAGGCCATCAGGTATGTCAAACCCACATGTATAGGTTTGTCGCAGGTAGCTCAATTTCTAAGAAAATACTCAGACCTTGCCTAACAAATCCCTTGACATGAATTGTTTAATGTAAAAAGAGTTAAATATCTGTTGTATAGTGCTTCCGTAAGAGCACATCATCCTCATGAAACGGTCAATTCAACACACTGAATCAAATTGATATCTCGAGAGACAGTTGAATTTACAACTTCTCTAAAACTGTGCATCACCAAAGGTCAAACAATGCAACCCAATCTAACAGCTGAAATACTTAAACAGTAAAAATAACAAGAAAAAAGAATCACCTCTTTACCTATCAAAATATAAATTTGTCTTGTAAAGGAAATTCTAGTGAAACTAAAAGGAATTCAAACTTAAAACTTGGCATGAACTTTAACTGGTTTCAGAAGCTACCGGCGACTCTTTGCCTAAAATAAGTTAATATGCATTTGAAGGCTTCACAAATCGGCTACTAATCCAGAAATTACAGGATGCTTCAATTGTCAATTCTAGTATTGAACCAATAGTCAGACATGTGGCTGGAGCACATGGACTCAATTGGCATTCACAAGCAAAGTCCACGCAAAAAAGCTATATTTATCTTAACGGGGGACAAAAGAATTAACATGCAATTCAGAAGTTATGCCTTTCAACTTCAGGACAGTTTCTTCAGTAACTTCCCCATGGGATCGCTGTGTTTGCATAGACGATCTTCCCACTCTGATGAGCATTAGTTCTAGGCGACCTAAAGTTAAGGCCCTTCTTGAACTGCCCCGAAAGTGATGCCAGAACAGGGGGTGGGCCACCGCTGTCCTTCAAATGCCGCTTTTGCGAAGGAACTTAGGCCATGATGGTTACAGCAACCCGAAACTTGAAAACTGCAGTCAAGAAAGAACGTGCCCACAATTTCTCTTGAGAAGCAATGAGAGAATAACACTGGCAACTGAGTGGCTCATCACCTAAAACCCACGGACCATAAACTGGACTAGAAGAATCGCCTCGCTTCGCCTCATCCCATTCATGATATACAGCCATACAAAGCAGAGAAGTTAAAGAACAAAAGCGAGAGTAGGTTCGAAAAATTCGCATGTATGGACAGACGTACCGGAGAGGGTTCCGTCACTTGAGCATTGTCTTGTCGCTGCTTTCACGAGACGAATCGGATCGAACATGATCGAAGGTTTATATATTAGAACGGAGAGGGTGAAACGTCAAAGTGCTTCGTCTTCTCTCTCGTGGAAGCAACTTCCCAGAAGTGAAGCGCGAGGACCCCATTGAAGAGAGGACCTTTTTTCTCCGACCGAGGAAATTCTTTTTTTGGGAAACCAGAGAGCGGGAGAATTGACTGCCTTTTTGGGTGTAAAATAAATGGAGAACGATTAGATTTTTGTGATAAGGAAAAAAGAAATTCGACTCAAAAAATTAACAATTTAAAAGAATCCTAATTTTCATCGGTTATATCATTAGGAAAGCAGAGTTGCCGGAGTATATTCTCGTTATCAATCAAGATGTTTAGTCATTGATATTTGTTGGCAATAAAATTATTTTTCATTGGCTCGCTAATTTGAGTGACAAAAACGATTAAATATAGAAAACTAAACTAAAAGCCTCAAATTGATATACCTACGATAAATTTACTTTCCATTAATTTCCGTTGAATACCATTAAATTGCTTAATCGGATGACATGTGACAGTGTATCAATTTAGGATTATCACTCGTTTATCGCAACTGTACCCATTTGTAATTTTTTGGGATATTAATCCAATTTAATATAAACTAACGGATGATAAATTTGTCGTAAATATATCAATTTGGGGTTTAAGGTGGTTAAAAATTAATTTAGTTTAGATTATATTTGCCATAAGCGTATTGGTTTCAGATTTTTAGTGGTCAAAAAATTAATTTAAAGTATATTTATCATAAGTGTATCGATTTGAGATTTTCGTGATATTAACTCTTTAATTTTTTTTAATGATGATTATTTTAAACTCTGTTATAAACTAAATTATTACCATCAACATGAAAAGCACCCAAACTTAAGCGAATTGATTTATGTCGATTATAAAAAGAAACAGCATTAGAATTTATACTAGTATATTGATAAAACAAATTATTCGACTAAAAAATTGTAAGCAAATGAAGGTCAAAATCTTCTGTACTAAAAAGAATAAATGATTTCTCTCCCTTCCTCTCTTATCTGTCCATCATCTTCTTCAATCTTCAGCCATGAGGAGGATTTGAGCTAGTCTTACTCTCAACTCCCTCTCTTATTAATTTTGTTTGTGTTTTTTTTTTTCTTTTTTTTTCTCTTGAACTAGATCTTGGAGTTCTGTTCTTCCGGTCTAATTCTAAATCTGAGAGTTTAAATTCTCATGATTTAGTTCTAGATTGGGAAGCTATCATATTCCGATCTAGATTTGGGAATTTAATGAATATGCTTTTGGGGATTCCATACCCCCAATGTCCTGTCCGTCTATAAGTCATCTACCTCAAACTTCAGTAATGATTGTACGAGCTCTGGTGTCTCATTGAACTATGAAGATTTACTTTTCCAAATATTAGATTTGTGTTGGTTCAACCTATTTTATAATTGTTTTCATAAGGCGATACTGTAGAGGAAGCCAAACGTAGGCATGCACCGCTACCTGGCAATGTCATAGTTATTGGAGAAGAAATTTCCGACGTGTATTCATTCATCATTAATGATGATATGAGATCTAGTGATTGATCACCAATTATTTTTCTTAACAAATCCGTTCTTATGGAACGAGTGTATGCTTACCTTGTTGATGCTTTATTCACCCTAATTATCTTTTTGGATTTAGCTTTATTATATAGTATTTTAGGCTCTGTTTTGCTTCAATTTACTTTACTATAAAATCTTATCACATATCCTTTTGAGAAATGAACACAAATTCTGTCAATAAAAATAAATGCTTTCCAAATAAACATTATCACTATTTCCTTTCAAATACTGTGAAAGATCGAGTTACCAACAATCTTGATTTGCGAGCTAAATTAAAGTCTCTAATCCATCCTCTCAATAGATTAACCACATAAACATTTTCTTTTTATTGATCCAATCTTCAAATGAGACAACCTCTCAAATGATTATTAACTGAGGCGGCGGTCCAATTATTATGTGTAGTCAATTTGACAAATGAAGATACACACCAATTACGAGTTGGTGGTCGGAAAATTACCTATGCGACCGCGAGATTTTCTGCTTTTCAATGGAATTGTTGACAATCTTGCTGGGAGAGCTTAAGTCAAAAGTTATTTTTCTACCTTCTACCAAAAAAGGGAGTTCAGTTCTCTTTGATTTAAATTATTTGCGTGAAATTAGGGTGGAGTTGTCACGGTGACGTACGATTTCGGGTGGCAATGTTGACTTTCTGACTTGTTGGATCGTGAGTGAATAGGGATGAGGGAATTAGAGTCAAAGTTTACACCGTGTTTTTCCACTTGATGGATGAATCGATTTCAAGTCAAAGCTGACGGCTCTGCTTTTCCTGCTTCCTTTGGTCCCACTTACTTAAAACCAAAACCAACTCTTGCACTTCACAAGTCAAAAATAAGGAAAAAGGGGTAGAAATGCTTTATTTACAGGATAAAAGGCACAAAAAAAAAAAGATACAAACTATACCCAATATGACACATTTACATTAAAAAAATTTGTGACATTGAAACTTATAAATTGATAACTGTTTGACATATATTTATCCCGAACCTAGACTTGTGTAGCACAAAAATTCATATATCTATTTAAGTGTAGAAAATCATATCGATTCTTACTATTTTTATAAATATATATTTCCTTTTTCATAGAGTTTGGTATTGATTATTTGAAACGTCATATAACATTCGATTTTGATGCATAGAATCATTCGAAAAATATTTCATAGTTTTATGGTATTGAACTTATATTTCTTCTTGATAATATTAGTGATATGCGATTGTCATGGTATTCCAATCTCAGCAGATTTTTAATTTGGAACAGCATCATTGGAAATTATTTAATATTATTACAACAGGTCGATGCAGGACCCTTCTTTATTTTTATTTTTTAATATATTCAATAATTGACTCGCAAATAATTGATTAATAAGTCTCCTTCACAAGATTAGAACCGACAAAGAAGTTTTGGCTGTGGAGTTCAAGACTCCAATTGTCCTTAGTGCCACGTGACAAATCCCTTTCTTTATTTTCGTTCTTTATTTTTTTAAAGATTTCATGGTACATATAAATTAACGTTGATGGAAGCATACAGTCAAATCATCTCAATTTGTTTTCTTTTTAATCTAAAAATATTACAACTTTCACAACATTAACTCTTAATACGTTGATTCTCGTAAGCTTTTTTAAAGCTTGAATAATATCATAAATTAGCTTTTGCTCATTCAAGAAAAGTTGCTTTTTCAATTACGGGCAATCGAAAGTCATGCATGCGAAAGTAGCAATCAAGTCAACTATCAAATCCGCAGTGTGTATGGGCAATTGTATAAATGCCCTAAATCTGTTGGATCACGAAAAAAAAGAAAATCTCGATTTTGTCGAGAATCTTTGAATTTGCGAGGTGCGTTATTTTATGCAAGAGGTACGATTGCACTAGGATACCCCGTTTTCACGACGGTGGATCCGTCCTCGTTGTCATGATTAAAGTAGAGAGAATTCCCGGTAGCTTTTTTTCTTGTTTTTGACAAGTCCAGCTTGAGAGGTTATATAAATCCAAAAGTAATTATTAAAAAGACGAAGAAGGATTTGACTTACCTCGCGCACGTTTGACTTTCCTCGGCGAGTTCTTCGTTATCAACGATTCCAAACGAGGCATCAGTAAATGAGTACAGTTAGGTCTTCTTTGACCAGAAAATATATTATAATAGACGTATGCTACTCTATGTATAATCTATATTGACGAAGGGGATCTTATCAAATCTACAAATATCCTTAATACGCCTAATCATTGGGGCGTTAAACTGAGATCTGCTATAGTAAGTGTTACTCATATTTCAAGCGTTATTATTAAGAGTACGATACTTAAATTTCGATTTGATTTGTAATTACTTGGCATCGATAGAGACCTCAAGATTTGAGGTTAGCGACCCTATTGCTTTTGTTTGCAATCCTAAACTCTCTTCACGCATGGCAACAATGCCCAAGAGTAAAGTCGAAGGCTGCTCATGGCATCCCCTAGTATGAAACCATTGCCCATTACGTCTATTGGTAATTAGTAATTTTCTCAATTATATATCTTCGCACCTCATGTCAAAGTACATAAAATATTCGACTTTCAGGTTCTTGAGCTTCTGTCATTTATGATAATTACAAAACCTACGGAGTGCATGTTGACCAAGCCCCCACGCAGCATTAGAGTCATCGGGGTTTACTCATTCACATTTGGGGGTGCTGTGGTGACGGATTCACTCAAAATGAGTGATGCTTATATGGTCAAACCGAATATTCATATTGCTTTACATTAAAGTTCGGGAGATCGTCGATGTTGTCAATCTTTTTCACTCTATTATTAATTAGAAAGGCAAAAAAAAAAAATCCTGCCAAGTGCACAAAATTTTATGAGCATTTTCCTCGGTTTTCATCGAGGTATCAATAGCGCAATTGTTTTATGTAAATAGTACTCTTGAAAATTGAAGTCAGGACATGTGTACACACAAGCGATGATTAACATGGGCGCGCACATGCGCCTTGATCTTACGAGTGCCTAGATTCAAAAGGAAAATTTACACCGTTGCGGTTTATTATATAATTCCTTTTTTATCTTCTTGTTCATTAGCATGTGTACACAATAATAGTAAATCTAACACCAATGGAGAAGGTTTTTCCCCTCCAATATCGCCCTCTTAGCAAATGCCTCCTTTTGTAAAGGGTCATTCTAGCAATACTAAATCTGATTTTTAAAACTAATATTATGCAGGATAATTTAAAATGAATATAAGAGGAAATGAACCATCTTCAAATTTCCTGCAATTAATTAATATATATATGTCAACACTATCATTCTTCTTAAGAACTTCCTTTTCATCATGAGTGGGTCTTTAAGTGGGAAACACGCAAATGTCCAAATCACTAGTAGAAATCCAGCAAAGTCACCATCCACCACAATCAATTTTAGAACCTCCTTCTCCTTTCTTTTTCACCTTTTTAGCACTGTGCACTCTCACCTAAACTCCACTTTGCTTTCCTTTTTTCTTAACCGAGGCCATCAAATTCAAACCCATCATCTCCTCCTCCTCCCCTTCTGTTAATGCCAAGTGAACTCGGGGGAAAAAGGTGAGAAGCATTAGAGCGTTACTTAGGTTTTTCTCACTAAAATTTAATAACAAAAAATATTATGACAAATTTGAAGAATTAGAGAAAGTGATATAAGACTCTAGACATCAACATTTTGATATTTTGACATGTTTTAAGCGTTTCGAGTTAAATGAAAGTCAAAAGTGCTAGTTTAATAATGCAAAAACTAAAAATTGAAAGGAAAATCGCTTGTGACAGGCCTAAAATGATGAAGATTGTGAGAATTTCAAAAAATTAAATTTTATGTGTTTTTTCTGAAATTAATAACTAGTCCATTGGCACGCGCTACTTTTGCTTGTGAAGCTTGGGGGGTTATATAAACAAGTGTGATTGGAATGAGAAGTTATCGAAAATTTAATTATATCTTTTTATTTATTAATGGGAAGATAATTTGGAAAAGCCACTAACAGTAAGACAAAATGCATATTTATTGCAGGATAATTTAGAAGTCAGGAACAGTGAGACAAAATACACTTTACGCTTAGAGAGATAGATTTAGATACTTGAATGTCAAAAAGAAAAAAAAAAAAAAAAAAAAAAAAAAGAGAAAAGAAAAACAGTACTCAGGAAAACGTGTCCACGCAAGCTATTTTCCAATGGCAGATGGTATTGTATTGTGAAGGAAATATTACAGAGGGTGGTGAATACAATAAGTAGTATTTCTTTATAAGCATGGACCATCTGACAAAAGGTTGAAAAACTATCCACCCTTTTCAACAGTTTCTCTCTCTCTCTCTCTCTCCAGTGTCCCTTGTCTCCATCTCTGTGCGTTGCTGCTGTGCTGCCTTTAAATGGAGACCTGTGCTTCAGCTTCAAGATTCACTGATTTTGCTCTCTAAATTCTCTGTCCTCAAAACTCCCATATAGCCAGATTTGAGTTTTTGGAGCCTTTGGAGTTTTTGGGCAATCCCGAGACAAACTCCATCTCCCCTTTTAAGCTTTTCGCTCTCAACCCTTTTCACCATCTAGTGAATCCCCCAAAAGCCTAAAGAAAAAAGAAACAAGAAACAGAAAGATCAGCTCATCTTTTTCCTCTCTGTTCTCAGTTCTCACTCTATCTACCACTCCCTCTCTCTCTATCTCCTTGTCATCTTGTGCTGGGGTGTGTGGTATGGAAGTAAGTCTCCATCATTTGACTCCCGTTATCCGTCTCTTTGTCACCAAGTTCTGTTTTGGCTTTTGGGTCTGAAGTTTCTTTTCTGTTGTGTTCGGTGCAACAACGAAGGAGAGTTATTACAAGAAGAGTGGACAGATTCCGGCGTTTGGGAACTGGGACTACTCGAACGATCTTCCCATCACTCAGTACTTCGACTGCGCCAGACAAGCCGGCCTGGTCCGCTCTCATTGCTCCTCTTCTTCATCCGGCGAATGTGGTCGTCCGCAGCCGCGCGCCAGTGCTGGTTTGTCTGAAGAGAGGCATCAACATCGCCGTCGTCATCCTACCGCTGCTCCTCTTGGCGTCCCTCCTGGAAAGGTTGGTTCGCCTTCGGTTTTGTCGAGAATATTTCAAGATTAGGTCATGTTACGGAGAGATCGGAAACCTTAACAATGGCGTGCCTGTGCTGTGCTGTTCTTTTTGTTAATGTGGGATCTGTCTCTCCAGCAGACAAGAGTTAGGGAAAGGCGACTCGCGCATGTCAAGGAGCCCAAAAAGCAATCTAGAACGTGCGACGGTGACGTGTCAGAACCGCCAAAGGGACAGCGCTACGTGTCAGTGACTGGCTACGAGAAAAGCAAGGTTGTCAATAAAATGCAAGAAGACGACGCCGGTTCGGTCCCCTATCCTCCAATGTCCCCACGAAGACGAGCCCCGAAGCCTGTCGATGAAGATCTCTACAAAATATCGCCCGACCTGCTTCGCACCACCAAGAGGGTTAGTCTCTCTCTCTCTCTCCCTCCCTCCCTTGTAAATCACCTCCAATTTGTACGGTTGATCTATTTACGAAGACTGACGCATTGATGAATGCTTTGACACCCTTTTAACTCGCGTTGATTCAGAAGAAGATGCTGGGATTCATCTCAAGGTGTCTGGCTCCAGCTTGCACAGCTTAAGCTCATTGTCCAGGTCCAGTGCTAGTGAGAACTCAAAAATGTTCACGCTTAAAAGTTTTCTTTTGTTATGGTATTGTTTTTTGCCGAAAATGTGTGGAAAGAATTGATATTATATATATAGAGTATAGATCGAGGAGGTAGAAGTACATTTCTGGATTCCAAGATGGCCACACTCCAGCCTTGCGATCAACCTTAATGTGCTCATTTAGGAGCTTTACGATTGGATGGTAGTGATATGATGAATTTGAAATTCAGTCACTGAGGAAGCAAACAGATTGAAATAGACGAGTTGAATCGCTTAATGAGCAGACTTTATTTTGCTACCGTCTGATGCACTTAAATAAGCATGGAATAGTTCGAACTCAGGTCGAATTGAAATTGTCGATCTGGTTCTGTTCGACTAGGGAGAACTTTCCCAAGTTCGATTTATGAACTGAATGGGATCGAAACTTCGAAGCAGGACGACTTGTTATTGGAACTGCAGCTGGTATCATTCGAACCGCAATTCCTTCTCTTCCAACTTATTCAGCAACTCTGGAGCTTCACTTTGGTTACACGCCCTTATTTGCATCCAAAGAAAACGATAAATTCTCGTAGCAGCTTTGGATGTTGACACAATGCATGCGACACTGAGTAAGATGTTGAACGTCACGATATCAAAGATGACAATTCTCGTGCTTGATGCATCCCAAAAATACCAACTCATTCCAAGCTGCCGATGATCTTTTGCAAAGGCCATTGAGTGAAAAGTAAAGTAGCGATCACCGATCATAAGCAATCATGTCCCGGGAGTAGATTCACTACAGCTAGAAGAATTTCAATGTTGGAAAAACAAGCGATGTATGCTTTTCCGGAAAAAAACTATACTTTGGGACTCTCATTAAGACACTCGTGATCTTGCAGTTATCTGTTGATCAGTGTAAAGTATGCTTCCGTTAATCAACGGGACATTTGCAAAGAAATTAGTCTTCTTTATTCTTGAGTTCATCACTCATCTACTATCGTTCATGCTTCTGTGATCGTTCTTTTGCAAAATCAATCCCCCAGATATGTTGAAGGTTTCGTTCGCTGGGCATTGTTCCACGTCGCACCATCTTTGCTGGGCGAACTGCTTGACCCATCAAATTGTCCTGATGCGCATCCACATTGAATGAAGGCTTATTCATCAGTTAATTTGGAGGTATTTCATCTTGGATTATCCTTCATACACATCTTTTTAGTTCAAGTAGTCGGACAGGTAAACAATGGACAGAAGGATATTGAAGACATAAAGCCTTTAGACATGTTTGCTGACTACTTTGTATTTGCATGACTATTGACCTTTTGAATTTAGGGAAATTATTGAGCATCTTTGGTGACTCAAAAGAATTTGTTCAGGGGACTTGTGTTAAAATCCATTGGATTTGCTTATCGTCGAAAGATAATTAAAAAAAAAATGACAAGTCACCAAGTCAAGCGCCTCTTCATTTCAATCCTTTTTAGCATGTCAAGTACCTGTTGATGATCAAGTGAATAGATACTGTTTACCATGCAAAAAGGGAAAAAAAAAAAAAAAACAAAAGAAAGAAAGATAAGAAGCTCAATACAAGAAACTGGTATAGGCAAGAAAGAGAGAACTTTAAAATTGCGTGTTATACTGTATAGTTTTCAAGATTCATCTCTCGAGTCAGTGTCATCACTAGGATAACAGTAAAACTTCCCTTCCCTCTCACCAGACTCAATGAGCTTTGCGACGACTTCCCGCATTGTTGGGCGATCCGATGGAGACATGCTTGTGCAACGCAGAGCGATCTTCAAGACCGTGATCATGTGGGACACAGTGCTCTCGTCCTGTAAGTCCACTCGCACATCAAGCACTCCGGGAGATAACGAGTGGTCCTGGATGTAATTTCGCACCCAAGTCACGAGGTCACCGCCTTGGTCCAGGGGTTGCACCGGAGTCTTTCCCGTCAGCAGCTCCAGCAAGACGACTCCATAGCTATAGATGTCGCACTTCTCGGAAACTTTCATGGTGTATGCATACTCTGCCATCACAAGGTCAAGAACATTGTGAGAGTCCTAGATCTCTCAAACGGTGTTTTAGAATATGACTTGAAGGCGGATTGCTGATTGATAACCAAATTATCCGTGTCATTTGAGACGGCTCGTGCATTCTGAAATGAGATTTCTTTTGTTTTTTTTTTTTTTTTTTTTTTGGGGGGGAGGGTTTGGTTCCTATTGATACTCACCAGGGGCGATGTAGCCATAAGAGCCCGCCACTGCCGACATGGATTTGGATTGTGGCATGTCGATAACTTTGGCCAATCCGAAATCTCCTACATGGGCTTCAAACTTGTCGTCTAACAGGATGTTGTTTGATTTGATGTCCCGGTGGAAAATCCGAGGCACACAGTCGTGGTGCAGGTATGCGAGCCCCTCTGCAGCTCCGAGAGCAATAAAGAAACGCCTTGGCCAGTCGAGATTGTAGGCCGACCCGTGCAGCGATTCCCCTAAGCTTCCCCTTGCCATGTACTCGTAAAGGAGGAGATTCGAGCCCTGATGACGATAGAAGCCGTATAGCCTCACAATATTTCGGTGCCTGATCTTCCCGAGAGTCAGTATTTCTGCACGGAAGCTGTTGTCCACACTGTTTCCCTCTCTGTTGGACGCTAGCTTCTTGACGGCAACGGTATTGCCGGTCGGCAACACTGCTCTAAACACCGTCCCACAAGCTCCCCTCCCAATGGCGAAGCTATCACTGAAGTTATCAGTTGCCGTGACCAAGTCTTCTAAAGTGAAACCTTCCTTCGGGGAGAAGTAGATGTCGGAGACTGGTGAAGAACCCGGGTTTTCTTGCAAAGGCGCAACGGTCTCAACTGGCCTTCTCATGAAATACAGGACAACTAGGATTAAAATGAAAGAAACCCCACCAATCGCAGCTGCTACTATGGTGACAACTTTAGCTAATTTTGAACTTTGGCTGTTTGTCCCTGGGAGTAAAGAAGGCGAAGATGGAGAGGCGTTGCAATTGCCTAGGGGTCCGCCACACAGCCCTTCGTTCCCAAGAAAGCTACCCACAGCCATTTTATCAAGCGGCGACGAAGGAGGCAAGGGCCCAGATAAGACATTGTATGAGAAGTTACAGCCTAGTAAGCTCTTGAGATTCTGAAAGGAGCCGGGGATCGAACCGGTCAAGCGGTTATTGTTGAGTAGGAGATACTCCAGGAGAACAAGATTCCCAAGCTTAGGCGGCATTTCTCCTGACAGGTTATTGTAGCTCAGATTCAGGGCAATCTGCAAGCTCGAGAGCGCTCCAAGCTCAGCTGGTATAGCCCCGGAGAACCAATTCCCCCCCATCTCTAGCTCGGTCAATCGGGTCAGGTTCCCAAGCGTGACGGGTAGGGTGCCCGAGAGCCTGTTATCGGAAAGCTTGAGAAGCTCCAATTGGGAAAGGTTTCCGACCTCACTTGGCAAAGCACCCATGAAATCATTGCGGCTCAGATCCAGCCGTTGAAGCCTCCTACACATGAAGATCTCGGGCGGAATCTGCCCGGTAAGCAAGTTTGAGGAGACGTTGAAAGTCACCAATTGAGAAAGATTACCAATCTCTCTCGGCAACTCTGACACAAAGTAATTATTGGAAAGGTGAAGCCTTTGCAGTGCTTTGCATTTTCCAATTTGTGGAGGTATGGGACCACTGAACTTATTCTGATTCAATTCGACAGTAGAAAGGTTCACCAGGCTGCACAAATCTGGTGGAAGAGTGCCTTGCAAGTTATTTCCGAAGAGCCGAAGCTGCGCGAGGGACTTGCAGCTCGAGATCCCCCTTGGAATATTCCCCGTGAGCATGTTCGACCCCAAGTTCAGCAAAAAAAGATTGGAATTCATGCACAGATACCGGGGAATTTTCCCCGTTAGCAAGTTCTGCGATAAGTCAACCACCCAGAGATTGCTATAAACACCGAGCCCTGGAGGAATGATGCCACTTAGCGAGTTGTTAAAGAGTTGCAATGTGTAAAGCCCTGTCAGATACTGAAACCCCAAAGGGATGCGACCGGTAAGATTGTTGATGGAAAGATCGAGCTCCGTTAGGTTCTTCAAGCCAGCAAGCTCGTTGGGGATGTTACCTGTTAAATGGTTCTGGAAAAGGTGAAGCAATTTCAAGCCCGATATATTCCCAAACTCAATCGGTATCTCCCCTGTTAGGAAATTCTCCGAGAAATCTATTTCTGTAGCTAAAGAAAGGTTGCCAATTTCTCTTGGTATCGTTCCGTTTAACTGATTCCAGTAAACATACAGTTTCTTCAGAGACATCAGGTTGCCAAGCTCTTTTGGTATTCCGCCCACAAGATTGTTCTTGTAGAGGGCAAGTGTCCCTAAACTTGTACAGTTTCCGATCTCTTTAGGCACCACCCCAGAAAGCTGGTTATCCCAAAGAATCAAGTCGGTCAAGTTCTGGAGCATTCCGAGTTCAATTGGAATGTTCCCTGTTAACTTGTTCTGTGCGAGACCGAGAAACTGTAAACTGTCGCACCCACCTAATTCTGAAGGCAAACTTCCCGAAATCAAATTCTGTCCAGTGCGGAAAGCCCTCAGGTTCTTCAGATTCCCAAGAGTACGGGGCAGCGATCCAGTGATGTTGTTCGAGTATGCAAACAGTTCGGTCAGCAAGGAAAGGTTTCCAAGCCCCTCAGGAAAAGGCCCGGAAATCTTGTTGTTGCATATGTTCAAGGTTGTCAGAGACCGTAGTGTGCACAATTCCACTGGTATTTCCCCTTCAAACTGATTATTGTTCAATTTGATGACCTCTAGACCCGAACAGTCGCCTATTTCCCTCGGTATATTTCCAGACAACTTATTGAAAGAGAGATCAAGATAGGTCAGGCCAACCAGTTTGCCAATACTAGGAGATAAAGATCCGGAGAGATTCATCGAGCTCAAGTTGAGAGAGTACACGACTGGATCATAGTAACCATACGAGCAATTCACGCCATTCCATCCACAAGGAGTTGGGTCACTGGCATTCCAGCTATCAAGACGATGGAATTGATCAATGAAGCTCTGCTTTATTTCAAACAGGTATTGACCTTCCTCATTAAGCCCCCGACACTGATGAACCAGAAAAGCAGCCACAACATAGTTAATGGCCAAGAACACCCATTTCAATCTCTCCATATTCCAAACCATCACAATCACTCAACCATGAAAAAGTCCCCTCTATATGTTGCATTTAAAACAGGGTCAGATAGAATATTTCCTCTCAAGCTTCTGTTCTTGAATATGATTCAGTTTCACATAAGCCGAGTGTCTGAATGTTCAATAGACTCATACCCCGACTTGAAATGCAGGCGCGGCAAGAATTAAAATAAACAAAACTCTCATACAGAGGATTTTGGGTGAAAAATATGAGGAGGAAGAAGAAGATGAGGAAGAAAGGCCTCACGTACCTCCTTTTTACTTCATGAGAGACACCAAAAACTATTGAAAGGAGAATCTTTCTTTCCTGGTCATCGGCAAAACATTTGACCAAGGAAAAATCGTTTTAATCAAGGAAGAGTCACGTTATGAATGTAAGCAAACGGGTTTACTATTCGCCCTTGGTCTTCCCGTCAACTTCGAAGTGCAATGAAGATGGAAAACCCCTTCTCGTGATTATTATCATCAAGAAAGCAGGAACACAGAAACCGAATAGCTCAAAAGGTGAAGTTTTTCTTTGAGCTTTGGGTGAACATGAAGGATGGTTAACCTTCACGAGAGAGAGAGAAAGAGAGATTGTCATGGCCGACAAAGCATGCTTTCTCAACGCTCACTCCATCTTTCAGAAGGATATATAGTATAATGCTTTGATAATACTGCAAGAGACCCACCACGTCTCATTTCTATTTAGTGCCCCAATACAGGTCAATAAGAAAGCGAGTACGGAGGTCTGTTTCTTAATCCTATTTTCCTGCTACAGCTCCCTATACAATATTCTTCCCAATTTGATGACGTGATGTTTACTCTTGAATAATAATTTGCATAATTCAAAATACTCAATCATCTCACGAATTAAATTTTTGCTCAGAGTCAAAATCCCAATAAGTAGACTCGTACGGGAAATCCAAAAAAGACTTATCAAGTTCATTTATTAATAGAGGAAGTACACGTATTACCAAAATAACCTACCTTAAAAAGTAAAAAAGAAATTGCATTTTTCAAAGCATGTTTTACCAAGTTCTGAAAACGTACACCGGACACAATTTCTAATGTATTCCCTCTTGAAATGGTTAATTCCAGGCATATGTATGATGGCATTGAGTTCTATTATGAGATCCAAGATGCACTTAGAATTTGCCAATAGTTAAAGTTGATGTACTTGGCAGGGTAGACTTCGATAGGAGTGGGGTCAACGCTCAAGAAGGGGTGATGGTACGTTCAAAGTTGGCCTTACCTGTCAGTGCTTATCTTAATCAATCTGCCAAATAGGATTCTAAAGATGAAGTTGGGTTTTGTCAGATGGATTAGCAACAATAGCTTTATTGGCACGCTACTTTTAAGTTGTGACGTTGGCATGATCAAGAGCCTGTTAGGTATAATTTTCTCTAAGCTTTTTTCGATCATGAAAGGTATGTTGCGGCTTTGGTAAAATGTGCGACGAGCTCTCTATACATGTCGCAATCTTTTAGTCTTGATAGCTTATTGCAGCTTTTATGAAACCAAAAATAGTAGCAAATATTTGAGTTACAACACTTACAACATGTTTAGTTGCAGTAGTGGCTATCATGTTTAGTTGCAGTAGTGGCTATTACATTACGGGCCTAATAGAGTTGACTACATATTGCAGTGTTTGCTTATCGTAATAGGTACAGTGTATTTTCCATTACAACAATTGTTGAAACCTTTGTGGCAAAAACGGTAATAACTATATAGTTAGACTATAACGGTTATTCCAACAATACCTTCTTTTTTTTCACGCACACTAGATCAATGCTGGATTATTTATTATAATTAAAGTAAATTAATTTATAACTAAAATAATTTATAGAATATATGTCATGATACATCAACTGTAATTATCTTGACTTTAATCATATATTCTATGATTAAAAAATTGAATATCAAATAAAAAAATTGATTTGATAGTATTTAGATAATCTCAGTAATACATAATTATTTAGTATGATCAAAGTCACATAATATAGCATACTATCAGTTGCTCCCCATTAGGTCTGCTTATGTAAATTTTCATAACTTAATATTATGTAATTTAATGCTCAAATTGTGACATTATTATTATCTCAATCATATTGTTAATTATGGAATATATAATGTTCACTTTTATATAATCACATATAAATTCTAAATCATAATTAATTATTAGGTGATAGATAGAAATTTATTTATTGACTTGTGATATCTTGATGATAACTCATGATTGGCTATTAAATTGATAGTTACTAAATTGTAATCCTCATTTTAGACATAATCATATTTACTTGCTTAACTTTCAATTGTAACAATAATTTTTTAATCCTGATTGACTATTAAGGTGATAATTATATATATTCTCTTTCTCAGATTTTTGGGATATTTTTTAAATTCTGTCAGCCCATATTACATAATATAGTAGGTATCACAATGCTTAAACCAAAAAATGCAATAGATATTAAAGTTTTATTACGCCACAAAAAGATGACTAGTACATTACGGTTTTATACATAAGTACAAACCTACATTCATCTATGAAATGACTGGAAGTCGATAAAAACAAGAATATATTTTTTTCCTAGTCCTGTTTGTGGAAATTATTGCCACTGTTTATTTATACAACAAATAAGATTTTAATAGCCATTGCATGTGGTTGTATTGCACAACTTCCCAAATCTAAACAAATTATGCCTACTGATTATCTGCTTCTAAACCCTTTTAGTTGGAGAACAAGCCTTTAGAAATTATTCAAGCTCAGTCATAATCTTCCTCAAGTCCATCCTGTCCCATGAATAACATCTATCATAAAATTGAAAAGCTAGTCAAATGAGATGTTGCCACACAATAGTTCTACATTTTTATTTGGATATGTATTTGAGTAAATATGTCGGCAATCTTTCTAATCATGCTTTGAAATACGTCAACGGTTTATCTAAGAAAGAAACAAGGTTAAGAATTAAGATATTCGACATCTTGAATCTATGGAAATGATTGTACAAACGGTAGCACTAGGCCCGGTATCCTTAAAAAACCTTAAACTTTTCAATTTTTATAAAGGAAGTCCTGAACTTCCAACTTTATGAAGGAGGACCGTGAACTTTCGATTTTGTATTAAAAAAAGTCTTTGGACAGTCAAATTCCCTAAGAAATTTCAGTTTCACCCCCTCTTTTCAGTTCTTGTTTTCTCAATTTTTTTCTTGCTGTAAGGATCAAAACTCTATGTTTAGTTGAAGTCTTTTCTGAAGTCTATGTCTACGTACGATCTTGCCTTAGGTATCGCACTAGTAGAACGGTTGAAGAAAGTTCTACAAATAAAAAAGATTGGAAAAACAAACGAAAAATAGGAGTAGTAAAACTGGAGTTTCTATAGAAATCGGAAACTTTTTTTATTTTATTTTATAGAAAGCGAAAAGTTTAAGGTTTTTCTAGGATATTAGGCCAATAAAAATATTCCGCCATAAGATATAAGTGAAAGGAAGAATCGTAAACATCTAGTATAGAAAATTATAATTTTTGTGGCAATACGATGCAACTAAGGGATGGATAAATATAAATTTGACAATAATTCAGAATGAGATGGTTCGCTTTGACAGTTAAGAGTAGCTAACCCGTCCGTTGCCACAATAAAGATTCACAAACATGTATGTAGACACACAAGATCACATGCACAATTATAGAAAGAAATCTCCCTTTTTCGTATTCTATAAAATATACAAAAAGATATTTGATATATTGAAAAGATTAAATAAAAACTTTACTAACCTTAGGTGACACCGAAACCTGAAAATAACCTAAACAGTAAAAATTCAAAAAAAATAAACAAAAAATAAACAAAAGTATAAGATAACATGAAAAAATGACATAATAATAAACAATTGTCCCCTACTCAAACGATGGATTTGAGGTCCAAAAAGCCATTTCAAATGAGGTGTCCAGTCTGGTCAAAGTGTAGTGCTCGGAGTGAGCTTTCTAGTTTGGTATCATTCGCTCAATAATTCTTTCTGGACCAAAAGTTATGATCATTTCAAGCGCGTCGCACAGATTGCTGTTCTGGACATGCCAAAAACCATTTGGAATGAGGTGCCCAGTTTGGTCAAAGTGTTAGTGCTCGACGGGAGCTTTCTAGTTTGGTATCATTTGCCCTGGAACCCTTTCCGGACCAAAAGTCATGATCAATTCCTTGCGCGTCGTACGGATTGCTGTCCTAGACACGCCCCTTGGATATGTGTTCGTCCAAATGCTAGAAAGCCACCAGCAACCGGGAGTCCGCGTCACAATATCACCACTCAGGAAAGCAGCTAAAAGAGACTAGTATATTACCAAATTCACCTTGGCTTTTGTCACGGATGACGACCTCACACATCAAGGAAGTTCATTCCCCTTAAAATCCCCCACTTACATTATTATTTACCAACGCAACATCACATTTTGCTTGTCTTACATCCATTTGCATTGTCATGATAATTTATGTGCATGTAGACCTAATTAAAAGCTATTTGGATTAAAGAAGAAAGATAACTTCGGAGCTGTCTTTTGGCGTACTAGGATAGTGACTGTCACTACAAAAAGGGGCCTCAATGTTGTTTAGTCTTGTAAGAAACTCTCTAAGGTTAGGAAAACTAATCATACATTTCTCAGTTTGGATTCCTCAGTGGCATTTCAGTCTCAAATTGTTCTGCAATCCTCTTTTAATTAAGATAACTCAGACTGCTATCATCCTTTATCAAATGAAAGAGACCACATGTACCACTATATACACACACACAAAAAGAATAAACTTTTAATGTGTAAACTATTCTAACGAGTGAATTTGGAGTAACTTTAAACGCCAGTGTTTAGTTCTTGTCAAATTTGTGGTGTTCATGTAAAAGTCTAATTTCAAATTGTGAAAGCTAAAGAACAAATTTAAGAAAAAGAAGAGAGTCGCATCCATCTTCGTTTTGATCATAAGGTGAATCTCCCGGATCATTTGGACAAAGAAACAGGGAAGAGAATTTACTACAAAGTCCAAGCCAACATAGTGATAGAACAAGTCAAAGATGACTATGAATCCACTCAAACCGACCCGAAGGATCTAAAAATGATTCACGCCTTGAAAATAAAGAGTTTGGTTGAGTGGAGACCTTCGAGTCGGAAGAGCCATCCACATTGCTTCCATGGACCCACCCATGTCATGGGATACAACTCCCTAAGGTGGGATTTTGCTCCAAGAGTTGAAAATTATTGGTATTGTGGGTTAGGAGTATCTTTGCCTTTCCCCCGCCCTTCACGTTCCCCCCCTTTTCTTTACTATGATCTAATTATTTTTTCATTCTTGGATCGGAATTTTGTTATGCGACGGCTTGATTGTGTGGCTTTGACATTTTGGTTTCGTGACTAGTGATGATGATATGGAAGAATAAGTTGATGACTCCTGCTCGTGCAATCATGTGATCCACAAGGCTGAGGATGTGTCCGATTCCAAGACATTTATGGTGCGCCTATGGCTCCATATGTCGTGAATTTGGGCAAAATGATAAGAACATGAGTCCTTGATGGGTACTTCAAATGTGTCCTGTTTGTATGAATGATCATCTGGAAATTGTCCCGTCACATTATAATTCGGTTTAATTACTTTATAATAAGCAATGTTCTTTCGATTCCTAAGGTTACTTTAAGAAATTCTATTGGAAAGCCTCGCTATGTTTGATTGAAAGGATCACTTGCGTTTTCAAAGTTGTTAATCAGAGTTCACGATCAAAGAAAGCTAATATAGTTTGAGATGTCAGGTAAAGGAAGCTAATGTTGTATTCGATTTAGATACAATGTGTCATGCCTGAACGGTCGGTCAAGGTAGCAAACTCATTGTCTGATCCGCCAGTTCATCGTAATTTATATATGTGGTTTGTTTGTGGCCTGCACTGATTATTCTCAAAATGGGAAGTCAAAGGACAAGGGCGCCATCTTAGCCATAACACGATCGCGGCCTTTTATAGCTTGATGTTTTCGAAAATGAGTCAGGAGCAACCCTAGAATCTCAATAAAATCAAACTAATCAAGAATATGTCTGGGAGAAGAGAGAGAGAAGAGTCATGTAATCTACTCAACAAGGCAATGTCATCATAAAACACGATAATGCATTCGTTTGAGGTACTGAAGTATATGATATAGCAAAGTCATGACGGGTATATGTTCCTCTAGGACCCAACTCTTAAGACTATCATATAGGATATAAGCTTTTTTCTCGGAAGTACAGTAATTCATTCCCAATACCAAGCCAGAGATGGGAGTATAAAAAACAGCAGTCTCTCTCTCTCTCTCTATACAAGAAAAGAGCTATATACAGTCATAAACATAACGTGGAAAAACTCTTCATTACGCACACTCAAAACAGGGCGATCTTACAAGAAGAAAAGTTAAAGAAAAAGCATCGTTCAGGCACCTTTCTGTGGCAGTGTTTCAAATGCAGAGACAGTGTTTTCGAACTTGATTCGATGAAGAGGTGCACCGCTTTGCTTAATGGCACAAGCTGTTTTGTCTTCAAGCGGACACCGTGCTTTCAACATGGAGAACACATGATTGTTTAACCTCCTAGCTTTCTTCAGAGCTTCCAAAAGCGCCTCCCAACCCTGTTCAAAGAAGAGTTCGAGTACATTAAAATATGAAACATATTGGAACAAAAAGTATAAGCCAAGTTCATTCGGTTGATCAATAGAGCACATCAAGCACATTCCACTGCAGCGGTCCATACACTGTTGAGCCACTATATGACAAGAAAAAGAAGACAAACCAATTCCTATCACCTAACATGAGAAGAAATTTAAAATATAGACTGCTTCCTTCACATGAGTCGTTATATGCCATTTTTTGCCTCATACTACATGAAACCCTTGAATATTTAGGTCAGAGGAGTCTCTTGAACTGTGTATCCTGGTCAGGGAAGATTTTATGATGAAATTTCCCCTATGTTTTACCTGCAAGGAAGGAGGATTCTTGTATGCGTGCGACACTCCCTCTACCTCAGCAACATTGAGGACCTGATATGAAAAATCGAATAGCTCAAAGTGCAGCTGCTGCCCAAGCAAGTACATAATAGTACAACCACCCCAGGCAACTGAATCGCCCAATACTTCATGGCTCGGTGAGGGCATTTGAACAGACTCCTCCACATACCCCTATATTTGAAGAATTAAGAGAACATTCAGCATGAAGGTGGTCAAGGTTTTTCAATAAGTACACCAATAGATCTCCACCCGAGCAACCGTTTTCACTATGCTTTCAGAGTACTAATTGCATAATGACCTGGCCACCAACATAGCAGGAACAGCATTTGCCCTGAGGTAGGCACATATTACAGCAAATCCAAAGAGGTAAAAGAAATTTTCAGATGTTGACCCATCCATTCAAGGTGGCCAACATCCACAAGAAAAATTACTGGATGCTTCACTATTGAAACAACCAAGAAGTAGAGTCCATCCCAAAAGAAGAAAAAATTGGATTGACGATGTATTTATAGCCAAACAAATCCCCACAGAACCCTGACGAATGAAATTGGATTAGCCTTCTACAACCCACTAACATCAAGATATTTTTGAGTTGTGGCTGTGACAGAACTAACAGGAAAAATAATATGCCGACATCGACTCACAATTTGGAGGCCACTGTAGATGCGGTAGAAGTCCTTTGAGGTTGTAATGTCAATAAAACCTGTCTTGGGTGTAGCACTCCATTTACTGCAATATTTATCTAGCGCAGCACTTGTAAAAGCAAGGGCATACTCCAAAATACTTCCTGTATTTATGTTAGCCTTGTACAGTAAATCTGCAATTAAAATGAGAAGTCAGTCATGCATCTGTAATGCCAATTAATCAGAAATTACAGAAGAATGATGGCATCATCAAGGGAAGTTATTTTCCTGTTCTCCTCCACGTTGACTGTTGATGCAAAAGTGTAGTTGATTTTATTCAAAGGTAGAAGTATAAAGAAGTATAGCAAAGGAAGAAAGTCTTTTTGATGTAAACTAACTCCAAGTGATCTGGGCATTGAGATTTTTAACTTTAGTTTGTACTTTAACATAGGAATTTCTTATCTGTACGAGGAAATGAAAGTTACAAGGGTGCTCCCTCATAGATTTGAGCAACTGAACCATTATGGCAAAGAAAAGTTTTATTCAAAGGAAGGTACCTGTACCCGAAACCGACATTGGTGGGTAGGTAGAATTAGCAGTCAGAATCATTAGGTCTTCAAATCGATCATTCAGTAAAGCTATTAATATAAAAAGGGGCAACACATTGATACATCTAGTAAATTTTCCTGGAAATTATCTCTAAATCAAGCTTAAGGGAGTTTATGCACTATCATGTTAAACTAAGGGCAGGTTATATTTTCATATGTGCCATTGCCAATCTCCTATTGCACCATCCAGCTCTCTTGTTCCCAGCTTCCCATCTTCCCATCTAGTTCATGAAATATTCTTGAATTCTATACCGCATCTGGGGGTAAGCCAGAAACATGCTAGTCAACACCTGAAGCAGGAAGGCAACTCTGCTACGTGCAAAATGTGTATTTTCTTTATACAAGCTCTCCACATCCAACAACTTACACAAAACTTGTCACAGACATAAGTGGGACTGCAACAGTAGGACTAAGAAGAGAGAACATTGATCAACCATAGGAATGGTTGAAGGACTATTAATTACCAGCAGCTTCAGCCTGTTTTGCCATGGTGTGAAAGGACATGGGACTTGCGCAAACAGGGTTAGAAACAATGGCAGTGGTTGCTGATTTGAAAAGGTTAACTATAGGGCTGACTCCACCATCTTGAGCTTGCATTATCTGCCCATCTGCACCTGGAATCATACCCAACCAAGGTGCAGTCTGCATGAAGTGTGTGGTGTCTAGTTCCCTCTGTTAAGATGTGATGTAGTAAGAATAAGGATATAAAATGAATGAGGCAATTCACATAGAACTGCTGTCACAGAACATTATAAGACTCAGAAAACTAGAGGAACAACCAAACAAGTCTCACAATCATTAAGCATATGCTTGCATAAGTACATAAAACTTTCAGTGGGATGACATTCAAATTTCAGACAAGAAAAGGTTAGAGCACTGACCAATGCTATATCAAGAAGCCCAATCCAATATAAAGCGCTTCCTATCTCTTTGATCCCACGAAGTACCTCTGCTTTAAGCTCTGATTTCTTGCCCCAGTTAAGTTGCTCTTTGATAAGCCTCATACAACCTATTTAAGGAGTCAATGAGAAAAGGATGGATTTAGAATAATGTTCCAGAAAGAAACAATCTGTTTATATCAAGAAAGAACATTTGTGATAAAAATCACTGCAAAAGCATTGCTAACGTTGTCATTTACCAGTCACGCCACCATCAAAAGGAAGCAATCCAATTGATTTAGGCAACGCTTCTTGTAATCCCATTATCATAGGTTCTATGGTAGTAATCTGAACATGAAAGAAATTGGAGATTAGACAAACCCATGAAAAAGTTATTACATTCTTGGAGAAGATTTCCAAGTTTAGCAACAAAGGGGGAAAAAAAAAAGGCACCGGTGTAAAGAAGAAAAATAGGACTTCTTAATAGAAATGATTTTGCTCAGAATTATTTCCTCAATCCTGAGTCAAGGCCAGTCAAGACAGAACATCATCTGGTTATCAAGGAATATTCTCTGTAAAGAAAATGATAAGGACTTCTTGATAGCTAAGGAGAGATTATTTTGCTCGGAATTATTTCAAAAAGCTGTGTGAAGTCAGTCAAAAATTGTCAGAACAAGTTACTTCTTGGAGTCTGGTGGATCTCATACGTGTTTCACCTTTCCTCCTTCAAAAAGCAGAAGAGAAGAGTTTATACTTGAGGTACTAAGAGGGTACCACTCCACACAACCATCAACGGTGGTCTACCTAACTAAACCTACAAGGAGAGCAAATTATAACGTGGTTCTTCTGATGCCAAAGATCTGAGCATCTGTACATACTCTTTTCAATAAAGCTAATTAGTATCTTGATTCTCAGATTTCCAAAGATTTGTCAAACTATGAGCTGAAAAATTTGAGGCATATAGCTGATAGCAGAACTGTGTGGTCTTTGCCAAAGGAAAACAAATCTATAGATGATGTATTAACAGAGATCCACATATTAATGAGCTCTCTTTTTCTACAGCACAGGGCACATCTCTTCCTTGCCCATGTGAGTTTGGGTCAGTAGTTTTCATCATGTGCACAGAAGTCTCTTTTCGATAGGGGCCAAAAAAAAAAAAAAAACTCATGTCAACAGAAGATCTGGTTGCCTTTACTAGGCTGACAGGTGATCAGGTGACTTGCTTTGGGAGGAGATTTTTCTGGGTTGTAAATTGCATGTTTACACTATGCCTATGCCATGCTTAATTCCCATGCGAAGTCACAGAATGGCAATTGGCATAGCACCTTCATAAGCTCCACCAAAAAAAAAAAAAAAAAAGGAAAAAAAAAAGGTGCTTCTTTACCAGCATCTATATCACTTTAAAGTGGCAGAAAAAGATTCAAAAGCATGCAGAAATGACGAATATTGAGAAGGTGACCAAGTTTCAATGGAACCAACCAACATTACACGTATACATGATAGAATCAACAGATTTCATGAGTAGCCACACTAAGGTGTTGTCACCGTTTGCCCAGCTGTTTCAACTTGGATTTTCAACTTCTGCTGTTGGAGCATATTAGGCTGGAGAAGTTGGGAGCTTCAGCTTGAATGCCGTGGGCCAAGAAACCTGGGACACTAGCTTCCTGGCTTCCACTTGTGGCATTTGGCCGAAGAAACTTTAAAATTAAATATATATATATATATATATATATATATTTTTTTTTTTTTTGGCTTTTGTAGAATCAAAGTATCTATTTCACAAATTATTAATCACTATTGAATTAAAAAATAATTTCTTCTACAAAGTTCCACCAAATTCTATTTATTCCCAATCAGATAAATTAATTAAAGATAATATTGCCATGTGCCACCATTAATTATCTCACTATGGACTTTCAGAAAGCTTAATGCATCCACATAAGACACAAGATTTTGACTCTCTTCTCATGAAAGATTTCATTAATTATTATGATGGGACTTCACAACGCCATGAAAGGTTTATGGTTCTTTTGAGACATACAATCTGATTTACTGAATTTTTTAACATTTTGGCACTGTCGGTTGAAATGGATGATTTGTTTACAAAATTCAAGAATATACTCGAAGAACCTATCTCTATATTTTCCTAGAAGTCAAGCCATTTTCCCTCAAAGCATAGGATGGTTGATCTTCAGGTGGCATTCCCTATTTTGTACGTTTTTTGCTTCCTTTACTTTTCTAATTTTCATTTCCTTCAGAGGGCTAGAAGATAATAGAGCCTTTTCTAGATGAGCATTTGAAGTTAATATCAACGTATTTATACAATACTTCAAAAATATTGTCAGTTTTTGGGATGCCCATAAATTCAGTCTTATTTCATTTCTTAGTGGTTTTACCTTTTTTCTGTCAGACTTAATGGTTCACTTAAAAGCATTAAAAAACCAAAACTAAAAGTGATGGTGGACCAAGAATACCATAATGAAAAAAGCTACAGCCACCCCAAGCACCACCCAATCCCAACAAACCCCTCCAGTAAACACTCCCTTAGTTGACCATACTTAATTGATAACACCCATCATGTTTTAAGTATTACAATACACAAATAAGAATGTGAAACATTCAAAATTAATATGAAGAGCAGACGTATAATGTATCGACAATGTACACCATGCAGACTCCAGTTAGAAAAGAACAGATTGTTGGGGATGTCAAAACAAAAGAGATATAAGTATGAGATTCTAGACGTACCTTATTTGATATATGGTCCAGTAGTGCTCTGATGAGCCAAGGCAATGACCTTGAACCTAGAAGTTTAACCATTGAAAACATATGTGGCATACCAAAGAACCCACTGTGAAGTCGTGCGAAACTCTGATGTGCAGAATTCAAATCCTATCATGATAATGACCAGAAATGATCACAAAGAGCAATGAACAAAGTTAAGCAACTGCTTGGAAGGGTTAAAAGTCCTTCCAGTAAGCCACACTAAAATATCCCACCAAAAAGTAATACTTTAATTTATACAACGGTATGGCAAAAATTTGATGTTAAATTAATCTATATATATATATATATAAGTAACTCTAAAATAGCAGGTTCAAAGTTTAAAGTAAAATTTCCGACCCCAAAAAAAAAAAAGTTCAAAGTAAAATCATCCCACTGACTTACTTGAGTACCACAGTAGAAATTGGGCTTTGCATAGGGAACAGAAGGCTTTTGAACTGGAACTGATGGCACCTTTGAAGAACGGATGAATCGTTGAGTAGTATTACAAAGAATGAAGTTGGGCAAGAAATCATTTTGCATCTCTGACCAAATCTGGAAATGGAAAAAGAATTGAAGTGAACATTTGCTAAGGACATCAGTGACAAATTTCCAGCACCATAGGATCATACATTCCGTCTTTTAGTGGATGTTGCCAAACTATATGGTGTGTGTGTGTGTGTGTACATACACAGACATAAAACCATGTGTATGTCAAACTGCAACATGGAACCAACTTTAAAAATCAGAGTTATTTACGCAACTTACTGGCATTTGTAACTGGCAGATAATATAATAGAGAAATCATGACAGATCGTTAAGTTGCAGATATCAGCATACGCAGTGAAAAACTCAGCCAATAGAAATTTTCCTGGTTAAGATTT
Source organism: Eucalyptus tenuipes (assembly GCA_014182365.1). Taxonomy (NCBI): domain Eukaryota; kingdom Viridiplantae; phylum Streptophyta; class Magnoliopsida; order Myrtales; family Myrtaceae; genus Eucalyptus; species Eucalyptus tenuipes. Next base: position 21,141,862 of record CM024538.1, on the reverse strand, counting down.
CATGTTAAACTTCAGAATCCTCTTTAAAGTTGCTGTCATCCCGGTTATCGTCTGGTGTTCATTAATGTGTTTTAAGAGACTATTTCAAGCTCTTCCTAAAAAATGTTATCTGATGCAAACTGAGACATGACCCACCTTACTCTAGGAGATTCCATTATTCTACCCTATCCTCAACAAATGTCTGCAAAATACATCCAACTACTAACTGAAAATTCAAGATCTTCCTAATATCTGAAGTTATGGGCAAAGAACTGTAACTAGCAATTGATAACCTCCTCATACAAAGATCTTGGCTTTGGGCCTTATATATATAGGATACCCCTTCCAGAGATTTAAATGGAACTTGACCGGATAATTATTTGAGTTTAATCTTTTCACAGGATGATGAAAAACGTTTATATGCCTTGAACCAATGGACAGATGAGATCTTATGTACTCCCACTGTTTCAGAGATTACAATTTACTTATCAAAGTCGAATGTACATTCTAGAGATCAAACGACATTGCTTCTTTGGCCCAAACCAATAAATCCCTTAGGTATGATGCAAAATGGATCTTATTCTATTGTTGACTAGAGATTTCTCTATAAAAAGTACAAATTGGAATTTGAAGAAGGGGAAGGAGGAGGAGTTGTCGACTTGCAACAGATAGAGGAGGCAGCGCACATTTGGTTGCACCTATGGTTAAGGTTGTAATGTAACAATTATTATTTTGTGATTTTATACAGCTCTAATGGTTATTGCAGTCTTTGGGTTGGGTAGCAGAATAGTAACTTCGTTTGGTGACAGTATAATGGCAGAGGAATTGGGATAAAATGTGTCATATGCCTCTCTCACCTCTAGTAGATCAACTACTAAACAATTATCTTCAAATTTTTTCGTAAGGAAAAGGGCAGGGAGGGGCAACTGGTGGTTGCGGCCCCCTTTGGGCATGACCATAAGAGTCTCACACTTGCAGTGTAATGCTCGGATTGAGCCATAGCTGCTCTTTGTGTGGAGGAGACCATCACCACAACCACATCAACAAGCTGGGCGAACACCATGAGCACCCGTCAAAGCTGGCCCGTGGAGGATTTCTATCCTTTCTTACACTTGAACCCCTCAACCTCTCGGATGCATGTGGGCGCAATTCCCACCAGGACCCCTGGTGGTGGTTACTTACTATATCATGTATAATATATAATTAAGTGTAACATAATTAATTATGTTACCATAATAATACTGTTAGATTACTATATAGTTTCACTATTAAAATAAAATTATCAAAACTAAATGGGGTTTTTCATATTATATTCTTGCATTTGATTTCGTCAAGACTAAGAAGGCTCGAACCTGCAGCTTCCATCATTCAGGGTGGTGCTTTGTTATAGAAATGACTAAACCTATTTATATGAACATATGCAATCAATTAAGTATCTAACAACTACAACAACTATAATATTATGATCAATATAATGATATATATATATATATATATATATATATAATATTGGTATCATTTATAAATAAATAATTAAGTTATGATTAAGTATATTTATTGACTGCAGTAATAGAACATTATGTCACACAAAAATTATATTGTTTGGGGAGTCAGAGGGAGAAAGGAACATCTCAGCAATAACTATTACAGATTTGGCTGTAATAGCTAGCTACACTGGGGTAATAGGAATAAAATTTTGGCCATAATAAGGATTACAACGCACTCACTATTATTCAGAGCAACCATCTTAATGTGACGGACCAAAAATAAAATTGCAATGTCACATTTAAAACAACAACCGAACATGCCTAATTTTAATCAGCAAATGCTACATCGGATATGGCAAAGCAGAAAAAGCATTTAAGAACTACAATAACTACAATATTATTATCAATAGGATGATTAGTATATATAATACGATAAGTTTTATTTACAAATAAATAATTTAGTTATGATTAAGTATGACTGTTTACCACAATAGTAGAATATTGCGTCAACAACAATTATATTGCTGGTCGATTGAGAGGGAGAAACGAGGGGCATCTCAGCAATAACTACTACAGATTTGGTCGTTGTACAGATATTTATATATCTTTTAGAGATATTTAGGAGATTTCTTTTATTTCTCTGTATTTATTTTGATTATGCATATCTGATCTGATATGCTTTCCTTAGATTGTCATCCATTCAAGCCTATAAATAGGCTCCATGTACTCTTTTTTATCTACATTGAAATATACAGAATTACTCTCTTCCACTTCATTCACATGATATTAGAGCCGTTACCCCCACACTGCTAAAATTTCTCTAAAAAAAAAAAAAAAAAGCCACCAGCCCAGATCCAACGTTGCCTAGCCCCATCCAACCCAGATCAAATTCGGCGTCCTCTAGTTCACCCAGCCCCTCCAGCCTAGATATGGTGTTGTCCAATGTTGCATAATCTCATTCATCCCAGTGCCAGCGATGACCAGCCAAGATTTGACACCAGTTGAGCTCCTCGGTCCTCTAGGAAAATTTTGGGACAGCAAACAATATTATCCGGCACTCTATTTCTATGTCCAGACCATAGGTTCAATTAATTGCTAGTGCTGTAACAACCTTAGGCTTTTAGTGTGAGGTGGTTTATTGATGTGATTTTTGAATTGTGTTGGATTATTGAACTATTGAGGTTGAGTTACTTGAAGGAAAATATTGTGGTAGTTTTCTTATTATTATTGGAGAATGGGTGATCCTAAGAAGAGTAATATTGTGACAACTGAGGTGATTTCCTCTTCTTCTAATCAAATCACAGAGAAGAAGCTTGAGGGCAATGCAACTTTCAACGATGGAAGAAAATTGTAAAGCGAACGTTGATCGGCAAAAATCAGCATATACACTTGACTGGGCTTAAACCCAAGGATAATGCAACTTGGAATGCTGTTAATGCACATTTTCATGATTAGATGCTGAACTCTATGGAGAGTGAAATAGTTGATCTGGTAATTCACGTCGACATGGTCAAGGAACTGTGGGAGTATTTGCTTGTATTGATTCTGGCCAAAATAACCCTTCATGGATTTATGATATATCGCAGGAGTTTTACCAAGTTGAGAGGAATAGGTGTTCCATTACACAGTACTTTGTTGATTTTACAAGGATGTATAAGGAGTTGAATGCTCTTCTCCCTATTTCAACTAATGTTCAGCAAAAGCAACTTCAAATAGTACAATTGGCTGTAATGGGATTCCTTGGAGGTCTCGTTCTAGACTATGAAACTATTAGATATTGCATCACTCACACATTTGCTCAAGTTCTTCGGGTGTCTAATGATCTTCTCAAGACACCACATTTGTGGTAGATAGTTTAGCTTGTGTCCTAGTCTCGAATTGGTGGTGGTAGGGGTGATGGAGGAAACCATGGAGGACATAATGAACTTGGTGGCTGTGGTGGCGGCCGAGGTACAAGAGCAAGGAGAGGCCAAGGCCAACAGCAACATTATGGATAGTCCCACTTTTTTATTGATAGCTTAGGGGCCATTCAGACTTGTCATTATTGTGGCAAACCTTCAAAAATTTTGCTACAAGTTACATGGGATACCAGGGTAGCAACAATAGTTTGCAAATACTGCATGTGGTACTGACTCTTCTTTGCAAAGTCTTTTGAAAGGCAACATAGTGGTTATGCCTAAAAAGGATTTTGCTCCGTACATCCACTTTCAGATTTCACAGCCCACTTTTTCCACCGCTACCCTAGTATAGACAGATAATGCTATTGCAAGTCTTTCAACTATGTCTCACCCTTGGATCATTGATTCAAGGGCCTTTGATCACATGTCAAGTCTTTCAAGTATATTTTCCTTTCTTACTCCATCATTATTCACTGTATTGTAGCTAATGGCTCAACTACACAAGTTAAGGGGGATTGGTACAGTTCATCCAACTCTTTCATTGCCATTATCCTCGGTGCTTTCTCCCACAATTTCCGTCTAACCTCATGTGAGTTAGTAAATTAACCAAAAACTATCAGTGCCAATGACATTCTACCCTGATTCTTGTATTTTTCAGGATATGGCTACGAAAAGGAGGATTAGTAGAGGGTGTGAGGTGTTTGGGGGGGGCCCTTGATGTGCTTGAAAATGCTCCATCTATTGCATGCTCTAGTCTTACTTCCCTACATTAGATCCATCGTTGTCTTGGTCACTACTGCAAACTCTTCAAAAGTTAGATTCAGGTTTTCAATTTCTTCCTAGTTTAGAGTGTGAGTCATGTCAACTTGGCAAATTGCATTGTGTTAGTTACCCGCCTTGAGTCATTAAGCAGGCAGTCTCCTTTTTCATTAGTTCATTCAGATATTTGATGAGGTTTCTAGTTTGGGTTTTAGATACTTTGTTACTTTTGTTGGTGACTATTCTAGAGTCACTTGGACATACTTAATGAAAAGTCGTTTAGAATTGTATTCTATATTTTGTGCCTTTATTTTTGAAATTCATGCTTAGTTTGGTGTGCATGTTAAAGTTTTGGATTCTAATAATACTAAGGGGTACTTTTCTACACATTTTTCTGGCTTTATGACTCAACATGGTACGATCGATGAATCTTCTTGTTCTAAACACCACAACTAAATTGTGTAGCTGAAATGAAGAATAGGAATTTATTAGAAGCTATCAAGTCCATGTTTTGAGATGAAGGTCCCCAAAACCTTTAGGTCTTATACCGCATGCTATCTTATTAATCGCATGCCTTCTTCTGTTTTGAGAGGTGGTATTCCATTTTCTACTTTGTTTCCCAATCAGTCATTATTTGTCTTACCACCTCGTATTTTTGGCTGTCTGTTTTGTTTGTGATCATCGACCTGGAGTATCAAAACTTCATCCCAGGGCCATCAAGTGTATGTTTCTGAATTATTCTCGTACTCAAAAGGGATACCGTTGTTATTATGCATCATCAAGGATATACTTTATAATTGCTAATGTTTCATTCTTTGAATCTATTCCTTATCATGATCTTCCAGTCACTAATTTTGAGGTGGATGAAAATTTACATGTGACCACCATTCGGTCAACTACTCCACCTTCACCGGTATTTGCACAAGAACCACTTCCTCTCAATGTCTATACCTAGCATCCTCAAGTAGCTATTGCTCCCCCCTTCCTCTTGTCACTACTACATCATCTTCAGCTCTAGATCCGCCTTTAGCTGACCCTTTTCTTGTGTCTGATCTTGATCTTTTTATTGCTCATCGCAAAGGTACATGTGCTCTCACTCAACATTCTATTGCAAACTTTATCTCATATTCTTCTGTGTCTCCTTCCTTTCCTTTCGGTCCTTTTTATCTACTGTTAAACAATATCATCTCCCCAAGTCTATAGCTAAGGCATTACAAAGCTCTGGTTGGATGACGGCTCTAGGGTTAACTATCAAGACACTTTTTTTCCTATTGCCAAGCTTACATTTGTTCGTATTTTGATCTCTCTTACTGTCACATATAACTGGCCTTTGTTTCAGCTTAACGTCAAGAATGCTTCTTTACACGGTACTCTTTACAAGGAGGTGTATATGAAGCAACCTCTGCGGTTTGTTGCTTAGAGGGAGTCTGGGAGACTAATTTGCAAGCTAAAAAAGTCTTTGTATGATTTGAGTAGTCCCTATAAGCGTGTTTTGGATGATTTTTCAAGGTTGTACTATGTTTTGAACTGTTTAAATATGGAAATGATCACTCTATTCTTTTATAAACAATCAGGGTAAGCTATTCTGATTGTGTGTGTTGATAATTTTATCATCACGGGAGATGACTTCGTTGGTATAGCTGAACTAAAGCTCTATCTTCAGCAACAGTTTTGGACTAATGACTCCGGAAAGTTGAAATATTGCCAAGGAATTGAGGTAAAGTAGTCATAGAAAGGTATTGTTTTGTCACAGCAAAAGTACGTCCGCGATCTGCTCACCGAGACCGGCATGTCGGGATCAAAGCCTATTGATTCACTTATGGAACAAGGAGTCAATCTAGTTGTTGAGGAAGGAGAGACTCTTGGTAATCCTAAGAGATATAGAAGAATGGTATGTAAGTTGAATTATTTCACAATTACTCCATTAGACATTGCCTTTTTTGTCAGTGTTGTAAGCCAATTTCTGGCTTCCCCCCGTACATCTCACTGGAATGCAGTTATTCAGAATTTGAGGTACTTGAAGAAGGCTCCAGGGAAATGAATTATTTACTAAAACCATAGTCATGTCAGAATTTAAGGATTCTCTTATGCTGAATGGGCAAGGTCTCCATATGATAGAATATCAACCATTGGTTATTGTACCTTGGTTGGAGGAAATCTAGTGTCATGGAAGAGTTAAAAATAGAGTGCTGTTGCCTGCTCTAGTGTTCCATCAGAATATAGAGCCATGGCACAAGTGACATGTGAATTAGTGTGAATTCAGCAGCTATTGACCAAGTTAGGCTTTAAAACTTCATCTCCTATATATGTCACTATGGTGTGATAGATAATAATGTAGCATTACATGTAGCTTCCAACCCGATGTTTCATGAGAGAACAAAACACATTGAGGTTGACAATCATTTTATTCGATAGAAGCTGCAAAGTGGAGTGATTCTTCCAAATCACAATAGAACCAGTGAACAACTTGCAGACATCTTTACTAAACCTTTGGATAAAGGGAGGATAAAATAAATTTATAACTGTTACAAAGCTGATTAGAGAACCCGCAGCAAGTAGAAAGAGAGAAAGAAGGAAGAGAGAAGGAATAGAGAGGAGGAGAAGAAGGAGAACGTAAAAGCAACAAAGAGAGGGCTGTAGTTTTCTTGTAACAGAAACCCTACGCCCATTGTGTTTATATTAAATATAAATTGTATATGACTATAATACCCTTATATAGATAAAAAAGAAATAAAACTCTGAAAATTAAAAATAACTCAATTAAAGTAATTTAACAATAACAATCTGGGCATCATTAATATCTATTCTCCAACTTGAGGGATAGTGTTAGAGATATTTAGGTGTCATCACAGAGATATTTAAGAGATTTCCTTCAATTCTCTGTATTTATTTTAATTAAGCTTATCTGATCTGATTTGCTATCCTTAGATTGTCATCTATTCAAGTCTAGGCTCCCTTTACTCTTTTCTGTTTACATTGACACATACAAAATTTCTCTCTTCCACTTTATTCACAGCCGTAATAGCTAGCTATTACATGGGGTAATAGGAATTATAATTTTGGCCATAATAAGGATTACCACGCCCTCAAAATTATTCAAAGTAAACATCTTAGACTGATAGATCGGAAATAGACTTGCAATATCATTTTTACAACAACCAAACATGCTTAAGCTTAATTAGCAAATATTACGTTGGATATGGCAAAGCAGAAAAAGCATATCACACAATCTAGATTGGCAAAAATAATAGGAGTTACTGCACGTTAGAGTAAATTGCATCCTGAAGCACACTCATTGGAGGATCACAAAATATAACAGTGAAGGAAGAGATCCAACCTGAGAGGCAAGTCGACTAGAATATGAAACAAGTGATATGTTCTCTAGCATCTCGTTCATCATTAGATCAAATGAATCTATCGAGATATCCTTTGACAGCAATTCATGTGCATGCTTCAAGACGTCTAGCAACTTCTCCAACTCCTGATTTGAGAGAAAATAATGTACATAATGATGAAAACTCAGCATCTCCCTAATTTCAAAAACTTGATTGACAAGAGCCATGAAAAGAACCTTACCACCATTGCACATAAATCCTGGGACTCAAAACGATCAAGAAAAAACTCGAGATTCTCTCTGAAAACTTTGTTCAGCCTTTCCGTAATCAGACTTCTCAAGTCAACAGTCCTTCCAAGCAACTACGCATGGGGCCAGAGAGAGAGAGAAGCAAAAAAATATTTCAAAAAGTAAATAATTGTTATTTTGAGAGATAGAAAGAGGAAAGAAACACATGGATGTGATAAAATAAGTACACCAATGTTTAAGTGGGTGAATGGGTGTATTTTTCAATATATCCAATTGCAAGAGGAATCATTCACCTCACATGGAATATATTAATTTTTGAACTTGTAGAACAGACCACATACACATCATGCAGATCATATTGAAGATATCCAAGACTTTGTTCCCTTGGGCGACACAAATGAAATGATAAGAAGACCATTCTCGTGGTGGTCAACCAGTGTTCCAGGTAGTGATTTTCTTACTTGCAGCATAATGGAGGTGCATTATCCATCTATTTTCTTTTCATACAATATCAGCATGTCTAATTCCTCCAACCTTGTCGAACCCGGACCAAGAAAAGAGTATGCTGTGTCCTGCCCCTTTTTCAATGACCTTTACATAGAAAGTGCATAGGATAGTGCAATGATGGAGCTTGCTCGTTTACTGAACTGGAAGCACCAGTTAAGGTCTAGATTTAGTGAGAGAATTCGTACTTGACGTTAGAACGTCATATAAATCCAGGAAAAATCTAGTAATTGGCTCTTTTGAATGACTGGCAGCACACATCATTTCCACAACAAAAAGGAAAAAAGATGCAGAGTGCTCGATAATGACATTTGAATTAGACTAACCTTCACTCTAGTCATCTTCAGTAATGTGGTAAACCTCATAGGCTGGATGGAAAAATTTTCTCCATTATCCAAGGCAAAGAGAAATGATGGATCAAGCAGCTCGCTACAAGATTTTGACATCAGTGAAAATTGGTAAAGAATTTGTATTTCAGTAATTAAGATAGAGACCGCTTTGCTTACCTTGCTGCCCAACTCTTGTAATATGTGAAAATACTCTCACACAGCTTTGACACGAAAATATCAAAACAATGGTCCACCTGTTAAAGGAGAAATTGAACAAAAGCAAAACGAAGCTGGATGAAGCAAATAAACGATCAGTGTCATCAATTTTACGTATGACAATATAGTTGCAACCTTGGTGACCCGAGGCTTATGTTGCCTGATGGGCCGGAATTAGTTATGGACAATGGCTTCAGAAATGAGGGAATTATCAATAACAAAATAGTTTCATCAAACATATCCTTGTTCCTACATTCCTGACAAATGTATGAATGAGCAACTAGGAAATAGCACAATGGAGGATAGATAGACTGAGCAACCAGGAGATAAGAAAACTCTTAATCATATAAGAAGGTAAAAAGAACATTTACCTGCAGATATTAAAGACAGAATTCCTACAGCGGTCATAATTCCTACCCTGACATCCGACTCTTGCAGACATATTCCCGTCAGTAGTTTCTAGACTTTGGAGGTTTAGCAGTTCCATATATCATGCACATTTTCCAGTTCCTCTCAATCCATACATAATTTAGGTTAGTCATGCATAAAGGTAGGTTATAATAGGAAACTTTGGCTACATATTCCATTATGTAGTACTTGCTTTAAGCTGTCCTTTATTCTCTGCTAGTTGTGATCATGACTCGCTTGTTCTGTTGGTGCAATGCATCTTGCACCAAACCATTGTCTGTACATAATGTTGAAAGTATGGCCGTCTATTTTACAAGGTTTTTTGTTTTGAGACTAATAAAAGCACTACAACGTGAGGATGTGAAAACATATGCCAGCAATAGTGGCAAACTTTTAAAGTAATCACTTCCATCAAGGAAGTGCAAATTGCGTAACAAGACTATGGAATGTTCTTTAAGCAATTATTGGTTGTACTAAAGCTCCTACAGAACAGTACAACCTTCCAAATTCAAATATGGGAAGTTCTCCGAGCCATAGTAGCTCAATTTTTACAGCGGGGAAAGCACTTCATAAGACATGAAAGAGATTGCATGTTCCAAGAACACAAGAATTTTCATCCACACATGTATCGGCTTACGAAAAGATTACAAACTGTATCTACCCTCCTGAAGCAATGTTATTCTAAGCTGCAGTTTTGATAGGTCATGTGGCTGCAAGAAAGATTTATAATTTCTGCACTGAATTGTTCTATTATGATACTCTAAGCTGCACAAGGGTCAAGAAAAACAGGCAATACGGAAAATTGTATCAGCTAAGGACAAAGTTGAACCAATTTGAGTCCTACCAAATCAAGACAAATTCCCTCCTCCTTTCTAAACTTTTTTAGAACCCTAAAATACCAGTAATCTTAAATTGTCTCTCTATGGCATGACACACCAATTGGTAACCATTTGATTTTCACAATATGAAAACAACAATGGTGAAAAACCTTAATATTTGAAGCTGTTTGACAGTTTCAAAGCTTACATATATTCTATAATGCTGCTACGGAAGACGGCGCAAACACTTAAGCATAAATTAGTGAACGTTGCCACAGCTTCACAATTCAAGGTTAAGAAGTCAACGCACCTCAGCTTCAATTTCATCATAGAGGAACCGTTGTTTCAAGACAACCAATGCCTGCTGAGCTGAATCATTATAGATGTCAAGAGGCATCAGTACTCTTTCAAGAAGTCCAGCACTGTGAGACTCTAATACATGATCCACCAGCATCCAGGGAAGAGAGCATTCAATAGGAAACTGCAAAAGTAGAAAGACATGGAATTGGTGCAGAGGATAACAGAATGAAAACAAGGGATAGTAAAAGTTGGAAAATAAAAACGTTTTCATGGAGAAGACCTATTTGTATATACATTGAGATCTTAGCATTGTACTGCATGCCTTGTTTGCCATGAAGCATTTCATTATAGCATCTTGTAGTAAAGTGCATTAATTTGATGCCTATTTTTTTACCCTATAGAAATGATGAACAATGGAATTAGTCTTTCCAATTATTTAGTCATTTTTTCCTACTATAACAACTATGGGTTGATGATTCTTGAAGTATTATCATTAGACAGTTTGCTCTGACCACAGTACCCGACCAATGTAAAGAGTAATGCAAAGCAATCTGAAATATCTGGTCCAAGTTATGTTGAAAAACCATTATAATTTAAAGCAGGGACACGCCCACTTTCCAATGGAATTATTTGGATTGCTTCCGCCAAGCAATTGCGGATCATCTGTAACTTCTCTTGATTAAAGCTACTGAAAATCCATGCAAATAAATGTCTCTCTATGGAAGTACGTTTTTGCACCTATGCATGTATTTATGTGTGACTCCAAGTATTTTATTGATTCATTGACTTTTTTAAAGATCTTGTCCATTATATTTCCAACAGTGGTCCCTGAGGCAAACTGTGTCAATGCTTTAGGCAGCTACTTTCAGACAGTCCCATCTTTAACGAAGTGATATTAGAAACAAAATGTAACTAAACTGATATCGATTCATTCTTAAATAGCACATATTATGTTAGCAAAAGTTGCAGGTTAGACAGGAACCTCACAGTTGATTCACCAATCATCCACCAAAAGAATACTAGCATGTGAATATTATATTCTATTTCAATTTTCTCTGTTTGGTTTTTCATTAAAGAGGCTGCTCACTTGCAAGGGACCTTTTCTTTCTTTTATATGTTGATCAAATTCAAGATAAAATAAACCCTAGTTCTTTACCAAGCAAGCAGGTACCTATCTGAGTAACATTCAGTATCACTGGAAATCTAAAGCTCAGGCGTAACTAACAAATTTCCTTGGATTCTTTTACAACTTAGGTAGTCCTTTGATTAATGACTCCAATGCAAGATATCAGATTGTCTCGACAGTTTCAGCCATTCAATTTCAGTCTGGTTACAAGTACTCTCTAGCTTGACATATAAAAAAAGGTGCCTAAATTGCGTTTTATTGAGAACCAACAAGTAACAATAATTAAGCCTTTGCTCAGGAAGCAGTGTGGGCTTGATGGATCCTTCTACAACATTACAGATTATCCATTACTAGTCTATTCATCCCAATTTCCAGTTAACAAAAAGTTTCACCGATACAAAATAATGTAGTTAATTAAGCTGCAAAATTACCATCATATAATAAAATCGATAAAGAGTTCATTCCATTCCAAATCCCAACAATGTCTGGAAAACTTCCCGCGGCTTTCAAACCCTCAAGCCAGAACTAGAAAGATCTTTCTATTATACGTAAAGGCACATGCAAACTTCCCTTTTTTTCTGCATTTGTCAAAGGATTTACAAATAAAAACTAATGGGGATCCTATGTAAGACTCTTGCGAGAATTTGAACTATGCTAACCATCTATCTAACAAAAAGGCAGAATAAAAGTCTGAGAGAGAGAGAGAGAGAGAGAGAGAGGAGAGTTAAAGTAGGACACACCCAGAAAAAAAAAAAAAAAAAAAAAAAAAAAAAAAAAAAAAAAAAAAAAAAAGAACATCTCTTTAACAAACTCAATTTTCATTTTCCTTCTGAAGAGTCTCATAAGTACATTCACCTCACAATATCAAAGAAAGTCAATAAAAGACTCATTCCCATATTAGACTACACTCATAATTCCCATGTTCAAGAATCCGGTTAATTCCTAGTAGAATCCAGGAATAGAGGGAAAATTCCAAATGAAGGTTTGAAGTGCCCTTATTTTCTCAAATAAGTACTTCAAATAGACATTATTTCAAATAAGAACCTGACCTCGCCGGTTAGCTAAATATTCAAATAAAAGACTAAAGTGGCCATGACAGTTTCAAGTAAGGACTTGACCTCGTTGACTAGCTAAATATTCCGGCCAATCAAGGGCATTTTCATCGAATACAATTTAATTTTAAATATTATTTAAATTATATTAAAAAAAAAAAAGGGAGGAAATCAGGTGAGGACTAAGCCCTCGCCGCTGCCACCTTGCCATCGCCAAGAAGGCCCAGCGATGGCGCGGCGGCAACGGTGATACAAAGCCCTCACTGTTTTCCCTTCCCCTTCCTTTTTTTTAAATTTATTTTTTCATCCAATTCAATAAAAGGAAAAAAAATTCAAAAAAGTAGAGGACGAAAATGTTCTTATCAGCCAGTAGGTTAGATTCTTCTTCAAGACTTGAGACCGACAGGGCAACTTCAGGCTCTTATTTGAAACAATGTCCAATTCACGCCATTTTTTGAGAAAATGAGAGCACTTTAAGCCTTCATTTGACACAATGTCCACTTCAGGGTCTTTTTTGAAAAAATGAGGACACTTTATGCCCTTATTTAAAATTTTCCGATAAGAATGCGTTTGGTAACGATTATGTTCCCGGGAACAAATTCTGATCATAAATAATTCTTTTTTATTCTGTTCCCGGAAACAATTTCTAAGCATTTTAAACCGTCTGGTAACCGTTCAAAATTTTTTATTCGGAATAGAATTGCGTTTGGTACCGTGCTCATTGATTCTGTTCCAAATCAATTTCTTTTAATTTTTAAATATTTGTTCTCTTTTTTCCTTTTTTCCTTTTTTCCTTCTTTTTCTTTTCTTTTTTCCTTTCCAGTGGCCGGTCGCCGAACAGCGACCTCACCGGCTGCCTCACTAGAGTGTTGCCGGCCTTCAGCGAGGCCGGCCCTCGTCGGCCGAGCCTCGCCGGTAACTGGGTGGGACTCGCCCGACCTCGCTGGTGGCCAGGCCGGCTTCGCCGGGGTTGGGCGAGGCCCACCTGGCCACCGGTGAGCTCGCCAAACCTCGCCCGGCTCGGCGAGCCTCCGGCGAGCTCGCCGGACCGGTTATCGGCGGACGGCGGCGGCACGGCGGTGGACGGCCGATGGCTGCAGCCGGCGATGGACGGCGGCAGCAGAGGAGGGAGAGAACATATGAGAGAGAAGTCTAAGGAGAGGAAGAAGAGTTCCACTTGATTCTTTTTTTTGTTCCCAGAACAAAAATCAAATTTTTTTTTATTCTTAATTCTACTCTAAATCTGTTCCCAGGAAGAAAATTTTTACCAAACGCGATTCTGTTTCCAAACTGTTCCCAGAAACAAAAAATCAGAATCAGGCACTGTTTGGATGGTTACCAAACAATGCCTAAATAGATGTGTAGAAATGACGGACCAACTTCTTTTCCAAAGCAAACAGACAAAAATGATGTGAAAAGTCGGCCTGTGGTTCCTAACAGATAAATTACGGCTAAAACACTAGGTCAATTGCTCATGTGACTTAGGGTACTAAAAACATCTCGTCTAAAGATATTTAGGGAGCCATTTCTTTGAATCTTCTGAAGATAACTACAGGACTCTGCAGGCATCAAATCTTGTATTTGAAGCCAAAACATTACAATATTAGTTTTAAAATTGTAAAGTTGATCTTCTGACACAGAGTTCATATAAACATTGATTGCAAAAAGGTTTTTCTTGATTAACAGCTAGTTGCTATTTGTAGGGACGGACTTCGTTATAATGCATGTGGTGCAACCTTATTGACCAAATCTGAGAGAATAAAAGCCCAACCAAGAAAAGAAGAAGCAAGTTCTCGCAACTCATGACCCAAAAACAAGTCCCCTATCTCAGATTTCACCGTTAGTCCCCCATCAGAGATGCCCTAGGATGAATTCTAGTGTGAGAATGCACGAGTTCCAGTATCCACAAGTTGTCAGTTTACCTGAATAACACGAGAAGACTCCAAGTAGAACTCTCTAAACCAGAGAAAACCAAGATCACTCAAAGTCACCAATGTCGCTGCAGTACAACAATACGAAGCTAATTTAGTCCAAATGCTTTCTGTGTATTGTCTACAGCAATACAAGTAAACAATAATTGCCGCTAACTGTTAAAGTAAGCTAATTTAGTCCAAATGTCCCAAGAAATGTTGACATGTCTATAAGTGAATGAAATCACACCAACTGTCGTCAATGGGGCCAGGGAATCCAATAAATAAAACGGTAACAGAGGGGAAAAGGAACAACCAACAAAAGGACATTCATTTCCTTCTGTCTATTTCTAACCAACTAACTTTGATGGAAGCAATAATCAAGTCTTATGGCTTGCCCTCATTGGAAGCTCAATTAGGAATCGTATTGTGAAATTTGGATTACACATCGAGCACACGATTGATGTGGTTATCCAAACAACAACAACAACCACTATAATAATAATGGTATTAGCAAGATAGAGGAAAGCAATGCAGTTATTACATATGCATAAGATATATATTCTGGACCAAAAGGCATTCTCTATCCTATTGAAGCATGTAGTTTCTCACCTAGCAAGTGTAAAGTTTGACCACTAAGGCAAATGTAAAATAGCTTCTCCATTCACAATGCTGATCCATTTCATCTGCTAGTGAAACTGTGGGATGCTGGTTGTTGAGATCAGCGGTATAATTTTAGGGAAGGTAAAGTTGAAGTTATTGAAACAGTCTTCTAGTCTGCATTAAACTCCTCTTATACACTATTTTCACAAAGTGACATTTGCCATATAGTTTGACATAACAGAATGTGCAGGATTATAGAAAAGTAAGACGCACTGAAAGGAAGAAAGATAAAAGAACTTGAGCACATCAAACTGTAGATGAAATGCATGAGCTCTAATACAGTGCAATTGAAGCAGCAATTGTCATAAAACGGTACTAAAACAAGTAAAACAAAACCTATGTTTGCAACCCATTTTGGAACTAATTGCGTGTATGACCCGCTTTGGAACCAATTGCGTGTACGATTTTAGGCAAATATAATTCATCTTCTCACCTCCAATTTTTTCTGACCTCTGGTCAAGAATGGAAAAAATTAAACAGCAACATGAGTAAATGGATATATCATCAAGGCTATTAGTCGGAACAACTTAATAACTCATTTTAATAAGTTAAAATGAATCTTTTCCATACTATATTTCACATTTGTTTCCATTTAGCATATACATTTTCAGAAAAGTTAAAGCTACGTGATCAAACTAGCGTAAACATTTATATGCACATATCTTTCCAAGTTTCTGAAGAGTAAACTGTTACATTGTACTAAACAAAAGAGACCTTTTCCTCAAGGCTAAAGTTTCAGAAAACATTAAATACAATTTTTAATTGTTTATATAAACAATGTATAGACAAATGTAGATTCTTTACATGATTATTCTCAACTTGTTTAAATTTTTCAACAATTGTGTAACATTTTTCGTTGAAAAAACTATATATAGATAATATCTATCTACATATATATATCAACGGTGAATTGCATTATTTCAAATTTGAAAAATAGAATTGATCTGCCCATCATGACAGCATGTGCTTCTTAGCAACTTTATATAGGTAAAGTAGAAGTATGTGAGACAGTCTTCCAGTCCACATTGGACAACCGCTTAAGGCATTATTTTTCCCAAAGTGATGGACCATAGCTTAAAACAATAGAATGCGAGGGATTATAGGAAAGTAAAATACATTAAAAAGATGCACTGAAAAGAGGAGACAACAGATCTTGAGCACATCTATCTAGAGATGAAATGCATAAGCTCTGATACAATGCGATTGAAGCCGCAGTTAAACTGGTAGAATTGCCACCCATCTCATTGATTAGTTCTGTTACCATCGGATTATAAAAATGCTGACAACCATGCACTTAAATCAAGCACAAAGCCTACAAGATGAAATGGTACCTGTATAGTCCAACATATGCAGGAAAAAGCTAAGCTTGTAAAAAAATGTCTCCAACTGTTTCATGTCATTGACGGGGATCTCAGAACCACTGTTACCAAAGAGTCCCCCAGGCTTCCTAAGATTACCACCAGAAACAACTTCATAGATTAAGAACTGCAGGCAATGGACCTGAAAAACGTGACATTGGAAAATTAGACTCGTCCTCTACCAATTGCATATACATGCAGCAAACTTATTAATGACACATTTAATACCATTAAATAGTGCTTTAATGCACACTACCCCAGAGCACATTTCTCAAGTGGATTAACATCTGTAACCCTATGCTACTACTGAGCTTAACAGAACATTGTAAGATTCAGTGCAAAGTTTCTTCACGCATGGCAGCATAAGATAGAGACATAAACACTTGCACACATGCATGCATGCATGCAGATGCACACATGTGCAAGTATAAAGAATACATAGCAGAAAGTATGCATGCATGCCGAAACATACAGAAAGAGAATATAGTAACTCAAACAGATCAATCTGTATAACTGCAAAAACTGAAAAAATGGGACAAGGGAATTAACACCAAAGCACTATTACAAACTGATGAAGAAAGATTAAAGCTTTAGAAAAACCTGAGCAGCTGTCGGTGCCACTGGCCTTGGATAGAAAAAGTTCCCTTTGCTTTCTTCACCTCCAGGCTGTAGCGATTGCAACTCTGGCTCGGACTTGCTTGTGTTTGCCATCCAGTCTGCTGAAAGAGTTCGCATGTCTGAGAGAATCCTATCAAACAGAAATTAGACAAAATAAAAGACGAGAATAAAAGGATATTTTAGCAAAGAACAAATAAGAATCTTACATAATCGAACAAAATAATAATTTCACAAGAATCATCTAGGACCACATATTACAACATAGTGATGTCATAAAGGATGACATCAAAAAGTTTTGGAAATACTGATAGTAGAGCTTTTGACAACTTGTCTAATTTCCATGACCACAGTAACCTCTATGTTTGTTTCAAAGCTCTATACATATTATGTATTCTATAAATATTTTGTTCATAGTTGATATGCATTCTAGTTAGGGTATGAAATTAAAATGTTGACATGGATACTAAATTGCGCACACAGCCAACCAATCCTTTGAAACTTCCGTATTTCCTATTTATCAATTGACCATACAGATATTTTTCAGAGAAACTGTAAAATTGTCTAATACAAATTAACCTCCCTTCCTATATAGACATGGAAAAGCTAGCCTTGAATAGCTTGACAAATTACAGGGAGAAAAGGTAATCACAAGCAAATAGAAGCATCCCTTATTCAAAATTAGAGAACTTGAAACTTCCTTATACTCATGCACTTGACAAGCCTGAGGAGCAAAATCTTCCCAAAAGTACCAACAAAGAACTCCTCAAATATGCACCTTGATAGGTCCTTCTTCTTTCGAAACGTTGTTCGCAACATGGTGGCTAGAGTGTTCTGCACAAAATCTTGTACCTCAGCATGTATGGTTTCCCATAAAGCATCAGCTACCAATGTATCACATCTTTGCATCATTGCAGCAGTGCTCTTTATGTAGCTAACAAGTTCAACCAGTGCTTTTCTTTCCTCTGCACTATAATTATACCGAACTACCTGCAATGTAATTCCAGATATGCACTATCATGAAGCAATATTTTTACAGTTTATCATCACTCTGAGCTGCATAAATCAACAATGACCAAAAGTTAAAGCTAAACAGGTCAAGGTCCAAGACTGGGCTATTCTCAGCTTAGAAGAGCCTTGAAGAAAAATTAACAATATCAAGTTCGAACACACCCAGCAGCTGGACCAACTAAGACTGGCTCTTTACAAGTCTAGCATCAACACAAGCAAACAACAAAAGGTCATTTTCCTAATCTGTGACCGAAAAGAAAAGTGCTATTAGAACTGACAAGTGGAAGAGTAACCTCACGTTGAGGATTGAGAATCTCATTGATAGTGTCATCCAGCTGGAAAAGGAGGTTAACAATTTGTTGACTTAATAAAATAGTCGCCTGAGGCACAAACTGTGCATTTTTTATATATCACTAGGTAGATATGGCATACAAGGTTTAGTTAACATTAATGAATCTCTCATCTTCATAATTTTGTTTTCTGAACGCTTCAGTTTGTTCATGGGTTGATAGTCCTGTGGCCCTCATTAATGAAATTTTTAATTTTAGTGATCCAACAGAAGAAAAGTTAGCTGGACAAGGCTTTATACATTCAGCCGCAAATGAAGCCAGTAGTCTCCTACCCACTGACCAGTATTAGCAGCTATCACTGCAGAGAAGGGAGCAAATAAAACAAAATGCAGAATAACAGGAACTCCATAATAATGATAATTCTCAAACAACTAGATATAGTACCTTTTCATAGTCAGAACATGATCCTAAAGGTTCATTTGCTTCTAGTGAAACTGCATCCTTGCAGGGCCGAGAAAATTTCCATGCACATTGTTCCCATATACGTGCAGTCCATCTGCTTAAGAGCTGAAATCCTTCCACTACCATATCATACACATTCCCCTTTACCTCTTTGCACCATTCAGCATCTGCACTTTCTGTTGACTTCAACAACAACAGCTAGCAAAACATAGACAAGCAGAACTTAAATCAAAATTTGCACATTAAGCAAGTAGAGAAACTATCCAGCTGCACATGTATCGAGAAGAGTACCTGATTCACAGAAGAAGCAAAACGAACTGAGAAATCATCATGCTCAGCACGAATGGCTCCAATGTGGTTAACAATCAGATACTGGCGCTGATAAGTGGCCTATGTCAAGGAGTTATCACAGCAAGTTGGCATGATCGACATGAATTTCTAACAATTTTTTCCTTGAAAGAAAAAAACGAAATTTCTGAACGGCGCATGACATTGTTTTACTGTTGCCCAAGCTCTGACAACACTAGTGCTGCCACCATGCAGAGATCAGTGAATTTGCGTGGTCAACTCTCCTATTTCAAAATTGACATGCCGTAATTTATTGATGAGACAGACTTTGTGGAGTCAGAACACAAGTAACTATGCTAACAACATAATACTTGAGAGTCGAGATTATAGAACAATTCTCTAGTTGGTAGTCTTATCTAGGACCTTACGGTGAAAATGATGCTTACTAGTACATACAACATTCATCTGTCCAAAGGTTAAATCTATGATGTCTCGTTTTAGTACAATCTATCGCCTCAGTCTATACCTAGGTCCCATTTTGCCCAAAAAGAAAAGGCCTAACTTCAGGTAGGATACTCATATAACCAATATATTGCATCAATTTCTGACAGAAAAAGCCACAAGCTAACTTGATCCTTTTACCTATGGCTACATATATGAATCTCATTAAAGCATGCAATGGAAGGTGATAATATGGGGAAAAGTGAAAAAATTTACAGGACTTACTATTCAATTTGAATGCTTTTCACATCACGATGTTGAGCTTCAATCTAATCCATTCATTGCGTTAAATTTCTTAATAACTTTTCAAAGAGGTTACTTTGTCAAGAAGACTCAAAATCACAAGGAGAGACATGACAAGGCACTTTATTCTAGGGGAGGAGACTACTCTCTGGTGCCATGTCAGCTTTTAGTCAGGTTTCTCCAATGGTTATGGACTGATGATTGGAAGATGACTAAAAAGAGTAACTGCTACCACTGATAAACTGAAGTTCAGAGATTATGTGAAAGCACTCAAAGCAGAATAGTCTTTCACGAACCTGAAAACTTAAAATTCTGAATCAGAAAGTGCAAAAGAGTTGACTATCAATTGTGCAATAATTGATGCATCATTATGTATGTCTATGTAAAATGGTATCTCTTATTGTGCTCAACGATGCATTTCCTTTCTTATATAGTTCTTAACGACTAGGTTAGAAATTGATCCACCTCGTGATGCGCAAGCTGACTTTGTACATCTAAAAGAAACAAAAGGCAAAGTCATTGAAATGCCTCAGCTGAAAGGATGTAAAGACCTTAGCATTTAATTAAAAAAAGTGTATGGGAAAGATATATTCAAAGTTTCATGAAGCCACATTTACAAATCACCATCTCATTCCGCATTCATATATGTATAGATATTGCCGTGGAACTGGAAGTATGACTTCTATGAACGAATGGGATAAAGAAAATCTTCCTGATAACTTGTAAAAAAATTGAAAGCTTAGAACCAGTACTTAAACCTATAAGAGTTAACTGAACTGAAAGAGATCAAGCCAACAAAGCATCTCCTCAGTACCTAAAGTTGACAGAACAGCAGAGTGACTAATTTAGCAATAACTATTAGATAGTGTTCAGGCAGCATTCATTGACAGGACATTTAGTAATAAATACTAGATAGTGCACTTTGATTTTTATGCAAGCAAGTTATCTTATCAGTTCGCTAGTACTAGGAGCAAAAGATTGTAACAGTCAAAACAAGTATATCGCAACTTTTACAAAGGTAGACAGGATATTCTTGTGCTTCCTTCAGAGGGAGCTCATGTGGCGCTGGAAGAGTGAGAAGACGAGTTTGAGAAGAAAACTTTTGGAAGTAACTTGACAATTCTTTCAGTATTGCAGCCGGAGAAAGATGAAGGTCTGGAAATGCAGGAATTACCGGATCATTCTGCCAAGACAAATGATAAAATTAGTCATTTCAACCACAGTGAAGAACTAATTCAGAATAATTATCAACAATCTTAGATGAAAAAATTTATAGCTAATGCACATTTTCCACTCCTATTCTCGTTGATAAACATTTTATTGATGATTGCATGGTTCTGCTCTGTCCTGAAATTCTACTATTCATTGCAAACGTAAAACACATTATGAGAATTTACCTTAAATATATTGATAAGTCTGTTAATCTTAACCCTTTTGTACAATGATTCACTGTCCTTCTCGGATGATGTTGCCAGCACGACTAGGACAGGCAGAACTCGTAGAAGAATATGCCGCTCAGGAAACAGAAGAGCAAAATCCAATTCCAATGACTCAACAGCAAAAACAATAAGAACTTGTAGAATATCTTCCACACTTGTCTTCGTTAAGGACCTCAAAAATAATCAGATATGCATAGTACTACTATTTAAAAGTAAGCTGATGAGCCAAATCACATTTTGTTGTCGCAGGCAATCAATCAGCAGCATACCGATGTAAGTACAGAACACATATATGAGTGCATATGTTCTTATGCATCACATTAATTGTCTTTCATACAGAATAAGCGCAATCGGTTGTCATACGGACAGGATACTTATTCACCCGAAACATCTCGACGTGCAAGTTCAATAAGATGGCCCATCTTGTGCTTAAGAAAATCTGTGACAAATGGATTGCATCAAGTCCCAGTTAGGAGAAGTGAACTTGCATAATTAGCAACAAATTTGACATCCACAATTTTTCATCAGTGTAATGACAGCATTTTCTGCTTTGGAGCAAACTACTTTGTACCTGCAAATCATCCAACTCCTCCCTCATTGTGTCAACATCTTGCCATTGAACGCTGACTTGTGTGAAAGTCCTGAAAATTTGAGAAAAGCCAAGGGAAAGATATTCATCTGAACTCTAAAGCAAATGAGAAGTGATGTCTATGGGATGTAATTTGCATCTAAAAGATGTCAAAAGATGCATATAGTCACACATATTCTCTAGTCCAGTTTTTTTATGAAATGACACTTGGTAGAAAAATATGAGGTCAAAATTCAAACTACAAAGACTTCAGTCAAACTTCCGATTTTTAACTTTATTAGTGATCATGCTCGTAGCTTTGCCATCAGATGAAAATGCACAAAAGCGTCATTCTAAAATTGATAGCAAATGAACGTCATCGCCAAATTAACCGTCAATTGGTTTTGCATTGAACCTACTTAGTTTGCTAGAAGCACAAAAGGACAAAACTACTTTAAGCCACTTCAACCATTATTGTTACCTCTAAAACTAAGTTATACTGGATGGGAAAGGCATTTATGTTATAAGAATGTGATGAAAGGTATGAGAATTCATATTTTACTATTGAACTGTTAAACTGTTAAACCATTCACCCACTTCCACTTTCGACCAATTCTATACTTCATGGCCTGACCATCTCTTGTATGCTTACTGTAGGGATGGTATATACTGAAGTTAATTAATGCCAATTTAAACTTTCAGAAGCTGGAGTTCTTTGTATAATAGCAAGGCATGTAATCTACTTGAGTAATTAATGGAGGTTATTAAATATTTTTGGCTGGGAAAAGTGCATCGCAATATTAAACCATGCATAAGTAATGCAACTAAGCACTAAGCATTTCAATTTGTTCAATTGAATCCTAACTTTTACACCAAAAAGTGCAATTGAGTCTCAAACCTTTTGATTGATTCAATTAAATCCAAAACAGTCATTGTAAAATGCAATTAAGTCATAAAATTTATGTTCAAATTCAATTTAGAAATGCCACGAAGCCAATATTTGAGTAAGAAGTAGGCAATTTTAGGTATTGGTCATTGTCAAGACTTGATTGCACTTTTTGAAAATATTTATAGAACTTAATTGAGATAACTCAAAGAGTTAGGGCATAATTACATTACATACACGAGGTTTAGAACTTCATATGCACTTAAATACATGCCAAAATACTTTATACAATCCGTCAGTGCCCCCAACCCTGCCCCTCCCCCACCCCCCCGGGGGCGCTCTCTCTTCACTCTACCTCTAACATCATTCCCTTCCGCAATGCCCCCGACCTACTCAGTGCGCCGACAACTCTTCCACCGTCATCTCTTTTCTCCTCCTTCAACTCTCTCTGTGTGTACACATTGTCAATTTGGGCAGCGCCACAACCATTGATTTCCTAGAAGCTAATCAAGAAGCTCGATATCCAGATCTGCCTAGATGTGGATAGCGTGGGTTCTGTCAATGGTGAGGAGGTTGACACTGCCATGTTCAGAGCTTGAACGTGGTGGTGGTCTGGTGAAGATATTGTTTGTTTAGATAATAATTAACTATGCATAGAGTGATTTGCATGAAGCCACCGATCACAAGTAGGGAAGAGGAAGTTTTCTCCAACCAGGAATACATGGTCCATAAAAAATTCAATCATCAATAGAATCCTCAAGAAAAACACGACTTGGGTAATAAGAATGGACATAGATAAGTCTACTAAGTATCCGAGAATTGAGCAGACAAGCATGAGAGAGCGAGAGCGAGCGAGCTAGCTAAACCAAATGTCAAGCATAATTAATTAAACTTAGCACCAACATCAGGTAACAATCAGTTGCCTTACCTCTTATACCAAGAAAAATCATTTGGTATGCTTGCTTTTGCATTTTTTAGATGATCAAGTTGTACCAAGATATCAAGTAACTTCAACATAGACCTATTGCAAACAACAGAAAAAGTGTTACAGTCCATTGCATATAACTACCATAATTTTAACAGTAGGTCTCCATATATAAGTGAATTACAATTTACAGTATTTTCAACATTTACAGAAGAGGGAGTCTGCTGAACATTGGAAAAAAAAAAAACTTCAAAAAGATGACAGGAAAGGTAGAATAGATGTAAAAAAGAGGGAATTCAATCAAACCAGAGATGAGTTATGGTTGGGCCATTAATTCGTCGCTCTGGCCTGGAAAAACGCTGCATATCTGCTGCTAGCTGCATTAGAACTTGAGAGTTATACACTGTGGAATATGCAAGTGAAGTCAACCACAAGTGAGAGGCAGAAATTGTCATACTTTAGATGCAGCTGATGATTGCCACCGTTGAATTTCACGGAGTCGACTCATCTCCAAGTCAAGAACTTGGTATGTCTCCATATACAAGTCAGCTTGACTATGCCTCATAGACTCAGGAAGCTGCATGTTATTACAACAATAATTGTCTTAAACAGGTTCTGTCTAGAGCATAAGCTAACTATTATCTTCAATCGCAAGTCCACAATGTTCATTTCCATGATATAAAAGTTTTTTGCCAGCTTCTTTCCCTCTTTCTTCCTTTCTTTCTTTTCTTCTCTTTTATTTTTTTGGGGGAGGGAGGGTTTGGAATAGAGGAACAGTAAACTAAGTTGAGCATTATGCTAATTTAAAAATAAAAAATAAAAAACAAAGTCCACTCTGAATACACATGCAATGCTTCATCAAAAAACCATTGTCCCACAAGCATCGAGAACCAATACAAGGCCCTGGCGTTTGGAGAGAAAAGACAATTATCTCAAGATGGAGTTTATATGAATTTTAACTTTCTACAAAGGGAAATATCCATTTTTCTCAACACTACAACCCTAAGGACCTTGTAGATCTTTAGACATCAAACTCAGAATCTACAAAAATAACCTCATTCTATTACCCAAAAATAATTAATTAGAAATCTAGAAAGAACCAGTCTGATAAAACAAGAATTTCCCCGCTTCCCATTCCAAATGTGGATATTCTGGCAGCACCATATGAGAACCGTGAATATGTGTCTCCACATTACTTTATGTCAACACAATTATCCATACGATGCTACCGAGAACACAACTGAATACCACTATTATCTAAGACAGCAAAAGTATCCCGCAGACTCAAAATGGAAAGGAAAACCAACCTGAGGAAGCGCCTTCACACAGCTGCGATACGTGTAGAGTACTGAAGCCATCTCTTTCCCCTCCTGAATAAGAGTGTTCTGTAATAAAAAACAATTTCCACAATTAGAAAGTACACAGCTAATGACATTACTAGTTTTCCCGAGCTTTGAGAAACAAAAATGTCCAAAAGAATTATCACGACCAAACAAATCGACCCAGCCAACTCCTTCCGTTGTAGATAACCTGCAAACCTACAGTGCGCTCGAAAGAGCTAACCGCAAACAGATGGCGAAACGGGGAAAAGCAAAAGCAAAAAAAAAAAGAAGTAAAAATACGAAAGGTCCACGCACCAGCTGGTTGAGAGCTTTCGTGTCCTCGGAGAGAGATAACCGGTACGCCGAGACATCGCTATACTCTGCGAGAGAGGAGGAATCCACCAGACAGGAGGCGAATGCCGCCGCATCACTTGCCAGTCCACAAAACCAAAAACGCGCGACGAATTCAACACACAACAAACACGCACGCACGCATCCGAGTCTCACGTACCGATGGGGCTGTTGGTGGCGCCGGGCTCCGCGGACACCCAGATGGCCGGCCCCTGAATCTCCGGCTGCTCGTCCTGGAAAACCACAAATCCGACTCCGATCGCATTCAGCGAAACGACGACGCCGACGACGACGGCAGCAACAGTGACGCCCGGAGACGAAGTTCGCGGAGAGAAGAGGTTTTACCTCGAGGGAGAAGGTGGAGAGAGCTGCGATGGCTTCTTCCACGGGGACCGCCATCGGAGCGCCGAATCCGAGCTCCGGAGACCGTCCGTCGGGATTTCTGCCTGCGGGAATGCGAGTGCGATGGAGAGCGGAAGGTTGAAGGTGACGTTGATGGAAAGCTTGTGGACTGGCGAGAGGGACTCGGATCGCGACTCGCCGGTGGGTCGGGGCGAGAAACTGAGCTGACTCGCTGTCTGAAATGGACAGAGCGCGAGGCGAGCGGTTGGTGCCTGGGCTTAAAGAGAAATCCAACGGTTGGTAAACTTTGATTATTACCATTATTATTATCAATAATCAAATTTTCTACTTTTTATTTTTCCTTAAAAAATTTGCAATTCGTAAAGTGATTTATAATTTTACAAAAATTGTATTTAATCTACGTGTCGGTATGTGTATATTTTCGTAGAAAAGGTAACAACTGTGGAAATGCACACCATTTTCATAGAAAAGGTAACAACTATAATCACTTTGGGAAATTAATTAGTTTTTTTATCAACTGTACCTTTTCAATATGAATTTAGGGATATACTCATTTAAAACCTGTGCTATTATATGTAATTTAAAGACATTCTTTCAAATCTTTAATACATCACGCATTATTTGAAACTAAGTTAAATATGTTTTCAGACCAAAAGATTTGTTGGTCATGTTTTGTAAATTATATCTCCAATGGAAAAGTAAACCATCATCGTCCTTTTATTTTCTCAAATTTGATTTGGATAAATAAGTTTAACACTCAAGTAAGGATTCATGTGATCTTCATAGGCTAGTGAGTGGTAAATTTCACGACCGGTTCATGTTTTCAATCATATGAACTAATACACCTATTGATAAATTCATGTCACATGGACAAAAAAATCATATCCAATTATTGATTATGTACAAAAACAAGAAAGCGCTTCAACAGTGCATATCTATTTCTAAAACTAAAAAGAATTAACTTCTTTAACATTGGCATCATTTTTTTTTGCGACATCTATTTTATAAATTGACATAGAACACTTTGTGTAATTAGTCAGATAAAACATTTTACAAAAAGAAAAAAGAGGTTTTTTTTTTTTTTTTCTAGACTTTTCAAAATAAAAGAACCTAATAAGTCGACTTGCATGCGAAATTAGTGGAAAATTGAGATGGAAGGCAAGACAAATCATGCTTGCTCTTTGCTTCAAAGACAAGTCAATCGAATCATTTGAACTTTATAGAACACTAATAAAAATGCCAAATGCGATTGCTTCGGCATGAAGCTGAGACAATGATATGTCCTTTTGAAAGGTTACTTCCCCCACGGACTCCGGACGGTTTGGTCACACGAGACCAGATCGTCACTTCGGGATTTTAGCAAGTTCCGATCAAAGCAAGGCACGGTCGCGCCGAGGGATGCTTCAAGCGGTATAACATAAAAAATTTGCGAGTCGTGTTTTCTGAAAAACCATCTCTACAATGACAAACAAGCATGAGAGGCCTCTTGCATTTTCGTCTACTATTGGAAAAGCTCCCCGCGACGACATAATTAAGATGTATGCAGAAAATGCGACAATTTCGCTCGTTTTCCGGGGCGTACAAGAGGCGACTTTGGATCCAATAAATAATAAACGTATAAATCTACTACCAAAACGGCCCCATTCAACTATAAGACTAAGGTATGTACAATTCAGATTTCATCTCTCTGATGCGTCTCATCGGTATGTCGAGTTCCCTTTCTTTCCGGCGAAGATCTCGAATGTAAACATACCTTGGGATCTCACTCGTAATCATCTTCATCATGACAAAAATCAGCTTCGCCCTTGCAATCAGCTTTGTCAATAATCTCAAGCCCCACATTCAGGTATCTGGAGTACTCGTTGATACCCTGATACAAACTCTGATAACCCTCAAATGCAAGAATCCGAGGAGATGAACAGAAAGGATGGTTATTCGGGCACATCATCGGCAACACTATCAAGGCCTTGCCGTGCAGAAATGACCCTGTCCAGGGTGTGATCGGGCACCATGATTCCAGCGGTCTCCATGTCTGCAACAATGGCTACTGCGGCATCCAATTCTCCAAGATCAAGACACAGTGAGATGATTTCGTCGTATAGAGGACTGCAAAAGAAGAGGGAAACCATTTTTTTGTAAGGTGGATGTTACAGCCTCTTTTACTCCTCTAAGTATCTAAGCATCCATTATAGTTCCCCATACTTGGCAAAATTTCATCATGCTAGTCCAACATAAGAAAAGCACATTTCAAATTATTTCCTACTAAAAGAAGCACAGAACGTGTTAGTATTTAACATGTTCACATATTTTCCTCTGTCCATTCCTTTTCATCTAACAAAAATACAAACATGCATGTATCGAGGCACTTTCTGCTCCCCTCAATACCATGGAGATGGTAAATGTGTAAAGAAAAATCACCTACTCTTTTCATGCTAGTTAATCTTGACCCTAAAATCAGACGAATTTTGAGAGAGTATACATGTCAAGTAGCCAAAATTTCAAATAAGGCCATGAAACCCACACATGATTGATTTAAGAAATCCATTTCAATAAACTTTCAAGAGATTTATGATGTCGAATGTGTTGGTACTCCATGAATATAATATACCCAGCTCTACATCAAGAGAAGCAATGGGACCACATCCAAATGATACACGAATAAGCTTTCAAGTTAGACTTACAAAAAGCTGATCATATTGAAATGGAGACCCTTTGCTCAAAAAGTGAAAAGAAGGGGCAGAGTATGCAGCAGCATAACAAATAAAGCTTTCAGATCATGGCAGGCCAAAAACCAATACAGATGGAAAATGAAACTTCTTGATCATGATACGACAAGGTAATGAAAATCCAATACCTCCCAAGCACATAACCAAGACTATGTGTAGTTTGCAAGATCTTCAAGAAAGCTGATGGCAGAGGAGCCCTTATAGCTGCACGAAGTATCATGGCACAGTCCCCAATAGTGGGTTGTCCACCCAATTCTATTACCTGAAAAAATTTCAGTTGGCCAATAAAATTCTCGTGAAAGAAGAGTTATCAAAGTTTCCCTTACTATTGGTTTTTGAGATAATTTTCTTACTATTTGACAAGAAAATCTGTAGTCATTAAACTCTTCCACACATCCAAATAACCTATACTGCATGTTTATCAATGGACTATGATGTTGGTGTTGCACTGTCCCTTTCTATATATATATATATATAGAGAGAGAGAGAGAGAGAGAGAGAGAACAATTCAGATGCCAACATAATTTTTTTTCAAATTAGCAAGTCCCAACATCTCGAGAAGGTTCAGCGAACAGCAGCACGTGCTAAGGTCCTTAACCCATCCTGTAATGAGTTTCAATGCACATAGCTTTTGTGGAGGGCCTACAATATTCATGATATTATTGACCTACTAGCAAAGTTCATTCAAATTCTTTCAAGAACAGAAAACCATTGATAATACTACTACTCACGGCATATTTTAAACTTACAATAAAATGATCTAATTGTGCATTTGTCAAATTTTCCAAGCTATTACATCATTGAGGGAACTTAGCTGCATTGATTACTAATAAAATTATAGTTTCTAAAGTGCTATCTGAACTGCTTGACTTTAGCATTCAAAGGCCAAGTAATTAAAGGTGATCGTACTTAAAGCACTTCCAATCTAAGTAATTTTCTATAAGCTACTTATAATATTTCAGTAACTGCTCTACAATAAATCACATTGCTCAAAGGAATTAGATTAAAGTAGCTCCCAAATTAAGAGGAAAGGGGCAAGCAGTTTAGCAAGCTAAATAAAATCTTTCAAATGATGCTGGGATTAACAAGAAAAATCAGGACAAGAGAAGCACAATCTGGCATAAAGGAAACATTGTGCCATTGAAAGAACAGAAGAGCCAGGTACAAGAGACAGTGAACATGCCTTTTGCATTGTTTTTATTGCCAACTCCACTTCCCATTCCTGAGACCACCTCTGAGGTGGCCTGCTCTTCAACTCCCTCTCCCATGTCCAACCCCAAGCATCAGCTATTGTATACATATCTGACACGTCAAAAACTTTCCTTTCCCGCAGTTCCTTAAATGCCTCAAATATATCCTCAGGAAACCAATCTTCATCCTTGTCATCCTGCATGAATAGCAGTACAACCAATAGATTGAGTTTAATGGCTCTAGCCATGCAAAACAGGATCATGAAAAAGAAACCAAGTACAACCTGGAAATTACACATCGGCATGATTTTTATTTCGAACAAGTATTTTAGCTAGAGTACAATCATTTCAACAACTCACCTGAGGTATTGAACAAAGAACATAGACAAGGCCCATAAGACCATAAGATCCAACCGTAATAATCAGGAAAATATAGCAGGCAAAAGCCAATAACAGAGTTTGACAAATTCAATGCAGAGTTTAACTAACCAATGTCCCTAACTTGAATATAGAGTTTGAGTTATTTAATGCACAAGTCAAGCAAAAGTTGCATCATTTTTTTTTTCTTTTTTACCATTGCAAGAACTACATAAACCTATTATTGTCATTGCTTACACAAATCTAATGTCTCGATTATGTGGAACAGAAAATGAAGTAAAGAGACAACTATGAGCACAGATCAGACAATATCTACCTCCACAGATGCTCGAGACACCTTTCTCCGTGATTTTTTTGTTGAGGTAGTTGTTTGATCAGAATCTTTTAGTAACTGGACACCAATCATTTGAAGCGTTTTTTTCGCTTCAGCTTCCTTGTACTTTACCCTCTCTCCATCCGGAATCTCTGTTTCAGTTTGTTCAACTTCCTCCTCCTCATCTCCTTCTTCATCTTCAACATCCTTTACAGCATCTTCTGCAGCATCAACATCATCCATTAAATCTGAAACTTCTACTTGCTCCACCTCTATGGTTTTTCCCTGACTCCTATCCATTCCTTCTCCAAGAAATCGGCGTTTCCAGAACTCTGTATTTCCTTCCTCTAGCTTGATCCTAGAAATAAGTTCGTCCAGCTCTTCATCAACCTAAGACAGAAATAGAAGTCAATGACACCAAGGTAATTACACTATCCAGCAAAAATGGGAACTGTACTGAAGTCAAGATGGTCATGCCTGCACGTGTAAGCAATCTATAAAACCAATACAGACAACATGAAAACTAGTAAACTGTCAACCTCCTCCTCTTCCTCCTCTACAGGAGGAACCCAAAGGGGCCGTCCACGTGAACGGTTTATCCTCCTTGCTTTCTGCACGCGCTGATAAAGAACATTTCTGGTTCCATCTGTTGGCAGATCTTGAGCCTCTAATTCTTCCTTTAATTCAGATACTGTCATCTTACTGGCAGCCTTAGGTTTCAAAACATTTTGATCAGGACCCTTTATAGTCTTTCTTAGTCTCTCCTCCACTCTAATATAATCATATTCAGAAGCATCACCTAGAGCTGCAAGTCCTTCATACAGCAAGGTTTTCAAAAGCTTCCTATGGTGCATTCTCCAATCCTCAAGACATCTTTGCTTGAAGGAGGTTTCCATAGGGTTTGAATATATGAATCCAGCCACATCAGGATCCAAAGGGGTCTTTCCTCTTCGCGGAACCCAGCGCTTGCGTTCGCCAGTAAGCCCACCCTCAGCCACATACCTGATTTAACAGGGAAAATTACTTGAAAAATTACTTATTAAGACATTTTTCAGCACACACTGAATAACAAGGTAATTTGAAAATTTTAACTGTCACACCACTATTCTTACATCCTCCTTTTGTTTTATGTAGCATACTAATGAAGAAGCCCATGGTTTTGATAACACAGTAAAAATTAATTCAAAGCATACAGTATGAATGTCTTATTGTTTGCTACTGTTTGCAGTGTAGTCAAAGAATGTGCATGCCTAGGCGCTGAAGCAAGGCGGGGCAATGGAGTTCCGCCTCTAGGATGTCAAAGTGATGCGTCTTCAATCAGGAACAAGCCCTTTTGCCTAACGCATCAAGCACGCATGCAATAGTTCTAGCTGGTAAAACCTTAGGCTTTGAAAATGCCAGAGTGGTTTCTTTTTTGACAAAAACTCTTTCATCCTTTTTTATAGGCTTAGACAAACTGGATCCCAAAAAAAGTATTACTTAGTCTTAAGCACTGTTCAGACCTTTGCTGATAATTCAATTTCCTCTCTCTTTAAAAATGCCATCATCAGAGAAAGGACTAGACAGAGTTGCAGGATGCCTGAGTCACTGTTTGTTTCAAAAGAAAAGTTGTTGGACTCTTTCTCTCTCAATTCTGTTGGTTCCAACTTTTTAAGTCATTTACCAACCAGTGAGACTAAATTTTCTTTTTTTGTGTTCTTCTCTCTCCCTGCTTCAATTTGTATGTTCTGTTCTAAGGATAATCATAATTATTCTATTTGTATTGTAATTTTCTCACACAATTTATACCGTGCAACCTGTATATGTCAGATACCAACTTTGAGTTATCGCACCCAGCTTTGCTCAGATGTGCACTATTTCTGCACTTTACACCTCAGGCATATTAAGGCCTTAAACCCTGAAGTGCACTTTTTTGCCTTTGACTACACTGGTTGTTTGCCAAATAACAAATTATGGTGACCAAACTGAAATTTTAATGAATTCCTCCAAGGGAAAAAATAGCAGAAGGGAGATAATGCGGCTTTTCTTATATATGAGTTGAGAAACACACCTAGCAATGTAATCAATCTCATATCCAAGTTCAGCTTCTTCTTGTAGAGGTTCAATCCAAGAGCTCACAAGGGTTCGGTATTTTCTGCTTAAGATCATAGCTCGTGGAGGAATCGGTTGGTTATCTTTGGCCATTGCCTCCAATGCTTCCAGCAATTCGACAATTCTTCCTGAATTTAGCGTGTTGCAAATAGAAGGAAGAGTGAGTAGATCAAAATAGAATGCATTCTAACTATACTAAAGATTCCAACGCCGATTTTTTTGGGCAATCATGAGATGGTTCTCTATTAGGGTCTTCAAACTACCGCAAAGCCAAAAAGAAAAGCAGCAAATACAGGTAAAGACAGCTAAAAGTTACAGCCTCAAAGCCCTTGCAATTTACATGCATTCACATTTCATTAAATTCAGAACAGCCTACAATTTTACAGTGGACAAGGTCACAAATGAAATGTGGTCCTCACGGTCATCTTTTCAATCTGAAATCATACGACAATGGTCAATACTCAAGCCTCAATTCGAGAAACAAATACCAAAAAAGCATAATATCATTTCTTCCTGCTGATCTAGAAGCAAAACAGGTATCATGGTCACACAAGTTTCGATGGCTTAACTAATCCATTCTTTTTATCAGAACCAACACCCACAGTATCTGGTATAGTTGACTTCAAGAATCTCCTAATTTCAAGAACTAGCTGAATTTAAAGTTTCTTTCCTAATAAAGACACTCATCCAAGGCCAGCACACAACAAAAGAATGGCTTTACATATGACCTCTTGAATGCAGAATTCTCCTAAATAACTAATTTTGCGTTTAGACAGAACTAATGCAATTGGTTGACAGATTCACAAACCCCACATGATTCAAAAACTAATCAAACACAAATACTTCCATCCTAATGTCAGTATATAACAACCATTTATAGTAAGAACCAACAAATGACTTCTGCTCCAAAAGCAGAAGAAGAAGCTCTATGCTGTCCCTCATTGTGAAGGATCACAAGTGATACTCATCACAGGTAAAAGCTATAGAGCATGAGAAAAAGATCAATAAATGATCTAAAGAAAGAAACATAACTTATGATGCAGGCTGAAATGGAAGAAATTCAGAAACTTATTGTTCATAAAGATTCTAAAAGAATTTTCATCTAGAAGATTGGAAACAGAACACAACATATTAAGCCTGCTAAATAGTTAACCTTCTCGACATAAAGCTCGGAGATACAAGGACAAAGGATCTCCAAAATTCCCTTCATTATGTAAAACTTTTGTGCCTCCTTCAAAGTTTTTCAGAGCACGGAAATGACGAATTGCCTCCCGCATTACACAGTATTTGGTAAAGCATTCCACCAACAACCTGTGCATTGAAGCATATCAAAAGGTGAGACTGACATGAATTAGAGTCACCACTTTGAGCCTCCTCACTTTGACATAATCATACTAGACTGCTCGAT
Source organism: Eucalyptus tenuipes (assembly GCA_014182365.1). Taxonomy (NCBI): domain Eukaryota; kingdom Viridiplantae; phylum Streptophyta; class Magnoliopsida; order Myrtales; family Myrtaceae; genus Eucalyptus; species Eucalyptus tenuipes. The sequence goes on along the minus strand of CM024538.1, from coordinate 21,108,102 downwards.
GAATTTGCAGGAAACATCATATTTTAAGTGTTAAAATTTTCAATTTGTAATTTTAAACTTCTAGGCGGATGGAGAATATATACATATAAGTGCCCTACACATGCAAATCAGACTGAAATAGCATGAAAGTTGCAAGTGGAACTTTCCAACCTAAAAGCTTAAGTTGACAAGTGGAGAGAGACTAAAAGCAAGTGATGCCAACAAGCAATGTGAAGTAACAGACTTTAACATAGAGGTCCATATATCAGAGAAAAAATTATAAAAAAGGTTATCAAACAATTCCACTGTAAGACAAGGTATGCCTTCCATAAAATCAAAGTAAAAAAAAAAAAAAAACAGATGTAAGGATTATATAGTCATACAGTCAACCAGCCCATGCATTCATCTAAAATGTCAAGATAGTCTCAATTGATTAAGCATGTAAAGAACAGCGAAGTCAGCAGTTAGCATCATATGCCAAACCCTGTACTTATATGATTGCACTGCTCCAGTACAGCATGTTTTTGTAGCATAACAAAAAGATATGCTATTCAGATTACTTGTATCAAAGAAGATGACTATAGGTGTCCCTTACGCATAAGTTTTCACATTAGGCTGCAACCTCTTGTGGTCTTCAACCATCATGCCAAGTAATTCAGCAACATCCTGTACTCTACAGAAAACAAGGATGAAAGAAGCACATCCACACAATATAAGTATCTAAGGAACGAAATATAGCAGATGATCAGAAACATCTGGATGTTGAGATAGAATATAGTTGAAGCATGCGCCACATTCACAATAGAAGAAGTGCCGTCAGTAGAACTCAGCAAAATGACCTCCATTCACAGTGCAAAATATCAGGAACGTTGCATTTTCATCAGAACAACATGCTCAATAGTGGTAAAAAATGATGCAACTTTTGACAGAACAGAAAAAAATAGGAGGGCAGAACAATGACTAAACTTGTGAACATCTTGGCAAGAATTTGTGCTGATTAATAGCCAAATACATGGACTAAACATGGCGTACAAATGGAACTTCATTTTTACCGAAAAAGCCTCTTCCAGGCTTTGCAGTTTGCAGCAAACTGATCAAAAACAAAAGCCTTGATAGTATATCACTAAAGAAAAAGGACAAATGAAAAGAAAACAGAAATATAGTTCACAAGTCATCACTTGATTTTCTTGTCAAGGCGTACACCAGATAAATTCTTCCCATTGTATCTCTTAATAGTTAAAGAACCACAAGTAAATTTCAGTAAGATCCGTAAACGCATTTGTTGAATTCTTGTCAGGGGTATTACCACAGTTGCAATCTTACCTCACCAAATAAACCTACAATAACTTTAGGATGAATCATGGGATAATTGCTCATGGTTAAAATTCAGTGGCCGAGAAAAAACACGGTAGAGATTCATGAAAATAAAGCCTTAGGAGAGGAGAAACCATTATGGGAATTCACAAGTTAAACTAGCAACTATGACAATATGGAAACTCTTCATGAAGGTGATATTTCATTAAGATATGATTCATATGAAGAAAAGAGTAGAGTGAACCTATAACAACTTCAAACTGCTCTTTTTCAGATCAAACACACATCAAGCATGAATATCAGCTTTCGAAAAGCTATTTTCATCATAACAAAAAGCTACATCTTCACAGCTGACCAGAACTTTACCTGTCGTAGGATTCAGCTCTAGTATATGCTTGGATGACCCAATTATAGCTCTCAGTATCAGGTTTCATATAATCTGTTAACCAAGAAAGTTGACAGAAACATAATAAGCTGCAGGCCAAAGACTTCAATCCAACCATCTAGAGAAAAATTTCCATTCCACTTGTATTCTATATAATTTCCTTTCCATCCAAGTAATTTTAGATAAATAAGAAGCAAAACGAATTATTGCTATCCAAATGTCCATGAACAGAAACACGTGATCAACATGATATCTGATGGTCGCACATGGTCGTCCCAAGACCCATATTTAATTAATTACATACACATGACTTAAACTAGGAAGGTCGACCAAATGTTGACCAATGAAGACAGAGATTAACTAAAAAATATCTACTTCTGCATGTTTTCATAGTCCACAAATTTGACGACTAGGTGAATAGACATGAGAGTACACACGACAAAATACATGACAAGAGTATATTCTTAACACGTATCTTAAGTTTGGAACTTGGGACATGACGAAAAATAGAAATCTGATTTAACTCCATAAAATTCAAATGCACCTCCATGTTCATTAATAAGGTGAAGGGAAGGGGAAAGCTAATGAATGACTACGCCGAATTTAGAACTGAATCTAATGAGTATCAAAAAGTTAAAAGCAATAATTTATTCTGACACATATTAAAACACCAAAATTATTGCATACGCCATTTGACTGTTCTTTTTGGCTTTAGTTGAAATCCACATTGCTAAACCATCTATAAATCAACAACTTAAATAAATATGATTTGGGTATATTTGTGCAAGCATGCATGTGTATGTAGTATTTTATGCCTACCTGCCACCATCCAGAATAAAAAAATACCAAGAATTGATTAAACCAAAGTATGATTATGGTTTTCTAGATTTTACGCCGCATGTTTAACATACAGAAATCAATCATTCTCTTGGAATACTTATGGAGTAAAACAATAAAACCATCTATAGCGTGGGGTTCTACAATAGAACATGTTAAAGCATTATAATTCACCAGCATTAGAAAAGGAAATGCAAGGTACACCTAGGCTCTCTGACACTGACTAATCAGGAGACTATTCAATAAGTTACAACACTGCTTTTAAAAGAGAACATGCCCAAGGGAGAGAATTGTCAAGAAACACAGACACAATCAGGGGAGAAGAGAATGAGACCTTCTCCAAATTCCATGTTCTCAAACGTGGCAAAAGCTATTTCTGGTATCCCACAAGTAGCCTAATTAACAGATAGAGATGCTATCAGTATGTGAAGTCTTCAAAAGAAAGAATAAAATCAAAACATATCAACAAGCTTCTAATAATTAAGCTCAACATACAAGCTTGTCATAACTTACAATACCACAATAAGAAAGAGATTTCATGCTCTGGTGCATCTCATAAATAGGTTTAAATATTGCTTGACCCATTGCAGCAGTTGAGCTTTTAAAGGTGTTTGACAAACAGCTCAACAGCTGCAGCACCTCTAAGGCTACGGCAGCTTAAAATAGTTTGTAGCGAGCAATCTCACCCAACTTTGAGGTGTTACAGCTTTGCAACATCTATTACCAATTGCATAACTAACAGCACTTCACATCATAGCTATAGACGAACCACAGCTATACCAAACAGGCTCCTTGAAGCACATAAGCATACATTCATGGAAAGTGTGCTTTTCCAAAGTTATTAAGCCCTAGAAATTATTGATCTACCAAGCTTATTAAGCCCAAGAAACTATTCCAAAAACCATGACATGATTAGAAACACATAACGGACAAAACCTATGCACATAAAAGCTTTATTTAGATCACTGATGCATCAGATTGCAGAATTAGGCCCATAAAGAGTCACGACAAACCTGAACGCTAAGAAGACAATTGAAATGGAAAGTTGTGGCCATCCTTCCTGCTGCCTCCATTTCATAACAAATTTCCAAAGCGTTAGAATGGTCCCCAACCTTACAGTCTTCTTGAATTAGAAGATCATAGAGCTCATCCGTAGCTCGCAAACCGTTTTTTCCTCCCTTGAGGAAGACATCATTAGCATCCTCCAGATGCTTGCTCCTGACAAGCTCCTCTGTCCAAAAGTTTAAAAAAAACAGAAATCATCGCACTCGCGCGAAAGAATATAGCACTCATACACATATGCACACGCAACCTGACGCACAAAACAAAAAACTGGATATACGTACCGACAAGAATTATCCACGCTTGGCGTATATCGTAGTTCAATTTCTCCATCGCTGCAAGAATCTCCATTCCTCTTCTCGAGTATCCTTTGGAACCGAACAATCTAATCAATGAAATGAACGTCTCGTGCACCGGTCTAAGCCCCGCGCTGAGCTCCCTCCGCAGCGAGTGCATCTGCATTCAAACCAACAACGCGCCATTGTCACACAACAGACCAACTCTAGCACCAAAAGCAAGACCAACTCCTGCCATTCAACGGCTTGGAAATTCAGTTCTTGCGACTCATTAGGGGACCGCAAGGAGACGATCCTTCCATCTGCTGAACAAAAATTGGTCTGGTCTAACATTAACATCCTAGCATTTTCAGCTTGAATCGTGCATTACCGCGCCCTCCGCATCTCCGTTGAGCACGTGCGAGACGACGAGCCCGTGGAACGAGCGGGGCCCGGGGCTGAGCCCCGCGGCGATCATGTCGTAGATCACCTCAGACACGCCGGCGACGTCGCCGCCCCGGGCGCGGGTCATCAGCTCCTCCATGAAGGCGAGGCGGAGTGCCTTCTCGGCGGCGGAGGCCGAGGCAAGGAAGGAGGCGGGGGAGGCGGGAGAGCCGGGGCCATCGCCGCCGACGCCGCCGGGGCCGGGCCGCTCCGGCTGCTTCCTCCTCCTGCCCCTGCGGGCCTTCTTCTGCGGCGCGGGGGAGGCGACGGCGGAGCGCACGGCGGCGGCGGCGGCGGCGGAGGAGGTGGGAGGGGGCCGGCGCGGCGGGCCGGGGAGGAAGAGGCGAGAGCGGGGAGCGGAGAGCGCGTTGAGCATCTGAGGGGGGAGGAGGAGGGAGCAGGGGCGAGTTTTTGGGTTTTGGATAAAGTGGAGTGTTCGAAGCTCGAGAAATGAGGAAGGAGAACCGGGGGTTTAACGAAGCTAAAGAATGTCGTGGCGATGAGAGAGAGAGCGACGCGGCGGACGTTTGGGTGTCAAAGCAAGTCGGCAACGGAGAGATTTTATTAGTCGCGCTCTCCTCAACCTCAATTACTTGGGGAAATGCTTGTCTCAGGATCTTTTACTTGAATCTCTAAATTATAATTTTTTTTTACTTTAATTGATCATCCGTGGAAAAAACAAATATGTATGAAAATGCCGACGTCACAAAAATATCTCGTGTTGAGAAAATATTGATTGACAAAGATATCGCCACAAGAACAAAAATAAGTAGAGCTCTAAGGTTGCGATGGATGTCCAAAGTGAAACTCAAATGTTAGACTACTTTGAATTGAATGGGCGCTCTTCTCTCTCTTCCCTCCTCCCTTCTCTCTCTTTGCCGCCCTCCTCTTTTCCACCGAGCCCTCGTTCGACCAACGAACCACCACATTGCGCTTTCGGCTTCAACTTGTCGTGCATACTCTCTCTCTCTCTCTTCTCACCCGACGCTCTCGATTTTGTCCCCTCTCTCTCCCTCCAACGAATCGCTGATCCCTCGTTCAACCAGCAAGCCACCATGTTGCCCCTCTAGCTCTAAGAGCAAATCGATTATTTTGCAGCATGCTGATTGAATTGGATATGACATTTCACTAGAACATGAACTCATCAAAATTTATCTTACAGCTAGTGCTTCTTGGTGCATGATTAGAGGTTGATTTAATTCTTAATTTTTTTTTAAAGTATAATGATGAAGGCTTTGTGGACCAGGAACAAGTAAATGCATCACCACGCCTTGCTCATAAGATATGATTTAAAAGGGGAAACATTGAGTTTATTATTTAGATGGACCGACCGGTCTCATACACTCAGACGACACAAAAAATTCTTCCCACATTCAAGAACTCGGTTGTCGATCTTCATCTTCTGCAGGATATTCTTGAGGATCTTGATCAACAATGGCTTCCCGTAGCAATCATCCAGACCGGCCGCCATGAAAGTGTCCTTCTCGATATCGATGGAGTGCGAGGTCACTCCCCCGATCATGCTTCTGACTCCTATGTTCCACAGCTCCTCTGTTGCTTGTGGGGAAGATGAAACGCCATCATTACGGCATGGAATGGATACCGAGCGATCGGTGAAAACTGTAGCAAACTATGTTTGCGCATCTTTGATGGCTCGTAGTTAACCTCGATTCCATTCATCACGGGCATCTCCCAGTCCATGAGGACGACATCAAAGGATTCTCCGGGACGGAACAGATCCATAGCCACCTTCCCGTTCTCAGTCACCTGGGATTCCACTACCACGCCCACCTTATTCACAAGGATGGTATGGATCGTGCGAATCATGGAGTCATCGTCCACGATCAGCACGGACAACCTCTTCACAGGTGCAACGGTCAAGCGACTTCGGTCTTGTCACCCATTTCGGCTTTCTTGCTTCCGGTGCTCCTCAAGCAGGGCTAGTTGCACCGGCGACTTGCTTTGACATCATTTACCCTGGCACCATATCGTGCGATTGAAGTTACAATGAACAAGAGAATCAAGCATTCATGTAATCCTCTTGTTTATAATAGGTTTGGCGATAGATCGTTTTATATGTTAAGCTCTAATTTGACAAGACTTTTTTAAGGATTATGTTTATTAATGAGTTCTTTTGTTTTTTCTTTTTGTAGGATTTCATTCTGAGGGGCTTTTTGTAGCCACTCTTTTAGGATGTGTTGAGGATGACGAAAATGAAATGAGTTGCATGCATGTGTCACGGGCCGTCTTTTAGGATGTGTTGAGGATGACGATCATGGCGGCCTTAGGAATTTCTCCCAAGTCAACCTTTCTCACACTCAACTCACAAGGATCTTTAGAGAGAGAAACTCTAGAGAGAGAAGCTCTAGTTTGTATTACTTGTAAATGAGATGATACAAATGAGGGGGGAGGAAACCCCTTTATATACAAGTATAAGGCAAACCGTATCTGTAGATCTCTCATCGATCTAATGGTGGAGATTAGATCTCCCCAACTACCAACTGCCCGCATTTATTACATACGAATACATTTACCGTATCGCCTACCTCCAGGAGTACTCTAGAAGACTCAAGAAAACCCTAGGACACAAGGATACAAGCCGAGGGTTGCTTGATCCATAGACGTGTCACGGCCGGCCCATAGAAACCTCTTGGATTGTCATTCTTCCGAACCGTGACACATGCATATAAAGTTGGCTTAAAACAAATAATTTCAAGCAATTTCATTACAAAACTAACTCAAAACAACTTGTCGCTCCCACACAACAATGATGTCTTGTAGGTAGGAGCTTGGATTATTTTTCTTCCCTCCTTTTACATCTTTAGTAGGGACTACATAGCACAAGAAAAGGAAAAAAAAAAAAGAAAAAGACTTAAGTCGCATTTAAAATTAGCTCAAACAAAATCTGATAGGCAATATCAACTCATTACTCAACCTAAAAAAAGTTGAATCTAATACGTTGGAAAAAGACATTTGAGAAAGTAGAAAACTACGAAGCAACCGAAAGTGATATCCTAAATATTAATATCGTAATCGAGTCTCCGAATCCATAATTAGTATCATACCATTGGTACTGTTATCCAGTCTTATATTCACAATTATTGTTTTAGATGTCATTTCTTTGGCGAACTAGTTACTTTAATAACGAAAGTGACATACTCAATGCATACTTGAGATAACCTACTTGTGTACATGAGACCTTATTATGGAAATCTTGACAAAGTTAAACTTCGAATATTATAATATTATATATATATATATATATATATATATATATATTAGGTTATGCTGTTTTTTGTTTTTTCTTTAACACCAAGTGTGGAAATTATTACTTTAGCAAGTTCTTTGAAGATATATTTAGTTTATATTGCTTGGAAATAATCAAATCAACATGACTTCCGTAAAATTAAAAAAACTGAAGCATTAGATTTCCCTAAAATTTTTTATAAATTGAGATAGCCCCAGTGCTCCTCGAGTCGGGGCTAGCTACACTGGCAACTTGCTTTGACATCATTTCCCCTAGAACCACATTGTGCAATCGAAGTTGCATTAACACAAGAATCAAGCATTTATGTAATCATCTTTTGTAAAGTAGCTCGGACGATAACCTCTTTTATATGTTAGGTTCTAATTTGATGAGACTTTTGTAAGGATTAGGCTTATTAATGAGTTTTTTCCTTTTCTTTTTTAAGGATTTCATCCTGAAGATCTTCGTGTAGTCACTCTTTAGGATGTGCTAAGGATGACGAAAATGAAATGAGTTGCATGCATTCATACATAGAGCTTCTAAAGTAGGCTTAAAAAAAGTAAGTTCGAACAATAATAAATTATAAAACTAACCTGAAACACCTCACTGCTCAAACACAAGAATGATGGCTTGCAAGAAGGAGCTTGGATTATTTTTCTTCCCTCTTTTTACTTTGACAGGAATTATATAGCACAAGGGAAGGGAAAAAGGAATTTAAGTCACATTTAAAATTAGCTAAAACAAAATTTGATGGTCAATATGGACTCATTATTCGACCTAAAAAGTTGAATTTAATACATTGAAAAAAGTCATATTTGAGAAAGTAGAAAATTACGAAGCAACCGAAAGTGATATCCTAAATATTTATATCGTTATCTGGTCTTCGAATCCACAATTAGTATCATACTATCAATAATGTTATCCAGTCTTGGATTTACCATTATTATTTTAGATGTTATTTCTTTCGTGAACTAGTTATTTTAATGACGAAAGTGATATACTCAAGGCATACTTGAGATCAACCTACTTGTGTACATGAGACCTTACTATGGAAATCTTGAGAAAGTTCAACTTAGAATATTAAAAACAAATTTTTGAAGATTAGGTTGTGTTGTTTTTTTGTTCTTTCTTTAACCCAAAGTGTGGAAATTATTACTTTTCAAATTCTTCAAAGAGATATATTTAGTTTTTATCATTGGGAAATAGTCAAATCAACTAGACTTTCGTAAAATTAAAAAATTGAAGCATCAGATTTTCCCCCAAAAGTTCTATAAATTGAGATAGACATTGCAAACCCTCAAAGGTAAATATGTAGTTGAAAAATAGTTTCTATGATTAGAATCATAGTATTTACCACAGTAGCTATTAGAAATTATCCGATATTTGATTGCGTGCAAATTAAGAAATATTGTAAATGAAAATGCAAAATTTTAGTAATACGATTTTTCATTTCTGCAAAATAAAAGTACCCCAACGTAGATTTAATGCTTAAGTTTGCTTAAGTTTAACGATCGAGGCTTTGTTCTCACTATTTTCACTTGTGGTCAGAGCTCTCGTTAGATTTTTGGACTGGAAAAGGTAATGCATCACGATACCTTCCTCATAAGATATGGATTAACAGGGGAAGCATTGAGTTTATTATTTAGATAGACCGACTGGCGTCGTACATAAAGCCCCAACGCTCGCACGACGCGAAAAGAAAACCAGATGCTTCCCACAGTCAAGAGCTCAGTCATTGATCTTCATCTTCTCCAGAATATTCTTAAGGATCTCGATCGACAACGGCTTCCCATAGCAATCATCCAGACCAGCCGCCATGAAAGTGTCCTTCTCCGTATCCATGGAGTGCGAAGTCACTCCCACGATCATGCTATTGACTCCCATTTTCCGCAGCTCCTTCGTCGCCTGTGGAGGAAGATGGATACTTAATGATCAGCGAAAACTGTAGACATATGGAAAAGGTATGTTTGCGCATCTTTGATAGCTCCTAGTTTACCTCGATTCCGTTCATCACGGGCATCTCCCAGTCCATGAGGACGACATCGAAGGATTCTCCAGAGCGGAACAGATCCACGGCCACCTTCCCATTCTCGGCCACTTTGGATTCCACTTCCTCGCCCACCCTATTCACGAGGATGGTATGGATCGTGCGGATCATGGAGTTGTCGTCTACGATCAGCACGGACAGCTTCTTCTTCACAGGTGCAGGTGTTGAGCCGATCCCAGTCCCGTCACCCATTTCAGCTTTCCTGCTTCCGGCGCTCCTCGAACTAGGGCTAGCTGCACCTGCAACTTGCTTCGACATCGTTTCCCCTAGCACCACATCATGCAATCAATGTCACATTAGCACAAGAATCAAGCATTCATGTAATCAACTTGTCTATAATAGGTCGGACGATAAATTGTTTTATATGTAAAGCTCTAATTTGATGAGACTTCTGTAAGGATTAGTTTAATTAATGAATTTTTTATTTTTTGGTAGGATTTCATCCTGAAGATCTTTGTGTAGTCACTCTTAAGGACGTATTGGACGACGAAAATGAAATGAGCCGCATGCATGCATACATAGAGCTTCTAAAGTTGGCTTGAAAATAGTAATTTCAAAGAATGAATAAATTACAAAGCTAACCAGAAACACTTGATCACTCACACACAAGAATGGAGGCTTGCAGGATGGAGCTTGGACTCTTGATTTCCTTGCCTCTTTTGACATCTTCAGCAGGGATTATATACCACAAGAGAAGGGAAAAAGCAACTTAAATCGCATTTAAAATTAGCAAAAACAAAATCTGATAGTCAATATTGAATCATTACTCCACATAAAAAAGTTGAATTTAATACGCTGGAAAAAAGACATATTTGAAAAAATAGAAGATTGCAAAACAACCGAAAGTGAAATCCTAAATATTAATATCGTAATCTGATCTCCAAATCTGCAATCAGTATCATACTATCAATATCGTTATTTAGTCACGAATTCACAATTATTGTTTGAGATGCTATTTCTTTTGCAAACTAATTAATTTAATAACGAAAGTGACATGCTCAAGGCATACCTAAGATCCACCTACTTGGGCAGAAGTATAGCCCAAGTACTAGAATTTGGCACGGGGATACTTAAGTGCTAAAATTTTAAAAAGGTACACTTAAGTGCCACTTTCTTTGAAAAGTGGGATACTTAAGTGCCACCTCCGGCGAATCTTGCCGGAAATCCTACGTGGCAATATTTTATTATTTTCGCTTGCCTACATGGCTCGCCGGAGAGCCGACTTGGCTCTAACTCACCCGAAATGACGTCGTCCGCAAAATAAAAGCCTCGAATCGCAAAAACGATGTCATCTCCCAAATTAATTGAATTAAATTTAAACTTAAATTTATTTAAAATATTCTTAAAAAACTTAAAATTAAGAAAAAGGGGGGGCGAAGGGAGGCGGTTGAAGGCTGAGCCCTCCTCGCCGTCGCCGGCCCTTCCCGACGGCGGGGAGAGGCGACAAGAAGGGCTCAACCCTCGGCCCGCCACCCTTCGGCCCCCCTTTTTTTAAATTTAAATTTTTTATTTTTTAGAATATTTTAAATAAATTTAAGTTTAAATTTAATTTTTATATTAATTATTTACACATCAGAGACAAAATGACGTCGTTTTTGCATTTTCTCGCCACGTCGCATACAAAATGATGCCGTTTTGCACTCACCTCGCCGGAAATTGCCACATCAGCAATTTGGCCGGATTTTGGCTGGAGTGATACTTAAGTGATCCATTTTACTCCAATTTTGGCACTTAAGTGTACCTTTCCGAAATTTTGGCACTTAAGTGTCCCTCCGTGCCAAGTTTTAGCACTCCAGGTGTCTGCGCCTCCACCTACTTATGTACATGAGACCTTACTGTAGAATTTTTTAGAATACAAATTTTTGAACATTAGGTTATGTTGTTTTTTGGTTCTTTCTTTAACTCAAAGTACGGAAATCATTACTTTAGCAAGATCATGGAAGAGATTCATTAAGTTTTTATTTCTAGAAAAAAGTCAATCCAACTTTCCTGCCAAATTAAAAAATTGAAGCATCGGATTTTCCATTAAAGTTTTATATTCTATACTCTTCGTAGTCCATTGTCAAATGGGATAGACATTGCAAACCCTAAAGGTAAATATGTTGTTTGGAAAATAGTTTATATGATAAGAATCATAGCATTTAACAAAGTAGTTGTTATAAATTATCTGATATTTAATTACGTGGAAAATAAGAAATATTGTATAGGAAAAATTACTTGTAAGGACCCGGTCTCCACTGTACACATATTGTCCACTTTGGACACTAAGTCCTCACGGTTTTGTTCTTCTCAGGACATCCCATACTACCATAAGAAAACACGTACAGTTAGAATGACCCAAGCCTTATAAGCTAGCCCAAGACTCCCCCTTAAGCAATGTGGGACAAGAGACATGTGTCACGGCTCGGGAGAATGACGATCCAAGAGATTTCTATGGGCCGGTCGTGACACGACTATGGATCAAGCGACCCTCGGCTTGTATCCTTGTGTCCTAGGGTTTTCTTAAGTCTTCTAGAATACTACTAGGGGCGGGCGATACGGTAAATGTATTCGTATGTAATAAATGTGGGTAGTTGGTAGTTGGGGAGATCTAATCTCCACCGTTAGATCGATGAGAGATCTACGGATACGGTTTGCCTTGTACTTGTGTATAAAGGGTCTCTACCCCCTCATTTGTATCATCTCATTTACAAGTGAAATACAATCCAGAGCTTCTCTCTGTACGAGTTGTTTCTCTCTCTAAAGCTCCTTGTGAGTTGAGTGTGAGAAAGGCTGACTTGGGAGAAATTCCTAAGGCCACACGGGCAAGGGAACGCCATATCGATCGGCCCGTGACAAGTGGTATTAGAGCGAAAGTTTGTTCCAAGCGCAAGTGCAATGGCCGATCCACGATCTAATGAGGCGCTCGCTATGGGTGGTGACTGCACTGATCGTGGGCAAAAAGGCCGAGAAGGCCAAGGGTAAAAGAGCCGTGGTGCCTCGAGTGATCCGACGAGGGATCTTGTGCAACGGATGGCGAAGCTAGAGTTGTTCGTCTCCGATGTCCAAGGATCGGTCGACGACGTGACCCAGACCGTGGATAGAGTAGACGCTGGAAGGGAGGAGCTCGTTGCTGAGGTGCAAGAGCTTAAGTCCGGCATGGGAGAACTCCAACACGAGTTGCTGGGGACCCTAAGGGAGGAGCTGGCACAACGGTACGAACCCATGGAGGACATGATGGCGCCATGCGCGTGGAGATAGCGGAGCTTAAGGGTAAGCTCGCTGAATCGGAAGCTGCATGTGTGAGCGGGGTGATCACCGTGCAAAGTCCACGAGTGGACACGCCGAAGCCGAACGAGTTCCAAGGCTCGCGGGTGGCCAAGGATGTGGACAACTTCCTATGGTACATGGAGTGGTACTTCCAGGCCATGGGAATCAACGACGAGCAATCACGGGTAAACACTACATCTATGTACTTGGTTGATAATGCACTGTTGTGGTGGCGTTGTTGGTCCGATGATAGGTGTGGGAATCCTATCACGACTTGGGGTGGTTTCGTCGAGGAGTTCCAACGTAACTACTATCCCGCTTATGCGGAGGAGGAAGCTCGTGACGAGTTGAAGGGTCTAGAGCAAAAGGGTGGTGTGCGCGACTACATCAAGCGGTTTTCGGAGTTGCTACTCCAAATCCTTTCGATGAACGAGATCGAAGCATACTACCGGTTCATGAGTGGTCTCAAGCCATGGACCAAGTAAGAGCTGAAGCGATTCAACGTGGGAGATCTCAAATCGGCTATGACTGTGGCCGAGTCGCTCGTGGAATATAAGGCGCCTTCCACATCCCGATCGGATTCTCGTCCGAGAGATAAAGCCACTGGTGGGGGAGATCGGGGGAGATACAACCGCCCGATCGGAGGTAAACCACCGGCTGGTCCTCACAAAGCTCACACGGAGTCGAGCAGAAGACAAAGGAAGGTACGATCCTACAAATGCTTTTTCTATGATGGTCCGCATATGGCGAGAGATTGCTCGAACAAGGCCAGGCTGGCCACCCTGTGTAAGGAGGATGAGCCTAAGGAGGAATCGCGGTTGGGTTCGCTGCGCCTCCTTAGCACGATCAAGTCCAAGAAGGCGAAGGAGCCAAAAGGCTTGATGTTTGCGGACTTGAAGATCGGAACGACCACGATGAGTGCGCTCGTGGACACGGGAGTGTCCGATCTGTTGTTCATCTCGGAGGAAGCCGCGAAAAGACTTAACCTATGGGTTGAGAAGGGAGCCGGGTGGCTAAAGACGGTGAACTCCAAGGAAGTCCCTGCAATCGGTGTCGCGAGGGACATGGAGCTACAACTCGGGCCATGGAAGAGCAAGGAAACTCTAGAGGTAATTCCCCTTGACGACTATGACTTTATCATTGGGATAAAATTCCTAGATAAGATCCATGTTGTTATCTTGCCATTCGCCGAGTGTATATGCGTATTGGACGAGAGTTGTCAATGCGTGATCCCGGTCCACCATGAATCGGACCGTGATCGACGTATAGTGTCGGCCATACAACTCACCAAAGGAGCAAGGAAGGGTGAAGCAACCTTCCTAGCGGCCTTGAAGATCGAGGACGTCAAGGGCGAAGGGAAGGAAGTCCCGACGGAGATAGCCCAAATCCTCGATTCGTTCAAGGATGTGATGCCTTCGGAGTTGTTGAAGAAGCTGCCACCTAAGAGGGAGGTGGATCATCGGATCAAGCTTGTGCCTGAGGCTCGACCGCCTGCCATGGCGCCGTATTGCATGGCACCACCCGAATTGGAAGAGTTGAGGAGGCAACTCAAGGAGCTGCTTGACGCGGGTTACATCCGACCGTCCAAAGCCCCGTTCGGTGCGCCGGTCCTGTTCCAAAAGAAGCACGATGGGTCACTCCGGATGTGCATCGACTACCGGGCGCTGAACAAGTTGATGGTGAAGAACAAGTACCCGATCCCGCTCATTGCGGATCTCTTCAATCAACTCGGTGGAGCTCGATGGTTCACCAAGCTGGATCTCCGATCGGGCTACTACCAAGTTCGGATTGCCGAAGGGGACGAGCCAAAGACAGCCTGTGTGACGCGCTATGGGTCTTACGAGTTCCTCGTGATGCCGTTCGGACTGACCAACGCTCCGGCTACATTCTGTATGCTCATGAACAAGGTACTCCACCCTTTCCTAGATCAGTTTGTTGTGGTTTACCTAGATGATATAGTTGTATATAGTTGGACATTGGAAGAGCATGTTGAGCATCTACGGCAAGTCTTCCAAGTCTTGCGCAAGAACGAGTTGTATGTTAAGCGCGAGAAGTGTGCCTTTGCACAAGAGGAAGTTCCATTCTTGGGGCACATCATCGGGGGTGGACGTGTGCGAATGGACAAGGCGAAGATTCAGTCGATCGTCGAGTGGGAGCCACCAACAAAGGTGACGGAGTTGAGGTCGTTCCTCGGCCTCACCAACTACTATCGGCGATTCATTCGGAGTTACTCGAGCATCACCGTGCCACTCACGGACCTGCTGAAGAAGGAGAAACTGTGGGAGTGGACGGATCGGTGCCAAAGGGCGTTCAATTGACTGAAGAAGGCCATGACGGAGGAATCGGTGTTGGTGTTGCCAAACCACACCAAGCCCTATGAGGTAGAGACTGACGCATCGGATTTTGCCATTGGTGGAGTTCTTATGCAAGATGGATATCCGGTGGTGTACGAGTTTCGAAAGCTGAACGATACCGAGCGTCTGTATACCGTTCAAGAGAAGGAGATGATCGCGGTGGTCCACTGCCTTCAGACATAGAGGCACTATCTCCTGGGATCGAAGTTCGTCGTAAGGACGGACAACGTAGCCACGAGTTACTTCCAGACCCAAAAGAAGCTAAGTCCGAAGCAAGCTCGATGGCAAGATTTCTTAGCGAAGTTCGACTACATGTTGGAGTACAAGCTGGGGAAGGCCAACTCCGTGGCGGACGCGCTGAGTCGAAGGATGGAGCTGATGAGCACCACGGTGAGTCGACCAAGCTGTCCATGGGTCGACCGCATTTGAGAGGGGCTGAAGCATGATCCAAGCGCCCAAGCTCTCATCGGGTACGCCAAAGAAGGTAAGACCCGTCAATTCTGGTGTGAAGATGAGCTACTTTACACCAAGGGAAGGCGACTGTATGTGCCTTTCCATGGGAAGTTGAGGAAGGAGATCTTGCGCGAGTGCCACGACTCAAAGTGGGCGGGTCATCCAGGGATCCACCGCACGTTGGCCCTTGTCGAAGATCGATACTATTGGCCGCAAATGCGGGACGATGTGGAGGCGTATGTGAAGACTTGTCTGGTGTGTCAACAAGACAAGCTGGAGCAACGGTTGTCGCCGGGCCTATTGGAGCCACTTCCCGTTCCAACTCGTCCATGGGAAAGTGTTTCCATGGACTTCATAATCAATCTGCCGAAGTCCGAAGGATGTTGGACTCTCATGGTCGTGGTGGACAGGTTTTCCAAGTACGCGATGTTCGTGCCTGCAACGAAGGATTGCCCGACCGAGGAGGCGGCGAAGCTCTTCATGAAGCACGTGGTCAAGTATTGGGGTGTACCACAAATGATCGTGAGCGATCGTGATCCTCGTTTCACGAGGCGTTTCTGGTCCGAGTTGTTCAAGCTGCTAGGGTCGGAGCTGAACATGTCGACGAGTTTGCATCCTCAAACTGAAGGTTAGACGGAGCGAGTCAATGCACTCTTGGAGATCTACCTCCAGCACTACGTGAGCACAACGCAAGTGAATTGGGCGAAGTTGATCGATGTAGCCCAGTTCTCCTACAACTTGCAGCGGAGCGAGTCAACCGGTCAGAGCCCGTTCGAGATTGCGACTGGGCAGCAACCAAACACCCCGAGTGCGATCGCATCGGGTTATCGAGGGTGTAGTCCACCCGTATACAAATTTGCCAAGGATTGGCAAGAATAGGCCAACTTGGCAAGGGTGTGTCTATACAAGGCCTCAAAGCGCATGAAGAAGTGGGTCGATAAGAAGCGACGGCACGTGGAGTTCCAAGTGGGAGACCAAGTGTTGGCCAAGCTGCACATGGTTCTTCGGTACAAGGACGTGCACAAGGGGTTGATCCGTCGCTACGAGGGGCCATTTCGTGTGCTACAACGGGTCGGGAAGATTGCATACAAGCTGGAGTTACCACCGAAACTCAAGATACATCCGGTTTTCCACGTGAGTATGCTTAAACCTTTCCAGGTTGATGAGGAAGATCCAGATCGAGGGGAGTCACAACGGGCGCCACTCGGAGCAAAAACCTCGTATGATCGGGAGGTCGAGAGCATCATGGCGGACCGAGTCATATGGAAGCGGTATTGTGCGCCCAAGCGTGAGTATTTGATCCGATGGAAGGGTCTTCCGGAGAGTGAAGCTAGTTGGGAGCCCGCAAAGCGTCTTTGGCAATTCAAGAAGGAGATCGATGCTTTCCATGCCGAAGACGCGACGAGGGCGTCGCCTCATTAGGTGGGGGAGAATGGCAGGGCTCGGGAGAATGACGATCCAAGAGGTTTCTATGGGCCGACCGTGACACGACTATGGATCAAGTGACCCTCCGCTTGTATCCTCGTGTCCTAGGGTTTTCTAGAGTCTTCTAGAATACTCCTGGGGGTGGGCGATACGGTAAATGTATTCGTATGTAATAAATGCGGATAATTGGTAGTTAGGGAGATCTAATCTCCACCGTTAGATCGAGAAGAGATCTACGGATACGGTTTGCCTTGTACTTGTATATAAAGGGGTCTCCTCCCCCTCATTTGTATCATCTCATTCACAAGTGAAATACAATCCAGAGCTTCTCTCTCTACGAGTTGTTTCTCTTTCTAAAGATCCTTGTGAGTTGAGTGTGAGAAAGGCTGACTAAGGCCGCACGGGCAAGGGAACGCCAGATCGATTGGCCCGTGACACATGCCCTTAGCCTTGCTTACGTACTACCGAGGAGTTCTTAGTATGTCCCTCCGTATTGCCCCAGGTCTGGGTCGTCACATGCTCCAAGGCACAGCGCCGTCGCTGTGACCCCACACGCTGCGGGAGTCGGCTCTGATACCCCACCTGTAAGGACCCGGTCTCCACTGTACACATATTGCCCGCTTTGAACACTAAGTCCTCATGGTTTTGTTCTTCTTAGGGCAGCCCATACTACCCCAAGAAAACGCGTATGTATAATTAGAGGGACCCAAGCCTTATAAGCTAGCCTAGGACTCCCCCTAAGCAATGTGAGACAGGAGACATGCCCTTAGCCTCACCCGCATACTACCAAGGCGGTCTTAGTCCGTCCCTCCGTACTGCCCCGGGTCTGGGTCGTCACATTACTTTTTTAGTGCAATAACTTTTCATTTCATGCACCTCATTACATAATTATTTATATGCATGCATCGGGCATGTGTAAACACTAATCTATAATAAACTGAAAAGTTTACGGCATGCAACAATAAGAAATAATCATATACTTTCTAGTATCATCTTGAGTATACATTTATTAATTAATTAAGCAACAACACTAGAGAAAGATTGATTAGGTTAGAAAATTTGGGTTCTAGATTATTTATTTACAATACCCGATAATAATGTATAAGCTAATAAAAAGCAAGAGTTAGGAAGATAAAGAACCTGGTTAAAAGCTTGATTAGCTAAACTTGTACAAATTATACTTTTGCTTTTAATTAATGGAATCAAGCAAAAGGTCAATGCCTAGGCTTTGATTATTTAAACAAAAAATAAATAATTTGAAAAGTATTTTCCTACAAATGATCGCTTGAATTGTTTCAAATAATTATGCACTAATAAATATTTTCATTATCGACAACAATTTATATTTAAACATTTTCATGTACGGTGAAAATATTTTTGTTTATCATTTTGCAAGAAATTAATGATAGGAAAATATATTTATAAATTTTTATTTTCTACAAAACAAACAAAGCTTTAGACTCCTCAAGTTGTCGTTGGTCATATCTATAATCTGTCATCTTCTATTTAGGAATTGCTTTAATCTACATATAAAATTTTATTAAATATTCCAACACTTATCAGTTTTTACTAAAAATCCCTTACACAGAAAAATGTATTAAAGCTTTATTTGTTTCACTAAAAATGAATGATTTGGAAAATATTTTTCTAAATATCATTACCTGTATTGTTTGAAATAATTAATCAATAAAAAAAAATTTCGCAATAAATATTTTTATCGTCCACAAAAATGTTTAGACATTAATTGATGTTGCTAATGAAAACTATTTCATTGACTAATTATTTTTAAACGATATAAGAGACTATTTTTAGGAAAATATTTTTTGAATCATTCGTTTTTCACAAAACAAATAGAGCTTGAATGAAATTTTTATCTACTAGAGGGATGATGCAGTCACCCAAATTGAAAAATGGGCATTTTAACCTTGCTTGTAGAAAAATTTCTTTACAATACTAGTGGTTTAAATAGAAGTCATTAGAACTATGGACTTGATAGAGACCTTATGGATATAAATCAATATAAACTTCATAAAATGTATTGTGTGAAATACACTTTGACATACTTAAATTCATTATGTAATCTAAACTCAATACCTCCTTTTAATTCATATCCACATTTTCGGTATGTTTCAATTTTATGAATTCTTTTCAATATTTTCTTTGAATTTTTCTTCTACAATTTTGAAGCAAATTCTAGTCAGCCATGATGTAAGATGTGTATGCTATCCGTGAAGTCAAGCACCTGGGGACTAATGACAATTAAATTGTGTTTAATAGCTGCTTCATTAAAGCTTAAAAACATCTTATTTGAAGATGATGCATTGTGAAGTGGCAAAAGAATTGATTATGATCACGAAAATAATCTGATTGGCATTAAGAAAATCACATGAATTACTAGCAATATACATGTTCGAATGGTTCCTAAATAGTGTCGGATTGGACGAGGGTCAACGAAAAGTATATAATATTGAAATATTAAAACTTGGGACAAAGCGCATTTGAAAATGCCGTACTAGCCTGTCCATCTTCAGCCATCATCACCACCACCACCAAATAATAAGTCGAAAACCTGAAATCATCTCTATGGATTTGTTTGGGTTACCAATTCTCAATTCTATCAAGGGCCACCAATATTAAAGAACAACCCGCGCGGCAATATGTTCATAAAAATGCACTAACCACCATTATTAGCTAAATTCTTTATTGGGTGTATGCCCTAAAACTACTATGTAATAGTTACATATTAAGGATTTTAATTGTACTATCATCATTATTATTTAATGAATGGCAATGACATATTCATTCATTTGTCCAATTATTTTATATTTATGAATGATTCCATAAGATCAGTTGCAACTAGACCTATTCTTGATACGTCAAGAATATATATGACGGGTTCATAGTTAGACTGAATCTTTAAATCGTTCCCGGTAGATGGATTATTAAGTGGATATTAATAATCCTGTTGAAATCGGTGTGTTCTTAACTTCACCATTAAGTATTGAATACTTAAGGG
Source organism: Eucalyptus tenuipes (assembly GCA_014182365.1). Lineage (NCBI taxonomy): Eukaryota > Viridiplantae > Streptophyta > Magnoliopsida > Myrtales > Myrtaceae > Eucalyptus > Eucalyptus tenuipes. Next base: position 21,088,015 of record CM024538.1, on the reverse strand, counting down.
AATGATGAGTCGCATATCATTGGGTATTATGATGCCTGAGTTAGAACACAGGTGTTTGTATTAGACAAGTTCACTAGAAGTGATGCATATGGAACAATTAGCAACATGGAAGTATTTAGCATGGTCAATGTCTAATTCTTCATGCTTTGGTCTTGTGTAAATAATCCTTAGACCTGAGGCACAGTATTAACTTGTGTGTTGAACAACTATGGTTCACAGGTGCACTTAATGCCGGATCGTTGATCCGTCTTTATACCTGATGGTCATAATTTATTTATATACGAAGTTGCACGTGTGCGCAATATGAATTTGTCTCCTTGTTACTTGCAAGGTATAATAATTATGTCCTATGCGATCTAATTATGACACTACATTGAAATCATCGGCCGGGGTTGTAACCGAGAATAAATTGTTTATGTCTCGAATAAAATGCATGTCAATTAGATTTGTACATATGATCGAATTGGTGACTTAACAAATATTCCATAGTCTTTATTTGATCGAGACATAGTAAGACAGAGGGATTGAATTACACTGTAGCCAAAATTGACAGGTTCATTATGTTCTTAAAATATTCACACTATCTAGGCAGCCATGACATATTGCTAGATGTCAATCATGGCTTGTAGGACCTAAAGATTAATCGGGACCATTAATTCTTTTGGGAGTACTAATGTGTTAGTACAAGTCTTACTACTAGCTTAGTGATGAACCTAGGGATGTCACACACCATAAACAATTAAGATAACGTGGAACAAGAGAGAAATAATGTTGCAAATATGTTTGCAATTACTGCAATCGAATTGAATCGATTTGAAATTAAATGAAATGAGATTTAATTTAATTTGTATTATAGTCACGAGCCTATTTGCATATGATGCACATACATGCCCAAAGTGGATATATGTTAATGTATTCCAAATGCACAGGTAAGAATAAGTCCTTTTTATTTTTATTTATATATATAAAAATAAAAAGGGGTTTGATTAATTATTTTTCATTTAATTAATTAATTAAGATGCACGTGTACAAAGTGGTTTTATTTTAAATAACTAAATAAAAAAAAATATGAAGCTTCGTGCATGTGCATGAATTCGTGAAAATGCACGAATCATGATGGTCATCATGCACGAAGCATGGACCGTTGACCATCATGCACAAGATCGTGCATAAGTGGACGATCATCAACGGTTGCTGATCGATGGACGATTAGCAACCGTTGCTGATAGGTTATATATTTTTATTTAAATTTTGTTTTTAGAGGACAGAAAATGGGGTTGCCGAAAATAGAGAAATGGGTGCGTGTTCTTGTGTTTTTTCGAGACGCGAGAAAGAAGAGTATTCTCTCATTCGGGCCGTGATTGTAATACATCAAGGATACGGCGGATTGTCTCCACGAGATTGCTAGCACGATCATAGTGGTGATTATCCGAAAATTCTATCTTCCATTCGATGTCCATTGTTGGCTTGTCTGAACTAGAGGTCCAACGTTTGTGGGGCTCGAATTGTAGAACATCCGAACCAATTTGTTTAAAACGCGCTTCGAGAGGTAATTCGTTTAACTCCCTTTTTTATATTCAGATTTTTGATTAAAACGCACGAACAACGCCTTCGGAGAATCATGTATAAAATATATCATCTTTGTCTTCGATGCGTTCATTTTGTTAATTTTACCTATACATGATTCATGAAACCCCAACAGTGGTATCAAAGCCAAACTTAGGCGTTTTTCGTGCGTTTAATTGATTTATAGTTCAAAGATATTGTTGCGTTCTAATGGCCAATTTATTTTTGTTAAGAGAATCTCTTGCTCTTATGTGGCCTATAGAAGTTGATTAATTTATGTAATAAATTTAATCAACTAAGAAAAAAAATTAGAACTAAATCAATTTTGAATCAAAAATCCGTAACCTGTTATACTTTGTGTTTATATTCTGCGAATGATTCGTGATTGTGAATTTAAAGTTGACAACGTAACTTCCGTTCGGAATCACACTCGTGAAATTTGTTTTATCGATTTTGATTTCTTGACGTGGTTTGCGTTGTTCAACTTTAAATTTGATTAAATACAGAATTTTATCTATGCCTTTTGGAGCTTTAAATTTTGAATTTATGGCTCATAAGAAATGGTGGTGATCATGAAAAATCCCCAATTGTTGTGATTGTTGTATGGATGAAAGTATGATGATTACAAGTATTCTTTTTGGGGATGTAATTATTAAATGGAGACTGCGTCCTTCCTTTTATTTTATTTTAATTTTTCAAGAAATGTAATTTTAGCATAGTTTAGTATTTCAATTGTTGATGTAAATGCTACAAGAGAGGAGGAGCCATTAAGCCAGTGAGCTCTATGGGCCCGGTCTTTGAAGAGTTCAAATATTGAAGAATAAGTGAAGAGCATGTCCCTATGATTAAAATATTAAAATGGCTAAATGGATCTCTTTGGCTCGAGACCCATTGAACCATAATTTCATAATCACCACGTAGGATACATGTTTATCTAATGTCTATTTATTTTTGTGTTTATGTTATCGTGCATGTTAAACCGGTTAATGTGCAAAGTGAGACCATTAATAACGACTCAAATCGCCTTATTAATAATATTAAGTCGAAACGAGTTTGGGACTTGTGGCCTTCCATCGTCGTGGTTTGATCCAATATTATAGTGGTTAACTGACCGGCTATGGATACATAGAGGTTAATTACCATTCATACTATTGGACCACTCCATTATTCATGTGATGCTGTGTGGTTGGAGCCAAATGATTTCTAATAACTGTTAGGTGAGGAAATCGTTTGTGCTTTCAATACTTACATGAGATGATGGGCTAGACTTAACTATGATCATGATGCCAATAACTGTTAGGTGAGGCTTTCATGGTCTAGAGGCCAAAATTATGATTGAGACTCGCATATGATGCGTTGAACAAGTTGGTTCACTCACTAAGTTCATAGAACACCAATAATTGCTAGGTGAGGTGGGCTTTAGGCTAGTGGGACTCCAATCCCCACTAGTAATCTTTACCCAACAAAGATCATCGCTTTCCATCTTAAGGAGTATGGGATTCGAATATAAATTTAATGGGAGGATCTATTTCATTTAAATGCCAAAATAAAATAGTTATTTTGAAATGTACAACGGCTAACAATTTATTTTCTACAACAGATATATTATTACTCTAAAAATGGTGACCACAAACCCACTCACTTCTATACTTGACAAGAATTGTTTGATTTGACCCAATTTTACTGACTGGGTGAGGAATTTGAGAATTGTTCTCAATTCAGAAAAACATTGGGTATATGCTTGACGAAAAGATGCCAACCTCCTTTCCTGAGGGTGGGACCCAAGAGAAACGTGTCACTTATGATAAGTGGCATGACGATGACTTAAAAGTTAGGTCATATATGCTTGTTTCGATGAATAATGAATTACAAAAGAAATATAAATCTAGAAGATGCTAGGTCGATCATTTTGCATTTAAATGAATACTTTGATGAGAATGGTCGAACCTCTAGATATGAGATATCTAAGGTATTGTACCGTATGAGGATGGCTAAAGGATCATTAGTTAATGATCATGCTTTGAAAATGATTTGGCACATTGAAGAATTGGCTAAGCTGAATCTCGTTATGGACAACGAGTTAGCTGTGGATTTGATCCTCCATTCTTTACCCGATTCCTTCTTTGGTTTTGTCCAAAACTTCTACATGCATAAGATGGAGAAAACTCTCGCTGAGTTACATAGCATGCTAGTAGTTTATGAGAAGGAAATGCACAACACGAGACCAAATGTAGTGGCTATGGCTAAGGCTTCTTCTTCAAGGGGTAAGACTGTTTTAAATAAAAAGAAATGGAAAAGGCTTATCAAACTTGTTGTGCAACCAAAACCCAAGATTGATAAAGGGAAATGTCATTACTGTAGTGTCAAGGGGCACTGGAGGAGGAACTGTAGGAAGTACCTCGCGAGCTTGAAAGTCAAGCCCAAGGACCAACCTTATGAAGGTATAATGTCTATGCTAATTGAAACTAATCTTATGGTTAGTGCTGAATCCAGCTCATGGGTTCTAGATTATGCTGCAACTTCACATATTTGTATGTCTTTGCAGAATCTGGAAATAAGTAGGATGATAAGGAGAAATGAGATTGTCCTGACATTTGCCAATGGAGCAAGAGTTACTGCGTTAGTTATAGGGACTTTTCGTTTATGTTTGCCTTCTGAACATGTATTGGTTTTAAAGAATTGTTTGCATTATAAGAATGCTGTTAGGAACATCATCTCTATACCTCGTCTGGGTAAAGAGAATTATAATTTTTTTTTTGCTGATGATGTATGTTCTATTTATCATAATAGAAGATGTGTTAGTTCTAGCTTATTCCAATAATCTTTATACCATTACAATGCCCGATAATGCAATTACCGATGTTAACAAGCAAAATAGAATTGATATAAATACCATTACTAAAAAATGCCCTAGAGACGGTCCAAATAAAAAATATGTTTGGCATCTCCGATTAGGTCATATTTGAGAAGATAGAATTAACAAGTTGAGTAATAATGGGTACATTGATCCATCAAATTTTGAGTCATACTCGACTTGTGAGGCATGTCTTCTAGAAAAAATTACCAAAGCGCCTTTTGTGGGATATAGTGCGCGAGCTGCTGACATATTAGGATTAATACATACAGATGTATGTGGACCAATTAATGAAACTGCTAGAGGTGGTTATAATTACTTCATTACCTTCACCGATGATCAGTCACGATATGGTTATTTATACCTCATGAAGTATAAATTTGAATCCTTTGAAAAGTTCAAGGAATTCAAGGCCGAAGTTGAGAAGCAAATAGGAAAATGTATTAAGGCTCTTCGATCCGATCGATGAGGTGAATACCTTAATACTAAATTCCTGAATTATCTTAAAGAGAATGACATTTTATCACAATGGACACTTCTTGGAACTCCAGAACATAATGGTGTATCTGAACAAAGAAATCATACTTTATTAGATATGGTGTGATCTATGAAGAGTTATACCGATTTGTCAATATCCCTTTGGGGATATGCCCTTAAGACATCTGTATATATACTGAACAGAGTGCCGTCCAAATCTGTTCCAACTATGCCCTATGAGATATTGCATAGTAGGAAACCTAGTCTTAATCATATTAAGATTTAGGGTTGTCCAGCTTTCGTGAAAAAGCTAAAAATGGAAAAATTGTAGGCAAGATCCGAACAAGGTTACTTCATTGGATATCCAAAGGAAACTCTTGGATATTATTTATATTTTCATTCAGACCAAAGAAGTTTGGTGAGCAAGCACGCTTCTTTTCTGGAGAATCAGTTCGTCCAAGAAGGTGGTGCTGGGGGGGAAATAGTCTTACAAGAAGAAAATAATGAAGTACCAAACAACCACATTCAGATACCAATCTCTGATTCAGTAGGAGCTTATGATACACAACCTCTTAAGAGAAGTGCGAGAGTATCTCGTCCACTTGCTCGTTATAAACACTCGGTTGATCATATTGAACCATTATTCATTGTGAATGATAGTGATCAACCTGGTGATCCTAAAACCTATGAGGAGGTGATGTCAAACATCGATTCTGATAAATGGCTAGAAGCCATGAAATCCGAAATGGATTCAATGTATTCCAATGAAGTTTGGACCTTAATTGACCTGCCTGATGGTATTATACCAATTGGCTGTAAATGGATCTTCAAGAGGAAGATGAATGCTGAAGGTCAAATTGGAACTTACAGAGCACGGCTGGTAGCGAAAGGATATCGTCAGAATGAAGGAATTGATTATGACGAAACTTTCTCACCTGTGGCCATACTAAAATCTATTCGGATTATATTGGTTATAGCTACACACCTAGATTATGAGATATTCCAAATGGATGTCAAAATGGCTTTTCTAAATGGTTTTCTCAAAGAGGACATCTATATGGAACAACCACGGGGTTTTGAATCCAATAGTGAAAAACGGAAGATATGTAAGCTTAAGAGATCCATTTATGGACTCAAACAAGCCTCTAGAAGTTGGAATATCTATTTTGATGAGGTAGTCAAATCATTTGGCTTCATAAAAAATCCGGATGAACCTTGTGTATATAAGAAGATCAGTGAGAGTGCAATTGCATTTCTAGTTTTGTATGTCGATGATATACTTTTAATTGGAAATGATGTACCGATGATATCATCGATAAAACTATTCTTGTCATAGAAATTCTCCATGAAAGATTTAGGAGAGGCAACCTACATTTCAGGTATCAAAATATATAGAGATAGATCAAGAAGATTGATTGGTCTCTCATAGTCTACGTACATAGACAAAGTGTTAACACGTTTTAACATACAATGTTCCAATAGAGGATTATTGCCTTTTAGGCAATGGATCCGTCTTTCTAAGGAGATGTGTGTCCTAACACTCCTGAAAAAAGAGAGCAGATGACAAAGATACCATATGCATCCGCTATTGGAAGCATAATGTATGCTATGCTGTGTATTAGACCTGATATTGTGCATGCCGTAAGTATTACTAGCATATATCAGTCTGGTCCAAGAAAAGAGCACTAGATAGCAGTCAAGAATTTTCTTAAGTACTTGCGAAGGACTAAAGATTTATTCTTGACATATGGAGAAGGAGAATTTAAAGTTGTAGCTTATACTGATTCCGATTTTCAATTGGATCCTAATGATTATAAGTTTACATCTGGGTTTGTCTTTACATTCAACGGTGATGCAATTAGTTGGAAAAGTTCCAAACAAAGCATAACTGTCGATTCCACCACTGAGGCAGAGTATGTAGTTGCTTCTAAAGCAGCAAAGGAAGCCGCTTGGATGAATAAGTTTATTTCTGAACTTGGAGTCGTTCCTTCAATTGAGCAACCGATTACATTGTTTTGTGACAATAATGGGGCGATAGCTCAAGCTAAGGAACCAAGGTCTCACCAAAAGTTCAAGCATATTGAGAGACGCTTCCATCTCATTAGAGAAATTGTTGGGAGATGTGATATCGCATTGCAGAAAATTGTTTCAGCAGAAAACGTGGCAGATCCTTTCACTAAGACCTTACCTCAGTCTTCTTTTGAAAGGCATATTGACAAAATGGGTTTGAGGTACCAGACAAGTTGGCTTTAGTACAAATGGGAGATTGTTGGATGTATGCCCTAAAGCTACTATGTAATAGTTACATATTAGGGATTTTAGTTGTAGTATCATTATTATTATTTAATGAATGACAATGACGTATTCATTCATTTGTCCAATTATTTTATATTTATGAATGATTCCATAAGATCAGTTATAACTAGACATATTCTTGATACGTCAAGAATATATGTGACGGGTTCATAGTTAGATTGAATCTTTAAATCGTTTCCGGTCGATGGGTTATTAAGTGGATATTAATAATCCTGTTGAGACCTGTGTGTTCTTAACTGCACCATTACGATTGGATACTTAAGGGAATGATGAGTCGCATGTCATTAGATATTATGATGCCTAAGTTATAACACAGGTGTTTGTATTAGACAAGTTCACCGAAAGTGACGTATATGGAACGATTAGCAACATGGAAGTATTTAGCGTGGTCAATGTCTAATTGTTCATTCTTTGGTTTTGTGTAAATAATCCTTAGACCTAAGGCACAGTGTTAACTTGTGTGTCGAACAACTATGGTTCACAAGTGCACTTAATGCCGGGTCGTTGATCTGTCTTTATACCTGATGGTCATAATTTGTTCATATACGAAGTTGCACGTGTGCGCAATATGGAATATGTCTCCTTGTTACTTGCAAGGTATAATAATGATGTCATATGCAATTTAATTATGACACTGCATTGAAATCCTCAGCTGGGGTTGTAAACGAGATTAAATTGTTTATGTCTCGAATAAAATGCATGTCAATTAGATTTATACATATGATCGAATTAGTGACTTGACAAATATTCCAAGGTCTTTATTTGATCGAGACATAGTAAGAAAGATAGATTGAATTACACTGTAGACAAAACTGACAGGTTCATTATATTCTTAAAACATTCACATTATCTGGGCAGTCATGACATATTGCTAGATGTCAATCATGACTTGTAGGATCTAAAGATTAATCGGGACAATTAATTCTTTTGGGAGTACTAATGTGTTAGTACAAGTCTTACTACCAACTTAGTAATGAACCTAGAGACGTCACACACCATAAACAATTAAGATAACGTGGAACAATAGAGAAATAATGTTGCAAATGTGTTTGCAATTACTGCAATCGAATTGAATTGATTTGAAATTAAATTAAATGAAATTTAATTTAATTTATATTATAGTCACGAGCCTATTTGCATATGATACACATACATGCTCAAAGTGGATATATGTTAATGTATTCCAAATGCACACGTAAGAATAAGTCCTTTTTATTTTTATTTATATATATAAATAAAAAGGGGTTTGATTAATTATTTTTTCATTTAATTAATTAATTAAGATGCACGTGTGCAAAATGGTTTTATTTTGAATAACTAAATAAAAAAATATGAAGCTTCATGCATGTGCACGAATCATGATGGTCAGTAGTCGTTGACCATCATGCACGAAGCATGGATGGTCAACAATCGCTGACCATCATGCACAAGATCGTGCATGAGCAGTTTGCTCATGCACGATCGTTCATGCATAAGTGGACGATCAGCAACGGTTGCTAATCGGTTATATATTTTTATTTAAATTCTGTTTTTAGAGGACAGAAAAAGGGGTTGCTGAAAATAGAGAAACGGGTGCTTGTTCTTGTGTTTTTTCGAGACGCGAGAAAGAAGAGTGTTCTCTCATTCGGGCCGTGACTGTAATACATCAAGGATACGGCGAATTGTCTCCACGAGAATGCTAGCACGATCATAGTAGTGATTATTCGAAAATTCTCTCTTCCATTCGACGTCCATTGTTGGCGTGTCTAAACTAGAGGTCCAACGTTTGTAGGGCTCAAATTGTAGAACATCCGAACCAATTCGTTTAAAGTGCGCTGCGAGAGGTAATTCGTTTAACTCCCTTTTTTATATTCAGATTTTTGATTAAAACACACGAACAACGCCTTCGGAGAATCATGTATAAAATATATCATCTCTGTTTTCGCTACGTTCTTTTTGTTAATTTTACCTATACATGATTCATGAAACCCCAACATTCTTCACAAAAATTTAAGTAGATAATACATGGTCATTAAGAGAAAATGATAGGCATTATTATTATAATAATTAGAACATAGAGTCCGAGGCCAAGATGGTGAAGAGGTTCATGGGGTCCATGTACTTTGTGGAGTCGATCACGTTGACATGATGAATCTTGCAACAATCAAGGACCAAATCGATCAAAAAAAGGTAAGGTCACGAGGACTGAATCAAATGTCGAAAAAGAGTATATGGACCAGAAGAAGGAGATGACTGCAGTGGTCCACTGCCTTCGGACATGGAGGCATTATCTCCTAGGGTCGAAGTTCGTCGTGAAGACGGACAATATAGTCACGAGTTATTTCCAGACCTAGAAGAAGCTGAGTCCGAAGCAAGCTCGATGGCAGGATTTCCTATCGGAGTTCGACTATGTGCTGGAGTACAAGCCGGGAAAGGCTAACTCCTAGCTGACGCACTAAGTTGAAAGATGGAGCTCGCAAACACGGTGAGTTGACCGAGTTGCCCTTGGGTTGACCGCATCAAGGAGGGGTTGAAGCATGATCCAAGAGCTCAAGCCCTCATCGGGTATGCGTGGGAAGGCAAGACCCAACAGTTCTGGTATGAGGATGGCCTCCTCTACACCAAAGGGAGGTGACTGTATGTGCCTTTCCATGGGAAGATGATGAAGGAAATATTGCGAGTGTGCCACGATTCCAAGTGGGCGGGTCACCTAGGGATCCACACATTGGCCCTCGTCGAAGATCAGTATTATTGGCCTCAAATGCGAGATAGCATTGAAGCTTATGTGAAGACGTGTCTTGTATGCCAATAAGACAAGCTGGAGCAACGTTCGTCGCCGGGGCTCTTGGAGCCGCTTCCCGTTCCAACTCATTCATGGAAAAGTATTTCCATGGCCTTTATCGCCAACTTGCCGAAGTCCGAAGGGTGTCAGACTCTCATGGTCGTGGTAGACCAGTTCTCAAATATGCGACCTTCGTGCCTGCGACAAAGGATTGTCCGGCCGAGGAGGCGGCCAAGCTGTTCATGAAGCACGTGGTCAAGTACTGGGGAGTTCCACGAACGATCGTGAGCGATCGTGATCCTCGATTCATGGGGCATTTCTGGTCCGAGCTCTTCAAGCTGTTGGGGTCGAGTTGAACCTCTCCACGAGCCTGCATCCCCAAACCGACGGTCAGACAAAGCGGGTCAATGCACTCTTGGAGATTTATCTCCGACATTATGTGAGCACAACGCAAGCAAATTAGGCGAAGTTGATCGACGTAGCCCAATTCTCCTATAATTTGCAATGGAATGAGTCCACCGGTTAGAGCCCATTCGAGATCGTGACTAGGCAACAACCACAAACGCCAAGCACAATCGCGTTGGGTTATCGGGGGAGTAGCCCGCCCGCGTACAAGTTCACCAAGGATTGACAAGAGTAGGCCAACTTAGCGTGGGCATGTCTACACAAGGCTTCCAAGCGCATGAAGAAGTGGGCCAATAAGAAGCAACGGCATGTGGACTTCCAAGTCGGGGACTTAGTGTTGGCAAAGCTGCACGCATTTCTCCAATACAAGGACGTGCACAAGGGGTTGATCCGTCTCTACGGGGGGCCATTTCGTGTGCTACAACGTGTCGGAAAGGTCGTGTACAAGCTGGAGTTGCCACCAAAACTCAAGGTACATCCGATTTTTCATGTAAGTATGCTTAAGTCTTTCCAGGTTGACGAGGAAGATCCGGATCGAGAGGAGTCACAATGGGCGCCACTCGAGGCAAAAACCTTGTATGACCGAGAAGTCAAATGCATAATGGCCGATCGAGTTATACGAAAGTGGTAATGTGCGCCGAAGCAAGAATACTTGGTCCGATGGAAGGGTCTTCCGGAGAACCAAGCTAGTTGGGAACCCATGGAAGCTCTTTGGCAGTTCAAGAAGGAGATTGACGATTTTCATGCCGAAGACGCGACAAGGGCATCGCCTGATTAGGTGGGGGAGAATGTCACGGCCCAAAGGAAAAGCCCAATCTAAGAGGGCTCTAAACGACGGCCGTGACCCATCTATGGAACAAGCAACCCTTGGCTTGTATCCTCAAGTCCTAAGGTTTTCTCAAGTATTCTAGAATACTCCTGGGGGAGAGCGATACGGTAATTGTGCAGATATGTAATAAATGCCGGTACATGATAGTTGGGGAGATACAATCTCCACCGTTAGATCGATGAGAGATCTACGAATACGATTTGTCATATACTTGTATATATAGGGGTCTCCTCCCCCTCATTGTATCATCTCATTCACAAGTGAAATACAAGTACAAAGTTTCTCTCTCTAAAAGATCCTTTTGAGTTGAGTGTGAGAAAGGCTGCTTGAGAGAAATCTTAAGGCCGCACGGGCTAAAGAAGGCTAGATTGATCGGCCCGTGATACATGCATACATAGAGCTTCTAAAGTTGGCTTAAAAGAAGTAATTTCGAACAATGAGTAAATTACAAAACTAACCCGAAACACCTTGTTACTCACACACAAGAATGATGGCTTGAAGGAAATTGGATTATTTTTCTTCCCTTTTTTAACGTCTTCAGCAAGGATTATATAGCCCAAGGGAAGGGAAAGTGTAATGTAATTCGCATTTAAAATTAGCTAAAATAAAATTTGATAGCGAATATAAACTCATTACTCGAACTAAAAAAGTGAATTTAATATGCTGGGAAAAGTCATGTTTGAGAAAGTAGAAAATTATGAAGCAACCAAAAGTAATATCCTAAATATTAATAGGATTATCTGGTCTCCAAATCCACAAATAGTATCATACTATCATTACTATTAGCCAGTCTTGGATTTATAATTATTGTTTTAGATGCTATTTCTTTCGTGAACCAGTTACTTTAATAAAGAAAATGACATGCTTAAGGCATACTTGAGATCGGCCTACTTCTATACATGAGACCGTACTATAAAAATTTTGAGAATGTTAAATTTAGAATATGAACAACAAATTTTTTTAACATTAGGTTATGTTATTTTTTCTTTCTTTCTTTAAACTAAAGTGTGGAAATTATTACTTTAGGAAGTTCTTGAAAGAGATATATTTAGCTTTTATTGCTTGGAAATAGTCAAATCAACCTGACTTTTGTAAAATAAAAAAATTGAGACATCGGATTTTCCCTCAAAAGCTTTATAAATTGAGATAGCCTCAGTGCTCCATAAGTTAGGATTAGCTGCACCAGCGACTTGTTTCGATATTATTTCCCCTTCATCGTGCAATCGAAGTTGCATTAACATGAGAATCAATCATTCATGTAATCATCTTATCTATAATAGGTCGGACGATAAATTCTTTTATATGTTAAGCTCTAGTTTGATGAGACTTTGTAAGGATTAGGTTAATTAATGAGTTTTTTTTTTTTTTTTTTTTTTTTTTTGGTAGGATTTCATCTCGAAGATTTTTGTATAGTCAGTCTTTAGGATGTGTTGAGGATGACCAAAATGAAATGAGTTGCATGCATGCATGCATACATAGAGCTTCTAAAGTTGGCTTGAAAGAAGTAATTTCTAACGATGAGTAAATTACAAAACTAACCCAAAACACCTCATTATTCACACACAAGAGTGATGGCTTGCAAGAAGGAGGCTAGATTATTTTTCTTCCTCTTTTTACGTCTTCAACGTGGATTATATAGCACAAAGGAAGGTAAAAAGCAACTTAAGTTGCATTTAATATTAACTAAAACAAAATCTGATAGCCAATATCGACTCATTACTCAACCTAAAAATGTTGAATTTATGCTAGAAAATGACATATTTGAGAAAGTAGATAACTATAAGCAATCAAAAGTGATATCATAAATATTAATATCGTTATCTAGTCTCCGAATCCTAATTTGGTCATACTATCAATACTGTTATCTAGTCTCGAATTCTTAATTATTGTTTCAGATATTATTTCTTTCGCAAACTAGTTACTTTAATAACGAAAGTGACATACGCAAGGCATACTTGAGATCAACCTACTTGTGTACATGAGACCTTACTATGGAAATTTTGAGAATGTCAAACTTAGAATATCAAAAACAAATTTTTGAACATTTGTTGTTTTTTTGTTCTTTCTTTAACCCAAAGTGTGGAAATTATTACTTTAGCAAGTTCTTGGATTGAAGGGGCGTATAGCCTTTGAGTTCAAGTGGCACAGGACCTTCGATCGACCATGAAAAATGACCAACAACTTAGAGAAAGGATCAAGGGGCAGTATTCCATCTGCGCAAACGACTTACTTCTTACGACTTGACTTTCCTGTCGAACAAGGATATCTCCTCCGCGTGTTGTGTCTTTGGTGAGGCCTTTCTTCGCCTGATTGGAAGACAACATTCTTTCACACTGCAACTTTAGTAAGACGTAACAGAAAGAAAAGGGACGCCTTACTAAAGTTGCAGTGTGAAAGAATGTTGTCTTCCAATCAGCAGTTTCTATGGGTAGAATTATAGTATTTAACACAGTTGCCATTAGAAGTTATCCGATATTTAATTGCATGGAAATGAAGAAATATTAAGTACACTTTTAGTAAAATAGCTTTCCCTTTCTGCAAAATAAACGCATCCTGAGGTAGATTTAATGAGTAAGTATTTTCTTTCTTTTTTTTAATCTTAATGATCGAGGCTTTGTTCTCATAAGATATGGATTAAAACGAAAACATTCATTCTATTATAATATTGATGAATCGACCAGCCTCACACATGAAGCCCCAAGACTTGCACGACACGGAAGGAAAACTAGATTCTTCCCACATTCTAGAACTCAATGGTCGATCTTCATCTTCTGCAGGATATTCTTGAGGATCTTGATCGACAGGGGCTTCCTATAGCAATCATCCAGACCGGCTGCCATGAAAGTGTCTTTCTCGATATCCATGGAGTGCGAGGTCACTCCCACGATCATGCTGCTGACTCCCATTTTCCGTAGCTCCTTCGTTGCCTGTGAGGAAGATGAAACGCCGTCATCATGGCATGGAATGGACATCGAATGATCGGTGAATACTGTAGACATACGTGGAAAATTACACTTGCGCATCTTTGATAGCTTGCAGTTACCTCGATTCCATTCATCACGGGCATCTCCCAGTCCATGAGGATGACATCAAAGGATTCCCCAGAGCGGAACAGATCCACAGCCACCTTCCCGTTCTCAGCCACTTGGGATTCCACTTCCACGCCCACCCTATTCACAAGGATGGTATGGATCGTGCGAATCATGGAGTAGTCGTCCACGATCAGCACGGACAGCTTCTTCTTCGCAGGTGCAGAGGTTGAGCCGACCCTAGTCCCGTCACCCATTTCGGCTTTCCCACTTTCGATGCTCCTCGAGCCAGGGCTAGCTGCACCAACAACTTGCGTCGACATCGTTTCCCCTAACACCGCATTGCGCAGTCAATGTTATTCAAACACGAGAATCAAGCATTCATGTAATCATCTTGTCCATAATAGGTCGGACGATAATTTATTTTATATCTAAAACTCTAAATTGATGAGACTTCTATAAGGATTCAATTAATTAATGATTTTTTTTAAAATTTTTTGGTAGGATTTCATCTTGAAGATCTTTGTGTAGTCATTCTTTAGGATGTGTTGGATGACGAAAATGAAATGAATTGCATGCATGCATACATGGAGCTTCTAAAGTCAGCTTAAAAGAAGTAATTTCGAAGAATGAATAAATTACAAAGCTAATCAGAAACACTTGATCGCTCACACACAAGAATGGAGGCTTGCAGGAAGGAGCTTGGACTCTTAATTTCCTTGCCTCTTTTGACATCTTCAGCAGAGATTATATATCACGAGAGAAGGGAAAAAGCAATCTAAATCGCATTTAAAATTAGCAAAAACAAAATCTGATTGCCAATATCTGCTCATTATTCGACCTAAAAAAGTGAATTTAATATGCTGGAAAAAGAGACATTTGAAATTGTAGAAGACTGCAAGGCAATCGAGAGTGAGATCCTAAATATTAATATCGTAACCTGATCTCCGAATCTACGATCAATATCATACCATCAATATCGTGATTTAGTCACAGATTCACAATTATTGTTTCAGATACTATTTCTTTTGCGAACTAGTTATTTTAATAACGAAAGTGACATGCTCAAGGCATACCTAAGAACCACCTACTTATATACATGAGACCTTACTATAGAAACTTTGAGAATGCAAATTTCTGAACATTAGGTTATGTTGTTTTTTCGTTCTTTCTTTAACCCAAAGTGTGAAAAGCATTACTTTAGCAAGTTCTCGGAAGAGATTCATTAAGTTTTTATTGCTAGAAAAATGTCGAATCCACCTTTCTCATCAAATTTAAAAATTGAAGCATCAGATTTTCCCTTAAAGTTTTAAATTCTGGACTCTTCGTAGTCCATCATTGTCGAATTGGGATAGACATGGCAAATCCTAAAGGTAAAATTGTAGTTTGGAAAATAGTTTATATGATGAGAATCATAGCATTTAGCAAAGTAACTGTTAAAAATTATATGATATTCAATTGCGTGGAAAAAAGAAATATTGTAAATGATAAATTTCATTATTAGTACAATAACTATTTGTTTTATGCACTTCCTTACATAATTATTTGTATGCATGTGCAAGGCATGCCTAAACACTAATCTTTGTATGCATGTGCCAGGCATGCCTAAACACTAATCTATAATTAACCGAAAAATTTACCGCATGCAACATTAGGAAATTATCAAATACTTTATAGTATCATCTTAAGTATACATTTTGTTAATTAATTAAGCAATTGCAGTAGAGAGAGAATGATTAAGTTAGAAAATTTGGGTTCTAAATCATTTATTTATGATACTCGAGAATATTGTATAAGCTAATGAAAAGCAAGGGTTAGGAAGATAAAGAACCCAGTGAAAAGCTTGATTAGCTAACCTTGTACGACTTATACTTTTGCTTTTAATTAATGAAATTGAGCAAAAGGTCGATACTTAGGCTCCAATTGTTCAAAAAAAAATGAATGATTTCAAAAGTATTTTCCTAAAAATAATCACTTGTATCATTTCAAATAATTAAGTATTGATAAATATTTTCATTATAGATAATAATTTATGTTTAAACATTTTCATAAATGATGAAAATATTTATGTTTCTTATTTTGTAAGCGATTAGTTTTAGGAAAATGTTTTCTAAAATTTTTATTTTCCACCAACCAAAGAAAACCTTAGACTCCTCAATTTGTCATTGGTCATTTCTATAATCCATCATCTTCCACATGGGAATTGCTTTAATCTACATACAAAATTTTATTAAATATTCCAACACTTACAAGTTTTTATGAAAAATCCCTGACATACCAAAAGGTATTAAAGCTCCATTTGTTTCGTAAAAAATGAATGATTCAAAAATATTTTCCTAAAGATCATTGCCTATATTTTTTGAAAATTAATCAATGGAAAATAATTTTGCATTAAATATTGTCAATGTCTACATTTAGACATTAATTATTGTTGATAATGAAAACTATTTCATTGACTAATTATTTTAAAGGATATAAGGGATTATTTTCAAGAAAATGTTTTTTGAATTATTCATTTTTCGTGAAACAAAAGGAGTTTGAATGAAATTTATATCTACTAACGGGATGATGCTGTTACCAAAATTAAAAATGGACATTTTAACCTTGCTTATGGAAAAATTTCTATACAACACCAATGGTTTAAATAGAAGTCATTCAAACTATGGATTTGACAGAGACCTAATGGATATAAATCCATATAAACTTCATAAAGCATATTGTGTGAGATACACTTAGACATACTTAAATTCGTTATGTAATCTAAACTCAATACCTCCCTTTTGATTCATATCCACATTTTGCGCATGTTTCAATTTTATGAACTCTTTTCAATATTTTCTTTATATTTTTCTTCGACAATTTTGAATTTAATTGACCTATTAGTACTATTTTTTTTTCTCATAAAATTAGATGAACTTTAATAGCTAAACAGTCCAACCACTGAAGCAAATCCTAGTTAGTCATGATGTAAGATGTGTATGCTATCTGTGAAGTCGCCCAATTGGGAATTAATGACAGTTAAGTTGTGTTTAATAGCTGCTTCCTTAAAGCTTAAAAACATCTTATTTGAAGATGATGCATTGTGAAGGGGCAAAAGAACTGATTCTGGTCATGGAAAAAATCTGATCTGCATTAAAAAAATCACATGAATCACTAGCAATATACATGTTTGGATGGTTCCGAAGTAGCGTCGGATTGGATGAGGATCAGAGAAAAGCAAGTAACGTAAGATCAAAACTTGGGACAAAGCGCATGAGGAAGCATCGTACCAACGAGTCCATTTTCAGCCATCATCATACACCAAATGATAACTCGACAACCCGATATCATCAGCTTGGCCATGGTTGGGATTACGATTCTCAATTTTGTTAAGCACCGCCGATATTAAGGAACAATGCACACTATTATATGTCCTTAAAAATGCACTAATTGCAATTATTAACTAAATCCTTCACAAAGATTTAAGTAGAAGATACATAGTCACAGTGAGAGAAAACGATAGACATCATCATCATCATCATTATTATTATTGTTATTATTGTTATTATTCGAGCCTAGAGTCCAAGGCCATGATGGTGGAGAGATTCATGGGATTCATGTACTTCGTGGAGCCGCTCATGATCTGCTGGACGATCAGACGGTTGGCCTTCTGCGACGGATGGAACGGGTCCCAGAACGCGTACTGGTCCCTGTTGGGGCACAGGGTCGACGCCACCGTGCACAGCCCGAGCCCGTTGTACGGCCCTTGCCCGCAACACGCCACCTTCGACGTGATGAATCCTGCGGCGTTCGAGGACCAAATCGATCAAAAAATTTAAACGTCGAAGAAGAGTATAGGGACCGTTTTCGACGTAAGTCCATTTTGGAACCATGTGTACGTACCATATGCTTGAGGGTTGGCGATGAAGTTGTTGTGCGTTAGCTGGGTGTTGGCAGCGATGAACACTTGGGATTTGTACTTTTTGTTGAGATCCTTGAGCATCCGGAGGAGCTGAGGATTGTACAGCGATGCGGCCCTCTGCAGCTCGGCCACGCACTGCCCGTTCCGGCCCCGCATTGCCAGCTCCGCCGGCACGCACCCCAGCGGCCCAGTGCCAGTCACCAAGACCCTCCTCGCCCCAAGATGATGCAACCTCTGAAAGAACGAACAGGATTCACAAAGGGACCAATGAACACAGACCCATCCGTAGGAGATGTCTTCTCTTTTTCTTGGAACAACGTGAAAAAACCCTAGAAAGTGATCGCAAATCCGTTACCATGAGCTGCTTCTTGAACTCGGAAATGACGAAGCGGACATAATTAGGGAGAGAGAACTGGCGAGATCTTGCAGAATAGGGCACCAAGAAGTAGTTGTTTACGAAATCATTGCCTCCAACGGTGATGAGCACGAGGGCTTGGTTCACGAGCTTCCTGGTGCGTCCCCGCCCGATCAATGCAGCCACCTTGCTGGTACTGCCGAAAGTACTCCAACTGCTGGTACATCCTTATCACATTGATCTGCATAAAAATTCATATTGCGTCTGTTAGCGAATGGAATTCGAGCGCCTGTTCTTATGTAATTGAACTGCAAAAGAAGGGGGTAAAAAGCTCACGAATTGAACGCCAGTGTCGTTGAGAATTCCGATTCCAGCTGAAGCGAAGTTTGCACCCACCAGCAGCTTTTGCCCGCTGAGCTGAGGGCTCAGGTATGGCAACGTGGGCTCCGACCCAATCTCCTGACCTGTCCAAATGAGAAAAGAGAATAGCGCTAAGGCTCAAACATTGGACAAGGCAAGTTCTCATGAAGAGATGGTAAGTTTCGTAGGCCCCAACTGATGAAATCGGGGATGTTGAACCCGTTCGAGAACCGGCCCGTTGGCCGGTGGGTCGGGTAGTCGATCCCATAGGGCGGGGAGTCAGCCCGGGCCGTCGTCGCCAGGTAGTTGTTATTGCCATTGTCGACAAGCGAATCCCCAAACACGAAGAAGGCCCGCGCCCCCTCTGCTCGCAGCGGAGCGAGGGTTGTCCCCAATGCCGCGACGAGAGCAAGAGCGAGCCATGAAGCTTGAAATAAGGAGCTGGCCATTCGAGTGGGTGTGAGAAGCTCGAAATGGCTGGCTCTCTTTTTATGGTGTGATTTCACTTGCCTTGACACGTGAGCACAATAATAAGGGGAAGAACTTTATGTACATACAGAGGTAGTGGCACAAAGTTTTGAATTAGGTCTTTGCCAGATCAAAAGCAACCAATGACCATGAACACCATTCAATTCTCAACTCCAATTTTTCACAAGATGGAATTATATGATTACACTGTTGAAAGTTGAGTGCATTATGTTAATTGTTGAAAATAATATTATCATTAGCGCCATGAAATCCTTTACGCGTCCAAGCTTGGTGGGTGGATCGAACAACGATCCGAATCTAAGGTATACAGAGAAGCAGAACCCGTAAATGGGTGGGAGGAGAATACGAGCTCGAGGTCTTCGATTATAATAGCATATCGAATGATGGTACCGAACCGATTCTAAAACTTGTTAGTGTGCATGAAATCCCAAATTCGAAGGTTGAGATTCGGCTAGTTTCATGTTTCAATTACTTTCCTCGTGCCAAAGCTAACATGTGTTGCATAAAAAATTGGACCATAAAATTGGTAATGACCGTGGAGGGAGCAAGCGGAAAACATGTGCATCGAAGTTCCGAATCTCATGCATGGCATACAATCGAGTTCTAAATCTTTCGATTAATACAATCAAATCTAAACACTTTCTCCAAAAGTTTAATCGAGTCCCCTTAATGATGATTGGTTGATTTTACAAAGCGGAAAAGTGCCTTGATGTAGACTCGACTCTATCGATCTTTTTCCCTTTGTGCTTTGCTAGATTTAGGTACATAAAATCAAATGAACTTGGCTTGACATTGATGATTCTACTTGTTTTCTCAACAAGGTCCCCTAGCTATTAATAGTTTCAGAGCAAGAAGGGAAGACATGTAGGAGAAGAGCCAGAGAGAGAGAGAGACAGAGAAAGAGAGAAAAGAGTAGGTGGCATGTGATGTGTGTAAATAGAGCATCACGGACGCGAGCTGTGTCCAGTGTTTTTCCTTGGGGGACCTGGCGATTTCATTTCCTTATTAGGTTCTTATATGTTGGCTTGTAAAAAGTATTGCTTCACTTTTCTTGTGTTTCCTTTTCGTAAACAGGGCATGAGTGCAAAGTTTCAGTTCTTGGATACTTATTAAATATCCTGCAAGTTTTGTAACTTGGTTAAGTCCATGGCCTACAACGCAAGTAGACCTTGCTCTGAATAATTTGCACTCTTTCGATGGGATCACAATAAGTGACCTTCAATTATTAAGCCAAAAAATCTCCAACGCCCCAACCAATCTTACGCAATCCCTAGAAGGTAATTGCAGGATCAAACCTTGATACGACATATCCATTTTTTTTTTCTAGATTAGTAACAAAATAAACACTCTACCATTTAGTCGACAATTTTCGACGCGGTAAGTATCGAGGAAAATGATTCTATCTAATATGGAATTGGCGAAAATGCCGAGAGTTCAAACCTCCAGGCTTCCTTTTCATTGTTGTCTTTCTTGCTGTCCAATCAAGTTGCGGAAGCGATGAGCTAGAACATGTTGATAAAAGAAATCTCATGTGAAATCACATAATATATATCATAAAACTGAAGAATCCACGTGAGATCCTAAAAAATACGGCATCACTTGCTAATCTATATCTTCACACGTATAAATCTATACACATCAATACACCCCTTTCCATCCCAGAAACTATATAAATCTATACGTCTTGTATTATATAGTACATACCTTATGCACGCCATGCATGCGTAGCCTAAGCACCTTCTGGCCTTCCCGGAAGCGGGGGAGCACCGCCCATGATGCATCATCAACTACTTCCCAATGACCAGGTGCCATTTTCATGCAGGAATCGACAAAGAGGGACGGTTGAGCCCCCCCTCTCTCTCTCTCTCTGCATGCATCTGCATTGAATAAACCCAACCCCACTTAGCTTCTTTTCTGCTGTATCGCACTACTGGACAGACCGACTTTTCAGGCGCTTTAACTAGGGCGAAGGAAGGACGGGAGGGCTTCGAGGATCGTCGTCAGAGTCCCCGCCACCAACCAACGAAAACCCGCGAGGCAGACGTTGATCTTGATTGGAAGCGCCGATCGTGCGACCCACGTCAGGAACTCCTCCCCCCCTCTTTTTTGGTTTGCCGTGGCGTCCACGACGCAGCGCGAACATTCATGCGTCGGAGTCAGAAAATCGCTGTACTTGCCGCTGCAGAGCAGGAACAACGACGTCGTCGTCTCGACAACTCTCCCGTCCCGCGGTTGGAGGATAAGACTGGTTCCTGACGCCTTGTATCATCGTTTTTGCACGGAGAATGGGGGGTCAACCGGGTAGAAATCTTCAACTCCACGTTGAGGAAGAACTCCGAAGACGGTGAAAAGCATCGGCTGGAGGCCCACTTCAGGCCATTGTGCGCCTAGGATGCTGGAGCTGCTTCCCGTACTGTCTAATTAAATCTACTCTGAACCACACGTTTGATCTAGTCTCAATACTCTCGCAAGCTTTTTGTTTAAAAAAAAATTACAAAATCCAAAATTTGCCCCGCATCAAAAAATGGCCACTGGTTTCTTCAATATTATACAATTTTCCGACATGGGGTAGAATCGGGATTTGCTTTAGACAAAGAAAAATTTCAAAACAGAATTGAGATTTGACTTAAAGTTCGAATTTTGTAAATGAATTAAGCCAATATGGCATTTGCATCAGCCTGATATAATTTAATATAGCACCATAGATATTTCCGAAAAAAAAAAAAAAAAAAAAAAAGAGAATTTGGGATATAGAGAAGAAAAGAAAAGAAAAGAATTGCTTTGCCACCCGCTCTCCTTATCGTTGCCAAGGGTGACAACGCGCCGGGACGAGGATCTGCTCGACTCCCTGCTACGAAGGCAGAGTGAACTCACAACCTTCCACCAGGGAAGCCGAGGGTTACACAACTCTCCGCCGCAATGTCGAAATGAACTGTCTTTATCTCTAGCCCAAGGGTCTGGCGACTAGCAGCCCTCGACGAACGGCCGCCCTCTCCTACCCTTTTTCGCTGCCGGAGAGGGCGGCAATACCCATTGCAACGGGAGGGCGGCTTATTTCTAAAATGTACGGGGCAATTTGATTAATTTACCTTATTTCTACTCCTAATTCCTCTCCCGATCGGTTAAGAAAGGTTGAATCTTTACTACTTTGATGCCGACTCGATGGTGCTTTTGCTTCCTCTTTAAAATCTAGTAACTAAATTTTGTTTCCATTTTATTTGGAAAAAAAAATTGACATCATATTATCCCGTACTCAAACTTTTTTGGTACATAACTGATACGCAATAACCTTATGCAACTAAAGAAAATAGGTGTAATTAAAATTGAAGTAATTTTTTCATAAATTTTTACATCATAGGTATTTTAATACGCGCATAAGTTTATTTTATTCAAAAGGAAAATTACCTTATCCTGAGTTGAGAAAACATACGTGAACGAAAATTTTACTGAACATCAGATATTTCTTGGTTTATGTGTAAAAGCACGAGTTACCACAAGAGGTTCTAAACATTCATAATTTTTATACTTTTAGTTTCAATCTTCTATATACAAACATCAGATTTCATAGTTTAATTATAAAAAGATCCCAATATTTGGGACCAACTGGGACCTTTTGGAGATGCCCCACTCCTTTAAATTCCTATAAATACACAACTAACTTTTCAAATAGTTGTAAATATCCTCTTCACCTAATATTCACGTCTTTTGTTCATACATCTCCAAACCCAGCAATGTCGGTTTGTTTTGCAAAAAAAAATTATTCGAAAAATATTTTTGTGAAAACAAGTCTCTTATATCACTTGAAATAATTAATCAATGAAAAGTACTTTTATTATCGACAACAATTCATATTTAAATATTTATATGAAAGATGAAAATAATTTTCATTTCATTCATATTTATAAACGGCAGAAACGATTTTCCAAATTATTGATATTCAACAAAATAAATGGAGCCTAATTCGAATATCCCACTCAAGGCATTAGAAATTGCCGATAAGCACTCATCAGACAAAAAAGATGGTCATCTAAGTCTCCATTCTGAAGAAACCGCATTCAAATTATTACCATATTGAATAAATCTCTGTTTTCACCGTCGACCACAACAAGTAAAATACTCCAACGACATTACAACACCGCACCAGAGAGAGAGAGCTCACTTCCTAAACCCCTCGCGAACAAAGAGAGACAAGAATCGGCAAGCAAAGTTTATGACGACCGAACGCGATCTTCATCGACAATTCAAGGGAAAAAAAATGATATAAAAAGACAGATTTAGGCAGGATAAGACTTCAAGTCCTGCTGTCCAAGGCCATGATGGTGCTGAGGTTCATTGGGTTCATGTATCGGGTGTCGCCGGTCAGGATCTCCCGGACGATGAATCTGTTGGCCCTCTCAGACGGGTGGAACGGGTCCCAGAACGCGTAGACGTCCCTGTTGGGGCACAGGTTGGAGGCCACCGTGCACAGCCCCAGCCCGTTGTAGGGCCCTTGCCCACAGCACGCCACCTTCGACGTCACGAAGCCTGCGTCGATCGGTCATGTATACCGAAAGTATGATCAAAACGAGTACAACCCGGAAGAAAGTTCAATCCGTTAATAGGTAGGGACATGTGGGAATGTTGCTAGTTCGGAAAAAAAGTTTAAGCTTCGGGGTGCTAATCAAGACCAAAGAAATGCAAGATTCTAGTCTCTCTCTCTCAGATCAATCGAGTTCAAACCCGAAATAATTGGACTAAAGCTGTGCTTTGTATCGTTAGATTGAATTTAGTCGGATCTCATCTCACTCAACTCCCGAGTTGACCCCGTTGATTTAAGTCTGGTCAACATGATGGCTTGTCTCTAAAGGGTGAGAAAAAGATGTGATGCCCCGTTACTTACTAGAATGAATGTGACTGGCCTAGGTCATTCATATCTCACATTTTACTAACAGGAATGGGCAATCAGACCCTGAGTATCAGAAACGCCACATTTACTTTAGTGCCAAAAAAGTTTCTCATTATAAAAAGAAATAAAAAATTAACTTTCTGTGTTTTAAAACATGCTAGACGTGGGTTCCCATAACATTAACACACTATAAAGCCCAAGTGGTCCCAAATCTATTTAATTGCTTAGGATAATATAAAATATGTATCTTAGGTCTTATTTGATTTTGTGTATTTTCCACTGGTTAATATCACCTTCACTTCCAAGCGCTATACGAGGGTTAATGCATCTGCCATTCCAAGTGCAAACCAAGTTTTGTTTCATGATTTTTTTTTTTTTTTTTTTTGGACACATTACCATATGCTCGAGGGTTGCTGATGAAGTTGGTGCTCATCTGCTGCGCGTTGGCGGCAACGAACACGTCGGAGCCGATCTCGTTGTTGAGACTGCTGATCATCTGGACGAGCTGGGGGTTGAACAAGGAAGCCGCCCGCTGCAGCTCCACCGCGCACTCGCCGTTCCTGCTTCTCTGAGCCAGCTCGGCCGGGACGCAGCCCAGCGGCCCCGTACCAGTCACAATGACCCTCCGCGCTCCTACTTCGTACAGCCTCTGAAATGAAAAATTGGAGTCTTGGTATAAAGATCGTAACGCTTAAGATCCAATACTTCTCATGCATTATGCCTAAAGAAAGAGAGAGAGAGAGAGGCGAAATTAACGAGGAGACATCGTCCAGCATGACCGCATTAAAGGCGAATGTCTAAATACAGCAAAAAATGCTGAAAACATCCTCGTTCACGACGCAAATACGCTTGCATAGTTTTACTTCATATCATGAAAATAGCATCAAAAGTGTACGTGCGTGGACGTTGACGTTTCATGTCGGTTTTACTAGCCTAAAAAATTTCAACAGCCAATGAGAAAAATTCGAATGGCTTACGGCCAAGATCTTGCGGTACTCGGAGATGAGGTAGACGACGTAGTCGGGGAGGGAGAACTGGCGGGACCGGGCGGAGAAAGGCACCAAGTAATAGTTGTTGACAAAGTCGTTGCCGCCGAGGGTGATCAGCACGAGGGCGTTACTCACTAGCTGCTGAGCTTGTTCTTCTCCAATGAGCGCAGCGACCCTTTGCTGGTACTGTTGGAAGAATTGCAGTTGCTGGGAGATTCGGATGATGTTAAGCTGCAAAAAGAAAACCCAGAGACAACTAACATTGTAGATCAATGAAGAAAATTTCAACACTAGCTACAGAAATTTATCCGCGGATTTGAACGTACATCTCCTAGGTTAAAAGCATATATCTTAGCACCTAAGTTAAGTAACTTACAATGGTCTTGTCTACACAAGTTACGATCCAAGCACGAATTTTTTATGTGATTTCTAATGCTAGAAATGTATGAGCATTTAATATAATCAACCACTCTTCCGTTTCATGACTCAATTTGGAATACCCTTTCATCTACATTGATTGTTTTGGCTTTCTATGATTTAAACGTGGTTGCAAATGTAATCCTAATCCGACATTGATCTTTTCTCTAGTTTCTTTCAAGAGCTAGAGATGTGCAAGCTAGCAGGACAAAATGCAGTTCAGTTCGAGACTACACTTACGAACTGAACTCCAGTGTCATTCAAAATTCCGATTCCGGCAGAAGCAAAGTTGGCGCCGACAAGCAAGTTCTCTCCGTTGAGCTCGGGATCCAAGTATGGCAACGTGGGTTCGGAACCAATCGCCTCGCCTGACAATTGACCAAAGAGACCATGTAAGCTTGGAAACACAAAAATGCGGAAACCAATCAAACACATCTACAAAATTCTCCTCTCTCAAAAGTCCTCACTGATAAGGTCGGGAATGTTCAGCCCGTTGGAGAAGCGGCCAGTGGGCCGGTGAGTCGGATAGTCGATGCCATAAGGTGGCGAGTCGGCCCTGGCGGTGGTGGCGAGGTAGTTGTTGTTACCATTGTCGACCAACGAGTCCCCGAAGACAAAGAAAGCGCGCGCCGCGTCGACTCTGGGAGTCACGACACCGATCACCACCGCTAGACCAAGAATCACGCAAGAGAAAATTGTGCCCTCCATTGGGAATAAACAACAGAGCACTACAGCATACACTGTCTTAACCTTAGAGAGTGTAAATCTTCATCTGGAGCGAGGCTACCTCCATACAACGCTTATATATTGAAAAGCAGAGCGAAGGAAGGGGTTAATGTAAAGATCAATCATTTGGATCCATGCATTGAATGGCACTATCTGCTAACGCCGCAGAACAGATGGACAAGGTCCACATGCAGCGAGGCTATTATTGGGCACGGGGTAGGGCTTCGAATTGAAGAGCGTATTTACTAATTAGCGCGATTTGATTGCGTTGTACAATGCGTCGGGTGCTAGATGTGTTTATTTTATTCTCTTCTTGTTATTTTACTATCTAGCACCCCTTTTATTTATTTATTTGCTATTTAGCATCTTGCCATTCTTCTAGAAGGACAATGTTCGCGGGAAAATATTTCTTTGCCTTCCAAAGTTTGTAAATTCTTGTATCATTTTGATCCCTTGTATTTTCGTTCACTTTGCTCTTCACACTTCTCACTATCTTTACATGACGATTTGCCCTGGATTCCTACTCTCTATATTTTTTTTGGTCTAAGATTTGATCAATCTTAAAGTAGGGATAATTGTTTAAAAAGTCTCAAGCCTATTATATGACGGCCAATTCAATCATAAATTTTCAATTATATCAATTTAATCTTAAACATTTTTGACGATTTGCCGATTTAATTCCAAACCTGTTATTTAATATTTGGCCGGAAAGATGATACTGGTAATTTGTTAAAAGTTTTAGAACTAAATTGGCAACTCAATAAAAGATTTAGGACTGAATTAACACAATTAAATATTTAGCACTAAATAGGCAAATCTTCAAAGGATTTATGATTAAATTGGTACACATTGAAAATTTTAAAATTGAATTAGCCCTGTTCAATAAATGTAACTTTTTTGGACAATTTTCCCTCTTGAAACACTATATGGCACACAAAGGGAGGACAATCACTGGCACAAAATAAATTTCCTCGGCAGTTAAGAGTACATTCGCCTGAACAACTCATTAGTTACGTCGCTGAAGAGCACTGGCGACTCTCACCATGTCCACGCTGAACATGCGCTGACAAAGAAATTGACAGAGCAAACTCGAGTACACACTGATCAGCGTAGGAGCAAAATTGACATGACATGACACTTTTGCGGGGCAAAATGACCACGAGACAAATTCTGAGGGGCCAAACTGAATTTTCCAAAAGCTCATTTATGGTTATATTGATGGGGTCATTGTCGCTACACCTACTCTCTGCAAGTTACAATATGGTGATAGTAAACATATTTTGAACCGTGACAAAGCCCATGATGCAATCGATATGCTATGACCTAGAGGCTACCGTTGAGTGAGATATATAATCACAAATCGTTTTATTTTACGAAAAATGAATAATTTAAAAAATATTTTCTTAAAAATGATCGTCTGAAATAATCAGTTTAAATATTTTTTTTTATTTTTAACAATAATTTATGTCTAAACATTTCATAAACGATGAAAATATTTTTCATTCATTCGTTTTTATAAGTGATACAAATAATTGAAAATTGTTTCTAAATCATTTATTTTTATCAAAACAAATGGGTCTTGTTATAACTTGAATGTCCTCTAAAAACAATATTTCTTTTTTTTTCCCCTTTTTAGTGGCTAAACCACGCAGTAATAACTTGGAATACAAATAAGGGCAAGTGCATAGTTTTAGCCAGATGTTCAAAGAGACTTAAATTATTACTGGGATGCCACTGTGCTACATTATTGCAGTGGCATTCATTATCATGAACAAGTTGTTAATGGTCTTCCCCAAGTTGAAAGAGGAGATAATTCCTCTAAGAAGCAAGTGTACACAGTGATTTGATCAAAAGTGGGGTTGTGATATAAGATATCGAGTTGGCCGGTGTTGGATGACTAATTTATATATAAAGTGTCCAACGTTAATAAACAATCTAATCACATTAAAGGTTCTCACGATCTTGTTGGTGGGTGTTCCTCGAACCCCTTAAATAGACGTATAACATGAGAACAATCAATACTTCAAAAATCGTAAGGTTTGCTTGAGTGGTTGCTTGTTAAGATAATCCTATCAAATTATAAACAAAATGGTAATTTCAAAAGAACAATAGAATGATCATGTTATCTCGTGAATTCTTTATAAGTTCTAAGTTTGAACTATTCCATTTTACAACAATTTAACTTTGTTTGCTAAATTAATCTCAATCATAATCTCTTCTTGCCTATTTCCTTATGTATCTCATTGTATCTTTTAATCTCTCTATATAATAAAGAAAATCTAAAGCCACTTTAAACCTCCAATTTTAGCCCAAAAGGGATGTCCGTGCTTGACATGAGCCAAATACAAATGATAAAGACATAAGACTGAATACTAGACAAAATGGTAATTTCACAGGATTAATAAAATAATCGGGTTATCTCGTAAATATTTTTTTTAATTATGGTTGATGCCATGAAAAATCTCAAATTAGTACACCTTTGACAAATTTATCAAAAACTAACTTTTATGGACCACCAAAAACCCCAAATTGATTTACCTGCGACAAATTTATTCTAAACAAATATTTTGACCACTAAAAACTACAAATTGGTATATTTACAATAAATTTATCGAAAAATAACTTTTTGACCACCAAAAACCCAAAACTGGTATATTTGTAGCAAATTTACTCTCCGTTAATTTTATTTAGTTAGATTAATACCACGAAAAATCACAAACTTGTAAACCCGTGATGAACAGAGGGTAAAACTCCAAAATCGCATATCCATTAACTGTCATGTGTCATCTAACCCAGCAATTTAACGGTTTAATATAAACTAACAAATGGTAAATTTGTCATAAATGTACCAATTTAGATTTTTTTGTAATTAAATTTAATTTAGTGTAAATTTGTCATTGATATACTATTTTAGGTTTTTTCATGATATTAACCCTTTAAATTAAACGTTTGCGTCAAATCTTTCTCATGACAATTTAACTTTGTTTCCGAAAGTAATCTAAAACATACTTTCTCTTCTTTTGTTTTAAATTTTCCATATTTGGATACATGCTGTGTGTGCCCTGTTTTTTGCTTGTTTACATATTAGAGAGAGAGAGAGAGAGAGATAATACGTATACACATATAGGACATAAATACAAATAAATATAATTCTATATGCGCATATCTTGGCAGTGGGATACGCTTGGCACGGCTGATGCGGTCCAAATTCGTCCCATTAACTTTCGATCACTCCCATGCCCATCTCAAACCCATTGCGGTTTTCATATTATATTCCAAATTGCCTCAATAAAGTAGTTGGATTTCCATTGGTACCTGTAACCCGAAGTCCTATTTTGTAATAAATAATAATCTACAACCTCGAATTTACAAAAATAACATTTTATCCGAAACTCGTACGTTGTAAATCTCTACTTAGGAATTTACGGAGTCTCATATACAAGATTGAAAAAATTTAAGAATAATGACCATAAAAGTCTCAGATTCAAAGGTAATTAAAAAAGAAAAAATAAAAAAACAGGTGGAAATGGTGACCGTCATAGAAAATGTCATATTATACCATATCTTGTTGTAAATGGTAATAAAAAAAAGAAAAAACAAACAGGCGGAAATGGTGACCGTCGTCGAAAAATGTCATATTATACTGTATCTCTTTTTTAGCATTCACAAATTTATATAAGTAACCTTGACAGATTTAGTAGAGTACGGGCAGCTTAAAAATTCCAAAAACCATTTTAAATCTTAATAGAGTTAATAATTATGAATATTTCATAAAAGATGAAATAGTGGAGAAATTGTGTAAATAAATAGTAAGAAAAGAAAATCCGACACCAGGAATTAAGCGGTTTGTCTCAAGTGATCTACATTCTCGAGGAGAGAGGCAACATGAATTCACCATCAGAAACTAAGATTACGAGCTAAATCTATGCCTCTTGGTCTCTGTTTTTAATTACACCTAAAACTTACTCAGTGTTTCACGCAATCTACAACAATGTTTTTCTTACCAAAAACCTCACGTAGAGAATACCAAAACACTTTTAAGGGCTAAAGTGTGTAATACAACGACAAAACCTTGAAACTTGCTTAAAAAACGCTGTTTGGTGCCACCGAGTCTTGCCAAGGCGTGCTTTGCTCAATATTAAGACATAAAATAACAATTCTCCACCTTGACTTGATAGTTAAGTGAAGACGGGATTGCCGTTGAATGCTGTATAGTGCTACTCTCGCACACCTACATGGGCCGCACAACCAGCACAGATGTTTATTGAGTTCCTGGGGTCTTGAACTACTCAAACTCACTCAAAGGAACATGTTTGGCTGACAAGTATTTATGATTATCTGCCGCGGAAAATCGCGGTCAAGAGGCAGGTCACGTGAAATCGTGCGACCGGCCGACATCGAAATCCGGTCACGCGTCTTGAGTTTCCGAATTTTGAGAATGATTAGGGTAAATTAGTCAAGTCCATTCATAACCAAAATACACCAAACAGCGCATGAGATGGGGCATGCTATCACGGATCTACATCAATTCCGTTTCCAAAGACGTGACTAAACATCGTAACCAAAATACACCAAACATGTCATCCTTCTTTATCCTATCTTGAACCCATATCCCAAAAATAACCTCCTTGTGTCCCGGAGAAAGTCGGCATGGTCTAGCCCCACATGATTCACTGAATTTAGCAAATGATGAATCGTTCACCGAGATCAATGCTGGAGTTTTCCGGAAGACATGCAGATCTCTTTTGGAGGAACTCGATTTATTGACTGCCCAACAATTAATCAAGTAGATTTGATGCAGTTGATCGGTTCAAGCCATTCTTTGAATGCTCAGACCAAAGATGCGCTCATCGACTCCCTCAGGGTTGGCACGGTTGTCTGGAGATTTCAGAAATTTCGGCTCGGGAACTAGAAGTGACCCAAACTGCGTGAAGACTGCTCTACATGTCTGTTAGAGCGCCTCAATCCGAAAAGAAGTTGAGCTTGATTCAAATTAATGATAAACTTGTCCACACTTTTCCATGTGAAACTTTTAACATTTGAAGCTCTCATGTTAATTCAAATGTCATAATCTCGATCTTGATACAAATAAATCACTTTGACCGACTGCTTTTATGTATATTATGAGTAAAAAAGCATATGACTTTGTTTTGATAGAATTAATTATTGCTTTGAAATTAGTGATTTCCTTATTAATTATTCTTCACATGAACTTGAGACACCCATCGATATGTCCTCCTATGATTCGAGATATTGAAATCGAGCATATGGAGTTTCACGATTTCACTCGTCATCAAGATTATCGAAAAATCATCGTTTCTTTTACATCTTCAGCATTGGTAAGACACCTATTGACATGGGCCCCTATAATCTCGAGACATTGAAATTGCGCACATGAAGTTTTCAAATATTTAGCACAGTAGTGAAATAATTAAACTTATGAAAAATCGCTCTTTTTTAACGTCTTCAAGGCATATTGTTGTTATAATTATACCCTACAAACATATGGTAATGTTCTTGGAAAATGATCATGATTGTAGGACTTATCTAACCATGAATTCCTCATTGTCCTGGTTTGTCTTAGCGGCTCATCAACTTGAAATCAACGGGCTTTTCTTGACCAATGTTGTCACTAATAATTTGATTTCATTAGTCGGTGCTACAGGCACTCGTTAGACAATCTAAGTAAATTGGATTTTCACATATAATTTTTTTATTGCGTATTTCGTAGTTTGAAAAGTCAAACTACTTTTAATTAAATATGTTTGACGAGTACTTCGACTATACAAGTCAACAGGATCCACGGTAACTTAGTAAAGGGTCGAAAATGCGGCCTTAAATGCTCATAACTTTGAAGCTTGGCAAGAGCACATGTAGTCATTTTATGCTCTGGCTTCAGCGGGGATGCTCATTGATTGAACAAAGGAAGCAGATTAAAAGGCCACAAAGATTAAAGTTGGCCATGTGACTTCCTTAAATTGGGTAGGCCTGAATTTTAACTACCGCCACTACTCAACCTTCACTTCTCTCCATCTACCAATTTGCACTCTCATTTATGAATTTGAATCTCTCTCTCTCTCTCTCTCTCTCTCTCTCTCTCTCTCTCACACACACACACACACAAATACCCATCTCAATGTGATGCATCTACCAACCTAATTTGTTTCAATGAGATGAACAATTCGAGTAAATAGAAGTGTTCTGACAAGGAAAAGAAGAGACATGTTGAGTAAGAAGTTTCATAGGGAGTATACTTTTTATGAAATGATGTTGAAAACCCTAGTTTGACATATTCAATCGGCACAACTTTCTTTTGTGGGGTTTGTAGTAACTTCGAAGACAATAGTTTCGATTAGTACAATGTGCATGGATTAAGGCATGGAGAGGAGACCTTAGATTATATATATAAAATGTTCTAACATTTCCATACATTGTACCTAACTATTAGAATATCAATTTGCACTAACAATTCAATCATATCATTACTCAATCAAGATGTGCTTAGTTTAATATAGTTTGATCACAAACTGCACTTGGGCTATCAAAGGGAAAATTATTTAAAAAGTCATAAATCTATTACACTTTTGCCAATTTAGTCTTAAACCATTTAATTTACCAACTCAATCTTTAACATTTTCTCTTTTTGCCAATTGAGTTTATCCAACCAATTTTGATTGAAACTTGTTGATGTCGATATGGTCGGTGCTAATGTAGACAAATTTTTTTTTTAATATTTTCTCTATTTTAAAGTATTTTTTATCTTTTTATTATTAGTATTTTTTTTTTTTTGCCCTCTTCTTCCTTTGTGCGATTGTCCAATCTCTAGTGACTAACTAGGGGCTATGACTAGTGAGGGTCGGCCTTGCCAACCTTGGGCAAGGCTTGTCCTCGCCAAATCAGACAAGATCGAGCCTCGCCAGAAGCTGGCGAGGGTCACCCATGTCAAAGGCCATGAGGTCGACTTTGCCGGTCACGACGAGGCTTGCCCTCACCAGATTCAATGAGGTCGACCCTCATTGGGCTCCGGCTAAGGCGTGCCTCACCCAAGACCGGTGAGGTCGCCCCTCACAAATTCGACGAGGCCGATCCTCGTCGATTGTTGAAGGCCGGATGATCGACCAAAGGAAGAAGAGGGAAAAATATATATAATAATTAAAAATTAGAGAAGATATATAAAAATTAATAAAATATTGTCTACATCAGCACCGACCATGCCACATAGGACGACCAACGTCCACATTAGTAAATTCTAGTGAAAATCAGCCGGATGGACTCAATCGACAATAAGCGAAAATGTTTAGGACTGAATTAATAAAATTGAAAGGTTTATAATTGAATTGATAAAAGTATAATAAGTTTATGATTTTTTTAACAAGTTTCCTGGCTATCAAATATTGTCTCATATATTTTATTTGCTTTATAACAACATTTTTCTTCTTTTGCAAAATAAAATATCATAACAATTAATGATTACCCACATTTATGAGAATCTCTAAAAATTTCGATAGAGGCTTCGAGGCAATTTCTTATTCTACAAAAATATGCCCCATACGATATATAATTAATGATAAAAGAAAAAAGAAAAAAAAAAGACGATAGACTATTCCTATTTCTAGGGTTAGTGAGATTTAAATGATGTCAACTACTTTTACTACGAATTTGGACATGAAGTAGCTGGACAATGTACTGCAAAATATCGGCATCGACCCTCATCTTTGGACAAAGAAGAAGGCAAGAAGGTCCATCATGCCCTATTGCAATATGACTTCAACCGAAGTTTTCAGGCTATTAAATGACCAGCCAGCCCACCAGTACCCTCATGAAATATAAACTGAAATTCCATGAGTTCATTAGTTATTCTCAAGACGGCCAAAATAAGTATAATGATGCTCTTCCCCATTGGTTTTTTTCTTTCTTTTGTTTTTATTTTTATGATAAGAACACAAGAAAAGAAGAATCACTCCACCTAAAAATGCAGCAATTTATGCTGGGGGAGCTCTGAAATTCATGGAAAAATTGACCTCACAAGTTTAGAATTTGTCTTGGAGTGTGCACTTTCCATTTGGAAAATGTTGGTGGTTATTTTTTTTTTTGCCGGGGGGGGAAGAGTGTCCAATACATACCAGCAGTGCCGTGTATTCCACGATACTTAAGGCGGTGCTTATCAATTAGATCATTTAGTTTTGGTTTCTATCAACCAATGCACTTAATGTTTTGTTTTGTAATTTTTTTTTTTTTTAATGATGGACAGGGTGCAATTCACATGGCGTCCACCCTAGCGCTACATCAGTCCTAGCTAGAATTAAAAAAGAAAAGGTGTGTGTGAGTCGGCCCTCCACGTACAATGGCAAAGGGGCAACGCGAGCCTCTAGGACACCACGGGACTGTGTCATCCTTTTGTTTGCTACCATTGTGGAGGATCATGATGGAGTACAAGATAACCGACGGTTTATAGAAAGACCTTAGCTAGATAATTATAAGACGATAACTTTCCTAAGCTACGACCTTTATACATGGAAGGATAAATTACTCCATACAAAGAAAAATAACATGAATTTAACTTTGGAAACTCTCATTACACTTGTCAAGAGTATAAGAATTTCTTGATTGGTCTTGATTTGATTGCGAGCAGTTTTTGAAATTGCTTTGTTGTTGAGACATATTTTCTCCAATACGCCCTCGCAAGAGAGAAGGTCCATCGCTGATGCCGATCTTGTACCATAAATGAAGAAATTGTTGTCATGCAAGAGGCTTTCTTAGTGCATCTGCAAGTTGATCACGAGTCATGTGACATACTCGTCACAAATCTTTGTTAACCATGTCACGAACAAAGTGATAATCAATGACAATATGTTTCATCTTTGAGTGAAAACAGGATTAGTGCAACATATGTAGCACCAATGCCATCACAATAGCGTGATACTCGGCTTCAATTGATCAACGAGCAATGGGTCGTTGCTTTCAAGAACACCATGGTATAGGATTCACCATTATAAAGGTGATTATAGACTTACGGTCATTTGGGTTGTATGCCCAATCAACATCAAAGAATGCATGAAACGATGGAAATGGACCATTTTGCAAGTGCAGGCCAAGATTGATAATTCATTTGAGATAACATAAAACATGTTTAATAGCACTCAAATGTGACTTTGTTAGATGACACATAAACGTGGAGAGTTTATTGACAACAAAAGCAATATTAGGCCTTATGAACGCAAGACATTGAAGAGCGCCAACAATCTTTCTATATTTAGTTGCCTCTATATAAGGTGACCCATCAACATGAGTGAGAGAGCTGCGGGTAGCCATTTGAGTGGTAATCTATTTGGCTCCTAACATGGTTGCTCAATCAAGAATATCCCTTATGTACTTGTTTTGTGCGAGAAAGAGACCATACTTTATGTGTACCACCTCAACTCCCAAAAAGTACTGTAGATCCCCTAAATCATTCAATAAAAATTTATAGACAAGAGCTCTCACAAACTTTTGCGAAAAAGAATTGTATCATTTCCTATCAGGATCAGATCATCTGTATAAACCAAGAAATAAGCAATGATACCATCATGTTTGTATATAAAGAGCGAAGAATTTGATTGGAAATGGATGAATCCAAACAAGATGACAAAGGAATTGAGTTCTTGATACCACAAGCGAGGGGCTTACTTAGGACCATTGATAGTCTTTTTCAATCGACATATGTGATTACGACGTGACTGATTGACAAAACCGATGGTTGATGCATATAGACTTCCTCCATAACAGTGTTGCATAAGAAGTCATTGTTGACATTTAATTATAGAAGGGGCTTGCCGTTTGATATGGCCAGACAAAGGACAACCCATATTGCGGCGGGTTTAATAACCGAACTAATTATATTATCATATTCAAGTCCTAGCCATTGGTGGAATCCCTTGGTGACTAGTCGTGCCTTGAACCAAGTAATGCTACCATCTAAGTTTCGCTTGACTCGAAATATCCACTTGCAGCTAATGTTATTGTGATGAGGCTCAGGTGGTACAAGTTGCCATGTACCATTTTAGAGAATTGCATTAAATTTTCCCAACATCGCACGCACCACTTTGGATCTTTTAAGGCCTAGGAAAGACACGTTGTTTCAAGTGAGGGAGGTAAATGATGTTTGGTAACTAAATGTATCTATTGGGGTTTGTAAATGCTATTCTAAGAGCAAATAATCATCGAATGAGAACGTGGGGCCATTGTTGGAATTGTGATGAAGGGACCAAATGAAATGTTTGAGTCCGTGGGAGGTACATATGGAGCTTCAATGGCCAGTGGCTGATTATGAATCTGCATTGGGGGACATTAAATTGGTGTTATCCACCAAAGTTGCGAGGCCATTCAAATGTTGATCTAGTACTTCTCCAACCATTAAACTTGAATGATCTTTTAACCGTGCATGATATGGCTTAGTTGTGTGGCATTGGAAGAGGTGACCAAATTCGTCATTAAAAAATGAAAGGTGCACAAGTACGTTGAGGTGGTAGAGACAGAGATTGATAACTGGTATGTTGGAGCAGGTTAACATTTATGGGGTACGGAAAATTAAACTCATCAAAGACCACATGGCATGAGACAAAAACTTCATTTTGTTGAGGATCGTAACACTTGTAAGTACTTTGATTGAGAAATTAACCAAGAAAAATATGAGGTCCCAATCGATAGTCAAGTTTGTGCTTGCCATATGGTTTAGGCTAAGGATAACACAGATAACAAAATACTTGAAGTTTCAAGTAATTTGGACCAGAGTCGAAAAGAGCCTCAAAAGGATATTTGAGTCTTAAGACCAGTGTAAGTAGACAATTTATCAAGAATGCAACGGCTTGATAGGTGTGGAACCAAAATGAGAATGAAAAAGACACTTGATGAAGCAATGTACGACTTGTTTCAAAGACACGCCTATGACGACGCTTCACAATCTCATTATGTTGAAGTGTGTGTGGAAGTGTTTCTAAATGCGTGAACATATAAGACAAGGAAAACCCTTTTAGTTTTTTTTTGGGATTTGTGCACTACAAGTCCTAAATTTTTTTGTAAAAATGCAATTACGTCATAAAACTTACAAAAAGTGTAATAAAGTTCTAAAAGTTACCAAATTGGTACAATTGAGTCCTTCCATTAATATTGTTAACTTACCCAATGAAAAATATAAAGTGGTATTTTTAAATTAATTTCTCTCTCCTACGTGACATTTCTTAAATTTTTTATCTAAATCTTATTTAAATTAGAAAAAAAAAGCTAAAATTTTATTTTAAAAAAAAGGCAGGCTGGAGCCTTACCAATGGTGCTGTTGCCACTGCTGCCACCACCCCCATTGTCGAAGGGCCAACTAGGGTGGTCGGCCCTCGTCGACCCCAAGTGAGGGCTGATAACCCTCACTCGGCCCTATGCAGCAGCCAATGTCGCACAAATCTAGGTAGGCACCCACAATTTGGCCTTACTGACCATCTCCTGGGGCCAAGGAGGCCATACACAAGTGACTGATGGTCGCCGGCCCCAGGTGAGGGCCGACGTTACCCAAATATGGGCATCCTTGCCCAGCCCTAGTGAGGGTTGCCAACCCTCGCTTGGAGCCAATGAGGCTTTACTCGAGGCTAGCAAGGGTCAGCCACGATCGCTTAAGGCTGACAACCTCCGCTGGCTCCTCTAGCGATGGGCAGCGGCAATAGCCCACCGACAAGGGCTTACCCTGCCTTTCCTTCTTTTTCAATCTTGCTTTTTTAAATAAAATTTTAAAAATTCCACGTCATCATTTTCAGTTAGACGAGTTAATGGTGTTAAAGGAAGGATATGATTGGACCAATTTGACAAATGTTAGAACTTGATTACATCTTTTTTAAATTTTAGAATTTAATTGCACTTATAGGTTTTAGGGCTTCCAATGCACATATCCCTAGTTTTGTATATTTGCAAAAAAGAAAAGGCTATGAGAACGAATCATGGTGGCAAAATGGGTACATAACTCCTTTCCAACTCTACTTTAGTGGCCAAGTAGTACATAGATTGCTTAAAACTTTAAAAACATGTTGAAAAGAAGTTCAAAAAAATAAAACCTAACCACATGCGGATCTTAATGAGTTTGAAACATTTGGAACAGGCTCATTATCAACGCATTTTAGTTACTCATTGAGTTGCCATTGAAAAACGAATAATGACGAAAGAGAAAAAGAATTTAGAAAAGTTTGAAGACAGAGAAGGAGGGTGAAGAGAGAAGGATCATCACAAATAGCTGCAAATCTCACATCAGCATTATCTGAGTTTAAGATAGTCATGCTAATTACCTCTGCCAATGCTACTATGCTCTCTCTCTCTCTCTCTCTCTCTCTCTCTCTCTCTCTCTCTCTCTCTCTGGAGGTGATCAACCTATTAATGTGCAACATCTTGGATAAAATTAAGAATTAAGTCACGTAATCTATAATTTTCTATAATTTTCTTTAAAGAAAGTGCTTACATGGATTAGGCCCAATTGGACCAATACAATAGGCCCAGGAACAGAACGTCGGACTCTACATTTTCGATTCAACTTCTGATGGTCCACCAATGCAAGAACGAGTTGCCCCCCGACAACGCTACCTGATCAACCCCTGCTCTCTATCCACACATTATGGATATCGCGCCGACGTGGCAACGGCCCATTGGCGGCAAAGATCAACCCACTCCAATTCTCAGAGGAGTCGGATAATCCCCCACAGAGGAAGGAGGAGAAAAAGATCCTCTCGCTTTAGCTGTCCTCAATTGCCATCTTGTCTTAACCAGAGTTTCTTAGGCAAGGAATCGGTGCAGAAAAGGGAAAAGGAAACCTCTCATGGCTACACTGAACATGGCAGGTTTTGTGCTGAGCCCCAGCCTTGTCTCCAACGCAAGCTCCTCCACCGCTAGGAGCATTGCCTATTTCCCTAGGGACGGCAACAGCCGGTCCGCGAGGAGGCTCGTGGTGCGGGCCGCAGAGGGGGAGGCGGCGCCGCCGGCGGCCACCACGGCGGAGGCTCCGGCCGAGGGCGAGGCCAAGCCCAAGGCCGCAAAGCCCCCTCCGATTGGACCCAAGAGGGGCACTAAGGTAATCGATCTGCTTCAAAGCTCTTAAGTTGAATAGATTGTGACCGATTATGTGGTATTACCATACTTCTGACGTTTATCTTGCGTGATTTTTCATCAATCAGCCATCTTATCTAGCTATTGCTATTTGATATGTAGATTTAAATCTGTTAAATGACTACTGTAGTTAGCAATATCTTACACTCTGTGGTCTGGAAGTACTGCTTTTGAGTTTTTCTAAATTTATACTAATTGACCACCCTTGCTAGTTGCTGGAGTAAAGACTTCACTTTGCTTAAAATATGACACGCGAAGTATTGCTCAGTCGAGAAAATATAATATTATTGTTTGTTTTATAATACGATATGATTCGCATGCATTATCAGTCTAAGAACCGATGATAAACCTAATCAAAATTTGATGTCATCATTAGTAGGGATGAAGTATGGTACTAATGGGTACCCAACAAAATCTACAAAAGTTGCATCTTCTGTAAAATTTCAGTTCTTGCATTGGGTTTATATTAAATTACTGTGGCATATAGTAAGATGGGTCAGATCATAATTCCTTTTTTTCTTTTGTAGGTGAAGATCTTGAGGAGAGAGTCTTACTGGTTTAAGGATGTGGGATCTGTGGTCGCAGTTGATCAGGTCTCTCTCTCTCTCTCTCTCTCTCTCTGTGCGCGCTTCAAAACATAGAGATATCTTGGCAAAAACGTTTGATTTCTGATGCTTTTTGTTGTTCACTCATGGCGGGCAGGACCCAAAGACGAGGTACCCGGTGGTGGTCAGATTCCAGAAGGTCAACTACGCCAACGTATCGACCAACAACTACGCGTTGGATGAGGTTGAAGAAGTCTAGATGATTGCTTTGTAAAACCCAGGATTTATATGATGCCTTGTGTTTGTAATATCCTCTCCATCTCTCTTCCTTCACAGTCAATCTAACTCATCGATGAGTGCCTTATTAGATCGACGGCGCACGCCTTCTTTCTTCAATCGATCAAGCTTACTGCCATGGACAGGTCGAGGTCGATCCATTTCACGACCTTCCTTCTTTGTATCAAGAGAAAAACCCCTAATCATAACGTACGTGGTTGCACTAGCAGGATGATCATGGAAACGCACATAAAAAAAAAAATACACAGAATGAGGAAAAGAGAGGATCAGTGAGAATGTCGATGTTAATATGACGCTCTTTGCAGTACCTTATTGTACAATTTATGCTAGAAAAAAACGTCATGCGAGGCGATTTTCGATCACTTTAGATTGGTTATCTGTGATGCATGTTGAGCCTTCGTGCGTACCTTTGAACTTTTACTTGTGCAAGACGATGAGTAAAGACCAGAGCACCAAAGAAGAGGAGTCCTGCCATGTCTCGCGAACATATACGGAAAGACTTTCTACCTATGAAGCAGCACAAACACAAGATATATGCTTGGAAAGGAGGAGAGAAAATAACCATAAAATCTACAATCCATTTCAAACCCACCATCAGAACATAGAATGGGTTGCGGCCAGGCCCTTGCAAAACTATATGAAAAACGATGAAAGCCTAAAAAAACATAAAAAGAGCCCACAAAAGGCAAATAGAGCCTCAAAAGACCTTTCTATGCTTATTTAAAGAAAAGACAAAACAGACCACTTCCACTTTCCTAGTCCTTATATCACCCTATCAAAGGGCGGAAAAAAAGAAATAAAAGATAATAAAAAAACGTAAAACCCAACTAGTTTCTACAACCTAAAGGGTTCCCATTTTAAGAAGGAAAAAAGGAAAGAAAAAGTTCCCAAAGAACCAAAATTACCATGGTTCTTAGCTTTGCTTCTTCTTCCTCCTGTACTCCTCTATAAACCAAAACCCTAGTTTCCTTTTGGAGAGATGGTGAACCACACATCAAGCATACAAATTCCATGGAACTTGCAAGCCCTCCCAATCTGTAGTCTCTTGACCACCGTTCAGCAACAACAGCTCCTCATGACCACCAAACCCTAGATCACTCATCTCAAGATAATCACTCCCAAATGAGAACTCTGGCCAGCACTTGTAATCGCCTTGATCTTCATTCACCATGTCAGGCACCACCAAATCCTCCCCTGACCCATTTACATAATTGTAATTAGCATCTCCCGTCGTATCACTAGTAGTGTCATCCCTCATGATAAAAGGGTCACGACTATTAACATCAACCGCTTCGCTCTTCGCTGCCTGCTCGCACATACAACTATTGCTGGAACCAGCCGACGAGAAGTTGCTGCTATTGTCATTGCTGTCAATTGGTGTCGTGACGGTGGTCATTGCTGCGGGCAAGTTGAGCCTTGCGGAGGGCCCGTAGAGCTTCCTCGCAGCCTCGTCGTAGGCGAGGGCCGCCTCGAGGGAGGTGTTGAAGGTGCCGAGCCAGAGCCTCGCGCCACGGTTCGGCTCGCGGATCTCGGCCACCCACTTGCCCCACGTCCGCTGCCGGACGCCCCGGTAGGTGCAGAGCGCGTTCTCGGGGCCGCCCTTGCCCCTCATGCAGCCCTTCCTCGAGCGGCCCATGGAGGGCTTCTTGGTTTTGACAGCTTCTTTCTTCTTCCCAGCTAGTACTTGCGCTTGATGTAATTGGTCCATGGTTTGCATAAAATCTAGTGAAGTGGCTTTGGGGGACCCCATGTGATGGGAGGGAGGCTTTGATTCTTGTACTTCTCGAAAAGCCAAATTAGCGGGTTCAGTGGATACACGCAGGAATTGACAGAGACCCTTCTATAAGATGGATATATACAGGAAATTCAGTCTTTGAGCAGAGTAGGAAATCAAAAAATCATGTATTGATGAAACGGATTTGTTTGTCGAAATTAAAGACTATACACGTGTTCCTGCTTAAACTCCATTCCTGTGATGGTGTTCTTTATACTGTCAATGTAAATCTCGTGAAAGAATTATAATCTTTTCTTCTATTTAATTGAGCAGGAGGATGCCTGACACTCGGAGAGAGAGAGAGAGATAGAGAGGGCGGCCTGAGTCGACAGGTGGATGGCGCGACGCTTGCGGCGGTGACAGAGAGACAGAAGCCTGAAGCACAGGTGTCGACGAGATCCGACTCGCGGAGGAGCTTCGTCCTCAAGTATGGGAGAGCAGGGGCCAGATCCAGCCACGTGCGCGGCTGGGCGTTGCGGCGAAGCATGGGCCCTAGCAGCGCCACGTTGCGTCCGCGATGCATGGCTTAGCCCTCCCAGAACGCCACCGTCCCTCCTCGTCGCGATGCGGACGAACCCGGCGCATCACGAGAGCATGTCTCGCGTATCGTCCGACAACGTGATAATTAAGAGCGTCGAAGCCCCTGCCCTCGTTCCGGTTGTTGTTGTCCGCACGTCGTGTCGAGACGAACTGATAGGTTCTACGTTTTCAAGGAGCACGTCCCATTCACAGAAAGGGAAAAATAAAACATAATGAGAAGAACAGCCACGGCGACGG
This sequence comes from Eucalyptus tenuipes, assembly GCA_014182365.1. NCBI lineage: Eukaryota > Viridiplantae > Streptophyta > Magnoliopsida > Myrtales > Myrtaceae > Eucalyptus > Eucalyptus tenuipes. The sequence goes on along the minus strand of CM024538.1, from coordinate 21,045,150 downwards.
AGGAAGCCGTCGCAGACGCCTGACTACTGTTTTGATGAGAGTAAAACAAGTGGAGGGCATATATGACTTGACCTAGATGCAGACCGGTCAAGATGGGTCATCATTTTTTAACCCATATATGTGTTAAATGTATTAGTTATATTTAGTAATACATCAAAAAAAAAAAAATTAAACACAATATAGATGTTAAATGGATTATAAATGGGTTTATAACTTACTTAAATTTAAATCCACCTCTACGATTCTCTCTTCATTCTCTTTCTCTTTCGCTTTCACTTGATCTCGTATTTGCTCACTCAACTTTTTGTAAATTTAATAAGCGTTTTAACAATATGGATTAGGTTGGGTATGAATGAAAGAATTTACATTACGGACAAATGGGTCATAAATGATATATTCATCAAAATAAAGGAAAAAGTACCAAAAAAAGTCTCAAACCTTTCAATTGAACAATTTTAGTCCCAAACATTTTCACATTAATACAATTTTAGTCCATCTGGCCAATTTTGGCTGACTGACGCTGATGTGGACACCAATCAGTGGCCAAACGCTAACATAACAATTTTTAAATATTTTAATTCTTTTCGAATTTTTTATTAATCTTTTTCTTTTCTTTTTTTCCTATTTTTTTTCTCTCTTCTTCCTCCTTGGACTTTCCTCAGAGTGGTCGGTGAGTGTTGGCGGCCCTCGCCCAATGGCTAGCGAGCTTCGCCGGCCAATGCGAGGAAGTCCAAGGAGGAAAAAGAGAGCATAGAAAAGGAAAATGAAAAATAAAAGAAAAAAATATTAAAAAAAGTCACGTTGACTTCGGCAGACCAAAATTGGTTGGATGGATTGAATTGTTACTAACGTAAAAAGGTTTAGGATTACATTGATCTAATTTAAAGGTTTATAACTAAATTGGTACTAATGTCATATGTTTATAACTTTTTTGTTAATTTTCCCTCAAAATAAATCATAAACTTAGTTTTTAACACATATAAGAGTTAAATTGGTTATAAATGAGTTAGTTATATTGAGTAAATGAGTTATAAATGAGTTTAAATAAAAAAGAGTGCTAAATGTGTCATAAATAAGTTTACAACTTTTACATAGACCCAACTCATTTATATATTTCTCTCGTCTTTACTTGATTTCGTGCTTATTCAACTCTCAACTCAATTTGATTATGAATTCTCATAAATTTGGGTTAAATATAGAAATGTTTTAATAATATGGATCAAATTAAGTATAAATTATTAAATTTATATTACGTAAAAATTGATCAAATTGGATTAAATAAATTTATTTGGATCAGATCATTTATGATTCAACCTGACTACCCATTTGACAAGAAGTTATATTCAACGTCGGCATTGCAAAGAGTCCTTTTGCTAGCTTGTATACACACGACGACGTTTTCTAAGGAGACGGCCTCTGTAACCCTGGTGGTACAGGACACGCGACTTCCTGTCGGATAGCTTTCATGTTCATTATTGAGTGTAGACCCTATGACAACGTGGCCGTCGTCAAAATGCGTTTTGGATAGGGGTGACTTCGCACTAGCGATTTCACCCATCCGAAGAGATAAGGCCGATGCTAATGGATTTCTGTCCGGCGGTACATCCGTACACGAATTCCGACGTTAGATTCGCTACGAAAAGGGTGCTTCTGTCGGCCAAGCAAATGCGTCGCCAGAACCTGATGCGGTTCAGCTTTTCCAAAGGGATAAAATATGGGGTGTTCAACAAGCATTTTTAGAAATCTATTGATCAGAAGAGTAAAAACTCGACATAAATAAAGATCTATTTTGAACTTTCAGCACGTAAATCCATATTCACTATTCATCTTCCACGATATCCAACAAGGAGCTATCGGAGTCTGATGATGATGTTGTTTGAGAGGTCGTGTTTCCCAGGCAACAGCTACATTAGGGTCACACGTCCCTTGGCTACCACCGTCTAGGGTCATGTGACCTCAGGCGAGGCGACTTGAGGTTGCCCTAGCCTCAAATAGTGTCATCTGGGTTGCAATCTCATGAGACGTTGCCTGGGCTGCGCGACTTCAAGCCACCTCGCCAAAGGTCGAGCAACCTCATGCTCCATTAAATTTAATTTTGACTAAAAAAAAGCTCTTTACAAATGGAAATTTTATCAAACAGTATTTAAGTTAAAGTTATTTTTTGATGATAAAATTTACTAAATATCGTAGCATTTTAGAAAATTCCTTTAATCCAAATATATTTGCATTTTTTTAAAATCATTTCCCCAAAGCCGAGATGGGCTGTACATACCATGTAGCGAGGGCTTTTTGCCGACAAAACCCTTTGTCGAGAAAACTTCTAACGACGCTGCCCGAGGTGGAACTCGTGCAAATCGTTGGCAAGAGTTTTGTATTAGCGACCGAGATCTCCTTGTAAATTAGGCCCGAGAGATCGAGAAGGTTTTCTGGACTTGGGCCTGAAATACTCTAATTTAATATTTGAAGTCTGAATTTGAACTCAACGAGCCCAAACGCAATTTTGATTTCATTGGGAAATTGAGCTATTGTTTGAGTAGCCTCGGCAAATTCGTTCAAATCTTGCACCGAAATGTCTCAAATTGAATCGCTTTCTTCATCATAGTATGACAAAGGAAGATTCTGGAAAGCCCAACATAGCATGTAATAGCCACATTTAACTTGAGTTAGAAAGGTATAGCGGAAGCAAATATCCCGGGGATGAGCCTCAAGTCTATAATCTGGCATTTTGTGTGATCATTGCTCTTAATTCGATTTTCGCTTCGGGAAACTGTTCTAATTGTAAACTGGATAAGGTCAAATAGTAGAGAAGAATGACATAAGAACTGTAGCATCACATAGAATCAATTTCGGTGCTATAAATTGAATAGTAGAATGCTTAAAGGGAAATGTACAAAGAAGTTCTAAATCTTCCAATTTTTGTGTTAAATACAATTTTTGTGTTAAATAGTCCTAATTTTATTTTTTCACATTTTGCCTATTAAGTCATTCGATTCATTTAGGCCGGAAATGGCTAACGTGAATGCCGATAATTTTATGTGGCACAACTGATGTATACTTTTTTTATAACTAATTTTTAGAATTTTTTTGGTTTGTTCTCTTTCACATTTGAGGTTTTCTTTATGGTATCCTTTGGTTCAGAACAATAACTTTTTGCTCTGTTTTTCGCCTCATGGCAGGATACCAAGTTGAGGTGGGGGACACCAGAAGAAGTTGTTTCAGCATGTGGAAATAACGACTCCTCTGATGCCTATGATCGCGTTCATTTGGATGATACATCTGAAATGGATCTTTCGGTAGATGGTCATCCTCTCGTTAAGGTCAGAGCTAAGTGACCTGCAGTTCATGATTGTCTGCTGATACACAGCCTTTCTGATATCCAACAAAGCAAAGGAACCTCCCTGGCAACCAACATCGGTGAAAGTGTTACACCCACCCCACGACACAGACTTGGTAAAAGCTGCATAATGGCAATCTCTGGCCTGGGAGATAGTGGTGTAGTCACCATGGGACCCCTCAGACCACAAGTTTTTACATTGGTGAAGTGTTTATGGCTAAAGATAGAACACTCTAAGGATGTAAGGCATAGGGTTCCTGCTGTTCCGCTGGACTTTCAGAAACACGTTTGGGATGGCTGCGTGATCCAGTCAGAGAATGGCCCTTGGAGCTCGAGTGGACATAGGAGAACTGAAGTTATGTCCAAAATTAAACTGTGTGATGATGTCTCATATTTACTTTTCGGCAACAGAGAATTGTTGATAATAGCGAGAGAAAGATACTTCTAAAGAGAACTTGGCTGGGGACAAATAAGGGTAAAGTTTCTTCTATACTTCTGGATTTTCTCCAGCATTTGTTTGTTTCGTTTCTGAGCCTCACTCAAATGTCTCCCGCAGGACTTTATCAGCTTGAAAGAGAGCGTGCACAATGTCAAGTAAATTTCTCAATTCGTGTTTATTGGCTAAACCTCTCAATACTTCCTTCTCAAGGTCTTCCTCACTTCCTACAACATATCTCATTTAAGAGCAGATTCTGTTCATTTGGCTACACACTAATCCAGTTTACATCGGTATGTCATGGAGAATGCTCTACAACAAGTATGACAGGAGGTTACAGGTGGGTTTTCAGAAACCGATGGCCTATGAATGGGTTGTTCTGGCTTTTCCTATTATTTTTGCCCCCATCTTTCTCAGATGTCTTGTTAGATGGATATAGAAGTTCTGAGATTGTTCCCTCTCAGCAACATTGCTTTCTGCTGCTGCAGGGAGATTCTAAGATACAGTGATTATAGTGTGCCACTGGCCGAGTCTGATTTAGACAAAATTAACCAAATTGAAGCCTCTCAGGCTAGTTGAAGGGAAGGACTTTGTCAATGGAAACGAAGACAATAATCCATTAAATTCTGTGACCCTGTCTAGTGAGAACAGTGTGAATGCTCAAGTGAACGGTGGTGAAGCTAGCATCTCTGACAGAGATGAAATTAATGTGGCTCTAAAGCTGGGTTTCACGCTTCAATCATCTTCCTATGCAACAATGGCCACAAGAGAGCTGCTGAAGACAAGTGAGTTTGCCACTAAAAGTTCTTCGTTCTCTTTTGGATTACTCAAAGAAGACTCACTAAATTCGAAATAAGGTGCAATCCCTATCCCCAGAGATCATGCAGAGACCCAAAGAAAGAAGAAAAGTGTGCAAAGTGAAAATAGACAAAATTCAGGACTGGAGTACAGTAAAGTAATAAAATCAGAGTTACCTCCAGCATCTTGAGAAAGCATTAGTATCTACTTGAGTTTGGAAAAGTTGCCTCCATATTTGCATGAGATTAGAAGTGAGCCCATTTGATATGAAGAAACAAGAACAGTATACACATATTTAGGCCCGTTCATCAAGATCCTGTCTTGATTTCAGAGTAAAACCTGTCTGAGTTCAACATTTACTAATACGGGTCGTCTCTCATGGAAGCTTAGGTGAGGCTATCGGAGTGCTTTTTTTTTTTTTTTTTTGGGTCGGTTATCGGAGTGCTTTATTTGATAGGCTTTTGCTACTGGCAGGAAAACTAGGCAGGTTTATTAGCTGTTCTAATGGGCTTCTCTCATCCCCACAAACATCCACATGAGCTAACGTGTAGGATCAATTGCTCAGAGAGCGTCTGCTTCTCTAGACATTTAATTTAGTGTTGAAATTTGATGGTTGAATCTTGCAATGCAATAGTCGGACGGTCTCGCCAGAGGCTTCAAATTGTTCATGCTTACCAACTGAAACTTGGGTCATTATGCATTTGCAGGTTGCCTTCTACTAAACATTAAACCAGGAAACAGTTTCATTATGAATTTTACCGTCGCAAATCCAACCGACAAAACATAATTTAACCACAATTTGCAAAATTCCTCACATCTCATAGTGGGCCATATATTTTCACCAGCTTGCTTCCCGGGAACGTTAGCCGTTGCTCCAATCCCTCCAATTGCTCTAGCAGATCCATAAGACCGTTTGTTTCGCGAAAAATGAATGATTTAAAAAATATTTTTCAAAAATGATCATTTGTATCACTTAAATAATTGGCCAATAAATAATATTTTTATTATAGATAACAATTTATTTCTAAATTATTTCATGGATGATAAAAAGATATTTTTAATTTATTAATTTTTTGTAAGTGATTCAAGCGATCATTTTTTAAAAATAATTTTTAAATTATTTATTTTTCGCGAAATAAATACATCCTAAATGAACACCTTTGAAGGACTCAGACAACCTCACGAAGAATTCTAATATGGAAAATAACTCACCTTCAGTTTTGGTTAAACTATCAACTCTTGCATGCATCTTATCAGAGGCTCAGCCAGAAAATGAAATGAGAAGATACTCGTATAATCCATTTAATTAGCCGACGAAAAAAAATTCCATATAATTAAGTCAAAATGAGATTTTCCAATTCTTAGAAGATCCTTGCACAACATTTCTAATAGGGTAAAAAGTACAAAAAAAGAGTCATAAATCTTGTGTCAATTCAATTTTAAATTTTTCTATTATATTGATTTAGTCTAAAAAAATTTTGCATTTCATCAATTAAATTCATTTGACTAATTATATTTTCCCTTCTAATTATCGTGCAAATCTGGTTCCATCTCCATTCTCTCTCTCTTCCTGTTCATCTTTCTCTCCCCAACGGCACACCCGATTTCACGGGTAAAGCTCACATAAGGGCGAAAGTTACAAAGAACCAACGCTCAAATCAAAGGCGTCCGAGATACCGGCAGTGGTTGCGGCACCATGTCGATTAACCTGCGATTCAAAAGACTACAAAAGCTCGCTGCCGTCCGAGCAGGCAACGTTAATGCCGATGGGTGGCCAGCGTCATTCACAACCTAACCCTTTTTTAAAAAGATCGGCAAGTTCAAAAGCGCAATCTAATGAGTGACGTCCGATCTCGCTAGTTCAGTACTCTCAAATGATGCGTTCAAGACCCGTCGCTGCCGACCAAGCACACCTTATCACGCTACTTTAAAGCAGAAAGAATCTGACCATTGAATGGCCGATGCAAATCACGACTCCCGTCGTGTCCGCAACTTTCTCATCAACAAGCAAGAAAACTGTCTCGTCACATAGCGATGGCTTTCTTTTCACAGCAACATCTTTAGAAAAGCTGATCCAAAAGAGTTTATACAAAAGAGAAGGAGAAAAGTCAACCCCCTTTCTTTCTCCTTTAGACAGATCTATCACTACAGAGACAAACCCCACCGGCACTTATTGCCTATTTCAAGTATCATACACATCACTAGCAAATCACACGCACCAATGTAGGCATGTACTGTGGTATGCAATATGCATCCCTTCCCATCTATCTTTAACCTTCAAAAGAGATGAGAAACCCCAAGAAGAAAGAGAAGCTGTAAGTCTCTTCTGAGTAGACAAACCCCGGACCCATGATCAAAAAGTTAGATCGCATCAGACGGCTGGGGAATTCTCGTAGGAAGTGGGGCTTGCGCTGGTGGGCTCCACCCTCCTCATCGTGGACCCGGGGGGCTTCATCGACAGGTCGTCCTCGTCGTGGTACGCGTACGCAAACCCGCCGTGCCTTGTCATGTCCATCCCTTGCATCTCGTCCTCGCTGGAGATCCTCAGCAGCTTGAGCTTGTGCAGCCCGTAGAAGAGCGGGCCCATCGTCGCCGTGACCCACCCGCAGATCACCAGGATCTGCACGACCTGCGCCGCCAGCAGCCGCCCGCCGCCGCCCATGAAGAGCCCGTGCGGCTTCCCCTGCCCGCCGTAGACCTCGTCCACGTAGACCCCCTTCGCGAAGAGGCCCGTGAAGAGCAGCCCCCACGCGCCGCACCCGCCGTGGAGCTGCGCCGCCTCCAGCGGGTCGTCGTAGTTGCACTTCTCCGCGAGCTTGTTGCACCCGATGAGGACCCACGCGGCCACGAACCCGCACACGATCGCGGCCCACGGGTCGACCACGGAGCAGCCCGAGGTGATGGCGGCGAACCCGCCCAGCAGGCCGTTGCACACGTCGGTGACGTTCCAGTGGCCCACCAGCAGCCGCTTGCTGAACAGGGTGGTCAGGGCCGCGGTGCACCCGGCCAGCGTGGTCGTGACGGCCGTCCTCCCGACGGCGCTCCATTGGCCGTAATAGCTCCCGCTCGTGCCGTACGCCTTCAGTATGGTGAGGAACGAGCCCGGGTTGAACCCGTACCACCCGAACCACAGGAGGAACGACCCGAGGACCACGAGCGACGCGCTGTGGCCGCGCAAGGCCACGGACCGCCCGGCCCTGTCGAACCGCCCGATGCGCGGGCCCTCGATGAGGGCCCCCAGAGGCCCGCAATGCCGCCGACCATGTGGACGACTCCCGACCCGGCGAAGTCGATGGCGCCCGACCCGAACAGGAGGTCGTTGGACCGGGTCGGGCTGGCCCACCCGTCACCGGACCAGAACCAGTGAGAGACGACGGGGTAGACGAAGCCGGTCAAGAAGGAGGAGTAGATGAGGTAGGCGACGAACTGAGTCCGCTCGGCTATCGAGCCGCTCGTGATGCCGGCGGCGGCGATGGCGAAGGCCCACTGGTAGAGGAAGAAGCTGTAGTCGCCCGCCGGCGAGGGGTAATCCCTCAGGCCGAAGAAGTGGCGGCCCACGAAGCCGTTGGAGGGCGAGCCGAAGGCGAAGGCGAAGCCGAAGAGGTAGTAGGAGAGGCCGCCGGCCGCGGCGTCGAGGACGTTGGTGAGCATGATGTTCATGGTGTTCTTGGCGCGGACGGAGCCGGCGCAGAGCATGGCGAAGCCGAGCTGCATGGCGAACACGAGGTAGGCCGAGAAGAGGAGGTACGTGTTGTTGACGGCGTAGGAGGTGTCGCTGAACTGGTCGGAGATGGCGGAGAAGCGGCTGCAGAGGAAGGCGGCCATGGCCGTGGAGTTGGGGCCGCCCCCGAGGAGCGGGGCGAGGTCGGAGGCGGCACAGGAGAGAGTGGACGCCATGGATGAGAGTGTTGAAGCCTGCAAAGTTGTTGTGAATGTGTTGAAGAGGGAGATGAGATGGTGAGGGGAGATGGTGAATGGCGGGGGTTTATATATTGGCGGAGAAGAAGGGGAGTGATGGGGAGACAAAGTCTGCATACTGATTTTTTTTTTTTTTCAAAATGAATTAATTTAACGCCCCATTGCTCTATAGTCTGTCATAATCAAATAAAAAAATTAACAGTTGAGGGTTGGAATTGAAGAGAATATTCATGTATTGATTCACTTAAAGTCATAATTAGAGCCGGATAATGACCTAATAAATTATTACAACAGGGCTAAAAAATATATTTTCTGGGGATAAGTTGATAATTTCGATTTTAGTTATTGCACTACTCAAATGATTTGGATCGTGACCCACCCCGCGGTGGACAAGTTGGTTCGCATTTTGACCTCTCATTCGGAGGGTAGAGGTTCGAAACTTCTCGCCCCCATTGCGCCACTTAAGTGACGTGACGTGAAAGGTGGGTCCCCGCGCTAGTACCCTAGGTTTACGTCGCCGGTTACCGGCTGTACGGTGGTTCCCGGGTCATTAAAAAAAAAATGATTTGGACCGTACATACAATTCCATGGAGTTCAGTTTCATTTCGAAATATTGAAAAGAATGAGATATCTTTGGTTAAGAGCAAGTAAGAAAGCTATCGATGAATCTGGGTGTGGTCCAATTGAATGGATTGCCTTTTGAGTATGTTCTATACCTATTTTAATCCACTTGTGGCTATGTTAATGTAGGCAAGCATTAAGGTCAAACAAGATGACACGATCATCAATATGACAAAATTCCTATTCTAAATTAGAAATAAGAAAAAAAGCAACAGCCACCAATTTTCGGATATTCAAATCAAGAATTGAATCCGGTTGAGTAACTAGTTGCATTATTACAGTATGATAGGACATGTGAGTACGTATGCTCTTACCTTGGTGATTCGTGCATTATTTGATTGCATGATAGCCAAGGTATCATATCAAGCCGGTCAGTCCATTTTTTTGGAATTTTCTTGGGCTGTGTAAACTGGGGGACTTTTTATAACTTATCAACCAGCTTAGATTTAATTTCATAATTTATAAAGGATCGAAAATTTAGCAATAAAAGAGCGCACATGATCTTGATTAAACCATTCGGTCAATTAATGGAGTTACTAATTATTCTATAAGAAAATGAAATGCTTGTTCGATATGAAGATTGCCCTAACACGCAGGCGCTCACACAAGAGTCTTAAGCATTTTTCAATTGTTATAAATACCGTCAATAAATATCGAGACATTTTTAGGAGTGTCTGCACAGTAAAGAAATCTACTCTAGAGATTCGTACGAATTTTATACGCGTTATTTATCCACACATAAGCTATACTTTGGAATGATAAATGATTATCGGGATCTATTTAATCACGTATAAGTGACACACAATTCTACTGCTCCACGTGCAAAAGATATGGATTCTCTTGCCACATTGATAAATTTCAGTTTAGTATCAGTAAGTGCCGAAATTCGTCGGTAAAGAAAAACAATAACTCTGTCTTTCTTTAGAGATAAATTGTTGATAACTTACAAATACTTTCACAAAATATAAAAGGAAACGAGATTAGCCTGGCCTCAGGAATTTGTCTGCACGTGTTTCGATTTTAGTTTTGCACCGTTCCAATGATTTGAACCGTACATACAAAACCATGGAGTTCAGTTTCATTTCGAAATATTGAAAAGAATGAGATATATTCGGTAAGGAGCTAGTAAGAAAGTTACCAATGAATCTAAGCGTGGTCCAATGAAATCAATGCCCTTCGAGCATATTCTATAACTATTTAAATCCACTTGTGGCTTTACTAATGTAGGCAAGCATTAAGGTCAAACATGGTGATGCGATCATCAATATGACAAAATTTCTATTCTAAATTAGAAAAAAAGGCAACGGCCACCAATTTTCGGATATTCTAATTAATAATTAAATTCGGTTAAGTAACTAGTTGCATTATTTACAATATAATAGGACATGTAAGTACGTATGATTACTGCCTTGGTGATTCCTACACTATTTGATTGCATGATAGCCAAGGTATCATATCAAGCCGGTCAATCCATTTTTTTGGAGTTTTCTTGGGCTGTGTAAACTGGGGGAATCTTTCGAACTTATCAACGTAGGGTTGATTTACTTTCATTATTTAGATGGCGTACGATCGAAAATTTAGCAATAAAAGAGCGCACATGATCTTGATTAAACCATTCGGTCAATGGAGTTACTAATTATTCCAAAAAAAAAAAAAAAAATAACGCTTGTTTGATATGAAGATGCCCTAACATGCAGGTGCTCACATATATGTATCAAGCATTTTTCAACCGTTTTAACCATCGATAAATATTGAGACATTTTTAGGAGTGCCTGCACACGGTAAAGAAACCTACTCTAGAGATTTGCACGAATTTTATACACGTTATTTATCCACACATTACCTATGCTTTGGAATAATAAACGATTATCAGGATCCATTTAATCACGTACAAGTGATGCATAATTCTATTGCTCCGTGTGCAAGAGATATGGATTCTCTTGCCGCACTAATGAGTTTCAATTTATTATCAATAAATGCTGAAAGTCGTCGATAAAGAAAAATAGTAACTCGTGTCTTTCTTTTAAGATAAATTATGGGTTAATACCACAAAAAACCCCAAATTGATATGTATATAATAAATTTACTCCGAACTAATTTTTTTACTACCAAAAACTCCAAATTGGTAAACCTTTTTTAATTTAACTCAAACTAATATGCTTGTAACAAATTTATCATCTGTTAGTTTTTATAAATTTTACTGTCAAATTGTTAAGTTGGATGACACGTAATAGTTAATTAGGGTACCTATTTGAGATTTTACTCTCCGTTTATTACAGTTATATCAATTTTTGGTTTTTGTGATATTAATCCAATTTTATGAGGAGTATATTTATCACAAATTTACCAATTTGGAATTTTTGGTAGTCAAGAAATTAATTTGTGATAAATTTATTATAAGTATACCGGTTTATGATTTTTTGTGATCAATTAGGTAAATTTGTTATAGATATACCATTATAGGGTTTTTCGTGGTCAAAAAATTAATTTACGATAAATTTATCACAGATGTATCGGTTTGAGATTTTTCATGATATTAATCCATAAAGTATTAGTAACTTACAAATACTTCTACAAAATTAAAAAGAAATGAGATCTGCCAGACCTGGAGACTCGTGTTTACGCGTTTCCTTTGTCTTTTTATATTCTGATCTATTAAGCCGATTAGAGAAACCGAAGAACATGCCGACAACAAAGTCTATATTAATCTATATCTAATCAGAAGAAAATACAGACCAAGAGGAAAAAGAAAATTAGAAGGAACTTCAGATCAGACTTCTGAGGTGATACGGGCATGATCCACTCCTGCAGAATCTTCACTTTCGATTTTTTTAAACTATAATTGTTTGTTTATCACTTCAAATCTGATCCAATTTGCAGGTTTACTTATCATTGAGTAGCTCTCAATATTCGTGAATCTCTGATTAGTCAACTGATATAGCAGATTAAAGAAGAGATTGATCGGTTCTCTACTGACAGCTAGAAGAAAACAAGAACCTAAACCCTAACGCAGCGAGGTATTTTCCGGAAATGGCAAAGATCGTTGTTTCTTTTCTGGATTATCACGGCACGTCGAGATTAAAGAACATGGATCTGTTGTTGAATCAGAACGATTTCTGTTGCGATTCGCCGTTGGTTTTCGGAAAGATCTGTTTCTTTTTATTATATATCTTATGTTAGTTTTATATGTGTAAGTGAGAGGCATTATATATTATGGTCGGCGATTATGAAAAATTTCAAACAAAAACTAAAATTTTTGAATATCTCTAATTAGAACGACTGCGGACTAAGCTTCTCCTGCACCCAGCACAAAGTTTTTTTTTTTCTCTATTAAAAAAGAAAAATGGGATAATTTTTTTCCTTTTTACATCTCTCTAACACATGAAAAAGCTCTACATGTATTACAAATGTGTAATTATCGCATCTAATTATGTCGTATTATGCACGTACCGATTTATATGATTGAGGTCCATTGTTTCCAGAAAATAAAGATTTCATGGGTACCCATTTCATATGGAAGTTGTATATCCACGCGTTTATGTTTTCTATGGCGGTTGTATCTCTTTAAAAACACATGACGCAATGAATTTGCTTAAAGAAGGTTTCATTACAAGCAACACTGCTTGTAGGGTTCTCCAATTGCATTAAGCAAGAGGGGACCACAGTTAACCACAGTTTTCTTTACAATTTACAGACATTAGGTTAAAATCTACCTAATTACTAGTTAATTACGTAGATAATCAGTCCAGGACTTCAAGCAGGAGAACAAGCGTGCGAGGATGGCGATGACACGCACCAAAAAATCAAGAATCAAAGCTTAACAAGTGCTTCTTCAACCACCAACAGATTGATAAACACATCAAGAGCCAAATCCTCTTCTTCGATGCTAAGAATTATTAATTCGAAACTTAATTACTATTAATTCGAAACCCTAATTTCATCGGTTATGTTCTGTAGGGACTGCATCTTATGTGGAAAGATTTGAAAAACGTGGAGGGACATGAAGACCGAGGGACATGCGTGTGCCCTAGAAAAAATATAAATTTTTTGAACCCCACCGCTTGTGATCTGCAAAGATTGGCTTAAATCTAAGGGCCAATTTGCATTAATTTGGATAAAGGATGAGGCGTAAGTTACAGTTGACCAGCCGAAGGGGTATGGAAAAGTCAACGACTCAGCCTGTGCAAAGAATCCACAATGCTGAACTGGATCTACTCATTTGCATCTCACGGACACAACTAACATGAATATTCTCTCTCTCTCTCTCTCTCTCTCTCTCTCTCTCTCTAGCAATATACATACATATATACTCTTATATACAACTTATTGTTGAAAAATACAAAATGTTTCCGTTCAACATTTTTTAGTATATTCGGCTAATGATGGAGCAGGTTTAGAGTTAAATCCTAGATACTTCCCTTTCATCCATTTATAATCTTTTGTACTCGACGTTATATTTGAGCTTCAACCAGAGAGAGAGAGAGAGAGAGATTTTTGGAGTTATTTACACAATCAAGATGTTAGGATTTACATGTGAGTTGTGTTAGACAAGTCCCGCATCGGAAATTAGTATAGTGTCGAATAAATATAATCCAATTAACCCATAACTCATTGATTTAAACTTTTGACCAAACGTGAGTCCGATTGGATGTGTTGATAGGTTCAGACTTGAGTTCCCTCTTGACAATTTTTATAAGTGAAAGTATTAGACTTTTGCAGCCGGCTAGTAGCCACCTTCACTTAGTAGTGATGAGGGTTATCCCTTGCCTACATTTCCTCGCTTTTTTTTTTTTTGTATATTAAAATTAGCTTATTGTTTAATATAATTTAAATCAAATTTTGATTAGAATGTCATTTTAGCTACATCAACACCACGTAAGATAGAGAAAATAATAATAATAATAATAATAAAGCCATGTCAATATTTCGGAGTTAACGAAAGAACTTGATTGCACTAATTTAACAAATTTTACAACTTAATTGCATTTTCTTAAAATTTTAGGGTTCAATTACACTTTTCTGATAAGTTTTAGAGTACAATTATGGCACCTCTTTTAAAGGGGTCGACAACTATCGTGATCGAGACGTTACAATCATCAATGATATTATCCGATGTATCGACGATATTACTTGATATTTTGTTATCCTTCGTAGGTATAAGTATATGGTACGATTTACCGAAAAAGGAAATAATTATTTATCCATTAGAACGACATTGGAAAGGTTATTGTTAACCTTATGCCGATAACGATGGAGTTGAAAAAACCTGCCGGCTTGTTTCAACAAGTCTACCTTGGCCTTTTGGTTTTCTTTCTAATATTACAATAAACAAACATGTAAATTCACAATGATCCTGAAACTTGCGACGCTGCGAACTGTTTAAGGATTTTGGGGGCATTGGTTACGTGATGAATGACGTTTCAAGACAAATACATCTTGTTTTTGTCGTCTTGGTTTTCTACGTTCGCACCTGTTTTCCTGCTTTTCTAATTGCAGTATTTTAGGAATTGCATTTGATTTTTCTAATTCAGATAAAATTATTTTCTTCTTGTCAGAAGTGGAAATCATTTTCCATCGATCTAAGTTTGTTGTTTTTTATCCATATAAAATATTTCCCGTAGATCGGTTAAGTTTCAGCCATCCAAATACCGGAAAGTCATAAAACAATTTCTCTGAAAACGGTTTCCCTTCAAATAGACAAATTCTAAGACTAAAAGCGCAATTTTCTCCCTAAAAGTTCTCATTGAACTTCATAGAGAGGATAGGTACTCTTGGGTATTTCAATATTCTAGGCAGTATGTTATACCAAAGATCAATCTAGCAAGTTATCAAGTTCATATATAGGGAAGCTGGTTCTCAAATGAATCTCAAAAGAACGACCAGTTCAGTCCATTCACAATGTCATCACGCTTCCTTATTTTATTTGAAAGAATCTTCAGAAATTTACATGCACCAACTTGAAATTGTCAAAACAATAATCTCAACATCAAGGAGAGTTTAAAATAATAATTAAACAAATACCACTTCGGTGGTTTGCCACATAAACAACCCAATTCTCTCTCACTCTCATTCAATTAATTCATATCTATTCAACCAAAAAAGACATATTTAGACTTAATTTATTCAACTTGGACCTAATTATTATGGTCCAAGAATTATTAAATTAGTAGAACCTTGTTGTTTTCAACTTTACTCTCTTATCAAAACTAAAATATGCAAAGTGGCAAATTTTCCGTTAGCCGAAAGGCCACCCTAGCCGTGCTAAAGCAAACCGCGACTTCTCGAGGAAACATGCAGGCGTTTAAGCCAGCATTGTCAGCTGATTTAAGTTAATTAATGAACTAATTAAATTACAAAAATGAATCTGACAACCACAGAATCCCCAAATTTAATTTTTATTAAGGAGGGATTCTTGCACGGACAGCGAGATCATGCCTCATCAGATGTTGACCACATCGATCATTTATTTTTAAACTGAATTTGTAAAACCCCAGAAATAGTTGTAGAGCCAAGTCGCCGCGTTGTGCTCTAATTTTGATTAACTTAATAATGAGCATCGTTTATTGACTAATTTGAGAGCGACATGCACGGTAAATTATGACTTCATCCTCAATAATTTTTTTTATTTCGACGATCTTCGTGCACGTCGGCTCGCCGCGATTACCTAGAGTCTCTGGTTAGAGTTACCAATGTTCTTTCTTAATTTTTTTTTATTTTCGCCGCCATTTGATTACAATGTCAATGGTCCGATTTCGTAGTTAGTTTAACAACCGAAACCGTGTAATTAAAAGATAGATCCCAAGACAAGCATCTAGTTTTCCGCTCTTGTTTTTTGCCGTTCTCTTTCATTTCACGGAGATTAAAATATACCTAATGGTCGACCCACACGCGTATTGAATCCGGTCCATTTTACTCGGCCTTGGCCGGCTTCTTCGCAGCCGCCGCGCAGCAAAAGCAGCCGGTATCTCTTCGACTGATGCTTGGGCTCGAGCCTCCGCCGCAGCGAACCGCGTCCTACAATGTTGCATCAGTAATCAGTTTAACTCCTAGCGACCCAAAAAGATACAGGGTACCAATTGGGACCATATTAGTAACGTCAGATACACAAGGTTTCTTAACAAGTTAAAAGGGTAGAGAACACGACGACCAATCCATCTTTCGCTTGATATGCGGTAAAAGTGTCAAAGAAAAAATCTCAAACTTATTACATTTGTATCATTTTAATCATAAATATTTTAATTGTGTTAATTTAATCATCCTAAACCTTTTGACTTAAAGCCAATTAAGTCATTTCAATTAATTTTGATTGGATATTGTTGATATGAACGTTGGATCGATGCGACGTTGACATTTTTATTAATAATATTTTTATAATCGTTTTTTTTTTTTTTTTTTCTCTTTTTTCTCCAATGGCCGGCGGAGCCATGACTGGCGAGAGTGGCCCTTGCCGCCACAAGCGAGGGTCGGCCTCACCCTGGTGAAGCCGCCTGGGCTGCCTAGCTTGGGCGAGAGTCAACCTTGCCAGATTTGGCAAGGACCCACTTTGACTTTGCTCCTTTTAGGACGCACATCGAGCAGCTGATCGATATTTTATGCGGCATCAAAGTTGTCTCCGAGTTTTTCGGAGGTGCCCGGACTTTCGTTCTTTGCAGATGAAATGTTCGACGAAATGCCGGTGAAGACTGACAGCCACAGTTTGCTTCCGTATCGAACTGGTGATGAAACCACGTTCATTTTTTGCAAAGACAGGCAATTGCAAAATGCTTTTCTCAGGAGTTCCTCCCGTCCTCCATCACAAATCCAATAACCAAATCCCAATCCGTTCGTTTCGTCAGCTAAAGACCCTCCCTTCAACTTCCTACTTCGATGACTAGATTGACACATATGAAAAGATTTAGGACTAAATTGGTACAATTAAAAAGTTTATAACTAAATTAGCACAAATACAATAGGTTTAGAACTTTTCTAACACTTTTCCCCTTAACGTGCTCAATACATGCATGAATCTATGAATCTAAATTTACGTAATGCCGTGCAAGTAAGCAACCGTAGTTCTGAAATGACAGGGCCTCAAAAGGTGATGCAGAAGCCATTAGGAATGCATAGATTTTTCATAGTAAACCCAGACAGTTCTTGGAATATAATAAGAAACATGAAATTGTATTTTTCGCCAATCACACAATTCGTCATGTTCGTCTAACCCAACCAATCACCTACACCCAGTAGCATGTGTTTTCTTACTAGTTAAAACTACCAGACCTCTCAATCATGTATAGAGCTCGAATAAGCAGTAATAACAATCTTAAATTAGAACGCTTTTAAGTGCATTTATCTTCTTTTTAAGGTACAAGTGCACCACCTTCCACTCAGAGGATGAAATGTGGATCGGAAACCTCACGGTGTGTAGTGCAATGCCTAGTTACAGGGCAATCTTCGAGAAAACAGGAATGAGAAAAAGGATCATTCCTGAGTTTAACTGAAAATCGCAAACGAGACAAAATAGCATCTTTCCGCCCTATGAGTTTCAAGCCTAGCAAGACTTATGACAATGCAGTATCATTCACCTTGTATAAGAATCTGTCAGCTGCCGACTTTTGCTACCTTTCTTTTCTCGGTTTGGCCAGTTAATGGACACTGCATCTCTGTCCAGCTTACCGGAACCATTGTTGCACCTGCAATCCCAGACCAAAACACCCGTCACTGTTTCATCAAGAGATCGTGTAAGTAGAATCGTTATTCTTAACACTGCTACAGAAGGCTCAGATAGCCTGAATCTCAACCAGGTAAGGCATTCCTGCACACTTTTTTCATGTTTTCTTTTTTCTGAACTAGGCATTCCACTTGCAGTGTTAAGAATAATGCGTTCACAACTAGGGACTAGGGATATAAATGCAAATGCATTCACTTGCGTTCACTTGCAGTGGATATAAATGCCATTTGGTTGGAACTAGGGATGGCCCAAAGGTAGGATTCCTGGCATCCCCAACTAAGGATTCCACTTGCAGTGGATATGATGCCATCCACACACAGGGATTCCACCCTGCACATCACTTCAAGCCACCAGTTCACCATCATCAAACTAGCTCCAATTCCTGCACACTTTTTTGATGTTTTCTTTTTTCTGAACTGGTTGACAGATTTAGCAAGTTATTCTGATTTTTATTCCCATCTTTGCAAGTTTTTACGCTCACAATCATAGGTATTGTCTTAATTGAAGGGCCAACCGTGTACCCCATGGAAACGGAGACACTGCACGGTTTCTTGTCCCTGTGTGTGGATTTTCCTCGCGACACGGGGTGAGAATTGCAGTAACTAGCCCCATGTCACCACATGGCCATCCCTATTTGGAATATCTATTTTCACATGGTACTGAAAGAAACTAAATACTGAAACCTTATATATAGATGGCAACAGCTGTAAATGATTTACCTGCCACACTCTCTGCCGACACGACACCAAGTTCATTCTTCGCGGTTGACAAATAATAAGCTCGTGCATCTCCAAGGGACAGCTAATGATGAGTTAAGGAAAAATTGAAAACTAATATGTAGCCCAACTCTAACTACACAAGATGATGCCCTTTCTTATTTCCCTCTGTCCATTTGCCTGGAAGTTTTTTTCAGTTCTGTCTTCTTCGGGGTTAGGGGATGAGGGTGGGTGCCAAGGACGAAGAACAAACAGCCTTCATCCACAGGCATGTTTTTCAATGGTGCTATTCTAACAAAATAATACATCCTTAATTTTCCTTTTTCTTTTCATTTAATGCCTGGGAGCTCAGAAAATATTATTTTGATCATTCAGACCATCAAAACACCCTTAACCTATCTGCTATGGAGACCATAGAAGTACAAAAAAGAATTTGTATCCATTTGGCAAGAGAATCAATGATGAGAGGTGCAAAGGAGGACAAAAATCCCCAAAGAGCTTTCATGGGAGGTGCAGAGGTCTCTTCATCACTTACAAATCAGAAGCATGAGAACAAATAAGTTAAACCTAGTGGGATTAACACAGTTTTCGATATATATAGGAGGAACATTGAGGATTCCAAGACTTCACGATTGATGCATAATCGGTATGCTGGGTTTAGAACTAACTGATTCAGTTAGCAAGGGCAATTTGATGCTTTTAAAAAGCTAACTGACTCCTCTACCAGAAGAAGGTAAATATGGTATGGGACATAAATTAATAGTTTCTGGCATGACCCCAGTCTATTTAGATATTTTAGTGACAAAACATGCCAACTAGTACCACGATTAAGAAAACCACTCAGAAAATTGTATGAAGATTGTATTCCACAGTGCTTCGAGCATAAAAGGATACAACAAGAGCTCTGACAATGTCACCTGGCCGAAAAGATAAGTGCATATCAACTTTGTCAATCTCAGTCGCTCTAACATCTTGTTGCCTGTCAATACAGAGTTTTTAGCTCCACTTTGTGTAAACCCCAAGAAGTATACATACACAAAACATATGAACAAGATAGCTGCAGGGCATGCCACACTTTTTTTGGCCAAAGTAGGCATGCCACGTTGAAGAATATGATCTGACCACGAATTCTAATCAAGAGTTACTAATGATAAGTGGTCAATAGAGGATATCAACAAAAGACAAACTTTTTCGTTGAAGCATCCTTCTTTTCATATTGCACCCAATAAGTCAAAACCGTTCAGTTCTCAAAGACAACAGCTTGCCAAACTAGGATTGATACTTCCCAAATTATAATTACTGACCAGATTGTAACATTCTCATTGGCCAATGCATCAGATGATAAATAGTACAAAACATGATGCACAGTCACACATGCCCTAGATGACATAAGATTGGAGATCGAAAAAGCTCTCAACTTCAAAGAAATAACCCAGTCATAAAACTTTCAGAAATTCCTGGAGTTGGTCATAGATACTACAAGCATAGAAATTAATCAAACTACTTAAAGAGACACAAACCATACCGAATTATTCCTGTGAACTTTTCCCTGACGGACTTCGGACCAACACAAAGTATGTCAGCTGAGGCCATCCTATTCAACACTTTAGTCACCTGCAACCATAGTTACAAAACCGGAACAGCCCATTGGTTTGACAGATGACCTACAATCCTTTGGAAATTATGGTGGCAATGCTGCATAACCTTTAGGACAGGAGCTAATTCTTAATCTCAGCACTGAAAGGCCCAAGAAAAAGCAAAATGAACCTATTTCTAAGGCAAAAACTTCCAACTCATGGTAGGGAAATATATGAGGAATTCACATACTCTTGCAATAACAACAGAACCTGGCTCTGGAACTGCACCATGGGCTTTGTGACCAATCACTTCCACAGTCGGCCTCTGGATAAAACAATTTACCAATACAATAAATGTCCATCTCATTTTACTAAAAAGCATTTAACAACAAATCATTAACAGGATGACTAGGAAAGTGTTCCTCCATTTTCACATATAATTCACCAATTAGACACAGATTACTGGAATAAAAGCCTCTATAAAGTATAAGCAGAGGAGCCAAACTTTATAGGTGCAAGTGATGTTTGTAGCTGTGAGTATGCAGTTCCATTAGTGGGACAGCGATTGATGTCTTCTTATGATCTTCTATAATAAGTCAAGAAACCAAATGCAGCTAAGATATTTTGTAAAAACCATGAGCATGACAGAATCAACAACAGCAGAAACCACAGCAAGTATTACTAATTTTTTTGTAAAATTCTATACCCTTGGGGAAAGATCCACATTTTCACCAATCGCTGGGCCGTCACCGACAGCACAACACAACCTCCATTACTCCTCAGACAACAATGACTCAACCTCCACAACATTGCATACTCCTACGTGGACACTACGACCTTGTATAGAACACAAAGCACCCCGAGGCCCGAATGTCCAGCATATTTCCAATCTCATAACCAATGCTTACCCACATAACAGTTCATTTAATCGTAATCCCGCAATGCACACGTCGCCACAGACACAAAGCTACCTCGAAGCACACTGACAGAAGATGCCACATTTTCACCCTAGTTCTTGCAACTCAATTCATACACACATGAACCCAACTAATCAAAATAGCCATCTAACCAGTACAAACCCATCTCACGACCCAACTAACCATAACCACCACCACCACCACCCTATCTCTTACATTCCCTTCTCTCAGCGAACTCACACAGAGCAAACAGACGAAACGCCAACTGAGTGTTCCCTTTTCGTTCGTACCTGGTCAGGCGCGTCGGGCGGGGGAGACACAGTGCGGACGCGTCCTGTGAGGGAGGCGTAGACGAGGTTGCTGTGGGGCGCCAGGTAGGCGCCCGTCCCGGCTTGACTTCCGCCGCTCGACCCAGAACGTCTCCCGGCGTCGCCAGCTCCTCCGACTCCTCCTCGACCACCGTTTCTTGCATATTTCCCAAAGAATCTTCTCCTCCTCCTGCTCCTTCTTCTTCCACCACGAACTAGACGGCGGCGAGGCGAGGCGAGGCGAGGCGGCGGAAGTACGAGGACGGTGGGGGTTTGTCTTAGGGAGGTCCGGATGGTTTGGTTCCGGGTCTCTGGGCCCGATTTGATTCCGCAATTTGGATCCGGGTTCGGTCCGAAAAGCCCGAATGAGCGGACTCGCCCATAATTTGTATTGCTAGTTAAAATGGATACGGGTTAAGCCCATCGGGCCTGGAAAAGGATACGGGCCAACTTAGTTAGACAAAATTGCAATAATTTCTGTTCCAGCAGATTGTGGATTGTTTTTTCGGTTGTCTGTTTTGCGGAATATATTTTCCGGCATTTGATTTAAGCATAAGCTAACGAAAAAGGTTTTCTTACCAAAATTTAAATTTGGGAAAATGATTTTCTCTATAAAAATTAGAAAATATTTTTCAAAATATAAATAGGCATTGACGTTTAAACCTAAAATTCTATACTTGAGTATAGGAACACTAATGTTAATTCTCAATTCCCAACATTCAGGACCACACCTCTAGTAGTCAGGTCGAGTGCTAGGCCCTCGACACCCACATTCGAGTCTATCAAGGCCGACCCCTTGGTACTTGTACCCAATGCTCTAGCACCCGAGCTTGGGTCTATAAAGACCATTCTTAGGTGTCCAACACTCAAGTTGTAGTCTCAACCGGGTCTATAAAGGCCATGCGTGGGTCCTCAGCACTTGGGAGTACTTGGCTGATAATACGTTTGCTCATATGAAAATATATGTTTTTAAAAATTTGAATTTTTAATTATTTTTTATATAAAAATTCAAATTTTTGAATTTTTTTTTCTTTTATTTCATTTTCTTTTCTTTTCTTCCTTTTCCAATGAGGTTGAGCCTCATTAGATCGAGTTTGCCCATGAGCTCACATCCACCGATGGTGAGGCTCGAGCTTCCCTAAGGTTGGTGAGCTTGGTGAGCTTGCAACAATTAGTAGTGAGACTCGAGCTCGCTTGTGATTGGCAAGCTTGTGACCTCTGGCGACGACCGAGCTCATTGCCAAATTGGGTGAGGTCGTCGAAAACATGGTGTTCACAACATATCATTGGTAGCTAACAAGCATGCAATCCTACTAATAAAGCCAATGGGGAAAGGGGCACCATGTTCGGGATTCGATCCTCGTTGATTATCACACACAAGATCATAAAAGAGAGGAGTAGGGAAAAAAAAAAAAAGGGAAACCATCGGTACAAAACCTTTACTACTAAATCTTGCCACTGTATAAAATTCGCACCACTTTTGTCTAGAAAAGCTAGATACGTCACATCATATTTAAAAAAAAAATTGCCTAGCTTTTGATTGTGGATGAGTTCGCCTTTCTTTAAGAGTGCGATTATTACACCTATAAAGAGCTCATGACTTGAAATTCCCCAACATGCGACCCAATAAAGAAAAAGGTTTTAAGACGATAGATTTCTAGAAAAAAGGGGTCGTACTAGTAACTCAGAATATTCCTAGTAACTCAGAATATTCTTCTCATGTTAAATATATACCATTAATACAGTTTTGATGCATAAAAAATTAAAAAAAAAAAAAACCTTGTAATTCTATCCTTTTGAAAATATAATTTGACATGGAACAATTAAAACTTTCCCGACACTCTCAAGATTTTCATGACCATGTTTAAATGACTTAATACCATAAAAGTGGACCATGAGATTTGGAGAAATTATGTACATTCGAAAAAAACTCGCCATCTTATTGAATTTTTAGTAATTCTTGTATCCAGTAAAATGTAGTCAACCTTTCCAAAATTTCGATCAATTAATAAGACGATTGGACAACGAGTCTTAGGAAGACTATGTATAGCAAGGAGTTTTGCCAGGATGTACTCATCCAATAACGCAATCATTTGATACATATGCTATTTGTCTTCCTACCCACAATCGGGAATTTATTTATTTATTTATTTTTATCTATAAGGCGATTCCTAGCATATTGTCAAAGAGAAAAAAAAAAGAAGAAGAAGTTAAAACTGCATTTGGTGGGATGATATGACACTAGATAAGATAATGTTGATCATATTCGGCATCCCAAAATCCGAATATATCCCGATATAGTTGATAAAATGAACTTATCGTTATCAAAAGGTGAATATATTCAGATAGGATATGTCTCACACTCATCTCTTTTCCCTGTACCCTTTATACACCCATGATCGCCACTCTCACAAACCTCTATTTTGTTAACACCGACGAGGCTCGTCGTGGAGATGAGCTTGACTTGATCTTGGCTGTGAAGGAGGGTCCTTGCTTAAATCTAGAGTCCCTCCATGATTGACCTCAACTCTACAGAGCTCGACTAGATCTCAGCCATGGTGGAGCTCGACTCGACTTTGGCCACGAAGGAACTCTATCTAATGCACCTCCGCCGCACGGGTCACCGCACCTTCGGCCTCGACCCTGGCATTGACCGCAAGGATAGGGGTGGGAGTCACCTCGCTCTTCTGGCCGCCCACCAAATATACTCTGAATCTGCGAAAACACCCTTTTCTGACATCTTTGAACTTAGCACATAGAGAGCTATCTGATTTCTATTTCCAGGTAATCCCTATGGATTACCTGTTTCATTTGATATAATTATCCCCAAAGCCTTTTCTAGCTTAATTTCATGAAAAGTGATTTGATGTAGTATCCTCAATCCAACCAGATATTTTCAATCACTATCTAGAATGAGGGGGTAGCGAGTGGCGATTACGGTGGAAACCTGGAAACGTTTTCCCACACCCATGCGAATGCCACGACAAAGAAGAAACTTTAGAAACAAAAATCGCAATTACTTATGATGTTTAAAAAAGGGGCCGACGAGAAACAAGATTTATCTTTCAAAGATGGGAACAGAGAAAACAAGGATGAATAAAGGGGATGCACCCAAAATCCGAAGGTTGCAGATTGATAATTACCCAAAAAAGAAGAAGATTAATATCCTAAAAAACTCTAAAGTGATACACGTGTGACTAATTTACCTCAGACTAATTTTTTAACTATGAAAAATTTTAAATTGATACACATGTGACAAATGTACCACAAATGACTACAGAATACCCCAAATTGGTATAGTTGTAACAAATTTACAACAAAAAAAACCTCAAAATAATACATTTGTGACAAATATAACCTTCGTTAAATTTGATTAATACCATAAAAAAAAACCACAAAAATTGCACAATTGTGACATATGAACAGTAAAATCTCAAATTGGTAACTAGTCAAGTGTCACATGTCATCAAACTTAGTAATTTGATGATAAAATTTAACGGAAACCAATAGAGAGTAAATTTGTCACATTGTATCAGTTTGAGGTAAATTTGTCAAAGATATATCAATTTTGGATTTTTTTGTGGTCAAAAAATTAGTTCAGGATAAATTTGTTATATATGTATCAGTTTGGAGTTTTTCAGGGTATTAACAAAAAAAAAAGATTGCATTTGTGCCAATTCAATCATAAACCTTCAATTTAATCAATTTAGTCTTGACCAATGTAGTCCACCTCGCCAATTTTGGCTAGGAAATTCGCTAACATAAATAATTTTTTCAACTTTTTCAATTTTTTTGAATTTTTATTATTTTTTCTACTATTTTTCCTTCTATTTTCTATTCTTGTCTTTTCCTTCTTTTCTTTTTTAAGTTTTATTGTGCCCAGCAAGGGTCACTAGAGCTTGCCGGCTGCAAAGCCTTCACCCAGGTCTCACTATAGCCTCGCCAGTCACAGGCGAAGCAAGCCTTGCCTAGACCTTGGAGGCCTCTAGTGAGGCTGGCCTCCTTCAGATCTAGGTGAGGGCTGCGACCCTTGTTAGTGATTGACAAGGGCTTTACAACTCTCGCTGAGTCACGGTGAAAAAAAAAAAAAAAAAGAAAGTAGGAAAAGAGAAGAAAATAAAAATTTCAAAATATATTTAAAATTTAAAAAAAAATTGTTTACATCAGTGTCGACCGATCATACCATGTAGAATGGTTGTTGTTTATACTAGCGATCTCCGGTTAAAATTATTCGGATAGACTACATTAACAAATTATTGAAATGTTTAGGATTAAATTTGCTTAATTGAAAGATTCATGACTCAGTTAGTTAAATTGAAAGGTTTGTGAATAAATTAGCACAAATCGATAAATTTAAGACTTTTTCCATAATTTTTCCGTAGGCCCATGATGAAGATGGAGGCAGACCGGGTGGATGCTGAAGATTTAGCATGGTGGTGATGCCAAGAAGATTGGCTGTCCGCGATGGTTCAGAGATCTAGCATCAACATTCAATCCGACATGGGCAAAGACGAGGAGAAGGCAGGGGAGCGAGAAGGAGAGTGGGGCGGGATGTATGTACCGGCAGCAAGAGCCATTATGTGAACATTCAATACATCTGAACATTAGACATTTAATCCAAGACATATATCAAACATTGTATAAATTATTAGAAATTCCATCTTTCTTCAATTCGATCTATATCATATATGACCTTGTTCATCCGATGAAAAAGTTGAGACAACTAAAGGCAGCCTAAAGGTCTGACTATAAAGTGATTGCTAGCATCTAAAAGATTTTTCTATAATTAATTCACATATATTTATCCTCGTTTCTACTGTGTCAATTTATTTTAAGTAAATTAGGATGTCTAGAATCATGCATAACTACTTATGAGTGCTATTAGATTAAGTAGAGTAATCAACAAGAAAATTCTGCTTATAAAATATGAAGGATTTTGTTGAGCCACACGGTATTTGCCCCCCTTAAGTAATTGAAAAATCAATGTTCTACGCACCAACGATAAAATAAATATATTTTCCACTTTTACCAAGGTCAAAAGAGATTGATAGGCAATGATGAAACCTCATGTCGTTCGGCTAACTTCTTTTGCAAAAGAACATCACCCCAACTTTCTATTCCAATTATTGTTTTTTTTTTGTTAATTAAGCAAAATAATCTAAATAATTCCATAAGCCTCCAAGAGGAGCCAAGAAGCTCCTCCCATCGTGCAAAGCTCCCGTGCAGCCAACAACCGATGATGGAATGATGGAACTTGGCGGTGGCTTTGGCGTGGAATGGCCATGTGAAGTTCTCAATATGATATTGAAAAAAAATTATTAGCCTCCAAAAGAAAAGGATAAATAAATAAATAAGTGAAAAGGTCCACAAAAATTGTGACACTGGAAGCACCTTCCAAATGGCAATTTGGAGGGTGCAGCTCTTCTGCTCTCTTTCAATAATGATACCACAAAGAAGGTGCTCTTTGCACATGGCCTCCAGCTTCTATCCACCTTCATGGCTTGAGCTATCTCTCATTATTTAATGTTTGGTAAAAGAATCATTGATTCATTATGTGATCAATTTATAAAGATTGATGGACTAAAGATAATTGAAAAGCCAGATGCATTTGCATGTGAAAGATTTTAAGATGATGGGCAGTATTTGTTCTTTGAGAGAGAGAGAAAGGGGTTTGGTGGGTAAGGACAATGATTGTTGTAGTGATAACCTTGCAGAAATGATTATTTTTTATCACTTATTGCAGCCACCACGAAACTTGTCTCTCTCTCTCTCTAAATTCATTTCAGTCATTCAATCAGAGACACACATTCTGACAGAAGAAAGTTCCAAGATGTCTGTTACAATTCTAATCTTTTAGTCTTCTTTTGGGACATGGGTTGATTCTTACCTCGCCTGTCCTATCAAACATATGAAAGGAAAATCAACAAAAATAGCCAAAGAAAGGGGGAAAAAACCTACTTAGGAAAAAACAAAAAAAAAGAGAAGAGAGAGAGAGAAGAAATTTAAGATTAAATGCTTACCTGGTAATACAAAATTTGCAGAAAGAAAGTTAGAGTGGAATTGAAAGCGTTGTCTTCTTCCTCCTTGTTTTATACATGTAAGTTACCATTATGACAGACATGAGAGCAGGGTGACATTGCTTTGGCTTGGAGTTTACTGGTAAATTTGCACAAAAGAAGTTTACTGATAAAGATTTCGGTGTATCTAAACATAGTCTACAATATTACTTCTGTCAGTCATTTAACTTGGTATATTCGATAGTTCCTCTTCCCGGAAAATCTCATACAACACTATATGATATTTGACTTATCAGACATTGCATCTTTCATTATTGACTATATTTATCCTTCTCGATAATTAGGTTCCTCATTCATCCATCATGATTTTATAGCACAGATTCTCTTTTGCCAAAAAATCTAATCAATACTGCCCTACAATGATATTTCCATTCAGCATTCCCCATATCGACAGCTCTATTCAAGATCAATTCATACAAATACCATCATTTCTAATATTGGATTTCGGCTATGTCTTCGATCTTACGGTATTCAGATGTGGACTGTTGCACAGGTACATACACAAACCTTCTGTATGTGGGTAAGCCACGACCAGAGCGGAAAAATAACATGCTAAGGGACAATATCTTATTAGATTCGTCAAATCTCATGGAAGAAACAGAACATGAAGATGGATCGGACGACTTGTTTTTAGGACAGGAATGCAATCCATCTACAGTAATTATAACACTTTTCACCTCTCCGCAGTTTCAGAACCGAAATGCCCAGAATCCATGAAAAATAATATTACTGTCAACAATTTCACAGTGTGATATCTAACCCCTTTTCGGAGATAAAATGACTGACAGAAGTAGTATTAGCGAAATCAGGAGTACAGGTCAATTATTAACTAATAATACTTCTCTAGTTGACCATCATGAATCAATTATAGAAGAACCAAAGTACAACCAACCACTTCAACTCTTCTGAGACATATTCCCTCCCATGTTTTCGTGTCTCTGAGAATCTCAATAAGTCCAAAGCTTTACACTCATCTCTTGCTGATTCTTAGCTGGGTTAAGATCCCCTGAACCCACAAACTCAACTCACAACAAGCCACATTATCTCTCTCTCTCTCTCTCTCTCAATTTGTCTTGTCACGGGCTATTGTTATATACATTAATCAGACTGATCACTAATTTTATTATAATTCCTCAAAGAACCATATAAGCATGCATATATTAATATCCATTTCATACCCATCTCTTCTTTGTTCCACAAAGCCGAAAATGCCACACAACTAGAACAGACGAACCCCAGAGCAGTCCATGAAGAACGGCAAGACACTGAAAAAAATGCAACTCCAACTGCTGTTCTTCTACTGTTCCATTGGCCTCTCTCTTGTTTTTGCCGAGGGAGCTCAAACCACACCCAATGATGAACTTTCAACTTTGCTTTCAATAAAATCCAGCCTGACCGACCCTTTAGACTGCCTTAAAGATTGGAAAGCCCCGAGCGGCGCACCAGAAGGTGGCGCAATCCAATGCAACTGGACTGGAGTCTCATGCAACTCAAAAGGGTTCGTGGAGAAGCTCAACCTTTCCAACATGAACCTGAGTGGCAGTGTTTCTGATCAGATTCAAGAGCTACACAGTCTTTCTCACATCAACTTGTCCTGTAACGCATTCGAATCGACATTGTCGAGAGCTCTCTCCAATATGACCTCACTGCAGAGCATCGATGTGAGCCAGAATAATTTTGTTGGCAGCTTTCCTGTAGGCCTGGGAAGGGTCGGAGGACTAGTGCAAGTCAATGCTTCAAGCAATAACTTCGCTGGCCCTCTTCCAGAGGATCTCGGGAGTGCGACAGCTCTCGAGAGCTTAGATTTGAGGGGTAACTTCTTTGAGGGCTCAATACCAACGTCCTTCAAGAAGCTGCAGAATCTGAAGTACCTCGGGCTTTCGGGGAATAACCTTACTGGGCCAATCCCCGGAGAACTCGGGCAGTTGTCGTCTCTAGAGACGATCATCATGGGTTACAATGATTTCGAGGGTGGGATTCCTCTCGAGTTCGGGAACCTTACGAATCTCCGGTATCTTGACTTGGCGGTTGGCACACTCGGTGGACAGATTCCCGCTGCATTGGGGAGCTTGCGAAAGCTCACTACCATGTACCTGTTCTCAAACAGTTTCGAGGGAAAGATTCCCCCAGAAATTGGCAACATTTCGTCATTGATCTTCCTAGATCTCTCCGATAATAAAATCACAGGGGAGATTCCAGTAGAGCTAGAAAACTTGAAGAATTTGCAGCTTTTCCACCTGATGTGCAATCAAGTAACTGGGTCGATCCCACAAGGTCTTGGGGAGTTGACCAACTTGCGGGTGCTGGAGCTGTGGAAGAACTCGTTGAAGGGTACATTGCCAACCAATCTCGGCAAGAACTCGCCACTCCAGTGGCTAGACGTATCATCAAACTTGTTATCCGGTGAGATCCCTGAAGGATTGTGCAATTCAGGCAACCTCACTAAGCTTATCCTCTTCAACAACTCCTTCTCGGGCCCGATCCCTATGGGCCTCTCGAGCTGTGCTTCAT
Organism: Eucalyptus tenuipes; assembly: GCA_014182365.1. Lineage (NCBI taxonomy): Eukaryota > Viridiplantae > Streptophyta > Magnoliopsida > Myrtales > Myrtaceae > Eucalyptus > Eucalyptus tenuipes. The sequence continues at coordinate 21,015,227 of CM024538.1, read as the reverse complement.
TAATTAGAGTTCGCATCCAGCAAAATATTCTATCTGGGACGATTCCGGTTGGCCTCGGAAATCTGCCAAACCTTCAAAGGCTAGAATTAGCTTATAATAACTTCTCTGGTGAGATCCCGCAAGACATTGCCCTCTCTACTTCGCTTTCTTTTGTCGATTTGTCATACAATCACCTAGACTCCTCTGTTCCTTCTAGTATCTTTTCCATTTCCAACCTCCAGAACTTCATTGTTTCCAACAATAACCTGGGAGGCAACATCCCAGACCAGTTCCAAGATTGCCCATCGCTCTCGGTGGTCGACCTCTCAAACAACCGTTTCTCGGGTAATATCCCGGTGAGCATAGCATCGTGCAAGAAAATGGTCAAACTTAATCTCAGAAACAACAGGTTGACCGGTGGGATCCCCAGGGCGATTTCCACTATGCCCACGTTGGCCATTCTTGATCTGTCCAACAACTCTTTGGCCGGTCAAATACCGGAAGTTATCGGAAGCTCGCCCACATTAGAAACGTTTAATGTGTCGTACAATAAACTCGTTGGGCCCATTCCATCAAGTGGCATGTTTGATAACATCAATCCTTCTGAATTAGCAGGCAATCCTGGACTCTGCGGCGGGGTTCTTCCACCGTGTATGAAAAAGTCTGCTGCAACATCAGGAAATAAAAGAGGCATGCACATATATCACGTCCTCATCGGATTCGCCATCGGGGCGTCCGTGATTTTATCCCTCAGTCTGGCATTTTTTGCTGGGAGGATTCTATACAGAAGGTGGTACTTGTATGATGGTTTCTTCTATGACTGGTTCAAGAGGGGAAATGAGGAATGGCCTTGGAGGCTGGTGGCTTTCCAAAGGGTAAGCTTCACCAGTAGCGACATCCTTGCTTGCATAAATGAATCCAATGTGATCGGCATGGGCGGGACTGGCATGGTCTATAAGGCTGAAGTGCACCGGCCCCACGTCGTCGTGGCAGTCAAGAAGCTCTGGAGATCGGGTTCCGATCTAGAGAACGGCTCCGATCTGTTGCAGGAGGTGAATCTCCTAGGACGGCTCCGGCACCGCAACATCGTACGTATATTAGGGTATCTTCACAACGAGAGTGACGTGATGATGGTTTACGAATACATGCCGAACGGGAACCTTGGGACAGCATTGCACGGCAAGCAGGCTGGGAAGTTGCTGGTCGACTGGGTCTCAAGGTACAACATCGCAGTCGGAGTGGCGCAAGGCCTGAACTACCTCCACCACGATTGCCATCCGCCAATCATCCACCGGGACATCAAGTCGAATAACATCCTGCTTGACAAAAATCTCGAGGCGAAGATCGCGGATTTCGGGTTGGCAAGGATGATGATCCACAAGAATGAGACTGTTTCGATGGTGGCCGGATCCTACGGATACATAGCACCCGGTTGGTATCAATCTCGTTCACAATCTTTAAGATTAATAAATCGATTAGGAATATAGATCAATAACAGTTGCGCCTTTCTATTGCAGAGTATGGATACACCTTGAAAGTAGATGAGAAGAGCGACATATACAGTTATGGGGTCGTCCTTCTTGAGCTCCTAACAGGAAAAACGCCCTTGGACCCATCGTTCGGAGAGTCCATAGACATAGTCCAGTGGGTTCGGACCAAGGTCAAGGACAACAAAACCGTGGATGAAGTGCTGGACGCCAGCATAGCCGGCCAGTGCAAACCCGTCCAAGAAGAGATGCTTCTGGTCCTGCGGGTTGCGCTTCTCTGCACAGCGAAGCTGCCCAAGGAGAGGCCTTCCATGCGAGATGTCCTGATGATGCTAGGAGAGGCAAAGCCACGCAGGAAAAGTGTCTGCTATGGCGATGCACCAAATGCTGGCAAAGAGAAGCCAATTTTCACTACTTCGCCAGTAGTCGGCCTCCTGTAGAACATTAATTTCCTAAGCTTGATAGCATATGCAGATCCTCATGATGTAAATTTCTTTTTCCTTTGACTAGATTCGATTAATTTGCATGAACCGGGGCATTTGACCATCGGGGAAGCTTTTGATTTGCTTATCAGTTGTTCATGTTGACCATGTTGGTTCAGCTAAAGAAACAAATAAGGTATAAAGGAATCCATTTACATTTCTAATTGCTTTACAATGGAATTGCTCTATTTTTGCCCATTCATGCTGCTGTTTTGGCAAAGTACTTGAGGTCAATAAGTTCATTTCGAACTTCAATATCTCAGGTATGGCCATAAAAGCTGGTCCCTGAAGAAGAAAGATTTGCGCTGTTGATTTTGTTCGAAGAGGTGAAACAGCCTATTTACTGAATCTAAATTGGCAAATCGGCACTGTCATGTGGCACAATGGAACTTGTAAACCTGCTAATTTGAAAGATCTTGACAGTGATAGATGCTCGCAACAGGGTATACTTCAGCAGATTAGCATCTAGTTGCAAATGGCAAATCTAGCTCGCTTCTTTCATCTCTAGCCCAATTACCTTTCGTTCTTAATGATCTGAGATTGAGTTTGGATCTCAAGTCACGAGCAGTGGTCAGAACCCAACGTCTTGATATGTTCTAACAAAAAAGACTGATCGATAGGCCCTGATTCATTGGGACTATTGCTAACCCAAGCAACGAACTAAACATTTCCATCAACAGTAGGTTAGCAATGGAATTACTGGTGACTAGATATACTAAATCTTAACCTAGAAAAATAGTGGCGACAGGCTGATTTTCAGTCTGCCATTTGCTTTACTAAGCCTTATGCTGGAGGAAACTCATTATCAATCCATCGACTGATAATCGCTATTGTACATTTCTCTCCCTGTCTGTAAGCATCTCAACAGTTCATCTAGAACAACAACAGAATGCAAACACGCTAACACAGGCAAAACACACAGAATTGTGCGACTACTGTTTGTCATCACTATAGCATTTGGGTGTGTTTATACTGTGTGACTGTATTGCTGTAATGCTACCATTATGAACTCGATGTCTGGTGAAATGTGTTTGAAAAATGTCGTAAAGCTTTGCATCTGTCAGGTGCTTGAGCTTGAAAAGAAAACTCCAGAAAAAAGTTGAGACTCAAGATGATCTCTCAAAAGCTGTGATATATGCTCAGCTATATCATTATTTGCCAAACTCCTTGAGAAAGCCAAAGTGCCTTCTCTAGAAACCAATTCTTTTTGCATTGATCCTAAAAACTCAAGTACAGTGCTGCTATTTACCAACTGAGAGGTCTGAATTTTTCCAGAAACAAAGTTGAGGTCTTAGAAATGGAGATTGCTGGTGCTGGATCACGACCTGCTTAGAGAATTGCATAGGAATTGAAGTTGATCAACCTCGAATTGATAAAACCGAACGTAACTGAGTCTCGGTTGGGGAAGCTCTCAATGGCAGAGAGATGGAAAGTCTTTAGATGCAGAAGACGGGTGCACTTGCAAAATACCGCTTAACAAAGTCCTAAGTTTGATAAACTTTATATTTGACAATAGGCTAACATGAGAGTTGCAGGAACAGAAGAAGTCATCTTCCCTCTACTTCGTTCACTTTCCCTTACGATACAATATTTCTAGTATGATTTCTAACAATTCTGTGAATTCCTAGTGATGCTTTTTTTTTTTCCCTTGAAACAGACTAAGCATGCGTGCAAGGCAAGAAGTTGCACAGTCCTGGGATCATCCAACTCTACTGGGCTCGTCCCTGCACCGAAAATTTTTTGTCATACATCCCATGAATTTGTTATTAAGCATACTAGGAAAATCACATCTTTTTCAGGATCTTTCACAATCCAAATTAGGTTCTATAAGAGTTAAACACATAGTAATATGAACATACTGTTTGCACTAATACAAATGCAAGCAACCAATCTATTGACTTAATAGAGCAAACATGTTCTTTCAGATATAACTCTGATCCAAAACATTCTTAAAAATTAAATCCTACTACTTGGATAACAATTTTCACATTAATACATACATATCCTTCAGTGTCCCAAAAGAAATTACACATAGATCAATGTCAGATTGCAGCAACAGGCCCCCAAAGGACACTTCTGATATTGATTGGTAGACTGATGTGTTCAATTCCCTTCTCGCGCTCAAACACAATTCAATCACGTAAAGATTGGAGATGCGCGTGCGTTTTTGTGGAATCAGTAGGCATCTTCTTATACTTCGATCGAGAAAAATGTTAACTTCCGCCGTACCTGATCTTCTTGGTGCTGCCTCCACCGCAACTGATAGAGAACTCGCACCCGTACGCGTTTCCGAAACACGAGAACAATCCGCCTCCATCACTGTGCCTTCGTGGACGATCTCTACCTTGGTTCGCACCCGTTTTGGCATTCTTCTTGCCGTTGCCGCCTCGGTCATGGATCGGAGGCAATTCGGTTCGCCACCGCTCGATCTTGGTCCTCAGGCCCTCAATGCTATCGCTCTCCGTCCAATTGTCGAGCAGTATCGAGCTCTCGCCCTCCTCGCGGTAGTTCTTATTCGGTTGTAGCAACCCCTTGGCTATGGCGGCCGCCACAATTGACGCTGATGGGCCCACATCGGATACCATCGACCCCAACAAGCTCCCGCCTTTCGTCTGCTTGAACCCAACCATCGAGTCGTTGCAAACGGTGCTTCCAGGATTGTAGGAGTAGTCATTTGTCCTCTCGCTCTGCGACCGCCATAGGCGGATTTTCGTGGCATCCTTCTGTGAGTTCTTGTTGCCATTGTTACCAGGTTGCTTTTTATTGTCCTTTTGGTCCGCCTCTTCACCATTGTCGAAGGCCAAAGATGCGCTCAGCTCCGAGTTCAATGGCATGCTGCGCATGCTGCTATTGATGAGCGAGACGCCAAAATTTATTGCCCCTTGCGGCCGGCCCGATGGACGCAGAACCTGCAAATTGTGGTGTTCACAATTTGATCCACATTGTTAGATATCATAAGCTGCACAAATTGATGTCAAAAGGATTATATGGTTTCCATTTAGCAAATGATCTATACCTGCAAGGTCATGAATCTCATGGGCGTGTTCTTGGTCCGCGTCCGTGTCGACGGAGGAATGAGGCTACTGAGGAGCGCTCGGACCGTCCCGACGAGAACCACACGAAGCCAAGTCAATGCGTAGATTTCGATGGTGATCACGCAGGTGTCGGTCTCCAAAGAGACATCATTCACGCGAAACACAAACTTCTCGTTCCAGTTAGGGTTTGCGTGCCCTTTCTCATCGACCCTCGTCGTCAGTTTCCGATCGGGATGGACCCACGCGACCGCATACGTCCGCATGGATTTCGACACTGGGGCCAGATCTTGGGCTGATATGAGGTTGAGTTCGAGAAGCCTGCCTGTAGAGACAGAAGGAGCCATGGTTGTCGCCGCGGCGAGCCGCCGGTCGTGGCAATGGCGAGGGGCGAGGGGTGATGGATTGGTTGAGAATCATTCGCAGGAAAACATGGAACTTAAAAAGGAATTGCGCTGTTATTTCTATGGAGGGTCGGTTTGCAAGGGTGCTTGCGAATTGTCAGGGAAGTTGTTATGGAGGTTGGCTTGTTGATACCAGCAGGAGGGCCCTAATTAAAATTAGACATCGCCATTCATGAAAAAGGGCGACAGCCTATCAAGAAGACAATGCCTTGTCATTCTGACCTCCGTTAGTGATAATAAAAACTAAATTATCTGGAACTTTGCGACAGCTACACTGCGAAATTGGCTCCTCAAGATTGATCTGGTGCCTCAAGATCATTCCTCGTTTTTCACGTGCCAAATTCATTGTTGCTGCGGTCATTTCTCAAGCAAATATTGGTGCCAACGTTAAAGAATGGGCGGTAGACGCCGGTGCTATTAGGCACACGAGTCTTTAACGAAGATGATGTCTATCTTGAAGACTCTCGACCTACGCGAGTTTTGGGAAGGGCAAGGTTTTGCTCAAGTTGACATTGGCCTTGAAGGAGGTGCTGCATGTACCGAACATAAGGACAAATACGATTTATGGGGTCCGACTGAGCAAAGGTGGGATAAAGTGTCATATGAGTCTTGATAAGATGATTGTTAGAAAATTCAATCCAAAAACTTTTGTGTCACACCTTCTAACATGGCATTAGACCACAACTTCTACCCATTTTGTGTGTGCCACTCCTAATTCTCTTGCACGAGAGAGGGGATATTCTAATATTCCACAAGACTTGACAATGGAGTTTATATGATCTTTATATATGTGCGGTCTCCCTCCACCTATAAATTTAAGCTTTTGGGTTGGATTTTATAATAACAAGTTTAAAACATTTTGATATCATTCATGTGAGTGCTCCTTATGATGCTAACCTTCATCTAAAGAAACATAAAGACCATCTCATAACTTGATTATGTGAAAGTTATTGGAAGTTTGATGCATTTAATGAACTTTTCTTGATATAGCTTATGATGTCTGTAGATTGAGCAGGTATCCAAAGAATGCAAACCTATCATTGGAATGCTTTGATAAGGGTAATGCTGGATTTGAGCCGTATTAGAAATGTGGTTTTCTTTATAAGGATTTCTGGTTGTATTAATAACTACATTAATGCTAACTGGATCTTAGATTAATATGCTACAAAACCCATAGATGATTGCTTATGAACCCCTTGGTGAGGGTGCAGTATATTGGAAATCAACCAAGCAAATTATGGTTACAAAAATTTATTTTTGACTCAGGGGTTGTAGCCCTTGATTTGGGTAGTAGTGAGGTTGAATGACAGGGCGGAATTCTTATCAAATATTCTATTGGGCATAAAATCAGCATCGTTTGAGTCTATGCGTTGTGATTGAAACATAATATTTTCAAACATATGCTGAAATGTGAAGTTACATTTATCGATTATACAAAGTCAGAAGTGAATTTGGTCAATACTTTGGCAAAATGTTTGGAAAAGAAACAAAAAATTGAAACATCGAAGGGAATAAGCCTAATTCCAATTCAAGACACATGAATAATATTAAAAAAAAAATCTAATCATAATATATACTAATTTCACTTATAGTTGATCTCTTCTAAAAGAGGCAGAGTAAGAGGAAGAAAAGAGGCAATTGTGTTTTGGAAATAGGCTGTAATAGCTATCACACCCGAGGTTGCGTGATAGCTGTTACAGTTGTTACAGATTACTGCAAGCAAACGTGGTAAATGCATGTAATGTGATAGTCATTGGTGCAACAGAATGTGCTGTAGCAGCTGTGCAATCTATACTTGGAAAGTCCAAGCGGGCACTACTTGGTCAACTGCAAAACTTAGAGTGAGTATTTTGATGGGGTTGACAGAGTGTAGCACTGAGCCGGTCAAGGAGGGGTTTTTTCTTTTATAAATAAAGGGACAGAGTTTGAAAATCACATCGTTACTTTTCTAATTAAACCTGAGCCAATCTGCACATGCATTTCCTTTGCTAAAATTAACGAAAATCTTGACCTGTTGAAAATACTTCAGTATTCTTTCAATTTGAGAAATAAGCGCGTCATCAAAATGAAGCGATGGAGTTGATTTTTAAAGCAGAGAAATGATTGCGGAAACTGAAGAGAATGAGAGAATGGAGGTGGTGGAGCCTATGAAATGAGAAGGTGCCAATTGTCTGAGGGAATAAAAGAGGATAATTAAGACCAAAGGGAGCGTGGTGTTGTCTAGGAATAAGATAATCATAGATACTTTATAGTGACTGATTCGAGCTGCCGTACCAAACCCGAAATAATCGGACCAATCCCAATGGGCTTATATGGATTGTAGGATTCACGAATCTTTTAATCAACCCTAGTAGTGGAAAGTTATTAGACATGTAGGAAGTGGATGGTTAATTAAGCAAATGATCTTAGTGAGTAGCAATTAGTAAGGATAATCTATATTTATTAAGATGAAAGAGGGTTGTGAATGGTATTTTGGTGATGTGGCTTATTGAGAAATTTTTAATAACTTTTTTGTTATTTATTATCAATTGCACATGTTACTACTTTCAACCTAACCCAAATATCTATTATTTTTGGAAAAATATTTTAAAAAAAAAAGGAAGTAGATTTCGTTAACAACTGCCCTAGAGGCATTGGTCAAGCATCTATCTAAAGAAAGATCTTTGATTTCCAATTCACTCCACGTACATTGGAAATGAGATTACTTACCTATTCAATGTACTTAACTAGTGGTTCAAGGACATTCGTGATAAGATAACTTTATAAAATAGTTTTTATATATTAAGCTAAAAGTGGGAATTGTCCCGATTCTTCGATGTTCCAATATAAACCTTGCTACTCACTGAATCATTCATAAATTAACCAACGATTTCCCACTATTACTATATCCACGTCAGTAAACACTTGCTCAATCTCAAGATGTTTATTTTTATTTCTTTTTTTTTTATAGAACCTCTCATCATCTTGCATGTGGACAGCGGGTGTCTCAACACTAACATTAAATAAAGTGAATTTTTTTTTTGGTCGGTAAATAAAGTGAATTTAAATAGTGAAGAAGTGAAAAGGCATGTTGAGGATTTTCATTAATTTGTTTGACTTTCTTTTCCTAATTTCACACTTTAGTATTACATTCTTAGTCATGAACGTGGTATTAAATATGTTGCTATATTAAAAGAAAGTTCATTAATAAGAAGAAGCTGAATAATAGAAAATATTATTTTTCATAAAGTTTTGATTACTCTCCTATATGAGTCTTTAATAAATGTGGTTATACTATTACAATTCATAACCTAAAGTTTCTATTCCCTTACATATTGCAGCCTTTTAGTGAGTATGAATTGCATTCATTGAAGTGGCCTTTTTAGAATCACGGATTGATTTTTCCTTTTCAATTTGAAAATTGGGAAAAATATAATATTATTTTATTTTCGCCAAAATATGAATAGCATGTGGCGCAACATTTAAAGTTACATATTATAAATTTTCGTTTACGACTTATGAATAACGCTAGATATGATCGATATAACAAAAACTTGTCACATAAAAACTTTGGCTAAAATTATCAAAGCATTTTTTTTATTTACTTAATAAGAAAATCACATAATGCCTACCATAATTATAATATCTCTGGCATCTTGCCTGACCTAAATTTAAGTGCTTACGATGATGTTTCGGTATCAAAATTTTATAGAAGGGAGACAAATACAGCTTCTCTCTCGTTCCAAAACTTTTTCGCATGAGACAAAATTCTTGTATTGGAATGATAATAAAAAATGTGACAAATGAATACAACTTTTTCCTTTCTGATGGCATAGAAGAAGATACAAGGTGTCATCCGGCAAAAAAGAATCGAGGGGCGGAGGCATCTTCGGTTCTGAGTTGAAGGATGGAGGGATTTAAGGTTTCCTCGACAAAGAATTGCGGATTCTGCAGAAAAGAACATCGAGAGAGCAGAGGGGGGAGAGAGAAGGCATTGGTGACGGCGGAGGCGGCGGCGGGAGGAGAGATAGACAGGGTGAGACTTGCTGACAGGGCCTGCCCACAGCGACACGTGTAGCTTACTGAGTGGGTCTTTACAAAAATGACGTGACATTGTAGGAGTTGCCCCCTAGAATTTTCTCGACAAGTAAAGCCAAATGCGTCCCCCTCTTCGGCATCGCCACCAATCATCGCCTCCCCTTGAAACAAGAGAGAGAGGCATAGAGGAGTAAAACCCCAAAAAGGAAAACAAAAGAATTTGAAGTCAAGACGGCGAAAACGAGGAAAATTTCTTTGTTCCTCTCTCTGGCGGATTGTAGTTCTTCGTCCCCATCCCTTCGCCGATTGATCCTGCGTAAGAATTTCGTTTCGTTTTAAATTCGTATCGAGTATGGTTGGAATCCTTAGTTTAAGAGGCTGATGCTTCGATGAAAATACCTCCTTAACTTCCGTGGCAGGAACATGAACGTCGCTGAAGCGCTGCGAATGCGTATGGTAGTTCAGAAGCAGTTCCAAGAACAACATGAGGTTAGCTTTTGACGTTCGAGGAAATGGTCTCTTGAAGTGAAGGGGAAGCATGTTGCTGGCCTGCAGGTATAGACTATTACTTCATGCAACTAAAGAATATTTCTACTCTTCCACGTATTATGCAGAAGATTCTCAATCGTTTTCGCTGAAACATCTAACTAAAAGCTAAAATGAAAAATACTTCATGTTTCCTAAGAGCAACTGTTCTTGATAAGCACTGTCTTTAATAGCATTTCACTTGCCTAATTCAGGCCATAAGACTTACCACTTTGTGTTCTTGGAGTACTGCCTTTAAATAATGCTTGATTTCCCCTGAAGACAAGGATGTCGTCTAGTGTTTACGTGCCAACTTTTCCCTAGTCTCTCTACATAGAACACAAAATGTAAAATCTAAGTCCCGGAGCATCTGTTGCCAAGTCACTTGAGCTTTATTAGTTGTCAATTCATTTATGCTTTAACGGTTACTTAATTCCTGCAGATTCAGAGAAAGCTGCATTTGAGGATTGAAGAACAAGGAAGGTGCTTCCAAATATTGTTTGAGAAACAAAGGAAGATGGAGGATGATGGGTCCAAAGCTACTTCGTCCCCCATTCCTGTTGAATGTGATCCATCAAGGAACATAACAGAAGCAGGCGACCAACATCAGGCTAAAAAAGGACTCAAAACAACGAACCCCAGCTCCCCGCCTGGCGAAAGTTCTCAAAGCACGAATGAAAAGCAGAGGGATTCAGAAGCAAGCACTCCTGATAATGACGATCCGAAGGAGGGCGAGACAGGTCTTTCATCCGTGAATTGAGTGAGGGGCCCAGAAACCTCGCCGTGATTAAGCCGAAGCAGCATCCTTTCAAGCTCCTAAAGAATGAAACTAGGAGATTTTGGAACTTCGGTCATCTAATTTATATGTGGATTTGTATTAGATGGATGTAGTGTTTACGTCGATAAAGCCTCCGACTTTCTATCTATCCAACTTGGGAAATAAAATTACATAGATACAATGTAGATGGAAGGTTTAGCAGCAAAAAGAGAGGAAGAAAGAAATGATGCTCGAACACACAAGTGAGGAAGATTAGTACGCTGCTGGTGATTCCTGTCTTTCTAATTTGTGTATAAAAAAAGTGTACCGACTATGGGCAAGAATCATGAGGCGACCCATAATCCATGCGGGGCTGCCCGCTAGAGTCGCGTGACGTGTGCCGAGGAATCGAAAAACAAGGGAAAAGTTCAGGTTTATCTCCCAAGTTTTGGGACGAATGACTCAGCCCTCTAAAAAACTTGCGCTTCCCATTGCCCTTGGCCTTGAATTTACCCGGGAAAGGTAACCCTTTCTTGCATGCGTCCACCCCATTAATCAAATTTCACGTACCGCTCCTAATCCCCTTGCACGTGAGAGGGGGTGTTATAATATTCCGCATCGCTTGACAATGGAGTTTATATGCTCTTTATATATGTGTGGTCTCGTTCAACCTATTAATTTAAGCTTTTGGGTTGAACTTTATATCAACAAGTTTGGACATTTTGATATCACTCATGTGAGTACTCCTTAAAATGTTAACTTTGACCTAAAGAAACATAAAGACCATCTCATTACTTGATTATGTGAAAGTTATTAGAAGTTTGATGCATTTAATTAACTTTTCTCGATATAGCTTATGATGTTTGTAGGCCGAGCAGTTCTACAAAGAATCCAAACCTTATCATTGGAATGCTTTGATCAGGATAATGCGATATTTGAGAGGTATTGGGACTGTGGTTTTCTTTATAGCGATTTCTCGTTGTACCAATAAGCACGGTGATGCTGACGGTATTGTGGATTCACATGGGTGATTGCTTATTCACCCCTTGGTGGTGGCGCAGTATGTTGGGAATCGACCAAACAAATTATGGCTCCTAAATCTATTTTTGATGGGTTGTAGCCCTTGATTTGGGTAATAGTGAGGCTGAATGACTGGGGATTTCTCATCAGAAATTCCGTTGGGCATGAAATCAACCTCGTGTAGGTATGTGTGCTGTGATTGAAACATAATTTTTCAAAACAGCTGCTAACATAAAGTTATATTTATTGATTATACAAAGTCGAAGTGAATTTGGCCGATATTTTGACTAAATTTTTTAGAAAGAAACAAATAATTGAAACATCAAAGGGAATGAGAGCCTTATGCCAATTGGAGACCTGTCAATAGTATAAGGCTTGCGTGATTTTCACTCCCTTAGTGACTCCTGACACCCCTTATCACATTGAGTTGACTATATTATTTCTTATGAATCTCACTTTTAATCTAAGATTATTCCTTTCCTTTTTTTGACTTTTTTTTTTTTTCATTTTTCCAATCTCAAACAGTATTTGCTAAGATTTGATGTGGGCCCACTCTTAATTTAAGATTATTTATTGCTTTGTTTTCTTCTTTTTTTAATTTATCATTTTCTTTCTATATTTGGAATAAAATTGGTGTTTCTAGTTCCCAAAATATATATAATATATATATATATATATATATATATATATATATAGTTTATTTGGTAAACAGCTAACGAATTATTGTGTCAGTGAGTTGATATTTCTCTTTTTACATATTAAAAATAGCCTAAACATAAGTAAGAGTGAAAAGAATCATTTACTAGTTTTAGTACGCATTTCATTTAATTATAATGTTAATATTAAAAATATTAAAAATGACAATGCATATGCAAATCTGTCCAAGTAGGCATAAAAAAGGATCTTGAAGTCGAATGTGCCCTTTCACTTATTATAGATATGCTCTTAAAGTTGAATGGCTTCCTCACAATGATCGTCAAATCCCCATGAGACATGCAGACATGCTTTCAAAGTCATATGTGCACCTTCAACTCTTAAAGTAACACAGCTTCCAAAATGCATGTGTAGAAGCAGGCGCAATAAGCTTTTTGAAAGGAAACCATGCATTCTTAATGTAATTAAAAACCAATAGATATTCCTTACAATCTTTGACCAAATTCTCGTAAATGTGTATTGAAAATCGAAATCGAAGAATTCATTGTCATGAACATAGTCTATGAAAACAAAGTAAACAATTTGCAGATAAAATAACATTTCTTTACCATGATTATGATTGGTGCTCGCTTGAATTACAACAATGGAGAATAAGTTCAAAAAAAAAAAAAATGAAGGGACTGCTAAAATGTAATGGGTGTGGGAGGAATGGCTAGAGTGAAAAAAAGTTGTTCAAAAATGATGCAGGTAGTTTTGTTCTTTTGAAAATGGGAACAAAAGATAATGAAGAAAAAAAGGTAATAAATAATTTTAAATCAAGAGTGAGACCTGTAAGGGATAATGTAGTCAATTCAATGTGATAAGAGATATCAGGAGTTGATATATGAAGTGGAAATTGGGCGAGCCAAAATTTAACTGTAATTTATACTAATTTCCCTTGTAGCTAATGTAATCTAAAATAGGTAAACTGAGAAAAGAGGCAATTGTGTTCTGGAAATATGCTGTAACTATTACACACACTGGGTCATTACAGTTGTTGCAGGTTACTGCAAGCAGACGTGGTAAATGCATGTAATGTACTGGTCATTGATGCAACGGAATGCGCTGTAACAGCGGTGAAATCTATACTTGGAAAGTCCCGAGCGGACGCTACATTATCAACTGACAATTTACACCAGGGAGGCTATGCACGAGGAAAACAACAACGTTCGAGAGGAGTCTGAGTGGAGTATCTTAAAGGGTTAATAGAGTGGTGGCCACTGGCCAGGGCTGAGCATGAACCCTGTTTGGGAAAGCCTTGAACGTCAGTGAAGGAAAAGCGAACCGGAGAGAGCTCGAGAGGTCGAGCGAAAGAGAGACTGTTTGCGCCCCTGGGCTCGTCCGTGCGATGCGGCTTCGTGGAGGCATGGGACTGAGCGAGGCACGAGAGAGAGACCGTCGAATGGTGGGGCTCATGGCGGTTGCAATTTCTTCGGATTTCGAAAAGGAATAAAATAAGAAAACCCACCATTTTATTTAAACTCTTGAAAAAGAGGAGAAACTCGTTTATTCAGTATAGGACCCTTTTTGTATTTTTCAAATTTGAATTTTTTATAAGTTATACATACATACATACATACATATATATATATATATATATATATATTTTTTCAGGTCGGTGGAATCTTTATGCCCAAAACTCCGATTGGGCAAAAGCCTAACGAAACAATGCCGTGTGGAGGTTCTTTAAGCAGGGCCGATAGAGACTCCATTTAACTTCTCGAAAGCTAAAGTGCTCTAAATCCTTGCCTCTAGGACAATTATTATATGAAGTATACCCAATGCTAGATGCAGTATAAATCTAGCGGAGTTTTTGATTGGAAAGGCCGGGATCACTAACTAATACTAATCTAATACTAATAGAATAGAAAAGAACTGTCTTTTTTGTATACTTTCCCCTTCTCATAATGAGAATGTATAAGAGAAAACATAAGTAAACGAGCCTCCGAATGCCTAATCGAATTGATCGGGTCATGTAGGAACAAGATTTTGCATATATCCAGAAATCTTTCTCATTATCACAGCCGATCCTAAAAAAAAAAGAGTTTATATCGATGATCACCTAGGAAAAAAAGGCCATATGTAGATAATGAGTCTCGACTCTAGGGATAATTTTTTTCGCTATCTTTTTTCGAGAACCACCTAAAGTTCCAACTAAAAAGGAACAACGAATCTCTTTATGATAAACAGATCCATGTCTCAATGCTCGGGCAATCGCACCAAAAACTTGAGTAAGGGATTCTAAATTTCAAAAACAAGAATTGGATTGCGCCATACATATGAGCGCGGTGGAACTCGATGGGCGGTGACCGGTGAGAATGGGAGAAAGGAGAGGGAGGAGTCCGTGGGACGCGAGGGCGCAGACCGTTTGAGGGAATAAGAGAGGATGATTAAGACGGAAGTGAGCTTGGTGTTTTCTAGGAATGAGATAATCATAAGATACTTTATAATTTTTCTATGTACAAATCGGATTGGTTCGGGCATCATATCATTTTGCCATAGTAGCTCCCGAAAGAACCAGGTCGGTCCAGGCCGGCCTATATGGGATTTAGGATTCACAAGTATTATTGCTCAATCTCAAAAGGGGTGTTAAGTTACTAGACATTAATGAAGTGGGTGGTCAATTGAAGAAATGACTTTAGTCATTATTAATTAGTAAGAATAATCTATTTTTATATTAAGATAAAGGGGGAGTGAATAGTATAGTGGTGACGCGGCTTCTTTAGAAAATTTTAAGGATTTTTTTCAATTCCACATTTTACTACTTTTTACCTCATCCTATTATTAATATTTTAAAAAAAAATTAAAAAGTACCTTAAAGGCATTGGTCATATACATTTTGAAGAAAGATTGTACTTTTCGCTCCATTGCCTCGCTTGTGCTACGTGTAATCAATAAATTGAAATAAAAAACACTTATCTATTATATATAATTAACTGGTGGCTTAAGGTTATCCGTTGTAAGACGATTAAAAAATATCTTTTGTATATCAAGCCAAAAAAGGGATTGGGACCACTTATTTAACATTCCAATATTGACTTTGCTACTCAATAAACCATTTCATAAAGTAATCGACAATTTCCATATATCTAAGACAACTAGCCACTGTTATTATATACATTTGAGTAAAATACCTGCACAATTTCTCTCGAAATGTTTTTATCTTTTTCCATATATAATCTATCACCATCATGCACTCGGATAGCGAGTGCCTCAACACCGGGAATTTACATAGTAAAGAAGTGAAGGCATGTCGAGCATTTTTTTTCTGAAGGCATGTCGAGCATTTTTTTTTCTTTTTTTAAATTTCCTTGATTTTTCTTTTTCTAATTTCACACTTTAGTATTACATTCTTAGTTTTGAATGTGTTATTCAATATGTTGCTATTTGTTGAAAGAAATTTCATATTTTAGACGAGAATGGTACAAAAGGTTATTTGACCTCTTGATTAGGATTTTATAAAGTGTTGATTACTTTCTTATATCATTCTTTTTATTTAATATATTTATATACTATCACCATTCACAACCTAAAGTTTCTATGTTATTTTTAATTAATATGGAAGGAGAAGTATGAATTGCATCTCGTTGAAGTGGTCTTCTTACAATCATGGATTGATTTTTTCTTTCCCAATTTGAAAAATAAGCCAGCACAATATTATTTTATTGTTTGACAATGTACAAATAGTACACGTCATAAGATGTTTAGACTTTAAAATATCTTCTTTTCGCCAATTCATTTCAAAATCGAAAAAAAAATACGCAATCCGCATTCTTCCTTATCTTTCTTAAGATGGGATTTCTAGTCTAGTAGCAAAAGTCGACGGGTCGATAAGATAAGATAAGAGATGATGACAATTATGTCTTCCTTCTTTATTTGAACTCTTCTCGATTTTCTGCACATCACGTTACGCGCTTACTATGACGTTCCGGCGTGGAGATAAACAGGACTTCCCTCTCTCTCGACCCAAAACTTCTTTCGCGCAAGAGACAATATTCTAGCATCGGAACGATAAAAAAGAAAAAGAGAAAACGTGACGAATTAAATACGAGCCCTTTTTTCTCCCCTCTCTCTCTCCCGACATACTAGAAAGGCACAAGATGTCATCCATGATGCATCCACCCAAAAAAAAAAAAAAAAATTAATAAATAAAGAATAACAAATAAAAAAAATAAAAAAAAAAAAAAAAAAAAAAAAAAAAAAAAAAGTGTGGGGGACCAAAAATTGCCCGGCGGCGACCACAAAGGAGGGCGAAAGGGCGCAGAAACCCGAGAGGAAAGTTGCTCAAGTGGGACTGCCACGATGCCCCCCACGCGGGCCCCACCCTCCATCCCGATATTCCCCTGCTTCTCGCCCCAGCGCTCCCCGCTCCGTCGGTCACCGTCCGATCGCGCGACCGCGATGGGGAGGCGGGGGGATCCCGCACGTGCGGGGGGACACGCGCCGGGGGGCCCACGGCCACGACAGAGAGATAGGGGCAGGGGACAAGTAAATCCAAGTACGTTCTCTCCGTCCCCCTCCTTTCCTTGTCCCTTCCCTGCGCTCAGCGTCGTCGCCAATCGTCGTCTTCCACCCCTTTGGAAAATCGCAAGGGGAAATTCGAAGGTCAAGACGGCGAGACGGAAGCAAATCTCTCGGCTCCTCCCGCTCTCCCTCCTCTCCCTCCCCCTCCCCCTCTCCCTGGGTAGATAAAGGATTCCCCCGATTCCGCGTCGTCCCTCCAGCTGATCGCGTGCGCCCTCGGCCCTTCCGCCTCGCGACTTCGATTCGGCGGCCGGGCCCTTCCTCTCTGATTTCGCGTTTCCTGAGGTGGGTATTCGTCAAGTTTGTGAATTTCTGCGGATTTCGTGCTCTGGGGTTGGATTTTTTCTTCCTTCTTTTTTTGCTTTTTTTGGGGGGCTGCTGGCGGCGGCGTCTGATTGTTTGTGGGGTGTTCTTCGCGTGTTTTCACCGGACCGGACTTTGCTTTGATGGGTTGTTTCTTTTTTTTTTTTTTCATGTTCTTTTCGGTTCTGCGATTGGTCGAAAGTGGTGAGGGGCTGGGGATGAATTCCGCCGAGCCGGTTCTGGATAAGGCTTCTTAATTCGGCGGCGTTTGTGATTTTAATTTGGTTAGGGGAGCCGTGGTTTTCGATCGTGGATTGGTGTTTCTCTGTGTTTCTAGCTTGTTGGGAGGAGGCTGTGTGTTTGATGATAGTCCGGCGGAATTTGCATCTCTTTTTTGAGAGATGCGGAGCGTGAGAAGTGTGTGGCGCTTCGGGACATGATCGTGATTTCTTTGGTCGTTGCGACTCTGACACGGCGATGGCGATGGTTTAGGACTGTGTCCTTTGTTGGGATTGCGGGCGCTAACCTCGGCGATTGGAAATTGATGTGATTTTGTGTGGGTTCTGGATTAGGCTTCTATTGCCGCGACAGTTATGATTTCTCTTTCTTTATTATTTTTAGTCTATTAGTGGCACAGTGAGTTTCTTTCATGTGAATAGTGCGTGCTTTAAGAATGATGCTAGGTTAGTTTTCGTGTTTCTCTGTTTCATTGTTGTTCGCTGGAGGTGGAGGCTATATGTTTGATGACAGTTGGAAACTTTGGGACTTTCATCTACAGTGTGAGAAATTTTGCACTTTTCAAGACACGATTGTTGGTTATCTTGGCCATTGCGACTCTTACATGGCAATATTGACGAAGCTTGATTGAATTATGTTGTAAATTTCCGACTATTTTGGTGTCTTTTTCAATTTCTTTTTAACTATCTCTGTAGTAGTTTTTACAGTATATGTGCTGTTTTTTCCTTGAAATTTTCGGTGTTTTATGGATTTCGACTTGGATGTCTCTTGAAATGTGCTCTAATTTAGTAATGTGGCTCTGTAGACACCATCTTATCGTCTAGCCTACTAGTAACGTACTCAAACAGAATTTCTTAATGAATATTTTGTGGGGTTTTATATGGGAGATAATATTCAATCAATGACCCAGCCTGCAACTTGCATTAAGAGTTTAAACATGATGGTGAATGATAGTCTTTCTGTTATTATGAACATGCATATTGGTTATGTAGGATTCCGATGCTGAACTTTTGAGTGATCTTTTACTTGCAGAAAAAGTGCTCTCTCTTGAGCCCTTGTCAAAAGTGATCCTCAACATTAAATAGAATGTTTATTTTGTACTGTTTCTGGATTGGGTGAAAAGAGAGTTGATGTTTTAATTCCGTTTCTGCAGGTAACTCCAATGTTATTCAAAAACGGGACCGTTGGAAGTGGTCTTTCATCCGCTTCTGGATGTACGAGTGATATCTGCTTTTCTTCCCCTCAGCAACATGAAAGACACGCACAATATTCTCCATTCATTTCTCCAACATCCATGATTAGAACGTCCACACCACCCGTAGGTTTTCCCCGAACAGAAGTACAAGCTACTGCATTGACTGATATTCCAAAAGAAAGCAAAGACGTTGCCTGGGATCCAAATCAGCTTCAGGATTTTCTTATCTATTCAGAAAATGTCCCGAGCCAGAATGTTCAGTTAGAGAGCAGGGGGCCTGTCATGGGTTGCAACAACCAATCTGCAGGAAGTGATTTGATGTGGGCTGAACCCTTAATTAACGAGGCCATGGATCTAGATTGGAGCAAATTTCTTGCTGATGACGATGCAATTGACCCATCAAAGGTGTGTATCTTTTAACTTGTAATGGGGTTTGCTGTTTGTCCAGCAGAGAAGGCTGAACTTGTTCACAAGTCTGTCATTTGCCTGTAAGGTAAGTACTATAGGAGAATGTTCTCTGAACGTTTGGCGCTACATGAGATACTTATTCTTTTCTTTTTGGGGGTGGGGGGATTGCAGAGGGGGAGGGAGGGCGGTCTTAGGGTATTTTCTCCTGGTCCAAATCAATAATTCTGGAGATGGTTTTATTATTGTAATACTGTTTATCTAATTTTCATTAATTTTATCTTAATTAAGCTGGCATGTCTTACTCAGATGTTGTTTTCTGTTATGTTGTTGCAGCCGCCCCTTGCTGTTCAAGGTCAGTCTTTACCTCCTGTAGAATCTTCTCCTGCCGCTAATCAATTGTCGAGTGCACCCTCGAGCAAGGCTCGAATGCGTTGGACACCAGAGCTTCATGAAGCTTTTGTGGAGGCTGTTAATCAGCTTGGCGGTAGTGAACGTGTGTATCTCCTGATTTCACTCTGGATTTTGGTTGTGTATAGGATGACCAATTTATTTGATTGTTTTCACTTTTGACATTAATTTTAGGCGCCACTCCCAAAGGTGTTCTGAAGCTGATGAATGTAGAAGGCCTAACAATCTATCATGTGAAAAGCCACTTACAGGTACGTTCTGCCTTTTTGTTCTTCTATTCCCTGGCATGATATTGTCTTTTCTAGTTTCTATTTCAAACTTACATGGTAGCCCTTTTAATGCAGAAATACAGAACAGCTCGATATAAACCAGATGCGGCAGAGAGTGAAGGTGATTTTCTTTTGTTAATGATCATTGCTTGTTGGTTCCTTGGACTACACTCTGCATATATAAATTTCCTTTCAGCAGGCACTTATTTATAGTGAAGCCTTGCATTGCGTGCATTTTCAGTCTTTCCTGTCCTTTGGGCTGTAAATGACTGGTCATTCCTCTGTTTCCAGGATCTTCAGAGAAGAAGTTGAGTTCGCTGGAAGAAATGAAGTCTCTGGACTTGAAGACGTGAGTCATTTTCTTAGCTCTATTAATTTATGTACTGTGATTGATTGGCTGAATGGTGTTTCTTTTCATGTTGAGGGATTCACTCTTTTCACTTGATTTAGATTGTATTGATGCTGTTTTGACTTGTCCCTGATGATGAAATCTCTCATGTTTCATGTCTCTTTATCATTTAACGCTGACCCAAATCTTCTTTGATGTCACCACATAAAATCTAGTTATTTTCGTCTTTGAGTATCTGATTGGAAGTAATAGTTTAAGAGACTGATGCGTTGATGAAAATACCTCTTAAACCTACATGACAGGACTATGAACATCACTGAAGCGCTGAGAATGCAGATGGAAGTTCAGAAGCAGCTCCATGAACAACTTGAGGTTAGCTTTTGACATTCGAGAAAATGGTCTTTTGAAGTGAAGGGAAGCATGTTGATGGCCTGCAGATATAGAATATTACTTTATGCTACTATAAGAATATTTCTCCTTTCCACATATTAAGCATTAGATTCTCGATCATTTTTGCTGAAACATCTGACTAAAAGCTAAAAGAAAAATATTTAATGTTTCCTGACAGCAGCTTTTCTTGATAAGCACTTAGAGATCCCAGTTGAGTTCTTACTCACATAAAAGCATTTCACTTGCCTAATTCAGGCTATAAGACCAACCACTTTGTGTTTTTCGAGTACCATCTTTAAAGAATGCCTGATTTCCCGTGAAGACAAGGATCTTGTGTGTGTTTAAATGCCAAAATATTGAGAAATGTTCTTTAAACTCTCTACAAAAGACACAAAATGTAAAATTAAGTCCTGAAGCATCTGTTACCCAGTCACTTATGCTTTATCGGTTGTCAATTCATTTATGCTTTATTGGTTATATAATTCCTGCAGATTCAGAGGAAGCTGCAATTGAGGATTGAAGAACAAGGAAGGTGCTTACAAATGTTGTTTGAGAAACAAAGGAAGATGGAGGATGATGGGTCCAAATCTACTTCGTCACCCATTCCTGATGAATGTGATCCGTCAAGGAACAAAACAGAAGCAACCGAGCAACCTCAGGCTGAAAAAGGACTTGAAACGACAAACTCCAGCTCTTCGCCAGGCGAAAGTTCTCTAAACGTGAATAAAAGGCAGAAGGTTTCAGAAGCAAGGACTCCTGATAATGACAACCTGGATGAGGGCGAGATAGGTCTTCCATCTCTGAAACGAATGAGGGGCCATGAACCCTCGCTGTGATTAAGCTGGAGCAGCATCCTTTCAAGCTCTTGAAGAATGGAGAAAGAGAAGGATATTAAAGAAGAAGGAAGATCTCATGCTGCCTCTGAAGATGACGTAGTGAAGTTGTTTTATGACGACCGCATGACAAAGGATTTCTTTGACTGAAACTAGGAGATTTTGGAACTCCGCTCATCTAATTTATCTGTGGATTCGTATTAGATGGATTTAGCGTTTAAGTCGATAAAAGCCTCAAGACTTTGGAACTATCCAGACTTGGGAAATAAATTTGCATTGATAAACTGTAGATAGAACTCACGAGGGACGACGCTTTTACTAAGCTGCTGTGATTTCTGTCTTTCTAATTTGTATGAAAGAAGTGTACCGACTGTATAATCGCGGGGGAAAACATTGTACAAATTCCTCTGCGGGCATCATTGGCTTGACATGTAGATAAATCTAACGTTGCCTCGTCTCAAGATCTCAAGATTTACTTTGCATAGATGGACTATACTTTAGGGTTATCTTTCTTTTCGAGATCTGCTCGGTTCACTATCCCGGCCTATTGATTCTGACTTATAAAGCTAATCGGTGCGGAGTGATTAAGGCCCCGGACAAGAGGGTTGGCGTGGTGGCTCCGAGGGTCGCCTCTCACGAGAGGGGCGAGATCCGGCTCTCAAAGCCGGGATGAGAGGATTGACAGTTCCGTAATTTCGTGACTTTAGAAAGGCAGGTCACAAAAAACGTCTATATCTCTTAGAGGGGACACGCATTAAGTATTGAATAAGGAGCTTTCTCTGATTAGGTGATACTCAAACAGGAAATGTTCGATTTACATCATCACGTGACCCAATCTCTCTATGTGGGCAAGAGTCTCTTTTGAACAAGTACCTTTCTCTAATGAGGTGACATTCAAACGGAAATGCTCGGTTTACATCAGCACTTAGCCCAAATCCCCGCGACGTGTGTCGACAACAGATCAAAAGGGGAGGGAAAATTTCTGATTTATCTGCCTAAGTTTTGGGAGGAATGACTCAAGCCTCTCAAAAACTTTGCGCTTTCGTTGCCCCTTTCTTGGTAAGAGGCCTTGTGCAAACCGAAGGTGTAAACTTTAGGTGGGAATTTTATCGGGGTAGTTCCCAGGGGCTTCACCCACGAAGGTTCGAAGGGGACAAAAGATGGGGCTTTGCTTTTCCCGAGGAAACATCGTCTGCCACTCGTGTCCTTCTTGGCTTCGTGAAGATTTGTCGATGAAGATCGGTGCTTGAGCTTGGGAAAAGAGCCGGGAAGTTGGTAGCTTTGGTTACTGTCCTAAGAGGATCGTTTGCCTGCCTCGTCATCTATCAGCTCTGCCCTGCCCTGAAAGAAAGGCTGTACGCACTTCTCAAGCCGGCGGCAGAAGAACCCTCGATTCCAAGGAGGAGGAGGAGGAGGAGGAGGAAGACGAGATGCTGTTCCAGGTGGGAGGGCAAGGGACGCGTCCCACCTTCTTCGAGATGGCGGCTGCCCAGCAGCTCCCGGGCAGCCTCCGTGCCGCGCTCACCTACTCCATCGGCGTACTCTCTCTCTCTCTCTCTCTCTCCCCCCCATACAACTGCGAGCGCGTTTCTCTCTCCGGCCGTGTCGAATTCGTCGTTGTACTGACGCTCCCAGCTTTAAGTTTTTCGCGACGAATCGCGGGTTCAAGACATGATGATGAGCTCTTGAGCCATTTCGTTCGCCCTTGTCTTGGAATTTTTAATGGCGTGGGGCGGCGATGAGATTGTCCGTGGTTTTTAGCTCTTTCGTTGACGTCGTTCGAGTGTTGTTTAAGTTTGAGCCCAGCTTCAAGATTAAATGTCTCAGTTAACTGGTCGATTAGTGCAATTTTCTCGGTTTTACCTGCTTCGCGGAATTCGGTTATTGGCCTGTTGTTGCCTGCTCGAGCATACCTCTAAATGCGCCCCATTGAATTATCGGAATTGGCTGGAGTTGTTGGGGTTTGTGCTTAGTGGACGACGATAATTGTCGATTCCTGTATCAATTTCTCCAACCTTGTATTAGTTTGATTGACTTGGGAGAGGATGGGGTTTACCGCGGCATTATTGTCTTTCCTGTTTTCTTAGATTTTACTTTGTTCCTATTTATGGGGGGGCAATTTATGGGATGGACTGCTGGAATTCATGGATTAATTGCAGGTGCTTGCCTTGAGAAGACCTTTCCTTCACAAAGTATTGGACTACGAAGATGAGTTCTTTGCACTGCTGATGCTGGTTCTCGAAAGTCACAGCTTGCGAACTACAGGTGACTCTACAAACAAATATATTATGTTAGCGAACTCCCCCCACCCCCCTCTTTTGTATTTTTCAGCTAGATTAAGCATTCTCTCCTTTATTTTTTGGCTAGATAAAGCATTCAGGACTTGTAGAGTGTTGAACTAGTCCTTTGGCACTATCAGTCCCTTTGTCATGGAAATAGCATTGTATTTGGTGGGCTACTGCCTGTCTCTGATGGTAGTCCCGTCCATGTGCGTTAATTCCTCAAGGATATATTTGAACATTTGAACCTTAGAATTTTGGCTTGTTGAAGTGCAAGTGAGAATCAACCTTTTGATTTAAGCTAACCTTGTCAAGTCATGTGAAGGATTATCTTTCCCCTGTACGTGAAAAGTTTTTTACTCTCCATTCTTCACCTGTCATGTTTCCTGAAGTGTAGAACTCTGGAGACATGCCATCTTAATACTTCGGTCAACTGAGAATTCTGTGGTATGTGAATGTTGAAAAGCTTTGTTTAAATACTGAAAGAAAGAGTGAGATGGACAAATATGTGTATAATTTAAGTGGATTCCTGCAAAAGAAAAGTTTCGGACTTACCAGTTAGACATTTCGTGAGGTATCCTTAAGTTTGATTAATCAACTTTTCATCATGGAAGTAGTCTTATTTTTTAAATTTTATTCTTCTTCAGATGCTTCATTTTCCGAATCTTTATATGGGCTACGAAGGAGAGCGGTGAAGATAAAAGCACAGAAGGATGTTGCTCTTTTGAACTCAGGGGATAGATTGCATCATTCTGGGTTAGAAAAGCGCCAGAAAGTCCTATCTGTTGTGTTCCTGGTACAATCTTTTGCTTCTTTCATCCAGCTTATGTATAAGCCACCGAATGATGTTAAATTTTCTTGGATAAATTTCATCAAATGTTTCCATCTAGATAATGTAACTCTCAGAATAAGCTTCACTGCCCTTCATTATGGCTTCTGTTGGCAGCATAATTGCACTATGGTCAAGATGTTCGGGATACGTAACTTATTTTTCTTATTGAGGCTTGGTTTAACTTTCTCTCTGTAACCATGGTGAATGGAGTCAAGACAAGTAGCATGATATCTCATTGAACTAAAAAAAAAATTACTCTTGAAGTAGATTGTGACTAGAAATAGGTATTGTTATTTAGACATGGGAGCTTTGATAATGTATTAAATTGTCAAGGTTTTTATCTTTCTATTTTTTGCTTTACTATCTGGTTTTGACATGGAAGTACACAATTATAATTAGGTGGTCTTGCCATACTTTAAATCAAAATTGCATGCCATATACAACAAAGAAAGGGAAGCCAGACTTCAAGCAAGTTTATGGGGTCATGGAGAAGATAGCTTGGATAATTTGGACTACGTCACTGGAGGAGAGGATGTTGTCGTCTCAGTGGGAACTTCGAATGCAGATCGATCAATCAGAACACACTTGATGAAGAGGATTCAGAAAATAGTAGGTGCTTGCTACCCATGGATACATGCTAGCTGTGAAGGTACATCACCCCGAGTTACATTATGCCCAACATCTTAAAGTGTCGTTCTCCTTGGTTTAGGTGGTTGGGCTGAAAAAATTAGTAAACTGTGCCTATCTTTGTTCCCAATTTCACAATTCGGTAAAATAGTACTTTTCGAAGATAACAGGGGGCATTCAGTGATAATCACCTCATTCATACAAACCAAGAAAACATTGTTTCTTCTTTTGGACACTTGTTAGCTTTAGTAATTAAAATATTGTGCACTAAATTATGCTTGAGATTCTCAAATTGAAGCTACCTCCTGGCTATGCAGGATTGTCATTTGCCTATCAACTGTTGTATCTATTGGATGCCACCGGATTCTATTCTCTGGGCTTGCATGCACTTGATATTCAAGTTTGTCGAGCTACTGGGCAAGAGCTGGTTAGATTCTCTTAAGTGAATTTTTATTGTCAAATTATTGTATCACCTGTTAGTAAATCTGCTAGTTCTTTTCTTTTTAATTAGGGAAAGCTGAAAGGAAAGAGGACCTGTAAATGCAAAATTTGTATGAAATGCAGGAGACCATATAGCTTAGAGTTAGTTTCTTTTTTCATCATTTTAGCATTCTCTCTGGTTGCTGTTGCTTAGTTAAAATACAGAATTTTTCTTCTGTTTTTTTTTTATCTTCTCCTGTTACCTACTATAAGATTATCTCAGTTATGTGCATCTTTCTTTGCCCAAGGTATGAAATTGTTCTTCTTTTTTAATTGTATAATTGGTGTTGGTGTGAAGATGGAATGAGTCTGTTTAAGAACAGCCATCGTACTTGCTTATAAACTTTATTGGGCATTTGGAGGTAGTGTTAGACTTGGTGCTTGCTGTAACTTGCCAAGCAGGACTGTCTTTTTAATTCAATGTGGTGCTGAAAAGAGTTGTGTGAATGGAGATAAAGATCAGACTTTTAAACTTAGCAGTGCTGAATATGCTATGTAGACCTATGGTAGGACCTTTGTAATAATTGCTGTTGGCCAAGCTTATGCCAAAGCTCAAAATGAATACATAATAGCCAAATCTTTTTTGACCCTGCAGCAGAATCACGATAGTACACTGTACATGTCTAAGCTGTGCATGTCTTATTGGATAGTCCTTTTTCGTTTGCTTGATTTTACTTTTAGAAGGTATCAATCTACACTTTCTTATGCCAATCTAGATGGATACTTCATCAAGAATTTCCAAGATACGAAATCAAGAACGTGAGAGACTTCGTGGTCCTCCATGGTTGAAGGTATAGATCTGTCTTTTAGTTGAATTGATAGATGTCACTTAATGTATACTCTTTCTCAAAGTATCGAGCTTTGCATGTTCATGTGGAAGTGCTGGTAATCCAATAATGGTTGGCTATTTCCTCTTCTTTTAAAGATTTGATAACATAGACACTAAGTAAGTCACCCTTTGATCACACGGTTAAATGAGCCAAAATATATGCCGGGAAGTAATTTTTGCTCATGTGAAGTGTACTTTAAATGTCTTAGTAATTCGACTTTTAAATCACTTATATCTTATTAATCCTAACAGGCAGTGCAAGGTGCCTTGCTCTCCTGTACGTATACAGTGCTTGACTATGCACAGACTGGATTAATTGCAGCTGTATTCTTCTTCAAGGTGAGTCCTTTTCCTACTTATTTTGATAATAAATTTACTGCAAACAGTTGCATTGACAAAGTATAAGTTATTATTCCCTTTTGTGATATCTACATCTGAGGTAGTTACTGAATTGTTTGTTGTAATCCTGTAGCCCAATTTTGTCTATTTCTTCTAGAAGTGAATGAATCTGTATGATGAAAATGTGGAAGTTTGCTGATGTTTGAAAATTAGTAGATGATGGAATGGTGGTACCAATCTGCTGAGGAGAGAATGTCAGCTCCAACTGTGTACCCTCCACCACCACCACCACCACCTCCAAAGGTGACAACTCTCTCTCTCTCTCTCTCTCTCTCTCTTCCCTCCATACCCCTGACACAAGTGATTGCTTGCTTCAAATGACTAGAGAATTTTTGTTATCAAGTGTCATAACTGAAAGAGAGTTGGATAAAGACAATTTCGCGTTTCTGGCAAAACTAGTGACAAAGATTTAGCTTTGGGACACCTCTTTCATCCCTCAATGACAATTCTCAATATATTGTCATGCATGGCTCTGTTATAACAGCAGAGAATTTTTTTTAAAGAGGCTATATGATTCGAGAATCAAGCATCATTTGAGCAGGTTGCAAAAGAAGGGATTCCACTGCCACCAGACAAAACATTATGCCCTTTGTGCTCCCAGAAGCGTGCAAATCCATCTGCAGTTACTATCTCGGGATTTGTCTTCTGCTATGCTTGCATTTTCAAGTATGTCTCGCAGGTGAGCTACTTTCATCCTAGCAATAATAATTAAATGCAGACTTTAGTGAATTACTCTAGGGAGCACATGGTGTATACATATGGGATATGGTGTGAGCAATTAGCTTTAAGAGGTGTTGAACTGGTCCAAAATTATCGTTGAGACTTATGGTGGTGTAGGATGTTCACTAGCTAATACAACAATTTTGATATTATTTAAGATTTCAAGATTGTTGATTTCCTTCCTGCATGATAACTTATCTTTCTTCTTTTCTTTATTTGTCTTTTCTCTTTGCTAAATAGATACTTTATCTGCTTAGTCGTTCTATTAACTTATCGAGACTCTTCAAGTGAATATTGATGCAAAATGTGAACTCTTTCATAAAGCTAAGGACGGGGATTCTTTCGCCCTTTCTTTTGTTGGACTAAAAAAGGGTGGAAAAGATAGTATTTATTCCTTTTCCAACATGTTTTCAGAGGAAGGACAAAAGTACCAACTTCTTAACTGAAGCAGCTCATATGGTTCAGTATATATCTGATTAGGGACTAAATAATGTCTCTTTTCCTAAACCAGAGATTTTGACTTTTTTATTTTTTTTTTTTTTTTTTAATTTTGGTTAGTGACTTTTTTATTTGTTGATTGATGGTTTTTCCACAATTCCACAGTATAAGCGCTGTCCAGTCACATTGATGCCCGCAACAGTTGACCACATAAGGCGGCTGTTCCACGACATGTAGGATACTCATATCTCTGCAGATGATCATCTTTCTACACATGGCCAGAACCCATGGTCAAATGAAGGAAACAATATGCTGCAATTGAACCGAACATGGCCATTGTGGTGTTTGGAGCAAAGGTGTGGTCTGACAGCGTTTAATTACCTGATCTTTGCCAGCCCATGAGTTGTGACTGAGATACATGTCAAACTTTGTTTCACATCTCATGCCTTCATTACATGCTCACAACATGCGCAGTACGAGTGAAAGTCTCTCTCGGATTACTCAAGCCCAGTCACTTGCCTCACTTGTTTTTTCCTTGGCAAAAAAGAGAAAAAGTGACATGGCCATAGTTTGTACATACCTTTGAGATTGTCTCATGTCTTAAAGTATATCTACACTGATCATTTTTAGATTAATAAAGGCATCCATGCTTGAGGGCTTTTCCTGTGAAACACATTCCCTTTATAAAGGCATCACTATCCAGGCTTAGTTGCTAGTTGGCTTATAGAATTGGGACATCCTAGCGGAACTACGGTGGTTTCTCTGTCTGTGGGCTTTTTAATTAAATTGTTTGTCCGGACCTTGGTTGGCTGAGTAACTGAGTCGATTTTAAACTGCTAGAAAGAAGCCAAAAGGGAATTCAGAAGGAGAAATCAGCTTGTGAAAGGGGAACCTTGAAAAGGAAATGATACCGCTCGCTAAAATGTCCAAACGTTGCTAAAATTTACTTTGGTTTCAATCTTGAATTCACTCTGTATTGTTCATGTTCCGGTTCCAGCTCTCGGTTCAGTTTCATGCTTAGACCTTACGATTTGATATAGTTCGTTTCAGTTTCTGGTAGATTCAGTCCTTCTCCAGTGTGTTTTACATTCTGGATCCTGATTTCGTCAAATTCCTCAAATTTGATTGCGCTTCAGTCGAATCCCGATTCGGGTGAATTTCTTCATCTCTCTTGCATCTGAATCTGGTTGGCCACGATCCATTTCGAACCCCATTTCAAACGGGTTGGAGTCATGAAGTCAGTGTTCTTCCGTGAATGTCCCACGCAGTTATTGGAGTGAACATAATCAGAGTTCAGGATGTACCCTGAATCGGGTGTACCGTCTCCATACAAACTTCCTACTGACAAGGGACCCGAAAATAATGCTCACAAGATGTACGCTATCATATTGACTTTTCTCCCGTGAAGTCCTTCGCAATGGCACAGCCTTCGTACTAAATTTTTAATTTGAATGAATGCATGTGTAATATGAGAATTGAGGACCTAAGACAATCGCAATCTAACAACACAAGATTGGCATGAACAGAGCTCGATATGCTCTTCCTGCGGAAGAATTTTGGCCGGATAAGCAGATCCGAGTTGAGTTTAACTTTGGAAAGCAGCTTTGCACTTTCGAATTCCTTGTACGGAAAGTTCTTTGCTATCAAATCCTACTCATTCAGGGCTTCAAAAGTCCATATTCACAATTGATCCAACAACTGATGATAAGCAATTCAAATAAAAGTCGATAACGTTTTGACCAAAAAAGAAAAAAAAAAAAGGTTGGTGACCTGACATAAATGAGTAACTTCATCAAGAGAAAGTTGATAGCTAACTCAAATTAAGGTGGGGCACTTTTTATATAAGAGCCGACGATAATCACGCGTCACTTCTTTCGTAAATTTGACGTTTTGAAATTTATGACATTTCTAGAAATTTACTTATAGAAAACTTTTTTTCCCGCCTTTTGCTTTCCAAATGGAATGCTTGAATTCCGCTTACTCAGACCGCATATTTTATACTCCCTGTAACAGAGTCTCGATATCATTATTTCTTAAATATCGGTGTTTTTATTAATTTATTAATGTGATATTTTTAGTGACTGTGGAGAATTCGTGCGGTCCTTGCTTGAGCCGATTGCAGCTACAATCCCTAAAGCGTGCAGAAGGGCCGCCAGGCCCGTGCCATGTAAGTCCAAAACAAGAAAAAGAGAAAAAAAGAGAAGAAAAAAAAAAGAAGATCCCGCGTCATACTTTGCTCATGTAAATTCACATGACTGAT
Organism: Eucalyptus tenuipes; assembly: GCA_014182365.1. NCBI lineage: Eukaryota > Viridiplantae > Streptophyta > Magnoliopsida > Myrtales > Myrtaceae > Eucalyptus > Eucalyptus tenuipes. The sequence goes on along the minus strand of CM024538.1, from coordinate 20,985,051 downwards.
AGATCATATGGTCCCTTTGTGCTACAAAAGCTCTTGGCATGTACTCCCCACAAATTAATTTTTATATTTCTAAAGAAAAAGCTCGATAATTTGACGCAACATTAGTTTAATTCACTCGGTACTATATTTCACGTTCCGGCCAGGTTGTCATATTGTCTTTTCCCTCCCATCTCTTTCAAATGCCTAAAGGGAAGTCATTATCTAATAAAGAAGAAGCACCAAATTCTCTTTAGTTGAGACATTGAGGCAGCTGAGACATTGTGGCATTAGATTACCTAGTCCCCCCCCTTCAAATGTCTGTGGTCCATCAAAGCGAGTCACATCTTGGGTAATTGCCGAGAAGAGAACTTCACAAATTTATGGTTGTGGAGGCGAGTGGCTCCCTGGACTTATGCTGAGGACAAGAGAGCATGTTCGTCGAAACGCCGGAGATGGCCTGACGACCTTGTGCAAGGGCTGGTGATCCAAGTCACCGTCTGTCAACACGCGGTCAATGACAGTGCTAGACCTTGCTCTTGCTCGGAGTCTTGCATTGCCGGACAACCCCCTTTGCGAGACAGGTGAAGTCGATGTCGATGCCTCAATATGTCTCAGCCGTTGATAAATCTCTATTTACTTAATTCGCGATTTAAATTTATTTATATACGAGAAGGAGTATCGTGCAGGATAAACAATCCAGAAGATCCATGTCTAGATTGCCTCCTCCAAACACCCCCTTCCCAATCTAGGAACTGAAGTGTCAGAGCTAACCCTTGCCTTGAATAGGAACTTCATCAAGAAAAGAATTATTTATGAATACGGAAATAATAAAGATGGCTTAGCTGCTAAGACCATACCGAAGTAATAATATCACATAGCATCTATACTAATTATATAATTTTGCTACCATACACCTAACGCGTTACATTAACGTCGAATTAAACTTTTGGTCGATTTATTTTTTCTATTTCTCGCTTTTGAATTAGAAAAGTTCCATCACTCATTTATCACAGCTAGTGCAGCATCATGGCAAGACATTTTCCTTGGCATGCATGATAAAAGCTTAGGCAGAAGGATCAGAGACCGACGAATATTCCTGTTGCAATTTGCATAAAGATATCAATTTCGGTCTTTTCTTTACACATTGTATGACAATGAACAAAGAGATAAATAAATATACTTGATGACGCGGCCAGGTCAAAAGTCAATAATAATGATTATCAACGTCTTATTGGCAGAGAAAATATTAGGTACGCCTCGTGCTCCAACGTGATAAATAATAAGTCATCTTAAATTGCGCCACGTGTCCAACGTGGTATGGCAGGACACTGACTGCTACTTAGGTTGTACTATGTTTCGGAAAGAGTTAAAGAAACTCAAGTTTATTTTATTACAACATGCTTATTAAATAATTTAATTGGGAAGGAAAGCATCGCGTGAAGTCCAATACTTTATGTGAATATCTATTCAATTAGGTGTGGCTCTCAAAATAAATAAATAAAAAACGCGCTAGATGCTGCTGCCAGTTTTCCATATGACTTGTCATGTTAAATAACCAAAGTTCATTTTTGGTGAAACTATAAAAGAAAGTAAATAAATAACGTGCTAATTTTGGTTATGACTTTGTATGTAAAGTAACAAAAGTTCATTTATAGCACGGTAGGAAAAAAAAAAAGTAAATAAATCCTCCATACTAGTTATATATGTACAGGTTGCATCATGAACCGATTAAGTAAAGATTATTGGTACAAGCGAAAAAAACCCCACTATTTAAAAGCCTATGAATCATTTTGCAGGCATCATGAACTATTAAATAAAGATTATTAATAATGTACAGGTTGCATCAACTCGAAGCAATTTATATGCTGTTGATAGGATTTGAATGAACAATCTTCAACTTTTGGACTCAAAATTTCGTGATGCTTCCTTCTTAAAAAAATTATGAAAAAGATAAAGAAGCAAAATTTTAAGCTGTTATGTAGATGGTAAACGCCACCACACGGCACCACCACAAATTTTTCTTTTTTAATTTTCAATTAAAAAATCATATATGGAGTACCAAACCCCTTTTTTATTTGCAATGATGTATGTAATATTTAATTCTTTTAAGCAAGATGTGTGGTTTATATTTGCATGAACTGGGAGAACGGCTTTCCAAGAAGTAGAGTCTTAACAATATCATCACTTTACAAGTTGAACAACATGTATCGATGTACGTTAACAAAACTTATCAATATACTTATAAATATTTTAAAGCACTTTCCGACGAGATTCACTTAATAAGGGAAAAGCTTTATCTTCTGTTTTTGTATTTTCACATATTTTCTAATTAAGTCTACAAACGTTTAATTTGTCTGATCAAGTCTTTTTACTTTCACGGGCTTTGAAATCCGATTAATCCAACTAGCGTGGCCATAGGATAATCTCATAGCATCACATTGGTAAGATTTTCTCAATGTAGAAGTTTATGTGCCGTCATGATATGACATTTCATACATTCGATAATATTTTTCTATAGATGTCCACATGGACCTTATACGATTACTCGCCTCACCATTTGGTCTCCTCTAGCAACCACGTGTTTAATTCGTTTAATTCGATTTGATTGAATTTGGTTTCGGCTAGATTTTATCAGAAAATTTGTGAAAGTAGAAGAACTCAGTTGGACAAATTAAGCGTACAAATATTTTATCAGAAACAAAGTAAAAATACGTAGACGAAATATAGAAATTTCCGCATTTAATAGCCGCAAAAAGTAAAGACGACCTTTCTTAGGGCAGGCCCTCTCAATCCTTATTTTCCTTTTATTTTCGTTTTTCGTGGGCCCACCTCGTCACCGTTGAGATCTGAGGGAGTCAAGGCCTGTTGAAAGTCAATAGATCGGACGCTCCTCCATAAAAGATTGGACCCAAAGGATGTTACTTTCACCTCGCAGCTCGAAGCTTGCCTCCGACTCATCATGACCACTTTGCGTCCGCACAAATCAAAGCCGCCCAAACCTTAAACTTACCTATTAATTTCAACAATGATTATTACATACATTGACTATATATTCATCACCATTTTGCCCTCATCATACTTAAGAAGAAATTATCATGTAACCATCATCATTTTCTAACATGAGTTATGAAATTAGACTTTTTATTGTCGAGGCCCTCGAAATACTTAGTAAGTATACTTAATTAGAAAATACACGAATCGTTGTTTAAAAAAAATAATGGGTAGATTACGTTTTCATAACGGAGGGTGGCAATTCTTGTAACATCAATGTATCTGTATTGATTATTGTGATATCCGTTCATATATTTTGATGCGAGTATAATGACAAGTCAAAACGTTATGAGTTATCATCGTCTTGAGCTAGCCATGTCATAACACATTAAGTTCAAGTTTCTTTCAAAATTGCATGTTATTTTATCCATCCCTAATTCGAAAAGTGAATCGAGATTTTCTTTTTGCTTTCTCATAAAAATTGACAAAAGGAATTGCATTTGACTTATCAGTTGACATTATTTTAGCATATATTTAGCATTTTGAGGAGAAGCTCGATTTACGATTTTTAAAAAATCAAAAGAAAAAAAAAATCATGGAATAAAATCAATCTAGACATAAGTAGGTAATATGTTTGTGAATACTAGCTGACTCGTACAACTCATCGGTTACCTTACAAAGCGGTCAGAATCACGAGATAGGGGTTTTCACGGTTAGAGTACCGATCAATTACCTTACAAAGCGATCAGAATCATGAGATATGGGTTTTCACGATTGGAGTACCGAACAAGGTCCACATTTTAACGCGTCAATGAACTCCAAGCTCTTGAGAACCAGGGCGGACCGGGGAGTACATATTATCAAATATTAAGAGAAATTGTAAAAATAGGGAAAAAACAAAGAAAATTAAAGTAAAGGAAGAAATATTAAAACCCGTAGTCGCAAGAAACAACCAGCCGAACCCACAGAGGACACGTGTCTCCATCTTTTGGTACGCCGGGAGGTGGCTTTTCCACTTACACGTCACCCATCTTCTTTTTGGCCGTCCCCCCACCCATCCCCATCATCATTATTCCCAAGCTGAAACCATTGAAGTCTCCAACTTCACCGCTTTTTCTTTGCACTTTCTCTCCCTTTACGCAAGGATTTTGTCAATTAATATCGACATTAACTATATAATCAAAGATTTTATCATTTTCGAATGCACCATCTTTCTTATATTGAGTATATACATTGCAATATAAACCAATTTTTTTTTAATTAAACATAGTCGATAAATTGCGTGCAAAGAATTTTAAATCGAAAATGGTGACAGCAATTAAAATCAAAACTCAATAAGTATATGAAACTTATATGGTATTTTGTAGATGTTTATATTGTGGAAACTATGTCCCCATTCAGCCATACGATGATAGGAGAAAGCGATCCATAACGCTCTTTGAGGCTCTCGAGATAATTTCCACCTGGAGATGATTAAAAACTAATGAACAGCATCAGCTTTTGACAAAGAGAGGGAAAGGAAGGAAGGAACAGCTGTTTTTTGACGATGTAGCAAGTGAAACCTGCCCAGATCGAGAGAATCCATGCTCACCTGCACCAAATACAATCTCCTCGCCTTCATTTCTTTTTATTTACACTTCTTGCTCTGTACTCCTGAGGAGTTTTGATGACCCAGGAAGAGACTGCTCGAAGTGCTGCACATGGCACCCAACCGATGCGGCGCAATATCTGTTGCTATTAGTCAGTCCTAGTAGGGGTGTGAATCAGTTCGGTTAGAATTTTCCATTCAATAGGAGTGTTAGCGATTCGATTCAGCTTGAATTGGAAATCGGTCTTGAATTGAACTAAACCATTTGGGTGTACATTATCTTTGAATCGAACTATGCCCCGAATTGCATACTCGGATTGGTTCGGTTTTGGTTTTTGGGTTGTCTTTTTGAAACATTAAAAAGATGTTTAGTATAAAATAAGAGAGGTTGTGTATATTGTAATATTAAGATGAGAGGCAATTTTTAGCTCGATTAACCGAACTAAACTAAATCGAAATTATCTGAGCCAGAATAAAAAACAGTTATATTTCATTATCCGAACCGACACTCGATCAAACAAAAAATGTACGAAAATTCAATTCGGATCAATCTTGATTTTAGTTCAGTTTTTCGATTTGGTTCAGATGCCCAATTTTTTTCTTGAGAATCTAAAAATCCAAATTTTCATGTCCTCTTCTCTATTCCCAAAAGTCTCTTTTTCTGACACTCCTACTCTCTCTGATTTACTCGTGCCAATAGAACGCTAAGGTTCTAGTTTATTTATCTGTTGCCCCTGTTTTCTTTCATACTAGTTTTTTTTTTTTTTTTTTGAAACAAATTTCATACTAGTTCAACAGTGGTCGATTCTTTTTAAATATTGACAGATAGGATTATTTATAAATTAGGTTAATATTACAAAATCTTAAATTAATATATCAATAACAAATTTACCAACAAAAATCTCAAATTAGAATATTTGTGATAATTTTTCCTCTATTAATTTCTGTTAGATTAAATTAGTATTGCGAAAAACTCTCAAACTTGTACACTCATGATAAATGGACGATAATACCCCAAATTGGTACACTCATCAATTATCACGTTTCATCCAACTTAGCAATATAATGATAAAATTTAATGGAAATTAATATAGGGTGAATTTATCATAGTTTGAAATTTTTTTGTGTATTAGTCCTTCATAAATTGTTCCCAATTCATGATTTTGCTATAAACCAATTAGTACTCTTGTGAAAACATTTGATAGATACTGTTATGTGGACACTAGCAATCTTACGTGGCACGACGCTAACGTTGATATTTTTAATATGGTTTTGTTCTTTTAAATTCTTTACTCTCTTTTCTTGTTTGGACTAAAGTTCATAAGGCACCGTGGCGCTCACCCAAACTTAGTGAGAACCATGACACCCTTGCCCAATCTAGATGAGGCCGCAACGCCCAAAACCAACGAGGGTGTGCGACGCTCACCCAAAGCTGGCATGGGTCGGCCAACGACCTTTGCCAACCCTCAATTTTAAATAAAAAAAATGAAGAAAAAAATTATTAAAAATTAAAAAAAATGACAAATTAAAAAAAAAAATCTACATTGATATCGATAATATCACGTGGGACAGTCAGTATCAACATAAGTAATTCTAGTCTAAATTAAGTGGATCGACTCAATTGACAAAATATGAATAGGTTTAAAATTAAAGTGACACAACTAAAAATTTAAAATTAAATCGATATAGTTGCATTAAATTTGTGCACTTTTTTGGTTATTTCTCCCGTTCGTCCTGGTGTCCCATCTCAATATGAACTTCCTACTGACAAGGGAACCGAAAATAATGTTCCCAAGGTGTACGTTGTCGTATTGACTTTTCTTCCTTAAGTCCCTCTGCAAGGGCAGCCTCGTTCTAGTTGAATGAATGCATCTTCAATTATGAGAATTGAAGACCCCGACGCAATCACATTCTGATCAGGTGGTTAAAACACGCCTGGTAATCATTCTATTTTTAAAAATAATTTTTGTTTAAAAATGATTTTTTTTATTCTATTCCATTGAATAATTTTTGAAAGCTTTTGGTAATTGTTCAAAATTTTTATTCCCTAAATAGAAATGTCTTTAGTATAATTCTTAAATTTTTTGTTTCTTTTAATTAGTACTTTTATTATATCTTTCTTATTTTTTCTCTTTTTTCTTTTTCTCTCTTCTCCTTCCTCCTTCTACCGTGGCCGGTGACTAGCTAGGTGAGGTCTAGTGAGCTCGTCAGAGCCTCACTCGTTGGCACGAGGTCGGGCCTCGCCTGGCCAGTTGGGCCTGGCAAGCCTCGCCCTTGCCCAGATCTGGCAAGGTTGAGCCTCGCAGTGGCCAGGTGAGACTCCAGCGAGCTCGTCGAACCTTGCCCAACTAGTTGCCGGAGATCGTCAATGGTTGTGGCAGTGGCCAGCAACAGCCGATGATCGGCTGGGAGGAAGAACAAGAAGAAAAAGAAGAGAGAAGGAGAAAAGAAAAAATTAGACTTGAATTTAAGAATTGTTCTTGGGAATAAAAAAATAACTTTTTTTTTTTTACTTCTTGATTTAGTTCCAAATTTATTCCTTGGAACAAAAAATGGATTTTTGTTCCCGGGAACAAAAAAATTATTAAACGAATCTCTATTCTTTTTTTTTTGTTTCGAAAATAAAAGAATAGAATTAGTTATTCTCAAGAGTATTACCAAATAGGCCTTTATTCATACCAGACAATATGTACTCGCTGTAACAAAGTCTCGTCTTTGAGTTAGAATATCATTATTTATTGAATATTGGGGTTTCCGTGAGTTTATTAATGCGATTTTTTGCAATGACTGCGTGGAGAATTAACGCCGTTCTTAATTGCACCGATCGTAGCTATACTCCCCTAAGGGCGCAAAAAGGCTGCCGGCCTTGTATCAATTAAGTGTTAAAAAAAAATAAGAAAGATGAAATCCGGTGTCATACTTTTGCTCATGTAAAGTCACGTACAATGATTTATTATATAGGTCCCTTCTTCTATGAATGTGCTACAAGAAGCTCTTGGGATATATTCCCCACAAAATCAATTTATATATTCTAAAGAGGAAGCTTGATACTTTAGTTGCAACATTAATTTGATTCCTCAGTACGACTATTCACGTTCCGGCCAGGTTGTCATATATAGTCTTTTCCCTCCTATCCCTTCCTATTGGCTAAAGGAAGTCATTATGCAATAAAGAAGAAGCACCTTAATTCTCTTCATTTGAGACATCGGTGCTACCGAGAGATTGTTGTATAGCTTACCCTCTTCCCCCTCAATGTCTATTGTTTATCAAAGTGAGTCACATGCGAGTCACAGGAACTTGCGGGGAATAGAACTTCAGATTTGACATACTTATGTTTGTGGAGGCATATGGGTCCCTAGACTTATGCTAAGGACAAGAGAGAACACGGTCGTTGAACCATCGGAGGTGGCCCGTAGGGAAGGCATGGCCAACGCCCTCATGCAAGGGTCGGCAGTCCCAACCACCGAATGGTGTGCATCACGCACCCAGTAGATAGGCAAAGATCCCGTGTCTCATATGTTGCTCCTCTCGATATTGAGACATCAAAAAGAGTACCGTGCCGGGTGGAGGATCCATGTCTAGGTTATCTATTGCTCTCTCTTGCCAATACGTAGGAATTGACATTCAGGGCTAACTATTCGATAATCAATCACATATTTTCGTTTATTAAACTTTTTGATTAGGAGTTTCATCATGAAATACAATTATTCAAGAATTCGAAAACAATAGAATAGCTGTTGAGACTTTAGCAAATAATAATATCACATTGCATTTACATTTACTATTTAGTTTTGCTACCAATGTGTTGCATTTACATCGGACTAAACTTTTCATTGATTTTTTTTTTCCTATTTTTCCCTTTTGAATTAGAATAGTTTCATTACTCATTCATCACAGCTAATGCAGCATCTTCGCAACACATTTTCTTTAGCATGCATGAAAAAGCACAGGCAGAAGGATCAGAGATCGATGAAGGTTTCTGTTGCAAATTGCAAAAAGATATCAATTTTTGTTTTCTTTACACATTGTGTGACAACCAACAAAGAGATAAATAAATATACCTAACTTCCCATCAATGGCGATGATTGTCAATATCTTATGGATATAGCAGGACACCTTGGCTATCGTGATACTACGTTTGAAAATAGATAAAGATGCTCATATTTATATAATTACAACTTGTTTATTAAATTATTTGCCTGCACTCGTTCGTTGGATGATTAAAAAAATGGCTTCGTCGATATTTAATTGGGAGGGAAAGCATCACTTAAATCCAATATTTTATGTGAATTTCTAGTGAATTAGGTGGGGCTCTCAAGGTTAAAAAACGTGCTAGATGATTTGGCTAGTTTTCCGCTTGACTTTGCACGTTAAGAAACGAAAGTTCATTTCTGATGAAGCTACAAAAGAAAGTAAATAAATAATCCATCAAACACCTAACTAGTTAAAGAAGCCAACATACAGTACCACCACCCATTTAAAAAAAAAATCATATGTTGAGTACCAAACCCATTTTTTATTTGCAATGATGTAATTTGTGAGTTTTTTCTGACAAATGCGTATTTTATTATTTGCATCAACTGAATCTGTCTGATTGAACCCTTCTGCTTTCAAAAGCTTTCCAATCCAGTTGGCGTAGCCGTAGGACGACCTCGTAGCATGATCTAGATAAGATTGCTTCGGTGCAGAAGTTTATGTGCCAGCATGATTCGACGTTGCTTACATTTGCTTGATTTTTCCACACACGTCCACATAGACCGCATAAATTTTTTGCATCATCCTTTGGCATCCTCCGATGACCATGTTTTTAACTCAATTTGGTCGAATTTGGTATTGTCGGATTTTATAAAAAAAAAATCAGCAAAGTCAGAAGAGTTCGATTAGACAAATTAAATGTATGAATATTTTATCAAAAACAAAGAAAAAAATGTGTAGATGAAAAAGTTGAAATTTCCTAATTTTAAACCACAAAAAGTGAGGTGATCAAATCCCAGCTATAACCAACTCTTCCCACATGGGAAGGAGACGTGGGGGGTTCGAACTCTCACATTTTCAGGAGGGCTGGGGTGGGGATAATTTGCCTTCAAGTGTGGATCTTGATCCCCACGCCTTATAAGGAGGAATAACAAAAAGTTGAGAGTGAGAGTTAAATAGACCGACCAAAAAGAAAAAATCCCAGCTACCAACTATCGAGGGTCAAACGGCCAATGCTAGACCTTGCTCTTGCAAAGAACCTTACATTGCCAGACGGCCCCCCTTGTGAGACAGGTAGAGATTCCTTATCCCATACGTTGGGTTGCTCCTCTTGGTGTTGACGCTCAATAAGTCTCAATCGTTGATAAAATCCCAGTTTTCTTAATTCACAATTAAAATTTATTGAGACATTAAGGGGAGAACCTTGCATTGCAAAGCGAAGGATCTATGTCCAAGTCCTCTCTCTCCCCCTCTCGCTCCCTTCCTCCTCGATATCTAGGAATTGATGTATCAGGGCTAACTCTCGCGAGAAGATTCAATAATCAATCATAAATTTTCATTTATTACACTTTTTGAATATGAGCTTAGTCAGCAAATATAATTATTCATAAATACGAAAACAACAAGATAGCTGCCAACCCATACCAAAATAGTAATATCTTAAGATATTTACATTGACTATATGGTTTTGCTACTACGTACCGACCTGTTACATCTGCTAAATATTTTCTTTAGCATGATAGATAATGCATGGGCATAAGGATCAGAGGTCGATGAATATTCCTATTGCAATTTGCATAAATAATAATATATCAATTTCGGTTTTCTTTTTTACACATTGAATGACGAAGTGATAAATAAATGTACTTGATTCATAACTTCACATCAATGGCACAGCAGCGAAGCCAAAAGTAAATAAGAATGATTATCAACATCTTATTCCCATAGCAGGACACTGACTGCTACTAGTACTTGGCCGTTGGGATACTGAGGGCCTGCATGTTTGTGTTCATTTTTTTTGTTTATGAACAAAAATTCTATTTTTTGTTTGGAAAAACAAAAAAAAAACAGAAACACATTTATTTACATTTTTGTTCCAAATCTATTTTTTTACTCCCGGAAACAAATTTGGAACAGAAATAAGAGACAAGAAAAAATTATTTCTTGTTTCTAGAATACTTTCAAAAAAACAAATTTTCTCTCTCTTCTATTTTGCTTCTCTTTCTTTCTTGTTCTTTTCTTCTTCTTTTTTCTTTGGCCGGTAAAGGCCGGCGACCGGCCGTTGAGGGCGGCAACCTCGCCGGAGTGTCGCCGATCCCTAGCGAGGTCGAGCATCGCGCCGGCCGGCGAGGCTCGGCCTCGCCTTGGTTGGGCGAGCTCGGGCTCGCCGCATCCGGCCTCGCTTAGGGGGGTTGGCGAGCCTTGCCGTGGTTGGGCGAGGCCGTCGGCCATGGCCGCGGCCGGCGACGGGCCACAAGGAAGAAAAAAAAAGAAAAAAGAAAGAAAAATTAAAAAATTATAAGAAACAAAAAAAGAACACAAATTTACCAAACATGTTTATGTTCTTTTTTTTATTTAGGAACAAGTTTACCAAACGCGTTTTTGATTAAGTCAAAAATTGTTCCGCGAAACAGAAATAATTTTTCCCTCAAACAATTTTGAATAGTAAACGTTACCAAACGCATCCTAACACTCCGTTTCGAAAAGAGCTAAAAACAATGCTCAAATTTATTTTATTACGATGCATTTATTAAATTATTTGCCTGTGCACCTTCGTTCGTTGGGTGGTAAATAAAAAATGGCTTCGTCAAGATTTAATTGTGAGGGAAAACATCGCTTAAACCCAATATTTTATGGGAATTTCTAGTGAATTAGGCGGGGCTCTCGAAGTATAAAATGCGCTAGATGATTCGGCTAGTTTTTCCCATGACTTTCGCACGTTGAGCAACGAAAGTTCATTTCTCGTGAAGCTACAAAACAAAGTAAATACAAAATCCATCAAACGCGTTACTATTTAATTCCCACTGCAGTTAAAACTGCCAATTGATGTGCCAGTTTTCACAATGTCTCTGCACGTAAAGTAACAACAGTTCATTCATGGTAAGGTAGGGAAGAAAAAGGTAAATAAATCCTTCATACTAGTCACATTTATGCGTTACATATATAACTAGCTATTTAAAGGGCCATTAATCATTTTGCAGACACCGTGAACCGCTTAAGTGTAGATTATCAACAATGTGCATGTTACAGTGACTCAACGCAATTTGAGTGTGGTTGATAGGATTTGAAGAGGCGATATTCAATTCCGAGTTGAAAATTTTGTGACGCCTCAGCCTTCTTCAAAAATTACGAAAAAGTTAAAGAAGCCAAATTTCAAAAAATTATGGAGATGCTCAACGCCACCACACAGGACCACCTCACATTTTTTTTTTTTAAATTTTCAATTGAAAAATCAAATATTGAGTACCAAACCCCTTTGTTTTTTGCAATTATTAATGTAATTTTCAAATTTTTTTAGCCAGATGCATTGACTGCGTGGATGACTTTCTTAGAAGTAAAGTCTTCATGCGCTTTAATTTGTTCGATCTAACCATTTTGCTTTCACAAGCTTTCTAATCAAGCCTCTATGGCACCAAATCCAGCCAATCCGGCTAGCATGGCCGTAGGAAGACCTCGTAGCATAACATGGGTAAGATTTCTTCGATATAGAAGTTCATGCGTCATCGTGATCCGTTAATAATATTCGCTAAATTTTTTCACACGTATCATCATTTGGCCTCCTCCGATAGTCATGTTTTTAACTCAATTTGGTCAAATTAGTACTGGCTGGATAATATTTAACTAGAGATTTTGTGGAAGTAGAAGAATTCGATTAGACAAAATATACATATTTTATCAGAAATTAAGTAAAATTGCCTAGACGAAAAGTAGAAATTTCCACATTTAAAAGCCGCAAAAAGTGGGAGGGGCTCAAATCCCTATTCCCAATTAAGGACAACCTTCTCGGGGGAGGCCCTCGCTCCTTATCTTCCTTTTATTTTCGATTTTATAGCAAAGTTGCTGGGGATTCGCCAATCACCTGGGGCCCACCTCGTCGCCGTTGAGATCTGAGGGAGTCAATGCCTGTTCAAAGTCAACAGATCGAACGCTCCCCAATGAAAGATTGAACCCAAAGAATGTACTTTCACCTCAAAGCACGAAGCTTGCCTACTCATCATGCCCACTTTGCGTCCGCACAAATCAAAGCCGCCTACAGCTCAACTTAGTAATATATTTGTAATATATATATTATTACAATCATTATTACATTGACTATACTCATCACCACTTTCCCCACATCATCCTTAAGAAGAAATTATCATATAACCATCATCATTTTCCAACATTTGATATTGATTTAGACTTTCTATTGTCAAGGGCCCTCGAAATACTTATTAAATATATTTAATTAGAAAGTTTAATGTTGTTTGAAAAAAATAATAGAGTAGATTATGTTTTCAAGGTAATAATACAAAAGAAAACCTTAAATTAGTATATTTATAACAAATTTACCTCGAATTAACTTTTTAGCCATCAAAAATCCTAAACTAGTACATATATGATAACTTTAACCCAAATTAATCTTTTTACCATAAAAAACCCAAAACTAGTATATTTGTAATAAATTTATATTCCTTTTGTTTTCCGTTAATTAAATTGTACTGGTACTAAGGAAAATCATAAATATTACACTTGTGATAAATGGAAGGTAAAATACCAAACTATCTGTTAACTGCCATATGTCATCCAACTCAATAATTTGACAAAAAATTTTGACTTAAACTAATAGATGGTTAATTTATTGTAAGTGTACTAGCTTAGAGTTTTTTGTTGTTGTTAAATTAGTTTGAAAGAAATTTGTCATAAGTGTGCTAATTTTGCATTTTTAGTGGTATTAACCCTTTGTTTTCATGGTGGGGGTGGTAATTCTCGTTGCATTAATGTATATGTATTGGTTATCGGTATCTCTATCCATATATTTCGTCACAATTAGAATTATAAGTCGAAACGTTCCGATTCATCCTAGTCGCATCAAGTTTGATTTTTTTTCAACAATTTGATAATGTGCTCGTCATGTCCTCATGTTGCGTTGAGAACTACATGTTTTTTTTTTTTTTTTTTATCTAGATTACTTGTCGTCCCTAATTCAAAAGGTTAAACTAAGATTTTCTTTTTGCTTTCTAGTCAAAATTGATGAAAATGATTACATTCGACTAATCTGTCGACATTAGCATAGGATATGCTTAGTATTTTGTGGAAAAGTTTGATTTATGACTTTCGAAAAATCAGAGAAAGAAGTCATAAATTAAAATCAGTCTAGATATAAGTAGATAATATTGTTTATGAATATTAGCTGACTTGTACAACCCATTGGTTACTTACTAAGCGATTAGAATCACGAGACATGGACCTTGGCAATTAGAATACCAAACAAGGTTCGCATTTTTTTGTAGCGCTAATCACATGGCTATAATGCGTTCATGAACTCCAAGCTCTTGCGAACTAGATAAACCCAGAGTAGACCCATCAAAATGAGCTTAATCTATATATGTATTAAATGTGTTGGTTATATTAAGTAAATTGATCATAAATGAGTTTAAATATAATATATATGTTAAATGAGTCATAAATGTATTGTGAACGGATGTATAATTTACTTAGATCCAACCTATAGATACACTCTCTTCATTCTACTTTACCCTCATCTACTTGCTCACTCCGTAATCTCACTTTAGAGTTTTGTAAATTGAATTAAATATGAAAGCATTTTCAATAATATAGGTTGGGTATGTGTTATGTATGGGTCATGTATGATTCATTACATTTGTATGGCGTGAAAATTGATCAACATGGGTTAAATAAGAATATTTGGATCAGTAATCTATATGTTTGATGGGTTTAATTGGGAGATATAATATAAAAAAATAAGAAACATTGTAAAATAGGAGGAATGGGGAAAAAAAGGGGAAAAAGAAAAGACAAAAAAGAGGAACAGGTAACCCTTATAAAGCCCGAAGTCGCGAGAAACAACCTCGGCTAGAAGACGAAGTCGCCAAGGACACGTGTCACAACCTTTTGGTACGCCGGGTCGCTTTTTCACGTACACGTCACCATCTTCTCTTTGGCCATCCGCCACCCACCCCCATCCCTCAACCCCATCATCACTCCCCCTCCAAGCCGAAGCCAATGAAAATCTCCTCCCTTCTTCACCGCTCTCCCCTTTACACTTTCTTCAACAGAGGATCTTGTCAATTGATATCTCACGTTAACCATAAAAATAAAAGATTTCACCGTTTCCAAAGGGCAATTCGGACCCGCCAAAGCCTCGAACTCGATTGGTTCGCGAAACTTTTTATGGTATTTCGATGAATTTTCAGATAGCCGAATCCGTGTCTGTTATAGTGGATGGAAAAAAGAATCCCCAGATACTCTGTTAATGCCATGAAAAGAATTCCCACTTGAAGGGGTGATTAAGATCTAATCAGCATCAGCTTTTGCCAGAGAGAGAGAGAGAGAGAGAGAAGAGGAAAGAGAGGAACAGCTGTTTTGAAGAGGGTAGCAAGTGAAACCTGGGTCCCAGCCTCCCAGGTTGAGAGAGAATCCATGATCACCTGCACCGGATACAATCTCCTCACCTTCGTTTCTTAAATTTTTTTCGACACTTTCTGGCTCTGTTTTCGAGGAGTCTGATGATCCAGGAAGAGGCTGCTCCAAGTGTGGCCCCGCGCCCAACCGATGCAGTGCATATCTGTTGCGACCTAGTCAGTCGGGACATGTCTGTTTGTTCGTTTCTTGAGAATATGAAAATGCTAAAAACAAAAGAGGAAGAGAGGGTAATTTTGGGTCCTCTTCCCGAAGTCTCTTTCCCGACACTTCTGCTCTCTCTCTCTCCAGCTCTGATCCTTCTGCATATTCCACTTCGGTGGGACAAAATTTGAGCGCCTGCCCTTTTTGAGTTCTATCTCTTTCTCGTGAGCTTTCTGCTGCTTCTTCCTCCTCCTCCTTTGGATGCTTATCTTGAGCAGCTGGTGCTAAAGGAAGCTTCTTTGCGTTTCGTTTGCTGAAAAGGTCGAGCCTTTGCTTACACGAACGTAACTGGGTTAAATTCTTTTTTGTACTTTCTCTGTTAGTTCTTCTCTGTTCTTCCACCTTTCGAAATATCTCGGCTAAAAAATCTCGCTAAATTGAAGGGACGGTCGTTTCCGTTAAGAAATTCCAATGGGAATCACGCGAATCTCGAAAAATCTGATGCCCGGTTTTTGGGTTGGTTCATCTTCTGAATTCTCATGATCACGGGTGATGGTTTTATTTTATTTTTTGCTGTGAGAATGCGAATTTTTGAGAGAATTTGAAGCTCTGTTTTTTCATCTGTACTGCTGAAGCCTCCCTCTCAAATTCTTACGGTTATTTTTTTCTTTGTTTTCTGGTGGCCGTTCATTTCATTTTTGTTTGTATGTTCTGCTTGTATCTTCATAGTTTTTTATCTTTATATTTTAATTTTGCAGTTGATAGGAACGTCGAAGAGGACCACTCAACAACAACACCCTATCGAGGTGTCTACAGGGAATAGGATGGCTGTGGCTGAAAGCTACGCCTTTGGAAATTTTCTGGAGAGACCCATGAAGGCATTTGTACTGATCATGAGAAATTAGTTGGGCTCAAGAACAGAAAAGAAGAAGAAGAAAAGATCTGGCGGGAGTTTCATTCACGTGATTATGGTGAAAAAAGTTGAGGGTTGACAGTCCATGACATCATCGGTGAAGCTATCATCGTTCTCTTTGGGTCCTCGCGTTCCTCTGTTTTTATAGATAATTGGAAGAAAATGGAAGCTCAGTCGAATCAGAAGGCAATTGAGAGAGTGGTTTCGCAGAAAGCTCTGCAGATGGGGAGCTCATTTCCATGCCAGGTCTGTGTGGTGGGTTTTCTCTGCGGAGTGTGTCTCACCACTCTGTTTCTGGCTGCTTTCACTTCTTTCGGAGCGTTTGGGTTCAGTAGAGTCTCCTTGCCTACGATTTCAATGGGGATCTCCCAGGCGAATTCAAGCTCAAACATCATCAGTGAGTCTTGAATTGTATCTTTTTTCGTTATTTGCTTCTTTGTTCACACGCGTTGATGATTAATCGTCATCGATCATATGTGATACAACGTTGATTATCTGACTTTTGAGATAAACTACAGAGGATGAAGTCGTGAAAATTTCATGTGTTTCGGGAAATTTCTGCAACATTGTAGTTTATTTCTTCCTTTTAAGGGAAAGAGTACAGAAGCAAAGTTATTGGTGCATATATGGCAGTTAAAGATAGCCTTCTTTGCGGTACTCATATATATCTGAAAATTCCATTTTTTCAGGGAAATTGTTGACATAGAAGAAAGATTAAGGTGGAGAACAGATGAAAAGTCATAATTGGGAATGATGGAATGGTGTAGATGAAGCAACTTGAACCTTTTAGCTTTGCTTGTTCAAGTCATTTTTTTGATTCACCTTTGACTTTGACCTGACTGGAGATGCAAAATAACTTGGTATATAAATAATTTAGTTCATGATTCTTCTGAGAGATTTCTGCAGATATTGGATATTGTTCTCTCAACGTTATGCAGACCTTCCACGTTAAAATGTATAATGCAATGAAGCAGGGTAAGTGTGAAGAGAAATGAAGTGAAAGTGATCATTGACTAAATTATAGCTTCCGTGATGGTGTGCTTGAGTTGCTGGCTTAGGATTTCCCTGATAAATTGCAGTAAATCTGCTTATATACTCGCTTGTGCAACGGTGACACCAATTCCATCGATCCAATTCTTTTTTGGGAGCTCAATTAATTCTTTTGACTATTATACATGGCAGATATCTTCACAAGGTCAGATCAAGATTTTGATCTCAAAAGGCCAGAGCGAAATGTCGATTCAGTGCCAAGCAAAGAGCATCAAGAGAACAAGAGAGTCTCTTTGCTTTATTCAGCTTGGAGTGCTTTACTAAAAGAACCAACGGATGGAAGAGAGGAATTGCATAAATTAGGACTAAGCAGATCCGCAGTACCATCTGCTCCTCATTTGGAGGACTGCAAATCAAGCGCTCAAGTAAATAAGCGACTCGACAGCTATGCTGAGAATGAGATATTTCCTCCGTGGACTAGTTGGAAAGGATCATTGGAAATGCATTCGGCATCTATAAATGATGAGCAACTGAAGAAATATAGGCGCCGAGAAATATCTGAAGGTTCTTATCCTCCTTGGGTACGATTCTTCAATTTTTAAATCCTCCGGAGATTTTTCATTGGTACATCATGCAATAGCGATTTGAAGTTGTGCAAAAAGATGACATCTCTTAGCTAATTAGCAAGTGATGTTGACAAAATCATCGTCTTAGGTTACCAAGTTTGCGCCATTTCTTGAATCTGTTGCTTTTTGAGTACAAAATGAATCAGCGTGCTTTGGTAGGGATAATGTATAAAATGTTGGTCTCAGTTTCTCCTGATCTAATTTGGGGGAGCATTTGCAGATCACTGGGTCAGATGAGGAAAACTATCCTCTCACGAGAAAAGGTCAACGTGACTTATGGATCCATCAGCATCCTTCAAACTGCAGTGATCCTAGCGTGAGATTCCTTGTGGCGGACTGGGAAAGATTACCTGGATTTGGTATTGGAGCTCAAATAGCCGGAATGTGCGGGCTTCTTGCCATTGCTCTCCATGAGAAACGGGTTCTCGTCACTAACTACTATAACAGAGCCGACCACGATGGTTGTGAGGGTATGAACTAGTCCTTTCGTGTGGCTAATTGTAGATATTCATAGAACTGCAAGATTTCCCAATTGACAAATCTTAAATCGTCCTTCGCAGGATCAGCGCGCTCAAGCTGGTCATGCTACTTCCTCCCTGAAACATCCCAGGAATGCCGAGACCGTGCACTTGAGCTGATTGGGAGTCATGATGCATGGAAAAGTGGAATTGTCACTGGGAAACAAAATTACAGTTCGAAGCAAATATGGGCTGGGCGAATACCCCGGTAATTTGACTCCGCTTTACCCTTTTTTTTAAGTCAAGCTCATGAGCGATCAGCAGACGTTCGACCTGTTACCCTTTCAATCCGTTTGGCTAAATAAGAATTCTAATTCAGGTTATGGGGGGATCCTTGGACTTACCTGCAGCCGACGACTGAAATAAATGGAAGTTTGATTTCGCGTCACCGCAAAATGGACAGAAGATGGTGGCGAGCACAGGTACAAGGATGCTTTGCTGCATGCATCAAAAGCCTTTTTTAGTTTCCCCAGTTTCGTTATACAAAAGAGAGATAAGAATAAGCAGCGTCACGCGTAAATGATGTTTGCATTCTGCTCCAACATTTATTTAAAGCTCGGTTCTGTGATTCTTTGCGGTGAATACTGATGGTATTTTTCAGGCGGTGCGCTACTTGATGAGGTTTCAAACGGAGTACACATGCGGCCTGATGAATTTGGCGCGCCATGCTGCTTTTGGAGAGGAAGCTGCAGAGATTGTCCTCACAGGTTTACCTGAGAAATGGCCACAGGTTTGTGTTGTTTTTCCAAGTGCTCCTGCCACGGGAAATTGATCATCTTTAACTGGTCAGCTCATGAGAAATCTTCCATTGCAGAACGCCGTGGAGAAGCCTGTGTCGGACATCGAAAAGTTTTTTTGGTCCAATCACAGACCGTGGATTCCTCGGCCACTTCTGAGCATGCATGTGAGGATGGGCGACAAGGCGTGCGAAATGAAGGTGGTTGAGTTCGAAGACTACATGAGCCTGGCCAACCGCATAAGGAAGCGGTTTCCGCACCTTAACAGCATATGGCTTTCCACAGAGATGCAGGTTGATTTCCTATTTCACACGTTCTTCTTTTCTGTGGTCTGATATACTTTCTAGCAACATTCGCGGTTTGCAAGCTGGAACAATGAATTGTGAATTACCTTCGGCATCGAGTATCTTAATGATTGGAATGTACTCGTTGCCTCCAGGAAGTCATCGACAAGTCGAAATCATACGCGAGCTGGAACTTCTACTACACGGATGTGAGGCGACAAGTGGGCAACATCACGATGGCCAAGTACGAGGCGAGCCTCGGGAGAGAGACGAGCACGAACTACCCGCTCGTGAATTTCCTGATGGCGTCGGACGCCGACTTTTTCATTGGAGCGCTGGGTTCGACTTGGTGCTTCCTCATAGACGGCATGCGAAACACTGGAGGGAAGGTAATGGCCGGGTACTTGAGCGTCAACAAAGACCGATTTTGGTAGAACGCATCGAAGCTCCATGCATACGTCGTTGTTGCATGATCACAATTTTGTGCGTTTCTTCTGTATTCATGCATAATGTGTATATATGTATATACTCCTCATGTATCAGTTCAATGTACAGATCAAATAAAGACGGTCAATGCATATCCTCAATGCAGTAATTCATGCAGGTTAACAGAGCACAGGTTTATAAACCCCTTTAAGGTCGGTTTCCCATTTACCCTAAATATGAAGTATAAAAAACGTGAACGAAGCCATGTACTCAGATTGATATGAAGGTCTCATTGGGATGATACCTAACATTAACTAACGTGCAAGCTAGTTAAAGTCGAGGCGAACAGTTCTGTGCAAACAAAATGAATAGATTTAATCGGTTCATGAGATTCAAAATATGTTTCAGAGCTTGTGCTTGTGTCCATGAATAATCGAGAACTAGTAATTAAATATCAAATATCCATTAATGTGCATATCATCAAAATTTTCCCAGTTTCTTTTTCTTCTTCCATCTTTCTTTCTTTTTTAATTTAGCTTTGCATAGATCAAACTAAGTACACATAATCTACTGAAGCCATTCTACTTTCCCACAACGTGATGAAATTTCTAAAGCTTTCTTAATTTTTACTTTTGTTTACTCTGACCCCCATCAACTTGAACTAATATTATTTCTAACACAACATAATTCACTTCTCATGTGACTGAAAGTAGCCTTTCGCAATTATAACCTTAGTATTTTTTCTTCAATTTGACGCGTGCTTCATTATGAAAAAGGCATATCAAGTGATTAATATATTGTTTTAGGTTACATAAATTAGCTTGAAAAATGGATTTATGAAGTAATGTAATAAACTTTATTTCTAAACTCACCCTCCAACTGGATATATTGAATAAGTCAATAAATTGTTAAGTACAATCAGAGACAGTTGTCTCTGTGAAGTCAATCGCGGAATACCGTACAGAATAATAGTGCATCTGTTTGGTGGGTAGGTTCCGATATTTAGTTCAACATTAAGGCAAGATTTTCAATTTTGGTCCCTGAACCTGCGTTGTCTTTCCAATCAAACCCTTTAACTTTTTAATGTTTTTACTTTCTGCTCTTTCTATATGAGTCTGATGACCCGACGAGAGACTGCTCCAAGTGTACAACACAGCCAACAGGTGCAGTGCATGTCTGCTGCCATTAGTCAGTCAAGGCATGTCTGTTTGTTTCTTGAGAATCTGAAAATACACAGAATAAAATAAAAGAGAAAATGTTAGTCTTCTCTGACCAAAGTCTCTCTTTCCTGACACTCCTGCTCGTTCTCATTCATCTGCATATTCTATTTCAGTCTCTTTTAAACATTTTCATCCCCATTATTCCTTTTTGTTTTTGAAGCTTCATGGGACGGATTTGACCGCCTGCCATTTTTGGGTTCTATTTCTTTATTGTGAGCTTTTTCTTCTTTTTGGAATAATAAAGTTTTTATTGGTAGAATTTTTGCTGCATGCAAGTTGGTGGACACATGGAAATTGCATTTATATTGAAAAAGGTTAGTAGAGGTGTTGGAATTTGACGAGGAACAGAAAACTTAGAAGGGAAAGTCAATGGTGGACTTGTTGCTGATGGCTTAGGCACGAATAATAAGCATTTTGTTCTAAAAATTAATTTCTAATTAAAAATTAATTTTTTTATTTCTATTTTCAAATAAATTTTTGAGTAAAAATATATGTTTTTAAAAATTTTCTTTGTAAAATAGAAATTCATTTGATAACGATATAAAATTTCTTCCTCTCAAATGATGGTGGGGGGCGCTCGATATCCGGTGGGAGGCACTTGGCAAGCAATTGGCGGCGGGCGGGCGATGTTTGGCATTTGGTGTCCGGTGTCTAACGTCCGTGTTGGCCAATGTCCGCACATCCGGTGTCCAGCAATTGACGGCCCGCGACCGGCGGCGGGCATCCAGTGTCCCACAAGCGGCGGCAAGCAATGACGAAAGTGAACAACGAGAAGAGTTTTTATTTTTCAATTTTTTTCTAGAAATAGAAAATATAAAAATTTTAACTTCTGATTTTTAGTCCAAATCTATTTTTGAAGTAGAAATTTATTTCAAAAATAGAAAAATAAAATTACTTTATCAAATAGATTTCTGTTCCAAACCTATTTTGAGGAAAAGAAAAATAGAGAAATAAAGAAATGTAATAATTATCATTTGCGCCTTTAGAGCATGAGAAATCAAATTCTACCATGCGTTGGACAAGATTGCCTAGCACTCTCCGTTTACAAGCTGAACTTCTTTGCGGACTTCAAGAGCGGGGTGGCTTTTTTATTTACATTACATACATACATACATACATGTATGTATTTATATATGTGGTACACACTACCAACTAGGTAGAGTTTCATGTAGAGAGAAGAAAAAGACAGAGAGGGCTCTAGTTAAGCTTCTGTGTGTTTGTTCTACTAGTTGTAAGCCTAAGCAAATGGATCTCTCTCATTTTTTGAATTTGTGCTATTACTCCAAATTATCAAGAGTTGATGTTGTTTTCATTCCAACATTTGATATCAAAGCTAATAATGACATCCATCAATTCCATTCAATTACAACTTTTAAAGTTGATAAGAGAAATTTCAATAACTAGTCTGTTGAGATGAAGGTGCCCTTCAAATCGTAGGATTTGTGAAATCAAGTAGAGAAAAGCTACACCAAAGTTACCAGGACTAACGCATTCGATGCCTTAAAGAAGAAGGAGAAAGTTCCATCGGTGGAGTCTCAAAAGTAAAATCATAAAGCATTGTAAAAATCTTTTAAGTGAGAAAACAATATCTGAAAAAGATATCGAGCAGAGACGGCCAAACAGCGTGGGATTTTTTGCAAGAATTCTACAAAGGTGATGATTGTGTAAGATGAGTCTGGCTTTAGCACTTTGAGGTGGTTTCGAGTTTTTACCCATAAAACTCTAAATCAATCTCTGCATGCTTGATCGTGTAAATACCATTGTAACCAATTAAGGGACTATGGTGAAGAACTCAATGATGTACGACTTGTTAAAAAAATCTTAAGATCTTTCACCAGAGGATGTGACTATGTTGTCACAGCAATCGAGGTGTGTCAACCATGACGATATAACCGTTGATAGATTCATTGTGCTTACAGAAGCAAAGAACTAATCGAAAGTCCATCGGTTGGAATCCTGAGCAAGTATCGTAGAGCCGGGTCTCTTAATCAAGTCGAGGAGGCAATAATGTGGTTGAGGTCGTGGAATTAGCCAAGGTAGAGGGGGAAATTCAAATTCAACCAGAAAGCATAAAACACGACATCAATCCAAAGTCAAAGTGTTTTAAGTGTAACAAACTCAAACAATACAAATTTGAATGCCGAGCAAAGGCAGTGCACAAGCAAACAGTTAGTGCAATACCATTTATGCTGACAAAGACTGCGTGAAGGATGACTCGAGCACCATGGACACCAATGTATGGTACCTTGATATCAGGTGCAGTAATCACATGTTTGGCCAGAAGTTGTTATTCACATAGTTGGATGAGACAGTTTGTGGTGAAGTTAACTTTGGAATAAAAAAAAAAAAAATTTCATCATAAGCGCATGTAACATTAATATCAAGTCAAAGATGATACTAATGTCATTTTTGTAGATGTTTACTTTGTGCCTAGGCTTTTTTTATATTTGTCAAGTATTGGGAAACTTTCAAAAAAAAAATGCCACAAAGTCAACATTGAAAATGGAGTTTGCACCTGTAAACAATAGATTGATTACAACGCCGGAGATGATGAGGAACTTGATAGTCCTCTTACTCTTTAGACAACGACTGCATTGAGTTTTCAAGTGATGATGTAAGATGGGAATTGGTTGTAGCCTCTTTTTAAATTCTAATTTGTGCTGGACGTGCTTGCACAGCACGTTCCCCATTTACTAGCTGAACTTCTTTGCCGACTTCAAGAGTTGGTGGCTCTTTTATATGTAATATTTGTACTGTATATAATTTGTGTGCACTGGGTAGGGCTTCATGTAGAGAGAAGAGAAAAAGATAGAGGGACTCTAATTAAGCTTGTGCATGTTTGTTCTTCTTGCTGTAAGCTTATGCAGAAGGCATTTTCAATATAGTTCTTCCTCCTTTTTGGTATTTGTGCTTTTGCTCCAAATTATCAGAAGTTTATGTTGCTCTTACTCTATGGTTGTGGCTGAAGCTATGCCTTGGGAAATTTTCTGGAGACCCCCATGAAAGAGCTGATGGGAGTTTCGGTCATGAGATTTTAGTCCAAAAGTCGGGGGTTGACAGTGCATGAAATTATCAGTGAAGCTATTGTTGTTTTCTTTGGGTTCTTGTTTGTTGGGGGCGCACAGAAAAAAGTTTGATACCTTCACTTGAAGAGATTGAGAGATTAAGTCCAAGCTCTTCAATATATACAATCGGATTCATCTTTACTAAAAGAGCTCAAGTCAATGGGTTATGGATTAAGTAGGATATATTGACTACTTCATACTACATTAATTTTTCGACGTGGGATTTTTCTAGCACAACTTATATGTGCAATCTAACATTGCGATCTTCAATTTTGGTAGATTGTCGGAAGAAAATGGAAGCTCAGTCTAATCAGACGGCAATAGAGAGAGTGGTTTCAGGGAGAGCTCTGCAGATGAGGAGCTCATTTCCATGCCAAGTCTGTAAGGTGGGTTTTCTCTGGGGAGTGTGTCTCGCCACTCTGTTTTTGGCTGCTCTCACTTCTTTTGGAGCATTTGGGTTCAGCAGAGTCTCATTGTCTCCAATTTCAATGGGGATTTCTCAGGGGAATTCAAGCTCAAACATAATCAGTGAGTCTTGATCTTTATCTTTTTTTTTTTTTTTTTTTTTATGTGCTTTTTTGTTCTGTTTCACTGGAAATCAGGAGTTGTCCCAATTAGAGAATAATCTTCAGCAAAGAATGATCTTTGGATTTTTTGTTAAACAGGTTTAGTTGCGATTTGGATAGGAATTGAATTGCGTAACCAGGATTAAGAACAATATACTTCAAGGAAAAGAACTACAAATACTGAAACTGAAAATAAATTGTTAAATTGAATAATTACATAGAATTTGCTCTTGATGATCGTGGATCTCTCTACAATCTTGAGTGCTATTGGACTAAACCGTTAATCGGTATCTTCAGCTTCAATCGGCATCTTCACTTTGTCTCCTTTCTTCATTTCCCTACATCTAGCACTTAGCTGAATTAACAGTGACATTAGCCATGTTTTATAATCAAATTGGCATGTTCGTCAGACTATTCACCTCCGTGCGTCGATAGTTGTGTTTCATGTAATCATAATTCGTGGTAATTGGCAAGAATTCCATTATCGATAACTTGCTGACAACCGTATCAGACCAAGCTATATGCTTGCTTGAATCGACATCATGTTGATTACAAAGACTTGGTCACTTTTTTGTGTGTAAACATGTTCATATCTGTAGATGAATGATTTCCAATACATTATATGTGATAGCTACGTTGATTATCTGATTTCTGTGATAAACTATCTGACTGCTGCTAATTTACAGTTGAGAATGAAGTTGTAAAAGTTTCGTATTTGACAGGAAATTTTGCAACATTTTACTTTGCATCTTACTTTAAGGAAAAGAAAGAGAAGCAGATTTTGGTCAATATATGGGGGTTAAAAATCGCCTTCTTTGCAGGACTCAGTTCATCTAAAAGTTCCATGGTTTTCATGGATATTTGTCGACAGAGAGGGAAGATTAACCAGGAAAACAGATGAAAAGTCATAATAGGGAATGATGAAATGGCGTGAATGATGCAACTTGGACCTTTCAGCTTTACTCGTTCAATTTAGTTTGTTGATTGGCCTTAGACTTCAACCTGACTGGAGATGCAAAATAACTCGGTATACAAATTATTAATTTCGCAATTCTTTCTGTGAGATTTCGACAGAAATTGGACCCTGTTCTCTCAACGTTACGTAGATCTTCCATGTTGAGATATATACCATAATTGCAATGAGAAGGGGTGAGTGTGAGCAGAAATGAAGTGAAAATGATCATTTGATTAAGACATTTCTTCCATGAGGGGGTGCGTGATACGAATTTTATCGATCCAATTCTCTTTTGGGAGCTCAAACAATTTTTTTCACCATACAATGCAGATATCTTCACAAGGTCAGATCGAGATTTTGATCCAAAAAGGCCACTGGGAAATGTCGATTCAGTGCCAAGTGGAGAACAACATCAAGATAGAGAGAGAGCCTCTTTGCTTGATTCAGCTTGGAGTGCTTTACTGAAAGAACCCACGGATGGAAGTGAGGAATTGCGTAAATTAGGACTAAGCAGATCCATGGTACCATCTGCTCCGCATTTGGAAGACTGCAAGTCACACGCTGGAGTAAATAAGCGACTTGACAGCTACGTTAAGAATGAAATATTCCCTCCATGGACTGGTTGGAAAGGGTTATTGAAAATGCACTCGGTATCAGTAACTGATGAGCAACCGGAGAATCTCAGGCGCCAAGAAATATCTGAAGGTTCTTCTCCTCCTTGGGTATGCTTCTTCATTTTTTGAGTTCTCCGGAGATTATACTTTTGGCACATCATGCAATAGGGATTTGAAATTGTGCAGAGAGGTTACATCCGTTAGCTAATAGCAGGTGATGTTGACTCGATGATCATGTTGGCATACCGGGTTTGCGCCATTTCTTGAATCTATTGCTTTTGAGGAAAAATTGAATCAGCGTGCTTTGGTAGGGGTGAACGAATGAAACGTCTGTCTCAGTGTTTCTAGTGATCTAATTTTGCAGATCACTGGTTCAGATCAAGAAAACTATCCTCTCACGAGAAAAGTTCAAAGCGACCTGTGGATCCATCAGCATCCTTTGAACTGCAGCGACCCTAGAGTGAGATTCCTTGTTGCGGACTGGGAGAGATCGCCTGGGTTTGGTATAGGAGCTCAAATTGCCGCAATGTGCGGTCTTCTTGCCATTGCTCTCTGTGAGAAACGGGTCCTCGTCACTAACTACTATAACAGAGCTGACCACGACGGTTGTAAGGGTATGAACTAGTCCTCTCGTGTTGCTAATTGTAGATATTCGTAGAAGCTCAAGATTTCCGAATTGACAAGTCTTAAATTGTCCTTTGCAGGATCAGCGCGCTCGAGCTGGTCATGCTACTTCCTCCCTGAAACATCCCAGGAATGCCGAGACCACGCGCTTGAGCTGATCGGGAGTCACGATGCGTGGGAAAGTGGAATTATCACTGCGAAACAAAATTACAGCACAAAGCAAATATGGCACGGCAAAATTCCCAAGTAATTTAACTCCACTTTACTCTTTCTTCATTCAAGCTCGTTAGCAATCAGCGACATTCAACCCGTTAATGTTTCAATCTGTTCAGCTAAATAAGAATTCTAATACAGCTTTTGGGGGGATCCTTGGACTTACCTGAAGCCGACGACGGAGATAAATGGAAGGTTAATTTCACGTCACCGCGAAATGGACATAAGATGGTGGCGAGCGCAGGTACGAGAATACTTTGCTAGCGCAGCGTCCCATGCCAGTGATGACTGCATTCTGTTCTGACGTTCACTTCAAGCTCGATTTTGTGATTCGTTGCGATGATTACTAATGGTTTGTTTTCAGGGGTGTGTTACTTGACGAGGTTTCAAACGAAGTACACATGCGGCTTGATGAATGCGGCACGGCATGCTGCTTTTGGAGCGGAAGCTGCAAAGATTGTCCTCCCAGGTCTACCCGAAAAATGGCCACAGGCATGCGTTGTTAGCTCAAGTACTCCTGTCGCAGGAAATGGATCATCTTTAGCCAGTCATCTCATGAGAAGTCTTCTGTTGCAGGAAGCTGCGGAGAAGCCTGCGTCGGACATCGAAAGGCTCGTTTGGTCCGATCAAAAACCGTGGGTTCCTCGGCCACTTCTGAGTATGCATGTGAGGATGGGCGACAAGGCGGGCGAAATGAAGGTGGTCGGATTCGAAGAGTACATCCGCCTCGCCAACAGCATGAGGATGCGGTTTCCTCACCTTCGCAGCATATGGCTTTCCACAGAGATGCAGGTTAGTTTCCGTTTCAGGCACTCTGTTCTTTTTGGTCGACTGATACGATTTCTAGCAACATTCATGGTTCGGTACGCCAAGAAAAGAAACGATGAATCGTGAATTACCATCGGCATCGAGTATCTTAAGATCGGAACATACCCGTTGCCTCCAGGAAGTCGTCGATAAGTCGAGATCATATGCGAGCTGGAACTTCTACAACACAGATGTGAGGCGACAAATAGGCAACACTTCGATGGCCGAATACGAGGCGAGCCTCGGAAGAGAGACGAGCACGAACTACCCGCTCGTGAATTTCCTGATGGCGTCCGACGCCGACTTTTTCATCGGGGCGCTGGGTTCGAACTGGTGCTTCCTCATAGACGGCATGCGAAACACCGGAGGGAAGGTAATGGCCGGGTACTTGAGCGTCAACAAAGACCGATTTTGGTAGGGTATCAAAGCCATGTATAAGTCAGTTGCATGTGTTAGGAACGCAAAATGTTGAAAAGAAGAAACAGAGAAGGAGGCATGAATTTTTACGCTGAAAAAACATTTGAAAATTTAAAAAGGGAAAACCCACGTCGCTGCACTAATAATCTCTTCACTATCGATATCAATTTTTAGAGGTACAAGTTACAACTATAAAAGAAATTGCCCATTATATAACAGGAATTTAGGGTATATTAAGTTATTGTAGACATGTCAGCCGTCAATAGTAAAAAATCTCTTCACTTTAATATTATCAGACTCTAGAATTATATCAATCTCCCACTTGGAAGCTGATCTTAAAAATGGAAACCATTATTATTGAATGATCATGATACTACCCAAAAATCGAAATTATTGATCGACGGAGGAACGATATCACCATTTTTGTTCACATCAAATAGTTTTCAGCTGTCTTTAGAACCCAAATTGTCATAGTGCAATGACCTCTTTATCACTAAAGGTCAACTGAAAAATTTTATGGTTCACGAGCTTCAGTCAAAAGCAAATAATGCAATAATGGAGCATACATGTGTACAAGTTTAGATGTTATACTAGATCTTCTTAAATTAGGTTTAAATAAGTGTGGTTCTTTTTTATCAGAGTTTATAGCAACAGTTCAGCATTCCCATCCAGAACACTCTTAGAAACCCTCTCAATTTCTCTAGTTTCCTCCGTTTGTTCCTCACACTAGATGCTGCCGCAGACTTGTCGTTGTACAGCATATTTATATTGAATGTAGCATTATTTATTCTTATTATATTTCTATTTTATTCATCCTAGATTCTATAGACAAAATAATTAGAATTTAGGTCTCCGACGGTTGTGCCCAAGTATGCTATCCATTGAGGTTGGGATCGGTTTCTTGGCGGCTGGGCCTGATTCCCAAAGACTGGGCCCAAGACCTTTATTTCCATGACCGTGTATAGGGCTCCTACGACTAAGTCGCTAGCCCTAAGCCCGATTTTGTAGAGGTCGAGCCTGAGACCCTAGTGCCAATGCTTGCGTCCCCTGTGGCCACGCCCAAATACCTGAATCTTGCGCCCAAATCATTGGCGCTCAGGATTGGATCTACAGAGATTGGGCTTGCAACCCCAATCTAACACCTAGGTCTAAGTCCATTGAGGCTTGGCCCAAGTCCATAGAGGCCTAGCTTCGGACCCTGATGCATCCAAGCCATTGGTGCTCGGACCCAAGTCCATTGAGGCGAGGCTCAAGACTTCAGTACCCATGGTCGAGTCCTCAATAGTCATACCCACATATTTGAATTACATGCTCAAGTCACCAACGCTTAAGCTTGGTTTCATCGAGGTTAGGTCTAGATCCACAAAGGTTGGGCTCAAGACTCTGATGCTTGTGTCCCAAATCCCTAGTGCCCCTCCCATAGTATTTGGCTCCAACACTCAAGTCACTGGTGCTTGCACTCGAGAGCCTGGTTTAGTGCTTGGGTTTGGGTCTATCGAGGTTGGGCCCACATACTCGAAGACCGGAATCCCAAGCCCGTCACTAGCACCCAAGACCCCAAATCAAGCACTTAGTTCGGGATCCACATAGATTGGGCTTGAGACTTCGGCGTCTATGCTCAGGCCCTCAATGGCCATGCCTAGGTACTTGACTTTTGTGCTCAAGTCACTGAGTATTAGGCTCAGGTTTTATTGAGGCGGAGCCTAAGCCGAGGTTCGATCAATGAAGATTGGCGTGAAACCCTTATGCATGTGCTAAGGTTGTTAGGATCGCAAATCTTTGAAGAGAGATTAGAGAAGAAAACAAACAAATTTTTATGTGGAAAGCATTTCCAAAATCAGAAAGGGAAAAATTACGGTACCGCACTAGATAATCACTTCACTATTAGTATTGGTATAAGCTTTACAAGTTTCAGCGTTACAACTACAAAAGATATTCTCCTAATATATACTGCAGGAGTTTTAGGCATAGATGAAAGTTACATGCATTAAAAACTCTATTCTCTGCTTTAGCATGAAAATTACATATATGCCATTAGCAGTAAAAGTTCTGCCCTTGAATACCATTTTTTTTTTATTAGACTCCACAACTCCATCAAAGGTCCCCAGCAGATCATGCCCTAATACAAAGCTCGTGCACCCAAATCATCGACACCCACGCCCGAGAACTTAGTCCAAAACTCAAGTGCAAATCCAACACAATGAGTCTAGCTCTCTTGTATTACAAGGATGGTGCATATCATTTTAAGAATAAAAAAATTATGTTTCTTTTTCCAAGTGGAAAAAAAAAATTCTAGTTTGTTTTTAAATTTCAATAAATTAAGACAAATATTGCTTTTTAATGTGGTACATTCAGTGGTTCTAACCTTTTTTCGTTCGGGAGCAATTTTTGGCGAAATGACCTTTTTTGTGTTACAAATGAAGTTGGAATTCAACAAGCATTTTCTTGATAGTTTCATCATATCTCTTGAGATCTCGCTCTTAAGAGTATTTATCTTGGTAACTAGGCTTAGATAAATAGAGCTCCACGCCGTTGGCCGAGAAAAAAAGGAGCGATTTGGACGTTTGAAGACTAACCAGAGAAAAAATTTAAAAGCATGAAAACATGAACAAAGCCATGCTAGTCGGAGAGCGAATTCAACACAGCAAGAGCTCGCCGAAACAGGGCAGGTATAATCGTTGAAATTCCAATCATTTCGTGTCAATAAGCAGCAACTAAGAAATAATTAAACGTAGCGTAATTGAAAAGGCCGTAACTGCTGCGGTTTTCAAGCTCCCGACTGCAGTTCTCAAAACACGGTGATGTTTACCTGCGGCTGCAAAAACTGCAGTTGTAAGTCTAGATAAGCGCATTGTAATACAGCCGTAATCATCAAGATTCACACCAAAATTCTTGAAGACAGTCATTTCCTATGACCAATGAAAATAAGCATATGACCAGCGAGAATATCCAAGATTGGAAATATGAAGTTACAGGAAGGTTCGTGCCAGTCATGTTCTTTGTGCAAACAGTTCACATGTTATCAGATCGTCCATGGTGGTAGATGATCCGGCACCTAAGACAGGGATGATGTTGAAGATAGGTTGCCGATGCATCTCTGCAAGTTCTTTTAAGGCATTCTTGAACAACAGTGATAATGCATCCAGGGGAATGTGCAGGCTCACAGGATAATAGACCCTTAGGCTCTACAAAAGAGAGGCAAAGTGTTGTGAGAGAGAGAGAGACGAACAGATGTTAGTAAAGAATGAAGATGCCGCCCGCTAGAGAAGATTCACTTCTAACTGGAACTGATAAGAACAATTAACAGCAGAGAAAGAAGCTATATTGCAAAAGAACAGGCCATAAAACTTGAGATATATGATTATTTGGAGGATGGGATTCAATTTTCCCATACAAACTTCGCTTCACAAAGAATAAAGAATCCAACTGCTTTAATAACTATCACGGCAAAAATAATTGAGATTCATAACTCAGAATCTCAAAGAAACTTGTTAAGTGACATTTTGAACAAAATCTGTTCTAATGATGCAAAAATCAGTAGCAGAAAATTTTTCTTCCTAGAAGAGGATGAGCAGCTTGACAATACTCAAGGTTCATCAGATTGAAACTTGGCACAATGTGAGAAGTGTGGATGGTCTATATATCATGTGGAACGATGGTAAAAGATGGGCAATCATATAAGAAAATGAAAGAAATAACTTACCACAATTTCTTCCCAAAAGAAACTGTTCTCTGCAAGAATTTTATCAAGGAGATAAATGCAAAATCTTGATATTCTATCCATCTGGCTCTCTGATATAAGATTTTGAATGTCTTCACTTTTCCGATTGGCACCGAAAAACTCAGAACATAACCTTACAGCTGTCTCATTCGTGACTGACATTACTAATGCACAGATTGTCCCATTGACAATACATCTGTTAATGCAAGTATCATGCCAGCCTTCATGCTGAAAACTCCGATTGCCTGTTCTTGTAAGAGACTTGCCTTCAGATATCGTTTCTGCATCATCCACATTATATAGTAATGGCTTCACTTCTACCAATGCTCTGCAACAATGTAGAGTTGACTGAGTATACACTTGAAGTAGATGGAGACATGGGACACCTATATAATTAATACTTTTCAATATGCTAAATCAGAAAATGCCAAGAACTGCACCTCGATTAGCAAGTTGCCAGTGCATGTGAGATTTGTAAAAGTATGCAAGTTAGAGAAGTATAGTCTCATAAGGTTATACTGCCTTCTCTGTAATTAAGAACAAAAAATTAAAAATTCTCTCCCCTTTCTCTCTTGTCTCACAGGTTCTGTGAGTCAGCAGTCAAAACATCTAACGAGTCAAGTTTCATGTATTAAAATATTTATATTTGTCGGCTAAGAAACATAGAAAAGTAAGAAGATGCCATGACTCCTTTAGTTGTGGATAATCTTCCCTTTGTGGACTATTTAGTATCTGTTCCACATCTTCCATGCTAGAAAGTACAATTTTCATTGTGCCTGCGATACTCATATGAATTGGGTCCAATTTTTCAATACGATGAAATGACGCCCTCTCAGGCAACTATGATCTAGATACAAGTATTGTGAACCAAATCAGCCGTTCTAAACTACGGCATTTTTTATTGTTCAAGGGAAACATGCTTGGATCAATTAAGAAATGTCGACTGTGGTAGGCTCAGTTTGACCATGTACGTTGTACCACACAAACAATGAGTGGTGATTTGGTAACATGCTTTCATGTTTTATCACACAAGGGAAGAAAAACATTTCAGTTTCCAACGCGAAAACTTGGTTACTAGACTGTCTTTTCAAATAAACTTGAGCAAATTAAGTCCTGCTACCAGAGGTCGTTATAGAAGTGCAGTATATTACTCAAATAGTTCCATGGAAATGTATACAAGAATCTTTTTGAGGGAAGTGACAAAGGGAAAGAGAAGCCAAAAGTTGAGGATGAAAAAAAATATAAACCAATATACTCAGTTACCTTTTTGGCAGATCAGGCACAAGGACATACAGAGATAAGTGATCGAGCACCTTAGGCAACTTTCCTTCTTTCATACTGCTAGACCTAATCTGCTTGAGGAATGCCTCCAGCTTGTCCTGAATTTTACCCCTCTCTGATGAGGGAATAGATTCCGAGCAGTACACGACTAAAAGAACAGAGGAGGTAGATATTGAACAATTAAAACTTTTAGCCACAGCTTCACTGTTTTGCAGTGCTAGCTCTAGCTCAGCTACAGCACCTCCTTTGCTGAGAGTCATTGTTGGAGGGTAAAGCCCCAGTTGCCCAGCCATATACAGCACATTCTTGTGGAAGGTTGCCTATAAATAACAAACTCGGGAAAATCATTTCAGTCTAGCGGGGCAAAGGGAGAAAGTAGCATCCAGAACAGAACCCAAGGTAATCATGGACTTACAAATTAATTCAAGTACACAAATATGTCAAACACCATCAGCGATTGACATCACCAACGGTGCATCATTATCCTGATTACTGGAGGCTTTCATTTCTTCCATGCAAGTATACTCCATATGTAATTAGTCCACATGCCCAATTGCATAGATTAAATTATATTGATAAGCATAACCGACGAAGGGATTTACCTGGCTGTATGGTCCAATGCAGCTAGGTGCCCAACATGATATACTTTGTACATGAAGGACTCTTTTCTCTTCATTTTTTGTGACTAAAACTTCAATATAGGCCTTTCCCAGGCCTACATGATGCAGAGGAAGCTCAACCGTACTACGGGATGGAACACCAGAAGGGCACTTCTCCTGTGTGATGAACTTGACATATGTATCATTTGCTACAGCAAACTCATTCATATCAGATATGTAGAGATGAACATAGAGAACATTCCTCCAATCCAAATTATGTCCCGAAAGTTCTGCTTCGATCTTCCTTAAAACACTTTTAAGGTCATCCTGCAAACCTGCCAATTATTGAAAACAACAAGAGCCACGAAGAGTTGCTTATAAATGAAGATTAATGATATACTGTTACTGCTGAGCCAAAAAAAGACAAAAGCAAAAAAAGAAAGAACCAAATACCGTTACTGCAGACTAAGTAAATCGATCTTTACCTGAAGATTCTGAAGCTCCCAACCAGCAAGAAATGGAGAATGCCAGGTCCTCTTTCTTAGTTGAGATCTGCAGTCCATCATCTGCTGCTTTGGTCAAAACAGTTACATCAGCAACAGATTCCTTAGCATCCGCACATCCCTCCAAATTCTCAGCTTGTACCTCATACACTAAACCCATATTCTCATCATGGAGATCATTCATTTTGTCACAATCACCAACAGGTACGGATTCGACCTTAGTTTCCAAATGAAAAGCCAATGGGTGTAGGATTCCAACAGGAGCTATAGAATCTGAAGAGTGCAGAATAACCTGAAATTCTTCAAGCACGATTCGAGCATGCTGGAGAAGTTTGAAACCTCACATAGTTAGAATATTGAACAGAACACGACAAAACCACTTTTCTTATCCAAAACAGTGCAAGCGCGAGCACAGAGAGAGAGAGAGAGAGAGAGAGAGTCTGTGTGTGTAGGTTCGTTAAAATTTAAAACCAAAGATCTTGTTACTTTTTTTCTGAACTAAATGAAGTAGAAGCAACTGTAGAGTGCAGCATATCAGTAATATTTTTTCATCAGACTGCCTTTGTTTGAGCAACCGCACATAGGTTTGAGTAGAATCTAAAACCAAAAACATAGTAACTCATTTCCTGAAGAAAACTAAGTAAACACAACCATAGAGCGCAGCATATTAGAAATATACCTTTTGTTTTGGATTCTAGTAATTTGCTTTTCATAAACACTATATCCCTTTACAAAGGATGGGCAATAAATAAATTGTGAACAACAGCTTGTCCCATTCAAGAAAGAAATCACAATGAACAGAAAAATGGAGGAACTGTACTATGGGTTCAAGAATAAACTTACGACAAAGAGGGGACAATCGAGAGTTAAAGTTTCGTACTCCCCTCCTTCTCCACAAACATTAATTCCATACAACCTGGCCGAGGTTCAAAAGTGAAGGAAAAAAAAAAAAAAAAAAGCCAGTAAATCACATTTGATGCACAACAAGAAGATAACAACATGCTTTGTAATTGAGACTTCCTTACATACTCTTTCAATTTGTGGAGGTATGAGTACAAGAAAGAGATATCTTTCCCCAAATGCTTTTCAGGATTCAACCCCATAGCTGCCACCTGTCACATCCATTTGTCTTAGAAGAAAAAATAACATCTAATAGAAACACTGTAAAATATATATATTTGGATAATAATCTACTATGTTCGATCTCAATTCATACTTGACAGCTAAAAAAGCACAAGTACATCCACAGGCATGCCAAAATAAACCTAGAATGACTCATCAACTGTGTGAATTTAGGCTTTTAGCCAACCTGAAACTCATCTTTCATCCCAATTTGCACCCTCTAAAATTTTACTACCACCGTTTTCAAACATATCAAAGCATAAAATCTGTCTTCAGTGGCAATTATGTCACAAAAAGAGCTCATAGTGAACAGACTCTTCACTAAGTGAGAAAGGACAGGTGAAAGAAAGACAGAAGGAAGGAGCAGTATATTTTGACATAAGAGATGTGCCTTAAAACAATAAAGGAGAAAAAAATAGCATTCTACTTTCAAATGTTGAAACAAGCATAATAAAATTTCGATCAATAAATGCACTGAAATGAAGTGGCAAACAGGACTAATGGCAAAGTTCCATGGTGAAAGAACATTGACATCAGTTTATACATAAGAAATTCATATCCTCGTTAGTCTCATTCTAGGCATGACTTTCACCTCACAAAATAAATATATCAACTTATAGAACTCGTATTTTCACCCAAAACCTTCACTAATCTGTATAAAAAGCATAAAGTGAAGCACTTCATTATCAAAAAGAAAGAGCTGCAGCAGATTAAAAAAAAAAAGTTTCACCTTCACCGTGATGGCCGATATTCCATTGTCAATCTGATTTAGCAAAAGAATGAATCCTGTAAGTTAAAATAAACTGAACAACTATCTAATGCCACATCAAATGATAAAACAATTTACCATTTCTTGAAGAAGCATTGACTGATCCTGTTTCCATAAATATGCCAGAGAAACAAGCCCTAACCTTGAACAGACACTTTCCACCCGTAGCCTTTGATAATCAGAAGCTATTGCACCGGAAGATACCGCCTCGATTGATGGTATCTTTTTTTTAACTTCTTTCAACAACTCATACATATCCTCAACTTCATCCCCAGGAGTCATTTTGTAGCTAAGCTTCTGGTGCCTGTCTGAGCACATAGTCTGAAATTAAGAGAAATTATGCAAGAAATGGTATGGCTCTGTAGTAATAGTCAAATTCTTCGCTGCAACAGATCAACAGGTTCTTTTGCATCAAGTGAAAAAGCAACATGGCCAGGCCAGGTAATTTTTACTGGAATGGAAGATGTGCGCTAGGGGAAGTGGATAATGACAGCATCGATCATAATGATTAAAGATACTAACACAAAGCTAGTGATGATGCTTTGTGTAACTCAGTAAACTAGTGGTGTCGGAAAATAGGGAAGCCAATGGACACTGGCTTTCCTTGTGGCCTTGGGTTGGCCCTAAAATGATTCACCCTTGAGGTCAAATTATCGCGGCTAAGTGGGGGACAGTGAAAAAAGCCATTTGACTTGTTGTTTTGTCATTTGAAGGAATTATATTACTCATCTTGCCTCTTTTTGTAACCTAAACAACATGAAAATTAAAATAAAAAAAATGACCTATCGAACAATCTAAAACCAGCTGCAAGTAATTGTTCTTGCATCCATTCTTTGGGAGCATGTATGACACAAATCACTTATACATTTCTACTAATACAAACCACCACTGAGCATTCCTATGCAAAAACTCGCCTTGTTGATCCTTGTATTCGTTTCCTGAACAATGGAATTCCCATGCACTTTGCGTAACTGACTATTATTTGGTGCCCAACCTGACATCAGCAATTTAAACAGCCCAAAGTGAGCAAACTCCAGTAGTGTCGAAACCTTGATGTGATTGAAGCATTTTAGTCATATCATGAATCATAAAGACGTCAAAACAGCAGATTCATGAAGACTAGGTAGCAGCAGGCCGAGAATATCTCCTATCATAAATTTACTATCATTATGCCTCATCTGAAGTCCACAATTAACATCCTTAGGAGATGAATACAATCAAATGCCAGCAAAGCGTAGATTACTAAGCAAAATGCAAGCACAAAATGCCGTCTCCGATCACATGCACAAGACAAGAACTCCTCCAGGAACCACCTCGACGCACAGAGAAACTTTCATCGCCACATCCCATTATCAACTGAACGCAAAATCAATCGATCGAGCGAGCAAATGAAAATCCGAGGTGCATTCAAGATTTCCCTCACGATTCGGAGTCCGTTCATCTAATCCCACACTCCGTCGCTCATTACTCATCACTTCACCAAAACAATTCCAAAAATAAATTCGAAAAACATCGCTCGTCGACAGAGAGAGAAAGAGAGAGAGGGACGTACAGTCTGATACATGTAGCTATCGAGCTCATCCACGGCATCGTCGACCGGCATCAAATTCGCAAGCGCGACAATCTGAAATCCAAAAGTCAGGAAACATCATCATCATAATACCAGGCATCAATCGAACTTCGAAAAGGTCAAAATCCAAAACACAAACCACGACAACAAAAAATGAGGAGCTCATCAATACGACGGGGTCAACGCAGAGGGAGCAGTACCTGGTGGCCATACTGGACGCACTTCATCATGGCGTAGCAGCTGTCCTTGCCGCCGCTGACCAGCGCCACCACCTTCATCTCGAGCTCCTCCCGCCTTCTTCGGCGTGACGTCGGCACAGAGAAAAGGGAGAAGGAAAGAGAGAGAGAGAGAGAGAGAGAGAGAGAGAGAGACTGTCAGCTTGGTTTTGACTTCGCGCACAGACAGACACGATGAATAGCATGGAATTCGTCTGTTTCCACGCCAACTCTTTGGGGCTTTAGGGTTTTTCAACCGTTACACACGACCCGACCCTATCTGGACCGAAGCCACATGTAATTGATCATAATTTTGTAATCTTGATATATGTAATTTTTCACAGATTTTATACAGTTCCAGTTAATAATCATTTTAGACATGTGTTCTGATATAATTAAAAACTTTATAAAAAATTCTTAAATTGATCTTGACTTTTTAAG
The DNA here is from genome assembly GCA_014182365.1 of Eucalyptus tenuipes. NCBI lineage: Eukaryota > Viridiplantae > Streptophyta > Magnoliopsida > Myrtales > Myrtaceae > Eucalyptus > Eucalyptus tenuipes. Next base: position 20,946,536 of record CM024538.1, on the reverse strand, counting down.
TGTTACCTATGACTCGACCCTCTTAAAAGGTATATGAATTTTCCTTTGTATCACATTATACTCAAGTGTACTTTATTATAATTTTGTAATTTCGTGTATGTAATCTTTCACAAGCATCCCAATATAATACGATATGTTAGCATAAACTCAACCAGCACGAGTTGCAACTTCAATGGCCTCTCATGAAAGCCTCCGTTGATTTTTTATTTTTTTTTTAATTTTCCATTTATCTTTCATGATGATCTGAAATGCCAGGACATGTCACATCGGAATGGATTTTCAATATCTAATATGCTAAACCAAGTTATCTTTCGCCCCCCACTTTTCTTTTCCGAGCATGCCATGTGTTGGTTTGCAATGCATGGACACCGTTCGGGATGTCTTATCACATGTCATATGTCGCAATGCATCACAAAAAATGGTTTCAAGTTAGTGGCTTGAATTGACAAAGTCATCTTGCAAGCAATTGCTACTAAAGAACCTAACCCAACTTTTCCGAATGTAGATGGGGAGAATCGTGCAATCTATCGTCCTTTCATTCCATCCATCCAGCCTTAAGTTGAACCCGGTCTTGAGTTACCCTTTGAGAAGCCGCCTCCTCGTGATCGAGCCAAACTCAATAAGGATGGGGCCGCTCGCAGCGACCCAGCAAAGCAGTTGTCAGTGGTATCATTCGGGATGAACGTGGCAACCGGCGAGGAAGCTTTGCTAGACCATTAGGAACGTGTTCTGCACTCACGGTCAAAATGCCACGGTACCTCTGGCCATGTCGCAATAGGTTACGTTAAAAATCATATTGTAAATTGATTCGCCAGAGCCTATACAGATCTTCGCAATGACTGGCAAATTTTGCTTTGAGCACCGGGGTTGAACATACTCTTGGCTAACGCCTTCACCAGATTTAGTTCACATGTACGTACACAATCAAGTTAGTGTTCATGCACCGCGTAAAATTATGATCCATATACCATTTTGATTGTAAAATATTTTACCTAAGAGAAAAGTCTCATCAAGAATTTCGATACTAGTGGAATTAATTATCACAGGTAGTTATTAAGATATATTTCGATGCATGATATTGAAAATTGTGGAAAGAATTAGTAATGTTCATGAAGATAATACTCACGTCACAGATTTACACCGTAGTAATGAGAATCCTCGCCCTCGCTTGAGGATGGAAAGAGTCGCTCCTGCTTTTTCGTTTTAACTCTCTTATGTGTTGCTAATCAAAGACCAACAAAGGCACTAGAGATCATGCAAGCCCAAATATTGTGCAACGTTCACAATCGACAAATATATCGATCTCCATGGCATTTGCATAAAACAAAAATAATTCCCTACTGGTCGTGGCATTGATACCGCCACAAAGAATACCGACTGATAGCGAAAAAAAATGAAGGGTCATGCAAACTTACTAACAGGTTTAGATGTAGAGATATGGACATAACATTTTCACCATAATATTCCTTTATTGTGGCCAACTTCTCTGACAATGAGCTGTCGCTGACATCATGTTATCGATAAACAAGCATCTGATCAGGAAAAAAAAAAAACATAATACAAAGTCATAGTCCAAAAGCACCAGCAAAGAAAGAGGCAAGCATCCGGCCAAAAAGAAAGAAGAGAACATATGCCTTCAGATCATAAAGTCAGCAGTCAAAACATTATCTAGTATCGCTATACGGCTTTACGGTGATAGCTTTCTTCTAAACTAACCAAAACCCATTCATAAATAACCATTATTCGAACAAACTACCAACGAAAATGGAATGAAAACGGAAAGAATTTGCCTACCTCCCCAACCTTGCCAAATGATTGTACCAGTTTCGAGTACAAGAAGAATCACCAAACTGATGTTCAAAACGTAAGTTATTAAGAGAAGCACCAACCACTTATGCTAGAGAAACAAATATCTCAGAAACTGGCAAGAAGATCACCAATGGCGTCAATGCTTCAAGTTGGACTTCAATTGAGTGTAGTTTAGGCCGAGATTTCCTCCACAGAAATGTTAAATTTGGTACTTGGTATTACCACCGAAAGTCCAAATATCAGTCCACGTCCAATTTCCTAGAGAAGCCTCTGCCCTGTGGCAGGCCCACTTGACCATCTGTGGAAGTTCCTCCCCTCGACAAGTTTATAGGTGACTGACAATCCATTGAGTAATTCATTCCAGGTTGGCTCTCTTGCTCCTTTGCCTGTTCTCGATGATGATTTTTTTCTCTTTCTTAAAACCCCTGCCATAAAATAAGATCATTAGAGTACTTGCAAATGCGCAAATGAAATCTTTTATTAAACATGGCATAGCAGATGCTACAACATTTTTCAACCAAGACCTGAACATCCTACTTATAATCATCTGTTACACTAGTCATCTTAGTGTGCTAAGAAGAAAAAGAAATCTAAAATATTAGAAGATATGATACAAAAAAGAGCACTAGCTGCTGCAGCCTCTCCAACTAATAGTGGACTGAAATATTGGGAGGAAAGTGAATATCAAGTTATCTCCAAAAATAGTCATAGGTTTTAAGCAAGTCTTCTCAACCATTAATAAATTTATGGATGGGCAATTCATGGAGTTATATAGCCACCTTTGATATAAAAAAAAAAAAAAAAGGAATAAAAGCCGCCAAAAACCCTAAACTATGCCCATTGTGACACATCCATCCAAACTTCTTGTAACACCAAAAACACCAAACTTATATTCATATGACACATGTACTCAAAAAATTTGGTGTCCAAGAAAAAAGTTTGAGACTTTTGGTATCCAAAAAAAAAAAAAAAATGTTTGGGATAAATATGTTACACAAATACAAGTTTGGGCTTTTTGGTGTCGCAAAAAATAGTTTAGGTTTTTTCGTGGGCGTTTCCCAAAAACAAATTAATGACTTCTTTTTAATATAGAAAGAGATATATAGCCAATAAAAATAAGAAAGGACACCAGCTACTCATATCAAGTGTAAAAGGGAAAGCTTTTTCTGCGACCAGGGTCTTTTTCTTTTTTTCCTTTTTTCCTTTCTTTTTCAATTGGCCAACAGTGTTTCTCACTAAGACATACACATCACTCAATTCATTTATCCTCAAGCCTGGATAAGGTTGGGCATATAAGTTCATCATAACTATCTTACCCGATCACTCTTAGAATGGAGCCTCAAGGGACTCATCCCATACTTCTGCACTTCCATTAGAGGCATCTTCAACATCTTCTTCCATTGAAAGCCTAATATATTCCCTATGGGCAAAGCGATCCCACTCTGTCAAGGTTGGATTCTCCCTTTCCTATTTCAAGTAGAAATATCAAGCCAGTATAAAGCTCGCAACCATGCCAATTAACCAATCATTCCTGTCCCATGAAAAAGTAGAAGTTTTTAAAATATGATAAGGAAAATTCCTACCTGACGAATGAGAAATGGATCACGGGTCTCAAAAGCCATAAATTTATTGAGGTTGAAAAGAATATTGAATACACTTCCCGAAAGTTTGCAACCTTTGAGATCATTCAATGTGATATAACTTTCATTCTGCAAGCAAGGGCTTTTAAACCGTTAGATAAGTAATAGATAACCACTAAAGAAGTACCGCTTTAATGTGGTCAAATTCGCTAGATCCAAGCAATTTAGAAACTAATTCCCTGGAAAAATACTCTAAGGACCTTAACTACATAAATAAATCAGTATCTATTAGGCATGTACTCTAAAATATGCACTTATACAAGTAATGTGTAATTAAGGGAAAAGATAGATGAAAGGACATTTGCAGTATTCTTAAACATTCTCCTCATCCATTGCAGAACATAAATCCCATGTACAATATAGCTCTGAAGAAAGACAGAGCAAACCTCTGGCCCAATCATGTCAATTATCTGACACAAAATATCCTCAAAGAGCACAGGCTCTTGAGCCATGCACTCCATACGATGCAACTGCTCCTCATAGAAAAATTGCAATTCATTTCGGGTCAAAATTCCATTTCCATCCAAATCTATGCATTTAAACCTGAGAAAGGAAGTAAGACATCAAGTTATATTTAAGGTGGAAACATATACAAAAATGTCACAGCATAAAACACAATTATAAAATTTTGAAAAACAAATTATCAGATATATGCATTAGAAATAACTTTGGAAGATATGGAAGAATGATCAAGATACATGAAAATACTAACAGTATAAAACTTGGAAGATTTTCAAACTGGTCAGATAAACCAAAGTACCATATGCAATACAAAATGCCTACACACTCTCTCTCACCCCTAAACGTGGCCCCTCACACTCACCCCATACACACACATACACCTGCGGACATAGAGAAGAGTTCTTATCATGGAACAAAACACCTCCTCTGTTTTCAGCCTTTAGATGAATTGCTAAAAGAAAAATACACTTACTGAAAAAATTAGAGAACTTCACAATTTCATTTCTACCTTATCGAAATAAGAGTTGCAAAACTTGTTCAAAGAACTCAAGATTCATGACACAGCAATGCCTATATGGGTTTACAGTATCAGGATTTCTAATGTACCAGTATTCAAGACTAGGCTCAGAAGATTTATCCTCCTCAGCCAGTATGAAGTTAACGAAATCTTCATAACCCATCTTCCCTTCAACTTTGCTGGTGAACTTTTTCGGGACCTGACATCATTCAGGAGAAAAGAGACAATTTCCATAAGCACCAAGATGTCCATTATAGCAGGAATCTGGGTCAAGCAATTACATCCAGCAGACACGAACCTGAGAAAATATTCTATCTACAATTCGGTAGGTAAGTGCATGATTGCCATATCGGATAAGGTTCTCCTTGTCTATCAAGAAATCATGATCTGTATCCAGTTCCCAGAACTTGCAGTATATGACGTAAAAATGTTCATAAGAGAAATACCTGCATTAGGAATTAAAGTATCAATGGTGCAAGCAGAGAGCACAGTTATAAAAGCAAACACCTCAAAAGATTACGCTGGCAGCATCATTACTTTGCCAACTACAAACATAATCCATCAAATAGCTATTTTTAGAGACCAATGCAGAAGAAACAGATTATGCATGAACCGATCTCACAGAGAGATTACAACTCTCAGTGGCTTTTACTGATGTACATTACACGAATCTGCCTATGAAGAAATGGATGGACAAGCCCCAATGAGAAAATTTTGCAAGGACAGAAATGCCTAATGAAATATCTAAGAGAAAACATCATCATACGTTCTTTTACCTCAAGACTTTATTTATATCTTCTTCTTCATCTGCATGTAACATTGCATCAATCAAGTTCCCACGTTTCAACTCCATGAGAGTCAGGTTGCCATTTCCAGATCTATTTATGTAGTAAAACATTCTGTATATCACTGTTTCAGCTGGGCATGGTAAAGAAAGTCATGTTAAATATACAGAGAAGGGAGAAAAAACAAACTATTACAGTCTAACAGACATGAATGAGAGTGGAGCTGAAGCAAGAAGCAGGAAAAACTACTAAGGCTAGGCTATCAGATACAATGCTCCCATAACTACCAGGTGAAACTTTTTAAACCGGCAAATATAAACCAAGATAGAAATATTAAATGTCATTAAAAATTGCTGCTGGGGAAATAATTTAATCAAAAAGTCCTCAGTATAGTTAGTACCTACATTATTACTAATTGTGAAATTTACTTTATCAGTGTCAGAAAACAGAACAAATTTTTTCTTTATGAATAATGGAAACAGAATGCACTCCATGTAATCAGACTTTATAGCAGCCATGGCACATTTAATTTTGTTAAGTCATTGCAATGAAGTCACAATTCAAAGATCTTGTGTTCTGATAAGGGTTATTAACAACACCTGACACATATTTCCTCAAGAAATTATATCCCTTCAGTGAGCCAAACTTCCAACTACAAGGGTAAAATAGTACTGTCTATTTCAGCAACGAAAACAAACCAAAAAATGTTTAATTCCTGAGAAAAAGACCATCACAATATTTTATGACCTCTACTTATTTATTATGAACATTGATAATTTGTAAATAATTGCTTCTATCGATATCCATATAGTTCAATAATAGTTAGATATTTCACTAGATGACTTAAAATACAGTGAGACTTGATATTAAACCAATAAGTAAACTCAAACACATCGAAACATGGTTTTGCAATTTATTCAAAGACAGAATATTCTCATTTTCATGAAACAAACGCAAGTTCATGAAAATAGGAAACCAAAGACAATTAGTTTCATTTACATTTTCACCGCAAGCGATTTCTGAAACCAAACAGGTACGGCTGTATTCATCAATCACTCCCCAAAACCATACAGTGGGAGCCATGTGCACCAGGCACCCCCTTTTTAGTAGGGATGGAAGCGGGATGGGCTTGGGATGGTTGACCTAGTCCCAAACCCTTCTCACTAGCTTTCGAGTATTTTGCAAACCCATACCATAAACTATATGGTTTTGCAAATGGAATGCCAAACCCATCCCATTTGGGTTATCAACAGGCTCTCAAAGGCACTGTGGTTATTAAATTCTTCTTCAAACATGTCTAGCACAAAATAAACTGCAAACCATCTTTATTACACATCCCCAATCATGGAAATCTAGATAATGCAACCACTTCAATTTCAAATTCTCGCAGAAGTTCTACAAATCATAAAAGATAACATAGGTCTTACTTTTCGGGTTTTGGGATACCCGCAAGACAAATCCCAAACCATATAAGGTTCTGTAAATAAAATTTTAGCCTGTCCCGTAACCCTAAACTGCAACACATTTAAGTCCTATTAGGGTTCGGGACAAGTTGGGTACCCTATGAGACCCAACCCACCGCCATCTATATTTTTAGTCACAAACTACTTATTACACAAAGCCACATTTTTCATTGTAAGCATCTAGAACAGCATATGGGCAAACGAGGAGCATAAAGGAAAGGACATCATGTCATGTAATATAAACTCCATTTTAAATATAGTAACAATATTCACTGAAAGTAACTAGAATGGCATAGGAGCAAATCTGAGGAGCACAAAAGGAAAATAAATCATATCACGATAACCAAAATCTCAACAACAGGTCGGGGACAAACCATATCTTTCCTGAAACTCAGGTGTGCTCTGCAAAAACTCCAGTCCGGGGTGAGTAGCCAAAAGCTCTCGAAGCACAGGTTTGAAGTCATCCTGTGGCAAAGCAGGAAAACACATATCAGAAACTAAAACAGTATAGATACACCAATGTAGTCAATAACAAGTTGCAAAACTAAGATAACCCCAAAAAGTTCCCAAACCTACAACCTACAGAGAAGGATCAGAGAAAACATGAGCAAGGAAAACATATTAAACCTGAGTGAGATACTTGAGATTTGGTTGCTTCAAAATCTTATAGATTTGAGTTGCTACATCCAGTGTCAACATGTTCCCATTTATCCAGTAATCAGCAAATGCATCCCTATCAGTCAATTATAGGGGAAAGATAAGCCCAACAAACAGCAACAACATTAATAAGAAGGAAAATGTTGAAACAATAGCCAAGAAAGGGAATCTGAAATCCAAGTAGCCTCTAGAAAGCATACATCACCAGCTCATGTGGGAACCAATTTTTCACACCCAAAACATATTAGCCAATGGAGAAGAATGCAAATCAAGAAGGAAAGTCTAAACATCCTCTCCATGCTTATGGAATACGTGTCAAGTAGACCGCTAGGTTTATGATATTCCACCAACATAAACAGCAATAGCATAAGCATTAGCCGGTAATGCATTTGTGTATTCGTCTCACTCTCAATCATCCAATTTTTTGAGTTTTACTACCTATAGCTCCAACTCTAGTTTGCAAGCTGACTCACTATCTAAACCTGCCTGGGCGCATGAAACAAGGTAAGATTCTGACAGTTTACTAGTAGAATGGTTATAATATTGTTAAAGGCTTCAGAAACATCAGGAACTACGATACTTTGAGCACTCAAGTAACTGAAGCGTATGGTAGGTAAATTAAGGGTATTCAAATACCATCGTAATTATAAGAACCAACTTCTGAAAAAGATTGATGAAAAAATCCATGGACAATTTGAAAGGCCATGCAACTAGAAAAGTTAATTAAAAGAGAAAAAGTGCAGCATCATAAAAATAGCATCCTTGAGGACTTACTGACCATGGCTCAGGTAAGTTGGGCCCCAACTGGGTTATTAGTCTGACAAATTAAGTATATTATGATTTCCCCGTTAAAGAAGAGGATTTGACCTGAGAGTGCTGAACTTATTTTCCCAACAAAATTGTCATGGACCACTCATTTAGGAAAAGAAAATTAATGTTTCTTGTAGCTGCTACAGTGAGAAAACATTGTACCAAAATTGAAGCCACCAACTACTGCATCCCTTTCTCCAGAAAAATAAAACATCTAGTCAGTCATTTTGTCTGGAAACTTTCCTAAAGATAATCATATTGCTGTACAGTAAGAAAGGAAATGCTACTGCAAATAATTTGAAATTCACAAGGACTACCATGTGCCTTATTCTTGGATTTGCTCTGACATAAATACTTGTTTCTCAAAGCAAAGTCGACTTAGATACCATGGACAAGCGTGTACAGGGACATTTGGGAAACAGCAAACTGTAGAAGAGAGCAAATAAAGATTCTGGAACAGTATAGGTGCTCTAAATAGAAGAAGAGTCGGAAAACTAGTATGATGATTGAGCCAAAATCCAAAATTGACCAGTATGCTTAGTCCCATAATGTGGAAATGCATGCAGTAAAGATTGGCGATCATCCAGTACTGGAAGCCTATGCACACCATAGAGGAGACAGAATTGAACAAGTTAGCGAAGGCAGCCCTGTCATGATCACTAGATTTTGGTTTGACTATATCACAAATTACCACTGGAAGCAAGAACTTAATTTGGGAAAATGTAGAAAATGACGACAAAATGCAGACCTCGTAATAAAGCCAGTGCCATTAACGTCAATCCTTCTGAAAAGACACGTTGAGAAGAATGATGGCAACTTGCAAATTTCCCTCGTAACTAATTTGAAGTCTGAAAGACCAAGGAAATGATAAAGCAATGAATTATAGATGGCAGAGAAAACACAAGCAAAAATAACAGGAATGCCAACAGTATATTCTTACCATTTATCTGCAAACCATCAGAGTGAGCATAAAAAAATTGATTGATTCTCAATATGCATTGTTCTTTCAGTTCTTTTGGAGGCGGTCGGCCATTTTGAAAGTAAAACTGCAATTATCCACATAAAAAGCAACTTACTTTTAGACATACAGGGAAAATTCTTCAGCTATGCTCAAAGAGTACATCTGAATAAATGAGCATCTCCCAAACCTGTGGTATTAATTCTTTAACTGGCTCGCTAACTACTTTCAAAGGAGAACCCAAATTAGAAGGGCCAACTCTCTGTTTCATTACACGAGGGGAACCAGATGTACTCCTAGGGGAAAGTGGAGGGGCATTTCCAGCAGGAAACATGGAAGGTAATGAATTTCCTGAAGCAGCACTGGCGCTTGAAGAGCTCCCAGGAGCATTCAGAGGAGCGCCTGCCTTTGCATCATTTATCAATGATGTCACCTGAAACCATAGGGAAAGCGAAGTCCTAAAAACTTGGGACACCATATCCGAGATTACTCAAAGAACATCAAAGATTACGAAAGCAAGAACGCATGTATGCAAATCATTGCCTTCTAGTTTAATATTTCAGAGAGCCAGTAACTATGACAGTTTGTGTCCAATCAAAAGCAAGTTAATAATTTTCCAGAAACAGCAACTAATTTCTGAGGAAGCATCCTCTATATAGCACCAGCTTCCACAATCAAAGCAACTTCTTCAGGCATCCCACAATCAAACCACTTGAACTTCCCACATCGTCAGGTTTCATTGACTATGGATGTGATGAAACAAAATGACACAAAATTCATATGGCATCCTCACACATTAAGGTCCATGAATTCATAAAAGTGTTTGAAAGGCTTAGCACAATAACCAATTTGGGTAAGGGCCTCTTTTTTCTCTATGACATGATTCACAGACAAGTTGTCCTGTACTATCGATGAACCAAGTATGACCTAGCATTTAGCATTCATAGTTGCCACAGAACTGCTAGACACAAAGCTTTGAAAGTGAGCATCTGGGAAACATACACGACAAATGACAATTCTCATAGAAGTTGCAGAAGCTATAAGGGCAACTTGACCTCAAAGCAATTGAGTTGTCATCATTGAGGCTCCATGCCGAATGGCAATTATAATTATTAGATATAGATTTCAATTTTCAACTGGAAGTCTCATTTTGCTGGATTTATAAATTTATTGAATCGTGATCTTAAAATTTGCTAGGTTTTAAAAAAGAAGCACAACTCACTAAATAAAGTATCAATCTCTGAAGTTTTGAAAATACTGGATAATATTTTAAGGATAATGTCACTGCCATCTACAGAAAGGGTATGCTGAATGATACCACAGAACTTTGTTGGATGTTTAATAACACCCACATGTTCAAAGGGGCATTTGCAATTTGCCACATCACTTAATGCACCAATTAGTGGAACATTCTTGGTATAAAATTCATTACTTTTGTTTTGATATGATTGTTCATCTTAAGTCATTATTCCCTCTAATGGCGAGGTTCTCTTTTCATAACAAACATTTTGAATACAATTTTCATTATAATCAACATCCTGTACACCAATAAAGTCGAAAGTATGAATTTTTTTTCTCTTTTTAAAGTTATAACCTCCTTCTATCCTTGTTGCAATAACAATTCTTGTTCATGTCTCCTTTTTCATATACAGAAGGGATCAGACCAACAACATCATGACTCATTATTTAATTCTCATTAGAAATACTGACAACGCATGGCAAATCCATGTTCCATCATTCACTTAGACTCTAGCAAAGAGGAGTGAAGATGAGCAAGGCAAAGTATCCTTCAGAAGTTGGAAGAATCATTGGAAAAACACATCAATCCTGACAGTTTAATGCATCTGGCCTAAGTTTTTCAGCCTCGCCAAGCTGTCTTGCCCAATTGATTAAATAAAATATAGGACCATCCTTCATTTTAGACTCTCTCAGACAAATTATAATCCCACACTTTTGGTAGATAGCTGTGACTTTGGAAAGTGATTAGATTATGTTCAGCAACTTTAATGTCAACCAAGCATGTGTTTGGACCGAGGTATGAACAAACCTAGTATTTGTATTGCAACACATGTTTTGCAGAATATTCCTCATCCTTATCATGTGGAAATCCAAAAATCAATAGTCTAAGACACTTTCCAAAAGTATTGATCCGCCTTTTCAATAAATGCATGACTTGACAAGAAACTTGCCACAAAATAATTCGTAATTCGTAATTCTCATATCAGTTCATTCTTCTTCGAGAATCAAGCTTGCATCTACTCAACGAAGACTAAATCAGTTTTCCAGAAGAAAGATTCCTCATAATGTTTCAATTCCCTAGCTGTAGCTTTTTAAGCATAAAGCTCACAAACATGGTATAGGGAAATTCCTATTAAACTCCAATTTTTGAGTCCCATACTAGCAATTGGATACTAACCATCTTTCGAAGTTATTAGATCCCTTCAAACAACTTTAACCTCAATCTTGCTTGTCTTTAGGGTTAAGGTAAAAAGAAACCACTGTTAGAAGTCTGACACGTCTTTCATAAGATAAATAATCCACAATCATTTGGAAACCCATCAATCAGTACAGAAAAACACCTCCTAGTTTCTGACCAATTTTCTAGTAAGTGCATGACTTGAATAGAAACTCACCATTGAATGATGCACAATGCCTAATCAGTTCTTTGTTCTTTGAGAGTCAAATTCGAATCACTGAACGATGACACCATCTTTTGCAAATAGAGAACGTCTCGCACAAGTTTCCAATTCCCAAACTGTAACTTTTAGTTTAGAACTTATACACATGGCATTTCTTATCCATAACCAAAAGACTCCAAATTTCAAATTGCACACAAAATATTTGCGTTCTAACTGGAACTTTAGGAAACAATTAAATCTTATCCACCATTTGCTGATCCTAAACCAACTCATAAAGGAACCATCATCATAATTCTAACATACATTCACCATAAGACTCCCCATCCATAATCATACGAAACTTGAAAAAACAAAGTCCAAGACAACTTCTCCTAGTTTAACTTTTCTATAAATGTCTGACTAACATATGAAACTCAGAATAAAAAGGTGAAGATTGAAATAAATAAATAAATATTCTTCTCTCGTCAATGCAATCAAATATAGGTGATTTCTGAGCTGGAACATGCCCATTAACCAACCAGAATCCCTAACAAGAAACTACAACCACGACATGTATCTCAACGAAGTAATGCATAATCACCACCAGCTAAAATGCACACGTAAATTAACACAGCAATCAGATACGTAGGCACATTCGTAATGCATATCAACCAGCAAATCAAAACGCGGAGATTTTGGTTCAGTTCTTCCGTGGGGGCGGAGGGGGGAGGCGACGATAAGTTACCAGCCGGTTGCTGTCGGGAAGCGAGAGCCACTGGTGGAAGATCTTCTCGACGAAATCGGAGTTCGATTTCAGAGCCAGCGGGGACACCTCATTGAGCTGCAGCAGGTCGGTCTCCAGGGACGCCACCTCGCCTACGGCGATCTCCATGCTCATCGTCTGTCGTCTCGTCTCTCCGGCCCCTCAACAATCTCTCATCCAAAAAACCCCAACGCCAATCGAAGCGGCACGAATCCTCGCGCGGGAAGGGAGGGAGGGAGGGAGGGAGGGAGGGAGGCGGAGATCGACGGGAACAAGGTGCAGATTCAGCTCCGGGAGCTCGGGAGAAGAGCCGGCTCCCGATTCGCGCGAGCTCGATACGCGAGCGAGGGGATCGGGCCGAGCGCCAGATCTTCCGCAGAAACGAGCGGCCGGGATGGGCGCGACAGCTCTCGCGCTTCGCGCTCTCTCCCTTTCTCCCTCTCTCTCTCTCTTTCTCTCCTTCGGCGTGGAGCGGAGGAGGAGGAGGAGGAGGCGATTGGAGAAGACGACGGCGACGAAGCGAGAGCGAGCTCTAGAGAGAGAGAGAGAAAGAGAGAGAGGGAGGGGGGTTGTTTATTTAGGGATCGATGATGCAGTTGCAGGCTAGCAGAGAGATCGAATTGGGGGAAGAAAATGCTTCTTTTCGGGAGGTGTTAAAAATTAGGGAGCAAAGCTGATTATGGAGAGAGAGAGATATATCGGTTGAAGAAGAAGAAGGCGCGTTTGCACGTGCTTGGTCACGTGCCCATCATATGCGCGTGCATGCGGTGTGCCCCCGCCCGAAGGGCGGATTTGGCCGGAACCCGACCGCGTCGAAGATTTTAGAAGTAGAATGATTAATATTATGAAAAATCTCGAATTAGTATATCCGTTATAAATTTATCATAAATTAATATTTTAGCCACTAAAAAATTAAATCAGTAATCTATGAGAAATTGATCTTCTGTTAATTTTCATTAAACTTTATCGTTGAATTATGGAATTGAATTGAATGGTACGTGACAGTTGATAGATGTATCAGTTTGGGACTTTATCTCTCGTTTACTGATTTATGATTTTTTGCAGTACTAATCCAATTTGACGAAAATTAATAGAGGATAAATTTATCATAATTGTCTTAGTTTGAGGATTTTTTACAGTAAAAAAATTAATTTTAAAAAAAAATCATAAATGCATCGAATTTTTGATGATATCATAGATACATTGAATTTTTCATGATGTTAACTCTAAAAGTTATGCCGCGTCGAAGCTGCAGCCAGCGAAACACGTTTTAATGGAGATTTTGAAGCGGCATCAAGCTCGTCACGAGTTGAAAAAGGTGTGGGTATTAAATAAAAAGAGCTTCGGGCCGTGACTCGAGTTCGACCGGCATTGGCTTCGGCTGAATGCATTGGGAGTTGAACCGAATTGGGCAGGATCTCGTTCTTCTGCCCCGCTTTTTCGAGAGTCGATGTCTAATTCATAACCTTCGCATCGAAAAAGAGCTCGACCCAAGATGCACTATTTTTCGTTTTTGTTAAATCCCAATTCGTCATTTCGAGTACATTGGATTACGAGGAGCGAGTTAGGCCTTGCGGAGATTACACAAATAGTTTTACAGTGAAGAAGTGGGTGGATAATCGGATGAATTGGTTTAAATTGTATCATTCACAACTTACCTGAATCCCGACTCATTCACCAATTATATTTATGGCTTGCGCACTTAGAAAATGGGGCAAACCATTTACAATGACCAAATACTACGAGTCCGGAAAGTGAGACTGCTTCAGTATCCAATTTGCGCAGGCTTTAAGCCCGAGTCCCCTCTACGAACGATCACCCACTTTATTGAGTCCCACAACTCAAGTACACTATTGATGGCATTGAGTTGTACGACTTGATTCAAAGCCCCGGCTTCAATGTTGGCAAGTTTGGAGCCTACGCGAGTCGCACATCCGCACAATTCTAGGTCATCACAACCCGGGCTCCCTGGAAAGCCTAAGTCACAGAACCACATGCCATTTATACCCATTGGCAGCGGCTGAAACCGGTGGCCAGCTACTCCAACATGGCCCGGCCATCCATAAAATGTCGCCATCAGCTTAGAAAATCCAGGAGAGGATGATTGGACGGGGTTATGATTGGGACATGTAATGCTCCCGATGTTCGATGCATTGAAAATTAAACAGCTCTTGCATTGTCCGGTCAAAACCCATTTGATCAACCCGAAAAGTAGGCCAAGCGTTTAAAAAGAATGATCAATGATACAAGCTTTAGCTAATTGCGGAATCTATGTTAAATATGATGAATGTACATCAAGACAGACGTCACATGGCACTCAAAAGTACTGTATGGGGCTATCCTGACCAGAAAGTGCTATGATTTCCCCTGTACCTAGGAAAATCCAGAGACATCATCAACACTCCAATCTCTTTGCTAAAGAGCCTGCACCTTTTAGCAGGAACTAGACCGCACTATCGCATTGGGTTCAAAGAAATACAACAACAGGATGATAAGCAGAAGCTAGAATTGTCGAAACAAAGGCACACAAAAGAGAACTCCATTGACTTGGGAAAAGATGGATTACAAGGCAACTTGGCAAAAGATGCATTGCAAGGTTTTGATCGAGAGGCAATTGACATTCGGACCAATCCAAACATTTGTAACAGACAAACCAGGAAAGGAAGCATAACTACCAGACTTATCTATAGCCCTATGAGCAAGTTCATGTTACGCACTCTATGGACTCGTACTCCAGCTTGGTCCCCCCTGTAAAAGATTTCTGAAAATCCACGAGCTTAAACTAGTAACAAGTATGCTATGCATTGAATATGGGTTGTCGCAAAAGCAACAATAACTAGGGAAAGAATCTGATGCGATCGATTAAGCTACTTGGGTAAGAAGATGTTGCTAAACGAACTAAGATGCTAGTTAAGAGATGAATTATTCCTCTAAACCATTGATTTTTCCATAAATCACTCAACACATACAGAAAATAGTTCAGCATCCTGTAGCAGTAACTTCATGGCTCCACGTCCATGATAAATGATATTGGGGAACGACCTAATATGCATGAGTAGCAATAATTTATCATTAAACTAGTTTGAACCCACCACAGTATTATTTCTACAAAAGATCAAGGCAACCATCACCTTACTTGGTCAAAGGCTTAATCATGTACTGAAGTCCTCAGACCATCAAGTCAAAGCCCCAGGACAGATGTCCAATGAATAAAATTACGAAACTGAGTGGTAAGAGAAAGGACAAGGTCAAAACTTTCCTTAAACAAGCAGTTACCATCAAAATTTCATGGCTTGCAAAACCAGCAAAAGAGACATCAGAAGGAATAGTCTGTGAGACAATATTTGTCAAAATCTATAAAATCCACAAAGAGGGGAGGATAGGCGAGCCACTATGAAGAAACGGTAAAATAAGGATGAAGAAATTGCTAAGGTGGAACACACATTCTATGCAGCTCCACTTAAGAAAATGACTATCTGAGAGCTCAGAGACACCTTAAGCCTCAAGTTATAATGCAGTCCCAGTTAACACTGCCTCTTGAGAAAGAACGTCCCATTCTATCAGTTTTTGACGCAATTCATGGGCTTCTTTTTCCATCCCTGCAGCAGCCACACCATCTATTATGGCAGAATAGGTGGTCTCATCTGGCTTGCATTGACTTGATATCATCTTTTCCAGTACTTGTATTGCAGAACTGACTTTCTCATTTTTACATAGCCCATGGATCAGGAATCTGTACGCAATGTTACCAACTCTGTGATTTCTTCTATTCATCTCACCCAACACATCCATAGCTTCCTCGAATAAATTTATTCGGCAATACCCCCAAAGCAAAGCTCGATGTGTGACGTCATCAGGATTAATCCCAGCTTCAATCATCTCATTGTATAATAACTTCGCTTTACCCATCTCGCCCAATTTAGCCGAACCATCAATGACGACATTATAACTGATCAAACCTGGAGAACAGCTAGTACCACTCAAAAAGTGAATTAGTTGAATGGCCTCGTCCATCATGCCCTCTTTAGAAAGGGCACCTAGAAGGGTGTTATATGTTATTATATCAGGGCGACACCTTTTCTGAACCATCTGTTCAAAGAAGTCAATTGCACGGCCTAGATATCCAGATTTACACAGACCATTGATCAAAATATTGTAAGTAACAACTGTTGGAAGACGTGAACTTTGACTCATTATTGTAAGGACTTCATCTACTTCATTCCACATGCCACGGGTGCAAAGAGAATGAAGGAGACTGTTATAAGTTATGGTACTAGGTTCCATGAAATGAGATAAAAGATTATGCATGACTAGAGCCGTATCTTCATAATTCCCCCGCTTGCAAGTAAAATTTACAAGCGAGTTATATGTAACCATATCCGGATGACAACCATTTATAGCCAAATCTTCCAAAACTTCAATAGCTCGCACAACTCCACGGTGCCTGCATACTAACTCAATAAGGATGCTGTTGGTGACCAGATAAGGTGGGCATCCCTTCTTCAATTGGTCCTTCCAAAAGCCAATAGCCTGATCAAAATGACCATGGTCAAACATGCAGCGGATGATAGTGTTGTAACTTATGACATCCGGAGGACAGCCACTCAAGCTCATGTCTTGTAAGAGGTCCACGGCAGATCTGAAGTGCCCTTCCTTACAAAGACTACCAATCATCATGTTACATGTGATCACATCAGGAACCCCACCAGATAAGACCATGACTCTAAGGACTTTGCCAGCTTTCTCTATTCTATTGATTCTAATGAGACCTCTGATTAAGCTTACGCAGGAAGGGAAGTGGGGAATTTGATTTTGGCGCCCCATGACATCTATCAACTGTGCTGCGGTCATCAGTCTCCTGCTACTGCAGAGATTTTGAAGAATCTCATTATTGGTTTCCTCATCATTTCTGGCAAATGATCCATCTGAAAACCGCCGTGACGAACTGGAAGTTCTCCTCGAATTCGTCTTAACACTGCTTTCTCTCAGAGCAATCATTTCATAACCCTCTGAACTCCACTCATCTTGTTCAATGTCATCTTCCTCATAAATGTGAAAGCTTCTTTGTAAGACTTCACACTGAAAAGAGTTCACATTTCTTCGAACACTGAGATAACCAATCGGCAGACGGCAACCATAATTGCACTTAATTGAGGTACTTGTATGAAAAACATATCCTGTTAAGCAGTCGATACCACAAGGCCCAAAACTTCGGCTGGCTTGTTTAGAATGCCGATGCAGAAGATGCGGAAGGGACGCATCAGCCATGGAACTCTGTGGGGCAACCGTGAAACCCATATCTTCTAAAACCCGCAGGAACTTTGGGACTCCCAATGATTCAGAGGGTCATAGCGCCAATGGGCATCAGAGCACAAAAGCAACAGAGCAAAAGATCAAACATGATTGCCTTATATTACGTCGAAGATGATAATTCGTCCAAGATTTGGAAGGAAATGGAATCACCGACAGCAAGTCCTGCAAAAGAACAATGACAGGCCCATAATCATAAATACAGCATTGAATAACGATAAACCCGTTACATCTCTACACGCATAACTACCATAAAAGCTGCTTCAATCAAGGTACAAACAACGAACCAAGCCACTTAATCAGGAGAATACAATTCATGCCAGAAAAGACACCGAACCATCCAAATTCCGATACAGAACAACCAAATCCCCCTCATTTAACTAGCAAGTATCACAACAACACGACGAAAAGGAGCACAGCCAGCATCAGCCGATTCAGGAAAAGGCAGCAACACTCGATCGAAAATCACTCTCATTTTCCAACCACCAGCCGACCTAATCATCAAAACTCAAATCACCCGAAGCTTCTCAAAGTCCACCGAACGGCAACGAAACAGTAGACACACGGGCGGTGCAGAGAGATAAAACGTTCAGATATTTACCAGAATCGACAGAATCGACCGAAAAATAACTACCACAAAAGCCGCTTCAATCAAGATACAACTAATGAACCAGACCACATAGTTCATGCCAGAAGACACAGAACCCTCCAAATTCCGATGAAGAACAATCGAATCTCCATCATTTGAGCAGCAAATATCACAACACTCGATCGAAAATCACTCTCATTCCAACCGCCAACCGACCCATAATCATCGAAACTCAAATCAGCCGAAGCTTCTCGAAATTCCACTGAACGGCAACGAAACGGTAGACGCGCGCGGGTCAGAGAGATGGAACGTTCAAATACTTACCAGAAGAAACGGAATCGATTGCCGCCGCCGCCGCCGCCGCCGCCGCCGATTCGGTGTTGAGCAGCCGTTATGCTCTGCGTTACCGCCGGCGGGGGCAGAGAGAGGGGTAGGAGGGAGACAGCTTGGGGAGGTGATGATTACGAAGGAGGACGCTGATCACTAGGGTTCTCGCTTGCTCGCTTGCTCGCTTGCAAATGCAAACTCCGGTTTATGCTCCGTCTACTTTTTTTTTTGGCCTTCTGGAAATATGGATTACATGACACGTGCCGAACCTTAGTGTTTCGGAAAAAGGTGAAAAAAAAAAAGAGAAAAAAATGTCACAAATAGTCCCTAAACTTCCATTTAATATGCAATCTCGTCCCTAAACTTTTAATTTGTTCAATTTGGTTCCTGAATTATCGAATAAATGTCCAATCTAATCCCTGAGCTTTCGATTAGCTTAATTTGGCCCATAAACTATTAACAAATATTTCATCTAGTCCTTCCGTTTGTTCAAACCGTTAAGTTATGACGTGAAGCATTAATTGATGACGTGTAACTAAGTTGGATTACTAGAATTATGAGTCAATATATATGTTAAAAAATGAAAACAAATTAGGGGTCAGTTAGAGATGAGAGCACTGATCACAAAAGCAGAGAGAAGAAGTGGTTCTGTATCTTTTTTTTTTTTACAGTGGCCACAATTTGACCTATTTTAAAGGTAATTTCCATGTGGATATTCCACATGTCCTTTTTTATTTTATATTTAAGAGACTAAGAGCCATGGAAGCCAATTTTGTTAACTTTAACTAACGGAATGACGAAATTGGTCAATTTTCAAATAGTCAGAGACTAGATCGGACATTTATCGATAATTCAGGGACCAAATTGAACAAATTAAAAGTCTCGGGACGAGATTGCACATTAAGTGGTAGTTCATGGACTAAATTGAGCAAATCGAAAGCTCAAAGATGAAATTGAACATTAGATGAAAGTTCAGGGACAATTTGTAACATTTTCTAAAAAAAATGTTATGAATTTTCTTAGATCAGAGACCAAAACGTTATGATTTTTCCTTATCGTGTCGTGGACCGACACTTTAGATCCCGATATGTGCGAGCCACGCTTGTTTGTGAAGAGTTGGATTTGTGGATGGTATCAAATGATCTTATTTATAGATGAACCTTGCAACCGTAGATGCGTTTGATTCAACATTTTGAAAGCCTATTGGGAAAATGCAAAGTAGTTTAGCCTACAAGACTTTAGGCAAATGTAAAGGCTGTTTGGTAAATTATGCTTTGAAAAGCAATTTTGAGAGAAATGCCGTTTGGTAGAAAACACATTTAAAATGCCATTTGGGTGATTAATATTATTTTTTTTTAATTTCATTTGTTTAAAATTGAAAAAACTAAATAATATATGCAACTTTTTAAATATAAATTTTGACAATGATACTAAAAAAATCAATACATATATTATTTTTTTTAAAAAGACCAAACCCTTCATTGGAATTTCTTAATTTTTATTTGCTTAAAATTGAAAAAAAAAATAACTTATGCAACTTTTTACATATGAATTTTGTCAATAATGCTAAGAAAAATCAAATACATATATATATAATTTTTTTTTAAAAAGACCAAATCCTTTGTCCAAATTTTTTAATTTTTATTTGTTTAAAAATGAAAAACTAATGTATGCAAATTTTTAAATATAAATTTGAAAATAATGATAAAAAAATCAAATACATATATATAATTTTTTTCAAAAAAGACCAAACCCTTCATTGGAATTTTTTAATTTTTATTTGTTCAAAATTGAAAAAAAAAATAATGTATGCAACTTTTTAAATATAAATTTTGACAATAATGCAAAAAAATCAATTATATATGCTAAATCAAATATATAAATAACTTTTTTTTTTTTTAAGAAAGACCAAAATATATTTAATTTTTTTAGCACTTATATAAATTTATTTTTTCGCATTATTTTGGCATTTAAAAAAATAATAACGAGAGCAAAATAACAAATTTGAAGAATGAGTGACAATAGTTTTGGAAAAAAAAAAAGTTTCGGCATTTGGCCAAATGCCGAAAACTCAAAGCTAGTCCCTACTAGATTGGGCTTTTAGCTTTGCCAACGCCGACTTTCACTGAAAGTTATTTCAAAATGGTACCAAACAAAGTCCAAAGATTTTCCCAAGGACTTTTGAAGGCTAAAAGCCTAAGCTTGCTAGAGGTTCGCAGGGCTCTAGTGAGCCGCGAGCTCATTGGATTTGGCGGGGAGCTCGGTCTCCCGATCCAAGCGAGCCCGAGCTTCTCCGCCGATTTGGCGAGCTCACGACTCACCCGGATCGGCCGAGCCTTAAGCTCACCGGATCTGGCGATCGCATCTTGGTCGACAGCTGGGCAGCAGGCCATCATCAGGCATGCGGCGGCAAAGGAAGGAGGAGGAGGAGGAAGGAGGAAGGAAAAGAAAAAGGAAAAAAGAAAAAAATAATAAAAATTTCGATTTTTTAAAAATACAAATAATTAAAAATTCATTTTTTTTAAAAAATGTAAAAAAATAAAACTAATTTTTTGGTCAATTAAAAATATTAAAATTCAGTTTTTGGATAATTTTTCCCAAACAATTAAATTAGCTAACGAATGGTGAACAATATTTTCCTAACCAAACACCGGAAAATATAGTCATTTTCCAAAAAAATGACTTTCTAAAAAATATTTTCCAAAAACATGATATTTTCCGTGAAACGAACGGACCCTAAACATCCGCTAATAGTTCATACACCACATTGAACTTGCACATAGGAAAAAGTTTAGGGCTATCAAATGGGTAGGTATGGGTTGGATCTGAGTGGAGTTAATTGAACGGTATAATTTTTTTTTTTTATTTTTAACTTAGTTAGTTATTAAATGCCATTACTCATTCGAATGGCTCAAATCATCCTTTGTCTTTACTGAAAAAGGGCCCATGCCTGTGCATGCACAAAAAAGAAGTAGACACAAGTAAAATCTAAATTTAAAAGATAAACAACCATGACAAATTTATAATACAAAGAGATTGGAAAGTGAGAAACAAATTGGATGTCAATGAGCTCCAAATATATTAAGTTGTTAGGTTTGTAACTATGAACATCTTGCTCAAAATTTTAATCATCGCATTCAATTTATTGCAATGTTATCTATTACATTAAACATAGGCATAATGCAGCATAAGTTGGAAAAGATCAAGTCTGAGCCAAATGAAAGGGTTAATGGCTGAGGGCTCTCAAATGACAAAACCGCGACAAGAAATCGATATAAGAGAAAAACAAATGGGGCCGAACAGTGGCATATGAATGAACCAAGACAAACACCAAATCAATTCTCAATTTAGAAGTCCACCCTTCTTTCATCAGCTCATTGTATCAGCAAAGGAACTAAAATTTTATCCGACAACACGATCGGTAGATCTAAGTGTGATTCCGGTATATACAACATGTGGACTCGACAAAAGCACATTAGATTCAATTTAGTTCCGTACAAGAGATTCTTAGCCAAATCCAGCAATACTCAAAATCGGATTTGTGTTGCGAGAACACTGAATGTAGATTTAAACCGAGAAGAATTGTAACGAAAGGCATAGCTCCTAGATTCATTCTCAATGCAAGACAACAAAACTTGAGGAATGCCTATACAGCAAAAACGATCGCCATGCATCCCATGTACAATGAGGAAACTGATGCAATTGAACTGTTTGTGAGCTAGTTTCAATCCAGTGAGGTCTCAATTAAGAACATATTAGGTAATTGAACATTGTAGTACTGCAAATTTCACTACGCAATGCTAACATGATCTAGCTTAGGAATATCACCAAACATGCAGCAGGCACTCGACCGATGAACAAAATGAAACAGTAATGGAGAGAGATTCACAGCCAATGTAAAATACATCAGGTCTTAGAACATTCAAGTTTCTCATGATAGCTTCAGACACGGTCAATTTCCATAGCGACGGAAGTAAGAGTTCTCGGTATCTACCTCACTAAAACAGAGCATGAAGAAAAATGCCTTGAAAGTCTAGGTGCTGACCACGCCATCGTTGGAGACAATGAGGATGGTGATCGGAGACAGGGAATGAGAAACGAACAAGGTCCAAGAACTTCGAAGATGCTGGCTGGAAAACGGGGGGGAACGGAGCACTTCCGGCGGCCGCGAAGCTGGTGGTGTTCGGCGGTAGCCGAGGCTGCTCTCATGGATCTGATGGACTGAGTCGAATTGGGACAGGTGCTTGATGGGCTTGACTTGTGGTCTGGGCTACTCTTGTGGTCAGACTGGGCTGGGCTGGAAGAAGGTGATCAAACCAGGTTGGAGTGATGGGGCTTTTGTGGACCTGGTGCTTGATTTTTCTATTGGTCATTTTATTTTTTTCATCAAAATTTATTATTACCATCATTATCATCATCATTATTTTATTGTTTTACATAAAATAAATGTTTAACTTGTCAGCGATAGTTCAGATGTCAACACTGTTGTGATGCAAATGGGTCTTTCCCAAAATATTACAAATAATCAACTAAGACGGTAGTTCTAGAAAGCATACATAGATTTAGTCTTTGGGTAATGTGATACCCATAATAATCAAAGTGTAGAACCTATATAAAAATATATATTTATTAGTAACATTCAGTATGAGATCCAGAGATTCTTGAAATGTGATGAACTTGATCTAGTAGATTTAATTTACGCAACAGTCATTTGTGTAATTGTGCCTATCTGTTTGGTGTGTTTTTCTATGTAATTGTACTTAGTGGTCTTGGGACTAAAAGGATGTCAAACACCAAATTGCACTCATATGGCCATTCTCGTCATCATCACTTTTCTCTCTTTTAGTATTTTACTAGGCAAGTATTGAAGAAAGTAGCGGCAATTGAAACTTACAAGATTTCTTGGATCTTGATACATACGGTCACCTCATGATCAAGCCTTTCTTTCTTCTTTCCATGATAGTAATTGAATAGTTTAATTCTAACTATTACGGCTCTCACAATTAACATTGCTTGAGTCAGCTCTCAGTTGGGTGGGAAACTTAGTCATGCTACATACATGAACAATAAATACATTGTGGCACACTAATTCTTAGCAAAATTTTTTTTGGTAGATCTATGATTTGAGGTGGCCTAGACAACATTTACCTGATCCAATGAAGTAAGGAGTGATTAACGTGATGTGAAAGATTGAAAAAGTGGGGCTCTTGGTGGGATAGGAAATGTGACTGCCGACATGAGTTGACAATGATGAGGATACTAGCATAATAAGTGGAAGAGTTTGCGATATTCCAAATCTCACATGAAATGATAAAAAAACTTAAGACAAGAGTTGAAACCCACTCCAAAAAACCACAACCTAATACTTTTTTGGGGAGTTAAACCTGCGTTGAATGTTTTAAGTCATTACATGTGTTAATTCAAATTAAATAAATTAGTTTCACCAAGCAAAATACGATAAGAGGGTACCTATAGATAGTCCTACTCTAGCACATTAGAAAGTTAATTCTAGACTCGATCACAAGATGCGATTAAAAATTGTAATGTAGCAAATTTCCCTTCGTTGAGCTTTCCCAGTGCACGTGCGCGGGTCCGTTTCCAACATTCAGAGCGATAGAGAGAGAAAGATAGTGGGGAAGAGTGGGGCCAGTCCCGATGAGGTGGACCGGGCTCAATTCAAATCTTTATTGGTTTCACCGAATTGGGCTTACTCGGTTTTATTAGAATTTCATGGGCCTGGTGTGGCCTAGGCTGCTCTTGTGGATCTAATGGGCTCTGACGAATTGGGCCAGGTGCTTGATGAGCCTCGCTAGTGGTCTGGGCTACTCTCGTGGTCGGACCGGGCTGGAGTGATGAGCTTTGATGGTCCTGGTGCTTCATCTTTTTATTCGCTTTTTTTTTTTTTTTTAAAATCTTTTTATCATAATTTATACCATCATTATTTTATTTTATTTTTACAGAAAAACGTATGTTTGACATTTCAGCTGTAATTTAGGTGTCAATGCTGCCGGGACGCAAATGGGCCTTTCCCAGAATATTAGAAATAACCAAATGAGATGGTACTATTTTCACAAATCCAAATTCGATGAGCATGTCAAGTATCAAAATACAACAAACTTAGAACTCTCTTTTGTAAATTGAAAGTTATAGAAAATATACATAGATTTAGTCTTCCAATAATGTGATAGACATAATTAATTAAAGTGAAGAAGCTATATGAAAATTATTAGCAAGATCCAGCATAGGATTTAGAGATTCTTGAAATGTGATTACCTTGATCTAGTAAATTTAATTCATGCAATAATCACTCGTGCAGTTGTGGCTATATGTTAAGCGTACTTTTCATGTAGTTGTACTAGTTTAACACTTGCGGGCTTGGGCCTAAAAGGATGTTAAATACCAAATTGCACTTGCATGACCATTTCGTCGTCATCATCATCATTATTTTTACTCTCTTTCAGCATTTTGCTAGGCAAGAATTGAAGGAAACAGCAACAGTCAAAACTTACAAATTGATTAATAAGCACCCTAAAGGTAATTCCTTCAAAAGACAAGTCGTGGTTGCAGTGTCACTTTTGAAAAAGAAAAGGAAAAAGGAGACAATTATTGTCCTCTAAGGACTTGCAGGGGATGGTGGACTTTATTATATAGACTTTTGTTACTTCGTGCCCGAGTAAAAGAACACGGATGAACATGTAAGACATGAAAAGACAAAGAGGGTCCTAATGTCACAAAAGTTCATCTAATCCAACGTCTCATGTCCATGTGAAACGCGCCACGTTTCTAGTTGCAAATGATTCGCGACATTAGTGTTACTTTAGGGAAAAAGCAAAAGGAGGAGACATTATTGTCCACTAAGGACATTTAGTGGACTGTGGAGCTTATTATAGATAAGTAAAAAATTTAGGGGTGAGAACATGCAGATTAGCAAGTAAAAACCATGCTTCCCTTAACAATTGACTCCATGCTTAAAAATAAAGAGGATAGATAAAAAGTAAAATTATATAAAATTGAATATTGACATTTTCTTTATGTAACAAACTTTATTGAGATGCAAATGAACCTTTCTCTAGATATTTCGAATAACCAAATGAGATGGTAGCATTTTTACCGACTCAAATTCGATGAAATTGACAAGTGTCAAAGGATTACAAAGTCAAAATTCTCTTCCATAAGATAAGATACCATATTGAATGAACTCCCTACGGATCTGCGAAGTGCATCATCTCATAAAGACTTGGTTTCGGTGCAATTGGAGAAAATATCTGTAGATTTAGTTCTTTGGATAATGTGGTAGGTAGAACAAATTATAGCGTAGAAGCTATATGAAAATTTATATTTCAATAAGATCCATGAGGATCTAAAAGTTCTTGAAATGTGATTACTTTGGTTTAGTAGTTTGATTTATGCAATGCTTACTCATGCAATTGTGCCCATGCCTCAAGGCTAAAAGGATGTAAAACACCAAATTGCACTTCTGTTGTTGTCGTCATCATCATCGTCATTCTTACGCTCTTTCAGCATTTTGCTGGGCAAGTATTGAAGGAAGCAGCAGCAATCAAGACTTAAAAGAACTCCTGGATCTTGATACATATGGTCACCTCAAGACCAAATCTCTTTTTCTGTTCTTCTTCCAATGATAGTTATAAATAATTTAACTCAAGCCTTTGTGGATCTTGGAAGTAACGTTACTTGAGTTTGCTCCAGTTGGACCATAAGTTAAGTCATGTAATGGACATGAAGAATAAATACATTGTGTCACATTGAGTCTTACCAAGATTATTTTGGGTAGATCTATGATCCGGGAATGGACTAGACACCAATCCAAGAAAGTGGTGAATGATTGCCATGATGTGTAAGCTTGAAAAAGTGCGACTCTCAACCGTTTGTGACATTTCAAATCTCACATAAAATAGAAACGAACCGAAGATGTAATTTGAAATCCACCCCCAAAAATACCACCTAAAATCTTTTCTAGAGAGCTTGACCTGCATTGAATGCTCCAAGTAATTTTATGTTTTCATTCAGATTGAACAAATTTGTATCGCCTTGTAATATTTGACGAATCATAATTATGATAAGAAAGTCTTATAGCACATGCTACTCTAGCACATTAGAAAGTTATTTCTAAACCCAATTGACCTGCATCCCTCATAACCTTGAGATCATGGAGCAGTTCAATACCTATTCCATGCTAATGGTGAGCAAGGAATGATAGGAGATGGCATTTTAATTAGAAATGCAAAATCATAGTCCCAAAGTTAAGAACAAAAAAAAGGTCGCGCCATGCTAATGGTGAGCAAGGAATGATAGGAGATGGCATTTTAATTAGAAATGTAAAATCATAATCCCAAAGTTAAGAACAAAAAAAACGCCGCGTCAAAATAAAACGAAGTTAAGAACATGAAAAAATGGCGCGCCAAAATGAAACTAGAATTTCTCAATTGCATCCTTTGGCTCCTATAAAATAGCTCGCGTCATTGTTCGCTAATGAGAAGCGAATGCCTCAACTTAGTTTGCAATTATCATATGTTCCACTTCCAGAGTGGGCTGTTTCTAGTGTGCTTTTTTTGTGTCAGTAGAGTGGGCACTTCAACTATAGTATGCAAGGCTGTGCATATGTTTGTCAATTAGATCCGGAGATAATTAATCACAAGTTTTTGATAGCTGTGAAAATCTTCATAATATTTCCGTAATTCATTTGTGAGATTTATTTATTGTTTGACTAGAAATTGTTTAGACTAAATATTGCGTGGGTTATGGATTGAGGGTTGGGAAAACTTGGGAGTGCTTTAGTGAGTTAAGCGTGGTCATAACATTTGTTGTATTACTTGACTAATAGTAGGCCGTTCTCCCCTTAAACTAGATCATATCGACCAAGCCACGTATATTTGGCATCTAATTGACTTTTCTATTTTCTGGTTTATTGTTGCTATTCCTTCTTTCTTTTGCAACAAAACTCAAAGATAAATGTAATGACATGTCTATTTTTAGTTTGACTTATACGTATTTTCTTGTATTGGCTTTTTTTTGGTCTACCTAGTATTAACATATTTAAATATTTTGTAAATGATCTATTCTACAATAAGGGAACAAATTCTAAGAAACAAAATGTATGTGTTGAGGTGCAAATTTCAATCGTTCTTGCGCAACCGTACGGCTCAAATTCTAGTTGTTTCGAAACCGAGGGCAATTATTATATATGTTCACTTTACTTAATTACGTAATATCCATTTGAAAAAAAAGGTAATCCTAAATGTTCTGGGGAAAAATCAATACAATAAAACTTTTATTAATTGATTTGTAAGCACTCTAAAGGTAATTCCTTTAAAAGGCAGTCATAATTGTTTTGACTGAAAAAAAATCGTGGTATTCTCCAACTATTTCGTGCCTTATGTTTTTCTACAACACCGAGTTAGTAATGAAATATCATTAATTTTAAAGAAAAAAAAATGTATGGTGGTGTCACTTTTCGAAAAATCAAAAGGAAAAGGAGATATCATTAGGGGTGAGCATGGTCCGGGTTGGGCCGGTCCGGCCCCTAACCCTAGGACCAACTCGCAAAGTCTTTGTTTCTCGATTTTTGGGGACCGAGGACCGATCCTATTAAGCTTGGGACCAAGGACCCAGGACCGACCCAATGGGTTCGGTCCGGTTTTAGGATCAATCTGGGACCAATCGATAATTTTTTATTTTATTTTTTATACTTCTTAAAAAAACGATTGACGACTGAACTGACCCAATGAGTTCGGTACGATTTCAGGGTCAACCCAGGACCAGCCAATAATTTTTTAGTTCATTTTTTGTATTTCTTGAAATGACAACCGAGGACCGTACCGACCCAATGAGTTTGATGATAAGCAAGGTTAGCTAAGCAAGGCAAGCGGTGAAGGTCAAGTGGGTTGACCGTCGAACAAAATAAGCATTGAATGTCGAGTGGGGAGCAACAAGCCAAGCAAGCATCGAGCGGCGAACGGTACAAGTGACCCAAAGCGAGCAAGGCGAGCGGAGAAGTTGTTTATTTTGATTTTGGTAAATTGAAGACTAAGAGGACAAATAAGACAAAAGAGAATGAATTCTAGAGGAGGATCCATAAGGATCCGTTTACGCTTTTTGAATGCCGTGAGGACTCCTCACAAACACATTTTCCTCCTTTGTAAATTATGACTATCGACGCCGTAGTAAAAGACATTAAAAATCTAAGTTATTAAAGATTAATGTAAAATTACTTAAACTCCTCACTAAAGAAATTTGTTTAATGTTGTTGGCCTTTAGATTTATTTTAAGATTTTCTCTATATAAAAAATTATAAGTAATATTATATATATAGTCGGGGTTAGTCCGGATTGGACCGATCCGAAACCTTCAAGATCGAGGATCAATCCGCACAATGTTGGTCCAAGAATTCTAGAATCAAGGGCCGACTCAATTTCTCTGGGAATCGGACCAGGACCGGTAAAATTGGGTCGGTCCAGGATCGGTCCAGGGTTGACCCTGGATCGATACTCACCCCTAGATATCATTGTCCTTGAGGGGGATCTTATTTCAGAGACTTTTGCTATTCGACGTCCGAAGAAAACAAAGGACGGACATCCATTATTGATAGCGGTGTCACTTCTGGAAAAAGCAAAAGGAAAAAGGGGGCATCATTGTCGTTACTGGAGGGTGGACCTCATTTCGGAGACTTTTGCTACTTCTTGTCTGAAAAAAACAAAGGATGGACATGCAAGTTGTGAAAGGACCAAGATCGTCCTAATGTGAAACACAACACGTTTCTCATTGCAAATGACTCGCGACAATAATGTTACTTTGGAAGAAAAAGCAAAAGAAGCAGTAGACATTATTGTCCTAGGACCTGCAAACATTTAAAACAACGAATTGACATATGAGACGCATAAAGACCAATAAGTTCTTGAATTTGCAAACGCTCATAAAAAAAATTCGGGATAAGAATGGTGTCGTTGTCATAACTATAGTACCACGTCCACTTTGGTTTCAAACAAGAAAATTATCAATTCCATCTTAAAAACGTTTATTGTGTGAATTTTATTGTAGTCCTAAATTTATTAATTTTGCTAATATTGTTCTAAATCTTTGTGTGAGTTTTCAATCTAATCATCCCAGCTAATTTTCGCCTAAAATTGCTAATGTAATGATCCAGTTATTATTGGCCATCTTATATGGTACATGCAGTGATATGACCTAGACAAATTTTGAGTATGATTCATAGATACTATCTAATCACAAACTCAATTTAATTCGATGTACGACCACTCAATTTTTTCACCCTCATCTTTTGCATGATGTATCTTTGAGAGCAAATCTAGGTAGCAACGACAATAATGAAGAGAAATAATAAATATTTTTCTATCGAAGTAACAGATATTTATTTTTAACCATTACTTAAAAATGATTTTTCATCAAAGTGTTTTCGAACACTAGTTGAGCAATCAACTACGAAATCTTTGTAAGATTTATTTAATTTCTTTGTGAGATTTAATGGTTGTTTTGCAAGGAATTGCGCACACTAAATACCATGTGAATTACCAACCATTATCATAACCTCTAATGTATCGCTTGATTAATAATGAAATCTTATACTGCTCTACCTGTGGACTAGGTCATACTGACTGAATCAAATATATTTTCTATTCAATTGCGGAGACTTTTGCTACTTCTTGTCTGAAAAAAACAAAGGACATGCAAGTTGTGAAGAGACCAAGATCGTCCTAATGTGAAACACATCACGTTTCTCACTGCAAATGACTCGCTTGGAAGAAAAAGCAAAAGAAGCGGTAGACATTATTGTCCTAGGACCTGTAGTGGACTGCAGACAACGAAGTGACATATGGGACGCGTGAAGACCCTATGACCTTGAATTTGCAAACGCTCATCCAAAAAATTCCGGATAAGAATGATGTCGCTATCATACTTTGATTTCAACTAAAAAAATTACCAATTCAATCTTAAAAGTATTTATTGTGTGAAGTTTAATGTAGTCCTAAATTTATCAATTTTGCTAATACTGTTATAAATTTTTGTGTGAGTTTTCAATCTAATCATCCCAGCCAATTTTCGTCTAAAATTGTTACTGTGATGGTCCAGTTATTATTGGCAATCTTATATGACACGTGCAACAATATGATACTGCTCTCCCAGTGAATTAGGTAGGGGTGGAAGAGTTCGGGTTGGGCCCACCCCCTAACCCTGTGATCAACCCACACAGCGGTGTCGGTCCTCAATTTTAGGGGACCAGAGACCAACCCTATTGAGCTTGGGGCCAGAGGACCGAACCGAGGCCAATGGGTTCGGTCCGATTTCAGGTCAACCCTGGAATCAACCGATAATTTTTTATTTCATTTTTTTTTATACTCCTTAAAAAGCAATTGAGGATCAGACTGACCTAATTGGTTTAGTTCGATTTCAAGATTAACCCAGAATTAACCAATAATTTTTTATTTCATTTTTTGTACTCCTTGAAAAGAACGGCGAGGACCGTACCGACCAAATGGGTTCGATAATGAGCGAGATCGGCTAAAAAGGCAAGTGGTGAGGGTTAAGTGGGGTGAGCGTTGAACAAAATGAGCATCGAATGTTGAGCGGGGAGCAACAAGTCAAGCGAGTATCAAGCGGCGAGCGGCACGAGTAACCCAAAGGGAGTGAGACGAGTGTCGAGTGGCGAGCGGAGAAGTTGTTTCTTTCGATTTTGGCAAATTGAAGACTAAGAGGACAAATAAGACAAAAGAGAACGAATACTAAAGGAGGATGCCATAAGGAATTGTTTATACCTTTTTGGACGTCGTGAGGACTCCTCACAAAAATATTTTCCCCATTCATAAATTATGACTATTGATTCCGTAAAAGACATCAAAATTTAAGTTATTAAAGAACAATGTAAAATTACTTGAACTCCTCACTAAAGAAATTTGTTTAATGTTGTTGACGCCGTTTATTTTAAGATTTTCTTTATATAAAAAAATTATAAATAATATATTAAACATATATATATATATATATATATATATATATATATATATATTCAAGATTGGTCCGAATTGGACCGATCCGGAATTTTCAGGATCGAGGACCGACCCACTTGATCTTTGGTCAGGAATTCTAAGCACAGGATCAACCCGAGTCTCCAGGAACAGGACCAAGGAATTCTAGGACTAATGTGATGATTTAGTTATTATTGGTAATCTTATATGGCACGTGTAGCAATATGATACTGATCTCCCCATGGATTAGGTCATCCTGACTGAATCAAACATATTCTCTATCCGATTTACATTTTTGTTTTCTGGTTTATTATTGTTCGACCATTTGTTTTTGCAACAAAAATCAAGATAAATAGTCCGACATGCTTATTCTTAGTATGACTTATATGTATTCTTTTGTATTGACCGATTCCTTTGTCTAGTCTACTATTAGCCAGTCATTATAAATTTGATAGCATATTTATCCATTTTGCAAGTTTTTTCAACAATAAAGTAATAAATTTTAAGACACAAGATGTGTATGTCGATGTGTAAACTTCAATTGGTCCCATGCACCTGCATGGGTCACATTCTAGTTATTTTGAAAGCGAGAGCAATTATTAGGTCTATATATATGATCGCTTTCCTTAAATAATGACGTATCCACTTTCAAAATTTTGTGAAAAAAATCAGTACAAAGCAAGTTATATAATTTTATTAATTGATTAATAAGCACCCTAAAAGTATTTTCTTTAACAAAAAAGTGGTGGTTATTTTGATTGAAAATTAGCCGTGGATACGAGTACAATTACTCATCTCTTTGGTTCAGGATGTTTAGGACCTCCAGGTCGGTTTGCGAGGCGGCAGGCGAGAAGGATGGGAAAAAGGGAAGATCTATGTTCTCCTCTCTCCATGGGTTGTAATTGGATTTTCTCAAAGCCGCTTCTTCCGTCAACGACGGGCATTTCACGACGTTCCAGCTCGTCACTGGCAATTTCAAAGAGAGGCTCAACTTCAGCAGAGCAAGTGACGACTGCAAAGTTAAAGCCTTTCCTTTTCCTTTTGGCTCCACCGACAGTTTTGTTGATCGCAAATTCAGTGTAGCTAGCACAAGTTTAAAACATTTAAAAAAAAAAAAAAAAGAAATGGGCCCCTTGTCTGCCGTTATTAGGAGAGGGAAATAAGGAAACGAAAGAGAGGTGAACAGCGGGTGAAGCGCGCAGGTTCGGTGAAGATGGAGACGGGGCCAATATGCACTAGAATTGGGGAAGGAATCTTTCCGTCTACACGCCCAAGGCAGGGGACTAGATAAAAAGCTGAAGTTCTGTCTGCCCTTCATTAGGACATTTTACCTCGGGTAGAATCAACAAATGTCGCATTACACAGATTGTGGCCTCAACGTCCATTTTTAAGTGTGACTAGGACAAAGGCCACCTCGAATCTGACTAGAGTACTTATAATGCTTAAAAAGTCTTTTATTCACACCCATCAGATGCTATTGTCCCGGACGTAAGGACTTTTGTTTCCTCTCCACTCAGCACATTTCCTTTCAAACCATTCAGGCACGCTTTTTTAATCCTCCGCCGCTCCCGGATCAAGCCATCATGCCCATCGCGGAGCTCTTTCTTGGCGCCCTTCTTCCTGTGCTGTTCCAGAGGTTGGCGTCTCCCGAGCTGCTCAACTATGCGTGCCGTGAGGGGATCGATAACCTGCTGAAGAAATGGGAGAAGATGCTGAATAGCATCAATCAAGTGCTGGATGATGCAGAGGAGAGACAACTGACCAGCGCTCCTGGGGTGGAGTCGTGGCTCAAAGATCTCGGGAACTTGGCCTATGACATCGAAGACTTGCTTGATGAGCTCGCCACAAAGTCCGCGGAAAATAAGTTCAAGGCAGAACTCGGCAATAGCAAGGTGCACTCCCTTCTTCCGAGTTGTTGCTTCAAATTGAGCCCAAGAGCATTTATGTTTGACTGTAAAATGAGATCCACGATCGATGAGATGGATAACAAACTACAGGATATCATCACTCGGAAAGATACTTTTAACTTCGGAGAGAATAATGGGAATCGTCGACAGGATAAGCAGCTTCCCACCACGTATTTGCCCGAGCCTGGTTTTGTTAGTAGGAAGGATGAAAAAAGTGAGATCCTTGAATTATTGACTAGAGATGAAGACGATAGAACATGTGCACATCTAAAAGTGATACCCATCGTAGGGATGGGGGGTGTGGGAAAGACGGCTTTGACTCAACAAGTTTACAATGATGTGAGAGTCACTGGCTATTTCGATGTGAAAGCATGGGCTTGTGTTTCCGAAGATTACGATGTGTTTGCTATCACAAAGAGTATCCTAGGGATAACCAACGGCCATTTGTCCTGTGAAGGTAAGGACTTGAATTGGCTTCAAGATAAGCTCAAGGAACACCTTGCGGGGAAGAAGTTTCTTGTCATTTTAGACGATGTTTGGAATGAGAATTATGGAAATTGGACTACCCTATTGAAGCCTTTTCAATCGGGAGCGAAGGGAAGCAAGATCATCCTCACCACTCGTAACAACAGTGTTGCTTCATTAGCCAGTGCTCCACCGTATTATCTCAAAGAGTTGTCACAAGATGCTTGTATGACTCTGTTGGCATTTCATGCTTTCGGAGTAGGAAATTTCGATCATCATCCAAATCTTAAAGTATTAGGCCAGAAAATAGCGGAAAAATGCAAAGGGTTGCCATTAGCAGTAAAAACATTGGCCGGGCTGCTACGCCATAAAGTCAATCCCCAAGAATGGGAAGCTATATTGAATAGCAAAATTTGGGACCTACCAAAAGAAAGAAATGAGATCATTCCGGCTTTGAAACTTAGTTATCTTCATCTCTCTTCCAATCTGAGGAGATGTTTTGCTTATTGTGCTATATTTCCGAAGGACTACGAAATTGAACGGGACGACTTGATTCATTGGTGGATTGCAGAGGGCTTGTTGGAGGTAAAAGAAGCAAAGAACCTTTGGAATACAGGTTTGAATTATTTTAATGAGCTAGTATCTAGATCATTATTTCAAAAGTCGAGTATAAACGGATCACAATTCTTGATGCATGATCTTGTGAATGACCTTGCAAAGCTAGTTGCTGGTGCAACTTATTTTAACCCAGAGGAGTTTGAGGGTAATCAAAGTAATGCATCTTTTGCTCGTCACGCCTCATTCATTCCCAGCATTAACATAGTGCCGAAAAGACTCAAGATATATCATCGAATGAAGGGACTTAGGAGCTTCATATCATTACGAAAACAACACTACGGTCAGTCCTTTTTGTCCCAGAAAGTGCTATGTGACTTGTTGTCGACAGTAAAGTACTTAAGGGTGCTTTCATTGAGTCACTTCCACATCAGAGAGGTACCGGATTGCCTTGGCAAATTGAGGCACCTAAGGCACCTTAATCTATCGTATACTTATATCGAAATGCTTCCAAAGTCGATTGTTGCATTATATAACCTAGAGGCTTTGATGTTGCGAGCCTATGAATACCTCACCGAATTACCGAAAGGTATGGAGAAATTGATCAATCTAAAATTTCTCGACATTACCGATACTCCGAACTTAAGAGCGATGCCAATGCATATAGGTTATTTGGTGGGTCTTGAGATGCTGTCCAAATTTGTAGTGGGAACAGAAAATGGGTTAAGGTTGAAGGAGTTAAAAAACTTGAAAGACCTCAAAGGGGAGTTGTGCATCTTTGATTTGCATAAGGTTCAAGAAGTTGGAGATGCTAAGGAGATCGATTTAATCACGAAGGATGGAATATGTCAGTTAACCATGCAGTGGAGTCCAGATTTTGAAATTTCGCGGAATGAAGACCTTGAAGCAGAGGTCCTCGTCTTTCTTCACCCTCACCGAAACCTTGAAAATCTCGTGATATCCTACTATAATGGCCTAAAATTCCCGTCATGGTTAGAAAGTTCCCCACATCTTAACATTGTGCATTTACGTTTGCATGGATGTTGCAGGGCCAAAATGTTGCCATCACTCGGGCAGCTATCTTTGCTCAAAGAACTATATATTGAAGGTCTAAATGCTATATGCACGATAGGGTCTGAATTTTATGGAAGTAATGAGAGTCCTTTCCCATCCTTAATAACTTTGGAATTCAAGGACATGCCATTGTGGGAAGACTGGTCTCATTGCGTTGGGATTGAAGAAGTAGGAGTTTTGTTCCCTTGTCTTGAGCATCTCCTCATTCAAGATTGTCCTGTGTTGATAGGAAAATTGCCTAGTCAACTAGGCTCCCTCACAAAGCTCGAAATCAAGTCATGTCCGCATATGGATGCGTTGCCCTCCATCATTAGCCTTCCATCTCTCAAAGAATTAAAATTCAGAAGTTGTAATGAGGGGGTGCTAAAGAGTTTCGTAAACTTGACATCTCTAACCTCTCTTGTCATAAAAGATGTCTATGAATTGACTTGCTTAAATCATGGGTTTACAAGCTCCTTGATCAAGCTGGAGGAGTTATATATCAAAAGATGTGAAAAGTTAACTTACTTATGGCAAGACAAAGATGTAATCCAAAATCTCGTTTGTCTGAAGAGGTTAGTTGTTGATATGTGTCCTGAATTCATGTATTTTGTGGCAGAAGAAGGAGATATAGAGCTGCCTGGCAACCTCGAAACCATCCGCCTGGATGGTTGTATCAAATTAGAGAAGCTCCCAAGCAAGATGCGCACCCTTTACTATCTTAAAGACTTGTCCGTCAAAAACTGTCCAAATCTCGTGTCCTTCCCCGAAACAGGTATACCGACATCTATGATATCATTAAAAATCGTGGACTGCAATATGTTGCAACATTTACCCAGAGGATTAAATGTTGACCCGGATGAACCAAGTAGCATCAATACCCAAAACAAAGCAAGACTCGTGGCCAAAGGATATACGCAAGAAGAAGGGATAGACTATGATGAGACTTACGCACCAAGAAGCAAGGTTAAAGGCAATTAGATTATTACTTGCTTTTCGTGTTATTCCAAATGGACGTCAAAAGCGCATTCTTAAATGGATTTATCCAAGAGGAAGTCTATGCGGAACAACCTCCGGATTTGAAGACCCAAGGAAGCCGACTGAGATTCGGACCGAAAAGGCGCTATATGGATTAAAGCAAGCACCTCGAGCTTGGTACTACAGATTAAGTAAGTTTTTAATCCAAAATGGTTTTGTTAAAGGTAAGGTAGATACCACCTTGTTTATTAAAAGAGAAAATAAAAACTTTTTACTTGTACAAATCTATGTTGATGATATTATCTTTGGGATCACCTAACGAAAATCTGTGCAAGAAATTTTTAAGTCTATGCGGGATGAATTTGAAATGAGCATGATGGGTGAACTTTCCTTCTTCCTTGGACTACAAGTAAAACAATTGAAGGAAGGGACTTTCATTCACCAAGAAAAATATGCTAAAGATCTTGTTAAAAAGTTCGGTTTGGAGAATTGCAAAAAGACGATATACCAATGTCTAGTTCTTCGAACGGACAAAGATGAAGGAGGAAAGAAGATTGACCGTAAGCTATACAGAGTATCATTGGTTCACTTCTTTATCTTACCGCATCTAGACCCCGACATTTTGTTTAGTGTATGTATTTGTGCCATTCCAATCCGATCCAAAGAATCTCATCTAAGTGCAGGGCCGCAAAAACGCATCATCAAATACGTCGCAACAACCTCAAAGTTTGGTCTCTCGGTATCCTAAAGAAGGAGATCTTACTCTCTTTGGTTACTCGACGCAAACCTAGCGGGATGCGAGTTGATAGAAAGAGCACTTCGTGCACTGTCAATTGCTTGGGAAAGCATCTTGGTTTTCTAGGAAACAAAGTACCGTAGCTCTTTCGACAATGCGAAGCGTAATACGTGGCTCTTGGAAGTTGTTGTTCTCAAATCTTATGGATAAAATAATAAGAGACTTTGGAATCGAATTAATCTCACCAAGAATCCAATTCTTCATTCAAGAGCAAAGCATATAGAGATTCGACATCATTTTATTAGAGACCATGTTCAAAACGAGAAGTATTGATTCATTTCATAGACTCAAAGAATCGCGGGCGGACATCTTTACTGCCCATCTTGAGAAAAGCCAATTTGAGTCTATTCGCTCCGGACTTAATATTTTAAAGTCCGAAAGAAGTTCGACTTAAGGACTAAAGTCTAAGAAGGCTCAGACTCAAGAGATCAAGATCTACTACCGTAAGTTAATTTCTACTTTGGAAATTTATCTTTGGACAAAATCTCGAAAAGGCACGTTCATCTATTTGTAATTGATTGATGTTATCTTTCTAAATTTTCGGAATTATAGCAATCATTCCTTTTCGAAAAGAAGTTATCTTTTGATGCTTATACATTTTTCAAAAAGGCGCTTATTTTTGAAAAGGTATTTTCTAATTTCCTTTTGCGACGATTCGTATAACCCGTTT
Organism: Eucalyptus tenuipes; assembly: GCA_014182365.1. NCBI lineage: Eukaryota > Viridiplantae > Streptophyta > Magnoliopsida > Myrtales > Myrtaceae > Eucalyptus > Eucalyptus tenuipes. The sequence continues at coordinate 20,908,406 of CM024538.1, read as the reverse complement.
TGATTGCTTTATATACCGATCGTCTTCAATCTTAAAGTCTTCACCCCTTCGAGGAATCTCCTAAAGATCGTGATAATTTTCTTTCAAGAATCGCAAGCGGGGACCACCGCCTTTGCGTGACGCATTTTGACCTCACCGAGGAAGAAGATTCTTCGAGGCATCAAAAGATCGTAGAAGAAATCGAAGATGCCGCACTCAGTAAGGTCTCAAAGCCCGCTTTTTACCTGCAAAAATCATCAAAAGCAACAACGTTTTAAATCTCTCTAATCAGAAAAGAGATCTTCTTTCTTTTTTTTCGGCAAATTTAGCAATCATTCCTTCTCGAAGAAAGAGCACCGCACCCTTCGAATGAGCATCTTGGTTTTCAGGAAACAAACACCATTTTTCAAATCTTATGGAAGAAAATTCTCGTATAAGAGACGTTTCCAATCTTTAATACGCACTAAGAATTAATCTCACCAAGAATCCATTTTTCATTCAAGAATATGAGACGGAGAAGTATTATTCATTTCATAGACTCAAAGAATACATCTTTACTTCAACCCTATTCGCCCGAGTTATTTTTCCGAAAATCGTACTTAACACTAAAGTTAAGAAGGCTCAGACCCTCAAGATCTACTACCGTAAGTTAATTTCTACTTTGGAAATTTATCTTTGGACAAAATCTCGAAAAGTGCACGTTCATCTATTAACTTAATTGATTGATGTTATCTTTCTAAATTTTCTCAATTATAGCAATCATTCTCTTTCGAAAAGAAGTTATCTTTTTGACAGCTTATCCAAAAAGGCGTTTATTTTTGAAAAGGATGCGACGATTCAGTTTTTATATACCGATCGTCTTTCTTCACAAACCCTGCCACGTAACTTCACTTTTTCACCTTTTCTCTAGTTAAATCTTAAAGTCTTCACGCGAATCGAGTTTGGAATCTCCTAAAGACCGTGATAATGGCCTCTCAAAGAAAATCCTCAAGAATCGCAAACGGGGACCACCGCCTTTGCGTGAGGGTCCTACGCATTTTGATCACCAGGAAGAAGATTCTTCGAGACTAATAGAGCCCACAACATTTCAACCGCGCCGCTCTTCTCGCGCTAGATCACAACAAAGAAGCGCCAGAAGAAACCGTCGAAGATGCCGGTAGGTCTCAAAAGCCCGCTTTTACCTACAAATACACCGCTTTAAAAGAAGGAGGCTCCGCTTTGAGTTTCATTGACGAGTTTTTAGTAGAAAAGGGGTATAGGAATGAAACCCATTTTTTGCGCACAATGGAACGCTTGGGTATTGCCTCCGCGGCTCAGAGATAAAGCTTTTGCGAATATTCCAAGTGATCCACGTGTAAGTGGACATAATCAACCCGAAGGAAATGATGATGAGAAAATATTCACTAATTTTAAGTCCATAATGGGTATTGTTGCGAATGTTAGAAGCTATTTGTTTCGTTTTGAGGAACACAAACGACATTATACTAAGTTGCCGAAGAGAGGGGTGATGAACCCAAGGAGTGTAGACTTTGATTTTCTAGACTCTCTCGAAGGTGAACTTGCGGGAGAAATTCGCCTTTCTTCAACTTGATAAATTCCCGCTCCGAGACAACAAGAAGCACATCCGTAACTTATCGCTACTTCTATTCAAATCTAAGCTTTTGGATGCGAATAGATTTTCATTCATGCGTTAGAGATCGGGATTATGTGGTTGACATGGACACCCCGGCGATGTGATTGGGGTTGAAAGAGGGGAATTTCAATCGATCGGGCGTGTCTATTGGGTCGGCAACGTGGAACTCGTTCGAGATGGGATGGCCGAAGGACGAATCTCGTACGTGAGGTTGAATGCCTCAAATGTTCTTCTTCACAAGATAGTGATCAACCCGTTCCGAGACCAAAATCGATTTCAAAGACCGATGTTTCAAATTCGAAGCAATGCCGATGTATGCCATCAATGCCGGAAAGAAGTTCTCCCTACCACACACTATAATGTTTCACATGTACGAGACGGTGGTGAAGGACAAAGGCCAACTTCCGTACTCGCACTTGTTTCCAAGTGTTGCTCGTACACCTTCACATTCATTCGGCCTCCTAATACTCTTTGTGTTCGATCGTGTGATCGATGGTGGTGGGACCGAAGATGGTCAAGATGCGTCCGAAAGAGCTAAACAAAGCTTTGGAGCGATTCAACAAGAAGACTCCTACCAAGACTCATCAAGTCTCTTCGCCGCAAAAAGAAAGGGAAAGGAGCCCATGACAGCTCCATCCAAGAAAAGAAGAGTACTCATCTTGGAAGATGAAGAGGATGAGGAAGATGTAACCTTATCGCCTCTTGCTTTAAGCAATCTTCAGCATTCTATTCCACGGACAGTAGGAGAAAGAGGATCAAGACAGAGAAGAGGAAGAACAGAGGGAAGAAGAGAAGGGATTGATAAGGAAAGAGGCAGAGGAAGAAAGAACTTCTCGTAAGACGAGGAGCAACAAGAACCGCAAAGATCATGACACGACGAGGAGATAGAGCATGAAGAGTACTTCTCTCCACCCGAAGGCACCGAAACAGGGGGAGTTGCCGACAAAGAGGTACTTCTTCAATTGCTTTTGCTAGTGAAGATGTGAGCCGCTCACCCGCAGATCTAGAAGATGTCTATGCCTCTCAATTTCCGAGGAAGGTCATGAGGCTTCTTCTCCAAATCCGGATACTCATGCTCAGATGCCATCTTTTGCAAATACTCCTCAATCTGACCATGCTGAGGTAAGCACTCAGATTGATAACTCAGCAGACCTTCAACGAGTGCTTGATATTCTTATGGAGATGCGAGGTCGATCTACGCTCCGGGGATATGAAGTTCGAATCGTTAACGCGGAATGCTAGTCAAGCCTCTTCGTTTCGTTGAATGATCAAATCCAGACTCTTACTCTTCAAGTTCAAGCCATCGCAAGAGTCATGAAATAGAAATAAATCTATTCTCTTCCTTGAACCCTTTTACCTTGATCGTAACTCTATTTAATTGTTCGAGTCTAATTTCCATTTTAAAGTCTATTGCTAAACAGATTTGAAATTATAATTTCTGGTTTATTTGGCAAAAATTGTTTTCGCACCTATTCACCCCCTCTAGGTGCTCATACTAGCGTTTACAGAACCAAGTAGCATCAATACCCAAGGGGACAAGATGTCTTATCTGCAAAGTTTATTGATCTCCCGCTGCGCTTCTTGGCCAGCCGCTCTGTTCAACGGGGGCATATTTTTACCTATAACCCTCAAGAGTCTCGAAATTTACCATTGCCAGAACGTGGAGTCGCTTGAGCGTATAAATCTAGACTATCTTCAGTCGCTTCAAAAGATTGAAATTTACGGTTGCCATAAGTTGAGAAGCTTACCCCAGGGCCTAAACATACTCTCCGGCCTCAAATCCTTGCATTTGTATGACTTTCCTACTTTGGAGGTGGAGTGCTTCCCTCCTCTTCCTCTCGGCATCTCGAGATTTAGGCTTTGGAAATGTCCGAAGATAAAATCGTTACCTAATCAATTGCATCGACTCACGAGTCTTCAATGTCTGGAAATTCTTTGGTGTGAGAGTATTACTCGCTTCCCCGATAGAGGATTGCCGCCCCAGCTACAGGAACTTAAGGTATATGGATGCGAGAATATGAAGCAGCCGATGAGGGAGTGGCTCACCCCTCTCACCTCCCTTCAAATGTTGGAGATCGATGGGAGCGTGGGAGGGGTGGGAGAGGAGGAGGATCTTGTGCTTCCACTTCCTTCCTCTCTACTCGAGCTCTATATCAAAGATATGGGGAAAGTGAAAAGACTGTCCAACGGTCTCCCCCCCTCTCTCCAGATCTTACAAATAAATGAATGCCCGGAGAATACAGGAATATGCCCGGAGCTAAGGGAGTTGCCCCAGGATGGCCTCCCTCCCTCCCTAGAAGAACTCCGGATCTACAATTGCCCGCTGGAGGAGCGATGCAGGAAAGGGACTGGTTGCTATTGGCCCCTCATCCGCGAAATCCCGGAAGTTTTATTGGGTGATGACTTCTGGGAGTCAATTACTTGAAAAAAAGGATTCGAACTCTGAATATTCTACGTGGAAGAGATTAGGGTATTTTTAATGTCTGAGCCTTGGCTCTTTTCGAAGAAGGGAATTCCATAGTGTCAATCACCTTTGCTTTCCCCTTTGTCGTCTCTGCACCTCGATCGCCTCCCTAGGCTCCACCTCTCCACTCCGTCGTTGTCCTCACCTCAGATCACCCCAAGTCTCCATCTCCCGAAGATTCTTATGCCTCGGACATAATATTCCCATTCAAAAATCAAATTATCGATCGATCTCTGCCATTTACTACTCCTCTACACGTAGTCACTTTTGTCTTAAAGGACCTGTTGCATTTGGATTTGGATTTCTCGGCTTATTTTTGTGCATTCCATTCCAACAGTTTTCTGCACTCATGTCATCTGTTATGCTCTGCCCATTTGCCAAGAGTCTCTAAATCTTGCTCGCCTTGCAGATTACATTGGAATTTCCGTTGATGAAGTTTGTCGGTACGGCACAGGGACCCATGGAAAGGTCTATGTTAAGTCTAGGAGGAGGAGTTACTTTGGAATCAAAGATGCATAGCCATGGACTCTGGAGACGCTGGTTGGCAAATTTTAAAGGGTGAGTAGATTTGTTTCTGCTGTTTCTTTTGACTGGCTGTTTGAAAGACACAAGTAATGATAATGGGGTATAATCAGAATCTAAGAAGATATCTTCAGAAGGATTTGCATATTGTCGGCATTCTACTTGTTCATTTCTAGCATTGTATCAAAAGCACATGTCAATGGTTTAAAATCTGTCGTTTGTTATGTTGTTTGTTAACATTTCCCCGATTTTCTCATTGATGTGATTACGTCCACATTCTATTGTGTGTGTGTAAGGGATCGATTCTACGAAAGGGGAGTGTCAAGTTATACGTTATATATGCATTGTTTGGCACGTTTCTTAACAGCCTAAGTTTTTAAAAACTGCATTTGTGTAACATGCAGTAATCGAATCAAACAACATGACCGATCAGCCAACCCTATGTTCTTGTTTGGTTCTTTCTTTTGGTAAGTGTGGATTGTCTATAAAAGACCTTCAGACAAGGATTATAAGGCTCTCATAAAATCATCAAATTACAACAAGATTTACAGCTTGGACAGTTAAAAGCAGCTCATATGCCAGAAAACTTTAGCTTATCAAATCTATTATTCATAGTCTGTTTAACTATTAGTGTCAACTCTTTTTGTTGTCCAAGAAAGTTTTTGAAATGATTCAGCGTAAGTGTAGAGCTTTTCCTTCGGAAGGGAGATCCTGATGCTAAAGAGAGAGTAGAAGTTAGATGGACTCTCTATCCTCTTAAGCAGTTTGGAGGCCTTGGCATTTGAAGACTGGATTTATGAAATCTTGCTTGTATTTTAAAGTGTATGTGGAGAACTTTGTAGAGGTGTGGTCTCTATGTTTTGCTTGGCTTTATAGCTATCATCTTGACTGTAAACCAGATGCTACTTATGCTTGGAGGAATTTATTAGAAGTCAGGAATATTTTGAAACCTCACATTGAATATATAGTGGGTAATAGAGATAATATTTCTCTTGGTATGATTTGTGACACGATGCTGGGATCTTGCTGGAATCATTTCTCAAGGAGAATAACTCATGACTCTTCTCTTCCTCTGTAGGCCAAGATATCTACTGTAATTCGTTACTCTCACTGGAAATGGCCCGCAGCTAAGTCTACAAGGTTGGTTTCCATCCAAGGATGTGGTGAGATTCTGGAGAAGCGATGCACAAAACAAACCGGCTGCGATTGGCACCTCATCTGCGAAATCCCACAAGTTCATATAATTTTAGCAGATAGATGAGTAAGCTGAAGCTTTTGAGCGTAACTACACCAGGGGAGTGCCAAGAATAACTCACCCTTCTTCTTTCATCATCGTCTCCTTCCCCCACGCCTTTTTTGTCTTGTCTGCACCTCCATCACCTCTCCACTCCATGGTCGTATTCCCTCCTTTTGGTCACGCCGCCACTCCTTCAGCTCTCGCGTGACGCCGTCACCCCCTCCATGTTTCCCACCAGAGCCTTCTCTCTTGTCAACAAGGACAAGATACGGAGAAGAGTTACGTGATTTCTTGGAAGTACAATCTGGTAAAGTGTCTTGATACTGTAACTCGATCAGTCCATTCAAACCATGTGAGTAGTAAGGTTACGAAATAGGGCAAGTCTGCTTTGAAATAGGGTGGGTTAAGGTGGATTTTTTTTTCTCTTGTAATTATGAAGTTATTGCGCTAGGAAGTGATTGCTTTATGGATTCAAGATGAGTGGAAATCTCTGTTCTTGACAGGTTAGATATAATAACTGTGGTTAGCGGAGTCACGATGAATGTTGGAGTATCCAGATTGTGAATTTGGTTATTAGATGGATTCGATGTGGTTAACCTTAGATGATTCATCATGTTGCAATGATAATGTTTTGGAAAATACTCGAAAATCGGCTGCGTTTCATTTTTTAAGTTAGCGATTAGGTGAAGTTGTGAGCAAATGGTTTTGTTTACTTGTAAAATTGAACAAACAGAAGCAAGAGCCCTTTAAGTACTCAGAATGCTGTTGAATAGAAATTCTGCATTAATTGTGGTTAAGAGTATATTACTATTGTCATACATGGGTTTGTGATCCAATTGGAATTGATGGGGGATTTCGCTCCTGAAAAGCAGGGGTTCGTCATGATACTATTTGGTTCTTGATGTTGTGAGAAGCTTATCGATTTGGGAATTCTGATGTTGATAGGTGAGACTTCAAGAGTTGTTCAATGAAAAAGGGTGTGAGGCAAAGCTACGGTTGAATGAAGATAGGAAGCCTTACATGTACATTGTAAACTTGTATCTCTTGACTCCAATTAAGGACAGTCCCACCGTAGGAAAGGAGATATCTTTGCTGGAGGCAGCGGTGGAGCAACGGTTGTTCTTGGACATGACAACCCTTGTGATTATAGGGAACATGGAAAGATTGTCCAGCAGTCTCCCTTCCTCTCTCCAGACCTTATGGATCTTCCATTGCCCGAAGCTGAGGGATTTACCCCAGGATGGCCTCCCTCCCTTCCTAGAAAGACTCTGAATCTTCAAATGTGGAATTCTGCAGAAGCGATGCACGAAATGGTATCGGCACCTCATCCACGAAACCCTAGAAGTTGTATTATGGGGTATAATAAATTTCTGAGCTGGCTCTTTGAAAAGGGTTCATATTTTAATTTTAGACCCAAAAATTATATGCGTACTTAACAAGTGTGTTTTTTCTGTTAGCAGATTTTTAGTGAGCTGAAGCTTTTGGTTGTAACGAGGGTCGTCTCCTTCCCTGCTGTTGTCTGCACCTCAATTACCTCTGCTTCCACTCTCCACTCCATCGTCCTCACCTCCATCTCCCTTTTTGTCATGCTGCCGCTCCGTTAGCTCTCCCACGACAAGGACAGGCTATGGAGAAGTGTCTATTACACTTACAATCAGGTAAGTGGTCTCATCACTGAACTCCATCAGTCCATTTAAACCATATCAGTAGTAGGTTACGTATTAGTGCAAGTCTGCTTTGAAACAGGGAGGTGTGGAAAAGGTAGATTTTTTCCTGTAATTATGAAGTTATTGCGCTAGGAAGTGATTGCTTTGTGGATTTAAGATGAGTGTAGTAGGACTCTTTGATCATGAAATGATGTTCTTAGATGGATCCAATGTGGTGAACGTTAGTTAGACAATTCATCTTGTTGCGAAGATAATGTTTTGGGAAAAAAAAATCCTAAATTCAGCCGTGATTTATTTTTAAGTTGGCAATTGAGTGAAGTTGTGAGCAGATGGTTTCTTTTACTTTTGTAAAATTGAACACACGGAAGCAAGAGCCTTTTTTAAGTACTCAGAATACTGGCGATTATAAATTTTTGGCCTGTTTGGTAGCCATCCCAACAGTGCCAGATTCTGATTTTTTGTTTCCGGGAGTAGTTTTGGAACAGAATCGCGTTTGGTAAAATTTTTGTTCCCGGGAACAGATTTGGAGGAGAACCAAGAATAAAAAAAGTTGATTCTTGTTTCGGGAACAAAATTGATAATCAAAACTCTTCTTTTTCTTTTTTCTTCTTCTTCATCGATCGCCATCCCGTGACCGCCGATTGCCGCCCGCCGCCGTCCGCCGCCGCCGGTTGCCGGCAACTGGTCTGGCGAGCCTCTCCGGGGCTGGGCGAGGCCCGCCTAGCCCCGGCGAGGCTCGCCCGGCCTCGCCGTGGGCCAGGAGGCCTCGCCTCCCACTGTCCGCGAGGCTCGGCCGACGAGGGCCGGCAATGCTCCGGTGAGGTCGCCAGCCCTCGTCTAGCGGCCGTCGATCCGACGACCGGCCTGAAGAAGAAGAAGAATAGGAAAAAAAAAAAAAAAAGAAAAAAAAAAAAAAAGGAAAAAAAGGAAAAAAAAAAAAAAAAAGAAAAAAAGGAAAAAATTATTTAAAAATTAAAAGAAATTGATTTGGAAAGTAATCAATGAAAGACGGTACCAAACGCAATTCTATTCCAGAATCAGAAATTTTGTACAGTTACCAAACGCGTTCTTTTATTCAAAATTAGTTCCCGAGAACAGAATAAAAAAGAATAATTTCTGATCAGAATTTATTTTCAAGAACATAATCGTTACCAAACGCGCCCTTAGTGTTAATTGTGGTTTTTTGAGAGGACGATACATTGTCGATACATGGGAGTCATATTTGGGATCCGACTTTAATGGACGGAGGATTTCGCTCCTGAAAAGCAGGGGTTCATCGTGATACTATTCGGTTTTTGATGTTGCCAGAAGCTGATCGATTTGGGAATTCTGATGTTGATAGGTGCGACTTCAAGAGTTGTTCAATGAATAAGGGTGTGTGAGGCAAAGCTATGGTTGAATGAAGACAGGAAGCCTTATGTGACGGATAACTCAAACAACATTGTAGACTTGCATTTCAAGACTCCAATTAAGGATGCTCGCTGCAGGAAAGGAGATAACTCCATTGGAGGGAGTGGTGGACCACGGGTTGTTCTTGGACATGGTGACAGCTGTAATTATTTCCGGTAAAACCGGCGTAGATGCAAGGCGAAGTAACTTTTTTGCCCAGCAGTCACCTTGGTGAGAATTGTAATCCTCATTAGATTCAAATAGATTGTATTTTGCATCTCTTTGATGTGTAAGCGTGTTATATTTGTTCTAAACAACTCAAATGTCCAGATGGGTCCCCCCACGCTTTTAAGTGTAAATCATTCAATTTGCGGCAGCCCTTGTGACGCACATTATCAAGCCATTCCGAATATACTCTGCTCATCAGTTTATGTTGTTATGATAGACAATTGCACTGGTGGTTGTGACTTGTGACTTGTGAGTGCACTGTCAACTGTGCCGTATTGTTTACTATTTAATGTTGCTAGTGAGACTATGGAAGTGATTCAACTAAAGGGAGATGAAAACCAGGGGTTTCTGGTGTGAAGCGATTTGGCCTTCAATTTTGAAACATTATTGCAATTGATACATGTCAATACTCTTTTGTTTGAGTTTCTTTTGAGGAAACTGATATTCCAAATACTGGCTATTGGTATAGAAATGGATAGAGTGCGACTAAAAGATGGACCTGCTAACTGAGGATGTTGAGATTTCTAGTTTTATTTTCAGAATTCAGCAATATGTCATGGATTCATCCTTGTTATCTGCCATTCTCTCTGCTTGCTATTATATGGACTATCAGTTTTCTATGATTTATCACCTTAATCTGTGACTAATATTTATCAGCATCAGAATCTCTCTGCGAAAATCAAATTTTTCTGTGAAATTATCTAGAGATGATGCAATGAGCCTGGCTAAACACAAGGGACTCTCCCCCAAGATACGACTCATGATGCAATGCTCCGCCTAGGGCGTTGATAGCTCTGTTTGCAGGCTGAAAACTGAAAGAAAAGTGAAGAAATGTGCCATCAAGATGTTTTGCAAAACGCTAGTTTCGTTTGATCCTAGAATGGTTGCAATCTTCGGAAGCCTCAGTGAAAGGAGGAGTGAAAGCACTGGTCTCTCTTATACCTGTGATATAGTGTAGGGTACTGTCGAACCGGACAATACACATGTTTCTATAACAATTTTACACAAGAATGTCAAATAAAGAAGAAAGTGCAACTTAGGCCATTGCACGAATGGAAATTGAGTATAATCTTTACGTCTTTAGTACAACTCCACATGAAGCCTCGGTCTCATGATGATGCCCTCTTACTAGTTCCATGGAACCAAAGCCATAGATGGTGTGAAGATGGTCAGCCACAGCAACTTCCCGGGTAGGAACATGTGCGCTGATGAGAAACAAGATGCTAGGCATAAGGTTTGGTAAAAACATCACTGGATTTTACTTCATAAATGCCCTGTTTAATGTTCTTAAAGGAAGTCAATGACTTGGATTGTCTTCATCAACCCCAAATGCACTGTCAAAGGCTGTTGTAGGAGGTGTGACTATGTAAATGTGACTGTTAATAGCTGCCATTTCAGATTGATCTACATGAGCTTCTTTTTTTGATTTAATCGAAACCTTAGGAAGCAAGTAACCCGTTCTTTGGAAAACTTGTTTGGCCCATTGGAAAAAGATAAGATCAAGAGAGAGACCTTTTTAGAATCTCACCTTAACTTCCGCTGTCTGAATCTGTGGTAGATGAGTTAGAAACTTTTATTCTGAGCTTTTCACAGTCGTTACTGATTGTGCCTTCAGAGAATCCAACACAAGACATGTTAAAAGGAAGGTACGCATGAGTGGAAAAAATGAGAATTAGTATGAATTGCAATCTCAAGTCTTTGAGTTTATATCTTACAATCACTGAAGCATGGCAAGCTGCTAACATTCACGAGAATCGTGTAACTGGCATCGCACTGGCAAGTGTGCTCATAAGTTGAGACTTCGTGCATGTCCTTCCTCCACAACATATCCAGTAGCAAGCTACCCAGAAATTCCTTTAATGCGACTTATGTACCAAAAGGATGAGGGAGTTGAAGATGATTTACGATCGAAGACTGATGTGTTGTATGGAACGGATGGGGACTTGGGGAGGCCTGGGCATGCAGGAGTGCTCAACAGAACCTGCACGAAAGAAGATTTGCAACTTAAGCCTATGTCCACAAAAGCAAAACACAATTCATATGAACCTCAACCATATGGCTCTGAAAGTCGTGAGGTAATGTGCAGAGTCTGCAGATGAAGCTCTCGAGCTTCATGTTCTAGGATTAGTTTTTTGTTTATCTTCCCAGAGTCACATCATCCATGTATTTTGCCATTTAACTGGAGCGAAAAATTGGCGAGTTACACCTTTTTTCCCATTCTACTGCAGAAAACTAGTAAAATGATTTCTTACTCAAGGCAAAGTGTTTGCTTTATCTACTGTTACAATTACTGCAACCTTGTAAACACTGAGATGGAACTTGAGGTCATCTACATTTTCGAGGCGCATCAGCTTCCAACCTGCTTCATACTGGCATTTGAAGCCAAATAGAGCGCTGGCATTCACGACGCACGGCTCCTTTCCACTTTGCACTTCGCCACATAGCTCCTCCGCAACATCGATTCAAACTGAGCAAGAAAATCAGTCCGCCATTTGTTGTAATTATTCGTGAATGTGATGCAGATTGATCAACATCAATTCAAACCGATGCGGTTTGTTGAGGTGGTAAATTTTCAAAAAACTCTTCGACAAGTGCTTGTTTTTTCTTTCCTTCGAATTCTTGTTTGGAGGCATATTTCTTAATTCTTATTCACTTAACTCTCTCAGTGGCGGGAGGCGTGGGCCGGAGCTCAAGCTCGGCCTTCACCAGCTAGGCGCTGAAGAACTCGTACTAGAGATGTGGTAGTTGGGGCTTAGTTGAATGCAATGAGCGATTTATCTTTGCGTAACTTAGCATGAGCTCGAGATCTAGCTCCGTATAATAATAGCTGCGTAAATTTACTGGTTCACGCTGGCATTCAACGACAAGATCGGAGGGTTCGCAGTACAACTGATGATGGGCAACGGACCTTGCCAGACAATTGAATCGGGTTCATGATCATGTACTCATTCACCTTCTTCTTCACAAACTTTGGCCCTAATGCCACCACATTTGTGGTCCCCGCTGAGATCTTCCCAGTGCAGCTCAGGTCGACGTGTCCTGGCATATATGCCGCAGCTGGCAAGGCTGGGTCCTTGGTGGATGCATTCGGTTTTGTGCATGCAGCGGACAGGATTGGTGTTGAGAAGACCTTGATCACACTCGGCGTGACCAATTTCTTTGGGATAGTCTTCATCCTCTTGGTGCCAGAGTCGAAGGGCCATTCGCCCGAGGAAATCTCTGGAGAGCATGAGGAAGATAATGCAACTGAGTTGAGGACTGTCCCTGTTTAAATAGGCCTCAAAGTCTAGACACATGAGCTTTCTAGCAGACTTTGTCAATGTAAACTAGCTTTGGTACAGTTTTAGACTGTATTAGCTCTGAAAGCTGCCTTTTTCGGCCTCTGATCATGTTGACCTTTCTCGAATAGATTCATGCCACCATCGTTGAAGCTTGAACCATGGTCATTGAAGTAGAGGCAGATGTATCTCTCTGGTCATGTAATCTCATTTTGACAAGTTAATCTAAGTTCTTAGCCCAGTAATAAATTGACATAATTTCCTATTCCTGCTTGCAATTTCCTTCTTGTACTTCTGGCCTATCTGCACTGATAGTTAGATCTTCTATCATCGATCATAGAGAGAGAAATCCCTTTCATCTTGAGTTTCCATACTTGTTGCCCGTCAAATTTATGAAACTTTCAGCCGGATAGTTTCAATTCGTTCAGAAGAATATCAATGTATAAGTATCCACTTCACAGAAATAGAAATTGATGATGATTGCGATAAAAGACCATTCCTCAAATCCTGACTAATTCGAAGTGGAACTTCAAATTCGCGCACAAGCACGAGTTCTGCTCAAATGAGAATTTTGGAAGATCGAGCTTTGAATGCAAAGTATGCATGCACGGTTCCTTTGAGACGACCATCGTCGTCTGGGGCTGGGCCTCAAGAAGCATCTTGTTTTCCACTTGCAATGAAAGACACCTTGAAGAATCCATCTCTTGTACAAGAAATGAATAGCATATTGTGAACCAACTATTAGTACTTAAAAATGTGACATCATTCCCATCAAATGTATAAAGGCATAAAGACAAGCTTAAAGAAATGTAAAGTCCCCAATTAGGGACATGAAAGGGGAAATAAGGATTAAGAGAGTAGCAGAATCGAAGAGAGAGACGTGCAATCAATTTCTCACTCGATTTTCTCACTACATGACTCTTCTCTACCTGGAAACAACAAATTATTTCACAACCTCGTAACTTATTAAAGCTTGAATTGAAGCAATTCATGCATTCGCTGCATTAATTCCTCAGTTCAATAACTCTATTAAATTCAAGTCTTCCCAGCTTTGCCCTTTAATGGTATAGATGAAGGCTCCTCATGACCATCTTTAGAAAGGTACATTGACATTCCAAGAAACAAGATCTTAAAGCAAGTAACAAGCAAATCATGTGGTCAAAGGGAAGCTACATATTGATCATATGGCAAGTGGCTTCAGCTTATGTGCTATGCTCACCCTACAGATATATCCTCCAACAACTGAAATCCAAAGCTTCAGTCATCTTCATATCTAAATGGAAGAAGGCAAGGAAGGGGTTTTTGTCCAAAGCTAGACAATTTTAGAGAAATAGATAGCGTGGGCAACCATTGCAGTTTTCAAGCAATGCAGATCCCATGCCATCATTCAGTTCTCACATAAACATGATCTATGCGAAAACCAAAATGTTGTAGGAAAATGTTGGACACTATTGAAGAACATTAACATCAATATTTATGGAAAGCAGGCGATAACCATGTTTAATTCCCATGAATGGTCAGCACACAATTTCAACAATTCAAATCTACTCCTATAAACCGCACCCCCCCCCAAAAAAAAAAAAAAAAAAAAAAAAAAAAGCTGATACTTAAAGTTTTTGTTGGGTGTACTGTTAGAGCCAAACCAGCTGAGGCAAATTCTTACCATATCATGAAAAATGTTATGCAGAAACCAGAAGCAACTTATAAAGCAAGCAAGTCAGGACGCATCACTAAACCAGTAGACATGCAGTCTATAAATGCATTTGAAATGGAGTGAAGTAATATATGATCCCAAATCACAATCACCGCTCATAAAGTATTTACCATCAGACCTAGAGAGACAAACATAGATAACAATCAACAAAACATATGCAATCATTTCACCTCTCCACCGCGAGTCTTCCAGGCAATGCTGCGAACTTTACTAGACTGAATAGTCTCTGTTTCAATCAGAAGACATAGATAGCCCGATGATGAATTCATCCGCCTCCTGCAGATTACCACGAAAGCATTACTCAGAGAAGTCCATATCTAGCTTGCTGACAATAACAGAGTCAAGTTGCAAACTCGAGGATGCCATAAAAACCGACAAAGAAGAAGAATTTCGACCCCCTTTTCTGTTAGAAGTCGCTAACCTTACCGTTAAATTCATTACCGAGCGCAGCTGGCGAATGCGCAAACAGTTCATAGATCACAGCAGCGAGAAAAGCCAGACATCGGAGCTTACCGTCGGAGGCCAAAAACAAAAAAGCATTTGCTGGAGCAACGCCGGTGCGAGACAAATCCCAAATTTACGCCGAGGGAGAAGAACCCACCTCGCCCGCTTGGGTCCATCTTACGGCGCAGGGCATTAGAGGGGAAAAGGAAATTCCGTTCTTTCGGGAACTGCAGCGGCACGAATAGACGGAGGAGCATCGAAGAAGAGAGAATGCGGAAGTCGGGGTCTTTCCCAAGAATTTGCAGGCTCCCTGACCGTAATCGGAACGGCCCATTCGGGCTTTGGGAAGAGCGCCTCGCTGCCATCGGTGGGACATTCCACGACGAGCCCGCACCTCGTCGCCCCGTTGCTTCGACAAGCTGCGATCGCTGTCTCTTGGGCGAACTGCACCGACTTGAACGACGCTAACCTCGGTCGAACAGTAGTGAAGCTTGCGGATGAAGGACTTGAAACTTGCGGACGACGGAACCTTGCAATTTTTTTCTTTTTTTGGGACGAATATAGTGTTGCAATTTAACACGTGCAAATAAGTACTTAGAAACCAACGTCAAAGGCTGTTTACTGCCACCCGAGGTGGGACAATATTGAACTGCATGGTCATCAATAAGTACTGATTGTGAAGGATGAACTTCTCTTTTTTGACTTAATTGAAACCTTAGAAAGCAAGTAACCTTTTCTTAGGAAAACTTGTTTTGGCCTCCGAAAAAGATAAGATCGAGAGAGAGAGAGGTCTTTGCAATCTCACCATAACTTCTGCCGTCTGATCCTGTGGTAGACAAGTTGAAAACTTTTATTTTCCAAATTTTCCACAGTCGTTACCGATTGCACATTCGAAAAACCCATCACGAGACATATTAAAGGAAAGCATGTGTGAGTGGAAAAACCGGGAATTTGTATGTATTGCAATCTTGAGTCTTTGAATTTATATCTTACAATCACTGAAGCATTGGAAGACGCTGACATTCATGAGAATCATGTAACCGGCAAGGGTGCTCGTAAGTTGCGAAGTGAAGATGATTTACAATCAAAGAAGGATGTGTTGTATGGAACGGATGGGACTGGGGGAGGCGCGGGCATGCAGTAGTACTCTAACAGAACCTGCACAAAGAGAAGATTTGCAACTTAATCTTATGTCGATAAAAGCACCACAATTCATACGAACCTCAAACATATGGCTCTGAAAAAGTTTGAAGTTTATGTGAGTTAATGCGCAGAGTCTGCACATGAAACTCTCAAGCTTCACGATTGGGGATTAGATTTTTCTTTGATCTTCTCAGAGCCGCATCATCCATGTATTTCGCCATTTAACTCGAGCGAAAAATTGGCAAGTTACACTTTTTTCCCTTTCTACTGCAGAGAACTAGTCAAATGATTTCTTGCTTTAAGACAAAGTGTCTGGTTTATCTGCTGTTACAATTCCTGCTACCTTGTGAACACTGAGAGTGATTAGAAAAGAGTAAGCTCCCAGTTTGGAATGACATGGGGAAGGAACTTGAGGTCATCTTCATTGTTGAGGCGCGTCCACTTCCAACCCGCTTCGCACTGGCATTCGAAGCCAAATAGAGTGCTGGCATTCAGGACGCATGACCCCTTTCAACATTGCACTTCACCGCATAGCTCGCCTGCAAAATCGATACAGCTAGAAACATCTTAGAGTACTCATGAAACTCTAAATCAAGAACTGCTAGGTTATGTTAGCCATTTCCTTGGCCCATTGTGCTCTCAAAACCTCTAATTCATGACGTTCTCCCCCATCCCCATCGAGCGATGCTCGTGGCACTCTTGACTCTGAGTCCTTTGCTTGCCCCAATTGCATGCTTCCGTCGGATCATCGGCTCCCTCCAAGCTTGGCGGTTATTCCATCTCCCACAATGTTTAATATTTTCCTTCTTGACTTCACGGTTGCACGACTTTTTGATCCCCAACTGCTCCAAAAGTGACTCCCTCTCTGCTCGGCCAACTCCAATTTACCTGACAAGTCCTTCATTACATATGGATCGGTATCCCGTCTTACTTTTCAAGAATTGTTCAAACGGTTTTATAATTCATGTGTTGGAAGTAAATTGAACATCTACTAATACTTCAGAGATCACGCTAAACAAATTGAATACCCAGGGATGACATTGCACGTGAGACAAGGTGCAGGTCCGTCAAATGGGTAGCTATGGATTGGATTCGAATTGGGTCATTTAAATGTTGTTTCTTTTGATTTGTAACTTATTGCACCCTCAATTGGCCAGTTAGCAAATACCAGCAGCCATTCGAATGGCTGGAATCATCCTTTGATTACTGAAAAAAGGGCACATGTCTGTGAGGTGTGCAAACAAAGCAAAACATGAGTTAAATCTAAATTTAAAAGATAATACCCATGATAAACTTATAAGACAGAGATTCGAAAGTGAGAAATTGGATGTGAATGAGCCTTGGATATATTAAGTTGTTAGGCTTGTAGCTACGAACATCTTACTCGAAATTTTAATCATCATATTTGATTTATTGCAATGTTATATTTACGTTAAACATAGGCATAAATGCAATGTAAGTCGGAAAAGATCAAGTCTGAGTCAAATGAAAAGGTTCATGGTTGAGGCTCTCGAATGACAAAACTGCAACAAGAAATCAATATCGAAAGAGAACTGATGAATCTGTGCGTTTAAGGATTCTCAACTAACACCAATGGAGGCAGACTGTGGCCTATGAATGATACAAGACCAGTGCCAGATCAATTCTCAATTCAGAAGTCTATCCTTCTTTCATCAGTTCATTGTATCAGCAAAGGAACTATAATTTTATTCCACAACAAAATCAGTGGATCTAAGTGTGATTCCAACAAATTCAACATGCGGACTTAACAAAAACGCATCAGATTCAATAAAGCTTCATACAAGAGATTCTTGATCCAATCCAGCAATACTCAGAATCGAATTTATGTCGCAAGAACACTAAACGTATCGAAGTGGATAGCTCCTAGAATCATTCTTAATGCAAGACAATAGAACTTAGGGAATGCCTATACAGCGAAAAACGATCAACATACATCCATATACAATGAGGAAACTGACGAAATTGCCTGTTAATGAGCTAATTTCACAACGGGAAGGTCTCGGTTAAGAACACATTAGGCAATTAACCATTGTAGTATAGCAAAATTTCTCTACTCAATGCTAAATATAAAGGAGAATGACCTCGGCTTTTATTTCTTCCAAAATGATCTAGCTTAGGAATATCGCCAACTATGTAGCAGGCGCTTGACCGGTGAACAAAATGAAACAGTAATGGAGAGAGATTCACAGCCAATGTAAAACACAATCGACACGGAACATTCAAGGTTCTCATGATAGCTTCAGAAAGTCACAGTTTCCATAGCGATGGAATTAAGAATCCTCGGTTTCTACCTCGGTAAAACAGAGCATGAAGAAATATACCTTGAAAGTGTAGGTGCTGACCCCGCCATCATCGGAGACGATGAGGATGATGATCGGACCCGGGGAAGGAGAAACGAACAATCTCCGAGGACGTCGAAGACGCTGGCTGGAAAACAGGGGCGAACGAAGCACTTCCAGTGGCCGCGATGCTGGTGGTGTTCGGCGGTGGCCTGCGGCTGCGATCACTGACAGATAGGGCGGTAAGGATTCAAAGAGGAAAAATCGACAGAGAATTGCTACTCAATACGAGAATTCCTTCTCTAGGCTCCCTGCTCTGCTCTCCGAGATTCAAATGCAAAGAGTGTGTGTTGGTCGGCAATCGGAGACGAGTGGCGGCTACCTGCGGTCTGGGCTACGCTTGTGGTCGGACCGGGTTGGGCTATGACAAGGTGATCAAACTGGGCTGGAGCGATGGGCTTTGATGGACCTGGTGCTTTATTTTATTTATTTATTTATTTTCTTGTTTACTTTTCATCACTATGTTTTCCTTTATTTTATTTTCTATAAATAGTTTTTTTTTTAACGAAAAATGCATGTTTGACTTGTCGGTGAAAATTCAAATGTTAATACTATCGTGACCCAGTTGGACCTTTTCCAAAATATCACGAATAATCAAATGATATGTTATCATATTTATCAGTCCAAATTTGATGAAATTGACAAGTGTCAAAATACTAGAAATTCAGAACTCTCTCCGTAAGTTGGCTCATAGAAAACATACGTAGATTTATTCTTTGGGTAATGTGATAGACAAAAATAAATAAAGTGTATAAGCTATATGAAAATTCGTTTTTTTTTTAATAAGATCTAGTGTGGGATCTAGAAATTCTTGAAATGTGAATACCTTGATCTAATAAATTTAATTTATGCAATACTCACTCGTGTAGTTGTGCATATAAGTTGGGTGCGTTTTTCACGTAGTTGTATTGGTTGAACAAATGTGGTCTTGGGGACGAAAAGGATGTTAAATACCAAATTGCATCAGTATGTCATCATCGTGGGTGTCATCATCATTCTTACTCTCTTTCGGCATCTTGCTGGGCAGTAATTGAAGGAAGCAGTGACAGTCAAAACTTACAAGATCTTGGATCTTGATAAATATGGTCACCTTAAGATTAAGCCTTTCTTTTCTTCTTTCCATGATAGTGCTTCATTTGGTTCAGCTTTCCCAAGGCATTTTCGGCTTCCAAAGCCCATTGAGAAAATATTGGAGTGTTTGACAAGCTTTTTGAAGTGACGTTCCACTAAATGCTAGCTTTGTGAATGTTCAAACTGGGGTTAATTATTTTTTTTCTTCCAAAACTACTCTCACCAATTATTCAATTTTTCGATTTTGCTTCTTGTTGCTACCATTCATCTTCTTTACAAGGGCAGTTATAGAGGGCTGATGAGGTCAAATTTGACTGGTGAAGGGCAATGGGGTCATGTAACCCACACGATGGCCACTTGAGGTCGCGCGACCGAGGCCTCGTCGTTTGGGGTTGCGCCACCCCAATGAGGGTCATCTCGGTCGTCCGAGGTCGAGTGACCTTGGCCAATGACCATTAGTGCTAAATCTAGCTTGTTGGTGGCCTAAACCTTTCGCAGGCTCTAGCAAAGGGTTTGATTTCTTTTTAATTAAAAAAATTATAGCTAAAGTCCTTTGCAATTTTTTTTATCAAACACTACTTTACTCAAAGTTGCTTTTTACAAAGGTTTTTTTTCTATCAAATACAATTTGCATTTCCCCATATCTCTTTAGGCTAAGGCCTTTGCATTTCTCCAGTGGGCTTTGAAAATGCTGAACTAAATGTACCATAAATAGTTTAACTAAGGCCTTTGTAGCTCTCACAAGTAACATTGCTTAAGTAAGCTCCTAATCATATGGTAATCTAAGTCATGCTATAGACATGGGCAATAAACGTGTTGAATCTTAACAAGATTTCTTTTCGGTAGATTCGTGATTTGGTGATGGACTGGATGGCCTTTAGCCAATCCAACGAAGTGGGGAATGATCATTGGGATGTGAAAGCTTGAAAAAGTGGGGCTCTTGGCAGAATAGGAAATGTCATCGCCCACTATGAGTTGACAACAATGAGATATTAACATTATAAGCAGGAGAGTTTGCGACACTCAAAATCTCATGTGAGATGGTAAAGAACTTGAGATGAAAGTTGAAACCTACTCCAAAAACCACAACCTAAGAACTTTTTTGGAGAGTTTGACTCATGTTGAATGCTTCGAGTCATTACATGCGTTTATTCAAATTCAATAAATTTGTTTCACCAAGCAAAATAACGATAAGAAAGTACCTATACCTACCGACCAAAAAAAAGTACCTATAGCTAGTCTTACTCTAGCGCATTAGAATGCTAATTCTTGACCCAATCGACAAAGTGTCCGGTCTGAATTTGGACCGAATGTGGGTACTATTTTCAAGGTGGCAAGTCCGAGCCACAAGCCTCACGAACTTGAAGTCATTGAGCTGGTCAATCCCCTCCCATGCTAATGGTTAGAGAAAGGAATGATAAGAGTGACATGTTAATTAGAACCGCAAAATCATTGTCCCTAAGTGAAGAACATGAGAAACGTCACACCAAAATTAAAGTAGAATTATTCACTGCACAGTTGCTTAACGCCACGTCTTTCTTTGTCCTCCTATGAAGTAGCTCGCGTCATTGTCTGCCAGTGAGTAGTGAAGAGTTCAACTCAAGTTGCAAGGATCATATTTTCCACTTCGAGGGAAGGCTATTTTGGGAGTTCTTTTTGGTATAAGTTCAGTGAATACTTCAACTTCAATATGCAAGGCTGTGCATAAGTTTGTGAATTATATTAGGAGAGAGTTGATTACTGAGTGTTTAATTGTTTTGAAAATCTCGAGTAAATTTAGTGATCGTTTGTAGGGAATTATGCATGTTAGACACTGTGTCAGTTTCTGACATAAAAAAAAAAATTGGGCGAGTTATTGGATGTAATTGGGGACTAAGAAAAATTGAGTCTTTGAATGACTCGAGCATAGTTATAACCTTTGATGTATTGCTTGATTAATAGTGAAATTTCATGTTACTCTCTCCATGGACAAGGTCATACCGAATGAATCATGTAATATGATGTTCATTATGCTTTTCTATATTTTGATTTATTATTCTGATTTAACATTTTATTCTTATCTTGGGTTCAACCATGCTTCTTTGCATGACCATCCCAAGTGGTGTGTCATCGAACTGACCTAGACAAATTTCAAGTGTGATTCATAGATATTATCTAATCATGAAGTCGAATAGCATTTTCTTGTTGAGAAATGGATTTATTAGATTATCAATATGGTTGAACTTAAGTTAATAAAATGTTTGTCGAAAACAAGGACAAACTAAGAGATTTAGATAACCATTGTGAATCACATTTAATCCTACCCCGTTTAAGTAAAACAATTTTAAGAAATGATAAAGACTTTGAAGGTATCACATTTGATATTGGATCTTTGAAAGAATGGTGACATTTTAAATGATGTTTCTATTAAGAAGCTAGCTTTCCGGAATCACTATGTAAACTACCTTAACTTCTATTAGTACTAATAAATTAATTTTTTTTAGAATAAAATTTAATTGAAGTGAAAGTCCTGTGAATTTTCTTAGGTTCCATTTCGTGTTTGAAGGAAGATAGATTGCTATGCATGATCACATGTCAGGAACGCAATGAATATGTTCACATCTAAACTAAAGCTATGGAAAAAAAAAATGAAGTAGGGCATTCAATCGATCGCTAGTCAATGCTAACGCGCATTCTTCATTTATAGAGACGACTAAGATAGATAATGTTAAGAACAGTGAACTAGAGTGATATATCAAGGATCTAACTGACTACAAATGGACATTTAGAAAGAATGGATCATATGCAACCATTAAGAAAAGTTTCAAACATCGCGTAATTAATAAATGAGCCTTATAATACCATTTCATATTTTCCTCTTCTTCTCTTTTTTGGCTACAAAAGTAATGTCGTTATTATTTGTTGGAGAAACGGGAAGACCAGGTCGCACTCGATTCTGGCCTTTCATTGATGATGTTGGGAGCTCCAGGTCCTTTTCCAAGGTTGCCAGCGAAAAGGATGGCCTCTGCTTCAATTTTGGCCTTGAGGATAAAACACAATGAATTGGGAATTTTAATTGGGAACTATAGTAGATATTCACCGATGGTTAAATTAATGGAAATGTCTCATCTCTATATCAAATGCTTGTACTGGACAAATGTAGTTAGGTAGTCCAACTATTTTCCTAATGAAACGTAAGCCTATCTTATATAACCTTACAGCTTTGAAATTTCATATTTTGTTCGACCTTGACTTCAATGAACTATTTATGTTATGTTTTGATTTTTATTTTTTCGCTTGGCGATCAAGTGGTATGTTTACTAATGTTCACATACTTCAACTAGTCCACCTCCTTAAGCCATTTTAAGAGCACGATCCTCCATATTGGCCACTTTTTACGAACTGATGTCACAACAAAAACTGTAATAATAAGATATGGCTAATTAAGTATCAAAATTCCACCTGTTTAAGTGGCTGGTTGGCATATTGAAGTTATGTAGCTCCTCTCTTTCGGGGACGAAACAATAATCATTTTTACTTGATCCGTGGACGAAGTTGAATAAGGAAGCTTTCATTATGAATATAATCATTATCACTTGGCAACAACGGAGAAAGAAAACGAAGCTTGAAAGTTTGGAATTTTATTCGACCTATGGCCATTTATTTTTTCATCCTAATCTTATACATAATGTAGAGAGTAAATCTAGGTACCAACGATGGTAATGAAGAGAATATAACATATATTTATTTTTGAAAATTATTTCAAAATGATTTGATATCAAGTGTTTTTGGACATTAGTTGAGCAATCAATTACAAATGTTTTTTAGCTTTCAACATATTGAGTTGTCGTGTTACATTGGATTACGATTGGGACCATATGATGAATGGTTATGATTGTTTCAATCTACGTAAATTAAGTTTGTCTAATAACTATTCCTTTTTTGATAATGTGACGGGGTCGATGATGCAATAATTAAGCAGAAGTTTTGGGGTTGGGTTGGAGACCGGCGGCCAACGTCTCTGCCCTCTGAGCTTTACTTTTTCAATAAGAAAAAAAAAGAGTAAAAAAAAGATTGGGTCTACAAAAAAAGGGGGAGTGAAATTGAAAAAAACAACCTTTTTCTGATTCCAGCCTTTGGTGGCTTTAATCATGCCAATACATAATACAGTTTCCAATCGACTAGCTCCCATGAAATTAAATCAAATGAAATGGAACGTCAGCATCGATCTATATCTTTCTCTAACTGCGATGGATATGGACTATGGAGCTCGGACTCCTAACCTTAATTATGGCCTTACCTAAACACTGATAAATTTCTTGGGAAGGTGAAAAGTTAGTAGTAGATTGCTCCAAGTCATCACTTGCCCAAACTAAATATTAAGAAAAGACTGATGCCGATCGCCTCAATCAAGAGTGGCGGACTTATAACCAATCGAGTAATCCAAATGGTGACAAAAAAAATATAGAGAGAGAGGGAGATGGATGATTTTCTGCATTTTATATCTACTTTACGTGGCCTTTTCCCTCCACCAGGGTCATAAGTCCACATTCCTACCTCCACCGCTAATGGACAATTGGTTAGGTATTGAGTCTCTAATCATCTACCTGCTTCTTGTCTGCCATTATTAGAAGGAAATAAAAAGACAAATAGAGGTGAACAGCGGGTGAAGCACGCAGACTTGGTGGAGATGGGAGCAATGGAACCTACAATTTTGGATAGGTCTGTCGATTTGATCCTCCAGTGAATTTTAAAAGACGTTTTCTTTTCTGGTCATTATTTAAAAGGAATTATGTTATCGAATGTTTCCAGATATATATATATATATATCTATATCTATATATATATACACACACATATACACACACATATATAGGTCTACGAATGTTTCAAAATACTTGTTAGCAGTCAATTGTGGGAATTTGTAGCTTCCAACGCATCAAGTTCTCATATTTTGCGGAATATATGCTTCGAAGTTGATTTTTAAAACCAAATATGCTTGATAAATTCCCTGAGATACTCCTTAATTATTCATGTGAAGAATTCACTCTAACCCTCGATCACAATATATCGGATATGTGCAATTATTTCGAGAATCTAGTATAAATATTAAACCGAATCTATTATACCTCTGTATTCTCCCGCAATAGTTTTTGTTTTATTTGTTGCTTTTTTCTGCACATCAATTGAATCACATGCAAAGTCATTCTTTCTATTCTGCTTTCATCTCTTGCAATGATACCTTATCATACAAAGATTTTGCCACAATAAAAAAAAACCAAAGTAAATACAGAAATAATAAGCTCGTTAGGAATTATCTAAGAAATATCACTAGTATAAGTCTTTATTATATAGATGTCGCAAGTTCAATGGGTGCAAGTAAGCGCACAGTCTTCTCAATTCCATGCTGTGAGATAATTATTTTTAGTGTCTAGTATAAGTCCTTATTAGATAATTATTTTCTAAAGTCTCTCTTTGAATCCTGTAGTCAATAGATAATTATTTTTTTTATATCTTATAACAACTCTCTTTCATCGATTAGGGTTCTTCCTAGGAGAAATACGAAAGCCAGTAATATAGAAATTGGACCTCATAAAAATTGGACCAGAAACGACGAGGGTTGAATGAGCTATTAATTACAGAATCACGAGGACAAACAAAGATAAAGGATCTCATCCCCTACAAGTACACAAAAAGCCTAGAAGACCTTAGCCCGATTCCTACGCTAAAATGGGACAGTTGAACCATTCATTGGCCGTAGATGAGGGAAAGTACCGTAAGAATTATAGTGTGGCTCATATGATTTTATTAATTAATGATTTAATATTTAATTCTAATATATATTTGCTATGAGAAGATATGACTTTAATAAAAGGGTATGATTCTCATTGAGAAGTTACGGTTTTTTCCGAAGAGGTGCGACTCTCACGGAAGTTAAAAGACTTTTTGATGGAAGGCACTTCTTGATAGTACATATAAATAAGAGTCCAGTCCTCTCTCCACTCACAACGTGAAAAAAAGAACGTTGTCCTCTTTCCCCCATCAAACAGGACACGTTAAGGAAAAGTGGATTAAGGAAGAAAAATCGGATTTCATATTCTCTTTCGTTTTCCACAACAATTATCTTCAAGGACATCGTTATGGATAATTGTATGTCTTCATCTTTTTCACCGTGTAAATTATGAAAATCTAAGATCTTGTTTCCATGATTTTTCCGCATAAAAGAATTAGGTTATCCGCTTGCAAGTACTCTTCTAATGCCGCTCTAGCCTTTTCCGCTCTTGCCCAAGGTCGCTAAAGCCTCACCAACCTCTAGTGGCCTCAGGTGACTCTCCAAATCCATGAGTTGAGTGGGGCTCGAGTCTCGCTAGAGGTCGCTGGGACCTTGTTCTGGCAAGCTTGGGCGAGTTTCCCTAGTGTTTTGGTGACCTCAGGCGAGGTGAGGCAGAGCCTCGCCGCCTTTTGGCGAGGCTCGAGCTTGTCTTTGGCTGGTCACTGACCATCGAATACCGGAAAATATCATTATTTTCCTGGAAAATGATTATGAGTACATTTACTCGTCTCTTTGATTCATGATGTTTAGGACCTCCAGGTCGGTTTGCGAGGTTGCAGGCGAGGAAGATGGGAAAAAGGGAAGATCTATATTCTCGTATCTCCATGGGTTTAAATTGGATTTTCTCAAGTCGCTTCCTCTGTCAACGACGGGCATTTCACATCGTTCGAGCTGGTCGCTGGAAATTTCAATGGGGGGCTCAACGTTATCATCACCGGTGACGACTGCAAAGTTAAAGCCTTCCTTTTTCCCTTTGCCTCCACAGACGCGGTTTTGTTGATCAACCGACTTTCCTTCAGAGTTCGCTAGAACAACTTTAAAACATTTTCAAAAGAAATGGGCCCCTTGTTTAGGAGGAGAAAAAAAAAACAAAGGAGAGGTGAACGGCTGGTGAAGTCCGCAGGCTTGGTGCAGATGGAGACGGTGAGGAAGGGGACCCACAATTTGGAATAATTTCGGGGTGGATGACGTGGGGCTTCCTTGACACTGCCTTCGGGCTAATATGCCATGGAGACCTAGTTTTGCGTCTGAATTGCGCTAGAAGTCTTTCCATCTTCACGCCAAAGGCGACCCACAAGATTGACAAAAGCCATGTCGAATCTAACTAGAGGACTTGATGTTTAAAAAGTCTTTTATTCACACCCATCATTTGATGCTATTGTCTTGGACGTAAGAACCTTTGCTTCCTCTCCACCCAGTACACTTTGTTTCAAACCATCCGTGCACTCTTGTTTAATCCTCTACCACTCCCGAACCAAGCCATGCCCATCGTAGAGCTCTTTCTTCAGGCCCTTCTTCAAGTGCTGTTCGAGAAATTGGCCTCTCCCGAGTTGCTCAACTTTGCACGGCACAAGGGGATCCACACGTTGCTAAAGAAATGGGAGAAGATGCTGATCAAGATCGACAAGGTGCTCTATGATGCAGAGGATAGGCAACTGAAGAGTGATCCCGAGGTGAAGTCGTGGCTCGAAGATCTCGGAAACTTGGCCTATGACATTGATGACTTGCTTGATGAGTTTGCCGTAAAATCCCTAGAAAACAAGTCTGATGCAGAACCCAGCTGTAGCAGGGGGCGATCCCTTCTTCCGAGTTGTTGCTTCAAATTGAGCGCATGTGCATTTATGTTCAACTGCAAAATGAGATCCAAGATTAGAGAGATGGATGGTAGATTGCAAGATATCATAACTTTTAAAGATAGTCTGCACTTGAGAGAGAATAACTGGGAGCGATCAACATACTACCAACTGGATAAGCCACTTCCCACTACGTATTTGCCCGAGCCTGGTTTTGTTAGTAGGAAGGATGAAAAAAACGAGATCCTTGAATTATTGACCAGACAAGAAGACGATAGAACATGTGTGGATATAAAAGTGATTCCCATCGTAGGGATGGGGGGTGTTGGGAAGACGGCTTTGGCTCAACAAATCTACAATGATGCTAAAGTCACAAGCTATTTTGATATGAAAGCATGGGTTTGCGTTTCTGATGATTTCGACGTGCTTGCTATCACAAAGAGTATCTTAGGGACAACTAGCGCCCATTTGTCATGTGAAGATAAGGATCTGAACTGGCTTCAAGATAAACTCAAGGAAAACCTTTCGAGAAAGAAGTTTCTTGTCATTTTGGACGATGTTTGGAATGAGAAGTATGGAAATTGGACTACCCTATTGAAGCCTTTTCAATCGGGAGCAAAGGGAAGCAAGATCATCCTCACCACTCGTAACAGCGGCGTTGCTTCATTAGCCGGTGCTGCACCGTATTATCTTAAAGAGTTGTCAGAAGATGCTTGCATGACTTTGTTCGCATTTCATGCTCTTGGAGTTAGAAATTTCGATTGCCATCCTCATCTTGAAGAATTAGGTCATAAAATAGTGGGAAAATGCAAAGGGTTGCCGTTAGCAGTGAAGACACTAGCCGGGCTGCTGCGCACCAAACTTAGTCCCCATGAATGGCAAGCTATATTGACCAACAAAATTTGGGACCTACCCGAAGAAAGAAATGAGATCCTTCCGGCTTTGAAGCTTAGTTATCTCCATCTCCCGTTCAATTTGAGGAGATGTTTCGCTTATTGTGCCATATTTCCCAAGGACTATGAAATTGAAAGGGATGAGTTGATTCACTGGTGGAGTGCAGAGGGCTTGTTGGAGGGAAAAGAAGGAAAGAATCGTTTTAATGCAGGTTTGAATTATTTCGACGAGCTAGTATCTAGGTCATTATTTCAAAAGTCGAGTAGCAATGGATCATGATTCTTGATGCATGATCTTGTGAATGACTTGGCGAAACTAGTTGCTGGTGCAAAGTATTTTAGCTCAGGGGAGTTTGAGTATGAGGGTTATCAAAATAATGCATCTTTAGCTCGTCACGCCTCATTCATTTCTAGCAGTCATATTGTGGCAGAAAGATTCAAAATATATCATGGTATGAAAGGACTTAGGAGCTTCATATCTTTAGTGAAGCAATCTAGGTACTATGCCGGATCTTATTTGTCCGAGAAATTGCTATGCGACTTATTATCTGGATTGAAGTACTTGCGGGTTCTTTCATTATGTCACTATTACATTAGAAAGGTACCGGATTGCATTGGCAAATTGAAGCACCTAAGGCACCTCAATTTGTCATATACCGATATTGAAATGTTTCCAAAGTCAATTGTTACATTGTACAACCTAGAGGCTTTGATGTTGCGGAGTTGTCAAAACCTCACCGAATTACCGAAAGGTATGGAGAAATTGATCAATTTAAAATTTCTTGACATTACCGACACTCCAAATTTAAGAGCGATGCCAATGTATATAGGTAATTTGGTGGGTCTTGAGATGCTGTCCAAATTTGTAGTGGGAATAGAAAATGGGTCAAGATTGAAGGAGTTAAAAGACTTGAAAAACCTCAAAGGGGAACTGTGCATCTCTGATTTGCATAAGGTTCAAGAAGTTGGAGATGCTAGGGACACCAATTTACTCACAAAGGAGGGAATATGTCGGTTGACCATGCAGTGGAGTCCAGATTTTGAAAATTCCCGGAATGAAGAGCTTGAAGCAGAGGTCCTCGACTTTCTTCACCCTCACCAAAACCTTGAAAATCTCGTGATATCCTACTATGGTGGCCTAAAATTCCCGTCATGGTTAGAAAGTCCCCCACATGTTAACATAGTGCATTTACGTTTACATGGATGTTGCAGGGCCAAAATGTTGCCATCACTCGGGCAGCTATCTTCGCTCAAAGAACTATACATTGAAAGTCTAAATGCTATATCCATGATAGGGTCTAAATTTTATGGAACTGATGAAAGTCCTTTTCCATCTTTAATAACTCTAGAATTTAAGGACATGCCATTGTGGGAAGACTAGTCTCATTACACTGGGATTGAAGAAGTAGGAGTTTTGTTCCCTCATCTCGAGCATCTCCTTCTTGAAGGTTGTCTTGTGTTGATAGGAAAATTGCCTAGTCAACTAAGCTCCCTCATAAAGCTCGAAATCAATTCCTGTCCGCAAATGAATGTGTTGCCCTCCGTCATTAGGCTCCCATCTCTAAAAGAATTAAAATTCAGAGGTTGTAATGAAGGGGTGTTGATGAGTTTGGTAAACTTGACATCTCTAACCTCTCTTGTCATAGAAGATGTCTCTGGACTCACTTGCTTAAATCATGAGTTTACAAGCTCCCTGATCAAGCTGGAAGAGTTATATATGAAAAGTTGTGAAAAGTTAACATATTTATGGCAAGATAGAGATGTAATCCAAAATCTTGCTTGTCTGAAGAGGTTAGTCGTCGACACGTGTCCTGAATTCATGTATTTTGTGGCTGAAGAAGGAGATACAGAGCTGCCTGGCAACCTCAAGACCATCCACATGAGGAATTGCATCAAATTAGAGAAGCTCCCAAGAAAGATGCACACCCTTTACTCTCTCAAAGACTTGTCAGTTGAAAATTGTCCAAATTTCATGTCTTTCCTCGAAACAGGTATACCAAAATCTATGATATCATTACGAATCTGGGACTGCAATATGTTGCAATCTTCACCCAGAGGATTAAATGTTCATCCAAATGAACGAAGCTACATCAATTCCCAAGGGGACAAGATGTCTTGTTTGCAAAGTTTAATAATCTCCCACTGCGATTCTTTGCTAGCCTCTCCATTTAGCGAGGGTATATTTTTACCTGTAACCCTCAAAAGACTCGAAATTTGGTACTGCCGAGAAGTGGAGTCGCTCGAGCAAATAAGTCTAGACCATCTTCGGTCACTTCAAGTGATTCAAATTATAGGTTGCCATAAGTTGAGAAGCTTACCCCAGGGCCTAAGCACACTATCCGGCCTCAATTCCTTGGAATTGGCCTTCTTACTTGCTCTAGAGCTAAAGTGCTTGCCTCCTCTTCCTCCCAGAATCTCGAAATTTCATCTTCGGGAGTGTTCGAAGATAAAATCGTTACCTAATCGATTGCATCGACTTCCATATCTTCGTGATATGACGATAAAATTTTGCGACAGTATCCACTTCCCCGATGGAGGATTGCCGCCCAAACTAGAGAAACTTGAGGTAGGGGGACGCATGAATATTAAGCAGCTGGCGAGCGAGTGGCTTACTCCTCTCACCTCCCTTAAAGTACTGGAGATCATGGGTAGCGCTAGAGGAGTTGGGGAGAAGGAGGATCTTGTGCTTCCGCTCCCTCCCTTTTTGCTCCATCTCTCTATCTGGAATATGGGGAAAGTGGAAAGATTGTCCAGCGATCTCCCTTCCTCTCTCCGGTTCTTATGGATCTCCGATTGCCCGAAGCTGAGGGAGTTGCCCCAAGATGGCCTCCCTCCCTCCCTTGAAGACCTTCGGATCATCAATTGCCCGATTCTACAGGAGCGATACAAGAAAGGGACCGGCTGCTATTGGCACCTCATCCGCGAAATCCCAGAAGTTCAGATATGGAGGTAGAATATCTCTGCCGGCTCTTTGAAAAGGGTTCGTATTTTAATTTTAGCACATAGATGAGTCAGCTGAAGCTTCTGCGCGTAACTACACTAGAGGGGATGCCAAGAATAACCCACCTTTCTTCTTTCATGATCGTCTTGTCTGCACCTCCATCGCCACCTAATGCTGCTTCGCCTCTCCACTCCGTCTTCCTATTCCCTCTTTTTTGTCATGACCCTACTCCTCCATGTTTCCCACCAGAGCCTTCCCTCTCGTCGACAAGGACAGGGTACGAAGAAGGATTACGTGATTTCGTGGAAGCTTAATCTGGTAAAGTGTCTCGATACTGTAACTCAATTGGTCCATTTAAACCCGTTAGTAGTAGGGTTACGAATCAGGGCAAGTCTGTTCAGCCGCTCGCCTGGCCGAGCACAAGGGATCGAGTCTTGGCTCAGTGAATTTTTAAGAATGCCAATGCTGATCGTTCTTTTTTTTTTCCCCCCGATTGCAGTGTACGTTCCGTTTATAGCCTGATTGGACGAAGATGGACTCGTCGGCCCTCCTGTTCAACCAGCTCAAGGTTCAGAACTCATCTTGTTCTTCTTTCTTTAGCAGACCTTCACGCACTGCGGTTCGATTGATAGTTGATGGCTGGAACTCTTTAACAGGCGGCGGAACTGTTCTTTCTGTTAGCTGGACCGAATGCGATTGAATCGGAGGAGCATGTTTTGCACATGGCGAAGCACATAAAGAGCGTTGCTGCGAAGTATGTTCTTGGGCGGAAATGGGGACTTAGAGAGAACGATGCTCCTCGCTTGTTTTGCTCTCTAATTAGTTTTCATCTGACTGACCTTGCTTTCCTCCTAAAATTAAAGCCATTGTTGATTCAAGATGAGCGTAGTAGGAATCTTCGATCGTGAAATGGGCTCTTAGATGGGTGAAGGTAATAGAAATCTCCGTTCCTTAACCAGTTGGATATAATCATCGAGGTTAGCAATGTCTAGATGACTGTTGGAGTATCCAGATTGTGACTTCGGTTCTTAGAGTGATTCGATGTGCTCAATCTTAGACAATTCTTGTTGCGAAGATAATGTCTTGGAAAAAGACTCTGAAAAATCGGCTATGTTTGATTTTTAAGTCAGCAATCGAGTGAAAGATGTGAGCATATGGTTTTGTTTACTTGTGAAATTGAATCCACAGAAGCAAGAGCCCTTTAAGTACTCAGAATGCTGTCGAAAAGAAATTATGCATTAGTTGTAGGTTAGCTACTTGTTGATACATGGTAGTCATATTTGTGATCTGACTGAAATTGATAGAGGATTTCACTCCTGAAAAGCAGAGGTTTGTTATGATACTATTCAGTTCTTGATGTTGTGAGAAGCTGATCCATATGGGAATTTTGATGTTGATAAGTGAGACTTCAAGAGCTATTCAATGAAGAAGGTTGTGAGGCAAAGCTTTTGGGCGTAACTAGAGTTCATCTCCTTCCCCTTTGCTGTCTGCACCTCAATCACCTCTCCACTCGGTCGTCCTCACCTCTATCTCCCTCTGTGTCACGTTGCTGCTCCTTCAGCTCTCCCATGATGAGGACGGGGTACGAAGAAGCGTCTACTACAGTTGGAAGTACAATCTGGTAAGTGGTCTCATAACTGAATTCCATTGGTCCATTTAAACCATGTCAGTAATAGGTTACATTTTAGGGCAAGTCTGTTTTGAAATAGGGGTGGATAAGGCAGATTCTTTACTTAATTATGAAGTTATTGCACTAGGAAGTGATTGCTTTGTGAATTTAAGATGAGTGCAGGAGGACCCTTCGATCAGGAAATGATGTTCTTGGATGGATTCAACGTGGTGATCGTCAGGCAATCCATCTTGTTGCAAAGATAATATCTTGGGGAAAAAAAAAACACCTGAGAATCGGCTGTTTTTATCATTTTTAAGTAGGCAATTAAGTGAAGGTGTGAGCGGATGGTTTTGTTTACTTTGTAAAATCAAACACGCAGAAGCAAGAGCCTATTTAAGTACTCAGAATGCTGTCGAATATAAATTCTGCGTTAAATGTAGTTTTAGAGGACGATACGTTTTCGATACATGGGAGTCATATTTGGGATTCGATTGGAATCGACGGAGGATTTTGCTCTTGAAAAGCAGGGGTTTGTCATGATACTGTTCAGTTCCTGATGTTGTGAGAAGCTGATCGATTTGGGAATTCTGATGTTGATAGGTGCAACTTCAAGGGTTGTTCGATGAAGAAGGGCGTGAGGCACAGCTATGGTTGAATGAAAATGGGAAGCCTTACGTGACAGATAAGTCAAACTTCATTGTGGACTTGTATTTCAAGATTCCAATTAAGGACGGTCCCGCCGCTGGAAAGGAGATATCTTCACTGGAGGGAGTGGTGCAGCATGGTGACGGGAAGCCTTACATTACAGATAACTCAAATTTCATTGTGGACTTGTATTTCAAGACTCAAATTAAGGATGGTCCCGCCGCCATAAAGGAGATTTCTTTGTTGGAGGGAGTGGTGGAGCATGGTGAAAAAACGGCGTTGGTGTGAAGACATAGCAATGTTTTTGTCCAGCAGTCACCTAAGTGAGAATTGTAATCTTCATTAGATTCAAATAGATTGTATCTTGCATCTCTCTAATGGGTAATCATGTTCTGTTTGTTCTAAACAACTGAAATGTCCAGATGGGTCCTCCCATCTTTTAAGTGTAAATCATTTAATTTGCAGCAGCCCTTGTAACGCAGATTATCGAGCAATTTCAAATATACTTTACCCATCTGTTTCTGCTGCTATAATAGACAATTGCATTCATCGTTATTACTTGTGATTACACTCCTGTTGACTGTCGCATATCCTTTGTTTAATATTCAATGTTGCTAGTAAGACTATGGAAGTGATTCAACTGAAGGGAGACGAAAACCAGAGGTTCCTGTTGTGAAGCGATTTGGCCTTCAATTTTGAATCATCGCATTCATGCATGATACATGTCATACTTTTTTTTTTTTTTTGAAGAAACTGAAATTCACTAATGCTGTCCACTGTTGAGGATGTTAAGAATTCTAGTTTAATCTTCAGGACTCAGCAAAGTACCATGGATTCGTCTTTGTTAGATTCCATTCTCCCGGTTTGCTATTATATGGACTATAAGCTGTCTACCATTTATCACCTTAATCTGATCAGAATCTCTCTTTGAAGATCAATTTTCCTGTGAAATTATCTAGAGATGATGCAATGAGCCTGGCTGAACACAAGGGTGTCCACCCAAAGACACGTCTCATGATTTTGAAAAACAGTGCTCTGCCTAGGGCGTCAATAACTCTGCTTGCTAGGCTGAATGCTAAAAGAAAAGCGAAGAAACTTAAGGTCAAGATGTTTCACAGAATGCCAGTTCCGTTTGATCCTAGAATGGTTGTGATTTTTGGAAGCCTCAGTGAAGGGAGGAGTGAAAGCACTGGTCTCTTTTATTCATGCAATACAAGGTAGTGTAGAGTCAACCAAACAATAGACATGTTTCTATAACAATTCTACACAAGAATGTCGATTCAACAAACAAAGAACAAAGTGCAACGTAAGCCATTGCACAAATTGAAACCGAGTATAATCTATACGACTTTAGTACAACTCCAGATGAAGCCTCAGTCTCGTGATGCTCTCTTATAGTCCAATAGAACCAGTCATCCAAAGCAACTTCCCAGGTAGGAACATGTGCGCTGATGAGAAACAAGAAATTAGGCATAAGGTTTGGTGAAAATTTCACTAGATTGTAGTTCATAAATATCATGTTTTATGCTCTTAAAGGAAGTTGATGACTTGGATCGTCTTCATTCAACACCAAATGTACTGTCAAAGGCTGTTTACTGCGGTAGGAGGTGGGACTATATTGAACTACATGGTGATTAATAGGTACTGATTATGAAGGACGAACTTCTCTTTTTTGACTTAATCGAAATCTCAGAAAGCAAGTAAACTGTTGTTAGGAAAACTTGTTTTGGCCATAGAAAAAGATAAGATCAAGAGAGAGAGGTTTTTGGAATCTCACCATTACTTCCGCCGTCTGATCCTATGGTAGACGAGTTGGAAACTTTTATTTTCCGAGCTTTCCACAGTCATTTTCGATTGTGCCTTTGGAAAATCCAACACGAGACCATATTAAAGGAAAGCATGCATGAGTGGAAAAACTGGGAATTAGTATGAATTGCAATCTTGAGTCTTTGAATTTATACCTTACAATCACTGAAGCATGGGAAGACGATGACATTCATGAGAAATTTGTAACCGGCATCGCATTGGCAAGTGTGCTCATAAGTTGCGAAGCGAAGATGTTTTGCGATCGAAGACTGGGGGAGGGCATGCAGGTGTACACGACAGAACCTGCACAAAGAGAAGATTTGCAACTTAATCCTATGACGACAAAAGCACCACAATTCATATAAACCTCAAGCATATGGCTCTGAAAGTTTGAAGTTTATTTGAGTTAATACGCAGAGTCTGCAGAAGAAACCCTCGAGCTTCACGTTTGAGGATTAGATTTTGTTCTATCTTCCCAGAGTCTCATCATCCATTTTTTTGGCCCATTTACTCAAATTAAAATTGGCAAATTACACTTTTTTTTCCCATTCTACTGCAGAGAACTAGTCAAATGATTTCCTGCTTTAAGGCAAAGTGTTTGCTTTACTTATTGTTACAATTCCGGCAACCTTGTCCACACCAAGATGGAACTCGAGGTCATCTTCATTGTCGGGGTGCATCTGCTTCCAACCTGATTTGCACTGGCATTCGAAGCCAAATGGAGCGCTAGTGTACACATTTCCACATTGCACTTCGCCGCATAGCTCCTCTGCAACATCTATTCAAACCAAGCAAGAAAATCAGTCCGTTATTTGCTGTAACTATACGTGAATGCGACGCAGATTGATCAACAGCAAATAAAAATGAGAAGCCGTTATCGCAGGCCCTGAGTACGGCAACAGGCTCTAAGAAAGAAGTGCTGGCAATTTATACCAATGAAAGGAGCCAAACTGTCGGCAGCACTAGCAGTCACAGGCAGGAGCACAACAAGACGAGCTAAAAAAGCCATGGTTGTTGAGGAAGCCATCTCTTCAGGAGGAGGGAAAATGTTAAAGAGGATATGATCAGTAAAGAAGCTTCTTCAGATATTAGAGTACATCAACGCTTGAAACAGTTGAGGTGGTCAATTTTTTAAACTCTTCTACAATTACCCCTTTTTTTCTTTATTTTGAATTCTTGGTTGGAGGTACATTTCATATTCCCTTAACTCTGTCAGCGGCGGGAGGCATGGACCTGAGCTCACGCTTTGCCTTCACCAGCTAAGCGCTGAAGATCTGGCACGAGAGATGTGCCAGTTGGTGTTTAGTTGAATGTAATGTGCGATTTATCTTTGCGTAATTAAGCATAAGCTTGAGCTCTAGCTTCATGTAATAATAGCTGTATAAAGGTACTGGTTCACGCTTGCCTTCATCGACAAGAATGGAGGGCTCGCAATACAATTGATGGGCTTCTTCTTCATGACAGTGTTCATGTTCGCTTAGGCCACCCCTTACCATCAATGGGCCTTCCGAGACAATCGAATCGGGTTTGTGATCATGTAATTGTTCGCCTTCTTCTTCACAATCTTCGGCCCTAATGCCAACACCTTTGTGGTCCCCGCCGAGATCTGCCCAGCTCGGCTCAGGTCGACGTGTCATGGCATTTTTGCTGCAGCTGGCAAGGCCAGGTCGTTATGGGTGCATTCAGTTTTGTGAATGCAATATCACTCTCCGCATAATTAATTTCTTTGGGATAGACTTCACCTTCTTGGCGCCGTAGTTGAAGGGCCATTCACTTAGAGGAAATATCTGGAGAGCATGAGGAAGATAATGCAGTTGAGTTGAGGACTGTCCCTGTTTAAATCGGCCTCAAAGTCTAGAACATGTGAGCTTTTGGCAGACTTCGTTAATGTAAGTTAGCTTTATTACAGTTTTAGACAGTATAAGCCCGATAGCCACCTTTTTCAGCCTCTGATCAAGTTGAACTTTGAAGAATAGATTCATGCCATCATCCCTAAAGCTTGAACTATGGTCATTGAAGTAGAGACAGATGTATCTCCATGGTCATATAATCTCATTTTGACAAGTTAATCTAAGTTCTCAGTCCAGTATAAGCTTTCAGATGCCTTCCTATTCCTGCTTGCAATTTCCTTCTTGTACTTCTGGCTTCTGTGCCGATTGTTAGATCTTCTATCATCGACTGGGTCATTAGGTAAGCATAGAGAGAGAAGTGCCTTTCATCTTAAGTTTCCGTGCTTATCGCCTGTCAAATTCATGAAACTTCCAGCCGGATAGTTTCGATTCATACAGAAGAATAGCAATGTATAAGTATCCACTTGACGGAGAAATAGAATTTATGATGATTATGATAAAAGACCAGTCCTCAAATCCTCGAAGTGGAGCTTCAAATTCGCACACGAGCAAGAGTTGTGCTCCATTGAGAATTTCAAAAGATTGAGCTTTGAACGCAAAGCATGCATGCATGAAAAAATCATTGAAAAAATCATTGAAGAATCTATCTTTAGCACTTAAAATGTGACATCATTCCTGTTGAATGTAGAAAGGGGTAAAGACAGGCTTAAAGCAATGCAAAGTCCCCAATTAGGGCCATAAAAGGGGAAATAAGGATCAAGAGAGTAGCAGAATCGAAAAGAGAGATGTGCAAGCAATTTTTCACTCGATTTTCTCACTACATGACTTTCTTGTATCTGCAGATAAAAAATTTTCACAATCTCATAACTAATTAAAGCTTAACTTGAAGCAATTCATACCCTCCCTGCATTAATTCCTCAGTTCAGTAAATCTATAAATTTCAAGCCTTCCCAGCTTGGCCCTTTAATGGCATAGAGTCCTATCCAAGCCTGCAGATGAAGGCTCCTCGAGACCATCTTTAGAAAAGTAAACTGAAGTGCCTAGAAACAAGTATATCTTAAAGCAAGTAACCGGCAAATCACTTGGTCAAAAGGAAGTCACATGATGATCATATGGCAAGTGGCTTGAGCCGATGTGCTATACTCATCCTGCAGATATACTCTCCAAACCCTGAAATCCAAAAGCTTAAATCAAGTTCATATCAAAATGGAAGAAGGCAAGGAAAGGGTTTTTGACCCAAAGGTAGACAATTTTAGAGAAATAGATGACCTGGCCAACCATTGCAGCTTTTAAGCAATGCAGATCCCATGCCATCATCAGTTCTTACTCCAACATGATCTGTACGAAAACTGAGATGTTGTAAGAAAATGTTGGGCACAATTGAAGAACATTAACATCACTATCCATTGAAAGCAGGGAATAACCATGTTTATTTCCCATGAATGGTCAGCACGCAAGTTCAACAGTTCGAATTTGCTCCTAAAAACTCAAAAAAAAAAAAAAACTGATAATTAAAGTATTAAATGAACTGTTAGAGCCAAACCAGCAGAGGCAAACTCTTACCATATCATGAAAATGTTAAGCAGAAACCGGGAGCAACTTATAAAGCAAGTCAAGACCCATTACTAAACCAATAGACATGCAGTCTATAAGTGCATCTGAAATGGAGTACGGCAATATATGATCCCAAATCAGAATCACCACGCATGTATCATCAGACCTAGAGAGACAAACATAGATAACAATCAACAAAACATATGCAATCAATTCACCTCCCCGCCGTGAGTCTTCCAGCAACGCTTGCAAGCTTTACTAGACTGTATAGTCTCTGTTTCTATCTGAAGACACAGGGAGCCCAATGATGAATACATCCGTCTCCTGCAGATTACCACGAAAGCATCACTCAGAGAAGTCCATATCTAGCTTACTGATGATGACAAAGTCAAATTACTAACTCAAGGATGCCATAAAAACCGACAAACCCCCTTTTTCTGCAATGTCCTTAAAAGTCGCTAACCTTATAGTTAAATTCACCAACGAGCGCATCTAGCAACTGCACAAACATTTTATAGATCACAGCAGCGAGAAAAGCCAGACATCGGAGCTTATTGTCAGAGGGCTAAAACAATATTCTCTAAATTTTGATTTAGCACATACCTAAGGATTGCGAAATTGTAAGTGTTGCAAAAATAAATTTACAAAATTGCAAGTTTCCTTCTTCTTTTTTTGTCTATCTAGTATTAACTAAATCATAATGAAATTTGTAAAAAATTCAAATATTTTCCAAATGATCTTTTCTACAAGAATGAAACAAATTCCAGAAAACAAAATGTAAGTGTTGAGGTGTAAATTTCAATCAATCATGTACCATCGCACGGGTCAATTACAAGTGTTTCCAAAGCGAGGGCAATTATTAGTTCCATGAATATATATTTACATTACTTAATAAAAAAATATCCATTTTCTAAAAAATGGGTCCTACATATTCTAGGGAAAATCAGTACAATACAATTTTTATTAATTGATTAATAAGCACCCTAAAAGTAATTCCTTTAAAAGTCAATTCGTGGTTATTTTGATTAAAAAAATTGTGGTTATGATCAACTTTTTTGTGTCTAATTAATCAAACAATGTCGACACCCAAATTTTTGTTGTCTTTTTAGGTATCCTTTCATTTTACCAAAATAAGAAAAGATTATATAAAAAGATAAAAAGCATATAAAAAAAGAATGAAAAAAGTAGGAAAAAAGAGAAAAAAGAAAAAGGAAAAAAAGAAAAAGAAGGATAATATCGGGCGGACCGGCGTGTCCAGCCCACTTAGCAAAGTTTTCAGCCCACCTTCTTGTGTCTTCCTAGGCTCAATTTTCTTTCTTTCTTCTTTCTCTCTAGCCCATGAGTTAAGCCCAAGAGAGCATAGACATGAAGCCAGGCCCCAACTTTTTCCTTCCTCCTTGGCACGCCCGTGAAAACTGAAAAGAGCGTCCCTGCTGATCTCTGACTTTTTTCCTCGCTCAAGGACTTCAATGATTGTCTATTTTCCGAAGTTCATCAATTCTGCTGCGATTCAAGTTCAATCCGGTACGGCTCCAGCGATCTCTTTGCAGCATCAATCATCATCATTCAAGCCCAGTTACCTTCAATTTGTGGCTGTTCAGCGGAAGAACCAGAGCTAAGTCTCCTCTGTTTTTCTGTGGCTTTTGACTTTGGTTTCAAGCTATCGAGCTGAACTCTCGGTTTCGTTCTCGTGTTCTCAGAAATTTCGCCTTCTATTCTGGAGTTTATCTTCGTGGACGTGTTCGTAGCCTCCTCTGTCCGGACTTATTAGGACGTTTCCGCATTGTTCTTGGAGCACTGTGATTGCAATGTTCGGAGGCGTTGGTCTGCCGACAAGGTGGCGGTAAACGACGGTGAGGTTTCGTTCGGTGCACGAGATGGCCGTCCATAAGCGGCGCTTTCTTTCCTCGATAGCAAGTTTTAATATTAAGAATTGATGTAGTTATGTTATGGGGAGTGGGGAGGACGAAGAGAACTGAGGAAGAAGGAAGTTCTCCGTGCTGTGGAAGTGGGGGCCGAAGCTGGATTTTGACGACTTTGGGCTCATTTGAGCTTTGTGTGTTTTGGGTTCTGAATAGGTTGGATGGGCTTGTTAGATCGGGTTTAGTTAAATACTGGAGGAATTGGTTTTTTTAATCGATTAAAGCCTTTTAATGTGTAAAGCCCATTCGTGTCCTTGAGCCTAATTCGTATGACCTGCAGCAGCCCATTTTCGAGCTGGGCCACAAGTAGCGGCCCGGGTCCATATTTTTCGAATAAAATATTTTTAAAAATATATATATATTAAAAAAACCAAAAGTTTTCAAATAAAAAATATTAAAAGATTCAGAAAACTCATAAAAAAATTCATAAAATTCTAGAAAACCAAAAAAATTGGAAAATTCCTAAAAAGTTTAAAATTTGAAATTAGACAAGCCATTAGGGCTTTACAATAGAATTCTTTATTTTGGATTGTCATTTTCTTTTTAGAGACAATATTAGGATGCTTGCGTGTTTTTCTTTGTGATTATACTTGGTTGGGCATTTTAATATCTTGGATGTTGTTTTCTTTGTTTTAGAAAGGTTAGAACAAAACCTAGGTTTCTTCAATAGGTTGCTATGACATTAGCTAGCATTTAATCAAGTTAGATATCGAAATGGCATTAGTCTTAGGACTACTGTAATAAAGTCCCTAAATCTAGAGTTTCTGATTGCGCAAATAGTTAGATATCATATCATATCTTACTTGGTTCCTAGCTAACCTAATAAGGCTAGTGATGGCTCCTTAGTTGAAATTCCTATAGGAAAGAGTGTTTATAATTTGAACGTACAATATTGCATGAGCTTTGAGTTTAGGAGAACCCAAATCAGTGAAAGGCCATCGGTCAAAAATTGGCAATACCGATATACCTAATTTCCTCCTCCCTAGTTCTAAGTGGTTAGGTTGTGACAAACATTGCATGGCCAGTAGAGACATCAGTGTCTCTTTTGGAAATAGCAAAAGGAAAAGTAAACATAATTGTTCTCTAAGGACCTATAGTGGACTGTGGATTTTATTCATGTTCGAATAAAACAATGGATGGACATGGGAGACGTTAATCTTTTAATTTTGTTAATGTAACTATAAACTTTTTCATTAATTTTTTATGCGGTCGTTTTGGTCAATTTTTGTCTAAAATTATTGAGTGGCTGTCCAATCATTGTGGGACGTCCTAAGGGACTCGGTAGCAATCTAACATGGACAAATTTCAGTACGATTCATTGATAGTATCTAATCATGAACTCGATTACGATTTTCTTGTCAAGAATTGGGTTGATTAGATTACCAATATTATTGAATTCGAGTTAATAATAAGATTTTTGGTGAAAAAAGAAAAATTCAAGAATAAAATGAGAGATTCATATCACCATTGTGAATCACATTCAATCCTATAAGTCTAAGTATCATATTTAAGAAATGCTATAGACTTTGAAGCTATAACATTTAACACTGAAACTTTGAAGAATGATGACATTTAATATTGTCCCTGTTACCAAGCTACCTTTCCAAACTCACTACTTAAACTAACTTCTATGGTCGTGTTTGGTTTGTCTTAATAAGCTAATGTTCCATAGAATGAAATTTGATTGAAGTGAAAACATTATCAATTTTGTCATACTCAATCTCGTGTTTGAAGAATGATAGATCTTCTTATGCTCTCCGATGAATATATTCGTGTCTGAACTACTTAAGTATAAAAGAAATGGAGAAGGCCAATATCAATTCAATCCATAGTTGAGTTAATTTGTCGGACTATGAACAATTGTTAGCCGGCGCTCTCCACTTTTAGAGGTTACTAAGCTAGATAATGTTAACAACGGTCAACTAGAGTGATATGTATAACAAAATGCAAACGGATTGTTAAACAAATGATCATATGCAACATTAAAGAGAAGTTTGGAACATCGCATAATTATTCAATTTAATAAATCAGTTTTGCCATATCTTTTCTTTTTCTTTTTCTTTTTCTTTTTTTTGTAAAAAGCAATGTTATTCTTTGATCATTGAAGAGCCGTATGGAAGGACATAATTTGTTGGAGAAACGGGAGGACCAGGCTGCACTATATCTTGGCCTTTCCTGGAGTAGAGCAGAGCTTTATGGGCTTTAATTGGATTTTCCCAAGCTGCTTTATCCATCAACAACGGGCATTTCACAACGTTTGAGCTCGTTACTTGTAATTACAACACGAGTGACGATTGCAAAGTCAAGCCTTTCTTTCTCCTTTCGGCTCCACAGACACTGTTTTGCTGATCACACGCTTTGATTCGGTGTAGCTAGCACAACTTTACAACATCTAGAAGAAAGAATTTGTGCCCCTTGTCTGCCATTATTAGTGGTAGGAAATAAAAGAACAGAACAGAGGTGAACCGCGGGTGAAGCACGCAGGCTTGGTGGAGAAGGAGACGGTGGGGAAGGAATCGTTCCATCTACACGCCAAAGGCAGCCCACCAGATGAAAAGCCAGAGGTTCTATTCTGCCTTTGCTTTGAGATGAAGCAAGAAACGATGCTGGGCATCTTTGGCGAAACATATCTGATTCTTTACCTTGGGTGGAATCAAGGAATGTCGCATTGCTAATGTTACGAGGAAGATAACAGATGCTATGCTAAACATTCGTTGGCCTAATTGTGGGAGCTATTGTTCCAATGGAGGAGGATCTTCCTTATACCGATGTTCTGACAAGTATATCATGTGATGATGGAAATAGTCATGAGGCGAGCAGATCATGGTCAATCAACCAAATAAAAATCATGCCACATGACTATCAAAATCCAATAGTCGAATATTATGTAATCACAGATTAATATTAATATGCTGAAAAAAAATAATAATCTAAAGCTGTGATAAGCAATCAACTATGGAAATTGCTTGAAAATCTAAAGCCTTTGCAGCTCTCACAGGTAAAATTGCTTGAGTCAACTCCCGGTGGGATAGTAAGCTAAGTCATACTGCATAAGTGAACAAGTCGTTGCACATTGAATCTTAGCAAGGTTCTTTTAGGTAGGTCTGTGATCGGAGACGAACTGAACGGCCTTTGGTTGATCCAACAAAGTGGGGAATGTTTGCTGTGACGTGAAAGCTTGAAAAAGTGGGGCTCTTGGCAGAATAGGGAATGTCATTGCCCAATATGAGAATATTAGCATCATAAGTGGGAGAGTTTGCGGCACTTAAGATCTCACATGAAATGGTAAAGAGTTGAAGACAAAGTTGCAACCCACTCCCAAAAACCACCCCACAAATACTTTTTTGGGAAGTTTGACCAGCGTTGATTGCTTTGAGGCATTACATGTGTTTATTCAAATTGAAAAAAATTCATGTCATCAAACAAAATAACAATAAGAAAGTACCTATAGCTAACTCCTACTATGGCACATTCAAAAGTTAATTCTAGACCCGATTGACAAAGCATCTAGTTTGAATGTGGGCAGAACCTGGATACTATTTTTAAAGCAGCAGGTCCAAGCCATAAGCTTCACAACCTTGAGGTCATTGAGCAAGTCAATTCCCACTCCATGCTAATGGTCTGAGCAAGGAATGATAGGAGACGAGGTGTCAATTAGAATTGCAAAGTCGTTGTCCCTAAGTGAAGAATACAAGAAACGTCACACCAAAATTAAAATAGAATTATTCAATCACACGGTTGCCAATTGCCATGTCTTTCATTGGGCTCCTATGAAGTAGCTCGGGTCATTGTTTACTAATGAGTAGTGAATAGTTCAACGCTCCTATGAAGTAGCTTGTGTCATTGTTTACTAGTGAGTAGTGAATAGTTCAACTCAAATTGCAATGATCATACCTTCCATTTCTAGTAGGGGTGAGCACGGTTCCCGGGTAGAACCGAGAACCGGAGAACCGAACCTGAGGGTCCAGTTCGGTTCCCGATTCTAAAGAAACTGGTTCCGATTTTCAGTTCCTTTTTTCTAGGAACCGGCGTTCCCGGTTCCGGTTCCTACGGAAATCGGAACCGGTCAGAATTCAAAATAAATAAAAAAACCCTAGACGTCCCTTCCCTCACGTGATTTCCCCCCGCCCCCTCTGTCAACGCTTCCCCCATGCCCTTTCTTTTTCTCTCTCTTTCTTTTCTTCCCTTTTTCCTCACGTCACTTCCTCTCCCCAACTTTTTTCTTTTCTTCTCTCTCTCCTCTTTCCCCCTCTCTCGTCCAAAACCCCCCCTCCTCCTCCTCCTCCTGCTTCTTCTTCTTCTTCTTCTTCTTCTTCCTTCCTTCCTTCCTCTTGCTAGCTG
Source organism: Eucalyptus tenuipes (assembly GCA_014182365.1). Classification (NCBI taxonomy): domain Eukaryota; kingdom Viridiplantae; phylum Streptophyta; class Magnoliopsida; order Myrtales; family Myrtaceae; genus Eucalyptus; species Eucalyptus tenuipes. Next base: position 20,864,108 of record CM024538.1, on the reverse strand, counting down.
CTCACCCACCACCGCACCGCCGCCCCACGCCCTACTCACCACCACCCACTCCTCGTCCGACGAGCCGTCTCGCTGTTGAGCCCGACGAGCTGTCGCGCCGCCGTGAGCCGCCGCCGCCGTCCCCAAGCCACCGTCACCACCTCTTGCCGCTGCTCGCTCGATCGTCCGGGCCGTCGTTGCTCCGAACCACCACCGCCTCTGCCAGAACCGAGCTCTTCCCCCCTTGGTCGAGGGTTGAGCCGCGACCGCCGCCGTCTTCGCCGCGCCGTTGGTGCCGTGAGACTCGTGTCTTTGTCGCCGCGTGCTCGCCGTCGTTGGACCTCCCTCAACACCACCGCTTGACGCCGTCACCCCTCGCCGCTCAGCAGCTTGCTGTCGACGCCGCCGTTGGAAGCGGCGTGGGTCTTGAACAGTTGGACAGCAAACGCAAAGCAGAGAGGAGGAAGCGGCGTGGGTCCCGCGTGAAGAGACAAAAGCAGAATCCATGAGGCAAATTTCTACTCTGTTTTTTAGGATAAAAGGGTCTGGAACAGTTGGACGTCAATAACTCGACATCGTTTGAGCAAGCGTGGGAGAGTGTGTTGAGTGTAGTTAATCCGAGGTCGAAGGCTGGGAACCGGCAAAGATCACAGCAGTGGTGGATTGCGTTGTTCGTGCACTTCTCAGGTAACCAATTGCTCCATTTACTTTGACGTTTCGATTAGAGTTCTTAGAGACATAATATCATTCCGAGATCTAGACTCTGAAATCCACCTTTTTTTTCCGAGGCTCTGCTCGATCAACTTCCTATTCGGTCAATCAGACTTCATTTTTGTTTGAATGTAGCTGTGAAATGAGCTCGTCTGCAATTCCCAGATCTGGGATTCCATATTTCTCTTATTTGTTTCCCATTTTCCTTTGAGGCGCTGCTTCATTAATCTCTTCCATTGCCAGCAGAAGGTGCACTAGTACGAGAGCTCAACAATTAGAACAAATTAAAATAAAAACCACTTATGCTTGGTCGAAGTTTGTTGCTTGTATTGGTGATTTTCTTGTGTTAGTCACAACAAAAGTTGCTAAGATGCAATTCTTTTTCTGATCTTGGCTTGAGCTAATATAGTCTCTTTCATTTTTTTGTTATAGTTAAATCCGAGAATGAAAAAAAAAAAAAAAAAAAAAGAACCGTTGGAACTTGGAACCGATCCCGGAACCTGTGACAGGGTAGGTTCCAGGTTCCAAAAATTGAGGAACTTGTACCCGAGGGTAGGTTCCAGGTTTCAGACGGAACCGAACCGGAACCGGGAACCGCTCACTCCTAATTTCTAGAGAAGGCTATTCCAAGAGTGTCTTTTTTTACAAGTCCAATGAATGCTTCGACTTCAATAAGCAAGGCTATGCATAAGTTCATGGATTCTATTGAGAGAGAATTGACTACTAAGTGTTTGATAGTTGTGAAAATCTTGAGAAGATTTAGTGATTGTTTTGTAAGGAATTGTGCATGTCAAATACCGTGTGAATTATTGCGTGTAGTTAAAGACTGAGGAATATGGAGTGTTTGAATGATTTGTGCTTGGCTATAGCCTCTGTGGTATTACTCGATCAATAGTGAAATTTTATATTATTCTCTCTAGGGAAAAGGTCATATAGACCGAACTGCGTGATGTGGTGTTCAACTTACTTTTTTGTATTCTGATTTATTATTGCTCGAATGCTTTTTATTTTTAATGCAACTATAATATAGATAAATGTTATGCCATGTAGATTCTCTTCTTACAAGTTTGACTTGCACGTATGTTCTTATATTGGCTGATTTTTATTTTGTCTATCGTCACCTGAATTTTATAACACACCAAATGATCTTTTCTACAATATTGAAACAAATTCCAAGAACCAAATGTAAGTACTGAGTTGTAAATTTCAATCGATCCTACGCAACCGCACAGCTCAAATTCTAGTTGCTTCGAAAGCGATAGCAATTATTAGGTCCATGTATATGCTCACTTTACTTAATGATGAGACATCCATTTTCCAAAAAATGGTTCCTACATGTTCAGGGGAGAAATCAGTACAACAGAACTTCATCCAAAGCAAACCTCGAATGTCCATGTGAAATGCCCCTTGAATGATTTGCGCCATTAGGGTTACTTTAGGGTAAAAGCAAAAGGAGAAGTAGACAATATTGTCCCATGAGGACATGTAGTGGACTATGGACCTTATTATAGCTTATCAAAAAATTTTAGGGGTGGGAACATGCAGATTAGTAGGTAAGAACTACGATTTCCTTAACAATTGAATCCATGCTTCAAAATAAAGCGACACATAAAAAGTAAAATTAAACAAAATTGAATGGTAACATTTCCTTTAGATAGTGAAGTTTATCTGGCTGTTTAGACGCAAACAGGTCTTTCCCTAAATATTAAGAATAGTCAGATGAGATGGTACCATTTTTACTGACCCAAATTCGATAAGTTGACAAATGTCAAAGTGCTTCCATAAATAAGATGCCAGGTCGAATCAACTTTCATTGGATTTGCCAAGTCCATCATCTTAAAAAAGACTTGGTTTCGGTGCAGTTGGAGAAGGTGCTCATAGAGTCTTTGGGTAACGTGATAGGTAGAATTAATTATAACGTAGAAGCTATATGTAAATTTGGGAACAATGTCAAAAAGTCCTAAATCTTTTCTAATTGTGTCAATTTAGTTATAAACCTTTTATTGGTGCTAATTTAGTCATAAATTTTTTGATTTAGTGCAAATTCAGTCTTTCTAACTAATTTTGGTTGGATTTTGCTGATTGGGCACCGCTTAGTTGACGTGATACGGTCGGTGCTAACGTGGACAACTTTTGATAATATTTAAAAAAAAAAAAAAATCATTTTTTATTTTCTCTGCTTTTTCTTTTTTTCTTTTTTTCTTCTCCTCCTCCTTCCTCCAATCCGGTGACCAACCAAAGGCAACGACTGACAAGGTCGACCTCGACCTCGCCGACCTCTAGCGAGCCTCATGGCCATTGGCAAGGCTCCAGCCCTCGCCAGAGGCCATGAGGGCTACTCACGCTTGACGGCGAGGCTCACCCTCGCCGAATTTGAGGAGGGTCAAGCCTCGCTAGCCATGGGTGAGGCTCGATCTTGCTAGATCTAGCAAGATCGAGCCTCTCCCAAGGCCACCCATGCTGCGAGGGTGGCCTTGCGCTAAGTGGGTGAGGCTCGCCCAGCCTCCGGTGAGGCTGTCCTCACGGCCTAGGCGACCTCAAGCTAGCCTCGTGAGAGGTTAGGCAGCCTCAAGCTAGCCTTGCTAGAGGCGGGCGAGGCTTGACCTTGCTGAATTTGGCAAGGTCAAGCCTCGTCGCCTAGCACTAGCAACCCTCGCGACCTTTGGCGGGGGCTCCAGCCTCACAAGCCACGCCGGTCATCGCCTCTAACTAGAAGAGAAGAAAGGAAAAAAGAAAACGAAAAACGAAAAAATAATAAAATAAAAAATCGAAAAAAAATATTATTAAAAGTTGTCCACATTAGCGTGGATTGTGCTATATCAGCCAACCGGTGCCCAGTCAGCAAAATATGGCTAAAATTAGCTAGAAATGATTGAATTAGCACCGAGTGAAAAGATTTAAGACTAAATTGGCACAAATAAAAGATTTAGAACTAAATTGGCACAAATACAAAATGTTTAGGATTTTTTTGAGAATTTTCCTCTGAAAATTTACATTTTTCAATAAGAAATTCTTGATATGGTCTAGTAGATTTAATTTATGCAATACTCACTCGTGCAATTGTGCTTGTGCCTCAGGACTAAAAGGATGCAAAACGCCAAATTACACTTGCGTCGTGGTCGTCGTTATTTTCACTCTCTTCTTTCAACATTTGGCTGGGCGATTATTGAAGGAAGCAGCAAAAATCCAAACTTAGAAGAACTCTTGGATCTTGATAGATCTTGATACATATGGTCACCTCAAGAACAAACCTTTCTCTTGTTTTCTTCCCGTGATAATAATAAATAGTTTTACTCAAGCCTTTACAGCTCTCACAAGTAACATTGCTTAAGTCTGCTCCCAATTGGATGATAAGTTAAGCCATGCAACGGATATGAACAATAAATGCATCATGGCATGCTGAATCTTAGTAAGATCTGTGATTTGGGGATCAATTGGACGGCTAGTCCAAGAAAGCAGTGAATGATCAACATGATATGTAAGCTTGAAAAAGCGTGGCTCTCGATAGAATACAATATGTCATTGCCCAGTATGAGTTGACAATTATGAGGACACTAGCGTTATAATTGGAAGAGTTTGTGACCGTCCATATCTCACATGAAATAGAAAAAAAATTGATATGTAAGTCGAAAACCCCAGTGAAGTAGAAAAGAACTTGATATGTAAGTGGAAAACCCCTCCCAAAAATCTCTACCTAAAATCTTTTATAGGGAGTTTGACCCACGTGGAATGCTCCAAGTCATTATATGCTTATCAAAATTGAATAAATTTGTGTCACCATGTAATATTTGACGAAGCATAATTATGATAAGAAAGTACCTATAGTTCATCCTACTCTAGCACATTAGAAAGTTCTAGACCCAATCGACAAAGGATCTTGTCTGAATGTGGACTGATTGGTACTATTTTTTAAGGCAGCAGGCGCAACCTTTATGCCTCACAACCTTGAGGTCATTGAGCAGGTCAATCCCTACTTCATGCTAATGGTATGAGCAAGGATTGAAAAGAGACAACGTGTTAATTAGAATTGCAAAAGCATTGTCCCAAAGTGAAGAACGCAAGAAACATCGCACCAAAATGAAATTAAAATTACTCAATTGCGCTGTTGCCAAATGCCATGTTATTCTTCAGGCTCCTATAAAGGAGCTCACATCATTTTATACTAGTGAGTAGTGAGTACTTCAACTCAATTTGCAACGACCATATTTTCACTTTTAGGAAAGGCTGTTTCTGGAGTGCTCGTTAGTGAATTCATCCACTTCAATATGTAAGGCGGTGCATAAGGTCATCAATTACATTCAGAGAGAATTAATTATGAGTAGCTGTGAAAATCTTGGTAAGAATTCTGTAATTCCTTTGTGAGAATTATTGATTGTTTCCCAATAAATTGTGCAGGCCAAACCATTTGAATTATCAAATATTCTTATCACCTCTGTTGTATCGCTGGATTAATAGTGTGATCTTATACTATTCTTTCCGTAGATTACCGAATCACATAAATTCTATATTCAATTTACTTTTGGCTCCACTGACACAGTTTCGTTGATCACACGCTTTGAGTTAGTGTAACTAGCACAACTTTAGAACATTTAGAAGAAAGAAATGTGCCCCTTGTCTGCCATTATTAGTGGATGGATATGAAAGAACAAAATAGAGGTGAACCGCGGGTGAAGCACGCAGACTTGGTAGAGAAGGAGACGGTGAGGAAGGGGGGGCCCGCAATTTCGAATAATTTCGCCCTCGCAATTCGTTGGGGTTCGATGGAGCCATTTGACAGGAGAGGAGCAATATCTTCCCACATACTAAAGTTGTGATTCTCGTAGGGCTTCCTTGACTCTGCCTTTGAGCTAATATGCCATGGACACCTGGTTTTGCATTAGAATTGCGAAAGGAATCTTTGCATCCACACTCCAAAGGCAGCCCACTAGATGAAAAGACAAAGGTTCTATTCTGCCTTCGCTTAGAGATGAAGCAAGAAACGATGCTGGATATCTTGGCGAAATATATCCTATTCTTTACCTCGGGTAGAATCAACGAAAGTCGCATTACACAGATTGTTTCCTCAACGTCCACTTTTCAGTGTAACCGGATGAAAGAGATGCCCACCAAGACGAAGGACACCTCGAATCTGACTGGAGTACTTAATGCTTGTAAAGTCGTTTATTCACACCTATCATCTGATGCTATTATCCCGGACGTAAGGACTTTTGTTTCCTCTCCACTCAGCACACTTCCTTTCAAACCATTCAGGCACTCTTGTTTAATCCTCCGCCGCTCCCGGATCAAGCCATCATGCCCATCGCGGAGCTCTTTCTTGGCGCCCTTCTTCCTGTGCTGTTCGAGAGGTTGGCCTCTCCCGAGCTGCTCAACTTTGCGCGCCGTGAGGGGATCGATAAGCTGCTGAAGAAATGGGAGAAGATGCTGATCAGCATCAATCAAGTGCTGGCTGATGCAGAGGAGAGACAACTGACCAGCGATCCTGGGGTGGAGTCGTGGCTCAAAGATCTCGGGAACTTGGCCTATGACATCGAAGACTTGCTTGATGAGTTTGCCACAAAGTCCGCGGAAAATAAGTTCAAGGCAGAACTTGGCCATAGCAAGGTGCACTCCCTTCTTCCGAGTTGTTGCTTCAAATTGAGCCTGAAAGCATTTATGTTTGACTGTAAAATGAGATCCACGATCAAAGAGATTGATGGCAAACTACAAGACGTCATCACTCAGAAAGAAACTTTGAACTTCAGAGAGGATAGTGAAAATCGTCGACAGGATAAGCCGCTTCCCACCACCTATTTGCCCGAGCCTGGTTTTATTGGTAGGAAGGATGAAAAAAGCGAGATCCTTGAATTACTAACGAGAGAAGAAGACGATAGAACATGTGCAAATCTAAAAGTAATACCCGTCGTAGGGATGGGGGGTGTGGGGAAGACGGCTCTGGTTCAACAAGTTTACGATGATGCGAGAGTCATTGGCTATTTCAATGTGAAAGCATGGGCTTGCGTTTCTAAAGATTACGACGTGCTTGCTATCACAAAGAGTATCCTAGAGACAACCAACAGCAATTTATCTTGTGAAGGTAAGGACCTGAATTGGCTTCAAGATAAGCTCAAGAAAAACCTTTCAGGCAAGAAGTTTCTTGTCGTTTTAGATGATGTTTGGAACGAGAAGTATGGAAATTGGACTACCCTATTGAAGCCTTTTCAATCAGGAGCAAAGGGGAGCAAGATCATCCTCACCACTCGTAACCGCAACGTTGCTTCATTAGCTGGTGCTCCACCGTATGATCTCAAAGAGTTGTCACAAGATGCTTGTATGACTCTATTCGCATTTCATGCTTTTGGAGTAGAAAATTTCGATCATCATCCAGATCTTGAAGTGTTAGGTCGGAAAATAGTAGAAAAATGCGAAGGGTTGCCATTAGCCGTGAAAACATTGGCGGGGCTGCTACGCAACAAAGTCAACCCTCAAGAATGGGAAGCTATATTGCATAGCAAAATTTGGGACCTACCAGAAGAAAGAAATGAGATCCTTCCGGGTTTGAAACTTAGCTATCTTCATCTCCCTTCCAATCTGAGAAGATGTTTTGCTTACTGTGCTATATTTCCCAAGGACTATGAAATTGAACAAGACAACTTGATTCACTGGTGGATTGCAGAGGGCTTGTTGGAGGTAAAAGAAGCAAAAAACCTTTGGAATGCAGGGTTGAAAAATATTAATGAGCTAGTAGCTAGATCATTATTTCAAAAGTCGAGTAGCAATGGATCACGATTCTTGATGCATGATTTTGTAAATGACCTGGCAAAGCTAGTTGCTGGTTCAACCTATTTTAGCTCAAGGGAAATTGAGTTTGAGGGTGATCCAAATAATGCATATTTAGCTCGTCATGCCTCATTCATTTCCAGCAGTCACATTGTGCCAAAAATATTCAAGATATATCATGAAATGAAGAGACTTAGGAGCTTCATATCGCTAGTGAAGCAAGTTAGGGTTTGTGATAGAACCTATTTGTCTGAGAAAGTGCTATGTGACTCATTATCTGGATTGAAGTACCTGAGGGTTCTTTCATTATGTCACTATCACATCAGAAAGGTACCGGATGGCATTGGTAAATTGAAGCACCTAAGGCACCTCAATTTGTCATATACTGATATTGAAATGCTTCCAAAGTCAATTGTTGCATTATACAATCTAGAGGCTTTAATGTTGCGGGGTTGTCAAAACCTTTCTGAATTACCAGAAGGTATGGAGAAACTGATCAATCTAAAATTTCTCGACATTACCGACACTTCAAGCCTAAGAGCGATGCCATTGTATATAGGTAATTTGGCGGGTCTTGAGATGTTGTCCAAATTTGTGGTGGGAACCAAAAATGGATCGAGATTGAAGGAGTTAGAAAACCTGAAGAACCTCAAAGGAGAATTGTGCATCTTTGATTTGCATATGGTTCGAGAAGTTGCAGATGCGAAGGATGCCAATTTTTGCATGAAGGAGGGAATATGCCGGTTGGCCATGCAATGGAGTGAAGACTTTGAAAATATTCGGGATGAGGAGCTTGAAGCAAAGGTCCTTGACTTTCTTTGCCCTCACCAAGACCTTCAAAATCTCACAATATCCTACTATGGTGGCCTACAATTCCCGCCATGGTTAGGAAGTCCCTCACATGTTAACATAGTGCAATTGCGTTTACATGGGTGTCGTAGGGCCAAAGTGCTAGCCTCACTAGGGCAACTATCTTCTCTGAAAGAACTATACATTGAAGGTCTAAATGCAATATGCAAGGTAGGGTATGAATTTTATGGAACTAAAAGTCCTTTTCCATCCTTAATAACTTTGGAATTCAAGGATATGCCATTATGGGAGGACTGGTCTCATCACGTCGGCATTGAAGAAGTAGGAGTTTTGTTCCCACGTCTTGAGCATCTCCTCATTCGGGATTGTCCTATGCTAATAGGAAGATTGCCTAGTCAACTAAACTCTCTTAGAAAACTAGAAATCAACTCTTGTCCACATATGGATGTGTCGTCTTCTATTATTAGCCTTCCATCCCTCGATGAATTAAACTTTGGAGGTTGTAATGAAGGGGTGCTGAAGAGTTTGGCAAACTTGACATCGCTAACCACTCTTGTCATCCAAGATGTTTCTGAATTAACTTGCTTAAATCATGGATTTACAAGCTCCTTGAAAAAGCTGGAGACGTTGAAGATGGAAAGTTGTAAAAATTTGATGTACTTGTGGCAAGACAGAGAGGTAATTCAAGATCTCATTTGTTTAAAGAGATTAACTGTCGAAAGTTGTCCTGAATTCATATCTTTTACGGCTAGAGAAGGAGATATGGAGTTGCCCAGCAACCCGAAGACTATGGACTTGTGGAATTGCATCAATTTAGAGATGCTCCCAAGCAAAATGCACACCCTCTCCTCTCTTGGAGACGTGACTGTCGATGAATTTCCAAAACTCGTATCTTTTCCTGAAATAGATATGCCGGCATCAGTGACATTTTTATTTATAAGTAATTGCAAGATGTTGCTATCTTTACCTAGGGGATTAAGTGTTTATATGGGTGAACCAAGCAGCAGCAGTAGCAATGACCACGATGACATGACATCTTGTCTGCAAGAGTTAATAATCTCGGGATGCGATTCTTTGCCTGTCTCTCCATTCAATGAGGGTATATATCTACCTGCGACCCTGAAGATACTCTATATTTGGTCTTGCAAGGGAGTGGAGTCGCTCGCGAAGATACTTGTAGACCGTCTTCAGTTGCTTCAAGAGATTGAAATTATCGATTGCGATAATCTGAGAAGCTTACCGCAAGGCCTGCACACACTGTCCCGTCTCACTTCCTTACGGTTGGAGAATTGTCCTGCACTGGAGCTTGAGTGCTTCCCTCTTCTTCCTCCTAGCATCTCAAGTTTTTCACTTTCGAAGTGTCCGAAGATAAAATCGTTACATAATCAGTTGCAGCGACTCACGAGTCTCCACAATGTAGAAATTGTTAAGTGTGAGAGTATTACGCGCTTCCCAGATGGAGGATTGCCGCCCCAGCTACAGAAACTTAATGTATGGAGTTGGGGGGATATGAAGCAGCCAGTAAGGGAGTGGCTTACCCCCCTCACCTCCCTTCAATATCTAGGGATCGATAGCAACGTGGGAGGAGTGGGAGAGGAGGAGGATCTTGTGCTTCCGCTCCCTTCCTCTCTGCTCCATCTCAATATCTATGGTATGGGGAAAGTGGAAAGAATGTCCAGCAGTCTCCCTCCCTTTCTCCGGGCCTTATGGATTTTCAATTGCCCGAAGCTGAGGGAGTTGCCCCAAGATGGCCTCCCTCCCTCCCTAGAACGCATCTGGATCGCGAATTGCCCGATTCTGGTGGAGCGATGCAAGAAAGGGACCGGCTGCTATTGGCCCCTCATCCGCGAAATCCCGCAAGTCCAATTGGGCGGTGTCTCCCTAACCGAGTCAATTACTTGAAAAGGGGTTCGGACTGGAATATTCTGCATGGAAGATATTAGGGTATTTTTAATATCTGAGCCTTGGCTCTATTTGAAGAAGGTCAATCACCTCTGCTTTCCCCTCTGTTGTCTATGCACCTTGATCGCCTCCCTAGGCTCCACCTCTCCACTCCGTCGTCATCCTCACCTCAGATCACCCCATGTCTCGGTCTCCCGAAGATTCCTATGCCTCAGACATACTATTTCCATTCAAAAATCAAGGTATTGATCAACCTCTACCATTTACTACTCCTCGACTTGTAGTCACTTTGTCTAAACGGACCTATTGCATTTGGATTTGGATTTTGGCTTATTTTTGTGCATTCCATTCCAGCGGTTTTCTGCACTCATCCAGCAATTCTTTTCGTCATCTGCTGTGCTCTGCCCATTCGCCAAGAGTCTCTAAATCTTGCTTGCCTTGCAGATTACATTGGAATTCCTGTCGATGAAGTTTGTCGGTACAGCACAGGGACCCATGGAAAGATCTATGTTAAGTCTAGGAGGAGGAGGAGGAGGAGAAGCTGCTTTGGAATCAAAGATGCATAGCCATGGACTCTGGAGACGCTGGTTGACAAAGTTTAAAGGGTGAGTAGATTTGTTTCTGCTGTTTTTTTTTGACTGACTATTTGAAAGACACAGGTAATGGTAATGGGGTATAATCAGAATTTAGGAAGAATCTCTTCTGAAGGATTAGCATATTGTCAGCATTCTACTTATTCATTTCTAGCATTGTATCAAAGCACATGTCAACGGTTTAAAATTTATTGTCTGTTATGTTGTTTATTATCATTTCCCTGGTTATCTCATTGATGTGATTATGTCCACATTCTATTGTGTGTGTGTAAGGGATCGATTCTATGTAAGGGGAGTGTTAAATTATACGTTATATATACATTGTTTGACACGTTTCTTAACAGCCTAAGTTTTTAAAAACTGCATTTGTATAACATGCAGTAATCGAATCAAACAGCATGACCGATCAACCAACCCTATGTCCTTGTTTGGTTCTTTCTTTTAGTTAGTGTGGATTGTCTGAAAGACCTTCAGTCAAGGATTATAAGGCTCTCATAAAATCATCAAATTACAAAAAGATTTCAAGCTTGGACAATTAAAAGCCGCTCATATGCTAGAAAACTTTAGCTTATCAAATCTATTATTCCTTGTCTGTTTAACTATTAGTGTCAACTCTTTTTGTTGCCCAAGAAAATTTTTGAAATGATTGAGCGTAATTGTAGAGCTTTTCCTTCGGAAGGGAGATCCTGATGCTAAAGAGAGAGTAGAAGTTAGATGGACTCTCTGTCCTCTTAAGCAGTTGGAGGCCTTTGGCATTTGAAGACTGGATTTGTGAAATCTTTCTTGTATTTTAAAGTGTCTGTGGAGAATTTTGTAGAGGTGTAGTCTCTATGTTTTGCTTGTCTTTATAGCTATCATCTTGACTGTAAACTAGATGCTACTTATGCTTGGAGGAATTTATTAAAAGTCAGGAATATTTTGAAACCTCACATTGAATATATAGTGGGTAATAGAGATAATATTTCTCTTGGTGTGATTTGTGACACAATGCTGGGATCTTGCCGGAATCATTTCTCAAGGAGAATAACTCATGACTCTTCTCTTCCTCTGTAGGCCAAAGTATATGCTGTAATTCGTTACTCTCATTGGAAATGGCCCGCAGCTAGGTCTACAAGGTTGGTTTCCATCCAAGGATGTGGTGAGATTCTGGAGAAGCAATGCACAAAACAGACCGGCCGCGATTGGCACCTCATCCGCAAAATCCTACAAGTTCATATAATTTTAGCAGATAGATGAGAAAGCTGAAGCTTTTGAGCATAATTACACCAGGGGAGTGCTAAGAATAACCCACCCTTCTTCTTTCATCATCGTCTCCTTCCCCCGCCCCTTTTTTGTCTTGTCTGCACCTCCATCGCCTCTCCACTCCATGGTCCTATTCCCTCCTTTTGGTCACGCAGGCGCTCCTTCAACTCTCGTGTGACGCCATCTCCCCCTCCGTGTTTCCCACCAGAGCCTTCCCTCTTGTCGACAAGGACAAGGTACGGAGAAGAGTTACGTGATTTCTTGGAAGTACAATCTGGTAAAGTGTCTTGATACTGTAACTTGATTGGTCCATTCAAACCATGTGAGTAGTAGGGTTACGAAATAGGGCAAGTTTGCTTTCAAATAGGGTAGGTGGAATTTTTTTCTCCTGTAATTATGAAGTTATTGCGCTAGGAAGTGATTGCTTTATGGATTCAAGATGAGTGGAAATCTCTGTTCTCAATAGGTTAGATATAATAATTGTGGTTAGCGGAGTCACGATGAATGTTGGAGTATCCAGATTGTGAATTTGGTTCTTAGATGGATTCGATGTGGTTAACCTTAGATGATTCATCATGTTGCGATGATAATGTCTTGGAAAATACTCGAAAATCGGCCGCGTTTCATTTTTTAAGTTAGCGATTCGGTGAAGTTGTGAGCAGATGGTTTTGTTTACTTGTAAAATTGAACAAACAGAAGCAAGAGCCCTTTTTAATGCTGCTGAATAGAAATTCTGCATTAATTGTGGTTAAGAGTATATTACTATTGATTGTCATATTTGTGATCCGACTGGAATTGATGGGGGATTTCGCTCCTGAAAAGCAGGGGTTCGTCATGATACTATTTGGTTCTTGATGTTGTGAGAAGCTTATCGATTTGGGAATTCTGATGTTCATAGGTGAGACTTCAAGAGTTCTTCAATGAAGAAGGGTGTGAGGCAAAGCTACGATTGAATGAAGACAGGAAGCCTTACATGTACATTGTAGACTTGTATCTCATTACTCCAATTAAGGACAGTCCCACCGCAGGAAAGGAGATATCTTTGCTAGAGGCTGTGGTGGAACAAGGGTTGTTCTTGGACATGACAACCCCTGTGATTATGGGGAACATGGAAAGATTGTCCAGCAGTCTCCCTTCCTCTCTCCAGACCTTATGGATCTTCCATTGCCCGAAGCTGAGGGATTTACCCCAGGATGGCCTCCCTCCCTTCCTAGAAAGACTCTGAATCTTCAAATGTGGAATTCTGCAGAAGCAATGCACGGAACGGTATCGGCACCTCATCCGCGAAACCCCAGAAGTTGTATTATGGGGTATAATAAATTTATGAGCTAGCTCTTTGAAAAGGGTTCATATTTTAATTATAGACCCAAAAATTATATGCGTACTTAACAAGTGTGTTTTTTCTGTTAGCAGATTTTTAGTGAACTGAAGCTTTTGGGTGTAACGAGGGTCGTCTCCTTCCCTGTTGTTGTCTGCACCTCAATTACCTCTGCTTCCACTCTCACTCCATCGTCCTCACCTCCATCTCCCTATTTGTCATGCTGCCGCTCTGTCAGCTCTCCCACGACAAGGACAGGCTATGGAGAAGTGTCTATTACACTTACAATCTGGTAAGTGGTCTCATTACTAAACTCCATCGGTCCATTTAAACCATCTCAGTAGTAGGTTACGTATTAGGCCAAGTCTGCTTTGAAACAGGGAGGTGTGGAAATGGCAGATTTTTTCCCATAATTATGAAGTTATTGCGCTAGGAAGTGATTGCTTTGTGGATTTAAGATGAGTGTAGTAGGACTCTTTGATCATGAAATGATGTTCTTAGATGGATCCAATGTGGTGAACGTTAGTTAGACAATTCATCTTGTTGCGAAGATAATGTTTTGGGAAAAAAAATCCTAAATTCAGCCGTGATTTATTTTTAAGTTGGCAATTGAGTGAAGTTGTGAGCAGATGGTTTTTTTTACTTTTGTAAAATTGAACACACGGAAGCAAGAGCCTTTCTTAAGTACTCAGAATATTGGCGATTATAAATTTAGTGTTAATTGTGGTTTTTTAAGACGACGATACATTGTCGACACATGGGAGTCATATTTGGGATCCGACTTTAATGGACGGAGGATTTTGCTCCTGAAAAGCAGGGGTTCATCATGATACTATTCGGTTCTTGTTGTTGCCGAAGCTGATCGATTTGGGAATTCTGATGTTGATAGGTGCGACTTCAAGAGTTGTTCAATCAATAAGGGTGTGTGAGGCAAAGCTACGGTTGAATGAAGACAAGAAGCCTTATGTGACGGATAACTCAAACTACATTGTAGACTTGCATTCAAGACTCCAATTAAGGACGCCCGCTGCAGGAAAGGAGATAACTCCGCTGGAGGGAGTGGTGGACCACAGGTTGTTCGGGCGACAGCTGTGATTATTTTCAGTAAAACCGGCGTAGATGTGAAGGCGAAGTAACAGTTTTGCCCAGTAGTCACCTTGGTGAGAATTGTAATCTTCATTAGATTCAAATAGATTGTATCTTGCATCTCTTTGATGTGTAATCATGTTAAATTTGTTCTAAACAACTCAAATGTCCAGATGGGTCCTCCCATGCTTTTAAGTGTAAATCATTCATTTTGCGGCAGCCCTTGTAACGCACATTGTCAAGCCATTTCAAATATACTCTGCTCATCAGTTTCTGATGTTATGATAGACAATTGCATTGGTGGTTGTGACTTGTGAGTACACTCTGTCGACTGTCCCGTATTGTTTACTATTTAATGTCGCTAGTGAGACTATGGAAGTGATTCAACTGAAGGGAGACGAAAACCAGGGCTTTCTAGTGTGAAGCGATTTGGCCTTCAATTTTGAAACATTATTGCAGTCGATACATGTCAATACTCTTTTGTTTGATTTTCTTGTGAGGAAACTGATATTCACAAATACTGGCTAGAAATGGATAGAGTGCGACTAAAAGATGGACCTGCTAACTGAGGATGTTGAGATTTCTAGTTTTATTTTCAGAATTCAGCAATATATTATGGATTCATCCTTGTTATCTGCCATTCTCTCTGCTTGCTATTATATGGACTATCAGTTTTCTATGATTTATCACCTTAATCTGTGACTAATATTTATCAGCATCAGAATCTCTCTGTGAAATCAAATCTTTCTGTGAAATTATCTAGAGATGATGCAATGAGCCTGGCTAAACACAAGGGACTCCCCCAAGATACGACTCATGATGCAATGCTCTGCCTAGGGCGTTGATAGCTCTGTTTGCAGGCTGAAAACTGAAAGAAAAGCGAAGAAATGTGCAATCAAGATGTTTCACAAAATGCCAGTTTTGTTTGATCCTAGAATGGTTGCAATCTCCGGAAGCCTCAGTGAAAGGAGGAGTGAAAGCACTGGTCTCTCTTATACCTGTGATATAGTGTAGGGTAGTGTTAAACCATACAACACACATGTTTCTATAACAATTTTACACAAGAATGTCACTTCAACAAATAAAGAACAAAGTGCAACTTAAGCCATTGCACAAATGGAAATTGAGTGTAATCTTTATGTCTTCAGTACAACTCCACATGAAGCCTTGGTCTCGTGATGATGCCCTCTTACTAGTTCCATAGAACCAAAGCCGTTGATACTGTGAAGATGGTCAGCCACAGCAACTTCCCGGGTAGGAACATGTGCGCTGATGACAAACAAGATACTAGGGATAAGGTTTGGTTAAAACTTCACTGGATTTTAGTTCATAAATGCCCTGTTTAACGTTCTTAAAGGAAGTCGATGACTTGGATTGTCTTCATTCAAACCCAAATGCACTGTCAAACGCTGTTGTAGGAGGTGTGACTATGTGAATGTGACTGTTAATAGCTGCCATTTCAGATTGAACTACATGAGCTTCTCTTTTTTGACTAAATTGAAACCTTAGGAAGCAAGTAACCCGTTCTTTGGAAAACTTGTTTTGGCCATTGGAAAAAGATAAGATCAAGAGAGAGACCTTCTTAGAATCTCACCTTAACTTCTGCTGTCTGATCCTGCGGTAGATGAGTTGGAAACTTTTATTCAGAGCTTTTCACAGTCATTACTGATTGTGCCTTCAGAGAATCCAACAAAAGACATGTTAAAAGGAAGGTACGCATGAGTGAAAAAACTGGGATCTAGTATGAATTGCAATCTCAAGTCTTTGAGTTTATATCTTACAATCACTAAAGCATGGGAAGATGCTAACATTCACAACAATCGTGTAACTGGCATCGCACTGGCAAGTGTGCTCATAAGTTGCAAACTTTGTGCATGTCCTTCCTCCACAATATATCCAGTAGCAAGCTACCCAGAAATTCCTTCAATACGACTTATGTACCAAAAGGATGAGGGAGGTGAAGATGATTTACGATCGAAGACAGATGTGTTGTATGGAACAGATGGGACTGGGGGAGGCCCAGGCATGCAGGAGTGCTCGACAGAACCTGCACGAAAAGAAGATCCGCAACTCAAGCTTATGTCCACAAAGGCAAAACACAATTCATATGAACCTCAACCATATGGCTCTGAAGTTGAATGTTTATGTGAGATAATATGCAGAGTCTGCAGATGAAGCTCTCAAGCTTCATGTTCTAGGATTAGTATTTCGTTTATCTTCTCAACGGTCGCATCATCCATGTATTTCACCATTTAACTGAGCGAAAAATTGGTGACTTACACCTTTTTTCCCATTCTACTGTAGAGAAATAGTCAAATGATTTCTTAAGGCAAAGTGTTTGCTTTATTTACTGTTACAATTACTGCAACCTTGTAAACACTGAGATGGAACTTGAGGTCATCTTTATTGTTGAAGCACATCTGCTTCCAACCCGCTTCGCACTTACATTTGAAGCCAAATAGAACTTGAGGTCATCTTCATTGGCGAGGCGCATCTGCTTCCAACCCACTTCGCACTGGCATTTGAAACCAAATAGAGCGCTGGCATTCACGACGCATGACCTCTTTCCACTTTGCACTTTGCCGCATAGCTCCTCTGCAACATCGATTCAAACTGAGCAAGAAAATCAGTCCGCCATTTGTTGTAGTTATTCATGAATGCGATGCAGATTGATCAACATCAACTCAAACCGATGCAGGTTGTTGAGGTGGTAAATTTTCAAAAAACTCTTCTACAAGTGCCTGTTTTTTCTTTCCTTTGAATTATTGTTTAGAGGTTTATTTCTGAATTCTTATTCCCTTAACTCTCTCAGTGGCGAGAGGCGTGGGCCGGAGCTCAAGCTCGGCCATCACCAGCTAGGCGCTGAAGAACTCGTACTAGAGATGTGGTGGTTGGGGCTTAGTTGAATGCAATGAGCGATATATCTTTGCATAACTAAGCATGAGCTCGTGCTCTAGCTTCGTATAATAATAGCTGTGTAAAGTTACTGGTTCACGTTGGCATTCAACGACAAGATCGGAGGGTTCGCAATACAATTGATGATGGGCAACGGACCTTGCCAGACAATCGAATTGGGTTCATGATCATGTACTCATTCACCTTCTTCGCAAACTTCGGCCCTAATGCCACCACATTTTTGGTGCCCGCTGAGATCTTCCCATTGCAGCTCAGGTTGACGTGTCTTGGCATATATGCCGCAGCTGGCAAGGCTGGGTCCTTGGTGGATGCATTCGGTTTTGTGCATGCAGTGGACGGGATCGGTGTCAAGAAGACTTTGATCACACTCGGCGTGACCAATTTCTTTGGGATAGTCTTCATCTTCTTGGTGCCAGAGTTGAAGGGCCATTCACCCGAGGAAATCTCTGGAGAACATGAGGAAGATAATGCAGCTGAGTTGAGGACTGTCCCCGTTTAGATAGGCCTCAAAGTCTACACATGAGCTTTCTAGCAGACTTTGTCAATGTAAACTAGCTTTGGTACAGTTTTAGACTGTATTACCTCTAAGAGCTGCCTTTTTCGGCCTCTGATCATGTTGACCTTTGTTGAATAGATTCATGCCACCATCGTTGAAGCTTGAACCATGGTCATTGAAGTAGAGGCAGATGTATCTCTGTGGTCATGTAATCTCATTTTGACAAGTTAATCTAAGTTCTTAGCCCAGTAATAAATTCACATAACTTCCTATTCCTGCTTGCGATTTCCTTCTTGTACTTCTGGCCTATCTGCACTGATAGTTAATCTTCTATCATCGATCATAGAGAGAGAAATCCCCTTCATCTTGAGTTTCCGTACTTATTGCCTGTCAAATTCATGAAACTTTCACCCAGATAGTTTCAACTCATTCAGAAGAATATCAATGTATAAGTACCCACTTCACAGAAATAGAAATTGATGATGATTGCGATAAAAGACCATTCCTCAAATCCTGACTAATTCGAAGTGGAGCTTCAAATTCGCACACAATGAGTTCTGCTCAAATGAGAATTTTGGAAGATCGAGCTTTGAATGCAAAGTATGCATGCACAGTTCCTTTGAGACGACCATCATCGTCTAGGGCTGGGCCTCAAGAAGCATCTTGTTTCCACTTGCAATGAAAGACTCCTTGAAGAATCCATCTCTTTTACAAGAAATGAATAGCATATTGTGAACCAACTCTTAGTACTTAAAAATGTGACATCATCCCCATCAAATGTATAAAGGCGTAAAGACAAGCTTAAGAAATGTGAAGTCCCAATTAGGGACATGAAAGGGGAAATAAGGATTAAGAGAGTAGCAGCATTGAAGAGAGAGACGTGCAATCAATTTCTCACTCGATTTTCTCACTACATGACTCTTCTCAACCTGAAAACAACAAATTATTTCACAACCTCGTAACTTATTAAAGCTTGAATTGAAGCAATTCATGCACTTGTTGCGTTAATTCCTCAGTTCAGTAACTATTAATTTCAAGCCTTCCCAGCTTTGCCCTTTAATGGCATAGATGAGGGGTCCTCATGACCATCTTTAGAAAAGTACATTGACGTTCCAAGAAACAAGATCTTAAAGGAAGTAACAAGCAAATCACCTGGTCAAAGGGAAGCTACATATTGATCATATGGCAAGTGACTTCAGCCTATTTGCTATGCTCATCCAACAGATATACTCTCCAACCCCTGAAATCCAAAGCTTCAGTCATCTTCATATCTAAATGGAAGAAGGCAAGGAAGGGGTTTTTGTCCAAAGCTAGACAATTTTAGAGAAATGGATAGCGTGGGCAACCATTGCAGTTCTCAAGCAATGCAGATCCCTTGCCATCATTCAGTTCTCACATAAACATGATCTATGCGAAAACCAAAATGTTGTAGGAAAATGTTGGGCACTATCGAAGAACATTAACATCAATATTTATGGAAAGCAGGCGATAACCATGTTTAATTCCCATGAATGGTCAGCATACAATTTCAACAATTCAAATCTACTCCTATAAACCCCCCTCCTGGGAAAAAAAAACAAAGAAAGAAAAGCCGATACTTAAAGTTTTTGTTGGGTGTACTGTTAGAGCCAAAGCAGCAGAGGCAAATTCTTACCATATCATGAAAATGTTAAGCAGAAACCAGAAGCAACTTATAAAGCAAGTCAGGACACATCACTAAACCAGTAGACATGCAGTCTATAAATGCATTTGAAATGGAGTGAAGTAATATATGATCCCAAATCAAAATCACCACTCATTTAGTATTTACCATCAGACCTAGAGAGACAAACATAGATAACAATCAACAAAACATATGCAATCATTTCACCTCCCCACTGCGAGTCTTGCCCGCAACGCTGTGAACTTTACTAGACTGGATAGTCTCTGTTTCAATCAGAAGACATAGATAGCCCGATGATGAATTCATCCGCCTCCTGCAGATTACCACGAAAGCATTACACAGAGAAGTCCATATCTAGCTTACCGATGATAACAGAGTCAAATTACTAACTCAAAGATACCATAAAAACAGACAAAGAAGAAGAATTTCGGCCCCCTTTTGTGCAATGTCCTTAAAAGTTACTAATCTTACCGTTAAATTCACCAACGAGCGCATCTGGCGAATGCACAAACAGTTCATAGATCACAGCAGCGAGAAAAGCCAGACATCGGAGCTTACCGTCAGCGGCCAAAAACCAAAAGCATTTTGCTGGAGCAACGCCGGTGCGAGACAAATCCCAAATTTACGCCGAGGGAGAAGAACCCACCTCGCCAGCTTGGGTCCATCTTACGGCGCAGGGCATTAGGGGAGAAAAGGAAATTCCGTTCTTTCGGGAACTGCAGCGGCACGAATAGACCGAGGAGCATCGAAGAAGAGAGGATGCGGAAGCCGGGGTCTTTCCCACGAAATCGCACGCTCCGTGACTGAAATCGGAGCGGCCCATTCGGGCTTGGGAAGAGCGCCTCGCCGCCATCGGCGTGATGTTCCCACGAAGAGCCCGCACCTTGACGCCGCGTTGCTTCGACAAGCTGCGATCGCTTTCTCTTGGACGAACTGCACCAATTTGAGCGACGCTAACCTCGTTCGAACGCGAGCGAAGCTCGGCGGATGAAGGACTTGAAGCTCGCGAAGAAGGGCTTGAAAGCTTGCGGACGACGGTACCGGGGAGAGAAGAAGAGACGGCGGCGAATGAAGCTCGCGAGGAGCGGCGGAGGACCGGAGCGGCGCGGCGGAGGATCGGGCGAGAGCGATCTGCTCGAGCGGCGGGAGAGAACAAAGAAAACGGGAAATTTTGAAAATGCTAATTGAATTTGGGGATTTTCTTTAAATATTTTACCTGATTGCAAATTTGGGAAAAATTGACGCTCTTATGGTTACGACCGAAAAAAAAAAAAAAAAAAACTCTGCTGTGGTCCGCTGGAAAATGTTGACCAGAAAACTTTTGGTCGTCTGGTGGGTCCATTAATCTTTGGGTTAATACCTGAAAAATTTTAAATTGGTAAATCTATAACAAATTTACCTAAAATTATTTTTTGACCACCTAAAAATTCCAAAACTGGTATACCTTTGACAAATTTACTCTAAACTGGTACACTTGTAATAAATTTACCCTATATTAATTTTCGTTAGATTTTACTATCAAATTATTAAATTAAATAACACGTAACGGTTGACTGATATACCAATTTGAGATTTTACGCTCCGTTTGTCATAATTTACAATTTTTGTGATTTTTTGTGGTATTAATACAATTTAGCGGATGGTATATTTATCACAAATTTACCAGTTTTGGATTTTTTGCAATCGAATAAATTAGTTTGGGGTAAATATCAAGTTTAGGGTTTTTATGGTCGTTCGGGGTAAATTTATCACAGGTATATCAATTTGTGATTTTTTATGGTCAAAAAAATAATTTGAGGTAAATTTGTCACAGGTGTACCAGTTTGGGGTTTTTCAGGGTATTAACCCTTAATCTTTTATTGAAAAATGATTTCACTTTAAATTTTTATTTGGAATTTCCCTTATGCATGCTATAATATTTATTTATTTATATTCACTTTGAAATTATAAGTATCACTTATTTTACTTAAATGAGTATTGAATGTTCCAACGACCGGTAAAAATAATTTTCAAAATTACAAAAACTGTGTGTAATTATTAATAATTCATACAGTATTGTGATATTTTTTAGTCAAATATAGTATTACAATTTAATAAACGCAAATAAGTTGTAAGGAATCACGGTATTGACAAGGGCATTTTCGCAATCCGTTCAGGAGACCGACCTCTAGATCCTAACTCGTCGCGATACCACCTGCATTTCTATGGTAATTCCTGCAAATAGCATCACGACACGCATGAGCTTAAATTAATATCGGGTCCACAAGTTGGGGAATTCATTCTTACCCGATCCGACGGCTATCAATTCTCCAAGCGGCGGGGAAAGACCACGTGGCGCCAAGCCTTTTCCCACATGAATCATGCCTCCATGTCTATATTCCTACACAAAGCCGTCCAAACGCGCGTAAAGCGAAGGCAATTTGGTGGGGGTACGGCAAGCCGCGGGCTCCATTGCTTGTGACAACCGCCCCACGCGCTCCCTCTTCTTCTCTGCCGCCCAGGAATTCGTCCATGCTTCCAGAATCGCCAAACCAACCAGCCCATAGTTCTCTCCCTAATGCATTTACTAAACTATATTGATATCAAAACGCTTTCAAAGTCAATTGTCGAAATTCTTGGATTGTACAGGCCAGAGGGTTTGACTAAAGGGTTTGATGTTGTGGGCAATTAATATCTTATCGAATTACCTCATGAAGAAATTTATCAATCTATGATTTTTTGACATTATTGATTCTCTGAACCTAAGAGCGATGTCGTAGTGAATTGGTAATTTGATGTGTCTCGAAATGTTGTACAAATTTGTAGTGGAAATGGAAAATGAATCAAGGTTGAAGGAGTTAAAAAACTTGAAGAACCTTCGAGATGAATTGTGCCTCTCTTATTTGCATCAAGTTCGAGAAGCAAAGACGTCGAGGATGCCAATTAAAATGGAGTGAAGATTTTGAAATTTTCCAAGATGAAGAGCTGTCCATGACTTTCTTTTACCTTGAAAATTTCACGGCCTAGAATTCAAAGTCCCTCATATGTCAACATAGTGCATCTACATGTGGTGTCATAGGGCCAAAGTATTATCTTGGAAGTGTAAATTGAAGGTTTAAATCCAATATGCATGATAGGGTCTAAATTTCATGGAAGTAAAAGTCTTTTTCCATTCTTAGTAACTTTGAAATTCAAGGACATGTCATTGTGGAAAGACTAGTCTCATTCCATCCTCTTTGAAGAAATAGGAGTTTTATCCATTTGTCTTGAGCATCTCATCATTTGGAATTGTCCTATATTGATCGGAAGAATGCCAAGTCAAGCAAGCTCCCTCGTAAAGCTCGATATTGAGTCTTGTCCCCTTATGGATTCCTTGCCCTCTATTAGTAACCTTGCAAAAAGAGTTTAGTAAACTTGACATCTCTAATCATTTTTTTTCCATAAAAGGTGCTACTAAACTAACTTGCTTCAATCATTAGTCTACAAGCTCCTTGATCAAGCTAGAGAAGTCCAAGATGAAACTTGAAAAGTTAACATATTTGTCATAGATATAGGTGTAATTCGAAATTTCGCTTGTATGAAGGGCTTAGTCGTCAAAAGTTGTCTTGATTTCATATCTTTCGCAATTGGAAAATCTCAAGACTATGGACTTGAGGGGTTGATAACTCTGAAGTAAAATGCATGCCCTCTTCTCTCTTAGAGGCTTGATGGTTAATAACTATCCAAAACTTGTGTCCTTCCTCAAGACAAATCTACCAACATTTGTGATATCATTAACCAGCAGAGACTAAAAATATGTTGCTATATTTATCTATAAGATTAATTGTTCATATGGATGAACCAAGCAATAGTAGCAATAACCACAGCAACATGACATCTTGTATGCAAGAATTATCATCCTCTGCCAACCTCTTCATTCAACAACGGTAGATTTTTACATGCAACGCTCAAGAGACTTATTAAAAGAAGTAGAAGTAGGGGAGTGGAGTCACTTGTGGAGATAAATGTAGACCCTCTTAACTCGTTTCAAGTGAGTGAAATTAGGGATCGTTAGAATTTGAGAAGTTATATAGTTAAAACAAGCTAGTTAGAATTAAAAAAAAAATAAATGCATTTATTGCTCAATAACACTTCATAAAAAAATCTTTTTTTATTAAAATCAATAAAATTATTGACTATAAAACACAAAAAGTTCCTTAAATAGAAGAGATTCGTGATATTTTGGTTATAAATAGAAGAGATTTGTGATATTTTGGTTATAAATAGAAGAGATTTGTGATATTTTGGTTATAAATTTTCTCTTTAATAATAATAAATTAGAGTTAGTCATAATGTCAAGTTTTTTTGTGAGAAGCAAATTTCTCTTGCACCCGAGATAACAGTATTATTGAAATATCAACTTATCAACATTTATCTAAGGGAGGTTTGTTTAGCAAAAAATGAATGATTCGGAAAATATTTTTTAAAAAATAATTACTAGAATTACTTATGAAAATGAATAAACGAAAAATAATTTTATTATCCACGAATGGAATTTAAATGGTGTCTTCACGTAGATATTTTATTTTATTTTTAAAAATAGAAGAAGCATTTACGTAAGTGATAGCCAGTGGCCTCGTCATTATGATGGCATGAGGACTACAAAGACATTTATTATTTTGATGAATATATTCCATCCATATTATGAAGCAAATATTTGTAGATTTCTTAAGCTGCCCTTCTTTTATATAATAGAAATATAACGAATTTCTTATAAGGATTAATATAATAAAAAAAATCATAAATTGGTACATATGTGACAAATTTACCCTCCGTTAGTTTATATTAAATTTTATCATCAAATTAGTGAATTAAATAATACGCAACAAGTAATGAGCGTATCGGTTTAGGATTTTACCCTCTGTTTTGTCCTGTGATACTAATCCAATTTAGCAGAAATTATGAGATAGTAAATTGTCACAAAATATAACTACTTGAAATTTTTAATGATAAAAAAATTAATTTATAATAAATTTATAACAAGTAGGTTAATTTGGAATTTTTGGTGATTAAAAAATTAATTTCGAATAAATTTATCATATACATATATCAAATTGAAGTTTATCGCGGCATTAGTCCTTTTTATAACCACCTCCATAAATGATCATCCACTTTTCTTTCCTTGCATGACTCCTCATTTCTATGTGCATAACGTACCTTTAACCCTCCTACACATTGGGCGACAGACATGCACTCACGGAGGATCAAGTAGCTTTGAGAATTAGCAATTTCAGAATATCAATTGTTTAGTGAAAATTTTCCTTTCCCATCTTGCATTAACTAATACATTGGAATTCCCATTTTACACTTCACTTTTCTTTCTTGCTTTCTTTTTTTTGGCACCGGATCCGTACTAGAGGCAGAGGCAAAGTTAAGTTGTGGCCAATCGTGGCTAGGAACGGAGAAGCTTCGTCGAGGGTGGGGGGGACCCCCGAAAGCCTTTCGACGCTGCTTTTGCAATGAAGGGCGATTTGGAATTAAGCAGGTTGGTTGCGAGAATGATGAAGTGTCAACGAGTGAGAAAAGTCCTTCCACGCGACCTTATTTCGATTAATAATCCCGCAGCGCTCTTGCTATTTATATTTTTTGCAAGTTGCTCATATAACGGATGGGGTAAATATAACGAAAAATCATAAACTGATATACATAAAATAAATTTATCTCAAAATAATTTTTTCACTATCAAAAACCCCAAATTAATATATTTATGATAAAATTTACTCAAAATTAATTTTTTAAAAAAAATCAAAATTGGTATATTTGTGATAATTTATTATTTCATAGTTTTTGTTAAATTAGATTAATATCAAGAAAAACTCATAAACTAGCATACTTATGACAAATGTAGATAAAACCCTAAATCGATATATTCATCAATTCTTGCGTATTATTTTATTTAGTAGTTTAATTGTAAAATTTAACGAAAATTAATAAATGGTAAATTTGTTGTTGGTGTACTAGTTGAAGGTATTTAGTTGTCAAAATATTGATTTGGGTTAATATTAACCCTAAGGGGTATTCTACTTACGGTATAATATGCGCGTTAGGTGAAGATCAATAGGATTCCTTATCTCGATGCAAAGCCATAAAGTCAAAGCTCTCCCAACCACACCCTGGGTCATGGGCGCGTCAGGTCCGTTGCCCTAGTTTGCAATTTTGACCACCCCTTTAACGTGAACAATGCGGGCAGCTAAAACATCGACGACCCAATCGTTGCAAAAAGAGCGCAACGGCACGGTATTCGCAGGGAGCATCTTCGCAATCCGTATAGGGGCGGACCGACGGGCCCTCTCGGCCCTAACTCATCACGACGTCACTCGCATTTTCTACGGTAGACTCTTGCACAGAGAGTACCACGACGCGCACCGACTCGAACTTAATATCCGGTCCCGGGAGGGGACGAATTCATGCTCACTCGATCGGACGAATCATCGATCCTTCCTCCAACCGACGGTCAAAGGCCCAGACCGGCGCGTCGTGCCGAGCCCGCCTTGAAATCCCACACGCGACATGCCTTGCCTCCTCCGATGTTCATCTTTCCCTGCACAAAGCCGTCCGGACACGCGAAAAGCGAAGTCATTTCGCTCTTTTAACAACCACCCCCTTCATTCGGTGCGCGCCCCCGGAATTTGCCGACGCTTCCAGAACCGGCCGAAAACCAACCGAGCCCACAGTTCTCCACCCCTGCGAATTTACCGAACTACCCTCACCATCTCCCCATTTTCTCCAAACCAACCCCCACGCGTTCCCCATATTAAATTCACAACTCCTCCTTTGCGGGTTTTCCTACCATGCTTTTTTTTCCCTTCGGCTCTTCCCTTCTCCCCTATCGTGAATTGATAAAGAGCACCCCAAAAAAAAAAAAAAAAGGGCAATAATTAAATCTCGCTTAGGAACTCTTACTTAGGCACGTCACGCTCCTGCACGCCAAGGCCCCCCAACCAAAAAAAAAAGAACACGTCCATCATCATCAACGAATTTTTCCCTTCCCACCTTTCTTTTCTTTTTCATCGTACGTCTGAATTTCAATCCTACGGGCATTGTCTTGAATCACGAGTGACCAGCAATCCCGGGTTGCCCGATTTGCCCTTATCCCCAAAGGTGCATCATCAGCGTCAATCGGCCCGAGCGGGGGCGAATATTTTCTTTGTTGTGGTGGTGGGGGTTCCTGTGATCTGTGCAGTTCTTGATTTCTTGCCTGCTCCCAAATTTCTGGGTCTAGGGTTTGCTTCACGCCCGGATCAGAATTCAGGGTCAAGATCAAAATCCCCTCTTGTCTCTCTCTCTTGTCATCTGGGATTTGCTGAGGGATTTGACCTAATCTTTAATATATACATATATATATACACACACGTATTGACAGCAGCAGGGGAGAGGAACATCGATCTGACCACGCCTTTGATAGGTTAGGGTTAGGGTTTAGATCTGCTTAATTTTGATCTTGGGAACTTGTTGGGTTTTCTTGTGTGTGACTTGGGTTGTTGCTGTATTTGGGATTTTTGGTAATTACTTTTTGATTGGGAAAATCTTGGGTTGTGTGGTGTGGTGGAATCTAGGTTTTTAGGTGGCTGCTGCTTCCTCCTTCTACCAACTCAACTCCAAAAATCAGAGACTCTGGATCATGACAACGTAAGATGAACCTCGGTCCACGGGTTATTTTTAGGAATAAAATCTAATTTTATTGATTTTTGCTGAGATTTGACCTTGGACGGAACTGTGATTTATCTTTTCTTTTCTTTTTTTTCTTTTTTTGGGGGTTTACTGAGGACAATATGTTGTCAAATGCTGCTCATGTTCTTTGTGCTGATCTGATGTGGTATCGAGTGGGGGTGGGATTGTGTCTCATGGCTTGTCTAAATTTGGAAGTTGCTGCAGTGCATGTTTGTTGTTCAATGCATTGAGGGTATTTTGGGTAAAAAAATTAGCTATCTTATCTATGGAATTGTTCATGGCCCCTGCTTGCAGATCATAAATGCTGCTTTAGGATCTCTATGGGAAATTGACAATCGAGGGTGTTCAGATTATTATATGCTACTGTTGGGAACGTGCTAGCATTTTGATGCATTTGCTTCCTCTGCTAGTACCTTCGTACATGTCATAGGCTGCTCCAGGAAGGTATAAATCATCGCCATTGCTTCATTATCTCTCTTGGTGTTTTAGAGGAAGATAGTGATTTCTTTCGAGTGTGTTGTTTTGACTAAATGTGTGATGCTCAAGAGAGCATCAGTGCTTTTTAGTTCCTCGTCAGAAGCAAGATAACAGCATTCAAAGTGATTGCTAAGACTTGAATGGAGTTAGAGTTATAAGGTGATATGGATGTGGATAGACTTGGCAGATAACTCCTGCCTGAAGATTAATGCTACTTAAGCTTGATTAAGTCCTAAGAGCTCATGAATGAGACACGTTACAGCATCTTGTGAAGCTTGTCCTATCTATGAGCAGAAATAGTTCCAGAATTTCGAGTGTGCTTAGCATTAGTGTTGACTTCTAGCACTGAATAAAGATTGCATGCCATAATGGCAGCCTTTGGATTTACCACGTTAGCACATATGTTCTAATTAATAACTTTGTAAAAGAAAACAATATCTACTTAACTTAATTTAGGGTGTTGTGACTAAGGTTTGATGTGAGATAGCAATTGGTAAAACTTTGTTGACAGGGGGCTTTGAAGGGAAAACTTATGCATTGGGCACTTTTTAAGCTACTGGATTAGAAAGAATCAATATCGGCTTGTTTGATGATTAAACAATATTTGCATGGTTGTGAAGCTGTTTATGTTTCCCAGATAAAACATTAGTTTCCTTATATCTGCAGAGACCGTCCCTGTCAGTTGTCATAGTTACTTTTGATTTAATGCATATTGATTTGCTGTGTGTCAATGACCTGGGTCGTGCTTAAAGATGGAGAACCTCTTTATCTGTATGCCATATTTTCTGTTCACCTTCTTTCACATATAGCTCAAATATTAGTAAGTTCAGCGTACTGTTTATTTTCTAGTCTATTGCCTTTTAGAAATTTGAATACCGTTGTTATTATTCTTTTTGCATATTAGCCAGGTCCCCCTATATGTTAGTTTAGCTGGATTGTTCAGGCATCACTGTCTTGGTTTTTTTCTTATCAGAATTGAAATGTACCACTGATCAAATCCTTATTACTTGCATGAGCTAATTTTTAATGGTACATGTGCTATCCACTCTGTCTATATAAAGTGTTTTGATGACTCCTTCAACTTCATCTGTTCAGAAAATGATGGGGACACTCATGAGAGTTTGCGTTAAAGAAGAGAACGATGAGTTTCCATCAATTCCACCAGGTTTTGAGGCATTTTCTTCGTTTACTCTAACGGGGGTTCAAGATAATAAGAACGAGGATTGTAAACAAGACGGTGAGAGCTTAATCAGTTGCTCAGCATCAGCAAGTGCTTCTGAGTTGCAGTCAGTGAAACTCAAAACTGAAGTTGATAGTGATGATGTCAAAAAAGTTACGCGGTCGCTTAGGCGCAGATCTTGGAGCAAGTATAACCAACGTTCTAACAGTTCCGACGATGAGTCGGATTGTGAGAAGGTTGATCTTTTTGCCTCTTGAATTTTCTCAAAGCTTTTTTTTTTTTTTTTTTTTTTTTTTGGGAGTCTCCATGTGCTCTTTATTAACGCGCTATTTCTAATGCAAGTAGTTACATTTGTCCATTGTTGCAGAGTTTTTCTGCAAGGCCCTCTCTTCCTAAGGGCGTCATTCGTGGATGCCCAAAATGTAGAAATTGTCAGAAGGTTTGGTTTCATCATCAATTATCCCTTCCGTTTACCTTTCCATGAGCAGCTTGGCGATCTTGTATGTTTATTATGCTTTTTATGAAAAAAGATCGACTGGTAGGCACTAACCACCTCTACATTTAACGACTTTGACAATATTGTTGTTGACTTTCCCCATCTTTGCAACCATGTAAAGATGGATTCGTTTTACTGATCACAGGCAAAGTGATAGATGATGCACTACCATGAAATGGATTCTATGCAGCATACATTGTCAAATACATTTATAGTTATTTTTGTCATGGAATAGGGCTCACAGGTGTTGTATTCTAACAGGTGTGTGCAAAATGGCGCCCAGAGGATTCTAGACGGCCTAACCTTGAGGATGCTCCGGTCTTCTACCCTACTGAGGAGGTTTCTTCTTTTGCTTTTACTCTTACTAGCTCTTTTTGTATTCGTTTTGGTAATGGATGCTTTCCAAATAGTACATTTATATTTTTATAATTGAGATCTTTCTATCAGCATACTAAAAGCTAACCTTCTGCTTTCAGGAATTTGGAGATACTTTGAAGTATATAGCAACCATACGCCCGAGAGCAGAGCAATATGGAATTTGTCGCATCGTCCCTCCACCATCCTGGAAACCACCCTGTCCACTGAAGGAAAAAAGCATGTGGGAGGAATCGAAGTTTGCTACTCGAGTCCAGAGGGTCGACAAACTTCAAAATCGAGATTCACTGCGAAAGATATCCCTTGTTCAAAGCCACATGAGAAAAAAAAGGAGAAGATGTACGAAGAATGGTGCAGATTGTGGTAATGGAAATGGGATTAACTTGTGTCATGGTGATTCTTCATCTTATCAAGGGGAATGGTTTGGGTTTGAACCTGGTCCCGAGTTCACTCTGGACACATTTCAGAAATACGCCGAAGAATTCAAAACCCAGTACTTTACCAGCAATAGAAACATGAATGCGCTAGAAAATAGCCAGCCTCCATTTCAGGGTCATTTTGAGCCATTACTTGATGATATTGAGGGGGAGTACTGGCGAATGGTAGAGAATCCTACCGAGGAAATTGAGGTACGATGCATTCTTAGAACTTGTCAAATAATTCTGAGTCTTGACTATGTTCATTTTATTACACCTCATTGCCTCTTCCGCATTTGGTATTCTATGCTGTCGAAATGACGGTTGCAATATTGCAGGTGCTCTATGGTGCCGATTTGGAAACAGGGACTTTTGGCAGTGGGTTTCCCAAAGCATCAAGTCAGCCTTATCCTGTTTCTGAAGAAAACTATGTAAAATCTGGGTGGAACCTCAACAACTTTCCTAGGCTTCCTGGGTCCGTTCTTTCCTATGAAAGCAGTGACATATCTGGTGTTCTGGTGCCTTGGTTGTACATTGGGATGTGCTTTTCCTCCTTTTGTTGGGTAGGTATATATGTTCCTTTCTTTACTTTGATGAGCAAAATGCAGCTCCAGTTACGTATGTTATGCCATGTGGAAGCACAATGTCATGCGGGTCTTGCATTTTCTCATTTATTTTGTAATGTAAATGAGAACATGCACTTTAGGTATGCTGTATCTTTGAATGAATCTCTCTCAATGACTTACAAGTCTCCAGAATCCTGCCGTGTAGTTTCAGCTAAGAAATATATAATTACTGTTCTGTTCCCAGTTGTTGCAGAACTGTGACTTTCATGTGCTTTTTGACATTGTGGTTGCTGATCCATTCATGTTGCTGTTTCATGTTCTGAGAACAGCATGTCGAGGATCATCACTTGTACTCGTTAAATTACATGCATTGGGGTGCTCCAAAGATATGGTATGGAGTTCCTGGGACACATGCTGTTAAGCTGGAGGAGGCTATGAGAAAGCATCTGCCAGATCTCTTTGAAGAACAACCTGATTTATTGCATAAGTTGGTGAGATTGATTTTTCACTGTGTCTGTTTGGATATGTATTGACTGTAGCTGATGAATTACTTGTCTGACTATTGTTTTTGATTGCTGATTCTGCGGCAAATCTTATCCTGTGCATAATCAGTAGGCTATGTTGATGGCAGCTGCAATGAATGTAATGTCCAAGTTGTTTGTAGGGAAAAAATTGTGACATAAGGTGTGAAGAATGCTTTAATGCGTATACAAAGGAGTTTTTGCATCTTCTGAGTCCAGAAAGTTAGTGCTTTAGTTTTAATATTGGTGAAGCCTCAATAGGGCCTTATTTTGATATCGGAACTTGTCTTTCTATCTAATAGATGGCCATTGCTTAAAAGAACTTAATTTTTGTAGCTAGTTTTGATGTTGCGTGATTACTTGCTACTGGTAAAACTTACTGCAGATTGCTAGATATCTGCTTTTTACCCCAGATTCACATCTTATTTAATAGAACTTTGGCATGTTGCAACTTGCTTTGTTGGAGAATGAAGTTCCTTGTTAGATGTGGGACAAAGCACTACGCCTTTAAGAGCAACCCTTTTATTTTGGCTGAGAACCATTTTAAATGCCCTGCATGTCTGTGGGAAAGGTTTCTCTCTTTTACAATGTTTCATTGTTTTCTTCTTGTAATGCAGGTTACGCAGCTGTCCCCCTCAATACTTAAGTCTGAGGGAGTACCCGTTTATCGTTGCATCCAAAATTCTGGAGAGTTTGTTCTGACCTTTCCTCGGGCATATCATTCAGGGTTCAATTCTGGCTTTAATTGTGCAGAAGCAGTAAATGTAGCTCCTGTTGACTGGTTGCCCCATGGGCAAATTGCTGTGGAGCTATATCGCGACCAAGGAAGAAAGACTTCTGTTTCTCATGATAAGCTATTGCTTGGTGCGGCTAGAGAAGCAGTTAGAGCACATTGGGAACTTAATCTACTGAAGAAGAACACTCCTGATAATTTAAGATGGAAAGATGCCTGCGGAAGGGATGGCATATTAGCAAAGGCATTCAAGGTGATTCTAAGTTCTGCCTTTGCTATTCATGTTCATTATCTTCTTATGTACTGCAAGACAGGTCGTAAAACTTTCTTCTTCGAAATAGCAAACTATGGCAGTTGTCATCTTTGTCTGGAGTAGGTGATTTGGGTTCATATATAGCATATGAGAAAGAAAGAATTGTTTTGAATTTGAATCACATTTAAGCTTGTTAAATAGTGAAATTGAACTTTCAAGGTACTTCTGGTGGTAATGGTAACATGCAGGCTTGTTTGTGCATTAACTCCTTTTTGACTTTGTACACTCTTGGTCAGACACGTGTCGAGATGGAGCAAGTGCGGAGGGAACCTATCGGTAAAATTTCACGGGCAATGAAGATGGAGAACACTTTTGATGCCACTACAGAGAGGGAATGCACCGAATGTTTCTTTGATCTGCATCTTTCTGCAGCAGGTTGTCGTTGCTCTCCTGATAAATATACCTGTTTGAATCATGCAAAGCACCTGTGCTCATGTGCTTGGGGTTCCAGATTTTTCTTATTTCGTTACGACATAAATGAACTAAATATCCTTGTTGAGGCATTGGAAGGAAAATTAAGTGCTATATACAGATGGGCGAGGCTAGATCTTGGGTTGGCTCTGAGTTCTTATGTTTCAAAGGAGCACCTGCAAGCACCGGCGGTCAATGGTAACTTATCAAGTTCCAGTAAAGGAACTGTGATGAAAGAAGGAAATGCACAAATATCAATTACCTACATGAAAGATCTACTTGTGAAAAATCTGTCTCAGAGAAGCGTGAAAACATCACAAACTTCTCATGATGCACTTGATGTACAGAAAGTGCATCCTGGCCACCAGTTTGGAAAAGAAGAATCAAGTAATTCTTCTCCTGCAACAAATCACCAGGATTGTCAGTTGTCTCAGGAAAATTGCTCATGCGATGGGAAGATTGCTGCAGATGAATCTGGAGCTAAGAAATCTTCAGTTTTAGGACAAGATAATATTATTCTTTTGAGTGATGATGAAGGTGAGGAGCTGGAAAAGTCAGTTTCACTTCTATCGAAAGAAGGATCCTCTGAAGGGATGGCATATTCTTTGGAGAGGCAGGTTCATTCTGACAAGAAGGCAAGTGCTTACGCTGTGCAGAAAGAAGTGACCTCAACTACCTCCATGACCAGTGCACCATCTAGCAGCCAGGGGGAAAGAAATTTGTCACCTGAAGGTCAGCGGCATGCTTGCACATCAGCAGCCATTAGCGATGAACTGAATGGGAAAGATGGAAATCAAAAACCCAGTTCTCAATCTGCTCCTTGCATGGGTTCTTCGAGTTTAGAATCTAGATGTGCTGAAGATTCTTTATTTACAAAAGAAGTTGGTGATGACAACAGCAAGAATTCTAGAGCAACAACTACAGAGGGCTACCTTCAGCATTCTCCTTTATGTGGTAGTGTAAAACATGCTGCTGATGAAAAGCAAGAAAAAGGCGGAAGCACTGTCGCCTGTAATGTGGTGGATAACACAGCGGATTCCGCAGGAATTTCATCTTTTACTCAAAGCAATCTGGATAAATTCTTCCGCCAGAAGGGCCCCCGAATTGCAAAGGTAGTGAGGAGGATCAACTGCAATGTTGAGCCTCTGGATTTTGGAGTAGTGCTTCCTGGAAAGTCATGGAGTAATAGCCAAACAATTTTTCCTAAAGGTATGGTACATGTGGACCATTGGCAGAATAAATGCTATCACTAGCTATTCTATCATCTAATGAAGTTGCTCTTTCTTCTCGTTATTCAGGATTTAGAAGCAAGGTTAGGTACATCAACGTTTTAGAGCCTGCAAGTATGGGTTTCTATATCTCCGAAATCCTGGATGGTGGAGGAGTTGGACCCCTGTTTATGGTAAGTGCAGTATTACTTAGTGAAATAAAATATTCTCATTGCTATGTTGCTATTGTTAAGTAATCCTTCACAAACATCCTAGATATTTTATGATTCTACTCTCAGCTTTAATGATTGAAAAGCTAATAGGCTTTTGTACCTTTAACTTGTTTATTCGGCCTATGATTGAGGATTCGATTGTTCCTTCCCCCATTCTTGACCGCTTCTTTGCTTTTCCAAAGGTTCTTAAAAGTCTCTTTTATAGTTAATGTTTTGTAAAAAGGTGAATTATCAGATTTCTATTGTAGCTTTTGCTTCCAAGTGCTCCAGGAGCAAGATATGTTAAAACTTTTTTTATCAGCCAAAAGGCAGGGAGGGTAGATATGTTTACATGTGAATGGTAACAGTGGTGATCATATTTGATCATGTCCAGCTGTTTGAATAGTTTTATTGTGAATTTATAGGTTCATAGATGTTGGATTAGAAAGCTATGGTGGATGTCCATATTGATTTTGAAGTAACAATTTGTTCCTTTTTGTAACACCAATTCCCTATTTCCTTTTTCAGGTTTCCTTGGAACATTGCACAAGTGAGGTTTTTGTTCATGTTACGCCTACTAAGTGCTGGGACATGGTTAGAGAACGATTAAATCAGGAGATCACGAAGCAACACAAAATGGGAAAGATGAACCTTCCTCCTCTGCAGCCTCCTGGCAGTCTTGATGGCTTTGAAATGTTTGGTTTCTCTTCACCGGCTATTGTGCAGGTACTACATTTTAGGAATTGCACTTTCCCTGAAGTAAAATGTGGACTATCGTTGGGTTTTCAGTGCTTATATATGTTGAAGAGGATTGCATCTAGAGGATTAAGAGCTATTTTCTACATGATTTTGCCAGAATTTTGGAGAGAACAAATGTGAGTTATCACGTGCATCAAGCTCAGGGTACTTTTGAAATATCAAAAACTGAATAATGAGAAGTAGTCATGGTTTTTGAGCAATTATGGTATATGAAGAAGAGAACCTGGTTCTTTCATGTTTCTGGTAGAAAAAAAACTTGAATATAGTGACCAGAGTGGCATAGACCTTATCTTGTGTGCAAAGGCTAGAGGTTAAGTTGATGTTTTTTTTTTGTTGTCGTCGTTGTCATCCGTCGTTGGACAAGTATACAGAACAGGACTTACTGTCATACGGAGCCATCCGGGCATGAATATGGAGATACTTTAAGTTCGTCAACTTTTTGGTTCCTAGACTATCTTGATTGGTGTGATCTGAATTCCGTTGGAGCACTTAAAATTCGTAACATCATCATTTCCTTGCAGGCTATTGAGGCTCTGGATCAAAATAGAATCTGCATTGACTATTGGGCTTCCCGACCCTATTCTCGGCCTCAAGTTCAGGTTCCACAGCATTCTCCATTGATAGATACTGGAGAAAATGTTAACAGGACAAACGAGGAAGCAAGCAGTCAAGATGCCACTGGAAACCATGTCAAGCCTGTGGAGGTTGAGACAGCACTCAAAGGCCTTTTCAGGAAAGCCGATCTGCAAGAGTTACGCTCTCTATACACCGTACTAAACCAGAATAGGTCAATTCTTAATCAAGACTTGTTAACTACACTCCTTAGTGATGAGATTCTTAAACGGCCCAGCTGATCCATTCCTTTCCGATCTGTGGGGATTGGAGACCCGAGTCGGCAATGCTGGTTTTTTGACACTGTAAATACAGCACCACGTGCGGCTGCAACATAGGTGACATCCTGTTCGAGCTTCATTATCCTTTGAAAGGGAGAAGGGAGCATATTAAGTGGACAACGAAGATCGGGTTTTGGGTTCCCTTCATTGGTTTATTTTTGGTTTCTGGAAGAATCAGAAGCTTATTCCAGTAGACACTGCCTGTTCTGATCTCGATTGGCACCCTCTTTACATCGGTGTAGAATAAGCTCCAGTGTTCTTTGTTCCTTCTTCCAGTTTCGTATACGTCGGTGCCGCGAACTTTTAGAGTAGTTCGGTCAGGTCGCGGTATTCTTAACCTTCCCTGAATCGCAAGATGTTGATATGCCAATTTTTTTCCCTCTGGAATAGATGATTCATTCTGCATTTCGACTTTGGCAGGTCCAATAGTACGCTATGTTCAGTTGTTGTGCTGTGTTTTTCAGGTACACTTCTCTGAAGTGGAAGTCGAAAACTACCATAGCTATCCGCTGTGAATTGAAAACTACTAGTAATACTCTTCAGGAAATGCATCGTCCGGGGAGGTTGGATATCACAGCAAATATTTTGACTACTTAAAAATGCTAACTACTGTATTGCACGATCAGATGATACACAGTTTCGAATCTACTTGATGCTGATGGTTAAGTGAAAATAGCACTATTAAGGCAAGTGGGAGTCTTGATCATCTTAGCTTGCCGTCCGAGCGCAAGGCCTGAGCAACATAAGAAAACAGAGGAGGCGATGGATGGTTTAAATATGTCTATATTGGTTATTTGTCTGCAAGTCCTGTTTTGGTTATTTACTGGACGTGGTCCAGAAAATGAATAATTTTACAAAAGAATTCTAAAAATATCATTTGTATCATTAATAAAGATGAATGAATTTTCATCGTATATCGAAATATTTAAATATAAATTGTTGTCGATGATGAAATTGTTTTTTATTGATTAATTATTTTGAGCGATACAAATAATTAATTTTAGAAAATTATTTTCAAATCATTTATTTTTCAAAAAGCAAACATACTAATTTATTGAGAAATATACATAATTACATAGTCATCACCATCTTGATGATTTATCATATGTATATATATATATATATATATATATATGTATACATATATATATATGTATATATATATTCTTCACTTCATTAAGTTTCTTCCTTTGCTAATCTCTCTCTCTCTCTCTCTCTCAATATTAGATACAATTATACTAAGACTGATCTTCTAATTTGGTTTATTAAGAAATGTGAAAAATTTGGAGCAATCATCCAAATAAACGGCATCACACTGAAAAAATTTATTTTCATGTCCAAGTTTCTTCTTATCTATTACCATATCCAAGTCAATTAGTTTTGAATATGTAGAAAATTCAAAATATATCATCAAATATTTATATGTATAGGGGATAAAAAAATATATTTCAATAATTTTTCTGTGCTATGAACGAATAAATATATGTATGAGGGATTAAAATAAATATATAAGTTGGTAAATTAAGAAATGCGGTAAATTTCGAGCAATCATCAAAATAAATGGCGTCACATTGAAAAAATTAGTAAAATTCGATATATTTCAATAATTTGTTTTATGCCATGAACCTTTTTATCTATCTTAATCATTTAATTGGCTTTAATTTAACAGGTCAATCGACTGCTTTAACTTGCTAAACTCATAATGATTTCAAGTAAATTTTTTTCTAAAGATTAATGATATTCACAAAGGTCTACATACTTAATCATTTTTTCTTAATAATAAATTGGTCAAATAGAATAACAGAAGGAAATTGTTGTCATCTTTCTCCAAATTAAAATTTGGGATAAAGCCATCGAAAATCCCTAAACTTTTTCGATTTACATAATATAATTCATGAACTTTTTATATGCAATCGAGCCCTAGAATTATAAGTGCTTTTTCATATTAATCCTTCATTTATAAGTAATGTGGTAAATTCCAGATGAATAGTTATCCCTCAAACAAGGGCATTATATTTGACTACCCCACTTAGTCCATTACGTGTGTTTGATAACATTCTTGTTCTCAGAAACAATTTTTATTTAGAAATAGTTTGTTTTTAAATCTATTCATTGGACGAGTTTCAAAGCAGAAGAATGCATTTCATAACCGTACAAAATTTATATTCCTAAAATAGAAAAGAATAAAAATGCGTTTAGTACGATCCTAAAATTCCCAATTTTTTTTCATTTAATTATAAAAATATCAGTGGAGACTGAACATTTCATGTTTGAATAAAACTGGACTTTTGTAATAATTTAATTGATCAAAATATTCTAAAATACTTAATAAAATCTAGCATAATATTTACTCAAAGATGGATAGCTAAAAATGGCGGCAGAGAGTCCTATTAGTTTATCATTTACAACACAAGGAGGTTGATAGTAAATCTTTGGGCATTACAACTGCATAGACTTTTTGAGCTTTCTTAGTTATAAGAAGAAGAATAAACATTTCTTGGAGTTGACAAGCTTTCATGACCTAACATTGTCTTTAAAAGAAAATAATATTCAAAAATCCATATAGTAAAACCTTAAAAGCTTATTTAATTTTGAATCCAACTTTCATCAAAATATTTTCACATTTTTTTATGCTAAACTAATTATAAACTAGAGTCAACATTAAAATCTAGTAAAACTACCCAAAATCTAGTTTCTAATTTTTTTTGCGTAATGTTTTTTTTTATTCTAAGAGATGGGGACTTGGATTGGATCAAGAGACTGGACCTTGTGTCGATTGTGCAAGGGTAAGCATTAGGTTACATTGAGTTTACTTTTCTTAAAAAACCATATTTATCTTTTTGTTTTCGAGAATAAAGAAGTGAGTTTTTTATATTTCTAGATTCTGTTTCAAATATATTCCCTAACCATTGATCTATTTCGGGGAATATGAAAATTAACTGATATTGTCAAATGCGTTTTTTCTTTTTATATTCTAGA
This sequence comes from Eucalyptus tenuipes, assembly GCA_014182365.1. NCBI lineage: Eukaryota > Viridiplantae > Streptophyta > Magnoliopsida > Myrtales > Myrtaceae > Eucalyptus > Eucalyptus tenuipes. Next base: position 20,825,408 of record CM024538.1, on the reverse strand, counting down.
GAACAAAAGAACAAAAAAATAGGAAAACAAAAACATTACCAAACAGGGTACATTGCTGTAGCTACTGCTTTTTGTTCTTCTTATATGCTAATGGAGATATGAAATTTGATAGATAATAACACAAATGATTTTTAAATTTTAATCTAATATGCAATGTCAATGCTATATTTTTAATTTGTATAATATGATCCCTAAACTTCGGCTTGACGTGCAATATTGTTCATGGATTTTAAATTTATTCAATTGATCTTTGAACTAAGTTTTCAATGCAATCCTTTCATTTGTGTCATTTTCAAATAGTATAAGGACAAAATTCAACATACCACATTGAACAAATGAAAAAATTGACGATAACATTGCACATTAAATCAACATTCAAGTACCATTCAGTTCAATTTCTTAATATGATTTATACAATAATTGCAAATTCTTGTTGGGTGATCAAAAATGATGCCGACTTGTTTAAATAAATACTCTAATAACTAATTACGTCATCTGATAAAGTAATTTTAAAAATTTTATGGATCGGTATCCCCTGAAATTGTTTGTATTTGTGCAAATGCCACATATCCAAAGAGTTCGTGAAACCCTAATAGACGAAATCCTGCATTTTATAAATATATATATGCAATTATGAGGTCAAATTGAACTTTGTGACAAGGAATGATTATAGAGGTGGTGCCAACCTAAAATTTCATTTCTGTCGGCGGCAGCTTTCCGACATGCAGTACAAGCGGCCACGTGGGAGGGCCGCCCCCCGTGGGGACCACAGAGCGAGGCGCACGTGTCAGCAGTCTAGGGGTGTTGACCGTAGTTTGCGGGCATCTTTGTACGGAATGTTTCCTTTGAATGCTTCCTCGCACCCGATTTCGCTTTCCTCCCGGCGAAAAAAGAGGGGGGAAATCCACTTTCGAAAATAAAAAACAAAAATAGGAATGGAACCCAAAAGAGATAAAATATAATGAAAGCACTTTCAATCATCATGCTACTAATTTGGAATTTATTTGAATTGATTACCACTCGTTAAGCATCGACTAGTACAGGTTGGTGGGGAAGCAAAAAAACCTAGGAAACTTTCTTCAAATTTATTTAACAAATCAAAAGTGAAAGATCAATTTTTGACCTTGTTGGTATATATATAAACATGTATAGAAGTGGATATTTTATAACAACTTTACTTTTAATAGATCGCATGTGTTCTTCAGGTAATGCGATTGGAAACACTTTTTCTCTAAATTCAGTAAAGCTTATACCTGTTTTATAATTTGTTTAGACACCTGTTAATAAATTATCGATTATTTTGCTGCGTCAAAAGATATAATTAATTATTCCATATGCTGCAGACAATGTAAAAGATTATAACCTTTTGTACTTCTGCGTAAAGTTTACGCTTATAATGCCCATGGTTTTGGGGCAACCCAATCCTTTCACAAGCGCGAGTATACTCGTGCACATGCGCGTGCGCATACAGTTAGAGGGCCAAAAGGGCAAGAAAACTTATGTCAATACTTGAAGCTAAAATGGCAAATTAATGAAGTAAAATATTGCATCATTGAATTAACAAACTTGTGCCAAAAAATTGATTAATGAATGTTTCTTCGTGCAGTTGTATTATTATGAGATGGTTTTGCATCACTAAAATTGAAGTACCGGTCAAAAAATTCAATGGAGGCAAAGATTCTAACGACATTAAACAGATCAACACTTTGCAAAAGGGATTAGGAAGGACATGAAGGCTTGTGCGGCTTGTTAATTTTTGTGTTTTGCAATATTTTTCAAGGTGAAATTGTCTAATCAGTTAAATATTTATTGTACGGATATTAATTCATTCCTAAACTTTTTAATTTGTCAATTTAGTCATAAATTCTTGTACGTAGTCATTCTAGTTATTATTTGCCGTAAATCGTTGATTTGGTAGTATGTCAGATTACCAATGATGACTAGACCACTACTTTAGCAATTTTCGGCAAAATTGACCAAAATGATTACATTAGAATTGGTACACTACTTAGGATTAAATTGGCAAAGTTGAAAAATTTATGACTAAATTGGCATTATACAATCGGTTTATGACTAATTGGACACTTTTTCTAATATACTAGCTAAGCTTTCTTCTCTAATTTCTGGCTAATGTCTATTATGTTCTTTCTTCTTCTTATGAATTATCCTAGGCCTTTTGATTTGCATATTGTGTGGTATTTCCAAATCGCAAAGATAAGTCACACAAATTTATCCTAATTATAATTAGGAGGTAAATCAATGTTCTATTATTAGATTACAAAGATTATTTAGGATTTATCGGTTGCATCACCGTCGCCGTCCGCAACTTTATTTCGACAATCAAGTTGTTATTAAATGTGAGGAACATATACCATACTCATGTATTTGATACATTCTTGGGCACTAAAGCTTTTTACTTTGCCCACCTTCCATAACATTCGATATAGTTGATTAGGTTCTAGAGTCCACTAGATTAGTGCTTGATCAACTTTTGAACACTCTGGTACATTTCTCTGGGTGGAAGTGATCATTCTCAGAGCGCTTGCCTTTTCACTACAAAACATGAATCGACTTACAGATCCATAGGTCAGCTTGTTGATGCTGAACTATATATGTGAGTTACTGACTACTCTGAGATGAGTCGATGCAGACCCTGAAGTTGTTAACAAACCCTTTTCGTGTAATACTAGTTCATGTGGGAGATGATGAGTGCACCATGTGAGGTGTGAAGCAGAGAAGAATCTCACATTGGATGTTTGGATTAACAAGGAAGAGATAAGCGTAGTAAATGTCCTAAACGTTTTGGGCACTGGTTGATTGAGTCTTTAACGCTCTAAATTGGTTGATTGAGTTCTAAACATTCTTATTTAAGTGCAAAGACCTAATCTTATTAATCATACCAATGAACATAGATTGTTTAATATTTGGTTTTGCCTATGATCAAGGAATAGAATTAATACCTGGTTGTGTTGATCGTTGGGTGGAGACATTGATTATGGGGATCAAATGGAAAATTAAACTAAATAGCTAGGGAAACCCAGGTTCTATGATCTTGATTTTTTTTCCCGCTTCAGAAAACATCTCGGATTTATTTTTCACTTATTGCTCATAATCAGATTTCTCACTCAATTTTTAAATGAAATTCAATAGCTGTATTCCTTCTTTATGTGATCAAAATCATGCTTAATTCCAAGAAAGCCTCTGATATCATGCAATTTTCCAATGGCAAAATGTCACCAATGGAGGAAACTAAAACTTTTCAAGATTACTATTAGGTCCATCGCTAGTGTCCATAAAAACTTACATAGTCATTTGTTTGAAGGCTAACATGTGTTTTGGAGTTAGTTTTATTAACCAAATTCTTCTACATAGTCACCATCATATAATGAGTGCGTAAATTGTCTCTTACATCAGTAGTAGACCTAATGAAAGTTCCTTCAAACTCTATCGACTAAAGGCCAATATGTGTAGGGCTATTGTTGCACTTCTCTCAGAAAAGGACAATTAATAATGCTTAGTTGTCCATGACGAAATACTAGGTTTTCAAGGGAGGGTAGGTCCAGCTAGATGAATCGATGACCTCAGCATTTTACATCCCCCTCTTGGATCTCCACCAATTATGGAGGCATTAGACTTATGCTGCTCCTCCAGTAGATACACACTGATCTTACCAAGAAAGTTCTTTGAACTTGCATTAAACTGTAATTCTTTTATAGTGAAGAATATTGCCCTTTTTTTTCCTGAATAAGAAGATGGTTAGCAATTTAATTTTATGGTCTATACCCCCAAAAAGGAAGTTGGAAAAAATGACTGCATTCCTCCTTAAGCTCACTAGAGAAAAAGCAATTGATGTTTATGACTATTGTGAATCAGTCGTTTATCATGTAATCCCGCTTTCACATGGTTGAACAGATTTATCTCAATCTAGGGTTGATTAGATACGAAGCGAGTGAATGATCCCAAAGAAGATGTTCTATGGAGAACTTCGCTTGTCTTAGTCATTTGGAAATAGAGGAATCAAAACTGGAATCCTCCCATGAACTGCCATTGTAATTTCAGCTACATCATCCAACTGCTAAGCATCAGAAGGGTAAAAGAATTTTGCACGGTACTTAACTCAAATTGCAATAATTTAAACATACCCACTGAGTAAAACATATATAATATATGTAATAGGCATTGGAAGAACTGAAAAAAAATTCATTGAGCATGCACTCCAATATCTGCAGAGACAGCACAAAAAGTTCATCCAAGGCAGGTAAAGACTTAAAGCACATCTTTTTGGTAACTTTAACACCCAAATTAATTAGAAACATGAAGAAATTACTTGGTATATTTTGACATGTAGTACTTACGAGCGACTTGGGACTTGCATATCGAGGGTCTTCATTATAAGACTCGCATGTCTTTCACGAGTAATTAGCGGAGATCAAGCCGAAGAAGACTGATGACATCTAAGTATATTGAAACGTGCATATATCTGTTAGTTCTGATCATACGTTGTCTTTTGCTCCGTGAATGGTTCTGTGCTGTCTCCAAAGATAAGACTTAAGGGCAACAGAGAACTCATCATTGCGATGGCCCCTTCTCCTTGGGCCGCTTGCGCTTCTTCTCGTAACTAACGCCCCTCGCTTTGGCCTGATAGTCACGGACTTCCTTCAAGTAAACCCTCAAACCTCTAGCTCCGAAAGGGTTCGCCCCGGGGTCCCCGCCGTTCTCCTCGTAGGCGGCTCGGAGCCGCCCGATGAGCGCGTCCAGGCTGCCCCACGCTTGGCGGAGCGGGCACGGGCACGGGGCAGGCGGGTTCGGGAGGCCGAAGAAGGGGCAAGTCTGGTGGTGAACCTTGGTCTTGCCAAACTGGTCCTGGTAGCGGAGGAAGTCGAAAACATGCATGCCGGTACATGCGGCGATTGGGATCGGCGGCCGGTGACTTCCCAAGTACTGGCAGAAGGTGTTCCAATCCCGGCGTTTCTGGTTCTCATAGCGGCTTAGGGTCGAAGAAGATGATGAATCTGTGGTTGGTGGTCTGGTGATGGAGTTAACTGGAATGCCCGTGTTGCTGAGTGAGTGATGATGATCGTGGTGGTGATAGATGGGATAATCTGGTTCTGGAATTGGTTCCATAACAGTGATATGTAGGAGCTTGGATCCTTTGTCTTATTTAAGAGAGAGACTAATGAAGCACTTGGCTTGTTTAAAGCAAGAGGTTATTCATTGTACTACACAGGATTTTAGGACACCTGGGTTTATACAGAAGAGGACAGTAATCCACTTGATGGAGAAGTAGACATTCCAAGTGAGCCAGAATGATCAGTGTAAGAGTGGTTGATTTAAGGGGATGCGAGAATCTCTTGCATGGTTTTGGATTGTAATGAAGAGAGGAACTTGGAGAGGGAGGAAGGGGAGAGAGAGAGAGAGAGAGAGAGAGAGAGAGAGGCGCGGCTAATTAGGGTTTTTGTGCTCCAGATGGTGAAGAATATAAGGAGGAAGTTCTTGATTGAGAAATTTAAAACCAAATGAAAAGAAGGGCGTTGTGGTATTTTCAACGGGCCTTCCGGGGTATTGTCATCTTCAGTTCAGGTGCATACCTCCCGAACTAAATACTTGCTATTCTTAACATCATGGTAACTACATGTATAAGGTCTGGGAATATCAAATGGGAAAGTAACACTATCTATATTGTCATCAACAATCATCAATCAAGCATTTAGTGGAAAAGAGATGGTCTGCTATCAGAAACTCACCAAGTAACTTTACAACAATCATTTGAGTCGATTCAATCAATCACAATAATTATCGCACCGCAAGGTAAGGCGCTTTGCCGGGGTCAATCCGAGGTCATGCCGAACTGTTTGCTTCCCTTACCGTAACTGAAAATAATTGATTAGCTTATACATAGGAATCACACAAGGCTTTGCAGGATAGTTTCCAAGTTGTATCCAACAATGTGAATGACGAAGGAAGGAAGCAGGGCATGGCAAAAAGTCAAGCATGGTTTCTGAAGTGTCGATTTGGACTGCTAGGGTTTCTTCTGTGCATAACCAATGACCATGTCCTGCTAGGATCCCCGCATCAAGCTAAGAACTGAGGCTTGTCAGAATGTTGATTTCTTGTATGATCCCGTGCCGGCTATTCTTAGAATATCATGCATAGTAATTTACCTATGTTTCACTTTATCTCAGAACCACCCATGCCTTAGTTGGTAAGAAAAGAGAACTTAAAAGAGTTCTTTTGTCCAGTGACAAAAGTATTTCTTCTCTTGGATCATGTAATGTGCCAAGCCAATTTATATAAGACCGCTTTCTCCGTGTTCTCTGGTGTTGTATATGCCATTCAAGAATGTTAGGGGTGCAAAGACCCCGCGATAAATTACATTTATGTAGTGAATATAACGAATTCTTATGGGTTGTTGTTCGAATGCTTATGTACTGTACAAACCATCGATTTATGCATCAATTTTTTCACATCTGGCATCACTCTTTACTTTGTTCTTTTGGTTTCTCAGAAGTTCTGTTGATGCATCTTGTTGAGAGCACTTTTGACAACCGGGGTTCTCTTTCTGACCTAATTGGACAGAAAGTGTAATACTAGGTTTTGATTGTCAACAGTATAATCAAACCATGAAAAGGAAGACTCGGACCCTATCCTTTCCCAAAGATTGAGGCACAGACAGCACTAAAAATGGGGGGAATATTTCAACTTTTCCACTCGAAGCAAGGAATTGAATCCCCTCATATGGAGTCTCTTTCCTTTGAATAAGGTTTCGCAAGCATTGGACTCCCAAAAAAGTAGCTGATGACCCAAACATGGTGAGTTTGCTCTGTGCCAAAAATAGTAAACATGGAGCAGAATCCAATGTACTTGTGCATACTCCATGTCCTTAGCAACTATTTATGTTAGCAAATCGAAAGACCGCTTTCCTAATTATGTTGTACTTTTCTTTAATTTCGATAGAGTTCTCTTTTTCTATGAATTGAAAGTGTCTGTTTGTTACCACGACAGTATAAATTAGCTTTTTCTACAGTTTTACTCATCCAAAACTGCATTTTCTTGTAAATATGTCAATCCTTAATATTATGGTTGGTAGAATGATATGTATAATTACAAATGACGTATAATCTTGATGATTAAGGCAATCCAATATGACGTTATTATAATATTATGAAGAGATTGAAAATGTTATCAATTGTATAATGACAAAGAAAAAGTATGTGCACTTATTAAACCTATTAAATTGGAAGTGCTGGACTCCTTTCATGTAAATCTATTGTCTTTTCTCTAGCAAAGACAGTGTCGTTAACTTTTTTTTTTTTTTTTTTCAAATTTCAACAAAAGAATGAGCAAATTAAAATTTCGAAATTCATACAATGAGGAGGGCAAATGTTATTCTCCATTCTCAGACGTTGAACTTTTCGGTAAATATGATAATGTCTGCTTCTAATATCATGACCCAAGACTTATTGGCCACTTTTCAATATCTAAAAAGAAACCTAGCGGTGACTACTTACTGACATGTAGCAGGGTAAACGCTTATAGTGTCAAAGGAATTTTTACTGCTCTTTTCTCTATCTATTGATTTAAGGGGGTGAAAAAGGAACCCTAGGGCTATGCTCTAGATAAGACTATTCTTGTCGTGAGGAGCAATATGTGACATCATCATTTAATTGAATGAACTGCATCTTCTGAAATCGATTTATCTCTTTTTATATCTTTCGAAAGTAATACTCATAGATATTTTTGTCTTCCTTCATAATAGTTCTTCATATGCCATTGCTATATGGACTTGAGGTGGTTTTTATGCGATTAAATTTGTCTAAAATATAAGTATCATACTAAATTATTCATATTTCCCTCTTGCAAGATGCCTGTAACGTTTTTCTAATTTATCTTAATTAGAGATTGCAATGAGGTCGATTTGGGAGGCCCATCCCTAATTTCAAACTCAAAATTGATCAATCATAAACAAAAATCAAGCCTGTCCCAAAATTCAAGCTAAGTTTCCAAATAGGAATCTCAAGCATATCCTGCTTAAATATACGAAAGCCTGAAACTTAATAAATTTACATTTTTTGTATATTTTGAATATAAATATTTTAGTGCTCGACAATTTGATGATTGAAAATCAATTATATTTTTGTATGATGTGTTAAGTCACCCAGATTTGGATTGAAATAGGATAGGATAAGGTGAGTCAAAAAATTTTAATATATCATATGAATTGCAAAATATAATTTCCCATTGGTGCAATCCAACATAGGATCCAAAATCTTTGAAAATCTCACTTGTTCACAAAGATGACACTTTCCAAATCTAGGGCACCATCTTGTTGGTGTAATCTTGCACAGGCGAGACTAACACCATTTTGAGCAATCACCATTATACCTCCTCCTTTGAAATCTTCCAATTGTTAGCACAAAATCTCAGATTTGAGTAGAGGACAAGATCAGATGTTGAAGCATCACGGTAAAATCAGGTAACCACCGTTCAAGACCAACATATGAATGCCCAAAACTTCGTGTGCTTTGATTTTTTTCTTCTTTTTCAAAGACAACTTTTTGAGTCGATCCACCAATTTGGGTCATTCATCAACGATAGCTGGTTCAATTCAATTGTCGGAGGACAATCGGCTAGATGTCAATGATGATTGGCATTGGTTGAGACGACGATGATTGCACAGTGGTCAGAAGTGATAGGTTGTTGTGGCAGTGGTCCTATAGGGTGTTCAGGAAGGCTGTTATGGCAATGGTCCTTGTGCAATGGCCGGCGAAGCTAGACTCCATCACTCCATTGTTGGAAGGAAATTATTATGTTTTTTTTTTTTAAGCTTTTTATCCAATCCGCATTTGTCCCACCCCTAGCCTAGATTTCTTATCCAACATTTTATTTGGGTTTATCAAGTATAGAAGGCGTCATCAAACACTAGACATGATATTTTGTTATCCTATCAAGCATCAAATTTGGACTACTAAACGTAGCCATAGGGTTTTGGGCACTTTAGAAACTCAATATATCCGAATTCTACCATTCATAATATAAGTGGGGAAATTACCAAAAAAGTCTTTAATTTGTTACATTCGTGGCAATTCACTGTTAAGCCTATCATTTGTGTTAACTTAGTCCCAAACATTTGTAAGTTTTGTCAATTGGGTCCATCTAGCCAAATTAGGCTAGAAATTACTAACATAAAACACAAGTCATCCTAAGTGGCACAACCCATGTTGATGTGAATATTTTTGTATAATTTTTTTGGTTTTTCCTTTTGTTTTTTCTATTATTTTCTTTACTCTTTTTTATTGAGGGGTTAACAAAGGTGTCAAGTCAACCCTAGCCAACCATAGACAAGAGTCGAGATGCCCTTGCCTAGCCTAGATCTGGCATGGGCCCACTAGCCCTCACCTAGTGGCCAAGAGGGTTGGGCAACAATGCTTGTCAACCTTAATTCCCAAAAAAAAAAAAAAAGTAAATAAAAAAAGAAAAAAAGTACTAAAAATTCAAAAAAAAATGTTTAGAAAATTGTCCGTGTCAATGCTTGTTGTATGATGTAGGATTGTCAGCATTTGCATCAATGATTTTCAACCTAAATTGACCAATTAGACTCAATTGACAATATATGAAAATTTATGACTAAATTGACACAAGTACAAAATGTTTAATGCTTTTTTTGGTAATTTTCCCTAATATTAGCACAAAGCGCAAAGCCTATCATGCACCTAGAAGGCAGCTTTCTATTACTAAATGGTAAGATTTTGGTTTCATTGCGCTTCGTGGCATAGGGGCTGGGAATTAATCTTGGAACCTTTTTATTCGGATTAGCGAAATCCCACTGACGGTGGATGTCTGCAGGTGGTCTCCGCTACCTAAGCACCTCTCTATTTTGTATTGCTCTAGTGACGAAAACTCTCATTCCATGAAAACAAAGAGAAGTCTTGTAAATCCCACATGATCAATTGACATGACGATATAAGAAGTTCAACTATGGCCGGTGCCTCCAGATTGGGAAGCTCGGCCAGGGCATGGCGCAAGCATTGCTCATGACCGGCGACATTGTCAATGCCGGTGGTCCATGGCCAATTAAAGAAGGACGAGACCGTAACTGAAGGAGAAAGAACAATTTTTCTTTTTTCGTTTAATTTCACGTCGGTGGTGGACACATGTCAATTCACGAGTGAAAAACAAGGCTTGAGGAGTAAGCCTTGTACAGATCCCGATCAATGATCCCACATGATCAACATCCTTGATGATTACCATGGTCGAAGCAAGAACTTGCTACCGGAATTTTGGTCTAAGTCCGTTTAAGTTCACGTTTTCAGTAAAAATTGAGCTATATGTTCACGTCAATCCTTATAGCCAAAATGTTAACACTTCTATTAGGGTTGCTTAAAATTTTTCTTTCGTCCTCAACATTGATTCACGTCATTTTCAAGTTCGCAAATGTCTCCATAGGAAGTGGCGGGTTCATATCCTATCACCTCAAACCTGCATGACAATATTTAATAGCACTCAAAAGGCAACAATAATACACACAAACCTCAATCCGTCTACCCAAGTGGAACAGACATTTTCAAAATTGGTTCTTTTCTGAGGCCAAATACCAGATCAAATCAACATGTGATTTCGGTTCAGATCTGGCTGAAACCTACCAATATGTACTCTTGCTTCTACGAACTCAGAATACAAAAGTATGCTCACTCGGAAAAAATGAAGCATTCTAGTTCAGGAAGGAAGGAAAAAAAAACCGAGCAGAGCTCAAAATACAGGGTAGGTCCAAGTTGCCTATTTCAGCTCGGGTTGCTTTGTGTATTTCACATAGCCCTTAATGTCCCAGGTCCTACCAAATAAGCTGCATATAAATGTTCTCTCGCATTTTCCCTTGATGAGACTTCAAAGCAGTCCATTACATTATTTCTGACTTCAACAAGCGATGATCTAACTCCTTATGTAAATTTAACATTCTGTTACAAGTGTACTACCCTTACGTCACCGCAACTAGTGTCCACAAGACCCGTTTTAGTGATGAGATGCAAAATTCAAAGTTAAAAAAAGAAAAGAAATAACACCTGACATGGCAAAATTTGACACCCAAGTCGACCTATAAGTGAAACTCTCACCAAAGTTCGTCTGTCATCTATAAAATGATGCCATTATAAAGAGAAAGATTGCCGTTGAAGTGGTCACTATAAGTTCCTGCACATGCATACATTGTCATCAGATAGCAAAATCAGAGACTTGGGACCATGTAGAAACAAAGATGGGCATGATGAACATGAAATTAATTGCGGAAAGCAATAGATGTGTATTCATTCATCAGAAAGGGAGCAGAATGTAGCAGCAGAGCACTTGCATTTATTTGTTGATATAGCATCTCAGTGAAGGATGTTCATCCAATGAACATAAGACATGCTGGACCTTATACTGTAGTTAACAGATCTAATGTGAGTCAAACTGGGAATCAATTGTACGGTGAAACCATGCTCCACGTAGCCAAAGAAAGATGCATCATAAGGTCCATCACAATTATTGTCAGGGAAAAGCAAAGAAAACAGTACCTGGTTATTATAAAGAAAAGCAGGTATATAACTGCCTACGAATTCTATCAAGTTCAGAAGACCAGTATATGCCTGCAAACACGCAATGCAAAGCCATTAGTGAAACTGAGTTGTTAGATTGCAGAACAAAGACTATTGTGAATGCTAGAGCAAACAAAAAGATAACTTCTAGAAAGATGATCTATGATCAATAACTAAGTGGTTGGGGACCCAATAATGTTACTATTATCTGTCTTAACTAGGTAAGGCAGAGAGGGGTTAAACAGGTGAACCCTTCGATTAGTGCCTCAGCAGGAGTCGCCTTTTCCAACTGGTCCCACTGTTGGTCTCGTGACAGATTCATTCTCAAAGATATTATCAAGAACGGAGAGACATCACTAACATTCACACCTTCATATAAGTCCATATTATTTATAGTAAAAAAATTACTTCGCCAATCTTTGAAGGTGTATGTCGTCTAGAAGAATCAAAGGCACAGGAATCAAATGATCATACCACAATCATCTACTCCAATTGAATATATGTGAAATTTGACCTTGCTAAATTTCCTGCTTGTCAGCAGAGCAGACTCAGCCATAGCATTCAAGTTTGCCTTTGTTCCAGGATATTATGCTATAATACTCGGTGCCGTGGTTATTGCCCAAAAATTTCTTACCAATCATCCAGGGGTGATGACTAAATGTCTCAACATGTCAGAAATCTCTAATAAGTCAACATGCAAAGTTTGTCGCTTTTTTAAGTGCCTTTTTCTCTATATTAAGGTGAAAAGTTCTTCCTTTGAAGTGGCTAACCAAATGCCAACTACGGCACGTAATAATCTATCCTTTGGGGCATATGATGAAGTTAGAAAGGAGATAAACATGAAATACACCAGAAAAGACATCATACCAGAGAAGAAAATGCGATGCAGCCAAAAACTAATGCAAGAGACCTAAGCAACCGTTTTCCCATTCGCATCCCTCTCCCTGGATCCTCCTCACCTTCTTCCTGCAGTTAATATCAATTCAACTGTCTGAGTATCTGCGGCAATAACTTCAGATGGTCCTTCTAACAATGCTAATTTGTGAGAAGATATTCAGAGATCAAAACAAGTACGCATATACAACTAAAAGAATAATCAAATATGCAATGCAGCTGACTTAGATGAAGGACAGAAAAGGAGGAAAGGACAGATCCAAGCTTCACATAGAAACTTACCGTAAAGGTTGGTGATACAGGCGGTTCAAATGATTTCAACTTCTCAAAGATCCGGTACACAAATGCAAATGTTAAAAATTGTAATGGTTTATATTCAGCATTGCGCTTGATTAAAATCCAAGCTGTCTGCAGAAAATCAAGTTGCTAATTCAAATTAGATAAATGAAGAATATCAGTATAGCAAAGAGCAGCCTCCAAGAAGAAAAATCAAATCTGAAGTCAAAACAAATGTCTCAAATGCCTTTAACAAGAAAATCATGCCTTCCCTAATGCATCTATAAAGTATGGCTATGGCCATGTGTCATGGAGAGTGTCTTATAAATAAGTTGAAAGGTTATCTCATTGTAACCTCTAAGTGTTTTAAAGAAATATTGGGCATTTTCCCCACTCATTTCTTACAAAAGGAACTGCTCCAGAAAGATATAATCATCTCCTATAACACACTGAACTGAAGACACAACAGCCAAAAGGGCACTTACAAAGACAGCAGATATTGCCATGTTGATGCGCATGTCTTGTACACTGGACTTGGTGAACCTGGAAGAAAGGGAGGGGAAACAAGAAGAAGCCAATGTAATACCAATGGCAAGGTGCAATCAGAAGAAATTCAATAAGCGATGGTGGTTCAACCAAAAAAAAAAGAAGCCAGAAACATATACTAAAGGAAATATGTTTGATGTAGACTAATTATTAGGTGGCAAGCAATCGAGTCTTTAAACTTCCAAAATCAAGTCTTTGTTAAAACCTTGACAGGAAATATAGTTGCAGGGCCATGTAAGATATTGGCCATCTTTAATTAACGGAGTTGACATAAGGACTTGACTGAACTTTTCAAATCTTTAGAACTCAATCGTGCATCGAGAAGTTCTATAACTCAATTGCACGCAGTGCAGAACATTAGCTTTAAAGCTTCTAGTGCTGTTATCTAGTTCAATTACAATTATAAAGTCCATCGATAATGTATTCCTCACAGGAAAATGCATGATGGAATGATGAACACAAACCTCGGTCCCCATGGTACAATGGGTTGCTTATCAGCATATTTGATATCCTTAGAGACCTATAAGGAGCAATTGAGCAAAACAGAGTCAAATATTCTCTCTTTTCAGGCCAAGTATTTTAAACATACAGAGAACATACAACTCATGCACAATGGGAATTGTACCTTGAAAGAACCAAATGTGACACCCTTTTTCCTGTTGCTTAATTGTGCCATCATCACTTTGTCATATGCTTTTTCCAGCTGAAACATTATTAATGCCCAATAACCAAACCTATAATGAGTAAATTAATATGATTTCATTGCAACCCAATATAAAAATTGAGACATACTTGGGAGGCAGCTGCTTCATCACCTCTTCTCTCTGCATCCTTTCGTTTCTTTGTATATGCTGCTTTAATCATGTCAAATCCCTCAATTGGACTAACGCCCAAAACCTGAATCAAGAACAAGGAATTAGACATTTCCATATAAAGATGAGCACAATGCTAAATGTACCATAAGTCCTAAACCTAGTCCTAAAAGTTTTAAATAACCAAAGTGCAGTCAAATCTCAAAACTTTCGAATGGTGCAACCAAGTCCTTCCGTTAGTTTCATTTGTTTCAAGTGAAAAAAAAAAAATCAATGTGGCTTTTTTCATCGTTTTTTTCTTTTTATTAAGGTCTGCCCACCTTCCCTCTGATTGAGGTCGAGCATCATATCCATCTCTGATGATAGGTCGTTAACCAGAGATGGAACACTAAAATGATGACCATGGAAGGCTCTGGAGTAGAAGACTGGTTTCGAAACCCAGAGCAAAGGCTAAAGTCTGAGATTTGTGATACAAAATGCAGTTCAGGGGGGAAACCGAGCCTACAGCTGCGAATTTACGTAAATGGACGAAATTTCAAGAATAGAGTATGGCTCTGACAGATTCAGGAACAACGAACAAACGATGCAAGAGAAAGAAACAAAGAACAGAGAAAGAGAAGCGCGGGTGGGGGCAGCATCGCGCACCTGGTTCTATACAGCGTTTAAGTTTTTAAGTAAAAAAACAGAAAGCACTTCAATTGTACTGAATTCACCACATTTACAGTGACCACTGGCACTGGAGCTTGCGAGCATGGTAGAATCAGATCAAAAGCTAGACACTTGAAATGATATCGAGATCAGAAGCATATGTGATCCCACCTACTAAAACCCTCAACAGTTCAAAGGCCCTATTGCAAATACCATTCACAGCCCATTTTTCCTCAAACCAGCAAAAGCTAGCGACAAGCGAAACTTCAAAAGACAGCGCCATAACCTCGTAAGGGTTGAAGTCCGCGTTGGGGTTCGAGCTCCCCGGAGCTGCCGACGAGGAAGCGGCGCAGACCACTCCGATTCTCCACGGAACCGTCCTGGCGAACCTCCGCGAGGGCTGAACGGCGGCGACCTTGCTGCCCCACCCACCCAACACAAGAGAAAGTTTTATCAGAGGCGGGAAGAGAACCAATCGTCACTGCAATCGGAACCCGAAAAAGAAGGCTTTGCTCACCAGTGGCGTCTCGAAGGAAGACGCAGGCTTGGGGTGATGGCGAACGTCGCCATGGAAGTCGCCATTTCCTCGCGGGCGGAAACGGAAGACGACGACGGTGGCGACGGTGGCTGTGCTGGTGGTGGGTTTTGAACTGCGGAAGAAGATGATGAGCAAGACGCTGATCAGAAACTAAAGAGAGTTGTTGGCTTGTGAATGGGCTTTCTTTTGGGCTTGGGCTTAATGTGACTTTATTCTTGGGCTTGCAGAAATAGCCCGTCATATGCATTATTGTTTGTTGTCACCCATAGGTATCCTTTTTCAAAATAAAATAAAAAAAATCCATGTGAGGGTGTCCGACATTGGCCAGCTATATATCATCCGAAAGTGAATGTTAAATTTAGGACGGCAGATTCGACTCGTGCACTATCTAACAATTGGCCAAGCCTGTCACTCCTATCTTACCACGATGCAAATACAGAGTTGATAACGATGATACATCTAAATATATGACATGCATAATCAAATGGTTACTTCAAGCGAATCCAAAAAAGAAGGCTTTGCTCGCCTATGGCATCCTGAAGGAAGACAAGGGCCTGGGGTGATGATGAAAGTCGCCGGGGAAGTCACAATTTCCTCGCAGGCAGGCGGAAACGGAAGACAACGATGATGGTGGTGGTGGTGGGTTTTGAACTAGGGAAGAAGATGATGAAGTAACTGGTCAGATACTAAGGAGGGTTGTTGGCTTGGGCTCGGTCTTGGGCTCGGTCTTGGGCTTGGGATTGGACTTGGGCTTAATGTTTCTTAACTTCTTTTTTGGGCCTACTTTGGGCTTGAAGAAATAGCCCGTTAAATACATTTTTTTGTTTGCTGTCATCTAGGTATCCCTTTTTCATTTTTTTTTTCCTTTTTTAAATCCATGTGAGGGTGTCTGACATTGGCCAACTATATATCATCCGTAGGTGAATGTTCAATTTAGAGCGGCAAATACGACTCGTGCACCATTGCCAATTGGGCGAGCCCGTCACTCCTATCTCACTACGATGCAAATGAAAAGTTGATACCGACAATACATTTGAATAAATGGCATGCATAATCACTATTTGAGATTTGTCATGTGGAAAAAAAAATATATAATTATCTTTTTCATTGATTGCTATAGACATTTTATTATATTATTGTTATCTATGACTAATAAATGAGAAATCAAGATTACTTTTTCAATGAGCTAGTTTAGCTTTATTGCTTATTATACCTGATCGAGTACCTAAGCTCTTGTTTTATCCAAAGGAGTACCTCCATTTTTTCAAATTTGGCTTGATGTAGGACCTTCATTAATATTGGAAACGGAAAATGACTGGGAAAGACATATTGGACAGTTGAAGTCATCCAACTTGGCACTTTCTCTCTCCCCTCAGCGAGTCACATGAACGAATTATGTTAGCAAACTCTGCTATACACAATAGTACTTATCACGTTATTTTCATACATGTCAAATATGCACGAGGATAATACGTACCTATCAGAAGAAAATTGATTGAATAATGTTTACAAAAAAGTTCATGTAAAGCTTGGTGGGTTTTTTATCCCTATGGTCATGTGGTATAAAAAAGAAAACTGGTGTAGAAACGTAACATCCAAGTATTATTTTGGCAACAACAAATAATTTGGATGTGTTTGGGAAAGGGAGACAAAAATACAGGCAAGGCCCTTATACAAATAGGACAGGGAAGCCCACTGGGGTTCTGGGGTTCGCCTTCAACATGATATTATCAGCTTTGGCCATGGCTCACTTGCATTTGCATGAATCACATTATATGGTTCGAGGTTGAGCAAGACTTATCTTTTAGTACAACGATCTAGAATTAGATGATGTGTGATCAAAGATATATCTAAATCCCAACATCCCACAGTGGTTCCTATATGTAACTAAAGGCAGCCCATAGAATCTTTGTCGATATGATATTATCTGCTCTAGTCGCAACTCAGCTGCATCTAAAGGGTTGTGAATCCCATTGTTCTATTTTAAGGTTGCGTGAGATTTGTCTGTCCAGATTTTGAGTAATATGGATCAGAGACGACATAACTAAAGCTCAAAATCTGTACCTTGTTCTAATACAACTGGATGCAACTGACCTAGGCTGATCGTCAACATAATATAGCTCGCGCTAGTTGCAGCTCAACCATAACCTCATGGCTGTAAAATACGTTTTGCTAGTTTGAGGTTGCACACCAATGATTTACCGGGGCAACAATCCAGTCTTGGGCAATATGGGATCGGAGTCAACTTATCTAAAATCCAACATGCCCCACCCTCATTTTCAAACCGCAAAAGGCAGCCCACACGAGCTTGAAGTTAGAGATATTTAATTTCTTTATTCTATACTAACGTGATGGTCTTGCTCAATCCTAAAACTTTATCCTATATGCTTTTCTTATATCATCTACTAAATTAGATGTATTACAAATGAATAAGGGAAAAGTACCAAAAAAGTTCTAAACCTATTGCATTGGTACCAATTCAGTTCTAAACTTTTCAATTTGATCAATTTAATCCTAAACCTTTTAATATCGGTACCAATTCAATCCATCTGGCCAATTTTGGCCTGCCAGTGCTGATGTGGACGTCGACCGGTGGCCGAACGTTGACGTGGCAATTTTTATGATTTTTTTTATTAATTTTTTCGAATTTTTTTATTAATTTTTTTATTACTTTTTCTCTTTTTTTTTTTCTTTTTCCTTTTCTTTTCCGGCGGTGGCCAGGGAGCCTCCGGTGAGGTTCGCCAGCCACTAGGCAAGGGCACGAAGCCCTCACTTGGCCGGGCGAGGGTCGCGGCCCTCGCTCGGCCTCTCCTAGGGCCGCCGATGACGCCATGGCGACCATCGCTAGGGCCTCGCCAACGATAGGCAAGGCCGCCTTCGCCCACGACAAGGCCAAGACGAGGTTGGCCTCGCCTAGATCTGGGCAAAGCCGCCTCGCTGGCGACCCTGGGAGAGGCCGGGCGAGGGCCGCAACCCTCCCCAGCCGGCCACCGCCCCGAAAGAAAAGGAAAAAGGAAAAAAAAAAAAAAAAAAATTAATAAAAAATCGAAAAAAAAAAAAATCATAAAAAATCATAAAAATTGTCACGTCGACGTCCACGTC
This sequence comes from Eucalyptus tenuipes, assembly GCA_014182365.1. NCBI lineage: Eukaryota > Viridiplantae > Streptophyta > Magnoliopsida > Myrtales > Myrtaceae > Eucalyptus > Eucalyptus tenuipes. The sequence goes on along the minus strand of CM024538.1, from coordinate 20,807,025 downwards.
GGCCGGCCAAAATTGGCCGGATGGACTGAATTGGTACCAATATTAAAAGGTTTATGACTAAATTGGTCCAATTGAAAAGTTTAGAATTAAATTGGTACCAATGCAATAGATTTAGGACTTTTTTGGTACTTTTCCCAAACATCCTTTTGGAAATGTAAAGACGTCTTAAAGTTTGATGGCCAAACATGGTATATGCAAAGCATGAGTCTCTTCGGGAAGGAAAGGGAGTGGATGTTGGTGGAGTGAAGAATGTTATCTTTTAGCCTTGTTTCAACACACCAAACTAGTTCGATTTGGATAATTAAAACGGAAAGTTGGATTATTTAACTACGGTTGTCTTTATCTTTTCGGACTTAGAACCCCCAGTGCAATGCTTCAAGTCCACTTGGGGCAGCGGCAAAGAGCCGGACGGATCAGGCACAGAATCTTGCCTTTTAAAAAGTTACTTAAAAAGCTATGCATCACGTCGAAGGCGTTATTTAATTGGACTACTTAGCTATAAGTCAAAATTAAAATCTTACAGCATGCCCAAGAAAGAGATTTGGGTCATAATGGGCTTGAGCTTGACTTCGGCAGTTTCCTTTTTTTTTTTATTCTTTTTTAAAAATGGATGCCTTTATTAGCTAGAAAGATTTATTTAATTTGTAGAAGAAACTTAATTTTAGGAAGAGGATTAGAACGTCGCTCTCTTAAGTCAATTGATGTAAGTTAATCGCGTCCTTTACCTCACACATACACACACATATAGATATATTAAAATTAGAGATTTCGAGGTTAGTTATACAAAATTCACCATTAAAATCATTCGTGGAGTAACAATAGATTTTTAGCCATTTTTCATGCACACGTATTGTGTTCAAACCTTTTTAAAATTTTTATCATGATAAAAATGTAAGTCATCGCACATATTGAGAGATGGTGTTTAAATATAAAACATAATTACATATGAATTCAATAATAAACTCCTCGCTAGTTTTCAACAAGGTGAATGATGGAACGAGAACATGCAAATAGTTTCTATGTGGCTAATGGGAAATTAGGGAGATAAGCATGATTATCTAAAAGGGCCATAACACACGTTACGGCATGAAGCAAACCAGACAACTTAATTTTCAATAGTAGAGAACTTCTTTTTCCCTCTCTTTTATGAGTAATCATGTTTGTTTTACTAAAAAAATTTTAGGGACACCTTTATGATTAGTCAATTCAATTGCGAAAAGCAGAGACAAAAAAAGGTGCTTGCCACTACAAATATGCAGCAACCAAGGTGGACAAGGAGTGTGCACAACATTGACCTTAGCAATCCTGTACTGCTAGTTTAAAAACTTGCACTAAAATGGATTTGTTAAATAATCTCATAAATTCTAATCGAGTATTAATTACATTGTGATACTCAGGCAAAGGCATTTTGCTTGTTTAGACCTTCATCGGAGTTTCTCATTCTCTCTTGACAAGCACTTCGCTGCCTCCCCATCCCACATGTATCAGGCAATGAATAAGCCAACATAGCAAAAACACAGATTTCGCCATGATTTAGATCTTCCTTTTGATTTATTTCAAGTACTTGAGAGTATACTAATGAACTTTGGACAAGCATATAAGTATTCACATACAAACTAACTCGACACGAGTTGCGTACATAAAGTTCAGGAAAAATGCCCTTAACTTAGTTTTTCGTTGCCGCTGAAAGGACATTAAGAGTGACTGTAAATAAGAACACGTAAAAAAAACAATGTCGGGGTCCTCGTGATTTTCCCTTGAATTTTGTATGCGAATTGTTTGTAGGCAAAACAATAGAAAAAAATAATTAGTTCAGCTATATTTTTAATAGGCCGAGGAAGCGCTCTGTAATTAATTACGTGAACTTAATACCCGTGAATACATTCCACTAACATGGTCAACATACGATAATGGATGACGCATTCCGCATCCTTTCCTTTGAGTAGACAGCATTTTCAACATTAAAAACGAGAAAAAAGAAAGGAAGGAAGATGTCATTTGTACATTCCACATTTGACAGGTTAGCTAGTACCATATTTCCAAAGATGAGTGGATAGTATTGGACCGGCGGCTGGACGTGATTTTCTCTCTGCCGACGCCCGTAAATATTGACCACCGAAAAAGATAAAGGTTGGACTGCACTTATTAGCGGGACAGAAGCAACCGAGAAGGATGATGAAAGTGAGACTGCGGGAGTGCAGCGAAACTAGAAAATGAACATCAATCGAAAAGAAAACCATTCAAAAATATGCACGTGCCTAAATAATGCACTCACTCCTTTTTTTTGCTTTCAATTCTACAGTCAAAACACATTTCCTAGAAGCCACTTTATGTATGCACAGAGAGAGAGAGAGAGAGTTGAGTTTTTTGTCTATGAAAAACCATGGATTTTTCATGGTAAAGCCTTTAGCATATACAAAGAGCCACATGGTGGTATACTGTGGAAGACAAGCTAGAGAGAGCTTGGATCATATTGAGGACTAGTCTCCTCGAATATAGAGGAGAGAGAGAGAGAGAGAGAGAGAGATGGCGAGGACACCATGCTGTGAGAAGATGGGGATGAAGAAAGGGCCGTGGACTCCAGAGGAAGACCAGATCCTGATCTCTCACATCCGCCAGTTTGGTCATGCAAACTGGCGTGCACTTCCTAGACAAGCAGGTACTTCTCGTTCATTTACTCATAAACTTGCGAAGAAAAACGAACAAAAGATTTCGCGGTGTGCGATGCAGTATATAGAATTGTTAAGAAAGCTTTATATACCTACCGCAGGTCTGTTAAGATGTGGGAAGAGTTGCAGACTCCGGTGGATAAACTACTTGCGACCCGACGTGAAGCGAGGGAACTTCACCGACGACGAAAGAGACACCATCATCCAACTTCATCAAGTTCTGGGCAACAGGTAATTGCATGTCTGGGGAAATAGTATAGTTTAAATCTTTGTGGTCCGATAGTATGTTCTTCCTCTGCATGGCATTATTCTTGAAAACTATATTGAAAATGGTACAGATTCTAAGTTACAATACGAAATGAAGCTTCGTAATTTAACGGAAGAACGGTCAGTGAGTCGTGCTATTTTAGTTTAGTAATCTCTACCGAGTGAATGTAAGGGATTGCTAACCAAACAAACCCACTTCACAACTGGAAACGCATTCTTATTATAGAAAGAAATGCTTACACATCTTTTAATCCGAAATGGCTAAGGAGAGGCAATGTTCTTTTCTTTAGAAACAGATCCGATGGAGACGGGATAGGGTCTATAGCTCAGAGAGTTAAAGCACCTGGCTATGAACCACGGCTTTAGGAACTCAATTCTCTTATCTTGGTAATATCCTTTGATAACGAGGTAGAAACCTTAATCCCAACAGATGCAGCTTTTAACATCTTGTGAAATCCGGTATGTTCAGTCCTATTTCTATATGCCTTAATTGGCATCCCAATAGAATATTTAGTAAATTAAAAAGGAGATCAAATATCGATAAATTACTCAAATAAGAGTTAGTAACCCAAAACTAGTTGGTAAATTAATTGCAAACAATGAATTTTCTTCTTCTTTTTTAATGTTGATTGGGCACTTGTTGATCTTCGTTTTACTAGTAAATATTTCGATACATATTAACACGTTTTGAAATTTACCGGTATGGGAAAATATCTGTATTTTTTGGACAAAAACAATAGATTCTACCTATGTTTGGTCCATCCTAAAGTTCATATTTCTCAATATCTTCTCCTTTTTTGTTGGAATTCCAGATGGTCGGCCATAGCCTCGAGATTGCCGGGGCGAACGGACAATGAAATAAAGAACTTCTGGCACACCCACCTGAAGAAACGGGTGCCACACAGCCTCCCCAACTCAACTCCCTTCACCATAAACCCTACTCATTGCACCACCCTCGATCCCTCATTCCAGAATCCGACCTCCGTGCCGCCGACGCAGAAGTTTCAAGAACCACTGATAACGTCGGAGTCGGAGTCGGGCCCCTCGATAGCAGTTCAAGCGAACATCGAAAGCAGCTCGCAAGCCGTGCCGTCTTCTCGTGCTGCCCAGAAGCTCGCAAAGACGAAAAAGGATCTCATCGCGGGTTCAGCCCCGGCTTTTCCGATGGCGGCGGGCTCACAGTGCGGCGGGCAGGGAGTTCTGAGCACGAAGGGAGACAAGGACATGGAGTTCTGGTACAGTCTTCTGGTGAGAGCAGGAGATGGACATCATCAGCTGGGGAACGCCGCCGGGACGCTATAGAAAAGAAGCGATGGGAGTTCAAGAATGACCAGCACCTTATCTTTTTTATGGTCATGTGGGAGAAGTGTTTTGGACTGTGGTGTGGAACAAAAGTGATCTATTTTTCTATCTTCCTATCGACTTTATTTACCATAGTCTTTCAGAAACCGCACAGATTCAGCTTGGCATCAACGTCAAACGAGTGACTTTTTAGACGTGATTGTATTGGTATATTGTTGATTTGACTTTTAGGAAAGGAAAAGAAAAATTCTAACTTGAATACTTTAGAAAGGAAAGAGATTTGTTGGGAAAAAAACAGAGAAATTAAAAGCTAAAAAAAGCCTTGAAAAAGCTTTTAAGAAAGAAGAAACCCGAAAATTGTTCACGGTGGGACTCAAATCCATAAACTTTTAATGCTGCATATCTTTCGGGACCAAGACCATTCATCATGACTTCTGCTCGTTACATGTCTTGATTTACGGCTGTCCAAATAGCATTTCCTGTTGCAATTTGAGCAACAGATGGTGTCCTACTTCTTGTACCATTAAATCCACGAGTACCGGCAGAAGACCAAGAAATTACCCAGCCCTGTAACTTTGTAGACATTTGATTGGAGAAAAACATCAAAAAAATCATAAATCTTTTTTATTTATACCAATTTAGTTCTAAACATTTTATTAGTATTAATTTAGTGATAAACCTTTTGATTTAATGTCAATTCAGTCATTTCGACCAATTTTGGCTAGATTTTGCTAATTGGGTGCCGATTGGCTAATGTGGCACGGCTAGTGTTGATGAGGACAACTTTTAATAATATTTTAATATTTTTAAATTTTTTATTTTTTATTTTTTATTTTCCTTTTCTTTTTTCTTTTTTCATTTTGCCTTCCCCTCCTCCTTTCTCCAGCCAGTCGCTAGACCTTAGCAACCGGCCAAAGAGGTTGAGGTTGACCTCGCCACCTTCTAGCAAGCCTCGCCAATGCTAGCCTCCCCAACCATTGGCGAGGCTTGAGCCCTCACCAAAGGTCGTGAGGTAGTGTGTGCGAGGGCTCAAGCCCTTGCCAATGGCCAGGCGAGGCTCGATCTGGCGAGGTCAAGCCTCACTTGTGGCCAACAAGATGGTGTCCTACTTCTTGTACCATTAAATCCATGAGTACCGGCGGAAGACCAAGAAATTACCCGGCCCTATAACTTTGCAGACATTTGATTGGAGAAAAACGTCAAAAAAATCATAAATCTTTTTTATTTATACCAATTTAGTTCTAAACATTTTATTAGTATCAATTTAGTCATAAACCTTTTGATTTAATGTCAATTCAGTCATTGCGACCAATTTTGGCTAGATTTTGCTAATTGGGCGCCGATTGACTAATGTGGCATGGCTAGTGTTGATGTGGACAACTTTTAATAATATTTTCATATTTTTAAAATTTTTCTTTTTTCTTTTCCTTTTCTTTTTTCTTTTTTCTTTTTTTCTTTTTGCCTTCCCCTCCTCCTTTCTCCAGCCAGTCACCAGACCTTGGCAACCGGCCAAAGAGGTTGAGGTCGACCTCGCCACCTTCTAGCAAGCCTCCCCAACCATTGTCGAGGCTTGAGCCCTCACCAAAGGTTGTGAGGTAGCGCGTGCGAGAGCTCAAGCCCTTGCCAATGGCCAAGCGAGGCTCGATCTGGTGAGGTCAAGCCTCACCCATGACCAACAAGGGTGAGCCTCGCCAGCCCAGCATGAGGCCGCCCTTGCGGCCTAGGCGGCCTCGAGCTAGCCTCACCCATGGTTGATGAGGGCAAGCCTCGCCACCCAACATGAGCAACCTCCGTAGTCTCTAGCAAGGGCTCGACCCTCATCGAGTGCCGCCTTTGACTTGTGGTGGGGGGGGGGAGGGAAGGAGAAGAAAATAGAAAAAGAAAAAATAAAATCAAAATCAAAACTGCGTCAGCAGACTGACGCCTAGTCAACAAAATCCACTCAAAAGTAGGCTAAAAGAACTGAATTGGCAACAAGTGAAAATATTTAGAACTAAATTGACATCAATAAAAGGTTTATGTTAAATTGGCATCAATAAATGATTTAAGACTTTTTTCACACTATTCCCCATTTGATTGCATTGGTATATTATTGATTTGATTTCCAAGAAAGAATAAAAAAATCTAACTTGAATTCTTCTTAAAGGAAATTGATTTGTTGGGGAAAAAAAAAGTTTGAAATAAATGGAGAAATTAAAAGACAAAAAACCAAAAACCTTAAAGTAGCTTTAAAGAAAAGCACGAAGCGGAAATCGTTCACGGTGGGACTCGAACCCACAATCTCCCGCTCCGGAGGCGAGCGCCTTATCCATTAGGCCACGCGAACATGTTGTTTCCACGAGGCTCAACGTTAAATTCTTATACAATATTACAGTTTCCTTACACATTCTCTTTGTTATCAGGTGAAGGAATGAATAATCAATGCAATGCAATGCGCATTGTTTGAGGAGTGAAGCGACATTTCCGCCATTAAGGAGGCAATTTCTTTGTATTGACCATAGCCGACATGAAACAATAAATGAAATAAGATTTTGATAACAAATATCTCTGGTGTAATTGTTAAATAATCATCTAAAAATGTCTACAACTTTCAATACATAGTCTCTCTTTTATTTATTTATGTGTAACCGATATATTAGATATCAAAATTTTGCCTTATTAAGATTGGTGAACCAAAGTCTCGATGCATTTATAATAATGCCCTGATAAAATTAAAAACGAGATGCAAATGTCACGGTCCAAAGGAGAGCCCGATCCAAGAGGGTTTTGAACGACGGCTGTGACACATCAGTGGATCAAGCGACCTTCGGCTTGTATCCCCGAGTCCTAGAGTCTTCTAGAATAATCCTAGGGGCGGGCGATACGGTAATTGTATACGTATGTATTAAATGCAGGTAGTTAGTAGTTAAGGAGATGCGATCTCCACCATTAGATCAAGAAGAGATCTACAGATACGGTTTGCCTTGTATTTGTATATATAGAGTTCTCCTCCCCCTCATTGTACTCATCTCATTCACAATTAATACAATCCAGAGCTTCTTTCTCTCTCTAAAGATCCCGTGACGCAAACATCATTTTATTATTTTTCTCGATTTAACTGAGAAAAGCATATATACACCACATGACAAAATAGAAAAGCAATTATCATAAAAGGAAATCCAAAAAGGCCTAATTGCAACACCACAAAAAAGCATAAAAATTGAAAAGGAGGAATATATATATATATATTGGATCCACATGACAAAATAGAAAAGCAATTATCATAAAAGGATATCCAAAAAGGCCCAACTGCAACACCACAGGGATTTAGGTTTATGAAATGTTTAAGCAACTGTACTTAATCCATCGCGATAATAACAGTCTGTTTAAGCAATAAAAATAAATAAAAGATAGTTAAAAATTATTTATAGAGTCCACTTGTAATACATAATACACTATTACTCTTACAGTAGTCTAAAAACTATTAATGCTTGCTAACAAAGCCCAGCTTGAGATTTCTCTGGTAATTTTTCCCAACATAATATGCACATCACAAAATAAGAAAGTAAATCATGTCAAATGAAAATTCAAAAAAATCCAAAATCAACGCTAAAAGGACAATATCAAGGGCTCTAAGAAAAAAAAAAAAGGAAACATGCGAGTATATGGTAAAATGCACATCACAAAATAAGAAAGTAAATCATGTCAAATGAAAATTCAAAAAAGATCCAAAATCAACGGTACAGATCCAAAATCAACGCAGGACAATATCAAGGGCTCTAAGAAAAAAAAGGAAACGTGCAAGTATATGGTAAAATTGCAATTCAATATAAACTTCGCATTTAAGTGTCTATCGTCCACTATAAATTTAGCCAAACCTTCCCTCCACTTCTGTCGTAGATAATTCAAGCACACTGGCAACTCCGGATATGGAATCACTTTCAAGGCTTCAAACGATACTGATCATCTCCATCTTTCTGTTGCTGCAACCAGGTTGCGAGGTGTCGTCCCAAAGCCCCCTATCCTTGGTCAAGATCACTAATGGCTTGGGCAATAACAATAACCTGACGCTCCGTTGCGCATCCCTGGCGAAGAACATCGACTTTGGGAACCAATTTCTCCTGCCCAATCAGTTTTTCTCTTTCCTGTTTACACCGCGCGCCGGGGAAAACACTGTATATAACTGCAGCTTTGCATGGCCAGGCAATTTTCATAATTATGATATATACGTGCAGACGAGGGACGCGGACTGTTGAGAATGTTTTTGGCTTGTACAAGCCCTGGGTCCATGCAGACTTGATAACAATTCCCAGGTATATACAATCTGCGATCAATGGAGTAGCTAGTGCGGGGCATCCGTCACCTTGATGTTCTCGGCTATGTAAAATAATCCGATTGAAATAAAATGACTTCTTTTTTTTTTCTCTCCCGTTTTGTGTTAGATACTGGATGCGCTCTTCATTTTAGGTATGTTTGATCTGTAGATAAATATTCACGTGTGATGATAGGAAGCGTAAACTAGAGACTCACAAGCAATAAAATAGTTACCGAGCACGACCAGTTCTTCTCATCACACGGGGCTAGCCATTTTAGCACGAACAATTTGTGAAAATCACCAAAAAAAGTTATAAATATATTGTGCTTTCGCTAATCCAATTATAAATCTATCAATTAAGTTTTAAACATTTTCATCTTTTATGAATTGAGTCTATCCAATCAATTTTTATCAGAAATTGCTTATGTAAATACTAGCCATTTTACGTGACAACGTCGACGCCGACATTGATAAACTTTTTTTTTTTCAATTTTTTCGAATTATTTATTTATTCATTTTCCTTTTGTTTTTCCTTTTCTTTTTTTTCCATCTTTTCTTCTTTCTTTTTTTTTTTTTTTTTTGTGTAGCCGATGAGGGTCATCGGACCAGCAGCTGGGTGACGACCACAGGGCAAGGGTCATAGCCCTCTCTCTAAGGCCGATGAGGGTTGAGGGAAAAGAAAAGAAAAAAATTTCACATCAGCACTAGTCATGCTACCTAAGATGGTCGATGCCCGTCAGCAATTTTCGCCCAAAATTGGCCAAATGAACTTAATTGGCATAATTATAGGATACGACTCAATTGACAAAAGTGCGATATAATTTTCTCCAAAAGGCTCAGTCCTAAGATGACAAGAATCTTCCTTCCTTCTTTTCCTCTTATACGAGATTCTGCCTTCGTTAAAGACAACAGGATGGTAATGGGATCTTCATCGCCAATAAGATGTATGTTCGCTTGAAACGAACTAGAATGGGCGTCAAAATGCAGAATGAAAAACACTATATTCCTATACCTTTCGTTAAAATGACAGGAAGTCAAAATTGTTAGACCTAAATAAGAGAAAAAACTGTAATCTCAAGGGGTGATTAATTGACAATTTGTTAACGAGTGCCCCTAGCACATTGGTCAAATAATCCCTTAAGAAATTCTGGAATTTTCAATCCATTGTATATTTCGTGTTATGTACAATGAATTTATTGGATATGGAAATAATTCCTTATTAAGCATGATTGACTAGTGCCCAAGACACTCATGAAAAAGACCTCATAAAATAAAGAAGAAAGGCAAACCTTATGTTATCATTTTAATTAATGTATCAAAGAAAAATAAAAATTGAAAAGGTTGGGTTAAACAAATATCAGTTCCATGTGACAAAATGAGAAAGAAATTATGTTAGCAATATTGTGATATTTAGATATCTCTTAGAGATATTTAGGATGTTTTCTCTAATTTGTATATATATTTCAATTAGGCATATCTGATTTGATTTTCTCTAATTTCCTTTATGTAAGCCTATAATTAGGCTCTCCATGCACTCTTTTGTATATATCAAAATATACCAAAATTCCCCAATTCTATTTTCTACTTCATATTTAACTATTTCAAATTAAAATTCAAAAAACCAAAATCAACACTATAAGAATAATACCAATTTAGAGGGACGCAGGAAGAGAGAATTTAGGATATGCTGGTTGTATATACCACAAGCACTGGACTCTTCAAATGTAAATGCAACGCAAGTATATGGTAATATTGTGGTTTAACTTCCTATTACGAGTGTCTGTGTTCCATTCTATGTTCCAAATTTCGCTGCACTTGTCATAAATCACTTTAACGACGACGACCGTGGATATGGAATCATCTACCAGACTTCGAATGGCACTGACGACATCCATTTTTCTGTCGCTGCAAGCTGGTTGCGAGGCGATACCCAAAACTTATGTCCAGATCACTAATAATTTGCCCTGCGGAATGTATCTCACGGTTCATTGCAAATCCAAGGACAGTGGTCCGGGGTTTTATTATCTCCTGCCAAATCGATATTGGGCTTTTGCATTCCGACCTAGCTTCGGGGGAAGCACGCTATATTTCTCCAGCATCTCATGGAACTGTCGTTTTGATCGTTGCGATACGTATGTGCAGTCTAGGGATATTCATCGATGCCGGGATCGTTTATGGAGTACATTGCCGTATGGTCATTGGAATTCTTCTGCAGATTCATTGCTGCCAAGCGCGACTGGTTCCTTCAAAGCTGAATAGCTCGTTCTTAATCCTCGAGAAGTGAGAATATCGTAAGAGGATGAAAAACCTTCCATCCTTAACCTCCTTTTCTACGAGACTTTGCCTTCGATAAAGACGATGGGATGGTAATGGGATCTTCGTTCCTTCCTTAACGATGCTGAAAATGCAGAACGAAAAGCACTATATTCCTGTACTTTCATTTGCAGGAGAGAAGGTTGTCATCATTAGGCCTAAGTAAGCAACTAAGAAGGGAATGAATTGGTTTTTCATGAAAATGCAGACTGATGTTATAGAACCGATATCGCTTCTACGTGTAAAGTGAACTAGCAATATATGCAGCGTGTATAAATGGGTTTAGGGAAAGAGAAATTACAGGTGAGATTTACAGAGATTCGGCCTAGATACGCCTACTCGTCCTCTCTTCCAACTCTGCCAGCCTAGACAGGCTGAGTTCCATTGGCCTTTGTTTGTAAAGGTCTTGGGTTTTTAATTAAATCAAGTGATGGTTTTAGAACTTAATTGCATTCTATACATAACTTTAATGAGTTGCGATACATTTTTTACAACCAAAATAATTTAGAAAATTAGACTCAAAACACTAACTCGTGGACCAACCCATAAGGGCTAGGCTGGCCTGTGGGCCACGTGCCATACTAGCTCTTTAAGGCCAACTTGTCATGTTGCCACGCAGATAGGTCAAATTCCACTAGATTTTGTTTGTAAAGGTTTATAACTCAATTGAACCAATTAAAAATTTTAGGACTTAATTACAATCCGTACATAAATTTAAAGACATGCAGTGCATTTTTCCCGCCATAAAGACTTCAAAAAAAAATTAAGCAAAAACATTGTGTCATGGGCCAATCCTTGAGGGCTAGCCCATGGGCCATGTGCCCTGGTAAAGGTTAACTTGCTGTATCAGCACCGCCCGTAACAAGCCAAGTCGTGCCATGTCCTAGTCGGCTCAACCAATCCACCACCACCTCATATATGAGTGAATACGCACCACCTCATATATGAGTGAATACGCTCATTTCTCTTAAATTGAGTTGCTATATATTACATCTACCGAAAAATCCAACCATAGGGAAACAACCTAATTTGTGTTTGATGTTGAAAGTCTAGTTGACCCAACTTCAGTTTCAGAACCAGAAATCGGTATGTCCAATTGCAGGGACATATCGGTATATCTATACTGTTGAAACCAATGGAGCGTCTAAGTTTTACGTATATTTTAGCATATAAGATGAAAGAATTTTGCTATGTTTGCAAAAAAACAATAGGGACAAAATTTCGGTGACGAAAAGTTCATCTTCTCGAGAAATTGCGTCTAGCACATGTTATGTTCCACAATCTTGAGGATTTTCTTTTTCTTCCTTTATTTAGGTTAGACAAATATATCAAATAGCTGAATTTTAAATGGTAATCTGTTGTAATTACATTTGATCTTTTCTATAATAAGAGTAATCGATAGAGAAGCAGTATAAAACTTGAAATATTAGCAGAGTGAAAAGAGTGTGAATTAAGGAATGTGTTGCGTTAATATATTTCCTTTTTACTTGAAATCCACATCAGAGGATATATTTTTTTGGCTTTACTAGTATAACAGTTTGTCAACTATTGTTTAAGTAAAAGTATCTTGTGAGTTACAAATTCTTGAAAGAGTGGATACCACAATGATTTCTAATTATTTTTTATTTGTTTTTGGCAAAAAAAATATTTTTATTTTACATTAAATTAAGAAAAGTCACAAAAGCATTTTTCTATATTTTTCTATTGAAACATGATTATAGTAAATTGAGTTTAAAAAAAAAAGTTATCACATTCTTCCTTTGTCCTGAAACTTCAATGGTTTTAATTAGCTCCTTATTTTTTTTTAATGCCCATATTTATATATCGAATAGCTGCGTCAGCAATTCTTTTAAGAAAATGAAAAAAAAAGAATTATTTGGGAAGGCGACATTGACGCCTCTCGACGAGGACCGATGGCCCTCATTGAGATCCCAAACAGGCGGCCGGCCATTGAAACCAAACTATATTTTCGATTGCTAATTTGGTAAAAATATAAGAATATGTCACACCCCCCCAAAAGAGAACCTCACCATGAGGTAGGGCTCAATCATTTAAAAAAAATGAGGTTAATATCACGAAAAACCATAAACCGATACACTTGTAGGAAATTTACTACAAATTAAATTTTGACTACTTAAAATCCTAAACCGATATGTAAATGACAAATTTACTTCCACCATCAAATTATTTAGTTGAAGGACGCATTGTAATTGATGAGTATATTGATTTGGAGTTTTGCTCTCCATTTATTGCAGGTGTACCAATTTGTAATTTTTCATAGTATTAATCTAATATAACAGAAAGCAATGGAAGATAAATTTGTTATATATATATACCAATTTGGAATTTTTATAGTCAAATGATTAATATGTGATAAATTTATCACAATGTACCAATTTTGAGATATTCGTGGTATTATCCCTTTAAAGTATTTTTGTCATTATATGGGTTAATCGATCGTGTAATACATGTTTACAATATCGGCACGCATGCCTGATCCTCTTTCGTTTGCCATGACGCACGTAGGCACGAATGGATGGACATGGGTGCAGTAATTGACTAACTGCAGATCGGAATAAGCTATCCAATGCTTGTAAGAAAAATGGAAACCTAAGACAATCCAGGCCAAAAGCTTGGAAACGACATGACGCATATCTTCCACTGCGCATGCTCTCACCTTAGTTTTATTTAATAATAATAATATACAGTCTCAGTCATCCATGACATGATTGTGGGGCATTTATTTCCATCATAGACGTTCTGACTAACCCCCAAAATAATTGCACAAAAAAGAAAAGTTCATGGGGGAAAAAATTAAAAACTCAATTATTGTTTCCCCTCTCTTGAAATCTATCTATCCCCTCAAGAGACAAATCTCCTTTTTTTTATATATAATAGGAAGCAAGCTACGTGCATTAATCGCTTCGTATTTCAAGTCATTTTCGACAACGATTGATCAAGAGAGGGAACAGCCCTTGGATTTAAAATAATATTGATCAAACTTCAAGAAATCATATCAAATTAAAAAAAAAAATTAAATGAGAAGATGCGTCATGACGTAGTCCCCCTTCTTCATGCATGCGGATGGTCTGCGATCCGGTGGTGGCGGTGTATGTTTCATCGTGCGTGCGTTCTTCTTCTTGGCGTGATACCATAAGACATTGCAGTGTATTCCATTACATATTAACAATAAAATAATATAATAACAACAATAATTTTGAGAATAATAATTATAACTATAACTATAACAACAACTGTGATTTACATTAAGCTCAATTTAAATTGCCTTTTAACAAAGTGTAAGAGATTGATGGATAATAATTTAACAAAAGTTCACATGGACTCTTTGGTATATTTGCTTCTAATTACTTCATTTTGTACACTTACATATAATTAAATTATGCAAAAGGCTATATAATATATCTTAGAGAAATCGGAAAGATTTTGGGATAAGAAATGGGAAAATTACCAAAAAATTTTAAATCTATTACAGTTGTATCAATTCAATCATAAACACTTAAAAAAAAATCAATTCAGTCAATTTGACCAATTTTGGCCCACTAAAGCTAACATGGACGTCCGTCAACACCAACTATCTGGCGAATGCTGACGTGAACTTTTTATATATTTTTTTTCAATTTTTTTATTAATTTTTTATTTGTTTTCTTCCCCCTTCCTTCTACCTCTGATTAGTCGCCGCCTACTAGAGGCAAAGGCTAGCTAAGCTAGGCAAGGCCCAATTAAATATGGCAAGGGTCGACCTCACCACTGGCCGGCAGGGACGGCCTTGCTAGATCTAGCTAGGCGACGCCTCGCCCTTGGCTAGCTAGAGGTAGAAGGAAGGAGGAGGAGAAAAAAAGAGAAAAAAATAAAATAATTCAAAAAAATTATTATTTAAAAATTTTCTACAGCTTGCCATCGAGTGTCTGCATCTCCGGATCGACGTCTACATCATGTTGTCGACTTACCAAAATTAATCAGATAAACCTGAATAGGCACAAATACAAAAAGTTTAAGACTGAATTAACACAATTGCAATAAGTTTATGACTTTTTTGATAATTTTCCAGATGAAAAATAATAAAGAAGTAACATTAAAATCCTATTTGAAATTAAGTGCCTTATGATATTAATTGAATTACGTATAATTGTTATTTGTATCACACACAAGTGACAAATTATTCCTATAGGTTATCATCCACCTATTACTCAAGATAATTGTTAAAAAGTCCCAAACTTGTTACAGTTTGTAAAATTTTAATTATGTCAATTGAGTCATAAATATTTTTCATGTTTTTCTAATTGAGTTCATCTGACTAATTTTAATCGGAAATCACTGACGTAAAAATCAATGGATTGTCAATGCTAATGTGGATAATTTTTTAAATTTTTTTGTAGTTTTTTATTTTTATTTTCCTTTGTTTCTACCAAGCCTGCAGAGCGCCGGCAACCCTTGTCAACCATTAGGCGAGGGCCTCTCTATGCTTGGAAGAAAAGAAAAGAAATTTAAAAAATTAAAAAATCCTAATTTAAAAATATATATATATAAATTGTCTACGTCGTCACATCATACAACTAGCTTCTACGTCAACATTTTTTTGCTAAAATTGATTGAACAGACTTAATTGATAAAATTGAAAAATTTTATAACTAAATTAATAAAAATATAATATTTTTATGACTTTTCAAGCAATTTTTCCTCAGTCACTCTCTACAACTAAGCATTAAATTGGTGGATATGCATTATTTCTTGATGATCTACTTATATTTGATATGACAAGGGTGTAGTTGGAAGCCATCCCGGTTTTCTAATTATAAAGAATTAGGATCAAGGCGCATGCGCTTCCGTGTAGCTAGATAAAATACGCATCATGTGGGTGTCCACTCGAAGTGGATATAAATCTAATCATGATTTAATACAAGGACAATTTTGAAAACACAAAGACGGGACAAGTTCCGTGATTTCCTTAATGAAAATAGACATTGACATAACTGCAAAACTAATTAAATAGGTATTGATAGATAATTAGCTCAAAACTCCAAAATATAGTATTTTCTATGAAGAAGTGAAGACCGCGGAAATTATGTTCTCTATTAAATGACTTCGTTTGTAACCATTATCTTCATGAACAATTCACTTCTGAAAGAAAAACGCATAACAAAAGCACTATTTATTTCGCGCAAAATATGACTTTTTAAAAAATATATACATTTTTTAAGAAAACATTTTCTAAAAAAATGATAATGCTTTTTCATATTCGACTGAAATTTGAAAATGATATTGTTCTTCGTGAAATAAACATGATCTAAATTGATTATAGGTGGTTTTTACTTGTATCTTGAAATCAATGACTCAAATGTAACTTTTACTGTAGTCTTTTTCACGGTGGGTGACTGTTTGTCCCTGCGTCATTCGTCCTTCTTCTGTACCTTCCATGTCCGGCATACTTATAGCGACCACCTCGGCTTTTGTTTTGTTGTTACAAATCGAAAAAGGTTTGCCTCCAAATCTTTACCGGATTCCATGCACGATAGATCTTTCGTTCTTTTCAATAAAAAACTAGTATAAATAGGGGAAAAGGTGGGGGGAAAAGAAGGAAAAGAATGGTTTGCCCCACATGGACAGATGGCAAAAGGGTGAGGAGAAAAAGAAGAAGGAAAGAATATTTCTTCATTTAAATCCATTAAAATATCTCGTCTCCTCTAAATGAAATTTATCTAATTTTTCATACATGAGGTCTCTCTTCACCTATTAATTTAAATTTTTCAATTAGATATTCATATGGTATCAGAGTTGAATGTTGCTCAACTTTTATTTCATATGTGGTACTCATTTGTCAATTTTCATTTCATTCTTTATTCGGTTTGCATGTAAGGGGGAATATCTATCTATCGAATTAAGTTTTTTGATTGGACATTTTAATAATGCACACAAAACTTGTCATGCTCGTGTAATCTTAACTTGCTATTTTCTATAAATTACAGATTAACGACCGTTAATCTTGTCGAGGAATAGGAAAAAAAGAAGAAGATAAAGGAGAGATTCCGGGTTTGTGGAAATCCAGTGGCCACTTGCCTTGGTGGGAGAGGCAGACGTGGCCTTTTTGGAGTGCCCCACTTATATTAACTCCAATTTGGCCTTGGCTTACATATAGCCCACATGCTAAAAGCAAACTTTTTGGTGAAATTTGTTATTGGTTGAATCAACATCATGATTGAGTGAGGGGACATTGTCATTATCTTGTGAAGTACATAATTATGGATGTGTTTAACAATTGATAACCTAGTCGTGGAGGCATGGCCCATTTTAAACATTTAAATTTAATCAACTTGTATAGTTATATCTTGATTTCCATTTCTATAGGCTATATTGTCTTAGTGGTTAGCGTTCATAAACAAAAAAGGACTTTGCATTCCTTGGGAATGTACATGTCAATATAAGTCATACGTATCCGATAATATCCAGGCAAAACTTGATCTATTTGACAATTTGGGGATCTCTTGAACCCACCTAAAATGTGTCCACATGGAGTCGGCTAAGGTTTTTTATTTCAAATAACATGTAATTGGTCGAATTTCAATTAATTTGTCCATTTTCTTATCTGCGCAAAATCGCAAATTGCTCGTATTATTTTAAAAAGGAAACGAAAAGAAAACAAAGTCATGGGGTTGCTTGAGAATGGGTGAGAGCTGTTTTTTACCCCTTTTGTGTAAGAGGCATGTAGGGACTTAAATGACTCCATTAGAGGTAACGTTTACTACTTCACCATGTTTTGATGAGTGGTAATTTAGGTTCCACGCTATCTTCAATACCCCACTTTTTGAAGAAAGATAATCTAGAAAGTTTGCTAAATATGCTTAATGTGAAATCACCGACATTTACATAGAAATGAGAATCTTCCTTTTTGAAAAGATAGAATCATTAATGTGAATCCCCCTTTTTTTGTGGAGAGAGCCCGAATTCCGTATCAGATGCGTTATGCGGCTAGGACCTTAAAGCCACGTTTGAGTCTCCGTTCAAATCCTCGGGGGATGACAACTTTTTTTACGTGAATCAACACGATTTTACACTATATGATAAGCCAACATTGATAAATTTGAAAGTGACTTGAATTGGCATGAATTTAGTGTATATAATTTTTTTAACATGCTTAATAAGAATATAATTTTCGCTATTAAACATATTAACAGAAATATACACCGAACTTGACCGCGAATACAAATTGTCAGCCTAATCCAAGGGCCAAATTGCAGTTTTTTAATTTGATTTTTTTGATTTTATCCGATTTTATCTTAAACCCATCAAATATTTTTGAGGACAAGATCTGTCTATGAGGTATGTCTATATTTGTACTTAAATCCAGTATTCTCTTATAGTATTTAAGATATTCAGATGACTTATTTTTATCTAGTCAAATTATGTCCTACCGACTTCTATATTCTTAGAATGAAATCCAATAGTAGTGGATAATATTTTCTTCCATAGGTGGAATCCCAACCGTTTCTTTTTTTTTTCTTATCATTGGGAATCATGAAACATATTTTATATATAAATCAGGACTGTGGGATTTGAGGAAGTTTGGAGTGGGATGAGTGGGATGATGAAGCTTGTAATTTGAGGTATTAATGCTGTTGGGTGTTGACGGTTTAAGGAGCTGTAGTAGCTCTAGTCCTCAAGTGCTCTTTTATGAACTGAAATTCAGATGAAAAATATCTACAAAGTCTCAGCCCACCAAATTAAAAAGAAAAGATATTTATATCGTTTGAATGGAGAAAAATGGGAAAATCAAATTTCAGATGAATGGCATGCTCCAAATTACTGAAAGTTCTACAGCAAACAAAAAAATCTAATCTAATTTAAATCTAAATAGAACTTTGGACATTAAACGCACTAAATTAAATGGAATGAGTATTCTCTCCATAAAATTGTAGTGTTTTTGACGTTAAATAGACTAGAATTTACTAAGAGAGAAATATTTTGAAATATCGGTCTATATTAATAATTTACAAATTTCACAATAGAATATACTATCATAATCATAAAATTAAGGTCATGAAAGCATGATATGAGTACTTAATACTTAAAAATTAGCAAGGCAAATTTAAAGAAAGAACGATGTGAAGTGAGCATTAATTTCTAATCTAGATGAACATGCAAAGGAATCGATTTACTTAGTCCAT
The DNA here is from genome assembly GCA_014182365.1 of Eucalyptus tenuipes. Lineage (NCBI taxonomy): Eukaryota > Viridiplantae > Streptophyta > Magnoliopsida > Myrtales > Myrtaceae > Eucalyptus > Eucalyptus tenuipes. The sequence goes on along the minus strand of CM024538.1, from coordinate 20,788,000 downwards.
TTTGAAAGAAGCAATAACAAGTATCAAACGAGCTTCAACTAAATGGTAATGCATGTCGATGCCACCTTCACGTAAAATTTTGACTCAAAAATCGCACGGCAAATAACTGTCCCTTTTCTCTTCCTCCTCTACCGTTACCATCCCGGGTCGCCTTTGCAATTAGTTTTCTAGTCTGAATCAACAAACAAACCGGTCAGTATACTTTGTCCATTTCGAATGGAGCAATGATTACTACCAAACTAAGCTTCAACAAGATGACCACGTATTCCAATGTCACCGATATGTAAAGTTTTGACTCGAAAAATCGCACGGGGAACAGCTTCCCCCATTCTCTCCCTCCTCTGTCGTTACCATCCCCGGTCACCTCCGCTGTCTCGCCGTCGCTATCGCGCGCATGAGGATTCGGCTATTGAACTCGTCACGAAAACGCACAACCATTTTCTATTCTTGAAATTGGAAGTGAGTATATGCTGCGCGACGGTGGACCTAGGGAGCAAAAGGATGCCCCAGCTCCAGTGGCAACAGGTTTTTGGCGTTTGTTTCCGAGGCCGAATGGAGGAGAGACCTGGCTCTATGAATTTTGCCGGCCTAAATCCCAGCACAAGAGCGACAAAGAGGAGGGGGTTCTTTTGCCACCTATAAAACTTTAAAAGGCTTTTTAATTCCCAATAGAAAGTGGAAGGAGACAAGAGTGTTAGGTTTATCCTCTTGGATGATAATCCGTGCTAGATTATATAAAATATACATTTTCAATTTTTTTTAAGATTTTGCCCCATCCCGAGAAAATTTTAAGATGAACCCATGGGGTGTGATCTTGGGAAAGTTTTTTATTTATCAAGCAAATACCACTAAAAATCTCAAATTATGTCTATTATTACGTATATACTCCAAACTTTTTTTGTCACGAAAACCTTAAACTTGTCATTTATGACACAAATACCTCAAATTCTTTTCATCTAAATAAATAAATAAAATAAATAAAACTCATATATATGTGACATATACTAGGGGTGTGCACCGGAATCTAGAATCGCCCGAACCAGACCAGATCGGTCGGTTTTGGGCAGTTCCCAAAAAGGCGGTCCGGTTCCCGATTCCCACTTTTGAAACCAATCACCGGTCAGTCCGGTTCCCGGTTCCAAGGTGGGAACAGGACCAACCGAACCGAACCGATTAATTATATATATATAACATATATTTTTAAATTTCTTAAGAAAAACCATAATTCCTCCAAATTTCTCTCATTTTTCATTTTATTTTTTACCCAAAACGGTAAATTTACCGGTTCCACCGGACCGGTCTAGTCCATCTAGTTCTCAGTTCCAAGACTGGTCAATCCGGTTCCCAGTTCTATCAAATCGGATTGGAAATCGATCAATCCTAATATATTCCATTTGTGATATATTTATTGCACTAGCATAAGTTTTGGATTTTAAATTTGAGACGTGTGTGTTACAATAGGTAAGTTTAAGGTTTTTAGTGACAAAAAAAGTTTGGGATATTAATATTATAATGGACATGCTTATAAGACTTTTATAATATTAACCTTTTTTTTCTCTCTTGATTTGATTGTCCCCCAGAAATTTAGGCATGATTTCCTCTTCATCAAGTCCTTCGGTTTGGCCAAAAACTTACCCAATAAACCGGGATACGATTCCGTGGGAAAGATCCGCTTACTTAAGTTAATCTTGATTTATTATTGCATTTTCTATAGCAAATCTATTTTTTTTCGATTGTGGTCCGAGCCTAATATAAATGATATAATAAAAGAGAGCATTGATTAATTTTCCTTCTTTCTTTTTCTTCTCCCCCAAAGAGTCGTAATTTGTATGCATACTGGCCCTAGTCATAACCATTCAACATCAATTTGCATAATCTCACCATAATTTTTATTTATTTGCTTATGATCATCAAAATGGACTCTCCAAAACCTAAAAGAATTGACCACATTCTTTCCGGCCAACATGAACTGACCGCTTCACCACGCCGACAGCATAAAAACGGAAGCCAAATCCAGTCCATTTGACCCGATTTATTTCTTATTTATTAACATGACTATAGTCCCCCTTTTTTTCATAATCATGTTTAACGCGCCGGCTCGTCTCTTGAATCTCCATGTCCCATCAAAAAACCTGACGAACCAAGTGAGATCAAAGGGTCGCGAGATGCGACACTTCAAGAGCGGGTTTACTATATGTCTCAATACGACAGCTTGTTTTGTCTAGTTTGTGAGAGGAGAGAGAGATCGTTTATTAATGAGCTAATGAGGTGAAATAAATAAATAAATAAAAGAGTGAAAGGTAAAAAGAGAGAGAGGGGAAAATTAAAATATCCACGACATTAATGTATGTAATTCGACGTGAAAAATTCATTGAAGGCAAATCGCCCACCATTTCTCATAGTATTTATAAAAAAGGTCAAATGATAAATTAGTTCAAATTGTATTGCATCAAATTAGACTAACTTCTATAGTCCAATAAACGGCACGCCATTCTTATTTTAGTGATAGTGGGACTTTCCTAGCGAAAGTCAACCTATTCAATTTGCGATCCTCCGCTCATGAAATCCCCATTAAAATTTCAACGTCAAAATTTTTCATTTATTTTACTCACCTTAATCTTTTTCAAACTTGGAAATTTAAAAATAAGAAGGAAAAAGCCACACACAAAAATCTCAATTTTACTCATTGTGACAAATTCACCTAAATTATTTTTTATGACACAAAAAAATCTTAAACTTATATTCATAACATATATTTATCCCAATTTTTTTAATGATATTAGAAATTCAAAATTTATATATGTGTGACATATTTATCCGTACACCAAAAACCCTAACTGATATTGGCTGTATGCATACAAAGTTAAGGATTTTTGTCATGCAGAAAAGAGTTGTAAATTTAAAACAGATGTGTTACATCGATCATAATTTATGAATTTTGGCGACTTTTAATCAAAATCAAAAGGGAAAAAAAGAAAAGAAAAGTAAACCTCCGCCCCAAGAAACACAGTCAAGTCAAATCGCAGCCGTCCATCTCCAAAAACGTGGAGAACCTCCTCGATACGCCCCTCTCCCGGTCGAATATTCCCCCACCATATTCCCTCCCTTCTCTTATAAAGTAGAAGACTCGAAACCAAAAACACTTACCCAAAAAAACAAACACCATCCCAGCGCACCAGAAGCAACAACCTCAAACCAGAAGAGAGAGAAAGTAGAGAGAGAAAGAGAGAGAGAGATAAAGGAGAGAGACAGAGACGACAAGAACAGCAGCAAGCACCAACCCAACATGTGCGAGGCCCTGAAGAGCGGGTACCAGCTCCTGGAGGAGCTCGGCCGCGGGCGCTTCGGCACCATCTACCGCTGCTTCTCCCCGGACAAGAACGCCTTCTACGCCTGCAAGGTCATCGACAAGTCCCTCCTCTCCGACGACCCCGCCGACCGGGCCTGCCTCGACAGCGAGCCCAAGGTCATGTCCCTCCTCTCCCCGCACCCCCACGTCGTCTCCATCGTCGACGCCTTCGACTCCCCGGGCTCCCTCTCCATCGTCATGGACCTCTGCGACCGCCGCACCCTCTTCGACCTCGTCGCCCACCGCCCCCTCCCCGAGCCCGAGGCCGCCCGCCTCGCCGCCCAGCTCCTCTCCGCCCTCGCCCACTGCCACCGCCTCCGGGTGGCGCACCGCGACGTCAAGCCCGACAACGTCTTGCTCGACGAGCGCGGCGCCCTCAAGCTCGCCGACTTCGGGTCGGCGATCTGGCTCGGCGAGGGGGCGCGGCGACGGCGGAGGGCGTGGTCGGGACGCCCTACTACGTCGCGCCGGAGGTGCTTCTCGGGAGGGAGTACAACGAGAAGGTGGACGTGTGGAGCGCCGGGGTGATCCTGTACATCATGGTGTCCGGGGTGCCCCCGTTCTACGGGGACTCCGTGGAGGAGATCTTCGAGAAGGTGGTGAGGGGGAATCTGAGGTTCCCGACGAAGCTTTTCAGAGGGGTGTCCGCGGATGTTAAGGATCTGCTGAGGAAGATGATCTGTCGGGACGTCAACCGGCGGTTCTCTGCAGAGCAGGCTTTAAGTGAGTCCTCTGTCCTCCATTTTTCCTCCCTTTTCTTCCTTCTGCTCTGTTTCGAGTGGGTTTTCAGTTGATCGCTAGAGGGTGATCTGTGAATGTACATCATGGTGTCTTGAGTTTCTTCCAGTTTGGGTCTCGTTCGTTCTTGTTCTGAAGTGGTGATAAAAATCTGATTTTTCTTGAGGGAGTTCAGTTGGTTGTGCAGTTAAAAGGGGAGATTTTGTTCGGCATTTTCAGTTCTTTCTTCCTTGGATGATGATGATTACTAGTTTTCGATGGGTTTCTCCTTTGGAAAAGGGTCTTGTATTTCTAAATCAGTGAGAAAATTTGATTTTTTTTTTCTCGATCAGATGCTTGAAAAGGGAAAAGGGGGTATGGGTTTTTAAGGTCTTCTTCTGGTTCATAAGATCGGAAATCTAAAATTCTTTTGAAGACGCTGCAATCTTTCTTTCGCTGTAGTTCGTTAGCGATAGTGATAGCTTCCGATGTTCAGAATGTTCTTGTCCTCCTACTTTATACTCAATAGTGTCTGCTCTTTTGCCAAAACGCAGGGCACCCATGGATTCTCAATGGAGGCGAGACAAACTCCCTTGCTGATATGACCTGAATAAAGAGCAGACCCCCCTCTCTCTCCCAAAAACTACTGGGTTGGTGGTAGTGGCAGGATCCTGTAAATACGCCACTGCTTTGGCTTTTCCCAATGTAAATTCATCATCAGTTCAGATCACACCCTTCCCCTGCTTCGCTTCTCTGCCCGAGCCCGTGGCTCTCCAGAGCCAAGATGGATCGCATTCCAGAGCGAGGACACCACCTGGAGGCTTACTGCGGAGAGACTGCAGAGTTCCATCTTTGTTCAGTTTTGTTCCTTGTTTTTTTAATCTCTTTTGTGAAGGGGCTTATGTGCCTGGTGTTTTGGAGGAGGTAAATAGGGGTTTTGAGAAGAGCCTGCCCCGTCTTTCCCCGCCCCATCTCTTTTTTTCCCCCATGAAGAGTGAGGAAGTGAGAAAGCCGCTACTTTGAAAAGGCCAAAATAGAGAAAAACCGAAAGAGAGAGAGAGAGAATCGTGTTTTTTTCGTATCTTTTTATGTGTAATCTGTACTGAATGGAATCAAGAAAATCCTCTCCTTTTCTTCCCTCTCGCTTTCTGGTGTAGCTGGAATCAAATTTACTTCTTCTTCTTCGAATTTCTAAAGAGCATTAGCTGGGTGCGTGGAAAGTTGTGGGAGAAACATGCGGGACATTGTCTGCTTTCTCCGAAGGGGCGGGGAGGGCACAAAGAAGAGCATATGCTCTTTTCGCTACGCGTCCCTGTTGGTTGCCATGAACGTTAAGTTTCTCGCGTGTCCCTTTCCCTGGAACATGGGACCGCTGGTCCCCACGTTCAGTCGACCTCTCTCCAGTTCCCCAACTTCCTTCGCAAGTCTTCTTCAATAGAATCGCTCGTGGACAAAAAGTAGAGCAAAGAAGGGGAGAGCGTATTTTCCGTGCAGTTGGGGTCGAACTTTCCAAATATTTCACTTTGAAAAGAATCGATCAGAGGTAATGCAAGCGCATCATCACGACGTCCCCCAATGCGAGAATCTCGCCACAGGAGAACAGAGCATATGCCTTCGCCATTTCCAGGATCCTCTAGAAGGTCTGGAGAGGGATACACTTTCCTCTCCCCTCGATCACGGGCATCTTCAATAAAAAATTTCTTATTATATTCGCAAAATTTCTGGGGGCACGCGTGCGTAGTGCATGACCTCAGAGTTCTCGGCGCGAGTTGAGGAGGGAACATAGGCCGTCCGGATCTTGAAACTTTTTACAGATTTCGATAAGTGAAAAGGAGAGGAGATCAAGTGTGAAACCAGCGCACCCACCGGCATGGGATTGATAGCTTATCAAAGGGGACAGCTTTGGCAGTCGCATCGGAAGAAGAAAGAAAGAGAGAATTAAGTCTTCGTTTTTGAATGGATTCCAACTTCTCAGACCCACATGACGTCGGTCTTATAATCCCACTCGATACGATACGCTATTTGGATTTCTTCCCATCGCGTACGTTTGCTCAATTTGCCCCCTTGCAATAATTGTTTTCTTCTCATTCTGCCAACAAAGCGATGAGGTAATTAAAATGCCGGAACATACAAAGATTCGAAATCATGATCTCCTATTATAATATCATGTAAAATTTCGATATAATCACTATTGGCTATTAAAAAAATTTACACTATTAGATGATGATGTGATTTAATATTTAATTAAACTCCGATATGATACGCTATCTAGGTTTCTTCCGTTGCATAAGTTTGCTCATTTTCCCCCCTTGCAATAATTTTTTTCCTCTTTCTACCAACTTAGCGAGGTCATAAACAGGAGCTTGGAATCTAGAAAGATTTGAAATCAAGACCTCTGTTAAAAAATCATGTAAGACGACTGTTCAAAAAATTTAAACTATTAGATGAAGTGGTCTAATATTTAATTGCTCTAACAAACCTTATCAATTTTAACAGATTTTCCTTACAAACTTTAAATCTACTTAAAAGAAATCTTACGATACACTATCTGGATTTAGATTAGTGATTTTGCTTGGAGCTATTCATGTTTTTAAATATCCGCATCTTTGCATAAATGATACACAAAAGGATAGCAAGACAAACCCATATATAGATCGAGCTCATCAAAATTCAGATACTTGAAATTAGGGGTGATCAGTACAACAAACCCATATATAGATCGAGCTCATTGAAATCCAAGTACTTGAGATCAGGGATGATCGGTTTTCGGTCTGGACTGAGAGGATCGATTCCCAAAATTTGAAACTGGGGATCAGATTGGTTGGCCTAGGATTGGGAATTGAATTGAGCTATCGATTCAATTCAGCCCAATGGAACTGGTCACTTATATTTGCTACTACTTTTTTGTCATTACTTTTTTTTTCCCACTACTTGAAACCAAATTGAGATAGTATTTAGTTTACATTTTTTTAAGAAATAAAAAAAAAAAGTATATTTAGTCAGTCCGGTTCAATTTTCCCTTGGAATCGAGAATTGAATTGCTTGGACATCGGTTCCACTTTCAGGAATCAAGAACCAAGCCGATACTTCTGGGAACCGGACCATACCGGCTGGTCCAATCCAATTCAAGTGATTACCAATGCAGTCTATTTTGCACACCCCTACTTGAAACTCAACCCACAATTATTATTTTGATATAGTACGACAAATCCAATTTGGCTTGAAATCTTGTGATTGTGCAATGGAACATTGAAAATACATGCTTTTGGTTGATCTTAGATGGCTGGTTTTATGGATTAACGGCTATTGAAGTTGGGAATTGACCGCATAGATTTGAAAAGGTTTAGGAGTCAATTGCTATTACCCCTGGAACTTAATCATATTTATCGTAAAATTGTCTCAAGCTTGTAACCTTAATTTTCGCTTTTGTTTGGTGGAATCTCAATTTTGTCGCTCGTGTTGTTCGAGTGTAATGATAGTCATTTCTGCGTCGACGTGTGATAGCCGTACACATCATGGTATAAATTATTTCGAATGTGAGATTAATTATGTCTTTTTTTTTTTTTTTGAACAGAGTGAGATTAATTATGTCTATTTATATAATAATTAACCACCAATCTCGCGCCTACCACATCTCCTAAAACTGCCAACCGACTGGGGTCCTCCCATGTGACACGTTACGCAAATTAAGGAAGTGCACAAATTGTCGAAGATAGACGTGAAGCAAGCAAAAATAACGAAAATAAAAAGAGAGAAAAAGCTAGGCCAGGTATATTGAATTTTTATTGAAGGGATCTAGAAACCTGGTACTTTTTATCTTTTTGAGAAAAGGGTTGTCGATAGAATTTAGATCAACATGATTTAAATAAGTTGTTTCATTTGTACTTGATGTACCTGTAGTCTTTAGGTACACGTAGATTTCTTTTTTTTTTTTTTTTTTTTGGTTTTAGGAAATTAGGAAATATTTTTGTGAGTGATAAGACGATATTGTTCTCTTGTCATCTCTCCATGATAAATTGTTCAAGGCACTTCCTTGCCCTCTTTTGGCTTGGTAAGGCTACTTCACATGTTGGGTAGGAGCTTGGGTGATTATGTCATGTATAAGCTCATTCCCTATTCTTTTAATTCCCAATTAGTTAAGATTAATGGTAAGCTTGTCTCACGAAAAACTCATGACTTAAAAAATATTTTCTAAAATGTGATCTCTTAAACTATTTATAAACATGAATGAGCGAAAAATATTTTGATTATCCATGAAATTATTTTGGCATAACCAATAATCTTTTGGAAAATGTTTTTCATCTTTTTGGCAAAATATTCAGATCTTAAGAGAAACCAAGATGTGATCCATGTACTTTGGCAGGAGGTTCATTTTAGTCCCTAATTGAGCACTTTGTCACTATTTTTGCTTTTACAGTGATAGCTTGAAGTAAACCATTGACTTTTGGGATGTAGTTGGAATTGAACTCTGCTTCTTTCTTCCATGAGGAGTCTGTGAGAGCATATGCTGCCCCCATGACATGTACGCCCGCTCTTTTGATGTATGGTGCGTGGAAAATGAAGAAACGATGTTGAAAATTGAGTGCCTTCTTCGATGAAAGGCATGAAAGAAAAGAATATGCTCTTCTATATGCCCTTATATTGTGAATGTACCTTTCTAGCTTTCTTCGTTTGCAAGTCTTCTTTGATGGAGTTATTTATGTGGAAAAAGAAGAGAAAAAAGGGAATATGAAATGGGTGTTTCAAATCAAAGCAATGTCATTCCAGCCTCAAATGGGAATATTGAGTACACGAGAGTTGGTTCATCATGTCATTCACAAAGGACATCACTTTGATTTTGTGTAAAGGTAAATCGGCGACTTGGAAAAGTGTGGATTTCATTTAGTAGGACGATGAATTTGATGAAAATTATAGGTTTTAATCTCATATGGCCATAAATAATTGATTTTTCACGATGTATTGAGGTACGAACTGTAAGTAGATTTTCCATGTATTGAGGGTCAAAATTTTCAAATATTCCTCTTCGAGAAAGGATCGATCAAAGTAGTGCAAGCGCATCATCACGTTCCCGAATCCAAGAATCTCGCTAGCCGCCGGCTAATTAGTTCTACTTACCCCGCGCTAGGCACCATCAATGGGAGCGCAGGGCATAGGCCGTCGCCATCTCCAGGATTCTCTAGAAGGTCGGGGACGAATGCACCTTCCTCTCCCGTCGCTTTCAGCATCTTCATAAAAAATTTCTTATTGTGTTCACAAAATTTCTGGAGACGCGTGCGTAGTGCATGACGTCGGAGTGCTCGGTGCGAATTAAGGGAGGAACATAAGCTGTCCGGATCTTAGAAATTCTACAGATTTCGAAAAATGAAAAAGAGAGGAGATCGAGTATGAAAGCAGCGACCCCAGCGGCACGGGATTGATAGCTTATCAAAGGGGGCAGCTTTGACAGTCGCATCGGAAGAAGAAAGAAAGAGAGAAAAAAGTCTTCATTTTTGAATGAATTCAGCTACTCAGACCCACATGGGGGGTTGGTCTTATAACCCCACCTGATACGATACGCTCTCTGGGTCTTCTTCGTCGCAGAAGTCTTTTGAACGTGTAAGTACACATTGAAAAGAGCCAATCATCCCAAGTTAGCCAACGTTGTACTTTAGCAATTTGAGAGGGGTTTGCTGTTGAATTCCCATCCATTTTAACAGATTTTCCTCACGAACTTCTAATCTATTTGAACGAAATCTTGGGTTTTTTTTGTTTAATAATGATTAAAGTCTAATCTCCAGTCTCATATGGTTATTGCTTATCATGACTAATCAAAAGTATAGAACTCGAATGTTTTATGTAGAATTGAAGGTGAAATCCAATTTTAAAAAAAAATCTTGAAATTTCAAATTTAACTGTTGAAAGTTGATGAAATTTCTTTTTTAATCCATCATAAGTTCACCATAATCATGTATAGGTCGTTTTTGAATATTCTAATTAGGGTACGTTTGTTTCACTAAAAATTACTTTTCATTTTTTTGTGATTTGGGAAAAAAAAAATTCTACCCAAAATCTTGGTTGCTCAATTCTACTCTACTCTTACTCTAATTATCACTCTCAAACTTTTGTTCTACCTTCTTACAAGGCGTAGGAGTCAAAATCCATACCTAAAACTAAATTATTCTCACCCTAATTCTCCCCAAGAAGATGGGAATTTGATCTCACCTTCCCCTTCTCATGTTGAAAGAGTGGCCACTAGGATGGCCCAGTGGTTGTTTACCCCAATTTGAGTTTGGAGATAATCATCTTTCCAATTTGTTGCGGGAGCATCAAATCCTTTCGATCAACCCACAAGCTCAACTCATGTTCCGTCGATTGACCCAAAAATCAATTTATGCTACAATGTAACTATGTGGGTCCAAGGATGAAGATTGCTAATTCCACAACACAGTTGCCAATTTACAAGTTTGTTGTCAAATTTGGGACTCCCCATCGAAAACCTAATGACTAGGGTTTGTTTCGGTCAATTTCTACCACTATTGATGACCTTCTACGATGACCATTCGGCTTCCAAGATTGGTGCACCAATTTAGGGAGTCTTCCCAATTTTCAATGCATCTAATAAATAAGACACATGCATATAAGTCTCTTTATTCACAACTTTTATGAGTTTTTATTGTGTTGATTTTAAGAGCCATTATTAGGTGAATTCCCCAAGAGTCTATTCGGTTTTTGGGAATTTGAAGAATCTTTGCCGTTGTTTAGCAATATCTCTATAAATAGAGGTGTAATCTCATTGTAAAGCAGGCATCGATTTGAGTACATGAATATATGAGATTTTTCTCAATGCGAGTGAATATCTTTGGAAAGTAGATAATTTCTATTATAGTTCATTTATCATTTGAGAGTAGATTATTAATTGGCGGTGAGCCAGTAAGCCCTTTATCTTCAATTAGTGGTTCTTCATTTAGGCTTTGGTGGTAAGTTCTTTACTCTGAAGTCATTTATCCTTGGTGGATAATTGGTCCTTTAAGCCATAAATTCCGTCGATCCCAATTATCTTCCTTGGTTGATAGTGCGTCCTTTAGGCCTTGATGGTGATTGTATATTATATTTTATTTATGTTTGTCCTTCAACATCTATCCTCACACACTCTTATCTATCCATATTTCCTTCAACATCACTAAAAATACACTGCCCACCCTTGCAACCGCATCACAATTATCCACATCTTGTGATTGTGCAATTAAATATTGACAACTTATTTAAAGATACCGTAGTTAATTGGATATATATTTTCTGTCGATCTTACACAGCTAATTTTATGGATTAATGGCTGTGGAATTTGGGTATTGACCGCATGGACTTGAAAAGGTTTCGGAGTTGATCGCTGTTGCGTCTAGAACTAATCATATTTCTCGTAAAAATGTCTTGAAACTTGTAACCCTAATATTCTTTTTTTTTTTGGTGGAACCTCAATTTTGTCGCCCTTGTGTTGTTCGAGCAATGATAGTCTGCATCTGTGTGTATAAGCCGTACATATCATAGTATCAATTGATAATGTGTCTATTTATATAATAATTAACCACCAATCTCACACCCACCACGTCTCCTAAAACTGCCAACGAACTGGGGTCCTCCCATTTGACACCTGACACAAAATAATGAATAATAAAATATGAGCATAAATTGTCTAGGAAAGACGTGTACCAATAAAGAATGACTAATTGAGTGGGTAAATAAATAAAAATAAAAAGAGAAAAAGAAAAAGTTAGGTCGGGTTTATTGAATTTTTATTGAAGTGATCTAGAAACCTGGCACTTCCATCTTTTAAGAAAAGAGTTATCCAGAGAAGCTAGATAAACATGGTTTAAATAAGTTTTTTTATTTGTACTTGATGTTACCTGTTGTCTTTACATACACGTGGATTTTTTTGTGAGTGATAAGACGATTTTGTTCTCTTGTCATCTCTCCACGATAAAGTGTTCACGGCACTTCCTTGCCCTTTTTGGCTTGGTACGGCTTCACGAGATGGGTAGGAGCTTGGGTGATTATGTCATATATAAGCTCATTCACTATTTTTTTTTCTAATTCCCAATTAATTAAGATTAATGGTATGCTTATTTCACGAAAAACTCATGATTTGAATTTTTTTCTAAAATACATTCTCTTATATTATTTATAAAAATAAATGAGTGAAAAATATTTTTATCATTCATGAAACAATTTTAATATAATCAATAATTTTTTGGATTTTTTTTTTTCATTTTGTTGACAAAATAACTGGACTCCGAGTGAAATAGAGTGTGATCCACACACTTTGGTGGGTTGTTCAATTTAGTCCATAGTTGAGTACTTTGTCACTATTTTTGTTTTTACAATGACAGTTTGAAGTGCATTTTTGACTTGGCCCCGTGACATGTATGCCTACTCTTTGGATGTTTGATGCGTGGCAAATGTAGAGAAGATGTTGAAAATTGAGTGCCTTCTTCGATGGGACGCATGAAAGTAAAGGATACGCTCTTTTATATGTCCGTTCACTATGAATGTACCTCTCTAGTCATTTGCAAGTCTTCTTCGATGGTGAGTCAGTTAAGTGGAAAAATAAGAGAAAAGGAACAAAAAAAGGAGTGTCTCCAATGAAAGGAATGCCATTATAGTCTCAAATGGGAAGACTTTTATCCGTTTTTTCATCCTTGCTCGACAGGTGGGTCTCGCAGTCAAGCTCCCTTCTGTCTTTGCACTTGAGGGCCAATTTCTGTCTAGCCCGAGAAAACCTTTGCATACCTCTATTACCTTTTGGGAGGCCTATGCCTCATAAAAACCGTCTACTTGAGACGTCTCTTGGACTATAGATCCTAACACAAGATTATAATTCTAGCTCTTCCATAGTGGTATTGACTACATGGGAGTTGGTACATCATGTCATCCATGTGGGACATCACGTTGATTTTGCATAAGGATACATCACCTTTGAGTTTTGTGAACATTGAATTTGGTGATGATAAATTTAAGCACATGGACATGAATTAACAAGTGTGGGTTTCATTTAGTAGAACATTGAATTTGGTGATGATCATAGGATTTAATCTCACATGGACATGAATAACTATTGGTTTTTCACATGTGTCGAGGTGTGAATTTTAAGAAGACTATACTCAAATAAGAATTTTTTACTTAGTTTTATATTGAATGGATTGATTATGAAATGTGAGATGATTCAATTGTGGAGATACTCATCGTTTGACAACCTCAATTATTGCAAGGTTAGGACTCTGGAACCTCTTTTATTGACGAGAGAGAGAGAGAGGTGGGTTGTAATTGCAAGCTAAGCAAAGAAGGATGGAAGAAGGAGAGAGGGGAGCAATTTTCTATATATATAGAGAGAGAGAGAGGTAATTTGGTCCAACCAAATAATTTCATCGATTATTGCTTAACTTTCAAATATTCCACCTCGAAATAGAATCAATAAAAGGTACCGCAAGCGCATCGTGCCCAATGCAAGAATCTTACCACATAAGCCCAGAGCATATGCCTCTTCCCATCTCTAGGATTTTCTACAAGGTTGGTGGAAAATTGCGTGTGATCATATATCAACCATTATAACACACCTAACCCTCCACTCACTCCTAAGCATCTTTTCAAAAATAAAATAACATATAATCTCGAGAGGAGTGCGAAGTAGGATGACCTCAAAAAAGAAGTTGAATTCATTCGGGCTCCACAAAAACAGAAAAGTCAAAATTGAAGAACACTTTTTCTGTCTTTCTCCCAATGCAAGTCATCAAAGTTGCACCATTTGATAAGCTATCAAACCGTGTTCAACACTGCGAGCAAGAGATAGAGAGAGAGAGGAACAATTTTCTTCCTTTTTTTTTTTGATACATAGACAATTTGGTGCAACAAAATAATTTTACTGATTATTTCTTAACTTTCAAAAAGGCCAGCGTGATTTAAGGGAGAAACAATGGAGCTGTCGACCTTGAAACCTGCCCACCGAACATGATTGATTTGATAGCTTATCAAACTGTACAACTTTGACGAATCGCATTGGAAGAAAGAGAAATAGGAGTCTTCTTCATTTTTGACTTTTTTGTATTTGTGGAGCCGAATGAATCCAACTTCTCAGAGCACCCCACCGATACCCTATCTGGGTTTTTCCCCATCGCAGAATTCTGCTCATTTTCCGCCTTGAAATTTTTTTTTTTTCCCTAGCAACTTGTTTTGAACGTTTAAGTAAATTGAAAGAGCTAGTCATCCCAACTTAGCCAACGCTATACTTTCACCAATTTGAGAGTGGTTTTAGTGTTGAAATCCCCACAATTTTAACATATTTTCCTCACGAACATTTAACCTACTTGAAAGAAATCTTAGTGCTTTTTTTTCAAAGATAAAAATCTCCACTCGAGTCTAGTATGGATTTTGTTTATTATTACTTGTGTGACTTGATCACGAGACTAATCAAAAGTATAGAACTCGATATTATATGTGGATTTGAGGGAAAATTTGAGTTTTGAAAAGAAAGGAAAAAAAAAAAAAACCCTAAATTACAAATACAACGATTGAAAGTCCATTGAAAATTTTTAATCATTTATAGGTTCACCCATAATCATGTATAGGTTGCTCTTCAATGTTCAATTTAATTATTTAATCATCTTTTCGCTGGTTGGATGAGAATCTGAAATTTTGAAATGATACACTTTTAATTACCCAAATCTTCCAAATAATATCATAGATCTTATAACTCCAAGTGAATTTGGGAGTTATGGATTATTAACTACGTTTTTGTTATCCTTTCATGTTGTGATTTTTGGATAATATGGAAGTTGATGATGAAATCCCCGATCTAATAAATCTTGTTGGTCGCTTAGGTATGCAATAAGTTCTTTGAGTGTAGGTTGAAACTTATTTGTAGAAGATGGATATTCTACCTATATTGGCCCGATACAAGATTTGGATTGTTGATTTCATTTGGAGATACTCTTGTTTCCCACTGTCCACAACGTTGTTGAGGAGGTATACGGGAAAATTATTCAAGAAGTCCTAAAACCTATTACATTTTGTTCGATTCAGTCATCAGCATTTTAATTATACCAATTAAGTCATAAACATTTTCACGTTTTACCAATTGAATTTATTTGGCAAATTTTGGTGTGTTGTTCATTTTAGTCCCTAAATGAGTACTTGGTCGCTATTTTCAACTTTTAATGTGACAATTTTGACATGTGGTTGAAATCAAAATTTGCTACTTCTTCCACGAGGAGTTTGTGAGAGCATATGCTGCCCCCGCTGATGACATGTACACCCGCTCTTTTGATGTTTGGTGCGTGGAAAATGTAGAGTAACGTGTTGAAAATTTTAGTGCCTTCTTTGACGGGAAAGGCATAAAAGAAAAAGGATATGCTCTTCCCTAGGCTTGTTTTTTACTATGAATGTATAGACCTCTCTAGTTTTCTTCATTTGCAAGCCTTCTTCAAAGGAGTCAATTATGGAATCGATTAAAGGAACGCAAGCGCATGCGAAATGGAAGAGTCTCGTGACGCAAGCACATAGCATAATGCCTTTGCCGTCTCTATGGATGCTCTAATAAAGTCGGAGAGAATTAAAAAACCAACTAACGCTCTCCCTCGCTCTCGAGCATTCAAATATTGAAATTGAGATGACGATGAATGACGTGAAATCTATACCTATTGTTTATATTCCCAAAACTTCTCGAGCGGCGTGCGCGGGTACGACTTACGACTTCCGTGACCTCAAAAAGCTCGGCACGATTTAAGAAAGAAACGTAAGCTGTCGATCTTGGGAAAAGAGGAGATCCAGTGTGAAACCTGCCAGAACCCCCAACATCTTTGATAGGTTATCAGACTCTGCAGCTCCGACAATCTCATGTGAAGAAAGAGAAAGTCTTCATCTTGAATTCTCAGACCACATGCATGGTCTTATGATGCCACCTGATAAGCTATATGGGTTCTTTTCCGTCTGAAGATTCTGCTCACTTTCAACTGAAAAAACTGTGTTTTTCAAAGCAACTTGATTTGAACGTTAATTGAATTGGAAAGAGCTGATCATCCCAACTTAGCGTACTCCTTTACTAATGCCAACCAAAAGTATTTGGGAGTGCGTAGTGCTGATATCCCCACAATTTCAACAAATTTTATTTACAAACTTTTTAATGTACTAAGAAGAAATCTTAGATTTTCGTTTAAAAGATAAAAGATCTCTCGAGTCTTGTATTTTATTTTATTTTTTATCGTTGCTCGTATGACTTGATTACGAAGCTAAGCAAAAGTATAAAACTTGAATTTCGTGTAGAATTGAGGAAGAATCGAGTTTTGAAAAAAAAATTATTTTAATTGAATTAATTTTAATTTTTTCATTAAAAGTCAATTGAAATTTCTTTTAATTAATTGTCAATCAACCTGTAATCTTGCATTGAATGTAATCCCGTTGATCTTGTTAATATAATGAATTTGGGAATTATGGATGATTCATTTCACGGTTCCATTGTCGGATTTTAAAATTAATGTTGAAATCCTAAACAAATAAATTGTGATGATCACGGAGATATGCAATAAGTTATTTCATGAATGTAGGAAGTTATTCCGTGGAAGATGGATATTCTTACCCCATATCATCCCAATACGGGATTTCGACTATCAATTTCATTTGGAGATATTTATGTTTCTAAACATCCATGACTTTGCGTGAATGATGTATAAAAGAAAGGTATGACAGGCAAAGGCATCGGATACTTGGTGCTTGTTATGGAGGATCAAAGTGCATAATATCCAAGTTCACTTATGCGGAAGTAGAAATTCACATCTAAAAATTTCCATATATATATCAAGCTCATTGAGACTCGACTCATGGATAGCATTTTTATATATTACATATCACAGCAAACCCAATTTCTGGATTGAAATCTTCCGATTGTGCTTGATTAATAACTGACGAAGTATTGATAGATATATTTTCTAAATTAAAAGAGACCGTAGCAATTATCTAGATATATATTTTGGACGATCTAGAAAGCTAATATTATGGAATAACTGGCTATCGAAATTGGGAATCAACTACCTGGCCTGAAAATTTCTAGGAGCTGATTGCAATCATGTTTAGAACTTAATTATATATCTTGTGACTTAAAGTTAATTATTACATTTTTCTTGGTGGAATTTCAACTTTTGTTGCTCTGTCAAGGTATCAATATTTAATGAGGTTCTGGGTCCAGTGTACGGTGAGATTATTAATGTCTATCATACAATAATAAACCAAACAATCTTACGTCTAGCGCATGTGCTGAAGTGCCAACCCACTGGGGGTCCTCCCATGTGACATCTTAGACAAATTAATGATAATTAAATATCAGCCTAAATTGTCTAGTAAACAAAAATGAAAAATAATAATAATATAAACTCGAAAGAACATAGTTGAAGCAGTTTTATTAAATATTTATTGGAGGGATCTAGGAACTTGTAGTCTTGTACATTATCTTTGTGAGAAAAGTGTTATGGAGAAAACCTAGATCAACACGAATATGTGGATTAAATGAAGTTTTTTTTTTTGTACGTGATGTGTTTGTAGTCCTTTAGATACTCATGGGTTTTTGATAGATTTAAGGAAATTAGGAGATATTTATGTGGGTTATAAGATGATTCCTCTTCTCATCTCTATCCTTGATAGGTCCCCCATCTCATGTCCTCATGCTTCTCTAATTACTTATCCCAAGTTCATTCGAGTGTTCAAGGAATCTAGTAAGGTTATCTATCAAGTTGTGTGGGAGCTTCTGGGTAATTGTCTTATTTATCAGCTCATATTCACTATGTTCATAATCCCTAATTTATTATCTATTAGAAAAACTTGAGGAACGAAATCTAAGATTTGGTCCCTGTACTTTGGTGTGTTCTTCATTTTAGTCCCTAAATGAGTACCTTAGTTACTATTTTTAGCTCTTATGGTGACATTTAAGAGTGCACCTTTTACTTTTGATGCCTGCATGAGAAGGTGAAATCGATAACATAAGATGTACAAAAACATTTGTCGATTGAATTGTATCAACTTGATAAGTTTTAGAATTTGATAATACTTTTTTTAAAAAAAAATTTTAGAATTACTTGCACTTTTATGACAAGTTTTATGACTTGATTACAATTTTTGAAAGTTTTTAAAATTCAATTACATATTTTATGACATGTTTTAGGACTCTTAATACGCTTATTCCAAAAGGTTTTCATAAATTTCAACATAGACATTGGCTGTATGTGCTTCCATTGAAATTGTATCTTCTAGAATTTCTTTTTTTTTTTTTAATTAGGAGTGTTGAGCCAATACCACTTTTGTTTTTTTGATTTTTTGGGGGAAAAAATCTATTTAGATCTAATGTCTTGATAGCTTATCAATGGTCTCGATTTTGGAGTACGAAGGAACTTTGACTATCTCCTTTGAAGGAAGACAAAAGGGAAAAGAAATGAAATTGTCTTCTTAAACCACCTGCCCTGCTACCTAAGATTCTCCACAAACTAATAATTTTGTTAAATTTCGGCCCAATTCCCATCTTCAACAACAAACTTTTATATCTATTGAATCAAACCCATCACAAATAAAAATATTAATTATAAGATAGGTCACTGAGAAAATGGGGGCCGAATTGAGTAAAAACAATTTATGTTTGTCTTCATTTCCAAAATTTGAGTTCTGAAAAAAAAAAGAATCGTAAATGAAAGAAGATTAAGACTTTGCAGGGGACCGGGCTTGCTGTCGCTCTGGAATGGACAAGCAATGATAAATGCTTGTGGGTATCATGTGATAAGTTGTACACGTCAATAATTAATTATTAAATAGCTACCTTACACCTATCACATGGACCAAACTTCCAACCGCAAAATTGGGGCCCCTACCATGTGACAAACTTACAAAAAAAAATTGTAGATTATAAATCAACAATAAAATTGTTCATAAAAAAAGAAGACAAAAGAAAAAAATAATAATCGGACCACTAAGGGATATTAAATAAACGAAAACATGGTGCTAAGTTTAACACTGAAAAAGAGAAATTATCTTACGGATATTGATTTAGTGGTTAAGGAACAGGGGGATTTTGTGTGAATTTAGCTCATGGCAAGGATTCAATTCCCCAAATCACCAAGAATAAATAATTGTATATTTGGGCCATTTCACCTCGGATTTTTGTTGCGCCTCATTAGTTCTTTGAATTTTGTTGGATATTTCATGAGTTTCAGACTTATTTATTTAGGTTGGCTTTCTCTATCAAAAGAAAATGAAAGAGATTGACTTATAATCATTCAAAAAAAAAAAAAAAAAAAAAGGTGAAGGTAATAAAACTGAATAATGCAAATTGGAAATCTCAATATATCCTTACATTGGAGGCCTAAATGTTTGTTAATTGAAAATATTTGAGGCCTTACTTTTGCTTGCGAGTTTACCTAAGACGCAGCGGAAAAAACTAAGTTTTTCATATAACACAATTTTCAACTCACAAATTTTTTCGAATCTGTCATAATTGTTTGAGGAAAATCATTTTTTGTTGAAATTAAGAGCAATGCATCCTCTCATATGCATTATTTTTAAATGGTGATTTTCAATACATTAGATGACAAGATTGCGAAAAATCCATTTATAGCAAATATTCTTACTCATGTTGTTTCAAGCGATAACAAAGTTTAATGATTTATGTATACATTAACTTATTTACAATGATAATTTTAAAATTAAATTAAAAAATATATACTCACATAAAAGAACTTTTTATGACTTGATTAAACAAGTGAACTAATGCTGTAAAGAAAATTAATATTTTATCAACAATTTGATAACAAAAACTAATTTCATTATCAGACTAATTACTTTATATGTTAGTTTGATAAATGAAATAATTTCTTAAGTAATAAACTGATGCGATAAAGGAGACTGAAAAATCCATCCAATTATCCTATAAATAAAGTGCAAATTATGTACGACAAATCACATTCACAAACTTTTCGTAAATTTACATTTGCAAATTTCAAAAATTCTCACGTTGTTCACATCAGGCAATCCAATCATATCACGTATGGACAGTTTGAACATGAATGCACTTGCGTGAATGCACTTGAATTGGGTAATCAATCGAGAGAAGTGGCACCGGCATATGGGGAAATTGTTCAAGACTAAAGAAATCTCGAAACCCCGCGGCGTTGAGTAGCATGCAAACAGTGTTAGGCTTACTTTGCATGTACTGACATCTATGACGGCACGAGGGGCGGTACTTGTAATCAGGAGGCATCGGGCCGATTGGCGAAGTGTGGCTATGGAATATCAAACAGAATTTAAACTCCATGAATATATTAGTACTTAATGTTCTGAATATATTTTGTACTCTCTCAGCTGTACTAAAAAATGAAATATGTTCATTCATTGCAATTTTTACTGAATACACGCGATTTATGTAGAACGTGGGCCGGCAACAACATTGTGGAGTGGAGCCACACCACATGAATCTCTGCTGCAGACAAGGGTCTGTCACTTTGCTTGTACTAATTAAAGTTCTGCTTTCTGTAGTTGCTGTATGTACTTGATGTTCTTGTAGACTGTAGATTCACATGGATTATGCTGATCGCGTTGGCCAATTTTAAACGAACAGCCCATCAAACACAACGACATCTCTGGGAACGATAATTTTTCTTAACACGACTCGAGGATAACGCCTCCACGTCAAAGTGAAATATATTACTTAATTCTTTTTCTTTTTCATTTTATGCCTATTGGTGTTCCGAAAGTACCCTTTCGAAGTCCTGGAAAGGAAAAAGCCTCTTGAGTTTTCGTATAATGCGACTTGTCAGATATATAGGGTCATATGAGAATTTCCGATTTTCCAATTTTCTCCCCCAAACGAGATATCTGTTTCACCCAAAAAAAAAAAAAGATTTTGAATTATCAAAATATTAGAACGTGAAGTGAAATCAAATGAAATTATATATATATATATATATATATATATATATTTTTTTGGAGGTTATTCAAATTTATGTTATCAATTAGAAAAGTCTATACAATGATTTATGGTTGGATTGGTTGGATCAACAAAATAAGGTAATCAGACTCCGTTTAGAAAAACCCAAGTGGTAATATATTTATGATTACTACTACTTATATTATAGATCATAAAATACAATAAGAGAGTATTCTTGAACTTCTAATCAAACGAGTAATATGATAAATACGTTGAATATTCGGCATTGGCAGATCCAAACATGAAACGACATCAATCACCGTTCTGTCAGATTTTTGCCGATGCATCTCTGATGACAATCACGTTTCAGTTGGCGAGCTTTATCTGTTATCGATCTTAATTTTTCTGGGGCGAATACTTTGTTTGATTAGCCAACACAATAGCATTGTCAATTGAATCACACCAGACGAAGAAGAGCGCCTGCCTAAGGATCATCCCTCATCTAGATGGCCCTGCGAACTGAATAGAGAACTCAGATGCGAAATCATGAAGCGCAGCATGACCAAAATATGATAAGTCTTTAGGGTGGCTAACTTAGGACTTTCTTTTGGCAGAATTAAATAAAACAGATGACAAATGATGACCAAAAAAGGAAATTAATTACTTTCACAAGTTAGCCAGCATTATGCGGTTTGTCCTGCCCTGGTAATAGATCTTAGGCCGATCAAAGAAGCCTCAACATATCATCATCGTAACAATGGCGTAATCTTTTAATCATTCGCCTCTCGAACATGAGCACCTATGAAAGGTGCCTTCCCTTTTGCATAGACCATACGATCAAAAGCAAAACGACGCATCGCTGGAAGCCCAGTTCTCATCAGAAGAGTTGACCCTAGAAAAGACAGTGCAGCAGAAATGCACTACTTGAGCACAAATTAGCAAACACATTCAAGCAAGGACTCAAATCATACACGCACAGCGACAGTCTGAGATTCAGCTCGTAATAGTTTCACCATATTCCCAATCGACCAACCAAATCCCGACAAAAGGGCACCATCATAAATTTCATATACTGTTTAGACAACTTAACAACAGAAGAAAGCAGACCAACGAGCGGACAATGTCATTGTGACAGACGCATTGGTCAGATGACACCAAACACCAACATGCCTTCTGTGACGCACATACTATTCTAGCCCATGGAGTTTACTATGGGTGATGGAAAAACAATTAGAGCTCAACTCGGAAAGAAACCGAAACCATACTATCAAATGATAGAAGTCCAAGCAGGTTCTTCAAGTGAGGTTGAAGACACAAAATCACATTCTTCACAGCCTCAGTCACAGATGACGGAGATATTGAAGTTGAACACAAATAATTATGAGCAACTGAGGCAGCTATTAGTGTACAAAGAGGAGGCGAAAGGAGTTACGGCCTTCTAAAATTCAAACCCTTTTATATCAAGGAAAACAATATCTTTTCCCCTCCACTTCTTTACAATGCAGCATATTTTGGACAAAATTAAAAGGATCTCAAGCTTCCTCCTTGTGCAATCCTGACGTGCTCTGTGTGTACAGGTCTTTCAATGCTTCTCCACCAACCTACCTACTTATCATACTTTTGCACCGTGGAAAGACTGAAAAATAAAACAAGAGATAAACATGGTGTATGGAAAGTAATATGAACATGTACGATGTAAGAAAGAAGCATAAGACATACATGCTCTAATTAAGTTTTACAGCAAATGTTGACTAGCCACATCGCTTAATTTCTTGTGTCTTGAAGTAAAAAAAATTGAGGGCCCATGTGAATGACCAATACAACAGAGGCATCACAAAATATAGACAAATATAACTTTCAAGTCAAATTCCACAGAAGTTGGTAAAATAATGTCTTGAATAAAATAATGTCTTGAACAGTTTCTGACGGAAAAAAATGTCAACAGTCACACAACTGGGACAATTGACACTAATTGACGCATCACGAGTTCCATACAGAATTTAAAATCATGACAATACTTCCTTTGTTTATGTTCACTTCCCAACATTGTACCCATATACACACGAAGTAAGTGGCGGTATGCAAGATGGAAATATCACAAACAAGCTTTCTTGGATATATATATATATATAAACGTATCTATGAGACACCCAATATCCTTCAGAACTTTTTCTTCGAGCATGTGAAAATTGTAAATCTATGTAAGTTGGACCAACAAAGGTTCTACTATCGGTGCAGTTTAAATGGATAACTGCTTTGATAGTTTAGTTCATGAGTTTAAAGATAAAATTCCCAAAACTTCATGCTGTTGTCCTCAAAACTGATAAATTCTCCCAAATAGTTGTCAAAGAGTAAATCTGAGAAATAGCTCATAGCTAAAAATCTGAAACGTTCTTTTCAAAAAGGAAAAGAAGATTCTATAACTAACTCCAAACAAATCCAAAGCTTTATGCAAGAAGTCTGACTTGTCATCAACAACCTATTAGTACAAGTTGGAACATGCCAAAATAATTTGCCCATTAGATTTGTCCATGTGGCCCTTTATCAATCCTCAATGCCTAGGGATTGTCTTTGTGAAACAATTGGAGAAGACCACCTATTCCAATTCTAGACTAGGTCAGGCACCTAATTGTCATAAAACCCTATTTCTGCTTCTTTACCTTTCTTTTGCTCATTTGTGGGTAAGCACTCAGCAGACTTAGGGAGTGTTTGGTAACCATTTTATCTCTAAGAATAATTTCTACTTAGAAATGAATTTTTTCTGATTCTGATCCCTCAACAAGTTTCTGAGTATTTGAATGCGTTTGATAATTGAACAAAATTCCTATTCCCAAAATAGAAATACATTTGGTACAACTCTCAAATTCTATTGTGACTTAGAATTTCTTTTAATTTTTAAATAATTTTATTACATTTTTTTTTTTCTTCTTTTTCTTTTCTTCTTCTTCCTTTTGCTGGAGCCTGGCTAGATCAGGCCCGTCCTCGCCCAACCACCGAGGTCAGCCCCACCATGGCCAGGCGATGCCGCCTGCGTGGCTGGGCAAGGGGGAGCTGGTGAGGGCTTCACCATGGCCAGGCAATGCCGCTTGCACGGCTGGGCAAGCAGCGAGCCTCATCAGCAGTTGGGTGAGCTTAGCCTCACCAAACTTGGGCAAGGTCGAGCCTCAAGGCCGAGGCTCGGCCGCCGCGAGGGAGGGCAGCATCGCCCAGCCATGGCGAGGCTAACCATGTAGTGGCTGGGCGTGGTCAACCCTCACCAGGGGCCAGCCAAGCTCCAATGGGGCCAACAACTAGCGAAAGCGGGCTTTTTTCTGGAGTCATTCCTAGAAACAAAGAAGTGACTTCTTTATTCCAAGGAACAAAAAAATAAAATCAAATATTATTTGACCGGTTACCAAACAAGGCCTTACACTACTATTAACAGAATGCTCAATTCAAGGTCAACTATACTACTCCGTTCTTGAGCTTCCTTAAAAGAAAAAAACTAAAAAAAAGTGAAGGCAAATTATAGACAAATCATTAAGGCTATCTTTTACCCTCACTTATTCCCAAACTCTATGTAGAGCACCAACTATTGGCACAGAATTGTGGGTGAACCAGATTCACAGGATCAAAACTAAAGAAAAACATCCTCATAATAGTTCTGGTTACAGTGCTCCGGATTCAACAATTAATTAAAACAAGGAATTAGATGTGACTAGTCCACTTTCTACTGTAAATAATTTAATCCTCTCATGATATACCTAGCCCACTTGTCATATCAATTCAACAAATGCCTTTGTTCCACACCCAAGTTATTTGCAAATTCAGTACTTGAAAATTTTATCTCCCATTTTGTCTTATATCCTATGTCAATTACCATTTACGATTGTGTAATTTCAGGTAGCCTGACCTAAGAGACTGGAATTTCAAGGTTGAAGCCACACATAACATAAAATCAAGATTAAAACATCAATGCCTGTATTTACACAGTTGAATTTAAATCTTAGGCATCAAGTTCTCTGTTTAATGAAAGAATCGCACTAACCTTAACGCCAGTTGGAGGATTTCCAGGCTTTGCTGTTGTCGTGCTCCCAAAAGCATTGGAACCCGAGGAGGAACTCAAAGGCTTAACAGGAGTCATTGTTATGCTGCCAGAGTTAAATTTTGGCTTCTTATCAGCAGGCTTTAGTATCTGGAAAGAGCACATCAGGGTCTCATCAACACTCATCATGGCACCAGCATTGTCAAACTCCCCACAGTAGTTAGGTGCCGAAAATATAGTTACTAGTTGCCGGTTAGCAAAGAATTCATAGCCATCCTCCACAACCTGCAATCAAACAACATGGTAAAAAGACCACCAGATATAATCAAAACATAAGTGCCTCCCTCCAAAAAAATCATACCAAATAACTGCACAAATGAAGCTTGTTGCAAAAGCATCCGCAACTCAATGACATAAATTGCCATGAGTTACCTTTATGGGGATACAAAGGTAAAAGAGGGAAAAAAAAGGTCCAAGGATCTACAAATAGGAAATTCTAGTGCTTGTTCAAGTCTTATAAGAGTATTGTCCAGGTCATTTTGACAGGCTTGAAGAGGGTTGGAAACTGGTCAAGTTAGAATGCGTGAGAAAAAACCTGATGAGCACGGCAAATAAGATCCAGATCATGCTTCTGAAGAAACTCTGTCACCTTGTCCGCCCCAAAGGTATATGAAACTCCTCTGTCATTCATTCCCCAGCCCTGTACATCCTTGCTAGGATCTGACCAGAGAAGATCACAGAGCAAACCAGTATCTGGTACATCTGTGGGACGCTGCAAGTTCCTAATTTGGTCTAAATCGTGTAAGTCAGGTGAGAGACCACCATGCATGCACAGAATCTTCTCATCTATCAAGGCTGCCACAGGCAGACAATTAAAGCAGTCTGTGAATATCTTCCACAACCTGACATTGAACCTTCTCTTACACTCATCATAAAATCCATATATCCGATTTATAGAAGCACATTCGTGGTTTCCTCTCAAGAGGAAAAAGTTTTCGGGGTATTTAATCTTATACGCAAGGAGTAGACATATTGTCTCCAAACTTTGCTTGCCTCTATCCACATAGTCCCCCAAAAACAAGTAATTGGCATGAGGAGGCAATCCCCCATACTCAAAAAGTCTTAAAAGGTCTGAATATTGTCCATGAATGTCCCCTGAAACTCGAGAAAAATAGTTCCTTGTCATTAGATTTTCAAAATTTTGTCTACAAATAAAAAGAATGGAATATGCTCAGGAAAAAAAAAAAAAAAAAAAACCAAGCAGCAGTTTCATGAAAAACTAAATTCAATGTTCTGGTGACTAGAAAGGACCATTTGTGTACGGTATAGCAAACAAGCTACCACATTATTATCCTTAATATTATTGAAGGTTTTGCTGAGTTTTTTCCCCCCTCCTATTCTGCAAATGTACGAACTTTCCAAGTGCCATTTTTTCTTTTTTCCTCTTAGGTTATTCGTATAAAGATGGAGCTGTAGCCTGCTTTTTTTTTGTCAAATTACACGCTTTAGATTTGCGCATTTATTTTAAACACCGTCTATCACCACATACCAGTTAAGTACTTTCTTAATTAGAGCACTAGTCTCTCAATATTTTAGACTTAAGAAAAAATATCCAAAGGTTATTTATAAGAGACCAGTTTGAGTAATGCAAAGGATTATAAATATACATCTTATTCTATGAGATAATTCATACATCAAGTTACACTGCTTTTATTCCTGTGAAAAAACAATTACCACCTTGGATTAGCATATGGAAGTGTGATAGATATCTATCATTAGCCATTTTTATATTATGGCGTCGAGGCCTTGAAAAAAATTCTCACATGCATAAAGACAGCAAACGAAGAGTGCAATCACAAGGAACTTCGAATTAAAAGAGATTTTCTAGTGACAACTTTGTACAAAATATCTATACACTTGTTCATATAGCTTGTATCTCTTAGTGCAAATTTAGGATAGATGATTGAGTAGCTCACTCTTTTCATTCAAAGGAAAAAATGACCCCCAAGTCATATAAAATGTTTCTTCCAGAGAAATACACTTTAGTGTAGTCCAACTCAAATATCTAAAGAGCTGCAATTTCCTGGCATACTACACGTCTTATTCCAAAATCTCTCGACATCACTGCCCTAGGAGACATACTCAGAAGAGGGACTTATGATAGAGTGGGTAGAGCAGTGGATATATGAATTGAGAAGGAAAAAACAATGAAATCAGATCAGTTGCCAAAAGTATGCCAGATTCTTTCAGTAGCCATAAGATTTTTTGGAAACATTGTTAATCAGTTATCATTGAACTCTTGTCAATTCTTCACAGGATGAAATAGAGCACGTTGAATAAAATACAAGCAATCAGTAGAAGCTGCTAAATCCCACCAAGATGACATACTTAAACTTGCTGATACAAAAGAAATCAACAATCTATGCTATACATGAAGCTATGACTAGCAGAAAATAAGCTCCAAATCAAGAGACAATTTCGAAGCATGACTTAACATATGAACTGCAAAGGTTCTCACCATCCGCAACAAAGCCAAAAGAGGAACATTCACAGAGTCACCCAATCATAAGTCATGCTAATAGAAAGTCAATCAGGGCCACATACAACGGTGGCATTAGATTCATCAGAATTAAAGTTGAGCTTAAACCATTAAAACTGACCGTTAACTCCAAAATCAGACAGAGCGGTGTGACCAATAATATCAATTTTGTGATGGATTTAAGAGGTGGTATAACTTGTGAAGCACATTCCACAAGAACCAGACAATCCAGAAACTTCATCCCATCCTAACATAGCTTATACTACAATTGACCAAACAATATCAATAAAAAATTTGATGAAATGCAAATGAAACATAGAATTGTTCAGTTCAGCTAAGTTGATCAATTTCTTTTCATGGTTCGAATAGAAGAATGCTAAATGGAGAAACTGATATGAGAATCAGTGGACAAATCTTGAATATTTCCATACAAGCTGATACCTGTGTGGTACCTATCCGCCTGTGGTGCTCACAAAGTTGCAGCCATTACTATGAGAGTTAACTCCGAAAGAAGCCACTCTAGAAAAAGGGGAAATAACTCTTATATGCATCAACTTATATACTTTGGGCAATTCCTAGCTATGCTTTTTTCTCCCGCCCCTATCTATGATGCCTATGCCAGCTCTTGAGGGTCACTATTGATGCTTAAGCAGACCGATCAACCTCATCAATCAAATCTACCAATCACCCACAAGAGGATGTTTGGTTTAAGGCTACATATCTATTCCACACACATCTGTCCACTCAATGAGGCCATCAACCTCCTCCACCACAATGCAAGAGCATAGACCAAGACCGATGTTAGCTTTCTTGATACCAAGGATAGACTAGGGAATCAAACTTGTGACTTTCGATTTGCAAACCAAGTCCTAGACCACTTGACCAACCAACACGGCGGTTCTCACACTTTCTATTTACAGAAAACCGAGAGATGCACTCTTGTAAACTTTCTCATGCGTAGTTTTGAAAGACAGCCTCACTGTTGGCTAAAAAAGAGACTAGCCACTGGTATCTTTTGAATCAAGCATCACCCCAAACAAGCAAAGCATGAGTGGTCTACAGCCTGACTGTTGGCTAAAAAAGAGACTAGCCACTGGTATCTTTCGAATCAAGCATCACCCAAAATAAGCAAAGTATGAGTGGTCGCAAGTTCAAGGAGAATCAGAACCACTCTACATGTCATGCTTGATTTTTTTTTCTCCACCCCTTCTATTTTGAAGATTTACATTCTCAAGTTGCAGTCTCCACTTTCTTTCATTCCATGCATCACATTCTAAAGCATTAGCACCTAAATGACCTATTGACCCTCTTCTCCATTCCCATAAGGACATCAACATACTCAGCTTTTTTAAAGAACAGTCACGTGGCAATCAAATTGAGAATACTGAAGGAAATACATACACGCAGGTAGCATTTATAGACAATACCACAAAATACTAACATCAGAAGGCAAATGCAGCAATATGAGAAATCGTGCAATTCGAATCGTCTTTATCCTACCCACAGGACAGTGGAAAACATGACCAAATGTAACTATTCAGGCAACTACACCAGAAGAGACAATGAACGTGTTAAATTGAAAGGAGCTCAAAAAATACATTGTATGATGCAAAATCACCAACTACCAAGACCTGGTGAAAGGTTTTCAAATCAATAGCAAGTAGGCAACAAGAAGAACATTCCAGCAAACAAGCAACTTTTAGACACTCGAAACTATTAACAAACTGGACAATGCACACATTCATCAAGCTAATGCAACCGAACACAGAATCCACTGATGCACGACGAGGCGTCTGACACAGATACTTAAATCGCCAACAGAGAGCATGCGGCTTGCTAAAAGCTCACCCACAGTACATCATAACAAGCAGAAGAAAACCCATTTCAGTTCTCCCGAGAGTCAACTGCAGAAACTCCTCAACAAAGACGAAACACTACTCAACTCGACTACAAACCAAGACAAAAGGCAGCACCGACACAGCACGGACTAACCCAAAAAGAAAAACACACGAACGAACGGAAGAAAGGAGGATTACCGCATATCTTAATCGGCGCCTCGAGATCCAGCAGGTTGGGCTGCTGCATGAAGACGTCTTTCGAGGTCAAACAGAGCTGCCGGATCTCCGCCTCCGACAGCTGGACTTGCTTCCCGGGCCGGGTGCGGACCTCCAGAAGCCGGCCGATGATGTCGTCCAACACCGCTTGCTCCATCTCACCCCAACCAAAAAAGAAAAACAGAACCCTCCCTAGGCGTCCGGAGAAGAAGACAACGACGCCGCCGCCGCCAGCCGCGCGCACCGGCGGCCCCGGTCAACCGAGAGAGAGTCGCGAATCAGCAGCCCCGGCTCGCGGGCCGGGGTACGGGACCGGAGAGGAGGAGCATGACGCGCGGCCGGAGGCGACGGAGACGGCGGCGGAGGGCGGCGGAGGATCGAAGAGAGAGAGAGAGAGAGAGGGAGGGAGGGAGGGAGCTAGGGCATCGGAGGGAGGGGCCTGGCTTCAGTTCTTGCCGAAATGTGTGGAAACTTTGAAAGTGGAAAAAGAGGAAGAGCTTGATTTTAGAGAGAGAAAGGACTGGAAATTGAAACAGGGGCGACCTAAGCACGGCGGGGGCGTTTCGGTCAATTCGCCCCGCCTGGGCGGTTGATTTTTTTTAAAAAACCCACGACGGTTTTTTTTTTTTTTTTTTTTTTTAGTTTTTTTAGTTTTCGATTTAATTTAATTTGTTTTGGTTTTATATTAGTAAACCCGGTTCGGTGTGATTAAAGAAGTGATTTTCATGCGCTCCATGTTGAGTGCTGCGTACGGTGTGCGGAGATTATAGAATGCTGCATGCCGAGATTATAAAAAAGTGCTTTTTTTTTTTCGAGACCAAATTATATGTTGAATAAAGTTTAGAGACAGTATTAAATAAATTAAAATTTTATGAATTATATTACATATTTAGTCATAATTTAGAGATCATTTATCCCGAAAGGTCCACGCTTCCACAATTCTTGTTCTTTCACGGGGTTGGGGGAGAGATCTGATCAAGACGGGCTCATTATGGCAAGATCAGTGATTAGAAAAGTCAGCGGAGGTATGAGGAGACAAGATTGGATCCGAAGGCACTCGGGGATGGTACGGGAATCGGCAAACGTGAGATGAAATCAGTGGGGCTTTTGGATGTCGGGTTGTGTGAACGTGGAAGAAAAGACAATGACCGAACGAACTCCACTGATATACTGTTCCTGAGAAGGAGAACAGCAAAGAACTTGAGGCGTCCAAGCTCACGACCCGGTTGAGAAGTCGACTCGGGCAAGTGATCTGGAAGCTAGAATCTCCTCCTGCGATGGAGAATTCGATGTGCCAGCGTGGAAAGGGTGAAACGGAGCCGTCTCCGAACATCGTCGGTCGGAATAACTAGTAATCCTTAGGCAGGAAAGCCGGTGAAGCTCATCAAGAAGGGACATGAAAGGTCGACGATCAGGACTAACCAAAAGGGACCCTCGATGCCTTAGAGACTCATGCTAGACAAATGAATGAGAGACATTTTCCGGGTCCATGAACTAGGACTGATACAGTTCGGGTTCCATACCGGTGCAGATCTTGCATCTAGGCAGACAGAAACGATGGCCACTTGGTTCCTGACGCTGCATCTCGAGCCAGTTTGGGAACTAGGACTGATACGGTTCGGGTTCCATTATCGTGGTTCAGCGAAAAAGACAGGGTAGAAGAATCCCCCTTCTCAAGCAAAGTGCGGTGTATATTGCCAGGTTTCGAGAGCATTTCATCAACCAAGTTCTCGAGCAACTTGTGATAACCATTTCACTACTTGAATGTCGTCGAGTTGGCGCCGTGTCTGGGGTCCGGGAGCTTCGTATGCTTTTGTTGCTTCAATGTGTGATTCCAGAGTTCGACGTACCCACAAAATTTGACTCTCTCCATCATCATTTTCTCTTGCATCTTCCATAGATTTGACCCTTGAAAAGGAAGGCGGGCGGACATGGCCTTGAGCCTTACCAACCTAGAGTTGACTGACCGTTTAGGCAGAAAAGATGATATGTTAAAACAAATGGGGTTCGTTTGTAAGGCGTTCCCTTTATAGACCCTCTCACATGTTTTATGTATTTTCAGTCTGATCGAAGGTTATGTACAAGCGCCTCTCAGGAAATTTACCAAACAGGTTGATTTCCCAAATTTGGCGTTTTTAAGGGAGCCGTGCATGACTAGGCCAAATTCTCTTAAAAAATACCAACTTTAGGTCGGAGACCTAAATTTTCTTTTCCCTTTCAAAAAAAGTACTGACTTTAGGATGAGTCTCAGTATTGGCCCAAGCCTTTTATTATTTCCTAAAAAAACACCAACTTCCTGTTGTCACTAAAACCCAACCTCTGTCAAATTTCCTTTTAATTATGCCATCGAATATTCGACTCGGCAGAATTGCTTGACAATAACTTGATGGGGGCTAGGAGGGGATACCAGCTGAAAGTTGGTATTTTTTTATGGGAGAAAAAATAAGTTGGGGGGAGAATTGATAAAAAAGTTAAAGTTGTGATTTTTCTTGAAACATAAAAAATTCGGGTTGGAATTGGTAGCGATGCGAATAAGAATCATATTGTCTCGAGAGCTGGTGTGGATTTCGGTTTCAAGTGCGTAACTAAATTGCCCAAACCCATACAATTTTTAAAATTTTTATTTTCTTTTAAAGAATAAAGAAAATGAAATTGTCAAAACCTTACATTAGAGCGGTCCAACCCACAAACTTAAGAACCAATTACCTCCTTAGAATTGGGACTCGAACTAAATTTGTTTCTCGTCAAGGGAATTGAGCATGATTATATACAACATTAGAAACTTTAGTAATTTAATCATAATAAATACCTCGAGCACTTGTTAATAAAATCATTCAATGATCGGCGACCAAGATTGAATAAGGATCTCTCTTTTATGCCCCTACGGAGTGCTGAGGCTAGTCGATTCTTGGAAATCGGTCATGGTCAACTGATGAAGCCCCGCCCACCTTCCTCACAGCAGGCAAGTTGACTTTAAACGCCCGTTGACTGAAAATGCATGGTGGACAGAAGAAAGGCTCATCCTTTGTACCTTGCATGGAAGTTCGGCTTTTACGTTCTTAATACGCGGTACCAATTCGATGAACTGACCTAGGACTGCACATGCCATGCCGTTAATGCTAACGATATTAAAATCGATTTGGAATTTTGATTCATGAAGTGACACGACATGCATATTCCGATTTTATCTCGTTACTTCACAGATTAAGTTCATAAATTATTCCTTATTCCAAGCATAACTTTCTTTATATAAATAGCATCTCCTCTCAAATCGCATCAAATGAGTACGTCCCTGAATATGACTTGGGCCAAATCCTCTAGGGGCGAAGAAGAGGCCTAAGAATCATACCACTGCCGCAGCCAATGGCCAACAATGCATGCAACCAGAAAAACGCACCGCCATCTCCGGGGAGCAATTTTCAGTCAAGGTGGGAAATGACATCCGATGGAGTTGGCTTGTTCTTATTTTGGTTTATGATAGTGGTATGCTTTTGCTTGCTCGAGAACCACGTATAATAAATATCACGGGCAATTCAAAAGAACTGAAAAAGTAAACCTACTCTCCAAAGTTTCAAGAATCAAGTTATATTAAAGATTAGCACCACAATATAAAGCTTGCTCATCAAGCCAATCTCTCTCTCTCTCCATTCAAGTCGAGGGGTATGCTAGTCATACTAACCAACTTCTATTGACTATTACATGCCTATCAACTTATTATTTTAACAGTGCACATAGGATTGAGGGATTGGAGTGCAGCCTGTCAAACAACAATTTTCTTCCCAAAAAGAAAATAGAAGATAAGAAGAACCCAAGTTTTACATGTATAAAAAATAGCATACCTCCATAGTTAAAGGTCCAAGCTGTTACTCTCTCAGCTTTGGTTATCAACAATGAAGTTCACTAGCATTATTCTGCTTGCTCTCTTTCTTGTTTCAATGCTCGTTTCTGCAACTCGTCACTTATCAGGCGCCGATGGCGGATATACCTACCTGGGAACCTCTGAAACCGTATGAGGAATTACCATAGCTTAAGGAAAGCTGTGCATAGACTGCCACCACCTCCTCCCATTCACAATGTTCCCATCCATCCAATTACTCCTCCACCACAGCCCCCACCTCCGCCGCCACTATAGCCGCCACCTTCTTTTGTTCACAATGTTCCCATTTGTCAAAGTCCTCCACCGTAAACCGCCCCTCCACCACCATTGTAGACGCCATCCCCGCGTCGCAGCAGTTGCGATATAGTGCACAAGCATATGTGTGATGCCATGGATGTGCTTTGATTTTTTTTTTAGTTGGGCAACAACTTGTGTGTTATGTGATTTCATGGTTTGTGTGGATACTCGATTTCTGTTTTAAGCTGTGTGTATTATTGGACCATTGATTAAATCTAAATCAAGATAGCTTACTAATTGTGTTGGAATATCTAACGTACCTTCGATCCTTTTACATTATGTTTGCGCTTTGAAGAGTGGCGTGTTTCTGCTCGGAATCATGAGCGCGATTGGTCTAATCAAGCTAACTATTGCCTGCAATAGGAGATCACGAAGGGGCGTCTTGTTAAGTTGTATCCCCTCGTTCTTTGCGGTGAAATGTGTAGTTTGCTTTTCCATACAAGTGCAAACGCTCAGGCACAACAACAATTTTATACCTTTTTCGAAAACACTGAACTTGTCGTGAAATCTTTGATTGGAGATTACTTCACGGGTCAAATTCGTAACAAAAAGGAAAGCACATGGACCAAGATTTTTTTTTTTTTTGGTCGAACATGGACCAAGATTGGAATAGGGCAATATAGCAGGAGACTGCGTGGTGTGACTTTAGTACTTTTTTCAATACCAGAATTCTGGCGTTTGGCAGAACCATCGACCAGGGACGCGCATAGGATTGCCTTTATTCACTGTTATCGAGAAACGATCTACTCCATGAAGTGATGGACGTGACCCTTGTTTTGAGTGGAAGACATTGCGCGCCTTTCATTACGTTACCCCACTAGGCTTTTCTTGCAAAATCATTCGAATAGACTGGAAAGATCTGCATGGATCCGGTCCTCTCCGGACCACAAAACCATGCAGGGAAGTGCCATATATTCAAAGTTGGAGATTCAAAAGGGTGCTGGTCGAAAAATCCAAGATTATTTACACTCACTAAAGTTTTAATCATTGAGTTATAGAATCGATGGATGCCACTGATTTCTCCATTTCGATCCAATCATTTATGTGGGATTCTTCTTTCTTTCATGCCTTATACATGCGCTCGACATATCACAATCATTCGATGGTGCAGGACCTCGTGAAGTCCACTGGGTTGACGATTGTGATTCACCCTGTTCATGTTGGGTCGGGCGTGGAAGGGCCGGCAAGTTGGACTTTGGGAATGCGTCGGCTACAAATGCATGGTGGAAAGCAAAAATCGTTCTTGCGCTGTTTTTCAAAATGTTCGGCTCCGAACGTGCTTTGACTTGCTGAAGTGAACTTGGACTTCAAGCCCAGATGATGTAATCTTATCTCTAAGTTGCGTGCCAATGCTATCGCCATTCGTGCGCACAGGCGAGAAACGAATGGAGGCTCGGTCGCTTGTTCTCCTGGCGATGCTTCTATTTGCAATGGTTGTGGATCGAGCAGCTTAAGCAACCACCTTCCATGACAAGACCACAATGCATCACAATGTGTCAAATTTGCATCAGGATGAGCATGGCTGGAAATAACCGGGCGTGACTTCTTCTTCAGAGGCCGAAGGATAGGGCTGGGAACCGTGTTGCCGGCGCCATAGGCCAACCGTGCATACCACCAAGTGGCGCCACCATTCTCTGGGGAGCATTAGCTAGTCAATGTGCGAAATGACATTCCATGGGTGTTGGCTTGTTCTAGTTTTGGCTTGACAAGTCGGATGCTTTTGCTTGCTTGAGAACATGTAATAGGTGGGCAATTCAAAAGAATTGAAAAAATGAACTTTTCAGAACTTCAATTCCTCGGTCCTCGGCAAGACGTAAAACTGCAGCGCTCCAGGGGGGAAAACCCCGATAACAAGGCCCCTGGGCACGGGTCGGTGCCTCACCCCCCTCAATGAGGGGAACCGCGGTGCACAAGCGGGTAGAGGCAGCTCCCACGCCTTGAAAAATATTGTGGCTGGGAATCATTCCCGTAAGGTTTCCTCCTAAGCAAGAGGCTAAAAGGCTTTGACCACCGCGAAGTAGTCGGGTAGAGGCCGGGATCCGGGCCTCGAAAAATATACCGGCCTACAGGGCTACCCCGGCACGACCCCCACTCTCGAGTGGTGGGTAGGGGCCCCCTCGGATCCCCGTGAAGCCTTCCCCTGGGTAACCAATCCGGGTACACCCGACCGGTTGCCCGGTCGAGCCTCTTCATTTCCCTGAACCACGTCCGGGATTGGTTACCCAGGGAAGGCTTCACGGGGATCCGAGGGGGGCCCCTTACCCACCACTCGAGAGCGGGGGTCGTGCCGGGGTAGCCCTATGGGCCGGAATATGTTCGAGGCCCGGATCCCGGCCTCTACCCGGACTACTTCCCGGTGGTCAAAGCCTTTTAGCCTCTTGCTTAGGAGGTAGACTTTCCCTCTTGCGGCTGCTTCCTTCTGTTGTGTTAAATTTTGATACCATAACGTAAAACTTGTTCATCAATCTGATCGCTCTTATTAGACCAAAAAAAAAAAAAAAAAAATCTAATCGCTCTCCATCTCTCTCTTTCTCTCTCAAGCCTCCTATTTTACCTATATAGAAAAAGAGCGTACCTCCATTGATAAAGGTTGAAGCTGTGACTCTTTCAGCTCTGGTTATGAACATTGAAGCTCAGAAGTCATTTGTCTGCTCGCTCTCTTCTCGATCCAAGGCTTGTTTCTGCAACAGATCATCTGCCCCGCGCTGGCAGTGGATACTGGATAAGGCCGCATGGTAACATCCAAGGCCGCGTTTCTCAGGCAGAGTTCGTCATTGGTACCAAGGGACTTGCCATAGCTTAAGGAGGGCGACGTGTCGGTCCCCTGCCACCTCCACCCGTTTACAACGTCCCAATACATCAAAGCCCTCCTCCACCACTTCTTCCACCTCCGCCAGCTGACCTCCGCCGCTGCCGCAGCTGCTGTTGCTGTATTCATGTATGTGATTCCATGGATGTGCAGTGATTTCTCTTTGGTTAGGCCCCAACTTGTGCGTTATCTGACTCGTGATTAGCATCGTTTGGCTGCGTTTGGATGAAAATGCAACGTCTATCACCATATCATGATCGAAAATCAGTGTAGAAATCGAATTTGTAAGATATGAACTAAGATATGAACAAAGGCAATAGTACGTAGACCAATTTCGTAGGTCTCCTATTTTCTCATTCCAAGCCAGCGCTAAATTCCGATCTTCGGTGCATGGTGAAGTATTTTTGTTTCGTGTCATGTGCAAATACGAAATTCATCATGAAATCTTGATTGGAGATTACCTTGAGGACCAAATGCGTAACAAAATGAAACCATATAGACCAACATTGAATAGGGCAATAGTGTAACTTCTTGTATTCCACAACTTTTCCATACTATAAAAGAATTTGAATGTTTGGCGCGACCGCTATCCACGGATGCACACAAATTGCCCTGTTGAGAAGGGATTTCAAGAGTAATAGAGACGACCCATAAGGTAACGTCGAGCTGGAGATATTGTGCAGTTTTATTAACCTGCTAGTCTCTTCTTGGAAATCATTCAAAATAGACCAAAAAAGAATTGCATGGATCCAGTCCATCACGGACCACAAAACTGTGTGGGGAGGCATGATAAATACGCGACATCTTCACGGTAAGAGATTCAAGAGAATGCTTGCTCGTGGATTTAGTTGAATTGATGCGTTAACTCAAAACTCAAATTAATGAATTACGAGCTAATTATACGTTACCAATTCTTCCACTTTATTGCAGCCATTTGCGCAGGATGCTTCTTTCTTACACACTCCCACACACACTCAACAAATCGCGATCCTTAGGATACGGTAAGACCCCCACGAAGTATGCTGGGCCGGTGATTGCAATTCGCTGCGCGGTGGAAAGCGGGGAAAAAAAGAAAAAGAACAACGTTTTGGGTCGGGTCGACCACAACTTGCCATTCGCAGTCAACGCACAGAACCGGGGTCAACCCACCATGGAGCGGGTGAGTCCATGAACTTGGGACTTCATACCCATATAAAGTAAAATCTCATCTCAACGCTCGCATGCCATCGCCATTCCAAACTCGTAACTCCCCCCCTCCTCTTCCTCTTTTTTAAAACCATTTCTGCGCATAGGCGAAGAAACCGGTGGAGGCTCGGTCGATCCTCGTGCTCCTGGTGATGCTCCTATACGCAACGGCGGTGGCCGATCAAGCAGTTCGCGTGACCGCCTTTGATGCTGAGGCCACGGTGCGCTCCCGTCCGTCAGGCTCACAGCACTGCGAGCATCCTGACACAAAGGCTCCAGAGACGGAAGGAAAGGCCCCAGGAGAGTGCCGCCGCCGGCACCACAGGCCGCCGTTAATATTCGGCAAGTGCCAACATTATCCCCAATTTTTTGTTGCCCTAACGAATCTCACAGAGTAGTATATCCTTGACCAATACGAATCATACCTGGAATCGGGGCATTGGCCTAGCGTACTGTATCTTGGGGGAAACCCTTTGAATTTTTCAAAGACGAGAAGAGCAAAATCTAAAATTTCGTTATTAGGAGAGGACAAGACGAGATTTACATTGACCATTCTAAATTACCATTATGGCTATTATCTATTTTATTGCTACTATTATGTTGTTATCAATTTGTTATTATTTATTTTCCGTCTAGAAAAAGAGCACATGTTTTCCTTGTAGAAAAAAGGACGTAAAATTAAATGTTTATAGAAAGATTCATACTATTTGGAGAATGAATCTATTTAAAAAAGAAATTAAACCAACTATTGTCCGAGAGAAAATAGTTTACTTTCTTATTTTGAAAGATTTCGAATCACCTTTTGATTTTCAACATTACTTTTAGATTATAGTATCATTTTTGAAATATATGTTGCAATATAAACGGGCATTCATTGAATGTGGGTTTTCTTTACATGCAAAGATATAACCCTTTTGTGTTGGGGAAAAAAATAGTTGTTAGAAAAGTGCCGTGGGTTTGTTTCATAATATAAAATAGAGACATAGAGAGAAAATTTCTAAACCTTGAATCGTCTCTACACTTTTAATTTAGTTAATATGGTCTTGAATATTAACCCAATATGTAATATAATTCTTAAACTTTTCATTTGTTGAGAGTGGCTCTTGAATTGTCGATGAATGTTTAATCTAGTGCATAAACCATATAAGAATATGCAATGTTATTCTTCCATCAATATAAATTTTAGGGATAACATTTGATATTTTCAATAGTCTAGGGGCTGAATTGAATATATACCTAAAAATTCATGCACCACGTTAAGCAAATCTAAAAATTTAGGGAAGGCATGGCAAGCTTGACGGGCCAAAGTTGCCGTTTTCTCTAAAAATCTAATTCGAATCCCTCCATTCTCTGGGCTTGGGCCTCTGAAAACTTCGGCCCATTAAACCCAGCAAAATGCCTTTGCTCGCACTCCTATAAAGTATAAACCCCCCCTCCCCTCCATGGCTTAAACCCTAGCAGTCTCTCTCTGGTCACTGGGACGCCTCTTCCTTGGAACTTCCATTCCGGTCCTCAAGGTTCTCTCTCTCTCTCTCTCTCTCTCTCTCTCTCTCTGTGCAGCTGCGTATGCTGCTGGTTTCGCTCTCTTGTTGCATGGCTCGTCTCTGTTGCTTGTGGGCGAGTGTGCATGCTTTTTCTTTTTCTTTTTTTTTTCTGTGTTGCGGTGAAATGGGAAGGGACGAAACGCACATATCGAAGGCTTCCAGGCGATTTGATCCAAACCTGAGGAGCTCAAAAGCTGTGCCACACGAAAATCATCCATCTTCGTACACAATCGATCCCCCTTGACGGTCCGTTCTTGGGATTCAGGGGGGATTTCGAAGAGGTCGATGTACATTTCCCCCACGAATCTCGATACCGTCTCTTGTCTGCTTATGTTTTGTTGCGAAATGGTATTCGTAGTGATGATTTTTGTTGTTTCTGTTGTGATGTTAAGTACCCTGAGAAATCTGGGAGTGACAATGCTGAAGTGGGGTTACGATGTTTGAGGGTGTGCTCAGTTCAATTAGTACATCATCATTGGTCTCTCTTTCGGCTGGTGGTACGCTGCCCGTATGCCTATTCTTTGATGATTCTTTGATGAAATTTGTCTACTCCGATGGGCCGTCTATGGGATCTCTTCGATCTTGGAAAGGAAGAGATCTTCCGAAAATGGATCCGGAACCTGGCTCCAATGTTCCGATGAATAATCAAACCCTAATTAATATTCCCGCTATCCTATATTTTTCTTGATAAAGGCGCTCGACTTACAGGAAAGCAATGTTATTTTAAAGAAATACAAAGAAAGGAGAAGAGGGTGTGGGTGGTTTGTATATAGCTTTTTGTATCAGTGTAAGTTTTCTTCTACTGTACTTTCGCCCACACCCTCGGCTAGAGGAAAAGATTGAATTTCAGAGTCAATCCGCGGCTTCTCTTTGTTATGGTTTGTGAAATGCCAGTAACTTGCTCTGGTTGCATTTTGGCACTGATGCAACTCTTGGCTCGGGATTTTGAATTGGAAAATTTGGCGAAGAGTATAACCTCATGTGCATTCCACAGGTTGAATTTACCGAATTTTTTGTTTTGATCTGAGGAAGGCTGTGGGTTTGCACTGTAACTCTTATGTGGTCTTAGCTTAATATGCTGACTCTAGTTTACTTGCACAGAGGTTGCAGCTAGGAAGCTGTGTGAAGTTTGAAGAGCATGTCGAATCCAAAGGTTTTCTTCGACATATTGATTGGTAAGATGAAAGCGGGCAGGGTTGTGATGGAGCTGTTTGCTGATGTCACGCCCAAAACCGCTGAAAATTTCCGTGCTCTGTGCACCGGGGAGAAGGGGATTGGTAAATCCGGGAAAGCACTGCATTACAAGGGATCGACCTTTCACCGTATAATCCCAAACTTCATGTGTCAAGGCGGGGATTTCACTAGGGGCAACGGAACCGGAGGGGAGTCTATATATGGAATGAAATTTGCAGATGAGAACTTCAAAATGAAACACACCGTCCCAGGAGTGCTGTCAATGGCGAATGCGGGACCCAACACCAATGGCTCTCAGTTCTTTATATGCACCGAGAAGACCCCGTGGCTTGATGGGAAGCACGTCGTGTTCGGGAAGGTTGTGGACGGGTATAGTGTGGTTAAGGAGATGGAGAGCGTGGGTTCCGATAGTGGAAGCACGAGGGAAACAGTTGTAATCGAAGACTGCGGTCAGCTATCGGAGAATTGATGGCTTGCACTGTCTAGGAAGGTGAATTTAAAATACTTGTCTAGACTGCTTATATCATTGTGGACTTATCAAAGCGAGTATTGCTCGTCAAGATAATTCAATTTCGATGGCGCAAAATGTTGTGGTTAGATCTTCAACGTCTTTGTGTGTATTGGAAAGAAGGCTCCCGAAAGATGCCCCCTTTTATTTTTTAGCTTTTATCGAAGATTCCCTCATTCAGGTGATTTTCCTTTCGTACTTTCGCACGCGCACTCAGCAAATCACAATCCTCAGACGACGACGTTAAACCTCACGAAGTTCACGGGGTTCGGCGATTGTGATTCACCCGGTTTAAGATGGATCGTGGGGTGGAGGACGGCTGGCATGTTGACTACAAATGGGCGGTGGAGAGCGAAGACCCTTCTCGTGCCCTGCTTTTCGAGAAGTCTGGCTCAAAAAATGCTTTGACTCTCTGGTCTCGCCGATAAGGCGAGAAAACCAGCATTGCGAGCGTTTCTACACGACCGGCTTCAGAGTCAAAAGGACCGGGACCTAGGACAAGTGCCGCCGGCGCCGGGACCAGGAACACGCCGGCGCCGCAGGGCAACCATGCGCATCGCCGCCATCTCGCAGCATCCTAAATTGAGAAGCACCTGAATCGGGAAATCTTCGACGAAAAAAAAAAAATCAGGGAATCTTTCGGGAGCCTTCTTTCTCGTCAACCCTTTGAAAATTAATATCTCGATTCTCGAGGCGTCATCATCGATCCGCTCAAAAAGTTGGCTTTCCCACTAAACAATTCGAAAGACTTTTTGTCTGTTCCTGTTGCTTTCTTGCAGTAATCATTCTCTTTCCTTTTGCTTTTAGGGCACGAGGATCTATCTTGCTTGTTTCCAGCAAAAATAGCTAAAAGTTTATAACTCAGTCCCGATTTAGCCATAGGCATCATTTCAATACACACAAAGAGGTCGACAATCTAACCACAACATTTAGCGCCATTGAAATTGAATTATCTTGACGAGTAATACTTGCTTCGATCAGTCCACAATGATATAAGCAGTCTAGACAAGTATTTTAAATTCACCTTCCTAGACAGTGCAAGCCATTAATTCTCCGATAGCTGACTGCAGTCTTCGATTACTTCGGCCGTGGCGGAGGTGGAGACCGTGGTGGAAGGGCACCATGATGGATCGGAACGTTGTGAACAGGAGAAGGCAGAGGTGGACTACCCCTCGTCTTCCTTGAGCTAGGGGAGGCTGCAGCGTGGGCACGTCCGCCGCCTTTGGCCGTAGCGGAGGTGGAGGCCGTGGTGGAATGGCACCATGATAGATCGGGACGTTGTGAACAGGAGAAGGCGGAGGTGGACTACCCCTCACCTTCCTTGAGCTAGGGAGATATTGAGCTCTTCTCGAGTAATGCGGATGGGGAGGCTGCAGCGTGGGTACATCCGCCGCCTTTGGCCGTGGTGGAAGAGCACCATGATGGATCGGAACGTTGTGAACAGGAGAAGGCGGAGGTGGACTACCCCTCGTCTTCCTTGAGCTAGAGGGAGGCTGCAGCGTGGGCACGTCCGCCGCCTTTGGCCGTGGCAGAGGTGGAGGCCGTGGTGGAATGGCACCATGATGGATCGGGACGTTGTGAACAGGAGAAGGCGGAGGTGGACTACCCCTCGTCTTCCTTGAGCTAGAGGGAGGCTGCAGCGTGGGCACGTCCGCCGCCTTTGGCCGTGGCAGAGGTGGAGGCCGTGGTGGAATGGCACCATGATAGATCGGGACGTTGTGAACAGGAGAAGGCGGAGGTGGACTACCCCTCACCTTCCTTGAGCTAGGGAGATATTGAGCTCTTCTCGAGGAATGCGGATGGAGAGGCTGCAGCGTGGGTACATCCGCCGCCTTTGGCCATGGCGGAGGTGGAGACCGTGGTGGAAGAGCACCATGATGGATCGGAACGTTGTGAACAGGAGAAGGCAGAGGTGGACTACCCCTCGTCTTCCTTGAGCTAGGGGTAGGCTGCAGCGTGGGCACATCCGCCGCCTTTGGCCGTGGCGGAGGTGGAGGCCGTGGTGGAATGGCACCATGATAGATCGGGACGTTGTGAGCAGGAGAAGGCGGAGGTGGACTACCCCTCACCTTCCTTGAGCTAGGGAGATATTGAGCTCTTCTCGAGTAATGTGGATGGGGAGGCTGCCGCGTGGGTACATCCGCCGCCTTTGGCCGTGGCGGAGGCGGAGGCCGTGGTGGAAGGGAAGCATGATGGATCGGAACGTTGTGAACAGGAGAAGGCGGAGGTGGACTTCGTGGGCCAGGGCGATATTGAGCTCCTCCTGAGTCATACAGCTGCCGAGGTTCCTCTGTGGGTACATCGGCCGCCTCCAGACGTGGCGGAGGTGGGGGCTGTGGTGGCGCCAGACAACTGGCGTGTTGCAGAAAGAAAATTTGGATCAAGAAGAGAGCAAGCACGAAATCACTACCGAACTTCATTCTCGATAATGAGAGCCGAGAGAGTCACAGCTTTGGCTTTTTATAAGCGGACGGTGCCTTCTTCTTCTCTAGAAGCCCAAATAGTACTTTTTTTTTACTTTTTCTTTTAATATTGGTATCCTTTTTGGACAGGCTCTTCTGTTTATGTAATCCGAATTTTCACCTTGACTTAGATATTCCAACTGAGTCCAGTTCTGCGGGCTCTTCTTTTTATGTAATCCCAACTTTCACCCTGACCTAAACATTCGAACTTAGACCAGTTCTCCAGAATGGCTGACGTAGCGGATCTGTGTGAGGGGGCATGCTTAATCAAAGTCCAAGTGTAGCTATTGCCTAAACATTGGGCATAGAAAAGAGAGGAGGTTTCCATGTTTATTGATAACAGCAATATTTTCGGCTTCATGGGTACAGTTATAATTTTACGGCTCTAAAACTCGACTAGTCTGTTGAAGTCGGCGGCGGTTCCGTGTCCGTGGAGCTTGATACGCTTTTGTTGCTTCAATGCGTGGCTCGAGAAGCTGATATACCCACAGAATTTGACTCCATCTTTTTTCTTTGGATCTTCCGAGCAATGTAAAAGGTAAAACCGAAAGTGGACAAGGTCTTTGGCCCTACCACCTTATAATTGACGGAATTATTGAGCAAAAAGAACGGTATCAGGAAAGTGGATTGAGGGAAATTGTACTTTCTAGAAGTTCTCATAAGTCATCTTATCAATGAGTGCCCCTCATACCATATCAAGTGCACTTTGAATTGACTTTTCATACATGATGCGAGAAAACAAATAACTAAAAAGCTTCGGTTGTTTGATTGTGGCAAGTAACATGTTG
The DNA here is from genome assembly GCA_014182365.1 of Eucalyptus tenuipes. Taxonomy (NCBI): domain Eukaryota; kingdom Viridiplantae; phylum Streptophyta; class Magnoliopsida; order Myrtales; family Myrtaceae; genus Eucalyptus; species Eucalyptus tenuipes. The sequence continues at coordinate 20,743,729 of CM024538.1, read as the reverse complement.
AAAGCACCGGTTAACAAAATAGTTTATTGACACAAGACCATTGAATAAACATCATTCCTCAAGTGAGGCTCGCCGAGGCTGCGGGCAAGGTTGAGCTCACCCTCGTTGTCGTTGGGTGAGCTCACCTAGCCATGACAAGGCTAGCTCTTGCCCAGTGACGGCAAGGGCGAGGCCTTGGAAGGGATGGCTAATGCTCACTCTCAGTTGGTCTGGCGACTTACCAAAGGAAGAAGGGGAAAAAACAAAAAGACAGAAAGAAAAGGAAAAAAATATAAAAAAGTATCACTCAGTGTCGGCCGATTAAAATTGATTAGATGAATTGAATTGACATAAATACAAAATATTTAAAACTAAATTGACCAAAAAAATTTAAGATTGAACTGATTTCATCTCCTTGCTTGCCGATTTAACACTAGCAAGGCCTCTGATCCATCAGTCACCTCACACGTCCACTGACTTCCCATCATTGATCCGTCATGGTGAGCCTGTCTTCATTACATCTCTACCCCCAATACAATTCCCCAACCCAGGAAAGAAGAACATGAACTGAAGAACAGTCCTTCCAAAATCTGCATCCAATAATCATCAAGATTTGTCTGAGCCCTCCAAGCAAGCTTGACCAACGAGGCTTCACTAAGAAATTGAGATGGCCCAACAAGCACACTAGTTTTTAGATTAATGACTAATGGCGGTTTGATTTATGACTTAATGCATGATTCAAATCAATGTTTGACTACTTGAATGACAGAAATCCATAGGGTCCCGGCTTTAATTTGGAATGCAGCTTCATTAAATTCCTCATGTTTTGTATTTAGAGCATAAAAATCACTTTCTATGCTCTAAATTTTTTAATTATTAAAAAGAATAAAGCCATCGTGGGATTTTAAAAAAGGAAGCAGCTCGTAAAAGTTGAAGCATGCCCCTTGTCAACATTAAGCATCCCCTCTATGGCGTGTTCGGTAAACAGTAGATTATAAGGGTTTAGTACACGGGGTGCGTTCAGAAATGGCATGTTTATTAGACGATAAGAAAGCCATTCATTTGAAGTAAAAGAACCTGCAAGATTGGACACAGGATATTGGTCATCCATTTACACAGGAACAGCGCCCATGGACAGATTGTTGATGCTCCTTCTGACAGAGAATGTGGCGCAATATCAATTCAAGCTCGACAGTAATGCTCGCAAAGTTACTGTCTACGAGAGTGTGAAATCATAATTCAGGCTTCCAAAATGTTATCTGTTCAACCAGGAGCACATTCCCCTCGCGCCAACTGATTTGCACCACCAAACAAAATATCTACAGGAGTGTAAGAGCTTTCTTTTCAGTCCCCAGACTGAAGATTACTCGGGCTTCTGAAACTTTCCATGGACCCACACTCTGGACATGCTCTTCCCACTTCGTCGATTCAGCGACTTAATACAACAGTATCCAAGCTCAAGCTGCACTATGCAAAAGTCAACATGAGGAATTTTCGTAAACGGATTTGCTAACACAAGGCTAAATATAACATACTGCGACAGAAGATTTAGGATAAGTTTTCCCAAACTTCAAAAAGCAGCTAGGGACTCCGAAAGTCCTTTCGTTGAAAGCTTTCACGTTTGCTAAAATTATTTTAAAGCTCTTTGAGCCCAAGGCCTACCTTTTCGAAGTGCAAAGTCCAAGGCAACTACCTACCTGCTTACAGTGAAAGAACTTTGAAAGTTCAGAGCTGCCTTTTCAAAGTTCTCCCACACTCGCTGTAGAGTCAAGCATTTTGGCATTCTTCATGCATAAAGAGACAATACGAAACAGAAAAAAGAAAAGAAGAGAATCTTCAAATAGACAGACGCCAAAAGAGCAGTCACAACACTAAACTTCACTAAGATCACTGATCAGCAGTCAACCCACGATGCACTTGAGCTTCTCTTTTTCTCATGACATGTGATATATTTATATATTGCCTATGGAACTTACAGATGGCGCTATAACCCAGTATTAAAATTAAATTTCTACCTCAATGAAGCCTGCACAAACGAAAAGGTCCCGGACAATCTCTAAGGAGAAAAAGTAAGATCGAGTTGCATCTGATCTCATGTACTCTCGGAACCCCACTCGTTTTCCCGATTCAAATCGAAGCATAGTCATGTCATAAAGGCCTGAAATCCATCGCACCCAGACATGTTGAAATTAATAATAGAACTCCACCATGACTTACAATCAAATTCAAGAAACAAACGATATACAAATCAATATCAACCCAAGACACAATAATTTAACGCCGCATAGGCATGTCCCTTACCATAGTCTCTAAATAATAGCAATCCACCAGGCTTTAGAACACAGTAGCACTTGGCAAGGGCCTTTGGCATCATCTGAAATGGTATGGCGGATAGAGTGAATATCTACAAGACACGGAACGAAATCAGACGGTGACTTTCATTATATGTGAAATGGTTTATTGAATGAGATGAAAAATGGAGGATGCCAATGTAAGCATCGATCAAAATCCGTAATGCCATTTTATCACCATATACAGTGACTGAAACATGCAAATGTTTAAAACTAAGTTCGGCGTCTTTGTTGCAATATGGAAATTCAAATGGCACTTTTTTGCACAGACTAGCATATGAGATTAAGTCAAATCCTCCACGAGACATCATGCAACCACTGCGAATGTTTGGAAAGTTTTGATATCCCTCCCTGAAAACGAAAAAGAAAATAAAATTGTGCAGGAAAGTATGCGTACCAAGGTTATGAAGTCCACACCTCCGAGACAAGAGCTATCTTTGGACATATCGAAACCCCTCAAGGGCAATTCAACTTTCTCTTCACCTTCCGAACAGGAAAAGAAAGTTAACTTACATTTAACATCTCTATATCAAGTTATAAACAAATGGCAGGAACTTAGGCGAATAAGAAACTACGGAAACCTGAAGAGCAACAATGCTGGTGCAGAGAAGTCTCTCGACAGGGACCGCAAGCCAACCACATCGGGAAACCATGGAGAGCGAAGTCGCAGAGGAATGGATAAAAGCGACGGTCAATCGAGGCCACATTCGACGTGTCGAGCATCTCCTTCGCGTACTCAAGAGCTTCACCGCTACAATCGCAAGCATACACGACAACATCCTCATTCCCACTACAAGAACAGCACAATCCATATGTCATAATCATGGCAATCCCCATTTCTAAGTCCTAAAAAGTAAAAATCGCAACTTAAATCATCACACACGGGAGCAATTCACCGTGTCAAAAGGAAGGGGGGTCGGGTCAGAAAAACCGAATCGAAATTTACCGCAAAATGGGAAGAACGGTGCTGCCATTGCCGCATCCCACCTCCAAAACCCTCGGATTCTTCTTCCCGCGGGAAACGAGCTCGGGGAACTCCTTCAACAAGTACCTCCTCTCCTACACACATCAAACACGAAAATCTTTCACAATCCGGTGCGGCCAAGACCGAGGGTAAGGAAGAAAAATCATCGAAAGGGGCGAAGTCTCGGGACATGGGTAAGGAAGGAGAAAAGCGCGAGGACCTTGAAGAACTTGCCGGTGTGGTGGCGGGCGTGGAAGCCGCCCCACGCGGCGGCGACGTCTGGCGGCGGAGGAGCCGGGGCGGCGGGCGGCGGGAACGGGAGCAGGTGGTGACGGAGGGAAGGGTCGGATTCGACGTCGTTTCGGAGGTCGTCCCAGTCGAAGTCCTTGGAGAAGTACTCCGCTTCCGCCTCGCTCATTTCTCGCCTCAGTCGCAGACGGACGAGGAAGCGCACAGGGACGGGCTCTGCTTGGATTTTGACAGACAAACACAGATACCTCGGACCAGCTTGAAGTGAAGATTTGCGTTCTCTCTCCCCGTCCCTCTCTCTCTTTTTTTTCCTCCTTTTGCCAAAATAAAAGAAAAAAGACGACATTTTAATCCAAGTGATATTAGGAGAAAAATGCGAGACATTCATTTCCTGTCCGGCAACTTACAAAGTGGATTATCAAAATTCAACATTAATTTATCTGGCAAAAAAATTTATTTAATTCTACTCCCTTATCAAACATGAAATCCAATTACATTTCGAGACCAAACTCAAAAGAAAAGTAATTTGAATGGACAGAATCCCATCCATTTTATGACTTTCGTCTCTCTAATTTTATTTTTACTCGTTCGAGGCTGAACTTTTGACTAACATTTTTTTCGATCGAGAATAACTCCAGATACATGCCATTTGTTTATCCTGTGAAAATGTAAATTCTCTCTTAAGTGCTGAATATGGCAGCTTGTGCAAACAAGTATTTTGTAATTATAGTGCCCCATACACGACTTCTAGGAAGCTGCCTCGTTCAGTCTAGAAGTGCTGTAATTTTGAAACATGTACAACACAACGTAAATCAGCTTAAATCGGCTGACACGGCTAGAATTCAGACATAGCTATACCTAACCAGCTTGAGTCGGTTCAATTTAAACAAAAGTGGACTTCCATGTCTCAAACCGCGCGGCCGAGTCTTCTTACGTACCCCGAATGGGAGATACTGCATAAATGAGAGGACCCCGCCCCCAAACGGCACAAGATATATACCCCGTCCAACAAAGGCTGTAGATAAGTAAGGAAGGCACTCTTCAAAATCACTACATCAGTTGCATTTGGAAATAAAATGATGAATGCAAAAAAAGGGCATGAGACAAACAACGAGCTCCTTAAGGTACAAGGCCGATTACTATTCCGGACATCGAGGATCAACTCGACATCATTGTAGACAAGCACCTCACTGCACTGCACACCACTACTACTTCACCTCCTGTCATCTCCAGCCAAAGACAATGATTTACATGCTCAGATCGACCTTCGGAACAGAACTTGCGTACGACACAATGGTGCAATAAATCAGCTGTAGCTCCCAACTACCTTCAGATATTACAAGCAATAGACATCAACTCCACACTGTGGTAGCGTTGGGCATTGTGTCTTCACCTTACGTGCTTGGTTTGGGCAATCCAGCAGACATGACATATTCAAGTCCACAGCAGAAAGGTACTTATAATAAACATATGAAGCCAATGATGTAGGCACAATCGAACGGAAATAAAAAAACTTAAACCTGCATCTAAAATTAGGGACCATACAAGTCCCGATGATGATGATAAGCAACATTTTCAGATACAACTAGCAGCAAGGCGTCCTACAAAATGCTCAAAGAACTCATTGACTTTGAACTTTATCATGAAAAGAGCTGGAAGGCATGAAAAGCAAGGTTATATAAGGATAATTCAATAATATGTACTAGAAAGTGAGGCTATAAGAGGATTCTTTGATAATATGCACAAAGAAGGCGGCCCACCGTACAATCACGTCAAATGTGTAAAACTTAGAGCAGCATCAGCTTTGCCTATGTAAAGAGTGATGAGGGGTTGGGATCTGTACAGATTAAGTAGAAATTATAAGCCAGATAGGATAAACACAGCCTACGATTTCCAGTACCTCATGCAAAAAGAACCTATCACCTAGATATACCCAACACAGTATAGTGCTCATCAAGCTCCCAAAGTCAACGCCTTATCCGGAGAAAATCAATATGTGCACTGTTCTAAGTTGATCCCGAGAAAATCCCATACGTTGTCAATCTGTCAGATATTGGCCCCAGGCTGTACCATGAAATGACTCGCAACTGAAGATTCAACCCCAGCGCGAAACCCACTCAAAGGTGATGGGCCACGCAAAGGTGATGGCAACTTACCAGAAGCATTGCCTTTCATGGTGTTGTTCTTCGCATCAACCAGAAATGAACCAACAATAACCTGGACAACCAATTTCCCATCAAATAAGGTGGTGTCTGGTTGCATTTACACATTTCAATAGCTAAAAAACAGATAATTATACCTGCACTGGGCCTGCAGCTAACAAGGGTCCACCAACTCCTCCGCCGATAATCTGACCATCGGTACTGGATAAACACACACTCAACCCACCAGTCCTACCTCCAAGCTCAGTAAGCACATAGGATCCAGAAAGTGTAATTATCTCAAACCGTCCCTAAGGCAGAAGATAGTAGGAACTTATCAAAAGATTTAACAGACTTGACTTTGTAAAAAGCATGAAGCAACTGTATCTCTTTATAAGAGCAACATTAAGAACGGTATGACCTAGAATTGTTTATGCACAGCATCAAGACTCAAGAACCTCCTACATTCACTCTTATTAGGAAAAGGAGATTATCCTCTAGATGCAGAGTTCCTAAACACTGCTGCATAGTATTGATAAGACCATACACCATTAAACCCTGATCTCTTGGATGAATAATACAGCCAAGAAGCTAAGAAGGTTGCAAATTATTTTTTATTGACCAACTACGAATTTCCTTTTGTAATACCAAAAGTAAATTCTCGTATCAAATAATAGCATAAATTAGTGTATTTTATATCACTAGACTAGTTTCTGGAAATAGTGCTAAAACTCAGATGCCAGTGTTAAATATCAATATCTGCTAAATTAGCAAAATACAAAACATTGTGAGGCCCCTGTGAAAAACCCCACTAGTTTGGTACACCCAAATGTCTTCATCAAAGCTCCAAAACCACAAATAAACAGTAAAGCAGGAAGCTAAGATTACTGACAATGCTGATGTTCTGATAAATCTTTCTGACATGAATAACTTTACGATGAACTTAACCTTGACAAAGCAATATATGACAATTTCATGGAAAGATAATACTTCATTTGCTTCCTTCTCTTTCACATTTTCTGACATTCTGTATATCTCGATTGAGTTACCAATGCAAAGAAGCTAGAATAGTATGATACTGGGAGTAAAACACCCTAAAGTCATTTTATTTCCCAGGGTTATGAAAAGAATAGGTAGCAAAAGAAACACAATTACATCCCTCGGAAGTCATGTTTATATATGTATTAACCAGATTAGATGATAAGACCAATGCAAGTAATTGCTTTGTCCTTACTGAGACTAAAATCAGATGCCTATACCTCATATGTAATATTGCCCCCTGATGTAGCAGGTTGGCGAAGAGATGCATTAGATATTGAACCAGATGCTGACAAGATACAGATCTCACGCTTATTTTGCTGCATGAAGAGCATAATTTTCTGGGCAACATCCTATTGCATAAGATAAGAAATTTTAATTTGTCAAGATATTAAACAGGATGCAAAGCAAAAGGTAAAATATTTTATCAGAAATTATTCTCAAGCGCACATACAAGAAAGACAGCATAACAGCCAGAGGCAAATGAAAAAATCTTGTCAGAATCTGAGGCATACTGCATCATCAAGAGATAGCATATGACATATAGGAATAACCATCTCGCACTTTTAAAGGTTAAAATATACATTTATGAATAGAGCAGATAAATTTGGTTGAAAACAATGAAATAATGATTTGTTCAATTCAGTAAATCAGGTTTACAAGAAAATTCGAAAGGTAGCATCACAAAATGAAGATACCCAAAATTTTGTCCCCTTTTCAATTGCAGCAAGGTAATTTACATCTAGTCAGTAATTCTATATCACAAACTCAATCAAGGCCATCAAAAGTACCTTATGTTTGTTGGAACTTCAGCAAAAGCATAGTTCCCTTAGAATGAAAATTTTTCGACTACCAGTTAGCATTTGTTTTTGTTGAAGATGAACTAAGAGTCATCACCACCAGATATACATATAGGCAGTAGACAAAGAAGACAAACACTGTGTTCTTAGAAAGGAATTATACTGAATATGGTCTTAACATCACTGCCCAAAAGTAAAAGATGGGTGTCAACTTAGTGTTCCATCCAGACTAAGATGCAGTGCATAAGCTAATAATATGAGTATTGCTCTTTTTTATTGTTGTGGCAAGAAAAAATTAATAATTGATGGTAAAAATATTTAATATGTTTCATTTCCGATTTCTTATAAAGCAGGTTTAGACAATGACCAGAACCCAAGAACATTTTTGATGTAGAGGCCCATCTAAAACATCATATAGTAACAGATCCTTACCTTCCGAATTCCTTCACATGCATACCAAGGAGGATCCATTTTGTTTAACCAAATGTCCAGTTTTACCACTAGCATGAACAGAGAATGACAACAGGCTATGCGGAGTAATTGACAAGTATCTATCACAGCCAAGCAAAAGGCAGCATTCTAGTAAGAACGTACATAATAAGAGCAAAGTATATTGTGTATCTTGAACAATCTTTCATCATCTTTATAAGCACCAGGTAGAAATGCCAATATACAGCAGAAATAACGCATGTGCACCCTTGCTTACTGAATGTTGGTGGTAGCAATGTATGAAGAGGCGTCAGTTAATCAACAATAGAGACTTCATCCCAATGTACTAATCATTTTTCAGTTGACACTACAGTGACAAAGAACCTTCTAGCCCCACTCTTCAGATCTTAATTACATGGGATGACACTTCCATTTAAGCACACTTCATACCACAAGTCATCGCCATATGAAAAGCATCGATGAAACTTTCTTAATATGGAATATCATGAAATATTACTTACACATACTCTAGAAAACACACTCGTGCAAGGAATCAAACTATACACAAAAATTGGACACTTTAAATAGAAAAGGTAGAATTTTAATTCAAGAAACTATAAGCGCTCCAAATAATATAGTGACATTTTTGCAGAGTATGACAAAAAAAAAAAAAGCTTCAGATTTTAGAGAATCTATACTTCGCCAGCAGCTACAGTGATAACATGTGGAATAAACCCTTGTCCAGCATTTCCTCCTGCATTAAGAAAGAAGATCTTAAAGTAGCAGCATGATATCGTAAAATATGACAAGTGCCGGCTACCAAAATATAGAAAAAGAAATTAAACTCTTCTGGCTCAAAAGGAAATAAAAAATAAAAAGGATATACGGAAATGGGAAAGATACTGAGATTTCTTGAATGCAAGCTCACTTGAACAAGGTGCATTCTAATTTTCTTGGAAAAAATGTGAAAAAGTCATTCTACAGAAAAGAGAGAATTTTGTTATCTGCAGAACTAAGTTACATGATATTTATTTATTTATTTTCTTCTACAAGATTATCTACAAAAGTCCTTCTCACTTTTTCTAGGCCAAGAAAAAACCTAAAATTTAACAATATCTCGCATTTGAAATGCCAAAAAACCGAAATTTGCTTGACAATCTCATTCGCACAGAATCCCGAACTATCATTGATCAGTGAACTTCCTCATTCGGAAAGCGGACCTGCTTGGCTAAACAAATAGATATACAAAAGTAAAACAGTGCCTGCAAACATCTCATAGACAGCCTTAGATGATCTCGACGTTTAAGCAGTGTAAATTTCAGTGTTGCAGCTCTTCTGTGAACTTTCTCTACAGGTACATTTAGCCACCTGAGTCCCCTCCGAGAGAAATCCTCGGAAAGATGCAGTGAAAAAAAGAGCGACAATTCCACAATGAAGAAACCAAGGCGAAAATAGCACGCAGTACACACTCCCGTGACGAATGATTCTACCAGAAAATGAGCTGATAAACCTAAGAACTTCACACGTAATCACCGCAAGAAGCTCGTGCGCGCGAGCGAGCGCGAGAGAGGAATTCAGCGGGACCGAATCGAGCAACGATCGCCAATTCGACGAATTCGCGACCGGAGATTCCCCACCGAGAATGCGACGGAACCGAACGTACCGAGAGCGAGCGACTGCGACTTCTTCGACGAGCCGGAGTACGGACCGGGCGAAGGGGAGGAGCCGACCAATCCCCCCCGCTCCTTCCGTTCCTTGTACGAGGAGGAGGACCCCGCCGCCTTCTTCGCGGCCAGCGCCTGCTCCGGCGTCCCGTACTTCCTCGGCCGCCCGCGCTTCCGCTTCGCGGGGCCCAGCGGCGGCGACGCGGCGGCCGAGGGCACCGAATGGGGTACAGCACCGGGGGCCCCCTCCCCCGTCGGAGGAGGTGGAGGCGGAGACGGGCGGGAGGAGGCCGTTGGTCGGCGACTGCGCGGCGGTCGGAGGAACAGCGGCGGCGGCGGCGGGGGGCTGGTGGTGGTGGTGGTAGAAGGAGGCGAGCTGATTGTCGTTGGGCTCCATGGAGGAGAGAGAGAGAGAGAGAGAGAGAGACTGAGGATTTTTTTAAAAAAAAAAATTTGTTAAAATATCTGGAGGAAATCGGTATTCTCGACTTTTGTTTCGGATGGTGAGTTTCCGGCCGTTGGATCTGGACTGAGCTGGCATTTCCGGTTGCGATTCTCCGATTTCTTTACGTTTGTTTTTGTTTTCGTTCCTCTCGCCGCAATTCCAAATGGATGATGACTCGACGGGTCAGATGATCGGGGCGCCGGTTTCGGGCGGGTCGGGTCGCGATAATCGATGAAAGGCAAATTCACGTGCTGTTGCGTCGGAATGCGTATCTGACCATACGTTCCATTTTGTGGGGAATGCCTTCCATCCACTTGTCCAATTCAAACTATTAGGGGCGGCAAAAGGTCGGGAAAAATTGCCTAACATGGTCTAGACATATCATATTTGTATCGATTCAAATTTAATCATTTTAATAATTTATTAACATAATCATTCCAATCAATTTTAGTTGGAATGTGAATACTAAGCATTTTACATGATAAGATCGAGACTAACACAAATGTAGTTTTTATAATTTTTTCGATTTTCCTCTTTCCATTCTCTTTTTTCCAATGGTTGCCAAACTTGCCTAGGTGAAGGGCCATCTTTGGCCAAGGTTAGCCTCACTTGGGTGAGTGCCGATGAGACAAGGCCACCTTAGCTTAGACAAGGGCTCCCTCACCAGATTTGACCAGGCCGACTCTTGTTGAGTCTCGCCTAGGCAAGTTTGAGGATGGCAAGTCCAACCCTCGCCTCGGGTCGCTGGTGAGGCTCGCCAGGCTCGGTGAGGGAGGCCCTAGCTCTCACTGGCCATGACCTTAGTGGACAACTAGCCAACTCTTGTTGAGTCTCGCTCGGACAAGTGTGAGGATGGCAAGTCCAACCCTCGCCTCGGGTCAAGGTGAGGCTCGCTAGGCCTCGCTAAATCTGGCGAGCGAGGCCCTAGCCCTCACTGGCCATGACCTTAGTTGACAATTAGCCACTAGCAAAAGAAAAAAAATGGAAATGAAAAGAAAAAAATTTTAAAAAAATTATTTAATATTTATTATGTCAACGCGATTGTATGACCATATCACATAGGATAATTGACGTTCACGTTCACGTCAACCATTTCAAATTGGTTGGATGAATTATATTGGCAAATTGTCAAACTATAATTTTGAGACCGAATTGATACAACTATAATAGTCTTAATACTTTATTGATAATCTTCTGAAAGGTTGCTTTACAAATAACTTAATCATATATACAAAAATCTCAATACCCTTATTCCTCCACCGACACTAGAAAAAAAAATCCTAAAAAAATTCAAGGACCCAAGATACGATTTTTTATTAAAATATCTTACACATATGACCTTCTATTTTAACGGTCGGCACTGAGTCAACAATTCCCATCACAGAACGCGAACTATAATAGCTCAAATAAAAAAAACTAAGTAGACGGACTAAATGCGAACATTCCTTCAACTACAAGTACCCAAAGTGCAAAAAGTTCCCCCAAAAAACTTATAAAACACGAACGTGGGCATGACCTCCGGAAACCGCAGACGAATAGAAAAAAAGGAAGAAAACCGAACGTTCGCATCCTCCGATTGGTCAACCGCATGTCCACTTCCCTTTGAACTTTTCGGAACTTCCTATACTCCACCCAAGAGCGACACCTGCAACTATCCGATTGGGCGTTGCGACCGAGCGACGGTTGTTTCGGTTATGCCGAGGCAACATCCGCCGTTTTCAAAACGCAACCCACGTCCCACTTTCTCCCCCCATGTCTCTGCACTTCCGGTAGCCTCTCTCCCTCCCTTCCTCTGTTTCTCTCTGTTTCGATGGCGTTCTGACATCATCGTCCAACGATGGGTTTTCAGGGGAATTTTGCTGGGTTCGCCATGGAAGATCGCCTGGACAAGCCAAGCGATAAGGTCACGCTGATGGGACAAGGTCCGAAATAAGTTCAATGCGTATGCATCGGTTCAAAAAAGCGACTTTGTGCCCCTTTTGGTTCTCTGTTCTTCCGTGTTTGCTTTTCGTGATCTGTGGAGTGGACACTGTGCTCTGATTCTTGTTTTTTCCTATTTATTCCGCAGATGAGCATGGCCATGGAAACGAAAAGCGCATGCAGATTCTCGCTGATGACAGGGATTTCTCCTTGCTGGAGCCGGCATCCCAGGGATTCTTCGCCCGGCCATTCGACAAGCCTCTCCCGTGCTTTGGCTGTGGCGTTGGTTGGTTCTCGTAAGTTCTTATGATTCTAATGTCGGCCATTTTACGTGACACCCGTTTATCAAACATTGGCAAGATTGTAATCAATAGGTCTTGGGACTAGTAGTCTCTAAACTAGACAATGAGTGCGGGATTTACGACCCCTCGGACCTCGTCGTCACACCCCGTCAGGCCCGAAGATCCAAATGGACGGGGTTGAGCAAGCGATTCCCTTTTTAGGCTTGGTCTGCCAAGGCATGCCTTAGGATTAGTCAATTTGATATCTAGAATTCATTATTCTGTAGTCAAGGGTGAGCCTCAGCAAGAAATTTTAGGCTTAGACGGGCTGGCCCAAGCCACTTCTATCGATCAGGCCTACTTCGAGTATGACTAGAACTATCTTGTTGCCATATTTAAATAGGAGCGATTGGTTCATGGGTTGGGACTGTTCCACTCTAGAATTGAGGATTGGACCGGTCTGATTCAATTTAGGATTTTGGCAATTTCCTTTTTTTTATATTATAAGAAAATGAATTTCTTTTAAAAATATATTAATCTGATATGGTTCGGATGATTCAGTTCCACACCTAAAACTAGGAACCATTTAGAATTGGTCAGTTCGGTTCAGTTCTCAGGTTAATTGGGTCCGATTCCTATGAACACCTCTGCCTATAAGTCATAAGATCCAAATAGGAGGAACATCTTAATATATCAAAACTGGTAGGTTGACAAATAATTAACCTCACATGAGGGAGAGTAGAATGAAGTGCTGCCACTCTCACCGTTACTTACTCCTGCTTTTTACAATCTACTTCAACTTTCATGACACGGCAATATGCAACCACTATACATTATGTGAGAATACAACTTAACCTCTATGCATTGCATTGAAGACATAATTATTCATGCTCAACTTTGATCTAATGTGCATATACTATTAATTTCTCAGGGCGGTATCAATAAAGCAAGTTCCATACTAATTATACTTGTGCCAAACTTGTGTTCATTGATTTTATGTTATTTTTCCTCTAATCAAACATCATCTATATATTCCAGACTTATCGCGCAAGACGCGGATGATTCTTTTTTCCATGAACTATAAGCAATATCCACCACATAAATTATCAATTTTAAACAAGTGAAGTCTCGAACTTTTTCAAAAATATTTTGCGCATTACAATATTAAAAGATCAAAAGATGACATTGCTCAATGCATATCCCTCATGTCTCCAGTAAGGACAATAAGCATGTTTTGTCGATAGATTGTTGCAAAATACCACATCTCTTCACGAAAAGAAATGACAAAAATATGAATCTGTTACTTATATTCTGCTTCTTAGATGTCTATTAGAAGATTATCTCATGATACAACTCTATAAATCATTGAAATAATTTAGCTGAAATTATTATATGTGACAGGTTTCTCCTGGGGTTTGGGTTCCCTCCATTCTGGTACTATGCTACGGTTCTGTACTTTGGCAATTACCACCTCAAGGACCCAAGAGAAAGAGCCGGGCTAGCCGCATCTGCAATTGCAGTAAGGAAGCAAACCCTGAAAGTTCTGCATCTTGTTCTTGTTTAAGTTTTGCTGCCACAGCACATAATGCTTCTTGGAATGCGATCGATTCTTCATGGATGCGTGCAGGCTTTGATCTCGACTGTGGCTATCCTGATTTCTCTGCTCGCGGTGTTCTTTCCGCGTGCCTTTCACCGACATTGATTAGGATGAGTACTCGAGAAATGCATGGACGCACGCACTAGACTCGACTGGCAAGTTGTCAACGATAATTGGAAAGCTTTACGTTCTTTTTTTTTTTCTTTAAATTTTTTCATATAAATGCATGGACTAGAACTGTTTATATGGTTGCCATTCCGATAGACGAAGGTGGGTTTTATGTATTTCGGTTTCCATTTAGGATTCACCATCCTTTCGAAGATACAGAAGTAACTGAATGAACAGAAGTTCATTGTTTCTCCGTTCTTTCCCCTTGAACCATAAATCTGTTCTATTGCAGAAATGACAATCAACGGCAATGGAACAATGCTCTTACAAATTTTAAGATAGTCTGAAGATCTTAAAAGGCCAAGCTTAGTCAAGCAGCATATATATAGACTGAAACAGACTGCTTGAGTGACTGTGGTATCATAGATTTGAAACAAAGAATGCACTCAGATAAGCAGTAAAACATAAGAATTCGGAGAGAGGGCGCGCTTTTTACAAGTAAACAAATGAGTCAATGGAGATTATAATGCTCACGTAGATGACGAAGTGATGCATTCGAGGCTTCATTTCTGTCACTCGTCTTTTTACCACAGAGGATGCCTCCACGAAACTCAGTTTACTCATGCGGCCCGTCATTTGAACCCTCGCCATCGCTGGTTTCCTTGGTGGGAGCCATGTTATGTGGATTCTTTAGTTCATCTAACTGCAAGGACATTAAATAAATCCACCAAACTGAACTATAAGTAAACAGATAGACATGACAAAGAAAGCGCATGAGGACAGAGCAACAATTTGGCTTATTGTGACACCCCAAAAGCATCATCATAAGCACCATGACAATCTGTGATGGCAAATCAACGAGTGCTTTCTTACATACCACTGAAATAGGAAACAGGTGATACAGAACCTCATTTTCTCACTTATTGATCATGGATTAAATGTCTGCAATTAGATCATCAGATGAGATATGTTCTCATACTTCTATTTAAAAATAACATATCAATAGTGAAAACATCTTCATTCTCACTCACTCCCATTTTTCCAATAGATGGAGGAAGCTATCTTCGGTTTCCGTCTCAACCTAGCATATTTATCATGCACAGATGCAGCAGTAATCTATGGCAACTGAATTAACCATCATCTTTTGAATTCTCCCCATTGAAGGCCACTGGTTATCGTCTCGTGACAGAGGCAAGAGGAACCCCCTGATCATCTTCCTACTAAAACTTATCACAGGGATGATCAAAAATATATCGGCGCATATATTAATATTACCTAGCAATGACAATCAAAGCTGCAGCATTGTGCATAGAACTGAGATTCAGATTCATTCACAACAGCAATGACCATTAAAATCTTGTTTTTCTGACAGCAAATAAACACTGGAATCCACAGATTTAAGGACTTATTGACAAACTTATCAAAGAATGACCAAAGGCAACCGACTCTACAATTCAGTAAGAGAAAGCGCATGAAATTTCAATCTTTTCTTACTTTGTCCGGATATCTCCCTTACAATTTCACAAATCCTAGTCTCCAGTAGTCCTCTAAATGCTAAGTATCATAAACTCATTTTCCTTCTTCTCCATAGATCCTCATGTTGGTTATAAAACCGATAAATATTTCTTATGTCTTACTGAGAACCAAGCAACAGATGTCCTACCCAGGAAATGGAATATGAAATTCTCAACATCAAAGGACATTTACCTTGACTTCCCTCAAGTTATGGCCAAATTGTAATGACACCACTTGCATTTTGAATAGTTACTCCCACATCTTCTGTCAGAAGCCTTTACATCGAATGGTTGAAATCTACACTACATCAGTATTTCAACTCTACTTGGGTTAGAAATTGCACACTAAAGCCACCTCAGCAGTTCACTAGTTAAGTGGATCGAATAGTTCCCGGTAGGGGTTTCCCAATCATTTGTCTAAACATATGGGATTGCTCTGCAATTTGGCCAAGATCAGAGGGATGTCGGATTAATTAATTCCCAAAATTATCAAGAACAGCCCTTCAGATAAAGTAGCTCCCAAATGCAATCTATACAACGAGATCCTCAATGAAGAAAAACAGATAAGTATGCTTCAGCTAACAGCACCTAAATTCACCTCCAGAAATAAAATTTATAAGCTAATTAGTCTTGAAGTATAAATACATAGCAAATATTGTTGCTTCAAATCAATAGCAGGTCTCACCTTCTTGCAAGTTTCCTGGTGTGCAGCCAAAAGCTCATTATACTTTATCCGCAGATCTGATAATTCAGCTTGTAACTTCTCATACTCGGACACAGTTGGACCACCCAACTTATCCTGGATGAACCTGTTGCAACCATCATCAAGAAACATGCCGTAAGCAAAGAAAATCCAAAAAAATTGATCTTTCCCCGATCAGACTCGCAGACAATATAGCACATTCATCTTGTTTGGTATAATTCAGCAGGGAAGTAATCATCAATTCTTGATGCATTCGATAAAGGACCAATATGCAACTCCGATCCCCATATTCAGGAACCAAAATGTAGTTCAAGTTCCATATTTGCAGAAGCAATTCGTAACTTTCTCATGAAGAATGGATCTTCAAATGGTTCATGCAAATGCTCAGACACCAAGAAAGCAAAGAAACGAGGATCAATGCACGCACCCAAAAACAAAAACCTGAAAAGTAGCCAAAAAACTTACTCAACTGCAGAAGAGGGCTTGTCGTTCTGCTCGTATAAGGAAACCAAAACTGCAGTTCACACATTGCAACACCACGTGAATTCAAACACATCGAAAGATCGAATCTTTCTTGAAACTCCAAGAAGCAAGAAAGGGACTCTCAAGAAAAAAAAGCTCGAAAAAACCTTTGGTGAGCGAATCGACGACCCCGCTTGATTCCAAGTACTTCCTGAATGCCTCCTTCTTAGCTTCTTTTTCCTGGGGAAAAAATGACAAATGCAGCCTCAAGATCGAGCCTTTATATCGAGAAACGCAAGGAAACTACAGATGGGTTGTGTTTCGGATTAGCGGGTGCAAATTGGCCCAGAAAAAGAAGAGGGAATTGAGAGCGTGCAGTGCAGAGACGGAGGAGAAGACGGAAGCTCACGCACCTCTCTGTATCGCATCATTTCCTTCTGGATCTCTCCTCTCTCTCTGGTTCTTGGTTTGGTGGATATCGACTGTGATTGTACTTTCTTTCCCTCGTTAATAAGCAAGCGTGCTCTCCTCTTCCTACTGGCCAAAAGCAGAAATAATTACATAAATAATGCTTAAAATTTCGGCCGAATATAAAAGCGGTTACTTAACTTTTAATTTATTCAATATAATTTTTAAATTTTAAATCTTATTGTTCTCGAATTTCTAATTTATTTAATATGTTATCTGAATTTTTAATAAATATTCAATATGATTATTAAATTATTATATCATTATATTTAATTTAGTCACCGAATTATATAGTTTAGAAATCAAATTAAATATATACTCAAAGTTTAGGGATCGCATTAAATAAATTAAAGTTCGTAAATCACATTACACGTTAAGTTTGAATTGAGGGACCACATTAAACAAATTAGTTTTGGTACGGTGTTACAAATTAGACTAAAGTTTAAATGCAAATATAATTATTCCAATTGTAAGTTAAAACTCAAGATTATCTTTCTTTATCATTAATTGATGATGAATAGATAAAATATATTTACGGTTGTGGCACCATGCTGGGGATCTTTGCTGGAATCATTCTTGAGGAGATAACCCTTTTCTTCCTTGCAAGCCAAAGCATCTGCTGTAATTCGTAACCGTAATTGTAAGGGTGCGTTTGGTAACGATTCTGTTCCCGGGAACAGATTCTGACAAAAAATGATTATTTTTAATTCTGTTCCCGAGAACTGATTTTGAGTAAAAAAACGCGTTTGGTAACTATACAAAATTTCTGATTATGGAATAGAATTGCGTTTGGTAACGTGTTCGTTGATTCATTCCAAATCAATTTATTTTAATTTTTAAATAATTTTTATAATTTTTCTTCTTCTTTTTTTTTTTTTTTTCCTTTTTTTCCTTTTTTTTTTTTTTTTTCTCCCTTTTTTTCTTTTTCTTCTTGGTCGGCGGCCAAACCAAACGAGGGTCGGCGACCTCACAACCCCCTCGTCGACCAAGCCTCGCCGGCAGCTGGGCGAGCCTTGCCGGTGGCTAGGCGAGCTCGCCGGACCTTGCCCCGGCTTCGGTGAGCTCGGCTGAACGATTCAAGCAACAGGCGGCGGCGGCGGAAGGCGGTGGCGACCGGCGACGACCGGTGGTGGGAGGCGGCGACCGGTGGGGGCGGCGGTCACGGGATGACGGTCAATGAAGAAGAAGAAAATAAAAGAAGAGTAGTTTTGATTCTCAATTTTGTTCCCGAAACAAGAATCAACTTTTTTTTTATTCTTGATTCTCTTCACAACTGTTTTAGGGAACAAATTTGGTCCTAGGAACAAAAATTTTACCAAACGCGATTCTCGTCTCAAAGGCGATTCGGGAACAAAAATCGAGAATCGGGCATTGTTTGGATGGTTACCAAACAAGATTACCTAAGTAGTGGCAGCGCTGTGTCTAAAGAGTGGATTTCCTTCCAAGCTGCAATGTGTGGTATGGATTTTCCTTAATTCCTCAGCTGCAAACATAGTGGTATGCACAGCTTCTTCTTCAAATTGCTGCTTTTTAACTCCTTTGTTGCTTGGGAAGTTGTTAGGAACAAGAGTGCTAATGTTGGCTGGCACAAACTGGTGTGGCTCTCCCCTGATGTGTCAAGACCTGGCTTTATTTCTTGGTTACTCATACGTGATAAACTCCCAACTTTTGAGAGGATTAACAGTTGATCTACTGGGAGCACTAGATCTGTCTTGCTTGTTGTATAATTTAAGCATTAAATCTTGCTTTCATCTAATTCTCAATGTTTAATGTAATCAAAATTACTGAGTTCTCTGTTAAGCATGATTTCGAGAGTTGTCTCGGTCTTGAAAAAAAAAAGGATTGGCACTAATAAGCATCTTAGGTTATGCATTGCTTGAAATAAAACTTTGTGAAAACCATCCAGTTTGAGTAAGGATTGTTTGAGGCCATGGTTATTGTAGCTTTTTGATGTGCAGAGATGCATGTTCTGCTCTATGTCATCTCTATGTCATCTCTATGGTTGTGATGGCAGACAATGTCAACTCCAATTACTCGATGTAATCTTATAGTATACATATTAAATTGAATTTCAAAAGGGGCTAGATCCATGTAAGGCCAATCTTTTTTGATGGTTCAAATTCGGTTCTACCCATAGTAGGTCGCTGCAACAATGTAACATTGGTATCAATCAAATTACAAAGGTTGCCGTTTCACAGTCTGGACGCAAGAACTTTTGCTCCTTGTTACAAAGCATGTGAGCAACTCTGGTTGAATCCTCTGCCACTCATCGAGCCAAGTCATGCCTATTGTAGAGCTCTTTCTTGGCGTCTTTCTTAAGTGCTATTCGAGAAGTCAACCTCTCATAGGTCTATTTGGTAACCATTTTTTTTTAGAACAGAGATAAAAAGTAAAAAATATATTTATTTATTTCTGAGAATAAAAATAGAAAAAATTACTTCCAAACAGGAATTGTTTTCAAGAACAGAGTTATCAAAGCACGGAAAAATGAGGAGAAGAAGCGAGAGAGAGGGAGAGTAAAAATACGAACTTCAAGAGTAGTTTCAAGCTTCCCGGAGCACACCTACAGATTCAACAAGACAGAGAGCGCGCCAGAATCACGGAAAAACGAGGGCATTTCCGATGAGGGAATCCATCCAATTCTTCACGCAAGCAACCCTCTGTATCCAGCATCCACAACGAGATCGGAGCAGCACCGTGCGACGTCCGCCGCCCCGTCGCCATTCGAATCCAAGCAAACTGGACGGCGATTCGACGTGATGAGAAACCCTACGCCGGGACGGATTGGTTCTGGGAGAGCTGTATTGCCGGTGTGTTTTATCGACCCTCGAAATATGCTGCTGCTGCTGCTGCTGCTGTTGTTGCTTCTTTATACTGTGGAGCGGTGACAATTATCTTGGGTTTCAAGGTTTTAGATGAGTGGGAGGCTCACGCGGGTGAATCTCCAGCGCGAGAGGGCGGAGCGGAGCGTCAATGGCTAACCCTGCAGTCACTTCCGTCGATGATGCTTGGGAGCTCCAGGTCCTTTTCCAAAGGTTGCCCAGCGAGGAAGATGGGCCTCGCTTCACTTTTGACCTATGGGGCAAAAGGTTCGGACGCTTTGAGTTAGGATTTTTGCGGGGGAAAATTCCGTACTGGACTCTGAGCAACAGGTAAGACCACGAAAGAATCTCATCTCTGTTTCAAAACCCTGAAGGGATCCACATATATGTTTATAGAACATCAGGTACATCCCATGAGCCCCATCAATGTCGACCCACTTAAGTGGGGCATGCTTCTCATCAAAAGAGGCACGGGTGCGTTTCTCTGCCGGATGCCAGAGGGCGGCACATACTCTTGACCATAAAGAACATTCACTTGACCCTACAAAGCAGCCTTTTGAGACCAATGAAATATTTATGATATGTTTCTTTTGGATTCAGCAGCTAAATGGTGTCTCAACCAGCTTTCACAATTCAATTAGTCCACCTCCTCCCCCACACAGGTCATTTTTTATGATATGATCCTCAGCAGAAACTGCAATCCAGGGATCTGACTATTTCTTTACAGCTAATAAGCCCATTGTCAGACACCATAATAATAGGGTATGTATAATCAAATATTGAACTCTACCTCCTTGAATGGTTGGTAGGCATGTTGAAGTTGGGCGGCTCCTCTCTTTGTGGGGACCAAACAATAAGCAGCTTCATTTGACCCTGCGCACCAAACAAAAAAGGGAGGAAGCTTCATTATGAAAATAATCATTGTAGCTTAAAGTCTTACTCTCTCATCATCATTTGATGCTGTTGTCCCGGAAGTGCAAACTTTGCTTTCTCTTCTCAGTACACTTTGTTTCAGACCATCCAGGCACTCTTGTTTAATCCTCTCTCCCGAACCAGACCATGGCCATCGCAGAGCTCTTTCTTGGCGCCTTTCTGCAGCTGCTGTTTGAGAGGTTGGCCTCTCGTGAGCTGCTCAACTTTGCGCGGCGCGAGGGGATCAACACGCTGCTGAAGAAATGGGAGCAGATGCTGATCAGTATCAACCAAGTGCTGGACAATGCAGAGGACAGGCAGCTGACTGGCGATCTCGGGGTGAAGTTGTGGCTTGAAGATCTTAGGAACTTGGCCTACGACATCGAAGACTTGCTAGATGAGTTTGCCACAAAATCCGTGGAAAACAAGTCCAAGGCAAAAACCGGCACTGGTAAGGTGCGATTCCTTCTTCCACGTTGTTGCTTCAAAATGAGCCCGAGAGCATTTATGTTCGATCACAAAATGAGATATAAGGTAGAAGAGATGGATGGCAGATTAGAGGAGCTCATAACTCGGAAAGATAGTCTGAGCCTAATAGGGAATAATGGGAAGCGATCAGCATACTGCCAATTAGATAAGCTGCTTCCCACTACGTATTTGCCCGAGCCTTGTTTCGTTAGCAGGGAGGATGAAAAAATGGAGATCCTCAGATTATTGACTGGAGAAGAAGATGATAAAAAATGTGTGGATCTAAAAGTGATTCCCATCGTAGGGATGGCGGGTGTAGGGAAGACAGCTCTTGCTCAACAAATCTACAATGATGGTAAGGTTACTGGCTATTTCGATGTGAAAGCTTGGGCTTGTGTTTCCGATGATTTCAATGTGCTTGCTATTACAAAGAGTATCCTAGAGACAACCAACATCCATTTGTCCTATGAAGGTAATGACCTAAATTGGCTTCAAGATAAGCTCAGGGAAAACCTTTGGGGAAGAAGTTCCTTGTCGTGTTGGATGATGTTTGGAATGAGAAATATGGAAACTGGACTATCCTCTTGAAGCCTTTTCAATCAGGAGCGAAGGGAAGCAAGATCATTATCACTACTCGTAACCTCCACGTTGTTTCAATAGCCGGTGCTCCACCGAAAACTCTCAAAGAGTTGTCACTAGATGCTTGTATGACTTTGTTCGCATTTCATGCTCTTGGAGTCGGAAATTTTGATCATCATCCTATTCTTGAAGTAATAGGTCGGAAAATAGTGGAAAAATGCAAAGGGTTGCCATTAGCCGTGAAGACATTGGCCGGGCTACTACGCACTGAGGTCTGTCCCCAAAATGGGAAGCTACGTTGAATAGCAAAATTTGGGACCTACCGGAAGAAAGAAATGAGATCCTTCCAGCTTTGAAACTTAGCTATCTCCATCTCCCTTCTAATCTGAGGAGATGTTTCGCTTATTGTGCTATATATCCCAAGGACTACGAAATCGAACGGGATGAGTTGATTCACTGGTGGATTGCAGAGGGCTTGTTGGAGGGGAAAAAAGGACAAAATCATTGGAATGTAGGTTTGAATTATTTCAATGAGCTAGTAGCTAGGTCGTTATTTCAAAAGTCGAGTAGTGGTGGATCACGATTCTTAATGCATGATCTTGTGAATGACCTAGCAAAGTTAGTTGCGGGTGCAACTTGCTTAAGCTCAGGGGAGTTTGAGTTTGAGGGTGATATGAACAATGCATCCTTAGCTCGTTATGCCTCATTCATTTCTAGTAATCACATTTTGCTAGAAAGATTCAATATATATCATGGAATGAAGAAAATTAGGAGTTTCATATCGTTGGTGAAGCAATCTAGGCATTATTATAGGTCCTTTTTGTCTCAGAAAGTGCTATGTGACTTGTTGGTGGGATTGAAGTACTTGAGGGTGCTTTCATTAAGTCACTATGGCATCCGTAAGGTACCGGATGGCATTGGTAAATTGAAGCACCTAAGGTACCTTAATCTGTCGTATACCAATATTGAAATGCTTCCAAAGTCAATTGTTGCATTATACAATCTAGAGGCTTTGATGTTGCGAGGCTGTTATAGCCTTATCGAATTACCTGAAGATATGGAGAAACTAATCAATCTAACATTTCTTGACCTTACCGACAATTGGAACCTAAGAGCAATCCCGCTATATATAGGTAATTTGGTGGGTCTTCAGATGTTGACCATGTTTACAGTGGGAATGGAAAATGGGTTGAGGTTGAACGAGTTAAAAAACTTGAAGAACCTTACAGGCGAATTGTGCATCTCTGATTTGCATAAGGTTTCAGAAGTTGAAGATGCCAAAGGTGCCAATTTGCTTATGAAGAAGGGGATATGCCAATTGACCATGAGATGGAGTGAAGATTTTGAAAATTTTCGAAATGATGACCTTGAAGCGAGGGTCATTGACTCTCTTCGTCCTCACCAAAACCTTGAAAATCTTGCGATATCCTATTATGGTGGCCTAAAATTCCCGTCATGGCTAGGAAGCCCCTCACATTTTAACATAGTGCATTTACGTTTACACAGGTGCTGTAGTGTCAAAGCATTACCATCACTCGGGCAACTATCTTCACTGAAAGAACTGTATATTGAAGGTCTAAATGCAATATGCACGGTAGGGTTTGAATTTTATGGAACAAAAAGTCCTTTCCGTCCTTAATAACTTTGGAATTCAAGGACATGCCGTTATGGGAGGATTGGTCTCATTGCATTGGCACTGAAGAAGTGGGAGTTTTATTCCCTTGTCTTATGCATCTCATTATTTGGGAATGTCCTTTGTTGATCGGAAGATTACCTGGTCAATTGAACTCCCTCATGAAGCTCGAAATCAACTCCTGTCCACGTATGAATGCCTTGCCCTTTAGTGATAGCCTTCCCTCTCTCAATGAATTGAACATTGGAGGTTGTAATGAGAGGGTGCTGAGTAGTTTGGTAAATCTGACATCTCTAACTACTCTTGTGATAAGAGACGTTGCTGAATTGACTTGCTTAAATCGTGGGTTTACAAGCTTCTTGATCAAGCTGGAGAAGTTGGAGATGAAAAGTTGTGAAAAGTTAATATACTTGTGGCAAGATAGAGATGTAATTTGAAATCTCACTTCTTTGAAGAGCTTACTCATCGAAAGATGTCCTGAATTCATATCTTTTGTGGCTGGAGAAGGAGATGTAGAGCTGCCTGGCAACCTCGAGACCATCAACTTGAAAAATTGCTTCAATTTAGAGAAGCTTCCAAGCCAGATGCACGCCCTCACCTCTCTTAGAGGCTTAACAGTCTTTAACTGTCCAAAACTTGTGTCCTTCCCTGAAACAGGTATACCGACATCAATAATATCATTAAAACTCAGCGATTGCGAGATGTTACAATCTTTACCCATAGGATTAAGTATTAATCTGGATGAGCCAAGCAGCAGTAGCAGCTATAACCACAGGGACATGACATCTTGTCTGCAAGAATTAAGAATCTACCTATGCGATTCTTTGCCTGCCTCTCCATTCAGTGAGGGTACTTATTTACCAGCAACTCTCAAGACACTTGAAATTTGGAATTGTAGGGGAGTGGAGTCGCTCGCGGAGATAAATCTAGACAGTCTTCAGTCGCTTGAAGAGATTGTCATTCACAATTGCAAGAATGTGAGAAGCTTACCCCAGTGCTTGCATAGGCTTTCCCATCTCAATTTCTTATTATTGGCCCAATGTCCTTCTCTAGAGCTGGAGTGCTTCCCTTCTCTTCCTCCCGGCATCTCGAGCTTTTATCTTTATGAGTGTCCAAAGATAAAATCGCTACCTAATCAGTTACATCGACTTATATATCTCCGTCATCTGGAAATTTTAGGTTGTGAGAGTATTATGTGCTTCCCCCATGGAGGATTGCCGCCACAGCTACAGGAACTTGAGTTAAGGGGATGCAGGAATATGAAGCGGCAAGTGAGTGAGTGGCTCACCCCCCTCACCTCCCTTCAATATCTATCGATTGACGGCAGCATTGGAGGAGTGGGAGAGGTGGAGGATCTTCTGCTTCCGCTCCCTTCCTCTCTAATCCATCTTTGTATATGTGATATGAGGAATGTGGAAAGACTGTCCAGCAGTCTCCCACCCTCTCTCCGGACCTTAGAGATCCAACGATGCCCGAAGCTAAGGGACTTGCCCTAGGATGGTCTCCCCGCCTCTCTAGAACAACTCCTGATTGAACGATGTGGGATTCTCAAGGAGCGGTGCTCGGAGCTGACCGGTGCCTATTGGCTTCTCATCCACGAAATCCCGGAAGTTAGATTGACTGGTTTCGAATCAGAGTCAGTTTCCTAAAAGAGATTTCTTACTTTGGACCAATCGTCTAGCATGCTTACAGTCTAAAGAAATTGCAAGTGTTTTGAAGCAAATAAACTTGTGGTAAAATCTGCAAATTCTCTTTGTGAGTGTTTAAGCGAGGATGCAATAGGATTGCATCGATTTATAGTGGAATCTTGCGTTGCTTTTCCCGTGGAGTAGGTCCATGAACCGATCATGTAAATCCGGTATCTAATTTATTTCCTTGTTCTGTTTATTATTGTGTTTGATCATTTGTTTTCCCAACAATATGAAAATTTAATTTGTATTGGTCAGGGGATGTTCTTTAACTGCTTTCATTATTCTTCTTGTTGTCAGTTTGAAGGATGAGAGTTTATGATTATGGAGCATAATTGGAATTTAGAACAGGATCTCTCCTGAAGGATAGTTAAATTCTCCCATGAGGGAGGGTTCACATATATTCTTCGTATATTTGGTCTCATGAAGATTTCTATGCTTTGAGATGTTTTGTCAAAAGTAGGTACAGTCTTGCCATTTGCTTCTACTTTACTCTTCCACTTGTTGTCACTTCTCTCCTCAATGTCAGCATCAGTTCCCCCGTCCATTGAAATGCTTCGTGTGATTTCAACCAACCGGTGAAAATGTCAATAAATCCAGGATCTCATTTGAATCTGGATTTTTTAGCTTATTTTTGCATTCTAGCAGTTTGTTGCATTCCCTCATCCAATTCTTTGTTTATCGCTATGTTCAGTCTCATTCGCCTGGATTCTTTCCATTTTGCTTGCCTTGCAGATTACATTTAAATTTGATTGGCGAAGTTTTCTGATTCGACCCAGCTACCTAAAGAAGGGTCTATATACCCTTTCCTTCACCATCGCCTCACTGGTATTAAGTCTAGAGAAGATGCTGAAGGGGGGACCCTGGATGTGAGATTGCTCCTCCTTGTAGAGAAGTTTGGACATGGCACTGCAGGCTTTCTTGTTCAGATCTTGACTTTTCTGGAGATTTTTCCTTTGATTAGTTGATTCTCGAATTTCTCATGAGGATAGGTATGCATAAATTCTCTTTCCCTATTCCATAAGTGTATGTTTTTCTTTGATGTGCAATCCACTCAATGAATATGAATTCTGGACATTATATGATAAATGAATAGCAAGACAAGTTTGAACATGTTTGAAAATTGCATCACCTTGTAAAAGTGTAGTCCAGAACTTCAGATATAGAGCAAGTTCATGTCATGATAATGGTGGTTAGTTACTTTAAATTCTCTTTCCTGTTTTAGTCTAGAAACTACATTTGGGCGCATATACAAAGTTTTGGAACTTACCTGACTGATTTTCCTTATGTCTCTAATTCTGATGTGCCAAAATTACTTTTGTAGCATTCACCAGTAGCAGAAAAAACTTGGTATTAATTTTCAGTCTGCATTTACAGATATAGTGTACTTATTCCCACGCACATGATCTTCTTCATTTCTGAGCATACAGTAACGCACATCAAAATCAATGTGGCAAATGGATTTATTGCACTCTCAACCCTTCCATTCCAGAATTTTACTCACCGTCCAAGTATAAGGAATGATTTGGTCAGTTTGAGTACAAACACAAATTAAAGCGTTTTGCATCCTGGATAGTACTATGAAATTTTTCCCATGTTCATTTTGATGACTATTCATATTCTGTTTCATGGCATCAAAGACATAGCCCTGTAGTCCCGGTTGGCAAAGTTTAAAGGGTGAGTAGAATTGTTTCTGCTAGTTCTTTTGACAGGCTATTTGAAAGACGCAGGTTGTGATCATGTATTATCAGAACCTAGAAAGAATCTGTTCCGAAGGATTAGCAAATTGTCCACAAGAATTTCTAGCATTATATCAGTGCACATGTCATTGGTTCAAAATTTCTAGGTTGTTATGTTGTTTGTTGTCATGTTCCCCGGCTATCTCATTGATGTGATTATGTCCGCATTCTCTTGTGCATAAGGGATTAGTTCTGCAAGAGCGGAAGTGTTTAGTTATATGTCATATTTACATTGTTTGGTGCGTTTTCTAACAATTTAAGCCTTTAGGAAATGCATACACCAATCAAATCAAATAGCACGACAAATTAGCCAACCCTATGTTCTTGTTTGGTTGTTTCTTTTAGTGATTTTGGATTGTCCGGAAGACTTTCAGGTAAACCTCCCATAAAGTGATCAAATTACAACAAGATTTAAAGTTTGGACAGTTATAAAGCTGCTCATGTGCCAGCAAACTTCAGCTTATTAAGTCTGCTATTGATATTCTGGTGAGCTATTACTGTTGACTCCGGTTGATGGTAATTGAAATGGTTGAAACAAAGTGTAGAGCTTTTCCTTTGGGAGGGAGAATCCGATGCTAAAGAGCGGAGCAAAAGTTAGATGGGACAATGTCTGCCTT
Organism: Eucalyptus tenuipes; assembly: GCA_014182365.1. Taxonomy (NCBI): domain Eukaryota; kingdom Viridiplantae; phylum Streptophyta; class Magnoliopsida; order Myrtales; family Myrtaceae; genus Eucalyptus; species Eucalyptus tenuipes. Next base: position 20,716,158 of record CM024538.1, on the reverse strand, counting down.
CTTAAGCACTTTGGAGGCCTTGGCATTTGAGGACTGGATTTGCAAAATCTTGCTTGCATTTTATAGTGGCTAAGGAAAAATTTGTTGAGGGGCGCGTCTCTATGTTTTGCCTGGCCCTATAGTTGTCGTCTTGACTGTAAATTAGATGCTACTTGTGCTCGGAAGAAGTTAGTAAACGTGGGGAATATTTTGAAGCCCCACATTAGATATAATAGGATATCTTTCACACACGCTTGGGCAAGTAAGGAACATATGGCTACTTACGATACCAAAAGAGATCCCCATCACAAGTCGAAAGCCCATGAAGCCATCTAGCTTTGGCAAGCTAGGACGCATTTGGTAATAATTCTATTCTCAAGAATAATTTTTTTATCAAAAATGATTTTTTTATTGTATTCTTGAAGTAATTTTTGAGCAAAAGATCGCGCTTGATAATTATCGAAAATTTCTATTCCCAAGACAAAAATATGTTTGATAAGATTCTTAAATTTTTGTTGTTTTTTTTAAATTTTTAATACTTTTATTATATTTTTCCTATTTTCTCTTTTCTCTTTTTTTTTTTTTTTTTCTTTTTCTCCCCTCCTTCCTCCTTCTTTGTAGCCAGTTGCTGGCCACGGCGGTGGTCGGCGATTGGTTGGACGAGGTCCGGCAGCAAGTTTGCCGGAGTCTCTCCGAGCTCGTTGGTGGTCGAGCGAGGCGAGCTCGTTGGTGGCGCGAGGTCAACCTTGCCGTGGAGGTTAGGTGGCGCGAAGAAGAATAAAGGGAATAGAAGAGAGAAAAGAGAAAAAAAGAGATGAGAAAAGAAAAACTCATCCTAAGATTGCTGTAATCTCCCAAAAGCTTGTGGCCCAAACTACATACAAGGCAGAGCTCTCGTGTCCCAAACCCAAAGATGGCCAAATCTAGATACATCCATTGAAGTCAGTCCCTGGCCCGGTGTCTCTTGCAGACGCGATCCGGCGGCCATGCGACTCCCATCTATTCCCTCCGCCATGAATCTCGGCAACCCGCCAACCGCCTACGAGGACTATATATGGGTTTGTTTCGCATTAGTTCGAGATTGACCCAGAAAAAGAAAAGGGAATGAAGAGTGTGCAGAGACGGAGAAGAAAGGAACTCCCGCACCTCTTTGCATCGCATCATTTCCTTCTGGATCTCTCTCTTTCTCCCTCCCCGGTTTTTGGTCCGGTGGATATCAACTGTAAGTGTACTTTCCTTCCCTCGTCAATAAGTAAAGCTTGCTCTCCTTTCCTAGTGGAGAAAAGCACTGAGCAAAAATGACAGGATAATTATATAAATGATCCTTAAATTTTAATCAAATATATAATTTTATCATTCAATGTGGCTCCTGGACTTTCACTCTGTATGGATTGTTGTTTTTGGATTTTTAATTTGTTCAATATGATTATTAATTTTTATAAAGTTCAGTCTAATCCTTAGATTATTATATTACTAGACTTAATCTGGTCACTAGATTTTTTAGTCTAAGGACTAAATTGAACATATCCTCAAAGTTTATGGATCATATTGAATGAATTTGAAGTTCTAAAACAATATTGTACATTAGATTAAAGTTTATGGACCACATTGAACTTCAATTGAACCAAAGTTTGAGAACCAGTTATATCATTTTCCCAATGACAATGTGTTAGCTTATGGTTTTCAGGTTAAGCTTTCTTGAAACTAGTAAAAACGTTAATGCAATCAGAGATCCAAAATGGAGACCTCAACGTTTAAACTTAAAATTAACTAAAATAAACGTGCAATAGAATGTTAGCTTTATTTACAAATTCAATCCTATTTTTATTTTAGGACATGGGATATTTTTAGTTAGTATCGTATCCTCTAAATGGCATTTCAATTCACTATCAATAGCTAATTCAATACTCGAGGCTGTCTCTCCTAATCCTTTGTTCGTATTCTATTTGACATGTAACATTAAATGTAAAACCTATTGGAATAATCCGATTTCAAAAGATGGATATAAAACTTACTGAAATATATCATTTATTCATTTTTAGTTAAATATATTATGCTGAGCTAATCTATACCATTTAGATATAATTTTGTGTCGTTCAAGCACATAAACAGAAGAAGATTTGGTTGAATTTAGAATTGTTATCATATAAGAATACATTTAAGATATCTTAATAAGACATGAAGTTTAGGGACTATAAATCAATGAATCAATATCTATTGGATGGATATAAGACACATGGCAAAATTGTTTAAGATGTCTTGCCATTTCACAACTATAGAGGCAAAGTTAAGTGTCATGGAGCGACCACATAAATTGACATTTTCTTGGTCGTTGATAAATGTGCGTTGTTGACATTTATTGGTACTTTTTATGTTATTTTTGTCTGCATTAGCATGTAATCATTGTCACTTATGATCTCAAGGATATTATTATGTTATTTCTATGATTGTATTTGACATATATCAGTGCAACATAACCAAGAAAGATTAAACATACACGATGGGAAATGTATAAAGCCAAACATGCAAATGGGCAACATGAATGTTTTTATAATTAAAAATTAGTTAAAATGGATGTATGATAGAAAAATTAGAAAATAAGACTTTGAAAACTAAAATCATTTTTTTGGCAATATAAGTTTTTTTTTTTTTGTAATTTTAGAATATGGATATATTTATCGAGTGCCATACTCTTCAAAATGAAAGAATAATTTCTTCAATGATTAAATTTAAACTCAAATAATATCTTTCTTTATCTTCAATTGATGATAAATGTATAAAATATATATAAAGGATATGCAGTATTAATATGAAAAACTAGCTATCTTTTTTCTATATAAGACACTTTGTGCAAAATCACATGGCTACATGCATACCGAAAGAGATGGGTGGACCACGTCCCCACTACAAGCCCAAAGTTCATCAAGCCATCCAGCTTCGACCAAGCTATTGTCTCACCAATTGCGACTCGCACGTGAAAAGAAGGAACACCTTTCTTGTGTCCCAAACCCGAAAAAGGGCTCAATCTAGGCACGTCCTTTAAACCCAGTCCCCACCCCGGATGGAGGACGACGATGCGACTCCCACCTCCTCCCTCCACGGTGTATCTGCTCGACCCGCCAACCAGCCACATCCGAAGACAACATTATCGGCACCGCCACTACGGTCAGCTGCCGCCGCCGCCACTACGGTCGGCTGCCACCGCTCATCATGGTCCTTAGATCTCTCTCTTCTCGTCGCACCGTGCCTCAACAAGCATCTCACATATCTACACATACTTCACGAGGGAAAGAGAGAGTAGATCTTGAAACTACCTATTTAAGAATTCACCTAGTTTTAATAAATCACAAATGTCACATCGCAGTGCTACATAAGGTAAACTTAAATCAGCTTGTCCAGAAATAAGCGACCGGAGAACAATATTAACTATCATGCTTAGGAGAAGAGTGACTTCATAGGCTGTACATCAAATGAATAGTGACAATCTTTCACAATCATCTGAGCTGGTCATTTGGAGCTGCTGATCCAACAAGCTTCCTGAAGCTTTGAAGCCATATGACCAGGCTTTAATTCCATTAAAGAGCTTGCAAAATCGACCTTTTCAAGATACGGGTTTTATCGATAAGTGACTCAAGACATTCCTTACATGTGGAAATATTCGATTCTCAAAACTCATGCGCACATAATACGATAACAAATAATGCATTAGAAACTACAAAGTTTCTTGGATCGATTGTTTAATAAGTACTCCAAAGGCGGTCTTTGACAAAATCCCACAATTTTATATGGAGTTATAATAAACTTGGGATAGCTGATTATGCAACTAAAACCACCATCTGGATCTGTCAAAAGAAGCACATGGATTTCATGGATGGTCAGACAACTTCCCAAACATCATGAACTCTGTCCTACAAAATTTACATGATGCGCTGACATAAAAGTGCATGGCCTGCCTCTTGAATATACTGCAAGATTTAAGACCTTCATTGCATGGGAACTAGAAAAAAAACCAAAAAGAAGCGAAGTTCTACTATCCCTCTTGCTTCCCTACCTCATCAAAGTTCAGAGATCAAAACAAAGTGACCATTTTGGCTCGTCTTGCTGTCTCCCTCACTCAATTACCATCGTCTGCCGATTTCAAGTAGAGGGTCTCGCCGCCGTCTGCTCCACCCTGGCCGCCACCTCGTCCTTCGCCCGAGCTGCTACTCCCCACATCATGCTTGTTTCCACCTGCCATTCCCCTCCCACCAACCTGCAAGCCATCAGGGAAGCCTCCACCACCGAGGGCCCCACTACCTCCCGAGTGGCTGCTCTCGCTTTGCAAAATGTTCAGCCCTGAGCCGGAGCTCATGCTTAGCTGGCCGTGCAACGAGGGATAGGGTTGTTGCTGAGTGTACAGCATGGAAGATCGAGCAGCCATGAGGGACTGTGGGGTCATCTGCTGAGCTTGCTGGTGCTGCACATAGTACGATCCAGGCTGTGCAATGGTACTGGTGGGAAACTGCAGGATAGGAACAGAGGTTCAGTGATTGTAAAATTGGGAGGAGCAGATGCAGAATTAGAACAGTGACTCCGGGACAGAGAAGTGAGAACGATCTCGCTGCCTCGTTCGTCAAACCAGGGCCAAGAGAATGCAGTTTACAAATCTGTTATGCCTTGGAATTTGTGGCCAGAGGACAATACGGGTTTGAGGTTATAGTGAAGGAAGAACTGAGGATATTGCCAGAATTGGAAGTGTCAATTATAGTTTATGCTCTCCCAAGACAGGAAAGAAAACAGATAGGCTCAAAGCATAACTGGCTATTTAGGGTGTTACCCAAAGTAATGCCACTCTGGACCACAATATGAGGATAAAAGGTACATTAAATGCACAATAATTTATCAGGACCAGAATATCAAAAAAAGAATACATTCAATGCACACACATGCTTCAGATGACCTCTCAAGATGACAATGTTCAGTGAAAATGGTTTTAAAATCTGACAGTCCATGTAGCCTTCAATTCCACCAAAAATTGCAATTGAAATCACTCTCCCTCTCTCCCCGTTGCATGAGAAAGAAGCAACAAGCCCGCATGCAACATGGATACCCGGTAAGGTAACAAAGATGACAAACTTATAGTTCCAAGGAAACCAAAGCACCCACCAAAACATCTAGTTTTCTCAGTCACAAGGCTCATCTGCAAAATCCTTAAAGAAGCATTAAATACATACTGAATTCTCATATGGGAGAAAGTACAGACCTGAGAATGCAAAGTCGGTGGCTGAGGTTGAGAATCAGCGATAGCAGCGAGGTACATGAGGTTTCTCTGTAGCTTAGCCTGGTTCCTGCAAAATGCAAAATGGCAGTTATCGTTGGCCAAAGTTCCACAACTTATAGAGAAACCCTGAAAAATATTTTGATTGCATGCATCCCATATCCAAGTGAGCTAATCTCTACCATTAACGACTCAGATATTAAGCCATAACTAGAGCATGAAAAGCACAGTTCCACTCTTTAATATTGACAAAAAGAATATAAGGGGCCAAATCTTTACGAACGGGTACTGATCCACCAGTCTCTAGGAAGTTCTTGATAATTTTGAGAGGCTTTGAAAGTTAAAATAAGCAAATAAATATCTTTTTAAAAGAACCACCATGAAGAGTATATGTGTGTAAATGCAAGCACATTATGAAGAAGAAATGGTAACTACAGTTCATATTGAGAAAATTTTCCCACTAGTTGATATGAAACATCATTTTAACATCACAATTTTACATGATAATTTTAATAAAACTCGGTGGCTACAGAACTTTGATCAAGACATGAGAAGCCACAAGAAGCTATCTAAAGGATGGCAGTGTCTCTTCAGATTTACATGTGCAAAAATTAAAAACGTGTTCAGATACCCCAAGCTGGAATATACATGGCTGGCAGAATGCAAAATTATAGAGTCAAAGTAAGCAAAACCGTCAGGACAGTTTAAAAGGAAATCAAGTTATTAAGTCTCACTCTGCACATTCGCTCAGCTTCCCACAGTTTTGGCTCTCAACGATCTTCAAAATCAGTGACTTGTTCTCGTCCAAATACTGCACATATTCCAAATATGCAAAGATAAGCACCATAATTGTAGTAAAGCAAACCGAACAGACAAATTATATCCAATTTATGTAACGGAAACTTCCATGCTGATACAATAAAGGAAAAGGGAGAATGTCGGGAAATAATAGGGAAGTTCCACCAGTAAAAACTGTCATGTATTTGTTCCTTAGTCAGATAGACTCACAAACCTTCCAACTAATATCTGCTGCTCTTTTTGAGAAAAGATGGCTAAGAATCTATCATTGGTGACTTGTGGAAAGATGGCTTGCATTTGCAAGGCACGATATACGTCAATATCAAATGTACTTAAGAAGAATAGTAATATGTCCGTGCAAACCTAACCGTTTATAACATCCCAGTAAAACACGCTCACCATTTTCTTGTGCTTTTATAGCTTTGGACATCACACATATTTTGAGATGGGCTGATGCTCAATTCTACATATATAACCGACCCATCTCTGAGTTTTAAGAGTCATCTGTCCATTTTGGCCAGTAATTGTCCAAGTAAATTGGCTAGCTAAATAAATTTAGTTTCCACAGAAACCCCAACAACTGCTTTGTCTGAACTATGGAGCATCTAAATTTATTTCTACTGACACAGGTCCTCACCTTTTTTAAAAACTGCTGCCAAAATTACAAATGAACCGGCCGAAGATCTAGGTGCTTTCATAAACAAATGTCGTAGTCCCAGAGATATTAATGCTATGTTATCGGTCAGTCACTGAAGAAGAGAGGCCCTAAGTTGATGCAAAGAACCATGTGGTTGAACTAGGAACTAACAAAACAGAGAAAGTCATGCAAAAGAACCATGTGAAGCATAGGGACCAAGAAGAACAAAGATAATCTTCTAGCTCTAGAGACAAATATTTTAATGGTTCATCAATCATCATCAACATGAGACAGCCAAAATTTACACCACATGCAAGCAGATGCATAAAAATCAGCAACCTAGCCGACAATATATATAAAACTAGAGATCATTGCTAACATCAAAATCCCAGACAAAAACATAAGACTGTCAATAAGCAAGTGCAAAAATTAAACACACTATGACTTTCGACCTTATCGACCCTTCATCTAAAAAACCCATAAAAAACAGTTCTTTTTGGGTTTTTTATACCAGGAGAGAGAACTTGAGTGATGTCTAAGGGACAAAAACACAAACATAGATGTCCAGATAAATGATGAGACATCCCAACCCAAAACTAACCTCGGTACTCACTACTCAGCTAACTTAATAAATACAAAAAAGATTGGAGTTGCAAGTAGATTACAAGAGCTCGGATTACCCACCAAAAACATCAAGCAAACATATGTCAGACGCACTAACAAGAAATTCCCATTATCGCAACACGCCTCAAGAATAAAAAATCGAACAAGTACCAAAACGAAAATGACAAGCGGACCCTAGAAAACCGGAAAACGGCAAAACGGCAAAAGGGTACAAGCAAAAACGGGAGATTTTGCGGAGAAAATGAAGAAGAGAAGCGAACAAAAAGAAGGGGAAATGAATAGGGAAGAAAAAGAACACAACAGATAAAGAGAGAGAGAGAGAGAGAGCACCTGTTGAATGTGATCGGTGGTGACGTTGTTCGGATAATAAGCGGCCATCATGGGCTGCATCTGCATCAGGTGCTGCTGCATTTCTTTAAAAACAAACGACCTGTCTCAAAGACTCCCCCTTTATATATAACCTTCAAAACACCCCCACACGGCCACACACACACCCCTCTCTCTCTCTCTCTCTCTAACTTTCTCGCTGTAGAAACAGTGCAGAGCAAAAACCAGAGCGGAAAAGGGGATGCCTCTGATCTTTCCCTGCCCGCCTTCCCCTGTCTCTCTCTCTCTCTCTCTCCCTACCCTCTGTTCAGAAATGAGCAGTGACAACACCACTCATGCACAGATACTGGACAAAGCTAACACAGCAAGAGGGGGGGAGGAGAGAGGGGATGGGAAGCTGGAGAGGGCAGATACCGCGTGTGAATGTGCACGGGAGAGAGTGATGGAGAGGAGGCTTTGGAGGGTTTTGCTCGTTTTGTTCTCTTGTCCCCTCTCTCTCTCTCTCTCTCTCTCTCTCAAGTTCACTGGAATTTCTCTCTCTAGAATGGGAGGGTCACGTGATGGAGGAGAGAGATTGGGTGGAAAACGAGGAAACTGGTGGGAGGAGGAGAGCATCTTTGAACCCCCAAGTATTACTGCAGGCACAACATTATAATAAAAAATATAATAACATAAAATATAAAGGACTGTTGTGTCGATTGACAATTTTTGTCCTCCGGATCGAATCCGTGGATATCATTTTTTTGGGGGTGATCCACGTGTAAAGCTCGCTTGAAAAAGAAAAAAAAAACTTAGAAGATCAACAATTGTGATGAAATTCCGATCTCGATAAATATCTCATTCGAGTACTCATCGTCAACACGTTGGACTTGCATGATCTGGATTCGAATCTTGATATTACTACAGTTTCTCGGTAGAGCAATCTCGAGATAAAGATGAGAAATTAATCATCGTTAGCTAAAATTTTATTGGATTCGACACCATGTTATAAGCAAAAAGAAAAGGGAAACTACTATTGAAATGATAACGCATTCAAATGAAATCTTACTCATGATTGATTTCGCATCAAGTAGTTAGGGGATTGAATCGTGGGAGTTTGGAAATAAACTTTGCGGCGACCCTTGAAGAAGGAGGCACCATATCCAACTGGCTCTCTACCGTGGTCATGGTGACAGACTCGCCCATTCTGAGAAGATCGTTAAGGAGGTTGGTCGATGGCTTTGGTGCACATTGTTGGCTTTGATGCACGGATCGGTGCGGGTCCTTAGGGTGGCACTCCTCAGCAAAAGTTTAGTCCGTTTATCTTTTGCTGTTAGAACGTGGTGGGCGCAAGAATTTTGAGGGGGTAAACTACAGTCCAATTTCTCCTAAATTTCGTATCAAATAACCCTTATTTCTCTTGGTTCGAAACAACGATAAATTAGATGCAGTACATAAAAATTTTCTACCAATAAGCCTAAATTTCACCTTTTAATCTATCTAATCAAGTTTAATTTCATTTACAAATAACAAATGATAAACACCGCATTAAGAAATTTGTTACTTCAAGCGAGATTAAGAAAGAAAATTATACGAGACCCTAAGGGTAACATGTTATTTACTTTCGTGGCACTTTGGAGCTTCTTTTGTCTATTAGCAAATTTCCAAAATTTTTTAATTTCCAAATTATAATAGCAAATGTATGATAATTGATTGTCGTAAAACCATGCAATCATCTGCATCTTATATATTTGAAAAAAAAAATGAGTCAATTGATTAAAATCTTGTTGAATAGATAGTCATCTTATATTGTACCATATTTTCTAAAGGCTTAAAGACGTTTGGCTATAATGCTATTCAAAATGTCATAGATATTTTGAGAGTTTCTTTTATATTTTATGATGATTTAGAAAAGTTTACTATATTTTGTCATAACTCAATGTGAAATGTTCTAAATTTCGAGTAGTTCAAATTATATTAGTTTAAGAGGATTTGCAAAAGCTTAAGATACTTCTCGTAACCCAACGCAAAACATCATAGATATATAGAAAATACATGATTTTAATATTCTATGACATTTTATAAAGGCTTATTCCGTACTATCATCACCCAACACAAAATAATCAATATATAAATAATATAATCTTTCATATTTTATGACCTTTTACAAAGGTTTATGACGCTTCGTCGTAACCCAATGCAAAAAGCGCTAGAAGTACTCAAAATTTCCAATAGTTCGTCACGTTTCGTCGTAAGGTAGTTTAAAATGTCATAATTATTTTGACATTATATCTTTTAATATTTTATTACACATTATTGTCTTAACCAATGCAAAATGTTGTAAATAAATATAGGAGTGAGCATAGTCTGGATAGGCGATTTCTATCCTAAAACCAAGAACTGCTTATTAAGGACCAATTTTAAAAAAATTAGAGCCGCGATTCGATTCTTGGGTCAATCTATGGAACCAGTCCCAATAAGCTTCATACACTCAGCACAACATTTTTTGACAAGCCAAAGTGAAGCAAAAAACAAAAACTTCCCTATTCTTATGTGCAAAATTAATAAAAGATTGTACTTATACTAAAAGTTGAGAGTTGATGTCGGATGAGCATTGAATTTGAGAATCAAGGTTGTGAGTGAGAGATAGAGAGACCACTCTTACAATGTACAAGTAAGACAAGATGAGCACTCACTTAATGAGTGTTGAGCTTCAGATTAGGGATATTAGAGTTGTCATTTTTATTAATTTTTTGTCAAAATTTTTCTTAAAAATTTCAAGTAGGTAGGCGGGTGGGTGGTTTCACACCTAGAATCACAAACCGAACTAGTTCCCTTGGGAACTGTCAATTCCGGTTCGATCCGATCTGATTTCGAGCAGTCTGAGCGGTTCTTGATTGTTTACACGCCCTTAGTAAATATCTGAACAGTTAAAATTTTAATATTTTACATCATTATATAAAAGGTTTACTATGTTTGGCCATAATGCAGTGCAGATCGACGAAAAATATTTAAATATCATAATTCTTAATAGTTTTTATTTTTATTTTTTTACACAGGTTCATAATTTTCCATCATAATTGAGTGCAAAACTTAGTAGACATTATGATTTTTAAAATTTTTAATGTTTTACCTCGTTTTAGCGGCACGACATTTCGTCGTACTCCATTGCAAAATATTGCAAATTTTTAGAAATCTTTTTTTTTAATAGTTTAGGAAGTTTTATATAAGTAACGACATTGGCTCTTAACGCAATGGAAAATGTCATAAATGTCTAACTCTCATTATTGTTTTTACCATGTTATATACGCAACATTATATACTTTTTCTTGTTAGTTTATTGGTGCTTTTTTCACAAGAAATCGTGAAAATGGTTTTTACGTTTTCATTCTTAATTATATACATGGACTCATGATTTCTTTTTAAATTTGTCGTTTTCTTATATTTATGATGATTCACTCACGTAAAACAAAATATTTTTTCTTGATCTAATGTGTCCAAAATAGATTAGAGACTGTTTTCTAAATACGTTCATTTGACAAAATCGTCATTTATTGGAAATTTTTGTTGTCACTTATTAGGGAAAAGCACTATTTTCTACCTCTTGTAGATATGTTTTCATTCTAAATAGAATAGAAATTTCAAATAATCTTTACTTAATCTTCTAGTTGTTTCTCCCGTCACTCTTCGCCTCTGTTTCCGGTCACTTGCTCGAATCTCTTCGTCGGATCACCCGAAGGTCTTCGTCTTATCATGATCAAACCGTCCAAGCGACCTTCTATCATCTCATCCTCGACTGAAGTAACTTCTACCTCTTAGCGGATAGCTTAATGTCTAATTTTGTCTTCTCTCAAAGCCCACACATCGAATGAGTCATTCTCTTCTTGCCAACACTAAATTTTACGAACATGCTAGTATGTAACCATCCAAACATGGTCGCACTAAACCCTAGATGCACCTCCCCCCATGTCTATCCCATGTATTCTCTAGTACGCAATCTTTATCGACTTCCTCTATTTTTTTTTTTTGCAAAATAGATCCAAACACCGGAAGCATTCACTCTTTACAAACCATTTCACCAGGCAAACATACCTCATGATATGTTATACGGGGGTCATTGCCGACCACACTTGATTGAGTTATTTTAAAAAGTTTTCTTCACTTAAGTGAGCAGTTGTAAACTTATGAGACCAAGATATACTCTGTACAAGAGTTTCAGAACATCGATATGTTAGGTAGAATAAGAAAGGAATAGCTGTGACAAAGATGATAGGACAAGAGTGAATAAAAGAAATGTTGCTATTATCTCCTTTGACTCGACCCCATGTATATTTGATCTACTTTTTGCACTTTGATTAAATTCACGTCCATAACTAAAGTAGGAAAATTGTCTAAAAATTTTAAACCTATTATACTTTTGTAAATTCAGTTATAAATCTTTTAATTTTATTAATTAAATCCTAAATATTTTCACTTTTTGTTATTTGAGTCTATATGGCTAATTTTGGTAGAAAATCACTACGTGGATGTGAACAATTTTATGTGGCACATCTAGTACTAGTATGGCCAATTCTTGATAATATTTTAATATATATTTTAAAAAATTATTATTATTTTTCTAGATTTTCTCATATTCTTTTTATCCTTTCTTCTTCCTTTTGCCAAGGTTGGCCACTGGCCATAGGAAATGGTTAGGTAAACTGGCCTCGCCCACCATAGGTGAGGCCAAGTCGAGCAAGCCTCAACGAAAGGAGCCCTTGCTCAGGCGAGGCCAAACCTCACCTTGGCCTGGGTAAGGGACAGCCTCGCTAGATTTGGCGATTGGCTAGAGTTGGTTTCGCCCGGCCAATGTCCGTGACTCGACTCAAATATATTCCATCAACGTGTTGTGCTCGATTGATTAGATTCACGTCCATATATAAAAGGACGTAGAGATAGCAACACACTAATTTTGGGAATTCCACCCATATTCAGTGAAATCGTATCTTGGTCCTGGGCATGTGAGATGACCACCATGTGAAGGAAATGGGTCAAATTCGGGTGTTGGGGTGGGGGCAGGGGGGAGGATTGCATAGGACCACAGAATCATCCAAAGGAAGGACCCGTGTTGCATTCCACCCAACAATGACAACGACCCAACCTGCGCATTTCGCCATATTTGATAGCTGTGGACACCCCAAATTCATGTCTCAAAAAGTGGGAAACAACAGGTTGGGTGTCTTGTTTCACCCCCACACGGAAAAGAAAGAACCCCTTTTCCTAAAGTTGCAATGGATAATATATATAGATATATATATTTACATTTATTTGCTCAATGACTTACCTTACAAAAAAGAAAATCTGGCATTCGATTCTTTAGTCTCGAATTTGATATTCCCACTTAGAGTTCCTAAATGACCATTGACAAAGTCTCGTTGGAGTTCTTGATGCTGGGGGTAACCTTGCGATGTGAGAGGTTGACCCGATGATCACAGGTTTTGGCTGACATGCACCGATAAAAAAAAATGAAATCAGACCAAATTTAATGATAATTTGGAGCCAAATGGAAACGAAACTTTTTTTGCGATTTGGGTCGGTTTGAGTCCGGAATTTGACCCGACTCTTTTCTTCTCTTTTATTCTTTTGTTTCCCTAATTTTATAAATGGAGGCTTGTGACCAAAGGAGTATCTATTTCATAGATAAAAGAAGGAAACTGTATTGATAAAGGATGGAAGCTTGTGATCTCAACGTCAAAGTAATCAAGTTGTTAAAAAATTTGCAACATTATATAAATAGCAGAATTAGTAATGAGAAAAATAATTCATCTAAAACAAAATTAAATTAAATTTTTGTGATTGCTCTTTCAAGCTAGTCAAGCAATAAATTTGCTCCACACATTTATGACTCCAGTAATATAACAACTTTTTTCAAATATCCTGATTTTGGAAGTTTCACAACGAAAAGGAATGTTCATGAATCATAACGATTTGGTACTAGATCGTATGCAGGACAATGGTTTTGGCACTTTCAATGTCATTTTTCCATACTTTGATCACGTTTTTCTTTTGACATCATGACATGCATATAATGTCTAATTACGGTCCATTTCTTGCTGGAACATACGCACAGTTGATCTAGTCAGACCTATAAATAATCACGGGATTCCTCGGGATCGGCACTTACATGTTCATTGTCGGTTTCTATTGTTTCATCATTACTGCAATCGACAGCCCCATTTTTTTCCTCAATTCTTTACATTGTCGAATATGGTAAATGCAATTTCAATTGACAATCTATAAATTAGACAATAGCCCAGACGTTCTTTCTAGGGACATACTCAATGTAAGATATAGAAACTTCTTTTATTCGCATGTTACTTCCTCTTCATCAAAAGATATTAGACACTCTTTTCTGTCTCACTTTTACATTGATCTGTTGCATTGGATGAACCATTGTTGTTGATGGTAAAATCGCTCATTACCACAACCCTTACGTGATTTCTATTACCACAATAAATTTTATTACCAAATGTCTCTGTAGCACTCATTAATCATACACGGAAACGTTTCGATTCCCGATGCATATGCATCGATCACGAGAAAGACGACGGGTCGAAAACGCCACAGCCTGCTTGACACAGGATGCTGAGCCAGTAGCTTCCGACAGCGTTCGATAGAGAATCATGGCGTGAATCATTGAAGGAGGAATGATGATGACGGATGATGGACGGACGAGGGAGGGAATGGAATGGTAGGTGGTGCTCCCAGCGGAGCGAGCATGATGGGTGGTTGGGGTGTCTCCATTGCGAGTGTTTGTACTCCAAAAAATTTCGATTCCATCGAAGCCACCAGCAGCGGCTGCTGCTGCAGCTGCTCCTCTTAATGCCTCATGATAAGACTCTCCCCCCCGTCCGTCCGTCCGTCCCTCCCTGCAACTCCCACGCGACCGTCTTTATTGTTTTTGTCAGTCCCCTTCTTGTTCTTTCACAAGCCCTTTTTTCACCCCCCGCCCCACCTTGGGTCTCCCACCACTTCAATAATTGCTCGAGATATCGCCTGTTCCCGATCTCCCTCTAGTATCTTGGAAAAAAAGGTTCCTAATTATTGTGCTTAATCATAGAAATTTTACTATTTAAAGTGATAATTATTCATAATACAAGAGAAATATTACATGATATTTGTGTAGCAAGTGTCGCGAGATTACTTGTTTATAAAAGTCTAAAGTTTTTGAACAAGTTCGAACTCCCTACTACACTTATCCATTTATAATAAAATTCGTATATGGATTCTTTATCCATCTCCATTTAATTCATTGTTCATAAGTATTCCCTCCTCTAAGATTAATGAGATTATTATAGTACTAAGTAGTAGACGAGAATAGTAGTTTAAGAAGGGGACAACTTGCTCTCTTTGCACCCCCATAGATCCTGAAAGAATCTGTATCATTAATCTAAAATATCTGAAAACATACAATTTCCTTTCTTTAATTACTTCTTTTCACTTATTGCATAAACCAGCATGTGCTTTATTCTTGTGTGAAGAGAAGGGTTATTCGATTCTTGCCTATTTCACATATTAGTTAGGTGCAAATTGTTGATCCTGCACATTCATGAGACAGTTTGGAATGTGAATTTATGAGTCTTGTGCTGAAAAATATAGGTAGTAAACAAAATGATTTATTTTACTTCCCAACCCCCCAAAAAGCGGGGGGTAATACTTAAAGAGTTAATGTAATTTCTTCGACTTACGATCCCGTTTCTGAACTTGCAACCTTTGCACTAGTTTCATCGAGTTAAATGAGAAATATAACTATTCTTTGGAAAACATGAATTTAAACCCTATAAATTTTTTCCAACTAGATCAGCATATGACTCTAGAGGAAGCCAGTATATAGTTTTGCTAAGAAAATGGGACGGAGGAAATTAGGTTTGCTTCAAGATGGTATTGGTTCAAGGACCCCAGGTAGCTTGCTTTTCCAGGATAAGAAATTCCCCTTTTGGGCCGATTATGGGAGAGGAATAAAGAAAATATGCTGAGTCAATATTTAAGTAGCAAGCGCCGGGACATTGAAGCAACCTCATGCCATACATAAAGAAAAGACTCGAACAAGTTCAACGAAAAGGAATTTGTACCCAAAATTGACATAGGTGGGCAAGTAGAGAACATCTAAGGGCACAACACAGCTCCCCTGAAGGAACTTGGCATACATAACTTCGAGAGAAGGAGTACCTCGCCCCAAAAAAGGATCTTAGCGACCGGGGTCGGGCAACTAGCAGTGGACACTAAAAGAAAGTGCACCCCACTAAAAAAAAAAGGAGTTTTCGTAGTGGACACATGCCTTTTTCCAACCTTCCATAAGAACCATATCGTGACCACAATAATACCTATTAAAGAAACAGAAATTCATCATGTAAGTTAGAAAAGGAGGAAGAAGTCTGGTTTCCCACGAAATGCAGCAGCAGCACCTGTAAGAGTCAGAAACTGGAGTAGAGCCATCTGCAGGCATCAAGTAACCGTAGATGGGAGGGTGGTGAATGGCGCCAACGTGAAGAATTGAGAGAATGATGAAAAGCAATGGGTGTGATTACTTAGAAAAGAAAGAAGTTCGACAAGGGGAGGAATATATGTAATGATAACAGCTAAATCAAGATGTTTCTCTCTCCTTCCCTCCCTTTGTTCTTTTTTTCTCCTGCTTCTCTTGGAATACATGTTCATTGGTCTTCTCATTGTTATTGTCATTGTATGTTATGTCTCAGTTTATAAGACTACCCATTTTGATTATTTATAAAATTCCAATTACCATAATTTATTTTGATCCCGCTCCTCATTCCAAATGCCTCTACTAATCCAAACGCTACGTTAAATGTTCCGGGAGTCTTGAATGATATTGGCAAATGTCGAAATCCACTCGAATTGGCACGGGACGCTTCGGAAGATCTTCTTGTATGTTAACAAAAGGGTTAGGCGATTTAAATTGATGAGCTTGCCCGTCGAATTCTGTCTACTATGTTAGTGAAAAATCTGTAAAAAAAATAATTATCCGACATACTATTTCGAGTCATCGCTATTTCGACGTAACAAGATAATATGGCTTTTTAGCTTTCTGTCCCACCCTTTCCTACCTTTTCTCCATCTCTCTCTCGGTTCAATCATGAATCAACACTCTCGCCCTTAATAATAGACATCATTCGTGGGTGCATCATCGATTGGCAAGGATGAAAGTTGAGGCCAAAACTGGGGCATGGCCCATCGCGGTGGGAGTTAGAGCACATAGAAGTGGGTGCCAACATATGTGACTAGGTTTCTGCACCGAAACAAAGGTGACAGCTGGCCAAAATGCATTTGATGAGTGGGGACGCAAGGGAGAATTTCAGTGCACGCGACCGCATGAGAGCATGACTTGTTTGCACCGTTAGATCACCATGGACCTCTAATTCTTTAGGTCCAATCCCGATTCTATTAAAAAAGAGTTCTCCAATTTCACTCCAGTCCCAAATCTGCTAATGCATAAAACATTATCACTGATTTCTTCAAAATTATCAACATCAGAAGTAATTAGATGTTTATTATATTCATCAATACCCTCACGTTCGTATGAAATAACAACAACCTTTTGATGTTGATGATCCAGTGGTGATATTTGGATGTGTCAACATATTTGGGATCGAATCTAAAGTTATAGATTTTTCAAGCAATTACCCTCAAATCACAGGAGATCTCCAGATTCGAGCCTCGTTACTCGACGGCACCTTCGAAACAGGCTCATGTATACTCGGTGCGTGGAAAGGGTTTCTTCAATGGAGCGAGGGTTTACGACACAAACACACATGTTGAGTTCTTTGCCATTTTAATGCAATCACGATATCGCATTCCCTCTCCCGGCCCTACCAAAGGGAAAGCTGTGACCGCGGCGGTGCTTCGTTCGTTTTTGGGGCTATGCCATGTGAATGGGCAAAAGAGGGAGGCTATGATCTCCTTCATGTCCCCACGGAATTGACGCTTGTGGAGGCGCATACCTTCGTGGCTAAAGCGGTGGATAGAGTATTGATTGCTTTCTTTAGAAGGTTGGTACTCTTTGCACAGTGCCAAACTGATATTTTCACGTTCTCTATAGGACTAGAATGTCTTTTACCTGCGCAAGCAGATCTATCTCGATCGATGATCATTCGAACCCTTTATGCATGTGAGATCACACAATCCACAGTTACGACGAACGTAGTTCATATATACTTGAGGCCCTATAGATATTGCATTTTTAGATTGCAAGGCATATCGTGAATTTCAGATTTGGGAGGCTTGATCTCTTGTACTTCATAGTTTTTGTTGAAAAGTGAGGAGGGTAATTGGTATTTTCTTTTTGTGTGACATGTTCATTTGGATTGTTAAAGGGGTTCTAAATCTTTCACTAAACAACTTAAGCATATAAAGTCGTGATAAGACCGTGCTAATTACAAACTTGATTTGGACAGTTCTTTAATATCGCAGAACAAAATTCTTGACATTCTTTCTTCAACCTCAATATTCTTTCTTTCCTGTTAAATAATTGTACTCAGGACAAAAATTAGTGTTCTCCATGCCGTTTATCATTCCTTTTGGGTACACTTTTATTTTGATCTTTGAATTTTTGCTTGTTTTTCAATCGAATCCTTGAATTTTTAGTTTGTCTAGTCAAGTTCTTGAATTTATCTAAATTTTTCATCGAATCTCTCTGGCTCCAAGCCGAGTTAATTGACGCGTACATACATTGGAGCACGTGAAAAGCTGAAGTACAATATTCGTGCTGAGACCCGTGGTTTTCATCTTTTGATATTTTTAGGCCCATGCATGAGTTGACAGTCCGCATTGGCAAACGGTTTTCCATGTTAGACTCTTCTAGCTTCGATGGATGCGTTGACTCTAATCAATTGGATTTGACATTGAAGGGATTTTAATTAGAAAAATTTTGCAAATTCAACAATTTGAATATATAAATTTTGGAAGTTGAAATACTTAATTGGAAAAATAATTAGCAATTTAAGGGTTCGAAAGTTCTTTTGCCTTCTTTTTTCAAATTAATTTTCCACCATACTATTTCGTCAATAGGGATCTTTAATCAACTTACAAGACAATATGATCGAAGGAAACTGAATATTTGATAATGAGAATCTAAACGAGCAATGAACAAACAATCAATTTGCTTTAGAGCGTGACAAAGTCAAAATCTAAAGAAAACCTAAAGGTTGAAACTAAAACTTAATTTTTCTTTCATTTCCTAGCTTAATTAGCTATCTACATGCTTTGCATGGCCCCAGAACCCTAAATCAAATCGCTCCAATCTTGTCCCATAGCTTTACCATCCATCGTCCTATATTTTTGCCATCTCAGCCGCCGGGAAAGTGCTTCTTGGTCCACGAGCAAAGGCACGTCCGGCGACGTTCATGCTGCTCAACGTGCACTTGCCCCGGTTCTGCCCGGGGATGTTTGTGCAGGAAGAGCTAC
This sequence comes from Eucalyptus tenuipes, assembly GCA_014182365.1. Lineage (NCBI taxonomy): Eukaryota > Viridiplantae > Streptophyta > Magnoliopsida > Myrtales > Myrtaceae > Eucalyptus > Eucalyptus tenuipes. The sequence continues at coordinate 20,697,100 of CM024538.1, read as the reverse complement.
TGGACGGCGGCACGGGCCCCCTTCGGAGCGACTCTATTTGGCCGTTGCTAATGCTCTTTGACCACCCTTCTTCCGGTAGGGGTCTTGCGGCGAGGGCAAGGTTGAGATTGCTCGATACAATGAAGAGGATGCTAATGAGAAAAACAATGGTTGCTGTGGAGAAGTGATGAGTGTGATCATAACCCATTTTTGGAGATGAAACTAGGATTTTCTAGCCTTCAAGGCTTAGGATTAGGAGATGAAATGAATTTGCAGCAGGTTGCATGTGAATATATATACACAAGGCAAGTTAGTGGCCTTGTTGAGATGTCAATTTGTCCGAGTTGACTCGACCAGCCGCGGTTTCAAAAGTCCGAATTGGAAAAGGCTTGAGCAACCAAAAAGGGAAAATCATCATTTCATGAATGATATTTGACTCTATGCCCTTTCACATAGCGATTTTCGATAGATTTGTCGGTCGATTGCAATGAAATTTTCAGATATGTATTTTTTATTTTGTAACTCGACTCCATCACGATGAATGCACGGAGAAAGTAGGTTGTGTTCGAGTAGCTCGTTCTTTTTTCTTTTCGATTGAAATGGTCTTCAATGTCCAGCACCAAGCAATTTGGTTTTGAGTGCAGAACGAGAAATTGGGGTTTGAAGGTAGAAAGTGAGTGAAATAGTGGACTTTCTCAAATGTTTGGGAGACGCTGGCACAGCAACTTTTCTCATTGCATAAATTGGGCAAAATTTGGAAAGTCCTGTATATTTTTAGGGAGTATAATGAATTTCGGAAATATCTAAGTCACTAAGTTTCACGTTCTACCAAGAGTGGCTATGTTTATATATGCTTTCTGATATAAGTTATTAGCATTAAACATACATTTTGGGTGAATAATATGATTATTCATATTCCAACGTATGAAACACTCTATGTACCAAATCGCTAGTGCACCATAAAGCGAATCAATAGTAAAACGCTATTATCTCCATATAGCTGTCATGCAACTCTTGTTATTCGTTTGTTTCATTTGTTTCACGGAAAATAAATGATTTAAAAAATATTTTTGAAAATAATTGCTTAAAATAACTAGTTGATATAATATATTATAATTATCGACTAAAAATATTTTTCGCTAATTCATTTTTACAAACGATACAAATCATTTTTAATATTTTTTTTTTTTACAAATAATTTTTTTTTCCTGAGATACAAAAGCACCATTTATAGTTTGTCCCTATTTTCAGAGGACTGTTCTTAATTTCCATTCGACCATTTTCAAATCTGACCTTGTGATCTTTGCATCCCTTCGGGCACGCCACGAAGAAAACGGTGTCTTTGCTTTGTCCCATCAGGTTCAATTTTCCCAAAGTCAGACAAAAAATACATTGAAGTTTAAAGTCAACCAAAAGTTGGGCGGTGGATTTAATAGACTGAACCATCTAATAAGGTCAAAATTAGCATAATGTTGACTCAAACCCATATCCTTTATTCTAATCTATCATATATTAGCTAAGCGCGATCGATTCACGAAATCGGTACATCGAATGACGTGACAAATTATCATTAAGTATTGAATATGGCCCGCCACCTAGGTGTATACCAGTGAGTCTGCTATGTAACTTAGTATTTCGGCTTTCTAGACTAGTCTAAGTATACCTAACGTTGGCCAAACTTGACAACCGTATTTCTACTTCGGTTTTTCTGGCAACTTAGGCAATTTTTTTTTTTTTTTCAGCTGTAAGAAGTTTCTGCAAGAGTCTTAGAGAGCTACAAGCTTTTTCCCTGTAAATCACATAAACTGCATCAATCCAAATAAGGCATATAAGGCATATGCAGTACAAATATGCATCGTCTGATAGACCATAAGAACTGGGTTCGTACCTAAACAAGGACTCATTAAGCTTATCTGCTGGTGCAGGTCCTCCTACTTGATGCTGTACAGAAAGTAGCAGCACATGAAATCCCTTAAATCAGCGAAAACTTGGATAGTCATCGACAGCACACAAGGATCAGAGGGCCCCGATTAAATAACCAAGACATAAAAAGCATGAGGTAGAAAAAAAAAAAAGTTAATCCAACCACCCTCTAAGTTTTCGTGAAACTGCAGGAACATCCCCCTGTGATTTGAAAATAATTCCGGCACTTGCTAACATAATGTGATAGATCTGGTAGACTAACGAAACACGAGGGGTTGATCAAAATGAGCAGTTTCTCAACAGCAGTTGAGAAAAAATAGTAAAGTTGAAAGGCATTGTTTCATGTCTGATTCGTTTGAAACATGTCTAATACATAAATCGATGCCTTCTGAGGTAATTCCGTAATCCAGCTAGATAAAATATTTGACGTTGGAGCTTCCCCGTTGTAAGTATAACGGGTTTCCTGGATTTTGACAGGGCACGCTATGGAACAGAGTCCCCATATTTTCTCTTAGACACGATGGGTGTCAAAGCAAAAACTTTGCTATTAACCACAATCTAAACAAGTAATAAGGTGGTTCAAGTAACTAATGCAATGAGACAACAGCAATGAGCATCACATTTGGATAAGTCAAAAGTTGGGATGAACATGAGAGAATATACTATACAGATCCAAGAAGCAACCGAGGAAAATAGTGGCATATCACTTATCAATCTAGAACCTAGAGACAGATAACAAAATATACAAGTTAAATCACTCTTCTCACCAGTATAAAAAATACCTAGCTGACTTTCCAATGTCAACCAGTATAGAAATTGTATTATTGAATCTACATAGAAATCAGCCCTTGTACAAATTAATCACTCAAAACTCCTTTCTGTGATGGAGAAGCAAGAATCTTGAAACTCTGGTTCAACTAAGCAAAGACTCACGATCCTTCATATACTTTCATGGAAAAAGCAAACAAGCCGCAAAAAAGAGAGGGGATCTTAGAGAACAACCCAACGTACGGTTTTGAGATCTTCTGCATTGAGCAATGCTGTGAACGGACGTTCTGTGAATCTGTATATACATTTCTCCCCAGCCTATGACCATAGTATATCTGTGCTTCTAGGGTCATCAGAGTTCTACTTTCACTTACATCTGCAAGAAAAAAAGATACATGATAAGAGGGTGAGAACTTTCGAAAACCCATGTCCATAAATTTCACAGGATAAAGGACTACAATTTTATATGGTTTTTTTTGGTAAACTACAATTTTATATGGTTTGTCCATGAAATGATTCGGAAAACATGTTAAGTATGACAGCGACAAAATTACTTGGTTAAACACATGCATTAACTTAGCCATTGCAAAATGTTAAACCTTTGCGACAAGAGAAATCTTCTCTCAACAAAAGAAAGTCCCAACTGAGAACTGGAAATTTCAACCCCAAAATGTAATAAAAAGAGAAGAAATGAGAACTGTAAAATGTGCATGCGTGAAAACACAAAATGAATTATACATCAGCATGCATAGCAAAAGAAGCTCTATATGCACTCACTCAAGATCTACTGCATATCCCAACAACTTGTATGTTACTTTTGAAGTTACATCTTTTGAAAAAGCTGGAGAAAGCAAACTCGAGCGATTTTTATAGTAGAAAATAGTGTTTTTTCTGTACATTGCATGTAAAATGCAGAATGAGAACACTTTTCAAGTGCTTATAAAGCAATCAGCTACAACTGTCAACATCACCTCTGCCATGGGACAATTAATTACAGTAGGAAATCATGCCGTGCTTCTCAACAAAAAAAAAATTAAACTCACGAAGCATCGTCATTATTTGATAAAGCCGCAAATTACTATCATTATTTTCTCTTCTTTCACAAAGCATATGAAACATTGTGGATGGAGCCCCTATTGCAGAGATGTGAAGGAAAGGTCGGAGGCTAGGAACAAAGGGCTAATTCTGAAAGGAAACGCATAACTTTAGTAAAATCAGGGTTTAACATCATACAGTAAAATTTTTTCCATTTCCAGAATTTCAGATTTCTTTAATATATCGAAAAGGAACAAAATCAGAAGATGATTCAGCAAAGCCACATTAAAACAAGAAGAGTTTCTTGTTTTAGTATCATAACCTACCTTTACAACCCATCGGCATCAATTATCAAGGGACAGCTTGGTCACTTCTTGTCCCAGTGCTCCGTAATTCTTGCAAATGAGAAGCAATATCCTGAATGAATTGAAGCCCCTCATCTCCAACTCTGAGGTACCTAATTGTACACTCAAGAAAAGAACGATCTGTCTCTAATGCTTCCAACCTCTCATACAAAGAGTGGACCTCGTTTCTAAGAGAAACCAACTCATCCCCTTCAGACATCGACACAGAAGTTTGCTCGATGGAAACAAAATCCTTATCTTTCTTGCTCGTTAATAATGGATTCTCCGGCATGGCACCCTGTCCTTCCTGGGAACTCAAACTACCTTTTGATTGAGAAACATCATCTGGCACAGATAAACGACTATCTTCTGCACCACCACTTTCAAAATTCCCTGCTCTGCATTCTGGCTTCTCTGACTCACATGCCTCATCACCTTTGGTTTCAGAATATTCACCATTAGTCAACTCAATCTTTTTACCGTCCTTAGGAGACAGGCCAAGCTTTTTCTCCAATTTCTTCAGAAACTGTAAAATGCGTAATTTTTCTTCTTTAATCTTGACTGCAGAATCAGCAAATTCAACTGTTCTGGTTTCGCTGATGACCCTATCAGCATGGTCAACTTTATCATGGCCACTATCTTCTAGATAAATTTCATTTCCCTCGGCTTTTTCAGTAACTTCATGACTACTGGCCTCTAAATGAACCGACTCCATAATATTCTCAGACATTGGTTCGTTTGGGTACTTATTCCTGTAGAAATCAAGCTCTGCTTCAAGATCTTGTATTTCTTTCTCCCTATCTGCAAGTAGGTCATTTGATTTTTGCAAAGCTTCCATATCATATTCAGCCTGCTCTTCCATCATTCTAAGATACTGTAATGCTTCCATGTGGAGTGTTGCCTTCTCCTCCTGCAATCTAGTAATCATGGCCATCGTTTGATTTGCAGCAATTGCAGAGGCATTTCTTTCTTCCTCTAACTCCTTATACAAGGCACTCATAGATTTTCTATCATGCTCAACCTGACGTTTCAACCGGTCAATTAAACTTTCACCTTCAATCTCACTGACTATGCTCCCATCCAAAGACTCAAGACCAGACTCATTTCTCTCGAGTGAGAGTTTCTTTTGAAGGACCTGGAATGCAGTTGAGTTAGGAGCATCAGATGTTCTAAATTCATCACTATGAGTAGACAATTTTGGACTAATATCATTGACTGATTGCTCAAACCCTCGAGCAGCAGATAACTGTGAGAACAAGTTCTTCAAGTCTTCATTAACTCTGGAAGAATCCTTGGCTAGCCACTGCTCAGCAAGCACACCGGACAACTGCCTTCCCCTGTTGCCTACAGCTATCTTATAGGCATCACCAAGATCCAAAAAATTTGGCGCTTGTGCAAAATGGTCAGGACATACAATATTTGTCTCGGCTTTGTCAATTGCTGCAATGGGGCCAGTCTCTTCCTTAATGTCTCCGTCAGAATATGTTGCTGCTGTTTTCTCATCTTCATCAGCTCCCGTAACACCTGTGCAGATAGATCATTTCATTAAAAGATAGGCCCATTGTCTTAAGTGCCAACTCTTTAACAGCCACAAATCCAAAAAAAAAAAAAAAAGTGACAAAAGCATTTGAGTTCAAGCTCTGGAGTCAGACATAAACACCGTGATTTCTTTCAGAATTCCAAGAATCAAAAAACATGATTATGCAGTATAAGCTCCAACTTCTATAATAGATGCATTAGAAGATAGAGAAATTATTTATCGTAGTAGAATATGAAGAAATTATATAAAGCATAAATTGTGACGCACACAAGGCATACACACTACTGGTCTGCAGTTTTAGTCGGCTTACAGATATCACGATAATAATTGTCTGGAGAGAGAGAGAGAGAGAGAGAGAGAGAGAGAGAGAGAGAGAGAGAGAGGGAGGGAGAGGGAGATAATCAAAACTTACAGCTCTCTATTAGTACTGTCTCAGGAGTGCTCGTGTCATTTGCTGCAGAAGGAATGTCATCAAAGGAAATAAGTTCAGGTAGAGCATCTGAAGCAGCATTGGTCTCAGAATTATCAGAAGAACCACGGCAATTAATTTCACCCAAGCCATGTTCAGTAGTAGATGCAACGGAGTTCCCACCAGGAACTTCAACAACCTCTAACTGCACTTGGGAAGCTAGAGAATGCTCATTCAATGAAGCTGGATCTATAAGTTTCTCTGAATTTGCATCATCACCTAGTACCACAATTAAAGGCTTGTTTCGAGCACAATCAATTCCAGATTCTTCTTTGAAACCCACTCCTTTAAGTTGCCGAATGGCTGTTTCATCGTCATCCGAAAACAGGACATCTGACTCTGTATCAGAAGTAATTTTGAGTTTGGTGTATCCTACATGAGACAATGAATCTAGTCCATGATCTTTTTGGAGAGGAACTCCTTGCAATGTTCTTTCGTCATTTATCTTCAGGCTATACTGATAGGAGCCAACAACGCCTGATAAAGGAACATCTAGATCCACAAACTCACACCCACTTGATTTCGTAAGCACCAATTTTTGGGCATAACCTCTTGAAATCCATGGTTCATTACAGCAAGAGCAATGCGTTCTGCTTGAACTACATAGATTATGATCCTCAGAAAAGATGTTCTCTTCCAATTCAATATTAGAATCCTCTCCCAATTTACCCACCAGCAATCTGTATGTTTCAGCATTTGACTTGTTAATTGTAGCAAAGGAGAAAAGGCAATTCTCACACATCCTATGAACATCAGCGAGTTTATTGTGAGCATGGCAAAGAACCAAGGATGAGATCTCTGACTTGTGGTTGCCACATATCATGTCCCAATAAAATCCTACCCTTTTACCACCTAGAACATGATCGAGTCTAGAACATAAAAGACAAGGTGTCTGCAAACCACAATAACCAGCGAATTTTGTAATCAAGTACGAGAAAAGGGCATTTATGAAGAGCACAAATATGAGAAACCATTCAAGAACTGCTGATGACAAAGCCACTGCAAATCCCCGGGGTATCTTCTCCAGTTTATCATAAGATACTTCTCCAGCAGCCATGCCCAGAAAAATTCAAGTGACTTCAAGAATAGAACTTAACAAGCAACAGAATAATGTCCAATCTTCCCTCACAAATTAATAGGCTCAGTCCCAGATTACTCCTGCAGCAAGTGATAAGCAGTGGAAGAAAAACTTATTCAATGATGCAAAGATATGCATGTCAATTCTACACTCATTTGTACAAAACATAGTTGTGATGCATTGACACCCTTCTTCCTATCTGGCTTCACATAAGGGACGTGAGTGCCTATGATGGTTTGCAACTCACATAGATGTATATGCTATGCATAACAGTATCGCAATGCATGCAAAGCAGTCACGCATAGTTGTATGCAAGTGTTTGAGAGTTTGTAAGCCGGTAACACAAATGGTCCAATACAACAAATTCAAGAACCATTGTATAAAGTGCACGATTGACTGCTGCTAAGAGAAGTTCTATAGAACTCTCCCACAACATGAATTTAAAAAGCATGTATGATTCAATTGAGAATCAGGCTCAATGCTTCTCATAACTCCATTTCCTTGCTCAGATAAAGAAAACAAGAGTGCGAAAACTGAATAACCTCATTTCGGTTTTATCGCGCAATCAAGAATGGTTTCTTTACCTTCTGAAAGGGGTAACTAGAAAAGAGTTTGCCACCCACACATTTCACCTTCTTCTCTCTGATCCCTTGTGAAAAAAAGAAAAGAAAAAAGTCCAATCAGAGAACAAGCGTCTAAAGCAATTGGCCAAATATACAAGCTTAACGTACACCAAAAATTGCCCCAGAAAGAAGACCAGCTATTTGCAGAAGAAAGAATCGACTGTCAAAGGCAAGCAATTTTCCGGCAAATGAAACCATACAATCTCGAACACATGGAATCATTCATCGATCAGAACAAAGGAAATCATAACAACCAAAAAACAGCCGGATCATGGAATCAACGATCAAGCCGTGAAAATTCAAATCAAGAACCCGGAAACAAAAAACAGATTCAGAGACGCCTACCTGCTCATGCGATGGAAATTCAACGGAAAAACAGCTCTGCTAATTGTCCGGAACAAGAGCGAGGAACGAAACTCGATCGATCAAATCAAACCAATCTCTCGTGTTCGGTAAGCCGAGCCAAGAACTGGGTCAATAGTTTTATGGGAAATGCCAACCGAAAGTTGGAGTCTTTTCAATGTTGTCTCTCTCTCTCTCTCTCTTTTTACAGCGAATCACAATCTGCATTGCATGTAGTATTCCCCCACCATGGCCAAGGACGCATTATTCATTAAAAAGAGCAACTGGGCCTATACATAATGTTCGTCGGTTGCATGATATACAACGCAAGAAAAGCGAGGAGAGAGAGAAAATGCGAAAAGACGGGAATCAGCACGCCGACCAAAGAAGGAAAAGTCGGCTGCTGATCCGAAAAGAGAACGACAGCCGGTGACAAAGTGTACTGCCCACCAAAAACAGGTAAGCCGCCCACGGGGATGCGAAAAAGACACGCCTAGCCCCCGGATCTTCTTCGACCGCACGAAGGAACCGTTCCTCGGAGATGGGTTTCGGCCCTTCCAGGGATTTGCGCGACACGAACGTGAATATGCTTGCAAGTCGAAAACTTTTTCAAGGATTCGTGCGACGTGAACGTGAATAATGATTGACCGGATATAGCAAGTGATCCTCGCAGGATTACAAGAGCTCCTTCGAAGCCTCCTCCCCCGCCCCCGACCAAGTTCTTCTCGTTATAAAATATTAATCATCATCGTCATCATGTCATATCATGTTATCACATCATGGAATATGTCATTATTGATGGTATAATCGAATGAAGTTGTTGATGTTAAGTAGTTATAAAGCTGACGAAAAAGAAATTTGATAAGGAGCAAGTGACCATAAATAAAAAGAAGAGACCGGGACTTTGATCGGTTAATGTTTAATTTAAGGTTTTGTCGGGGAGTGCTATCAGGGCACCGGCACGTTAATTAAGGAATTTTCAAGGTTCAAAGCGTTGGTAAGCATAACATTTGAAAATAAACATATTGAAAATTAGAACTTTTTGAGTTGGGTTACTTAAGAGGTCAATGAAATCTTTCTAAAACATGAGAGAATCAATTGTATGGAAATAAGGTTTAGATTGCAAACGTCTGAATAGCCATGTTACTCGTTAGGAGAGCTTTTCCAAATGATGCTCTTGGCTTGCCTCCAGCACTTCATTCAGAATAAATAGCCATAAAATTCGATTTATCAGAACAGAAACATTAAAATGTACGACTCTAGTCTCCAAAGGAGATGGTGAAGTCTGTAGTTCTAGAATGCTTGAGATGAGACAGACAGCCTGGCTTAGTACCCATAAGTTTGACCATAATCAAAGCCATAACCTCTAGTATGACCTGGATTAGGGAGAGATGCTTAAGTGTTGTAACCTTTTTCCAACAAAGCAGCAGGCTCTCTCTGAGCTGTTGCGGCTGCTTCAGCCATAGAATTCTGCAGCAGGACAATTTGCCGTCGGCATGAAACATGTAAATGAAAGCAAACCAATAATTCAAGTATGACAATAAAGATGCGCAGGCAAGCACATTGGTGCTTGTACTCAGGCTATTTCCTAGAAACAAAGGAATACTGAGACCTTTCAAATCAGCAGGAATTTGAAGGCGTGGTTTGCATTTCTTTGGAAAGCGTTATTTGCAATGGCCAAAAGAATTGTTTCCTGTATTAGCTGCTGTGCTATCTGTACCTCGGAAGCAGTTCCGCTGATTTCAACTGTCATTTCTCCAGCAGCTCCATCAGTTTTTTGTATGGTAACAGCAGCGCTATTTCTACATCGTATGTAGTCATAGTGGAGCCAGATGTCCCGATGGTAGCATCAGCATAAGGGAGGGCAACTTGCATCTGCTGTGCAATCTGCCAGGGAAAAGGCATTCCATAAGTCCAACACCTTCTCATGCGAGGAGCACTGCAATTATGCTGCTGGAGAGCGAAAGGTTCCCGGAAACTCAAAAAAAGTTCACAGCTGCACAAACTTGTGCTTGCTTTTGAACTTTCAAGTGCTTGCTAACATTGTAAGAAGTAGAACCACGCACCATGCTTTAGAGCTATGGAAGAAAAGGAGGATCATTAATATGAAGATCAACTGTATTTGGATTCATAGCGATTCAAAGGTAAGTAAACAATGATCAACCGAAGGATATTTCCCCCACCAATTCATTCAAGAACGAAGGACAACTTTAGGACTAAAGATATTAGGTGGTGCTATAATTAACACTTAAACAGCAAGATCCGATATCACCAGCTGCTTTCTTATCAATATCAACAAACCTCAACCATTGATATATTTAGCCGTAATTTCATGAGTACCCTTATCCATATGGCTCAATGTTTGGGAGAATCTAGAGGGCAATTCTGTATCTATCGAAAAGGTTTGGGACAATCTTCTCATATTTTGAACAATATAATTATGGGAAAAAATGGCATAGTTCGATTATTGTTGGGATAAAACTATAAAATCTCATTAGAAAAACTTCCAGTTATACATATAGTTTACCTGACTTTTCATGCTTAAATTTGCAGCACTGCAGAAGGGATTTTCCATTAATAATTTCAAAATTTTAACCAAGTCACGGCTAAAATGTCAGCTACTAACTTTTTTGGGCTAATCTCTTTCTTCTTGTCGGCCATCAAAAAAGCAAGGCGATCTAAGAAAAACCCAAGGCGAATTTACATTGAAATTTTGCTTGATGATATATTTACAAATAGGCCATAATTCATCATATATGTGTAATTAATTAAACCGGTTAATAGGACATGATCGTTAACCGTAATCAATTCTCATCTGTTTCACAATTTTTTGTCGGCAAAATACTACTTTAGCAAACAACCAAAAAAAGATTCATGATTGTTGAGCAGTTTAATATCCATAGCAATTGCAGTTAAATAGTATCATTGCAAGAAAAACGACTATGTACATGGCGAGCATACAAATGTTGAAGGTTGCATTGTCTCGTCCTTGGACACATGTGGACTCCAAAATGGGTTTGTTTTTTATAGCAGTTATCAAGTTCATGTTTCTAACTTTCCCTTGAAAGAAGCTGAGCCCTCCAACACAAAAAACCATCAAAGCTCCTAAATTTGTCCCAGGTTCATATCAGAATGGATGGTGTGGAATAACAACCACACTCCAAAGGGAATGGGATTTGATGAAGGCCTCCATTAAAGCCCCACCATCACCTCCACCACCAACCGCTCCTTGTTTGAGCTGGTTGGGTAGCTTCTGTTTCATCACATAACAAAAATTCACCTCTCCACTTATATAGAACCACCAGCCAGACTCGCCATCCCCAACCCCTTGCCACCACTTGCCTCCTGGCCGGGCGGCTCTTCATGCTGCCACGGCTCAGGCAATCCCACACATTTGTCTGGTTTGAATTTCGGGGAAGGACATTCGCATCGAACGGCTCAAAAAATCAGACGGAGAGAATTCATACGACGTGCCCCAAACCCCTGAAGCTACGTACTCAAAGTCGCTGGAGATATGAATAAAGACGAGCCTCAAGAAAGCCCCACTGTTTTGTTGTCATCATGTTCATCGCCATCCTTGTCGTCCCCAAGCGAATCGGATGTGGAAGAGCTACAACTGATGCCATTTGGCCCGGCTAAGAAGAATAGCCGCAGGTGCCTATCCAAACAGCTTTCGATGTGCGAGACCCCACGGGACATTGCATGGGAGAAGCGGAGGCGGCAGATCCTTCACCAAGAAAGGAAGAAGAACGGGATTAATGACTCCGATGATATCACCGACGAGGATTTGAATGAGCTCAAAGGGTGCATAGATCTAGGGTTTGGGTTCAAAGAGGAGGAGGGTGTACAAGAGTTGTGCAACACTTTGCCGGCCCTCGACCTTTACTTCGCTGTGAACAGGCAGTTGTCACCGAGCCCGGTATCAACACCACAGAGCAATGGATCATCGCTGTCATTTTCGATGTCGTCGTCCTCGCTTGGTGGAGTATCTTCATCCTATGGCAGTCCTAGGAGCGATTCCGACACATGGAAGATTTGTTGTCCAGGTAAATTTTAAATGCATATGTAGAAAATGTGTGAAGACAATCTCAGACTCTCAAATGGGCTGATACTGCTCAGCAAATAAATTGCTTTTAAAGAATTTCCTCTTGTGGGAAAAGCTGGTTGTACATCCTCTATGCATCAAACCGCTCATTTGTTCTAATAATTTTGTTCTTCTTTGCTCTTGGCGATTGACATCTGTTTTGTAGGAGACAATCCTCAGCAAGTAAAAACCAAGTTGAGGCATTGGGCTCAAGCTGTGGCATGTTCCGTGAGGCTGCAGAAGGATGGCCTGTTGTAACTGCAAAAGCAGGAAAAGAGGGAGAGTGGTTTGGCTATTCCCATTGATTTTTCTAATAGCCTAACAGACAAAAAAAGAAAAAAAAAACTCATTTATGTAGCTTTCCATGGTAATCTCTTAGGTTAAGAGAATGACATTTCGATGATGTCAGTTCATTATAACTTCGGCTAGGAAAGAAAATTCTCCTCCTTCGTCTAAACTGTATTTGCTCCACTAATTTCCGTAACTGGTGGGTAAAAGATGCAGATGAAAAAGATCTGCATTCAGCCTATCCATGATCAAGTTATCATTTGTCTTCATTTTTTTCTTTGTTCTCCCAATAATGGACTACATTTTGTGTCCCCCCCCTCGTTTTTGCAACCCTTTTGGCTAACTAGATGGTATGTGCTGTCTCGAGTTTGAGACAAGAAATCGAGATCATAGTGCACGTGTACCTATCTAATTGAAGAAAAGTGTTGTTTGGCTCACTTTTAGCCTTTTATGATTACCCTTGCTATATATGAGAAGTGAAAATTCTTTACATCGCCATGTAAATATATTTTTGCATGAACGATCTTATTTATCCTTGATTTGATAGTTAGTAAGAGAACGAGTAGTTGAAATCTTCCATTCATGTATGAATTAGATCGCTTAGATTGCTTGTGCAAAGTTTTCTTTATAATAATGGTGCATGCTCTAATTTCCAATATATAATAGATACTCATTAAGTAGCCACTTATTTCCTTTCCACGCGAAACCATCATGACTAACACTTCTTCCTTTGCATAATTAGCCCATGCCCAGGCCCTAGTTTACAAGGGAAAATGACACTTGTCTCACTTCATAATTTCGAAATCGCTCTTACGTCACACCTATAACCATCCAATTCAACTAACCACCCACAATCTTATTATGCATAGCCATCTAATCAAATGCACGCATGCGTGTCTTGGCCCTAGGTGTTGATTATATAACCATTTTACTAACTCTTTTTACAAATTACCACTCTTAATTAGAGTACTTATCAACTTTTTCCCAATTAACTTACCCGTCGTCTTTTTTTAGCAATAGCAATTTGAGACTCATAAACTTTTACTGAAATTTACTAGTACAGGAAAAAAAAAAATTCGTGCTTTTGGGCATGAAACAATAAAATTCTGCTTCTCAATCTTATATTGGTTAAAATTCTGAGAGAACTTCTATCGATCAATAGATAAATTGCTCCGTCTGATCTAATTAGATGATTACCCATTGGTTTTCAACTTGACTCATCCAAATTTAGCAACAAAGAAACCCTTAACTTCCACAAAATCTCCAAATCCCCTCCCGACTCCATGTTGTTGTCGGCCAGTGAGCCAACTCCAAAGGTAAAAAGAGGTATCACGGAAATTCCCTCAACAGGATAAAAATGAAAGACGCATCTAGACATTAGCACGCCAGTTCCAAAAGAGTCCTCAAAAGGTTAATAAAGTTACCATCCCATAATATCCTAGAACTTACAATTCTATTGAAAACGCATGCCCATCATGCTGCTGTAGTTCATCCAAAGACTCCATGGAATTAACCGCAGGAACATATTTACGAAAAAAATCATGTTCTGTGTGTCCTCAGGATTCTAAGCCAACCCTTCACCTAATTTGGTTGATTTTCTTGAGAAGATTCTCAGAAGGCCAACAGAACTTCTGACTATTCCGTTCCCTCGTCCTAAACTTTTTATTTAGTGCCGATTCAGTCCTTTTGGCCGGATTTTCTGCAGCCATTTTTTAAATATTTTTCTATTTTTTGATGCCACATCCCTCATATCGAATTTTGGGCGTCCTTCACTTGGACTAATGTCATGTGCTGTGTGTCCTCAGGATTCTAAGCCAACCCTTCACCTAATTTCAAAGCTTAGATTTTCCTTGAGAAGATTCTCAGAAGGCCGACAGTTTAACAACATCAGATTGTGGAGTTCCGAGACACCACAAAATCGATACAAGTGCCCAGTTTTTTCGTCTCTTTAGCTTCGGTCTTAATCGACTGAACAGTAAAACATTCTATCTTGGTTAATTTGATTGCATTCGCTCATTTGAAGTCATTGATCATCTCATAAAGTTAGTGCACACGTGAGAAAATACTCAGAGATACTGGCCAAGATATGCTTAATTCAAACGAGCGAAGTTTAGTGCTTCATAGATAACCCTTATTTCTCTCAAATTAATATTTCATTTTACAAAATAATAGGAAAGTTAATTTTTTTTTCTTTTTCCCTTGTGATGGGGACAAAAGAGATGAACAATCAGAAAAGGAAGAAGGATTGCACACGTAGTTCCAAGATAAGACGCAAAAGAAAATTCATCAAATCCCTCGTACAATCTCGCAAGGTGGCAAATTTTGTTATTTCACATTCCTCAATTCCTATAAATTGTCCGGGGTCTCTTGCTCATCTCCTTGCGCAACAGAAGCTTGCAGACTCTCACTCCACAAATACACAGAGAAAAACCACGGGGAGATTTAGCCTTTGCTGGGCATTGTTGCTTTGCTGACATCTCCATGGCCAATGCTCACAGCGGTATGACTGTTAAGGTGACGTACCACTACTACAACGCCACGCAAAATGGGTGAGACTTGAACGCCGTCAGCGCGTGTTGCTCAACCTGGGACTTGAGCAAGCCGCTTGCTTGTATTGGAGTGCGAAGCAAAAGCCTAATACCTTCTTCCAAGAAGATTGCCAAGAGGGAGCTTAAGTCCGAGTCCGTTAATATATCTCATTGGACCACTTTTATTCAAAAGTTTAAGCTAATGAGTTATGAGCTAATTAGGATAAATTAATTGCTCTACACCACATTAATTCTCCTATATGAGACGTTTCTAACATAGTTTACTCAAGCGTGCGTTCTAACGATCTCTCCCTCACCTGTGAGCTCAATGTTAGGACTGCTCTCCCTCAATTCATATATCCTTTTGCACCATCTTCTGGGCTCACATTGCTGCACCACAACACTCACTTGCCTAGAAACTACAACAACACTCACTTGCCTAGAAATTGCAACCATCGGCTCTAATACTATTTGTAGATAGTGGAGAAGGGCAACATATGCGTGTGTTTTGAAAACACTCAGAAAATTACTTCTTCTGAAAAATGGAGAGCACACAATAAAAGCTCAATACATTCTTTTGAGGAAATAGGTAAGAGGGAGCCTAAGTCCGAGCCTATTAATATATTCAGTTGAACCACCTTCACTCAAAAACTTAAATTAATGAGTTATGAGTAAACTAGGATATATTAATTGCTCTACACCATAACAATTTTTTGATATGAGACGTTTTTTTATACAATTTACTCATACGTGCATCGCAACAACCTGACGGTAGAAGTATAGGTGGGTGGCCTTCTTTGTGTCATGCATGAAATGTTTTGGTTATGCATGGGAACTATTCTCTTTGTTGAAAAAATCTTGAAATGTCACCTTTCATGTAGAACTTATAAGAAGAATTGATTGAAAGCATAAGTTTCCAGTAGGACGTAAAAGGAAGCTTTAGAAATTTCAAACCTTCCTTTTGTTTTTGCATTTAACTGTGTTTCAAGACAGCGTATACAGTTCAAGTAATTACCAAAGAGATGGGAGATTCGATTATTAATTTGAGTTATATCGAACGCAGATCACGAACAAGAGGACCAAAGCTCAAGTTACTGCGAGGATCGTTGACCAGTGCAGCAACGAAGGGCTCGATTTGGACTACAACACTGTCTTCCATCCATTGGACACCGATGGAAATGGATATAATCAAGGAAATGTCTTATTATTTCGTGCCCAGAAATAATAAGACATTGCTGAGAAATAAATGATCACTTCTCCTGTAGTTGAGAGTTGATATTACGAAATAATAACGAATTATTATTAAAAATCTATTTTGTGGAATGAATGATCAAAGACATGAGATATGTGTGGTTCGACAAATCCAGGTACTTTCACAGACCGAAGAAAAGCCCTTCTGCTGTAATTAGCATAAGGAAATGGTGAGAATCAGTCAGTCAATCAATCAATCTCACTATCCAAACCCTAATTAGATGGGGAGTATCACAATTGACCTTAATTCGATCTTCGATCCAACTTGCCAATATTGTAATTTGCACTTTCAAGAACATAGCAAGTGCATCCAAATATATGGAAGTACGAAACCATTGCTAGACCAAAGTGATTTTTCTTAGATGCAATGATTCTAGCCAAAAGCATGCAGGAGCATAATTTTCTACGAGTAGAGGTGGCAAATGGGTGGGTCGGGTCGGGTATAGGTCGGGTCGAAAATGGGTCCATCCATATTTGACCCATTTAACCCGTTTTGACCCATATTCTTGTAGTGTAAATCATATGACCCATACCCGACCCGACCCATACCTGACCCATACCCGACCCATATTATCGAAACACATTTATATTTAACTCAATTTAGTTAAATAAAAACTTCACACCAAATTTAAAAATAAATAAAATAAAAAATGTGAAAAACCTTTAAATTAAAATACTTTTGAAGAACTCTTAATAAGAAAAAGTTTGATAAGCTAATAATTGACATGAAAATAATATTTGTTAAAACAAATATTCTTGAATGCAAGAATGCATAACTTCTTAATTGTAATTGTTTTTAATTTTGGTTGATTCATTGATTTTTAGTTTACCAAGTTAAAAATTACGTTATGATGTTTTGAATTTCTATTTATCAATCTAAACAGCATTGAGCTTCGTGTAAAAGTACTTTTCCGGTATGGATATCTATCTATCAAATATCATTTAGAAAAATCAACTTTTTAGTATTTTAAATTTTTTTGAAATTATTGTTATTATTTATTTTATTTTCTTCTTTTCTTCTTTTCTCTTTTTTTCTTTTTCCTCCTCCTTCTTCTCCATCGTTACTCCGTCGACGGTGACCGGCCAAGCCGCAGTCCGGCGAGATCAAGGCTCCGCCCGTTCGGGCGAGCCCGAGCTACCGAGCTCCGTCGCAATCGGTGAGCTCGGGGCTCGGCCGATCCGGGCGAGCCCGAGCTCCGTCATGGCCGGTGAGCTCGCGGCTCGCGGATCCGAGCTCGCCCGAGCTCGGCCATGGCCGGCGAGCTCGCGGCTCGCTCGATCCGGCGAGCCCGAGCTCCGTCGCGGCTCGCTAGATCCGAGCTCGCCCGAGCTCGGCCATGGCCGGCGAGCTCGCGGCTTGCTCGATCCGGGCGAGCCCGAGCTCCGTCGCGGCCGGCGAGCTCACGGCTTGCCGATCCAGCTCGCCCGAGCTCGGCCAAGGCCGGCGAGCTCGCGGCGATGAGTGGCCGAGGCGAGAGGAGGAGGCGAGCCGCGGCGGCGAGTGGCGGAGGCTAGCGGAGGAGGCGAGCGGCGGAGGTGAGCGGAGGAGGAACTGACGAAGCCGAAGCACAGTTGTCTGTCGAGCGTGGTTGATGTCTTTACTTTTTAGGTTTTGAAAATGGGTCGAAAATGAGTTACAACGTGTGACGCATTTTTGACCCATATAGAGTTGAAGTTAAAATATTTTGACTCATTTTAGCTGGGCCTTTACTTTTTCATGACCCATATACGACCCATAAGTGAAAAATATGGGTCTAAAAATGGGTCATGGACCCATTTTGCCACCTCTATCTGCGAGCATTGTACGCGCCATGTCTTGTAATGAACGATTCTCTCTCTCCCCAACTTCATTTTCTTGTTGAGTACAAGGAGCAAAAGAGTTATGCTCAAAACCATTTTCCTAAAATTTACCATGTATCGCGAGCCTGTGCATATCATGCTATTGTAGTTCATCCAGAAGATTCTATGGAATAAAACTACACTTAAATGACGAAGCAAAGATTTTCAGAATGCCACAAAAAGTCAAAAGTAAACTGATTAGAACTTCTGGCCATTCAATTCCGTCGAATTTCTGCAAACCATCAACTCGATCCATCTCATTTAATTAAAAAGCTTATATTTTATTTGAGAAGATAAAGTCACTATCTCATGCGTTCCCCATTTTTGACTCTTCAGTTTTAATCGACTCAAGAGTCAAACATTCCATTTTGTTGATATGATTGTATTTCTTGAAAAAAGAAAAATTTAATGCTAGCAAATTTTACAGTTACTTTCGGACGTGTCAAAATTGAGGTGCATTTTTTAAATACTCATTTTTACACTAGTTAAAATTAAGATCGAATCGGGCCGATGATGCAACACGAACATGGATTGAGTTAAATTTAATTTCCTTCATCCGTTTATCAAATTTACTCGTTTTAAGTTGTCAATCTATCATATAAAATTCGTCCATGCGAGACAAAGTGCTTGAAGGTGCCAGTCAAGATATGCTTCACACCACAAATGATAATTAAGTGCTAGGCTCCTAGCTATCTTAGCCTCTGTTTATACTAAATTAGTTCTTCGTTTGACAAAATGAAAGGAAAATGACAAACCTTGTTAGTTTTCCTCAGTGCTTTGGTCAAAAGAGATAAACATGAAGAACAAGGAAGAAGGATCCACAAGTAGAAACCCCTTCTGTCAACTTTCCAGTCGAGGCGCCAGAATATTAATCAAATCCTTCGTCCAATCTCACAAAGGCAATTCCGTAATTTCACGTTGCTCATGTCTAATAAATTTATCATCTTGCTCATCTCCTTGCACAGCAAAAACCACCACTCTTGCTTGCGAACACACAAACTCATGGATCGAGACTTGGCCTTTGTTTGGCATTGTTACTTTGCCTTGCAGTCTCTGCAGCCTATGCTCAGAGCGCTAGCAATGTTAGAGAGACGTACCACTACCACAACCCCACTTAGAACTAGTGGGATTTGAATGCCGTTAGTGCTTATTGCTCGACATGGGACACGAGCAAGCCGTCGGCTTGGCGAAAGAAGTATGGGTGGACTGCCTTCTGCGGGGCGGTTGGGCCTCGTGAACAACAGGCTTTTGGCAAGTGCTCGAGGGTAGGTGACCCCTTGTTTTATTTTTAATTGCAGCATAGCATTTGGTTTTGTATACCATAAGGGAGTTTCATTTTAAATAGAAGTTTCCTATAGGAGGTAAATGAAAACTTTAAAGATTTCAAACCTTCCTTTTGTTTTTGCAGTATAACTTCGCTTTACTACGTGGTATGTATTCAAAGTTTTCCGAAAGGGGGGAGAGATTGGACTTATTCGAGTTCCATTGTGTGTAGATCACGAACATGAGGACCAAAGCTCATGTTATCACCAAAATCATCAACCGGTGTAGCAATGGAGGGCTTTATCTAGACCACAACACCATCTTCCGCCCGTTGGACCCAAATGGAAATGGATATAACCAAGGGCACCTCACTGTGAACTACCAATTTGTTAACCGTGGTGATTGAAAGCACCCGGTTTCTAATTTTCATATGTCTATGCCCAAAAATAACAAGACTTTAATGAGAAATAGATTATCCGCTTTCTTTTGTAGTAGAAGTTGTTATTACCAAATGAAGATGAACTATTATTGTGAAACTATTCATGTGGAATGAATGATCAAACACATGAGATGTGTGTAACTATTGAGAGGTAATGGTGCAAATCAATCATCCAATCAATCGCACTATTCAAACCCTAATTAGATAGTGAGTATCCCAAGAATATATGATCATAATCGTGGTCAAACTTGTAAATATCGTAATTTGTACTATTAAACACATAGCAAGTACATCCAAATATATTATGGAATAGAATAATTGCTTTCTAGTTCACCAAAAAAGAATAATCTCAAATGCATTGATGATAGTACATGCAGTATTAACTACTTTTGCCCAAAAGGAGCGCCAGATACTTGGAATGTCAAAACTGGGCATGGAGAGACATTTAAGTGCCAAAATTGGAGCAAAATAGATTAGTTAAGTATCAACAGCGAAAAAATCCAGCCAAATTATATATGTGGCATTTTTTGATAACCTGCTTTATTGAGATGGTACATGTTTTTTTTTTTTTTAAAAAAAAGAAGCACATATGGACAATGAAAACATCACCACATCATCCACGATGGCTTGGCCAACCTTAACAACATCGTTTTTTGTTGGTGCTAAAATGCCGTCGTTTAGCTTCTTCTTTTTTGGCTTAACCAAATCTGGTTGTTGCTATTCCTCTCCATTCACACTCGCGTTCACACCAAATCTAACATCCTTTTCTCTGTCGCTGTTCACACTCGCCGTTCACGCTCACTGAGGCAGTCATCACTCGCCATTGTCACTCGCCGATGTCACTCGCCATTGTTGCTCGCCATCGCCATTCACTGTTGTTGCTCGCCCAGGTTTGTCCTCTTTCCCCCCTCCCCTATAGTGAAATTAGGGCTTGGACTCATCTATTAAGGTTCTGATGGGAAATTTACGGCTAGGCTAGGAAATGTGGGAGTCGAACGGGAAATGTATGGCTCGAATGGTACTTTGATGTGCGATTTATGGCTTAGAAGTGGTGCTAAAACCTTAATGGTGGTTCGGATTGGCAATTTAGGGCTCAACAAGGGAACATATGCTATTGTGATGTGTGATTTAGAGCTCGGATGTGGTATTATGATGTGCGAGGGCAATTTTTAGGGGTCAGATGTGAAATGTGATGTGCGAGAGCGATTTTTAGGGCTTGGAGTTGTTGTCATGGGGATCTCCAGTCATTTTTTTTAAAATCGAAGTGTTGAAATGAGTGTCGTGGGAACTTATACTTATTGCTGGGACCTTTGTTTGTTGGTCAATATTTCAAGGGAAGACAAGATAATCAAAATGGTTGTCATGTGGGGGCATATAGTTAGTATAAAGACCTTTGTTTCTTGTGGGAACATTCTTACAGTAAATGGTCTAACACGTACATCTCTTCCCTCTTCCCTCTTTTGTTTAATAAAGTCTATGAGAGTGTGGGGACCTCCATGTGCAATTGTCTGTTCTCCTTTGTGGATGTGGTCCCAAAAGTTAATTGTTTTTTTTCTCCTAGATTACAAAAATGGCTTATGATAAAGATTATGTTGTTGTCATTGTTTGTTATAGTGGGAATTTTGCGATTTGGGGGAGTGAGAGCATGAGGGGGAAATGAGGGCACTATTTTTATTGACATAAATAAGGCATCTTATCTTAGATTTGTTAGGGATATAATGACCTATTTATCTTGTAAAGTATAGAAGTTACTGTATTGTAATCATTGGAAAAGCTTGAGAGATGGTTTAAGAAGTTTAGAATATGATAATGGTTTTAATAATGTTATGTACCATTATCTTCATGGCGAAGAGGTGAAAGTATATGTCGAGTACAATAGTAATAGTGAGGACGGAGATGATGATGGAAAGAACACCCAAGTATGAGAAGGGGGAGATGGTATTCAAGTTAATATTGAGATTAGGGATGAAGGATGCCATGATAGATAGGACGGGGAGGAGAGAGGTGCAGATGCAGTTCACCAAAGTGATGATGACATAGGTGATGTCATAATTATTGGATTAGATTGAGAAGTAGCTGAATCTAGTGATGATGATGATAAATGATTACCTGCTAAAAATTTCTTAAATGATGATGATGATGTTGAGGAGGAGCTTGCACGGTCAAAGAAAAAGCAACGAGAGTTTTTATCATATAAATTTGCAACTTTGTAGGTAACTGATGAAGCAAAGCCGAAGGCCTTACAGATGTCGGTGTTGAGACTGATTATAAAGAATTTGTCGAGAATGCTACTTCCCAAGACAAGCTTGAAGAAGATCAAAGAGTTGTGCATAGAAGGGAAATTAAGTTGTTGTCTTTCCTACTTTTGTTAGTAGGTATAAAATTTCAAGATGCGAAATAATTTAGGAAAGTTATGTTGAAAAATTCCATTGCTTCACAAAGGAATATTGACTTCATTAGAAACACTAAGATCTTTGTAAGAGCTAGGTGTTCACAACAAAATTATCCATGGAAGATCTATGGCGCGTTTATTAAGAGGAATATACTTGTTCTATTAATTTTAAAAACAAAAGGGTAACAAGTGCATGATTGTCAAAGCACTTCTTCAAGATGAAGAGTACTGAATTCAGGATGTTGGTGAAGGAGCGTGTAGGCATCAATGTATTTAAGAATCGGTGCAAAAGATCAAAGCAAAATGTGATGAGGATACTCATTAGTTAGTACGGCAAGGAATATGGGCAAGTGTGGGATTATGCTTGCAAGTGTAGGCTGCAAAACCCTTCAAGTAAAGTGTATGTAGAGGTCGTTGAAAGGCCACTTCCTGATAGTGGGACTGAGTTCAATAAGTTTTATGTGTGCTTCAATACATGCGGACGGGATTTTTAGCTGGTTGTAAACGGATTATAAGATTTGATGGTTGTTTCTT
Organism: Eucalyptus tenuipes; assembly: GCA_014182365.1. Taxonomy (NCBI): domain Eukaryota; kingdom Viridiplantae; phylum Streptophyta; class Magnoliopsida; order Myrtales; family Myrtaceae; genus Eucalyptus; species Eucalyptus tenuipes. Next base: position 20,674,381 of record CM024538.1, on the reverse strand, counting down.
AAAGGGCGTATGCAAGAAAAAATTACTGATCGCGATTGGAAGATATGTGAATAACCAAATGTTTTCACTGACTTGGGCTGTTGTGAGGGTAAAGAACAAGAACAATCGGTCTTGATTCTGGAAAAATCTGATGACTGACCTGAAGATAACAAATGGGAAAGGGCCGGCATTCATGAGTGACCAACGAAAGATAATGTTTACTTTTTGAAAAATCTGGTCAATTATTTGCCTTTTGATATCAACATGTTATATGCTTACATTTCTTGTTTTGAATTCTTGCAGAGACTGGTTCCAACAGTAGCTGAGTTGCTACCTTATGTTGAACATCGAATGTGTGCATGGCACATATACACAAATTGGCCAAAGACCTATAGAGGGGATAAGTTGCAGTCGCAATTTTGACAGCTAGCAAAGAGCACAAACATAGTTGACTTTAAGATGGCCAAAGAAGGATTGCTTCAGCTGACAAAGGAATGTTTTTTTTTTATGACCCAAGGAAGCCTGTACGCCGCGGGCGGCTGGAGTAAACCCTGGGGCCCCACGGGAGGACCCACCACCCCCGTGGAATGGGTAAGACGCCAAGCGTCTCCGCGGCGAGTCGAACCCTCGCCCTCCGAGAAGGGGTCAGTGGGTCCCCCCACGATGGGGAAGACTTGCCAGCGGAGCCACCACGGCCGGTGGTTTGACAAAGGAATGTTTTACTACACTATTCCAAACAAAATCGAAACATTGGTGCATGACGTTTTTCAATGAGGAATTTAAGTGCGATAATATCGACAACAACATATGCGAAACATTCAATGGGAAGATAATAGATGCCAGATGTAAACCAATCATTTCAATACTTGAAAATATAAGAGTTATGGTCATGACTTGGTTGCACACCAAAAAGAGAAGAGGCTGCAAAGTAGACTAGGCCATGTGGTTCTAGGATTGCCAAGAAATTGGATGAGAACTTGGCTGCAAGTAGGTATTGTCATCCCATTTGGAATTGGGATGAAGAATATGAGATAATGAAGGGTTCCGATAAATATATTGTATATTTAGGTATGAGGAAATGTTCATATAAAGCATGACAACTAAGTATTATTTCTTATGCATATGTCATATGTGCCATCGAGTTGAAGGGCCACAACACAAAGGATTATATTAATGATTGATGTAAGAAACTGAAATATCTTACTTCATACCAATTCATGATACAACCAATTAGAAGTAGCAAGTTCTAGGAGCCAACTGATTGTGAAGCACCTCAACCTTTGTCAATGAAGAAGAAAATGGGAAAGTCAAAACGAATACGAAGAATGGTGGAGGGGGACGTCTCGAGTGAGCAAATGATGAATAAGAGAGGTGCAAAGATGACGTGTTCTTATTGCCACATAGTATGGCACAATACTAAAAGTTGTTAATTGAGGAAACAACAATAACAGTTGAGGTTAGCCAAATGGCCTAGTGAATGGACAATTGGAGAAGGGCAAACATAATGGTCAAGTGAGTCAACTATTTTTCAGTTGACGACAAGAAACCCACTAAGTCATAACATTTGTATTTATATTGCTTTATGAATTATTACAAATATGTACATAGCCTTAATTAGCCTTATATGTAATGTCTTCGTCAAATTACAAGAATGACATATAAAGTATTGGTCGAAGCAGTTGGAGGGCTAGTTCAGTTGATTGTTCTTTAGTGGTAGAGAAAAAATACCCAATAAGTTCAATAATTTGTGTTCTATATGTTATTATATCAACTAATGTTATATTTATGATGTCTTTTGCTTCTTTCTCATATTCAAAGAAGGTAAGTTGAAGCTCAACTGCTAACTGAAGAGTCACCACAAGAGTCATCACAAGGACCATTAGAAAGGTCACCACAAAGTCCAATAGAAGGTGTCGCTGAAGTCGAAAGGCTAGATAGAATGACAACGAAAAGAAGGCGAGGTTAAAACATGACATCCTAAATTTTCCGACCCTGTAAGTACAATCAAACTGTTATGGGCTTGGATTAGTTTAAAGTAGGTCAGACGACAAGCCCAATGGGTCGTGACGCACGGTTTCGATGGGCCAAAAGATGAGCTAGGGATTTGGGTTGGCTTTGAACAGGCCAAGAGTCGAGTTCATTAAAGTTGTGAATTAAGTAGAGTGGGCCGTGAAATGCCATGGGATAAGTCGGTGGGCTAGAGATGGTTATTCGGGTCAAGCACTTTAAAATTTTCGATTAAGATTATAGGTTAGCTTTATGTGAGATTTAATTAGGATTTTATTAAAATTTATAAGTGATTATAATTTTTGTCGAACACTAATTTGAGTATTTTCCCCCATGATTATTCCTTATTTGTGATCGTAGATTAGCATGAAGACGTTAACACGTTAATTCAATTCGTGTAGACTCATGGACCCGTATAGTTAGCAATGGACAGAAAATTTTGCGGGTTTGGAACGAAATTAAGTAAATGACGTTAGAAACAAAGAGAGTAATTAACGACATGGATTATAGCTTAACTCTAACCCTCCTCGAGCGCCAAACATCAACCATGAAGGAGAATGCATGCATAGAGCTGCAACCTTCATTTTCCCTCTCGGTTTCTCTCAATTCGGAGCCTTCAGAGGTGACACCATCATTGATCCTTCCTAGTGATTATATCTCATTGGATTTAAAATAAAATTTGCACACCCACATCTTAAATCTCATGAATATTCACGCCTCTTTTTCTTCAAGAACAGACCCATCTCTCTCTATTTTCTCTCGTTTTCTCTTCTTGCATGGCTTGCACAGAAGCAAAGATTAGTGACTTTAGCTTCTTCTTCTTCTTCTTCTTCTTCTTCTTGCGAGCGGATCCATGAAGAGCCATGAGCCACTAGCGAAGCCAAACCACTAGGTAAGGAAATGATGAGATCCTAAGCTCGAATTTATCCGTTGTTTCTCCAGGAAATGTGCAGAGCATGCTGGATAGTGGATAATTGAGTCTTGATGCTTCTGTATTGGGCTGGAATAGGCTAGATGAGTACTCAAATGGAGTCCTTGGCCTTTGCATGTGATGGTCGGGGTTTGGTTGGGCGAAAAACTGAGTGCAAAGGTGTTGTATTGGTTGAGATGGTGGAATAGATGACTGTTGACAGATTAATGAGTGCTACATGTTGGTTTTAAGTGGTTGAGAGGTGAGTTTGGGTTCAAGTTGGACAATAGATAAGTTGCGTGAAGTCTACGAGCTGTTGAGATCATTTTTGGGTTTTGTGGGTGTGGTGTCGAGGTTCTAAAAGGAGTTGTAAACCCACTAAACAACCTGTGGTAGCTGTATATGGAGATAAGGGCTCTGAATGCTCTATTTAGTAGAGATAGGGGCGGTAATTACTGGTTTATACGTCACTTTTGGGTTTTAACTATGTTGTCATTGGAAGAAACTAATTTCTTAAGAGCGCACCAACAATTTTAAGGTTTGACATACTGGTTACTAGATTTTTCTTACAGGAATTAATTGGTGTGAACATTCTTTTCCTTAGGACAGCGAACTGACTTGCAGAAACCAACAGAACCTCAGGTTATTTTATGAATTTTCTGTATTTTTCTAGACGTAGTTGGACCTTAAACCCTTCATGAAAGTTGTAGAATACATCTTTAGGAACAACATATCAAAATTTGAGAACAAACGGTTGAGCAAAACGAATTTTCTTCAGTAGGTGCATAAGCTGGAAAGTTACTATAGAATTTTAAGGGTCCATGCAACAAGTTACTACTCTTTTTTATGGCAAGAAATAGGCTTGGGTTTCTTCATGGAAAATGTTAATTTATGTCTCTTCTATAGCATATTAAAATTTTGTAACTTTTCAATAAGATTTGATGCACTTTCTGCTTCTGTGATTAAAACTGCTCGTGTTAGCCTATATTCTGTCTTGATCCGAGATTGAGCAATAGATGCTATACCTCTTGTACATGAATTATATGGCATATAAGGAGTCTAATGGTCATTTAATAGTAGCTAGTTTGTGCATGAGCATGTCTCTTCCATAATCGACGTGTGCTCATTGTATGGTTGCTAATTGTGGCCAATGTGTGCAATGAGTGTGGCTTGGATGAAATCATGTGTGCATTAAGTACTATTTGAAGTGATCATGTGCTCTTGAGGTTATATGCATGCTGTGATGTGATATAATTCAAAAGTTTGATGTGTGAAATGTAAGAATAAAATGAGTAAGATTTCCATCAGTAATGAGATACTTGTGATGCCCCGAGGAGTGGGATGCCCATGTGATCTCGCATGCCTTGGTTGAATGAGATATCAGGATACCTCGGAGTTGAGATGCCCTTATGTGTGATTTGGGATGCCTCAGTTGTGGAATTTTAGGATGCCTCGAAGTGAGATGCTCCTGCTGTGTGAGTGTGATCATGGGATACCTCAGTTGTGTGATAATAGAATGTCTCGAAGTGAGATGTCCATGATAGCAATATCGTGGAAGTCCGAGTGTGGGATTCCGGAAGTAATTCAAATGGGCCGGCTTGTATACCGGTAGGTAAACTGTTCGAGAGTGGATTTGATATACACACTATAATATAATTCCACTTGACGTGTGAGTTCGCATGTTGTATCTCAATTTAGTTCTTGTTAGGAACATAAGGCATCCATGTACATTTGGTGTGTTTGATATGAAGTGATTATTCATGCGACATATTAGTGTTCATTTAGCCATGCTTGTGATAATTTTGCCTTTGTATGTATGAGCTGTTTGGTTATGTTCTCTTGCTTTCTTTGGCAATTGTAGATTGTCTAGTTTAGGGTCTTATTATTTCTTTACTGTGTATTGTTCATTCCTTTTTATTTTTTAGATTGTTAGTATGGACGTGCTACCGATGGCACGATATGGGGTGATAGCCTACATTAACATTTCTTTTCATGATCTTTATGACCTCAATATCGAGCTGACCTATATGAGATATGAGGCTATGCTTTGGATGGATGACGGCAAGATAGACTGGATGCCGATGAGATTTGTTGCATGGTTCATAAACCATGAAAGGGAGCTATTTGGCCCTGTTCAATTCAATGTTGGAGGACTTGGAGCTGGGGCAGGTGGTGCTTAGGCGCCTAGTTTGTGATAAAGCCCAAGAAGATGTCTTTTGTTTTTGGATAGACGTGGGCTTGTTTAGGAGGTAGTGAAGATAGGAATCCCCCTTCACTATGTTCCCTGGCTAATTACTTATACTTTTGAGCATGAACTTATAAATATAAGATGTACATAGGTGCAAAACTGTAATAATCCAAGTCGACATATGTAAGCTCGAATGGTTTTCAAGAAGAAAGATAACAAAGCTCTTTACATTCTTTATATGTGTTCTTAATATGGATTGTCTAAGGCCAAGTGACAAGATTGATAAAGGATGATCGCATGTTGGAAAAGTTTCCGTTATATAATATCCATGTTATACATGCTAACCAAATTAGGTCGAGATACTATAGTGCGATAATTGAATAAAACAGGTCCTGTCAAAATAATAAATTACATAGTTTTTGCTAGCGTTTAACATGTAGGACATCACATAAGGGCCAGTTACAAGAAAGCCATCTAAAAGATGCATAGCTAAAGCATTGGCCAAAAAAGGCCCCGCTGTAGCTAAATGGCCCAAGACATCACAAGCGAGAAGAAGGGCTAACAAATCACAAGTTCCTAAAAGTGACGCTTCCCTTCGAATAAGAGATGTTCTTGGGAAGAGGTTAAGACAATATGGTTATGATTTTTATACAAATGAGCATATTGGAATAGTCATTTTTAATGTAAGTTTTATTTGTTGCATCTAATTTAATTTATGGTGCAAACTTTGACTGATAATTTAGTTGTCTTTTTGTAGCCTGGGAGAAACTCAAAGGTTTTTATTTCTCAAGGTCTTACTCAAGAATCAATGCCTTTGCCAATAAAGAAGAAGACATTAGCTACACCAACAAGAAATAAGAGTAAAAACCTAGTTGTAGGTCCATTTGAATCCATTCAATCTAGGACAGTTGTAGCTCCTTCTAAATCAATTTAGCCTTGGACAATTGTAGCTCCACCTGAATTAGTGCATCCTGAGACAATTGAAGAAGAAATTGCACATTCAGTTGGAAAGAGTGTAAGAATTACGAATTAAGTAAAAAAATCCATCAAAAGGAGCACAAACAAGGAGCGTTGTGCATATTGATTCATAAGATGAGATGGGATAGGGTTTGTGGAGCTCGAAAGTTAGTTTTGTTTATAATTTGCTATGAGGTTTTTTTTAGTTTGTCTTCGAGTTTGTGAGACTTAATTTCAATATCAATTGAATGATTTTGCTGCTTATCAAGTGTTTTTTGTCTTTTTCATTTTTTGGATTCTACTTTTACTTACTACTACTGTAGTGCTGGTGTGGCTAGTGATGGTGGTGGGTTTGTTGTGCGGGTTCGGTTGGGAGCTCGTCCTACACTTGGTGCAAGTGTGCAAATCTTGCACCAGGTGGTATTAGTGCAAACTAGTGTAAGGCTCACCACCACTAGTAGCCACTATGCTAGTGGTGGGTCTATGGTGGTGGCTAGATGCTGGTGCGGTGATTAGGATGTTGGTGTGGCTGATGATGGTGGTTGATAATAGTGGATTTGTTGTGAAGGTTGGGTTGGGCGCTTGTGTTGCAACTAGTGTGAAATGCAAGTATGCAGCGTGCACATCGTACACCAGGTGATGCTGGTGCAAGCTGATGCAAGGCTCAGCTTACGCCAGCACATTCTGCAGCAGACCCACAATCGGCATAGTGGTTGGTGGCTGGGGCGCTGGTGTGGTGGTTAGTGATTCCTGGTGGTGGTGGTGGGTCTGTAATGAGGGTTAGGGGCTAGGGGCTCGTGTTGCACATGATGTAAGTATGCAATGTGCACATCTTGCACTAGGTGGCACTGGTACAAGCTAGTGCAAGGCTCAACTTACACCAGCACCTACTGCAATAGCACACCACCAACACAGTGGCGGCTGGTGGTGGCTCGAGGTGGTGGCTGATGGTGGTGACTAGTGGCCAATGGTGGCGGGTGGTGGTTGGTGATGGTTGATAGTTGATGCAATTTTTAAGGGAAACATACAAAAATTGACACTTAACTACATTCTAAAAAAACTTGGCACTTAAGTGTTTTAATCACGAGTAACACTTAAGTAATCACTTTTAATATTAACTTAACACTTAAGTGATTATTTTCCATCATGACTAGCATTTAAGTGATCACTAAATATAACTTATGGCACTCGAGTGGCACTTTTAATCACCCATGTCTATCCTATGTATATGTTGGTTTGTAGCAAACTAGGAAAGCTACTAATTTATATTCAGTTCAACTTATGGTAATTCCATTCAATTTAATGTTTGTTGCTGGTTTATATTCAATTCAAATAAAGAAGCCACTACAACACATTGACTCACTACACATCCATCCTTGGTGATTTATATTTAAGAACAAGCAAAAATATAGTACAAGCAGCATCTCATTCACTCAGTCCATTTCCTTGACCTCCCTACAAGTAGAAGAAGTAACCCACAATACATATAACAGTATAAACAACAACAAAGCCACAACGATCTTGTGGATAACACGATCTTCTTCACATCGTCCAAAAAAAAAAATAGCCTACATTTGATCTACAACAATTACATTTGTCCACTCATTTTCAATTATGGTAGCCGGAGAAATTTTTTCTTATCTTCAAGTGCTTTACATTTCATCATAAAATAGGATAAATAACAAAACAACACCACAATAAACACTTAGTAACACTTCCGTTCAATTTTCATTATTGAAACTTCATTCTTCAATGATTAGCTGAAGATGCTTGAGCTTGCATTAAGTCAACATCGTCCAAGTCGTCCACGGGAGTAGATGGAGGTTGATTTTGTCAATAAAGTAGGTTAAATATCACCTCTACAGTTCGGTAAGAGAATTTTGCATCGACTCATTTGAAGTATTTTCACTTCAACACTTCTCTATATCAGGTGCATTGATAGAATCTTCTTCTGGGATTCACTCGAGTCCACGATATTCTTCTTGGACTCGGTAACCCACTTGCCTTCTCCTTCACTTCGATGAGAAGAATTTGAGGCACTGCTAAAAGTCCTGCTCTTCGTTTCCATTATTCAAAGTGGAATTTTGGGCAAATTGAAATTAGCGTTCGGGATTTTCGTTCGAGCGCTTCATTGGGGATTTTGGCCGATTTAGGATTTTAGATTTGTGGTAATTAAGGAGACGATGTCATTTTGGCCGATTTAGGGCTTTTATTTTGGCCAACTATGAAAACAACGTCGTTTTGGGTGATTTAGATTTGAGTTAGCTCTCCGATGAGCCACGTAGGTCAGCAATACTAATAAAAATTGTCACGTAGGATTTTTGGCGGAGTCGGTCGAAGTTAGCACTCATGTCCCATCTTTAAAAAAAGTCACTTTCCTAACTTTTTATACTTAAATGTCTCCTCATGCCAAGTTATGTCACTTACGCTGTTCTTTTCCCTGCCTAAAAGTATACATGAGCATTGAATAAGCCATATCTTGTGATGAATGATTCTTTCTCTCTCCAGCTCCAATTTTGTGTGTGGCAAGAAGCAAAAAAGTTATGTTCAAAGCCGTTTTCATCGTAAAATTTTGAGATTCATGATCTTCAAACACTCCCCTAGTTATAATGGAACTAATGCTATATTATTTTTCACTTTGAGCTCGTTTTGCAAACTTCATGAACACATGTGATGCTTCATGTATATGAACAAGAAATACAAATCCAAGAAAATCTTATGTGATCATCAACAATCACTAAGCCATATTTCTTACCACCAAGGCTCTTACTTATTATTGGTTTGAATAGGTTCATGCATAGAAGCTATAGAGCTTCGTCAATAGAAGCAGCCTTCTCTAACTTGAAGGAACTTTTGATCTGCTTAATTGAAGTGCAAGCTTCACATATCTAGTTTTTTCAAAAATGATCGTAGGCGAACCTCGCATTAAATCCTTTTTGGATAGCTCTAATATTTGCTTCAAGCTTGTGTATTTAAGTTTCTTGTGCTAAATCCCGCTTTCATCTTTTACAATAACGTCCGACCAAAAAAAAAATCTTTTACAATAAAAAGGCATTAATACGAAAAAGTATTAAAAAATATCCTAAACATATTACATTGGTACAATTTAGTTGGTACAATTTAATAATAAACCTTTCGATTGTACAAATTTAGTCATAAATAATTTCACATTGATACCAATCGAGTTCATCCAATTGGACGACGACCATCCAATGACATGGACATTTTATTATTATATATATTCATTTTTTTCTCTTCTTTTTTCCTTTTTTTCTTCTCTTTTCCTTTTTTTACCCTTTCCTTTCTCTTTTTTCCTTATTCCCTCCACCAATCACTAGCCTTCATGATGGCTGCTGAAAGTCATCGGCCTTTGGCAAGGGTCGATAAGGGCTAGGCAATGCGGACTCTCACCAAATCAAATTAGGGGACCCTCGCCTTAAGTAGCACCAATACCGATACTAATCACAACACACAACACATTATTTCTCAAAAAATGGAGAATTCCAATATAGTGAGACACGTTATATATTAAATGTATATTTTTATATATACATGATAAATTATCGTTTTTATAATTATTTTAATCCAATTAATTTAATTCAAATTTACAAATAAATAAATAATAAAAAGTGCCTAGAATGAAATTACACTAAAAACATTAATCCACCATTTGTTAATATCATTTATTATTTTAATTTGACAAATTTAACTCCATTCCAATAATCTATTAAACTTTGAGGCAAAAAAAAAAGAGTAATTCACATTCTAGACTTACGTGTCAAATCGTGTTCGGAAGATGGGAGGAAAAAAAAAACTTGGGAGTTGAATTATGTGTCACAAGAAGGGAGGGTCAGAAGAGAAAAGAAAATTATGTTTTTCTTCTTTCCTCCTTTATCATCTTTATTACTTTTTTTTTTTTTATTTTACATTTTGACCCTCATTTATTGAAATTTTTAAAATTGACCCCCTACGTGTCGGAATCACGTGTCAAAATTTCAAACTTGTGTGTCAGAATTTTAGACTTGTGTATTGGAGAGTATCGGGAGAGTTGATTATATGTCGAATTTTCCAACATATATTGATTGAATGTCAAACATGTGCTAAAGTGTCCGACATGATATAAAAGCTCCCCAAGAGTTTTAGTGCTTCCTAGCCCTCGCCCAGACCGGCCTATCGCCATATTTGGTGTCCCCCCACCCAACCCTTGCTAGAGAGGATGGCAAGCCTTGCTAGATTGGCGAGGGGCCTCAACTATGACCGACGAGGCCCTTGTTGGCAACCAATGACCTCTGGTGATCATCATGGAGGCTAGTGACTGGCAAAGGGAAATCAAAAAACAAAAGAGAAAGGAAAGGAAAAAAAGAAAAGAAAAGAAAAATTAGTAAAAAATATTTAAAAATTAATTAATTTTTTTTTTAAAGTCCAAGTTAGCACTAATCATGCTACGTAGAACACCCAGCATTCACATCCGTAATTTCCAGCCTAAATTGGCCAAATAGACTCAAGTGATACCAATATAAAAAGATTTATAACTAAATTGATCCAATTAAATGTTTAAAATTGAATTGATGCCGATGGAATAAGTTTATAACTTTTTTATACTTTTCCTAGCAATGGTACGATGGAAGATTACCTTCTTTACATGAACTAAAAATATGCTTACATACCTTTTCTAATGAATTTTTATGATATTTATTCAAGCCAATGTGTTTTCCCTTATCATAGAATTAATTAATGCATGAACAAATTGTGATTTAAGCCTTTAACTAAAGTCAAATCATCGGTGATGAGAGTTCAAGGCTCGATGTTTGCTTTGCCAAATGATTTTTACTTTGAATGGTCCACCAAAGATCAATTTCAACTTCTTTTATCAGGTACCTACAAAAAAACTCAATCGTTTTGGTTATCCATGCATTTGATTTTTTATTTTTTTTGGTTAGAAGCAAAGAGAAAATCTCCTTAGTTAGTCGAGGATTATTTTCCCATTTTCTCACCTTGATAGGGTAGTTAAACAAAAGTTATTATGCTAGTCGTGCATAATCTAATAACCTCTTCTTTTACAAAATTATAGTCATTTTGCAGTAAAACGCATTTTTCTATAGTAGGATCTCTTGTTGGATGTATGCCCTAAAGCTACCATGTAATAGTTACATATTAGGGATTTCAGTTGTACTATCATTATTATTTAATTAATGGCAATGACGTATTCATTTATTTGTCTAATTATTTTATATTTACGAATGATTCCATAAAATTAGTTGCAACTAGATATATTCTTGAGATGTTAAGAATATATGTGACGGGTTCATAATTAGACTGAATCTTTAAATTATTCCCAGTCGATGGATTATTGAGTGGATATTAATAATCTTATTGAGACCGGTGTGTTCTTAACTTCACCATCAAGTATTGGATACTTAAGGGAATGATGAGTCGCAAGTCATTGGGTATTGTGATGCCTAAGTTAAGAACACGAGTGTTTGCATTAGACAAGTTTACTGAACGTGACCCGATTAGTGACATGGAAGCTTTTAGCAAAGTCAGTGTCTAATTATTCATGCTTTGGTCTTGTGTAAAAATCCTTAGACCTGAAGCACAATGTTAACTTGTGTGTCGAACAACTATGGTTTACAGGTACACATAATGTCGGGTCGTTGATCCGTCTTTATACTCGATGGTCATAGTTTGTTCATATACGAAGTTGCACGTGTACGCAATATGGAATCTGTCTCCTTGTTACATGCAAGGTATAATAATGATGTCCTATGCGATCTAATTATAACAATGCATTGAAATCCTTAGTCGAGGTTGTAATCGAGAATAAATTGTTTATATCTTGAATAAAATGCATGCCAATTAGATTTGTGCATATAATGGAATTGATGACTTGACAAATATTCTATGGTTTTTGTTCGAGCGGTACATAGTAAGACAGAAGGATTGAATTACACTGTAACCAAAGCTGACGGGTTCATCATGTTCTTAAAACAATCACACATTCCGGGTAGCCATGACATATTGCTAGATGTCAATCATGACTTGTAGGACCCAAAGATTAATCGGGACAATTAATTCTTTTGGAAGTACTAATGTGTTAGTACAAGTCTTACTACCAGCTTAGTGATGAACCTAAGGATGTCACACAGCATAAACAATTAAGATAACGTGAAACAAGAAAGAAATAATGTTGCAAATGTGTTTGCAATTACTGCAATCGAATTGTGTCGACCTGAAATCAAATTAAATAAGATTTAATTTAATTTGTATTATAGTCATGAGCCTACGTGCATATGATGCACATGCATGCCCAAAGTGAATATATGTTAATCTATTCCAAATGCACACATAAAGATTATGTCCTTTATATATATAAGGGATTGATCAATTATTTTTTTCATTTATTTAATTAATCAATGTGCACATGGTTAGCAATTGTTGCTGACCATGTGCAACACACATCACATGTGCGTGTCTTTTTAATAATAAAAACTAAAAAAAAAATAAAATAGGGAAGCTTCGTGTATGAACGATCATCAATCGTTGCTGATTCGAGAATTCTTTTTTAAAATGCCGCATAAAGGAGGGAATGAGCAACGGTTGCTAAAGAGAGAAAAACGTGTGTGTTTCGTGTGTTCGAGACGCGAGAAAGAAAATGGATTATCTCTCATTCGGGCTGTGGCTAAAAACATCAAGGATACGGATGATTGTCTCCACAAGATTGCTAGCACGATCATAGTGATAATTATCCGAAAGTTCTTTCTTCCATTCAATGTCCCTTGGTGATGTGTCTGAACTAGAGGTCCGACATTTGTGGGGCTCGAATTGAAAAACATCCGAACCAATTCATTTAAAGTGTGCTTTGAGAGGTAATTCGTTTAACTCCCTTTTATATTCAGATTTTTGATTAAAACGCACGAACAACGCCTTCGGAGAATCATGTATAGAAATATATTATCTTTATTTCCGCTGTGTTTTTTGTTAATTTTACTTATACATGATTCATGAAACCCTAACATCTCTTTCCTCTTTCCTTATGTATAACCTTGAATTTCTGCTTTTGCATAATATCTTGTTGTTTAACCAAGTAAATTCGACCAAAAAAATAACCAAGGAAGTATCTATCTAGATATTTTAAACTGTTGGATTTAGTTGGGATTATACGGATCGAAAATGGATTAGACCCAAATCGACTTATTTTTATGTAATATAATTTTATCGACCCACATCCATTGACCCCACCCATATCAAACCCAACCACTTTTCTTCTTCTTCTTCATCTCAAATTGCTCTTCATTTCCGTCATTTCTCCACCCCCAGATTTGATTAGGAGATACACCAACACTCAACATGCCATCTGCTCGGCCATAAATAACTGAAGCTCCGACCTTCTTCGTCGTTGTAAGGGAAAGATCGAAGTTCCCCCAAGAGACTAAAGGCCACCGAAACTGATAAAATGCTAGCAGTTCAAATTACTTAGTGAATAAAATAGGGCAATGTAAATGCTCCGCCCAATCTTTTAAGTTGTCTAATTAGTCGATGGTTACACACCGTCAATTCTCAACTTCACTCTTCCAAGTTAGTTCGCGACAAAGAAACCTAAGTTTCCATGAAATAACTAAGAAACTCTCTGGTGAACCAACTATCATGGCGATCGGCTTAACTTCAGTCCTCTACCTTCCTCTTTTTCCACAGTCAGGAACAAAGATGGAGACGTATTTAGAGGCGAGCACATCAATTCTAAAAGAGTACTCAAAAAATCAAAAGATTTTATTAAATAAACCAGGCCTTGATTGACGGAGCCAGCACGTTGAGAATGCCACAAAAATCAAAAGGTGACTCATTCTAACTTCTGACTATTCAATTCCGTCGAATCGCTGCAGCCCTCAATTTGATCGATTCTCAAGTGATTTTAAAGCTTAGTTTTTTCTGTGAGAAGATTCTAAAAGGGCGACAAATCAACAAGCTTAATTACGAGGGTCGAGACGCCACAAAATTTCATAACGAAGTGCCCAATTTTTTTGACTCTCTAGTCCTAATCGAGTGCAGAATCAGACATTCTTTAGTGCTAAATATCTTTGCATTTCCTGGAATGATAAGATAAACTAAAATCCTTGCAAATCCTTATATTACTTTTCCACCTGTTACAATTCTGATCATGTATAAAATTCTCAATTATTTTTACACTCGTTTAGAATTAAAACGGAGTTATGCCATTGAGGCAACATGCACATGGAGAAATTGCATAAGGGGTACCAATCAAGATATGCTTAATTCAAAGGAATGAAGTTTAACACCAAAAATGATATTTCTCCTAGATTAACCAATCATTTTACAAAATAAAAGAAAAATGGAACACTTTCTTTTTTTTATTCCACGGCGTTGCGATCTAATTAGATAAACATTAAGAAAAAGGAAGAAGGATCCACACGTAGTTGCCCCTCAAGTCAATTTCCAAGTCAAGACGCAAGCAAATTCATCAAAACCCTCATCCTAACTCACAAAGGCAATTTCGTAATATCGTGTTGCTCATCTCCTATAAATTCATGCTCTCTTGCTCATCTCCCAGCACCACAAAAACCACCACTCTTTCTCAAATCATGGGGAGATTTAGCCTTTGTTTGGCGTTGTTGCTTTGCCTTGCCATCTCCACAGCGAATGCTCAGAGCGCTAGCAACGTCAGGGCGACGTACCATTATTACAACCCTGCGCAGAACGGGTGGGACTTGAATGCCGTGAGCGCATATTGCTCGACCTGGGACGCAAGCAAGCCATTGGCCTGGCGGCAAAAGTACGGGTGGACCGCCTTCTGTGGGCCTGCCGGACCTCAAGGGCAAGAGTCTTGTGGCAAATGCTTGAGGGTAAAAGATAAAGTTTTTAGAGATTTCAAACCTTTCTTTGGTTTTTGCCCTGTAGCTTTGTTTTTAGGACTTCCCATGTATTTCAAGCAACTCCTAAAGAGGTGAGAGATCAGATTATTAACTCAACTTCCTCTGAACGCAGATCACAAACACCAGGACCAACACGCAAATTATCGCAAGGATTGTCGACCAGTGCAGCAATGGAGGGCTCGATCTAGACTACGACACCATTTTCCGTCCATTGGACACAGACGGCAATGGTTATAACCAAGGACACCTCATTGTGAACTATGAGTTCGTTAATTGTGGTGACTAAATTGCACCTGTTCCTAATTTTCGCATGTTTGTGCCCAGAAAGAATAAGACTTTGTTGAGAAATAAACGATCACTTCTTCTGTTATAGAAGTTGTCGTTATGAAATAATAAAAAATTATTATTGTTAATCTATTGTTCTGGAATGAATGATGAAACAGACGAGATGTGGGTGGTTGGAGGAGAAATATTTCCAGGTCCTTCCACAGACAATTATCGAAAGGTAATGGTGAGAATCAATCAGTCGATGGCACCGTCCAAACCAAATTAATAGCATGTTTCCTCGATGGGATAAAACAAATGCACGGCTGAATGATTTTAGTACTAACTCAGGTACTAACAAGTGGTATGGTATTGTGCGAGCATTTCGAGGGATAATTCAAAAATAAATTTCATATAATCTGATATTAATAAAACAAATGCACGGCGCGTGCCACGTTTATCGATCCAATGGGTCTTTGGACTTTTTGTTTGTGGTGGTCGGAGGGTCTTTGTAGTTTGTGTGTATATATATATATATATATATATATATTTTTTTTTTTTTTTTTTTTTGCCTTGTTTGTAGTTTGTACTTCACAGCGTTAATGCTTTGCCTTTTTCATTAAGAAACGTATTTGAGAGTTGGTCGCATTTTATCTTTGAATTATATACTCATGCTAATTATTTTTGCTAATTTGTTAAGTCATTCTTGTAATGAACTTATATCCACGCATGGAGTGCAATATGCTACTATATCAGAGACATAATTAAATTAATTTCATTAGCCAAAAGAGCAATTGATCTCTATGAGTATTATACATTATCGTATGACCCAAAATTAGAAAACTAAATATTCAATAATTACTTTTAGCTAAATATTGCCAAAGAAAAGTTATTGCACAGACTCAATTGGCCGGACAACCCTAATTGACATTTCAAATGATGAAGGCTGAAGTACGTTGGGTAAGCAGCATACCATTTTCATTTTGAAAAATGTCATGTGATGTGTCCCTCTTGATTTTAAGCCACCCCCATTCATGTGATTGTAAAAGCTTAGATTTTCTTTCGAAAAAGTTTCTGAAAGGCCGACGAATTAGCGAAGTTATTTCGTCGAGTTCCGAGCCGCCACAAAATTCGTAGCCTTTGCGCCCACTTTTGACTCTTCAGTCTTAATCGACCGAAAAGTCAAACATTCATTAGTGTTAATTTGGTTGCATTTCTTGGAATTAATAAAAATATAATACGAGCAAATTTTACAATTCCTTTAGTACATGTTAAATTAAATTGAAATTGAGTCATGCCATTGAGGAAACATGCACATGTGTTGAGCTAAATGAATTTTCTTTCGTTCATTATTGCGTTTACTCATTATAGGTTGTCGATCATTTTATATAGATTAGTTTACATGGGAGGCGGTGCTTTAAGGTACTAATCAAGATTTGCTTAATTCAAAGCAATGAAGTTTAACATCACAAATTAAGTGCTAGCTTCCCTACCTTTATTTCTCCTAAGTTCTTTATTCTTCAAAAGCAACATTTTAAGGAGAAAAGTTGCTAAAAATGGATTCTGGGTCCGACTAGGTTTGAGTCATATACAACTCTGTTGAATATGAGTTACAAAATTTGCATTCGAAATAAATGGGTCAGTTGGGATCAGATTACTTTTTATCCGACTCATCCTTAAACCAACTCACCCATTTGAAGGGTCTAACAGCGATCAATTTAATCTTGAACTTATATTTTGGTCAATTTAATTCTAAACTTCTTGACAAATTGTTAACATAATCCTTTTGATCAATTTTAGCGGAAAATTGTTGATGTGGACATTAGTCATCCTTTGTGAAACAACCTACGCCAGCCTATAATTGCAAAAAAAAAAAAAAAGGAAAAAATTAAAAATTTGTAAAAATATCCATGTCAGCGTTAACTATATCATGTAGGATAATTGTTGTCCACGTCAATGATTTCGGATCAAAATTGATTAGAGAATATATATTAACAACTCGTTAAAAGATTTATGACTAAATTAGACGTCGTAGAATAAATTTAGGACATTTTTTAAAATTTTCTTCATCTTCGCAGAGTTCGAGGCTTGGCGTTTGCTTAGCCAAATGATTACTACTTTGAATTGTCCATCAAAGACCAACGTCTTCAACTTCTTTTACCTAAACCTACAAGAAACTCAATTCTTTTTGGGTATCCACACATATTTGGATCTCTCTTTCTTTTTTTTCTTTTCTTTTTGGTTCGAAGTTGAGAAATTCTCCTTACTCAAGAATTATTTTCCCATAATCTCACCTGAACAGCACACTTAAACAGCAATTATCATGCTAATAACATGCATAATCTAACAACCTCTTCTTTTTCGAAAGCATTGTCATTATGCAGAATGACGCATTTTTCTATAGTAGGATCTCTTTCCTTCGGTAAAACTTGAATTTCCTCTTTTTGCAAGATATCTTGTTGTTTAAACAAAGAAATATCTCCTTTGAGCTCTGTAGCTTTTTAGGAACATTTTTCAAATCAGCAAACATTTCCTGTGAGAATGTCATGCTTTGCATCTTTGGAGAGTATAAAAAGTTGTAGCTCATCTTTTTCCGTTTCTCTAGAAGTTGGCTGCTTCTAGATCAATGCCAATTGACTCACATTTCAATTCGCTTGAAGTCTGCGCTTTCCAAACTTTCTTCATTTTGCACTTAGTCTTTTTTTCTTCTCGAGCCGTGAACGATTAGATTGGGATAAGTACACTATCAGTGCCAAAAGTTGTGTACAATGCTCACTTTGGTGCCAAAAGTTTCAATCGGATCACTTAAGTGCCAAATTGGAGGAAAAACGATCACTTTGGTGCCACCAGCAAGAGATTCCGGCCAAAATGATTACGTGGCTTTTATATTTAAAAAAAAATTGACATGGCTTGAGAAACGATGTCGTTTTCCGTCCACCTTAAGAAAACGACATCGTTTTGCAGTCCTAAGTGGATGGATTCATAAAAACGACGTCGCACAACTCATTTTGGGATTTTTTTTTATTTGGAGATTGAAATTAGGGTTCCGATCCTCGTCGGCCATCGACCTAGCTCGCTCGGCCACCATCGCTCGGCGACATGAGGTTTGCATTTGAGTGAGATCACGGCCTTCAACTTGGCCGCTGAGTGGCCGTTGTCGAGGTCGGGGTCGGGGTCGGAGTTGCGGCCGCCGAGCACGGGGGCCGTTGAGGATGGCGACTGGCCCATCACCGGCAGAGGTGGAGGTGAGGGATGTGGGTGATTGAAGGGGGAGGAGGAGGAAAAACCATCGTAATTTTTAAAACAACACCGAGGAGTGGCCGAGATTATCCGGCAGGTCGAACCGAAACCGGTTGTCCTTGATGAAAATGGCGTCCAAATCCTTGTCGAAGAGCTCCTGTGGGTCCGACCCGTCGAACTCGTTGAACTGGAGGTCCAAGAACTTGAGTGCCAGGAGCTCCAGCACGACCCTTGGGAACTTCTCAGCGAACCGGTTGTTGCTCAGATCCAGCTCGAAGAGCCACTTCAGGTTCCGGAACTTCTGCGGCATGCTGCCACAGAAGCAGTTGGAGTTGAGGTGGAAGAGAGCGAGGTCGGCAAGCAGGCCAAGCTCCTCGAGGAGGTACCCGGCGATGTCGCCGTGGTTGAGGTCAACGCCAGTGACGGTGCGGACGCCGGAGTCGTGGGGTGCAGGGGAGCAGAAGACGTTGGAGTAGCCGCAGACGTCGGGACCGACCTAGTTGGCGGTGAAGTTGTTGGGGTCGGAGAGGATGACCTACTTCAGGGCCTGGAGGGCGACGTAGGCGTTGCGGAGGCACGTGTTCTCGAAGGAGGCGAAGGGGTCGACGGCAACTTGCTCGCCGCGGTCGCCAAACTCGTCGAGGTAGTGGAGGAGGTGGCGGTGCTTGGCGGCGCCATGGGCAGCGGCGGAGAGGACTGCAAGGGAGGAGAAGAGGACGAAGAGGGCGGCGGTGGCCGAGATTATCTAGCAGATTTAGGGTTTAGGGTTTTGAATTGGGGGAGAGACACCAAACGGCGTCGTTTTGTTGTTTAAATGTTGACTATACTCTCCAACGAGCCACATCATCTTCAAAAATTAATAAAAAAGTGTCACGTCGGATTTTCAGCCAACCAGATCAGAGTTGGCACCAAAGTGAGCGTTTTTTAAACTTTTTGGCACTTAAGTGATCCGACAGAAACTTTTGGCACCAAAGTGAGCGCCATACGCAACTTTTGGCACTGATAGTGTACTTATCCTGATTAGATTTTGTGTGTTCATACCGGATTTGTTAAACAAGCAGGTCAGGTCGGATTGTATGGTTCAAAAATGAGTTCGATTTAAATTGACCCATTTAACCTACATTGACTTATTTTTATGTGAAACAATATTGTTTACCAATATCCAACCTGACTCATACCTAACCCATTTTATATTCTTCTTCTCCTTTCGTGTTGCTCTTCATCTTGGTCACTTCTTCACCCTCAAATTTGATTCGGACAAATGTTAAACACTTATCATGCCATTTGCTCTGCAAAAAACGAACTGAAACTCGTACCTTCACTGTCGTGATAAAGGGAAAGATCAAAGTTCCCCCAAAGAGATTAATGGCTACCAAGCTGAGAAAATGCTAGTAATTTGAATTACATTGGGCAATGTTATTGCTCCGTCTAATCTGCCAATTTCATTAATTACTCGATGGTTACACATCGATTTTCAACTTTACCCTTCCAAACTAGCGACAAAGAAACCCTAAGTTTCTATGAAATATCCAAGAAACTCTCCAGTGAACCAACTATCATGGAGATCGGCTCAGCTTTAATCCTCTACGTTCCTCCTTTTCCACAGTCAAGGAACAGAGATGGAGAGTTATATGAGGCGAGCACGTCAGTTCTAAAAGAGTTTACTCGAAAGTAAGACAAACTTACTATCTCATGAATTCCTAAAATTTACCATGTAATGCGAGCCTTTGCATACCTATTATACTATTGTAGTCTCATGGAAAGATTCTACCAAATAAACCAAGCCCTGATTGACGGAGCCGACACTTTGAGAATGTCACAAAAATCAAAAGTTGACTCATTCTAACTTCTAACTATTCAATTTCGTTAAATCCTCAATTTGATCCACTCTCGTGATTTTAAAGCTTAATTTTTTGCTTCTCTGAGAAGATTCTAAAATGGCGACAAATCAACAAGCTTAAGGCTCCGTTCGTTTCACGGAAAAATTTTCCGGAAAAACATTTTCCAGATTTTCCGGCGTTCCTTTTCACGGAAAATGAATTCCTAGAGGAAAATGTTTTCTATGAAAGGGAAAAAGTCTTCTAAATTTGGGGAAAATGTTTTCCACTTTTGAAAAGTGGAAAACATTTTCCTCATTTGATCTTTCTTATCTCTTACCTCTACAAATCATCACTTCCTCCTCCCCTTTCTTCTTCTTCTTTTATTTTTTTATTCGAATTATTTTTAACTTGTATATTTCTTTTTTTATTCGAATTATTTTTAATTTCCTTTTCTTTTTCTTTTCTTTTTTTCTTTTTCTTTTATTTGTTTCTCATCTTCTTCTTTCTTGACTAGTCATCGGTCGTCACCAGGTGAACCTCAAGCTCGTCGATCTCAAGCTCGCGCTTGTCGATTTGGCGAGCCTCGAGCTTAATACTCGCACTCGCCAATCTGGTGAGCGGAAAATATTTTTCTTACCGAACACCGGAAAATATTTTTCGAAACATTTTCAGGTTTTAGTCGAACACTAGAAAATATTGTCATTTTCCTGGAAAATGACTTCTGGGAAAATATTTTTCGAAAATGGCCCATTTTCCGCGAAATGAATGGACCCTAAATTTCGAGTCTCGAGATGTTACAAAAGTTCATAACGAATTTCCCCATTTTTTGACCCTCCAGTCTTAATCCACTAAAGAGGCAGACATGCTTTAGTGCTAAATCTCATTGCATTTCCAGGATTGAAGAGATAAACTAAATTCCTAGCAAATTCTAAAATTATTTTTCCACCTGCTATAATTCTGATCATGTATCAAGTTCTAGATTTTTTTTTACAGCTGTTTAAAATTCAAATTGAGTAAAGCCCTTGAGGCAACGTGCTGGGAGAAAGTGCTTAAGGGTACAATCATGATATGCCTAATTCAAAGGAATGAAGTTTAACATCACAAATTATAATTAAGTGCTAAACCTCCATTTCTCCTAGAATAGTCACTCATTTTACAAAATTAAAGAAAAATGAAATACTTCTTTTTATTGCACAGGGCGGCGGTCAAATGAGATAAACATTAAAAACAAGGAAGAAGGACCCACACGTACTCGCCCCTCCAGACCCAAGCAAATTCGTCAAATCCCTCATCCTACCTCACAAAAGCAATTTCGTAATATCATGTTGCTCTTCTCCTATAAATCCATGCTCTCTTGCTCATCTCCCTGCACAACAAAAACCGCCACTCTTTCTTGCAAATCATGGGAAGATTTAGCCTTTGTTTGGCGTTGTTGCTTTGCCTTGTCATCTCCACAGCCAATGCTCAGAGCGCTAGCAATGTGAGGGCGACCTACCACTACTACAACCCCGCGCAAAACGGATGGGATTTGAATGCCGTCAGCGCTTATTGCTCGACATGGGACGCGAGCGAGCCACTAGCTTGGCGGCGGAAGTACGGGTGGACCGCCTTCTGCGGGCCGGTTGGGCCTCAAGGGCAAGAGGCTTGTGGCAAATGCTTGAGGGTAAAAGAAAACTTTAGAGATTTCAAACCTTCCTTGTTTTAAGACCTCGTATAATTTTTGCTCTATAACTTTGTTTTAAGACCTCATATCCATTTTGAGGAAATCATAAAGAGGTGAGATATCGGATCATTAACTCAAGTTCCACTGCACGCAGATCACGAACACTGGGACCAATGAGCAAATTATTGCGAGGATCGTCGACCAGTGTAGCAATGGAGGGCTCGATCTGGACTATGACACCATCTTCCGTCCGTTGTATACAGACGAAAATGGATATAATCAAGGACACCTCACTGTGAACGACGAGTTCGTTGACTGTGGCGACTAAATTGCACTTGGTTCCTAATTTTCATAGGTTCGTGTCCAGAAATAATATGACTTTGTTGAGAAATAATGACGACTTTTTCTGTGATGGAAGTTGTCGTTACGAAATAATAACAAATTATTATTGTGAATCTACTGTTGTGGAAGGAATGATCAAACAGACGGGATGCGGGTGGGAACTGTTTGCAGGCTCTTCCACAGACAACTATCAAAAGGGAATGGTAAGAATCAATCAATCAGTAAGCAATGCCACTATCTAAGCCCCAATTATAATCTAAATAATGTTGAATATACAAATTGAAAAGAACGTTGATATTATTTATATAATCTTGTCAACCCGTAACAAAATTTCAAGCACGGATCCTCATTTTACGGTCGGTAGGTTTCAAGGTTTTTTAATCTTATATTTTGCAATTTTATATGTTTTTTAATTGGTGACCTTCAATGCATGGGTTTTGAATTAATATGGGTATTTGCATATTCAATGTGGATTATTTGTTTTCAATGTGAGATGTTTGTTTAGTTATAAAGTATTATGACGGGTTTCGGGTTCTTAATTATAGATAAGGCCTTGATAGATTTGGGGAGGGTTTATGGGTTGTATTCGAGTTGAGTCTAGGGATAATTCAAAAGTAAAATTCGAATAATCCGATATCGATAGTACACAAACACTGCACATGCTACATTTATCTATCCAATGGGTCTTTGTACCTTTTTTTTTTTTTTGTGGTCGCAGGGTCCTTGTACTTCTGTGCATTAATGTTTTGCCTTTCTCATTAAGAAACTTATTTGAGGGTTGGTCGCATTTATCTTTGAAATTTAAACTCATGCTAATTATTTTTACTAATTTGTTAAGTCATTCTTAAAATGAACCCATATGGGCGCATGGAGTGCAATATGCTACTATATCAGAGACATACATAAATTAATTTCATTAGCCAAAAGAGCAATTGATCTCTATGAGTATTATTCATTATCGTATGACCCAAAAGTAGAAAACTAAATATTCAATAATTACTTTTAGCTAGAGACACATATTTGGATCTTTTTTTTTTTTTGTCAGAAGCAAAGGGAGAATTTCTTTAGTTATCCAAGGATTTTTTTTTTCTCGGTATCTCACCTTAACAGGGCATTTAACAAAAGTTATCATGCTATAAGTAGTAAAATGCATTATCTAATAACCTCTTCTTTTTCAAAAGCATAGTCATTTTGCATTGACATGCATTTTTTCTATGGTGGAATCTCTTTTATTCTGTAGAACTTGAATTTCTCCTCTTTTGCAAAATATCCTATTTTTTAACCAAGGAAATATCTCTTTTAATCTCATTCTTTTAAGAGACATTTGTCAACTCAGCAAACATTTTCTTAGGAATGTCATGCATTTCATCATAAGTGAGTATAAAGGTCCAAACTCATTTATTTCCGGTTCTGTAGAGGTTGATCGTTCTCCATCATCATCGATTGGCTCATATTCCGATTCGCTCCAAGTTTGCAGCCGCCAGACCACCTTCTTCGTGATTTTTGGCTTATGTTTCTTCCTTTTCAGTGAACAATTAAGCTTTGTGTATCTATTTATCAGACAGGTGAGTCAAGTCAGGCTTGGCCAGCTCGAAAATGATTCAATCTAAAATAATCCATTTTGTGAAAAATTAGGCTTTGCATATTTGTTTGCGAAATAGATGAGTCAGGTCGGGATTGGGTAACTCGAAAATGGATTCAATCTAAATAACCCATTTAATCCAAATTGACCCATTTTTTAGCAATAAAATTTTAGTGATCCATATCCGATCCGACCCATTTTCTTTTTCTTCTTCTCCTCTTCATCTTCATCTTTTTTTCATCCCCAAATTTGATTAGGACACTCTTTGAACGATCAAGATGGCATCTGCTCTGCCAAAAACAGACCGAAGCTCTTACGTTCTTCCTCGTTGTAAATGGCAAGATCGAAGTTTTCTGAGGGATTGAAGGCCACCGAAGCTGAGACAATGCTAATAATTTGAAGTGCGTGGTGAATAACACGGGGCATTGCAATTGCCTGTCTAATCTAATTAGTTCTTTAATTGTCCGATCACTATGCATCACTTCTTAACTTGACTCATCCAATTTTAGCAACAAAGCAACCCTGAGTTTCCATGAAATCTCCAAATCACCTATATACTTCATGTTGTTATCGCTCAATGAGCAACTCAAAAAACACTCTCCGGCGGATCAACAATCATGGAGATTGGCTCAACTTCAGTTCCTCTACCTTCCACTTTATACACAAAGATGGGGAAGTATATGGAGGTCATCACGCGGGTTCCAAAAGAGTACTCCAAAGTAGATAAAAGTTATTATTACGTGTCCTGGAATTTATCATGTCTTGCAATGCAAGCATATCCACATCATGCTACTGCAGGTCATCCGAAGATTCCGTGGAATAAACCCAGGAAAATCCAAAAGGTGACCGGCCAAAACTTTCTGACTATTCAATTCCTATGGATTTCCGCAACCATATATTTGATCCATCTCCCTCGTCTTGAACTTTCGTCGTCCTTCACTTGGGAAAATGCCATGTGAGGTGTCCTTTTGATTTTAAGCCACTCATTCATGTGATCTTTAAAGCTTAGATTTTCTTTGAGAAGATTCTGAAATGGCCGACGGACTAACAATTTGCATTTTCTGGTGCCGAGACGCCACAAAATTCAAAGCAAGTTCCCCTTTTTTGACTCTTTCAGTCTTAGCCGACTCAAGAGTCAAACATTCTACAGTGTTAATTTGATTGCATTTCTTAATCGACTCAAGTGCTGACTAGCCAAACCTTAATATCTCCTGAATTACTTCTTTATTTTGCAAAATAAAAGCAAAAGGAAACAGCCCTTCGGTCAAAAGAGATATACATTGAGAACGGGGAAGAAGGATAACACACGTAGTTATCCCCTTCAGTCAACTTCCAAGTCAATACGCAAGCAAAAACGTCAAATCCCTCATCCTCTCTCACAAGGGCAATTTCCTAATTTCGCATTCCTCATCTCCTATAAATCTCCCATGCTTTCTTGCTCATCTCCTTCCATAGCAAAAACAACCACTCTTTTTGGCAAATCATGGGGAGAGTTTGCCTTTGTTTGGCATTGCTGCTTTGCCTTACCATCTCCGCAGTCAATGCTCAGAGCGCTAGCAATGTTAGGGCAACATATCACTACTACAACCCCGACCAGAACGGGTGGAACTTGAATGCCGTCAGTGCTTATTGCGCAACATGGGACGCGAATAAGCCACTGGCTTGGCGGAAGAAGTATGGGTGGACCGCCTTCTGCGGGCCGGTCGGGCCTCGTGGTCAAGGGGCTTGTGGCAAATGCTTGAGGGTAAGAGAAAACTTCAGATATTTCAAACAGTCCTTTTATCTTTGCTCTGTAACTTTATTTTTAAGACCTATATGTTTCGAGCAACTCTTAAAGAGGTGAGAGATTGGATTATTAACTCAAGTTCCGCGGCACGCAGATCACAAACACTAGGACCAATGCGCAAATTACCGCAAGGATCGTCGACCAGTGCAGCAACGGAGGGCTCGATCTGGACTACAACACCATCTTCCGCCCATTGGACACAGACGGAAACGGATACAACCAAGGACACCTCACTGTGAACTACCAGTTCGTTAACTGTGGTGATTGAATCACATCCGATTTCCAACTTTCGTATGTTTGTGCCTAGAAAAAATAAGGCTTCGTTAAGAAATAAGTGATCGCTTCTTCTGTAATAGAAGCCATCATTACGAAATAATAAGAAATTACTATTGTGAATATGATGTTGTGGAATGAATGATTTTTTTTTTTCTTTTGGGTCGGTGAATGGATGACCTGATAGATGAGATGAGTGTGGTATGACGAGAACTATGTCCAGCTCCTTCTGCGAACTGAAGAAAAGCCCTTTTGCCGTAACTATCCAAAGGAAAAGGTGAGAATCAATCAATCAATGAGTCGCACTACCCAAACCCCAGTTATAAGTTGATTTAGTATTAGATCCACAAGTTAAAATTAAAATTAAATTTGCTTATATAATTTTGGCAGCCCGTAACCAAAATTCAAGCATGGCTTCTCATTTTAGGATCATTAGCTTTTGAATTCTTTTCAATTTTACATTTTGCATAACTTACCTGACAAGGAATTTCACTACCTTTGGATCATTCTAGTTACGGCCGCCGTTTACTCGAACTTCAATTCAAAACGTAACTCAATTTTTTTTTCTTTTAAGTGAATCCCTCCTCTTAACCTCGGAGCATTGGCGTAGGCGTCGCCCCCTCCTATAGCTTGCACCTTAGCATAGAGCTGTATTTTTTAGAAGCAATCATTCATGCCTCTTCGGTATGACATAGGTTGCCCTGGGCACCCATTCTTGCAAACTTACGGGGCTAATTTGCTGAGTTCCTGAACTATAGTTTGCTCGCGAGCCTGAGGATCTTATCATTTACTACGTATGTTCATTCGTGGTATGAGTACCCTAAATATATCCTTATAAGTTTTTCTTGGAAGCAACGCATTAAGATACTTCAATTGCCCTGTCCATCATGCTTCAAGGTTACCCTGTGGCAAATTTGCCAACTGCGCCCTCTTTATACTTAGAACAATTAAGCTTATCTTAGCTGGCTCCTGCAATGCATGGGTTTTGAATGAATTGGTGTAATTTCATATTCGATGCGGTTTGTTGTGCTTTTAAAGTGAGATGTGTGTTTATTTTAAAAAGTTCTATGATAGGTCGTGTGTACCTGGTTATTATGTTGAGTCGAGTTTGAGACTTTCCATATGGATTTGCAGCCATTTTGGGAAATAACAAAAAATTAACGAGAGAAATTGTCCCAGCTAAATTATACATGAGTAGTTCAGACTTGACTCGATAATTATTCAAAATCAACTCATTTGATTTTGAATCGAGTTCAAACTTATCAATATTTGGCTAGAAAAACAAATTTGCTTAATTGAATTTTGAAAAATGTTTTAATATACCCACATTATTCGATTTTTCTAGACAAAGCTCAAGTACAAATTCCACTATAAATCCATTAATAAATGAGTAGAACTCGAGCCAAGCTCGAGTGTCTTGATTTTCTAGTCAAGCTGAACTCGAGCATAAATTTTAACACTCAATTAAGCTTTGAGTGCAGTTTCAACTCAAGCATCAAGAAATCGAGCAGAGTTGGGCTCGAATTCAGCACTATAGCAGCTTTAATGAGCGGAGACTTTCTTTTCTGAATAAAACTTTAAAAGTTCGGTAAGTAATAAATGAGAGGAGACTTTCTTCTGCATATAAAAGTTAAAATTTTGATAAATGAAAGTAAAGAATCTGAGATATGTTTTGAAAGTCTCAAATCAAATTATAAACATCTTATTTTATTATAAATTTTATATTGTGGAACTAGGAAGAACTAGTATATGATAAAAAAAAATGTTTCAAACTATGTATAAATCCATCACGATTCATAACATAAACAAAGTAAATATCATTAAACTGTACAAAATAGTGCCTATATTATTTTCATTCAAGTTGGATGTAGAGTACGAATGAAACATTTTTTTTTCTTTTTCATATCATCTACTAAAAAATAAAATGCGATAACGGGTTAGCTTTCATATGATTAAAGAGTCCAATTTAGACTTTTGGAACGTACTGAATAGAAATAAAGAAGAACACAAACCTCAGCAATTTCTAACTATCTGCTCACCAATATTTGTAGCACAACAGCTTTTCCCAACAGTCGACCGACGTTGACTTTGAAGTAGTTAGCCCTAGCCTTAATTTAAGAATCACCGTCTGAAGCTCCATTCCATTACTGACTAAGAATACACTTAAATATTGATTTTTTTTTTTTTTATTCTTTCGGCTTAGAATTATAAGTTTCTTAATGGTCTTCTTTATCATATTGTCAACTTTCCAGAGTTTATTTAATTAAATATATTTCAATTACCATGTTAAAATGAAATAATAATTCTTTCTTAACTTCCAAAAGGTATACCAATCTTATAGTGCATTCTTTGCTCAATCAACAATAAACTTGTTTGTAAGGAAAAGTATCAAAAATGTCTTAAATCTATTAAAATTTTACCGATTTAGTACCGAACCTTTCAATTATATTAATTTAAATTTAAATATTTTCATATTTTGTAAATTGAGCCCATCCAATCAATTTTGGCTAAAAATCACTGACCATCCTACTTTGACGGTCCGTGTTAATGTGAATATTTTTTAATAATTTTTTGTCTTATTTTTTTTCTCTTTTTTATCTTTCATTTTGGCCGATGAGGACACAAGAGCCACCTCACCCGCAGCAGACAAGAAGCAATGGCCATGCCTAGATGGTCATAACCCTCTCATCAACAGTTAGAGAGAGCTCGCTTTGCCAGTTACAATGAAAGAAAAGAATCAAAATATTATTAAAAAATGTCTATACTAATCCTCGCCGTACCACGTAAGGTGGTTGGCCACCATATCAATGATTCCTGCCAAAGGTTAGCTAGATAGACTTGATTAATAAAATTTGAAAATGTTTAAAACTAAATTCGCACAATTGATAGATTTATATTTTTTAAATCAAAAAATGTTTATAACTAAATTTGTACAATCACAATAGATTAAGGATTTTTTTTTTTGTATATATTCCCTTGTTTTTGGTACTTTATCCCGTGTTTGTAGTGTATCGTTTTTGCGCAATTTAAGTTCTAACGAAAAACAATGATGAATAAGAGCAAACACACTGTTTGTTGTAATTAGAAAAAAATTGGAGGTGATGAATAAGAGCAATTAACCCTCACGAACTATTTACAACACGAACGTTGGTAGCATTCAAATGTGAACACACTCAGAAAAATCAAAAGAGTAGAGAAGTATATCAAAGCCTTTTGGAATCGAGTCGGAAAAACCAAAACCAAAAAACCGTAAAGAAGCTCTTTGCTCCCATCTATTTATAGAGATTTTTAGTTCATGTACGAAGAGATACATGAATTAAATAGACGCATGTATCCACGAAATTCATGAATCAAGAGATACATGAATTCAAGAGATTCATGAATCGAGAGATACGTGAATTCAAGAGATTCGTGAACTCAATAAATACATGAACTAAAAGATACATGAATCTAGGAAATTCATGAATTCAATAGATACGTGAACATAAAAGTTGAGGAAATTCATGAATCCAAAAGAGATACGTGAATAGAAAAAACGTATCTTAATTTATTGTCTTTCGTTGATCCATTAACCATAATTACAACAATCCCCCACATTAATGGATCAACAAAACATTTTTGACTCGAAGGAATCTGAGCGTACTGTTGAAATACACCGCATCAAGATAGGTAGCTTTCGCCTTGAACCTTCTTTAGTGAAAGCCTATCGGACTTACTTAACTAGTCGATGGACTAAGCCTTGAATCGCCAGTTGTTTGTGTAAGCCTAGACAATAAACCTCACACAGAGTATTTCCAATTCAAGATTGGTTCTCGGTTGTGTTCGTTCTTTCGGCCCTGAACCTCTCGGGATTCATGCGTGCTTTAGAAAATCTAGCCTTTATAGATTTTCATAGAGTCGGCCAGCTCCACGCATATAGGTGCATTCCTTTTAAAGATATCCTACCATATCTCACTTGGATGTTATATTCCAAGTTATAGGAATCATTAAATGCATAGCGTACCCTTAATAACGGTAGGAAAGCATTGTTGCATCATAGGAATGGGAGATAGTGCTTACACTAGAGTTTCCAAAATTTGCGTTGTCCTATTGAACCTAGTCCATGGGATCTCTAATCGCATAGGTTAGGTTTCCACCCTGGAATCTCTTTATTAGGTTAAGGCTTTTAAACCCATTCCCCTCGATGCTAGTTTATCTCGCTCTTTTGACAAACCTTTTGTCGGCGGATCCATAATATTTTCCTTTGACTTTACAAAGTCTAAAGAAATTATTCCATTTGAGAGCAACGCCTTACGGTATTGTGTCTACGACGAATGTGTCTAGACTTACCGTTATAAATCACATTATGCGCCCTTGCAATCGCCGCTTGATTGTCACAATGTATGCAAATTGCAGGCATAGGTTTTGGCCACACTGGAACATCTTCTAAAAAATGTCGAAGCCATTCGCTTCTTTCACTTTATCCAAAGCAACAAACTCAGATTCCATTGTAGAGTACGTTATTAGAGTTTGTTTAGAGGATTTCCATGACATTGCCGCACCTCCTAGCGTGAACACATATCCGCTAGTTGATTTCGATTCATCGGAATCGAAATCCGGTTGCATCACAATAACCTTCCAAAATAGCTGGATATTTGCCATATTGTAAAATATAGTCTTTTGTCCTTTTCAAATATCCTAATACTCTCATCGAGCATTCCAAAGTGCTCATGACACGGGTTCTTGGTATATCTACTCGGTTGCTTACCGAGTATGCAATATCGTGTCTAGTGCAATTCATGATATACATGATGCTGCCGATTACTTGAGAGTATTCCAACCGTTTAACACTATTTCAGTGTTCTTTCTTAAAATTAGGTGTGGAAGAAAAGGATTATTTGTATCTTTAATGCCGAATCCTTTAAATCTCTCAATTACCTTTTCAATGTAATGAGATTGTGTTAAACCTAAGCCATCAGAATTCCTTAGAATTGTGATGCCGAGTATAACATCCGCTACACCTAAATCTTTCATCTCAAAGTTCTTCTTGAGAATGTTCTCGGTGATTTTGATGACCTCAAAAGTAGTATCTCCAAGAATTAATAAGTCATCGACATATAGACAAATAAGTACATATCCAACTGTTGTGGATTTAGTGTACACACATTTGTCACACTCATTGATTCTATACCCATTTTGAATCATTACCGGTCAAATTTCTCATGCTATTGCTTAGGAGCTTGTTTAAGTCCATACAATGATTTAACAAGTCTACACACTTTGTGTTCTTGTCCTTTGACCTTGAACCCTTCAGGTTGTTCCATATAAATCTCCTCGTCGAGATCACCATTTAAAAATATAGTTTTCACATCCATTTGATGTATCTGCAAATTGTATAGCGAGGCTATAGCAATCAACATCCTTACGAGATGTTATTCTTGTGACAGGTGAATAAGTATCAAAGTAGTCAAGACCCTCTTTTGTCTAAACCCTTTGGCTACAAGCCGAGCTTTGTACTTATCAATGGAACCATCAGCTTTTAGTTTTTCTTGAATATCCATTTACATCCAATTGGTTTATTTCCGGATGGAAGATCAACCAATTCCCAAGTATGGTTACTTAGGATAGAATGAATTTCATTGTCAATGACTTCTTTCTAGAAAGGAGCATTTGGAGATGACATTGCCTCTTTATATGTTTGGGGCTCACCTTCCAACATGTATGTTAGAAAATCTGGTCCGAAAGATTTTTCTATTCGAGACCTTTACTCCTTCGAAGTTCGGCTTCTTTGCTCACAACTTCATCATTCTCATTTCGATTCTCTAAGCCTTTTCTCGAGAAAGTTCTCCTTGATTTCTTTTTGCAGGATATATATCCTCAAAGAATTCAGCATCCCTTGATTCTAGGATTGTATTGACATGGATTTCCGCATTTTCAGATTTGTGAACCAAAAATCTATATGCGCTACTATTTTGAGCATAACCAATGAATATGCAATCCACCGTTTTAGGTCCCAACCGAGTTTGTTTCGGAGGAGGAATTGCCACCTTGGCCAAGCACCCCACACTTTTAGAAAGTTGTAGGATGGCAACTTTCCATTCCATAACTCGTATGGAGATTTACCTATCTTTTTGTGGGGTATTTTATTAAGAATATAATTTGCAGTTAAAACCGCCTCCCCACAAGTTTTGAGATAAACCCGAACTTAAAAGCATGGCGTTAGCCATCTCCTTTAGTGTCCTATTCAATCGTTCAGCAACTCCATTTTGTTGTGGAGTATAAGGTGCGATCGTTTGGAGAATTATTCCAAAACTAGCACAAAACTCTTTGAAATTGATTGAACTATATTCTCCTCCTCTATCGACCTAAGCACTTTGATTCGTTTATCAAGTTGATTTTCAACTTCATTTTTATACTTGACAAACATGCTCATAGTCTCATCTTTGCTAGTTAGTAAATAAACATAGCAAAATCTAGTACGATCATCCACAAATGTGATGAAGTACTTCTTTCCACCTCTACTTTCTACAAACTTTAAATCACATAGATCACTATGGATTAATTGTAGAGGTTCACTTGTTCTTTCAATGGATTTGAAAGGTTTCTTGGCAAACTTGGCCTCAACACAAGTCTCACACTTGTAATGGGCATCCAACTCAAATCTTGGAATTAACCCCAAGTTTGATATTCTCTTCATTGTACCATAGTTTACATGTCCTAATCTACCATGCCATAGATAAGGAGACACAACAAGTGTAAACGAAGACTTTTCTTTATTAATAGTCTTTGGGTACACATAATTCGAGTTTACATCAATGACAGCCACGTTGGCTTTAAACAGGTCATTACACACGGTACCCCCTTTCCCCACATACATCCCTCCTTTCGAAAGTACAAATTTGTCGATTCAAATACAACTTTGAAACCCTTCTTGACAAGTATGGGGCCGAAATTAGGTTTTTCCGAATCTCCGGTACATGCAAAGACATTCAAGCATGGCAACCTCCTTGCCGATGTAAACTTCGTGGATCACCTTTCCTCTTCCGGCAATCTTTGCGATGCGAGTTAGCCATATAAAGCTTTTCATCTTCTTCACCTTCTCATAAGATGAGAACATGTGTTTATCTCGCACATATGTGATTTGTGGCACTGTATCTAGCCACCAGCCATTAGTGTTCGACACCGAGAGATGCTTCGGACATTACCACAAAGAGACAATCTCTCAATATTGTCATGTTCTCACAAATTTAGTTGCTGGGCTGCACCATCATTCTTGACTTTTTCGGGCGCTTCTTGCAATCCTTAGCACGATGGCCGGGCTTGTTGCATATAAAACATGTCCCTTGGAATTTCGGAATTGTTCCTTCGCTTGCCTTTTCCTTGAAAAGACATCTTCCTTTTTCTATCTTGCTTGGATTTGGAAGATTCCACAACGTTGGCCTTTGGCTCGAAGAAGGGTTCGCACTTCTTCTATTATCCTCCTCGATTCTGAGGCGTAGAATGAGATCTTCAAGGCTCATCTCCTTCCGTTTGTGCTTCAAATAATTTTTGAAGTCTGACCAGCCCGGAGGCAATTTCTCAATCATAGCCGCCACTTGGAATGATTCACTAAGTATCATTCCCTCAAAGCCAGAGATGTCACTCGAATTAATTGTAATTCTTGAACCCGACTTATGACAGATTTAGAATCTACCATCTTGTAGTCCAAGAATTTGGCAACCACAAATTTCTTGGTGCCGGCGTCCTCGTTTTGTATTTCTTCTCTAAGGACTCCCATAACTGTTTAGCAGATTCAATATTACAATAAACATTATAAAGAGAATTCACTAAACAAGCAGTTAAGGATATAATTTCGGCATAAGAAGTCCCCATGCTTCCAAGCCTCCAACGCACCGAGCGTTGTGACATCTTGCTCATCCGGACTAATTATCGGGCACACCTCCGATAAATATTTCGTCGATTGAGCATGGTCGATAGAAGAACATCTTCGCCGCCACCGTTTAAAGCCCACTCCGGTGAATTTCTCCGGTTTCTCATTAGTCAGAATCGGAGGTGTTGCCATCACAAAGAGGCATAGTTCGTTGAACTACCCCTCCGTAAACGGAGCCAAAAGCCATTTGGCCTATACTGTTCAAAAACAGTCCAGGGTATACTAGTCGTATGACTTGTACCCGCACCACCAAAATTGGTGTTGGCCAAGGGCCCGTAGCATTGGCTGCTACAAATTCAGACCCCGAGGGTTGAACATCTTCCATAGCAACGGTCGAATCGACCATAGGAACGTCTCCCGAAACATTCGGGACATTGAAGGGCATTTGATTGTTTCCAGCCATCTCAATAATTGACAATAACAACAAACAGTGAGTGAATAATCGCCTTAAGATTGTTGGAAAATAATCTAGATAATACACACTGTTTGTTGTAATTAGAATATAAAATTGGAGGTGAGGTACGGATATCCGAATCTCCTTAAGGCGATTAGTTCTCGCCAAAGGTGCTCCGCGATTCACGAACTATGCCTCCCAAGATACAACACCTCGAACCTGTTTGGATTAGCACTATGCAAACAGACTCGCCGAACCGTTCAATTGAACCAAAGACACTCAGAAAAATCAAAAGAGTAGAGAAGTATATCAAAGCCTTTTGGAATCGAGTCGGAAAAACCAAAACCAAAAAACCGTAAAGAAGCTCTTTGCTCCCATCTATTTATAGAGATTTTTAGTTCATGTACGTAAGAGATACATGAATTAAATAGACGCATGTATCCACGAAATTCATGAATCAAGAGATACATGAATTCAAGAGATTCATGAATCGAGAGATACGTGAATTCAAGAGATTCGTGAACTCAATAAATACATGAACTAAAATATACATGAATCTAGGAAATTCATGAATTCAAGAGATACGTGAACATAAAAGTTGAGGAAATTCATGAATCCAAAAGAGATACGTGAATAGAAAAACGTATCTTAATTTATTGTCTTTCGTTGATCCATTAACCATAATTACAACACAATTAACCCTCTTTTACACGTTGGTATTCAAATGTAACCTGTCATAGTACAAATGGCAAGTCATTACTCGTGAACGCTGCTACATCATGGCTTACCCACACACATGTTACGCCACATGGCGCAACCACGGTCGGTCATAGACAATTTGATAATGATATATTAGATTATGGTTTTAATAAAAATTGAATCCTATTCAACTTTTTGCCCGCGGACATAAAGGTTGTTGACGAGCTGCCTTGCACCATTTTCTCGATTTTATTCCTCTATTTGTTATGCCATTTTCTTTCTAAACTTCTTGAATGAATTAGTCCCAATTTCTCAATCTGAACAAGTTTATACTCTGAACAATGTCATTTATTAAATATTTTTAGGCCCGAGTTTTCTTTTGTGCTTAAAACACTAATTTATGTATGTTTTGTTGATATGACTATGACGTCATCTAATTTTTATGACGAAGTTCTTATGCCCTGATATTAATCCATGGATAATTTGAAACCTTTGATTTATAAAATGAATTCCCTTAAACAGTCACGTTGTGTAATTTTATTTTTAGATATGTGAGACACTCAAATGAATTTTCTAAAATTACAAAAGAAAAATAATCTTTTGTAGAGTAATGGTTCCAAATTTAACATGGTACAATAATTTTGGAACTTTTAAGGATGTTTATCCCAAACAGGAAAGAAAAACGAGGCACCATAAGCTACGGCTCCTTAACGTAAGCAAACCAAGTTTAGGCCCTGCCTAGAGCAGAGCAGGCCCAAAATCAGATCTGATGTGACTTTTTTTGGGTTTGGGACCGACTGGGCTTTGTTCGTCCCCCAAACGGCAAATTGCAATTTGTTTTCATGTTATTTATAGAAAATCAATTCCACGTTCTTGTCACGTACATGTCTACTAGAAAATTAAATGTTATGAGGTTCTCAAAGGGTAAGTTTTTTATGATAAGGCTATGTTTTCTTCGATTTATAAGTGAGGAAATTTTACTTCAACTGTAATCTCTAATTAGGGGGTAAAAAAAAATTATGAATACTTTGCACTGAAAACTTATACATGCTACCAAGCAGTGCCATAAAAAATGAAAGACTGAAGATAAGAAAAATGGAATTTATTTAGAGATGGGTTCAAAAAGGGACCAAAACAAATTTGACGAGAGGAGCCAACTCAATGAGGGGGTGCCGATAAATTTGAATATGTTTTTTCAAGTGAGAAATTTTATTTTTGATAAAATTGCCGATTATAAATTTAAGTACGTTTTTCTAAGTACTTTTATCACTTTGCATGGACATGAAAGCATGTAAGATTATTTTTTTTTCGTCGTAGTTTCTTTTTGTTTGGTTACTTAAATCTAGATGACCACTCTAATCTAAAGCAAATTGGAAGCAATGGAATTAGTCTTCCTAGAAGCCCTCCTATTAAAAAAGGTCAATCCTTCCTTTCAGCATCCTTTAATTTTTTTTCCATTCTCAATCCAAAATTATATATGAACGGTAATTTATTCGTTACGATTCAATGCACCGTCCTTTGATAATCACATGCGACAGACAATCATGTCGCCAACCATCTTATCTAGGTCTCTAATTATTCTTGCATTCGACCTCAAATGCATAACAATAATTAGTTCACTACACATTAAAGTAAATAAGCATGATATTCAATAATTTGAAAGGTAAAAAAAAAAGGAGAAGAAGAAGAGAGAGAGAGAGAGAGAGAGAGAGAGAGTGTGAACGAAGAAAAACAAGATCTTGGAAAGGCCCTTCCTATTGCGGTTATGAGATTTTGTTGCCTTTCTTGTTTTTTTTTGCTGCGTGCCGGTTCTTGGCAGTTTTTTACTACACGAATCCGCGGAAAAGAGGGTGGAAATTCGTCGAAGGTGGGAACACGAAGCATGGTTTCTTCTCCACGCACGCGTACGCAGGCACAAGAACATCGAAGAAATCCCCTTTTTCTTTTCATTTCCTTTACCTTTTGTTTTAATTTTTTTATAATATTATTATTATTGTTCCTGCCCTTCTTGTTGTTCTCATCACTCGTGGAAACACGAAGCTGCGTCTCCCCGGAACAACAACCCCCAACACGTAATTCTTCCTCCCCTTCCTCGGCTCTCCCGAAACCGGACCGAACCCACCTCCCGATTCCTTTGACTTCCTCAGATCCACACCTCTTTTTACGTAAAACCCAGCTCCGCTTCCCGGGTTTCGGTCCTAAAGTCGTGATTTTTCCTCTCCTTGTTCGGTGGTTGCTGCGGTGGGTTGATTCGTGAATCGGGTCTTGGTCGAATGCTGCGGGGATAACGGGGAGGAGTCTCTTTTTTCTTTTTTGGGGAGGGGGAGAGAGAGGGGAGTAATGGCTGGTCAGATGGTGAAAGTGAGGAGAGAGACGATAAAGGCATGCATGACATGCCCTCTTTGTAATAAGCTGTTGAAGGAAGCTACCACCATATCGCTCTGCCTCCACACGTGTAAGTCCCTTGGAATTCTTCGACTTTGAGCTGATTGATGGCGTTTTTTACGATGGTTTTGATCTGGGTTCAGTCTAATTTTGGGGAATGCGATGGTGGGGCTTCTCGTTCTGTCTCTACGTGATCCGGGTTTGTGCCACTTTGGGATGTCATCAAATGGGGGCATTAAAGATTGGACATTTTTAGCTTCTGGATTTTTGCACCGAGTTAATGTTGCTTCAGCTTGTTTTAAGTTCTGTGCGCTATAATCGGCTATAAAACAGAGAGGTTGGAGTATTCTTTCCGCAGGAATTTCGTAAATCTATTTTACTCAAATGACCCTGTGTATGTGGCTCGTGCGGGTCTTAAAGTTCTCGATATTCGTCTCTGTGGCATTGATCTACTCTGTCTTCAACTTAGAATTGCATGAGTCTTGAACTGGAGAAATATATCCAGTAGTTGGTAAAGAATCTTTTCTGTGACTAATGCTGCTAGCTATTGTGGGTTTTTCCTTTTTCCTTCTCAATTCCTAGTTTTTAATGCAGTAATAGTGCAAGTGCACTTCGAGGTTCCTCAAGTATAGAGCGTTAGAAACCTATTATTGTTTTCCTTGGAAGGAAAATTATATGCCTTCCAATAACATATGAGAGATGGAAGCTGTTGTTGGTTAGTTTGATTGACTGATTGGTGAAGTTTGGATTGGAGAAGGTGCCAGTCTTAGGGATACCACCTACTTTGATGGGCAAAATATACTCTGCTTCAAGTGAAAACTATTTTGTTTGTCTCCGCAGCTTCAAGTACTATCACTTCAAAGTACCCTAAATGGTTATGTCCCAGCTCTGTGTTTTCTACCAGCGATCTCCTCGTGGAATTACTGATCTCATCTGAGTACCATAGCCTTTTATTTTTGCTTAGTGCGCTTGAACACTTATTTATTGGATCTGAATTCGTTGTCATTTATTTCCAATATCTTTCTTCTGATGCTTCTCGTCTGGTTGTAAAGTTATGAAGTGATGTGCAACCAGCAAAAATTGGAATAAGAAAATCGTGTAAAGATTGAATCTACTTGTGGTTGCATAAGATAGGAGATTTAATATCCTAACCTCTGGTTTTGAATTGTGCAATAGCTTCAGCTTGAATTTTGAATGTTTGAATTTTGTTTTTAGGATGATATAATCGCCTCTCTTGTATACTTGTATACATAGGCAGAAAGACGCAAGGAATATAGAACTCTTACATTGAAATTTTGAGTTCTTGCAAAGTTTTACAATGTACCAAAGCAGTTGGTCCTGAGTTTAAGTTTTTGCAGGCTCCTTATTTGCACCAGAATTTTAGTTTTGTACATTTTGGTCCTAGGAGTTTTACACTTTTAACTCATCATTCATCACTATGGTCCCACAAAACTCGTCACTTATTTTATGTTTTTTAGTAGGAAGCAAAAAAATTTTTCGCTACTTTCTGTATCGATTATCTCTGACAGCCAACTCTGGATTCTTGTCAAGTTTTGAGCTGTATTGTGCTCTTTCGTCTTAATTTTAATAGTGGACTAAATTCAAGGGGGACTTTTCTTTGGTTCTTATTTTAGCAAGATGGTCAGCCATCTTAGGAAGTTGATGCTCATCATAAACTATTTATTTACAGGGTGCAATTACAAAAGATTCAATAGCTATATAACATGGATTTCTCCGCCCGTCAGTTTCCATATGTCTTGCTGTTAACATAATCTCTTCAGATAATTAGATCATTTAGAGTGCTCAGGAGCAGTAATATCTCCTGTAGTTTATATGCCTACTTTGGTAGGATGAAGCCAAAAGGTCTAGGCACCATATGCTATCAAGGAATGTGTAGAGGATCAATTTTAAGGAATGCTGCTGAGATGAAAGAATTACTTGACATTCATTTTTTTATTGGCACTGCGACCATAGGCAGCTAATACTAAAGAAGAAAGCTAGTATTTTAGTTGAGTTGCATTGAATGGATATTCTAACTGCTGTCTGGTTAAACCCCTTGTTTACATTTAGGAGCTTTTCTTGGGAAGAAATATTCTCTTGAACCGCTAATGCATGTCATCCTCTGCATTTTGTTGTCTTCTCTGATCATGTCTCAGGCAATAACATATGACCAAACTCTTCTTCCCCATCCTCTTTTCTTAAAAGAGGAAGGAAAAATGCTTTCACAAGATGGACAAGTACAATCTTAAAGTCTCTCTAGTAGAATACTTTCGCCATATTGTAGTTTGCTTCTGATGCATTGAGGTTTCAACTGCCCCACAGTTTGCAGGAAGTGCATCTATGAGAAGCTTTCAGATGATGAGGGGGATTGTTGTCCAGTCTGCAATATTGATCTCGGGTTTCTTCCTGTGGATAAACTTAGGTTACTTGTCTTCTATAGACGTGCATACGCTGCGTCTTTCCCTGTTCCTTTGTCTTTCTGCCTCTCCACATTCCAAAGCTTTTCATTAAAGGTTGTTGATTGATGACATTCAGGCCGGACCACAATTTGCAAGACATAAGGGCCAAAGTTTTTCCTTTGAAAAGAAGAAAGATAGAGGCCCCTGAAATCATACCTCCAGTTCCCCTCCCAACCAAAAGAAAGGAGAGATCGTTATCTTCCTTGGTGGTCAGCGCACCCAAGGTGTCGATCCAGAGTGGTTTAACGGGCAGACGAACAAAATCAGTCGTGAGAAGAGCTGCTAGTTCGCGAGCACCCAGTTTTGCTTATGAGGAACCGAATAAGAAAGAAGAAGATTCTACAGGTGATTGTGCCGTGGGATCGAGCTCACCAGATTCTTCAAATAAAACAAATAAAGGGCAGGTAAAGACAGGCAAAAGCTGATTGTCTGTAGCAATTAATCACATAGATACTTCGTCAAAAGGGAACTTATTAGAGAAATTGCATGCTTCTTCTTCTTCTTCTTCTTTTTATAATTGAAAATGCTTTATCCTAATTCAATTGCAACAGGAGTCATCTCCTGACAAGCCTTATGACCGGAAAAAACCTGTTGAAGACACAAAGGATGGTTTCCAACAAATGGAAAGCAAATTCGATTTATGGACACCACTCAATTGTCTTGTTGAGGCTGCTAACAGAACTAAATCTTCCAAGCCAAGTTCACATGGGCTTTCTCTTCCGAAGTTGGAGCCGCTTAGTGCCCCTGATAGGGAGCCTCATGTGCCGGAGAAGAAACCCAAGGAAGAACTGCCAGATATTCCAAAAAGTGGACTTTATTTGCCTAAAAGTAAAACTAAGGACCATGGACTCAAAACAAAATTCCAAGATGACAAAAAGGCAATGCCTTTGTCAGGACCAGTTAAGCGTAAAAGGATGCGCGCAACAGGTCCGAAGAAGGCAGCTGCATCTGAAGAGTTGAGCACCCCAGCACAACTCGTGTTAGATGCTTCCAGTGGCAAAGACAACAGAAGAAATCAGCCAATATGGTTTTCATTAGTTGCCTCTGAAGATATGTAAGTTGCCTAATGTCTCTTGTTTCTCATGAGGGCTTTAGTTCTTAAATAATCCTCTAATAGGGTGGAGTTGCTACAGGAAAGGAGAGGCTTCTTTGCCGCAGATATCTTCTTGTTACTTGAGGATTAAGTAAGTTCTTGTGGATGTTGACTGCTTTCCTAGTCTGTATTGAAAAGACTGCATTTGATGCTTATTTTGTGGCCAGTGTTTCTTGTCCTTCCTATAGTGAGTCTCATACATCTTTGCTTTGTATTCCGTTTCTAAAAGAGAAAAGTGAGAAGTTTCATGGTAGTAGTTGCACTCGCCACTACTATTGGACCAGTGCTACTTTGCCTAACTTCTTGGTTTTCTTTATAATTTTTGCCTTTCCCTAGTAGAGGCGGCTATTTTGTGTATGAAATGCATCATGCATCATGTAATTTACACCATAAACTATCAAAGCTGGTAAACCAAATAAAGTTTTCTGTTTGTTTGGCAATTTTTGTTCTTCACTTCAAGACAAGTGACTCCTTGACATGTGTCCTTAATCTGTTAATCAGTGTTCAACTATCCATTTAAGGAGTTATCTGTGCATTGATGTGGCAGTGACAGTTATGAATTACATTGTTCTTGCTTTGGGCTTTGAAGTTGTGCAAGATTTTTGAGTTTTTAGTATCACTTGTCTGTGGGTGCATCCTTCCTCCGTACATTTTTCTGGGTTGATTTGATTTGAGTTATGTCATTTGAGATGATGAACCATTTGTGTTGCTGATGCTCCTGTAGCATATTCTGTCACAGATTTATTGGTTACTCATTCAGTAGTATGTGCTCGCTGTATCAGTGTGTCACTTTCTTTATGTTTGGATATACTGAATTTTATGATCATGAAATAGGATATCACTGAAATAGTCTTACATTCATCCTGAAGTATATTTATCAGCTTTATAAACGATCTCCCCTTTTAAGTCGCATGTGAATGGTGATTGTGTTCTAGGTAGTTTTTTGTGGTATGTGTCTTTTACTGTATCGTTGATACCATTTTTTTTCTTCTCTGGTTTGCCTAAAAATGACTCAGTAGATATATGGATATTCTTCTTTCTAGTTTTTCATTTATCATGAAGTACTGTCTCATGAAAATTTTGGGTTGCGCCCGTAGCAACAGTACTATCTAATTTCATTATATTCGTTTTAACAAATTTGTTGGCTGGTATGGTGATGTATAACTTCAGTTCCAAGAAATGAACCAGTCAAGATAGAAAATGATTTAGTGTCTCCTTCTGCATTTGACATTTTTTTTTAATTCCCCAGGGATGGCAACGTCCCTGTCTCGATCATCCAAAAGTACCTGGTTCAGAAACTTCAACTTTCGAGTGAAGCTGAGGTGAGTCTTTGCTTTTTTGTCCTCTTCAGCACCAACTCTAGGCATGCACGTTGTTGATATTGCTCTACTTGTTTGATGAAATTTAGTTTCGTTTTTTCCATGCCTTTTGCAAACTTGCAAATCTCGTTTGTTGTCGAAACTGCACTTATACTGACAACAGTGTTAAAAGACCTGAGCCTTACCCAAAAAAAAAAAGACCTGAGGTGTCACAGAAGGAAGGTTATAAGCATCATATTCTGCCCAGCAATAAATAGAGCAGTGAAGCGTTATTATTTCAGTAACCTACTAGTAGTCTAGTATACAATCAGAGAGCATTGCATTTGGACTTGAACCGCGGATTGCTAATTCTCTGGTGATACTCTGTTTGTTCCTTATCATTAGAAACTTCTCCATGTATAAAGTTTAGTAAAGAAAAGAGTAACTCATTTGTCGTTAGACCTTCAGTTCTGTAAACCCACATGCTTCACTTCTAGTCGCGATATGGAATCAATATGTCTAAAAACTTGCTGATTACTACCTGATGTAGTATGGAATTTTAAGTTGGTTAGCCCTTCCTTTTTCGAGAATGCATATCTTTGAGTAGCTTCATACCCTTTTTAAGTAAGCCTGTCTACACTTATCATTAGAGAACTCGAGCTTATTGATGAGCATGTCTAATTTTTTCTTTTCTGAGTGTTAATTTGTTACAAGTAGGGTGGAACTGGATTAAGTTGTAAAATTTCTTATCATATTCTACAAACTGGCAGATGTTGGCCTGATCTGGAGATTTGAGCTAAATTAATGAGTCTAAGATAGTTAGATATAGATGCCCCCTTATTAAAATAAGATGGCTCTCTCTCTCTCTCTCTCTCTCTCTCTCTCCAAAGCCTGCATTAGGAAGTGAGTTTGCTTTTCTTGCCTCCCTAATTCTTTAGCATTCATTGTATTTAGCAATTCATTCGTTGCAGTTTGTAAAGCTAATCTATTCTCGAGAATGTTCTTAGGCCACAGAGATCTTATGACTCCCCTTGGAATCTAAACAGTCATAAACAATGATTTCGTCGTATCTTGATATGAAGTGCGGTGACGATGTCTTTGGTAACAGAATGATTTGTAATTTACAACATCTCACTGTAATTCTGACTAGATTCTGCGGAAAAATGATCCAAACGAAGGTAGTTTAAGGGAAAAAGGAAATTCTGATCCAGAGATCAGCCTGATGCCTTCACTGCTAGATATGTATCTTAGCTGGTCGTCACATCCTCTGTCTGGGCTTCTTTCACACTTAGTGGTGTGGAGGCCTCCTGGTGAAGCTATTGGTAATGTCAGACCATTCGCGTTACCCTATTCCGAAGAGCTCTTATGAAACAATCTCACTGAAGCCAATCTTGTCAAAAGCTACATTTGGAATGAACTATGCATCTGAGATTTGCCTTATTGTAGTTTATTATGGTCTGACCATTCTTTATGCGGATTCTAAAAAGATCCAACTTTCCTTAATGGCCTTTTGATCTCTCATTAAACAGGTGGAGATAATGTGCCGAGGTGAGCCTGTCCTCCCAACGTCACACTTGAATAATTTGGTCGATCTCTGGTTCCGGACCGCGGCATCATCGAAGAGGGTGGCCGCATCTGTTGGGACCTCGGCCAAAGAATTCGTGATGGTTCTGTCCTATTGCCGGAAAATCCAAGCTCCTTAAGAAGACCCTCAGTTTTTCCCCCTTTCTTCGATATAGATCAATGAATTAACTTGTCGGAAGTCATAATCATGAACGTGATGCTCAATGTCTCAGTCAATACGACAATATATGTTGTTTTGTGGCATGTCGTTACAAGTTCAAATAGAATTTGATTTGTTGCATTTTAGAGACGCTTCCTCTATAGTATGATTGTACCATTTTTCTCAAATCAGGCTCTCCATCTGTCGGGATGTTCGACAGAGTGAGCAGCTTTCGACTCGAGAATCAACCAAAACCATCCTAGTGAATATTTTTCCAGAAATCCTAATGTATCGGTAAGAAAAATTCGGTCTTTTCTACCGTATTTATCACCTCCTTACTACAAAGATACCAAATTTTGCTAATCGGGACTAGATCGTAACTCCGGTCGCTCGCAATTCATCCCATCGGTACTTGCAGCGTTGTTCTTAGTCGGGCACTCGTTTGTACCAAACTGTGATCCTGTTGATATCGAGCAAGCTTGAAGATCCTCATCTTACAGTGTTGATTAACCACAGAAGGTCGAGTGAAAGACAAAGGGATGTAAAGTGGGGAAAGGAAGCATTTTTCATGAGGATAAAATTGTTGCCACTTAAAGCTCGACTCACGGTGCTCGGGTGCTCAAAGAGTCTCAGGCTTCGTATCATACCAAGGTGAT
Organism: Eucalyptus tenuipes; assembly: GCA_014182365.1. NCBI lineage: Eukaryota > Viridiplantae > Streptophyta > Magnoliopsida > Myrtales > Myrtaceae > Eucalyptus > Eucalyptus tenuipes. The sequence continues at coordinate 20,629,866 of CM024538.1, read as the reverse complement.
CAATGAACAGGCTACAGAAATCTGAATTTTGCATCACTATTGGAACAGGCAAAGTACCATGTATTTATTGGTTGAGTGCCTATTCGAGACAGACTCCTGCCTGCAAAACATTCCAGAGACATATCATCAAGCAAACAAACCCAGAAGGGAGACTAAGCCGTCTATTCGGACGACAACTCTGTGAAATGAATCCGGGAAACAGGATGCAGTCCCAGGAAATTTTGCATATTAGCAGGCATTTCCGCATGAACTGTTTCAAGCGATCATTCTCATGAAGCAAGCACTCTTCACCTATATCAGATTCCCCAATAGGGATCACGTGTTTCGAATCATGCACAATTTAAGGAAACATGAAGCTGCAACAATACCAAACTTGCAACACCATGACAACCAAAATCCAACACGTGTGGGCTTGTAGAGGAGTGAATGATCTGAAGCAAACATGAATTAAGCAGGAAACAACTCTAACACAATACCCTCTTCGACGGATTTCAGAATGCCGGAAACAAAAATGCTAAAATCACATAACAGATATTTGAATAACTAAACCAGATAAAAGTAGGACGAACAAGAACGACCGGAATCCGTTGAATTAGCATCTATAGCTTTCCTGAGTAAATCAAAGAAAAGGTCTTCCCAATTCAATTAGACAACACCACAAAATTATCATTCCCTCAGTGTCCTTTCGGCTACAAAACGGACAACAAGCATACCATGAGGTTCTCTGCTGTGAACGAACATGAGTACTACTACAGGTTCGATCTTTCCAAGAACACACTCTCCTGAACACAGCAGAACCACTCTTGCTTTGTTTGCCATCCCGGAACCAGACGACTGCATCGAAAGATCCAAGGAGTTTCAGCAGCCATTTTCGAAAACCGAGCAACATGAAGCCGAATCTCAATGCAACAGTCACCATGAAGTCTATCAAAGGCTCACATTGATCCAGATTCCATCAAAAATTCAAGAATTGCATCTCGAGGCTGCTGAATCAAAAACACTGCATCATACATACACCAAGCGAACGAACAAGCACCCTTTCGAAAAAAAATCTTCCGCAATCTCTCAACGCAATCAAAATGATCACAAGACACCCTCAGAGCCCTCAAATCCGGGTATAGGCCGTGGCTCTCATCGGCTGACCGCCGACGACTGACAACAAACCGCCCTCGGCCGCGGTCTCTTCATCCACATACAAGTTGTCCGGATTCCGGAACACGGAATGCAGCCCTAGGAGGAAAACCGCGATCAACAGCGCGACCAGCACGTTCAACCCCACGTCGGTCAGCACCAGAGCGACCACGGTCACCAGGCCGAGCGCCGCCATCACGATCCTATCGTCGACGGTCCGGCCGAATACCACCAGGGGGCTGTCGCGGGCGAAGTAGAGGAAGTACCAGCCGACAAAGACGGCGATGAAGACGATCATCGAGACCGGGTGCCATAGGAGGCTCAGGAAGAGGATGCCGAGGGCGACCATGGCGTAGTTGACGCGGAAGTGGTCGCAGTTGCGGCGGATGCGGGAGGTGGCGTCGGCGTAGCCGTGGGGGAGGGAGAGGGCGGAGACGTCGAGGAACTCGCGCCAGGGGCGGCGGGTGGCGAGGAAGGAGGACGCGGCGGCGCGGGCGCCGCCGCCGCCGCCGGCCGGAGTGTAGGGAGAGGGTGGCGAAGGGGGTCTGGGAGGTCGGCCTCGCGGTGGAGGCGGTGGTGGTCGCGGCGGCGGCGGTGCCGTAGCCGGAAGGCGGCGGCGACGATTTTGCCCGCATCGTTGATGTGGGATTCGTTGCGCGGGACTCGAGATCTGGAGTCGTCCTTTCGTTGAGTTGACTCGGCGCTGGAACGGTTCTTCGACGAGTCGACTCCGCCAGGAACACGCTATGGCCAGCGAAAATTCATGCGATGAATTTAAATTCCAAAAATTCAGGGTCGGTTTGTGTCTTTTTTTTCTTTCTTTTTTTAACTAATCTTAAAATTATGAAAAATATTATATATAAAAATTTACGTATCAGTACTTGTACTTGTACGTATTGAAATTCTTAGTCTTTTCGGATTAAGAAAAAAGTCAAAGTGTGTTCGCCACAAAATTTAGATTATAAAAAAGTCAAAGTGCCTTCGTCACAAAATTTAGATTATAAGCAAAGCATTAGAAAGTGCATGTGGACTCACCTTGAAGTAAAAGCGTTTCCTTAAATTTTAATATTCGCACAAAAAATACAAATAAATGACTTCCATTAGCTCCCCATTGGTACTCTGTAGAGCAGAGCAGGAAAAAAAACTCGCGTGACACAAATTAATTATTTGTATTTTTTTGATGCAATTCATTTATTCTCAAAAATAAGTTGAACGCAGACTTTTCATTAAAAACTTAATGATCGCTAGTTACAACATGAACCTAACATTGGTTGAGTATGGTCAACTTAAACATACTGCTTGGATTAGCTTAACCTGTAAGAAATTTCTAGATTCTTGTCCAAGCTTAGTATATTATAACTTTGAAAAGTGATGCCTTAACATTCATAAGTTGTGGAATTTTCGGGCATTGAAAAAGTAAAAAGTCAAAAAGTAAATAACAACTTTAGGTAGATTTTCTTCAACTGAATGTCAAGTGTGAGAAAGAGGAGGAAGGCAAATGGTTTAAGATCTCGGAATTATAAATGTATGATTTTCCTTCACATTTCCTTTCGATCTACGTTTGGGAGTTCAATAAATATGCTTTTGGAGATTTGATATCCCTGTAATCTATCCGTATACAAATCCTCTCTATTCGAATCATTTGATAAAGATTTGCTCTATTGAAATGTTAATTTTATTTGTTCAACCTATTTTAGTTGTCTCCATATAGCGTTAGTAGGGGTAATGTGGAGGAAGATGGGACTTGAGTGCACACCATCAACTAATTTCGCCATAATTACTAGAGATGAAATTTCCTATCTCATCAATGATGATGCGAGACCTATTTTGTTTAACCAATCGTTTCTCACATCTCCATATCCTATAAAGTAATCGAGTACAATTACCTTTCGACAAGAAAAAGGAAATCGAAAAGGTTGTTGATTTCATTCACGAAATCAATTAGAGGGTCCAATCGGAAAAACGTAAGAAGTTACTAGGCTAAGATGAAAATAAAAAAGACCAGATTGCACAAATACTCGGAAATCCATTCCTTAACCTCCAATTTTCCACATAACGGCGGAGTAATAAATAATAAACGACGATGATGTCAAAATCAAAAATCGCATTTTGCTAATCCGAAAATCATCATCGCGAGAGCGGGGGCGAGGGAAGAAGAAGAGGAAGAAGAAGAAGAAGCAGAAGAATCTCTCTCTCTCTCTCTCTTTCTCTCTCCTCCGTCTCTCTCTCTCTCCAAAAACCCTAACCAGAACAGCACCGCGAATTCCCTTCCGTTCGATTCTCGAAACCCTAATTTTCCATGAGCTCTGCTGCGTAGATCTCGGGAGAGCAGCGAGGATTCGTCGCGGTCGCGAATGGCGGGGGCTGAGCTAGGGCAGCAGACGGTGGAGTTCTCGGCCCTCGTGGGCCGGGCGGCGGAGGAGTCGTTCCTCTCGCTCAAGGAGCTCGTGGAGAAATCCAAGTCCGGGGACCAGTCCGATACCGAGAAGAAGATCAGCCTGCTCAAGTACATCGTGAAGACCCAGCAGCGGATGCTCCGGCTCAATGTCCTCGCCAAGTGGTGCAAGCAGGTTGGGATTTTTTTCGGATGCTTTTGGAGAGTGATTTTTGATTAGTGGGTGATTGCTCTTTATCCAAGTGTGTATTCTGAAGATGGCGATTTTAAGCGTCTATGCCGCTGGGAAGGAGTGAATTCGGCTTTTCTCCGTTGTGTTTTCGGAAAAGTTTTAATTTTTGCGCCGTTTGAGTTTTAGGGTCCTGCGAATGGGTTTCGGCTTGCCATTTTGCTTTGGTGGAAAAAATCTGGAAGTGGGGTTAATTCTTTTGGTGAGAACGATTAAATTCATGCGATTTCAATCCTTAAGAAGAGTGTAAAGATTTGTTTTGCAGTTAGACCTTCATTCTGAATATTAACAGATCTTTTTATCTACCGTGGTTGAGGTAGAAATTGGAATAGAATTTCTCCCTGGGTGCTTTACCAGGTGAATGGGTTGCCTCAGAGTTTGCTCTCTGCTTAGAGTTCCTGTTTCTTAGTCTCAGGTCTTCACTTAGAACTGATCTCTGGAATGAAGAATATAGAGGCTGAAGGTTTAAGTTTCGATTTCCATAGATATTGCCTTCAGCTTCTATTCTTCTTCTTATGTATTTATCCTAATGAGAGAGTAGGCGGACTGTTGCGAAGCAATCAACTTGCTGTTTAGGGCAGACAGACTCAACCGCTCTGATGTTTAGGAGCTGGAGAGGCTCAGAGTTGCTGTAGGTACGATAAATCAGTTATTGACAACATGGGAACAATTCCTGTGCAGCTTTGCTGTTGAAATTTTGTATGGTAATGTTTTCCTTCAAGAGAGGGGTCTTCAATGTCATTAGGAGAGTCTTCAATTAATTAATGCGTGGTTAGATTTTAAGGATAGGTTATAGATGAGGCTGGATGATATTAAATGGGAAACCTGCCCCTTAACACTGTTACTCTTGTTATGCTTTTTATGCGCCGATAGTAAGAAGCATGTTCATTGGTTACTTTAACTTTTGTTTATCTTTTGCTGGATACAAGTCTCATCATTGCGATCCCTCTTTTAATTGTCATTCTTGTGAACTTTTGACTTGCAGGTTCCACTGATACAGTACTGTCAGCAGCTCTCATCGACCCTATCAAGTCATGATACATGTTTCTCTCAAGCGGCAGATTCATTGTTTTTCATGCATGAAGGGCTTCAGCAAGCCCGTGCTCCTGCATATGATGTTCCCTCTGCAATTCAAGTTCTTCTCACAGGAAATTACCAGCGGCTACCAAAATGTATAGAGGATGTTGGTGCTCAAGGAGTTTTAACTGAAGAAGAGCAAAAACCTGTTTTAAAGAAGTTGGACACGCTCGTTCGGACTAAGTTACTTGAACTTTTAATTCCCAAGGAAATATCTGAAGTCAAAGTTTCTGATGGTACAGTGTTGCTTAGTGTGGATGGGGAGTTTAAGGTTTTAGTCACTCTTGGCTACCGGGGACACCTGTCAATGTGGAGGATATTGCACTTGGAGCTTCTTGTCGGTGAGAAAAGTGGACCAATAAAGTTGGAAGAGTTACGAAAGCATGTTCTTGGTGATGATTTAGAGAGACGCATGTCAGTGGCAGAAAACCCTTTTTTAACGTTATATTCAGTTCTGCATGAGCTTGGCATTGCCCTTGTCATGGACACGGTCATAAGGCAAGTGCAGTTGCTTCGACAGGGAAGATGGAAAGATGCAATTCGCTTTGAGCTCATTTCTGATGGTGGTCTGAGTCATACCGGACCTTCAAGTTCGCAAATAAATCAAGACGGGGAAGTTGATTCAGCTAGCTTGCGCACACCAGGATTGAAAATAATGTATTGGTTAGATTTCAGTAAGGGCTCTGGTACATCTGATTCATGCCCTTATGTAAAGATTGAACCTGGGCCTGATCTACAGATTAAATGTCTTCATAGCACTTTTGTCATAGATCCTTTAACTGGCAAAGAAGCAGAATTTTCTCTTGACCAGAGTTGCATCAATGTTGAAAAGTTGCTGCTAAGAGCTATATGTTGTAATAGATATACTCGTCTGCTAGAAATTCAGAAGGAATTGGCTAAAAATAGTCAGATCTGCCGAGCTGCAGGTGATGTGACTCTTCTTTCTCACACGGACGAGCTTGATGTTGACTTTAAGAAGGTTAGTTTCCTCTGTACGTTCCTTTTCCCTTGAGTTTGCTTGATGAATTGTCCGCTGAATTCTTATCTATCTAGGCAATCAACTAATGGGAAATCTATTCTGTTCTGCCGAGTAATTCTTTCTCTCCAGGCTTGCTTTATAAGATTTTGCATAATTGTATTTGGGCATATGAAACCTGATCTCCCATGCTCATTGTAGATGCTGGTGTTTAGTCCGGTTTCCTAAGTTTGTGACTTTGAGGCGATATCTTGATTTCAGTGTTGTGTGGTGCTTCTCAGATTTGTTGGTTTCTGGAATGTCAACTAAGTGAGCGTGGGGCTTCTGTTTGGATGTTAGTGGTAGTGGGTTTCTGATTGCTGATGCGTTGGGGCTTTTCTTGATCTAGCCGGACACTGATATAATATTTCTTAGTGAAGCTCTCTTTAGAGACGTGAATTATTATTCTCCATGTTCTAATATCAGTTTTCTTTGGAAGTAGTTTGTTATGTTATTTTAATTTTGACGTGTAGTGAATGTTTTCAGTCAATATTCAATCTACCGACATACCTCATAGGGTAGTGTGCATGTGAATCTGCAAGGATGGTGTGAGTCTTCTAGGTGATTAACTGAGAATGAGGTCTTTACTATTGTTTGCATAGACCAAGAATAATGGTACTGAATTTCTTTTTCCTAATTAACTTATGTGTGCAGAAGTATACAGAGTACGAGGGGCATGAAGTGTTGCACGTGCGTGCATATGGCTCGGCATTTTTCACTCTTGGGATTAACATAAGGTCTGTCTTTGTATCTAACACAAGCTTTTTCCCTGTTCTTATTACTCTCCTTTTTATCACTCTTGTTTCACCTCCCTCCCTTTCTTGCTTCTCTCATATGTGCAGTAGTGTGATCACTTTCAGAGTCTTATTAGAGGATGATAGAATTAAAACACGGATAAAGGTTTTTTTCCCCCCTAATGGATAGAATTGAAGCAGCAGGATGAATATTAGGTCCAAGATTGGTTATATTTCCTTGTACATTACCTTGATTTCATACGATAGGAAGGGATAAAATGCCTTATCTTGCTGGAGTATACTCATGGTTTCTCCTTTTTGCCATATTTTACTGGCAATTTTTGGCTGCAGGAATGGTCGATTTCTTCTCCGTTCTACTCAAAATATTCTCTCACCTTCTGCATTATCAGAATGTGAGGAAGCTTTAAATCAGGGAAGCATAAATTCTGCTGAAGGTTTTATGAGCTTAAGAAGTAAAAGTATATTGCACTTGTTTGCATCAATTTCAAGGTTCTTAGGCCTCGAGGTAACATTTCTCTATTTGATATGTTAATATATATAGTGACAGGCATTCATATGCATTAATTTTTTGCTGAAGTTGGGTGGAATGCTCCTTGCAGGTTTATGAAAATAACTTTGCCGCAGTAAAAATTCCCAAGAGCATTGCTAATGACTCAGCTATGTTGTTGTTGGGGTTTCCAGATTGTGGGAGCTCCTACTTTTTGTTGATGCAGCTTGACAATGATTTTAAACCTCTATTTAAATTGATAGAGACCCAACCAGATATGTCTGGAAAAATTAATTCTTTTGGTGACTCGAATCGTGCAACCTGTGTTAAGAAAATTGACATTGATCAGATGCAGATGCATGAAGATGACTTCAATTTCAGTTTTATTGACAAAGAAAAACTACAATCCTTCTTGCCTAGTGCTGGAGGTCCAAACCCAAATTTGGAAGGAGGTATTCTTTCTGAATTGATCCTTGAAGGTTCTATGCAAATGGCAGGATGTCCGCCATCAAGTTTTTCATCTGTTGTTGATGAAGTGTTTGACCTAGAGAAGGGAAATACTATGCCTCCTTTGTCCATTCAAAATTTCCCTTCATCATTCAGTACATCTGCTTCTCAGTATGGTTCCATTCCAATGAATCTTCATAATGTCAAAGCAGGAACCCCTTCTCCTAAGTGGGAGGGAGGTGCCCTGCTATCACAAGTAAATAATAGTTCAAGATTGTTGCATGTGACACCTCAATATAGTGGCTCGTTGTATTCAGCAGGCAATGTCAGAGGCTCCGTACAATCCAGTTCCTTGAGTTCTCTTTCTTCTGCCGCTGGAAGGAGCGCAAACATGATGAGATTATCTGCTTCAAAGTCTGATCAGGACTTGACTTCTCTTAGATCTCCAGGTTCAGTTGAGGTAGCTTCTTATACAACAATAGAGGATGATCAGATAAGGTTGCTTAAAGATCCTGCGAAAGACGCAATATCTGCAAGGTCGTCTCAATTGTTGTCTCCACCACGACCCACCGGCACTTTGGTTCCTGGGCCTAGCGGAAAGTTTACTGGACCTAAAAGTGGAACTTATAGCTCTGTTGGTGGATCTATGAAAGTTTCTGCACCAAATTCATGGGTTACAACTCCCGTATGTAAGACAACTTCACCAATATTTGTCATAATGTATTTTTATTTTTATTTTCATTTTTAGAGCACAAGAATTGTTAAGCATTTTTTATCAATATAATTTCACTATTTCAGCTCCAGCAGTGGATTCAGCTGTTCATACCACATGTCAAGAGGTTATTCCTAAGCATGAGAAGACATCACGCAAACGCACAGTTTCTGATATGTTAAACTTGATTCCATCTCTGCAAAGTCTAGAATCTGTTGTTAAGTCCTGCAAGAGAAGAAGAGTCTTAGACGTAGCCGCCAGTCAAGAGCCTTCCTCCGAAGCAGTTAATCTGACGGAAACAATTTCTAGAAGCTGTGGGTACAGCTATGGGAAACTTATAGCTGAAGCCAACACAGGGAATGTTCCATCCAGCATTTATGTCTCTGCTCTGCTACACGTAGTCAGGCATTGTTCACTAAGCATCAAGCATGCCAGACTAACTAGCCAAATGGAAGCCCTGGACATTCCATACGTTGAAGAAGTGGGTTTGCGAAATGCTTCCTCCAAGATATGGTTCCGACTTCCATTTGCCAGAGGCGATTCTTGGCAACAAATATGCCTGCGGCTTGGTGGACCTGGAAGTATGTATTGGGATGTTAAGATAAATGACCAGCACTTCAGAGATTTATGGGAACTTCAAAAGGGGAGTAGTACCACCCCATGGGGCTCTGGTGTTCGTATCGCCAATACATCTGACGTTGATTCCCATATACGCTATGATCCAGAAGGCGTTGTTCTTAGCTATCAATCTGTTGAAGCGGATAGTATCAAAAAGTTGGTGGCAGATATTCGAAGACTATCTAATGCCAGAATGTTTGCTCTTGGAATGCGGAAATTGCTTGGCGTGAAATCGGATGACAGACAAGAGGAAGTTCCTGTGAATTCTGATGTTAAAGTGCCTACTGGAGCCAAATATGGTGCAGAGACTGTTGATAAGTTTGCAGAGCAGATGAGGAGGATCTTCAGAATTGAGGCGGTTGGGTTAATGAGCTTATGGTTTAGTTTTGGTTCTGGTGTTCTTGCTCGCTTTGTTGTTGAGTGGGAATCGGGTAAAGAGGGTTGTACCATGCATGTTTCTCCTGACCAACTTTGGCCCCATACAAAGGTAGATTCTTTTGGTACTTTTTTGTATGACAATCCGCCTAAATGTCAAGTTGAATTTATCCCGTCTTCTTTGCTTTATCTTTAGACCATGAAGTTTCTCTTTCAAGTGTTTCTGCTATTGTTATCCCTGAACTCGAGCATGATGTATAGTCAATTCTCTTAAATGGATTTGAGTATGCAGGTGTGGCCATTGGTAGTCTTCAGTGCATGTTTAGTTCTTGTTTATGTTTGCTTGCTTCTTGGTTTTTGAAGAAGTTCAACAAGAGTGGAATAATTGGATTGTCCGTATTGCCATAAGGCGGAACAGGAAAGCAAATCTAGGACATAATGCAGTTTAAAGGATTAAGACTTTTAGGATTCCTTAGTTTGGATGGGATGGAATGTGTCAAATGAAGATGTTTGCAAGGAACTTTTCAGTTGTAATATGAAGGTATTGACATGAAGTGATCGCTATATGAGGATTTCTTCTTAATGGCCAAAAAAGAAAAGGAATTTCTTCTTTAGCATGTCTGTTCATGCAAGGTAAGGGAAGTAATGGGGAAATGTAAAATGCACTGTTGATTTGTAGTGTTAAAAATGACAGAAACTGTTCTGGGTGGCAGATGTTTCATAAATTTGGGATGACGTCTATGAGGTCTTTTCATTGCTTTGGGTTTTTTCATGCAATTTACATCATGAACCACCCTTTGATAGCATCTTCTGATGATGATATTGTGGCAATGTGTGTCAATCCTTGAATGTGCTTTTATTTCTTTTAATTTTGTTGAGACGCGATATTTAAATGTTACTTGACATATATTTCGTCGTACCATGAATTTCTTATTGTAGCTTAAGCTCCTTAAGCATAGCTGTCTCAATATGGATTGCTGAAACTTTTAATAGCCCTATCATTAAATCTATTTTTCAAGAAAATAAATGTGTCTATAGAACTCTGCAACCTGTCTTTTTTTCATTCATATTCTTTCTGAATGTCTTCTCACTCACATGTTGATCTTCTTGACACAGTTTCTCGAAGACTTCATTAATGGAGCTGAAGTTGCATCCTTGTTGGATTGTATTCGCCTCACTGCTGGACCCTTGCATTCTCTTGCGGCTGCCACTCGACCTGCACGAGCTACACCAGTTTCTGGAATGCCAGGGGTAACAGCAGCTCTTTCATCTATGTCAAAACAAACAGGATTTGTTCCGTCACATGGTTTACTATCAAGCAGTTCAGCCACCCATGTTGGTCAGGGTGCCTCTGTCCATGCAGGGAATCCCGCTATGCCTTCTGCAACAGGCCCACCTGGGAGTCATAACCTTCAGGGAGCTGCAATGTCAGCTACTGCAGTGCGTGGTGGTCCTGGTATTGTTCCTAGCTCATTATTGCCCATTGATGTCTCTGTTGTACTCCGTGGACCCTATTGGATAAGGATCATCTATCGCAAACATTTTGCGGTTGACATGCGCTGCTTTGCTGGAGATCAAGTATGGTTGCAACCAGCAACACCTCCTAAAGGGGGCCCGTCAGTTGGGGGATCGTTACCCTGTCCACAATTTCGACCGTTCATAATGGAGCATGTTGCCCAAGAATTGAATGGTTTAGAACCTCATCTAGGCGGAAGCCAACAGACCGTTGGACTAGGATCAACCACCGCAAACTCAGGTTCCAATGCACAGCTTTCTGCTGCCAATGGCACTAGAGCTAATCTTAGTTCCGCCTCCATTTCCAGAGCAGGAAGCCAAGTTGCTCCTGGGAATCGTTTGGGAAACGCTCAGGCAGGATCTTCAACCTTGGGAGCTTCCAGTCCTGGATTGCCACTACGAAGATCCCCTAACACAGGTGTCCCAGCACATGTGAAAGGGGAGTTGAATACAGCCATAATTGGATTAGGCGATGATGGGGGCTATGGAGGTGGATGGGTACCACTTGTTGCTCTCAAAAAGGTTTTGAGAGGAATTCTCAAGTACCTTGGGGTGCTATGGCTATTTGCTCAGTTACCAGATCTTCTGAAAGAAATTCTTGGTTCAATTTTGAATAACAATGAGGGTGCACTCCTGAATCTTGACCAGGAACAACCTGCTCTGCGCTTTTTTGTGGGGTATGTGAGAGCTTAAACTTTTGATTAATTATACATCTTGCACCTTTCAGATATGGATGTCGTAGCTCCAATCATCTTATCATCCTGTATCTCAACATAAAGCCTGTTATAACTGGGTCCTGTGGTAATTCAAACTTTTGTGAATTGCTCAAAATAATTTTGGAAACTGAAAGGATAACATGAGTGTATTCTGGAAATAAGAACCTTGCTTGATTGATGTTGGAAGCTGGCGAACAAGGAAGGGAGACTGTCAGATACAAATATGTGCTATATGTTCCTAGTTCCTTCAAGTTATTATCTTCTAATGTTTGGTTGGAGAATTTCTTCATGTAGCAGCAGTAATTTCATCACTGTATTGCTTTGTTAGTCTCAATTAGATTGATATGGAGATTTTGCTTGACATAAAATAATTTGACACTAGTACATCCTGAATTCGATTGAAATTGTTATGCTCCTGAATTTGATGGACTGTCTTTCTGCAGGGGATATGTATTTGCTGTAAGTGTACACAGAGTTCAACTTCTTCTGCAAGTCCTCAGTGTGAAGCGCTTTCATCAACAGCAGCAGCAGCAGCAGCAGCAGCAAAATTCATCAACTACTCAAGAGGAACTTACTCAATCTGAAATCGGGGAGATCTGTGACTACTTCAGCCGTCGAGTAGCTTCAGAGCCTTACGACGCTTCTCGCGTTGCATCATTCATTACTCTCCTCACATTGCCCATATCAGTATTGAGGGAGTTTTTGAAATTAATAGCATGGAAGAAAGGATTGTCCCAGACACAAGGCGGAGACATAGCACCTGCACAAAAGCCCCGCATCGAACTGTGCCTCGAGAATCACACAGGGTTCAACATGGGCGAAAATGCGGGCCAATCTTCTGTATGCAAGAGCAACATTCATTACGACAGGCCTCGAAATTCGGTTGACTTTGGGTTGACTGTTGTTCTGGACCCTGCCCACATCCCTCACATCAATGCTGCCGGCGGGGCCGCTTGGCTTCCCTATTGCGTCTCTGTGCGACTCAGGTACTCCTTTGGTGAGAACTCCCACGTCTCTTTTCTTGGGATGGAAGGGAGCCACGGTGGAAGGGCTTGCTGGTTGCAAAAGGACGACTGGGAGAAATGCAAACAGAGAGTTTCTCGGACTGCTGAAACTTCTTCAGCAGGTGATGCTACTCAAGGCAGGCTGAGAGCAGTTGCCGACAACGTGCAGAGAGCTTTGCACATCTGCCTCCAGGGATTAAGGGATAGTAGTGGGACTGGGAGCTCTGGCGTGTTATAAACCTGTAGAAGTTACTTAGGCGAAGTATTTACCCTTTTTAGCGACGAGGAGGCTAGGGATCTTTGTTTGTCCGCGTTCGCGCAGTCAAAATCTTGGCATTCAGAAGTCTCCCCCGCGATTCAAGATGAAGATTTTCAAGGATGGGCAAGGATTCTCGGGGCGCAGCCCTAGACTTACTTGAGCTGTTCGCTAACCCAGGGATCTCTCGATAAAAGCTGGCGTAGGACTGACGTTGGAGCGTTAATGAAGTTTGTATTTTGCTGATATGTTGGAGATGCGGTTTTCCTTGTACAGAGAACGCCAACCTATCAAACACTGTACAAAATAATTTGTCTTTTCGCTGGAGTTACCAAATTGAAAGTAGCCATAGCCACAGCGTAGTTTCCTTTCTATTATTGCCTGAAAATGCTAATCAGTAGATCTCTGAAAAGGCGCTCTCTCCCTGGCCAATGATACCTTGTTGTCAATGTACTCGTTCAGCGTCGAACCTAACATTACCTAGGCTAGTATAATACACGACGAGTGAGATGGGCTTGATAATCCCGATTCATGAGATGCGATCGTACTGAAGGATGAACCTGAACAACCGAAATTATCTGCAATTGAATGAACAAAGGAAAATGCGAAATTTTTCGATAAGCAGAGACTCCAATGCCAGGCCTACTGGTAAGCAGCCTAGAGCGATATCACGTCAAGCATGATGGATTCTTCGCGGCACTAAATTCTACAGCAGCCTGTTTCCTCGGATGGCTTGCGGCCGACCCGCCAATTACGGATGGCTTTGATTCGCTGTGTAGGTATGCCGAACGGATATAATTAGGACAACCAAATGTACTTGAGAAGAGTCATAAGATCAAGTTCGGACAGGATATGCGGTGCTTTAGATCTAATGTGAACGCGATCATTGACACAGTCGGATCAAATCCTTGTTGTGTCCTCATCCCGTGGATCGAAAAAATAAGAAACAATGATCGAGATAGATAGTGTGAGAAACATGACAAATCTGCAGGGGACACGGTTTCAGACGAACCTCTTGTTCCTGAATATGTATTGATCTAAGCCAGAACTTAATCAACTGCAAATCACATCTACACAGATAACGAAATCATTTAGCCTGCTTCAGCTTCAACATGTGCTGTCCATCTCCTTTAGCTCTGGTGGTCGACTCGCTTTTTTATAATTGTTTCTCATTATTAAGAAATAGTAACAAAGATATAATACAAGCTTGTTCTAGAACAATAGTAATTAATCGTTATTGTTTTAAGGTTAATAGATATATATATGTCTAGATAATAATTTTTCTTGCTCACCAATAAATCGACTAATTAAACTCATCTTTCCATAATTAATTCAATCCCCCGATTAGATTGGGGACAAACGCTTATGAAAAGATAACTTGGATTAAAGAAAGACTCAATTCGAGGCCTTGTCAGAATCTAATCAAATGGACAGATGTTAATGCAAGTGCTGACATGAAGATGTTGGCCGAGTCCTAACCCACCACGAAATCAATGATTAAAAAGCCATAATCATGGCGGCTCTCTCCCAATTAGACATGTCTGTTTTATGCTGGATTCCTTTTTGAGTATTCGATTCCCTTGAATGGTAGGTGGAGATAGAGTAAACGAACTACTGCTTATCAGCTTTATCTGAATTTCAACTTGTGGCAAGATAAGTGCGCGACCTCCTGTCATTGTCCAAGATCCAAAAGAAAATTCAGCAAAAATCCCAACATGGCCCCTCCAACAATAATGGTACTAAAAAGAAAGGACTAAACTTTTTTGTCGTGGATGAGCACATGGTGGCGTGTCCCACGAGCCCCCAACCCCCACGAGCAAGTATTCCTTTTTCTGCAGTAAATTTCTGCTAATTTCGATCCTAACCCTCAAAACGTTTCCAAATTATACACCCGATTCCGTTCGAGTCGAATTATAATGGCACATCCGTATCGTCGACTCCAAAAGAAATAGGAAAGACAAGTTCATATACGAGCTTTATGTAAAATCCCGACATTAAAAGTGAAAGCGAAATATTGCTATCGATTTATAACGGCACATCTTGATTATCGACTCCAGCGGGAATATGAAAGGCAAGTTGATATACGAGCTTTATGCAAAATCGCGGCATTAAAAATGAAAGCGAAATATCGTTATCCAAAAATTCTTATCAATTTATAGAGCCTCTATCATTCCACGCATGCCCTTTTATCGCCCTGTGAACACCAGAGGCCTCGCGTGAGTCGTCATCCTCTTCTCAGCCACGAATCGATCCCGAGTCCATCCACGCTTACGGTTGATGCTCTGATCTTGAGAGTATCTTGACATGAAAAGCTCCCACTTGTGCTCTCAACTTGAGCAGCCCCTTCACTATGAAAAGGGACATGTCGTTTCGTGCTGCGCTTCTTTTGTTTCGGTCTTGAGAAAATGGCGGTGTCGTACTACTCGTACCGGTAATACGTGGGAACAAGTTTCGCATTTTTTTTTTGGAGGTCGGTGACAAGTTCCTAATTTACGATGAGCAGGGTGGCAAGAATCAATGGAGCATCTGATGAGGTTACAATGACAACTAGTGTGTGGTCGTCGATGACCAGGGTAGGGAAAGGTAACCAGTCCCACCCCATGTCTTCCCATCACTGAGCAAACGTTTTAGGGGCGTGTGCTTCTTGGGTTTAATAACATGAAAAATCTTAAATTGATATATTTATAAACCGAAAATCTTAAAATAGTATATTTATGACAAACTCATCTTATGTTAATTTTCGTTAACTTTTAATGTTAAATTACTAAGTTGGATAGCACACGACAGTTAACAGGTATATTAGTTTGAAGTTTTATCCTCTGTTTGTCACAAATGTACCGATTTGTGATTTTTAGTGGTATTAATCCAATTAACAAAAACTAATGTAAGGTAAATTTATCACAAATGTACCAATTTAAATTTTGCGGTCAAAAAATTAATTTGTGATAAATTTATAATAGGTGTACAATTTTAGGGTTTTTGATTATAGTAAACATTCTTTTTATTACCACCGCCCACGGTGGCCGCAGAATGGTTAGAGCTTTCTCCCTCACCGAGAGGAGGGGTTCAAATCCCGCGTCCCCATTGACACGACTCACTTGTGGAGTGCGTGGTGGCGGCTCGTTCGCGTTTACCCCGTGTCGGTTCATTCGTTCGGGATTCCCGGGTCAAAAAAAAAAACCATTCTTTTTATTACTTTCTTAAAAAAAAAAAAGATTGTCGTTTAAATAGTAAAAAAAATTGTGAACAATTTGCATAATGTTACAAACATTTTGAAATGTTTAGAGCATTTTGTCTCAAACAAGATTGAACTTCGAGAGAGGGGTGCGTCAATTTATATATAATCTTGTATGCACACCTTCTAAAATGTTTAGAATGGTTTTTTTTTTTTTTCTTTTGGGTAAAACCGACGATCCTAAAAGTCGCAAGATTTGAGGAAAAAATGTATATAATTCGCTTCAAACTTAAAGAAGATTACATAAACTAGAATTTCCAGAGATATGCAAAAAAAAAAAAAATTAAAATCTCAGGCAAAAGTGTAAAGCACAAGGAAATTGTAAAGTGACTTGTTTAGTGTCATCGCCCGCCGAAAAAAAAAATCCAGGAATCAACGAAATATTCCTTGGAATAATTCATTCCACAAGCCTATGAGAGAAGAGGACAGAGCCGAAGAAAAAATGGGGTTCAAAAGTTAGGTGAGTATCAGCTCTCATCATGTCATCATCACAGGACCCACCAGAAGATTTGGAAACCCTAGTGGATACCGTCCTTTTTGGACCTAAAATATGCCCAAAATTAGAAAATAATACCACTTAGTTGCTCGCCATATGATTCCTCACATGCTCTCAAATGATCTGAAAACAAACATAATCCTCTATCGGACCCCTTTAGTCACGACTCAAATCGAATAGTCCACTGTAATAATGGAAGGAATCTCTTTAGCCACGCCTTAACTCGAATAATCCGTTGTCGACTAAGAATTTGTACATCGCATTTGATGAATGTATAAGAAAAATTAGGAAATTAAAAGGAAAAAAAGAACTGTAGTTGTATGGCCCTCTTTGCTCATGCTCCTAGCATCGACAATACACCCAGTATGGAACCTGAAATTTGTTTCCTTGAAAGAACATTTTTTTGACAACTCCAACAACGGCAAAGAATATATGTAAAGATTTCAACAGATTCACGAGTCTTCCTCACTCAACGCAAAAATAACACTGATAAAAACCTCAAACTGAAGGACAGAGAGAGAGAGAGAGAGAGAGAGACAGAGATTTAGCATAATAGACATACAGAAATCATTACGATCATAAACAATAGAACCGGTTCCAGAGCCATCCAACTCGAAACAAAGGGGAAACACTTGGATTCAACATTACAAACCCAGTAAGATTTCTGGTCACTTCGAAGTAAAATGCGACTACTCAGAATTTATTCATCCCCTCTCTCAATCCAAGCTGAGCTTGATCGGCATGCCCAACGTGCTACACGGTCTATAAACGATGAAAACCCGACCACAACCTGTAAATCATAGATCCATGCCGGTACCACTAAAAACTCTGGCTTCTGCGAGGACTACCACACGAGGATGTGACGGTGCTGGGATTTCACTCTTTGCCATCGGCAGCTCGAAGTGAACCGAGCTGAACAGGGGCTTGAGTGCCCACCACTTTCGATGACCCGTAGATTGACAGATCCATGCCCTGCACTTTCTCCTTCTCAATCTGTTCCTTGATCCAGAAGTACGTAATTCTCAACCCATCCTACAACCGATTAAGGTAAACAACAATGTAATCACATGAGGGATTGTGATTCAAGTTCATCTCATTATTGATTCAGGGTAAGAAGGACAATTAACAAATAAATTGCAATTTTACTGAATCAGTACCTTCAACCTCATGTTAGGAGCCCATCCAAGTTTCTCCTTAATCAGTGTGTTGTCCGAGTTACGTCCACGTACACCCTCTGGCCCGGGAATGTGGTGAATTGGGAGCTTCTTGTCCTCAAAACTGAGAACCATCTCTGCCATCTCATTCATGCTCACCATCTCATCACTTCCGATGTTCACAGGCTCACGGAAGTCTGACTTTGTCAATCTGCACAGGGATAACAACGGAAACCAAATAGTAAGAACAGAAACACCACTTAGGGCTAAAACATAAATATGGACAAATATATCTAAATGATGACAAGTTTGAGGCCAGACAAGCCAGTTTGAAGAATTACCTCAGCACACCTTCAACACATTCATCGATGAATGTGAAGGAGCGAGTCTGCAGTCCATCTCCCCACATCTCAAACTTGTCAGTGGAAGTGATTGCCTTCCTGCAAAAAGCAGCCGGAGCTTTCTCCCTTCCACCTATATGTCATGGCACAACCGAAATGAGCGATAGAAAGGGAGCACAAGATACATTTATGTAGCCAACTTGTGGAATTAAAATGCTCACCTTTCCATGTTCCAAAAGGACCATAAATGTTATGGAACCTTCCAATTCGGCATTCAATTGCAAAGTCCTTGGTGTAGTGCTTGCACAACTCCTCTGTCGCAAGCTTTTCCAAGCCATACGCATCTTGAGGCTAAAAGCCAATCGCGCAAAAATCAATCTCATTCAGTTACATGCCATTGATGAACCAAAGAGCTAGAGCAATCGACACGAAAATAACACAACAAAACATACCTCGGCAGGCCAGGCATCAGATTCCTTGAGGCTCACGTTGGTCTCCAGCTGCTTAAATTCTGGATAAATACAAGCACTGGAGGCATAAAATAACCTGCATGGACCATAGATAGCACATGTTACTGCAGCAGCTCAGTTTAAGATTTTTTTTTTTTTTTAAATCATTAATCACATTGGATCAATTACAACAATACATCAAAGACAAGATAAGTCACCTCTTCACACTGTTAATTCTTGACGCCTCAAGCATGTTGAAGCTGATCATGGTGTTGTTGTACATGATGACCGAGTGGTTGGACTGAATGAAACCCATGCCACCCATATCGGCGGCGAGGTTGAAGACATGGTCAACCCCCTGAGTGACCTTCAAGCAGTTGTCCATGACCCTAAGGTCGACGAGGTGGAATTCATTACAGAACATATCCTCGGTCATGTGCTCATTCTTCTTCCAGTCAGAAGCGATGATGTAGTGACCCTCGCTCTTCAAACGCCGAGCAATGTGGGAGGCGATGAAACCCCCTGCCCCAGTGATGGAAATCCTGAGTTTCTGAGATGGCCAGTAGGGCTCCCTCTCGAGAGACTCGTAGGTGTACGCACCATAACCGGTTCCATCAATGCTTCCCATTCTGCAGTTATGAAGAAATAGTATTAGAGACCTAACTGCGATCTGAAAAAGAACTTCGACAAATTACTTCGACCATAATGAAAAACAAACTCATTAAAGCGAAGTGGCGGAACACGAGATATTTGATATTATCATCTGAACATCAAAAAACAATCATCGCAATAGGATCTCTCTTGATGAAGCGTCGATTTACAGATGGAAGATTCCACACTAACATATTTACAGACTGAAATCTTGTGGTAGGAACAATTATTTAACGTTTTAATCAAAAGGATCTTTGGCCCTACAAGCAGAACTAAAAACAAACAAAAATCAAATTCTTCCTCTTCGAGATGCATTCACATTACCAAATAAAAAAATTTCAAAAAAAAAACTTTTAACTTTTACATGACATTCAGGCACTGTTTATAAAATCATTTCGAAACGCAGGAGCTATCAAAAAGTTAGAAAAAAAAAGGGGGCATAAAATTCCCTTTCTCCTTGTTCATCCAAGACTGAATCAGGTACTCCGACCAGATTTAAAAGCATGGAACTTTGGAGTGTTCAATCAATCTCTCACTCAAGCAACAAAAGGGTAGCTAAAGCTCCCTCTCATCTTCAAAAAGAGAAAAAGATAAAAGAAAAACCAGGAGGCTCAACCCCCGAAAAAAAAAAAAACAAGATCAGCCGAAACCTGTAACCCCCAGCAGATTTCATATTCACTCAAAAAAAAAAAAAACATGTAGCGAAATTGGCCAAACTCCCATAGAATCTCAAAAGGTCCAAACCCACATAACCTCCGACCGCAACAGGACAGTCGCCGTCCGACACAAACACATCCATGTCAACCCACGACCTAAAACTGCACGAAAGTCGAGCGCGACGAGCGACGAAAGAAGACGAGCGAGAGAAGAACGCAGAGAACCCAGTTGGGAGCGATACCTGGAAAGGACGAAACTCGAAGCTTTCGAGGGTGTTTCGTTCTTCCGCCTGTTTTCGGGCAGGGCGAGAGAGAGAGACAGAGAGAGGAGCGGGGGAAGAAGATAATGCGGAGGAAAGTGAAGGCAGGAGGAGAGGATGCGCTTTGGAAGGCCCTTGATTGTCGCGCTATTTATAGAGCCCTCTGCAGTGACTGACGATGGAAAGCTTCGACCATTCGGCCATTTGGGCAAATTTATTTTATTTGTTTTTCGTAATTATTGAGAGAGAGAGAGAGAGAGAGGGTGTTTATGGAAAAAGATAATTATAAATAAACCTAAATGTTCATGGACGAAGATGAAAATCTCTCCTAGCTATTATTCTTTAATTAAATTTTATTTATTTTATTTTTCCTCTTTTTTATATTATTTTCATTATTATTTCTTTTTTCCCCTTTCATCATTATTTAATAAAATTTTATCAAGTAGTAAAATGTACTAACATGCCTAAAATACAAAAATACCTAAAATATATAATAAATATAAATATTTAATTTATAAATTGAATTTTTATTATTAAATTAAATATTTATATTTATTATAAGATAGAATTAAAGTTAAATATATGAATTAAAATAAGATTAATTAAAAATAATTTTTGTTTTTTTTATTTTTAATTTCTCAAATTAGAATTCAAATATTATTTATATTGAAATATAATTTCAATTTTGTTAATTTAATAAGTTTGTTATTCAAGAAAAAAATTTCCTATTATGAACATTAAATCCTATCCACCTTTATCCCACCTCCCCCATGGGATAATTTTATCCTGTCTATATCTTATATCCGACCTTATCCTATCCCGAGAAAGACCAAACGTAGGATAGGATAAATCATATCCCGACTGTAGCTAGGGCTTTGACCACAGGTTGAACGTTCAAATAATAATAGGGTTAAATATCATAAAAAAATCCATGTTGATATATCTTGACCACCGAATACCCTAAATCAATGCATTTATGATATATTTACGTTAATTTTGATCAAATTAAATTAATATCACGAAAAAACTACAAAGCGATATATTGTGACAAATGAAAGGTAGAACCCTAAACCGAACAAATTTAATTAAGCAATTTGACAGTAGAATCTAATAGAGAGTATTTTGTAAATTTACCATAAATCTACTTATTTGAAATTTTTCGTAATACTAACCCATAACAACATTATAATTTTAAAAGACAATTTTATTTTTTGCCCTCATGCATTTACGACTTTTCTAATCGAGTGTCCATGCTTTCAATTGTTCTTATCAAATTGCTTGATTTGTGTAAATTATCTAATTAAGTTCCTCTTACAATAAAATCGATTAAATCAAGTTGACACATCGTGAAGAGTGATATCAACAATACTTTTCAAGGTTAAAAATAAAAGAACACGTGTTGAAAAAAAAAAAAGACACAGGAGATTATGAGCGGAAAAAGAGGATTTTTTATTTTTATTTTTTATCCTCCACGCTAGTTAAATGTATGGTACTAGGGCATTATTTGTACCCACATCAGCCAGATGCAATGTCGGAAGAACTTGGTTACATGATTTGTCGTACTAGAAAGATTCTATTAGAAAATGAAAAACAAATAGACTTGACTAGAAAAATATGAAAAATAAATAAATGAAATTTAGAAGTTTGCTTAATATTTTACGCGCTGCTCATTATTATTATTATTGTATATATATATTTGTTTGGTCCCATCATATATCTATTTTACAAATCATTGCGTGCTTTGTGTTGTGCCCAAGTTACGAAACTCTGCTCCTTCACTCAAGCATTCTCACCCTAGTCCTCAAGAATGTGAGGAATCGAAGTATAATTAATACTTTAAGAATTTAAACATTTCTTATTGAGTATGCTCGATAAGTATCTGAAAATGCTCATGGACAAAAACCTAATCATACTAGGAATTCATTAAAAATGCCCTCAAGCCACTTACTAAGCAACTTAATTCGGATAAGTTTAAGTTTTAGTAAATTGCATGTAATTTATAATGTCCAACCCACTAATTAGAGGATCCAATCATGCATGGAAAAAAAAAAAAAAAAAAAAAGTATGATCCTATTTATACTACTGAGAGAAAAATGGAATTTGTTTTCCTTCATATTACTAAATTACCCTTGCATTACGCCATAATATATTGACAACCATTTAATTACCCACTTTAGTTGATCACCCTCTATCTTGATGAATAGCCACAATCTTTATGGAATTATGTATAGGGCATCTTTGCTGTAGTTTAGGGATAAAGTGAAAATAAAATTGCACTTTTTCACATGCTATATTAAAAATGTCGAATCATAGAAAAATGTAACATAATTTAGGGCGACAGCTTTCATCTATTTTCTTTCTTTCTTTTGGATTTGATTTGGGTGGAGCAAAACATGTACATGGATGCTTAGATACAGATGATAAAATACACAAATGCACAAATGAACGATCAGCAAGAAGCTGACAATGCCAGCGTGCGTCGCTGTTTGCAGGTGGTGATATCATCGGCTCCGCTGTCTACCGGAGAGGAGGGCGACCACCGCCGGCGGGGGGGCCATCCGGGAACCTCTCCGGGGGCAAAGCCTCCTTAAACGACTGATAAGTGGCAACAACTTCCATATTAGTTTAATAAGGAATGAGTGAAAGATTACCTGGACGGCGGACTAATGGTGGCTTTCATTAATTTATTCGTTCATTTATCTAATGACTTTTATTCAATTAAAAATCTCAATTAAAGTATAGTTGGACAGACCAATCCTTATTATGCACGTGTTGGCGACACTACATTAATCATCACATGTAGTATAAGTATTAATTTTATACATATATGGATTTATAAATCAGTAAGTGGTAATTATTAGGGCAATAGGTTAAAGCAATCTTTTTTAGCAAAAAGTAAAGAAAAAATAAATAATGATTGGAGAGGAGGAGACGAAAAATGGATTTCTCCCCCGAGTATTAACAATAGAAATAGAAAATCGATGGATGAAAAGTATTTACTTATTTTGTATGTTACGATTTGTACTCGCATTTCTGTTTGTTTACGAATAATAACACGTAAAAGCCAAAGGGACAATTTAAGGGGTTAAAAAATCCTTAAAAAAAAAAAATTGGAGGTACTCTTCTCAATAAAATGGATAGAGCATATTTAATCGTTTCGCTATTTATAGATAGATTTCTAAAAAAAAAAAAAAAAAAACAAGGATTTTACTAAAGGACAAACATCATTTACTCCGTAAGACACTTCGCTTGATGTCGCGATCAATTTCCATTTCGATATATGTAAATGAGGTATGTATAAATGATTTTTATTAATGAAGCAGAGAATTAAAGTCTGATATGAGAATATATATATATATAGATGAGATTATATGTTTTGAGTGAGCATTGTTATGTCATGAACCGTAATTAACCTATTACACTACCTATGCAATATAAGGATAATTCTACTCACGTCTTCCGACTTTAAAGCACTTTTTACCTTCAATTTTTTCAATCATGCCCTCCTAATTTTCATAGATTTTAAGTCCCTTCTGACATCAAATCCGGCCAAATTCACCGGACATGGCCTTTGAAGTATGACGTGAATAAAATCTCTTCTGCTACATATGTTCACGTGGACGTTATACTGACTAAATATCAACTAGAAAATCTGTGAAAATAAAAAGATTTGATCGGACATTGAAAGTACGAAAGAATTGACTAGAAAAGGCTTAAAAATATATGGCCAGACAGGGAATGGGAGCCATTTGGCTCTACATAGAACATGAGCCTAAATTAATCTATTCGAACATTTTTAAAATTATTGATCAAAGCCAAGAGCCGCCGTCTGCCCTACATTCCCGGTTTATTTCTTTTAAATATTTTGAAGAAATTGACGTATCGCCAACACTCCGAGCTGCTTTCTTCTGGTCCTTTTTTTTTTCTGGAATATTATTTTATCCTATTTTTTCATGAATTTTGGGGAAAAATAGCTACTTAATTAAATAGATGGAAATTATGAATAACATTTTTTGAGAGATTTTGGAAATTGAAAACTACGTATTTTAAGGAACTTACTTGTTTCGAATAGAAAATTGTACATTTCCAAAGCATATTCAATAAATTAAAATAAGTTTCATGGAGGCATTCATTAACATATTTTTATTCAAAAGAAAGAGCCACGACCATCTTACTTTTTTCCCTCTCTCTTTCATATTCAAATAAATACATTGTGATTCAAGGTGTTGATCGGAGACTGAAACTTCTATTTTAAATTGTGTAAAGATCGAACATAATATGAGAATGGATATATAACATATTCTTGTATTTGGATTATGGGTGAGTATGGTTCTAGAATAGAACCTAGAACTTGGGAAGAAAACTGAACCGATAGAAACCTGTAGGTTTGAAGTTTCAAGATATGCAAGGTAGATTCTAGATTTTAAAAAATGAAGAAGTTGTTTTGACGGACAGGTTTCAGGTTCTTTGTTGAAGGGACCTATAACCTAAAATCTATAACCTGGAACTTAGAACAAGTTTTAATATTTTTATTGGTCTATATCTCCATGGAATTCTCCGACATTCCATGCTGTTCAATGATAAATGTATAATATGAAAGTATTAGTTTGGGTTTTCATTTTATGATTAAGATTTTTATTTTATTAATGTTTATATTTTTCGCGTATCTAAATATAAATTAGTGAAATGTAATCGTTCAAATAATAATATAGGTGGAACTTGTATATCTCCTATAATCAATCCTGAAACCTGTAGCTCTAAATTTTAGGATATATGAGGAATCTACTCGAATACATAGGTTTCAGGTTTTAGGTGAAATTTGGAATCGCTACTCTAATTAGGACTTGTTCCTGGTTGATCACTCATTGCAAAAAAAAAAAAAAAAAACCATTACTCCAAAAGAAAATTATACAACGGCGAACAATTTTTATTTCATATATTGACGGAAAATACTCGGTACTCGTGCTTTGTTCAGCGATATTAGCCGTCATTATATAAATATTGATTATCGCATAGATAACTATCACAGTTCGTCGGGTATGAGACAAAGACATTAGTTAGCCTCTGGTTCGTCAATTTTGATATTTTAAAACTGCTGACAAAAGCCAAGAGCCGCCAGCCACCCTACATCCCCGATTTTATTTAAGAGTTAATAACAAAACTAAATTTCAAATTATTTTTACTGTAACAAAATATTTGAATTTTCTTTTATAATATTAAAAACCCTAAACTTGATCATTGCAATAAAAATAACCCAAATTTTCTTTTGTTTTGGATGGAGCTGAAATAAATGGTATGTATGTCACACATGTATAAGTTTTGATTTTTTTCTGATATAAAAAAATTGAGAGCACTAGGTAAATTCAGGGTTTTTGGTAATAAAAAAAATTAGTTTGGATGCTTGTCACAATGATCATAATTGAGAATTTCTTTTGTGATATATCCCCTTTATTTTATTAAGTGGGAGTAATAGCTAGAATCGACGCTTTTTTTGAAGCGTTAGAATTCACGCATTGGAATAAGGAGATGCTACCGAAGCTAGCCGGGAAGGTCCAAGATTGGTGACTGTGTGTCACCTTTAGATCCCACACCTAGGCAACACAACACAAACCCTTTAAAATTTTACCGATAATGTAAATTGAACTTGTGATCTTATGAAAAACAGAAGACTCCTTTGCTGCTAGGCCAACCATATTGGTGGTGTCGGAATTGACGTGTTGCCAATGCTCGAGGCTTCTCTCTTTCGGTCGTTTTTCTTTTTCCTAGGGTAATATTCAATTTTATTTATTTTGCCATATTATTTGATGCTATTGATTACGCAAATGCTGTCTAATTCTTCCTGGACTGCAATGTGATATCAAACGTTACATACTATTCAAATTAATTAGTAAATAGGATGGGGAGCTGTCTATTTTTCGGTTTTTTTTTTTTCTGATCTTGCATGTCAATAATCTTTGGGTTACTCCATGACATCAAGTAAGTCTTGCACTTCAGAAATGCCAAGATTCATCCCTCCATCCGAAATTTCGGGTCCAGCTACTCCATGACGTCAAGCAAATCCCTCGTGCGCTTCAGAAATGCCAAGATTCATCCCTCCATCCGAAATTTCTTGGGGAAACGACTCCCAATTTTTAAAATTAGGCATCCTGGGAATCTAAATAGTCTTTTCTATATGATTTTGCGGGATCCTGTTGTTCTAAAAAGCTAAAATTTAAATATATATATAGTTAATATCACGAAAAATATCAAATTAGTACATTTTCCAAATTTGTTAATCAAAAACTTCAATTAAATGCACTTGTAAAGAGTTTACCCTCTATTAGTTTCAATTAAATTGAATTAATATTAAAAAAAATTATAAACTAATACATTTGACCATAAATTAGTACACTTGTTAATTGACACATATCATCTAATTCAGTAATTTGATAATAAAATTTAACAAAAACTAATAAAAGATAAATTTGTAAAAAGTACACTAGTCTGGAATATTAGGTAAATTTATTTTAAGTGTATCAATTTTGAGATTTTTCGTAATATCAACTCAAATATATAATTAAAGAGATAAATAGACATTCAGAATATTTTAACTCGGACCCTCCTACCTGAATATCTTGCAAGATTTTGCGGAGCATTGCTCCCAACTATTACAAAAAGCTTAGATCATTCAATGAAAGCGCCATTTGATATTTAAATATTCCGACGTTCTGATTTGACACATTTCAGGCTCGTTCGAGCACGCCATTAGCACGCTCGAAAGTTCCTAAACCACGTGGGTCTGTACTTATGACAGAAAGGAAACCCCCCTAATCAATCTCGAAACCACGCGAAGCCCACGGTTTCGACACCAAAATCCCAAGTGGGGACAAGACATCTTTCCAAACCCCATCCAACGATGTTTCCTTCTGGGAACTTTCCCTCTGCGCAACCCTTTTCGATCCGGATCATCAACGAAATTCACCCCGCGCAGGCCAAGAGATTCTAAAATGGCATCGGACAATTTGGAATTTTAGCAGGAAAGTAGAGTGACTTTTGACTTTTGTTCTGGCGCCAGGAGGAACGCACTTACTAAGATATACGTGCAAAAGGGTTAACCGGCCATTTAATCTTTGCGATAAGGACCGGGACGGATTACGGATATAGACATATTCTATCCCATGAAGTGTCTAGCTCGCGCATGATACAAATGACCAGGACATGAGTTGGTGACTTGTTGATAAAGGCAAGAAGGAAATAAAAACCCTGATCTAAAAACTGCGGAGGACACTGAGGCTACCGCCACCGTGAGGAGATAAGGGTGGTGGTTGCCTATGTTTCGGTGAGGGGATAATTATCCAAAAAATCTTGAACTTATTGTATGGCGAATAATTCAATCTTAAACTTTTTAATTGTGTTAATTTAGTCAATAACTTTTTGATGATTTATCAATATAATCATTTCAATTGAAAATCGTTCATATGGATGTTAATCATCTTGCGTAGTGTGGCTGAACATAACATGAAGAATTTTTGCAATTTTTATATAAAATTTCTAAATTTTTATTATTTTATTATTGATATAATAATTTTTTTTTCACTCATCGGATGCCGTGAGTGCTTGTGAGCCCTTCCCAAATTGGCAAAGTAAGGGTTTTGTGGTCCCCACAAGCCACAACATTAGCCAATAAGCGCGCTTCAACCTTTTCCCAAATCTAGCGAGGATTGCGACGCCTTAGCTTGTGATCAGTGAGGGCTATCGTTGGTCATCGCCAATGCCTCGATTGGTAGAGGGAAATAGGAAAAAGAAAAAGAAAAGAAAGGAAAAATAATAAAAATAATAAAAAAATTAATCAAGAATTCCGAATGCTAAAAAATCTTAAAATTGTTTTCTTCAATGCTCATCATGTCATATAAGATAGCTAGCATTTACGTTTGCGTTATTTAGCCAAAAATTATGTGGGAGGATTATATTAACAAATCATTAAAGGTTTTAGGACTAAATTGATGAAATTAAAGTTTTACGATTAAATTAACCTTTGTACAATAGATTTAAGGATTTTCAAACAATTTTTCCTGTCAGTGAGGCCACCATCACAGAGAAATGCCGTGTACAGTGCGTGCGCAAGGAAGAGAATCGAGCAACCACAATGTGGTGGCGTTGATGGTGCACGGTTTTATTTCTTTTTTTCTTTCTTAAAATTCTTCTCATCCTATTTAAATTTATCCCACTTCCTTCGAGACCCATTTTACGATATCTATTCCTATATTCCAATAAGTAATCAAGCTACATATCCAGACTTATTCGAGTTCATCCCATCCGAAGTTCCGAAATGCATCATCATACATCGGTTCCATGCAAAATATCATGTCTAAGCCTGAATTCGGGCTACCCAAAGCAGCCTTAGGATACAACAGAAGCAACTTGTCATTCGGGGTGAATAAGGCCCACATACTCATCCAAGATGGGCGGGCTTATGCGCCCCATCATGACCTTAAGAGCCTGAAAAAGGTGTAACGACAGTTTAAGCGGAATGACGCCATTAAGGACGATGCATTTTACCTTCGACGATTCAATCGTCGCGCAAAAACCACGAGGACTAGCTGAGGCAACATGTTATCGTCCTTTTAATTAGTTCTAAGTTCTAACATACCTTACAAATTTCGATTAACACTGCGGATACGGCGACCTATGTCCACATCAAAAACAGTTGAAGAGACATCCTTTAAAAACGAAATCCTTGAGTCTTGACTGTTCAAGAAGATTTGCAAGTCTCTTTTTACTTTAAGAGATGTCATTGGTATAGTGATCTTCATGGCCAAGAAATAAGTGAGTTCTAATATGATTCCTCCGATACTCTTAATTTTGATGATTGTTAACTCAGGAATCTGTTTGAAGGAACCATTTAACTTAACCATTTGTCAGGGATATGGTATGTTCTAACTTCTAACTCAAGCAACGGTCAGTTCCATGATTTGTTCTCACTACAAGGAAAACATACTAAGGGCGACAACTGTTTGCGACAAGAAATATTTCTCTCGCCTCGGGTACCCCAAAGGCGGCGTAATTATGTTATCCAAAGGCATCAAAACATAACTCTTGTCGCCCAAGGTCGATCAAGGGCAACATATGGTGAAGTTTATCATCTTTAGGGTGTGGCAAAATCAAAGTTTTGTCACTTTAAGTTTTGAACCTACGGAGACAAACAAGAAGTTTGGTCTTCTTAGGTGAGACCTAAAGTGACAAAATCATGTTTATAGCCTTAGGTTTAGGCCCAAGCAATAAAATTCAAATGTTGTCGCTAGTGAGAAGAGAAAATTTTGAATCTATGGCAACAAAAAAAAAAAAAACATCCCCTTAAAGTAGAACTAAAAATATGAATTTTTTTTTTTTGGCGTCATCTATGGGCATATAACCTAAAGCGACAAAATAAGTGTTTCATTACCTATGGATATAGCATAAGGGTGCAAACTTATGATTTTGTCACTAGGTAAACGCAACGGGGCAAATGTGACAGATGGTTGGCCACAAAATTTGGGTCTAACGCAACAAAACTTATAGCCCATTTTTAGTTTTTTTGCAGTATTTTAAGATAAGGACTAACAGGGAGATACGCTAGTGCATCTCCGAATTCGCCGTCATCATTGTCCGTATTGTCGACACTTCTTCATTTCGCCACTTCTTTCATGATGATTCTAATGGGTAATTGTGCAAGTATTGAAAAGAACCGAATTGTGTCCATAATCAAGGATTTCTATAGTGCGATCCTGTTTGAGTGATCAAAACTACTTAGGGGATGTTCTATTTAATATTTTCCTGGACAAGCTGCAATAATGTGGTATCAAGTAGGCACCGCATAGCAAAAAATTGCCAATTTTTGCCAAAAAAAAATTCGGCAAGAGAGATAGGGGGTGGACGGGACGGCGTCGTTGGTGAGGGATGTCAAGCCTCAATGCAAGAGAGAGTTGGTAACCATGAACATGACTTGTTTGCACGACACGAGGTAAAATGCAAGTTAAAAGGGAAAAAAATTCAAATATGACAACTTAGTTATATATAGGTTAACATTGATTGACACGAATCAACACATTTCCATCATAATTTTAAATATTCAACATGTAAAATCAAATTCAAAATGTTTTAGAAAAAAATGAAGTGACATGAATTGCAAAAATGGTTATGAGATGTCAACACGAATTGCCAACCTTAACGTGATCCTGTGAAGGCAGGGCATTGGACGAGGGTCAAATATCCTTATCAGCAAACAGGGGTCAGTGAACTTAGGGTGATAGCGCTATCCCTTCGAAACACTAATTCCGCACTCTTGCTCCTCCCTCCCAACTTTTGCTCTCCATTTTTTTATTTTTAGCATTTCCCAATCGTAGCATTCGCTCGATGCCACATCAGTTTCACATGTCTTCAGAATAAAATAAAAAAAAACTAAATTATATGCTAGGTTAATTTATATTGATAGGGTTAACAGAAGAATCGGATTGCACTTTTCGAACCATAATTTAACTTCACAATTAAATTTTTTTTATATTTTTTTTGTAATGTTGCTGTAAGCTTTGAGATTTCCTAGCACATTCAATTATATAACAATGATGAAAATGTCATGAGAATGTGCTAACAAGGTTGAACAAAACGTGCTCGAGCCCTTGCTTAAGCTACTTTGGGAGTGTGTACCAAAATGGCACAAAAACATTGACAGATAAAAATACCATGGATGTCATAATTTTCGTATAATGTCATATGAGTGCTATAATTTTTTTTTTTCCTATCACTCAATTGCCGTGTCTTAAAAAAAAAAATCGTTAAATATCTTAACTTTCAATTGATTACATAAGTACCATAACTTAAAAAAAAAAAAAAAAAGTTTACTTAAGTGTTTGAAATCTTATATGATACGGTCATTCGAAGTAAACGTTTTTAAAAATAATAATAATTAAATGATCGATTGAAAAATGATAGGTACTTAAGTGATAAAAAAATAATTAAGGCAATTAAGTGAATATCCAATAAAAGTTACGGAAAATCTCAAATAGGGACTTAAAGTACCCTCCTTTTGTCAAAAGAGAACCTGAAGTGGGGTTTGTTTTAAATAACGATCCAAAGTAATTATTTAATCTCAAAGAAGGACTTGACTCGTTGGCTGGTGAACAAATGCATCTCCAATGCATACTTCGGTGGCTTGATCGGGGTATTTTCGTCCAAAAAAATCATATTTTCATTTTCGGTTGTCCTATTCTTTTTTTTTTTTTGGGTCAATGGTTGTCTTGTTCATCATCTTCTTTGTCCCATGTCCATCTTCTTCTTGCCCATATCAAGAAAACGGGACTTGGAAAGGGTCGGCAAGGCCACCTTTGCTAGATCTGCCAAGGGTTGCCCACACTTGGGGCCAGCGAGGGCTCGACGCCCATTAACCGCAATGGGCGGGGGCCGTTGAGCTCTCGTTGGCTACGAGTGAGGGCTTAAGCCCTTGCTAGCCCTTATCAGTGGCCCACAAGCTCTCCTTGGCCACGGGCGAGGGGCAACCCCACTGATGGCCACGAGGGGCGGCCTCCGCCCCCTCTGCCCATTGCTCCACCGACAATCTCGTCTTTTACGAGGACTACGACTAGGATGTCCACATCACCTTCTCTGTCCCTTCCTCCCACTATAGTTTCTAGATTGATGGCTTCTTCGGTTACCTCTTTGCCCTCGAGCACCTCCCTATAAGGGCTCAATTTGGACGGCCCTCATCGGCCACGGCCGAGGCCACCCTCACCAATTGGCTTGCAAGCCCTTGCTTGTGGCCATGATGGCTCGACAGCATTGGCTTCCCTTCCCCAAGTCAGGTTGGGCAAGAAGAAGATGAACCGAGGATGAAGAAGATGATAAATAGGACAACCATTGATCTCAAAAAAAGAAGAAAAGAATAGAACAATCGAAAGAATTTTTTTGGATGAAAATATCCTGATCAGGCCACCACAATATGCATCAGAGATGCATCTGTTCACTCGCCAGTGAGTCAAGTCATTTTTGGACTAAATGACCATTTGCGTCTTTATTTAAAATAGGCTTTATTTGAATTCATCTTTTGAGAAAAAGATTGCATTTTAAGTTCTTATTTGAGATTTTTCCTAAAAATTATGATATTTATGGCATGTAATTTTCCTTCCCTTGGGCAAAGCTCTAATGGATTTCAAAATCAAATGTCCAAGAGTCAAAACCCTCGATTGCATTCGACCCCAACGGCCTTCCCACGGCGAAGAACCTGCGGAGGCAATCCTCGCATCCCGACCCTCCGGCGTCGCCGGAATCGCTCCGATCTCGAGACCGAAACGCAGGTCGGCCCATTTCGGAGTTCATGAGATTCTCGCATGTTCATCGCCGGTCGGTTCGATCACATGCTCGTCAACCTCGCTCGCAGAGCCCTGCTTCAAGCTAGGAGTAGGGTCCTCGCGCTCCCCACCGCCGGAGCTCAAACGCCGCCGCTGCTCCGGCCGTCCTCGACCTCCTCGGAACCGCGCTCCTTCACGGTGCTGTACCTCGTCAATGCCTGCGGGCTGTCTCCGGAGTCCGCCGTCTCGGCTTCGCGGCGCATCTGCTTCGAATCCCCTTCGAGACCCGACTCCGTCCTGGGTTTGCTCAGGAAACGAGGTTTCTCTCGGACCCAGATCGCGGACGTCGTCGGCAGATACCGCGGGGTGCTTCTGGCGAGCCCGGATGCGATCCTCTTGCCAAAGATCGAATTTTTGCGCTCCAGAGGCTTCTCCGATTCTGATATAGTCAGAGTCATCAGTGCAGCCCCGAGCTTGTTGGCCAGGAGTTTAGAGAACCATTTGAGGCCTACTTTGGACTATATTGTCGAACTGGTGCAATCCGGCGAGGATGCCGTTGCAGCCATCAAACGTTGTCCGAGGATGTTGTATGAGGATCCGGGAGTTCTACTCATTCCGAAAATTGCAACCTTGAAGGAAAATGGAGTGCCTCCAGCAAACATCGGGCACTTGGTTCTGTACCATGGGCCGATATTCCTGGCTTCGCCTGAACAGTTCGCCGAGGCTGTGAATAGGGTTAAGGCGTTTGGTTTTGAGCCTTCGAAAGTGGGTTTCGTCACGGCTTTGCATGTAATTAGGGGCTTGAGCGAGCCATCGTGGCAGAGGAAGATCGGTGTGTATGGCAAGTGGGGTTGGTCCGAGGAGGAGGTTGCTTTGGCTTTTAGGAGGCATCCGTGGTGTATGGCGGTGTCGGAGAGCAAAATTACGGAAGTGATGAACTTCTTTGTCAATGAGATGGGGATTGATTCTTTGCATATTGCGCCGCGTCCCGTGGTGATCTCACTGAGCTTACGGAAGCGAATTATTCCTAGGTGTTCAGTGTTTCGAGTCCTATTGTCTAAGGGCTTGGTCCATACCCATAGCTTGGCTACATCCTTGATAGTTCCGGAGAGTAGGTTTATAAAGGAATTCGTGACCTGTTACTTGAGAAAAGCTCCCCAGTTGTTGGATCTTTATAAGGAGAAGATGGGTCTTGCAAGCTAGTTCTGAGCTTTATGCCCTTGTTTGGGCTAATATATGATGCCTATGAAAGCAAAGGAGATCATACACCTGCTGTTTTGGTCTATGTTTGATAATTGGCGATGCTGAGTTTTGTGTTACTTACCTTCTCTGTTTCATCCCTAAAGTTCTCCATGTCTAGCTGTGTTCTATTATAACCTGCTCTGTTTTTTCATTGGGAAAGTGTGCTCGCTCATGAAGAAAGCTTTGCTCTTAATTGAAACTAAAGTAATTCTCTGCAGCTTGTTGAGCGTGTAGTCCGAATTTACCTCAGTTTAACCTAAACTTAAGACTTCACTATTTATTTCTTTCTATTACCGAGGTTACCTGGTGCCATGCTTATTGATCTTCATGAAAGACCAGTTTTCTTTATATTAATTCTCTGAGTAGACTTTGCTAATTTGTGCAATTCCAACTCTTTGGGGCGATAGCTTCTCTTATTTTACCTCCAGATAAAAACATGTATGTATAGTAAGTTTGCGGTTGTTCTCAGCTTCATGATAGGGTTCCCATCTGAATGCTTATCAAAATTGCTCTAATTTGTACTGTCACTGCTTCCGTCATTTGATTTATGGATCTTGGGCTTATGACATGGTCTCATATGAGCTGAGTTTCTATTCTGTATTACGGCTTGATTCGGGGTTTGATGATGCTGTGTATTGATCCTGTTTTATGCGAGTCTATTGCTGTGTTAAGAGGCTAACAGAGCAGAAGTCAATTCTTGAAATTGCTGCATCTGCTTCATCTATCTCGTCTAAATTGATTTTCCAAGCTGTTGATTGAGCTTTTGCAGAAAGTTATTAGCTATTTATTGTTGCTACTCTAATGAGAATGCAAAGTGTCTGGAAGATTCACTGAGTTGTAAATGGATAGGTGACCTGCTTTTCTGCAAGCTTTCCCACTATTGATCGCCAGAGTGGCTAACCTCATTTGATTCATGTGATTATATATCTTTTCTAGCTCAGACTGCCGGGGATCGCAGAGTTGCAACCCAACAAGAAGTGATGTTAATGCAGAACATCCATGTGTTCTTCTGTTTCTTCTTTGACTTCAGTGGCCCATTGAACTCCCTCGTGGCATCCACAACTTTTGACATGAGAGAGCATCTTGCATTTAACAGGCGAGCTTCAACACTTGCATGCATCACGCAGGTTGCGGGTTGCGACTGTCTGGTGAGTTTCGGTTTCGATGTTTTATCGAAAGTGTTTCGTCACTTGCAAGAGTCATTTGTTTTGATGAAGTAGCCTGCCGTGAGAAAGTGGCTTTTATTTTAACATTAATGGGTAAAATTTCTGCGTTGCCTTTTAGATTAATATGAAGTGATCGCTCCTCTCTCCTCCTTGGAGAATAGGAGAATTAATTTTTGCTCGCTTAGTTCTTGACAGATATGGTCTATCTACAATAACCATCGGCATGTCTCGCCGTGCCTTCAATTTTTCTGAGGAGACTTGGCGTATTGTTAACCGACTTGGTTGCGGTCTGTGAACTTATTTTTAGGTGAATAGCTATGGTCTACGAATCATGTTCCTTGAACAAGTCCTTGGAACGGTTTGAACAAATTGAAAGTTCGGGACCATATTGAATATTAGGCTAAAATTAAGAGATTATATTGAACAAATTAAAAGTTTAGGGACTAAATTGTACATTGGGCCAAAGTTTAGGGACTATTTTTGTTATTATCTCTATTTTGAGAGGTGTTGTCAGAGTAATGATCTTCATGGGCAGAAACGAGTGAGTTTTAATATGGTTACTCCGACACTTAAGTTTTGAAGATTATTAACTCATAAATCTATCTGAATGATCCGACCAACCTAATCATTTGTGAGAAACATCGTATGTTCTAACTTCTAACTCGAGTAACAGCCACTTCCATGATTTGTCACCTTAGGTACCCAAAGGCCCCGAAATTAGATTTTATAACTTATTTTCAAAGGCATTAGAACATAACTTTTATCAGCCTGAGGTTACCCAAAGGCCACAAACTGTTGAGTTTGTCGCGCATCGCCTTAGGGACGATCAAGGTCAACAACAAATCGTGACGTTTCTCGTTTTAGGGTATGACAAAATCAGAGTTTCGTCGCCTTGAGTTTTGAACCTACAGCAACAAATATGAAATTTGGTCCCCTTAGGTGATATATAAGGTGATAAAATCACATTTGTCGCCTTAAATTTGGCTCCAAGCAACAAAATTCAAACGTTACCGCTAGCGAGGAGGGAAAATTTCGAATTTATGGCTGCAAAAAGAAAATCTCATCCCTTTAGAGTAGAATTAAAGAGACAAAATCATTTTTTTCATGATTTAATGCGACAAAATAAGTGTTTCGTTACTTTTAAATATAATATAAGGGTACAAATTTATGAATTTGTCACTTTAGGTAAAGGCAATGGAATAAACACCATGTTCACCACAAAATTTGGGTCTAAGTTTAACCAAAACTTTCAGGCTTTTTTGTTTTTTTTTGGCTTTTTTTTTAAAGTATCTTAAGATAAGGTCTAACCCAGAGATTTGTATAGTACCCCTCCCAATTGAAGTTAAGTTTGGGCACTGAATTTTCACATGAACTTTCAAACTCTTGACTGGGCATCATAGAAGCTCTCTGATATGTTGATCTCCATTGTTTGATGTTGTTGACACTTAAATTTTGACGACCCGTTAGTCATTTATCGCATTAAAAATTATGGGTTAATTTTATCCCTGAAAAAAAAAATTACATAGCATATAGTTTTAGGTGCATTTATTTTTAATTTACATTTTTTGCATTTAGCATTGGATCCGAGCATACGATAGGATTTTTCACATATTAGGATATATACCGATGGGTATATTCTTGGGTAGAAAAGAAATTTTTGGATGGAATATTTGAAAAATACAAAAGAAATATGGGGTGTAAGGATATAAATTATACAAAATTGGAAGTGAAAAAAGCACTTGGAATATTGTGCGTGAGTGTGCAAAGATATATTAATGGGATTATGCACAAGCAAAATTGGAAGTGAAATATTTCATCAAAAATTTAATTCTTCTTTTATATAATGTGTTGTGAGCGTACGACAAAGGGGGGGTCACACATATCGATACACATGGCCGTACGTAGAGGGAGGCTGCTCTCGAGTTCTAGGTCGAAAAAGAACACACAAAGAAGGAAAAGAAAAAAAGTTCTTTCGTGTGCGGTGGCTCTTCATTCGTGCCTTTGAAAAAGTCAACACAAAAAGTGGGGTTTCGAATGTGTGCAGAGAGGAGACAGGAGGAGAGAGAGAATTAAAAAAAGGGGGAAGTAGAACCCTGTTCTTCTTCCCTGGTGGGGCTCGACTACCGCCTGCCGTGCTTCGCCTTTTGCCCGCCGGAAGCCGCACTCGCCGTTCGCGTCTGCTTGTTGCACGCCCCAGCACCGGTAGCTGCCCCGCCGGACGCTGCATCGCCGTTCCGCCACCCAACTCCGCTTCTGGTCCACGACCCAGCAGATCCCGCCTCCGCCTACGAATCCGCTCGGAGCCGCCGTCGCGCTCACTCTCTGCAAGCCGCGAACCAGCAGATCCCGAGTCGGTTCGCCGTGTCGCCGCTGCTGCTCGCGACCCCTCTCGCCGAGCCCCCTGCTGCTGGGTCCTCTCCTGCTCCCGCTCCGATTGACCCGCGACGCCCTTGGACGCTGAGCTTCTTCACGCCCAGTCGACGCCGAGACCCATCTGCTCCCGCGGCTCCGTCAGTCGACGCCGTGACTCGTCTGCTCCCGCGGCCCCGCCAGTCGACGCCGCGACCCGACGACCCGCGATCCGCGCTCCAGCTGCGTCGGCCCTGCGAAACTGCTGCTGCCTCGCCAATCCGCTCCACCAACCCGACGAAGCTCGTCGCGACGCTCGCCCCTCCACCGACGCCACCACCTGATCAGACGCGCCGGAACTGCAGCCCGGAGTCGTCGCGCGCCGCCACTCCGCCTGAGCGCCGTCCCCTGTCCACGTCTTGCCCTGCCTCAACCCAACGTCGCTACTCCCTCCGCAACAGCCCGAACCAGTCACTAAATTTTCTTCCCTGCAGCTCCGAATTGCCGGACCTCGCCGGAGCTCCGCACCTCCGCGACCTCCGATCGACGGTGATGCCACCGCCACAGCCGCCGCCCCTCACCGGAGCCGGTGACCAGCCGCACGAGCACAAGCCCTGTTTTGGAAAGAAAAACAAAACCAAAAGGGGAAAATCAATTAGGTAGTTTTTTCTTTTTTTATTTACTTTATTCTTTTTTTTAATGTTATTTTCATTTATTTACTTTTTTTAGTAGAATTATTCCTGAATATATGATAGATTCCAACATGAAAGAGCTCCTCAAATTAGGGATTGACGGTCCGATTTTTCTCGAAATCCGACTCACAATCTTTTCGCAAAATCGCCAATTCGATCTCACGCCCGAGATTCGATTCACGATTTATTTTAAAATTAGCCAACCCGATCTCATATGCGAGATATGGTTCGTCAATTTTTGGATATCAATCTTATCTTGTTTAATCTGCTATTGTGGTGTTTGAATTGATTTTATTTTAGTAAAAGGAAAAAAAAATCCAAAAAATTCTGCATTAGGATTAGGTTTGTTTTTTTTTTATTATCTTGCATATTTAGAATAGAGATTGCATTTTGAATTATGAAAAAAAGAAAACAAAAAAGAAAGTGCATTCATTTAGGATGTTAGTTTTTGTTGCATGTTTAATTTTAATTTCGAATTTCATAAAAGAAAAAAAAAAGAAAAAAATTAGAATTAAGGCATTCTTTGCACATTATGGCATATTAGAATAAATTGCATGTTTTATTTTAAGTTTAGATTGATTTTTATATCTTAGGTTAGAGCTTGCTAGGTTAAGATGATATCTTAATTTAAATTAGGATTTAGTCTGATATGATCCTTAATATAAGCTTGATAGAATCTTAATCTAGATAGTTATGTTTTGCATTTTCCTTAATTTCGAATTTCATGAAAAAATAAAATTTGTCTTAGGATAAATTAGTTGCAATTTCTAGGATAGATTGCATTTTTTTAGAATAGAAAAATCATGTGCACGTCATATAGAATTAGGCCCATGAAATGCTTATCATTTACAGATTGTTATTAGATCCATTTAATTAGAAATTGCATGTCATTAGAATTAGGTCATTTAGTTATATCGCATTGTATATTGCATGATTTTCATTAAATAAGTGAAAACAAAAAAAGAAATTGTGTGTTAATTAGATTTCAAACCTAAGATTGTTGATGTGAATTCTGATCTAACATTACAGATGCTTTCGTTGCTATGAGGTAAGCTTTGCAATTTATTCATTACTTTATCTGGGTGTTAAATTGGTGGTTTGCGCACCCGCATGATCACCTCACATGTTAGGGAAATAGATTTAAAATCAATCCAAACTGTCTGCAAAAACATTTTTGAAAAATAAAAAGAAATGGTACCGAAAGGACATTAGAGAAATCTAGTGTAACTAAGTCCCCGTACCCTTAGTCTCTGGTTCGTAGGAGTAGAATAATTCTCTCATTATTTTACTTAGGTATCTAATCGACCTACCATAAACTGATTAGTGGCGACTCCTAGATAAAATCCATCTGTATGTTAAAAACTTGAACATTAAGTCGCGAATTGGTATGTGTTTGGGAGAGCTCGAGCTAAGTCTAGGCTTAACAATCCATTAGCCAAACCCTAGGTGATGCTCCCGAAAAATTATGTCGCGACAGATGTGCAAAAGATAGTTATGAGCATGAAAATATCTTAGACCGAGCATTAGCACTGGAAATCCTAGAAAGCTGTCGGCTCGCCGATGTAGTCCTATACCGTTTGTCAATAGCCCACGTGACAAAGGTTCTTATACTATGTACCCTATGCACTTCCTCAAAATTTTTATTTTTTTCAAGAACAATGCTTCCCCCTTGCAATCTATGTTCCCATAATCAATTGTCCGGGTGAAGCATTCCACATCACGAGGCAGAGAAAGTGACTTTACGTATTCACTACATCTTCCTCCAAATATATATTAGCATTCCATTCTAGATATAAAAATCCTAGATCTCGTGAATTTTGTAATCATTTTATAGCTGGATAGGGAGACCCAAAGACAGGAAGACAGTGTCCTATTTTAATGGAGGATATGTCATGGGACAGTTGTTCACCTGAGTAGATAATGATCGCAATTGATATAATTGAGTATGAACAAAAAGAAAAAGAGAAGATTGAAAGATCAGAATCTCCAATAGCAACCAGTCAAAACCGTTGTAAACAGGATAACACGGGACCACAGGTTGCACTATAAACACAGATTAGGTCAAGGCATTATGATTGAAAGATCATAATCTCCATTGTCTGCTGAAATGAAGAGACAAGATAAGGTTTAACCCAGAGATTTGTACAGTACCCCTCCCAATTCGCGGTCGTCATTGTTCATATCGTCGGCACTTCTAGGAGAAGCCCACTCAGCGCTCAGCCGAACATAGCAGCAACTATCACCAGAGAAAACTAGAGCATTACAGTGGCAATTTACCATTCAGAAAGCTAGGTCATGCGAGAGAGAGGACTGAGCACACAACGTGTACTATAATTAGTAAAAGCAATGCCACCGCGGCAATAACCAAGATGATGACCCACGGGTTACTGCAGTAATCACGCTTGAGGGTCGCCTTCCACTTGTTGTAAGGCCTTTGGCAATGCTCGACGAGCTTGTTGCTGAGGTTGTGGAAGTAGTATTCAGATCTCAACATGCTAGTTTCCTTGCAGAAGGCGTTGATTAGGTCCGTGAGAGCTTCTTTATTGCTGAGCCAGTTCTCGATGATTCCTTTGTCCATCAGCAACTCTGTGTCGGCTAGGGTATCGACCAGTTGACCCATGAACACCAAGTAGCTGATCAGATTCCTGGTACTTGCATATTTGTAGTAACATTGCTCGAAGGCAATAAGGTTCCGAAAAAGGGATTCCGTCCCGTCATCAAGAACCAGACGCGGGATTTTGAGCTCTCTGTCCTCGAATTTGATGTCGAACAAGCACTTGCTCTCACCTGAGAACATTGTTAATAAGAGGGAATAAACGGAGAACGAAACAGAATCAACTAGATATTTAAATTTAGAAAACAAAATCACACAGGTCAACTCTCGCCTCTTCTCAACTTCACTCCGGCTGCCACCAGCTCTGTCGCCCTCGGGCTGAACTTGATAGGTTCATTTCCCATATGTGGCGCCGCATTCATCGATGGCAAGAATGAGAACCTGGGTGCATCGACGATGTGCTTCACCTCTGTCAGCTTGTGCGCCTCCGGCGACTCCTTCGGCAACTCCTCCGGCAACTCTTCCACCTGCGTATGCTGAGAGAAGAACTTGTACATGAGTTCAAGCAAAGCAACGTCGGCCGGTACCAATTTTCCCCACTAAAGGCCTTTTCGAACAGCCTCCCGATGACAAAAAACGGGATCTGGTTCTCCAGCAGTGTCATGTCGCGGCAGACATCCTTCAAGATCCACGGCCTGCCGAAGATCCGATCGCTGGGCAGCCTCGTCCTAGGGAACCGGGACATCTGGAAGATCTGGATCACGAAGATACCGTCGAGGAGCATCATCTCGGTGAATTCGTTGGAGTTGAGCTCGATCTTCTTATCGTAGCAGCTCCGGGCGTCCTTTTCACGGGACTTGACTATCTGGATGCACTCCTCGAGGCGGACGACCTCCTCGCGGCGGAAGTGGACGACCTCCTTGGAGTAGAGGCGGTCGAGCTCCTCGAGGTCCCGGACGATCTGGTCGTCCCATAGCCGGTCAATGAGGCGGGAGGGGACGCCGCCCTAGTCGTCCTCGGGCGGGACGACCTCCTTGAGGCGGAGGCGGCCGACCTCCTTGACATGGAGGGGTTCGACCTGGTCGTCCTTTAAGACCTGGTCGTCCTCGAGCCGGACGAGCCCCTTGAGGCGGAGGCGGTCGACCTCCTTGAGGTGGAGGGGTTCGAACTCGAGGCGGTCAAACTCCTCGAGGCGGCGGTCGACCTCCTCGAGGCGGCCGACCTCCTCATTGAGGTCATGGGCCTTGAGGAAAGTCCGCAAGTACAACAGCTTGTGATCTTCCATGGGCTCGAGGCTTTTCAACTGACGGTGATAAGGTTCGATCGCGATCGTGTGGGGAGTGTAGGCCTCTTCGTTGCTTCGCCGGAGCCTCTCCGGAACGGTGAAGATGCAACAATCGGATGGCAGTGGTAGTCCCGTAAGTCTCTTGCATATTGAAATTGCGACTGAATGGAGATCACGGACATTTGCAGATGTTCCAGCTCCAGCCATCTCTTTTTTTCCCTGCTCAGTCAAAATCAAGAGTGAAGTTTCAGCAAAATCCTGTCCAAGAAATCCTTGCTCTTGCTCGCGTGTACACATCCCACCAATCTCGTAAATCGGCTTGGAAGAGAAAATGGCATCGACGCTGCTTTTCTTGGTTGGGTGATGTCTCATTTGGGAGTTCTAGTGGATATGAATGTTTTTTTGCCACTTTAGGATTGGCTTATAGGATGGGGAAATGACTAGCTTTTTGTGAGGAGGTGAGGGAGGTGATGTAGGTGGTAAAGTTGGTAGAACATGAGGTGATGATGTTTATGCTAGTGGTGGAGATGAAGCATAAGAAACCACCTGCAGAGCAGCAGCGTCGATGCCATTTTCTCTTCCAGGCCGGTTTACGAAATTGGTGGGATGTGTACACGCAGAGCAAGAGCAGTAGATTTCTTGGATAGGATTTTGCTGAAACTTCGCTCTTGATTTTGACTGAGCAGGGAAAAAAAGAGATGGCTGGAGCTGGAACATCTGCAAATGTCCGTGATCTCCATTCAGTCGCAATTTCAATATGTGAGAGACTTACGGGACTACCACTGCCATCTGATTGTTGCGTCTTCACCGTTCCGGAGAGGCTCCGGCGAAGCAACGAAGAGGCTTACACTCCTCGTGCGGTCGCGATTGGACCTTATCACCGTCAGTTGAAAAGCCTCGAGCCCATGGAAGATCACAAGCTGCTGTACTTACAGACTTTCCTCAAGGCCCGCGACCTCAATGAGGAGGTTGGCCGCCTCGAGGAGGTCGACCGCTGCCTCGAGGAGTTGGAGTTCGACCCCCTCGAGGAGTTCGACCACCTCGAGTTCGAACCCCTCCACCTCAAGGAGGTCGACCGCCTCCGCCTCAAGGAGCTCGTCCAACTCAAGGACGACCAGGTCGAACCCCTCCAGGTCAAGGAGGTCGGCCACCTCCGCCTCAAGGAGGTCGTCCCGCCCGAGGACGACTAGGGCGTCCTCCCCTCCCTCCTCATCGACCGACTACGGGACGACCAGATCGTCCGGGACCTCGAGGAGCTCGACCGCCTCTACTCTAAGGAGGTCAAACTCCTCCCCCACGAGGAGGTCATCCGCCTCGAGGAGTGCATCCAGATAGTCAAGTCCTGTGAGAAGGACGCTTGGAGCTGCTACGATAAGAAGATCGAGCTCAACTCCAACGAATTCACCGAGATGATGCTCCTCGATGGCATCTTCGTGATCCAGATCTTCCAGATGTCCCGGTTCCTTAGGACGAGGCTGCCTAGCGACCGGATCTTCGACAGGCCGTAGATCTTGAAGGATGTCTGCCGCTACATGACACTGTTGGAGAACCAGATCCCGTTTTTTGTCATCAGGAGGCTGTTCGAAAAGGCCTTTAGTGGGGAAAATTGGTACCGGCCGACGATGTTGCTTGAACTCATGTACAAGTTCTTCTCTCAGCATACGCAGGTGGAGGAGTTGCCGGAGGCGTGCAGGCTGACAGAGGTGAAGCACATCGTC
The DNA here is from genome assembly GCA_014182365.1 of Eucalyptus tenuipes. Taxonomy (NCBI): domain Eukaryota; kingdom Viridiplantae; phylum Streptophyta; class Magnoliopsida; order Myrtales; family Myrtaceae; genus Eucalyptus; species Eucalyptus tenuipes. Next base: position 20,586,587 of record CM024538.1, on the reverse strand, counting down.
GATGCACTCAGGCTCTCATTCTTGCCATCGATGAATGCGGCGCCACATAGGGGAAATGAACCTATCAAGTTTAGCCCGAGGGCGACAGAGCTGGTGGCGGCCGGAGTGAAGCTGAGAAGAGGCGAGAGTTGACTGTGTAATTTTGTTTTCTAAATTTAAATATCTAGTTGATTATGTTTCATTCTCCGTTTATTCCCTCTTATTAACAATGTTCTCAAGTGAGAGCAAGTGCTTGTTCGACATCAAATTTGAGGACGGAGAGCTCAAAATCCCGCGTCTGGTTCTTGACGACGGGACGGAATCCCTTTTTCGGAACCTTATTGCCTTCGAGCAATGTTACTACAAATATGCAAGTAACAGGAATCTGATCAGCTACTTGGTGTTCATGGATCAACTGGTCGATACCCCAACCGACACAGAGTTGCTGATGGACAAGGGAATCATTGAGAACTGGCTCAGCAATAAAGAAGCTCCCACGGACCTAATCAACGCCTTCTACAAGGAAACTAGCATGTTGAGATCTGACTACTACTTCCACAGCCTCAGCAATGAGCTCGTCGAGCATTGCCAAAGGGCTTACAACAAGTGGAAGGCGATGCTCAAGCGCGATTACTGCAGGAACCCGTGGGTCATCATCTCGGTTATCGCCACGGTGGCGTTGCTTTTACTGACTGTAGTACATGCTTTGTGCTCAGTCCTCTCTCTCGCATGACCTAGCTTTTTTTTTTTTTTTTTTTTTGAACAGACAAGCAAAATATTATTACTAGGTACCGGTCTTAGCAAATACAGTAGAAGCATCACCACATAGTAAATCCAAAAGAGCAGACGGGGGTTGGTAAACCCAATTTGTAGGAAGGCACCCCAATCGATGGGCTTTTGCTAGCTAGTTGGCCACCTTGTTTGTACTTCGACTACAATGGGATAAAACGAGGCCCGAGTTCTCTCTCGCATGACCTAGTTTTCTGAATGGTAAATTGCCACTGTAATGCTCTAGTTTTCTTTGGTGATAGTGGCTGCTGTGTTCGGCTGAGCGCTGAGTGGGCTTCTCCTAGAAGTGCCGACGACCGCGAATTGGGAGGGATATTGTACAAATCTCTGGGTTAGACCTTATCTTGTCTCTTCATTTCAGCAGACAACTTTTTGCTGGCCCTTTTCTAAAGTTTGTCGCACAATTTGTCATCTCTTTTCACCACATCAAGCGCTTAATGTGGAATAAGACATCTGCGTAAGGATGCTCACGGAAGCCCAGTTGTGGTACCAAACATGCCATATTTCACCCCGGAAGAAAAAAAGGACACTTTTTCATTAATTCACGAATCAATGCTGCTAAATGTGGCCCGGCTGGAGAAAACATCAGTTCAAGCACATATCTCGCCAATAGATCTTGTTCGGTAAGAGACAGTCGTAATGAAGGTGTCACAACAACGCCAAAAGAAGTTGATCCTTCTCTATGACACAAAGTGATATAAAGTTGTTTGGGACAATTGGTCACTTAGATTCATATAAGGCGAGCAAAATTTCGAGATTGGAGGATTTTTGCACTAATGACACTGCTTCCCCTTGATACAAGTCTCCAGCGTTTTCGTTTTCTTCAACATCAATGGTCCTCGACCTTCTTCAGACCCTTCATGTCTGTCGTTTCCACCCTGCACAAGCAAGCCAAAAGAAAGATTATGAGAATCTGGAGAAATGCAGATCCAGATGAAGGGAGATTGCTTGCAGCAGCAGCACCTAGCCTGTGTAGAATGTGTATGGCAACTAGCACTACCATAAGCAAAGACATCAAAAGCAAAGAAACTAGGAAAGGATAATGAAGAGAAATAAAGCGATTGATGCCTGCCCAAACAAAGATTCATAGGATTAAAAAGATGGGGGAAACAGGGAGGCCAAGGGCCAGACAAACAAGAAAGAGTTGTCAAAAGGAATTGCTTTTACCTCCCTAAGAGAAGAGAAATGCAGGTTCATTTAAATGAGTCAAAAGCAAAGTTAAGCAACCTTGCTAGCAAATATACGCAGGACAAGTTGCTATTTAGGCAAACATGGTAACTAAGGCCCGTTTAATAAACCTAATTACGTATTGAATGAAAATTCATCGGAGATTAAACATGTTTGGTAACCTTACTTAGTTTTGACTTAATAGACTCAACTAAGCCAAAAAAATCCATTAATGTGGTAACCAAGAGAGGGCTTACTTAATTCATTCAATAGCAAAAGTAATCAATGACAACTAAAATCTTGCCAAATTTATAGCTAAATCCTACCAATGATTGTAATTGTTACATCTTTGGTGAGAAATTAACAAACTTTACCTATTATTTTTCAATTATCATCAAACAACTTTTTATTTTTATTTTCAGCAATTAAGATTTCCCACACTTAAAATTCAGTACTTAATTTTTATCAAAAGCCTCAAGAGACATCCCAGTTCAATCTTTCTCCAATTCCACCAAGCATAAACATACATTATGCCAGTCCTCAGGCTTTTCATAGATCATTCCCTACATTTTTTTTAAGCCATGTGCATATTCAGCTACAACCTAATACAATCTAATCCATTCCAAATGCAATGCAAGATTCCCTTTCATCCAGCTTAAGCGCCTATGACCCCATTTTGCCTGACTTGTCGTACATGATTGTTCTACAGGTCAATTTGCTTCAACTATAGTTAATAATGCTCCGTTCTTTCTTTTCCTCATGAACTTCTAGCTATTGTTCCCCCCTTTTTAAAGTCACAATATCTATTAATCTTGCCAATTTGCTAAAAGGGATGGCAATATCTATTACTTTTCGCAATATATATCTTAATCTTTACTTGCTCTGCCCTGCCCTATCCCCTACCGCTCACTATGCTTATGTTCATGATATTCCAGCAAACTATCTTACTAACGACTATTTAAATAAATAAACTACAAAACTATCATGTTAGTGGGATTGGGTAGTATTTCACCCAACAAGCAGCCAACACAATTTACAAAACCAATATGAAGGCCAGAAACTAATGCTAGCCAGTAACCATCTCTCTTTTGTCGAACTTCCTTTTTCCAGTTCGGTGTTTATCTATTTTGTTCCTTTCCTTTTGACTCTGATTGTAGCACCAAATACAGGTGATTAGTAATCTACAGATAGGGAGAACGTACGTGGTTCCATGCATCGCAATCTTCTGCACTTTTGTGATGTCAGAACCAGACTGATTGTCTTCAATAAAGATTGTCAAGCTGAAACACATTTAAAAAGAGAAATTTGGTGAAAAAGTGCAAATCATGAAAGGAGAGTAATATTAGGATAATCAACAATTAACTACCTGCGAACATTTTGAAATTTCACATACTTCAAGACAACCGGCTTTCCCTACACAAAAAATGGCAAGAAAACAAACATTAACAATCATTATTCTCACCATCAAAGATCGATGCATCTTCCAGTTATCTTAAGTGCAAAACCTCAGGGAAGGATAAGTCAAATGACCAGCAAAAGCAGGAACTCTACCTTAAGATTATCTTCTGATAAAACTACTGTGTCGCTTGGAGGGAAATCATTGACATTACTGCCATATTCATTGTCAGAAAGAGGAACAATAAGATTCTTCCTTCATCAACGTATATTAAATCAACGCAATCATCAGGCTATCTCACCTAAACCCCATGTGTTCTCTGTTAGAAAACAGCTTCACTGTCTTAGGACCTACATAAAAACTCCCTCAGTAAAATTCTCAAAAGTGTGTAATTCTACATGCTCAATATAAGAACTAGGGAAAGATAGCCACTATGATCATTATACCTTCCTCTTCAGGCCCTTTTACGACAAGAGCATATAATTTCACTACTTGGGTGAAAGGTATATAAATCAAAAGCTGTTCATCTGCATCACTCTCTAAAAGCAAACCATCATCTTCTCTGTAACCCTATTCCAAGGAAAAATAATGCCCTGTGAAAATCATGCTCATAACTATCTTTTGCACATCAAACAATGGAGATCAACGTATCAGAGAGCTTCTATGATGCCCAGTCAAGAGTTTGAAAGTTCATGTGAAAATTCAGTGCCCAAACTTAACTTCAAAGTTCGTAAAAGACAACAGTCTCCAGACATCAGCAAAGGTATAAACATAAATGGTATTCGAAAGGACCAGAGTTTTGCAATTTTTGAACCCGGCAAATTGTGTTCTTCAATGTAACCTCTAATTTTCCACATATGAAGCACTGTCTCAGTCCTAATCTCTAACTGCCTGATGCGCAAAGTAAAATTAGCTATTTTTAAACTTAGAACCTCCTTGTAGATAGATATAACTTGGTGCTATAGGTTTGACACAGACATCAACTAAGACAAGAATGACCAATGATATAACATCGAGAAGATTTGTAAACTCATGCATAAAAGAAACAGTTTTCTATGAAAGAAAACATATTAAATTTCGTCAAGGATGAAAAGTACGGAGAGGCATCTTATACCAATCTGACAAGACCTTGCAACTACATGAAGCAAGCCTAGTGGTTTCAAGAATAAGGAAAACAATGCCTAGTCCCTAAAGTTTATCCAGTTTTGCATTTAAGCCCCTAAAGCTAAATTGTTGACATTTTTAGTTCTTAAGCATTCGCTTTAAATTGACTGGTTGCTCCCTCCATCTCATGTAATGAAAATATTTATAATGAAGCTGAAGAAATCTGACAAGACTAAGCTATATAATTATGATCTGGCTCTCTAACCGAGGATTCTTTTGATAAAATGATAAAAAAAAAAAAAAATGCACCACATCATCCAAAATGAGGTTGAGAGACCAATAGATTACATTCCTAGTGGCTCCACCAAAAACGAGTATGTCCAGGTTCAAACATTGACTAATTTTAAACTTCAAAGACTAAAAATGAAAAGCTTTTTTTCCTAAGTGCGATGGCCAAACATTAAGGATCATCAGTTGATTTCTGCTATATTCCCTTTAATTTGCAATCTTCACAAATGGAGAATCGATTGTTTTCCTCTACCATTATGTACCAACGAAACACAGAAAGCAATTGGAAGCCCCAACCAGGAGTGATAGGACAAGGGCATTGACCTAACTGCTCCAATTATCGCTTCTACATAATTTTGTCCATTTTAAAAAAAAACAGGAAACATATCGATCCCAATTTGACAGAGGCAAAGACGGACCACCTAAGGGGGGACCTCAAGGCCATCACCCTCGTCCCGTCGGCCAGGCAGTGTAATTTTCTTCGGTAATCACCTCGTATAGTACATGAAATCTAATCACAGAATTCATGGGTTTTGTTTCCCCCACCCCAAGTTAAGATTTTGCAAAGTTCCCAGGTCTCGAAATCGCGCCACCCTAATCAAAGTCAGCTCTGCCCCGCCGCAACTACTTCGAGGGCCCGGAAATTCACGCCTCCAGAAACGCCCAACCACAAACTCAATGCGAAACAAAACACCCCGTGAAGCTCGGCAACGACGCTGCTTTCGAATTTCCCATCCCATCGCAAGACAACAACGTAGAGGAGGAAGAGGAAGAAGAGGGGGGCGAAACCCCGAAGGAGTCACCTGCTTGAGGGCGTTGGGGAGGGAGTGGGCGGCGCTCTGGTTGAGGCACTCGACGCCGGACCAGTCAATGAAGTCCGACAGGTCAACCTGGGACAAACCCAATCGCCGGCAAAACAAAAAAACTTCCGACATCAGATCCTCCCCATCATCTTCAGCCGCACCCAGATAGAGAGAGAAAGCGTACGGGAGAAGGGTTCACCTGGTTTCTTTGGATTGCGCTGGCTGATTCTGCAGACATGGCGGGCGGATTCGTCGATCGGAGAGGTCGCGCAGGAATCGGAGCGCAGCGATTTCTGATGCTTCGAAGAGAGAGAGAAGAGAGAGAGAGAGAGAGATGCTTTGAAGAGAATTCGGGGGAAAAAGGGGGAATCTTTTGCGTGCGGGGCGACGGCGTCGTTTTGCGTGTTTAGCTCGTCCTCCTTGAGGAATTTCTGGGGTGCCCCCGGTTCCGTCGGATGTCTTTTATGATCCGGGCTTGCGGTATTTTTGTACTTAATTATGATGATGCGTCGCACGGTTGTGTGGTATGCCAGTTGTATTATAGGACAAAAATGTTGTGGTCTTAATTTGACAAGCTAGCTTGGCGAATCATGACGGATACCATCCTTGATTAGTGTTGATACGCGAGTTGAGTTTGTCGTGCTCATACCAGTTGACTCCGTGCTCGAAATGTAGGCTCGGACATAAAGAAGGTGAATGCGATGGCCGAGATTGGGCCATGACAATATTCTTGACCTATGAAGCTCAATTGATGGATGACAAGCTTATTAATCATTGAGATTATAACTATACAATTGACTTGTAAGACTTATCAATGGAATGTCTGATGAGTTCATTGATCAGTAATTTTCAATAGATGAAGTTTAAGTGGAGACATGACACGTACCGCAATTGAATGATTGGAAGTATGCACACAAGTTAAAGACTTAATCAAGGAGGATTAAATCGAGAGTGGTTACCAATCATCTCTAAAGTAATGGGCAAGTCAAGGTCGTATGAGATTCTTGTATAGGAGAATCAAAATGCATAAAGAGATGACCCATTTGAAAGTACGAGGATCAATCACGAAAGAACAGATGAACAAGTAATCACAAAAAAAAAATCACGAGAAGCACATCAAATTTTGAAGATTAGAAAGTAATTTGTAACATGTCTATTTAAATCAGATTTCGCCTGGAATTCGACTTTAATTTCGAATTTGATTAGGATTTCTAACTTTAGTGCTCATCTTAGATTATAAAAGCTTTCTAGCCATGTCCGGTAAGATTTTTTAACCTTCTTTATGCGCTGCAGTCATCTCCACGATGAAGTTCATGTTCAAACACAATCATCATAGAGCAAGCATGACATCTTTGATGCCATTTCTTTAATTATTTTCAATCTGTCGTCTACGCACATTTTACAAAATCCTTCAGGCTTCAGGGACGTTAGAATCCAATCACTTTAGATTTGTAGTCAAAATTTGACACTTCTGCTGGCCCACCGATCATTCTCGATTTGAGTTTCTTGTGATTACAACTGTGACAAAAATCTATGTAGCACTGTCTTTAGGGTTCAGAAGCCAACGCCTCCCAATAATTAAGAGTTGACTACCATTCCCAACCCACTAAAATCCCACAAAAGGCTAATGATAATATAATAGGGATGGAAGACCACCGTCTAAGGGTGCGTTTGGTAATGATTTTGTTTCTAAAAATAAATTCTGATAATAAATGATTATTTTTTATTCTCGTCTCTTAACCGATTATCGAGTAAAAGAACGCGTTTGGTAAATGTACGAAATTTTTATTTTGGAATAGAATTGCGTTTGGTATGGTATTCATTGATTCTGTTCCAAATCAATTTTATTTTAATTGTTAAACAATTTTTATAATTTTTATAATTTTTTTTTTCTTTTCTTTTTTTCTTTTTTTTTTTTTTTTTTTTTTTTTCCTTTTTTTTTTTTTCATTTTCATTTTTTTTTTTTCCTTTTTTCCTTTTTTTTTTTTTTTTTTTTCTTTTGCTCCAATTCTAATTCTTCTTCAAGCCGGCCCTCGAAGGTCGGCCCTCGGCAAGGCCGACCCTCGTTGGCTCGGCCTCGCCAAACCTCGCCCTAGCCTGGCGAGCCTCCAGCGAGCTCGCCGGACCGGTCATCGGCAATTAGCGGCGTCGGATGGCGGCGAGTGCGGTGGTGGCGGCGGAGGCGGCGGCGGCAAACCGCGGCGGGTGGCGACGATCGGGCGGGCGGCGGTCGCGGGATGGCAGTCGATGAAGAAGAAGAAAAGAGAAGAAGAAGAGTTTTGATTCTCAATTTTGTTCTCGTAACAATAATCAACTTTTTTTTTTTATTCTTGATTCTCGTCCCAAACCGATTGGGAACAAATTTGTTCCCGAGAACAAAAATTTTACCAAACGCGATTCTGTTCCGGCGATTCTGGGAACAAAAAATCAGAATCTGACACTGTTGGGATGGTTACTAAACAGGCCCTAAGTCTGCCGCCAAAAATGTGTAAGAAAATATGGCCTTTGATCTATTCACTCGATTCGTCTTTAGGAATTCAGGATAAAGCTTTTAAGTAAAGTAGACAAACATTTGAGGCCTCGAATGCTAGCATTGGGATTGAAAGTGCTAAACAGGTTTAACTCCTTGCCCAGATGAATCTACGTTGGAGCCATATGGTAAGAGAATCAAAAGAAAAAAAAAAAATCAAATCACTAACCATCTTGATCGACAAAACGAGACGGTAATAACGAGGATTCATGGAATTGTCGAAAGGATGATTGATCCCATGACTAATAAAATGGCCGAATGAGCAATTCAAGCCTTGGAACCAACCTTCGAAAGATAAGAATGTCCATAACTATTTCAGAACTAATGTCAGGAGACTCATTGCTGCCTTCAAAAGTAGAATAAATGAAAGAAAAATTGGTCGACATGGGCTTTCAGAGATAAACCCGAATGCTGCCGATGGGAACAATGGCCATTTCAATGAACAAGCTCCTGCTAGGATGGATCCCAACTAATAAACCCCTCATTAAAATGGTCAATCCATGGGATTGTGAACTTAGGTCCATGCATGTCATTTTTTTTCAAAAGGGTTATGATAAACTATTAATATTTCCATAGGATCTATTTTAGACTTTCAAAAGTATATCATACTATATTGTCACGAAAGGGATGTTGCGCTAAATTCACACCTAAATAAACCAAATAATAGTGACTCCATCACTATTAGAGTTTTTTACATTAATTGAAAGAAAAATTAATAAAAAAAACCTAAATCATATGTATGGAATGCAATCGAGTCTTAAACATTTCAATCAATCAATGCAAGTTAAATTCTATGCAATCCAGCCATAAATTAATTTCAGCAATTGTTTTTCCTCCAATAAGCTTTGATTACCCTATATTCACCACTTTGAGTAGATTTGTTAAAATATTTCTTGAAAATAAATAGACTAAAAGTCCTAAAACTTGTCAGGAAGTGTAATCGAGTTCTAAAATTTTCAAAAAGTATAATCAAGTATTAAAATTTGTTACAAAACTGCAATCAAATATTGAAACTTTCAAAATATGCAATTAACGAAAGGACTTGATGAAATTAATTTGATAAGTTTTAAAATTTCGTTGCACTTTTTGAAAAGTTATAGGATTTAATTGCACTTTGTGATAAGTTTTATGACTTAATCATACTTTTCTAAAATTTTAAGACCTAATTATACTTTTGTGACAAATTTTATGATTTTCAATACACTTATCCTTTAAAAAAACTATAATCAAAGCTTAATGTAGCCAATCTTTGAGTGACTTGTTAATAATTTTTGGTATTGTTCATCGAAAACGCGGCATTGCAAATTTTGAGAAAAAGAAAATTAGGATTTGATCATACATAATGAACAATTTAAAATTCCATTACACATCATACATAAATTTTTGGATCCTATTCATATTCAAGAAAAAAAAAATAAAGCCAAAAAAGGCATCTCCTTTGACATATCCCAAACGGCAGAAGAAAGAACAAAACACGAGGATGAGCAGCGGCAAAAGACCAGCCTCCCATTCTTCACTCTCTCTCTCTATATCTTCTGTTTCTCTCTCCTCGCCATGGCCATCGCCGCCGCTGCCACCAGCACCGCCACCTCCGCCGCCGCCGCATTATCCTCCCTCTCCTCCTCCTCCTCCCACTCCCGCCTCCTCCTGCGCACCCCGAGGGCCCTCACCCCGCGCGCCCCCCGCCGGCCGCGGCCCTTCTCCGTCAAGGCCCTCGCCGCCCCGGCCCTCACCCAGGACGACCTCAAGAAGCTCGCCGCCGACAAGGCCGTCGAGTACGTGCGCAGCGGCATGGTCCTCGGCCTCGGCACGGGCTCCACCGCCGCCTTCGTCGTCGCCAAGCTGGGCGAGCTGCTCAAGGCCGGCCAGCTGAAGGACATCGTCGGGGTCCCGACGTCGAAGCGCACGGAGGAGCAGGCGCGTGGGCTGGGGATCCCGCTCTCCATCCTCGACGACCACCCCCGGATCGACCTGGCGATCGACGGCGCCGACGAGGTCGACCCGGACCTGAACCTGGTGAAGGGGCGGGGCGGCGCGCTGCTGCGGGAGAAGATGGTGGAGGCCGCGAGCAAGGAGTTCGTGGTGGTAGCCGACGAGACCAAGCTCGTCGACGGGTTGGGCGGGAGTGGCCTGGCCATGCCGGTCGAGGTCGTGCAGTTCTGTTGGAAGTACAATCTGGTAAATGTCAATCTGTTTCGAATCCAGGGCAAGTGCTTCCGAATGGGGCGAAAAAGGCGGATTTTTTTTTTTTTTTGTAATTATGAAATTTTGCGTTAGGAGTGAAAAAAAATTGCTTTGTGGATTTAAGATGAGTGTAGCAGAGCGGACTGTTCGATCATGAAATGGGGTTGTTAGATGGATGGAGGTAACAGGAAATCTTTGTTCCTTGACCGGTTAGATAATCGTTGTGGTTAGCGGAGTTAAAGATGAGTGTCGCAGTATTCGAATTGTGGGTTCGGTTCTTAGATGGGATTGGATGTGTTCTATCGGTTGACTGGAGACAATTCACCTTGTTTCGAAGAAAATGTCTTGGAAAGAACTTGAAAATCGGCTTTGCATTTTGTTTTTCAGTCAGCAGTTATGCGAAGGTGTGACTGGAAGGCTTTGGTTACCTGTAAAATTCAAGACATGAAGCCAGAGCCTTTTAAGTACTCTTGAACATTGTTGAATAGAAACTCTGCATTAGTTGTAGTTTAGAGGACAATGCATTTGCAGTACATGGTAGTCATTTTGTGACCCAACTGAAATTGACGGAGAATTTAGCTATTAGGAATTCCTCATGATGCTATTCAGTTCTTGACATTTTGAGAAGCTGATCATTTTGGGAATTCTGATATTGATAGGTGAGACTTCAAGAGTTGTTCAATGAAGAAGGGTGTGAGGCAAAGCTACGGTTGAATCAAGATGGGAAGCCTTACGTGACAGATAACTCAAACTACATCGTGGACTTGTATTTCAAGACTCCAATTAAGGATGGTCCTGCCGCAGGAAAGGAGATATCTTCGCTGGAGGGAGTGGTGGAGCATGGGTTGTTCCTGAACATGGCCACCGCTGTGATTATTGCAGGAAAAACTGGCGTAGATGTGAAGACGAAGTAACATTTTTGCCCAGCAGTCACCTCGGTGAGAATTGTAATCTTCATTAGATTCAAATAGACCGTATCTTGCATCTCTTTGATGGGTAATCATGTTCAATTTGTTGTAAACAACTCAAATGTCTAGATGGGTCCTCCCATGTTTAAAGTGTAAATCTTCCAATTTGCGGCAGCCCTTGTAATGCTTATTATCAAGCCATTTTGAGTGTACTCTGCTCATCAGTTTCTGCTGTTTTGATAGACGATTGCGTTCGAGGTTGTAACATGTGAGTACACTCCTGTTGACTGTTGCATATCCTTCATTTATCATTCCATGTTGCTGATAAGACTATGGAAGTGATTCAACTGAAGGGAGACAGAAACCAGAGGTTTCTTGGGCGAAACGATTTGGCCTTTAATTATGAACCATTATTGCATTCATGCATGATACATCTCAATACTCTTTTGTTTGAGTTTCTTTTGAGGAAACTGATATTCACAAATACTGGCTATTGGTATAGAAATGGAGAGAGTGCGACTAAAAGATGGACCTGCTAATTGAGGATGTTAAGATTTCTAGTTTCATCTTCAGGATTCAGCAAAATATCATGGATTCATCTTTGTTAGCTGCCGTTCTCTCTGTTTGCTATTAAATGGCCCATCAGTTTTTTACGATCTATCACCTTTATCTGTGACTAATATTCATCAGCATCTGAATCACTTTGCGAAGATAAAATATTTCTGTGAAATTATGGAGCGATGATGCAATGCGACTGATTTCGAAAAACAGTGCTTTGTCTAGGGCATCAATAGCTCTGTTTGCTGGGCTGAAAGCTAAAAGAAAAGTGAAGAAAACGTGCAATCAAGATGTTTTGCCAAACGCCAGTATTGTTTGATCCTATAATGGTTGCAATCTTCGGACACCTCAGTGAAAGGATTGAAAGCACTGTCTCTTTTATACATGTAATATAAAAGAAATGTAGTGTAGTGTAGTGTCAATCATAAAATTGACATGTTCCTATAACAATTTTACACAAGAATGTCACTTCAACAAATAAAGAACAAAGTGTAACGTAAGCAAATGCACAAATCAAAACTGAGTATAATTTATACGGCTTTAGTACAACTCCACATGAAGCCTCGGTCTCGCGATGATGCCCTCTTCTAGTTCCGTAGAACTAAAGCCATGGATGCTGTAAAGATGGTCATCCACAGCAACTTCCCAGGTAGGAACATGTGCGCTGATGAGAAACAAGAAACTAGGCATTAGGTTTGGTGAAAATTTCGCTAGATTGTAGTTCATAAATGCCCTGTTTATTGTTCTTAAAGGAAGTTGATGATTTGGAGGTGTGATTATGTTAATAGCTGCCATTTCAGATTGAACTACATGGTCATCGATAAGTACTGATCATGAAGGATGGACTTCTCTTTTTTGACTTTATTGAAACCTTAGGAAGCAAGTAACTAGTCCTTTGGAGAACTTGTTTTGGCCATAGAAAAAGATAAGATCGAGAGAGAGAGAGAGGTTTTTGAAATCTCACCATAGCTTCCGCTGTCTGATCCTGTAGTAGACGAGTTGGAAACTTTGATTCCGAGCTTTTCACAGTCATTACCAATTGCGCCTTTAGAGAATCCAACACGAGACACGTTAAAAGGAAGGTACACATGAGTGGAAAAATTGGGAATTGGTATGAATTGCAAACTCGAGTCTTTGAGTTTATATCTTACAATCGCTGAAGCACGGGTAGACGCTGACATTCATGAGATTCGTGTAACCGGCATCGCACTGGCAAGTGTGCTCGTAAGTCGAGGACTTTGTGCATGTTCCTCCTCCACAATATATCCAGTAGCAAGCTAAAAAGAAAACCCAGAAACCGCTTAGAATTTTTCCCACAATATGACTAATGTACAGAAAGGATGAGCAAAGTGAAGATGATTTACGATCAAAGACGGATGTGTTGTCTGGAATGGAAGGGACTGGCGGAGGCGCAGGCATGCAGGAGTACTGAACAGAACCTGCACAAAGAGAAGACTTGCAACTTAAGCATCTGTCCACATAGGCAACACAATTCATATGAACCCTCAGCATATAAGATGTATGTTTATGTGAGGTACTGCACAGAGTCCACAGATCAAACTCTCGAGCTTCATGTTCAAGGATTAGTTTTTCATTTATCTTCTTTTAGTCTCATGATCCATGTATTTTGCCATTTAGCTTGAGCAAAATTGGAAAATCATACTTTTTTTCCCATTTTACTGCAGAGAACTAGTTAAATGATTTCTTGCTTCAAGGAAAGGTGTTTGCTTTATCTGCTGTTCAATTCCTGCAACCTTGTGAACACAGAGAGTGATTAGAGAAGAGTGTGCTCACAGTTTGGGATGACACAGGGAAGGAACTTGTAGTCATCTTCATTGTCGAGGCGCGTCCGCTTCCAACCTGCGTCGCACTGGCATTCGAAGCCGAATGTAGTGCTAGTGTTCACGACGCACGACCCCTTTCCACATTGCACTTCCTTGCATAGCTCCTCTGCAAAATTGATCGAAACCGAGCAAGAAGATCAGTCCATTATTGGTTGTTGTTATTCGTGAATGCGATGCAGATGTGAAAATCGGAAGCTGTTATTGCAGGCCTCGAGTGTGGCGACAATAGCTAAGAAAGAAGAGCGGGCAATAAATACCAATGAAAGGAGTCAAACTGTCAGCAGCAGTAGCAGCCATAGGGAGGAGCACAACAAGAAGAGCTAAAAAAGCCACGGTTGTGGAAGAAGCCATCTCTTCAGGAGCAGAGAAAATATGAGGGAGAGGGAGAGAGGGGAAGGGCTAGGAGGTGAGTAATGTATTTGGGAGTTAGAAAAGGTTGTGGAGATTGAAATACTAAAACCTTTTCATCAGATATATATACAAAAGGAGATTGGTGATCATTGACATTGTTGTCAAGGAGAATTTGATCAGTACAGAAGCTTCTTCAGACATTAGAATACATCAACGTTTGAAACAGGTTGTTGAGGTTGTAATTTTTTTTGGGAAGCTCTTCTAGAATTACTAGTTTTTCCTTAACTTTGAATTTTGGTTGGAGGTATTATTATTTTTTCCTTTGAAAAGTTCAACAAAATACAAACATCAGTTTTCCATTGGTTCTAATGTCATGGTTGACTTCATTTTGTTTTGTTTTATAATAACACCGGACATAAGGACCTTTTGGCTTGATTGATCCTACGAATTTTCACAACCCACTCCAATAATATGAATCACGCAATTGGATAGGGCCCTTCTATAGAGTAACGAGTATGAAAGCAAGAATTGCGGTGATATGAAGCTGAGCTCTGCCTGCATCCGAATCGAATGCCGGTCCATGTAGCCAATTGGATTGACTACCGTTTTCATTCAACCAAATCCATCCTGAATATTTAGGGGTTTTTATGAGCAAGTCTGCTTGATTAAGAGCCATACAATGATTATCTGGGTACGTATGTATTGGAAAAGTCAATAAAGGATAGCAGTTGCTTTATGTCTGAAGTCAATGTAAGTTTCCCAATCTTCATCGCCTTGATGCTTAAGATCACGGGAAACACTGCCGTTTTTTCTAGAAGCCTACCAAACTAAAAGAACAGCTCCAAGGGGAAGGAAAAGGAGACAAAGTTGATTAAGCCGCCAGATTAGCTTAATGGATTAAATTATTAATACACAGGAGAATTATATGTCTGTATAATTCAAATTTTTCATACCACGGGATGCAAATAATTCCATGATTTAGGTAATTCAATCAATTTTTTTAATCAGCCTGTTACCTAACTCATAAGAATAGTTAGAGTATTTCATGAATTTAGATTTTACCTAGAGAAGGTAGCTTCTTTGTTGTCAAGAGAAAAATATCATTCGTGTTGGCAAATAACCTTATCGTTTCTTAGAGTGGTGAGAGGTATGGTAAAGTATGATAGGGACAAATTACAAAATTTTCATGTTTTATTTTCCCTTTAATTACACTTTCATTCTCTTGTTTGAAAATTTGCACTTCGCAGTCTTTATTTCAAAAGTATTCTAGAATTTAGGTCTTGAGGTATTTAAAAAAGTCAATACTTTGTAAGCTCCAACTAAAATTATGTAACCGTTGATGTTAATCGTTCAGATTTTCTTGCTAGGAGAAGTTTCCCAAAAATCTGGCTGTTCAAGACACATGGCAGCTTCCGAAGAACATCCTAATTAGCTACGTGCATTGCACACTTCAAATCTTTGACTTAATGGCCATTTCTTCCATGGTGATAAGTCCTTTTGGGCCAAAGAAGAAAGAAGCAAGAAATTGTGACAAATCTGTGAATAGTCTAATGTTTCATTGATGAGGCCACGAGCATCGTCGTTGAGATACACACGCGTTACATTTTTCTGATTCTGAATCATCCTCAATGAGAGGGTGTCTGTTGAGTAGGTAGGTATAAGGATCCCAACATCTCTAAATCTTTGAGAAGGACAGTAGGCATCAACAAGATGAAGCTACAAATCAGCCATCTCTGGCAAGTTGATTAGCATAAGGAAACCCATAAAAAATAGAGAGGAATGACATAGGATAATGCTAGGAGACCTACCCCTGGTTTACCAATTTGGTGAAGTGATGTGATCAATTTTTATTGACGGTGAATATGACTGTCTTTATTAATTTTATTTGAAGATCAATCAAGTATTTCTTATCATATCAATATCATAGCATATACACATCGGACAAACTCGAGATTAATATGTGTATATATAAGCACATACATTGGTTTTCTGTCAGAGTTTTTTTGTTATTATCATGTATTCTTTGTGTCAAGGATTGCCAAGTACATAAAAATTTATATTTTTTAGAGTTACATAAAAATGAGGGCAAACATGCTTGAAGGTGGGAGTGGGCAAAGGCAAGAGCAGCATTAGAAGGCTACTTTCCCCTGTTTATGATCAACGAATTGGTCAACTATTCCATCTTAATGTTTTAGGTTAGAATCGAGTTTACAAAGTTTTCATATACGTCGGTCTTCTAGGGCTTTTATTGTGTACTTACTGGGGGATTGATCCTTTATCCCTGTCTGTGACCCCATAATTTGATAATTAGTATCTCACTCATCTTAATCACTAATTCATGTGAATATGGATTAATTGTGAAATTCGTGATTGAATGTACAGTTAGAGTTATCGAGACGCCAATAGAGAACATCGAGTGTGACAGATAATCTTCAACCTTATAAGACCATCAATTGAACTAAATACAAAATTTTTCATACTTTCTATTCTGCTTTCTTTTCTTGCTATAATACCTAACCATACAAAGATCTTGCAATAAAAGAAAAACCAAACAAACCCAAATAAATCACTTTCAGAAACAATGTGCTGCATTTATCATTAGGATTTATCTAAGTAACAGCGCGAGCATAAGACCTTATTATCCGAATGTATCAAATACAATGAGCGCAAGTAAGCACACGTCTTCCCAATTCCACGCTGTGAGAATACCAATTCACCGCGTTAAAGTCATATTAAAATATAGCCAAGTTTCTCAAGTTATCTCCTTTTTCAAAATTGTATTTATTGTTTTCAACATAGTTTAAAGGACACGAGTTTGAACTTTGAAGTGGGCAAATTACTACGTAAGTTGGATTTTTCTTGTCAAAGACGTAGGGCTGCTTCTAGGAACAGGTCTTCATCGGCAAACTTTGCTTTTCATTAAAAGAAAAGTAAACACAAGCACGAACACCCTCATGATCCCATGAGGACGAAATGACGAATAACCACGAGAGAAAGCATAATTTCGGAGGTCGAATTTCATGCAGACATAATGAAATAAATAAGTACTTACTTTCTTACTCTTATAGCAACTCCCCTTCGTCGATTGGGGTTCTTCCTCAAGAACTATTTGAAGAAATGCAAAGGCCAGTGATATAGAAATTGGACCTCATAAAGAATTGGACCCCAAACAAGAGGGTTGAAGTTGACACCTGTATCACAAGCATAGAGACGACAGAGGAAAACATGCAACTCTACACACCAAAGAGCAACAATAAGCACCACGTCAGAAAAACCTTCACCCTAGCTAAATAGTTTTCACAAAGTTAGGTTCCAAGCAACACACAACCTATGATGCTCATCAGTGCCAATCTTATTTTGAGACCAAAGCAACTCTCAAAACCATGCCTAACAGAATTTTGATAATTTTGATTTCATTAAAAATCTAAGGAGCCACCTGTAAATGAAACAAATTATTTATGGACTTCAAGTTATAATAGATGCAGTAGTTTGCATATAAACTGCAATAGACACTTCTGAAAATTTTCCCTGAGCAGCTTGCTGCATCTAAACCGAATTCACAATTGCAAACTCCAGGAGTCAGATGAATCAAACAAAGCTGCAGCACCTTTCTCCATACTTGATTGGAGAAACTACACTCAATAAATAGATGAAAGCAATATTCGATGCTTAGATCACAGAACGAGAGGAAGAGAGAGATCTAGTACTCCCAACAGACCAACTGTTAATCCTTTCAACAGTGGGAAGTTTATCATGTATTACTAACCGAAAAATAAAGCCAAATCTTGGCACATTAGGGAAGAACCACCCAAGTTTGTGCCAGTCAACATCAGCATCCTTGTTTCTCACAATATACCATGCAACAAAAAAGTTAAGGCAACCATTTGAAGAAGCTGTGCAAAAAACAACTTTGCTTGCAGCTGAGGAACTAGGAAAAGCAAAC
This sequence comes from Eucalyptus tenuipes, assembly GCA_014182365.1. Taxonomy (NCBI): domain Eukaryota; kingdom Viridiplantae; phylum Streptophyta; class Magnoliopsida; order Myrtales; family Myrtaceae; genus Eucalyptus; species Eucalyptus tenuipes. The sequence goes on along the minus strand of CM024538.1, from coordinate 20,568,743 downwards.
CACAAACTGCAGCTTCTATGGTAATTAACTCCTCAGACCTAGCAGCAGGCATTTCCAATGAGAGTTACGTATTGCAGCCGATCCTTTGGCCTGCAGAGGAGTAGAGAAGAGTCATAAACTATTCTCCTCGAGAATGATTCCGGCTTGGTGCCAGAATTCGCACCAAAGAGAAATATTATCTTCATTTTCCATTGTTTGTGTAATGCAGGGTTTCAATATATTCCCGACTTGTAATAAATTCTTCCAAGCGTAAGTACAGCTCGTTTACGGTCAAGATGATAGCTATAGAGCCAGGCAAAATATAGAGACCACAACTCAACAAAATACTCCACAAAATTTAAAATACAAGAAGATTTCACAAATCCAGTCTTCGAATGCCAAGGCCTCCAAACTGCTTAGGAGGTCAGACAGTGTTCCGTCTAACTTTTGCTCCCTCCAAAGGAAAGCTCTATACTTTCGCTCAACCATTTCAAAAACTTTATTTGGACATTAATAGCTAACCACACTATGAAAAACAGAATTAATAAGCTGAAGTTTGCTGGCATATGAGTGGCTTTTAATTGTCCAAGCTTTAAATCTTGTTGTAATTCGATGATTTTATGAGAGGCTTATAATCCTTGTCTGAAAGTCTTCTAGACAATCCACAATTACTGGAAGAAAGAATCAAACAAGAACACAGGGCTGGCTGATTGGTCATGCTGTTTGATTTGATTGCTGCATGTTAGACAAATGCATTTTTGTAAAAAATTAAGCTGTTAAGAAATGTGCCAAGCAATGTACATACAACGCATTCGACCCAAAAAAAATGTATATATAATATATAACTCAACACTCCCCTTGCATAGAATTGATCCCTCACACGCGCACAAGAATGTGGACATAATCACGTCAATGAGATAGCTGGGAAATGATAAAAAAAGTGTAAAAGACAAGAAATTGTAAACCATTGACGTGCTTTGATACAATGCTAGAAAGAAGCAAGTAGAATGTGATAATTTGCTAATCCTTCAGAAGAGATTCTTTATAGATTCTGATTATAACCATGATCATTAGTCTTTCCAACGGCCTGTCAAAAGAAATAGCAGAAACAAATTTACTCACCCTCTAAACTTTGCCAACCAGCAACTACACGGCTATGCATATTTGATTCCATGAAGCTGAATATGAATAGTTATCGATATGAACAATGGGCAAAGATTTCATTGAGTGCTATCCAGGACGCGAAATGCCTTCATTTGTGTCTATACTCAAATCAACTAAACCATTCCTTAATCTTGGATGCTGAGTAAAATGCTAGAATGAAAGGGTCGAGGCACAATAAATCTGTTTCCCCATAGATTTCGATGTCCATCACAGTGTGTTCAGAAATGAGAAGATTGCATGTGTGAGAATAAGTACTTTGTATCGGTAAATGCAAACACAAAAGTTAATACCGAGTTGCTTCCACTTCTAGTGAATATTGCACAAGTAATTTTTGCATAACAAAATTAGAGATATAAGGGAAATTAGTTAGGTACATTCCGCAACTTAGTAAATGTATTCAAATGGAGTTTTCAGATAAAAACAGGAAAGAAGATTTAGAGCACCTAACTGCCACTAAAATGACATGAACTTGCTCTATCCATCTAAAGTTCTGAGCTACGCTGTTTCAAGGAGATGCAACTTTCAAACATTTACAAACTTGTCTTTCCTATTAATTAATCATATAAATTATGTCCAGACTTTGATTCATTTAGTGGATTGAACATCAGGGTAAAACAGACACTTACTGAATGGCGAAAGAGAACATATATACATACCTATTCCTGTGAGAAATTTGAGAACCAACTAATCATGGAAAAATTTCCACAGAAGTCAAGATCTTAAGAACAAAGCCTGTAGTGGCATGTCCCCTCGTCTGTATAATGAGGAGCAATCTCACATCCAAGGTCCCCTTCAGCATCTTCTCCTCCCAGACTTGATACCATTGAGGCAATGGTGAAGGAAGGGTATATAGACCTTTCTATAGGTCGCTGGGTCATACCAGAAAACTTCACCAATGAAATTTCAATGTAATCTGAAAGGCAAGCAAGATTTAGAGAATCTTGGAGAATGAGACAGCAGAGTGATAACAAAAGAATTGGATGAGCGCAGAAAACTGCTAGAATACAAAAATAAGCTGAGAATCCAAATTCAAATGCAACAGTCCATTAATAACATCCCAGATTTTTATTTCATTTTTGCTGGATCGAAGAAATCATGTGAAGCATTTCAATGGACAGGGGAACCGATGCCAAATCTGAGAAGAGAAGTGACTACAGGTAGAAGAGTAGAGTATGAGGAATAATAAATGGCAAGATCAAAACTTGATTTTAATGAAATCATCATGAGATGGAGACGGTGATGGAGGTGAGGATGACGGAGTGGAGAGGTGAAGCATAGGTGATTGAGGTGCAGACAACAAAGGGGAAGGAGACGATGATGGAAGAGGCGTTTTTCACGCCCCCCAGTTTTGCCCAATTGCTATCTACAAGAATGAAAACACACTTTTTTTAGTAACATAATGTTTCCAATGAGAGTTACAAATTACAGGAGATACTTTGGCCTGCGGAGGAAGAGAAGATTCATAAGTTTTCTCATTGAGAAATGATTCTGGCAAGATCCCTGTATTGTGTCACAAATCATACAAGCGAAATATTACCCCTATATATCTAATGCAGGGTTTCAAAATATTCCCAACTTTTAATAACTTCTTCCAAGCATAAGTAGCTTCTGGTTTACAGTCAAGATAATAGCTATAAAACCAGAAAAAACATCGATACCACACCTCAACAAATACTCCACAGACACTTTAAAATACAAGCAAGATTTCACAAATCCAGTCTTTGAATGCCGAGGCCTCGAAACTTCTTAGGAGGACAGACAGTGTCCCAGCTCACTTTTGCTCCCTCTTTAGTATCAGGATCTTCCTTCCAAAGAAAAGCTCCACACTTTTGCCAACCATTTCGAAATCTTTCTTGGGCAACGAAAAGAGTTGACACTAACACTTAACCACACTATGAATAACAGATTTAATAAGCGGAAGTTTGCTGGCATATGAGTCGCTTTTAACCGTCAAAGCTTTAAATCTTGTTGCAATTCGATGATTTTATGAGAAGCTTATAATTCCCGGCCGAAAGTCTTCCACAATTACTAGAAAAAAAACCAAACAAGAACATAGGGTTTGGCTGATGGGTCATGCTGTTTGATTTGATCGCTGCATGTCAGACAAATACATTTTTTAAAAGCTTAAGCTATTAGGAAACTTGCCAAGCAATGTATATAGAAAATATAACTTAACATTCCCCTTGCGTAGAACCGATCCCTTACACATGCACAACAGAATGTGCACATAATCACGTCGATGAGATAACTAGGGAAATGATAACAAACAACATAACATTTGAGAAATTTTAAATCATTGACATGTGTTTTGATAGAATGCAAGAAATGAACAAGTAGAATGCGGACAATTTGTTGGAAATTTAACAAAACAAGTAGCATGCAGACAATATGCTAAATCGTTCAGAAGAAATTCTTTTTAGATTCTGATTATAACCCACGATCTTTACCCACCTTTTAAACAGCTAGTCAAAAGAAATAGCAGAAACAATTCTACTCACCCTTTAAACTTTGCCAACTAGCGACTCCATAGTCCAGGGCTAATCTTGGATGGTGATTAAAATGCTGGAATGGAAGGATTGAGCCGCAATAAATCCGTTTCCCCATAGATTCCAACGTGCATCACAGTATGCTTAGAAATGAGAAGATTGCATGTGTGGGAATAAGTACTTTGTATTGGTAAATGCAGACAGAGAGTTAATACCGAGTTCCTCCCACTTCTGGTGAATGCTATAAAAGTAATTTTCGCATATCAGAGTCAGAGATATAAGGGAAATTAGTTAGGCACATTCCACAAACTCAATAAATGTGTTCAAATTGAGTCTCCAGCCTAAAACAGGAAAGAGGATTTAAAAAACCTAAATTGCCATTAAGATGACATAAATTTTCTCTATCCATCGGAAGTTCTGAACCGCTCTTTTTCGATGCGATGCAAGTTTCAAACATTTTCAAACTTGTCCTTGCTCTCTATTTATCATATAAATTTTGTCCAGACTTTAGATGCGTCAAGCGGATTGAAACATCAGGGGGAAAACAGACACTTAATGAACATGGAAAGAGAACATATATACATACCACTATCTCCCGTGAGTAATTTGAGAGCCAACTCTAATCATGGGAAAGAGTTTCCACAAAAAGGTCAAAGATGTTAAGAACAGCAGAGCCTGCAGTGGCATCTCCCTTCTTCGTCTCTACAATGAGGAGCAATCTCACATCAGGGGTCCCCCCTTCAGCAGCATCTTCTCCTCCTAGTCTTAGTACCGGGGAACCTTTTTTTTTTTTTTTATACCAGGAACCGTCGGGCAACCGGCGATATAAAATCTGAAAGCGACGCCAGATTGAGAGAACTACCAGAATGAGGCGCCGCACTTAAGACCACTAATAAATGAAATGCAAATCGGGGGTTCGAACTGCTCGCCCTTCCGCAAAGAGGGTTTGAGCGCAGACCAAGCAGCCACCGAGGAACTTCACCGATGGGAATTCTAGTGTAATCTGAAAGGCGAGCAAGAATGAAAGAATCTTGGAGAATGAGGCGGAGCACACCGAGAACGAAAGAATCGGAGGAAAAGTGATGCCAAATCTGAGAAAGAGAAGTGACTACAAGTATTGAAGAGTAGTAATCGGAAAGATTGATTACCTGTTTTAATTGAAATATATTCATGAGAAGGAGACGGAGATGGAGATGGAGGTGAGGATGACGACGAAGTGGAGAGCCGAAGCAGTGGTGGCGATGGAGTTGCACACCACAACGGGGGAAGGACACAGATGATGAAAGAGCCAGGCCTCAAATCAAAATAGATGGGATTTCGCGGATGAGGGGCCAATAGCAGCCGGTCCCTTTTCTGCATCGCTCCTCCAGAATCGGGCAGTTAGTGATAATGAGTTGTTCGAGGTAGGGAGGGAGGCCATCCTGGGGCAACTCCCTCAGCTTCGGGCAATCGAAGATCCATAAGCTGTGGAGAGAGGGAGGGAGACGGCTGGACAGTCTTTCCACTTTCCCCATACTAAAGATATCGAGATGGGGCAGAGAGGAAGGGAGCGGAAGCACAAGATCCTCCTCCTCTCCCACTCCTCCCACGCTGCCGTCGATCAATAGATATTGAAGGGAGGTGAGGGGGGTAAGCCACTCCCTCATTGACTGCTTCATATTCTCACATTCAGTTATCTCAAGGCTCTCTAGCTGGGGCGGCAATCCTCTCTCGGGGAAGCGCGTAATACTCTCACACCTCCCAATTTTCAGACTCTGGAGACTCGTGAGTTGATGCAACTGATTAGGTAACGATTTTATCTTCGGACAATTCCGAAGCTCAAACGACGAGATTCCGACAGGAAGAGGAGGGAAGCACTCCATCTCCAAACCAGGACAGCCACGCAATGTCAAGGAAGTGAGCCGAGACAGCGTGTGTAGACCCTGGGGTAAGCTTATCAAATTCTCGAAACCCCAAATTTCAATCTCTTGAATAGACTGAAGAGGGTCTAGATTTATCTCCGCAAGCGACTCCACTCCACCTTGCAATGACAAATGTCAAGTCTCTTGAGGGTCGTAGGTAAAAATGTACCCTCGCTGAATGGAGAGGATGGCAAAGAATTGCATCCGGAGATTCTTAAGTCTTGTAGACAAGATATAATGTCATTGCGGGTATTGCTGCTGCTACTACCTGATTCATCTAGATGAGCACTTAATCCTCTTGGTAAAGATTGCAACATTTGGCAATCCTCAATATTTAATGATATCAGAGATGTCGGTATACCTATTTCGAGGAATGACACGAGTTTTGGACAGTCTTTGACCACCAAGTCTCTAAGAGAAGAGAGTGTGTGCATCTTGCTTGGAAGCTTTTCTATATTGACGCACTTTATCAATTCAATAGTCTCGAGGTTGCCATGCAGCTCTATATCTCCTTCTTCAGCCACAAAATTTATGAATTCGGACAACTACATATGACTAATCTCTTCAAACAATTGAGATTCTGAATTACATCTCCGTCTTGCCACAAATATATTAACTTTGCACAACTTTTGATCTCCAACTTCTCTAGCTTGATCAAGGAGCTTGTAAACCCATGATTTAAGCAAGTGAGTTCAGTAACATCATTTATGTTTAGAGCAGTAAGAGATGCCAGGTTTACCAAACTATGCAGCACCATCTCATTACAACCTTTGAATGTTAATTCACTAAGAGATGGAAGGCTAATGAAAGATGGCGAGGCTTCCATACGTGGACATGAGTTAATTTTGAGCTTTACAAGGGAGCTTAGTTGACTAGGCAATCTTCCGATCAGCATAGGGCAATCCCGAATGACGAGATGCTCAAGACGAGGGAATACAACTCCAACTTCTTTAGTGTCAATGCAATGAGACCATTCCTCCCACAACAGCATGCCCTTGAATTCCAAAGTTAACAAAGATGGAAAAGGACTTTTACTTCCATAAAATTCAAACCCTACCATGCATATTGCATTTAAACCTTTGATGTACAATTCTTTCAGTGAAGATAGCTGCCCGAGCGATGGTAATGCTTTGACCCTGTTACACCCATGTAAATGTAAATGCATTATGTTAACATATGTGGGACTACCTAACCAAGATGGGAATTTTAGGCCACCATAGTAGGATATTTCAAGATGTGCAAGGTTTTGGTGAGGGCAAAGAAAGTCAAGGACATTTGTTTCAAGCTCTTCATTTCGCAAATTTTCAAAATTTGTGTGCCATCGCATGTTCAACTGGCATATTCCCTCCTTCATGAGTAAATTGGCATCTTTGGCTTCTCTAACTTCTTGAACCTTATGCAAATTGAAGATACACAATTCCTTTTGCAGGTTCTTTAGGTTTCTTAACTCATTCAACCTTGACCCATTTTCCGTTCCAACTATAAACTTGGACAAGATCTCAAGACCCAACAAATTACCTATATTTAGTGGCATTGTTCTTAGACTTGGAGTATCGGTAATGTCAAGAAATCTTAGATTGATCAGTTTTTCCATACCTTCAGGTAATTTGATAAGCATGTGACAGCCTTGCAATATCAAAGCTTCTAGATTGTGCAATGCAACAATCGACTTTGGAAGGGTTTCAATACGAGTATGTGATAGATTAAGGTGCCTTAGGTGCCTTAGTTTGCCAATGCATTCCGGTACCTCCCTAATGTTATAGTGACTCAATGAAAGCAACCTTAAGTACTTCAATCTCAACAACAAGTCATATAGCACTTTCTGGGTCACATAGGAAAACTTATATTGCTTCTTTAATGATATGAAGCTCCTAAGTCTCTGCATTCGATGATATATCTTGAGTCTTTTTGGCCTAACATAATTACTTGGAAGGAATGAGGCGTGACGAGCTAAAGATGCATTATTGTGATCATCCACAAACTCAAATTTCCCTAAGCTACAATGGGATGCACCTGCAACTAGCTTTGCCAAGTCATTTACAAGATCATGCATTGAGAATTGTGATCCATTGCTACTTGACTTTTGAAAAACGACCTACTTACTAGCTCGTTGAAATAATTCAAACCTATATTCCATTGACTCTTTGCTTCTTTTCTGTCCACCAAGCCCTCTGCAATCCACCAATGAATTAACTCGTCTCGTTGGATTTGATAGTCTTGGGGAAATATAGCACAATAAGCGAAACATCTCCTTAGATTAGAAGGGAGATGAAGGTAGCTAAGTTTCAAAGCCGGAAGGATGTCATTTCTTTCTTTCGGTAGATCCCAAATCTTACTGTTCAATATAGCTTGCCATTCAGGGGGACCAACTTTAGTGCGTAGCAGCCCAGCCAATGTCTTTACAGCTAATGGCAACCCTTTGCATTTTTCCACTATTTTGAGACCTAATGCTTCAAGATAAGGATGATGATCAAAATTTCTAACTCCAAGAGCATGAAATGCAAACAGAGTCACGCAAGCTTCTCGTGACAACTCTTTGAGAGTATAAGGTTGAGCACCGGCTATTTCAGCAACGTGGGAATTACGGGTCGTGACGATGATTTTGCTTCCCTTTGCTCTTGATTGAAAGGGCTTCAAGAGGATAGTCCAGTTTCTATAATTCTCATTCCAAACATCATCCAAAATGATAAGAAACTTCTTCCCTGAAAGGTTTTGTTTGAGCTTATCCTGAAGCCAATCCAGGTCCTTATCTTCACAAGACAAACTGCAGTTGATTTTTTGTAGGATACTCTTTGTTATAGCAAGCATGTCGAAATCATCAGAAACACAAGCCCATGCTTTTGCATCGAAGTAGCTGGTCACTCTGGCATCATTGAAGACTTGCTGAGCCAAAGCTGTCTTCCCAAGACCCGGCATTCCTACTATGGGAATCACTTTTATGTTCGTAGTTGTTCTATCATCTTCTTCTTCGGTTAGTAATTTCAGAATCTCCATTATTTTATCTTCCCTACCAACAAAACAACCCTCGGTCAAATGTGTAGTTGGAATTGGCTTATCCCGTAAACAATTTGTTGATTGCTTCTCGTTATTTTCTCTCAAGCTCAGACTGTCTTTTCGAGTTATGATCTCCAGTAATTTGGCATCCATCTCTTCTATCTTAGATCTCAATTTGTGGTCGAGCATGAATTCTCTCGGACTCAATCTGAAGCAACAATTGGAAAGAAGGGAACGCGCCTTGCTAGTGTTGGATTCTGCCTTGGACTTGCTTTCAGCGGATTTTGTGATGAACTCATCAAGCAAGTCTTCGATGTCATAGGCCAAGTTTCTAAGATCTTCTAGCCACGACTTCACCCCGAGATGGCCAGTGAGTTGCCTATCCTCTGCATCATCCAGCACCTCCTTGATACTCTCCAGCATCTTCTCCCATTTCTTCAACCGCATATCAATCCCCTCACGCCGTGCAAAGTTGAGGAGATCCGGAGAGGCCAACCTATCGAACAACACCTGAAGAAAGGCGCCGAGAAAGAGCTCTGTGATGGGCATGGCTTGATTCGTGAGCGGTAGAGGACTAAACAAGAGTGCCCAGAAGGGTTGAAATAAAGTGTGCAGAGAGGAGAGGGAACAGAAGTTACTCCGGCCAGGACAACAGCATCAAATGACGGAGCGAATCAAAAGACTTTTTAAGCACTAAAGGGCTCTTTCTTTCTCAGAAGAAGCTGCCGTTGCATTTCAGCATGGCCCTTTTGATTTAATTTCATTTTTGTTGCCTCAATTTCTCTGAAGCAAGTTGGTCGGAAATGGGACAAAAGTCTTGGCATCATTAAAGCCACCAAGGTTCAGATGGTAAAGAAGTGGGCCTGTATCCATCCCCACCTTGAAACTTCTGCTTTATTATTTTTCATCGGTTCTCTCCGACCACTCCCATCATGCAATTCCCAAATGCACCCATTTGCCATCATCATGCATTGAATAGCTCATATGGCATCATGATTTCATTAATGCAGGCTTATGAACCCTATCCCATTATCAAATAATGGAGCAGTTGTTACATAATTTATGTAAATGTATCGTCATTATACACAGATGATATGGGTCCTGATCACTATTCTACGTATCACGAGACTGCGATACATTGAAAGCTGCAAAATTTTCATCGTCGATTGCTCAACAAGTGTCCAAAAAAACTTGATAACAAAATCTTTTTTAGATGATGGCCCAAAAGGAAAAAAAAATTTGTTAGTTTTTCTTCAATTCTGTCATTTTCCACCTTGATGCGCTCTCTCAAGAATATATAATCAGTTCATATTAGATTAGATGAAAAAGAAAACCGGGTGGCTATGGTCGAATTAAATTGCAAACCTTCAAGCTTCAATTTTTTTTTTTTTTTGCCCTTTTTGCCAGGCAACAATGATTGTATTCATAGTAAAACTTCCTTATTTTGTTTGGTCCACGTGGTCAAAAAAATGTGTTTATCGTTTCATCCTAAGAAGATAGGAGCTACCTAATTTTACTGTGCCCACCCGCCATTCAAATAGGTGGAATTTAATATAGACCCATTCATACGCTAGTATTATAGTTTGCATAAAAGTTACATATGCGCATCCATCTCCGTACATATATTTGTCTTGGCAACGAGCAATAGTCTTTGTTTAATATTTAGTTTCGACCAGCGATCATTCAGAGCAATCTGCTTCTAAAGTTTTGGCTTCCGAAGAAATAGATTGGTGTCTAGTTAAGGCCTTAACTAAGGTTAACCTACAGAGTTTCATAGTCCACACGCATCTCCTCTTTCTCCCACGTCGTTTGGGTCTTTATTAAGGTTCTAAATTGTTGGATTATTGGTACTAAATCTCACCGGTTGATGATGAAATATTCCAGTAAAAAAATGCTGGTGTCTTTCTCCATTGATTGCTCTTCGAGGCTCTCCCTCCTTCATCCCTTTTTGGCGCTCAAACCTGTTTTGCATTTCGTCATGCCATATATAAATAAATTTTTGCTCATCAAGCTATAATAAGAATTGAGGAAGTAGAGATGATTTACATAAAGAGACAAAATGGATGAACAAGACAGCCTCTTCTTCCTCTCCAATGGTGCATGGAGATGTTCTTTTGTAGGGTAGAGAGGTTTGTTTAAATTATTTCGTTCATTAATATTTTATAATTTTGTCCTGCATGACTTGTTTTATTATAGAAATTGCATGTCAAAGCTACATGTGGAATATATACTCTTTTAGCTACAATTTCTATTATGTGTACAATCAGCATAAAAAAAAAAAGCTTCCATTCCGGGGCCACAATATATATTTTTTTTAATAACCAAGGAAGTCCCGTACACCGGCAGCGCGGCGGAGTAAATCCCGGAGGAGCAATAGAGTAACCATCACCCTTGCTACCCCGGATAAGTCATGGGTTCCTTTCCAACAAGGCAAACGACGCCGTGGATCGAACACTGGACCTCTCGTGAAAGGAACCAACGCTCAACCACCTACGCCGCCACCACGGGTGGTCCGGGGCCACAATATTGATGCGTGCACGATGACTAAATTTTGGATTACATAAATAGTATGTTTTAACATCGATTAAAGCCATTACTAAATTTTGGATTACATAAATAGTATGTTTTAACATCGATTAAAGCCATTTTTATTACCGAATTAAGAGGTTGCATTTTTTAGAATATTTGTTGTTATTTGCAAGAAAATTTGTACAGATTTGGGGCTCTGTATATAAATATATATGGTTGTGCACACACGTACCAACTATGTCCTGACAAAAATGGTGGGTTTCCCCAACCAAACCTCCATTGCAACGGGTCCTCCATCTCCCCTTTGGAAACAAGATCTCTCCAAATCCTTCTCAATACTGGCGTTCGCATTTATGAAGTTTAAATCTTAGCATGCCTGTACAGAGAGTCGTACCGCCCTCTGCAGCAGTGACGTCAACATGACACGAAGCTTTAATAATGGCTACGCGACCGATGAAGGGCCAGCAAGCAACTTGACTCTACCACCCGAGAAAACCATGGTTAACTATTGCTAAGCCTGCCTCATGTACTAACGTGGAACCAATCTTGCCATCCATTCTTTAAGAGTTTTTATCTCAAGCAAAGTTGTCAAAAGCTGAATGAACGTAGCAGTGGAATGGCCAGCTCAATATGAGTGACATGAGGCGACTGAAAGAGCTTGAGAGTCGCCGGTCAAAAGTCTGGTCTCTCTCTCACCCTATGGAAACGAGTGATGCGTATGGTAAAATTTTCGACGGAAGAGCTTTTTTTTTAAATAATTTTTTTATTTCTATTTCTAACAGTTTAAGAAAAAAACCCGTTTGATAACCGCACAAAATTTCTACTGAAATAAAAAGAATAAAAATGCGTTTCAGTAACACAACGATTTTTTGTATTTATTTTTTTTTTTTAATTGTATTTAATTGTATTTATTTTTTTTTTTTTTTTTTTTGTTTGTTTGTTTTTTTTCTTGAGTTTGTTTTTTATTTGTATTTATTTGTTTTTTGTATTTTTTTTTTTTTATTCTTGCTCACGGGCGGCGGCGGCGGCCGGCGACCGGTGGCGGCGGTGGGCGGCGGTGGGCGGTGGCTCCGAGCGGTTGGAGGTGGCCACGGAAGAGAGAAATAAAACAAAAATAAAAAGAAAAATTGCTTATTTCTGTAAATCGTCCCTTAGACAATGAAGAATTTTTTTTTTGTTTTTCGTTTCTATTCTCGCTAACTTTTCTATTCCTAATGTAAATCGGCTGCTACCAAACGGCCGTTTTTCGTTCTAACAAAAGAATGTAAAATTCTAGGAATAGAAATGTTCTCATGTAGACCTAAGATCTCTCCGTATCATTCTCAACATCGACGTTCACATGTATGAAGTCTAAACAACGGAAAGGACAGTATGGTTGAGTTGGGTCCCTCGGCTATCGCAAGTTGTATTGCCCTCTGCAGCAACGAGGTTGAGATGACACGGAGCTTTAATAATGGCCACACAAAGGCCAGAAAGCAACTCGACTCCACCACCATGGTTAACTATTGCCACGCCTTCCCTAATGTATTAACATGCAAAGAATATCGAAGGGGGCTGAGAAGTTGCCGGTCAAAGTTGGAACCAAAAGAATGACAATAAACTTTGGAAATTTAGAATAAGAACACTAAAAATTTGAGGAAGAAATTTGTATTGAGAATGCTTTCTCTTATTTGTGTCTTCGTGGACTATGGTTTGTGGCTTGATTTACAACTCACGACTTCATCCCTTTATATAGGAATTGAAGTTTACAAACGACAACGATTACATAACAACCCACAAATTTAATGATTAAAACAAAACAGCCTCATACATGTAATCATAAACATAATCAAAACGCACAATAAAGTAACAGAAGTCTTCAATAACTTCCATTCTTCAAATCCATGTAGCCTACCATAAAGTTTTTATGGCTCCTTCAATGCTTGTAGGTTTCTCATCCAGCAATCGTCATCTGATAATCAATTTTATTTTATTTCAACAGCCTCCCTTAAAATTGATTTTGGAATTCAACAACTCCAAGATCTTCAATTTTTCAAACAAATCTGCCTTCAATGGTTTAGTCAAAATATCTACAATCTAATCTTCCGATTTGCAAAAGTTAAGCTCAATTTCGCCATCTTTGACTTGCTCGCGAATATAGTGATACTTGATATCAACGTGTTTGCTCCTGCCATGAAAAATAGGATTCTTGGCCAAGGCCATAGCCGATTTGTTATCACACATTATTTTCATAGGACCTGCCTGTTCATGCATCAATTCACATAGCATCCTACGGAGCCATATTGCTTGACATGCCGTCGAAGCTAACGCTATGTATTCTGCTTCAGTGGTCGAGAGTGCAACAACTTGTTGTTTTTTCGAGGACCAAGAAATTACTCCTGATCCGAGAGAAAAAGTATATCCAGAAGTACTCTTTCGAGTCTCAGTATCACCTGCCCAATCATTGTCTGTGTATCCCACCAAACTGAAATTGTCAGCATGAGAATATAAAATCCCATGATCGCAAGTTCCCCTGACATACCGTATAATTCTTTTTGCTGCTTGCAAATGTGATTGGTATGGTTTCTCCATAAATCGACTAATAATTCCCACACCATAAGTAATATCTGGCCTTGTAGAAGTTAAATATCTTAAACTGCCAACAATGCTTTTGAAATAAGTGGGGTTCACTGCTTCACCGGTTCCTTCTTTATTCAACTGCAACTGTTCTGCTACGAGAGTCCGTATTGGTTTAAGCGATTCCATCTTGAATCGCTTTAGAATATCATTAGCATATTTCTGCTGTGAAATAAATATGCCATCATTTGTCTGCTTCACTTCAAGGCCTAGAAAATAGGACATTAATCCTAAATCTGCCATCTCGAAATGACTAGTCATTGCCTCCCTGAATTCAGCAAACACCTCTTCACAACTCCTTGTAAATGTCAAATCATCAACATAAAGGCACACAACTATTATGTCACCGTTAGTGTTTGACTTGATATACAGTGTAGGCTCATATGGGCATTTTTGAAAACTATGCTCTAATAGGTGCGTGTCAATTCTTGTGTACCATACTTGAGGTGCCTGTTTTAGCCCGTGCAATGCTTTATTTAATTTATAAACTTGATTTTCATGCCCTTTCTTCTCATAACCCCGTGGTTGCTCCACGTAGACTTCCTCTTCAAGAACATCATTAAGAAACGCTGATTTCACATCCATTTGGTAGATCTTCCAACTATTTTGAGTTGTGAGTGCTAAAATCATCCGAATGGTATCCATTCAAGCCACATGTGCAAATACTTCAAAATAATCAATACCTGGCTTTTGCTTGTAACCTTTTACGACTAGCCTAGCTTTATATCAGTCCACCTGACTGTCTGGCTTGTACTTCGTCTTGTACACCCACTTGACACCAATGGGCTTATTATCGGATGGTAAAGAAGTTAGCTTCCATGTGTCATTCTTTTCAATGGAGCAGATTTCTTCATCCATTGCTTGGATCCATTTCTCATCTATTGCTGCATCATCATAGGATATGGGGTCACATTCTCCAAATAAACAAAAATTTATCATAGTTTCATCAGTGATTCCTTCATTATCACTATCATCATCTCTTGTGATTACATAATCTTTGAATATTGATGGCGTCTCCCGAAATTGTTGTGAACGATGTATCCGTGGTTCTGAAATTGCTCTTGGTGAATAAATTGAACTACTAGGCAAAAATGATGGATCTTCAGTTGAAGATTTTTTTGTCTCACACGCCAATGATTCATCTTCAATGGTGATGCTTTTCTGGTCAATCTTCTGGTTCTAGTCCCAGGCTTCATCTTCAAGAAACTGGACATCCCTGCTGATGATAACTTTCTCAGTTACTGGATTATATAGCTTATAACCCTTAGTCATGTCACTGTAGCCAATGAAGATGCACTTTTGGCTTTTGTCATCCAATTTTTTCCTCTATTCGTCTGGTATATGGGGATATGCTACACACCCAAATACTCGTAGGAACGAAACATCTGGCTTGTTGCCACTCCAAGCCTCTTCCGGTGTTCTTCTAAGAACACTTCTTTTTGGACACCTGTTTAGCACAAATACAGTACGTGCAACGGCTTCTGCCCAAAACTTCTTGGGCAAATTTTTAGCCTTTAGTATACTTCTTGCCATTTCAAATATTGTCATATTCTTTCTTTCTGCAATACCATTTTGTTGGGGAGTATAGCTGGCAGTCAATTGACGTTTCACTCCATGAATTTTATAGTATTTATCAAATTCATTCGAAGTGAATTCTCCCACTCTATCTGATCTCAACGTCTTTAAAATAAAGCCACTATACTTTTCGACATAGACTTTAAATTCTTTAAACTTTGAAAAAGCTTCAGATTTTTCTCTAAGAAAATATACCCATGTTTTTCTAGTAAAATCATCTACAAAAATTAATGTATACCTTTTTTGTGTGAATGATTCCACCTCAACAGGGCCACATATGTCTGTATGTACCAACTCCACGACCTCGGCCAGCTTGATGGCCTCCTTGACTTGATTGAGCGACTTGACTTTGCAATGCTTGCTTGGAATTCGAAC
Source organism: Eucalyptus tenuipes (assembly GCA_014182365.1). Lineage (NCBI taxonomy): Eukaryota > Viridiplantae > Streptophyta > Magnoliopsida > Myrtales > Myrtaceae > Eucalyptus > Eucalyptus tenuipes. The sequence goes on along the minus strand of CM024538.1, from coordinate 20,553,124 downwards.
CGATGGACTTTTGATTCATTCTTTGCTCATGCAAGCATAATGAACCCATCAACTGCTCCAACATCATGGTTGACACATCTTGCGCTTCTTCAATTGTCGCAACTACGTAGTCAAATCTTTCAATCAAAGACCTCAAGATCTTTTCTACGATTCGAACATCTTGGAGTTCTTCACCATTAACCCTCAATTGGTTAACAATGGTTTGCACGCAATCAAAGTACACTGAGATTGATTCAGAGTCATGCATGTATAAAGACTCAAAATCACCTCGAAGAGTTTGAAGCCGCATCCGTTTGACGCGATCATCGCCTTTGTAGGATTGTTGTAAAATATCCCACGCTCCTTTCGCGGTCTCCATCCTTGATATTTTTTCAAATATAACTTCCTCTACAGATTGAAAGATAGCAAACAATGCTTTTTGATCTTTCTTCCTTGATTCCACCAAAATATCTTTCTACTCCCTTCTTAAAGCATTGAATGCTTCAGCATCGGCCACTTCAGTATAGCCATTCTCCACAAGATTCCACAAATCTTGTGATTTGAAAAGAACCTTCATCTGGACATACCAATTGTTAAAATTCTTTCCGTTCAACTTTGGAAGTTGCATTTGAACAGAACTGGTGGATGCCATTTCTAGCTCTGATATCAAATGTTGGAACCAAAAGAATGACAATAAACTTTGGAAACTTGGAATAAGAACACTAGAAATTTGAGGGAGAAATTTGTATTGAGAATGCTTTATCTTATTTGTGTCTTCGTGGACTATGGCTTGTGGCTTGATTTACAACTCACGATTTCATCCCTTTATATAAGAATTGAAGTTTACAAACGCCAACGATTACATAACAACCCACAAATTTAATGACTAAAACAAAACGGCCTCATACATGTAATCATAAACACAATCAAAATGCACAATAAAATAACAAAAGTCTTCAATGACTTTCATTCTTCAAATCCATCTAGCCTACCATAAAATTTTTATGACTCCTTCAATGCTTGTAGGTTTCTCATTCAGAAATCGTCATCTGATAATTAATTTTATTTTATTTCAACAGTCAAAAGTTGGGTCTCTCTCTCACCCTTTCGAAACAACATCTCTCCATATCCTTCTCAATATTGGCGTTCACATGTATGAAGTCTAAAAGACGGACAGGCCAGTACGGTTTAGTTGGGTCCCCCACCTATCGCGAGTCGTACTGCCCTCTACAGCAGCGAGGTCGACATGACACAAAGCTTTAATAGTGGCTACGTGACTGAAGGGCCAAAAAGCAACTTGACTGCACATGATTAACTACTGCCAAGCCTGTCCTGATGTACTAACGTGGAAGCAATCCTGCCATCCCTTCTTTAAGAGTGTTTGTCTCAGGCCAAGTGGTCAAAAGTTGAATAGACGCGGCAGAGGCATGAACAGCTCCACGTGATTGATAAGAAGCAACCGAAGGAGCTTTGAGGAGTTGTCGGCGATCGAGAAAAAGAAAAAACCGCCGGTGAAGGATTTGAGGACCAATGATGGACGGGAATTAGGGGACGCACACCAGTGACGTGCAGCGGACGGGGACGATGCTAAGGGAGGTTTCCTCCTCCTCCTCTGCGTTTTAGATAGAGAGAGAGAGAGAGAGAGAGAGAGAGGACAGATGCTTTTGGTGAGAAATGATGGTTTAAGGACATAATGAAGCCCTTCTATTGTCATCAAGAAACCCTTTATGAGAGAGGGTTGATGGATATTTGAATCATAACAAAAATCTTAACAATTGATTGAAGAAAGTTTCTAAGTTTGTTTGATATGACAATTTCATGTTAATATTACGATAAAGTCTACTTCGTACAATTGTAGTATGGCGTAAAAATAAACTAACCTAAGTCTCTTCTATTTTTAGGGACTCTCATTAGTTATCGTATTTCGAGAGAGAACAATTCCAGATCGTCACAGTAATATGCCAACCCTAAACTCTCTAAACATTTTTTAATCTTCACTAACTCATCTCCAAAACATTTATTAACCATCCATAGATGCCGATGCATTACTTCTCTATTTCCATTGCTATTTTGCACAAATAATTTATTAATTACTTCCTCTCTCTTTCTCCATGTATATTACTTTTCAATTTCTTTGCAATTTACTCCGGCCAGGACAACAGCATCAAATAATGGAGCGAATCAAAAGACTTTTTAAGCACTGAAGGGCTCTTTCTTTCTCGGAAGAAGCTGCCGTTGCATTTCATCATGTCCCTTTTGATTTAATTTAATTTTTGTTGCCTCAATTTATCTGAAGGAAGTTGGTCGGAAATGGGACCAAAGTCTTGGAATTATTAAAGCTACCAAAGGTTCAGAAGGTAATGAAGTGGGCCCGTATCCAACCCAACCCCGAAGCTTCTGCTTTATCAGTGTTCATCAGTTCTCTCTCACCACTCCCATCACACTATTCCCAAATGCACCCATCCACCATCATCATGCATCACCTAAATCATATGGCATCATTTTTTCTAAAGCAGCCTCATAAACCCCATCCCGTTATCAAATAATGGGGCGGTTGCTACATGTATTTAATCTATGTAAATGTATCATCATAAGCACTGGTCAAATGGGTCCTAACCCAACCACTATTCTATGTAACAAGAAAATCCCATGCATTGAAAGCTACAAAATTTTTGTTGTCAATTTCTCAACATGTGTCAAAAAACATTCGATAATAAAATCATTTTTAAATGATGATCAGAGAGAAAAGGAAAATCGCTATTTTTCTTCAATTATGTGATTGTCACCTAGATAAGCTCTCTCAAGAATACATAATCGGATTAGATTAGATGGAAAAAGAGCAGGTAGCTATTGGTCGAATTAACTTGCAAACCTTCAAGCTTCAATGCCCCCCTCCCCCTTTTCTTTTTTGTCAAGCAATAATGATTATATTTTTAACAAAGCTTCCTTGTTTTATTTTGTCAACGGGGTCAATAAAAAAATATGCTTATTGTGTTGTCCCAGGAAGAGAGGAGCTAGCCAGCTACAGTATGCCCACCAGCCATTCAAATAGGTAGCAGTTAATATATACTTGTTCATACCCTATTACTATAGTGTACATAAATGTTGCATTAGCAGTGCAAAATAGCGTTTATGCTATGGCATCGGATCTGAACAAATGATCGATGTGTGCACAGATCTTCATCGCCTCTACGATTGAAAAAGATCACGGGAAAGATTTCCTTCTACTTTCTAGAAGCCTAACAAGATAACAGCACCAAGGGGCAAGACAAAAGAGTAAGAACAAGGAGACATAATTGATTAACTGTGCGATTAGCTCAATGGTTAAATAATTGACACGTAAGGGAGAATTGCGTCTGTATTATTGGAGTTTTTCATACGACTAGATGCAAATAACTTGGTTATCAATTAGATATTTCAACCAAGTTTTAATCCGCTTATTACCTAGCTCATAAAAATGGCAGGGTACTCTATGAAATTAGAATTTCCTCGATAAGGTAGCTTTCTCGTTGTCAAAAGAAAAAAAAAACATTTATGTTAGCAAAATATATATTTTTTTCCTATGGAAAATTACTAAAGATAAGTATAATTAAGGACAACTTTTTTTGGCTTTTTCTATGGATAATTGTGAACTGTTGTTGTTTAATGCCCAAATTTTCTTGTTAGGAGAAGCTTCCCAAAAATCTGGCCATTGAAATCACATGGCAACTTCTGAAGAACTTCCTGAGTAGCTATATGTCTATGACTTAACAGCCCTTTCTCCACTGTGATCAGTCTTTTGGAGGAAAAAGGGAGAAGAAATTGTGAAAAATTTATGAACTATTTGTGACAGTCTAACGTACAATCATTAATGAGGCCACGAGCATTGTAGTTGAGATATACATATATTATATTTTCTCGTTTGAAAAATTTTGGCACTAAAGTGGATGCTGCATAATAGTTATGACAGCGATACTGTTCTTATCCCAAATTGTTTGGGTGAACTTTTGCAAACTTAGGATCATCCTTCTATTTTCATGTCTCACATGTCCATCTATTGTTTTATTTAGATACAAATAAGGTTCACAATGCAGTTCAGGTCCTTAAAGGAGAATAATGTTTGCTTCTTGCTTTTCTTTTCCAAGTAACACTAATGTCATGAATTATTTGCAACTAGAAAATGTAGTGTGTTTCACATGGACATGCGACGTTTGATTGGATGGACTTTTGTGAAATTAGGACTATTTTGGTCTTTTCATGTCTCTCATGTCCATCCGTTTTTTTATTCGGACACGAAACATCAAAAGTCTCCATAAAAAGGTCCAACCTCCATCATAATGTCGGCTTTTCCTTTTGCTATTTTTTCAAAGTAACACTAATGTTATGAATCCTTTATAGTCAATAAAGTGGCAACGCATCACATGGCCATAAGAAGGTCCACAGTTCAAACTCCATTACAGGTCCATAAAGGACAGGATAATAATGCCTCCTTCCTCTTTTGCTGTTTTTCCAAAGTGAAAACATGGGGGCGGATAATTTGCAGCTAAAACAATGGCGCATTTCACATGGCGATGCAGCCTTCATCGAACACAGAAAAAGAGAGCAATTGTACTAATGAGGTCCACCCCCCACTACTAGTTCTTGGAGGGTTGTAATGTCTCCTTTTCCTTTTGCTTTTTCCAAAAGTGACGCTAGTGTCACTAATGGCCAGACCATGTACTAATAAAGTCCACCCCCCACTGATAGTCCTTCGAGGGCTATAATGTCTCCTTTTCCTTTTGCTTTTTCCAAAAGTGACGCTAGTGTCACTAATGGCCATACCATGTTTGATTGGACACGGAAAGGTTGAGGATAATCATGGCTTTTTTCAATCAAAATAATCACGATTGATCTTTTAAAATAATCATCTTTAGGATGCTTATGAATAGATTAATAATAGTTTTATCGTACTGATATTTCCCGAGAATATGTAAGATCAATTTTTTGAAAATGGATATTTCGTTAATAAGTAAAATGATCATGTAGATGGACAAAATGATTTTCCTCGGTCTCAAAACAAATAGAATTTGACCTGTGCGGTTGCACAAGATTGATTAAAATTTACACCTCAATACTTACATTTTGGTTTATGGAATTTGTTTCATTATTGTAGAAAAGATCATTTCCAAATATTTAATTATGTCACAAATTTCATGGCGACTTAGTAAATACTTGATAGACAAAAACAATCTGCCATTGCAACGAAATATGTATAAGTCAAACTTGAAAGAAAAGAATCTCCATGGCATAACATTTATCTATATTGTAGTTGCATAATAACACAATCGAACAATAGTAAACTAGAATACAAAAATGTAAATCATATACTATGTCACGTGGTTCGTTCATAATGACTTTGTCCATGGAGAGAGCAATAAAAAATTTTACTATTGATCAAATGATTCAATGGGGATTATAATCATGCTTGAGTAATTCAAGTACTCCCAGTTTTTCTCAGTCTTAATTACATCCAACAATTCACGCAATATTTAATATGCACAATTCCTTGCAAGACAATCGCTAATTTTATCAAGATTTTCACAACAATCAAACACTCTCCCAATATAATGCACGATCTTAGGCATAGCCTTCATATTGAAGTCAAGGTGCATCCTCCTGCTCCGGAAGCTTTGAAAATTAACATGGACACTTCCGTCGTTACGGATTCTATGGAAGGAACGTCGCCTGCGTTTGTAGAGACTCCATGGGTCAATTGCTGGAAGGTTTTGCGAAGAGTGTTCATGTGACCTCGGCTGTAAAAGCGGAATTGCTGGCTGTGGTGGAAACCTTAACTTGATTCTCTGTGCGAAACGAGGGAAGACTTAAAACTATGACTCAAACAGCGAAGAAGGTATTGAAGCCTTACTGAGTATAGATTAGTTCAACTGAGAGGTAGACGCGCTTATCGCTAGAGGGCCGTTCAGTCCATCCCCAAATCACAAATCTATCAAAAAAATTCTTCCTAAGATTCAATGTGCCACGACACATTTATTGTTAATGTCTGTAGCATGACTTGGCTTACCATCCGACCAGGAGATAACTCAAGCAATCTTACTTGTGAGAGCTGCAAAGGCTTGACTTAAATTATTTAATTGCTATCATGGAAAGAAGAAAAGAAAGGCTCGATACTGAGGTGACCATATGAATCAATATCCAAGAGATCTTTTAAGTTTTGATTGCAGCTGTTTCCTTCAATACTTGCCTAGCAAAATGTACTAAGAGGGTAAGAATAATGATGACGACCACATCGACCATACAAGCGCAATTTGGTGTTTAACATCCTTTTAGTCCCAAGATAGCAAGTGTTCAACCAGTACAACTACATGAAAAACACACCTAACATACAGAAATAACTACACGAGTATTGCATAAATTAAATATATTAGACCAAGATAATCACATTTCAAGAATCTCTAGATCCTACGCTGAATTTTACTAATAAACATAGGTTTTCATATAGTTTCTACACTTTAATTAGTTCTGTCTGTGACATTACCCGTAGACTAAATCAATGCATGTTTTCTATAACCGCCAACTCGTGAAAAAGAGTTCTAAGTTTGTAGCATTCCGATGCTAGTCAAGCTCATTGAATTTGGATTGATAAATATAATACCATATAATTTGATTATTTGTAATATTTTGGGAAAGACCCATTTGCGTCGCAAGGGTATTAGCATCTAAATTTTTGCCCACAAATCAAACATGCATTTTTTTTTGTAAAAATTTAAAAAAAAACGTATAATATAATAGAAAATAAAATAAATAAAAAATGAAAACATAATGATGAAAAATAAACGAGAAATAAAAATAATAAAGCATCGGGACCATCAAAGCCCATCACTCTAGCCCGGTTTGATCACCTTCTTCCAGCCCAGCTTGGTCACACCACAAGCACAGCCCATACAATAAGTCAAGCCCACCTGGCCTAATTCGCCTCAGCCCATCAGATCTAAGAGCAGCCCAGGTCACACCAGGCCCATCAAGTTCTAATAAAACCCATTAAGCCCAATTCGGTGAAACCCATAAACATTGCTGTATAGGCGTTCCTTAAGTTTTGTTGTCTTGCATTGAGAATTAATCTAGGAGCTATGCACGTCCATTCATTTCTGACTCGGTTTAGATGTAAGTTCAGTGTTCTCATGACATACATATGATTCTGAGTATTGTTGGATTCGACAAAAAAGCTCTTGTATGGAACTTAATTGAATCTCATGTGTTTTTTGCCAAGTTCACATGTTAAATTTGTTGGAATCACACTTAGATAGTCCTTGCGGTTGGCTAGAGCTTGCAAGCCTTCGCCCAGTTGCCGTCACTAGCCACAATGAAAAAAAAAAGAAAGAAAACAAAACAAAAAAGAAAATTTATAAACAATTTGGATTTTTTTTTAAAATTATTTACACTAGTACCGGTTATGACACGTAGGATGGTTGGCGTATACATTAAAAATTTCCTATCAAAATTGAATGAAACTTACATTGGCAAATCATCAAAAGGTCTATAACTAAAATTGATCAAATTGAAATGTTTAGAATTAAATTGGCATTTGTATAATAGGTTTATATGTGGCATATGTACATATGTTTATGATTTTTTAAATAAATGTCACGCGCAATTTCCAATAGGATAATAAAAGTTTTAATTGAATTCAAAAACTAAAAAGCTTTAAGAAACTAATGCTTGTTATATGACGACTTAATGTACAGGAAAATAACACTTCACAATGGCAAATCAACAATCACAACCCAAAAGGCGAGACAAAATATTTCGTTTTTTCTTACTCTCTACGGGGAAATATGAGAAAATTCAATAAAACTTAACGAAAGATAATATCTATTTAAGTAAAATTGTATAATGTTGGGAGTAATATACATTTTTTATTTGGGATAATTGTCCAAAAAATCTTAAACTTATTATACGGTGGCCAACTTAATCATAAATTTTTTGATTTTGTCAATTTAGTCATAAATCTTTTGATAATTTACCAATTTAGTTTTAAAACTTTTGATGATTTACCATTATAGTCTTTTTGGTTAATTTGCTATAAATTGCTGGCATGGTAGTCAAGCGATGTAAAATGACTGGCGTCCACATTAGAGATTTCCGATCAAAATTAATCACTGCTGGGTTAGGCACAAATATATAATATTGATGATTCAAGTTCTCCTTTCTAATGGACTATTGTCTTCGTTTCAGTTGACACCCATTTGGTTGGGCATTCCCAAGGGGCTTTGGGCCCCAAAGCCCCCAAAGTTCAGGGAAAATTTTTGGTGTTTGGCAAAGTTTTTGAAAACTCCTTTGCCCAAATATAAGCATTCCGAATGCTGAATGTTGAAAACTGGGGAGGGGCAGCATTGAGCATCCGGCACTTGGGAAATGCCACGCCTACTGTTCATCTTTCTCTTTCCCCGTCGTCTTCTTCTTCTTCTTCCCGCCAGGGCTTCTCCGACGACCACCACCGCCGTCGTCGCCGAGGGTCGCGCATCCCCGGTGACCACTATCGCCGCCGCCCGAGGGTCGCGCGTCCCCGGTGACCACCGTTTGGGGGTGGCGCGACGCGTGACCCGGGCGGCGCGGACCTCGACCGCAAGATCGGCGGTCCTGGAGGCCGGATTTGGCCATCTAGCGGCGAGATCGGCCTCTACAACCTCGGGCGCCCGAGGTCGCGCCGCCTCGGGTCCGCGCGACCTCGGGCCGCGAGATCTGGCGGCCTGCGGAGGCCGATCGGCCTCTGCGCCTCCCGGGCGCCCGAGGTCGCGATCTCAGGCAGCCAGATCTGGCCGTTCGGCACCGCCTGCCGTCGGATTTGATTTTCATTTTTTTTTTTAAAATTAAAAGCAAAAGCCCATTTGTAATAAGTTTTGCCAAACGGTATTTTTACACAAGCCACTTTCCAATGCGTAATTTGCCAAACGTCCAAGCATTTCCGAAAACCCCTTTACCCTAAAGATATTTGCATTTGGCCAAAGGCATTTCCAAAGTTCGAACCAAACGGGCCCAAGTCCTTCGCGCCAACTACCTAAGAGGCCTAGATTTGGTAAATTTGTCTAAATTAGTCTCGGCTAGGGGTGAGCACGGTTCTCGATTCTAGGGAAGGAGGTTCTAGTTCTAGGTTCCTATAGGAACTGGAATTGAAACCGAGAATAGGATCCGGAACCGGAACCGGAATGGAATCCTATCGGGATTCCTAAACCTAAATTATTTATGTCTTTTGCTTTTCTTTTTGCCTTTTACCAATGCATTTTGTTTCTTATGGGATTTCCATAATCGAATTCACGAAACATAACACTAATGGACTACATCCATATGTTTAATTGAGTCGTGCACATTTGTGGGTCAATTGAAGGAGCTCTTTGCAAAGACAAACGAGAGATGAATTTGAGTTCATTTCTAATGATTTGTCGTGTAAGTTAATGAGATACCCCTCGAGTTAAGGAGAAAAATTTGTTTTGTATTCTCGTTGCTTTTATCATTCCTCCCCGAGCAAGTATTTTCTAAATAAGATATTTGGATGATTTACAAGGACCTAGATTCATCTCTGTTCTCTTTCCTTTGCTTTTTCATGATTATCACTGCAACCTACTTATGGTTTCTCTTAAAAAAAAATGTGGGGTGCATGAAATAACCATGGAGAACTCATAAATGAATGATTATCCAAATGCTAACAAAATTTGAAGTTGATAGTAAATAGAGTTTCTGTATGTTTCTTTTAAGAAGTTCTTTTGCCGCTCTTCCGTCATTTTTAAGAAGCCAAATATGTCTAAGCTTGTTCATTATTATTGTGTTCATTTTCATTTTGTTTAAATAAAAATGAAACAAAAGGAAACAAAAGGAAAAAAAGAAGAAGAATCTGTTGGACTCGGAACCGACCTTGAAACCTATGACGGGGTAGGTTCCAAGTTCTAGATTTCAACGGGTATGTTTCAAATTCTAAAAGATAAAAACCTATATCTGGGGTAGGTTTCAAGTTTCAAGTGGAACCTATAAGAAATCTAAACCCACTCACCCCTAGTCTTGACCAGTGGTGTACTGTAATCACTGCTCCTTAGCATCTTCCTGCGGCAACCAAAAACAATGTTGTTGAGAGAAAACAATCTCAGAATTTTCATATCCAAGGAACAAGATATTTGAGAAGGATGGGGACAGAAAATAACAAGAAAAGCTAGATCATGCCATCCATAGTCCATTGGTTTTTTGAAAAGCCCGCCTATAACCTCCTATTATACTTGTTATGGGGAAATCCATATGACATACCAAAATAAACTGGATTGGTGTGTCGCCCAATGAGCAGAAATTGCTGTCAAATGGGATATGTGGTAGGTTGTGAGGAAGACTTTGAGAGGTTTATCCAATAAAAAAGTAATGAGAAATCTACTCAACATTGATCACTATTATCACCAATTTTCTTTTACATAAAATAAGGGTCAATACCATAAAAACCTCTAAATTGATATATTTGTAATAAATTTACTCAAAATTATATTTTTTTACCATAAAAATCCAAACGAGTACATTTGTAACAAATTTACTACAATACCACAAAGAACCACAAACTAGCACACTTGTAATAAATAGAGGGTAAAACTCCAAACTCAACTGTCACATGTCATCCAACTCAGCAATTTGATGATAAAATTTAACAAAAATTAACGGACGGTAAATTTTTCAGAAGTGTATTGGTTTTAGATTTTATGTGGTTAAAATATTAATTTGAGATAAATTTATTACAGATGTATCAGTTTGAGACTTTTCGTGTTATTAACCCTAAAAGTAAATATGAGCAATCATCGTGCAGTTTAATTTTTCGCATAATTTTGAGTCTCCTAAGTCCACTCGAGCTAAGAGGGCCATTCTCATATTTGACCAGATGACACAGGCATCCTATACTTGTATCGGAAATTCCAGCATATCAGCGGGAACTCCGCGCTTTACATGCATAGAGCGTTCTATCATTAGCCAAAGACACTTCCAATAGCAAAATTTGACATATAAGCTCAATAAAGTGGGCTCAAGTAAAGATGAAAATCGAAAGCCTAAGTTACAGTACAAACTGAAGGCGTCCAAGTTGAGCAAATCCTTTCATTTTGTGAGCAACTGCCAGACTAGAGCTCAGACGGGAAAAGGAAACAGGAAGCCCTCTAAACTTATGCAATGTAAGAGACTGAAACATTAAAAGGATATTCCCTTCCCTCGGATCAAGAATCTGTGCTCATAGCAGTTTTCCCACTCTCCTCGAAGAGACGCTGCAGCGACACCGTGAGTCGGCACAGAACCCACTTCCAAAGTGCTGGTAGAGATGAGAAAAGCTGAATCTATTAATCATCTAGCCCGGAGAAAATCATTCAGCAGATATGAAGAGCTGCGCCATGTAGCAATGACTTCGTTCCCTAATTTTAGGTGGAAAATATACTCACCTTCAGCTTTGGTTAAATTACAGAAACGACTCTTTGCATGCGCCCGATCAGAGGCTCAACCAGAAAACGGCATGGAATATACTCTGCCCCCTTTGTGTCTTTTCAACTCAAGGGGCCGAAAATGCAGATACTGATGAACCGGGTCAAATTAGGAGAGCTAAAACGACATGTCGCACCCCATTATAGGCAGGAAAGCCTGGCCCAAGTTCAAGCCAACCTGATGTGAGCAGAAGCCGAAGGAAGTCATGGATTTGGTCAAGATCAAAGGTGGTCAACTCCATTTCATCTTGGCAAGCTTTCTAACCTACGATGTAGCACCACATATCGGTGGGAACAATGTATATTATTTTAGTTTCTAGATCTAATCTAATTGGGGAGTAAAAGCCGTGTAGATGGTTGGGATGTTGGAGTGATTTTCGAAAATGCAAGGTTGTGGTGATATTTTAAGAAAATCTTCAAGGGTGCATTTGCTCCGGTAATTGATTGAGTAATTCTTTTACATTTTCTGATATAGTCGGCTTATTTTGCGTTGCCTGTAATAGATATTTTAAAATAAGAAATATTTTCGGTACAATATTCTTATTAAACATAACTCTACGATGAAATATTCTTTTTCAAGGTTAATGCGATTATTTTTCAAGGGAAAGACTTTTTGCAGGCTTCCCCATATATTCTTTGCCACTTACATGTTTCTGATTTGTCCATTCCTTTTGTTTGTTCCTTATCTTCCTCCTCCATCTCTTTTCGACCTGGATATTCTTTCTGCTCCTGCAAAAAGAAAAAAGAAGTGCTGGCCTCAAATCAAGCCTCTTCCAAGCATATTAATTGAACATTGCCCAAGATTTTAGTTTTAATAAATATATTTATCGACACCTTTCGATGCCCATCTCGTAGTTTTGATATGTGTCCCGATGGTGATGTTTTGCAGCCGTAGCGGATATTAACCTCTGTTTCAATAACTCGAGGATATATCTTCGTAATTCACTGAGACTCAATCATGTGGTTGTTCTGCATTGCCTTTTGCCAAGAGCTTCAAATTGTTCTTTCGATTGTTGTCTGTTCTTAGAACTCAGGTTTTCTCTCTACTATTGTCTAGCTGCGTATCCTACGTCACATGGTTTCTCCAAATTGTAAGCTTTTCTGTTTGTCTTGTGCTTCATACCGCTTGCTCACAACCTGTTAGACGGAATGCCCGAGTCAATAGTAGATAGTTCCTGTTTCATTCTGTTTACAAACGTTTTGATGTCCAAATTGAAGTTGGGTTGGTTGTGTCTTACTGCAGTTTCCTGTATATAGCTGATTGAAATGCGAAGAAATTTGCGCCTATGGGTATACTCTGTTGCTCGCTGCTTATGTGTGCTTGAATATGTCAAATGCTGGTCATGTCCATTTGTTCGCTCTTCTGGTGTGCGTTTGCTGCGTCAACTGATGTTGAGCTTGCTTTGGAAAATGTACGTGGCATAACTCGTCTAAGCTGCTTGACATGAGAAGTTCTGGTTCGGATTGTAGAAATATGATGTTTTATACATAGTCCTTGAGGTGCCCACAAACATGTATAGTTAGATGGACATGTATAATGCTTTGTGGATATTGATATTTAATCAAGATGTCATTGTTTCAAGCCTTGAACATAACAATGGTGCTTGCTTGTTGCTTTTGTTCATTTGTGAAATGTGAGGATTTTGATCTCATTATGATAGTGTTTTAGTCACGTGAACTTATAGAGAGATGCTGCATTGATGTTGCATTCGCTTTCCATCAAATTGGGTCGTTTCAAGGCTTGGAACAAAAATATTTGATAGGATGATTTGAGTCAAATAAAATTGGTAGTTGTTTGGTATTACTAATTGTTACTTGGACCTCTGCAGCATGTATATCCATGGAAGAAAGTGACGCTTTGGATTCATATTGATTTCATGTTGGATTATCACATTCTTATGCTCAAAGTGGGCTTTAGACGTCCTAGGAGCTTGTTGTCCATATCTATTTGCGTAGTGAATGAGGATTTTGTGTTTTTTGTTGAATCTTTTTTTGTTGAATCTTTTTCCGTGCTTCATTATCTCATTTGGATGATAAACTTGTATTTTCGGTTGGTGGGGTCTTCGTTCTATTGAAGTAGCTACTGGCGCTTCTTGTTGGGTCTCCTACCATAGTGTGACTGTAAATCAATTTCCCAAGAGCTGCCCTAAAACAAACCCATCCTTCACATGGCTGAAATGGAGCAGCTAAAAGTTTTGGAAATGTCGTGTGGAAATATCAAAGATAAGGCCAGAACGTAAATAACATTCGCCTCACCAGAAGTCACCCACTTTAATACCAATCAGCTTTCATTCAGAGATGCTAATTTACTAGCAAATTGCTTGAAAACAGCAACCTGCAAATGCAATAAGAAACCAAGTTCTGAATTCTGAACATGCATCCCGTGTCTTCGTCAAGAAACAACATATCCTAGAAGTAAAAGGATGCATTGGACAATCAATCGCTCGAAGCATAAGCAGTTAAATCACTTGAAACTCAGAGAAATTGCCCATCCGTTGCAAGAATTTTATAATTATCGAAAGTGAAAGACCGCTCAAGGCAAAGAGAGAACTTTCTCATGTAGCATGCATAGAAAATACCAATTCTATCAATTCACGGCAAATGCGATAAATTTTGAATAATCATAAGATTGGAAGATTCCAATGCGGTCGGGTAGCTGTACTTGATCAACACCTATTACTCTGCATGAATGCTCTAACAGTAAATAAGTTGGATTTCTTGTCAAAGACATAGAGCTGCGTCTTGGAAGAGGTCTTCATCGGCAAACTTACTTTTGAAAATAAGCCCAAGCACGCACACCACCGACCATTCCAAATAATTTCTTCATTGATGATATTATGGCGAATAACTAGAAGAAAATGTCCGAATTTTAAATGACCATTTCAATGGCTGTAATTGAGTGAAATTACCATGAATGCACAAAAAAGAAAAGAGCAATATGATGTAATGTCTCTCTTTATATCTTGTAGTCAATAAATTATTCTCTTTTTGATCTTATAACAAATCCTTTTCATCGATTGCGCTTCTTCCTCCAATAACTATTTAGAGAAATGCAAAGGTGAATAAATGGACCACATAAAAATTGGACCCGAAAAGAAGAGGGTTGAAATTGACATCTATCTACCATCACAAGCATAGAGATGACACAGAGCATAACATGCAATTTTACGAGCGAAAAAACCAACAATAAGCATAACCTCAAACAAGTCTTACTCTAACTAGATAATTTTCACAAACTTAGGTTCCAGGCAAGAGAAAACCTATGATGCTTATCAGTGCCAATCTTATTTTGAGACCAAGGTAACTCTGAAAACTATAAAATTAAACATTGAGAATTAGATGACAGCAAGATTGGTTGATTAATTTGACAGAATTACGACCTTCCTCCATGCTTCATTAGAGAAACTACACAAAAAATTTAGACGGGAGCAAAATTCAAAACTTAGATTACAGAACAAGCAGAGAGATCTTGTATTCCCAACAGACAAACTGTTAATCCTCTTAAAGCAGGGATTTTATCATGTATTACCAACCAAGAATGAATTGAAGCAAATCTTGGCACATTAGGGGAGCACCACACAAGTTTGTGCCAGTCAACATCAGCATTCTGACAATTTCCCCAGCAACAAAAGACTCAAAGCAACTATTTAAAGATTCTGTGCATACAATCTTGTCTGCAGCTGAGGAATTAGAAAAAACCACACCACAAACTGCAGTCTAGATGAAGACCAACTCTTCAGACCTAGCGGCAAGCCACTTCCAATGAGAGTTACGAATTGCAGCAGATCCTTTGGCCTGCAGAGGAAGAGCAAAATCATAAGATATTCTCCTTGAGAAATAATTCTGGCAAGATCTCAGCATGATGCCACAAGTCATACCAAAGAGAAATATTATCTCCATTACCCACTAAATAAATAATATTGCGTTCCAAAATTTTCCCAACTCTTCCAACCATTTCAATTACTTTCTTGGGCAACAAAAAGAGTTGACACTAATAGATAACCAGCTTATCAATAACAGATTTAATAGTCCAATCTTTAAACCTTGTTGTAAATTGATGATTTTATGAGAGGCTTATAATCCTTGTCTGAAAGTCTTCCAGACCATAAAAAATTACTAGAAGAAAGAACCAAACAAGAACATAGGGTTGGCTGATTGGTCATGCTGTTTGATTTGATTGCTGCATGTTAGACAAATGCATTTGTTAAATGCTTAACCTGACACGAAAGTATATCTAACGTATAACTTAGCGCACCCCTTGTGTAGAACTGATCCCTTGCGCACAATAGAATGTGGATGTAATCATGTCAATGAGATAACTAGGGAAATGATGACGAACAACATAACAGACAAGAATGCAGACAATATGCTAATTGTTCAGAAGAGATTCTTTCTAGATTCTGATTGTACCCCATGATCATTACTGGTGTCTTTCAAACAGCCTATCAAAAGAAATAGCAGATACAAATCTACCCACCCTTGGAACTTTGCCGACCAGCGATTGCAGGGCATGCATCTTTGATTCCACGAAGAAGAATATGAATAATTATCAAAATGAACAATGGACAAAGATTTCAATGAGTGCTACCCAGGATGCAAAACGCCTTCATTTGTGTCTGTACTCAAACCGACTAATCCATTCCTGAATCTTGGATGGTAGTAAAATGCTAGAATGGAAGGGTTGAGGCGCAGTAAATATGTTTCCCCCATAGATCTCGATGTGCGCCACAGTATGCTCAGAAATGAGAGGATTGCGTGTGTGAAATAAGTACTTTGTATCGGTACATGCGGACAGAAAGTTAATACCGAGTTCCTTCCTCTTCTGGTGAATGCTGCAAAAGTAATTTTCACATATCAGAGTCAGAGATATAAGGGAAACTAGTTAGGTACACTCCACAACTTAGTAAATGTACTTGAATGGAGTTTCCAGACTAAAACAGGAAAGAGGATTTAAAGCACCTAACTGCCATTGACATGACATGAACTTGCTCTATCCATCTGAAGTACTGAGCTACATTTTTTCGATGTGATGCAACTTTCAAACATTTTCAAACTTATCTTTGCTATCTATTTATCAAATTAATTATGTCCAGACTTTACATTCATCTACTGGATTGACACACCAGGGGAAAAACACACTTATTGAACAGGGGAAGAGAACATATATACATACTGTGACATCCAGATTTTTCAACTCCGTTTTCTACTGAATGAATCGAGCATTTCATTGACGCGCCTTTAGGGCTATTCTCATAACCGATCATTATTGAGATAACTAGACTATCTAGGGAAATTATTAAGAAAAATTAAGGCAATAGACTTGAGAACTCGATCAGGAATCGGCTTCTCGACCGTGTCCATCTTTAGAGGCCATTACGGCACAGTTAAAAATCGATTTGAAATCAGAGATAGACTGGATTGACAGAGATGTGTGGCTAATTGTGGGTGACACCACTAAATTGGAAAATTTTCGTCGATCGGCACTAGATCGATTTTCTTATTGTTTTGGTACCCGTGTCCGTATTTAGGTCATCGAGATTTTCACGACAACCGAGAGTCGCCAATGAGTTGAGTGGGTTTATAGTGGCTCGAAGAAAATCGACCACGTGTCATTTGCACTTAAAAATTTTCGAAAGCTACTACCCAGTAGCCAGGTCACGCTAAAAACGCGCCAAGTTGAAATTAAGCGTGAATTCAAGTCCGATTTCGAAATTGAAGTTTCGGCATGTCACAATAAATTCTAGGAGTGTTGACTCAGTCTCATAAGATTTTTCTGACACCCGACACTTTTTGGAAAAAAAAGTCGTCGTCGGGTCGTTTTTGTGCAAAAAATGCCGAAGATGGTTTTCGATCGCAAAATTGAGATGCAAGATGGGTTATTGGATGAGGAAAAATAGCAATTGAGGCATTGAGGCATCGATGGAAATATGGGAGTCAATTGAGAGAGAATCAAGAAGGAATTGATGAGCAATTGAAGCCAAGGGAAGCCAATTTCGTAGCTTTCCCTTCCCTGAAGAAATGCACCAATTGAGAAGTGGCGAGGGGTGTATGTGTGGGTGATTGTGAGCGAGGATGATCTTGGCAAGATTGAGTCTAAAAGGATAGACTTGTGGAAAATATCAAGCCAAAGGGGTCCCTCACTCATCTCTCTCTCCCTCCTTGGCTTTTCCCTCACGCATGGCTTCCCCCATCCGCTCGTTGTTTCTGCCTCTGCTTTCATTGCTCTTTCGCACGAAGCAGCCCCCATCCAATCTCTCTCCTCTGCCGCACGTTCGAAGACCTAGCCGAAGCAAGCAACAATGCCTGCACCATCTTTGGTTGGCCACCAAGTTCCCTACAAGCTGCTATTGTGTCTTCTCTCACTTGGCTTCAAAACCCCACGAAGCCTTGCTGACCGAAGCCCCGTCTGCAGCAGCCCGTGTTGACTTCATCGACGAGGATTCTTCAAGCTGCAGCTGTCCGCTCCACCTCCACTCACACTTGGTCAACAACGCCACTCATGGAAGCCCCCGTTTGACCGAAGTCCAGCCGCTTGCTGCCACTCGTCCACGTGAATTTCCCTAATGCACGAAGACAGAAGCTGCTGCCGTGCCAGTTCACAAATGAAGCAGCACCGCTTGTCCACGTCTCTCGTGCGAGGCAGCCCATTCCACGCATCTTTACGGCCCAGCTGCTCCTTGTTCGGTCCAGCAGCTTAACCCAAGGTGGTTTAATTCAATTGAAGCTCGTCAATTCAGCAGCCCACGAAATCTTCTTGCCCAACCCACTTTCAGTTTAGTTGCTCGTCCCAGTTTTTGAGGCCCAATTCCAGCAAATCAATTGAAGCTCAGCCCACAACTTGAAGCCCAAATCAGCAAGGCCCACGCAGTCAGGCCCAATTCCGAGCCCAAAAAGGCAGCCCATCTTCAGCAGGCCCAACTCAACTTGGGTCCAGCCCAAAATCAAGAACAAATCTCAGTTGGGCTGAGATTTGTTGGCCAAGTTTAAGGCCCGGCCAAGCCCGCCGAGTGTCGTCGCAAGCTCGAGTTTGGCCGCCGTCGCGGTGTTTCGGTCCCCGCTTTTAATCAAGTGAGTTTTGCTCACTAATGCTTTCTTAGTTTGCTAATGATGCTTAAGGGTTAGTTAAATTTAATTAAGTGCAATTAGGTGGATAGATTAGATTAGAGTAATTTAATTAGAGACTTAATGATGCATGTTAGGTGGTTAGACTTAATCATTAGCAAGTAGAGAGCTTCTAATATTTATTGAATGCATCTCGGGATTTTTCCCGACTCGTCTCGGGCTCCAATTAGGTAATACGGGCCTAAATTGGATTTTTAGTATTTATTTATTAATTTTCGAAATTAATTAATTAATTAATTTATTTTTCGGAAATTAGGCTAGGATAGCCGACGACCAAAATTTTGTGCTGATTGTCGTGGTGCAGTCCGTTTATTTATTTGAGCCCTACGTTGTGCCGAATTGAATTGTTTGTGATACTTTTAGAATTTTTCCTAAATTGTTTGAAATTGAGTAATTGATTGGTAGATGGCCGATTATGAGTATATAGCGCCAGCAATACGTTGATGGGCTATATAATAGAGAGAATGGTGAGAGCTAACTGAGAATGTTCTTGGCTGAGACCAATCAGGTACGATGTTATTGGATATACGCAGTTCGGTAATTGATAATATCACTGGCGAAAACGGCGCGCTTAAAAAACACACGTAAATGACTTATAGACATACGTGGTTCGGTGATTAAGGAATATCATTTGGTGAAAACAACGTCTTAAAGAACACACGTTGTTGTCTATTACCGATATCACCTTGGCGAAAACAACGCCCTAGAAAGGACACGTGGTTCGGTGATTGAGGATATCACTGGTGAAAGCGGCGCCTTAAAGAACGCACGGTGTCGGTGATCGGTATGTCATTTGGCGAAAACGATGCCCGAGAAACATATGTGATTTGGTGACTAAGTATACCATTTGGGAATCATGGTATGAGTGGGGATGACCTAGAGATGGCTCGACTGACATGTAATCGACTAAGTCGATTGATCAATGCGTGATCGGATGTCGTGAATTGTTTGAACATTTGTGTTTAACCTTAAATTGCGGAGTTGGGGCGAGGCCAAGGTAAGTCCTCGACTCGTCTTGTGCTTAGGCAACCGTATGGCGTATTGGTTTACTAATCGGGTCTTAGGGGGTAGAACTTGCCTTTGAGACGTTGTCTCATGGTTATTATATAACCATTTCGGGTTCGTAGAAGGAACGGAGGAGGATTACTGTGACAGCTTGATTTTCTGTTTCTGTTTTCAATTGAATAAATCGGGCTTTTTAGCGACGTGTCTATAGTGTTATTCTCTGAGCTGATCACTCATGAGATAACTAGACTAGTTGGGGAAGCTATTAAGGGATTTTAATGCAACAGGCTTAAGAATTCGACCAGGAATTGACTGCTTGACCGTGTTAATCTGTAAGGGTCATTGCGACACAGTCAAAAATCTATCAGAAACCGGAAATAGGTTGATTCGATAAAGATATATAATTAGGCATGGGTGATTCCGTTTAATTACAAAATTTTCATCAATCGGCACTAAACCGATTTTTGTGTTGTTTTGGTACCCTGTGCTCGTAATTAAAACCTCGAGATTTTCATGACAACCGAGAGTCACCAGTGAGTCGAAGATGTACATAGTGACTCGAAAATAATCGACCACGAGTTTATTGCACCGAAAATTCCCAAAAACTACCCGATAGTTTAGATTGCGCTAAAATCACATTTGACTGAAATTAACCGAGGAAATGTTGCCGATTTCAGAAATTGAGAACTCTCACGTGTCACAATTAATTTCGGGAATGTTATTACATCTTTTCAAAATTTATGGACGACGGGAATTATTAGCGAAAAAGGGGCAAGAGTAGCAAATTGAAAGAATAAGGGAAATGCCACATTTTAAATAGGTTATGGACCTTTAATGTGGGACATTTGGAAAAGAACTATAAGAACTTGAATGGGGACTTGACCCTATTAGCTAAAGTGGTAAGATGGTAAAAAGGATAAAATGGAAAAGGAAAAGTGATGGAAATTACCTACCAATTTCGGATGCTTGCCCATTACGATGGATTCTACCATCTTTGACATCTCTTTCGGGCAAGTTGTGAATGTGTAAGAGGTGGTGGGCCTCAAGTGTAGATAAGAACCATTCTTTATATGGAAAAAGGGGCCATAGCTTTATGGAAAGAGTAAAGGAAGTTTCCTAGTAATTTCTCATGTCTTTCTCACCCTTTTCTGCACAAGGACATCCGCTGGTTGCAGCTATGTGGACTCCTTCCACCCTTCTTCCTTTCTTTTTATTCCTTCTTCTTTCCCTTAATTGTACAAGCCTTTGCTGTCACCATCTTCAAACGTGCGCATCTCTGTCTTGGCCTTTTTCCTCCGGTTTTTGCTGAACCGAGCAGCAAGCAAAACCGAATCAAAGGAGATCCGGTTTTTGGCGCAACAAACCGGCGGACCACCAGAAATTCGACTGGGCTGCCTCTCATGTTTTTTTTATATCTTGTTCTTGGAGTTCAAGTGACAATGAAACCCCCTCACCAGCAAGAGAACAACCTAGCCGACCAAACACCACGTTTGTTTCTCTTTGCCAAAAAGTTTGTAGGTCCGTGTGTTGCTGTTGCTGTCACACCGCAGCACATCCCTCTGCTGTTTCGGCTCAATCCCATCGCCAAAGAACCCGAGACCTGGCCCTGTGTTGCTTTCAAGCCATCAACGAGAGCTGCCTTTAGTTTTAAATAGGTGAGTTGTTTTCCTAAAATCGGATTAGGGGTTGTGTACCTCTGTTTAGGGGTTGAAACAAGTTAAGAAAGGTTAGATGAAGTTAAATATGGTTGGGTGTTAGTTTAGTAAGGTTATATTAGCCATAGTGAGTTTTAGTTTTAGTTCAAATAGAACCGTAGAGGATAGCTGGGCCAAAAACAGGGGATGTTCTGTAAAACTGTTTTCTAAACGTGTATGATTTATTATTTTTGTAGACTAACATGTGTTGCGATTCCAAAGTAAGTTCCTTCTGAAGAAATGTTTTACACATCTCCAAGTATAACATATATTTTTCTCAGGATTTTTGGAGGTTTAAAAGAAAATTATTTTGGCTTCGTTATCTTTAAACAGAAACTCGAACTGCACTGAGACTTGCGACCTGTATGGATTCTGTGGGCTGTTACTAACCCTTAGTGTTCGATTTTAAAAATAGGTTCTTCACAAAAGTTGTTTTTTATGTTTTCTAGTTTGACATACTCGAATTTCAGACCAAACGGACCTGTTTTGGATCCCGAACCAAGTCGATTTCCGAAAACAGAACCACTGGGAACGGACCCGATTTTAGTACCAGATTGAGTGAATTACTGGGCCGAATCCAGAAAGATTTTGGCCTTGGTGTCTTCATGAAAAATGTTTGTTTATGTGTTCTTTAGCACGTGTTCAAGTTTGAGAATTTTTTGAATTCATATGAGTTGGTTTCTGACCTTAAACCCAAAAGTGCATAACGAGGCAGTTTCTGCCAATTAGGACCAATGTTAGTTGATGATGGTTCTTGATACTTTGCTTGCTTTAATTAGTGTTTTAATGACTTATAGATTTAATTTGTTAGTTATTTAATTCTGGCATTTTACTGTTCACGCGACACTGTTCACGACACTGTTCACGAGTTACTGTTCACGTGCACTGTTCACCCGAGAATGAAAAGTGATCTAATTTCATGTGTATTGATTTTATGAAGTGAATGAAATGTGCAATTGAGCATTGATTTGTGACATTGATTGAATGCATACACGACATGAGAATCCGTCACGAGCCTTTGGGGTCGGACGATGCTCCTTCGGGAATGTCCCAAATCAACGGATGCCGGTCGCAATAGGTGCTGGACCGATGCTCCTAATCGGAATGCCGTTAGAGATGGACGTTGCCGCGCTCGACGGTGTGAGGCGATGCCCGGTTATACCGGAAGACTGTTATCTGTTGAGTTGGCCATAACCAATGAATGGAAATTGTGAAATGCATGAATGATTGAAGATCGAGGGACCTAATTAAGAGACGGAACTGTATGGTGCGGTACGGAACGTACCATCACGGTTTAGTCTACTAATTGGGGGCCCGTATGATTGTATTAATATGTATATTCTCAAGCATTTATTTGTGAGAATATTATTATGCTACCTAATCATGATACCATTATGTATGAATTGATTTGATCGAGACTAATGTGCAGGACAATGTTATAGAAAAAGGAATTGTGAGAAATGTGATTAGATTGCATGTAGAGTGTACTTTTCTCCTAATCTAGATTTAGGGATTGAACTCGCTGAGATGTGATCTCACCCCTTAGTGGGCTAAAATTTTCAGGTCCTAGATAGAGGAAGGCCAGGTCGGGTACAGGGGTTTGCAGGAAGGGAAGTGTAGGTTTCTCATTATCTTCTCCCAGGTGGTGACGGGTCTTCCGTCAAGGCTGGATGATGGGTGACAGTTCACCCTAGAGAGGTCGAGAAGTATGATAGTGTAGTAACGAACCCTGGGTCTTGTAAATAGAAGCTTAGCATGTATATAACAGAACAGCTTCACTTTTTGTATTAGACCTTGGGGTGTTAAACTGGTATGTATATAAGTACTACCGTATTGTAGGTGTGGTTTGTAAAAATATTATCCTACGTTTCTATCCTACTGCTTTGTTGTATGGAGATTGTTTTATGTTTCCGCATGCGCCAAATAATGAATCGGTCGGCGACAGTTCCTGGGATGTTGCAAATTTATATCGACCATTGAGGGATGTACTGCGGTGCCGGAGTTCGGGTCGTGACAATTACCTGTTGGATGACCCTGATGACAAGCCAGCAGAAGATGAAGAGCTTGAAGAAAACGAGCTTAGTGAAGAAGAGTCTGAGGAGGATCGGAATGATGATCCCGAGTACGACCCGGATGAGGACTGAGATCCCATCCCGTTTTGTGAACCTTGTGTACTTGTGGATAGGTGTTAGATCAGACCTATGTTAATAGTATTGTAAGATACTATGATGTGCGTGTGTATAAAAGTGTGGTTGTGGATTTCAGTATGAAAAATATGGCCTGCTTTTTTATCCCATTGTTTTTATTGTCTAGGGATTTATAACTGTTTTCCACATGTGCAATATAAATGAAAGGGTCGGCGATACATGCGGGATATCGCATTCTAAAATCGACCAAAGAGAAGGATGGGTGCATTCCCGAGGATTGGGGCATGCCACATACCTCTATCCCCATGAGTAATTTGAGAACCAACTATCATGGAAAGTTTCCGCAAAAAGTCAACATCTTAACAAGAAAGCCTGCAGTCGCATGTCCCTTCATCTCTACAATGAGGAGCAGTCTCACATCCAGGGTCCCCCCCTTCAGCATCTTCTCCTAGACTTAATACTGGAGAGGCGACGGTGAGGGAAGGGTACACAGACCTTTCCGTAGGTTGCCGGGTCCTACCAACAAACTTCACTAATGTGAGTCTAATAAAATCTGCAAGGTAAAAAAGATTGAGAGAATCTTGGAGGATGAGACTTAGCATAGTGAGAACAAAAGAATTGGATGAGTGCAGAAAACTGCTAGAATGCAAAAATAAGCTGAGAATCCAAATTCAAAAGCAAGAGAACGTTATAGCATCCCAGGTTTATGATCTTTTTGCTGGATTGATGAATTCATGTAAAGCATTTAAATGGATAGGGGAACTGATGCCAAATCTGTGAAGAGAAGTGAGTATGAGTAGAAGAGTAGAATAGGAATAGTAAATGGGAAGATCATACTTGATTTTAATGAAAAATATTGAGGTATAGAAATCTTCATGAGATCACATGTACGAACGAGAGTTTATTGTTATTCTGATGGACTTGACAAATTTTATCCAGAGGCACAAACCAAAGGAGGGCGAACGAGGGAATGTACCAACCCTTCAGGAGAGATCCTGTTCTAAATTCCAATGAATACTCCATAACCATAAAATCTGAACTGACAGCAAAAAGAATAAAGAAAGCAGTTGAAGATCATCACCTGGCCCATACAAATTTAAGTATTCATATCGTTGCGAAAAAACAAGCCACCAAACACAATAATAAACAAAATTAATAAATCGAACACCAGACACTACAACCACCCAAGTTACTCAAATACTCTTAATGTTACCCAGCCTCCAAATACACCAAAAACTCGAACAATAATCAACCCTCACAGTCTCTTGCAAAGCAATCTCTCAATCCCACAATAGAATTCACAAATCTTATCAGAAAATTTATTGGCTCCGAAACACTCATAATGTAATTGACAAACATGCTGCCACACAATATGTGAATCAGTGAAATTGATGCTCTTGGACTAGTGTGAAGTAAGGGACTGAGAAGAACTGTAAAACATGGACAGATAATTGAATTATCACACTTACTCATACAAAAGGATGGTAAGGCAAGCTTGCTACTACTGGAAATGTGAAACTCAAACTGGGTCTCTCACCCACATTTGCTGTTCCCATATCCGTTGCCATTGGAGCCCGTGATCCAACCTGTGGGCGGCACCGAGTACAGCTGGTGCTGGGCCGCCCCTGGCAGCACTGGCATCCTCATCCTCCAATCGTTGCTGAATGCTTCCGATCAAGCCTAATTGGGGCTCCAATCCTCGTTGAACGCGAGAAAAGACAATCTCTCGGAAATTCAGCTCGAAGTTCTGGAATGCGAACCGTCGAGTCCGATTCCGAGAAGTTCAGGACTTCCTTCAAGTCGAGGACCAAATCCTGCCTATTTTGCTTGAGTCTCAAACCTGCACCAGCAAAAGCAAACAAAAACCGGGTCACGCGAAAAAGCAGAAGTCGAATCCTTAACAATGTAGGAAGATAGACCAACGAACCCAACAAAAAGAAAGAAAAACAGAGTCCGAGGACGAATGGATTTACCCGAAAACTGATGCAAGATCCAAACCCAAAGCAGAACATGAGTTTAAACACACGGACATTCAGCAAAAGAGAAAAATTGCATGATTCATCGTTCATGAATCGTCTTCCCCCGCCCACGTGAAGCGCTAGAAGAAGGCAACCAGATACTGAAATCTACGGCTCAGTCGAGCTCCACGGGAGGCGAGCCTCAGATCCCGGCTTGTTGTCGTCGCCACTTGTCCTTGTGGACGAGGAAAGGCTCTGGTCGTGTGTAGACGGAGAGATGCATCTCAAGGGCGCTGTCATAGGTGATTAAGGTGCAGACAACAAGTGGAAGGAGACGACGATGAAGCAGTACCTTTTACACCCCCAGTTAGGCCCAAAAGCTTCAGCTTGCCTAATCTGCTCAAATTATAAAACGCTGTTTAAGTTCATAATTCCTGGGTCCAAAATCCAAACCCCTTTCAAAGAGGCGGCTCAGATATTATACCATTTAATATAACTTCAGGAATTTCGTGAATGAGATGCCAATAGCAGCCGGTCAGTTTTGTGCATCGCTCCTTGAGAATCCCACATTCTACTATGCAGAGGAGCTCCAGGGAGGGAGGGAGGCCATCCGAGGGCAATTCCCTCAGCGTCGGGCATCGTACGATCCATAAGGTCCGGAGAGAGGGAGGGAGACTGCTGGACAGTCTTTCCACATTCCCCATATCTGAGATATCGAGATGGAGTAGAGAGGAAGGGAGTGGAAGTAGAAGATCCTCGTCCTCACCCATGCCTCGAGCGCTACCGTCGATCCCCAAATACTGAAGGGAGGTGAGGGGGTAAGCCACTTCCTCACCGGCTGCTTCATATTCTTGCATCCCCATACCTCGAGTTCCTATAGCTGGGACGACGATCCTCTATTGGGAAAGCGCGTAATACTCTCACATTCAGAAATTTCCATATCTCGAAGACATGAAAGTCGATGGAACTCATTAGGTAATGATTTTATCTTCGGACATCCCAAAGACAAACTTTCAAGATGCCGGGTGGAAGAGGAGGAAAGCACTGCAGCTCTAGAGCAGGATAACTATCCAATATTAAGGAAGTAAGATGAGACAGTGTGTAGGCACTGGGGTAAACTGCTCACATTCCTACAACCCCTAATTTCAATCTCTTGAACCTATTGAAAATGGTCAACATTTATCTCCGCAAGTGACTCCAGTCTCCTCCAATTCCAAATTGCAAGTCTCTTGAGGGTCGGGGGTAAAAATCTACCCTTGCTAAATGGCAGAGAATTGCATCCGGAAATTGTTAATTCTTGTACACAATACATCATGTTACCATGGGTATGACTGCTGCTGCTTGCTTCATCTAAATGAACAATTAATCCTATGAGTAAAGATCATAACACCTTGTAGTATATTGGTATGTCTGTTTCGAGAAAGGACACGAGTTTTGGATAGTTATCGACTGTCATACCTCTAAGAGAGGAGAGGGTGTTCATCTTTGCTTGGGAGCTTCTCTAAATTGATGCAATTTGTCAATTTGATAGTCTCAAGGTTACTTAGCAGCTCTATATCTCCTTCTCCGGCCACAAAATACGAATTCCAAATAATTGTTCACGACTAAACTCTTCAAACAAGCGAGATTCTGAATTACATCTTTATTTTGCCACAAGTGTATTAACTTTGTACACCTTACGATCTTCAATTTCTCAAGCTTGACCATCATCATCATGCATCACATAGATCATGACATCACCATCTCACTTATGCAAGCCTCGTGAACTCCGTCAAATTATCAAAATAAGAATAAGTTAATATCTAATTTAGTTTATGCAGACCATATCATTATATGATTGTCTAAATTTTATGACATGTCAAGTGTAATTGGTCTCTACTTTTATTTTCGATTTAAAGGTCACGTGGTATCTCGATCAATAATGGTGCAACTCTATGAAGGGTGACAATCTTCAATGAGCTCAAAGCAAGCGTCTCTCTCTCCTCGTCAGACCTAACTATAAACGCTGGCTTTTTCTCTCATACGGTTTTCGTTTTCGATTTTCCATATTTTTTCTTCCGTCAGAATTTAATATCTGTCATGCGTTGATGTAGAATGCCACATCATTGTTTTTATACATAGTCTAATCTCAGGATCAACATGACTAAAAAGAATATATATATATATATATATATATATGTATGTATGTATGTACGTATGTATGGGTTTGATTGGCCACAAAAAGTTTAAAAACTTTCATTGATTATTTGGCAGTATTTATGTATATAACCTTTAAACTGTACCCATTCTAATTGTTGAAGAAACCCTTCCAAATTTCTCTTACGTATTGATTGCAAATCAACAAAAGAAGTATTACAAAAAGATATTTTAAACACTGCACCAACACATATTTTTGCAAGATGGCAGCCATCCTATTAGTTTTTGATCTTGATATCCAATTCACAAATGGTTCTTCAAACCCTTTACCTGATTTCCTTATAAGAGAATTTCTACAGGGTTACAGTCATGCCACCAAAACTATCCCGAAGACAAGAAAGGACTTGTCTATTAGATCCATTACAAATAACCCAAAGCATATTTCTTATTTCAGATTTCATTTTCCTTTCCTGCATCTTTCTTTCTATCAAGCGACAGAGACAAGCCGACCACTCGTTCGTGTGTGCGATTATGGCAACCGGAATATATAACATCCAAAACCAATTGCTAAAAATGCTCCTTACGCTGTAAAACCACAAAAATTGAGGACGATAAAAGAATAATAATATACATAATCTAATCATTTGCACAATACTAAACACCTATTGGAAACAAAACTTGATGCAAAGCCAACTTTTTATATAAATTTTAGATTTCATGCCTTGAATTAAGATTAACTTGCAAAGTGTCATGCACAATTTCCAAAGTGATAATTACCAAAACAGTTCTATATTTATTGTACGGATGTCAATTCAGCCTTAAACCTTTCAATTTGATTAAATTATTTCTAAACATTTTGACAATTTGCCAATGTGATCATTTTAGCCAATTTTGATTAGAAATCTCTTATGGGGATGTCTAGCATCCTATGCAACATAGCCGACGCTAACATGGACACTTTTTGTAAATTTGTTTAAAAAATTCTAAAATTTTTTAATATTGTTTTTTTTTAATTTTCTTATTTTTTTCATTGTGGTCGCCTCCCCGCGTCCCCTTGGGAGCCGGCGATGGCTTGCAGGCCTTCAAAAGAAATGGAAAAAGCAAAGAAAATTTATAAAAAATTCAAAATTTTCTAATTGCAAAAATTGTTCTCATTCGCGCAGACCGTGTTATGTAGAATGGCTAGTATTCATGTCAATTATTTTCGACCAAAATTGGCCGAAGAACTAGATGGATGAATCGTCAAAAAGTTTAGAACTAAATGGGTAAATTAAAAGGTTTATGACTAAATTGGCATTCATACAATAGGTTTATATGGCATATGTGCATTATGTTTTTTGGCAAAATGTCACGCACAATTTGCATAATGAAAATGATAATTTTAATTGAATTTAAGAACTAAAAAGTTATAGAAATCTTTGTTAAGTGACGACTTCAAATATATAAGGATTATACACTTCACAATGACAAAATGAAGATCCACAGTAAAAAAAGCGAGACAAATTATATTGTAAATCGGCTCCATTCATTTCGTTGAAAATATAACGTTTCTGAAAAATATTTTCTAGAAAAATGTAATGATTTTCCAAAGTATTCAGCTAAAACTTAAAAATGAAATGGAAAATATTTTTGTTGTTCAGTAAGGAAAATCTTTTCTCTAAGCAATTTTTTCGATAACTTTTATGTTATTATTTTTAAATTTTGATTTTTAAATTAATTTTTAAAAATAAATTTTAATTATCTTTTATTTTTGTTTTTCTTTTCTTTCTTTTTTTTTTTTTCCTTTCATTTCCTTTCTTTTTGTCTTCTTCTTCTTTGGCTAGTCGCTAGCCACGCCGATTGTCGGCGATCGACCAAAGGCAAGCTTTTGCTAGCTTAGGCCTAGAGGCTCACTCTTGGTAGGCTCACCGATTTGGTGAGTAGTGAGCTAGAGGTTCACGCTTGTCGTTAGCTTGCAAATTTGGCGAGCGGCAAGCTCAAGCTTGCCACAAGCTCACCAGAGATAAGTGAGCGAGAGGGCGAGCCTCGAGCTCTCTAGCCTCTAGCCTCGCCGGATCGGCGAGCCAGAGTGAGCCGGGTGAGACCCGAGGCTCGCTTGCGGTCAATCATTGGCTGTAGTCGTGTTGATGACCGGCCAAAGAAGAATGTGGAAAAAAAAATAAAAGGAAAAAGAAAAGAAAAAGAGAAAAAAGAAAAAAAAGAAGGAAGGGGGCTAGTAGAGTATGAGACAAGAGAGAGTGAGTAAGGAAAATGTTTTCCCTTACTCAAAAAGTGGAAAACATTTTGCCCTCTTTTAGAAGATTTTTTTTTTCCTTGGTGGAAATTGTTTTCTATAACTAGTTCATTTTATGTGAAATAAATACTGGAAAATCAGCAAAATGTTTTCCTAGAAGTTGTTTTTCGCGAAAGGAACGAGCCTTAGGCTGCGCATGACAAAATTTCTGAAACAGAAATTGATTTCGCAGAAATCAATTTCTCAATTTCTATAGGACAAGTTTCGAGCAAAGAAACCCGTTTGATAATGACTCAAAATTTCTATTTCAAACAGAAACCGTTTGATAACGAGAATAAAATTTCTATTTCTAGGAACAGAAATTGATTAGATAATAACATAGGAAATCCTCAAATACAAAATAATAGTCGAAATAATACTAAAACAACATAGGAAATCCTCAAATACAAAATAATAGTCGAAATAATACTAATACATTACAAAAGTTGAAAATACAATTTCATGGAATTTCCGTCATATTATTATCCCTTGCCATTTTATTGGCAATGGTTTTCCTAAATGTAGTTATTTGATTTCTCTCCTCGGTCAATGTATCGTTTGCAAGCTCATCTTACGTAGGTTCGGACAAGATCTTTGCGGAAGCATGAATATGGGTGCCATCAATGGCGCCTATACAGCCCTGTCATTTTATCAAAGACTAGTATTATACAAGATTATCAACAAAATAAAATTGATGGTGTAAAGGAATATATGAGAATTCTACCTTGAAGTAACGTTTATGGTTAGGAATCAATCGGGAGAAGGTCGGTTTATTTTGATTCTCGAATTGAATCAGTCCAGTTACTCATCCCTAATTTCTTTATTGTTGCTCAATGAACCTTTAATGGCCCTTGCATAGCAAAAGAGATTCTCTTGAATCTCTTGCCTTCGAATTAAAATTCAAGATTGTGTAACAATCTAATTATTTTGATTTTGCAAGAATTTTGAATCCGTAAAGAAACAAGGTTAAATTTTTAGGCACGTTTTTATTCATCTATTACGTAAGAAATTTTTCTTCAACTGGCCATGCGCTTGCCCTTTCTAGGAGGAAAAAGCCCCATTGTTTTTAAGTAAGCATTTAAGAACTTTGATCGTTTTTGAAAATTGGGAACCCATTCGATTGCCTTTCATCCTAAAGAGGAAGTTATCAAAAAAAAAAAAGAAAAAAAATGAAAAAAAAACACTAGCAAAATAAGAAAAAGAAAGTTAGCAATAATTTGTGAAGTTGTGGTTATGAGTGAGTTAAGTTTGCAAGAAAGCGCAAGGTTCTTTTATATGGTTTGATTTCAGCTTATGATTTCTATTTCAGAAACTAAGAAGTTAAAAATTTCAGCTTCTGATTTCTTCAATTTCTCTATATCTGGAATAGAAATCTGTTTTAGAAATAGAGAAATCAAATTGCATTCGAACGGATTTCTATTCCAAACCTGTTAGGGAACAGAGAAACAGAAGAAATCAAGAAATAGAAATTTTGTCATGCGCAGCCTTAGTCTCTTCGGGGAAATATGAGAAAATTCAACTTAACAAAAGATGATATTTATTCAAGTAAAATTAGTAATATACGTTTTTGATTCGGGATATCTGTCCAAAAGATTTTAAACCTAATGTACGATGGTCAAATTCAATCTTAAATTTTTCGATTTTGCCAATTTAGTTCTAAACATTTTGTTGATTTGTAATTTTAGTTCTAAACATTTTGACAACTTGCCAATATAATCATTCTAGCTAATTTTGGCTAGAAATCACCGATGTGGCAAGTTGCCATATAGGACGGTCGGTGTCCATGACAAAGATTTTTGGCCAAAATTGGTCGTTACTGGGTTAGGCACAGGAATATGATATTGATGATTCAAGTTCTCCTTTCTTTTTTCTTTTTCCCTCATATTCTCAGACTTATTAAATGTGAAGCATGTGTTGTATACTTAACTAGCCTAGAACTGCTGAATCAGGTTTGCAAAGGGAGGTCTTTGCATGGGTAATGATTTGTGGTTTGAGCTCATAGGATGACGATATTTGTTCAATGGTTTGCTGTCGTCTATAGAGCATCAGTGAATGATATGAAGAAAAGGAAGGAGGAAGGAGGATTACGATGAAAAATTGCAGAATTTGAAGGAAGATTATTGCTTACGGAAGATAAGCACCATAGGACAGGGAGAGGTTGAAATGTGTTGGTTTTGCTTATTCGTAAGTGCAGGGGTTGTCTTTTTCTTTGAGTTTAGAGAAAGTATAAAAAGGCTATTTAAAGGTCATGTGCAGGCAATCGAAAACTGGAGAAAGCTAGATCTCATGCGGACCGATCCTTGTGTTAATGGGCACTGAGTGCTTAGTGCTTTAAATCTGTTCATGCAGCTTTTTTTCATAAACGAGTAAAATGCGTTACGCAGGTAAAGGGACCTGTAGCCTATAAACAGCACGTGAAGTCTGAGATGTGCTTTTAGACCCCTTATCCCTTCCTGGGCTGTCAAATAATTAGTGTTGAAACGGATTAGGATACTGTTCTAATTCTTTAACTGGTGCACATCATTCCGTTTTTGGTGGTCTTACTTTTAGATTTGCCATTATTAATCAATCCCATTTACCTTGTCGTGAACTCCATGAAATTAGGTTGGATCGAGATGATTCTGCTGTTGTTAGCTCATCCTAGAACATTTATTCAGCGTGCTTTGACCTGAAGGCTTTTCTAATCAAAATCAATAGGTCGGCCACGTATAGTTATGGCAGTAATTGATTGAAAATATTCATTGTCACGGTGGAATTCGTATCTAAACGGATGGAAGCATTGATTGTTGTTGACACCTCAATTTTTTATCGAAGAATCCAACGTGCACTTATGCGTCTGGCGAGTTCGACACCAGCATTGACAGAGTTCTCACGAATGATTCGGTCAAGCATAGAGATCACTCACTCTTCCTCCATAGCAGCTCCCAAAAAGCCCCGTCGCCAGCTCTCCATCTCGCAGGAGGATCTTCGCAGGATACCTCGGAGGTGAAGAAGAATTCAGAAGCGATTTCATCTTCCTCGCTGCTTTTCAATGGAATCAACAGTCCTCAGACTCAGTGAGTCAGGAACAGGTAAAGTTGAATTAGGCACATTGAAACTTGGATTCTCACCACCAGCGTGGACGATCGAGACTCCTAATCTCCGATCATCTCAGTTTCCGATAAATTATTTCTTGCTTCATCGCCAATTATCTGTCCGTCGAATTTTCCCTGGGAAGCACGCAATGCAGAGGGAATGATTAGGAAGAAGCTGAAACCGGAGGGAAAGTGGAGCCGTGAACAGGGGAGTCGCTCGCCATTATCCCTCGCAGCGATTGTGACTTCAGGCGACCATGAAATCCGACTAACGGCTGCCGCACTTACAAAATTCAACTGTCAAATTTCAATGCTAAAGAAAATGTTGGAGAGAGGCCCATTAGAAAGTTAGAACAGCTCATAAGCCTGCCGTCTGAGAATGGCAAGAATCATAAACTGCCTTTCCTACCAGTGGCAACAAAGCCTATAAATAAAGCACTCCAGTGGCCTCACCTAAGTTCCCGCGAAAGCCGATCCGTATCTGGAAATGTTGAATTCAGACATGGTTTACTCCGAAAATCAAGAAAGGACTTTGGTGAACGGGCATAAATATGTGTATTCTGTTCTTGCTTCTCCGTATCAGATCGGGGCACTTCTAAACACATGCAAATATGGAGGCAACTTTTCCAAACTCAAGTAGAAACTAATGCTTTCTCAATTAAGAATTACAGCAGATGCTTTGGCCTGCAGAGGAAGAGAAGAGTCATAAGTTATCCTCCTTGAGAAATGATCCGGCACGGCGCCACTCTTATTTTGAACCATTGACACGTGCTTTGATACCATGCTAGAAATGAACAAATAGGATGTGGACAATTTGTTGGAAAATGCGGGCAATTTGCTAATCCTTTGAAATAGATTCTTTCTAGATTCTGATTATACCCCATGACCATTAGCCACGTCTTTTGAACATCCCATCGAAAAATATAGCAGAAACAAATCTACCCACCCTTTAAACTTAGCCAACCAGTGACTGCAGGGCCACGTTTCTTTGATTCCATGAAGCGGAACATGGATAGTTATCGAAACGAGCAAATATTTCATTGATTCCTATCTAGGATACAAAAAGCCTTCATTTATGTCTGTACTCAAACCAACTAAACCATTCTTTAATCTTGGATGGTGAGTAAAATGATGGAATGAGAGTTGAGGCACAATAATCCACTTCCTACATATATTTCGATGGACGGCAGAGTGTGCTCAGAAATGAAGATCACGTTTGTGGGAATATGTACATTGTATCTGTAAATGCCGACCAAAAGTCAATACAGAGTTTCTTCCACTTCTGGTGAATGCTGCAAAAAGTAATTTTTCCATATCAGAATTCTAGATATAAAAAGAGTAATCGGGCACTTTTCACGCAGAGTAAATGTGTTGAAGTTTCCAGTCTAAAACAGGAAAGACAATTCAAAGCACCTAATGGCCATTAACATGGCATGAGCTTGCTCTATCAATCTGAAGCTCTGAACTACAGTTTCTAGATGTGATGCGGCTTTCTAACGTTTTCAAGCTTGTCTTTGCTATTTGGGTATCGTGTAAATTATGTCCGGACTCAGACTCATCTAGTGGATTGCACATCAAGGAAAAACAGGCACTTGTTGAATGGGAAAAGAGGAGATTTGCATACCTATCCTCTTGAGAAATTCACGAACCAACTAATTGTGGAAAAGTTTCCACAAAAGTCAAGATCTTAACGAGAAAGGCTGCAGTGGCATGGTCGGATGTCCCCCTTAGCATCTTCTCCTAGACTCAATACTGGTGGTGAGGCAACGGTGAAGGGGGGCTATATAGACCTTTACATGGGTAACTGGGTCGTACCCACAAACTTCACCAATGGAATTCCAATACGATCTGCAGGGGAAGCAAGATTGAGAGAATCTTGGTGAACGAGACAGAGCCAAACATTGACAAAAGAGTGGGATGAGGGAATGCAACAAACAGCTAGAATGCAAAACTAAGCTGAGAAATCCAAATTCCTACGAGACACTCCGTTAATGACATCCCAGATATTGGCATTTTCCCTGGTGTGTTGAAATCTGACAAAGCATTTCAAATGACAGGGGAACTGATGACGAATCTGAGTAGAGAAATGACTACGAGTAGAAGAGTTAAAGAGTAGGAGTTAGTAAATGGCAAGATCATACCCGAGTTTGATAATATGAATCGAGGCATGGAAGTCTTCATGGGAGCAAATGCCCGTCCTGATTCAAGGGGCGAGAATGACTTGGAAGAAGGCATTCAAACTATTCCAATGCCATCACCGCATGAACTGTAGAGGGATCATTGCACCTACCGCAATCACAGCTACTAAGCAGAGAATAGAAACGAGAAGCTGTAGCTGACAGGTTATACTGATGGAGTTGACAAATTTTATCTGCAAAGCAACGGAGGGTGAATGTTAGAATTTAACAACCCTTCAGAACGGATCCTGTTCTAAATTCCAATCATACTCCATAACCATAAACTCTCGTCCTTCAAAGTGACAGCAAGAAGAATAGCAAGAAAGCAGTTGAAGATCATCACCTGATCGAAAAGAGAAACTGTGCATTTTAATTTTGGAAAATAACCACGAATTGCATCACTTCCTAGCCTGATGAACGATCTAGCAGTTAAATCTCATCGTCATAGGCTCGACAAAAGAGAAAAAGAGACGACAAGTCCCACCCACACACCAATTAATCTGCCTTGGTAGATTTATACTTTGTCCCAGCAATTCACAACATGAGTACAATCCCTCAAGAGGAATAGGGCTTTGGTTTTCTTCGCCGTTACGGATATTTGATTGCAGCACGTCTCTTTGATTTTTGAGGAATTAATGAAAAACTAAATCGAGGGGAAAATATGCCAATCCTCTATGCATCAGCAAGATTTGTAAAGTGGGATGGATGGGATTCTGGGGGAAAGGGAAGAGCCGAAAATGCCGAAAGAGAAGAGGCCATGTTTTGTGTAAAGTGAAGAGTATTATTGTCTGTTTAGATTAAATGGTTGTGGCAGCAGTTATTTTAGCTGTGGAAATAGCCTTGGCCTATATACACAAAATTTTTGGGTCCAAAAGGCCCTTTTATTTAATCGACTTAGATTCAAAAGTCGATTCAAAGTACCTGGATGTGACTTGCGGGATTTCACGGATGAGGTGCCAATAGCAGCCGGTTAGTGTTGAACATCGCTCCTTGAGAATCCTACATCTTTCAATCCAGAGTTCTCCTAGGGTGGGAGGGAGGCCATCCTGGGGCAATTCCCTCAGCTTCGGGCAATCATAGATCAATAAGGTCTGAAGAGAGGGAGGGAGTTTGCTAGACAGTCTTTCCACGTTCAGCATATCTTTAATTTCGAGATGGAGCAGAGAAGGAGGGAGCGGAAGCAGAAGATCCTTCTCCTCTCCCACTCCTCCAATGCTACCGTCGATCCTGAGATATTGAAGGGAGGTGAGGGGGGTGAGCCACTCCCTTACTGGCTGTTTCATATTCCTGCATCCCCATATCCTAAGTGTCTGTAGCTGGGGTGGTAATCCTCCATGGGGAAAGCTTGTAATACTCTCACACCATGAAATTATTAGAACACGGAGATATGTAAGTTGATGCAATTGATTAGGTAAGGATTTTATTTTTGGACACCAAGAAAACCACAAGCTCAAGATGCTGGGAGGAAGAGGAGGGAAGCACTGGAGCTCTAGAGCAGGACATCTGTCCAATACCAAGGAAGTGAGATGGGATAGCGTGTGCAAGCCCTGGGGTAAGCTTCTCAAATTCTTGCAATCCAAAATTTTGGTCACCTCAAGTGACAGAAGATGGTCTAGATTTATCTCCATGAGCGACTCCACTTCCTTGCAATTTCCAATAGTAAGTCTCCTAAGGGACACAAGTGAAAATCTACCCTCGCCAGATAGAGAGGTTGGCAAAGAATCACATCCAAAGATCCTCAACTCTTGCAGACAAGGCATCATGCCACCGTGATTACCGCTACTGTTGCTACTTAGTTCATCCAGTTGAATACTTAATCCTCTAGGTAAAAATTGCAACATCTTGCAATGGTTTATATCTAATGACATCAATGATGTCGGTAAACCTGTATCAGGGAAGGAAACGAGTTTTGGACATTTTTTAATGGCCAAGCCCTTAAGAGAGGAGAGGACGTGCATCTTGCTTGGGAGGGTCTCTAAATTGAAGCAATTCCTCAAATCGATAGTCTCAAGGTTGCTGGGTAGCTCTATATCTCCTTCTTTAGCCACAAAAGATATCAACTTAGGACAACTATTGACAAGTAAGCTCTTCAAAGAAACGAGATTTCGAGTTACGTCTCTGTCTTGCCATAAGTGTATCAACTTTTCACAACTACTAATCTCCAACTTCTCTAGCTTGATCAAGGAGCTTGTAAACCCATGATTTAAGCAAGTCAATTCAGCAACATCTTCTATGACAAGAGCAGTCAAAGATGTTAGGTTAACCAAACTTTTAGCAATCCCTCATTACAACTTCGAAAGTATAATTCATTGAGGGATGGAAGGCTAATGATAGAGGACAAGGTATCCACATGCGAACATGACTTAATTTTGAGTTTTATAAGGGAACTTAGTTGACTAGGCAATTTTCCGATCAATAGAGGACAATCCCAAATGATGAGATGCTCAAGACGAGGGAAGAAAACTTCTACTTCGGTTTCAATGCAATGAGACCAGTCCTCCCATAAAGGCATGTCCTCGAATTTTAATGTTATTAAGGATGGAAAAGGACTTTTAGTTCCATAAAATTTAGGCCCTACTGTGCATATTGCATTTAGACCTTTGATGTACACTTCTTTTAGTGAAGATAGCTGCCCAAGTGATGGTAATGCCTTGGCCCTACGACAGTCATGCAAATACAAATGAACTATGTTAACATATGAGGGACTTCCTAACCATGACGGGAACTCTAGGCCACTGTAGTAAGATATTGTGAGACTTTTGAGGTTTTGGTGAGGGTGAAGAAAGTCGAGGACCTTTTCTTCAAGCTCTTCATTCCAGAAATTTTCCAAATCTTCACTCCATTGCATGGTCAACCGGCATATTCCCTCCTTCTTGGGTAAGTTAGCATCCTTGGCATCTTCAGCTTCTTGAACCTTATGCAAATCAGAGATACACAATTCCCCTCCAAGGTTCTTTAGGTTTTTTAACTCCTTCAACCTCGACCCATTTTCTGTTCCCACTACAAACCTAGACAACATCTCAAGACCAACCAAATTACCTATATACAACGGCATTGCTCTTAGGCTCCAAGTGTTGGTGAAGTCAAGAAATCTTAAATTGACGAGTTTCTCCATACTATTAGGTAATTCAATAAGGTATTGACAGCCGTGCAACATCAAAGCCTCTAGGTTGTACAATGTGACAATTGACTTTGGAAGCCTTTCAATATTAGTGTAAGATAGATTGAGATGCCTTAGGTGCATTAGTTTGTCGATGCAATCCGATACCTCTTTAATGTTATAGTGACTTAATGAAAGCACCCTCAAGTACTTCAATCCCGACAACAAGTCACATAGCACTTTTGGGACACAAAGGAAGCACAATATTGCTTCTTTAATGATATGAAGCTCCTAAGTCCCTCCATTCCATGATATATCTTCAATCTTTCTGACACAACAAGATTGCTGGGAATGAATGAGGCGTGACGAGCTAAAGATGAATTGTTTTGGTCACCCTCAAACTCCAACTCCCCTAAGCTAAAATAGGTTGCACCCGCAACTAGCTTTGCCAAGTCATTCACAAGATCATGCATCAAGAATGTGATCCATTGCTGCTTGACTTTTGAAATAATGATCTAGATACTAGCTCATTGAAATAATCCAAACCTTCATTCCAACAATTCTTTCCTTCTTTTGCCTTCACCAAGCCCTCTGCAATCCACCAGTGAATCAACTCATCCCGTTTGATTTCATAATCCTTGGGAAGTATAGCACAGTAAGCGAAACATCTTCTTAGCTTGGAAGGGAGATTAAGATAGCTAAGTTTCAAAGCTGGAAGGATCTCATTTCTTTCTTCTGGTAGGTCCCAAATTTTGGTGTTCAATATAGTTCTCCATTTATGGGGACTAACTTCAGTGCGTAATATCCCAGCTAATGTCTTCACGGCTAATGGCAATCCTTTGCATTTTTCCACTATCTTCTGACCTAATTCATGAAGATCGGGATGACGATCGAAATTTCTGACTCCTAGAGCATGAAATGTGAACAAAGTCATAGAAGCATCTAGTGACAACTCTTTAAGAATTTTCGGGGAGCACCAGCTATTGAAGCAACATGGAGGTTACGAGTCGTGATGATGATCTTGCTTTCCTTTGCTCCCGATTGAAGAGGCTTCAAGAGGGTAGTCCACTTTCCATGTTTCTCATTCCAAACATCATCTAACACGACAAGAAACTTCTTCCCAAAAAGGTTGTCCTTGAGCTTATCTTGAAGCCAATTCAGGTCCTTACATTCACAAGATGAATGGTCATTGGTTGCCTCAAAGATTCTCTTTGTAACAGCAAGCACATCGAACTCATCGGAAACACAAACCCATGCTTTCACCTCAAAATAGTTGGTGACTCTAGCATCATTGTAGACTTGTTGGGCTAGAGCTGTCTTCCCAACACCCCCCATCCCTACTATGGGAATCACATTTATATCTGCATACGTTCTATCATGTTCTTCTGTGATTAGTAATCTGACGATCTCCATTTTTTCTACCTCCCTACTAACGAAAGAAGGCTCGGGCAAATGTGTAGTGGGTAGGGGCTTATCCAATGGGCCGTGTGCTGATCGCTGCCCATTATTTTCTCTCAGGCTAAGACTATCTTTCCGAGTTATGATATCCCGTAATCTGTCATCCATATCTTCTATATTGGATCTCATTTTGTGGTCAAGCGTAAACGCTCTTGGGCTCAATCTGAAGCCACAACTCGGAAGAAGGGAACTCACCTTTTTAGTGCCTGGTTCTGCCTTAAACCTGCTTTCAACGGTGGCAAACTCATCAAGCAAGCCTTCGATGTCATAGGCCAAGTTCCTAAGATCTTCAAGCCATGACTTCACTCCGAGATGTCCGCTCAGTTGCCTGTCCTCTGCATCATCCAGCACCTCGTGGATTTCGATCAGCATCTTTTCCCATTTCTTCAACCGTGTATCAATCCCCTCGCGCCGTGCAAAGTTGAGCAGATTGTGAGAGGCCAACCTATCAAACAGCACCTGAAGAAAGGCACCAAGAAAGAGTTCTGCGATGGGCATGGCTTGGTTCTGAGTGTCAAAGGATTGAATAAGAGTGCCTAGATGGTTTGAAGCAAAGTGTACTGATGCATAATAAAAGGTGTGAATAAGAGACAGTTATTATGCTCGGGAGAACAACATCAAATGATGGTGTGAATCGAAGACTTTTAAGTTCTGAAGTATCCTAGTTAGATCTAGATGGCTTTTGTCTTGATGTGCATCGCTTAAATCCGATCACGATGAAAAGTGGACTTTGAGGCAACAATCCGTGTAATTTGATTGGTCCAAATATAAATAGTTGCATCTACCTAATATACGTAGAAATGAATTCGAACCTTTAATAAAGGTTGACACACGTGAGTCTTACAAGGTTTGACAACCCAAATCCAATTTAATATGTGTACTAGATTTCACTAAATAATTGCTCATATCCAATATATGATGATAGAGGGTCGGAGTAAATTTTCCAATGTTAGCAAGCATCTTGGGGTACTTGCTAAGCATATGTAATATCAAAATAAATTTTTAAGTATTAATTCCACATAACATGAGAACTCAATGCATTGGAAAGTGCAAAATCACCCAAATTGATTGCTTAACAAGTGTTCAGAAGCAC
This sequence comes from Eucalyptus tenuipes, assembly GCA_014182365.1. Lineage (NCBI taxonomy): Eukaryota > Viridiplantae > Streptophyta > Magnoliopsida > Myrtales > Myrtaceae > Eucalyptus > Eucalyptus tenuipes. Next base: position 20,512,441 of record CM024538.1, on the reverse strand, counting down.
TTGCTTGTAACAAAATCTTTTTCAAATGATGGCCAGAGAAATTGTTACTTTGTCTTCATTTCTGTCGTTGCTGCAGATACTTGCTCTCTCAAGGATACATTATCGGATAACATTAGGGGGGAAAATGAGTGGCTGTAGATCGAATCAAAATTGCAAATCCTCAAGCTTCATTTTGTAGGAAAAGAGGCGAGATTTTTTTCCGTTACTTTATCTGTCAGTCAAAGTCCACTAATTAGTCCCCAACCAAAATTCCCAACTCCGAGCGTTTGACCCTTTGTCACTCAGGACAAAACTGAAGCGGAGGCCGTCCTTCATCCCGGCAACCTCACACGAGGGCCCGCAACTCTCAAGCATCGTCAATGAAAAAGGTGATCGCAAGTTAGCCATTGATGCTACGCTTTGGCCTCTCGCACCTTGTCCTCGGTAGATTCAGCCCTTGGTCTCTGCTCTACTATGCTTCAGGAAAGGCCAGGATTGAGAGTAACCTGGTCGTCGCGTTTCTCCAACAAATAGTATTTATTAAATCGGAGAATTTTCTCAATGTTTCAAACTTCTTTTAATTGTTGCATATAATCCTATTGTTTAGAGGCCCATGTCTAGTATGTTGTATCCTTTGTGTATCATGCTAGTTGACTGTTCTAATAATATCTAGCTTAGTTACTCTTAAACGGAGAGCGCTAGCTGATATCATTGATAATGCTCTGACAAATCAACTCACCGTCGTAACTACTGATCAATTTGATACTCTACTCCATATTTTCCATAGCTCAAGTAGTCTAGACACGAACATAATTATCATGTTCCAAACATTAGAAAGCACATAGCAAGATCTATCATCATTCAAACACGAAATTGAACATGAGAAAATTCAAATTTTCACTTCCATCAAATGCTATTCTATTGAACATTAGGTTATTAAGACAACCAAGTACAACCATAGAAGTAAGGCAGTTTACATAGTGAGTACAGGAAGGTGGCTTAGGTGGTCGCCCCATAAAAATTGTGTTACTTAAATGATCATTTGAAAATTTGTGGCCCCAAAATGAGTATTTTACAATAATCATGACAATGATACTATTCTTGTCAAGCTATTTTGTATGAACTTTTTAAGATCATTTTGGTCTTTTCATGTCTTACACATTCACCTCTTTTTTTCTTTTTCTTTTTATTTGAACACGAATAAGGTCGATAGTCCACTACATGTCCTTCGAGGACAATAACGAATGTATCTCCTTTTGCTATTTGTTTTTTGAATGCGATACTAATATCGCAAATCATTTGCACTTAAAAATGTAACACATTTTGCATTGCCATGCGGCATTTAACTAGATAAACTTTTTTGAACTTAGAACCATCTTCATTTTTTGATGTCTCCCCATGTCTATCTGGTGTTTTATTCGGACATTAAGGGCATATTTGGTAATCATTATATTTCTAAAAATAATTTTTGCTCGGAAATTATTTTTTTATTTTGTTTTCAAGAACAATTTCTGAGTTTTTAAAGCGTTTGGTAGCTATCCAAAATTTTTATTCCGAAATAGAAATGCGTTTGATAAGATTTTTAATTTTTTTGTTTCTTTTAATTTTTAATACTTTTATTATATTTTTCTTTTCTTCTAATTTTTTTTTCCTCCTTTTCTCTTGTTATTCCTCCTTCTTTCTAGCCGGTCGTCGGCCATGCCCGTTAGAGGTGAGCGGTTCCCGATTCCGGTTCGGTTCCGTCTAAATCCTGGAACCTACTCTCGGGTACAGGTTCCTCATTTTTTGGAACCTGGAACCTACCCGTCAGAACCAAAAACTTGAAACCTACCTTGTCACAGGTTCCAGGGTTAGTTCTAGGTTCCAACAGGTTCTTTTTTTTTTTTTTTTTCACTTTCAGATTTGAAAAGTCAAACAATTGATAGTTAGGCTCATAGGATTAGAACAGCGCGACAACATGCATCATCAAGCACTGTTCAGAAAACTCTAGGTTGATACTCGCAAGGCTCACAAGATTAGAATAGTGCGACAACATCCATCATCAACAGTTAGTCTTACAAGACTTCTACCGTTCATGCACTTAAAAACCATAGGGCCTACATAAGCACATCAATCTTAATCCAACAATAAGATAATCGCTCAGAGTTATTGACCTCTATTCTATACAAATCTATCCAGGTACAGGTTGCAAGGCACTTTAGTAAATCACTAGCCCTTTTAGTGTGCAGATTCCTAACACGGCCTATTTACAAGTAAAGGAAAAACAATTATATCACCTCCATAAGGGAACTTTGTCAGCAGCTCTGTTTCAGCAGCTCTCTGCAGCCAAAATAAATGGAAGAGAAATCAGTAAGATCGAAATCTAACATAGTGCTCATTATTCTTCAAGCTGATGTGAAGCATATGCAATCTATATATTAAGCAGTTGAATCCAGCTTATAGATTTGGCATTGCACTCAGAAAGCATTTACTCATATCTGACTAAACTTGCACTTGAAAATAGCTTCATCAAAAAGCATTAGAGCAATTTATGGATAATAAAAAGGCCTCCCAATAATTGAAGCTTTAACTACCAAATTCTGTACACTTGACAAGATGTAAATTTTATAGACAATACCTTTCCCTCATAATATCCCTGGAGTAAATAATTCACGACACCAAAGTCAACTGCAGAGATGTATACGAATCTTTTTACACATGCAAGAGATATAGGTCACAACTATATCTAGCCATACCATTGTATACAGATACAATTCCCTAAAGGAATATCATGAATGAACCAAATCATTTCAAACAATACCTCAACAATATTGCCGACTAAGTAAGGGAGTTGCTTGTTGAGCTTAATCTTCTCTTGATTCTCCTTATACGACTCCAGCTCCAGATTAGTCCTCTGCAGCTCCTCCTGCCATCACAAAACAGAAAAACAAACGAAATCCCATCAAAACCCCCATCGATGCATGGACCTCAAATTAAGGGCGCGTTTGGCAACGATTTTGTTCCCGGGAACAGATTCTGACAAGAAATGATTATTTTTTATTCTGTTCCCTAGAACTAATTCTGAGTAAAAGAACGCGTTTGGTAACTGTCCAAAATTTCTGATTCTGGAAGAGAATTGTGTTTGGTATTGTGCTCATTTGATTCTGTTCCAAATCAATTTTTTTTTTAATTTTTAAATAAATTTTTTACTTTTTTACTTTTCTTTTCTTTTCTTTTTTTCCTTTTTCTCCTATTCTTCTTCTTCTTCTTCTTCTTCTTCTTCTTCTTCTTCTTGTGGCCGATCGCCGGATCGGTGACCGGCCAGACGAGGGCCAGCGACCAAATTGGAGCGTCGCCAGCCCTCGTCAGCCGAGCCTCACCGGGGTTGGATGAGGCCCGCCGTGTCACGCCTCGAACCTCGAGCGCGCGCACAACCCTCGGTGGTCGATAGAATTTCGCGACGTTCCCAGGACTCGTCGCCGACCCTTTTCATTTTATTGCACATGCGGAAGCGAATTAACTAATCCCCTGACAACAATATACATGGGATAGAAAAGCAGGACAACCAATTTCAAATCAAATACACTTTTATAAACACTTCAAGCTTATACAGAAAGTCTATGTCATAAAGAACTACTGAGCCACCTATGCTCCTGACCCTTCTGCTTCAAGCTCCGGCTCTTCACACTAGGGACCCGAAAATGGTTATTCAATAACCAGTGAGATATAAATCTCGGCGAGTTCCACCCCTAAGCCCCGGTTAGTACACCAACTCAACCCTGGGGTATCCGAACTACCCCACCACAAGCAACAACTAACAGTCGATTCGCATACAACCTTACCCGGTATGCCATACCATGCACGTTATAATTTAGCACGACACACGCAATGCACATGGCCATTAGATGACGCAGTTCATCAATCACATACGATTCGCATCACAAGCGATCTCACCTGGCCATTGCCACACTCTACACGTTATCGATTCATGCATGTGTGCCATAAATGATGTGATTCACTCACGCATATAATTAATGCATATAACAATTTCACACATCAATGCATCAATTCAGATCGAGTCATCGATCAATCGACTCAGTCGATTACATGTCATTATGACCATTCCCCGGTCATCTCAATCAATACTATCTATGAGTCCGACCATAGTCCAGGACTGCTCACTCGAGCCGATATATAGATAGTATAGCTCACCAGAAGCTGCCGCAATATCAATATAGTATACTATAGCTCACCAGAAGCTGCCGCAAATATCAATATAGTATACTATAGCTCACCGAAGTAACGCCGCAAATATAATAGCTCGCGTAAGCCGTAGCATATATAGTAGCTCGCCGTAAGCCGTAGCATATATAATAGCTCACCGTAAGTCGTAGGCGATAGATAATATAATAGCTCGCCGAAGCCGTAGCCGATTATAATAGCTCGCCGAAGTCAGAATCGATAGATAATATAATAGCTCGCCGTAAGTCAGAATCGATAGATAATATAATAGCTCGCCGAAGCTGTAGCGATAGATAATATAATAGCTCGTGAAAGTCAGTAATCGATAGATAATATAATAGCTCGCCGTAAGCTGTTAGCCATACTTTCATAGTATGCTGAAAATACTCATTTAATCAAATCACCATTCTTATCATTCCCGATAAAGATACTCGTGTGTGGGTACACAGTCGGCCTTAGCCAAAATACAATATTTTCTTTTAGAAAATCCCACTATTTAATGGTTCACCAAAATATTTTTGGCGCCGTCAACCGACGCCCTAGGTTATTTTCCAATTAATTACTGAAATAAATAAATTTTGGGATAAATACCCAAAATTACAAATCACACTCAATTCATGCGGATGCCCATGCATTTACACATCCATTCACTTCATAAAATCAACACACATGAATTTAGACAACTTTTCGCATTCTGGATGAACAGTATTCTGTGAACAGTATTCTGTGAACAGTGCTCGTGAACATTAACTCATGAACAGTACCTCGTGAACAGTAAATCGTGAATAGTGTCGAGTGAACAGTAAATTCCCAGAATTCAATAAATAATAAATTATATTCAGAAATCATTAAAACAACAATTAAATTAAGGAAATCAATCAATTAAGATAAACATGCTTAATTAACCACATAAACATCATTAAGTTAATAAAGTAAAATTAGGCTAATCTAATCTTAGCCATTAATCTAACCACCTATCTTAGGACTAATATAACTTAATTAAATCCCCTAAACTAGAATTAAATCTAACTAAACCAACCCTAAGCAAGTTTAGGCACTAAACGAAGGATTAGGAGCTAAACTCACCCGTTAAGCGGGCCGGAGGCACCAACGCGGTGGCGACGACGGTGGCTACGCACCGGGACCTCTACAACGACGATCCAAGGCGGTCCCAAGCTCAACACAGCAACCACAGCTCGGACTCCCACTGAAAACACTGAAAAACAGCCCTGTCGGAGGAGAAACTGAGTTGAACGGCTTGGCCGGAGCTCCGGCGAGGGGGTTGGTCGACAACCGGAGGCTCCCGGGGGTCTTGGGAATCTTGTGGGTGGTTGGGATGGGCAAAGGAAGGGCTGGAATGGGAGAAAACGGGCTGCAAAGTCGAAACAGTCCAGGCTGCAGGCGGACCGACGGACCGGCGACCGGCGGCTTGCGACGGCCGTAAAGGACGGAAGGAAGCTCCGTTTGGCACGAAATCAGGCTCGTTGGAACGTTCTGTCTCTCACGGTCACGGTGATAGGTGGCTCGTTCTCTGATTCAACCGGGAGGACCACTTTTGACTCGATTCTTCACCGAAGGGTCAGCTGGAACAGAAACTGGAGGAAGAGGAAAACGAGGGAGAGAGGAGCTCGTCCGTTTGGAGGCCGAATGGGGGAGAGAGAGTGATGTGAGGGCTGGTTGTCAAGCCTCATTAAGGCCCTCACATGCTTGCTTCAAGTCCCCATGCATGACATCATCTTCTCTCTCTTCCTTTGCCCTTATCCACAACAACTAGGGGCAAAATGGTCATTTCACCTTGCACAAATTACAAATCTGTCCTTGGGCTGAAATTGGTGGATGGGCCTAGTAAATGGGCTTGGCCATGAATAGGAGTGGGCTTGGAAATTGGTTGGGCTTGAAAATGCTAAGAATTGGCCCATGGGCTTAGAAGATGAATAGTTGGTTTGGCCCAATGGGCTCATTTGCTTGACTTAGGCCCACTTGGTGGCTGTCCCAACTTGGGCCTAAGGCCCACACTGGCTTGGCCCGGCCCACGTCCTCACGGGCTTGCTTCTTCGGTCCGAAAGCCCCTTTTCCAATTGCTCGCTTAACCGATTCTCGTCGATTGTTTGATGTAGCTTCATCCAAATCCGTCCCGAACATTCCTGACAATTCGAAGTCCAATCCTAAGTTCTCTTGCCATGTCAATTTTGCCCTAATGCCATTTTGGTTACAACTCGACTAACGGGCGGCTCCGAGGATTCACGCGTAACCGACTCGTGCCAAACCACGTTCAAGACATCTCGACGCATGGACGTCCTTGACCGCATGAAATTACGGAGGATAGATTCTTATTTCAAAGTACACGATCACCTGAAGATCGACATAGGGTCGTTCGAGGGTTCGATAACGTGAAACGGAATCACCCGTCGTTCCATTATGTTCTGTCCGCGAATCAACTTCTAGTCGTCCTTAGAATCGGCCTGCCTATCTACAGGATCATCCTCACGCAAGTCTCATGGTCAAGTCGTTTTCCCAAGTCGAGTTCTTTAGTCGTACGGGTTCTGTCCTCATTAGCCTTTCCCCTCAAGGTCAGTATCTCAGGAGTGATCAATTCCGAGTGAGATCAACCAACAATGCATTGACGAAATTCACTTTCACTCGTCCTTCAGAGGGCTCGAATTTCAGGATGTCACGGCCGGCCACCGGCGGGGTTGGGTATTGCGAGGCTTGCCCGGCCGGCGAGGCTCGGCCTCGCCAGATCTGGTGAGGCCGAGCCTCACCGTGGCCGGGCTTGCCTCCGCGAGCTCGCGAACCTTGCCCCGATGGCGAGCTCGCCGAACCGACGGATGGCGGCGGGCGGTGGCGGGCGGTGGTGGATGGTGGTCACGGGATGGCGGAAGGGAAGAAGAAGACTTTCACTGTTTTGATTCTTTTTTTGATTCCCAGACCGAGAATCACATTTTTTTTTTATTCTCAATTCTTGTCCAAAACTGATTCCGGGAACAAATTTATTCCAAGAATCAGTTTTTGACAAAATTAAACCAAACACGATTCTGTTCCCAAACTGATTCTTGGAACAAAAAATCAGAATCAGGCACTGTTTCGATGGTTACCAAATAGTGCCTAAGATTCAAAGAAACTCTCGCGCATGAGCCGAAGCACAGAAGCCCCCAACGAAAAGTAAACTCGCACCACGGGCCCTAGCAAATCCAACCGAAGCCATTAACGTCCAGAGAGAGGGACAGACCTTGAGGATGCGAATCGCGTTGTCGAGGAGGCGAAAGCCAGCCCAAGCTTCAAAGCCCCGCGCTTTCAAATCAAGCAAAGAGAATACAACACAAATGCTCAAGAGTTAAAAAAGAACGATGAGAGAGAGAGAGAGAGAGAGAGAGAGAGAGAGAGAGAGAGAGAGAGAGAGCTTACGGTCTCTCGCCGCTGCGAACGCCGCCTTTGGTGGGATGATACATGGATGATCCGGCGAGGTCCTCCGAGGCGACGAAGATGGGGATGTGGTTGTCTTCTTCGCCGCTTCTCGTAGACGAGCTTTACCCCAGAGATGTAGGTCTTGCCGGGAGAGGAACTCGTCGAGGGACTTGAGGCCCGACTCCGTGTGGAGATTCGTCAAGGAACTTGTCGAGGGTGAGCACTGAGCACAGTGAGCAGTGTCGGGCAGAGACAGAGAAGAAGTGTGAAGCGTGAAGTGAAAGTGAGAATGAGACTAGGGTAAATTAATTTAGGGCTTTTTTTTTAACCTAACCGATTCCCAGAAAAGGGGAATCGGGAACCGGAACCGGTCTCTTAAGAATCGGGAACCGAACCGGCCGGTTCGGTTCTCCGGTTCCGGGTTCTACTCGGGAACCACGTCACCCCTAATGCCCGTGGCCAATGATCGGCTAGGCGAGGTCAGACAAGCTCATTGAAGGCTCACCTAGCCACCACGAGCCTCGTGAAGGCTTGGTGAGGCCCAGCCTCTTGTCGACTAGCAAGGTCGAGCCTCGACATGGCTGGGTGAGGCTTGGGCTGACAAGTCTTATCGTGGCTCGGCATCGCCCACCATGGCCAAGGCCGATGACTAGCCAAAAGGAAGAAGAAGAAAAGGAAAGAGAAGAAGAAGAAAGAGAAGAAAAGAGAAGAGAAAAGAAAAACAAAAATTAGAGTTGATTCGAAGAATTGTTCCCGGGAACAATAAGTAAATTTTTTTATATTTCTTGATTTTGATCCAAATCTATTCCCGAAAAAAAAAAAACGAATTTTCATTTTTGGGAACAAAAATTTACCAAACAGATTTCTATTATTTTTTTGCTCTTGGGAGCAAAAAAATAGAATTAGTTGTTTCTAGGGATATTACCCAACAAGCCATAAGCATCAAAGGCTTTATACTGAGGTGCCCCCCATCCACTACAGGTAATGTTTCCTTGTCCTTTTTTAAAATAAAAAAGGAAAAAAAAAAACTCAAACTATGCCCATTATAATATATATCCTTAACTTTTGTTAAGATATCAAAAATCCCAGACTATATCATCATGATGCATTTACCTTAATTTTTTCTTGCATGTGACATATTTACTTTCCATCAAGGTTTCGTCAAATAATTTTTCAGTGAAAATGATATCGTGTTTATTTCATTTGACTCACATGGGCGTCATATTAAATATTGTTCGTTTTCTGACTTCTTTGGAGCCAAAATTTTAATGATTTTTCTTTATCCAAAAAAAAAAATTAATGATTTTCATTGACAAAACTTTGATGTGTGTATCACGCCAATACAAATTAGGATTCATTGTCATCTCACGAATCAAGCTAAAATTGAGGCGTGGCTTAGTAATGTCCCCTCCTCCTTTTGTCGTTTTTCGAAAGTAGCAGCCAAAAAGGAGGCGTGTTACCCACGCTGTTCTAATAACCACGGTTTTTTTCCAGTCAAAATAACCCCACTTCTGATTGGAAATAGTTGGCAAAATGCTTCCGAAGTTGGAATTTCTTGTCAAAGACGTTGGCTGGTCCTTGGAGGTTTTCATCGGCACACTTGCTTTCTATTAAATGATAGTAAGCACAAACATAAACGCCATCGCTGATTCCAAATTAAATTCTTCATTAAACGATGACGATATTATGACCAAGTATTACAAGCGAAAAGTTGAATTCGGAAGTAGAATTTCTAGCAGGTGCAACCGAGTTAAATTACTATCAATCAAAAGACAAAAGATTGACTAAAATGTTGTCAAGTCCCTCTTTGATACTTGCAGTCAATGAGTAGCTACCTTTTTAATCTTATAGCAACTCCCTTTCACCGGTTGGAGTTCTTCCTCTAACTATATGTAAAAATGAGGACATAGAAATTTGACCTCATAAAGATTGGACCCCAAACAAGATATTGAAGTCGACATCTGTCTGCCATCACAAGCATAGAGATGACATAGGGCAAAACATGCAACTCTACATACCAAAAAACAACAATAAGCACAACCCCAAACAAACCTTCCTTTAGCTGGATAGTTTTCAGAGACTTAGATTCCAAGCAAGACACGGACGGCCTATGATGCTTACCAATCCCAATCTTACCTTGAGACCAAGGCAACTCACAAAACTATACATAACAAGGAGCTTGATAATTTTGATAACACCAACATCCAAAGGACCACATGTATATGACACAAACTATTCATGGACTCAAGATATAACAGATACAGTGGTTATAAACTCCAATCAACACTACTGAAAATCTTTCCCTAAGCAGCTTGTTTTATCCAACAACATTCGTAGTCCCAAATTCTAGGAGTTCTATGAATCCAACAAAGCTGCAGCCCCTTGCTACATACTTGATTAGAGAAACTACACTCAAAAAATAGATGAGAGCAAGATTCAATGCTTTTATTACAGAACAATCAGAGAGATCTAGTACTAACTGTAAATCCTCTCAAAAGTGGGGAATTTATCACATATTACTGACCAAAAAAATGGCAGCTCTTGGCAGGGAAGAACCGCACAAGTTCGTGCCCGTCAACATTAGCACTCTTGCTTCTGACAATTTTCCTAGCAACAAAAGAGTTATAGCAACCATATGACAAAATGTGGACGTAATTATGTCAATGAGGTAACCATGGAACAGGAGAACAAACAACATAAAAGGCAAGAAATTTTGGACCATTGCATGTGATTCAGTACAATGTTAAAAATGAACAAGTAGAAAGTGGACAAGCTGTTGGAAATTTAACAAAAAAAGTGAGAATGCAAACAACATGCTAATACTTCAGAAAAGATTCTTTCTAGATTCTGATTATACCCCATGATCATTACCAGTGTCTTTCAAACAGCCTGACAAAAGAAATAGCAGAAACAAATCTACCTACCCTTTAAACTTTGCCAACCAGCGACTTCAGGTCTATGCATCTTTGATTCCACGAAGCAGAATTTGAATAGTAATCAAAATGAACAATGGGAAAAGATTTCATTGAGTGCTATCTGGGACGCGAAACGCCTTCATTTGTGTCTGTACTCAAACCAACTAAACCATTCCTTAATCCTGGATGGTGAGTAAAATGCTGGAATGGAAGGGTTGAGGCGCAATAAATCTGTTTCCCCCATAGATATTGATGTGCATCACAGTATGCTCAGAAATGAGAAGATTGCGTGTGTGGGGATAAGTACATTGTGTCGGTACCGAGTTCCTTCCACTTCAGGTGAATGCTGCAAAAGTAATTTTCACATCTCAGAATCAGAGATGTAAGGGAGATTACTCGGGTACTTATTCCACAACTAGTAAACGTGTTCAAATGGAGTTTCCAGACTGAAAGAGGATATAAAGCATCTTAACTCCCATTAAATGACATGAATTTGCTCTATCCATCCGAAGTTCTAAGCTACACTTTTTCGATGTGATGCAACCTTCAAACATTTTCAAACTTGTCTTTGCTATTAACTTATCATATAAATTATGTCCATTACATCTAGTGGATTGCCACATCAGGGGAAAATAGATGCTTAATAAACAGGGAAAGAGAACACATATCCACACCTCTATTCCCCCATGAGTAATTTGAGAACCAACTCTAATCATAGCAAAGAGTTTCCACAAAAACTCAAAGATGTTAAGAACAGCAGAGCCTGCAGTGGCATCTCCCCTTCGTCTCTACAATGAGGAGCAATCTCACATCCAAAGTTCCCCCCCCTTCAGCATCTTCTCCTCCTAGACTTGATACCGGGCGAGGCTATGGTGAAGGAAGGGTTTATAGACTATGCCCCATGAAACATTGCAGCAAACACCATGTCCTACAAACAAGGTCAGAAACAATTAATCCACTATAGAATTCAACGGAAGCTATAAAAAATAGGGACAAAAATTAGAGAAACCGTCGCTTGTTCAGGCTACTGAGATCAATCTACAGGCCGTGTTTAACCGAGGAAATGCAGCTGACTACTGACTGACTCGTCCCCGACGAAGGCTAATTTTGAACTAAAGAAATTACCTTGAGTAGATGAGAAGATAAACCCGCGGAAAGCGACGAACAAGAGTTAAAATAAGGAAAGCGCAAAGTAGCTTTATTTACCTTCGCCTTGCGAGCCCGGAAATACGGATAATTGCGGGTGGTGCAGCAGGAGGTCCGGAACGATCCAGGCAAGAGTTCCCCGGACGGCGCTCCCCGATCACGTAATCGATCTCCGATTGCTGATGAACCGGATCCCCAAAGCAACGGAACGAACGAAGACAGGAAACGCTTCAAAACCCCCACCCCCCAACAAACCCCCCAAAAGCCAAGACGATGCGGCCGATTTCGCAGGTGAGGGGCCAATGGGAGCCGGTCGGTCTCTTGCATCGCTTCTTGAGAATCGCACGTCCTCTGATCCAGAGAAGTTCTAGGAAGAGAGTTCTAAGTTTGTAGTATCTCGACGCTTGTCAAGCCTATGAATTTGGATTGATAAATATCATACTATATTATTTGGTTATTCATAATATTTTGGGAAAGGCCCATTTGCCTTACGGTGCTATTAATATCTTAATTTTTTGCTGACAAGTCAAACATGCATTTTTGTAAAAATATATAATATAAAGATAAATAAATAATGAAAACATAAAAATGAAAAAAAAAAATAGAATAGAAAATAAACATAATGAAGCACCAGGTCCACCAAAGCCCATCACTCTAGCCCGGTTTGATCACCTTGTTCCAGCCCAGCTCGGTCCGACCACAAGTGCAGCCCCGACCCAAGTCAAGCCCATCAAGCACGTGGCCCAATTCATCTCAACCATCGATCCACGAGAGCACCCCAGGCCACACCAGGCCCATCAAGTTATAATAAAACCCATTAAGCCCAACTTGGTGAAACCCATAAAGATTTGAATTGAGCTCGGTCCACCTCATTGGAACCTGCCCCCTCATTGGAACCGGCCCCCTCTCCCCCTATCATTCTCTCTCTGTCGCCCTGAACGTTGGAAACGAACTCGCGCGCGTTACAATGTTTAATTGCCTATTGTGTTCGCAACTGAGACCTTCTTGTTATTGAAATCAGCTCATCGACAATTCAATTGCGTCGATTTCTTCATTGTTTAAGGATGTTTGTTGATCGGTTCTTGATGTATAGGCGTTCCTTAAGTCCTATTGTCTTGCATTAAGAATGAATCTTGGACCTATGCACTTCGATACATTTCTACCTCGATTTAGATCTAAGTTCTGTTCTTGCAACATAAATTTGATTTTGAGTATTGCTAGATTAGGACAAGAATCTCTTGTATGGAACCGAATTGAATCCGATGTGTTTTTGCTAAGTTCACATGTTATATTCACTAAAATCACATTTAGATTGCTCCCCACAATCTAGGGGTGAGCACGGTTCGTGGGTAGAACTGGGAATCGGAGAACCGGACTGGTTCAGTTCCCGGTTCTAGAGAGGGAGGTTCCGGTTCCCGATTCCTCTTTTATAGGAACTGGCGAGTTCCCGATTCGATTCCTGGTTCCCATAGAAACCGAAACTGGAACCGGACCAAGATTCCTAAACCTAAAATCCATAATTTCTTCATTCTTCATGTCTTCTCTCTCCCCGATACTTTATCCTTCTTGCCACGCTGCGAGGCCCCCGACGATGACTCGACGCTCCTCGCCACCCTCGACGCCGCTTGCCACCCTCCACACGGCCATCACGACCCACAACGTCGCCATCGACGCTGCTGCTACTCTGTTTGATGACGCTGCTGAATCTCGCCGCCGTGCTTGCTGCCTCCCGAGGATGAGTTGCTGCCGGGCCGCCACCATGACACTGCTGTTGTTCCACCGTTGACTACACCGTTGCTGTTTTGCCGTTGACGACGGCACTGGTGTTCAAACTTCAACGAGGAGCTGCTGCTGTTCGCTGCCGCCACTCCCTGCTGCCGTGACTAGGACAGAACCAGCTGCCGCCTCGACGTCCTTGTTGCCAATCCGTGCCAAATTCGGCATTGCTCGCGTCGTGCCCAACGTTGCTTGAGCTCACCGAACGTTGATTCTGTTTGCCATGGAGAAAATTTGCGGAATCATTAGAGACAACTTGAAGAAAGACCTTGGGCCTTTGCTTTCCCTTTGTATCCAGGTATATATCCAAACGACTTGCCCTGTCCCAAAGCTAAAATCCTATTTTACGGCAAGATGTGATGGATGGCCTTTCATTCCTTCTGTTGTTTGCTTCTCCTACAATGATCGTGCTGCCCGGCTTCCATTTTGCTGCTATGCTTGCTTTACCAAGTTATTCCTGGCAGAAGACTGCTCCTGTTCGTCTTTTATTATATTGGATGAGGTGGTTAAATGGGTCATACATGGGTTGTCGAAAATTTTAAGAACAGGCTTAAACAGGTTCGAGAAATAAAGAAATAACTATAGATGGATCTAAATGGACAACAAAAACATACCCATTTCAAATCCATATGAAAAAAGAGAGCTTTTTATTCTGTCTGCTAGGGGAAGAAGCACTCAACCGCGTCTGGTGGAGAATTGCTTATGGCCCTATGGCTGATTGAAGTAGTAGGTCGCTTTACACTTCCAACTTGTTTCTCTCCAATTTGGTGTTCATGCTTTAGTTCTGAACCAAATATAAGGACATCATCTTTTACGGTGTATAAATTGTTTTACTAGCTGTTTAGTACATTATCGTCGGTAAATAGAGTTTACTAATTAAAGTGGAATGGATATATGTGGTAAGGCTTTCTAATACTTATTTTAGTTTACCAACAAATAAATATAAATTGTCTTAATACTTTGGTTTTCTTTGTTTTTATTTTTGTCCAATGTTGAAGGAGCAGTTAAGGTCGTCTTATATGTGATTTTGCCAATTGTTTGTGAGTGCCTTTGACCTCATGGTTGTTTAAAGGAGAGAGACTTGCGTTTGGGAATGATTTACCGATTCACTAAAAGGTTGATATGCAATTTTGTTTCTTGTGAAGACTTGCATTTGGGAATGTAGCTATATGCTTCATAGGGGCATGTACCCACCATTCACATGCTCATTGCTTTGCTTAACTTGTCATGTTTGGGTATTTATTGTCATGTATAAATGCTAAGTTTTTGTTCTTTAGTGAGGTTCGATGGTTTCCGTCATTCATTCTTTCAAGAAACATCTTAAGCTTGATGGTTGCATAGTTAGAACCATGGTAAATTTATAAATTTTAGACTTTGGCATGAAGCTTCTATAGAATCCATCGAATCGAATCATTTTCTCTCATAAGTCATAATTGATAGAAAAGAGAACAGAAAAAGAAAGGATTGGTAACCAACTGATGTCTCTGCATTCTGTTTGTCCCTTCACATTGCTGATTCTACAATTTATTTTGGTGGTGGAGAGTGTCAGCGCAATGCTCAACCATGATAGAAAATTAAGAAAACTGACTTCAACGCAGCTAGCTGATGGCAAATCGTAGGCCCTCGTTGTGACTGGTGGCAGCTGTTGTTCAATCCTAGATGTTCAGGCACCTTCTCTCTCTCTCTCCGGCCATATGTTCAGGAAATTACTTGGATGATTTGTGAGTGCCTTCTTTCTCTCTCTCTACAATCTGGATTGGCAGTTTCTTTTTCCTGGGTTTTATTTTTTTGGGAGAGGAAACATAAACTTAGAATGCTTGGTATTGTGGTGGTTGTTAGTTGAGGCCATGAGCTCGTTGGTTCTTTTGCCTTTTGCTTTTCTTTTTACCTTGTACCAATGCGTTTTAGTTCTTATGGGATTTCCATCATTGAATTCACAGAACATAACGCTAATGGACTCCATCCATTTGTTTAATTGAGTCAGTGCACATTTATGGGTCAATTTAGTGAGCTCTTTGCAAAGACAAACAAGAAATGAATTTGAGCTCATTTCTCATGATTTGCTATGTAATTTAGTGAGACACCCTTCGGATTTAGGAGTAAGATTTTTTTTTTGTCTTCTCATTGTTTTATCATTCTTCTCTGAGCAAGTATTTTCTAAATAAGATATTTGGATAGTCTACAAGGACCTAGATTCATCTTTTTTCTCTTTCCTTTGCTTTTGTCAGGGATAAGTACACTATCAGTGTTAAAAGTTGTGTACGGCGCTCACTTTATTGCCAAAAGTTTCCGTCGGATCACTTAAGTGTTAAAAATTTTGAAAAACGATCATTTGAATGCCAACGCCGATGAAATTAGCCAGAAATCCGATGTGGCACTTTTTTATTAATTTTTGAAGCCGACGTGGCTCGTCGGAGAGTTGAGTCAGCATCCAAACACCAAAATGACGCCGTTTGGCATCTTTCCCCCAACTTAGAAACCCTAAATCCCTAAATTGAGAGAGAGAAGGCTCGTCTTCGTCTTCTTCTTCCTTGAAGACCAACACCAATGGTGGCACCAAAGACGACACCAGAACGCACCGGCGACGCAGCGCACCCGGCACCTTCGACCCATCTTCTTCCTCCTCCTCCTCCGCCCTCGCCTCCGATTTTTCCTACCACTTATTGCTTGAGCAACAATCTCAATCTCTCCTCGCTCACCTAGTCAAGCAATTATAATGGTGGCTGAGCGACGGTGGCCGAGCGACGGCAGGTGAACGACGGTGGCCGAGTGGCGGAAACCCTAATTTCAATCCCCATATGAGCTATACGGCATCGTTTCTGTGAGAGTGTCCACATATAACGGCAAAACGATGTCGTTTCTCGAGGAGGATGGAAAATGACGTCGTTTTAAAGCCACCACAATTTTTTTTTTTAAATATAAAAGTCACGTAATTAATTTGGCCGGAATCTCTCGCCGGTGACACCAAAGTGATTGGTTTTTCTCCGATTTGACACTTAAGTGATCCGATGAAAACTTTTGACACCAAAGTGAGCGGCGTATACAAGTTTTAGCATTGATAGTGTACTTATCCCCTTTTGTCATGATTGTGGCTGCAACCTACTTATGGTTTCTCTTAAAAGAATATGGGATGAGTGAAATAACCATGGAGAACTCATAGATGAATGATTATCCAAATGCTAGAAAAATTTTAAGTTGACAGTCAATAGGATTTCTGTATGTTTCTTTTAAGAATTTCTTTTGCCACTCTTCAATCATAAGCCCAACATGTCTAAGCTTGTTCATTATTGTTGCGTTCATTTTCGTTTTGTTTAACTAAAAATGAAACAAAAAAAAAAAAGAACCCGTTGAACCCTAGAACTAACTTTGGAACCTATGACAAGGTAGGTTCTAGGTTCCGGATTTCGATGAGTAGGTTTTAGGTTCCAAAAAATGAGGAACCTATACCCGAAAGTAGGTTCCAAATTTCAAGTAGAACCTGTAAGGAATCTGGAACTACTCACTCCTACCACAGTCGGCAAGGGCTCACAAGCTTTTATTAGCCATAATGGGAAAAAAATTTATTAAAAAATTTTCCAATTTTTTTAAAAATTTGTCTGCATTAGTGTCAACCGTGTCCCGAGGAATAGTTAGTGTCCACATTAATGATTTCCAAGTAAAAGTGATCCGAATGACTACATTAGCAAATTATCAAAAGATTTATGACTAAATTGGCTAAATCGAAAAGTTTATGACTAAATTGACATTTATACAATAGGTTTAGATGGTATTTGTACAATATATTTAGAACTTTTTTTTTTTTGTAAAATGTCACACACAATTTCCAAAAAAAAAAAATTAAAAATTTTCATTGAATTTAAGTACTAAAAAGCTATAGGAAACTATTGCTTGCTATGTGACGACTTCAAATGAAGAGGGTAGTATACTTCACAATGGCAAATGAAGAATCATAGCCTAGATAGTGAGACAAAATATTTCGTAAATCTTAGTTTCTATAGGGAAATATGAGAAGACTCAACAAAACATAAATGAAAATATTTATTCAAGTAAAATTCTATAATGTAGGAAGTAGTATACAATTCTAATTCAAATAATTGTCTAGAAAATCTTAAACCTACAGAGGCCAATTTAGTTCTAAAATTTTCAATTTTGGCAATTTAATTATAAATCTTTTGATGATTTGCCAATGTAATTCTTCCACCTGATCTTGGCTGAAAATTGCTAATGTGGCGGTCATGTCATGTAGGATGGCCGACGCTCACGTTAACAATTTTCGACCAACATTGGTTGTTGCTAGGTTAGGCACAAGTATATGATATTGATTATTCAAGTTCTCCTTGCTTTGTTTTATTTTCTCCCATATTCTCGAATTTATTAATTGTGAAGGATGTATATTGTATACTTACCTAGTCTAGAACTGTTGAATCAGTTTTGCAAAGGGAGGTCTTTGTATAGGGCATGGGCTCACGGGGATGACGAGTTTTGTTCAGTGGTTTGCTGTCGTCTATGATGTCAGGGAACGAAATAAATGAGTTGTAGAAGGAAGGAGGATTACGATGAAAAACTGCAGAATTTGAAAATAAGATTATTGCTTATGGAAGCAGGGCATCTTAGGACAGGGATAGGTCGAAATGATCGTCTTGGTCATTCGATTGTGTAGTGGCCGTCTTTTTCTTTGAGTTTAGAGAAAGTATAAAAAGGCTACATAAAGGTCACATGCTGGCAATCGAAAACTGTAGAAAGCTAGTACTCATGCGGACCTGCCCGTGGAAGTTGACTTGGGATTTTATCATAAAGTGAAAAACACTTTTGCTTATCATATCAGTGAAATAATTAATCAATCCCATTTGCCCCGATAATTCCTCCGATGTTAGCTTATTCTAGGGCATTTATTCGACGTTCTTCAACCTTTTGGAATTAAAATCAATAAGTGGGACATGTAATGTTATATCAATAATTGATTGAAAATATTCAATGTCACGATGGAATTCGATACCTAAATGAGGGAAAGCATTGCTTATCGTTGACTCTTGAGTTTTTGACCGATAAATCAAACATGCATTTATATTAAAATAAGTGAATGATGAATAAACACCAGGCCCATCACTCTCCAGCCCATCCATGAAGCTCGTCCACTTCCGCTCCAATTCGGACACTCTGGCCCTTCAAAGCGTAACCCCTCACCGCAAAGCCTGAATTCCACCGGCCGACGACGCCATCCCGTTTTCTCGGTGACAGCACCTCAGCTTACTGCTAGTTAAAGTTCCTATTGAATTCTGTTTGTAAATGTTTTGATGTGCAATTGAAGATGCGCCGGTTGTGACTTACTGGGTTTCCTGTATATAGTCGATTGAAATGCGTACAAATTTGGACATATAGGCATACTGTGTTGCTTGTTGTTTATGTGTGCTTGAATATCTCAAATGCCGGTCGCGTGCATTTGTCGTTCGCTGTACATGTGTGCGATTGCTGTGTCAAATGATGTTGTGCTTACTTTGGAAAATGTGCATGGTATTAATCATCTAAGCTGCTAAACATGAGAAGTTGCAGACCTCAGGATTTTTCTAAGTAACAGCGCTAGCATAAGACCTTATTATCCGGATGTAGCAAATCCAACGAGCGCAAGTAAGCACACGTCTTCCCAATTCCACGCTATGAGAATACCAATTCACTCTATTAAAATCATATTAAAATATAGCCAAGTTTCTCAAGTTATTTCCTTCTTCAAAATTGTATTTATTGTTTCAAAATTGTTTAAAAGACGTGAGTTTGAACTTTGAAGTGGGCTATTTGCTACGTAAGTTAGATTTTTCTTGTCCAAGACGTAGGGCTGCTTCTTGGAACAGGTCTTCATCCGCAAACACGCTCTTCATTAAATGAAAAGTAAGCACAAGCACGAACACCCCAAAAACCCTCGATGATTCCGTGAGGACGAAATGACGAATATCTATGAGAGAGCAGAATTTTGGAAGTCGAATTTCATGCAGACATAACTAAATGATATTACCATTAACCGATAGAAAAAGGAGAGTAGAATGTTGTAAAATCTCTCTTTGAATCTTGTAGTTAAATAAGTGTTTACTCTCTTACTCTTGTAGCAACTCCCTTACGTGGATTGGGGTCCTTCCTCAAGAACTATTTGAAGAAATGCAAAGGCCAGTGATATAGAAATTGGACCTCATAAAGAATTGGACCCCAAACAAGAGGGTTGAAGTTGACATCTGTATCACAAGCATATAGACGACAGAGCAAAACATGCAATTCTACACACCAAAGAGCAAAAATAAGCACCAAGTCAGACAAATCTTTACTCTAGCTAATAGTTTTTACAGAGTCAGATTTCAAGCAACACAACCTATGATGCTCTTTGGTGCCAATCTTATTTTGAGACCAAGGCAATTCTCAACACTATGCTTAACAGAACTTCATAATTTTGATTTCATTAAACATCCAAAGAGGCACCTGAAAAGGCAACATGGACTTCAAGATAAAATAGATGCAGTAGTTTCCATATAAACTGCAATAGACACTTCTGAAAATCTTTCCCTGAGCAGCTTGTTTCATCTAAACCGAATTCACAATCGTAAAATCCAGGAGTCAGATGAATCAAACGAAGCTGCAGCACCTTTCTCCATAATTGATTGGGGAGAAGCCACACTCAATAAACAGAGGAGAGCAATATTCAATGCGTAGATCACAGAATGAGAGAGAGAGAGAGAGAGAGAGAGAGAGAGAGAGAGAGAGAGAGAGAGAGAGAGAGGGATCTAGTACTCCCAACAGACCAACTGTTAATCCTCTCAATAGCGGGAAGTTTATCATGTATTACTAACCCTAAAAAAAAGCCAAATCTTGGCACATTAGGGAACAACCACCCAAACCCTAGTTTGTCCCAGCCAACATCAGCATCCTTGTTTCTGACAATATCCCATGCAACAAAATAGTTAAGGCAACTATTTGAACAAGCTGTGCAAAAAACAACTTTATTTGCAGCTGAGGAACTAGGAAAAACACGCCACAAATTGCAGCTTGTATGGGAACCAACCCTTCAGACCTAGCAGCACGCATTTCCAATGAGAGTTACGTATTGCAGCCGATCCTTTGGCCTGCAGAGAAGAGAAGAGAAGATTCATAAATTATTCTCATCGAGAATGATTCCGGCATAGTGCCAGAATTCATACCAAAGAGAAATATTATCTCCATTATCCACTATTTGTATAATGTGGGATTTCAAAATGTTCCTGACTTTTAATAAACTCTTCCAAGCATAAGTAGCATCTGGTTTACAGTCAAGATGATAGCTAGAGAGCCAGACAAAACACTTAGAGACCACAACTCAACAAAATACTCCACAGACATTTTAAACTACAAATAGATTTCACAAATCCGATCTTCAAATGCCAAGTCCTCCAAACTGCTTAGGACAGAAAGTGTTCCATCTAGCTTTTGCTCCCTCTTTGGCATAAGGATCTCCATTCCAAAGGAAAGCTCTACAAGTTCGCTTGACCATTTCAAAAACTTTCTTGGGAAACAAAAAGAGTGGACACTAATAGACTATGAATGACAGAAACAATAAGCTGAAGTTCGCTGGCATATGAGCGGCTTTTAACTGTCCAAGCTAGAAATCTATTTGTAATTCAATGATTTTATAGAGGCTTACAATCCTTGTCTGAAAGTCTTCCAGACAATCCACAATTACAGGAAGAAAGAACCAAACGAGAACATATGATTGGCCAAGCTGTTTGATTTGATTGCTGCATGTTAGACAAATTCCTTTTTAAAAACACTGTAAGCTGTTAAGCAACGTGCGAAGCAATGTATATATAACGCATTTGACCAAAAAAATGTACACATAATGTATAACTCAACAGTCCTCTTGCGTAGAACCAATCCCTTAAGACACACACAACATTATGTGGATGTAATCACGTCAATGAGATAGCTGGGGATGATAACAAAAAACAAAAAAGATGAGAAATTTTAAACCATTGACATGCTTTGATATAATGCTAGAAATGAACAAGTAGAATGCAGACAATTTGCTAATCCTTCAGAAGAGATTCTTTCCAGATTTTGATTATACCCCATGATCATTAGCCATGTCTTTCAAACAGCCTGTGAAAAGAAATAGCAGAAACAAATCTAGCCACCCTCTAAACTTTGCCAACTTGTGACTGCAAGGCTATGCATCTCTGATTCCATGAAGCAGAAAATAAATAATTATCAGAATGAACAATGGACAAAGATATCCTCGAGTGCTATCCAGGACACAAAATGCCTTCACTTGTGTCTGTACTCAAACCGACTAAACCACTCCTTAATCTTGGAAGCTGTGTAAAATGCCGGAATGGAAGGGTTGAGGCAGAATAAATCTGTCCCCCATAGATTTCGATGTGCACCACAGTATGCTTAGAAATGAGAAGATTGCATGTGGGGGAGTAAGTAGTTTGTATCGGTAAATGCAGACACAAAGTTAATACCGAGTTGCTTCCACTTCTGGTGAATGCTGCAAAAGTAATTTCCGTATATCAAAATCAGAGATATAAAAGAAACGAGTCAGGTACATTCCACAACTTAGTAAATGTGTTCAAATGGAGCTTTTAGACTAAAACAGGAAAGAAGATTTAAAGCACCTAACTGCCATTAACATGACAATGTACTTGCTCTATCCATCCGAAGTTCTGAGCTACACTTTTTCAAGGAGATGCAATTTTCAAACATTTTCAAATTTGTCTTTGCTATTAACTTATCATATAAATTATGTCTAGACTTTAGATTCATCTAACGTCAGGGCAAAATAGACACTGAATGGGGAAAGGAAACATATATACATACCTATCTCCGTGAGTAATTTGAGAACCAACTAATCATGGAAAAGTTTCCACAAAAGTCAGATCTTAAGAACAGAGCCCGCAGTGGCATGTCCCTTTGTC
The DNA here is from genome assembly GCA_014182365.1 of Eucalyptus tenuipes. Classification (NCBI taxonomy): domain Eukaryota; kingdom Viridiplantae; phylum Streptophyta; class Magnoliopsida; order Myrtales; family Myrtaceae; genus Eucalyptus; species Eucalyptus tenuipes. The sequence continues at coordinate 20,490,069 of CM024538.1, read as the reverse complement.
TCTACAATGAGGAGCAATCTCACATCCAGGGTCCCCTTCAGCATCTTCTCCTCCTAGACTTAATACCAGTGAAGCGATGGTGAAGACAGGGTATATAGACCTTTCTATAGGTCACTGGGTCTTACCAACACAATTCACCAATGGAATTCCAATGTAATCTGAAAGGCAAGCAAGATTTAGAGAATCTTGGAGAATGAGACAGAGCACAGTGATGACAAAAGAATTGGATGAGTGCAGAAAACTGATAGAATGAAGAAATAAGCTGAGAATCCAAATTTAAGTGCAACAGTCTGTTAATAACATCCCATATTTTTATTTCATTTTTGCTGGATCAAAGAAATGATGTGAAGCGTTTCAATGGATAGGGGAACCGATGCCAAATCTGAGAAGAGAGTGACTAGGAGTAGAAGAGTAGAGAGTAGGAGGAGTAGTAAATGGCAAGATTGATACCTGATTTTAATGACATCTTCATGAGATGGAGACGGTGACGGAATTGAGGACGATGGAGCGGAGAGATGAAGCATAGGTGATTAAACTGCAAACAACAAAGGAGAAGGAGACGATGATGGAAGGGGCATTTTTCACAGCCCCTAGTTTTGCCCAATTGCTATCTGCAAAAATTAAAAACACCCTTCTTAAGTAACATTATGTTTCCAATGAGAGTTATAAATTACAGTAGATACTTTGGCCTGTGGAGAAAGGGAAGATTCATAAATTATTCTCCTTGAGAAATGATTCTGGCAAGATCCCAGTATGGTGTCACAAATCAAATTAAGAGAAATATTATCTCCATTACTGACTATATATCTAATGTGGGGTTTCAAAAAATTCTTGACTCTTAATAACTTCTTCAAAGCATAAGTAGCATCTGGTTTACGGTCAAAATAATAGCAATAGAGCCAGGAAAAACATAGAGACCTCACCTCAACAAAATACTCCACAGACACTTTAAAATACAAGCAAGATTTCACAAATCCAGTCTTTGAATGCCAAGGCCTCAAAACTTCTTAGGAGGACAGACGGTGTCCCATCTGACATTTGCTCCCTCTTTAGTATAAGGATCTCCCTTCCAAAGAAAAGCTCTACACTTTTTCCAACCATTTCAAAATCTTTCTTGGGCAACAAAAGGAGTTGACGTAAATACTTAACCACACTACGGATAACAAATTTAATAAGCTGAAGTTCGCTGGCATATGAGGGGTTTTTAATTGTCCAAGCTTTAAATCTTGTTGTAATTCAATGATTTTTTTAAGCTTATAATCCCTATCAGAAAGTCTTCCACAATTACTAGAAGAAAAGACCAAACAGGAACATAGGGTTGGCTGATTGGTCATGTCGTTAGATTTGATCGCTGCATGTTAGACAAGTACACATTTTAAAAGCTTAAGTTGTTAGAAAACTTGCCAAGCAATGCTTATAAAAAGTATAACTTAACATTCCCCTTGCATAGAACTGATCCCTTACCCATGCACGACAGAAGGTGGACGTAATCACATCAATGAGATAACCAGGGAAATGATAACAAACGACATAACATTTGAGAAATTTTAAATCATTGATGTGTGTTTTGATAAAATGCTAGAAATGAACAAGTAGAACGTGGATAATTTGTTGGATATGCAGACAATATGCTAAATCGTTCAGAAGAAATTCTTTTTAGATTCTGATTATAACCCATGTTCATTACCCACCTTTTAAGCAGCTTTTAAACAGCCAGTCAAAAGAAATAGCAAATTTACTCACCCTTTAAACTTTGCCAACCAGCAACTCCAGGGCAATGCTTTTTTGATTCCATAAAGCATAATAGGAATATTTATCAAAATGAACAATGGGCAAAGATTTCATTGAGTGCTACCCAGTCCACAAAATGCCTTCATTTGTGTCTGTACTCAAACCAACTAAACCATTCCTTAATCCCGGATGGTGAGTAAAATGATGGAAGAGAGGGTTGAGCCACAATAAAATCCATTTCCCCCATAGATTCCAACGTGCATCGCAGTACGCTCAAAAATGAGAAGATTGCTTCTGTGGGAATAAGTACTTTGCATTGGTATACGCAAACAGAGAGTTAATACCGACTTCCTTCCACTTCTGGTGAATGCTGCAAAAGTAACTTTCACATATCGGAATCAGAGTATTCAGGCACATTCCAGAACTTTATAAATGTGTTCAAATGAAGTTTCCAGACTAAAGCAGGAAAGAGGATTTAAAGCACCTAACTGCCATTAACATGACATGAACTTGCTCTATCCATCTGAAGTTATGAGCTACGCTTTTTCAATGCGATGCAACTTTCAAACATTTTCAAAACTTGTCTTTTGCTATTTATTTATCATACAAATTATGTCCAATGGATTGAATATCAGGGGAGAACAGATACTTAATAAACAGAGAAAGAGAATATATATACATACCTCTATCCCCAGCGAGTAATTTGAGAACCATCATGGGAAAGAGTTCCCACAAAAAGGTCAAAGATGCTAATGACAGCTGAGCCTGCAGATGGCATCTCCCCTCTTCGTCTCTACAATGAGAAGCAATCTCACATCTCAGGGTCCCCACCTTCAGCAGCATCTTCTCTTAGGCATGGTACCGGCAAACTTCATCGATGGGAATTCCAATGTAACTTGAAAGGCGAGCAAGATTTAGAGAATCTTGGAGAATGAGGCAGAGCATAGCGAGAACGAAAGAATCGGAGGAGTGTGGAGAACTGCTCAGAATGCCAAAAAAAAAAAAAGCAGCTGAGAAATCTAAATTTTGGCTGGAGCGATGAAAACATGGGAAGAAGCAGTTAAAAAAGGAGAGGGGGGAAGTGATGCCAAATCTGAGAAGAGAAGTGACTACGAGTATTGAAGAGTAGTGATCGGAAAGATCGATTACCTATTTTAATTGGAATATATTCATGAGATGGAGATGGAGGTGAGGACGACGACGGAGAGGAGAGCCGAAGCAGCGGTGGCAATGGAGGTGCACACAACAACAGGGGAAGGACACAGAAGATGAAAGAGCTAGGCCTCAACTTATATACACGCCTAATGTAATTTGTGGGATTTCGCAAATGAGGGGCCAATAGCAGCCGGTCCCTTTCTTGCATCGCTTCTCCAGAATCGGGCAATTGTATAAAAGGAGTTCTTCGAGGGAGGGAGGGAGGCTATCCTGGGGCAACTCCCTCAGCTTCAGGCAATACTGGATCCATAAGTTCTGTAGAGAGGGAGGGAGACTACTGGACAGTCTTTCCACTTTCCCCATATCATGGATAGAGAGATGGAGCAGAGAGGAAGGGAGCGGAAGCACAAGATCCTCCTTCTCTCCCACTCCTCCCGCACTACCATCAATATTTAGCCTTCCAAGGGAGGTGAGAGGGGTGAGCCACTCCCTCACCGGTTGCTTCATACTCTCACATTGAGTCACCTCAAGTTCCCATAGCTGGGGCGGCAATCCTCCGTCGGGGAAGCGCGTGAATCTCTCACACCTCCAAATTGACAGCTTTCGGAGACATGTGAGCTGATACAATTGATTAGGTAACGATTTTATCTTCGGACAGCTGTACAGAAAAAATTCCAAGATACTAGGAGGAAGAGGAGGGAAGCACTCTACCTCCAGAGCAGGACAACCAGACAACACCAAGGAAGTGAGCTGAGACAGCGTGTGTAGACCCCGGGGTAAGCTTCTCAAATTCTCGCAACACACAATTTGAATCTCTTGAAGAGACTTAAGAGGATCTAGATTTATCTCCGCAAGCGACTCCACCCCCCCGCAGTCACAAATGTCAAGTCTCTTGAGAGTTGTGGGCAAAAATCCTCTAGGTAAAGATCGCAACATCTTGCAGTCCATGATATCTAATGATATCATTGATGTAGGTATACCTGTTTCTGGGAAAGATACGAGTTTTGGACAGCCATAGACCGTCAAGTCTCTAAGAGAGGAGAGAGTGTGCATTGTGCTGGGAAGCTTCTCTAAATTGACGCACTGCATCAATTCGATAGTCTCGAGATTGCCAGGCAGCTCTATATCTCCTTCTTCAGCCACAAAATATATGAATTCCGGACAACTGTGTACAACTAAGCTCTTCAAACAACGAAAAGTTTGAATTGCATCTCCGTCTTGCCACAAATATCTTAACTTCGTACACCCTCTAATCTCCAACTTCTCTAGCTTGATCAAGGAGCTTGTGAGTCCATGATTTAAGCAAGTTAGTTCAACAACATCATTTATGGTTAGAGCAGTTAGAGATGCCGAGCTTACCAAACTCTGCAGCACCCCCTCATTACAACCTTGGAATTCTAATTCATTGAGAGATGGAAGGCTAATGAAAGATGGCAAGGCTTTCAGCTTAGGGCAATCCTGAATGACGAGATGGTCAAGACGGGGGAATACAACTCCAACTTCTTCAGTGTCGATGCAATGAGACCAGTCCTCCCATATCAGCATGCCCTTGAATTCCAAAGTTAATAAGGATGGAAAAGGATTGTTACTTCCATGAAATTCAGACCCTACCGTGCATATTGAATTTAAACCTTCGATGTACAGTTCTTCCAGTGAAGGTAGGTGCCCAAGCAATGGTAATGCTTTGACCCCCTGGCACCCATGTAAATGTAAACACACAAGGTTAACATATGTGGGACTTGCTAACCATGACGGGAATTCTAGGCCACCATAATAGGATATTGTGAGATCTTCAAGGTTTTGGTGAGGGCGAAGAGAGTTAAGGACCTGTCCTTCAAGATCTATATTTCGGGAAATTTCAAAATCTATACACCATTGCATGGTCAACCGGCATATTCCCTTCTTCACGCATAATTTGGCATCGTTGGCATCCTCGACTTCTTGAACCTTATGCAAATTAGAGATGCACAATTCCCCTCTAAGGTTCTCCAAGTTTTTTAACTCCTTCAACCTCGACCCATTTCCTGTTTCCACTATAAACTTTGACAACATCTCAAGACCCACCAAATTACCTACATACAATGGCATCTTTTCTAGGCTTCTAGTGTTGGTAATGTCAAGAAATCTTAGATTGATCAATTTTTCCATACCTTCAGGTAATTCAATGAGGTATTCACAGCCCTGCAACAACAAAGCTTCTAGGTTGTGCAATGCAACAATTGACTTTGGAAGTGTTCTAATATGAGTATGTGACAGATTAAGGTGCCTTAGGTGCCTCAATTTGCCTATGCAATATGGTACCTCGTTGATGACATAGTAATTCAAAGAAAGCACCCTCAAGTACTTGAATTCGGACAACAAGTCACATAGCACTTTCTGGGACACATGGGAAAAATGATATGTCTTATTTAACGATATAAAGCTCCTAAGTTTCTGCATCTGACGATATATCTTGAGTCTTTCTGGCACAATGTTATCACTCGGAAGGAATGAGGCATGACGAACTAAAGATGCATCAAACTCAAATTCCTCTGAACAATAATGGGGTGCACCTGCAACTAGCTTTGCCAAGTCATTCACAAGATCATGCATCAAGAATCGTGATTCATTGCTACTCGACTTTTGAAATAACGATCTATTTACTAGCTCATTGAAATAATTCAAACCTACATTCCATTGATTCTTTTTTTTTTTCATTCACGAAGCCGTCCGCAATCCACCAGTGAATCAACTCGTCCCGCTGAATTTCATAGTCTTTGGGAAATATAGCACAGTAAGCAAAACATCTCCTCAGATTGGAAGGAAGATCGAGGTAGCTAAGTTTCAAAGCCGGAAGGACGTCATTTCTTTTTTCTGGTAGATCCCAAATCTTGCTGTCCAATATAGCTTGCCATTCATGGGAACTAACTTTAGTGCGTAGCAATCCAGCCAATGTCTTGACAACTAATGGCAACCCTTTGCATTTTTTCACTATTTGGAGACCTAATTCTTTAAGATAAGGATAATCATCAAAATTTCCGACTCCAAAAGCATGAAAAGCAAACAAAGTCACGCAAGCATCTTGTGACAACTCTTCAAGGGTATAGGGTCTAACACCGGCTATTTTAGCAACTAGGAAGTTACGGGTCGTGATGATGATTTTGCTTCCCTTCACTCCTGATTGAAAAGGTTTCAAGAAGTCAGTCCATTTTTTATAGCTCTCATTCCAAACATCGTCCAAAACAACAAGAAACTTCTTCCCTGAAAGGTTTCGTTTGAGCTCATCCTGAAGCCAATCCAGGTCCTTATTGTCACAAGACAAAGAGCAATTTATTTTTTGTAGGATACTCTTTGTAATAGCAAGCGTGTTAAAATCATCGGAAACACAAACCCATGCCTTTGCATCAAAATAGCTGGTGACTCCAGCATCATTGAAGACTTGCTGAGCCAAAGCCGTCTTCCCAAGACCCGACATCCCTACTATGGGAATTACTTTTATATCCGTACATGGTCTATTGTCTTCTTCTCCGGTTAGCAATTTGAGAATCTCCATTATTTTATCCTCCCTCCCAACAAAACAATTTTCAGTCAAATGTGTTGTTGGAATTGGCTTACCTGGTAAGTGGTTTGTTGATTGCTTCCCATTATTCTCTATGGGGCTCAGATTATCTTTTCTCTTCGTGATCTCCCGTAATGTGGCATCCATCTCTTCTATCTTGGATCTCATTTTGTGGTTGAACGTGAATTCTCTCGGGCTCAATTTGAAGCAACAACTGGGAAGAAGGGAATGTGCCTTGCTAGTGCTGGGTCCTGTCTTGGACTTGCTTTCAACGGATTCTATGACGAACTCATCAAGCAAGTCTTCAATGTCGTAGGCCAAGTTTCTAAGATCTTCTAGCCACAACTTCACCCAGGCTTGGTCCGTGAGTTGCTTATCTTCTGCATCATCCAGCACCTTTTGGATACTCTTCAGCATCTGCTCCCAGTCCTTCAACCGCGTATCAATCCCCTCGCGCCGTGCAAAGTTGAGAAGCTCGACAGAGGTCAACCTATCGAACAACACCTGAAGAAAGGCACCAAGAAAGAGCTCCGCGATGGGCATGGCTTGGTTTGTGAGCAGCAGAGGACTAAACAAGAGTGTCCTGAAGGGTTGACACAAAGTGTACAGAGCGGAGGGGAAATAGACGTTCTTCCGTCCAGGACAACAGCATCAAATGATAGAGCGAATCAATGGACTTATTAAGCAGTAAAGTGCTCTTTCTTTATCGGAAGAAGCTGCCATTGCATTTCATCGCGTCTCATTTGATTTAATTTCATTTCTGTTGCCTCAATTTCTCTTAAGCAAGTTGGTCGGAAATGGGACCAAAGTCTTGGAATCGTTAAAGCCAGGGATAAGTGCCGGAGAAGTTCTAAAACTTGTCAAGAAAATACAATTGAGTCCTAAGCCCTGCAAAAAGTACAATTAAGTCCTAAAATTTATCAAAATGTTTCAATCGAGTCCTAAAATCGACACTGTCAAATTTCCTAACGGAAAAAGCCGACATGGTGCAGACGTGGCTTTTTTTTAATCGTTTCTCTCTCTTATGTGGCAAATAGTTAAAAAAAAAAATTCCGTTAGGAAATTTGACGGCGTCGAGTTTAGGACTCGACTGAAATATCTTGACCAATTTTAGAACTTAATTACACTTTTTACAAATTTTAAAACTTAATTGTATTTTCATAACAAATTTTAGGATTTCTGCGGCACTTATCCTTAGACCCACCAAAAGTTCAGAATGTAAAGAAGTGGGCCCGTATCCAACCCAACCCCGAAACTTCTGCTTTGTTGTCGTTCATCAGTTCTCTCTCACCACTCCCATCACACAATTCCCAAATGCACCCATCTTCCATCACCATACATCACAGAGCTCATATGGCATCATGGTTTCGTTGATGTAGTCACATGAACCCGATCCCGTTATCAAATCGTGGAGCAGTTGTTACGTAAACTTAATCTATGTAAATGTATCATCATAAAACACTGATCATATGGGTCCCAACTACTATTCTGCGCAACACGAGCCCATACATTGAAAGCTGCAAAATTTTCGTCGTCAATTGCTCAATGAGTGTCCAAAAACACTCTATAAAAAAATTTATTTTTAAATAATGATAAAAAAATTTTAAAAAATTGTTAATTTCTCTTCAATTCTGTCATTATCACCTAGATATGCTCTACCAAGAATATATAATCAGATTATATTAGATGGACAAGAAAACCGGGTGGTTATGGATCAAATTGAATTGCAAACCTTCAAGCTTCAATTTGTTTTTTTCCCCTTTTTACCAAGCAACAATGATTATATCATAACCCACCCGTGGGCAGCACAGTTGGTTGAGATCTCTCCTCCAGCGAAGGAGGTTAAGGGTTCGAAACCCTGCGTTGTTAGCGATTAAAGCGGGGGGCCCGGCGGTGGGTTGCTGAACCAATTTCCCCCGAGGTATAGTTGCTATTGGGCCTCCACCGCTGAGGCCCGTGAGACCCCAAATCGGCATAAGCCGACAAGGGCAGGTTCCGGTGGATCCTCGGTCACCAAAAAAAAAAAAAAAAAAACAATGATTATATCATAGATTATATAATAGCAAAGCTTCCTTGGTCAAAAAATATACATGTTTATTGTTTTATCCCAGTTAAAGAGGAGCAACCTAACTTCAATATGCCCACCTGCCGTTCAGATAGGTGGAATTTAATATATACTTACATGTCCTAGTGTTATAGTGTGCATAAATGTTACGTAATGCCCATCAATCTCTATTGTTGTTCTTTCCGTTCCTTCTCCTAATAATGGCAGACAAGAAGCTGGTTTAAGACTAAAATCTCATCATCCAAAACCTCATCACGGCAGACAAGAAGCCGTTTAGTTAAGGCATTAACGAAGGTTAGGCTACAGAGTTCCATGGTCCCTACCTATCTCCTCTTTCTTCCTCATGTTTGGGTCTTTATTAAGGTTCTAAATTGTTGGATGACTGGTATTAAATCTCGGCCGTTGATAATTACGTATTCCTGTAAAAAGTTCCTGGTGTTTCTTTCTCCATTGATTGCTTGTCGAGGCTCTCCCTCCTTCGTCCTTTTTTTGTATTCAAATCTGTTTTGCTTTTCCTCATTCCATATATAAATAAATTTTTGCCCATCGAGCTATTATAAGAATTGAGGAAGTAGAGATGATTTGCATAAAGGGACAAAGTGGATGAACAAGACAACCTCTTTATCCTCTACAATGGTGCATGGAGATGTTTTTATGTAGGGTGGAGAGATTTTTTAAAATTATTTCGTTCATTAATATTGCATAATTTTATCCTGTATTACTTTCTTTAGTAAAATGAATGCCAAAGCTACATATGGAATACATACTCTTTGAGCTACAATTTCTATTAGGACGTTGCTGGGCTGACAGCACAGTTATTCTCCATGAATAACGGTGCCTTTTCAACCACACAAATTTCAGAAAGAATGTGGACAAAATTTTCTCAGAATTTGGACAGTTTTTTTTTTTTTTCAAATAGTCAATAAAAATTAACGAAAGGGAAACATACTTATGCCTGTGAGCTTTTTTTAACAGCTTTGATTAACTATTTAAATGTAAAACTCAATTCTTCATAGTGTACTTGCAACAATATTTTCACATATTATTGATATAAAGAAAGTCATCTTAGTAATCCACACGTGTATTTCACTAATTTAATTACATTCCAAGACATTATCGAATAAGTGAAAAATTATGTACACTACAATCAGTCTCATTGTGTTGTTGAATGTAGACACAATATATACTTATCTAGTTAAGATGTGTTAAATTGAAATTTGACTAGCATGATGAAAAAGTTGGGCTATACAAAATATAAAAAAGTGAAGTGAGGCAATAAAATTAAATCAAACAAATTCAATATACTATACATTTTTAAATAAATTTCAATTTTGGATAGTTACAAAATGATCTTTGAGTTGACTTGGATTGCTTTGGCTCAAGTTGAATTTATCAGTGTTTTAAGTTGTATAAATAAATATTCAAGGGCTAATTTTGGTAATTGTTTCAATTTTGTTAAATAATGAATATAATTGTTTCATGACTGCAAGTGTGAAGAATGTTTTAAATAGTGATGTTGTCAATAGAAATTCTAATTTATTTGTCTTATAATAAAAATGTTTGGACTAGTCTTTCTACATGAAATGTAAATTATTTCATGTTGAAATATTTCATGTTGATAATGCTTTCAATAAAACTCTTTTCAATTCCTTAGGATTTTTCTATTTTCTTTTTTATTTAATTTATTTTTTTAATCTAAGCTTGTGGTTAGGGGAGCAACGTTACTCTCCAAGGAGTAACGGTGCCGTCACCTCATCATTATTCTTTCTATTATGTGCACAATCAGCATAAATAAACAAAAAAAGCTTCCATTCCGGGGCTACAATATTTATACGTGCACGATGACTTGATTTTGGATTACATGGGGTATGTTTTACCATCGATTAAAACCATTTTTATTACCGAATCAAGAGGTCGTTTGTTTAAGAATATTTGTTGCTATTATTTGCAAGATAGTTTCTACAGATTTGGGACTCTATATATAAATATATATGGTTGTGCACGTAGAAAAGCTAAAGGGGAGGAGAGATGAGGCTGAAACTTCTTTTTTCATTCAGAACAACGAAGTCTTTTTACAAAAGACAAATACATAACGTAAAACATTGCTAAAAGAGAACCCATAACTATCCATGTTATGTATAAAGCACTTACTCCACTAACACCTAAAAACTAGGACAACTGACTCCACTAACTTCAATAACTGAAGAACCAAATCAGCAAAACATGCAAAAAGAAATAACTATTATTTCAACAATCCCTCCCTTAAACTGATGTTTACTAACATTCAGTTTAAAGTCTTAACTATTTTCAACATGCAAACACCTAGTAACCTTCCGAGCTTCACAAATGACTTCATCTTGAGGGCCTTGGTGAATATATCGGCAACTTGATCTTCACTCCTGCAGTAGATTAGATCAATTGTTCCATCATTGCTAAAATCTCTCAAGAAATAAAACTTCACATCAATGTGCTTGCTTCTTCCATGTAGCACAGGATTCTTGGAGAGTTTGATTGCTGAGTTGTTGTTACAAAAAATTTTAGTAGCTCCTAGTTATTTGAATTGCAGCTCCTCAAGAATTCTCCTTAGCCAAATAGCTTGACAAGCACTAGCTATTGCAGCAACAAATTCAGCTTCTGTACTTGACAATGTGACAATTGGTTGCTTCTTGGATGACCACGAAATAGCACTTGTCTCAAACATAAAAGCATAACCCAAAGTGCTCCTCCTATCATCCTGATCTCCTGCATAGTTACTATCAGTCAATCCCAACAAATTGGACTTTTCACCATTTTTGTAAAATAACCCAAAGTCTCTAGTTCCTCGCAAGTAACAAAGGATTCTCTTGGCAGCTAACAAATGCATTTCTGTAGGATTCTCCATATATCTACTGATTAAACTCACAGAATACATTATGTCTGGTCTTGTTGCAGTTAGATACATCAAACTGCCTACAATTTGTTTGTAAAGTGTGCTGTCAGCCTTCATCCCTTCATGATCTTTTAATAGCTTTAAGCCAAACTCAACTGAAGTGTTTACAAGATTACAATTCTTCATCTGAAACATGTCCAAAAATTCTCCCACATATTTCTTTTGAGAAATAAAGATCCTATCATCCGATTGTACCACTTCTATGCCAAGGAAGTAATGCATCATACCAAGATCAGATATTTCAAACTCATCCATTATAGATTTCTTGAATTCTTCAAACATGTCATCACAACTTCCAGTAACTTTTCACCCTTCTTGTAAAATAACCCAAAGTCTCTAGTTCCTTGCAAGTAAGGAAAGATTCTCTTGGCAGCTAACAAATGCATTTCTGTAGGATTCTCCATATATCTACTAATTAAACTCACAGAATACATTATGTTTGGTCTTGTTGCAGTTAGATACATCAAACTACCCACAATTTGTTTGTAAAGTGTGCTGTCAACCTTCCTCCCTTCATGATCTTTGAATAGCTTTAAGCCAAACTCAACTAAAGTGTTTATAGGATTACAATCCTTCATCTGAACTTGTCCAAAATTTCTCCCACATATTTCTTTTGAGAAATAAAGATCCCATCATCCGATTGTACCACTTCTATGCCAATGAAGTAATGTATCATACCAAGATCAGAAATTTCAAACTCATCCATTATAGATTTCTTAAATTCTTCAAACATGTTATCACAACTTCCAGTAAATATAAGATCGTCAACATACAAGCAGACAATGAGTATTTTCTCTTTATCTCCAATCTTGACAAAAAGCGTATGCTCATAAGGACATTTTGAAAAACCAACTTTAAGAAAATAAATTTCAATACGACTATACCAAGTCTGATGGGCTTGTTTTAGCCCGTAAAGAGCTTTCTTCAATCTATAAAATTTATGCTCATTTCCAATATTGACATAACCAGGGGGTTGCTCGATAAATACATGTTCCTCCAAGTACCCAAGCAATAATGCCGATTTGATATCTAGCTGGAAAATAGGCTAAGAATTCTATGCCGCCAATGCAACCACCAATTTGATCATGTCATGTCTCGCAACTAGAGAAAAAACTTCTGTATAGTCGATCCCATATTGCTGCTTGTATCCCTTGGCTACCAAACGTGCTTTGTATTTGTCAACTTCACCATTTTCTTTCAGTTTTGTTTTAAAGACCCACTTTACACCAATGGTTTTTTGTCCATCCGGAAGATCAGATAACTCCAAAGTATCATTTCTTTCTATGGAATTAATTTCATCATCCATCGCTTTTCGCCATTTTTTTTACAGCACTCTCAAAAGTTGTAGGATCATAGTCTGAAAACAAGGCAAAGTGAGTAATTGAATCTCCAATTCCAGTTACCTCGTAATCTTCCATCCAAGAAGGCCTTCTTCTAACACGGCGAAGAGATTGAGCTTCTTCTTCATTGACTTCAGCGCCCGTTGGCGAAATTCCAGCAGCTGTAGAAGTCGTATTTGATGAATTATTGGGCATACAAGGTGCTGAAATTTGCTCATGTTTAGCATCATTGTCATAAAGGACTTGGGTAGGCTGCTGCCTATTCCAATCCCAAGTGTTCTCTTCATAAAAAATAACATCCCTACTAGTCACAATCTTCTTTGTTAGTGGATTGAATAATTTATATGCTTTGGATACTTCACTTACACCAAGAAAGACACATTTTTCAGCCTTGTCATCAAGTTTCTTCCTTTTCTCATTTGGGACATGGGCATATGCGATGCATCCAAAGATTTTGAAGTGATCTACATCCAGTTTTCTCCCACTCCAAGCCTCTTCTGGTGTCATATTTTGAACAGCAAAAGTTGGACTTCTGTTCAAAAGATGAATACTCCAATTTACTGCTTCTAGCCAGAAAGTCTTTGAAACTCTTCCTCTTGCCAATAAGCTTCTCACCATGTTGAGAGTAGTTCTATTTTTCCTCTCAGGTACACCATTCTGTTGTGGTGTATATGCAGCAGTAAGCTCTCTTCGAATGCCATGCTCTGCACAAAAAGCTTCAAATTCTTTTGAGCAATATTCACCACCACGATCTGTTCGAAGGGTCTTAATGGTCTTTCCTGCTTTATTTTCCACATGAGCTTTGAAGCTTTTAAATGTGGGTTTATAAGACCGCAAATGTTCGAATAAAACATCATTTGCTATCCATGACTTCTCTTTTGAAAATTGAGAATGATATTGTTTGATAACAACACATTCTTCGTAGGCTTGGGAAGGAATAATAATTTGAGGAAAACCTGTCACCATGTTTTTCTATTGGAGGGTCTTCAATTCACCAAAACTCAAGTGACCATAGCGAAAATGCCACAGCCATGAGGGATCTTTCTTTTCAGCCATCAAACAAGATTGAATATTTTCAATCTTTAATGGAAACAATCTATTTGAACTCATAGGAACAACTGCAATAGCACCTCTAATAGAATCATAAATTTCATAAGCACCTCTCTGAATGGTGATTACATAACCATTTTCTTGTAATTGACCAGCACTCAATAGGTTACTTTTCAGGTCAAGAACATACAACACATTAGAGATCGTTTCCACAAAACCATTCTTGGTTCTTATCTTAATATCACATTTTCCCATCACTTTCACTATAAAATGATCCCCAAAACTCACAATGGAATGAAAATCTTCATTTAAATAAGAAAAAAAAGACTTACTTCCACTCATGTGGTTACTGCAGCTTGTATCCACATATCAAATATTTGACTCGTGCTTCTTTTCATCTTGAACAGCCATCAACAACGTTTCTGCTTCCTTTTCTTCTACAAAATTTGAACTTTCTACCTTTTCTTTATTATTAGGTAGCCTAGTATAACATTCAGATGCATAATGACCAAATTTATGACATCTAAAACATTCTACCTTAGATTTGTTAGGATCCCGTCCTCTGCCTTTGCCTTGAAATTGGTCATTATTGGCTTTAAAATTCCTACCAACATCTCTATTTCCTCGATCTCCCCTTCCTCTACCTCTACCTTTACCCCTTCCTCTGAAATTGTTGGAATGAGTATTGCTAGAAGCCTTCAACACTTGCTCCTCTACTTTTGAACTTCTGTTCATCTTCTGTTCATGAACCAATAAGGAGCTTTGCAATTCATCAAGAGAGAGCGCATCTATGTCTTTTGACTCTTCAATTGAGTAGACAACATAATTAAACTTTGGTGTCAGGGAACACGAAATCTTCTCCACAATGGTGACATCGTCTATCTTCTCGTCATGGAATCACATCTTGTTGCTGATCTCCATTGTTCTGGCACAATAAGTAGTGACAGATTCTCCATCCTTCATCGCTAATGTCTCAAAATCTCTTCTTAAGGCTTGAAGCTATGCACGCTTCACCCTAACAGAGCCTTGATATTTCTTCTTCATAGAATCCCAAATATTCTTGGAAGTTTCTTTGCAAAGAATAGTCTCCAAGATGGGATGATCAATAGCCTTAAAAAAATAATTTTTTGCCTTTAGGTCCTTCAACTTTCTAGCTTCCAATTCTTCTTTCTGGGAATCTGTTAAAGCCATGCCTGCTGGTGGCTCTTGAATTCCAGATTCGACAACCGACCAATACTTCTTTGACTGTAAAAAATTCTCCATTAGCATGCTCCAATGGTCATAATGACCATCAAAGCATGGAATTGCTAGTTGAACAAAATTGTCGATAGCCATTGGAAATATTGCTGCTGCAATTATCTCACGAACGTATCTTACAGCTCTAAAACTTCTTTATCTGTTTTAAAAAAAAAAAAACTCTCACGCTTCTTTCAGGCTCTAATATCACTGTAGAAAAGCTAAAGGGGAGGAGAGATGAGGTTGAAACTTCCTCTTTCATTCAGAACAATGAAGTCTTTTTATAAAAGACGAATACATAACGTAAAACACCACTAAAAGAGAATCCATAACTATTCATGTTCTGCATAAAGCACTTACTCCACTAACACCTAAAAACTAGGACAACTGACTCCACTAACTTCAATAACTGAAGAACCAAATCAGCAAAACGTGCAAAAAGAAATAACTATTATTTCAACAGTGCAAACACGCACCGACTGTATCCTGACAAAAATGGTGGGTTGCCCCACCCAAGCCTCCATTGCAACGGGTCCTCCATCTCCCCTTTGGAAATAAGATCTTGATATTGGCATTCGCATTCATGAAGTTTAAACCTTAGCCTGCCTGGGCATGGGGTCGTATTGCCCTCTGCAGCAGCGAGGTCGACATGACACGAAACTTTAATAATGGCTACGTGACCAATGAAGGGCCAGCAAGCAACCTGACTCCACCTCCCTTGTTGTACTAACATGGAATCAATCTTGCCATCCCTTCTTTAAGAGTTTTTATATCAAGCCAAGCTATCTAAAGTTGAATGGACGCAGCAGTGGTGTGGCCAGCTCAATATGACTGATAAGAAGCGATCGAAGGAGCTGGACAAATCGCCGGTCAAAAGTGAGAAAATATTAGCTGCAGCTCTAACTCTAGCGTGGCATAGTTAGAGTCCATTCACCGGGCGACACGTGTCGCCCGAGTGCCATGCTGGAATCAGGCTCCCTTTAGAAAATGGGGAAAGTTGGTTCTCTCTCCTTTGGTTGACAGAGAGAGAAAAGACAGAATAATAAATGCGCGCACTCCCGCTTAAAAAAGCCCCTCTCCTCTTTTCAATTTTCAAGGGCTATTTCTCTCTCTTCTCACGTTCTTCCCTTCTCCTTCCTTCGTCTTCCTCCTCAACAGCGACGATCCAAGTGAGAAGCTCGCTCAGAACTAGCAGCAACGGACCCCGCCATCAAGGAACGCAATGGCAACCCTAAGCGGAAGCACGAGTGCGATTCGACCTAGAGGAGATCTCTCTCCGAAGACTACAACTGCTTCTCCTTCCTCCATCTTCATCCCTCATCGGTGACGACCCAGCCGAGAAGCTCGCTCAGAACCAGTAGCAACGGACCCCAACCATCAAGGAATGCGATGGCGACCCTAAGCGGAAGCACGAGGTGGGATTTGACCTGGCGGAGATCTCCCTCCGGGGACTGCGACCCCATCTTCCTGCCCGCTAATCTGTTATGTTTCGCAAGGGGTTAATAGATTGTTGTCTTCCTTTTCCTTTTCCATTTTGGTTGCAGCTGATTCTCTCTCTCTCTGCGCGTCTCTGGGTAGGCCACACTCTCCACCACCTTTGCCCATAAATTACAACACTTCACTTACAAGTCTCGCATTTACGCGTCCCTTGTTCCTCCCTTCCCTCCCGCCTCCCTCCATACTTTCATAACTTCCTCCCCTCCTTTCTTGCTTTATCCTTCTCTCTCTCTCTCTGTGTTGGTCGGAGCGAGCTTGAGATGCATAACAATGGAAGCTACAGACAAGGCCATGGAGAAAGCAATGGCCGATTCCCTCTCACGTGAAGTGAACCCCATCTTTCTCTTTGTTTTTCTTTCTTTTTTCTTGTTGAACAAACGTGCGAAGCTCTCTGCAAAATCAGTTGTCATCACTGAATTTCAAATAGGCCTGCTGTACGTGTAAATGAATTGCTTAAATCCATTGACCCATTTGTGATCATTTAGTGAATCAGGC
This sequence comes from Eucalyptus tenuipes, assembly GCA_014182365.1. NCBI lineage: Eukaryota > Viridiplantae > Streptophyta > Magnoliopsida > Myrtales > Myrtaceae > Eucalyptus > Eucalyptus tenuipes. The sequence continues at coordinate 20,473,033 of CM024538.1, read as the reverse complement.
TTTGGCTGGCGTTAGAGATTATAACTCTCTCATTGCTTCCTTGTTTCTGCTTAATTTTAAGATCAAGGTTTTGTGGGTGAACGGTTCTTATTCTGTTCCAGAGAATACTTGCCTTGATACCAGAAGTTGCTGCTTATTATGATATCAAAGATTCTTGGATTGTGTTTTGCTATAATGATTTACAATATACTGCTATTTGGCTAGAAAATATCGATGTAATTATTGTATCTAGGTAGACCGAAGCTGCTTTTCTTAGATTGATGTGCGAACTCCGAGCAATAGGAAAATATCGACTAGCACGGTTCGAACAAATGATGGTGTTGCCCATGGCGATGTTCTTTGCTTGTGCATAATGGTGCCTTCATTCTTTTAGGTCGATAATGCCGTGAGAATAACTGAACAAGCCCCGCAAGCTCATCACTAGAGATGACAAAATGGCAAACAATGCCATAATAGATAAAACAAAAACAAAGCATATTGAAAGGGCAACTATATATGCCAAATTCTAAAAGATTGGTAAGTTAGACGAACAATGTTGGTAAATTATAAGAGAAGTTGGTAAGTTCAAAGCGAGCAAATGAACATCAAGCTAGAAAAGTTTTTAGAAAAGTTAAGTTGGTAAGTTAGACAAACAATGTTGGTAAATTATAAACGGGTTCAACAAGTGACAAAAGTTTTTAAAAAATATACCAACACGGAAGAGCATTCTATACTTTGTGTACCATAAAGCTAGAAATCTGCAAAAAGTAAACAAACAGCAACAACAAATTGCAACATTATTATTGATGATTGTTTCAGAAAAACAGCACATTTCTTCGAACTTAGAGACTTAGCTACACGCTTTCTCTTCCAGATCCAAAGGACTTAACAATTCCTAGTTTATTTTTTCATCGAGATCCCCATGATCGATTTCAGACCTCGGTTACAGACGAGAAAAGAAGAATGCAGAGAGCCGAATAGTGCTCCATGAAACAGAAGGAAGTCTAGGTCGACGATTTCCCGTCTCTCGGGGGCTTGTCTGCATACCTCCACGAGTAACGAGAGAACCCTTCGTGAATGCTGCCACCGACGACCTCCTCGATCGGCATAGCATCCGCTATCTCTCTCACATCATCCTCTACAAGATGGGGTTCACTTCACGCGAGATGGAATCGGCTTCTACTTTCTCCGTGGTCTTGTCAGAAGCTTCCATTGTTATGCGTCCCAAGCTCACTCCGACCAATAGAGAGAGAGAAGGGTAAAGCAGGAAAGGAGGGGAGGAAGTTATGAAAGTATGGAGGGAGGCGAGAGGGAAGGGAGGAACAGGGGACCCGTAAATGCGAGACATGTAAGTGACGTGTTGCAATTTATGGGCAAAGGTGGTGGAGAGTGTGGCCTACCCAGAGACGCAGAGAGAGAGAGAATCAGCTGCAACCAAAATGGAAAAGGAAGACAACAATCTATTAACCCCTCGCGAAACATAACAGATCAGCGGGCAGGAAGACGGGGTCGCAGTCCCCGGAGGGAGATCTTCGCCAGGTCGAATCCCACCTCGTGCTTCCACTTAGGGTCACCATCGCGTTCCTTGATGGTTGGGTCTGTTGCTACTGGTTCTGAGCGAGCATCTAGCCTGGGTCGTCGCCGATGAGGGAGGAAGACGGAGGGGAGAAGCAGTCACAGTCTTCGAAGGGAGATCTCCACTAGGTCGAATCGCACTCGTGCTTCTACTTAGGGTCACCATCGTGTTCCTTGATGGCAGGGTCCGTTGCTGCTAGTTCTGAGTGAGCTTCTCGCTTGGGTCATCGCCGTTGAGGAGGAAGACGAAGGAAGGAGAAGGGAAGAACATGAGAAGAGAGAGAAATAGCCCTTGAAAATTGAAAAAAGGAGAGGGGCTTTTTTAAGCGGGAGTGCGTGCATTTATTATTCTGTCTTTTCTCTCTCTGTCAACCAGAGGAGAGAGAACCGACTTTTCCCATTTTCTAAAGGGAGCCTAATTCCAGCGTGGCACCCGGGCGACACGTGTCGCCCGGTGAATGGACTCTGACTATGCAACGCTGGAGTTAGAGCTGCAGCTAATATTTTCTCGTCAAAAGTTGGGTCTCTCTCTCTCTCACTCTTTTGAAACAAGATCTCTTCGTATCTTCTCAATATTGGCGTTCGCATGTATGAAGTCTAGACGACGGACGTGGCAGTACGGTTGAGTTGGGTCCCTCGGCTTTTGCCGAGGCCTAAATCTTTACCCTGCCCGTGCATGGAGTCGTACTGCCCTCTGCAGCAGCGAGGTCGACATGACACGAAGCTTTAATACTGGTCACGTGATCGACAAAGGGCCAGAAAACAACTTGACTCTACCACCATGGTTAACTATTGCCACGCCTGCCCTGATGTACTAACAAGGAGGCAATCCTGCCTAAGCTATAGGGGTGTGCAACCGGACCGGATTTAATCGATTCTCGGTCCGGCCCACCCGAAAAATAGGGTTGGAAACTGGTTCCGGTTGAAACCGGTCCGGAAACCGGTTCCCAAAGTTAAGACCCTGTTTGAACCGGTTCGGGAACCGGTTCCGAGGGATTACCCACCGGGAACCGGATCGACCGAACCGGCTCAGAACCGGTTTGAGAACCCCTTTTTAAGGCAACCCAAAAAGACCAAAACCCTAATTTGTTTCTATCTTTATTCTTTACCTCTCAAGCTCTCACACCCGCAAACTTCCTCGAGCTCGCGACCTCTGCCGATCCTGGTTCCATCCGAGCACTGACGCTGCTTCCACTCGCCCACCGTCGCCTTCCTCCCGTGACACCCGCAGCTCGTGAGATCCCGACGTCGCCACTCTGCCTCTCCCTGCTTTGCACCCCCCGAAATCGCGACACCGCCTCTGTCAACCCGGTTCGGCTACTCGCTAGCCTTGCTCCGAGCTCCCCTCCCGAGCTCCGCCTCCAAATCCAGCTCCCCGTTGCGCTGCTTCCTCATCTACGTTCATTTGCTTCCTCGTCACGCCATCGCCAACTCCCCGTCGCTTTGGGTACCCTCATCAAAGTGTTACCTTTCGGTCAGTCTTTGTAGTATTCTGTCTCAAATTGGTACCATCTAAACTTGGTTCAACTGATGAAATTTTTTGTGACATTGACTAAAGATTTCGCCTTCTGGTTCAGGTTGCTTGGTATTTTCACTCAAAGTTCAAGTCCAGGGATTCAAGTACCTACAAAAAGAACGGTATGGAAAGTTGCTCCTGTTCTAACTAATAGTGTTTAAACAACATTTTTTGTCATCTCTTCCTCCTGCAATTCTTTATCTTGCCATGTAGCTGCACTATTTTTATTGTATTTGAAATTTTAAATAACCAATCTGGATTGGACATTACTGACTGTGGTGGAAACCTGGGCACTACTCGCATTCAAAGACTGTATACTGATTAGAAGTTTTGATTAGATTTTTTTCATCTTGTTTTGATAATGGGTGAAGTTTAAGATTTGAAAACTTCCTAAAGAAATTATCTAACGTCGCACTTGACAATATAAAGCGAGGATCATAAACAATTCTGCAGTCATATCACTCTCCTCTTTGACTGTGGAGATTAATCATGTCTTTATTCTTTTTTCTTCTTTGGATTCAGGGAAGTCTGCTGAAATCCATTATGGCACTGGAGCCATTTCGGGCTTTTTTAGCCAAGACCATGTCAAAGTTGGTGATCTTGTTGTTAAGGATTAGGTTTGAACACTTATGATTTATGCAATTGTTGTTCCACAAGACAACAGACTTACCTGGGCAGTTACATTGGCTTTTAGGAATTTATTGAAGCTACCAGGGAGCCAAGCATCACATTCTTGGCTGCAAAGTTTGATGGTATACTTGGACTTGGGTTTAAAGAGATCTCAGTGGGTGACGCTACTCCTGTGTGGTAAGTCAGTGCATGCCCACAACTAACTGTTAGATGCCTTTCAGCACCTTCAGGAGTATATGTACAAACCAATGTCTTATCATTTGAAATTATTCCTTTCCTTTGTACCTTTATTGAATCTCTAACTTAGAGGATATGTGCAGGTATAATATGGTCAATCAAGGGCTTATCAAGGAGCCAGTATTTTCATTTTGGTTAAATTGCAACACTGAAAGGGAAGAAGGAGGTGAAATTGTGTTTGGTGGGGCTGATTCTAGTCACTATAAGCCATAAGGGAGAGCATACATATGTTCCTGTGACTCAGAAAGGCTATTGGCAGGTTGGCTACCAAGACCTAATAGGTTTTTTGTCCATACTTTGGGCATTGCATTTAAGTGTCTGTTTAATTGGTTCTTTTTTCAATTGACAATTTAAGATGGCTAATGTCCTCATTGGAAATGAAACTACTGGTAAGTGTTTATGCATATTGTTATTATGCGTTTTTGGATCAATTATCATTCTTTTCCTCCTCCTTATGGCATTAAGTGATTACAAACTCTCTTTTCAGGATTTTGTGCTAGTGGTTGTTCGGCCATTGCAGATTCTGGGGCCTCCTTGTTGGCAGGCCCTACTGTAAGTTTCATAAGTAGTGAGAAATTGCCATTGTTCATTCTATTGACAAATCCTTTGACACGTTGAACAGTGTACATGTGCCTGAGTGGCAGATTCACTATATTTGACTATTATCATATTCTGCATTATTTGGATTTATATCTGTGAATAAACTTGATTAGTTTAGTGTTTGAAAGGGATGAAAATTGAAATAGGTAGTCAATTGTTATTTCTTGTTTTATTGGTTTCACTTTTTAACTTTTATATCTAAGGGAAAAACTTATTTAGTTCTATAATGTGAGAGGAATACAATTAGGAACTCATCTTTCATTTCTGTATTCACTAGCTTCTTTATTTGAGATAATTATGCAGAAATTTTCCAAGAGCTTTGAATGATACGTGGCTTAAATTAACTTTTGTTGATTGAACATGATACTGGCAAATGGGTTTCATCATCTGTTCTATTGCCGTAAAACGTCCTTGGACCATGCTAATCCGTTGTGGAAAGTGAACTACTAAGGTGATGATAAGGCAGGGCACCTTTAGATATTCTCATTCAGTGGGCAATGGTTATTATAATCAATCGTTTTTTATTTATATAATGTCTGATTACTTGGTGCTGCGCTAAATTTGGTTGACAATTCTTCATTTTAGGGTTGTATTTTGTCTTGTCACCTTAGATGCTTCCACTTGGAACCATCATATAAGTAAGACTCACCCATAAGCTCAACCATCAGGAGCAAATCAACCTTAATGTTGCCTTTAAATTTGAGGATAACAATATGGGAAGTTGAGAGGAAAAGGTTGGCTAAAATTGGGGATTGTTTATTAGTGTGGATGTGCTTATGTTAATCGAGATTGTAAACGCTTTATCTTATAGATGAGTGTTGTACATCAATTTTTATGCAAAACAGGTTCCAATATAAACGGGGTTAACCCTGTTCCCGGACCGGAAAAACAGGGTGAGTCGGGAACAGGGTCCAATGCAAACAGGGTCTGGTACAGGGTCTAAAAAAAGAGAACCGATTATAACAGGATCGGATATATGGTCCACGTTTAGACTCTACCCACCCTAGATCCGATCACCCCTACTAAGCGGTCAAAAGTTGAATGGATGCAGCAGTTGTGTGATCTGCTCAATATGACTGATATGAAACAACTGAAGGAGCTTTGAGAAGTCGCCGGTCAAAAGTTGAGTCTCTCTCTCTTACCCTTGCGAAACAAGATCTCTCCGTATCCTTCTCAATATTGGTGTTCACATGTATGAAGTCTTAAAGACGGATAAGGCAGTACGATTGACGATTGACTTGGGTCCCTCAACTGTCAAGAATCGTACTGCCCTCTACAGCAGCGAGGTCGACATGATACGAAGCTTTAATAATGTCTAGTGACCAAAGGCCAAAAAGCAACTTGACTCCACCATGGTAACCTCCACCATGGTAACTATTGCGAAAGCTTGTCCTGATGTACCAACATGGAGGAAATCTTGCCGTCCCTTCTTTAAGAGTGTTTGTCTCAGGCCAAGAGGTCAAAAGTTAGATGGATGCGGCAGAGGCATGAACAACTCCGGGGGGATTTTTTTTTCTTTAGTTCAGTAATATCTTATAGTTTTATCATGTATTACCTGTTTATATTATAAATATTGAATGACAAAGCAACATATGAAATATATATATTACGTACTTTTTTAGCCAGAATTTCTATTATGTGCACAGCCAAGCCCCCCAAAAGAAAAAATTATGTTCGTGGCACTTCAATATTTATACATGCACGATGACTAAATTTTGGATTATATGGGTATGAATATTTTACAATTGATTAAAGCCATTTTTGTTACCGACTCTTTTTTTTTCTTTTTGAGTTACCGAACTAAGAGATTGCTTTTCTTAGAATATTTGTTGATGTTCTTTTGTAAAACTAATTTGTACATATTTGCGACTTGATACATAAAGGGTTAATATCATGAAAAATTCTAAATTGATATACTTATGACAAATTCACCTTTCATTAATGTTCATTAAATTTTAGTTTCAAATTGTTGAGTTGGATGACACGAATTTTACCCTCCGTTTGTCACGGGTATACTAGCTTGTGAAATCAAACGAAAACTAATAGAGAGTAAATCCATCACAAATGTATTAATATCGAGTGTTTAATATCATAAGTATTTTAATTTTGATTTGGGTTGTCCTTTAATTCCATCTTTATGATTTACCAGGGTAATGTGTTGATGTTGCGGCTAGTGATTTTATGATTACAATGTGTATAAGTAGCACAATGGATATGAGATGCTGACAGCCTGACAACAGTTCTTAAATGCAATAGAAACACCTGTTGCAATTTGCGTGGGGTTCATTATCCTACATCACGTTTGCGGTTCCCACCATCAGAATGAAATTATTGTAAGTAGATAATGAGGATTAGCCATTAGAAGTGCTAAAACTATTTTAGTTTTATACAGTTTGGTAACAAAACCCTAGGAACGACTATTTTGATTGCAGACTTTCTTCTAAAAATTTCATTTGAGTGTCTTTTTGATGTTAAACTAATAGAAAAGTCAGATTCGACAATCCTCCTATTCAAATATTGTCACGTAGGATTCTAGACTAGACTTCTGTTGGTTTTTTTTTCTTTTTCTTGATGTGGGTGTTCCTCTGGTTAATGCTGTGTGATGTGAATAGTTGTTCTTGTCAATGTCGAATTGCATTGATCTATGGTTGGAGATCCTCCGCTAATTGAAAGATATCTTGATGGAGCAATGCCTGGTCAGTGATGATATTGCGACGAAGTTGCATTCCATCATAAGAATGAGGATTTTTTCTGCTGTTGTAGCCTCTTAAGAGTCTCCTATTGCCTATCTTTGTTGTCACGGGATGTTATCATGGTGAGCAACACCTCGTGGCTAGTGATTTTAGTGGTTCTTTGGTGGATTAATGTCTGATGTAGAGGAGCAGTCGTAAAGAGGTGAGGGCTGAATGTTATAGAGATTAGAGACTGCAAACAGCTTCTACAATTCTCAAGTCTATAACTAAGTTGGGACACATGCCTTTAAAACTTAAACTTAAAAAAAAAAAATTGTGACAAAAATTGTTGCTTGATAAATGCAATATGATCTTGGGAAGCACATGTCGTAAAGTGCTTCATATTTTTTGATGAATTTTTGGGCATTGATTAAATGGAACATTATTTACAAATTGTTAAAGTTTGTAAATTGTTGAAGTTCCTTATTGATAAAAATTAGTATATACAATTACCTGCCCAAAGGGGGTTATTGTGTATATTAATTTGAAAATTGCATGAAGATAAATTCCAAAATTAAAAGATGGGGATGTATGACTCAAAAAGATTTATCTGCCCAAAAGGGATAAATTTTTGAAAGTTATATGTAATTCCCCTCTATATTGATATATTAGAGATGAATGATGGGGATGTGTGACTCAAAAGGTTTATCTGCCTAAAGGGAATAAATTTTTTAGAGTTATGTGTAATTCCTCTCTATTTTGAGATAATGGAGATGTATAATTTAAAGGATTTGTCTGCCCAAAGGGGATTGATCCTTGAAGACTATATATAATTCTCCTTTATTGTCTCTATATATTGATATCATGAAGATGTATAATTTAAATGATTTGTCTGCCCAAAGGGGATGGATCATTAACAATTATATGTAATTCTCCCTGTTGTTGCTTTATAAACTTCATGCTATGAAAAATAATTGTGCATTATACACTCTGCCCAAAGGGGAGTTTATAATGTACTAATTATTTTTGTTGAAATACTTATTGCCCATAATTGATCTTATTGTATTATGTGTGATAAACAGTTACTTTTGCTATAAATAACAACAATGCCACGGTTGAAATGTTAATTGGATCAAATATTATACTGTTAAGGACTTGGTCAAAAAGGGAGACATTGTGATTGAGAATATTAGAACTGAGTCCATGTTGGTTGATCCTTTAACAAAAAGCTTACAATCCATTTTATTTAAAGAACATGTAGAGAATATGGGTGTCTTAGATTCTTTTGATTTCTTTTGTTAGTGGGAGTTATATAAATTGTATTTATGGATATTATAGTTATATGCAGACTGATAATGCTTTTATGATGTCTATTAAAGCATTTATTTTCAATGATTGTTGTTATTGATTTTATTGTTATCATTTCTCTTGTTGATTGAGAAATGGAAATATTAAACAGTATCTTTAAACAAATTTTAGTTTAAAGATGACTGGATGTCACTAATTATGAGATCTCATATTGGATTGTGACATAGTTATGCAATTTCATGTTGTTTAGAAATTGCGTTAATGCAGTTTCATGTCGTTGAGAAATTGCATTGAGGACCAATAAGAAATAGTGAATATTTTGATCACATGTTGGCACTATTTCTTTCTACACTACTAGGCCCATGATCCATGAAAATATAATACTTATTATATGTGATTATGGAAGGGCTTGTGTTGTGGTATTTTCTTAACACATTGATCCCTATAGTCCTATACTGAGATTATATAGGATTGGATTGGTTTTGAGATGCCATTATTAGAATATTATTTTTTAAAAGTTGTGGCCACATAAAACAAAATTTTTAATTATTAACTCGATAGTGTCGTTTTCAATATAAAATCTTTTTCAAAATAAAATAAGTTAATTAATGTAGCCCAAGTGGGAGAATGTTGAAAATTTCCTATAATATGGGCTTACAATAATTAATTGATTTTTTATTTTAAATAATCGGGTTAATGGATATTCCAATATTTGTTGAACCCTACAGTGATCTGATTAAATTGGGTATTGGCATCTATTGATAACGGGCCTAGTTGAGCAGCAAAGCGTAGGTAATTGTGTTTAACTGAAGCCCGTAATGGGAAGGGCCCAGTTGACACGCTGTTGATTAGGGTTTGTTAGGTCCCTTCTCTAGCCTATAAAAGGGTAGGTTATGCCTATCAGTTGCTTGAATCCCATTGAAAGTTGCTATACTGAAATAGGTCATAGAGAGAAAGATCTGGCATTCTAATAGATCCCTGATTATCATAGTGATCTTCTTTTCTTCAAGTGAAGTAATGGCTCAAACAGATACGCTTGAATTCCGCTGTATTTATTGATATCGGTGTTTTACAATCATATATGGATCCGTTTTTCTTGATTGATTATGTTTATGTGAATAAATTTCATACAAAAGCAACATATGAAATATATATTATGTACTTTTTTAGCTAGAATTTCTATTATGTGCATAGCCAAGCCCCCCAAAAGAAAAAATTACGTTCGTGGCGATTCAATATTTATACATGCACGATGACTAAATTTTGGATTATATGGGTATGAATATTTTACAATTGATTAAAGCCATTTTTGTTACCGACTTTTTTTTTTTTTTTTTTGAGTTACCGAACTAAGAGATTGCTTTTCTTAGAATATTTGTTGCTGTTCTTTTGTAAAACTAATTTGTACATATTTGCGACTTGATACAAAAGGGTTAATATTATGAAAAATTCTAGAATGATATACTTATGACAAATTCACCTTTCATTAGTGTTCGTTAAATTTTAGTTTCAAATTGTTGAGTTGGAGGACACGGATTTTACCCTCCGTTTGTCACGGGTATACTAGCTTGTGAAATCAAACGAAAACTAATAAAGAGTAAATTCATCACAAATGTATTAATATCGAGTGTTTAATATCATAAGTATTTTAATTTTGATTTTTTCGTTGTATTAATCCATATATAAATATACATGGTTTTTCATCTCATACCCTCTCTCTCACTCTCCCCCCCTCACTCTCTCTCTCTCCCTATGGAAACAAGATCTCCCCTCATCCTCTTTAATATTAGCGTTCAAATTTATGGAGTCTAAATAGCCAGTAGGACTGAGCTCAAAAAAAAAAAAAAATAGCCAATAGGACAGTGCAGTTGAGTTGGGTCCCTCAGCTATCACTGAGACATAAATCTTAGCTTTGCCCGTGCGTGGAGTTGTACCGCCATAACGGAACTGGACTCCACCACCATGGTTAACTGTTGCCACACGTGTCCTGATGTACTACTACATGGAAGCAACCCTCCCATCCCTACAGCGTTTATCTCTGGCCAAGCTGTCAAAAGTTGAATGGACGCCGCAGTGGTGCGGCCAGCTCAAGCGACTGAAGGAGCTTGAGGAGTCGTCGGCGAGAGAGAAAAAGAAAAACCGCCGGTGGAGGATTTGAGGACCAGCCATGGAGCAACGGTAATGTGCATTAGCCGTTGGTCAATGTCCAGTATAAGTTCCCAACTAAAATCTCCAACTCAATGCGTTAGACCTTTTTGTGCCTTAGGTCGAAATTGGAGCAGTGGCCGTTCATTCATCTCACCAGCATCTTCGGAAAAGGACCTGGATCTCCCAAACATCATCAATGAAAGTAGCTGCAAGTCGGCCATTAATGCTCTGCTCTACCCCCTACCTGATACCTATGATCCGCCCTAACTCGAGGAAAGGCAACGGTTGTGTGTAACTTGGTCCTCCGGTTTCTCCAACGAGTAATGTCTTATTGTACATCTCTTTAAATGGTCAATGAATGATGGTACCGTCTTCCAAAATTATAAAAAAGATAAAAAGCCATCAAAAATTTCGAACTTTATTTAATATGACAAATTTACTTTAAAATTTTTTTATAACATAAAAATTCAAATTTTATTGATTGTTACACATTTACCCACTAAAAACATTTTTGTCTTTTAATTTTAAATTTTTTTCTTTATCTTTCTTTTTGGTTTCCTTTTTTCTTTTAACATTTTCTCTTCTTCTTTCTTCCCTTTGCTATGGCTGGCAAAGGAAAGCCGGACTCAAGCGAGGCTGCCCTCGTCGACGTCGGCGAGGGCATTCCTCGCAAGATTCGACCGAGGTGAGGGCCACCCTTGCCCACCCAGGAGAGGGCAACCCTCACCCAACGCCAGTGAGGGTGTCCGTCCGGCTTCCTTGCCATGACCGGTGGAGGGAATGGAGGAGAAGAAAAAAGAAAAAAAAAACAGAAAAAGAAAAGCAAAGAAAAAAAATTAAAAAAGTAAAAGACGAAAATGTCATATGACTTAAAGAGAATGTGTCACGAGAGTATAAGTTTATAATTTGTGTCACAGAAAAAACTTAAAGATAAATGTGTCATAATTAGCAAAATTTGAATTTTTTTATGTCACAAAAAAAGTTTGATGTATATTTATCACATTAGGTAAAAAAAATATAGGTTGGAATACCATGCGTGTCAGACTTTTCTTAATAATATATTGTACGTGACCCATTTGTTTAAAGGTATATCCATAATCTGATAAATTACTCAATGGATCAATCTAGTTGGCCGTTCTCAAAATCATCTTAGCTAAATCATCTCTAGAAATAGAGAGTGCTGGCTAACATTAGTGATGATGGTATGACAAATCGACATTTTGACTACCGATTGATTTGATACTCTAGACTTGAACATTCTAATTGCATTCTTAACATGATATAGTGCATTGCAAGATCTATCATCATTCAAACGCAAAATTGAACACGAGAAAATCACTAGCATTTTCACTTCAATCAAATGCTATTTTATCAAACATCAATTTATTAAGATAACCAAACACAGCCATAGAAGTTAGGTAGTTCAGATAGTGAGTTTGGAAAGGTGACTTGATAATTAGAATATAATTAAAATGTCACCATACTTTCAAACTTCCAATATCAAACGTCATATCTTTGAAGTCTTTTTCATTTCTTAAAATTGTTATACTGAATGGGGTAAGATTGAATGTGATTCACAATGGGGATCTACATCTCTCATTTTGTTCTTAATTTTTTATACCTAACACTCTATTCTTAACTTAGGTTCAAAACTATTGGTAGTCTAATTAATCAAATTCTCGATGGGGAAAATGCTAATCGAGTTCTTAATTAGATGATATCTGGTAATCATACTCGACAAACCTCTCTAAAAATTATTAAACCCGCACGATCACAAAAATAATTTGAAACAATGTAGTTTGCTTTTAGCTGCTTGTGATAGTGAGACGTGCTACTCTACTAGAAAAGAAAGCATGCATAAAAAGAGGCTCGTGGGCTGTAATTCGACAACTAATCCCCCTCAAGTTTTATGGGACCTTTTATATTCGAAGGCCCATCTAAGCTGTAATTCCCGAATCACTTGAAGCAATGAAATGAACTTGTTTTGACCAAAAAAATAAAAATAAAAAGAGCTTATGAATCATGACGAATATTTTTAGGACATCCATATATTTAAGTTAAAAAAACGCCCACTTTTTTTTTTTAAATGCATAACCACCATTTTATCTCACAATCTCTCATTTCATCTATATATTTAAGCTGAAAGTGTAATTTGTTTAACTTTCATTTTTTAAAGTTACCCTTACAATTACAATTTCCATTCATTGAATATCCACCTATTATGCATAACCACAATTTTGTCTCACGATATCATTTTTCACAAGTATCTATATTATCTAGTGCTAATAAGTTTTTGACTTACACTTTTACAATACGATAATTCTCCTCTTATGTTTAGAATGATAGCACCAAAAGCTTTTGAAATCAACATAAATAGGTTGAATGGGTGAATTATGGAAAATATTTAATATCACAATGAAATTTGATATCTAAACAAGTGAAAATATTGATCATGCATGTCATGAATTAAATCATTGTATTAGAATGTCACCCTAAGGTACTTTTTTACAAACTCCTCTTTTTGCAAATTGAATGACCCGAAGGAATGCTTTAGAGTGTACAATGACCCCAATTAGCCCATTAACTAGGCCTAAATGGAAATTACTGTGTTGGCATATGCCTAATTTACCGCATTGGTGACAAGTGGTATGCTCCTTTCCAATTGTTAATTCTGCACATTGCAATCCATTGTGTGTACCACTTTCTAGATAATTATGGAAAAAAAAGCTTTTATAAGTAGATCGGTGTTAGGAAGATAAAATTCGTTCAATTGAGATTATGAAGGCATTACTTATTTAGAGAGATTCAAAATATGCAAATCACTTGTTTATTGGCATGGCTTATATAAGTTCATCTTTTCACTTGTATTGAGGATCCTAATATTTTATGGAATTCTTTTTGTGCTTGAGTGCTATGTTTTTCTCATTTTTGCAGCATCATGAGATGGCAGAATTGTTTGTTTGTGACAGGTGCGCTATATAGGGCAGTAGAAGGGCCAAGATTGGGAGCATCGTGTTATGTAGGCTTTCTTTAATATGATCGCGAACAAATGCAAGCCCACTCGACCACGAGTTGAAAACTAGAGCAAATCTCTCTCGAAGAAAAGGGATCCACATTTAAAGCTGACTTAGCTAATCTGTAAGCCGCTGTATCTTCCTTTCCATTATTTACACCTTTAACAGGACACCAATACTCTACCCTATTCGAGAGAAGCTCTAAGCACCACTGAACATGAGAGTCTAAAGACTTTTGCATCGGTCATTTAGGTTCTAATCCGTACATCACCTGGGAACTCATTGTTGAAATCCCGGCAACTTGTTCACTTCCTTCTATATATAACGGATCAGCTGGGTGATCGGAGGTGATCGCAGTAGCAGCGGCAGTTGCTGGGAAGCAGGCTGTGAAAAGCTATCTCCCAACAAGAGACGTGAGGAATTTTCTGAATTGTGTTTTAAGGTTGGATTTGCGACGGCAAAATTCATAACAAGCTTGTTTCGTGGTTTAATGTTTAGTGAAAGGCAACCTGCAAATGCATAATGACCAAGTTTCAGTTTGTAAGCATGGACAATTTAAAGCCTCTGGGATGGCTCAATCGCATTGCAAGATTCAACCATCAAAACACTAAAAATGTTAGAGATAACCAAATGCACTCTAGGCAATTGATCCTACACGTTAGCTAATGAGGCTTGTTTGTGGGATGGGAGAAGCCCATTAGAAGTTAGAAAAGCTCGTGTAACTGCCGTCTTGGGATGGAAACGGTCCTAAACTGCCCAGGTTTCCTACCCGTAGCAAAAGCCTATAAATAAAGCACTCCAGTAGCCTCATCTATGCTTCCACGAAAGACGACCCGGGTGAGGAAACGTTGAACTCAGGCAGGTTTTACTCTGAAATCAGGAAAGGATTTTGACGAACGTGCCTAAATATGTGTATACTGGTCTTGCTTCTTCGTATCAAATCGTCTCACTTGTAAACCCATGCAAATATGGGGGTAACTTTTCCAAACTCCAAGTAGAAACTAATGCTTTCTCAAGATGCTGGAGGTCAAACCGTGATTTTATTACTTGACTGTACTCCTGTGCTAATATTTGTCTTTTTTTAAGCACACTTTTCTCGTTCCTTTGGGTTTCTGCGTGATCTCTCGGAACAAGGACTGTACCTTATTTCACCTTTAGTAATCTTCGTTGAGTAATCCAAAAGAGCACGAAGAACTTTTAGCATACTTACGGAAGTCTTCAGCAGCTCTTTCATGGCCATTGTTGCATAGGAAGTTGATGAACGGACCCGGCTTTAGAGCCATATGAATTTCATCTCTGTCAGGAATGCTAGCTTCACCAACATTTGAGAAAAGCCAGAACACACCATTCGTAGTCCATTGGTTTCTGAAAAACCCGCCCTTGACCTCCTGTCATACTCATTATAGAGAATTCCCTATGATGTACCAAAATAAACTGGACTAGTGTGTAGCCAAATGAACAGCATCTGACCTTGAATGGATGTTGTAGGGAGTGAGTAAGACTTTGAGATGAGAAGTATTAAGAGGTTTAGCCAATAAAAGAGTAAGAAGAAATTTACTTGACATTGTGTGCACGCTCTCTGTCAAAAAGATGGAGTCCTGCGGGAGACATTGCTTGAGTGAGGCTCAGAAACAGGACAAACAAATGGTAGAGTATCCAGAAATATAGAAGAAACTATACCCTTATTGTCCCAAGCCAAGTTCTCTTTAGAAGCATCTTCTTCCTCACTATTATCAACGATTTTCTCTTGGCGGAAAAATAAATGTTAGCAATCGCTATGCAGTTTCATTTTCTGCGTAACTTTAGGTCTCCTATGTCCAGTCGAGCTAAAAGGGCCATCCTTGTATCTGAAAGTCCGGCAGAACAGCAGGACCTTGGCTTCACATGCATAATCTATCATTAGCCCAAAACACATCCGACAATGTAAACTTTTGGTCTGAGGGGTCACAGGGGAGCTTCACCATCTTCTCCCAGGCTAGGGATTGCAACTTATGCAGCTTTTATCAAGTCATTATTGGGGGTTGAGTGTAAGCTGCATAGTCTTCAGATCCCTCGAGTTTTGAATGTTCACACTTAAGTGCCACAAATAATTGGATTCAAACAAAATGCATCGAATGATATGTTCATTGTATACCCAGGAAGCACCTGACCAACTTTGCCAAATCATGATAAATGTCTGCAACATAATTTTTTTGGGTATATTTCTCTTGAACTGCCACAGAAAAGGATAGACCGGGTCAGATGTAACAGAAGTTGAGAGTATTCTACTTCTTTCATGCCTCAGAACTCACAATGCAAGTTGGCCTATATGAGTCTTCCCTTAACTCAGGCGTGGAAGGACTGGTATCATCCGACTGAATATCTACCCAAAGCAATATCCTCTGAAGTCAAAGCCTGTAAGAAATTCAGGAGCCGTCATTTTAAATCTTATATCTTGCACTCGGCTACATATTTCAGCATCTTGTTAGTAGTGGCAGCAACAGTGGCCAAAACTGAACCTTTTATACCACTCCTTTCGATTGTTCAAAAGAAAATTATACGCACAGAAGCATTACAAAAATTATTTGCCAATGTTCGTCCCTAGAAAGGTTCCTTGCTTTATTGGACATCAGAAAGGCTGCGTATTGGCAGACAGTCATGGAAGGGAAATGACTTAGCTCTGACCTTAACAAGAGGATGACCTTCCACCGGAAGATCCATTTCAGATGTCTCATCCAAATAAAAGCAATCATCGGCATCAGAGGAGTCATCATTTTCACATGCTGAAACAACTTCCACTGCCCCATTCTCATCATCATGTTCTTGGTGATGAACCATGTCCCAAACCACAACTTGGCTTGATCCTGCCATATGAAGAATAACAGAGCAAAAATTATAGTTCTGAACCAAAGGATACCAAAAGAAAACCTCAGCGTGTCTTTTTGGATGCGCTACCTAGCATACTGTGTACATAACTGAGGAGCAAGTCCTGTTAGCAACTGAAGGGAAACACCTAAGACGGGGAACCCCAGCTAGATATACAAGGCCCCTCATGCACAACCATATGATGTTGCTTTATGGAACGAGTT
This sequence comes from Eucalyptus tenuipes, assembly GCA_014182365.1. Classification (NCBI taxonomy): domain Eukaryota; kingdom Viridiplantae; phylum Streptophyta; class Magnoliopsida; order Myrtales; family Myrtaceae; genus Eucalyptus; species Eucalyptus tenuipes. The sequence goes on along the minus strand of CM024538.1, from coordinate 20,456,286 downwards.
TATTTACTGGTTTTGTGAGGAAATCAGAAAATGCAATAATCTTATTTGTAATGACTGTCAAGAATAACCATGAAAACATCTGTTAAGTTGCTTGGAAAACATTCTACGGTGATGAAAAAACATCGGAAAAGATGCTTCGAGCATCTAACAGCGCCGATTTCACATATAAGCTCAGTAACGTGGGCTCAAGTAAAGATGAAAATCGAAAGCCTAAGTCAAGTACAAAAATGAAGGCGTCCAAGTAGAGCAGATCCTTTCATTTTGTGTAATGCTGACCAAAAAAATAAAAATAAAAAATCCATACATTTAAGTCAAAAGTAAGATCTCCCAATTCCTAAGTTATCCTTGCATTACATCTCTAATAGGCAGTCCCCAATTTCAAGTGACTGGCGAGTGAAAGGTGGCATTTATCTGGCATCATATTTCCTAAATCACCCTTGCATTACACCTATAATCCTCCATTTCGTGTTAAAACATTTTTAATGATCTTCATGTATGGCCGTCTAATCAGACAATGCTCGTGCGTGGCACCTGCATTGGCTCCAGTAATTGATGGAGTAAAAAATATTATGTTTTCCGGTATACTCGACTTATTTCGCATTTTGCATAAATAGATATTTTACAGCAATAAATATTTTTGCATGATATTGTGATTAACATAACTTTAACATAAAATATTTTCGGGAGTCCAATCTTTAGTTTGTTCATTGTCCTCCTCCTCCTTCCTCCATCTCTTTTCACTGGCCCTTCATAAGCATAAACCGTTGGACTCTGCCACTGGGTCAATCTCGAGATATTCTCCATCAACGTGGATGGAGTTTTGATTCGTGTCCTGAGAAAAAAGAAGTGCTGGCCTCAAATCAAGCCTCTTCGAAGCATATCAATCGGACAATGCCCATGATTTTAGTTTTGATAAATATATTTATCGACACCTTTCAATGCCCATCTCGGAGTTTTGATACGTGTCCCGATGGTAATGTTTTGCAGCTCTAGCGGATCCAACCATGTTTCAATAACTTGAGAATATATCTTCGTAACGTAGGGTCCGGTCGATTTCAACTGAGACTCGATCAGGTGGTTGTTCTGCAACGCCTTTTGCCGAGAGCTTCAAATTGTTGTTTCGATTGTCGCCTGCCGTTGGAACTCAGGTTTTGTCTCTGCCATTGTCTAGCTGAGGATCCTACGTCACATGGTTCTCCAAAATTGCAAGCTTTTCTGTTGACCGAGTGCTTCATGCCACTCGTCCACAACCTGTTCGACAGAATGCCCGACTCCAAATCGTAAGCTTTCTGGATTTTGATGTCATCGAATTTTAATCATTTCAAGCCTTGAACATAACAAGGGCGTTTGCTGGTCGCTTTTGTTCATATGTGGAATGTGCGGATTTCGATCTCATTTTGATAGTGTTCTAGTCATGTGAACATATAGAGAGATGCTGCGTTGATGTTACATTCGCTTTCCATCAAATTGTAGCGTTTCAAGGCTTGAAACGCATAAAAAATGATAGGATTCCATATTACCCAGATTTGAGTCAGAAAAGTTGTTTGTTGTTTGGTGTTCCTTATGCGTTACTTGGACCTCCTCAGCATGTATATCCACGTAAGAAACGGGCACTTTGGACTTGTATCGATTCATGTTGGATTATCACATTCTTATGCTCGAAACGGGCTTAAAGATGTCCTACGAGCTTGCCGTCCGTATGTATTTGTGCAGTGAATGAGGATTTGTTTTATCTAATTTGGATGGAATACTTGCATTTGTGATTGGTGGGGTCTTCGTTCTGTTGAAGTAGCTTCTGGCGCTTCTTGTTGGGTCTCCTGTGAGTGTTGCTGTCAACTTTTTCTCATATTGGACAATAGTATGCATAGATGAAAGTTGCTTTCTGCGAGGTAAAGAAGTGAGTATTTTGAGCTAAATCTTCACTGCATCACGTTGACATCTTCTCAACTTGCCATTCAATGCTTTGAGATTGTAAAAATATCACCCCTCGTTCTATCGGCCGCGAGTTGGTCATTAAAATTCTAAAAAAATTAAAAAAGAAATCAAAAGTAAAAAGGGAAAATGCAAAATATAACGAACAGAAATTGCATTTAGGTAGGTGCATCTTAGGAATAGTTTTAATCCCGTTTAATCTAAGATTGCATTTAGGGAATTATCTCATTATATGTTTTAATTTTTAGGTTCCAATTTTATACTATGAAAGGTTCAATGCAACCACATATAAAGGCGACATCGTTCCTACGCCACTGTGGCTGTAAATCTATTACCCAAGAGCTGCCCTAAAAACTAGTCCTTCCTTGCGTAGCTGAAATGGAGCAGCTAAAAAGTTTGGATTTTCATGAACAAGTGCCAAAGACAAAGCCAGAACGTAAATAACATTCGCCTCACCAGAAGTCACCCGCTTTAATACCGATCAGCTTTCATTCAGAGATGCTAATTTACCTGTAGATTCCTTGAAAGCAAAAACCTGCAAACGCAAAAAGAAAATCTAGCTCTGAACATCCGTTCGGTGTCTTAATCGAAACTGGAGCGAATAACATGTCGTAGAAGTACAATGATGCAGTAGGTGAAGCATGAGCGGTTAAATCACTACGCTCCATCTTATTTCGAAACTAGAGACATCGCCCATCCATATCAGGGACTTTTTTTTTTTGGTGAAAAATATCAGGGACTTTATAATTATCGAAAGTGAAAAATCGCTCAAGGCAAGGTGAGAACTTCTTATGTCAATTCCATCAATTAACGACAATCACAATAAGTTTACAGAAGTCCATCGATTGCTTATAAGACTCCCTCAACAACAATGACCATCAATGGTCCTAGAGAAATAGGCAAAGGAGAAAAGACTTCATAAGTTATAGGGGTGAGCGGTTCCCGGTTCCTCACAGGTTCCACTTGGAACTTGGAACCTACCCTCGGGTATAGGTTCCAAAAAATTTAGAACCTGGAACCTACCCATCAAAACCAAGGAACCTACCCGAACCTATCCCGTCACTTCCGGGATCGGTTCCAGGTTCCAACAGGTTCCAACAGGTTCTTTTTTTCTTTTTTCATTTTTAGTTAAAAAAATGCTCCTATTGGAACTTACCGAATGATTAATTAGCCGAGCTATATTCCCTTTATTTGTGGCATTGATTACAAGTTCTTCACCGATCTTGAAGAGTTGCACAATGTCTTATCATGTTTAGAAGACAAACCGACAGATAATGCAGATCATGATTTCAATGCTAATCAATGAACCTGATGAGCCAAAGAGACAAAGCTTTGGGAGGGAAAATCATGAAGAAACACACTTCCTGAACCCATAGGCACTATGCGTCCTCAGCAAGCAACGAGTACATGGATCAATTAAAATGTGAATATAGTGATGGAGATCTTGGACACATTTCGCATTAGAAGAGCACAAACATGATGGGCAATACTCTACTTGTGTAACAGAGCACACCATGTCATACATTTATTATTGACACCATCCAAGTGAACACTTCTCAAATATATTATAATCAAACAGAACTGTACGAATGCAAAAATTCCATCAGGTAGGCTCAACCGCTCAAGGCTGGAGCTCAGTTGTAAGTCAAACTTGAATTTTCTTAAAACTAAAATGAAATGGCAAACTGCAGTGCACACAAGAATTTGAAAGAACTTCGACATGTTTTCCCAACACGCATGGTGTGCAAAGATCGAATTTTTTGGTATGTCGATTTGGTAGTCCACGAACAAGTTTCTTTGCGAGATCTTGGCTATTTGTTTCATGTTGATGTGGCCAAGTTTCCTATGCCGTAGATTAGCTCTCTTGAATTGAAATTAGACATTGGGATTTTTCTGGTTTGATGTCCAAGATATATGTTCCCATGTTCGTCCCGTGAAAGTCCGAGAGGAGTCTTTGCTGGTTCCCGAACATATTCCTTCTTGAAAGTTAATTTTGAAACCACAGATCACACATGGGCTATCGATAATTTAAGTTTTGTAGTTAAGTCCTTCTACTAAAGAAACGCTGCTGATTGTGAGACTTCCACCTTTTAAGCTTTCGCATCCGACATTACCCTGCCTTTACTATTTCCTCCAAATGAAACTTTTCACCATTAACTTGCATGTTTTATGAAACAACTTGAGTCTCCTGTCATATGTCTTGAGCATCCACTATCCAAGTACCATTTGACCTTTTTCTCGATAGTGACTTGCATTTAAAAAGAAAACTCAAGCTTTCTTTGGTACCCATATTTTCTTGGGTCCAATGGACTTAAGCAATATACGGTCTTTGCCCAAGCCTTCTTAACAGTTTCCAAACCATAGGACATTCTTTCTCAAAATGTTCGAGCTTATTACACTTAGAACATTTAAGAGCACCGCGTCCTGGGCATTTTTACAAAGACTTTTGAAAATGATTTCTATAAAGGTCTTTTGTAGGTCTCTGTTTGATTCTTCTTTACTTTTTGGAAAATCAATTAGAGAAATGGTTTCGTAGTCATTCGCAAGCCTGATTTGTTAAAGTAGGGTCTTTGCGCTAAAAGAATCTTTTTCAATTTCTCATCCTATAAAAACCTTTTTGAGATGCTTGAAATATCATTTTTCAAAAGTTCATTTTCTTTTAGAAAGAGAGTCCGCATTTTCTTCAAGGTAATGACACTTTTATCTAAATTTTCGACCTTTTCTTTCCAAACAAGCCTCCCGTTGCTTCTCAGCAGAATTTTCCCTTTTTAGTTCGAAATCCTCTTGAGAGAGGTTTTGAGACTAAGATACGCTTCATCAATATATTTAGATACTTTAGTAGGAATCTTAAAAATTACTTACCTTGATTTCACTCGGGTTCGAGTCTCAGAAATCGCCTCGTAGTCCTGACCGATTCGGATTGTGCCATTAGACAAATATTGGCATACTATCATCACTCTCTTTCGCATTCGGTATCACTCCAAGCCGCTGAGAGCCTTTCATATTTCTCAGCTTTTCCTTTCTTTTTCTTTTTTTAGTAAAGGATTGGTCCGATTGGCCTCATTTCTTGCATTCAAAACAAATCACATCTTTATTGGATTCATCGTCCTCTATCGATTTGTTTTGAAACTTTTGTGAACTTTGTTTCTTCCAATTGAATCTTCTTCCCTTTTTATCTGGCTTCAACTCCTATCATGAGAGCAAGCTCTTCATCGTCCATATCATCTTCTCAGAATCAGAACACAGAGTCATCGTTAGATTTAAAGCAATAGATTTTTTTACCTTTGGGATCTTCATCTTCGTTGTTTTGCTCCACTTCATGAGACCAAGAAAGGCCAACCAATTCCGTCAACAAAAAGTGGCATGATTCTTTGTGTCTCCCTTTGAGGTCTTTGACGTGATTCCATCTTTGGAGTCCATGTAGCAGCTTGTTAAACTTCATGGGTCCAAAGATTGGTTGACCTTGATACTCAAGACCATTCACGATTTCTGTAAAACGACTAAACATGTCGCTGATAGATTCTCCCGATTTCATCTTTGAATGTCAGATTGGACTCGAGCGTAATATTGATTCCTGCTTTCTTTCACTCGATCGGCTCCTTCATAGGTGATGTGCAACCATCCCAGACTTCTTTAGCTGTTTCACAAGAAGATATTATGTTATATTCAGTAGAGATAATGCACAATTTAAGAATAAATTGCTCTTTGGGAGGGAAAATCATGAAGAAACACACTTCTTGAACCCAGGCACTATGCGTCCTCAGCAAGCAACGAGTACATGGATCAATTAAAATGTGAAAATAGTGATGGAGATCTTGGACACATTTCACTTTAGAAGAGCACAAACATGATGGGTAATACTCTACTTGTGTAACAGAGCACACCATGTCATACATTTATTATTGACACCAGAACTATCCAAGTGAACACTTCTCAAATATATTATAATCAAACAGAACTGTACGAATGCAAAAATTCCATCAGGTAGGCTCAACCGCTCAAGGCTGGAGCTCAGTTGTAAGTCAAACTAGAATTTTCTTAAAACTAAAATGAAATGGCAAACTGCAGTGCACACAAGAAGGAATTTTAGTCTTACATAACAGTCTTTTCCCTCTCTGCGGTAAGTTGCCTCTCTAAGATCTGCCACATTGCGTCTCACCTGCTCACCACGGTATTCAGCAACCTATAAACGAACAAGTCTAGCGTCAATCTCATGTCACTTTTAAATAGGCATATGGCACTGGTACTCTCATATGATTTCTCAGATAGAGCTGAAAAGAGCACACCATAGCAGAGGAGACAGGTCTTAGGGAATAGCAAAACATAAATAAGATGTACCCAATCTTCTAAGGCCTCCACAGAAAGTCCACTCTTTATGATAATGAAAAAATGAAAAACATTGAGAATATAAATCGCTGTACTTGTCTCTTTTTATCATGTCCTCCATTTCCAAGAATAAATGAAAAGCATGATGAGAAATACGGCATTTCCGTCCAACCAAAGCATAACATGCAAATAATGAGGTACTTTTCACAAGAAAGTACCATTTCTCCTTCCTGAATATTTCTTCGAGCAAAGAGTCCCCATCCATGTATACCAGATTTACTGAAACATATTCGATGCTTTTCTATCCTCTGAAACAGTAATTTAATATTAGCCATTATGAAAGACACATCAAGCAAAATGCGATGATAAAAATTGGAGGAGCAAACGTACTTGTAAGAGGTGAAGCCGTTCCTTTAATGAAGTAAAAATTGTAGAATCATTTTGTTTCTGCAAAAGAAAAGAAGAAATCTGTAAAACACTACTATAACCATCAATATGTAAAGTAGAGAAAAAAGGTCTCCAACTAGAAGGGGTTGTTATAGTAGAAAAATTACTTCCAAATTACGCATGTTAATCACTTCTTGAAGAGAATGATGCGTTGGCCCCATTGGACGATGAGACACTGGTTCTTCATTTCTCTGAGAAGTGAATGAGCACACATCACAACTCAAATAGACCATAGTTGTTAAATCTTCTAGGCAATAGACTTAACAAAATGGCTCTGGACATGAGATTGAAATAGAGAATTAAAACATGTAGACAAGGGGAACCAATCTAACCTATAATCGGCGCAATATATCAACTTCTTTGTTATTTGACTCCTACTCTTCTCCAGGCAGTGTAACTGAAAACAATGATATAGAATCAGTGTAAACTTACATGAGTATCTATCTAACATATTCTTCCTTGAACAATGGAAAATTGATTCTGATACCATGTTAAACTGTCCCACCCAAAAGCGAATCATTTAGGTAGACCGAAACTACATGTAAATAAGGCCCATCCAAAATCCATATTCAAGCAATGTGGGGCAACACTTTACCATGACCTATTGGTGATGCATTCTTATGGGTGAGGAAGTCACCCAGAATGCCGAATCCTTGCGGACACCCACTTTAGGAACTATCTCCTTTGCTCGTGGCATAAGTTGAGAACAATAACCAGCCCATCCACTAGTAGTGTTGAGTTTCCCCAAATTCTGCAGAGACAAGAAATTATAATGAAGAATGAAGATTATAACCAAAATAACCATCATTTTCCCCTCCGTTGACCATTAAAGTAATTTCTAAGACAATGCCAATAACCTCCTGATTTGCTGATCCATCAAGCAAATCTTTCCTGAGTGAAGAAATCCTAGATAAAGCTGCTGCTGTAGCAGTAGCAACAGCAAGAACAGCCTGGGCTTCTTTGTGCTTCCGCTCCTTCCTACCCAGCTTGTTTGCCACTCGGAGATCACCAAGATATTTGTTGACAAGCACAGTATCCCATACTTGACCATGAGCTGACTGAATCAATCTCCTGTGGCAGATCCCTTCTAATCTTATTAATCAAATTATCTGCGTGCGCATTCCAGAAAGGAAACAGTTAGTCAAGGTCATGGTTCCATAATTGATAAAGATATATGAAAGAAAAAACAAAGTTCATAATCAAACCAAGTAATGAATCAGATAAAGGAGAAGAAAAACAAACCACTAAATTGTTTTCTAGCAATTGCATTGCCAAGCAATCTACGTTGAAAATAGGGTATCTCTCCTTCCACTTCATCATTTGGGGACATCCCTAGCACTCTTGATTGACCAGCATTGACCAAACTTTCTGATTCTTCTCCATCTGCTTTACATTTTACCGTGCTGCAAATGATCTGCCCATTTTGGTGATCGCAGCAAACACTGGCACCACAAGAGGAACCAACACGAGAGGTTTCTCCTCCCTTTAAGCCTGCAAAGTCAAATATTTTTAAGACCTTAAAAACACATGCTAGTAGATAACAGAAAAGACTTTACCATCATTCTCATCCATAACATTCCGTAGAAGTCCTCTGCTCTGCAAGTACAGGAAACTCTTTTGGATATACGGATGCATGTAGAAACTTCGAAGTGCTTCTGATTTTCTGTAGTCAAATTTGACTTAGAGACTGATTTATGCAACCAAAGTATAAAAAGAAAATTAAGAAAAACCAGGACAAAAAATATAAAATATTTCAAATGCACATAAAAGGAATCGGAGAAGAAAAACTTAACCTACCCATGTGAAGAAAGATGGCAAAAGAAATAAAAGAAAGAAGACAGCAAAGAGGATCATCTCCAAACCAGGAGGAACTCCTTGAGGGAAGTCAAAACTTGAGGATTTGACCCATCAACACCGAGCCATGGAGTGCTTGTGCCAAAGCTTTGAGGTTCATCTCCTCTCGGTGTATAGGCACCCTGAAAATCCCATTCATCAAAGTCATCCTCTTTGAATGCTGAATCTGGTTCCGAATTTGTCCAGGTGGTATTCAGTGCACCCTCACTCAACTTCTTAATGTCGGTTGTGGGAGTACTCAGCATGGATTCACTGTACAGACTTGATATGAGATCAGTGATGGATGTTCCTGAAGTTAGTTTAGTTCTATCTCTTGTATCAGGTGTAGGTTCTTTGATGAAACTGTCACCTTGAACTATTGTATCTTCTTTTCCCAAATCTTCATCACCAAAAAGAGACAATGGCAGGGCTTCCTTTTTCCCATTCCCTTGATGTTTCTCATTTCTCTAAAAAGTAAATAATGAAAAGTCAACCAACAGAAGGGCTTCCTTTTGCATTTTGGGTTGCAATGCAAGGAATATGCCAAACCTCCTACATGCTAAATAAGGAACTTCTGTATGACAAAGCAGATATAGATAACTTCTGTATGACAAAGCAGATATGGATAATTCAGCCATACAATTGTCAGACCTGCTAACTTACTTCAAAGCTTAATTTGCTATATGAAGGCATAAATTGGATAATTAAATGCCTTCGAAATTCTTATCACACATAGATTTGGCATTAAATTATGACAGCTAATTATGAATGGAGAGGAAGTTGACAAGATTGGAGAGATTCAAACAAGGAAGTTTCCCAAAAAGCAATTGGTAGTCCCACAAACTTCAAAAAAAGGGATAGACCCCATGCCTAACATGGTGTCAGAGCATATGAGTTCAGATTTTAACACTCACTTTACTTATTTTGTCTATCACTCTTTTTGTTCCCGGGTTATATCGCCAAAGCAACTATGTCCATGACTCATATTTCACAAACAGGATTCAGCTTACAACGCTAGGGGAGTGCTAAAAAGGTGTCACCAAACAGCAATGATGAGCTCAAAATGAATGAGGAACAACTATAGACAGCATCTCAAATAACATATCCAAACTTTGACAAACAAAACAAATGAACTGACGATAGGCAGACATGTCGATACATATAAATATGGAGGAGGTCAAACCTGGATCATTTGCTGCGGGCCTTCGTTGGCTTCTTCAAAAATAATTTGATGTCGCTGTCAATAATTGCAACCGGACTTGTGAAGGCTCTTCAGGGAAACTCTCCAGAAAGCTCTCTAGTAGCTCATCAGCATTGTCAATTCTTTCTGCATATTCGCCAACAATCCAAATCATTGATGCCTGCCAAGTGAAAAAAGGAGAGGCACAAGGTGGTTAAAGTTTGAGTAGAATGAATCAAGGAAGCTTAAATATATAGTGTCCATATAACATGGTTGGTACACTAAAAGAGTAATGATACTTTAAAGAGTACCTTGGCCTCTGGCTCATCAAGAGTGTCTAAGCTCTCACATAGGGTAGCAATAATGGACTCATAGCTGTAGAACATAAAAAAGTTGAAAATAGAATTAAGAGATGAATGGAACTGCTTTTCAGTTCACGTACTCCAAAAATTACAGATATCGAGACTAACGTGTTAGGATATCTTCTGAATATGTCTTTGATAACTATAATGGCTTCTTGAACCACATAATTGACTTTAATCTTAATCAGCTCCAGCAAAACACGATGCATTGCTCGTTGCTCTCTCCAACTTGATTGCATAGTGACCAATAGCACGGACTGCCTTTCTAACAAAATCGACATCTACTTACGTAGCATACTCCTTGAATTCCAGCAGAACCTGCAGCATTTAGTTAACAAGACAACATAAAATTAACCATTTTGAGTAAACAAACAAATTCAACAGGTTAAATGCTCTTCAGTTTCCATGCCTGGTCAATATTTCTGTCCGAAGCAAGCTTTATCATGATTTCTAACTTCTCCATCTTCACATAAATTGGGTCATTGTACTTGCAGAAAAACGCCTAGCAATGAGGAGAGATCAATAAGCATGCCTTTCTTACTCATAATGCACCCAATATGGGTCACTTAGAGTTGGCAAGACTAAAATGGACCAACCTTAATTTCATGGGCAAGAATAGTAGGCCGCCTTTGGACAATGAAGTTGATATTTCTTAAGGCAACATACTATATCTCTGGTTCTGCAGAGAGTAACGTAACAACTAACAAGAGGAGGAGCCATCTTTTTGCATAGATTCTCTCTCTATCATATTCAAACTTATCTCGAATTTGGTGAACCCTTTCCCATTTATCAGCATGTCCATTCCTTACAAATCCTTGCTCCTGCATTCAGAAAAATCATGTCTTTTAGATGCCTTGTAATATAATGGATGTGGATAGATTATTGACAAATCATTCAGAGACACAGCACTATAAGTTGCAAGAAAGTAACCATATTTGCCTTCATAATAATACAATCCCAAGGTGATTTCATCAGATAAAAAAGTAAGACTGTAAATAAGACAAGAATTTTGATTCCACAGCAGCACCTTCACTTGGCCCGCATAAGACCTATTGCTCTTGAAACATAAAAAGATATACAACACAGTTATATTTGGTTCATACTATCTCTTGAAAGCTGAAATAAAAGCTATACTTTACTTTTCAATGCAAGGCATCCTCCCCAGTGATAAACTCTATTTACCGGCGATAATCTCCGCATTAAGACCATCCATATCTATAAAAAAAAAAAAAAAAAAAAAAAAAAAAAAATAAATAAATAAAATATTCACTTATAGATATACAAAAAGAATTACAATATATAAAGATATAAACAATGTCACTTACCCAACTCAAATTTTTCTGCATTCTCGATGCACTCCTCAACATCAATCAGTACACGAACGGCTCTCAACCTATCTTGAGTGCAAATCAAAGCTTCCACTACTTTGGGAGTTAAAGAACTTCGAAAGCCATCAAGCACACGACCCGATGTACTAAAAGTTGACTCGGAAGCAATGGTAGTTACGGGAATGGACAAAATATCTCGAGCTAGCAAAGAAAGGATCTTATATTTTGAGCCATTAATCTTCCACCACATCAAAAGGTCAAGATCAAGATCCTTTTCATTTTTTTCTTGAAGATACTCAACAAGTTCGGACTTGTTGTCATCACACCCTTGTTCATTCGAGTATAAAAACATTTTCTTCCAAGCTTGGGCGTCATACTTATTTATTCCTTCACTACCACCCGAATCGACATTGGAAGCACTACTACTTGCACCCGAACTATGGCTACCAAAATTTCGATCACTTGAAATAAGAGAAGATTGGTCATAAAATTCATACAAACACTCCAATGCATCCTTCACCTTGTAATGCATCTCTTTAACTTTCAATTCATCATCATAAATTTGTCCATACAAGAAAGTCACATAATTCAACTTGGCTCTAGGATCTAACACAACCGCAATCAACACCATCATATTCACTTTATTCAAGCTTCCATAATATTTATCAAAATTTTCTTTCATTTTCACACCCATATCTTGAAGCCTAGGATCCGAAGCATTGACCGCATCTTTCAAATATCTATACAAAAGAGCTATTCCTTCAAAATAATCATTTGAAGTAACATATGAACTCCCCGACATCCGATTGGTGGCATCATAGAATACTTTTAGAAAATCTGAAAGAATAATAGCATTTTCCCAATCATCATCACTAGGAGTTTCATGATTCGGCTCACTTACAAAAGATAAATTGTCGTCTTCCATTCTTTGGAAAGCTTTTCTGAACTTTATGGCGGTGTCTAACATGAGATAAGTAGAATTCCATCCAGTGGCAACATCAAGAACTACCGAACCCTTATAAGTGATCTTTTCACTCTTAATGCAAGACTGAAATGCATTGGCTCTCGCGGGAGAACTCTTTACATATCTAACCACATTCCGGATACGTGCAATGGAGTCACGTACCGTAGTCAAGCCATCTCTCACAATCAAATTCAATATATGAGCTGTGCATCTCATGTGCAAAACACTACCATCCAATATCAACGACTTTTCTTTGGAAAATTTATCCCTCAAATAGCTAATTGCAACATCATTCGAGCTAGCATTATCCATAGTGATTGTGGACACCTTCTTTTCAATTCCCCACTCTTCAATGCATTTCTCCACCATTCTCCCAATCTCCCTACCCCTATGACTATGCATCACCACAAAGTTGATGATTCTTTTATGCAACTTCCAATTTTCATCAATAAAATATGCAGTAAGACACTAATAATTCAGATTTTGAATGGAACTCCATGTATCGGTCGTGAGTGCGATCCTATAATTAATCTGTCAAAAATAATTCTTCAAAGAGGTTCTTTCATCTAAATACAACTTCATGCAATCTTTTGCCATTGTGAAACGTGATATATGTTTGAAGAGAGGTTGTAACTCACCGACAAATTCACGAAATCCAACACGCTTAACCAAGGAAAAAGGTTGCTCATCAATGATGATGAACCGAGCAAGCATCCGCCCACAACGTTCTTGATTAAACGCCCATGTCAATAAGACACTACCAGCACTAGAATCTCCTCCTGCCTTGCCAGCCACGTCTACATTACGTGGTGCAAAGAATTTCTGTCTCTTATCTACATTACGGGGAAACCTCCTGCATGTGGTCAAGTGCTTCCTCATCGCAGAAGTACCATTAGCAACACGATACTTAAGCATAGTCCCACAATGAATGCACTTCACTTGATTTGTTTTTCCATCCTTATCATTGATTCTCGTGTAATGATTCCAACATTCCGATGTATATTTCTTATCATGAGGAAGATGAGAACCAGCCTTACTTGTGGCACTCATGGTAGGGGGTGCCTCTTCTTCATTTTCATGGTTAGAAAACTCCAATTCCATGATCGGAGTCATCTCCTCATGTCCCTCCACCTGCATTGATGTGTTTTCTTGATACATTAACTTCGCACTACACAACAATAACAGAATATAATTAATTTAGTTGATAACAATGTTAACACTGTATAATACAGCATACCAATGCTGTATAGAAATATAATACAGCACTTTTATACATAAGCTAAGTCTATTATGTTGAAATACAGCATACCAATGCTGTATAGAAACATAATACAGCACGAACCATGGGAAAGTAGACCAATTTCAGTCTGTTCATTTCATCACCTACCTTTGAACCAGAAAGATTGCAAAGCTGTCTCACTAAAATCTACAAGTGATGTTGAAATTTGATGGTCTGACTGTGTCGAGAAAGCCCCTGATTGACAGCTCTGGGACTGATATCTCACTAAAATTCGGTTCGGTTGTAAGCACAGGCCTACGAAGGGGCTCAGCAAGGTGAAACCGTGGAAAAGAAGGATCAAGAGAGAACTCGGGCTTCTTCAAGTACGCATCTCCTATAGATCTGAATACCTAACAAAGTTTCATAGAAAATAATAGATGTGAACTCCTATAACAAAGTGATGATCAACACTTACTTAAGTACATATGCATAATGAGTATACTACAAACAAAATTCCTTTCGTCAAAAGAAGAAAAAAAACAATTTGGGCAAGCTGCCACCGCAAGAAAGTTCACCCATTATGCTTTGAGGAAGAGAGAGGTGCGAAAAAACCAAAAGAAATGGTATGTCTATTGAACAAAACTAAACGAACAATCATGCTATTTCATTTATATAAATCTATTACATGCATAAAAGATTAAAAAAAGTATTAAGAAAACATATTTTAGAAGCAATGATGTTTCTACTTGATGAACCTTTTGATTGTCTCTATTATAAAAAGTTTAGCCCAAGACTCCATCATTACCAGAAAATAAAGAGGCGGCATGAGAACATGAATGAAAATTCATTTAACCAAGTGAAAGAAAGCCATTATTCATATTTCTAGTGTGTGTGTGTTTTTTTTTAAACAATATGCAGAACCCAAAACCACTTATTTCTAGCAAGAATGACACTTGATAGGTGAAAATAGTTATCATCATTGAAATACAGTACAACAGCCAAGCAACACATATGGTAAGAACGAAGCTATTGAGCAATTTCTACGTCATTAAAGCTTTTCTTAAGCTGTTTTAGGCTGGCTACTCACCCAAAAGTTTGATCTAGTTTCAGACTCGAAACTTTTTTAGGATTTCACTATTAATATATAACAAGATCAAAGTTGCCTTCATTTGCAAACCTCCACTTGGCCTTTGCCACCAAGTACAGCATAACACATTAAAAAAAGTGAATAAGTAAGGCGAGGAGTGCAACCAAACTCTTTGTTTCTCTAGCCAAAGGGAGAAATCCTCAAGAGAAAATGTTCAATGTATAACCAGAAATTCCAAAGAGAAACTTGTCTTGCAAATGAACCTATCTACCTCAAACTTGTCTTGTGGAGGTGGCCTCGAGCAAGGGTCGGCGAGTGGTGGCGTCGAGGGCGAGCGGCGAGCGAGAGGTCGGCGGCGGTGCCGTCGAGGGCGAGAGGAGGTGGCCTCGAGCGGGGGTCGCCGAGCGGTGGCGTCAAGGGCGGCGACGGTGGCGTCGAGGGCGAACGACGGTGGCATCGAGGGCAAGCGGCGAGCCGGAGGTCGGCGGTGCCGTCAAGGGCGAGTGACGGTGGCGTCGAGGGCAAACAGCGAGCTAGAGGTCAGCCGCGGTGGCGTCGAGGGCAAGCGGAGGTGGCCTCGACCCTCGAGCGAGATCGTGGCGGTGGCGTTGAGGGCGACCGATGGTGGCGTTGAAGGCGAACAGCGGTGGCGTCAAGCGAGGTGGAGAACGGATGGGCGAAGAGAGAACTGTGAGTGAAAACTAAAAGTGTCGTGTGGAAGAAGTGAGAGTGAATTTTTGATTTTGGGGTTTCTTTAGCCCTAACTAGACTGATTTGGGGTTTTTTTAGCCCTAACCGGACCGGTTCCGATTCCCAGTGCCGGTTCCGGTTCCGGAACCGGGAACCGTTGGTTCCCAGAAAAGGGGAACCGGGAACTGGAACCAATCTCTTTAGAACAAGGGGAACCAAACCGGAACCTCCGGTTCGATTCTCCGGTTCCGGTTCTACCCGGGAACCACGCTCACTCCTAGCTACCGGGCATATATGTAAAAAATGAATGCTTAATCCTTCTACACCCTAATAGGGAAGGAGGCAATAATATTTATTTATTTATTTTGGGTAATTTGAGAATTGCTCAGGTTCTTAGGAAAAAGAAAGTTTTTCATAAACTCGCATTTGAAAATGAGGTTGAATAGTTGAGAAACTTCTCAACATATGTTCCTTTGGGAATAAAATCAACACCTTCTGTGTATACGCAGTGTGATTGCTAAGAGGTAATAGCCATTGCAAAGAATGAAACTTCCAACGATAAAAATGGATACATCTGGTTGAGATATGATGTGATAAAACAATTGCTTAAAGATGGAATTATGTCCATCGATTGAGTAAAGTCATAAGTGAATTTGACCTATCCCCTGACTATGCATCGAGGGGAATGGGACAAGCCAATTAAAGAAAATCAACAATGATGGTAACCCAACCTATGTGATTGGCAATCCCATGGATTAGGTTCATATGAATAATAACAAGTCACTTGTCAATCTAATAATGCACTATTATAATTTATGTCCCTCCTAAGGTGAAAATAGTGCAAGACTGTAATGAAAAAGAGGCTGAACTAAGCTCTTAATAAATTTCATAGCCATTATTGGTGGTGTGTTATACTACAGAATACTTGATGGAATCACTTATATAAATGTGGAGTGAGGCCTAAACAACAAACCTTGTGGGAGTGTAATGTGATTGATGAAAATTATACTTCACAAAAGGAAATTCTTGATTCATAGAAGTTTCAAATTTCACCAATGATTTCGTGAATTATATTTCATTCCTTTTATGGCCGGTTTATAGCCTAACAAGTGTCAGTTTTTATGCATTAAGCTCCAACAACCCAGCATTATTATATATTTTTTTCTTTTCAAAACTATTTGAAATATATGGGAGATTGTTAGCCATTTTGACAATTTAAAAATATTAGAAAGTAATGACTTTGATATAGTTATGACTGCCATGACAGCCACCATTTTGTAACGGTTTTTTTACGGCAGTATAATGACTTTATAATGGATTTATAATGGTTCCATAACATTTGATTTATGTCTTCATAAACTCTTCATTATTTTATAACGACTACATAACGGTCATCATTTTAATAATTACCAATTGATTTATGACGGTTTCTTAATGGCTCTTTCGTTTGTATATAAATTTGAAACCACAACCCTTGAAGACTTTCCAAATTAAAAATACAATATTTTTCCATTCTTTCATTTTTCTTTTTGTCTAGGTTATACACATAACGTTAATCCTACTCCTTCTAATAGTCAGTATAGAATATAGAAGAATGGCTCTTATATTTTGGAAGGATAACCGCTAGAGCCCATCGCACCAAGGTTCTTACTCCAACGGGTGGAATTATCCTTAAAAACAATACTTGTACACCTAAAACGATTAATATTATTTTTCCATCCTTTTCAAGAGATTATTATTATTATTATTATTATTATTATTATTATTATTATTATTATTATTATTATTATTATTATTATTATTATTATTATTATTATTACTATTATTACTATTATTACTATTATTATTATTATTATTATTATTATTATTATTATTATTTCATGTTATCTAATAATTTTCCAACAATAACAGGACACCAACATACTCTATTGGAGAGAAACTCTAAACACCACTAAACATCGCAGTCATAAAACTTTTGCATCAGTCATCTAGATTCTAATCCATATATCACTTGGAAACTCACTGTTGAAATTCCAGCAACTTGTTCACTTCCTTCTATTATATAATAGATCAACTGGGGCAATTAGAGGTGATTGCCGCGGCGGCAGCGGTCACTGGGAAGCAGGCTGTAAATGTGAGGAATTTTGTGAATTGTGTTTTTCGGTGGGATTTGCAACAGTTACAACATAATTAGCATGTTTCGTGGTTTAATGTTTAGCGAAAGGCAACCTGCGCATGCATAATGACCTAAGTTTCAGTTTTGTAAGCATGAACAAGTTAAAGCCTCTAGTAAGACTGTCCGACTATTGTATTGCAAGATTCGACCATCGGAGAGAATCAGATGGTCCTCTAGGCAATCGATCCTATCACGTTAAGCTAATGAGGCTGTTTGTGGGGATGGGAGAAGCCCGTTAGAATTTAGAACAACTCCTAAACCTGCCATCCTTACGACGGCAAGACTCGTGAACGGCCCAGGTTTCCTACCAGAAGCAAAAGCCCATAAAAGAAGCACTTTAGTAGCCTTACCTGGTCCTAAGCTTCCATGAAAGATGACCCGAATCGGGAAATATTGAACTCAGACAGGTCTCACTCTGAAATCAAGAAAGGATTTTGATGAACGGCCTAAGTTTCTATTATTTTCTTCTCTCCTTTTCTTTTTCCTCTCCTTTTCTTTTTGTCTTTTTTTTCCATTTTTTTTTCCTTCCCCAACTAATATAAAAAGGAAGAAAGAAAGAGGATGCGCGATGGGGAGAAGTATTTGAGATGAGGTTGCTGAATTTTCAGCAAATGGTTCCTAATCACTAAAAGTAGCCAGAAAAAGAAATGCAAAAGGAAGAAGAAAGAAAAAGAAATACAAAGAAAAGGAAAAGATATAAGGAAAAAATATAACGAAAAGAGAACAAAAAGAAAAAGAGAGAAATGAAGAAAGTAAAAGAAAAAGGAAAGAAAACCTAAAAAAAAAAAAAGCCCTAGACGAAAATGACCCTGATTATGACTTGGAAAGCGCCATGTGAGTCGTACATGCTTGCTGGTCATCGAATATTTGACTAGCCAATAAGCTCGGAGGCTTATTTGAGACAAAATTTGACAATTCATGATCTTACTAAAGACAATTTATACTCTGAGCATTTTTTTTTTTTATGAAAACAGCCCACTTAAGATCCCTTTTAAAATTTTCCCTAACAAATGGCCAATTTGAGAGAGTGCACTTTTAAGATGGCCCGAGAAGGTAGACTAATTGAAGCATGTGAAAGCTAATTTAGACATCACTTGGTCGCTAAATCCAAAAAGCAAATATATCGTAAATAGCTTATTTGTCTCTAGCTCAAATAAAAATGTACAATTTCAAGCTCCCAAGGTCAAATAAGATATGCTTATATTTAATTAGGAGAATAGCGAGAGTACCTAACTAAAACCTGCGACCAACTATATATTTTTCAAACATGGATTCTAGTTAATTACACCCTAGAAATACAGGGTGTCAAAAGATATTTGTTTATGGAGAAATTATATGAATTCTGTTGGAATGCAATCCATTATATACAAGGTACATGCTCTTTTAGGGCACCCTCCTCACTATAAATCGCATGCATTTTCATGGTACAGTTCAGGCTTATCGTAATAAGATACATTCTAGTTCGAGTCGAGTGTACCCTCCTCACTATAAATTGCATGCATTTTCACAATACAGTGCAGGCTTACTGTAATAAGATGTATCCTAGTTCGAGTCGAATCCTTAAAGTTTAAGTGAATACTTCTTAGGATCAATTGAATGCTCGTTATGGTCATGACTGTGCTCTTTCGAGCGTCTGGACAAGAATGGTGCCTCTTTCAATAAGAACATGCCCGTAAGCGGCGACATGAGCTTCCGTGATGTTCTCAATGTTTTGCCCACGTGATTAGAGAACCATTTAGAAATTTCGTGTTCACTTCCTATTATCGTGGGAGCCAATTAATTCAAACTAGCGGCTGTGTCTAGTTGTGTCCGGTAACGAGCATTTTGAAATAGAGAGGAGATTTTTTTCCATTATTTTAACCATTGGTCAAAATCCAGTATAAGTTCCCGATTAAAATTCCCAACTCCATGCGTCTAGGCCTTCATCCCTAGGGTGAAAATTGAAGCAGAGGCCATCTTTCTTGCTGGCAACCTCACAACCCGTCCTAGAGGCTAGAGCTCCCAAACATCATCAATGGAAGTGATTGCAAGTTAGCCATTGATGCCGTGCTCTGCCCTCTCGCGCCTTGTCTTTGGGAGATCCAGCCCCTGGCCTATGCTCTGTTCTAACTTCTAAGTAAAGGCCAGGATTGAATGTAACCTGGTCCTCCTTAAGTTCGTTTTTACCAGACATTTTATTCTTAACTCAAGTTTAAAAATATTGGAAATCTAGTACATCGAATTCTCGACAGAAAAATGCTAATCGAGTTCTTGATCTACGTTGGTGGAAGAGAAAACATGCATATAAAGAGGCTCATGAATCATTTAAGACACGTTTATATTTAAGCCAAAGAGTCATTTTTCTTACATTTTCCTTTCAAAATTGCCCCTAATATTACACTTTCCATTTAGTGAATAACCATCAATTTTTGTATGCACGACCACCATTTTGTTTCCCAATCTCACTCTTCCATGTTCCATCTATATATTTGAGCCGAAATTGTCATTTGTTTCATTTTTTTTTCTTTTCAGTCACAATTTCCATTTACTATGTTTCCATACATAACCACCATTTTGTTTCACAATCTCGCTTCTCATGAGTGTTCATATTGGTATAAAGTTACAAAGTTTCAACCCATATCCACATATTTAGCGATTAATCTCTCATTTTTAAAATGAGACCACTAAATAAATTTAACAAATATAGTTCAAATATCATCCCAAAAGCAATTTTGCGCATGCGTGAGCACTAATATTGTAATTATACGACACTTCGTGATAACTCCTACTAAGTTGAGCACGAGCTTATTTTACATAAGTCCCTTCTCCATAAAGAGACTGAGTAACTTAATTGATGATTTTGGATTTAAAAGGCCATTTATATATTAGCACTATCGAGAATGTGTTTATTCACATGCTATGTCTATGCTACAATTTATTTAAGATGGATAGCATGTTGCCCCCACTCACTAGTGCAGAGTTTGAATCCTCATTGCAGAACATTTCGGACTCATCCCGGAGCAAGTTGGGAGACTCCTATCTCCTGGAAGAGTTTACTCATCGTAACTGATACAAGAGGGAATAGATGGTCACCGTTATATACAGCCATATAAAACTAGCACAGGTCGATCCCATTTACATCAAGCATATTTGTCTATATATATATATATATATATTGGTTTAATGGTAAGATGATGCCCAAATTGATTTTTGCGACCTCAAGGAAACATAATGACTCTCATTGAACTCAAGGCAAGCGCCTCTCCCTCTCTCAGCAACAAAGGCGGCGACCACCATCGCCCGAGCATGGCGAGAGCCGCTGGGCCTTAGATTAGCCCGAAAAGCGCCGGACGACCCGACTGGGTAGCCCAGTGCCGGCCTACCTGACCTCTCTCTCTTGCAGCTTCCCGTTTTTTTTTTTTTTTTTTTTTTTGTATTTTCCCTTCCCATCAGAATTTCTACATCCTTGTTTTCATGCACATTTCAATCTCAAGAAGACCAACATAATATAAAAGATAAGAAAACGACGCGTGAAGGATTTAATTGATCGAAAAAAAAAAAAAACTTAAATTTAATTCAATATTTGACAAATATATATTTCGTTATATAATATAATAAAAAAATCAAATTGAGAGGAACCTTCGCTAGAATCTCACGACGGAATCAAGAATCAAAACTCCCCCACCGCCTCCTCCTCTTTCGGCCGTCAACTTCAACCCCTCCGCCCCCTCTCTTTCTCTCTCTAACCCTAGCCCCTCTCTCTCTCTCTCTGCGGGTGTTCCGTTCGCCATGTCGACCTTCGGTCCGAGCTCCGGCGAGCCGGAGGAGGGCCGGAAGACCCGGCTCTACAACCCGTACCAGGACCTCCACGTCCCGATCAAGAACCTCTACGACCTCCCCACCTCCCCGGAGTACCTCTTCCACGAGGAGGCCCTCAAGCCCCACCGCTCCTGGGGCGAGAACCTCCAGTACTACACCGGCTCCGGCTACCTCGCCGGCGCCCTCGCCGGCGGCGCCCGGGGCACGCTCGACGGGGTCAGGTCCGCCGAGCCCGGCGACTCCCTCAAGCTCCGCGTCAACCGCGTCCTCAACTCCGGGGGCCAGGCCGGCCGGCGGCTCGGGAACTCGCTCGGGATCGTCGGGCTGATCTTCGCCGGCCTCGAGAGCGGGCTGGTCCACTGGAGGGGGACCGACGACTTGTTGAATAGCGTCGCCGCCGGGTTGGGCACGGGTATGCGATTGTGTTGATGATTCGCGTTCTCATTCCTGTTTCGTTTTCTTTCTTTCCGTACCTTCAAGTTTGAATTTTTGGTTGCGAAGCTTGTGTTATATCGTTACCCAGTCGATTTTAGAACTGCTGAATCGGGTTGTCATTACGGAGGTCTTGTGCTGGTGATGATTTGTGGCGTGAGTGACGGGTTTTGTCCGGTGGCGTGGTGTTGTCTGTGGCATTAGTGAATGAAATGAAGAAAATTGGCGTGTTGTAGAAGGAGGGTTATGATGAAAAACTGTAGAATTACAATTGCGCGAGACAAGATTATTGCCTTTGGAAGACGGCACTCACGGCACCTGAGATAGGGGGAGGTTGAAATGATGCTTTTGGTCATTAGATAGCGTAGTGGGTGTGCTGTCTTTGAGTTTAGCGAAAGTTTAACGAGCTATGTAAACGTCATGAGCCAGCAATTGAAAAATGTAGAAAGCTAGTTCTTAGTCACCCTAGTCGTGGAAGTTGAAGAATTAAATCCTTGTGTTACATCAAAAAGGGAGCATGTGTTTTAAGTGAAATATGTATATTATATGCCATTGCTGGAAAGTTGCCTTCTGTAAGAGCGTAACTCTTAAGATACTTTCGCCAATCATCTCATTGAATATAATTAGTGGTGAAACAGAGTTTGACATTTTTTCTGGTTCTGTGATCTGTGCACATGACTTCGTTTTTGGTAGCCTTAGTTTTCGGATTGGCATTATTAGCAATCCCAATCACCCGTGGTGAATTCCATGCGATTGAAATTGTATCAAGATAGATCCTTTTTGAGCTTATTCTTAGATCCTTTTTGAGCTTATTCTAGCACATTTATTTGACATGCTTTTAAAAAAAAAAAAATTAATAAGTTGGACACCTAACTTTATGGTATTAATTGATTAAACGTATTAAATGTCACGATTATTTTTTATTCCTAAGCGAGTGAAAGTATTGATTATGCATATAACGAGAGCAATCGGTGTATTAGAAAGTGCTATATTTCATTATTTAGTTGTTTATCATGTGCCCTTGGGGCACCTTTTAGCAAAAGCCATATTATTCTGCAAATTGAATGACTCAAATGATTGCTTTAAAGTGCTCTGCAACCCCAATTAACTAATCAACTAGGCCTGACGGTATGTGGTGTGTGTGTGTAATGTACCAAATTGGTGACAAGTGGTATGCGCCTTTCCAATTCCTAAGTCTGCACGCTGCAATCCATGATGTGTACCACTTTCTAGTTAACTATGAAAAGATAGCCTTTATAATTACATTGGTGTTAAGAGGATGAAATTCGTTGATCTGAGATCAGGAAATCATTACTTGTTTAGAGAGATTCAAATACGTAATCACTTGTTTATTGGCGTGGCTTAGTCCATCTCTTCACTTACATTGATGATCCTGGTATTTTATGAAATTTTTTTGTGCTCGAGTGCTATGTTTTTCTCATTTTTGTGATGTCATGAGATGGTGGAATTGGTTGTTTGTGACAGGTGCACTTTATAAGGCAGCAGCAGGGCCAAGATCGGCAGCAATTGCGGGGGCGATCGGAGGGATTGCGGCAGCAGCAGCAGTCGCTGGGAAGCAGGCAGTGAAGAGATATGTGCCAATATGAGACGTGAGGAATTTGGCGAATTGTGTTCAAATTATGCTTTTCTGGTTGGATTTGCAACACTTAAATTCATAAAATCGCTGGTTACATGGTGGATGTATCCAATCTGCTGACTTGACCATTCATTGATGGTGCTCACTAATCAATGGAAATTTTGGGAACTTGATTGTGACTTTGAATTGTATACTTGTTCAGTTGTCTTGAATAAATAAAAATTGAAGTAAGCATCCCAGATGCATATTCTTTTGGTCTTGTGCCATGAATTGAATTTCAAGAGGGTATGGATTGTTGATAAAAATATTCTTTGGTATTTCATATGCAAGTTGGTTTACCTTTTTGATCCTTGAGACATTGTTCAGATGGATTTGGCAATGGTCTTGTCCCTCGTTTAGCAGAAACTGGTCCTGTAACTGTCTTCAGATTATTACTTTAGAGTGCTCTTCTGTGATGTTATTTCAGCTGCCAATATGATTGAGTCCTATTCCTTGAGAAGTTGCATTTCTGGCCATATTGAAGAGCTTGCAAGGGAACCGCATAATTCATACATGTCTTTGGAAATTACTGTTTTTGCCCTTTCTTTAACGCTTATTGTAAGGAAGGCGTATTTCTGGCGATATTGAAGAACTTGCAGCTGAACTATCTTTAGAATTTTCTTTCTTAAGGATGTGGAGAAAAGAGCTTGTGATGATCCATTTGTCGAAAGCTACAATTTCTCTGGTTTTTGTGTAAATTCTCAGATGTGCAGTGTAATTTGGACTACCGTCCATGATGCATCATACGGTACTACCAAATGAGAATGCACTGCGATCACCATTCATGTTCTCATCTGCTTTCCCATTAATCCAATCTACTTTGGTCCTCATCAAGTCAAATAATTTTCAAGGAAGTTTCTGAGCATCAACTGAACCCTCCCTAATGTCTCCATGCCGAAACCCATCAACAGCAAACTCAGTAATGCCTCCGAGGCCAAGCGCCAATACTGAGACAACAGATAGAAGCATCAAGAGAGACGGGCGTATGCATCCCCCTCTTGGTCAGTAGCCGTTGAACTCATATGAATTGTCACCGTAACAAGCCCATTAATTGCACTGAATCATGTTAGTATTGCTTTCGATTTTTCCAAAACAAAAATACGACTCAGTATTGGCACGACCGACACAATAGCCAATACATGGAACCGATTATTGGACGCACTACACGCTCAAAGGCTGAATATATGGTGATCCTTTGGATCATGTGGGCACAGACTTTCATGATATCCGACCTATCGTTATCCAGGTGCATGTTACAATTGCTAGTTACATAGGATGGGTTTCTCTGCATGCACTAGAAGCACATGGAGCTTGGGCAGGCCGCTGCAATATACTCCGCCACGGGAACTTTGCTCAGCTGATGTCATACCTTTAGCGGCCTAATGGTTTGTTGCAGAGGCCGCTTCTTGACAACTCGTCTGTCATAATGTGGTTTAAACCACCAGCTAGGACTCCTTTGAGACTTCAAGCCCAAATCCAACTCCTAACAAATCTTGCTACTAAATAATGGAAATCCATGAAAATTGAGTCAACGCGTAGCTCTTAATGGGTTGCTTTATTAATTCACTTTGACAATAAAGCACCGTCATGCAATCTAGATGACACTGTGAATGGATCATTCGTCCTCAATAAGAATGGCTTCTGTCAGCCGACCATTCCAAGAAAGGCAAAGAACTGATTTACTCATGTTTAATTTCAATCTTTATGAAAAAATAAGGGAGCATTCTGAACAAATTTTAGTAATACAGTCTGCTTGCTGCTGACCGCTCTGCACCTGCGGGCCCCCAGCTCCTGCTTTTGCTGAGAAAGCTGCAAGTTCAAATTTGCTGGGATGTCAAGAATTCCATTCACATAGCTTGGACTTCATTACTCCATGAGCATGCGGTGTCCGTACACTTATATGGTTCCACTTAATCAAGTGGCATTTGCTATCTTCAATCCTCCATCACACTCCTCCAACCATAGTGGCCCACTGGGGACAAACAAACCGCTGGTTGAGGATACCCACATCAAAGAGAGTCCTGCATCGGGATGCCAAAAACTATTAATAGACATAAACACGCTCAACTGCTAATTTTCCCCAAACATGCCTCTTTGTTTGTTAAATCAACAAAAGGAGAATAAACAGATTCTGAAGCTTTTTACTTTAAGCAAAATGTATCATGCATAACTTTAAAATTTAAAGCCGAAACATGAAAACTTACCCGTTTCTGCCAGTTTCTTCATTCATGATTGGCTAGACATCATGAAGAATCATGGAGCAGTTTGAGGTGTCATGTTCACGACAATGAGCATGTTTCGTGGTTTAATGTTTTGTGAAAAGCAACCTGCAAAAGCACAATGACCCAAATTTCAGACTGCGCATGAACAATGAATAGCCTCCAGTAAGACTCCGACTCTTATATTGCAAGATTCAACCATCACTTTCAACACTAACAAAAATGTCAGAGAGAATCAGATGCATTCTGAGTCATTGATCCTACAGGTTAGCTAATGAGAGAGGCCGTTTGTGGGGATGCAAGAAGCCCATTAGAAGCTAAAACATCTTATAAACCTGCCATGTTAGAATGGCAAGAGTCATAAACTGCCTAAGTTTCCTACCAGTAACAACAGAACCAATTAATAGAGCACTCCAGTAGCCTCGCCTAAACTTCTATAGAAGTATCAGTATCAGGAATGTTGATTTCAGACAGGATTCCCTAAAATCAAGAAAGGATTTTGATGTACAAGCCTAAATATGTGAATTATTTTTTTTTTCTTGTATCATGCATATATGGTGGCATCTCTATCAAACTCAAGTAGATACTAATGCTTTCTCAAGATGCTGGACGTCAAGCTGTAATTTTATTACTTTACCATACACCTTTCCTAATATTTGTCTATTTCAATTTACACGTTGTGCTCGTTTCTTTGGGTCTCTGCATAATCTCTAGGCATAAGGACTGCACCATATTTCACCTTAAGTGAATCTTCTTTGAGGAATCCGAAAGCGCACGAAGAACTTTTAATGGCAAACTTACAGATGTTGATGTCTTCAGCAGCTCTCTTATGGCCATTGTTGCATAGGAAGATGATGGAAGCGTGAAAGCCAGCTTTAAAGCCATATGAATTTCATCTGTGTCAGAGATGCTAGTTTCACCAATGTTCACTGAAGCATTCACACTGTTCTCACATGTCGATGAGATCACAGAAACTAATGGATCATTATCTTTGTTTCCATTGATGAAGTCATTCCCTCCGACAAACTCGTTCCCTTCAACCAACCTGACAGGCTTGGATTTGATAATTTTGTCTAAATCAGTCTCAGCCAGTGGTACACTACAATCACTGTATCTTAGCATCTCCCTGCAGTAGCAGAAAACACTGTCGCTGAGAGAAAACAATCTCAGAGCTTTTATATCCAACTAACAAGATATTTGAGAAAGACGGGCAGAAAGTAACAGGAAAAGCCAAGCCACACCATTCATAGTCCATTGGTTTCTGAAAAACCCGCCTGTAACCTCCTGTCATACTGGTTATAGAGAATTCCCTATGACACAACAAAATAAACTGGATCAGTGTGTAGCCCGATGGCAGAAACTACTCATAAGGAGATATTCGATGGTTAGTGAGGAAGACATTTAGACAGGAAGTATTAAGAGGTTTAGCCAATAAAAAAGAGATGAGAAATTTACTTGACATTGTGCACGCTCTCTGTCAAGCTGATGGAGTCCTGCGGGAGACATTGTTTAAGGACAGTAACAAAACAAACAACTGTTAGAGAATATCCAGAAATACAGAAGAAACTTTATGCACATTGTCCTAAGCCAAGTTTTCTTTAGAAGTATTTTCTCCCACTATAATCAACAATTTTCTTCTACAGAAAAATAAATGAGCAACCATCATGCAGTTAAATTTTTGGCCCAACTTTAGGTCTCCTAAGTCCCTCAAGCTGTAAGGGCCATTCTCATATCTGACTCGATCACACAACCATCCTAAACGCGCTTCTGAAACTCCAGCACAACAGCAGGAACTCTGTGCTTTACATGCATAAAGTGCTCTATCAGCCAAAAATACTTCCACTAATGTGAACTTGCGGTCTGAGGGGTCACATGGTAACTTGAACACTATCTCCCAAAGCTAGGGATTGCCAACATGCAGCTTTTACCAAGTGTGTGATGGGGGCTGGGCGTAAGCTGCAGGTCCTCAGGCCCCAAGAATTTTTAATACTCACACTTAAATTCCACATATGATAGGATACAAACAAAATGTATTGAATCATGCTCGTTAAATTCCCAAGAAGCACCCAACCTTCTTCGCCAAATCATGATAAATGTCTGCAACATCATTATTTGGGTATATAACTCTTGAACTGCCACAGAAAAGGATAGACAATGTCAGATGAAATAGAAGTTGAGTATTCTACATTTTTCATGCCTCAGAACTTACAATGCGGGGTGTATCATTCAAGTCTTCCCTTACCCAGGCATAGGAAGGACAATATCATCGAATGAATATCTCCCCGAAGCAATATCCTCTGAAGTCAAAACCTGTAAAAAGTTCAGGAGCCCTCATTTTCAATCTCACACCTAAAGTTTAGCTACATATTTCAGTATCCAATTAGTAGTGGCAACAATAGCCAAAACTGAAAAAAAGTGGGCATTTTTAGATACAGGTGCATTTTATTTTACGCTACTGAATGTGGGTTGGCGACCGCTTAATTCCTTTGATACCACTCCATCCAACCATCCAACTATCAGAAAGGCTGCACATCAGCAGACAGTCATGAAAGGAAAAGAACATAGGTCTGACCTTAACAAGAGAATGACCTTCTGCTGGAAGATCCATTCCAGATGTCTCATCCAAATGTACGTGATCAAAGGCATCAGAGGAGTCATCATTTCCACATTCTGAAACAACTTCTGCCACTTTCTCATCATCATGTTCTTGATGATGTACTATGTCCCCAACCACAACTTGGTCTGATCCTGCCACATGATGAAAAACAGATCAAACTTATTGTTCTGAACCTAAGGATACTAAAAGAAAACCTAAACATGTCTTTTTGATGCAGTACTTAGCATACCATACTTCTGCACCCTCGCACTTGCTGCATGGTTCCACAGATAACTCTGATAACTATGTACATACCTGGGGAGAAAGTCCAGTTAGCAACTGAGACACCTAATATAAGAAACCGCTGGGAAGAAATATTTAATCCCTCATGCTCGACCATAAGATGCTGCTTTCTGGAAAGAGTTCTTTACATGTTTTAAGGGGCATTCAGAAAATCCAACGTTCCTAGTTGTAATGATCGTCAAGGATAACCATGAAAACAGATTTGAAGTCACACAAAAGATTGTTGATGATGAAAAACATTGGAAAAGCTGCTTCGAGCATCTAACAGTGACGATTGATGTATAAGCTCAATAATGTGGGCAATAATGTGGGCTCAAGTAAAGATAAAAATTGAATGCCTAAATGAAGGCATTCAAGTAGAGCATATTCTTTTATCTTGTAAGCAGCTGCCAGATTAGACCTCAGACAGAGAAACATATGTTTCACTAACTACTCAGTACTTACATCATTCTCAAAGTCCTAGGTATAGCCTTTAATGCCTGCAAGTAGTTTCCAGGAAACTTTTTGAAGGACTGGAGCTGCAAAAGGCCAAAAAGCATGATCATGCAGCATCATCATTAGACAACAGGGTGCAAAAATACCAACATAATAATTACAGAATATGATGATCAGATGGTGCTGGTAGAGGATTGGGGAAATTATAGGGAAGAAGATTAGTTAAAAGAACTATAGAGGACACGAAATTGCCAAGCTAGAGAAAAGAATTGAACAAAAGAGCAGTTGGCACAGCAAGAACAACTGCATGAGCGATTGCAAATGGAAAACTTACTACAGCCCTTTCAGCAACCAGATGACGGGGCATTCGCCTCAAAGTTCCGTCAATGTCATTACTCTCCTTATAATACTCCCTTGCGATTGCTATCACATCTTTTTGTATCTAAACTATATTAAGGGGAACAGTTGTGCCATACCAGGGAAAAATAAATAATTAGCCCTCTGAGCTCATGCAATGAACTAACAGAACATCCTCTCTCCATAAAATAACTGAAAACACCATAAGGATATCCCCCTCCCTCGGATCAAGAATCATGCTCACAGCAGTTTTCCACTCTCCTCGAAGTAATGCTGCACCAATATTGTGAGTGGGCACAGAACCACTTCCAAAGCGCTGGTAAAGATAAGAAAAGTTGAATGCATTAATCACCTAGCCCGACAAAATTGCTTTAGCAAATATGAAGAGCTGCGCCACATAGCAATAAATTCATTTGCTAATTTAATATGGAAAATAATTAACCTTCAGTTTTGGTTAAATATCATGTAATGTTGATATTGATAAATTGATTCAAGTTAGTAGAGCTACAATGACATGCTGCACCTCATTATAGGCAGGAAACCCTGCCCAAATTCAAGCCAACCTGCTCCGAGCAGGATCCAGAGTAAGTCATAGATTTGATCAACATCAAAGCTGGTCAAGTCCTTTTCACCTTGGCAAGCTTTCTAACCTATGATGTGGCATCTCATATCATTATGAGCCATTTTAGCTTTCTTATTACATGCAAATTAGCATTTCTCTTCAACCCGATAGACAAAAGTTTAAGAAATTCAAGTTAATATATATGATTGTAACTTCTAAATCCAACAAATGATTGGAGATTACTGTAGATGGTTAGGACATCAAAGTAGTTTTCAAAACTGCAAAGGTTGTCCTGTTATTTTAACAAAACTTCAGGGGCACATAGTTATCTACCTTTCACATCCCTAAATCACATCATTCACTGACTGAAACTATTGTCTCTTAGAGAACATTTTAATGCTTGAGGTCACTACAAACATCTAGCATAGCCAGCCATTCTCAGGAAGTTGAAACGCACATGGGCTGCTCTGGTAGGAATGAAACATTTATAATATGACCAGATGTAAACAAGACAGTTGCTCAAACAGAACAGGGTCAAGAATTATGGCAAGTTTACTAAATTAGTATTGTCAATATATTACTAGTTTTATATCCAAAATTTCAATTTTGTTCTATAGCAGAAAGAATACCAGATCTATTTTACTACTCACAAAAGTGTGATCATTAACAACGGACATAAGGGCATATGCGGCCAATATTCTTGAACTAAGTGATCTACCATTTCTTGCCATGGTGAATTGACAAGCCCTGAATGGCCAAGGTAGCACAACCTACACCATCTGTGCTCGTGAAGGTCTTAATGGACATGAACATGATGTTCTTGCTAGGACAAGAATATTTCGATTAGATTTTACACTACTCATCAAAAAGACTTTCAATCAATTCCCTTGTCACTGTCAGGCAAATTTGAAGTCATGGAACCGTTTGCAATGTCTGCACACCACCTGGTTACAGTTAAACCAGGTAACTTTACAAAATCATCATGTGAAGTATCAAGTGGAGATACTCAATGCCTTCTCTTTGCATATCCAGAGATTTTACCATCTTGAAATCCATTCCATAGGTTTTAGCAAGTTGTTTGATTTTAGGTACTATAGTCTATCTCCTTGCAATTAAAACCCCTTTCACAAGGTTGTATGACGTATACTGAATGTCACAGATGTCCCGTCCATAAAATTTATATCCATCAATTTACTGAAGTCTTGTCTATCTCCCTTTGGGTGCTCTCATCAACTTTCACATCCAAACCGCATGTACTTCTTTCTACAATTTCTTTCTTAAGTCACTGATACACCAGAAAGTCATGATTGTCCTCCACCATACCCAGTTGTAAGATCCAGAGGGTTTGCTCGTAACAAGAAAGTTTCATCTAGCAATGTGAATCTACGGCAAAATCTGAATAGAAGCTCATATTCTCGCAGGACCATGGAAATGAGGCCTGCTCAATTACGAGAGACAACGAATGTGAAAGGTCAAATTTGTCTCAGATACAACTTCTCCAACGACTTTATCGTGTGCATGATTTCGAACATATCTTATGAGGTTAGAAGGAAAAAGGACCAGCAATATATAGTACATTCTCGGGACAAAAATAGGGAAGGAAAATATGCCAAATATGAAGGATCCAATCAGATGAGCTAAGTGATAGAGATAATAATAGTCTAGAAAATACCTGCAAGCCAAAGTAGTTAATGAACCCCCGTTTTCCCAAAGCATCTGCAGCTGCTTTGATGGTATCCTCTGAATCTGCAATAACGCCACTATGAAGAAATGCATGTTGTATTAGCATAGACTTAGACTATGAGAGGTTTAATGCAACCATGCATAAAAGTGACATCATTCCTACCGTAGCGTGACTGTAAATCTATTTCCCAAGAGCTGCCCTAAAACAAGTCCATCCTTCACATAGCTGAAATGGAGCGGCTAAAGTGTTGGATATGTCATGTATATATATCCAAGACAAAAGCAGAAGGTAAATAACATTAGCCTCACCAGAAGTCACCCACTTTAATACTGATCAGCTTTTCATTCAGAGATGCTAATTTACTTGCGGATTGCTTGAATACAGTAACCTGCAAATGCAAAAAGAAACCTAGCTCTGAATTTTGAACATCTGTCCCATGTCTTCATGAAAACTGGACGGAATAACATATCTAGAAGTACAATCATGCATAAGACAATGAATTGCTTGAAGAATAAGCAGTTAAATCACTACACTCAATCTTATTTTGGAACTAGAGACATTGCCTTGCCCATCCATTTCAGGGATTTTATAATTATTGAAACTGAAAGACCGCTGAAGGCAAAGTGAGAGCTTTTTCATGTAGCATGTGTAGGAAATACTAAACCTCTCAATTAACAACAAGCACAATATTTTTTAAATAATCAAAAGAATGGAAGATTCCAATGAAGTCAGGTAGCTGCAGTTGATGTACAATAATTATTCTGCGTTAATGCTATAATACAAAATTAGTTTACCAAGTACATGGATTGTTTATAAGACCATCTGAACAACGACCATCATCAATATGGGGCCTGATAAAATAAGGTAGATTGACAGTGATTTAAAAGACCTTGTTTTGTTCTTCCCGGCACTCTGAATATGATAATTACGTAACAAAATGCCAAAAATATAATGCCACGCCTTCAGGAGATTTAATCACAGATAAAGGAACAGGTGAAGGTTGCAATAAAATAGCAACTAACAGGCACAGCACTTCCAGGCTTTAAAAGTCAAAAACATGTAAATATAGCATCATTCAAATTGTTCAAGAGAGAAAAAAAAAAAATTTGTTCAAGAACTTCCCATTAAGGGTGCCAAAGAAATAGGCAAAGGAGAGACTTATTTTTTCCATTCACAATTCCAGTATCATTTAAAAATCCAGGCAGAGAGAAGAAAACAACTAGTGGTCTAGTAAATAATAAGTCTATTCGAAAATCATTTGTAAAATGAAGGAGATGCGCTGTTGTAAGATATGGTAATAAATAGAACCAACCTGACCTAACAGGTCTTTCCTATAACTTGGAAATTTCAAATTTCAAGCTCCAAAAGCAAGCATGAATGGGTACCTTGAGAGAACAAAAATAATGATAGTTTTCGCAGGTTGAAGATATCATTCTATTGTGGGCAAGAGGTACATGAAGTACATCAATGTGCTATTCAAAAATTTTTGCAGAATTGATGAAAGTGAGACCCCCAGAATTAAATACCTTGGAATTTCAAGCCAAGACAGTCATTAATGTCCAGTACCACAAGAGTATATCAATTATGATTGTTTGCAGCTAATTATTCTTTCAACATTTAAATACAAATTTACAGTTATATTCAGTGTTACTTTCACAGAATCTTTCAGAAATCCTCACCGAAGTGGAAAACTGCAACAACATCAATCAAGAATTCCACATGTTCATATAACAGTACCTGACACTGAGGATGACTTACTTCTCATATTTTCATCTTTTTAGGGCACATCTTGGAGATTTTTTAGTCATCTAGAATCTCCTATTATCTAAAATGGAGATGACTTACCATTTGAAGGAAGGCCACATGCAATTTTTTAGTCATGACATAGCAGAGACACTATGATGATTGAAGTTGCTTTCAAATGACAATACAGATCAAAAATCAAATAAGGTAGAAGCATGCCTAGTATTGATTACCCTCTGAGTTGAAACAGCTCGCTTGTCCTTGGTGCCCGCAAACCCAAATGATCTCGACTGAGAAATGAGAAGATGGATCATCTTAATGGGAATGAACTCAAATAAGATGATCTTGATTTTCACTCAACCTTGGAAAAAGACTGTTTTGATGATATAGGAACTTCTTTGGTGAACATAGATTTTCAGTTGCATAATCACACATGCCATGCATTATAAATCCCAGGAGAACGGAATCTGTCAGCAATGAGGCTTAGTCCTCTTTTTCCAACAAAAATGATGCTACATACAAAGACAAATCCTTTTCCAGTATAAAATTACAAGCTACCTGGATGCCCAGCATCTTTCCTATAATACCCAAGGCCTCCTGTGTATCCTTATTTTCTTTGTAAAGATGAAACCTGCATAACAGCGATTTTTAGTAGCTATCTAAGTTGTACATGAGAAAATTAAAGAACGGCTAAATGATGTCGACTGGCAAAGAAACATGACAGCTGATTCCAAGGTATCAAAGAAATATTAACAACACAAGTCCTGTTGAAGTCTAGGTCATAAATTAGAGCATCTAAAACAGAAGTGTTGTCGCATCCTCACTTTATAAAGGACAAACAGCATTAGCTACATTCCATCCTGAACATATCCCTAACCTGTTATTACTTCGTTGATCTACACTACTTGACCTCACCTCTTCCACGTGCAAATGCAATTTTTCTAATGACTATTTAAATCACTTACATATAGCTTAAAGAAAATTACTGTCAATTATAGTGACAGATCACACCAACAGCTTCTACTAGTTTGATACTAACATCATCTCATAAATTTCATAAGTTCAGATCTTCATTGTTCTTTTTTTCATTAACCACAATGGAGACAGCCCGCTGGCAAAATCTCCCTGAACATAATATACCATTAACCTTGACTGATTTTATTTTCTCACCCATGTCCTGAGCATCTACTAAAATGTAGATGCACACCTCCTGATCATCACCTCATCTATGTAGATATACAACACAAACAATTTGATGGTAAAATATCATGACAATCTAGTCAATATCTCTGAAGAATGGGGAACTGAAGGCCACGCAGAAAGCATACTTTATGAAACTGATGTTGCGAAATTCTTTTCTTTTAGGTCTTGACAATTACATCAAAGCTTATGGAACATCTAATTGGTGGTAAAACACTGTCGCGAACACAAATTGTTGGAAAAATGCAATTGCAGCTAAACATTCAGTATTACCTAAGGAACTTCCCAACATGTTCAGGCCAGCTACTTGAACCTCTGCTATCAAAAGGCTTATCACCTCTTTCTTTCCGCTTCTTTGACATTTTACCCTTGGACTGACCTCCAGAACTTACTCTCACCCGAATGCACTTTGTCGAGGCATCTGGACCATCAATCGTGTCGGTAACAAGAAATTTGAATTTCTCTTTGAAATAATTATGAATTGCCTGGAACGTGCAATAAGAATTACATCATTTGATATTGCTGTAGTCAATAATAATATAATATTAGCTAGTGCTGAACCAAAACATCCAAGATTGCGATCAATAAGCTCGGAAAGACCTAAATTAACTGAGCTGAGGACCCCAATTAATTGAAATACGCATTGAGAAAAGTGAGTCATCAATACTAAGAAAGATTGATGTGAAGCAGAACGTTTGTGACATCTGACTTGTCAAATTCACCTCAACCAGAAGAGCATTTGAATTTCCTCTGCTCAGAACATCAACCAGACAACTATATAAGGCTTAATTTTTTTAGTTGTTGTTGCAGAACATAAACCAGACATAGTTTTACAATTTACCCAAACCAGGCAATAAGATACCCTACTAAAACAAAAAATAAAATATAAAAAAACCACCAAAGTGCAAGCAGCACACCGTGCGATGAATTTTGTCGCTATTTGGCGAAAGAACTATAGGCGAGAGGCTCTCTTCAGCACCAGCCGTAATTTGCGCAATAAAACTTTGGAGCAGGTAGGCATCAGAGTCCCCAGCAAGACTCCTAAAAGATTCGATCTCCGCATCGTAACTTCTGTTCAGCTGATCGGAAGCATTCGTCTTGTTCTCCTCCGCGACATGAACCGGCTGTAAAAAGCCACATCATCTTCAGAACTTCACGACAATTTATAACAAGAACACACACATAAAAAACCAAGCTTCACCCATGATTTTACCTCGGGCGGGGCCTCTAATGTGGTCAGACGAACAACATTCCCCTCCAAATCCACTTCATTGACAATGAAATCCGAATACCTGCACAAAGCCCCACGTAGCATACGCAGAAGTCAGCAAAAAGGAAACGGCTTTCAACGACACGCGACATCCAGGAGACCGAACGCGCGAAACCCAGAAGTTATACACCAATGGGCACGCGATTTCGCTTCGTTTCCATCGCCGAAACGACTCTGCGTTTCGCGAATTGGAACGGAGAAGAAACCGAGCATGGTGCGAGCGCGGGCGATCTGGGTTTTACTGGACCTTTGCTTGAGGATGCCGCGAAAGCCGGGGAGGTCGGAGATGTAGCAGGCGATGCCGACGTCGGATTCTTCTGGGGTTTTCATCGCCATGGTTGTGGGATGGTGGAGCTCTGGCGTGGCCTGCGACGACCAGTGGAGTAGGGTTTTAGAGTCCGACAGATTGTTCAAACCCCAAAGTAAATTTTCTTGGTTAAATTTTATTTTATTTTTGTCTTTACCAAAAAAAAACTTTGAATTTTTGGATTTTATAAACTTAATTAAATCGCTCGACCCAAAATATTAATTAAAGTTTAGGACTGGGAGACTATAATTTCTCTTGTCTTTGTCTTTTTATATTTAACTTAATATAAACTTAATCCGCTGCACTTGAAACTTTCATGATTTATAACTGTAATTTTTCATAATTTTCTAAAATTTGAATGATATCTAAAAATTTTAAAAGTAAAATATATTTTTATATGTAAGCATAAAGAGCGTATTGAAACTTTGAACTTTGGATATTATAAAATTAAGAAAATTACTTTTAATTCCATAACAATTACCTATAAACATCACTTTTCCCCTTAATTAAGTTTATCTTTTGCTCCAACTCAATCGTGTGGGTTCACTTAAAGCAATCAATTTACAAAAAATCTAATATCTTTATTTTAAGAATGGGCATCAACAAGGTCTTTCAAACGCGATACTCGATCTAACTCATTCATGTTCGCCTATCAACTCAATTTACAAGAGGCCACATAAACTAAATCAATACATTTAAAATAGACCTTATCAATGAATTGGCCCGCCAAAAGGGAAAATAGGTGGGCCTAAACTAGAAATTTAATTATAGGTCCAATCCATCTAGACCTACTAGCACAATCAATTTCATATAGGAGTTCAAAAATACCTAAGCATTAACAGGCTTGGATAGGAAACTTTAGGATGTAAAGTTAATTTATCTAGATCCACCAAATGATAGGACTAATATAGAGATAACCACAAGATTAATTTAAAAATTTTCTCAACAATGACCAATTGAATCCTTAACATTTTAATTTGGTAAACTAAACTCTTAATATAATGATTGATGGTGAATCAAATCCTATTTGATCAAGTAAGTCGTTGATATTTGAAGAGATTGCGCTAGAGTTCTAAGGAGGCCTTTGTCGTTTTGTCACACGATGAATGCAATTCCTCTCAATTTCCCTTCTTCCTACTCGAGATCATATTACAATGCTTCATGTTCTATATAACAAGACGTCGTTCCATTAAATTTAGCAAATTAGTATCTTTATTTTGTGCCAATTGCATTTTCGTGTTTGCTCAATCTAGCCTTTTAATTACCATACAAGGGGATTTGGAGGAAATTTCTCAAACAAGATTGTTTTAAGATAGAAAGCATTGCGTGTCATTTGCCAAAAAAATGCACTATGGCATTGAAAAAGGCCGACTACACACCATAAGATTCTTTTGACTTCAAGAACCTATTAATGACAATTTTAAGATTCTTTTTTTGATCTGTTATTTTAAGACTTGATTGTGCCTTTTTTGTCATTGAAACATCGCGGATGATCCAATCGATCCATATATAATGTTGGAAGACTCGATTGATCAACGGTCAAAACATTAAAAGAAGGCATCGCGAGGATCAGGCCCGAGGGTTTTGCCAAGATGGTAATTTCCCCCGGCTGATTATCATTACTCCATTTTACGTTTGGGATTAACTCGATAAACAAAGCAGTTTAAGGACTTGCTTGGGTCCAAGGTCTTATGGGTGTTAAACCCAGCCGCTATATTTTTCTTAGCACGGGAGCTGCCAATACCCTAGTTAGTTTAACGTCGCTAGGGCCCCTACAAAGGCAGGGCGACACTTATCAGTTGACTTTGAGGGTCCCGTCCTTCAAGCCCCATCATTTAGGAATAGGGGCATAAGGGATCACTCTCCCCTGGATGGTTCTCCCCTCTGTTCCCTATAGGCCTTTTGTTAATTAAAGGCCTTCTTAGTCCTAGGCAGGACTTTAAAAGGCCTTTAATTAACAAAAAATCGAAATGCCGTGGGCCTTAATTTACGAACCAACACAAAAGTTGAGGACTGATTTGCAAGTAAAGGAAGATGCGAATATCGGATTCACAGGTCGTCGTAGTCGTGTAGTGTTCCACTGTTCCCTCGCTCTCTCTCTCTCTACAGATCCAAAAGGCCGTCTAGAGAGAGAAAGCCCACTGCCCTCGTCGCGCACCCTGATAAAGCTCCCACCTTGGCGGAAGAGGAGATCGGATCGCGGGGCGCCGGCTGCTTCCGAATTCGAGCCTAAAGAGAGAGATGGTGACGAAATCGGAGGAGGACCAGCTGAACAGGCTCGAGACCCAGGTGGACAACGCGGGCGGCGGCGCGTGGGAGTACCTCTGCCTCGTCCGCAAGCTCAAGGTGCGGCGCCCCGACAAGGTCTTGAAGCACGGGCTGGCGATCCTGAACGATTCCAAGAAGCGATCGGCTCTCGGGACCGAAGGTGGGTCTTTGAGATCCTTCGTTTTTCGATTGAATTTCGATGAAAATTCAGGTTCTTGCTCAGTTTCACTCGATATTGATGTTAGCTGGCGAAGAATTGTGCACGATTCTTGATAATTTGTCATGTGATTGGGCGATTACTTCTCAAAGTTGCAAAATTGTTGGATGTGAATTACTGGGCTCGTCACGTTACTCTTCTTTTCCTTCGTTTCTGAGATCACAAGAGCTGCTCAATTCTTCCCTTTTGTAGCCAGTTTTTCTATGGGAGTTTTGTTGGGGAATTGGGCCGCGCAAGTCTTTTTTTAGCAAATTGACTAAGTGAAGATAAACTTCGGGAATGAGGATGTTTCCCCAGTTTGTTTAGCATAGTATTCTCATTTTGTCTGGTTAAAAGGTGAAATTTTTAAAATTTTCAAAAGGCTTTTTCGCCGGGCTAATCTTAGCCCCTCAGAATGCACGTAAGTTTTCGGATTTATTTTGTTTTAATCCTTTCGGGCATGGCGTGAGTCAATGACATGCCATAGGACACTCCAGAGCTCATTTGGGGTGGACATGACGGATGAAGATTGTTGTAGTTAAAGATCTCTCAAATTGCTGTTGCATATTCATGTCCTTGTAGCCTGTGAAATGATGCCAAGAGGGTTGACTACTAATATTATGGGCTTAGTCAAAAGTGCAAGGTGCAACAAATGGAAACTGCAGTTCGACACTGCAGTTTATCCTCCCTATCTAGTTTTACTAGCTAATATGGCTTTGTTACTTTTGAAGATCACGTCACGCGTTCCTAAGAATAAAATACTTTAGCACGACTATAAATCAGTGTAGAAGTCTTCTATGTTTGGGAAGAAAACAAAAAATGCTTAGTATTAGCTATGTAATGCTGTAGACTTTGGCTTAGCATCGCTGAATTTTAAAGATACTCTCTAGCTTCTGCACCTGCTCAGTTGCTATCGTTCTACCTTCTTCCTTTGGACAGCTTCCTCACAGCTCTTAATTGTTTATTAACAAAGCTAAGATTGAAAAGAATGCTGAAAGTTGACTAGCTATCTTGATTTATGGTAACTCACCTATGATCAAGTCAGATTTTGACAGTTTGATTGATCATTCCTCTATCTTTCAATGAGAGGCATCTGCTGGTAATTTTTATTTAGTTACATTTTTGTCCTAGAGTTTTATTTGGTGAAATATATAGTTTTATTGCCTAAAAGTATTCCTGCCTTTTTTTCCTTGTTCTGATTCATATACACCATACTTTTAAATGTAATATGCTATTGTTATTGTAGAATGGACTCTGTGCGAGCAAGTGGCAGTTGCAGCGATGGACTGCCAATCCCTAGATGTTGCAAAGGTAGAAATTCTCTCTTTTTCCTGGATCAATGTGTATTCCTCCTTCACCTTAGCCTCTAGTTTATTATTGAAGGATTCGTTTTAAGTATCACTTGCTTGTGAAGGTTATTTCTGTTCATAATGTTGTGTTTAAGATCTTTACATGTTAAAATATGTACTTACATTACTATTTTTTTTTTTAAACTGTGAACCGATGAACTTATTTTTTAGTTAAGTCAGAATCAACTTGCTGCTTGAACTTCAGTTTTTTAAGTTAACTTTGCCTCTTCATGTTTCTTACAATCAAATTCAATGATTGTATGTAATGATGAGCAAGAATATCCTTATTTTACTCTAGGAAATTTTCTTCTTTTTAAAATTGATGTAGTTTTGCCCAACAATTCTGCAGGACTGTATCAAGGTTTTGCGTAAAAGGTTTCCAGACAGCAAACGAGTGGGTAAGTTGGACTAATCCATAGACTAGTTGATTTGTAATTCCGGAAAGTGTGGATCAAAATTCCGACGAAGTTGATCTTCTTACCTCATAGAGACTATCATCAGAGCCTTAGTAAATGTTTCCTGCCCCCAACGGGAGCTGCATGTCAGGGCACAGTGGTGTGTGTGAGCCAATTGTATCCTTGCATGCTTTCTTTCATCTGAAAATATTCTCCTTCTAATGATGCAAAAGTTTCAGTTAAGCTCGTTTTGACATAGAAAAGCCTTTCTACCAACAATATTAGAGGTGTGGGGTTGTCGAATGACAGCTTGGGTGTTGCTATTGTTTTATTGGAGGGACTGCTGGGTGTTATCTAATTAGAGTTCTTGGATAAATCTTTTTGAATATGTTTCTTTCATAAAGCTGTGTAAAGTGTCATCTAACCAATTAGTGAGAGTTTAGTGTGAGATATTCAAGTGTGAATGAGATGAATGGGAACTATTGAGTTATTTAAGCAGTTGATCTCATGAATTGGATGGAGGGGTGAAAAGAGAGGAAACAAATGCCCAAGTATACGAGAAATTATGTTGAGGCAAATTGATAAATTTTCTTGTTGTAAAATTTGAAATTTTTAAAGAGTGGAAGTGCGCATGTGCGTGCGTGACAGAAGGCTAGTTAAGAAAAGGGGAGAAGAGAAGAATTGTAATGACTGATCAAAACAATGGAGAAATAATATTGAACCAACCATTTTCGACACACTGCATAGGAACTTGCAAGTGGTAACACCACTTTAATGTTGCTTGACATGTCCAGATTTTTTTGCTAATAGTTAACTGATTAGCTTTGAGGCAGGTCCAGCCCAATGAGGCTAGCTCGATGAGATGGCTATCTTTATGCCTTGGTTTACAGCTGTGGTTCATCTATGTATGTCTGGAAGTGGCCTTAGCCTATGAGATTGATGAGGATGTTGATGAGTAATGATGTCTCTATTGAAACTATCCACCTGATGTGTGTCATCTTTGCATTGATGATGAAATAAGGATGACTTGTTTCCTTCATGACAAGGCATATCTCATCGTTACTTCATCTGACGTGATTGAGAACAAGTTCGCACTATTTGCTCATTTTGTTATTTTAAATTCATGATGTATGAGCTGTT
Organism: Eucalyptus tenuipes; assembly: GCA_014182365.1. Lineage (NCBI taxonomy): Eukaryota > Viridiplantae > Streptophyta > Magnoliopsida > Myrtales > Myrtaceae > Eucalyptus > Eucalyptus tenuipes. The sequence continues at coordinate 20,414,852 of CM024538.1, read as the reverse complement.
TTGCAGGGAGGCTCAAGGGTATGTTGCTTGAAGCTAAGGGGCTTTGGGCAGAGGCCGAAAAAGCTTACTCAAGTTTTCTTGAGGATAACCCTTTTGATCAAGTAAGTGTTGGCTCTTTTTCGTCACAGATACTGCCATCCATTGAAGATTAATGAAATAATCTGCTTTCTGACTTATATTTGAAATAGCTAAGTCATATGCTTCTATGCCTCCCATGAAGGTAATACACAAACGGAGGGTTGCTTTGGCAAAAGCCCAAGGCAATATCTCTACCGCCATAGAGTGTCTCAACAAATATCTTGATACGTAAGACTATAACCTATAGATTGTTTGTCAAATCTGGGGTGGCTTAATGCAACTTCACTTTTCTCTAATTCCCTTTTTCAATAGATTCATGGCAGATCATGATGCTTGGAGAGAACTCGCGGAGATATACGTCTCCTTGCAGATGTAAGATTTTTCTATATTGCCTCAGAAGATAATAAGGAGGCTACATTCGAATTCCCATGCTGAACCGTACTTGCTTCGTGCCTTCATTAGGTATAAGCAGGCAGCATTCTGTTATGAGGAGCTAATCTTATCTCAACCAACAAATCCGTTACATCACCTAGCCTATGCTGATGTGAGACAGTTATCCTTTTATTTACTTTCTGAATAGTATCTGTAATTGAAGTGGGATGGGTGAAGCAGACTTGGTATGATGTAGTATATTTTACGTGCAAACCCTCGTACAACACCAAACCGGAATACTTGCTTGAGGATATTCTCATTTCAATCAATATCTAAATTAAGTGGTTCCTGAGTAGAGATTTACTAGGACACTTTTATGAAGATGTATCTTGTAATGCCAAACTCTTTTCCTACATTGAGAGCTACAATTTGAACCTTTCAATAAGTACCTTGTTTCAGTTTTGATGCTTTCTTTCATCATATTGTGAACGATCATTGCTCGTCAATAAAGCTAGATATAACTGACATATTCTTTTGGGGAAAATGAAAAAAACAGGTGCTCTACACGATTGGTGGACTAGAGAACCTTCAGGCAGCTAAGAAATACTATGCATCCACTATAAATTTAACAGGTGGCAAGAATCGAAGAGCACTTTTTGGTGTCTGCCTGGTGAGTTCTCACGTCCTCCTTGAAACCTCAATTGTGGATAAGCGTAATACTCCATCTTACGTGCATAAAATGGGCTTACTTCGTTCATGGTTCAATTTGTCTTGTAAATTTCCTTTCCAAGTCACATGGAACTGCCTGTTCTTCTTTACCTCAGTGCACATCTGCCATTGGACAACTTTCTAAAGGACGGAACAAGGAAGATAAAGACAGCCCCGAGCTACAATCGCTGGCGGTGGCGGCTCTGGAGAAGGACTACAAGCAGAGAGCTCCCGGCAAGCTCCCACTGCTGACATCTGCCTTAAAAAGCTTGAGAGTATCTTCGTAACTTCTGACATCAACAGAAGCTCTCCCATCGACGCCTGTGATCAGGAACCACAATGGACCATCAAGGATTCGCTCAGAGATCAGCTTGCAGTTTTAACTTATTTTACGGCTCATACCGTGGACGGAATTTTGATTGTTTTCACTGAAAGATATTTAGTACTGAGGATAAATTCTAGTGTTTAAGGTGCGCCTGTCATTGTATTGACATTTAGGATGCCTCCCTGTGGGTTGCAGTAATTTCTTGTCCCTCGTTCCTTTGAACGTAGCTGGTTTCACTTCTTTTGCTGCTGTGTTTCATAAGTATTTCATCCTGTTCTTGATAAAATGCTCCTCCTTGGGTCCCCTTTAAACTATGCTTGTGCTTACTTGATGTGTTTATCTGTTCGGTGTCTCAAAGACAGATGTATAGGGACATCATTCTCATGTATCCCGCTATCTTTAGCCCGACCCGTGTACGACGTGTTTTAACTTCTATTTGGACGCGAATCGACACGTTTTGTTTTGCTCGTCTGTTATCTGGCTCATCTCGATTGAATAGCATGGTTATGATGTCTCTACATCAAGGTAGAGATTGCATACATTGCTGGCACTTGACACGGTCTGCCGATGTACATGGATGGGGTCATGCCTAATCTACTGAACTCAAATTTAAATTTGGCACTAAGATAAGCACGAGTACTATAAAGACCATGTCACTTGACCGTCGAGCTTTATCATATAAATTGATTGTGCCGCTTATCTTATTTCAAACTTAAGAAAAGGTTATTGTGCATTCTTTAAATGAGGAGCCATGATTTTCTAGAAAATAAATGAGTTCTAAGGCTTGTTTTGCAGAAAATGGGTCATTTCTGGAAAAAGTTTTGTTGTGAGGAATTTATTTTCCTAGTAGAAGTAATTGTTTTCCAGGAAAATTTTGTACAATACGAAGGGAGCCTAAGTGTTCTTGGAAGCAGATTTTCCTAGTAGAACTAGTGTAATACACCAAATACGATGAAAGGGTAAAAAACTCATTAATACAACATTTTACTAAAGAACACCCTTGCAACTCATTCCCACTGCACCTCACTCAAAAATATTTCATCGAAATCGTGAATTCACGTTGGTGAGATCGAGTGATCGAAGATGGGATTCGAGTTCATATTGTTCAATCCTTCGACCGGCAAAAGAAGGGTCATTTATGTGCCGAGAAGAGCAAGAACTCCGTGTAAATCTTGTGGTGGAATCACGAGCCTCTCTGGCTACATCAAGAGGAAATATCTTAGACAATGGCATTCTATCTTAACAAAACTCTTAATCAAAGCAGAAAATTTGTAAATACAGAAATTATCAATTATGACTCGGTTTAAATTTGACATTCCCATTGTGATAATGGATAGAGGCATGATGAAATTCATCCTCGTAAAAGAAAAATCAATGGCACACGATTAAAATCGAACATTCCCAAAATCACGTGGGCCAAAAGTCTAATTTCAAAAGTTCGACAGAAAATCGAACCTGGTTTGGTCTTTTCATATGTAGCTAGGTACAAGTTGGGACTAATTACAGTATTTATCCAAGCCAAAAACTGAATCCGTCCAATAGTACAGGGACGATCTTTGTAATTTCGTCTTTCTCCTCTCCTCGGCTGAGCCCCGTCACATCACACTCCTTGCAAAGATATGCGGAACAAGACCTCTCTCTCCTTTCGGGCCAATTCCTCCTGCTCTTTCTCTCCGACCCCGACAGCTAGAGGAGAGAATGGCGACGCTTAAGTACTCCAAAGATTATTCATTTCTAACTCGTGAAGATGATGATGGTCGTCGACCTTTGTCCAACGTTCCAGTTTCTCCAAAGGAATTCGTCGTTCACGCAGAAGAAAGAAGGAATGCGACTGAGATCTTTGGATTGCGAAGGTCTCTAGCGTCGGCACGTAGAGGCATAGAAAAATCTTCCTTCGTGAAAGGGATATAGAAAGTGATCATGCTTTTGAAATTATATCTAGATGTACATTTTTAAAGTTTGAGCCATGTGATCATCTTCATTTGCTAATTGATTCATATTGCTGATTAATGCAGTTTTTTCAATATATTTTTTGAAACTATATATGGATATTACTTAACTCTCGGGACACCTAAGCCAAGCCTTGCTCGATTGCACATTCGCTCGCTCACCTGAATCTCTGAAAGTTTTTAGAGAGAAAAGGTCCGGAAAGAAACGAGCCTTTGTATTGCTGAAATGCTTGGATGAATACAAATGAGGGGGAGCGCACCCCTTCTTATACTAAAGGCTCTTATATTACACCCATTGATTGAGAATTCATCCGGTGGATGAGATCACACTGCCAAACCTACCAATTACCAACACTTATGACAAGAGAGTTCTAGACTTTGGCTCAGTTACCGTATTGCCCACCCTTAGGACGTTCGGAAGAAGTCTTGTTGAGAATCCTAGAGATTGCAAGAGGTCCTCTACGGAAGGGCATGGCCCTTTAGTTGCATAAACCTCTTGGCCGTGACACTTGCACATATGTATTATAAACACTAGAATTTTACGTGTAAAAATACGTGCAAAATTAAGGGCATTTGCAACCTAGGTGTTGAGGGGTCTAATTTATACTTGATTACTTCTATTAAGAAAATTTCCAAACATTATAATATGGGGAAAAATTGTCCAAAAAGTTCCAAACCTATTACACTATTACCAACATAATCTTCGATCTTTTAATTATGCCAATTGAATCCCAAAATTTTTACAAATTCTCTCAAAATTGGCTAGTAATCGCTGCAAATTATGACCTTCACCCGGAATGTAAGCAAATATATCATGTCGACATGGATACTTGTTGAGCTTTGAGATAGACAATTTTTAATAATACTTTAATTTTTTTCGATTTTCTAAATTTTCCTATTAATTCTTTTTCTCCTTTTATTTTGGTTAAAGGCTAGTAAGGGGCCACTAGCCACAAGCCGAGGCCCAAAAAACCTGCTAACTATTGCTAGGGCTTGCGGCCCTTGCCCAACTGTGAACGAGGGCTGCAAGCCTCGCCAACTACTAGTAGGGGCTTTGCGGTCCTCACCTGGTGGCCGGTGGCCCCTAGTAAAAAGAAAAAAAAGTAAATAAGGAAAATAGAAGGAAAAAAAAGTTAAAAGAAAAGAATAAATAATAAATAATTAGAAAATATATATATATATATTAAAATACTAGTAAAAATTATACACGATAATGTTGACCATACCGTGTAGGACAATTGGCATCCATGTTAGCAATTTCCAATTAAAATTAACCGGATTGGCTCAATTGGAATAACTAAAATTTAGAACTAAATTAACAAAAATGTAATAAATTTATAACTTTATGGATAATTTTTTCCAATAACGCTGAGATGTTGACGTGGGGCTTATATTTTGTAGGGCATTTGCGTTTTATACTTGGATAACTACATGTTAGATCACTGGTGAAGTGGTCTTTTCATATTCTACAGGTTATGGAATTTAGCACTTTAATAAGTGATTTTGCAGAAGTTTACTGATAGTCTTGTACTCTTCTCGTAACCACCAAAAATTACCCTAGTAGTCACCACTCTCATATGAGAAAGAGGAGGTGAGGCATTTGAATCTTCATTCTCTCAGGGAGGCTGAAGTGAGGAGAATTTAGTTCCAGGTGTAGGGTTTAACTCCCACGCTCTACAAAGAAACATAATAAAAGTTTGATGGTGAGTTGAGAGTTAATGAATGATAGACAAAAAATAAATGTGATGTTGCCGCTTAAATGGTGGCTTTTGGCAGCAATTATAATTCTCTCATGGTGTTTGAAATGTCCTTATTTTTGTAAGGATTTTAATTGCTTGGTTTGCTTCAAAGTAGTCGTGACTAGATTTAGACCCAAATCTTATGGCTTGAATGACTTATTATTTGGTGAATTTGGAATCTTCCAAAACCAGCATGGGATAGGATAGCACGTACAGCTTGATTTCGATTGAATCCGACAGGATACTTTTGTGTTTTTTCCCAGTATCCTGTTTACTTCTCGAGTTCTTTTCCCCCCACTATGTTGGTTCAACATTCTTTTATTATTTGCAATCTCTAATTATTACCGGTCACAGGTTTCACGGAGATCAGTAGAAATATCCTTGAAAAGAAAATAAAAAGGCAATCATGGATACTCGAGTTTTATTTTAAAGGTCAATATCATGAAAAAGTTTAAATTGATATCTCTATAATAAATTTATTCAAAACTAATTTTTTTTACTATAGAAATCCCTAAACTAGTACACAAGTAACAACTTTATCTAAAATTAATTTTTTAATCACAAAAATCTCAAATTAGTACACATATAATAAATTTATTCTTCATTAGCTTCCATCAAATTTTGCTATTAAATTTGTTGACGTGGATGATATGTGGCAAGCTCACGTGAAAAATTATAGGGCAAATATAATGTAAAACCCTAAAATGGTACAAATTTGTCGGTGTATCTGTGACAAATTTGGAGTTATTTGTGATATTAATCTTGGGGAATTCCATGTAACTTGCCATATCGCTATACCACAACACAATGTGTTATCCATGTCAGTAAATTTAATAGTAAAATTTGATGAAGGTTAATGGAGGGTATTATTTGTTACATATGTATCGATTTGGGGTTTTCTAGGTTAAAAAATTAATTTAAAGTAAATTTATTACAGATGTTTCGGTTTAGGATTTTTATTGATAAAAAAAGTAGTTTTCAGTAAATTTGTCATAAATGTACCAATGTTAGACTTTTCATGATATTAACCTCTATTTTAGAGTTGTATCAATGGAAGGGAAAAGTCCAAACCAAAAATAACTAGAGTCTAGCCAATGTCTCCTCACCATGTCGCTCAAGAGAAACAAGGCTTAGGGTCTCAAGCCATGAATAAATTATACACGAATTTGTGTGTAAGAGCAGATTAAACGAATATCAAGAAGTGAAAAATAAGTAAAAAGAAAATGATCGATAGAACTGTATATATCCGAAATATGTAAAGAATTATGCTACTTTCAGAAAAAATATAAAAAAAAAGTTTCGTGAATATTGAAAATTTAAGTATATATTTATAACGGCCGAGAGATTGAAGGGTGATGTGTATTTATTATATCGACCTCTATGAACATACCACATCAATAAAAGATTATTGTCCATTTTACTAACGAGCGCGAAAATTTATTATATAATTATAACGATTGAGATACACTAAATTTGCAAATATATTTAAATCCTTTTCTAGTGCCTTCACTATGTCGCTTTGAGAGAAACAAGGCTTAGGGTCTCACACCAGCAAATCCCTCGGTCCGTCCATGATCCCCACCGCCCGTCCATATGTGTCCGCATAGGGAAGTCGCCTCCACCGCGGCGGCGTCGACGGCTGCGGCTGCGGCGGCGGCGGTAACGGCAACCGCAGTAGGCGTCCCGGATCAGGATCGGGATCAAGCTGAACTCCTCCTTGGTAAGGTCGAAAGAGAGCATCGTCCTCGCCAACGGGCCGTCCGACGACGACGCGAGCCTCTCCAGAAGCCATTTCAGAGCCCCAGAAGCAAAGACGAAATCGGGAGAAAGACCGGCGCCGGGAGGAAGCGGCGGGGCTTTGCAGGTCCTCCACGATCGCTTGTCGAAGTCATAGATTCGAGCCCCCACCGTGCTGGTGCGAGTCTTCTCGTTAGAGTAAATCGCATCGATCTGTACCATCTTGTACGTGTTGGTAGAGCGATCGAACCCCACCCCGTAAACCGACATCTCCGGCGAAAGATCGGGTGCTCTTCGCAATCTAAGGATCTTTTTAGTAAGGGGATTGATCACGACCTCGCCGTTATGCTCGACGTCCGTCCGGTGCATGTAAAAGAGCAAGCCATTGCAGGTGCCTCGCATCACGTAGCCTCTCGGTCCCGATAATTCATCTATCCGGGTCATCCGCGTCGCCGCCGCCGCCGCCGCCCCCGCCGCCGCTCCCTGGTGCATCTTCAGGACCTGGACCTCCTCCCTTCCGTGCTCGCGGTACAGGACCAATCTTTCTCTGGAGCGGTGCAGGCAGTTGCGGAAGTAGGGATCGTCGATGGCCTCCCGCCAGCGCCTGCAGACGCGCCGGTGTTGCACCAGCGACCTGCCCGGGACTCTGGAGAGGATGTCGGAGAGGATGGCCGGCGGAAGTTCGTCCATGCTCGTGAAGAGCGGAGCCGCCGCCGATGTCCATCACAAGGAACGGAGAAGGATCTATTTATCAACAGATTTATGGATAGATATTCTGTTTCTTCGTTCAATTCGGATGAAGATTACCCCGTGGAGATACGCATAGATCGATATCTTTCATCACCATCCTCCTCTTGGTTTAAACTCAGCATCACTATCTTTTCAAAATTACACACACACACACACACACACACACACACATACACGTGCGCATATTCTTTTTTATTTCTTTAGAAAAAAGCAAACACAAACAAATCCGTTGAATTTACAATAACAATGCAAAAATCAGATACATATTTGTTTGTCAACATCTGTATTTGGTGAAAATTTCCAATTTTACGACATACCCTTATGAAATTTGGATGATTTTTTTAAATTTCGAACGAAAAGTATGAAAAAAGAATGTACATTATAAGAAAATCACATTTATATCCCATAACACTCAAAATCAAACTTTTTTCCTTGATCAAGTATATCTTTAATTTAGCTTTGGCTCGTTCATGTAGGTTCACTTAACGCAATCAATTTACCAAAAATCTAGTATCTTTGTATTTCAAAAAAAAGAAAAAAAACGGCTTTGTGAATATTATGAGAGTTGAAGGATAATGTATATTTGTTATATCAACCTCTATGTACATATCATCTCGAGAAAAGATTATTGTCTATTCTATTTGTCAGCGCGAATATTATATACATATATATATATATATATATATATATATAATTATAACGATCAAGATACATTGAATTGTAAATATATTTAAATCCTTTTCTAGTGTCATCACTACGTCGCTTTGAGAGAAACAAGGCTTAGCGTCTCACGCCGGCAGGTCGCCAGCGGCACCCACGGCTTGTCCTTTTGTATCCAAATACGGAAGTCGCTGCCGCCGCTGCCACCTTTGAAGAAGACGTCCGGGATCGGGATCAAGCTGAATTCCTCCTCGGTAAGGTCGAAAGAGAGCATTGCCCCCGTCAAAGGGCTGTCCGACAATGGCGACGACGGCGGGCGTCTCTTCAGAAACCAGTTCAGAGCTCCGGAAGAAAAGACGAAATCAAGAGAAAGACCGGTGCTGGGAGGAAGCGGCGGGTGCCGGGCCACGATTGCTTGTCGAAATCGTAGATTCGAGCCACCGCCGTGCCGGTGCGTCGGAGCCAGCCCGATTTGCACCATCTTGTACGTGTTGGTAAAGCGATCCAACCCCAACCCATAAACAGACCTGTCCGGCGAAAGATCGGGTGCTCTTCGCAATCTCAGGATCCTTTTAGTAAGAAGATTCATCAGGAGCTCGCCTTTATTCTTGACGTCGGTCCGGTGCATCAAGAAGAGCAAGCCGTTGCAGGCGCCGCGGATCTTGTAGCCTCTCGGTCCCGGGAGTTTACCCGTCTCGACCATCCACTTCGCCGCCGCTCCATGGCGCAGGATACGGACCTCCTCCTCCTTTCCACGCTCGCGGCACACAACCACTACGTCTTTCGAGCGGTGCAGCGAGTTGCGGAAGTAGGGATCGTTGATGGCTGCCCGCCAGCGCCTGCAGACGCGTCGGTGTCGCAGCAGCGACGTGCCCGGGACTCTGGAGAGGATTTCGGAGAGGATGGCCTGCGGAAGTTCGTCCATGCTGTTCTGCGCCATATATCCGTCACAACGAAGGATGAGGATTAATTTATGAAGAGGTATTGAATAGATATTGTGTTTCCCTTTTCTATTTGGCATTGGTATTGAATAGATATTCTGTTTCCTTTTTCTATTCGGCACACACACACACACACATATATATATATATATGAATTTGACCATGTTGTAAAATTATTTCATCTAAATTTTGAAAGGTTAAAAAATTCAGAGGGAATTCCCTCCTTGATAGGGAAGAAAAAAATCTATCTTTAAGGTGCGAGATATGTGGGCACCGTCACGTTAAAATAAAGAATGTAGCTTGACTGGATACTTCATTAGAGAATAGAACAAGGAAACATAATATATATATATATATAGCATATTCTTTTTTTCTTTTTCTTATTTTTTTATTTAGAAAAAGCAAACATAAATAATTCCATCAAATTTACAATAACGATGAAAAATTCAAATACATATTTATTTGTTAACATCTGTATTTTTGAAAGTTTCCTGTTTTATGTCATGACCTTTTGAAATTTGGATGATATTTTCAAATTTCTATTGAAAAGTATAGAAAAAAATACTTTTTTGTTTTTTTAATGTAAACAAATAGAACCTATTTAAAATTAGAAATTGAATTTAATGAAATTAAGAAAATTACATTTATATCCCATAATACTTACCCACAGATAATTTTTTTTTTCCTTGAGCAAGCATATCTTTAATTTAGCTCTGACTCGGTCATGTAGGTTCACTTAATGCGATCAATTTACCAAAAATCTAGTATCTTTGTACTAAGGACAAAGTTCCTCAAGGTCTTTTGAAAGCAATACTCGACTTAGCTCACTTTTGTTCAACTATTGACTCGGTTTGCGAGGTGCCATAAAAAAAAAAGAAAAAGTGAATAGATATATTTATGGTGCGTTTGATAATCTTTTTACTTTAGAAAATAATTTCTATTTCAAAATATTTTTTTCATTTTCTTCATGGAAACAAAGAAGTAGATTTGATTTATTTTTTTATTTCCATTCAAATCTATTCCCAGCCATAATTATATTTTACTGGGAAAATAAGAAAAATTAGCTAACGTTATTAAATGAATTTATGTTCACAATTTTTTCGGAAATAAAAAAAAATTTTAATTTTAAATTTTCTATTTTAGAGAACAAAAAAAACATTAAAATAGAAAAAAGATGGTGTTTACCAAACATGTCCTTAGGATAGAATTGATCAATGGCCCGGGCGCAAAAGGGAAAATAAGCAGGCTTAGATGAGCAATTAAATTATGGACCTACCAAGAAGAAGCATCTGGTTAAAAATGCATACCTTCATATTCTGAATCATGCATGTGAGGGCGAATTTCGTATTTGAGTATTGTAAAGTTACTTTAATGGTTGAAACAGGAAATCACCACGACAGCCAAACTAACTGATGCTAAGATTTGATTTCATAACTTATTCGACAGCACATGTTTAATGGATTTGAAGAGCCCCAAGCAAATTGCCGGTAATGGCAAACAAATCCCAAATAGTCCATATAAGAAAACCAGCTTGTAAACGGTACGAAATCTCATGGTTTAATGGAAGCTTTCCGTCGTTGAGAAGATTGAGATAACTCCTGATCTCTACAAGACGCGCATCCAACCCCTTTGATGCAGTAAGTTTTCCGGTGACCTTGACAAGAAAAGTATTAAGTTTGAGGGTTATCGCAGTCTCAAAGATTCTAGCATTGAAGATGAGAACTAACTAGATACTAAGTAGCACAGCATAATCAATGGACATGACACCTCTGGGGCAAGTGTGCTGGTAGTTGTATCAAGAAGAGCCCTAAGAGAAAAAACTAAAATGGAACCTTCCCAAAAATGCAGGAAAGTAAATTTAGGTTATCCTTAGGATGGCCCGGCACTAGAGTAGGTACAAGCATTCTAAAATAATCATGTATGAGCTTTCCCAAATTTCCCTGACAGAGTTTTTCTCACACAAAAACTCACTCCTGGTATCATATGCAGGGGCTCTTTTAAGCAAATAGAATCAATGTGGTTCCTGGGAGTCGAATAATTGCCATGCTCCTTGGCACAGGCGAGAAAGAATTGAAGATGCAACACAACATACACCTCACAGCCCCCAGAGTTCTGCTTCAGTCACACTGGAACTACGGTATCAACTGAGCATCATCGTTCAGGAAATTCGAGTTTCCCATTGTCAAAGCTCGAACCGAAGGGAAATTTCGGATGAAAAAGTTCGCTAGAAATAGAATTGCCGCAATATATCGAAAACAATCCTTGAAGACTCTCATTTGCATACCGGAATTATACCTTGCCTTATATTTAGGATTAGCGCTCTCAAATCACATTATAGTCGGTCTCCACGTCAGGCCTTGCTACTCACATTTCATCTCACCGGGCGAAACAGAAGCTCGATTTCTCAACTCGCCTCGTCTTTGTCCTCCGATCAAATTCATTCAGGAAAAAAAAAAAAAAAAAAACTTTCACACAAAAATTTCGAAAGACTGGGTAAAACATGACATCGAAACCACCGGAATTCCAGATCCATTGAAAGAAAAGCAGCGAAACCCGACCATCGTAGCTGTTGGGAATGTGAACGCCTTCGAAGGCGCTTGCGAGTGTCCTAGGCGACTCCATTGAAGTTGTCAGACAATGCTGAGGACCAAAGGGTGCACAATCACCTTCTCGATTAGTGGAGAGGACGATTGCTGGGTCATCATCACGTGCATTTTCGCCAATTTGAATTCCGAATCACTATCTGTCGCTGCCTTCTTGCAAGCAGAAGCTCTGGATTTATGCCTTTTGTGCTCACTTCTTCGTGTCATGGTGGTCAAGCTAAAAAGAGTACCCTACCACAATAATCTTGATCCGCTCCCTGGATTTATTTCGTATGCTTTGTACAGAATTCGGTGTCATAACGCGCGACCAGCATTGCAATGTCAATGACTTATTCGTCACTTCGCTGGCTTATCATTTGATGATCAATCTTTGGAGCAATTTGACTAGATCTCCATCGCCTAGCGACAAGTTCGGAAAAGAATTTGACTTCATGGTAATTCCTCAAAGTTGCATATTTCATGAATAGGAGGAAATTTCGATACTCCAAAATTTGTGAGATGCTTGACAGATTCCCACCGCAGGTAAACTGAAAATCTCTCATCTCTCTATGAAGGTCACAAACCTCTCCCTCACAATCAAATACTAAAAGAAGACTTACAATCACTTCCAAAAACAATCGTCAGCAATCTAATGGTGGTCACCGTACACCGACAAACAAGACTAGGCCAGATGAATTTCCCTTCAGGCACTAGAGTGGGTACGGAATTTGGTTTACAGGATCTGTGCCGCCGTGTTCAATTTTTCTGCTAAGCTGAGCTGTGTCCTCGTGATGCTCGACAGGTAAAGCATTAGCAACTGGTCCTGGTAACATATTAAGCAAACAAATGCATTGAGTCAGCTGAAGGGTGAAACCTAATGATCACAAGTGCACCTAGCAAAACCGTTTTTTAATCAATCTGAGCAAAAATAGACCAAATTGAAGGACCCGACATGGAAATTGAGAGCAGCTTTCAGCAATGGCTGGTGTAGCAAGAACATTAAATGCGAATAAAGTGTATGAAAGGCAGCAAAACAAAGCTAGTCCAAGCATTAACTGGTGATAGACTACAAATTCCAAGTTCAGCCATGTATTAAGATTCAGGGCCAGAAGTAGATTGTTTTTCAGAAATTAGTAGATTTTAAGTGAACCTTGAACAGATTACCTGTATACTGTCGTTCACGAGCTTATCAAAGGCCAGTGGTGACATTTTCGGAACTGAAGCTACTGAATCTGCTATAAATCGTCCAACACTGTTATCAGCAGGGGTGCGGCCTTCCTGGAAACAGCGAAGCAAAATAGTTATCAGACTTACACCAAGAGCAAAAAATGAAGACGTGCTAAAGCCAGCGGTCACTTTCTCACCACAACATTGTCGACATATTTATAGACGTCATCAATTAAAGCTAGCAGACGTTCCATAGAAGCTTCCATTCCCTCCAAATCGCCTGGGATTTTATCAACCGATTGTTTCTTCAAGATATCAACTGCCAGGACAAATTTGCTATGAGAAAACCCAGTTAAACAATACCAAAAAACCAGGAAAAGATAAATAATAGAACACATTCACATAAATCTAACCATCAGGACAACAAATTAGACATCATTAAAACTATAGATAATTCCGTTTTTCAGAATTGATCTACGACCCAAAGCCACGCTTTCTGCCTATCTCTCACTAAGACATCCGTCAGGAACCACACCAAAAATTTGATTAATAGTCACAGACCCATTAAATTTAGGTCTAATGGGAACACCCATAGGCACTGCATCATTATAGCCAAGCATTAGTCAGATAATTACATTGTATCCAAAGATGGAACATGATTCCTATGAGTACTTACATCCAACTCTCTCTGCTTCCACCATGCGCAGATCCAAAGAAATCTCTTGAAACTGGGCAGCAAGCTGTCGGTCCCCAAGAGTCAAATTAGTAGAAACATAAGCTTTGATCGAAGCCTGGCCATTGCTAAATCCTGTATCAACGGTCAAGTGTACAGGGTTCGAAACTTCTCTAGAATAAAACTCGTGGATCAATGCACTTCCACCAGTGACACCATCGCCAGTTGAATACCTGCACATGCAACCAAAGTTCCTAAATAAAGCACATTGAAAAGCTCAAGGCACTTTTTTAAAGAGGACATGGGCAGTTAGGCAGGATCATTGAATCATTCCTCATGACTAAGACGTTGAAAGGATAAAAAAGTGGGGAAAAGAAAGAAGAACGAAAACAACTAAAAGACTCGGCATCTGAATAATACAAGACATCGACCATTCACATAGTTTAAACAATCGTTTCAAAAATCAGATGGCCAAGCAAATTCATGTTGTCCCAAGTGCAAACTAGAAAGCAGCATCCTCGTCTTGGCCATATCCACCTAACAAATCTAGAATACTCATCCATCGCTTCCAAAGGCATCTTTAAGTAGACAAAAGGTGTTCAAGCACGGCAGCTTCAGGCAGGTTTGTACAACACAATGCATACACGAGGAGCACATGCAGTGCTGGTAGAGACAAGACTTCCAGTAAAATGGTACTACTCATTTCAGTGTTGTAAATATGATGTTCTAATATAACAGAATTAAAGACTCTGAATTGTCACAAGCATCAGCACCAAACCAATCCCAGTTGTCGCAAGCATCAGCACCAAAACAATAACAGTAAAACTCAAACTCTGAAATAAAACAACATAGTGATGAGAATTACCATCCAACAATGACTTCTTTCGGATTCACCTTTTGATGAGATATCAGCATGTTATGATGATATTCAATATCCAGCGCAACCTGCAATCCACACATATCTTAATACTCAGCTTCAGTACAAAAAGCAGTATCCATGATATCTGTGAATGGACAAACAATCCAGCTCGTACAAATTCATAGAGATGTTAGAGCATCATGGTAACAAATTCATAGCCAACACATGAAACTCGTGAACCAATAATAAGGTACATGATTTTTCAGTAGATCGGGAGAATAAGAGGCAAATTAGATTGGAGAATCACTAGCCTATCAACATCTGTACAACCATGTCCATAATCCAATCGCTGAATTATGGTCTCGCCTCTCGCACGCTCACACTAAAAGACACATCGGGGTCAAATAGCTTACAATGCGCGGCTAAAAGTTACGTTTTTTCTTTCTGCGGACGGCAAAAACAAATAGTTACGACAGACTCTGGAGCTCAACACGTTCAAGAAAACATCCTCCCAAGAAACGCCAGCGTTCTATCGAACGACAAACGGGCAACAATTCTCGACGCACTCCAATCAGTCTCGAGACACACACAATCACAAAAAGGAACGAAACAGGGGGAACCAACTCCGACGCTCGATTCGAGCCATCTCGCATAGAACAATGCCCGCACAACCCTGAACGACGCAATCACACGGAAGAATTATCGACCAACACCGCCACGAGCGCCGATCTCCAGCTCGATTACTCGCCTCCATATTCGCTTTATGCCGCAAGGCTTATGAACGGAAAGCTATTTGAAAAAAATAAAAAAGAAGGCAAGAAGCGGAGGAGAGGCGAGAGAGAGAAGCGGAGGACCTGGCCGGAGAACTCGTTGTGGGGGACGGCGTAGGAGTTGCGGATGTCGACGGTGCCGTCGGGGAGGACGGAGCCGAGGAGGGTGCCGATGACCCGGACGGCCTGGTCGGGGCGCCGGACGTAGCAGTCGCAGATGTTGAAGATCACCAGCGGGTGGACCCTCGCGGACAGGCTCGTCGACGGGGACGCGAAGTGCAGCGCCGTGGTCTCGCTCGCCGCCATGGTGGTGCTGCTGCTCCTTCCCGATCGATCTGTTGCGGTAGAGAGAGAAAGAGAGAGAATGGAAGGAAACACAGTGCTAGGGTTTACTTCCGTCGCGACAGCGAGCAGGAGAAAGGGGAAGGGAGGTTTCATTTGGGCTTTCTTTCGGTTCGTGGGCCAAACCCCAGAGCTCATTCTGGGCCCAGGCCCAGATTGCTTGTGGGATTCTTTTCAGTTTCTTGGCTATATAGACCCTGATTTTTATCGAAGGAGAAAATTCTACCAAAATATCCGAACTGCTAACTATGATACATTCATAATGAACTTTTTTTTTATAACATCAAAAACCCGAAACTATGCCACTTATGACATATTTATCCTAAATTAATTCTTGCGACATATTTATCCTAAATTAATTCTTGCGACATATTTACCCGCCATCAATGTTTAATCAAATGATTTTTCAATTAAAATAATATCATTTTTATTTCACTTAAGCCACATAATTTTCATGTCAATACGTTTGCTTTCCGGCATCCATGTAGCTAGATTTTCCATGGAGTTCATTGACGGAGGGAAAATATGTCACACGGATATAATTTTGAGACTTTTGGTGTTGCAGAAAATTTTTTGGAATAAATATATTATAATGTGCATAGTTTGGGGGTATTATTTTTTTTTTGGTAATTTTTTTCCCCTTTTTAAGAACCCTTGTGACTTAAAATTCGAGTATTATAAAAATTTTGTGACTTGACTGTCAAGCTTTATCGTGCAAATTGATTGAGCCGCTTATCTTATTTCAAAAAAGGTTATCATCCATTCTTAAATCAGGAGCCATGATTATCTTCAATACACATGAAGATAAGAGAGTTCATATTGGTTCTTGGAAGCAGAATCTTAGTAGAATTAGTGTTGATTCACCGAATAGAATTAGGAACCAACTCTTATTAATACATAATCTCTAAAGCACACAGCCTTGCAACTCATTCCTACTCCACCTTACTCAACATATAGATCGCAAATTTGCTGTGGTAAGATTTAATTGATCGAAGATGGAGTTCAAGTTTATACTGTACGACCGTTCGACCGGGCAAAAAAGGGTAATTCGCGTGCCGAGAAGAGCAAGAACTCCGCGTAAATCTCGCCGTGGAATTGTGAGCCTCTCTAGCTACATCAAGAGGAAATATCTTAGCCCTCGACATCTAGAGGAGAGAATAGCGACGCTGAGGTACTCAGAGACTACTCTTTCCTGTTTCAAGAAGACGGCGATTGTCGGCCTTTGTCGAGCGATCCGGTTTCTCCTCTAAAGAAATTCGCCATGGACGCGGAGGAAAGAAAGGCTTCGGTTGCGAAGGTCTTCAAAGCTGGTGCACAGAAGCGAAGAAAAATCTCTTCTTCATGGAGAGGAAAGTGAAAGTGATATCGCTTTTGAAATTATGAATAGACGTATATCTTAATGTTTAAGTCACATGATCATCGTCATGTTGCTGATGCCTTGATGTAGTTCTTTAATAAATTCTTTTGAAATTATATATATATATATACTCTCTTTTTTTCTCTCCCACACGTATATGTATTATAAACCCTAGAATTTTACGTGTAGAAAAAGTGACCCAGGTGTTGAAGGGTCTAATTTAAAATTGATTACATTTATTGTCAAATTTTACATAAATTATACTATACGGATCTTAAATGTATAATGTCCACCCAAATATTTTATATTAAAAATAGGAAGTGGGGGATATTTTAGGACGAGAAAAGGAAAACCGCGGTTCTCTTCACACAATTGAAGAGACAAAATGCGAGTTCTCATGGTCTATCAAAATTAGGGCTTTGAAGGAACTATATATGCGGTTCTCTTTATTCGTATTTCTACCGCAAATTTCTAGTAGATGTTTTCGTGATTCATATAAATCGCACCTTTGGGGCGCGTATGACAAAATTTTCTTTTTTCTATTCTCTGGAACAAGTTTGGAATAGAAATCCATTTGGTAACGCTATTTCATTTTTCTATTTGAAATAGATTTCTATTCCAGAATAGATTTGGAGCAAAAATCGAAGTTAAAATTTTTAGCTTTTCTATTTCTGGAACAAAAATGAGAAATCAAAATTTTTCTCATCGTTCACTCTCGTTACCGCCCGTCGCCCACTTGCCGCCCGTGGGATGCCGGACGCTTGCCGCCGGTTGCCGGCTGCCCACCACCGGCCCGGCCCCGCCACCGCCGCCGACCGCGGCCACCGCCACCTCACTCCGACCGCCCTTCGCCAATCACCGGATGCCGAACGCCCACTAGTCATTCACTTCTTATCGCCAATCATTGGATGTCGGAGGCTCATCACCAACCACCGGATGTTCATTGGCAACTGTCCGCTGCTCGCCATCGATTGCCGAATGGCGGTCGCTAGCTACCCGCCGCCGGACTCCAGCCACTCGCCACCCGCCGTCGGCCTCTTGTTGCCGGACTCCGAATGTTGGACATTAGACGTCAAACTCCGAACGTTGGACGCTAGTTGTCGGTAGTTGGACTCCGATGTCGAACTTCGGACTTTGGCTGCCCGCTGCCGGTCATCGGATTTGGCACTGGATGCCGAATGTCGGACTTCGGACTTCAACCGCCCACCGCCGATCACCAGACACTGGACGCCGGTCATCGAACGTTGGACTCCGGCCACTAGATGTTGGTCGTTGCCACTCCTAGAAATAGAAATTTTGTTCTGTTATCAAACGAATTTTTATTTCAGAAATAGAAATTTTGAATTATTATCAAACGTGTTTCTTTACTCAAAAACTCGTCCACGGAATAGAAATTGAGAAATCAATTTTTGGCCAGAAATTTTGTCATGCGTGCCCTTAATAAGGATCTCAGTTTCTCTTTCTCATTGCACTCGTGTCTCTTTCGTGGGCCAAAGCCCCAAGCTCAATCTGGGCCCAGGCCCAAATTGCTTTTGGGATTTTTTTTTTCAGTTTCTTGGCTATGTAGACTCCGATTTTTATTGAAGGGGAAAATTCTACCAAAATATCCAAACTATGCTAATTGTGGTACGTTCATCATGAACTTTTTCTCTGTAATATCAAAAACCCGAAACTATGCCATCTATGACATGTTTATCCTAAACTATTTCTTGCGACATATTTACCCTCCGTCAATATTTAGTCAAATGATTTTTCAGTTAAAATAATATCGTTTTATTTCACTTAAGTCACATAGCTACAATGTCAATATTGTTTACTGTCCGGTGTCCATGTAGATAGATTTTTCATGGTGTTCATTGATGGAGGGTAAATATATCACACGAATACAATTTTGAGACTTTTGGTGTCATAGAAAAAAAGTTTGGAATAAATATATTACAATGTGCATAGTTTGGAGGGTTTTTATTTTTGGTGATTTTTTCCCCTTTTTGAGAACCCTTGTGACTTAAAATTCGAGTATTATAAAAATCTTGTGACTTGACTATTAAGCTTTATCGTGCAAATTGATTGAACCGCTTATCCTATTTCAAGCATAAGAACGGTTATCATCCATTCTTTAAATCAGGAGCCATGATTTTCTTCAATACACACGAAGATAAAAGAGTTCGTATTGGTTCTTGGAAGCAGAATCCTAGTAGATCTAGTGTTGACTCACCGAGTAGAATTAGGAACCAACTCTTATTAATACATAATCTCTAAAGTACACAGCCTTGCAACTCATTCCCACTCCACCTTACTCGACATATTTCACTGAGATCGCGAATTCGGTGTGGTAAGATTTAATTGATCGAAGATGGAGTTCGAGTTCATACTGTACGACCGTTTGACCGCCGAAAAAAGGGTAATTCGCGTGCCGAGAAGAGCAAGAACTCCGCGTAAATCTCGCCATGGAATCGTGAGCCTCTCTAGCTACATCAAGAGGAAATATCTTAGCCCGCGACGTCTAGAGGAGAGAATAGCGATGCTGAGGTACTCTAGAGACTACTCTTTCCTGTTTCAAGAAGACGGCGATCGTCGGCCTTCGTCGAGCGGTCCGGTTTCTCCTCTGAAGAAATTCGCCATGGACGCGGAGGAAAGAAGGGCTTCGGTTGCGAAGGTCTTCAAGGCTGGTGCACAGAAGCGAAGAAAAATCTCTTCTTCATGGAGAGGAAAGAGAAAGTGATATTGCTTTTGAAATTATGGATAGATGTACATCTTAATGTTTAAGCCACATGATCATCGTATGTTGCTGATGCCTTGATGTAGTTCTTTAATAAATTCTTTTATATATATATACTCTATGTTTTTCTCTCCCATACGTATATGTATTATAAACCCTAGAATTTTACGTGTAGAAAAAGTGACCTAGGTGTTGAAGGGTCTAATTTAAAATTGATTACATTTATTGTGAAATTTTACATAAATTATACTATACGGATCTTAAATGTATAATGTCCACTCAAATATTTTATATTAAAAGTAGGAAGTGGCGGATATTTTAGGACGAGAAAAGGAAAACCCTCTTCACACAATTGAAGAGACAAAATGCGAGTTCTCACGGTCTATCAAAATTAGGGCTTTGAAGGAACTATATATGCGGTTCTCTTTATTCGTATTTCTACCGCAAATTTCTAGTAGATGTTTTCGTAATTCATATAAATTGCACCTTTAGGGCGCGCGCATGACAAAATTTCCGTTTTTCTATTCCCCGGAACAAGTTTGGAATAGAAATTCGTTTAATAATGCTATTTCATTTTTCTATTTCTAGAACGGATTTCTATTCCAGAAATAGATTTGGAGCAGAAATCAGAAGTTAAAATTTTTAGCTTTTCTTTTTCTAGAACAAAAATAAGAAATCAAAATTTTCCTCATCATTCACTCTCATCACCGCCCGTCGCCCACTTGCCGCTCGTGGGATGACGGACGCCTGTTGCCGGTTGCCGGCCGCCCACCACTAGCCCCGGCCACCTGCCGCCAACCGCCGGCCACCGAACGTCGGCCGCCCGTCGCCAATCACTAGATGCCGAACGTCCACTGGTCATTGGCTACTCATCGCTAGTCATTGGATGCTAGAGGCTCATCACCAACCACCGAATGTTCATTGGCGACCGTCCGCCGCTCGCCACCGGCTGCCGAATGTCAGTCACTCGCCACCTGCCGCCGGACTCCAACCACTGGCCACCCACCACCGACCTCTTGTCGTCGGACTCCGAATGTCGAACATTAGACGTCAAACTCCGAACGTTGGACGCCGGTTGTCGGTAGCCGACTCCAATGTCGGACTTCGGACTTTGGTCGCCTGCCGCCAGTTACTGGATTTGGCGCCGGACGCCGAACGTTGGACTTCGAACTTCAGCCGCCCACCGCCAATCACCGGACGCCGAACGCCGATCATTGAACGTCGAACTCTGGCCATTGGACGTCGGTCGTTGCCGCTCCTAGAAATAGAAATTTTGTTCTATTATCAAACGAATTTTTATTTTAGAAATAGAAATTATGAATTATTATTAAACGTGTTTCTTTACTCAGAAACTCATCCATGAAATAGAAATTGAGAAATCAATTTTTGGCCAGAAATTGATTTACGTTCTAAATTTTATCACGCGCGCCCCTTAATAAGGATCCCAGTTTCTCTTTCTCATTGCACCCGTGTCTCTTTTGTGGGCCAAAGCCCTGAGCTCAATCTGGGCCCAGGCCCAGATTGCTTTTGGGATTCTTTTCAGTTTCTTGGCTATGTAGACTCTGATTTTTATTGAAGGGGAAAATTCTACCAAAATATCCAAACTATGCTAACTATGATACGTTCATCATGAACTTTTCTTTGTAAAATCAAAAACCCGAAACTATGTCATCTACAACACATTTATCCTAAATTATTTCTTACGACATATTTACCCTCTATCAATATTTAGTCAAATGATTTTTCGATTAAAATAATATCGTTTTTATTTCACTTAAGCCACATAGTCGTCATGTCAATACTGTTTGCTTTCCGGCATCTACGTATGTATAATTTTCACGGTGTTCGTTGGCAGAGGGCAAATATATACTTTTGGTGTCGTAGAAAAAAAATTGGAATAAATATATTACAATGTGCATAGTTTGGGGGTTTTTACTCTTTTGGTGATTTTTTCCCCTTTTTGAGTATCCATGTGACTTAAAGTTCGAGTGTTATAAAAATCCTGTGACTTGACTATCAAGCTTTATCATGCAAATTGATTGAACTTGACTATCAAGCTTTATCATGCAAATTGATTGAGCCGCTTATCTAATTTCAAGCAGAAGAAAGGTTATCATCCATTCTTTAAATCAGGAGCCATGATTATCTTCAATACACACGAAGATAGAAGAGTTCATATTGGTTCTTGGAAGCAGAATCCTAGTAGATCTAGTGTTGATTCACCGAATAGGATTAGGAACCAACTCTTATTAATACATAATCTCTAAAGTACACAGCATGGCAACTCATTCCCACTCCACCTTACTGAACATACTTCACCGAGACCGCGAATTCGGTGTGGTAAGATTTAATTGATCGAAGATGGAGTTCAAGTTCATACTGTACGACCGTTCGACTGGCGAAAAAAGGGTAATTCACGTGCCGAGGAGAGCAAGAACTCCGCGTAAATCTCGCCGTGGAATCGTGAGCCTCTCTACCTACATCAAGAGGAAATATCTTAGGCCACGACATCTAGAGGAGAGAATAGCGACACTGAGGTATTCCAGAGACTACTCTTTCCTGTTTCAAGAAGACGGCGATCGTCGGCCTTCGTCGAGCGGTCCGGTTTCTCCTCTGAAGAAATTCGCCATGGACGCGGAGGAAAGAAAGGCTTCGGTTGCGAAGGTCTTCAAAGCTGGTGCGCAGAAGCGAAGAAAAATCTCTTCTTCATGGAGAGGAAAGAGAAAGTGATATCGCTTTTGAAATTATGGATATACGTACATCTTAATGTTTAAGCCACATGATCATCGTCATTGCTGATGCCTTGATGTAGTTCTTTAGTAAATTCTTTTGAAATTATATGTAGAGATTTCCCCGACTCTATCTTTCTCTCTCCCTCGCGTATACGTATTATAAACCTAGAATTTTTTGCGTAAAAATACGTGCAAAATTACGGGTATTTGCTACTTAGGTGTTGAAGGGTGTAATTTAAAATAAAATTGATTACATTTATTGTGAAATTTTCCATAAATTATACCATACGGCTCTTAAATGTATAATGTCCACCCATATATTTTATATAAAAAATAGGAAGCGGGGGAAATTTTAGGACGAGAAAAGGAAAACTGCGGTTCTCTTCACACAATTGAATTGACAAAATGCGAGTTCTCATGGTCTATCAAAATAAGGGCTTTGAAGGAACTATATATGCGGTTCTCTTTATTTGTATTTCTACCGCAAGTTTCTTGTAGATGTTTTCGTGATTCATATAAATCGTATCTTTAATAAGGATCCCAGTTTCTCTTTCTCATTGCAGCATGATAAATTAAGGGTCGAATTCGGAGGAGAGGAGATGGTAATTGAAGCTACGACATTTTGGCATTATAAGGAACATTTCAGAAATTTTGTCCATCATATAAAAAGAAAATCTTTGATCGGATATACCATCCAACATCAAACTAACAAGCAATAGGTGTTTAAGGGGAATTGATGGTTGTAACATCTAATTTACACATCATACAAATTTGGCGAACCCTACAAGTCTTTTAGCCTTGTGGGCTTCTCGGGGTTCCAAAGAGATTGCTGATTGAATCTTGAAAAAAAAAGTAAAAATAAATATGGCGAAATTGATTGTGATTTTGCAATTTAGTATGTGAATTAATGTGGGGGATTTGTAAATGGGTTTTAACGTGACTCCAGTCTACTCTTTACTTGGCATTCTGTTTATACAAGTTGCAACATGCTAGCTTATTATTTGGACAATTCTTCTTCTTCTTTTTTGGGTTTTAACAATGTCCACTATACATTGTACCCGACCCGCTTAGAGTTTTTGGTTCCAGTCCTATGCATTTAAGGTTGGATTCGGATTAGAATAACATACATCTGTTATGATTTGGGAGAGGTAGCATAGAAACCCGATCCATTGACACTCCTAGACTGTATGGGGAAAGTCTTCTTCCCTATTTACATTATTGTAGCTTTTAAGGATGAGCACTTTCAGTAATTTACCTATTTGATCTCGTGCGATGCCCTTTGGTAGTCAAACTAGTTAAAATTTATTACCATACGAGACTTATGGTTCCAACAATGAATAAAGGATACATAGTCGACGGCTTTTGGTAAGCCACAATGTAGACAAAATAAATGATGCCTCAAGCCGCATGCCATCACGACGCATGCTCTTGAATCGCTTATAATGATCTGACTTTGACATACATGCAGTACACATCAGATGACATACTCACAGGCCAGTACGAGACACTTTTTTTTTCTTTTGGATCGCTCAGTACGAGACATTAAGACACAAAAATTGTACAAGCATTTGAACTTGGATTCTATTACCGTACACCAAGGGAGTTTTCTTTCTCTACATAAGTGGGCAGTGAATCAAGAAGGCATACACATAAATACTTGAACGGGGAACCAACAGATGCTTCCATCTGAAGGCCGCTCGTGCAAAGAAGAAACTTCACTGGCTATATTTCATATGAAGAAAGAATCCTTCGAACAAGCTGCATAAAGAATGATCCTTAAACGTAGAAGTGTACAAGGAGTTCGCCTGTCACTGTCAGTATACAAATTCAACTCCTAAAAGAATGTTGCTGTACTTCTATATACATGAGATGTTGAAGAATGGATACAACAATTTCCATTTGAGTATGGACAAAATGAAAGAATATTCATCCCCCAGGTATCTAAGCACCTACAAATGCTGCAACAAACAGTTAGAAACTAAACTACAGTCTTCCTTTTTTTTCTGTCTTCCCTTCCATCAGACCTCACTAGCTACACGCGTCTTGATCGGCTTGAGCTTTATCCCCAGACTCTCAGGTGACAAAAGCTCCGGCGCTATGCAAGATCGGCTTGAGGGGCTAGTGGGACTCGATTCATTGTTTAGAGAACATACAAAATGCGGTGGTCTATAGTAGCCAAATCCCATAAGAAAGAACTCAATCGGGATCAACATTGCATAGGGATGCTCTTCTGTCACCAAGGAACCACACGCCTGAACCTGCCAAAGTGAAATGACAATCTTCAGAGGAAGTTGGTGAGCACAATGAAAAAACAATTAATTGCAAGTTCATCTCTTTTGGTTCCTCCTTATGTAAGAGAGAGGAAACTCATTAAACCGGCTGGGCTAAAAACAAACTAAGCTAAAAAATCAACCCCCAGTATGAAGATGATCCAATCATCAGAAGATGAAAGCCATGGGTTCCAAATCAGCTCCTCTCAGCTGGTCTCACTTCTGTGCTTCACTAAGATATTGTATGATCATTTTCCAACTCTCTAAAACCTTTGAACATATCTAAAAGTCCATAGGTAATCTTTAGTAACAACAAAGAGAATATTAAAGAAGCAACAATGTGAGAACACTACCTCAACAAGAGCACAGACTTTCCTGTCCATTTTGGCACTCATGTACACTGATTCAGCATGGAATGGACTGCTCTCACCCACAAAAATGAGTGTCTTGCAGTGTAAATTCTTCAAGCTGTCTGTCAGATCATGCCTCCTGAAAACATAGGGATCAGAGATTATGGGTCTCACTGAAAAATAATAGTCTCTTGATTGAGAAATACCCCATGACATCACAACTCCACATGTACAAAGATACATTGCAACCATAGACGATCAATCTGCCGAAGTTATCCAGACAGCAGGCTTGTTATCACTCATAGCACGGGGACAAAGATGGGGAATGTAAAGTGAGTCTGATTGCTGAACGTGGAGACTAGGTTATAGCTCATCTTTCATTTCACATAGTTCTGTGTCTTCAAGCATTGATCCAGATTATGCACTATATGGTGCTTTGGGTCAACAGACAAGGTGCAAACTTAAAGATACGGATTGCCAAAGAAGCAAATATCATCACATCCAGAAGATTAACCATCATGATTAGAAGCAACTCGTTATAGTCCTGATGATTGGCTTGAGGCAGTTTCATGTCATTAGGGATTCGAAATCAATCACTAGTTCTACGTCTAAACACAGGTTCTGATTCAAACAATGACATTATTATAAGCTACCAGTTCGACAAGAAACTTATAATATAAAGTGCATTTAACTTTGGTCACATGCACTATCAGCACAGCTACTTGAAACCCAAAAATACAGTAGTCCTATATAGTTCATGTTTAGATGCATTGAGCACCAGTTTATCATTCTGTCACTTACCTATTCATGGCCTCAAGGAAGCGCATGACATTCAGACTTTGTCTCTCATCCAGCAACTGCAGGCACATGAGAAGATTGAACACATCTCAGTTGTGCATCAATATTTAAGCATCGAAATGACAACCCGACATAAACTAAGAGTCAGCCAAATAAATCCCACTATAAAACAAGCCGACGATAATGAGTTCTTAATCCCAAAAGAACTTCATGTTATTGATAAATAGATTTGTATTCATCAACAAACTGAACACACGGGGACTAAGCCTGTTACAAGTCCAGAGTTACAACTCACACAGGATCAACTCAAGAAACAAAACATATACCCCGAGATTCACATAAAGGTCTGGAGAAGTAAGGATGGCTGCACAACAAACAACTTTGCAGGCATTTAGCTTCATTCCAACAAATTCTTCAATATATTTTGCTGCATACCCAATTCAAAATCTCAATTATCTCAGGATTTCATTTTCATAAGATTTGTATCGATCCACCAATTGGCAGAAAACGTAATTCTGCAACAAGGACGGAGATGAACTGATCAGTTCCCAAAAACAAGCATCTGGCTGGAAACTGCATACCTTTCGACAAGTTTGAACGACGTCAGATTCTGAACTGTGCATGCTGCAGCGAATTTCCTATTGGAGTATTGTAACGTTACTTAAATGGTCGAAAAGAATAGCCCGCATAGGCAGCTATCCATTGCTTCTCACACTAACAAAGTGTAAAAATACCTTACTGAAGTACCGCTGGAGAAGAAACTCCTTCAATAAACCACACATGCCATAGAAGTACAAGAGGTTCAGCAACACCTACAAAAGATAACGTTTCAATAACTCGTTCATACTCCAACTTTCTTGCGCCAGAAAAGTCAATTATTTCCAGAGCAGCAACCGCAGAGGATGTAACTAGGGTTGCTTGTAAATTACATTTTTCCAGGAAACAAATGTGATTGCTCTGTGAAAAGGATGAACTGACATTTGACAGCTACCTCTTTTCCAAGTAGCATATGAAGAATTAAATGATAATCCACCCCATAGATTGGAATATATAGAATTAGATCTGCACAACGGACAAATAAGATAAAAAGCCCTAGATTATATTAAAAATTGTTGGATACAGGAAACTCTTTTGTTCAAAACTTGTGGTAGTAATCTTAGTGTACATCCTTACTGCAGTGACTGTATATTATATTATCCAGACACAAAAGACCTGGAGATTGAGGCTAGAACCTTGTTATAAAGCCATTCAGTCCACGAAGGTGCCTTGCA
The DNA here is from genome assembly GCA_014182365.1 of Eucalyptus tenuipes. Taxonomy (NCBI): domain Eukaryota; kingdom Viridiplantae; phylum Streptophyta; class Magnoliopsida; order Myrtales; family Myrtaceae; genus Eucalyptus; species Eucalyptus tenuipes. Next base: position 20,387,703 of record CM024538.1, on the reverse strand, counting down.
AATTGGGGAAACGAGAATCAGACCAAGAACCCTCTCTTTATACTTGAGCTGGCAAGTCCAGGAAATAATAATATCAATGTACGAACGACATATAAGAGGAACAAAAAAAAGACAGAAAAGTGGCTTTGGTATGCTAATACTTACTGAAAAAAGAGTCAGGATGTAAGCACCGGCAGTTACACCTAAGCACAGAACTTCCTTCAGCCTGAAACAAACTCAGAGTCAAGCAAAATAGAAATTGGAAATGGTAATAGAGATGTGAAAAAGCTCCTTTACACAAACCAATTTCAAAATCTAATTTAGAGCTACTTTTGACCTAAATTGAACTTAGACATGCTCGGGGTCCAGCTAGCAACTAAACAATGTTAAAGAATGATATCATATAACGATAAAAGTCGAAAACACCATCTTTTTCAAGCAAGCATAGGTATGGTATAGCTATCCATAGGAATAATCTTTTCATGCAATCTTATGGGTAGGTTTTGACTTAGAGGAAATCAGCACAGCCACTATCCATCCGGTCACGTACATGTCATAAGGAAAGTAACAGAAAAGCTAGAGAAACTAAAATGTTATCGTACCCAAAGAAGTCAAGCACTTCAGCGATCTGGTCTGCAAGGTCGTCGACACTGAGAATCGGCATGTCCGAAGAAATCACATCAGCACCCAACTGCAATACCTCTTCATCAAATGGCAATGGCCAACAGAGGCTCTATTAGAACCACCAGCAAGCATACCGACTTCAATGCGGATCATAGAAACACGCACACGACACCATACTTACATAAATGCCACAATAACACTAACCTCATGCCCAGGAACATCAATGTGGTAAATGCAGAAGTTGTGCAACAGCAGAGAAGCAGCATCCGGGCAAAAGAAGAGACCTTGGAAACACGACACATCTGCACATAACACGGCAAGCCCCGAAATCGCGTTAGTCCCCACATCGATCGACAGCCACAGAGAATTGTTCCGATAAACCGAGCCAATCATAGCTCACGCCAAAACCCCTCATTGCACAGAGGTAACGCCTCATTTCGGGCGACAATTAGCTCCGCCAATCAAGTCGGGCCGACAAAACATGACTCGAACTAATCCTATCCACAATGGGAAACGAATTTCAGGTACAAGGCAAAGCGCTCACAACAACAATGGGGACTCTATGACTAATTTTGCGCATCAACCCATTAGCAACAACAGCTCGAGTGGCCCGAAAACGGGCAAGAACGTACAATTGAGAGCGACGTCGGGATACGTTATGAGAGCGGGCTTCTCCTGATCGCCGCAGACGAACACGGAAACCGAACCTTTGCTCGTCTTCACCGCATGCTCCTGAAATCCCCCCCGAAGAAAAAAAACGAAGAGCGAAATGAAGTAATCACTTAGAAAGATAATGCCAAGAGCTTGAAGTGGAAGCTTTTACTGATGGACCCGGCTAATTCGAGCTAGCTTCCACCTACCTTCCCTTCGAAAGGTACGGCGTCGACGTCGACGGACACTGAGTCGCTCGACTCGGCCATGACTCGGCTCGCTCGAAGTCTCAGAAAATGCAGCAGAAGCTCTAGTCCAGAGATATCGACCAAGTCTGAAGAACTCTCTCTCTCTCTCTCTCTCTCTCTAGAGGTTGCTTTCTCTCTCTGGCTTCCACTGTCTGGTATTCTCTCCTCGCTTTCTTCTCCTTCTTCGTGTCGGAGAAGGAGCGGGGCGATATGACGCTAGTGCCCTCGCACGGACGGAGAAATAACGGGAGGGACAGGTCCCCGGTTCGTATGCGGATTTACGGTTTTGTCCTCCGGCCGAGGTTTGATGGCCGCCGGTCTAGTTTTTGGCCTGTTTCGGTTGAAACCGAAGTGACCGTTGGAGGGGCGGACCAACGGTCGGTTGCGGGGTAGTATGGGGCGAGCGGTCGCTGTCTTTCGAGGGTAAATCGCTGATTGGAACAGGGGTGGAAAAATTGAGAAAATGTACGACAATTGAGTTAATGATCGAGAAAATTCATTATGCAAAGTCAATTAATAAAGACAGCGACCGTAGATTTAAGTAATGAAGACATTGTTTATTACTGAACTTTTTTGCAAAGTATTAAAATCAAATCCCGACTTTTATTTTGTCTAAATCGATTCTTAGGAGTATATATATTTTTTCTTCCAACGTCGTTTTTCGACATAAACATATTGTGGATGTGAGTTACCACTCGTACCATCCTCACAATTTCTTGGCCCCTCTCTTGCGTGTGTATAAAAGGTAATGCTCGGTTATGTCAAAGACTTGGTGAGAGATGTGGAGCAGTGTCTCTCTCTCATATGTTGTTGTGACGTAGCAATGACTGTGACGTAGCAATGACAACCATGTTGCATTCACTCAGACTCTAGGATGACGGTTTTCGGACCCTCGTTGTTCTTGCTCCTCAGTAGCACTGGTAGCATATTTGGATGATGGTCCATAGATTCGCAGCTTTCTCTCTCTCTTCCCTATGTTTATGTGAATGCAACTGCGACAATCATGTTGCATGTCCTGGTCCAGCACATCAGAACCTAACTGTGGTCCGGCTCAGTGGCACTATAACAATTTCTTCAACCTTCATTCCCCTCGCCCCTCCCAAAAAATTTTAAAAAATTGAAAAATATTTTATTTGTGCTTTTTAAGGTATCATTTGTGTCCGGCCAGAGTAAAAAAGAGATGCCACTTGTGACTCCTGCACAGCACTAAAAGGAAAGGAAATGCAATGGCCACGTTTGCTTTTTGTTTATTTCTATGTAAAATAAACATGGTCCAGGGACTCAATAGAACAAAAAAAATTAAAATTCCAATTGAACATTTTGTAAAAGTCTAAAAACCATTTAAATTTTGTACTTTATTAAAAAAAAGGACAATCCTCGATCACCCATCTAGAGTCATAAATAGAACTTATTAGCATTTCTATTATCCTAAGCGTGAATTTCCTCGCTTTCACGAATGGAAAAACGCCAATCAAATGTCATCGCTTTAAACTCCGATGCTCCATAACTCTGAAAAGCCGGGGAAGTTTTGCCTCATGTGACTTATACAAGTTATACTCAGTGTGAATTAGACGTGCTTAATAAAAGTTTCAGGAGACGGTTAAGGGATCCAGATTTAATGGATTAGACCGATGTTGATAGTCAATCGAGTAACGTCACCCGCAAGTGCAAATCTATATGGTTAATGTTACAAAAAATTTCAAACCGGTACATTTGCGATAATTTTATCTAAAACTAATTTTATGATTACGAAAAACCCTAAATTGATACATATGAGATAAATTCACTTCAAGCTAATTTTTTTACCATAAAAAATCTCAAACTGTTACACTTATGACAAATTTACCTATCGTCAATTTCAGTTAAATTGGATTAATACCATGAAAATTACGCACTAATACATATGTGACAAATGGATGGTAAAACCAATATGCCCGTCAATTATCACACATTATTCAACCCAAGTAATTTAACAAGAAAGTTTAACAGAAATTGACGAAGGATAAAATTATCACAAATATATCAATTTTGGAGTTTTTCATAATCAAAAAATTAATTAAAGATAAAATTATCATACATACATTAATTTGAGATTTTTCGTAATATTAATCCAAACTAAATTCACATAGAACTCGCCCAACGGACTATGGTGATGGATGCGGACGTAGAAAAAGGCTCTCATCCAAGCTGGCCACCAACGGGTAGTAGGTTGGGGGGTGTGTAATAAAAGGCTCGGAGGAGGGGCATTTGGGTAATTTGGCGAGGGCATAATACAGCTGTACGCCATCTGGACCACCCGCAAAAGGCGATGTCCGGATCCCCCCCAACGTCTTGTTAGAATCCAAGGCTCCGGTTTCGAGTGGTGCAGATCTTTTTAGCACCCCGGTTAGTCTCCACGTCTGAATACGGTAGTCGCGTTCTGTGCACGCGGATCTAAGAGAATGTGCAAATGTGACGATTCACGATCGCACGACCTTTTCGACTTCCCAAAAGAGAATATGCTTATGCTCACGAGATGATTTTAGTCTCCCTTGAAGTTAAGTATATCCCCACAAGCGATGTTAAATCGCCTTGACATTATGGTATTTGTGTATCCATAGGCGCATTATATCAAGCAAGCTAAATAGCAGCGGCTTGCGGACTGCATTATCTTATAGTTATAAAATCGTTACATGACATCGTTTAGCTAATTCAACCCCTACTTCTTATTGCTAGTCCTCAATGCCATTGTAGAGTCGAATCGAAATGACGGTTTATCACTGATTGAGACAATGTGGAAAAATGGAGAAAATGTAGGGCTTGAAAAAATTGAGCCTATAAGCGAGAAAATTCAAATGCAAAAGTAGTAATAATCCATTTACCTACTTTAAGTAATAAAGACAATATTTATCATTGAGCTTTTGCTGCTTGGACGACACCTTGTGACCTTGCCAAGCTTTTTTTCTTTCACTTCCTCTTCCCTATGTTGTCGTGGTGGTGGTGCATCTGTGACGACGAGGCTACATTCGCCTTAGTCCTCCAACATATCGAAATCTAATTGTGCGATGTGACCTCGTTACAAGTTAAGACAAATGACACCCATTTATTGCACTTCACCTCATTATATCTAGGTGATGTGGGATTCAATTCATTTATGCCCCTTTCGCCATCCTCAAGTTGGAGCTGCACTTCGTCTTGGCCCCAAAATCCTAGCGATCACTCTCACTCTCAACGGATTAGGTTGTTACAAGCCCATCAGTTTATTCGTGGTTCTTCCCCGAACTTCACACTTTCAATTGGATTTGGCTCTGATACCATAACGTTGATAGTCCACCAGCTTCAACATACCATACCAATGTCGATAGTCAATCATGATGAATTCCGGCGACGGATCCGGTTCGACATCGAATCCTGGGTCAAGGAAAGACTCATCGAATACTTGGAGTTGGCCACGATAGGAAGGGGGTTGGGGGCATAATAAAGGGCTAGAGGGAGGGGTATTTGGGTAATTTGGCGAAGGCACGATATAGCTGTACGCCACCTGGACCACCCACTAGCGACGGCAGCATCAAAAGATGAAACTGCCTAGAAAATATTGGGTCCCTCAGTTACAACTACGTTGCACAAGTCCACCAGCGATTCTGAATTTTGACGCCCCCATCGAGCGTCTTTGCTTACAAGTTTAGGCCACCATGACCATGAGCTTGAACCTCAAGCGGCCATTGCCACGAGATTGAGGCCGAGCTCCGAACTAGAGTGGCCAAGATTACCCAAGCTCCGAGTTCGAGGCTGAGCTCCACGGCCAAATCAGCGAGCTTGGGCTGCAGCTCGAGCTCGGGCGGACACGAGGAAAGAAAAAAAGGGCAACTACTAAAGAGAGAGAGTACAAAAATCTGAGAATTTATGTGGTGGTTCTGTACTTGGAAAAAAAAAAAAAAAAAAGACTTGAGAGAAAAAGGAGCAGAGAGAGGGGAGAGAGAAAGTCTGAAATTTTCTGCAATGTGGGCCTGCGGATGACACGTGTCGAGCATTTAGTAAATTTATACAAATCCCACGTGTCTATCACTAAGGTATCCAATATTTTTTCGGAATTTCCCCTCCAATTTTTGCTTTTGATGTGCCAGCTCGGATGATGCCATCAAATTTTTCATGGACCCGGGTCCTTTTTCCTTTTTCCATGGATCCCATGCCTTGGAATAACAAGACTTGGGACCAAGCTATTAATATCCATCGAACAATGGCGATCATGTAATTCTACATCATGCGGCATAAATTATCAATGGCGTGCAAATTCGAGATCTTAAAGATGGCACGAAGAGAATGGGTAAGTATGGCGATTCGAGTATAAATGGCTACGAATATGCTTATCACTTGAATAATCCTTCTAAACCATTTCAACCCCACTTGCTATTGCTTTTCACTAGTGCCGTTATAGAGTCTAATCAAGATACAGAAAAAAGTCGCTTCTTTGTTTCCGATAATAATTTAAAAAACTAGCTCAAACCATTTTCATTTTTTTTCCTCTCTTTTCTTCCTCCCTTCTTCCTCTAACCGATATCTGGCCATGGCAAGGGCTAGCGACCGGCCAGACGAGGTTTGGCAACCTCTTTAGCCCCTTGCCCAGCCACAATCAAGGGTCGACCTCGCCCAACTGTCACAAGGTCGGCCTTGCCAGGGGCCGGCGAGGTTACGAGCTCTCATCTAGGCGGTGACGAGCTAGAGGAGAAGAAGAAGAGAAGGAAAAAGAAAGAAAAGAGAAGAACATAAAAGAAAAATTGCATAAAATTATTGAAAAATGAAAAGAAATGCTACGTCACAAAAATATTTGAGGGTCATACTAAACGTATTTCCGTTCTTTTTCTATTTTGGGAATAGAAATTTTATACAATTATTAAACATCTCTGAATGCTCATAACTCATCCAGAGAATAATTAAAAGAAAAACTATTTTTTGAGAAAAATCATTTTTGAAAACAGAATGTTTACTAAATGCACCTTAAATTTATTTTCTCAATAGAAATGAAAGATGAAAAATATCAAAATTATATGTGTTTGTGTGTCCCGGGGAGGGGGGATCCCTTTTTACCTACTTGAGCATTACTGTGGTTCTTAGGTATTAAAATTTAATGTCATACTATTAGGTTTTACATCTCTCAGAAATTTCCGAGCATGTGTGGCTTGTTCTAATTAATATTCCTATGCAAAAGGTGTCTCGTGATTTATTAAAGCTGTTCTTCCAACCGTGTTAAGGCTTTTTCTAAAGTCAATAATGAAATTAACATCTTGGATTTTTCGGCAGCTTGTTTGATGAAGCTGCTACTGGTCCAATTGGAAAAGAACATTTTGAGAAAGTACTGGAGGAATTTTTATCAGATCTAAAGTATATCCCGAAGAAGATATGTGATCAAGTGGATGCTTAATATTACTCTGCTTGGATTAGTGTTCTTATAGAATATCTAGTAGGAAATAACTAATCCAAGAATAGCGGGTGAGACTCCTAGAGGCGAGGCAATATGGGAAAGGGAAAACGACACAAATAGTCTATGAATTTTGGCCTAATGTGCCACGTGGTTCTTGACCTTTCAATTTGTTTAATGTGATCCTTAAACTTTATCTCATTATGTAACGTAGTCCTTGAATTTTGTTTAATGTGGTCCCTGGATTTTTAATACATGTTTAATCTAGTCAATACACTTTTACGAAAAATGTTCAATATTGTCCCTCAACTTGAATTAATGGAAGAACAATATCAAACATTTTTACTTAGTTCGAGAACTAAATTGAACATATACAAAAAGTCTAGGAATTACGTTGAACAAATTAAAAGTTCAAAAATTACATTTCATATTGAGCCAATGTTTATGAACCATTTGTGCCATTATTCCTATAGGAAATGCACATTATTATAAATAATATGGGTAGTTGATAGATTGGGAGACAGAATCTCCACCATTAGACTATGAGAGATGTATGGTTGTAATCAATATAGTACTTGTATATATAGGATCTCCTTCCCTTCATTTGTATCATCTCAATACAAAATCTAGAAATTCTCTCTCTACAGAATTTTTCTCTCTACAATCCTTGTGAGCGTGGTAAGAAACTTTTAAGAAAGGGTGCCTTTGGAAATTAGTAAGACTGACTTGGAAAATTTTTTTAAAACCCACACGTAAAGAAACGCTAGATCAACTCGCCCATGTTGCCATGCTCCTCTAGTTGCCTCTCCATAATTATAATGAAAGTTTGTGCTTGCAAAATAGTGTGTACGAGTAAAAATTCCTCCCGGCTATTGCATTCTTCTAGTTGCCTCTCCATATTATAACGAAAGCTTGTGCTTGCGGAAGTGTATGAGTAAAAATTCCTAAGTCATCCAAATAGCAAAGGAATTTGACTCGGTCCTCCTCTATCATGGAGGTAGGAGTCCTTGCACGGCTCCATCATACTCTATTTGCACTACTGTCAGTGCCCTCAAAGCACGCTCAAGACGGAAAGCCGAAGGAGTAGTCATCAACGAGAAGAGAGATGGAGAAATGGGGATGATTGAAGAAGACAAGAGATATGAAACTGAGTTAAGAGAATTGTAATCTCAAACTTAAAGTAGTAGTTTGCTCAGCGAGTTCCATCTACCTCTAGGGGATTTTCCGAATGCGGAGCCTAGATGTCAAGTGGTTACAACATAGATAAATTGAGAAGCTAAAGTGAAAAATAATACAAGTTGTGAATGATATGCTAGGTTATGACATCCTAGATCTTTTAGAAATCCTTACAATTTAGGTCCTATTACAACCAAGTATTATGCTTTTAACGTACATTTTGAGTAATTGTTCACATTTATGGACCCAAAGTATAGAAATTATTTTGGCCATGTAGTTTGTACACAAACTAATATGGTCGGAAGTAGATACAAAAAAGCAAACTTGTTTCCCTATATAGACAAATAGGAAACACATGATTAATATGAGACTTGTTCATACGAAGTGAACATTGTTGAACGTGGAATGAATTTATTTTGCTATGGGATGCATGGGTGCATCGTGTGCGTTATGCATCGGGATTGTCTTAAGAAAGAAGGCTCTGATACAAAGTTAAGAATAATAATATAGAAGAGAGAAAATGTGAAATTTGTGTATATTTTTATATACATATTAATGAAGAATAATCAGCCTATTTATGGATTTTATTAGATAACTATTTTAAGATATTATATCAATCAAGATATGCACAATCAAAGGGAGACATATATGCAATCTACTTAAAATCTTGAAAGATATAGATAATCAACATAAATATCATAATTATCTTTGAGATAGAAAAAATATCCTAGACAACCCCTAATTATCTTTAACATTGAGAAAGAATAGGAGGACCTTTTATCAGAACTAAAGGATATCCCAAATAAGACGTGATTGTTGGGTAAGTGTATGCTTAATGCCTAACCTATGTTATGAAGCTGTTTCACCATTCAAGTAATTTTCATGATGCTTGTGTCATGGTCGGAGAATGCGAGTCTTGAATTCTTTAGAATATTGCTAGAGAAGTGTACAATGTTGTAATTAATGAGAGTAGTTGGCAACATGTGTGGTTGTTCCATTGTGTAGATATAAATGATATGAATGGCCAAAACATCATTTGGGTTGCAAATCTCTCTATCCCCCTCTCCTTTTTTTTTTTAGTTAAAAATAATAAATCAGAAGAGAAAAATGTGAAATTTGTATATATTTCAATTTACATATTAATGAAAAATACATCAGCCTGTTTATAAACTTTACTAAATAATTATTTTAAGATAATATTTCAATCAAGATATGCATAATAAATTGAAAATATACATACAATCTTGAGAGATACGAATAATCAACATTAATATCATATTTATCTCTAAAATAGAAAAATTATTCTAGAGAAATCTCAAATTATATCTAATAATTTTTGTTGGTAAAGTATTCTTGAAATAGTAAACTATAATAACCTAAGAGAGGAACCTGGCAACCGGAGTTGTAGACTGGAGGGCGAAGGTGGATGGCCATGAAAAAGGCAAAATACAGTTGTACGCCACTAGGAGCAGCGCCAGCTCGGATGGTGCCATCAAGTTTTCTGGATTGGGTCTTTCTGTTGGATCTCATGCCTTCGAGGATTAGACTCTAGCATGGCAATATTGAATGGTGCGACTTTTAAGGGTCCCTTCCTATTGCATACATTATTTTGGTCCTTTAACTTTTAATTTATTTAATTTAATCCATAAACCTTCAATTTCTTCAATATTGTCCTTGAACTTTTTATGTATGTTCAATATAATCCCTAAATTATATGATATTTGAAGCGAATTTAACCTTACAAAATACTTTACAAAATTTTGATTTTCGAAACTCAAGTTGGTTTGTGCCGAATTAAGTAGCAATTGACGAATATTCAAAAGGGTGATTCGTAACAATTCAATCGTCTGTCTAATTACACTTTTCATCTGGTCAGAAGTTCTTCATTTTTAAGGTTTTTCATTCAAAAAAATGTTTTTAATCTACTTGTTAGAGACAAAATAAAAGAGAACTTGTGTTTTATAATGAATAGACTGTGCTCAAGATATACTTGCAATTAGAATTTCATTAAATGCTGTAAAAGAATTTAGGGCAATAGGTAACACATTCCTATTTGAGAAACATCTCATGAGAAAAGAACAAGCTAATATGACTTCCTTAATGAACATAGACCAGGTGCAATATTTACGTTAGATTGGGCCAATGGTGCCCATTAAATTTTTTTAAATATTGAATAGTTTTTTTGTTAAAATAATGCGGTCACTTTTTTATTTTATTTTACTTGTGTCATAATTGACTAACTACTTTTAGATAGTGAAAAGTAGTCAAGAGTGGCTATCAATGTCAGTTTTCACTTTCAAGCGACAAATAACAAAAATAGTGTAAGGAGACTTCCTTAATGAACATAGATCAGGTGCACCATTTACGTTAGATTGGGCCAATGGTGCCCATTAAATATTTTCAAGTATTGAATGGTTTTTTCATTAAAATAATGCGATTACTTTTTTATTTTATTTTATCCGTGTCACAATTGACTAACTACTTTTAGGTAGTGGAAAGTAGTCGAGAGTGGCTATCGATATCAATTTGCACTTTTAAGTGACAAATAACAAAAATAGCGTATGGACTCATTTAAAAAAAAGTCAAATTATTTATCATAACTTGATTTTGAACTAATTTAACAGGTCAAAAGAATCTCTTTCTTGCAGACCAATAAGGTAATATTTATATATGCAGAAATGGACATATAGATAAACGCTAATCACGGCTTAAAAATCGGAAGACAAGCGCAATTAGCTCTAATTCCTCCCTCCTTTGCCAGAGGCACGAGCAGAAAGAGCACTTAAACTAATTTTAATTAGTTTTTTTTTTTGGAATTATTTCAATTAGTTTGGGATTATGAATTTCAAACCCATCCCGTGAACCCACGCGGACCAAACCCACGGCTGCGATTAGCTTAACCGTGGCTCACGAGTCCCTATCTACGCGACACGTGTTGTATGGATTCAAAATACGATTGCGACACCACACGAGCTTTCGGTTCCGCCTGCTGGCCACGCGTTTTGCTTCACTTATTTTGTGAAAAATTAATTTTACTGAAATAAACGTATATATCGCTTAAAAAAATTTCTCAATACAAATATTTTTATTATTGACTATAGATTATATCTGAATATTTTGATTCGTTTATTTATTTTTATAAGCGATACAAATAATCGTTTTTAAAAAAAATACTTTTTAAATTATTCATATTCTGTAAAACAAACGCACTTTAAACATTATTTCATGACCGTGAGAAAAATTCTAATTAAACAAAAATCAGTTTTGGGATATTTACGGGTTAAATATTTTCTCATCGACATAAGATATGCAACATTTCAATAAGCATAATACCATTAATAGTTCCAAATTGGTACCTATTGTTAATTTTATTTTAAAATTAATTTCATCTTACAAAAACTACAAATCAGTACCTCATTACCCTGAACAAAATTTTGTCTTGTAAAAAAAAATAATAATTCAAATGGGTACTCTAGATCCAGATATAGTCTCCATCTCAGATCCCAAATTGTTATTAGAAAGTTGATTTGAGTTTTATGGTTTTTCGTAAAGTGAATATTAATTACAGGAAAGATGTGTTTGGGACTATCGATTATGAATTTTTTGTGTGATGAAAATCAATTTAAGGCAGTTATATTTTCATGATATCAATGTAAGATTTTAATAATATCAACCCCTTTTAAAACGGTTTGGCAAAGTTTGGGCAAAAGGCAAATAGTTTCAAGAATATAAGCAAGTATTGCTCAAGCTATTCGAGTCATGGAAATAAAGAATACTATAATATATAATATTTTGGTTAATTTTACACACCGTTAGTGAAAGTGATCAATGTGAGATGAGATCCAAGATCAGTTTACATTACACGTGTAACTAATTCCATGTTTGATAAATAGGGTCTTTCGAGTAAGTAATTATAGGTGATTATTATTATAAAAATTTCTAAATTATTCCTATTGTATTACAAATACTCCAAACTTTTTTATGTCATTAAAACCTTAAACTTACTCATTATAACACAAAATATTCCAACTTTTTTATGCTATAAAAACTCCGAATTTATATTGGTACGACAAATATATCCAAAATAAAATTAAAATAATTTTTAATTTTTTCATTATATAAAAAAAGTTGAGGATCTTTATGTTTTTTTTTTTTTTTTTTTGGTTGGAAGAGGATCTTTATGTTACAATGGACATAATTTGAATTTTTTTTTGTAGTATCCTAATTAGGAAGCACATGTATCAAAAAGCGATTTTTTTTTTTTGGGGATCATGGTAAATCTTATTTTTGGGGATTATTGCCTCATTAATGAGGGGAATTCTCCTATTCGTCTGTGCCCGGATTTCGGAATGTGGGCGCAGAACCGAAGAGCCGCAGCTTTCATTCTGTTTTCTCTTCCCTCCTTCTCTCATCTCGAGACCCGCTACTGCCCTACGTTGACCTCACATAGAAAAAGGCATTTGCCTTATTTTTTCCTCTGTAAGTATATTAAACAAGATCCGGTAAACACTCATTACCAATATCCCTTCTATTATATAATTGGAGGTTTGGCCCTGCACACAAAAATGAAGAAAGCTCCAAAAAGGTCCAACGCATGCAGTAATGCCTTGTGCCCTCTTTTTCTATGGGTTGTATCTTAATCTTTAATCAAAGCTTGTGCTTAAAACCTGGATCTAGATGCCAATGCTAGCTTCGAGACGTTCAAGATCTCAACATTCGCCTATTGACCAAAAGTCTCAGTGGCTCAGCTTCAACGAAAAAGATGTTCCTGAGGTTCCAAAAATCTCTAAAACCACATGGATTTCACTCAGCAAAACAAAAGAGCTCCTTTTCTCGCCGAAAGTTCACTGAGGAATGCAGTTAACAGTCATATATCCTAGTAAGCAACCCGAAACCGGCCAGGCCCGATACAACAGTGGTCATTAAAAAACTACAGGTGGGGAGAGGAGGATTAGTTCATAGATAGAATTAGTACATCCACCTGAAGTAGACAATACGTAACAAGCCTTTCGGTCTGCGACAAACTAATTATCCCAGTACATGCAAGATGAATCCAAGAATCCTTATGCACCAAATGAGACAAGCAGATGTCATCAATAACAACAACAGCAGCAGCGACAAAAACAACAATAACAACAACAACTGGCCTCACTTTCCCTCGCCAAAATATGGCGCATCATTTGAACTCAAACTGTCTAAGGGATCCCCGTTGAAAGAGAGTTCAACAAATAGACAGATGACGTTTTGCTCATAATCATAAACATGTAAAAATAGAGTAGGGTTACAGTTCCAACCCAGCACAAGCAGTCACGATAAGCACACCCCACAATACCAGATTGAATACAGAGAAGGATTCAAACTTTCAGATGTCCAATAAACGTTAGTAAAGAGGGGAAAAATGCCAAAGATTAGATTTGACAAATGGTCAGAGAAAGAGAATATGAAGAAAGAACAAAAGGATTTTCATCAAGAGGAAGGACTTCAGCTGGAAAATTATGATGGCTCATCATGGTGCGTAATAAACAAAACTGACAGAATATTCCGAAAGTACCCGTCCCTACTAAATGAGACAGTCTCCCTTGGGTGGACCTGGGTCCGTGTGGATGCGATGAAGCTAAGCTGTCTGACCAGGTGCCTCCCATGCGGGACCGACTGATCTGAAGGCTAAGATTACACCGGTCCATGAAGATCAAGTGAAGGAAAGATTTTCTTCAGGTAGCTATCAATCGAACAGACAACACAGTGGAACATGACAAATAGCATTCCATTCTCAATATTCACAACGCACATCACCAAGGTTGAGAAATTTGCACACAACTATATATTTCTACAGTCAAAAACTAGTTGCCCAGAAAATTGACCAATCAGAACACCTTTATTGAGGAAGAAACATAATCCAATCTCCTCCGTAGTAAATGGCAATTCAAGCACTAACACGTTCAGCAAACTAAGTGAACTACAAACTACACATACCATTCAGTAAAGCTGCATTTTGCCAATTGACTTTTGGAGCTTCCTGTGGCAAATGCCCTCACCTCATGGCTATTCGAAGTTTTCCAAACAAATATAGGAGAATTAAAATCTAATATGGCATGGCATAAGAAAACCACCCTACTTGAGGAAGAATAGGATAAACTTACAGAGACTCTGCACATTATAAAGCTTAGTAAGCCAATATCAGCATTAACTCAGAGAGCAATTACTAAATGAGTCACCATTCTGGTATCAGAGTTCTGCTTCTGAAAACTAAACTGAATGCCTTTTACATGATATGGTTGGAGGACTATTGAGTTGATGTGTTTCAGGGGAAGCAAGACGAGAATTACAAATGCTATTGTGCTTCATTGGGGTGAAAAGAGGAAGAGAGAAGCACTTCTACGGAAATAGGATAATCTGCTTTATAAAATTAAAAGAAGCCTTTTCCCTACAATTAACATTTCCACGTCCTACTATCCAGCAACAAATGGTAGATGACATGTTAATAATGTACAAGAGAAACGACATGTTGATCCGTTTCATGTCATGTTCTGTACTAGTAATATTGTATACTGCAACTAGTCTTAATGTGTCAGAAATATCTAACACAATGCACAGACTCTTCAATTCCACAGGCATGGTTATGTAAATTCTCCAAGCAAGCTTAAGCATTGTGGCTACAAAATCACTCGGATTGCCAGGACAGATTGAAGTATTATAACTTTCACTAGACAAAAAAGGAGGGAATAAGATCTGAGTTTGCTTAAAAGCTGATGTGTATATTGACTTTGTTGAGGTAGCACTTACTGATTTTGTTGTATGCCAGGAGCACACAATCAAGGCAAAAGAACGGCAACCATTACCATAGTACTTCTGCAAGGAAACTTAAAGCTTCATAGATTATACAAAAGTTTCCAAAGTACTTGAGGAATATACAGACAACTCCGAACAAGTAAACTTCCTCTAATCTATTTAAATTGCTTGAGTAACATTTGAGTACTCACACAAAAGCGAAAAAATAGCAACAGGAGCAAAGAGACTGGGAAAAAGAAAAAACAAAGAAAACAAGAGAGAATAAATGGACCCATATCAATAAATTAAAGGTGTAATTCAATCACATAATTGATAAGAGTGGGGCAAAAACAACTCTTCAGAAGCTCCTTTTGTCAGTATTCCGCGAGGATTTCCTCAACCTATCTACTCATTCTTCCATGCGTGCAAAATCAGCGAAAAGCTAAGGCCTTGGGACTTTGAGTCTAAAAATCTTTGCGAGAAGGACCACTGCAACGCATTCGGCTCGGAGAAGGGCTGGCTATTCCATAACTTCTCTGCTGATAGGCATGTCTTGAACATGAAAACAGCATTTCCACTCGACGGATTAAACAGCCAATTATGCACATCCCAGAAAACTTCCACTGCCAAACCATCAACCAAAATCGTATGGTTTCCCCGAAACTTCCACCGCAGTCGCTTCACCTGCATCACGGTCTTACTATCTACGCGAATCAGGAGACACGGATCATTTACACCACTTGTCTCGCATTCAATTACCAAGTCATGAGTTTGACCATTATCACAGAACTGCGCCTTTGTGACAAACATCTTCTTACCAAAAACATGCTCTCTCTTCGCAAGAAAATAAGCATTCGAAGGCACCGGCACAGCATTTGTCTTCTTGAGAGCTTCTTTCCTCAAATCCCCCAAAAGCAAGATCATTTGCCGATCGACAACGATACCCACATAGAACCCCTCCAGTGGTTCGGGCCCAGATCCAAATTTCGCTGAGGAAAGGTCCCAGTATATGTCGATTTTACTGGAATAAGCTTCTAAACTCTTGGACCCTTTTCTCTTAGAGAACAACCAAGGCTTTATGTCCACCTTACACAAGCACTGGTTCGAGGAATCATCAATCCCAACACTCAGGCCTTGACCCATCATGTGCTTACTCCATGTAATGGTGATTAAACAAGAGCGGCCGCGCAATCGGCCCTGGTAAACCCGAGTGACCAAATTCTGCGCATTTCTCGCGGCGTTCGAAGACGAAGAATCGGCAACTTGCACTCCATTTTCACCAAAACAAGAAGGGAAATCTCTCATCTTGACATAGAAAAGCAGAGAACACTTCACAATTCAGTAACTTCGGAATCCCTCCTGCGTTCTTTCACAGTCACTCGATGTCCCACTTTTCGCATCCGACACAACCGCAAACAAGAAGACAAGACAAACACACAAAAAATAGAAGAACAGATCTCAGATATTATCAACAGGGTATCCGAGGAAAGACTGAACAAGAGTCAGAAGACGAGGCGACCCTCACCTCAAATTTGGTCAAGAGAGATTAGTCCCAGAAACTCATCCCACGAACGCTCGGACATTATCTGGTCAAGACCCGGGTCGATCTGGAATCCCACACGGCCTCTGATGCATGTCTCCAAACACCCCTCCGCCCATCCACAATCTAAGAGGAGTTCAAGAGGGAACAACAACAACAACAACAGGAGCGCACACGTCTTGATTACAGGACAAATTTAGGGAATGTTAGAGACTAAGAAAATAAATTTAGAGAGAGAGAGAGAGAGAGAGAGAGAGGGGCAGACAAAAAGTGAACTCGTTTCATTGTCAAAAAAACCCAAAACCCATTTTCCACAGAGGAAGGAAAGAAGAGGGGGAAGGAAGGAAGAAAGACCCAAACAAAAAAGGTTTTAAATTTAAACACCCAAGTAGGAAATAATGTGAAGGGAAATAAAATGCACGACGGAGGAAAATTGAATAAATATATACCCGTCGAGATAGCGACAGCTGCAATAATCCAACGGATGTGAAAGGCAGAGAGAGAGAGAGAGAGAGATGGGAAGAATCGGTTAAGGATACATGGCAACTGGGAATTGCTGGAAAGACTGGGTTTTTGTTTCTTTCTTTCTGGTTTTTTAAAAAGACTGGTTTTTTAAAGACCGCTCTTCACTGAGAAAGCAAGAAAACAAGAACAAAAGTCACTCTCTCTCTCTCTCTATCTCTCTGTGATATTCTCTTATTCACTTTTCTCTATCATGGACTTTGCTTTTTTACCTGACATCTGCCCACATGCAAACAGAGAAGAGAGCCCAAGTCAGTGTAGTCACAGCACAAGCACGTCTCTGTTGCGATTGCGAGAGAGAGAGAGAGAGAGAGGTTTGAAGCGTAACGGAGACATTAATAACGTGGGACTCGGGGAGGTTAAAGTTATTATGGGGAAGCACATGAAGAGGTGCTGCTGTTTCATGAATCTTGAGTTGGGTATTCATTATTATGAGTTTCTTTTTGAAGGGACTCCTTTTTTATTTTTATTATTTTATTTATTTTAGGTTTTTTTTTTTTGGGGGGGAGATGAGGTGTGAGTGAGTACTAAGGAAGAAAAAGGGGAATAAAATAAATAGATAAATAGAGAGGAAACCTTAGTTGGGGTGTAGGGGTGGGGGCCCAGTAGCAAGGTCATAAATGCAAGCACGATGGCAACTCATCACCAATTTGCCCCAGCAAGGATTAAGGAAAGATGCCCTGCAAAGAGGTTGTAAGTAGACCTATTAAATGAATGAGTGGAGTCGGATTTGAATCAGGTCGAAATTAATTGACTCTAAATTGACTAATTTAAGAATCGGGTTAAAAATAATCAACTCTAAATTGACTAATTTAACTCATTTCTACTGATTTCCATTGTGATTTGTGCTCAACTCATATCCGACCAAATCTATATTATTAACACTTCTTTATATATTTAGAAAAACTCGTATCTAAATTAAGGTGAAAGCATGGAATGAGCGAGCGTGAGTGAAGGCGAGGAGAGTGAAGAGAGAGTTATAGAAGTGGGTTATATCTAAATAAATTGTGGAACAATTTAATACTCATATTAAATCCGTTTATGACCTATTTATTGAATATAACTAACTTATATGACCCATTAAATATAAATTAAGAAATGTATTTATGACCCATTTTGATAGATCTAATTACAAGAAATGAATCTATAATTTGACAAGCATTAATGTTATTATTATTTTTTGCCAAAATTAAAATGTCTTCTGTTGGAAAATTCTTAAAGGTGCTCTGCTTTGTGAATTCAAAAGTTCCTTCAGCAAAGAAAATGGATAAACTGGTAGGAAAAAGATATAAATCACTCTCATTTTTAAACTAGTTAGGTAGCCCACACAATGTCGCAAACATATTACGCTCGTAGCTTTGAATAGTTAGTAATATAAGTTAAAGGAGATGTGATTTAAGAGATAGGTTGAGAAGGTTGTCAAATGATAATGAATAATTATTAAAAAGTCATGAGCCCATCATATCAATGTTAATTCAGTTATTAACTTTTCAATTTGATTAATGTAATTTTAAAACCTTTTAACGATTTATCAATATAGATTTTCTGATCAATTTTGGCAAAAAAAACTTAATGTAGGTACTGGCTGTCTTATGTGGCACAACTATTACTAACATGGATAATATTAATAATTTTTAAATAATTTTTCACATTTTTATTTTTATTTTTTCTCTTTTCACCTTTCTTTCTTTTTTGTGGTTGCTGGGCACTGTCAAGGCTGTGGACTAGCGGAGGGACTAAAAGAAAAGAGAAAAGAAAAATGAAAGAAAAGAAAAGAAAAGGGAAAAAAATCAGAAAATTTATTTAAAAATTGTAATATTGTCCAAGTTAGTCTTAGTTGGTTGACATTAATGGTGTTCGATCAAAATTAGTAAAATGACTATATTGATCAAATTCAAAGATTCAAGATTGAACTGACATTTTGTATAATAATGTTAGGATTTTTTTTAATACTCCCCAAATGATAATGTAATTAGTAGATAAATGCAGGGAAAGAAAAGACACCATAATCTTATGTTCAATATTAACCAAATATGTAAGGGAAATAAAAGTATAATAAAAGCAGAAAATTAAATTATAGAGCAACCTTTTGTTAATATTCATGGATTTTGTTTTGAAATCTCCGTGCTCAAGTTCAATCTGCCGGATCTTTTGCATACATAGAAGATCACTATTTTAGAAAAGTAAAAGCAAACCGATACACCTATGCGAAAAGTCCATCAAAGAAAAAGAGGAGGAAGACAAATTGTCTTTTTTACTGTTTCACCATCTTACACCGGAAGCTAAATTATGACTTTCTTTCCTCGTTTATTAGTTAGTTAAATAATCTTCTATTGTTTTGCAAGTCAGGTCTATTAGGGGTGAGCATATTGTTCCGATTGAATTAGAAACCGCTCGAACTGGTTGATTTTAGGTGGTTCCTGAGGCACCAATCCACTTCTTAGTTAAGCGGAATCGGTGATCTTCGGTTCAATTCCTTGTTCTGGGGGAACCGATTGACGAATCGGACTGGATATACATATTTTTATTTTTTAATTTCGTAAAAATAACAACAAATAAAATAGCAACAAGTCAAGTGTTTTTTTGGGGAAAAGATTTACCTGATCTATTATATGCCACTTTTGGGGGAAAGATTTACCTTCATAATGTTGAAATTTGGAGGCGGAATTGCCAAGTGATGGGCTCCATTAGACCAGATTGGATCGGTTGGTTTGATTTGGTTCCCAATTCTTGGGCGGGATTAGATCGGAGTGGGAACCGATTATCCTTAAGGTCTAGGGCTTTTTAGATTGTCCGAAAAGGTGAACTAATTGAGACACATAAAAGTTGCATATGGACACCATCCGATCGTTAAAACAGTTAAAAAAATTGTGCTTTGTAACTCGAGGAGGAGATAAAAAATGGGCACGAGGCGGAACTAGGATGGGGATCACGTTCCCCGTCCCTACCTAGTGGATTGAAAACTTGCCTGGCCGTGGGGCAAGAGATAGGCCGGTATGCCTTTGCAAGGCATCGACTTAGATTTATTTATTTTTTGTGCCCTGAAGAGCTTAGTACCACTTTTTTTTACGGTTACTTGACATTTTTTTTTAATGTTTTCTATGTTTCATAATTATTTAAAGAATTATCTCATGGGCTCCAATCTTCAGTTCTAAACATTTTAATCGGACTAATTTAGTCTTAAACTTTTTTTTATTGATACTAATTCAATTCATCTGGTCAATTTAGGTAAGAAATTATTTACTTGGACACTGACTATCCTATGTTACACGATTAGCGTTGACGTAAATATATATATATATATATAAATAATTTTTTCTTTCTTTTTTTCCCCCTTTTTTTGGCAAGTGGTTGGCCACAGGTCACTAGCCGTGGTCGGCAAGGGCTGGCTGTGCCTAGGCAAGGGCGAGCACTAGCAAGGTGCCCCTCAACATGCGTCGCTAGGGCAATGGTTTTGACTCGTTGTGCCTTGCCTAGGCGAGGGTACAGTTTTTGGCTGAGGGAAGAATTTGCGAAGCTGGGTTTCCACGGGGAAAGAGTGTCCATCCTTTCGACGATGATTAGATGAGAGAAACGAGATGAAAAGAAACCCTAAGTTAAGCGAAGCTAGAGGTCTATGAAAGTGGAGGAGGGATTGAAGACAAAGTCGAGAGGCTCAACTACAACTATGATAGGGACACACCTATCAGGTAGCTGGAGAGAGGGGGAGACAAAAGAACTATGGTTCAGGATTTGGCCTCACATTGAGGAGGCCAACCCTCGCGTAGACGAGGATCGACGAGGCTACCTTGGCCTAGGTGAGGGCTCGTTAGATCTGGCCATTGGGGGCCTCACCGATGCTCGCCCTCGCCCAAGCAGGTTTAGTCTTGCTGGCATGACCTATAGTTAGCCATCAGCAAAAATAAAAAAGGGAAAGAAAAATAAGAAAGGAAAAAAAGATTAAAAAAGATTTTTTTTTTTTTTTATTAAAAATGTCCATGTCAATATTAGCAATAGTATGTCAGACCGCCGACATTCACGTTAACGATTTTCGACCAAATAAGTTTAGGATTAAATTGGACAAATTGAAATGTTTATGATTGAATTTGTATCAATACAATAGATTTATGACTTTTTTGGTACTTTTTTCAAGACAAAACATATGTAAAAACAAGTGTCCCGCATTGCTTACCTAGTAAACAATAAATTGGGCCTCCTTTTCTATTGGACTAGTACTTGATAATCATGTTCCCTTACTCTTTTATTAATGGTTGGAAAAATAGCATGACATTCAATTTAAATGAATTGCTTAAATTAAAGTTAAGTTCAGGATGAGTGGTAAATCAGAAAAGTGAGACGATGAAACTCCAATGTCCCGCAACTGCGGGGAATGATCCAGCGTGAGGCGTAAACATGACCTCCTCAATTACCGTGAGGCCGGAGGTTGGGACGCAAGCCGGGCCGCCCTGCCCCTTGCAGGAAGGATTTCCTGGTATGACAAAGAAAGCAGAAGATTGCATCTGAATGAGTTAACAAACCTGGTCAACTATGGCCTCAAGGTCAGCTGAGTGAATGGAAAAAAGTTGGCAACTTGGAAGACACGCTAATACCTTGACTCTGTCCATTTTTCATGAGAAAGAGACTTGATATCGTACGTACTTTTCGGACGCTTCTCTGTCCGCTTATTCATGGTAATTTGAGACCAAAACATTCAAACCCTAAAATGATTTGCACCATAATCCCAAGTTAATGAACCCGACGATTCAAGAATTAATCCACATGATGTTCCCGACTTTAAATTCCAGTATCTTTTATTTAATCTCAAAAGGAAAATTTCCATCAAAATATATATAATCTAGTATTTTGACTAATCTCCCTCTCTCTTTAAAATGACATTAGATATCGATACAATAATTCATAAAAAAAAACACATCTTTTGGGCAAAAGAATACCCCGAGTGTCAAAACTTGGCACAATGGAATGCTTAATTGTCAAAAGTTAGGAAAATGACATTTAAACGCCACTTTATTTTAAAAATAAGACACTTGAATGCCGCATCCGGCGAATCTCGTTAGAAATCCAATCCTATGTAGTAATTTTTTATTAATTTTGCTCACTTATGTGACTCGCCGGAAGGCTGACTTGGCAAAGAAACACAAAAATGACGTCGTTTTGGCACAATTCCAATTTTAATGTAAAAATTAATTAAATTAATTTTAAAAAAAAGAGAGTGGCCCTTGGCTCGGCCAGATGAGGGTCGGCAACCCTCGCTGGATTTGGGGGAGGGCCGCGACCCTTGCCGTCGGTCGGCTGGGGTCGTTGGCCCCGGCCAAGGCTTGGCGACCCCAGCCGACCTTCCCCCCACCTTCTCAGCGATGGCGGGGTAGTAGTGGCGGCGAGGGCTTAGCCCTTAACCACCGACTGAACCTCTTGCTTTTTTTTGGTTTTAAATTTAATTTAATTAGTTTTCATATTAATTATTAACCCATGTCAACAGCAAAACGACGTTATTTTGGCATTTGTCTAGCCACGTCAACGTGCAAAACAATATTGCTTTAGCATTTGTTTAGCCATGTTAGCAAGCAAAACGACATTGTTTTGCACTAAGCTCGTCAGAAAATCGTCACTTCAGCGTTTGATTGGATTTTCTTGCTGTTGGTACTTAACTGATCTATTTTACTTCGATTTTGGCACTTTAGTATCACTTTCCTAATTTTTGGCACTTAAATATCCCTTCATGCTAAGTTTTGGCATTTCAGATTTCTCGGACTCCATCTTTTGTCACAAAGCATATATGAAATGCGTGTTATTCGGGCATGTTGTTTGGTGCACACAAAATGTGACAATTTAATTCCTAAACCATGTCACGATCCCAAGAATTTTCTATTCTCCTTTTTCATTTTGTGGGTAATAATTTTGGTTTTCTTGGGTTTTTTGGAAAAAAGAAAAAAGAAAAGAGGATTACGTTGAAAGTTAAGCTCGGTAATTTGTCCAGCGAATTTTCATTAACAAAATCGAATCTCTAACATATGTGAGGCACACATTCGTTCAAAGAAAGGATCACACGGATAAGACATTTTTTCCAATTTTGGCTGCATATTTTGTATTTATAGTTAAATTCCTCTTTACCGATTTCGATCGAGACAGTCGCAGATTTGCTGAAGATTTCATTCTTGGCCATGAGATTTGGTGGAGATTCACTACCACAAGTTTGCATCGCTAGATTTCCCGCAACATAAAGCATTCCTCTCCTTTTCATGATAATAAGTCAATCTGAAGTAACCCGATAGATTTTCATTCTATGGGAAATCTGTAGCTTGCAATTGCATTGACCGATATCAGGTGTGCTTTCGGTGACAAATCATCATCGGATGTGACACTTTCCTTGTTATTCATATATTGGATAATTATCTGAGACACACTGATTTGAAAACCTGGAACCACTATAAGAGAATAGGTAAATATGACGATTTGAACATTAGATTTTGGCCAAGAAAATAGATATCCTTACCATTTGACTGACAACCAAGGTCATTAACTGAGCCTGGTCATTATTATGCGATAATAGGAAATACCATTGAGAAAACTTAAGTCTCTCTTGAACCGTCACCCATATATCGTTAGTGCTATATAAGTAAATTGATGGAAGATTTTGCTCCAGAAACCACATAAAATATAGCTAAATTAATTTGTGACTGCAGCATGGCCATTTCTGTGGAAATAGATGATCAAGACGGAAGACCAAAGTAATTGGGATGAGGGGGAATTTGAAATTAAAATGAAAGGAAAAGAGTGAGAGGATTTTGGAAGTATGAGGTCAAAGTGGCGTATGAGAAAGGGACTAAACTCGTGTCTGGACTCAGAATGACAAGGATGAGGTTGAAATTTGTGAACAACTCAGAAATAATTAAATAATTTTTAAGAGAACTTGACACTATTAGTCTAAACTTTAACTCAATGTGTAATGTCAATTTTGAATTTTGAATTTATTCAATATGATATTTGAACTATTCTTGAATGTTCAATGTAGTTCTCAAACTTTCAATTTGTTCAATTAATCCCTCAATTTTCCATGATAAAGTCAAATCAGTCCTTGATATTATCCATAAACCGTCAAGTGGCATTCGAGCTTTGTGTGTGGCATCCACCAACCCATCACCACCCTTCACCTTTGCATCGTCCGCTAGTCACCCCAACACGTCCCTTGGTCGCTTCTTGACACCCTCGGCGACCTGAGGCTCGTCTTTGCTTGCGTCCGAATGGCCATTAATGCAATGAAGTTAAGCAAGGAATACGGCCTTGCAGTAAATCTAGTGAAGCCGGCGGCGAAGGAGACAAATCAAAGGGAGCTGAAGAGGGTGGGTTTGACGAGCTAGTGATGAAGCTCAAGAGGTAAGATCTGGATATCAAGCAAATTATGCTGGGCAAATGAGATTTTTAAAGATTTTCAAACATTTTTAATCGTATCTTAGATTTTACCAAATATATGATGGGTATATTGAATATTTCTAGAGCGGACACCAAATTCAAAAGTTAACTTTATACAGAGTATACATATTCAATTATTTTCATGGGATATGCTAAAGCAATTAAAATTGTGAGGGCAGTAGCGATAGGCATGTGTTGTAGGAGTGGAATTGGGAACCGGACTAGTAGGATCGATATTAGTTTGTAAAATCGGTGACTGGCACCGATTTCTTTCTTCTTCTGTTTTTCCCCTCTATTCCCTGGTGGATCTAGGAACAGTCAAATATCCACCCAATACTCAAATTCCATCTTATAGACCATAAGCAAGTTGATTGCACCGTGAAACATGGAACAGAAGAAGTTTGGGCCATCATTTTTACCATAAAAGTCTATACAAGTCAAAGTGAATGGGAAATTACACGTACCACCCCCTAACCGTGTTTAAGAAATGTTTTGTAATAACAAGAATTCTATAAAAAAAAATATCGGTTCGGTTCACAGCTAGAATCGAGAATTTGTCCGATTATTGCCAATTTCAAATTTTAAGAACAGACCTGGTCAATTCAGTCTAGTCCAATTTGAATGCTCACCCCTAATGCGTTGCAGCCAAAAATTGGACTTAGTGAAAAAATGAGAACTGTGTTCTTAGCAGTTCCCGTTGAGAACTGCTGTGATTAGGGTTTAGTTTGCAATATCGTCCTAAATATTGGTTTTACAACTTTTTCCATTCGTTTTCTTTTTGCATGATGGACGGAACAATGAAATTTAGCTTTCCTCTTCCCAAATTCTTCCCCGATTCACTCTACATTCTTTTGTCTCTCCATTATAGATTCTCCATCGTCTTTCCCTTCTTTGAATTATCCACTTCCGTCTTGCACCAATAATATTAAGTACCAAATACCACATTTAGAACCACAGTTAAAATTCTTACCCTTTCCCAACAAAAAAGTTAATTCGGTTTTGTATTGCGTTTTGGTATAAAATTTTGATGGTTACGATATAGAATTGAAGTAATATTGCAACCTGAAATTTAAGCATTGATTTTGCTTGATATATAAACATGTTTATACAAGAACTCAACATCTCAATAAACTTCACTTTCTTATATGTGTATATATGCAGAACGAGCTGTAGATTCATCCACTCTTACCATAATAACCATTCTAAATTGTTCCTAGTGCCGCCATTATCGAAACCACTACCTCCACCTTCCTCGCTCGAGCCATCATCTCTACCATCTTGAGCTCACACCACTTTCCAACAAACCTAGAACAGCGATCAACATGTCCGCTGCACCATTTTACTATCACCACCATTATCATAAGACCCATCAGAACATCCCGACCGTTGCCACCGCCGTCGACATTAGTATCGCTGCTATTGTCCATTTCCACTGGTTCTGTCATCTTTCTTTTTCTTTCCGATGTTTGTTAGGTCGATGTGGCGTATACTTATCACCACTTCAGAACAGCGATGGCCCTAAAGGGATAAACAGTGCTACTTAGCGACAAGGCATTGACCGGAAGCTGATCAGAGTTTGCGCAAGACTGAGATATTGAAGCTGAGTCATTAAAGTTCTACGCTTGGTCAAAAAGTACATTGACTAGGGCATAATTCACCGTTCCCCATTATTCATATCGAAAAGCAACGTTATGTAGCCGTCCAATTGACTCCTCAGCTAAATGCCCGAGCAAATAATCAATGAAGTTCCACAATGAAACCTGATCTTCCCCTTTTCTCTCCCTTCATTTTCTCCCACTTTTTGCTTTCGGGTTTCTTTCTTCAGCTCCTTTCTTTGGGAGCGAAATCGAGAATCAAGAAAACCCATCATTCCGAGATTCATGAAGTCAAATCCGCAACAATATTCGCGCACAGAGAGAAAAGAGACATGAATGATGAGGGTAAAATTAATTAGGGGAGAGCTCATGCCAGACAAGAAAAGAGAAGAAAAAGGTCGAAGGAAGACAAGGTCGCTATCTTTTTGTCGACCTTCAGAGGAATTCTTGTCGATGAGTGACTGTCATTCCTATGTGCTCCATCTCTCTCCTCTCTCTTCCCCCAAAAAAGTGGCAATTGCAGCAAAATATTCTCTTCATGTGCTTTGATGGTCATTCATGGGCTTTGTCTACTACTAATAGCAATGACTTGCAAAACAAATCATCCTCAAAAGAGACGATAATGATGATGATGGAAGATCGTCGTTCTTCTTGTGAAAAAGCGTCTCATGCCCGTTCTTCTTTGGATCTTAGTACTTGAGGCGCGCGTTTGGTAACGATTACATTAGGGGGCGATTCTTAGAAATGATTATTTTTGATTACATTCCGAAACCGATTATGAGTAAAAAACGCGTTTGGTGCTTGTTCAAATTTTTGATTTTGGAATAGAATTGCGTTTGATACCGTGCTAATTGATTCGTTTCAAATTAATTTCTTTTATTTTTAAATATTTTTTTTTACTTTTTCCTTTTTTCCTTTTTTTTTCCTTTTTTTTTTTTTTTTTTTTCTTTTATTTTTTGCTCTTTTCTCCTATTCTTCTTCTTCTTCATTTGGCGGTCGCCGGACCGGCGCCCGGCCAGAGCGAGGGCCGGCGACGCTCACCGGAGCGTCGCGGCCCTCTGGCGAGGTCGCCCCTCGTCGGCCGAGCCTCGAGCCTCGCCCGGCTCGCCCAACCCCGCCGAGGCTCGGCCTCGCCGGTGGCCGGGCTTGCCTCCGGCGAGCTCGCCGGACCTCGCCCGGCCGGCCGCTAGCCTCCGGCGAGCTCGCCGGACGGGCGGACGGCGACCGGCGGCGGCGGCGGCGGGCGGCCGGCGGTGGTGGCGGGCGGCGGGTGGTGGTGGATGGCAATCGCGCGATGTCGGAAGGGAAGAAGGAGACTTTTCTTGTTTTGATTCTTGTTTTGATTCTTGGACGGAGAATCACATTTTTTTTATTCTCAATTCTCATCCCAACTGTTCAGGGAAACAAAAATTTTACCAAACGCGATTCGTCCCAAACGGCGATTCGGGAACAAAAAATCGGGGAATCGAGTCTTGTTTAAGACGTTACCAAACAGCCCCCAAGAGTAAGTTGTCCATGTCAATATGGATGTGGGCTAGTTATTGTCATGGTGGTCATTATCCACAAACATAGGGCCAATTGCCCATGAGCTACAAAAGTAATCACTCAAACTCCTATCGATGAGGTCACTCGATTTTAATGATAGGGTTAGTTTGGGTTACTAGAGTCATTTTTTGTTAGATAAAATCTTATTTTTAATCGTTCTAATTTATGGGGCTTTTTCAATCAAGTCCTTAATTTGTTCAATTATCCATAAATTCTTGAACTTGCATAAATTTTCTAATCAAATTCCATCTAGCAACAATTCCGACCGATTCAATTTGTTGTCGCCGTTGAACTGTGTTGGATTATGATGTAGAAAAAAATTTGCCATCTTGGTCAAGCAACTAATGTAATTTCGGCACGATTGGGAGTAGGGGTGAGCATATCGGATCCCTAGGACTAGGAACCGCTCGAATCAGATCGAAGCGGGGCGCCGGTTTGGTGCAGTTCCTAGGAGCATTGGTCTATAAAAATGGAACTAGTATTTTCGGTTCGATTCCTAGTTCGCCGGGGGGGACCGGACCGGTCCGGATTGACTCTTTTTTTTTTTTTTTAAATATGTTTTAATTTCTTAAAAATAAAAATAAACCCTAAAATTGTAATAACCGTAGTATTTTTTTAATTTTTAATTTTTTTTTTTGCTAAGTGGTTGGTTCCATCGGACTAGACCAGGACCAGTCCGTCCGGTCTAGTTTTCGCTCCTAGGACCGTCCGGTCCAGGTTCCCAATCCTAATAATGGGAGCCGGTCCTCCCGCTCCTATTTCCATTTCTTAAGTGGAATTGGATCGGACCGGGAATCGATCACTCCTAATGGGAGGCAGTTAACTTGAATTGATTGGCATTGGGTCGGGAGACTAAAAAGTAGAATTTACTTATTTTGTCAAAATTTGTAAACGGGGACATGAGAGTAGTTGACGGTAGTTAAAGCACATTTTTAACGAGTCAAGTGAAATCCACTGTCGGACCATCTTTAGTAAAGTGATAAGCAACCCCAAATAAATCATAACTATGATGACTTGATTAAACAATTTTGAAAAGACAGTGGCTAAATAAAAATGGTTAATACAATGAAAAATCCTACCTATCACAATTACCTCACAAAAAATCTCAATCTAATATGCTTATGACAAATTTATCATCCGTTAGCTTCGATTAAATTTTACTATCAAATTATTGAATTAGATGACATGTGGTAGTTGACGAGTATACCAATTGGGGTTTTACTTTCCGTTTATCACAAGTATATTGGTTTATAAATTTTTGTGGTATAAATCCAATTTAACATAAACAAACGGAGGATAAATTTGTTACAAATTTACTTGTTTGGGGTTTTTGGTGATTAAAAAATTAGTTTGGAGTAAATTTATTACAAGTGTATTAGTTTGGAATCTTTGGTGGTTAAAAGTTAATTTAAGGTAAATTTATCATAAGTAAATTTAGGTTTTTCATGATATTAACCCAATTGAAAAATAATGGAGAAGTTTAATGACTGCGAAACTAATTTATCCGAACATATATCTTCTGTTGGGCTTGGTTACGGTTTTGCACTGACCAATGCCCACAACTGGTCCCAAAGATACGTTGCGTTTGAGGCAATTCTTGTCATGGGCCAAATTCAAGGCCTTGGGTCAACTACCAATTTAAACAAGCAAACCCTAGTTCTTGGTAAGAGGGCGAGACGCTGAATCAAAGAATTTGAGGAGTTGGATTCTCCTTGCTTGACGATGTTAACGTGAATATTACATTGAGAAACAACATGAACATCGCCAATTGCTTCGAGTACAAAATGGAAGTTTTAGTTTTCTTGACTTATGCCGCAACAAACCAAGGATAGTTTCGGAGGATATACCCAAATTGAAATACTATAACCTAACTTGTTGAGGAATTAAGGAAAAATACCAAAAAAGTCCTAAACCTATTGTATTGGTACTAATTTGATCCCAAACCTTTCAATTGAACTAATTTAGTCTTAAATCTTTTATATTAATACCAATTCAATTATAAACCTTTCAATTAGACCAATTTAGTCTTAAATCTCTTCATATTAGTATTAATTTAGTTCGTCTGCCAATTTTAACCCGCCGGTCTTTGACGTGACAATTTTTAAATTATTTTTTTGAATATTTTTATTTTTATTTTTTTCCTTTTCTTTTCCTTTTTCTTCCTCTTTGGACTTTCTTACAGTGGCCGGTGAGCCTTTGGCGATGCTCGCCAGCCATTAGGCGAGGGCCACAAAGCCCTCATCAGCTGTTGAAGAGGGTTGCGACTCTCACTTGGCCTCGCCTAGGGCCGCGGGCGAAGGCGGCGAACGCCTGGCCTCGCCCAAGGCTGCGGATGAAGGTGGCCTCGCCCGTAGTAAGGTCGGGCAAAGGCCGCCATGGCCTTGCCGAGTCACGGGCGAGGCCGGGCTAGGGCCACGAGCCTCGCTGGCAGCCAACGAGCCTCATCGGAGGCTCGTCGGCCACTGTGAGAAAGTCCAAGGAGGAAGAAGAAGAATGAAAAGAAAGGAAAAGGAAAAGGAAAAGAAAAAAAAAGGAAAAGAAAAGAAAAGAAAAAATTAATAAAAAAAAAAAAATTATTTAAAAATTGTTACGTTAACGTCGGCCATCGGCTGGTATTCACGTTAGCACCAGTAAGCCAAATTGGTCAGACAAATTAAATTGATACTAATGTGAAAATATTTAGGACTAAATTAGTCAAATTAAAATGTTTATGATTGAATTGGTACCAATGTAAAATGTTTATGATTAAATTGGTCCAATTGAAAGATTTATGATTAAATTAGTATAAATGCAATAGATTTAGTACTTTTTTTATACTTTTCTCAAAGAATCATGCAAAGTACACTTCTCAATCTCACCATGTATAAATCAGCGGATGGACATCATCTCCTTTTGAAATTGCATCGACGTTCATCCCATTTTCAAATGATGTAAAAGCTGCATGACAGCTTTTCATGGTTGGTCGTTTCATCCCACCTAGGTTCAACCATCTGCTCGCCAGTTTAGCTATGAGGATGACATCTTCTTCAAGAATTTTTGTCTACCTAGACATGACAATGATAACAGCTGCTTAATACTTTAACATGGCATTTTCTAAAACTAAAAAGGACATTGTATATAATCAAGAATTTTTGTCTCTTGATAATGTGGGAACAAAGATGTGACATCCTAAAATTTTTAATTCTGCTTTCAATTAAATTAATCGGGCATTTCATTGACACGCCTATAATGCTGTTCTCAGAGCTGATCACTCTTGAGATAACTAGATTAACCGAAGAAGTCATTAAAGGATTTTAATGCAATAGACTTGGGAATTTGATTAGGAATCAGCTACTCGACCGTGCTCATCTGCAAAGATCATTACGGCACAGTTAAAAGTCGATTAGAGATCAGAGATAGGTCGGTTCAACAGAGATGTGTGGCTAAACGTGGGTGATTCTACCCAATTATAAAATTCTCGTTGATCGGCATTAGATTGATTTTCTATCGTTTTGGTACCCTGTGTCCGTATTTGAAATATCGAGATTTTCATAACAACTGAGAGTCGCTAATGTGTCGAAGAGGTTCATTGTGGCTCAAAGAAATTCGACCACGAGTCATTTGCACTAAAAATTTCTGAAAGTTACTCGGTAACTTATGTCACGCTAAAATCGCGCCGGATTGAAATTAACCGTGAATTTGAATCCGATTTCAGAAATTGAAAGTTCTTTCATGTCACAAGTCATTTTAGAAACGTCGACTCAGTTTCCGAAAATTTTTCTGCAAATCGAGATTTTGGCGGAAAAAGTCGATATATCAGAGGACCGTTTTTTATTGTGAAATTGGGATGCAAGTAGGTTCTATTGGCAAGGAAAAATGCCAATTTGATCGATAAAGCCAAATTGGATTAATTCAAGGAAGAATTGGATGGAATTGAAGTGTAACATGTGCAAATTCATGTGCCCCATGGTCTATGACTTTTTGGACCATTTCCTTAGTTTGTTGTGGAAGTTTGAAGGCTGCAATTTGCTGAGGAAACCAGCTAGATGGGGTAGGACCAAGGTCAAGGGGACAAGGTGATAGAAGAGAGGCCAAGAGGGACCCTCCACCATCCAAAGCTGTCCCCCTCCCTCTCTCCTTGCTGCCGTTGACGCCTCCCCTCCATTGCAGCTCCTTGAAGACTTCCAAAAACTCATAGAAGAACCAGAACCACGGATCGGTCGAAGCCGTCGCCAGCCTGTTGGACCACCAGCACACCATCGTTGCGTCGCCCAAGCCCGCACGTCCGCCAGCCGCTGCTTGCTCGCAACTGCGCCCAACTGGCTACCGTTCCGAGTCGTCCTGCCATCCAGCCGTTGGTCTGGCCTCCGTGCGTTCGGCCTTTGTGGTGGTCGCCTGAGCCGCCGTGAGCCACCGCTTGCCGCTGTGAAGCCCCGCCGAGCACCCCTGTAGCCTCCGCCGGTCCTTGCTCGCCCAATCAGCCACCGTCCAGCCTTGTTTAGCCAAGAACAGAAGCCGAGTAGAGTGGGTATTTCCAGCACTATTTGGCCCGTTTTTGGTGCCCTTCTAGACCTCGAAAGGCGCACCCACTTTGGAGTTTGTCGATCCTCTTTGCATCCCTATTGTTATGGTCCGAGCGGATCGTTAATCAAGTGAGTTTACTCATTAATCTCTGCTTAGTAAGTTAATGACATTTAATGGTTGATCAGTTTGAGTTAAGTATGTATTAGGTGGATAGTTTGAATAGATTAGCAATTTAATTAATCGTTATTGCATGTTAAGTGGTTAGAGTAGTGTAATTAGAGCCTAGATAAGCTCTAGTATTTATCTAGAGTGGTTCAAAAATTTTCCGGGCCCGTCTTGGCTTTTAATTAGGCTTTTCTGGCCTAAGTTGCTACTTTTGGTATTTAATAATTAATTTCCGTAATTATTTAATTATTTAATTATTTTCCGAAAATTAGACCGGAATAGTCAGTGACCGGAATTTTGTGCTGATTGAAATGGTGTGGTTGGATTATTTAATTGACTGTTATTTTATGCAAATTGAGTGTGATTTGTAATTTTGGGAATTTATTCCAAAATTTAATAATTTCAGTAATTAATTAAAAAATCACCGGGCGTCAGTTTACAATGCCAAAAATGAGTTTGTGGACTATTGAAATTAGTGAGATTTTAAAAGTCGAAAATATTGTATTTTGGTTAAGGCCGACCGTGTACCCACACATGATTATTTTTATCGGGTATGATAAAAATGATGAAATGGTTAGATGATCAGGATGGTATACTATATCAGCTTGTGGACTCGATATGTCAGCTTAGAGTGAGCAGTATACCGGTATACTATATCAGCCTGCGGGCCTCGATATGTTAGCTTAGTGCGAGCAGTATATCTTAGCAGCTTCTAGTGAGCATTATTAGTATACTATATCTGCCTGCTTGCATCGATATATCAGCTTAGTGCGAGTAGTATACTATTTATTAGCTTAGTGCGAGCTATACTATCTATTATTAGCTTAGAGTGAGCAGTCCTGATTTAATCGCACTATATAGATGTATTAATTGAGATGACCGGGGGATGATCTTGATGACATGGAATCGATAGAGTCGATTGATCGATGATTCGATTTGATTGGTTGAAATGATTGGATGGTTATTTGAATTGTATTAACATGTAGAAAGGAACTGAGGCAAAGGTAAGTCCTCTGACTCGTGCTTGTGATTAGGCAGCTCTCAAAACGTATTTCTTCCTAGTCGGGTCTTGGGGGGTGAACTTACTGAGACGTCGTCTCACCCCGTTGTGGGATAACATTTTCAGGCCCATAGATGGCAGCTCCTCTCGAGCATTTTGGACAGCCAAAGAAGGTTACAGAGCAGAAGTGCTTCATCCCTCTTTATGGAGACCCAAGGGGATGGGTAAGAGTCGGTGAAATCCATAGTCTGGGTCGATGTGGGTCTACCTAAAAAGGTGCCCCATCAACACAGATCATGGTATTGCCAAGAGTGGAATGGCCAGAGAGAAGGGCCCATACCGGAGTCCGAGGTTCCTTTTTATGTGCTGGAGGTCGCTGTTGGGAAAGGCACGGCCGACCCACCTTTGTGGTTCATTAGTGGATGTAGAATCGGACATGTTAGAACCAGAGTCCACAGTGTACTTAGCTGAAGGCTCAATGAGGATGAGGATGAGGATGAGGATGAGGATGAAGATGAAGATTTGTAGTTCTTTGAGCCCCCTTGTTTTGTAGACCTTGCATATATATATATCAGCTTGTATTATATATGACTGATTATGATATGTATATAAGTGTGTTGTTGGTTTTCAAAATTATGGCCCTACTTTCCTATCCCATCTTATTGTTGTTTGGGGATTATTTATCTGCTTCCGCATATGCATTAAAATGAATGGGTCGGCAATGCGTCCTGAAACGTCGTTATTTAATCGATCGTAGAGGATGTGCATGCGCTCGGAGGATCAGGGATAACAACAGAAGTCTTTAATTGCCTTTTGTTTTATTAAACAATTGTTTCGTTACAGGCATGGCAAAGGGAATACTTTGACAAGAGCATAAATATGCTCAGATGACTCAACCCTATCCCGAATTTCATGCTCTCAAAGTAATATCTCATGTTTTCACATGAGAGATGACATATAAATAAAAGGAAGAAAAAGAGAGTACGTCCTGACTGAGTGATTGTGACATATGGGTGCAAAATCACACATGTAGAATTGACCCCATCGAAAGACCTATATAAAAAACTTATAATAACTGAAGTCACTTGATTGGAAAGGTTAATATTGAGTAATTACTTATAAATGTGATGTCAAGTCCTGTTATATCCTAGTGTATTTTGCCCTTCGAAGCGTCTTACCGTATTCTAGGGATCTTTAAACCCATATTCGAGTATTTATTGTTTGGGTTGAATTTAATTCCAAACGAAGAGATTGCACATAAAATATGCTGAGGTCAATGTCTTGCTCTCGATTTAATATCGGATAATAGAAAACAACAGCAAGAAAAGCGTGGTGAAGTGATTGGGATAGACGTCGAAAGACGAAATCTAGTCACTCTGGTGAAGTTCCATGGTATTTGCAAAGTAAATGTCTGCGAAATAGGCCGATGACAAGCTTGTGGTACAGAGCTCCTCCTGCATCTAACTACAAAAAGCATCAACGTGATCATGCTAAAGAGAATGCCGTCTCATGGCGATGGACGAAAAAATTGAGAACCTAGCTTTAAGGAAAAAAATGTCACATGCGCTCACGGAAGTTTTGCGAGCTTCAAGCTAATCATATTAGCTGCAGTTGAGAGGATGAAGAAATTTATTCCTCCATGCCAAATCGCCAAGAAAGGCGGTCCATGGCTGCGTGTGCTGGTAGCATTACATTACAGATACACGAAATGCCTAAACGATAAGTAAGCAAATCCTCCATGGGATGACTTGTCATATAATTCAGAATAAAAGGGAAGAAGAAATATAAAAAAGAAAAGGTCCAAGCAGTCATTGGGAATTTCGCCACTGCGCAAGATGATGATGATCAACGAAAGCTGAAGGGCTTGAATGCAACTTCTTTTGCATGAGACGAGTCGATTTCTCATCTAATTGGTTTCCAGCAACTGTAAAACATAGTTAGAATTCAGTATTCGAGAGAATCAGGGGCAACGCATAAAGGACTTGGTTCATGATACAAAGTGGCACAAAGATGCATTTGGATAGTTTTTGAAGAATGCATATTGAGCTCCATGATTAGATAAAATGTTCGATCTGTTAAATTGTAAAAATGTAAGGAAATGATGAGAAGGCAGCTGTTGTAGTATCCATGAAAAGATTTCCCTTTTCCCCTCCTTTTTGGAGGCTTGGTCACTGATTATAGAGTTGCGACCAACCCTCGAGCTCTGTTGGCAAAATAGGAAAGTTACAGGAATTTTAAGCTGGAGTGAAATGGGGCTGGCATTTGGTGGACTCAACATGTTAGGAATGGAGAAACTAGACAGAACAAAAAGATTCTAGTAATTTGAAGGGCTTGATGACAATTTCTGCGGTCACCCTCTTGTTGCCCTTCATAGTCCACAATAGCATCTGGAATTATTTCTCAACTGTGGTTTTATTTGGGAGACTTGAATGTGATTAAACTAAGGAAAACTCTTCGGATGTGGAATAATTTCTACCATAACACCTGTTATTAGAAAAAGCATTTACCTAACTTAATGAATTTCGTGTGGACGGTTTCATGTTGATAAGTTTTGAATGGTGGTATTAAGGTCGCCCTCCCAATGGCCTTTGTCATCCTCTTGAGAGAGGAGTACTTTATCTAGTTTTGGCGTCTTCAAGGCACCCTTACAGAATATATTCATCTTGGGGCACTGCTTCACAATAATACACACCAATGATGGGAACCTGAAGGCGCAATTTGTCGGGGAGAAGCTCTCAAGGCTTGGTAAATCATCAAGTGCCAACATTTGCAGCTTGGGGAAGGAGATCTCCTCTGCTCTTTTTCCATCATTTGTCACCACATCTTCCATTGAACCACAGTTTACCAGGATTAGCCGACTAAGGCGTACCAGACTTTTCACTGCTGAGCAAGTCCCCATATGAACTAGACCAGCACAATCCTCTACTTGTAATTCCGTCAAGCTTCGGAATGAACTCGGAGATGGAAATATGTTTGATAAACTAGGGCACCGCCAAATGAACAAACGTTCAATTTGTTTGAGAATTTTAGCCATCAAGGATCCATCTTTCCAAACTCGTCTTAGGTTACATAGGTTATTCAGCCGAATTCGCTTCAGATTTCCAAGTGCCTTCAGACTCGCTCCACTATGTCCAAACACATCTTCTGGAAATATCTCCTCAAAGGAACTACAGACTATAGAAAGCACTTCCAAATTTGGGAATCTTTGGAGAAGGAAGTTGGAAGGAAATGCAATATTTTCATCATGGTAGCATCCCAAAATCAACTCTCGGAGTTTGCCAAAGATATAATGCTGTGGCATCATCGCAACATCCTCCCTTGCTAATCTCAATTCTTCCAATTGTGGAGTGACCTGTGGGAATTTGTTTGATTATGCCACGAAAAGTCCATATCTAGCAAGCATTGATGACCATTATAGAAAGGGATGTTTGTTGTTATTGGTGTGCTCAATTCAATCAAAACATGTTCAGCAAATTGGATAAAGAAAGTTATTAGTCAACAAAAAAAAAAGAAATCGATACTTCAATTATTTCAATTGTCAACTAATAATATCCAAGCAGCAAAATAAATAGATATCTGCCATTAGACACTCCGCTAGCATAATGGACTAGATAAGATGAGAACGGATCATCAGAAGCACGATTACATATGCAAGTTAATCCAATAAAAAGTATTTATTTTCAACGTAACAACTGGGATCACCATAATATATTACAAAGAAAATGAGCTCGAAAATTTTTAAATATGATCCATCTTTATATTTGTGAGCAATTTTAAGTGTGGTTAGGTGATTATTTATAAGCAAGAAATGTCTGGCAATTTCAATTTCAACCGAAATAACAAGAAGCGAGAAATTTGCACATAAGCCGATGAAGACAAAGGTAGAGATCGATAATTAAGAATCTTACCTTTTCAAAAGGAAAGAGTGCAGGTCGGTTCATGTTGGAAACAATACCTTGGTAGCTCTGGATTTCACAAGCAAATGTGAATGAACTCATTTTGTTGCAGTGTCTCACTTGCAATTTCTTCAAGAGTGGCCAATGTGAAGTGTGAGTATTCTTTAAGAAGCTCCTCAGCTCTGGTAACTCATCCATTGTGAGGTTGGTCAATCGTGGAAAGAAGAGATCACTCGTGCTCGTCCCTTCTCGTCTGTCTTCCTCCTTTATAATTTCCTCCACCCCGCAATCACATACTATAAGTTCTTCAAGCTGTGCCATACTCTTTGCCACCGAACTTGGAAATAAACTTTGGAGACTCTCACACTTGTCAACATGCAAGCATCGTAAGCATCCAAATGTAATAGTCCCACGAGGATGTCCACTCCACACATGCTTTATTTTTGGAAGTCGTTCTAAATTTAATTCTCTTAATTGAAAAGTGCTTACAAGATGATATTCGTTCATATTTAAATCTTGGATGTGAAATACCACTTCTAAAGAACCACATCCGGTCACAACTAACTTCTCTAGGTTTCCAAATCCTGCTAGAATAGTTTCGGATGAAAATATGGATGAAAGTTTCTCACAATGCTCCACTATTAGGGTCTTGAGTTTGCTAAAAGCATTTGAAGCAAGCTCATCAAGCCATATCTTCTCCATGTTATCCATACGCAAGATCTTCATCATCTCTATATTAGGAAACTCAACCTGTTATTTTTCATTTAAATTCATTAACGCCAATTCTTTCTCCCCCTCAGAAAAGTAAGAACTTTAGTTTCAGAGATAAGGAAAATCACGGAATAAAGATTATTGATAGAATGGAAAGAAAAGAAGACTAGATGCATGTTATTTTTTTTAAGCGTATCCCAACCACTAAAATCCATTCAGGTGAAAGCATTGATTAATAAGTTTGTCTATCTGGCTTTTTGCTTCCTCGCCTGAATTGGCATTTCTCTCTCTCTCTCTCTCTCTCTCTCTCTCTCTCTCTATAGTTTTTTCCCTCCTTTCTTGCTATATGATTTCCCTTTAATTTTTATGATCATAAACCTACTTTGCTATGCACTCTCATTCTATAATATTGTTGCTGACATATGTATCATAGACCTTGTAAAAGGCTCTTCAAACTTTTGGAGGTACCGAAGGACACCGTCACTAAATAATAGGTTCCCCGTCAGTGCAATTAAGTTATTTGCCCATAATGCATGTAGCTGCAACTCCCTTGCCTTGCGTAGATAATATTGGTTCATAGGGAGCCATGAATACAAATTTGCTGAGTCCATCATTCCATTTAAGTACTTGTAGGTTTAGTCATAAGTGGGAAATAAATGTGCATTGAAAATCCTACATCCCTATCAAATGTAGTTAAGTCCTAAACCTTACAATTGGTTCACTCAAGTTCCAAACCTTTTTGAAAAAGCAGAGTCAAGTTGTTTTAGTGTACAATACCTTCGATTGTTTAAGTGGCAACCTTAAATTGCCTTTGTTTGTATAAATTTGGGACTTAATCACGCCACCTAAGAGGTTTGAAATTTCATTACATTTTTTTAATAAAGATTTAGGACTTTATTGCACCAATTGAAAACTTATGACTCGATTGCATCTCGTAGATAAGTTTTGAGACTACTGCAATAATTTTCCTGACATAATTTTAATAGCTGATCTTAGGATAATGACGGGAGTTCCTTAATCTTACAGTGAATAAGATTTGGATTTTAGCCAAGCTCTTTAGGATCGTCTAGGCTCAAGATTAGTTAAACAAGATGAAAGGAGCTTAGCCTCTTCGTAATGTTTTTACTTTAATTACAGTATTAGTCTAAAATTTGAAATTGAAAGAAAAACACATTTAAGTTTTAGAGACTTACGAAAAAGTATTGACATCTGTCTATATTAAAAAAAGGTAGCTTTAAGATTTTTCTTATAAAATCAAAGACAAAGATTTGTAAAATAAAATGATAATTTAGCAGAAGTCTAACCCAAAGACAAAGATTATGAGGGACGAAAAACTAGATATGCCACTAAAGAAAAATGAGTTCAAACCTTTTTGACCAGTAAAAACGGTTGCTGCATGGGAATGTTGTCCTTTAATTTCTTAACACTGACATCCCCTACAATCACCTCCACAGCTTTACAGTCTTCAAAAGTAAACTCTTTCAAGGTGGGAAACTCATATAGACAGCTTCCTGAGCCGAAACTAATCAAGCTCTTAAGGGAACTAAGCTTCAATGTACGTAAATGAGAGAACCTTACGGCCCTCAACTTTTGCTCTTCACCTTCTTCCACGGCAATTACTTCCTGCATGTTATCGCAATCAGAAACATCTAGGATCTCAAGTTTTCCAAGTGTCCTGGCTGTGTCATTTGTGAAGAGATATCTCAAATCGTGGCAAGTGCGCAAGCTAACACTAGTCAGACTGGGAAGACCCAACGTCGCTTTGGTGCTACTTGTCACCAGTGTATTCAGCCTTGGTAGGTGCCACAACTTTAGTTCTGTTACCAAGAGAGCCAGACCTTTTTGCCTTTTCTTAGGATTGATAGCAACATGTTCCACTAATGCTTCCAAAGAGGCACTCTTGACCACCTCAATCATTTTTAGGCTCTTGAACCTCTCTATCAAAGTTGATGGAAAAATATGAGATAGATTTTCACAATCTTTGATCGTGATGGATGCTAGTCTGTTGAATGATTCTTCAGGGAAATCATTATGCCATATCCTCCTCAACCCGCACAAGGACAAAAGCGTCAACTCCTCCAAGCTCGGAAAGAAAACCTGTATGCGAGGACTATATGTTAGTTTCTCAACTATGAACTCCTAGAAATCCTAATTTAGATGCTCGAATATGTTAATGTTTTCTCAAGAATTAAGATGGTTTCCCAAGTCTACCATTGTCATAGAAAAACAACATATGCATGGATTTCTCAAGAGGCTTTATGGGACATGCTAACAGTTAAGAGTTTTCAACTGCTTCATTGGCAATAAGACGATAGTTACCAAGAACAATTTCTATAAAAACGTAAAATAGAAAATTTCAGAGATATGTACGCACATTTTGATTGAAGAAGACTGGCAAGGACAAGCCCGAATTGATACAACCATATGCTTGTTGTAAACTTGTATCAGCTGTCACCGACTGTTGCTTTCCTTTGAATGAAGAGAATGTCATCATTTTGGGACATCTAGATATTCTCAGTTTTGTTAAGGATGGACATTGAATACTATACTTTCCAGAAAAGAAGGTCTTGAGATTTGGCAATTCCTCAAGAGATAAGGAGGTTAATAGAGGGAACTCTATAGTGTTGGCGGTCGCAACTTCTTCCGATTCTTCTTCTTTCACATCCATAACTTCCTCCATCAATTTACAACTTCCTATTTCTATTTCTTTTATTTGCCTGAGTGCTTTAGCCATGGAAGAACAAAAAAGAAACCTTAGGTTCTCACAATTTTGCACCTTCAATGCCCTTAAGTTTCGAAAACACAATGCGTTTCTAGGATTCTTGCTCCATATGCGTCTCAAACTTGGTAAGTCATTCAAAGTTAATTTGGTCAATCGCGATAGAATCTCGACATCCCCACTGGCTACCAGTCCTTCAAGGTCAAATATTTCTTGTATTAATTGACATCTTTCAATGGTTATGGCTTCCAAATTTTGTAGCTTTATTAGCAAACTTGATGGGATGATGCTTAAGAGGAACATGCAATCCTCTACTTTCAGAAATTTTAGGTTGCTCATATCTGAGGGTAACTGAGAGTTCCATATCTCTTTCAACTGGGGAAGTTCAGATAGTGTTAAGGACTCCAACCGAGGCGTTGAAACCTTTGAAAGCAAGAAGAACAATGTTATGAAGGCATACGCATCGAATGTTTTCGTAGCCGCAAGGCGTGGGTGACCCCACATAATCTCAAAACAATGCTTGTAACTAAAAATCATGAACAGACGTTGCGTGGAAAAAAATAAAAAGCCACCTTATCTCATAAAATAGACTCGATGGAAGAAAAATTGGAGTAGTGATTTTTTAATTTAAACCTTATTCTTCTTTATCAACTGTACACTTACTCATCATTTATCTATTATGCATTTGGACTCAATTAAATATGTGATTGTAAGAGAAAATTTATAACCCCTAAATTATTGAGGTTATTTAATTTAACCTCACTTTTTGTGCCACGAGCCTAATTTTTACAAGTTCATGGCATCAATTAAGATTTTTGGTCATTGAATGTGGTCATATTTAATAAATAAAACGACACTGCAAAAAGACAGTCTCAATTATTTTCTATCAAATAATCATAAACTAAACTGACAAATAGATAAAACTATACTTCTAGTTGATTTGCACGTATAATTTCTTTTTGGCATTTTTTTTCCCAAAGCATTTAAAAAAAAATTCCTTTCATCGGAAAATTGAAAGTAATATATTTTATTTATAAAATTATGAGATAGACTAAAGTAGTTAGAAGATTTTCTTATTATTATTATTTTTTTTGGGTCGGAGTAGTTAGAACATTTTGTTGTCCTCATGCATAATACGGGCTTAAGTTTAGTATGGATGTAATGTGGAATTGATGCCGGCCAAAAGTATTGGAAAATGGATTCATGACTATCTAAGGATCGCGATATGGACATCAAAGCCAATTTCAGCAAAGGATTTAACTCATATACAAAAGATCAAGATAATCTTTCTTTATCATAAAAAAAAGTTGATTTATATGGAAAGTTTTAGTCATGTAACCAAGAAAAAGAATTACTTAATTTAAGCTCTATTTGATTCATAGAAAATAAATGAATTGAAAAATATTTTCCAAAAAAATTTGTTTGTATTATAAAAATAAATGAGCAAAAAGTATTTTCACTATCAACGATAATGTTTAGACATATAATATTATCAATGATGAAAGCTTTTTTCATTAACTAATTGTTTTGCTCGATGCTAGCAATCATATTTAGGAAATTTTTTTCCAAATCATTATGGTTTGGGTCACATCATAAACATAATGAAGTTGTTAAATCCCAGTAACAGTGCACAAATGAATGCTAGACGTGTATCTAATTGATACTTTCAAGCAATAAGTTACACAAAGAAATTTAAACGTGTGCAGCGCACATAAATTTTACTAGTTTACATAACAGGTCCATAGTTTACAAAATTGAACAAAAAATTTACTATCCCACTATCTCATTAATATACCGAGATCAGCAAACAAATTGGCCATCGAATGTTATAGTGGATTTTTCATTTCGTAGTCACATAATAGTTCCATCAATTGACATTTGTATAAAATATTCATATAATGGAACTTTTTGTAGAACCACATTTCGATAAAGATCCATCCACCTATCGCAACTTTTTCCATTTTAAAAAAAGAAGCAACTTAATCGTCTCAATTACTCTATTATTGATGTACGTGAGATAGAAATCGGACAATTAATTTTTATATTATATCAATCTAGATATTATTTGAGATATAGTCTATATGTTAAATTCAACTGTTGAAATTTTTTTGTAATTTTTTATTTTTACTTTAATCAAGAGGATATAA
This sequence comes from Eucalyptus tenuipes, assembly GCA_014182365.1. NCBI lineage: Eukaryota > Viridiplantae > Streptophyta > Magnoliopsida > Myrtales > Myrtaceae > Eucalyptus > Eucalyptus tenuipes. The sequence goes on along the minus strand of CM024538.1, from coordinate 20,345,112 downwards.
TATAATTCTACATAGGTCATACAAAATATATGGGTAGTATATACTTTCTACAAGTTTTGAATGTATCCATAAATGTATGCAAATACATGAATAATTTTACTATTAAGAAATGATAGACTTTATAGACTTTAGATTATTTGAAAAATCCACATATCGTATGGTGCTTCTTTAACTATGTTGATAACATAACACAAATCAAGTGAGATGTGATTAACTAATATATAAATGTTTTTATTCATTCACATACATAGCAATTCCATCTTGAGAAATTAAATTATTATTTGTCTTATTTATTCAAGAAAACAAAAGCTCAAAAAAATTATTTATCCAATTTTTCTAAGTGCTATAATCCTATATATAAAGTCCATGCATGAAATTTCATTTATTTCAAAATGGGTGCTCATCATTGGTGCTCATCATTTAGTTTCACATATATAAAATAATTCGATATAACTCTAGAGTCAATACTTTGATGTGTTTAAAAAAATAAATACTTATGTAATCACATTCGAACAAAATTAACACTTTTCAACACAAAGTACTAAACGATCCAAATATTATTGAAATTTTGTGTCATTGTGTTGAGATTTTCTTATACGGCGAACTATACTAAAATTTAGTGTCCTTTGGTTGATAAATGCATATTACTTTGTAAAATTACGCAATAACTCTTTTACACTATATCTCCAAAGTAAATAATTTAACAAGTAAATTCTTTTTTTCAAGAAAAAAATTCACACTATGTCTGGGACTTCAACTAATGCTTTTGAAAGGTAAGGAAAAAAAATTGAAAAAGGCTATAAAAGTCGGAAACTTCATTGATGTTATTCATTTGTCTTTGCTTAGATTTAATTATCGTTGGTTTCTTTAATTGAGTAATAAGCTAACCCAACCAATATTATTTCCATGACTAATATATTCAAATGAAGGTAATATCCATGTTTATAACTCAATTAGGATGGTTCGGGTGAAGAAAACCATGATCATCATTGAAAGCATGAACTTACCTGTTGCCCATCGAAAAATACACTCGAGTTGTGCATGGTTTTCCAAAAGCTTGTCATCCATGGTAAGTTTCGTAGCGTCAGTCTACGCAAATTGCATGACTTCATAGTGGGATCATCAACAATTTCATCTTCAACTGCCTCAGCATCTGCACCAATTTGATGCATCATGTGACATGTGCTTATCTCAATCTCTTCGAGTTGCAGGAATACTCTCGTCATGGACGGAGGAAACAACTGTTTGATTTCACCACAGTTATCCACTTTCATAGTCTTTAATTTGCTGAAGGATTCTGGGGCAAGAAAACCATGACAAATCTTCTTCAAGTGTTTCAGATTCTCGAGAAACAAAGATTCCAATCTCGTGAAGGTAGTGCACTGAACATATGGTATGGAGTGAACAACATACTCAATTGAGGGGCTATTTTCTACGTGAAGATGCTTCAATTCTTGAAAACCTTCGATGCACAAATCGTGAATGCTATCGTTGCTATCTTGTAATCCATCCAAGTGGAGATGTTGCGTCATCTGCAAACAACTCTGCACCCACTCTTCATGAATAAGACTGCTTGAATTCAGCTTGAGCTTTAGAGTTTTGGATTCCCTGCATTCACCTGGCCAATCCCAAACGTCCCCAATTTGGATTTTATGCTTGTTCAATTTCCCAAACGGCAGGTCTCTTGCAAGAATGGCAGAGTTAGAAATGGCAATATGCAAAGTGCTCAACTTTTTCATGTTCTTCAACTCAGCCAAGCTGGCATTACTTCGCGGAGATTCATCCTCGGCCTCCCACTGATCAAAACTGTCTTGCATGTACAGTTCTTCTAAATTAACCAAGCTTCCAAGCACGCCAGGTTCGATAACATCGAGCCTGTTGCACATGCTCAAGTCCAAAAGTCTCAATTCTGTTAGTTCACCAATTTCTTTAGGTAGCCGAGCGATTGCAGATCTAACCAAACTTAGGAACTGCAATCCTTTCAACTTTCCAAGAACAGTCACATCCTCCAGATGGCACCAATCAAGACACAGAGACTTGAGGTTTTCAAGGAACTCAATCGATGAAGGTAGAGAGGCGAAGGATAAGCCAAAAAAGTCCAAGACTTGGAGCTTCTCCGTATATTCAAAAAATGACTCGGGAATTTTGAGAGACGCATTGCGTTCGTATAATAGAAGCATCTTCAAATTTGGGCAGTCCAATTTTTCAGGAAGCTCATCAATGCCAACAAAAGGGAAGGATAATACGGTGCATTTTCTGAGCTCATCCTTTGACCATTCTTTAAACCCAAAATCCTTTCTCCCCACCAAGAAGCTCCATTCCGCTGTGGGGGCAATAGAGATGGCCACGTCAACAAATATGTCATGCATTTTGACCACTTCCATGACATCACTATCTAGGAGCAAAGAGGAGTCCTGCAGGCTGCTTAGATCCATAATCAACCTATCTCTAGCGTTTTTGATGGTGTTGCTGAATTCTTTATATAAACCCGCACCCATGCAGTAGACAAGGCATTCCCTTACGGAAATATTCCCACATCCTAGAGCACAAACTAGGAATAATAATCTGATCCTGTCATCTTTTAAGTCGTTATAATTTAATTCCACTATTGATTTTACTTCCGGCCCTTCTATCTTGGCCAAAGCGTTCCTCCATGCAAGCAAATCACCGTGCTTCAACTTTTTCGCCAATGAAACAATCAAAAGGGGCAAGCCACCACAATTCTTGACCACTCCATCTACCAAGGGTTTAAACTCAGGATTGTTAACCCTATCCCCCACTGTTCTTTCAAAAAGTCTTCGTGCTTCTCGATCCTCTAACTTATTAAGTTGGAATTCTTTATCGGAGCACATGTCAGTGAGCAAAACATCTCGGTATCTAGATGTTAGCAATAGCTTGCAGCCTCTTACTTTATTATCATATCCACAAGGGATTCCAACTTCATTCAAGTCTAGCTTCTTCCACAAATTATCTAAAATTATGAGAATTTTTTTGTTAGGATCACTTTCTATCCTCTTACCTAAAAGATCGGCTCTCCCATGAGCAGTTTCCTCATTCATTAGCTTCAGACCCAAAGCATATGCGATTTCTCCTTGAATTCTTTTTATATCTGGATTGCGTGATACATTTGCCTTGAGAACCACATGAAATATCTTCTCTTCCTTAACTTGCCTTTCAATGCCCGCCAAAAGCTTGGACTTGCCTACGCCACCTGGTCCATACACCCCAATTACGTAGACCTTGTCATCAGCTATAGCCTTCATTACATCCTCTACGATCGAAGCCCTCGACTCTAGGACATCTTCTTTGTTGTCAACAGATTTTGCAGGGGAAGTGCAAGTAGTGACAATTCCCACAGGAGTATTTTCATAGTAGACCTTTTGGAAGTTACTATTCATGCTTTCATTGTGGAGTCCCTGAATGACTTGAGTCATCTTCTTCACTTTCCTGCCCAGTGGATGGCGCACCATGGGGTTGGGAAGCCACCTGTGGAAGCAAGAAATATTTGCACTTTCGCCTTGTTTTAATAGGTTTTCTGCTTCCTTAGCCTTATTGTCCACACTCTCTAGCCAATTCCTAATATCAATGTGTATGAGTTTTTCATCGTACCTAGCTTCCTCGACCAATCGTTGCATCCTTGCCCTCGCAGTCTCCAGCTTCTCGACTCCATTTTTGAGATCTTCGACATAGCTCTTGTAGCACAGTATATACCCAAATTGACGTCCAATGTGAGTAATCAGGTACTCACCAAGTTTCGACGCAAGATTATTTGCACCGGAGGTAGCGCATGCCTCTACCATAATTTATTCTTTAAATTCTACAAATTTCTTTTCCCCCCTCTTTTGGTCACCTCGTTGTCGTTTCCTCTTAGTATTTGCTTAAACAAATGGTTGCGAAGGAAACTGAACGAAGAACAGAGTTAATCACTCGATGTATGAAAAGAATAGAAGAGTAAAGTGATAAAACAATGAGAATAGTGACACAAAACCAAAGCTTAAACCATGAGTTGGGCTCTGAGACGCTTAGGGGCAATGAGTGAGTGTGTGAAAGCGTGCGCGAAGTTAATTGTGTAATTTGTGTGGAAAAAGTTTTTATGCGGCCCCTGACTTTGAAAGGCTAATGAGTTAATGCGAAAATCTTTTTGGTGGGGCTAAGCCGGCACTTAAAGATTTCAAGAGAATTATGTAATTCTTGTCCCATTTGAAAATCACATGTACGAGTAATTTGGTCGAAACTTTTGCACGAGTGAAAATGGCGTAATTGTTAATTTACAATATGGATCTTTTAAGCCAAGATGCTTTCATAAGCCAAAATGGAGGAAATGATGTCAATTGGTTATTATAGCCCTTACAAGAAACGGATGATCATGATCAATATTTTGAAGTGAGTGAATTGACACGTTACTAGTGGCTTGGTGTGATGGTTGGGGGCCAGTCTCGCTTGAGTCGGGTGCGTTTGTTTGACAAAAAAAGTAAGATTCGAATTTTTTTTTTAAAAATGATTTTTCATACAGCTTAGAAAAATTTGTCAACAAATTTTCTTCATCGTCAACGAATATAGAGGCATAAATTATTGTTGATAGTGATTTTCTTTTTCGTTTACTAGTTTTTCTAAATGATATAAATAATAAATTTTTGGAAAATATTTTTCAAGTCATTACTTTTCCTCAAAATAAACGCACCCTCAAGATCATTATTATTTTTTATAGTACGGGAAATTATTATTTGAACCTCAAAAGAGAAATTGATCGTATTAACTATCTAGAGGTCAAAAAATGACATGGTTTTCAGGTCTAACGTTGAAAAATCTACCAAAAAAATCGGGTGCAAAATACTAAATTCGGGAATCGTTACAGCCAATTAAAAGCCGTTTCTTTAAAATAAAAAGAAGTTAACAAAAAAGGTGGTCCCTTGGCCTAGCTAATTTAAATATGCAATTCGACCAAGTTAGGGCAAATTGTGATAAGTTCCCGCTATAAGAAAAGCAAAAACAAAAGTTTCTAGGACCACCTTGCCCTAGTTCACAGGAGCAAGGTAAATTTGCTCACAAATGAGCAAGTTCTCCATTTAAAAAGTGGAGTTCCAAAGGGTTTCGATTCCCTAAAAGAACTTTCCTTTTAGTAGTTGATAAGCCAGATACACTAGTTTGTAACAAAAGAGGATATCACATAACATCGCCTTGAACTTTGAGGGTAGTACAAGATTTTACTCCCGAGCTTTTACTTGTTACACAATATCCCATGGACCTACAGCCGTTACCTCTCCGTCATATTCTCCATTAGCATGTGCAATGCACATGAATTTTAAAAGGTAAATTTTTTTTTTTTTTGTCTTATGCTTTGAATGAAATCACCCTTTTACCATTACTTGCGGTAAAAACTAGAGATATAGAAAATGGAAGAAAACGAAATTAACCAAAATACAAATAATACACATAATATTAAAATATATATATTTATAAATTTGGTAAAGATAATCACTCTAATAGTATAAATAATATTTTTTTAGAAAAAGAATAAAAAATTAAATAAGAAGGAAAAAGGCCTAAATAACAGAAAGGTCAACCAACAAACATTGGTGATTCTTCAAGTATATTCAAAGGGTTAGTTAATGTAAAGAAAATTTAACAAAGATATTTAAAGAAATTATTCAAGGAAATGATGTCCTCAACTCGTAAAAGAAAATGATTAATCGAAATCTAAGGTGAATTTTTAATTTTTTTTCACAAATTTTTGCATTAATAAACCATTTAAAAATATAAACTGATTGTCCAATTTTTGTGATTTGACCTTTTGTAGGACTTTTTCTTTTTCTTAAATACCTTGTTAGCTCTATTACTATCTTATCGAATTTTCTCAATTATTCTTCTTTCAATAATAGTATTGATATTTAGTTTTTCTGATAATAATATTTAAGTTAATTTATTCTAGTCCATTTGCTTCTTTTTTTTTTTTCTTTTTTTCACGTAAACCAAAGGTAAAAGAAAGATTTCTGTTAAAAAAGACATGAAGAATACGCATTTACCCCTTAAAAGTCATGTACTGCACATATTAACGAAACATATACTGAGGGGTTATTGGCTAAAAAAAAAGAAGCGAAAGTCTAGGGAGGGTGATGTGAATAATTGAACATTTAGGGGCAAATGGGTACTACAAAATCCGAACCTAAAGATAATTCACGTGCACAAGCTACGCGGATGTTAGCAAAGGCACAAACAAAACATATGTAATATAGTCTAAGTGCACGTTACCTGGTCCAATATCGTCAATACAAACGGAAAACCTGTCAACACAGACAAAAGTGGGCTGACATAAAAACATTAGAATTTGATATCAAATTTTAGTGGTATGTTATTTTAAGATACGTTTGATGTTATGTTGGTGCTCACTTTGATCTTGCGTCATTTTGTAGCCTTAAAGAATTGATTTAGTTGATCTTATGGAGAATTCGACCAAGAAGCATAAGGAACTTGCGGCTTTCGAGATGTACTTGTTATATTGGCCGTGCAGGCCCAAGGGAAGAATTTATTAAATGAAATTTTTTTATTGTTGGCATGAGCATCTCCCTACCAGCTTCATATGTACAGGGAAGATGGGGGAAGTTACTAGGAAGAAGCCCACGATGAGTTGAACGGTTATTACTAGTATTAGGTTTACAAATACCAGCGACTTAGGATTGTAAAACTCTCTTTCAACAATCAAGATGCTTTATAATCTATTTTTATCTCTGCTTTTATTTACACAAATGTTCTTTTCTCACGATTTACTTTTTCAATACAATTTACACCGTGCCTCCAATCTTTTTTTTTTTTTCTCTGGATTTAGCTTCATAAAAATTCACACTCCGTCAAGTCACTATTTCGTGCACTTCGTGCGGGAGGTATGGAACCGTGTAGCCATCTAAGTAGCTCTTGGTGCAATTTGTCTTTGTTTGACATGATTCGATTGATTTAAAGAGTTTTGGAGATCCAAATGCTATTATGGAGGAGTAACGCGGAGATGAAATTACGTAAGGGGTTTTGTGTTTGAAAATAAAGTTACCTTTGCACAGATCAAGCTATGTCCGCGTCCCAAGAGGCAGTAAAACCGGAGGATTACCTTCACGCCTCAATCTGGATTTATCAAAAAATATCTCAGAACTAGAACGAGTGTATCTGCGATTTCTCGTGATTGGCGTGGTGGTCTTACCGATGCGTTTCTCATCTTCAAGCGCAAGCCCTTGCACTGAAACAAGCTTCACTGTTTCTCTTGCCCTAAAGGATGAGCCACATGTACTCAATTTTATAGGAAATCCTTAATAAGGCAATTTACTTCTTTAACGCTCACCTCTCGTCCAAGACCACCGATTGGCAAGAATAATATCCCTGTAGACAAATCAAAGTGAAGATAGGCAGCCTGTTGCTTGCCATGCCCATTAAATAAAAGAATCGATACTTGCGTTGGCGTCAAGGTGTCAAAGTGGAAATTAGCTTTTAACGTGATGCTATTCTTTGAGAGTTATGTCGCGTTAGAAGAGACAGTGCAGGTGGAAAGGGGAATAGATTTTGGGGCTTGTAGATCACCTTTCTTAAAAGTATTATCATCCTTGATACGATGGGAGGAGAACCAAAAACAGTTCACCCCCAAGTATATAACAAATCCTCTAGAAAACTCTCTTAATAAAGCTTGTGCGAATAGTTTAGAGATAACAAAATTGCTGACGTTTGTACTTATTTGCTCAAATCAGTCCTTCCGACAACCACAAACCACGACGCATTTAAGGTTGAAGCTTTACGAATCCATTTGTTACACTGTTCACGAAAATTGTCGAGGAAGATTGACGTGAAATATGGACGTGGAGAATGAAAAACTGTTAGATGCTACATGCAGCATCCTCTAGTGCTACAGCTGGACATTCTGTCGGAATAATATCTTTCTTTTACGCAAGCATCTATTTTCTAGGTCTGCTATGCAACTTGAACTTGCGGAAGATTTTCTTAAAATGGGTTTCCACTAACAAGGTCCTCCTGCGTTTGTCTATTTACATTATCGAAACGGCAAATTATTAGAATGCGTTCTTTATTTTAACATTTCGGTACCTGCATACCTCACATTCCTTCATTGGTATGATATCTTTTTCAATTCTTGTACCTAACTCTACTTTCTAAGTATTTTACTTATGAGAGATCCCAAAGTTCGAACGAGGCTTTACATGTAGCCTTTAATGCCATGCTAAGGATGGTAGTGCTATACTCGTTAGAATAATATCTTTCTTCTATGCAAGCATCCACTTTCTAGTTTATGCAACTTGCATGTGCAAAAGATCTTCTTAAAATGGGTTTTTAACCTACGAGGGCCTCCTATGCCTGTCCATTTGCATTGCAGGGACGTTGGACTTCTAGAATGCATTTTTATTTTAATGTACTGGTATCCACACGTCTCATATCCTCTCATTGATAGAGTATTTTTTTGAGCTCTGTAACCGGCTTTACTCTCTAAGTGCTTTACATATGACGGATTTTGAGGTCTAGACAAGGCCTCAGACGTAACCTTTTAATGCCATGCTGAGGACAATAATGCTATAGCCGTTAGAATAATATCTTTCTTCTACGCAAGCATCCATTTCCTAGTTCTGCTATGCAACCTGCACTTGCGGAAGATCTTAAAATGCATTATTTTGGACCCTCACAAAATCACTTCCTTCACTTTACTAATTATTTCCGACTTTCATTCTATTCCAAGACTGGTCACTCTTTGTAAATATCATTTATTTATTTTTTCAATATGTAAGCGTAAAAAGACCACCTATCAAATTTCTATTACAAAATTTTTTTGTTTGCTCGCATGTTCAATAAATCTTGTGTTACAGTGAAAAAAAAAAAACCAAACCATTTATCTTCAATTTATTTTTCAATGCTGAGGCATGATTATTTCTCGTATTTTTTTTAAAATTTTTTTTCTTGTTATAAGTTGATATTGAGTTCTGAGTAGAACGTATAATCATTTCTTCGTCCCTTTTAGATCTATCCCTTGATGTTGACTTGTCGGAAAAATTCTCTCGATATTATACTAAGTGTTTTTTTTATGCCAATTTTATTTAATGAACGCAAAAGTGTAAAACAAGATGAAGAATAAAATTCATCTGAGATTTGTGAATGTCAAAAAGAAATATCTCCAAATTTATTATAAGTTCAGCTTATTTTATTATATTTTTTTTTTCAATTCAATCTATGATTTTTATTCTGAAATTCTAGCTATGTTACAGACTTTCTAAGCGGGAAAGAAAGTACATAGAAGAAGAAGAAATATATGCCCCAGTGTGATCACTTCCTTCTCTTCAAATCATGTATTCCTTTTTACCTTTTTGTGATATGATGTTGACTTTTAAACAGGGGAAGAAAGTAAAAAAAAAAAATTACAGGTGTCATCAGTGGACAGGGTGATGTGTGAGCACCTCTAAGGTATCGCTGGAGCCCAATATGACTTCATAGCGATTATTCCCTCGTGCAACCCAACTCCTTTGCTTTGGATAGACAAGTGAAAGAGAAATGATTGGCTAACAAAATCATTATGATAAATTAAAAATAATAATAATTACATGATAATTTTTAATATATCATGAAAATAATAATTTATTCTGAATCATAAAAAATTAAATTATAAATTATTATAATTTATTATGTGATTCATTTCTTCAAAAATTTATGACTTATAATATACTGTTATTCTCACAATATTTCAAGAATTATTATGATAATAAAACCCATTAAAAAAACACTATCTTTTTAGAAAAGAGATGGTGCCTTCCTTGCTTTTCATTTTCCCAAGGAAACCGGTTAAATTAATTAGCCAGTTTCCTTTGAAAATTTGGAAGGCAAATATCCCTTAATGAGATGACAATGGGATGACTTATGATAACTCTATAAAAATAGAGTTATTTTACCTATTTTAGGTAACAATTAATGCAATATCTATGATAAAATATTTGGATTTCCTTTTGATTATTCGAATTTTCCTTATTTATGCAGAATAATGATATATGGAGAAGATAAGGAAAAAAAATGGCAAAACTCAGGAATTTGAATCAAGCAGCAGTGGGAGATAGATATCAACTCAAAATCCTCTTATTTACTCCCTGATTTTGTGCGCAATTGCTTGGAGATAAAGATCTTGGATATCTCCTATAAATAGGAGAGCCATAGGGAGCAGCTAGGTTTTTAAGGTAGTTTTTCTGTTAGATCGTTTTTCATTGTTCTGAAAGTTTTTTCAAGTATTTTGAAGAGAAGACAAAAGTGGTGACATAATTCTTGTTCTTTGATTCAAGATGCTGAGTTTAATTTATATTTTTATTTCTTTATCTACTATGTTCTAATTTTCTTTTGTTAGGGCTACGATGTAACCTAACCATGATGATGTGAATTTCATGATTTTTATGTTTTACAATTGATTTCATTCATGTGAGTTATATATTATTGTGCATAATGCTTTTGAGTGACTGGCCACCACTTGAATGATCTGATGTGCATGTTTGAGACTGAAAAGTGATAATATGCAATTGATCATTATAATATATAACCATGAATTAAACGTGGATAGAAATATACCGCGTTATTTGTGTAGCTTTCGGTGATAAGGTGATCCAAAAGACTCATTGTAAGCCGGAAATATTCATAGTTTTTAATGCACTTATGTTTATTTTAATTCACATAGAGATATAGTGGATTAATAAACTGAGTAGGTTTGCTATACCTAGAGATAGGACAGTAAATAGATAAGGAAATTCCGTTATCACATGTTTGATATCGTTCTTGTATTCACAACGATCTGAAATTCATATCTAGTGTTTATGGTGAAATTGGATGCTCTAACATATTTATCTGATTGATTTACTACATTTAGTCTACAAATTTTGTTTTTAATTTATTCTCAATTATATTTTGATCTGTTAGATAAATTTTAGAATTAATCTATTTTAGTATTTAATTAGTTTATTAATCATCGATCTCCGTGGGACGATACTTTATCTCATCATTATATTACTTGTTCGACACGTTCACTTGCGTTTAGAATTTTACGAACAACTTATCTGTTTAGAATAAAATAAGGAACATGATTGGCGTGAAGAAAATCAATAAATTACCTTTAATAATAGAAGCTCTTTGATTTGTAATCATTTATACGATTACCAATTGTGTGGCCATGATCAAGAGCTAAAATCAAGCAATCATGATCTCGAGTTTTGTGGCTCAAAAAAATCAATAGGACGCGATTGTTGTGAGCTTCACAACTCGAGCTCATGGCCGTTGCAAGCTTAAATTAAGCGGCCACGGCTACAAGCTCAAGCGGCTATGGAGTTCACAAACTTGAGCTTGAACATTTATGGCTGCTGAAAGCTAGAGCTTGAGCTTGCAGCCTGATAGCTACGATGGAGCCCCTATCTCCATCTCTTAATTTTATTTTCATTTATGTCGTTTAATGTGGCACATATTTTGCATCATATAATATCTTTAAGCGAATTATAACACAACAGGTGTATTCCGACGTTCGTGCCAATATTTTTGCTATACATGTTAACAAAAATCACCTGATAAAAGAAGAGACATTTCATAAAAAGTTGAAGGGGCTCTTTAACATAACAAATATGGAGGGCGATTTTTTTTTTCGGACAAAAGTAGAGGAATAAAATGGGGCATTATTCTTTAATTAAAATGAAAACACCAAAAAGTTCCTTTCCACAATTATCAAAATCGTTTGCCTGCCTCTCACGAAGTGAAAATCGTTGTCAATATACGATCGTTAGAAATTCAGCATGATCGTACTGTCATGCTAGCGGGGCTCTAAGTGAATCTAAAAATTGTAAGTTAGTCGCTATTTTGATGCAAAAACCAAAAATTATTAAAAGGAAAACTGATGACTCACAAGAGTAGGTTGAGTCAAAAAGTTTCTGCACACAAGCTGTATAATTAACCACTCATCAGTCATCACTAGGGGTGAGTTTGTTTGAAATCGGGAACCATCTACGAAGAACTGATTCCAAAAAATCGGAAACATGAACCGCTCTCTTAGTTCTATGGATTTACTCAAAAACCGGACTGTTGATCTGGTCCTATTTATGGGCAGGTCCATGGAACCAATCCCAAATTCCTATAAAATTGCATTAATCAATTAGTAGAATACATAGTAAAAAGCGATAGTCCGTTTCGCCCTCTCCACTCGTCCTCCTCTCAAACCCCCTGAACTCAAAATGTTTCAACCAAACTCCCCACATTACTAATGCCCACGCGGGAAACTCTGTCGAGATCGAAACTGCAGTCCAAACGCAACTCGGGGGAAATGCCGATCGCCGTTCCTTAATCCCGCGACCATGGAATCCGAGGATGCCTGATGTGCGGGGGAGACTACGGCTCGAGAGAGAAAGCTTTCGCCGACTGTAGGAAGGAAAGTCGGAGGGGAAGATGACAAATGAGATTGACGTTTACTAAGATGCCTCAGTTCGTTCCATAAAAGGATTGGCCCGCGAGAAGGAGAGGGAAAATGCAGGAAAAAAGAGAGAAAATCACAAAGGGAGGACTAGGAGGATCAGTCGCCGAGAGTGAAAGAGAGAGTGAATGTAGAATGTTGCAGACATGAGGCAGGAAAGAGAATAAAAAGGAAAAGATGAGCTGGATATTTTTTTAAAATATATATATATATATATATATATATATATATATACTCTCTCTATATATATATCAATCCGATAAGAGTGGGAGGACTTGAGAATCAGACTGATACTCACCAGTTCCAGTAAATTGGAACCAAGAATTAGCTTGATCCCTAGGCCAGTCCAATCCATTTCTTAGGAATTCTCAATTTTTTTACACACCCTTACTCGTCACTCTTAAAGAAAATTAATATCCTTTATAGCACAAAGGTATTCCACACTTTTTGTAGACTAGCTTTTTTTTTTTTTGGGGGGGGCGTCAAAGCATACTAATATTAAGTAGTAAGTCATGTTCCACACGAGGAGAACTAGGACCTCTTTTCCTTAGTTTATGATGGCTTACTTTTTCAAGAAAAATGACAGATGGTCCTTAATTTTTAGCTCGGTATATTATATTATCCATGAACTTCTAATTAACATCATGTGATCTATAAACTTTAATATAATGTGTAATATCATCTTTAAACTTATAACTTATGCAATGTGATATTTGAATTTTTGGTACATGTTCAATTTAGTCCATTGAATTATATGAAAATAATTAATATTTTTTTGGTAACTTGAATTGAAGGAATGGCAACATTGAATATTATTATATAATCTAGGGACTTACCAAAAGTTCAGGAATCATACCGAAAAAATTAAAGGTATATGGGCAGCATTGCACATGGGGTCGATAATCACGAACCATATTGTTTAGGATAAATTGTCTGCTTGAACATATGCTGATAAAGCTCTCTATATATAATATGTTGTGAATATTATAAACTTACCCTCACTCGCATGATGGTGGCATCATGGTTGTCAATGTCAAGCAAGGTTGGGCCAATCCTCACAAGCAATTTCTACAGAGCTCACGCTAGCGGAACGTCGATCACGTTGGCAAGGGCATCAACTGTCGAGCTGTGCCACAAGTGAGTACCTTGGCTCTTAGGGAGAAAGAGGCAGAGTAGGAATAGTGGTGCAAGGAGCACAAGCACACGATCGTTAGATCCAATGGAGCTATAGTTGAGACAACAAAATAATAGGGAGCTAGTAGAGCATTGAGCCTTCAAAAGTCATCGGGGACGGGGCCTTGAGGGCCGACTCACCCTCGCTCTATAGTGGGGTTTGTGGCACCTCCTTGGCCATGGCCAGATCCGGTAAAGGCAAGCAAGCCGCCACCAACCAGCATCAAGGTTGATGTGGCGAGGCCAGCCGCCTTCGTAAGGATCTAGGCAATCCTCATTGGCCCTCGTTTGTGAAATGGAGATAGTAGTGCCACCTCTTCCCCCACTACCCAACCGTGGGATCCTCTTTGATTTTTTTTTTATTTATGTTTTTTTTTTCATATTTGCTTCTATTTCCAATTTCCAATTTTTTTTTTCAATTTTTCTAGTTATTTTGTCTGATGTGGCAGCAAGAAACTACACTGTTCCGAGCTTGAGGAAACTCAGCCAAGACATTAACAGCTACATAGGATTGGAAAAATGACAAAAAGAAAAACAACATTGGATTTTTCATCCAATTAGAACACGAGGAAGTCATGAAATGATTCAAATGCCGTGGACATCGGACTCTGAGGCCATCTCTCTGCATCTGTTTTTGGCGGAAGTAGCCCGTCTCGCTGTGTAAAAGGTATGACCCCGCTCACCAGCAGCTGAAAGCTAATTATTTCGCTAATCTGTCTAAGATGACAACAGAAACGACAGCATCAAATTTGGCTGCCCCCATTTGATTTCCTCAAGTCCGACAGACGAATTTGCGGCTAGATTATTTCCGCATTGTCATGATTTTCACCCACATTTTCTCCCAAAAAAAAAAAAAAAAAAAGCTTGAATAGTCCGAATTCTACACACCCAAATGTCATGCCCCTCTCAGCAAAAATGGGTTGGTTTGTCGAAACTATGCGAAGCTGTTAAATTGTCCATCCAATTTGTAGAGTTTCCTTGAATTCTCTGAACTACAGTTATCAAGAAGCTCCTAGAAGAACTGTTATGCAATGGCTAATAATTTGTCCATGGCCAAAGCATGTACAAGACAGATGCAATCGAAACAGATATCTCTGTGTTGGTGTTTGTGCGGAAGCGTGTGTTTGATGTGTATGCAAGGTGTGTTAATGTGTGTGCAAGGGAGTGTTAGAAGAGAGGACAAGGGAACAAAAAAAGAACTTTTTTTATTATTGATTGTAGTACAAAGGGAAGGGGAGGAGCTTGCTTACACTTGTTAGTCTTGCAACACTCCCCCCTCTTTCCTATTTATAGGAACTCAATACAACATTCTAGACTTATATGGAATGTTGTCCACTTAAGCTTAATCTAGAGAGTTCTAGATTGTAATTTATCCTCTCTTCTTCTAGAGAGTTCTACACATATGCTTCTACATTTTTCTTTGCCAACTAAGCTAGATTTTCTTAAGGATTTTTCTTGACTTTTCTAGCTCAAATCTTTCATGAAGTTTCTAGAAATTGGATCAACAATTCAACACTCCTCCTTGATCCAATTTTGTGTTACTCCAAGCATTTCCCGCAATGTCTCGAACTTGGCTTGCGATAATGCTTTAGTGAATATGTCTGCTATTTGATCCTTAGTTTTGCAATATTTCAGCTCGATCTCTTTGTTATTTTGCGCCTCTCGTATGAAGTGATATTTGATGTCGATATGTTTGGTTCTTCCATGGAATACTGAATTCTTTGATATAGCGATTGCGGACTTATTGTCACACAGTAACGGAGTCGGTTCTATCTGTGCTTCTCCAATGTCTCCTAGAATTCTTCGAAGCCATATTGCATGACTAGTAGTTGTAGCAGCCGCAACATATTCTGCTTCTGCAGTGGATTGTGCCACTGAGTCTTGTTTTTTTGATATCCATGAAAATATTCCAGAACCTAATGTGAATGCATAACCAGTGGTGCTCCTCCTGTCATCAGATGATCCTGCCCAATCGCTATCAGTGTAGCCAATGAGCTTGGCATCTGCACTTGGGCGATACCGAATACCGTAATCTATAGTTCCTCGTAAATATCTGAGAATTCTTTTGGCAGCTCCAAAGTGAATTTGACTCGGACTTTGCATGAATCGTGATAGTAGACTTGTTGCATACATAATATCCGGTCGTGTAGCAGTGAGATATAGCAAACTGCCAATCAGACTTCTGTAGAGGGAGGCATCAGCTTTTTCTGCTCCATCTTCCTTCAATAGTTTTTCATTTGCCATGAGCGAGGTTGAAACTTCTTTGCAATAGTTCATCTTGAATTTCTTTAGGAGGTTTTCGGTATATTTCTTCTGCAAGATAAAAACTCCTTCATTTTGGTCGATCTCGATGCCAAGGAAGTAATGCATCAAGCCCAAGTCCGTCATCTCAAATGTCTTCATCATTTCTTTTTTGAATTCTTGGATCATTGTCTCATTATTTCCTGTATATGTGAGATCATCTACATATAGAGAGACAATGAGAGTGTCGAACTTACCTTGGGTCTTGATGTAGAGTGTCGGCTCACTCATACTCCTCCTGAATCCTTGCTTGATGAAGTACTCATCGATTCTACTATACCACGCACGTGGTGTTTGCTTTAACCCGTATAGGGCCTTCTTAAGCTTTAAGACTTTTTCTTCATTGCCTTTGACAAGTAAAGCCTTTGGTTGAGCTACATAAATTTCTTCTTGAAGATATCCATTTAGGAAGGCTGATTTTACATCTAGTTGATGGATCTTCCATTCTTTTTGTGCTGCTAGAGCTATGAGCGCTCGAATAGCATCAAGGCGAGCAACAGGAGAAAAAGTTTCAGTATAGTCAATACCTGGTTGTTGCAAGTATCCTTTCGCCACAAGCCTTGCTTTATGCTTCTGGATTGATCCATCCGCGATGAGCTTCGTCTTGTAGACCCACTTGACGCCAATGATCTCTTTGTCTTCGGGCCGATTGACAAGCTCCCAAGTTTCATTTTCTCGATCATCTTGATCTCTTCCTCCATGGCTTTTATCCAAACTTCTTCTTTGGATGCTTGTTCGTAGTTTTCTGGTTCCAAAATAGCAAAGTTGCATGTGTCGTAAATTCTTCTAAGGGCTTTTACCCTTAATCCGGAGACTTTGGAGTAGATTCTTCTTGCATCACTCTTGGAGAGCTTGGTGGAGTTATGTCGTGAGTTGTGGAATCCAGTACTTCTCCTTCTTCTTGTGACGTTGACTCCTCTTGAGCAGGTGGTATGTCTGGCAAGGTGATGTACTTCTTCTCGATCTTCTCATCCTCCCAATTCCAGGCAGCATTTTCGTCGAACTCGACGTCTCGACTAATCATAAGCTTCTTGGTTCTTAGGTTGTAAACCCGATAGCCTTTTGATTGGTCACTGTAGCCAAGGAATATTCCTTTTTCTGTCTTTTCATCTAGCTTACTCCTTTTCGAGCGGGGATGTGGACGTAGCAAATGCATCCAAACACTTTGAGATGCTTTGCTGAAGGCTTCCATCCACTCCATGCTTCGACTGGTGTTTTATTTTGAACAGCTTTAGTTGGACACCTGTTTAACAGGTATACTGCAATATAAACTGCTTCTGCCCAAAAAGTATTGGGAAGGCCTTTCTCCTTTAGCATAGACCTTGCTATCTCCATGACGGTTCTATTTTTTCTTTCAGCTACTCCATTTTGCTCTGGGGCGTAGCCAACAGTTAATTGATGATGGACTCCTTCATCCTCACAAAATTTATTAAACTCCTTTGAATTGTATTTTGTGCCTCTGTCACTCCTTAGGACTTTGATTCTTTGGCCACTTTGATTCTCGACGTGGTTCTTGAGTTTTCTGAAGATGGAGAAAACCTCTGATCTTTCTCGAAGAAAGTATACCCACGTCATTCTTGTGTAATCATCAATGAATAGGATGAAATATTTATTTTGACTGGGTGTAGGTGTCCTCATCGGACCACACACGTCCGTGTGGACAAGTTCTAATGGCTTCTTAGCTTTCCATGCAACTCCAGATGGGAAGGACTGTCTTTGTTGTTTTCCAAGAAGACAGCCTTCACAAACATCTGAAATTTCTGTGATGGTTGGAAAATTTCTCATCATATTTTTCTGATGGAGAATTTTTAGCCCAGCAAAATTGAAGTGGCCAAATCTTCGATGCCATAGCCATGAATCATCAAGTTGAGCTTTCATGGCTATATCTTTGACATATTTCCATTGAATAGGAAAATTGTTATTTTCATCTTAACAGAGGCAATGATATTTTTATATTTATCATAGATAATGCAGGCATCTCTATTAAAATATAGAAAATACCCACTTTGTATCATTTGGCCCACACTTAAGAGATTTTGTGCAAGACGAGGGACTAGATATACATTATGTATATATTTTGGGCCTTTATTCGTTTCCACGGCGATGGTGCCTTTTCCTTTGACATCTACTAATGCACCATTGCCCAACTTTACTTGGGATTTCACCGACTTATCAATATCAGTGAATATAGATTCGTCCCCCGTCATGTGATTGCTACACCCACTATCGATGTACCATGTTTCACTTTTATTGTCATTTGCCGCTTGGCCTGCGTAGAATGTATTCTCTTCACTTTCTTTTTTTTCTACATAGTTTGCTCGATTATTTGTTTTCAAGCGACAATCTTTTTCTACGTGGCCATATCTTTTACAAAAGCGGCATTGTTTTTTATTTTTAAACCAACAATCCTTCTCCAAATGATTTGTTTTCTTGCAAATACCACAAGGTGGATAATTTTCCTTTTTTATAATTTCTCCTCCTCTTTGGTTTTTCCATGAGCTCCTTCCACCATTTTTAGTTTGATGAGACCGTATATTTACTTTAGACTGAAAGGCACTTTCAACTGAATCTTCATCTTGTGCCATTAGTCTTTTCTCATGTGCTTCTAGAGAGCCAATTAATTCACTCACCGATAAGGTCGTCAAGTCCTTAGTTCCTTCTATAGTTGTAACTATGGAGTTGTATTTTTTGGTAAGTGATACCAATATTTTCTCAACAACCCTTTGATCAGTTATCCCGTCTCCATAGGCTCTCATTTGATTAAAGAGTTCCTTTAATTTTCCACAATATTCTTGTACGGTCTCATAATTTTTCATTTTAGAATTCTCAAAATCTCTTCTCAGAGTTTGAAGGCGAATAGTGCGTACCTTTTCCGATCCTTGAAATTCTTCTCGTAGTATATCCCAAGCCCCTTTTGCAGTCCTCGCTCCAATAATTCTTGGAAATACGGTTTCCGAGAGTGCTTGCTGGATAAAATATAGCGCCCTTGCATCCTTTTGTAGTTGATCCTTAGAAACACTTGCACCTTCTTGCGGAGCCTCGCAACCTTTTTCCACGATATCCCATAAGTCTTGGGCCATCAAGAATGTAGTCATTTTTATGCTCCAAAAGTCATAGTTGTTCCCATCAAAAATGGGAATGGGAAATGAGGATGAAGTAGAGTTGGCCATGGTTTAGTTAGTGCGTATTTGGAAAGGGTAGTTTTAGGAGTGGGTAGGTAGGACAAACGCCCAATATCAACCAAAGACGTGGCTCTGATACCACTGTTGGTGTTTGTGCGGAAGCGTGTGTTTGATGTGTATGCAAGGTGTGTTAATGTGTGTGCAAGGGAGTGTTAGAAGAGATGACAAGGGAACAAAAAAATAACTTTTTTTATTATTGATTGTAGTACAAAGGGAAGGGGAGGAGCTTGCTTACACTTGTTAGTCTTGCAACACTCTGACACAAAAATTGCTAGAAATCTAACCAGAAAAGCTCAGGTTAATGATTCATAGCTGTGGCACTGGAGAACTGGCCACTTCAACTTTACTGGACTCTTAATTTGTCCATCGTTAAAGCATGTAGATAACAGACGCAGTTGAACAAAGTATCTCCGATGCAAGCATGGATAATTTGCCGAGTATGTCGATGGAAAATAGGCTCGTACAGCTCGCATATTGTATACAGATCAGTCAGCTTACCTGTAAATCCCTTGTACCTAGCTAGCTTCCTCATGTGCACCAACCATTATAATACAATAAATTCCTTCCGATTTGTTCCTTTGCTGATAATTCTCATACACACATACACAATACCTTCACGTCATAGTCTATGCCAAATATAACACCAAAATCTAACTGAATGAAATGGAAGCGCTTACATGGGAAAAGTTAATGCATATTTTTACCAATGCAAGTAGTCGAAATCATACCGAAAATGGGAGATAAAGACGTGGGCGGAATTCTTGATGAGATCAGATCATTGTTTATGTAGATGGTCGGGATTTCTTTGATGAGGTGCCAATAGTTGCCGGCGTGCTTTAAGCATCGCTCTTCGAGAAGTTTGCAGTCGCTGATGGACAAATGCTCAAGCGATGAAGGGAGGCCGGCCTCGGGCAAGCACCTCAGCTTCCGGCATCCACGAGTGTATAAGCGCTGGAGAGAGCAAGGGAGGCCACTTGATAGACTCTCTAGGTTCCCCATGTCACAGAGATTAAGATAGGTGAGAGAGGAAGGGAGGAGATCATGGTCATCGCCGTCACCCTCTGGAGGAAAGCACACCATATCTCCAAGTCCGCCAACACTCCCGTCGATCCATAAAGATTGGAGCGACGCGAGTGTGTGCAAGCCCCACTCTCCCACATGCTGCTTCATGTTCATGCAGACCCTCACCTCGAAGGTCTCTATATTGGGAGGCAACTCTCCCCTGGGAAAGCATTTGATGTTCTCGCAATCGACAATATATAGGCTCCGGAGGGATGTGAGGTGATGCAATTTATCAGGTAGAGACTTTACATTCGGGCAACTCCAGAGGCTGAACTCGGATATGCTGGCAGGAAGTGGAGGGAAGTGCTCCAGCTCCAGAGCGGCGCACCCAAATATCGTCAAGCGAGTGAGGTGGGAGAGCTTGTGCAGGCTCCGGGGCAAGCTTCCCAATTGCTCACAATAGAAAATTCTTACATCTTCAAGCAATTGGACGTGGTGTTGGTGGCCCAAGTCTGAAACTATCTCCGCCAGTGACTTCACTCCCCTGCAGTTATGAATCTTAAGCTCCTTGAGAGTCGCCGGTAGTCCGCCCTTGCCGAATGGTGATGCGGGCAGCAAATCGCATCTGTAGATTCTCAATTCTCTCAGATGAGACGTCTCATTGCCAATCTTAGTGCCTATGGGCAAATGCTGGAGATTCTGGCAGTTTTCGACGGTCAATGATGTCATAGATGCTGGCAAACCGGTCTCTGGAAAGGACCGGAGTTTTGGACAGTTAAGAACGATCAAGCTATGAAGAGAGCCCAGATTGTGCATCTTGTTTGGTAGCTTCTCTAGGTTTGAACAATCGCTCAATTTCATAACTTCAAGGCGGCTAGGCAACTCTTTGTCACTTTCTCCAGCTATAAAAGATACGAACTGAGGGCAACTTGTGACATCTAGGCTCTTCAGGCAAGCAAGATTCTGAGCATAATCTCTGTCCTGCCACAAGTGTATCAGGTTTTTGCATCTTCTTACCTCTAACTTCTCTAACTTGGTCAAGGAGCTTGTGTACCCAAGAGGAAAGCAAGCGAGCCCCTCGACATTTTCGACAGCAAGAGTGGTTAGAGAAGTCATGTTAACCATGCTCTTTAGAGTCACCTCGCTACTGCCTCTGAAGTATAGCTCGCGGAGAGACGAAAGACTAACGGCAGGTGAGGCATCCAGAACCGGACATGAATCGATATCAAGCCTCACAAGGGCATCTATTTTTTCGGGCAATCGTCCCTTCAACATGGGACAATTGCGGACCATTAGATGCTGAAGACAAGGGAACGGCACTTCTATTTCTTCGGCACCATCAAAATGAGTCCAGTCCTGCCAGAATGACATATCCTTGAACTCCAAAGTTGTTAAGGATGGAAAAGGCTCTATAGTTTTGTAAAATTCGGAGCCCACCGAGCGCACAGCATCCAGACCTTCGATGTGCAGTTCTTTCAGGGAGGATAGCAGCCCGAGTGATGGTAATGATCCGACGTTACAACAGCCACACAAGTGCAAAGAGACCATGTTGAGATGCGATGGATTTCCCAACCAGAAAGGGAATTCAATGCCGCTGTAGTAGGAGATTGTGAGATCTTGAAGGTCTTTATGAGGCTGAAGAAAGTCAACGACCTTCATTTCAAGCTCTGCCTTCCGCGAATCTACAAGGGGTTCGCTCCATTTCATGATTAACCGGTCAATTCCACGCTTCATATGTAGATTAGCATCCTTAGCATCTCCAGCGTCTTTTACCCTATGCAAATCAGAGATTAACAGTTCCCCTCTAAGTTGCTCAAGGTGTTTTAACTCCTTTAACCTCCGCCCGTTCTCTGTTCCCACGATAAACTTGGACAAAATCTCAAGATTCACCAAGTTACCTATACGTCGTGGCATGGTTTGTAGGCTCCCGGTTTCTCGAATGTCAAGATATCGTAAATTAATCAGCTTCTCAACACCTTGAGGCAATCCAGCAAGGTATGGGCAACCCCGTAATATCAAACCCTCTAGGTTGAACAGCCCACCGATGGATTCAGGAAGCCTTTCAATATCAGTGTAAGATAAATTAAGATAGTGCAGATGCCTCAATTTACCTACACAGTCCGGTATCGCGTTGATGCAATAATGACTCAACGAAAACACCCTCAAATACTTCAAGTCCGACAGCAAGTCACCTAGCACGCTTTGGGACAAATGCAACATTGCGAACTTCCCAGGTCGCGGTTGCAATGAGATGAAGCTTCTTAGCCGCTTCGTTCTGCGATACACCATAAGTCTTTCGGAGGCAATTCCATAGCTCGAAATGAAGGATGCATGACGAGCTGAAGGTGCACTATTCTCGTTGCTCTCTGACTCGAACCCCCGTGAGCTGAAGTGGGTCGGGCCAGCAACTGACTTTGCAAGGTCATTCAGGAGATCATGCATCGAGAACAGCAAACTGTTGCTGCTTGATTCTTGAAAAAATGATCTCGATACTAACTCCTTGAAATAATCAAGACCTGTCTCCCATAGGTTCTTTACTTCGCTTCTGTGCACCAAGCCCTCCGCCATCCACCAATGGATCAATTCATCCCTTTCTATTTCATAATCCTTGGGAAAGATCGCGCAGTAAGCAAAACATCTCTTCAGATGAGGGGGGAGATGGTGATAACTGAGTTTCAAAGAGGGAAGGATCTCGTTTCTCGCTTCTGGTAGATCCCAAATTCGGCTTTTGGATATAGCTTCCCACTGGTGGGGATCGACGTGGGTACGTAGTAGTCCGCCCAACATCTTCACAGCCAACGGCAAGCCTTTACACTTCATCACTATTTTCTCACCGAATGATTTAAGAGGGGTGTGGTGGTCGAAATTTTTGGCGCCAAGGGCGTGATAGGCCAGTAAAGTCAAGCAAGCATCTTCAGGCAGCTCCTTCAAATGGTATGCTGAAGCACCGGCCATTGAAGCAACACTGAGGTTACGAGCTGTAAGGACGATCACGCTTCCTTCAGCTCCGGCTTGGAAAGGCTTCAGGAAATCAGTCCACTCCTCGTACTTCTCAGTCCAAACATCGTCCAAAACGATAAGAAACTTCTTCCCAGACAGATTTTTCCACAACTTCTCCTGGAGCCAGTCTAGGTCGTTGCCTTCGCCAGACAAACCAGTGATATTCTCCAAAATGCTCTTTGTAATAGCAGCCATGTCGAAGTCATCGGACGCGCAAGCCCATGCTTTGACATCGAAATAGCTGGCGACTCTATTGTCGCAATAGACTTGCCGAGCTAGAGCGGTCTTACCGACCCCTCCCATCCCTATTATGGGAATCATTTTCGGGATCGCACTTATGTTGTTGATGCCTTCTTCTTCTCCAATCAACAATCGAAGGACCTCCATCTGTTCCTTCTCCCTACCAACAAAACAAGACTCTGGGACATGCGTGGTGAGACGCCGCCGCTGGCCTCGGTTGGACGCCAGCTGGTTGGCGTCGTTCTCCCTCAGGCTCAGGCTATGTTTCTGCTTGATAATCTCCTGCAGTCGACTGTCGATATCCTCTATTTTGTACCTCATTTTCTGGTCACGCACCAACTCTCTGGGACTGAAGCAGCTCGGCACGACCAGAAGTGTCTTGCTCACCCTCCTGGAATCCGCCTTCTGCTTCTTTTTCCTGGCTTGAGCATCAAAGTCGTAGAGCAAGTCCTCGATGTCGTAGGCCAAGTTCCGGAGGTCCTCGAGCCACAACTTGACTCCAGCATCACCAGTCAACTGCTTTTCCTCCGCGTCTTCCAGAGCGCAGTTTATTCGCTGGAGCTCCTTCTCCCATTTCTTCAGCAGGGTGGGGAGTCCCTGGCGCTGCATGAGGCTAAGCAGCTCGCTAGAGGCTAACTGGTTGGCGAGCACCTTGAGGATGGTGCCGAGAAGCATCCCTACAATGTTCACTTCCATCTCCTTAAGGAGGATTGAACCCCAATGTAGATGGTTGTGAACCAAAGTGTGCGTTTGAGTGGAAAATGGAGGCAAAGCTGATCTCTCGAGTCCTGGAAGAGAAGGGAGGGGTGAGCGAGAGGTCGGACGACGTACTGTAATAAAACTAGACTATCATGCAATGTTTGGGAAAAATATTGTTGTTGTTTTTTTTTATTACAAGGAAAAAAATGGTTGTGAGCGAAAAGCTTCACCGATTGCTATTACAATAGCATTGAGTTCTATCTGGACATACGTTGGTAGCTGTCTTCTCAAATACTTCTTTGGGACAAAGAAAAATAAGATTGGAGGAAGGTGCTATTTTCATCTCTACTTAAATCCCCTCCTCTCTTACTAGATGGACAAGATCGGTCTTATCGGTTTTCATATTTGCACGGTTTCCTTTAACTTAGTTATTTTCCTTTTACAGTTTTCTGTATTTAAAGTTATTGCTATTTAGAAAATAAAAGCTGATCTCTTCCTCATCATTGCTCTTATATTAACTTATCTATTCCTTGTCCCTCCTAATTCTAATTTTGATTTCATTGTCTAAAAATTATTTCCAGTCTATCTATTTTCTATATAACAATGTGTTTTCTTCCATGTAAGACGTTATAGGAGTATTCAAAACCCAAAAATCATCGGTATGAAAAAGTTATGGACATTGAGGTATTTTGATATTTTCCGGTAGACACTCCATGAATGATATTAACTTTTGATAATACAAAATGAATAATAATTCCCTGATAGTTTAAAAGAGATTATTATTTGGTGCAAAGCTTTGTTTTAATTTTGTTACCATCTTTCAAGTTTCACGTTGTGGAACGGAACTGTGATTTTGTCTTTAAAATTGTTTGATAGCGTTTTCTTCTTTTTCATCCATTCAATCTATTAAACGTATTACTATGTAAAAGACAACCAGTGAAAAAGATGTACATAACAAAAATAGGAATTTTATAAACATAATACCGTGTTAAAAAGCGGGTTTGTGCCAAAATTTTGTATATTCTACTTGACGATCAATTCATAAATTTTATTGACAAAAAAAAAATCAATTCATAAATTTTCTCGACATCGTATAGAAATTTCCCTCTCTGACAAACCTAACTCTAGCTAAAGTAAAATTTAAAATAAAAAAAGCATAATTCATTTAATATTCATGGAAAACCAACAATAAACAAAAAAAAATGTAATATTTTTAATTATATCAACTAGATCCAACATAATAGAAAAGCTAAAATAAGATGGAAGGATAAATAGATAAATTTGGAGCATCAATTTAAATTTAAATTAAATAATTGAGGGCAATTTAGGTGGATTTAGTCGTATATGGAGTGAAAATAGCTTATTTAATGTAGAGAAAAGGAGGACTAGTTTGTGGCCATAGCAAGATAAGGAGGACAGTTGAAAAATAAAATCGTAAATAAATTGCGAACCATGAAATTCGAATTCTGATGATTCAGAGAGCAAAATATATTACTTCCTAAGAAAATGACTGTAGTGTGATCAGGAAACACCTGACTAGGTTTTAGTCCATAAAATACAATTACTCATACTATTATCTGAAATCCAGTTTAGCATTAAAATTTTCTGAACATTGCTTTGTGTCAAAACTTTTCAAAATCATTAATTATAAGATACTCTCATGGTTTATGTTTGACTTAAATTTTACATGATATTATTCAATAAATGCATTTCTACTGACTTTTTAGAGGGTTAATATCATTAAAAAAATCCAAATTAGTACATCTATAACAAATTTATTATAAACTAATTTTTTTACTACAAAAAATTCCAAATTTGTATATTTACGACAAATTTACCTTGCATTAATTTTTATTAAATTGAATTAATACCATGAAAAACTATAAACCAATACACTTATGACAAATGAAAGGTAAAACCTTAAATTGGTACGCTTGTCAACTGCCACATGTTATCCAACTTAGCAATTTGACGGTAAAATTTAATGGAATAACAAAGAGTAAACTTATCATAGATTTACGAATTTGAGGTTTTGGGTATTCAAAAAATTAGTTTGTCACATGTATATCAGTTTGAGATTTTTCATGATATCAACCATTTTCAAATGCTAACATGTACGACGTGGTAAATTGCAAGCCATGGAAGAAGACACTACTACCTCATCAATATCTCTCAACAATCTATGGACCAATCCGTCCTCATGAGCTCTCTCAGGAAAACCTTGCCATCCTTGACAAAGTTTCTCAGACTCGATTCCTCTCCCACCATCGTGACCTACATGGCTACCTTGCCTACCTAATCGAATTGACCTGTGAATCTATGGGTTTCAATCGAAAATATGGGTTAAACTAATACATAGTCACGATTTTGGCTTATTAGTTAGATAGAAATGAGAAAAGACTAAGAAGAAGTAGAGATAAAGCATACAATTGATATAAAAGGAGGAGATGATGATGAGATGATGATGATGATGATCTCTAAATTATATTACAATATAAAGAATCAAGATGAACTTGGAGCCGGGCCTTCGTTTCGCACTATTCACCCAAGCTTTATCCTGGTCATGGATAGATCACCCTCAGATATGCTTCCCTCTTCTTTTTGCAGCTATTCTGGAACTTTAATTTGCTGATCTCTCTTTGCTTTGTTTGTGCTCATTGCCTCAATTTATTGAGTGCAAGAGCGAGATAAACCAAGTAACCGAAACGTGAATGGCGTGCATATCATTGTAGAGTGTAGTACCAACATGGTGGTGCCGTCTAATAGTAAAAGATAGGTTTGAAAAGTAAAAAAGAGGGAACAAAAAAAGAAAAAGAAAAAGAGGTGTATAAAAAGGAAAAGGGGACAACCGACTGAGAGCATGTTGATAGGAAGTCCAAAAGAGGGAATGCAGAAAAAGAAAAAGAAAAAGAAGTGTTATAAAGAGGAAAAAGGAACCATAGAGCACATGGACAGGAGAAAAGAGAGAGAGAGAGAAAAAGAAGCATTATAAAGAGGAAAAAGGAAACATAGAGCATGTGGGCAAGATAAAAGGAAGGAGAGAGAGAGAGAGAGAGAGAGGGGAAAAAGAAGAAGAGGAAGAAAAAGGAGAAAGAAAAAGGGGGTCATTGTTGGATATTTCAATAATATTTTGAAATATTTACAATAATAGCTTCGATAAAAATTATGACCGTATTGAAGACCATCATTATTTTTAACAGTCACATAAGGGTTTATTAATAGTCATATAACGACTTTTTAATCACTTTGTAACGTTTAATTTATTTCTCAAATAAATCTTCCATTATTTTACAACAACTCTCTTAATGGCTCTATTTTGCCTTAATATAAAAATAAAATCTCATAAGACAATCTTGATATATACACTGAATGAAAGAGAGGATATCATTTCTTTAAAAAGACTTTCATTTCCTTTTCCTTGCTGGATTATACACAACATTATTTCTGTTCCTTCCAATATTCAATGCAGAATATAGAAGAAAATATGTTGTATCTTGGGAGGATAGCCATCACAAGCCTATCCCATCGAGTTTCGCATTCCGAGGGGTGAAATTATCCTTAAAGACAGTGCTTGCGCTTGCACGCCTCATACAAATTTTTTTATTATCATCAGCTTTTTTCAACGATCTTAAAGATAATTCCCATGGAGCCTCAAGTTGATATTGCTGCTGATGCCTCAATCTCCGCCAGTCCAGTTGCACTACCACCACTACCACATATGTCCTATGCCAAACCATTCCCCGATAATCGAAGTTTTTAATGGCAACAATTTCGAAAGGTGGCAAGAAAGGGTTTTCTCTCTCTAAGATAAGCATGGTGTGGCTTGCACACTTATGGAGGCTGAACCAACTGATAACAAGCTGCGAGATCAATGGATACACGCTAATAAGGT
Organism: Eucalyptus tenuipes; assembly: GCA_014182365.1. Classification (NCBI taxonomy): domain Eukaryota; kingdom Viridiplantae; phylum Streptophyta; class Magnoliopsida; order Myrtales; family Myrtaceae; genus Eucalyptus; species Eucalyptus tenuipes. The sequence continues at coordinate 20,317,166 of CM024538.1, read as the reverse complement.
ATGTAGGCACAAAATTATTAGTACTCTCTTTAATGCATTGTTTGATGTCTACTATCCGTACAAGGAAACAAAACAAATATGGGACTCCATGACCGCAAAGTACACTGCTAAAGATGTGGGCAGACAAAAATTTGTAATCGGAAATTATTATCAATGGGAAATGTCCAATGATAAGGAGATCAAGACACAGATCAATGAATATCAGAAGCTAGTGAAGGACTTGAAGGCGTAAAACATCAATTTACAAGAAGAATTTATTGGGGGCCTATTGATCGAAAAGTTGCTTGAGTCTTGGAATAACTACAAGCAACAACTCAACCACAAGGTCAAGCAATTGTCACTAGTTGATCTGATTGTGCATATTATCATTGCGGATGCAACTCGTAAGGAGATCAAAGCTGCCAAAGCTAAGGAAATTGCTACCGGGGCAAATTTGGTGCAAGGCAAATCTCAACATCGCCAAAACAGGTATAATAACAAAAAACTTTATTACAAACCCGAGGTTGCTCACCCCACCTTCGAAATGAAAGGCTCTTGCTTTGTTTGTGGAAAACTAGGTCATCATGTAGCGCACTGCAGAAAGAGAATAATGGAAAATGACAATCCTACCAAACCAACAGTCAATTTGGTTAAAGCAAATGACTCTAATGATATAATTGTTGCAGTTATTTCCTAGGCCAATATTGTGGCCAATGTGAAAGAGTGGGTGGTAGACTTAGGTGCTACCGGGCATGTTTGTGGAAACAAAAATGTCTTTTCCTCCTACACGCTAGTAGGGGAAGGAGAAGAAATTATTTATCTTGGTGATTCAAGAACAGCTCAAGTTCTTGGGAAAAGAAAAGTTCTTCTCAAGCTCACATCTGGCAAGACTTTGGCCCTAAATGATGTATCACATGTCCCTAATATAAGGGCAAATCTGGTCTCAGTAGCTCTTTTATGAAAGGTTGGGGTGAAGGTGTCATTCGAATATGAGAAGATTGTAATAACAAAAAATAACGTCTTTGTGGGAAAGGGTAATTGTAATCAAGGACTTTTTGTTCTTAACGTTTCTAATGTTATCAATGGAAATGCTACTAATTTTTCACTTACTTGGCTGAATCTATTGATTTATGGCTAGTAGATTAGGTCATGTTAGTATTTCTAATATTAAGAAAATGCAAAAACAAGGTTTGATTTCTGGAATTAAAAACCCATGTTTTAATAAATGTATAATATGTGCCGAAACAAAATTAACAAAAAAGCATTGTATTTCTATAAATAGAGAATCTGATTTGTTGAGTTTAATTCATACTGATCTAGGAGATTTAAAACAAATTATGACTAGATGAGGTAAACAATATTACGTGACCTTCATTGATGATTATTCTAGATTTACTAAAGTTTATTTGCTTAGGCATAAAGATGAAGCTTTTGATATGTTCCTTTTGTATAAAGCTGAGGTAGAAAACCAATTGAATAAAATGATAAAAAGAATTAGATTAGATAGATGTGGAGAATATGTATTGCTTAATGAATTTTGTGAAAAGGAAGGAACAATACATGAAACTACGCCTCCTTATTCCCCTGAATGTAATGGCATAGCTGAAAGGAAAAATAGGACTTTGAAAGAGATGATGAATTCTATGCTTGTTAGTTCTAATGCTCCAAATAATGTATGGGGTAAAGCTATTTTGTCTGCATGTCACATCCAAAGTAGAATACCTCATAAGAAAATAGGTAAAACACCCTATGAATTATTGAAATTTTATCGTCCTAATTTAAAATATTTGAAAGTGTGAGGGTGTCTTGCTAAGGTTATGCTTCCTAGTTCTAAAAAAAGGAAAATAGGTTCTAAATCATCTGAATGCATTTTTATTGGTTATGCTGAACATAGTGCTACATATAGATTTCTTGTAATAAAAAGTGACACGCTTGATAATATTATAGTTGAGACAAAAAATGCAAAAAGAATTTAGCATATTTTTCCATTAAGTATTGATACTATTTCTCCTGCATCTTTTCATAAAATTGTTTTCGAAAATTCAAATGATGAATTGAGAAAGAGCAAAAGAATAAGGAAAAAAAACTTCTTTTGGGAATTATTTTGTACTTATCTTATTGATAATGATCATTGACTTATTCTGAAGCAATATCTTCTACAGAAAGCAATTTTTGGAAAGCTATAAAAATCGAGATTGATTCTATCTTACAAAATCAAACTTGGAAATTAGTTGATTTACCATCCGATGCAAAATCGATTGGTTGTAAATGAATTTTTAAAAGGAAATATAATCGTGATGGTTCTATTAGGTTTTAATCAAAAACAAAATGTTGATTATTTTGACACTTTTGCTCCAGTTACAAGAATTTCATCAATTTGTGTTTTAATTGTTTTAGCTTCTATTTACAAACTTGTTCACCAAATGGATATTAAAACAGCTTTTTAAAATGGCGATTTGGACGAGGAAATTTACATGGTAGAACCTGAGGGTTGTATATTTCTTGGCCAAGAAAACAAAGTTTGTAAACTTGTTAAATACTTATACGGCTTAAAGCAAGTGCCAAAGCAATGGCATGAGGAATTTGATGACGCTCTAGTTAATAATGGATTTTTCTCCATTGGAGTAGATAAATGTGTAGACACAAAAACCGTTGATGGTAAATTTAAAATTATTAGCTTATATGTTAACAATGTGCTTATTTTTTCTACTTGTATCGATGTTGTGAATGAAATAAAATGTTTTTTGACTTTTATATTCGATGGGGGAAGCTAATATTATTTTGGGTGTTAGAATCGTAAAGAGTGATAGTGGCATAATGCTTACTCAAGTGCATTATATAAAGAGGCTACTTAAAAAATATGATCACTTTAATGTCAAACCTGTGAATACTCCTTATGATTCTTATATCCAATTAGTGAAAAATAAAGGGGATAGTGTGGCTCAGTCTAAGTATGTTCAAATTATTGGGAGTTTGATGCATTTGATGAATTATACTCAACTTGATATAACTTATGCTGTATGTAGACTGAGCAAATATACACAAAATCCCAATGATGATCATTAGACTACTTTGAGCAGATTAATGAAATATTTGAAAAGAACCATGAATTATGGTATTTTACATAGTGGATTTCCCGCTGTAATGATATAGTGATGCTAATTGGATTTTGGATTCAGATGAAAAAAAATTCACTAGTGGATATGTGTTCACCCTTAGTGGAGGTGCTATAACTTGGAAGTTAGCCAAACAAACAATATTTGCTAAATCCACCATGGAGTCAGAGTTTGTGGCTCTAGAATTGGCTGGCAATGAAGTTGAGTAGAGCAGATATTCCTTTGGGAATGAAACCGACCTTCCATGTCTATGCACTATGATGGCCAAGCGGCAATAGCCATTGCAATGAATAGAACTTTCAATGGTAAAAATAGACACATCCAATTGAGACATGATGTAGTAAAGTAGCTGCTTAAAGATGGAATTATATCAATTGATTTTGTAAAGTCAGAAGTGAATTTAACCGATCCTTTGATTAAACCTGTGGGAAGAAAATTATTTTATGACACATCGAGGGGAATGGGGCTTAAGCCAATTGAGGAAAACAACAGTGATGGTAATCCAACCTATGTGATTGGTGATCCCATAAATTAGGTTCATATGAGTAACAACAAGTCACTTGTTGTTCTAATGATACACAATTAATAATTATTGTTCATCCTAAGATGAGAATAGTGCAAAACTGCAAGGAAAAAGAGGTTGCGCTAAGCTCTTAATGAAATTCCATAACCATTATTGGTAGTGTATTAAACTGCATAATACATTTGATGGGAACACCTATATAAGTGTGGAGTGGAGCCGCTCCTATGAGAATTTTTGGCGAAAATCTCCAAAGCACTTATGAATAAACCAAGCACAGGCATGGCCTATTACGCAAAACCGCGTTGAACAACAAAATTTGTGGGGGTGTAATGTGATTGGTGAAAATTATAATTCACAAAAGAAATTTTTGATTCATAGAAGTTTCAAACTTCACCAATAATTTCATGAATTATATTTCATTTTTTCTAGGGCTGGTTCATAACCTAACAAGCATCAGTTCCGATGCATTACACTCCAATAACCCCAGCATCATTATTAATTTTGTTTTTCAAAATCTTTTGAAATATGTGGGGGGATTGTTGGATATTTCAATAATATTTTGAAATATTTACAATAATAACTTCAATAAAAGTTATGATCGCATTAAATACCATCATTATTTTTAACGGTCACATAACGGTTTCTTAACGGTCATATAACGGCTTTTCAACCAATCGCTTTGTAACATTTAATTTATTTCTCAAATAAATCATCCATTATTTTACAACGGCTTCTTTAACGGCTCTATTTTGTCTGAATATAAAAATAAAATCTCATAAGACAATCTTGATATATACACTGAATGAAAGAGATAATATCCTTTCTTTAAAAAATCTTTCATTTCCTTTTCCTTGCTAGGTTATACACAACGTTGTTTCTGTTCATTCCAATTCAATGCAAAATATAGAAGAAGGTATGTTGTATCTTGGGAGGATAGCCGTCAGAAGCCTATCGCATTGAGTTTCGCACTACGAAGGGCGGAATTATCCTTAAGAATAATGCTTGTGCTTGCATGCCTCAGACAAATTTATTTACTCTCATAAGCTTTTTTCAACAGTCGGCATGTGCACGCCATGGACGCCTTGTCAAGCCGACTCAACTCCGTAACACAATGCCTAGTAAGCGCTTGCACCCCTCATTCGTCCAATTGAAGTATTTTCCAAGTTCAAGGCTCAAATTCGGAATTTTGAGAAAATCGAGCGGCGAAATCCGACTTTTTGAGTCGTAGAGCCGCGTATTTTTAATAGTTTATAATGTTGTGGAGCCATAGGATTTTGCGGGTCTTGATTTGAGTTTATCGTTCCCCGGTAACTAAAATTTTGAAGTTTCCTCTGCATGATGAACAGTGCGCATCCAGCAACTTCGGGCGTATTTTTTGTTGGCTTTCGGCTTGATTTTGGGATGGTCAAGTTGGGGTTCTTGTAATATATTTGAAGGGCTTTCTATTAACTATAAATACATTTAAAACAGGGTTCGGTGGAAAGAGTTATGGCACGACGAAGTTTCGCGCTCAAGCTCCGCGTTGCAGACAGCTTGAATAATCACTTCGGATATGCGATTTATTAGCGCATAGGTGTCATTTTATCGACGGCTAAGTATAGTATAGTCGAGTCGTGAGTTAATATAGCAGTTTACTTGGTTTTGATATTATTTCTTGCTTATATGATAGGAATGCAAGTTCGTTGATTCGAGGCAGCCTCGTTTCAGGTGAGTAGTGCTATATTTTCTTTGGGTTTATAAAACCCATGCCTTGAAGTATGTGTATATATGCATGTTGAATTGAAAAGAGCATTCCGTTGCATAAAGTAAGATCGAGTATTCATTACTTTTTGCAGCTATTCTGGAGCTTTAATTTTCTGATCTCTCTTTGCTTTGTTTGTGCTCACTGCCTCAATTTATTGAGTGCAAGAGCACAGATAAACTCAGTAACCCGAAACGTGAAGGGAGTGCATGTCATTGTCGAGTGCGGTACCTGCTTGGTGGTGCCAGACAACATCATTAATCTGTGGAGACTGGAGTCTGTAACGGGGGCATTAGAGTCCTGAGCTTCTAACAGGATGTTAGTTGACCTCAGGTTGCTGTGCGGTATTCAATTCTTGTTATTGAGGAAGTTCAAGCAACACGCCACTATACAGTGATCCGGAGCCTTTTGTCGAGAGACGAGGGCGATAGTTTCCTTGGATCCGTCTTTGTTGCAAAGACCTTCGAACGTGTGCCATGGACTCGTTGGTGTTCTTAATCAATGCTAAGTCACATTCAATTGTTTCCAGTGTTATCTTCAGTATTATCTCGATCCATGCCAGGATTTTCCAGAGTGAAATGACGATGTTCCACTTCAATTCCCAAATAAATAAGGACTATGTAGTACCGATACGGACATGCGACACACGACATGACATATCGACACGTGATTTCTCAAAAAATAGAGAATTCCGACAAGTTCCGAGACGTTCTATATTAAATATATTTTTATATATAAATGCACAACTAAATAAATAATAATAAAAGGAGCCCAAAATCAATTTGTCCTAAAAACATTAATCCAACATTAATCTACATTCCATTACAATAATCCATAAAATTTGAAAAAAAATAAGCAATGCACATTCTACTAAATTTAGAGATATGTGCACCACAAGTCCTATGGTATTTTTAAATTAATTTATTTATCCTACATGGCATTTTTTATTACTTTTTTCTTTAAATCTTGTTTAAACGATAGTAAAAAGCTTTTAAAAAAGCCAAAATAATTCTTTAAAAAATTGGAAAAAAAAAAAAAAGGAAAAAATAAATAAAGGCAAGGTCGTGGCATTGGCTGGGCACGCCGCTGCCGCTGCCGCTGACGCCTCGGCTGGGGCCGCCGAGGTTCACCCACATCTAGGCAACACCGGCCGTCGCCTATGGCTAGTGAGGCTCGTGACGAGCCTCCCCAGCCCTAGACGAGGCCTTGCCAGCCCCAGGCAAGGGCCGGTGACTCTCACTAGGCTCGAGTAAGGTTGCGGCATCACCCAGATTTGGGCAAGCCTTGCTCGGGCCTCAGCCGAGGCTTGCCTAGATCTGGGTGAGCCTCACTAGTCCTTATCTACATTCCATTACAATAATCCATAAAATTTTAAAAAAATAATAAGCAATGCACATTCTACTAAACTTAGAGATATGTGCACTACAAGTCCTGTGGTATTTTTAAATTAATTAATTTATCCTACATGGAATTTTTTATTACTTTTTTCTTTAAATCTTATTTAAACGATAGTAAAAAGCTTTTAAAAAAGCCAAAATAATTCTTAAAAAAATTGGACAAAAATAAAGAAAAGAAATAAAGGCAAGGTTGTGGCATTGGCTAGGCACGCCGCTGCCGCTAACGCCTCGGCTGGGGCCGACGAGGTTCACCCATATCTGGGCAATGCCGGCCGTCGCCTATGGCTAGTGAGGCCTCGTGACGAGCCTCCCCAGCCCTAGATGAGGCCTTGCCAGCCCCAGGTAAGGGCCGATGACCCTCACTAGGCTCGAGCAAGGTTGCGGCATCACCCAGATTTGAGCGAGCCTTGCTCGAGCCTCAGCCGAGGCATGCTTAGATCTGGGTGAGCCTCATTAGTCCTTATTTAGCCGACAATGGCTCGCTTGGACCTCGCCTAGACCAGTGAGCCCCCCCTCGAGCACATAGGACCTCCCCTCGCCGCCCCCTCCAACGGTGGCAGTGGTACCCAGCCACAATCCCTACCTTTTTTTTTTTCATATATTTACATTTTGACCCATCAAGTATTGAAAAAAATTAAGATTGACCTTGTGCATGTTGGAATCAAGTGTCAGAATTCCGAACTCGCATATCAAGGAGAGTTGACCACGTTTAGATTTTTCGATACTTGTTGACCGTGTGTCGGAACGTGTTGCAGTGTCGAATATGACACAAAGGCTCCCAAGAGTGTCGGTACTTTTTAGAATAAGGATATATTTTATATTGCCCAAGCATAGAAAAAATAAATGTATAAGCACCAACCCTCTGTATAACCGATTAAGTCATTCTGTTCGTCAAATCCACTGCGACTACGTTCAGGACCAAAAACCTAGCCAGTTGAAAAGTGTCATTCTGCACTAGCTTGGCTTCATATGTCGAGATGGTTAAGGTGCTCTTCTGTGAATGACATGTCTGACTCCTGATGACCATCTTCTACATTTTCTAGAGATGCACTTTATTTGCAATTCCTCCACTTGCAGAAGATGGTGCACATAGTAAAACAGCACTAAGACCTCCAAGATGATCTGACTAATCTCTCACATAGACCATGAGTTTAATAAGGGTGGAGCATCACGCAAAGAGGATTGCAGTTTATTCAATTATATAAAAATCAATTTGAATGTGGATTATCAACTTTTGCTTTTCTAAGCAACAGTTCATTGCTAGTTTAAGCTTTAAGAATTGCAAGCTAAAATACTTAAGACATGGAAACATGTGTATCAATAGCAAGACCATGGCAATGTTTGGATCTCATATTAACGGTCTAATATCAAGTCAAGCATAAAGACGGCAAGGTTACCTTCAAGACAGAGGTCCACGCTTGCTGCATAGATATAATTAGATATGATTAGATATGATAAGCTTTTCATGCTCCTTTGGCTCCCCCATAGTAACCCTATATAGGAACTAGATTTGGAAGTTTGATGCTCCCAAGTTTCTTGACTTCCCCAGTGAAGTCTTTCCTTCCTTTTGCTATTCCTTTCCTCAACCATTTGACAACCAAAACATGGCTGGGATGAAGTGTAGCTTTACATGATGTTTCATGACAACTCCTTCCCATGACTTATGCAAGAGCACACGAAAGTGGATTATCAACTTCTGCTTTTCTAATCAACAGTTCATTGCCAGTTTAAGCTTTAAGAATCACAAGCTAAAATACTTAAGACATGGAAACATGAGTATCAATAGCAAGACCATGGCAATGTTTGGATCACCTATTCACGGTCTAATATCATCAAGCATAAAGACGGGCAAGGTTACCTTCAAGATAAAGGTCCACGCTTGCTACATAGATATAATTAGAAATAATTAGATATGATTAGATATGATAAAATTAGATATAATTAGATATGATTAGATATGATAAGCTTTTCATGCTCCTTTGGCCCCCCCATAGTAACCCTGTATAGGAACTAGATTTTGAAGTTTGATGCTCCCAAGTTTCTTGACTTCCCAAGTGAAGTCTTTCCTTCCTTTTGCTATTCCTTTCCTCAACCATTTGACAACCAAAACATGGCTGGGATGAAGTGTAGCTTTACATGATGTTTCATGACAACTCCTTCCCATGACTTCTGCAGAAGCACCCGAAAGTGGATTATCATCTTTTGCTTTTGTAAGCAACAGTTCATTGCCAGTTTAAGCTTTAAGAATCACAAGCTAAACTACTTTAAGACATGGAAACATGTGTATCAATAGCAAGACCATGGCAATGTTTGGATCACATATTAACGGTCTAATATCAAGTCAAGCATAAAGACGGCAAGGTTACCTTCAAGATAAAGGTCCACGATTGCTGCATAGATATAATTAGATATAATTAGTTATGATTAGATATGATAAGCTTTTCATGCTCCTTTGGCCCCACCATAGTAACCCTGTATAGGAACTAGATTTCGAAGTTTGATGCTCCCAAGTTTCTTGACTTCCCTAGTGAACTCTTTCCTTCCTTTTGCTATTCCTTTCCTCAACCATTTGACAACCAAAACATGGCCGGGATGAAGTGTAGCTTTGCATGATGTTTCATGATAACTCCTTCCCATGACTTCTGTGGGAGCACACGAAAGTGGATTATCAACTTCTGCTTTTCTAAGCAGCAGTTCATTGCCAGTTTAAGCTTTAAGAATCACAAGCTAAAATACTTAAGACATGGAAACATGAGTATCAATAGCAAGACCGTGGTAATATTTAGATCACATATCAATGGTCTAATATCAAGTCAAGCATAAAGATGGGCAAGGTTACCTTCAAGATAAAGGTCCACACTTGCTGCATAGATATAATTAGATATAATTAGATATGATTAGATATGATAAGCTTTTCATGCTCCTTTGGCCCCCCCATAGTAACCCTGTATAGGAACTAGATTTGGAAGTTTGATGCTCCCAAGTTTCTTGACTTCCCTAGTGAAGTCTTTCCTTCCTTCTGCTATTCCTTTCCTCAACCACATGACAACTGAAACATGGCCAGAATGAAGTGTAGCTTTACATGATGTTTCATGACAACTCCTTCCCATGACTTCTGTAGGAGCACACGAAAGTTCTCTTGCTGTGAAGATAAAGGACCCGTCAAATAGATGCAAGCCACCATCCAACTAGTCCAGAGAACCAACATTGAGCACACTGGGTTCGTTAGAAGGCAATGGATTCGAAGAAGACAACAGAGACATACGAAAAGAAACCAGTTCATCTATTCTTTCAATATAGCTAAGATCCACATTTACTTTTGCAACTGATGAATTTGATTCTGATGAGGAAAAAAGCCCATCTGAGCATATGGCAGCTGATCTGGATTTTAAGTAACTGAGGACGATGGGGCTCCAATATCTTTTGGAAAAATGATGCGAGATTAGCTGCAAAATCACCTAGAAAACCAGTTTTCCATATATTTTCTTTCAAATCTTCACCTTCCATTTGTTTTCTGCTGCAAGAGATAAGGAAGCATAGAAGAGCTATAATATAAGCACCTTCAACCAGACAGTGCAATAAGGGCAATCTTAGTAGCAGTTCTCATACGTGTGCTGAGTTCATTCAATCCTATCTGGAGGCCCTTCTGGAGATTTTGGTGCATAAGGAGAAACCAACAAAGAGTTTCCTGGATGCAATGGTGAATCAGGAAATCTTCTTGAGTTTTCCGGCACATTGCTTGAGAAATTATTGTAAGACACATCAAATCCTTTAAGTTCATCAAGCAGATTATTGGGAAGGCTACCTTCAAAGTAGTGGGGTGACAGGTCCAGATATACTAAGTTGCGGAATCTGTTGATTTCCCAAGGGAGAGAGCCACTTAATGAGTTACTTGACAAATCAATAATTCAAAGGCTAAAGTTCTAATCGGAACCTACAGAAGAATGATCTAAATTTTCCTCAGGAGGGATTGAACCATAAGTTAAGATCAGTGAATTTGGTTGAGCTGGCCAAACTAGGAAAAAGGGTTCCACTGAGCTGGTTGAGGCTAAGACGTATTACTTTCGATTCTAGATATGTGCCTAAGACTTGGGGAAGAGGGCCCCCTACTGAATTGTCCGAGATCTGGAATGAAGTCAGTCTCAAAAATTGAGAAGTTTGGATAGATAATTGTCGCGACCAATTTTTCGGGGGGTGAACCACCTAGGGTTTGGCTAATGGATTGTTAAGCCTAGACTTAACTCGGGCTCTCCCAAGCCCATACCAATTCGCGACTTAGGTTCAAGTTCTTAACATGCAAATTATTTTCAATTAGGAGTCTCTACTAATCTATTTTTGGTGAGTCGATTAGAAACCCAAGTAAAGCAACGGGAGGTTTACTTTACTCCTACGAACCAGAGACTATGGGTACGGAGATTTGGTTACACTAGATTTCTCTAATGCCCTTTCAGTACCATTCTTTATTTAAAAAAATGTTTGGCAAGCAGCTTGGATTGATTTTAAATCTATTTCCCTAACATGTGAGGCGATCATGCGGGTGCGCAATCCATCAATTTAACACCCAAGAAAGCAATGAATAAATTGCAAACTTACCTCAAAACAACGAAAGCATCTACGATGTTAGATTAAAATCCACATCAACAACCCTAGGTATGGTTTTTAATTAACACACAACGTTTGTTTTGTTTTCACTTAATTGATGAAAATCATGCAATATGCAATGCAATATTAACTAAATGACCTAATTCAAATGACATGTAATTTCTAATTAAATGGGCCTAGCAAAAATACTAAATGGCATGCATCTCAATGAATCTAACCCTAATGACGTGCATATGACAATTCTTCTTTTCTTTTTCCTTAAAAGAATGCAATCTATCCTAGAGATTGAAACTAATTTATTCTAAGACATTTTTTGTATTTTTTATGAAATTCGGAATTAGCAAAATGTGAAAATTATCTAGCTAGATTAAGATCCTATTCAATTTATATTAGGAATTAGGTTAAGCTAAATCCTAATTTAAACTAAAATATTATCTTAACCCAAATAATCCTAAAATGCAATTTATCTAATGTCTAAACTTATAATAAGTTAAAAAATATTATCTAGAATTAAATTACATGCAATTTTACCCTAATATGCAATGACATGCAAAAGATGCCCTAACTCTACATGACATATGCATGTTGATTTTTTGTTGTTTTTCTTTTTTTCTTTTTTAATTTCGAAATTAATAATTGCCAAATAATTAAACATGCAATCCAAATTAAAATCTAGCAACCTAAATTGATTGATTTGATTTTTTTATTTTGAAAATTCATGATAAATAGAATGTTTAGCCTAAATATGCAAATAACCCTAAAACATGCAATATTCTAACTCAGACATATTTCAAGATAAATAAAGCAATCAAGTCCATCAAAATTACCCCAAAAAAAAAATAAGAAAATATCACACATCGTTCGGATCGAGGATAATATTTATTTAGTAAAATCGATAAATTGATCTTAGCGCCCAAAAATTAAAATATCAATTTTATTCCCACTGATTAATTATTTCATCTAAAGCTTATATAGATGAAATAAAAACCCCTAGCGCGGTTGCGAATCGGGTGATATATTGAGATTTCCGATTATGCGTAGATGGGTATCTCAACCAAAAACGACATATAAGGAGATAATAATAAAAAAAACATAAAAAAGAAAAACCTAAACTTGCCTAATAAAGTAAAGCAAAAATACCTAATAAAAATTTTTCTCTTTTTTTTTTTTAAAGAAGAAAATCTTGGCCGCCGGTTTTGGGGGAAGTCGCCGGCAAGGGTTTCCGGCAAGGACACCGGGAGCGGCGCAACGGTGGCGAGGCAACAGGGAGCGTCGCGGGTCTGGGTGCGGGCGTCGCGGGCGAGGGACTCCGAGCGCGGGCAGAGGCAAGGCGGAGACGGCGTCGGGGCGGTTCAACGAGATCGGTGGGCGGCGTAGCGGGCGGAGCAGGGGCTTCGGATCTCCTGGCGTCGGTCACAAGCAAGGCGGAGAGCAACACTGGGTCGTCGGGTCACTGGATCTGTGGCGTCGGGTCACCGATCAGAGGTCACGATGGCCAGATCTGGCGGAGCAAGGCGTCGCGGTGGAGAGATGAGCACAGTCGGTCGGAGATCCGGCAAGTTGCAGGCGGCGGCTCGTGAAGGAGACGCGGTGGGGCGTCGGGCTGCGAACGCCAGCGACGGGGTTGGCGTGGGTGCTCGCGGACGGAGGTTCGGAGCGGCGGTCCGGCGTGGCAGGCGAGACGGCGATGGTGCGGGCAGGCGGCGCCGGCGCCGGCAGGGACACCCCACGAGGAAAATGAACAGTCGCGTGGGGGCTTTTCTTTTTTTTTTTTTTTTTTTTTTTGATCTCTCTCTCACGTCACTTTTTCAACTTTTCACTTTTGTGTACTTTTTCACCCGAAAGAAAGAGCCCCTTTTTTACTTTGGGCGCGATGTATTTTTATAGGTCCAAAAATGTATCCTCACGGCACATATTTTTTCCTTTTTTGCTTGCGCACGATACCCCTAAATATGTCGTTGAAATATACACATCCCGCGCGATATTCCCTTTTATATTTCTCACATATTCTATCCAGAAAAATTCTCTTTTGCACAAAATACACCCCTTAGTGTATATTACCTAAAAATATGAAAAATCGAACGGAATATGTGAAAAATCTTCCCTCACCGGCGGCCTAAAATAAAATAAAACAAAATAAAAATAAAATGTTTCTAAAGTATATGCCATGTGTGTGTGTGTGTTTTTTTTTTTTTTAAATTTAAAAATCAACCCTAAAAATTTAGGTGTCAACAATAATGTTCCCGTCAATGAGTTGCAACACCTTCCACATAGTTTCCCCGACTCTATATATGTAATAAATTGCCAGAAAGCATGCTCAAGTCTATTGTGGCACAGTGCTCTATACAGACGGTACTGAGCCCAATAAATTAAACTTCTTCAAAGTTGCAGAGGAAACACATCCAACTGGGTCTGCCAAGATGATGAATGACGTCAGAATTACCATAAGTGTTATGATCAGATTCAGTTTTGTGAAGATATCTGGAAATTTTGTTTTGCGATATCTGGAAATTTTGTTTTGCTAACTATAATCCGTGCAGCACATAAAAAACTGTGAAAGCCAAGAACCAAATTCATGTAGCACATTTGCTAATCTCATTAAAAAATTCAGGCTTCACCTTCATTCTAGTTTGTAATATTAATTGAAACCTCCCCTAAACAGAGATCTTGTGTCAGTACATTATCGCATGGCAAGAGCAATGGCAATAATTATAGGAACCATATCAGTGCTTTTAGAAAAATAATCATTTCAGAATAACATACCAAATGCAAACTCCATGGAAACATGCAGAGTGAGTCTCAATTAAAGTTACTTTTCCCAAAATTATTTTTGAAGGTTGGTTATGGTACAACACATACCAAACAGATGGTGAAAGCATTAGATTTTTAGGACAGTTTCTCCAATTTCTTCAAGTTTCAAAGGAGGCGCAGAGACTTGTAGTATTTGCCTAGCATACTTCGAGGGGTAAAAATCCAAACACATGCTTCTAAGAAACATTACTTTGCCATAGCTAAAGAAACATGTCATTATCACGTGGCAAGAAATCTATCTTCACTGTAGATATAATCATCCCCTGCACAGAATGATTCTGAATGGACTGAACGAACCGGACAAGAGAATTTGGAGAAAAGCAACAGAAACCTGCATCAAACAGGAGTGCAGTAAATTGGTGAATCGGAGATACCTTCAAGCTGGTTGTCACTAAGATCCATCACAGACTATATCATAGAGCTCACCTGCAACAGCACTTGTGGCAAAGAACCCAACAATGGGTTGTTTCCGAGCTGGAGAACCCGAAGAGACTACAAAGTTGAAGGAGGGTATTTTACCCACCAACGTATTGTTACTAGCATCAAACACCTCCAAACTGTTGAATATGGCATCCTATCGTGCAAAAATAGCTCCCCTACTAAAGAATTGGAGCTAACATTAAGATAGGAAATTGAGGAAAGGAAACTAGAATTACCAAGAACCAGGTCAAGTGAACCGGCGAGCTCATTATAGCTCAGATCAGCATACTCTACGCTACAGAAAAGAGAGAGCAGCTTCGTGACATCCCCAGTGAATCCATTACTGTGCAAATCTAACTATTTCAATTGATCTAAGCCTGAGCTAACCTCTGAGACAATCCCTGTCAATTGGCTTTTAGATACTGACAAATTCTGAAGCATGATGAGGCCAGAAACAGCAACAAAGCTGAATTTCCCAATCAGGCCCACATTGTCAAGAGAAAGCGTTTGTGACATAACCCTCACTAAACGTGCCACGGTGCCAATTCTGGAGACACCCATCAGAGGCCAAGGACTTGGAATTTTATATGAATCAAGAACTTGCCCAGAGCGGCCCCTCTGGATCCCTTTCTTCAGCTCCAAAAGCGCTTCTAAGTCTGACTGCGCAAGAGCATTGACTACGAAGAGGCAAATGATCAAACGTATCATCTGCATTCCTCACTCCACAGCCCCGGCTCCTCAAAACTTCAGCAGCTGACAAGCAAGATTGACAGAGAGAGAAAACGAAGACATTCTCAAAATTTAGCCCAAAAATAGGGAACCGAGTGAGCAACGGATCAAATTTGGAACCGCAAAAAGGCCTCACCAAATAAGATCACCCAAAAAAGAAACAAAGAGAAGAATTTACGAAAGATACAAACAAAAGCAAGAAAATCATAACTGGAGTAAGGCCGCGAGCTAGCCAAGCGAAAGACCCGGTGAGAACTAAAACTAAAAGGTCCGCCAAAAAGTCACCATGAAAAGTTGACATAACCCGAAATCTTTGAAGCACAGGAACGCCCAGATCACGCAATGACAAGACACCCTTTTCCCGAAAATTGCGAATCCAAAAGTACCAGCATACAATCATGGAGTCGATAGAGAGAAATGCGCATAATCCCACTTCTCCAACAACAAGGATATTCATGTGAAAAGGCTTTACGGTGTGGGAAAACTAAAATCATTTTCTCACTCCTTTTCCACACGGAAGCTCAAACAGAATGGAGAACCATTTTGAGAAAATAAGTTTGTTATCTCTTGGCATCCTTTGATGGTTGCTTTACTTTAATCATAAAAAAATCAAAATGTATACCATTAATTAACTAATTATTTGTCCGTCCTTCTCTTTCTCTCTTTCTCCCTCCCTCCCTATTATGTCTCTTTGTAGAGTGTTAGAGTAACTAATCAAAATTAAATCGACAAAAAAAAAAACCTAGGGGTGCGCAATGCAGGATCGATCCAGATTCCATTTGAAATCTACTTGTCGAAATCGGTTATTAAAATATTATAGATTCTAAATGCAGTTCTAAGATTTATTTAAGTTTCACTTGTATTCTTAATGAAATAATTGCAACGAATCATCATCACAACTCATTTTCATAAACATAAAAAATATGAAATTTTAACAAAATTAAAGTCTTAGTCATAGAAACTCATACTAATGATTTCATATTAGATAGCTCGAAAATATAGAATAGGGATAAGTGCATTGCAAGTTCTAAAATTTGTCATGAAAATGCTATCAAATCCTAAAATTTTCAAAAAGTATAATTAAGTCCTAAAACTTGTCACAAAGTACAATTAAGTCTTAAAATTTTCAAAAAGTGCAATCAAATCATAAAACTTATCAAAGTGGTTTACTCTAAGTCCTTCCATTAATTGCACTTTTTGAAAGTTTTAGGACTCGGTTGCTCTTTCGAGATAAATTTTAAGACTTTATTAAACCTTTTGAAAGTCTTAGGATTTTATTAAACTTTCGTGATAAAGTTTTAGGATTTAATTATAATTTTTTAAAGTTTTACGACTAATTCAAGATTTGTATGATAAATTTTAGTACTTCTAATGCATTTATCCTTATAGAATAAGAAAAATATAAACACTGTTTCGTACTCCAAGTTCCATCTCTTACTCATTGAAACTTTTAAAATATGAAACTTTATCTTATATATTCTGAAACGTGAAATTGGGCCGGACCGGTCCGCGTCTCCAATTCTCGGATCTAGTTTGAAACCATGGTCATCTCTACATATAGAAAACTCTAGAAAATGCCATCAGAAACTGTTTCATCTTGCGTGGACCGTACCTCTGCAGTTCTATCATCTGTAAGTAATCACTTAGGAAAATATTGTGAACAGTTCAGGCTATTCGCTCACTGGATGCACCTGGACCCGTTCTCCATATTATTTTAATCCGAGCCGACTCGGTAGCAACCCACTTCTCTCCCGAAACCCTCCGTCCTCCCCGCGCCCTCAACCACCGCCGCAGATGGCCGACTCCGCCGTCTCCACTCCTCCCGGCCCCGCCGTGGAGATCCTCCGCGCCTGGCTGGACACCCCCTTCAAGTCCCCCTGCCCCGCCAACGGCGACCGGCCCTGGAGCGAGACGCCCAAGATCGGCGCGCCGGCCTCGGAGCCGGACGAATCCTCCTCATGCGCGATCTGTTGCCTGGTGAAGCGCCGGGAGCTGAACCCCGTCGACATGATCGTGAGGTTCAAGGCCAGGAGGGTCGAGCCCGCGCACCACCACACGTTCGGGCACGATCTGGTGGTGCTGGAAGGGAAGAAGAGCGTCTGGAACTTGACCAAGAAGGAGAGGAACGACCTGGTGGTCGGGGACTTGAAGTGTTTCCATGTGTGGTTGAGTCTTGAGTGATGGTTTTCTCTGTTGTGGGTTTAGATTGAAAGAACCAGACTGCTTTCGTATGAAATTGGCTCACCACATTGGCTTCATGAGATCAGATCATTGTTAATGTAGATGGTCGGGATTTCTTTGATGAGGTGCCAGTAGTCGCCGGCGTGCTTTGAGCATCGCTCTTCGAGAAGTTTGCAGTCTCCGATGGACAAATGCTCGAGCGAGGAAGGAAGGCCGGCCTTGGGCAAGCACCTCAGCTTCCGGCATCCACGAGTGTACAAGCGCTGGAGAGAGCAAGGGAGGCCACTTGATAGACTCTCTAGGTTCCTCATGTCGGAGAGATTAAGATAGGTGAGAGAGGAAGGGAGGAGATCATGGTCGTTGCCGTCGCTGTTTGGAGGAAAGCTTACCACATCTCCAAGTCCGCCGACACTCCCGTCGATCCATAAAGATTGGAGCGACGCGAGTGCGTGCAAGCCCCGCTTTCCCATATGCTGCTCCATGTTCACGCAGACCCTCACCTCGAAGGTCTCTATATTGGGAGGTAACCCTCCCCTGGGAAAGCGTTTGATGTTCTCGCAATCGACAATATATAGACTCCGGAGGGATGTGAGGTGATGCAATTTATCAGGTAGAGACTTTACATTCGGGCAACTCCAGAGGCTGAACTCGGATATGCTGGCGGGAAGCGGAGGGAAGTGCTCCAGCTCCAGAGTGGGACATCCGAATATCGTCAAGCGAGTGAGGTGGGAGAGCTTGTGCAGGCTCCGGGGCAAACTTCCCAATTGCTCGCAATAGAAAATTCTTACATCTTCAAGCCATTGGACGTGGTGTTGGTGGCCCGAGTCTGAAACTATCTCTGCCAGTGACTTCACTTCCCTGCAGTTATGAATCTTAAGTTCCTTGAGAGTCTCTGGTAGTCCACCCTTGCCGAATGGTGATTCGGGCAGTGAATCGCATCCGTAGATACTCAATTCTCTCAGACGAGACGTCTCATTGCCAATCTTAGTGCCTATGGGCAAATGCTGGAGATTCTGGCAGTTTTCGACGGTCAATGATGTCATAGATGCTGGCAAACCGGTCTCTGGAAAGGACCGGAGTTTCGGACAGTTAAGAACGATCAAGCTACGAAGAGAGGCCAGATTGTGCATCTTGTCTGGAAGCTTCTCTAGGCTTGAGCAATCACTCAATTTCATAGCTTCGAGGCAGCTAGGCAGCTCTCTATCACTTTCTCCGGCTATAAAAGATATGAACTGAGGACAACTTACGACATCTAAGCTCTTCAAGCAAGCAAGATTCTGAACATAATCTGTGTCCTGCCACAAGTGTATCAGGTTTTTGCATCTTCTTACCTCACACTTCTCTAACTTGGTCAAGGCTCTTGTGTACCCAAGAGGAAAGCGAGTGAGCCCCTCTACATTTTCGACAGCAAGAGTGGTTAGAGAAGTCATGTTAACCAAGCTCTTAAAAGTCACCTCGTTACAGCTTCTGAAGTATAGCTCGCGGACAGAGAGAAGACTAACGGCAGGTGAGGCATGCAGAAGCGGACATAAATCAATGTCAAGCCTCACGAGGGCATCTAGTTTTCCAGGCAATCGTCCCTTCAACATGGGACAATTGCGGACCATTAGATGCTGAAGACAAGGGAACGGCACTGGCACTTCTATTTCTTCAGTGCCATCAAAATGAGTCCAATCCTGCCAGAATGACATATCCTTGAACTCCAAGGTTGTTAAGGATGGAAAAGGCTCTGTAGTTTCGTAAAATTCGAAGCCCACCGTGCGCACAGCATCCAGACCTTCGATGTGCAGTTCTTTCAGGGAGGATAGCCGCCCGAGTGATGGTAATGATTTAACGTTACGGCAGCCACACAAGCGCAAAGAGACTATGTTAAGATGCAAAGGATTTCCCAGCCAGAAAGGGAATTCAATGCCGCTGTAGTAGGAGATTGTGAGATCTCGAAGGTCTTCATGAGGCCGAAGAGAGTCGAGGACCTCCTCTTCAAGCTCTAGCTCTGCTTTCCACAAATCTTCAATGTCTTCACTCCATTTCATGATTAACTGGTCAATTCCACTCTTCATGCGTAGAATAGCATCCCCAGCGTCTCCAGCGTCTTTTACCTGTTTGCTCAATTTCATGATTGACCGGTCAATTTCACGCTTCATGCATAGATTAGCATCCTTAGCATCTCTAGTGTCTTCTATCTGTTTGCTCCATTTCATTATTAACCGGTCAATTCCACGCTTCATGCGTAGATTAGCATCCTTAGCATCTCCAGTGATTAACCGGTCAATTTCACGCTTCATGCATAGAACAGCATCCTTAGCATCTGTAGCGTATATTGCCTGTTTGCTCCATTTCGTGATTAACTGGTCAATTCCATTCTTCATGCGTACAATAGCATCCTTAGCATCTCCAGCGTCTTTTACCTGTTTGCTCCATTTCATGATTAACCGGTCAATCCCACGCTTCATGTGTAGATTAGCACCCCTAGCATCTCCAGCGTCTTTTACCTTATGCAACTCAGAGATTAACAGCTCCCCCCTCAGGTGCTCGAGGCGTTTTAACTCCTTTAACCTCGGCCCGTTCTCTGTTCCCACGATAAACTTGGACAAAATCTCAAGATTCACCAAGTTACCTATATGTCGTGGCATAGCTTGTAGGCTCTGAGTTTCTCTAATGTCGAGATATCGTAAATTGATCAGATTCTCGACACCTTGAGGCAATCCGGCAAGGTATGGACAACCCCGTAATATCAAAGCCTCTAGGTTGAACAGCTCACCGATGGATTCGGGAAGGCTTTCAATCTCAGCGTAAGATAAATTAAGGTAGTGCAGATGCCTCAATTTACCTACACAGTCTGGTACCTCGCTGATGCAGTAATGACTCAACGAAAACACCTTCAAATACTTCAAGTCCAACAGCAAGTCGCCTAGCACGCTTTGGGACAAATGCAACATCGCGAACTTCTTGGGTCGTGATTGCAATGAGATGAAGCTTCTTAGCCGCTTCATACTGCGATACACCGTAAGTCTTTCGGATGCAATTCCATAGCTCGAAATGAAGGATGCGTGACGAGCTGAAGATGCATTACTCTCATTGCTCCCTGATGAGCTAAAGTGCGTCGGGCCAGCAACTGACTTTGCGAGGTCATTCAGAAGATCATGCATCGAGAACCGCAAACTGTTGCTGCTTGATTCTTGAAAAAACGATCTCGATACTAACTCCTTGAAATAATCAAGATCTGTCTTCCAAAGGTTCCTTCCTTGGCTTCTGTGCACCAAGCCCTCTGCCATCCACCAATGGATCAACTCATCCCTTTCTATTTCGTAATCCTTGGGAAAGATCGCACAGTAAGCAAAACATCTCTTCAGATGACGTGGGAGATGGTGATAGCTGAGTTTCAAAGAAGGAAGGATCTCGTTTCTCTCTTCTGCTAGATCCCAAATTCGGCTATTGGATATAGCTTCCCACTCGTGGGGATCAACGTCGACATCGGCACGTAGTAGTCCGCCCAATATCTTCACAGCCAACGGCAAGCCTTTGCATTTTATCACTATTTTCTCACCTGATGATTTAAGACGGGGATGGTCGTTAAAATGTTTGGCGCCAAGAGCGTGATGGGCCAGTAAAGCCAAGCAAGCGTCTTGAGGCAACTCCTTCAGACGGTATGCTGTAGCACCGGCCATTGAAGCAACACGGAGGTTACGAGCTGTAAGGACGATCACGCTCCCCTCAGCTCCGGCTTGGAAAGTTTTCAGGAGATTGGTCCACTCTTCGTACTTCTCTGTCCAAACATCGTCCAAAACGATAAGGAATCTCTTCCCAGACAGATGTTTCCACAACTTCTCTTGGGGCCGGTCTAGGTCGTTGCCTTCGCCAGACAAACCAAGGATATCCTGCAAAATCCTCTTTGTAATGGCGGCCACGTCGAAGTCATTGGACACGCAAGCCCACGCTTTGACATCGAAATAGCTGGCGTCATGATAGACTTGCTGGGCTAGGGTGGTCTTTCCGACCCCTCCCATCCCTATTATGGGAATTATTTTCGGGATCGCATTTTTGTTGTTGATACCTTCTTCTTCTTCAATCAACAATTGAAGGACCTCCATCTTTTCCTTCTCCCTACCTACAAAACAAGGCTCTGGGACACACGTCGTGATAGGCCGCTGCTGGGCTCGGTGGGATGCGAACTGGCTGGCCTCCTTCTCCGTCAGGCTCAGGCTATCTTTCTGGTTGATAATCTTCTGCAGTCGACTGTCGATAATCCTCTATTTTGGACCTCATTTTCTGGTCACGCACGAACTCTCTGGGACTGAAGCAGCTTGGCACGACTAGAAGTGTCTTGCTCGCCCTCCTGGAATCCGCCTTCTGCTTCTTTTTCCTGGCTTGAGCATCGAAGTCGTAGAGCCAGTCCTCGATGTCGTAGGCCAAATTCTGGAGGTCCTCGAGCCACAACTTGACTCCAGCATCACCAGTCAACTGCTTTTCCTCCGCGTCTTCCAGAGCGCAGTTTATTCGCCGGAGCTCCTTCTCCCATTTCTTCGGCAGGGTGCGGAGTCCCTCACGCCGCATGAGGCTAAGCAGCTCGCCTGAGGTTAACTTGTCGAAGAGCACCTCGAGGAAGGTGCTGAGAAGCATCTCTCCAATGGCCGCTGCCATCTCCCCAAGGAGGATTGAACTGCAATGCAGATGGTTGTCAACCGAAGTGTGCGATTGAGTGGAAAATGGAGGCAAAGCTGAGCTCTCAGGTCCTGGGAGGTCGGACCACGTGATGTAATAAGACTAGAATATCATGTAATGTTTGGAAAAAATATTGTTGATTTTTTCTCATTACAACGAAAATGTCATTTGACCTTTTTGCTGGACAATAAAAATGGCTGTGAGCGAAAAGCTTCACCGATTGCTATTACTACAGCATTGAGTTCTATCTGGGCATACCATTGGTAGTTGTCTTCTCAAATATTTCATATGGACAAAAGAAAGATAAGATTGGAGAAAGGTGCTATTTTCACATCTACTTGAATCCCCTCCTCTGTTACTAGATAGACAAGATCGGTCTTATCGGTTTACATATTCGCACGGTCTGCTTTAACCTAGTTATTTTCCTTTTACGGTTCTCCGTATTTAAACTTATTGCTATTCAGAAAATAAAAGCTGATCTCATCCTCATCATTGCTCTTATATTAATTTATCTATTCCTCATCCCTCCTAATCCTAATTTTGACTTCATTTGTCTAAAAATTATTTCCAATATATCTATTTTCTATGTAAAAATTATGTGTTTTGTTCCATGTAAGACTTTATAGGAGTATTCATAACCCAAAAATTATTGGCGTGAAAAAGTTATGGACATTGAGGAATTTTGATATTTTCCGGTAGACACTCCATGAATAATGTTAACTTTTGTTAATCCAAAATGAATAATAATGCACCAACGATTTAAAAGAAATTCTTATTCGATGCAAAGCTTTGTTCTAATTTTTTTTACCATTTCTTAAGTTTCACGTTGTGGAATGCAACTGTGATTTTTGTTTTGAAAAATCTTTAACGGTGGTTTCTTTTATTTCATCCGATCAATCTATGTAAATGACAGCCAATGAAGAATATATGCATAACAAAAATACGAATTTTATAAATATGAGACTGTTAAAAAGTGGGTTTGCGCCAAAATTTTTGTATATTCTACTTGGCAATCAATTCATAAATTTATTGATATGAAAAAATCAATTCATGAATTTATCAATATGAAAAAATCAATTCATGAATTTGCTTGACATCGCATAGAAATTTCTCTCTTCGACAAAGTTAATTCTAGCTAAAGTAAAATCTAAAAAAAAAATCATTCATTTAATATTCATGGCATACCAACAATAAACAAAAACAAAACATGTAATATTCTTAATTATGTCAACAAGATCAATAGAAAGCTAAAACAAAGGAAAAATAAATAAATTTTGAGCACCATTTTAAATAGAAATTAAATAATTGAGGGCAATTTTGATGGATTTAGTCATATAAAGGTGAATGTAGCCTATATAATGTAAAGAAGAAGAGGACTAGCTTGTGGTCATGTCAGGATAAGTAGCACTGTTGAGAAATAACATCGTAAATAAATTCTGAACCAAGAAATCTGATTTCTGATGATTTAGAGAGCAAAATATGTTACTTCTTAAGAAATGACCATAGAATGATCAAGATACACCTGACTAGGTTTTAGTCTACAAAATACGATTACTCATACTATGATCTGACGTCCAGTTTAGCACTAAACTTTTTCGAACGTTGCTTTGTGCCAAAACTTTTCAAAATCATTAATTATAAGACACTCTCATGGTTTATGCCAACTTAAATTTTACATGATATTATTCAATAAACGCATTTCTGTGCGACTTTTTTAAAGGGTTAATATCATAAAAAAATTCCAATTGAGTACACCTCTAACAAATCTATCATAAACTAATTTTTTTACAATAAAAAATCACAAATTTGTATATTTGTGACGAATTTATCCTACATTAATTTCTATTAAATTATATCAATACTATGAAAAATCATAAACTAGTACAAATGGATGGTAAAACCCTAAACTAGTATACTTGTCAACATCTAACTAAGTAATTTGACGGTAAAATTTAATAGAATAACAAAAGGTAAACTTGTCACAAGTTTATGAGTTTGAGGTTTTCGGTAGTAAAAAAATTAATTTGAGATAAATTTGTTAAATTGTGTATCAATTTGGAATTTTTAATGGTATCTAACCCTTTTCAAATGCTAACATATACGACATGGCAAATTGCAAGCCACGGAAGAAGACCCTACTAGCACATCAATATCTCTCGACGATCTATCCATCCTCTCGAGCTCCAATCCATCCTTGACAAAGTTTCTCGAAGTCAGTTCCTCTCCCACCCTCGTGACCTACACTACTACCTCGCCTACCTAATTGAATTGACTTGTGAATCTATGGGTTTCAATCGAAAATATGTGTTAAACTAATATATAGTCACGACTTTGGCTTTTTAGTTAGATAGAAATGAGAAAAGACTAAGGAGTAGAGATAGAGCACACAGTTGATATAAAAGGAGGAGATGATGATGATAGTGATGATCTCTAAATTATATCGCAATACAAAGAATCAAGATGTCACCTGACTCCCACCCTCAGATATGCTTCCCTCTTCTTTTTGCAGCTATTCTGGGACCTTCAATTTGCTGATTTCTCTTTGCTTTGTTTGTGCTCACTGCCTCAATTTATTGAGTGCAAGGGCAGAGATAAACTAGGTAACCGAAACGTGAATGGAGTGCATATCATTGTCAAGTGTCAATCAGTGAGTTTTTCTTGAGCACCCATAAGAAGAATCAGAACTTTTTCAAGAACCAGCCAACAAGAAAATCTTCCAACTTGATCCCATTTCTTGATCCTTTCATTCCCCTTCCTTTTGGGTATATCCTAGACTGAGATTGCTCAATCACAATAATTTCGCTGTAATTGACAGAACTAACCCTTTCTATTGACTATGTTCAATGCGATTGTTGTCTCCAGTGTTAAACAATTTGGTCATTGACTTTCCCACCGTCACTTTCTCCAAAGAATTTGGGGCAAAAAATTTCATGGCGTTAAGTTAAGAGCTCGTCCGGTCCGTCAAAATGAAGCTTCTTCTAGCTCCAATGCATGAATAAGCAAGGACGATAAAAGTTGAGATCCCAAACGTGTAGCCATTGTAGTATCCCCCACAGAAACAAAAGAACCAATAACAAATGTGGAATCAGTGCCTTCATTAACAAGCTCTTACTTAACTAGGTTGATGTTTCTTTTCCTTTGGATGCGATACACAAGCAGGTCATGAGCACTTATCAGCTTACTCGATCATGCATTGTCACACGCACAATCATGCTGGTGTGCATTATTGCATTCAGACGCCTCATGTGTGCGGGTCAATATATCTCAGCCATGTCGCGTGCTCTTGATATTTTCTCAAAATCAGCAAACAAGAAAACAAAAAGGGAAAATAAAGAGGTGGTTTATGCCGAAATCAACCAATTTTCACGAAATGAGTCGTCAATATGATTGTTTTTGTGTTGGGTGTCACATTTATTGAAGCATTGTATGTGCTTGTCCGGCCTAACACTTTCAGGAAGAGACCGACGCTATCCAGATGAACAACTATTCTCACAAAGTTCCAAAGAACCAGGAGTCCAACTGCATTCACAGACAATTATATGGGCCGAGATAAAGCTCCAGTCTGCAAATTTTTGGGGGATGGTCGGAGCGAAATAGTACACGGGCTCGATCAAGATGGTGTGACTTTTTCTACAACAAAATGAAGAGGAAGAAGGAGAAAGAAAATCCCACATTATTTTGTCAGTCCTACATTAGTTTGTCAGTCCTATGTCGTTCGTTTAGCAATGTGATGAAACACGAGTTACGGGACCAATGGAAAGGAGCGCAATAGGTAATGGCTTGGCCCGTTCCGGCAGAAACATTGCCAACAAATGGTTCAGAAGCTAAAAGCAAACAGTCACAAATATGAAAAGAATGATGATCATCCCCTTCACATCTAGATGCAGCTTTTTAAATGATTTCTCCGGAAGAATACCAAAAAAGAAATCTTGGCAGGAACTAGACATGCTAGACCGAATCAAGTGAAGAATTAAACACAAAGATCAAACATGAATTAAGCGGAAGAACCAAAAATAGACAAGAATGAGGGTTAGTACAGGAAATAACAAGGACCGAATTTATCAATTAGCTTGGCGTGCCCATAATGGCCGTAGAGAAATAAGATCTTCAAAAAACTGTCTTACTAATGTCAGACCTGTCAGACACTGGAAGTACTCCTGGTAAGTACTCACTCCTCTGTGCCCTATGCCTCCAGATTGCCACTGTGGTAGCAGTCGTTGCTGCGGTCTTTTCCTTTCATCCACCCAACTTAGTCCGTCAGGTTGACCTATACCGGGTCCCCTGAACTGCTTCTGATCAAAAGCTCCAACAATATGACCCGGAGTGCATAAGTATGGCTCTTCCATGATGGCCATGGTTTACTTGAGCTGGTGAATTCAGGTGGTCAAGGGCGCCGGAGTGCAGTACCTGCTTGGTGGTGCCATACGGCGTCATTAATCTGTGGAGACTGCAGTCTGTGATGAGGGCATTAAAGTCCGGAGCTTCTTACAAGATGTTAGTTGACCTCAGGTTGCTGTGCGGTATTCCCTTCTCATTATTGACGAAGTTCAAGCAACGTGCCATATATACAGTGATCTGGAGCCTTGTGTCGAGAGACAAGGGCGATAGTTTCCTTGGATCCATCTTTGCTGCAAAGAGCTTCAAACATGTGCCATGGACTTGTAGGTGTTCTTAATCAATGCTAAGTAACATTCAATTGTTTCCAATGTTATCTTCAGTATTATCTCAATCCATGCCAATAGGATTTTCCAGAGTGAAATGACGATGAACAACTTCAATTCCCAAATAAATGAGGGTATATTTTACATTGCCCAAGCATAGAAAAAATTAATGTATAACCACCAACCCTCTATATAATCGACTAAGTCATTCTGTTCATCAAATCCACTATGACTATGTTCAGGACCAAAAACCTAGCCAGTTGAAAATTGTCATCCTGTACTAGCTTTGCTCCATATGTCGAGATGGTTAAGGTGCTCTTCCGTGGATGACATGTCTGACTCCTGATGACCATCTTCTACGTTTTCTAGAGATGCACTTTATTTGCAATGCCTTCAATTGCAGAAGATAATGCACATAGTAAGACAGCACTAAGACCTCATCTGACTAATCTCTCACATAGACCATGAGTTTAATAAGGGTAGAGCATCACACAAAGAGGGTTGCAGTTTATTCAATTATATAAAAATAAATTAGAATATGGATTATCAACTTCTGCTTTTCTAAGCAACAGTTCATTGCCAGTTTAAGCTTTAAGAATCACAAGCTAAAATACTTAGACATGGAAACAGGTCTATCGATAGCAAGACCATGGCAATGTTCGGATCACATATTAAAGGTCTAATATCAAGTCAAGCATAAAGATGGGCAAGGTTACCTTCAAGATAAAGGTCCATGCTTGCTGCATGAATATAATTAGATATGATAAGCTTTTCATGCTCCTTTAACCCACCCGTAGTAACCCTGTAAAGGAACTAGATTTGGAAGTTTGATGCTCCCAAGTTTCTTGACTTCCCTAGTGAAGTCTTTCCTTCATTTTTCTATTCCTTTCGTCAACCATTTGACAACCAAAACATGGCCGGAATGAAGTGCAGCTTTACACAATGTTACATGACAACTCCTTCCCATGACTTCTGCAGGAGCACACGAAAGTTCTCCTGCTGTGATGATAAAGGACCTGTCAAATAGATGCAAGTCACCATCCAACTAGTCTGGAGAACCAACCTTGAGCACACTGGGTTTGTTAGAAGGCAATGGATTTGAAGAAGACAACAGAGATACAGGAGAAGAAACCAGTTCCTCTATTCTTTCAACATTGCTAAGATCCACATTTACTTTTGCAACTGATGAATTTGATTCTGATTGAGGAGAAAAGCCCATCTGAGCATATGGCAGCTATCTGGATTTAAAGTAACTGAGGACGATGGGGCTTCAATATCTTCTAGAAAAATGATTCGAGATTAGCTGCAGAATCGCCTAGAGAATGACCAGTTTTCCATATATTTTCTTTCAAATCTTCACCTTCCATTTTTTTTTCTGCTGCAAGAGATAAGGAAGCATAGAAGAGCTATCATATAAGCACCTCCAACCATCTGCAATAAGGGCAATCTTAGCAGCAGTTCTCATACGTGTCCCAAGTTCACTCAATCCTATCTGGCGGCCCCTCTAGGCATAAGGAGAAACCAGCAAAGAGTTTCCTGGATGCAATGCTGAATCAGGAAATCTTCTCAAGTTTTCAGGCAAATTGCCTGAGAAATTATTGTAACACACATTAAATCCTTGAAGTTCATCAAGCAGATTATCAGGAAGGCCACCTTCAAAGTAGTTGAAGAGAGCCACTCAATGAGTTACTTGACAGATCAATAATTCAAAGGCTGAAGTTCTGATCGGAAACTACAGAAGAACGATCTAAATTTTCCTCAAGAGGGATTGAACCATAAGTTAAGATCAGTGAATTTGTTTGAGCTAAAAAAACTAGGATATGTGCCCACTAAATTGTCCGAGATCTGGAATGAAGTCAGTCTCAAAAATTGAGGAGTTTTGATGGGTAATGTTCCTGTCAATGAGTTGGAAAAGAGTTTCCCCAACTCTATATTCATAATAAATTGCCAGAGAGCATGCTCAAGTCTATTGTGGCACAATGCCCTATACAGACAGTACCAAGCCCGACAGTCTGTTTGAAGATAAATTAACTTCTTCAAAGTTGCAGAGGTAACACATCCAACTGGGCCTGCCAAGATGATGAATGACATCAGAATTACAATAAGTGTTACAATCAAATTCAGTTTTGTGAAGAAATCTGGAAATTTTGTTTTGCTTACTATAATCTGTGTAGCACATAAAAAGCTGTGAAAGCCAAGAACCAAATTCACGTGGCACATTTGCTAATCTCATTAAAAAATTCAGGCTTCACCTTCATTCCAATTTGTAATATTAATCAAAACCTCCCCTGAACAAAGATTTTGTGTCAGTACAACCTCCCCTGAACAAAGATTTTGTGTCATTACATTATCGCATGGCAAGAGCAATGGCAATAACTTAGGAACCATATAAGTGCTTTTAGAAAAATGATCATTTCAGAATAACATGCCAAATGCAAACTCCATGGAAACATGCAGAGTGAGTCTCAATCAAAGTTACTTTTCCCAAAATTATCATGAAAGGGGTTGGCTATGGTATAAAACATGGCAAACAGAAGGTGAAAGCATTAGAAATTTAGGACAGTTTCTCCAATTTCTTCAAGTTTTAAAGGAGATGCAGAGACTTGTAAAATTTGCCTATCATACAAAAACTTCTAGGGGTTCCTTTTCTTTTTTGAGGGGTAAAATCCAGCAGACAAAGGCTTTTGAATGTTTTCAGGAATTAAGCTTGTCATAACCGAAGAAACATGTCATTTTCATGTAGCAAGATATCTAGCTTCACTGTAGATCTAATCATCCCCTGCGCAGAATGTTCTGAATGGACAGAACAAAAACGGGCTGTAGAATTTGGAGAAAAGCTAAAGAAACTCACATCAAACAGGAGGTGCATTAAATTGGTGGATCTGAGATACCTTCAAGCTGGTAATCACCAAGATCCAGCACAGACTAAATTATAGAACTCTCCTGTAGCAGCGCTTGCAGAAAAGAACCCAACAACTGGTTGTTTCTGAGCCAGAGAATCCGAAGAGACTACAAAGTTGAAGGAGGGTACTTTATCCACCAACCTATTGTTACTAGCATCAAACACCTCCAAACTGTTGATATGTGTCGTTCCATTGTGCGAGAAAAGCTCCCCTACTAAAGAATTGGAGCTGACATTCAGATAGTACATCAAGGAAATGAAATTAGAATTACCAAGCACCAGGTCATGCAAACTGGAGAGTTGATTATAGCTCAGATCAGCGTACTCTATGCTACAGAGAGCAGCTTTGTGACATCTCCAGAAAATCCATTACTGTGCAAATCTAAGTATTTCAATGGGATAAGTGCACTAGGAGTCCTAAAACTTGTCACGAAAGTGCATTTGAGTCCTAAAACTTGCAAAAAGTGCATTTAAGTCCTAAAGCTTATCAAAATATTTCAAACGAGTCCTAAAATCAACGCCGTCTAATTTCTTAACGGAAAAAGCTGACGTGGCCCCCGCGTGGCTTTTTTTAATCGTTTCTCTCTCCTCCGTTGCAAACAGATTAAAAAAAAAATGCCACGCACTCAAAATGACGTCGTGTTCTCCTTTCTTTTCACCATCGTGTTACCTCCCCTCCGTACGTCTTCTTCACCGTCGTCTTCCCTCTCCCCCTCCATCTCTACATCTGCTTTCGCTATTCCGAGCGAACCCTAAGCCCCAAATCGAATTCGTCCGAACTGCAGTTCTCTTGCGATTTGGGTCCTCATCGACCTCGAGTTCGACGCTCGTCGTGAGTTCGTGTTCTTTCCTTTGACGACTGTGGGTTCGTGCGAAGACCTCTCTTGTGGGAGTCTCCACATCTCAGCAGCGAAGCGATTGGCGTCGGGGACAACGACAGGGTCAGCGACGGCGATGGCGACTCCTCCTCACGCAGGTATCGCTCTCTACATTACAACATTTGGGTATGTCATGGTAATATTGCAATTTTTGTTTTTGTTTTGCAAGGACGTTTTACTCTCTGCATTATAGTTGTTTTGCATTTTCCAATTGTTGCGATAAATTAGAACATTGCTGCAAATTAGAACATCGCCTACCGAAAGGCGACAATAGGTCCCTCGCTCTCACTATTGATCATGTAATTGCATTGTGGTTGTAAAGCACATTATGCTAATTTGTTGTTTCTGTATTGATTGTTAGTCTTTTAACTTGAACATTGCTTCAATAATTTGATGATTGAAAGTGCTCTGCTCTTTGTTTCTGTGCCCTTGTAGGTCCAATGCCCGAGAATAAAGTTTATGTCACTGTTCGCTATGGAGGTAAATTTAAAGTCGGCCCACCGTTGGAATACATAGGTGGAAGAGCTGATGTTGCTGACATAAGTTTAAGTAAGAGTTCACTGTCTAGTATAATTGAAGCTATTGAGGCTTTGGGTGTGTGCAAAATAGAGAAACTCTTTTACAGAGTTCCTAGAAGTAGGACTCTTGTAGACGGCATAACTCTTAGGTATTTATGGGATAACTCTGATGTGATGGATCTGTTTTATCATCATCTGTGCTCTGAAAATATTAAGCTATATGTTGAGCATGTTGATGAAAAAAAGAAAGGAGCTGAGATGGGGGGTGTTGAGATGGAAACCGGAGGTATGTCTAATGTGATTGGGAATATTGATGATGACGATGCCAATAGGGATCTAGATGAGGAAGAGGATGATGATGCACATAATTTGGTGGATGTGGAACAGTCGAGTGACGATGATGATTTTGAACTGGTTGATGCAAGGAAAAAAATAAAGGAATTTTCAGCAAGACATAGGCTCAAAATTGGCGATTATAGTGAGGCATCTGGTACTTCCCAACCACCGACTGTGGATGAGGCTCAATCGTTAGATGATTCTGGGTACGAAACAAAGTATGTTGATTCAGATGAGGAAGACAGTCTTCAATCAATTTTAAATGATGAGGGGAGAAGTAGGTTCCCATCATATGATCAAAGTGGTACAGATCCAATATTTATTGTTGGCATGACATTTGAGGATGCAACTGAGTTCAAAAATGCAATTTTGAAGTATTCTGTGGCTGAGCAAAGAGCAATCAAATACACTAAGAACACAAAAAGCTTTGTAAGAGCCAGGTGTGCCCAGGAAAATTGTAAGTGGATGACCTATGGTGCTATTGATAGCAAAACTGGGTCATTTCATTTGAGAAAGTATATAAATCAACATATATGCAGTATCACTTTCGAGAATAAGAGTGTCTAGTAATTATTTAGCTAAGCACTTCATGATTCTCATTTCTGCAATGCCCAAAATCAAAGCACCGGAGTTAAAGAAATTAGTCAGAGAACAACTGGGAGTAAATGTCACTTTCAGTCAGTGTAGGAGAACAAAGCTGAAAGTATTGAAGGAACTACAAGGCAATTACAAGAAGGAATATGCACAGATGTACGACTACTTGGGAGAGCTTTACACTGCAAGCCCTTCAAGCAATTTTAATTGAACGTTGAAAGGCCATTGCCAAATTCTCTACCATTATTTGATAAGGCTTACATTTGCTTTGATGCTTGCAAGAAAGGTTTTTTGGCTAGATGTAGGAAGATCATTGGATTAGATGGATGCTTTTTGAAGGGTTTGATTAAGGGCGAGTTGTTATGTGCCGTAGGAAGGGATGGCAACAATCAAATGTATCCAGTGGCATGGGCAGCGGTAAGAATCGAGAATAAGGACACATGGACTTGGTTTATCGAATTGTTGAAGTTAGACCTCGATATGTGTAATGGTGACGGATGGGCTTTGATAAGTGACCAACAAAAGGTATGCTTTTCTTTCTGTTTTCATTTGTAAATTGATTGTGACATTACAATGCTTTTCTTTCTGTTTTCATATATATTTTCTTTTTTTGGGTAATTATCAGGGTCTCGTCCAATCTGTAGCTGAACTTTTGCCAAATGCAGAGCATAGGATGTGTGCAAGGCACATATATTCCAACTGGGGTCAAAAATACAAAGGAAAATAGTTGATGAGACAATTTTGGAGATGTGTCAAGAGTAATAATATGTCAGATTTCGAGGTGCATAGACAGAGGTTGAAGGAAATGACTCAGGAAGGTCATGATGATTTATTCCGTATTGAGCCAAAATATTAGTGCAAAGCTATCTTTGACACCAACATTAAATGTGATGTCGTTGATAATAATCTCAGTGAAGCTTTTAATGGCAGGTGTGTGGAAGCTAGGTGCAAGGCCATTGTGAGTATGCTGGAGGATATTAGAATCATGGTTATTAATAGAATGCATACTCAGAGGGATGGATGTGCTAGGTGGACTAGAAATTATGATCCAAGGATTCTGCATAAGTTACATGAGAATACAAGTGCTAGTAGGTATTGCCATTTGATATGGAATGGAGAGGAAGGATATGAGATTACGGAAGGTGGTGACAAATATGTTGTTGATTTGAATTTAAAAACTTGTTCTTGTAGAGCTTGGGAACTTAGTGGAATTCCATGTTGCCATGCCATTTGTGCAATACACCATAAGAGAAATGACCCGATTGACTATCTAGCTGAGTGCTTCAACAAGGCAAAGTATCTAAGTGCTTATCAATTCATGATGCCTACAGTGAGAGGACAGAAATTTTGGAATAAAACCAATAAAGAAGCTCCTCAACCTTCACCAATGAAGAACATGCCTGGTAGGCCAAAAAGGAGTAGAAGAAAGCAACCAATTGAGCTTGTAAGAGGTGATAGAATGACTAAAGAGGGTAAGCAAATGACTTGTTCTGCTTGCAATGTGGTTGGACATAACTGCAAGGGATGTCCTTTAAAGAAGGTATTTCCTCAACTAACCGATCATCTTAATGCTGGGCATGTCACTTTAACATGTTGTTAATCAATGCTTAATATGTGCTTCTCAGGCCAATGCTCGGGCCAATGTATGTACATCCAATGCTCGTGCCAATGCAAGTACAGCTGAAGCTCATGCTCAATCTCAAGCTAATTCCACTGGACCAAGGCTCGGAAAAAGACAAGTAAGTTGTCATCTAACAATTATTGTAAGTTTTATATGTCAAGGTTCCAATTTAGTAATTATGAATATATATTCAGGCTAAAGCTAAAGCAACGACAAGCGTAGCTGGAGAATGATTCGAAAGCCATTCCAATGCTTCTGCAAATGCCAATTCAATAGGAGACAATAGTGGGCATGTTAATGCTTCTGCTCAGGCTAGTGCAGATGTAAGAGGGTGTAGTGCTCGTGCAAATGTAAGAGAATGTACTACCACTGCTTCTGCTCAGGCTAGTGCTGATGTTAGAGGATGTACTGGTGCGGCCAATGCTATTGGTGAAGTTCGTTCTGATCAAGGGGAAGGCATTTATTGTGCACCGGCCAATATAATGGCTAAGCATAGACCTGAAAAAATTCCGGTGAGTAATACCTCAATCCCCAAGCATACATGTATTGTGACTACATTCTCATGTTCAATGAATTTTTTATTATTTCAGATTAAAAGACCTGCCATTGAAAATGACATGATACAAAGAGAATCACAGGCCAAGAGGATGAAAATGGTAGGGTTAGGTGTTGACGCAAATCCTATGACAAACCTTCATATTCTTAAGGTGAGTAATATTTTTAAAATTTTCTAATAGCAATTGCTTATCTTCTTAAGCTAAAAACATGCTCATTCTTATGTAGCCTAATACAACTGGTGCAAGAATCTTTAACCTACCGGACAAAGAGGTAGTTTCAAGAGCTACGTCAACAGTGAAGGTGCATTCCCAAGTCATTGCACAACCTCAGTCATATCATGTATCAGCAGCTCCTCGAAAACAAATTGCAGTGACGCCGAAGCCACCATTACAACCCAAGGCCAGTTCTCAACCTCAGTCATCTCATGCAACAGTAGCTCCTCCAAAGCACGTTGCAATGAAGCCAAAGGCACTATCGCAACCTGAGGCTAGTTCCTAGGCTCAGTCATCTCAAGCTACAAGAGCTCAGAAGCATCTTGGTTTAAAGCGAAAGGCACCATCACAACCCAAGGCAAGTTCCCAACCTCAATCATCTTGTGCAACATTAGCTCCTCGAAAGCATGTTGCAATGAAGCCAAAGCCACTATCTCAACCTGAGGCCAGTTCCTAGGCTCAGTCATCTCAGGCTACAATAGTTCAGAAGCATCTTGGTTTAAAGCGAAAGACACCATCACAACCCCAGGCAGCTCCTCGAAGACACATTGCGGTGAAGCCGAAGCCACTATTGCAAGCTCGGTCATCCTAGGCTCAGTCATCTCAAGCTACGACAACTCCTCCAAAGCCTATCGTTGTGAGACCATATATAAGGAAAAGCACCAAAATTATGAATCAAGTGAAGGCCGGACCTCTTGGACCACCTAGGAGACCATCATAGTGGATTGATATGTTTGCTGAAATTGGTGTTGTTAGGTGAATTTATGTCAATCATTAGCTGGTTTTCTGTATGAGACATGTAGTGTTTGTACATAGAACCTTTTGTGCACTAAAAGTGCATATTTTGTTGAAAAGAACCTTTTGTGCACTGAAAGTGCAGGCATTTTGTTGAACAAAGCCTTTTGTGCACTGAAAATGTAAGCATTTTGCTTTGTTAATGAATCGTGTTTCAACGAGTTATGTGGGATGCTTGGTTTTAGTTTGGATAATGCACGAAAGTAGTTGCTCTTCAGGATTGTTAATAGGTGATTACTGAAATTGTCCATGAAGAATTTTCATTCTTCCAATACTTTTGTCATCTTCTTTCCCATTTATTGTTAATAGGATTGTTAATAGGTTCCAAATTTATTCTGGTGGCAATAGCTCATATAGTGCTATTGACAAGCACACAAATCAAGCAACATTTTTCAATGCGAAAGTAATTTCTCGCATGGCAAGCAACCGGTCTTGCAAACTATAAACTCACATCAGATTTCATTCCCATCTCAATTATCCACAACTAGTGTTCAAACTTACAAACTTAGAAATAAGGTACTATGGAAGACTTAGAAAATTCCCACCAACTTTCACATTACATATAACCAATACAGCAATATAACACATGCATACAATGAATGCCGATTGATATAGCATCTTTCCTTTCTTCACTCATACGAGCTCCTCCTTTAATTGTCTATTTTTCGCCTTTTGAGTCTTCATTTCAACTAGCAATGTGCTCACATCGACTTCGTCACGCCTCGATTGGCTTGATTCACACAATGCTTGATTTCTTTCAAGTAGGTCAACTATCATGTCCCTCACATGATCTGGTATCTTTGGATCAACCCACATGAAGAAATCGCAGCAACTTGGACTATTAAACTTAGCACATCCATGGAACCTTCTTCCTGCGTTTTTCCTTGTCTTTGCCATAAGAATTGGCGATTGAAGACCACAATAACATGTTGGCTCCGAGTTGACCTCATTAGGAGTTACGCCACTTGATTCAGATGTTGGCGCCCTCATTCTTCTAGGCTTCGTATTATCGGAACCTAATAGAAGTATATTAGAATGGAAAACAACAAAATGCTATAATGCAGAGAGCGATACCTGCGTGAGGAGGAGTCGCCATCGCCATCGCTGACCCTGTCGTCGTCCCCGACGCCAATCGCTTCACTGCTGAGATGTGGAGACTCCCACAAGAGAGGTCTTCGCACGAACTCGCAGTAGTCAAAGGAAAGAACACAAACTCACGACGAGCGTCGAACTCGAGGTCGATGAGGACCCAAATCGCAAGAGAACTGCAATTCGGACGAATTCGATTTGGGGCTTAGGGTTCGCTCGGAATAGCCAAAGCAGACGTAGAGACGGAGGGGGGAGAGGAAAGACGACGGTGAAGAAGACGTATAGACGGAGGGGAGGTAACACGATGGTGAAAAAGAAAGGAGAACACGACGTCGTTTTGAGTGCGTGGCATTTTTTTTTTAATCTGTTCGCAACGGAGGATAGAGAAACGATTAAAAAAAGCCACGCGGGGGCCACGTCAGCTTTTTTCGTTAAGAAATTAGACGGCGTCGATTTTAGGACTCGTTTGAAACATTTTGACAAGTTTTAGGACTTAAATGCACTTTTGCAAGTTTTAGGACTCAAATACACTTTCGTGACAAGTTTTAGGACTCCTGGTGCACTTATCCCTATTTCAATTGATCTAAGCCTGAGCTAACCTCTGAGACAATCCCTGTCGATTGGTTTTTAGATAGTGACAAATCCTTAAGCATGATTAGGCCAGAAACAGCAACAAAGTTGAATTTCCCAATCAGGCCCACATTGCCAAGAAAAAAGCGGTTGTGACATGACCTTCA
Source organism: Eucalyptus tenuipes (assembly GCA_014182365.1). Classification (NCBI taxonomy): domain Eukaryota; kingdom Viridiplantae; phylum Streptophyta; class Magnoliopsida; order Myrtales; family Myrtaceae; genus Eucalyptus; species Eucalyptus tenuipes. The sequence continues at coordinate 20,280,104 of CM024538.1, read as the reverse complement.
CTAAACGTGCCATGGTGCCAATTCTGGGGACACCCATCAGAGGCCAAGGACTTGGAATCATATGAATCAAGAACTTGCCCTGAGCGGTCCTTCTGGATCCCTTTCTTAAGCTCCAAAAGCGCTTCTAAGTCTGACTGCGCAAGAGCATTGACTACGAAGAGGCAAATGATCAAAGGTATCATCTGCATTCCTCACTCCACAGCCCCAGCTCTCAAAATTTCAGCAGCTGACAAGCAAGATTGACAGAGAGAGAAAACGAAGACATTCTCAAAATGTAGCCCAGAAAAGGGAACTGAGTGAGCAACGGATCAAATTTGGAACCGCAAAAAGGCCTCACCAAATAAGATCACCCAAAAAAAAAAAAAAAAAACAGAGAGAATTTGCGAAAGATACGAACAAAAGCAAGAAAAAAAATAACTGGAGTAAGGCCGCGAGCTAGCCAAGCGAAAGACCCGGTGAGAACTAAAGCTAAAAGGTCCACCAAAAAGCCACCATAACCCGAAATCTTTGAAGCACAAGAACGACTAGATCACGCAATAACAAAACACCCTTTTCCCGAAAATTACAAATCTAAAAGTACCGGCAGACAATCATCGAGTCGATAGAGAGAAATGCGCATAATACCACTTCTCCAACAACAAGGAGTTGATGAAAAATTGTAGACACCTTTATGAAGCGAACATGCAGAGGCAATGCAAGGCAGCGATGAGCGGGGAGCCAAAGATCGGATGATGATGAGAACCAGCTCGAGTTTTCGACAGTTGACGACAACGGAAATGGCAAGAGACACGGACACGCACGGTCGGTACAAGTACAACGTAATGCGAAGGAAGTGGATGTTAAACACAGACCAAAACGAAGACGTTTTCTCGCATTGTATTGATTCTATTTCACTTCTCTCTTACGTTTTCCCGATCTATATCAGTCTACTACAGGTTTCTATTGTTAGTGTTTCGAGATCGTTGCCATTTTGATTGTAACCATGGAAACCGCTTAACGATTCAATTGACATATTTATGCCGATAAAACAATGTATTGACCGTTTGTTCCTCGTGTCGATTTTAAAGTATTTGATTGTTTAACAATTGTTTCGAAGACATTCAATTGGTAAGATCCTAATTACAATCCATTCACCTAAGTGATTGTGCTTGTTTATGCTTACGTTAGCATTAAAAATTTGAGATATGTTGACATAATTGATTGTTGAAATATTATCCCATATCACTTGACAATGGTTCTTAAATACTTTTTATACATGATGTCCCTTCATGTATGAATTTAAACTTTTGAGTTGAATTTTCTAATATAATATCAGAGTTAATGCAATCAATTTTCCCATTAGTAAAATTCTCTTTATATTCATGTCATCTCCTTGAAAAGGCTTTAGGTGTGGGAAAACTAAAACAATTTTCTTAGACTCCTTTTCTACACATAAGCTCACATAGAATGGAGAACCATTCATCCTCTCTCTCGAGTTCTTATTATGTCTTTTTGTAAAGTGTGGGAGCAAAGAAGTAGAATTAAATCGACCAAAAAAAAAAAAAAACACCTTGGCATGAGCAATGTAGGGTCGATTCAGGTTCCAGCTGAAACTTATTTGTTAGAATCAGTTTTCAAAATATTATAGATTTCAAGGTCGATTTCAGAAGTTGCACTTATATTCTTAAAACTCATAAAACATTAAAAAAAATTAAAATCTTAGTCATGAAAACTCATATTAATGATTTCATCTCCTATTCTCATATTTACTTTGAAACCATGGTCATCTCTAAAAAAAGAAACTCTAGAAAGTGCCATCAGAAACTGGTCATCTTTCGTGGACCGTACCTCTACAGTTCTATCATTAGTAAACAATCACTTAGAATAATATCGTGAACAGTCCAGGCTGTTCGCTCACTGCCTCACTACACCAGGAGTACCTGGATCCCTTCTCCATATTATATTTATCCAAGCCAGCTCGGTGGCAACCCACTCCTTCTGAGTGATGACTGATGAGTGTTTAATTATTGGGTTAATATCCTGAACAATTTCAAATTGGTAAATTTGTGACAAACTATTTTTTTTATCAGGAAAAATCCTAAACTTATATATTTATGACAAATTTACCCCGACTGACCATAAAAAATCCTAAACTGGTATATTTATGACAAATTTACCCCAAACTAATTTATTCGACTGCAAAAAATCCAAATTGGTAAATTTGTTACAAATATACCATCCGCTAAATTGGATTAATACTACAAAAAAATCACAAAAATTATAAATTGTAACAAACGGAGCATAAAATCCCAAATTGGTATACCAGTCAACTGTCACGTGTCATTTAACTTAATAATTTGATAGTAAAATTTAACGAAAACTAACATGGGGTGAATTTGTCACAAGTGTACCAGTTTGGGATAAATTTGTCAAATGTGTACCAGTTTGGGGCTTTTGGTGGTCAAAAAAATAATTTGGGATAAATTTGTCACGCGTACCAGTTTGAGATTTTTCAGGGTATTAACCCTTAATTATACCACTAGTGTGTAGAAACTTTTATAAAAGGATTGGCCCGCGAGAAGGAGAGGGAAAATGCGGGAAAAAAAAAAAAGAAAATCACAAAGGGAGAAGGATCAGTTGCCGAGAGTGAAAGAGAGAGTGAACGTAGAATGTTGCAGACATGAGGCAGGAAAGAGAAAATAAAAGGGAAAAGATGAGCTGGATATTTTTTTTTTAAAAATATATATATACTAATCCGATTAGGGTGGGAGGACTCAGGAATCAAACCGATACTCACCAATTTCAGTAAATTAGAACTGGGAATTGACCCAATCCCTAGGCCAGTTTAACTCATTTCCTAGCAGTTCTCAATTTTTTAACACACCCCTACTCATCACCCTTAAAGAAATTAATCTCATTTATAGCACAACGGTATTCCACACTTTTTGTAGACTAGTATTTTTTTTTTTTTTTTTTTGGTCAAAGTAGACTAATATTAAGTAGTAAGTCATGTTCCACATGACGAGAACTAGGACCTCTTTTCCTTAGTTTATGATGGCTTACTTTTTCAAGAAAAATGATATAGATGGTCCTTAATTTTTAGCTCAGTATGCAATATTCTCCATAAACTTTTAATTAATATCATGTGATCTATAAACTTTAGTCTAATGCGTAATATCATCTTTGAACTTTTAACTTGTTTAGTGTGATCTTTGAATTTTTGGTACATGTTCAATTTAGTCCCTTGATATTTTTTCGATGACTTGAATTGAAGGAATGACAACATAGAATATTATTATATAATCTAGGGATTTACCAAAAGTGCAGGAATCATATCGAAAAAATTAAAGGTATATGGATAGCATTGCACATGGGGTCAATAATCACGGACCATTTATGTAATCATCCCAATTGTTTAGGATGAATTGTCTGCTCGGAACATATGCTGATAAATCTCTCTCTCTATATATATAATATGTTATGAATCTTATCAACTTACCCTCACTCGCATAATGGTGGCATCATGGTTGTCAATGTCAAGCAAGGTTGGGCCAATCTTCACAAGCAATTTCTTTAGAGCTCATGCTAGCGGAACGTTGATCACGTTGGCAAGGGTATCTACTATCGAGCTGTCCACAAGTGAGTACCTTGGCCCTTAGAGAGAAAGAGGCAGAGTAGGAATAGTGGCGCAAGGAGCACAAGCACGCGATCGCTAGATCCAATGGAGCTATAGTTGAGACAACAAAATAATAGGGAGATACTAGAGCATTGAGTCTTCAAAAGTCACCAGGGACGGGGTCTTGAGGGCCGACCCACTCTCACTCTATAGTGGGGTTTGTGGCACCACCCTGGCCATGGCTAGATCCGGTCAAGGCAAGTAAACCCCCACCAACCAGCATCAAGGTTGATGTGATGAGGCCAGCTGCCTTCGCAAGGACCTTGGCAATCCTCATTGGCCCTCACTTTAAAAAGGAGATAGTAGTGCCACCTCTTCCCCCACTACCCCGCTGCGGCGATCCTCTTTGATTTTTTTATTTCTGTTTTTTTTTTTTTCATATTTGCTTCTATTAATTTTCAATTTTTTTTTCAATTTTTCTAGTTATTTTGTCTGATGTGGCAGCAAGAAACTACACCGTTCTGAGCTTGAGGAAACTCAGCCAAAACATTAACAGCTACATAGGATTGGAAAATGACAGAAAGAAAAACGACATTGGATTTTTCATCCAATTAGAACACGAGGAAGTCATTAAATGATTCAAATGCCCTGGATATCGGACTCTGAGGCCATCTCTCTGCATCTGTTTTTGGCGGAAGTAGCCCGTCTCGCTGTGTAAAAGGTATGACCCTGCTCACCAGCAGCTGAAAGCTAATTATTTCGCTCATCTGTCTAAGATGACAACAGAAACGACAGCATCAAATTTGGCTGCCCCCATTTGATTTCCTCAAGTCCGAAAGACGAATTTGCAGCTAGATTATTTCCGCATTGTCACGATTTTCACCCACATTTTCCAGAAAAAAAAAAAGTCCGAATTCTACACACCCAAATGTCATCCCCCTCTCAGCTAAAATGGGTTGGTTTGTCAAAACTATGCGAAGCTGTTAAATTGTCCATCCAATTTGCAGAGTTTCCTAGAATTCTCTGAACTACAATTATCTAGAAGCTCCTAGAAGAACTGTTATGCAATGGCTAATAATTTGTCCATGGCTGAAGCATGTACAAGTTAGATGCAATCGAAACAGATATCTCTGACACAAAAATTGAAAGAAATCTAACCAGAAAAGCTCAGGTTAATGATTCATAGCTGTGGCACTGGAGAACTGGCCACTTCAACTTTACTGGACTCTTAATTTGTCCATGGTTAAAGCATGCAGATAACAGACGCAGTTGAACAAAGTATCTCCGATGCAAGCATGGATAATTTGCCGAGTATGTCGATGGAAAATAGGCTCGTAGAGCTCGCATATTGTATACAGATCAGTCATCCCATGTACATAGCTAGCTTCCTCATGTGCACCAACCATTATAATACAATAAATTCCTTCCGATTTGTCCCTTTGCTGATAAATCTCACACACATATACAGTACCTTCACATCATAGTCTATGCCAAATATAACACCAAAATCTAACAGAATGAAATGGAAGCGCTTACATGGGAAAAGTTAATGCATATTTTTACCAATGCCAGTAGTCGAAATCATACCAAAAATGGGAGATAAAGACGTGGGCAGAATTCTTCATGAGATCAGATCATTGTTTATGTAGATGGTGGGGATTTCTTTGATGAGGTGCCAATAGTTGCCAGCGTGCTTTAAGCATCGCTCTTCGAGAAGTTTGCAGTCGCTGATGGACAAATGCTCAAGCAAGGAAGGGAGGCCGGCCCTGGGCAAGCACCTCAACTTCTGGCATCCACGAGTGTATAAGCGCTGGAGAGAGCAAGGGAGGCCACTTGATAGACTCTCTAGGTTCCTCATGTCAGAAAGATTAAGATAGGTGAGAGAGCAAGGGAGGAGATCATGGTCATTGCCGTCACCCTCTGGAGGAAAGCACACCATATCTCCAAGTCCGCCAACACTCCCGTCGATCCATAAAGATTGGAGCGGCGCGAGTGTGTGCAAGCCCCACTCTCCCACATGCTGCTCCATGTTCACGCAGACCCTCACCTCGAAGGTCTCTATATTGGGAGGCAACCCTCCCCTGGGAAAGCATTTGATGTTCTCGCAATCGACAATAAATAGGCTCCGGAGGGATGTGAGGTGATGCAAATTATCAGTTAGAGACTTTACATTCGGGCAGCTCCAGAGGCTGAACTCGGATATGCTGGCAGGAAGTGGAGGGAAGTGCCCCAGCTCCAGAGCGGCGCACCCAAATATCGTCAAGCGAGTGAGGTGGGAGAGCTTGTGCAGGCTCCGGGGCAAGCTTCCCAATTGCTCACAATAGAAAATTCTTACATCTTCAAGCCACTGGAAGTGGTGTTGGTGGCCCGAGTCTGAAACTATCTCCGCCAGTGACTTCACTCCCCTGCAGTTATGAATCTTAAGTTCCTTGAGAGTCGCTGGTAGGCCGCCCTCGCCAAATGGTGATGCGGGCAGCAAATCGCATCCGTAGATTCTCAATTCTCTCAGACGAGACGTCTCATTGCCAATCTTAGTGCCTATGGGCAAATACTGGAGATTCTGGCAGTTTTCGACGGTCAATGATGTCATAGATGCTGGCAAACCGGTCTCTGGAAAGGACCGGAGTTTTGGACAGTTAAGAACGATCAAGCTACGAAGAGAGCCCAGATTGTGCATCTTGTTTGGAAGCTTCTCTAGGTTTGAACAATCGCTCAATTTCATAGCTTCAAGGCGGCTAGGCAACTCTATATAACTTTCTCCAACTATAAAAGATACGAACTGAGGGCAACTTGTGACATCTAGGCTCTTCAGGCAAGCAAGATTCTGGGCATAATCTGTGTCCTGCCACAAGTGTATCAGGTTTTTGCATCTTCTTACCTCTAACTTCTCTAACTTGGTCAAGGAGCTTGTGTACCCAAGAGGAAAGCAAGCGAGCCCCTCGACATTTGCAACAGCAAGAGTGGTGAGAGAAGTCATGTTAACCAAGCTCTTAAAAGTCACCTCGTTACAGCCTCTGAAGCATAGCTCGCGGAGAGACGAAAGACTAACGGCAGGCAAGGCATCCAGAAGCGGACATGAATCAATATCAAGCCTCACAAGGGCATCTAGTTTTCCGGGCAATCGTCCCTTCAACATGGGACAATTGCGGACCATTAGATGCTGAAGACAAGGGAACGGCGCTTCTATTTCTTCGGTGCCATCAAAATGAGTCCAGTCCTGCCAGAATGACATATCCTTGAACTCCAAAGTTGTTAAGGATGGAAAAGGTTCTATAGTTTCGTAAAATTCGGAGCCCACCGTGCGCACAGCATCCAGACCTTCGATGTGCAGTTTTTTCAGGGAGGATAGCAGCCCGAGTGATGGTAATGATCCGACATTACGACAGCCACACAAGCGCAAAGAGACCATGTTGAGATGCGATGGATTTCCCAACCAGAAAGGGAATTCAATGCCGCTGTAGTAGGAGATTGTGAGATCTTGAAGGTCATTATGAGGCTGAAGAAAGTCAACGACCTTCATTTCAAGCTCTGCATTCCGCAAATCTACAAGGGGTTCGCTCCATTTCATGATTAACCGGTCAATTCCACGCTTCATATGTAGATTAGCATCCTTAGCATCTCCAGCGTCTTTTACCCTATGCAACTCAGAGATTAACAGTTCCCCTCTAAGTTGCTCAAGGTGTTTTAACTCCTTTAACCTCCGCCCGTTCTCTGTTCCCACGATAAACTTGGACAAAATCTCAAGATTCACCAAGTTACCTATACGTCGTGGCATGGTTTGTAGGCTTCTGGTTTCTCTAATGTCGAGATATCGTAAATTAATCAGCTTCTCAACACCTTGAGGCAATCCAGCAAGGTATGGGCAACCCCGTAATATCAAAGCCTCTAGGTTGAACAGCCCACCGATGGATTCAGGAAGCCTTTCAATCTCAGTGTAAGATAAATTAAGATAGTGCAGATGCCTCAATTTACCTACACAGTCCGGTACCGCGTTGATGCAATAATGACTCAATGAAAACACCCTCAAATACTTCAAGTCCGACAGCAAGTCACCTAGCACGCTTTGGGACAAATGCAACATCGCGAACTTCCTGGGTCGCGGTTGCAATGAGATGAAGCTTCTTAGTCGCTTCATTCTGTGATACACCGTAAGTCTTTCGGATGCAATTCCGTAGCTCGAAATGAAGGATGCGTGACGAGCTGAAGATGCATTTCTCTCGTCGCTCTCTGACTCAAACCCCTGTAAGCGAAAGTGCGTTGGGCCAGCAACTGACTTTGCGAGGTCATTTAGAAGATCATGCATCGAGAACCACAAACTGTTGCTGCTTGATTCTTGAAAAAATGATCTCGATACTAACTCCTTGAAATAATTAAGACCTGTCTTCCAGAGGTTCTCTCCTTCGCTTCTGTGTACCAAGCCCTCCGCCATCCACCAATGGATCAACTCATCCCTTTCTATTTCGTAATCCTTGGGAAAGATCGCGCAGTAAGCAAAACATCTCTTCAGATGAGGGGGGAGATGGTGATAGCTGAGTTTCAAAGAGGGAAGGATCTCGTTTCTCGCTTCTGCTAGATCCCAAATTCGGCTGTTGGATATAGCTTCCCACTGGTGGGGATCGACGTCGGTACGTAGTAGTCCGCCCAACATCTTCACAGCCAACGGCAAGCCTTTGCACTTCATCACTATTTTCTCACCGAATGATTTAAGAGGGGTGTGGTGGTCGAAATTTTTGGTGCCAAGAGCGTGATAGGCCAGTAAAGTCAAGCAAGCATCTTCAGGCAACTCCTTCAGATGGTATGCCGGAGCACCGGCCATTGAAGCAACACTGAGGTTACGAGCTGTAAGGACGATCACGCTCCCTTCAGCTCCGTCTTGGAAAGGCTTCAGGAAATCAGTCCACTCTCCGTACTTCTCGGTCCAAACATCATCCAAAACGATAAGAAACTTCTTCCCAGACAGATTTTTCCACAACTTCTCCTGGAGCCGGTCTAGGTCGTTGCCTTCACCAGACAAACCAGTGATATTCTCCAAAATCCTCTTTGTAATAGCAGCCATGTCAAAGTCATCGGACGCGCAAGCCCATGCTTTGACATCGAAATAGCTGATGACTCTATTGTTGCAATAGACTTGCTGAGCTAGAGCGGTCTTACCGACCCCTCCCATCCCTATTATGGGAATCATATTCGGGATCGCATTTATGTTGTTGATGCCTTCTTCTTCTCCAATCAACAATCGAAGGATCTCCATCTTTTCCTTCTCCCTACCTACAAAACAAGACTCTGGGACATGCGTGGTGAGATGCCGCCGCTGGCCTCGGTTGGACGCCAGCTGGTTGGCATCGTTCTCCCTCAGGCTCAGGCTATGTTTCTGCTTGATAATCTCCTGCAGTCGACTGTCGATATCCTCTATTTTGGACCTCATTTTCTGGTCACGCATGAACTCTCTTGGACTGAAGCAGCTCGGCACGACCAGAAGTGTCTTGCTCACCCTCCTGGAATCCGCCTTCTGCTTCTTTTGCCTGGCTTGAGCATCGAAGTCAGAGAGCAAGTCCTCGATGTCGTGGGCCAAGTTCCGGAGGTCCTCAAGCCACAACATGACTCCAGCATCACCAGTCAACTGCTTTTCCTCCGCGTCTTCCAGAGCGCAGTTTATTCGCCGGAGCTCCTTCTCCCATTTCTTCAGCAGGGTGGGGAGTCCCTCGCGCTGCATGAGGCTAAGCAGCTCGCCAGAGGCTAACCGGCTGGAGAGCACCTTGAGGAAGGTGCTGAGAAGCATCTCTCCAATGGTCGCTTCCATCTCCTTAAGGAGGATTGAACCGCAATGCAGATGGTTGTGAACCAAAGTGTGCGTTTGAGTGGAAAATGGAGGCAAAGCTGATCTCTCAAGTCCTGGAAGAGAAGGGAGAGGAGCGAGCGAGAGGTCGGACGACGTATTGTAATAAAACTAGACTATCATGCAATGTTTGGGAAAAATATTGTTGTTTTTTTTCATTACAAGGAAAAAAATGGTTGTGAGCAAAAAGCTTCACCGATTGCTATTACAATAGCATTGAGTTCTATCTGGACATACATTGGTAGCTGTCTTCTCAAATACTTCATAGGGACAAAGAAAGATAAGATTGGAGGAAGGTGCTATTTTCATCTCTACTTAAATGCCCTCCTCTCTTACTAGATGGACAAGATCGGTCTTATTGGTTTTCATATTCGCACGGTTTCCTTTAACTTAGTTATTTTCCTTTTACGGTTTTATGTATTTAAACTTATTGCTATTTAGATAAAAGCTGATCTCTTCCTCATCATTGCTCTTATATTAACTTATCTATTCCTTGTCCCTCCTAATTCTAATTTTGATTTCATTGTCTAAAAATTATTTCCAGTCTATCTATTTTCTATATAAAAAATGTGTTTTGTTCCATGTAAGACGTTATAGGAGTATTCAAAACCCAAAAATCATCGGTATGAAAAAGTTATGGACATTGAGGTATTTTGATATTTTCCGGTAGACACTCCATGAATGATATTAACTTTTGTTAATCCAAAATGAATAATAATTCACTGACAGTTTAAAAGAGATTATTATTTAGTGCAAAGCTTTGTTTTAATTTTGTTACCATCTTTCAAGTTTCACGTTGTAGAATGGAACTATGATTTTGTCTTGAAAAACCTTTGATGGCGATTTCTTCTTTTTCATCCAATCAATTTATTAAACGTATAACTATGTAAAAGACAACCAGTGAAAAAGATGTACATAACAAAAATAGGAATTTTATCAACATAATACTATGTTAAAAGCGGGTTTGTGCCAAAATTTTGTGTATTCTACTTGACAATTAATTCATAAATTTTATTGACAAAAAAAAATCGATTCATAAATTTGCTCAACATCGTATAGAAATTTCTCTCTTCGACAAACCTAATTCTAGCAAAAGTAAAATTTAAATAAAAACATAATCCATTTAATATTCATGGCAAACCAATAATAAACAAAAAAATGTAATATTTTTAATTATATCAACTAGATCCAACATAAATAGAAAAGCTAAAAAAGAAGGAAAGAAAAATAAATAATTTTGGAGCATCATTTTAAATTGAAATTAAATAATTGAGGGCAATTTAGGTGGATTTAGTCGTATATGGAGTGAAAATAGCTTATATAATGTAAAGAAAAGGAGGACTAGTCTGTGGTCATTTCAAGATAAGGACAGTTGAAAAATAAAATCGTAAATAAATTCTGAACCATGAAATCTGATTTCTGATGATTCAGAGAGCAAAATATATTACTTCCTAAGAAAATGACCGTAGTGTGATCAAGATACACCTAACTAGGTTTTAGTCTACAAAATACGATTACTCATATTATGATCTGACATCAAATTTAACACTAAAATTTTTTGAACGTAGCTTTGTGCCAAAACTTTTCAAAATTATTAATAATAAGATACTCTCACGGTTTATGTCCAACTTAAATTTTACATGATATTATTCAATAAATGCATTTCTACTGACTTTTTTATAGGGTTAATATCATTAAAAAAAATTTATAAAAAAAAACTCAAATTAGTACACCTATAACAATTTATCCTAAACTAATTTTATTACTACAAAAAATCTCAAACTTATATATTTGTGACAAATCTACACTCCATTAATTTTTATTAAATTTTATTAACACTATGAAAAACTATAAACTAGTTCACTTATAACAAACGAAGGGTAAAACCTTAAATTGGTATGCATATTATCCAACTCAGTAATTTGACAGTAAAATTTAATGGAACAACGGAGAGTAAACTTGTCACGGCTTTATGAGTTTGAGGTTTTGGATATTCAAAAATTAGTTTGAAACAAATTTGTCACATGTATATCAGTTTGGTATTTTTCATGATATCCACTCTTTTCAAATGCTAACATGTACAACGTGGCAAATTGCAAGCCATGGAAGAAGATGCTACTAGCTCATCAATATCTCTCAACAATCTATGGACTAATCCGTCCTCACGAGCTCCCCCGGCGAGGTAAACCTTGCCATCCTTCTGGTTCCTCTCCCACCCTCACGACCTACATGACTACCTCACCTACCTAATCGAATTGACCTGTAAATCTATGGTTTCAATAGAAATTATGGGTTAAACTTAAACATAGTTACGACTTTGGCTTATTAGTAAGATAGAAATGAGAAAAGATTAAGAAGAAGTAGAAATAAAGCACAAAGTTGATATAAAAGGAGGAGATGATGAGGATGATGATGATGATGATCTCTAAATTATATCACAATACAAAGAATCAAGATGTCACCTGACTTCCACCCTCAGATATGCTTTCCTCTTCTTTTTGCAGCTATTTTTGGAACTTTAGTTTGCTGATCTCTCCTTGCCTTGTTTGTGCTCACTGCCTCAATTTATTGAGTGCAAGAGCAAAGATAAACTGAGTAACCGAAATGTGAATGGAGTGCATGTCATTGTTGAGTGTCATTGTCGAGTGTCAATTTGAACGAGCCAAAAAAATCTTCTCGAGTTTTCAGGCACAGTGCCTGAGACATTATTGTAAGACATTATTGTAAGACACATTAAATCGTTGAAGTCCATCAAGTAGATTATCGGGGAGGGCCACCTTCAAAAGGTGAAAGGTCCAGATATACTAAGTTGCGGAATCTGTCGATTTCCCAAGGAAGAGAGCCACTCAATGAGTTACTTGACAGATCAATAATTCAAAGGCTGAAGTTCTGATCGGAGACTACAGAAGAATGATCTAAATTTTCCTCAAAAGGGATTGAACCATAAGTTAAGATCAGTGAATTTGGTTGAGCTAAACAAACTAAGGAAAAAGGGTTCCACTGAGCTGGTTGAGGCTAAGACCTATTACTTTCAATTCTGGATATGTGCCTAAGACTTGTCTGAGATCTGGAATGAAGTCAGTCTCAAAAATTGAGAAGTTTGAATAGGTAATGTTCCTGTCAATGAGTTGGAAAGAGTTTCCCCAACCCTATATTCATGTTAAATTGCCAGAGAGCATGCTCAAGTCTATTGTGACACAATGCTCTATTCAGACGGTACCGAGCCCGATAGTCTGTGTGAAGATAAATCAAACTTCTTCAAAGTTGCAGAGGTAACACATCCAACTGGGCCTGCCAAGATGATGAATGACATCAGAATTACCATAAGTGTTACAATCAGTCTTGTGAAGAAATCTGGAAATTTTGTTTTGCTAACTATAATCTGTGTAGCACATAAAAAGCTGTGAAAGCCAAGAACCAAATTCACATGGCACATTTGCTAATCTCATTAAAAGATTCAGGCTTCACCTTCATTCCAGTTTGTAATATTAATCAAAACCTCCCCTGAACAAAGATTTTGTGCCAGTACATTATCGCATGGCAAGAGCAATGGCAATAATTATAGGAACCATATAAGTGCTTATAGAAAAATGATCATTTCAGAATAACATGCCAAATGCAAACTCCATGGAAACATGCAGAGTGAGTCTCAATCAAAGTTACTTTTCCCAAAATTATCATGAAAGGGATTGGTTATGGTACAAAACATGGCTACACACTGTGAAAGCATTAGAAATTTAGGACAGTTTCTCCAATTTCTTCAAGTTTTAAAGGAGACGCAGAGACTTGTAAAATTTGCCTATCATACAAAAACTTCTAGGGGTTCCTTTTCTTTTTTGAGGGGTAAAATCCAGCAAAGGCTTTTGAATGTTTTCAGGAATTAAGCTTATCATAACCAAAGAAACATGTCATTTTCATGTGGCAAGATATCTAGCTTCACTGTAGATCTAATCATCCCCTCAAAGAATGATTCTAAATGGACAGAACAAAACCGGGCTGTAGAATTTGGAGAAAAGCAAAAGAAACTCACGTCAAACAGGAGGTGCATTAAATTGGTGGATCTGAGATACCTTCAAGCTGGTAATCACCAAGATCCAGCACAGACTAAATTATAGAACTCTCCTGTAACAGCGCTTGCAGCCAAGAACCCGACAACTGGTTGTTTCTGAGCCAGAGAATCCGAAGAGACTACAAAGTTGAAGGAGGGTACTTTATCCACCAACCTATTGTTACTAGCATCAAACACCTCCAAACTGTTGATATGTGTCGTTCCATCGTGCAAGAAAAGCTCCCCTACTAAAGAATTGGAGCTGACGTTCAAATAGTACATCAAGGAAACGAAACTAGAATTGCCAAGCACCAGGTCATGCAAATTGGAGAGTTAATTATAGCTCAGATCAGCATACTCTACACTACAGAGAGCAGCTTTGTGACATCTCCGGAAAATCCATTACTGTGCAAATCTAAGTATTTCAATTGATCTAAGCCTGAGCTAACCTCTGAGACAATCCCTGTCAATTGGTTTTTAGATACTGACAAATTCTGAAGCATGATTAGTCCAGAAACAGCAACAAAGCTGAATTTCTTAATCAGGCCCACATTGCCAAGAAAAAAGCGGTTGTGACATGAACTTCACTAAACGTGCCATGGTGCCAATTCTGGGGAACCCACCAGAGGCCAAGGACTTGGAATCATATGAATCAAGAACTTGCCCTGAGCGGTCCTTCTGGATCCCTTTCTTTAGCTCCAAAAGCGCTTCTAAGTCTGACTGCGCAAGAGCATTGACTACGAAGAGGCAAATGATCAAACGTATCATCTGCATTCCTCACTCCACAGCCCCAGCTCTCAAAACTTCAGCAGCTGACAAGCAAGATTGACAGAGAGAGAAAACGAAGACATTCTCAATATGTAGCCCAGAAAAGGGAACTGAGTGAGCAACGGATCAAATTCGGAATCGCAAAAAGGCCTCACCAAATAAGATCACCCAAAAAAAAAAAACAGAGAGAATTTGCGAAAGATACAGACAAAAGCAAGAAAAAAATAACTGGAGTAAGGCCGCGAGCTAGCCAAGCGAAAGACCCGGTGAGAACTAACGCTAAAAGGTCCGCCAAAAAGCCACCATGAAAAGTTGACACAACCCGAAATCTTTGAAGCTCAAGAACGACTAGATCACGCAATAACAAAGCACCCTTTTCCCGAAAATTGCAAATCTAAAAGTACCGGCAGACAATCATCGAGTCGATAGAGAGAAATGCGCATAATCCCACTTCTCTAACGACAAGGAGTTGATGAAAAATTGTAGGCACCTTTATGAAGCGACCATGCAGAGGCAATGCAAGGCAGCGATGAGCGGGGAGCCAAAGATCGGATGATGATGAGAACCAGCTCGAGCTTTCGACAGTTGACGACAACGGAAATGGCAAAAGACATGGACACGCACGGTCGGTACCACGTAGCGCGAAGGAAGTGGAAGTTGGCAAGAGACACGGACACGCACGGTCGGTACATCACTACAATGTAGTGCCAAGGAAGTGGAAGTTAAACACAAAGCAAAACGAAGACGTTTTCTCGCATCGTATTGATTCTATTTTCACTTCTGTCTTACGTTTTCCCAATCTATATCAGTCTACTACAGGTTTCTATTGTTAGTGTTTTTAGCCAGAGGTCATTCTGGAAGCACAATCTATATGTATATCAAGATCATAGTCATTTTGATCGTAACCATGGAAACCGCTTAACAATTCAATTGACATATCTACGCCAATAAGACGATGTATTGATCATGTGTTTCTCGTGTCGATTTTAAAGTATTTGATTGTTTAACAGTTGATTCGAAGATGTTCAATTGATAAAATCGTAATGACAATCCATTCACCTAAGTGAACGTGCTTGTTTGTGCTCACTTTAACGTTAAAAATTTGAGATAGGTTGACACAATGAATTGTTAAAGTATTGTCCCATATCACTTGACAATGAATCTTAAATGCTCTTTATATGTTGTCTCCCTTCATTTATGAGTTTAAACTTTTAAGTTGAATTTTCTAACATAATATCAAAGTTAATGCAATCCATTTCCCTATTAGTAAAAATTTTCTTTATATTCATGTCATCTCCTTCAAAAAAGGCTTCACGGTGTAGGAAAACTAAAATAATTTTCTTGGACTCCTTTTCCACGCGTAAGCCCACACAGAATGGAGACTCATTCTCACATGAAGTTTATTGAGCACTTTAGAAAATAAGTCTATTATTTCTTGGCATCCTTTCATTGTTGCTTTACTTTGATCATGAAAAAACTTAAAATGTATATCATTAATTTATTTATTTTTTTGTCTATCATTCTCTCTCTCTCTCTTCTCTCTCTTAGATTTCCTTTTATGTCTATTTGTAAAGCGTTGATATAGAGAAGCAGAATTAAATCGACAAAAAAAAAAAAAAAAAAAAAAAAAAACTTTGGGCTGAGGAGTGTAGGGCCAATTCAGGTTCTAACTAAAACTTACTCGTTTGAATCCGTTTTCAAAAAATTATAGATTTCAAGGTCGGTTTCAAGATTTATTCAAGTTGCACTTATATTCTTCAAACTCATATTTATAAATTTGAAAATTATGAAACATTAACAAAATTAAAATCTTAGTCATGGAAGTTTAGACTAATAATTCAAAATTATATATTGATATCGTAAGATGGTAAAACAAAAAACACAAAGATTTTTCTAGGTTCTAAATTTCATCTTGTACAAATCGAAACTCGTTTGTCAATTTTTAAAACATAGAATCTATATTGTACTCTAGAACTTGAAACCGAATCGGTGCCTCACCCCCGCCCTTTTGGCGGGAACTGCGGTGCACAAGTGGGTATTGGCAGCTCCCGTGCCAAGAAAAATATAGCGGCTGTCCAACTGGACGTAAGATTGGTCTCGGTCGGACCTTAAAAGAGCCTCGTGAAAGTCACACGTAAAAACTCCCTAGGCACGGGTCGGTGCCTCACCCCCGCCCTTTTGGCGGGAACCGCGGTGCACAAGCGAGTATTGGCAGCTCCCGTGCAAAGAAAAATATAGCTGTTGTCCAACTAGACGTAAGAATGGTCTCGGTCGGACCTTAAAAGAGCCCCGTGAAAGTCACACATAAAAACTCCCTGGGCACGGGTCGGTGCCTCACCCCCCGCCCTTTAGGCGGGAACCGCGGTGCATAAGCGGGTATTGGCAGCTCCCGTGCCAAGAAAAATATAACGGCTATCCAACTAGACGTAAGACTTGGTCTCGGTCGGACCTTAAAAGAGCCCCGTGAAAGTCACACATAAAAACTCCCTGGGCACGGGTCGGTGCCTCACCCCCGCCCTTTAGGCGAGAACCGCGGTGCACAAGCAGGTATTGGCAGCTCCCGTGCCAAGAAAAATATAGCGGCTGTCCAACTAGACGTAAGAATTGGACCTAAGCAAGTCCTTAAACTGCTCATGGAGGTAAGGTCCGATCGAGACCATTCTTACGTCCAATTGGATAGCTGCTATATTTTTCTTTGCAGTAGGCATTTCACCTACCCCTTGTCACTCCAGGCGAGCCCCATGATTGGTATGCAGCCCGATAATAACCTGATTGCTCAGACGTTATGTCTACCTTCACCATCCAAGAGCCCTCTAATTTCCAATCTATCTTTTACTAGCTGACTGAAAAGCTAGGGAGGCAAATACGGAGTCACTCATCCCAGGGCGATTCTCCCGCCTTTACCTCCATGAGCAGTTTAAGGACTTGCTCAGGTCCAAAAACATAGAATCTATATTGTACTCTAGAACTTGAAACCGAATCGGATCAATCCCGTCTCCTATTCTCAGATCTACTTTGAAACCATGGTCGTCTCTGAGAAAGAAACTCTAGAAAATGCCATCAGAAACTATTCATCTTGCGTGGACCGTACCTCTGCAGTTCTATCATCTGTAAATAATCACTTAGAAAAATATCGTGAACAGTCCAGGCCGTTCGCTCACTGGATGTACCTGGACTCGTTCTCGCCATTATATTCATCCCAGCCAGCTCAGTAGCAACCCACTCCTCCTCTACTCTCCTTCAACCTCCGTCCTCCCCGCGCCCTCAACCGCCGCCGCCGATGGCCGACGCCGCCGCCGCCGCCGCCTCCGCCGCCACCGCCCGCCCCACTAAGATCATCGCCGGGGCCGACCCTTTTGGCGCTCCGCTCAAGGACGCCCTCGTAACCCACCTCCGGGAGGCCCTGCACATCGAGGTCGAGGACCTCGGCACCGGCCCCTACTACTCCATCGCCGCCGACGTCGGCCGCCGCGTCTCCTCCTCCGGGGGACCCGAGACCCGCGGCCTCGTCGCCTGCGGCACCGGCTGCGGCGTCTCCATGTTCGCCAACAAGTTCCCCGGCGCCTTCGCGGCGACCTGCCTCTCCGTGGCCGACGCCGTCAACGCCCGGTCCATCAACAACTCCAACATCCTCGCCGTCTCCGCCGTCTCCACGCCTCCCGAGCCCGCCGTGGAGATCCTCCGCGCCTGGCTGGACACCCCCTTCAAGTCCCCCTGCCCCGCCAACGGCGACCGGCCCTGGAGCGACGACATCCAGGAGTTCCTCGACCGGGCCCTCGTCGAGACGCCCAAGATCGGCGCGCCGGCCTCGGAGCCGGACGAATCCGCCTCCTGCGCGATCTGTTGCCTGGTGAAGCGCCGGGAGCTGAACCCCATCGACATGATCCCGGGAGGGTCGATGAAGATACTCCGGGAGACCCCGACGTCGGCGATCGTGAGGTTCAAGGCCGGGAGCGTCGAGCCCGCGCACCACCACACGTTCGGGCACGATCTGGTGGTGCTGGAAGGGAAGAAGAGCGTGTGGAACTTGACCAAGAAGGAGAGGTACGACCTGGTGGTCGGTGACTACCTGTTCACCCCGGCCGGGGACGTGCACAGAGTGCAGTATCACGAGGAGACGGAGTTCTTCATCAAGTGGGATGGCCACTGGGACATGTTCTTCGACGAGGATCTCGAGACTGCCAAGAAGGCCATCACCGAGGAATCATCATCGTCTTCGTTACCTTGATTTGTATGTTTCTCTGTTCTTGCTGATACCCATTACCCGCGAAAGAGAGTCTGCCATGGGAGTTCTTGCCGTGTGTAGTTTATGCGATATGTCAAGAGAAGGGTGATGTGATCTTGTGGAGTTGAGGCATGTCTGAAGCATATCTGTAATTAGCTGAAGTTTGGTGTTGCAGAGTATGTAAATGCATGGAGCAGAGACTTTTTCAGCTGATATGTTTTCATGAGTGGTTGAGTCTTGAGTGATGATTTTCTCTGTTATCGGTTTAGACTGGAAGAAACAGACGGTTTTTGTATGAAATAGGCTCACCACATTGGCTTGAATTCCACATTTCACCATCAATAATGTGAATATTATCTTGTTTTGGGCAAACACGTGTTATTTACAATCACAATTCCATGAGGTTAGTGTGGTTTTCAATGAATTCCAATTTACCAAACTGAAATAATATGCTGGAGTAAGAAAAATTTGTCATGGGAAAATTGAACTCGGAGTTAGGAGGGGTGTGAAGGAGAGAAGGAGATTTGTAAGGTTTCCCGCCTGTTCATTATAGCTGTGGCCGAACTGGAAACTGCTATAGTCTTCGACATGAGGCTATTTAGTATGGTTTTCAAAAGCGACCTAAATTGTGATTAAGGATGTTGCTACTTTGATGAAGCACTCGACAAACATTTTGTCGTTGTAACACAGTGTGAAGTAGATGAGGAGATTTGTAAGAGTTTGCACTTGTTCGTTATAGTTGTGGCTGAATTGGAAACTGCTATAGTTTTCAACGTGTTATGGCTACGAAATGTTTGCCGAATGCTTCATCAAAGTAGCAACACTCTTATTCACAATTGAAGTCGCTTTGGAAAACCATACTAAACAGCCTCATGTCAAAAAGTTTTCACTGATGTGGTGATGATTTATGAGATTTGACTTGTATGTTTGGTAATGCATTGAATGAGCAGAGACTTTTTCAGCTGATATGTTTTATGTGTGGTTGAGTCTTGAGTGATGATTTTCTCTATTATCGCTTCAGATCGAAAGAAATAGAATGCTTTTGTATGAAATGGGCGCACCACATTGGATTGAATTCCACATCCATGCCACCAAAAACGTGAAAGTAATCTATCTTGTTTGGGCCATTCACCTGTGTGTTTAGAATCACAAATCCATGAGATTAGTGTTTGCTTTCAGTGAATTCCAATCTACCAAACTGAGATGAATTTGCTGGAGTAAGAAAAATTTGTCATAGGGAAATTAAACTCAGAGTTAGGAGGGGTGTGAAGGAGAGAGAGATTTGTATGGTTTTGTGCCCATTAGGTATTCCCACAGCTGAATTGGAAGCTAATATCAAGCTTTGCTTCGAAAGTGTTGCAGCATTGAGATGTTTACTGAATACGTTATCAAAGTTGCAACATCCTTAACTTGTTTTGGAAATACTGTACTAAACACTCTCATGTCAAAAAAATTTGGTTGATGTTGGGTCTGTCGTGAGACTTTTCTAGCTTATGTGTTTGGCAATACATATTTGATTTTGCAGCACTTGAAAACTAGATGCGACAGTTCTCTAAGGATTGTAATGCTGCTAAAGTTTTGTGATTGTAAAGTCAATATTCAACTCAGCAATTAAGTAGATGATTAATTTTTGGTGGTTAGCTGCTATTTTATAGAGAAAGTACCAAAACCTTGTCGCGACCAATTTTTCTAAAAACCACCTAGGGTTTGGCTAATGGATTGTTAAGCCTAGACTTAACTCGAGCTCTCCCTGCCCCATACCAATTCGCGACTTAGGTTCAAATTTTTAACATGTAGATAGATTTTATCTAGAGTCGCCACTAATCTATTTTTGGTGGGTCGATTAGAAACCCAAGTAAAGTAACGGGAGTTTTACTTTACTCCTACGAACCGAGAGATTGTGAGTTCTAGACTGATTACGCTAGATTTTCTAACGCCCTTTCGGTACCTTTTTCTTTTATTTTGAAAAATGTTTGGCAAGCAAATTGAATTGATTTTAACTTATTTCCCTAACATATGAGGTTATCATGCCGGGTCGCATGCAAACCACCAATTTAACACTCGATAAAGCGGTGAATAAATTGCAGGACTTACCTCGTAGCAACGAAAGCATTCAAGCGTTGTTAGATCGAATTCACATCAACAACCCTAGATATGATTTCTAATTAACACGCAATTTTGTTTTCACTTAATTAATGAAAATCATGCTTTATGCAATGCAATATAACTAGATGACCTAATTCTAATGACAGGCAATCTCTAATTAAATGGACTCAAAGAACAATCACTAAATGACATGCATTTCATGAATCTAACTCTATATGACATGTAATGACATTTTTTGTGTTTTCTTAATAAATGTGCAATCTATGGAATTAACTTATCCTAAGGCATTTTTGTATTTTTTTTATGAAATTCAAAATTAGGAAAATGTGAAAATTATCTAGCTAGATTAAGATTCTATCCAACTTATATTAAGGATTAGGTCAGGCTAAACCCTAATTTAAACCAAGATATTATCTTAACTTAGCAATCTCTAACCTAAGATGTAGTCTATCTAAACTTATAAAATATTATCTATAATTAAACTATCCTAATATGCAATGACGCGCAAAGAATGCCCTAATTCTAATTTTTTTTTATGAAATTCAAAATTAAAATTGCCAAATAATTAAACGTGTAATTCAAATTTAAAACTAACATCCTAAATGAATGCATTTTTTGGATTTTTATTTTTAAAAATTCGAAATAAAAATCTCTATTCTAAATATGCAAGATAACCCTAAAACAAGAAATATTCTAAAATGCATCTAATCTAATTCAAATATATATTTTTTGGGTTTTCCTTTACGGAAGCAATCAAATAAAGGCATCAAGAACAGACGGCAACAAATCAAGCAAGATATCATCCATGTCCACTTAATTTTGGGAAATAAATTGACGAATCATATCTCGCACATGAGATCGGATTGGCCAATTTTTAAATAAAATCACGAATCGTATCTCGAGCGTGAGATCGGATTGGTGATTTTTCCGTGCAATTGCGAAGTCGTATTTCAAGCGTGAAATCGGACTGTCAATCGTATGCACGTTATGAAATTAGGAAGATTTCCCAATTCACGAGGGATCAAGAGATCTCTTGGATACGACAATACCGATCAAACATTCAAAGAAAGATTGCTATATCACGAATTAGGTAAACATATATGAAAATCAAATTAATCGAGAGTCTTACCTAATTCACGATATCACGCGGGTGACGTTTCCAAATTCGGACGGATGATGGGTCACGAGAATCACGGTGAGGAAGATCAACGATCCGTAACATGCACGGTCGCTCATAATCGTCGGACGCATTCCACAAGACCGAGTACTTTGGAATTCTATCCGAGAACTTCAGCTTCTTTTCACTTTGCTATCAAGCTTAAAACAGGACAAATTTCACCGCTTCTTTGGCATTGGAAACGCCCTCATGTGCCCATTGAAGAATCTCGGTGTCAGTTGAGTTGTTCGAGAATCATCAAAGGTTGCGGCGGGTTCAAGACTTGCTAATGGATGACTCGATTAATTGCCTCTAGATGGACGTTGGGGCGTCCGTGGGAGATGACCGATGCTCACGGAGACACCCGCAAACACGAATACCGTGAATTCAAGGAACGACGACGCTTGGCTTGTGGTAAAACTCGCCGCTGCCGGGCGGTGGATCGGATTCGGCCAAGGAAGACCGCAATAATAAAAATTCAAACGAGAGCAAAATAACTGGATCGGTGGAGGTCTCGGGCACGTCAAGGACGCCCGGAAAATTTTCTCTAATTCCATGTCGGTCTCCAAGCATCGCCAAGTGGGGCTTTGTTAGAGCCGCCAAAATCAAGTCGTGAGCTTTCAACCATCGTCATCGGAGGCTCCTTGGCGTGTGATCATCGTCGAAGGTGGCACCTCGGCTGGACAGCAAATCGTCATGGGTTCTCGGTGGTGAAGGCTTCTCGACAAGGAAGCGTTGACTATTTATTTTCGTCAACAAACCTTTTCATACGATGACGGAAAGGGCCATTTGAAGCCTATGCAATCCTTTGGTGGCACACACAAACGACATAGCTACGGATGTCGAGCGATTATTATTTTATTTTTTTTACCATCAATGTTAGGCAATTACAGAAATTGATCGACCAAATTAATCACATGAAGTTGCCTTAGTCATTTAGAGTCCGACACGTATGTGTGCAAATCAGGTGCTAGACATTACTATTTTTTTTTTTCTTGGTAAAAGATCACTCCTACTTCTTTTTTCTGTAAAAAAAAAATCGTTATTTTTGTTGCGATCAATAAGCCATGCCTCACATTAAGTCTTCAACTTTCATGTGATGTCAAAAATAAACTTAATCACACCATTTTTTTCTCCTGAAGATATAGTTTTTGCATAATTAACTAGAGATGGATAAATTTCCATGACGCCAATATATTTAGATTTTAGCGCACATGCCTTCAAATGATTAAATCCACCCAAAAAAGGGCAAAATGCAAATTCATCGAGTGATTAGTTACGCCAGCTAGATTGATCAGAAGAAGAGGGGTCAATCTTCTTTTGGGCCTAGCCATGAGAGCCCAAAGTATCGCGACATTCAGATAGGGCCCACGTTGACTCCTTGCAAGGTCGACCGTTAGATCTATCTTCGTTTTGGAACCTATGCAAGCTCATCTTCATCGTCATCTTCATCCTCTAACCTCTTGACCAAGAATGGCGGGATCACCTGCATCGTGGGGCCTTCTCCAATAACTCTGTCGCTCGATGGTTACTCTCAGCGTCCGCTTCCCCGAACGCGTTCTCTTCGAGCTCCGATCTCTCAATTTGCGGAGCTTGCTCCTCCTCCTCTTCTTCTTCTCCTTTTTGGCTGTTTCTCTCTCTGAACCATCGACGATGTTCACTCTCAGAGAGCTCATCGGTTTCGATTCTGCCCGCGCCGGAGTTGATCAAGCTCGCCGTGAGCGGAGTCGCGGAGATCATGCTTACTGGTACCTTGACTTCCTTGCCTTTACTCTCTATGCTTCCTTCCTAGCAACAAACCAAATCTGTCTGATCATGCTCCAATATCAAGCTTGCTTAATAGATTTGCTTACTAATTATCGGAAACGAGTAGAGTATTTTCAGGAGAGGAGGTCTATGATGTAAAGAGGTGGGCGAAGAGGTTTTTTGCAAGGAACAAGAAAATTGGTTGCCCAAGATTTTCAGTTGTTTTAATCCACAAAGATGAACTGGGAAAAATTATTGCAAAGAATCTGAAGAAGAGATTTTATAGGAATCTGTCTTTAAAAATATTTTTTCTTTATTCGATTTTGTAAGCGACACAAAACGTCGAGGAAGTTGCAAACCCATCGAATTTCCTTAGAAAGAAAGCCACCTAACGATGTGGCCCCACTATGCCATAAACAAAATTAAATTCCCATCACAACATTTTATGTCCAGACGAAGAAAGGACTCGAATGCATGGTTTCAGTTCCCAGGTCAACGAGTCAAAGCTTTAAAGCTCCAAAAGCTGGATCGATACAAATTTTGAGATTCTTATATTGTTATGGTATGGCGTCAAAACTCTCTAAAAGAAGAGGGAGAAGCAGAATTAAATAGGCCAAACAAGCTGGAAAACACCATCCCGAACTGTTCATCTTTACTCTGACCCCACCCCACTCTCCAGGATCGTATTTGTAAATCGTATTCTCGATAATACGGTCACACGCCCGACCCAACTCAGCAGCAAGCAGCCCCTCCAGCTCAACGCTCTCCCTCTCCCTCTCTGTCCCTCTCTCCCCGACATCCTCCGTCGTCCCCAAAATCTCAACCGCCGCCGCCAATGGCCGATTCCCCCTCCCCCACCTCCACCGCCCTCCCCTTCAAATTCAGAGCCCCCTCACGATAAGAAGAGTCGAACCAAAATCCCCGTCCTCCCCCTGACCAAAATCATAGCGGGGGCCACTCCTTTCGGCGCTCCGCTCAAGGACGACCTCGTCTCCCGCCTCCGCGAGGAGCTTGGGCATCGAGGTCGAGCACCTCGGCACCGACTTCACCATCGCCGCGTCTCCTCCTCCAACAGATCGGGGGCCCGCGGCCTCGTCGTCTGCGGCTCCGACCCCGTCGGCTCCGTCCTCGCCAACAAGTTCCCCGGCATCTTCGCGACGGCCTGTCGCTCCGTCGACGACGCCGTCGACGCCCGGTCCATCTGCAACTCCAACATCCTCGTCATCTCCCCCAACTCCACGCCGCCGGCCCCCGCCTATGACATCCTACGCGCCTGGCTGGACACTCCCTTCAAGTCCCCCTGCCCTGCCTCTGACGGCCAGCCCTAGAGCGACGGCATCCAGGAATCCCTCGATCGAGCCCAATTCGAAATGGCCCAGATAGGTGGGCGGACCTCGGAGCCAGGTGGTTGCGTTTCCTGTGCGATCTGTCGCCTGGCGAATCCCCAGGTGCCAAATCCGTTCGAAATGATTCCAGGGGGATCGGTGAAGATAATCGCACAGAACCCGGTATCGGCGATCGTCAGGTTCGAGGACGGGAGCGTCGAGCCACCGCACCACCACACGTCCGGGCACGACCGGGTGGTGCTCAAGGGCAAGATGAGCGTGTGGAACTTGAGCAAGAACAAGAGGCACGACTTGGTGCCTGGGGATTACCTGTTCACGCCTGGTGGGGATGTGCACATGGTGAAGTACCGCGAGGACACGGAGTTCTTCATCAAGTGGTACGGCCACTGCGACATGTTCTTCGACCAGGATCTCGACACTGCTGAGATGGCCATCGACTGCGGCGGCGACGGTGTCGTCAACGTCAGTAGCTTGCTTTGTGAGTTTCAGTGTTCTAGCTAAATGCCCCATAGATAAAGTCTGCCATGGCAGCTGTCTTGTTGTGCCGTTTGGTTTAGAGGATTTGCAAGAGCAGAGAGAATTTTCAGATGACTTGTTCCGTTGTTGAGTGATGATATTCTCTGTCACGGGCATAGATTGAAAGAAACAGAATGCTTTTGCATGAAATAGGCGCTCTTGATCTCCGCATCTACACCACCAAAAATGTGAATGTGTCATCTTGTTCTTGAATCCCAAATCCGTGAGGTCATTGTGGTCTTCAATGAATGCAAATTTACCAAAATTAGATTAAAACATTTGTCATAGGAAAGTTGGATTCAGAGTTAGGAGGTGTGCAAAGGAGAGAATGAGATTTGTGATATTTCGCGCCCATTCAATATACCTGTAGCTGAATTGGAAGTTGCGACCAGCTTTGAAAGCATCACGGCATCGAGATGTTTGCCAAGTAGTACTTTATCATAGTTGCAACATCCTTATTCACAATTGAACGCGTTCGCAAAAACTAGAATAAACAATCTCATGTCCCGAAAATTTTAGCTATCGTTGAGTGTGTTATGATACTTGATAACTTGTATGTTGGGTGGTGATACATGTTTGATTTAGCAGCACTTGTGACAATTTCTCTGGGAAATTGTAATAACCCGCTTCAGTTTTCTAACTATAGAGTCAAAATTCAACTGGGCAAGATAACTAACTTTTGCTGGCGAGCTGCTATTTTACAGGGAAAGTACCAAAGCCTTTTCATACAATCAGGAGAGGACCATTTTAATCATAAGCAATTCTTAGGTGGCACACAGAAAAGACAACACTCAGGGAAGACCCTACTGTAACGTAAATAACATAGGTATTGATGTTAAGTGATTTTTTCTTTTCACCATCGATGTCATGCAATTAAAGAGATTGATGGACCAAATTAATCACGTGAGGTTGCTTTAGTCATCTAGAATCCAATACGTATGCATGCAAATTAGGCGCTAGATTTTAATTTTCTTCATTGGTAAATATGATTGGTTATTTTTTTTTTTTTGAAAAAAATATAACTATTCTCGTTGCGATTGACGAGTAACATCTCATGTCAAAATTTTATCTTTTACCTAACGTCACAAATAATCTTAAATCGCACTAGTATTTTCACATGAAGATATAGGTTTTGCTTAATAATTAAAGATGGATAAATTCCCATGATTCCGTTATACTTAGATTTGAGCACACATGCCTTCAAATGATTAATCCACAAAAAAAAAAAAATTAAAGGCCAAGGGCAAAATACAAACTCATAGCGAGGGCGTCCTCAACCGCGTTCGAGCGCCTGTTTTATGCAAAAGCATTCTGTTTCTGTCAATCTATACCAACGACAGAGAATATCATCACTCAACAATGGAACATGTCAGCTGAAAATCCTCTCTGCTCTTGCAAATCCTCTAAACCAAACAGCACCACGAGACAGCCCTCATGGCAGACTTTATTAATACATACGGGGATATAGCAAGAACAACGAAACTCACAAATCAAGCCACCAATGACGACGCCGCGCCGTCGATGGCCATCTCAGCAATGTCGAGATCCTGGTCAAAGAACATGTCGCAGTGGCCGTACCACTTGATGAAGAACTCCGTGTCCTCGCGGTACTTCACCACGTGCACATCCCCACCAGGCGTGAACAGGTAATCCCCAGGCACCAAGTCGTGCCTCTTGTTCTTGCTCAAGTTCCACACGCTCATCTTGCCCTTGAGCACCACCTGGTCGTGCCCGGACGTGTGGTGGTGCGGTGGCTCGACGCTCCCGTCCTCGAACCTGACGACCCCCAGGGGAAGTCGAATCCCCGCTGCCTCCTTGAAAGAGAGATGTCCTGAACCACTAGACGATGGGGGCATACTTGCCCGACCGCCATCATACTATATTATGCTCATGGTATAGTATGAACAGTTTTTTGAAATTGTCAATATAATGGAATGGTCTGACTAGACCCGAAAGATCTTTCTGTCTTTCAAAATTCTATAAAATTTTGGAATTCGTCATTTATATTCCTAAATCATTCATTCGAATCACCATTCTATAAATAAATCTATCTTGAATTCTATAAAATAGAATGAATATCTTATGGATTCATTATTCCATTTAAATATTAATTAAAACTGAAAATAAGAAAAAAAATAAGAATTTTTGAATGAAATGAAAATAAATAAAATAAAAAGAAATAGAAGTAATACGAAGTAAGGATCCTTTCAGGAAGTGATTGGTCTGCCCGGAAAAGGGGGTTAAACTCCAGTTCTTCCACTTTCATTGATTCACTCCTTCTTCAGATGAGATAGAAGTATCTCTATCTCACAACAAGCTAGGAAATTAACAAACGCCCCATTTTGAAATCTGGGGAGGGGGATCAAGATCAAGAAGTTATCGAAATTTTTTCTTTAAGAATTTATTTGATTCAGGGAACAAATTCAATTTCTTCATCATATGATTCGATAAAATATTTTGAATCTATGTCGAATTGGTAGATAATCTCAATCAAATGAATTTCGTTTTAATGGGAGTCAATTTATTAATTAATTAGGGTCAGCCTTGAAACAATTCATTGCATTGCTATTTCTCAAATCTAATTTTGACCCTATACTATACTATCTAGGTAGGTCAAATTTTTCGTTACTGAATGAACCACACTAGCCATTCAGAGTCTACTGCATAGATTTCTATAAATAGAATCTATAGATAGAAATATCTATAATATATATATAGATATATCTTATATGCATAGTAGGAACTGATTCAGGAATTGAATCAAATGGGCCCTTTTAACTCAGTGGTAGAGTAACGCCATGGTAAGGCGTAAGTCATCGGTTCAAATCCGATAAGGGGCTTTTTTTTTCATAAAACTCCATCGCTATTATTCATATATGAATGGAAAATAGATATTGTTGATATTTGTAATAAAAAAAGGAACTAACTCTATCATTTTTATTATGATAAGTTCTCATTATCGATAAGTTATCATTATCATGAGTTATAGTAATTATAGTTATAAAATAAAGTGGAACACTTGTTTATATTTATTATAATAAATAATCATAACATAAGCCGTCTCTTGAATTGCCAAATATTCCTATTTTCCATTATTCCAATCAAATCGATTCTAAAAATAAGAAATCAACAAACAAAATAAAAAGTAAGTAGACCTAGCCCATTGAATCATCACTATATCCACTATTCTGATATTCAAATTCGATAGAGAAAAAATTGTAAGATTGGATCTTTTTTTATTTATTTGGACTCCGCAAGAATCTGTCGATATTTCCGATTCCATTTTCTTGTTCCTAGGATATTGAAGAGGAATAAATTGATATTTCGTTCCTTCACAGAGAAAGGTTTATTCAAAGTCACAACACAAGAGCCTTTTTTTTTTCAATATCTTTCTTTAATTCCAGAACACAAGATCCATTTCTATAGATAAGATAGATCTATCAGATCATATCTTCATGTACCAAATCCAAATATTTGGATATCGATACATACGATATCTTTTTTCCGACAATGGGATGGTGAAGAATGAATGTGAGAAAGATACGTTCATTTTGAGTCTCCTTTTTTTTTTAATTGTATTTTTTTTTACAAAAATAGGAAATGAACTTCTCATTTTTTTCTGACAGATAAAAAAGAAAATAATAGAAAAATATTCAAATTGTATTTTTTGCTTCGAACCGCGAAAGATATACTCTGGAGTTTTCTATTCATCTGAAGTAAAAGGAAATATAATAAAAAAGACAATAAAAGAAAATGAAAGAATACAAAAGAATAAGGTAATAAAATATGAAATATAGAATAGTAGAGTAGTTTAATACAATAGAAATGAATACATTGATTTTCTCAACTCACGAACAAGATCCAAGAATAAGATTAGTTGATCGACCAAGAGGAGGAAGTCTGTGGATCAACTGATATCGGGAGAAAGGATCCCTTTCTCCTTGAAAAATTCTTTCAAAAAATTTATCTATCTGATTGATGATTCATATTGATGATTCATAGGGTAATTCAAGGTTCAGGTGCTTATTAAAAATAGGAACAAATAACCGAATTGATTTCATGGATTTACCTAGTTCAGGTTATGGACCAAGAAAGGTTTTTTTTATCTTCGAAACCCATTCGAATTAAAGAGGGGGCCGTGTACGAGAAGTCAAATCATATATAAATAAATGATCGAATCCTCAAACGCCCTGAAAATGCCAGCGTCGTCATTGGTGGCTTGATTTGTGAGTTTCGTTGTTCTTGCTATATCCCCGTATGTATTAATAAAGTCTGCCATGAGGGCTGTCTCGTGGTGCTGTTTGGTTTAGAGGATTTGCAAGAGCAGAGAGGATTTTCAGCTGACATGTTCCATTGTTGAGTGATGATATTCTCTGTCGTTGGTATAGATTGACAGAAACAGAATGCTTTTGCATAAAACAGGCGCTCTTGATCTCCGCATCTACACCACCAAAAATGTGACTTTGTCATCTTCTTTTTAGGCTAACCCCACCTGTACCTTCGGAATGGTATTCAATGAATGCAAATTTACCTAACTTAGATGAATTCGCTGGAGTGAGAAACATTTGTCATAGGACAATTAGATTAAAAGCGAAGGAGAGAAGGAGATTTGTAAGGTTTTGCACCCATTTGGTATAACCGTGATTGAATCGAAACCTGTTACTAGCTTTGAAAGTGTTACATCATCAAGATGTTTATCAAGTACTTTATCAAAGTCGCGACATCCTTACACACGATTGAACTTGTTTCGGAAAAGTTAGATTAAACAATCTCGTGTCGGGAAAATTTTAGCTTGTTGTTGAGTGTGTCGTGATACTTTAACTTGTATGATTGGTGACACATGCTTCATTATACATGAATTTGTTGGAGTAAGAAACATTTGTCATAGGACAATTGAACTTGGAGTCCGGAGGAGTGCGAAGGGGAGAAGGAGATTTGTAAGGTTTCGCGTCCGTTCACTTGAATGATCTCATCTATCATTTCATTTTGACGATCCAAATTGACGAGGTGAAATCGCATTGGTGCTCTCTATACTCTCCCATCAAAATCAAGATGGTCGCTCAACTTAATTTTATCATCCTGGTATTTGTTTCCAGCATGATTCATCCTTGGCCCTTGAATTATTTGCACAATAGAATTCATAACGTGATTTTTGACACTGTTAAAAGATCTATTGAGTTGAGTTATTTATTTATTTACTTATAGTAATATTGACTTTCTTTACTGAAGTGGAAGTTCTTTTAAATGATATGGACTTTCTTTGCTGAGTTGGAAATTTTCACCAAAAAAAGAAAAAAAAAAAGAAAATTAACGCCAAGGGCAAAATACAAACTCATCGTGTGATTACGCCAGCTGTCTGATCATAAGAACAGAGGCCAATCTTCTTTTGGGCCTAGCATGCGAGCCCAGAGTATCGCGACATTTAGATGGGCCTCACGTTGACCCTACGAGGTCAACTTTCTTTGGGCTCATGTGAGTCTGGCCCATTCCCAACATCGCTCATTCGGCCCATTAGATCTGCCTTCGTTGTTGAATCTTCGCAAGCTCATCGCCATCCTCATCTTCATCTTCATCTTCATCTTCAACCTCCGGACGAGAAATGGCGGGAATCGCCTGCGTCGCGAGGCCTTCCCCGATCACTCTGCGCTCGCCGGCGACTCTCGGTTTCCACCTCCCCGTCCGCGTTCTCTTCCAGCCCCGATCTCTCAATCTGCGGATCTCGCTTTTCTCTTTTATCCTTTTTGCTGTTTCGCCATCTGAGCCGCTGCTCACTCTCAGAAAGCTCGTCGCGCGCGATGGTGTCGCTCTCTGAAATCGGTCGGCGAGGAGGGAGCGCCGGACCCGCGCCGAAGTTGATCAAGCTCGCCGTGAGCGGAGTCACGGAGATTCTCAGGGTCTTGTCTCCCGCGAAGGACGGCAGGTGATTCCTGTTTCTCTCCGCTCCGGAACAACGTCGCGATGGACGCGTATGAGTTTCGGAGAAATGTTTCCCGAGCGACGAAGTGATCTTGCTCTTCTGATTGTGTTCGACTTTCTGCAGTTCGGAGAGTGTGAGTGACGACGAGAAAGATGGGGTTTCTGCTTCTAGCGTCGATGATGTCGTGATGATCATCACGTCTGATTATGAGAAGGCTTATTTTGTCACAGGTGCCTTCACTTCCTTTCTTTTTCTTTACTCTGTATGCTTACTGGCAACAAACAAAATCTGTCTGAGCATGCTCCAATATCGTACTTGCTTAATTGATGGATTGCTAATAATCTGAATCGAGGTTTATGCTTGTATGTATGAATTGGGAAAAGTTGTTGCAAAGAATCTGAAGAAGAGATTTACTGGAATTGTTATTCAATCTAGGCCAGTGCTCGTTGTCTCCTGGAACTCTAGGAACTGATATTAGAACGTTCTGAGTTTGAGACAGGGGGTAAAACTCATTATTGCAGGGCCCAAAAGCACTGCATAGTCGCGCTTGTGTTTTATACTGATCTCTTTGCTGCAAACAGGAGTTTTTACTTCTGCAATTTACGCTGAAGATTGCATTTTTGAAGATCCAACAATTAGATTCCGGGGTAAGAGAATAAGTCTCTGAGCCGCAGTTTCTCTTGTTTACATGCCAAATGCTCATATTCTTTGTCAAATTATCTAGTGATATTCACATGTGGAAACTAGTTTCTCCTAGAGTTTCTTGCATTAATAAAATACTTACAACTTGACATTTTCATCCTCTCTTGTATGGGGATTTCATCGATTATATTCTACTTGGTGACTCGTCCGGTTTCTAATTTTGGTCTTAGATTGCATTAATTTAAAGCCTCCCTGGTCATCCCAACCAAAAAAGCCATCCCATCCTGTCCAAGCCAGTAATGTTGCTTCTTTTAGTCCTTTGTGGGCCCGGCTTGATTGATATGCTTATTGAAGCACATCTGATGCACTAATCTTCTCTGGATGAGTCTATTAATCGTTCCCAAGAAAGTATTCACAGAAAGTCTCAAACTTTGGTGCCAGAAGAGCAGTGCTCATGTTTACTAGTCTTGCGGCTTTCTGTTTCTGTAGACACGATTTTTATTTCGAAATGAGATGCAAATGAACATGACTAGATTTTGTTTATATATTTGATGTCTATAGCATTCATAGCCTTCAAGCTAATTGCAGTCGAGTTTGGCTTTATCATGTCAAAGTACATTTTCTGAAGTCTATTATTACTTATCCAGAAAACTGGATGCAAATTTATTTTTTCCGTCCTCTGTGCGATTAGCCTTCTGAAGGAACTGAGCTATTATAAATCATTTATATATGTGCATACAAATAAAGCGCACATCCTCATGAGAAATCAACTAATTCCTCGGTGTTTGGCTGTTCAGGTAAGGGTCTGTATGAGCGCAACTTGAAATTACTTGTTCCTTTCTTTGACCGTCCATCGATAATGTTACACAGTATACAAAAGGTACTTTGTAATTTCAAATCTGGTTCAGTGATAGACATAACTAGAGTATCTTCATCAGCCCACCCACTTTGAGGTCGAACTTGGCATTTCTGTTGCCATGAGTGTCGAAGATAGCCACCGATATTTTTCCCATTAGGCTGACTGGTGCTCTTTCTTTGATACCCAGTGCTAGGGCTTCCCTTCCTTTCTGCGGGATCTTGCATATGCACATCTGTGACTCCATATTTTTGCATGCGAACTTGAGAAAATTTAACCCACTAGTGAGAATATTAAGAATATTGATTGTTACTTAAGGAAAATAAGAGATTTCCAAGTCTCATTTTCAGTACAAATGATGATATATATAATTCTTTCATAATTCTGTCTCAATGAATTCTCAGGACATGTCATTGCTTGCTAGCATTTGTTTGGAACTTGCAAATGCTCAATAAGATCAAGTCTGTCTTATGACGTGCGAAATTAGTGAAGTTGTTTCAATTACTGGCTCATATGTGTAAAGCTAAAGTAATTAATACCAGATTCTTCAGATTTGTTTCATCATTGTTCTGAATCCGGGTTCTTATTTGCCGCTGATTTACCTATATCCGCAGGGTGATGATGAGACTTACATTCTGGCTGGATGGAAGCTCAGGTACTTCAATTGATCACTGTTTACATCCTCCACTATTTGCTCTTTCCTCCAAGGGATCGGACCTGGCAATAAAATAGGTGGAAATGATTATGGAGACAGATGACTCGCTTGATCAATTGGAATGAATATCTATGATACATTTATTAATATATCACTGTCCATCAACAGAGTGGCTCAAACAATTTCTCAACTTGCAGAACCTACTTAAAACTTCCATGGAGACCTCTCATTTCGATTGATGGGAAGACTGTTTATGAACTTGACGACAACTTTGCAGTAAGCTTTCTTTCTTTCTTTCTTTCTTTCTTTTTTGGCTGAATCTCATTGTTTGAGTTCCTTCTAGGCTGGCCAGAAATCATACTAATTGGGAGTGTGACCCCTTCTGCAGATAGTTAGACATGCTGAAAGTTGGAATGTTTCAGCTCTAGAAGCAATTGGCCAGATTTTTACCCCTAGCTTTGGCAGACCAAGTGACTGAAGATAAGTTTTGCCTGCAACTCTTGGTAAGGCTTTATGGCAGCTCATGGTTAGAGAAAGGAAGGCTGTCCACTTTATGGAACAGACTCAAAATAGTCCTTCTGGCTCTTGTCTGCACATTATACTCTTCAAAACATGGACCTACTTTTTTACGGTTGACCCTGAAGTGAGGTGTTATTAGAGATAATTGTCTAAAGATTTAAGTTCAGTGACCTTGTAGACCTACTTGTAAATTGCTGTGTATGCAAAGGATGTATCATCTCCCTCAGGTGTATA
Source organism: Eucalyptus tenuipes (assembly GCA_014182365.1). Classification (NCBI taxonomy): domain Eukaryota; kingdom Viridiplantae; phylum Streptophyta; class Magnoliopsida; order Myrtales; family Myrtaceae; genus Eucalyptus; species Eucalyptus tenuipes. The sequence goes on along the minus strand of CM024538.1, from coordinate 20,245,942 downwards.
TCATTCACTTTTGGTTTTGTCGAATTTGTTTCCTTCAATTAGTATCATGGTGAAATAGAACTACTACCTTTGTTATTTTTTTTCTTCTTTTTTTGGAAGTTCTACTATATTTCAGTCATCTGAAGTTATGAACTGCTACATTGTATTTAATGGGCTTCTTAGGGTGCGTTTGGGAAGTCTTTTGGGGAAAGTCTTTAGGAAAATGTAAAGACCTTTGAGTTAAAGGTATTTTCCAAAATGCAAAGTGTGTTTGGTAAATTATAGTTTGAAAGCCCATTTGAAGTACCTTTGAGCAAATGGTGTTTGGGGTAATTACATTTACAAAGGGCTTTGGTGATAAAAAAAAAATTGTCAAAAGAAAAAGAAAAAATTGACCGGCAAGGGCAGGTGGCCGCCGGACGTCCACTGAAGACCACCGGCGGGTTGCCGGACGTCGGGCGACCACGAGACCACGGCGAGGGTCGCCGGACATCGGGCGACCACTAAAGACCATCGGCGAGGGTCGCGGACGTCGGCGACCCGTGCGACCTCGCCGCCCTCGGATCGGGGGTCGTGGCGAGGTCGCGCGACCTCCGGCGACCGCCGCAACCAAGATCTGGGGCGGCAAGGTCGCAGGAGGACCTCGCCGCCCTCGGATCTGGGTCGCAACGAGGTCGGCGACCCAAACCTCGCCGCGACCCAGACGGGCGGCGGTTGCGGCCTCCCGGCGACGGTCGCCTGGGCCACCGCGACCATGCCGGCTGTCGGCGGCCGCTCACAGCCGAGGAACTCGTCGTCGGCCTTCAACGGAGAAGAAGATGAACAGTACAATGATGAGGGCAAAACCGGAAAAATCAAGAGTAGGTGAGGATAGTTTTGGAAGAAAAAAAAAAAAAAAGTGAACAGTGCCACTTGTATCGAAAGCGAAAGGCAAGCGCACCCCTTCACCTACCTTGGGCTTTCAGCCTTGAGAAAGCATTTGGCTTTTGGCTAATGGAAATTTTAAAGTTGTTCCCAAACACCCAGCATTTTAGCCCAAGTATGTTTAAGCCCGAAAGTCGCTTTCGAAAGTTGATTCCAAACGCACCCTTAGTTTAGGCCCATTCTATTATTGATGTATTATCCAGCGTGAGAAGCAGAGAGAAAGCTGCATTGGGGAAAGAGGACATGGCATGGTTGAACTTATGAAAGTACTTATGATTGTGTCCACGGTATGTGATACATCATCCCATCAAATTTTGCTGCCTGAAAGAGATGTTCAGATATATTATCATATCTATACAGAACTAAAAGTGGTATGCAAGATGCATTTTTGCTTTCCATTTGGACATTTCTCGCCACGAATGTTTTGAAAACTCCGGAGCAGATTACGTTATTCTCATTTTCAGTTTGTCCAGGCAAATTCTTTGATGCTTAGCCAAAAAAGGGGAATTTTCTTTTTCACAAATTTGATATTTATAAATTTTTATTAAGGTCACTTGGAGATAAATCATACGAACGTGCATGCATTGACCCTTTGACCTGTACCACATCCTCCGGAAGCGCATCTAGCCTTGGATCTTTTGGTACATGCATTTCAGCTAGAAAATTGCCATATCTTGTGGCAGCAGTTTTTTCCTCCCAGAAGACATGGAAGTTTCAATGAATCTGGAATCTTTAACATTGAACAAAATCGACAGTACTCTCTCTCTCTCTCTCTCTCTCTCTCTCTAAGTTTGACCCCAAATGCAGGTTGAGGTCAAGTGCGCTTAAAATGAAGCGCATGCTGTGGTCTATGATGGCCAAAACCACGGGCGGAGATTAGGAATCCCGTTCCTTTCGTCCTTTATCCATGTCCCCCCTCCAGATCTCAGGATCTCCAACTGGCAGTGTTTGCACACCGATGCACATGCAGCGATGAGCCAAATATTTGTAAGCATTCGAGCTTTTAGTGCATACAAAATGAGCCAAAACTTATTAGCATTTGAGCTTTAGTGCATACAAATCCTTGTACTTTTGGCCTTGTCGCGCGCAATTCGTGAGGGCTCACTTGCGCCGACCGCACGTGTGGCGTGCGTGATTGTTTCTAAAGTCATAGCTAATAACGGAATGGGACCAAGTATGCAGGGGTTGAACCAGGTAAAGCCAAGCGAATTCGGGAGCGCGCAAATACGCCGTCGCGGCGATTCGAATTCAAATGGTTTAGCGAAAGTGAGGAGAACTACTAGACTGGAGTTACCATTGGGAGCGAGCAAAAGAGCTTTGTCATGATTGTAAAAGAGCATAAGCACGACCCCGTGTAATGATGGTAGGGAGCAATGTGACCAAATCGAGTAGAATTTATCTTTTTTGGGGTGATGGGAGCTCCTTACCTTACGCTCTCTGCTACGCAAAGTCCAAGTTTTATAAACCTTTACCCATTAAAACCCTAAAGAAAAAAGGACAGCACCTGCAGTTTTCAATCCGCATGATGATGATGAAGTCCTCTTTAATTTATTTTGGGAGCATCCAAAGCAAGTGATGGGTGCATGCGGCCATGATTATAGAGCTTGGCCCTTTTTCCGGGCCCCAGGTTGTGTGCGGCACGCTTTTGTATTTGAATATGATTCTCGTCCCGTGGCCAGCTCCAGATGCTGCTAAACGTTTACCTCTCAAGATCTTCACCAATTCATCATCCTGTTTGCTACTCCTGCTCTTACAAATCGAACTCAAAAGAAAAAGGGTCGACTTCAAATTTGATCAGGTCGCTCTAAATTACTCGTACGATCTGGTCATGGCCCTCTAAGTTTGTCACGAGACATTATGTAAAATCCAATTCTCTTTCTACATTTCCGACACGGGACATCAGTACACCGTCGAATCGGCGTGACAATTGTGACCTGTGTCCTTGTTTTGGATAAGTGGGGTTAACGGTAGCGAAGATCAGTATTCAAGCTGCTACAAGCTCCTGTTCTAAAGTTAGATCTCATTTTGAATGTACCCTTTTATTCCACTAATAGCTTTATTACCCCCAATCATCTCAACGTCTACATCCCAACTAATTGCAAAGAAAGCTTCGTATTAGTTTCTGAAATAAGGGTCCGAACGTGACCTTAAGAACTAAAGAGATGCCAAGTTCCAAGGTGACGAAAATGGAGCTGGGAAAGATTGTTCTATTCACAAGTTCACAACAGGCTTATCTCACAAAAACATTAGCAAAATATTATTTTCACATGAAATCAATTAATCGCCAAGACCAAAAAAAAAAAAAAGAGAGAGCAAGAAACGAGAAATCTCAAGAATCGATTCACTCACTCCTCCACGCATACACCATCAAAGAGAACCCCCCGCCACCGCTCCCGCTCGACCTCGTGGATGACGAGCAGCACGAGCTCCTGCTGCTCCCGTCGCTGCTGCCGCTCTCCTCCGCCCACTGCAAGACGCTGGAGCACGACGGGGACGCCGGCGAGAACGTCGCCGGCTTCTGCGCCTTGGCCGGGTTCGCCAGAGAGGATTTGCTCTTCCTCATCAGCTTCTTCTCCGGCCCGATCATCTCCGGCCATATCACTCCGCAGTCGCCCACTTGGAAGACGAACACTCCGTACCCGCAGTTCCCGATCTCGCCCCCGGTAATGTTGCCGACCCAGTTCAAGACGTCCCAGAAGAAGTCGACCTCGGTGCCGCCGACCGTGATCCGCTCGTTCCCTCTGAACTTCCACGCCAGTCTCTTCACCACCAGGCTCGTCTCTCCATCGACTTTCACTTTCAACACGCCGCCGCTGCACTCGATGCCGATCTCGTGCTTGGACCCCAAGAACTGAGCCGTGCAGGCGTAGACCCGGCTGCCGAACACGTGCTCTCGCCGAGACAGGAGCGTCGTCGTCGGCTCGACGAGCTGTCGAGTCGAGGCCAGCCCGTGCCGCCGGGCAGGCTCGGCCTCGAGGTCGCCGAGGTAGAACTCCAGCTTGCCATTGCACGTGAGGGAAAGGTAGAAGCGCGCCTCGGGCTCGGCCGAGCCGCGAGCGAACTCGGCCCTGGTGAAGTCCCAGTGGACCTTGATCTTCGCGTGGCGGTGGCTGCGGTGGTGGTGGTGGGGGTGGTGGGCGAGGTGTATGGATTTGGACCCGGGCCGGGTCCTGAAGAGGGAGAAAGCCGGAGGCTGGAGGGAGATGGTGAGAGAGAAGAGGTGGGGCGAGGAGTGGATGGTGAGCATGTGGGAGGAGGCGGTCCTCGACCAGGTGAGCGTGAGGTGAGCGGGGGAGTCGAGGAGGTGAGTCTGGTATATGGAGGTGACGAGGCTCTGCGGGGATTGAGAAGAGGCCGCGGCGCCGGCGGCGGGGGTGGCGGGCGAGCTCGGATTGCTGAAGCACGACTGTATCATCGTGCTGGAATCTTCGATCCTTGCGCTCTTCACAGCATCTGGGCTTACAGAAAGAGAGAGACAGAGAGGGAGAGATTCGCGGGTCTTCTTGGATTTTTCCTTTAGCTTTTTCCGGAGATGTTTGGAGGAGAAGGTGGCGAGTTTGAGCTCTTTTTGAGTCTTGAGTTTTTATGCTCTTTCTTCCTTTTCTTTTCTCTTCTTGGTGGGCCTTTCTTGGAGGAGGGATCTTTTGAGTCCTTGAGCTGAATTATGACCATTTATATATGGCCACCGTTGGCACCATCATCGTCATCATCATCATTATCATGTTATCTTCCCTCGAATATCATAAATAGATGACTTTAGATGGAGCCTTTTTCTTTTTCTCTTTCCCTCCTCGTCCTTCTCGCAAGCTGTTGTCGTCTTTGAAAAGGCGTTGTTCTTCTTACATGAGAGAAATGGAGTGGCTCAACAGACCCACGTAGTCCCACGTAGCCTCGCTTTGGTCGTGATTCTTTTTTCTATGCGTGTATGCCAGCGATTTCTTTCCATCGCTTTCCGCAGGGGTTCGTGCGATTCGGATTGCAATTGTCTATCCATTTGGATCTGTGAGCTGTTTTGGCATTTGGTGTATTTAATGGAGAAAGTATGTTGTGAGCTTAATATGTGAGTTGTCTATCTCTATAACGGGATAATGCATGCCTGTGATAATATTGTCAAATTTGGATGCGAACTGTCCTATAATTCCAAGCTTTACTGAGTAAGAGACATAGGATGTTGTGTAGACTTCGTCTGGTTATTTGTAAATTTCCATCATTTAACATGAAAATTATATAAAAAGTTCTAAATATATTGTACTTTTACCAATTCAATCTTAAACTTTTTATTTTTGCCAATTGAGTTATGAACATTTTCACATTTTACTAATTGTGTTCATTTAGCTAATTTTTTTATCGGTATTTGTTGATGTGGACACCAAATTATCCAAAGTGGCAGGGTTGACACTGATACAAATAACTTTTTTAACAATATTTTAATATTTTTTCAATTTTTTTTTCTTTTTACTTTGGCTGGTGAGGGTTGTTGGGCCCTCACCGGCCATTGGGCAAGGCCATTAGCGCTACAAAGAGACCATGGCGAGGCTGCCTCAGCCACGACCCACGCCCAAAAGGCCATCGCAACCGCGGGCGAGCAGAAAAATGAAGACTTTGAAGAAGTAGCTAGAGAAGGTCATCCATGCGGCGAAAACTAGAGCAATTTCAATTCCACAATATAGGAAGTGAATGAGGAATGCGAAATTAGCGAGCCAAAAGCCCTAATTGGTGGAGAAGAAAGTAGCGCGACCCTCACCCAAAATGCCTTGGAGGCCACGGGCAAGGCTATGAGGGTTGTGCGACCCTTGACCATGGTTGGCGCGGGTCCAATGGCCATCACAGGCGATCGACGAGGTCCAATCAAAAGAATTGTCCACATAAGCATGAGTTGTTTAGCATTCACTAAGAGGTCAAATTTAGCCAGATAGATTCAATTAGTAAAATGTAAAAAAAGTTTAGAACTCAAATGATAAAATTAAAAGTTTATAATTGAATTGACAAAAAGTACAATAAATTTAGAACTGTTATGACTAATTTTCCCCTATTTAACAAAGCAAGGTCATTCTTAAAAAAAAAAAAAAATGAAGTCATGATAACAGTTACACCTAGTTACTGTAACATATTCAACCGTCCCCTCAGCGCTCATCAGTCTCATCATCATTAGGTAAGCGTTACATATGGAGTTTGATATGTCTCCCTTAATTTGCGCCATGAAAGGCATCCAATCTCCCTCTCTCTCCCTCTCAAGTGAGCTGGGTGGCACCGAAACCTTTCCGAGTCACGGTTGCAGGTAACATTGAACGTACATGTCCGAAGACCATGAAAGCTTAGGAGAAAAGGCGAAAGCCTTGCTTCTTTCTCTTTTTCCATCTTTCTTGTTTTCTTTCTTCTTCCGCGCCCTCTTTTTCACCTGTCTTATCTCTAAAGCAGGATGGGAAAATGATGGGGTCTATGAGGAAAGGGCAGAGGCCCAACAACTTTCGTCTGGCTTTTTCCCCTTCTCGTTCGACAGAAATCAGATCTGAAACACTATTTTAAGTAGTGTTGGGCGATGATGATAAGAGAGATTGAATTGATAAAGAAACGCCGAAACATGACAAAGACAACGATCTCGTGATGACACAGATCGGGGAGAGAATTTGAGGGGGAAAAGGCAGCGCCAGTTCTATCAAACCATAAATGCATCTGTTACAATCATCTAATTTGAATTTGTATGAGTCCCAATCAATTTAACTTTTCTCTAAACCCAATGATTGCGATTGCTTCTACCACACCAAAAGAACTATTAGAGGAATACCGGTGTGGTATTTGCGCTCGTTGGAAAACATGTTCTTAAATGTCAAGTGTAGTGGGGGCCTGTACGCTCAAACATATACAAGCGCTTGGCTAAGGTGAGTTCGATTCAGTACTTTGCAGGTATTGCGAACTAATTTGAAATGTTCTTAGCCAGGAGCAAAGAGATTTTAACGTAGGATTTGCGTTTCATTTCTTTGCCCTTTGTTCATGCAACTATGCTGACAAACAGATAAGATCAGGTAATTGCATGTTAAATTGTCGATGTCTAATTAATGATGAATTATACTCTCCCCCGAATGATTTTGGTTTCTTAGTCCTAAGTAGTTTTGTGCTTCCATGGGAAGAGCTAATAAGTTTGAAACGTTGTAAGTGAACTGTTGACTGATCACTTGAGCTCACATGAGTTGCCACTTCGTTTGGAAAGAATCAAGGAATTCTGACCCGCTGGTAGAGCTAGAGTAATGGGGCTCGCCAACCTCAGATTTAAGTTCTCGACTGGCGCTGAATAATTATAGATCAAATTGAAGTACATCTTCTTCGAACCTACCATAGTTATGCTAAAGGAGCAATCAGTTTCGGTCGCCATTGTTGGGGCTAAACAGATAGAATTTAGATGGGAGCGGGGAGAGTAGGTTGTGTCAAGCAATACATCTCCAAGCTACTTGTAAAATGTAGTCCCAGTTGATAATCTACCATGGGATTTGAAACTTGTACATTCATTGATTCATAGGTACTTTACTAACGGTTGATTAGATTCACTTGATAAGTTTTTTTAAAAAGTTGATAATAAATAATGAAATTTAAAAGTGATAAAGTTATTAATTGCGATGGTGACTTACAAACTAACAGCTCATTAAATTAAAAGCCGTTGATAATCTACTATAATAATTGATGTTAGTAAAATCATTATTTCGTTGATAACTTACTAACAACAAGAGAATTATCAAAAAGTCCTAAACCTATTGCAATTGTACCAATTTAATCCTAAACTTTTATTGTTTTTGTCGATTGAGTCCTAAATGTTTTGCATTTGTGTCAATTTAGTCTATTTAGCAAATTTTGGATTGAAGTTGCTAATATGGACATCGGTTGTCTTACATGACGCGGTTGGTATAGATCTTGACAATTTTTTCATTTTTTTATTTTCTTTCTTTTTCTTTTTTCTTTTTCCCTTCTTCCTCTAGCTGATCACCAATTTGATACCGCCTAGAGGCAAGAGAGGCTTGCCCTCTTTGGCCCTCACATTTAACCGATCGCCGAGGTTGACGACTTGCTAGCGGAAGAAGGGAAAGAAAAAAATAAAAAGAGAAAGAAAAGAAAAAAAGAAAAAAATAACTATAATAAATTAAAAAAATTCAAATATTGTTAAAAATGTTCACGTTTGTGCTAGTTGCACCACGTAGGATGGTCAATTTCTATGTTAGCAATTTCTAATTAAAATTGGTCGGATGTATTGAATTAGCACAAATACAAAATATTTAGGACTCGGTTGGCAAAAAAAGAGGTTTTTGATTGAATTGGTGCAAAGAGTTTATGTTAGTGATATAAGTGATTGTTTTTAGGAAAATATTTTTCAAATCATTCATTTTCAATAAAGTAAATGAAATTTAAGACTCCATTCGTTTTATAGAATATGTAGTATTGTTGGAAAATATTTTTCAAGAAGCCATTTTTAATAAAATGACAATATTTTCCTGTATTCGATTGAAACTTAAAAATGAACTAGAAAATATTTTTTACCATTTGGCATAGAAATTTTTTTCCTCCATACACTTACTTCAGTAATTTTGTTTTATTTTTTATTTTAAAATTGATTTAAATTATTTTCTTTTCTTTACTTTTTATTTTTATTTTCCTTCTTCCACCTTGGCCGATCGCTAGCCATAACAATAGTTGATGACCAGTCGTAAGCAACCTTGAGCCCTCACTCGATTGTTCGAAGTCAAGCTCGCTCGATAACCTCGAGTCAACCCCAGCCTCGCCACAAGCCGATGAGGCTCGACCTTGTTGGAATCTAGCAAGCTCGAGCCTCACTAGCTTGTGAAGAAAAAGTCGGTGACTGGTCAAAGAAGAAGAAGAGAAAGAAAAAGAAAATTAAAAAAAGAAAAATTGAAAATAATTAAAAACTCAATTTTTTAAACAAAAAATAAAGAAAAAGGAAAAGGTGTTAGGTGAAAAAGGTTTGGTTTAAAAGTGAAAGAAAGATGGTGGAAATTTTTTTCCGCTTTCTGAAATGTAGACCATTTCCCCACCTTTGAAAGTGTTTTTTCCATTAGTTGAAAATGTTTTCCTTAACTAGTTTATTTTTCGTGAACCGAACGCCAAAAAGTCCAGAAAACATTTTCTTGAAAGTTGTTTTACGTGAAATGAACGGAGCTTGATTAAGCGAACTTCTAAGAGATCACTTATGCTCATACGAGTTGCTACTTCCTTTGGAAAGACTAATGGGCTTAAGGTTTGTTTGATAATCATTTAGTTTTCAGGAACAATTTATGATCATAAATATTTTTTTTTTTTTAATTCTGTTACCTATATGAGTTTTTGAGTATTCAAAAGAGTTTGATAACTATCCAAACTTTCCATTCTTGCAATAGAAATGCGTTTGATATGACTCTTAAATTTTTTTTTGTGACTTAGAATTTCTTTTTTTAATAATTTTATTACATTTTTTTTTTACTTTTTTTCTTTTCTTTTCGATTGGCCAGATGAGAGCTAGTGAGGTCACTAGCCTTAGGGGAGACTTGCCCAGCCACTAGCGAGGCCGACCTCTCGATGGTTGGGTGAGGCCGACCATCCTCAACCCCCAATGAGGTCGCGCCTCACCTAGCTCGCTGGTTATTGCCATGGTCGACGACCGACTAAGGGAAGAAGAAGATGAAGACTAAACGAAGGAAAAGAAAAAGAAGAAACCAAAGAGAAAAAAAATGATTTGGGCTTGATTCTAAAGTTATTCTTGGGAAAAAAGAAACAACTTTTTCTTATTTTTTAATTCTATCCCAAATCTATTCTCGAGAACAATAAAGTTACCAAAAGGATTTTTTTTTTTTTTTTTTTGGTTTCGGGGAACAAAAAAATAAAATCATGTAATATTTGATACATTACCAAATAAGCCCTTAGAGTGATGGGCTTGCCAACCTCATATCTAGGGTCACAATTTGTGCTCAATAATTAACAGCTAAACGGGTGCACCTGCAATAACTAACGAAGTATACTCTCTACCGTTATTCATCTACATGCTGGTGCACGAATTTGCTGGTAAAAGTGAGGATTTGCTTTCCCTTCGATGAAGTGACTGGTGATGTTAGAGAAAAATTCAAAGAAGTTTGGAAAGAGATCAGAGATACTATAGCTCCAAGTTTCTTCCGTAATATTAATGCCAATTTATTTTACTACAATATTTTCGACTTGAATTTCATATTTGATCTGAGCTCCGTTGTTTCTGTACCAGAGAAAAAAGCGATATTAAACGACATTATAAATTGATGGAAGGTTAAATGGTAATTTTACGATAGATATCAACGCTAAAACTAGCACAGACAGATGATGCACAACACTCCTGCTTCGAAACATAAAAAGTCTTGATTATTTATTTCTTTGCTCTTGCAATTCCCGCGATGTCAATGCGGTTTGTAGGACTTCCTGCAATCTTCTGAGCAATTATCCACACAGGCTTTAGCCCTTTGGGCATCTGCATATAATGAAAAGCATTATTGTATTAAAAAAATACTTTATTGATCGAGTACATGTACTAAGATGACTCTAGTCTCTAGATATTGGCTTTGGTGGACTCATATAGGATCCACATGAGATCCATTCTTCTTTGTCATCCAAATTAAATTTAGGACATAATACATATACTATATTTATGTAAAAATTTCTCATTTTCTATGGATGCAGATTTTTATCCCTATGCGGTGGAACAATGGGTGACCCATGCTTAGGATTTTGACCGTACTTAGTCCAGCCTGATTTTCCTATTTAAAATTCAATGACGCTTGTCGTAATTATAGCGACATGGCCAATTTCACGTGAATTGGAGCTCTAAAGGAATACTAAAATGGCGATTTTGTCGAGGCAAGTTCACTAATAAATCACTTCACAAATCTTGTCCTGTACTGCAGGGGATAAGATCAGGAGAAGGCTCAGGAAATGATTCATAGGGGAGTCTCACCCAAAAGTGTTTACCTCCTTGAATATAACTTTAGGGGGCCTAACTTTAGGGGGGCCTAGCTATGTGATCTAAGAATGAATTATTGCAATCAGATCGAGATTCAAAAAGATGATGAGAAACTCCATCTAAAGAAATGGCAAATACGATTTCAAATATAAATAAATCAACAGTGCATTCAGGTAGGCCGTAAAGAGAGAAATTTTATTCAGATTCAAGCCGATGCAATTGACCTAGTCACCAGGAGTTTCAAGATGTGTTTCTGTGAATACCTGTATCAGGGTTTAAGCATGTAGCCGTCACACAACCGAGATCGCAATGGTCAAGCGGGGTCGGGTGTGGCGAGACAGCCCCACATTTCTTTCGGCAGCCTAAGTAGAAAAGCGGCGGACTGCCATCCTTGCCGCTGGACAATGTGCACTGTACTTCGCACGCGGCGGGTCGACTTCCTTCGGAGGACACACCGAGTATGATGATCAACATCAGGAACAGAGTCAATACCTTGCTGAGAGATTTAATTTCCATCTCCATCAACACTTCTCGACCCTTCTTCTTCTGCTGTTGTTGGAGTATTTATGTTGAACTAGGAGCAAGCACTTGTAGCCATATATACAGAGATTTGTTGGGGGAGCATTAATTGTTCAACGGCCTTTTGCTGTGAAATGGAAAAGAGAGGTTTCCCGTTTCATTTGATGAGGTAAGCCTGGTGAAGCTTGTGTTATATTTTCTTCTGCTTCCAGTCAATGCTTTTAATGTCTATCCAATAAATGCCAGAACCGGTGCAATGTAAACTATTAACATCACTTATATGGAAGTTTAAGTAAAAATGAAAACTAATATGGTGATATTTGTAATCCGCCAATCAATTTTCATACGAGTTAGATAAAATATTTATTTTGATATGTTGTATATTTGATTCAATATTTTTCGCGATCACCGAGTGCTGGATATATGCCTTTTGATAATTATAATAGGATGAAAGTATAAGTTACTCCAGGTCCGAAGTGCCATCAAATTGTAATAACACAAAAAAGCAGAAGATAAACTATAAGGATTTAGTACTTAGCAGTAATTGCAATAGGTTTCGAAGTGAGTAGGCTTCAGGCCAAGAATATGGGACCGATTGACCTTGGAACTGGTTTGGAACCAAATCCATTAGTACCAAGTCAATCCGAAAATCATCCTACTATTTATTTTTTAAAACATTTTGGTCATATCCTTGGGTTGAATCAACTCGGGTGCTCACCCTCAATTAGTAAAGTGATCCGAAAGTGAAATGATCTTTTTTTACCATGGATACTAGAAAAAAGATATTTGTGTGTGCAGGCAAAAAATTGAGAAAATTTCTATAAAAAAAGAAAAGCTTCATCTAAATTATTGTATGAGTCATTTGTTAGACAAAACGACAGCTATATATTGAACGTTTTAACTTTGTCGTTTTATCAATTGTTTTGTAGTATATTATTACTGTTTGTCTTTTTTTATGATATCAGATATGTCTTCACTCCCTCTGCTTCATGATGTAATGTAGAGATAGACGGCAGAGGGTTGTTTGGATGAAGAGAAAAGCTAATCCTCGTAGGGCCCACGTGCAACCAAAAAAAAAAAAAAAGTGTACGACCTTGAGTATTGAAATCGGAAAGAGAAAATTGCTTGATAATAGCCGAAAACCTACTATGAAATATCATTAGTTTGTTATAAAAAATGTAAGTCCGAAATATATATCTATGTTTTAGCAACATTATTGTGCTCTTCCAATTTTCAACATAATCCATGGAATCTTCTTTACTTAATTTATCAAGTAAATTCAAATTGAGATGGCAATGTAACCGGTCGACATGAAGACCCACATTGCCTCGCACCAAATAAAGCAACACCAACAATTAATAAGTTTTGGAGCAGCAACCACGTACATTTCATTGTCCCAATTTTGTTTCCCCTTTTGGTTTCTCTTGCCTCAAGTTGAAGTTTTATGTTTGTTGCCAGTTCATGTTTGGTTACTCTTGTGACAGACTAACAAGGAACGGGCAAATGTTACGAGAATATTCACACTCCCATGGGGATAATGGATCGTAGACGGACGATAATTGCGGGCCGCTTTCTTAGGGTTCTCTCATTATATATAGAACTTTCGAATTTAATGAGTAAATTGTTCATTTTTTTTTTATCTTATTTAGGTATCAACTAGCTTTAATTCACGAACTCTTACTTTTTTTTTTTTTTTTTTTGGTCAAAGATAGGTAATTCATTCATTCATAAGCATAGGTTACAAGAAGACGATAGGGTGGAATCATAGCATAAACTACTAAAAAGAGGATAGGGAGGTGCATGTAACCAATTTGTGGGAAGGGACTTAAGATGATGTGATTTCGCTACCCAATCAGCGGCTTGGTTGGCTTCTCTCGGGCAATAAGACAACTTAACGAAAGGTAGATTTTGTAGCATAATTCTGCTTTCATTGATCAAGCTGCTCACAGCCCATGGAACTTCGGCCCGGCCCAGCGTTGCTTCAACAAGAGTTTGATTATCGCTTTGTACTTCCCAAGTACTTCCCCTGTTCTGAACTTGAACTGTTCCCACGTGAGTTGCTGTTCTGTGGGTGAGAAAACGCAAACTGTGCGAGAGAGCTAGGGCTTCAGCACACAGAGCGTTCACCGCTTGAATCTCAGCAGCAAATCCATCGATCAACAGACCTCTTGAGTCGCGCACGACCCCTGCCACAGAGTTCTTCTCTTCCCCCTTCACCCAGGAGCAATCGATATTGAGTTTGAAGCCATTGCTGTCCGGCGGTTTCCACGTTTCGGGAGAAAATCGGCTGCTGGTTCTCTTCTGTTCTTTACTCGGAACCCATCTGGAGAAGGCCCTAACTTGGGCGTGGGCAAGCTCTGCTGTGAAGTCAAATTTGGGAGGTTTGGATCGAAAGATATGGTCGTTCCGGAGCTTCCATATAATCCAAAGCGTGTTGGCCACCATCTCCGCTGAGGGTAAGTCGATTTTTTCAGCAAAGAATTCTTCAAACCACTTGTCCATTCGGGTTACTAAGGTTGTTTTGTTGTAGAGGTTGAGGCGCGGATCAAGCCATATATGTCGGGTTCTTTGGCAGAGGAAAAAGAGATGCTCTATTGTTTCAGGGTGCCGAGAACAGAGTGGGCATAACAGATCAGGTAATACTCACCTCTTATAAAGATTTTCCTTTGTGGGTATTGTGTTTTGACATATGCTCCATAGAAAAAACTTAACTTTGGGAGGGATTGGAATACTCCATAATCAGGTCCATAAAGATCTAGGCGGCTGGTAGGAAGTTGTTGCTTTGTTGGGATCTGGAGAAGTAGTTAATGAGCAAATCCTGTTGTAGCCACTTTTAACTGTATAGGAGCCTGACTTGTTTCCCATCCATATCATCCTATCTTTCTGTGGTATTGTTGAAATGGGGATTGCAAGAATTTCTTTAACTACTTGGTCATCAAAAAGTTCGCGAAGCTTAGGCTCATCCCATACTCTTCCTTCATTGCACATTAATTCAGCAACTTTCTCAGGATCATTTATATTTGCCGGCCTGCCTAATACTCCCCTTGGAAGCCATTTGTCCTGCCAGATGTGAATACGTTCCCCATCCCCCGCCATCCACTGGACCTCCGGTTCAATAGTGTCTCGACCTATTAGAATGCTTCGCCAGCCCCAAGATGGTCGCTGTCCTAGTTTTGCTCTCCATAAGTCCCCATTTGGATAGTAAACACCTTTTAGTATCTGGCTCCATAGTGCTGAGGGTGATTGTAATAATCTCCACGCTTGTTTGCTTAACATAGCCTTGTTAAACTTGATTAGGTCTTTAAAGCCAAGACCCCCTTCATCTTTTCTGGACTTCAAAACTTCCCATTTCTTCCAATACATACCTCTTTTAGAATCATTTTTTTTCCACCATAAAGCTACAATCCTTTATTCAATGGCTTTGCATACTGATATTGGGATTTTGAAAATAGACATTGCATACTGTGGAAGAGCCTGTACCACAGCTTTAATAAATACTTCTTTACCGGCTTTAGACAATAATTTTTCTTTCCATCCTGCAAGCTTCATGTTCACTCTTGCAAGAATCCATGAAAACATCTCCTTTTTTGTTTGTCCCCAGTCAGATGGAATCCCCAAGTACTTCCTTGTTTTGTCGATAATAGGCACACGTAACTCATATGCCATATTCCTCTTCAAACTCAGAGGTCAGCCCTTGCTGAAAAACACTCCTGATTTGTTTAAATTGATAGCTTGACCAGTAGCATAGCAATATTGATTCAGAATGTTTGCCACATTTTGACATTCTCTGACTGTCCCATCCAGAAAAAGTATAGCGTTGTCTGCAAATAATATATGAGACAGAGTGGGATAATACCTGTTCAATTTTTTTCCTTTGATGCTTCCATTTTCTAGTGCTTTGTGCATCATCCAGGAGAATGCATTTGCCATTAATATAAACAGGTACGGGGACAATGGGTCTCCTTGTCTTAAACCCCGTGTGGGATGGAAATATCTTGTATGATCGCCATTGATTTTGACGCTAAAGGACACCGTGGAGACACAATGCATCACAAGCTCAATCCATTTTTCACCAAATCCCATCTTCCTCATACTCATTTTTAAGAAATCCCATCCAACCCTATCATAAGCCTTTTGCATATCCAGTTTTAGAATTGCCTGGAACTTCTTTTTGCGTTCTCCAATCCTCAGCTGATGCAAAACCTCCTGCACAATAGATATGTTGTCTTGTATTTATCGTTCTTTAACAAAGGCGCTTTGTTCAGTAGCTATTATCTCAGCAAGCCATGGTTTCAGTCTATTTGATAGCACTTTAGAGATAATTTTATAGCTGAAATTACATAGACTGATTGGCCTAAACTGGCAAATACTTTCTGGATTTTTCACTTTTGGAATAAGGGATATATGAGTCTTGTTGAGCAGGGGATCAAATTTACCTGATTCAAAGAAGTTTCTGACCAGATTGAACACTTCCAGCTTAATCTCTTCCCAATAATACTGATAAAATTGTCCATTGAGACCATCCGGACCGGGGGCTTTGAGTGTACCTAGCTGGAACACCGCTTCTTTGACCTCTTCCATTGAAATAGGAGCCAACAGGCTTTCGTTCATTTCCCTGGTGACTATAGATGGGCATATGTCCAGCATAGGCTGAAGATTTCTTGGGCCTGCCGATTCATATAGTGAGCGATAGAAATCTTCTATGTGTTGCTTCAATATTTTCTTATCCCTGCACCAAGTATCTTCATTTAGTTTCAGCACGAACTCTTACTTGAGTACTAGACAAACTTCTACTTGAGTACCTCAATAACTGTTTTGAAGTCACGGGTGCCATTCAATTTACAAACTTTAACTGGAGTAAAGTAAATTACCACTAGTAAGATTTAGAAGCAAGTCATAATGTATTAATGGAATATTAAACATGTACATTCATTGTTTCATTGGTAACTAATGGTTAATCCAATCCACCTGAGAATTAAAGGGTTGATAATGAACTACGAAATTTAAAAGTAATCAAGTCATTGTTTTTGTTGGTGTCTTACAAGCTGGTACCCAGACCCACCTGGTAAAATAAAAATGAAATGACAATCTACTATGAAATTTGAAACAAGTCAAATCTTTGTTTCGGTGTTAATTTACTAACAGCCAATCGGTTCTATTCGTAAAATTCAAAAGAATGAGGTTGACAATCAACTATAGAATTTGAAAGTGGTAGATCATTGTCTTAATGGCAAATCACTATCAACCAATAGCCTCACTTAAAAGTAATGAAATCGTCATTTCTTGGGTAAGACAAACAGGTAATTGGGTGCATTTTTGTGATATCTAAAGGAATTGATAATCTACTATTATTCATCTATTTATTGGTGCACTAACTTTGTAGATGAAATTGAGGATTTGCTTTCCATCCGATGAAGTGATTGGTGATGTTGGAGAGAAAATAAGAGAAGTTGGGAAAGAATAGGACATATTACATCTCCAAATATCATCCATAGTGTGAAAGCTAACTCATGTAACCGCGATCTACCCGTTTTCAAATTCATAATCGAGCTGAGTCGGATTAAGCGATAATTTGGCACTCCAGGTTCGTGTATCCGAGAAAAGCGATAGTGGATCATATTATAGATGGAAGGTTATGTGCTAATTTTAGGATAGATACCAATGCTAAACTGGCGCAGACAGATTATCCACAACACTTTGATTTGCTCGTGCAATTCATGGGATATCAGTGCGGTTTGTAGGATTTCTCGCAATCGTTTGAGTAATTTATCCGCACATGCTTTAGCCTTCTTGACATCTGCATATAACCCAAAGAAGGGTAAGAAATTCAGATGCAACATTATTCTCTATTAGAAAAATGTTCGGTGGATCTAGTACGTGATCTAAAAATGATATTGACGGATAGACTTCATTGAACCCATGTAAGATCCATATGAGACCTATGATCTTCAACTATCCAAAATCAATTTAGTACATGGTACATAATCTACACTCATTTCTCATTTTGCATGGATGCAGATTCTTTAATCCTGTGTTGTGGCATATATATTACACATTCTTAGGATTTTGGCCCTACTTGTCCAACATGATTTTTATTTGAGAAAATTCGGTGAAGCTTGTCATACCATTCCACGTGAATTGGAGCTTCAAATGATTAATAAAATGGTTATTATTTTGAGGTGAGTTCACTTATGATTTAACAAATATTGTCCCGCAATGGAGGAGATATGATCAGGACGAGACTTAGACTTACAAGAGAGTCTCATCCCCAAGTGTTCCTCTCGTTAATGCTCCTACTGGATAGGGGTAAGCATCAATTTAAGATAGACCTTTGACAGATCCCAGACCGGCATTCTGTGGTTTGGTTCCTGCAAGGAACGGTCTAAGCCTTAGTCTCAAAAATTGGAAACCGACATTGTATGGTCAGATTTTAGGGTCAGGCTACTGAACTAGACCGGCATTGGATTGGACACATTTTAACTGTGTTTTTTGATTATTTTATTTTCAGATGGTTAGAGCAATCTTTATGGATGAATGAGAATATTCTATAATTCATGTTCTATGTTATTTATTTTTAGCAACTAAAGAATTTTTATTTTTTTTTTAACTTTCGTATTACTTGACTAAGGGATGAGTTGGATAGTTCTCTATAACTTTAGATTTCAATTTTGATTTTTACTTGTGTTTTACTTCTCGCTGTTGTGTTGCTCAATATTGCTGTTCTGAGTATTGTATTTGATGGATGTGTACTTTGAAAGAGTGTGTTTAACCTTTTAAGAAAAAAAGAAGAAGCAAAAAACAAATTCAGCCTATCTCGGGAATGAATTTAAACTATCTTAAAGAAATTCTTTTATCAAAACTTAGATTGTACGAAAGACTTGTTGGACAAAAAGAGAGCTACATATTGAACATTTTTACTTGTCGTTTTATCAATTGTTTTGTAGGGTATTACTATATTGTTACTGTTTGTCTTATTCCAAGCCTTTGCATCTACTATGAAATATTATTAGTTTCTTATTAAACATATAAGTGCGAATTCTATATGTATGTTTTAGTAACATACACGATAAATTTAAACCAAAAAAGAAAATACACTATAATATTCTAGTTTTCAAATTTAATCCGTACAGTAAATTAAGCAACATCTTCTTTACTTAATTTATTAAGTCAATCCTAACTGAGATGGCAATTTATTTGGTACACATGAAGACCCACATTGCACATTGGCTCACCCCAGATAAAGGGACACCCACGAGTGAATGAGCAGATGCGAGAGGCACTTCTATGCCCTCAAATTCTTTTTCCACTTTAGTTTCTCTTGCCTCAAGTAAAAATTATATGTTTTTCGTTCGTGTGACTAATATAGGATGGGGCAAATGTTAGGAGAGTACCCATGCTCCCCATAGGGATATTGGATTATTCATGGACGATAGTTGGAGTGGGCGGTTCCCTCGAGGTCCCTTCGTCTGAGATACCCGAGGAAGAGGTTCGAGTTGACGTGGATGGGAAAAGAGAAAATTACTTGCAAGGGGCATGGGATAGGGACGAACGCCTCTCTAATCAAGATAGGATAGGACATGCACCTCGCTTCCATTGTCATCCCTAAGTGTAATTGGATGTTTCGATTCAAAATTAGTTAGCATTGCCAAACGAGCTTTAGTATTACTAAGTTTCGAAGGTTTACTTTTGACACTTCGCCAAATAAGGTCTTACCTTTGTTATTTTGTATTTTCTGAGAGCATTATCGTCTGGAGTTCCTCAAGATTATCTTCTTCCTTTTAATAAAAACAAGTGTCCTTAAGGAGATTAAGATTTTTGTTATAATTATTGAAACAACTTCTCTTCGGTTTCAGTTTTCTTGTTCCGTAACGGGAAAACTGAACCTTAGAGGTAGCCAACTCCAATTCGATGTAACAATTCCGTCAATCTCAAGAAACCAAATAAGACACAATTCAAAACCTAAGAGGCTTGCCCACACATAAAGATGTTTGTATTTGACGAGGCATGCAGGAGAGTTGGACTTTGTGTTATGCTCCTAATCTGCGTATAAAAGTCTGCTGTTCGTTAAACCAGCCATGTCCAAAAGTTCTTGCTTTGCAACCTGAAACATGTCCAAACATTCTCGGTCTGCAAACCTCAGACATTCATTTATACCAACCAAGAAAATTTGTTTCCACATATCTTATTTGTGGCCTGGAACCAGTCACGACTCCATGAATGACAACAAGAAATTAAAAGATGGTAAGATCATGGAGTGCTTCCTTGTTTTCAAACGGTGAACAAAGCTCAGTCCCTCCAAACATCATAATCTAACACTCAGTTCTTTATGACAGATGAAACTGCACATCCACAAGCAGTTTCTGTGCAGATCCAATCCGAAACATGAATCTTTGTTCCTCTCTCGGCAATCATTCGATCAAGGAAAAGCAAAAATGGTGATGGGGGCAAAATCTTTCGACCATTAATTGTCCATTTGTTGGAGATGATGGACTTGCTCATGGCTGTGATGCTTATCTGATCGTTCCCCACAGAAGCAAAGAAACAGGCCTAACCTGGCTTTGTTTTTCCTCTCTTTAGCGCTCGAACGAGGTGTGCTTACAATTGTTGCTGCCGATGGGACCTTCTTCCATCTACAATGGCATACAACAGGGATGATTTTGTTAAGGAGTGTCCTCGTAAACTTGTTTAAGTAACTCTACGAGGTGTACTTAATGCCTATTGCGCTGTCCTAGTGGATCTGAACATCACAAGTTCAAATGACTTGAGGAGCCAAACCAATGTGCATGTGATTACTAAGACATAATTCTTATTTAGTAAAAATGGCGAAGAGTTACTGCTTAGACGGCGACTTTCAATAGACTAGATACGTTTTAGTTAACTATAATTTTTTTGCCTTTCTAAACCAATTGAGAAAGACCAAAGACTAGTATCACCACAACCTCCACCTATCCCTCTTGTCTAGTATCACCACGACCTCCACCTATCCCTCTTGTCTCTTGTATTTGGCCCAACAAATAGTCAACCCATCAATTTCCATCTACTAAGGTTTGTTATTTTCGGTTCTTTGACAATAGATGAGCATGAGGTACTGTTAGGTGTGATTTTCTTTATTATATTGCTTTTCAGCCTTCTCTTTTTTTAATCTTTTTATTGCTATTGGAATTTAACTTTTATTTAATGTCAAGTACTTAAATCTTACGAAATACATAAGTGTCGTCATGCATGATGCATCTAGCGTTAAATTTACATGATTTTTTCCATATTCAAATTACTTCTTTTTGTCCTTTCCAAACTAATAGAGGCAAGACATGGCATAAGGAAAGAACAAGCATCAAGAAAAGAATTCATAAAAGATCAATTTCATTGACTAACGCAACGAATAATGTCATGGTGGATCTCCTGGTGAGAAATCTCTAGCTGAGAATATGATATTGCTGAAAACGAAAATATGCATTTCCTAAGCAATTCGTATCGAAAGAATGCACTGAGTTTGCAACCTAATCATCCCAGAAGAAAACCAAGTCAATCGAATTTTTTATTTGTGGGAAATGGAGTCTTGAATTGATTCCCCCGTTATTGCCTAATCTCTCTCTATCTTCTTACCTTTGCTCCAGTTCATGTTCGACAGCCTTGATGAACAAGCTATCCTCCTGGGCAACCATCGCGACGGGCACGCCGCCGATCCCACGGGCCAACGCGAGCATGATCTCCATGACAAACCCCTTGAACCCCTCGGGGTCGATCACCCCCTCCTTATCCTCGCCACACCGATCCAAAGCCGCGCCGAACAGCTCATCAGCCCCTTCCTCTGCGTTCCTCCGGTCGAACCCCCTCCGGAGCTGGTCGCGAGAGAGCAGCCCATCCCCGTCGACGTCCAGCTTCTGGAACCGCTCAGCGGCGCATTGGCCGAAGGCCTCCTTGTCGTCGATGAAATCTAGGATGGTTTGGTCGTTCAGGAGGAGCACGGTCATGGTGGAGAGAGGTTTTTTTTTTTTTGAAAAACAAAGTCAATGTCGAAGGGTTTGGTGGGTCGCGTGTTTATAGCTAGGAATTTGTTTGTTTTCCACCTCATGACTTTCGCTTTATATAGATTTTGTTTCAGCCCATACGTCAGGTTTCATTGATTTTGTGGGCCCCACAGCCCGTGTATAGGAAATATGACGGAGTTTAGGGTAAAAGAGTTATAAAAAATCTCTTAGATAAAAGATATGAAATTTTGGATCTAAGCAAGTCCTAAAAACGCTTAAGGAGGAAACAGGCGGGAGAACCGCCCTGGGATGGGAGATCCCGTGCCATTATCTTTGTATTACCTCTCTGTCGAGAAGACAAAGATAGAGAGGGAATTTGGGAGCCTCTCGGTGGGAAAGGTAGACTCCACGTCAGGACTTGCTCTAGCTACCACCGGGTAGGGTAGTATAGTAGCTACCCGTGCCTGGGGTGAGGGAAGGTGGGTGAAATGCCCACTGCTGTGTTAGCACGCCTTACAGGCACGGTTTCCAATCACTGGCTAACATAGTACCCCTGGTTGGGAATTGTGCTTGTAAAAGAGTTATAAAAAATCTCTTAGATAAAAGATATGGAATTCGAATCGATTCTAGATTGAAGCTTTGATTAATAAGGACAGAATAGGAATCTAAAGATAGAAATTGGGAGGTGCTGTTGTTGTCCCTTCAGAGGAAAGGAATAATATGACCAAAAAGAGAGGAAAGGAATAGAATTTGGGTGCATTCAATAATTTCGCATGGGATTGAGTAGCATTCACGAGGAATAGAATAGAGAATTTTGCAATGGACTGTGGTCAACCTCAGGTTGGAAATCAATTGAACCCACTTGATCTAATCTAACTTTCAACCAGGGTGAGAGAGTAGAAATGATTTCAAAGTACCCATCGACCTAATCAATCACGAAACACGAAATTTTCATAGAATAATTTTTCTTTATAAATTAAAGAAATTCATAATGCTCGATACTTTATGAGTGGTTGGAAGGAGTTGGATGGTCGTGTGAGAGCATCCGATGATTTTCTTCATAAGTGAAAGTATCACAATTCATAGGGGTCTTCCAAGTAAAGTCCTGAATAATCTTTCTTTCCGCCTTTTTTATTTTTTTATTTTTGCTCGCCCAATGCATCTTTCTATACTTCAACAAAAATTAAATTTGTACGTTTGCCTGATTCAGATTTTTCCGTCGGTAAGTTCGTTTATTTGCAACAAACTTAACGGTCATTAGGCATAATCGGCATAACTTTGTTCGGAAGAGTATGGAGGAAATTGCAAGTAATTGAAAACCAAGGGGTCTTCTAAAAAAATGGGTAAAGTAATCGCAAAGTCCGAAGGAATAAAGGGAATAATTCTAATTAACACAGGGGGCATTTTTCTCTTTTTTTTTTTTTTTCAATTTTGGGAAAATGACACAAATAATCCCTCAATTTTGACCCAATATATAATGCGAGTTCCTAAACTTATAATTTGTTCAATTAGTCCCAAAACTTTAACCCACTAGGTAATGTTGTCCCTGAACTTTTAAATTATTCAATATAGCCCTCAAACTTTCGGTACATACTCAATTTCAAGACCAAATTATACATTGCCCAAAATTTAGGGACCATTTGTATCATTGCTTCTTCTCTTTTTACCCTCAATTTTACTTGCCCAAAATTGGGCCGAAGACCAATTTTAGAAGATTACTTTACAAACTCGGTGGCCCAATAAGCCCACTAAGTGATCATTCATATGCAGGCTGCAGCCCAAAAGCCCATTTCACAACAGGCCCTCTCTCTCTCTCTCTCTTAATACATCTCCTTCTCCGACGGGACTAAAAACCCTAACTATATATACGCTTCCTTCGCCTCGCGTTCCTTCTCTCTGCTTGAGCTGCCATTGCTATCGTGCCGTCATCCCCTCGGTCGCCCCGGTCGAGCGAATCCGGTCTCCGACGAGGGAAGAGAGAGAGAGAGAGAGAGAGAGCAGTAAAGCATGGCTGACAAGGCGGTGACCATCCGGACGAGGAAGTTCATGACCAACAGGCTCCTCTCCAGGAAGCAATTCGTACGTCTCTCTCCCTCTCTCTAACGTTTGTGTTCGCGTGTGCGTGTGTGGGCGGATGGGGTTCGTGGGTTTTTCGCTTTCTCAGTTTCTAGAAAGACCCAGTTGTTAGTCGGTGGTAGTTCTGGATCGCGCGTTAGATTTTGTTTCTTTACAGGCTGGGTAGTGAGCTAGTTCGATCTTGTCTAAACTTCCTAGCTTTGCTGTTCCGGAGAAAAGTATGGTTTTTTGGTTGTCGGGGTGTTCGTCCTTGAATTCGGGAAAATGGGGTTTCGAGAGATTGTTTGAGCACGTCCACGAGTTGCCGCAGGAGGAGGTGCATGAACTGTTTCGGCTATTTCGCGGGTAGCTGTGGTCATGAAAAGCAAGGTCTTTGAAGGGTAGCGATTTTTAGGAGCAATGTCTTTGGGGTTTTGGTGATTTGGTTGGTGGGTTTTGAAAATCCTTCAGGGGGGTGGGAATTTGCCATTCGGAGTGGATTTTGCCTCTATTTTCAGCGTCCTTAAGGAACTTTGCATTAGAATTTCTGTAGTTTATGTTAAAACATTAGAGGAAAAAACACTGCATTGTTAGGTTTTAGGGTGATTGAGCAATGCATACTTGTTAGACCTTGGTTGGATGTCTAATGAGGTTGGACTTGACATCACCTGTTTTGGGGTAAAATTTTCCTTATATCGGGGTCCTCGTGTGAGCAGTTTTCTGTAGCATTAGTTTTAGCCCCCGAGTTGGGTTTTGGAGTTTTAAATGGAAGAACTGGATCCTGGATCTTCTTGTTGTGTCATATTTTAAAAGAGGTGTATCACTTTATTTGATGATGCCTTGCCCCTTGCATTGTAGGTGATTGATGTTCTGCACCCTGGAAGACCCAATGTTTCCAAGGTAACCACAGTTTGTGAGTTGCAAAATTTAGTGTTGCTGTAGGTTATTTTGCCTGTTCTATTGTCTTTATTTCACCATTAATTTTACTGAAATTTGTTGGTTTGCTTTTGGTTTTTCTTTAAAACTTAGGCGGAGCTTAAGGAGAAGCTTGGAAGGATGTACGATGTGAAGGATCCCAACTCAATTTTTGTTTTCAAATTCAGGACTCATTTTGGAGGTGGAAAATCCACGGGGTTTGGCTTGATCTACGACTCTGTTGAGACTGCGAAGAAGTACGAGCCGAAGTACAGGCTCATCAGGGTAATCTCTCGTTTTCCTTTAGATACCTAGAAATGTGAGATGCTGCAAGGATGTAAGTCTAGAGCTTCTTTTTCTGTGATCATTCATCTGAGAGCGAGTCCTATAAGATGCTACGCTGTAACTTCTCGTAGTGTGTCTGCTGTGCTTGCTAGTAAGATTTTTTTCCCACAATCTTGAATCCTAGAATATATGTTTGGATAGAAGAGGATGATGTTAAAAAATCATGAAGCAACTTCCTTACATAACCTGCGGAACCTGAAAGACAGGCCCTTCTTCTCCATACTTCTCTCCTTCCCCTAACACCCCCCCAAACCCTACCCCACCTCACCTCTTGAGTTTTTTCTGGTTTGGATGTGATTGATGATTAGTTTGACCTTGATCCCTTGTGTCCTCTGATAATGACCTAAATCAATCCTCTGTGCAGAATGGACTGGATAGTAAGGTTGAGAAGTCCAGGAAGCAAATGAAGGAAAGGAAGAACAGGGCCAAGAAGATCCGTGGTGTAAAGAAGGTACCGAGTTTTAGTTTTACTTCTTACTGTTAATTTCTGTAATATCAGTGGTCACCTTTCATGGTGTATTTACACATTCTCATCCGTACAGACAAAGGCTGGTGATGCAGCCAAGGCTGGAAAGAAGAAGTGAGGATGTAGCAATGCGCTAATCTCAAAAGCCCAGATGCAGCTTCCGGCTTCTCTTTATTATGTTTCCTTTCTTATATTTTATTTGTCGAATGCCATTTTTCACATCTTTTTGTCAGACTTAGATGGGTCAGAAGCTTAATCATATTTGCAGTTTTGGTTGTTCAGCGGAGGATAATTTTGATTCTTGAATGATGACTCCCATACTGAGCTGCTCATCGTAGTCCAGTTCCAAATTCGAAACTCTGCCTGCTAAAATATTTTTACTGTCCAATATACTGAGATCCTTCGAGTTAAGATTGGAGTCCATTTCTATTACACATTCCTGGAAATTAGAAATTGCATCGAGTATGGTCGCATTTGGGTTTGCTTTTGGCTTTATAGGATGCACTTGCTTATTGAGCTTGGAATACATATTAATTCAATACACTAATTTCACGAGCTTTATTTACTGCATAGCATGCTCAATGTGGATCCACTTGTGTTTTTTGTGGCCTTGTGCTTTGCGGTAAGGTTGTGTTTGATTGCCCTAAAAGTAGATGACAATATGGCTTTCTGGTTATATGGCAGAGAAAGAATTATTTCTTTGATCGAAATTTTTTAAAAACCATTGATCCTTTTTTTTTTATTTCACTTCACACAAATATTATAGTATAGAGGATCCATGTATTTGACTAATTTGTTTTGTACATGTTTCATCTTAACCAATGTTTGGCATTGTTCATCTCATTCGATTTTTCTTTCGACGGCATTGATTATCCATAATGCACAAAAGATGATATGAACCCCATGTAAATTCAAATAATCGCAATTCTGTGCGCTTTTCACATTATTCAAAAGCATATAATTATACTACAAGTTTCTGTAAAATAATATCACATTGAAAATAACTCACTTGGTATAGATTTAAGGAATGAGAAACATTTAGCAATTGACGTATCGATAGGAACATCTATAAAATAACTTATTGAATATAAAGGAAAACGGACTGCGTTCACCTAAAATTGGAGGATCCTTTGCTTACTTAATGGTATAGATTTACATTATATCTTTACTATCTATCTTCTAGATTTATTTTCTTCTCAAGTTGCCTGCATATCAATTGACACATTGTACAGGAAAGAAAAATGACTTGAATTTCCATTGTTTAGCTCAAAATAAATTATTCGGAAAATATTTTTATAATTAAATCAAATATTACAATTCTAAAAAAATATTAAAAATTTACTAATTTTAACTGAAGTACCTAACCGATCCATATTTTGACAGTTTTTTTTTTTTCAGTCATATTTTGACAGTTTAGATACTTAATTAAACATAAAAAAAGATGTTCATTCGTGCAAATTTAATTGTGCATGGCACAACTAGTATGGGCCCTCCCAAGTGACATTAACTTGAAATCGACCTGCACTAACGCATTTGGTCATCCTCCGAATAATTTTAACAATGTATCAACTATCTTTCGGCCTTTTTCTGATTCCTTTCCTATCATTCTATGAGTGAACGTTACAAACACTCTTATAGAAAAGATACGGCAAATTGATGATGGAAAAGTTACCAAATAATTGTTCAATAAATCATGAAGTTGATCATGCTCAATATTTTTTTTTTTCTTGAGATAAGAAGAAATAGACTAGCTCATGGGGAATGATCAACGGTACACGTAGTCAATGCTAACTATTCATTGTCATTTGATTAGACTTAATAACTCATATATTTGATGGATTGAGTTATTATATGAATTAATTATATTCTATAAATAAGTCATAAATGAGTTTTGAATAATATAGCTCAGAATAATATGGACATCTATGATTCTTTTGTTCCCTGAAACAAAAAAAGCTCCGTTGATAAAACATTTGCTCATGGGAATAGATTTCCGAGAAATAAAAAAAAGTTGCTTCTTGCTCCAGGGAACAATCTAGAAATAAGCAAATTTTCTTTTTTATTTTTCTTTTATTCCTCTCTTTTGTTGCCACCTTCGCCGCCATCGGTTCGCTTGTCGCCGCCATCGGCGGTTCTCACCTTGCCGCCACTTGAATATGAATTTTCCTAAATTGGGTTATAAATGAAAATATTTTAATAATATGAAATGAGTCGAATATGTACTAGATATCCATGAGCAAGAATAAAAAGTTTGATCAAATATGAATCAATGAATTTTTTATAGTGGGCTACTATCTTTGTATTATATGAAAATTGGTGGTTTCGGTTGAACCATTTTTCACTTGACCAATTCCATCGGATTCATTGGTTTAACGAGAAAATATTGGGTACGTCTTGTGTACCAGCATGCTAAATAAGACATTTTAAGAATGTGACACGTGTCCCAGTGGGACCCAAATTGTCAGGTCTCTCTCGGACATGCTCTCTCTTCATGGGTGCCGACGAACAACCGACCACCTCGACCTCCGTGGCAACAAACCTCCTCCCGCATCTCCAAAAAGGCGCACGAGTGCTCGATCTACCACAAAAGCTTTCCCACTAGCCAGATTCTCGGTGGGCACAAGCAGTGCCACTACGAGGCCCCCACTTCCGCCCCCTCCGCTCCCATCGTCGCCTCGGCTGCGAGCGGGTTGAGTGTCTTGGAGGGCGTGGGGTCCAAGCACACTCAGAGTCAAGGGCATCGCGAGTTCGATTTGAACATTTTGGCTCTCCTGGAGTTTTTCCCTACGTTCACGGTCTCCGGCAATGAGGATGACGAGGTGGAGAGCCTGTTCCTCTCCGAGAAGACCCGATTCATGGCGTCGATGAAGACAGAAGCGGCCTGAAATGGGTCAAATTGAAAACGTGCAGGGGAGGAGAGACGTGACAAGAAGAGAGAGGAGAGAGAGAGTGTGTGCAGCGAGAAGAGAGAGATCCGACAATTTGGGTCCCACACAAAACATGTATCGTGCTTTTAAAGACCTTTTTATTTGCCATGTTGGAACATAAGAGGTGCCCAATATTTGGTTTGACGGTGCAATTCATCCTTATCTTGACCACCCTTGAATCGGTCGTCAAGGGTCATTTGACTTCCGTCGGAAAAGCAAACGTGTGCGAGAAAGAGACGAATCCTTGGGAAGATTTCCACCTCGATTTCCTCGCATCCTCTCTCTCTCTCTTCTTCAGTGTCTGCAGCTGCAAGTACACTCTGGAACGCAGCGCACGCTCGCCGGCTCCGGAATCCGGTCAATCTCGCTCTCTCTCCAGCCCGAGATCCTGCGGCAGAGGGAAGTTCATCGTAAGCGGGTTTCGCCCTTCCGATTGATTCCCGCTTGGGTTCTTATTTATCGGTCGCGTCGAAGTTCTGTCGAGAGATCGAACCTCGCGCTCGTGCATGCATGCCTCCTAGCTTTGGGCTGCTTTACCGCCTTTTGCTGGCGTTTTGCCACCTTAAATTGGAAGGCCACACCCACGGGGGGCTGTGTTCCTTAGCTCCTTAATCGAAGTGAAGGTTTATGGTACTTCTAAGGGGAAAAAGTCAACGCCCTTGGAGTTGGCTGGGTAGCATCTTGGACATTGGAATTGTCAAGAAAATCATTTCAATGCAGTTTTAGACATTACGTAAAGGTAGAATCTTGACGGAATGTGATAAAATGGGGATGATCTTATGAAAACCAGGTGACTTCGGTTGTGAGGCCGTCCTTATCAGTCAGATCATTCCAGGTTGCCATCAATAGTGTTGCGTTCTTTTTTATTTCTCGTACGTGCCTTTTCTACTATGGAATTTCTATGATCTTTTAGTTAGCGCTTCATCTGTTTGTGTTGCTTCATGAGTTGATGGGTTAATCTCCAGTTCTGAGTGTGAATTTTGTGTGATCTTTATGGAAAAGCTTGAATCTTGGGGTCAATTTGGGAGTGTTTTGTATGATGTGCTGAATAAGTGAACGGGGAATCTTGGAAAGTTACAGATTTTTTGCCGGGATTTCTCTTCTCATATGCCAAATTGAGCTTCTTGGTTATTTGCACGGGTCCTTATTTGCTGAATCACTCATAAACCTTGGTGGGTTTTGCAGTGGCACAAAAATGGTGGAAGAGAAGTCTATGATTGCAAAAGATGTCACTGAAGTATGCTACTTGCATGACTCATCTCACTAATTTTCTATAGTTTGAATACTGTGTTTGTGTGCTTATGTTACTACAATCTTACAATCTTGTTCATATTTTCATTGCATGCAGTTAATTGGTAAGACCCCTCTGGTGTACCTCAACCATGTCACCGACCGTTGCGTTGCCCGAATTGCTGCCAAGCTAGAAATGATGGAGCCATGCGCCAGTGTCAAAGACAGGTACAAGAAGATTTCATTTTGAAAAAAGAAAAATTCCTCTCCATGTTGAACTGCTAATGACTGTGCCTTCATGTCTTATTCGTACCTTCATCCAATGTGCCAATCTGGATATTTGTCGCTGATACAACAAGATCCGTTAGTCTGGTCGGAGTTCCACTCTTTGACTAGACTCCTTGCCAGAATCTACTGTTAAGTAAAGAAATCGACTGCAGTTATCGTGTGTGAAAATGGTCCACAAAATCCCATGTCCTTTAAGAAAGTTTTAGTTTGTCTGGGGAAAGCCTTATGGCTGAAGGCTACTACAATTAAAGAGTACGAACTGGCTATTTCTTTCCCTCCCATTTTCTTTACCAACCACCTTTCTTTCCTTATTTGCTCACTAACCAGCACCACCTTTCTCACTTGCCCACACATGCGTGCACCAATCCTAGTGAACAACGACAGAGAGAAGTCAAAAACTTGGAATAGATGTATTTCACGTGGAATTCATTCCTTATCTCATCCTTGTGTACAGCCTCTAGGTATGCGGATTACTTCATACCCTGGGTCTAATACGGATATGTTTTCTCTGCCTGCAGGATTGGGTACAGTATGGTTGTAGATGCAGAGGAGAAGGGTCTTATTCAGCCGGGGCAGGTTAGTCACTGAAACCTCTCTTTCCATGTTCATAATAATTGGTGGCTTTGTGCACTTAATAATGAAGGACAGTGCTCTGGTATGATGACATTAACAATAATATCCTAACTAAGAGCTCATAGCTCATGTGTCTGAGACTTTTGATATAGTTCCTCAAGGATGGGAACATCTTTCCCATTGAAAGTAGTTATAACTAATTTAGATCACGGACAATCTCTCTCTCTCTCTCTCTCTCTTCATTTGTAGGTTGTAGATTGATAGATGATGATGAAGAAATCTAACCATAAATATTACTTGCTTGACTTGATGAAGAGTGTTCTGGTTGAGACAACTAGCGGAAATACTGGGATCGGTCTGGCATTTATTGCAGCTGTGAAGGGTTACAAACTTATAATAACAATGCCTGCTTCAATGAGCCTTGAAAGAAGAACCATCCTTCGTGCATTTGGAGCTGAGCTGGTCCTGACTGATCCAGCCAAAGGCGCGATAGGTTCCATTCAGAAGGCGGAAGAGATAGCAGCAAAGATTCCAAATTCATACATTCTTCAGCAGTTTGAAAACCCTGCCAATCCCAAGGTACTTTTGGCTCTTGATATGATGCTTGCAGGTTTAAGCAGTTCATTCATAGGACTGATCAAAGCAAAAAAATTTCACTGATAAGATATTGTCTCTGTTGTTAGATTCATTATGAGACCACCGGACCAGAAATATGGAAAAGCACAGGTGGGAAAATCGATGTCCTTGTTTCTGGAATTGGAACTGGGGGTACAGTAACTGGAGCGGGTAAGTTTCTCAAGGAACAAAATCCCAATATTAAGGTTAGATCCTCTTGTGGTTATGATATTGGGACAGAAGTTTTGTTTTTCCAATGTTCCTATTTCTCGTATCACTCGTACACCTCTGTTATTGTCTCTAGGTCTATGGGGTAGAACCAGTGGAGAGTGCAGTTTTGTCTGGAGGGAAGCCTGGTAAGTTCTGATGTCACATGACTGACATTCTTAGTCTTTTAATCCATTAGGCTAGTCAGTTCTATCTTTTAAACACTACTTTCTGCAAGTGCCACAGTAACATGGACTAATGACGGTCCATTAAATTGGGAAGCAAGTAGCTTTGTATTTCCTTTTATTTTTGAACAGGGGACGCTGCCTTTTCAGTTTCCAAGGCAGTCAATTGTATCCATTCTTGCTGTTTTAAGCATGTGAAATGCCAAAAATCTCCAAAGAAGATTTCTTTCTATTGAAAACTATCTCGTGTAAATCCTTTATTTGACCAAGAATTTCATGCCTATAAAATTTCCCAGGCCCTCATAAGATTCAAGGCATTGGTGCTGGGATCATACCCGGAGTTTTGGACATGGATTTACTTGATGAAATAATCCAGGTAAGAGTTTGTGCAAGAAATTGTTCTTTGTGCCCTTTCCCTTTATAAAGCTGGGACAACGGTTTATATCTCATACATCTAGGGGAGGGGAACACCATAAGTACCATAGGTTTCGTGTATTTTTTATTTTTTTTAATCATTTGAGTGCCATAACTTTTAAAAATCATTCGCTTGAGTGTTATTGGTGATTTTCCTTAATGGAAAATCTAATGTACCATTAATTTATCATAAATCGAGCTACTTGACTCACCGGAGAAATTTAATCAGCAAAATAACGTTGTTAGTTCTTTGTTCTTGTCCCGAATTGACAAATTGGGGCTAATAGCTTCAATTGAAACCCTAACCCCAACTTGCGGGTCAAGAGTCAATCAGAGAACTTAAGTATCGTAAAATCGAAGAGGAAGAAGAGGACAATTGCTACTTCATATTTTCGATTTGAAGCTGCTTTTGAATTGATCAACCAATCTTGAGCTCAGGCTCAGAAAACTTGTGGTCAAGGCTGCAATTTTAAGAGGAAGATTGCTCAGGCATGTGCAATGCGTTGGATTCTCCACTCGAAGCACTTGCTTTCGATTACGCGGGCTTTGGATTCCTCGCTGCTGTGAACAACTTGTGGACCCTCATCGCCAGCACAGCGGTTCTCAGTTTCTAGCATGTGCTCCCTCCCTCCCTCTCTTGCGAACACACTGCCATGGTAGGATCAAGAATTTTCCATGTTGGACTCCAATTTCATTTTAAAAGTTGGATTGGAGTCAAAATTATTTTCAAAAGCCATGTAGGACTAATCGCCGGGATGGACACTCAAGTGAACGATTTTTCATTGACATGGCATTTAAGTGACCGTGAAAAAAAAAAAATTATGGTACTCAAGTGAATGCCATACAAAGGTTATGGCACTTGTGGCATCCTTACACCTATATCGATTGATGGAAGAGCTAGCCGACATGAGGAAGGATAGTACTGGTTTGAGCAAGAATGGGTTCATGAGCAATGAGCTTTCTAAGTTACAGTTTCTTTTCTTAGGAGTGAGCTTACGTTTGATAACGAAATTGCAAGGTGGCTTTGAATAACAAGTGGAAAAGTAAAACAAGCCTCCCATCCTCCGCATGGCTATGCAGTTATGTGTATGGACATTGTTACTTCATCCAACTGATGTACATTGACAGTCTCGTGCTAGAATTCCTAGATTGTTCCTTTTATAAGTGCTTGCTGACTTTGTACTCTTCGCAATGTATCTGGATAATTCAAGCGCACAAGAGTGAAAGGTGTATTTACAAATCATTCGATCCGACAAAAGTTTATGCAAATGGCTATATATGTTGTTTGTCAGCCACTTATGGAAGCAATCCTTTTTTCGCCATCTAGTGTTGATCGCCATTGTCCGAGCTTATACACGTTCCTGAATAAATTTTAATGCCATATCATTTTCCAGATATCAGGCGATGAAGCTATCGAAACTGCAAAGCAGCTCACATTGAAGGAAGGCTTGCTGGTAATCTGCGTTCAGTTTCTGCGCTTTTCCTGTTGTGCAAATATTTGTGATCCATTAGGAGTGTCAACCACTGCTAGCTCTTATGGTACTTTCCGCATTCATCGCGGTCTCATGATCGTCGGGATACACTTTGCAGGTAGGAATATCATCCGGAGCAGCAGCTGCTGCAGCAATTAAGATTGCGAGAAGGCCAGAAAATGCTGGGAAACTCATTGTTGTAAGTGTTTGTTTCACCGAGAAACAATTGTCCGATTTTACGTTGGAAGTCAGATTGGCGTCTGAAAACACTTTGTTGCAAGGAAGATTAATGATGTCTTGAGCATCATAGCCTTGATATCCGTAGGTTTTCATATTTGATTCTTCATTTGCTGGATTGACTATTTTGGTTTTTTCTCCGAATTTATACTGCATAAACTTTATCAGGTGATCTTCCCTAGCGGTGGAGAACGTTATTTGTCGTCTGTGCTATTCGAGTCCGTGAAGGAAGAGGTTGAAAATATGGTTTTTGAGCCCTGAACAGGCGGAGTTCAGGTCAATAGAGACACATGGATTTTGTGTTGTTTTTCTGAAACATTCCATGGATAAGTGTTTGCGTTAGAAAGGCTAGTTCTCTGTGGCTGTGTCATTGTAAGCTGTCGAAGCTGGCCGCAGTACTGGAGACCTGAGAAAGCCTGAAATTCCCAACAGCTTCCATCAACTAATTAGAAAAGGTAGATTGGATACGCAATGACAGATTGAGAATCTCTCCAATGAACAGACCTGTACCTAATTGCTCTTTTATATCAGAGGAATGCCAGGTATACCAAAATTGGTCTAGTAAATTAGTTCACTAAATGAAGTGATGTATTGTAAGTAGGCCTTCTAACAAACGAGCCGTCTTTCAACCATCCGATAGAACCGTTTCAGATCACTTAATGAACCAACTTATTAGACTAGTATGAGCTCCTGTAACAAGATAATATACAATGATCACACCAAGAGAATCTTGTATTACCATAGGGAGGGCCAAAAAAAGGAGGATAACTTACCTGCATGACTACTTTGTAGCAAATGCTCGATGAAAGTGGCTTTTCCGAAAGGAATATTAACCCAACGTCCATTCTTGCCGGCTTGACGAGTCTATATTCAGAAGCTGAAGCCACTTGAAGTCGCTTGTCGCTTCAATGACTATGCATTGCCATCATTGTGGAGAGAGCGTGCAGCAAATGAAGAGAGTAGGAGAGGATACAGCGGAGGAAGAGAGTGTGGGACCCATGGGCGACACGTGTCGTCCTTGAAATGGGCCAGCCCCACGGAGGGGCCCGCCGACACGATATTTTCTCACGAATCCTTGCAAAGATTACACTTCGATGCACACGCTCTCTGTCTTCCGGTTTTGCAACAGCGAGTACACTCGACTGTCTTCCATTTCCACTTTGCTTCTCCTTTCTTGACTCGTATCTCGACCCTAGACGACTCGGGAATCCGGTCGATTTCGCTCCTCCTCAAACCTCCGGGATCCTGCGATGGAGGAATCCAATCGTAAGCAGAAAAACTCTCGAATCCGCTTCGTTTGATTTCGTCCGTACGATGGGTGTCTCTTGGGTTATATCCGTCGGTCACGTCAAATCCAGTCGAGAGATCAAACCTGGTGCTTCTGCATGCGTTCTCGTGGTGCTTGCGATTGATGGGTTGGAAAGTTACTTCGGCTTCTTAAATTGGAAAGACAAACACGAGGGCTGTGTTCCTTAGCTTCTTAAATCGAAGTAAAAGGTTTGTGGTGCTTTAAGTGGAAAAGTTAACAGTCCTGTAGTTGGGCTGGGTTAGCATTTTGGACATTGAATTATCAAGCAAAAGATATGTTCAGCCCGGTTTTAGACATTACCTATGTTTAGAATCTCCATGGAATGTGATAAATGTTGATGATTTCATAAAGCTTCAGGATGACTTGTAATCATGACACCGTCCTTATCAATCGATCATTCCAGATAGCCATCCTGTGCTGGAAATGCGTGGTGTTTGCAAGAGGGAACTAAGATAAGGACCAGATTTAGATTTAGAGTCAAGTGATTTTTATTGTTATTATTATTTTGTTTGTGTGTGTGTGTGTGTGTGTGTGTGTGCAGGCTTTCGTGCGCACGCCAATTGCTTTGTTCATCCGGTCTTGTCAAGTTTTAGTTCCTTTGAGTTTTGTGTTAGGGTGGTTGTCGGAATTTTCTCGCTTGATGGTATGATCATCTAACCGTCCTATGATCTTTTCTCAGTGGTGGAAACTAAAGACAGGAGACATTCTGTTGCTTCCGCATTCCCTGGTCTTCAAGAGGGTAAGCAATCTATGTTCATTTGACATGACTTTTCATCACTGCTTTGACCTATTTTGCGGGATACTTGCATGTCGCCTGTTGTTTTTTCCTCCCTGGGATGAGCATGGAGGGTGGGTGCTTGACACTTGAACATCGTCCAAATATGGTGATATTACTCAGCCTGCTCATTCCGTATTCTAAGCATTATCTTCCACCTGTTGGCTTTCCACCCAAAATTGTTAGATGGGTTATCCTTGTCTATTTTGACCTATTGATTCATGTGGGGCACTAAACTTGGACTTAAGTTATATTTCACACATATTATATGGTAAGTATTTCTTTACAACTATCAGACAATTAAATGATAAGGTAAATAGAATCTTGAAAACTAAATGCGGCTACATTAGAAGAGTATAACAGTGGTATTGATGAACTTTTGTTGCCAGCCATTCAGGATTGCATATTGTTAGCCAGAGCAGTTGAAGAAGCATATAAGGGTGTTGAATGTGGAGATGGTGGCCCATTTGGGGTACCAGTTGTTCGTAACGAGGTTGCTGTAGACTGTCACAACATGGTTTTGAAGAACGCCAACCCTACTGCTCATGCAGAAGACACGTCAGTAAGAGAGGTGAGGCTTTGAATATCATCAAATTTGGTGATATTGAAATCTGACATTTTGTTTCCTTTTATCATGGGAGTTGTGCCTCCAATCTCTTTATTAATAGGTTAATTTGCTCAAATTCTACTGATTTATGAATTACTATCTGCCATTCTTGCTGATCGCTTCGAACCCTTGTACTCTGTTGGGTATCACACTCAAAAAAGTTTTAGCAATTGTTTGATTATTTCGCTACGCTCATGTCTTCTTCAGTGGCAAACCAATTCTGTTCACCCCATGGCTTTGCTATTTACAGTGTTCATAGGGCATGCATAGTTGAGTAAAGTCACCTTAATTTCTTAAAAAAGAGGATCAGACACTTATTACACGATGCTAGCTGTCCATTTTGAAGTTCATGTGTGCATTCATGTTCTACCTTCTTCACTTTACACCTACTTTTTTTTCCCCTCAAAATCGTTTTCCATTGCTTTCATGAAATCATCTTGAATATTTTGAATCAGGCCTGCAAAAAGCTAAATCAAATTGAACTCTCAAAATATATGCCTCTTCTGAGCCTTGTCCCATTTCTGGGTATAGATTTTATGAGACATTGTTATATTGTGTGATAGCTGTGAATGCATTAGCCTTTAAGATGCTAAGGTTATGTTCTATTCTTGAATTCAGGTGATCATGAATTCTGACTCAGAGCTGCTGGCCTCTTTTCGCAAGAAAAATAAAGGCAAGCGATTATCTACCTCCAATACCAAGAATGTGCCTCAAGGTTCTAATGGGGCGGCTTCAACAAGAAGACAAGATTGTCACAATGATACCGGTTTGGACTCGCAGAAAACAAGAGATGAGCGTCAACAGCCTATCACCCAAAATGATATATCTAAAGCTTATCAAGCGGTGCTTGATTTTCATCATCAACTGAAGGAATGGGGTAGAACTGGATCTGTTGAATCTGGGAATGATAGAGCATGCACCTTTGCCCAGTTTAGAAAGGCGGAGCCACCCACTTATGATGGGAAATTTGATCTTCTCGTGGCTGAGCGTTGGATTAGAAAAATAGAGGGAATCTTTAGAGCTACAAGAGTTCCCGATGATCGAAAAGTTGACTTTGCCACTCGATATTTGGAGGGCGAAGCTGAATATTGGTGGGAAGGGACTAAACTTGCCCTTGGAGGTAGGGATGCAACTATTTCTTGGAAGGACTTTGTGGAGGCTTTCAATGCTCAATTCTTCCCGAAGACATTCCAAGAAAAGATGAGGGACGACTTTGTACATATATCTCAAGGTGACTCTACAGTTTTGGAGTATGCAGTCCGCTTCAACCAATTAGGTAGATTTGCAGAACATATCGTGGCCAATGAGACAGATAAAGCTGAACATTTCGAGAGAGGTCTCCGACCTGAGATCCGTTCCCCACTCATACCTCATGTACTAACAACCTACAACGATGTTTTGGATCGAGCAATCAGGGTTGAACAAGTCATTTTGGAGTGTGGGACACAGGGTGCTCAACATAAGAGGCCCAAGTTCACTGATTTCCAAGAATACCATGCAAGTGGCAGCAACAGGCAAAGAGGTATCAACCGGCCTGGAAAGGATAAAAATCGAACTATTCAAGGCCCTTGCACTACATGCGGGAAAGACCACAGCGGTCAGTGTTACTGGGAGATGGGAGTTTGCTTTTCTTGTGGGAAGATGGGACACATGCAAAAGAATTGTCCTACGCAAATGGATGCTTCTGTAGGTAGCAGATCATGTTTTGTATGTGGACAACCTGGACATCTAGCACGTAGTTGCTCCATGAGAAAGAATGCCCTTTAGTTGGTAGGCCCTAGAAAAATCAGCAAAGGCAGAAGATGAGTGGGAAAGTTTTTGCTATAACAGAGGAGGACGCAGAGGCATCTAATGCATTTGTTGCAGGTTTTTTCCATCTAATGTTGATCATCATTCTCTGAGCTTAGAAGTTCCTGAGTAAATTTTAATGCCACATCACTTTCCGGATATCAAGTGATGAAGCTATTGAAACTGCGAAGCAGCTCACATTAAGGAAGGCTTACTGGTAATCTGCGTTCAATTTTTTGGCTTTCCTATTGTGCAAATATTGGTGATCCATTAGGAATTCAAGCACTGCTAGCTCTTATGGCCAAAAGAAATTAAGAAAAAGAGAAAAAACTACTGCTAACTCTTATTGTACATTTTCCATTTATTGTGGCCTCACGATTGTCAGAATTACACTTTATTAGGAATATTATCCGAAACAGCAGCTATACAATTGCGCAATTTTCCATTGAAATTCAGATTGGTGTCTGAAAACACTTTGTTGCAAGGAAGAGTAATAATGTCTCGAGCATCATAGCCTTGATATCTGAAGGTTTTCATTAATGATTCTTTGTTTCCTGGATTGACTATTTAGGTTTTTCTTTGAATTTATACTGCAGGAACTTAATCAGGTGATATTCCCCAGCTGTGGAGAACGTTACCTGTCTTTTGTGCTATTTGAGTCCGTGAAGCAAGAGGTCAAGGATATGGTTTTTGAGCACTGAGCAGGCGGAGTTCTGGTCAGTAGAGATGCATGGGTTTTGTGCTGTCTTTGTGAATCATTCCATGTATAGGTGTTTATGTTAAAAAGGCTTGTTCTGCGTGGCTGTATCATTATAAGCTGTCGAAGCTCGCTGCGGAACTGGAGATCTGTACTCTGTGAAGAGGGAAAAAATGAATTTTAAATATGCTTTCCTATTATTCTTCTTTTCATAATTTGAAACGAGTCTTTTTTCATAATCGAGTGATTTGGAAAATCTTCTAGCAGGATGCCGGTTCTGGTGCCTGGAATTTTATATAATTCAGCTAAATAATGTGCCTTCTCAACCATATCATCAATGGAAGAATTACGACAAACTAATTTTCTTTTGTTTTTTGTTTTTTGGGTGATGCACTACTCACCATATGACTTACTACCACCATAGGATAGAGTTCTTATATACCCTTTAAAACTTTTGCTTCAAATTCTTGGACGACATCAATGAATGTCAATGTGCATTTCATTTTTTTGTTGGCTTTGTTAATAGTATTAAAACTTAAAAGAAAGACAGCATAACAAATGGCTCATAAATCGTTCTTACATCCCAATCATTTATTTCTGTCGTTACTCACTTCTCATCCTAGTGAACTAGAGTACTGTGACTGCAAGAGTTGTTCATGATCTGTGCTTTTACTCCCATTTACTCTAACCTAACTTCATGTGAATCCTTCGACCGAAAAAAAAAAAAAACTTCATGTGAATCCTATCTTATCCTCTAGCTGTTAGGTTCGGTCTTAGCGCGACTGGCAAGTCTTGGATTCGGCTCAAGATTTGTTCGAACCTCCTATGGTAGCATGAGTGCCACTCTTTTACACAATAAATCGGTTCGTGGTCGATTCATCATTGATGTTGTGTGCATATGGATGAGGCTTTTGTTGGTCCAGGGAAAGAGAGAAGAGATGACAGAAATAACTTATGCAATTGTGATAACACGGTGTGCACTGTCAGCAATTTTTTAACCTATGG
The DNA here is from genome assembly GCA_014182365.1 of Eucalyptus tenuipes. Classification (NCBI taxonomy): domain Eukaryota; kingdom Viridiplantae; phylum Streptophyta; class Magnoliopsida; order Myrtales; family Myrtaceae; genus Eucalyptus; species Eucalyptus tenuipes. Next base: position 20,206,481 of record CM024538.1, on the reverse strand, counting down.
GGGACATGATGGGGTAGAATGGATTTGTAGGTTGGATCACACATAAAATACAAATGCTAATACCGATCTTGCCATATACAAAAGGAAAAATTATACATTTTGTCCTTCAATTTGCGGAATCCTCTTCATCGAATCTTTGTGATTTTTAATTTTTCTAATCTAGTCCTAATATGCAAAAAAATTCTGTAAGTCCCTTCAACACCAATGCTAGAGGAAGGGTTGAATTGTCTGTTGTTTTCCTACTCACGGTGGACATTATGTGACTGTCGGGCCATGCGAGAGATGAGTTGGAGACAAATTTTGAAATGACGGTGCCAAGGGAGGGGCTATTTATTTATTTATTTATTTGTTTGTTTGTTTGTTTTTATGTCGAGGATCCGGCCTAGCTCACCGGCCTCGCTTACCTTCGGGAGTACATATACCTCGGAGAAGACGGCCAAAGAACCCACCGCCAAGGCCCCCGCTTAAATCATGGAATTACTTTGAGAGTTGCGACGACTTAGGGAGTCAAACCCCTAACTTGGTGCCAAATCAAGGGGTACGCCTTAACCAGCGCGGCCATGGGTGGGTGGGTGGGTGGGAGGGAGGGGCTAATTGCTTGTTCTATTAGAATTAAAAAAAAAAAAAAAAATCGAGAAGGATGTGTAGAACGTGCTTCTGTGGTGGGAAACAGTTTTGCAAAAGTAGCATCTTTCATCAAATAAAAATTAGGGAGTTAAGACGATAAAAGAGATAATAAATAGTGGTTTGGCCTTTCATTTGGCTTACTTTACTCTCCCGGGTCTAACTGCCATAACACTGTTAGAATTCACTATGTAATCTTTGAAGTTTTATAGTTTGTAGAGAGTGTGTTTCTGCATGAAACTTAGGTAGATGATTCCACAAAGTCCAGCAACTCTCACAATACTATAATTAATTATTTTCCTACATCTCAAGAATTCAACCCTCAACAATGAATTATAATTAAATAAACACTTACTTCGATTGTTTTCCGCCAATCCAAACAGCTCACTTCGATTTGTTTAAGAAGCCATTTCAATTAAGGAGCTGTCGCAATCCTCCTTAAATACCATGCTCGCGTTCTCCTCCTTAAATACCATGCTCGCGTTCTACGTGATCAAAGTTGCAGTCTGAAGACAAAGAAGGACGTATCAAAAAAAAAAGCCCTCTGTTTCTACAGGCCCGTTGCCATCCTAATCTACCTTAACAAATATGGCAAAACTGTTTGAAATTCTCCAGGCTACTTTCTTCGGATTCCAGGACTTGTAAGCGGTCGTGAGACACCAATTTAAATTTAAATCAAATTAATAAAGAGTGTAGATCTTGTTCTAGTCTTTTCACGGTTTCTCGCCGAATTGTCTATCCACCTTCTAAGAGACATGTCTTACAGCTCGTTCACCTTCTAAGGTCCTTGTAGTCTTAGACACACTTCCCGTTTAATATCTTGTTCTCCTTCTTTTAAAGCAAAGCCTAATCATGCTTTCAAACATCTTTTTGTGAACTCCATCTTGCTGGTGCACATATAAACTTTCTACATAATTAAATGCTTCCTTTAATAATTTTTTATTATTCTGTCATCTTTTAAATATTTAGCAATTTTCTCGATAAGTTTTGCCTCCATAGATAAGTCAGAACAGAGAATGGCTAGAAATTTTTGCCTCAGAGTGGCCATCTTGAAAAAAATTGCCATCATAGACAAGCCACCATGAAAAAAAGGTTCTTTAAATCATAATTCAACACAGGTTAAAGCCCAAGTCAATTTAAATTGGTTGGACGTGACGTCGTGGGGGACCTCATTGAAAATTTAAGCAAGTGCAAGCACATTCTTAGACAAATTAGAAATTTAATGATTTGACTGGATAGGAGTAAATTGAACATATGGATCCACATGTTTACAGCCATTGAACGTGGTGGTCCCCACGGTAAGATCCACGCAAGCAAGCAAACAATACGAGGATGTCGGTTCATGAATGTTAAAAATGTCTGCATTCGGAAAAGGATGCGAGAAAGAGATAAATTCAATGAGTAATCGCGTGAAAAAAGAGTAGTGAAATTTTGATGTATATTGAAAAAGAATTAAGATAACGTATGTAATCAAGATATGCACAATCAAATTTAGATATACATGCAATGCTGAAAGATAAGAATTATCAACAGAATTACTGAAGTAATTCTGCAATTATAGAAATTTATCTTGAGAGAAAAACATAATTATCTCTTAACACTTGGGGGAGACTGCGTTTCGACTCTCACTGCGAGTACACTCGGCAATGTGTCCGGCTCAGGAATTTGGTCAATTTCGCTCTTCCCAACCTGAGATCCTGCAATACGAGGATGTCGGTTCATGAATGTTCAAAATATCTACTTTCGGAAAAGGGTCCGAGAAAGAGATAAATTGGATATACATGCGATGCTTAAAGATAAGAATTATAAACAAAATTACTAAAGTAGTTCTGCTATCATAGAAATTTATCTGAGAGACAACTATAATTATCTCTAACACTTGGGAAGACTGCGCTTCGACTCTCTCTCCCTTGGCTACTTTCTGCAACTGCGAGTACACTCGGCGACGTACCCGGCTCAGGAATCTGGTCAATTTCGCTCTCCCCAACCTGAGATCCTGCAATGGAGCCAGGCCTCTGTAAGCATAAACGCTCGAATCCGCTTCGTTGATTTCGTCCTTATGGTTGTTTTCGCTCAGGTTTTAACCTCGTGCCTGTGCATGTGTTCTCGTGGTGATTGCCATTGATGGTGGGCAGAAATCTGCTTCGTCTTCTGAATGGCCTTCGCTGGTGTTTTCGAAGATTTATCACCATTGTTTTTTCGTTGCTCGCCACCTTAAATTGGAAAGACAAGACGTCGTGTCTGTGTTTTTTTCCTGTGATAGTTCGAGTGGAAAAGTTAAACACTCCCGTAGCTGGCCGGGGGTAACGTTTTGGACATTGAATTATCAAGCAAAAACTACGTTCAACCCAGTTCTTTAGACGTTACGTAGATGTAGAATCTCCATGGAACGTGATCAAAGTTGATGGTTTCATAAAGTTCCTCATGACTTCAGTCATAACACCGCCCTTATCGATCGGTCCTTCAGATTGCTTTTTTTATCCGCTCTTGTCGAGTCTTAGTTCCTTTGAATTTCACGTCACGGCGAATTTTGCTGCTTGATGATGTGATAATCTGACTGTCCTTTTGTCTTTTCTCCAGTCATGATAGCTACGCCAGGCAGAGAACTCTCTGCTGCTGCTCCATTCCATGGTAAGCAATAGGAGTTTGTTGGGTATGACTCTTGGTCATTGCATCGATCTATTTCAAGGCCATACTTGCATCTCGCCTCTTTGTTTCTTCATCCCTGATATGAGAACGGAGGGTAGGCTTGACACTTGAATGTCCGTACTCAGAAGATGATATTTCTCGTCCCCACCTACCAGCTTTCCACCCGAAATTGTTTGATCGGATATCATTGTGTTTTTTGACCTGTTGATTTGTGACAAACCGGTAAAATTATATTTCATGCATGTTATTTGGTAATTAGGCTTTTCAACAATCGGACAATTAAAACGATGAAGTACATAGATGCTTGAAAACTAAATGCAGCTTGATTAGAAGAGTACAACAGTGGTAACTCATGAACTTCTGTTACCAGTTGTTGAGTATAGGGAGGAGGACATGGCCAGAGCAGTTGAAGAAGCACATAAGGGTGTTGAAGGGGAAGGGTTTCGGGTATTGATGGAGGGAGTTTTTCGTTACAATGAGGCTGTCGTGAGTGGTCACTACATAATTCCGAAGAAGAATGCCGACCCTAATGCTCATGCAGAAGTAGACGCAGCACTGAGTGAGGTTAGGCTTTGGATTCCATCAAATCAGTGGCATTGTTGTCCGACATTTTCTTTCCTTTTATCCTACAAGTTACACCACCCGATCTCTTTATCATCATGTTAATTTGCTTAAATTCAGACTGATTTATTGAGTTTACCACCTGCCATACTTGCTGATGAACTCTCGTACCCTTGTTGGGTATTGTAACCCGAACAAGTTTCAGCAATTGTTCGACGGCCTATAGCAACGAATCAGTTCTCTTCATCCCATGGCTACCCTTTTTACAATGTTCTTTGGGCTTGCATAGCTGAGTAAAGTCATCATATTTTCATGAGTTCGAGGAATAGATGCTTATTTCACATGACACGGGCTTAAAGTTCATGCGTGCATTCATGTTCTCCCTTCTTTACTTTGCCACTGCGTTTTTTCTCAGAATCATCTCACGCTGTTTTCATTAAGTCGATTTGGATATTTCTTAATCAGTTCTGCAGAAGCCTGAATCAAATTGAACTCCCAGATCGTGAAATATCCGCCTCTCGCCAGCCTTGTCCCATGTGCTTCAGCACCGTCCAGCTCGTGATTAAGGTTTTTCTTCTGACTTCCGTTATCCTACCCGGTGGAGATTCTTGTATGATCTTTCTGAGTTTCGCCTGCACCTTGTTCCTTTGGCAGCAGAGGCCGGTCTGTGGAGCGAAGGCCGAAGCAACCACAGCAACCGACCTCCGCGATTTCATTCTGAACGCGCTGAAGGCTACCGCAGCTGCTCTGGACAAATTTTCATAGGATGAGGGCGAAATTTCCCGGCATGATATAGTTGAAGGCTCACACGGGTAGCTGGTTCAAAACGTCAGAGATAGAAGTAGAGCTAGCAAAATGGATCAAGATTTACTTTCTAACTCATATTTAGTGGGTTGTTTTACGTGCAATTTTTTTTTTTTTGGGTCTAAGCTTTACATGTGAGTTTTTAGACCTATTAAAAATAGGTTTTATTAGGTCTAAAGTAGTCAAGTCTAACTAGATATCGGTTTTAATGGGTTCCTGACATACTCATTTTCGATTCATACCGAATTCAGAGAAAGAGTGCGAGCATTATATTATCCATGAATGTCCAATTTGTTCTTTTGATTAGAAAAGGAAAAATAAAAAGTAAACATGAGTTTTCTTTGGTTTAAAAAGGAAATTACTATTTGCTAATCCAGTTTCATACTGAGGCATCAAATTTAGATTTTCAAGGACATTCGAATTAATTAATCGCGTGAAATTTCTTCTATTTTGGTTCTTCTCATAGATTATTTGACATTTTGTATTCTTTCGAATTAAATAACTAACTAATGTTACAAATTTCTTCATTGCTATTGTTTAGGTTCGTTCTCTCGTTTTTCTTAGCATTGGTGTTACACGGAAGTAAGACTAGAGATGAAAATTAAAAAAAAAAGAAGAAGAGAGAATATAATATTAAAGTAAATCTCGACCATCCGAACTTAATAATTAAAGATATGATCTCACAAAAATTCCTGAGAATCAAAACTTATTGCATGAATTGGATCTAAATTTGGTCAAGTATCAATTGCGAGTGTTGTATAACATGAAGATTGATTGCTCATTTTCGACCAGCACAATCTTTTATCTTATCCTATCCATCCGCTCCATTAGTCAAAGAGAGAAACATTATTTTACTCTGTGATGATGCTATGTAATCGCTCAAACAGATCTTCTGCTGCTGTTATATAATCTAAAGTATCTCAACTTTGAGAAAAGTGCCTCAGCACCAAATCCGATAATCGATGCCATGAGCACACGATCTAAAAGTGCCTCATTTCATTTTATTTTTTCCAAACTCAGGACAAACTTTTTCTTCCCTCATGACCATGTCGGCCAACCACGATGGTGGTTGTGATTTTTAACCCGTGGCGACGATGGCGCTATGAATTTTGGGGGAAATGGTCGTGCAGCGGTGGTGGCGACTCCCGTGGTGGGTGGACCCGACGAGGTGGTTGGAATAAGGGTAGACACGTGGACGCCGAAACGTAGGAAGGAAATTTAGGTAGTTGATTAAAAGAGAAGAAAGTGTTCTTGTACTCAAAACTCAAATGCACGAAGAACAAAAAGTACAGGCCCTCCCGAAAGTCATTAGCCTAGAAATTGATGTCTACCAACAAACTTTTCGTCCTCAGAACAGTGTTTCAATGATGTATCAACTTTCTCTGTCGCCATTTCCTGATTCTGCTCTTACCTTATCTTTCCTTGGGCAAACAGCAGACTCCTGCGGAAAAGAGCAGGAGAAATAGCGTCCATTGCAAATGTAAAGTTCCCAAAGGATGCTCAATGAATCCACAAAATAAATGATACTATTTTTTTTTTTTTTAGATAAGCGTACTAAAAGTTTTAAAATTTGTCATGAAATATAATTAAGTAAAATTTTCAAAAAATGTAATTAAATTTTAAAATTGATCACGAAAATATAATCGAATTATAAAATTTTCAAAAAGTACAATAAATGGAAGGACATGATTAAAGTCAATTCAACAATTAGGACTGAATTTTTTTAAAAAATTTTAGGTTTAATTATACTTTCTGAAAGTTTTGAGACTTAATGGTACATTCATAATAAATTTTAAGACTTTCAATATACTTATCTTATTTTTTTTTCTCAAAGTAGAAAAAAATAGACTAGCCGATGAAAAATGGTCAAGGCAATGTTAATCTTTCATTGTCCCTAAGTATAAAGAGGACCATCCATATATAGAACTCCCTTGACCTCCATTATCATTGATTCTCATGTTTACCTCACATCTAATAAAGGGATGTGTTTAGTACAAGTGGAAAAATCATATTCGTGTTTATGCTTGACAAATCCAAATTCTCCCTCCAGTGCTTGCTTTGTCCGAGTTGTTTTCCTATTCGGTTTTTCCCCCTCTTTTGGCCCTTTTTATGGCAAGTAATCCTTGTGAATTATGACAAAAACCAAGTAAAGGAAAATCTACATACCCAAAGAGAAAGTTCAACGAACAATTTACCTACGACTCAGCAACTAAAATCCAACCCCTTGTCAATTGTCAATCGCACAGAGAGGCAGACGTCAACCACCGCCAGGAAGCATGGGGACCCAGATGGTAGAAAAAAGAGCAGAATAAGAAAGAGCCAGCCAGGTTTTCCCTTGTCATCCTTGCCAAAAAAGCCCTGGGACTTTCTAAACCGGCGAGGTACACCTGTGCTACAGAAGGATTTCCAGTTCAAGGTTGTCCGTGGATAACAAGGGCCTATGTAGAGTTTGGCTGGCTTCTGGAGAATAGAAAAGGCCAGACATAGTCTCTTTAGAGTGGTGTCCGAAGCTTTCCTTGTTGAAATTGTCTTCGCTCTTGATAAGGTGAGCTCATTCTCATTCTTTTTCTCGTTTTTCATGTTACGCCGTTGCCCGTTTGAATTCTCAGTCTTCTCTACAGAAAAAGGGCTGCTATTGTTTGTTGAAAAACCCAACCTTTTTCCTTTTCATCCCACTAAAAGCTTCTTCCTTTAAGGTGGTGGGATATCTTTATGCAATATTCTGGGTTTGCTCCTTCGCTTCTCTTTCTTTCCTTGTTCTCGGGTTGATATTTTGTCATGTCAGTAGAACTTTCGATCATCTGTATGAGTTGTGAATGCACTCGAGGCTTGAACTGGAAATCAATAGTTTCGCTTTCTTTTTGATTTCTCGGAAATGCTGAATTATGAAATTTCTAGGACCTTTTAGTTGTCACCTTCATCAATTTGTGTTGCTTCATGGGTTGGTGGGTCGATCTCCAGTTCTTAGTGAGAATTTTGTGTGACCTGTATGAAAAAGTTTTAGCCTTTGGGTCGATTATGGGTGGGTTTTGCATGATCTGCTGAATCGACAAATGGAAAATCTCGAGCTTTGGAATTTTTGCTAGGATTTTTTCTTCTCATTTGGCAAGTGGGCTTCTTAGTTATCTGCACAGGACCTTATTTGCTAAATCACTCAAAAACCTTGGTGGGTTTTGCAGTGGCACAAACATGGTGGAAGAGAAGTCCACGATTGCAAAAGATGTCACTGAAGTAAGCTATTTGCATCGCTCATCTCACTAATTCTCCGTAGTCTTAATACTGTGATTGTGCGCTTATGTTACATGCACGTTCATCTTTTTATTGTATGCAGTTAATTGGTAAGACACCTATGGTGTACCTCAACCATGTCACTGACCGTTGTGTTGCCCGAATTGCTGTCAAGCTAGAAATGATGGAGCCATGCTCCAGTGTCAAAGACAGGTACAGGAAGATTTCATTTCGACAAAAAAAAAAAAAAAAAAAATTCCCCTCCATGCTGAACTGCTAATGGCTGTGCCTTTATATCTTATTCGTACCTTGATTCACTGTGCCAACCTGGATGTTCTTTTCTTAGACAACAAGATCAGTTAGTCTTGTTGGAGTTCCATACTTTGGTTGACTCAACTCCTTGCCAAAATCTACTGTCAAGTAAAACTATCGACTACAGTTATCATGTGTGAAAATGGTCCACAAAATTCCAAGTCCTTTAAGAAACATTTAGTTTGCTTGGGCAAAGCCTTATAGGCTTATAGTTGAAGGCCGCTAGAATAAAAGAGTAAGAAATGGTTATTTCCTTCCCTCCCATTTTCTTTGCCATCCACAATTCTCTCTTTATTTGCTCACAAATCCACATCCCCTTTCTCTCTCTTGCACGCATGTACATGCACCAATTCTAGCGAACAACAACAGATAAGTTAGAAACTTGAAATATATTTTTTTGACTTGAAATTTATTTCTTATCTCATCATTATCTACAACCTCTAGATATGTGGATTACTTCATATTCTGAGTCTAATATGGACTTGTTTGCCTGCAGGATTGGGTACAGTATGATTGCAGATGCAGAGGAGAAGGGCCTTATCCAGCCAGGGGAGGTTAGTTACTGAAACCTCTCTTTCCAGGTTCACAATAATAATAATGATGGAAAAACTAGCTCATGCGTCTTAGACTCTTGATATAGTTCCTGAAGACTGGGAACATCTTTCTCCAATTGAAAGTGATTATAACTAAATTAGATCGTTGGCAATCTCTCTCTCTCACTCTATACTAATTACATGACTTCTGAAAGGCTTACACAGGCCTTAGGTATCGCAAGGCCTGTTAAAACAAGTCGAGGTTATGTAATCTCATTTTGTAGGTTCTAGATTGATATATGCAGATGTAGAAATCTAACCAGAATTGTTCCTTGCTTGACTTGATGAAGAGTGTTTTGATTGAGCCAACAAGCGGAAATACTGGGATTGGTCTGGCATTTATGGCAGCTGCAAAGGGTTACAAACTTATAATAACAATGCCTGCTTCAATGAGTCTTGAAAGAAGAACTATCCTCCGTGCATTTGGAGCTGAGCTAGTCCTGACTGATCCAGCCAAAGGCATGAAAGGTGCCGTTCAGAAGGCGGAGGAGATAGCATCGAAGACTCCAAATGCTTACATTCTTCAGCAGTTTGAAAACCCTGCCAATCCCAAGGTTTTTTTTTTTTTTTTTTTAATCTTTTTTGTTCATAAGATTGATGCTTGCAGGTTAAAGAAGTTCATTGATATTACTGATCAAAGAAAAAATGAGTTCATTGATCTTCTCTCTGTTGTTAGATTCATTATGAGACCACCGGACCAGAAATATGGAAAAGCTCAGGTGGGAAAATCGATGCCTTTGTTTCTGGAATTGGAACTGGGGGTACAATAACGGGAGCAGGAAAGTATCTCAAGGAACAAAACCCCAATATCAAGGTTAGATAATCTTTATAATATTTGGAAAGAAGTTTTTCTTTTCCAATTTTCCCATTTCTCATATCAGGTGCACACCTCTGTTTTTGTCTTTAGCTATACGGGATAGAACCAGTGGAGAGTGCAGTTTTGTCTGGAGGGAAACCTGGTAAGTTCTGATTTCACATCATTGACATTCTTAATCTAATAATCTGTTAGGCTAGTTAGTTCTTGCTTTATTCCCTACTTTCCGCAAGTGGTGCAGTTACCATCACTATGATGGCCCTTTAAATAATGAATAGCTTTGTGTTTCCTTTTATTGTTCTATTTTGCATTGTTTATATTATTTTTGCAATAGGGGACACTGCTTTTTCAGCTTCTAATGCCATCAATTGTATTATTTTCTTGCTGTTATAAGCATGCTATGTGCCAAAAGTCTCCTCAGAAGAAATGTCTCTTTTGAAGACTATCTTGTGCAATCCTCAATTTGACTATGAATTTCATGCCCATAATTCCCAGGCCCTCATAAGATTCAAGGTATTGGTGCTGGTTTCATCCCTGGAGTTTTGGATGTGGATTTAATTGATGAAGTAATCCAGGTAAGAATTTGTGCAACAAATCATAATTTGTTTCCTTTCCCCTAAAGATAGGAAAACAGTTCATATACTTCCATTTGTCGAAGGATGGAAGAGCTAAATGACATAAAGAAGGATAATGCTGGTTTAAGGAAGAATGGGTTTGTAAGCAATGAGCTTTTGAAGTTACAAGGACTTAGGTTTAATAGGAAATTGCAAGGCAGCTTTGAATAACAGGTGGAAAAGTAAAACAAGAAAAACCAGGCACTTCCCCATTCTCCACATGGCTTCACAATTATTTATATGGTCATTGATGATTCATCTGTACTTTGACAGTCTATTGGGCTAAAATCCAAAATTGCTTCCTTTTATGAGTGCTTAGACATGGACTTTGTAGTCTTTGTACTACATCTGGATAATGAAAGCATGACACCTGAAAGGTATTCACAAATAATTGAGTATGATGAAAGTATACTCCAAAAGGTTATGCATGTTATTTGTCAGGTGCTGATGGGAGCAATCCTTTTATAGTTGGATGGGAAGTCTGTACTTTTTGCCATCTAGTCTTGATCATCATTCTCTGAGCTTATACATTCCTGAGTAAATTTTAATGTCATATCACTTTCCAGATATCTAGTGATGAAGCTATTGAAACTGCAAAGCAGCTCGCATTGAAGGAAGGCTTGCTGGTAATCTGTGTTCAAGTTTTGTGCTTTCCTGTTGTGCAAATATTGTGATCCATTAGGAATGTCAGCCACTTGCTAGCTCTAATGGCCAAAAGAAAATAAGAAAAAAGAGTAAAAAGCTACTGCTAGCTCTTATAGTAAATCGTCTGGATACACTGTGCAGGTAGGAATATCATCCGGAGCAGCAGCAGCTGCAGCAATTAAGATAGCAAAAAGGCCAGAAAATGCTGGGAAACTAATTGTTGTAAGTGCTCCTTTCACCAAATTTATACTGTAGGCTTTTACTAATGATTCTTCGTTTCCTGGATTGACAATTCGGGTATCTCTCTAAATTTGCACTGTGTAAACTTTATCAGGTGGTCTTCCCCAGCTTTGGAGAACGTTACTTGTCATCTGTGCTATTTGAGTCCGTCAAGCGAGAGGCTGAGAATATGGTTTTTGAGCCCTGAGAGGGGGGCAGTTCCGGTCCATAGAAGCGCATGTGTTTTGTGCTGTTCTTCTGAAACATGGCGTAGAGTTTAGTCATCAATCATCGTTGTCTGGTGTCGATATTTTGTGTGTTGATGTGTTTCCATGAATAAGTGTTTGTGTTAGAAACGCTTGTTTCTACGTGATTGTGTCATTGTAAGCTGTTGAAGCTGGCTGCGGAACTGGATATCTATGCTCTGTGACAGGATTAAATTGCGTCTAATTTCAAGTTTAGAGCATATTTGAGGAGGGCAAGAAAAGAGTTTCTTATATACTTTTCCATCATTCTTCTTTTCATATTCTTGGGAATAAAACATAAATCGAGTAATTCGGAACAATTTTCAAGCAAAATACCATTTCGTGTGCTTGGAATTCCTTAATTTAGCTAAATTATGTCCATTCTCAATCATTTATATCAAATTACGACATATGCACCCAGTTTTGTCGTTTTTGGATTTCCTGTAATGTCCTTACTAGATAATTTCCTCCTACCATAAAATGCTTTGCAAATTCTCAAGAGCTGTTATATACACTTAAAACATTTTGCCCAAAACCCTTGGGCACTACCAAAGAATGTCAAGTATTCATACATGACCCAATAAAACTCTATCACCAATCATAGTAATTATGGGTTCAATATTTTGCGCAAGACGAGGAATAACAATTATAGATTTGATTAGGAACGGGGAGGGGCTGCGTGAATTCAGGCCCCTCGCCACAAATTATGATGTAGGCTGATGCACCTCCCAAGTGGAATGGAGGCTGATGAATGTAGGCCATGAGCCTTCTTGATAGCCCATTGACGCCATTCAGGTAAGTGATTTGATAGTGCCGTCACCTTCACTTTTGCCCATTTTTTTCTTTTTTGGTCGAGAAAAGGCCACTTCATTTAACTAACATCACGAAAGAGGCAAATGATATGAGTTTCCGAGCATAAAAAGGTCCCATGAAAGCTGAATTGGTTAAGATAATTTGTTAAGAATGGCCTTCTTAAGTTGGGCTTTTACAATTCAATCTGCAACTTGATTTGCATTTCTCGGACAATGAGTCATTACACTACAGTTACCTCTTGTTCTAGGTGTATTTCCAATATGGGACTATCATTGTGCCACTCTCTCCCTCCCTCCCTCTCTGTAATTAATATTCTTTTAATTTTGTCCAAATCATCATACCCACAAGCACATTGGGGGAAGTGGCGGTGTATGTATTTGTGCCTTCCCCCTTCCTTCTTCATCTCCTTTTAATGTGCTTGAATGAATATGCTTTTCAACCCGCAACAGCAATTCGCTATTCATGCCTGTGCTTGACACGGTCCCATTACACTGAAGTTATGCTTGTCGTTCCTTAGCCAATTATGCGTTAAATGCCTACTTGCAAGCTGCTTCTGCTGCGAATCAACTTATCCAATCTTATTCAACAATCTTTCGTTGACATCATCTGAAGTGAAAGCTGCATAAACCTCGTCCCTCCAGTGTTCTCATGGGCTAATCATCTACAAGAAGCCTCTGATATAATCTGTCAAGAAGTTGAGCGTCTTGTGAGCTTCCATTGTGGCTTGTTATAAGACCCAGCACACAAGATGAAGGACGAATAGAGTTATGCCAAAAAGGATGGACAGCATAACAATGGAAAAAAGAGTGAGAAATCTGCATTAAGAGACAAGTTTGAGTCAGAGAAAACGAAAAGTGATGCATGAATTATTCTTCCAACCTAACTATTGATTTCTGTCATTACCCTGCTTCTCATCCTGATAAACTAGCCAACTGTGACTACAAAAGATTTGTCCACGATCTCGCTTTTGTTAATCTTCCATGGACTTTAACCTCATGCGAATACCATCTGATCTTCAAGCTGTCAGGTTTGGCCTTGGCTTGAAGGGCAAATCTTGGATACGGCTCGAGATTTGTTCATATTTACTATGGTAGTAGAAGTCCCCTGCTTTTACTCTGACCATTGATTTGTCGTCAATTCATCAATGATGCTGTGTGCATTTCTGCCTTTTTCTTAGGTTACCCCACGGACATTATGGCAGCTGCATAGGTTCCTTGTCATAAATATTTAGCTTGTTTTAACAAGTTGAAGACTTGGAGTGTTTTGCAACTCTTTTCCTTCTTTTGCCCTGTTCATTGAAAAATGCCATCGGGTGTTTTGAAGCCTATCATTAGTTCCTCCAGGTCTTAAATATTCCATTGATTCATAAACTTCCTCTTATGTAAGTCTCAGATGTCCCAGCCTGTGAATGGAACTACTCAAGGATTCTCAATTTGTTGGATCATCTGTTTGGGCAGTAAAAACATGATCTGTTCTGCACATTGGAGATCAGACAAGATTCCCTTTAATTCTAAAAACTTTAAGCATTATTTATCTATCGGTGCCATCATAGCAGATGTACAATCCTATGCAGCTTGAAAGACCAAACTGAAATGCTGAAAATTTATTGCTCAATTCAGGTTGTCGAGGTCTTAAAAAGTTATTTTGCTTCCAGTTCAAGAAGAATATGGAAGTCGAGGAGCAGATTCATTGAATCTCATCCTTCTTAAGCTCTTTGCTACTTCACATGGTCGTGCAATACTAAATTATGGTGTTGCTGCTCGGCTTGTACTCCTTGATGCGTCACTGATATTTTTGGGACTATGAATTGGTAGGAGCTGTGCAAACACAGGCCCCCTCTACCCCAACTAAACGCAAAGGCTCTGTCCCTTGAGCAGACCTTGGATAAGCTCTCTCGCTCCATCGGACCTCTGGCTAAAGCGCCTTTCCAAAGTGCAATGGAGGTTGCTGGCCTAGGCCATGGGCCTTCTTGGTCGCTCATCAATCCCATCCAGATGTGAGTATGTCTTGAAGGTTGCAGTTGGTCCCTTTTAACTGGACTTCTGTTTTCTCTGTCATTTCAGATCCAATATGGGATGATGGGGATCTTTGTGGTAACAGGTTATGTATTTCTTCTGTAGTTATTTGTTCTGAATTTCGGTATCATGATTATGACAACAAAGAAAGGAACAAATCAGTGTTCCCCTCGACACTTGTATCACTGATCCATCATACTTGGGTAAGAATACAGAATATGGCTAGGAAGAAAATGTGGGGCAAGTAACAGGAATACTGTATGGCGAATTGGTGAGGGTTTTTTCTTTTTTCTTTTCAGTGGTTTCTTTTCACTCAAGGATTTGGTTCTATCTCCATTTTTAAGAAGCTCCTTACCTGGAAAATAGAAATCTGCCTTCATTTCTAATAATGGATAACAACTGAATCTTTTGGAGTTGGTTTCTGCAACTTCGGCAAGTGGAATAACTTTCTACCAACATCAGAGAATCAAAATGTGTCGAAAACTAAATCCCGGAGATACATCTCAATAAACGCACAAATTAAAACATAAGCTAGCTTTTTTGTGACTTATCTGCTCAGTATACAATTCTGCACTCTCCAAAGAGATGTATAAGTGTTTGGCTCAATATTTGTAGGGGCCATGCGAATGCAGGCCCCCGCTACCACAAATTACAACGTAGGCTCTGCTATGATGAGCAGACCTTAGGCCATTGCACCTCCCGTGTGCAATGGAGGCCGATGACCTAGGCCATGGATCTTCTTGATCGTCCATCGACCCCATCCAGGTAAGTGATTTGACAGTTGGTGCATACCTTAGTCTTTGTTCAGGGACCTCATCAGTTGATTTTTGGTTGTTCTTCCACGTGGGACATAATCAGTCTCAAGAGTGATTAAGTAGCCCCTCCCTACTTTATTCTGATGATAAATTTGCTTCAGGCGCCAGCCATGGTGGCTTCAGAATTCATTATGAAGAACTCTTTCTTATCTCCCTCACCTCCTCCAATATGGAATTGGCATCTTTTGAAGCTTTATGATTGATTCTTTGGAACGTCACTGTTCCATTGATTGATGATATCTAGTCATTTACACCTTAAGATTTCTGTTCTGTGTCAATGTCGCTGTACCCATTGATGGGCTAACCATTTCAAGATTTAGCAGGCGGTATCATTGACATCTTGAAATGGTAGGCGAGTTCACATGGCCATTTGCGATTGGCCTCTTCTCTTATCGACTTCTTACAGTCAGTATGCATTTCCATAGAACACCAACTTGTGGATGAAACTGCCCTAAAAAAGATGGAATCAAGAGCTATGCAGTAACATCATGTAAAGAAACTGGAGATGCTAAGAGATATCTGTTATAGGCTAAGTAGACAGGAAACAACATTTTTTTCAATCATTTTTAGCTGTTTCTATGTACATTTTTCCTGGTTCAGGGACGAAAGACCCATATGGATGTGGCAAAAGCCTTGTTGCACCTACTTAACATTCTCAGCTCATAGGCCTTCTGAGTTTGGGCAAAAGAATATAATCTGACCCAGCTGTCAATTGTAGATATCTGCATTAATACATGTCACCTGTTGCGACTTTAGAACAGTAAATCTGATGATGCCAAGATGGTAAGTTCAAACGGAAGGAAACGAGAGAGAGAAGGAATATGAATAATGGTACCGATAAATGCAGATTGGAGGACCTCCTTATGAAGGCTGGTAGTACAATCCGCACTAAAACTGAGAGCTCCTTGCTTGGGAAGCATTTCGGCATTAATAAAACTTGCAATGAAATGTTTTCTAGATTGTTTGTTTAACTTCATCGACTAATTTTCATTTGTTAGAATATATCACTATACATACATTCTCTCTGGCACTTCACCATGACAAGTTGGAGTGAATTCTTGGCCATGGCCTAAAGTTGGCACAACATCACCATCTGTTATGGCTGACCACATGAAAGAGCTCCTGCTGGAAATCATTGCAGAAGTTTCTACTCTTTGCTATCAGAATCATATGACATGTTCTGCTTATATTTAAAATTACATAAATTGAAGTTCAAATTTCATATAGTAGCATGAGCATGCAATCTAGATTTTTCAGTCAGCATGAGTCATTTCATCCATTTAGGTCTTCACCAGGCCTTGCTACGAAAATAACCTAACATAAGCTTCTGAAAATTGGTTTTTTTCAAAAAATTTAGCTCAAATTGGTAAGGGCCACACGAACGCAGGGCTCCGCTGCTGAAAATAATGACACAGGGCTCCGCCGCCACAATAAGCAGTCCTAAGGCTGATGCACCACTGAAGTGCAATGGAGGTCGTTGACCTGGGCCATGGCATTCTTGATTAACCTACGATCTCGTCTTGGACTATGTGAGCAAGCGACTGCTCATGGCGCCTCCTCCTTTATATACTCTCAGGCCTCTCTCTTCACATTCAATTCAATGTGGCACTTCTTACCATATGTAGTTAAAAGTTTCAGCTCGTAGCTTGCTGCACGGGAAAAAATAGTGATATTTGACCTTACATACGGTGCATAATCAATTGTTTAGTGACTTATCCTTAATTGTGAGCAGGGAGTACCTTGTGTTTTTTCCTTTTTGGCTAAGTAAAAAAGCAATTTTATTCAACTAATAAACTGCACAAGTATCATATAGCTTTTAGTTTTTCTTGTAATATTAATTTGCCAGCTTTGACAAACTGCAAGATGCAAGGGACTAGAAGCTTTATAATATAAGGTCATATCATCAAGAATCATATAGTCTTCTCCTCCTTTTTTTTTCTGTTTAAGCATCGAACTGGATCTAACATGCTGGGAACAAGTTGGGGTGTAGCATTTGACCAAAGACTTACATGTTATTGAATATTGAAACCTGATATTTTGCAATCTCCATTTCATAAATCCTATTCGCAAATGCAAGTTTGTCTGCTTAACTTTGAAAGCTGCTTCTCTATTATGTCTGTCTTTCACAGGCTTGAGTATACCTCTTAACATCACCTGCCCATGAAAAGAACTAGAGAGATTTTGGCAGTGATTGTCGCTGCCAGAAACTTAGCAATGGCGAACATGTTACACATGCCAAGAGATACAAGTCTATAGCAGTCTCATTGCAGTGAGCCACAGATTTCAAACTGTATGCTTCATAATGGATGCCATAGTTTGAGCTTCAGACATGTTATGAGATGAAATCTACACGGGAGTTTCTTCATTATACTGAGCACAAGTATGAGGGCCTTGTTGCATAAGGAGGGAAGAATCAGTTTTCTGAATTTCTACAGCCAGAGAAACCGACCAACTATGTTCGCCATGATCAATGGGGTAATTAGCTGCTTTAATTTTTTGCTGAATTCAGGACTACTCAGCAAAGATAAAGAGGAATCGATGGCCCTCTCATCAAAATTCCATATTGTGGAAAATTCTACAATCTGACAGAGATGGTAACAGTTACAATCTGCAGTTTGCCAAATGGCATTTGTCCATGATGTAGAAATGAAAGGAATGTGAATAATGATGTGGTTCAAAATTCAGATCATATGGATGTTCATATTCAGCCGATTCATATGAAAGCGAACAGATCTGCTGCAAGAGATTACCTCCAATGCCAGTTAATGGAATACATTCCTGCATTAACACTGACATCTAATTCAATCTTCTCAAGATTGTTTCTGCAACTTCATCAAGCTCTACATCTTCAGGCACTACTTTTAGATGCACAAGTCAAATTAACTTCCCAACCAAGTTATACTACATCGGTGATGTAGCATGTGATCGCAGCCCATCATAAGCCAACTGCATGAGAGATTCTCTTAACCGCATTTTCTCAATATTGTGGTGAATGGGGCCAATGGTTGTTATTTGAACTACACTCAGCTCAACTACAGATGTTGCGGAGTCAAAAAGTTGTTGCAACAGGTCACTAATGTATCAATATTCCCGACATATTTTCCATCCATCAGCGCCAAGATCACCTTCACAAACAATTTTGAGCTCATTTTTGTGTCGGCCGCGGGAACACAGGCCCCCACTACCACAAATTATGACTTAGGTTCCGCTACAATGAGCAGGCCTTAGGCCGACTCATCCCCTGGTGGGCAATGGAGGCAGTCAACCTTGGCCATGGGCCATCTTGATCACCCATCGACCTCGTCCAGGTAAGTGATTTGGTTCGACCCAAAAAAAAAAGGTAAGTGATTTGACAGTTGGCATGTGCTTCAGTTTTGGCAGGGACTTCCTCTATTTCATCATTGTTAGTTCTTCTATGTGGCACTAAAGCCAGACTCAAATGCTTCAGTAAAATTTAGGAAGATGATCTCTACTTCCGATTCTCCTGGCATGTGTTTATTCATGATTTGGTACGGGAAAAGATGTTGAAGGTGCTGTTTATGCAATACGAATCCAAATGAATACTTCTATTTCAATATGAACTTCAACCATCAAAGTCTTGCTAAAAATTCTCTGTTGTTCTGCTTCACCTCAGTATTCCATTTCGTTGCTTTGAACAATAACACTCAGCCACAAAAGGTATTGTTTTTTACACGAGTTGGATTCTATGTTATAGCTTTATACGCAAAATGTCCAACTCTAGTAACAGTTTACGATGAGTATGCTGATGTTTTCACTCGCTGCAAGCTGTGCAGAAAACCACCGAAGTACCAAATGAAGGTAATCCTTCGAGGCATAAGATACTTGATGGATCTACAGCTGAAGAGTTCTGCTAACGACAATCCCGCGTTTGCCTACTAAACTCTTAGCAGAGATACAAGAGAAAGCAATGATTTTGTTGAAGATGAGATATCCACATGCTTCTCGAGTTGGCCCTTCTAACACAGTCATAGCCATATCTTGTATAAAACCTCCCCCAAACAATAAGGGCGAGCAGGGGCGGTTTTAGTTATTCAGAAGCCGAAACTAAATTAAACAGAACCCAAACAGTCTGCAAAAGAGAAGGCGAAACCAAACCGGACCCAAACAGTCTGGAAAAGAGAAGGTGGAACCAAACAGTCTGAACTGGACTGGATTGTATCTATTGATCCGAAATTATAGCATATAAATTCGCCGATTCATCTACCAATTCCAATTTCTTCTCAGAGCACGATGTACATTAAATTAAGCCATAACATGACTGTACTTTTGCTACTACGGATTTGTAAGGGCCGCGCGAACGCAGGCCCCCGCTGCCACAAATTATGATGTAGGCTCAACCAACTTGGGCTGACCTTAGGCGGGCGCCCCTCCGAGAGTGCAATGGAGGTCGCCAACCTAGGCCATGGGCCTTCTTGATCGCCCATCGACCCCGTCCAGGTAAGTATGTTGCAACGGGGTGTGAGGCCGCTTCTTATTCTCTCTCTTCCTTCTCTCTCTTTGCTATCTTTTTGATGTGGGACTTCCTAGTTTACTGCTACTTAGGTGCTTACCATTTTGCATATTAGAATATTTACTTCACCAACGGCAGGCTAGCAAACACCGAACATACACATTTGGCACAAGATTCAAAAAGTGCAGTATAATCTTCACTGAAGTCACAAATTACAGTTACCCAAGAAAAAATTCGAGCCGTTCCTGCTGAGTCTCTTGTTTTCAGGTATTTCATCGGCAATCTATTCAACTCTTCTTCTGATCCGTTTTTTGTCAGGGGCATAACCCATTTCATCATTGTATTTCTTCCACATGGGACTCAAGTCAGAAAGCTTGTCTCGAACTTAAGAATATGATCTGATCTCTCACTCCTAGCATACATTTATCCAAAACTAGGAACCACAGAAGATTTTAGCTGCGCTATTTATGGAAATGAGAAACCATATAGATGCATCGCACTAGAGGAAGTAATCCGTTTCAAGAACTGGCTATGGTCATTTACTTGGCAGTGAGTCTACGCGGAATTGGTGTGCATCGCAAGTTGGTATTCCGAATTATCGGCACTGCTGCTAAGAAACTGATACACTCACCCATTCAGCCATTTTCAGATTTTGCTTTGTTGTGCAGTGAAGCTTAAAAGGCTCTGTCAAAATTTAAATTTCACTGCTCGGGCATGCTTTTCCAGTGCTGCAAGCAAGTTAAGCAGACCAACGCACCTCCGCCTCCCGAGCCTCTTGGCCAGGACCAGTCAAAAAGGCAATGAACATCACAAGTCACTCACTGATGCAATCCTTTACAGGCATATATGACAAATGCTACCTTTGGACTATGAATTGATAGGGGCCGCGCGAACGCAGGCCCCCGCTAACACAAATTATGACGTAGGCTCAACCAACTTGGGCTGACCTTAGGCGGGCGCCCCTCCGAGAGTGCAATGGAGGTCACCAACCTAGGCCATGGGCCTTCTTGACCGCCCATCGACCCCGTCCAGGTAAGTATGTTGCAATTGGGTGTGAGGCTGCTTCTAATTCTCTCTCTTCCTTCTCTCTCTTCACTATCTTTTCGATGTGGGACTTCCTATTTTGCTGCTACTTAGGTGCTTACCATATTGCATATTAAAATATTATGTCATCACTGGCAGGCTAGCAAACACCGAATTTACATGTTTGGCACAAGATTCAAAAAGAGCAGTGTAATCTTTGTGAAGTCACAACCTACATTTACCCTAGGATGTTTGCTCTGATCCGCTATGAATTCGAGCCGTTGCTGTTGAGTCTCTTGTTTACAGGTCTTTCATCGGCAATCTATTCAACCCTTCTTCTGATCCATATTTTGTTATGGGCATAATCCATAATTACAATCTGCAATCACTCTTTTCTCTAGGGTCTTAACTCATTTCATCATTGTATTTCTTCCACATGGGAAAAGCTTGTCTCGAACTTGAGTTCAAGAATATGATCTGATCTCTCACTCCTAGCATACATTTATCCAAAATTCGGAACCACAGAAGATGTTAGTGGTGCTGTTTATGAAATAATTAACCGAATAGATGCATCGCATTAGAGGAAGTAATCCCTTTCAAGAACTGGCTATGGTCATTTACTAGGCAGTGAGACTAGGCGGAATTGGTGTGGCATCGCAAGTTGGTATTCCGAATTATCAGCACTGCTGATAAGAAACTGATGCACTCACTCATTCAGCCATTTTAGATTTTGCTTTGTTGTGCAGTGAAGCTTAAAAGGCTCTGTCAAAATTAAAAATTTCACTGCTCGGTCATGCTTTTCTAGTGCTACAAGCAAGTTAAGCAGACCAATGCACCTCCGCCTCCCGAGCCTCTCGGCCAGGACCAGTCAAAAAGGCGATGAACATCACAAGTCACTCACTGATGCAATCCTTCATAGGCATATAATGGGAGCTATCTTCGGACTATGAACTGGTAGGGGCCGCGCGAACGCAGGCCCCCGCTGCCACAAATTATGACGTAGGCTCAACCAACTTGGGCTGACCTTAGGCGGGCGCCCCTCCAAGAGTGCAATGGAGGTCGCCAACCTAGGCCATGGGCCTTCTTGACCGCCCATCGACCCCGTCCAGGTAAGTATGTTGCAATGTGTTGTCAGGCTGCATCTTATTCTCTGTCTTTCTTATCTCTCTTCACCGTTATGACAATGTGGGACTCTCTTACATATTGATCATAAGCGTGTCTGAACAAGAAAACTCAGATGCACCTTGTTCTTGAATTCTTGAAGCCTCTTGAAGCCTTCCTCAATTTAAGACAGTAGTTGGTTTCGACAATCGAATTGCACCGGCTTTCTCATGTTTGGATTTAGAAATCAAATATCCCTGCTTTTTTGCTGTGGAAATGAAAAGGAATGCTAGCATCAGATAAGAGTTGGCACGGTCTTCACAGTCAGCATCAAAGCAGCAACCGAAAACTTAAACCCAGGTTGCATTATAGTGAATACAATCGGTCCAATGTTCAAAGTCGTGACTAGTAAGCAATAACCAATTGATGTTAATATAAATGCAGGTGAACCCCTTCTAAAAACCCAAAATGATTGTCCTAGAAAGAGTAGCCACTTCAAATGCAAAATCAAACTAAAAACCATAGTTCTAGTTCATACAAACTGTATGCCCCAGATACTTCGCATAGCCTTACAGGACGACCAAAGAAAAAGTCTACAGCAGGTATCAGTTTTGGTACAGTTACCGTTCCATATTTTTTCAGTCCGTAAGCTTCCCGTGGTGTTCATCATTTTGAGTGCTCAAAATACGATAAAGATTAACTCTGCAGTACATTCGTTTTCCCTGTGGACTTCTGTGTCTACAGCTAGGGAAATTTACCAATGACAATCCCACCATGGTTTGCATATCTTGCTCCACAACTTCATCGGGCTCCAAGTCCTCAGGTGTTACCGTCTGTCGCAAAAATTGGAGCAACTTCTCAACCAGAACATAATATTTGCAAAAGATTACAATTTTCCACGACCCAACTGCATGTAGAGTTTCCCTGAAGAAACAACTATGGCTTGATATTGATACGATTCAAGGCAATTGCGGTCACTTTACACAATGCTTGTTACTACAACTTCGGTAAGCGGAAGAGCTTTCTACTGGGACTCAGTAGAGTAGCAACATCAGAAAGCACAAATTTTGGTTTGCTAGAATAGATCGCTATCGGTACACCTCTCTTGCACTTTGACATGAAAAGTTGGAGAGAATTCTTGGCCAGGGCCTAAAATTGGCGTGACATCATTGTCTATCATGGCCGACCATGTGAAAGCGCTTCTGCTGAAAATCATTGCAGCAGTTTCGAGTCTTTGCTATGGGAATCATATCACGCTTTCTGTTTATAGTGAAAAGAACATGAATTGAAGTTCAAATTTCATATAGGAGCATGAGCAAGCAATCTAGATTTTTTCTGTCAGCATGACTCATTTCATCCATTTAGGTCTTCACCAGGCCTTGTAACGAAAATCACCTGGCATGTGCTAATGAAAATTGGTTTTGTACAACCATTTTGATCTTGGATTGGTAAGGGCCACACGAATGCGGGGCCCCGCTGCCAAAAGGTAGGACGTAGGCACTGCTACAACGAGCAGTCCTAAGGCCAACGCACCACCAAAGTGGAATGGAGGACTTTGACCTTGGCCATGGGCATTTTTGATCACCCAACGACCCCATCCCGGTTTGTTGGTCAGTGACTGTACACGGCGCTTCCTTTTACATAATCTCAGGCCTCTCTCTCTTCACATTCCATTCGATGTGGCACTTCTTATCATATTCGGTAAAAGATTCCACTCATAGCTAGCTGCACTGAAAAAACCCGATCTGTGACCTTATATACGGTCTTAATTGCTTAGTGTCTTATCCTTAGTTGTGGACATGGAGTACATTGTGTTTTTTTCCCTTTAGGCTAAGTAAGCAAGCAACAATTATTCAACTAATAAACATTTAACAATACTGAAAAACCACCCCTGCAAATTTCAAATAGCTTTTAGTTTTACTTGTCCTATAAATTTGCCAGTTTTGAGAAACTGCAAGGACTAGAAGCTTTATGATACAAGGTCATATCATAAAAATTAATAGTCATTTTTTTAAGCGTCAAATCGGATTAAAATGGTGGGAACAAGTTGGTGAGCAGCAATCCATTGAAAATTGAAACCAGATACTTTGCAATGTCCATTGCATGAATCCTATGCGCAAATGCAGGTTTGTCTGCTTAACTTACAGAGCTGCTTCTCTAATATGCCATCACCTTTCACAGAGTCGAGTATGCCTCTTGACATCACCTGCGCATGAAAAGAAGAAACTAAGGAGAGATTTTGGGAGTAATTGTTGCTGCCTGAAACTTAGCAATGTCAAATGTATTACACATGTTTAAGAGATACAAGTCCATAACAGTCTCATAGCAAGGATCCTTAATAACTTCTTCCAAGCTGTATGCTTCATCATGGATTATATAGTTTGAGCTTCAAGCATGCTGATTAAGAGATTGAAATCTACACTAGAGTTACTTCACGATACTGAGCACAAAAATGAGGGCCTTGTTTCCTAACGAGTGAAGAATCATTCTCTGTGAAAATCTACATTCAGAGAAATCGACCAATAATGTTCACCCGGATCAATGATGTAATTAACCAATCTAATTTTGTCTGCTGAATTCAGGACTACTCATATGACCTAGAGAAATCAATGACCCTCTCACAGACGTTCCATATTGGGTAAAATTCAACAATTCGACAAAGATGGTAACTGTTGCAGTCTGCCATTTGCCAAATGGTATTTGCCCGTAGAAACAAAAGGAAGGTGAATAATAATGTGGTTCAAAATGCGGATCATATGGCCTTTTATCTTCGCCTGAGTCATATGAAAGCCAATAGATCTGCTGTGAGAGACTTGCTCCATTGCCAATTAATGGAACGTATTCCTGCATTAAAACTGACTCATCATTCAATCTTCTCGAGATTGCTTCAGCAACTTCAACCTCCACAACTTCAGGCACTACTGGCAGATGCATAAGTTGAATTAACTTTTCAACCAAAGCATACTATAACGGAGTCAATATGGCATGAGACCACAGCCCATCACAAGCCAACTGCATGAGAGATTTTAGTTAGCACAACAGCTCAAGCGTATCAAAATTCTCTTGCCGTCCATCAGCTTACAGGTGCATCAACATTTTGAGCTCACATTTGTGGGGCCCTTGCTATCACATACTATGACGTAGGCTCCACTACAATGAGCAAACTTTAGGCCAACACACTGTCCGGTGTGCAATGGAGACCGTCGACCTAGGCCATGGGTCATCTTGATCACCCATCGACCCCATCCAGGTATGTGATATGACAGTTGGCATCCACTTCAGCTTTGGCAGGGACTTCCGGCATTCTACCCATGTCAGTTTTTCTACGTGGGACTAAAGCCAGACTCAAAATGCTTCTGTTTAATTTAGGAAGATGTTATCTTACTTTGGATTCTCCATACATGTGTTTATTCATGATTTGGCACCGGAAAAGATGTCGGAGGCTTTGTTTATGAAATATGAATCAAATGAGTACTTCTATTTGAGTTTGAACATCAACCCTCAAAATCTGCTAAAGATTCTCGTTTTTCCGCTTCTCCTTAGGCATTATCCATGTTTCATGTTATTTGACTTGTCATGTGAGCTTTCCAACTTATATGGCCAAAAATTAACGCTAAATATTGATGATCCATTCAGCAATTTCAAGTCATGCTATTACTTCATTTCTTTTCGCACTCTTATTTGCTCCTCTTTTTTCGTGTCAACAACTCTGTAAACCCTATTTGCTTGCCCTTTCATCGCTTTAAGAACAATAAGGCTAACCCACGAAACGGATTGAATTCGTGACTAGATGATTCTATGTTTATAGCTTTGTACAAAAAAGTTCAATTCTGGTAACAGTTTACCGTGTGTATGCAGATGTTTTCACTTGCAGCAAGCTGCGCAGAAGAACACGGATGTACCAAATGAACGCATTCCTTTTTAGTGAACATCGACTGCTGAAGAGTTCTACCAATGATGCGAGATAAAGCAAAGGCCATGTTGAAGATTAGATACCTAATGCTTCCCAAGTTGGCTCTTCTATTACAGTCATAGCCATCTATCTATCTTGCATAAAACCTCCCCAACCAATAAGGGCGGGCAAGGGCCAGTTTTTATTTATTTGGAAGCCGAACCCAACCAAACAGAACCCAAACAGTTTGGAAAAGAAAAGGCAAGATGAAACCAGCAGTACCATCTTTTATATTAGAACCGAACTCAACCGGACTGTACCAGTTCACCCCAAATACTGGCATGCATTCTGCTGATCATCTACCAATTCCAGTTGAGCATACCACTTAGATTCTTCGCAGCTCAAGATGCACATTAACCAAACACAGATATGACTGTTATTCCCTTTCAACTACAAATTAGTAGGGGCCGCGCGAACGCAGGCCCCCGCTGCCACAAATTATGACGTAGGCTCAACCAACTTGGGTTGACCTTAGGCAGGCGCCCCTCCGAGGTGCAATGGAGGTCGCCAACCTAGGCCATGGGCCTTCTTGATCGCCCATCGACCCCGTCCAGGTAAGTATGTTGCAATTGGTTGCGAGGCTGCCTCTAATTCTCTCTCTTCTTTCTCCCTCTTCACCATATTGTCAATGTGGGACTTCCTAGTTTTCTGCTACTTAGGTACTTACCATATTGCACATTAAAATATGATGTCACCACCAGCAACACCGAATAAAATACACATTTGGTACAAGATTCCGATAATACACTTACCCTAGGATTTTTTTCTCCAGTCCACTATGAATTCCCGTTTGTCACTGCTGATCGATCTTTATGCACAACAGATGTCGACTATATCTTGCTTTCAGGTTTTCCATCGGCAATCTATTCAACCTGCTCCATTTTGGTCAGGGCCATAACCCATAAATACAACCTGCAGTCAATTTTTCCCTGGAGCAGCATATAGAGAATGCATTGCTGCTTCGGCCAATCCAGGCCCTCACTAAAACTGATATACTTTAACATAGATTGCAGTCTTGTGATTATGGTCGGTCCAATATACAAGGTCGTAACTTGTAAGCAATAAATAATTGATGTCAATGTAAATGCAGTTGAGCACCTTCTATAAACTCGAAATAATTGTCCTAGAAAGAGTAGTTATTTCAAATGCAATATAAAAGGAGAACTATTTCAAATGCAATACAAAAGGAGAACTGCCAGTCATACAACCTGTAAGCCCCAAATTTTTTGCATATCCTTTCTGGCCGGCCAATACAGAAGTCTATGGCAGACATCAGTTTTAGTAAAGTTACTGTCACATCTTTTTGCAGTCTGTGTGGTGGATGTTACCATTTCGAGCGCTCCAATTACAATAAAGATCAACTCTTGAGGCGTAGGATCGGTTTTCTGTGAATTTCTGTTTCTATAGCCTGGAAATCTACCAAGTATAATCTCACCATGGTTCGTATATCGTGTTCCACAACTTCATCGGGCTCTAAGTCCTTAGGCGACTGTCCATCACACAGTGGAGCAATTTCCCTACCGGGACATAATATTTGCACGGGATTACAATCTACCTCGATCCAGCTGCATAAAGAGTATTTCTTCAGAACCAACCTTGGCTTAATATTGTCACAAGGGGAGACTATTGCCGTCACTTCAAAACAATGCTCAAGTCATTCTTGTGGACGTTGTGCAGTCGAGCCATTAACTCACAAAATTTCACTCTCGCCGTGGCATTCCATATTGGGAAAGATTCCACAATTCGACATAGATGGTAACCGTTTCAATCTGCCATTTGCTGAATGGTATCTGCCCATGGTGTAGATACAAAAGGAATGTGAATACTAACGTGGTTCAAAATGCAGATCATATGGCTTTTCATATTCGCCTGATTCATATGGAAGAGAATAGATCTGCTGCCAAGACTTGTTTCATTGCCAATTAATGGAATGTATTCCTACATTAACACCAACTTATTAGTCGAATTTACTTTTCAACCATAAGTCAAATTAACTTTTCAACCATGGCATACTATCCCGGGGGCAGTTCAGCAAGAGATCACAGCCCATCGCAAGCCAACTGCATGAGAGATTTTTGCTTAACCACCTTTTCTCAATATTGTGGTTTATGGGGCTAATGGTTTTTATTTGTAGCTATGCTCAACTCAACTGCAGATGTTGTGGAGTCACAGAGTTACCACAAGAGCTCACAAGCGTATCAAAATTCTTGAGACAATTTGCCGTCCATCAGCTTACAGGTGCATCAACATTTTGAGTTCATATTTGTGAGGCTCTTGCTAACACAGATCATGACATGGGTCCACTGCAATGATTAAACCATAGGCCAACACACCAACCGGTGTGCAATGGAGGCCGTTAACCTAGGCCATGGACCATCTTAATCGCCCATCGACCCATCCACGTTAGCTTTGGCAGGGACTTCCTGCATTTCATCATTGTTAGTTTTTTTATGTGGGACTAAAGCCAGACTCAAAATGCTTATATTTAATTTAGGAAGATGTTCTCTTAGTTCCAATTCTCTGTACATCTGTTTATTCATGATTTGGCATCAGAAAATATGTCAAAGGCACTGTTTATGAAATATGAATCCAAATGAGTACTTATATTCGAGTTTGAACTTCACCCTCAAAGTCTGCTAAAGAATTTGCTGCTTCTCCTTTGGTATTATTTCCATGTTTCATGTTATTTGACTTCTCATGTGAGCTTCCCTAAGTGATGTGCTGAAGAATTAACAATAAAAGTTGATGATTTGTTTGGCAATTTCAGATTATGCTATTGCTTCATTTCTTTTCTCACACTTAATCGCTCCTCTTTTCTTTTCTTTTTTTTTTTTTTTCCTTTTTGTGTCAACAACTTTATAGTCCCTATTTGGTTGCCATTTCGTCGCTTGAAAAAAAAAATAGGTTTATCCCATATTGGTTATGGAACAGGTGTGTTGTCAGTTTATAAGTATGAATACTAATATGGTTCAAAATGCAGGTCATATGGCTTTTCATATTCGTCTAATTCATATGAAAGTGAATAGATCCTGCATTATTGACCACTTGCCTCTTCCATAATCGATGTGAAATAAACCCCAACAAAAAAACTCACCCATGAAACTCGTTGATCTTTTAACTTGTGACTAGAAGGATTCTATGTTTATAGCTTTAAACAAGGTATCCCTTTTTAAGTGAATATGGACAGCAGAAGAATTCTGCCGATGACGGTCCCGCTTTTGCCTACTAAAACTCTTAGCAAGAGATACAAGATATAGCAAAGACCAGGTTGAAGATTAGATACATCCCAAGTTGGCTCTTCTATAACAGTCATAGCCGTTCTATCGATTTTTGTTTGTTTTAATTAATATGTATATTAAAGTTCAATTTTGGGACAAAACGACATCATTTTGCATCTTCATTGCTGAATAAGCTTTCTGGCAAGTCACTTAGACCACTTATATTATTAAAAATAAGCCATGTTTGATTTTCAGCTACTCTCGCTAGACTTGGCATTTAAGTGTCTCAACTTTAGAAAAAAAAAAAAGTGACACTTGAGTAAACTTTTTGAAGTTTTGGCACTTAGTGTTCCCATGCTAAGTTTTCGCACTTACACTGTACTTCTGTCATGGGAAAATAATTAATCTTCCTGAGAAGAGTCTTGCAATCTAAAACTTTGTTTCATGGGGCATCATACTCATCAACCCCCTCCCACAATACCTTTCCTGACAAGATGACTGAAGATTGTTAGATGCAAAGCCAAGGTTCAGTGTTGTAATTAATCACGACAACTGGCCATGTGCTATAAGTAGAACTCATGGTCCTGAATGCACCGAAGGCATGCTTTCTAAACCTAACCTGATCTATCATGGACGCCCTGCAAATTAATAGTTTAGCAACAATTCGATCAAGAGAAAAAAATGATGTATTAACCGGATTAATTTCGTCTTACCACATTAGTTTCTTTAAAGATGTTAAATAAGAGGACGGAGTATACTGATTGGAAAACGATTGCAAGGACACACCGAACATGTTTTCAAAATTCCCATTTTTATTGAAATTTTTTAGTTTTCAAATTAAACATGTTTTCAGAAAAACAACAAACTGAAAACTGGAAACAAATTTCATCTTTAGTTTCATAGAAATGATAATCGAAAATTATATGGGATAATTGTCCAAAATGTCCTAAACATATTGTGTAGTGTTTATTAGTTTTAAATATTTCAATTATACTAATTTAGTTCTCAACTTATTATACGGAGTTAATTCGGTTCTAAACTTGTCAATTGTGCCAATTTAGTCTTGAAGACTTGGACCTTGTGACAATTTGCTATTTTTTATTTTTATCAGATCGATTTGCTAATTTAGTTATAATTTTTTTAATTATTGGACAATGTAATCCTTTTGTATAATTTTGGCCGGAATTGCTAACGTGAACGATTTTTGTAATTTTTTTTACATTTATAATTATTTCTTATTTTCTCTTTTCCTCTTTCCTTTCTCTTTTCTCCTTTTCCCCTATTTCCTCCATCAATCGCCGGGCTTCAACCATGGCCGGCAGAGGTTGTTGGCCACCGACAAGGGTCACGCGGATTAGGTAAGGGCCACCCTTGCCAAATCTGATGAGGGCATCCCTTACCGGCCCAGGATTGCCCTCATCTATGGCTGACAAGGGTTGGCTGGCAAAGCATCACGGAGGCTCGGCAATGAGCGGAAGGAAATAGGGGAAAAAGAAAAAAAGAAAGGAAGAAAAAAAAAAAAAAAAAAAAACAAATTGTTGCTTGGGAGATGGGGCAGCCTCTCGTAGAGTGTATTTAAGTAAGTCTTTGTTGAATTTCGTCTTTATATATGATTTTCAGAGTTTTGATCTGTTCTTAACTAGTTATATTAGTCATGCAGGAGACCTATGAGCCTCCTCCAGCTCGTCGAGTGGCTTGATTTTGACCTGTAGTTTTCTGATGTTGACATTGATATTGAACAGAACTTTATGCAGCGAAAATGCTTGCCGAATTGCATTTCACTTTGTGACCACACTTGTGTCTTGCTTGGTTTCGTAAATTCTCACTCGTACTTGATTTGATCTTGTCATGAATTGCATCAAGCTTGGCAAGATACAATGATGGAGTAATTGATATTGACTTGAAACTTAGAAGATCAATATAGGATATTAGGGATGATTTCGCCAATTCATAATACCGTCAATTTGTTCATGTTAATTAAGAATGATGATGAGCTCAATTGTGCAAACATTAGAAGAAAGAGTCAGGTTGTCCAAGAACCACACTTCAAAAACCACATCCAAAGTGATAATTTTTTCAAATTTCTCTTAACAACTAAGGTTCTTCATTCTTGTCTTCTTAAGGTTGCTGTTAGGGGTGAGCGCGGTTCCCGGTTCTTAAAGGACCGGTTCCGGTTCCAATCGGAATCGGAACCGGTTAGGGTTCCAAAAGGAGCACCCCTCCCTCGCTCAGCGATCCCGAGTCCTTTCAGACTTTCAGAATTTCAGATTTATGGCAGAGAACTCACGCCGTCGAACGCCGCTGGACGCCAGTCACCGACGTCGCTCACGCGAACCCTCGCCACTCGACACCCGTCGCTGCCGTGCTCTGCCTCTGCCCGTCGCCGACACCACTCTAACTCTCGCCGCCGAACGCCGCCGGACGCCGCTCGCCCTCAAGGCCGCCGGACACCGCTCGCCCTCAAGGCCACCGCTGGACACCGTCGCCGACGTCACTCGCACGAACCCTCGCCGCTCGATGCCCGTTGCTGCCATGCTTTGCCTCGCCCGTCGCCGATGCCACTCTAACTCTTGCCCGCCACGACTACCCGACGCCGGCAGATCTAAGCCGATCTCGTCTCCGCTCGCTACCCACCGCCTCGCTCGCGCCGAAGCCCCGACGCCCTTATTGCCGGGTCCTCCTCGCTCCACCGCCGCTGTAACCGGATGCCGAAGCCACCGTTCCTATTGCGATTTCGTCCTCGGGTTGTCCGATCGTAGCCGCCGGTCACTAGGTTTCGATTCGACCCACGACGCCGCTATCGCTGTCTCCGCCCTCGCTCCGACAACCCGACGCGGCTAGTCGCGACACCGACGCCGTTGTTGCCCGAAGACCAACGACCGACGTCCCTGCTCGGCGCCGACGCCGCTCACCCGGTGAAATTGGATTTACGGGACTTCTCTCCAAGGGTACGATCTCGGGGTAATACCATCAAATCTTTGTGAATTTCATTTCTGCTCCAACGGAGGGAGTGAGTGATTTGATTACTTCCTAGACCAGATTGCTCGGTGATTATAGTCCTCCGGTGTCAATTTCATTGTTTTTGGAGTTCAAATTCTGGATGAGCAAGTTGTTGGCAACAAATTTTGAGTTGCCATTTGTATTTTGTAGCATCATTTTTTGGAAATTGATGGAGTTCGATGTACCATATCATTATGCCAACAATTTCAAATTGATGGAGTTTCGATGGCATCATTATGCTAGTGGCAGCATCTTGTGGGTTTAGATCCGAATGCTTCATCCCCCCATTAGAAATTTTCAGTTCATTTTCCTTCTGTAACCTGCTCAAGTAAAGCTGGTACTTCTACATAAAGCAAAGTTGTCACGGCCTTCACAATCTAATGGAACAAGAAAAGAAATGCAAGCTGTGGTCTATGACTACTTGCTCAATGAAATTGCTCTGATCAATTCTTTGTTTTGGGGAAGTTGGTGTTTTTGAATTTTGGCAATCTAGATGCTTAACTCCTTTGTTTTGGGTGGATCTTCTGGATTACTGGTCCTTAATTGCAGAGGTAATATAGGAGAAGGATAACAATGTGCCGCATAATGGATATATGCATGATCAAATTGGACTCCTTTTAGCTTGTGTCATTTGCGCGCGAGTTATCATCTACGAAAATACACAGATTATTATCATCTAGCAAAAGCTAATTGTCTACAATACTTGAGAGCGTTTCTTTGAGGGGAAAGTTGTGTATTGATTTGGTTTTTAGCAATTGCCTGCACATTCTGTAACTCAATTCACATTCTGTTTTGAAATTTCTAATTATATGCTAT
The DNA here is from genome assembly GCA_014182365.1 of Eucalyptus tenuipes. NCBI lineage: Eukaryota > Viridiplantae > Streptophyta > Magnoliopsida > Myrtales > Myrtaceae > Eucalyptus > Eucalyptus tenuipes. The sequence continues at coordinate 20,173,949 of CM024538.1, read as the reverse complement.
TATTGTTGTGTAGTGCGAAGTTAATGTATCAAGATAACACGTCAATGGAGGTGGAGGGACGTGAGGAGATGACTCTGATTACGGAATTGGAGTTTTCTGGCGATGAAATTGAAGAAGAGGCACCCCCTACCTCAAATGCCACGAATAAGGTACTTGGTTTTCATCTTCTCCATGATAAGAGATATACATCCGAATGCTGGAATTATTATTTGAGAATCAGTGATAAGGATGGAAAAATATATCAAGTGAAGTGCATTCATTGTGGGTCCATGCTTAAGTACCGTGTTGCTAACGGTACTTCGCAATGAGGAAGCACTTGACCACATGCAAGAGGTTTCCCGTAATGTAGATAAGAGGCAGAAATTCTTTGCACCATGTAATGTCAACATAGCTAGCAAGGCGGGGAGGAGATTCTAGTACTGGTAGCGTCTTATCGACATAGTCATTTAATCAAGAACGTTGTAGGCACATGCTTGCTCGGTTCATCATCCTTGATGAGCAACCTTTTTCCTTGGTTGAGCGTGTTGGATTTCATGAATATGTTACTGAGTTACAACCTCTCTTCAAACATGTATCACGTTTCACATTGGCAAAAGATTGCATGAAGTTGTTTTTATGTGAAAGAACTTCTTTGAAGAATTATTTTGGAAAGATTAATTATAGGATTGCACTCACGACTGATACATGGAGTTCCAATCAAAATCTGAATTATTTGTGTCTCACTGCACATTTTATTGATGAAAATTGGAAGTTGCATAAAAGATCATCAACTTTGTGGTGATGCATAGTCACAGGGGTAGAGAGATTGGGAAAATGATGGAGAAATGCATTGGGGAGTGGGGAATAGAAAAAAAGGTGTCCACAATTACCGTGGATAATACTAGCTCGAATGATGTTGCAATTGGCTATTTGAGGGAAAAACTTTCGAAACAAAAGTCGTTAATATTAGATGGTAGTGTTTTGCACATGAGGTGTATAGCTCATATATTAAATTTGATTGTGAGAGATGGCTTGATTACGGTACTTGACTCCATTGCACGTATCCGAAATGTGGTTAGGTATGTAAGGAGTTCTCCCACGAGAGCAGAAATATTTCAATCTTGCATTAAGAGAGAACATATCACTTATAAGGGTTCGATAGTTCTTGACGTTGTCACTAGATGGAACTCCACTTACCTCATGTTAGACATCGCCATTAAATTCAGAAAAGCTTTCAAAAGGATGGAGGAAGAAGATGATCCATCTTTTGTAAGTGAGCTTAATCATGAAACTCCTAGTGATGATGATTGGGAAAATGGTATTATTCTTTCGGAATTTCTAAAAGTATTCTATAATACCACCAATAAGATGTCTGGGAGTTCATATATTACTTCAAATGATTATTTTGAAGGGATATCTCTTTTGTATAGATATTGAAAGATGCAGTCGATACTTCGGATCCTAAGCTTCAAGCTATGGGTGTGAAAATGAGAAATATTTGACATGTATTATGGAAGCTTAGATAAAGTGAATATGATGGTGTTGATTGCAGTTGTGTTAGATCCTAGAGCTAAGTTAAATTATGTGAGTTTCTTGTATGGACAAATTTATGATAATGAATCGAAATTTCAAGAGATGCATTACAAGGTGAAGGATACATTGGAGCATTTGTATGAATTTTATGAGCAATCTTCTCTTATTTCAAGTGATCAAAATGTTGGTGGCCATAATTTGGGTGCAAGTAGTAGTGGTTCCAATGCCGATATGGGTGGTAATGAAGGAATAAAGAAGTATGACGCCCAAGCTTGGAAGAAAATGTTTTTATACTCGAATGAACAAGGGTGCGATGACAACAAGTCCGAGCTTAATCAGTATCTTCAAGAAAAAAATGAAAAGGATCTTGATCTTGACATTTTGATTTGGTGGAAGACTAATGGCTCAAAATATAAGATCCTTTCCTTGATGGCTCGAGATATTTTGTCCATTCCTGTAACTACCGTTGCTTCAGAATCAACTTTTAGTACATCGGGTCGTGTGCTTAATGGCTTTCGAAATTCTTTAACTCCCAAAGTAATGGAAGCTTTGATTTGCACTCAAGATTGGTTGAGAGCCGTTCGTGTACCACTTGATGTTAAGAGTGCATCTAGAACGCAGAACAATTTGAGTTGGGTAAGTAATGTTTATATCTTTATATATTGTAATTCTTTTTGTAAGTGAATATTTTATTTAATCTCTTCTTCTTCTTCTTCTTTTTCGGATATGGTTGGTCTTAATGCAGAGATTATTGTCGATAAATAGAGTTGGTGGTGTCGCATCTGTAATGGGTCCAGCGGTTGAGAAGTCAAGCAAGGTTTTTTGTTGGCTTTGTGCTGCTTTAACTGTGCAAAAGTTGATTGATGAGCAACTTTGTTTGTCGTAATCTTAATGCAGGCTCTTCTTATGTACATTGAATTTTTTAACTATGTTGTCAAAGAGTTTAGGAGCTTTTAGATGGGCAAAATGGCATGCTTCATGGAGTATTATCGATATTGATTTTTTTTTTTCTGTTTCTTTACTTAAGATTTTGACTCGTTTTCATTTATGTCTTTGCAGGGTTTTGTTGTGCCAAATGAATCACAGGAAAATATTGTAGAGTTCACACTATGGAGTAGATGAAAATTTGAGATCTTGTTGGCACTTTTGGTTTTTCATCTCCTTAGTATATTTTGCTTCATCATTTTCATTTGACTCAGCTGATAAAGACATATGGCATATGGCAAATGTGATGATTTAAGCTTTAATGCACACATATTGATATATGTGGGCACAATAATTATAGTTGGCATTGGTATGTTTGGTAAGATATGGGAAGTTACTTGTAGAATATGCGGGTACGTTATAGTTCAAATCTAAAAATGAAAAAAAAAAAAAAAACTGTTGGAGCACAGGCCCGACCCTAAAACCCGTGACAAGGTAGGTTCCAGGTTCTTCGTTCTGACGGGTAGGTTCTAGGTTCCAAAAAATGAGGAACCTGTATCCAAGGGTAGGTTCCAGGTTCCAGACGGAACCGAACCGGAACCTGGAACTGCTCACCCCTAGTTGTTGTCGGAATAAGCACGTGAGTAGTACATGAGACCGCACCCAAGTCGCACTTGAGTCGCACGTCCAAGCTGGTCCATGAGCTCATGCCTTTGTTTGAAACTAAATTAACCAATTCAGGCTTTCATTTTAGAAAAGACCCACTTTGGGTGCTTTTTGGAAAAAGTGGCCAATTTCAGCCATTATTTGAGGTGAGGTCTACTTTGTTCCTTTTTGAGAAAATGATCTCTCTATTTGAAATTTTCTCAAAATTTATGCTTTCTAATGCAAAGCTCATTTATACGCTTTGAAAGTTGTCATTCACATTATAATTGGATGTGGCTATACTTTAACATCATGCAAGCGCTATAGGGGACGTGACATAATTGTCCCTGGTAGCTTGTACAGAAAACTAGTAGGATGTCTGATTAATGGCATCTCAAGTTTTTGACTTAGGGACATCTCGTTGGCTTGTATAGAGAACTCCTGGGATACTTCGTCAATGGAAAAATACAAGGACATCTAAGAAATGTTACAGGGTGCTTGTTTATGCTTTTGTCCCTATGCAGAAGGCTCGAAGCGAAAAATACTTCTTCATGGTACTACAAGATCTAGGACATTTTAAAGAGGCATCCTTTTCCCTATCGTGAGATGTGATTATGACGATGTCCCTAATAATTGAGAAGTGAGGACTCTTGCTCGTGAAAGGCATATACAATGGCTTCGATAATATTTCTGTGAATGACAGTACTTAGGAAAATTCATTTGTATTGGTCAGGGAAAAGAACCATGGCTAGATAGAGGTACCTATGGACTGCTTATTTCTGCTATTGTAGTGACACCAAGTAAGTCAATGCTGAATGCACAAATTTCTATCATTCTTTCCTCAAATGGTCATTGAAGAATCCACGTATAAATCCGTCATTTTTTTCTTGCTCGTAGACTCTAATGTTGGAAGCCCTAGACTATCAACTAGAGTAATCAATGGAATCGTGGTAGCTTAAGTGATTCTCTTTGTTTTGATATTACTGGTTCTTTGGCTAACATGATTCTTATGCAGTAGAGAAATTGAAGATCCAGGTGAGATTATCATACCGACATATCTACTCATGCAGGAATCTGTCACTCTGTAATTCACCATAGAAGTGTGATGCTTCATTCAAGACTGTATTTGCCTACTTTCTTTGTTATTTTTGTGGAATACTTATAAGTAAATTGTGACACCTCAAAAGTTGGCATTTTGTTTTTTTTTTTTTTTTAACTAGGATTGCATTTCTGTGAGGCATGACCATATAAGTGAATCACTCCTCCGATTGAGAATTTGTTGTAGAATTGTGCTTTTCCTTAAGTCATTACTATCACTTTCTTGATATACACCTTATTTTTTTATTTTATTTAAAAAAAATACGTTTGCTAGATCTCCAACTTGGCTATTTCACTTTAAGGCAAATCAAAACTACTACGGGCAACTTCGACTATGTGAATAAGATAGTGAATGAGGGTTTGGTCTAGTTTACAAGGTAATTCACAATATGTTTATAATTTCATCATCCATTCATTGTGAAGGAAGCGTATGATAATTCAATATGTGTCTTTGTTTTAGATTTACCAACCCAGATCTTATCAAGCTAATCATTTTGTTAATGAAATAACATATGATCAGCTATGGCCATATGATTAATCTTAAATAATATTGTCGAATGGAACTATAATTGCTATGAAGCGACTTTCTTCTAAATCAAAGCAAGGAAATTGTGAATTTTTCAACAAGATAGGCATGACATTTGCTCTCTAGTAACCAAATCTCATATAGTTTTGCAGCTGCTACATTGAAGGAAAATAGTTGTTGCTAGTTTACGAACATCTAAAGAACGATAGGGCCGCCCCCACACTTTTTGGCAAAAGATGCTTTCCCTAAGCTAATTAGTATGTTATTAATGCGCATTCATCTCTCTATCTTCCCCACCCCAACCCCCCAAAGATGAGATGAGCAACGGATTGAGTTGGACTAGGCCACAAGAAAGAAATTATGTTTGGGAAGAGCAAGAGGATTGGCTTAACTTCACGAGAAATCTAGATTGAAAATTGGTCATAAGAACATAAAAGAGACAAATGTGCTACTTGATAAGGAACTAAATGCCAAGGTATCGAACATAAAAATCGCATGTGAGTTACACGTGAGTCGCTCATGAGTCGTACATGAGTCGCATGTGCAATCTAGTTGGTGAACTCAGGCCTTTATTTGAGATTTTTTTTTTTGGTCGGAAACGGAAATATTTCATTTACTAAGCAAAGATGAGAGGCCCGGTAAATGGGCATCATTACATAAAAGGTCCAACAGAGTTTGAGGAGGGGAGAAGACCCAATTTAGAGATAAGTAATTTTTCTTGTGGGCTTGGGCTATCCATTCTGCAACAAGGTTGGCCTCTCTAAAGCAGTGTACTATCTGAATATTTGAAAAGGCCCTCATTTTTTCCTTACACTTATTGACAAGAGGTTAAATCTCCCAACTCAACTATTCTGAACTATTCATGGCTTCAACTAGTTGCAAGTTGTCTGACTCAATTATAAGCACTCCGTGTCTTTTAGAAAAGAAATAGTTAAGGGCTTCCCATAAGGCTAGGGTTTGTCAAGGGAGAGGAAGCTCTTACCGATTCAGCCACTCCTCCCAACAGCCTCCCAATCGAGTCCCGGCAGACGCAAGCTATGGAGTTCTTCATCGAACCAGATATGTACGTTCCATCTATGTTGATCTTGTAAGCTCCTTCCAATGGTGGAATCCAGATCTGAGCTATCGCGGCTGCTCTTTTTCCATATCTGCCATCTTCACTTTTCCCCGAGTCGGCGGCCCGTCAATGGTCCAAACCTATGAGCATAAGTGCTCTTTTTCCTGAGTTATACATGGTTATCTCTTTTGTGATGTTGTAGTTAGGATCCATTATCATCTGTTCGGGACCCCCTTGCTGAATATTTTGATTAATAATGAGAGGGATAGGCTGACCGTCTTCCATAACTTCAGTTTGCCTTGGCTACTCAAGGAGTCATAAGAACATAAAAGTGACAAGTGCTACTTGATAAAGAACTATATGCCATTGTATCAAACATAAATTGCCCGTGCGTTATATGTAAGCGGCACGTATATCGCACGTGAGTTGCACGTGGGTTGCTCATGAGTCGCACGTGCAAGCTAGTCAGTGGGCTCGGGCCTTTATTTGAGATTACATTAACTAAATCGTGAATTTCTCAACGAGATAGGCATGATATCTACTCTCCAGCACCCAAATCTCGTATAGCTTTATGGCTACTACATTGAAAGAAATAAATTGTTGCTAGTTTACAGAAATTTGGAGAACAATAGTGTCACCCGCACACTTTTTGGTAAAAGAAGCTTTTCCCTAAACTAACTAATCTAATATGCTATTAATGAGCATTCAACTAAACTCTCTCCCTAAAATAACTAATCTACTATGATATTAATGAGCATTCAACTAATCTCTCTCTCTCTCTCTCTCTCTCAGACTCTTAGATGAGATGAGTAGTTGATTGAGTTGAACTAGCATATAGCACCAAATAGTGAAAAAAAAAAAAAAAAAGTGACCAATTCCATTGGACCAATGGCCCAATCTAGTTCCATTTCTAAGACCAACTAATATGGTCCTCGGTTCCTAATTATGGGAAATGGGAACCGATCACCCATAGGGGAAATCACAGAAAAGCATGCTATGAGTTGGGTGAAAATTATTATGATTCCACCTTATCTTATTATTGATAACGTTTTTTGTAATTCTTGATTGATTATCAATTTTCTCAAGCATGTAGCTATCTAACAATTGTAGCAATCTTGGGAATCTACATCAACTAATTTGTCAGAAGTTTAGCAAACTATTGCTTGAGAATTTTATTAGTTCAAAGTGAGCATTCTTTGCAAGTAGAGACCTCACTCATAACTACATTAGTGGATTGCTCCCCACAACTCTCACTGGGATACCACTTAGCATTTTGTAAGTTAACCTTATCATGCATCAGAGATCATTATCCCATTTAATTAGGAGTTCAAAAGAAGCATACTTTTATCCCATTTAATTAGGAGTTCAAAAGAAGCATACTTTTGTCTTCACTTAGGTGCTTCAAGTCACCTGGAAATCGCATAAGTGGTATTCCCAAGTAAATTGGCAACATCACCGCGCATTGAAGGAGCTATAAGACTTACTATAAATCACATACCTTTTTATTGAGAATGTATTAGATCTTATAGCGATAAATTATGGCTATGCTAGTGTATTAAAGGACAATCTGCTTGAAGGCGCTCTTGAGCCAACTATTGGAAACTTAAGCTACTCAACGAGAGTGTAAGTAAATTAGAGTTCATCAATTGGCACACTTTTGCTTGGATAACACATTTCAAAAGTCTTTTCTTGATGTTCATGAGCTCTCTTGATTGTGAGATTATGAAATAACAATTTTGACTCTAACCTTCCTATGAATTTCCTCTTTGTTTGGGGAGATGAAAATACACTTGTTCTATGCTATGTACACTTATACATTGAGATTTGGTCCTTTAGTATCCCTAATTCCTAGATTTTTAATTTTATTTTTATTTTGCAGCCTTCTAGCTGCTAATATTTTCAAGGGAACAATACTCAACTCCCTTGGCAATCTGAAGAAATTAGAAGATTTGTAAGTGGCATCATTATACATTTTATTTCTGAACATACTGAATTTCCTTTGAGGGATTTTGATCTATAGACCACTTGCAATCGTATAGATGGAAGCACATCATCAGGCAAGATACATGATTTTTTCAAGAATTGGACCAAAATGACAAGATTGTTCATATTCCCACCCTTCTCAATTAGGGCGAAAAGATTTATTTACATGACTTATGAGATACTCGAAAGGTGTTCTTATATTATGGCATTAAGTTTTCAGGGACATGCAAGGCACATCTATGGAGGGACCTATTCCATCAAGCATATCTTTGTTGACAAACTTGACTGAGTGTGAGCATTCCTGCAATTGTTCTTTGTCTCTCATAATCTTGTAAGATTGTGTTTTATCACAAAAAGGTAGAATGGTTGTTAATGTTATGCAATGAAGTGGTTTTATGCACGTCTAGGGGAACATCTAATTTGAAAGGTCCAAGCTCAAATTTTCCTAATTTGTAGGGCATGAATATAATGGAGACCTTGTGAGCTCAATACAATGAATATTTGATTTGTTTCTTTTGTCTCTTATTATTCTGATTGGACACCGCAAGTGCCAAAACTTAGTATAGGAGGATACTTAACTGCCAAAAGTTTCAAAAGGTACACTTAAATGCCGAAATCGGAGAAAAATTGAACACTTAAGTGTCAATGACAAGAAATTCTAATCAAACTGCTAATGTGGCATTTTTCCGACGAGATAAGTGCAAAACGACGTCGTTTTTTTTGCACTGACGTGGCCAAATAAATCCAAAACGACGTCTTTTTGCTTAAAATTGAATTTTAATATAAATATTAATTAAAAAACTATAATGCATATTTTTTATATATAATTTAACTTTTTATTTATCTTAATTAATATTTATACATAAGTCGCACGTGAGTCGCTCGTGAGTCGCACGTGAGTCGCTCCTGAGTCGCATGTGTAAGCTAGTCAATGAGCTCAAGCCTTTATTTGAGATCGCATTAAACAAATCATGAATTTCTTAAAGGGATAGGCATGATACCTATTCTCCAGCACCCAAATCTCGTATAGACATTGAAGGAAATCAATTGTTGCTAGTATACAGATATATGGAGAACAATAGTGTCGCCCGCGCATATCTTGGTAAAAGATGTTTTCCCTAAGCTAACTAATATGCTAGTAATGAGCATTCATTAAAATCTCTCTCTTCCTAGGACAAGATGAGTAGCTGATTGAATTGGAGTAGCACCTAGCATCAAGTAATGGAAAAAAAAAAAGTGACCGGTTCCATTGGACCACCGGGAACCAATGCCCCATAGGGGAAATCATATAAAAGCATGCTATGAGTTGGGTGAAAACTATTATGATTCCACCTTAGCTTATTATTGATAATGTTTTCCATAGTTCTTTATTGATCTTTTTTAAGCACCTAATTATCAATTTTCTCAAGCATGTATCTATCTAAGAACTGTAGCAATCTTGGGAATCTACATCAACTAATTTGTTAGAAGTTTAGCAAACTATTACTTGAAAATTTTAGAAGTTCTAAAGTGAGCATTCTTTGCAAGTAGAGACCTCACTTGTAACTACATTAGTGGATTGCTCCCCATGACTCTCATTGGGATACCACTTGGGATTTTGTAAGTTAACCTTATCATGCATTTGAGATTAATATCCCATTTAATTAGGAGTTCAAAAGAAGCATACTTTTGTCTTCACTTTGGTGCTTCAAATCACTTGGAAATCGCATAAGTGGTATTCCCATGGAAATTAGCCACATCACCATGCTGAAGGAGCTGTAAGACTTGCTATAAATCACATATCTTTGTGTTGAGAATGTGTTAGACCTGGTAGTGATAAATTATGGCTACGCTAGTGTATTAGAGGATACTTGAAGGTGCTCTTGAGCCAAACATTGAAAACTTGAGCCGCTCAACGAAACCGTAAGTAAATTGAAGTACATTAATTGGCACACTTTTGCCTAGATAACACATTTCAAAAGTCCTTTCTTGATGTTCATGAGCTCTCTTGATTAAGAGATTATGAAATAAAAATTTTGACTCTAATTTTCCTACTTAAATTGAAATGAAGTGTCTCTTTGTTTGGAGAAATACAATTTGTTCTATGCTATGCACACTTATACATTGAGACTTGATCCTTTAGTATTCCTACTAGATTTTATTTTTTATTTTTTGTTTATTTTGCAGCCCTCTAGCTGCTAATATTTTCATGGTAACAATTCTCGAATCCCTTGGCAATCTAAAGAAATTATAAGATTTGTAAGTGGCATCATCATACGTTTTATTTCTCAACATACTGAATTCCTTTGAGGGATTTTGATTTATAGACCACTTGCAATCGTATAAATGGAAGCACATTATCAGAAAAGAAACATGATTTTTTCAAGAATTGGACCAAAATTACAAGATTGTCCGCATCCCCATCCTTCTCAATTAAGGCCAAAATATTTATTTACATGACTTATGAGATACTCAAAAGGTATTCTTATATTACGGCATTAAGTTTTCAGGGACATGCAATGGGACCTATTCCTTCAAGCATATCTTTATTGACAAACTTGACTTGAGTGTGAGCATTCCTGTGGGTGTTCTTTGTCACTCATATACTTGTAAGATTGTGTTTTATCACGAAAAGGTAGAATGGTTGTTAATGTTATTTGATTGAGTGGTTTTATATGTGTATAGGAGAATATATGATTTGAAAGGTCCAAGCTCAAATTTTCCTAATTTGCAAGGCATGAACATAATGGACACTTTGTGAGATTAATACAATGAATATTTGATTTGTTTCTTTTGTCTCTTTTTATTTTGATTGGACACCGCAAGTGCCAAAACTTGGCATGGAAGGAAATTTAACTACCAAAAGTTCCAAAATATACATTTAAATGTCAAAATAGGAGAAAAATTGAATATTTAAGTGCTAATGGCAAGAAATTCCGATCAAATTGCTGACGTGACATTTTTCCAGCAAGATAAGTACAAAATGTTGTTTTTGGTGTTGAAGTGGCTAGATAAATCCAAAACAACGTCGTTTTTCCCAAAATTGAATTTTAATATAAATATTAATTATAATAAATAAAAAATTATATAAAAAAGATACGCAATATTCTTTTTTAATTAATATTTATATTAAAATTCAATTTTGGGACAAAACAAAGTTGTTTTGCATCTTCATTGCTAAGTAAGCTTTCTGGCAAGCCACATGGACCACATCAAATTTCCAGCTATCCTTATAGGACTTGGCAGTTAAGCATCCCAATTTCCAAAAAAAAAAAAAAGTGGTACTTAAAGGTATCTTTTGGTAGTTTTCGCACTTAAATGTCCCCTTGTGCTAACCCATGCCAAGTTTTGGCACTTACGCTGTACTTCCGTCGCCATCTATCTATCTTGATTAAAACCTCCCCAACCAAAAAGGGCAAGCAAGGGGCGGTTTTAATTTATTTGGAAGCTGGACCCAACCAAACATAACCTAAACAGTTTGGAAAAGAAAAGGCGAAATGAAACCACTAGTACCATCTTTTGTATTAAAATCAAACTAGACCGAACCATACTAATTGACCCCAATTAATAGCATACATTCTGCTAATCATCTACCAATTCCAATTGAGCATACCACTTCGCAGCTCAAAATGCACATTAACCAAACACAAATATGACTGTTATTCCTTTTCAACTACAAATTAGTAGGGGCCACATGAACGCAAGCCCCCTTGCCATAAATTATGACATGGCCCAACCAACTTGGGCTGACTTTAGGCGGGCGCCTCTCCAAGAGTGCAATAGAGATCATCAACCTAGGCCATGGGCCTTTTTGATCGTCCATCGACCCCATCTAATTTGTATGTTTCAATTGGTTGTGAGGCTGCTTCTAATTCTCTCTCTTCCTTCTCTCTCTTCATCATCTTGTCATTGTGGGACGTACTAGTTTACCGCCATTTAGGTACTTACCATATTGCCTATTAAAATATAACGTCGCCACTGACATTCTAGCAACACCGATCATTACACTTTCAGTACAAGATTGAAAAAGTGCAGTGCAACCTATATTTGAAGTCACAAATTACAAGTACCTTAGGATATTTGTTCTAGTCTGCTGCGTATTCGCGTCTGTTGCTACTGATCAATCTTTATGCACAAGAGATGTCCAACTATATCATCTCTTGTTTTTGGGTTTTTATCGGCAATCTATTCAACCTAATCCATTTTTGTCAGGGGCATAACCCATAAATACAATTTGCAAACGTTCTTTCCTCTGGACTAGCATATAGGGCATCCATTGCTGCTTCGGCTAATCCGAGGCCTCACCAAAGTTGATAAACAAACACATTTTACTTCTTCATCTCCTTCTAATGTACTTGAACGATCGCACCTTTCAACCCACAACATCAATTAATTGTTCTTGCCTATGCTCCTTTGACACGGTCCCGTGGCACTAAATTTATGCTCGTAGTCATGGGCCGATTATGTGTCGAATTCCTACCTGTGAGCAGCTCCTGCTGCAAATGGACTTATCCAATCTTATGCCTTAATCGCCAACGCCATCTGAAGTAAAGTTCGGATGCATTCATGATTAGTTGAATGATCTGCTTAAGCATAATCCGATTCCCTACTGTGTTCTCATGGACTAATTATTCATAAGAAACCTCTGATTTAATATGTCAAAAAGTAGAATGTATTGTGACATTCGAAATTTATTCTTTATTTTGTGGCTAAACTAGTGTTTCCATGCCAAAAATGAAGTTAGAGAAACACATGAATCAAGCTGAACACTTGATTGCATCGAGTTTGGAGATAAAAAAGAATTATTGAATTTTGATTAGATTATAATACCATGTTAGAAAGTCTAATTTAAAAACTTAAACTAATAGATAGAGAGAGACCATATGAATATAAATGGTCAAGACCGTTGTTAAAGTAATATGAGATAATACTTCAACAAGAATCAAATGATTTTGTAAGCGCCATTCAACCATCTACTATTAGTGAATGATGATTGAATGATTCTGGAAGATAGACCGCTCTCGAATCCTCTGTTACCACAAAATATAAATTAATACGGGCTGCACGATCGGCTTTGCGACTTGGGCAGACCTTAGACTTGGCGCCCCTACAAGAGTGCAATGGAGGTCACTAGCCCAGGCCATATAGGCCTTTTGATGCCTGTCAACCGGGTCCAGGGAAGCAGGTTTCGAAAGTTGTGATTGGTCCCTTTTCTTTGTCGCTCTTCAACCGGACATATTTGATGGGGACAGACAGAGTTAAATCAAAAAGTAAGATTTGCCCCCATTTCATCATTTTATTCCTTCCATACAGGACTCAGGGTCAGACTCAGAAACCTTGTCTCGAACTCAAGTTTAAGGAAAATATGATCCGATCTCTCATTCCGGCATACATTTATCCGCAAATCGGAACCACAGAAGATGTTAGCCACGCTGTTTATGGAAGTAAGAAACCATATAGATGCATCGCCTTAGAGGAAGTAATCAGTTCCAGGAACCAGCCACGGGCATTCGCTGTTGCCAAGAAACTGATGCGCTCATTCAGCCATTTCAGATTCTGCTGCCTTTGTTGGGCAGCGAAGCTTTGCAAGCTGTGTCAAAATTAACAATTTCACTGCTTGGGCATGCTTTCTGGTTCTACACAAAGTTATTCAGACCAACGCACCTTGACAAGGACAGGCAACGAACATCTTATCATTTAGCTATGCAACCTTTAACGGGCATCAAAGAGGCATTTTGGGACTATGGATTGATAGGGGCCGCGCGAACGCAGGTCCCCGCTGCCACAAATTATGACGTAGGCTCAACCAACTTGGGCTGACCTTAGGCGGGCGCCCCTCCTAGAGTGCAATGGAGGTCGCCAACCTAGGCCATGGGCCTTCTTGATCGCCCATCGACCCCGTCCAGGTAAGTATGTTGCAAAGGAGGGCCAGGCTGCTCCTTATTCTCTCTCTTCCTTCTCTCTCTTCACTGTCTTGTCGATGTGGGACTTCCTAGTTTTCTGCTACGGAGGTGCTTACCATATTTGCATATTAAAATATTACTTCACCAACGGCAGGCTAGCAACACCGAATGTACACATTTGGTACAAGATTCAGAAAGTGCAATGTTCCTTGAAGTCACAAATTACAGTTACCCTAGGATTTTTGCTCTAGTCAGCTACGAATTCAAGCCGTTGCTACTAAGTCTCTTGTTTTCGGGTCTATCTTCAGCAATCTATTCAACCCTCCTCCTGATCCATTTTTTTTGTCAGGGGCATAACCCATAATTACAACCTGCAATCACTCTTTTCTCTGGGGCATAACCCATTTCATCATTGTATTTCTTGCACCTGGGAGTCAAGTCAGACTCGAAAAGCTTGTCTTGGGCTTGAGTTTAAGAATATGATCTGATCTCTCACTCCTAGCATCCGGTTATCCAAAATTTGAATCCACAGAAGATGTTAGCGGCACTGTTTATGGAAACCAGATGGATGCATCGCATTAGAGGAAGTAATCCATTTCAAGAACCGGCCATGTTCATTTACTTGGGAGTAAGTCTAGGCGGACTTGGGGTGCATCGCAAGTTGTTACTCCTAATTATTGACACTGCTGCCAAGAAACTGATGCACTCACTCGTTCAGCCATTTCAGATTCCGCTGACTTTGTTGTGCAGTGAAGCTTAAGAAGCTCTGTTTAAAGTAACAATTTGACTACTTGGGCATGACTTCTCGTGCTACAGGCAGTTGATCAGACCAAAGCACCTCGACAAGGACAAGCAATGGCCACCGAGTCATTCGGGGATGAAAGCTTTCACAAGCATAAACGGAAGGCAACTTTGGACTATGAATCGGTAGGGGCCGCGCGAACGCAGGCCCCCGCTGCCACAAATTATGACGTAGGCTCAACCAACTTGGGCTGACCTTAGGCGGGCGCCCCTCCGAGAGTGCAATGGAGGCCGCCAACCTAGGCCATAGGCCTTCTTGATAGCCCATCGACCCCGTCCAGGTAAGTATGTTGCAACGGGTTGCCAAGCTGCCTCTTACTCTCTCTCTTCCTTCTATCTCTTCACCATAGTTGTCGATGTGGGACTTCCTAGTTTGCTGCTACTTAGGTACTTTGCATATTGTGTATTAAAATATATCGGTCTTCACCGGTAAAGCTAACAACACCGAATATACACTGCATCAGTGTAATCTTTCTTTGAATTCCCAACTTGCTAGTACCCTAGGATTTTGCACTAGTCCACTACGAATTCGGAGCTGTTGCTTAGGTGCTTACCATATTGTGTATTAAAATATCACTTCACCAACGGCAGTTTAGTAACACCGAATATACACAAAGATGTAATATGATCTTTCTTTGAAGTCGCAACTTACTAGGACCCTAGGATTTTGCAAAAGTCCGCTACGAGTTCACGCTGTCACTGCTGATTGATTTTTCTGCACAACGGATTTCAATTATACTCTCTTGTTTTTGGGTTTTTCACCGACAACTGATTCGGCGGACCCTTCTTCCGATCCATTTTCCCGGGGCACATAACTACAGTCTGCAATCTCTCTTTTTCTCGGAAGCAGAAGCATGTAGCATCCCATTGCTGCTCCGGGCAATCCGGGACCTCGCCAAAACCGATGAACGAATACATTTTACTTCCATATCTTGCCCAATAACCCATCCCCAATCTCGAGCACCAGAATCAAATTTCACATCTGCAGAACAACCCGAAGATGGGATCCGAAATTCTCCAATCCGATGCAGCTCGCTCGACTCAGGAGCAGTCGCTTCATGCCTCAACCAAAATCCAAACGGCAACCTGATTCCTCTGCTTCCCCAAAACTATTTCCAGAAACCCTTTTAACGATGTTCAATCACACTCAGCCCCACTTCTGCAGAAGGACACAGCTCGCTCGACACGAGCGCAGTCGCTTCATGCCTCAACCAAAATCCAAACGGCAACCCGATTCCTCTGCTTCCCCAAAACTATTTCCGGAAACCCTTTTAACGATGTTCAATTACACTCGGCCCCATTTCTGCAGAAGGACCGGACGATTGCAACTCAGCATAAACTTCTGGCAAACCCCAAATCTCCTTCCGAATCCATCTCACGAGATTCAACCCGTCCGGACCAAGAAGCTATCACAAAGTCCCAAGAATTAATCAACAAACGAAAATTTATGATTTGGGGTTATGGATTTGGAGGGGGTCGGCGCGTACGCTGTCCCCCAGCTACCACAAATTACGACGTACAGTCTCCGAATTGGAGATGTTAGGCTGAGTGCGCCTTCGGGCGAGTGCAATGAAGGCCACTTGGCCTAGGCCATGGGCCTTCCTGATCGCCCATTCGACCCCGTCCAGGTATGTATGAAACCTTCTCCCTTCTTTCCTCTTCCCTTAAATACCCCCGCTCGTCAGCCCCCGTCTCGTGGCCTTCGATGTGGGACGCGTTCGAGGTGCAACGTCCCCTTCTATTCTTTTCGTTTTAAGTCTTTCGCCATGTTCTTCTTAGGTGGCCCTTTTCGCTTTTTGTTCTGTGATGAGGCATGAATTGAATTTTGCATTGCAAAGAGCAGTGCCTCCTCCAGGAGAGATGCTCATTCAAAACAATTCTTATGAAATGGGGGGAAAGGCGCAAGCCGAATCGGGTGTAAGATTAATTGAGTTGTCGGATTCGGGTCTCAAGTATTTCCATTTGGGGCTTTCACAAGTTTGTATTTGAATTTGTATCCGCGATAAATGTAAAAAATAGTGATTTTGTAGCCGAAAAGTTAGGATGCCTAGCCATGGGCATGACTGGAAGAGAGAGAGGGGTTCTTGCCCTTTTGAGAATTCAACAGTGAGAATCCGAGGAGCATATCCGGAGAGAATCATCCAAGGAGCATGCTGGATATCTTCTTTGAGGGGAACACACATGATTTTGACAGTGTGCCAATGGAAGGATTTCATTTTACATTTATTGCATCTCTCATTTCGGAACTTAGGATGTCCTTTTTCATGGCAGCGACTGCTATTGCACAAAACTTACGCAAAGAAGATGTGATCCAAATGAAAAAAAATGAGAAGATAAGCTTCAATCGGGCGGTTTAGAGGATTTTAGTTGTGGGTTTTCAAGTAGGGTGATCGATTTTATGGTAGATAAATTCTAGAACTAGAACCTAGAACCTATGCCGTTGTAACCGGTTGCTAGTTTTTGAACTTTGGAACCTACTTTGTCTACTTGAAACCGACTTTGAAACTTATCTTATTTTTTCGGTCCGGTTCCAAGGTCTATTGAGAACCTATTTTATTTTTTTTTTTCATTTTTTTTGACAAATCATACAAGGCTATGAGTAATGAAGGGACTGAAAAGTAAAATATGATCTATAAGATCAATATGTAGTTACGTACAATTATAAATGATAAAAAGTTTAAACGAATAACTTAAAACATAGTTTATAAAACTAAATGCCCCATTCATCCATAAAATTTAGGGGAAGAGGAAAGACCAGTGAGAAGTTATGAGGAAGATTAAGGGACGAAGGAATGTTGATGTTAGAATTTAGAGGAAAATGAAATTAGAATTTTAGCTTTTTAGCTTGTAAAACCCATTTCGAAACCGGTCCCAAAATAGGGTTAGTCCAATTTGGTTCCCAAGTTGGTATTCACTTAGAACTTGTTCCTAGACCAATTTCAATGAGAACCGATTCCCAAACCTATTTTTTGAGTGGTCTGACCTATTTCCCGAATAGAATTTGTTTGGTTATACACTCCTATTTTCAAGTGGTATAATAGAGTTGCTACATTAGCTTCATTGCAAGAGAGGTGATTTTGGAGCTACCTCAAAGGATGCCGCCTCCGTGAGAATCGAGAGATATGAACTCGTTGCAAGCAAAAGTCAAAGGGACGGGATGAGTAGACGAGTATTCGAGAAATATACCTTCAAGTATCAAACAAAGATTGGACCAGAAAAAGAAAAGATCAAACAAAGAGGAGAAATTGACTGTGCCATGGTTTCTATTTTGTGCTATTTTATGTCCATGTGGAACATGAGCATTGAGAACAAAGTGTTTTGTTGTTGATGGAATATCTGTGTTGTACTGCAGTTAAAATGCTTTTGGTTGACCAACAAGGTTTTGAATTATATAAACTATATTGTTTTATTTCATCCGTTGTTGAATAACTTTCATGGCATTAAAGAAAAATTGTCGTTTAAAATAATTGAGTCACTCATTAATATATTTTATCCTTAGTCTAATGAATTTTGTTAACTTAATTATATCATTTTTTTTTTGTAGTTAAATAGATTTGAATCAAATAAGATATAACCGTCAGGATGATAAGTCTATAATCTTATTGGTCAAAGTTAGGCCAAGTGGTGAAATTATGTCTCGTGTCTTGTGATATAACAATCATACGGCAAAGCGAAATGGCATGCAGCGAGAATAGGAGCTAACATTCTCTCGCAGTTTATACTTTTCCATGAGTATATCTTTAGATGAAAATAAGATTTCAGATCTAGATTTAGATATGAGAATACGCACAGATTGTTCGCAATTTAATAAATGCTGTACACTTTCTAATTATGATGTGTTTTTTTTGGACTTTTTGATTCTTTCATGATTCCAAGGCCTTGATGACTTAATCTCAAACTGGAAGTAACAAATTTTGGATCCTCTACATGAACTGGATTCAAACACCTGAACTCGAATCAGGGAAATTAAGCTCATGATGACCCGAATCAAGCTTCACGTTGTTGAAAATTCTCTGATCTTCAAGAAATGAACATCCAATATATTCAAAAAGAACGAACACAATTTAATACAGATTTGATTTGGATAATTGTCAGTTTAATTTTATGTAATTGACTAATAGTCATGTAATAAACTAATGAATACTTATCTCGCATGTGTTTTTTTGGTCAAATTTAAAATTATATAAGATAGTTAAAAAATATAAGTTTTTGAGTAGGTATGAAAATATATTTCAAGATTTTACAAAAACAATTGAAGAATTTCTTTTATCTAAGCAATTTTAAAGTCAATAAATGATGAAAATTTGGAGATGGCAAATCACTAAGGGCCCGTTTGATTCGGCTTTGGGCAAATGCTATTGGGAAAATGCAAATACCTTTGAGCTAAAGGGATTTGTGAAAATGCAAAAGCGTTTGGTAAATTGTAGTTTTGGAATGGACTTTGGGCAAAATATTGTTTGGTAAAAATTGCATTTGAATGGACTTTTGTTAAATTAAAAAAAAAAAATTTTTAATTTTTTTTTTTTTAAGTTTGGTCGCCGAATCGGCTAGATCAGGCCGGACCGCCGGATCTAGCGGCTAGGACCGGACGGACGGCCCAATCGCCCCCGGTCGCCGTCGCTTGAGGTCGCCCACCTCAAGTGCGCGACCCTAGGCATCGGTCGCACGCCTCAAGCGGCCGCGACCCTAGGCGTCGGCCGCCCGAGGTCGCGTGACCTCAAGCGGGTCGCGACCTCGGGCGGCCGACGCTTGGGGTCGCTTAGCTACGCGCGACCTCGGCGGCCGTCCTAGGGTAACCCAACCCCGGCGATCGTTGCCGGGGTCGTGCGCGAGGGGTTAGTTCAATTTTCAAAAAAAAAAAAAAGGGCGATATACATATACATTTATTATATCCATTAAAGCCAATTGCGAAAGTTTTTTTACAACTTCCCAAAAACGCAACATTCAACTCAAAGTCCATTTGCAAAATTTTTTACCAAACACAACCGCAAATCGAACCAAACGCATTTGCATTTCAAGGATTTAGAGTCCCAAAGGCTTTCTAAATGCCCAACCAAACAGGGCTAATATAATTTGGTAATTGGTTGAATAAATTTTGTGACAATATTATGAGCCATGTGGCAAAAACAAGGTTAAATTAAGTGTCCTATGATGACTTTGAATCAAATTCTTCACGTTGACTTTAAAAATTTTCTCAACTTTAACTGAATATAATATAATAGAAAAAGAATAAGTTTCACTATTCTCCAAAACTACAGAGTCATTGATTTGGGTCCATTGTTTGTTTAATTTTATTTAATTGACAAATGAGATTAATAAACTAATTAAAACGTGATAATATAATTTGCAAATTTAATAATATCATTGTGCATTGTTCATGAGTATATGTCCAAATCAAAGATCCAAAGTTAATTAATTCATAATACTCACAAGATATTCCATAGGCCATTAGGTAGCCAGCCTTTAGTTCATACCCTAATCAAAATTAGCATTGTGTTGATTAAGAAACTTACATAGATCCGTTTGTTTTATAAAAAATAAATAAATGAAAAATGCTTTAATCATCTATGAAAATATTTATATATAAATTATTGTCGATAATGAAAATTTTTTCATTGATTAATTATTTTAGGCGATTTGAACAATCATTTACTAAAATATATCGTATTTTTGCAAAATAAAAGCAACCTCAATATTGCGCCTATTCCATTTCTTCGTTCCCACGGGTCGCAAAAACAGCACGTGCGACTCCTCGAATCGGACCACAGCGACGAGCCAACAGATCCTCGAACATCACAGAAATTCCGCAGCTCCAAACTCCGCTCGATCTGGACGGAAGAGCTCGCTCCTTCGCTCTCGATTCGGGCGGGCGCGCGATCTCATGCCGATCTGAGCGGATTCCCGCGCTCGCGACCACTCGATTCCGCGGCGGCCGCAATGGCGTTCATGGCCGTGCTGGAGTCGGATCTCCGCGCTCTCTCCGCCGAGGCTCGCCGGCGGTATCCCGCCGTCAAGGACGCCGCGGAGCACGCGATTTTGAAGGTCAGAACGCGGCCTTAGCCCCGCCGGATGAGTTCCCGCACCGCATCTGCGCGTGAAATGCTTGTATCGGTGGCTCGCGTGCTTCTTCTGTGCGTGCACTTGTAGTCTCGTAGGTGGCGATCTTATTGGATTGAACGTGACGTGCTGTCGGGATGTGTTTGGGCGGTAGTGAAGCGGTGTGCTGGTGAAGTGGTATAGATTCTGTCTGTTTGTGGAGTTGTATCTACGTTTTGTCTTGTTCATAAGAGTGGCCGCGAATGGTGGAGTTGATTTGTTTGGAGCTTTGGAGTCTGTCTGTCTGGTTTATGTATTTTGGAAACAGCAGGGCCTTAGGCAATGTGAATTTTGAGCAGCTGCCCCTTGGCGACGTTTTCGTGGAACTCGCGCGTGTGTAGCTTATAGTGGCTGATGGCTGCATCTCTTTCTGATTTGATAGGCACTGCAGTTATTCCACTTGTTCATGAATGTATTGGGGAAGTATGTATGACTTCTGGAATCGTGGAAAAATTGTCAGTAGAGGATGACGCCTTGTTTAATTTTGACTTGCAGCTACGCTCGCTCTCGAGTCCAAGTGAAATTGCACATAATGAGGACATATTACGGATCTTTCTGATGGCTTGTGAGGTCAGAACGGTGAAGCTGAGTGTCCTCGGGCTATCATGCCTACAAAAACTCATATCTCATGATGCCGTTGCTACATCAGCTCTGAAAGAAATACTTTCCACTCTTAAAGATGTGAGTTATCCATGAATATGGCATGTTCTGTCTTTAACTTTAAATTTAATGCAAATTACTGCCACGTTAGTTTGAACCATTTGATTGCATTCCCTCTGGAGTTGGCATTACCTGACTACATGTCTGGAGTAGAGGGAAATTCCATCACCAACATTGCCCCCTTCAACTTTCCCATATCTTTATGGTTCTGCCATGATATTTTGTTCTAGCCTCTCCAGAGAGCAAAAAGTTGGCATATGTCTTAGCTTATTGAGCTTTAACAAAGCCATGGTTGCAGTATGATGAGATCTATTCTAGCCAACAGGAGTAGAGTAAATTTCCAAGAAACTCTGCCATCCTAATTTGTTAATGTAAGCAAGGACTGCTTTTGCAAGTGAGCTGCAATTGAATAACATTGATGCTTCAACATGGATGTTGCCACCTAGTATCTGGTTTTTAGTTGAAGGATAGTGTTTTCATGGGGTTCTGCTTCCTGCAATGAAATTTTATAATCATGATTTTGTCCATCATGTTTTTTTTGTTACTGCACAAATCACTTTAGAAATTCACAGGAAGCTATAAACATGGAGTCCTCTGCATCATAAGCCTTTGACCTTCCTGGTCGATGTTTAGGATTTCATTAATGCCATGATACTGATAAAAGAAACTGAAGTTGGATACCTTGCTGATCAACGAGCCACTATAAGTCTTAAGGAACTATGGGATTTGGCTTGATGACTGGGTAGAGAACAGAGGTGGGGATGCTAAGTTTTCTTGTTAAAATTTTGAAGTAGTGATTGGAATTTACTACAATCTTGTATGTGCTGGGGATTCTGGGACCTTCCTTGTGTAACTAATTCTTAATGTATAAGAAGATATAGGGAACAAGAACTTCAATAAGAATTTTGGTTGATCTTCTTACTGGACAGTTTTGGGTCTTTCTCAATACTTAAAATCTAAAAATCACATTTGGAAGCTAACTTCCTTTTCTTCATGCAGCATTCTGAGATGAATGATGAGACTGTTCAACTGAAGACTCTACAGACTATATTGATTATACTGCAGTCACAATTGCATCCTGAAAATGAGGTAATCTAATATCTTTCCAGATCGCTGACTTGAAAGTGCATCAATATTCCATTAAAAATTGACTTTTAGCAGAATTGAATATGTGTACATTTTTGGAGACAACAATGTGAAGTATTTTTTTGTTTCATTATGCCATCATGGCTGACCTCAAACTTACTCTAATGATAGAACTTGGGCTTTTAATCTTATGTTTCCATTATAGGCATTGGAGCCTTGTGTTTTGGCATATTTTAGGGGGACTTCTATTCCTTTTCTTGTACCTTTAGGCAGGATGTTTAAACTGTTGCGAGCATAAGTGAGCATATTTTTTTATTGCCATGCTGAATCTCCAATATTTACTTTAGTATAATTACAGATCGAGATTAAATTACTATGATACAGTCCATGAAACCTTGCTGATCTCATATATTTACTTTTCTTGCATATTTAAGCTGAATATAAATAGATTGCCTTTGCTTTGTCTGGTTAATGCATTCATCCAAGTCAGTTTTGTGTGGATTTAGTGGGTAATTTCTTTATATGGTTTGCTTTTGTCTACTTATCAAAATTAATATGTATTTTATCCTGACGTGGATTAATCTCTGGTATACAGGGTATGTAAAGTGTTTTCACACAAGTTGTGTCGATCACAGTGGATGTAGGCGGTTATCTTTTAGTTATTAACTGTCTAAATCAGTGATAATGGAGGTGATTGGTGTAAAGAACACTACATAGACTGTGTATGATGTGTTAATCTGTCTTAGATTACCTTACTCATTGACTTTATATTCTGCCGCTGCAAATTATAACTTTCATGCATGTGCACTAGGTAACTTGAAGCCATTTTGTTTACTATTTTTCCCTTCATGACAGATTTTGTTAGGTTACTATCTTTTGTAAGTGAAAGCCTGTGTTTTTTGTCTGTGATCTTGTATAAATAGCCTCTTCCAGTTCATGAGATGTAGCTATTAGGGTGGAATATTGTTATGGCTTTCTTGCACCGATAACTTTTGGTATTGTTGTTTTCAAGTTTTACATACCATTGACTGTCTTTGTATTGTTTGTTTTCCCTTATAACTTTTAGGAAAACATGGCTCAGGCTCTTGGCATCTGTCTTCGACTTTTGGAGAGCCACCGTTCTTCAGATAATGTGCGGAAGTAAGTCAACTACATTTTGGCTGAGGACATGAAGTTTCCGGAGGCAGTGCTTGTAGATGCTTACAGCACACCTTATTTTGTAGTATCAACTCTTTCATTATCAGTTTACCAGTAATACTAAACATTGATTTTGTGCTTTTCATGAGGAAGTCATTTTTTACCTTGCTCACATGTGGAAATTCACTGGAATTACTATTCTCTTCAGTACTGCAGCAGCAACTTTCAGGCAAGCAGTGGCATTGATATTTGACCATGTGGTTGCTGCTGAGTCTCTTCCTGCAGACAAGTTTGGTCTTGGAGGCCATGTAGTTCGAACTAGTTCAGTTACTGGTGATGTTGGCCGCAGCATGAATCTATCAGAGTCAGTCCTTTAGTCTCCTGCTACATTATTTTGGTATATAGACACTCTAGTTTAGGAGCTTTGTTTGATGGTTGTTTTGTGTCCTAATAATTCATTTCTTCTTGGTGTTTATATCATTAATAAGCTGTCCAATGGATTTACAGATCACTTGAGCATGGTTCTGATTCTGGAGGACCATCTTCAAAGAGGGAAACATTGGGCAAAACTGGAAAGCTTGGGCTTCGGTTGCTTGAAGACCTAACAGCTCTTGCCGCAGGTGGATCTGTATGTGCTGAATTGGACCATTAGATTTCATCCAAGCCAAATGCTTATGTGTTTTTGTAGGCTTGTATGATGAATTAACTACCGTTCTTCAATTGTAGTAGCTCTATGTCACCAAAATTCTTTCTGATACGCATTTGCATATATCCTTCAGGCGGTTTGGTTACATGTTGGCTCTCTTCAGCGGATTTTTGCACTTGAAATACTTGAGTAAGTAATAAGCTTTCCTGTGTCACTATCTTTCTAAACATTGTGCCTGACTTCTGGTTTTAGACATTGGGATGCACAGTTGGTGCAGAAGTATAAGGCTTTGCTGAACATTGTCCTTGCGACAGAGTTGTCTTTTATGCCGAAAACATAAGCAGTGGCTCGAGTCTGGACTTATGAGCCTGATTTTAGAAATATAATTGGTGCAACAGGGAATAAATGTTATATGGATAGAATTTCAATTTTCATTTTAGTCTGCTGAAATTGGAGAGTAAAATGGAATGAGATGATCTTGTTCCCTTTCTGGTGCGGTTGTGAGTTGCTTTTTACCTAAGTAAGCTGCTTTTCCAATGTAACTATGCAGTATGATTAATTATCACAAGGGGGGTAAATGCAATGCGAATAATCATAGAATAACTTGTGTGGGAATTAAGATGTCCGCTGCACCTTCACTTACTTTGTCAACCTGAAACGACCCTTGCTTATTTTGTATTGGGGGGATTATATTTCTTCCTACCTTGTATTGGTAAGCTTTTTCTGCAAAGGGCAAGCAGAGATATCCCCCCATGATTTCACTTTAGACTGGATTTACAATGTCAGTGCAAACTATTTTGGACTTGCTCTGAAGTTTGCATATTTCTTCATCGCAGGTTCATTCTCTCCAACTATGCTGTTGTTTTCAAGACCTTAATATCCTATGAACAGGTTAGGAGTCAAATCTCTTAATCGATATCCCTGTACTTTGCTCATTTAAGTGACAGAGTCTTTATAGTTGAATATATGCTGCACCATTTCAACAGGTTTTGCGTCACCAGATATGTTCACTCCTCATGACTTCCCTTCGGACTAATGCTGAGGTAATCTCTCTTCTGGAAGATACTATGCATCTGGCTTTTGATAGTGGACTTGATTGGGATGATGATGGCTTCATCTTTTCTAATTCTATATACTGAAACAGCTTGAAGGGGAAGCTGGGGAGCCTTCTTTCCGTCGGCTGGTTTTGCGGTCAGTTGCTCATATTATCAGGCTTTACAGTTCATCTCTTGTCACTGAATGTGAGGTATATACTATTTTGACCATCTCTTGTAAATGTAAATCGCATCTAACATAAGTCATACTATTGAACATCCTTGAAAATCACAATCTGATGGACTAGCATACTATTTCGCATCATAGGTCACTTTGGATGTCTGCTTCTCATATTTTTCTTCATTATAGTCCGGTTTTCATATAGGTTATGACACTCACATTCATTTTTATCTTTCTTGGAGCTATTTGATCCCCTTGTTTCTCTTTCCAGTTAATCTAATTCCATTGACAGTAAATTTTTGTGGCTTGTATTCAGCAAACTCCATTTTCTGTCCTTGTGCAGGTTTTTCTTAGTATGTTAGTTAAGGTTACATTTCTTGACTTACCTCTGTGGCATCGCATTCTTGTTCTTGAAATTTTGAGGGTAAGCGTCCTACATTTTATTATTACAAAGTTACTTTTATACTGGAAATAGATGCATCAAATCTCTATATGTTGTCATTGGCAGGGATTTTGTGTTGAGGCACGGACACTAAAAACTCTTTTTCTGAACTTTGACATGTAAGTCATACAAGTCTATGTGTTTAATATAAGCCTACATGTTTTTTCTAATGTGTCTCTCTCTCTCTCTCTCTCTCTCTCTCTCGCACACACGCACAGGGAAGCATTTACTGGCACATAAACATCATGAACACACACATATTGTGTATTCTCTCATGCACACGCACGCACAGGGAAGCATTTACTGGCACGTACACATCATGAACACACACATATTCTGCATTCTCTCATGCACATATCGTGCATAAATTGAAAGCTAGGAAAGTCATGCAGATGGTAGCTTATTAACATAAATCTTTGGCCCAAAATAGAAAACCCAAGGCTAAGGTTGCAAAGCATTTATGAAGGCAAGGAGATGATCTTTTTTTGGGCAGTGTTGAGGTTATTCTGTTTAAGTTGTGCTATTTTAACTTTGATGCTGTATGTACTGGAATATGATCCTCAAATAGGGCCCTTTTGCATGTTGAGCCAGAGTTAGAGACTTGCATGCTGGTAGATATTCAAGTAACTGAACTGTTCAGTAATTCTCATGATTACTTGAGCATGAGGTATATGTCAGTAGGGGTTTGATATGAGGTCATACTGGGAGATCTTATTTATAGAAAGTATGGCTTGGTGATGTCAGAACAACTTTTGTGAATACTAAATGTCCATATCACAATAGAAAATTGTCACTTGGATGAATTAGGATTGTAGCATGGCAACTATCGTGAATTTATTATGGGCATCTGCAGGAGTTCTAAACTCGAAGTAGTGCTACTGAAGATTATTGACGTTGGTCATTTAGTTGGGTGAGCATTGTGTTTAGCATATGATGCATGATTGCTTCTTCATGTGCTTGTAGCCTATCAAGTATTTGAATTGGTTTTATTTAACTTAATACAGTTATGGCCTTTCAAGTAATACCATAATTATTTCTTCCAGTGCAGATGAGATAACCTTATAGTAGGTAGACAACCCCTTTTGTCTATCGAATCATAGTAATGATGGAGTCTTTTTCCTTTTCAAGTATGGTTGAAGCCCAAACACATACATATTTTTTAAAAAATCTATTCTGAAGCCTTAAATTTATAGATTCTCTTTGAAAAATTTCAGATTGTGTTAATTGGAATTTCTTATTTTTACATAAGAGAGATAAAGGAATTGTGGACATTCCCAGTACTCCTCTTGTAGAGCACCATCATACTATTTTATATAAATGTCTGGTTGCAATTATAATGAGATTATGCTTGTAGATTTCATCTTTGAGGTGAAGGTTTGCGTGAAATATTAGTTGTTTACAGCAAGTTACTTCCATGCATGGGATATAGAAGATCTCAATGATCCTGGTTTTTTGCATGAATTATCTGGAGACAAAGAACTGGTTTTTGGTAGTCAAGAATGCTGTTGTCATTTCCATTGGTAATAGATGAACACAACAGCTAAGCCTTTTCCCTCTGCAGCCTTTGTCACTTTTTGCTATCATTTTTATCAATTAGAGTAATGATATAAAATAACACATCTGGGTTCAGCTTTCAGAACATTTACTAACAACTTCTGGAGAACTGAATAAGTAAAGAAGTTTTTCCCTCTGTTCTCTAGTTGAAATGCAAGTACAAGCAAAAAAATTTAGAAAACTGTTGTATCTTTCCTTTTCAATTTGAAGGATCAAAGTGTGAAGAAAATTGAAATTGGAAACACCTCATACAGTTCTAGAATGAGAAATTGTAAAAGGAAAGCAGTTTAGGCAAATATTTAGGAGAAACGATGTTGGAAAATTTGTTGAGTGACAAAATCCACTAAAATTGTGTTAATAGTCCAACTGAAAGTTAAAATGGTCTATTAACAAGTGGGTAGCTATGAGCAATTCACTTGCGGTGGATATGATCTCACATATGGCTCTATCCCTGCATGATCATTTTCGAATAGCAGTACTGGACCTTTTATCCCACCTTCCTTAAAGTCGATGGTTTAACAACATCGACCAGTAGACAAGATTTCTGGTTGAGCTGAGGTTCGATGCCTGTATTTTTGGGAACTTTGAGAAATATACCAGCATGTGTATGACAAATTTAGTTCTTGTTTGTTGAATTAAGAACTAGTGACATAGATAAAGCAAGAATGGTAGCATAGAAACTTGTTTTAGCCAAGCAGTTTAGTTTCTTTCACTGTAACTCTTCCTATAATTGTAGGAACCCGAAGAATACAAATGTGGTGGAGGGTATGGTTAAAGCTCTAGCTCGAGTTGTTTCAAGTTTACAGGTGAAATTTATCTAGTAGTTTTGGTTATACAGTATAATTATTTTTGAACATCTTAATTCTTGATTTGATTTTTACATCCTGATTTATGTAGCTTTGCACATCCTATAATTCTTTTGTAGAAGGCTTGATAGCCAGAAATTCTTATAGGTAGATATGCATTCATGGCACAGCCAATTATTCTGAAAGTTTTCCACAATCTTGACTGCACTGCTTGCGTCAGATGCAAGTTTAAATAGCCGTGAGTGTCACTAGTTTTACTATGACATGGGCAGTTTTATGGGCTGCAGGGAGAGTATTTGCAATGTCTGGATGGCTATATCTGGTTATTACTGTTGCTTTATCTTGTTGGTTTTAGGGCCTTCTTTGAGCAACCTGTGCTTTTTATTTGACCTATATATATTGGCAAGTAAAATTGCTTAGAATTTTTCATAGTTTTGCTATACTTTATAATATATTTTTCGGTTAAATTTAATTTGGCTCTTGTGTAGAGTTTTCTGTGGTCAGGAGTGTTGTTTATTGACAGGAAATAACTAGCATTTGGAAATTTTTAATGAGGAATAACTTATAGCTATATGAATCTAATGTAGGTTCAGGACACGAGTGAAGAGAGTCTGGCCGCTGTTGCCGGGATGTTCAGCAGCAAAGCTAAAGGTTATTTTTTGTATTCTCAGCTAATACTTGCAGTTGTAATAATTTTGAATAATATGTGGTCATTTAAGGCAAATATATCTTAATTATTATTTACTCCTTGGTAATTCCTTCTTTGGAACTTTGTCAGAGCTGATGCCCTTTCTTTGATGAGTAGTTTCAATGTCACTGTTTTCTTCTCTTTCTCAACATTGCTATGCCCAGAACAAGGAGCAATCATCAAATCACTTATTAAAATCTGGTGTGGATAATATTCTGAACATTGCAAGAAGAGAACCAGAACTAGCTTGGAAGGATCATAATCTGGACTTCCTAAAAATTAATTATTTAACTCCTCTAAATAGCTAATATCTCTGGGAACTCAATTATTTGTCTTAGATCTGTTAGGAAATCTCATGGCACACTGCTATGTCGCTCATAGTAAGTATGGGATGGGTTGAATGGCATAACGATAGTTTTTCCTTTTCTATCCCCCCCTCTGTCCTGCTCTTTCTTCTCGTCTAAAACTGGTTGGTCTTCTTTTCCTGCATGAGTCTGTTGTCAGTTACTTCAACTCTCGGTTGAAAGTGATTTGTTTCGGAGTTTCAACTAATATGACTGGCTTCTTGTAAGTGCAAGAATTTTTTTTTTTTTTTTCATTTTCAAAAGACCCATTTCTTTTTAAGACCAATAAGTGTTTGCTTCCTTTATGTCCGTTGTTCACTCAGAGGTTCTGGTGTGTCCTTATATTTTAACCTCTTGAAGTACAAATATTATGAGCCTGTTACATGGGTATAGGACATGCTGGGACTGATATACTAGTTACAGCTGGATTTATAAGGTATAGCAAAATAAATGTTGGCAGCCTACAAAATAGAACAAGTATAAAACTTGATAGACAAGTTGCTATTCTAATCAGGTAAAGGTCATCAAGTTCACATGTGACCTATTTCTTTGTGCAGTTATTATGTGTCACAGTTGTGGATTGTCTGTATGAAACAAGAACAAACATGCCAGTCTCTGCTTCTCCTTTATTTTTAATTTAGCAACACTAGGAGAACTGATGGTTTGACTGAACTGCAGGGATTGAGTGGAGCCTCGATAATGATGCATCCAATGCTGCAGTCTTGGTTGCTAGTGAAGCCCATGCAATAACTCTGGCTATTGAGGGTCTTTTAGGTGTTGTATTTACTGTTGCTACATTGACTGATGAAGCAGTTGATATTGGTGAGGTGATTGTCATATTCTACCCTATTATGTGCCTTTAATGTTCCTTTATGTGCTTGTTATGCAATGAACATGATCTTACACTCTTTCGATGTATCCAGCTTGAATCCCCTAGGAGTGGATATGACCAACCACTGAAATGTACTGGGAAGACTGCCCTTCTCTGCATTTCCATGGTTGATTCTTTGTGGTTGATTGTACTTGATGCTTTGTCCCTGATATTGACTAGGTACTCTAGTTTTCTCTTACACTGGTTTGCCTATTTCGAAGAAAATATACCATTATTTGTCTGATATGGATGCATTTAAAAGGTCACAAGGGGAGGCAATTGTGTTGGAGATCTTAAAAGGATACCAGGCTTTCACTCAGGTTATACACTGCTTTCTCTCTTGTGCTACACTAGCAACATCTTCACTATAATCTTAAGATTACCAGTTTTCCATTTAAGTACAAGTGGGTTTACCTAATCTGTTAAGCTGTTCTACACTGCTTCTGAGTTGCTTTTTTATGTGGGGTGCTATGCTCATCACTGTTTTTCTGTTGCTTCACAGGCATGTGGGGTTCTTCGTGCTGTGGAGCCTTTGAATTCATTTCTTGCATCTTTATGCAAATTTACAATCAACTTTCCTGTCGAGGCAGATAAGAAGAGGTACTAAGAAGAGTAATTGAACTTTTGATTCTAGGCTGAGTTCTGGTGTGTTAAGTAAGGGTGTTGCACTTCCTACAGAAAATGTCATGACTTATGTAATAAAAGGGTCTCCGTTTCATTAAAGAATGTAGGCTCGTTCCTAATTTGTTGTCTCTACTTATCTGCAAAACCAATCCTGTCGGTTTAGCTAGTTTTTCCTGCCAACATGGCCCTTATATTACCTCGAGATTTGGTTTTAGCATCACTGAGTGGTTTGGCAATAATTAATTTAGTTTCATTTTTATTATTTCAATCCTAAAGAGCTTCATTTTGAAAATTTTATCGTTATTGTGATTTCATCTTCTTCTCCAAATTAATATTTCTTAGAGGGTGGGCTATTTTTACACTATCTGATAAATCCACTCCCTTTTCACTAAATTGATGAAATTGCTATTGGTGGATTTTGCATTTGTACTCTTTCCCTTCAATTTCGTTCTTTGAAATTTCCTTCAACTCAACATTTTATTGGTCACTGCTATCATCACAATTTGTCTGTTCTTCTTTTCTCCTATGTAAAAGGTTCATATTGTGGTGAATTTGTGATTTAATTAGTTTCAATAAATGATATCAAGTCTCTTTATGTATAGGGTCAAAGACTGTTTTTTTCCCCATCATTGATGAAACACTTTTACACAGTGCATGTAAGATGTTACATGGGAAGATATACAGAGTTTCCATTTAATTGAGTTCCATCTATCAAATATTCATCATAGTGGAATGTAATTGTGATTGTGCCAAATCTTTAAAGAGGGCTCTTTTGTTTTTGGTTTCATCCTGTTTTCTGTATGTGAAAGATCCCTGATAAGAAAGTTTGGTGATGAAATGAACAAGAAATTAAAAGTCTGAATATTTTACTGTGTCAAGAAGTTTTTTGTTTGAGATTTTAAAGATTTTGAGTTCGCAGTGGGTCCATAAATTTGCTAAACATGGTAAAGAACTAAGTTTATTGGGAATTTCTCTCTTGGACAAAGCTAATATATGCAGAGTTTAAAATGAGAAAGAAAATGTAGTGCTTTGAATGTCTGCTTCACTTAAATTTTATATTTTAATAAGGCTAAGCTGATCCTACATAGAAATATAAATACTAATACTAAAAAGAAAACAAGGCAATTGAGTAAATTTAGGGTTGACCTCTTTAAATTTCAGTTGGAAAATAAAGGCAATTTGTCCATTTAGTGGAAATAATGTTGTTTAGTTGCATGGGATGTGAAAATATCCTTGCCCCTTTTTTTTGTTTCGTTTTGTATGTGTACTTACATCAGTTTTCGACACTCCTGGTTTGGCTAATAATAAATCTGGCTGCTCATTTGTTATTTCAATTTTAAAGAACTTCCTCATTCTTGTAATATGGGGATCACGGTTTCTGGATCTTCTCCAGTTGATCATTTCCTATATTTTGTTTTATTGTTGCAGTAACAGCAGTTTGCATTCTCCTGGTTCAAAGCGTACAGAGTCAACAGTTGATCAGAAAGACATTATTGTCCTTACACCTAAGAATGTACAGGTAGTGGTTTTGCTCTATACAGTTATTGTGTGAAATAATCCATGATGCTTGCAGTACTAGCCTTGCTGCATCACATGCCCTGGATTGTTTGCTGAGTCCAAATGGTTTTTCCTACTAGGCCTTGAGGACTCTCTTCAACATAGCTCATCGATTGCACAATGTGTTGGGGCCGTCTTGGGTCTTGGTATGATTGATTATATGCTTCTTAAATGCACATGGAAGAAGCAGGTCTTTAATTGTTATCGCGATATAATTGCAGGTTTTGGAGACCCTAGCTGCTTTGGACCGAGCAATTAATTCTCCTCATGCTGCTACACAGGTGAAGATTGGCATCTTTCTAATACAGCATTCATTTGAAGTGCTTTGTCTGATCTTTGGAGTATATTTATCACACTCTTGTGTAGCATTTGTGAATAATTTATGTAGTTGAATAACTTATGTTATGATGCGGTGCCTCTGATTCATTTCAGTGGAAATGGTCTCTTGGTATTTGCTGGATCTATATTGGATCTTTTCAACATATTCCATCATTCACAATGTTACCATGTCTTTCTATTTTACTTTTGATGTTCTACTTCCTTTTTTGTTTTTAATAGAGCTTTTCATGAAGCATAAAGAAGCTTGATTTTGCGGTTTATCTATTTAATGTGTTTATCAAAAAGAAGGCCCTTTGAGAATATGAGCTTCAATAGTATGGCAAATGTGGTCAGGCTGATCCTTGATCTTCAGAGAGGTGGTTGTCGTGGCTTCAACCTCAAGCCTTGTCCTCCATGTCGTCATGGAGAGACATGGCTGTTGCACTCCTGTGACTTCTGAATCTCCAATTTAAATTTTTTTAATTTTACACTTCAAGAATTTTCAGACGAACCAGTTTAAGTACGTACTTAGATCCAAAGAATTTTCAGACTATAGATAGCTCCACTGATTGGCTTTTTTCAATGGTCAGTGATTAAGCAGGGTTTCAAGAATACACTAATTCAGAATTGGTTTGTCATTTGAAATATCCTTTCCCTCTTATGGTACACTACTGGTTTGGAACAGCAAAATAATGTTTTGAAAGTGTTGAATCATACTAATTTAGTTTCCCATGACCTGTTACCTATACTAATCCCAATTCTAGGCATGTACTTTAACTATTAATGTCTATTTTTCCTATTAAATGGAGTCTTTTAACTACAGATCAAATATAGTACGATTCATCTTGTTTTGAAAAAACTAAATTCTTGTATCTTATT
Organism: Eucalyptus tenuipes; assembly: GCA_014182365.1. Classification (NCBI taxonomy): domain Eukaryota; kingdom Viridiplantae; phylum Streptophyta; class Magnoliopsida; order Myrtales; family Myrtaceae; genus Eucalyptus; species Eucalyptus tenuipes. Next base: position 20,140,598 of record CM024538.1, on the reverse strand, counting down.
TCAACTGTAAGACCCAAAGAAGCCTTACTTTGTTGCACCAAAATTGTAATTAAGGATGGGTATATATGAAACTGCAGAACAATGCTGCTCTTTGTGGTAAAATTAGTGTTCAGAAATAGTATTGTTTGAATACCTTGAATAATTGTGAGATGGTTTGTCTGATTTGAGTGGTCATTTGCAAGTTATTGGATATATTTGTATTAATGTGGACAACTGCTTGTAGCTGAATGGTGGCATCTAGATCTTCTTTCTAGTATGGCATTTTAATCTAATTTATTCAGTGGGAGTAATCCTTATATTTCCTCTGAACTCGGGTGGTGACTACTTAAACAAAAAATATTTCTAAGTTAAAGTTAATGTTGGGTCCTTAATGTTTAAGCCTTACTTTGACATTAGAGTCCATTATCAAGTGCGTAGTTATGGCAACAGCTTTTCTTCTGGCAGAATAAAGTCTGCTGTTACTTGTCCACAAAACAAATCACGCCTTTGTAGTTTAAGCAACAATTGTCCAGGTGCATATGCTCCTCATATCACCAAACAGCCAAATTTTGGCATTATTGAAATGTTATTAATATAAATTCTAAAGGTTTCTTTTCCAGTAATTGATTCTACGTTGGCATTCATCTTTATGTTGTGTAGGAGGTTGCAACGACTGTACCGAAGCTTACGAGAGAATCGTCTGGCCTGTACAGTGACTTCAACATTCTCTCTTCCTTAAATTCTCAGGTGAGTGGTGATGATGTCCTTTGTCTAGGTGCATAGAAAGGGTTGTTAGGAAATCTGACAAAAGTTTTTCTGTTATATTTATTGCTATTATTATGTCAAATTCTCCTCTATTCTAAAACTTTTGCATTTATATAAAGGTATTTCTTTGATGCCCCATCTTAATCAATTTCTGTGTAGAGAGAAGGAACAATTTTCTTCTCAAAGAGAAAGGATAGATTTTCTTGTTTGATAATCACCAAAATCCATATTACTCCAGATTGAACAGAAAAGAATTTCTTTAGTTGATGAACTTGTATTCAGAACAGATGTTTGCAGATGGAACTCCTTGTTGGTCCTTTTTTGTAGCTTTATCCCTTTACTAATGTGCTACCTCTGTTTGTGGGTGAAGCTGTTTGAGAGCTCGGCGCTGATGCATATATCTGCAGTTAAATCACTTCTTACTGCATTACATCAGCTGTCGCATCAATCTATAACTGGGATGCCAAGCGTATTTGGGGCAGCATCAAGTCAAAAGTTTGGTGCCATTAATTTTTCAGTGGAGAGAATGATGTCCATCTTGGTCAACAATCTCCACAGTACGTGTTGTGCTTATTTTTTTATTGTTTTCGCATGTTACTTTGGTATTATCTTATGTTTTTAGAATTCTCTCGAGGAGCAATATCACGCCTGCTTGAGATTTGCTTTTTTGACTTGTGTCCATGGTGGATTCTCATTTAGAATAGCTTTTCCTGTTTGAATGATGAATTTCATTTTTGTGCCTACTCTCCCAAATTAGTAGAAAGATCAAACGGAGGCCTGTATTTTCATAGTTGCTGTTGCTTAACTTAATTCTGACTCTTTTTATTGGAAGAAAATAAGCTTCTTGAAATGTTGTCTGGAAAGTTCATTTAGCCAGACATTCTGTGTCATCTTCTTAGATTTTAATGCTACTTCATTGAATGTGGATGTTGTTGTTGAGAAACCTGATACAAGATCTATGATCAAAATGGATGCTCTCACTCAACTTTTCCATACTGAGGCACCTTAGGCATCAGCCCTTCTCCTTATTAGCAATGTATGGTGATAACAAATGTACATGTTTTTTACTTTCGTACTGAAGCACCTTTTAGTATCTTACGAGATACCTAAGATCATGGAATGCTTATATCATCTTCTATTTGGGTTACATTCTTTTACCGTGAGTTCTGTACCTATTACAGGAGTGCAGCCAATATGGGATCAAGTTGTTGGTCATTTTGTTGAGGTATTTTTCGGGTTTCAACTATGTTTTGTCAATGTTATTTCAGTTTTTTCTGACAAAATAATATCTTGCAGCTCATTGATAACCCCAATCAGCATGTACGGAATATGGCACTTGATGCATTAGATCGATCAATATCAGCTGTTTTAGGTTCAGATCAGTTTCAGGAATCTTTGTCATCTGGATTTGGAAGTGGGTCTCAAGATGTGCGTCATCTCCCTTTCTTTTCTCTGGGTTGATGCTTTGTATATAGATGCAAATAAGAAATATCATTAAAGGCTCTCTATTTTCCTCTCTTTAGATTGGTGCAGTAACAACAGAGACAGGGTTGCTTGAATGTGCTGTCATATCTCCTCTAGGGGTTCTTTACTCTTCTAATCAAAGCATTGATGTTCGGGCCACGACTTTGAAAATTCTTTTGCATGTTTTGGAGGTGACTTGGTATCCCTGACGGCTAATGAAGCTTTACTGGCATTTCTGATCTATAAATCTCCTTTGATCTGACAATTTATGCTAATGATTCTGTATTTCAGAGGTATGCGGACAAGCTGTGCTTCAGTTGGCCAGATATTCTTGAGATGTTGAGGTCTCTTTCTCCTCTATTTCTCTCTAACATGCATACATGCCTAAAGCTGTATCTTTGTCTTTCTAACTTTGCTGTCTTTTTCCTGCTAAATTGTCAAGATCTGTTGCAGATGCATCAGAGAAGGATCTTGTCACTCTAGGCTTCCAGGTTAGATATTGGCTCTCTTCACTAAAAAGAATAAAACTGTTTGCCTTTCTTTTGGGGTTGGTGGTTTGGGTGGAAGGGGGTGGGGGTGGAGTGGATTGTGTTATTATACATCGAGAGACAGACATCGTGCACCATCACCTGTTTGCATGCAAAAATACACATGAGCTGGTGATGGCACTTATTTTCTATAAATTATATTAAGAGAAATACCATGCTTGGGTTTTTGTTTCTTTCCGCAGTGCAAAAGCTCATGAAGACCTCTTCCATGTAAATATGGAAGCATCTCTGATTAATGGCGTTTGAAAACATAGACTAGATGTCATTTTTATAGGGATGCAAATAATGAAAAGATGTTGCTTCATTGCTAATGTTTGAAAAGTTAATTTTGGTCTAATTCTTACTTGCTCAATCTGATTGCTTTGCTTGTTTGCAGAGCCTTCGTGTTATAATGAACGACGGGCTTTCAACTTTACCAGCAGAATTCTTACCAGTGTAAATGCTGAACTTATATCTTGGACAATCAACATTTATGTCTAGTTCATTTTTGTTGGATGTCGTTGTGCAATGGCAATTGTTAGTGTAAATGCATAAAAAATTGCAGTTTACAAAATAATTGATGAAATCTGGAGATCGAGAGGAGTAAGCTGTGCAGCTAAGCTGCTGTTGATTTGGTTAAGAATTTCCCATACAGGAATAGAACCAATGGGTGCCTGGCAGTGGCTGCCACCCCCAGTGATGTCTCAATGTTTTTTGTGAGACTGAAGCCAAGAGCAAGTTGGTGCAAGTTATTTTCATATATAAAGTTGCAGTAAATATCCTGAATCACTTTGCTGTTAAGCTCTGAATTTTTGCATTTAAGAAATCATGTATCTATCGAAATATTTAACTTGGTAACAGATGGTGGTTGGAAACATTTAATGCTCGTTTCTGATCAGCACACGTAAAAGACTTCTGCAAAAGTGTCAACTCTGTTATGCTTGAATATGTTCTGCTTTCATCTGATTTGGCAGATGTATCGATGTTACTGGAGCATATAGTGCTCAGAAGACAGAGCTGAACATTAGCCTAACAGCAATAAGCCTCTTGTGGACTGCTGCTGATTTCATAGCAAGAGGGCTTAGCCAAGAGCCCTCTGAGGAAAAGGAGAGGGAAGCAGGTCCAATTTTTAATTTTAAAGTTTTCTTTCCATCCTTTTGCTTTTTCATATAGTCTAAAAGCTCTGTTCTTGTTTTCCTTGACCTTAGGACGGGGAGATGTGCAATATATTCCTATGTCAGTGGATGGTGAAGAGAGTATAGATGAAACTCGTGTTGCATCAGGCAGAGAGAATGATGAGGCTTCTTTGAAAAGTACAGAGGGTCGTGACAAGTTGCTATTCTCCGTTTTCTTGTTACTTCAGAAGCTTGGAGCTGACGAGAGACCAGAGGTATGGTGATGGACTGAATGATGGCATATTGTTCTCAAGACTTGCCCTTTTCTTTGATTGGCTTCTTCATGTCCTATCTTCTGTTTCTTTCTGTCATTTTGGATGTCACTTTAGTTGTGCAGTCTCTTATTAGATCTTATTCTAATTGAACAAGCTATTGTGCTTAGCCGACAAAGCTTTGTTGGTTTTGGAAATCAGTTGTGATTATTATCACCTTGTTTATGGTGGTTTTGAGGAAAATGGAGGATGTGCAATTGACGAGTGGAATCAAAGAAAATCTTGCAAGCACAATAAATGAGCATTATCATAACTCCAGTCGGCTATTTGAATCTTTTTATGCCATTGTGCTTGATTTTTTATCAGTTTTCCGAAAATTCAAATGCTCCATATTATTCCTGTGGTCTCCTCCCATATTTTTTATATTCTTTCTCTTCCCCTTTTAACCTTAGTCTCCGTCATATTTTAGCATCTCCACTGGACCAATGGAAAGCCTTCATTCCATATCCTTTTAGTTCTTTCCCTGCGCCTTGTAGCCTTTGTCTCCATCAACTAATCACATTTCTTCACTGGACCATCCAAAAGCCTTCATTCTCCATGACAAACCATCCAAGAAGCTTCTCTTGACTCATCCTTGATTGATGCCACATGAATAAAGTTCTTTCTCCCCTGCCCTTCCCTTCTTTGGGAATCTACCTAAAATTATACAGTTTCAATAAAATCGTCTAAATGTTGACTTACATATGAGCAAAATAATCCCTATACATTTTCAATGTTATCCTGGATATTGGAGCTGGTATGCAGTTTGTCTTTTTCCTTTATTTTATGTTGGAAAGCTTAGTGTTCATACGTTTTTCATATGAATGTGCCTTTAGTATTGGGGAGGTTTCCAATCAATAGTACTAGGATTATTAGATAGTGTTTTACTGATTATTGAGCTATTTTCGAATTTGATAGTGAGATATGATGAAGTGAGTTATTCTGCGCTTGATTTGAAATGCATTCACATTATTTTATCAGCAATAAACAATTACATTGGACCAGTTCAGCAACCATGAAATATATACACATATTCAAAATGCATTTTGCATATGATATTGTAAATAAATTAATTTTTACTTGTAGAATTTTTCCTCAGTAGAAGTGGCATTCTGCAACTGAATGAGTCTTCAACTGCGTTTCTCTTTTTCAATCATTCTTCTTGGAAACTTCTGTTGACATCCACATTAGTATAAATAGATGCTACGGTTCCTTCTTACCTCGAGTGTTGTGGATTGTTTTCTGCATACAGTCTGCTTTTCATCCACTTAATTCATGGTAGGAATTCATTTTTTCATCTTGTAAAACTTTTCAAAAGCACCTGTTGCTTCATTCTTTTACATAAACACTATTATTTATAAATGTAAACCTAGGGCAGCTCAAGTTTAGTATGTAGATTGTGAGTTAAGTCAGGAGTCTTGAAGTTTATGCTTCTGTGATGTAAGTCAACTGAAGTGACCAAAAGTTAAGGCTTGAGAGCTGTGAACAGTGGTATACTGTAAGTTGAGTCAGTTCTACTGATATAAGTAGACAAGTGCTGTTGTCCTTACAAGGATTTATCTTGTGATATAAAGACTAAAGCAGGCCATGATAATGCAACCAAAGCTAGAGTTTTGTTCCAATATTTGGTTCTCAGAGGCTTATTTGGATTATAGTCCTGCTGAAGAAGCTTCTAGATGTAGCCTGCCCTTCTCAGTGAGCTAGTGTGCATGTTTCTTTCTTTCCATATTTTTCCTCGTTGAGAATGTTTTATATCCACCATGTATAATGTATCAAGGAAATCGGTTGTTCCTTGCACTGACATAGGTAACACTCCTGTGTTTTAGGTGAGAAATTCAGCTGTCAGGACACTTTTCCAAACTCTCAGCAGTCATGGACAAAAACTCTCCAAAAGCATGTGGGAGGATTGTCTTTGGAACTATGTCTTCCCTATGTTGGACCGAGCATCCCATATGGTAGTGTCACATGATTTCAAGGTTGTATTTAAAACATCGCTATAGTCTCTGCTAATGAAATGTAAATTTTGTGTAGGCGGCAACCTCGTCAAAAGATGAATGGCGGGGAAAAGAACTTGGGACAAGGGGAGGAAAAGCAGTTCACATGCTCATTCATCATAGGTACCCTTCGACATTTTCATTGTCAATGGAGTTTACAGCATAGGTCATCTAGAAAATCTGTACAGACTAGATTTTGGTCTATGTATATGCAGTCGTAACACGGCCCAGAAGCAGTGGGATGAGACACTTGTGCTGGTCCTCAATGGGATATCCCGTATATTACGATCTTTCTTCCCCTTTCTCAGAAGCATAAGCAACTTCTGGTCTGGTAAGATTATAGTTAACCAAATTGTAGTTTCTTTAGTCATGATTTTCAATGGTAGTTGTTACTCGGAAGTATTGTTTCCCAAGTGTTCATCAATTTGAGTTATTTTAAGGGGATTTAAATTTGCAGGATGGGAGTCTTTGCTCATTATAGTCAAAGATAGCATTTTAAATGGAAGCAAAGAGGTTGCTCTTGCAGCAGTTAGCTGCCTGCAGACGACCATTGTATCTCATTCTCTCAAGGTGATCACCAATTCACTGATCTAGGTTGGCCAAAAAAATCACTGTTTCTGGAATAATTGAAGTAGAATTAATCCTCAGTTGGCTTTCATTATTTTAGTTTCTCTGTTTCATTGAAATGCCAAGAGATGCAATGTCCTCATATTTAATTTCTGTGCAACAGGGGAACTTGCCAATGCCTTACCTCATCTCGGTACTTGAGGTCTATGAGTTTGTTTTCCAAAGGTCACCCAGCTATGGCGTTAATTCCACTAGCAAGGCAAAGCAGGAGATTTTACATGGTCTTGGTAATGTAATCCGCTATATAATAGAATCCCATCTTTGCACAAATCATGGCAGTTATTACAATTATCTTCTTCTGGGGTTGATTTCAGAATATCTTTATGAGTTACTTACAGTCCTATCAAAGTCACAATCACAACTTTCGTTGACATCTCCATGTCTGTTTGATCTTTTTGCAGGGGAACTATATGTTCAGGCACAGAGTATGTTTGACAGTCAAATGTACACACAGTTACTAGCAATTATTCATCTTGCAGTCAAACAATCCATGATGGGAAGTGAAAATGTTGAAACTGACATAGTACGTTTGATATGCCCTCTTTCATTTCTCCTTGTATCTCAGTTTAATTGACTGACAACTCTTGAAGTTGCTTTCTAGTGCCTTTTCCTTTCGTATATGCATGTCTTTTTCGGTCTTTTAAGGTGTGCATGGTGAAAATTAAAAATGAGGGATCATCATGTAGTTTTTGTGAAGCAAATGAGATAATGAATTGGGACTGAGTTTTTGTGGTTTAAAAAATGAAATCTGAAAAAGTAATTCAAGAGGTTTTGGTTTCTTTACTAACTGAGAAGTCCCTTTTTGTGACAGCTTCTAGATCCCTGTCTTGTAAATAAGCACTATTTGTTCCTTTTGACTTTCTGATTACGTTGACTTCCATCTACTCTGTGTCTAATTATTTATTTTCTCTCTTCTTGAAAATTGAAAATTAAAGTCGTATTTCTATTTTTTAAAAGAAGAAATGGGTGAAATGATGGTCTTATCGTACCCCTTTGATAGGCACCATTTGTATAGGGAGGTGGATGAAACCCGTGATTTCATCCTCTTTTATAAGATGTTGCCTGTTGTAGTAAAGACTAGAAAATAGTTTAACTTATGTTCCACATGCTCCTGCCTTTTACAATCTCGTTTATGTCGTCCTTCCACTTCAACGGATGGTTTTTGTCTCAGTGATTACCCTCAACTGACCAAAACAGAGCAATTTTTGTACATCTTCTTTCTGCTTATTTGTTTGTGGATTATTTCTTGATGCAAATTCATCGTGGCTTTCAATTTTTCCTGGATTTGATTATCATCCTACCATTTTCTTTGACAGCTCTGTATTCTATCATCATTTTTCCAGGGAAATATCTCACCTATTCAACGTACTGTGCTGGAAATTCTGCCCCTTTTACGGCCAACTGAGCAATTTTCTTCATTGTGGCTGATCTTGCTCCGAGAGATCTTGCATTATCTCCCACGACCTGATGAATCACTGCGAAGTGAGGAAGAAGTTAAGAGAACTAATGCTCCTGATGGAAATCAAGGTAAATTGAGAGTTATATCAAATAGATTTGTTTGAATGTTGGAGTTGGATATAAAATTTTTTTGGTGTTTATGTCTCATTTTGTAGATGTTCACGCGGAGACCAGGATGAAACACCCAATGGCATTGCTTCCCCTTCATTAAGCAAAGCAGAACTGGATAGTCATTCAAGCAAGACTAAAACGATGTGTATCTCAAGTAACGTGTTCCCAGAAAAGGTCATCCCTTTGTTGGTAGATATCTCTTTACAAGCTCCAACAGTTGAGAAGCATATCATACTACCAGAAATTGTTGAGAGTCTTGGAAGGTATAAACCTTTCTCTCTGTATTTCTCTGCATATCTTTTTCATGAGAAACCTGTTTGTGCTACTTGTTAAATGCTTTGCACTTGTTTGCGTTGATAATTATTTTGACACTTGCATCCGAGGAGGAAGGTGGGAGTTTTAAGTTTGACCAAAACTACATGGTAGGATACTCTATGCATGAACGCACTGACTAGAAACTTGAAAAATATGATATTGTATCATGTGGACCAGAGTGTCTTTTCCAGAATTTACAGATTCTGCAGGTTCGATAGTTGCACAGGCTCTTTGATGGAGCAACAAACTTGGTTCCTTCTGTCATTGAACATGCAATGTGTAAAGTGTCTTTCACTTCATACTGGTTGGTAGCAGGCATGACCAAATTAAGCCAGCATAAAAATCTGTTTTCCTATTCTTTCAGGATTCATCTGTTGCTAACAAAAGCATTTGTTCTTTGCTTCTGTATTGGACATGTCAGCAATAATTAGCGTGCCAAATAATTACTTGAGATTTAGAGCAAACATAAATAATGCAGGAGCAATGTATTATTGAGATTGAGATCAGGTTAAGGAATAGAAGACCTCGTGGGTTTTATGTGACTCTGCTGTTACTGTGCTTGTGTATCATTTTTGGCATTGGCAAGTCGAGTCCTGGACCTGCAACATATTTTGGGCATGATTGCTTACACTTCCGCAAAAGCACAATGGAAATTCTATACTTTCCTGCTGAAATTTAAATTTCAGAAAATTATTAAAAAAATTGTATATGAATCTACGCGTTGAAAGTGATTGTTCTAAAAGATACAGGAGTTCTGGATTTGAAAAAAGTTGAAAATGTGTGAATTGCAAAATTAAGCAAAAAGGAAAAAGAAAATGACAATCCAGACAGATCCTTTATATCTGCATATAGGTCTACAATTGAAGAACTGTTTATAATGCTTCTGCGCAAATGCTCTCTCCATACATTGCGTCTGCTGCTGTAGTGAGACCTGGGAATGACTTTGTACTAGAATCTCAGTCCACCTCAAAGATTCTTCTGTAATTACATTTTTCCAATTTTCCAATCATGTATTATTTCAGGGGCTAAATTTGCCCGTGGTCATTGTTCTTTGAGGTACACTTCACTTTGGTCACTGTACTTGAGTTTAATTATAATTGATTCCTCTTGCAATTTTGAGGAGCTTGATGCTTGTGTTTCAGCATCAGTCTGTCACAAAAGAGATGCCATATTAACATGGCTAACATGGTAGAAACATATTATTTCCCCAGGGAAGGGCTAAATTTGTTCTTTATTCCGTGGTCATTGTTCTTTGAGGTACTAGAAAAAATTATAGTGAAGAGTAATCCATTGTGTCTCAATTGAAATTGCATTTAGTCTTCAAGCCATTGCAAGTTGTCTTCTAGTGCAATTTGCACTTGTTGAATTTGTGCTGAACTTAGCTGCAAAGTTTGCATTTCTCTTTGTGAGATGAGACATGTTGCTCATATGTAGAGATTTATTATTATGAAAGTGAAATTCACTTTATCCTATGGAGATTTCTCTTGGAAGCACTACATTGCTGGAACTCCAGACATGCTTGTAGCATGATGAAATTTCGTTTTAACTCTACAACCAAAAATATGATCTTCTTTACATGTTGTGAGCCTTGGTGAAGTAGCACAAGGTTACTCCATTATGGCTGAGGTCATGGGTCAAATTGCAAAAGCAGCCTCTGTGGAAAACTAGCAGTTAGGTTGCCCAAGTCAACCCATCGCCAGACCCTTGTAGTATGGGGAGGCTTGTGTTTTGGGACACCCTCTTTTACACAAGTTGTGAGCCTGCTCATGCAGAGATATTAGAGGCACTATCTTGCTGGGATTCTAGAACATGAATGTAGCATGATTGGCATCGAAGAGGCATGTAGTTTGCCATCTATGGAATGTCCTTTTTTCTTCAATTTTATAAATAGCTCAAAGCGTTCAGTTATTTTTTATGCAAATTGACACGATTTGACATGTGCATAGAAGCAGATATTGATAAACTCCAAAATAATGCCAATTGAAACAAATTCAGAATAAATCAATTTTTGTTCATTGATAAATGGTGATAATGTCTCGTGATGACAAGAGCCCATATTTGACATGTGGAGATGAGTTAGATCTACCGGATCTTGCAAACTGCTGATATGTTCTTTATCTGATGATTATATTGGGCGAACTGGCAGGTGCATGACATCGAGAAGAGACACTCCAGATGCTGGTCTCTGGAGAACAGCAGTTGAAGGTTTCAACCGCATTGTTCTCGATGATGCCAGTAGGCTAAAGATGAACAGTGGCCCTGATGCAAGTATTAGTAGACAAGCAAGGGTCCATTTTTGGAAAGAAGTTGCAGATGTATATGAGGTATTCCTTGTAGGTTGCTGTGGACGAGCTCTTCCAACAGATAATCTCCCTGCAGCAGCAGTTAAGGCTGATGAGTCCCTTGAGATGACTGTCCTGAACATTCTGGGTGATAATATCCTCAAATCGCCAATTGATGCGTCAGCCGATGTAATTCTCTCACCCAGATATGTAATAAAAATATCTTCAATTAAAGGGCTGGTCAATTGAATAGAGAAGCCATGCCTAAAATTATACATACATACATACATACATAATATGCATTTACTTTTTCTTTTGTAAAAGATTGAACTTGGAATGTAGTTGTCATAATCCTAACAATAATCATGATAACAAGAGTTGAAGCTTCAATCCTGGTGATAAAGTCACTTCTACCATGATCTGCAGCTTAATATAAACTTCGAGATCTGTTCCTGCTAATTATTTCTATTGAGGGAAACTAGCATGGTCCATATCATTATTTTGAAATTCATGTTTGCCTTCCATTAAATTCTTATAGATGAACAACTATTTAGGTACTGGAATGTTTACCTTTTCTCTTTCTATTTGGGTTTTTGTTAAATTATTATTATTATTATTATTATTATTATTTATTTTTTGTTGGGTATTTGTGGTTGTGAGAGATATCGGTCATGCTTTGTGGAGCTCCATTCTGTTGGTAATATTTTCTTTTATAATTTATGCAGATATTGCAACGACTAGTATCCACCTTGGATCGATGTGCATCACGTACATGCACTTTGCCTATTGATACAGTGGAGCTGATGCCTATTCATTCTAGCAGATTTTCCTTGACTTGTTTGGAAAAGTTATTTTCCTTGACCAGGTAAGATAGTGTTTTCTGTTGATAGTTTCTTCCTTGCAGCATGTGATCAGTCTGTCATTTATGAAGAGGCACCTTCGGTGTCTTCATACCAGTGTTATTGAGTTGTCTCTAAGTTTCTCTTGATGAGGTAGTTTGCTGATATATTCATGCAAAATGTCTCTCCACTTCAAACTCAGCTGTAACTCATGAAATCACCATGTGCTGGTAAAATTGTGCACAGTAATTGAGGCCCTTCCCTTCAAGGTTTCCATTCAAGAGTGCTATCTGATATGACTATGGCTCCCCCTTTCAGAGGACTTCAATTTTGTCTAGCTTTGGCAAGAATATGTCCATCTAAAGTGGCCGGTTCAGTGGATATGGCAAGCTGCTCTTGAACTAACACTTTTTTGTTTTCTTGTCAGTTATGACAGTGAAGCTTGCAATTGGAACTCAATAACATCCGACGTCAGTAAAATATCAGTCATGGTCTTGATGGCTAGATGCGAGTATATATTGAATAGGTTTCTCATTGATGAAAATGACTTGGGTGCGTGACTCGTAATACTCATGAATGCCTACTTGTAAATATGTGGAATTTCACTTTTATTTGGCTTTCTGATAACTTGGCTTTGTTCATGCAGGTGAACGTCCACTGCCCAAAGCTAGGTTGGAAGAGATGATTTATGTCCTTCAACAATTGGCACGTCTTGTAATCCACAAAGAGACAGTATGCGAGCTTCCTTTACATCCTCACTTGAGAAGAGGCCTCAGGCCAGATGATGAATATAACCGACGGGCACATCTTCTTGTTCTTTTCCCATCTTTTTGTGAACTTGTCGCATCGAGGTGAGAGACTCCTACAAAGCATCTTATATGTGTAAAAGTAGCTGGAAATTGCGGTTGTGACTGCTCTTGTATTCATCAAAGAGCCTCTTTTCCTCATCATTTGAATGTCCCATGTGAAGTGCACGGATATAGTTTTGAATATGTGCGTGCATCACTTAGTCTAATAGCATTGAAATTTATTAGTGATGTAAACTTCATTGAATATTCTTGATAATCTTGGGTGGATATTTATGCTTGCTTCTAATTTGCGCAAATGAATGTGCAGAGAATTTCGAAAGATTGACATTGTATAGAATTCTGTAGTTCCCATTTTATTCACCTGAATACTCCCCTACTGTGTATTTCACTTTCTCTTGCTTAGTGATAGCAGCAAACATCTAGCTGCAACCACATACTAAGATACACCTGATCGTTCACTGCGCAAACTACATGATATGTTGGTCAGCATGCCGACATCAATAAGTTCTGAATTCCGAAACATTGACTCATGCACCATTCCACATGCAGGGAGTCTAGAGTGAGGGAGCTAGTGCAGGTGCTCCTAAGGCTCATTGCCGAAGAACTTGCTCTCGGAAAGTTTCAAGCCCTGACCGGACTATCTCTTCAATGACGTTGCTGAGCGCATTCGATTTTGGTGGAGCTTTCTTTAGGTCAGGATTTTCTCCCCGTTTTTGCCATGTGCGCGCAATCTCTATGTTGTATTGTAGTAACATATAGGAATATGTATATTTTCATGCTCCCGATTCAATGAGCATGGTTTTGTATTGGTTGCTCTATTGTTTGTAATGTCATATTGATTTTTGATTGATGCCCCAAATTAAATGAGCATAGGTTTTTTATTGGTTATAATCTATTGTTTGCAATGAATGCTCCATTTTATATTTTCCACTACTGAAGATATTGGAATCTTATGCTTGTTTATTTTGTGAAAAACAAATGATCTAAAAAAGATTTTCTATAATATTGGTCTCTTGTTTTACTCACAAAATTAAATGAATGAAAAATATCTTTATCGTTCAACGAAAATGGTTTGATAATGAAAATATTTTTCATTGTCTAGTTATATCATCTAATTATATTGTGTGATATAAGTAATATATTTAGGGAGATATTTTACAAATCATTTATTAAAACAAATGGAGCTTAATTAGTTTACCAGTTCTAGTTCGTCGAATGTGAACACTGTCAAGTGGAAAGCACTAGCCACTCAACTTTTTCTTCAATTTATGTCATTTTGGACAAGTTTTGCAATAGGAAAAAATGGTGATAAGTTTTGAGAGAGAGAGAGATATTTCATGCAAAGTTCAATATTTTTCAGTCTTCTGTTTTTCGGTTATCAAACTAGTGACTGGTTAATAAGATCGCGGCAGCTGAGCCTCCATATACGAGATGATTCATCTCTTTGCAGCTGTTCGGACTTCGGAGTGAACCAGATATACCAAACATGGCCGACAAATCATGGCACTGGGGACCCGACCGCGGGTCCGTGATATGCAAACGTTCCATCCCCAGCATTCTGACTCGAATCTGTCATTTCAAATTTGTTGAATTGAATCGCTTTATTATAAAAACAAAACCTATGGATCTCCTCTCCGGTCACTTTTGCTAATTTCTAAATGAGTAGTCAAACCTCCGATGGAATTTTGTGATTCAATTTGAGATAGAGAAATTATTGAATCAGTATTAAGTCTATTATATAAATACCCATTCAATCTTTTAACTTTTTAATTTTGTCATTTTTTTTTCGAATAATTTTGTCAATATATTCTTAATTCTTTATGTGAAATTCTAATTTAGTCATTCAAATTAATTTTTTCTTCGAAAATTGCTGATGTGTCACTATTGTATCATATAGGATGGTTGGTAATCATTAGATTGACATGTTAATGATTTCCGGTGAAAATTGATTGAAATAATGATATTGAAATTTTGTATAAAGGTTTAAGATTAAATTAGTAAAACTAAAAAATTTAAGACTTGATTGGTATAAAAATAATGAATTTGAAATTGATTAGTCAGGTCATTCTCTCAACCACTCGCATGTTTCATAACATTCAAAAAGCCCACATTAGTTAGTCGATTAAAATAATTATAATACTGCTTGGTTTTTGAGGAATCTGAGTCATTGGAAGGTTGAACCACTCTTAACACTACTAGTGACAGAGTTATCTTTTAGTTGCATGAATTTGATTGTACCTTTTGAAATGTCTATGAGGTTCATGTATTGACCGATAAATTTCATTATGGTCTGAAGCACATTCTTAAAATTTGGGGGAAGCACTTCCACATTGGATAAGCACAAACTAATCTAGCTGTACAAGGATTTATACTTTACCCATACTAGGTGCAACTTGAATAACCATTGAGAGTGTTCAAACAACAAAGCAAGGATAAGAAAGAGCAACAACAAAACCTTGACTTAACACTAATATAACGTGAAGTAGTGTGACCCGAGCGCGCTATGCGTTCTATCATCTTGTGCACCGATCACTTGTTTTGATTGAGCCTTGCTGCCATCACCACTGAGGCCGCCACCGAGCCTCGTTCCTCATCTCGGCACCGCCCACTCCCTCCATGTCTCGACGTGACGTGATGCCGGTTTATCCGATTGCAATTTACAAATTGCATCCTGCAAAGAAATTGTGGTCACACATTGTGCGTACCCATTAACATGGCGTGCAACATCCACAAACAGAATCAATAAGTACTTAAGACCATGCTAGATGAATACCTGAGAACATCATCAGAATTCTTCCCTCCAGTACCGAGCATGAACTCGGGCATGGGAAGCTCCTGAACTGCCGCACCACTTCATGCTAAAGAAGGAAACGTAATTCAGACAACGAAAATGCCAAAGGATTGAGGCTGCCCTGTCGGCCCAACCTGAACCCGAATTGATAACGGACTAAGTAGATGGAGACCGAATTTATACGTACGTGTGCGAGCCCGAGAGAGAGAGAGTTAGATCCAGTGGCTAATATAGGAATGACGAAGATGGTGATGCAAGGCGAAGAATGCAAAAGAAACAACGAGGGTTTCTTCTCCAATGGGTTTGTGGTGATCGCATCATCCAGTTAGATCCAGTGGCTAATATAGGAATGACGAAGATGGTGATGCGTGTGGAGGTAAAAAGGCGAAGAATGCAAAATTTGAATATAAAACATAAAAACGCTTTACGTACACCGAAAGCAAGGTTTCTATTTTTTTCTCCGTTGGGTTTGTGGCGATCGCATCTATCTTCCAAACCTCCTAGAGACGTTCTGGATATGTCCAAGGTCAAAAGTTTGCGACCATCCGTTTGCCCTGTTTTTAAAACTTTTTTTTTTTTTTTTTAATTGATCCGTGATAAAACATATATTCATTTCTTCTTTTGACCCATTGCTTCTTCATTCAGCTAAATCCTTTCTCAACGGATTCGGTTTTTCTTATCGTGACTTTTCGTTTGATAGTCTTTTCTAGTCCCCCATTTTTCTTACCTCGTGATCACTGATCAATAATGGAGCCATCCCCTTGCTTTTTAGCGTGGTGATACATATTTCATCATGTTTGTGCCCACGTTGATGTGGGATCGGGCTCGATATGATGACGACACGTCTATCGAAGTATCTCGATGGGGCCGGTGAAGTTCGCTGGTCAAGCCTCTCCATTTCATTAGGTATAATTATATAAAAAGAAGGTGATAAATCTATTTTACGGATCCTATTTTTGTCTTAAATTTTTCAATATGGTAAATTTAGTCTTGAACTTTTTTACAATTTATCAATGTAATCTTTCCGGCTAATTTTGACTAGCAATTGCTAACGTAAACTTCAACTATCTTACGTGACATTATCGGCACTAACGTTGATATTTTTGCAAGTTTTCTTTAATTTTTTTTTTTTTTCTTTTTTTCCTATATTCCTTTACTGGTATGTGGCCTTGGTGATAACCGATGGAGTCATCGGCCACAAGGGAGGCTTGAAATATCATTGTCAGCTTTGGGCGAGGGTCTACAAGCCCTTGCTATGGCTGGTGAGAGCATTGTGGCCCCTCCCAAATCTAAGCTAGTTGAGGGCCAACAAGGGTGTCATGACCTTTGCTTATGGCTCGTGACCTTTGTTGCCGAGGTCATGGACCGGTGGAAGGAAATAGGAAAAAAATAAAATAAAAATTCAAGAAAGAAAAAATTCAAATTTTCTTTAAAAAATGCAAAAATGTTTATTATAGTGTCCAATGTATCATGTAGGACGGTCGACATCCATATTTGTAATTTTTGACCAAAAACAGCCGGAAAAATTATATTGATAAATTGTCAAAATGTTTAAGATTAAATTGATCAAATTAAAAAGTTAATAACTAAATTAACATTTGTATGATAATGACTTCTTCTTCTTCTTTTAATTATCCCCATTTCATTGAAATTGTATTTGACCAACTTAACTACAGGTAGATATATATTAAGTTAATTCTTCGTATTCTCTTTGATTCTCGATATTTTTGAAGATTGTGCATATTTATATGTGTGTGTGTATTTTTCTCTCTAATTGTGCATTTAAACCCCTTTCCCTTTCCCCGCTTTTCGTTTATAGTCTCTTCCGCTTTTCTTTCCTCGTAATCAATTATAGAACATCCCCTCCCTTTCTTGGGTGGTGACATTTTTCATCACGTTTGCGCCTACGTTGTTGTGCCAAATGTTGAGTGGGGTCAAGCTCGATCTGATGGTAACACGTGTCTTTTCTACATCAATGGGGGCCCATTGAAGTGCGCCGGTGAAGCCTGTACGTTCCATCAAGAAATACACACGACAGACTGATGATAATCAGGGGGGAAATTTCACCAAAAATGGTTAACTCCCCCCGCCTAATCCTCGCGATGCCTTTCCCGGGTAACCAATCCTGGGCGTGGTATAGATACACGAGAGAAGTTGTTTAATGTATCTCACATTATTTATCATGAGTTTATGCGCTATTTATATATGCATGGATTTCCCTTTATTTATATAATAAGCTTTCAGATCCAACCGGATATGCTATAGGTTCGGACTTGAGCTCTTTATTAACAATTTTCCTAATTGAAAATATCGGATTTTACATTACATACTTTCAATAGGTTTTGCCCTAATTTATTTTATGTGTGCAACTCATGTTCGTCAAATTACACACACTATTCTTAATCGGTTTTGCACGTGAGAAATTGGCGTTAAAGTATCTCATATTGCTTGTTTACAATGTTTAATACTCTTCATACATATTTGGTCTCATTTGACCAATATAATAGGGAAAATTCCAAATAAGGACCTGAAGTTGACCAATTTTCTCAAAGAAGGACCCGAAATGAACTTTGTGTCAGATAAAGACCTAAAGTGGACCCATTGTCTCAAATAAGTACCCAAAGTAGTTGAATCAATTCCAAATAAGAACCTAAGCTTGCTGGTAAGCTAAATATTTGCTAGCTATCAAGCATGTGACATTTCCGATGATTGGAGTTTTGACAATTTTGTCCAAAAAAAATATAGGAAAAATTAACAAATCCTAAAACAAAAACAAAAAAAAAACCCTAGGTTTTCTACGGTCTCCTTGTTCTTTGTACCCAACCTCTGCAAAGTCAAAGACTGAAGTTCTCCCCATTTCTTGTACCCATCATCCGCAAAGTCGAAGACCCAAATTCTCCACTAGTTGAGGCACGAATTGAAATACAAGAAGAAAACCATATGCTTCTTTGTTTGTCTGCAGAGACCCAAATTCTTCGCCGGTCGAGCAAGGCGAGGAGCGACGAGAATCGAGTCACGACGATGACCGGGCAATGATATGGTTGAGGAGCAGTGGGGGAGAAGACAAAAGAAAACGTAAACATCTAAATGAATAACCTAAACTTAATTAATTTAGAATTTTCCCTTTTTTTCCAATCACAAATTTCTGACAAAATTGCCCCTATTTTAATCGCCGGAAAATGTTTGCCGATGAACTAAGGTCCTCAATAGAGATTAACTTGATCACTTTGGGTCCTTATTTGACACAAAATTCATTTCGGGTCCTTATTTGAAACAATTGGTCCACTTTGGGTCCTTATTTGACACAAAATTCACTTCGGGTTCTTATTTGAAACAATTGGTTCACTTCGGGTCCTTATTTGACACAAAAGTTTACTTTGGGTCCTTATTTAAGAAAATAGATTCACTTCGGGTCATTATTTGGAATTTTCCCTATATAATATAAACTTTTGAGTAAATGTGGATCCGATTGAATATGCAGACAGGGTCAAACTTGAGCCCCGTTTCAGCTATATGGTGATCTCCTTCTTCATTTACAATTAGATGGAAATTACACAATTCTTTCTTCTAGCATCTTTCTTATCTAACATAATGATGACTTGGTCTTATACTATTTCGTAGATCGAGAATGCATCAGATCTTCCATGCATGTCTTTTTTTCTTGTTTTGATAATACAAGGGCATAGGCGCATAGACCAACTATCCAATGCTTGTGATGTTTTCATTAAATCACTCTACGCTTGGCTATAGTCAAATGATCGATTTCCCATCTCTCGACGGCGACGTGGTGAATACAAGTGAATAGTTTTTTTTTTTCTTTATAACCAAATTACTGGTTTCTTGATTAATTAGGTCAAAAAATATAACCTGATGTTAGAGTGAGCAATGTGAAGTCGCCAAATCTTCTTGTAGTTTCTAAATTTGTAGAGGAACCTGATGACATAGGCCACGACACCCAGTTTTTTTGAACCTTTAGTAACAAATGAGTGTATCCATGAGCAAGGGTCGGCCTTGCCCAAGTTAGACCTAGCAAGGCCGCCTTGACCTAGATGAAGACCAGACTCGTTAGATATAGCGAGGAGAGCTCTCGCCAAGGCTCGCCCTCATCTAGGTCAATTGAAAGGTTTAAAATGAATTGACAAAAGTGCAATAAGTTTATGACTTTTGGGACAATTTTTCGGCTCAATGGGTGGCTCAAAACAGAGATAACGATTTAACATAAAGAAGGAGGTTCATTTGATTTACTTCTAGATTAATGTACTACCTATTTTGTTTTATCTTTGGGCCAAATGCAGTGACAATCTTGCTAGTTAAATTGCAAGGTAAATGGGAAAATTTATAGTGATTATACCCCCAGAATCTCAGCCAATCACCTCTACGTGTCCCAGCATTAACAGTTGTGGCCGACTGAGCGGCGGCAGCGACTCCACCGATGATTATGGTGGTGCAGCCCGTGGTTCTAACTTCTATCGCTTGGATTGCGACGGCATGGCAACGTGGATTCCGTTCTAAATTTTTTAATTTTATCGATTTAGTCATAAATTTTTGTACGAAATTTTAATAGTCTTTCCAACCTATTTTCATTGAAAATTGCTAATATAGCGGTCCACATCGTGATGTGTCCTTACCATCGTGCAATTTCATTGAAGAAGATTTTGTTCAACGGGAAATTACTTAAAAAATAGGCTTTTGCATTTTCATATGAGGATAATAAAGGTTAACTTGCTTCTATTTTAACTTTAGACCCCAATGCTGCTCCGATGATGTGGGAAAGAAAAAAAAAAAAGTATTTTTTTTTGGTAAAGGTAAGAATATATAAATAGCTTTAACCAACTATACAAAAGATCGGCGCAAAAAACTTTCACTCAAAGTGACAACAGGTTAGATTAAGTGGAAGGGAGCTGATGTAAAAGAAAAGACACCCGACAGAACGGGGGACAAAACAACAAACTAAAAGTCAGGCTAAAGATAGCCAGCAGGAGCCAACATGGAGGAAGAAACAAAGGCCGACAATCTTCAAAACGGCCAACACAACAACGGCAAGGAAAGATCAACCGGCCACAAAGGCTCATGGCTACAGACGGCGCTGAGCAGGAGGATTAGAAACACTGCCGAAAATGGAAGAGTCGAAGCCCCAACATCTCTAGAGCCACCTATTCCTTGGGTTGTCAACCGCGTTGCTGAAGGTGAGAACCTTGTCCTTGACCACTTTGATGAGATGGTTTTTCAAAGCCGACAACTCCAAGGTCTCCCCCCAAAAAATAATGCTATTTCACTTCTTCCAAATGAGGTGGCACATGGCTCCAAAAGAGAAATGGGCGATGCAATGGAGAAAATCCTTACCAAGAAGGAACTTCAAGGCCCAAAGGAGATTATCTGACCAAGACCTGTTTCTCCATGGAAGATTACATCTCACAACCAAAAAAAAGGCGAGACTAGTCGAGATGCGACAGTCAAAGAACAGATGGTCAACAGAGTCTGGTCTGGCATTACTAAAAGCACATAACCCACTATCAATTCTACCATAAGAGAGAAGGAGAACCTGGGTGGGTAAGCTGTTTCTAATAATTAGCCAAAGGTTGAATTGAAATCTAGGAGCAATCGAATCATTCCAAATAAGCGAAGCCCAAGAAACACGATCCTTCTTCCTCCTAATGACTTCCCACGCTGAGGCCACCGTGAAAGCACCAGAAGAGCTCCCAAGCCAAGTAAACCGATCAGGGGTTCGAGAGAGGACCAGAATAGAATAATCCCCATCTTCCAAGAGTGTCTGAGAGCACCACCATAAGGGGAAAAGAGATCCGCTAGCGCCGCTTGTCCGGAGAAGCCCGAGCTATCAATGAAGGAGTCCGAAAAAGATAAGTTTAATGGGCCTCTCGGGTGCCAATGGTCATACCATAGAGACACAGAAAAGCCATCTTCAGCTTCCCAAAGGAAGGATAATTGAAACTCCCGCCTTAGCTGCAGGATCTTCTTCCACGCCCAGGAACAAACTGACGAAGTGCGGGAGATCCAAAATTTTTTCGTCTTTAAGAAAGTCGTGTGAATCCACATACACCACAACGACTCATTGTACGTAAAAAGAATCCAAATATACTTGAGCATTGCAGCTTTGTTGCAATCACGCAACCTGCAAATGCCCAATCCTCCTTCAACTTTCGGGAGACACACATCCTCCCAAGAGACTTTTGCCCCACCAGAGCCAAGTGTAGGGATCTTAGAAAGGTCTTAGAAAGGTTTAGGAAAAAAGGCCAGACCGGTCTTAGAAAGGTCTTAGAAAAAAAAGAAGTATTTATCTTCATATAGTACCATAATACAAAGCATGAATTTGAGATTTAGCTAGGAGGGATCTTAGAAATGTCTTACGTTAGAAAATGTACTGCATACGTATTTTCTTAATCTATCTCTTAATGTGTGTTAGCCCCAAATACACCTATATTTTTTTTATCATTAACTTAATTTGGTGAAAACACACTTAAAGAAAATCCTAATGAGATCGGCTATTTGTATTTATTGATCCAAACCTTGCTTGTCTAAAGAGGGCTTTCTCGTCATTAAAGAAAGTTACTCACTTTTTTAGGGTACTATACATAGGTTTGTCAATTTATAAATAAAAGTGGTAGTTCATGCACGACGAAACCGCAAAATTCTCTAAATCCCTGGTGTTTCCTATTCTAATGAGCCAGCCCTTATGTTGCCCATATTGCAAGTAACTTTGCTGGTGATATCAAGAAGAGGTCGCGGAGTTAGTATATTAAGTGATATAATGCATTGTAAATTTGTAATTGTATTCAAACAATCAATAAGATGAGCCGGTCTTATCATTTAGAATATCAGACTGGTAGATATGTCTTGATATGTCAAAGTATTTTCTTTTCTTTCGTTTTTTGTAAAGACCCCTGTACCATGAAAATCGAGCAATGGGCGAAAAAGAGAGGAATAAAACATGATGATATAGGGTGAAATGCATTATTTAGAATTTATCAAAGGGCTGCTCTCTCCAGGTTGAGGAAATTACTCATATGCTAGCTTAACTATAAATGGATATGAGCGATGCCATATTTGCAATCCAATAATCATAAGTCTCGTTTCTTCTGATAAGGGATAAAAAAATTACATGACCCTTTAACATATCAGAGGGCTCTTTGTAAGGTATAAGATGTAAAAGTCTTTCTCCTCTAGGTAAATTATTCACATGTGCTATTCTTTCTTCATTGTTATATAGAAATATGACCTTGAAACCTATGGGAAAAAGAAATAATGTTGTTTCTTTTCTGGTGCAGAACCGCGACATGGCTCAAGTTACCGTGTGCATGGCCAGGCCTGAAGATAGGCTTGGTCTGAACTTGAAAGTGAAAGGTGGTACAAGTTCATACTTGTTCCCAGGAAGATCTAGCATGAGAGAGAAATATTTTATCTGATAAAGAAAGACATGTCCTATATTTTAAAGGCCTAGAACTCGAGCAATTAATTAGAAGACAGGGAAGTTTCCGAGCAATGCCGAATTACGTTGACTCCTCCCCAAAATTTTTAGAGGGGATGGACATAGATCCCTCCTCCTCCTTCCCCGTTAATTTAGGTGGCCCACCTCCTAAAATCACTGGAATTTCTCTTTATCTGGACCCGAATCTATACTTCCAATGCTATCACAACCATTTGTTTCTCGATCTATGGATGGGGCCCACATTGGATCATAGTACCATTCACCTTTGTCCAGACACAAATAAAGAGCCTGCAAGTGGAATGACCATCATGAGACCCTAATCAAATTCAAATTCCTCATATTCATCGCTTAATTACAGCTCATCTTTTTCTGTAGTTCATTTATTTTGCTATTCCAGCCAAGGAAAATGCCACTAGAAAATGCGAATACCCCCTGAAACCCACATGCATTGACCCAAAAAAGAAAAAAGGAGAGAGAGGAAAAGTTAAGAGGGGTTAAACAGAAATAAGACATAACTTTTGGCGGCGAAATTTTTTACCTTTTTTAGAAGTTTGGGGATCGGTGTGAAAAATGGGAAAGATCGAGGGTCATCATGACATATCAGGTTAATCTTCAAGGTGTTGGAGAAAACTTCCTTATTTGTTTTGATGCTGACAAAACGATTTCATCAGTCTAGTCTGAAAACTTGCAGACTCTTTCGACAAAGTCTGAAGACTCGCAGACTCTTTCATCAAAGTCTGAAGATCGTCAGACCACCAGACTCAAGATGTAAAGTCTGCCCTCATTGACAGTTTCTAGACCGACGAAGAAGATTTATCCAGATTCAAGTATTCCTTTATGGATTTGATTCGAGCAGTTGAAGAAGATCTCACGGGTGGAGATAGCATCTCAAGATCGATTATTCAATTTGAATTTAATTTGAATAATTTGGATCCGTTGATTGGCGAAGTATACTTGGAAGGTTCTACTTATGGAAACCTAAATCCTGATTGTATGGGCGAGCAGGATTAGTGGGCTATCTTCACATTCCTTAAGTAACTCGAGATCTCCCTAATTGATTCTGTCCAACGGGTAGATTGGAAGAACTCCTTTGGAAGGTGCTAACGGTTGTGAAGGTATGGAGGAGTATATAAGGAAGACGCTCGGTTATTTGAGTGCGTGCGAGATAGATAAATTCCAAAGTACGAAGCTTCTTGTTCTTTGTCGATTCAATTGTTGAGCGTAAACTTGTACTCAAAAGAGAGTTTATACTTTTGTGAAGCCTTGAGGAAGTGTAGTAGAGTCTCTACACTTTGTGGAATCAAGGAAGTGATGCTGTAACGACTCTTTTGATTCATAGTGGAATCCAGCCGGTGGGCTGTCAGTGCGGGAGAGTGGACGTAGGCTTGGATTAAGCCGAACCACTATAAATCTTGTGTTCTTATTCTCTTCCCTAAACTCTTTCACTTTGTTCGTAACTCTATTTGATTGTTAGAGTCTAATTTCCATTTCAAAGTCTATTGCCAAACAGACTTGAGTTAAAAACACAATTTCTAATTTACTTTGCAAAAATTTATTTTCGCACCTATTCACCCCCTCTAGATGCTCGTACTAGCGTTTTCACAAGGCACTTTTTATGAATTGATGCCAAAAGTCTTCCATTGATTCATTTAGTTTCAGCAATTTCCTATGAGCAACTTTTATTTTTATTTTTTCATCAGCGCCTTGTAGCAAATATACAAAGAATACAACAAGCTATATTCAACAAGACGGTTTTAGGCTCATAAACCTCGAGCCCTCGAATTTTAGCTTATCCCATGAGATTGTTTGGTGGTTAAGAGCCGTCTTGCATATGTGAATTAGACACACGACTTAGAGTTTGAATCTCGACACTACCAAGGGCAAGTTGTGGCTACCCATCAAGACTTACGTGTCTAAGGCGGGCTTCCTCATCATCTATAAAAATAAATAAATAAATAAATAAATAAGGAGGAGGAGGTAACATCTGCAATAATTACCATGCATTAGTAACACATAATTACACACGCATATAGATTTGACAAGGAAAGGGCGTCATGGCCTTCGCCAGCCCCTCGTTGGCCATAGCGAGGGCAAGTGAGGGCCGCTATGCCCTCGCTAGGGCCCTTGACCGCCTAGGCAAGGGCTCGTGATGCCTATGCCTACCATAGCGAGGGCTCGCTAGCCCTCGCCAAACCCAACGAGGACCACAATACCCTCACCAATTTTGGTGAGGCAAGGGTGTTCTTTGCCCTTGCCCTTGCCCATTGCTGGCGGGGGTCGCCACCTTCACCCAAGTGCTAGCAACCCCACACGGCCTTTGCTCTATGGCAAAAAGAAAAAAGAAAAAAGGAAAAGAAAAAAAATCAATAAAAAATTCTGAATTTTTTTTTAAAATTTTAAAAAGCGTGAACTTTGACATTGGCTGCGCCATGTAGAACAGTCGGCGTTGATTGAGCTATCACATTAGCAATGTTCAATCAAAATTAGTTAGAAAGACTAAATTGGCACTTCGTTAAGAGATTTAGGACTCGTTTGCCAAATAGTTTAAATGTTTTAAAACTGAATTGACAAGTTATCAAAATGTTTATAACTAAAATTAGCAAAATTGAGAGATTTATAACTGAATTGGCCGTTATATAATAGATTTTGGACTTTTTGGATAATTTTCTCCATCTAAACATGAGAAGAGACTGCTTGGAAAAAAAAAAAATCTTTGCAACAACTACAATTTTGTAAAGGTGCTTTGGCTTCGGTAAAATGTTTAGAACACTCCAATAGTAGCAGCACTGCGTTATTGCAGCACTTTACAACAACTCATAAGAAGTTGCTCTATCTAACTTCGAGGTGTTATAGTTTTAAAAAGTATCCCTAAATGCATGTGCGGCGATATAGTATGGTTATACCATAATTATAACTAGGGTTGATATCACGAAAATAAATTGGTACATCCATGAAAAATTTATCATAAACTAATTTTTTGATTATAAAAACCTCAAACTAATACGTTTGTGACAAATTTACCCTATTTTAGATTTTGTTAAATTGAATTAATGACACGAAAAATCACAAACTGGCATATATGTGACAAATGGAGTGTAAAACCCAAACTGGTATACTTGTAGACTGTCATGTGTCACAAGAAAGGGTCTATGTTAAGAGTAGGAATTTTAGCAAATGTAGGTATTTAGTCCCTTTGTGTTGCCTCTCTTAAGCCTTTTCCTGTTGAGACCGACTTTTAACATTTAGCTAAACCCTTGTTCCAGACATAAGGTTATTTGGTCTCAATTTCTTATGCATAAGATCCCTATAATGGCAAGTGCAAAGAATAGTATAAGGATAAGGTGCTATCATACTATTCTAAGGTCTCTAATACTGGATAGAAATTTGAGCTTGCACGATAATGAAGGATAAAATTAGTCATTGGTATATCAATTTGGGATTTTATGTGGTTAAAAAATTAAGTTGGGATAAATTTACTATAAGTGTATTGGTTTGGAGTTTTTTATGACATTAACTTTTATAATTACACTAAACAAATTCTAATGCTAATTACACAAGTTCCTTACATGGTAACACGCGAATGAAACCGTTAATTTTTTAAAATTAATAAGGAAAAAAAAAAGACACATTGAAATACTTGCTCATTTCCGCGTCGTGCATAGATCAGCATTGGCGAGGGAAAAAAAAAAAAAAAGAAAGCGCGCGCGGCCGGGGGGTGCGTGATTTCCCCTAATTTCATTTCCGGCTTCTAGATTCGTCGTTTTCCCCACAATCTGTCGTGAAGCCCTGCTATTGGCTGATCGGAAGAAAAGGTGAAAAGCCCAGAGTCTACTAGCTTGAAGTGAAGCGGGCGGTTGCCCCTTCCATCTAAAGTGAAACGTGCGGCTTCCTATAATGAACCGTTACCAGATTAATATAACCGCACGTCATATTGGCCGCACGTCTTTTGAGGCAACCAAAACACCGGGGACAAGATTCTTGCATGCCATCATTACATGCATTCAGGTATCACGGAAGGTAGCCGTTGTGTATAGAGAAAGCGCGGAGATAATTGTCTCGAGGCGGAGCAGATGGACCAACGCGATCCCGATCCGAACCGTCCCAACGAGTCCCCCATGCCCGCTCGGTCGCCGTCGTGTTCTCCCTCCTACGATCAGCGTCCGGCCGCAGGCGAGGGCACCGCCGACGCTCCGGCGACCCACTGGGGCATCCTGGGCCAGCAGCCGAACGATTTGTCCGGGGATTCCATGTTGTCCGAGCTGGGGCTCGGCGTGCGCCCGGCGGCGGATGGCTGGTCTGAAACTTACCCACTGTCCCAGCTGGAGCTCGAGAGCAGGAAGCTCTGCCCAGAGCTCGGCGGGTACGATCAGGAGCACGACCAGATGCACGCCGCGAGTCCGTCGAGCTTAGGCGGGCAGCGCCGGTGGGGGCGATGCGGCGAGCAAGAAGGATGAGGTCTCGGCGGAGACGCAGTCCAGGCAGTACTGGGTAAGTTCCGGGAGGGGGTTAATTGTGGCTCGCTGGTTGGTGAATTTAGTGATGAGCTTGAATTGAGGGGGTTTTCTGGGGCTTTTATAATTATTTTTGTTTGATATGCTCGGATTTTGTTATTTATTATGTTTGGGATTTGTTTGTTGCTAAATATAGACAAAATGATGCTGATGCTTAGCGGCCTTCTCGATGCGGCTACTCTGCATTTGGTTAAGCAATGCTTCAAATGGGTGCGCTCCTTAAGGGTCAAATGCACACTTGAAATTCTGGAAAATGACTTATCATGCGTAGCTTTTGCTAAAATTCATGATTGATTGATGATTGATAGATGTCTGCATAAATCAAGCAATGCTAGCTAAGTTTACAAGAAATGTTGTTCTGCACTTCCACTGTAATTTCGAAAACAGAGGACGGATAGTTACATCCCAATGTCAATCACGGGTAATCCCAAAAAAATACTTCAAACACACATGGCGACCTGAATTCCACACATGGCGTCCTGAATTCCTGTAAGACAAACCGTAATGTCACATAACCTAGGTAATTGCAGACACGACATTCATAAACGTTTTGATATGATCCATGCTTAGTCTTGTTCTGCAGCAATTTCCTTGTATGGTGGGGCTTCTTTGTTTCTGCCATTTTGGTTTAACTAATACACTTTGATGCAGGAATGTAACATGATTGATTATGAGGAGAAAGTGGGGGATGGATTTTATGATGCTCATGGCATCTCCACGGACTCAAGACTTCAAGGGAAAATGCCTTCTCTAACTGATCTCAAGACTGATCCTGGGAGTTCTGGCTTTGAAGCTATAATAGTTAATCGCAGAATTGATCATGCTCTGGAAGAGTTGATGCAAATCGCTCACTGTTTACAATCTCAGTGTCCTGCTACTGAGATTAAAAATTTGGTTCAAGGGCTTGCTGAACTGGTAGCTGGACATATGAGTGGCCTAGTGGGGGATGCTAATATTATGAGGGCTAGGTGGTTGGAGAGAACCACAGAGTTGAGGACATCTCTTTAGACAAATGTGTTGCCAATTGGGTCCATAAAATGTTGGCCTTTCAAGACATCGTGCTTTGCTTTTCAAGGTTAGCTCTTTACCCCCATCTAAGTTGGGCTTTAGCAGTCCCTGCTTGTTGGCTTCTACTAATAGTGGAGGCATTTGGTTGATGTCATATATGAAGTTTAATTTCTGTGTAGTCATGGCACAAAAATATGAAACCTTGGAAGTGTTTTGGACAATACGTGATTTACAATGGAGAAAAGATTCAGTGTCTGAAGTGATGAATTTTATTATGTGAAAGTGTTAGCAGACAGTATAAATTTGCCTTGCCAACTGGCGAAAGGTGGCCATGACACTGGCGTGGAGGATGACCCTGTAAACTTGATAAAGTTGGATGATGAAAGGTGCTGTTTGCTCTTCTTTTCTGTTATTGTCATTGTGCTACCATATAGTTACTTGTTGTGGTGCTTTCTAGACTGTTTTTTGTCAATAATTGTCTTATCTTTTTCCTTGTGATGGACTTAATAGGGGTATATTTCCGTGTGAATGAATTTTACCTTCATAAATTGCAACATTTTTTAGCTTCCCCAAAGACGTGGTGATTTTAATTTGCAAACGTCATAATGAACTCGGATTTCTCAGTATTCTGGAATTACATTAAAGCATAGTTTTGGCAAATGCTTATGCTTGTATTTATCTTAGTAGTAAGTGCCTGAGTTGCTGTGAGAGGATGTATCATATTTCCTGGCATCAAGAGGATACCTGCTTGTTATGGATAAGCACCTGTTATGGATATCCGAGAGTTCTTCATCTGTGCTACCCTTCATTCTGCTGGCTAGAAATCTAGTGGGTGTTCAATCTGCTATTTTGCAGAGATAACTACTGTTTGTGCATGCATATATTTTGTATTTCTTCTGATAAAAGCTCCACGATGGATGTAACTGCTTAATTTCTCTTTTTTAGCTTCTTGTAATTGTATTTGTTAGAGAAACGAGAGCATTCTTTTTTAAATTTTTGTCCCTTTGAGGAAAGGCTGCAATTTAATGTGGCATGGTTGCAGTACTGTGCTTATTTATGGGTTTCAGTCATTGGGAGAAATGCAAAGGCAACGGAGCTTGGCTGTTCCATTACGAAAAGTAACTTGATTCTATCGTAAACATTCTCTGAATGAGAATTCACGATCACCTCCTGTAGTTAAGGGGGAAAAATCTGACACTGTATCCACATGTTTTGCATGAAACTTAAATATGTTAGGTTACTATTTCTTGATCACGGCTAGTCAATTTAAACATCAAGTTGCAGCACTTATACTTTCATCTCTCCAGCCCTTCCCTTCCCTTTTATATTGAGTCTTGTTATTTTTATACTCTCGTCCACTAAGAGCATGAAATACACAGATCTTTTCCTGAAATATCTGATATGGTATATTGTAATTGGCGGTGGTTTTCATGTTTCCCTACCATAGTGATTCATATGTACATTCTTGATTCAGGGAGTATCTGGTAGATCTCATGGCTGCTCCTGGGACACTTATACCAGCCAGTTTTTGCAGTGGGAAAGATGATAAGCCCTACAATGGAGAAATTAGTGGACTGCCATCTTTTCAATCACCAAATGAGTTTGAAGTTGTTCAGTCAAGGTTACAGCCTTCAGCTGGCGAAAGAAGCAGTCAAAGTTCAGTGATGGAAACTGATTCTTATGTAGATAGAAAATCAAGCTCTAATACGTCAAAATCCTTCCCCTCTTTCCCATTTGCTAGTCATGATCCTGGTGTTGGTTCTTCCAGAGTATCTGGTCGGACAGCTCAACAGCTTAATGCCTATGTGGCTCCGCAGAGCAAAAATAGTTTAGAAGATCCCACATATCATTTTGCAGATCTCAATAGGACTCTGGAGAATTTGAAAAATGGTGTAGCACACTCTCTGAGCAGATGTGGTAGTCATGAAATTGCCTTTCCTGCTCTCATCTCTCCAACAAATTTTAATATTAGTTTTCTCTGTTTTGCTGGACAGCCAAGAGATGAAATGACCTAGCATCTAGTTTCTGTGCAAAACAGGGGGACTTGCCAATGCCTTGCCTCACTTCGAGACTTGAGGTCTATGAGTTTGTTTTTCAAAGGTCACCCAGCTACGGCGTTAATTCCACTAGCAAGGCAAATTAGGAGACTTACATGGTTTTGGTTTTGTAGTCGGCTCTATAATAGAATCCCTTCTTTGCACAAATCATGTCAATATTAACAATCATCTTCTTCTTGAGTTTCTTTCACAATATCATTGAGGGTAATTACCGATGAGGTCCTTACGGTCGCATCAAAATCATAATGACAACTTTCGGTGACATCTGCATGTCTATTTGATCTTTTTTGGCAGGGGGATGTATGTTCAGGTCAAGAGTATGTTTGACAGTCAAATGTGCAACGCAGTTACTAGCAATTTTTGATTTGGCGTTTAAAGCAATTCATGATGGGAAGTGAAAAAGTTGAAACTGACCATGGTACGTTGGATAATGCCCTCTTTCACTTTTCCTCGTACCTCAGTTTAATTGACTGAAAACTCTAAAGATTGCTTTCTAATGCCTTTTCCTTTCGCATGTGCAAGTTCTTTTTGGTCTTTTGGAGTGAGTGGGGAAAACTGCAAACGAGGGATCATCAAACATGTGGTTTTTTGTAAAGCAGGTGAGATAATCTCAATTGGGACTGAGTTGTTGTGGTTTTGAAGGAATGAAAAACGGGGAAAGGCTGTGCACGAGTTTTCTGTTTTCTTCACTGACTGAGCAAATCTCATTTTGTAATTGCTTTAAATTGCTTTCTTGCAAATGAGCACTCAATATTTCTTTTGACTCCCCCTTCCGTGTCTAATGATGTATTTTCTCTCTTCTCGAAAAATGAAAATCCTATTCCTCTCCTTAAAGAAGTGGGTGAAATCATGGTCTGTGGGGGTTTGAGAGGTGGATGAAACCCATGATACCATCAACTTTTATATGATGTTGTCCCTTGCAGTAAAGACTACAACATAGTAAACTTATTTATTTCATCCCTTCCACTTCTTCAACCGAAGGTCTTTTAATGTTCTCAGTGATCACCCTTAACTGACTGAAAGAGAGCATATTTTGCTGCTTCTTTCTTCTTATTTGTTCGTGGATTATTTCTTGGTGCAATTCCGCTGTGGCTTCCAATTTTACATCGACTCGATCGTCACTGTAACATTTTCTCCAGGGGCATATCTCACCTATTCAACGTACTGTGCTGGAAATTTTTTCCCTTTCTACGGCCAACTGAACAGTTTTCCTCATTGTGGCTAATCTTGCTCCAACAGATCTTCCATTATCTCCCTCAGCTTGATGAATCACTGCAAAATGAGGAAGAAGAGGTTAGGAGAACCAATGCTCCTGATGGAAATCAAGGTAAATTGGCAGTTACATCTGGATTCGTTTGAATGTTGGAGTTGGATAACAAACTGTTTTGATGTTTATGTCTCCTTTCTTGGGATATTCACGTAGGGACCACAAATGAAACACCCAATAGCATTGCTTCCACTCATTAAGCAAAGCAAAAAGTGCATCTCATGCAACCTGTTCGCAGAAAAGGTCGTCCCTGTGTTGGTAGATCTCTCTTTGCAGGCTCCAACAGTTGAGAAGCATATCATTCCGCCAGAAATTGTTGATAGTCTTGGAAGGTATAAGCAATTTCCATCTGCAGTCTCTGCGTATATTTTCATGACAACCTTCTTGCGCAACTTGTTGGGACTCGCCCATGGCCAGCGAGGCTTCACCCTCGCCAGCCTAGCGCGAGGCCGCCCTCACTGCCCCTAGCGATTTCACCAGAGGCTGGGTGAGCTTCGCCACTGGCGAGGTCCCTCGCCGAGACTCGCCCTGGCCAGTTGTCAAGGGCTGGAGGAAGAAGGCAAGGGAGGGGGAAAAAAAAAAAAAAAAAAATTAAAAATAAATAAATAAATTCGAAAAAAATATTAAAATATTTTTAAAAGTTGCTCACATTAGTGCCAAACCTACCTTGTAGGCTGGCTGGTGTCCATATTAGCAATATTCAATCAAAATTAGTCGAAATAACTGAATTGACATTAAGTCAAAAAGTTCAGGATTAAATTAGCACATATTTAGGACTAAATTGATATAAATGCAATAAGTTTAGAACTTTTTTGACACTTCCCTCAAATTTGTTGAATTGAGTTGTTTTATTAAAACTAAGCTCATGCATCTTCTCACCAATGACTTTCGGTGCTTCGAATGATTAGTCAAACCTTTGATTGAATTTCACGGTTCAATTAGAGATTGAAAAGTTTGATCTACACTTTTTGTTTAAAAAGCTATACAGATGAGTGCATCAAAAGTCTTAAGACTTGACGCGAAAGTGGAATTGAATTCTAAAATTTTTAAAAATAAATTCTAAAATTTATCTTATTAATGTGATCAAGTTCCTTCGTTAACTTCATCCAACTTTAAATGAATTATGGTTCAAATGCTTTGGACATTAGAAATTCAAAAAAGCGGCTTAAATGCAAAGAGCCTTCAATTGCAATGACCATCATGAGACCCTAATCAAAATCAAATTCCTCATATTCATTGCTTACTTACAGCTTTCCCTCTTTTCTGTAGTTTATTTATTTAGTTATTCCAAACAAGGAAAATGTCAGTAGAAAATGCAAACTTTACCCCTGAAATTCACATGCGTTGACCAAAAGAAAAAAAAAAAAAAAAAGGAAAGTTAGGAAGGGTTTATACAGAAATAAAAGACATAATTTTTGGCTGGGAAATGTTTACCTTTTTTTTAGAAGTCTGGGGATCAGTGTAAAAAATGGGATTGAGGGTCATCATGACATGTCGGGTTAATCTCCAAGGAGCTTTTTATGAATTGATGCCAAAAGCCTTCCATTGGTTTATTTAGTTTCAGCAATTTCCTATAAGCAATTTTTTTTTTTTTTTTTTTTTTTTTTTCGGTCAATGCCTTGTAGCAAATATACAAAGAATACAACGGGCTATATTCAACAGGAGGGTTTTAGGGTCACCAACCTCGAGCATTCGAATTTTAGCTAATCCCATGAGATCGTTCGGTGGTTAAGAATTGACTTGCATATGTGAATTAGACGCGCAACGCGAGTTCGAATCTCAACACCACCAAGGGCAAGTCGTGGCCGTCCATTTAGATTTACGTATCTAAGGCGAGCTTCCTCATCATCTTAAAAAAAAAAAAAAAAAAAAAAAAAAAAAAGGAGGAAAATGTAACAGGTGCAATAATTATCATCCAGTGATAACACATAATTAAACACATATGATCTGGTGAGGTGAGGGCATCGTGACCCTTACCTAGACCCTCGTTGGCCATACCAAGGGCGAGCGAGGGCTGCCATGCCTTGCTAGGGCCCTCGAACACTGGGCGAGGGCTTGTGATGCTTTTGCTTGTGAGGCCTCACTAGCCCTTGCCAAACCCGGCAAGGGCCGTAATGCCCTCGCTAGATTTAGTGAGTCACCTAGGTGCCAACGACCCCAGGCGGCCCTTGCTTAGTGGCTGGCGGTGTACAAAAAGGAAGGGAGGAAAGAAAGAAAGATAAAAAAAATCAATAAAAAATTCAGAAATTTTTAAAAAATAAAAAAAACTATCCATTTCAGCACTAATTGCATTATGTAAGACGGCTGGTGCCGATCGAACCATCACGTCAATGATGTTATAGTTTTACAATAACTTATGAGAGAATTACCAAAAAAGTCCTAAACATATTGCAATTGTGCCAATTCAGTCCTAAACCTTTTTTTTTTTTTTTTTTGCCAATTTAGTCCTAAACCTTTTACAATTGTGCCAATTCAGTCCATTCGGCCAAAATTGGCCTACCCGGCCGACGTGGACGCCGGCCGGAGACAGCTGGCCGGCAAACAATTTTTTAATAATTTTTTTAATTTTTTGGAATTTTTTAATTTTTTTAAATTTTTAAATTTTTTCAATTTTCTTTTTTCACCTTCTTCTCCCTCTGGCCGGCAAGGTCAGCCTCGCCGGCCCCGGCGAGGCTCGCCCCCGGCCCACCGGAGAAGGCGAGCCTCGCCCGGCGACGGCGAGGCGTGTTGCCCGGCCAAGGCGAGGCCGCCGTTGCCCGGCCAAGGCGAGGCTCGGCCTTGCCTAGCCATGGCGAGGTCGAGCCTCGCTAGATCCGCGACGGCTCGCCTTCACCGGTGGCCGGCGGGGCGAGCCTCACCCAAAGAACGGCGAGGCCGTAGCCGGATCTAGCCAGGCTCGACCTCGCCATGGGTCGAGCAAGGCCTCGCCTCGCCTTGGGCCGGGCGACGACGGCGAGGCCGTCGGCCGGGCGAGGCCGCGATCCGGCGAGGCTCGACCTCGCCATGGTCGGCCTTTGCCGGTGGCTAACGGGGTGAGCCTCACCTTGGCCGGGCGAGGCTCGCCTTCGCCTGGGGCGGGCGAGCCTCGCCAGGCCCTCGCCTCTCGCCGGCGCCGGTCGGCCAGAGGAAGAAGCAGGTAAAAAAAAAAATTATTAAAAAATTGTTCGCTGGCCAGCTATATGTGGTCGGCGTCCACGTCGGCTGCCCGCCGGCCAATTTTGGCCGGATAGACCTAATTGGCACAATTATAAAAGGTTTAAGACTAAATTGGCAAAAAAAAAAAAAAAAAAAGGTTTAGGACTGAATTGACACAATTGCAATAGGTTTAGGATTTTTTTTGTAATTCTCCCAACAGAGGCTTTGGTGTTCCCGAATAGACATGGATTTAACCTTTCTTTTCTATAATGAACACTTTCAGAGAATCCAAGTTTTCTTTTCTTGTAGTACGAGTGGAGAGGAAAAGACTGACTAGGGATACCTAGGCTAAGGAAAGTTTCAAGGCATTTCTTCGGATGAGGATAGGAAACCTTTCAAAGGTCACTTGGAAGCTTTCAGTGTTCAATTCAAGTTGGAAAATTCCAAGAATTCACTTAGCTCCTGAATAAGCTTCTTTCTCTTATTATAATAATTCATATTCATTTTTTAAAAAAGAAGAATCCTATTCTATTCAAAGGGAGGAATCTCCTTGGTCTTCTTTAAATTGCATTATGTAGGACGGCTAGTCTTGATGAACCATCACATCAATGATGTTATAGTTTTACAATAACTTATATGAAGTTGCTCTATCCAACTTTGTGGTGTTATGGTTTTAAAGTGTATTGCTGCGATATAGCATAGTAATTAGGGTTAATATCATAAAAGACCTCAAATTAATACATCTACGATTGTAAACAAATTTAATCTTAAATTGATACATTTATGATAAATTTATCATTTGTTAGTTTTTATTAAATTGGATTAATACCACAAAAAAATCAGAAATTAGTATGCATGTGACAAATAGAGGGTAAAACTCTAAAATGGTACATCTGTCAAATATTACTTGTCATCCAACTTAGTAATTTGACGATAAAATTTAAGTAAAACTAACTAAGAAAAATTCGTTACTAGCATACCACTTCGGAATTTTTGGTGATAAAAAAATTAGTTTGGAATAAATTAATTACGAGTGTATCAGCTTGAGGTTTTTGTAATATTAACCCTTGTAGTCACAACAAAGGGTTAATTCCAAAAAAAACACCAACTTTAGGTCGATGGACAAATTTGGCCCAAACTTTTTTCGTCTCAAAAAAAACACAAACTTTAGGTCGAGTGACAAATCTGGCCCAAACTTTTTTTGTCACTTAAAAAAGCACCAACTTTAGGTCGAGTGACAATTCTGGCTCAATTTTTTTTTTTCATTTTGAAAAAAAATTACCAACTTTCACTTAAATTTTAAATTAGATTCATTGATTGTCCTGCACTTGCTGGCTAACACCATCCATTGTCTTATTGTTTGAGTCACAGCTCAAAGAATAACAGTGAAACTGTGTCATCTCCAATACTTCACTAGCAAGTAAAAAATTCTCAAGATTGAATCTCTCTGGCTAGACTTTATCGTTTTGTCGTAATATGAAGTTGTAGATCACCGCCCATCAAGAGAAACCATGGATGAGATCCACCAACCTCACAGCTAGAACCTTTTCTCCTGAAATAAGTTTAACTTCAAATAGAAAGTTAATGGTAGGGGTTAGATTTGGGAAAGGAGTGAAAGTTTGTGATTTTTTATGAGACCAAAAAAAAAAAATTGTGGCAATAATTGTCACTTAACCTAAAGTTGGTGTTTTTTTACGAGACAAAAGAAAGTTCGGGCCAGATTTGTCTCTCGACCTAAAGTTTGTGCTTTTTCATGAGACAAAAAAAAGTTTTGGCCAGATTTGTCCATCGACCTAAAGTTGATGCTTTTTTATGGAATTAGCCCTCACAACAAACAAAATCTAATACTAATTACACAAGTTCATTAATGAAACCGTTAACTTTATAAAATTAATAATAAGAAAAGAACAAAAAACAACACGTTCAGATATTTTTATATTTCTCGAGTTGTCAGACGCATCGAACATGCAAAGGTCCGCATTAACACAAAGTAAAAAAAGAAAAAAAAAAGGAGAAAAAAACTAATTCGTCCTAATACGTAAAATGTTACCATTCTGTCTTTTCGCTGTGTCGCAGTACGGTTGGAATACATATGTTATCATGTAGGCACCGTTATTTTTTGGGGTTAATATCGACTGCTAAATTTGAGAAATTATAATTTCAGCGTTGTATAAAGGACATGTTTTTCAGAATCGAAGATAACACTGATGAATTTAAGGAATCTGACGTTTTAACGGCGAAGGTCCTGGCGCTACGGACGTTTACACGACATCGGTCCTGGCGCAAAACGACATCGGTCCTGGCGCTACGTGTAACTCTGCTATTGGCTGGCCTCAATTTAAAAGTCAATGAGAGGTAACGAGGACGGAATAGACAGGTTGCATGAAAAGGCGACAGTTCCATGCATCATTCAAGCTCGCGAGAAGGAATAGAGATATCAGAACTGAGCGATTCTGTAAAAAGAGAGAGCGCGGAGAAAATTGTTCGAGAGGAAGTAGATGGACCACCACAACCCCGATCTGGACCAACCCAACGAGTCCGCCTCACCCGCTCGTCGTGTGCTATCTCCTCTGATCAGCGTCCCGCCGCCGGCCAGGGCACCGGCGAGGCTCCGGCGAGCCACTCGAGCTTCCTGGGTCAGCTGCCGAACGAATTGTCCGGGGATTCCATGATGTCCGAGGTGGGGCTTGGCCTGCGCCCGGCGGTGGACGGTTGGTTTGAAGTTTACGCACCATCCTGGCAGGAGCTCGCGAGCAGGAAGCTCCACGCAGAGGTCGGCGGGTACGATAAGGAGTACGACCAGATGCACGCCGCGAGTACGTCGAGCTTCGGCGGGCAGCGTCGGTGGGTGGGCGATGCAGCGAGCAAGAAGGATGAGGTGTCGGCGGAGACACAGTGCGGACGGTACTGGGTGAGTTCGGGGGTGTGTAATCGGGGCTGCTTGGTGGGTGAATTTAGTGATGAGCTTGACTTGGGGGTTTTCTGGGGCTTTTATAAGTCTTTTTCTTTTTTTCTTTAA
This sequence comes from Eucalyptus tenuipes, assembly GCA_014182365.1. Classification (NCBI taxonomy): domain Eukaryota; kingdom Viridiplantae; phylum Streptophyta; class Magnoliopsida; order Myrtales; family Myrtaceae; genus Eucalyptus; species Eucalyptus tenuipes. The sequence goes on along the minus strand of CM024538.1, from coordinate 20,102,770 downwards.
AGCGAAAGCACAAGAGAAAGAATTGAAAAATGACACTTTTTTGCCGAGAAATGAGCTCTGTAGCGATCAGAAACTCAAATCTTAATTTTTTTAGTCCATGCTTGTCGACTTCTGTTGATAGTGGAACTTGAGGCAGTTGGTTGATGTCATATATGAAGTTTAATTTCTGTGATATTCTTTAGTCAGGGCACAAGAATATGAAACCTTGAAAGTTTTCTGGACAATTTGTGATCTACTATAATCAACAACGGAAAAAAGATTCAGTATCTGAAGTGATAACTTTCATTACGTGAAGGTTTAAGCGGACAGTATAAATTTGCCTTGCCGACTGGTGAAAGGGGGCCATTACACTGGCGTGCAGAATGATGCTGTAAACTTGATAAAGTTGGATGATGAAAGGTGCTGTTTGCTCTTCTTTTCTGTTATTGTTATTGTGCTGTCATATAGTTACTCACTGTGGTGCTTTCTAGACTTTTTTTGTCAATAATTGTCGTGTCTTTTTCCTTGTGATGGATTTGAAAGGGTATATTTCCGTGTGAATGAATTTTACCTCTATGGATTGCAAGGATTTTGAGCTTCCCCAAAGATGATGTGATTTTAATTTGCAAATGTCATAACGAACTTGAATTTTCAGGATTCTGGAATTACATTAAAGCATAGTGTAGGAATTGCTTATGCTTGTATTTATCTTAGCAGTAAATGCCTTAGTTGCTAAGAGAGGATGTATCATCTTTCCTGGCATCAAGAGGATACCCGCCTATTATGGATAAGCACCTGTTATGGATATCTGAGAGTTCTTCGTCTGTGCTACCCTTTTATTCTGCTGGCTAAAAATCTAGTTGTGCTCCTTTTGCTTATTGCTGTTACTTTGTTATTTAGCAGAAATAACTACTGTTTGTGCGTGCATATTTTTTTTTTCCAATAAAAGCTCTACAATGGATATAATTGCTTAATTTCTCCTTTTTAGCTTCTTGTAATTGTATTTGTTAGAAATGAGAGCATTTTCTTTTGTCCCTTTATAAGGAAAGGTTGCAATTTAATGTGGCATGTTTGCAGCACTGTGTTTATATATGGGTTTCAGTCGTTGTGAGAATGGAGATGCAAAGGCAACAGAGCTTGATTCTGTCGTAAACATTCTCTGAATGAGAATTCACGATCACCTTCTGTAGTTAGGGGAAAAAAACCGACACCTATCTGCTTGCTTCGCATGAATATTGTATTAGTTAAGGTTACCATTTCTTGATCACGGCTAGTCAATTTAATCATGAAGTTGCCGAACATATACTTTGATCTCTCCAACCCTTCCCTTCCCTTTTAAATCATGAAGTTGCAGCACATATACTTGATCTCTCCAGCCCTTCCCTTCCCTTTTATATTTAGTCTGGTTACTTTTATACTCTCGTCCACTTAGAGCGTGAAATACACAGATCTTTAGAGCGTGAAATACACAGATCTTTCCCTGAAATGTGTGATATGGTATATTGTAATTGGCAGTGATTTTCATGTTTCACTACCATAGTGATTTCATATGTACGTTCTTGATTCAGGGAGTATCTGGTTGATCTCATGGCTGCCCCTGGGACACTTATACCAGCTGGCTTTTGCAGTGGGAAAGATGATAAGCCCTACAAGGGAGAAATTAGTAGACTACCATCTTTTCAAGCACCTAATGAGTCGGAAGTTGTTGAGTCAAGGCCACAGCCTTCAGCTGGCGAACAAAGCAGTCAAAGTTCAGTGATGGAAACCGATTCTTATGTAGCTAGAAAATCAAGCTCTAAAACGTCAGAATCCTTCCCCTCTTTCCCATTTGCTAGTCATGATCCTGGTGTTGGTTCTTCCAGAGTTTCTGGTGAGAGAGCTCAACAGCTGAATGTCAATGTGGTTCCACAGAGCAAAAATAGTTCAGAAGATCCCACAAATATTTTTGCAGATCTCAATCCTTTCACAACTAAAGTGTCTGGCAAAGCCCCAATGGGAGGTGACAGCCCAGGCGTCAAAATAAGTGAGATGCCTAGACAGAAAAATAACCCTGTTCCTGGTCAGCCTCGTGTCCAATTGATGCCAAAAAATCGACATCCTCTCGATGAAGTAGCAAGAAAGAAAGAATGTCGTTTGAAGGAAGTTCCATTTCCAAGAAGTTATTGGGAAACTAATGCTAATGATGTATCATCATCCATTGGCAGCCCTACAATTGATAAAGTCAATCCAGACAGAGTATCTGGTGGGAGAGCTCAACAGTTGAATGCCAATGCTGTCCTAAAGTACAAAAATAGTTCAAAGCACCACATAAATCCTTTTGTAGATCCCTATCCTTTCTTAAGGGCAGGCTTTCCAAATGCCCTAAGCAACCGCACAGAAAACAAAATCAATGAGATGCCGAGACAGAAAAATAACTCCATTCCTGGTCAGCCTCATGTCCCATCGATGCTAACAAATCAACTTTCTCCCAATAAAGTAGCAAGAAAGAAAGAATATGGTCTCAAGGAAGGTCTATTTCTAAGAAGTAATTGGGAACCTAATGCTTATGATGTGTCATCATCCATTGGCAGCTCTACAACTGGTGTCAATCTGGACAGTTTTATGATATGTGATTATTTGAATCATTCAGCTCAAGAGAGCAGTGGCATCAAGTTGTCAAACAAATCAAATCAGTTGATCAAAGAGAGAAGTCACTGGAATCCTGTCAGTAAGAATAGTTCGATGTTGGAATGTAGCACAGGCCAGTATAATACGATGCCTTCTGAAGAGCGCTTGAATGCCCAAGTCAGGGAAGATCCTCTTAGGACTCAGGAGAATTTGCAACATGGCGTAGCAGACTCTTTGAGCGGATGCGGCAGTCATAAAATTTCTTTTCCTGATCCAAAAAAGTGCCCTAATGACAGATTCATGGACACAAACTTCATGTTGAAGGATTCAGAAGGCCCCAGTTCCTCAATTGATAGTAATACAAATAAAGTTGATGATGCTGATGTTGGTGATGAGATTCAGTGGGAACATTTGGTCATTGATGAAAGGATTGGACTAGGTATCGCTTTGATTAAGTCACTGGTTGGATAGATTCTATACATGTCTTTATGCAGGTCCACATATTAGCTACAAGAGGAAGATTCGTGTAAACAAACATGTTGATCCTGTTGCTGCATTTTGGTGACATTTTTTTAGTACTATGAGATATGCTTTATCACTATTTTACCACCTAATACACTCATGGCTAGCTAGCCATTAACAAGAAGTGCATGTCTTCTAATAGAGAGTTCTCTATGGCAATCCGAATGTAAGCATAATTGCAGCAGTTATTATAGGATGTACTGCAATGTTTTCTCATTGTATTGCATTTACTGTTTATTATGTCAGAAATTTTACCCCATTTCATCATCTTCCAAACAGGCTGTGATGGAGAGGTCTATCGTGCTTACTGGAATGGCAAGGTATATCCATTGACTCCTTTTATATGACTACTTTTAAGCAAAAAATCCTCCTTGAATAGGACAAGTAGTCTTTTAGTCAAAAGAAATGACAGTTAGTACTACTTCCGTGTCCTGCTTTTGTGCTAATGTTTTAGATTTTTAGACTAAGCAGCTAGTGTATAATAGTGACATCAGAGATAGTATTGAAATCTGGCATTTCAACCTGGGTTGGTGCAAAAAGCTCCAGAATTGGTCCCTTGACATACGCACATGACTTTTTGGACTGGTGTCAACATAATAACTAATTCCTTGTTGCTCATTCATGGCCTTGTCTTGCTACTCTCTCTTTTATACTTTGGATAAGCAAAAGGAAGTTTCGCTTTTGGCCTCCTTCCTCCTCTGTTATGAGGTGCTGTCAAGATTCAGCTTCGATGTTTAGCTCTTCAATAGGTAGTTGCAAGTTCTCTGGATGTAATCGAATCCTTGTTGTGAAGACTGAAGACTTTTGTACAAATAGTCACAATGAAGAGGCTGTTGCAAAGTCTTTCTGTATATTGTTAGTCTGCGACTCAATCAAACCCCACCCATCTGGTAGAAGCACTTTAAACACTGGTTTTTTTTTTTTGGTCTGAAAACACTGGGTTGTCTAGGTTTGTTGTTCTTATGGCTTTCTATACTCTTAAATATCAAGAAATGGAAAGAGAAGCAGCAGATGACTCTTTTTCTCTTTTCAACATTTTCTAAAGAATTTTATGCTTGCATTATCAGTAAATTTAGACATTACCTTTTGCAAAATACTCGGTGATGTGCTCTTAATATTTAAAAATCTATGATGTATCATGAGACCTAAGATAAATTGCAACGCATCTTTGAGTCTTAACATCTGGCTCGACTTGCTCGTTGACCAGGAGGTGGCTGTGAAGAAATTTTGGGATCAGGATCTCTCAGGTGATGCTTTGGATAAGTTCAGACAAGAAGTAAGCTATCAATAGGTCTTTTGTTTGTGCTTTTTATCTTCCAGTTCTCTTTTTTTTTTTTTTTTTTTTTTATGTTCTTTTTTTTTGGGGGAACAAAATCTTCCAGATTTATTGAGAACTCAAACCTTGTAAAGAATAAAATTTGGATGAACATTGTAAAGGAATGAATAGCATGGCCACTTAACGTACACAAGTTTCACAGTAAGACTACCTTACCACGCCATGCATTCTGCACTGTCAGAAATATTACAGGAGAAAAGGTGCAATATGCTTTCCTGTTGCTTTGCTGGTCTGCTTTTTTTGGTGATCTATATAATACTGAGACATTGAATTCATGTTCTTTACATAAGATCTCAATGGCACATAAAGTCTGATGGTTGAAAACAAAAAGAAAAAGATTTATGGATCACAAGTTCAGTTTAGTTTATGTGTATCTATATGTATTTTGGAAGCTGATGAATTAGTGTGTTCAGTAATTGATTTGCATTTTGAGCAAGAATAAAACTGAACAAAGAAATGCTTTCCCCGTTTATACAGCAACTGTGAGATAAATGACTATGCAGCTTCCTTTTCCTTCTGTGCCAAGGTTGCTGATAATGCATGCACAGTGTCATCAGAGCGTCATACTTTTCATGAGTTCCATGATCTGTCCACGTCCATGGAAGAAGTTGTGTTCAATGATTATTTGTTTGCTTAATTTGCTTATTTAGCAAGGAAAGATATGAGGACTAATCAGAGCAATGAGTCAACAAATGCTTTCCAATAAATCTAGGAAGATAATTGACCATGCCTCTTGTTCTTCTGTTCAAGGTGCAGATAATCCGTAGACTGCGTCATCCAAATGTTGTGCTTTTCATGGGTGCTGTGGCCCAACCTCCACATCAGTCTATCATTATGGAGTTTCTTCCAGGGTACAATTTTTTGTACCATAAAAAACCTTGCTAGTGAGGGAAAAACATCAATTGTTTTTTGGGGGATGCAGCTAATTTATCTGTTGTTAAAGTGGTATTATTATTTGGATGGCGTGCAACAATCTCATTTTGCTGTCTGATCTATACTTTTGTTTACTTCTCCAGGGAAAGCTTGTACAAAATTATACATCATGCTCACTGTCGTATTGATGAGAAACTTAGGATAAAAATGGCCCTCGATGTGGTATGAAATAATTGGTCTCCCTTCTCTTTGGTGATGGAGATATAGAGATTTCCTTTTCTGAAATTGATATAAGTGCTTATGCAAATTTTACAGGCAAGTGGAATGAATTGCTTGCACACAAGCATCCCAACAATAGTTCATCGAGATTTGAAATCACCAAATCTTGTTGTTGACCTAAACTGGAATGTCAAAGTACGTAAAACTTACCAATGTTGCCTGTTCCTTTTATTTTCATTCTTTCACTTCTTTAAATAACGAATCACGCTATTCTCTTGCATGCATATCATTCTTCCATCTCCTAGGTGCCACTAACATCTTGCTTGGCCTTTTTCTCTTTTTCTTGGATACTCTTTTCCCCAACATTTTGAGCACCTCAGATATGCTCGGTATTGACTGGTATTAGCTTATTCTGAGATAACATGTGGACTTTATTTCTTGTAGGCTCTGACTTCTCATTCTCTCTTTTCACTGCCATACATGAACTTACATTTGGGACATGCTGGTGGAGACACGTGGCGGCTCCGGCGATCGGCATGATTATTGGTGCTCCTGGAATTGGGGAATTGTCAGTCAAATTGGTGGCTCGCAAGAGAGGATTGTCATATGATGATCATAAGTTCAGGACAAGTGGTGATTGCTGAGTGAATCCGATACCTTGCTCTTCCTAAAGTTGTGGAGGGAAAGACATGGCTATTAGGAAAATAAAACCGTCTAATACCCTAAAAAAGTCTCTAACTTTAGCTTTTATCCCAATTTTACCTTTTATCTAGTACAAAAACTCCAATTTTAGTTTATATCTCAATTCTATCCTTTTTTTTTTTATCTCATAAAAAACCTTCAACTTTAGGTCATGTCCTCTTAATTTTGCCCTAAACTTTTTTTTTTTGTCTTATGACAAACCTTCAACTATAGGTCTTGTTTCAATTGTACCGTCTAGTCTCAATTTTGCCTCAAATTTTTACATTTTCATAAAAAACCACAAAATTTTATTTGAGTCACAAATATGCCCATATTAACCCTCTATCCAAAATTTCATGTTAACAACTGAGAGATTGAAAACTCTCAAGCACAAGGTGTTCGAGTGTCCCCAGCATTGAGCTCTCTGACTACGAGAGATGAAACATTCCCAGACACGATAGATCAAAGATTGAGTGCAAAATCACTAAGGGAAATTTTGACAAAGTGTTAATGGAAAGTAGATTTGGAACTCAAGTAAAAGTTGATGATCTTTTATGAGACAAAAAAATTAGAGTGAAATTGAAACTGGACCTAAAGCTAATATTTTTTATGAGACAAATAAATTTATGGTAGAATTGGTACTGCATCTAAAGTTGAGTGATTTTTATGAGACAAAAAATTAGATATAATTGGATTGGACCTACAGTTTGGAGCTCTTTTTGGGACAAAAAAATGTTTATGGTAGGATTGAGACATGACCTAAAGCTAAGGTTTTTTATAAGACAAAATGTAAAATTGGGACAAAAGCTAAAGTTTGAGGTTTTTAGGATATTAGGCCAAAATAAAACATTTAAAATGGATTGAATTGCACAACAAGATAGGGCTGGATAAGTTTTCATTATCAATGAATTATACGACTAATCTTTCATAACTTGAAGCACTTTAAGGCTCCGTCTGTTTCGCAAGAAATGAATGATTTGAAAAATATTTTTAAATAATAGCTTGTATCAATTGAAATGATTAGTCAATGTAAGATATTTTCATTATCGACAACAGTTTATGTCTAAATATTTTCTTGGGCGATAATGATAATTCTCGTTCATTCATTTTTGTAAAAGATGCAAGCGATCGTTTTAAAAATATATATATTTTCCAAATAATTTAATTTATGCAAAACAGACTCATTACGATAGTAAATGCTTGATTGGATCTTGTTGAATTGTTTCTCCATAGACATTACTTAGGACATCATACTCTTGCCTGAAATTCTCTTGAAGGCGTGAAATGAATGATTCCAAGGTCGTCTACTAATGCGGATCACATTTCTTGAACTTGATATCTCTTCATTGTTCCCCATTTCCGCTCCATTTCCTCTTCAGACTCCAAGAGCATTTTCAGAGTCGTACACAATTAAAAAAATCACCAATTTTTTTACTATTAAATCATTTCAAAACTTAGCTGATTTAATCCATAGTTTTACCTAAACTTTCCTTACTTTTATCCTGCCTCTCTCTTTCTCTCTCTACACACTTCCAACAATAACTCTCCAAACCTAATTCTGCAAGGGCACTCCTTCTTGGTGCTGGCAAAAGAATAGCATGTCAAACTTGTTCCTACTTATTTCACTACTCTCTCTTCTCATCTTTCATTCTTTCATCATCAGATCTGAAATTTTGCCCTTCCGCAATGGCCAAGAAGGCGAGTGGCGCCTCCTCTGGCCGAGCATCGGCATCTCGGCCATGCACATGCAGCTCCTCCGCAACAACAAGGTCGTCGTGTTCGACAGGACGGACTTCGGCCCGTCCAACATCTCTCTCCCGGGTGGCCGCTGCCGGTACGACTCCAACGACACGGCCTTGAAAGTCGACTGCACCGCGCACTCGGTTTTGTACGACGTGGAGACGAACAGCTTCCGTCCTCTCATGGTGCAAACCGACACATGGTGCTCATCGGGTGCTGTGAGTCCGAGTGGCTCTCTCATTCAGACAGGAGGATTCAATGACGGCGATCATGCCGTACGCATATTTACCCCGTGCAATGCCGATTCATGTGATTGGGTCGAGTATCCTGGTTACTTATCTCGACGTAGATGGTACGCAACTAATCAAGTTCTGCCGGATGGCCGAATTATTATCATCGGCGGGAGGAGGGAGTTTAACTATGAGTTCTACCCGAAGAATGAAGACCCTTATTCTGCTTCTTCGGCGTCTTTTTGGCTTCAATTTCTACTGGAAACTAGAGATGAGAGTGAGAACAATCTGTACCCTTTTGTTCACCTTCTTCCTGATGGAAATCTCTTCATCTTCGCCAATACAAGGTCGATATCTCTAGATTACAACCGCAACAGAGTGGTGAAAGAGTTTCCTCCGATCCCCATCAGCGATCCTCGAAACTATCCTAGCTCGGGCTCGTCGGTCTTGCTTCCCATCGACGAGAACAAGGCCAGTGAAGCGGAAATCATGATTTGCGGTGGTGCGCCGAGAGGTGCATTCGCAGAAGCGGGCCGAGGCAATTTCGTGAGAGCAAGTTCTTCATGCGGGAGGCTTAGGGTTTCGGATGAAGACCCTAGATGGGTAATGGAAAACATGCCGATTGCTAGGGTCATGGGCGATATGCTTCTTCTAGCCACTGGAGACGTCATCATCATCAACGGCGTGGAACGCGGCACCGCCGGCTGGGAGCTCGGCCAATCGCCGGTGACTAGACCAGTCATTTACCGGCCGAACGGGAGCCCGGATTGGAGATTTTCGGTCATGTCGGCTTCTCCGATACCGAGACTCTACCACTCGACAGCGATTTTGCTAGCGGACGGGAGAGTGTTGGTCGGAGGAAGCAACCCGCATAGATACTACAACTTCACCAATGTGGAATATCCCACTGACTTGAGCTTAGAGGCCTTCTCGCCGCCTTATCTATCGATCGAGCACAAACCATTTCGGCCTCAAATTTCATCCGTGAACGAGATTCTGATGCTCGGGCAACCCTTTTCGCTCACCTTCTTCGTGCCACTGTACTTGTCCGAGAACTTACTATCCGTAAGGATCGTCGCTCCTTCGTTCACCACGCACTCACTGGCGATGAACCAGAGAATGGTGGTGCTCAAGCTGGTCGGGGTGTCGCGCTTGACGCCCGATTCGTATCAATTGACTGCGGTCGGGCCATCGACGGCTGAAATTGGGCCGCCGGGCTATTATATGTTGTTTGTGGTGCACGCTGGCATACCAAGTTGGGGGAGTTGGGTGAAGATACAGTGAAAGTGGGTTGGGATGATGTTTTTGTTTTGCATCAAATAACAATTTCAGGTCTGAGAGAGTGATGTGTCCTTAGAATGGTGTAATTTTATTAAAGAAGGTTGTGTTCAACGGGAAATTGCCAAAAAAGGCATTTCCCTTAACAAAATTCATTTACTATGCGATGTGGTAAAAACACCCTTCCCCTCACATTATTCTCTAATTTTCATCACGGTTCGGATTTCGCCTAATTTATGAGATTAGTGATTATTAATCCAGAACTTGCTTGTCTAAAGAGGGCTTTCTTGTCATGAAGGATAGTTGGGCATTTTTTTTATAGTACTAAATTATGGTCTAATTTGAGTCGCCTCATCACATGCATGCTATTTTAACAAGTCATTTTTTATATTGGCCTTTTTGCGAGTAAATTTTTTTGGTAATATCAAGACTAGTTCACAAAATTAATGTACTGAGTAATACAACATTTTGTAATTATAGTCAAGCAATTTACTTGAAAAGCCTGCCGTATCATTTAGTAAATCAAATCCGTAAGTTTGTCTATGTCTAGCGTGTTTTCTTTTCTTCTTTTTAGAACAGAAACCTCAACCATGAAAATCGAGAAAGGAAGGAAACAGACTGGTATGGGCTAACGTGCATGTAAGGTGTGGGAGAGAAAATTATCCAGATTTTATCAAAGAATTAAAATTTCCTCTATCCTTAAACGGGGAATCACCCACGTGTAAACTTGACTAGAAATTTACATGGGCACTGCCGTAATTGTAATCCGATAATCATAAGTCTCCGTTCTTCATTAGGATGCATCAATTGCTCATTTTCAGGTAAAAAAAATAAAATTACACTATATATAAGATGTAGAATTCTCCTTCCCCTAGGTAAATTATTCATATGTACTATTCCCTCTATATATATTTAGGGAAAAGACCACCAAAAACCCAAAACTTTACTCAAAGTGACACATTTACTCCAAATTTTTTTTATGACGTGAAAAACTTCAAACTTTTCAAACTGTAACACATTTACCCCATCAAGGATTTTTTTTTCTTATTTTTTATATTTGTCTTATTTTTTTCTTCTTCTTCCCTCCGCCCGCCATGGCCGGCGCAGAGGGAAGCCGACGTCCGACGAGGGTTGCCATGGCCAGCGGAGGGAAGCCGGTGTTTGGTGAGGGCTGCCCTTGCCGGCGTCGGGCGAGGGCCTCCCTCGCGCCCTCACCAGGCCCTCGTCGGCGTCGGGCCGCCCTCGCCAGCGACGGGCGGAGGGAAGAAGAAGAAAAAATGAAAAAAGAAATAAAAAAATAAAAAAATTTAAAAAAAAAAAATATAAAGTAAAAAGACCAAAATGCCCTATAATTTGAGGTAAATGTGTTACACGACAAAAGTTCAGGGTTTTTTGTGTCACAACAAAAAGTTTAGGGTAAATCTGTCACTTTGGGCAAAGCTTGGGATTTTTCGTGATTTTTTCCCTATGACCTTGAGACCTTCGAAAACATTAATGTTGTTTCATTTTCTGGTACAGAACACCGACATGCACTTGAGTCACCGTAATCATGTGCAATATGCATGGCCAGTGTGCAGATAGACTTGTTCTAAGGTTAAAAGTCAAAAGGCCGTACCGTGTTCATACTTGGCATATAGAAAATTTGGCAAGAGAGGCAATTATTTTATGGGATCAAAGATAGATATTTCCTTAAAGTTGCGGTGACCTATTGCTTTAGTGGCTAAGCAGTTAATTAAATCAAAGGAGCTTTCCAAGCAAGAACGAATTGCATGACAACTCCCCCAAAAGTTTCTAGATGATGATGGACAAATCAATCTTTTCCCCCACCCTCGTCCTCCACCTCCTCCTCCCGCGTTAGGTGGACCATCTTTTGATGTCGTGGAATTCTCTTGACAGAATTTGAATCTATAGATCGAACGCAATAATAACCATTGATTTTGCGGGAGCTATAAAGATGAATGCGGCAAGGCTTACCACGAAAGATCATTCAATGAAATTTTTTTTTAACAATTGAGAATAAGGGACCCACACGGGAAAATCTAATATATAGAGAGAAGAGATAACCACAAATGAACTAAGAAAGATGTGAGGATTTTGGTGGTGATATCATTGGAGGCTGATGTAGCTACCTTTAGAGATCACTTGCGTAAGGGATTGGATAGTAATTGGCATTGCCCAAGGTGGACCGTCATCCAATTGCAATCGATTTGCTTCCCCAATTTCTTTAAAGAGTATCTTTCCATGAATCTTCCGCCAACACAACAGCTATATACGGTGGCAGTTGCCCATCTGGGCTTCGCCGGAAAAATCATCGGAGAACATTACCTATTCGATTCCAAATGAATTAAAATTCTACGAAAGAAAAGTGGCTTCAAGTGCAATGACCGTCATGAGATCCTAATCAAAACCAAAACCAAGCTCCTTCTATTCAATTCCTTACTCATAGCTTACCCTCTTTTCTGCAGTACATTTATGTTTTATTCCAAGGAAAACTATTAGTAGAGAATAACATTTAGGATGCGTTTGATTCAGCATTTTCAATGAGTTTTTAGCCTCCAAAGCTCATTAGGAAAATAATGGACTATTTGGTAACTAATTTGAAGAAGCTTTCACTTCAAAGTCAACATTAAGTAGGCTGAAAGCAATCGATCGAGTTCCCCCAATGTCGAGCAACCTCCAGTGAGGGTCACGCGACCCAATCGAGGGCCGCTGAAAGTCGCATGACCTTGGGCAACCCTCGGTGAGGATCGCGCAACCCTAGGCGACCGTTGCTTGGGTCTTGCGGCCTCAGGTGGCCCTTGGTTGGGTCGTGCGACCCTCGCTCAGGCAATCTCAACTAACGGCTATCGGCATCATATATGGCTAGCTAGCAATTGTAGCCTTTCGCCGATCTGGTGAATGGTTTGGTCATTTTTCAAATATATATATAATATCCAAAATTCATTGTGAAAGTTTTTTTATCAAACACACATTTAACTCAAAGTTCATTTACAAAGAGATTTTAATCAAACAAGATTTGCATTTCCCAAATAATCTTTGACTTTTAGCATCTGTATTATACCCAAATTCATTTACAAAATTATACCAAAGGCACCTTTAATCCTCTCGAAATTCACGTGCATTGACAAGAAAGGAAAGCAAAAGTAAAAGGGATAAAGCTGAAGTAAGACATTTTCGAGTGGGGGAACTTTTACCTTTCTAGAAGTTCGGGGAACAGTGTGAGAATGGAAAGATTCAGGGTCGTCGTGACATCAGGGTCAATTTCCAATGAACTTTCTATGAATTGATGCCGAAAGTAAGAATTTAGTTTCGGCAATTTACTATAAAGCAAATTTCAATTTTTTGTTTCCTTTTTCACCAATTCCTTGTAGCAAATATACAAACACAACAGCAAGCTAAATTCAACAAGAAGGTTTTCGGGTCTCCAGCCTCGAGCACCCAATTTTTAGCTGCATCATCGTTTGCCAACTTTTCCTTTAGGTACAATTAGGTGTTTTTTGTTGTGATAAGCCCCTCGATTTATATTGATTTGTGCAATTATAGAGCGGATGTGTGCTTTGCATCGCGAAACTAATGCGACACAATTTGACTTTCTTAGCAAAATATATAGAACAGTCAAAGGGGCGCGGGGTGTTATTAAGGCGGTGACTTTTATTAAAGGTCCGGCGACCACCAAATGATGGACTCTTGAATCAAGGATCAACGAACCATTGCCACCGCTGTGCGTTGGTCCAAGTGGTGGTCGGAATTGAAAAGCCGAACCAAATCGAACCGTTGGGAAAAACTTCCAAACCGAACTGAATGAGACCTAAACTGAAATTTTGGTTTAGTTCGGTTTCGATTTTTTGGTTTTTGGTTTTCAACTTTTAGTTTTCGGTTTTTATATTTATTTTTTTTCATTTTTTTTTCTATTGTATTTCCAAGAAATAAGCTCTTATCGGTTTGTTTGTTCGGTTCGGTTCGGTTAACCGATAAAAACCGAATCGATAAAAAAATTTCGATTTTTAATTAGAACCAAACCGAAAAATTCGAATTTTCGGTTCGGTTCGGTTCGGTTTGGTTCGGTTTTCGGTTCGGTTTTTAACACCCTTAAAGTTTGGACGAGGACTAGTATACTTTCATCTCGACACAAGTAAAAGAGGGTTGTCTTCCGATGGAGGGATCGTAGTGACTACGCTTCACCAGTTGTCGCACCAGGCTCTTGCAGCACTTTACGACAGTTTATACGAAAATTACTCGACCGAACTTCAAGGTGGTTTAGTTTTGAGAACATGTCCCGCCGAATACATGTGCTCCAACTATAGCATGGTTTGAACAGTCGCACCAAACAAACTCTTAACACTGGTTCATTACATGCGAAACCATTGACTTTGTTACATTAATAGAAAAGAAAAAACGGCGGATTTGGACTTTTCCTTCTTTTTTTGTCATGGCATCGAACGCGTTGAACATGCAAAGATCAACATTAACACAAGTGCAAAAAAAAGAGAAACGCATTCATTAATTTACTAGGTGACGTGATAGTTCCGCCTCTACACGCTTACGTTGCCGCACCGTTGCAACATTTGCGCTGGTTATGCCAGTAAAAACTTATAGATATGATCTCACATTCAATAAAAGATTTATAATACATATATATGATGTACTCGACGTGTACGGGCCAATCCTTTGAGCGAAATGAGACAAAAGGAAATAAAATCCATGGACTAACCTCATCGTCTTCACCCCATAAAAACTACGAGATCACTCCAAAGACGCCTTTGGCATCTAAGATCGCAGACCAATCATAAAATCCTATTCATTAAGGAGAATACATTGGGTAATATGTCAACCGTTTTATTTTAAAATTTTTTTATTTCTTTTGTTAATATCTCACTTTCAAGCTTCGTAAAAAAAAAAAATTAACATTTTCATCAACTCAAATCAAAGTGCAAAATTCCGTCATTTCTTTTTTTACTTCAATAAAATAAGAAAATCCACATTTAATTTGGCACATTGTCATCATTGTTTTGTGAGGATGGGGACGTGAAATCGATGCTCCGCGGACACGTGCACGGCTCCAATTTCCCCTCCGCTTCCCTCCTTTGGGCACGCCACCGTAAAAAAACAAATCGAGGAGGGGGAAAAAGAAAAAGGATATCAGAACGCCACGTGGAGCCCCGCCATTGGCCGACGGCCCGCGTCGGCTCCCAGTCCCCGTTTCGTAAATACCCTCGAAGTCGAGGCCCCTTCATATACCGCCCGTCGTGCACACACGCGCACGCGAAGGCAGCTCCGCTAAGTTTTCCCTCCCTCTCTAGCTCCCCCGCCTCGGCTCCTTGACTCGGCCCGATTTCCGCACGCAGTAGAGAGAGAAAGTAGAGAGAGAGAGGAGAGGAAGAACTGCGCGTGACGGTGCGAGGGAGGGTGATCGAGTGATCGCGGGAAGCGAGGGATTCTAGAGAGAGAAATAGAGAGAGAGTGGGGGGGAGGGAGGGAGAGAGATTGAGGGAGTTGTGTTTCGCGGGGGTGGGAGCAGATGAAGCACATTTTCAAGAAGCTTCACTTGGGCCACAACCACGACCCGGGCCGATCCAACGAGCCCCCGCCGCCCACGCCGTCGCCGACGTCCGCCCCGCCCCCGATCAGCGGCCGCCCGCCGGCCAGGGCGCCGGGAACGCCCCGCCGAGCCCCTCGAGCTCCCCCGGGGCCCCGGCGGCGGCTCCTCCGGCGGTTTCGGCCGCTCCGGCGGCGGGCGATCGGTCCGGGGACTACATAACGTCGGAGGAGGACTTCCAGATGCAGCTGGCGCTCGCGATGAGCGTGTCCAACTCGGAGTTCCGCGGGGAGGATCCGGAGAACGATCAGATCCGCGCCGCGACCTTGTTGAGCTTGGGGGGGCATCCGAGGGGCGATGCGGGGAGGAAGAAGGATGAGGTCTCGGCGGAGACGCAGTCCAGGCAGTACTGGGTGAGTTTGGCGGTGTAATTGTCGCTGCTTGGTGGGTGAATTTGGTGGATGAGCTTGAATTAGGGGGTTTTACTAGGGCTTTTATAATTCTTTTGTTTGATATGCTCGGATGTTGTAATTTTTATGTTTGGGATTTAATTGATTTCTCACTGATATGGATAAGATGATACTGATGCTTATATGGATCAATACTTGGGAGTCTTCTTTCCATTTCTGAATTGGGTAAAACTTAGGTCTTGTTGAACCCTTCATTCTGCTTCCGGCACTGGCATTCATCTAGCAATTGTGCTCAGTCTTGTTAGAGAGGCATGCATATGCATGAAATCTAACTCGCATGATAAGGGGAATCAGAAAGAGCTCATTGTTTCCTCTTCATCTGACTCTGTTTTTCTTAGGTTTCTAAATTTATTTGAATTGTGTATCTACTCAGTGTGTTACATGTGCTGAATTTCTGGTAGCGTGTATGTGTACAGGCTGTGGGGTAATGACTTTCAATTGGTTTCCTTCTGGTGGTGATTTTGAATGGTATTACCCATATGATTCAACTGGAAGACTCAGAATGGATTTAATATAACGATTTTGTATGATCTTATTTTTTTTTCCTGGTCGGGATGAGCTTTTATTACCTTCACATGGCATGTAGCTGCAATGACTAGTGTTTCTTCCTTGGATATGTTCCTTTCAACATCTTCGAGGTTAATAAATTTTTCTATATCTACAATGGTACTGTTATCTTATTCTTTTGGCTTGACGAACCCATCTCAGTTGTTTGTAAGATCCCCTTAATGTAAAATTGGATAGGTTCCTGTTATTCTTTTGAATTGTGTGATTTTCCATTTGCCAATAATCTTGGAAGCCATAAAACTTCTGTCAATCCTTCCGGCACACAACTGGCACTGAGAAAGTACTCCAACTTTCTCATGCCTCTATTCTGCATTTGTTTACATAATGCTTCTTTATGGTTTGCCGGTGATTAGACTAATTTTTGTGCTACTCTTCCCGTATCTGGAGACTGCAGTATATGTTCTATATTGCATTTAAGCCGTGTAAGAAGTGCCTAATTGGTTTCTGTTCATGATTTTTGTGATGCGTTACTGGTCAGTACACCCTCTTGTGAGAGGTGATCTGTTACATTCTTCTTACTTTGCTTACTATTATTTACTTGACACGTCTGACGCTAATGGGTGTGCTCCTTAGGGTTGGGTGCACGATTGAAATTCTGGAAAATGACTTATCATGCTTAGCTCTTGCTAAAATTCGTGATTGATTGATCCCACCACATAATAAAATTGATTGATGTCTCCATGAATCTTATAATGCTAGCTAAGTTTTGAAGAAATGTATGGTCCTTATCTATTATCGAATAGAACACTGCACATTCTATAACCTAATTGGGCTTGTGGAGTCGTAGAAAATTTGGTCAAGTATGCCTATATCTTCATTAGTGTTGTAACCTATGTTGTGCCGCAGTTTCTTTGTAATTTCCAGAAACAGAGGAAGGATAGTTACATCATCACTGGTAATCCCAGACATATGCTTCAAAATGCATGTCAACTGTAAATAGTGAACTAAGTGAGTCTACTAGTTAAGTACCTCTTCTTTGACAAGTGGTGTATCCTGTTCTATTTCTTATATGACAAACTGTAACGTCACATAACCTAGGTTACTACGGGTACGGCATCATTAAACATCTTGATATGCTTCATGCTTGGTTTTGTTCTGCAGCCATTACTTGTATGGCGGGCTTCTTGGTTTCTGCCATTCTAAAATAAACTAAATGCGCTTTGATGCAGGAATATAATGTGATTGATTATGAGGATAAAGTGGTGGATGGATTTTATGATGCTTATGGCATCTCCACTGAGTCAAGACTTCAAGGGAAAATGCCTTCTCTAACTGATCTCGAGACTAACCCTGGGAGTTCTGGCTTTGAAGCTATAATAGTTAATCGCAGAATTGATCATGCTCTTGAAGAGTTGATGCAAGTCGCTCACTGTATAGGATTGGACTGTCCTGCTACTGAGGTTACCATTTTGGTTCAAAGGCTTGCTGAACTGGTAACAGGACATATGGGTGGCCCAGTGAAGGATGCTAACATTATGTGGGCTCGGTGGATGGAGAGGAGCACAGAGTTGAGGACATCTCTTCAGACGAGTGTGTTGCCAATTGGGTCCATAAATGTTGGCCTTTCAAGACATCGTGCCTTGCTTTTCAAGGTTAGCTTTTACCACATCTAAATTGGGCTTTAGCATCTTCTGATAGTGGAGCTTGAGGCAATTGGGTGACGTCATATTTGAAGTTTAAGTTTTGTGATCTTCTTTAGTCGTGGCACAAAATACAGTACGTTCAAAGTGTTCTGGATATTTGATGATCTACTATTACGAATAATGAGAAAAAGATTCAGTTTCCTGAAGTGATAAATTTTATCATGTGAAGGTCTTAGCAGACAGTATAAATTTGGCTTGCCGACTGGTGAAAGGTAGCCATTACACTGGCGTGGAGGATGATGCTGTAAACTTGATAAAGTTGGACGATGAAAGGTGCTGGTTGGCTCTTCTTCTTTTCTGTTATTGTAATCATATAATTACTTACTGTGGTGCTTTCTAGAATTTTTTTTGGTCACTGATTGTCAGTATCTTTTTCCTTATGATGGGTTTGAAAGGGGCATACTCCTGTGTGAATGAATTTTTATCTCCATGGTTGCTAAGATATTGAGCTTCCTCAAGGATGTGGCAATTTAATTTGCAAATGTCATAATCAACTTGAGTTTCTCAAGATTCTGGAATTACATTAAACCGTAGTTTATGCACATGCTTATACTTTTATTTATCTTAGTAGTAAATGCCTTTGTTGCTAAGAGAGAATAGGTCATATTTCCTGGCATTAAGAGGATACCTGCCTATTATGAATAAGCAACCGTCATGGATTTCTGAGATGAATTCGTCTGTGCTACCTTCCATTATGCAGGCTAGATATCTAGTGGGTCCTCCTTTTGCTTATTACTGTTACTTTTGAATTTAGCAGAAATAACTACCGTGTGTGCATATATTTTGTATTTCTTCCAATAGGGGCTCTATGATGTCTATCATTGCTTTATTTCTTTTTTGTAGCTTCTTGTCATCGGCTTTGTTGGAGAGATGTGAGCATTTCTTATTTTACCGTTTTTAAGTTTGTAGAGCAATATATAGTATCACTTAATTAAAATTTTTGGGTCCTTTAGGCTGCAATTTAATGTGTCCTGGTTGCAATACTGTGCTTACTTTATGGTTTTCCATCCTTGGGAGAATTGAGATGCAAAGGCAATGGAGCTTCCTGTTCATTTAAAAAACTATATGTACTTCATTCTGTCGTAAACATTTTCCAAATTAAAATTCATGAACATCTCCTGTTAAGGAAGAAAAAAAAAACTGACATATATCTGCATTTTTCACATGCATGTTAATTAGTTGAGGTTACAATTTCTTCATCACGGCCAGTTAATGTGATCATCAAGTTGCAGCACTTATACTTTGATGTAGAAAGCATTTATCTCTCAGGGCCTTGCCTTCCCTTTTATATATATTCTTTTAATCTTTAAATTTTAATTCACTCAAGAGCTTGAAATGCACAGGCCTTGTAATATGTGATATAGCATAATACTAATGGTGATGGTTTTCATTTTCTCTACCATGGGGATTTCATATGTGTGTTTTTGATTCAGGGAGTTTCTGGTTGATCTCATGGCTGCCCCTGGGACGCTTATACCAGCTGATTATTTCAGTGTCAAAGATAATAAGCCTTACAATGCGAAAATTAGTAAACTTCCATCTTTTCAATCACCTAATGACTTGGGAGTTGTTCGTTTGAGGCCAAAGCCTTTTGGTGGCGAAGGAAGCAGCCAAACTTCAGTGATGGAAACTTATGCTTATGTGGATAGAAAATCAAGCTCTAAAACAGCAGAATCCTTCCCTCCTTTCCCATTTGATAGTCATGATCCTGGTGTTGGTTCTTCCAGAGTATCTGGTGGTACAGCTCAACAGTTGAATATAAATGTGGTCCCACAGAGCAAAAATAATAGTTCAGAGGACCCCACAAATCTTTTTGCAGATCTCAATCCTTTTGCAATTAAAGACTTTGGCAAAGCCCCAGTGGGAGGCAACGGCACAGAAATCAAAATCAATGAGACGCCAAGACAGAAAAATAACCCTGCTCCTGGTCGGCCTCCTGTTCCATTGATGCCAACAAAACGGCATCCTCTCAATGAAGTACCAAGAAAGAAAGAATATGGTTTTAAGGAAGGTCTGTTCCCAAGAAATAATCGCGAACCTAATCCTTATGATGTGTCATCATCCATTGGCAGCTGTACAACTGATAAAGTCAATCCGGACGGTTTTAAGTTACCTAATAATTTGAAGCAGTCCACTCAAGAGAGTAGCGGCGCCAAGTTGTCAAACAAGTCAAATCAGTTGATCAAACAGAGCAGTCACTGGAATCCTTTCAGTGATAATAGTCCAATGTTGGGATTTGGCACAGGTCAGTTTGATATGATGCCTCGTGAAGAGCGCTTGAATGCGCAAGTCAGGGAAGACCCTCTTAGGACTCGGGAGAATTTGCAAGATGGCATAGCAGACTCTCAAAGAGGACGTGATCGACATGAAATTGGTTTTCTTGATCCAAAAAAGTGCACTAATGACAGATTCATGGACACAAACTTCATGTTCAGGGATTCAGAAAGCCCAAGCTCATCAATTGATAGTAATACAAATAAAGTTGATCAAGTGCTTGATGATGTTGATGTTGGTGATGAGATTCAGTGGGAACATTTGGTCATTGGTGAAAGAATTGGACTAGGTATTGCTTTTGATCAAGTCCCTGATTGGATAGATTCTTTTCATATCCTTATGCAGGTCCATATATTAGCTAAAAGAGAACAAGACTCATGGATACAAATATGTTGATCCTGTTGCTGCATTTTTATGACATTTGTTTAGTATCATGAGATATGCTTTATTACTATTGTAGTGCCTATTACGCTCATGCTAGCTAGCCATGTAACCAGAGATGAAGTGCATGTCATCTGAGAAAAAGTTTTATTTAGCAATCCAAATGTAAGCATAATTGCAGTAGTTATTATAGAATGGACAGCAGTGTTTTCTTGCTGAATTGCATTTTCTGTTTATCATGTTACAATTTTGTGTTCTTCTGAACAGGTTCTTATGGAGAGGTCTATCATGCTGACTGGAATGGCACGGTAAGTTTCAAATATTTCTGAATTCTCACAAATTAAGAATAGGCATTGGATTACTTACTTGAAGAGGTTCTTTATTTTTAGAAGTATGACTTCTATTTGTTTGAATTTATGGAATGTGCATATCCATTGGCTCCTTATATATGACTGCTTTGAAGCAAATGATCGTCCTTGAGTATGACAATTGGTCTTTGGGTCAAAAGAAATGACATTTAGTCCTGCTTCAGTGTTCTTCTTTTGCGCTAATGTTTTAGATTTATAAACTAAGCAGCTAGCATTGAATAGTGACATCAGATATAGTATCAAAATCTGGCATTTCAACCTAAGTTGTAAAAAAAAAGCACCAGAATTGGTACCTTGACATATATACAAGACTTGTTGGACTGGTGTCAACCATAATAACTAATTGCCCATTGCTCATTCATGGCCTTGTCTTGCTACTCTGTCTTTTGTATTTTGGATAAGCCAAATGACTTTTACCTTTGGCTCCCTTGCTACTCTTTTATTAGGTGCTGTCAAGATTCTTTTTTTATGTTAGCTCTTCGGATGTAATCAAATCCTTACTGTGAAGACTGGAGAAGTTAATAAAAATAGTCACAATGAATATACTGTTAAAAAGTCTATTTTTGTACACTGCTAATTTGCAACTCAATTGAAACCCATCCATATGGTAGAAGTACTTTAAATGCTGGGTTGTTTAGGGTTTGTTGTCTTATGTTCATATACTTACATATTAAGAAATGGGAAGAGAAGCAGCAGATGACTCGTTTTCTCTTGTTAACATCTTCAAAAGATCTGTATGCATTTACTATCAGTATTTTGCAATTTAGACGTTACCTTTTGCAAAATACTCGGTGGTCATGTGTTTTTAGTGTTTAAAAATTTACGATATGCCATGAAACATAAGTTAAAATGCATTTTCAACTCTTAACATCTGGCTCGACTTCCTCCTTCTGCAGGAGGTGGCTGTGAAGAAATTTTTGGATCAGGATTTCTCAGGTGCTGCTTTGGATGAGTTCAGACGAGAAGTAAGCAATAGATAGGTCTTTGATTTGTGCTTTTCATCTTCTGGTTCCTTTTCTTTTTGGACCAAAATCCTCCAGCTTTATTAGGAACTCAAAACTTGTAAAGAATAAAATTTGTAAGAACATTGTAAAGAAAAGAATAGCACTGTTGTTTGCTATACATGATGAATTCGCAATTTGCTTTTCTGTTGCTTTGTTAGTTTTGGCACAGAGTTGCTGATTTGATCTGCTTGGTGCTGTGAATAACATTGAGACATTCAATTAATGTTCTTTGCATAAGATCTGAATGGCACACAAAGTCTGATAGGTGAAAGCAAAGAAGAGAGAGATTATATCACACTTTGAGTTTAATTATGTGTATCTATATGTATTTTTGGAAAGATAATGAATTAGTGTGTTCAGTAATTGTTTGTATTTTTCGTGAGAATAAAACTGACGATGAACAAGATATGCTTTTCCAGTGTAGCCAGCTACTGTAAGATAAATTCCTATCCACCTGTTTTTTCTGGTGCTTCTGTGCCAAGGTTGCAGATTATGCATAGACAATGTCATCAGAATGCCATTCTTTTCATGGATTCCAATCTGTCCACATCTAACTAAATGGTTGTGTTCATCAATTAATTTGTTTGTTTAATTTGCTTATTTAGCAAGAAAAGAAAGGACTAATCAGAGCAATGAGTCAAGAAATGCTTTTCCAATATATCCAGGAAGATAACTGACCATGCATCTTGTTCATCTGTTCCAAGGTGCGGATAATGCGTAGACTGCGTCATCCAAATGTCGTTCTTTTCATGGGTGCTGTGACCCGTCCTCCACATCTGTCTATCATTACTGAGTTTCTCCCAAGGTACAATGTTTTGTACTTTAAAATATCTTGGTAGCATGGCAACATCAATTGTTTCTGGGGGATGCAGCTCATTTATCTGCTGTTAAAGGGTGTTATTATTTTGATGGCATGTGACAATCTCATTTTGCTGTCTGATTTTTACTGTTGTTTACTTCTCCAGGGGAAGCTTGTACAGAATTATACATCGTCCTCAGTGTCAAATTGAAGAGAGACGTAGGATAAAAATGGCTCTTGATGTGGTATGAAATAATCAGTCTCCCTTCTCTTTGGTGTTGGAGATATAGAGATTTCTTTTTCTGAATTTGATATAAGTGCTTGTGCAAATTTTACAGGCAAGGGGAATGAATTGCTTGCACACAAGCGTCCCAACAATTGTTCATCGAGATCTGAAATCACCAAATCTTCTTGTTGACAAAAACTGGAATGTCAAAGTATGTGAAATTTGCCAATGTTGCATGACACTTTTTTGACTCCTTTAAATAACGAATCAAGCTATTCTCTTGCCTGCATATCATTTATCTATCTCCTAGGTGCTACAAATGTCTTGCTTCGTCTTTTTCTCTTCCTCTTGAACATTCCGTTCCCTCACTGTGGGAGCACCTCGGATATGAATGTTAATTGACTAATATTTGCTGATTCTGGAACAAGTTTTATTTCTTGTAGACTCTTGACTTTTCATTCTCACTCTTCACTGCCATACATGTACTTACATCCGAACAGTGATGTGGATGACTCTTGATTAACCAAACTTGCTGATGTGATGCAATTTCCATCGGAAATGTGCTCTGAGCTTGATGTAATTGATGATCAAAGTGCTGCGAAATAATATTGTTTGCATCCACACTAAATTCTACCATTGTCCAGGTCTGCGATTTTGGGTTGTCACGTTTGAAGCACAATACTTTCTTGTCATCCAAGTCTACTGCTGGAACGGTAAATATGCAAGCTTTCTGGAAAATCGTTCTTGAAGAGTTTGCAAGGATGGAGAGATAGTTATTTAACTATTTTTGAAATAGAGAAAGACATTTGAATGGTTTCTGCTAATAGTTTTCATTGTAGTTAAATGGACAATTAGCAACTATAGAGGAAATGAAGAGAAAACAATGGGAAACTTCATTTTGGGTGATTTGGGAATTAAACTTCTTCTCCAGTACAAATCTTGAACAGCCAGACAAGCAAGTATATAACGTTTCAGCTTGAGAAACTAAAAAACATTTTGCCAGAGCATTACCAAACAATGCACTAGGAGTCTTGGTACTTTTTTTTCCAGATTTATTTTTATACAAGGATTGCAAAGAAACCATTCCTGATGTTTCTCAAGATTTTTGAGCTGTTGCTAATGTGAAGTTCTTGATTGTGTCAGCCTGAGTGGATGGCACCAGAAGTTCTCCGCAATGAACCATCGAATGAAAAGTGAGTTGTGCATTTCTAAGCTAGCTTCAATTATTTTCTCTGGACTAGCTTTCTTGAGCTCCTGTCGCTTGGATTTTGCAACAGTCAAGCCTAAATGACTTCAGTTTTGACATGAGCATGCTCTGATCGTATGTTGTACCGATAATATTTTGCCTTGTTTTTCTAAATGACTTCTCGTTGAGTGAATGTGTATGTTGATTGTGTGTTGATGCTCAAAGACTAGGATACAGAAATTTGGGAAGATGGGACTTTATTTGATCAGACTTTCTTCTTGGGTGTGACTGTTAGGGAAAAACAGTTCCGTAAGAGAACTATGCAATAAATTTTATTCGTTCTCTATATGTGCTGATATCACAAGTGGTGCTAAAGATGGTATAGTTAACCACGGTGCATCCTAGTCATAAACTTAAGCTTTAGAAGAAGCAAGTAATTATTCAATGTCTCGTGGGTTGTGCAGATGTGACGTCTATAGTTTTGGAGTCATTCTTTGGGAGCTTGCCACATTGAGATTGCCTTGGACTGGGATGAACCCAATGCAAGTTGTAGGTGCCGTAGGTTTTCAAAATCGCCGCCTCGAGATCCCCAAAGAAGTTGATCCCTTGGTTGGGAAGATCATTTGGGAATGTTGGCAGACGTAAGAAAATTTTGAGCACAGATAACATGAGCATGCAAAGGATATTCTGTTGAACTATTTTCTCATCATTTGCTGATATCATCTTACAGGGAGCCAAACTTGCGGCCCTCTTTTGCAGAGCTCTGTGTAGCTCTCAAGTCCTTGCAGCGGCTTGGGAATCCTTCTCACTTGGACCAACCAAATGGACATCTGGTGCGGGACCAGCAAAACTCTTCTCTTCCCCTGGAGATTCAAGTAAATTCAACACCTTGAAACATCTTCACCAAGTGAATAAGAAGTTCATGGCATCACTTCACTGGTATGGTGGCATTAATCAATTCATGATAAATGTATACTAGAGGAAGAAAGAAGGAAAGCCTTGTAGGAGAAAGGTTTTGTGCTGTACAGTAATCTTTCTGCTCCTGCAGAGAAAGACTGCAGGTGGCATTTTGTACAGTTCTGCATCCGCAGTTTCTTTTTGGAGGGAGGGATTGAGGATGTGATGTACAAGTGTATATACCTCTTTTAAGACAAGGGGAAGCTGTTACTATGAAGTACATGTCTCTTGCAATATAGGTTTCTGATCAAGGTTTGGATGTAACTGAGGAATAATTTGTTCGGCGTGAGTTTGTATAAAGTGGTTTGCCCGATTTTCTCTCCTTATACCATCTGATGAGTGCTGCTTACATATCTGCTTATTATTCACGGAGTATTGAGGACATTAAGAACTATCAGTTTAGTCCATTGAGATTTATGATCATAGTGATTCACTATTTTAACCCTATGCAGGAGAGAAATGATGAATGTGACCGGATTGCAACCAGAGTGAATTAATGCATATCTCGGTCATTAGCTCGTCTCTGCCTAATTTTAGACAACGGCTCTCTTTTTCTCAAGTTCAACTCTAACGAGATTATAATGAAATTCCTTGCATGTTAGGTTGTTTAACCGGTTTCTTGTTAGTTCAATACAACACAAGGCAGCAATGATAATGGATGTAGGCAAATGGAACGACCTTCGTACATAGATGAGAATGCCAGTTTGCATATTCTTCATCTATCAAGTACTGTAGCTTTGCTTTGTTCCTGAAGCTTAACACTCCAGCAATGATAAGGTTGACAATAGGTGTTTCCAATGCATCAACCGCGGCTACTGGAGTTATTCATTTCCTTAATCATCTTCTCCGCACAATATTGTTTTTAAGCAGTCTAGGAGTTCTGGAGAAGAACATTATTGTAACTCTTTTCCAACCTCTAAAGTGTTGCGTGTGCATACATAATAGTGCAGTATTTCTAATCTCTAGTCTCTACTCTCTGCACTCATTAACAAGAAAAAGCCAAAGCCCTTCCATGAAATCCTCCTCCAAAACTCTTCCACATGCCTCTGTCTTGAGCTACTTACAAATCAATGTCTCCTTTCGTATACTGACTTGGTGGCTATTACTCGGAAGACAAATCCAATGACGCATTCTCTCTATTTGCTCCAGAATCAAAAGTAATCGGTCCCAATTCCCTTGGGATCTGTTGTTCCATCGAAATCTTTATCACTGACATTTATCTAGTACATGTACACGAATGAAAGCTTTTGTTTCGACCAATGACCTAAGCGTTGCTCAGATGAAAATGCCAATTATTTGACTTGGACAGATAGGCCATTCTCTCCAGCCATAATAAGCAAGCAAGGACGTTGGAGTATCTCCAGCTTTGAGTTTTCACCCAATTAAAAGAGTAACTTCGTCCAGAAGCCCAAAAATGGAAATGCAGCAATTAGAAGCCGCACCAGCAATGGCGTTTCCCTTACCCTTCCTATCCTACTAAACTTTCCTTTCTTCGACTGCTTCGACGGCACGTACGGCTTTCGTCTCCTTTCGCTCTTAGGAACCTCTCGTGTCCCTGCTTTCTCATCGAGTTCGTCCCATCCACCAAATCTCGGCCTAACTCCGCTGCCTGCCTTGCTATATGAACCATCCGTTGTCGCCCACGACTGATAAGCATTTCTCCCATTGGCAGAACCATTTTCTTGTTTCCCTCCGCTTTTTCGGCCTTCGCTTCTGGGATTCACAAATGGTTTTTTCTTGGTTTTAGCCCGGGTGCGAGGTTTCCAGCTATCTCTTTCGCCCGTCTCCCCCCACACTTTCTCAAATGCCAGGGAAAGCAATGTCTGTCCCAGTGGAACTGCTAAGGCCATTATGAACGCATTTGGACCAGTGCCTAGGAGCAATGATATGGCAATGGCCGGAAACATCCACCCAAACGCTCGTAAAACCTGCATTCAGCCAAAATTCAGCTCCGGTAGCAAACTACTCAAAGAATTTGACAAAATACACATGAGAACCGATGAAACTCACACGTGAAGATTCGAAAAAAACAGAACAAGTGCACTATTCCAGCTAAAAGCGGCGCATCGTGAGAATCACTCAAAGTTTGCTTGGATCCTTCATCAAGGATTCATAGACCAATTGATACTAACACTAACCATCACTATGATCCTGAGCTGACATTCCCCAGGTCGCCATTGAACAAGCAGGACTAGTTATACGCTCAAAGGACTGCTTCATGTCAAGCTATCTCATTATAAAAATTCATGAAAGATAATAAGAAAAACAACTCTAAAAGTTTTCATTCGGTTCGACTGAAAGGCACAGAAAGCGCAACAAAGAAGCCAGAAAATGAAGTGTTAGGTTTCAGAGCTTTCGATTCCTCCTCCAGATTATGTTCTTTGAATTCATGACAAACCCAACTTCTCCTCAGTCTCAGCATGAAGTTTCCAGCCAAAACTCCACCCGGCAAGGATGAAGTTTCACCGAAGAGCGCGATCGAATACCGCAACAAAACCAGCTCCCGCAATCTCAAAATCAGTTCTTTCGCAAAGCACATCAAATCAGGACAGACCACAAGCCAAAAGGGAAAGCCATCAAACGCTTCCAAACGCAATCGATCAACGAGTCACTCGTGCGATCACCAAGCGAGAACCGGCCGCAACGCGATTACCTTGAAACCCCAGAACTCCTCGTCCCCGTCGGACTCCGAGCCGTCGCCGCCTTCATCGTCGTCGTACCCAGACCACCAAACCCTCTGCTTCCTCGCGCCGTCGAACCCGAACCCGCCGCCGCCGCCGCCGCCGCCGCCGCCGCCGCCGTCGTCGGCGTCGTAATCGTCGTCGAACTCACTGCCGAGGCCGAACGCGGAGCGTCCGCCGGGAATGGGCTCGGCATTGGAGTCCCGTCGGGGAAGAGCGCCGGCGGGAGGAGAAGGAGGGCGCCCGGCGGAAAGGCACCGCGAGAAGCGGAGGAGGTTGGTGGAGCCGGAGTGCGACGGCGAATAAGAAGAAGTGTGGAAGAGACTGGTGGTGGTAGTGGTGGCGGTGGTGGTGGGAAATGGATGAAGAAGATGGCTTCTCATTTGTCCAGTGGTTGTGTTCCACCAGTTGCATTTGGATAAATATTCTTCTCCATTTTTCCAATTTTTTCGGAGTTTAGATTTCGGCCATTTTTGCCAAAAAAAAAATAAAAGAAAATTTCCAAAAAGGCATGAAGCGACTTAGTTTTCTCAAATAAAAGTCTAAAATATATATTATTTCAATAAGAATTTGAAGTGAGCAAATCATTTTAAATAATGATTTGATATTATCAAATCGTCTCAAACGAGGGCCTTTGGCTAATGGTGTTTTTCCGGCCATTGAAGAAAGGATATTTTGATCAAAAAACTTATAGTTATATTTTTAAAATTTGTTGATTCTTTCCTTCCTTTTTTTTTTTCTTTTTCCTCTTCCCTTCCCCAAACATGGTCGTCAATGCCCGATGGAGGTCGCTCGTCTTAGGCGAGGGTCGCCCTCACTAGCATTGGGCAAGGGTCGGCATGGGCGGCGGCGGGCAAGCGACACCCTCACCTTGACGCCGGCGAGGGCAACCTCGCCTAAGTCCGATATCTCTTCGCCATAGTCAACGGAGGGAAGAGGGAAAAAGAAAAAGAAAAAGGAAAAAAAAAAAAAAAAAATTAAAAGGTAAAAGACAAAAATGCCCTTTAGCCAAAGAGGTTAAGACTTTTTTTTTTTTTTTGAAACATATACACTCACTTCATACTCTTATTTTAAATAAATTTCACTTTAGACTCTTTTGAAATAACATCCACTTTGGACTCTTATTTAAGAATGTGAGAGCACTTTATACTCTTATTTGGAATTTTCCCCACAAAAATTAGATTAACACCACAAAAAACCTTATATTGGTACGCATGTGTAAAATTTATCTCAAATTAATTTTTTTATCACCAAAAATCTCAAATTAATATATATTATAAATTTATTTCAAAGAAATTTTTTGATCACTAATAACCTCGAACTCATACATTTGTGACAAATGTACTATCTATTAGAAATTGAATTAATATTGCAAAAAATCAAAAACTTTATGCTTATGACAAACAGAAGGTAAAACCTCAAACAAGTATACTTATCAACCGTCACGTGTTATCTAGCTCAGCAATTTAAGGATAAATTCAATGGAAACTAATAGAGAGTAAATTTATTACACATATACCGGTTTGAAGTTTTTCGTAATATTAATTCATTTCTTTTTTGCTATTTTGCTAAAATTGTTTTATTGAAGATTCTTCAAAGCACTTGTTGAACATACATATTGATATGAAATATTTCAATTTTCAAAACGTAAAACTACACATAACAAGAATAATAAAAAGTAGAGAACCATAACCTTATCTTAAATGACTCGTTAATAAGTGCCCATAGAGCACTTTCTATTAATTTCGTATTACACATGCTAAGTTTCTTAAAGAGAGTTGTCTTGTGCCCGTAGATATTCTCTACTTACCAACCTATGTATATATGCAAATTGTCTAATGTTTTACTTTTTCGGAAATTAATTGTGTACGATATAATATAATTAAATAACCAATCATTCAATAGATAAAAAATCATCCGACTTTTCACTCACATACCAAAACTCTAGTAGCATTTACTAGATCTCATCACAAATCATGGCGATACATTAATAGTACGCATCGATATTTCCCAGAGATTGAGCAAGAATTTGCTTATGGTAATGATGTTGCACGCATCCATCTTTCACCTACTTCGGATGATAGAAATTGCCAGCGGTGCTCAAGGATGATCCAGGTCTGGAGATCATCGCAATAACTTTCATGAGAGAGTAACTAAATCTATCATTGCTCCCTGCTCTCTTATTCAGGTTAGAACATTTATTGGATCTTGCAATATTAGGAACAATAGTGAAATATATACCTACAGTTCGACGAATGTTCGCTCACCGTCCACATATCATCATATCAAGAAGGTTGTTTCAAAGGTGAGAAGTTGCTTATTCGTCAAGATGACAGATTGATCATCATCTCCTGCGTATGCTTTCACATTGTTGTCATGCAGTCGCATGTCTACATGCTCTAGAAGAGAAATGATCGTTCCTTTCAAGGCGTTGATCCATTCAATGTCATGCACTTTGCATCTTGGATTCTACTCAATCTTGCAGAATAGTTTGTGCACTGGAAGTGCTGTTTAAATCATACAGAGCAGTGCTCAATAACTTTCATCTAAGGCGATCGAGCCTCAGAAAGGTTGTAGTTCGAGCAGAGAGCAGTTAAGGAACCGCCCCCAATACACTCCCAACCAGCTAGCTGGATCCTAAATGATGGCGGCGCAAATGGTGCACGTGTACCATCGCATACTCAGAAAGGCCAGTCGATATGCTGAACAGATGGCACCTCTGTTAGTTCAGATCTTCAGCAACCCCTCATCCAGCCGACAAGCACAATCTTAGTAGCAACCACCGGCAGTTCATCGACGTCTTTCCAGCTGACTCAGCACTCTTCTTCATTTGGCGAAGGGAGATTTATGGCACTTGACAAGTTCTGTGTTCATTGATGACCCGGGTGTCTCTTGCCTCTGGCCAGAGGTTAATGTGAGGTGAAAGAGTGACTGGGTTGGAGGAATTCATTTTGGATGAAGATGCCGCCGGGCTACCGATTTACGTCACCATTGTATCAAAAGGGATCACTTGATAACACATTCTGAGGGCCGATTTCATCCTTTTGTGCCTCCTCACCGTGGTTCTCATGAAAGAAAGCACAAAAGTAATGTGGTCTAGGCGTGATGCCCCTTCAAGATGGTGCCACGTGAAGGCTTGCCTTCCCGTGTGTATCAACGTGGGTTCTACATCTGAAGAACGTGATACTGACTTCAAGGCTTGACACGAAAAGGGATTGGCGTGGTGCTGCTGTTGTTGCCTGCAGATACTGGAGATGGAGCAGCTCGGAGCGTGGCCATTGGACCTTGTGGAGTTCAAAAAGATCAAAGTTCCTGATGACGAGACTTAATATCATACTTTGGCCTAATAGTGATAGAATCCATTTCCATGCAAATGAACTCATCGGATTCTTATAAGCTAATGCAACAGACATTTCAGCCCTGTGATCACACTGAAAGCAATCTCAGATTGCCCTAATAATTTCAGTTCGTAGTGATTTGATTAGATAAATTTGTTCCGGTTGGGACTTGTAGGAAATCTCTTTAAGCGAGGTAAAGAATGTACCGTGGAGGACTCTGCGTGGATTTCTTTTGAATGGCTTCCATCTAGAGCACCTGCAATATGCTTGCACGGTCTGATTTTTCTGCAAATAAGGAAGAAACTTACTAGTTAGCTTCTTTCAATCAAGACCAAGTTAAACTGGGAAAAATAGGACACTACTGCCGCACAGAGAAAATATGATTTCTGCCGTTGGGAACTTACTGCGGTTTCCTCTTATGCTGGGCAGAGACCTGGAACGGGGAAGTCTTTGGACTCTGTAAGTTCTGTGAGTTGTTGAGCCTTCAAGTCGACGTCAAGGCCTCACTCCTTGACTGCACCACCTCCACTATAAGTACCATGACAACGATGCGCCATTTTGGGACCGTGTTGAGCTCAAGCCTCAAAATCAACATCATGTTCTACAGGTCTACACCACAGCGAGCCTTCATATTGTGACATTCGAAGAGTACAACGTCCATAGGCACATTACTAATGAGATTTGTTCCTCGAGAACCAAGAGGAGGCACAAAAGGGAGAAATCATCCCTCGGAATGTGCTTCAAGTGATTCCTTTTGATATAACCAGTCATGGCGACATAGATGGGTAGCCTGGTGGCATCTTCATCCAGCACAGATTCCTCCGACATGGTCAAACTCTTAAGCCCACAATAACCTCTGGCCTGAGGTAAGAGATATTCGGGTTATCGATGAACACATTGTTATCAATTGCCATAAATCTCCCTTTGACAAATGAAAAAGGGTGCGATGAAAGAAGTCGATGAGCTGAGGGAGGTTACTACAAGGATCGAGTATGTTGGCTGGAGAGAGGGATGCTGAGAAACTTAACCAACAAGATGGGTCAGTACATCAGATGGACTGACCTTCCTGAGTATGTGATGGCGCACTTGCTCCATTTGCACCACCATCATCTGGGATTAAGTAGCTGATCGGGAAAATATTGGGACAATTCCTCAATTAACTCTACATTTTCTGAGTTTGGTGCCAACTGCTTTAAGGAAGTGATGAAGTAGGTTTCAACAATAGGGGTCTTGAGGAAGCATTGACATCTCAGCCCATGACCGCAGCAGGTGACAGCTGACTTCATGTGATTCACAACCTGACAGCTAAACCTACTCTTCTTGAACCAGAGCTTCTTGTCATTGGAGAAAGGATTGATCTCTGCAATAAGGAGATTTTTGTATTAGAACAACAGACGGATGCTTAGACATCCTCTCTGCCAAGGATCAATTTCTAGACGACAGAGCTACCAAACAATAATATATAAGCCTTCGATCCATGGGGAATGAAACCTTACATAGGAGAAAATTCCTCTACCATCAAGCACAAGCCTGAGACTTCCCAGTCAGTGTCAGGACTCGTCAGTATTTGAAAAGCATCCACTCACAGCTGTAGGAGTTCCAGCTGTGACAATCATTGTCAATGACAATCGGCAGAAGAAGGTGGCACCAGGAGAGGCATAGGTGATATCAATAGAGCCCTCAGTTATGATGGAGCATGAATCAGAAGAGCGGCCTGAAGTTCATGAAACTGAGAAAAGTAATCAACACGAGATACTTGGCTACCATTCAGGGAACCATAGCCTTTCCCTTGCTAAGCAACACCATCTATAGTTTTGTTCTGGAGAAAAATGCTCCCCAGATGGTAACTTTGTCACTCCTGATGCAT
This sequence comes from Eucalyptus tenuipes, assembly GCA_014182365.1. Classification (NCBI taxonomy): domain Eukaryota; kingdom Viridiplantae; phylum Streptophyta; class Magnoliopsida; order Myrtales; family Myrtaceae; genus Eucalyptus; species Eucalyptus tenuipes. The sequence goes on along the minus strand of CM024538.1, from coordinate 20,070,008 downwards.
TATATAAGAAGTGGTAGCATGAGAACTGCATTCTGAGCGACAATTTTAGTCCTTCCATTCCTCCTCACAGTTCTCGTGAAAGAAAACGTAGAAATCACGTGGCTTGAAGTGGTAGCACGAGAATCATCCTCTGGGGGACAACTTTGCTCCTTTCACGGCTCCTTGGTGGAAGAAACCCCGAAAATCACGTGGCTTGAAGTGGTAGCGGTGCATGACAACCGCATTTAAAGAGAAGATTTCAGTTTTGCTTTTCATGGTTCTCGTGAAGGGAAATGCAGAAGTCATGTGACTCTGGCCATAATGCCGCTCCGAATCTTACCATATACAAAGAGGCTCCCATTTTGTGCATATTTCAACACAGGCTATTTCATCCGGAGAAATTGACCTTCAAGTCTCAACTCTGATTCAAACAATGGGATTTCTTGGCCTAGGAGCAACAGAGAAGCCATGTCCTGTTAAAGCTCGAGCCCCCAATACTGAAGATAGAGCATCCTTGAGTGCCACCATGCAAAGAATAGGACTGATTATCAGGACCATGGACATTGCCGAGTCTGAGGACTCGTACCTGTTCCAGGTGTCTCTTCCTGGGGTGAGAAGAGATCGATGTAAGTTCATACGAGCAAAGTTAATTTATGCTCTATATTACAGCCACGTATTTTTCCAGGTTTAACTCAGTTTTGAATGGGCTCGAAGGGTTTAATGTCTGTGTTCTGTGATGGGAAAAAACTGCAGTGCAAAAACTTCCATTTTGTGATATCTCTTGTTTTAAGGAAGTAAGCTTTTTTTAATCTGCTGGTTCTTGCTCTGATATGAGGCATTTGACCAGTTGATCTGCAAGTTATGCTTGGATGTCGATGACTATTTCTTAAGAGAAAGGATTTGCAGATCTAGCAACCTTGTTATTTTTCTGCTCTAGTGATGGCAATTATGTGCACAAGAGAAAGGATTTCAGCAAGATATCTTTTTCTTTATGGCACTATTTCGTTTTTCCTACGAAAATTGATCCAACAAGGTATCTGTGTTGATGTACTAATGGATCCTTGAAAACTTGCTCTTGATTGCTGCAGCATTCAGTTGTGAACTTGACATGAATGGCGAGGTTGTGATCTCAGGAATGATCGTGACGGGTGAGAAGATGATCCACACGCTAGGGGAAGTATTTGTTAGGGAGACGGAAAACCTATATCAGCCTGGGCCCTTCTCTCTCTCCTTTCAGCTGCCTGGCCCCATTGATCCCATACAGTCGAACTTGAACTTTGGCAGAGACGCGATTTTCGAGGGAGTCGTTAAGAAGCGGATGAATGATTGATCTGGAAGCTCCGATTTCATAGTAGATGTTGGCTTGATGATGGAAGAACTGTTTGTGTTTTAGGAGCTTGTTGAGGGAGGCTCTTCAATTATGCTTTGAAAGATGCAAACTTTCCTAACCGCATATCTACCACCCTTTCTGTGTCGTCGTATCCATTGTGTTAATTACCAAAAATTTTCTCTTGAAGTACTGGATAATCCTCCAGTTATTTCCTTAATTGAATATATCGCCTTTCACAGAAAATCGGATAGCGCGAAGAGATTTCATCTGGTTTTGATCAGAGGTCAAGTCTTTCTATAACATGGCTTTTTCTGGTTGCATGGACGGGTCTTGACTGAGATTTTGCTCTAATTACTGTTACAGAATAGGGTTTGAGTCAACCTGCTTAGGACTTGGTACGTGCTTAGGGTATTGCCTCGTACTAATGTCCTGGAGAAGTTCTTGATAATGGAGGTGCCTTGCTCGTCTTAAACAATGGAGTTTTGGCATAATTCAGAAAAAAAAAATCTTGGAATCCATCAAGCGAGTTTCCGATATATAGAGGACTAGCCATGAATTTGATTTCACTGTGCCTAAATCCATCAAGCAATTGCAGTGGAGAGACTGAGTGGAGGTGGATGACATTAAATCAAGTTGGAGGAAAAGAAGTAAATGCAGCATCAATACTCCTGATCTTTCTCTATGGAAAGCAGATAATGGTTGATAGTAACTTCTATATTAAGCAATAAATATTTCAATTTATACGAAAAAGAAAATATGGACAGTCCCCAGGAAGAATTAAAAACGATTGGTTCCGGTCCCAGTTCCATTTTTCCAGGACTGGGACCGCCAGCTCGGCTCTCAGTTCAGGGCAGGAACCGATCACCTCTGGTCTAAGCTAGTCAAACAGCCGGAGTTGATATAAGCTTCCGGCAACCAGGACTGGTCACTGTCATTGACAAGTATGCGCTGCCCATGACTGTTGATGATGGATGGAGTGTATTATTAGTCTTATAGAGTGAATAATGAGAACATAACACAAGGGTCAATCAAGATTTTCTCTTTAACCTGTAAAAAGTTGAGGCTCAAACTAGCTACTCCTTTTAGCTACTCTTGTCAATCCTGTGACAACAGAAACTTCACCTATCTCCAATGAGGCATGACCATACCGATCACCATATCTACGATCACAAAGGACAAGGTCCATGGATTCCAATCTGTTTTAGTGTACACAACGAAGGCGATGTGGAATTTTATGATAGTATGATACGTGCCATTGCATATTTTCACAAGATAACGTAATGTAGGGTAATTCATCTCACTCTATCAACGAGATAGAATGATATGAACTACAATAAAACACCAATGTTATATGTTTATTATCAGAAAATGAATTTAGGACAAATCTAATGGTCAGAAAATTAGTGTGATATCCAACTCTATTGTGACTATGAAAACCTTTTATGTTAAGTCTCAGTATAACCCGTTTGTTAGATTTTTTTTTTTTTCGGTCCCTTTGTTAGAACTTAATAACTAACTATTAGTAGAGAATTAGATTTCTCCATAAGAGTAAATCCTATCTAAATTACAGACGATCTTACACACATTGATCCTAATTGATTGCAAGGAAGATTAGTATAAATTTCGGTAGATAAGCACATCTAAGTTCTTATGAGGAAAAAGTAAGAGGCTTCTTTCTGGAAGCATGTCAGGACTACACCCGGTAGATCAAAGTCTGCTTTGAGAGATTTTATCACTATGCACAGTTGGCGTCAACAAATACAGAGATATGCTGAAATAGAACATCGCGTGAAACCAGTTAAGAGTCCAAAAGCTGAAATACAGCTATTTCAATTATTCAGGACTTGGAAAGAACATTCCATTGAGGTCATGAATAAAACTAGAAAAGCAAATCGCCTCCAACTCGAAATGGTTACTCAGGTAAGCACATCCAGACTCTTGCTTCAAAAAAGAGCTATGAAGGGGAAACAAACAAATGGGTGCATTGGTTCTACACAATGCCAATTGACTCAACCATGATCTGACTGATGTGGACTCATTTTTTAATACAAGCAGCATGTTAGCATGGTGATACACCTTTTCAGATTGTTAGAACCCAGGCACCTAAATTACCAAGCTTTTTCCCGGATTGCAGCATCAGCATAAGATGATCTTAATGAGACAGGTAGCAAGAACCTCCGAGAATCCTCAAGCCCAGGACAGGGTAAATAAACTCTAAGTCCTTGAATCTCTTCAATCCTTTCCACAACACCTATACTCAAATACATCATGGTGATGGATAAAGATTGTTATACCAAACTTCCAATCCGTCCAATTTAAATATTAAAACACCAAAAGGAAAAACTAATTTTCAGTGAAGTGAGCAGCAATATCTTGGTAATGTGACAAATATGTACGAGTTGCTTAAATTTCAGTAATATGATACAACTTAGAGTGAACTTAGACAGTTTTCCATGTATTAGCACCAATTTAAGGAGGAAAACAGATTTTACTAAATAAAGCTAACATGTGGTAACTCTGAGCAAACTTAACTGTGCAAGTCAGAGTGCATTCACGAAATCAAAATTTCAGTGAGTTTTGTGAAAATATAGCCAATCAAAGACAATTTCGCAAATTTCAGCGAGTTATGTGAAAATATAGCCAATCCAGACAAATGAACTGACTGCTATCCTACTTTAAATTCAAAATCACCTTTTGTATCTCTTCTTAGAACCACACGGGCACATTGCATTCCGGCTGATCTGTCCACTCTTAGCCAGATTAGACCTAGCAACATCTAATGGTGTTGACCCCATTAGTTTTTGAACCTGTAATACAGAACCCACGGGTCATGCTATTTCTCAGAAATCCTGCATAAGGTAAACAGCCAAAGAAAAATAAAAAGGAAACAGTCGGTATAATTCAACTGGAAAAAGGTAGCGTTTAATGCAAAATAGTTAGAAGAGATGACAAAATCAAATCACTAAACTGCAAGGCAAAGATCCAACAAAAAACAAAGAACTGCAGCAGAGTATCCACTCCTTTTTTTTTTTTCCTACATAAAAAGCAATTAAATACACTCAAATAGTAGGTGAGGTTGGCTTGAAAGGTGTATCATTGTTTAGGTTGTGTAGCAGAAAAGTTTAAAAGGTATAACTATTAGGATCACGCAATCATGAATACTTGTCTCATCTACAAAAACAAATATTCTTGATGTGGGACTCATTAATCCTCTCTCTCCATGATGAATCAGCTCAAGGTATAACTGAGTTTTTTTTTTTTTTTTTTTTTTTGGGGCGCAATTTACCAAAACAAAACCAAAAGAATACTCTCGAATATTAGGTGAAGCCCTCTCAAAACGCTCAAAATTGTGGGAATGTAGCTCTAATGAGCCCATTGCACCAGTCCAGAAGAGCCAACCTCAAACACACACAATTGTTAAGCTATAGACTTAATGAGCCTATACCCAATCCAAAATACACAGAGAATTCTGGTTATTCATTTGCCATCATATGCATGATAATTGACCTCTGATGACTGACCTCAAAGTTCAAGTTTTGTAAAGTTACAGTGCGAAAAACATAGTCCATAATTGTGAGCATAGCTGTACTTCCCAAGTAAGCAGGGGTAGGTAGTGAGCAGGCATATAAGGTCTTAAAGCATTCATCCAAACCATTACAACTCAATTACAAGTCCATCTCTCAAAGCCTCTTCGACCAATAACAGATGTTGAGGAACAGAAAATCATTTACCTCAGCAAGGCTCTTCGGCATCGGTTTTCCTTCTTCCTTCATCTTCATTAACTTCCTTTCTGCTTCCTTTGCCCAAGTGAATTTTGCAAGTGCATTCTCTACATCTGCTATCGTACAGCTGCAATTCTTTGCTGCTTCTTGTTTTTGATTAGTTTGGAGATGCTGAAAATCATCATCTAAGGTCATATTAGGGGTGAGGTAATTATCCACATGGTAAGTGTTTGCATGTCATCATATGTAAATTTTGTCCATGTGTTGATTATTGCTTTAATGAAAAATACAGAAAAGGTGACACACAATCAAAGCATCTGTCTATAGGGTAATGTATGACTATGTAGCATGGAAAAAACATGGCAAGTCTTGAACTTGGCATTTGAACTCCAAATTTTGGATCCATGTTAGTCGTTCAAGGATTGCACTAGCCTATTAAAATAAATTCTCATATGGTCACAAGCTATAAACAATCACTTTCACAAGACGAAGCATTTTTCTGCACAACAAACCATACTATACAGATGGTCACCTACATTTTGTAGGAACCACTCTCATCTTTTCTTCCTAAAACTGTATGATAATATACCTAGACAGACAAGTACACGAGCCTGAAACTTCAAAATAGACAGATCAACCATTCCGAAACTCCATTTCTCCACAACCCATTATGCTTTTCCAATCTTTCTTTCCCTCTTGAACTGCTGCCGTGAACATGATTCGCCCTTATATCATCTTCTCACCAAATAAAAGTGTAACCTTTCAACGGCACATATAATTATCCATGTACATGCATCAATTAATTCAAGCACTCAAAAACAAAATGCGACCAGGACCAACCTCCCCAGAAGGGTCCAAACCTCCTAGATATCGGAGAATCGCCTCCTGCTTCTCGAAAGCATCCGCAAACGTCGCTTCGCTGCTCCGCCCGACCATGTATTTCTTGAATGTTCCCAACCTCCTCGCGTTCTTCATCTGGTCGGCAAATCCTTCCCAACAAAAATAAAATCAAATAAAAAAAAAGACTCCCACCCATCACCACCATCGCCACAGCCGCTATCAAAACACTGGCAGACGAAAAAAAACCAAAAAGAAAAAAAAAAAAAAAAAAAAGCTTTCTCAAGCTCAACCGAATTCAAATGCGCGAAGAAGGCCCGGCGGCGGCGGCGGCGGCGGCGGAGCTTACGGAGGAGCGTGAACGATTCGGCGGCGACCGGGGCCTCTTCCGGAGACGTCTTCTTCCCGGCGAAGACTCCTTTGATCTTGTCCATCCACGAGTTCTGAAGCAGCGCCGCCGTGGAGGAGATGGAGCGGCGCGACAGCGGTGGAACCGAGCGATGCCCATTGTAGCGGCTGAGACCGAACACAGAGCTCTCGTAGAGCGCTCTTACACTTCGCAGAGAACGCATGGTCCCCTCTCTCTCTCTTCCTTCTCTCTCTAGGTTTAAGCTCCGAGGTTTCTCTTCGAGAAGAAGACGGACGACGGCGAATTCCCCGAAACGCCCAAGGTTGAAGAAGACGATTAGCAGGCTTTAGCTAATATTTTCCTTTTCTTGAAGGGTGGGGGCCCAATATGTACACGTGGCAACTAATTAATGGATAAATCGACAACAGATATTATTCACGTATTTTGATCTGATGTCACCTATAAATTTTTAATTTATTGGATCGATATGGTCATTAAATTTTAGCACAATATGTAATACAGTTCCTGTACTTTCAATTTGTTGAATATAATCCATAATTTTTTATACATATTCAAACTAAGTCATAAACTTTAAGAAAATATTTCATGTTCTCTTTCTATTAAAGGTTGAAAATAAGATCATATATTTTTATATAATTCAAGAACTAGTTTGAATATATATCAAAAATTCAAGAATCACATTAAACGAATTAAAAGTTCAAGAACTATGTTGGATAAGTTTAAAATTTAAGGATCACATCATATATCTCCATTTTCTCATTTGACAAACATGAACTCAAGAGAGATTTCCGAGACAGATCACAGAAAAGCCAGTGGCCAAGTTCAGCTCATCACATCATGTGCTAGTCGAAAATCACATCTGACATTGAATCGGCAAATGGAATGTTTCTAACATCTTTTGACAAGTGTTATGACAGTACAAGCCGCACCACGTCAGGCAACTAAACGGGTTAGGAATATCAGAGCCGATGATCGATCGGCTGGACTCACATCCAAAACAGCACGACGGTCGCCAGGATCGCATGAACAAATAATGGAGCGATCCCATCTTATCTAAGCAAAACGACCGCCTACGTCGACGGCGTAAATGCGCAATCCTATAAACACCTCTCACACTCCACACGAGTATGTATGAACTAGTAAAACACACGCACACGCAGACAGGTGCACAAGCTAAGATTACCCAGAAGCCTACAGAAAGCACACCAAAACGACCAGCAGTCGAAACCATAGTCACGTCAGATCAGATTCGACATCCTCCTTCTGTGACGGCAAAGTGTCGCCCTCACGTTCGGATCTGAAGACGTCACCATCTTGCTTCGCGGCAAGGAAGCGGGTTTTGAATCCAGGCCAACGCATTTGGGACTCTCGGTCGGAAGAGCCTTTGGTTCCGCGTACCGCGACTTTTTGTTCGACTTCTCTAGCGTCACTTTCAAGTGCGGATCTGAATAGCTGAAGGACTGAGAACCTGAAAACTGGATCGACCCTCTCGTCGCCGATCTCCAGCATTTTGTTCTCCCGACGATGTCTCTTTCCGAAGCGCTCTGTCTCTGGCGGCTCGCCACCGTGGAGGTCATGAACCGAGGCAGAGAATTGCATGTCATTTGCTTGACGACTTTGGCAGATGCCGGCGGAGTCCCGAGCACTTCCTCTAAATCCTTGGGGCTCGTGGGTTTCTCAACATCTTCAACAGGATCATATGTGGATGAGAAGAGCTTTTTGTTCTCGCTTAGAAGAAATTCGGCTTTCAGCAACTGATCTGTGACGATCTGAGACTCTTCCTCAGCTTCTTTCATTTGCTTCTCAAGTTCTGCCAACTTTTTCTCCCTCAGCTTCTTCAAGTCCTACACAAAAGCGCATCAGTATGCCTAATGGTTACCTTGCACTTGCCGGCGAGGCTGCTTGTGAAAATTTCAGAATCCTCGCCAATGTTGGGCAAGATATATTCAAATGATCGTACCTCGGATATTTCTCTAATGGACTCGACTGCTCTTGCTCTCTTGGCGAAACTCAAGGAACAAACGGTCTCTGCAACATCTTCTTCACAAGGACTAACATGCACAAGCATCAAGACCTTCGAACCATCGCCTACAGTAACTCCACCATTTAGCATTGGTGATTTGAAAGACTTATAAGTTTGGAGAATCTACTTAAAAAAGTTGGCGTCACTTACATAGAGAATCTTTGAGGATTTGCGTCAACTTGCTATTTCTGCAAGCGAAGAGAACGAAATAAAGAAGTTGGAAACACATTCATAAGGAGGAAGAAACTGAATTATTTCACTTCAGTACCAGATATTCTGATGCTTAGATCAATTTATCGCAACAAGAAGTTAAAAATATGCAGCGTGTTAGAACTTACCTGTAAGGGACATGACCTCTCTTCCTCCTGAGAGCTGCAATAACATCACCTAAAGCCGAAAGGGATAGATTTATGGCCCGTCCTTCGTCAAGTGTTTGTCCAGTGGCTCCTGTTTTCAGCAACCTCTCACTGCCTCCAAGATCAACCATCCACAGCTTGCTCGATTCTGTTTTGGCATCCAAATCCCATTTGCGGACGATGGAAATTCTTGTTAAGCTAAATACATAAAGCTAAACAGGTAATGTGAGATTCCAAAAAAAAAAAAAAAAAAAAAAAGAGGTAATCGTACACAATTTTGGGAAGCTTGTGTTAGAAGTCGAACCCACCAGTGTGATCTGCTAGAAGTCTCGTTCACATTGGTCCACGAGGTAGATCGAGACCGTCTGCCCTTGTTGTACCACCACTTCGCCTTCCCCAAATCGGGGATTTGAACTTCCATGAGGCCCTCAATTTCAACCAGACCCTTCGGATCTGTCTGAATGTTGAGGTTGCTGTTGTGGACATAATTACAGAGATCAATTTCCAGTTGTTGTGCTCTCATGGTAATTTAATTGTTTTAAATTGCTCAAGAAGTTCGTGATATAATTACCACCGAGCCGAAGTTTCATGCGTCCTGCAGTTCGGTTTTGGAGCCAGCAGATCTCTTAGATTCCCCATATATACCTCCAACATGCTCATGGAAAATGTTAGAGAAGACGACTTGTCCCTAGAGGCGTGGCTGAAAAGCTTCTCGAGAGCTTGTGGGACAATTCCCGGGTTGTCATTCACTCCATCCTGAAGAAAATATCGATGTTTCTCGTTTACTTTCTTTTCTGTTAACACTGGAGTTAAAGAATAGTTGACACTGCCGAAACAAGAAATTTAGGTCACTGACCATTGTGTACGTCTTGCCGGTGCCGGTTTGTCCATAAGCTAACACGCACACGTGGTGCCCGTCGAGTGCAGAAGTGAGAATCGGTTCTACCTCCGCGAAAATGTCTCCTACATAGTTTTAAAGCAGGATAGATCTCTTTCAGAAGACCCGGAATAGAAGAAGACTCCATGCATGAAACAAGCCTCTGGCTGACCACACTAACCTTGGCTGGATTCTTGCTGGAACAGCTTATCAAACTCGAATTCCTTGGCCCCGCCAGACAATTTCACCACCATCTTATCCAAACTGGTCGAAATGGGGTTTATGTTCTTTCTTCTGTTTCTCGATAGAAATGGCCCGACACGACAAAACACTCGAATATTTCCTGCAAAATTCACATCTTTCTTTATTTAGTCTTCATCTCCAAGAGATTATTTCGTCAAACAGACATATTGCCATAGCTTTTAATCTAGAGAAGTCGTAAACGAAGATTACAATAAAGCATCAAGAGTTTTTCACCTTTAATATCTATTATACTATTCAATGCCTCTCTCCGCTGCTCATTCAACAGCTTCTGCTTCTGCCGCAATTGCAGAATCTCTCCTACACAATCAAGTTCAGCACACAAAGCCTTCAGTTCAATAAGACCGACTTCAGTAATAAACCTTTCTTGTGCAAAATCAAAACGAAAAGGTAATAAGACCGTCACAATACCTTCAAGATTCGAGATTGTTTGCTCAAGCTCTTGCTTTTCATGCTCCGGGACGATGGTGACGTCAGTGTATCCATGGATCAGATGTGGCGAACCGGATGATTCAGAAGCAGGGGCATACCCATCTAAAGAATCCGTGTGTGATTCCATCGGGATTGATTTCAAGGGCTCTCTCAAATCATCCAAAGGCAAAGACATATGCTCCTTTCTGACTAGAAATGAGCGTTCTTCAGTCAATTAAAGTAGAAGACGGACTGAGCAAGCCACCCCACCCTTTTGGAAGAGGTGCGATATGTATACGTAAGGAATACTTCTTTACAGATGGATTAAAAAAAAAGTAAAATTCGGACTTGGAAACATTAAAAAGGGAGTCCTACAATGGAGCTACATGAGTTACAAGTCTAAATCAATGTGGTTAGAGATAAAAGCAAGTGCATTTAATACAAGAAAGGACGGCGAGATCTTAAAGTCTAACTGATTTCTGAAAACAGAACAGACACACTAAAAGATGATACAAGGGCTATGAGATCTGCTCATCCTTACCAAGAATCGAAGGTCCCTCAAGCATAACAGAAGCAATCAGAGCTGATCCATTTCAAGAAACTACAATATTCGCACCCAAAAGCAGAAAACTGAAAGAAAAGAGAACTTAAAAAGCCAAAAGTCACTGATGAAGTAGGATTCAAGTTAGTCCACACTCCCAAAGTACAGCTATTTCTCAGAAAGGAAAGGTTTTTGACAGAACCCAGTTTAAGAAAAGTGGAGGAGAAGCTAAGATCAGGCTCAGATTTTGGTTGGAAAATGGCTGGAACAATCAGAGAAGAACCAGGAGACCCACGAAGTCAAAAAGAACAGGGACCCGTCTTTCAAGAAGCCCTAGAAAACAGAGGAGAAGCCAGGAGCGCCTGGATGGGGGCGGAAACGAAAGTGGGTTGCTAGTCACTTTCAATGATTGAGCAGACTGTTTAATGCTCTGATTAAGAGGGCTGAAGCCTGAACCTGCGATGCACAACAGCTCAGGGTCACTGAGATCGCAGGAGGGCAGGCAAAAGATAACAACGGATGCTTAGGAAAAAGAGGAGATGAATTTAAGAATCTTTTGGTTGGTCCAGATCTAAAGGGCTCCCAACTGTAAGAAAAGTCAGCTTTTTTTTTTTTTTTTTTTTTATTTTTATTTTGCAGACAGAAGGAGCGTGAGGATCCGAGGGGCAAGAGTGGAATTCACTGCGGAAAAGGTGTGTACTTCCTTCGTCTTCACCAGATATGGTAGCAACATATTTTAATCTTACATCGTGGCGATGCCTATGCAGATAACTCAGTATTAGAAAATCGGTTGATAGAAGTTGTTAAATTTTCTGATTTATTGCTTGAACAAGTGTTTCTAGAGCGCTCATAAATAAGTTCATTTTATATTAATCTATCCATCCCATTATCGAACGGTAAATTAATTTAATTGGCGAATATATGAGTATTAAGATTACACGTGCTTAACAAAAGCAATGTCAAAGTTTTAGGATATTGTCTACACCGCATGACACATCCAAATTAGCAAATATTAAAATCTGTAAAAATCAGTGCATTAATAAGAAGCAAAAGTTAAGACCTTGAAGTTTTAAAAAAAAAATTATAACCAATCTTCTAACAAAAGCACTTATTGATTGATCGTATCAGTAAAAAATATCGTTTGATTAACAAGGCCAATGATGATCGAGATGGTGTAATTTATTTGCCGGAGGAAAAACGATTGCACTTGGATAAGTGCATATGACTGGCATTTATAATGCTTACAAATTTTTCTCTTCTTGATATGCGTATTTGTGACTTTAATAACATTGATCCCTCATTAAATTTCTGTGACGAACTACGCATCGAGCGAGAATCCCTAAACATTATTTTATTATACTTGGCCTGTACTTAAAAATAGCACATGATAATTTCGCATACCTCTTGAAATTTCCTTTCTTCAAAATTTGGTCAGTCTGCACCTTTTGATCAAGATAATATATATAATTATGAAAAAAAATACTTTTGTCATTTATAGCTTTTTTTCATACATTTCGCTATGATTTCTTTCTTTCTTCTTGTGTCCCTACAGCTATCATTTGTCTTGCTCGTGTCAGGACACCAGCTCACGTCTTTTCAAGTGGGCAACACTGGCCCACTAAGTGCTTGTCATGTTTGACGTGCCTCCCTTGTTTTATTTTCATTAGGACAAAATCGACTGACTTGCATTAAATAATCAAAATCATTGTAGTATCATGTCTGAATTTACCATGCTTCTTTAGACAAACGTGACAAGCATGACTAATGAATTTGACTAAATTTGTCGTTTGTCTAGTTGCCTATGGCCAAGTTTTATGTATTCAGGTGCCATTTAACAAATAGCATGACTCTTAGCCAAGACATTGCGCATCATTATATCGTGGAATCCAAAAAGGTATTGAACATTGGCAAATAATAAATCACTAGCAAGTGCACATACAATTTAAGATCATGGAGTTATGTTACTCACCGTTGTTCACTTGATGAACCCGTCACTTGTGCCCAATTACGATGAGGGTGAGAAGTGGAAGAATGATAATACACCAAAGCTTGTATTTGCCATTTATTGTCTGTTTCACTTCTCACCTTTGTCAATATTTCCTCTATTTCTTTTTATATATGATGAGGAAATTTACTTCAGGTAGGTAAATTCTAAACTCATGAAATATCTCTCTGATTTCATTGGTAATGTAAGATACGATCTTTCTATTTATCTTGTACTTGAAATTGCAAGACAATATACTCAAGTAAATAGATTCAAATTGTTGCATAGATGATTCCACATAAACATAATGGAAACTAATAAGATGAGCATAAACACCAAAATGAATTTTATTTGTTAGACATGATCCAATATTTTTTTACTAGGGTTTAATGAGGTCTTTATATATGTAATTTCCCTCTATCTAACAATTTAAATTGAGTCAGACATTTTGAACTTAGAAAAAGAGCCGGGTGTCGCCCTTGATTATTCCATGATTGTGGCTCCTTCATCAATTTCGCTAGCTATTGTCGACTCAATTTGCACAAGTGAGGAGATGTTAAAAGTACATCACTTATCTATGGAGTCTACAAATATTAAGGTTTTATATGCAAGTAATCTCTTTCAATCAAGAAAATTTATGCTTTTGGTAACGGTATGTGTGCCTTCTTTACTTGGTGTTGAATAATGAAATCAATGCTATTACCCTTTGTCAATTATAACCATAAAATCATGACAGACCGTAAAATCACAGCTATGCCTTTAATAAAGCATGGGCAGTTATATATCACCACACTTCTCCCAAATTTCATCACCTCTCTCCGTTCATCCCATAACCACTTGCCATCGCTTTTCTCTCTAATTTGCTCATTATTGTTAGTTTTGTGAAAACACAAAATGACCTATTTTTTGTTTTTGTCCAAATGACACTCGGCATCTCCTGCTCAAAACTTGCAATTTGCACTTTAAATTTAGCTATGAAATTTAAAATGGCGTCAAGTTGCCATTTTTTTTAGAACACTTGGTATTTGAACCTTTCAACTCTATTAGTCTCCACAAGTGTGTGTAAGCCGTTTAATTTATATGAGTCAAATAAGATTTCACCCATAGGAAAGTGGGCATGGCCACCTAAAATTTTTTAGTAAGACTATCGCACCCTAATTTCTACTATGACATGGCCCTTTTTTTGTCCAAAAGATGCAATCTAAAACAAAAATCAACGTAAACCTACTATCATAATGTAAATACATCCATATATCTAACAAAACATGAAGTTGGTTTCGGGGTCAAAAGTTCTAAAATCCATCATAGATAATGAGTACATCTTCAAACTCAAATAATCCAACAACTGTCGTCATTATTGTCCAACTAGCCGCTAGCTAAAAAGACTTGAAAAAATTGGGCTGAAAGGAGTGAGTAACCACAGCGCACTGAGTAGTCCATATCTCTGACAAGCATATCGAGCACTCACTTTGCATATTTACAATATTGGGATGAAAGGGTGAGCAATCACATATTATTATCTCTCCTAAGTAGATTGAACACTCACAATGTATATTTACAAAATCGTATTGAAGCTAATTTAATTCGAATCCATAGTATAGCATATGTACGAGATAAAAAAAATAAAAGTTTATCTTTTCAACAAAATTTAAAACATATAAAAAAATGCTCATTTCATTGGTAATATCAAAGCAAATATCAATAGTTTGGTCAATTGATCAATCTCATCAATTCACATATCAATGGTCTATTCCATTGATCTATCTCACACCACACACCAATAGTCTATTTTATTGATCCATTTGATATCAAATCAAGTATCAATGGTCCATTCCATCAATCAATCTATTATTCAATATCAAACCATGATGTGACAAAATGACCTATGTGGAAACTTATAGTATGGTGTAAAAAGAAAAAATGGCCCGTAGAAATAGGGCTTGTAAATGAACTATTGTAATATAAAGTAACGTGTTATGTGTAATATATGTCTTAGTCTTCTACTGTTATTTGTTTGAGGAGTTATATGTTTACATTTCCACATGTGCATGATAATAAGATAAAAAGAATCGGGACGACGACGAGTCTAATACGTCGTGAAAATAATCTTTGTCGCCTGTGACCCTAGAGATAGAGTTGAGGTCTTGACACCTAAAACCTTAAAGTAATATCCATTTTGGATTTTTATTTGAAAAAAATTATAAAAATTTCAAATAAAAGCCCGAAGTGAACATTATTTCAAATAATGGTTTGAAGTGGCCAAATCGTTTTAAAGAAGAGCCTAAAATGACCAAATTATATCAAATAAAGACTTTTGGTCGGTCAATGATTATTTCAATGGTTATTTTAGTAAAAAAATTATATATATATTTTGTTGATTTTTTCTTTTTCTTTTCTTTTTCTTTTCTATTTTATTTTTCTCTTCCTCCATTGACCATTGCCGGCGTCACCTAGGCATTAAGTGACCCCTCACCTAGGTTGTGCAGGCGAGGGTGACCCTTCCCCAATGCCAGCGAAGGCGGCCCTCACTTGAGTCTAGCGACATCCACCATGGCTAGCAAAGGGAAGAGGGAAAAAGAAAAAAAGGGAAAAAAAAAAGGCAAAGTTTTTTAAAAATTGAAAGACGAATATGCCCTTAGACGAGCAAGATCATGGCCTTTTTCTAAATTGAACGACTAGAAAATAACGACATTTTAGACTTCTTTTCGAAACAAACTCCATTTTAAGTCTTTGTTTAAAAAAAAAAAATGAAGTCATTGTTTGAATTTTTCCCTTTTTCCCATAATGCAAGCAAAAAATTTCTCGAGACGACCTAAATGATGGAAGGAGCGTGGCCGTTTGGAAAGAACACGCCCCTTTGCTTTTGTCCCCCCCGTTTCCTCACTCTCCAGGGAACATAAATGACAACCGACTAACCCAAATCGCGATTTCGACTTCTCTTCTTCGCTTTTAGTGTTACTTTAAGAGCACCATTGCAGGCGACATGCTACTGAGGAAACGAGGTGAACCTCGATTACCCACCCATCATGATCTTGTCACGTCGCCACTATATTATTGACATACCATTCGATTGTACTTATTTTTCCTTTCCGATTCGTTCTTACGAATAGCATCACAAGCTGTGAGACTGAGAATCTTCTGATGCTGCAGGAACAGTTACGTGCTTGAGCTCTCAATGCAGTAAAGTTTATAATGCTTCCAACAAGTTCTTGTCGTTGAATCAGCCTCCTCCATGGCACAGTGCAAATGCCGGTATTTCCTCTTTCGTTGAAGCTACGCATGAAGATTCAAGAAAACTCAACGATGTGGGAAAATCAGTCGACGGCATCTGCAGTATCTTGAGAAAGGGTCCCTGGGGACCTTCCGTAGAGAGTGCCCTTTCGATGCTCGACGAAATGCCGAAACCAGAATTGGTTATCGGGGTCTTGAGGAGAATGGAGGACTTCGATCTAGCTCTACATTTTCTTCGCTGGGTCGAGATGAAAACCGACCAAGCTCATTGCCCGGAGGCGTACAACATGCTCCTCATGGTAATTGCGAGGACAAGAAAGTTTGATAGAATGGAAGAGATATTGGAAGAAATGAGTCTTGCTGGATTCAGTCCATCTAACAGTGCGTGTGTTGAGTTAATCTCGGTTTGTGTGAAGTCGCGGAAGCCCAGAGAAGCTTTTCAGCTGATTCAGATGATGAGGAAGTTCAACTTTCGGCCTGCATTTTCAGCGTATACCACCTTGATTGGTGCTCTTTCTGCTGTTCAGGAGTCTGATCTCATGCTTACTCTGCTTCACGAGTTGCAAGAGCTGGGTTATGAAGTGAGCTTACATTTGTTTACAACCATTATCCGTGCATTTGCAAGGGAGGGCCGAGTTGATGCTGCCCTTTCTCTGTTGGATGAAATGAAGAGCAACTCTTTTCAAGCTGACATAGTTCTGTACAATGTCTGCATTGACTGCTTTGGTAAGGTTGGTAAGGTGGATATGGCATGGAAATTCTTTCATGAAATGAAAGTTCATGGTATAATGCCTGATGACGTGACATATACCAGTATGATAGCGGTCCTCTGCAAAGTGAATAGATTGGATGAAGCTGTGGAGTTATTTGAAAAGATGGATCGCATCCGGGATGTCCCCTGTGTTTATGCCTATAATACATTGATCATGGGTTATGGATCAGCTGGGAAGTTTGAGGAAGCATACAGTTTACTCGAGAGACAGAAGGCAAAAGGGTGCATTCCAGGCGTGATAGCATATAATGGCATTCTTACTTGCCTAGGGAGGAAGGGTAGAGTGGAAGAGGCGTTGAGGATTTTTCATGAGATGAAAAAGGATGCGGCTCCTAATCTTATAACATATAATGTCCTGATAGACATGCTTTGCAAGGCAGGGAAACTTGAAGCTGCATCTGAAGTTAGGGATGCCATGAAGGAAGCTGGGTTGTTTCCTAATGTAATAACAGTTAACATAATGGTTGATCGCCTCTGTAAGGCTGAAAAGCTTGATGAGGCTTGTTCTATATTTGATGAAATGGATCGTATGGTCTGTACCCCTAACGCGTTTACATTTTGTTCGCTAATTGATGGTTTAGGAAGACATGGCAGAGTTGATGATGCCTATAGGCTTTATGAGAAGATGCTCGATTCAGGTCATGTTCCAGATGCAGTCGTTTTTACCTCCCTCATTAAGAACTTCTTCAAGTCTGGCAGGAAGGAGGATGGACACAAGATATACAAGGAAATGGTCCGGAGGGGCTGTTCTCCTGATCTGACACTTTTTAATACCTACATGGACTGTGTGTTTAAAGCTGGTGAGACAGAGAAAGGAAGGTCTTTATTTGAGGAAATAAAAGCTCAGGGATTTACTCCAGATGCAACGAGTTATTCTGTTTTGATACATGGCGTTGTGAAAGCGGGTTTTGCCAATGAAACCTATCAATTGTTCTATGCAATGAAGGAGCAAGGTTGTGTTCTTGATACCCGTGCTTACAACACTGTGATTGATGGATTCTGCAAGTCAGGTAAGGTTAACAAAGCTTATCAGCTACTGGAGGAAATGAAGTCCAAGGGTCACCAGCCCACAGTTGTTACCTATGGCTCTGTCATTGATGGGCTTGCCAAGATTGATAGGCTTGATGAGGCATACATGCTTTTTGAAGAGGCTAAAGCGCAAGGAGTGGAGTTAAATGTTGTAATTTATAGCAGTCTTATTGATGGCTTTGGTAAAGTGGGTAGAATCGATGAAGCATACTTAATCATGGAAGAGCTGTTGCAAAATGGTTTGACTCCCAATGTTTACACTTGGAATTGTTTACTCGATGCGTTGGTGAAAGCTGAGGAAATAGATGAAGCCCTAGTTTGCTTTCAATCCATGAAAGACCAAAACTGCGATCTCAACCATTTCACTTACAGCATTATCATAAATGGTCTCTGCAAAGTTAGAAAATTCAACAAAGCCTTTGTGCTTTGGCAGGAGATGCAGAAGAAAGGTCTGAAGCCAAATACGTTGACCTACACGACGATGATATCAGGACTTACAAAAGCTGGGAACGTTGTGGATGCTAATGGGCTATTTGAGAGATTTAAGGCTAGCGGCGGCATACCTGATTCTGCCACTTGTAATGCCATAATAGAAGGGTTAAGCAGTGCAAATAGGGCAATGGATGCATACTCACTATTTGAGGAAACTAGGTTAAAAGGTCATAAGATTCATACAAAAACATGTGTGGTTCTTTTAGATGCATTACATAAGGCTGAATGTCTTGAGCAGGCAGCAATCGTCGGTGCTGTTTTGAGAGAAATAGCAAAGTCTCAACATGCTTCTAAACACTGGTAACATGTTATAAGTTCATCCCATTGCAGAGGGAGGAGGTTCTGTGGTTTGCTAGAAATAGCTCCTTGAGCCTCAAGGTGACATCTCATCGTGTTGGAGTGATCATTAGGCCATTCACTTACAGAGTCTCTTTTGCCTCCATTGAGGGAATGCTATACCTCTAGATTCTTCATTTCAGCATCATTGGTTTATAGGTGCACCCTTGAAGAATCATATCAGTGACACACTTGTTACTGTTATAATTGGGTGAATCAAAATGGGCATGCACAATGAGTTGGAAGTGCAATATATTTTTCTAATAAATTGCCCAATCCAGCAGGCCAAATTTTAATTGGAGCATTTAGGTGGTGACATTTCTCTAGTCTCCTCTTATGTGTCAAATCATAAGCTCTCTCAGACCTAATATGAGACTTACAACCCCATAGACTTCCTCTCTTATAGCATTAACTTTTTTGTAATTGGCCTATCTGGTCATGATCATATTTGGTGGGTAAGACTCCAAAGATGGCCTAACAGGTTTGATAGTCATTCATATCATGCATCACCTTGTCTTAAATGAGTTCGATAGGTGGCTCTCATGTGTAGCTTTTTGTCGTGGGTGACAGTTCCTAGTCTTTCAGTTGGTGTGTTACATTTATGCCGTTTGTAATGATTGGACTTGACCCATACCAGCCAAGTGCACAAAAGGAGTATTCAGGTAGTGATATTTGGGGGTGTGAATCTCTACTTATGTATCAAGTCACAAGCTACTCTCTGGCCAGATATGGAGCATGGGATGCTACAATTTTTCTTGGTATAGTTGCGTCAAGATTATTGGGAGGAGGCAACTTTTTGTTGTACTGCAGTTTACCTAGTTTTCTTCTTTTCCAAATCTGAACAAAATACTGTGCACTGCAAGAGAAGATGAAGTTTTCCTTTGTAAAATGAATAATTAGCGCTGCAAGCCTGCAATAAAAATATTTGTGATGATGATCTCTAGCTGTAATATAATCTGTGACTTGCATTTGATCAGTACTTTATTCGGGTGGATCGTTCTCTGTATTTTCAGGCTCTCAATGAAAGGGTATGCATATATTCCTGCAGATGGTCAATTTGTGGGACTGTTGTGCAATTTTGGTTAAAAGAAGAGTTCATGTGCATTTTTGTCATAATGATGATGCTGCAGTAGTTTTGCGGAAGCTTTAATATCCTCCATTAATTCAGGTACTTGGATTTTCTGCTCAGATACCATTATACCTTTGATACTAAAAAACCTCGTCCAGATTCAAATCTGCCTGAAAGTTACATTTTGTGACTTGGTAATTTGATTACATGTTTAAGCCAAATAGTTCAGAATTGTTTTATTTGTAAATCACAGCATTAAAAATTGAGAAGAGGAAAGATAGGTGAGAGAATATATCCATTGTAGTGTTGTAATTCAGTTTTGCCACATTCTATATCTTTTATCCTTGCTTCTCGCATTTAGTGAGAGATAAATTTAGGATGTTTTAATCAGCAACCCCGCCTCTTCTCCAATTTGATTAATGGAAGACATCCATATAACATTACTTGCATGCTTGGTCATGGACCAAATGCAAATACTCCAATTTTTTACCCTCTCATTCTCATATGTCCCTTCTATGTCAGCTATAGCATTGTTGAAGAGAGGGGTCATTGAATGTGAATTTTTTCAAGCTCCCTTCTCAAAGACATCAATGAGAGCGAACTTCTGCCATAGAGATCTCGTTATATTGCAATCTTTGAGTACATGAGGCACAGAGGTCTTTGGCTATGTCAAATTGAGTGTGGGTTCATGCTACAAGATTTGTAATGTAACAGAGAGGACCAATTAAGGCATATTTCTGCTAAGATGAGCTCTTATTGCTATAAAATCACATGATTGGGGAAAATCTGGCATGCCTAGTCTTTCATTGGGAGGCAGTGTTGTGAAAAGATGGCAGATTAAAAGTTGTGCTACAGAGAACTGCGGAATTGGTGGGGAGGATTGTGATTTGTCGATATATTTGAAGGAGGTTTCTTTTATATATCAACTTGTCTTTCGAAGCTCTCATCAACATGATAAAACAGCTTGAAAAACTGGATTTCGGTGCAAAGCTGTGAATCGTACATCTTTGGTTGCAGGTTCTTCACTCAGATCTTTTCTTTTTCATATGTTGCTGCATTATATGATTCAAAATTGATAATAAATTTTTAGGTTTCATTTCAAGTTTCAGTAATTTCAGTATGCCATGTTTGTTGGTCACTTGGCTTAACCCTGCAGCATAATTTCTAAAAGTTCTTTGGTTTGATTGACTGGTGATCAATGCCAAGAGTGAACACAACCTTTTCCCATCCCCAATAGCACACATGTTTTTAAGAAGGAATTATGGCACCTCTTTGTAAGGTCATCTAACATGAAAACTCCAACATTCTTTTTAACTTTTGCTTGGAGACTGCCGGGTAAAGAAGGGTGGGGCTTACTTGTGGTGGGCGAGTGGTGAGTGATGAGGAAACTTCAACTAAAGCCTAATGCCCAAGAGTGGCTAATGGCCCAAACCTTAATCACACCAATTTTTTTTGAAATGTATTGAAGTTTTCATTAGATTTATTAGCTTGATAACTTTCGCACCAATCAATTCCTAGATGAACATGCAAATATTTGTCTTGCATTTCTGCCGTCAAGGAAAATCTCATGCTTAATTGAAATTCAATCTTTCAATTAGTTACTTGTGAAGATGTTAGGGCAAGTCAAAGTGTGAGTGCAATGCTGAATACTAGAATAAAGCTTAGTGGGAGCAGCTTTTATTATCCTATGTTAATGAGTCCTTTGTTGATGGCTTTCATGGTTTTTTGAGATGACTGATTAGATGGCTATCATCTAGATGCTTCTAAGCCAATGGGAACAAGAAATCAGTGCTGATACTTGCAATAACTGCTGTCCTTTGAATATTTCATGTGCTGTCTTTAGCCATTCAAGTTTTCTCATGGGGCATCTCTAACTGTTTACTACATCCAAGAGCAAGACCAGAACAATTCAAACAACATAGGAAGTGTCTGCATTTCTGAACCTTGCTCAAGGTGATGAAAATGGTTAATTTAGGCTTGTACGAATACATGTCAGGGGAGCTGTTGATGGGTTGGCTGGTATTAGACATGGAAATACATTTGTGTCAGCAGCTGCATCGCCATCAATGTGCTGTCTTTTCTCATGTGCCTTTTGATGTTGGCAGCAGAATCTCCTGCAAGCTCTTGCCAATGACGATTCAGAAGCCAGAGGTGACCAGGGTGGTGATTTGTCGTGAGTTGTGTTGACAGCTCAGTTGGGCTAAGCCAGGGAGGAAGTAATGCAGCTACTATCCACAGAGATCTAATTTTGAGAGGTTATGAGACAGATCATCAGAGCAGATAGTCTGGAACTTCTATCGTTGGACCAAGTGGAAATGCCATCCCATGCAGATGCTTGATCATACTGGTGATGACGTTGAAATAGAATGGGATAGTGTCAGTGGTTCCTCCATCTCTTTGGATATGAAGAACCCTCCTAGTCATTTTCCTCCTTTCCATTTTGTTCAAGCTATTACATCTTTATTGAACTAACTGTTTGAAAGACAAATGGAAAGAATGCTGAAGACTTCTTTCTTATGGTTTCAGAATTTCTTTGGCAAGGTTATTTAGCTAAACTATTACTTAAATCCATTTAGCGAATCTCTATGTCCAATTTTACATGAATAAGAGTTGCATTTCCTTTAGTATGATGTTTCGTCTTTTTCTGGTTTAGTGACAAAGCTTGTCAAAGTTCTCCTTTTCTGCAGTTTATATGGGGGCAGGGTTAGCAGTAAGTTACAGAGGAATTCATGTAACATTTACTTATTTCAGATGGTCATTCATGGAAGTTGGTTTTTGCAAGACTATTGTCTGGCTTAGTCTTCACTGCTTTATAATTTTCTGGAGTATCTGTGTTTTAATTCCTAAAAACAGTAGACTGAAGTTCTACCTCATTGATGTGTTTGGTCTGATTTTGTTTTGTAGGGTTGAATTCAGGATTTGCACG
The DNA here is from genome assembly GCA_014182365.1 of Eucalyptus tenuipes. Lineage (NCBI taxonomy): Eukaryota > Viridiplantae > Streptophyta > Magnoliopsida > Myrtales > Myrtaceae > Eucalyptus > Eucalyptus tenuipes. The sequence continues at coordinate 20,047,462 of CM024538.1, read as the reverse complement.
GGCTCAATGATGGCCAAGTCAAGCACTCGGCGGAAATATTTGATGCAGGTTCTTTGTGGTAGGTTATCAATAGTCATCCGTCCTGAGTTTATATATGCTGTTTTTTTCTTTATAATATTCTGATGCAAAATGGTATTTGACGCTTGAGTATATAGGTGAGTGTCCTAGCTTTTAATGACAAGGATGCAAAATTCTCGGTATTTATTTTCTTTGTCAAGCTGTACTTATAAGATCAAAATTTAAAGAATTAGGCATAAACCCTAAGACACAATTTGCTGAATTTCTTGGTTCTCTTCATCAGGAAAAGGCTGAGATCCCCGATTCCATTAGAAAGATCATTATTTATTTTATTTTTGTTGCTTGGTTTGAGCACGAGAGCAATTTACTTATGTTTCAATGTGGATATTTTATTCTTTACATTAGCTTGATGTAGGCTTCATATACAAGTTACTGAAGGGAAATTACAGCGAAGCCACCTACTGTCTGTATCACTATTTTCTCAATTCAAACTCGTTTTGCCTTAACATCTTCTCTCTAGCAAGTTCATATGTATGGATAGGGAGTGACATGGTTTTAGGGTAGAACTAAGAGTCTGAAAACCGGACCCATGAGAATCGGGTCGACATGGTTATTTCTGACCAACTATTACCTAGGATTGTATTGACTATGCTAAGGCTTGTAAAGCGTGGCCATGTCCAACATGTGCCAGCCTCGATAATGAAGCCCATAATTAAACCTTGGCCATTTAGAGGATGGGCGATGGATATAATTGGGAAAATATATTTACCCTCATCTAAAAAGCCTAGTTTTATATTAGTGGTCACGGACTATTTCACAAAATGGGTTGAGGCCGCATCATATAATAATATCACACAAAAGACGGTTAAAGAGTTCATTGAGGAATATGTTATTCATAGGTTTGGCATTACCGAGTTAATAACTGCAGATCAAGGGACAGTTTTTATTGGTCGAGAAGTGTTGGATTTTACTAAGTCAAGAAAGATTAAGATGGTCCATTCAACGCCTTATTACGCTCAAGCCTATGCCTAGGCCGAAGCTTCCAATAAGGTAATTGTTAATTTAATTAAAAACATTTGAAAGACAACCCAAGGGAATGAGATTTTTTGTTATCGACGGTTTTATGAGCCTATCAAATATTTAAGAGATCTGCAAGTGGGGTTAGTCCTTATATGTTGATATATAGTTAGGAGGCCGTATTGTCTTTTAAAATTACTGTCCAATCATTAAGGGTAAGACTCTAGGGAGAATTAGCCAAAAAAGAATATGATGAACTCATATATAGCAATATTGAAGAGTTAGGCAAAAACAGGGCAGCCGCTTTAGAGGAATTGTCCTTCAAAAGAATAGAATCGCAAATGCTTACAATAAACACGTAAAAGAGAACAGACTTGACATTGGCGACATGGTATGGAAAACTATTTTGCCAACGAGCATGGATAATGAGAGATTTGGCAAATAGTCGCCAACTTGGGAAGGATCGTATGTTATTACTGAAGTTTTTGATGGAAATGCTTATCGTTTGATGGAAGTCGATAACAAGAAATTGCCACTAGATCAATTACTCAACACTTGGTATTTGAACCTTTCAACTCAATTAGTCTCTACAAGTGTGTGCAAGCCGCTTTATTTATGAGTCAAATAAGATTTGACCCATAAGAAAGTGGGCATGGCCACCTAAAAGTTTTGAGTAAGACTATCACACCCCGATTTCTACCATAAAAGGGAATGACATGGCCCTTTTTTTGCCCGAATGACGCAATCTAAAACAAAAATCAACGTAAACCTACTATGATAATATAAATACATCCATATATCTAACAAAACATGAAGTTGGTTTCGGGGTCAAAATTTCTAAAATCCATCATAGAGAATGAGTACATCTTCAAACTCAAATAAATCCAACAACTGTCATCAGACATGTATCGTCCTACTAGCCACTAGCTGAAAGACTTGAAAAAATTGGGCTGAAACCACAGCGCAATGAGTAGTTTATATCTCTCACAAGCATATTGAGCACTCACTTTGCATATTTACAAAACCATATCAAAACTCATTTAATTCGAATCTATAATATAGTGTATGCTGTAAATGTATCCCTCTATGCATTAACACACAAGCATCTTCTTTGGGAATATGATCATGCATTAGAACAAGAGACATCCCATCACAATATGAGACTGATATTTCTCAAATCCAATCAAGTGTGCCACTTTACCGGTCACACCCAATTGAATCATTGAAACTCTCATATATCGGAATATAAACTTTATAACTCACAATCACCTTATACATGTAATTTTAGACCTAATGACGGGGGCAATTTATCACTAAAATTACATGTCATGCTAATCACATTATTTCATTCATTAATATATGTTGAATTTATATATGTTATTAATGAATCAATGTTCTACACATTTCTTATGTGATGATATACATCTAAGCTCACAACGTATTTCCAAAAACATAGAGAAATACATAAAAAATAAACAAAAAAACCCCAAAAATCCACATATTTGGGGTTCTACATGCATTTCTATATCTTTAAAAGCATCAAACATGTAAAATAAATGCACCATAGCATAGAGAACCTTCATACGAGCATGCTGATGCCAACCACGCGCCGATCCGATGTCACTCAAGCCCTCACGCGTCGCCGGAATGCGTGACACATGAGTTGCACGCGCTCACCTGTTAAGACAGTCTAGAAACCGATTCGACTAGTCCGATCAGTCAACAATTTGACCGGTCCGATGGTCCAATTGGTACTCGGGTTGGGTCAACCTGGTCAACGGTCCATCGGGTCGAGTCGACCCGGTCAACCTGGGTTGAGTCGATCCGCCGTGAATGACATTTCGATGATGTCATCACATGTGTGATGTCATCATCATCATGGTGGTGTGGCGAGTCGATGGGTGATGTCACCACCACCTTAGGTGGTTGCACGCCCGCACTCACGAGCTTGCCAGCGTGTGGCGCAAGACCTCCCACGGAGGTGTGCGGCCCACCAAAATACTCGTCTCGACGAGTAGAATCCAAATATATGTTCAAAACTCACTTTCACTGAACCAAAATTCACGAAAACAGGCAAAACGGTCCAAAACTTGCTCAAATCCGAAATGTTCATGGGCGGCACGTTTGGCCTTTGCCAGAGGCATGCCACCCATCAAAACGCTCGTTTTGATGAGATGAGTCAGAATATGTGTTCAAAATCAAATTTCAATAGGTAAAATTTCCGAAAAGGGGCAAATGCAATAGTTTGAGTTCTAGGCTACGAGGCTCTGATACCAAATGTTGGCCATCGAAACGGCATTCTAGGATCAACATAACTAAAAGCTCGAACATATTGGAGGAGAATACAAAGATTTATGTACTTGATTTGGAATCCATTGTTCTTTATGTGGAATGGTGACGATCCGACGCTCGGGTTTTTTTCCTCTATGGCCCTTGGATCCTGGCGTGATGAAACTTCTCCTCACGGCTTCCTTATGTGAGGTGAGAGAATGTTCATGGAAGAATAAGGTTAAAATAGGGACTTTAGCGCTATTTATAGAGTTTTTAGCTAAGCCCTCTCATCACGGGCCGTGCCTAACTTAGCCCACACAAGTCAGACCCATATTCGACTATTAAGAAAACCTTATGTCTTACCTTATTAGACTAATCCCATAAAACAATAAATTACAATCTCAATTAATATAGCCCATATCAAGAAAATTCTTACAAGGTGTGCTTTTGCGGATGGTGTATGGGAGATGAATCCTCGACATGTTGCAATGGGTAGTTTTCCTATTAGATGCTCTAACAAGCTCGTTTCCCTCGTTAAGCGTTAAGCTACAATTGTTTTAATTCATCCCGAGATCGGTTTAGTAGTTAAAAAACGGACATTGGGGTAAGAAACGTTTTAATAAGCACACAACCCGATCGCATTCCTTATGCTACAAGCCATAACAGCCTCATAAGTCAGGTTTTGGCTCGTGTATTACGTGATATGCTAGAAGATAGAGTTCCCTTTTATCTCTCATATCATCTTTGCTAAGGGAGGTCGATCTCATTAGATCTTTCTCCTAGCTCTTGCTCAATGAAGCATAGACAATACCGTGCGATATGCCAGAAGAGAGAGTTCGCTTTATTCTCTCACATTATTTTTGATAATGGACGTCACCATCCTGTGGAAGAATCTGATCTTGATCTCCTCTTCTGTCAAGATGCCATTTCCACGGACATGATCAAAATAAAAACCAACGTCAGAATCTCAAACTAGTGCTGCCCCAAAACTTTTCAATAAAGGTAAGCATAAGATCCTCTCACACTTCACGTTCTTGTAATTTTATGAATTGGATAAATCTCATTCCATCACTTTCACACCAACGAAAAAGTAAATTAACTACGTATCTTTTATGTTTTTGTCCCCTTATATAAGTCCTAGCTTCCTTCAACATTCAAACAGGAAGGGTTGTGAAGAAACATCTAATATAGTTTCTTCATAAATCACAGTCCTTCCTCATCAAGCACATTACTCGAGAAGCAATAATGGCGAGGTATGTCAATTCTGGCTACGGGACGCGGTATGGAGGTGCCGGCACTCCGCCGACGTACGACAGCAATTCTGGCAACCGGACTCCGCCGTATAGAGGTGCCGCCACTCCACTGACGTACGACAGGAGCTACGGCTCTTTCTCTGCCGAAGGAGTCGCCGGCACCAATAATTATAAGCGTGATGAAATTGGTGGGTATGTCGAAAGGCCGTACCCAAGCCCGGCTGCCACCCCCGGCTATGGCTCTTCGGGGCAATTGTACCAGCCAAGCGAGTATGGCGATTACAGCGCCAATAAGGATTGGCGGAAGTCTGGCGGCGACAATTACCTGGGCGAGAAGGACGAGTTCCATTACAAGAAAGAGATTGCCATGGTGGTGCCCACTGTCATCGAAAGCTACGTCGCGCCGAGGCTTGGTCATGGGACCGGATCACTATCTAAGCCAACGAATGACATCGGTGCGGCAATCGAGCTTTTGAAGGAGACTGCAACGCATTCCTCGGCCTCGGGCAGTTACCCTCGTCAGCACCAGGCGGAAGCAAAGTACGCGGAGTCGGTCTCGACAGCGAATTATTACCCGGAGATAATGCCTCCCACCATGGATCCAACGAAGAGATATGGAAACATCAATTTGGGGTCTCGGAGGCCTGCAGCAGCCGAAATTGGGAGGAACTATTACTGATTTCATCGTTGAAAATCGTAGTCTGAAGACATGTCTGCTTAAGATAATGCTATTTCATCAAGTTATATGTTGGATTCGCCTGTTGGGAATTGAGGTCATGTACGAAGAATTATACGCAGCATGTAATAATGATCATTTCGGTGTCGACGTATATGTTGTATGACGTATCAAAGGATTGTTATATCAGATAACATAAATAAATTCCCTTTCTTTCGTTCGAGCTAGTAAGGAGGCCTTGTCTTTGTTTCTGCTGCTTTATCCATTGCAGAAATATGATTGAATAAATTTTGCGCGATGAAGTGTGGACGTCCGAGTAAGTCATTAGCAGCTCGCCACAGAGGATAGACGCATCCGTTCCCGGCGAGTTTCGACGACACTGCTCTGGAACCGAGTCCTTCAGCCTGCAGAGTTGTCCATCGAAATTCAACAGCCCAATCTCCTGGAACTCTATCGACTTAACATATTTTTACACGTGTTTGCCAAACCCCAGAGCGAATCCACTCTCAAAGAACAAATGAGCTCGAGATTCAATAGCCCGCTTGCATATATCAAATGCATAGCGATTTGCTACGTGTTTCGCTTCACGCTTTTGTTATATATGATGAAAAAATTTACTTTAAATAGGTAAATTTCGGGGACATGAAATATCTCTCTAATCTCATGTATCATGTAAGACACGACACTTCTTCTGATTATCTTACACTTGAAATCCAATACAATATACTCGAGGAAATAGATTCATATTGTTGCGTAAGATGATTTCACAAAAAAATAATGGAAACTAATAAAACGAGCATAAACACCAAAATGAATCTTGTTAGATATGATCCCATATTGTTTGACAATAGTTCGATTGGGTGCTTATACATGTAGTCGTAATGGTTCAAATTGCGTCGGGATTTCACCAACTTGGAAAAAGAGCTAGGTGTCACCCCTGATCATTCCATGCATGTGGCTCCCCACTCGTCAATTTCTTGTGATGTTGTTGACCCTATTTGCACTACATTGCTTGTTTATGCGGTCTACAAATATCGAGGTCTCGTACGCGAGTAATCTCCTTCGACTAAAAAAATTTAGCTTTTGGTAACAGGTGCGCCTTCTTTACTTGTGTTGATTAATGAAACTGATGGCTATAATCCTTTGTCAAGTATAACCATAAAATCATAGTTATGCCTTTAAATAAAGCATGGGTAGCTATATACCACCACGCTTCTTCCAAATTTCTCTCTCCATTCATTCCATAACCCCTTGCCATCACTTCTTCTCTCTAATTTACACATTATTATTAGTCTGTGAAACATAAAATATCCTACTTTTTGTTTTTGTCCAAATGACACTTTGCATCTTCTACTCAAAAACTTCAACTTGCACTTTAAGTTTAGCTATAAACTTTTAAACTGCATCAAGTTGCCAATTTTTTATAACACATTGTATTTGAACCTTTCAACTTTATTGATCTCCATAGGTGTGCGCAAGTTACTTAATTCACATGACTTGAATAAGATTTCACCAATAGAAAAGTAGACATGGCCGCCTAAAATTATTGAGTGAGAGACACCGTGATTCGAACACGTGTCACAATTTCTTTTAGAAATGTCCATGTTATTTCTCTAACCCTCCATTGTATTTTCTTTGTTGGATAAAAGAAAAATGGCAATACATGGTTTTCATAAAATTATCTCTACGCATCAACTACGTTTGAGCAAACAAGTTTGTATCCTATCTTAAACAGAATTGTTCATCTATTTCAAAATTTGTCATTTTCATTCTAAGGAATTACCCCTGCCATTTCCTCATCACACCCACCAACACACAATCCTAACTCACATAATCCTAGTCTTAGTATCTAGCTCAAAACCCCGCCGCACCGCCGCCGGTACGCTCTCTCTCTCTCTCTCTCTCTCTATCTCTCTCTCTCGGGGGCATTCTCAAAGGCAGCCAGAGGCGGCCAAGGGGGTGGCTTAATGGCAAAGGATGTTTGGCAATGCAATAGACTTGGTTAACGAGGGTAAGTGTGAATGGGTGGTTCGAGACCGCAGTTGTTTCTCGAGCAAAGGTATTCCGATCATTTTACTTTCGTAGAATAGGTTTGAAGACGCAAACTTATATTTGCAAACATAATGAAAACCAAGAAAAGAATATTAGACGTGTCTTAATTTGTGTACGACACTCACTTTAGTATTATAACTTTTTACCAGCTCACTTAAATGTCACTTAAAAAAAAAATCACTTAAGTGTCAACTCTAATTTGAGTCGCAAGAAATCTCACATGACAATATTTTATTAATTTCTCAATTCTATGTGGCTTGCTAACGTACCCAATCAATATATAATCTCTAAACGACGTCGTATTACAAGTTAAAAAGTGATCACTTCAGTACTAATCGTTGTAAAAATATAACCACTCAAATGCCAATTGTTATTAAAAAGTGATCACTTTAAAGCCAAAAAACCCCTAAATAGCATTGTATAGTAAGTTAATAAGTGATTATTTCAATGCTAATCATTGTAAAAAAAAAAATCATTTCAATGCCAATCATTGTTAAAAAGTGATCACATGAAAAATTGATCACTTTAGTGCTAAAAAATGCCATACTTAGATAAAATTTTGATTATAAAGTGAGCGTTGTATACAAATTAAGGCACTTTTAGTGTTTTCTCCATTTTCTTTGTTGCTATTTTATCTCGAATAAATGGTAATTTGGTCCTCGAGACTAGTTTAAGATGCTAATGAGATACATACAAAAGTGGGATAATATAATGAGAAGTACAAGAATGACGGGGAAGAGAAAATGAAATGCTCTCCTTATTTTTCGGAAATTGGTCGTTGAATACTTTAACCACAACAACATTCTCCGGAAAAACGTGGAGTAAAAGCAACATGTTGGTGCCTGCCTTTTTTTTTTTGGTGGTAGAATGGTGCCTGCCTTCGTTGCGGCGGTTGGTTTCATTCCATCTTCTGCCACGTAATGCGGGACCTTCGTCGGTCCGCTGTGCCGATGACGTGTCGGAAACCGTTTGGTTCTAAGGTTTTTTGTAATTGATATTTTGAAGTGGGAGTGAAGGGTTGACGTACCAGTCATCGAAGGCCGGATGATAACTGGTGTTTTGTACAATGAGTCGGACGAAAAGTGACGTCGTAGAGCTGTCGATATTACATTACCACTTCTGAGTTTTAGATACAGATCTCCGATGATTGCCATGTTAATCATATGGCCGCCTTGATCTTGAGAGCACCTGTGTGAAAAAATTTATAGCATACGTCCCCCGTATAAGGATCGTAAAAATTATTAATGGTACCATACGTGCATGGTATAGAAACCAGAAACCCTGAAGGTTGTTTAGATTCCGCCTATTGGAAGTATGATTTGATATTAAAGGTGCGATCCAGGATTTGGCTCGATTGATCAAATCAACCAATGATTTAAATTGATATTATGCATCTTTCATTATTTCCTTTTTTTATCCGTACTTTGTACTATAAATACAGTAGAGAGTACAAAATTCTTCTCCGATTTCTATCGGTCTTCCAATCTCTCAGCCTTCTAATTTGTGCGATCCTCAAATTCGTGTCATGGCATCAGAGCTCCTAGTTTAAGTTATTGATTCTGGTATAGCTTCTACAAGCCCTCTATTGCCTACCATTTTTTTTTTCTCTATCCTCATTGTTGTGGAAAAACACTAATCTGCAAAATAAGGTCAGTACTTTGGTGTAGGAATCGGTTTTTGAGTAATTCAGAAAAGAGATACAATACTTTCTATCAAACTCCATAAGACATTCAAGAGGAGACACATCAATTGGCATCATGTGTCGAGCGAACATCGGAAAGCGCTTCTGAAGTGATTCCAGGCCAGGAATCTACTCGACCCGATCAACGGCAACTTATCCAGGCCCAGCCCACCCAGGGGCAACCCATTTCGGGTCGACCTACCAAGTGGTTGCCCATACAAGGTCCATTGAATCCATTTCGGTATGGGCCAAATTCATGGTACAATATCCAAGGCCCAACCATTCAGTGCTGCCAAGAACAGAACCAAGGGAGCCCACCAACGAACATTGGGGCAAGCCCAGTCCCTGGCCCAATAACACACTATGCGGGTCAAATGCTAGAAATCGAGTTGACGGGTACGAATCCCTACCCAACTGCAAAAGCCGAAATGCAATATCCAAGTCAATCATCAAAACCGAGGATCTCAAGTAGGGGTTCCGATCCTTACCCGATTCCTCAACCCGACATCTTGCCGTTTTCGTTTCCTATTGTCCATGGTCGCCTGGAGCCTTGTGATGCACTATACACATCCACCCTCGACGGACCTGAGCTTCAACTAATTACCCAGCAACTTATGAGCCCCGAAAATTACTCATGGCGGTCGAATTCTAGCAAGCCTTGGTAACGAAGGACAAAGATGTCTAGCAGGCCTTGGTAACGAAAGACAAATATGGTTTTTTTGACAGAATCGTCTTGATTCCCTCCAACAGGAGTTTGGTGCGACATTGGAAGAAATGCAATCAACTCGTTCGAACTTGGGTAGGGAATTGCATCTCTCTAGAAGTCACGACTATACTTCTCCCGACGGAGGACTCAAAGAGCATGTGGGAAAACATTAAAGAAATGGGTGGCAAATTAGATCGTGCATAAAACTTTTCTCTCATTGGGGCATTAACTGAATTGAAGTAAGGGACTATGTTTGTGACCGCTTGTTTCAACAAGCTCTCAGCGCTTTGGAACAAGGTAGAAGCCACCGAGAAAAAGCTTGTAGGGCCGGAGGTCACATTGTAGCAATACCAAAACATACGAGGGTGACTCGTTTTTTGTTGATTCTAAACGAGACTTACCTTCTGTTTCGCTCACAGATCTTAGCTATGGCATCGGTACCATTTCTTGAGTGGATCTTCCAGAGCTATATAGGAAGAGAATTAGCGGCTGGCTTCGTAGGAGTATGTCAAGATAAGATAAATAATTGTTCTCGTGGCTCAGTTGAGGCTTCAACAGAGAGGGTCAATCGGGCAAGTGAATATAGAGCCATGGAAGTCTTCCACAACACTAGGATTTTCTGGTGGGGAAGAACAAAGGACAACTAAAGGAATGGATGACAGAGATTCAAGGGCATGATCGAATGGCTCACGATCATCAATGCCAACGGTTAGATCAAACTCTCCTTATGAGGCCACGTCAACACCAATTTTTGCATGATAAAGTGGCCCATCTTCTTCCGTATCATCTCAAAGAGGAAATGGATAAAATGGCAAAGGTAAATTATATTGTGATTATTGTAATCATTCGCACCATACCATAAATACTTGCTGGAAATTGCATGGGAAGCTTGGAGAAAAAAAGGGAATAAAGAAAGGGATTCTTTGGTTTTTCCAGTCATAGGGCAACGTATAACAAAGGAAATCAAACAATTACCTATGACCAATATCAGTAACTCATGAAGGCTTTGAAACAAATGAACATTGTCGAGAAATCAGGGAGTTTTTTAGGTACTTCCTATTGTTTGATGAACTATATCGCTCATGATACATAGATAATCGATTCAGGTGCTAGTGACCACATTATTTGTGATAATTTTTTTTTTCGAGGTCCATGAAAATCTAAATTCACCTATCATTATTTGTCTCCCAAATGGGAATGTCACCTATGTTACGTATGTAGGCATAGTAAATCTCACCCCTTCCATTACACTAAAAATATGTCCTCTACGTTCCTCAATTTTAATTCAATCTCATTTTTATCTCCAAAGTTTGCAAGGACAACTCTTGCCATGTTCTTTTCAATTCCAACACTTGTTTATTTGAGGTCCTTTTGATTGAAAAACTGATGTGCTTGGATAGGGTTTGATAAAGATTATACTTCTGGATCAATCTTCCGAAAAATCATGATTTATCATTGAATAACAATTCTTTTTGTAATGCTTATTCCAATGCAAAATTATTTCTTTCTCATCAAAGATTAGACCACAGTGCTTTCTTTCCTCATTGTACAATTTGTCCCATGGCAAAACAATCACGTATTCCTTTTCCTATTAGCAATTTGTGTGCTAAATTTTTCCCCCCCTCATTCATATTAGTGTGTGGAGACCTTATCACACCCGCATCAAGATGGCTCTTGTTTCTTCCTTACCGTCGTCGATGATTTCTCTTGTGCAACATGAGTCTTTCTTTTGCAATCCAAGAGACAAGTTTCTACCCAACTACAATTTTCCTCTTCTCGTTAAATAACAGTTTTAGAACTTTTATTCAACACATTCGCACTGACAATAAAAGGGAATTCATTAATACTAAATGTGCATCTTTTTCCTCTTCCCATGGAATTGTCCATGACCGTTTGTGCACATACACTCCACAACAAAATGGAGTTGTTGAACGTAAACATTGTCACCTCTTGGAAGTTGCACACACCCTTAAGTTCAAGGCTTCCATTCTAGAAAAATTTTGGGAGATTGTATAGTCACAACAGCCGACTTGATCAGTCGCATGCCAACTCTGTTTCTTAGCAAGCGAACTCCTTTTGAATTGCTTTTTGGAAAAAAAAAATCGAGATTCATCACATAAGAGTATTTGGCTACTTATGTTATGTTACTACTCTAGGTCCTCAGGACAAAATGGGTCCTCATGCCCGTCAATGCATTTTTATGGGTTATCTGACTGCTCAAAAAGGTTATCATATCTTTGAACCATCCACAGGACATTTCTTTGTTAGCGGGGATGTTGTGTTCCATGAAGATGTATTTCGCTTTCAGGATGAAGCAATATCGGCTAAATATTCTAGATCCTCAATTAATCATGGTTGTTTTTTCATTTGAAGAGAATCTATCTCCTGATCAACTGATTTTCTCTATTGCACCTCTTGGACACCCAATATCTCCTCTAGTCATGGAGACTATAGAGGATACTTCATCATCCATAAAATATTCACCTTAGCCCATTGAAGTATCATGTGAAGAGCGCTCTGTCTCTCCTTCTAGCTATCATCTATTGGTGAAAAGCCATCTCCAACAAAAACTAATGATGAGTCTATATCCCTTACACTTGTCCAAGATATTCAACCTCATCGTTCAGGCTGCACCACTTGGCCATCCACTTGGACTGAGGATTATGTTTGCGCTACTTCCACATCATCAAGTACTTGCTACCCAATCTCTTCCTACGTTTCATTTAATGTATTGCATTAGTCATATCTCCAAGGAAGAACCATCCTCTTACAATGAGGCAATTAGTGATCCACAATGGCAAAAGGTCATGGAAGCATAATTGCATGCATTAATAGAGAACCACACTTGGGATATTGTACCCCTACCTTCATGTCATAAACCAATTGGTTGTAAATCGGTATACAAAATCAAATACAAGGCAGATGGATCCATCAAAAGCTATAAGGCTCAGTTGGTGGCCAAGGGCTTTACATAATAAGAGGGCTTCGATTACCATGAGACTTTCTCTCCAATGGCAAAAGAAGTCATTGTCAGATCTTTCTTGTCCGTTATTGCTTTTTGTGATTGGAAATTACATCAAATAGATGTTCATAATGCTTAGCGACCTATAAAATCTACATGGAGCTCTGATAGGGTTTAAGGAGATAGGGAGACTCTAAGGTATGTCATCTCCGCAAATCTATTTATAGTCTCAAACACATTCTCGATATTGTTATGCGAAGTTTACTATTGCATTCACAGCGGCTGGTTTTAAATAGTCAGACATGGTTATGCACTCTTCACATGGACAAAAGGTGCATCATCTATCTATCTAATGATTTATGTCAATGACATCCTTATTATGGGAAATGATGAATCTACAATTGAGAATCTCAAAGAATACTTGCATTCTGCATTTCATTTTAAAGATCCAAGACCTCTTAAATATTTTATTGGCATTGAGATTGCCAAATCAAACCTAAGAATATCTCTTAGCCACCGAAAATTTGTCTTGGAAATTATATTAGAAGTAGGTTTATTGGGATATAAAGCGGTAGCTATCCATATGGAGCAGAATACCAGATTAACCAGAGTCAATTATGATGCAGGAACTTCATCTCAAAGTGATGATCCATTACTCAAAGATCCATCTAGTTACCATAGACTTGTGGGGAAGTACGTCTACCTCACTATGACGAGGCCTGATATATGTTATGCAATGTAGAAACTTAGTCAATTTATGCATAAGCCAAAATAGTCCCATATGAATGCATTACTACAAGTTGTGAAGTATTTAAAGAAATGTCTAGTATTGGAATACTTCTTTCCTAAGAATGCAATACGGAGACAACGGCCTACTGTGACACGGACTATGCTACCTATCTTATGACTAGAAGAAGCATTATTGGGTTTGGCATTAAATTTGGAGAATCACTACTCTCATAGGCCTACTTTTGGACTTGGCATAAAAGTTAAGGGACCCACTGCGCTATTTTGAGATAATGATGCAACACTCGAGCTTGCCGTGAATCCTATAGTTGGTGAAATGACAAAGCATATAAAAGTTGATTATCACTTCACTCGAGACAAGATTCAATAAAGGACTATCAAAACAAAAGGAATCGCAACCATAGAATAACCTGCGAATATTTTCATCAAGTCTTTATGTCAGAGACAACACAAATATCTCTTAAATAAGCTAAGAAGCCACCCGCTTGAGGGGGAGTATTAGTGATATGATTTGATATTAAAGATACAATCCTGGATTTGGCTCGATTGATCAAATCAATCAATGATTTATATTGATTGTGTATCTTTCATTATTTCCTCTTATTATCCATACTTTGTACTATAATTACAAGTAAAAGAATGTATCGAGATCAAGTAGTAGAGAATTCAAAATTCTTCTCCTATTTCTATCAGTCTTCCAATTCGTGTGATCCTCAAATTCGTGTCACCTCCTCCACTTGATTTCATAAACTCGACTTCCTAGGTGATGATATTTGAGTTTAGGCATATGTGTTGAAGGTTCACAAACTCTAGACGTATAGTTCACGTTGGTGACAATCAATCGCAATATGACAAGAGTCAAGGTTCTCTTTCTCGTGCCGACCTAAAAAAAAAAGGTTCTCTTTCTCGTGCGAAGTGCCAAAGAAAAGAGCGGAATAAAGGGTCATCATTTTGGATCGTTGGGTGAGGAATATCGTCCCGCACCCGTATTCCTATCCAATGTTTTGCCATCTCCCACCTATTCATCTGTCGGATTCGTGTCGCACATTCTAAGCAGGGGATATAGGTGTGCATCTTCTACGGACATGAATCCTGGACATATCGCAAGGAATAGGTTTTCCCATTAGACGTTCTCCCAAACTCGTTTCCCTCGTCAAAGCGTCGAGTTACAACTGTTTAATTTGCCTCAAGATTGGTTTAATAGTTAAGAAACGGACATCGAATCAGAAGATGCATTAACAAGCGCAAGACCCCTATCGCATCGCTCATGCTATGAGCCTATAACAACGTCGTTAGTCGGGTTTTGGCTCGTGTATTACGTGATATGTTGAAAGAGAGAGATCCCTTTATTCTCTTACTATCATCTTTGCTAATGGAGGTCCCCAGAAGCATCTGATCTTGATTTCCTCTGCTGTCAAGATGCCATTTCCACGGACATGATCAAAACGAAAACTAAAGTCCGCATCTCAAACTAGTGCTGCACCGGAACTTTTCAATAAAGATAGGCATAAGATCCTCTCACGCTTCCTGTTCATGTAATTTTGTGTATTAGATGAATCTCATTCCATCACTTTCACAATCTAACGAAAAAGTAACTTAATTAGCTGCGAATCTTTTGTGTTTTTTCCCCTTAAATAAGTCATAGCTTCCTTCAACATTTTCAACAAGGAACGGTTGTGAAGAAACGTCTAAAACAAAGTCCTTCCCTCTTCAAGCACATCACTCAAGAAGCAATAATGGCGAGGTACGTCGATTCTGGCTATGGGACGCCGTACGGACGCACGGCCACTCCGCCGACGTACGACAGCTATGACAGGGGCTACGGCTCTTACTCTGCCAAAGGAGGAGTTGTCGGCGACACTTGGCGGGTTCCGCAAGGCCCGGTCGTTGACGCCAATAATTACAGGCGCGATGAAATTGATGGGTATGTCAGAAAGCCATACTCGAGTCCGGCAGCCACCCGCGGATACGGCTCTTCGGGGCAGTTGTACCAGCCTAGCGAGTATGGCGACTACAGCGGCAATAAGGATTGGAGGAAGTCGGGCGGCGAGAATTACCGGGGCGAGAAGGACGAGGTCCATTACAAGAAAGAGATCGCCATGGTGGTCCCCGCCGTCGTTGATGCTTACGTCGCGCCAAGGCCCAGTCATGGGACCGGATCGCCATCTACGCCAACAGCCATCGGCACGGCAATCGAGCTCTTGAAGGACCAGGCGGGGTATTCCTCGGCCTCGGGCAGTTACCCTCATCAGCACCAGCCGGAAGCAAGGTACGCCGAGTCGGTCTCCGCGGTGCATTATTACCCGGAGATAATTCCTCACACCATGGATCCGACAAAGAGATATGGAAACATCAATTTGGGGTCTCGGAGGCCTACCGCAAGCGAAATTGGGAGGACTTACTACTGATTTCCATCATCGGAAATCAGAGTCTATAAGACATGTCTGCTGATGTGCCTAAGCTAATGCAATTTCATCATGTTATATGTTGGATTCGCTTGTTTGGAATTGAGGTCAAGTATGAATAATTATACATAGCATGTAATGATGATCGTTTCGGCATCGACGTATATGTTGTATGGCATATTGAAGGATTGTTATATGAGATAAATAATCCCCGTTCTCTCATTCAAGTTAGTAAGGAGGTCTCATTCAAGTTAGTAAGGAGTTATTGTCTTTGTTTCTGTTTCTTAATCCATAGCAGAAAAAGGATTGATTGCATTTTGCGCGATGAAGTGGACTTCCGAGTAAGTCGTTATCTGCTCGCCACAGATAACAGATGCATCCATTCCAGGCGAGTTTCTACAACACTGCTCTGGAATCAACGCCTTCAGCATGCAGAGTTATCCATTGAAATCCAACATACCAATCTCCAGGAACGCTATCGACTGAGAATAGCAATGCCGAACCTCAGAAGCGAATGCACACTAAAAGAACAGACTAGCTCGAGATTCAATAGGCCACTTGCATATAGCACGTATGGGAGAGACCAGTGATGTAAACCGGCATTCGACCGTGTCCAAAGTTGCAGTCCATTCAAGATAGTCATCCAGGAAATTAGAGCAAACTCAGGCACGTTTGGAGAGAACCGAATTAACCTATGCCGGTCAACTTTGTCGCTGCAGTTCTTTACAAGATTCCAAGAATCCAGGTTTCAAGACGGTGCAAATAATTCTGTCATCGGTTGGCGGCATTTGGTGCCATGGTATCACATGAGGCAGCTTGAATACCCACCAACTCATGTGATCTTGCATTAGGCCCAGACAAATCGTTACCCTGCAAATTTCCAGCTTCGAGAGGCAGGACAGAATCATTGAGAAGTTGCCTGGTGTAAGCAGCCAATGGCAAGGAATTTAGACATCCTTCTATTAGTTCCTCTTCTAAGGTCACACAAAATCTGGTTTTCCCTCTCCTCACTAAAGCCCTTCAACAATAACTGGTTCCTGATATCTGTCCTCACATCCCTTCATGAACACAACTTTTGGCGGAGGACCAAACAATTTGAGATCATTAAGCGAGACAATTTGTTGAAACAGGACCAAACCTTGCCGCACAAGGAAATTAAAAGAAGAGCCAACGCATAGTATGCCATACCTTTCCGGAACCAAAAGAGAAACTTTTCCTGATTCGCTGGTCCTGAAATAGATGAAACCTCCCTTGTTCATCCGAGGTCATCATTTGTTAGTACTTCAAGGTTGGCCTGGATTGTTCACCAAGCTGTACTTCGTGTGCAAGCTCTCCAATGCTCCTATTTCCGAGCTTCTTTGCTCGAGCTTGTATCATCGCATATCTTCCTCAAAAGAAATCTCCTTCATCCTTCGATTTAACTAGCAAACAATTAGGTCATTGAAAAGGAAATGCCTTCTCTTTCTTTCGCTCCTTTCTCATAATCCAAGACCATAGATGGCGGTACCTGGTTCACAGTAACCATACCCATTAAGTACCAGATTGGCAACAACACCATCATAAGCAATAGCAAAGCCATTTCTTTACCAGGTGAGATCGACCGTTTAAAATAAGATTTCTCAGGAAGACAAGTTCCACCCAAACACTAATTATGGATCGATCAATATCGTAGTACTTCACTAATTTTGATGCAAAAATCATAATCAACAGAGGATTGTGCTCATTTATGGTAATCAACATGACTGAACACTACAAAATTTACTTCTTTAATACAAAATGAATGATTTTCTCACACTTGAAGCAAAGATGAATAAGAATACCCAACATAGACATCCGGTGACCAGGCAAAAACGGAGATTATGAACTTGACACAGTAAGCTGTAAACAGAACATATGCATCAATCTACCTGGCAAACCACTTCAAGCAACAACAAAAAGGAGCTTAATTAGGAGAATACGAACCAGTCATGTTTGTAAAAAGAGGCACCAAACGCAAGGGTATGATAGGTATTATTATGCCTGATGGTGTCTGGAAAATTATTAGAATACGGTACACATGAAGAAGGTGAGGACATGAGGGAAGTAAGCACGCACGTAAGAAGTACACTTCGTCTACAGTGGAGTTATCACAACCGTCACAAGGGTATCTAACTCTCGGCTCTGACTTTACAAGGCCGAACACACGAGGCCGAGCACACGGCCACTGTCACTAAATATTCAAGCAGCATATTCTGAAGATGAAAGAGTCAAAACGAATGAAGCATCCAGGCAGAACTAGATCAATGCAGATTCGACATCACACTTACAAGCACCAGATCATGCAATATGATTTGGATAAAATGAGAATCACAAGCTGGGATTCTGCAAACAGATGGAGATCAAGCTTCCGAAGTTCAATTATCCTAACTGCAGGAACTATGCATGTGGTGAATCCATAGGAGGCCAAACCTGTGTTTGCTGACTCTGCCGCTCAAGTCTTCCCACAGATCATCAGTAGGTCACCGCCACCGGCCTTTACCACCCATCGCACTTCCACGCATTACGCTCTCTCACTCTTCACTTTGCCCCTACTGAACCTATGTTCCTCTGGGGCTACACGTGTTGCAAGCGCAACCATCATTGCTTCAATGCGTATCGAGGGACCCCTCGACCAAGTTCTGAGATGGTCAATGCCTCCTTCGGGATACAGATTTTCATGGCCACTGCGACTTCTGTGATGATACCGATCATTATGCAGGGTCATTTGTCTGTGTAGTACCCAACTACGGTCATGGCCTGATATCAGCTGCGCTTCGCTATCTCCGCCAGAAACCATTGAGCATAAGCGTTACAGTCATTCGCTAATTCTTTCACATGATCTGGTTGGAATCGGGAAGACAGAACGAATGAACATATAGTTGCCGAAGCATCCTGTTTATTACTGCAGGGAATGTGATTTCATCACCCAAATTGGTTGCTTCACCTCTGATGCACGCGCATTGCAATGCCTTGGATCCCACTTTATTTGTCAATATCAAAATGCATGGAGTTTCCTTCCATTTCACTTATTTTAATGACTGTGTATTGCTATCTGCACTATCAGGTGTTTACCTTCCCCAATAGCTCGGCATGAGGCTATGTGAAAGCCGAGGGTCGGGTTTCAAATCTGTATCTTGAAAGAATAGACCAGGAGTTCAAGACCCTACAAGTATGGGAAGAGGAAGATGAACATGCTCGGTACGTCGAATCTAGCATAGAGAGCTACTCGTCAGTGTGCTTGTCGAGCACGGTTGGATCAAAGGTACTAGCCAAGATAACTCCAATGTTGTAGCGCATGGAAGTAGTCATAGAGTGCTGCCAATAGGTGTTCATGGCAACCGATACAAACATGGTTACCACGAGGACTTCCAGTTGTCTCGCAAGTGCATGGCGAACGCAAGTCACGAAGCTGCGATGTTCGAGCTAGAGCCAGAGAATAGAAGGCGTCGATCAGGGATCGAATATATTCTACAAGCATAGGTCTGACTGGACATATAGCTTTTCCTAACCAGATCCACGAAATACTACTAAGAATGCCAATGAAAGAAAGGACGCCCATAACCAGATTGAATCGCTTGCAAATCAATTTCAGTATGAGTTTGCGTTCGCCTGAGTCCCTTGGTCTCATTTTCTCAAGCATCACGTGCTGAGAAATTAAGTAAAAAGAACGGTCTACTTATGTGGCGTTTGTGATAAATCATAAGCTGAAATAAAGGAAAACTTTAAATTTAAAACTAATGGTAGATGAAGTAAAAAGTGCAAAAAGAGTGGAGTTGGTGGAATTCGAAAGCTCATGCATGTTTTGTGTGCTGTCTCTCTTGGTTTGAAAACCCTACATTCATAATTTCATTTATAGATAGATAATGTCTGTTGTTGCTACCGTACCACCAAGAATTTGTCCAATCAATCCTAAAATTGTTGTGGATATACCAATTTGATTCTTAACTTTCCAATTTTGCCTAAACTTTTATTCGAGATTTCAATGTAATCCTTCATACAAATTTTCATTGGAAATTATTGATGTAGGATAACTTGCGATGACTAAAACCCACGTCAGTAATTTTTAGTAAATTGACTGGAAGGAATATATTAAAATTCCACTAATATTTAACAACTAAATTGACAAAATGGAAAATTTAGGATGAATTGGGTGGAGGAGTAACTGGAATTGGAAGGAGTTGTAATTCTTTAAAGAGAGCAATTTTGAAAAAGGAAAACACGTTTCAATAACAATAATGATGACGACAGTCATGATAAAGTAACTAAGGATTATCTTCACCATCAAAAGAAGAGAGAGATGCATCGTTAATTGTTGGATCATGAATAAATTCCTTTTATCGGATAAATCCCGCCTCCATTGATAACCGGATTCAAGACTATGGGAACATCGGTACACATGTTACTCATCATCATAATCTTCAGTCGTATGGTGGGTGAAATGGTTTGGGAATGTTCTAACATAGAGAGGACACAAAATCAAAAGGTTTATACTTCACGTTATCTTGAAAGAAGTCAAGGTCCTAATAAATCTAGCATTTCTCTTGGGGGCCGCCCTCTTCGATATCTAGGATTTGTAATTGTCTCCTTCTGGTGTAGGGGGAACGCAGAGGGGGCTGGTACGGGCTATGGCTACCCTCAGCAACCCTGATATGTCCTTATCCTTGAGGTGACGTATGGGCAACGGTCGAAAGCACTTTTGGCAGTGGTAAATAATGACAATGAGAGTAGAGTTGGCCGCTCCTCTATCAATTCTAGCGGACATGTGAAAAGTCAGCTCTCTCTTTAGGTCATTATGATTGAGAAGTTATCCATTTAGTACTAAACCTATTGTATGAATATTAATTCAATGCTAAACTTTTTAAATTTATCGATTTAGTCCTAAAATTTTGTGCGAAATTCTAAATTGGTCATTCTGGTTAATTTTTACTGAAAAGCTAATGTGGCGATATGCCACAAGAAACTGTTGGCATGACTAAACTATTATGTTAGTTATTTCCGACAAAAATGGAACAACAAGATTGCGTTGGAATTTTGCGCAAATATTTAGAGTTAATTGGTAAAATTATAAAGTGAATTATTCCGTATAATATGTTTTGATTGGGTATTTCCTACTTTATAAATGTTAAGATATTTTGCAGCTTCTATTGCGTAATGCTAGTTGGAATTGGCTATTAAAGTGTCTGTTTTAAATTTACATCCAACTTCAGGGTTTGCTTCTTCTTCCTCTTCTTGTTCTTTTGCTTTAAAACTTTAGGTTTAAAATGAAAACGAAACTTTCAAAAGACAATAAAAGTTTAGCTTTCTTAGGTTGCATCAATTTCTAATTATGCAATTTGGACCGGTTCTTATTGCATGATTGTAGTAGTAGTAATAATTATAATTATCCAGGGATAATTGTATAAGTTAATAATTTTAATTTATATCTCATAAATTTCAATTTTAAAATTATTTTTTTATTTTACAATAAATCTTCATAAAAGAAATTCGAAACTTGCAATATTTTTTTCTTTCTACATTTATCTGCAAACGATATTTTTGTATTGTGTAGTTTTATCCATACATCATTAAGTGATTAAAAACTTTCTCATAATAAGGCTGCTTCTCTAAATATTGCATATGTCCATTTTTACATGCACATAATAATAATAATAATAATAATAATAATAATAATAATAATAATAATAATAATAATAATAATAATAATAATAATAATAATAATAATAATAATAATAATAATAATAATAATCGACCAATTCTTTATATCATTCTAATATTAATAGTAGTAGTGATGAAGATTTCTTATTAATAAATTCACCAGTTTTGCTTATCATTTCAATAACATGAAAAAGATCTGTTAATTTTATATAATTATTGTGTCAGATTTAGAAATCCAAGAGATATAGTTTTTATATTTTCAAAATGTCATTAAATATTGGATTTTTCATTTGGAAAAATTCCAAATAAGAGTCTCAAATACCCTCGTTTTCTTAAATAAGGGTTTGAAGTGGACATTATTTCAAATAAGAGCCTGAAGTGTCCTTATTTTTCTAAATAAGGGTTTGAGTGAATATTATTTCAAATAAAAGCATAAAGTAATCATATCAGTTTCTAAAAAGAGTCTGAACTCATCGGCTATGAACAATAATTTTGCCCTTTTGAATTTTGAATTTTTCTTTCTTTATTTCTTTTTCTTTTCTTTTCATAAAAAACTAAAAAGAAAAAAAAAGAAAAATAGCGGAGGAAGCCCGGGGGCTCCCTCCTACCCGTGGCGATGGGGCGGCGACGATATATGGTGTGGTCACTGGAGCCTAAGCAAGGGCCGACGACCCTCCCCACAATTCTTGATAATAAGCATTGACATTGAAAAATAGAAATTGCTACCGAGCTTCATTCGACGTAGCCATTGAAACTCAAGTTAAATCCCCCAAGCAACAATCCCATCCTCCGCCCACACATAGATCAAATGAAAATTGAGAATACAAGGAACTCACCCGTGCCTCTGTTGTCGATGATGACGAACTTGAAACTCGGGTATTCAGCAGTCTGTTGATTAGGCAAAGCCCGACAAAAATATCAAACAATCGGGAAAAGAACAAGAGAGAGAGAGAGAGAGAGAGAGAGAGAGAGAGAGAGAAGAGAAGACAACAGTATCGGAGCTCCGAGCTGAAACGACATTGGTCATCCTCGTCTCTTACGACTCGTGAACGGTGATGCATCAGAGGGCAATCGGCCGAAATATCGAAATCTCGAGGACAACAAAACCCCACTCACCATGATTGGTCCTCCGTTGGCGACGGCGTGACATTGCGAAGGGATGAGCAGTGGAATGAAGGGCGAGCGAGATAGAGTGGGAGAGAAGATGGCAGCGGTCACCCGGGCGGTGGCGACCTCGTCGGCCATCGTCGCCTCCCACCAGCAATGGGCGGGGGCCATTGGTAGGAGGGCTTCCCTCCCGCCTATATTTCCCCCTTTTCTTAATTTTTTTAAATTGTTAATTTTTTTAAAAAAATTAATGTAATTCAATTTAAATTTAAATTGTGTTTTGACAAAAATATCCCTCGTTGGGTCAGAATATTTTGCTAACCAGTAAGCCGATAAGGCCAGACCCTTATTTAAAACAACCATAACTAGTTCATGCCATTCTTTGGGATTAATATTGTCACTTTAAGTTTTTATTTGAAACAATGTCAACTTCATGCCCTTATTTAAGAAAATGGGAGCACTTTATGACATTATTTGAAATTTTCCCTTTTCATTTTGTGAGGATTCCACAAAGAATGTTGAATTTAGTGACCTTACGTCAAAGAAATAAAATGCAGGTCAGCCTTTTCTTAATATCCAAAATGGATTCTAAAGTATATGTGTCGGCTCAACATCACTCGTATTTATTCTCTAAATCTTCCTATGCATTTTATTTCATTGAAAATTTCATCATAAAGAATAATATTTTCCACAAAAATCATTTTTTATTTGTTTAATGGTTTAGGGAAAGTGATTTCCTTCTCATTAGAATATGAAGCCTTTTCACAAATCTAAACTTGTTGTCAGCCTATTAAAAATGTTTCTTATAAATCGATCATTTATCAGTCGTCCAAAAATCAAATAGTCGGAAAACAAATTTTCATAAAAACATTATTCCTTCAAAGAAACGAACCCTTCTTTTCCACACCAGCTCCTACTGCATCCATTCAAAACACTGATCCATGTGAAGAGCCC
The DNA here is from genome assembly GCA_014182365.1 of Eucalyptus tenuipes. Lineage (NCBI taxonomy): Eukaryota > Viridiplantae > Streptophyta > Magnoliopsida > Myrtales > Myrtaceae > Eucalyptus > Eucalyptus tenuipes. The sequence goes on along the minus strand of CM024538.1, from coordinate 20,023,940 downwards.
CCTCTTAGCCACCCTTGTAATCTGTCCTAACCTACGCAAATGAAGGTGACGATAAGAGATCTATGTTAGAAAAAGCACCGCCTCTCTCTCTCTGAAGTTCTCCAGACCTCTCTAAAGTTCTCCAGACCTCTCTCTCTTTACTCCTCCAGATTTCTCTCTCTCTTCAGACAATTCCAAGCCAATTTCCTTGTCCAAAGAGAAGCCGCAATTGTTGACAAATGGGTCAACAAGTTGTAATAAAATAATAGGAAGAAGAGATATTTGGTGTGGGAAGTCGGTGGCTGTGCCGACTTTACACCCTATAAATAGGGGATCTTGCCTCTTGTGTGTGTGTAAAGGGTGTTGTGTAAAGTGTAGTGAGATGTATAGTGGTAGAGAGTGTTGTGTGTGAAGTGTGTGGAGTGCGTGCGTGAGGTGTGTGGGTGTGTGTGTAGGGATCTTGAGAGTGTGTTGAGTAGAGTGTGCTATGTATGCATGTGAGTGTGAGAGGAGTTGTGTAGAATTGTAAGAGTGTTGTGTGTGGTGTAAGGAAATATTGTAATAGTTAAATTCATATTTTGTGAATTATATTTATATAACTTTCCGCAAGTTTCAACAAGTGGTATTAGAGCAGGTTGTCAGAGACCATGCGAAGACAATGGTCGGGGACCATTGTAAGTGAGCAGGCGGAGTGCACAATCTAGGATTGTGAAGTCGGTTGGTCTTAGACCAGGCTTACTTGGTATAGTGCAGGGCATTATACTCAAGTCACGATGGCGGATTTCTTGAGTTCGGTGAACGGCATGGAGAAGCTCAACAACTTCAATTATAATAATTGGAGTACCCGCATGTGGTATTATTTGCTTGGACAAGATTGATGGGATATTGTTGGCGGCAACAACACCACCCCACCCACAAATGATAGTGATTTAAGAAAGTGGAACGTCAAATCAGGTAAGGCTCTTTATGTTTTTGCGTGACTGTTGAAGATGAATTATTGCAACACATAAAGAGTGCGAAGACCCCAAAGGAGGCCTGGGATAATTTGGCGACGCTGTTTGCGAGGACAAACGATACCAAGTTACAATGCCTGGAGAACGAGCTCCTTTCAATCTCACAACAAAGTATGACGGTAAGTCAATACTTTTCTAAAGTTAAATTTATTTGTGAAGAAATTTCAAAATTAGATCCTCAGAATGCCATCTCCGAGACAAGAATGATAAGAATAATAATTCACGGAATAAGGCCGGAGTATAACGGTATTGTTACGGCCACTTGTGGATGGGCAAATGAGCCAACTCTAACAGAGTTGGAAAATATATTGGCCAATCAAGAGGCTTTAGATAAACAAATCCCTAAGGTCACAATTAAAGAGGATGAAAGTGCCCTCTTCAGTAATAAAAGAGGGTTCAAGGGACAAAATAGAAAAAGAGCAAGTGCAAGAGATGGCAAACCATGGAAAAGTCATGAAGATTGGCAGAGGCAACCAGACGAGAAGGGTTCTCAGCCAGGGGGAGCTCGTCAAGATTGCGAGGACGATGACGATGACGATGAAGACAAGAGCAACAAAAGTCGTAGCAAATGGTGCTACGTTTGTGGCAAGGTAGGACATATTGCCATATTCTTTTGGTACAGGCGGGAAGAAGGAAATGTCGTCACTTTGTGCAAGAAGGAGATTGAAAGCGAAGAAGAATGGGACTTTCAAGCGCCTGTTGCAGTGAAGGAGCGAGAAAAGCTTGCAACCTCTTGTATAATTGAGTTGGATAATTCGACAGGTTCTATCACGATCTCGAATAAGAGCAAGTCAAGGAAGAACTCGAAGAAGCGACTAACAACGCCAACAAGCAATCGTGAAAAGAAACTGCAAGAGATGCGGGAGATGATAAAGAAATTGAAAGTTGAGAAGGCAAAGATGGAGAATATGTTGAGAAAGAGGGATGAGATGCTAAGACAGAAGGATCGAGAGCTTAAGGCAAAAGAAAGGGAGATAGAGAAGTTTCGATGTGAGTTTAAGAAGTTGCAAAAGTTTCAAGACCTCAAGCCCACTATGATGTTCCCTATTGGTCATACTGAGAGAGATATCAAACACATGAAGGAGAAAAAGAAAGTTTTCTTTGAGAAAAAGGGTCATCTACACCCTACATCCCGTGGTGTAAGGATCGGTGGAATAAGATCAAGGGGAAGAAATTCTATGAGGAAAAGGATCAAGAGGTCTACATTGAAGTGCTTCGGATGGGATTGAATCGGTTGAAGCATGAAATGAAAGTCACGAATGAGAGGGTTGATCGAATGAGTTCCAATCTAAAAATTCTTAGAGGAGATATGCTGAATACAGAGACCAAATTGAGTGAAAAGAAGGAAAAGGAGACTAAAGCACAAGTCGAATTGACACCGCAGAAACCCAAGCTTCAAAAAAGTCCAATGGAAAGTCGTAGCAGGAGAAGCAATTGAAGATGGAGCCATAGAGCCATCCACATATGAGGAAGCTTCACAATATGTTGAATGGAGGAAGACAGTTGAAGAGTCCAAAAGCAAAATCGACACATGGCTATGATATCTAAATTGAGAGAGAGTAGTCGGTGAGGGGGAGTGTTAGAAAAAGCACCGCCTCTCTCTCTTTGGAGTTCTCCGGAGCTCTCTCTCTTTACTCCTCCATATTTCTCTCTCTCTTCAGACAATTCCAAGCCAATTTCACTGTCCAAAGAGAAGCCGCAATTGTTGACAAATGGGTCAACAAGTTGTAATAAAATAATAGGAAAAAGATATATTTGGTGTGGGAAGTCGGTGGTTGTGCCAACTTTACACCCTATAAATAGGGGATCTTGCCTCTTGTGTGCCTGTAAAGGGTGCTGTGTAAAGTGCAGTGAGATGTAGAGTGGTAGAGAGTGCTGTGTGTGAAGTGTGTGTTTAGGGGTCTTGAGAGTGTGTTGAGTAGAGTGTGTTATGTATGCATGTGAGTGTGAGGGGAGTTGTGTAGAATTGTAAGAGTGTTTTATGTGGTGTAAGGAAATATTGCAGTAGTTAAATTCAAATTTTGTGAATTATATTTATATAACTTTCCGCAAGTTTCAAAAATCTACCCTGAATACCGAATCGGTTAATGGTTTAGATTTGTTGAGACATTCGAGCTGGACACGGAGGATTCCCGTCCTCTGCCATTAACCTCCCAAGACTCATGAAGAACACTATATAAAGGGCAGCTCCTCATGTTTACCAACCCATCCACAAACCAACTCTTCAATCCCTCATTTCTCAAACTCCACCTTTGATCTCTCAGCAACAGTGCAGAAGCCAACATGGATCCAAGCGAGACCCAATCGATCACGACGCCTGCTGAGGATGAGGAGCTCGTGGCTGCCTTCGAGACTTGCATCCTCACGTCCGTCCCCATGGTGTTCACGTCCGCCATCGAGCTTGGGATCATCGACTTGCTAGCCCGGGAAGGCGGGGCCTCTGCCCGGCTCTCGCCGTCCCAGATCGCGGCCCGCCTCAGGATCGCCAACCCAGACGCCCCACGCACCATCAACCGCATGCTGCGGCTCCTGGCGAGCTTCTCCTACTTGTCGTGCACTCTTCATGGCGATCAGAGTCTGTACGGCCTCGGGCCAAGGAGCAAGTACTTTGTGAGCAGCGAAGCCGGTTCTTTCACGCCATTGCTGCGATTCCTCCAACATAAGACCGTCATCAACAGCTGGTTTGTGTTCATTCTTTCTTTCCGTCAAAGTTTTCAACTCGCTATAACTACGCACGTATCACAAATTAAAAAACCACACTGATTACGTAACGCGAAGTTTTCTTCGCTTCTTCATGATGAACTAAACGTGTTTAATTATCTACGAGAAAAGAGGACGGCAAAAGATACTTGCTGATTCCTCCATGAGCCTAAAATGCTTTGTTGGCGAAAGAGATGGCACAAAAAGATCATCAATCACGAATCATTCGGCGCCTTAAGCGTCACAACCATGCTTCTTCATCTCGGTTCACTTATCAGACAGTAGCTGCACCTCGACCATACTCATTTACAGTCCACAAAATCTATCCTTTTAAAACAACCTCGCTTGCCAACTACATTTTTACACTTACATCATTGTGCAGGTATGGGTTGCAGGAAGCAGTTAAAAATGGAGGAAGCCCCTTCCAGAATGCAAATGGGATAAATATCTTCGAATACGTCGGGAAGGACCCGGCGCTCAATACGGTCTTCAACAACGGGATGAAATCCCCGACCCCGCTTTACATGAACAAGATCCTCGAGTCGTACCGTGGGTTTGAGGGAGCAAAGACGATTGCCGACGTAGGTGGCGGCGTCGGCCAGACCCTTCGGCTCATATTGGACAAGTTCCCAAATCTCAGGGGCATACTCTATGATCTACCTCATGTGGTCAAAGATGCACCTGCCCATCCTCGTAAAATCACTCTCTACACACATTTTTATTTTCGACTAAAGAGTGAAAAAAATACTGATATTTGACGTTCTCCTTAAAAAAGCATACATATATGTATGTATGTATGTATGTATGTATGTATGTATTTATAATGCAATTTTTTTCTTGAACAGGTATGGAGCGTGTCGGAGGAGACATGTTAAAGTCTGCTCCGAAAGCAGATATACTCTTCATGAAGGTTATGTTCAAATCTTCCCACACTTGAAGTTTAATCATCCTATCTTTTAGCTTAGCCCTTCGGGGAATGATTGAGAAGATGTCAAGGTCATATTTTCTTCATGCAAGTTTAGTGAAATTTCAAAAACACAACTTAAATGTTAGAGAAATCTCACCTGCACGTCTTAGTATCTTGCTTAGGGTTTGGGTGATTTGATTGGGTTTTGAGGATTTTAGGTGGGTGCGAGAATTTTAGGATTTGGATATGAACAATTTTTAAAGGGGTAAGTGCATTGGACAGTGTAAAGTTATCTTCAAAGGTAAAATTCATGCCCGGATTGGATATTTTGAAAAATAGAAGTACGTGCATGCTCATTAGATGAAAAGTTTTATATGTTTTTGTTTTTTTTCCCTTTAAATGCCCCTAATACAAAAATCTCAGATTTCTTGTCAGGATCGGACGGTGATGATTATGTCGTCGTTTACAATGCATTTATCCATTTCGTTTTGTGAGGTCAATAGTGCATTTTATATAACACTATGTTTAGGCTGTTATATTTTTGTTCTTGCGCAGTGGAATTTCCATGGTCTACCAGACGATTTCTGCAAAATATTACTCCAGAACTGTTACGAGGCGCTGCCACCAAATGGCAAGGTGGTCATCGTGGACCCGATCCTTCCCGAATACCCCGAGACCGACATAGTGTCGAGGAACTCGTTCACCTCCGACATGATCATGCTATACGCGAGCCCTGGAGGACTTGACCGGACGAGGAAAGAGCTGGAGGTGCTCGTGCTTTCGGCCGGATTTGACAAGCCAAGGATCGCATGTCGAGCTTACAACGTGTGGGTGATGGAGTTGCACAAAAAGAAGTGATCTCTCTCGAGTCGCTCATGGCGGTCGTTCCCTAATTCTAGGATTTCTCGTGTGTGGAAAAAGGAAAGAATAAAAAAGGAGTAACCCGTAAGATAAAAGCCATCTTCTCATGAAGAAGAATGTAGCACCATCCTTCAGATTCAATAAAAGAGAGCGTGATGGTTCACGTCTCCACGAGGCGGTTCCTCATTTCCTTCTCATTTTCATCTATTGATTGGGGCATCATAACACGATACAACGACGATAAAAGACTACAAGCGAAATTTGAACAGCAAATGATGCATCGTGTGACAGCCCAAGCGACGGTGCGTGGGGAGTGGGGATGGCAGTGCGTCTGCGCCTTGGTCCCCGGAAGTGCGTAGGGAAGGGGAAGGGATCCCTCTCTATTTCCACATCGCTTAGGGGGGAGTCTTGAGTTAGTTTATAAAGGCTTGAGTCCCTCTAATCTGTGTAACACGTTTTAAGTCTGTGAGGACTCAGTATCCAAAGCGGGCAATATTACACAGTGGGTGGAGCCCGGGTTGTTACAAAGTGTGACAGCCCAAGCAACGGTGTGCGGGGAGGAGGCGATGCCTCGCTGTGTCCCTAAGGGGTGGAGAGCTTGACAGCCCAAGGGAGGCGGCGAGGGCTTGGGCCCTCGCCCAGATCCCCGCGAAGGGAAGGGGAGGGTGGAGAGTGTGACAGCCCAAGCGACGATGCGCGGGGAGGAGGCGATGCCTCGCTGTGTCCCTAAGGGGCGTGGAGGTGGTGAGGGCTCGCTTTAACTAGAATAAAAAACTGAAGGCAACTTTCTGTGCTTTTAGTATTTTCATTCCTGATGAAATCGTGCAGGTTTGGAATACCTATGAAGTACAAGCACACATAGTGAGCATATGAAGAGAATTTTACTTCCATGAACGAAATGTTTTGGAGCATACAGTAAAGGAAAGCTAAAAAAAATTTCTTGTTCCAAATGAAAGCATGCAGGTTTGGAATACAAATAGAATACAAGCATATTGTCACCGTCTAAAGAGAATTGCACTTGCACTATCAAAACATGTTTTGGACAACACAGAAAATGAAAGCCGAAAATGTTTTCTCATACCAAACAGGCCCTCAACGATCTTATAATGGTAGCTTCTCCAGCTAAAAGAGTGATGATTAGTAGGCATCTTCCCTGGTTTATTCCAGTGCTACTGGGGTATCGGTTGTGTTTATCAGCATGCTATAAATTTCTTCTTGCTGTGGCAAATAGCTCGCAAGTCACGTGGAAAATGCATATTCAACTTTACATCTTTCTTCAATTGATTATTTGAACTATTCCCACCTCTCCCCGCAATGCAAATTTTCACGTAAGCCTTCTTTATATTTATAAAAAGTGCAACTTTTTTTATTTTCCTATGTCCAGGTGGGCACGAACTTAGCAAAACAACTGGGAATGCTGGTGGAAGAGTTGCTTGCGGTGAGCAATTTTGCTTTAACTTAAGATCCATATTATATGACATTTAGTATGCTGCTTTTAGTTGGCCCCAGGTTTAGCAGCTCACTTGTTGGTGGGCAGAGGGAGGTCAGCTGATAGACGTCACTTGCCTCTATGTTGATCTTTTACAGCTCTTTTCTTTTCCATTGCTCGTTTAATTGCTGAGAGAGGTCGGTGCAGTACAGTAGGCATCTGCATATCAAGTCTATTTGATCTTTTCGTGAATTATACATTCCCACATCATCTTCAACATGTTCATCATACAGTGCACGCGCAAGCTCAGACAGCCGTGGGATTTTTATTTTTATTTTTTCCTCCACTTCTCATGGTCTGTTTGCTTCTCGCTCTTCATTATGGCAGGAGTTATTGGTCTTCAGGGATGAACTGCATCCTTCAACTACGGTCACTACAGTTGTGCACACATGTACCCCTACCTTCACATAGTAAACCAATTGGTTGTAAATGGGTGTACAAAATCAAATACAAGGCAGATGGATCCATTGAAAGCTATAAAGCTCGGTTGGTGGCCAAGGGCTTTGCATAATGAGAGGGCTTCGATTACCATGAGACTCTCTCCAATGGCAAAAGAAGTAACTATCTAATCTTTCTTGTCTGTTGCTGCTTTTTGTGATTGGAAATCACATCAAACAGATGTTCATAATGCTTGGCGATGTAGAAAATCTCCATGGATCTTTGACAGGGTTTAAGGAGACAGGGAGAGAGTCTTAAGGTATATCGTCTCCACAAATCCATTTATAGTCTCAAAAATGTTATAGATAGTGTTATGTGAAGTTTACCATTGCACTCACAGTGGCTGCTTTTAAACAGTCCAGACATGATTATGCACTCTTCACATGGACAAAATGTGCATCATCTATCTATTTAATGATATATGTCGATGACATACTTATTATGGGAAATTATGAATCTACGATTAGGAATCTCAAAGAATACTTGCATTCTGCATTTCATATTAAAGATTCAAGACCTCATAAATATTTTCTTGACATTGAGATTGCCTTATCAAAGCTAAGAATATCTTTTAGCCAACGAAAATTTGTCTTGGAAATTATATCAGGTTTATTGGGATGTAAACCGGCAGCTATCCCTATAAAGCAAAATACCATATTAACCAAAGTCAATTATGATGTAGGAACTTCATCTCAAAGTGATGTTCCATCACTCAAAGATCCATCTAGTTATCATAGACTTGTGAGGAAGCTCATCTACCTTACTATGATTAGACCTGATATATGTTATGCAATGTAGACACTAAGTCAATTTTTACATGAGCCAAAATAGTCCCATATGAATGCAGCATCAAAAGTTGTGAAATATTTAAAGAAATGTCTAGTATTGGAATACTTCTTTGAGACGACGGCCTACTGTGATGCGAACTATGTTACTTGTCTTATGACAAAGAAGCATTATGAGGTTTGGCATTAAATTGGAAAATTACTACTTTCATGGAAGACAAAAAAGCAAACAACTATATCGTTATTGACAGCTGAAGTTGAATACTGAGCCATAGCCAAAACTATTTGTGAAATAGTTTAGATGCGAGGCTTACTTCTAGACCTGGCATATAAGTTAAGGGATCCATTGTGTTGTTTTGCGATACTGATGCAACACTCAAGGTTGCAGTGAATCCTATAGTTCATGAAATGACAAAGCATATAGAAATTGATTATCAATTCACTTGAGACAAGATTCAATAAGGGACTATCAAGACAAAGGGAATCGCAACCATAGAACAGCTTGTGAATATTTTCATCAAGCTCTTGTGTCAAAGACAAAACACATATCTTTTAAATAAGCTAAGAAGCCACTGGCTTGAGAAGGAGTGTTAGAGATATAATTTGATATTAAATATGCAATCTAGGATTTGGCTCAATTGATCAAATCAATCAATGGTTTATATTGATTGTGTATCTTTTCATTATTTCCTTTTATTATCCATACTTTGTACTATAAATACAAGTGAAAGAGTGTATCGAGATCAAGCAGTAGAGAATACAAAATTCTTCTCTTATTTCTATCAGTCTTCCAATTTGTGTGATCCTCAAATTCATGTCACCTCCTCCACTTGATTTCCTAAACTGGAATTCCTAGGTGATGATATTTGAGTTTAGGCGTATGTGTTGAAGGTTCACAAATAGTTCACGTTCGGTGACAATCAATCGCAATATGACGAGTCGAGGTTCTCTTTCTCGTGCGAAGTGCCGAAGAAAAGAGCAGAATAAAGGGTCATCATTTTGGATAGTTGGGTGAGGAATATCGTCCCGCATCCGTATTCCTATCCAATGTTTTCCATCTCCCACCTATTCATCTGTCGGATTCGTGTCGCACGTTCTAAGCAGGGGACATAGGTGTGCTTCTTCTACGGACATGAATCCTGGACATATCGCAAGGAATGGGTTTTCCCATTAGACGTTCTCCCAAACTCGTTTCCCTCATCAAAGCGTTGAGTTACTATTGTTTAATTCGCCTCGAGATCGGTTTAATAGTTAAGAAACGGACATCGGATCAGAAGATATGGTAACAAGCACACGACCCCTATCATATTGCTCATGGTACGAGCCTATAATAATCTCGTTAGTCGGGTTTTGGCTCATGTATTATGTGATATGTTAAAAGAGAGAGTTTCCTTTATTCTCTTACTACCATCTTTGCTAATGGAGGTCCCCAGAAGCATCTGATCTTGATTTCCTCTGCTGTCAAGATGCCATTTCCACGGACATGATCAAAACGAAAACCAAAGTCAGCATCTCAAACTAGTGCTGCACCGGAAATTTTCAATAAAGATAGGCATAAGATCCTCTCACGGTTCATGTTCATGTAATTTTTTGTATTAGATGAATCTCATTCCATCACATTCACAATCTAACGAAAAAGTAACTTAATTAGCTGCGAATCTTGTGTTTTTTCCCCTTAAATAAGTCCTAGCTTCCTTCAACATTTTCAACAAGGAACGGTTGTGAAGAAACGTCTAAACCAAAGTCCTTCCCTCTTCAAGCACATCACTTAAGAAGCAATAATGGCGAGGTACGTGGATTCTGGCTACGGGACGCCGTACGGACGCACGGCCACTCCGCCGACGTACGACAGCTATGACAGGGGCTACCGCTCTTACTCTGCCAAAGGAGGAGTGGTCGGCGACACTTGGCGGGTTCCGCAAGGCCCGGTCATTGACGCCAATAATTACAGGCGCGATGAAATTGATGGGTATGTCAGAAAGCCATACTCGAGTCCGGCTGCCACCCGCGGGTACGGCTCTTCGGGGCAATTGTACCAGCCTAGCGAGTATGGCGACTACAGCAACAATAAGGATCGGAGGAAGTCGGGAGGCGAGAATTACCGGGGCGAGAAGGACGAGTTCCATTACAAGAAAGAGATCGCCATGGTGGTCCCCGCCGTCGTTGATGGCTACGTCGCGCCGAGGCCCAGTAATGGGACCGGATCACTATCTCAGCCAACAAATGACATCGGCACAGCAATCGAGCTCTTGAAGGACCAGGCGGCGTATTCCTCAGCCTCGGGCAGTTACCCTCATCAGCACCAGCCGGAAGCAAGGTACGCCGAGTCGGTCTCCACGGTGCAGTATTACCCGGAGATAATGCCTCACACCATGGATCCGACAAAGAGATATGGAAACATCAATTTGGGATCTCGGAGGCCTGCCGCAGGCGAAATTGGGAGGACTTACTACTGATTTCCATCATCGGAAATCATAGTCTATAAGACATGTCTGCTGATGTGCCTAAGCTAATGCAATTTCATCATGTTATATGTTGGATTCACTTGTTTGGAATTGAGGTCAAGTATGAATAATTACACATAGCATGTAATGATGATCGTTTCGGCATCGACGTATATGTCGTATGGCATATTGAAGGATTGTTATATGAGATAAATAATTTCCGTTCTCTCATTCAAGTTAGTAAGGAGGTATTGTCTTTGTTTCTGTTTCTTAATCCATTGCGGAAAAAGGATTGATTGCATTTTGCGCGATGAAGTGGACTTCCGATAAGTCATTATCTGCTCGCCACAGATAACAGATGCATCCATTCCAGGCGAGTTTCTACAACACTGCTCCGGAACCAACGCCTTCAGCATGCAGAGTTATCCATTGAAATCCAGCATACCAATCTCCAGGAACTCTATCGACTGAGAATAGCAATGCCGAACCTCAGAAACGAATCCACACTAAAAGAACAGACTAGCTCGAGATTCAATAGCCCACTTGCATATAACACGTATGGGAGAGACCGGTGATGTAAAGCGGCATTCGACCGTGTCCAAAGTTGCAGTCCATTCAAGATAGTCAACCAGGAAATTAGAGCAAACTCAGGCACGTTTGGAGAGAACAAAATTAACCTATGCCAGTCAACTTTGTCGCTGCGGTTCTTTACAAGATTCCAAGAATCCAGGTTTCAAGACGGTGCAAATAATTCTGTCATCAGTTGGCAGCATTCAGTGCCATGGTACCACATAAGGCAGCTGGAATAGCCACCAACTCACGTGATCTTGCATTAGGCCCAGACAAATCGTTACCCTGCAAATTTCCAGCTACGAAGAGGCAGGACAGAATCATAGAGAACTCGCCTGCTGTAAGCAGCGAATGGCAAGGAATTTAGACATCCTTCTCTTAGTTCCTATTCTAAGGTCACACAAAATCTGGCTTTTCCTCTCCTTACTAGAGCCCTTCAACAATAACTGGTTCCTGATATCTGTCCTCACATTCCCTCATGAGCACAACTTTTGGCGGAGGACCAAACAATTTGAGATCATTAAGTGAGACAATTTGTTGAAACAGGACCAAACTTTGCCGCACAAGAAAATTAAAAGAAGAGCTAACGCATGGTATGCCATACCTTTCCAGAACCAAAAGAGAAACTTTTCCTGATTCGCTGTTCCTGAAATAGATGAAACCTCCCTTGTCCATCCGAGGTCATCATTTGTTAATACTTCAAGTTTGGCCTGGATCCTTCACCATGCTGTACTTCGTGCGCAAGCTCTTTAATGCTCCTATTTTTTAGCTTCTTTGCTCGAGCTTGTAACTTAGCATATCTTCCTCAAAAGAAATCTCCTTCATCCTTCGATTTACCTAGCAAACAATAAGGTCATTGAAAAGGAAACGCCTTCTCTTTCTTTCGCTCCTTTCTCATAATCCAAGACCATAGATGGCGGTACCTGGTTCCCAGTAACCATACCCATTAAGTACCAGATTGGCAACAATACTATCATAAGCAATAACAAAGCCATTTCTTTACCAAGTGAGATCCACCGTTAAAAACAAGATTTCTAAGGAAGATAAATTCCACTCAAGCACTAATTATAGATTGATCATTATCGTATTACTTCACTAATTTTGATGCAAAGATCATAATCAAAAGAGGATTGTGCTCATTTATGGTAATCAACATGACCGAACACTACAAAATGTACTTCTTTAGTACAAAATGAATGATTTTCCCACACTTGAAGCAAAGATGAAAAAGAACACCCAACATATACATCCAGTGACCAGGCAAAAACAGAGATTATGAGCTTGACACAGTAAGCTGTAAGCAGAACATATGCATTAATCTACTTGGCAAACCACTTTAAGCAACAACAAAAAGGAGCTTAATTAGGAGAATACGAACCCGTCATGTTTGTAAAAAGAGGCACTAAACGCAGGGGTATGATAGGTATTATTTATGCTTGATGGTGTCTGGAAAATTATTAGAATACGGTACACATGAAGAAGGTGAGGACATGAAGGAAGTAAGCACGCTCGTAAGAAGTACACTTCGCCTACAGTGGAGTTCTCACAACCGTCACAAGGGTATCTAACTCTCGGCTCTGACTTAACAAGGCTGAACACACAGACGAAATATTCAAGCAGCATATTCTGAAGATGAAAGAGTCAAAACGAATGAAGCATCCAGGCAGAACTAGATCAATGCAGATTGGACATCACACTTACAAGCACCCGATCATGTAATATGATTTGGACAAACCGAGAATCACATGCTGGGATTCTGCAAACAGATGGAGATCGAGCTTCCGAAGTTAAATAATCCTAACTGCAGGAACTACGCATGTGTTGAATCCATAGGAGGCCAAACCTGTGTTTGTTGACTCTGCCACTTATCACCCATCGCGCTTCCACGCATTACTCTCTCTCGCTCTTCACTTTGCCCCTACTGAACCTATCTTCCTCTGGGGCTACACGTGTTGCAAGCGCAACCATCATTGCTTCAACGCATACCGAGGGACCCCTCGACCAAGTTCTGAGATGGTCTATGCTTCCTTCGGGATACAGATTTTCATGGCCACTGCGACTTCTGTGATGATACCGATCATTATGCAGGGCCATTTGTCTGTGTAGTACCCAACTACGGTCATGGCCTGATATCAGCTGTGCTTCGCTATCTCCGCCAGAAACCATTGAGCATAAGCATTACAGTCATTCGCTAATTCTTTCACGTGATCTGGTTGGAATTGGGAAGACATAACTAATGAACATATAGTTGCCAAAGCATCCTGTTTATTACTGCAGGGAATGTGATTTCATCACCCAAATTGGTTGCTTCACCTCTGATGCACGCGCATTGCAATGCCTTGGATCCCACTTTATTTGTTCAATATCAAAATGCATAGAGTCTACTTCCATTTCACTTATTTTAACGACTGTGTATTGATATCTGCACTATCAGGTGTTTACCTTCCCCACTAGCTCGGTATGAGGCTATGTGAAAGCCGAGGGTCGGGTTTCAAATCTGTATCTTGAAACAATAGAGTTCAAGAACCTACAAGTATGGGAAGAGGAAGACGAACATGCTCGGTACGTCGAATCTAGAGTAGAGAGCTGCTCGTTAGTGTGCTTGTCGAGCACAGTTGGATCAAAGGTACTAGCCAAGATAACTCCAATGTTGTAGCGCATGGAAGTAGTCATAGAGTGCTGCCAATAGGTTTTCATGGCAACCGATACAAACATGGTTACCACGAAGACTTCCAGTTGTCTCGCAACTGCATGGCGAACGCAAGTCACGAAGCGGCGATGTTCCAGCTAGAGCCAGAGAATAGAAGGAGTATATCAGGGATCGAATATATTCTACAAGCAGAGGTTTAACTGGACATATAGCTTTTCCTAACCAGATCCACGAAATACTACTGAGAAGAATGCCAATGAAAGCAAGGACGCCCATAACCAGATTGAATCGCTTGCAAATCAATTTCAGTATGAGTTTGCGTTCGCCTTAGTCCCTTGGTCCCTTTTTCTCAAGTGTCACGTGCTGAGAAATTAAGTAAAAAGAACGGTCTATTTATGTAGCGTTTGTGATAAATCAAAAGCTGAGATAAAGGAAAACTTTAAATATAAAATTAATGGTAAACTGAAGTAAAAAGTGCAAAAAGAGTGGAGTTGGTGGAATTCGAAAGCTCATGCATGTTTTGTATGCTGTCCCTCTCTTAGCTTGAAAACCCTACTTTCATAAGTTCATTTATAGATAGATGATATCAGTTGTTGCTGCAGAATTTGTCCAATCAATCCTAAAATTGATGTGCAAATACTAACTCGATTCTTAACTTTCCAATTTTGCCTAAACTTTTATTCGAGATTTCAATGTAATCCTTCCTACAAATTTTCATTAGAAATCACTAATGTAGGATGGCTTGCCATGACTAGACCCTACGTCAGAGATTTCCAATAAATTAACTGAAAGGAATTTATTAGAATTCCACCAATATTTTACAATAAAATTGACAAAAATGGAAAATTTAGGATGAATTGGATAATTTTCCCTAGTAATAATGGTAGTAGTAAAAGGAGCCGAGAAGGAGTCGTCACTGGAATTGGAAGGAGCATTAATTCTTTAAAAAGAGCAATTTTGAAAAAGGAAAAATCTTGAAATAGTATCACCCTTCACGTTTCAATAACAATAACGATGACGGTGATGATAAAGTAACTAGGGGTTATCTTCACCATCAAATGAGAGAGATGCATCGTCAATCGTTGGATCATGAATTAATTCCTTCTATTGGATAAAACCCGTCTCCATTGATAACCGGACTTATGACAATAGGAACATCGGTACATATGTTACTCATCATCATAATCTACAGTCCTATGGTGGATGAAATGGTTTGGGAACACAAAATCAAAAAGCTTATACTTCACGTTATCTTGAAAGAAGTCAAGGTCCTAATAAATCTAGCGTTTCTCTTAGGGGGAGGCCCCCTCGACCGCCCTCTAACCTTAGGATACATTATTAGATATCGTATCTTGTATCTAGGATTTGTAATTGTCTCCTTTCGGTGTATCATCTATCGAAGGGGGAACGCAGGGGGGGCTGGTACGGGCTATGGCTACCCTCAGCAACCCTGACATGTCCTTATCCTTGAGGTGAATTATGGGCAACAGTCGAAAGCACTTTTGTTAGTGGTGAATGATGACAATGAGAGTAGAGTAGGCCCCTCCTCTCTCAATTCTAGTGGACATGTGAAAAGTCAGCTCTCTCTTTCTGTCGTTATAATTGAGAAATTATTCGTTTAGTCTTAAACTTATTATATGAATATTAATTCAATGCTAAACTTTTTAAATTTATCAATTTAGTCCTAAACTTTTGCATGAAATTCTAATTTAGTCGTTCCGATTAATTTTTATTGAAAAGCTAATCACAAGAAACTGCTGGCATGACTGAACTATTATGTTAGCTATTTGTGACAAAAATGGAACATCAAGATTGCATTGGAATTCTGGGCAAATATTTAGAGTTAAATTGATAAAATTAAAAAGTGAATTATCATTCCGTATAATATGTTTTGATTGTGTAATTTCCAACTTCATAAATGTTAAGATATTTTGCAGCTTCTACCGCGTAATGCTAGCTGGAATTGGCTATTAAAGTGTCTCTTTTAAATTTACATCCAACTTCAGGGTTTTCTTCTTCTTCCTCTTCTTGTTCTTTTGCTTCAAAACTTTAGGTTTAAAATGAAAACCAAACTTTCAAAAGACAATAAAAGTTTAGCTTTCTTAGGTTGCATCAAGTTCTAATTATGCAATTTGGACCAGTTCTTATTGCATGATGGTAGTAGTAGTAATAATTATAATTATCCAGGGATAATTGTATAGTTAATCATTTTAATTTATATCTCATAAATTTCAATTTTAAAATCAATTTTTTTTTTATTTTACAAAAAATCTTCATAAAAGAAATTTGAAACTTGCAATATTTTTTTTCTTTCTACATTTATCTACAAACGATATTTTTGTATTGTGTTTTTTTTTTTACAATCCATCATTTATTAATAGTAGTAGTGATGAAGATTTCATATTAATAAATTCACCATTTTTGCTTATCATTTCAGTAGCATGAAAAACATCTGTTAAATTTTATATAATTATTGTGTTAGATCTAGAAATCCAAGAGAAATAGTTTTTATATTTTCAAAATGTCATTAAATATTGGATTTTTCATTTGGAAAAATTCCAAATAAGAGTTTAAAATGCCATCGTTTTGTCAAATAAGAGTTTCAAGTGGACATTATTTCAAATAAGAGCCTGAAGTGCCTTTATTTTTCTAAATAAGAGTTTGAGTGAACATTATTTCAAATAAGAGTATAAAGTGATCATATCAATTTCAAAGAAGAGTATGAACTCATCGACTTTGAACGATAATTTTACCCTTTTGAATTTTGAATTTTCTTTCTTTATTTCTTTTTATTTTTTTCTTTTCATAAAAAAACTAAAATGAAAAAAAGAAAAACAGTGGAGGAAACCTAGGGGCTCCCCCTACCTGTGGCAATGGGGTGGCCACAACAACCGGTGTGGTGAATGGCGCCTAAGCGAGGGCCGGCGACCCTCCCCACAATTCTTGATAATAAGCATCAACATTGAAAAATAGGAAATCGCTACTGAGCTTCATTCGGCGTAGCCATTAAAACTCAAGTTAAATCCCACAAGCAACAATCCCATGCCCCGCCCACACATAGATCAAATCGAAACTAGGAGTACAAGGAACTCACCCGTGCCTCCGTTGTCGACCATGATGAACTTGAAACTTGGGTAATCGGCAGTCTGTTGATTAGGCAAAGCCCAACAAAAATATCAAACAAACAAACAATCGGAAAAAGAACCCAAAAAAAAAAAAAAAAAAGAGAAAAGAAAATAGCATTGGAGCTCCAAGCTGAAACGGCATTGGTCATCCTCGTCTCTTACGACTCGTGAACGGTGATCCATCAGAGGGCAATCGGCCAAAATAACGAAATCCTGAGGACAACAAAACCCCACGCACCATGATCGGTCCTCCGTCGGCGACGGCGTGACATTGCGAAGGGATGAGCAGTGGAATGAAGGGCGAGCGAGATAGAGTGGGAGAGAAGACAACAGCCGTCACCCACGCGGTGGCGACCTTGTCGGCCCTCATCGCCGCCCCACCAGCAATGGGCGGTGGCCATTGGTAGGAGGGCTCCCCTCCCGCCTATATTCCCCCTTTTTTTTTATTATTTTTAAAAATTGTTATTTTTTAATTTTTTTAATGTAATTCAATTTAAATTTAAATTGTGTTTTGACAAAAATATCCCTCGTTGGGTCGAAGAGTTTGCCGACCGGTGAGCCGATAAGGCCAGACCCTTATTTAAAACAACTATAACTACTTCATGCCCTTATTTGGGATTAACATTGTCACTTTAAGCTTTTATTTGAAATAATGTCTACTTCATGCCCTTATCTGATAAAATAAGAGCACTTTATGCTCTTATTTGAAATTTTCACTTTTCATTTTGTGAGGACTCCGCAAAGAATGTTGAATTTAGTGAGCTTGTGTCCAAGAAATACAATGCAGGTCAATCTTTTCTCAATATCCAAAATGGATTCTAAAGTATATGTGTCAACTCACCATCACTCGTATTTACTCTCTAAATCTTCGGGTGCATTTTGTTTCATTGAAACTTCTTCATAAAGAATATTATTTTCCACGAAAATCATTTTCCATTTGTTTAGTGGTTAAGGGAAAGTGATTTCCTTCTTATTAGAATATGAAGTCGTTTTCACCAAATCTAAACTTGTTGTCAGCCTATTAAAAACGTTTCTCGTAAATCGATCATTTATTAGTTGTCCAAACACCAAATAGTCGGAAATTTTTTTTTTTTAATAAAAACAGTATTCCTTCAAAGAAACGAACCCTTCTTTTCCACACCAGCTCCTACTGCATCCATTCAAAACACTGATCCATGTGAAGAGCCCCCTCTCAGCCACCCTCGTAATCTGTCACCCCCCATCGACATGTTTTCTAGGGTTTATTACGGGCGGCACATCATAAATGCTTCTTGTAGAGGAAGGACCAGTTTCTTGATTCTCTGTCATTCAGATTTCTAACCTACGCAAATGAAGGTGACGATAAGAGATCTACCCCGAATACCGAATCGGTTAATGGTTGAGATTTGTTGAGACATTCGAGCTGGACAAGGAGGATTCCTGTCCTCTGCCATTAACCTCCCAAGACTCATGAAGAACACTATATAAAGGGCAGCTCCTCATGTTTGCCAACCCATCCACAAACCAACTTTTCAATCCCTCATTTCTCAAACTCCACCTTTGATCTCTCAGCAACAGTGCAGAAGCCAACATGGATCCTAGCGAGACCCAATCGATCACGACGCCTGCTGAGGATGAGGAGCTCGTGGCTGCCTTCGAGACGTGCATCCTCACGTCCGTCCCCATGGTGTTGACGTCCACCGTCGAGCTTGGGATCATCGACTTGCTAGCCCGGGAAGGTGGGGCCTCCGCCCGGCTCTCACCGTCCCAGATTGCGGTCCGCCTCGGGATCACCAACCCGGACGCCCCACGCACCATCAACCGCATGCTGCGGCTCCTGGCGAGCTTCTCCTACTTGTCGTGCACTCTTCATGGCGATCAGAGTCTGTATGGCCTCGGGCCAAAGAGCAAGTACTTTGTGAGCAGCGAAGCCGGTTCTTTCGCGCCATTGCTGCGATTCCTCCAACATAAGACCGTCATCAACGGCTGGTTTGTGTTCATTCTTTCTTTCCATCGAAGTTTTCAACTCGCTATAACTAAGCACGTATTACAAATTAAAAAACCACACTGATTACGTAACTCGAAGTTCTCTTCACTTTTTCATGACGAACTAAACTTGTTTAATTATCTATGAGAAAAGAGGACGGCAAGAGATACTTGCTGATTGCTCCATGAGCCTAAAATGCTTTGTTGGCGAAAGAGATGGCACAAAAAGATCATCAATCACGAATCATTCGGCGCCTTAAGCGTCACAACCATGCTTCTTCATCTCGGTTCACTTATCAGACAGAAGCTGCACCTCGACCATACTCATTTACAGTCCACAAAATCTATACTTTTAAAACAACCTCGCTTGCCAACTACATTTTTACACTTACATCATTGTGCAGGTATGGGTTGCAGGAAGCCGTTAAAAATGGAGCAAGCCCCTTCCAGAATGCAAACGGGATGAATATCTTCGAATACGCCGGGAAGGACCCGGCGCTCAATACGATCTTCAACAACGGGATGAAAGCCCCGACCCCGCTTTACATGAACAAGATCCTCGAGTCGTACCGTGGGTTTGAGGGCGCAAAGACGATTGCCGACGTAGGTGGCGGCGTCGGCCAGTCCCTTCGGCTCATATTGGACAAGTTCCCAAATCTCAGGGGCATACTCTATGATCTGCCTCATGTGGTCAAAGATGCACCTGCCCATCCTCGTAAAATCACTCTCTACACACATTTTTATTTTCGACGAAAGAGTGAAAAAAATACTGATATTTGACGTTCTCCTTAAAAAAGCATACATATATGTATGTATGTAGTATGTATTTATAATGCAATTTTTTTCTTGAACAGGTATGGAGCGTGTCGGAGGAGACATGTTAAAGTCTGTTCCGAAAGCAGATATACTCTTCATGAAGGTTGTCTTCAAATCTTCCCACCCTTGAAGTTTACTGATCCTATCTTTTAGCCTAGCCCTTCGGGGAATGATTGAGAAGATGTCAAGGTCATATTTTCTTCATGCAAGTTTAGTGAAATTTCATAAACACAACTTAAATGTTAGAGAAATCTCACCTGCACGTCTTAGTATCTTGCTTAGGGTTTGGGTGATTTGATTTGGTTTTGAGGATTTTAGGTGGGTGCGAGAATTTTAGGATTTGGATATGAACAATTTCTAAAGGGGTAAGTGCATTGGACAGTGTAAAGTTATCTTCAAAGGTAAAATTCATGCCCGGATTGGATATTTTGAAAAATAAAAGTACGGCATGCTCATTAGATGAAAAGTTTTATATGTTTTTGTTTTTTTTCCCTTTAAATGCCCCTAATACAAAAATCTCAGATTTCTTATCAGGATCGGACGGTGATGATTATGTCGTCGTTTACAATGCATTTATCTATTTCGTTTTGTGAGGTCAATAGTGCATTTTATATAACACTCTATGTTTAGGCTGTTATATTTTGGTTCTTGCGCAGTGGAATTTCCATGGTCTACCAGACGATCTCTTCAAAGTGCTACTTCAGAACTGTTACGAGGCGCTGCCACCAAATGGCAAGGTGGTCATCGTGGACCCGATCCTTCCCGAATACCCCGAGACCGACATAGTGTCGAGGAACTCGTTCACCTCCGACATGATCATGCTATACACGAGCCCTGGAGGACTCGACCGGACGAGGAAAGAGCTGGAGGTGCTCGTGCTTTCGGCCGGATTTGACAAGCCAAGGATCGCATGTCGAGCTTACAACATGTGGGTGATGGAGTTGCACAAAAAGAAGTGATCTCTCTCGAGTCGCTCATGGCGGTCGTTCCCTAATTCTAGGATTTCTCGTGTGTGGAAAAAGGAAAGAATAAAAAAGGAGTGACCCGTAAAATAAAAGCCATCTTCTCATGAAGAAGAATGTAGCACCATCCTTCAGATAAGAAGATTGTAGCACCATCCTTCAGATTCAATAAAAGAGAGCGTGATGGTTCACGTCTCCACGAGGCGGTTCCTCATTTCCTTCTCATTTTCATCCATTGATTGGGGCATCATAACACGATACAACGACGAGAAAAGACTACAAGCGAAATTTGAACAGCAAATGATGCATCGGCGAATACGTTAAAGGCTCAAATTGTCGAAAACACAGTCAAAGATGAAAGGGCTAGTAAGAACACCTAGAGGGGGGTGAATAGGTGTTAAAGAAATTCTTGCGAGACTTAACAGTTCAATTCGTCTTTCGAAAACAATAGACTGAAGATATAAAATACGATTGGACGGTTAAATAAAATTATGAATAGAAATAAAGAGATTAGGGAAGAGAATTGAAATGCAAGGTTTATAGTGGTTCGGCTTAGACCAAGCCTACGTCCACTCTTCTGCACCGATAGCCCACTGACTGGATTTCACTAAGAACAAAAAGAGATCTTTACAGCCTCACTTCCTTGATTCCATAGTGTAGAACTTCTACCACACTTCCTCAAGGACTCACAAGTATTTAATCTCTCTTTTGAGTACAATTTAAGCTCAACGAATGAATCAACAAAGAACTCGAAGCTTCAGACTTTGGAATTTTTCTCTCGTACACACACTCGATCAACTTGAGCGTCTCCCTTATATATTCCTTCATGCCAATATACCCGTTGGCACCTTCCAAAGGAGTTCTTCCAATTTACCCGTTGGATATAATCAATTAGAGAGATCTCGAGTTATTTGAGGAATGTGAAGATAGCCCACCAATCCTGCTTGACCATACAATTAGGATCTAGGTTTCCATAAGTAGAACCTTCCAAGTTTACTTCGCTAATCAACGGATCCAATTATCCGAATTGTTTCCAATGAGAATAATAGATCACAAGATGCTATCTCCAGCCATGAGATCTTTAACAGCCAATCGAGCCAAATCCTTAAAGATACACTTACATCTGAAAGGGTCTTCTTTATAGGATATGTTTTTCTTCGTCGGTTTGGAAACTGTCAGTGAAGATAGACTTTGAATCTTGAGTCTGGAGGTCTTTAACGGCAGAGTCTACAAGTCTTCAGACTAGACTGATGGAAACGTTTTGTCAACTTCAAAACAAATAAGGAAGTTTTCTCCAACAATCTCCCCCTTTTTGATGGTGACAAAACTTTCCAGCAGATTTGAAAACTTTTAACCTGCAAAATAACACTTAAGCAGAACAAGATATCTCACAAAACATAAATCGATTAGAATATGGATAGCAACGATTCTGCGACCACAGAAAACATGTTAGTTTTATCCTTTTCATAATCATAATTATAGCTTAAGTTACTGAAAGCATTAAAAGATCAAATCAAGCAATCCATCAGTTCAAACCATTCAAACCATCACAGAGCAACGAAAATCCGCACAGTCCAAAGTCCAAAAGTTCAAAACAAAAGAAACTTAGAGCAAGTCAAATCTGCAAACTTCTCTCCCTTTTTGTCAACAACAAAAAGTGGAGAACGAATAGAAAGAGCTGGTCGAAATCAAAGTTGTTTTGGAAGGCGAACAAGTTGGAATTCTCCCATAGAAGCCACTGTCTTCTCAATCTTCTCGATGGTCTCCTTCAGCTAGTTGAATTCGTCACCCTTCATAAGGTCTTGCATATGAGTCTTCAGGGCGGTCAACTGATCGTTCAAAGACACTGAAGTAGCCATGAAGGCATTCTTAAGATCCTGTACCTCATAACCCAAGGCATATTGTTGTTTCCTAACATCAATTAGAATTTCCAGCAGTCTTGAAAAGTCTGTTGTTTGGCCTTTTCCAGCACTAGGTCCAGCCGAATCAAGTCTAGGAGTTTTGAGAATTGATGGATCTTCAGTAGATTGAGCACCATGGCTATGGGTTGATACTTTTGGATAATGAGAGGCATATATATTCTCTAGGTCTGCCGCGGAACGACTCACATCACTAGCAAAGATAGGCGAAGAAATACCTTTATGTCCAGCAGCTCCCCCTGTTTCGATGCCTTCAAGTGGAGTAGGAAAGATTTCTTCCTGATCAACTTCATCTCCAGTGTGATGTATGTCGGTAGTCCCAGCTTGTGCAGCATTTGATCCACTTGACAAGGAGATAGCCAGGGTTGGCTCAACAGAGTCTTCTTGACCCTGATTTCTCTCTTCGTCTCTCTCTTCTTCTCCTTCTCTTCATTCGTCCTCTGTTCTTCCTTCTTCCTCTTCCCTTTCTTCTTCCTCTGTTCTTCTCTGTTCCTCATCCTCTTTCTCTATCTCTTCTATCTCCGTTTCTTCTCTCTTCGGTTCTCCTTCTTCTGTCTCAGCTCTTGTCTCTTGAAGATAAACAAAACTCTTCAGATTTCTCAGGGCAGAGAGGGTCATCTCATCCTCATCCTCTTCATCCTCTAAGATGAGGGTTCTCTTCTTCTTTGCAGGAGCTACCATGGGCTCCTTTCCTTTCCTTTTTGCCGCTACAGAGTCTTGCTTGGCCTTCATAGGAGACTTCTCCTTGATCCGCTCTAGCACCTTGTTGCGTTCTTTGAGATGCATTTTGGTGACAATCTTGAATCCAATCACCATTGGAGAAATATTGGTCAAACAAAGAGGTGCAGGAATGAGAATTTTAAAGTGCCTAAAAAGGTGTGTGATAAGAGCAAAATAAGGGAGTTGTCCCTTATCTTTCACCACTGTCATGTACATGTGGAACATGATGGTGTGAGGCAGAGAGAATTTGTAACCAATGTTGATGGCATGCATCAACTTAGCTTCAGAGCGAGAGACATCAGTTTTTGATGTTGACTTTGGCCGAATGCAGTTGATCACAATCTTATGCAACAAGATGTTGGAGGCATTCATCCTAGAGTAGGATATTTTACCTTCGGCAACCCTGTCTTTCACCAACGACAAGGTAGCATGAGCAACAGACACACTAATTGGCTGAAAACTCATTCTTTCCACCCCAACTAGATCATCCATGTCCACCAAAAATTCCTTATCCGTCACTGTAAAAGTGAAACTGTTCGCATTCAAGAAGGATAGATTCGAGTAAAAATATGCGGTGAGTTCTGGATAGGCAGCTGTGGTCTCAGAACAAAAACGCTCCAACTGTAAAAGAGCAAGCTTCTCTAGTAGATTTACTTTGAGTGAATCAAGAAAATCGAAATCGACACTTCTAGGGTACATGACCCCTCTCTTCATTAGATTCAAGTAAACCTTTTTGTGATTCTTCGATCTAAACAAACTCGAACCATCACTCACAACAGTAGTAGCCACTCCCGTTCTAGGCTTAAAATGAGTAAACATTCGTTCGTCATCGTCTAGTCCTTGTGGTTGATTGGCCGTGCCAAAACGCGGGTCACTCGGAAAATTTGCAAAGGCCTTTTCAGCCGATCCTTTTTCGGCCACACCCATCTTTTCCATTTCACGCAGAAAAACGGTTTCATTTTTATAGCCTCTCTCTCTCAAAAATTCATCGATCAAGGACATGGCAGTAACTCCATGTTTCAAACAAGAGTAAAGTTTGAAAGCAACTTTGGGAATTAGCATTCTTACGGGTTCAACTCCTTCCAAAACTTCATCTTTTGGTTGAGTTGGTGGAGTAGATTGACGTTGCTGAGAAGGTTGTTGCTGACTTTGTTGCTGTGGTGGAGAAGAATCTTCTTCCTCGGTCAAGTCAAAATGGGTAGGACCCTCATGCATGTGTCGTGGTCCCCTGCTTGCAATTCTCGAAGATTTCCTTGAAGATATTGTCGCTTTGTGGGAGAAAATCACAGACTTGCTCGAAAAGGTGATAACTTTTTCGGTTTGAATAACAGTGAAAGCGAGAGCAAGTGAGAGTTCAGTAAATTAGGATTTTGAGGGTGAAAACGAAGAAGACGGATTTCAACAGTATATAAAGCGAGTGAAGAGGGGCAACCGAATCGTTACAATAGAAAAATGTCTTTTCAATAATAACTGCCTTTTTGAAAAATAGATAACTGCCTTTTTGAACAGCTACCATTTTCGAAAATGAATGCCATAAATTCAAGAATAAATAACAGTCGTACCTTTTCAAGAATAAACATGGAAAGATAATTTCAATCAATTTACGATTAAATAGCAATCGTACCTTTTCAAGTAATTATCCAAAAGTAAACGAAATGACTTACAGTCGCAACTCTTGATCTTCTAAGTCTGAGCACCTTCAGACTTTAATATATAATAGATTTGATGTTCACTCTGGTGCGAATAGACTCAAATGGACTTTTCTCTAGTGGCTTTGTAAATATGTCCGCCAGTTGATTCTTTGAATCAATAAAATCAATCATAACTTCTCCATTTTGAACATGATCTCGAATAAAGTGATGTTGAATCTCTATGTGCTTTGCTCTTGAGTGAAGAATTGGATTCTTTGTGAGATTAATTGTGCTGGTGTTATCACACTTAATCTCGGTGCACGAATCTTCAATTCCAAAGTCTCTCAATTGTTGTTTTATCCATAAAATTTGAGAACAGCAACTTCCAAGAGCCACGTACTCTGCTTCTGCTGTTGAAAGAGCTACTGTACTTTGCTTTCTCGAGAACCATGATACTGTCCTGTTTCCCAGCAATTGACAAGTACCAGAAGTGCTTTTTCGATCAACCCTGCAACCTGCTAGATCTGCGTCTGAATATCCAAGGAGAGTAAAGTCTCCTTCATTGGAATACCATAGACCTAACTTTGAGGTAGTTGCAACATATTTGATGATGCGCTTCGTAGCACTTAGATGAGATTCTTTGGGATCAGACTGAAATCTTGCACAGATGCAAACACTAAACAAAATGTCAAGTCTAGAAGCAGTAAGATAAAGAAGTGATCCAATAATGCTCCTATAAAGTTTTTGATCAACTTTCTTCCCTCCTTCATCCATGTCCAGCTTCAAAGAACTTGACATTTGTATCTCAGTCTTTTTGCAATTCTCCAATCCGAACTTTTTAACAAGTTCTTTTGCATATTTTTCTTGGTGAATGAAAGTTCATTCCTTCAATTGTTTCACTTATAAACCAAGAAAGAACGATAGTTCACCCATCATACTCATTTCAAATTCATCCTGCATAGACTTGGAGAACTTTTTGCACATGTTTTCATTAGGTGATCCAAATAATATCATCAACATAGATTTGAACAAGTAGAAGGTTTTTATTTTCTCTTTTAATAAATAAAGTAGTATCTACCTTTCCTTTGACAAAACCATTTTGGATTAAAAATGTACTTAACCTGTCATACCATGCTCGAGGTGCTTGCTTTAATCCATATAGAGCCTTTTTTAGTTTGAACACTGAGTCTGGTTTCTTTGGATCTTCAAATCTAGGAGGTTGTTCCACATAGACTTCTTCTTGGATAACTTCATTTATAAACGCACTCTTGACGTCCATTTGGAATAGCCTGAAATTTTTATAATAAGAAAAAGCAAGTAATAATCTAATTGCTTCTAACCTGGCTATTGATGCGTAGGTTTCATCATAGTCTATCCCTTCTTCTTGCGTATATCCTTTGGCCACGAGTCTTGCCTTGTTCCTTACTACTATTCCTTTTTCATCCAACTTATTCCTGAAAACCCATTTAGGTTCAATAATGGATTTACCTTTTGGTTTAGGAGTTAATTCCCAAACATTGTTAATGTTGAACTGTCTGAGTTCTTCTTGCATTGCTTCAATCCAGCTTTCGTCAGTTAAAGCTTCTTCTATGCTTTTGGGTTCTATTTCAGAAATAAGTGCCACAGCGCTAGATTCTTCTTGCTTTTTGGATCTGGTGCAAATTCTTTTATCAATGTTACCAATAATGAGTTCCTTGGGATGACTAGACTTGTGCTTCCAGTTATTTGTTGGTCTGGAGGTTTGCTGATCTTCAGTCGATTCTGTCTATTATTGATTTTCAGAATTTTGAGCTGCTTCAAGGGAAGTAGACTTTATAAAGTCTGGAGCAGGTTCAGACTCTTTTGATTGAGTCTGAATCAGTTGATTTTGCAATGAGTCTTGAAATCAAACATTCATAGATTCTTCCACAGTCTGAGTTTTCTTGTTGAATACTCTGTAGGCTTTGCTTGAGGTTGAGTAGCCGAGGAAAATTGCTTCATCTGATTTTTCTTCAAACTTACCAGTTCGATCATTTGCATTTTTCAACACAAAACATTTGCAACCAAATACATGAAAATAAGACACCATTGGCTTCTTTTCTTTGAATAACTCATAAGGAGTTTTCTCCAGAATAGGCCTTAGAAATATTCTATTAATAATATAGCAAGCTGTACAAATTGTTTCAGCCTAAAAACGTGAAGGAATATTACTTTTTGTTAAAAGAGTTCTTGCCATTTCTTGCAAAGATCTGTTCTTCCTTTCCACGACTCCATTTTGTTCTGGAGTGTATGGAGAAGAGAAAACATGCTGAAAACCTGATTCATCACAGAATTTTGCAAAGTCTTGATTTTCAAACTCACCTCCATGGTCTGTTCGTATGCTTGAGATATCATAACCTTTCTTATTCTGAACTTTCTTGGCAAACTTTGAAAAATAAGAAAAAGTTTCAGACTTACTTGCCAGAAAGTGAACCCAAGTGAATCGTGAATAATCATCCACAATTACTAGGCAATATCTCTTTCCACCAATGCTGTTAGTTCTGGTTGGTCCAAAGAGATCCATTTGCAGAAGCTGCAAAACACGATTAATAGAAACCTGATTTATTGGTCTAAAAGAACTTCTAACTTGTTTACCCAATATACATGGTGTGGATAAGTCAGATTTTTGAAACTTCAGGTTGGGTAGACCACGAACAAGATTCTTAGCAGAGATTTTGGCAATTTGCTTCATATTGACATGGCTAAGTTTTCAATGCCAAAGATTCGCTTCATCTTGAATTGATATAAGACATTAAGATCTTTCTGGTTTTATATCCAGAAGGTAAATATTCCCATGTCTTCGTCCAGTAAAAGATTGAGAGAAATCTTTACTGATTCCTGAGCATACACCTTCTTGGAAATTGATTTTGAATCCAGTGTCGCACAGTTGACTAATACTGAGTAGATTATAGTTCAGTCCTTCTACTAAGGATACATTGTTAATTATAAGGCTTCCAATCTTTACAGTTCCACACCCAATGATTCTTCCTTTGCTATTTCCACCAAAGGAGACTTTTCCACCATTCATTTGAACAATTTTAACAAAACAACTTGAATCTCCAGTCATGTGTCTTGAACAACTGCTATCCAAATACCATTTTACCTTTTTCTTGACAATGACCTGCAATAAAAAACAAAACTCAAGCTTTCTTTGGTACCCATATTTTCTTAGGTCCAGAGGAGTTAGTACAATATGCTATCTTTCCCCATTCCTTCTTAATAGGTCTCCAAATCATAGGACATTCTTTCTCAAAATGTTCTGAGCTGTTGCACTTCGAACATTTGAGAGCACTTCGACCAACAGGTTTTACAAAAAAAATTTGAAAATGATTTTTGTAAAAGATCTTTGTAGGTCTTTGTTTAATACATTCCTTTACTTTTGGAAAATCAATTAAAGTAATGGTTTCTGAGGTCATTCCTAAACCTGATTTGTTAAAGTATGGTCTTTGTATCGAAAGTATTTTCTCCAACTTTTCAGAACCAATTGAAAATTTCTTTGATATGTTTGAAATGTCATTTTTCAAAAATGTATTTTCTTTTAAAAGAGAATCTGCATTTTCTTTTAAAAAAAACAAAGCTTTTGTCTAAATTTTCAAATTTTTCTTTCCAAGATTTTTCCTGTTGCCTCAGTGTAGAATTCTCTATTTTTAGCTCGGAAATCCTCCTAAGATAGGTTTTGAGACTAAAACAAAGCTCATCAATAAATTTCTAGACTTTAGTAGGAATTCTTAGATTGCTTACCTCAATTTCGCTGTCTGAGTCTAAGTCTGAGTCTGAGTCTGAGTCTGATTTTGCCATTAGACAGATGTTGGCATAATCTTCATCACTTTCTTCACACTCAGTATCACTCCAAGTCACAGCTTTGAGAGCCTTCCTGTATTTCTTAGCTTTTCCTTTCTTTCTTTTCAGTAAGGGACAGTTGGGTCTGATGTACCCTTTTTCTTGCATTCAAAACAGATTACTTCTTTGCTTGTTTCTTCATCCTCAGTTGATTTGTTTTGAAATTTCTGAGTGCTTTGTTTTTTCCAATTGAATTTTCTTCCTTTTTTATTCAGTTTCCTGAACCTTCTTATCATAAGAGCCAATTCTTCATCGTCCATATCATATTCAGAAACTGTAATATCAGAATCGTCGTTAGATTGCAAAGCTATTGATTTCTTACCTTTAGGTTCTTTCTCCTCATTGATTTGGTCCACTTCATAGGATTGAAGTGTGCCAACCAATTTGTCTATAGAAAGTGGTACAATCCTTTGTGTTTCCCTTATCAAAGTCTTTATATGATTCCAGTCTTTGGAGAGTCCACGCAGCAGTTTGTTGACCTTCATTAGTCCTAAGATTGGTTGTCCCTGATATTCTAGGCCATTTACAATTTTAGTAAAATGGCTAAACATGTCAGTGATAGATTCTCCTGGTTTCATTTTGAAGACTTCATATTGTCCTAGAAGGATATTGATCCTTGTCTCTTTCACTCGATCACTTCCTTCATAGGTAATGTGCAGCCTATCCCAAACTTCTTTAGCTTTTTCACAAGAGGATATTCTGTTATATTCAGTAGGAGATAAAGCGCAGTATAAAAAATAAATTGCTTTAGCATCGAGAGCTTGTCTCTTGGTTATTTCTTCTTGAGTCATCTCGCTAGCATCTCCAACTTCTTTTCCTCTTTCTGATCCTGATGCAGCTGTAGGAACGATTCCTTTTTCTACCACATCCCATTCTAGGGGATCTTTCGATCTTAGAATGCTTTCATCTTGTTTTTCCATATGCTGTAATCCTTTCCATCAAAGTAAGGAGGTTTGGTGTTGCTCTGGCCTTCAACTAAACCTGAAGCCAACATACTAGCCATAGATCTTTTAACTCAGAAGTAAAAACACTTCAATTAAATGAGTACACAAGCTTTGATACGAATTGAAAGGGCTAGTAAGAACACCTAGAGGGGGGTGAATAGGTGTTAAAGAAATTCTTGCGAGACTTAACAGTTCAATTCGTCTTTCGAAAACAATAGACTGAAGATATAAAATACTATTGGACGGTTAAATAAAAGGGAAAAAGCCACTAAAACCCCCAACTTTGCCTCAAGTGACAGATTTATCCAAAACTTTGTTTTGTGACGTGAAAAACCTCGAAGTTTGCTAGCTGTGACACATTTACCCCAAACTTTTATTTGTGACACAAAAAACCCTGAACTTTCATTTGTGTGACACATTTACCCTAAATCATAGGGGCATTTTGGTCTTTTTATTTTAACAACTTTTTTCTTATTTTTTTCTTCTTCTTCTTCTTCTTCTTCTTTCTTCCCTCCGCCGGCTCCGCCATGCCCGGCGGAGGGAAGCGTCGCCGGCGACCCTCGTTGGCGTCAGGTGGCGCAGGCGAGGGTGCCCTCGCCAGATCGGCTTCGGGCGACACCCCTCGCCAAGCCCTCGCCCGACGCAGGTGAGGGCGGCCCTTGTCGACGTCGGACGAGGGCCTCCCTTGTTCGTCGCCGGCGAGGGTACCCCTTGCCAGGCCCTCGTCGGCGTCGGGCACCCTTCGCCGGATCCGGCGAGGGCACCCCTTGTCGGCGTCGGGCGAGGAAGGCCCTTGCCCGACCCGCCCGAGGGCCGCCCTCGCCCAATGCGGCGAGGGCGCCCTAGCCGGCTCGGGCGGGCGACCCTCGCCGTGCGGCGAGGGCAGCCCTCGCCCGACGTCGGCTTCCCTCCGCCGGCTTCGACATGGCCGGTGGAAGGAAGAGAGAAGAAGAAAAAAATAAAAAAGAAAAAAGAAAAAGAAAAAAATAAAGAATAAGACGAAAATACCCTTAATGGGGTAAATGTGTCACGGTTGCAAAGTTCGGGGTTTTTCACGTCACAAAACAAAGTTTGGGGTAAATCTGTCACTCGAGGTAAAGTTGGGAGTTTTTGGTGGCTTTTTCCCTAAATAAAATTATAAATAGAAATAAAGAGATTAGGGAAAGAGAATTGGAACGCAAGATTTATAGTGGTTCGGCTTAGATCAAGCCTATGTCCACTCTTCTGCATTGACAGCGAACTGGCTGGATTTCACTAAGAACAAAAAGAGATATTTACAGCCTCACTTCCTTGATTCCACAGTGTAGAACTTCTACCACACTTCCTCAAGGACTCACAAGTATTTAATCTCTCTTTTGAGTACAATTTAAGCTCAACGAATGAATCGGCAAAGAACTCGAAGCTTCAGATTTTGGAATTTTTCTCTCGTACACACACTCGATCAACTTAAGCGTCTCCCTTATATACTCCTTCATGCCAATATACCCGTTGGCACCTTCCAAAGGAGTTCTTCCAATTTACCCGTTGGATAGAATCAATTAGAGAGATCTCGAGTTATTTGAGGAATGTGAAGATAGCCCACCAATCTTGCTCGCCCATACAATCAGGATCTAGGTTTCCATAAGTAGAACCTTCTAAGTTTACTTCGCTAATTAACGGATCCAATTATTCGAATTGATTTCAATGAGAATAATAGATCACAAGATGCTATCTCCAGCCATGAGATCTTTAACAGCCAATTGAGCCAAATCCTTAAAGATACACTTACATCTGAAAGGGTCTTCTTTATAGGATATGTTTTTCTTCGTCGGTCTAGAAACTGTCAGTGAAGATAGACTTTGAATCTTGAGTCTGAAGGTCTTTAACGGCAGAGTCTGCAAGTCTTCAGACTAGACTGATGGAAACGTTTCATCAACTTCAAAACAAATAAGGAAGTTTTCTCCAACAAAAGAGACAGAGAAGCTACTTCCCTTAAGCTCTTGAAGGAAACCTAGGAAGAGAATACTCATTACCGGTGTTGCGTAGTTCCAAAGATTGCATAATTTACTCGTCCAATCTAAGATGGAGAAAATAGAGTTTCTATGCTTTGACAAGGATGAATGTTGGAAATATATCCTGTATATCTTGAAGATCTCGATTCTATCGATAATGATTCAGTCAATCGTGGATTAGTTTTGGTAAATAGGAAAATAGGAAAATAGTGATTCATTTATTATTTTTTCCTGTTTTATTCTTTTCTCACTTACATTATAAATTTACCGATGTAAGTATATACAATATACATAAGAAAAGCCTCTTTTCCAAATCTCCACTACGTTCTCTGTCAACATTTACATTTTCTATCATGGTATCAGAGCCAATATTCCTGGCCTAGCTTCCGCAGATTTAGAATTGCCTCCGTTTTTTTTTGGGCTGTTGTTACGTGTTCTTGTCCTGCAAAACAGACCAGCAGATCGGTTAGGAATTCAGCAATTTGTTGATATCATGACAAAGAACAAGAATGTCGAGATCTCCTCAATAGAGGAGACACCCACCTCATCAGATCCGGTTATTCTTTTTGGCGAGGAACAATCTTCTGTTCAAAGACCAGAAGAAACTTACGATTCCTCAAGGCCCATTCCTGCATTGGGTCAAATTCCCGGCCCAGCTCAGTGGCCTCCGACGTTCCCTCCAGTTAATTGGTATCAATGGGCTACTGGGCCAGGACAGATGTGGGCCCAATATCCTTCTGGGCCTACGCCGTCCATGACTGGCCCAATCGAGGAATCAGGGCAGACAAACCCGGGCCAAGGACCCGAATATGTGCCGGGTCAGGGACCCGGATCTGTACTAGGTCAAGGGACGAATCCCTACCCGACTTTTCAACCCGGCTACATGCTGTTAGAGAAAACTCCTTTATTGGTTTGAAGTTGACAAAACATTTCCAAAGTCTATTTCCGAAGATCTGAAGACTTTATCGTCAAAGTCTGAAGACTGACGGACCACCAGATGATAATCTCAAAGTCTATCCTCACTGGCAGTTCCATACCAAAGTATGAAGATTTATCCAAACGCAAGATTATTATCGAGATGAAGATTATCTTCAAAGTTTCATTTCTTATGGTTATTGGAAGATCTTATAGCTGGAATTCACACATACTTGGTTGATTATTCTTATTGGAAACTACTTCGATATGAAGATCTTTGAAAGGCAAGCTAAACTTGGAAGGTTCTACTTATGGAAACTCAAGATCCTAATTTGTATGGGCGAGCAGGATTGACGGGCTTTCAACACAAATTATCTAACGACTCGAGATCACCTTAATTGATTCTGTCCAACGGATAGATTGGAAGAATTCCTTTGGAAAGTGCCAACGATCGAGAAGGCATGAAGGAGTATTTAAGGATTGACTCTTTGGTTGTTCGATACGGGGCTTGAGAGAGAATTCCAAAGTTTCAAGCTTTTCTAGTCTCTTGCTTTTTCATTCATCGAGCTAAACATTGTATACAAAAGAGAGAAACTCTTAGTGAGACTGTGTGAGAGTTCAATAGAGACTCATCACCATGATAGTCAAGTTCACGAGCTGTAACAACTCTCTTGATACTTAGTGGAATCCAACCAATAGGCTAAGAGTGAGGAAGGTGGACGTAGGCTTGGTCTAAGCCGAACCACTATAAACTCTGTATTCACTTTCTCTTATCCCTGAACTCCTTACATTTGTTTATTGGTTGTCTATTTACTTAAAGTTGAAACATGGTTTATGTTTAACATCTTCTAAAATCAAAATACTTTCATTAAGTCCTGCGAAAATTTTATTTACACCTATTCACCCCCTTCTAGGTGTATTCACTAGCCCCTTTCAATTGGTATCAAAGCCTGTGTGCTTATTTGTTGAAGTGTTTTACTTCTTAAGCTAAAGATCTATGGCTAGTATTTTGGCTCCAGGACTGGTTGAAGGTCAAAGTAACACTAGACCTCCTTACTTTGATGGGAAGGAATACAACGTATGGAAGAACAAGATGAAATCATTCCTAAAATCGAAAGATCCCCTAGATTGGGATGTAGTAGAAAAATGAGTTATTCCTACAAATACATCAACTTCAGAAAGAGTAAAGGAAGTGGCAGATGCTAGCGAGATGACACAAGCATATATAAGCTATCTACTATTTATATTGTGTTTTATCTCCTATTGAGTGTAACAGAATTTCATCTTGTGAAACAACGAAAGAAGTCTGGGACAGATTGTATGTTACTTATGAAGGAATTGATCGAGCTAAAGAAACAAAGATCAACATTCTTCTTGGACAATATGAAGCTTTCAAAATGAAGCCAGGAGAATCCATCACTGATATGTTTAGTCGTTTTACAGATATTGTAAACGGTCTTGCATATCATGGACAACCAATCTCAGGGCAGATGAAAGTCAACAAGTTGCTGCGAGGACTCTCCAAAGACTGGAATCACATTAAGACTTCCATTAGAAAAACACAAAGGATCGCGCCTCTATCGGTGGACGAATTAGTGGGCACACTTCAATCTTATGAAGTGAAGCAAATCAATGAGGAAGAAGATCCTAAAGGTAAGAAGTCAATCGCTTTAAAGTCTAATGATGATTCTGATGTTACAGATTCAGAAGATGACCTGGATGATGAAGAACTAGCACTCATGATAAGGAAGTTCAGAAAGTTAAACAGAAAATGAAGAAAGTACAACTGGAGAAAGCAAAGTACTCAAATATCTCAGAATAAATCAACTGAAGACAATGAGTTCAACAAAGATGTGATTTGCTTCGAATGCAAGAAGAAAGGACACATCAGACCCAACTATCCTCTATTGAAGAAAAAGAAGGGAAATACAGAGAAATTCAAAAAGGCTCTCAAAACAGAGACTTGGAGTGACACTGAATGTGAGGAGAGTGATGAAGAATATGCCAATATTTGTTTAATGGCAAATTCAGAATCAGATTCAGACAAGGAAATCGAGGTTAGCAATTTTAAAATTCCTGTTAAAGTTTCAAAATATATTGATGAACTCTGTCTTAGTCTCAAGGTATCTCTAAAAAGAATTTCCAAACTAAAGAAGTAAAATTCCATACTGAGGCAACATGAAATTTATTGGAAAGAAAAATTTGAAAATCTAAACAAAAAATTTGTTGTTTTGAAAGAAAATGCAGATTCTCTTTCAAAGGAGAATATCTTTTTGAAAGAAGATATTTCAAGTATCTCAAAGAAGTTTTCAAATGGATCTGAAAAACTAGATAAAATTCTTTCAATTCAAAGACCCTATTTTAACAAATCAGGTTTAGGAATGACACCAGAAACAATTCATTTAATTGATTTTCCAAAAGTTAAAGAAAGAATCAAACAAAGACCTACTAAAGCCTTTTACAAAAATCATTTTAAAAAAGTTTTTGTAAAACCTATTGGTCGAAGTGCTCTTAAATGTTCAAAGTGTAACAGCTCAGAACATTTCGAGAAGGATTGTCCTAAAGTTTGGAGACCAGTTAAGAGAGATTGGGCAAAGATTGTTTTTGGAACTAACTCCCCTAGACCCAAGAAAATATGGGTACAAAAGAAAACTTGAAATCTTTTTATAACTGCAGATCACTATCAAGAAAAAGATCAAATGGTACTTAGATAGTGGCTGTTCGAGACATATGACAGGAGATTCAAACTGCTTTATAAAGCTTACTCAATTAAATGGTGGAAAAGTCTCTTTTGGTGGAAATAGCAAGGGAAAAATTGTTGGATGTGGAACTGTCAAGATTAGAAGTCTCACAATCAACAATGTTTCCTTGGTGGAAGGCTTGAACTATAATCTACTCAGCATAAGTCAACTGTGTGACACTGGATTCAAAATGAACTTTCAAGAAAGCATTTGCTCAAGAACTAGTAAAGATTTGTCTCAATCTTTTACTAGACGAATACATGGAAACATCTATCCACTGGACATTAAACCAGAAAGCTCTCAGTGCCTAATTTCTATTCAAGATGAAGAAAATCTTTGGTATAGAAAGCTTGGTTATGTTAATATGAAGTAGATAGCCAAAATTTCATCTAAGAAGCTTGTTTGTGGACTGCTCAACTTGAGTTATCAAAAGTCAAAATTATGCACACCATGTGCTTTGGGAAAACAAAAAAGAAGTTCTTTTAAACCTATAAATCAAGTTTCTACTAATCGTGTTTTGCAGCTTCTGCATATGGATCTTTTTGGTCCAACCAGAACACAAAGTATTGGTGGAAAGAAATACTACTTAGTAATCGTGGATGATTACTCTCGCTTTACATGGGTATTCTTCTTGGCAAGTAAGTCTGAAGCATTTTTTTCATTTTTCAAAATTGCTAAGAAAATTCAAAATGAAAAAGGATATGCTAAAACAAGCATACGAACAGACCATGGAGGTGAGTTTAAAAATCAAGATTTTGCAAACTTTTGTGATGAATTTGGTTTAAAGTATGTTTTCTCTTTGCCATATACTCCAGAGCAAAATGGAATTGTGGAAAGAAAGAATAGATCGTTGCAAGAAATGGGAAGAACTCTTTTAATTCAAAGTAATATCTCTTCTCGTTTTTGGGCTGAAGCAGTTTCTACAGCTTATTATATCATTAACAGAGTGTTTTTGAGGCCTATTTTAGAGAAAACTCCTTATGAGGTGTTTAAAGGAAAGAAGCCAAATGTTTCTTATTTTCACGTGTTTGGTTGTAAATGTTTTATTTTGAAAAATGCAAATGCTCGAACTGGTAAGTTTGAAGAAAAGTCAGATGAAGGTATTTTTCTTGGCTACTCAACATCAAGCAAAGTATACAGAGTATTCAACAATAAGACTCAGTCTGTTGAAGAGTCTATGAATGTCAAGTTTCAAGACTCTACACAGAATCAAGTGATGGAGACTCAACTTGAAGAAACTAAACTTGCACAAGATGTTAGAAAGTCTACTTGCCCCACAGAAGTTCAAACTCCTGAAATTCAACAATAGGAAGAACCAAAAGATTCAAATGAAGCAGAGGATAAGCAGATTCAAAAATCAACCAGCAATTGGAAGCATAAGTGTAGTCATCCCAAAGAACTCATCATTGGCAACATTGATGAAGGAATTCATACCAGATCCAAAAGGCGAGAAGAGTCTAGTGCTTTGGCACTTATTTTCGAAATTGAGCCCAAAAGTATAGAAGAAGCCTTAGCTGATGAAAGTTGGATTAAAGCCATGCAAGAAGAACTCAAACAATTCAGCATCAATGATGTTTAGGAATTAATTCCTAAACCAAAAGGTAAATCTATTATTGGAGTTAAATGGGTTTTCAGGAACAAAGTGGACGAGAAGGGAAAAGTAATCAGGAACAAAGCAAGACTCGTGGCCAAAGGATACACACAAGAAGAAGGGATAGACTATGACGAGACCTATGCACTAGTGGCGATGTTAGAAACAATTAGATTACTTCTTACTTTTGCTTGCTTTAAAAGTTTCAGGTTATTCCAAATGGATGTAAAGAGCGCATTCCTAAATGGATTTATCCGAGAAAAAGTCTATGTGGAACAACCACCTGGTTTTGAAGATCCAAGAAAGCCAAATTCAGTTTACAGACTGAAAAAGGCTATGTATGGACTAAAGCAAGCACCTCGAGCCTGGTATGAAAGGTTAAGTAATTTTCTAACTCAAAATGGATTTGTTAAAGGAAAAGTAGATACTACCTTATTCATTAAAAATGAAGGTAAATATTTTCTACTTGTTTAAATTTATGTTGATGACATTATTTTTTGTTCACCTAATGAAAGTCTATGCAAGAAGTTCTCTAGATGCATGCAGGATGAATTCGAAATGAGCATGATGGGTGAGCTAAATTTCTTTATAGGATTACAAGTAAAACAGTCAATAGAAGGAATCTTCAAGTATGCGAAAGATCTCATCAAAAAGTTTGGATTGGAAAATTGCAAAAAGACAGAGACACCTATGCCGAGTTCTTCAAAACTGGATAAAGATGAAGAAGGACAGATTGTGGATCAAAAGCTATACAGGAGCATAATTGGATCACTTCTTTACCTTATTGTATCTAGACCTAACATTTTATTTAGTGTTTGTATTTGTGCTAGATTCCAATCAAATCCCAAAGAATCTCATCTTAGTGCAGCAAAGCGAATTATCAAATATGTTGCAACTACTCCAAAGCTAGGTCTATGGTATCCCAAAGAAGGAGATTTACTCTCCTTGGATATTCAGACGCAGATCTTGCAAGATGCAAAGTGGATAGAAAAAGTACTTCTGGTACATGTCAACTGCTTGGCAACAAGCTGGTATCATGGTTTTCAAGAAAATAGAGTATCGTAGCTCTTTCAACAACTGAAGTGGACTATGTAGCACTTGGGAGTTGCTGCTCTCAAATCCTATGGATGAGGCAATAGTTAAGAGACTTTGAAATTGAAGAATCGTGCACTGAAATCAAATGCGATAATACAAGCGCTATCAATCTTACAAAGAATCCAATTCCTCACTCAAGAGTAAAGCATATAGAAATACGTCATCATTTTATTAGAGATCATGTTCTGAATAGAGAAGTCTTGATTCAATTCATCGACTCGAAGAATCAACTGGCGGACATATTTACAAAGCCACTAGATAAAAGCTTATTTGAGTCTATTCGTGCAAGACTGAACATTCTATTGTTTGCCGGGTAAAGTCTAAAGGTGTTCAGACTCAGAATTTCCAGATGTTAATACAGTAAGTAAATTCTTTCTATTTTAATGTGAACTTATTTTTGGATAAAATTTTAAAAAGATATGTTATCCTTTAATTGCTCTTTGTCAATTTTATTCTTAGAAGTTATCTTAATTGACGATTGTTCATTTTCAAAAAGGACGTTATTATTTTTGAAAAAGACAGTTATTTTTTAAGGCAGTTTATTATTTTAAAAAAATGCGGTTTTTACCTTTTCATTGCGACGCTTCGTATTCCTGCTTTATTTATTGTCAAAACTCGTCTTCTTCATTTACGCTCACTTTTTGAAACCCTAGAATACTGTGATCTTACTGTTTCTCATCTACTTGAGTTTCATCCAAAAAGTTTTAATATTTTCGAAAGAACAAGTTCGAGAAATTCCCCTAGACTTTGACAATGTCTTCCCAAAGAAAGTCTTTGAGAATCGCGAGTCGGGGACCACAACGTATGTGTGAGGGACCTACGCATTTTGATCTGACCGAGGAAGAAGATTCTCCGTAACAAGAGCAACTGCCAAGACAACATTCTCAACTGCGCCAACAAGCAACATAAGATCCTCCTCCACAGCAAGAACAAGAAGAAGTTATTGAAGACGTTGAACCTGTAAGGACTCAAAAACCCCAATTTATCTATAGACTGTATTAAAACTTGAAGAGGGGTGGTTCTGCTATGAACTTGATCGATAAGTTCTTAAAAGCACACGGTTACAAAAATGAGACTTTCTTCTTGAACACTATGGAAAGAATAAGAGTTGTGCCTCAGGGTTTGGCAAAATGGTCGTTTGAGAATTTTCCTAGTGATCCGAGTGTTGGACAGCCAGAGGAGAAAGACGATGATGAAAAGTTGTTTGTTCATTTTCAACCCAGGATGGGCGTTGCTGCAAAGGTTGGTGGTGAAAGGACGAACTTATTTCGCTCCAAGGACCACAAATTGTGTTACTTGAGTTTGCTAAAAAGAGGGGTCATGAACCCTAGGAGCGTGGATTTCGACTTTATTGATTCTTTAAAGATTAATTTGAGAGAAAAGCTTGGTTTGCTTCAACTTGAATGTTTTTGCACCGAGACGACCGTCGCGTGTCCTGAACTTACTGCCTATTTTTATTCAAATCTTTCATTTATAGATGCGAATAAATTTAGCTTTTCTGTAAGGGATAAAGAATTCGTAGTTGATGTAGACACCTTGGCTGATATAATTGGTGTGGAAAGAGGGAGATTCCAACCAATTGGTGATAAGGCTAGTACGAGCATCTAGAGGGGGGTGAA
The DNA here is from genome assembly GCA_014182365.1 of Eucalyptus tenuipes. NCBI lineage: Eukaryota > Viridiplantae > Streptophyta > Magnoliopsida > Myrtales > Myrtaceae > Eucalyptus > Eucalyptus tenuipes. Next base: position 19,984,212 of record CM024538.1, on the reverse strand, counting down.
TGGGTGATCAAAGAAGTTTTTGCGAATTTTAACAAAACAACTTAGTTTCTAAGATTAATAAATTCAAAGCGCGAAGACAATAAACAGTCGTAAAGAGAAGCGATGTAAAGTGAAGAGTTTAGGGATAGAGAATCAAGACACTAGGTTTATAGTGGTTCGACTTAGACCAAGCCTACGTCCACTCTCCTGCACTGACAGCCCACCGGCTAGATTCCACTAAGAATCAAAAGAGAATTTACAGTCTCACGTCCTTGATTCCACAGTGTAGAGACTCTACTACACTTCCTCAAAGTCTCACAAATATCTAATCTCTCTTTTGAGTACAAAGAGAGCTCAACAAATGAGATCGCAAAGAACAAGGGGCTTCAGACTTTGGAATTTTTCTATCTAGCATTTTCGAACAACTTGAGCGTCTTCCTTATATACTCCTCCATGCCTTCATAACCGTTGGCACCTTCCAAAGGAGTTCTTCCAATCAACCCGTTGGATAGAATCAATTAGAGAGATCTCGAGTTATTTGAGGAATGTGATGATAGCCCACCAATCTCGCTCGCCCATACAATTAGGATCTAGGTTTCCATAAGTATAACCTTCCAAGTATACTTCGCCGATCAATCGAATCTAAGTTACTCGAATGAATCTCAATACGAATAACAGATCTTTAGATGCTATCTCCAGCCGTGAGATCTTCCTTAACCACACGAATCAAATCCTTTAAGGATATACTCGTCTAATTCAATGAATAATACTTCTCTTCGTCAGTCTGGAAACTATCAATGAGGGCAGACTTTAAATCTTGAGTCTGGAGGTCTTCAGACTTTGACGGATAGAGTCTGCAAGTCTTCAGACTAGACTGATGGAAACGTTTTGTCAACTTCAAAACAAATCGGGATGTTTTCTCCATCAATCTCCCCATTTTTGATGGTGACAAAACTTTCCTGCAGATTTGGATACTTTCGACCTGCAATACAATACTTAAGCAAACAAAGATATCTTATAAAAGATAAGCAGATTAGGATAAAGATAGTAGCAATTCTGCATCCACAGAAAACAAGTTAGTCTTGTAAAAGCAATTACCTTTATCAAAATCATCAACATAGCTTAAGATACTGTAAGCATTAAAAGATCAAGGCAATCCAAAAGCAATCCAAACAAAAGAAAACCAGTCCATCCAAACAAAAGACAAGTCAAAAACAAAACATAGTCAAAAATCAAATTTGCACCAACTTCTCCCCCTTTTTGTCATCAGCAAAAGGTAGAGAAGATAAAGAAAATGAAATTAAGATGATTTGGGAATGCGAATGAGCTGAAAATCTCCCATAGACTTGACAGTCTCCTCCAGCTTTCTTAGATCCTCCTGCAGTTGCGCTAGATCCTTACCCTTGGCATTTGCTTGAATTTGAAGATTAAGGGCTTGAACTTGATCTTGCATAGAAACTGAAATGGCTTGATGAGCATTCTGCAGGGTCTGCAATTCACATCCCAAGGCATAAACCTGGCCTTTGATCTCCAGAAGAAGTTCAAGCAATCTTTTAAAGTCTGTTGAGTTGTCAGTTTGAGTGCTTGCTTTAGCATGATCAGTTTGTGGAGTATAGCCAGATGATGGAACTTCAGCACGAGCATCCAGACTTAGAGATGAAGCCTCATTACCTTTTTCAGGAAATTGAGAGGCATTCACATCCTCTGGATCGGCAGGAGAACGACTAACATCATCACTGGTAAAAGCAAGTAGACGAATACCTCCTTTATCAGCAGCTCCCCCTATTTCAGTACCTTCAAGTGGAGAGAAGTACTCTTCTTGCTTGGGCTCTTCTTCAATGCCACGATGTTCTTGTGCTTTTTCTTCTGCTGAAGAATCACCATGACTTTCTCCTTCAGTTTGTTCTCCTCCTTGCTCGATTTCTTCTTTTCTTCCTTCTTCTTCTTCTGTCCTCATCCTTTCCCTCTCTTCATTCCTTTTCTCTGTCTCTTCTCTGTCTTGGTTCTCTCGATCTGCAGATTCTGGAACAAGACGCTGTACATTTTGTAAGGCAATAGTGGAGATAGTGATGTCGTCCTCATCTTCTTCACCCTTTAAGATGATTGCTCTTCTCTTTTTAGATGGAGCTGTCATGGGCTCCTTGCCTTTCCTTTTTGCAGCCACAGGGTCTTGTCGAGACTTGACAGGGGTCTTCTCCTTAAATCTCTCTAAAGTCTTGTTCAGCTCCTTCAGATGCATCTTTGTAACCATCTTCAGCCCTATCACCATTTGATCAATGGTCCGAACACACAGAATTTTGGGAGGCTGAATGTTAAAATGTCTGAATAAACGAGTAACGATAGCAGAATAAGGAAGTTTTCCATTGACCGATACATATGAAACATGATGGTATGAGGCAGAGAGAACTTGTAACCAACATTGATGGCATACATCAGCTTTGCTTCAGAATTAGAGACGTCAGTCTTTGATGTGGATTTGGGCCTGAGACAGTTGATCACAATCTTATGGAGCAAAATATTAGAGGCACTCATCCTCAAATAAGAAATTCGACCTTCTGCAATTCTATCTTGAACAAGCTCCATAGTTGCATGACCAACAGACACACTTATTGATTGGAAAGTTCCTCTCTCCACTCCAATCACATCAGCAAGAGTGTCCATATCTACCACATAATCTTGATCTCTAACACTGAAAGAAAATCTATTTGCATCCAAAAAGCTTAGATTGGAATAGAAATACGCAGTAAGTTCAAAATGAGAAGCATCTGTTTCAGAGCAAAAATGCTCAAGTTGAAGTGTCGCAAACTTCTCTCGCAACTTGACGTTTAATGAGTCGAGAAAGTCAAAATCCACACTTCTTGGGTTCATCACCCCTCGCTTCAGCAACTTAGAGTAAACTTGCTTGTGTTCCTCAGAACGAAACAGATCTACCTTTTTTCCTCGAATGTTCGCTGCAACACCCATCCTAGGCTTAAATTGAGTGAACATCTTTTCATCGTTATCTTTTCCCTCAGGTTGATTGACTCCTCCAAAACGTAAATCACTTGAAAAATTCGCAAAAGCCCTTTCCGCCGTACCAACAGGAACAATTCCCGAACGTTCCATAACTCTTAAAAAGTGGGTTTCATTCCGATACCATTTTTCTCTCAAAAATTCATCAATAAAAGTCATTGCAGAACCGCATTCCTTCAAAGCGGAGTAGAGTTTGTAAGTACATGCAGGTTTAAGAGTCCTTACAGGTTCGACATCCTCAATAATTTCTTCTTCTGCTTGTTGTTGATGATGCTCATGTGATCTAGTCAGAGAAGAATGACGCGGTTGAGAATGTTGTTGTTGACTTTGCTGCTGCCTTGAAGAGTCTTCTTGCTCAGTCAGATCGAAGTGCGTAGGACCCTCACGTATAAGCTGTGGTCCCCTGCTTGCAATCCTTGATGACTTTCTTTAGAAAGACATTGTCACAGTCTTTGAGAGAATTTTCGAACTCGATTTGCGAGAAAGATGAAAACTTTAAGGATTAAACTAGAGAGAAAAAGTAAGAAAGTGAAGATCTGTGCTCTAGGGTTTGTGGGTAAAAACAAAGAAGAGAAATAGTATATAAACCGTCGAAACAGTGTATATGAATCGTCACAAAAGGAAAAATAAAAATGCCTTTTCAAAAATGAATAACTGCCTTTTTGAAAATAGATAACTATCTTTTTAAAAATGATAACTGCCTTTTCAATATCAATTAATTGGCGATTAATAAACAGTCTTACCTTTTCGAGATTTTTATTCAAAAGTTAAAATACCGTAATCGAAATAACTTACAGTCGTAACTTTTGGTCTTCTAAGTCCGATCTTTCTGAGTCTGAGCATCTTCAGATTTTATCTCTGAGTCTAAACTTTTTCAGATTTTAAGATATTAAGTCTGCAATGGATGGACTCAAATAAGCTTTTCTCTAGAGGTTTTGTGAATATGTCCGCCAGTTGATTCTTTGAGTCAATGAATTGGATCAAGACTTCTCCATTTTGAACATGATCTCTAATGAAATGATGTCGAATCTCTATATGCTTTGCTCTCGAATGAAGAATAGGATTCTTTGTGAGATTAATTGTGCTGGTGTTGTCACATTTGATCTTGGTGCATGAGTCTTCAATTCCAAAGTCTCTTAGTTGTTGTTTTATCCATAAGATTTGAGAACAGCAACTTCCAAGAGCCACATACTCTGCTTCTGCTGTTGAAAGAACTACAGTACTTTGCTTCCTTGAAAACCAAGATACTGCCATGTTACCAAGCAATTGACAAGTGCCGGATGTGCTCTTTCTATCAACTCTGCAACCTACTAGATCTGCGTCTGAATATCCAATGAGAGTAAAATCTCCTTCTTTGGGATACCATAGACCTAACTTAGAGGTTGTTGCAACATATTTGATGATGCGTTTCGCAGCGCTTAGATGTGATTCTTTGGGATCTGATTGAAATCTAGCACAAATGCAAACACTAAACAAAATGTCAAGTCTAGAGACAGTAAGATAAAGAAGTGAACCAATGATACTCATGTATACTTTTTGGTCAACTTTCTTTCCTCCTTCATCTTTGTCCAGCTTCAAAGAACTTGACATTGGTATATCAGTCTTTTTACAATTCTCTAATCCAAGTTTTTTAACAAGTTCTTTTGCATATTTTTCTTGATGAATGAAAATTCCTTCCCTCAATTGTTTCACTTGTAGTCCAAGAAAGAAGGATAGTTCACCCATCATGCTCATCTCGAATTCATCCTACATAGACTTGGAAAATTTCTTGCACAGATTCTCGTTAGATGATCCAAATATAATATCATCAACATAAATTTGAATAAGTAAAAAGTTTTTACCTTCCCTTTTGATAAACAAGGTAGTGTCCACTTTTCCTTTAACAAAACCATTTTGAATTAAGAACTTACTTAACCTTTCGTACCAAGCTTGAGGTGCTTGTTTTAATCCATAAAGAGCCTTTTTCAGTCTGAATACAGAGTTTGGTTTCTTTGGATCTTCAAATCCGGGGGGTTGTTCCACATAAACTTCTTCTTGAATAAATCCATTTAGGAATGTACTTTTGACGTTCATTTGGAATAACCTGAAATTCTTATAACAAGCAAAAGCAAGTAATAATCTAATTGCTTCTAACCTTGCTACAGGAGCGTAAGTCTCATCATAGTCTATTCCTTCTTCTTGCGTATATCCTTTGGCCACGAGTCTTGCTTTGTTTCTTACCACTTTTCCTTTTTTGTCCATCTTGTTCCTGAAAACCCATTTAACTCCAATAATAGACTTACCTTTTGGTTTAAGAGTTAATTCCCAAACATCATTAATACTGAATTGCTAGTGTTCTTCTTGCATTACTTCAATCCAGCTTTTGTTAGTTAAGGCTTCTTCTATGCTTTTAGGTTCTATTTCAGAAATAAGTGCCACAGCACTAGACTCTTTTTGCCTTTTGGATTTGGTACGAATCCCTTCATTAATATCACTAATAATGAGTTCTTCGGGATGACTAGACTTTTGCTTCCAGTTGCTAGTCAGTCTGACAGATTGTTGATCTTTTTCTTGAGTTGATTCTTCAACATCCGTTCGTTGTTTTTCTACTAGAGTCTGAGCTGCTTCAGGGGAGGTAGACCTTGTAGAGTCTAGAGCAAGTTTAGATTCTTCAATTTGAGTATGAATCGATTGATTTTGCAGAGCGTCTTGAAATTTGACATTCATCGATTCTTCCACAGTCTGAGTTTTCTTGTTGAATATCCTGTAGGCTTTGCTAGAGGTTGAATATCCAAGGAAGTTTCCTTCGTCTAATTTTTCTTCAAACTTACCAATTCGATCATTTGCATTTTTCAAGATAAAACATTTGCAACCAAACACTTGAAAATAAGAAACAATTGGCTTCTTTCCTTTGAATAACTCATAGGGAGTTTTCTCAAGAATAGGCCTTAAGAAACTCTGTTAATAACATAACATGCTGTAGAAACTGCTTCAACCCAAAAACGAGAAGAAATGTTACTTTCAATTAAAAGAGTTCTTGCCATTTCTTGTAAAGATCTATTCTTCCTTTCCACAACTCCATTTTGTTTTGGTGTATATGGAGAGGAGAACTTATGCTGAAAACAGATTCATCACAAAATTTAGCAAAGTCTTGATTTTCCAACTCACCTCCATGGTCTGTCCGTATGCTTGAAATAATACAACCTTTCTCATTTTGCACTTTCTTAGCAAACTTTAAAAAGTGAGAGAATGTTTCAGACTTACTTGTAAGAAAATAGACCCAAGTAAATCGTGAAAAATCATCCACTATTACTAGGCAAAATCTTTTTCCACCATTGCTTTGAGTTCTAGTTGGTCCAAAGAGATCCATATGTAGGAGCTGCAGCGCACGATTAGTGGAAACTTGATTTATTGGTTTAAAAGAACTTCTAACCTGTTTTCCCAACACACAAGGTGTGCATAAATCAGATTTTTGGTATTTCAGATTGGGTAGTCCACGAACAAGCTTCTTGGAAGAGATTTTGGCAATTTGCTTCATGTTAATATGGCCAAGCTTCCGATGCCAGAGATTCGCTTCATCTTGTACCGATATCAAGCATTGCGATCTTTCTGGTTTTGTATCCATAAGATAAATATTCCCATGTCTACGCCCAGTAAAAGATTGAGAGAAATCTTTACTAGTTCCTGAACATGTTCCTTCCTGAAAATTGATTTTGAATCCTGTGTCGCACAATTGGCTTATGCTGAGTAGATTGTAATTTAATCCTTCCATCAATGAGACATTGTTGATTGTTAGACTTCCAATTTTTACTGTTCCGCATGCAACAATTCTTCCTTTGCTATTTCCACCAAAAGAGACTTTTCCTCAATCTATTTGAACAAGTTTTATAAAACAACTTGAATCTCTTGTCATATGTCTTGAGCAGCCACTATCCAAATACCATTTAATCTTCATTTTGATAATGACCTGCAATTAAGAAAATTCAAGCTTTCTTTGGTACCCATATTTTCTTGGGTCCAGTAGAGTTAGTGCAATAAACAGTCTTTACCCAATCCTTTTTAACAGGCCTCCAAATCATATGACATTCTTTCTCAAAGTGTTCTGAGCTGTGACACTTCGAACATTTGAGAGCATTTCGACCAACATGTTTTACAAAGACTTTCTGAAAATGATTTCTATAAAAGGTTTTTGTAGATCTCTGTTTGATTCTTTCCTTTACCTTTGGAAAATCAATTAGAGGAATGGTTTCAGAAGTCATTCCTAGACCTAATTTGTTAAAGTAGGGTCTTTGTATCAAAAGAATCTAATCCAACTTCTCAAATCCAATTGAAAACCTTTTTGAAATATTTGAAATGTCATTTTTTAAGCAAGTATTTTCTTTTGAAAGAGAGTCTGCATTTTCTTTCAAAATAACAAAACTTTTGTCTAAATTTTCAAACTTTTCTTTCCAAGATTTTTCATGTTGCTTCAATGTAGAATTCTCCCTTTTTAGCTCGGAGATCCTTTTATGAGAAGTTTTGAGGCTAAGACAAAGTTCATCAATATATTTAGAGACTTTAGTAGGAATTTTTAAATTACTTACCTCGATTTCACCGTCTGAGTCTGAGTCTATATCTGTCTCAAAGTTTGAGTCTGATTCCGATTTTGCCATTAAGCAAATGTTGGCATAATTATCATCACTTTCTTCGCATTCAGTATCACTCCATGTTTATGCTTTGAGAGCTTTTATGTATTTCTCAGTTTTTCCTTTCTTTTTCTTCAATAAAGGACAGTTGGGTTTGATGTGTCCCTTTTTTTCTTGCATTCAAAGCAAATCATGTCTTTATTGGATTCATCATGCTCAGTTGATTTATTCTGAAACTTTTGAGTACTTTGTTTCTTCCAATTGAACCTTCTTCCAATAAAGGACAGTTGGGTTTTCTAAACCTCTTTATTATAAGTGCTAGCTCTTCATCATCTAAGTCTTCTTCAGAGTCTGTAACATCAGAATCATCGTTAGACTTTAAAGCAATAGACTTCTTACCTTTGGGATCTTCTTCATCATTGATGTGCTCCACTTTGTAAGACTGAAGTGTGTCAATCAGTTCGTCTACAGAAAGTGGTGCAATCCTTTGTGTTTCCCTTATCGAAGTCTTTATATAATTCTAGTCTTTGGAGAGTCCACGTAGCAGTTTGTTGACCTTCATTAGTCCTGAGATTGGTTGTCTCTGATATTCTAGGCCATTCACAATTTCAGTAAAATGGCTAAACATATCAGTGATAGATTCTCCTAGTTTCATTTTGAAGACTTCATATTGTCCTAGAAGGATATTGATCCTTGTCTCTTTCACTCGATCTGTTCCTTCATAAGTAATGTGCAGCCTATCCCATACTTCTTTAGCTGTTTCACAAGATATTTTGTTATACTCAGTAAGAGATAATGCATAATATAAAGAGTAAAATGCTTTAGCATCAAGAGCTTGTCTCTTGGTTATTTCTTCTTGAATCATATCGCTAGATTCTGCAACTTCTTTTCCCTTCTCTGAGACTGATTAACTTTAGGAATGATCCCTTTTTCTACCACATCCCATTCCAGGGGATCTTTCGATCTTAGGAATGCTTTCATCTTGTTTTTTCATATGCTGTAATCTTTTCCATCAAAGTAAGGCGGTCTGGTGTTGCTTTGGCCTTCAATCAAACCTGGAGCCAACATACTAGCCATAGATCTTTAACTCAGAAGTAAAAACACTTCAATTAAATGAGTACACAAGCTTTGATACCAATTGATAGGACTAGTACGAGCACCTAAAGGGGGGTGAATAGGTGATCAAAGAAATTTTTGCGAATCTTAACAAAACAACTTAGTTTCTAAGATTAATAAATTGAAAGCGCGAAAACAATAAACAGCCGTAAAGAGAAGCGATATAAAGTAAAGAGTTTAGGGATAAAGAATCAAGACACTAGGTTTATAGTGGTTCGGCTTAGATCAAGCCTACATCCACTCTCCCGCACTAACAGCCCACCAGCTGGATTCCACTAAGAATCAAAAGAGAATTTACAGCCTCACGTCCTTGATTCCACAGTGTAGAGACTCTACTACACTCCCTCAAGGTCTCACAAATATCTAATCTCTCTTTTGAGTACAAATAGAGCTCAACAAATGAGATCGCAAAGAACAAGGAGCTTCAGACTTTGGAATTTTTCTATCGAGCACACTTGAACAACTTTGAGTGTCTTCCTTATATACTCCTCCATGCCTTCATAACCGTTGGCACCTTCCAAAGGAGTTCTTCCAATCAACCCGTTGGATAGAATCAATTAGAGAGATCTCGATTTATTTGAGGAATGTGATGATAGCTTACCAATCCTGTTCGCCCATACAATCAGGATCTAGGTTTCCATAAGTAGAACCTTCCAAGTATACTTCGCCGATTTATCGAATCTAAGTTACTTGAATGAATCTCAATACGAATAACAGATCTTGAGATGCTATTTCCAACCGTGAGATCTTCCTTAACCACACGAATCAAATCCTTTAAAGATATACTCGTCTAATTCAACGAATAATACTTTTCTTCATCAGTTTGGAAACTGTCAATGAGGGCAGACTTTAAATCTTAAGTTTGGAGGTCTTCAGACTTTGATGGATAGAGTCTGCAAGTCTTCAGACTAGACTGATGGAAACGTTTTGTCAACTTCAAAACAAATCGGGAAGTTTTCTCCAACAATTGGTGCATCTTATGCCCATGCTACATTGTCCATAGTAAATGACAGGATGGTCGAAGGTAAGATTTCTTATTCAAGGTTGAATGCCCCCAATATCCTTCTTCACAAGGTGGTCATTAACTGCATCAGGCCAAAGTCTACTTCAAAAACTGATGTTTCTCGTTCTAAAGCGAAACTAATGTACGCGATCAACACTGGTTGCCAGTTCTCTCTGCCTCATACAATTCTCATGCACATGTATAGAACTGTGGTGAAATGCAATGGACAACTCCCTTACTCTGCGCTTATCTCTCAACTATTCAAGCATCTCAAGATCAAACTCCCTGCTCCTCTTTGTGTTAGAACCATTCCTCTAATGGTTATTGGTCTCAAAATGGTTTCTAAAATGAGGCTGAAGGAACTGAGCAAGGAGCTGGAGCACTTTAAGGAGAAGTCCCCTGTGAAGGCAAAGCAAGACTCTGCTGCAAAGAAGAGGAAGGGAAAGGAGCCTATGACAGCGCCTGTGAAGAAAAGGAGATCTCTCATCTTGGAAGACGAAGAAGAAGATGATGATGATCTCACTATCTCAGGTCTTGCCCTGCGAAATCTACAGAGTTATGTAAGCCCTACTAAGATCAGAGAACGAGAAGGAACAGAGAGAAGAGGAGAAGAAAGAGAAGGAGAAAGAGAAGAAGAAAGAAGAGAAGAAGAAGAAGAATGAAGAGAAAGAGATGAACAAGAAGGAAAAAGAAGCGAAGAAAGAAGGAGTCGCGATAACTCTTTTGAATCAACACTGGCTGCATCCGATGATTTGGAGAAGACAAGGAGTGAGAAGATTGGAGAACAACATCATTACAATGCTGAAGCAGAGCTTGAAGAAGAACATATCTCTCCACCTGAAGGCATGAAGACAGGGGGAGATGCTGTAAATGGAGGTACTTCTTCACCCATCTTTACTAGTGATGTTAGTAGATCTCCACAAGACCCAGAAGAGGTCTATGCTGCTCAATTCCCTGAAGCAGATTTCGAGGCATACACTCCTAGTCATGGTGATAGAACAACTAATGTTCCCCCTCATTTTCAAACTCCTGCATCTACTTCGGCTTGTCCCAGCACTGCTATAGATCATTCTGCAGATTTTCAGCGAGTGATGGAACTTCTTTTAGAATTAAAGGGAAAGCAATATGCTTTTGAGTTTGAAATGAAGCACATGATGACTGTCTTCAAGGCATCTACCGACTCTCTTCAAGAACAGATTCAAGCCCTCAAGCAAGAACAGGCAAAGGGTGTGGATATTCAACAGCTTAAGGAGTCTTTGCAGAAGCTTGGAAACACTGTCAAGCCCATGGGGGATTTCCAGCTCGTTCGTATTCCCAAGCAGCCCTAATTCAATCCAACTCTTTTTAATCGTTTTTATCTCCACTTTTTGCTGATGACAAAAAGGGGGAGAGTTTGAGTGCAGATTTGTTTTTTATTGGACTTTACTTTCTGTGGACTTTTTGATTATGGTTTGGTTTGACATTTGACTTTGGATATTATTAATCTTTTGATGCTTGCAAGTGCAGTGGTTTAGTTTGCGATATTACTTATAACTAGTTTAGACTAACTTGTGTTCTGTGGTTGCAAAATCAAAGTATTCAAAGTCCTAATTAAATTTATAAGATATTATATATTGCATAAGTACTGTTTTGCAGGTCAAAAAGTTTTCCAAAATTTGCAGGAAAGTTTTGTCACCATAAAAAAAAGGGTAGATTGATAGAGAAAACTCTTTTATTGGTTTGAAGTTGACGAAACCTTTCCAAAGTCTATTTCTGAAGATCTGAAGACTTTATCATCAAAGTCTGAAGACCGACAGACCACTAGATGGTAATCTCAAAGTCTATCCTCACTGGCAGTTCCAGACTGAAGTATGAAGATTTATCCAAACGCAGGATTATTATCCAGATGAAGATTATCTTCAAAGTTTCATTTCGTATATTTATTGAAAGATCTTATAGCTGGAATTCACACATAATTGATTGATTATTCTTATTGGAAACTACTTCAATATGAAGATCTTTGAAAGGTAAGCTAAACTTGGAAGGTTCTACTTATGGAAACTCAAGATCCTGATTTGTATGGGCGAGCAGGATTGACGAGCTTTCAACAAAAATTATCTAACGACTCGAGATCACCTTAATTGATTATGTCCAACGGGTAGAGAATTCCTTTGGAAAGTGCCAACGGTCGAGAAGGCATGAAGGAGTATTTAAGGATTGACTCTTTGGTTGTTCGATACGGTGCTTGAGAGAGAATTTTAAAGTCTAAAGCTTTTCTAGTCTTTTGCTTTTTCATTCATTGAGCTAAACATTGTATACAAAAGAGAGAAACTCTTAGTGAGACTATGTGAGAGTTCAATAGAGACACATCACCGTAATAGTCAAGTTCACGAGCTGTAACAACTCTCTTGATACTTAGTGGAATCCAGCCAATAGGCTGACAGCGAGGAGAGTGGACGTAGGCTTGGTCTAAGTCGAACCACTATAAACTCTGTGTTCACTTTCTCTTATCCCTGAACTCCTTACATTTATTTATTAGTTGTCTATTTACTTAAAGTTGAAACACGGTTTATGTTTAACATCTTCAAAAATCAAAATACTTTCATTAAGTCCTGCGAAAATTTTATTTACACCTATTCACCCCCTCTAGGTGTATTCACTAGCCCCCTTCACATGCCGCTGGTTTTTTCCGATTGGCGGCGACGACCGGCCTGAACTTGGCGACCCCCTCTACGCATCACCGGCGGACGACCCCGAACTATGCCTCATCAGCCTCCAACTCATCGGACCAGGGAACTACTCTTCATGGGCTCGGGATCTCCGATGTGCTCTTGTAACGAAAGACAAAGATGGCTTCATTGACGGAGCTATTCTGTTCCCGACCGACGAGCATCTTCAGCGACACTGGCGGAGGTGCAACCAGCTGGTCCGCACCTGGATCGGTAACACCCTCGCCCCCGACGTTGCTGCTGGACTGCCACCCACTAAAGATTCAAAGCAAATCTGGGACAATATCAAAGAAGTATATGGCCGGCTCGATCGAGTTGAAGCAAGGGAACCTCTCGGTTACCGCTTGCTTCAACCGTCTTTCCTCCCTATGGAATGAACTAGAATCAGCCGAGGAACGCCTGCAAGGACCTGAGGCAACATTGAACAGTACAAAGAAATCCGAGAAAGAGAAAAGGCTACACGGTTCTTACTAATTCTCAACGAGTCGTTCTCGGCTTTCCAGTCACAGATCCTCGCGATGGACCCTCCACCGCCGCTCGGCCGCATCTATCAGTTGGCCGTCCAAGAGGAACACCACAGAATGGCTGCTACCGAACATGCTCGGGTGGGTGAGGGTATGAGCCTTACCGTCCTCCCCTCCGACGAGAAGACCCCTAGTAGAACACCTACAGATCTAGAAAGGATTGTGGCTGCGGCAAGAAGACACAGAGGAAACCCTAAAGCTTCGCAAACGGACCGTTCGGGTCATAGATCTGCAATGGACGGTAGGGATCATCGATCTAAAATGGACGGTTCAGATAGACACGCTGGATCTAACGGCTGGGATCTCAATGCTGTAATGGACGGACAAGATGGACGCGCTGGATTGAACAATCACCATTTGTCCTTGGCTTTAACAAAATCGGACGGTTGGAATCATGCCACGTCAGCGCCATTTTATGAGAAATCCTATGGGCTGCGAAATGCCACGTCAGCAAGAAAGGTTAGTGGAGAAAATTCACGATTTAAAAATAAATATTTGGATTGCTCTAAATGTAACGACCCGGGTCTAGGTCGTCACATTCTCCCCCCTTAAGGCACAGTGCCCTCGCTGTGGCCCCACATGCTGCGAGAGTCTTGGGTAGTGTGATGACCCAAGCAATGGTGTGCGGGAAAGAGGGATGGTGGTGCGTCCGCGCCTCAGTCCCCGGACGTGCGCAAGGAGGGGGTGCATCTACTGTCCCACATAGCTTGGGGGGGAGTCTTGGGCTAGCTTATAAGGCTTAGGTCCCTCTAACTGTACATACGCGCTCTGAGGGAAAAGACCGTTGCTGGGATGGCGGGTCGTTACAAGTGGTATCAGAGCCAACTCCCGACCACGTGTGGGACCACATTGAGGACGCTGTGCTCCTAAGGGGTGGAGAGTGTGACGGCCCAAGTGACGGTGCGCGGGGAGGAGGGATAGTGGTGCGTCCGCGCCTCGGTCCCCGAACATTCGCAAGGAGGGGTTGCATCTCCTGTCCCACATCGCTTAGGGGGAGTCCTAGGCTAGCTTATAAGGCTTGGGTCCCTCTAATTGTACATACTCGTTTTGAGGGAAAAGACCGTTGCTGGGAAGGCGGTACGTCCACGCCAGTGCGGGTGACCCATAGGAAACAAAACCGTGAGGACTTAGTGTCCAAAGTGGACAATATGTGAACAGTGGAGATCCAGGATGTTACAAGTGGTATCAGAGCCGACTCCCGACTGTGTGTAGGCCACAGCGAGGACGCTGTGCTCTCAAGGGGGAGAGTGTGACAGCTCAAGCGGCAGTGCACGGGGAGGAGGGATGGTGGTGTGTCCGTGCCTCGGTCCCTGGACGCGCGCAAGGAGGGGCACGTCTCTTGTCCCACATCGCCTAGGGAGGGAGGTCTGGGCTGCCTTATAAGGCAATGGGTTCTCTAACTGTACATATGCATTTTGAGGGAAAAGATCATTGCTGGGATGGCGGTACGTCCGCGCCAGTGCGGGTGACCCATAGGAAACAAAATCGTGAGGACTTAGTGTCCAAAGCGGACAATATGTGTACAGTGGAGACCCAAGATGTTATAAGTGGTATCAGAGCCGACTCCCGACCACATGTGGGACCACAGCAAGGACGCTGTGCTCTTAAGGGGTGGAGAGTGTGACAGCCCAAGCGACGGTGTGTGGGGAGGAGGGATGGCGGTGTGTCCGCGCCTCAGTCCCTGAACGTGCGCAAGGAGGGGGTGCATCTCCTGTCCCACATCACTTAGGGGGGAGTCCTGGGCTAGCTTATAAGGCTTGGGTCCCTCTAACTATACATACGCGTTTTGAGGGAAAAGACCATTGCTGGGATGGCGGTACGTCCGCGCCAGTGCGGGTGACCCATAGGAAACAAAACCGTGAGAACTTAGTGTCCAAAGCGGACAATATGTGTACAGTAGAGACCTAGGATGTTACAAGTGGTATCAGAGCCGACTCCCAACCGCGTGTGGGCCACAATGAGGACGCTGTGCTCTCAAGGGGGGAGAGTGTGATAGTCCAAGCGACGGTGTGCGGGGAGGAGGGATGGCGGTACGTTCGCGCTAGTGCGGGTGACCCATAGGAAACAAAACCGTGAGGACTTAGTGTCCAACGCGGACAATATGTGTACAATGGAAACCCGGGTCGTTACAAGTGGTATCAGAGCCGACTTCCGACCGCGTGTGGGACCACAGCGAGGACGCCATGCTCCTAAGGGGTGGAGAGTGTGACGGCCCAAGCGACGATGCGGGGAAGAGGGATGGCGATGCGTCCGGGCCTCGGTCCCCGGACGTGCGCAAGGAGGAGGTGCATCTCCTGTCCCACATCGCTTAGGGGGGGAGTCCTGGGCTAGCTTATAAGGCTTAGGTCCCTCTAACTGTACATACGCCTTTTGAGGGAAAAAACCGTTGCTGGGATGGCGGTGCGTCCGTGCCAGTGCGGGTGACCCATAGGAAACAAAACCGTGAGGACTTATGTCCAAAGCGGACAATATATGTACAATGGAGACCCGGGTCGTTACAATAAATGTCCGCACCATACTGTTGAAACCTGCATGGAAAACCTAATGACAAGGACAAAAAGAGAGAATCCACAGTTTCTCAGATTTCTACACAAAGGGCCGATGGATCACCTCATCAAATGATCACCCAAGAACAATATTAGAATATTGTACAGATGTTGGATCAGTTCAAGACTAGCGATAAGGGTGCGGGATTCTCAGGTACCTTCCTTTACAATAAGAATTCGTTTTCAGTTGATGTATGGATAATCGATTCAGGCACTAGTGACCACATAGTATGCAACAAAAATATATTTTCTCATATATATAAAATGCCAAAAACACCTATCATGGTGCGTCTTCCAAATGGGAACATCGCAAATGTTACCATAATCGGCACCATACATCTTGGTCAAAATTTTATCCTCAGAAATGTCTTATATATTCAAGAATTTGAATTCAATCTATTATTTGTCTCAAGAGTATGTGAGCATAACTCTTTTCATGCCATATTCAATTTAGACAATTGCCTCTTTCAGGACCATTCGACTGGCAAAGTGATGGGCTGGGTAGTATGGCACAAGGACTATTTTTGGAACAATTTCCAAGGAGATTTAGAATTATTGAATAAGCATGTTTCTTGTAATGCCATAAGTAAAAATAAAAATCTCATTTCTCATCAACGATTGGGTCACAGTGCATTTTTTCCTCATCCAAAATGTCCAATATGTCCTTTAGCTAAACAATCTCGAGCATCGTTTCCAAAAAGTACATCTCGTGCAACAAATCCTTTTTCATTGCTTCATGTGGACATTTAGGGACTTTATCATACCCCTCCCCATGACGGATCTCAATTCTTCCTTACAATTGTTGATGATTACACTCGAGCCACCTAGGTATATCTTATGCAATCGAAAAGCCAAACTTTTGGTAATTTGTCAAATTTCCTTTCCATAATTAGGAATCAGTTTGACAGATTTGTACAACGAATTCGTACAGACAATGGGCGTGAATTTTTTACTTCTGATTGCAACATATTATTATCATCTTATGGCATACTTCATGAAAGCTCCTGCACTTACACTCCACAACAAAATGGAGTTGTTGAGCACAAACATAGGCACCTATTAGAGGTAGCCCGTGCTCTTAAATGCCAAGCTTCTATTCCAGAAGATTTTTGGGGAGATTGTGTGGTCACAACTGCCTACTTGATTAATCGCATGCCAACTCGAATTCTTAATGGTATGACCCCCTTTGAGATGCTTTACAACAAACAACCCAATAATGATCATCTTAAAGTATTTGGTTGTCTATGTTATGCAACAAATGTGGGTCCTTGAGATAAAATGGGCCCTCGAGCCACTCAGTGTGTTTTCATGGGATACGCTCCTCTTCAGAAAGGATATCGAGTTATGGAGATTTCTACATGGAATTTCTTCATTAACAAAGATGTTGTATTTCATGAAGATGTGTTTCCGTTTGAAGAAATGGTCTCTCCATCACAACCCTCTTTACCGTCAGGGCATGACAGACGTTTTTTGTCCGAAGAATATTTATCTTTGACTCTAGGCTTCCTTATCGCACCAGAATCATCTATATCATCAGGACCATCTCTGTCTATACCGATGGAATCTACATCTCCAGAAGCAACATCGCCAAGTTTATCTAAAGACATCCCTCCGTCTCCTTCAACAATAACTAATTCACTAGTTATTTCCGAGTCCTCGGATCCTTCAGCACATGTTATCGAGCGGCCTCGACGTTCTGGATGGCACACTCGCCCGCCTACATGGACCCAGGATTACATATGTTCTGCAACAAGTTCTTCAGGTACACAATATCCCATTACCTCATATGTGTCATTTAATCAATTATCACCAGGACACATGTGTTGTATCGATCGTATATCAGAAGAACAGGAACCATCTTCATTCGCTGAGGCAGCACGAGATCCAAGATGGCGAAATGCAATGGAATCCAAACTTACTGCTCTAATGGAGAATCACACCTAGGATATCGTTCCCTTGCCCCCATGTCGGAAACCAATTGGTTGCAAGTGGGTTTATAAGATCAAGTTCAAGGCAGATGGTTCTGTTGAGCGCTATAAATCTCGATTAGTAGCCAAGGGATTCACTCAAAAGAAAGGCTTTGACTATCATGAGACGTTTTCTCCAGTAGCTAAAGAAGTCATTGTACGTTCCTTCCTGTCCGTTGCAGCCATACGAAATTGGTCCCTCCATCAGATGGATGTGCATAATGCTTTTCTACATGGTGATCTTGATGAAGAAATCTACATGGACATTCCTCAAGGATTACGCAGATAGGGGGAGTCTCGAGTATGTCGTCTTCGTAAATCCTTATACGGATTAAAACAGGCATCCAGACATTGGTATGCAAAATTCACTACTGAACTAACCAATGCAGGTTTTGAGCATTCTAAGTATGATTATGCCTTGTTTACACAAACTACAAAGGATTCATCAATTTATTTGTTGATATATGTCGATGACATACTTGTCATGGGAAATAATGATTCTGATGTTGCCAAGTTCAAAAAGTATTTGCACTCCACTTTTCATATCAAAGATCTAGGACCACCAAAATATTTTCTTGGTATCGAGATTGCTCGATCCAATGAAGGAATTTGCCTCAGTTAGAGGAAGTTCATCTTGGAGATTATTTCTGAAGCAGGGTTATCAGGATGTAAACTAGTGGCCATTCCAGTTGAGCAGAATGTCAAATTGACAACACATGAGTATGACCTTAATTCCTCTTCGATCATCAAGGATCCAGTGCTCAAAGATCCTTCTAAATATCAGCGACTTGTCGGAAAATTGATATATCTTACAATGACAAGACCTGACATATCTTATGCAGTACAAGTACTCAGCCAGTTCATGCATATGCCAAAGCAATCACATATGAATGCTACGTTGAAGGTGGTGAAATATTTGAAGGGATGTCCAAGCCTTGGTATACTTCTATCTTGTGACTGCAATATGAAAATGACAGCTTTTTGTGACACAGATTATGCTACCTATCCAATGACCAGAAGATCTGTTACTGGTTTTTGCATAAAACTAGGAAAGTCATTAATCTCTTGGAAGACAAAGAAGCAATCAACTGTATCACTATCATCTGCAGAATCAGAGTATCGGGCCATGTCAAAGGCTACCTGTGAAATAGTCTAGATACGATAACTACTCTTGGACCTTGGAGTACAGGTTAGTGGACCAAGTGAATTGTTCTGTGATAATGATGCTGCACTTAAATTAGCGGCAAATCCAGTTTTTCATGAAAGAACAAAAGATATAGAAGTAGATTGTCATTTCACTCGGGATAAAATCAAAGATGGAGTCCTCGTGACAAAAGCAATTGGAACAACGGAGCAACCTGCAGACATGTTCACTAAAGCATTATGTCAGAGACAACATAGGTATCTATTGAGCAAGCTAGGCATCCTTGACATTTACAGGCCACCAGCTTGAGGGGGAGTGTTGGAAATATATCTTGTACATCTTGAAGATCCCGATTCTATCGACTATGATTCGGTCAGTCATGAATTAGTTTTGGTAAATAGGAAAATAGGAAAATAGGAAAATAGTGATTCATTTATTATTTTTTCCTATTTTATTCTATTGTCACTTATATTATAAATTTACCAATGTAAGTATAGACAATATACAAAAGAAAAGCCTTTTTTCCAAATCTCCATTACGCTCTTTGTCAACATTTACATTTTCTGTCAATGAAGGATGGAAGAGCAAATGATCTTTAATTAATGTTTTTTTCGAATTGGATTATTTAACATCCGAAATTGTGTCCATCAGAGATATGGTAAAGCTGGTGAGTCGTGTAACGAAGCTTGGGGAAAGAATAATCGAGCACGGGTCGAAGCTTGGGGAAAGAACAATAGAGCATGGGTTAAGGCAAGAAACTTATAAATTTGCCAAAAGGGCCGCCAGGTGCTCTAATAGAGTGATGTTGGGAGATCTAATAAAAAGATGTCATTCAAGAATAGGGAATAGCGTGTGACAGACAATTTAAACCGAACAAAATCCTCAAAAGTTAAAAATCAAGGGGCAGCGAAAGACAAAAGATGTGAAGAAGACGATAAGGATAGATATGGAGCAATATAAACTTACAAAAGACATCGTAAGGAGGAAACATGCAAAGATGTAAGACTAATCAAAACTAAGGGTGCGCAACCGGATCGAGTTTATCCAGGAATCAAACCGGATCACCCGAAAAACAAGTCCAGAACCGGTTCCTAGTTAAACCGGTCCAAGAACCAGTTTCAGTTTTTGGAAACCGGTTGGAACTAGGGGTGTGCATAGTCCGGGCGGGCGGTTCCAGACCTAGAACCGGGAATCGCCCGCTAAGGACCGGTTCCGAAAAATTGGAACCGGGATCCACCCGTTTGTTGCATGAATCCACTCGGGAACCGGACCGCCGGTCCGGTCCGATTCCCGAGTGGATCCATGGAACCGGTCTCACAATAATAATTAGCCTCATAAGTCATACGCCAGCGATATGCAGCCATATAACTACAAAATATCGTAGGAAGGTCTCTCTCCTCCTTACCTCAAGCGCCCTGTTCAGGTCATTCGCACTCTCGCTCTTCGTCCCTGCTCCCCCTTCCAAGTCCACGCAGCCCGAGTTCTCCGAGCTCCCGAACTCCGGCGGCATGAGGGTGCTGGACCTTTGAATCGGCTTCGGCGAGACTCCTTTCGTCGGCGACGAGGTCTTTCTCTCTCTCTTTCTCACACACACAATGTCTTGATGGTCTTGAGGGATGTTGATGGAAAGGTTAACAGAATTGCAAATGAATCCTAGGAAGTTCAGTATTGTGAAAGCAAAGGACCCATCTTTCGTTTCCAAATTATATGCCTAGTTCATAGCAATTCCTGGACTTGCACGGCTTGTGTTAAAAAAAACCCAGTAAAGTAAGAACTAGTGAAAATTAGCATCGTCCACTGCAATTGCAATTTTACCCAAATTAGATCGATAAACTTCGATTTTTGATGATTTTGGGATGATGTCTTCTGAATGTCAACTGCAATCTGTTGCTTTTAATTATAGTTTTAGATAGGAAAGTGCTGTGCAGTGTGCACTGTTGATAATTTGTGTAGTAGCATCCTCTGTATACGTGGTCTTGCTTTCGTGGATCATGTTCTGATGTGTTGGTAAACTTGCATGATAAATTAGAAGCTGCCCGAGAGCCACCATCGTGGCAAGAAAGCGATCAGCTTACTTAAGGTTTTGGATGCAAAGGTCGCTATACATTACTATGGAAGATTGGTTGCAAAACAAGGATGGAGATTCGATTCCACGTAATTTCAATTTTTTTTAATATTAAAAATTAATCGGTCCGGTCCGGGTGGGTGGGTGGACGGATCCGCCCATGGAACCGGGAACCGGACCGGTTCCCTCAAGAACCACCGGTTCCGGGCGGTTCCAGTCCGGTTCCGGGCGGTCCGGGCGGATCCCAGTTCTTTTGCACACCCCTAGTTGGAACCGGTTCGGGTGAAAACCCACTAGATTTGCCGCACCCTCACCAGCAGCCCTCGATTCGCCGCTTCTATTCTCTCACAGGAGAGATTCCTCTTCTCTCTTCTCCTTCTCCCCCTACTCTCTCTGTCTCTTTCTACCTCTTCTCTGCTTCTACTCTCTTACAAGATCTACTCCTCTCTCTCATACATGACATAGATTCGCAGCGCCGTAGGCAGAGGAGGAGCTCGAGCGATGGGAGGCCCTTAGTGTTTCAGATTGGGAGCTGAAGCTTCTTCTTAGACCGCTCGGTTTCAGGGAGTCCCCGATGAATCGCTCAACATGTCCCAGACCAACTGGGAAGCCGATAAAATGTGAGTCCTTTCGATGCTCCGAGGCCGTGTGAGTCGTTTTCGTGGAGTTGGGTTCGCCATTTTGGTCAATCTCGCACGTTTGTTGAGTGTTCTTACTCGTCCTTGCTGGGGTTGCTTCTGTTGCCCTGCTCAAGATTTGTGCCTTTTCTGTTTATTCGCTGTTTGCTGCGATTTCCTCACGTGTTTGCCTCATCTTCGGGCGATTTCGGGGGGTTGTGTATGGTCAAGCAATCGTTTTTTTTTCTCTCTCTTGGGGTTGGTGTTCGCTGATTACTTTCCCATTTGGGTCAATTCAATCTGGTGTACTGTTGTTTATCTAATTTTTTTTCCTTTTGTTTCCTAGATGATTGTTGTAATTTGTTCGCGGCGTGTGTTTTCTTTAGGTTTGTAGTTTTAACATGCTGAAAAAACTATGCCTTGATTACAGGTTGGATGTTTACATTTATGATTATGTAGTGAAGAGGGACTTTGAAAGCAACCGCTCAGGCTTTTCTAGCTGAAGGGAAAGTGTCCTCTCATCTTGTTGGTGAGAATCTTCTTTGACTGAAAAAGAATCGTGGATTATCTCTTTTTAGTCAAAAAATTCTTGTACTTATTGATTATATATGCTTAATAGTTCAATACAAAATAGGAGGATTATGTTGTTGTTTGCATGTATATTTATGTAAAATTTGAAGTCGTATAGGATATCAGGTGATTGCAAAACAGGTTCTAATGGAAACAAGGTTGACCCTAGAATCGGATCGGAAAAATAGGATGGTCCCAAAATAGGGTCCAATACAAATAGAGTCGGGTACGGGGTCCTAAAAAAAGTAACCGGTTGTAACAAGATCGAGTATAGGATCCAGGGTTAGAATCTACCCATCCTGAATCCGATCACCCCTAATCAAAAGGTGAGTGTAGACAGAAAGCATGTGTTAGCTATGTAAAGCAGAGATGATGACCAATCAATCCTTTTGAAGAAAGGGAGCGAGGCAAATTTTTTCCATGCTTGATGTCTTTGCAATCTTACAAGTTCAATACACATTAAGAGTTCAGCTGATACATGGACATCCCATAATAAACTAGAAGCTGAGTAGAAAGAAACTAACATTTATTTCAAAATCAAATGTAACATACATGAAAAAGGCCAAGAAAAAGGAAAATAAGTGGGAAAGAAAGAAGTCATCTTTTGTCTATGTGTCCGGTGATGAAAAAGGCTGTATGAAAATGAGTGCCTAGGGGGTATCAAGGGTTGAAACATTGACGAGTACCTTTTTTCAAAGCTTTTTCGTTTCGTTCATCCTTATTCTTCCATTCGTTCTCGTTCTCGTCATCGTCATCCATTTCATCTCTCCCATCATCTGCAATATCACTTTCACTGGCCGCCTCCCATTCGGAATCATCAGATTCTGGACCGTAGATGGCATGGGAATCACCCTCACCACGGACACCTCCATGTTTAGTCGATGCCTCCCTAAATACCCGACCCGCACGCATCTGCTTCTTGACCAATCTCTCAGCATAGTCGGGAACCTTATTTGGCCTCAACGACATATCTGGATCACTAGACTGAGAGCACTCATTTATGAACAAAATTGCATCTAGTAAGCTTTCTTTAGCAAAGCCAAGCATGTCATAAGCTTGCGCTCTTCTCCAGAGGCTTTTAGCATGACGATTAAGAGGGGTGTGAAGACCCAGTGCACGTGTGGCATCACTTATGGCACCTAATGGTTGTTGCAACAAAAGATAACATTGCGCTCGGTTACTGTAAAGGACTGCTCTCTCTCTCTCTTAGACCGCATTGGACATAGTTGCAATGCTTCTAAGTACTTTGAAGCTGCTCCAGCTATATCCCCTGACGAGGACAGTGGATGATGCTGGGTCTGACATGCAGTGTTGGATCGTTCTTCCTTGATAATTTATTTGTTTCTTTTGATGCTTTGATCGGATGTGCTTGTTTTCGTTATGGGGTTCGATCAGTTTGGTCCTGAAAGATCTGGTCTTGATTGAGGAGCGAAGACTTCCCTTTTCTGATAGTTGCAAGTACTGCAATTCCGTCGCTACAGAAAAAGCTCAGAGTTGGGATATTGTCTGTTTGTTTATGTGTATCACCAGTTGACTAGGTTTTGAGTTCCTCTATCGAAGTGAGAGGAGATGAGTTTGCTCAGATATAGTTTAATTTGTTCTGATGGAGCAGCTTCTTGGAACATAAGATCTAAAATTTGCATATTACTGGAACTGGGTCATCAACGGGAGTTTGAAATTTCTTGTGTACTGTCAGTCTGTTGACTTTGCGGCTTCTTTTGAACCATGTTCCTGCTTTAATTGTTGATTTCATCACAGTTTCTTCATGCTTCGTTTCTTTGTTTCTCAGGGTTAATTCATGTTTACCTTTCACCATTTCAGAACGACCATTTGTTCGTGTGGTGTTCCTTTCTTTGTTTAAGCTTGCATGATTGCTGAGTAACTAATTCTTGTTTTGTCTCTGTCTAGATCACAAGGAAAGATGGTGAAGGCTGTTGTTGTCCTTAAGAGCAGTGAGGGTGTCTGCGGAACTGTCTACTTCACTCAAGAAGGAGATGGTAATACAATGCTCTGATTATAGAATCTCGGGTATGTTTTCGTGTTCGAGGTCCAATTAACCTTTTTTTGTCTTGCATTGTTCTTTTCAGGCCTAACCACAGTAACTGGAAGTCTGTCTGGCCTTAAGCCTGGACTTCTTGGTTTCCATGTCCATGCTCTCGGAGACACCACAAATGGCTGTATGTCAACAGGTATCTTTTGATTACAGTGGTCTTTTTATTAATGAGAAAGCATATAGACTATTTCTTCATTTACATAAACCAAATCTCTAGTTTATTGACTGTTGTTATGATATTTGAAAATGACATTCACAGGACCACACTTTAATCCTCGTGGCACAGAGCATGGAGCCCCTGAAGATGAGAACCGTCATGCACGCGATTTGGGGAATGTGAATGTGGGTGATGATGGTAAGCTTTACACAGTCAACTGAACCTCCTTTACTACTAATATAAAAATTACAAAAGCTGATGTCGAGATGAATGTTGATAGAAATACTTGAAGATGTTGTGACTTTACCCACCTGTTGGAATCTGCATTTTGTCAAGCATTACAGTTTTCCATATAATAGAAGCTGTGATTAACTTTGCTTTTCCTTGTGATTCAGGCACTGTTAGTTTCACAATCATTGATAACCAGGTTCTCTACTATCCATCTATCCTTAGCAACTAGCATTATGTGTTGAATTACCATGTTTTATATTTCTCTGAAACCTAAAGCAGAATTTAGTTTGTTGACCCTCCTCTTTATGCATATTCCTCTCAGTGGACCAAACTCAGTTATTGGAAGGGCTGTCGTTGTTCATGGAGCTCCCGATGATCTCGGCAAGGGTAATTTCTGAGAATTTAGGCTGTGTTTGGTTCGTAAAAATCTCCACATTTGCTGTTTTCAGTTTGGTTTTTTTAATTAGTAGAAAGGCATCGGAGAATGAAAATTGAGAATGACTCCTGTAGTTTGAGAACAGTTTTCAAAACAAAAATAAGAGAAATTGTCTTTAACTAGAATAAAAAACTGAAGGCAACTTTCTATGCTTTTAGTATTTTGATTCCTGATGAAATCGTGCAGGTTTGGAATACCTATGAAGTACAAGCACATAGCAAGCATATGAAGAGAATTTTACTTCCATGAACGAAACGTTTTGGAGTATACAGTAAAGGAAAGCTAAAAATATTTTCTTGTTCCAAATGAAAGCATGCAGGTTTAGAATACAAATAGAATACAACCATATTGTCACTGTCTAAAGAGAATTGCACTTGCACTATCAAAACATGTTTTGGACAACACAGAAAATGAAAGCCGAAAATGTTTTCTCATACCGAACAGGCCCTCAACGATCTTATAATGGTAGCTTCTCCAGCTAAAAGAGTGATGATTAGTAGGCATCTTCCTTGGTGTATTCCAGCGCTACTGGGGTATCGGTTGTGTTTATCAACATGCTATGGATTTCTTCTTGCTGTGGCAAATAGCTTGCAAGTCACGCAGAAAATGCATATTCAACTTTACGTCTTTCTTCAATTGATTATTTGAACTATTCCCACCTCTCCACACAACGCAATTTTTCACGTAAGCCTTCTTTATATTTATAAAAAGTGCAACTTTGTTTCTTTTCCTCTACCCAGGTGGGCATGAACTTAGCAAAACAACTGGGAATGCTGGTGGAAGAGTTGCTTGCGGTGAGCAATTTAGCTTTAACTTACTGCAGCGACATCTCGTAGAGATCCATATTATATGACATTTAGTATGCTGCTTTTAGTTGGCCCCATATTTAGCAGCTCACTTGTTGGTGGGCAGAGGGATGTCAGCTGATAGACGTCACTTGCCTCTATGTTGATCTTTTACAGCTCTTTTATTTTCCATTGCTCTTTAATTGCTGAGAGAGGTCGGTGCAGTACAGTAGGCATCTGCAGATGAAGTCTATTTGATCTTTTCGTGAATTATACATTCCCACATCATCTTCAACATGTTCATCATACAGTGCACGCGCAAGCTCAGACAGCCGTGGGATTTTTATTTTTATTTTTTCCTCCACTTCTCATGGTCTGTTTGCTTCTCGCTCTTCATTATGGCAGGAGTTATTGGCCTTCAGGGATGAACTGCATCCTTCATCTACGGTCACTACAGTCGTGCACGCATGTACCCCTACCTTCACATCGTAAACTAATTGGTTGTAAATGGGTGTACAAAATCAAATACAAGGTAGATGGATCCATTGAAAGCTATAAGGCTCGGTTGGTGGCCAACGGCTTTGCATAATGAGAGGGCTTCAATTACCATGAGACTCTCTCCAATGGCAAAAGAAGTCACTATCTGATCTTTCTTGTCCATTGCTGTTTTTTTGTGACTGGAAATTACATTAAATAGATGTTCATAATGCTTGATGACAGAGAAAATCTACATGGATCTTTGACAGGGTTTAAGGAGACAGGGAGAGTCTAAGGTATATCGTCCCGCAAATCCCTTTATAGTCTCAAAAACGTTCTCGATAGTGTTATGTGAAGTTTACTATTGCACTCACAGCGGCTGCTTTTAAATAGTCCATACATGATTATGCACTCTTCACATGGACAAAAGGCGCATCATTCTATCTATTTAATGATATATGTCGATGACATACTTATTATGGGAAATAATGAATCTATGATTGGGAATCTCAAAGAATACCTGCATTCTACATTTCATATTAAAGATTCAAGACCTCCTAAATATTTTCTTGACATTAAGATTGCCTCATCAAAGCTAAGAATATATTTTAGCCAACGAAAATTTGTTTTGGAAATTATATCAGGTTTATTGGGATGTAAATTGGCAGCTATCCCTATGGAGCAGAATACCATATTAACCAAAGTCGATTATGATGTAGGAACTTCATCTCAAAGTGATGTTCCATCACTCAAAGATCCATCTAATTATCGTAGACTTGTGAGGAAACTTATCTACCTCACTATGACTAGACCTGATATATGCTATGCAATGCAGACACTCAAGTCAATTTATACATAAGCCAAAATAGTCCCATATGAATGCAGCATTAAACGTTGTGAAATATTTAAAGAAATGTCCAATAGTGGAATACTTCTTTGAGACGAAGGCCTACTGTGACGCGAACTATGTTACTTGTCTTATGACGAAGAAGCATTATGAGGTTTGGCATTAAATTTGGAGAATCACTACTTTCATGGAAGACAAAAAAGCAAACAACTATATCGTTATTTACAGCTGAAGTTGAATACTGAGCCATAGCCAAAACTATTTGTGAAATAGTCTAGATGCGAGGCTTACTTCTAGACCTGGCTTATAAGTTAAGGGATCCACTGTGTTGTTTTGCGATACTGATGCAACACTCAAGGTTGTAGTGAATCCTATAGTTCATGAAATGACAAAGCATATAGAAATTGATTATCACTTCACTTGAGATAAGATTCAATAAGGGACTATCAAGACAAAGGAAATCGCAACCACAGAATAGCTTGCGAATATTTTCATCAAGCCCTTGTGTCAAAGACAAAACACATATCTTTTAAATATGCTAAGAAGCCACTGGCTTGAGTGGGAGTATTGAAGATATGATTTGATATTAAATATGCAATCCAGGATTTGGCTCAATTGATCAAATCAATCAATGGTTTATATTGATTGTGTATCTTTCATTATTTACTTTTATTATCCATACTTTGTACTATAAATACAAGTGAAAGAATGTATCGAGATCAAGCAGTAGAGAATACAAAATTCTTCTCTTATTTCTATCAGTCTTCCAATTTGTGTGATCCTCAAATTCATGTCACCTCCTCCACTTGATTTCCTAAACTGGACTTCCTAGGTGATGATATTTGAGTTTAGGCGCATGTGTTGAAGGTTCACAAACTCTAGACGTATAGTTCACGTTTGGTGACAATCAATCACAATATGACAAGAGTCGAGGTTCTCTTTCTCGTGCGAAGTGCCGAAGAAAAGAGCAGAATAAAGGGTCATCATTTTGGATCGTTGGGTGAGGAATATCATCCCGCATCCGTATTCCTATCCAATGTTTTGCCATCTCCCACTTATTCATGTGTCGGATTCGTGTCGCACGTTCTAAGCAGGGGACATAGGTGATGTGAATCGTTGCGGAAAGATCGTTCTACAAAGGCCCGGATAGTGTGAATTGCGAACCTCAACCTCCAATCAAACCTGTGATTGGCAACCTCGGTATGAACGTGACCTATTGACGAACGCGTGTCAACCAACCAACGATATAGACGCCAAAAAAAATTTGCTATCTCGTTCGATAAGTCAAATCGACCGCCACAAGAGAATCTTGGTAAGGTCAAGTCCTCAAAAGAACAGTAGAATAGAAGCTCTCAATTCTTTTCCTCAAAAATAAAATATATCTCCCAAAGAAATTTGGCAAATCCTTAATATAAGCTTTCTAGCTGCCACACAAACCCTAAACCAACCCTAAAAATCTAATGCGTCATATTCTAGAATATGCCTAAACAAGAAGATAATTTTTTTTTTTACTTAATCAAATATTTGGTGACCAAATAATCAAATTGCACCAAGATTTCCAAGATTCTTCAAGATTTGATTCAAGGTCATCTTCACGCCAAATATTATGCCAAGATTTCCAAGATTCTTCAAGATTTGATTCAAGGTCATCTCCACGCCAAATATTACGCCAAGATTTCCAAGATTCTTCAAGATTTGATCCAAGGTCATTTCCACGCCAAAGATCACGAACCATGACGCCAACGGCTCGCCTAAATTGCTTGGCCCGCACTCAAGTGATCGAACCAGTCGGAATAGACAATGAGTCCCTAGCACCTCCTCCTCGATATGGCTCGATGTCCACATCATTCCCTCCCCCGTGCAAAGGATTTGTCCTCAAATCATCACTTGCATCGAAAAGAGTCAAGTCAAAAACATTAAATGTAGCACTAACGTCATACTTACCTAAAAATGTCGCTGTTTAGGAAATCGTTCTTTGCCCATATGAACCCAAACCCAATCACCAGGTTCAAACACCACTTCCTTGCGCCCTTTGTTGGCTTGCCTTGCATATTGCTCAATCTTGCGCTCAATATTTGCGCGTGTCTTCTCATGCAACGCCTTAACAAATTCAGCTTTCTTTGCTCCATCTAAATCCACACGCTCATCAACAGGTAAAGGGGTTAAATCTAACGGAGTTAACGGTTTAAAACCATAGACAACCTCAAATGGTGTAAATTTAGTGGCAGAATGCATGCTCCTATTATATGTAAACTCAACATGTGGTAGACAATTTCCCAAGATTTTATATTCTTTTTAATAATAGCACGCAACAATACCCCTAAAGTTCTATTAACTATCTCGGTTTGACCATCGGTCTGTGGATGACAAGTAGTAGAAAATAACAACCATGTTCCTAGTTTTTTCCACAATGTTTTCCAAAAGTAGCAAAGAAATCTAGAATCTCAATCTGAAACAATCGATCTAGGCATGCCATGCAAACGTACAACCTCCCTAAAGAACGAATCAGCAACATGAGATGCATCATCAGTTTTATGACAAGGTATAAAATGAACTATCTTTGAAAACCGATCAACAACCACATAAATAGAATCTCTACCATACTTAGACCTAGGCAATTCTAACACAATGTCCATAGAAATATCAATCCAAGGATGCGTTGGAATAGGTAATGGTGTATACAAGCCATGTGGTTTAGTTGTAGACTTAGATTGCTTACAAGCAATGCATCTCTCACATACACGTGTGACATCTCTCTTCATATGTAGCCAATAAAAATGTTCATGCAGCACTTCATAAGTCTTACTAATGCCAAAATGCCCCATTAAACCGCCACTATGCGCTTCTCGCACCAACAATTCACGCAAAGAACACCTAGGCAAACATAGCTTGTTTTCACGGAAAATATAACCTTCACGTCTATAGAATTTATCAAATGCAGTATGTTCACATGCTTCAAATACTCTCCCAAAGTAGTCATCATCAGTATATAAGCCCTTGATATGCTCAAAACCTAAACACTTTCTTCTAAAATAGTTAGAATCGCATACCTTCGAGAAAGTGCATCGGCTACCACATTCTCCTTACATTTCTTGTACTTGATCACATATGGAAAAATCTCGATGAACTCCATCCATTTGGCATGTCTTTTATTCAACTTCTGCTGGCCTTTCAAGTACTTCAAGGTCTCGTGGTCGGTGTGGATCACAAACTCCTTTGGCCATAAATAATGTTGCCAAGTCTCCAAAGCTCGCACTAAAGCATACATCTCCTTATCGTAGGTAGGAAAATTCAATGTTGCTCCACTCAATTTCTCGCTGAAATAAGTTATGGGACGCACTCCTTGCATCAACACGGCTCCAATTCCTATACCAAAAGCATCGCACTCTATCTCAAAAGTAGCACTGAAATTTGACAAAGATAACAAAGGAGCATTAGCCAACTTATCCTTTAGCAGATTAAATCCTTTCTCTTGCTCTTCTCCCAACGTGAAACCCACGTGCTTTTTGATAACCTCGGTCAAAGGTGCGGCAATGGTGCTGAAATTCCTCACAAATCGCCGATAAAAACTCGCCAATCCATGAAAGCTACGCACCTCTCCTATGGTCTTAGGCATTGGCCATTCACGGATTGCTTTAACCTTTTCTTTATCAACCTATATACCATCAGCACTAACAACAAATCCTAGAAATACTAATTTGTTAGTAACAAAAGAGCACTTCTTTAGATTAGCGTACAATTGATCGGCCTTTAAAACCTGCAAGACAGCTCGCACATGCTCAATATCGTCATCAAGGCTTCGACTATATATCAAGATGTCATCAAAATAGACAACCACAAATCGACCAATAAAAGCACGCAAAACATGATTCATAAGTCTCATAAATGTGCTCGGTGCATTAGTTAATCCAAATGGCATGACTAACCACTCATACAATCCATACTTGGTCTTAAATGCAGTTTTCCATTCATCACATTCTTTCATCCTAATTTGATGATATACACTTTCAAATCGATCTTAGTGCAAGAACCATGCAACTCATCCAACATGTCATCTAACCTAGGAAGAGGATATCGATACTTTACCGTAATGTTATTAATTGCTCAGCAATTGACACACATTCGCCAAGTTCCATCCTTCTTTGGCACCAACAAAACAAGGACGGTGCATGGGCTAAGACTCTCTCTCACATACCCTCGCTCCAATAGTTCGCTAACTTGCCGCTAAAGTTCCTTTGTCTCCTCGGGATTGTTTCGATATGCGGGTCAGTTAGGTAATGACGCACCAGGAATCAAGTCGATTTGATGTTCAATGCCTCGAATCGGTGGTATCCCTCCAGGAAGTTCATCAGGAAAGACATCTTCAAATTCCTGCAAAAAAGACACAATAGAACTAAGCAAACTTGGGTCAAGATCGTTAGTAGAAAACAAAACCTCATTGTACAAAAGTACAAGCATCGGTCGGTCTAGAACTAAAGCTCTCCTCACCTCACTCGATTTTGCATAAAAATTCTTTTGCCTATTTTCTTTCCTCTCTTATTTTCCCTCAGTTTTTACCACAATCCTTCTCTCGGCCTCTCCTTTTCCTTGCGTCTCAAACACACCACGCAAGCCCTCGAATTTCTCACCTTCTCTCTCTCTCTCTCTCTCTCTCTCTCTCTCTCTCTCTCGGCTTCTCGTTGTAACTTCAACTGATCTTGATACACCTCACTAGGTGTCATTGGTACCAAGGTGTAAGTCTTTTGATTCATCACCAATGAATAACAATTAGTATACCCATCATGATGTACCTTTCGATCATATTGCCATGGTCTTCCAAGCAAGATATGACCCGCTTGCATAGGTACAACATCACACTCTACCTCGTCCTTGTATCTCCCTATCTCAAATGGAATTCGAACTTGCTTCGACACTTTCACCTCACCACTATCATTTAACCATTGAAGTCTATAAGGCCTAGGGTGCTTTGTCGTTTTCAAACCCAACTTATCCACCATAGTACAACTTGCCACATTCGCACAACTACCTCCATCAATTATCATACTACAGATCTTACCATTCACCACACATCTTGTATGAAACAAGTTATCTCTTTGTTGGTGATGTTCCTCCTCCTTTACTTGCACACTCAGAGAATGCCTAACCACCAATAAGTCTCCTTTTATAGCTACTTCTCCATCACTACAATCCTCCAATGGTGGCATCTCATCATCCTCTTCTTCCCTCTCACTTTCAGACTCAACATCACCATGTCCAGTCATGATCATCACCCTTCTATTAGGGCATTGATTCACCATATGACCTCTGCCCAAACACTTAAAACATTTAATTTCACAAGTTCTAGTGTTAGGGTTTTCGATTTTACCTGAAACCGGATTCGTTCCAACTTTACCGTCCCTCTCCTTCTCCTTTGAGGTTTCGGTTTTGGTGTTGTTTCCTCTCCAATTTGGCTTCTCATCTCTCTTCCAATTGGATCTCTAATTCTGATTTGAACCTCCTTCACTCTTGTCATTTCGGTCCAACTTCAATTGCTGCTCAACTTTGATGACTTTGTCCACCAATTCCTCCAACTCAACATAGTGTTGCAGCTCCACCACCCTTGTTATGTCTCGGCTCTAACCACTCAAAAATCTTGACATTCTCCACCACATTAGCACGGATCATGGCAATCTCCATCTCCTTGTGATACTCTTCCACGCTCTTATTGCCTTGTGTGAGATTTTGTAACTTTTGAAACAAATCTCAATGATAATGACTTGGTACAAAACGTCTCCTCATCACCGCCTTCATCTCATCCCACGTCTCTATCGGTCTTTCACCATTACGCCTCCTACTAGTCACAAGTTGATCCACCAAATTATAGCATAATCAGTAAATTCAACAGTTGCAATTTTTACATTTTTAAGCTCAAAGTATCGTTGGCAATCAAATACCATCTCCATGCGTTTCTCCCACTCTAGATACGCATCGAGATCATTCTTCCCTTGGAAAGAAGGAATCTTCATCTTGATATTGCCAAGTTCATCATCTTCTTGGTGTCTAAACCTTCGGCCTCCATTCCACCTTTCAAATTGAGCATCTCGATCATCCTCCATGTCGGCCTCATCATCATCATAATGCCGCTACCTTTTAGGTCGTGTTCTAGAGGCGTCTCGCTGATGTTGCAGCCTTCCCCAGGGTAGCTCTCGGTCACCATCAATCCTCATGTCATTCGCCATCATTCAGCCACTAAGCTCCTCCACTACAGCCCTCAATTGCTGGATGCTTTCCACGAGCGCTTCATCCCTTCGTATGGAGTCAACCTCCCTTTGATTCACGCTTTCTACATGCG
This sequence comes from Eucalyptus tenuipes, assembly GCA_014182365.1. NCBI lineage: Eukaryota > Viridiplantae > Streptophyta > Magnoliopsida > Myrtales > Myrtaceae > Eucalyptus > Eucalyptus tenuipes. The sequence goes on along the minus strand of CM024538.1, from coordinate 19,951,040 downwards.
ACATATTTTAGACTTGCAAGTAAACGTTAGTCACAAAAATCATCACCAATCACTCCCTCACGTGTTTCTCTCAAGGTGTTTGTCACTCCCCCCGTGTTTAACTCAAGTCTAGGCTTTTTTTTCCCTCAATTAAACTCACACACTCTTGCCTTTTCCCTCTCGTATTCCCTTTTCACAAGCTCTTTATCAGACTCAAAACCTATCTCTCAACCCCCTTACGACAATCAATTCAGCAAGTAACAATCTCAAACCAACAAGTATAACTTTTGAAATTCCAATTGAAACGCAAATCACTACTGATTTTGTTTCAATTCGGCCCACTAACAAACGAGTTGCCGTCTTGATTTTTTTTTTTTTGTTCGGCTATTTTTTTTTCTCTTGCACACTTTTTTTTGTGCATTTTCTTTCTCTTTTTTTTTTACGAACTCAGATATAATTTAAGATGCTAGGAAAAAAAATTAAAACTAACGGCAAACAACTATGTATGGAAGCACAAAAGCAATCGGATCCCTAAATTGGCTAGAATCGAAACCCTAGCTCAATAAATCTCAAATTGCTGAATATAAATAGAAAATTAAAGATAAAGAGACCTTGTAGAAGCAAGCTCTGATACCAAATGATGTGAATCATTGTGGAAAGATCATTCTACGAAGGCCTAAATAGTGCGAATTGCGAACCTCGACCTTCAATCAAACCTGTGATTGGCGATCTCGGTATGAATGTGACATGTTGACGAACGCGTGTCAACCAACCAACGTTATAGACGCCACGAGTGAAAGAATTCGCTATCTCACTTGATAAGTCAAATCGACCGCCACAAAAGAATCTTGATAAGGTCAAGTCCTCAAAAGAACATTAGAAGAGAACCTCTCAATTCTTTTCCTCAAAAATAAAATATATCTCCCAAAGAAATTCGGCAAATCCTTAATATAGGCTTTCTAGCCGCCACACAAACCCTAAATCAGCCCTAAAAATCTAATGCGTCATCTTCTAGAATATGCCTAAACAAGAAGATAATTTTTTTTTTACTTGGTCAAATATTTGGTGACCAGATAATCAAATTGATCCAAGATTTCCAAGATTCTTCAAGATTTGATTCAAGGTCATCTCCACGCCAAATATTACGCCAAGATTTCCAAGATTCTTCAAGATTTAATCCAAGGTCATCTCCACACCAAAAATCACGAACCATGACGCCAACAGCTTGCCTACATTGCTTGGCCTGCACTCAAGTGATCGAACCAGTCGGAATAAACAATGGGTCCCTAGCACCTCCTCCTCGATATGGCTCAATGTCCACATCAATAGGTGTGCTTCTTCTACTGACATAAATCTTGGACATATCGCAAGGAATAGGTTTTCCCATTAGACGTTCTCCCAAACTCGTTTCCCTCGTCAAAGCGTCGAGTTACTATTGTTTAATTCGCCTCAAGATCGGTTTAATAGTTAAGAAACGGACATTGAAGCAGAAGATGCGGTAACAAGCGCACGACCCCTATCGCATCGCTCATGGTACGAGCCTATAACAACCTCGTTAGTCGGGTTTTGGCTCGTGTATTATGTGATATGTTAAAAGAGAGAGTTCCCTTTATTCTCTTATTACCATCTTTGCTAATGGAGGTCCCCAGAAGCATCTGATCTTGATTTCCTCTGCTGTCAAGATGCCATTTCCACGGACATGATCAAAACGAAAACCAAAGTCAGCATCTCAAATTAGTGCTGCACCAGAAATTTTCAATAAAGATAGGCATAAGATCCTCTCACCGTTCATGTTCATGTAATTTTTTGTATTAGATGAATCTCATTCCATCACATTCACAATCTAACCAAAAAGTAACTTAATTAGCTGCAAATTTTTGTGTTTTTTCCCCTTAAATAAGTCCTAGCTTCCTTCAACATTTTCAACAAGGAACGGTTATGAAGAAACGTCTAAACCAAAGTCCTTCCCTCTTTAAGAACATCACTTAAGAAGCAATACTGGCGAGGTACATGGATTCTGGCTACGGGACGCCGTACAGACGCACCGCCACTCCGCCGACGTACAACAGCTATGACAGGAGCTACGGCTCTTACTTTGCCAAAGGAGGAGTGGTCGGCGACACTTGGCGGGTTCCTCAAGGCCCAGTCATTGACACCAATAATTACAGGCGCGATGAAATTGATGGGTATGTCAGAAAGCCATACTCGAGCCCGGCTGTCACCTGCGGCTACAGCTCTTCAATTGTACCAGCCTAGTGAGTATGGCGACTACATCGGCAATAAGGATCGGAGGAAGTCAGGTGGCAAGAATTACCGGGGCGAGAAGGACGAGTTCCATACAAGAAAGAGATCGCCATGGTGGTCCCCGCCGTCGTTGATGGCTATGTCGCGCCGAGGCCCAGTCATAGGACTGGATCACTATCTAAGCCAACAAATGACATCGGCATAGCAATCGAGCTCTTGAAGGACCAAGCGACGTATTCCTCGGCCTCGGGCAGTAACCCTCATCAGCACCAGGCGGAAGCAAGGTATGCCGAGTCGGTCTTCACGGTGTATTATTATCCGGAGATAATGCCTCACACCATGGATCCGACAAAGAGATATGGAAACATCAATTTGGGATCTCGGAGGCCTGCCGCAGCCGAAATTGGGAGGACTTACTACTGATTTCCATCATCGGAAATCATAGTCTATAAGACATGTCTGCTGATGTGCCTAAGCTAATGCTATTTCATCATGTTATATGTTGGCTTGTTTGGAATTGAGGTCAAGTATGAATAATTATACATAGCACGTAATGATGATTGTTTCAGGGTCGACGTATATGTTGATGGCGTATCAAAAGATTGTTATATGAGATAATTAATCTCTGGTCTCTCATTCAAGTTAGTAAGGAGGTCTTGTCTTTGTTTCTGTTTCTTAATCCACTGCAGAAAAAGGATTGATTACATTTTGCGCAATGAAGTGGACTTCCAAGTAAGTCATTCCAGGCGAGTTTCGACAACACTGCTCTGGAACTAACTCCTTCAGCATGCAGACTTATCCATTGAAATCCAAAGTACCAATCTCCAGGAACTCTATCGACCGAGAATAGCAATGCCTAACCTCATAAGCGAATGCACACTAAAAGAACAGACTAGCTTGAGATTCAATAGCCCACTTGCATATAACACGTATGGGAGAGACCAGTGATGTAGACCGACATTCGATCGCGTCCAAAGTTGCAGTCCATTCAAGATAGTCATCCACGAAATTAGAGCAAACTTAGGCACGTTTGGAGAGAACCAAATTAACCTATGCCAGTCAACTTTGTCGTTGTGGTTCTTTACAAAATCCCACGAATCCAGGTTTCAAGACGGTGCAAATAATTCTGTCATCAGTTGGCGGCATTCAGTGCCATGGTATCACATAAGGCAGCTTGAATTGCCACCAACTCATGTATCTTGCATTAGGCCCAGACAAATCGTTACCCTGCAAATTTCCAGCTACAAAGAGGCAGGAGAGAATCATAGAAAACTCGCCTGGTGTAAGCAGCTAATGGCAAGGAATTTAGACATCCTTCTCTTAGTTCCTGTTCTAAGGTCACACAAAATCTAGCTTTTCCTCTCCTTGCCGGAGCCCTTCAACAATAACTGGTTCCTGATATCTGTCCCCACATTCCTTCATGAACACAACTTTTGGCAGAGGACCAAACAATTTGAGATCATTAAGCGAGACAATTTGTTGAAACAGGACCAAACCTTGCCGCACAAGGAAATTAAAAGAAGAGCCAACGCATAGTATGCCATACCTTTCCGGAACCAAAAGAGAAAATTTTCCTGATTCGCTGGTCCTGAAATATATGAAACCTCCCTGTACATCCGAGGTCATCATTTGTTAATACTTCAAGGTTGGCCTGGATTGTTCACCAAGCTGTACTTCGTGCGCAAGCTCTCCAATGCTCCTATTTCCGAGCTTCTTTCCTCGAGCTTGTATCTTAGCATATCTTCCTCAAAAGAAATCTCCTTCATCCTTCGATTTAACTAGCAAACAATTAGGTCATTGAAAAGGAAATGCCTTCTCTTTGTTATGGAAATCCCTTATGATGTTTTGAAGATAACAAAATAAATCAAAAACTACTAACGTGTTTAATGGTTGAGTAATAGACTATGCAGATGATAGAATATGTAAAGGATATTAACAAAGTCTATACTTGGAAGAACCAGAAGAAGGACTCTATGCTGAAGCTGAACTTATTCAAACTGTGTCCAGACCTTAAAGCTAAATCTGTTCAAAAGCAGAATATGTTTAGACTCAGATTGTAAAGTTTATCGCACTCAGACTCAGATTGTAAAGTCTATTGCACTCAGACTCAGATTGTAAAGTCTATTGCTCTCAGACTTTACATCTAGAACGAGACAGAACGTAACACAAGCCCCAAACATATAACGGCTAGTGATCTGGTTTGGATTCTACATCAAGATAGATTTGATTGACTCAATCTAATTGATTGACAATTGGATCTTGAAGACAAGAACTTTCTATACAAAGAATCTCTACTTATGGAAATCAAGATTTTGTTTGTATGGGTGATCGGAATCAATTTAGGATTCTACTTTTGTCACTCAACGGCTACCAAATTTTCTAGATATAGATTTGTCCAATAGGTAGATTGGAAGGCGATCCTCTAAGATACTGTCCAATGGCTAGTTTGGAAGTGGAGGAGTATTTAAGGAAATCAAGGACCGATGAGCAAATAAGAGACGGAGCGTAAAATTTATAATTCCATAGTCTGAGCGACCTTCGATCATACACTTGTCTCTCGTGAGCTTAAACGTTTGTGATCGTGAGAGAAATACCAAAAAAGTGACTTAGTGAGATAGTGTGATCTACCACTAAGTGTTTGCACTCAAAGTTGTAATCCTTTGTTGATTACATAGTGGAATCCAGCTAGAAGGCTGTTAGCGTGGGAGAGTGGACGTACGCTTGATCTAAGCCGAACCACTATAAATTATGTGTTCTTATTCTCTTCACTAACTCCTTTAATTTATTCCACATTTATTTGCCAAGGTTTATTTTAAACATCTATTCATCCCCCTCTAGGTGTTCATACTAGCACTTTCAATTGGTATCCGAGCCAAGTGCTCGTTTTATTAAAGTGTTTTTACTTTTGAGCTAAAGATCTTCTATGACTAGTATCTTAGCACTAGGACTTATGGAAGGGCAAAGCTACAACATGCCACCATATTTTGATGGAAAGGAATACAACGTTTGGAAGAACAAAATGAAAGCATTCCTAAAATCCAGAGATCCCTTGCAATGGGATGTTGTGGAAAAAGGAATCAATCTCACTACTACGTCTACATCAAATAAGAATGGTAAAGAAAAAGAAACCAAACACCCTGCTCCTATGTCTCAGATTGAATTGTCCAAAAGATAAGCTCTTGATGTAAAAGCCATTTATTATTTATATTGTGCCTTGTCTCCTGTTGAATATAACAGAATCTCTTCATGTGAAATAACTAAGGAAGTCTGGGATAGACTTCACGTTACTTATGAAGGGACTGATCGTGTAAAAGAGACAAAAGTAAACTTCCTGCTTGGCCAATATGAATCCTTCAAGATGAAATCAGGAGAATCGATTAGAGATATGTTCAACCATTTTACAGAAATTGTAAATGGTTTAGCATATCAAGGTCAGCCAATTTCGTCCCCAATGAAGGTCAACAAACTTTTGTGAGGTCTCTCAAAAGATTGGAACCATGTCAAGACCTCAATCCGGGAGACTCAGAGGATTATGCCACTCTCCATTGATGAATTGATTGGCATTCTTCAATCTTATGAAGTGGAACAAATTGTTGATGAAGATCCCGAAGGTAAGAAGTCCATCACTTTAAAAGCTAATGCTGATTCTGATGATACAGACTCAAAAAATGACAAGGACGACGAAGAACTTGCTTTTATGATCAAGAAATTCAAAAAGCTACGTAGAAAATGAAGGAAATTTAGTGGAAGAAGACAATACAAGCAGAATGGCTAGAAAAGAACCATGAGAGAAGATGACAAGCAAGAAAATATATGATTGATGGCACATTCAGACTCAGACTCAAATTCGGAATCAGAGTCTGACTTAGACACAGACTCAGAATCCGATGTGGAAATCGAGGTAAGTCATTCAGAAATTCCTACTAAAGTTCTTAAGTATATAAATAAGCTTTGCTTAAATCTCAAATCTTCTCTTAAAAGGATCTTCGAACCAAAAAAGGAGAATTCTTGGTTTAGGCAACAGGATCTTTCTCGAAAAGAAAAGTTTGAAATTTTACAAAAATATTTTCTACAAATAAAAGAAAGTCGAGATTTACTTGTCAAAGAAAACGATTCTTTAAAAAAGGAATTTTCAAATATTTGGATAAAATTTTCAAATGGTTCAAAAATATTAGAGTATGTTCTTTCTATACAAGTACCTTACTATAATAAGTTGGGACTTGGTTTCAATAAGGAAAGTGATCCTTTAATTGATTTTCCTAAAGTAAAAGAGAGACTTAGACAAAAAACTTCAAAGGCATTTTACAAAAATCATTTTCAAAAAGTGTTTATAAAACATGTTGGTCGAAATGCCCTCAAGTGTTCAAATTGTGGAAATTCAGAACACTTTGATAAAGAATGTTCTAAAGTCTAGAAACCTATTAAGAAAGATTGGGTAAAAACAGCATATTCTACTAACTTTCATGGACCCAAGAAAAAATGGGTACCAATGAAAAGATGAGTTTTTTTTTTGCAGGAAATAAAGGAAAAGAAAAAAGAGAATTTGGTAAGGAACGTATTCTTCTCAATTTGGTTTGAGTATAAAATTTAAAAATTCTTATTATACTTATATTCTCTTTGTGCCTCAATTGATTTGGATTTTATAATGATCATATTCATTGATTTGTTTGATTGAAGAAAGAATCATATGATTTGAGATTTGATTTGATACGTGTGATTATTTTTTATATCCTGCTTGGAGACAATTGGGTTTATTTGGTTTGATTTTATACTCTCAGATTTTATTATATTTTGCAAAGTGAAAATCTATTTTACGTGATATTAATATTCTTTCTTAGATACTCACGGATTTTATTCTCTCTGATACTATCGTGCTTTGACTAAGTGAAAATTTCTTTTTCAAGATATTATTAAGATGTTCATCCCTTAAATAATATGTTATGATTAGTTTGGAAAGAATATTTGATTATGGAGATTTTATATTTTGCTTTAACAAAATGGACGGATCCAAATTGATGGATACCAAAAAGGAAATGAGTTCATTGCAGGAAACTATATAAGGGAAGAACGATTGCGAATCTACGTAAATCATGGTGCAATAAAAAAGGTATCTCATGCGAAGATTGGTAATGATTTTTTTTTCTTGGTATATTTCAAACATATACCTTGGGTAAGAGAATATATTTTTAATCATTCGGCCTTGCAAATTTCTACATGCATTTATCCTAATTTTGGACGATTGCTTATCATTTATATTGCAAATATTTCTTCTCATAAATATAAGGCATTGCAATATTTTTTACTTGATATGGCACGTGATAGCAATATCATCTTTCTTTTTGTGAAATGCATTTATAATATATTTTTGAGATTTATGCTTAAGGAAATCCCTTTGATGTTTAAAGATATTATTGCATATTCATGGATACTCTTGCTATATTCTTAAAAAAATGTCTTACATCTAGCAAGTTTGATCCGCAAATCAGAGGAAGGTATTACGTGATATTTCTGCGAGGATTATTATCTATTATACAAGAATTTGCAGGTGGCAAAAAGAATCTTCCATATGGATTTTGGAAAGCTCGATCCAAAAATTATGGAGATTCTATACTATTTTTTGGAGGCTCCACAATTCCCTTCCTTGTGCAAAGTTTTTGCAAATTGTTGAGGAAATCTCTAATATGTCGTATGAAAGGTTGAGTAGCTGTGAATTTAAATATTTGATAATTTTATATATGCTATTAAATTTATTTATTTAAAGAAAGGACATTATATATTATGTGGATATTACTATAGCTTATTTGTCCAAAAAGTTCGCTAAGTTTATGCAGGTTGAATTCGAGAAGAGCTTGATTGAAGAAAATAAATTTTTGCCTCGAATTTCAAAATGCAAATGATCGTTGTGGATATTGCTGCTACAAAGGAAATAATGGAAAAATATTATGCTCAACGTGCACAAGCCACAATTAGTGCTATTCGCAAATATTGTCATGATGATAGGGGGAGAAAGCGAATCCAAGAGAAAGGAAAGAATCTGATCACCTCAAAAAGGCAACAAATTGAGGGAGAGCATTGATCAATTATGGAAAAATCTTTTTGAATTGACTGTGATCTTGATTATTATGGAAGGAATGAAAAGGTAAATGTGTTAGAACTTACTAAGTTCTACGAAATCCAGTTAGTGCATCTTTTATTACCTTTTGTCTTTAACAAATTTCTTATTGATATTATCATGACAAAATGGGTAAGTGAATTTTATAATGCATCCATGATTTTTATTGGATATTTGCTAATATATATGATCAAAGTGAATCATATTACATATCTTTAATATTCGATTTACTTTATAAAAGCTGATTTTTTGGAAATTGTGTTTCATGCAAGATATATTTGTTATCGTTTTATATTCTCTACATTATACTATTTCCATTGTTATCGCTTTTTTATTATGACAAAAAGGGGGAGAGAATATAAATATGCATCTGTGTTGATTGGTTGATATAATTTATTGCATAATATTGAGCTGTGATTATTTTTTCTATATATTGTTATGCTCAATCTATTTGCTATCTTATGCTATCTTTTGATTTGAATTACATTGCTCTAATTTATCAATATTTTAGAAAGTGTGATTACACATCTGCATATTCAGAGATTGTTTTGTCATCATTAAAAATGGGGAGATTGTTAGGGAAATCAATTATGATGTTTTGAAGATGACAAAATAAATCAAAGACTACTAACGTGTTTAATGGTTGAGTAATAGACTATGCAGATGATAGAACATGTAAAGGATATTGACAAAGTCTATACTTGGAAGAACCAGAAGACGGACTCTATGCTGAAGCTGAACTTATTCAGACTATGTCTAGACCTTAAAGCTAAATCTGTTCAAAAGCAGAATATGTTCAGACTCAGATTGTAAAGTCTATCGCACTCAGACTCAAATTGTAAAGTCTATCACACTCAGACTCAGATTGTAAAGCCTATTGCTCTCAGACTTTACATCCAGAACGAGACAGAACGTAACACAAGCCCCAAACATATAACGGCTAGTGATCTGGTTTGGATTCTACATCAAGATAGATTTGATTGACTCAATCTAATTGATTGACAATTGGATCTTGAAGACAAGAACTTTCTATACGAAGAATATCTACTTATGGAAACCAAGATTCTGTTTGTATGGGATATCGGAATCAATTTGGAATTCTACTTTTGTCACTCAATAGCTACCAAATTTTCTAGATACAGATCTGTCCAATAGGTAGATTGGAAGGCGATCCTCTAAGATATTGTCCAACGGCTAGTTTGGAAGTGGAGGAGTATTTAAGGAAATCAAGGACCGATGAGCAAGTAAGAGATGGAGCGTAGAATTTATAATTCCAAAGTCTGAGCAACCTTCGATCATACACTTGTCTCTCGTGAGCTTAAACGTTTGTAATCGTGAGAGAAATACCAAAAGAGTAACTTAGTGAGATAGTGTGATCTACTACTAAGTGTTTGCACTCAAAGTTGTAATCTCTTGTTGATTACATGGTGGAATCCAGCCAGAAGGCTGTTAGCGTGAGAGAGTAGACGTAAGCTTAATCTAAGCCGAATAACTATAAATTATGTGTTCTTATTCTCTTCACTGAACTCCTTTATTTTATTCCACATTTATTTGCTAAGGTTTATTTTAAACACCTATTCACCCCCCACTAGGTGTTCATACTAGCACTTTCACTCTTTCTTTCGCTCCTTTCTCATAATCCAAGACCATAGATGGCGGTACCTGGTTCACAGTAACCATACCCATTAAGTACCAGATTGGCAACAACACCATCATAAGCAATAGCAAAGCCATTTCTTTACCAAGTGAGATCAACCATTAAAAATTAGATTTCTCAAGAAGACAAGTTCCACTCAAAAACTAATTACGGATCGATCATTATCGTATTACTTCATCAATTTTGATGCAAAAATCATAATCAACAAAGGATTGTGCTCATTTATGGTAATCAACATGACTGAACACTACAAAATTTTCTTTACCAAAAAAAAAAAAAACACTACAAAATTTACTTCTTTAATACAAAATGAATGATTTTCTCACACTTGAAGCAAAGATGAAAAAGAATACCCAACATATACATCCGGTGACTAGGCAAAAACAGAGATTATGAGCTTGACATAGTAAGCTATAAACAAAACATATGCATCAATCTACCTGGCAAACCACTTCAAGCAACAACAAAAAGGAGCTTAATTAGGAGAATACGAACCAGTCATGTTTGTAAAAAGAGGCACCAAACGCAAGGGTATGATAGGTATTATTTATGCTTGATGGTGTCTGGAAAATTATTAGAATACGGTACACATGAAGAAGGTGAGGACATGAGGGAATTAAGCATGCACGTAAGAAGTACACTTCGTCTACAGTGGAGTTATCACAACCGTCACAGGAGTATCTAACTCTCGGCTCTGACTTTACAAGGCTGAACACACGAGACCGAACACACAGCCACTGTCACGAAATATTCAAGCAGCATATTCTGAAGATGGAAAGAGTGAAAACGAATGAAGTATCCAGGCAGAACTAGATCAATGCAGATTCGACATCACACTTACAAGCACTAGATCATGCAATATGATTTGGATAAAATGAGAATCATAAGCTGGGATTCTGCAAACAAATGGAGATCGAGCTTCTGAAGTTCAATTATCCTAACTACAGGAACCATGCATGTGGTCAATCCATAGGAGGCCAAACCTGTGTTTGCTGACTCTGCCGCTCAAGTCTTCCCACAGATCATCAGTAGGTCACCAGCCACCGGCCTTTACCACCCATCGCACTGTTGTAATTATGGTTAATGGATCAACAAAAACCAATAAATTGAGATACGTCTTTTTTGTTCACGTATCTCTTTTGGATTTATGAATTCCTAAATTTTTCTGTTCATGTATCTATTGAATTCATGAATTTCCTAGATTCATGTATCTTTTAGTTCATGTATTTATTGAGTACACGAATCTCTTGAATTCATGTGTCTTTGGATTCATGATTTTCTTGGATTCACGTATTTCTTGATTCATGAACTTCGTGGATACATACGTCTATTTAATTCATGTATCTCTTTTGTACATGAACTAAAAAGCTCTATAAATAGATAGGAGCATAGAGCTTCATGACGGTTTTGGTTTTTGGTTTTTCCGACTCGACTCCAAAAGAACTTTGATATACGTTTCTACTCATCTGTTTTTTCTGGGTGTGCTGGTTCAATTGAACGGTTCGACTGAATCCTATTTGCATAGTGCTAATCCAAACAGGTTCTAGGTGTTGTATCTTGGGAGGCATAGTTCGTGAATCTGCGAAGCACCATTGGCAGGAACTAATCGCCTTAAAGAGATTCGAATATCCGTACCTCACCTCCAATTTTATGTTATTTTTCCAGTGATATCTTATTTTATTCTTCTCCAAGATTTGTAAGTTTACATAAAAAGAAGGATATTATATAGCTGTTATCGTCTTCTTTACGTTGATGTTCTAATTACAACAAACAAAGTTTGCTTTCCATGGATTAATTTCCAACAATCTTAAGGCGATTAGTTCTCACACTGTTTGTTGTTCTTGTCAGATTATTGAGATGGCTGAAAACAATCAATTGCCCTTCAATGTCTCGAATGTTTCTAGAGAAGTTCCTTCGGTTGATTCAACCGTTGCTATGGGAGATGTTCGGCCCTTAGGGGCCGAATTTGTAGCAGCCAATGCTACAGGCCCTTGGGCCAACACCAATTTTGGTGGTGCGGGTACAAGTCATACGACTAGTATACCCGAGACTATTTTTCAGAACAGTACAGGCCAAATGGCTTTTGGCTTCATTTCTGGAGGGATAATTCAACGAACCTTGCCTACTCTGATGGCAACACCTCTAATTACAGCTAATGAGAGATTGTCTGCTGTGGTGATGTCTGAAGCATCTCTAGTGTCGAACACTAATAGCTGGTGGCTAGACATAGGTGCCACAAATCACATATGTGCGGATAAACACATGTTCTCATCTTATGAGAAGGCTGAAGAATATGATAAGCTTTATATGGCTAACTCTGCATTAGCAGAGATTGCCAGAAGAGGAAAGGTGATCCTGAAGTTTACATCTGGCAAGGAGGTCGCCCTGTTGAATGTGTTGCATGTACCAAAGATTCGGAAAAACCTAATTTCTGGCCCCATACTTGTCAAGAAGGGTTTCAAAGTTGTATTTGAATCTGACAAGTTTGTACTTTCGAATGGAGGAATGTATGTGGGGAAAGAGTACTTGTGTAATGACCTGTTTAAAGCCAATGTGGCTGTCATTGATGTAAACTCGAATTATGTGTAGCCAAAGATTATTAATAAATAAAAGTCTTCAGTTTACACTGTTGTGTCTCCTTATCTATGGCATGGTAGATTAGGACATGTAGACTATGGTACAATGAAGAGAATAACAAACTTGAGGTTAATTCCAAGATTTGAGTTGGATGTCCGTTACAAGTGTGAGACTTGTGTTGAGGCCAAGTTTGCCAAAAAAACCTTTCAAATCCATGGAAAGAACAAGTGAACCTCTAATCCATAGTGATCTATGTGATTTAAAGTTTGTAGAAAGTAGAGGTGGAAAGAAGTACTTCATCACGTTTGTGGATGATTGTACTAGATTTTGCTATGTTTATTTACTAACTAGCAAAGATGAGACTATGAGCATGTTTGTCAAGTATAAAAATGAAGTTGAAAACCAACTTGATAAACGAATCAAAGTGCTTAGGTCTGATAGAGGAGGAGAATACATTTCAATCAATTTCAAAGATTTTTGTGCTAGTTTTGGAATAATTATCCAAATGGCCGCACCTTATACTCCACAACAAAATAGAGTTGCTGAACGATTGAACAGGACACTAAAGGAGATGCTAATGCCATGCTTTTGAGTTCAGGTTTACCTCAAAATTTGTGGGGGGAGGCAGTTTTAACTGCAAATTATATTCTTTATAAAATACCCCACAAAAAGACAGATAAAACTCCATACGAGTTATGGAATGGAAAGTTGTCATACTACAATTTTCTAAAAGTGTAGGGGTGCATAATGTGATTTATAACGGTAAGTCTAGACACATTCGTCGTAGACACAATATCGTAAGGCAATTGCTCTCAAATGGAATCATTTTTTTTTAGACTTTGTAAAGTCAAAGGAAAATATTGCGGATCCGCTGACAAAAGGTTTGTCAAGAGAGTAGATAAACTGTGCATCGAGGGGAATAGGTTTAAAAGCCTTAACCCAATAAAGAGATTCCAGGGTGGAAACATAACCTATGCGATTGGAGATTCCATGGTCTAGGTTCAATAGGACAACGCAAATTCTGGAAACTCTAGTGTAAGCACTGTCTCCCATTCCTATGATGCAACAGTGCTTTCCTACAGCGTTATTAAGGGTACGCTATGCGTTTAATGATTCCTATAACTTGGAATATAACATCTAAGTGAGATATGGTAGGATATCTTTAAAAGGAATGCACCTATATGCATGGAGCTGGCCGACTCTATGAAAATCTTTAAAGGCTAGATTTTCTAAAGCACGCATGAATCCCGAGAGGTTCCCGGCCGAAAGAACGAACACAACCGAAAACCAATCTTGAATTTGAAATACTTTATGTGAGGTTTATTGTCTAGGCTTACACAAACAACTGGGGATTCAAGGCCTAGTCCATCGACTAGTTAAGTAAGTCCGATAGGCTTTCACTAAAGAAGGTTCAAAGCGAAAGCTACCTATCTTGATGCAGTGTATTTCAACAGGCATGCTCAGATTCCTTCGAGTCAAAAATGTTTTGTTGATCCATTAATGTGGGGGATTGTTGTAATTATGGTTAATGGATCAACGAAAACCAATAAATTAAGATACGTCTTTTTTGTTCACGTATCTCTTTTGGATTCATGAATTCCTAAATTTTTCTGTTCATGTATCTATTGAATTCATGAATTTCCTAGATTCATGTATCTTTTAGTTCATGTATTTATTGAGTACACGAATCTCTTGAATTCACGTGTCTTTGGATTCATGATTTTCTTAGATTCACGTATTTCTTGATTCATGAACTTCGTGGATACATGCGTCTATTTAATTCATGTATATCTTTTGTACATGAGCTAAAAAGCTCTATAAATAGATAGGAGCATAGAGCTTCATGACGGTTTTGGTTTTTGGTTTTTCCGACTTGACTCCAAAAGAACTTTGATTTACGTTTCTACTCATCTGTTTTTTCTGGGTGTGCTGGTTCAATTGAACGGTTCGACTAAGTCCTATTTGCATAGTGCTAATCCAAACAGGTTCTAGGTGTTGTATCTTGGGAGGCATAGTTCGTGAATCTGCGAAGCACCATTGGCAGGAACTAATCGCCTTAAAGAGATTCGGATATCCATACCTCACCTCCAATTTTATGTTATTTTTCCAGTGATATCTTATTTTATTCTTCTCCAAGATTTGTAAGTTTACATAAAAAGAAGGATATTATATAGCTGTTATCGCCTTCTTTACGTTGATGCTCTGATTACAACAAACAAAGTTTGCTTTCTATAGATTAATTTCCAACAATTTCGCTCTCTCAATCTTCACTTTGCCCCTATTGAACCTATGTTCACCTATGTTCCTCTGGGGCTACACGTGTTGCAAGCGCAACCATCATTGCTTCAATGCGTATCGAGGGATCCCTCAACCAAGTTCTGAGATGGTCAATGCCGCCATCGGGATACAGATTTTCATGGCCACTGCGACTTATGTGATGATACCGATCATTATGCAGGGTCATTTGTCTGTGTAGTCCCCAACTACGGTCATGGCCTGATATCAGCTGCGCTTCGCTATCTCTGCCAGAAATCATTGAGCATAAGCATTACAGTCATTCACTAATTCTTTCACATGATCTGGTTGGAATCAGGAAGACAAATCGAATGAACATATAGTTACCGAAGCATCCTGTTTATTACTACTGCAGGGAATGTGATTTCATCACCCAAATTGGTTGCTTCACCTCTGATGCACGCGCATTGCAATGCCTTGGATCCCACTTTATTTGTTCAATATCAAAATGCATAGAGTTCCCTTCCATTTCACTTATTTTAACGACTGTGTATTGATATCTGCACTATCAGGTGTTTACCTTCCCCACTAGCTCGGTATGAGGCTATGTGAAAACCGAGGGTCAGGTTTCAAATCTGTATCTTGAAACAATAGACGAGGAGTTCAAGACCCTACAAGTATGGGAAGAGGAAGATGAACATGCTCGGTACATCGAATCTAGCATGGAGAGCTACTCGTCAGCGTGCTTGTCGAGCACGGTTGGATCAAACATACTAGCCAAGATAACTCCCACGTTGGAGCGCATGGAAGTAGTCATAGAGTGCTGCCAATAGGTGTTCATGGCAACCGATACAGACATGGTTACCACGAGGACTTCTAGTTGTCTCGCAAGTGCATGGCGAACTCAAGTCACGAAGCTGCGATGTTCGAGCTACAGCCAGAGAATAGAAGGCGTCGATCAGGGATCGAATATATTCTACAAGCATAGGTTTAACTGGACATACAGCTTTTCCTAACCAGATCCACGAAATACTACTAAGAAGAATGCCAATGAAAGCAAGGACGCCCATAACCAGATTGAATCGCTTGCAAATCAATTTCAGTATGAGTTTGCGTTCGCCTTAGTGCCTTGGTCCCATTTTCTCAAGTATCACGTGCTGAGAAATTAAGTAAAAAGAACGTTCTATTTATGTAGCGTTTGTGATAAATCAAAAGCTGAGATAAAGGAAAACTTTAAATATAAAATTAATGGTAAAATGAAGTAAAAAGTGCAAAAAAGGTGGAGTTGGTGGAATTCGAAAGCTCATGCATGTTTTGTGTGCTGTCTCTCTTGGTTTGAAAACCCTACTTTCATAATTTCATTTATAGATAGATAATGTCAGTTGTTGCTGCGATACCACCAATGGAGAATTTGTCCAATCAATCTTAGAATTGTTGTGCAAATACTAACTCGATTCTTAACTTTCCAATTGTGCCTAAACTTTTATTTGAGATTTCAATGTGGTCCTTCCTACAAATTTTATTCGGAAATCACTGATGTAGGATGGCTTGCAATGATTAGACCCTACGTCAGCGATTTCCAGTAAATTAACTTGAAGGAATATATTAGAATTCCACCAATATTTTACAACTAAATTGACAAAAATGGAAAATTTAGGATGAATTGGGTAATTTTCCCTAGTAATAATGGTAATAGTAAAAAGAGCCGAGAAGGAGGAGTCACTGGAATTGGAAGGAGCAGTAATTCTTTAAAAAGAGCAATTTTGGAAAAGGAAAAATCTTGAAACAGTATCACCCTTTAAGTTTAAATAACAATAACGATGACAGTGATGATAAAGTAACTGGGGGTTATCTTCACTATCAGATGAAAGAGATGCATCATCAATCGTTGGATCACGAATTAATTCCTTCTATTGGATAAAACCCGTCTCCATTGATAACCAAACTTATGACAATAGGAACATCGGTACATATGTTACTCATCATCATAATCTTCAGTCCTATGGTGGATGAAATGGTTTGGGAACACAAAATCAAAAGGTTTATACTTCACGTTATCTTGAAAGAAGTCAAGGTCTTAATAAATCTAGCATTTCTCTTAGGGGGAGGCCCCCTCGACCGCCCTCTAACCTTAGGATACATTATTAGATATCATATCTTGTATCTAGGATTTGTAATTGTCTCCTTTCGGTGTATCATCTATCGAAGGGGGAACGCAGCGGGGGTTGGTATGGGCTATGGCTACCCTCAGCAACCCTGATATGTCCTTACCCTTGAGGTGAAGTAAAGGCAACAGTCGAAAGCACCTTTGTTAGGTGGTGAATAATGACAATGAGAGTAGAGTTGGCCCCTCCTCTATCAATTCTGGTGAACATGTGAAAAGTGAGCTCTCTCTTTATGTCATTATGATTGAGAAGTTGTCCATTCAATCCTAAATCTATTGCATGGATATTAATTCAATGCCAAATTTTTGAAATTTGTCGATTCAGTCTTAAAATTTTATGTGAAATTCTAATTTGGTCATTAAGCTAACATGGCGATGTGCCACAAGAAACTACTAGCATGGCTGAACTATTATGTTAGCTATTTCCAACAAAAATGGAACAACAAGATTGCATTGGAATTTTGCAGAAATATTTAGAGTTAAATTGGTAAAATTAAAAAGTGAATTATCATTTTGTATAACATGTTTATGATTGATTAGGTAATTTCTTACCTTATAAATGGTAAGATATTTTGCAGCTTCTATCGCATAATGCCAGCTGAAATTTGCTATTAAAGTGTGTTTTCAATTTACATCCAACTTCAGGGTTTTCTTCTTCTTCCTCTTCTTGTTCTTTTGCTTTAAAACTTTAGGTTTAAAATGAAAACCAAATTTTCAAAAGACAATAAAAGTTTAGCTATCTTAGGTTGCATCAATTTCTAATTATTCAATTTGGACCAGTTCTTATTGCATGATAGTAGCAGCAGCAGTAGGAGTAATTATAATTATCTAGGGATAATTGTATAAGTTAATAATTTTAATTTATATCTCCTAAATTTCAATTATAAAATTAATTTTTTTATTTTACAATAAATCTTCATAAAAGAAATTCGAAACTTGCAATATTTTTTTCTTTCTACATTTATCTACAAACGATATTTTTATATTGTGTAGTTTTATCAATTTATCATTTAGTGATTAAAAACTTTCTCATAATGAAGCTGCTTCTCTTAATAATAATAATAATAATAATAATAATAATAATAATAATAATAACAACAACAATAATAATAATAATAACAACAACAATAATAATAATAATAATTGCTTATGCAACATCGACCAATTCTTTATATTATTCTAATATTAATAGTAGTAGTGATGAAAATGAATTTCTTATTAATAAATTCACCATTTTTGCTTATCATTTCGGTAACATGAAAAGATCTGTTAAATTTTATATAATTATTGTGTCAAATCTGGAAATCCAAGAGAAATAGTTTTTATATTTTCAAAATGTCATTAAATATTAGATTTTTCATTTGGGAAAATTTCAAATAAGAGTCTCAAGTAATCTCATTTTCTCAAATAAGGGTATGAAGTTGACATTGCTTTAAATAAGGGTCTAAATTTTCTAAATAAAAGTCTAAGTGGACATTATTTCAAATAAAAGCATAAAGTGATTATATTAGTTTCAAATAAGGGTCTTATGAAAGATAATTTCATCTTTTTGAATTTTGAATTTTTCTTTCTTTTTTTTCTTTTTATTTCCTTTTCATAAAAAACTAAAAAGAAAAACAGTGAAGGAAGCCTAGGGGCTCCCTTCTGCTTGTGGCTGCCGCCTCATCACTGATGGGGTGGTGGGGACCGCCGATGGGGTCACCGGCACGCCTGAGCGAGGGCCGGCGATTTTCCCCACAATTCTAGATAATAAGCATCGACATTGAAAAACAGGAAATCACTACCGACCTTCATTCGGTGTAGCCATCGAAACTCAAGTTAAATCCCACAGGCAACGATCCCATCCCCCGCCCACACACAAATCAAATCAAAACTAGGAATACAAGGAACTCACTCGTGCCTCCGTCGCCGACGATGATGAGCTTGAAACTCGGGTAATCGATAGTCTGTTGATTGGGCAAAGCCCACCAAAAATATCAAACAAACAAACAATCGGGAAAAGAACAAAAAAAAGAAAAGAAAACAGCATTGGAGCTCCAAGTTGAAAGGGCATCGGCCATCCCCCTCTCTTTCGGCTCATAAACGGCGATCCATCAGCGGGCAATCGACCGAAATAGCGAAATCCCGATGACAACAAAACCTCACTCACCATGATCGGTCCTCCGGGTGGCGACGGCAATTGCAAAAGGATGAGCAGCGGAATTAAGGGCGAGCGAGGTAGAGTGGGAGAGAAGGCGGTTGCCCTTGCCCAGGCGCTGGCAACCTCGTCAGGTGTTGCTGCCGCCCCACCAGCAATGGGGCGGCGGCCACTAGTGGGAGGAGCCCTCCCGCTTGTATTTTTCCATTTTTTTTAAATTGTTATTTTTAAAAATTTTAATGTAATTAAATTTAAATTTAAATTTAAATTGTATTTTGACAAAAATATCCCTTGTCAGCTAGAATATTTTGCCAACCGGTGAGTTAGTGAGAGCAAATCCTTATTTAAAACAACCATAATCACTTCAGGCCATTCTTTGGGATTGACATTGTCATTTTAGGCTCTTATTTAAAATAATGTCCACTTCATACTCTTATTTGAAAAAATGATCGCTTTTTATGCTCTTATTTGAAATTTTCCCTTTTCATTTTGTGAGAACTCTACAGAGAATCTTGAATTCAATTACCTTGTGTCAAAGAAATACAACGGAGGTCAATCTTTTCTTACTATCCAAAATAGATTTTAAAGTATACGTGTCAGCTCACCATCACTCATATTTCTCCTCTAAATCTTCAGGTGCATTTTGTTTCATCGAAAACTTCATGATAAAGAATAATATTTTTCACGAAAATCATTTTCCATTTGTTTAGTAGTTTAGGGAAAGTGATTTCCTTCTTATCAGAATATGAAGTCGGTTTTACAAATCTAAACTCGTTGTCAACCTATCAAAAATGTTTCTTGTAAATCGATGATTTATCGGTCGTCCAAATACTGAAAAGTCATAAAACAATTTTTCATTAAAACAGTATTCCTTCAAAGAAACGAACCCTTCTTTTCCACACCAGCTCCTACTGCATCCATTCAAAACACTGATCCATGTGAAGAGCCCCCTCTCAGCCACCCTCGTAATCTGTCACCCCCCATCTGACATGTTTTCTAGGGTTTATTACTGGGCGGCACATCATAAATGCTTCTTGTAGAGGAAGGACCAGTTTCTTGATTCTCTGTCATTCAGATTTCTAACCTACGCAAACGAAGGTGACGATAAGAGATCTACCCCGAATACCGAATCGGTTAATGGTTGAGATTTGTTGAGACATTCGAGCTGGACACGGAGGATTCCTGTCCTCTGCCATTAACCTCCCAAGACTCATGAAGAACACTATATAAAGGGCAGCTCCTCATGTTTACCAACCCATCCACAAACCAACTTTTCAATCCCTCATTTCTCAAACTCCACCTTTGATCTCTCAGCAACAGTGCAGAAGCCAACATGGATCCTAGCGAGACCCAATCGATCACGACGCCTGCTGAGGATGAGGAGCTCGTGGCAGCCTTCGAGACGTGCATCCTCACGTCCGTCCCCATGGTGTTGACGTCCACCGTCGAGCTTGGGATCATCGACTTGCTAGCCCGGGAAGGCGGGGCCTCCGCCCGGCTCTCACCGTCCCAGATTGCGGTCCACCTCGGGATCACCAACCCGGACGCCCCACGCACCATCAACCGCATGCTGAGGCTCCTGGCGAGCTTCTCCTACTTGTCGTGCACTCTTCATGGCGATCAGAGTCTGTATGGCCTCGGGCCAAAGAGCAAGTACTTTGTGAGCAGCGAAGCCGGTTCTTTTGCGCCATTGCTGCGATTCCTCCAACATAAGACCGTCATCAACGGCTGGTTTGTGTTCATTCTTTCTTTCTGTCGAAGTTTTCAACTCGCTATAACTAAGCACGTATTACAAATTAAAAAACCACACTGATTACGTAACTCGAAGTTCTCTTCACTTTTTCATGATGAACTAAACTTGCTTAATTATCTATGAGAAAAGAGGACGGCAAGAGATACTTGCTGATTGCTCCATGAGCCTAAAATGCTTTGTTGGCGAAAGAGATGGCACAAAAAGATCATCAATCACGAATCATTTGGCGCCTTAAGCGTCACAACCATGCTTCTTCATCTCGGTTCACTTATCGGACACCAGCTGCACCTCGACCATACTCATTTACAGTTCACACGATCTATCCTTTCAAAACAACCTCGCTTGCCAACTACAACTTTACACTTACCATTGTGCAGGTATGGGTTGCAGGAAGCAGTTAAAAATGGAGGAAGCCCCTTTCAGAATGCAAACGGGATGAGCATCTTCGAGTGCGCCAAGAAGGACCCCGCGTTCAGCACGCTCTTGAACAACGGGATGAAAGCCCCGACCCCGCTTTACATAAACAAGATCCTCGAGTCTTACCGTGGGTTTGAGGGCGCAAAGACGATTGCCGACGTAGGTGGCGGCGTCGGCCAGACCCTTCGGCTCATATTGGACAAGTTCCCAAATCTCAGGGGCATAAACTATGATCTGCCTCATGTGGTCAAAGATGCACCTACCCATCCTCGTAAAATCTCTCTCTCTCTCTCTCTCTCTCTCTCTCTCTCTCTCTCTCTCTCTATACACACATTTTTATTTTCGACTAAAGAGTGAAAAAAATACTTATATTTGACGTTCCCCTTAAAAAAGCATGCACACACATATGTATGTATGTATGTATGTTTGTATGTATGTATGTATGTATAATGCAATTTTTTAATTGAACAGACATGGAACATGTCGGAGGAGACTTGTCAAAGTCTATTCCAAAAGCAGATATCCTCTTCATGAAGGTTATCTTCATATTCTTCCCACCCTTTAAATTTACTCAGCCTATTTTGGCTTAGCCATTCGGGGAATGATTGAGAAGACACCAAGATCAAATTTTCTTCGAGCAAGTTTGGTGATATTTCACGATCACTACTTAAATTGTTAGAGAAATCTCATGTGCACACTCAGTATTGGATGCATGTGGATACGGTAAAGAGATTTTTTTAGGATATAGAGTACGAGGGATGTGCAACCAAACCAGTTCTATATAAGAACTAGATCGGACCGCCTGAAAAACGGATCAAGAAACTAGTTCCCATTGGAACTGGTTCGGGAACGGGTTTCATATTTTTGAAATCAGTTGTAACTAGTCCAAGAACAAATTCCGAGTGAATAGCTACCCGAGAACTATACCAAACCGCTATGTTTTGGAGCCGGTTTTATAAGCTAAAAAGCCAAATTCCTAATTTCTTTTTTCCCTAAATTCTAACCTCAGCACTCCATTGTCCTTTGTCTTTCCTCAAAACTCCTCATCAATCTTTCCTCTTTTCCTAAATTTTTATGGATGAATGGAGAATGGAGTTTCATAATGTATGTTATATGTTACATGTTTGAACATTTTATCGTTAATTATATGTGATTACGTATTCCTCTTATGAATTGTTGTTTTTGGCAGATTAGGAATTTTGTTGTTCATCTTTTACTCATTACTCATAGCCTCATATGGTTTTGTTGTCAAAAAAGAAACCAAACAAAGGAAAAAAAAAAAAAAAAAAGAAAGAGGTTCTTGGGTAGACCCCAAAATTGGACCAGAAAAGCAAGATAGGTTCCAAAATCGATTCTAGGTAAACTTGGTTGGTTTGGAATTGGTTATAACAGGGTAGGTACCAAGTTCAATATCTGGAACCTACCCACCCGAAAACCGATCACCCGTATAGAATACTAATGGGATTTCATTGAAAAATTAGAAGATTAGAGAAATTTGGTTAAAGTATAAGTGTCCACCGAATTTTTCTTAGAAGAATAGAAATCTTGAACCTTAAAAAAGGAAAGTAAGGAAAGGCAAGGCGCACCTCCGGAGGGTGGATCACCTAGAAAAGAGGTGTCCATAAAATTTTGGGGAAAATATAAAAAATATACATCACTTTTGATCCTATGATCACTTATATATCTTTTATTCTTGCAAATACTCTCAACTATCTTTAAGCAAAACGTCAAATTAAAAGACCAAATTACCCTTTCTTGCAAACTCATTTTAGTATCTTGCTTAGGATTTGAGTGATTTTATTCACGGTTTGATTTTGAGTGTTTTAGGCGAATGCGAGAATTTAGGATTTGGATATAAACAATTTTTAAAAGAAAGGAACATTCCCGCAATTAGAGACATAACCATTATCATGTAATAGTGCAAAGTGATCTTCAATAGTAAAATTCATGCATAGATTTGATATTTTGAAAAATAAAAGTATGTCGATGCTCATTGGATGAAGAGTTTTATATGTTTTAGGATTTCTTTCCCCTAAATGCCCCTAATACACACTCAGATTTCTCGATAGGATCGGACGGCGCTGATTATGTTGTCGTTTACAATGCATTTATCTATTTCGTTTTGTGCTGTCTATAGCGCATTTATATGTTCTTGTTTGGACCCTCCATGTTTGGGTTGTTGAGGTTTTGTTCTTGCGCAGTGGCTTTTCCATGGTCGACCCGACGATTTCTGCAAAAAGCTACTCAAGAACTGTTATGATGCACTGCCACCAAATGGCAAGGTGGTCATCCTGGACCCAATCCTTCCTGATTACCCCGAGACCGACATAGTGTCAAGGAACACATTCACCTCCGACATGATCATGCTAGGTGCAAGCCCAGGAGGGGTCGACCGGACGAGGAAAGAGCTGGAAGCACTCGCTCTTTCAGCCGGATTTGATAAGCCAAGGATCCTGTGTCGAGCTTACAACATGTGGGTTATGGAGTTGCACAAAAGAAGTGATTGAGGTTTTGTTCGTGGTGTTTGAATGATTTTATTTTCGTAAAGGAAAAGGAAATCCAAAAAAAGTGGCTTTTCCATGGTCGACCCGACGATTTCTGCAAAAAGCTACTCAAGAACTGTTATGATGCACTGCCACCAAATGGCAAGGTGGTCATCCTGGACCCAATCCTTCCTGATTACCCCGAGACCGACATAGTGTCAAGGAACACATTCACCTCCGACATGATCATGCTAGGTGCAAGCCCAGGAGGGGTCGACCGGACGAGGAAAGAGCTGGAAGCACTCGCTCTTTCAGCCGGATTTGATAAGCCAAGGATCCTGTGTCGAGCTTACAACATGTGGGTTATGGAGTTGCACAAAAAGAAGTGATCACTCTCGAGTCGCTCGTGGCGTGATTCCCTCATTCTAGGATTTCTCATGCGCGGAAGAATGAAAGATAAAAAAGGAGTCACCCGTAAAACAAAAGCCATCTTATCGTGTAGAATAATGCAGCATCATCCTTGAGATTCAATAAGAGACCGTGATTGTTCCGTCTCCATGAGGTGGTTCCTCATTTCCTTCTCATTTTCACATATTGATTTGAGGCATCATAACACGATACAAGCACATGAAAAGACTGAGTGAAATACGAACTGCAAATGATGCATCGGCAACGACGTTAAAAGGCTCAAATTGTCGAAAACATAGTCAAAGACAGATAGAGAAGCTACCTCCTTTAAGCTCTTGAAGGAAACCTCGGAAGAAAATAAAGGTTTTATGCTTTGACAAGGATGAAGAATGGAAGAGCAAATGATCTTCGAATTAATGCTTTCGAATTGGATTAGTTAACATTTGAAATTGTGTCTACCGCAGATACAATAGAGCTGATGAGTCGTACAATGATGCTCGGGGAAAGAATGATCGAGCTCGGGTTGAAGCTTGGGGAAAGAATAATCAAGCATGGGTCAAGGAAAGAAACACATCAGAAAAGGAATATTGGTTTGCCAAGAGGGCCGCCAGGTGCTCTAATAAAGAGATGTCATTCAAGAATAGGGAATAGCGTGTGCCGGACAATTTAAATCTAACAAAATCCTATAAAGTTAAAAATCAAGGGGCAGCGAAAGATTAAAAAGACATGAAGAAGACGATAAGGATGGATATGGAGCGATATGAACTCACAAATGACATTGTAAGGAGGTAACATGCAAAGACCTAGGACTAATCGAAGTGCGAGTGTAGATAGAAAGCATGCATTAGCTACGTAAAGCACACATATGACCAATCAATCCTTTTGAAGGAAGGGAGCGAGGAAATATCATTAAACTCTATATATGCGAGAAGTACAAGAAGGCATTGAGCTTTTGTTATTGTTCATTCTCTAATCGACATCAGGACCAAAGAAATTTGGTTTGAATTTTTTATATATATATATAAAGAACTCTGAACTAAAAGCAAATTAACCAGACCAGAAACACTTCGAACTACATTGTGTCAGGGAATGAAGGCTTCTCATAAGCTCCTTCTTAATTCTCGAATTCTTGGCTTGTTATGCATGTAAGCTAAATGAATCGCTGGATAGACTTTGCAAAGACCAGTAATACAGAAACCAGAATAGGCAACAAGCAATGGCAATAAGCTTTCCAAAAAACAAAGTAAGACAGGAAAGGAAAAATGTCAACCAGACAGAAATTGATAAAGAGAACTGTATCAACCTTCACTAACTCATTGTCCAAAGCACAAGAACCCTGATGATCATATGTGCACACAAGCCTCTCAAATCACCTCCGGTAAGGAAGTAGATGAGCAACACAAAGAAAGCCAAAAGAAGACTCGTTTATGCACACAAGCCTCTCAAATCACCTCCAGAAAGGAAGTAAATGAGCAACAGAAAGAAAGCCAAAAGAAGACTCGTTTGCCAAAACCTTCCAAAATACTTTTTACACTTGAAAAACAGGAAGAATAACCAAAAAAAAAATCTATTGAGAGAGAGGCCACAAATCACATTCTTTCAAGAGCAATACCTGAAAATTTTCCAAGCTGCTTCTCCCGATGATGATTAGATGGGTCTGCAGGGGACAGCCAAGGAAAAAAGACTGGAACTGAACACTCTTACACAGTTTAATACAGCATTAGGCACAGCTTCAACTCCATTAAAGTCTCCATTCAACCACAATTTCATGGTTCATCTTCCAGAAGCGGCAAACTTTTTCCACGCTTGATGTCTGTGCAATCTTACAAGTTCAATACACATTAAGAGTTCAGCCAATACATGGAGATTCCAAAATAAGCCAGAAGTTGAGAAGAAAGAAACCAACAGTTTATTTCAAAATCAAATGAAACACACATGAAAAAGGCCAAAAATATGGAAAATAAGTGGGAAAGAAAGAAGTCATCTTTTGTCTATGTGTCCGGTGAAGAAGAAAAAGGCTGTATGAAAATGAGCGCCTAGAGGGTATTAAGGGTTGAACCATCGACGAGTACCTTTTTTCAAAGCTTTTTCTTTTCGTTCATCCTTATTCTTCCATCCGTTCTCATTCTCGTCATCTTCATCCATTTCATCTCTTCCATCATCTGCAATATCACTTTCACTGGCTGTCTCCCATTCGGAATCATCAGATTCTTGACCGTAGATGGCATGGGAGTCACCCTCACCACGGACACCTCCATGTTTAGTTGCCGCTTCCCTAAATAGCCAAGCCGCACGCATCTGCTTCTTGACCAATCTCTCAGCATAGTCAGGAACCTTATTTGGCCTCAACGACAGATCTGGATCATTAGACTGAGAGCACTCATTTATGAACAAAATTGCATCTAGTAGGCTTTCTTTAGCTAAGCCAAGCATGTCATAAGCTTGTGCTCTTCTCCAGAGGCTTTTAGCATGACGATTAAGAGGGGTGTAAAGACCAAGTGCACGTGTCGCATCACTTATGGCAGCTAATGGTTGTTGCAACAGAAGATAACATTGTGCTCGGTTACTGTAAAGCACTGCTCTCTCTCTCTTAGACCTCATTGGACATAGTTGCAATGCTTCTGAGTACTTTGAAGCTGCTCCAGCTATATCCCCTGACGAGAACAGTGAATTTCCTTCAAGCTTAACCACCAGACTGGCAGCTTGCTTAATATGGAGATCCTCTTTAGGCATATTTTTCTCCCATTTCAGTCTCTGTCGGGAACTTAAGAGATCATCAATGTGTTCCTTTGTGCAACTGTTGAGAGAATTGGGACCCGAGGCTTGCAATTGGATACATTCCTCAAGAACATTGACGATTGAATCTCCAAGCTTTTTGTGATCACCAAGAGCACTAATTTCTGAAAGATCTACTAGAGCAGGTACTGCTTCGTCAACCACCTACACAACAGATCAGAAGAATTCAACGACAGAATTAAACAGGCTTCATAGATAATACGTTTCTGGCATATCCTACATTCGGGTAAATTCATACAGGACAAGAAGCAGAGTCTGATCAAGTTAATGTATAAATCCGCCACTAAAATTAGACAATCATGCATGTCGGAAATTTTTGAAAACATGTCATGCTGATGAACTCCTGACTTTCTGAGCCTCAATAGAGAGAGAGAGAGAGAGAGAGAGAGAGAGAGAGAGAGAGAGAGAAGGAGAGCAAAACTAAACTGAAAGTAGCTGGGAATAGAGGGAACATCTAAAAGCAGACTCAATGTCTATTTGAGTTAATTCTCAGAAATATGATGAATGCAGTCAGTTTTCAAGGTCATGTATCTTCCACCTTAAGCCGTACATCTGAGGGTCGAACTATTTACTTTTCATAAAAAAGAAGAGGGGTAATTTCATAGGAACAGAGAGGCTTATTGTCATATTGATCTTACAAAGTGCATGAGCGGATAGCTCATTCAGATGAAAGAATTCCTATCTATTACACATCTAGAATGTGAGTTCATATCATTACAAGTACACAGTTCAAGGATCTACGATTGCAAATTATGGTTTCTGGAAAGTAAGGCAGAAGCCCGCCCTAACTTGCCAACTTATGGCACTTAGTACATAGAATTATGCTAATTTTCTTTAAAAAACTTTAAACGTACATGATTGTATGTTTTTGAGGATTCGAAGTCAACATTAAAACAATTTGCAACAAATATAAGTTTTTAAAATAAAATTCAAATCTCAAAGGTCAAAAGTTACAGTGAAGGTCAAACACTGAAGCCAAAAATTAACAACAGCTCCCAAAGACAGTCTGCAAAATGAGTTACAATCTATAATGGGAGTTATAGGTTGTCTTTTAATAAGCCAAAGTGTGAGGTTCAACCTCCCTCAAACAGGCTTACTTCTTTCAAATACCAACCAAATGAAATCACACTAAGTGTCAGGAAACCAGCAAAGCTAAAAAACTAAAAAGCACCAACTACTCAACTACTCAAAACTAGAGTTACAGAAAGCGTAATACCTTCCTGCCAACACCCACCCACACAGAAAATACTTCTAAGGAAGTACAAGAATTATTTCTTTTATACAGACAAAAGTGTTTTGAGTTTCACTGAAACTATAATTCACATAACTACAAGAAGCATAAGGTAAATTTATATGTACATAAAATAGTCATTCTGATCAACTTTCTGTTAACCTGATTATTCTCTGTCACACAGAGCTAACATGTCTCATTTTTCCAATGCATATTCAAGACTGACAGTATAAAAATTTTCAAAATTGAGTCTTCACTGTAAATTGGTTTATCAAAGACATCCACTCAGTTCAACGACAATGTTCAGCTTGTCACTCTATAAATCAGTTCAAGATCACAGTTCACTACATGCCTCTATCTACTGGACAATCAGGTCAGACCCAGAGGACATAAAAGACTGTATTTACAAGAAATGAACGTATTTGTTCCGAAAATGGTAAAAGTAAAGGCATGCAGTTTTGACAGTTTTCAAGTCTAAGTTGTCTCTCTGCTGTCCCACATGTAATGCACAAGAGAAAGCCAGAGCACAATAGGAGACCAAGCATCAGAAAGGCTCAAAGAATAAATGCAAGTTGAGAAAATACAAATGATCTCATAGTTGGACCAGTTAAGTCGAATTGTTACGTGTCACCTTGCATACATATTTTTATATATACTACTAACAGGCTTCATGGATATAAAGAAAAGAGGTAGATTTCTCTTATAGAATAGGGACCATGTGACTTTAAAAGTAGCTTAATTCAATTTTCTTATCAGAAGACCGCCCACAGGGTGATTCCTTAAAAAATTCCGTCAGAAGTGAAGAAGATAAATCTGACAATACAACAACAATTTACAAATCTTCACAATCACAAAAGAAATAAATATCTTAATGTGATAAACTCTTTGAGCATGAGAGAGGACAGGCAATTGAGAAAATTACGTACATGAGAAAAGATGGAGATACAAACAATCATGTTTCTTGAGCTAACAAAAAAAAAAACGAAAACATTACCTTGTGGGAAGTATTTGGGTCTTGGAGCAACCAGAGAAGACAGTCAATAGCCATATATTGCCAATCATCTGATGAACGAGCAATGTTACACAATGCTTCAACTATACCAGGACAACTAGCAACAGCTCCCCGACCAATCTTATGATGACAAATAGTTCTCAGTAAACCAATTCCAGCTGGGGAGTTCTCATTAACAAGTCCACCCCACATTCCAGGTAATTTCACCAAGAACTCTGGCTTACATATGGCAGGAAGAAATTCAGGCTTAAAAGCAAAACAATTTATGAGCTGAAGAGCCCAGCACTGCAGCTGACTAGCCCATTCTTCTGCTTTTCTAGATTGCATCTCAACACCGCCCATGCCACGCGTAAGGAGATCGCAGTGATAGATAAGTCTTCTGTCGATGTCCTGATAAAAATGAGAATAAACTATCTCTAAAGAACTCATTGCTAGCTGAATGGAGAGCTCGAGGATTTCAGCGCGACTAGCAACTGTCGGGAAAGTGCTGGCATATGTAGCCAAGTGTCCCAGTGCCCGCAATGCCACCCGCTGCTCAACCCACGTCAATCTTCCGCTTAAAAGCTCTATTAGAGGTGGGATCACCCCAGCACGTACAGCTCGCTCAGCAAATTCTTCCATGTTCATGGTGTATGATCCAATTATATGAGCTGCATAATAAGGGATGTAGATATTTTGGTCGTGCGAAAGCCAGCGGCGGTTCTTGAGACCCTTCCATATAAGGGCGGCCATGCACTCGAAAATTCCCAATTCCATAAACTCTGGGTCATTAGGATGAGCCATTGCAGTGTTCCAAAGGCCACTAATAGGTAGGACCTGACCATTGTCATCTTGTGAAGGCAGTTCTCTAAAGAATTTCAGAATGCTTGCTCTACGCTTGCTTGGGTTTCCCTCCTTCATGACGCAAAAGAAGCAGCCAGGATACGGACAATCCGTAGTTTTGTCCATATTTGCATCACACGTTATTAAGTAGGCAGCATTCAGTCACTACACGTTCACCAAGAAAACCTTAAATAATCACAACCACTGCATCACAGAGACGAAGTTTAACTTTAAGCCAGACACGCACGCCTTCAGAAAACAAGCAATTTGGAAAAAAAAAAAAAAAGGACTATTTAAGTTTACTACCTTGTTCAGTGACATAACACATGATATAAGAACCCATGACCAACTTTACTTTTGATTATTTAATTGAAACCGAAATTAGCAAATAGCAGTTGCAGAAGAACATTTTGGTACAAACTAACCAAAGCAATCCCATACCGTCCACCATCCGTTTCTTATATAAAATGAATAAACAATACTCCCACAGGCTTCTACATCTATGCTACAATGACCTTAAGTCCAACAGTAAAAATAGTTATCAACTACGGTAAAAAGCACCCATCTACCTCCCAACCCATGGAAAAACTCCACAAGGAGCTGGCCATAACGAACCATCGGCACATACACCTTCTCTCAGAAAAAAAGAACCTTGGCACAAATAAACGCATGAAACGATGAAGAAAATGTTACTAGTAAAAGCAAAGGGAAAAGGCCAACTAGCATGATTTCCACTTAATAAGCTCATGACGGCTCCCGGTTTCAGATCATCTTTCACGAATTTATGCATTTACTCGAAATATATCCGACTCCTAAGCCCATCCCATTTCTACACTAGAGTAAGCCAAAATTCAAACTTGCATCACAGAACAGTTGTTTCTCATGCTGGAGAACACGACCCACATAAATGCGCCGGAAATCGCTACGATCGCCGCAAAACAGAACCGATTCGAACAAATCAATGCCCAAGTTTCCACCCAAAAATAAAAAGAAGAAAAAGAAAATCCTTAAATGGAGACTAGCTGAGACAAATTTATAAACCAACATTCGAACAAGAATCCCAATTCATCAGAAAGAAAGGCAAAAAGCCAAAAAAAGAAAAACCGACGGTAAAATGCGAAAGCAGCGATTTTTAACATACCAGCCCAAGCCGGACAAGACGCGGTCAAAACCCAAAAGCCCGACGACCGAGCCGGCACAAGAGACACGAATTCGAGAAAACGGGACCGACCCTCCACCGGCGGCGATCCGGGCACAGCGAGCGGGCGCTCTCGGCTTCCCAAAACCCAGCAAAGGCACAGGGAAACTCAGCAGGACCACCAGAAGAGCCGAAGCGGACCCCACCTGCAGAGATCGGACCGCCGTGACTTTGATTCGCTCGAGAGAGAGAAAGAAAGAGAGGGGGAAAAGCCTAGAAAAGGGGAGAGTGTAGACTAGCTGGGACTGACACAGAGAGAGAAAGAGAGAGAGAGAGAGGGAGTGTGAAGTGAGATGCGGCAAAGGCTCCGTCTTTTGAAAGAAGGAGCCTTGACTCCGACACTTGCTTCAGGGCATGGGCCCGTCCAACGGTTATCACACGACCGTCCTTTTGTCGGGACGCACCACCGTGCCCACCGTGGGACTGGCCACTCCCCACCGTCGCCGGTCGTACAATTAGTGGCCGCGGATGGGTCGGGTCCAAATCCGATTTGGGATTCAAAATTGAGCCCGAACTTTTGTCCGATCCCGCCTTTCACAAAACACGCACGATGATGTCAGGCAAAAACGCACGCGACGATATCAACGAATGCCATTGTCCAAAACTCACCCAAAAATATCAATGGGTCAAAGCTTGAATGGGCCCATTAGGTAAGGATGTAAGTGATTTGATTCGGTTCAGTTCAGTTTTTGTAGGGGTTTGATTTGATTCAATTCGGTTTTTTTTAGAAAACCAAACCGAACCGATAAGGAAATTCATTGAATCAACCCGAAATTCCATCCAAACCAAAACCAACCCGAACCGAAATTCCAATTCTATTCGATTCGGTTTAGTTTGGTTTTTCGATTTTTGTTTTTTTTTTTGGCTATTATATATTGTAAGGTTAATTTTACAATCAAATTGTCTTTTACCAAGTAAGATAAAAACTTCATCGGTTTTCATAAAAAAAAAAATTCAATAAATGAATTTTCATTACGAAAAAGATGAATGAATTTTATATTATCTTAATTTACTAATTGTAAGTTGGAC
Organism: Eucalyptus tenuipes; assembly: GCA_014182365.1. NCBI lineage: Eukaryota > Viridiplantae > Streptophyta > Magnoliopsida > Myrtales > Myrtaceae > Eucalyptus > Eucalyptus tenuipes. The sequence continues at coordinate 19,918,786 of CM024538.1, read as the reverse complement.
AAATTACCAAAGGGTGGAGTGGTCTAAAATTAGTGAAACAAATGTCAGAGCCCAAGCAAATTAATGTTTTATTGGGTCCGTTCGTTTCACGGAAAATGGGCCATTTCCGAAAAATATTTTTTCAGAAGTCATTTTCCAGGAAAATGACAATATTTTCTGGTGTTCGGTAAGGAAAATATTTTATGAGATTTCACCACTTAGGTATGTATCACTTACCAACCTATAAATCCATCAAATATGAACTTGCCTTTAAATTTGGGCAAACTTGCTTAATATCTTTATTCCGTCATTATCACCAAATGCTCATCTACTTTCTAAAATGTTCGTAGGGATTTTAAAAAGAAGCAAAAGAGAAAAGAAGCAAAGCATGTACAACCCTAATGAGAATCTTCCAATTGAGTGACATGTTCTCCCCCTGCATCTTTTGTGTTCTAATAGAAAAATAAAAAATAAAAAGCATGTAGAGCCCTTTACTTGAGCAATCTACAACTGCAGGATAGAGTAAATAAAGAAAATGATAAGCAAGAGTGCAAAGCGTGAGCTTGAGATTGACGAGCTCAAGGTTCGCCGGCAACGGCCGACGACTAGTCAAGAAAGAAGAAGATGGGAAACAAAGAAAAGAAAAAAAAAAGAAGAAATAGAAAAAATTAGAAAAAAAAAGGAAATTAAAAATAATTCGAATTAAAAAAAGAAAAATAATTAAAAAATAATTCGAATAGAAAAAGAAAAGAAGAAGAAGATGAATGGGGAGAATGAAGTGAGGATTTGTAGAGATGTGAGATAAGAAAGATCAAGTGGGGAAAATGTTTTTCGCTTTTCAAAAGTGGAAAACATTTTCCCTAATTTAAAAAAACTTTTTTCCTTCCGTGGAAAACATTTTCCCTAAGGAATTCATTTTCCGTTAAACGAACGCCGGAAAATTCGAAAAACATTTTCCTAGAAATTATTTTCCGCGAAACGAACGGAGCCTAGGTTCCATTCGTTTCGTAGAAGATATGGCCCAAGAAGTCATTTTCCAAAAAATAATTATATTTTCTACTATTCGGTTGAAACCCGAAAATGAATTAAAAAATATTTTTCACTATTCGGTAAGGAAAATCTTTTCCTACATGCACTCCTTTCAATAATTTTTTTTTGTAAAAAATTGTTTTTAATTATTCTTTATTCTTTATTATTTTCTTTTTTTCCTTTCTTTTTATTTTTCTTTGTTTTTCTTCATCTTCTTCATTGTATTAAAAATGATTTTTAAAAAATAAAAGAAAAATTAAAAAGGAAAAATTTGTAGATTTTATTAGTTTGGTTTGGTGAACCAAATTGATAAAAACTAAACAAGTTAAAAAAGTCTCAATTTTTAATATTATCTGAACCGAATAAAAACCGAACCCAAAAAAGGAACTTTTTGATTTGGTTCGATTCGATTTTCGGTTCAATTTTTGACACCCTTAGTGAGGATAGTCCGAATAGACGGTTTTCATTCGCCAATCCGATTCTTGGGTGGATCTATGAAACCAATCCTCAATCCCTACAAAATTACATTAACCAATTAATACTATCACACTTGCTACAAAATTGTCAAAGCAAACTAAAGGGATCTGCATGACTCAGCATTTTCATTGCAGCAGGTGGGCAATGAGAAACTTCGACTTCAGCATGTGAAAGAAAACCAACCCAAAGCCAACCCAAAGGAGAGGAGGATGACCTTCACAACAGGCGCACATATATGATACACAATATATTCCAACAAGCACTCATAGACGACACACAGAACAAAGTCCTGGTCAATATATGGAGACCCGTCTTCACACATTAAATAATAATAATAATAATAATAATAATAACAACGTAAAGTTAATATGACAAGGATGACTTACAGTTACTGTGGATGATGTTCAGCCTATCGTCTTTCCTTCGTCACGACATGCCACCGGAATCTGCATGATGCACTTTGAACAGAGTATTGCAAGGAACCTCTACTACAAGCGTTATAAGGCTTATAACAGTTCAGTCCGGGCAGTTGAGTGGGCGATTTCATACTTAAAATCGAGAATTGCTAGTTTGATCCGGCTCTTATTAGTCAAGCTGGTTCTAAGTACCTTTACACACCCCTACTATCAAAAGTCGAATCATGATCATTTATTGTAATATCTTTTAGAAAAATGGATTACTATCACGAAAAGCCCTAAATTTGTACATATGCAACAAATTTAAGACAAACTAATCTTTTGATAATGAAAAATTTTAGATTGGTATACCTATAACAAATTTACTCTAAAACTAAATTTTTTTACCATAAAAAACGTCAAATTGGTACATTTATGACTATTTTACCCTTTATTAGTTTCCCTTAATATCACAAAAAATTACAAAATGATATACATGTGACAAATAGAGGTTAAATTCCCAAATTGATACATCCATCTAACTTAGTATTTGACAGTTAAATTTAATGAAAATTAACAAAGGATAAATGTGTCACAAATATATTGGTTTGAAATTTAGTTTTTGGTAAGATTGTCACAAATATACCAATTTTGGGTTTTTCATAATAGTAACCTCTAGAAAATATGTATATTGGTTTTTTCATAATAGTAAACCCTTGGAAAATATGTATAATTCGTTTAGTTTGCAATAATATTTATTTCATTACTTGTTTATTCCTAATGAAATGGTAAATTTTTCACTAGGTAAATTATTCGAATATTCTCTAGATTTTGTCAAAACTATAGGAGATATAATAATTATAAATCCTAAAAATAGGAAACTTGAAAAAAAAAAAAAAAGTTAGGTCTAAGTTGCGCAACCCAAGCCAAATCCGACTTGGGTTCAGTGATCCCTACCCAGCCAAGCATCACCAAGGGTCTCGTGAACCCCACTATCGAGGTGGGGGTCTGCAACCCCAAGTCAAGCAATTCAAGTTGTGTGACGCTCGGTGGTGCCATCCCAACTAGATCTTGGCCCTTGCTAGCATCGCTCCTAGCCGCCTCCCTTGTCTTCTCACTTTTCTCTCTTCATATTTTTTTAACCTTCAAAACTTTCCACATTTTATCTAGGCAATACTTAAAAGTTACATACAAACACAAATTTATTAGATCAGCATTGACGTTTATGCTTATGTGTTTGTCCATGTCAGTAACTCTGCTTTAAATTCAACATAAGCACCAACTTGAAAAAAAAAAAAAATACACTTTAAAGATTAAATTGCCCAAAAAATAGTTCACGAGTCTGATTCAACAATTTGAAAAAAGAAAAAAAAGGAGAACAAAAGAAAAAGCCCACGTTCAAAACATAAGCCCAAAATCAATCGTGAAATGTCTCTACAGCTCTAATCTCTTCTCTAAGGAAATGATTACACAGACAAAACAAGAGCCAATCTTCCAATGACCACCTTGTAGCTGATGGCCTCTTCTTCTTCTTCTTCTTCTTCTTCATGTTATCGCCATTTTTCCAAAGCTTTCGTCACGCTCGGAAGATACCCTCCAGAGTTTCCTCTTCTTCCCCGTTCTCATCCCGTTCCCTTTCCCTCGGAGATGGTCCCTCCAGTCGTTTTTCGTCTCTTCTGCGGGAGGTCTCGAAGGGCGTTGTCGGAGTCAAGTCCGTCCATGCTCAGATTGTTGTCAATGACATTTGCAGCGAACAACGTTTGGCTACTGTGCTTGTCTGTGTGTATCGCGATTTGGGTTGCCTTGATTATGCACGCAAGGTGTTCGATCAAATTCCCCACCCGGAAGCGTCGATATGCGTGGCTTTGCTTGTTGGGTATATGAGACGTGAGCTGTACGATAAGGCCATTGCTTTTTTCGAATTGATGAGGTCCCGTGATTTGGAGATTGACGGCCGAGCTTGCAATTTCGCACTGAAGGCTTGCTCGATGGTGTCTGATTACGAAAGGGGCATGGATATAATAAACATTGCCGTTGACAAGGGAATTCAGAGAAATCAGTTTCTCGCGAGTTCGATGGTGAATTTTCTGATGAAGTTTGGGAAGGTAAAAGAAGCAAGAATGATTTTTGATGGTCTCCGCGAGAGAGATGTTGTATGTTGGAATTCAATGATTGGCGGATATGTGCAGGCAAGACAATTTAATGATGCTTTCACTTTGTTCTTTGAGATGTGTAAAAATGGCGTTAGGCCTACTCCTGTGACGATGACAAGCATAATCCAAGCCTGCGAGGGAGTTGGGAATTTGGATCTAGGCAAATCGGTTCATGGGTTTGTACTGTGCTTGGAGATGGGTGACGATGTTTTGGTTCTCACGTCTCTGGTTAATATGTATGCTAAGTTGGGTGATGTTGTGAATGCTCGTCGAGTATTTGACAGTATGACAATGAGAAATTTGGTGTCTTGGAATGCCATGATCTCTGGATATGTCCAAAGTGGTTTTGTGCATGAAGCTTTTGAACTTTTCTCTCAACTACTTAAGAATCATTGCAGGTTCGATTTGGGGACCATGGTCAGCCTGATACATGGTTGTGCTCTAACAGCAAATTTTGAAAGTGGAAAGATGCTCCACGGTTTTATTTATAGAGCTGGTCTTGAGTTGGATGTTATTTTGTGCACTGCTCTTGTGAACCTGTACTCAAAATGCAATGCCCTGAGTTGGGCCTTGTCAGTCTTCAGCAGAACACCTAACAAGAACGTGATAACATGGACAGCAATGCTTGTTGGGTTGGCACAAAATGGGCATGCCGAGGAAGCCTTGAGATTATTTTCTGATATGCAACAGGAGGGAGTCGCTGCCAATTCCATTACTCTGGTTAGCTTAGTCCATTGCTGTGCCCATTTGGGATCTTTGAAGAAGGGGAAGAGCATCCATGCTCACCTACTACGTATTGGCTATGCTTTGAGTGTTGTGAACATGACGGCACTTATTGATATGTATGCTAAATGTGGAAAGGTTGAATATGCAGATAGAGTAATTCATTATTCACTAGTTAGTGAAAAAGATGTTGTATTATGGAATTCCTTAATAGGTAGTTACGGTATGCATGGTTTTGGGGATCGAGCTCTTGCTGCCTTTCACCAAATGAAAGAGGAAGGAGTCTCACCTAACGAAAGCACTTTTGTTTCTCTTCTAACCGCTTGCAATCATTCAGGCTTGGTGGAAGAAGGAGTTGGACTATTTCACAGCATGCAGAAAGACCACAACATTAGACAAAGTGAGAAGCTCTATGCTTGCTTTGTGGACCTTCTTAGTCGAGCAGGCCGTCTTGAAGAAGCAGAGGCTTTAATTGAAGAAATGCCTTTCAACTCAAGCAGTGCTTCTCTTGAAGCTCTGCTAAATGGTTGTCGGACTCACAAGAACATCAATTTAGGTGTAAAGACTGCAGACAAATTGCTTTGTCTTGGTGTCGCCAATCCAGGTGTTTATGTAGTGCTTTCAAATATATATGCTGTAGCAAGACAATGGGATAAGGTGGATCATGTTAGACGACTTATGAGGCAATGTGGGTTGAAAAAAACCCCTGGATACAGTTTGATAGAAACTGGTAACCGGTTGCAAACATTTTTGGCTGGAGACAGTTCACATCCAAAGCAGTTGGCGATAGATGAGATCTTGGACAATTTGAAAACAGAAGTTGAGGCTTCTGGTTATGTTCCTGATACTAGTTGTATTCTTCGAGATGTAGATGAATCAGTAAAGGTTAAGTTGCTTTGGGGTCACAGTGAGAGATTAGCTATTGCATTTGGGCTCTTAAGTACACCAGCCGGAAGCTTGATTCGGATCATCAAGAACCTGCGTGTGTGCAACGATTGTCATAATGTAACAAAATACATTTCAAAAATAGTTCAGAGAGAGATTGTTGTACGAGATGCTAATCGTTTTCATCACTTCAAGAATGGGAAATGTTCCTGTAATGACTACTGGTGAATGCCCTACTGATGACACGAATGGCAGAGACTCTGTTCGGCTTAATAGCATCTGTGACCTTTTTGGATGTCCGCTCTTGAATAAGCACTCAATACAAGACTTGTCTATGCTGCTTATCAGGTCACAGAATTAACATGAAGATAACAACTTTATGGAGAATCGTTGGAACTTTGGAATGGTCTTTGGTTCTGCCTCTCTTTCTGGAGACTAACACTACAGGGACACCACATGCTACAGAGACAATAAATGCCAAGCTTCGTGCTGATGAGGTCCGAACTTGTGGGGATTATTAGTGTCATGAGAATGCCAACCCATAGATTTGATTTGCATACTAAAGTAATAAACTGCAAGGGTGATTTTCAGTAAATAAGTCATATTTCATCCAACAAGAATTCCGACACATCAGATTTATCAGTGTGCTCAAAAAATTTACAAAAGAGTCGGGCATCCCCACCATACTTAAGGCGTAGTAAACTCAGGAAAATGGGCGTGAAACAGAGGATGGTACAGTTGATTTTGTTGGAGATTGTATGTTCACGCTGGGTCGACCATGAGTGGTAGTAATAATTGCTCGAGTGTTTGATTGATACGATAAAAATCTTTGCTAATACTACCCCAGGAGATGCAACAACTGCGCATATCAAAGTATCATACGAGATAGGTGGTCTGTCCAAGTAGAGGAGAATGCTCTGTCCAAGATAGGCGGGATGCTTATCACTCTGTTTTTGTTAAGTGGAAATGTTACCATTAGGCTCTATACTCTAGTCCAAAAATCAAAAGATATCCCTCAATTTTTTTTTTTTTTTTTAAATTTATTCTAAACCGTCCCTATACTTTTTATAAAATGTAACGGGTCATCCCCGCTTGAGCTGGTGATGGAATTTCTAACCTGGCACTGACATCGTTGGAATTGTGCTGATGTAGTTTGACAACGTTAGAATCTAAAGCCGCACCAAATCCAAACCAAAACCCACAAAATCTAACGTCTCCACCAATGCAAAACCTTGAGCAGCCATGGCCACGAGATTGAAGAAGCCCCAGCCGCATAGCATGATTTTTACCTGTATATCATGCCACCATATCTTGTTACGTTGGGCACAATCATGTCGTGCCAGTTAAGACTCTTAAGGGTAGGGATGAGCATGGTCCGGATAGGCAATTTTCATCCTATAATCGAGAACCATCTGTTAAAAATCGGTTTCGAAAAATTGGAACCGAGAACCTCTCACTAATTCTATGGATCCACCAAAGAATTGAATCGCCGGTCTGGTCTAGTTCTTGAGTGGGTCAACGAAACCATTCCTACCAAGCTTCACACAAAGTCCCTACCTGGCCGAGTCATCTATAGCAAACCCAACGACTTTTAGTGCTCCACCGTGATAGTTAGCGGTGGACCTCCATCAGCATTATTAGACTTGTTATCATTGACTAACACTTTGCCGGTTTTCTAATTTTATTGTGGCTGTGGTGGCATTAGCCTAGTTCTTCCCGACGTACCTAATCTCGACTACGCAAGTCCGACAACACCGGCATTCGCTGCCTTCCCCCTCCCGACAATTCAGAGAGGAATTGGAACCGGGATTGAGGATGAGAAGATCTCCCTAAGCTGTACCGTTCGATACGAACTTTCCACCTTGATTTTTGTCCATCAGAATCCCCCTTCCATTGCTGCATCAATTGCGATTTTGTCTTTGCAAGTTGGAAAGAAAAATTCTTTCTTTCCCTTTTTTGATGTTGACCGATTAAATCAAAATTGTTCCCAAATCCATCCATTGAAATATCTCTCCATTCAAATATCTCTCTAGCCCATTCACAATACTTTCCTCAAAATTCTGTCCATTCAAATATCTTTTGACCATATTTGTTGCACTTTTTCAAACTTACGTAGATAATCGAATGCAATCAAATCGCCAGCCACCCATTGCTTGTGCAAGGATGTCCATCACTGAATTTCTATTTATTCTCGGTCAACCATTATCTTGTGCTCATCTCAATTCCCACATTTGACATTATCACCACAGAATTTGATGCAGAATGGTATACTCTTTGTAATGAAATACCAAAAATACGAATGCACAATAGTTACTGGTCTGGTCTAGATGGGTTGACATGCGGTTTCATACCTAGAACCGACTGGACCGATACTCATCAATTCCAATAAATTAGAACTAGGAACCGGACCGTTTCCCTTAGGAACCACCAAATTTGGGTTGGTCTGGTCAAGTTCCAAGCAGTCTGGGCAATTCTCAATCCCCATGCACATCCCTACTTGAGCTTACTAACCTTCCACACACGTCGTAGGATGCTAATCTTTCCCCATAGATAATTAAATTTCTGGACCTTCAACTCTGGTTTTATCGCATTTAGACCAATTGACCTATTTAGTTAGCTAGCTGACTTCCTGACAGAAATTACCCTTTTTTTTAAGGTTTTGATTGAGCCCGTACTCACCCTGGCGAAAATGACATCCCAAATGCTAAAATTTGGCATGAGTGAACATATAAGTGCTACTAATAAAAACAAACATATAAGTGCCAAAACTTCTAAAATGTACGCTTAAATGCCAACTCTGACAAAACTCGCCATAAATCCTACGTGGGTTATTTCATTAATAAAATTGGCCTATATGACTTGCTAGAATGTCCACTTAGCAATCCTTGTTCCAAAAAGACATTGGTTTGCCCCCAAATTTGATTTTTAATATAAATATAAATTAAATTATATTATATTAAAAAAGGCAGCCAATCAGTGAGTGCCTCCACGGCCATCGCCGCGACTGCCCCACCATCCCCAAAAAGGGCTGACAACAGTGGGACAAGGGTTGGTCGGGGTAGTGGCCGGCAACACTGGAGAACTGCAGGCAACGGCCTACACACCCTTGCCAAGATTTGGGGCGAGGGTCGCCAGCCCTCGCCTAGAGTGGACCAAGGGCTACCACTAGCTAGGGCCGAGTTGAATCCTCGCCCCACCGTTGCAGGTCCCTTCCAATGATGGTGGGGCAATGGTAGCGAGAGCCATGGAGGTGCTCACTAATTTGCTTCCTTTTTTTAAAAAATTAATTTAATTAGTATTTATATTAAAAATCAAATTAAGGGGCAAACTGACATTGTTTTTGGACAAGGATTGCTAAGTCAACATTTTGGCAAGCCACATACACCGATATTATTAATAAAATAACACAACATCGGATTTCCAGCAAGTCTTGTTGGAGTTGGCACTTAAGGGTGCGTTTGGTAACATTTATATTCAAAAATTATTCCAGGGAACGAAATAGAAAAAACTATTTCTATTCCGGAGAACAATTTTTGAACAAAAGAACGTGTTTGGTAAACTTGTTCCTAGAATAGATTAAGAACAAGAACACGTTTGGTAAATTTGTATGATTTTTTTGTTTCTTTTAATTTTTTAATTTTTTATTTTTATTTTATTTTTATTTTTTATTTTTTATTTTTTATTTTTTATTTTCCCTTTTTTTTTCCCCTTCCTTTTGGACTATCGCCGGCCTCGGGCATGGCCGGCAATCGGCCGACAAGGGCCGACGGCCTCGCCTTGGATGGGCGAGCTCGGGCTCACCCTAGATCCGGCGAGGCGAGCTCGCCTAGCCACCGAGACTGGCGATGACCCGACGAGGCCAAGCCTCGCCGGTGGCTGGGCAAGCTCGGCCTCGCCGGATCCGGGCAAGCTCGAGCTCACCCAGCCAAGGTGAGGCCAAGCCTCACTAGGGGCCGGCGACGCTCGGCCTCGATGGCATCGCCGACCCTCGATGGCGTCGCCGGTCATGGCCAAGGCCGGTGACCAGCCAAATAAAAAAGAAGAAGAAAAGAAAAAGAAAAGAAAGAAAAGAAAAAAATAGGAGAGAGAAAAATTGTTTTTGAAAGTGTTCCAGAAACAAGTTTTTCTTGTTTCTTGTTTCTGTTCCAAATTTGTTCCCGGGAACAAAAAAATAGATTTGGAACAAAAATGCAAAGAAATGCGTTTCTGTTCTTTTTTTATTTCCGGGAACAAAAAAATAGAATTTGTGTTCATAAACAGGTTGCGGGAACACAAACAAACACTCCCTAAGTGTCCAATTTTATTTTATTTTTAAATGGCACTTAAGTGTAGTATTTCTTGGAAATTTTGGCATTGGGGATGTCCTTCTTTCCACAAAATCACATGCGCTACGGATTTGTTGGTTGATTGATTCTTGAAGTCTTAGTCTTGAGATTAAAAAAAGAAAATGAAGAATGTCTTGTGTCCCGACCAATAGGAGGCGGGCAAGGGCCTTTCATTAAAGGGAGCTTGGATAATACACTTATGCGTGTAGATATTGATTGATCGACTAATTGCTATCTTTTACTATGAGCAAGCTTGTATCGTAAAAGTTCATTAACCGTCAGCAATACTGTTCTATTGAAGTTCTAAAAAATATTCACGAACTAAACAAAATGTTTTAACTACCACTTCACACACACATCTCGCAACAAAGCACACATCCCATGACAAAGCACAAAAATTGAATGACGTTCCCGTTTATTTTGAGAAGAAAATTATAATTTACATCCATATTGAGATAAGTGTGTTCCAGAATCATCTAGGAGGTATGTCCATCTTCCTTTTGGGGCTATAAATAGCCATTGGATACACTCACTTTAGCTAGAGTGAAAGAAGTTCTCCTTAGCAACATTTGTGGAGGGTGCCTCTAATATAGAAAATAAAGTGTGTTTTTTTATAAGTGAGTTTATGATATTTCTGAACAAGTGTTATAAGAGCCGGTAAAGGACTGTGAGCCCACCAGTCAATGATTGGAGTGCTCAAAGTTCTGTTAGTGCATAGTTCGGGATTCTAAATTCAATTTCTATCCCTATTCTGAAAAAAAATTGTTTCTCATTTTTATTTTTTAAACAAACTACCTTTATTGATATAAATAGCATGACCAATATCATCTGCACAGTCTGTATCATTAGGGGCGACTGTGATTCCTTCCATTCTTGGAGCCTTTGCTACTAGCACCAGCCAAATCTATGGATTTCAAAGCTATTTTCTCTTTCTTCTTAGTTCCACATATATGTGTGACATGCAAAGCGTTTCGCATAAACACACCGGTAAATGAATCGACTGGACCTCTGTCACATGCAGTACTATGTGTCACCAGCAGGTTGTCTTTGGCTGATTTCATTCATGGGGTCAATTAGTAGCAAGACCGTATCTTGACGATATTCTAAGAGTAGAGTACTTTCAAAGCATGAAAACATAAGTTACCGACCGACTCAAACTTCCCAGGACAACATGCTAATGTCGAATTGGAAGGATCAAACTTGACAATGTCTATTTTCGTGCCGCCTTATTCAGTCAACATAAACTCACAGAGAGTTGCTATGTCCTGTCGATTGCTTGTTATAGGTGATTGATCAAATATCTCTTGATACATCCTAAAAATCGGTCTAGTATACCAACTTTCAACTTCTTTTTCCAAGGAATCTGGATTTTTAATTCGTCATGTTTATCTCGCAGTGCTTGTGTTCCAGAAATTCTTCCCTATGCATGTGCTTGGCCATCTTCCTACATCGGTATGCAATTTGGGATAGCTGATATTAAAATCATAAATATCAAGATTAATAAATATAAACAATCAAAGAATTAAGAACAAACCAGATCCATATATGAATGTCGAAATTAGATCGTATCTATTTGAGCCATTACTTTACTCAAAGGAAATAGATCAGTTTGATTGGGAATCATTGATCTATTGTAATGTATCTTCCTATTTATGACCTATTTCAGTAGAGCAGCTTTCAATGTGATAAAACAATTGATAGGTATAACCTATCCTTTTATAGGCTAAAGAGGAGACCTAGCAAATGTTAATCACTAGTTTGCCAACTAGGCCCCTCTCATCATGGGTTTCAGTTAAACACAATTGCATATACTTTGCTGCTCAATTGGGTCCATTATTGATAGATGTCAAAACCCAATTCAACAAGATCACTAAAGGGCTCAACATATATTAGAATATCCATTAACTTGATCATTTAAAATAGAAAATCAATTAATTAATATAAGCTCATATTTACGAAATTCCCAACATTCTCCCACTTGGATTACATTAATTAGCTTTTTTTTTAATAAAAAAACAATTTTATTTTAAAAACGACACTCTCGAGTTAACAACTAAAAATTTGTTTTATGTGACCACAATTTTGAAAAAATAATATTCCAATAACGGCACCTTAGGACCAACCCCATCCTATATAATCTCAATATAGGACTATGGTGATCAAGGTGTTAAGAAAATACCACTACACGTGATTTTCCATAATCACATATAGTAAGTATTAATTTTCATGGATCCTAGGTCTAGTAGTGTATTAAGAAATAGTGCCAACATGTGATAAAAAAATACACTATTTCTTATTGGTCCTTAATGCAATTTCTCAACGACAGGAAACTACGTTAGCGCAATTTCTAAAACAACACAAAATTGCATTAGTTCAATTTCTAAACAACATGAAATTGCACATCTATGTTACAATTTAACATGAGGTCTCAAAATTAGTAACATCCAGTTGTCTTTAAATTGAAAATATGTTTAAAGATATCGTTTTATAATTCTATTTCTCATTTGATAGGAGAAATGATAGTACTAACAATAAAGCCAACATTGATTATCATCAAAAGTAAATGCTTTAATAAAGATCATAAAAGAATTATCAGTTTGCATATAAAAACAATATTCAGAAAAGCAAATTATATATAGCTCCCACTAATAAAAGAGATCAAAAGAATTTAAAACACCCATATTCTTTACATGTTATTTAAATACCATGGGTCGTAAACCTTTTATTAGATGATCAACCAACATGGACTCAGTATGATATTTTCAATCACAATGTCTCCAATTTTGACCAAATTCTTAACAGTATAATATTTGATTTCCATGTGTTTAGACGCATTACTGATCTTGCCATTCTTAGAATGAAACACAGCTACCATGTTGTCACAGTAGATCACCATAAGTCTAGCAATAGGGTCCACAACTCAAAATCTGAGATCTAATTTCTTAGCCAAACATCCTGAGTTAAAGCACCGTAACACGCCACAAATTCAACATACATTGCAGAGTTCGTAACCAAAGTTTACTTTGTGTTTTTCCAAGAAATAGCATCTCTAGCCATCATAAATTTTTTTCCAAAAGTTGATTTTCTGTCATCTGAACAACCAATAAAATCAACATCTAAATATCCAATCACTGAGATCCTCTACTTTGCTATACACAAGCATGAAGTCTTTGGATAAAGTACACCCCAAGTGCCAAAACTTGGCATCGAGGGACACTTAAGTGCCAAAAGTTAGGAAAGTGACACTTAAGTGTCAAAATCGGAGTAAAATGGATCACTTAAGTGCCACTTCGGCCAAAATGTCGACGTGGCGATTTTCCGATGAAGGAAGTGCAAAATGACGTCGTTTTGCACGCCGATGTGGCTAGAAAATACAAAAACGATGTCGTTTTGGTGCTAACGTGGTCAAAAAATTAATATAAAAAAATTTAAATTTAAAACTAAATTTATTTAAAACATTTAAAAATAAAATAAAAACATTAAAAAATTAAAAATTAAAAATTAAAAAATTAAAAAAAAAAAGAGAGTGGCGGGGGCCGAGGGCCGAGCCCTCACCGCCGCCGCCTACCAAACTCTCTCTTTTTTTTTTTTTAATTTTTAAAATTTTTAAAATTTTTAAAATTTTTATTTTATTTTTAAATGTTTTAAATAAATTTAGTTTTAAATTTAGTTTAATTAATTTTTATATTTATTTTTTTACCACATTAGCACCAAAACGACGTCGTTTTTGTATTGTCTAGCCACGTCAGCATGCAAAACGACATCGTTTTGCACTTGCTTCGCCGAAAAATGGCCACATCGGCATTTTGGCCGGATTGACACTTAAGTGATTCATTTTGCTCCGATTTTTGCACTTAAGTGTCACTTTCCTAACTTTTGACATTTAAGTGTCACTTTACTAACTTTTTGCACTTAAGTGTCCCTCCATGTCAAGTTTTGGCACTTGGGGTGTACTTTGTCCTAAAGTCTTTTGTTCATTGTAGATGTCTCATCACTTTCTTAACTGCAACCCAATGATCATGACTTAGATTCGACAAATATCTCTCAAGAGTATTCACGGCAAAAGTAATATCAGATCCGGTACATACTTGTGCATACATATGACTACCGATTGCACTATCATATGGAAAATTCTTCATTGCTTCCTTTTCAACATCATTCTTGGGGTATTATTCAATGCTTATTCTATCTCTTTCCACAATAGGAGCTTTAGTAACCTTGCAAGTTTCCATATTAAATCTTTTCCATAACGCAATATGTATAACTTTTTTGAAATAACCCTAAAACCTTCTTAGATTTGTCATGATAAATCTAAATGCTTGGAGCAAAATATGCTTCTCCAAGATCTTTCATATCAAATTTCGCAGACAAAAAACTTTTTGTGTCATTTAATAGATCAACATCTCTACTAGCAAGGAAAATGTTATCTTCATAAAGTACTAAGAAGATATATCTACCCCAACTTACTTTCATGTAGATGCATTAATCAATTTTTTTTTCTTCAAAGACAAATGATCTCACAACTTTATCAAATTTCAAGTACTATTGACGTGATACTTGTTTGAAATCATAGATAGACTTCCGAAGTTTGCATACCATGTACTATTTTCCAACTTCTTTAAACTCTTCAGGTTGCTACATAAACACTTCTTCATCTAGATCTCCATTTAGAAAGGTTATTTTGACATCCATCTAATGAAGTTCTAAATCAAAATGAACCACCAATGCCATAATTATCCGAAAGAAGTCTTTAGTATACACTAGAGAAAGGGTTTCAGCATAATCAATGCCTTCTCTCTATATGGACCTCTTTGTAACCAATCCTGCCTTGAATCTCTCTATGTTGCATTTATAGTCTTTCTTGGTTATGAATATCCATTTGCAGCCAATCGGTTTGTGCCCATCACGTCAATCAACAAGTTTCCATACTTGATTATTTGACATGGAAATCATCTCATCCTTCTTTGCTCATAACTATTTATTGGCATGATCACTACTAAGAGTTTCTTTGAAGGTCACCGGATCAAATATATATCTAATGTCAAAATAATCCTCTCCAAGATAGACATAATAATCATTTAAAACTATTGGTCTTCAGTGATCTTCACACAGGCATTTTCGGAGCTAGATAATTTATTTGGGGAATTTCATTTGTAATAGAAGGGTCTATTGTTATCTCTCTAATATCTATTTCTTGCTGAATTTCCACTCTGCAAGTCTCTCGCATAAAATCATTGCTCAAGATGGGCAATGGAATAAAGACTGTATTGTTCGGTTCTTCCCTTTCGAAAGATTGAGAAGAACTCTTTTCAACAATGTTTAACTTTAAGAACTTGGTAGTTTGAGACTCAACAATTCTAGTGACATGAATAGAACAATAAAACATATACCTTTGGAATGGTTAGGGTATCCAATAAAGTAACACCTAGTAGTCTTGGGTTCAGTCCTCTTTTTAGAATGATCATAAATTTTCACATTTACAAGACACCCTCAATCTCAAAAGTGATTCATGCTAGGTTTCCTCCCCATCCACAATTCAAAAGGTGTTTTCGATACTAATTTATTAGGTATACGATTCAAAATGAAAGCTGCTGCTTTGATTGTATCACCCATAAGTATACAGACAAATTAGATTTGGTCATCATACTTCTTTTCATCTTTATGAGCGTGCGGTTGTGCCTTGTAGCTACACCATTTTGTTTAGGACTTCTTGACATTATATACTAAGCAACAATACCACAATCTTGTAAATATATAGCAAACGGTCCCATTTGCTGTCAAGTCTTAGTATATCGTCCATAATACTCACCACCGTGATTAGATTTGATAATATTGATGACTTTTCCCGATTGTTTCTCAACTTCAATGGAAACACTCTAAACATGTCAAGAGCATCAGCCTTCTCTTTAATCAAATAAACATAACAATAATGGGATAAATCATCAACGGAGATGATGAAGTACTTATTTCCATACAAGGAGATTGAGTATGACCCATTAATAGATTTTGACTGCGAGTAGCCTATTTCTTCTTAGTTTTAGTCAACTTTCCTCTCACACGGTCAATGCAAGCATTAGTATCATCTAAGTCAAACGAAAGAAAAATATCAATCTTAATTAGTCACTTTACCCATTCCTTAGAGATATGCCCTAATTTTTTATGCCAAGGTAATGAAGATTTCTCTTTGATCAAAGACCTCTTAACTACATTATTCTCGAAATTTAAGGAACAATATGATCTATCAAGAGATAAAGATAATTGATATAATCCATCAGACATAATAAAATTCACAATAATTCTAGAATCATAAATTAAATCATCTATTTTATTTGCAATATCCAATTTTGTCAAGCGAAGAAAGAGAGATCAAGTTTCTTCTAATGTGAAAACATAAAAGGCATTATTCAAAATAAGATGCAAACTAGAGTTTAAATTCAAAACAACTGTGCCTATATATTCCACATCGACTACGATATTGTTTCCAACTTTAAGCTTTGACTCCCTCAAACTTGGACCGTTTAGATTTGTAGGACCCTGTAAGATAGTAGTCACATGAATAGACCAGAATCAAGACCTCAAGAATCTAAAGGAATATCAACTAGATTTGATTCAAAACAAACCAACAACTCACCTTGGTCACTTTGTTTTTTTTTTTTTTTTTTTTGTTTTTAGCCAAACTTTGAACTCGTAACAATTGACTCTCATGTGACCCTTCTTCTTGTAATGGAAACATTTCAAATGTTTCTAATTATTTCCCTTTTTCTTGAAGTCTTGACCTTTCTTAGGAGCATGAGCATTTGACCATTTAGACTTCTTTTTTCCTTTAGAAAGTCGACTTGGCATTGATAATCAAGTGGGCGGACTCATTGTTCTCCTTCTTTATCTTTTCTTCCTTAGCCACACATTTGGTAATCAAGGCATTGACGCTCCAAGTCTCATTTTGAGCATTATAAGCGGTCTTAGTCTAGCTGAATTTAGCTAGGAGAATGTTTAGGGACAATACACAACATAATCTTCAGAAAGGGTGTTATGGGCCTTAAGTCTAGATTGAATATTGATCATCTTTAGTATAAATTCTCATACTCCCATGAGAGCATTAATTTCAGATTTGATAACCCCCTCATCAAGTTACCAGCCTTAGCTAAGGATCGGTACACCAATGGTAGGATTATGCCATGAGCCGATTCGAGGGCCAGTCATGAGTCAATTAACCCATTCGGGAATCGGTGATCAAAGATTTTAGGGATAAGTGCTGCAGAAGTCCTAAAACTTGTCACGAAAATGCATTTGAGTCCTAAAACTTGCAAAAAGTGCAAATAGGTCCTAAAACTTGTCAAAATGTTTCATTTGAGTCCTAAAATCGACGCCGTTAGTTTTATTAACGGAAAATGCTGACGTGGCATTTTAAATGAATTTTTATTTTCCAGCTGGCTTTTTAAAATAATTTCTTATTCATTTTTAAAAAAAGTATTTAAAAAATAAAATTCAATTTTTAAAAACTATTAAAAAAGGAAAAAAAAAAAAAAAGAAAAGGCAAGAGTCGCCGGCCACTCATCACCGGAGGGGCCGGCGACGGTCGTTGGCCGCCGCCCGACCAGGGTGAGGGCTCGCCGACCCCAGGCGAGGGCGCCCAGATCTAGGCACGCCAGCCCTCATGGGGGGCTGGTGACCGTCGCTAGCAGCCCGGATCCGGGCGAGCCCCGCTTGCCCCAAGCGAGGGTCGCCGAGGCCTCGCCCAAGGCTGGCAACATTCGCCGGCCCCCAGGTGAGGGCCCGCGAGGCCTCGCCTAGGGCGGGCGACGGTCATCGTCCCTTGCCTAGGGCCGGCGAGCCCTCGCCCTGGTCGGGTGGCGGCTGGCGACCGTCACCGCCCCTCTAGCGATGGGCGACCGGCGACTCCTACCTTTTTTTTTTTTTTTTTTAATAGTTTTTAAAAATTGAATTTTAGTTTTTAAATATAATTTTTTAAAAAATTATTTTAAAAAGCCAGCTGGAAAATAAAAAATCATTTAAAATACTATGTCAGCGCCAAGTCATCATTTTCCGTCAATAAAATTGACGACGTCGATTTTAGGACTCAAATGAAACATTTTGACAAGTTTTAGGACTTATTTGCATTTTTTGCAAGTTTTAGGACTCAAATGTATTTTCGTGACAAGTTTTAGGACTTCCGCAGCACTTATCCCAAGATTTTATTATAGAGGGCTTGACCATAGAAAGATTATTCGACCATAAGAGTTGGTCGTGGGACAATCATGTACCATCACAGATTGGTGGATGATCGTGGCTCAATTTTGCCTAGTCAAGCTACCGATCATGAGTGATTTCCGCCCAACTATTATCCCGATCATGGACGATCATGAATCGATCTAATGCAACCATGAGTCGAGACGAATCAATCGATCATACATGATTATATGACAACTGAGAATTCACTATGGATCGAATGAACTCAACATGGGTCAGTTAAGGACTGGCCAAAAATTAGGGTATAGGATCCTAGATTTGCCTGTGGATCGGCCAGAGGACCGACTGACTGGCCAAGGCCTGGCCCTTGGGCCTAGTCACAAGCCCTTTTTTCTTGATAAAGGAAAGCTCGAACTCGATTTTGCCGGTTAAGCCCAATTACGTCCAACTTCATTTGGCCATGGCTTAGGCATGAATCTCAGGCCGAATAAGGTTGGTCGATCGCGATCAAACTCAATTAATTCCCACCTAATAACAATGCCTTCAAAACTTGGATATTTTCTGTATTGCATTTAATGCCTTTATCACGTTTACATTAAATGTATGTTGACTAAGGGTGAACACTTGGCACATTAGGCAATTACCTTGGAAGATAAGCATGAGACTTGGACTTTTACTCATAAATGATGGGTGACATAAACCTATTAAGGAAGCTTCAAGGCTAGACTTTGGAGTATTCAAACCTCTTAGAAACTAAGAAATATGACTTGGACTTTTACTCATAAATGAAGGGTGACACATAAACCTATTAAGGAAGCTTCAAGGCTAGACTTTGGAGTATTCAAACATCTTAGAAACTAAGAAAGAACGCATTAAATGAGTTGCAAGCTATTAGATTATATGTATCCCTATAGACTTAGGCTCATCATACCCTAAAATTAGTGTGAAAAAGAGAAATTGGAGCCCAAGAAAGAGGGCTACATGCCCACTTTAAGAGAGGAGCAAGCTAAGTCAAACTTTTGGACTAAAGATAAGCTTGCACTAATTTATGTTAGAGTTTAGCTATTTAATGACCGAGGCGAGGTATTCCAAGCTATTTAGGCTTAATCATAACCTATTTTGAGACTCGATAATCAAGCCACCTCGTTTTCACACTTTCCACCTATGCCCATGGCATTTAATGCCTTATTAAGACCATTCTTGGATGAGGCCATATAAATAGGGGTAGAACCATTCACCCCCAAAGTATACTCACCCAAAACCTTTCCTTCTCTCCTTCGCTCCTTCATCTGACCAACCTCTATTCTCCCTCTTAAATTCGGCCCTCTCTCCCTCTTTAAACGTCCTTGCCATTGCTCTCATTGATGCTACCACCAATTGAAGTCACTGATCTAGAGAATATTAAATAGAACTTACTAATATTTAGTTAGGGTGTTGTGTTATGCTAATCCAAGCGCATAACGAGTCTTTGATTGAAATGTTTGTGACTTAATTCTTGCTTGCTTGAAGTTTAGTTTTTGTGTCTCCTTGGGTCAATTTAGACCTTGTTCCTTAATTAAGTTCAGTACTTGTTTGAGGAATTTTGGCTCATGCTTTGGTTTGAATTGTTTTGAAAGAAGTCCAGTGTATGTTCTTATTTGATACGCTTTGATTTTGCTTGGATACAAACTAATCTGGAAAGTGTTTATTTAAAAGCTTACTATTTCCTTACAAAACTATTTCCAACCGTTTTCACAAGTGTTTGTTCCAGTTCACGTCCGAAGCTTCAAAAGGCTTTTCGTTGACTTTGAACGTACATGGAATCACGTCAGATTGATCATTTTTTAGTTTAGGTGCGATATTGAGGCGTATCGTTCTTGAGCCAAGTTTAATACTAAATCGGCGATTATGTCATGGGCCAATCTTTTCTTGGTCTTGATGCAGTATTGAGACATATCGTTCCCAAGCCAATTTTGGCACTAAGATGGTGAACATGTCACGACAAGCCGATCCTTTCATGGTCTTGAGGTGATATTCAGACGTATTATTACTTAATCAAGTTTAGTACTAAATCAATGCTCAAACATGTCGGATTAACCCATGATCTTTGATTCACGCCTGACATGCTTAATGTCTTAGTTCTAATAACTCATCTCACACACTTATACATGGCATACCTTTAGGCCCTTGAACTAAAAGTGAAGATAAGAACCGAATTATGATACTTGATGCATGGTCACACGAGGGACTAATTTTTAACTGTCAATCAATGGATTTCGGCAATGTTGCCGATGGATTCATTGTCGGAGGATCTTCGTCACCCTTGGATTTGGGAACATTGCCCAATTCGATTTAGTTTGGATACTTGATGGACTCATTGCTGGAGAATTTTCGTCATCCTTGAATTAAGGGATGTTGCTCAATTAAGTTCGGAAGAACCGATAGATTTCGATTGAGTAATAAATGAATCGTGTGCATGAGTTCCTCATATTATGGAATGACTCTTGATTTATGCTTGTCTATGAGTGAGGCGTGAATTCCACATGTTATATGGTGAATCTTGGCTTATGCTACATATTGTTGTTTTAAGGATTTCTCATGCTACTAACAAAGACATATCTTTTGTTTTGCTATTGATTTACCATAAATAATTATTTGGGATAAGTTATATGCTTGTTGATAGGTGATGCATCTTCCTACCTGGAAATTAGTGGGTTTTACTTATTAAGTTTATGACTTACCCTTCTTTTTTTTTTTTTTTAAATTGTAGGTATGGAGGTCTCACACTAGTTCTGGAGTTGTAGTCTTGCTAAAGGAGCTAAGGTTTACCTCGAAGTGTTGTACATATAATGGATGTAAATGTAATGGCTTGTGGGAAAGGGCTCATAAATATAACTGACGTAATTATGTATTTGCAAGTGGTTGTTTTCTTCATTGCTTGTTGTTGTCTAGGTATTGTATATACACTTCGGCATGTTCTTAAGGAAAAGATAAAAGAAATGACACATTAATGCACTTAAGACATTACAAAAATAACCTTCGCCGCTCGAGATGGAGTTTGGGTCATTAAATTTTTGGTATAGAGCGAGATTACTATATGGAATGATAAGGTGCAGAGATTCGACCCCATTCATGTGATTGCTTGATTGACTCTTTTGAGTGATAGTCTTAATCCCCTGACTTTATTTGTGAATTGTAGAAAAAATTCCCTAGAAATTCTTGCAATTTCAACACGAATGCTTAGGACTACACTTTAACCTCGAAAGGAAAATCAAAGTAAGACCCACAATTAAATGGGATTATGCAAGCTCTTGAGACCATAGGCTGGTTGATAAAACAATAAAACCATTAATAGGTAGCCAATGGTATGGACGCCATAAATGGAAATGAAAACAGTCCTGAAGCTACGACCCCTGAGGTTTGTCAGGATAGGAGACCCCAAGGAAGCTGCATCCTAACTTGATGAAGTAGAAAAGATCTCCGCACTTCTGCAATGCTTTCATGAAAACAAAGTGATCTTAGCGAAATACCAACTACATGGCAACACCAATCACTCGTGGAAGGCCACGAAATGAAGGGTCTTCCCTGAAGGTGTTGTCATCTCATGGGATGCCTTTGTTGAGGCATTCAATGGAAAATATTTTCCGAATAAGTTTGTGATTGGAAGATGGAGGTGTTTGTGCGACTTCAGCAAAACAACATGACAGTTGACCAATACAAAGCCAAGTTCGCGGAGTTGTCCAAATATGCCCTTGGGCTGCTTGAAGATTCAATGGACAGGGCGAAACGATTATGGGATGGCCTGAAGCCTGACATTTGGAGTCAACTGGTGCCATTGAACTTAAAAGACTGCAACGAGTTGTACGAGCAAGCTCAAATGATCAAAAAGGATTCGCTAAAATGAGCCATTGCATCCAAGCCACATTATCCGACTCCTCTATCCAACTATCGTCATAACAAGAGGCTGATGCAAGGAAAAAAGTTCATTTGCTTCCAATAAGAAAAATAAGAATCGAAAGCTAATTCTCATATAAGGTGACCCATGATGCACTGGCAGTAAACGACGTGAAAATGCTCTATGCCCAACTCAAATAGGAGCATGCTTTGGTTGTGGTCAACAAGGCCACCTCATAAGGGATTGCTCACAATGACATAAAATGTTGCAACCACAGCAACGGCAAATGATGCAACAAAATGGAGTTCTACCGCAAAATAATTACACCCCAGCTCAAGTAAGGGTATACGCAATCACTCACTAAGAAGAAAAGAATTCCTAGAGTGTTGTAATCTAGGGACCTATTGAGTCAGATGTTCAAATTGTACTCGGACCGTTTTGTTCTAATATTTATAGACGACATTTTGTTGTACTCAAAAAGTTCAAGTAAGCATGAAAAATATTTAAGAATGGTGTTGGAGACACTTCAAGAATTTGCTTATAACAACACCTATCAGCAAAGTATCGGAATGGCACCATTTGAAGCCCTTTATGATCGATCTTGCACAACTCGAGTATGTTAGGATGAGGTTAGAGAAAGATGGATTACTGGTCTTTAGTTAGTCTAACTCACTATAGAAGCTGTGCAAGTAATTAGAGATAGACTAAGAGTTGCTTAAAGCTACTAGAAAAGCTATGCGGATAAGCGTTGTAAATCATTAGAGTTTCAAATAGGTGACCATGTGTTCCTTAAAGTGTCACCAATAAGAAGTGTGTCATGGTTTAGGAAGAAAGGGAAACTGAGCTCAAGATACATAGAACCTTTTGAAATTCTTGAAAGAATAAGGAATTTAGCTTATTGGCTAGTTTTACCACTGACACTTGCTCAAGTACACGATGTGTTCCATGTATCAATGTTGAGAAAGTATGAACTCGATCGGGCATACGTGCCGAAATTTGAAGAAATCAAAGTAGACGACCGAGTGTAGTATGTTGAGGAGCCGATGCGGATTGTGGATTGGAACAAGCAAGTCTTGTGTAATAAAGTCATTCTCGTAGTTAAGGTCCTATGGTGACATCATAGCATAAGAGAAACAACCTAGGAAAGTGAAGAAGTTATAAAGTACCAATACCCCCATCTTTTTGGATGATCAGGTATGCATTCAAAATTTCGGAGACAAATTTTTAGGGGGGAGTTGTAACATTCTCTATTTTGACTTTAGTCCTAACTAGTAAGCCAAGAATTAGTATGCCAATGATGGGACTAGATCATGAGCGAGCTCGAGAGCAGGTCATGAGTCAATTAGCTTGTTTGGGAATTGGCGATTAAATGTTTGATTATAAAGGGCTCAACCACTGAAAAGTTATTCGACTATAAGGATCAGTCGTGAGATGATCATGTATCATTGCAGATCGACAAATGGTCATGGCTTGATTTCGCCCAATTAAGGTACCAGTCGCAAGTGATTTTGCTAGGCCATTATCCCGACCGTGGACAACCATGAGTCGATCTAATGTAATCGTAAGTCGAGATGGATTGATCAATCCTACATATATATGACAATCAATAATTGACCATGGATCGAATAAACTCAATATGGTTCAGTTTGAAACTAGCCAAACATTAGGGCGCAAGATCTTGGACTGGCCCGTAGACTGGCCAGAGGATCAACCAACTGGCTATGGCCTAATCATAAGCACCTTTTTCTTAATAAAGGGAAGCTCAAAGTCGGTTTTGTCGATTAAGCCTGGTTGCGTCCGACTTCGTTTGGCCATGCCTTAGGCACAAATCTTAAGCTGAATAAGGTGGTCGATCGCAACCAAACTCGATTAATTCTTGCCTAATGACAAGGTCTTTAAAACTTCGATATTTTCCAAGTTACATTTAATGTCTTTATCACATAGTCATGAGACTTGGCGCATTATCCCTATTTGGGATGGACACTTGCACATTAGGCCCTTGTCTTAGAAGATAAGCACGAGACTTGGACTTTTACTCATAAATGAAAAGTAACACACAAGCCTATTTAGGAAGCTTCAAGATTAGGCTTTGGACTATTCAAACTTCTTGGAAACTAAAAACGAACGCATTAATTGAGTTGCCCTATAGACAAGGCTCATTATATCCTAAAATTTGTGTGAAAAGGAGGAGAACTTGAAACTCAAGAAAGAGGACTACACACCCATCTTAAGAAAGGAGCAAGCCAAGTCAAACTTTTGGACTAAAGATAAGCTTGCACTAATTTCTTTTGGAGTTAAGCTATTCAATGACCGAGGCGAGGTGTCCCAAGCTACTTAGGCTTAATCATAACATATTTTAAGATATGATGATCAGGCCACCTTGCTTTTATACTTTCCACCTAAGCCCATGACATTTAATGCCTTATTAAGACCATTCTTGGAGGAGGCCCTATAAATAAGGATAGAACCCTTCACCCATAAAGCATACTTACCCAAAGCCTCTTCTCCTCTTCTCCTCTCCCTCATCCGACCACCCTCCATTCTTTTTCTCAAATTCAGCCCTCTCTTCTTATCTAGGCGTCCTTAATGTTGCTTTCACCGCCATCGTCGCCAGTAAAAGTCACCGGTCTAAAGAGTAGCAAGTAGAACTTACTAATATTTAGTTAGGGTATTATGTTACACTAATCCAATGTGTAGCAAATCCTTGATTGAAATGTTTGTGACTTTGTTCTTGCTTGCTTGAGGTTCGATTTTTGTGTTTGCTTGGATTAGTTTAGACCTTGTTCCTTGATTGAATTCAACTCTTGTTTGAGGAGCTTTGACTCATGCTTTGGCTTGAATTGCTTTGCAAGAAATTTGGTGTGTGCTCGCTTATTTGATATGCTTTGATTTTTGTTTTGATACAAACCGATTTGAAAAATGTTTTGGTGAAAGCTTGATATTTCCTTACAAAACTATTTTCAACCATTTTCGCAAGTACATGTTTCGATTCATGCCCCAAGCTCTAAAGGGAGGTTTCGTTTGCCTTGTACGTACATGGGATCACGTCGGATTGATCCTTTCTTGATCTCGGTGCAATATTGAGGCATATTATTCCCAAGTCTAGTTTGGTACTAGGTTGGTGATCAGGTCATGGCGAGCTAATCTTTTCTTGGTTTTAGCGCAACATTGAGGCGTATCGTTCTCAAGCCAAGTTTGGCAGTAGGTCGGTGAACATATCACGATGGGCCGGTCGTTTCATGGTCTCAAGGTGATATTGAGGCGTATTGTCACCGAGCTAAGTTTGCTATTAGATCGGTGTTCAAAAGTGAAGGATCAAGCCATGATCCCTGATTCGCGTGCGGCATGCTTAATGTCTTGGTTTCGGTAAGTCATTTCACACTCTTAGGCATGGCACACATTTGGGTCCTTGAACTAAAGTGAAGATAAGAACCGAATTGTGATGCTTGATGCATGGTCACATGAGGGACTAATTTCTAACTATCGACCAATGGATTTCGGCGATATTGCCCAACGAATTCATTGTTAGAGGATCGTCGTCATTCTTAAATTAGAAGAGTTGCCCAATTAAGTTCGGATGCCCAACGGACTCATCGCGGAGGATCACCGTCACCCTTAAATTAGGGGACGTTACCCAATTAAATTCAGATGCTCAACGGACTCATTATTGGAGGATTGCCGCCACCATCGAATTAGGAGACGTTGCCTAATTTATTTCGGATTTCTGACGAACTTATTGTTGGAAGATTGCTATCACCCTTTAATTAGGGGATATTGCCCGATTAAGTTTGGAAGAACTGAAGGATTTCGATCTAGTAATAAATAAATCATGTGTGCATGAGTTCTCATATTATGGAATGGATCTTGATTTATCTTGTATATGAGTAAGGCGTGAATTACGCATGTTATATGGTAAATCTCAGCTTATGCTGCATATTATTGTCTTGAGGATTTTTCATGCTATTGATTTGCCATCGAGAATTGCTTGGGATAAGTTATATGCTTGTTGATAGGTAATGCATCCTTTTACCCAGAAATTAATGAGTTTTACTTACTGAACTTATGACACACCCATTGTTTTTTTTTTTTTCAAAATTGTAGGTGCGAAGGTCTCACACTAGTTCTAGAGTTACTATCTCGCTAGAAGAGTTAAGATTTACTCTAGAGCGTAGTAAACGTAGTGGACATAAATATAATGGCCTGTGACAAATGGCTTGTAAAAATAACTGATGTAATTGTGTGTTTGCAAGTGGTTGTTTTATTGGCTGCTTGTTGTCGTCTAGGTATTATATGTACGTTTCCGCATGTTCTTAATAAAAAGATACAAGAAATAGGACGGTCACGTGCTTGGGACATTGTGAAAATAACCCTTGCCGCTTGAGATGGAGCTGGGATCGTTACAACTGCTTCAATGGACTCTTTCACATTCTTATATCTTGGCAAACCACTAATGAGATACTTAGTAATATACATCTTCTTAGTAATGAGGCTCAGTTAGTTGGACTTTTCTAATTTAGTATAATGGGCCTTATAATCTGTAGTACTGATCTTTAGGCTTGAGAGATTCATCCCCATACAAAGCCTAGTTCATATCCATAATTCCTAGAGCAAACTCTATATTATGTTTCCACCTCTTGAAATTTGATTCAATTAACATTTCAATTGTGGCATTATTGTTGTTTATAGCAAACATAACTATTTGTCACACATGATGCAATAAAATCAACTATACGCAATGAGCAATTCAACAAAATAATTAGCCTATTATAAACTTCCCTTTGGGCAGAGTGTATACTGCACCATTATTTTCCACAATATGAAGTTTCTAAAACAATATCAAGGAGAATTACACATAATTGTTAAGAATCCATCCCCTTTGGATAGACAAATCCTTTAAATTATACATCTCCATTATATTAATATACAAAGATAATAAAGAAGAATCACATGTAATCATCAAGGGATTATTTGCTTTAGTCAAACAAAACTTTTAAATCATACATCTCCATTATCTCAACATAGAGAGAAATTGCACATAACTCTTAAAATTTATTCCCCTTAGGCGGATAAACCTTTCAAGTCATACATCCTTTATCAATCATCTCAATTACATCAATATAGAGGGGAATTATA
This sequence comes from Eucalyptus tenuipes, assembly GCA_014182365.1. NCBI lineage: Eukaryota > Viridiplantae > Streptophyta > Magnoliopsida > Myrtales > Myrtaceae > Eucalyptus > Eucalyptus tenuipes. Next base: position 19,891,626 of record CM024538.1, on the reverse strand, counting down.
TACATAACTTTCAAAAATTTATCCGTTTATTCCCTTTGGGCAGATAAATCTTTTGAATCAGAATTCCCCATCTTTTAGATTTGGAATTTATCTTCATTCAATTTTCAAGTTAATATACACAATAACCCCATTTGGGTGGGTGATTGTATATACTAATTTTATCAATAAAAACTTCAACAATTTACAAACTTTGACAATTTTTAAATAACGTTCCATTCAATTATGCTTAAAAATTCATCAAAAGATATGAAACATTTTACAACATGTGCTTCCCAAGATCACAAATGAATTATATTGCATTTATCAAACAACAACTTTTGCCATAATTTTATGTGCATATTTCTATAATTAAGCACCTAAGATTACCTAGTTAAACTAAAGCGAGAGAGTATAGGGAAAGTAAATACTGCCATCCTATCTCTCATATGCTATAATAAATTTCCATAAATTAAAAATTAAAAAGGTACAAAATTATTTTCCATGGAATTAAATATGGATAACAATTTCTAATATATATCATTCCATTGAAAGTAATATGAAAATTTTAAAACATTTTCAAATTATGAAACCTAGAATTTCAAATTCGAAATTCTCATTCAATACTCAATGAAACTATACAAATTATATATGGTTGGAAAGATCTTAACATGTAGAACAAAATCCCTAAGGTTTCACAATTGATTGATAAAAAAATTCACATGAAATAATAACAATAATATTTGGTTTTTAAAAGAAATTTTGAATTTGTTTATAAAAGAAAACATAATTTTGGGTTCTATAATCATATATGACCTGCTCTGAAACCACATATTAATATTAAAATTATAAACATCAAGATTAATCAACTTAAAAAACCAAATAATCAAGAACAAATCATATCCATATATAAAAGTAGAACACCATAAAAGATAGGCACCGCAGAATTAGATCGTATCTGTTTAAGCCATTATTTTACTCCAAGGAAATAGATTAGTTTGATTGGGAATCAATGATCTATTGGAGTATCAGATCTTCCTCTCTATGACGTATTTCGGTATAGCAACTTTCAATGTGATAAAGCAACTGATAGGTATAACTTATCTTTTTATAGACTAGAGAGGGGATCTAGCAAACATTAATCACTAATGTGCCAACTGGACCCCTCCCATCACGAGCTTCAGTTAAACACAATTCTCTACACTTTGCTGCTTAATTAGGCCCATTATTGATAGATACCAAAACCCAATTCAACAAGATTACTGAAGGGCTCAACACATATTGGAATATCCATTAACCTAACCATTTAAAATAGAAAATCAATTTATTAACGTAAGCCTATATTCAGGAAATTTCTAACAAGAGCTTCATGTTTCAACGGAGCGCTTTGAAAAAACAGCGTGAGCATCCTCATGGTTTTGTATCCAGAGTAGCCTAGCTGTGAACACTTTCTTCAGGAACGCAAGAGCCTATTTCTCACGCAATCTATATAAAGAAGCAAGCCGCGTTTTCATGCAGCTTGTACTTTCCCACAAAGGAATTCCGGTTAGACTCGAATTCTTCCTGTAAGTGGACATGGAAGACGTAATTGCTAAAGATGTTGCCAAACTTTAAATGAAACAGGTGTGTGCTGAAACTGTTCAAGATAGATCAAAAGACACACAATTGGATGTCCCTAGCAAGACTACACTTAAGGTATCGACAGTTTCTTCATTGACTTCAGTAATGATCGCCCGCAGAATCTGCCAGCTTATCACTTCAAGGGAACTCCGAAGCAACCTAATGAATGAAACCACGAGTTGATCAACCAAGAAAGAGCATCCGAATATGATTTGATGCCGATGATGATTAAGTCTCCAAATTGCTACACATATAATGTCATACTTGATCCGTTCAGGACAAGAACATCCCGAAATGCTCGTAATCTACCTAGGACTGCTATGCCTCCAAAAAAAATTCTACATGCGGCGTGACGCTTCTAATTGTGGGGTGTATAAAAAAAGGAAGGATCTTTAATCTACAAGTGATCAATTAAGTCTTGAGTATCCTCAGCCTTAGGCATTGGGTGATTCTGCCGTGTGCCTCCTGAGGCATCACTGAGATTGAAAACAAGAGTCTGCTCTCTGATTTGACATGAATAATCATATCCTATTTAAGTTGAATATTTTATGTGATAATTTATGTAAAACATTGTTTTTTTTTTTCCCACTGTTCAAACTTATTGGATTGAAATCCAAGCAAATCCATTAACTCGTCCAATTCCAGGTGTCTAGTGGGAATGGACATAAGTCCAGCAAGTAGATTGACACGCGATCCAATACAAAAGTCAGGAATTGTGTGAACCTAAGATCAAGTGCATAGTAAATGATGGAAAGTGGAAGATCTTGAAGGTAGTTCTTGTCACACCCGAAATCCTACCAGCGGGAGGGAGTGACATGACCATCTTTTTTTCAAAATTTGTAGCTTCAATTATATCTAAAATATCCAACTTCCAAAAGTTTCTCCGATAACGCTCTCGTTATAACGGCCACTAACTGAGGGACCCAAAGACATGGTAAGAAAAAGAAATGCCATAGCCTAGTGAATAATATATTTCTTCTAAGCAGATCGAATAATCACTATGCATATTTACAAAGCCAAATCACAACTCATTTATACAAATCCAAAATATATCAAACTTATGAGATCAAAATGAGTTATATATTACTTCATCATAACTATACTAATAGCAAAAATACCATTTTTCATCACTAATATCAAAACAAATAATTAATGACCTAGTCCAATGATTAAATTCATCAAAACACATTTCGATAGTCTATGCTATCAACTAAACTCAAGCTCAAGTATCTAGCCATGGTCATGGACAACGCACCATGACAAGGTGACCAAGATTCCCCTTTAATTAGGTCTTTACTTGTTATAAGCCGATGGTTCGACATATAAGGATATCCCAGACTACTATGTGCATACCCGCACACCTCTCAATGGATTCACAGAGACACTAAGCATAATCCATCAACCTTAATCTCCAAAAATCCACAACCAAAATTAGAAACCATCTCGCAACTTAGATTTAATAACCAAATCATAACTTTTCACCATCACAATTCAAATATCAATGATCAAGTTCATTGATTAATCTCTATTAAATCATATTTTATATATCACAATACGTTTCCCAAATTATTTCAAACTCCATTTCGTAAACCAGTTCACAAATTAATATATAACCTTTCATTAACCATATATAAAATCAAGAACTTCTCGTGAGTCTTTCCTAAAAGGTTTCGCATACCCATTTGCAAGAAATCAATTTAAACTAGAATCCAATTTATGCAAGAAATATGCCCATTCTTTACTCATAACATAACTAATCCATTTCGTTTTCAAAATATGAGTGTACAAAATTAAAGAAGAAATAGTATTACACACTTGGGAAAAGTCGAAAATCAATCTACAATGGTTACTCTAAACCGATGCACTCGAATTCCTAACAATTAATGATATTAAAAACCAAGTAATAGACAACTCTTACGAATGACTTGATTAAACCAAATTCAACCGTTGACGTATCGACTCCTAAGCACTATGTAAAAGCTCGTTTATGACATATGTTTGTCTCTTTGCCATTACGCGTAACTCGTATGCAAAACTTAGGATTTTTCGTTCCAAACAAATTATGCTTCGAAATCGAGTTTCATTAGACCTCATTGTTCCACAACACCCTAGACTACTATTTTCACAAAAATTGTAGAGCGGAAGATTTGCACACGACTGAGCGCTCTTTCGACGGGCAGGATTGTGGACGAAGTTACGATGAGAGGGCTCTTGTTTCCGGTGTGGATGACAGTGATGCCTCATGAGACAGACGGAAGAATCGCCCAAAACTCGCACTTGGGGAGACTCAGGACTTGATTGATTGCTTTCAGTGCCTCGTGAAGACAAATTATTCTTGTTGCTCGTTGCGAGTGACAAGCACGCGGCATGGAGAATTTTTTTCTGGAGGGATAGGCTGTCCAAGGTCGATTTTTACATGGATCTTCTGGATCTGAGGACTTGGAAAACAAGAATGACATGATCTGTGCAACATTTTGGGGACTTCAGCATCATCATATTCGGATGTGCTTTTTTGGTCGATAAAACCGAATAGGTTCATTAAGTTGTTTGCTCCAGAGTTTCTTTGAAGCGTTGGTAGAAACCGCAGAGGATCATTATGAAGTCAGTGAAGAAATTGGCGATGCGTTTTAGTCTTGCTAGAGACATCCCATTGTATGCCATTTTGGTCTATCTTGAATGGTTTTAGGAAGTACCAGTATGCTTTGAGTGGCCAACCCAGTGTCGGCAACCTCCTCAGCGAATACGTCTCCCATGTCCACTCGAAGAATTCGAGATGAAGTGGAATTTTTTTGTAGGAAAGCACAAGCTGCATGAAAACACGTGGCTTGCTATGGTGTCATGCGTTCACAAAGAACGTGTCCTCAGCCGACCGAATCTTGATACAAAATAATGAAGATGCTCGTGCTAGTTTTGGAAATCTCTCTTGCAAGACATGACGCTATCCAAATTGCACACTAGTGTGGAAAGGTGGCCAAGCACATGCGCAGGTAAGAATTTCTGAAGGACATGCACCGCCAGAAAATCACAGCGAATTTTTGTTTTCATGCTTCGAAGGTACTTAACTTTATGAATATATTCAAAATACCATCTCAATACTTACTGAACTGATGGACAAAGTCTGCCAGACATCCTTCTGGTGACCCCAACGCGGGGACTGCACTTGACGGAGGTCCGGTCGATTTGTTTATTGGTGAGTTCATGCGACAGGCTTTGCATATCGCCCATATGTCTGTAAATAAGAAGAGGAAGAGAATAGCTATAAGACCATGAAATTGGCATCAGAGCACATTCAAAAGGTTCCGAAAACTGAAGAAGTGGCAGTAGCTCTTGACAATTCAGATGGTAAAAAGGATACGGATTAGGCTATTTGTGAGTATGTTCTCCAAACACAACTCGATCAAGAAAATGTAGCTAAACCTTGGATGGGATGTCCGACAGTGAAACGCGAAGTTTCAAGGCCATGGACCAGCTGGGAAACCAAGGACAGGGTTAGTCTCTTCCTTACCAATTTGTTCTTTAAGTTCACTGCCCTGTGTTTGCACTTTTGTATTAGAATGCATTATCTTGGTAGGATTAATCTTCTCTTATAGTAACTATTATCACCGGTTAAGAACGACAAATAGAAGTATTACTCGTTGGTCCAAAACATGACCTCTGTTTTTTGCCTTAACAGGATGCGCTCGACAATCGAGCAGAGGATTGACCCAATCCGGTCCAAAACATGCCTAACTACGAGCTCAGAGCCTCCAACATCCATCTCTGACCGACTTTCGAAACATGCAGATTGACATGAAAGAGGCATATCAATATTTAGGATAACAGTCAGCGCATGAATTCAATAGCGAATCATTCAGTTTCTGAGTTTTGTTTGTGTGGCTGCCCTCAACAGATCATTCCACTTCATAATTTGTGAACATCTAATTCCCTAGAGAATTCCAATCTTCAGTTTAGTGGCAATTTTGCCCCTTGAACCTTTTTTTATCTCATAAAAAAATCACAAATTTTCATTCTAATCTCAAATCTACCCATACATCAAAAAATCGCCATCTATATCTAAACTCGTTAGAAGTTTCATTATTAGAACAATGTGTTTTCGTCAACACCCTCACCTTGTAAAGAACAATAGCAACCTCTTGATGTTGATAATATTGAAGAAGCGATTTTTTAACTTGAAGGCAAATTTTGGACTAGAGTGAAGGTTGGGGAATTTTTATGAGACCAAAAAAAAAAAAAGTTCGGAGCAGAATTGGGATTTGACCTAAAGTTGGGAGTTTTTAAGGGAATTAGCCTTATTTGTGAATCATTTCCTAATCACTTCCGGTCGACGCAAGCATCCCCACAAATGTTAGTGAACTGATTAGTCGGGCGGGCAATCAGGAAAATTCTGCCTTCATTGTGACACTGTTCTGTTTCACTGTGATTCGTCCATGAATCTTGCCCGGTCCAAGCGACTTTTAAAGGGTAAACCAAATGCTAGTAAAGTACTCCTGGCCTGGGAAATGTGAAGGCTTAGCTCAGTCGCCAAAGGGTAAACTGAACAAAAAGGCATGGACTGCAGCCAAGATATTCAGCCCTGCTCCTCCCATGCCAACTCAAAATTGAAAATGCTTCCTTTAACGATCCTGATGGAGCTGCATCCTGGCTACGGGTGTCAGGAATCGGGCCGGGCAGGTTTCATGATACATGACCCCTACAAAGGCGTAATAGACCCAACCTGACCTGCCTAAAACTCGACTAACTTAAGAATAGGTTGGGTCGAAAAAGCCCACGACCTGACCCCAACCCTATTAACGCCAACATCAAGTCGGGTCGGGCTGGCCTGACGCGGGCTTGTTTTACATCCCTAATCCTGACCTCTTGGGTATGCGGATGATCCGCTTCCTAAATCCTAACCACTTCCCAAATTATATAAAAGCTTTCCAACGGTTTAAAGCAAGCACGGAAAAGAAACGCCTCGCGGTTGCCTTTTCTTGCTTATTCACACTCCTCCATGTCCTATCAGCAGACTGCGTTCTTCCTCTCGGTGAAATGGGCTCCCGGCTTTTCTCCTTCCTCTTCGGCTCCTCACTCAATCAAGCACGAAGCAACTCTTTCTTTTGTTTTTTGCCTTTTTGACTTTATTCTTCTTTTTTTTCCTCTAATATTAGATGGCCCCACAAATGAGCTGGATCCAACCAACAGGATGAGGTTATTGAACAAGACTTTTACTTACATTGTCGCAATGCATTTAGTTCATAAATTTTATGTTGCAAACATAATTCTATCTACCCTCTCTTCATTCGCCTCGCTTGTAGTGACGATGAACCCAAAATCATAAGAAATATAGTAAACTCTTCCATGCTCTATCCTAATATGCAATGGCTTCTATTAACCAGCAATGACTTCCCTCTTTGTCTCCGTCTTCATGAACATGAATTGGAGCTACAAAAAATAATTCCATTAAAGAAAAAAGGCAACTTTTTTTGGTCGAAAAAGGTAATTCAATAAGAAATATTTATTAGTTTCATATATTCCTTAAAAAAAAGTAATGAGGGAATTATTAACGTATTTATCTTTTTCAAGTATTCCTCAAAAATTTAAAAAAAAAAAAAAAAAACTCTAAAACTCGTCCTCCTCTTATGTTAAGGAGAGATAGAAGATGGATGAGGGGATTATTAGTGTAATGAATAATGCTACATAAATCAATATCGACACACGAATCTCATTTGGAGATTAATTTACAATCTAAGAGCGTTCATTTAATGAAGTAGGTCATAACTGATATCAAAAAAGAGTTTGACAAATCAAATCTCTTAATACGCATATCGGAATTTACAACACGGTCAGGCATCCCCCATCCGAGGCCTAAATGAGCCGTCGCCTAAAGTAAAATATACGTTACTTGTTTGGATCGACGGGGCAGATGATCTCAAAGTCATCACTCCGCGACGAAATTAAACATCATGTTAAAACTACAGAAAAAGCAACCACCGAGCGACCATCCGCGCAGAGTACAACGTGCGGGGTTTAGACGGGGAGGTCGCTTTCTTGGTCAACGTACGCCGCGCCAGACAAGAGCAAGTTTCCACGCGCTGTCCCGGTCTCGGATGATGTACTTATCTTGCATTTAAGAAGCATGAAGCATGCCAGTGCCCCAGCTCCCACGGAGAGAAAGATGTATCCTACATAGGAATCCGCGGTCCATGAGCTGGGCAGAACCAGGGTAACGAGAGACGCCAACGACAACGACCCGAGCAACAGCGTCGTGCGCTCCAGCGCTTGGCCACAGACACCGGGGAGAGACGAATCGGGAAGGTACGCATTCTTCAGAAGATAGGCGAGGCAGCTCACGAGCAAGCAGGCGATGCTGAAGCCCATGGTCACCGGGTGTGTCCTATATGGAGAAGCGCCAGCCCCGCCATACTTCAACTGGACTAAGCTTAGGAAGATCGGCGTGAAACAGAGAACGACAGGGTTGATTTTGTTGGAAACGGTCGGTTCGTCATGGGCCGACCATGAGTGGTAGTGATAGCAGTTTGAGTGCCTGATCGATACGAGTGAAATGTTTGCGAATACTACTATAGGACCTTGAGCATTTGGGTCTGATGATCTCGGAGTGCTTGCCATTCGAGATGGGGATACAGAATATTTGAATTTGGTGAATTTGGGATATATGTGGAGCAAGAGAGATGAAACAAAAAGGAAATCGAAGAGGGAAGCGAGTTCTGTGCAAAACAAGTCGATGAACATATATATAGACCATTGATGGTGCATGAAGTTTGGTACTAATTCTTAAGAAAATTACTTGGATGATCTAAATTCGAGCACAGCAAGAAGATGGGTGGGGTGTGAATCTGATGGGTGTGACCATTGAGGTGGCCGGACAAGGAAGATGCAACACCTCAATGCACTATGCAAAGTAGGTGGTCTTTCCAGAAACAAGGGGAACATGCACTTCCCTGAATAGGGGAGGATGGATATCACTCTATTTTTCTTGAGGGGAAGTGTCGCCCTAGGTCTTTATACTTTAGTCCAGAAAATTCAAAAATGTCCATCTTTATATTTTTTCAAAATCATCTCTATTTTTTTTAAAAAATGTCATTAGTCAGTAATAGTTAATCCAGGGACGGAATATACCAACGCGGCCTATAGAAATTTTACTAACTCGGCTTTATGCCATTTAGAAATATGTTGACTTGTAATAATTTTTTTATTTTCTTCTTTATCCACTTAAACCACGCCAAATCCAAGCAAAAGCCCACAAAATCTAATATTTCCACCCATGCAAAACCCTCAAGCGGCCACGGTCACGAGCACAGTGGAGCTCCAGCCACCATGGCTCCGAGCTTGACAAAGCTCGAGTGGGCATGACTATAAGCTCGAAGAAGCTTCGGACATTGCCGCCGCAAGGTCACGAAGCTTCAGTGGCCATGGTCAAGCTGGACTAAACTCGAATGACCATGGCCGAGCTCAGCGGAACTCAAGCAGCCGTGGCGGTTGGAGGCGACCAAGAAGCTCTAGCGCCATGGCCGCGAGCTGGAAGAAACTCCAACACTATGGCCACAAGCTCAACGAAGCTCCAGACGCTATGGTCACGGGCTCAATGGAGTATGGTGCGCGCTCATCCTGTCAATTGTAGACTTGGTACAGTCACGCACGATCATGTCGCATCATTATATACTACTGCTACGTCAACTTGGGCTATTGGTGACGTAATTGTTAAATCCATTTCACTATCATTTTGCAACGTTATCATGTTTTCTATGTATACCATATAGGGATGATCGATTTTTAAGATGAGTATGTTTCAGAATTAAAACCTGAAACTTATCTTATTTGTCTTGGAAAGAATCCTGAAACCTATTATGTTTGTTTGGTCTAGTCCAAGATCAACTTGGGAACTGGTTTTTTTTTTTCTTTTTTTTCTATATTGTGCAAATAGCTGTTATAGCAAAATAGTATAAGCCAAAAACAACTCAAGATAAAAAAATCAAAAAAAAAAAAATATGAATTTAAACAATAGAGAAGTTAGGCTCATTTAAGAATAATGAATAATCTTCTTTCAACTTCAAAAAAACATGTTCCAATAGGTTCCCAAAAGAATGGGTAAGTTTTTTTTTTTTTTTTTTTGTCGGTAAAGAATGGGTAAGTTGAACACCCTGAACTTGGAACCTACTCGCATAGTACTAATTCCAAAAATTTGGAATCAAGAACGAATTTATTTCCACTGGAACCAGCAATGGGACCTATTTATATGGGTGGTCTGGTCTAGTTTTAGGGTAGAATTGGATTGGTTGCACAGCCATAATGTCATCTTAGATATGGTACTCACATATGCTAGTACATGTGTATCTCAATCGTCTCTCTCATCATGTTTAAAGGCCTAATTACTTAAAGGAAAAAGTGTCAGAAAATTTTGGATCTATTACATTGATGCAAATTTAATCATAAACATTTTGACTTGATATCAATTCAGTTATAAACTTTTTTAATGGTGCCAAATTCGTCCGAAACCTTTTGAATTAGTGCTAATTTAGCCCTAATTATTTTGACTCAATACTAATTCAATCATTTCAACTAATTCAATCCACATAGCACCGCTGGTGCTAACGTGGGTAATTTTTTATAATTTTTTAATTATTTTTTTCGTTTCTTCTTTCCTACCTTTCTTCTTCCTTTAGGCGATGGCTGACCATCGCAGTGGCCAAGCGGGTTGGCCTCACTTGACAAGGGCAAGGCCAAGCCCCGGTGAGGGTTGGCCTCGCTAAATTTGGCCTAGGCGAGGGTAGTCCTAGTGAGGCTAGCCCTCACCCAAGCCAAGGCGAGGACCCTTGCCTAAGCCAAATTTCGCGTCGTTAAGGCTTAGCCTCACCCTAGCTAGGCAAGGCTAGCCTGGCCAACCATTGCTTATGGTTGGTGACTAGCCATCGCCTAAAGAAAGAAGAAAGGAAGGAAAGTAAAAAAAATTCAGAAAAAATTAAAAAACTATTAAAAAACTATAAAAAATTATCACGTCAACACCACGATGCCATGTAAGCCGATTGGCATCTATATTGGCAATATCTAGCCAAAATTAGTCAAAATGACTGAATTGGCATCGAGTCAAAAGGTTTAGGATTAAATTGATACTAGTTCAAAAGGCTTAGAACTGAATTGACATCGTTAAAATGTTTAGGACTAAATTCGCGCAAATATTAGGTTTAGGACTTTTCTAACACTTTTTCCATTTCTTAAAAGATACTCAATTTTAAATCTAGTTCCAATTGTATCCCTAACGTTTTTTATCTAAGAAAATTATCAACTTTAACTCTAATCCCAAATCTATACCAACTTTTTTTTTTTTTGCTTAAATAAGAATTACTAACTTTCAATCTAATCTCAAATTTGCTCTTGTCAATCCTTTATCCAAAAATTGCTATTAGTTGTTTAAAGTGGCATTTCCATGCCCAGAACAAATCCACATCAGCAATGTGACGTGGAAAATTAAGTCCAAAATGAAACAATTTTTTAATATGAAAATTACGGAAATTATGGTTAATTTACAACAATAATTGGACAGAGGGCTAATTGGGGCAAATTTGGGACTAAAGTTAATGCTAGTGATTTTTTTAGGATAAAAAAGAGTTTGAGATTGAGGGCGTGTTTGGTAATGATTCTGTTCCCGAGAACAGATTCTGATTAGAAATAATTCTTTTTTATTCTGTTCCCAAGAACAATTTCTAAACATTTTAAGCCGTTTGGTAATTGTCCAAAATTTCTGATTCTAGAATCGGATTGCGTTTGGTACCGTGCTCATTGATTTTGTTCCAAATCAATTTCTTTTAATTTTTAAATAATTTTTTACTTTTTTTCCTTTTTATGTTCTTTTTTACTTTTTGCTTTTTTTCTTTTTTTTTTTTTTTCCTTTTTTCTTCTTTTTTCCTTTTTTTCCTTTTCTTTTTCCTTTTTCTCCCATTCTTCTTCTTCTTCTTGTGGCCGGTCGCCGGACCGGCGATCGGCCAGACGAGGGTTGGTGACCTCACCGAAGCGTCGTCGGCCCTCGGCGAGGGCCCTCGTCAACCGAGCCTCGCTAGTGGACGAGCCCGGCCTCGTCGGCCGGGCACGGCCTCGCTTGGGCAGCGGGGCTAGGTATCGCGAGGCTTGCTCGGCCCCGGTGAGGCTCGGCCAAACCTCGCCGGTGGTCGGGCTTTCCTCCGGTGAGCTCGTCGGACTAGTTGCCGACGACCGGCGATGGCGGACGGCGGCGAACGGCGACAGCGGCAGCGAGCGGCAATCGCGGGATGGCAATCGATGAAGAAGAAGAAAAGAGAAGAAGAAGAGGAGAAAAGGGAAGAAGAAGAAGAAGAGTTGGTTTTTTGATTATCAGATTTGTTCCCAGAACAAGAATTAACTTTTTTTTATTCTTAATACTACTCCAAATCTGTTCGTGGGAACAAATTTATTCTAGAGAACAAAAATTTTACCAAACGAGATTCTATTCCCAAACAAGGGAACAAAAATCGAATCGATTTATTGGGATGGTTACCAAACAGGTACTGAATCTAAAATTGAGATTTTTTTGTTTAGACAAAAAAATTTTCGAGCAGATTTGGACTCAACCTAGGGCTGGGATTTTTTTAGACAAAAAAATAGTTCGGGTCAACCTAAAATTGGAGGGTTTCCTGGGGAGATCAGGTTTGTTTAAAAGTCATTTTATGCATCCTTTGCTATGTCATCTCGATGCCCCCGTTAGGTAATGCAGTCAACATGCGCATCATGCTCCCGTGCACCCACCCTTGGGTTGGGTCGTTTTCCATGCGTCGATGCGACTGTTTTCACCATACCAATATTTTATATTTTCAGAACTCGAAGAAAACTTTATATCCATCATACTTGAAGAACAGCTCGATGAAGAGCACGTTAAGAATTTCAACTGAGAAATATGGTACCGAAAATGCGTCGTGGGTTGCTAAACTTCCACACCCATCGCGCTCGCGGTGGTGCAAGCTGCGGTTTTGGTTTTTCACATTCCTAATAGGTGCACCTATCTTTTGCCCAACGGTGGTCTGAACGGTGTTGAGATGAGGACTGAGAAGTGAAAATCGACGTGGAGGCACTCATTGAGCAGAACAACGCCTTCACCCAAGAGAGCATCCACTTGGAAAAAGAGAGACCACTTATCTCCTCTTCTTCTCGAGTCCTCCTCTCAATTAGCATCAGCCAATTGTGCACTCTTTACAGACCAAAAAAATAATAATTGTGCACTCTTTAGTCATTTAATTAAAACAAACCACTAAAAATAAAAGAAAAACCTTTGATCGAAGCGACACGCGGAGGAATATGTCTTCCATGTGAAACTTTGATAAAATTAATCCTTTGTCGGATGCTAGGTGCATTTCTGGAAAATTTCTTGATAGATCAGAAGTTTTATTTGGTCAAGCCCTAATATGTTGACTGATTAGATTCTAGATGTGAAAGTAAAGTTCCTTTCTCGTAATAAAGGAGAAAAAAGAAAAGATTTTTCGTGGCACTTTTATAAATCATGAGCTACCCACTTGAGTTGATCGTCGCTAAATAGCTTATGTACCTTTCTCGAATTACAAGATGCATTTATTCATTGTGCAGTTGATCTTATCCCGTATCTTTTCTTGGCCGCATAATCTTTTTATTTATTTATCACATAATGTATTGATAGACAATAGGGGGAAATCAAAGCTCTCGAAATACATACAATTACGATTTTGAAATGTGTAAACAAAATCCGACATCATCAAAATATATCGGAAGTCCGATCCTAAGAACAGGGACAATCGGATGTGGCGTTTCAAGGGAAGTCCCCATTGCATTTTATTTTTTTTCATAAATAGATCTTAACACAAACTCTCTGAGACACTTCTTCTCCCGAGGCTTTACCCGAATGGCCTATGTTCGCCCAACAGGAACACATCTTCCATATTTTCTAAGAGTCATGCTCGAGATGCTATAGCGGATGGTATTGACATATACAATTTAGGAGCCTCCTCTAATACCATTTGCTATGGTCCAAGTTGACTGGCCTTGGTCGTGGACCATGCAACACCGGCAAGCCGATTCACCAGACAAGCTTTCCTTTCTAAGGATCATTCCCATGGCCTATATGCTGGGATGCTTCATTGTGACCAACCATTTCATGTCTCCCATCAACTTGAGCAACTCTATATCTTGAGTGGGCGTATCTCGATTAAATATAACAACTAATTTTGGTATGTCATGATCATTATTAGGAGAGCGACTTCAGCTTTCAATCGGTTTATACAAGGCTATTCTAACGCAAATTCTCCAATACTACTTACGCCATCTGATTATATCGTTGATGTCACATCCCTTGTTCTTGTCTTGTGATTGCAAAACTCATCTCCATGCCTTCATGGAATTGGAAAATATTGGACCACGGCAATATTGCTCCGTGTACTCGGTGGTGGGTATGATGCTAAGACATCACATCACTTCTCTTGTCGTGCCCTCCACTGAAACTTTTTAAATTTACTTCGTGGTTTTTCTTTATCAAATTTGACTTCGCTAGGCCCCTTTGTTGTCACTTTTGACCCAATTGCCAAAGAGGTGGGAATACATCTTTGGAAAAACTATTCTCTTTCCACGTATGTGTGTATAATTTCTTCATACCGCGTTTTCAATTTGGTTTTGTTAGATAGCAATTCATATAAATGGACCCGGCAAGTATGTGAGGTATGAAAGAGCTGAACCTTCCTACGTTCTTTCCATTTTGCCTTGCTTTCTCTCCCTCTCGCAGAACACGCTCCCTCTCGCAAAACACCCTTGCTTCAGTGGATTGACGGACCAAGGAATGGATCTATCGAACTTCTTTCCCGGAGATGACATTAGGGAACGAGCGAACACCCAACCAACAGAGTCTGATCCTTCTACGCCTGACTTCGAGGCGAAACCTGGAGGCGGCTGGGGCTGCCGAGAACACTTTCAGTCCCGGCTTTGACAGCTGCTCTGCGGGCTTTTCCATCGACACAAACAATTTCGAGTCCCAGCAGAATGCTGGATCCCATGGAGTTCCAGTCCTGGCTCGAATTCTTCTCCAACGTTCCAACCAGGTGGTGACGCCGACTAATGAACCTTGCTCCAACAACCAAGTGGACTCCATGTTCTCTGGCATCCACTGTCCCAACACCAGATCGGGTGGCGCCGAGGCGGTGAACTCGAGCCAGCAGGTCAGCTCTCCCTTCTTCGACCATGGGAAAGATGATTTTGATCGCTTCAGGAAACAGGTAATCACAGTCGCCAATTTCAGAGATTTATATTTAATCCTCTCCCGTGACACTGACTTCTTCACAAAATGCAAAACGTATTTGCCACGAGGACTTTAGTTTAAAAAAAATAAAAAGAACGAAAGTGGAAGCGCAGATCTGGCCCTTCGAAGCCTGAAAGCCCCGCGGCGACCAAGCCAAACCCTGAAAAAGAGGTGATAGCCCGTTGCCGAGCAGGCCTGACCCCGGGCGACCCGATGCCGAGGTCATGCGACCTCAGGTGACCCAGATCTGACCCTTCGAAGGTCGGCGTGACCCAGATCTGGCCCTTCGAAGGTCGGCGTGACCCAGATCTGGCCAGGCGATCGCCGCTGAGATCGCATGACCCTTGGCGAGCTTCGACCTGCGCAACCCTCAACTAGGCATGCCTCCATCTTGACCTCAGCGACCGACGACCTCAACCTATAGACGCAGTGTATGAGAAAGAAGATGAACGGTGTTTTGTGAGGCGTGATTTTAAAACGAAAAGTCATGAAAGCAAAATAGCATTCCAAAAATGTTGAAATGCCAAACCTTAAAAATGGATTCATTTGTTTCAAAAAAAGGATTTACACTAATCATTTTCTAGGCGAAAGTGATTTTAGTTTTAAAAAGCCATTTTTCAGTTAAAATTTGCAGCTCAGAAAATCTTAATCTATGTTCGTCTTTATCAACACCTTTTCTTTTTCGAGCCACTTTTTAAAAGTTTAGGCTCATTATGTTTGGGTGTTTGGAATTGCTTTCCTTGTTCTTATTTTTTCCTTATTCCTTTGCTCTTATTCTGTGAAGTCTAACAGGCCAGTTCCTTTAATTCAATTAATGTGTGCTTTTCTTAGCCAAGAAATTTATGTGATGTTTAATCTCGGGTTCTTAACCGTTTTAGGTCCATTTTATTCACAACATTTCTAGCATATGCAAACAAATTTTGTTCTCTTGTAAGACATCTTGTATTTCTCAGGACGAGAAGATAAAAATCGTAGATTAGCCATTCATTTTCTTCTACTCAAATCCATTTTGTTCTCTTCATCCATATCCAATTCAATCTTATCCTAAAATCAACAGGAACATAGCTCAATCAATCTCAAATTGAGTCAGGGAGCATCTTGCTCGACTTTGCCAGAGGCGATTGGTGATGAAGATGAAATACAATCTGCTTCTGGTGCTAACAAGGATGGAGAGGAGCTAGAGTCCGACTCCACGGTGCCGAGAGTGGGGAAGGGTTTCTGTTCAGAAAAGGCAGTATATGATTTTTACTCCAACTTTGCTAAAAAAGCTGGTTTCAATGTGAGAAGGGGAAAAGCAGAATACTCGGGATCAGACAAGTCCGTCATCAAGGCGAAGTGCTTCTTATGCTCTTGCCAAGGCCACAAGTCCAAACAGCAGATCGACAAGCCAACGCGGTACACAAAACAAAACACCAGAACAGGCTGTGATGCTATGATCAAATGCATGGTGAATGATGGAACGTGGAAGATCTCAAAGGTTGTTCTCGAGCATAATCATGATCTCAAGGGATCTTTGATGGTGTCCAGGGGAGAGAGAAGGTTTGAACGCAACGGCATCTCTTTCGATGGGCAAGATTGCAGATGAAATTTCCAATGTGAATCACAGTGATGTCTCACAAGGCACATGGAAGAGTTGCCCAATGCCTGAGTCTGATGATACTCAGGAATTAATTGATTATTTCAAGAATATGCAGATCGAAGATCCTTTCTTTTTTTACACAGCGCAAGTAGAAGCGGCACAGGGCATGGGGAACTTTTTCTGGAGGGATAGCCGTTCCAAGGTCGATTACATGCATTTTGGGGATGTTCTGGTCCTGGACACAACGACTACGATTAACAAGTTGGACGATATCTGTGCAGTATTTTGGGGACTAATCATCACCGGCAATGCATCATATTTGGGTGTGCTGCGATGGTCAATCAAACCGTCGGTTCGTTCACTTGGTTGCTCCAGAGTTTTCTTGAAGCGATGAGATGGCAGAAACCACGGACGATCATTACAGATGTGAGCGAAGAAATCGCCAATGCCTTAACAGATATCTTGCCAGAGACTCGCCATTGTCTGCCTGCTCGGTCTATCTTAAACAGTTTCAGTAAGCACCTGTCTTCTTTGATTGACCAGGTTGACCAAACTGGTCTTGGCGACCTCTTTAGCGAGTGTGTCTTTCATGTCCAGTCGCAAGAAGAATTTGAGTCAAAGTGGAAATCCTTGATAGGAAAGTGCAAACTGCATGAAGACACGTGGTTTGCTTCTTTGTATCGAATGCGCGAGAAATGGTCTCATGCCTTCACGAAAAACGCGTTCACTGCCGGCCTACTCTCAATTAAAAACAATGAAAATGCACATGCTATTTTGGGAATCTCTTCTGCGAGACAATGACGCTGTACCAAATTGCACTCCGGTGTGGAAAGGCAGCCAAGTACATACGCACGGAAGAATTGAAGGAAGACAGGCGCTGCGAGAAAGCCATGGAGAATTTGAAATCCAGGAGTCCAATGGAGAAAGAAGCTGAACGCTTGTATACTCGACCGATCTTCAGCATGTTCCAACAGGAGTTTATCAATAGCCTATCTCTGGCAATCGAAGAAAGCGGGGCCACGGCAACTCTTTGCAAGTTTAAGCTGACTGAAGAAGGCAGTGCGAAGATAGACACCGTTGAGTTTGGTCCTTCCAAATTGACATTAGCATGTAGTTGTGGGAAGTTTGAGTCAGACGGTATTTTATGTTTTCATGCTTTAAAAGTACTCAACTCCAAGAATATATTCAAAATACCGTCTCATTACTTATTGAAACGTTGGACAAAATCTGCCAAAGACAACCTCCCAGTGGACGTCCCGAACAAAGGATTGCACACGATGGAAATCCAGTCAATTCGTTTTACGTTGAGTTTATGCAAAAGGCTTTGCATGTTGCACATATATGTGAAACTAAGAAGAGGAAAATCATGGCTTTGAAGTCCATATATTTGACATTGGAGAACATTGCAAAGGCTCCAAGAACAGAAGAAATCACTGTCGCTATTGAAGATTCAGATGGTAACGATGATATGGGCCAGGCTATTTGAGATGATGCTCTTGAAACACAACTCAACCAAGAGAATGTAGACAGGTTAGTCTCCTCCTTACCAATTTGTTTCTTATGTTCACTGTACCCTGTGTGCTTAATTCAACATTAGAATGCAATATCTCAGTAGAACTAGTTTTCCTCATAGTAATTTCAACTGCCGAGTAAGAACGACAAATAGAAGTATTTCTAATGAATTGTTCCAAAACATGAACTCTTCTTTTGCCTTAACAGGATAAATTTGACAATCAAACAGAGGATTGACCCAATCACGTCCAAAAGATGCCTATGTACGAACTCAGATGGTTCCAACATCCATGTTTGACCAATGTTCGGAACATGCAGATTGACATGAAACGGGTAATCCGCGTATCGATGTTTAGGACAGCAGTCAGTGCATTCAATGGCCATTCATTCAGTTTCTGATTTATTGTTTTGTGGTTGTTCTCAACAAATCATTCAACTTCTGTTGCGACCCTCTCGATATTACTTCAATAAGGTTTCTCATTTAAATTATGTCATTTATTTTTTTACTTTTGAATCACTACTAATGTATTATAATCCGATTAGAAGTCATTTCTATCATGCCATTTATTTTTCACTTTAGGAGTCACTACTAATGTATTATGAGCTGATTAGAATTCAAGCAAAACTCGAGACTTTCAGGAAGTAGAGATTCATGAGTTCAGGGACCTGATTATACTAGATAAATCCAATGTTCAATTTGGTATTTTTTTTTCTTTTATGAAAAAGATTCATTTAGTTGTTCTTATATTTATTTATCTTAAATACACAAAATCTATATGGCCTTGCGTAAGTGCGCAGACAATAAAATTTGAATCAATCAATAATAGAGAAAACATAGTACGAGAAATTAATAATGGCAACATTATACAATGGTTCGTTTTGAGTCCAGGAAAGGATCCGGTGAGCTATGTATGTAAAAAATAAACGTGTACTAAACTAAACCAATAAATATTAATTGCTCAATGATTAAAATTCATTCTAAAATATTTGAAATAGAACGAGTCAAAAGTTAGCTAGTCCTATGATGCAACAATCACACACATGTAATTTTTATTTTTTATTATTTATTTATTTATTACTAAAAAAATTTTACCATGTAATTGCACGTTTATAACTACAAGATCGAGCGAAACTAATAAAAGATCCTCTCTCTCTCTCTCTCTCTTTTTGGAAGAAAACGTCAGTAAGAGCCAACACTTTATTTCAATTTTCTAGGCATCTGCAAAAACAAAGAATCCAAAAAGATAAGTAAATAACGACACTCACTTTCTTGGTGCGAAACTGAATATAAACGTGATGGAGACATGCTATACGATGTAACATTATAAGCGGAGTATACTCCATCCAACATCATAGTACAAAGAGAACGGCCAAGCGATGCAAATATTCTCCAGGCAAACTTACATGAAGGGGATCGAAGAAATAGTGAAATTCAGGCCAAGCAAATGAGAGAAGCGAACCATAGATTATGCAAAGGAGCACGGAAATTCTTAACTTGAGCTAACTCATAAGAATACTCCGCAACAACAATTCACCAATAATCAACCCAATCTAGGATTAATATTTCCCTCAAAACTTAACCCCACCAATAACTAGCCAATGCAATCTTGGAATAAGTAAAAATAACACCGAAATGATAAGTAGACAAAAGTAACAACAACACTAAGATTTTACATAGAAATCTAGAAAAAACCACGGATCTTCAACTAATCACAAAAAATAATAAGATACACAAATGTTCTTCTTTAGTCATATACTATAAGACTTAACATCAATAATATAATAATATTTTTATTACCACGGAGGTGGATTAACACAAATGAAGGAGCAAACCCTAACCGCAATTAAAAAATTGGGAGGAGGTTTTCAACAAATGAAACAGATCAACTTGCAGCCCTTAATTTCATAAATACCATACTGAAATTTGAGCTAATTTTGTCAACGTTTGACTATCAATGGAATTGGGACCACAAAGCCTGGCCATTTCACCTTTCTTCCCCTGTTCCCTCGGCGCTTTCTCGGTGAGCACTCTCACTTTTTCTCTCTTCTTGGGCTCACACTCCCGCTCGATCCTCTCTCTTTCTTTTCTTTTGCTTGTTTATTCTTTTTATGTCAGCTGGGCCCCAAATAGACCGACCTAGCCGACATTCAATTCGTACATGTACGACTTTAGGACTCCATTAAAGCTAGAGCGCAACCACAAAGAAAGGGGATGGATGAATGGACGTCAAGGAAACGTGAATTGGACGTGCGCCGGAAGTCGCCTTCGTGGATTTCTTCAGTGTTGGATGGTTTCCTCGCGGTTAGAATCTATGTAAGCGGACGCCTCCTGTCACACGCATCGACTCCTATAAGTATAGAGAAAACGATACGACCATCTTCCTATTCAAAAGACGTAACCTCGTAGACAAACAAAAATCAAACCGGTAGTCAAATAATTTATCCATCTGTATATCTGATAGAAGATGGAGTTCGCTATGGAACCAAATTCTAAAATCTGCCAAAAACAATATATAATTCGCCAAATTAAGAACTAAACCAAAAAAAATATCATTTCAAACATATCGAACTATTTAAACTAATATCCACAATTTGAAAATCAAAAGTTTTACATTGATATTGCTCTTGTTATATTTGTCGCTAGCTCGAAAATCTGACAAAGATTTAAGATGAATGACATGAGCAACGACGGTCCAATAAGTAGTAAATATCTCTTATAAATAGAGCAAGCATCTACTATGCTTATTTATAAAATAATATTTAGAAACTCAATAAGCCAAACCCAAAATATAATATACACACAATACTAAAAATCAGTCACTTTTTTTTAGTACATACTAAAAATACCCATTCAATCAAAGATTTCCCAACGAACAATCTCAAATCACAAGTATGCATTAAACAGACCCCCATTAATTTGTAGATCGCCATTAATTTGATTTGAAACTAATGTAACAAATAGCAAGTGTTCATTCGATTAAGGAGGTCATAATTGATAGGGTTAATACCACAAAGAACCATAAACCGATACACCGGTGACATATCCAAGAATAATTTTTTGACTGCCAAAAGATCCAAAACTAATACATTTGTGACAATTATACATTCTATTAATTTCTATTAAATTATATTAATACCACGAGAAAACCACATTGGTATACCTGTGACAAATAGAAGATAAATACCAAACTAATACTCGTTAATAGCCACATATTATCCAACTTAGCAATTTGATAGTAAAATTTAACGGAAACTAATAAAAAGTAAATTTGTACAAATTTGGAGTCTTTTGTGCTATTAACCCTAATTGATATCCGACAAGAGTTTCACACATCAAAGTTACTAATGTGCTCAAAAATTTACAATGAAGTTGGGCATCCGCTGAGGCCTCAACAACTCGACTACATGACTCTAGGGCTTGAATTCAATTTATTACTTTTTCCATCGATAGTACATATGGTCTTAGATACATGAGTCGAGTCAGACGAAATTATACGTCGTGTTAAACATAGAATGAGCAACCGTCGTGCAACCGACAGCCAATGTGTCCTTGCTGTGTTTAGACCGGGAGGTCGGTTTCTTGGTGAACAGACAATGCGCTAGACAAAAGCAATTTCCTGGGCCCTGTCCTGGTCTTGGATGATGTACTGAGCTTGCATTTGAAAAGCATAGAGCACATCAATGCCCCAACTCCCATCGGGAGAAAGATAAATACTACGTAGGAATACGAGGTTCATGAGCTGGGTAGAAGCAAAGTAACCAGAGACGCCAATGCCAACGACCCGAGCACAGAATCACATGCTCTTGAGCGCTGGGCCATAGATAGCCAGAAAGGGACGCAAAGGAAATATGCTTAGAAAGGATTCCAAAAGACAATATTTATTCTGAATAATGAAGTGTCATTTACAATGTTTTAGGCCACTATTTATAGGGAGGTTGCCATTTAAAAATAAACAAATGACTGAAATCAATTAACAAAATCAAGGAAAAAATATTGATAAAGGGAAAGTCTTCAAACCGCGTCCTAAAAATCTGCAAAATACGTCTGAAATCTTTGAAATCTTTGATGGCTCGGAAATTAAGGGAAACACGTAAATTTGAGATAAAACATTGCCCAAATTGGCATAACCCGTTTGCAACTTCAAAGATCCCAAAGTCCCCTTTGATTTGTGGGACCATTTGCCCTTTTGAGGCTCGAAAGTTTCCATATAAGCATTTGCCTATTATTCTACATTAGTCTCCTCCACTTGAGAAGAAGTTGATCCCGAGTTATTGTCAAGATAAAAGGGAGTATCTGGAGAATGATACTCAAATAGGTCCGCTACATTGAACGCTGGGGAGATGTCGAGGTCACCGGGAAGATCAACAACATAGACATTGTCATTGATTTTCTTCATGATTTGATAGGGGCCAACTTTCTTGTGTTTCAACTTGTTATATGTACCAATAGGAAAGCGTTCCTTGCAAAAGTAGACCATCACTTTGTCACCTCCAACAAATACTTTGAGGTGACGGTGTTTATCTACAATAACTTTATGGACAATAGTGGAAGCTTCTAGTTGTTGCTTCACACCCTCTTGTATCTCCTGTAATTTTGTTGCTAAGTTCTCAACCACAACACCATATCCTAAGACTTTGGGCAAAGGCATGAGGTCTAATATATGTTGTGGTGTTCGCCCATAGATGACCTTAAACGAAGATTTTCCCATGGAGCAATTGACAGTGTTGTTGAAAGCAAACTCAGTAAGAGCAACGTACCGATCCTATTACTTTGGCATGTCACTATAGAGGCACCGAATGATATTTGCCATAGTACAGTTGATAATTTTAGTTTGACCGTCGGTTTTGGGATGATAGGAGTTATTGTATTGTAAATCCATCCCAAATAAGTGCCATAGGATCCTCCAAAAATGACTAAGGAAGTTGGTGTCACTATCGAAGATGATAGTTTTGGGCACACCATGCAGGCAGACTACTTCTCGAAAAAACAAACTTGCCACATGGCAAGCATTGGACTATTTTTTTTTTTTTTTTTGCAAGGAATGAAGTGTGCCATCTTTGTAAACCTATCCACCACCACAAAAATAGAATCCATACCTTATTGGGTTTAGGGAAGCCCAACACGAAATCCATTGAATTGTCTACCCAAGGTCCAAAAGGAATAGGTAGAGAGGTGTAAAAACCAGTGTTCTGAGAAGGACATTTGGCAATTTGACAAATGTAGCACTTTTTCACAAATCACTCAACATCTACTTCAGTTGAGGCCAATAG
The DNA here is from genome assembly GCA_014182365.1 of Eucalyptus tenuipes. Lineage (NCBI taxonomy): Eukaryota > Viridiplantae > Streptophyta > Magnoliopsida > Myrtales > Myrtaceae > Eucalyptus > Eucalyptus tenuipes. Next base: position 19,868,410 of record CM024538.1, on the reverse strand, counting down.
TATCGCTCTTTAACTAAGACAATAGTTTTGTCTTGCCTAAAATGTTCTCCGAGGTGCCACCATGGAGCTCTCAAATAGTTGTTCTCGTAAAGAGTTGCAAGGGATGCACAATCTATTAGCCAAAGAACAAGAATTCCATCTTGAATGATCATGTCGCCATTAGAGCCTGCCATAAAACACTTCCCAAATGTCTTTAAAGTCATCATCATCGGCATAAAGGGAATAGAGGTGGTCAAAGCCCATAACATCGATGCACATGGTGATGAGTGTTGTAACACAATGGCTAAGTGCATCAGCAACTTTGTTCAAGTGGCCTACCTTATGTTGAAGCACAAAGTTAAATTGCTCCAAAAAGGTGACCCAACGTCCATGCATTCGATTCAAATGCCTTTGACTCTTGATATACTTGAGTGCCTGAGGGTCAGTATTAAGAAAACTCATGTTGATAAAAATGGGGCTGCTAATGTTTGATGATTTATACTACATCAAAGTACTCCTACTCATAGGTAGACCATTGCTTGTGAAAGTCATTTTCTTGCTAAAATAAGTAATAAGCTTACCTTCCTAGGAGAGAACAACAGTAATGCCTACACCGGAGGCATTGCAATCCAATTCAAATACCTTTTCAAAATCTGGGAACATCAGTACTAGTGTGTAGAAAGTTTTACTTTGATGAGAGCAAAGTTGGCTTTTACTTTGTCACCCCCAATGAAACTTTCCTTTCTTCTAGCTCTCAATGATTGAAGCCATAATGGTACTGAAATTTCAAATAAACCATTGGTAGAATGTTGCAAGCCCATGGCAGCTGTGCGCCTCCTCAATGGTCTAGGGAGTTGGCCAATTGCGGATGGCAACTACTTTCTCTAAATCAACTTGAAGGCCTTCTAATTCGACAACATACCCCAAAAGGCAAAGTCAATTAGTCATGAAGCTACATTTCTTCAAATTAATGTACAATTGGTTCATTTGCAAGGTCGATAGGACGTCCCTTAGATGCTCCATATGTTGCTAGTCATCTAGACTATATATGATGATGTCATTGAAGTAGATCACCACAAACTTGCCAATGAAAGGTTAAAGAACCTGAGTCATCAAATGCATGAAAGTGCTAGGTGCATTGCTAAGGCCAAATGGCATGACAAGCCCTTCATACAAACCTTCACCTATTTTAAAGGTTGTTTTCCATTCATCGCCGGGGTAGATGCAAACTTGGTGGTATCTATTACCTAGATTAATCTTTGTAAAGACCTTTGATTGAGCAAGCCAGTCGAGCATGTTATCTAGGCAAGATTTGGGAATCAAATCAGTACTTGTCAATAATCCGATTAATTGCTTGACTATCAATGCACCTATGCATGCTACCGTCTTTCTTCGGAGTATGGAGTGCGGGGACTGCACAAGGGCTCATGCTCTCATGCAAGAAGCCTTTTCAAAAGAGTCCTCCCACTTGGTCTTATAAAATTGAGTTCTCCTTTGGATTTATAGGGTAGTGTGGCAAATTAAGGAGGCTCTCCCTTGGAAGAAAGTCAATCTCATGTTGGACATCCCTCACGGGAGATAATCCGATAGGATAGATTCTCTGGATTAATGCCACTGAATGCCTTCAACAAAGGCTGAAGAGCCTTAGGAATGGAAATGATAGATTGTAGATCACCATTCTATACAATCATGTACATGCCCTCATGTTTACGAACATTTAGCATGATGAGCGCACTCTACTTCTTAAGGGCTTGGGGAGTGTTACTCTTCGGCTTCAAAGTGATTTTTGTCTTTTCCCACACAAAAGAGTAGGTATTCTTTCAAACCCGATGAGTGATATCAACATCAACTGCCATGGTTGTCCCAATAGGATATAGAATGCATCCATCTCCACCACATCACAAATAATAGTTTCCTTATAGGACTTTTCAATTGAAATAGGTAAATGATATAATTGTGTTACCTTGAGTTTGGCCCCTTTACAAATCCACCCTATTGTATAAGGGAGGAATGTGACTTTGTCTTTAGTTGTAAATGGTCCACTAGGGATTTGGAAACTATGTTCTCACAACTACCACTGTCGATGATGACATCGCAAACTTTGTCATTGGCAGCACAATGAGCACAGAAAAGACTATTCCGTTGGGTGTCATCTCTTCACGGGGCAAGTAGTAGTTGCCTAATGACGCAATTGACATGCTCGCCCTCTTAGTCCTCCACTTCTTCTTCATCCACCTAATCATCTTCAAATATGTCGTCATCATGCTCAACAACATTAGCCATATTCCACCATAGGAAGTCACTTGAACGATGGCTTGCTTCATTACACTTGTAGCATTTAATTGGTTGTGGCTTAGCATATGGGTTATGAGCATTCTAATTAGCGCTACGGTTGTTCGTAGTGACTGGTTCCTTGGGCGCCTTAGTTATTGCTTGAAGTCGGTTCATAGTGTTGGTTTGCTGGTTGGAGGATTCCAAAACATCCAACTGTCTCCCCCTTCCAAATGATCCTCGAGTGGAATAATTGTTACCCTAATTAATGGGACTAATTCTTTCCAATTGCATCTCGAGCTTTTGGGCCATTTCTTGGGCATCCTCAATGTGATCAAATGGTGTAATGCCTCCAATTCAGCCAGGTTGTTGCGGGCGGAAAGTCGGAGAAACTCCTCCACATAGGCTTTAATTTATCCGCACAACTACTTACAATTCTAGAATTGTTGAAAAAATAATTGTTCATATTCAGTTGGGAGGAACCAAACCTTCAACATCTCCTTCATTCGATTCCACATTCAGATGGAAACTTTTCCTTGTCAGCATCAAGTCAACTGTGTCTACTCCCACCAAGCTGAGATGCCGCCCTTCAACTTATATGCCACCAATTTTACTTGGCAATCCTCTTCAATCTCCATGGCATCGAAGAATTTTTCAACTTCCCAAAGCCAATCTAGAAAGTCTTCAATATTCAAGTTGCCATTGAAGTTTGGAAGGTCAACCTTAAGTTGATATTGCTCGGAGACTCGTTGGTATCCCTATTCCGGTGGCCTCCACGAATAGGCCCGTTCAAGAACTCTTTTTCTTCTTCTTCGGAGTCCTTGACATAGGCTTGTCACCCTATAGGGATTTGCCCCATGTTCCATAGTTACTTCCAAGACTCAAGCGGCTTGAGCACGATCGGCCGGAAGATTACCAGGTGTGAGGTTTAGTAGACAAGCACTGGATGGCAACAAGTAATTCTTGAAACCTTTGTTCGGTTTGCTCCACAAATTGGTTGAACTCAACCCGTGTAATAGGCTCGTTTTCATGGCCTTCAGCTACGGGGGGATTTTCATTGACGTTATTAGCCATCGTCATAGGAGAGACCAAATGATGCAAAGGGAGATATGCTTAGAAAAGGATTCCAAAAGACAATGTTTATTTGAACAATGAAGTATTGTTTACAATGTTTTAGATGCCTATTTATGGAGATCGCTATTTAGAAAATAACCAAATGATTGAAATCAAATAACAAAATTAAAGAAAAAATATTAATAAAGGGGAAGTCTTCAAATCATGTCCTAAAAATCTGCATAATGCGTATGAAATCTTTGAAATCTTTGACAGCTCGGAAATTAAGGAAAACACGTGAATTTGAGATCAAACAATGCTCAAATAAACATAACCCGTTTGCAACTTTGAAGATCCGAGAATCCTCTTTGATTTGTGAGATCATCCACTTTCTTGACACCCGGAAGTTTCCATATGACATTTGCCCATTGTTCTACATAAGAGAGACAAATCAGGAAGGTACACATTCTTCAGAAGATGGGCACGGCAGCTCGCGGGCAAGCAGGCAATGCCAAAGCCCATGGTCACCGGGTGCGTCCTATATTGAGAAGCGCCAGCCCTGCCATACTTCAACTGGAGTTGGCTTAGGAAAATCGGCGTAAAACAGAGGACGACGGGGTTGATTTTGATGGAAATAGTCTGTTCATCCTAGGCTGACCATTAGTGGTAGTGATAGCAATTTGAGTGTCTGATTGATACGAGTGAAATGTTTGCGAATACTACTAATGATCTTGCAGTGCTTGCCATTAAAGCTGGAAATATGGAATATTTAAATTTAGCGAGACAAGAAAGAAATCGAAGAGGGAAGAGAGAAGCGTGTTTTTGTGGAAAATCATCCCCTGAACATATTTATAGAAGTTTGGGACTACTTAGAAAAATACTTGGATGATCTACATTTGACCAAAGCGATTTGATGGGCTGTGAACCTGAGGGGTGTGACAATTGAGGTGAGGTGGTCGGACAAGTAAGATGCAACAACTTCGCATATCAACGACCATATGCAAGGTAGGTGGCCTTTCCAAAATAGGGGAACATACCCTCTCCAAGATAAGGGAGGGTTCATATAATACTTTGTTTCTCTTATGGCGAAAGGAATTTTTGGTATCTATACTTTAGTCCAAAAATCAAAAGCCCTGCTTTTTTTCCCCCAAAATCGTCTCTGTGCTTTTTTAAAAATGTGACCAGTCATTCCTTGACGATCCAGTGGCGGAATATCCTATGATTTTTTTCCTTAAAGTTATCTCTCTCTGTCTCATTTTTTAATTTATATGTTAGCAAAAATGGCAATGCCATACATAAAAATGTTGGCAAATCATGTTAGAACACGTGTATTTTGACATCTAACTCAGCAATCTAGCTGTTCATTTTAGCAGAAACCGACCGACGATAGAAAAGCGCAACAGAAAAGTAAAAGCATAATTTTGGACCCAAAAAAAGCACACGCGGGTTTGAATTTTTGGGCAAGATCATGGGGACTAATTGTATCATGGACCTTTTTTTTATTTGGTTGACTCTCGAATTTTTCTTCAACTTTGATTTTGATTTTCAGAAAACTAATGACCGGGTTCACTGATAATCTTGGTACGATGGATGCTATCACAAACACAATTATACTCCATTCGACGGAGTTAATTATTTGATCGCAGTACTACTAGCCCTTGATGGTGAGAGTCTGGATGATAGACAATTGCAAGGACTGAATATTGACAGGGTTAAGATCCTCGATTATGTTATCTATGTGTTATGTGGCTCTTGCATTTGGCAATTTGGCCGTCATGATTTCCCTGTGTCATCAGATCATCATGATATGACTTGTTTTTTGCTTCATTATATGACGTTTTTCATCGTTATATCTTATTTAAATTTAAAATAAATTTATTATAAATATATTAATTTAAGATTTTTTATAATATTAATTTTAAAAAATCATTTTTTTATATTGCACTGTTTATGGGGTCATGTTAAGTCATTATGCAAATCATCGTACGCACTGGTCTTGTCAATTGCATACTTGTTACATCATGCACGATCATGTCATATCATTATGTACTATTGCTACATCTTCTAATTCTATCGCGGATCATGAGTACTCATACATTATTCATACGTAATTGTTAAATCATCTTCACCATCACCATCCATCGTTATATTGTTTTCGATGTCTATCATGGTGCTATCTCGAAAAAATTACCAGAAAGGGTCTAAAACTTATGCATGAATGTCCATTCAATTTTAAATTTTTTACGATATATTAATGTAGTCTTTTTTATCAAATTTTGGTTTGATATTTCTGATGTGAACATCTACTCTCCGACGTGACATGACCAACGCTAACATTAATAATTTTTTTAATTTTTTTAAGCTTTTCTAAATTGTTTTCCTTTTTTCCTTTCTCTTTTTTTTTTATTTCCCTCCACCTGTTCGAGTCGTCGGTGGTGGCTAGCCAAGGTTGTCGACCATAAGCAAGGGCTAACTGCTAGCACAATCAAAAAAAGAAAACAAAGAAAAGAAAAGAAAAGATAAACAAAATTTGGAAAAATCATTTAAAACTTGTAAAAATTGTCCACATTAGTACTGTTGTGTGACATAGGATGGCCAACACAGCCGGTGTTTATGTCACAATTTCCAATCAAAATTGATGAGAATGACCATTTTGGCAAATCGTCAATAGATTTAGGATTAAGTCGGCTATATTGAAAAGTTTATGACTAAATTGACATCCGAATAATAAATTTATGACTCTTTTGATATTTATCCCCATGTATCTCGATGGTGTCGCTCATCATGTTTTTACGCATCTTTGTGTTATGTCATCTACCATACATTCACGCATCATGAGTAGAATATCATCTTGATGCCCTCGTTAGGTGATACATTCGTCACTCGCATCATGGGTACATGCACAGCATTCATTTTCAACTAAAAAAGGACATGTGGGACGCTCGCACTGCACATGGGATGGGGTCATTACCCATGCGCCCATGCGACTCCTTTCGCCTGAGCGCTGATAAAAAAAAATGCTTTGCATTCTCAGTACATTATATAAGAAAAATAGCTCGATAAAGAGCATGTCCAGAATTTCAACGGAGAAATAGGGCACCTAAAGGTGTCGGGAGGGTCCTGACTTTCACACACTTTGCGGGGGTGCAAGCTGCGGTTGTCTTACATCACATTTGTAACCGGTGCACCTACCTTTACCCACAGGTGGTCTGAAATGGAGAAAAATAATGCCTTGCCCAGGAGATCCTCCGCTTAGTAGAAGACAGACCACCTATCTGATTGGCTTCCCTCAATTCCACCTCTCAATTAGCATCACACCAGCCTTCCTCTCTAAGGACCATTCCCACGACTTGTACCAGAAAATGCTTCATCGTGAACGACGGTGCCATGTCTGCCATTTGCTTGAGCTTCTCAAAATCTCGAGTTGGGCATGTGTCTTGATTGATTAAAACAATTAATTTTGGCCTGCTATGGCCATCTTTAGGAGAGCGGCACCAGCCCCTAATTAGTCTGCATGTGATCCAATTATCGTGTAGTCGATACTTCTTGAGATTATGGAATTCAATAGCATATATAACTCCATAAACTCAATGTTGGGTAACCATTAGAAGTTGTCCTATTGGCCACCCTTCCCACTTAAGAATGGAGAGGTGGAGAGTTCAATTCTCCACCTTGTGGAAGGCTAGGATAGGAATGCGTAAGTGAAGGAGTAGGGTTTCGCAATCTATATGCAACATATAGCACACATAGTGACTTATAAAATAAATATAGGATATAATGTTTTTGTTTACCAAATCTAGGTGTTCCACTTTTTTAGCCAATAAGAGAAAAGATGAGAAAATATCCAACTTTTAAAAAAAATTCTGTCGACTCGACCGGCTCCAACATTTCGTACTCGTTTGCGTGGCATAAACAAAGGAAACTTCCCAAGTTCTTCCTCTTCTGACTTTTCTCTTTTTGGTGGGGTTGGGGCTGGTTGAGTCAAAATACCTTGCCTCGCCGCCAAGGCGGTGGCCTCTGAGCTTGCAGGTCAGCGCTCACTCCTTCAAACATGGGAAAGACGAGCTTTGTCGATGCAGGAATCAGGTAATCACCAGTCGCCAATTTCAAAGATGTTTAGGATCCATTGATATTTAGTATGCTGTATCTTATCTACTTTTACGTATCAGTTTCTTAACCAATAAATCAATCATTGTATAGGCAAGGAACGATGCAGAGGACAGAACAGAATTCTTCTGTATATCAAATTATAAAATATGTTCATGATCAATGGAAACATCATTAATTCAAATAAATCATGTCTCAGCAAGGTCATGTCTACACTAACTAATCAATTTAAACAGGTTAGAGAAGTCAATTTGTTTGACATGAACAGGATGTCTTGACCCTTCCGAGATGAGCCTTGGGATGGTTTGCCAAATGGTTAGATGTAGTATTCTCATAAAATGGCACTTACATTTCGCACTAACTTTCTTGAGACTTACTGATCGTAACTCAGTTTCTCAAACATCATTAGTTGGATGAGATTAGAGCTGTCACTAACCTATTTTAGGCCAGTTAAAAGATGAGAAAGGCATGAGAATCCGTTTTGCTTTTGCAAATCAAAGATTTAGGATTCGGAGACTCACAAGACCCTAAGGGCTCATTTTAAGGTTTATTCTAAGACCTTAGTGTAATGGTTTCATCGGTTTGGAGTCAGTTTTCAATTTAAAAATATACGCTCATTATTTTCTAGGCGTTCAGAGTGACTTTTGTTTATGATATTTTCGCCAGTTTTCAGTCGGCATTAATTTGCAGCTGATCAAACCTTAATCGATGTTCTTCTTTGTTGACATTTTCGTTATCTATTTTGAGCCATTTTCTATAATGTTAGGCTCATCATTTTTGGGCATTTGGAACTACTTTCCTTGTTCTTATTTTTACTTTTATATTTTTGCTTTTATCCTGTGAAGTTTAAAAGGTTAGTTCCTTTGAAGTCAATTAATGTGTGCTTTTTCTTAGCGAAGAAATTTATTATGTGATGTTTAATTTTTGGTTCTTTACCATTTTAGGTCCATTTTATTCCCAGCACTTCATGTATATAGTATGAATTTGGTTCTCTTGTGAAACATCTTTGGATTTCTCAGGACAAGAAGATAAAATCCTGGACTAGCCATTAAATCATTTCCTTCTACTGAAACTTCATTTTGTTCTCTTCATCCATATCCAATTCAATCTTGTACTTGAATCAACAGGAACATAGCTCGATCAATTACAAATCGAGTCAGGGAGCGTCTTGTTCGACATTACTGGAGGCGATCGCAATGCAGATGGAATACAATCCCCGATGCTAATATACATGGACAAGAGCTCAAGTTCGATCCCGGGGTGCCAAGAGTGGGGATGGAGTTCTCATCAGAGGAGGCAGTATATGATTTTTACAGCAACTACGCTAAACAAACCGGTTTTAGTATGAGAAGGGGAAAAGCAGAATACTCGCGATCGAAAAAAGCCATCATCAAGGCAAAGTTCTTCTTATGCTCTTGCCAAGGCCACGAATCCAAGGAGCAGATTGACAAGACGACGCGATTCAAAAGACGGCACTAGAACAGGTTGTGACGCTAAGATCAAGTGCATGGTAAATGATGGAACATGGAAGATCTCGAAGACCATTCTTGAGCATAATCACGGTCTCAAGGGATATCTCACTGGCATCCTAGAGACATCTCACTGGCATCCTAGAGAAAGTGGAATGTTCGCATGCAACGACATCTCTTTCAACAGGCAAGATTGCGGATGAAATTAGGACTATTGGAGAGCAGGCTCTTGTTTCCAATGTGGATTGTAGCGACTTCTCACAACGCATGCAGAAGAATGGCCTAAAGCCTCAGCCTGAGGATACTCAGGTCTTAATTGATCACTTCAAGATTACGCAAATCAGATATCCTTTTTTTACACGATGCAAGTAGAAGCGGCACAGGGCATGGTCAATTTTTTCTGGAGGGATAGCCAGTCCAAGGTCGAGTACGAGCATTTTGGGGATGTTTTAGTCCTAGACACAAGAACTAGAATCAACAAGTATGACATGATCTGTGCAGCATTTTGGGGACTCAATCACCACCAGCAGCACATCATATCCAGATGCGATGTGTTGGTCAATCAAACTGTAGGTTCGTTCAACTGGTTTATCTGGAGTTTCCTTGAAGTGATGAGCTAGCGGAAACCACGAACAATCATTACTAAAGTCAGCGAAGAAATTGCCAATGCCTTCGCCGTTGTCTTGCCAGAGACCCGGCACTGTCTGCTCGCTTGTTTTATCTTGAACAGTTTCAATAAGTACCTTTCTCCTTTCAGTGACCGACCTGATGTCCGCAACCTCTTCAGTGAGTGCGTCTTCGATGTCCACTCAAAGGAAGAATTTGAGTCAAAGTGGAAATACTTTATAGCAAACTAAAAGCTGCATGAAGACTTGGCTTGCTTCTTCTTACAGAATGCACGAGAAATGGTCTCATGTGTTCACAAAGAACATCTTTTCTGCTGGCCTATTCTAGATACAGTGCTCATGCTGTTTTTGGAATCTCTCTTGCGAGATCATGACACTATCCCAAATTGCACAATGGTGTGGAAAGGAGGCTGAGTACATGCGTAGGGAATAATTTAGTGATGACATGGACTGCGAGAAAAAAACACAGTAAATCTGAATCTAGGAGTCCATTGGAGAAAGAAGCCGAATGCTTGTATACTCAACCGATCTTCAGGATGTTCCAAGAGGAGCTGATCAATGGTATCTCTAGCAATTGAAGAAATAGAGGAGCACTGGAACTCTTTGTAAGTTCAAGTTGACTGAAGAAGGAAGCACGAAGATAGATGCTGTGGAGTTTGATCCTTGACATTAGCATGTAGTTGTGGGAAGTTTGAGTTGGTTGGTATTTTATGTTTTCATGCTTTGAAAGTTCTCAACAGCATGTTCAACATACCGTCTCGGTACTTATTGAAACGATTGACAAAATCTGCCAAAGACAGCCTGCCAATGGACACTCCAGTGCGGCGACTTCATGACAGAGTCAGGTCAATTCGTTTACTGGTGAGTTTATGCAAAAGGCTTTGCATCTCGTACATATATGTGCAACTAAGAAGAGGAAGAAAATAGCTCTGGAGTCCATAGATTTGACATAGAGGCAAATTGCAAAGGCTCCAAGATCAGAAGAAATCGCGGTCATTCAAGACGATTCAGACAGCAACGATTGTATGGGTTAGACTATTTGAGATGATGCTCTTGCAACACAACTCGACTAAGAGAATGTAGCTAAATCTGGGGTGGGACTTCCGGGAGTGAAACACAAAGTTGAAGGCCATTGAATAACTGGGAAGCCGAAGAGAGGGTTAGTCTCTTTCTGTTCAATTTGTTTCTTAAATTCACTGCCCCGTGTGTGCACTTCCACATTAGAATGCACTATCTCAGTAGGATTAGTCCTCTTTTATAGTAATTATTATCACCAATGAAGAACGACAAAAGTATTACTCATTAGTCCAAAACAAGAACTCTTTTTCTGGCCTTAAACAGGAGCTCGACAATCGAACAGAGGATTGACCCAATCAGGTCCAAGAAGCTCAGATCCTCCAACGTCCATGTCTGACCGATTTTCGAAACATGCAGACTGACATGAAAGAGGTAATTAGCGTATCAATATTTAGGATAGCAGACGGTGCATGAGTTCAACAGCCAATCATTCAGCTTTTGAGTTCTGTTTTTCGGCTGCCCTCAACGCATCATTCAACATCATATATCGTGAATCATGTACTGAACACTTGCGGTCGATGCAAGCATCCCCACAAATGTTAGTGCAAGGATTCGTAGGGCGGGCATCGTGAGATTTCTGCTCTGCCTTCATTGTGACACTGTTCGGTTCCTCCAGGTTGGAGACTGAAAGATCGTTCTCACAAGTTGCTCAAATGTCTGCAACGCTGTCTCCTTTAACAATAACTCCCTTCCATCCCCAGGTAATGGTGGCCGAGGAGTCCAAGAAGTCCTTTGGCCGGGCGATAATTGAAATAGCAGCCTAGAGTAGCTTAGTTCTAATTAGGTTAGCAACAATTATAATAGATTTAAAATCAGCTAGACAGTTATAGTCTCTAAGTTCAAACTTACATTCAAGCTTATGGGATCCGTCCGGAGGCTAATAACTAGGCCATGTAATAATTTTTGCCTAACTCTTTATTTTCGATGTTGGGTTTTTTTAAATACATTGCTTGAGGACTAATTGGACAATAAAGAAACTAACCCACAAAAACAAGATTATGTGATCAAACTAGTCTAGTGGTACCGTTGGGTTTTGGCTGGGTTTTAGCCATCCCCACTTCTACTAATACTTAAAAAGAACTCAAGTCGATGGAATGGGATGTACGCAAGGATGGTGATCCATTAAATTCACTGCTGTAGCACTCAAGTTTTAAAGCTTTTACAATTAGGAGGGAGATTAATGAGAGTGTTGGGACTCTAGTTTATCTCCGAAAGTTCCAAAGTAAACAAAATAATAAAAGAAATACTTCCACTTTGGCTTAAAAGAACGCAAAACACCATTAGTTACGGAATTCATGGTAATTGGACCATTTGTTATGGAATGTATGGTGGGACTAGTAAGCCTGTTGTTTGAAAGAAGTATACCGAAAGTGTCAAAACTTAAGCATGTGGACATATAAGTGTCAAAACTTTTGAAAAGTAGACTTAAGTGCTTTTTTTTAAAAAAAAAAAATTGAACATTTAAATGCCAACTTCAGCGAAACTTGTTAGAATTCTGACATGGCATTATCTTATTAATAAAATCAGTTACGTGGCTTGTCGAAATGTCCACTCAATATCTTTATCCCAAAACAATATCATTTTGTCTCCAAATTTGATTTTTAATATAAATATTAATTAAATTAAATTTTAATAAAATATATATATATAAGAGGGCCAAGGAATGGCAGCCCTTGCCCGATCTACGGTCGATGGTGGGCTGGTAGAGGAGAACCTCCACAACCCCAAACTGATTCCTTATTTTTTTTAATTGAGTTTTTAAATTTTAATTTAATTATATTTATTTTAATAAACAAATTTGAAGGCAAAAAAACATTGTCTTGGGCTCATCTAGCCATGCTAGCACCACGTGGGTACTTTTTTAAAAAAAAATGCCACACCAATTAAAAATCTCGTTAGAAAAAAGCCACGTCAGCTACTTGATCAGAAATTCTCGCTTGGGCACTTAAGCATTTCTTTCTTCTCCAATTTTGGTACTTTAGTGTATCTTTTGGAAGTTTTTGCACTTATATATCTATCAGTGCCAAATTTGGCACTTAGGATGTCCGCACCACCTTAGTGTTCTTAAGAGCAGAGATTCTAGTCGTGCGAAGGATAATGCTCACATGATAATGACTCATTATGAAGTTAAAAAAAATAAATAAATAAATAAATAAGTTTCCATTGGGACTACATGATTATGGACCATTTGTTATGGAATGGAACGTGTGGATACCGAAGGTAACAACAAAATAAAAATTTCCTAGCACTAGAGGGAGACTACTAAGCCCGGTGCTCTTAGGAACGCTCTCGTATGAGCATGATTATGGATCATTTGTTATGGAATGGAATGTATGCAGGGATCCCGAAGTTTAAAAATAAAAAAAAAAAAAGAATTGGACTTTTGGGTGTGTGAAATTATGACAGAGACCTTACATCTGAAAGTTTCTGGTTCGAGGCCACATGAGTTTACGCTAAAGGCTTCGCATTTCGCCCTGGGTTTTTTCTATGTGTTGATGGGCTTAAGAAGGTCCGTCCACCCATGTTGGGCCTAAAAACCCGGCCCACAAGTTAAGGGCCCATGGAGGAAGAGTTGAAATATGAAAGAGTACGTTGAGGGGTTACGTCTTTTGGAGGAGGGGTTTCAAGAGATCAAAAAAAAAAAAAAAAAGGAACGTACTTTTACGTACGTACGTTTTCAGAAGATGCTCTCTCCCCAAACGATAAAACAGTACGCTCTCAAACAGAAATTTCTCCCCCTAGAAAGAACAGTACGCTCCTCGGTAGAATAGGATCGGGATTCTTCCTTGAACTTCAACATTGGTGTTTAATCTGTGAAAGACAAGGTACGTTCGACTTCGTAATGTACTTTTTAATTGGTGATACATGTACTTCCTGGGCTCGCTTCCGCGCTCGTTGTTTTAGGGGTTTGATTGAGTGTCGGATCGCTATTTTAGAGAATCCGTTTTTCCCAGCACGCCCATATGTCTGCAAATAAGAAAAGAGAATAAGCTACGAGGTTAATAGATTTGGCAGTAGAGCACATTGCAAAGGTTCTAAAAACGGAAGAAGGGGCAGTCGCTCTTGACTATCCAGACGGTAGGATGGTACGGATCGGACTATATGGGAAACCAAAGACAGGGTTAGTCTCTTCCTTACAAAAGTGTTACTCAAGTTCACTGCCCTGTGTCCTGTGTGTGCACTTCCACCTCAGACTGCATTATCTCAGTAGGATTAGTCTTCTCTTATGGTAACTATTATCACCGATTAAGAACGACAACTAGAAGTGTTACTTATTAGGCCACAACATGAACTATTTTATTTTGCCTTGAACAGGATACGCTTGACAATCGAACAGAGGATTGACCCAATCAGGTCCACAATGTGCCTACATATGGGGTCAGAGCCTCCAACATCCATGTCTGACCAACTTTCGAAAGAAGCAGATTGACATGAAAGATGTAATTGGCGTATCAACATTTAGAGGTCAGTGCATGAACTTAATAGCCAATCGTTCAGTTTCTGAGTTCTGTTTTTGTGGCTGCCCTCAATGAATCATTCAACTTCATATACCATGAATCATGTCCCAAACACTTCCGATCGATGCAAGCATCCCCACAAATGTTAGTGAATGGATTTGTCAGGCGGGTGTTACGAGAATACTGACTTCATTATGACGCTGTTTTGTTCCACCTATTTGAGACTTGAGCCATCGTTGTCACAAGTTGCTCAAATGACTGCAACACTGTCTCCTTCAACAATTACTCACTTACGTCCTTGATGGCGAGGACTACTACAGCGGCCTCAGATGACTCTGGATTGTCACCTTCATCTTGTTAGAATAATGTCTTAAAAAAAAGGAATGATATATATAAATGTGATAATTAGGAATATAAGGAGTATTGCCCATTCAGGTAATCAATTGTAGGACAAAGAGAGGACTATTAACAGATATACAAGGCGCTGTAAGGCACCGTTTCTGAAAAACAAGCTGAGGTCATTCTTATCCTGCATGGTTTACTCACTGCACCAACTCCAGTTCTTCCATCTGCACAATGTGCCCTTCCCCTACACCTCCTGCTGAGCTCAAATCATCCACTCAGGCACCAATGAAGATCCTCAGTGCAAACAAGCTATGCCAAACGATAAAACGTCATACTTGCAAAGAGCACTAGCGTGAGCACCCACCTCCCACGGCATCCCACTTAAGTCGCACAACGTGACAAGGAGGGGAATCAAACCCTGGCCGTCATGTGGCCAGTGTGCGCCCTAACCAACTTGCCCACCACGGGATGGGTAGCTTAGCTCAGTTTCTAGAGGGTACACTGAACAAAGTGGTGCTGACTTCAACCATGATACGTAATCCTGCTGCTCCCAGCTATCCTGCCTTGGCGGGTCTATATTACTGCTCGACGTTGAGATATATCCAGAACTTCTGGGTCTGGATTCTCTGTTTCGAAAATCCTAACCACTTCCCGAATCACATAAAGCTTTCTAATTGTTTAAAATAAGCACGGAAAAGAGGCGCCTCGCGCTCGGCATTCTTGCTCGCTTACCCTCCTCAAGTTCTAATCAGCATTTCCTCAGACATGTTAAATGAAAACATCGCTAACAATTATTGCAATGGCATATTGTTTCGTCCACATGTTAAACGAATGAACGAAAGAGGAATCATGGGAAACTTTGAACTTGACATTCCGGCACTTGGAATGTTAGGTTGAAGAACAACTGCTGAAAAAGAAGACAAGCGTTGGATGCCGAGACCAGACTTGATCTTCTGGTACATAAATGCTAAAGCAATAAATCCAAGAGAAAGATAAAAAGTCAGATAGACTTTTACAGTGGAAGAAAGTCCTCTCTCCTATATAAGTGGGGAAGCTCCGGTTAGGAGGCGCATCGTGCAGGGCAGCTCTCCATAGTTTGTGAGGACATAGCCTGAGAGCTTGAGTTCACTAGCAAAGAGATGAGGCCAGGAGGACCCGGAGGACCCGGAGGACAACCACCAGGGCGGGGCCCTCCTCCGCCGGGGCTGCCGGGATTTCTCTGTGGCTTTTGCGACGTGATAGGCTCTTGGTATGTGAATGTTGGTTTCCCTTTGTGAGGATGCGCAATGCATGTGTACTGTTAGTAAGATTATTATTTTAGGAGTTGTTAGTAACGATATTTGGACCTAAGTAGGTCTTTAAAAGGCTCAAGAAAGAAAGAGGGAGGAAGAACCCCCTAGCAATTGTGGGGTAAACCAAACAGATTTGTAGTTATTTTCATTCAAGAAAACCAACCAGAATTTGAACAATGTGATTGTACGTAAAGAAGATGAAATCATTATACATTTGAAATATGCGACGTCTCGAGATTTTTGGTCCGTCAAAATGCCAATGACACAATAGAGCATGCTCGACCTAGGAATTTCTATGCACCTTAGATTCCACATAAATCATCAATATATTTTGGAGGCTTGAATAGTGGGATTATATGTTAAAATGTGTTTTACCGATTGATGCCACATCTACTTGTCTGCTCCGAGTTCCATTTTTCTCTGCTTCAGGGAAGCCCAAGAACTTTGCTTAACGTAATTATCGAATCACTGCCGTTCAAAGCGAAGCGAACTGAGTTTTATTCTTCGTTCTGTGATGCTTCAAACAGCTTGAGCTCGTTGTGCTGTTGCTTGTTGATACGAGAGTGTTTTGGCAGGCCTGTCGGACCACCAGGCCCCCCCGGACCTGCCGGCCCATTTGAACCACCTCACCGTTGAGCTCTCGTGCTGTGCTGGTTCGACCACAGAGGACCGCTCACAACCAGTGCCTCCCATCTCTGGTTTTCTTGTCCTGTGGGCAATGCAATAATCAGACTCCGTTTCTTCGTAGGAAGAGAGCAACTTGCTTGCGCATCTCATGTCTGAAGTCCGTTCGCAGTTCCATCAGCACAGTCATGTAAATTGTCTATGGGAATCCTCTGTTTTCAATGATCAGTTCTTTTAGACCATGTATTGAATTTTATATAGGTGATGGTTGTCTTCATCAGATGATTGTTTTCACTAGGAATTTCTGGTGTTGTCTCGAGTACAGTTGAGCTTCCAATGCAAGGTCATAAAATACATGAAGAAGATGTGCAGTGCCATAATTGAGACTCTTTAGATTGGACAGAAGAGGTGAAAGAAGGGTGATTCTACTTTCCATTAATAATAGAAAACATTTTCTTTTACAGATACATGTTTTTTTAGGTTAGGTAAGCGACAAAAAAAATGCTAGTAAAAGAAATACTGGCCACGTGGTAACTTATTGGTAACTGGTAAGTAACCCATCAACACTTTTATGAAAGGGAAAAAGTCACGAAAAAGCCCGAACTTTTTAAAAAATGACACATTGTTATCTCAAACTTTTTTGTGACGTAAAAATTCCAAACTTTTCAAACCGTGACACATTTACCCCATCAAGGACATTTTTGTCTTTTATTCTGTTTTTCGTTTTTCTTTTTTTTTTTTCTTTTTTTCTTCTTCTTCCCTCCGCCGGCCAAGGCGGGCCGGCGGAGGAAGCCAGCATCCGTCGAGGGTCGCCCTCGCCGGCGTCGGCAAGGGCGGCCCTCGCCGGACCCGGCGAGGGCCGCCCGACGCCGGCGAGGGCGGACACCCTCGCCCGACGCGGGCGGCGGCCCTCGCCGATGCCGCACCCCTCACCGAGATGCAAGCGAGGGCCGCCCGACGCCGGCGGGCGGGGACACCCTCGCCCGACGTAGGCGAGGCTGCCCTCGCTGCGTCGCGAGGACGGCCCTCGCCGGATCTAGCGAGGGTAGGGACACCCTCGCGACGCAGCGAGGGCGGCCCTCGCCCGACGCCAAGCAAGGGCCGCCCTAGCCGGACGCCGGCGAGGGTGACCCTCGCCGACGCCGGCGAGGGCAACCCTCGCCGACGCCGGCTTCCCTCCGCCGGCTAAGAAGAAAAAAAAAAGAAAAAATTTAAAAAAATGAAAAGATCAAAATGCCCTATAATTTTGGGGTAAATGTGTCACATAACAAAAGTTCGGGGTTTTTGTGTCACAAAAAAAGTTTGGGGTAAATGTGTCACGATTGGCA
The DNA here is from genome assembly GCA_014182365.1 of Eucalyptus tenuipes. Lineage (NCBI taxonomy): Eukaryota > Viridiplantae > Streptophyta > Magnoliopsida > Myrtales > Myrtaceae > Eucalyptus > Eucalyptus tenuipes. Next base: position 19,850,781 of record CM024538.1, on the reverse strand, counting down.
AAGTTCGGGGTTTTTCACGTCACAAAAAAAAAGTTTGAGGTAAATGTGTCGCTTTGGGCGAAGTTCGGGGTTTTCGTGGCTTTTTCCTTTAATGAAATAACTAATTCCCTTTTACAATTTACAAATAATCAACTTTTTTGACATTTCACTAACTTGTTGGTATACCATGACTAGCTAGTAAATCACTCTAATTTAGATTGGAATTTTGTATGAGGATAAGTAAATTCAAAACCTTAGTAAGCTATGTAAATAAAAGTAGGTAGTACAAAAAATGCTATTTCGCAAACTATTTAAAAAATCATAATGTCAGAAAAGCGTTAGTGAGTTACCAACAAGTTGCCTAAAAAAGGTCATCTGGTCATTTTTTTACCAATAGTTTTTGTATACTTACCGATATTTATTGAAATTTATTGGCTTCGAAAAAAGAATTTGTACTTTTAGTTAGGAATCGTAGTTAATGCTAGAAGAAATAATTTGTATTCTCTAATCTGGATTATCATCATAAAATGCACAAAAGAGAACTATCCACAAGAAAATGCAACACTAAGGCTGCGTTTGTTTGTGTTCATTTTTTTGTTCAGAACTATCCACAAGAGCAAGAAATAATAAAAACTTGTGGCAACACCGAAACAAGTCTCCTAAGTTAACCGGCCTCGACCACTCATATGTATTAATCGTGAACAACCGGCCAAAAGAACAAAAAAAAAAAGAAAAAAGGAAAAATAAAATTAAAAATTAAAAGAAACAAAAAAATTATACAAGTTTACCAAAATGCGAACAAGTTTAAATACTTATAACATCGCACTACGTCATAATATAAGGTATGTTTTGTGCCGTTCTTTTATACTAGTAAGCTTTTCAAAAAGACAATTTGGATAAGACTTAGACTCTATTTATTACATGAAAAATGAATAAATTAAAAAATATATACACAAAAAATGATCATTTGTATCATTTAAAATAATTAGTCAGCAAAAAAATAGTCAATAAAAAAAATATTCATTTATTGTATAGCGATACAAGCAATCTTTTGGAAAAATATTTTTTGTTCATTTATTTTTATAAGCGATACAAACAATCTCTTTTAAGAATATATTATTGATTTTCTATCAAAATAGAGACCCTTAAGCTCTTCGTATGTAATTTCTTATAATATTTGTGCCCGTTTCCCTTATTTAAGAATGTCTTGATGCTTCTCAAATTCTTTTATCTAATCATATTGAGCTCGCATGTGTTATCTTAATCTAACTTTTTTCGCGCGAGGAAGAGTGCAGAGATCGAAAGTATATTTCTACTCTTTCTCCAGCATTATAAGCGTTTGGAATGAGCAATCATATCGAACCGAACGCAGTCGAACGCCAAGAAGCAGCGGGCAAAAGTAGGCGTCCTTCGATTTCAAACATGATATTGACTTTTGCCGTGTGCTCTCATGGAAACTTAAGAGTTAAGAGAGATCAAGAACATATTTTAACCGACGGATACACACTCTATGCATTTTCTAATGGAAAATTATCAAAAATATTCTAAATTTATTATAGTTGTGTAAATTTAATTTTAACTTTTTTTGTCAATTAAATTCTAAATATTTTTACATTTTATGCCAATTTAGTCCATCGTCAATTTTGACGGAAAATTGATGATATAGATACTAGTCATTTTACGTAGCGCGACCAACGATGATATATATATAATTTTTAATAATTGTTTTCCTTTTTTCCTTTTTTTTTCTTTCATTTCTCTTCTTCCTCTAGCCAATCGCAATGGGGAGTGCTCAAAAAATGAGTGTTCTTGAGTACCCAAATGCATTTGATAGGCCTAAACTTTAAAAATGGAACAATGCTGCCTTCGACAATGGAGAATCTGAAGATTTTGCCGCTGTCGCCAACAAGGCCTCTTGGTCTTCCGACAACTTTGTCTTCATAAAGCTTTCTGAATCGCTTGACTCGAACGATTTTAGTAAAGAAATCTGAGTCGCGAGCGTTCTATCTTAGATTTCGCTCAAATCCTCGATCCCTTCAAAGCTCCAATGGAAGGAAAGCATCCTGGAGCCTCTATCAACCAAAGCCAAAGACAAGAAGAGAAGGGCAGGAATATCGATGCGGAGATTCAAAAGACAGAGAAGGAGATTTCGTGCCTTGCATCGAGGCTCGCAGCCACTAGCCACTAATGAGGCTAGTGGCTGATGGGGGCGAGCTTCGCAAGGCCTCACCGGCCCTTGCCTTTAACCATTCATCGAGGTTTGACAATCGGCTAGAGAGGAAGGGAAGGAAGGGAAAAAGGAAAAAAAAAAAAAAAATATTATCATAAATTGTCTACATTAAGTACCAATAATATAATGTAAAACGATCGATATTTATATCAGCCATCTACAACAAAAATTGATCATGGATTGAATTGCGCACAAAATAAAAATTTAACACTCAATTGGGAATAAAGAAAATGTTTATGATTGAATTGACAAACAGAAGTGCACTAGAACTTCTTTGATTATTTTTCCTTTTTGAGCTTTCGTTCAATCCATGCCAATAGATACATGCTCTTACTTGATGGACGAAAGCAAATGACTCAGCCGGATCCACCAAGCCGAGTACTCAATCGCTTACGGCCAAGTCCCATAGCGTATGTACACAGGCTCATACGGAAAGCGGTAACGGAAGCATTGACGTGATGTCGCAAACTATTTCCGTCAAACGTTCAAGAGAGCAAATCCCATTCGAACATACGCGGAAAAAGAGCGTATCGCAACGATTCGCGAGTCCAACTTCGTAAATCGATCTCTTTTACGCCCGGCACGCAATCAATTATTCCCAATGCCACAACATCTGTCGCGTGATCTGTGCTTTGGGACTACGGCAAGTCAGAAAGCATGCACGTAGAGGTCGGCACAGTCGAAGGGCGGAACGTTAGGTTTGGACTGGTTGGTGGCGTTGCGTTGCATCATTACTTCGATGCCTCCTCAACCACGCCGGTAGGGTTTCCACCATTACTTAGCTACGAAGCTCCTCCCTTTTCCTCCCTCTATATATACATTCGATCCATCAACTTCATCATCCACATTCGCGCAACTTCCTCCATCAATTTGAGAAAGAGAGAGAGGGAGAAAGAGAGAGATCATGCCTCCTCCGCCGTGGGGACCACCGCCGGGCCCGCACGGGCCTCCGGGGGGGCCGTTCGGGTTCCTGTGCAATGGGATATGTCGCCTCGTCTCCGCCTGGTGAGTTGGTCGACATCTTCTGTTCATATTTTGCATGGTAAATTATTGCGGCATTGCATTTATTTCAATTCACGACTAAAGTTGAAAGCAAAGGTGAAAAATGAATAGGATCGATTCAATAGAAATAAATAGTTATTATCTCGAGTATATAAAAATTAATTTGTGGGAATTTCCTGTCATATATTTATGGAATGATATTTCTTGCTATCTATTTCTAGAAGCAAGTAAACGTAATTTCACAATTGATTTTGACTTGGATTGTGATTTTATTTCGTTTTTCTGTTGGCAGTGCCTACGTGCTGTGTTGCTGCTGCCTCTTGGAGAGCTGCTGCGGGCCGATATTCGGTGGGCCCGGAGGCCCACCAGGCGGCCCACCACGCTTCTGAGCGAGCCCACCTTTTTTACCGTTGAAACGTAAATGTCAAGAAAAGAAAAAGAAATAATAAATTTCAAGAGAGAGAGAGAGACTGATGAGACTCTAAATCCTCGATGTATTCAATTTCGTGCCGGTTTTTACAGAATGTTTACACGTGTCCATGTTTTCTCCGTACGATGCCGTTTTATCGCGGTTGACTTTGCCTCCAAAAACGATTGACTGATGGATGGCAGAGTTGGAGTGTGGAGTGGAGGGCATTTGATCTTGCCCTTTTTTCTTTATGCTCATATCATCCCACGTTATCTAATTTAATTTATGAATCCGTCTCATTTTTCCCTTATTATAAGTTTCCGACCATGGAAAATTAATGCGATGTACCATCTCGGGTCGCGATCATTCTTTCTGACAATGCTCGTAGGCTCTCGTCAACATCCGGAGTAAGAAAAGTACCGATTGACCGGTAACATTTAACATGGAATAGGTTGGGTTGGAATTAGTCTGGATATGACAAAATGGTTCAATCAGATCTAATGTGCTTATTCTATTGGATAAGTACGTTGTGTCGAAATTAAGAAATCGGTCTAGTGACCGACTTTTCCTCCTCTTTTTGGGGCTTAAAGAATGTGAAGCCTGAGTTTTGAATGGTAGGTTACAGTGCAGCTGAGGATCACATGTTGCATGGAAATATAATCCTCTTGTTTCTCTGTTCTCCCCACTTCTCTCTTACCATCCTATTGTTAAGTGGTCACAAACCTGCCTTCTACAAAACTCCATAAAACCTTCCTAAAACTTTTGTGGGTGCACAAGAGCGAACACAGAGAGAGATCGATGCCGGATTGGGGACCGCCGCCGGGAGGACCTCCCGGACCGCCAGGGCCGTGTGGCTGCTTAGGCTTTTGCTGCGACGGTATTTGCCGACTTGCATCTTCATGGTGAGAACTCGATTTCTTTGTATTGAGCCGCCGAGCCCTATCATTTTTTTAGTTCATGGACAAGATTTGGTTTTGTGAGAGCTCTCCAAGTCCAGTTTTGGGAGTAGTTGACCCAAAATGACTGGCAATTGAAATACTTGAGCTGCGCCGATTCAAATGTCTGAATTAAGCTTTTCTAATCCTCTCAAATTTAGCATATAATTAAAATTTAGCAGATAATTAGATTTAAGTCATTAATTCGCATTTCGTGATTTATAATTCATAAGCACGCTTGTTTGTATCTGAATCAGAGAGCACAAGCGAATCCGAGGGGGTTCGGCAAGAGTCGTCCACCTCGGCCGATTGATGCTTGATGCGATTTTTGGAAGTTAAAGTCACCGTAGAATTTTGCCAAATCTTTTTTACTCTCTCCCGCTGCAGTAAAATTTCATATCTGACTAAATTCTGTAATCCATTTCCCCAAAAAAAAAAAATAAATAAATAAATAAATAAAATAAAAAGGTGATACGCATGAAACCTAATTTCTGTGTATATTGATTTTCCCAGTTTCTATTACCTGTTCTGCTGCTGCATTTTCGAGAGCTGTTGCGGACCGGTTTTCGGTGGGCCCCGGTGGGCCTCCGGGTGGGCCTCCCGGTGGGCCCCCTCCCTTCTGATCGGCTCATTTACTCCGTGTTATTATTTAATATATTGAAATTCATGTTGTGGGTTTCTCTGTCTACTTTGCTTGCTGATCAGCCCATATGTTCCGCGCAAGATTGGACGAATTTAATGTTGTGTGGTCCCTTTGTTTATTTTAATTATTTGCTCTCTAAACTGTAAAAATAAAGACCATTTTGGGTCAGATATTAATCTTGGAAATAAAAGTATTTAGCTCATTATTGTACAATATCTTGAGGAACATTCATTCATCTCAACTAGGTCGCAATGTCACACAGATCATCTAAATACTGAAGTACATGGGCACAGGTTTTGTGTGACTTTGGCCATCATCATATATTGTATTGTCCTCAATCCCGACATGAAATTAGTGAAGTTGGATCCCGAGCAAAATCATGTCTTGTTGCTCGATATTGATTCAATTTGCAAATTTGCTTGGATTCAAATTGAATCGATATCCCTAAAAAATGACCGGCAGAAGCGAGGACAAAGTTACCCTTTCGATGAAAGAGAAAATCATAAGACAAGGTTATCCATATTATAACTAGATTATAAAAGTATGCACTCATTCTACAAAACACTAACATTTCTTGCCTGAAAGAGAGACTTTTGTGTACCGTATGAATCCTTAGGCCAAAGAAGAGATTCTGTAAGATGGTAGCATAAAAAGGGATGGTGGACCCATTGATAAAGTTGATACAGTAGATTTATTTATTTTATGAATTAATTGATATTTTGATGATAATTCTACCCACGTAAAATTTATGTGATAACCCATCTGTCAAGTTGATGCAAGCTATAAATGTTAGATTCACATTCTGAGAAATTTTACATCGATTAAATTTTAATAATTTAAATGAAAAAACTCTTCCAAGGAAATATATAGTTAGTAAAAATTGTGATGAGATCGTGATTTCTTAAGGTATAGTTCTGTGCTATATCCTTTCATCGTCAATTGGCGACAAAAGGTGATACTAGCATGAAAAGAAAAGAGAAAATTCAAAAGTCCTTTCTGACTTCTTCACAACGATGCCACATTCCTTCCTCGATTTTATAACTACAAGTTCACACTTTAACTCTTTTTTTCTTTATTGGAAAGATAGTAGTAATTCATTTGCGCTCGAGTCCTTATCAAGTCGAAGGAGTAGATTTGGTGTAAGCCCATTGAAGAAAAGGCCTTCTGAGTAATCGGACTTTATTCTCCTCTCAAGCCCTTTAAGATATTTTATGTTCTCAAGCTATAATTTTGAATATCATATTGCATCTCGCATCAATCCTAGTTTTACTTTGTAAATCGCCTCTTTTCAACCTAAGATGCTTCCATCCGGACCAAAAAAAAAAGAAAAAAAGCTATAACTCCCCGAATCTCTCTCTGTCCTTGCATTTCGCATCATCCCACAATTTATGCCCTAATTGCGACCCCTAACTTTACATTGACGTGCCATCAATCAAAAATAGCACCACGAGCTATGCCTCCTTCTTCACATGAACACAGGCGCGCAAAGGGCGGATTTTATGCTCCAACATGATCATCTTTGCCACATCGATGTGCCACTATTAATGACCACGCAATCAGTAGAGGTGGCAAAATGGATCCATGACCCATTTTTAGACTCATATTTTTCACTTATGGGTCGTATATGGGTCATGAAGAAGTAAAGGCCTAGCTAAAATGGGTCAAAGTGTTTTAACTTCAACTCTATATGGGTTGAAAATGGGTCACACGTCGTGACCCATTTGTGACCCATTTTCAAAACCTAAAAAGTAAAGACTTCAACCACGCTCGACAGACACAGCCGTGCTTCGCTTCGTCGGTGCCTCCTCGCTCACCTCCGCCGCTAGCCTCCGCCACTCGGCGCCGCGCTCGCCTCCTCCACTCGCCTCCGCCACTCGCCACCGCGAGCTCGCCGCCTTGGCCGAGCTCGGGCGAGCTCGGATCGGTGAGCCGCGAGCTCGCCGGCTGCGACGGAGCTCGGGCTTGCTTGGATCGAGCAAGCCGCAAGCTCGCCGGCCATGGCCGAGCTCGGGCGAGCTTGGATTTGGCGAGCCGTGAGCTCGCCGGCCACGACGGAGCTCGGGCTCGCCCTGGATCGGCCGAGCCCGAGCTCACCAACCGCGACGAAGCTCGGCGGCTCGGGCTCGCCGGACGAGCAGAGCCTTGATCTCGCCGGTTGCGGCTTGGCCTCTGGCCACCGTCGACGGAGTAACGATGGAGAAGAAGGAGGAGGAAAAAGAAAGAAAAGAGAAAAGAAGAAAAGAAGAAAAGAAAATAAATAATAATAATAATTTCAAAAAAATTTAAAATAATAAAAAAGTTGATTTTTCTAAATGATATTTGATAGATAGATATCCATACCGAAAAGTACTTTTACACGAAGCTCGATGCTATTTAGATTGATAAATAGAAATTCAAAACATCATAACGTAATTTTTAACTTGGTAAACTAAAATCAATGAATCAACCAAAATTAAAAACAATTACAATTAAGAAGTTATGCATTCTTGCATTCAAGAATATTTGTTTTAATAAATATTATTTTCATGTCAATTATTAGCTTATCAAACTTTTTCTTATTAAGAGTTTTTCAAAAGTATTTTAATTTAAAGGTTTTTCACATTTTTTATTTTATTTACTTTTTAAATTTGGTGTGAAGTTTTTATTTAAGTAACTAAATTGAGTTAACTATAAATGTGTTTCGATAATATGGGTCGAGATATGGGTCGGGTATGGGTCGGGTCGGGTATGGATTTATGATTTCTGGCTGCAAACATAGGCCAAAACGGGTTAAATAGGTCAAATATGGGTCGATCCATTTTCAACCCGACCCATACCTGATCCGTCCCACTCATTTGCCACCTCTAGCAACCAGCTATGCATCCCCCTTCACCTACTCTCTCTCTCTCCCCTAACTTTACATTGATGTGCCATCAATCAAAAATAGCACCATGAGCTATGCCTCCTTCTTCACATGAACACAGGCGCGCAAAGGGCGGATTTTATGCTCCAACATGACCATCTTTGCCACATCGATGTGCCACTATTAATGACTACGCAACTAGCCGTGCATCCCCCCTTCACCTACTCTCTCTCTCTCTCTCTCTCTCTCTCTCCCCTAATTTTACATTGATGTGCCATCAATCAAAAATAACACCACGAGCTATGCCTCCTTCTTCACATGAACACAGGCACGCAAAAGGCGGATTTTATGCTCCAACATGACCATCTTTGTCACATTGATGTGCCACTATTAATGACCACGCAACCAGCCGTGCATCCCCCTCCACCCACTCTCTCTCTCATATCCATACATATAAAAAGTGGTAGGACCAGGAACTAGAACAAACCAACACTAGAAATTGGTTCGGTTGGGTTCCAAGTTCAAAATTTCTTGAACCAGTACTAGGCCAACTGGTTCCCAAATAGGAGCCAAACCAAACCAGATTAGGAACTAGAGAACCGAAGAAATATAGCTACAATGTCTTATGCTTGGTGCTGCATGATTTGTGCTATATGAGAAATTTTGTTTTAATTTATTTCCTGCCTGATTTGTGATGAATTAACTATCTATAGGCATTTTTGGCATGTTGTCTTATTTTTTCTTCTCTCTTTAATCCTGATCAGAACATTATCTTCGATTTTGACTAATCTTAGTGGTTATTTAAGGAGCAATGTCGGCACTAGTTCTGTCATCTATTAGCTCTAGCTTGAAGCTAGTCCATGACATTCATTTTTTTATACCTTCTGCAGCCTTTGAAGCCCCTGCACAAACACCGGAAAAGAACCGGCCAGTTGCTAGCTAAACCTTGGAAAAAACCTTGAAATCTCGATTTACAAGATAAGTTGCAAAAACTAAGCACTATTCTCAACAAGGTGAGTTCCAGGTGAAACCTAGATTGACCCCGGAATTGTTCACCCTACATATAGAGATTAAGATACTCAAATTGGCTGTTATTGTTTTGTTTCCTCCCACCAAATTCAAGCATTATAATTATTTTCCAGATAAAAGAAAATTTTTATGACAATAATATCTATAGAGGATGTAGAATTTAAAGGCTAAAAATGTAGTTTACCTGCAATTTTTTTCTTAAACGAGTTGAAGTATACATAATAGTATTCATTTTCTCACTCTCTATTTTCTATATTTCCGTGAAAGAAAATAGGAAAAGCCTCTCTTCTCGTTTCTTTTTCTTTCTTCCCTTTTCACTTAAAAATTTTCTTTCTCTTAAAAAAAAAAAACTCAAATTCTCTTAGAAGTTCTTCCAAACGTAGGTTGAGAAGCTTACATATGAGATATGACAAATTCCATGGCACTATCAGGGCAACTTTTTGCTTGAGACAATCGAGCTCGGTAAAGAAGATTATTCGTTCAAAAATTGTTCACGGCCACAATCGACCGAGACAACATCGACTAACAAAACGGACTCGGGATTTCCAAAGCACGCGGAGTCCTTGTACTTGATTGACCTGAACCACAAGGGCAAGGATTGAAGCGCTAGTATGTACATATACTTTTGTCAAAAGAAAGATTCTAAAGCTTTCAAATCTAGCAAAATCCAAATAACCTTAGAACAAAGCAAATGTCAAAATGCAAATAACAAGGCATAATCTGCAACTAGAAGCACACTATCATCCCTTAAGAATAGATCTGCTATCATAAACATTCAACATTCGATCATCATATTCAGTGATGAATATGCATCGAGATCTCTCACTCCATTTGCAATGGTTTGTAATGCGTGTATTGGTTCGATGTCATCAATACCATCATCATGTAGAGATATCAATATCAATATGTTAAAAGAATACATGTCAAATATCTATAAGGAACTCCTAGATTTAATATCAAAATCTAGTTCGATAGGCTTTCAACTTCAGAAACCAAAATTGAGAGCCTATAGGAGAGCAAAGCATGTACATAGATTGCATGAAAGAAAATTGACTTAAAGTAAAGGCAGTAAATCTTTAAATCTCACGCTTGTGGTGTTCAAGGGTGCCCCTGTTAGAGAAAACTCATTTATTGTTTTGAAGTTGACAAAACCTTTCCAAAGTCTATTTCTGAAGATCTGAAGACTTTATCGTCAAAGTCTGAAGACTGACAGATCACCAAATGTTTATCTCAAAGTCTATCATCACTAGCAGTTTTAGACTGAAGTATGAAGATTTATCCAAACGCATGATTATTATCCAAATGAAGATTATCTTCAAAGTTTGGTTTCGTATGGTTATTAGAAGATCTTATAGCTGGAATTCACACATACTTGATTGATTATTCTTATTGGAAACTACTCCGATATGAAGATCTTTGAAAGGTAAGCTAAACTTGGAAGGTTTTACTTATGAAAACTCGAGATCCTGATTTGTATGAGTGAGCAGGATTGACAAGCTTTCAACACAAATTATCTAACGACTCTGATTTTGTCCAATGGGTAAATTGGAAGAATTCCTTTGAAAAGTGCCAATGGTCGAGAAGGCATAAAGGGGTATTTAAGGATTGATTCTTCGGTTGTTCAATACGGTGCTTGAGAGAGAATTCCAAAATCTAAAGCTTATCTAATCTCTTGCTTTTTCATTCATCGAACAAAATATTGTATACAAAAGAGAGAAACTCTTAGTGTGACTGTGTGAGAGTTGGATAAGACTCATCATCGTGATAGTCAAGATCACGAGCTGTAACAACTCTTTTGATACTTAGTAAAATCCAGCCAATAAAATCGGCGAGAAAGTGGACGTAGGCAGCTTGGGTCTAAGTCAAACCACTATAAACTCTGTGTTCACTTTCTCTTATCCCTGAACTCTTTACTTTTATTTACTGGTTGTCTATTTACTTAAAGTTGAAATATTGCTTATGTTTAACATCTTCTAAAATCAAACACTTTCATTAAGTCCTGTGAAAATTTTTATTTACACCTATTCATCCCCCTCTAGGTGTATTCACTAACCTCTTTCAGCTCCTTCCTCTTCCTGAGGACTTATTCTATAGTCCATGAGCTGTTGGTCTCTTCCAATTCCCATTCTTGAAATCAAAGAGCCCAATTAAGAATCTCGATCTCCATAACATTTCTCTAGCATTTGACCTCAATGGTCTACCACTTTTTCAAGATCACCAAGAGAGAGTGAAAAGATCGTCTAAAGAAAATCTAAATCCGTACCCGTTAATATATTCAGTCGGACTCACTTTTTTTTTAGAAAATTTAAACCCACGAGTTAAAAATTAATTAAGATATATTAACCGTTTTAAACTAGGGATTCTTCGATGCAGGATCTTTCTCTAAATCTCAACGGGCACGGCTCAGTACCAAATTCAAAGCCACAATAGAGCCAAATGGCATAGGCTAATAAATGCGAACGAACCAGCGGCGTTGATACGTGCCGATCCAAATCTCGAAGGACGCTCCCTTCCAAAAGGGCGACGACGAGCTGGCGCAGATCTCGTCGCTTATGCAGACATCTCAGATCCACACGTAATGAACACGTTCTACATATATCATGGCCAATGTGGGGGACACGTGCTCTCTTCTCTCTCCTTTCATTTTCAGCACATGAGGACGAACCTATGCCGACCCACAGTAAAGACCCAAGACGAGACAGCGTGCTGAAAAGCCGTAGGCCTTATCATCATTCGATTCGAAACGATCGCTCTGGCTGGCCATGTGAGAACTCGTCGCCAATAGGTACGGACCGATATTTCGCAGCTGATTGTTGAACTCACCTAGCCCTCCAGATCGTCTTGTCGTGCCCTCTATCCTCTCTCTCTCTCTCTCTCTCTCTACTCGAGCATAAGCTCATGTCGAGAGGGGACGATCCACTACAGCAATCAAAAGGTTTAGCTTTGCAAATATGAAGATGAACCTTAATTACAAAGGGCCTTGTTAAAAATACTTGAAATATTATATTTTCCTGGCATAGGTTATGCATCTACAACTATATTGGAAATCATTATATTTCATTATTATATCTCCAAGACACTTTTTAACAAACTCCAATTATTTTTATCATTCACTAAATCATGTGCAGGTTGAGTCGGCATGCAATTGGTGAATACAAAACAAGTAATGCGATATCATGTGAGCGATGGGGGTATAATTCAAAATAATGATTATGTATCAAGCGAATAATATCATTATTTTTCTATCAATCCCCTAATCTTAGGATGACTTATGTTAGATAACGAAGGAAGCAAAACTCAATTCGATTACGAAGCTAGCTTGAAATATCACTACGGCTGCAACGCCAACAAAGTCCTAAGTTTTAAGTAAACATGTGCAATACACCTAACATACCCTTGCTACCAATAAATAAGACCTTAAACTTTACGTGTCTTAATTTTTTATCTGATCAGTGACCATACAAGGTCCGAGTTTTGTGTATATCCATCTGTGACTAGGAAATAATTATTTAGTATATGAGTAATTATAGTATAAACTTTATAAAATAAAGTAAAACTTTCTTTACATCGGAGGCGTGGTCCATGATTTTTTTGTAAAATTATATATATAGGGATAAAGTATGCCAAGAAAATTATGGTTGTTCGAAGATTGTCAAATTTAAAGGATAACCATCCAATTTGGAAAATACTTGGCTTGAGATCGAAATTTCTCAGCACGTCATTTTCTTTTTTTTTGGTAGAAAGCATGTCATTTTCAGTGTGTCCAACTTGCATAGAACCTCCCCAGTCCTCCAAAAACCAAAAAGTAATTATAAATAAAGAAAAAGACGATTTAAATTGGATAAGCTTTAAACAATTAGATTATGTGGAATGAAATGGACACCCCAAATGTGTCGCTTTCAGTCAAAATAATCGTTTAGTATTCCAGAATGACCGCAGTCAAATCAAATTTCAAATGATATTGAATATATTATATTATTTTGATACATACATATATATATATATATATATATATATATAGAGTGCATTACGCTTGTCGTATTATTAATTATTAAAATGTGGATCTTTTTCCGATATTTCCTTATCTTGCTTATGTATGATATTTCTTTCTTTTTAAATAATTCCCACTTTTGTTCTTGCACCCATCAATTTCGAGCGGGGTTCTATTGAATGTGAATTAATTATGGCGGAATTAATTAATCAACCTTTTTCATTTCCTCTTCCATTAATTGAAGGTGTACTGGGTAATCAACATTTCCTTCCTTAAGGACCAAGTGGCCAATTTGGTGAATTAAATAGCTTTAGAAAGACATAGGATGCACATAAATAATTGGCAATTTTTCTAGAACTGTCGAGGCAAAGCCGTGCCTATTTGTCCAAGTCACCAATGATAGTGTCCGCAGAACACACCCGGTGGCCACATCGGAGATGTCGACTGATCCTCTATAGGAGGAAAAGGACGAATATGTTCACGTCAAAGGATATTTAATGGGTAGCATTGGATCGCAAGAGATTGATTCTGTCTTAGAAAAAGAAGGAATAGAAAAAAATAAAACAGAAGGAGGACAAATTAAAAATAATAATGATTTGCATGGTGATTAGTCAAATTACTTTTTGGTAGAGAAAAAGAAGGATGGCTTTTGCACGTGATTCCATTAATCTTTAGCTTCCATCCACATCAAAGGCCCTTAGGTCATGGGATTCAGACTGATGATGATTTCACATCAAGTGAGCCAGGTGTCCCGTCTTCTTTTAGGTCTTTTCTTGTAACTGCATCCACAAAAAATTAATTAAATTCATATTTTGCTAAATGGGTGTTGAGATATTTTTTCAAAATTTGCTAAAACAATTTTTTCAGTCTTGACATTTTAAATTTTTTTTTTCCGCATCGTGGGCAATTAATGTTTGGAAGTTGACCTATTAGATACCACAATGTTGAATCATGTTGTTTTCACCGATTGAGTAACATAGAATAAGCGTTTTGACTAGAACATTAAACACTTAAAAATGCTCTTCATTCATAAAAGATGCGAATCAACCTCTTCAGATAATTCAGGCTATATTCATAAGGCGAGAACATATGAAATATGAGTCGAAATTCGAGAGTCGCTATTAAAATAGTTTTTCTAGGAATGGGGATCGAAATAACGGATGGAAACATGCCGGGTCAATTAATTTTCAGTTAAATTAAATTTGCGATAAGCAAATCCAATTTCTTATTTTCGATTTGGCTTTAAAGACAAGCCAGCCGCCTAATCACAACTGTGGAAACACATTTCTTTCATTATCGCAATCGATAATAAACAAAATAATTCCAAAAACATTTACAGCGCTTGGAAGCACCTCGACCCCCCTGGAATGAATTAGACGCCAGCTGACGTGGCCGTCACGGGTGTCCGTCCGGGGCGGGTCCCGCAAAGGAGGGGGCGGTGCTAGAGTACGCCCGTTCCCACGGACGACACCCGATCTCCACCGCCGGGGAGCTTCGCGCCGAGCAAAGGAAGCGCGCGGATCGGACGATCCTCGTTCAATTTCGTCGGATCCGGGGATCGCATCACCGTCCGTACACTACCTCGCTCTTCCTCCTTATTTTGTCGTCCTACGTCCTTCTCCGTCTCTGTCTCTCTCTTCCTGTCGCCCACTGTTTCCTCCGCACAGCACGCCTTCTCTCTCTCTCTCTCTCTCTCTCTCTCTCTAGCGGCCATTTTCTCTCACTCCAGAGCTTTCTGTCTCCTTCTCGACAAGGCATTGCCTCCCCCCCTCTGTCTGCAAAACCGGAATTGAAATCACGCTTCGGTGTTCATTGCAGCAGCTTGGCGTGTCTCCTCGTTCGGTTCGGTTCGCTTGAGAGTTCGAGCTTCCTGCATACCGACGTTTTCAATCTCTCTCTTCGTGCCCGCGATTTTGAAGCAAGGGAAATATCCGTTTTTGGCCCGCGTAATGCTTCTTCGTGCATGCGCCTTGCGCCGGAGCTATCTGGTATGGCGTTCGCGCGGTTCGCTCGTCTTCCGTTTTCGTTCTGCCGGACTTTTGACTTTCGTTTCGTGTTTCGTTGGCGACGAATTTGGAAATGGCGCGGTGTAACGTCGAACTCTGTTTCTGAATCCTGCTATTCTTTGGCGATAATTTGACTTGGGTTTTTTTCCGGATGCCGCTCGGTGTTTAGTAACCATTGGAAAAATGGATCTTGATTGTGATGTTTGAGCTGGAGATAATTCGAATTTGCGTCTTTCTGGATGCAGAATTCGGCATCCTGAGGTTCGAGAGAAGCTTGGGAGATGGACAGTTCGGAGACATAGATTGCACGAGGCGTTCTTGATTCGTTGTGTTGTAAACTTGTAGCTCGGTGTATTACCGAAAGAAGGGTGTTCGGTTGTCTAGTTGAGATCTTGGTACAATGGATGCCGCGTTCAGCACCATTGTATCGAGGCTGCAGACGTTGTCCACCTCGGATCATACGTCCGTGGTGTCCTTGAACCTGTTCGTGGCGCTCCTCCTTGCTTGCATCGTGATCGGTCATCTCCTGGAAGAGAACCGGTGGATGAATGAGTCCATTACTTCTCTGATGATCGTGAGTCCTCCGTCTCTTGCTCTGTTTCTTCCTGCAAAGTTGAGCTTGGATGTGGTACTAGTGGATTTGTTGTAGCCCAATTATATTCTTTGCTCGCCAAGATTCGAGTTTAAGGTCGTATCTTGAAAAAATTGAGCTTCCGGCTTGCACCTTGGGTGTTGGCGTTACTTGTACATGTGCAAACATTTCTTTTGGTCTTGTGCCAGAGGCTGAGGGCTTTTGGTTTAATTACTTTCGAATTTTTTTGCAGGGATTATGTACCGGTATCGTTATTTTACTGACCACGGGAATGAAAAGCTCCCATCTCTTAGTGTTTAGTGAAGATCTCTTCTTCATATATCTTCTGCCACCTATCATATTCAATGCGGGGTAAGTTAATTTCCAATTGGAGCGGTGAAGAACTTTTCTCAGATCATCTTACACCGTAGCATTTAGGCATCATTCTTTTTACGTGGTAACTTCCAGCCATCATTTGTTGCTACATGTTTGTTTTTTCGAATTTGTCTTAAGATACAAGGAACTCCGCTGACTGAGATTGGGTTGGATTTTTCCATAATTGTATAGAGTTCCTCGAACTGTAAACACGCTTCGAAAGAATTCTGACATGGGCTTTATAAACTGTGAGGGATAGACTATATAGATGGACAGAAGACTGATCATCAAAGATTTGAATAATTTGGTAGTTAGCAAAATGTCCATGTATATTAATCTGTTATACTTTACAAAATATACAGTTGACAGACAAGTTGTATAATTTAATTTACTGTCTCATCTTTGAACTTTACAGGAAGGTTGCCTATATCTTCTAGGGTTGAAAGTGTTCTGACTATTTTCTATGGGATTTATCTCCTTTCTATTTTCTAATCTCTGTTGAGTGAATAAATAATTTCTTATGGGCTTCTGATATGGGGTTTTAATAAGTTATTTTATTGGTGCTAATCATCCTTTTCAGGTTTCAGGTGAAAAAGAAGCAATTCTTTAGAAACTTTATGACCATCATGCTATTTGGCGCTATCGGTACCTTAGTTTCGTGCACTATTATTTCACTAGGTAAGTCAAAAGGATTTTACTTTATTTTTTTGGCTCGCCATGTCAAAGGGTGATTGTGTATATTGCTTCTTATATTCTTCAATGCCTTGAAGATCTATTCCACTGATTTTTTTTCCCCAAAAGAGAATCCAAGCAGCATTTTGAACTGTTTCCAGGGTTGGGAGAGTGGCAAGTTACTGTATGGGCAGTGGCCCTGGAACTTTAATTTAGGCTAGTAGAAGACAAGATTGTGGTTATAAATCATATTTGCATCTGATAGTTGATTGCAACTGCTTTTTTGTCAGGTGCTATAGAGATTTTTAAGAAGATTGACGTCAATTCATTCGACATTGGGGATTACTTAGGTACAACTTTGGTTCTCCTTTCATTTTTATGAGACAGTATGATTTTTTTCTCTCTTGTTTCTATTTCTATCGGTAAAATATATTACAAAAGATATGCTTCTGACCATGTCGTCTGTATTTCCAATTCAAGCCATTGGTGCCATATTTGCTGCAACGGATTCTGTTTGCACCTTGCAGGTACTTTATTATTTACATTTGAAGTTGCTGTTTTAAACAATCACGTTGGACGTGTAATCACCACCTTCTATATATGGTGTGCAGGTGCTTAATCAGGACGAGACACCCTTGCTTTACAGCTTGGTGTTTGGAGAAGGTGTTGTGAATGATGCAACATCAGTGGTGCTTTTCAATGCAATACAGAGCTTTGATCTTAATCATATCGATCCCAGAATTGCTTTGCAGTTCATCGGCAATTTCTTCTATTTATTCTTCGCAAGCACTATGTTAGGAGTGTTGGTAAGTCCACCGACTCCCCCCAAAATGGGCACACGCATTGACATGCGTATGCAGACAGACACCAACAAATCCTCAGTCACTAGTTTCTTTATATAGTTATTGCCTCAGCAATCATTTTATGGAGTATTTTCTGTTCTTGCAGACTGGATTGCTTAGCGCTTACATTATTAAAAAGCTCTATTTTGGCAGGTACTTCTCAGAAACTGAATTTGCAGGTCGCCTTAATTATATCTTTTGGTTATTGTATACTTTGTCTGGTAATAGTCAATAGCCTATCTAATTAAGGCGAAAAGCTTTTGTTGAGCTAGGCTGATGTTTGGTTATCCCTGGCTAACAACACTGTAGTGGCTGATCTTCTGTGAAAGTGTGAGAATT
Source organism: Eucalyptus tenuipes (assembly GCA_014182365.1). Taxonomy (NCBI): domain Eukaryota; kingdom Viridiplantae; phylum Streptophyta; class Magnoliopsida; order Myrtales; family Myrtaceae; genus Eucalyptus; species Eucalyptus tenuipes. Next base: position 19,832,916 of record CM024538.1, on the reverse strand, counting down.
TTCATACTATGCGGAGTGCCTTGCACCTCAGATAGCTATTTCCATTCTAGGAAGTGTTTGCATGATTTTGTTGTGATCGAATATAGTTAAAAGAATGCCTTTCAAGGTTTTGCCCAATTTTTAAATTTTTATCGGCCCAGATTCAATCGCCACGATCACATGGTAGATGTTATTTATCTGGAGATATTGGGTTTACACATACTATACAGGTGTTACATTGGAACATGTTCTAAGTTCTTAGTTTATTTCTTTCCTGTAATATAATGAGTTTCTGAATTGAACATTTCAATTCTATTCTGGAAGCTCAGGCACTCTACAGATCGTGAAGTTGCTCTTATGATGCTCATGGCATACCTGTCCTACATGATGGCTGAAGTAAGCTTACTCAGAGCTTTATGGTCAGCTTTTAATAGCTCCTCCCTTTACAATTATCAAAATTCATGGCGGTCTTTTGAAATATTTCTCTTTAACGTGCTAATATATCCATAATGCAGCTGTTCTACTTAAGTGGCATTCTCACTGTCTTTTTCTGTGGGATAGTGATGTCCCATTACACTTGGCACAATGTGACCGAAAGTTCACGAGTCACTACAAAGTAAGCTTTTCTGATATTAAACCTTAAATTTTCATTTCCCTAGCCTGTGCGCATGCATTGTAAATTATTTACGCAATGCTTTTCTCTCTCTCTCATCGTCAGGCATGCTTTTGCGACCCTGTCATTTGTTGCTGAGACTTTCATCTTCCTTTATGTTGGAATGGATGCTTTGGACATCGAAAAGTGGAGATTTGTGAGCAATAGGCACGTCCTAGTTTCCCTCTTGACTTTTTGTTTTCATTCTATTGAAACTTACTATCACTTCTGCTAGAGATAGCTACCTTTGGTCTGTCGGAATTGCTTAGTGTGACTGACTAAAATGTACATACAACTGTCTTTTTACTTTTGCAGTCCTGGGACATCAGTTGCCGTGAGTTCAGTATTGCTGGCATTGGTTCTAGCTGGAAGGGCAGCATTTGTTTTCCCCCTATCCCTTCTGTCCAACCTAGCCAAGAAAAATCCCAACGATAGAATCAGCTTCAGACAGCAAGTATGTTCTGTGTGAGATGCAAATTATGTTCTCTTGAGTAATCTATTTAACAACTAACAACCATTAGCCTTTAGGTGATTATATGGTGGGCTGGACTCATGAGAGGCGCTGTATCTATGGCCCTAGCTTATAATAAGGTGAATGCAGCTTTTCTGTGGGCGTGCCCATGCATGTGCGTGCATGGGTGCGTGCTTGTCTGTATGTGAGAGAAAGGGAAGGAGCAATTTTATTTGACACGGGTTTATTTATTTGCAGTTCACTAGTTCTGGCCATACTCATCTGAGGGATAATGCCATCATGATCACAAGCACTATAACTGTTGTCCTCTTCAGCACTGTGGTAAAGATGACTTGCTCTTTTTCTCTTTCTGTTCTGCTGTATAGAGTTGCAACATGGGTTCTGCAGTTACATACACTTTCCTTCTTTCCTTCACAATCTAGATACTCTCTGATGTTTCAATGGTCTCATGCGACTGTATTTTCTCAGGTGTTTGGTTTAATGACCCAACCTTTGATAAGGTTATTGCTACCGCCCCCCAAACACACAAGCATGGTAGTCTCCGATCCAAATACTCCCAAGTCCTTTACTTTTCCACTTCTCAGAGGCGGGCAGGATTCCGAAGGTGATCTTATGGTCCCCGACATCGGCCGCCCAGGTAGCCTCAGGGCGCTCTGGACCACACCAGCACATACTGTTCATTACTACTGGCGCAAATTCGACAATGCCTTCATGCGCCCGGTCTTTGGTGGCCGTGGTTTTGTCCCATTTGTTCCCGGCTCACCCACAGAAAGGAGCGTCCATCAGTGGGAAGGCTAGGCTGCAGCGTGTAGAGTATTAATTAAGTAATGCAGCTGTTGTTGAGAACCTAAATGCAATTCTGCACAAGCCCTTTTCACGGTTTCTTTCTCGACGAGACAGAAGCGTCGTACCATATCCCAATGATCGATGAATAGTGTACCATAGGTGTGAAATAAAATGAGGTGCGAAGAGGCCTTGCGCGATGGCACGTCTAATGTCTTCTTCGCATCAAATTCCGGTAATTGTAGTGTTTCGCCAGCCTTGTATCATATCGAGCAAGTGATGTTTCAATTTAGAAGACCAGGTGCCTCAATTAGTGTATCAACATGTGCAGTTTGTGCTTTCATCAAACATTTCGCTGGAATGATTCGTGTCTACCAACGCATCGAGTACTCACCAAGTCGACGGTCCAAGAGCAATTTTTGCTAAAAAAAAAACAAGTCTTGCAAAAATCACTTCACTAGTATCTACATGCTTATAATCATATAGAAGAATGACAACGACAGCCAGATATCCAGTCTACAGCGGAAGAAGAATTTATACACGATGGAGAATGATTATCGACTCGACCCTGAACCATTCACAACCTACAACAACGAGGCGTGTGAACGACTTTCACAACATAATGCAGAGACTAATCCCACACAAAAATGGATGCCATTTTACACGTTACATAGCACGCGTTCTGCCATCAGGGCGATATTTACTCTTTATCTACAATTTTCACGATACAACTGCTCATGATTTGAAGCGACTTGATCACTCCCAGTCTCCATCGAAGAAACCTGCGTCCTTCATTTCGGAGTAGTACACATTCTCCAATTGCAAGTCCTCCTCCTATCATCATAATCGAAAATCAGTGTTACGACAATCTAAACTTAGTCGCTTTGTGCTCACGTGAAATCAAACTAAATAAAATGCTTTTAAAAGAAAGTAATACCACAATAAGAAAACTTGGGCATAAGGATGATGGGCTAACCTGGAAGAAGTCAGCTAGGAATGTGAAGTACAAAAGGGGAAGGTAGAAGGCATGATAGCAGACGATTGTGGCACCGTACAACCTGTAAGATTAAGTGCTCTAAACATCAGGAAAATAGATTGCTAAACAAAAAGTTCATCTGAAGCAGAAAAAAGAAGAAAGAAACAAATGAAAATTTGAATTACCACAATCCAAAGCCAGCTCCATTTCCAGTTAGGCCGCATGCAAATAGAGCTAGCGCATTCATGATGAGCATGATGATTACATACCTGTAAAACGCAGGTCTAGCTGCAGAGAAATAATAGACATACCCAGCTGGTCATATTATACCGACGTTAGATTGTCAGGAGATTCATCATAAACATAGACATAGACATACCAGGTAGCCTTTCTCTCCACCTGGAATGATACATGAACAATATAGAACCATAAACTGCTGTAAGCACCAGTCGGTGGACTACCCACAAGCCCCATTTAACCCTATGAGGATTATCAATGTCGTCGATAAACAAAGGGATTCCAAATGCAAAAAGATAAATTGCCTGAAATAGAAAACATGAGGAACCAAATATCAATCTCCAGAGCCATAATATTGCCCATTAATAAAGAGAAGGAAGATCTTATGAAGATCATTAAAAAAAAAAAAAAGAAACAAATGACAACAGGTCATATCATAACCTTCAGGTCTCATAGGGCTTGAAAGATGATTGTTTCCCATTGTATAAATATATTTGAAAAGTGCACACCCGTCTCTTGTGCCACTCATTGCAAATAAATTTGTTCCATCAGAAGACACAATGCATGATCCACAAAAGGAAAGATGATACTGTGCTTTAACCTGCTTCTTCAGTCAGAAGGATGAACGTGGAGAAAATTCATATATTGCAAAAGGCAGAATATTACCTTGAGAAGAAGATCCAAACCAACAATGAGCCCCGAGACAACAAATGTACGAGTAAGTGCATGCAACCCGCTTGCTGAGTTCCCTTGAAGCAAGAAGGCCACCAAGCTTACTTCAAGAAAAAGCATTCCAGACGTTGTAAACAAAGACAAGATGTTCCAGGCCACTTCTTTCCCAGCAGTGCATTCCCATGCCTTTATAAACAAAAGAGCCGTTCAAGCATTTGTAGAACCAAGAAAGGTCCTTCAAAGTACAGATCTATGTTACTTAAAACTCAGATATTTTTGTCGAGTGCAGATTTGTATCATGGCTTGACTCTTCTAGAAATAGAATGTACAATACAAGGACCAGAGATGTATATAAACATTTTGAACACTAGAACTTGGTCATAAGAAAACAGGAAATTAACAGGATATTCAAATGTTGTCCTTCAAATGGTCTCACTATCTTTCTTCAATTTTTTCGGCTATTGAGATTTGAATTAACCGTCGCTCTGCAATAAGACACATACGTGCAACTATTGAGTTTGAGATTAAGTGAACCGACACCCGCAACCAGTCCAGTTTCATGTCTTGTAGACATAAGGTGTATATCACCTCCATACAACTGATCAGCATGGTCGCAGATAAGCAATCACAGAACTACTCAGATGAAAGAGAACTTATTTGGTTTGTTTTCATTTTCATATTCTCTTCATTTCTAATTCACGAAACCAGATTTTTTTTCCTTGTTTGAAACTCAAAAGAGGTGTAAAAACTATGAAAGCGTGTTTGGTTGGCATATTTTCATTTTTTTTCTCTTTCTTGTTTTATATTTTTAGATGGTTCAAGACTATTATCTTCACTGTTCCTTAGTCCTTAGCCACCTTATCGAAAAATTTCATTACTTATCCAGAATTTTGAACCAATAAGGTTGTTGTTAATGTCCTTAAGTGTCAACACATTACTTCAACAACTTCCAGTTGGTGTGAATTCCATGACCTTTAGCATACAAATATCAATGCCGGAAATCACTGGTACTTTGGGCCACAACTTCAATGAAGTTTTTGGAAAGTTTCTTAATCCAGTTTTGTTCTCTCTCCATGTTGTAGATAACCAATGGTGAATCAGCTTTGTGGCTGCCATCTGTTTAATATTCCTTGAGTTAGGCTTTCTACTTCCCTTAAAAATTTTGACTTCATAAAATTTGACAAAGACTTGGAGTGCTATGCAGATGATGTGGGACTTAACTAGGGAAGCATTAGGACAGGGGAGTGGAGTTGATATCCATAGGTTGAGAATGGATTGTTGTGTGACTCATGATATATTCAGTCATTTGAAGTTGGTTGGGATATGATTAATGGAACGTCCCCCCTGCATGAAGGTAACTAGAAGTTTTCACAGCAACTGGTGTGGACTTTTGACCAACTGTCATCATTGATAAGCAAATTCCTTATATACTAAATCTCAAACGATGATTAAGGACTATCCTGTATTACGTCTGTATTTCAATTTTCAAAGAATAAAATCAATAGATGTCATCCATAATTGAAATAATCAAAGTCAGAACAATGATACCTAACAAACAATTACAAGTATATGATTGTTCTTCCGCTCCACCTAACCTTCATTTTAACACCATTAGCGATAGCCATCTCAAGTATCTCAGCAATAGGAAATAATTACACGGTGAAGAGTACCGCATGCCAAGAGAGTTGCCGGTGGACTTCTACAGAAACACATTTAGAACTTTGGCTTTATACCCCAAATAACAAAGAATGTGTATCATCGAATAATTCGTATTCACTTCTTAGAAGACGTTGGAAATTTGAATAAAAGGCTATTCTATCTTTACCTACACCAATTCAAATCATCCTATGTTCATCATTCTGATTAGTTCTTCTATCATTTTCCACCGCAACCACTATCCACAGCTCATGCCAAAATTCCAGGAGTCCAAACTTCCCTAACGCTTCTGCACGAGACGCTCAAAACCCCTCTTCGGAAAAGCCACACCAACAAACTGAAGACCCTAACTTGCAAGCAACATCAGCATTTCATCATCTAAACACAATCCAAATGCCGTAAAGATAAGCTCAAAATCTCCGATCAAGCGCAATAACGAGCCGAAACAAATGCACCAACTCGAACAACCCATTCACAAACTCGCTTCAAATCTTAAAACAGCGACGGGCAAATAGCAACCCTCACCTGTAAAGAGCACCACGTCAGGTTGAGCAAGCTGGCGAGCCAGAGGCAGCCGTAATAGGCGATCATGATGGACGACCTCCCGCTCGACAGCTTCGAGAAGCTCTTCCTCGCCTGGGCGGCCAAGTAGAGCGCGAACGCGAGGGCGGACGCGATCAGCAGCACGTTGTGCCAGAACCCGTGGCACTCGAAGAGCCAGCCGTACATGTTCGGGCCGATGACGAAGCTCCCTCCGACGGCGGCGGAATCGTGGCCGCCGCGCCGCGAAATTGCGACGGCGGACTCGACGGCTTCCTCCAGGGACCGCATCTTCCGGAGTCGCGAAATGGGTGCCCGGAAAAACGCTAGCTTTTCGCCGGCGAAGTCGATCGGAAGAGATGGAAATGGGAGTCGACGACGGAGAAAGAGAGAGAGAGAGAGAGAGAGAGGGGAAAAAGAGGGGTCGAGGGGTCTAACAGCAATACGAGAAAATTTGGTGGAAAGTGAAAGGAAGGACAGCTGAGGGGCATAACAGGAACCGGGAGAAATTATTTTTATTTTTTATTTTTTTTTTTTGTTTTCCTGTGATGGACTTGACGAATTTAATAATTCCTTTTAGTAAAATGTTAGAAGACAATTCCATGTTGGAAAGCACAAGCTCAAAATGCTTTCGTGTCAGCTAAGGCGCGGCAATTAAATCCGGATTCTTTTTTTCCCCTGTCCATCCTTTGACCAAATTTCATTTTGATGGATAATAATATGAGCAAGGACATGTTTGGTAACATTTTCGAAAACAATTGATTTTGGTAATGCTTTTAATAACAAATGATTTATTCTTTTTATTTTGGGAGGAAAAAATAAAATCTATTTGGAAAATTTTTTATTTTCGAGAATAAAAATCAAATTTTTTGTTCCGAAAATAGATTTGAAATCGAATCAAAATGTAGAAAAAAATTGTTTCGTGTTTAAGAACAATTTTTAGAATCAATTCTATTTTTTTTCCTCCTCTTTTCCTCTCTTTCCTTTTCTTTTTCTTCTTCTTCCTTTTGGCCAATCATCGGCCTTGGCCATAGTTAGCAACCTCGCCAGAGCCTCGTCAACCCGCGGTGATGCCATGGTTGGGCGAGGTTGACCTCAACTAGATCAAGGGAAGGCGAGGGGCGAGCTTGGGTGAGCTCGCCGAGAATCTTTGCTGCTAGTGATCGGCTACTAAGAAGGAGGAAGAAAAAGAGAAAAAATAATAATAAAATTAAAAAAAAAAAAAAAATTAAAAAAAATCTTATCAAGCGCATTCTTATTTCAGGAATAGAAATTTTGGATAATTATCAAGTGTGTTCTTTTTATCATAAATTATTTTTGGAAATAGAATAAAAAAATTTTTAATAAAAAATTATTTCGGAAACAAAATCAAAATGTATCATAAGAGCTGGTTTATATGACTTCTTAATAATGATTTAAAAACAAGGGCTTCAATTTCTATAATGTAATTATAACACATTGCAAAAGTTTTTAGACAACTTGCATTTTAAAAGATACCAGCATTTCAAATCTTGTGTTGTAGAAAGTAGAGGTATCCAAAAAACCCAACCCGACCCAAACAAGATCCAAACATGACCCAAACACGGAATTAAGTATAGTATATGTTTCAGGTCTTAATATTGTTCAGGTAACGGATATAAAACAAGCAGAATACAAGTTCTGGGTCAGGTAGGGTCCGAACATTGTTCCACCTGAACACAAGTTACTTACGTGAAACCCAAACACGTTACTCATATGCAACGTCACCAAACATTCGTGAAATTGACAGAGAGAGACTGAAACTTAAGAGCCCTTCCGTAAACTCCACTGCCATCAACGGCTGTTCTTCCTCCTTGTTGAATCTCCTTGGCCTCTTTTCATCCCTTGCGTCCATCTGACGATAGGGTTTGCGGATTCGCCCCCAGCAATTTCGACGTTCGGGTTTGCGGATTCACCCCAATCCCCTACCGCCCAGCAATTTCGACGGCCCTCTTTTCAGCTTCCGTTGCTGACATTTGCAGGGGAGAAAAGTTCACATCTTTCTTGAGATGGGTCGTTAGAAAAAGGGACAAACTTGGGTTGATTTTTCCTGGAGCCGGAAAAGGTGGCTCTTGATATCCATCGCCAGTTGCAGAGCATCTGAGTCTTCGAGACCAACCACAAGAAAGTGATGGTATGGTAACCGCTGCATTGCCTTTCTTTTTGTACCCTCTGTTTTTGGTGTTTCCATTTTGACTGCGTGATGAAGAAGAATGTGAAAGGGTTAGTTTTGATTTTCGTTTTTTTGGTCGGTTTTGCTTCTGCAGGTGAGCCCGATTATAAGAATGGGGAAACGTGGCTAAAGCCAATGCTCCAGGCGAGCATCGGACGGATGGAGGAAGCCTAATTATTGCGAATTGAATGGGAATTGAATTACAGAAAAAGCAGGGGGAGAACAAGAAAGAGGGGAGAGAGAGATGTGGTTGGGTTCAGTGAACGGCAGAGAGAGAGAGAGAGGTGGGGTTGAGTTTTTATTTTTTTGGCATGGGGTTGGGTTTGAGTGAATGGCAAAGTAGAGAGAGAGAGAGAGATGGGATGAGGGAGGGGGATTTGGCTGTTAATATGAAAGTTAAATGGCCTTTTACTTCAAAAATTTTTACCATAATTTGTTTTAAAAAAAAAGAAACCCGACCCGACCTGAATTTTTGATTGGTTTCGTATGTCTTTTGGGTTGAGTCGGTTCGGGTCATATAGTACACGACCCTTACGATTCGGGTTAGGTCGGGTCAGGTAAAATCAAAACCCAACCCGACCCGATCCATTGACACCTCTAGTAGAAAGTACATGTCCTACAATGTTTCGTGTCACATCACAAGGCAATTGTAGCAGATTTTAAAATATCGGTGCATAATCATAAAGTTATGAGAAAAAAATACAAAGTACGTTTATTTCTCGAAAAAATGGATGATTTGAAATTTTTTTTTCCAAAAATGTCTCTCTTATCATTTTAGAAAATGAGTCAATTAAAAATATTTTTCATTGCCCACAAAAGTATTTAGACATAAATTGTTTTTGATAATGAAATTTTTTTCGGTGACTAATTATTTCAATCGATATCAGTGATTATTTTTTGAAAAATATTTTTTTAATAATTTATTTCAAGAAATAAATGAAATTCGAAAAACTTTTTACTAGAGGTGAGTACTAGGTTTCATTCAACCTAGGAATCGGATCAAAAGTCCAATTCTCGATTTTAATCAAACCTAAAATCGACCTAGGACAAGTTCAATTCCCATTTCCAAGGTCAAAGGTGTCAGTTCTATTTAGGAACTGATTAAAATAGTATGGACCCAAGTTGAACTGGTTTTAATTATTTTTAAGCCTCTATTAGAAAAAGGAATTTACTTTTGCACCAATCAAATATGAACCATGATTCAGCATGAAGAAATAACAACATAACTACTTAACTCAGAAATGTTGTTCTAGTAAAATGATTCAACTTTTACATCTTTCTATAAGAGTACAGGTTTAAACATAAAATGGGCCAATTCCCAAGTGAATTTGCTAATTGATTATGAATTGGTCGGTGGCACTTCCAAAATCGATTAGTTTAATTTTTGGTTTCAATCATTTAAAATTGAGGGTCATGAGACTAGATTCCAATTCTTAGTTGGGAATTTATTTACCTCAAAATTGATCACCCTACTTTTTGTGTATGTAAGAGAGTAGGAGATTCATTTTCCCTTTTTGTATAGGCAAACATCGAAAATTGCATATTTTGTTTGATCCTAATTTGGGTCATCAACCTATCTAACTTTTTCACTAATTTATTGGAAAGAGTCAGAATTTGCACACTTGATTCAGAGCCGAAAATTGTACGCGTAGGAGGAAAGTCTAATAAATAGTCCAGACCCATCAATATCATTCCTAGGTCAAGCAAAATTTCCCCCAGTTTTTCCAATTTTCCAATTTGTTGAGCTCATATTGTCATCCTATCCTTGAAAATTGGACCGGACCTTTTGTTATATCCAAGAAATGTTTTTTTACAAAAAAAGACGAAAACGAAGACCAAATCAGAAAACGACACCCACGAATCAAAAACGGCGGGCCGTACATGTGGGGGTAGTCGTTGAGAGGATGAGAGTGACGGCCGGCTTCCCTCTCTCTAGCTGGCCGGACCTGACCCACGTTGTTCTCTCCTCCTATAAAAGAGTCGGATTTCCACAGAAGAGCCGAGCCTTTCTCCACGCATTTGCTGCTGTAGATTCTTTCCTCGCTGCGTGTCCTTGTTTCTCAAGAAAGGGGTGCTCTGAGGTAGCTTCTTCCCGTTTTCTCTCACTTAATTTCTACCCTTTGAGATCACCATTATAGTGGTTGATGCTGGGCGTGAGCTGCAGTGTTGGATTGTTCTTCTTTGACAAATTTTTGTTTCTTTTGATGCTTTGATCGGATGTGCTTGTTTTCGTTATGGGTTTTGATCAGTTTGGTCCTCAAAGATCTGGTCTTGATTGAGGAGTGAAGACTTCCCTTTTCTGATAGTTGCAAGTACTGCGATTCCGTTGCTGCGGAAAAAGCTCAGAGTTGGGACAGTATCTCTTTGTTTATGTGTATCACCAGTTGACTAGGTTTTGAGTTCCTCTATCGAAGTGAGAGGAGATGAGTTTGCTCAGATGTAGTTTAATTTGTTCTGATAGAGCAGCTTTTTGGGACATAAGATCTGGAAATTTGCATAATACTGGAACTGGGTCATCAATGGGAGTTCGAAATTTCTTGTGTACTGTCAGTCTGTTGACTTTGCGGCTTCTTTTGAACCCATGTTCCTGCTTTAATTGTTGATTTCATCACAGTTTCTTTATGCTTCGTTTCTTTGTTTTTACGGGTTAATTTTTTACCTTTTCACCATTTCAGAACGACCATTTGTTCCTGTGGTGTTTTTTTCTTTGTTCAAGCTTGCATGATTGCTGAGTCTAGCTTTTTCTGTTTTGTTTCTGTCTAGATCACAAGGAAAGATGGTGAAGGCTGTTGTTGTCCTTAAGAGCAGTGAAGGTGTCTGCGGAACTGTCTACTTCACTCAAGAAGGAGATGGTAATGCAACGCTCTGATTATAGAATCTCGCATGTGTTTTCGTGTTCAAGGTTCAATTAATCTTTTTTGGTCTTGCATTGTTCTTTTAAGGCCCAACCACAGTAACTGGAAGTCTGTCTGGCCTTAAGCCTGGACTTCATGGTTTCCATGTCCATGCTCTCGGAGACACCACAAATGGCTGTATGTCAACAGGTATCTTTTGATTACAGTGGTCTTCTTATTAATGAGAAAGCATATAGACTAGTTCTTCATTTACATAAACCAAATCTTTAGTTTACTGACTTGTTATGATCTTTGAAAATGACATTCACAGGACCACACTTTAATCCTTGTGGCAAAGAGCATGGAGCCCCTGAAGACCAGAACCGTCATGCGGGTGATTTGGGGAATGTGAATGTGGGTGATGATGGTAAGCTTTATACAGTCAACTGAACCTCCTTTACTACTAATATAAAAGTTACGAATGCTGATGTCAAGATGAATGTTGATGGAAATACTTGAAGATGTTGTGACTTTACCCACCTGTTGGAATCTGCATTTTGTCAATCATTACAGTTTTGCATATGATAGAAGCTGTGATTAACTATGCTTTTCCTTGTGATTCAGGCACTGTTAGTTTCACAATCATTGATAACCAGGTTCTCTACTATCCATCTATCCTTAGCAACTAGCATTATGTGTTGAATTACCATGTTTTAGATTTCTTTGAAACCTAAAACAGAATTTAATTTGATGACCCTTTCCTTTATGCAGATTCCTCTCAGTGGACCAAGCTCAATTATTGGAAGGGCTGTCGTTGTTCATGGAGATCCTGATGATCTTGGGAAGGGTAATTTCTCAGAATTTAGGCCGTGTTTAGTTCGTAAAAATCTCCACATTTGCTGTTTTCAGTTTGGTTTTTGCTAATTAGTGGTAAGGCATCAGAGAATGAAAATTGAGAATAACTCCTGTAGTTTGAAAACGGTTTTCTAAACAAAAATAAGAGAGACTGTCTTAAACTAGAGTAAAAAACTGAAGGCAACTTTCTATGCATTTAGTATTTTCATTCCTAATGAAATCGTGCAGGTTTGGAATACCAATGAAGTACAAGCACATAGTTAGCAAGCATCTGAAGAGAATTTCACTTCTGTCAACAAAACATTTTGGAGAAAACAGTAAATGAAAGCTAAAAATGTTCTCTTGTTCCAAATGAAAGCATGCAGGTTTGGAACACCAATAAAATATGAGCATATTGTCACCGTCTAAAGAGAATTGCACTTGCACTATCACAACACGTTTCAGACAACACAGAAAATGAAAGCTGAAAATGTTTTCTCATGCCAAACAAGCCCTCAAGAATCTTAAAATGCTAGCTTCTCCAGCTAAAAGAGTGTTGATTTAGTAGGCATCTTCCCTGGTTTATTCCAGTTCTACTAGGGTATCAGTTGTGTTTTTCATCATGCTATGGATTTCTTCTTGCTGTGGCAAATAGCTTAAGTGACAGGGAAAATGCATATTCAACTTTGCATCTTTTTTCTATTGATTATTTAAACTATTCCCACCTCTCCAGGTGATGCAATTTTTCACGTGAGCCTTCTTTATATTTATAAAAAGTGCAACTTGTTTTTATTTTCCTATACCCAGGTGGGCACGAACTTAGCAAAACAACTGGGAATGCTGGTGGCAGAGTTGCTTGCGGTGAGCATTTTAGCTTTAACTTACTGCAGCGTCGTGTCGTAGAGATCCATATCATATGAAATTTAGTATGCCGCTTTTAGTTGGCCCAAGGTTTAGCCGCTCACTTGTAGGTGGGCAGAGAGGTTGGTACGGTACAGTAGGCATCTGTAGATGAAGTCTGTTTGATCTTTTCGTGAATTATACATATCGACATCATCTTCAACATGTTCATCATATGGTGCACGCACAAGCTCAGACAGCCATGGGATTTTTTTTCCCCTACCACTTCTCATAGTCTGTTCGCTTCTCCCTCTTCATTATGGCAGGGGTTATTGGCCTTCAGGGATGAACTGCATCCTTCGACTACAGTAACTACAGTCGTGCACGCATGTAGTTATGAAGATCTTTGAAAATGTAGAATAAAGGGCAGTCTTGGTATGTCTCCATTTCTGTCTTGAAAGTGGTTTGTAATTGCTTTCAATTGTTGTGCCTCAAAATGTTCACAGGCTTTTCTATAGCGAAATGTCGAACTTTTGTGAGACTATCTCCATGACAACAGATATATTCAAATACGAAGTTGAGATGGCTCACATGCTAGAAAATTACTTTGTCGTGGATTTTTATCAAAGCTCTGCGATCATAAGATGTCTGGAATCGATATCTTATATGGTAATTACGAAATCTTTTCAGCAATAAAAAAAGTTTCTGGGCATTTATTCCCTTTTCCTCTTAAAGAAGTGATTACTGAGGTAAATGAGTTGAGCAGGGGGCTCATCTTGTACTAATGTCGGCAAAAAAAAATAACCAACTCTTGAAATCGATGAGTGGCATGCTCGCTCAGACAAGAATAGAGTTTTGTCAGAGTAGAAGTCATCAGTTAACAGGTTAAGCTTGCCGACAATGAAGAGAATCGAAGTCATGATGAGAGCCCTTGGGGACGAGGCCATAGATAGCAAGTTATCCCAAGTTTTGGCTGTGTTTGACCCGTGAAATCTGATGCAAGGAACGCATTGGGGATGAATCGGTGCATTCCGTCCTACAGTCTCGTTAATACCTCGAGCTCGTTAATACCTCGAGCGATGGCTAGGACAAGGACTCGCACTATGGAAGAATTGGCCCATAGCAGGCGTCACCTATAGTCTCGTTAATACCTTGAGCAATGGCTAGGACAAGGACTTGGACTTGTGCGACGGCATACAATACAAGCTCCATCACGAGGATAGGCTTGTAAGCCATCTTGGTTCGGTTGGGTTTGGATATCGGTGTTAGGTTGAGGGTCATAAATCAAGTAGTTTTCAAGGGGTAGAGATCTGCCTGACCCTTACCTGACTCATTCATCATCATATTGACCCATTTTACCTTATCTTGCTGAATGAGTATTGCATTGATTATGCAAAGGCTTTACGCATGATTGGCATGACAGAACGTATAACAAAGCAGGGAATTTGAAACATTTAGGACATAAAATATTGCACTAGGTAAAAGTTAAACTACCTCCTTTAAAGCTGAGTCATGGGCAATTGTGTCTCTTGTCAATCGGTGGCACGCCCAATACTAATTATCGGCATCTGGGGAATTAACTGTAACACTACCACAAACAGAAGACCGGAGATGGAGACCGACATAATTTTGGTACAATCGTAGAAATTCGAAAGGGGTTGTGAAGTTATGAATAAAGTAGAATACGAGCCAAGAACTAGATAAATGGCCTAAACATAAAGTTGTATGCAGCTTGGCTGATATGAAAAACCGAACTTGTCTAGCGTGTCTAATATACACACAAGTCCATGCCTTAATTAGTAAGGGTGCATAGGGTGCATTCGGTAACATTTGTATTTCGAGTAACATTTTGTTTTAATATTTTTTTATTCCTTAAAATAGTTTCTGAGTAAAATAACACGTTTGATAACTATACAAAATTTCTATTCTGAAATAGAAAAAGCATAGGAGTGCGTTTGCCACGACTCATAGTTTTTTTGTGGTGTATAATTTCTTTGAATTTTTTTAATAATATTTTGAGGTTTTTCTTTTCTTTTTTTCTTCTCTTATTCTTTTTCTCTAGTTGGTCGCTAGGTGGCGGCGGGTAATGGCAGCGACACATGGCGATGGTGGATGACGACCAGTAGGTGGTAGGGGACAGCGGTCGGGGGAGCGCTGACGATGAGGCTCTAGTGAACGGTTAGAAGAGTAAGAAGAAGAAAAGATAAAAAAAAAGAAAAAGAAAAAAAAAGAAAAGATAGGAAATAACTTATTCCAGAAATTATTCCTTAGAACAAATTACTTCTTTTCTACTTTTTGTTTTTATTTCAAATCTATTGCCTGGCCACTAATCTAATTTGGGGAATAGAAAAATTAACTGATGTTAACAAACAAATTTATGTTCTTTTTATATTTTGGGAAATAAAAGAACAAAAGAATAAAAAATTGGAACGTTGCCATGTAGACCTTAAGCTGCCATCCTCAGATTTTATATGTAGCGACTCATTTGATTCTTCCTTTTCATGCAATGCAATGCCCTCGCAAGGAAACTTAATACATTGCCATGCCACAATAAATGGAGAACAGTGTGGAAATGATTTCTATGTTTGTCAAGGCAATGAATAATAAAGAGCAACCAGGGGAAGGCCCTAATAAGTGGATCTCTTTCCTTACGGGAGGTAAAGTTCCTAATGGGAGGTAATGATTAACACGAGAGTGGTTAATCCGACATAACTACTTAATCTCACGTAGTAATTATGAATGTATCTATGCTAAGACCGGTCACTCATTGTAGACGCTTGCCCCATTGGCAAAGGATTAGGGGCTGGGACTAGGTCGAACCCTAGTAAAAGCATTGGAGAGAAGCCATGAACATATTGCAACCAGAAATACCAACTTAAAAAATCATTGCATGCTTAGAAGCGGTCGCGGAAGTATTTAATGATGGTGTGAATATTCGACTCCTATGAATTTGTGGACATCAATAAGAATTTGGTATAAGAAAGCATGAAGAGGAAATGTTGGGAAAATTATCCCAAAAATCCTAAAGTATAGATGTCAATTCAGTCCTAAATCTTTTAATTTGATCAATTTAATTCCAAATCTTTAGACAATTTCTTCATGTGGTTGTTCTAACCAATTTGGCTGGAAAATACTGCTGTGGATATTAGTCATTCTACATAACACGGCTGATACTAACAATTTTTAATAGTTTTTTAAAAACTTTTCTAATTTTTTAATTTTGTTGTGAACAATTTTTGTAATTTTCTAAAAACTTTTCTAATTTTTTTAATAATTTTTTTCTAATTTTTTTCCTTCTCTCTCTCTCTCTTCAATTGTGGCCGAGCCCTTGCCTAGAGTTGATAGGGTCCTTTGTGCCCTTACCCGCGGTTGGTGAGGATGGCCTTGCCCTTGGGTCAACAAGGTCGTCGGCAAGCCTTGCTAGCCACTATGAAAAAAAAAGAAAAAAGAAAAGGAATTCTTTTATAAATATATAAGAATCTTTTTAAAAAAATGTAAAAATTATTCAAGTCAAAGCTGGCCGTGTCACATAGAAAAACCAATAGCCACATTAGCAATTTCCGGTTAAAATTGACTTGAAAGATTACATCGACAAATTGTTAAACGGTTTAAAATTAAATTAATCATATGAAAATGTTTATGACTAAATTGATATTCGTACAATATGTTTTGGACTTTTTGGTAATTATCACCAATAATATCACATGACTATTGATAATAACACATTTCAAAGTCTAGGGAAAATGATTAACCTTAATTAATGCATAATGTACGATTTGATTGATGCTTGATATAGAGTTGAAGGATCATTCACTCAAATGGCTAATGTGGATGAGGCAGGGCAAAAGTCTGAGAGTGAGAGTTAGAATAGGAGTAGAGTAGGACCGACAAAAAAAAAAAATGTATGCTATGAGTTACTTGAACCATGCGTACTTTAAGAAATGAATGGTCTTTCACTTACAAACTCTTTTCCCATTTGTAAGTAAATTCATAGTATATCCGACTTAATATATACATTTCATGATTGCTTCTACAATATATCCAAAGATGTATGTACTCTGGCTAGATCAAGGGGACGATATCTTTGTTGAAGTGTTAAAGCGGGTCAACCTCCCAAATAGTCATGTTAACTAGGGGCAGCAAATGGGAAAGGACAAAAAACATTGCAACTTTGGTGATTGAATATGCATATACCCCATAATTTATGAATAACATAGCAAAAGCATTGATGACCTAATTATGTCAATATATATCTCAATTCTCATCATTAGACACTATAGAGATCACCTATATCAAGAACTAAAGACAAGTAATCTCGTCGGCTGTATCATTTTAGGAATCGCCACTACTACGGATAACCTTAGGTTGATAGAATGGATGAATGCAACATAAACCCAACAATGACATTATTAAAAATTTCCATAGGAAAGCTTACTAGCTTTAAAATAGATAAGATTAGGCAAGGTCAAACATCGTAAGTACCCCATAATTTCTGAATGACATAGCGGAATCATTTATGACCTAACTATATCAGTATAGATCTTAATATTCTCATCATTATGCGCTATAGCAATCACCTTATCGAGAACTAAAAGGAAGTAATCTTGTCGGCTGTAAAATTTTTAGGAAACCTCACTATTATGGATAAGCACAGGTTGACGATATGGATGAATGCAACGTACACCCAACAATGACTTCATTGGAAATTTCTAGAGGAAAGCTTACTGGCTTTAAATAGATGAGATTAGGCAAGGCCAAACATTGCAAGTTTGGTCAATGAATATGTATATACCCATAATTTCTGAATGACATAGCAAAATCATTGATGACCTAACTATATCAATATAGATCTTTATATTATCATCATTATGCACTATTGCAATCGCCTTTATTAAGAACTAAAGGCAAGTAATCTCGTTAGCTGTATAACTTTTGGGAAGCCTCACTATTCTGGATAAGCTCAAGTTAGCAATATGAATGAATCCAATGTATACCCAGTAATCACATCATTGGAAATTTCTATGGGAAAGCTTACTAACTTTAAAAAAGATGAGATTAAGCAAGGTTAAACATTGCAAGTGTGGTAAATGAATATGTATACACCCCATAATTTTTGAATGACACTACAAAATCATCCATGACCCAAGTGTGTCAATATAGATCTTAATATTCTCATCATTATGCACTATAGCAATCAGCTTTATCGAGAACTAAAGGCAAGTAATCTCGTCAGTTATATAATTTTTTGGAAACCTCACTATTACGGATAAGCTCAGGTTGACAATATTAATGAATGCAACGTATACCCATTATTTTGAATGACATCATCGGAAATTTCTATAGAAAATCTTATTAGCTTTAAAATAGATGAGATTAGGCAAGGTCAAACATTGCAAGTTTGGTGAATGAATATGTATATACCCCATTATTTTGAATGACATAGGAAATCCATTGAGGGAAAATTTTAAATGAGGGTTCAAAGTGGGAACGTTTTCTCAAATAAGAGTCCATAATGGACATTGTCTCAAAAATGGGTTGAAGTTGCCAACTTTGTCTCAAATGAGGGTCCCAACTCACTAGCCAATCAAATTTTTGTCGATGGACTTATTCCAACGATTAGAGCATGGGCAATTTTATCCAAAAATGTAACTAGGTGAAAAATAGGTAAATCAAAGATCCCAAATTGAATTATAGGGCTCTTTGTGGAATTTTCTTTGTTTGCCACGCTTCTCTTTAATTTTCTCTCTATAGATTTTTCTCCAAATCAAATTAGAGAGAATCCTCTCTACTTTTGAATTCTCTCTATAGATTTTCTCCCAAATAAATCAGAAAGATGCGAAGTTGACTTTGTCCAAAAAATTCTATTTTGATCCAAATTCAACGTCAAAAAAGTCCCATTAGTATTTTCCGTTAACTAAATTGAATAGGGTTAATGGAGCAACTCGACCACACCAAATTCATAATTTTTAGGATTTTATTACACTTTTTGTAAGTTTTATGACTTAATTGTACTTTCGTGACAAATTTTGAAATTTCTTATTCACTTATCTGTCTTTTCATTTTGGCTAGGCCCTCACCCAAATCTAACAAGGGTCTTCACACCTCGTTTGCAGTCGGCGAGGATGGCCTCGCCCTTCGGTCGACAAGGTTTATTAGCAACCCTTGCCAACCACAATAAAATAAAGAGAATTCAAGAAAAATTTGATAGTTTTTTAAAAAGTTACAAAAATTATTCATGTCAAATCTGGCCGTGTCATATAGGATGGTCGTTATTGGTACATACGTTAGTGATTTTTGGTCAAAACTAGCTCGAAAAACTACGTCGACAAGTCATCCAACGGTTTAGGACAAAATTAGGCAAATTGATTTGTTTAGGACAAAATTGATATCTATATTATAAATTTGGACCTTTTTTGGTAATTTATCACGACTAATGTTACATGACTATTGATAATGACACATTTCAAAGTCTAAGGAAAATGAATTAACCTTAACTAATGCATAACGTACGATTTGACCGATGCTTCATACAATAGTTAAAGGATCACGGATTCAAATGGCCGAGATTTAAAAAATAAAAAAAGACGGAGATGGACGGGAAATGAAAGACTATAGAAGGTTGGATGTACGCTATCCTTTTTTTTTTTTTTTTCCTTTTTTGCTAAAAGGATGTATGCTATCATGTTTAAGAAATGAATGGACTTTTAGTTACAAACTCTTTTCCCATTAGTAGATAACTTCATAGTATATCCTGATAAATATATATACATTTCAAGACTTCTCATACAATTATCCAAAGATGTATACACTAGCTAGATCAAGGGCACCGATATCTCTATTGAAGTGTAAAAGCGGATCAACCTCTCAAATAGTTGCGTTAACTAAGGGTGGCAAAGGAGTGTGTCAAGTTGGATTTAGGTAGATCATAAATGAGTTTGACCTAAATCCACCCGTTTAACTCACATTGGCCTATGTTTTTTGGTAAACAATTTAGATGATCCATGCCCCACACCAACTAGATCCAACTAAACCCATCCACATGATCCATCCAAAAAAGAGAGAAAAATGCCCAACATATCTAAAAAGTGAATAAAAGAAAAATGAAAAATATATGCAAAATTAAATGAAAATCTTTTATTGAGCTTTACCAAATCCGAAGACGAGGAAGAATGCTTGAGCTTCTTCTCCTGGACAACCTCCGAAATAACGACGACGGAAGACAATCGACGAGGGGGCAGGAACGAACATAGAGAGGGCTTCAAATCGAAGATTCCCGGCGGATCAGGGAAATAAGAGGCGAACCTGTTGGAGGCAATTAAGAGGGCTATTCTTATGCCTGGCGTAGGAACTGGGGGGGATGAATAGCACGAATGGAAGGGAAAGCTGTGGTCAACTTCTTCGGGACATTGCTGTTGAGCAGTGGTGGCGGCAGCAGATCCTGAGGTTGGCCTAAAGCAGAGGGAGTGATTAATTCTGTCCATCACGAGAGGGAGACGTGAAGACCATTGCTTGTTTCGGGGACTGTTGTCAGCGAGACCTCGTTGTTGCTAGGGATGCCACCAGGAGATCTCTTTGTTGCTGGGGATGCCATCAGCGAGACCGGCCACCGTCGGCATTGTTGCCGACGGCTCAGGGGCACCATCGGTAGCAGTGTTCTTCGCCCTTTCCCATCTCTTCCTCGAACATCAAGTTCTCTGTTTTTTTTCCCTTCGGCCAATAACCTTTGAGCTTAAATGGGATTTGATGCATTTTTTTTTTTGCCCACATCTAATTGGGCTTTGATATTATAGACTCACTTTTATTTCGTTCTCAAATTTTCGAACAATCCATACATGATCTAATCCATTACATTGAATTTGAGTTAATAGATGGGCCGTGAGTCCATTTTGCTAGCTCTACCTTTAATCATGTGTTGTACTCATACCTGTTAAAATAGGTTTGAAACCCATACATGATCCAAATTTGTTGGAATGATTCATATTGAGCCACTTCAAATTTGAAGAGCCCAACTAGAATTGATTCTACAACTTAAAGTTTAAAATAAATGAGTTCAAATGGGTTCCAAAATGAACTATTTTTAACCCACTAGGGCTCATACTCTTTTTTCCCTCTGTCTCTCTGCCTCTTCACTCCCTCTTCGCTCGCAAGTCTTTTCTCTTCCTCCAACCTAGCTCCGGATGCCTCCTGCTCGTGCCTCAGCCTTGTTTGACGTCTCGAGTTCTTCGACCCGCTTCCATGCATCGATTAATGGTCAAGGATAGGGGAATGGTATCAGGCGATTTACGAGGGCCTGTTCATCACTAAATGCCGCAATCTCCACAATACGCGACGTCTCCTTCGCACACAGAGAGAAATACTGAGGTAAATAAGAAGGGCAGGGGGACTGATCTTGTAATGATATTTGACACAAAAAAAATGACTAAACTCTTGAAATCTACGAGTAGCACGCTCGGTCGACAAGATTAGAGTTTGGTCAGAATAGAATTCATCAGTCAATACGATGAACTTGTTGAATGAAGAGAGTCGACGATATACAGTGTCAACCACCGACAAGAGCCCTTGCCAAGACCTAAGAGAAGTTAGTTGACGAGGACACAGAGAGCACACTATCCCAAGTTTTGGCCGTGTTGGAACCGCGACATATGTTGCAACAAACGCGTTGGGGATGAAGCTGTGGTGCGTTCCCATCGTGTCTCGAAATTTTCATGGTGTCTCTTGTTTCGCTGGTTAAGATTTGTATCACCACCATGATAAGCTACTAATCAACGTCTCTCAGGTTTTGTAAATAAGACATCCATAGAATGATAAACAAGACTCCCACGCCAAACTACACAGGTAAAACTTCACCCAAAGAGTTGACAAATTTAGTATGATTTGATCACATTCTACTCGAACCTATAATATGCCTCACCTAAATTCATCCCGAGCGATGCCTAGGGCAAGGACCCTCCCAATGGCATATGTTCCCTCATCAACTCTTTGGTCAACAAGCTCCATCACAAGGATAGGCTTCTTAGTCATCTTGGTTCGTTCAGGTTCGAATTTGAGTGTTGGGGCGAGGGTCATAAGTCAAGTTGTTTTATATGGGTAGAAATTTCCTTGACCCTTACCCGACCCATTCATCATTATATTGACTCATTTTACCTTATTTAGCTGAATGAATAGTGCATCGATTATGCAAAGACTTTACGCATCGATTGTAATAATTCTTATGTGAACTTTGAAACTAATTGGCACGGCGGAATGCAAAACAAAGCTTGGAACTTGAAACGCTCAGGAAATAAGATATTTGCACCAAGTAATACCTTGGACTACCTCCTTCAAAGCTGAGTTATGGGCAATTTTGTCTCTTGTCAATCGGTGGCATTCTCAATACTAATTTTCGGCATTTGAGCAATTCACGATAACAGTACTACAAATAGGAGACTGGAGATGGAGACCGACATAATTTTGCCATGTGACGCATCATTCACTATGGCAATCACCTTTATCTAGAACTAATGGCAAGTAATCTTGCCGGCTGTATAATTTATAAACCTCATTATCATGCAATGACCCGACAAAGAAACATTAGATTGCCATTTCTATTCTTGATTTGCCAAATCAAAATACTAATGTCCTGTATATATAGGCTCATTCTCTTCATTCTGTCACAAAGACATCAAAGTAATACAGCTAAAAAAGAATCAGCTGTATCCATCCAAGAGAAATGGAAAGATTTGGCTTTCTTAGTGACCCTTGTGCTCGTATCAACATGTAAGCTTTCCCATGAAACGTGCCTCTTCTTGTTTTTATAGTTTTTCGATCACGTTATGGAAATAGTTTTCATGCTGAACTTTGTATACACAGGTTTGATGCTTGAGACAGGAGCAAGAGATTTGACAGTGAGACCGTCAAGCCAATGCTTTACTTCAAAAGATTGCTTTAAATATTGCGCCAGATGCCGCAGAAGCAAGAGTGACGACGGCCGATGCATCTGTGGTTGTGTGGCGGATTGAGGGCTAAAGCATGGATGAAACTGCCTTAGAGAATAAGAAGCAAAATGCTTGCTGGATTTACATGTTTTGTTCGGTTAGTATTTGCTTCAATAAAGGTGGCATTCTGAGCGCTTAATAATATCTTGAACAACAATCAAATTCGCTTCCTATTGTGTCTTCTTTTGGTGAATTGCGTCCTACTATTTGTGCACTAAACTAAGCCCCACTTTCGGGATAAACAAGAATGCTCTCAAACCCTTTTCAAATCCCAAATCAAAACTTAATGCACATGGGTCGAATCTTGTCAACGGACCATACCTGATTATCAGGCTAATCTTAATGATATTAATTCAAATATGTGACTTTGCATCATGACAAAAACTAGCTGGTGATGATTGGCCCGTCACATCAACGATTTCTGATGAAAATTAACTAGTAGGATTACATTGAAATTTTGCATAAAGATTTAGACTTGAATTGACAAAATTGAAATGTTTAAAATTGGTTTGGTATCTATACAATAGCTTAGGACTAAATCGGTGATTTTCCCTACACAAAACCACTTTTGAAGTACTTTTAATAGCCAAAAGTGTTGGTGGTTTCCTAATTTAATTCTATACGCTTGCAACGATGAACATGACTATGGTCAAGACAAACCACTTATTCTAGACATTTGACCGGGTGGCAAGGGATACGGTGCCCGGACTAGGTCAAATGCCAGTAAAATCATTGGATATGAGCAGTGAACATTGTGACATCAGGAAAATCCTATATCAATTAATAGCATCAGAAAAGGTACACCTCAAGTGCCAAAATTTGGCACTGGAGGATATATAAGAACCAAAACTTCCAAAATGTACATTTAAGTGTCACTTCTTTGGAAAATTGGATACTTAAGTGCTAACTCCAGTGAGGCTTACTGAAAATCCGACGTAACATTATTTTATTAATATAATCGGTCTATGAGGCTATCCGCAATCTGATGTGGCTCGTCGGAAATCAGACGTGGGTCGCTGTTGGCATTTTAGTGTTTATTTCTTCTTCGATTTTGGAACTTAATTGTACATTTTGGAAGTTTTGGCACTTATATGTCTACCCATGTCAAGTTTTGACACTTGAGGTGTCCGCACCTCTAATAATATGCAGTATATCAATTTGAAAATGTTAACAGAGGAAATTTCAGTTGGATTATTAATTTTGTAGTGCATGGGAAATCCAATAGGTATTTTGGTTTCTCTCTCCATTAAGATGCCGAGTTTCTTTGACAGGGATCAAATAAACCAAAATAAAAAAAAAAATTCGGGAACTATTGAATTAAAATCGATCAAAGTCTCCATTCAATCAGTGAAGTAATTTTTTTTGGGTCAAAAAATGAAATAGGGTTTAGCTTGTGAACATTAATTTCATGTTGGTAAATATGTTAATAAATAATTTCTTTTTTTATAAATTCATCCTCGACAAGCCCATCCGAAAGATTGACTTCAACCCCCGTTGAAGAAAACTCATCATGTTCAACTCTTAGTCTTTCCAAGAGAGAGAGAATATGGAGAGAGGCTTCAGAGAGCTGTATATAGAGCCTCTTGATCGAAATGGTGTCTTCTTATTGCAATCGTTTCGATGCCAACGCCTCTAACTAGTCATTGAGGTCCGGCGATGGGCTAGGTTTTTTTTTTTTTTTTTTATATATTTTTTTTATTATTATCTCTCTCTCCCTCTCCCTCCTTCTTCCCTAACTAGTTGTCGGACCTCGGTGATCAGCTAGAGGCTTTGCCTGGTGAGGTCGCCTTGTCGACCAATGGCAAGGGTTGCTTTTGCCAATCATTGGTGAGGGCAAGCCTCACCAAGCGACAGCGTTGCTCACCCTCGCCATGGCTGGTGAAGCCGAGTTTGTCCTATTACGGCAAGGCTTCACCCAACTAGGGTAAGGCTGCCCTCGCCGTCGATCTAGCGAGGGCTTTACCCTGTGAAGGCGAGGCTCTCGCCAATTTATGGCCAATGGCGAAGTCGCAGTTGCTAGGCAAGGGCCTTGCAAGATACATAACAAGGTCAAGCCTTGCCTAGCCATGGCAAGACCTAGCAATGTTGTCGTTGGGTGAGGCTCGCCCTCGCCATGGCTAGGTGAGGTCGAGCCTCGCTAGATCTAGTGAGGCCTCATCTAGCGATGGGATCTCGCCGTCGTTCTGGCGAGGCTCACCCTCGTTGGCCAACGCCTCTATCTAGTCATTGTGGTCCGACGATCTGGCTAGGTTTTTTTTTTTTTTTTGATCTCTCTCTCTCTCTCTCCCTCTCTCTCCCTCCTTCTTCCCCTAGCCAGTCGTCGAACCTCAGCAATTAGCTAGAGGCTTTGCCCGGTGAGCCTCATCGGCCAATGGCGAGGCTTGCTCGCCGATCACTGGTGAGGGCAAGCCTCACCCAGCGACAACGTTGCTTGTCCTTGCCATGGCTGGTGAAGCCGAGTTTGTCCTATGACGGCAAGGCCTCACGCAACTAGGGCGAAGCTACCCTCGCCGTGGATCTGGCAAGGGCCTTACCATGCGAATGCAAGGCTCTTGCCAGATTTATGGCCAATGGTGAAGTCATAGTAACTAGGCAAGGACCTTGCTAGATACACAACGAGGTCGAGCCTTGGCTAGCCATGGCAAGGCTTAGCAATGTTGTCGTTGGGCGAGGCTCGCCCTCGCCATGGCTAGGTGAGGTCGAGCCTCGTTAGATCTAGCGAGGCCTCGTCTAGCGATGGGATCTCACCGTCGATCTGGCGAGGCATGCTCTTGTCGACCAACACCTCTAGTAGGTCATTGAGGTTCGGCAATCGGCTAAAGGGGGGGAGAGAAATTGAAAAAAATTTAAAAAGTTTAAAAATAGAATTTTTTTTTTTAAAGACACTTGGCATTGGCCGGCATCCATGTTAGCACTGGCCAGCCAAATTTAGCATGATGGATTGAATTGACACAATTACAAAATGTGTAGGACTAAATTGACACGATTACAAAAATATTTAGAACTGAACTAGCAAAAAAAAAAGTTTAGGACTAAATTGGAAAAATTGTAATAAGGGTATATGTTCGTTTCATCCATATAGTCAACCTGGTCATATCTATAATAGTTAGGTTTCTAAGTTTAGGATTTCTGATGCACTTATTTCTACATATTTATTTACCAGATTTGCAATGTTTTTATCTCAACCATGCTATCTATTGATAGCTAGTGATCTTTCCTAAAAAAATTGCTAATGACATCATTATTGGGGTATATGTTGGTTTCGTCCATATAGTCAACCTGATGATATCTATAATAGTTTGGTTTCTTAGAAATAAGGGTTAATATCACGAAAAACCCCTAATTGGTATATCCATGATAAGTTTATTCCAAACTAATTTTTTGACCACCAAAAATCTCAAACTAGTAATCATGTGACAAATTTACGTTCCGTTAGTTTCCATTAAATCTTACCCTCAAAATGCTAAGTTGGATGATACGTGAAATTAATGGGTGTACCGGTTTGTTACATGTGTATCGAGTTGTGGTTTTTCGTGATATTAATCCAATTTAATAGAAACTAAATTAGGGTAAATTTATCACAAATGTACCGATTTGGGGTTTTTGATAGTTAAAAATAGTGTATGGTATATTTGTCACAGATATACAAATTTAGGGTTTTTGGTGGTCAAAAAATTGGTTTATGATAATTTTGTCATAGTTTGGAATTTTTGGTGGTATTAACCGTAGAAATTATATGGCTAACTAGATTACTTGTCATTATTTCTGGAGAAAGGTGATTGTTGTGGTTCATGATTTGCATGGTAATCGATTAGTGATAGATACCTAGAATTTTAGCAAGACTATGTCAAGGGTGCATTTGGTAATCATTCTATTCCCAAGAATAATTTTTGATAAAAAATGATTCTTTTTTATTATGTTCCAAAGAACAAATTCTAAGCATTTGAAGGCATTTAGTAATTGCTCGAAATTTTTATTCAGGATAGAATTGCATTTGGCACTGTCCTCAAAATTTCTATTCCAAACCATTATTTTCTAATTTTTTAATAATTTAATTAACTTTTTTTTTCTTTTTTCTTCTTTTCTATATCTTTTTCCTCAGCCGGTCGCCATTGCCGGCTTTGGGATAATTGGGGACTAGCCAGACGAGCGTTGACAACCTCGCGAGAGGGCCGTCGGCCCCTAGTGAGGCTTGGCCGAGCTCTCCTAGTCGCTGACAGGGCTTAAACTCGCCGGGCCATCGCGAGGTCGGCCTCGCCTTGGTAGCCCGGCGAGGTCGAGCCTCACTAGCGGCTCGGTGAGGCTCGTCGGTGGTAGCAATGGACGGCGGTGGCAATGGCCAATGGCAACGACGGTTGAGTGAGAAAAGAAAAGGAAGTAAAACAAGAAGGAAAGAAGAAGAGAAAAGAAAAGAAAAAATTTCGGTTGGCTTGATTCTGGAATTGTTTTTGGGAACAAAGAATCATTTTTTTTTAATTCTCGATGTTACCTGCAAATTCCGGGAGCGGGAACAAAAAAGTTACCAAATGGATTTATGTTCCAAATCTACTCCCGTGAATAAAGGAATAGAATCTAACACTATTTGGCCAATTGCGAAACGCGCTCCAAGTGTCCCTCTACCTATGATCTCCCCATTCGCAGTCATGTCGATTAATTACTCCCATGTCAATCATTACTGTCCAGTAAGGAAAGAAATCAACTTATTAGGGCACTAATATCAATAGACATCTTGCCAAAAGTAGAGGGATGTGATTCCTTATATGCAATGAACCATTAACATGCCATTTTCATTCTTGATTTGCTAAATCAAAATAATCAATGTCATGTAGATATAAATTCCCTCTCTGCAGTCTGTCATAAAGAAATCAAAGTAATATAGTTTTAGAAAGAATCAGCTGCATCCATACAAAAAAAATGGAAAGAACTTCTCTGTCTTTGGCTTTTTGGTGACCCTTTGTGCTCTTATCATCATGTAAGCCTATCTCATGAAACGTGCCTCTTCTTTTTTTTATAGTTTTTCAATCACGATAAGGAAATAGTTTCATACTGAACTTTGTATACACATAGGTTTGATGCTTGAGACAGGAGCAAGAGATTTGACAGAGATAAAGTCAAGCCAATGCTTGACTTCAGAAGATTGCCTTAAATATTGCAACAATTGCCTGGGAAGCAAGTGTGACGACGGCCGATGCATCTGTGGTTGCGTGCCGATTGGGGGCTAAAGCATGGATGAAACTGCCTTAGAGAATAAGAAGCAAAATGCTTGCTGGATTTACATGTTTTGTTTGGTTAGTATTTGCTTCAATGAAAGGTGGCATTGTGACGGCTTAATAATATCTGGGACAACAATCAAATTCGCTTCTTATCGTGTCTTCTTTTGGTGAATCGAGTCCTATTAATTGTGCACTGAACTAAGCCCCAATTTCGGGATAAACAAGAATGCTCTCAAACCCTTTTCAAATCACAAATCGGAACTTAATGCACATAGATCAAATCTTGTCAATGGACCATATCCAGTTATCAGGCTAACCTTGACGTTATTAATTCAATCATCACGAAAGCCAGCCAGTGATGATTGACTCGCCACGTTGACGATTTTCGATGAAAATTGAAAGAGAGGACTACATTGAAATTTCATATAAATATTTAGAACTGAATTGACAAAATTGAAAGTTTTAATATTGAATTGACATCTATACAATAGTTTAGGACTGAATGGGTGACTGTCCTACACAAAACCACTTTCAAAGCACTCTCAATAGCCAAAAGTATTTGTGGTTTCCTAATTTAATTTTATACTTAATCATACGCACGTAACTTTGAACATATCTATGACCAAGACGGACCACTTATTCTGGACATTGGACCGGGTGGCGAGGTCAAACATCGGTAAAATCATTGGATAGAAGCCATGAACATTGTGACATCTGGAAATCCTACATCCGTTAATTGTATGTAGTATATGAAATGGTAAATGTCACCAGAGGAAAGTTCAGTTGGATTAATAATTTTGTAGCACACGAGAAATCCGATCGGTATTTTCGTGTCTCTCTCCATTGAAATGGCTAGTTTCTTCGGCGGGGGATTAAATGAACCAAAAAAAAAAAAAATTCAGGAACTATTGAATTACAATCGATCGAAGTCTCCATTCAATCAGTGAAGTAGTTTTTTTTTTTTGGGTCGAACAGTGAAATAGGGTTTAGCATGTGAACATTAATTTCATGTTGGTAAATATGTTAATAAATAAAGAAAAATTTATAAATCCATCCTTGACCCCCGTTGAAGACGAACTCATCATGTTCAGCTCTTCGTCTTTCCAAGCACGCAGAGAGAGAGAGAGAGAGAGAGAGAGAGAGAGAAATAATAAAAATAATAAAAATTGAAAAAATAAAAATTATATTTAAAATATTGATTGACAGCCTCTTGACCGAAATGGTGTCTTCATATTGCAATCGTTGCTATGCCGGTAAGCCCGAGCTCGCTGGTCGCGGGATTGAAGCCAGTGGCCATCAGGTTGTCATCGGCTCTCCGGAAGGTAGACTTCGATCGGTTTCTTTTTTCCCCGACTAATGATTCGATTATTGCCTCGAATTTGATTTCAATCCTCATTTTTTAATCCTATTTGTTCTTCGTAACTCCCATAACAGTGAATACTATGAAATGCTCGGGGTTTATTATTAGCTACGATTGTCTCGATTGCTTTTATTCATTGATCTGTCGGTGTGCTCATTCGCGTTTCCTTCTTGTTCTGTTTGCTCAAGTGAGATTGTTGTGGTGAGGTCGAGTGCCTAAAGTCATATATTCTGGATAGCAGTGAATTGTTTTATATCGTGATTCTGCAATTTTAGGCCTTAGATGTGGGCACTTTAGAGAGGATTGAGTGTTCTCACCGATAGATTGAATAGAGTGGAAAAAAAGGATGTTTCTTGAGATGGTATTTTTTTTTTTGGCAGGGAAATGACATACATAATTTATGAACTTTGTCCAATATGCAATATCGTCCAAGAACATTTAATTTGTTCAATATGGTACATGAATTTTAATCCAATGTACAATGTTGTTCTTAATCTTTTAATTATTTAATCTCGTTCCTAAACTTTGGTCCAATGTTCAATGTTATCTCTAAACTTCTAAACATTTTCATAAAGCCCATTGCACATTTATAACGGTTTAGAGACCAAATTGTACAATTTTAATTCCAAGGACGACATTGCAAATTAGATTAAAATTCAAGAACCATATTACACATTGGACCAAAGTTCATGTACTATTTGAACATTAGACCTTGCCTTTTTTTTTTCTTTTTCATTTTTTGTGTTTTTAAAAATATTTTTAATTAAGATTTTATTAAAAAAATTAGATTTAGAGTAAAATGACATCGTTTTAGTCTTATATTCGGTCGATGCTAGGTATAAGAGAGGAAATATTTTAAAAAAACCATGCAAGAGAGAAAATAATAAAAAACTACATCGGCATTTTCCGTTTCTAATTGGACGGAGAAAAAAATAGATGGAATTAACGAAAGAACTTGATTATACTAATTTGACAAGTTTGATTTGATTACACTTTTTGTAGGTTGTAGGATTCAATTGCATTTTTATGACGAGTTTAGGATTTCTAATGCACTTATCCATATATACTTATTCGCTAGACTTTCGATGTTTTTATCTCTATCATTCTACCTATTGAAAGCTAATGAGCTTTCCTAAAGAAATTTCCGATGATGTCATTTTTCCAAAACAGTACTAGACAAATTGCAATTTTTCCAATTCAATCGTAAACTTTTCTCTTTTTTTTTTTCCCCAATTCAGTCAACCCAATCAAATTTGGCCGACTAATGCTAACATGGACATTAGCCAACACCGGCACATTCGGCCGACGCTAACGTATCATTTTTTAATTTTTTTTCAATATTTTAAATATAATTTTTATTCTCTCTCTCTCTCTCTCTCTCTCTCTCTCTCTCTCTCTCTCGCTCTCTCTCTCATTCTTCCCCTAGTCGGTCGTCGGATCTCGACGATCATCTAGAGGCTTTGCCCGTGAGGTCGTCTCATCGGCCAATGGCGAGGCTTGCTCCCGCCGATCATTGGTGAGGGCAAGCCTCACCCATCGACAACATTGCTTGTCCTCGCTAGGGCTGGTGAAGCCGAGTTTGTCTTATGATTGCAAGGCCTCACCCAACTAGGACGACAAGGCCTCACCCAACGAGGGCGAGGCTACCCTCGCCATGGATCTAGCAAGGGCCTTACCCTACGACGACGAGGCTCTCACTAGATTTATGGCCAATGACGAAGTCGTAGTTGCTGGGCAAGGGCCTTGCTAGATATACAATGAGGTCGAGCCTTACCTAGCCATGGCAAGGCCTAGCAATGTTGTCGTTGGGCAAGGCTTGCCCTCGCCATGGCTAGGTGAGGTTGAGCCTCGCTAGATCTAGCGAGGCCTCATCTAGCGACGGGATCTCGCCATCGATCTGGCAAGGCTTGCCCTCGTCAGCCAACGCCTCTAGCTAGTCATTGAGATCCGGCGATGGGCTAGGTTTTATTTATTTTTATCTCTCTGTCTCTATCTCTCTCTCCCTCTCCCTCCTTCTTCCCCTAGCCAATCGTCGGACCTCGGTGATCAACTAGAGGCTTTGCTCGGTGAGGTCGCCTTGTCGACCAATGGCGAGGGTTACTCTTGCCAATCACTGGTGAGGGCAAGCCTCACCCAGCGACAGCGTTTCTCACCCTCGCCATGGCTGGTGAAGCCGAGTTTGTCCTATGACTACAAGGCTTCACCGAACTAGGGCGAGGCTACCCTCGCCATGGATTTGGCGAGGACCTTACCCTGTGAAGGAGAGGCTCTCGCCAAATTTATGGCCAATGGTGAAGTCGCAGTTGCTAGGCAAGGGCCTTGCTAGATACATAACAAGGTCAAGCCTTGCCTAGCCATGGCAAGACCTAGCAATATTGTCGTTGGGCGAGGCTCGCCCTCGCCATGGCTAGGTGAGGTCGAGCCTCGCTAGATCTAGTGAGGCCTCGTCTAGCGATGGGATCTTGCCGTCGATCTGGCGAGGCTCGCCCTCGTCAGCCAATGCCTCTCTCTAGTCATTGTGGTCCCGCGATTGGCTAGCTTTTATTTTTTTTTTCTCTCTCTCTCTCTCTCTCTCTCTCTCTCTCTCTCTCTAGCGATGGGATCTTGCCGTTGATCTGGCGAGGCTCACCCTCGTCAACCAACGCCTCTATCTAGTCATTGTGGTCCCGCGATTGGCTAGCTTTTATTTTATTTTTTTTATCTTTTTTTCTCTCTCTCTCTCTCTCTCTCCTTCTTCCCCTAGCTAGTCGTCGGACCTTGGCGATCAGCTAGAGGCTTTGCCCAGTGAGCCTCGTCGGCCAATGGCGAGGCTTGCTCCTGCTGATCACTAGTGAAGGCAAGGCTCAACTAGCGATAGCAATGCTTGTCCTCACCATGGCTAGTGAAGCCGAGTTTGTCCTATGACGGCAAGGCCTCACACAACCAGGGTGAGGCTGCCCTCACCGTGGATCTGGCAAGGGCCTTACCCTGCGAATGCAAGGCTCTCGCCAGATTTATGGCCAATGGCGAAGTCGTAGTAGCTAGGCAAGGGCCTTGCTAGATACACAACGAGGTCGAGCCTTGCCTAGCCATGGCAAGGCCTAGCAATGGCAAGGCCTAGCAATGTTGTCGTTGGGCGAGGCTCGCCCTCGCCATGGCTAGGTGAGGTCGAGCCTCATTAGATCTAGCAAGGCCTCGTCTAGGGATGGGATCTCGCCGTCGATCTGGCGAGGCTCGCTCTCGTCAACCAATGCCTCTAGCTAGTCATTGAGGTTCAACAATCGTCGAAGGGGGGGAGAGAGAGAAATTGAAAAAAAAAATAAAAAATAGAAAAAAAATAGAATTTTTTTTTTTAAAATGACACTTGGCATTGGCCGGCATCCATGTTAGCGCTAGCCAGCCAAATTTGGCAGGATGGATTGAATTGACACAATCGCAAAATGTTTAGGACTAAATTGACACAATTACAAAAATGTTTAGAACTAAACTAGCCCAAAAAAAAAATATTTAGGACTAAATTGGAAAAATTGTAATAAGGGTACATGTTCATTTCATCCATGTAGTCAACCTGGTCATATCTATAATAGTTAGGTTTCTAAGTTTAGGATTTCCGATGCACTTATTTCTACATATTTATTCTCCAGATTTTCAATGTTTTTATCTCAACCGTGCTATCTATTGATAGCTAGTGATCTTTCCTAAAAAAAAAGCTAATGACATCTTTATTGGGGTATATGTTGGTTTCGTCCATATAGTCAACTTGTTGATATCTATAATAGTTTGGTTTCTTAGAAATAAGGGTTAATATCACGAAAAACCCTAAATTGGTATATCCATGATAAGTTTATTCCAAACTAATTTTTTGACCACCAAAAATCTCAAACTAGTAATCATGTGACAAATTTACGTTCGGTTAGTTTCCATTAAATCTTACCCTCAAAATGCTAAGTTGGATGATACATGACAATTGATGGGTGTAACGATTTGTGATTTTACCCTCTGTTTGTTACATGTGTATCGAGTTGTGGTTTTTCATGGTATTAATCCAATTTAATAGAAACTAAATTAGGGTAAATTTATTACAAATATACCGATTTGGGGTTTTTGATAGTTAAAAATTACTTTATGGTATATTTGTCACAAATATACCAATTTAGGATTTTTGGTGGTCAAAAAAATTATTTTATGATAATTTTGTCACAGTTTGGAATTTTTGGTGGTATTAACCATAGAAATTATATGGCTAACTAGATTACTTGTCATTACTTCTGGAGAAAGGTGATTGTTGTGGTTGGCAATCGATTAGTGATAGATACCTAAGATTTTAAAAAGATTATGTCAAGGGTGCATTTCGTAATCATTTTATTCCTAAGAATACTTTCTGATAAAAAAATTATTCTTTTTTATTATGTTCCCAAGAGCAAATTCTAAGCATTTGAAGACATTTAGTAATTGCTCGAAATTTTTATTCCCAGGATGGAATTGCATTTGACATTGTCCTCAAAATTTCTAATCCAAACCATTATTTTCTAATTTTTTAATAATTTAATTACTTTTTTTCTTTTTTCTTTTTTCTTCTTTTCTATATCTTTTTCCTTAGCCAGTCGCCAGTGCCGGCCTTGGGATAACCGGCGACCGGCCAGACGAGGGTTGACAACCTCGCTGGAGGGTCGTCGGCCCATAGCGAGGCTCGACCGAGCTCTCTTAGTCGCTGACAGGGCTCAAACTTGCCAGGCCACCGCAAGGTCGGCCTCGCCTTGGTGGCCCGGCGAGGTTGAGCCTCACTAGCGGTTGGGTGAGGCTTGTCGATGGTAGCGATGGACGGCGGTGGCAATGGCCGATGGCAGCAGTGGTGGAATGAGAAGAGAAAAGGAAGTAAAACAAGAAGGAAAGAAGAAGAGAAAAGAAAAGAAAAAATTTCGGTTGGCTTGATTCTAGAATTGTTTTTGGGAACAAAGAATCAATTTTTTTTTTTTTTTTTAATTCTCAATGCTACCTGCGAATCTATTCCCGAGAACAAAAGAATTACCAAATGGATTTATGTTCCAAACCTACTCCCGTGAACAAAATAATAGAATCTAACACTATTTGGCCGTTGCCAAACGCGCTCCAAGTCCCCCTCTACCTATGATCTCCCCATTCGCAGTCATGTCGATTAATTACTCCAATGTCAATCATTACCATCCATTAAGGAAAGAAATCCACTTATTAGGGCACTAATATCAATAGATATCTTGCCAAAAGTAGAGGGATGTGATTCCTTATATGCAATGAACCATTAACATGCCATTTTCATTCTTGATTTGCTAAATCAAAATAATCAATGTCATGTAGATATAAATTCCCTCTCTGCAGTCTGTCATAAAGAAATCAAAGTAATATAGTTTTAGAAAGAATCAGCTGCATCCATACAAAAGAAATGGAAAGAGCTTCTCTGTCTTTGGCTTTTTTGGTGACCATTGTGCTCTTATCATCATGTAAGCCTATCTCATGAAACGTGCCTCTTCTTGTTTTTATAGTTTTTCAATCAAGATAAGGGAATAGTTTCATATTGAACTTTGTATACACGTAGGTTTGATGCTTGAGACAGGAGCAAGAGATTTGACAGAGATAAAGACAAGCCAATGCTATACTTCAGAAGATTGCCTTAAATATTGCAACAATTGCCTCGGAAGCAAGTGTGAGGACGGCCGATGCATCTGTGGTTGTGTGCCGATTGGGGGCTAAAGCATGGATAAAATTGCCTTAGAGAATAAGAAGCAAAATGCTTGCTGGATTTACATGTTTTGTTTGGTTAGTATTTGCTTCAATAAAGGTGGCATTGTGACAGCTTAATAATATCTTGGACAACAATCAAATTCGCTTCTTTTGGTGAATCGAGTCCTATTAATTGTGCACTGAACTAAGCCCCAATTTAGGGATAAACAAGAATGCTCTCAAACCCTTTTCAAATCACAAATCAGAACTTAATGCACATGGATCGAATCTTGTCAATGGACCATACCTAGTTATCAGGCTAACCTTGATGTTATTAATTCAATCATCATGAAAGCCAGCTGGTGATGATTGACTCACCACGTCGACGATTTTCGACGAAAATTGACAGATAGGACTACATTGAAATTTCGTACAAATATTTAGAACTGAATTGACAAAATTGAAAGTTTTAATATTGAATTGGCATCTATACAATAGTTTAGGACTGAATGGGAGACTGTCCTACGCAAAACCACTTTCAAAGCACTCTCAATAGCCAAAAGTATTTGTGGTTTCCTAATTTAATTTTATACTTAATCTTACGCACGTAACTAGAAACATATCTATGACCAAGACGGACCACTTATTCTGGACATTCGACTGGGTGGCAAGGTCAAACATCGGTAAAATCATTGGATAGAAGCCATGAATATTGTGACATCTGGAAATCCTACATCCGTTAATTGTACGTAGTATATGAAATGGTAAATGTCACCAGAGGAAATTTCAGTTGGATTATTAATTTTGTAGCACCCGAGAAATCCGATCGGTATTTTCGTGTCTCTCTCCATTGAAATGGCGAGTTTCTTCGACGGGGGATTAAATGAACCAAAATAAAAAAAATTCAGGAACTACTGAATTACAATCGATCGAAGTCTCCATTAAATCAGTGAAGTAGTTTTTTTTTTGGGAGGGTTTAGCATGTGAAGATTAATTTCATGTTGGTAAATATGTTAATAAATAAAGAAAAATTTATAAATCCATCCTTGACCCCCGTTGAAGACGAACTCATCATGTTCAGCTCTTCGTCTTTCCAAGCACGAAGAGAGAGAGAGAGAGAGAGAGAGAGACAGAATATGGAGAGCGGCTTCAGAGAGCTGTATAGACAGCCTCTTGACCGAAATGGTGTCTTCATATTGCAATCGTTTCTATGCCGATAAGCCCGAGCTCGCTGCTCGCGGGATTGAAGGCATTGGCCATCAGGTTGTCATCGGCTCTCCGGAAGGTAGACTTTGATCGGTTTCTTTTTTCCCCGACTAATGATTTGATTATTGCCTCGAATTTGATTTCAATCCTCATTTTTTAATCCTATTTTTCTTCGTAACTCCCATAACAGTGAATACTATGAAATGCTCGGGGTTAATGATTAGCTACGGTTGTCTCGATTGCTTTTATTCATTGATCTGTCGGTGTGCTCATTCGTGTTTCCTCCTGGTTCTGTTTGCTCAAGTGAGATTATTGTGGTGAGGTCGAGTGCCTAAAGTCATATTTTCTGGATATCAGTGAATTGGTTTATATATCATGATTCTGCAATTTTAGGACTTAGATATGGGCACTTCAGTGAGTATTGAGTGTTCTCACCGATAGATTGAATAGAATGGAAAAAAGGAGGTGTTTCTCAAGATATTATTCTTTTTTTTAGGGCGGGAAAATGACATATATAGTTTATGAACTTTAATGCAATATGCAATATCGTCCAAGAACTTTTAATTTGTTCAATATGATCCATGAACTTTAGTTCATTGTGCAATATTATTCTTGATATTTTAATTTGTTTAATTTCGTTTTTGAATTTGGTCCAATGTCTAACGTTATTTCTAAACTTCTAAAGTTTTCCAAAAGCGCTTTGCATATTTATAATACTTTAGAGACCAAATTGCACAATTATTATTCTAGGGACAACATTGCACATTAGATTAAAATTCATGGTCATATTACATATTAGACCAAAGTTCATGAACCATTTGAACATTCAATCTTGCCTTTTTTTTTTTTCTTTTTCATTTTTGTGTTTTATAAAAATACTTTTTTAAATTAATATTTTTATTTAAAAAATTGAGATTTAGAGTAAAATGACATTGTTTTTGTCTTGTATTCGGTTGATGCCATATATAAGAGAGGAAATATTTAAAAACCATGTAAGAGAGAAAATAATAAAATATTACATCAGCATTTTCCGTTTGTCTAATTGGAGGAAGGAAAAAAAATTGAACGTAATTAGTGAAAGAACTCGATTATACCAATTAGATAAGTTTGACTTTGTTGTATTTTTTGTAAATTTTATGACTCAATTGTACTTTTATGACAAATTTAAGACTTCCAGTGCACTTATCCGTACATATTTATTTGCTAGATTTTCATTGTTTTTATCTCAACCATTTGATCTATTGATAGCTAGTGAGCTATCCTAAAAAATTTCCAATTATGTTATTATCGGGCTCTATGTTGGTTCCATCCATATAGTCAACCTGTCATATCTATAATAGTTAGGTTTCTTAGAAATAAGGGTTAAAATTACAAACAAACAAAAAAAACCCTAAATTGATATATCCATAGTAAATTTATTCAAAACTAATTTTTTAACTACTAAAAACCTCAAACTAGTACACATGTGACAAATTTACTATCCGTTAATATTTGTTAAATTTTAATTTGTTCAGTTGGGTCACGTATGATAATTGACAGGTGTACCGATTTGGGATTTCACCCTCTGTTTGTTACAAGTGTATTGAATTGTGGTTTTTCACGGAATTAATCCAATTTAATAGAAATTAAATGAGTGTAAATTTGTCATAAATGTACTGGTTAAGGGTTTTTTGTGGTTAAAAATTAGTTTACAATATATGTCACAAGTATACCAATTTAGGATTTTTGGTGGTCAAAAAGTTGGTTTTTGGTAAATTTATCACAGATATATTAGTTTGGAGTTTTTTATGATATTGACTCTAGAAATTATATGGCTAACTAGATTACTTGTCATTACTTATCGAGAATGGTGATTATTGTAGTGCATGATTTGCAAGGCAATCCATTAGTGATAGATACCTAGGATTTTAGCAAGACTATATGTCAAGTTGCCCTCTACCTCTGATCTCCCCATTCGCAAGTGTGTCGATTAATTACTCCCATGTTAATCATTACTTAGAAAGAAATCCACTTATTACGGCTTTAATATCAATGGATATCTTGCCAAAAGTAGAGGGATTGATTCTTTGAATGCAATGAACCCAGCAATGAACCATTAACATGCCAGTTTCGTTCTTGATTTGCCAAATCAAAATAATCAATGTCATGTAGATATAAATTCTTTCTCTGCAGTTTGTCACAAAGAAATCAAATTAATACAGTTCAGAAAGAATCAGTTGCATCCATACAAGAGAAATGGAAAGAGCTTCTCCCTCTTTGGTTTTTTTGGTGACCCTTGTACTTTTATCATCATGTAAGCCCGTCTCTTGAAACGTGCCTCTTCTTGTTTTTATGGTTTTTCAATCACAATAATGAAATAGTTTTCATGTTGAACTTTGTATACGCATAGGTTTGATGCTTGACATAGGAGCAAGAGATTTGACAGAGATACAGGCGGACGAATGTGAATCTTCGGCAGAATGCTTTAGACGGTGTGATGGATGCCTCGGAAACAAGTGTGTCGACGGCCGATGCATTTGCGGCTGCGTGGCGGATTGAGGGCTAAAGAATGGATAAATTTGCCCTTGAAAATAAGAAGCAAAATGGTTGCTTGATTTACTTGTTTTCTTTTTGTTAGCATTTGCATCGATAAAGGAGGCGATAGCTTGACTATATCTTGTACAACAATCGAATTCGCTTCTATGTTGTGTCTACTTTTGGTGAATTAAGTCTCCTATTATTTGTGCACTCAATTAAGCCCTAATTTCTTTTCCTCGCAATATGAATGAAGAACGCTCTCAAACCCTTCTCAAATCCCAAATCAAAATTTAATGTACATGGGTCAAATATTGTCGGTGGATTATCCCTACCCAGCATCCTACAAGAAAAGGCCCTTGACTATAGATAGGGCAGTAGCACCCCAACTTGAAAACTCAAGGAAAGCCTTTATTGATATGATATAAAACAAACAAGCAATCTATCAACCTAATAATGAGGGCCCTCTTGTTGTAAAGCTGCAGCTTGAAAGCTTTATTTACTTTAAGAAAGAAGGGCCAACTCTTATTATATAATATTATTAAAGGCCCAGAAAATACCTCAATCCACAAAGGTTGGGCTTTTGGACATGCGGAAAAGGGAAAGTGGGTGGAGGGTCTTTCTTAGCTAGAGTTGGGGCCGGGGTAGAGTCTCATCGTTCAATTAGCTAGTAGTCACCCAAGTAAAAGCGGAGGATCCAAATACTTGAATTGATCTTCACTCTTGAAAGCATGCAAAAAGCCAACGAGATGTTATTAAATTCAAATATATGACTTTGCATCATCGCGAAGGACGGCCAGCTTTGCGATGATTGAATCGCCATATCAGTGATTTTCGACAAAAATTTACCGATTGCAATTGTTGATGATTTAATTGACAAAATTGAAAATCTTTTAGAACTGTATTGATGTCCATATAATAGATTTATAACTAATTAGGTAATCTTCCTATACAGACTGCTTTCGAAGTACTCTCAATAGCCAAAAGTCTATACTTTCACACGTAATAACCATGGACATATCTTTAATCAAGGTGGACCCCTCATACCGGATGTTTGACCGAGTGGCAAGGGATACGGGGTTGGGATCAGGTCGAACCTTGGTAAAAGCATTGGATAGAAGCATTGAACATTGAGACATCCAAAGAATTCGTACATCAATTAATAATTGTAGTTTTTAAATATAATAAATGTCACTAGAGGAAATTTCAATTGGATTATCAATTTTGTAGTGTACGGAAAATCCAAAGGTATTTTCGTATCGCTTCCCTTATGCAATTCCATTAGCATTTAATTTATAGAAATTGTGCTTAAGTTTTTTTTTTTTTTTTTTTTTGGTCGGTAATACTTTATTCCTACTCTAACACTCACTCTCAAACTTATGCCATGCCTCCTTGCAGGAGTGTGGGAGTCGAAACCCACTCCTGAAACTTAATCGTCCTCACCCCAACCCCCCTAAGAAGGTGAGGATTCGAACCCCTATAGGTTGGCGGCAAAAGACATATCACTATAGCAACTATTGTTAGGGACTGATATGCTTCCAATTATGTATATGATAATCTTAAAGTTAGAAATTTATCGAGTTAAGATTCTCTTATTGCTTGGTAGTTTTCGCTAAACATTTTAATAAGTTCAAAATATATTTCTGTTTTATCAATGTTTAGAACAAACACTAAGATATCTTAGTAACTTATCAAATATTTACTTTGGAACTATATAATTAAGCAACGTGTCACCTTTTAATTTGAACATCTCTTTATTCATCTCCACCTAGTATTTTTAATTTCAGTGTCACCATTATTTTTACCTTGGTTAACTGTTTATCTCCTTGTAACTCATGTATAGTTTTTCAAATATATCCCCTTTTTGATCAAACAAACCCCTACAAATATCCAACCTCTAAAGAGAAATTCAACTTGTTATTGCAAAGAAGAGTGAGAGTCTCATATCACTTTCTTCTTTAATTTTCATTATCTTTCTTCCATCTAATTCCATCTTTTAGGTGTTTACAAGATGAATTATTGGACTTTACTACCTTGTTACCAAATGGGTATTTGTTCTAAAGAATAAAAATTTTAATTCCTATTATTGGTTATTTTGCTTTGAAGGTATTTATAGTTTTGAGTTGTTCAAGTTTTTTCCAAGGTAAGTGAAAACTCTAAGAACTAAGTTAAATTGATCCACTTAACACTCCTAACTTCATTGATTGATGTTTGTTAATTTAATTTGGATTTTGATGTTAAGTAAGGGCAAGTCTCAATAATGGCGGGTTCCGGTGGATCTAGAATAAAGGTGTCGGTGTAAAAACTATCAATCAAGTTATTGATACAAAAGAATGACTAGCGATTGATTATCGAGCTATTGAATAAGGAATTGTCGATTCTTGACTTTTGCCGATTAAGTTCTGTTTCACTAGAATGGTTGTTGATTTCAACACAAATCAACAACATATTGATGGGAAGCTAATTTGAGCAAATTCCTTGGTTAATTGTAGAAATTCAAAAATAGTTAATTTATGGTTAAGGCTGGTGGATGAATTTTCGGAGATGAATGGCAAGGCTGAAGAGTCAAGACCATGAGTCTCCATGTCATTAATTGCATGTTTGAGTTCCTAATTTTTTATAATGTTTTCTAGTTCCCATGTCTTTTATATTTACAGAGTCCCCATATTCTTAATGTTTGTTTATTTCCTAATTCTTAGTCCCTCTATAAATAAAGGAGTGTTCTCCATTATAATACATACTTGGTGAAAATATTAGAATTCCTCTACTTGAGTGAATATTTATCTGATTCTTTATCAAATGTCATTAGTGGTGAATCAAATAGCTCTTTATTATTGAATAAAGGAGCAGTCCTTTCCGTCATGATCTACCATTTGTCTCAAATCTTTATGCTTGACCGGTGGCTTGTGCTTTTTATGCTTTGGTGGTAAATTTTTTGTATTCTCCATCCTTTACACACCTTTCTATATACTTAGCCAGAATTCCCCATATGCTCAACACATCCATCCATAAACTTTTCCTTGACAATTCACATTCCTGAAATCACTCACCTATGCATGCATCAATCATCTAGAGATAGGTCTCTTCAAGGTTAAAGGGACAAGAAAGTCCTATAAAATATGCATGATATGAGTTGGCTTGTGTAGTCTGAGTTAACCGTCATCATGCGGTTATATAGTTGTAAGGGAAAAAGCCACCAAAAACCCTAAATTTTACCCAATATGACAAATTTACCTCGAACTTTTTTTTTTTGGTGACACAAAAAATCCAAAACTTTGCCAACTATAACACGTTTACCCCAACTCTATGGTTGAAGGGCATTTTAATCTTTTAATTTTTTTTTTTTTCTTTTTCCTTTTTCTGTTTTCCTCTTTTTTTTCTTCTTCTCTCTTCCCTCTGCTAGAGGGAAGTTGGCTCCGTGAGGGTTGCCCTCGTCGACGTCGGGCAAGGGAAACCCTCGCTAGATCCGGCAAGGGCAACCCTCACCCAACGAAGGCAAGGCGGCCTTCGCTTGGGCTGGATCTGCCAAGGATTGCCCTCACCAGCATTGGGTGAGGGCTACCCTCCCCTAGGTCAAGGAAGGACAGCCATTGCCAGCATCGGGCGAGGGTTGCCCTCACCGGATTTGGCGAAAGCTATCTTCGCCTAACCCAAGAGAAGGCCGCCCTCCCTTTTTAGGCAAGGGAGCCGCCCTGAGGGCCGTCCTTGCCGACACCAACTTCCCTCCGCCATGGTTGGTAGAGGGAACAAAGGAGAAGGAAAAAAAAAAAGCAAAAGAAAATAAAAGACCGAAAATGCCCTATAGTCTGGCGTAAATGTGTCATGCGAGTATAAGTTTGAAATTTTTTTGTGTCAAGAAAAAAATTTTAGGGTAAATGTATCACAGTTAGCAAAGTTTGGGAATTTTTTGTGTCACAAAAAAAGTTCAGGGTAAATTTGTCACATTGAATAAAGTCTAAGGTTTTTGGTGGCATTTTCTTTAGTTGTAAAGACGCATGTGATCTATGTGGCGTGGCAAAGAGGTATCTATGATTCAATATGCCACGATGCCCTATGTGTCAAGATGTCTCGAGAGTGTTCGGGATGCCTCGTGAGTTGAGATGGATACTAACTAGATGAATAGGAGTTAAAAACCTCATATGTGCATATTGGTGAGCTACCATGTGGTATCCGTGCATCATATAATTATATGCCGGCTACTTGCATTTGTGTAAATAATTCTATCTAACATTGTTCAATGGATTCCATCAGCGTATCATGATAGGAAAGATAGTGCATTTTTACTTGCATTTGTGTGAATAATTCTATCTAACATTGTTCAATGGATTCCATCGGCGTATCATGATAGGAAAGATAGTGCTTTTACTCATTCAATTGTCATACATAATTAAATTCTACTCATCATGAACTCATGTAATTTTTTTGGCACCAAGCTGAGTGATAAGATGATCTTATATGTTAAATTAAGAATCCCATTTACTAAGTTTTGGTTCACCCCTCAATTATTTCAAATTTGTAGGATGTATTCCCTATCGTTG
This sequence comes from Eucalyptus tenuipes, assembly GCA_014182365.1. Classification (NCBI taxonomy): domain Eukaryota; kingdom Viridiplantae; phylum Streptophyta; class Magnoliopsida; order Myrtales; family Myrtaceae; genus Eucalyptus; species Eucalyptus tenuipes. Next base: position 19,789,769 of record CM024538.1, on the reverse strand, counting down.
CTCTTTGGAGCTCCCGTGTATTTTGACTAGGGGTAGCAATTTTACTTAGTGTAGTTCTATCGTTTGGATTAGCGTGGGATTACAAGAGTGGGTCCCATCGATTTGCTACGTGGTACTTTAATATCGAGGGGACATTTGGTTGAACCATTATGGGGCTTCAATGGTCCCTCTCGTTTCGAGGGCAACGGCGATGTAGGTGAGGTTGCCTATCCATAACGTTGTAACTTGACTTTTGGTGCAAGAGTGGTATGAAAATGTTAAACAACCCGACCTTCTTCCTAGGATTAATGCATTGTATTTTATTTCTTTTGGTGCCTATCTTAATACTTGGAAGAGGGAAGATAAACGAAGATGCATGTGAGAATTAATTTTTAAATCTATAAAATTTCCATTCTCATATGATACGATTATGTTTGTGCTTTTGTGTGTTCGGATAAAAAATAAACAATTTAATAAAAGTTCTTGTGTGGCACATGACATTCTGGGGTATCATATAACACAATGCAATGATAAATATTGACTCAAAAATTTATTCCATGTTTAACGGCAATTGCGTGAGTAATTAATAATCTCATGAATACTCAACTCCTATGAATTTGTGGGCATCAATTAGAGTTTGGTATAAGAAAGAATAAAGAGATAATGTTGGGAAATTTACTCAAAAATTTCTCAAGTAAGAATGATATAATCCCAAACATTTTAATTTAACAAACTTAGTCTTATATCTTTTGACAATTTGCCAATATAGTTATTCTGATCAATTTTAGCTAGAAGCTATTAATGGGGACATTGGCTGTTTTACTTAGCACAACCAGATCTGACATGGACAATTTAGCATGACCTCACCCAATGTCCAGCAATAATGAAAAAGAAATAAAAAATCAAAAAATTAAAATTTTGTCAATGTTAGCACTGATTATGCTACTAAGGACGACTGGTGTTTATATTAGTGATTTCCAGCCAAAAATTGGTCTGAAGGACTACATTGGCAAATCATAAAAAATTTCAGGATTTAATTGGCCAAATTAAAAGGTTTATGATATAATTAATATCTAAACAATAGGTTTATGACCTTTTTGGTAATTTATATGTTTAATGACTATGAAATCTTAAGATACACTACAAAAGAAATCATATCACAAGTGCCAACTAATACATTTGATAATAAAGCCTTTCAAGGTCTAGGAAAAACGAATTAACCTTAATAAGGCATAACGTTGGATTTGACTGATGCTTGATAAAATAGTTGAAGGATCATGCTTGATAAAGTTTGATGTATGTTGAGCAACTTGAATCGTGCATGCCCAAGAAATGAATGGACATTTACTTACAAACTCTTTTCACATTACTAAGTTCATATTATATTCAGATTAATATATACACATCAAGACTGCTAATACAATTCACATCCAAAGATATATACACACTAGCTAGATCAATGAGTCTGATATCTTTGTTGAAGTGTAAAAGCCGGTCAACCTCTCAATATGAATAGTTGTGGGTGGTAAATGGGTGGGTCAAATTGGTTTTAGGTAGGTCATAAATGAATTTGGCCCAAATCCATCCATATAGATTGCATTTGGTCATTCAAATTCAAATTCAGATTTGAATGAAATAAGATAAGATAGGATTCAAGATCCTCTGAATATTCTCTAGATTGTAAAAAATCCTATCATATGTTTGGTGCAATCCAAGATAGGATTAAAAATATTTGAAAATCTCATTTGCAATGCAATCTCCAGCAATAACCAAATCTTACTCCTTGAGCTTCCTGTTCAAGTCGCCAAACCTGTTCTCTTCAGCTCCCTCCAGTTTGTCTCTTTTGCCGCCAGTTGTGCCAGATCCACCGTCATCTCCATTTCTAGGCCATAGTCCTTGCTGAACTTTACTATGTTGGAGGCAATTCAGACGTTGACAAAGACGAGCCTCGGCTTGCCGAGGGCGTTACGGAGTGACTGAGGGAGGCAGCGGGTGTGACAGATCTAGTAGACAAGGCAGTAGCTGACAATGCAGAGGTGAAGGATGGCGATTGTGTGGTGGACGTCGCACATGAAACTCATATGCCACTTGATGTTGGAGCCGATCAGGGGTAGTGAGGGGCACCAAACATATTGAAAGTTCTTGATTATTAATTTGTAATTTACTTGCATGTAGAATATCTTATATTTGGTTTTAATGGAGGGTTTGGAGACTTGGTATGAGATCATTTTGGCAAGTTGGGTCTAGAGATAATGCAATTACGATGTGGATATTCCTTGTCCGAGACAAAAGTCACCTTTGTTGCATTGATGACGATGTACTCCATAATATTGTCATAGATAACCAATGGTGGTGACAATTCATTGTCATAGTCTATGGCGACAAATCTATTTCCGCCATGGGAGCCAATGGAGATGATGTTATCTTTGTCATGTTTTATGGGCAAACATGCCTCAATTGTGGATGACAACCTCAAAAGATCTGGCCCACTCATGAGGGTATTCAAGTTCTTCGATGGTGATAGCAACGTCATATATAATTTCTCATTTTCACTATCTATTGTCAAAACAAGATAGGCTAGCCGCCAATGACAATTGGTGGTGGTCACTGGCCATTGGAGGCAACAACAATCGATTGTTGTGGAGGTGGTCTTTGCATGATGGCTGGTGAAGCCGAATGCGTCACTCCATTGTTGGATGGTAATTGTTAAGTTTTCTTTTTTTCTTTTTTTTTTTTTAAAATCTAATTCAAGCTTATCCTACATTGAGAGTTGACTTTCTATTTGGTATTTTATCGGGATATATCCGAGTTTATCCGGTCCAGAGAATGTTGCTAATCACTAGATAAAATATTTTGTTATTTTATTTAGATTCAAATTCGGACTAGCAAAGGTAACCATAATTCACATAGCATGATTGACCTATTTGTATGCCCAACCCAACCCAAATTCATCCCAAGCCCACTCATATAATCCATCCAAAAAATGGAGAAAGTAAAATTAAATGAAAATCCTTTCTTGTCCTCAAATTGACTCGCACAAAAACATCAAAAAAATTCTTAAAAACTTAAAACCAAGTCCTCGTAAGGCTTGAACTTTACCAAATCCGAAGATGAGGAAGGATGCTCTAAATGCCCTGGACAACCTCAAAAACCACAACAATGGAGGACAACCTGTGATGCCGAGAGGGCGGGAAGTGGGGACGGACATGGGCTGGGCTCCGAATCGAAGCTTCCCGGTGAATTCAAGGCAATTGGAGGCAAACTTGTTGGAGGCTATCGGAGGAGTCGGGGTGATGAATTGCGCGAATCGAAGAGAAAAGCTGCAATGAACTTCTCTAGGGACATCGCTGTTGAGCAGTGGCGATGGCCGTACCTCTTGAGGTGTGACAAAGGAGGAGGGTGTGACTACTCTGTCCATCGTGCAAAGGAGAGATGAAGATTGTTGCTTGCTTCCAAGATCATCACCGTTGTTGGGGACGCCGTCGGCGAGACCGGCCATCGGGCGACACCGCCAATGGGGGTGCTCTTCGTCCTCTCCCCTCTCTTCTTCCACATCCAGTTCTTTTTCTTTTTTCTTTTCATGCTTTTCTATTTTTTTTACTAATAACCCAGCAAAAAAAATATTAGAAGTGTTAGAAATTGTGCACAACGCTCGTTTTAGTGTTCAAAGTTTTCATCAGATCACTTTAAGTATCGACCAAAAATAATATGGCTTTTATAATTAAAAATTTTAGATGACTTGCCACATTATTTTAAAAACCCAATTTAAGTGGCATTTCCATATGGCATGCTTAGCATTCACTTTTTCACAAAGATTGATACTGAAGTAATTGCTTTAAACAAAATTTGTACTTAGACGATCACTATTTATAATTTTGCGTGAAGGGATTATATGCTAATTGGGCACATTGACAAGCCACATAGAATTGAAAAATTAATAAAATATTGTCACATCGGATTTTTAATGACCCATATCGAAATTGACATTTAGATGATCATTGATTTTTAAAAAGTGGCATTTAAGTAAATCAAATTTTTTTTTTTGGTACTAAAATGAGTGCTATAAACAACTTTTGATACTTCTAGTGTCTTTCGCCCTCAATAATCCTTTTGAACTCAAAGGAGCTTATTTTTAGATCAACTTAGATCCACATCTAGTTGGGCCATGCTCTTAAATTATGTAATCTCATATTCGATCCAACCCTGAGTTTGACTTAAAAAATCATGAGTCATAACCCCCAATTATGCTTATATTGAAGTTACCTTATCAGAATATAGCAAAAGCGTCTCTCTATTGAAATGAGGTTTCCTCGACATGGATCGAATGAACCAAAATCGAATCAAAATCGATCCAAGCCTCCATTAAATCAGTAAGGTTTCTTTTTCTTTTTTTTTGGGTCGAACAGTGAAATAGGGTTTAGCATTTGAACATTAAATTTTGCGTTGGTAAATATGTTAATAGATAAAGATAACTTATAAATCCATGCTCATCGTCTCCGGCTCTTCTTCGTCTTCCCAAAGCGCGCACAGAGAGAGAGAGAGAGAGAGAGAGAGAATGGGGCGGGAGGTTTCAGAGAGCTGCGTAGACAGCCTACTGACCGAAATGGTGTCCTCCTACTGCAATCGCTTCTACGCCGACAAGCCCGAGCTCGCCGCTCGCCGGATCGAGGCCATCGGCTACCAGGTCGGCCATCAGCTCTCCGAAAGGTGCGGCCTTGATCGGTTCTTTTACCCCTGCCGGTTGATCCTACTGGTTGCCCTCAAATTCGATATCGATCCTGATTCTCGAAATCCCTTCTGTCCCGTTCTTCGTAATTACTGCCACGAGTGCGTTGATGTGTTGATGGGTCGGTGTGCCGATTTGTGTTTCCGTCTGGGTTCTGTGTGCTCGAGCTGATGATGTGTTGAGATTCTCGTGGCGAGATCGAGTGTCGAGGGTGGATTTTTTCTGGGTATCTGCTTCAGGGCGTGGGTGCTGAATCGATCGTTTGATTCCGCAATTTTAGGCGTTAGATCTGGGGCACTTGAGTGAGGATTGAGTGTTGTCGTTGATAGATAGACGGAATGAGAAGAGGCGGTGGTTCTGAGTTAGTATTTTTTGTTTTTTCTGCTTGGAGCTTGTATTGGTAGTGTGGATTGGAGAGCTGATCTCTCACCATGTGCTGAGTGCTAGCATTTATTGCTGGAAATGTGGGTTATGCGGTTGTGCTTCTGCAAATAGGTACACCATGGAGCGGCCTCGTTTTAGTGATCATTTGGAAGCAATCAAGTTCATATGCAAGGACTTTTGGTCAGAGGTTTTCAAGAAACAGATTGACAATTTGAAGACCAATCATAGAGTATGGGAACTTTTCGGATCCCTTATGTGCACTATGTCTCATGGATGCTGTTGTTTGTTGAATATCAATGGCTTATATCATGCTTGTCTTGTAGGGTACATTTGTGCTGCAAGATAATCGTTTCCGCTGGCTTTCTCGCATGTCCATTGACCCATCACTTGAAACGGGTCAAGAGGGCGACAACAAGGCAACAGAAGCGATGAGCATGCATCTCTATTTCCCCTGTGGAATCATAAGAGGGGCTCTTTCAAACTTGGGGATTCCTTGTGCTGTTTCAGCAGATATTTCCAGTCTCCCTGCGTGTAAGTAATCGACTTTATCTAATGTTCATTTAACATACTATCAGTAAGGTAAATGTTTGGTGCCTTTCTTTTTCTCTTTCTGTTGGCCTTTTTAGTATATGTAGTTCTTGTCTGTTGGCCAAATGCATAAACCCCATGATCCCCTCTCAGCCTCCTTAAGAGTCAGTTTCAAATCCGTTGATCCATTGTGTTGACTTTGAATAACTGCTCAAAGTTGGTTGTTGATTTTGGTAACTAAGGTGAAGTTGAGCCAACAGTGGGACTCAAATTCTAACTGCTGGCATCATTTTATTGTTTTCGTGTTTTCTCCGCTACTCTTCTAGTCTATATGTCATTCTACTGGCTTCTTGAAACTTCCATACGCTAATGTTAAAACTCTGATGTTTACTTGGACCTTTTTGGGAATATGGATTATGATCTCGACGTGGACTTGTTTGACGAGATGCTTATATAGAATCTCTGGTGGGATCCTTGTAGATACATGAATCTGTCGGACATGTTTTTAGGACCACAGTTAAATAGCTTCCTAATTATTACTTATAACCTTTGCATCTGTGTCGCCATATATTGTTCATTCTGTATATCAGGTTCTTGGTACTAAATTTCATTTTCCAGTATATTATTCTTTACCAGTTTGCAGTAAATGCTCTCCTAGCAACCTACTAATGGCTGAACCTTTTCTCTTTCCCTGTGGCATCTGTAAGCAAGAAACAGCAAAAAGTTTGTTTAGTTCTTCTTCCCAGTTTTCTCTGAGTTCTTCCTCACTGTGCCACAGTATAAATGATATTCTTTTAGGACTTGTTTCCATGAGAATTTCAGGAGATAATTTGATCCTTAGAAATATATGATATCTAACTCCTGTAGGAACTTTTATCACTCAATACAACACATTGGTAGCATACAATGACTTTATCTGGGAGTTTCTGATAACACCGACCGAAACCCAAAAACACAAATTAGAAAGCTTTTGATGTATGAATTTTCTTCACTTTGTGGTCAGATGCATCCATCATCTGTGTAAACACTTCTGTTCTGCATCAGTGGCCTCATATTATGTGGAAGTTGTTGGCTTTCAAGTGCAATTATTTTCAACATTTGTTTTATGTGCAGGCTTTTGGATTTTCTTTCTTGGTGAAAGATGATGCATGCAGTTAGATGATAGCCGCCTAGATCCCATATATTTTAGTTTTGATTGACTCAGTCTATGTCAAAAAAATAAACTTTAAATTGATGAATAAAAGTTGAGACTAGTCATGACATGCACTTGGAAGTATTTTCAGACTTATAGTCAGGAAAATGTTGAATCAAACTTGAATTTATTGAAGGTTGGTTCTGCAGTGATAAGAATGGCATTTTCTGGTAATAAGGACCATTAGATGCTGTCCTTGAATTTGTCAATAGCAGAGCTAAGAAAGGATGTTCCGTACATTTTGTACTCTACCCGGACCTTTCTTTTAATCCTACATATACTAGGATCATATTTTTATTGCTTTCTATTGTCCATCTTTCAACTTTTGCAGTTTATTGTTTGTCATTTTATTTGGATTTGTTATTTGAGGTGCTAAGCTACTTTTCCTGCATGGGATCTGCCATCACTCGATCTAATGCTCGCCCGTTCTACTCTTCATATGAATAAACAGGCTCGTTTGTTGTTCGCATAAAGGCCTGATGAGTAGTTCAGGACCAGAGTGATCGAGATCAAGCTCTCTTCCCTGACCTTTGCTTTATGGTGACGTTGATCGTGGTAAGCAATTTGTGGATATGAAGGGAAGATGTGAAGGGCTTCCTGAACCTGAAGTCATGTCAGTCCAAGATGATTCTTGAGAGACTAGTCACAATATGAGAACATTTGTTGGTTGCAAGTTGCAGGGTACATATCCTGGATACTCCCTCTCCTGTAGTGTGATAAATTTTTTAATTGTCTATTAGGACTTTACGCAAATTGTACATTGTAACTCGTATTCTGCCAGGCGGATCTCTGGACTTATGTATTGCTTTCGATTTTAAGGGACAGGGAAATATCTTTTTTATTGTTCTCGTACAGATATCTAACCACAACAGTAATTTGTTACTTTTTCATGGCCCAACCAAAGTGAAAATGGATCTCTTATGTAACATACATATGGAGTCATGGAGGGTGGAAGTACTTCACTGATAAAATCCAGTCTGTAGATTGAATGTATTAGTACCCAAAATACATACCCGATATAGTAATTCTATATCTGCAACTTTGATCTGTGGCTGACTTAAGTTGATGGTGCATCATGTTGATGGCTTCCTTTATTCTATGTACTGACTGAATGCACTAAAAATTGTTTTGCCATGTAGGATTTGTAGATTATAAAGCTTTACACTTAGTTTTAGATATGCGTATGGGTATTGTTAAAGGGCGCTGCAAGGGCATTGGTTAAGAATTAGTTGTTTGAAATAATTCAATTTTCAAGGTACTGATGCATAACACGAAGGGAATCATTTGACAGCCTATCGATCTGCTAAACTTCGAGACAGTATCCAATGTGCTCTTTTGACAGCCTTTGCTCTTTAACAAGATTATTGTGCGGTGTTTGCGCAAAGAGAATAGAGAAATTTAAGACAAAACATTATGAAAAGAGAAAGAAGGCATTCACAAGTCCCATGTTGGCTGTTCTTCTGGCGTTCGAATTTGAATGCCATCTTACCATTCATCCCGAGTTTCTTCTGCAATCGTACATGAGGATGTCGTTCACCTCCCTACCGATCTTTCTTGCTGGATTCTCTCTCCATGCTTTTCATCAGCGCTAACTTCCCTTGAGGAAGTTTTGCTTTTCGGGTTTCATATCGCGGTTCAGCATCCTGGCCTGATCCATACATAAATGGTATAATCTCTAGAAGCGACAACGCACCTATCAAGAGTCTCTCTAAATAACCTTTGTCCTTCATAATATGCGTTAGACTACTAGGATATTCAAGCAGCAGGTTGTAAGTGTCGCACAACCCCAAGCAAGGGGATGCTGGGGACGTCGAATAATTGGCGACACATTTCAGGCATGCTTAGTTTCGCTTGAGCCCTCGATTTGATGCCCTCATGTCAGTAGTCTAGGTGGTCGCTTGGGCCGCACGATGCTGGTCCGACATGGAGAATCACCTCTAGCGAAGTTCTCGCTTGAGTGAAGATGGGAGATCTTTGCTCTACTAATTAGGGTAAAAATGGGATTTAGATAGTTTAACGAAGGTAATAGGAGAAAAATATACATTAGCCCCTGAAGTTGCTTTCTTTAAAAGCCCCAAAGCCAAAGCAATGGCGGTTTGTCTTAATTTTTGAGCTATTTTGAGTACACATGGTAACACTTTAATTTCTCTGTTATTTTGCTCTCCGGAATAAAAAAAGAATAGAAATCCGTTTGATAACATAAACTAATTTTTCTATTTCCCATGATAGAAAAGGATCCATGATCCTGAACCGATCTTACCTAGGATCGCAAATCCCAAGTTTGTCTATGAAGTGCTGTAGCTGGGGAATAGATTTGGAACATAAATAATAAGTAGAAAAAAAGTAACTTCTTATTTTTAGGAACAATTTCTAAAAGTAAGTCATTTTCTTTCTTTTCTTTTTTTTCTTTTCTTCTTTGTCCTTTGCTGCCTGTTGCTCCCCACTGTTCGCCGATCACCGGCCGCTGCCGTCGGTCGCCCGCCGCTGAATAGAGAAGGAGCAAGAAGAATAAGAGAGGAAAAAGGAAAAATCGAAAAAGTTAATAAAAAAATTAAAAGAAGTTTTATGTTACAAAAAAATTTGTTGGTTGTACCAAATGTATTCATATTCTTTTTTTATTTTAAGAATAAAAATTTTGTATAGTTACCAAATGTGTTTTTTTACTCAAAAATTGTTCAGGAAATAGAAATAAAATATTACTTCTAAAAATAAATTATTTTTCAAAATAGAAATTTTATTAAATGCACCCTTTCAAAGCAATATTTTGTACCAAAGATCATTGAAATATGTTATCGAACACTAAAGCTTTGATTCGTGAATCTTTGGAAGTCCAAAGCTACTTGTGATGCTACCCAATTGCCTTCCATCTCGAGTAACACATGAGCTAAGGCCGGAGATTTACATCAAAATGAAAGTAGAAGCTTCGCCCAAAAATTCTAAATTGGGGCGAAATTTCCGTCGAACCCCAATTTCCCACATTGATTCATTTCCATCCATTGGGTGAGAGAAAATATCCACGTCACCTATTTTATGCGGGAAATAATTATACAAATGATCTATGAACTTTTATTCAATGTACAATATCATTACTAAACTTCTAATTTATTTAATGTAATTTATGAAGTTTTAATATATGTTCAATGTCATCTGTTAACTTTTGATACACGTTCAATCTTGTACCTAGATTATATAAAAATATTCAATATTATTCGAGAACATGAATTAAAAGAAGAACTACATTAAACATTTTCATATAATTCAAAAATTAAATTAAATATTATCAAAAGGTCAAAGATCATATTGAACAAATTAAAGTTAATAAGCAATATAGCACAATGGATTAAAGTTCAGAGATTGCATTGAAAAAATTAAAAATTTAGAGACGATATTATGATCCATTCTTGTCATTTTCCCTTTATGAGATAAGTGGATTGACCTTATCATGTCCATCATTCCTCATTATATGAATGCCTTTCTCTCTCCTCACATGACAATTCGATAAAGGTTGGGCCTCCTTGGTCTGTCGCAACAGTGGCAAATCCATTATGAATTATTTGAGTCATTTTCTTTTTATGCGATAAGTGGATTCACCTTACCATATCCATTGTTTCTCATTACATGAACTCCTTTCTCTTTCCTCAATGTGACGATTCAACAAAGCTTGGACTTCCTTGGTCTATTGCGTAACAACGGCTAAATCCATCATGAATAATTTGTGTTATTTTCCCTTTATGCAATAAGCGGATTCATCTTACCATATTCATCGTTCCTCATTATGTGCAAGTCTTTCTCTCTTCTCATGCGATAGTCTGACAAAGCCTTGGCTTCCTTGGCCTGTCGCATAATAGCGGCAAGCCCTTTATGAAGCGACCGTGTCATTTTCCTTTTATGCGATAAGCATATTCACCTAACCATGTCCATCTTTTTTCACTACAAGCATTCCTTTTTCTTTCCTCAAGTGACAGTCCAACAAAGCCCCGAGGTTCCTTTGTCTATCGCATTACAGTTGTAATTGTGTCATTTTCCCTTTTTGCGATAAGCGGATTTACCTTACCATATTCATCATTTCTCATTACATTTTTGCCTTTCTCTCTCCTCACGTGACAGTCCGACAAAGTCCGATCTTCCTTGGTCTATCGCATAACAGCAGCAAGGCCACCTGAAACAGCGACCGTGCTATGCGCTTGCGCCATGCGGGTCCGAACAAGGCCACAAGTTCCAAGTGTTACACCCGAAAAGCCAAAAATCCAAAGAGAATGGGCTTGACAAGCGAACGCACTCGTCTCTCCTCACGTGACAGGCAGGCTCGGAAAGGTCCTGCCTTTACCCATATAAAAAAGACTGTCAGGTGACGCGAGCAATTCCACCTGGTACGTAAACCATCTCCCCGTTCACGTCCGAATGATCGTCGTTCTCCTTCTCCACCTTCTCGAACACCAGCTCTCTAGCGCCCTCGCTTGACTCAGCCCCGGTTCCTGCTCCCTCCATTTCTCTTTCTTCTCTAACAAGAGAAAACCCCTCTCTCTCTCTCTCCATCAGAATCTGCTTTTCCTCGACGTCGGCTTAGCTCTTGCACCCATCGCCAGGTTTACGTTACGCTCCTCCGTAAACTCTTAGTCTAGAGGTGGGTTTATTCCTTTTGGGGTGTGGTTTCGGGCGTTGGTGCTTTGATGGAGAAATTCTGCGCCGAGATGGAGCGGGCCAAGTTGCAGAAGGACATTCTTTTCAAAGCGTACGAACAAGTGGAGTCGCAGGCGTCCTCCATCCTCTTGTTCACGCTCCAGTGGAAGGAACTGGAGGAGCACTTCGATGGCATCCAAAGGTCGCTCGAAAGCCGCGCCGAAGAGCTCCGCGAGGGCGAGAGGTTGCTCGCGGAGCGAGCCCGGGACGTCGCCTCGCGGGAGGAGGGGCTGCGGTTGGCGTGGCCGAGGGTCGAGGAGTGCGAGGAGGAGGTCCAGAGGAAGAAGATGGACCTGACGTCACTGGAGATGCAGCTTCAAGAATGCAGGGATGAAGCATAGGAAGAAGGAGAGTGAATTGATTCTGAAGCAAGACGCACTTGGCGAGTGTAACTCACTGATCAGGGACAAGCAGAAGGAGCTGCGCACTCTGGTGGAGGTGACTGAAGAATGTCGCAGGGATTATGATTTGAAGAAGGAGAAGGTGGAGGTGCTACGACGGGAATTGGACTTGAAAGAGAAGAAAATTGGGTCGGTGCAGAGTTTGCTCGAGGAAAATGCTCGGGAACTCAATGTCAAACAGAAAAGTTGGGTTCGGTGAAGCGTTATCTTGACGAGTGCTCTAGGGCGGTCGAAATTAAAAGGGAGGAATTGAGCGTATTGCATAGTCAGCTTGACCACAGTTTGAAGGCTCGTGAAGAGAGTGAGAAGAGGCTGAGAGTTATGGAGCATATGATGAAAGAGTGCGATGAGAAGGTCGCCATGAAAGCCAGAGAAGTGCAATTGCTCGAAGATAAGATAAAGGATTGTCAAGTTGAACTCAAAGTGAAGGAGGAGGAATTCAGGGAAATCCATCAATCCACCGAAGAGCGCTCCAATGAGCTTGAATCTAAAGAGAGTCAACTCCATTCCATCAATATATTGATCGAGGTGCACAAAGAGGAGCTCAAATCCCAAAAAGAGGAGCTTGAGGAGATCAACAGGTTGATTAATGAGCGATCGGTGGCACTTGCGTTGAAAGTTAGTGAATTGGGGTCCATTGAAACAGCTATTGGGAAGCTTTCCAAAGAGTTTAAATCCAAAGAAGGTGAACTGGAAAATATGATGAAGCGCGAGAAGCAGTGCAAAGAGGAAATTGAGTCAACGAAGGAAAATCTTGTTTTGGTCCAGGCAAAACTAGAAGAGGTTGCCAAAGCTCTTGAGTTGAGAAGTGGGGAACTCAATGCTATCCAAGCATCTATTGAAGACGGAAATCTTGAACTTGCATCTAAAAAGAGACAGCTGGAATCCATCCAAATTGATATTACAGAGTGTGCAGAGCAACTCCTTTTAAAAGAGCAAGAGTTTGCTTTCATTCAGAGCTCAACTCTTGAATGCACCAAGGCCCTCGAACCCAAAAAGAAACAATGTGATTTGATGCAAAAATCCATCACAGAATGCTCTCAAGAGCTTGAATCTAAAACAAGGCAGTTGCGTTCCATTCAGAAGAGATGCAGCAAATGCTTCGCAGATCTTGAACTTAAAGAAAAGCAACTTCATAAGCTTGATGTGTCAATTGGAGAACACTCTCAGGTACTAGAAATGAAAAAGAAAGAGTGCAATGTGCAATGTATAAAGCTAAAATTGGGGCAGCGACGGCTTGATTCAATTAAAAAGTCACTCGAGAAGCGCTCTAGGGAAATGGAGTTGAGAGGGAGGACTAGTGTCCATTCTGGGGTAATGGCTCAAAATTGGAATCACCCTTTAATAGATAAACCTTTTCTAGCTTCATGTGAAAATTCTCAGCCCACAATTGCTTTTGATGGAAAGAATCTGCAGATGTTCCTATATCGCCATTTTCAGGAGCACAACACATTGTGCCATGAGGTGCTGGACGTTATTCAAACATCTGATGATGCTGCAAAGTTGGTGTTAAATGCCATGGAAGAATTTTATCCCCCAGATTCAGGGAATAGAGATGGGTTACTAGATATTGGGGTGATTAGAAGGAGTTGTATCTTCCTGTTGGAGAATTTAATACAGTCTTCAGCAGAGATTAAGCCTCAGGAGAGGGAAGCTGCAATGAAATTGGCTGTTGAATGGAAAGGGAAGCTGAAACTTTCACCATTACCAGAACATCATTTGGAGATCTTGGGTTTTTTGAAGCTTTTAGAGGCATATAATCTAGCTTCTGCCTTCAATGCAAATGAAATTCACGATCTTGTCAATTCTGTCTCACAGTCTGAAATAGCACAGGAATTGCAGCAGGTCCTTGATTCTTTGGCAGCGCCGCCTGGTAAGTGTAGATGCAGCTATTGACTTGAAATGTTGAATCTGGTTGCCAGTTTCTCTATCATATTATGCCTGGTTTTTGCAATTATATTCATGCCGCTTTAATGTTTGTCTCGTTATGCAAACAAAGTTTTAAAACATGGCCATGGCTCTGTATGTCGACTTGTGAGAGATAAGGTAATCCCATGTTTTTCCTCATATATATTGCAGATACTGCACCAATTATTGATTTGGTCCAATGAAAAATCTTGGGGATGCTAATAACTACTTTCTGCTTTAGGTTCAACTTTTCAACAAATCAAATTTAAAATCATTGACTGGAGACTTGTTTTTGTTACATTTTGTAAATTTTGAATATCCATTCCGCAAATCCATACAAATTCCCTTCTAAATTTCATAGTTAAATTTCATCTTTGAAATCATTCACCCTTTTATGACCAAAAAAATAAAATATTCACCCTTTTGACTAAAGAGCACCGAAAATATTTATATATCCGATAACTTGTTGGGTGTTATGTATAGTTTGATCAAACTAAGTTTGTCTTGTTTGGGTTATCATTTAAAGTTGACTGAATGGATCCATTAAGCTGCCTCTTTAACCCCTTCTTTTCTTTCTTTTAGATTAGAATGCCAAATCAATCTATATGTGTTCAGACATTATGATCAGGATATATATTGCTTTTTCAAAGGTTCTATCCAGGAGGTCAAGCTCTACAGTTGGAGCTCACAAACATTTCATTGAAGATGTTTAACTGGGGAGCTGAAACTTTTTGGCTTGCTTTGATAATGCTTGCTGTGCAGTTGTGAATTGAGATCAATTATGTCCTCTCTTTTGATGTTGGGTTTTCCTTAGCTTAAGATTTTCATCTCGTGGTCATTCCGAAGTCCTCATGGCAAACCATGTTTTGTGCTGTCATCTTGACAAAGGTAGTTCGGATTCTTAATTGTTGACTTGTGTTTGGTAGGTTTTTCTGGATCTATTCAACAGCGGCAAATAAAGACCGAGGAGCCAGAAAATTTTGCTGTGCACAATGCAGATGATTTTTCTGTTGTTAATCCACCACTACCAACTGTCTCAGCTAAAAAAGATTTGCAGCTTTTTCAAACCGAGCTTTTGAATGAGAATGCTATGATATGTGAACAAATCTCACATAAACTGCAAAACTCATCCGACCCAGCAAAACTTGTTCTGGATGTTTTTGCGGGGTCTTTTGCTCAATGCTCAAACGGTAAGGATATGAATTTGGAGACGGAGGTTTTGAGGAGTCAAAGTGTTCTGTTAGAGCAGCTGGTGAGAATTTCGCCTGTAATAACACATGAGGTTCAAGAAGGAGCAATGGAGCTAGCGATAGAATGGAAAGCAAAGCTGTCAGATAAACCCGTCAGCGGTTTGGAGGCTTTAGCATTTCACCATTTCTTGGCAGCATACAATTTGGTTTCTTTGTTAAATGACAGTGAGGCTCTAAAACTAGCGGAATATGTTTCTCAGAAGATTGAGGCTCCTCTGTTGGGCCAGACCCTTGGTCTTGTCCATGAGATTACAGGTAAGTTTTCTGAGTATCAGTTCTTTCTGTTTTCGGACTCTCTAAATTGTAACTTTTTCCATGTTTAGATTTTGGAGAGAGATAATGATGCTACGCTTTTGGCATGTGCTTGCTTACAAGATGATGACAACCCAAAACCTTCGCAGATATGGACCTTTGTCATTGAGATCATATCATGTTGCTCTTTGCTGGTGGTTTATATTGACCAATCTAGTTGTTTGTCGAGTGCAATATATTTGTCGTGCATCCACATATTTGCTGCATAGGGGATGGCCTGTAATCGAACCTGATGCTCTGTGCTAAGTAGCAGGATTTGTCGCATAGTTGAAGATCTCTAAGATGTTTGAACTCAATTTGCCATGCGGATTTAGAATTTAAGTTTAGTGGGAAAAAAGGTTTGATATAAAGAGACCTTGCTCCGTAGAAAGTACACACGTATTGCTATCACAGATTCATAGTTCCCTTTTATCCTGTTGCTTTCTCATATGACCTGAGGATGCTGTGCATAATCATTTGGCCGTATTTTAACTGGCCCTCTCGATATTTTGCTTGGCCATGGCAATATAAGATGTACATTAAATCATTCTGCAAGTGGGACATTCGAGCTCAGATAGCCTAACAGCAGTTTTACTGTTTTCCGTTGTGGTGCTATTGCTGCATGGGGGCAGGGGATTTTGAACCCATTGATTGGACCCAACCTTCGTTTTTAAGTCTATCTGCTTGCTCGTAGCATGTTGCTGATGTTATATTGTAGATCATCCTCTTTTCCAAGGCGGGTTGTTTTCTCAAGCACTGCGAACTTCGAGATTTTAGACCTTGTAGAAAATCATGTAAAAACATCAGCATGTGAGCAGGCCTTGTTTTATATTTGCAATCCCCTGAACCTTGTGCGGTTTTCGATTGCCTTATTTCAGCACACCAGCTAGCGTACCTGCTTCTCTCGCCGGAGTCCATCGGCAACTGCTCCGATTGAAGAGACGGACCTGGCAATCTCTGTGCAATCCCAACAAGACGAACGATCAGATAGGTCCCATGCAATCCTCTTTTGGACCAAGGTGTTCTCTGCTGGAAGTAGGGCGGAGCTGTTTGTGTGGCTGGCATATGCACCTGGCATTGCCAGAAAAATCTTATATGATTTCCAAACTTGTGTTATTTTGCTTAAATCGTTGAAGAACTTGACCCAATTTTTAATGCTTTGAACTACATTAGTCATAATAATCAAGTATGACGTTGAATTGCTTCCCTTGAAATCTCGTGTGGACTTTAGTCTCCCTCAGATGTAAAAATAATGAGAGGATGGAGCTGAATACAGGACTAAAAAGACAGTTTGCCAATGAGGAGTTACAAGATGTGCGGGTACTGGCACGTTAAAACAAGAAATGCATCTTGATTGTCCACCCGAAAAATGAAAAAAAGGCAGAGGAGGCCCTCTAGCGGGTAAAACTCCCTCTCCTTGGAAACGCTTTATCAAGCAATTTACTATCCAAGTGATGGGATCATGCATTGTGGGTTTGTCGTGTGGTGAATTATGTGCATGCTCGAGCTAAGTCGAGGTATCCATCTTCACAACTGATGTGAAAAATAAAAGTAGGTGAAGGAGTTCTATTTCGAATCTACTTATAACACTAGAACTCGATGAAACGTTTATCAAAATCCGGACCATAGTTCGCAACTATCGATAACCATGGATCTTGCATGAAACCCACGTGATGGATCGATCCATTATTATAAGGATTCCTTCGAAGCTCAGTTCTAGTCGGGATCGTCTCATGATATCGTGTAAGAAGGAAGGAGTATAATCTCTACGCGCTGCCCTTTGTTGCAACGAAAGCCGATGAAGAAGGAAACGAAAATAAGAAAACAGAAAAAAAAAAAAAAATGGGCAGAACCGTAAAAGTAGCGCCTGAAAATCGTTTCCAACTCGCTCGCTCACTCGACTCGGCTGACTCGACTCAGCACCGTCTCGCGTTCCCTTTATTTTTCCCCTCCTTCGCCACCAAGAAGAAACACCCACCATCTCTCTCCGTGGCGATGTCGGCTTAGCTTGCGCGCCAAATGCCCAGGTTTGTCCGCATTCCTTCGTAAACTCGAAGTCTGCAGGTGGGTTTTTCTTCTTTTGGGAGATCGTGGGTTCTGGCGCCGGCGCTGCTTTGATGGAGGAGTTCTCCGGCGAGATGGAGCGGGCGGGGCTGCAAAAGCAGACCCTTTCAAGGCGTACGAGCAGGCGCAGTCCCAGGCGTCCTCGCTTCTCCTGTTCTCGCTCCGGTGGAAGGAGCTGGAGGAGCGGTTCGACGGCATCCAGAGGTCGCTCGCGGAGCGCGCCCGCGACGTGGCGTCCCGGGAGGACGCGCTGCGGTCGGCGCGGCGGAAGGTCGAGGAGCGGGAGGAGGAGGTCCGGAGGAAGGAGGCGGAGCTGAGGACGGCGGAGTCGCGGCTCGAGGGGTGCAGGGATGAGCGTAGGCAGGTGGAGAGGGAACTGGCTCTGAAGCGAGACGCGCTTATGGAGTGTGACTCGCTGATCAGGAGCAAAGAGGAGGAGCTGCAGTCTCTGGTGCGGGCGACTGAGGAATGTCAGACGGGTTATGGTTCTAAGAAGGAAAAGGTGGAGGCGCTGCAACAGGAGGTGGAGTTGAAGGAGAAGAGAGTTGTGTCAGTCACGGCAAAATTACAAGAGGTTTCCGAATCCCTTGAGTTGAAAAGCAGGGAATTTGATGCTGTCCGAGCATCTGTTGAAGACCGTAATCTGGAACTTGCATCAAAAGAGCAAGAGTTCGAGTCCAAAAAGAAGCAGTGTGATCTGATGCAAAAATCCATCACAGAATGTTCTCAGGAGCTTGAGTTTAGAACAAGCCAGTTAAATTCCATTCAGTGGAGAATCGAAGAGTGCTCAACAGATCTTCAACTTAGGGAACAGTACCTTATTATGCTCGACGTGTCAATCAGAGAACGCTCTCGGATATTTGAGATGCAAAAGGAAGAATGGGATGCGCGATGTATGGGGCCAGAATTGGAGCGGCAAAGGCTTGATTCGATTGAAAAGTCGCTCGAGAAGCGCTCCAGGGAAATGGAGTTGAGGGAGAGGACTCCTGGCCATTCTGGGGTAGTGGCGCAAAATGTGAATAACCCATATGGACCTGTTGCTGCTTCATGTTTAAATTCTCAATCCACAAGTGCTTTTGATGGAAAGAAAATGCAGATGTTCGTATATCAACATTTTCAGGAGCTCAATGGAGTGTGCAATAAGGTGCTGGAGATTATTCGAACATCAGCTAAAGCTGCAAAGTTGGTGTTAGATGCCATGGAAGGGTTTTACCCCCAGGATTCAGGGAACAGAGATGGGTCAATAGATATTGGGGTGATTAGGAGTTGTATCTTCCTGTTGGAGAATTTGATACGGTCTTCATCAGAGACTAAGCCTCAGCAGAGGGAAGCTGCGATGAAACTGGCTGTCAAATGGAAAGGGAAGCTGAAATCTTCACCCTCACCTGAGCATCCTTTGGTGGTCTTGGGTTTTTTGAAGCGTTTAGAGGCATATAAGCTAGCTTCTGCCTTCAATGCAAAAGAAATTGACGAGCTTGTCAATTCTGTGTCACAGTTTCAAATAGCACAGGAATTGCAACAGGTCCTTGGTTCTTCAGTAGTGCTGCCTGGTAAGCGTAAATGCAGCTAGGGACTTGAAATGTTGAATCTGGTTGCCAGTTTGCTTATCATATTATGCCTGCTTTTTGCAATTATATTCATGCCACTTTAATGTTTATCTCTTTACTGGAACAAAGTTTTGAAACATGGCGATGGCTCTGTATTTTGACTTGTTAGTAGATGAGGTAATCCTTATGTACATTGCAGATACTGCACTGATCATTGATTTGATCCAATGAAAAATCTTGGGGATGCTAGTTGACTACTTTATGCTTTAATTCAACTTTTCACCAAATCAAATTTAAAATCATTGACTGTAGACTTTTTTATGTTATCTTTTGTTAAATATCCGATATATATTGCTATTTCGAAGGTTCCATCTAGTAGGTCAAGCACTATTGTTGGAGCTCCCAATCATTTCTCCAAAGATGTTTAACTGGGAAGCTGAAACTTTTGGGCTTGGGCTTGCTTTGACTATGCTTGCTGTGCATTTGAGAATTGAGATCAATTATGTCCTCTCTTTCGATGTCGGACTTTCCTCAGCTAAAGATTTTCATCTCGTGGTCATTCTGAAATCCTCATGGCAAACCATGTTTTGTGCTGTTATCTTGACAAAGGCAGTTCGGGTTCTTTATCGTTGACTTGTGTTTTAAATGTTCATTTGGATCTATTCAACATTATCAAATAAGGACCGAGGAACCACAAAATTTTGCTGTGCACAATGCAGATGATTCTTCTGTTTTTTTAATCCACCGCTACTGTCTTAGCTAGAAAAGATTTGTAGATTTTCGAAACGGAGGTTTTACATGAGAATGCTATGATATGTAAAGAAATCTCACATACACTCTGCAACACTTGTTCTGGATGTTTTTTCGGGGTCTTATACTTGATACTCAAACGGTAAGGATCTGAGTTTGGAGACAGTGGTTATGAGGAGTCGAATTGTTCTGTTAGATCAGCTGGTGAGAATTTCGCCTTTAATAGCACATGAGGTTAAAGGAGCAATGGCAAGAGAATGGAAAGCGAAACTGTCGGATAAACCCGAGGGCGCTTCGGAGGTTTTGGCATTTCAGCATTTCTTGCCAGCATACAGTTTGGTTTTGTCAAACGAGAGTGAGGTTCTGAAACTAGCGGAAATTATTTGATTGAGCAATGAAATACCTATCCTCCTCCTCCTCCTCCTCCTTCCAAACCTCAAGTTGGCTTGAGTGTTTCTTCATCGGGAATTAAAACACCATATTACCCTTGACCCTGAGTTTCTTCCGACAGTGGCCTAGCAAGTACGACCTGCTGTATATGGTGGTGTCAATCCCGTCCCCACCGTCGCTCTTAACCGGAAGTTTTGCTCGGGTTTCGTATTGCAATTAGGCATCTTGCCTTGGCCCAAATGAACCAGCTTGTCACAACTGGTTATATCGTCGGTCTATTTCAAGAAGCGACGACACGCTAATCAAGAGGTTTTCTCGTGAAAAGGCATTAAACTAGCAGGACATTCCAGCATTCTTCTTCCCCTTAACATCAAGCTATAATTAAATCTACTAAGGGGAAGATCACTTGTGAAGATCTCTAACAAGTTATTCTCAAATCCTTATGAAGATCTATAGACGCGTCCATAATCCAAAGAGAGAATTATAAAAAAAAAGTCATAAACCTATTGCAATTGTGTCAATTCAGTCATAAACATTTTTTTTAGCCAATTTAGTTTTAAACCTTTTTATAATTGTGTCAATTCAGTCCATCCGGCCAAAATTGGCCGATCGGCGCGACGTGGACGCCGGCGAGGGATAGCTGGCCGACGAACACTAATGTGGCAATTTTTTAATATTTTTTTCAAATTTTTTAATATATTTTTTAAAATTTTTTTTTTTTTTTTTCTTTTTTTTTTCTCACCTTCTCCTTCCTTTGGCCGCCGACGCCGGTCGGAGGCGAGGGTCGGCGAGGTCAGCCTCGTCGGCCACTAGCGAGGGCGAGGCCCTACCAGATTCAGCGAGCTCAACCCTCGCCAAGGTCGGGGCGAGAGGTGAGGAGGGAGAGACCTAGAAGAGAAGAAGCGGCGAAGCGGGGAGGCGGTTGACCGGGCGGGGAGAGGGAATTGGGGGAGGCGGAGCCGAGTTGAGGAGACAACCGGACGCCCTCGCGCGCCGCGACGAAGAAGATGAGTCCCTCCGCCAAATTCCCCCCGATTCGCCCCACCGGAACGAACGGCTCGGCTTGATTCCGACCGCCGCGAAGCTCTTAGATTCCGTCGCCGAACCTCGGCGTCAATGGTGGTGTCCGCTTGCAACCGAGCGATGCGGTGAGCTTCGATGTCCCTCGGATCGGCCTCGATCGGGCATTCGGTTGTCTCCTCGCTCGGCTCGCCTCCCCTTGATTCCCTTTTCCCGTCCGGTCGACTGCCTCCCCGCTCCGCCGCTTCTTCTCTTCCAGGTCTCTCTCTCCCTCCCCGCCTCCGCCCCAGCCTTGGCGAGGGCTGAGCTCGCCGTATCTAGCGGGGCCTCGCCCTCGCCAGTGGCCCTCACCGACCCTTGCCTTTGTCCGACGCCGGCCGGCCAGAGGAAGGAGAAGGTGAGAAGAAAAAAAGAAAAAAAAGAATTGAAAAATTGCCACATCAGCGTTCACCGCCCAACTGTCCCTCGCCAGCGTCCACGTCAGTGCTGGCCAGCCAATTTTGGCCGGATGGACTGAATTGGCACAATTATAAAAATGTTTAGGACTAAATTGGCCCAAAAAAAGTTTATGACTGAATTGACACAATTGCAATAGGTTTAGGACTGTTTTGGTAATTCTCCCATAATCAAAATATCATCAGTAACAAGTTACCTTGATTCCATGTATTGTAGACTTTAATTCCTGGTCTTCACGAGTGATCTTTACTTTTAGGCATCAACTCATGATTTCATTCCTTATACAAGGAATTTAAAGCATAGTCAGAGGTAGTTCATGTCAGCCAAACCCTTCTTATTTGTACCAAATTATTTTTTTGTACTTTTGGCTCGTCTGTATTAAAGACTAGGAAATTTACTAATTTTAATACCTTCGCCATTGCCAAATTTGCCAGCCTTAATTTCCAAACCCGAGCTTACTGTTCGAGCCCTTCAAGGACTTGACCCAATCTTTAATGCTATGAACTACTTCATGAACATACTTAACCAAGCAATTTATTAATCGAAATGATGGGCCGTGCACTATGGTTTGATACGTGAGGAAATGTGTGAAAGTCTGAGCTATGCTGAGATATCTATCTTCGTTATCCACGGGAAAAATAAAAGTAATTAAAGGAACCTATTTCCAAATCTGTTTATAACATTAGAATCCGATGAAAACGTTTATCTAAATTCCATTCACTATCGGTCCTGTGAATCCCACAAAAACCCTATGTGACCGATCCATTATCACATGCGTCTGATGCAAATAGGTAGCCTTCGAAGCTTAGCCCGAGTTGAATCATCCCATAATTTTATGTAAGAAGAAAGGAGTATACTCTCTATATTGAAAATGACAACCTTAATTTATGACAATTATACCAGAGTTCATCGGCACCACATGGGAAGTTCTGTAAACAAGTACTGACGATATCAATTCTAAGTGAAACAATAAATGCGGCTGGCAGAAATGTAAATGCCTGTCATTTTAATGGCCGCGAAGGAACAGATCAATTTTTCGAAAACGCAAGCCTGAAGCCGACCCAGCACGGTAGGAGTCAACGAAGGAGGTTGCTTTCATGTAACCCAAAAGAGGCTGCTTTCTCACATGCAAGATGACAACCTGTAAATATCTAGTTAAGTATTTTTCCACTTCACTTACCAAAATTTAAACAATCATACAAATTTTTAAAAAATCGTAAAAGAAATTATATATGAATCCACGTGTCGATATTCACATATTGTCAAAGACACAATTATTGAAGAATTAAAGAAGATTAAAGTAGGTGCGCCACAAAATGCTGGCCATCCAACGACTGTAAAATGCAGGGTATGATGCCCACAAGGTACAATAGACCACTAGACTCTCCCCTATCATTTTTACAATTTTGATATTTATAAATCTATACGGAACCGACATACCACATTTGACACGACTTCGTTGAATCATTTAGATGAATTTCTTGCTAGAATCCAGTTCATGGTGACCCACAAGATCATAGGTAGTGAATAACATAAGCCCCACCAGATCCTGTCGCCAATAATTTACAATTATCGTAGTCATGGTATACCAAGTTTAGACTCAAATAAGAAGGAAAGCCCCTAGTCGCTTCGACCGTCATTGAGCAAGCTAACCCTTGGGCCTCGAGACGCCGATCAGACACGCGAAGACTCTCGCTTTCGCTCTGCTTGTGATGGTTAACTCGAAATTATAAATTGTTGGGCAAAATTCAATGGAAAAAAAAATCATTAGCCTTTTAAAAAGTTGGCTTTCTTAAAATCTCCAAAGCCTAAAGGAAGGTGGCCTCGCCTTCAGTTTTGGGCTATCTTTACGGCATAACTTTTCACCAAACTCATCTAGTGTGGTGCATGAGAGGAGAAAGTAGAAGTTTCATCAATTCCGGGCGAGCAGGCATCCACCTCGCGTACGTTCGCTTGGTCCTCCGCTTCACATGCGAAGGGCCATGCCTTGACCCATCCTGAAATGAACGCCACTTGACGCCAGCAGTCCCCTCCTGAAAACCACCCGCCATATCCGTACATATCTAGGACCCAGCTTCTCTCCTCGTCGTTCGAAACTCGCTTGACTCGGCTCGTTCAGCTCAACGAACCCTCTCGTATTCCCTCCATTTTCTCTTCCTTCGCCACCAAAGAGAAGACCTCTCTCTTCAGGGTTCGTCATCAATCCTCGTCGTGTGACTTTCGCGTTTCCGGTTGGTGGGGTGTCGGTGCTTGGATGGAGAGAATCTCCGGCGAGCTGAAGCAGGCGGAGTTGAAGAAGGAGAGCCTCTCTAAGGCGTACGAGCAGCTGCAGTCGCAGTTGTCCTCGTTCCTCTCGTTCACGCTCCCGTGGAAGGATTTGGAGGAGCACTTGGATGGCATCCGGAGGTCGCTCGAGCGCCGCTCCGAGGAGCTCAGGGAGGGCGAGAGGTCGCTCGCGGAGCGAGCCTGCGACGTCGCGTCGCGGGAGGAGGGCCTGCGGTCGGCGTGGCAGAGGGTCGAGGAGTGCGAGGAGGAGGTCCGGAGGAAGAGGATGGACCTGAGGCTGGTGGAGGAACGGCTTGAGAAATGCAGGGTTGAACGTAGGAGGGAGGAGAGTAAATTGGTCGTGACGCGCGATGCCCTTAGTGAGTGCGCCTCGCTGATCAGGGACAAGAAGGAGGAGCTGTGCTCTCTGATGAAGTCAACCGAGGAATGTCGCAGGGAGTATGATTCGAAGAAGGAGGAGGTGGAGGTGCTGCAACAGGAACTGAACTCAAAGGAGAAGAAAGTCGATTGCTCGAGGGAAATACTCGAGAAGTAGATATGAAAGTGGAGGAGTTGGTTTCAGTGAAGCGTTCTCTTGATGAGTGCTCTAGGACAGTTAAATCGACAAGGGAGGAATTGACTGCAGTGGAAAGTATGCTCGACCACAGTCTCAAGGCGTATGACGAGAGTGAGAAGAGGCTGAGTGTTTTGGAGCGCACGATTGAAAAGCGTGATAAGGAGGTCATGGTGAAAGTCGGAAAGTTGCAGTCTCTTGAAGATAAGATAAACGGCTGTCAAGTTGAACACCAAAAAAAGGTGGAGGAACTCAAGGAAATCCATAAATCCATTGAAGAGTGTTCCAAGGAGCTTGAATATAAAGAGAACCAACTCCATTCCATCAATATATTGATGGAGGAGCACAAAAAGGAGCTCAAATCCAAAAAAGAGGGGGTTGAGGAAATCAACAGGTTGATCAATGAGCTCTTGGCGACACTTGCTTCGAAAAATAGCGAATCGGGGTCCATTGAAACAGCTATTAGAAAGCTTTCCAAAGAGGTTAAATCTAAGGAAGGTGAACTGGAAAATATGATGAAGCGTGTGAAGCAGTGTATTGAGGAAACCAAGTTAAAGAAGGACGATCTTGCTTCAGTCCAGGCAAATTAGAAGAGGTGACCAAATATCTTGAGTTGAAAAGTAGTGAATACAATGCTGTCCAAGCATCTATCAAAGACAGCAATCTTGAACTTGCATCGAAAAAGAGACAGCTAGAGTCCATCCAAATTGATATTACTGAACGTGTAGAGCAACTTCAATTGAAGGACAAAGAGTATGCTTTCCTTCAAAGCTCAACTCTTGAATGTGCCAAGGCCCTCAAGTTCAAAAAGAAGCAATGTGATTTGATGCAGAATTCCATCACGGAATATTCTCATAAGCTCGAATCTCCAAAAAGGCAGTTGGATTCCATTCAGAAGAGAAGCAAAGAATGCTTCGCAAATGTTGAACTTAAAGAAAAGAACCTTCATATTCTTCACGTGTCAATTGGAGAACACTCTCAGATACTTGAAATGAAAAAGAAAGAATGTAATGTGCAATGTATGAAGCTAGAATTGGAGCGGCAAAGGCTTGATTCAATTGAAAAGTCACTCGAGGAGCGCTCTAGGGAAATGGAGCTGAGAGAGAGGACTAGTGTCCATTCTGGGGTAGTGGCTCAAAATTGCAAACGCCCATTAATAAATAAACCTGTTCTAGCTTTATGTCAAAATTCTCAACCCACAATTGATTTTGATGGAAAGAATCTGCAGATGTTCCTATATCGACATTTTCAAGAGCATGATAGATTGTGCCACAAGGTGCTGGAAATTATTCAAACATCTGATGATGCTGCAAAGTTGGTGTTAAATGCCATGGAAGGATTTTACCCCCCGGATTCCGGGAATAGAGATGGGTTACTAGATATTGGGGTGATTAGAAGGAGTTGTATCTTTCTCTTGGAGAATTTAATACTATCTTCAGCAGAGATTAATCCTCAGGAGAGGGAAGCTGCAATGAAACTGGCTGTTGAATGGAAAGGGAAGTTGAAACTTTCACCATCAACAGAGCATCCTTTGGAGGTCTTGGGCTTTTTGAGGCTTTTAGTTGCGTATAAGCTAGCTTCTGCCTTCGATGCAAATGGAATTCAAGATCTTGTCAATTCTGTGTCACAGTTTCAAATAGCAAAGGAACTGCACCAGGTCGTTGGTTCTTCAGCGGTGCCGCCAGGTAAGTTGAGATGCACCTATTGACTTGAAATGTTGAATCTGGTTGCCAGTTAGTTTATCAAATTATGCCTGGTTTTTGTAACATTATTCATGCCAAGTGAATTTTTGTCTCTCTATCCAAACAAAGTTTTGAAACATGGTGATGGCTCTGTAGTTGACTGATGAGAGATGAGGCAATCCCCATGTTTTTTCCTTATATACATTGCATATATAGCCCCAATTATCAATTTGATCCAATCAAAAGTCTTGGGGATGCTAATGACTACTTTCTGCTTTAGGTTCAACCTTTCACCAAGTCAATTGATATCATTGACTGGACACTTGTTTATGTTATATTAGATAAATTTTGAATATCCAATCTGTTCATTTAATAAAATTTTAACTCATGTCTAATTTGATTAAAGTAAACTTGTCTTTGGAATATATTCCGAAGTTGACCAAATGGATCCATTAAGGTTCCTCTACAACCCCTTCTTTTCTATCTTTTAGATTGAAATGCCAAATCCATTTATATGGGTTCAGACAAGATGCTGTGGTTCATATTATTTTGGCATCACATATGTGTGCGTGCATGCATGCGTCTGTGTGTGTTGCTTTCTTCGAAAGTACCATCCTGTAGGTCAAGCTCTATAGTTGAAGCTCAAAGAGGTTTCTCCAAAGATGTTTGGCTTGGCTTGCATTGATGATGCATGTTGTGCATTTGAGAATTGAGATCAATTATGTCCTCTCTTTCAAAGTTGGACTTTCCGTAGTCTTCCCATTTTCTTTTTTCGTGGTAGTTCCAAAGTCCTCATGGCAAACCACGTTTGGTGCTGTCATCTTGATAAAGGTGGTTTGGATTTTTAACGGTTGTCTCGTGTCTGATAGGTTCTTTGGGATCTATTCAACAGTGGCAAATAAAGACCGAGGAACCAGAGAATTTTGCTTTGCACAATGCAGATGATTATTCTGTTGAATATCCACTACCACCAACTATCTTAGCTAGAAATGATTTGCAGCTTTTCCAAACTGAGCTTTTGAATGAGAATGCCATGATGTGTAAAGACATCTCACGTACGCTGGAAAACTCACCTGACCCTGCAAAACTTGTTCTGGATGTCATTGTGGGGTCTTATACTCAATACTCAAACAGTAACGATATGAATTTGCAGACATATGTTATGAGGAGTCAAATTGTTATGTTAGAGCAGCTTGTGAGAATTTCGCCTTCAATAACACATGAGGTTAAAGAAGGAGCAGTGAAGCTGGCGAGAGAATGGAAGGCGAAATTGTCTGATAAACCGAGATCTGTTTGGAGGTTTTGGCATTTAAGAATTTCTTGGCTGCATACAATTTGCTTTCTTTGTTCAATGATGCTCCTCTGTTGAGCCAGACCCTTGGTCCTGTCAATGAGATATCAGGTAAATTTTCTCTAGTATCCATTTTCCTATCTCTTACTCTCTGAATTGTAACATTTTCCTTTTTGCTTGAGCATGGCAATATATGATGTAAATCAAATCATCCTGGAAGTGGGACATTCTATTTCAGATAGCCTAAAGTGCTGTTGTTGCATTAGATGGGAATATGGGATTTCGAACCCCATTGAGGGACCAATCTTCTCTTTAAGTCTAGCTGTTTCCTCTTAGCATGTTCTGATTTTATGTGGGTTGCTCAATTTAGCACTACGAACTTCCATATCATTGAGCCTGTAATAATTATCTTTAAAGCTCAAAGACAATATTATTATGGCACATCCATATGTGTGCAGGGGGATGCCTGATGTTTCTTGATGGCCTGGATGTATTAGGCCTTGTTTTGCATTTATAATCCCCTGAACCTTGTCTCGTTTTTAATTAACTTATTTCAGGGCCAGTTGCCATGGCTGCCTGTCCCTCCAGAGCCCATCAGCAACTGCCCGGAGAGAAGAAACGTTCGGCTAGTGACCCAGCAATCGATTCACAATCCCAACCCTGTGCACGTAAGTGTAAAAACAAGATGAACAATCAGGGAGGTCCCCTGTAATCCTCTTTGGACAAAGGTATTCTTTGCTGAAAGTAGGGCAGAGCTATGTGTGGCTGACTCATGTACCTGGTATTGCCAGACAAATCTCATACGATTTCCAGGAGAAATTTGGTGCTGATGGCGTCCAGGCTGTACAGAAGATAGGTCTTGTTTTTCCCAGGAGAATGTATATATAGGTTTCCTAACATATGTGTCGTCCCATGCTTGGCAGGCAAGTTAGTGGTTTTTGCATGCAGACTTTTCTAGGAAGCTCTCAGTGAACATTGATAGAATTGGGCGGAATCCTTTGAACAGTAGAAGTAACTGAAGTACATTTTTGTATATATTATTCAATCATGTCGAGTTTGAGTCCATCAGAGATATCTGTTTCAAGTAGAAATTCAAAACCTGAATAAGACTTGTGGTTTGATGTCCGGACAAGCAGAAATTATTCATATACTTAGGCTTCTTAATTTGAGTTGGCAAGTTACATGAGAACGTATAAAAATGGAATCATATTCGAGAATTACATAATAGGGCAGTGTTAAAGTTCTCTCTATAAGTTTTCTGAATGAATTTTTTTTCTAAAAGATCGCGAGATAACATGTTTAGGTTTTATGGTGACCATTCGAGGGCAGTGAAATATAATCCTATGGAAGTTGACGGACAAGTAGAAATTATTGATATACTTAATTCGAGTACGCTTCTTAATTTGAGTTGGCAAGTTACACGAGAACATATGAAAATGAAACCATATTCGAGAATTACATAATAGGGCAGATAAAAAAAGTGTTAAGATTCTCTCTTTAAATTTTCTGAATGAGTCCTTTCTAAAAGATCACGAGATAACATTTTAAGGTTTTATGGTGACCCTTTGAGGGCGGTGAG
Source organism: Eucalyptus tenuipes (assembly GCA_014182365.1). Lineage (NCBI taxonomy): Eukaryota > Viridiplantae > Streptophyta > Magnoliopsida > Myrtales > Myrtaceae > Eucalyptus > Eucalyptus tenuipes. Next base: position 19,760,812 of record CM024538.1, on the reverse strand, counting down.
ATATAATCCTATGGAAGTTGACGGATTACTAAGCGGCATGAATGGTTTTTCTTGCAAGGTGGCGCCTGCCCCTAGAACGAGTCCTCTCGAGCTCTACATATCAGAATTTCTCATCATTCACTAATTAAATTTAATTTGCTTTGGGGTAGCGACTAATCTATTATGGGCGGTTAGAAGCTCGAGTAAATGGCAAGAGTTTGCTTGCTCTTGTGAATCAAAGATTCTAAATATGGACATTTGATTATGCTAGATTAATGTAATACTTACTCTTTTTTTTATGTGAAAAGGTCGTATGTCATCTTGATCAATTTTATTTTTCTCTAATTCCTCTAACACACGAGGTGTTCAAGCAATTAAAATAAACAACTAAGCAATATTAGAGTAAATAACGAAGCAGAGTCAAGTAAAGTAAATAAAGATGTGGAAAAATAAGGAACCCGAGCCGTATCGTGCAAAATATTAAAAAAATCTTGAGCTATATGTCAAATCAAACGCGTACTAAGCTAAGATGCAAGAACGACATGATTTAAGTTCCCAAGTGCTAGATGACACGAATATTAAATTATATGAGATAGGATTAGCTATGCAACAAATAATTAGATCAACCTAAATACAATACTAATCAATTTTATTAGTTTTTATTTTTTATTTTATAAAAGACTGAAGTAAGCTAATTATCAACTAGTAAAAACTAGAGATGTCGAAGTTGCTTAAATGTCAAATTTAAATAATTAAATGTTTAAATTAAATAAAGATTTTTTTTGTCGAAATAAAGATTGATTAACCCAATATTTACTTGAACTGAAATTAATTGTTTCAAAGAGAAGCTAACTATATTGCCTAAATTAATACCGAAAATACTCTAATTAATCCAATAAGTAAACTATCAGTTAAGCATCTAAACTAATTAGTTAGTAAACCTAAATACCAAAACTAATCAGTCAACTATAGGGCGAATTAATCAAATAATGGACGAACTAAATAAACTCCTAAATTTACTAATCAATTACTGAAGTTGAGCAAAAATCCTAAAACAACAAATTATTTAATTAAAACAACCAAGCCATGTTTTGTCTTAATTAACTAATTCAAGATACAAAAATACCTAAGTGTGAACACGCACACTGCAGCGAAAGACTCCCTAACAGATTTAAAACATCTTCTTTTTTTCGTATTTTCTTCTAAAATTTCATGAAATTTCATAAAGACGAAATTGAATCTAAAATGTTGTATGAGTGCCGAAATCCCCTAATGCTGAAATTATATTTAATAAATCAATTTAGACAACTTTTAAAAAAAAAAAATTCTACCACAAATTAACTTATCTAGAAAAGCAGTTTCTAATTATGACTCTTTGTATCTTTTCACAGAAACGAATTTTTACTCTAAAACTTCAATCAATTTACCATTCCTGAAAATTCAAAGTCATAACTCCTAGTTAATTAATCTAGACCAACTTTAATTAAAATTTTCTAACCTAAGATACAAATTTAAATAATATGCACTACATGCAACGTATTAAACTATACTAATCAAGATGAACCTTTTTCAATTAATCTATATGCAACATGATTAAAATGCATGAATAAAGTATTTAAGATCCGTTGTTTATGCAAGGATGATTGCAACACTTGATATAAACAGACAACAAGGATTATCATCGGCTCTCGGTGAGGGCCGTGATGCCCTCGCTAGCCGGGCAAGGACCGGCGCCACGACCCTCACCCAATTTGGATGAGCAAGGCAATGAGGTTGTTGCAACCCTTACCCAGATCAGGTGAGGGCTGTGACGCCCTCCCCCAGGCTAGCGAGAGTCACTAGAGGATCGGCTAGCGAGGGTCACTAGAGGATCGGTTAGTGACCCTCTCTGACCCTAAGGGAAAGGGAAATAAAAATAAAAGGAAAATAAAAAAATTCAAAAAATTACTAAAATATTATTTTAAAAAAATGCCACATTAGCGTCGGCCTGTCAAAATTGATTGAATAGACTAAACTAGTACAAATACAAAATGTTTCGGATTGAATTAACACAATTGCAATAAGTTTAGGACTTTTTTGATAATTATCCGTCTCGGCGGCGGATGTGCAACCCCGTGGAGATGGACTTGCTTCGGTGGCTGTGAGTGCACATAGAGGGAGAGAGACATCGTGACCGTTGTATGATTGAGGTGTGGAGCGAATGCGTTCTCTCTCTAATTCGTCCATGAACCGGGCTTAAATTTTAAGCTTCAAGGCAAGAAAGGATAGCACTCTTTCATCTTTGAGTTTGATTGAATGTGGGGCCTTCAAAATACGAAATAAAAATCTATGCTTTATCTTTACATGTGGCAGAATTATCAAGAAGAAATATGTATCCTTGCTTCTTGAGTTTCATCAAAATCTACTATACTAACTTAGAACTTTTTGCGCAAGCCATATATGAAGTTTGGCCAATGGCTGAAATACCAAAAAAGTACTAAATGTATTGCATTGATTCTACTTCAATCATAAACATTCTAATTGAAGCAATTTAGCTCAAACATTTTCATATTAATATGAATTGAGTCCATCTGGCAAAATTAAACTAAAAATTGCTATTGTAGACGCTAGACATCTTACGCGGCATAAGTGATGCTAGCGTAGACATTTTTTTTTTCGAATGCTTTATTAATTTTTCTTTTCTTTTTTCTTCTCTTTTCGTTTTTTTAGTTTTTATTTTTTTTTTTGCATTAGTTACCTTTTTCCTTTTTCCTTATTTCCCTACATTAGTTGCCAACTACCATGATGGCTAGTGAAGGTTGTTGACCATTGGCGAGGGTGAGGGCAGAGATGCCCTCGTCAATTATAGACGAGGCCAACCCTTGTCAACCCTACGGCCTCGCCAGATCTGACGAGAGGACCCTCGCCTAGTCCTCGCTAGAGGCTAATGAGAGCTTAGACACTAGGGGTGTGCATGGTCCGGGCGGGCGGTTCCCGACCTAGAATCGGGAACCGCCCGCTAAGGACCGGTTCCAAAAATTAAAACCGAGATCCACCCGTTAGTTGCATGGATCCACCGGGAATCGGACCGCTGGTCCGGTCCGGTTCTAGGGTGGATCCATGGAACCGATCTTGACGCGAAACAATTTTGGTTTTCAACATAGAACGACTACGTGACTTCCATAACAACAGCTAGAGAGGTTGCAGAAGGATATCATGGTAGGCACTTACGATAATAGTGAGGAAATGATAGCAATTTTGGTTAAACTTGTTTTCTATCATGGCTATCATGGGTCAAAATAAAATTTTGCAGGCAAATTCCGTGTCATAGGCATTTTTTTTTCTCTTAGGTGTGATGCTTTAAAAACCCGCTATGTGATGCTTAGGAACCTTTGTTTGTGATGAAGCCTAAAGATTTATTCCTTGTTGTGGACTCGTTGTCCTACATCAAAATCTCTCGGTCAAACTTTTTTACTTTGTTTTGGCAAGTCTGTATAAGGTATATTACAAAAGCTGCATGACGAGATATTTCTTCCTCATTGTCTTTTTAGTTTAACTAAGGCCAAATTGTTTTGGCATTTTTCCAGGCATTTCATTATGGAATGATGATAAAGAAGTGATCTTGACTTAATTTTTTTAGTTATTTGATTTGGGTTTATTAATTAGTAATTTCAATTTTTTTAATATTAAAAATTAATATATTATTTTAATATGACCGGTCCGGTCCAGGTGGGCGGGTGGACGGATCCACACATGGAACGGGAACCGGACCGGTTCCCTCAAGAACCACCGGTTCTGGCCTGGTTCTGGGCGGTCCGGGTGGATCTCGGTTCTTTTGCACACCCCTATTAGACACCATCACCAATCTCACAAATGGTGAGGGGTCCCGTCGCTGGATATAGCGAGGGGTGGCCTCATCTAGCCTTTGCCAAAGGCTAATGACGGCTGACATCACTTGGTTGTCGAGGGCATCTCGGTCCTTGCCCTCTTCAATGGCTAGCAATCTCTATTGGCCATTTAAGTAGCATTGACACGTGATACGACACAACACCACGTGACACGACACGCCAACACGTTGTTTGTCAAAAAATAAAGAATTCCGACATGTTGGGACACGTTGTATATTAAATGTATATTTTTATATATACTTAATGAATTATCATTTTTATGATTATTTCAATCAATTAAATTCGATTCAAATTCACAAATAAATAAATAAGCCTACAATGAATTTACATTAACAACATTAATCCAAAATTTATTAATATCATTCACTGTTTCAATTTGACAAATTCAACTCTATTTCAATAATTCATAAAACTAGGAGAAAAATAAACAATTTACATTCTAGACTCGCGTGTCAGAAGAGAAGAAAAAAACTTGAGGGTGAATTATATATTACAGGAAGTAAGAGTTAAAAGAGAAGATTAAGTTTTTCTTCTTTCCCCATTTATTATTTTTATTTTTTAACCTATATACATTTTGAACTCTCATTTATTGAAAATTTTTACAATTGACCTTACGTGTCAGAATCACATATCGAAAACTTGCATATCGAAATTCTGACTGAAGTGTTGGATAGTGACGGGAAAGTTGATTAGATGTCGGATTTTCCAACACATGTTGACTGAGTGTCTGAGAGTGTTGAAGAGTGTTAGACACGTGTCTAAGTGTCTGACATGACCCGAAGGCTTTCGAAGAGTGTTTGTGCTTCGTAGTTGGCCATAGTGGAGGCTGGCGACTGACGAAGGCAAATAAGGAAAAAAGGCAAAAAAAGAAAGGAAAGGAAAAAAAAAAAAGAGAAGAAAAAAATAGAATATATATATATATATATATATATATAATTATGTCCACGTAAATGCTAATTGTGTTACGTAGGACAACTGATGCTCACGTCAACAATTTTTGACCTAAATTGACTGGAAAGAGTCAATTGGTACAAATGTGAAATAGTTTAGTACTAAATTGGTTCAATTAAAAAGTTTAGGATTAAATTAGTATGAGTTGTTTGAAATGCAATAAGGCTTTGGATTTAAGTAGGTTTGGTTTTGAAGACTCACCCGGCTAATTCTCAAATGGAATTTATTAAATGTGGACATGCCTACATCATAAGGCTTTGGATTAAGAAGGTTGGGTATTTAAATGCGGAGAGATGCTATAAAGAGTGCAAGTGCAAAATTATGCTATATCAATATTTGTATCTATGAGTTGAATTTGATCCGTAAGTTCCTTATGCAAATGAATGACAAGTCTAAAGGTTAAGATTTAACTGTCAACAGATCTTGTGTCAAGGGCAATAGAGGGCCAAAATTTGATGACTGACAATTTTGCGTCATGTATAACATATCGGGAGAGGATATGACCCGAGAATCTTACAAACATACCGACCGAGTTCATTCCTTTAGACTACCTGAGCTCAATTTTGCATCCCACGAGGTAGGATTGACTCTCCTCCCATCATTCCTATGATTGTTTCAGTTTATAAATTTATAGAGAATTGACATTACGCATTTGACATGTGACTCTTAGACTTCTTGAAATTGTATTGGTGAATTTCTTGCAGAAGTTTGGTCCAAATTGTATTGGTGAATTCCTTGTAGAAGTCTGGTCCATTGTGATCCATAAGATCACAAGTAGTGGATAATATAGGCCCATCGGAGTCTCATCGTCAATGGTTAAGAATTATCCTATTCATGGTATATTGAGTTTAGACTCTAATAAAAATTTTCAAATTGAATATATTTCTCCATTAATTTTTGAAAAAAAATAGAAATAAAAAAAAGGAAAACTCCTAATCCCTTCGATTGGACCGACTATCCTAATGCTTAACTGAAGTTTACTTCAATCAATGAAGAAAAATACCACCTTATTTCAGAAACACATCATTTTCAATGCAATGGGGTCATATTTTGTTACTCTGTGTTTGACTGCGCTGTAACTATAAGCCTTTCCATTTAAGTATATGTTATTAACTCAAAGGATTTTCATGGAAAGAAAAATAATGTTATGGCCAACACCTTGTAAAGTACTTCTCTGCAAAGCAATTTTTGAAATGATTTTTAAAGAAGAAGAAGGGAGCAACTTGCATTTGCATATGAAAGCTCAAGCGGGCTGCACAGTAATAACACTAGTCCAGACATTGCGTGACCTTAGGAGGTGAGCCGCCGCAGGTTGGTGTCACATGACCTTAGGTATCGCAACACCGGGGCCGCACAACTAGGCAGCGTGACACAGGCAGTATCTAACTCACTGGTGGCGCTGATGTTGATTCTGCTATCGAGAACTAGGATTGTCAAAGGGGAGCTCGGTATGGGTTTCCAATTATACCTGAACGAACCCGAACAGAAACTACGTATCTATATATTTTTACTCCACCGGACCCGACCCATTTAGAACTCGAATTCCTTTTTCATCTTCCCTTCACATCTGTCTTCACAGCAAATTGCTCCATTTCCTAGTTCATGATGTGGTCACCTTCGGTAATAAATGAGCAAACAAAGACGATTAATCTCATTCCTTACGTTGTGGAAGCCAATGTCTTTGATGAAACTCACATTCTCGACTGCAGAGGCCAGCTCTCTGTAGATCTTGTACTTATCTAACACTGACTAGGGCAAAGAAGAAGGAAACTGTGATGGACTGCGAAAAATGAGGTTCAGGCACCGGGCACAGATCGAGACCAGACCTTCGGGCTCGACGTCCTCGATTACATTGATCTCGTCCATAATTGAGACTCCGAAGCTTTGAAGCTAGCTCAAAAGCTTGTTGATGTGCGACGATGGCTCCGTTTCTACTATTGGGGCTTGCTTCCTGATTTTCTGAGTTGCTTAGCTTCGAGTTGTCATTTGGAAATAGGAAGAATCACAATTCAGAGAGTGAGTTCCCTGCTTCGTGCCACGAGAATGTTTTTGGCAAGCCTTCAATTTATTCGCCTTTGTTTAGGTTTCTTTTTCTGTCGAGTATTTATTGTGTTTCGGTAGCCGAACAGTCAACATGCCCAATTTTTTTTTTTTTTTTAATTTATAAGCTGAATCGGGATGAGATCCCACCTTAAGAAACCCGAAATTTTCAGTTCGATTGAAGTATTTTTGACACCCCTATCGAGAACTCGTACAATGCAAAGCAAATGAGATCTAGCTTGCATGCCTGCATCGATGCCAGCCTCGAGAACCCAAGCAATGTGCCGCCGAGGTGATGGTCTTTATTGTCGGAGCCGGCTTCTTCAAGAAGGACACTCGCAGCAGCCCATAACTCAGGAGAAAAAGAAAAGGAAGCCCGAGTTGACTCACTGCGAATAATGGAACTCCTCTCTTGTTCCTAGCAGTCAGCTCAACCTGAGAGCGCTTCGGAGGTTTTGGCACTTCAGCATTTCTTGGCAGCATACAATCTGGTTTCTTCGTCAAATGACAGTGAGATTCTGAAACTAGCGGAAATTGTTTCATTGAGAAATGAAATACCTATCCTCCTCCTCCTACTTGCAAAGCTCAAGATGGCTCCAGTGTCTCTTCATCAGGAATTAAAACACCATCTTACCCTTCACCCCGAGTTTGTTCCGACAATGGCCTCGCAATTACAACCCGTCGCATATGATGGTGTCATTCCCCTCCCCATCGGCCACTCTGTCCAGAAGTTCTGCTCGGGTTTCGTATCACGATTAGGCATTTTGCCCTTGGCCAAAATGAACCAGCTCGTCGCAACTGGTTAGATCATCAGTCTAATTTCAAGAAGCGACTAGACAATAATCAAAAGGCTTTCTCGTGAAAAGGCATTAAACCAGCAGGATATTCCAGCATTCTTCTTTCCCCTAACGCCAAGCTATTGAATCTACTAAGATTAACGCTTCACCAATTCATGATATCATCCATAACAGGTTATCCTTGAATCCTTACAAAGATCTATAGACGTGTTCATGATCCAGATATAATTCATAAAGAGTTACCCTTGATTCCATGTGTGTCGTAGTAGGCTTTAGAGTCCTACTCTTCGCAAGTGATCTTTGCTTGTACGCATCACCTCATCATCTCCTTCCTTTGCAATACAAGGAATTTAAAGCATAGTCAATGAGAGTTGATGTCAGCCAAACCCTTCTTAAAATATCAGAATACACGTAAGATTAATGAGTCGGATACTTATTTGCACCAAGTTATTCTTATGTAATTTTGGATCTTCTATATAAGACTAGGAAATTTACTGATTTTACTACCTTTGCCAGTGAAAAATTTGCTAGCCTTAATTGCCCAACCTGAGCTTACTACTATTCAAGTCCTTCAAGAACTTGACCCCATCTTTAATGCTATGAACTACTTCAAAATTAACACGCTTTATCAAGCAATTTATACTGAAATGATGGGGCCGTGCCCTATGGTTCGACACGCAATGAAACGTGTGCAAGTCCGAGCTGAGTCTAAGTATCTATATTCAGAATTGATGTGACTAACAAAAAAGAGTAAAGGAATATATTTTCAAGTCTATTTATAACATTATAATTCAATGAAAACGTTTATCTAAATCCGACTCATACCCACGGATCTCACGAAAACCCCACGGGATCCATCCTTCACTACATGGATCCGATGCAAGTACGTACTCTTTAAAGCTTGGTTGGAGTTGGGCCAGCCCATAATATTGTGTGAGAAGAAGGGAACGCAATCTCTATCTGCAAAATGACAACCTTATTTCACAACAATCATGTCCCCGTTTATTATTATTATTATTATTATTTATGTCCCCGTTCACCGCCGCCGGCACCATATAGGAGGGTCTGTAAAGTACTGACGGAGACACCAGTGCAGTATCCATTCCTTGATTATACCCCAATTCCCAGTGAAATCAAAATAAATGTGATCTGCAGCGGAGTAAATGCCTGTCGTTTTGATTGGCCCGGGAAAAAAGAGATCGATTTTCCAGAAACGGAAGCCTGAAGCTGAACCGCCACGGTAGAAGCCGGCAAAAGAGGTTCGCCTTCGTGTAACCCAAAAAGAGGCCGCTTTCGCGCACGCAAGAAGACAACCTGTAAACTGGAGTTGAGTATTTTTCCACCATTAGTCACCAAAATTTTAACAATTGTTCAAAATCTATAACACTAATCAACGTGTTGACATTCGTATATTGCAAAAGTTTTAATTTTTCAATTGTTTAAAATTAAAGAACAAATTATGTGCACCATAATATTTGACAAGGCAGGAAGGCGAAAAGTAAAACTTGCCTCGAGCGAGCCCACTACTCGGGATCCAACTACATGTAACGGCATGATGCCCACAAGGTACAGTAGACTCTCCCTTTAATTTATGCAATTTTTTTTTGTATTTATAAATCTATACAAAACCAAATTTGATTTGCTAACTCTTACACTTCGTTAACTTATTAATTTCTTGTAGGACTCCCGTCCACGATCACAAGTAGTGGATAACATATAAAGGTGAACGGTTTACGGATGGGTCGGTTCCCAAGCCTACTTGGAAAGTGAACCAGAGGGGCCGGTTCCTCGTTCTTGGAATCAAGAACCGGCTCACCTAAATTTGGAACCGGATCGATCCCGTTCCTTAGTGGGTCAAAGGAATCAGCAGGCATGTTCCTCTTCTTTTTTTAGGTCTGATTTTCCCCTCTCTGTGACTTGGGTTGTTTGGGCATACGTGGACGGAGGATTCTTCAAGGTATGGGGAGAGTACCTGTGGTGACTCTTGAAGGGAAGATATACAATCGCCAGAACTGCAGCGTTTGGCCTTGCAGAGAGGGGAAGGGGAACAGACACGAAGGTTTGGCCTCTTCCGTTCCACAAACAGGAAAACGGATAGGTGGAGAGCGTGCTGCTCTAGAAAGGACTTGAGAGAGAGAGAGAGAAATAAGGACGGAGATTCCAAGAAGAAACCTCAACGGGAGACCCTATCAGACGTGAAAAGAGAGGTCGGTCAGGGAAGCAATTGCACGACAAGTCACGTCTCGTTCCGCGATTTCTCTCCTTCCCCGTAGAAGAAATTGGGCAGGCAGCACTTTTGATTTTCCTTTTGTGCAAACCTCGTTTTGCTCGAGACATTGTCATTAATCTCTCATCTACTGCCCCCTCTCTCTATCTCTCTCTCCGCTCTCTCTCTCAAACTACTCGAATCTTTGCGCTCTCAAGAAATTTAAATACAAAAAATCAGTTCGATCCAAGTAGTCTAGGCGGACAATTTAACATCTGAAACTGAAAACTAACCATAAATTCCCCAATTCCAATAATATGCAATTGGAAACCAAATCGATACTTCCAAGAGCCAACTAATCTGATTCAATCTGATAATTCATTTTGCTTACCCCTGAATTAACTAAAATCCCACCAAAGCCTCATTACCCGAAGTTTTACAATTATGCTAAAGGTTTATACAAGCTATCGAGTGTATTTCTCCATTACTTATATAAATAGGGAAAACCCTTGGTCCCTTCATCCGTCTGATCGTTTTAATGGTTAATTGAAGTTTGCTTCAATCAGAAATTTTAACAAAAAAACTACGACCTTATTTCAAAAACACATCATTATTATTGCAATGGTGTCATACTCTATTATAGGTGAGTTTGGCTATGCTTAAATTTTATAACTTCGCATCTAAGCAAATGATATTAATTCGAAGACTCCCGTGAAAAGAAAATAGTGGGTTAGTAGACACCTTGTAAAATACTTTATAGCAAAGCAATTTCTTTTTTTTTTTTTAAAGAGAGAACAGAGGAGCTTATTTTTGTATATGAATCTCAAGCCAACGCCACAATAATGGCACCGGTCCTAACATCACGTGACCCTAGTGGCATGTTGCCGAGTTCAAGTCACCTCGAACGATATCTAGCTCTTTGATGGCCCTAATGTTAATGCCAGTGTCGACCCCGACAACACAATGCAAGCAATATCTAGCTCGCACATGGCCCTTGCATCAACTTTAGCCTCAATAACCCAAGCAATGCGGTCACCGAGCTTGTCCAACCCCAGACATCGGGAAGCCGGGGGGGCCATTGATCCACTGGTGAAGCAACTGAACTCAACTCGCTCGAGCCCTCATATTGACGTTTCGTGTCCACCATCTTGGTGGCCTACTTCCCTCGCGCAAGCCGACTCCCGGGTCACGAGACGTGGATCAGATACGGCGAAAAACTCTTTCGCGAGGCCCTCGCTTTTGCTTTGCCTTTTTTTTTTTTTTTTTGGTCGAAGTTTGCTCTGCCTTTTGGGGGTGAACCCTGAAGGCGAAATCGATAGGCGAAATTCGAAGAGAAAATTCTTTTTTTGTGAAAAACAATTCATTATCCGTACAATATGCTGGGACCCGCTTCTACTCGCCGTTCAAAACTCGCTCGACTCGGCTCGCCTCAGCTCCCCTGCTCTCTCGTATTCCCTCCATTTTTCTCTTTCCTCGCCGCCGAACAGAAAAGCTCTCTCCTTTCAATGCCGGATTTTCTCTCGCGCCAGTCGCCAGGCTCGTCCTCGATCCTCGTCGTGCGACTTCTACGGGTACCCTCCTCCGCAAACCCTTAGTCTGTAGGTGGGTTTGTTTCCGTTTTTCCTTTCGGGTGTGGTTTTTTCCGGTGTTGGTGCTCCGATGGAGGGAATCTCCGGTGAGCTGAAGCTGGCGGAGTCGAAGAAGGAGAGCCTTTCTAAGGCGTACGAGCAGCTGCAGTCGGAGTTGTCCTCGTTCCTCTCGTTCACGCTCCTGTGGAAGGACCTGGAGGGGCACCTGGATGGCGTCCGGGCGTCCCTTGAGCGCCGCGCGGAGGAGCTCCGGGAGGGCGAGAGGTCGCTCGCGGAGCGAGCCCGCGACGTCGCGTCGCGGGAGGAGGGGATGCGGTCGGCGCTGCGGAGGGTCGAGAAGCGCGAGGAGGAGGTACGGAGGAAGGAGATGGACCTGAGGTCGGCTGAGGAGCGACTTAAGAAATGCAGGGAGGAGCATAGGAAGGAGGAGCGTGAATTGGTTACGACGCGCAAGGCCCTTAGGGAGTGTATCTCGCTGAAGACGGACAGGAAGAAGGAGCTGAGCTCTCTGGAGCGGTTGGCTGAGAAATGTCACAGGGATTATGATTCGAAGAAGGAGGTGGTGAAGGCGCTTCGACGGGAATTGGACTCGAAGGAGAAGAAAGTCCGGGTGGTGCAGAGTTTGCTTGTTAAAAATGCTCAGGAACTTGATGTGAAAGTGGAGGAGTTGCGTTCGGTGAAGCATTCTCTTGATGAGTGCTCTAGGTCAGTTAAATCGACAAGGGAGGAATTGAGTACGGTGCAGAGTCTGCTCGACCAGAGTCTCAAGGCGCATCACGAGAGTGAGAAGCGGCTGAGCATTCTGGAGCGCACGATTGAAGAGCGTGATAAGGAGGTCGTGGCGAAAGCCAGAAAGTTGCAGTCTCTCAAAGATAAGATAAATAACCGTCAAGTTGAACACAAAGAGAAGGAGGAACAACTCAAGGGAATCTGTAAATCCATCGAAGAGCGTTCCAAGGAGCTTGGAATTAAAGAGAGTCAACTTCATTTAGTCAATACATCGACAGAGGAGCAAAAAGGGGAGCTCAAATCCAAAAAAGAGGAGGCTGAGGAAATCAACAGGTTGATCAATGAGCGGTTGGGAGAACTTGCTTTGAAAGATAGTGAATTTGAGTCCATCGAAACATCTATTGGAAAGCTTTCCAAAGAGCTTAAATCCAAGGAGGGGGAACTGGAAAATATGATAAAAGAAACCGAGTTGAAGAAGGAAGATCTTGCATCAGCCCAGGAAAAATTAGAAGAGGTTGCCAAATCTTTTGAGTTGAAAAGTACGGAATTCGATGCTGTCCAAGCATCTATCGAAGACTGCAATCTTGAACTTGCATCAAGAAAGAGACAGCTAGAGTCCATTCAAATTGATATTACAAAAAGGGCAGAGCAACTCCGTTTGAAGGACGATGAATATGCTTTCCTTCAAAGTTCAATTCTCGAATGTGCCCAGGCCCTTGAATTCAAAAGGAAGCAATGTGATCTGGTGCAGAATTCCATCACAGAATGTTCTTGTGAGCTTGAATCTCAGAAAAGGCAGTTGGGCTCCATTCAGAAGAGAAGCAGAGAATGCTTCACAGATGTTGAAGTTAAAGAAAAGCACCTTCATACGCTTCACGTGTCAATTGGAGAACAGTCTCAGATACTTGAAATGAAAAAGAAAGAATGTAATGTGCAATGTATGGAGCTAGAATTGGGGCGGCAACGGCTTGATTCAATTGCAAAGTCACTCGAGAAGTGCTCTAGGGAAATGGAGTCAAGAGAGAGGACTACTGTCCATTCTGGGGTAGTGGCTCAAAATTGGAAACACCCATTAACAAATGGACCTGTTCTAGCTTCATGTCAAAATTCTCAACCCACAATTGCTTGTCAGGAATCACACCAGGTCCTTGGTTCCTCAGCAGTACCACCTGGTAAGTGGAGATGCATCTATTGACTTGAAATGTTGAATCTGGTTGCCAGTTTGTATATCATATTATGCCTGGTTTTTGTAATATTATTCATGCAGCGTGAATTTTTGTCTCTCTATGCAAACATAGTTTTGAAACATGGTGATGGCTCTGTATGTTGAATTGTGAGAGATGAGGCATTCCCCATTTTTTTTCCTTATTTGCATTGCGTATACAGCCCCAATTATCTATTTGACCCAATGAAAAATCTTGGGGATGCTAATGACTACTTTCTGCTTTAGGTTCAACTTATCACCAAATCCAATTTCATATCATTGACTGAACACTTTTTTATGTTATATTAAATAAATTTTAAATGTCCAATCTGTTGATTTAATAAATTTTAACTCATGTCTAATTTGATCAAAGTAAGCTTGTCTTTGGAATGTATTCCGAAGTTGACCAAATGGATCCAATAATGTTCCTCTACAACCCCTTCTTTTCTATTTTTTAGATTGAAATGCCAAATCCATTTATATGGGTTCAGACAAAATGCTCAGGTTCATGTTATTTTGGCATCACATATATGTATATATATTGCCTTTTTCAAAAGTACCATCTTGTAGGTCAAGCTCTATGGTTGGAGCAGCTCAAAGAAATTTCTCCAAAGATGTTTAATTGGCAAGCTGGAACTTTTTGTCTTGCTTATGATGCTTGTTGTGCATTTGGGACTTGAGATTAATTGTATCCTCTTGATCAAAGTGTACTTTCCTTAGTCTTTAATTTTTTTTCTTGGTCATTCAAAAGTCCTCATGGCAAACCACGTTTGGTGCTGTCATCTTGATAAAGGCAGTTTGGATTCTTAACTGTTGACTTGTGTTTGATAGGTTCTTTGGGATCTATTCAACAGTGGCAAATAAAGACTGAGGAACCAGAAACTTTTGCTGTGCACAATGCAGATAATTCTTCTGTTGAATATCCAACATCACCAACTATCTTAGCTATAAATGATTCGCAGCTTTTCCAAACTGAGCTTTTGAATGAGAATGTTATGATATGTAAAGAAATCTCACATATGCTGCAAAACTCATCTGACCCTGCAAAACTTGTTCTGGATGTTATTGAGGGGTCTTATACTCAATGCTCAAACACTGAGGATGTGAATTCGCAGACAGTTGTCATGAGGAGTCAAATTGTTATGTTAGAGCAGCTCGTGAGAATTTCGCCTTCAATAACACATGAGGTTAAAGAAGGAGCAATGAAGCTGGCGAGAGAATGGAAAGCCAAACTGTCTGATAAATCCAAAAGCGATTTGGAGGTTTTGGCATTTCAGAATTTCTTGGCTGCATACAATTTGCTTTCTTTGTTCAATGATGTTCCTCTGCTGGGTCAGACCCTTGGTCTTGTCAATGAGAATACAGGTAAATTTTCTTTAGTATCTGTTTTTCTGTCTTGTGACTCTAAATTGTAACTTTTTCCTTTTTGCTTGAGGATGGCAATATGTGATGTAGATTAAATCATCCTGGAAGTGGGAAGTCTATTTCAGATAGCCAAACGGCAATTTTACTGTTTTCCGTTGTGGTGCTATTGTTGCATTAGATGGGAGCATGGGATTTCAAGCCCCTTTGATGGGACCCAACCTTCCCTTTAAGTCTAGCTGTTTGCTCTTAGCATGTTGTGATGTTATATTGTAGACCATCCTCTTTTTCAAGGTAAGTTGCTCTCTTGAGCACTGCGAACTTTGATATCATTGAGCCTGTAGAAATCATCTTTAAAGTTCAGAGGCAATATTATTACGGCACATCCATATGTGTGCTGGGGGATGCCTTGTGTTTCTTGATGGCCTGGGTGTAATTGGCCTTGTTTTACATTTACAATCCCCTTGAACCTTGTCTGGTTCTTAATAACTTATTTCAGGGGCAGCTAGCATACCGGCCTCTCCCTCCAGTGCCCATCAGCAACTGCCCAGAGAGAAGAAACGTTCAGCTAGTGACCCAGCAATCGATCCACAGTCCCAACCCCGTGCACGTAAGTGTAAAAACAAGATGAACAGTCAAGGAGGTCCCCTGTAATCCTCTTTTGGACTAAGGTATTCTTTGCTGAAAGTAGTTCGGGGCTATGTGTGGCTGACTTATGCACCTGGTATTGCCAGACAAATCCCATATGATTTCCATGGAAAATTTTGAGCTGATGACGTACAGGATGTATAGACGATAGGTCTTGTTTTCCAAGTAGAATGTATAGAAAGGTTTCCTAACATGCGGTGTCCCATGCTTGGCAAGCAAGTTAGTGCTTTTTGTCTGCAGACTTTCCTAGGAAGCTCTCAGTGAATATTTATAGAATTGTGCAGGATGCTTTAAACAATGAAGTGCTGAATTAATATATATTGTTCAATCATGTCTTGAGTTTGAGTCTGAAAGAAATCCAGTTCAAGTAGATATTCTGAAACCCGAATAAGACTTGTAGTTTGACATCCGGACAAGTAGAAATTGTTGAATACTTTTCACGTTGTAGTTGAATTCTTAATTTGAGTAGGTTTCCTAATTTGAGTTGGCAAGTCAAATGAGAATGTATAAAAATAGGATTATATTTGAGAATTACATAATAGAGCAAGTAAGAAGAATATTAAGGTTCTCTCAGTGAGTTTTCCAAGTACATTTTTTTGAAAGATAGTGAGATAACATCTTAGGTTTTATTGCTACCCTAGGCCAATGAGATATGTTTCAAGGGAAGTTGATAAATTATCAAGCAAGCGCGAATGATTTTCATTGTAAGGTGGCGCCTGTGCCTAGCATGGGCCTTCTCGGTCTCTACCAATCACAATTTTTCATCATTCAATTATTGAATTTAATTTGCTTCGGAGTGGCTACTAACTTATAATGGACCGATTAGGAGCTCAACTATGCGGTGAGAGTTCGCCTTACTCTTGCGAGTAAGAGATTATGAATATGGGAGTTTAATTACCTTAAATTAGACTAACACCGTTTAAGTACATTTTTTTAATATGAAAAGGCAAATGCGATCTTCATCAATTTTATTTTTCTCTAATTCCCCTGACATGTGAAAGTGTTCACAAGTGATGCTCAAGCAATTAATATAAACAACTAAGCAATATTAGAGTAATAAAGAAGCATAATTAAAAAAAATTGTATTATATTAGAATTCAAATATTATTTATATATTGAAGTATAATTTTGATTTTGCTAATTTTGTTAATTTAAAAAGTTTGTCATTTAAGAAAAAGAACTTGCCTAATATGGATGTTAGAAATCATATCCACTTCTATTCCACTTCCCTTATAGGATAATTTTATTTAGTCTATATCCTCTTTATATCTTACTTATTTTGTATTGAGCATGCACTAAATGCTAGATAGGATAAATTTTATTTTATCCCGACTACCAAATGCAGCCAATGTACAACTTGATGGATGTTGGATAGACGATAACCTCAACTGTGAATAAATGCATTTTCAATAAGTAAAAAAAAAATATTCGAGAAATTTTCTTTCGGTATAGTCCGAGCAAACCACAACTGAGTGATTCTTCAAGGTGCCATTAAAGGCTCCCCTAAGTTGGAGGAGGTCTGAAAAAACCCTACTCCTATCATGTCGATTGCCATCGAAATCGAGCGTTGTACCGTGTAGACAATAATTTCTCTCTGTTTAAGCTACAATTATCGATGTTTTCTCTGCCAATATGAACTTCTTAAACAATTCCGTCGGGGTGTCTTTTTCTTTTATTTGCTACAGATAGGTCCATTGTTCTCAAGGATGATTGTACTGTTCCACTCCCCGAAAACGGATTTTTATTTTTAACTCCATGTTAGTATATTTCTAAAGGAATTGGTGAGGTTAAGAATGTGATGAACCTCTCATGTAGCCCACACCCGATCCCCGGCCATTGCAAATCTCGTCGCCAGATTGCTTTTAGGATCACTTCAAGATCATTGGTCTAAGATGCCATCAACTCAAAATTGTCTCCCATCAATTTAGTGCTCTCATATTGGAATTTTGTTTTTACGTACTTACGAACTCAAGGGTGTAAATTCTTGATATAGACATTAAGTTACAAATTCAAAATCGACACGGCTTGACATTTATTAACCTTCTTTTATTAAAAAAAGATTTACATTGAAACATTTTGACAAAAATAAGAAGAGATACAACTAATAGGTTCGAATAGAATGACACAAAAGGAAAAGACAACACTGTAAAGAAAGATATGCCAATCGAAAGTGAGATGGTAAGGTAATTATAAGAGAAACACATTTATGTGTGTGAATATTTGTTTAAAAGATAATGAATATGAATCTTATTGAATCTTAATTATAATGTATTAGCTCACACCCTCGTCTTTCTCTATCATACATTCAAATAAGAGGTTTTCTCCCTAATTGTGTAGGAGGATTCCATGGAAAACAATCATCGGTCTCTTGGCCAACATCACCGTGCCTACAAGGACCATTGGGAAAGATCTTCCAAAGGCACCTGTGCTTGCAATATCCTACGTCCCTGTCTTCATCATATATATCAAATCTCTGAAATTGACCTGGCCATTCAAAGCTGCAAAAGAATAACGTCCCCCCAAAGATGTTGGGTTTGAATACCAACTCCCACCTGATCGGTATACTATTGAATCCGAGATCGTCATCTTTGGATTTGCAATGAACTGTAAGAGTAGTGCCAACCGGCAAATTGTTTTGAATTACAACATGCATCTTGCCCCAAACATCTCCTACACAACTAGCAAGCATCAAAGAACAAATAAACAAGAGCTTGGTTGATGAATTCATCATTGTGGCGTGCTATTACTCCAATCTCAACATCATTCACCTATTTAAGGATGAAGAGTGGAGGATGTTGGATCTCACCACCTTGCCACAGCCATATTACCATTTTCTTTTCCTTCCTTTTACTCTGGATTAGAATCCCAAGTCACCTTTTATTATTCTTTTTCCTTTTTTCCACTTTGGGATAAGAATTGCCAAATAAGATCATCGACAAATCAAGTGTAATATATAATATATAGATTAATTGTAATGACCCTGACTTCATCTCCAGGGTCTTGAGCAGAATGGGCTATTTTCAAGATGTCCCAGACTCCTCGTCGTCCCGATTTTTTTTTCTCTTGTTACAAGCACTTGCGGAAATATGAACAAATAAACTCCCCGAACAAACAACAACTACAAGACTGGGACATATTCGTTATCTTTGAGGAATATGTACTTTCTTGGCTTTTTCAGGAAGTGAATATGAGGAAGAGGGGACACGATCAATTTTGAATATGTACTTTCTTCGCCTATCCCAATTTAGTTCAGTTTGGTTTTTCAGTTGTTTACTTTTGTCTTTGTTTTCCCTACATACATCCCTTTCTATAATTTTTTTTAAAAAAATAATTTTTTAATTCTTTTTTTTAATTTATTTTCTTTCTCTTTCTTCTTCATCATTGGTTGGTCGCCGACCACGGTGGCAGCCAATGACCTGCCAGAGGCAAGCTCGAGTCTCGCCTGATCTGGCGAGGGCGAGCTCGCTCAAGGTTGGTGAGCTCGAGCCTCGCTAGATCTAACGGGCTAGGCGAAGCTTGAGCCTAGTCAAAGGTCACCACAGTCTCGCCGATGTTTGGCAACCTCTTGCAAGGCTCGAGCCCTGCCCAGGTCCTTGCCTAGGTGGCCAGATTTGGTGGGTTGGAGCTCGCCAGCGTCAAGCAAGCTCGGCCTTGCTGACCTATGGTGAGGCCACAGCCGGTGATCGACCAATGAAAAAGAAGAAGAAAAATAAACAAAAGGAAAAAGAAAAGAAAAGAATAAAAAATGATTTTTTTTAAATGAAAGAAAAATAATAAAAAGGAAAATTTTTAGATTTTATCGGTTTGGTTCGGTTAATCGAACCAATATGAATTGAATCAGTTAAAAAAGTTTTGATTTTTAATAAGAACCGAATTGAATAAGAATCAAACAAAAGAAAATCAAATTTTTCGATATGATTATATTCAATTTTCGGTTCGATTTTTAATACTTCTATTTTCCACAACGAGCAACCTTGGTCGTGTCACATCAGGCCACAGCAACGTGTTCGGTTCCATACGATGGAGACCGATCCTGCAAAGTTCTGATTTTTATTATTTCTATAGGCTTTTTGGCGTTTTATCCCATGGCTTCATCACTCATTGCATGCGGAAGACGTCACATTCTTATTCCTTTTGAGATACAGAAGTGACCTAAGAGCTTGGTCAAAGTCTTCATTTGACGCTCAGACTCACGAAGAGATCTGTTTTCGAGAGTTCTCACCTGATTTGGTGACTCATCGGTAAAATCAAAGTTTAATGGTCGCACCCTTTTACCGCCGTCCTCGCCAAGTCATTTTAAGCCATGCCATGAGCAGCAGCAAATCTCCAGCCGCGCCCTGCTGTCCTAGTCTGCGAGCTGTCCGTCGCTGTTGCTGACGACCACGCCGCTGTGAAGCATCGTCGATTCCAAACCGAAATCGCGTCAGGTCATAAATTTGAAAGCAAATATTCGAGCTAGGTAAAAATCTTATCCAATTTAATTTTTGAATATTTTATTTTCTCGTTTGAAATATCGTGACCTTAATCCAATCTTAGAAAGATATTATTGTATCCGAACTATCGAATATGACTCGCAGTTGCATGAAAAGTTGTCAATCCGATCTCATGCCCAAATATGATTTGTGATTTCAAGGAAAATCGGCTAATTTGATCTCATGCCCGAGATATAATTCGTCAATTTTATATGTTTCCAAACGTAAATAGATATGGATGATATCTTGGGTGCTGGATTTCATTTTTTGTTTGATTTGATTTATTCTTATAAATGAATAAAAAATCTCAAAAAGATGTAACTAAGATAGAGTAGGTTTTAATTGACATAGATCACATGCTAGGATAGGGTTTATCTAGTTAGAGATATTATCCAATTTAAATTAGGATTCAATCTAGATTAATCCTTAAATTGAATCGGATAATTTCTAGAACTATGTAATTTATTTGGTTATTTTTTAAATTTCGAATTTTCATGGAAAAACACACAAAAAATATCACATGCATGATACGTAGTTTAGGTCGCGGCATATTGCTATATCATGCGTGTGTCTCACGTAGAATTAGGTTGTTCTTTGTATGCCATTTAGTTATTACATGTTTAGGAACATTTAAATGTGTGGCATATTAGGATAGTTGCATTAATATTTGCCCATCATTAGATTATGTCATGTAAGTAATGTCGCATGGCATATAGTTTGCATATTAGGTTACACGTTACATGTCATCTTAGTATATATACATTTTTGTACATTATTGCATTGCATTGCACATAAGTTAGGTTTTATTAAATAAGAAAAAATCTTAAAAAATTGGGTGACCGTGTGCTAATTAGAATTCATATTTAAGGCTATTGATGTGAATTTTGAGTCAACATTACAGATGCTTTCTTGCAATTTATTCATTATTTTATTGGATGTTAAATTGGTGGATTGCGCACTTGCATGGTCACCTCACATGTGAGGGAATAGTAAAATAAATTCAAGCTACCTGATAAACATTTTTTCATGAAAAAAATGATACTGGAAGGGCATTAAAGAAATCTAGTGTAACCAAGTCTCCATACCCAAATTCTCTGGTTTATAAGAGTAAAATAATTCTCCCGTTATTTTACTTAGGTGTCTAATCTACCTACTATAAACTGATTAGTGGCAACTTTTAGATAAAATTCATTTACATGCTAAAAATTTGAACATAAGTCAAGAATTAGTATGGGCTTGAAGGAGCTCGAGTTAAATCTAGACTTAGTAGTCCATTAGTCAACTTTAGGTAGTTCACTTGAAGAAAAGTCGCAACAACGATCGACCATCCCGACACATCTGAGGTTCATAGCCAAGCCACCATTGGTGTGCTTGACCATAGGCGAAATTGCCTATTTCAGCTAAGTCGGTGGCCCAGTGCATAGGCTTAATGGCCGACCTTGTGGCTGGTTGCACCTATTTGATCGGGCCCGTGACTAGCTTTGAGCCTGGTGCATGGCCAGCATCCGAGCCTGGCTCGATGCCAGGCTCATGGCTGGGCTACTAGCTTGGTCTTTGGTCCTTGCGGCTTGGTCAAAGGCCTGGCACAAGGCTTGGTCCATGATTCGGCACATGACCTAGCGATGGGGTTGCTGGGTTAATCCGGGAACTATTAATTACTAGTCCATGATCCATCACAAGGGGCCCATGGCTAGTTCATGACGAGTCCATAGTCGAGCATACTTAGTCTGTGGTCAGCTCTCCTTCCAATCGGGTTGATCGATCCATGAATGATCCTTGGAATAGTTCATGGCTGATCCTTACCATCGGCACACCAATGTCATAGCCAATTCTCATGGGCTGGGAATCGTGGATGTTACGTTAATTAAAGGAGAGAAAATTAGAACATCATCGACCAAATGATCCTTAGGAAATAACTTTTATTGAGTTTTGATTATCTCTATTTATTCTTAAGTTCTATGCCAAATCTTCTGCAAAATAAGCCGAAGTGGTAGGTAGTTTCAGTCACCCTATAGCCTGAGCCAAAAAAGAGATACTCTGCTTTTTGATCTAACGGGTTCTATCGAGAAATTTATCCCGCACTCCTATGCATTCGCTACCTTTGTTTTTAGTACGACATTAAATTGTTACGTTTGAACTCTAAGACGTAAAATGTGAGGTATTCTTAGGCGAGGGGGAAGAAAAGCATCCTCGTCCATTGGGAGTTGGAGCATGCGAGTACTAACACTTTAAAATAAAGAATGCAGTCTTATCGGCCCATCAAGGTTACCACGCAGGCAGGCCCCCACCCAATGAAGCTTTCAGACTCCTGGGTTATGGTGAGGTATATTCTTAACCACCACCAAAGATCCACAACACACCCTTAATTAAGGTTAAAAGTTGCACAACACACCCCTGGATAAGGTTCAGCTATATAAGGATGAAGAGTAGAGGATATGGGATCTCACCAGCTTGCCATAACCATGTTACACTTCTTTTTTTCCTTCTTTTTACTCTGGAATTAGAATCCCAAGTTACCTTTTATTTTTATTTTTATTTTTATTTCGACTTTAGGATAAGAATTGCCACATAAGATCATCTACAAATCAAGTATAATATATTGTGTATAGATTAATTAAAGGAAAGAAAACTAGAACAGCATTGACCAAATGATCCTTAAGAAATAACTTTTATTGTAGTTTTGAATATCTCCATCTATTCTTAAGTTCTATGCCAAATCTTCTGCAACTAGGGAATAAGCCGAAGTGGCATAAGGTAGTTTCAATCACCCTAGAGCCTGGCCAAAAAAGAAATACCCTGCTTTTTGATCCAGCGAGTTTTATCAAGAAAGTTGTCCTGCAGCCCTATGCATTCGCTACCTAGCCATTTTGTGTCGTTTTGGACTCAGAAGGTCATTTTGCATACCCATTTGGCTCATATAAAGTGGGTGAATGAGAGAAATTAGAATCATATACCATGGGGGTGATAAATTATTAGTGATAGAACATTGGTTCTTATTAAGTCTTTCTTTATGGTACTAATGTTATTTATGAGTCGTGAATGGTTGATGATCGGAATCGTAAGATTCGGCAAAATATCTATATCAAGACTTGTGTCATAGACATTTATAGATTTTTTAAACAATTTTGTGAGTTATATAGTGGGTAAGAATAATGATCTTGGTAAAAAAAAATCTTAATTTTGAGTACACGTGATGATCCCGATGCATGGGAAGATATCATTTCCAATTGATTTATCAAAATAAAAATTACATTCAAATATAAATCACAGAAAATTATGTCATTTCATTTGTCATTGCATTATAGTGCAAAAGTTATTATTAAATATTCCATAACTACCAAAGTACAACATATACCATAAGGCAACATTTGGTCGACTGAAATCTAGTCAAAATATGACTGGAAAGAAAAAAAAAATGAAATTTAGGGATTTTGTGATATCATATTCACTATTCGATGAATCACAATAATGAATCAGGATATTTTCATACCTTGTCCTATTTATTGTTTTGTATAAAAGACATATTGATGTAAATGAATCCAAAAATGCAAAACAACGATGGTAGGAATTTCTCATGATTCATTGCTAAAAAAATCACAATGCACAAACAGATATAACCCCCATCAATCAATTCATAATATTGTATGTCTACATATTAAACAAGTTAGACAATGACAGAAAAAAGTAAATGGGCTACACTAATATTGACAAGGTAGATTGGCTAGTGAATGCAAACGCCAAAAAGAAAACATATTTATTCACCTTTACGATTCCAAAAAAATATAGTGTTTTGACTCTTTTGTCACTTTCATGAAACTTCAAGAACCATAGAGCTACCGGAAAGAGGAATTTCGACTTTGTTGCTACTTTCATGGACTTTTGACGTGAACTAGAGAGCTACAAAGCAAAAGGAACTTCAACTCTCGTCAATTTCGTTGAATTTTGACATGAACAAAGAACTATGGAGAATGAGACGAAGTGGATTAGAAAGATTCGTTTCAAGCTTGAATTTATTCATATAAAATCGGGTTCTTTTACTTCATTTTTATTTACTTATTTTTTTAATTATTTTCCTCTCCTTTTTGTATCTTTTTAATTCCTTTACATCATTCCTTAATAAAAAATTTATTAAATAATAAACTATACTAATATACCTTAAATATATATTAAATATATGTACTGAAAAGTATACGTGTAGATTATATATTATAGAATTGATACAAATTTTAATATATAAATAAAAATAGGAATGAATAAAAAATGAAAATTATCCATTAGATTTTTGTTAGTTGGAATTTTATTTTTTATCTTTAATTATTATTTTATTTTTTTAATATAAGAAGTTTGTTATTTGAAAGAAATAGATATTATGCTATGGATTAAAAAATCATATTTATTTTTATCTCACCTCCCTATGAGATATTTTTATCTGGGCCATATCCTCTTTATATCCAACTTATTATATTTTGGGTAGGAACCAAATACGAGATGTGATAAATTTTATCTTATTATGGCTTTTATTGGCTACCAACCGTAACCTAAGAATATAACAAAGTTACAGCATTTTGATAGGTAAATATATATAATAAAAAAAAAAGGCTGAATCACTTGAATCGATATATATTTTGAGAATTTCGCCTTCATAACGCATGAGGCTAAAGAAGGATCAATGAAGCTGGCGAGAGAATGGAAAGTGAAACTGTCTGATTATGAAATTAGAATTGTTCACTGAGAGGATGATAAATTATTAGTGAAAGAACGAATTTGTTCTTCTTGATAAATTATTAGTGATAGAACGAATCCCTTCTTCTTAAATCCTTTTATGGTACTAAGCATGTTTAAACAAAGTATTCATAGTTGTTAAATCAAGATATTTATCTTGAATCAAAATTTAAAATTTATGAATCGTGAATCGTTTACGATCGGAATTGTAAGATTCAGGAAAATATCTAAATTTGATTGTGTAATGGACATTTATCGATTTTATAAAAATATTTGAAGTAATATAAAATTGAGTAAGAACAATTATCTTGGTTAAAAATCTTAATTTTGAGTATGTGTAATGATCCTTATGCATCGGAAGATATAATTTCCAATTGATTTATCAAAATAAAAATTACGTTCAAATATAAATCACAAAAAATTAACATTCAAATATAAATCACAAAAAATTATATGTCATTTCATTTGTCGTTGCATTATAGTGCAAAAGTTACTTCTAAAAATTCAATAACTACCAGCGTACATACACTGTAAGAATATGACAAAGTTACATCATTTTAATAGGTAAATATACATAAAAAAAATTATATATATAACTATAGATTTGTTGAAGAATTAACATTTTCGCTCGTAGTTTTGGTGTTAGCGATTTATCTAATAGATAAGTAACGCTCGAATCATGTCCGATCTTGCAATTCCGGTAAATATAAAAGTTATATATAAAGAAACCAAATATTTAAATGCGTGAAGAAGAGGAAAGCTAGGATGGGTTCTTATAGAAGTTCAATCACTACATTCACTTTAAGCTCCAAAATAGCCTCATAAGGTTTAAATCCACTAGTTCAGTGATTCTTATATTTTGGCTTTCATTGGCAGAACTTGTTCACTTTGGCTATGTTGCCACTCTCCCAAGGTAATACCTGAGGGAGTCTGACGAATTGTCAAGTGGGTGTGAAAGATTCCTCTTGTGAGATAGCGAATTCACTTGGCACAGGTTCTTCAAAGTCCTGTCTAATGCAACTTGGTTTTATAATTTCATATTGACATTTGGCTATCAACACTAACATATTATGGACTGATTAGGAGCCAAGTAGGATGCAAGAGTGGGGCCCACTTTTGCAAACCAAAGATTTGTGGGTTTGAGACATGATTACGCTTGTTAGGAAAATCCTCTATGTTGTTTTGACAATGACAAAAATAATCGAATGCTACTAATATGTATATTAGTTTAGTGTCGGGTGATATATACATAAGCCACTAAGTAGATGATGTACCATTTGGTGTGATTCTGAGTGCTCTGCTACAATCAGTAATGCTCAGCCAACATAAGAAAGATCACTATCAATATTTGAGATGGACAAGGTATTAGGCACAAAGATATCTACAGGCTGGAAGGATCTCTACAAAAGTAAACAAGTCGAAGGACCTTGATCAATGGTGAATAAGTCAAGAAAAACTGTGGTGTTTGTAATGGCTTAGAAGGATCAATATAAGGTGTACAGCTGGATGGACCCGGTGATAGTGAACGAGTATAGAACGGTAATGTTCATTGAAGCTTGGAAAGACTGTAGTTGTGAACGAATCTAGAACAGGAATTTTCAATAGAGCTTGGAAAGATAATGCAAATGAACAGCTTGGTAGAGTCATGATCACCAATATGCTTGGAATGATTAGAAAATAAAAGAACGGACCGTTATGGGGACAACAGATCGTCGGCTGGAGCATTTTCTTCATATGAAGTGGAAAAAACAAGGACAATACCAATGATCTACTGAGATCAGTGAAGTCGAGGAATCAGCAGTGATGTTGATGTCCTTGGAGGTCTTGGGATGTTAACTCAGTCAATTAGTAAAGACAAGGAATTAACTAGGATGCTAATGTTCGTAGAAGTCTTTAGAAGCTAATGAAGCCAAGATGATCATTAGATGATTGATCCGACGTTGTTCCACATGAGTTTGTCAGTGGACAACAATAACAAATCAGTAATAATCAGCAATCCTGATTATGGGTAAGGGATTGTAATGATCTCAAGTCTTGGAAGGTGCCGGCCTTATGCTTATCTAATTAGAACGTTGATCAAGATGAAATTAGCTATTACAAAGGCTTGAAGTTCGCATTGGGAGCACTGGAGATGAATAAGAGCAGTTATGACAATTTTGATAGGAGTTAGACACTAACGAAAGCGGTTTGACTAATTTTGAAAATTGCCACTGCCGGAGAGAGTCGTTTGATGCTCAAAAGCGATAAGGAGCCGTTCTAATGTTGGCAACGTTAGAACCAATGGCTATTTCATGGAGTTGAGTTGCACACGGTCATCTAAAGATTGGAAGGACACATATACTAAACCCAAGAGAAGTGGTGAGATTGGGTGGAATGTTCATACTGAGTCTACAGCTTTGAGTGCTCTTCATTCTGTTGATAGCAACTATATTGATGATAATGTTTCCGTGAGGCACTACTAAATTGTAATCATAGTAGAGTCAAGTTTACAAGTGTCGGAGCAATGGTTATATCCTTATAGTGTAATCTATCATGTGAAGGGAACGATACTTGCCGGTTATAACTTGCAATGCCAATTACTAGTGCATTTCAGCTTACTTGTGACTGTTAGTCTTGAGAGATGACGTAGGCTTGGAGATAAAACTGAATCACTATAAATCTCAATATGCTATATTCTATCTCTTCATTATTAGCACTCCTGATTTCATAATCTGCTTATACTTTAAATTGTTCTGCTACTATTGAGGTTTCACTTGTTGTCTCCACAAATTTTTTTTTTTTAATTTTCTCACTCATTATATTTGCTTCATACTAGGTTATATTGTTAGCCTCAACAATGCTAAATTCATCTATCACTCAATATTGGTTTTTTTTTCTCTTCTATAAAATATATTTCATACAATCTTTCCGTTGATAAAGAATCAAGATTGATGTCAGCTCACAACCAAGGTGTAAAGGATTGCTCCACCAGCCAAGAATAAAGAATTGTTTGATTTACCACTATCTGTGTCGGATAAAGAATTGGATAATAATTCAACTCACAAAAAGGAATTCTCATATATTCATCAACTCCGCATTACAACGGAGAACACTTCTCGATTTATAAGGGACTAAGACTTAAGAAATAGACAAACAAGAAAAGACATGTGGACCTACCAAATATTAAAAACATGAGAACTAGAAAAAATAACAAAGACCTAGAGATACAAAATGACATCAAGACTTGTAATCTTGACTCTTTGGCCTTGCGGTTTATCTTCCAAAATTCATTCACCAGTCTTAACCAAAAAATAACCATCTTAGGATTTCAACAAATAATCAAGGAAATAGCTCAGAATAGCCTCTCATCAACATGTTGTAATTAGTATTGAAATTAGCCACTATTATGGAGAAATGAACTTTATTGACAAAAGTCAGGAATCAACAACTCCTTATTCGAAGGGTCAATGGTCAATCGGCAATCATTCTTTTGCATCGACAACGTGATTGTAGTCTTCATGTCGATGCCTTCATTCTGGAACCACCACAGCAAATTATAACCAAACTCTATCTTCGCTTGAATGAACTTCGTTTGTGTTGGGCTCATCGATGACGTTAACTCAAATGCTCCTGCACCACTGACCGAATCTAGGTGCGGGGATTCTAGTCTACCTGTAGTGCAATGACCGAACCAAGAGGCAACATAATCGTGTTGAGAAGAAAGTGGATGTACAAGTAAAATAATTACTTTATTTTTATAAACAAATTACAAACTCTCTATATCATCACACTCTCACAACAACTCATTGTACTTGCTCACCCACTCACTTCACAAACACACACATGAACACAACTCTGCACACACCCACTCACTTCCTATCACCCTACACTTACACTACACAAGACCCCTACTCACACCCACTCACCTCACATACACACTCCACACACTCACTTCACACAAGACTCTCTTCCCCTATTATAGGCTGCAAGGTCGGTGAGAATAATCTGGAGAGAGGGGGAGAGAAAAGTCTAGAGAGAGGGAGAAAAATCTGGTGCAATAGAAAGAGAAATCTGGAAAAATCTAGAGAGAGAGAGAGAGGCGGTGCCCCTTTTTTTTTTTTTTTTCGACACTCCCCCTCACCGACTACTCTCTCTTAGCATGGACATTGTGATCATACCAAGTTGCCTTCGAAACTCTTCGAATTTTACAGCTCCAAGACCTTTGGTGAAGATGTCTGCAACTTGATCATCTGTTTTGGCATACTCCATCTTTATCTCGCCTTGTAAGACTTTTTCCCGCAGGAAATGATAGTGCACTTCTACATGCTTGGTCCTCGCATGGAAAACTGGATTTTCCGCTAAGCTTATGGCTGACAGATTGTCACAATATATCCGTGTAGGTTGATTTATTGGTTGATGAAAATCCTCCATCAGTTGTATTAGCCATGTACTCTCTTGTGCTGCCATTGCTGCTGCTCTATACTCAGCTTCTATCGTAGATAGTAACACAGTTGCCTGTCTTTTACTGCACCATGACACTACTGCTGATCCGAGACTAAACATATATCCAGTAGTTGATCGTCGTGTGTCACGATCTCCAGCAAAGTCAGCATCGCAATGACTTATAACTTCACATGGTGCTTCTTTCTTATACAAAAGCCCAAAATCAAATGTACCCTTGACATACCTTAGTATGCACTTGACTGCATCTAAGTGAGGCTTTCGTGGCTTCTCCATGAATCGGCTTGCTACTCCTACTGCGAAGGCAATATCAGGCCGTGTTATGTTTAGGTAAATAAGGCTACTGACCAATTGCCTGTACATAGTTGAGTCTTCCAATTCTTGTCCTTCAGTTGCACATAATTTTACATTTCCATCAATTGGAGTAGATATAGGTTTGCAATCAAGCATCCCGAACTTGTCTAGGAGGTCTCGTGCATACTTCTGCTGATATAGGAATAATCCTTCATTGGTCTTTTCAATCTCGAGTCCCAGGAAATGTTTTAATTCTCCAAGCTCTTTCATCTGAAACCGTACTGAGAGGTTGGTTCTGATTTGGCATATCTCTTCTTCATTGTCTCCAATGATGATTAGCTCATCCACGTAGATTAACACTATTGCAAGCTTGCCATCTTCTGCCTTCACAACCAAGCTCGAGTCTGCTGGGGCTACAGAGTAACCACTTTGTTCCAAAAATTCAGCAATCTTCCCGTATCATGCTCTTGGAGCTTGTTTTAAGCCATATAGGGCTTTCTTTAACTTACAAACATAATCTGGATGAATCTTACTTTTGAAACCATCTGGTTGCTCCATGTATATATCTCAATCTAGTTCTCCATGTAAGAAGGCATTCTTCACATCCATTTGCCATAATTTCCACGACTTGCTTGCTGCAAGTGCTAGTAAGACTCGAACTGTAGTGATCTTTGCTACTGGACTAAAGGTCTCATCATAATCTAGGCCATACTTTTGAGAGAATCCTCGAGCAACTAGTCGTGCCTTATATCTTTCTATCGACCCATCTAGTCGAGTTTTAAGTTTATAGACCCATTTGCAAGATATAGGACGTACCTCTTTAGGTCTCGGCATTAAGTCCCATGTTTCGTTCTTTCTTAGTGCTTGTATCTCTTCCTCCATAACTTTCCTCCATTCCACACCTTGCGAAGCTTCCTCATATGTGGATGGCTCGACTGCTCCGACATCTTCGGTCAGCGCTGTATTTGCATATTTGAGATTTGGTCTTCTTAGTCTTGTTGATCTCCTAAGTTGAGATTCCTCCTCTTCAGGTTCTTCCATCTGACTTGGTCGAAGCTCTTTTGCAATTCTTGGATGTACACCAGTTCGCCATGGACTCTTTGATTTTTCTGGTGACTGTGCTCTGACTTCTTTTCTTCCCGTTACATTATCATTTCCTTCTTCAATTGGCTAGCCCTTATCAATCTCGTCATTTTCTTCCATTCCTTCACGAATCTCTTCTTCAACTTGTTTTGAATTAGGTTGTGATGGCCACCAAGATGATAGTTCATTGAACACCACATTTCTGGAAGTGTAACGCCTCCCTGTTGTAGGGTCGCAACACTTCCATCCTTTTCTTTGATCATCGTAGCCCACAAATATGCAACAAATTGCCCTTTTATCGAACTTGTTGCGAAGATGGTCTGGCACGAATGCATAACATACACACCCAAATATTCTAAAGTGACTTACCGTGGGCTTGCGATTCCACAACTTCTCATAAGGTGACATAAAGCCAAGCCTTGCTTGAGGTAGTCTGTTGGTCACGTGTGCTGCCGTCTTCATACACTCAGCCCAAAACTTGGGTGGAACATTCTTCGCATGCAACATACTTCTGCATGTCTCTGCCAAATGCCGATTCTTTCTTTCGGCAACTCCATTTTGTTGTGCCGTATTTGGGCAAGTAAATTGTCGACGTATCTTCCATTCTTGAAGAAATTTTGTAAAGTCATCTGATATATATTCTCCCCCATTATCCGTGTGAAGGCATAGTATTTTCTTGCCTACTTCATATTCTACTTTTGCTTTAAACTCCTTAAATTTGTTTAATGCCTTAGATTTTTCTTTCATGAAGTCGACCTAGACGTACCTGGAGAAATCATCGATGAATGTTATCATGTACTTTGATCCTCTAATCGACGGTTGCTTCACTGGTCCAAATACATCTGAGTGGATAAGCTCTAGAGGCATCTTAGCTCTGAATGCGGACTCCTCATATGGAAGCTGATGTGCCTTCCCATACTGGCATCTGGCGCAGATGACATCTTCTTGGACTTCCAAGTGAGGGAGACCTTTTAACATACCTTTCTTCATCATGACCTTTAATTTATGGTAGCTCACGTGCCCAAGTCGTGCATGCCACAAATCGGGCGTTTCACTCTTTCGAGTTTTGTCCACGTATGCCGTCTGAGCTGACATCACGTAGACAGACTCTAATCGACGCCCTTCCATTATTGGTGTACCGATAGGTTTCAAACTACGATACACCCTAACATCTCTTGGACCGAACACCACATAATTACCTGAGTCTGTAAGTTGTGCCACGGACAATAGATTCTTCTTCATTCCTGGCACATGGTACACATTTTTCAGTTCGACTTGATGCGAACTGAATCGGGGTGTCATCATCGTTTGGCCGACATGGGTAATCGGCAACCTTGAGTTGTCCGCGGTGACAACTACTCGTCCATCTTTGTACTCACACATGTTTGATAGCTTCCCTTGATCTCCGGTCATGTGATTTGAGCACCCCGAGTCAACTATCCAATCTTCATCATAATCAATCAATTTATCACTTTCCGTGATGAGGGCCATCACATCTTCTAACTCTATGGAGGAGTTTGCAAGCTCTTCTTGTTCCTCCATTGCAAAGGATGCTTGGAAATCCCACTCTTCTTCGCTATCATTTTCCTTAGATGCCGCGATGTTTCCTTCAACTCTTTTGAATCGACAATCTCTGGCAAAGTGACCTACTTTGCCACAGGTGTAACACCGTCTAGTATGCCTTCTATTCTTCTTATCTTCATTGTCATCCTTGTCGCGGTCTCGACGAGCTCCCTCTAGCCGAGGCCCAGTTCCTTCTATTCTCTTTGGCCATTCTCCATGACTTTTCCATGGTTTGCCATCTCTTGCACCTACTCTATTTCTATTATGGCCCTTGAACCCTCTTTTGTTACTGAAGAGGGCACTTTCATCCTCCTTAATTGTGACCTTAGAAATTTGTTTATCTAAGGCTTCTTGGTTGGCCAATATATTCTCAACTCGTTAGAGTTGGCTCATTTGCCCATCCACGGGTGGCCGTAACAATACCACTATATTCCGGCCTTAACCCGTGAATTATTATTCTTGTCATTCTTCTCTCAGAGATGACATTCTCAGGATCTAATTTTGAAATTTTTTCACAAATAGATTTAACTTTAGAAAAGTATTGACTTACCGTCATACTTTGTTGCGAGCGAGAGGAGCTCGTTCTCCGGGCGTTGTAACTTGGCATCATTTGTCCTTGCAAATAGCGTCGCCAAGTTATCCCATGCCTCATTCGGGGTCTTCGCACTCTTTATGTGTTGCAATAATTCATCTTCAACAGTCACAGCAAGAACATAAAGAGCCTTACCTGATTTTATGTTCCATTTTCTTAATTCACTATCATTCGTGGGTGGTGTGGTGTTACTCCCGCCAACGATATCCCACAAATCTTGACCTAGCAAGTAATATTGCATGCGGGTACTCCAATTATTATAATTTGAGTTGTTGAGCTTCTCGACGCCACTTACTGAACTTAAGAAATCTCCCATTGTGACTTGAGTATAATGCCCAGCACTATACCAAGTAAGTCTGGTCCCGGACCAACCGACTTCACAATCCCAGATTGTGCAGCGCGGAACTCCGACATCCTTCGCTTATTCGCTTCTTGGCTCCGATCCTTGACCGCCTACTCACTTACAATGGTCCCCGACCACTGTCTTTGCACAGCCTCCGACGCTCGATACCACTTGTTGAGAAGAAAGTGGATGTACAAGTAAAATAATTACTTTATTTTTATAAACAAAATTACAAACTCCCTATATCATCACACTCTCACAACAACTCATTGTCCTTGCTCACCCACTCACTTCACAAACACACACACACGAACACAACTCTGCACACACCCACTCACTTCCTATCACCCTACACTTACACTACACAAGACCCCTACTCACACCCACTCACCTCACGTACACACTCCACACACTTACTTCACACAAGACTCTCTTCCCCTATTTATAGGCTGCAAGGTCGGTGAGAATAATCTGGAGAGAGGGGGAGAGAAAAGTCTGGAGAGAGGGAGAAAAATCTGGTGCAATAGAAAGAGAAATCTGGAAAAATCCAGAGAGAGAGAGGCGGTGCCCCCCTTTTTTTCTGACAAATCGTTCTGTCATAATCGTCACTGCTTTATACAGTGTTTTAGTTCGGTCTTGATCACATTTTTGTTGCTGTTGGTGAATGATTTTATGTCAGTCTAAATACAGATGAGTGAGATATTAACTATAGACCCATAAAACGGTAGGTCGGGTAGGAATTAAAAGTGGTCATTTAATCCATATTATTTTCAAGTAATGCAATTTTAGTGATCCACGGCCTAACTCGTTTCCAATAATTTGAGCTTGAAGTTCCTCCCCCACTCTAGTGCTCTCTCCACCATCTCCTCCATTGTGGCTCCATACGTTGCCGTGGCCTCCCTACCGCCGACGCATATCATCTCGGTGAGAGCATGTGAGAGTTCCACCAGGGATGTGTGGGCAATCATCTCCTGGTTGCGCCAACTTCTCGGCGATGGCCTTCTTTTCACGGATCGTTCTCATCTGGAGGTGTCGATGAGAGTGAGCTGGCTTGGGGAGAGGCTGGCAAGGTCATCGATGATGCGGCCTCGGATGAGGTCGGCAAGGCCGGCCCTGAGCCGGAGGCGAGAGTTGGAGTAGAAGAGGTGAAAAGGCCATGATGGGGCGCCACTCACATATCTAGAGAAAGGCATCCTTAAGCGAGCTCCTCCATGTGTGATCCTCATAGTTAAGGATCACACGGTCAATCATGGGGCAAAGGGCTTGGATGTCGGTGTCCCGAGCAAGGGAGGAGGCAGAGATGAGGCCATAGAGAAGTTGATTCTGCCAGGTCAGTCAAACGAGTGGGTCATATCAGATTTGGGTTGGGATATAAATGATCCAATCAAAATTGACTCATTAATTCGTTTATGACCCATTTATTCATAATGTAAATTTATCGACCTATACCCGACCCGACCCTACCCATATTATTAAAATGCTTCCATATTTTTAACCAAATATAGAAAAACTTGTTTCCCATGACTTTTAAAAAAAAAAAAATTATGTTGTTAAATCACTTCCACACAATTACAAATTTAATGGATTAATATAGAAAAATGCTTCCATATTTAACCAAATATAGAAAAACTTGTTTCCCATGCCAAGCACCTAATTTCAACGAGCTAAGCTAACCTCAAGTGAGGCTCCACCTCACCATGTCCGATATCCGATAAGGTCGAGCTTGTCCCGATGCTGGCGAGATCGAGTCTCACCAAATCGGGCAAGCACTAGCCTTGCCAGCATTGAGGCCCGCGAGCTCGGCCTCATCAGATCTAGCAGGCTTGAGTCTCACCAAATCGGGAAGCCCAACCTCACCAATGTTGATGCTGGCAAGCTTAGCCTCACCATGTCTCACCCCCTACCGGTGAGGGTCCGACGCCGAAAAAAGTAGGGGAAAAAAGTAAAAGAAAGAAATACGAGGCTGGCAAGGCTAGTGCCTCATCAGATCTAGCAAGCTTGAGTCTCACCAAATCGGGAAGCCCAACCTCACCAATGTTGATGCTGGCAAGCTCAGCCTCACCATGTCTCACCCCCTACCGGTGAGGGTCCAACGCCAAA
This sequence comes from Eucalyptus tenuipes, assembly GCA_014182365.1. NCBI lineage: Eukaryota > Viridiplantae > Streptophyta > Magnoliopsida > Myrtales > Myrtaceae > Eucalyptus > Eucalyptus tenuipes. The sequence goes on along the minus strand of CM024538.1, from coordinate 19,725,811 downwards.
AAAAGTAGGGGAAAAAAAGTAAAAGAAAGAAATAAAAAGAATAAATAGGAAATAAGAAATGAAATAATATAATATAATATAATTATAAAAATCTGAAATTAAAAAAAAATCTTTAAACTATTAAAGAGGATGATATCTCATTAATGGGTTGACTCAACTAATAACCTTCATAAGTTAAATGGGTTTTAAATATGTTTAAAGACAAACTTATTTACAATCCATATATCACTAGGCTTAACTATAACACAAACCCATCAATAACCCATTTATTAAAACTTAACTAACCCATATATAACCTACCTCATTGAATATATGGGTTCAAAATGGGTTGGAATGCCCATTTTAACACCTCTACTTCTGCTCGACGAGCCATAACTCGAAGGACTTATGGAAGCTCTCGCACTCAAGAGCGGAGCTACCAATCCTCCGGCTGTGGTTAGTGGTTGCAGCCGCCATTGGAGGGGGACGAGTACAGGCACGAGAGTTGGGCTTGAGTTCGTAATCAAAATTAGTTGAACATAAGTCTGGTGTAAACTCACAAAGACCCACATAGAGTTGGGTTTTGATATTTTTAATCATTTTTACTAGTTTTTAAAGTTTTAAATGAATCATATATAACTTGGCCCGTTCAAATTGAGTTAATCATATATAACATTGGGCATAGGGTAGTGTCATCGTGTTCATATCATTTTGTTGGCAATAGCGAATCAAAAGGCTTTAAAATCGTGGCAATTTCGAGTTGGTTGTGCATCTATGTCGTGTCTTATTTGATGTCTCCATAAGTTGATGATGTATTCTCACATCGTACTTTCGTCCTCTTGTAAACACTGGATCGATAGTCTCCCAAGGAAATCGGGCTTCTGATCATCTAGATTTAGTATAAAGTGGTACCTACCTATTACTGATTTGGTTTTTTTGATGAAATTTCTGTTGAGATTAGGATATAATGGATTGAGAGGAAAAGGTTGCTTGGCGGATGTCAGAAGGGATTTGAGGCTACGAAGGGAGTCACCCAAAGACACAGAAAATCTATCCACAAGACAGTCAGCCAAATCTTACAGAGGGTGTACTCAACTAGCTGGTAATACATGGAAGGTCACCTTCAAATGGATATGGATTTTTATATGGTGCTTTCACATAATTCACATTCATCACCATTGCGTCGCTCTCATCTCCCTCAACCAGGTCGCATTCTAACATCTCTGTGGTCCAGACCCATCCAAACCATCAACACCTTGAAGTGCCAGATGCGATACCACGAGATGGCCCTCCGCCTTGAGAGGCTGAGGGAGCTCGAGATGAGGATGGTGACGGCGGCGCACCATCACCGTGGAAGCGGCTATGCCGGTCTCGAGATTCTTCATCGGCTTCTTGTTCTTGATCAATCTCTTCGTGGTCTCTTTCCGTGCTGTCCTCCTTTGCTATCAGCGTTTCTTTCTTCTTTTGTCTGTGGATTATAATTTGATCTTCAGGTGGGTACTTTGAGAAGTGGCTATCGATACAGGCGGATAAACGAAATTTTCCCTAGTTTGAAAAATTAATCAACTGTTTAAATCAATGGTGATTGATGTAGGTATTGTTGATTTTTTTATTTTTAAAGCACATGGTGCTGTACTTATAATTTTTCCTATTTAAATTTCCATTAAAATCTGCCACATTTTTTTATATTCTGCTATCGAATCGTGTTTAGGATGAATCCCACATTTTTATCCTCTCCCAATCGATAACTAGAGTTGGCTCTATTCCGGAAATTCTCTATAAGTCATTTGAAATTTCTTGTTATGAAACCCAAAAATTCCTATCTTGTACTAAGCGGCCCACACGCATGGTGGTGTCTCTCTCTCTCTTCAAGTTTTGAACTCGAATGATAGTCTCCGATGATTGAGCATTGAAAAGTGCAATTGATGTTCCTGCCATCGCTGTGGTTGCGGACTGGTAAAGACAAAAGCCTTTCGGCGAGGCGCACGCGTGGGGGGGTTCATGGGAAAAGGATCGATTGGCCCACTTGATGAATTGGATGGCAAAATTAGTGAATGATGCGCACCAAACCCATACGTCTCCGCCGACCTATGCCCGTCCATCCTCATAAATATCATAGCAACCAACCCCGAGTTTCGGTTTCTGGTCTCACTTGTGAATTTCGTAATTTCCCCTTTTTACAAAGGCTAGAACCAACATGAGCTGCGCGCGCCTGCATATTTCCCATGAAGGAATGCAGATGGTTTTTGGTCTTACCATTGGTGGGAAGCTTATTGAAGCTCCGATCCCGGCTTTCTCTTCCACAAGGAAAAAACCGTTTCCTTCCGTCAGTTGTCAGCTTAAATCTAAAAATTTCAACATCATAAGACTAACTTTTAGGCATGCACGGAGCGCATGATTACTATTGTATAAATCTTTTAGGTTAGTAGGATCTTAAGATACGCATACTAATGACATCTCAAATCACTCTTGTGAGGAAAAGTTCATTTCAATCGTACGCGAGGGAACTTAAGCAACTTCGGATGTGGAAGTAGTGGAGGAGAGTATTCTCTTCTTCTTCTTTTTCTTCTTCTTCTTAACACTAATAATACATCGTCTCGTTGATTTATTTAATAGTAGTTCTGATGCTCTTCTTCTTCTTCTTCTTAACCCTAATAATATATTGTCTCGTTGATTTATTTAATAGTAGTTCGGATGCGAGTACTAATTTCAAAAGTTAGTTATAGGGTAACTAATTGTAGTAAACGTGCTACCTCAAAACTAGGAGAATGAAACTTGCCTTAAATGTTTTTAGAAAGTGCATGCAGTGGACTTAACTCCGCACTCTATAAAGAACTATCAGCTACAATATTGAAAATTGCCATTTTTGATTTTGTTATCGTTAGATTATAACAATTTAAGGATATCTTAGTAAACTAAATAGAGGACGCCAAATTTAAAAGTTCCATTTATGTTAGTACCAAATCTTGTGCATGCCTTTTAAAATTTGCAATCAATGTCGGCATCTAAAAAACTGTGTATGTGATTATGAATAATCGAAGTGAGCAACGCATGAGCCATATAATATGGTCACACGGTATACCGAAACTATAGATATACAAAAAGATATCATGAAGTAAGAAGTTGATAGAAACAAGTCCTTGCCTGAATTTATGCATGGCTCTAATCTCGCATATCAGTGGATAAGTGGCGCCGAAGTAGTGGATAAATGGAGCCAAAAAAATTGTAGGTGTTTGTGATATTTTGAATTAGTAGATAAGTGGCATACAATTTCAAAAACTATTTTTATTTTATGATAGGTGATAAAAGTTTGATTATAATAATATATTTTCTCCCTTAATGTTTACATAAATATTAGTGTGCACGAAATGGAGTTTATATCAGCATTGATGTGCACGAAATATCCTCAATTATGTTTTTTCGTAAAATTTGTATTGTTTTATGCTCGTGAAAAGCTCTAAGTTGATATCTGATATTGAATCGTTTGATAATTATCACGAGATGGCTAAACACCATAATTATTTTAGCTTCACTTTTAATCTTTCCAGCCGAGTGCTTAACATAATCCCATGATCTGTGATGATCTACTCTAATAATAATGAATGAATACCCTTCCAAATTTACTGGATGCAAAATGGCCAAATTTCGAGCAGCGCATTGAATTCTTGTTCGTTCAATACAGCTCAACACATCGAACTAAGTAACTCATGAACTAAGTAACTCATTAATGACGTTACTACAAGAATTCAAACGATCACTCTCTCCATTCGAAACAAGTGGATCAGGTCGAACCGGAACCAAACTAAAGGCGCCGCCATATCCGGCACACGACAACGGTCCACGTGCCCTTTGCACAAGTGCGATCTCGGCTTCAAGTCGTGTCTAATGGATGCAACATCCCATTCAGAATCAATTCTGCTTGTTCGCCGCCGTCGCCGCCACCGCCGCCATCCGATCGAACATTCCGCCTTTGCCTCTAGATTGAGCAAGAAATTTTTACCAAAATTTATTTTGGAATCCGAACCCAATTGCGGAAATAAAATCTTTCCTCGGATTCTAATTTCTCCTTTCTTCCAATTTATTATCTTTATTTCCTTATTATTATTTTACTATATTTCAAAAAAAAAAAAAAAACCGAGTCGGCCCGTTACACCCTATAAATACGCACGCACTTCCGCTCCCCCATCTCATGCACGAGTCCTCAGATCGCGACAGCAGCGACGATAACAGAAGAAGAAGAAGAAGAAGAAAAGAAACCGCCCGCCACTCTCTTCGAACATCACTTCGTCTTCCTCGTCGCGCTAGGGTTTTCCGCGTCGCGCTAGGGTTTCCCGATCGCTCGCTCGCTCGCTCGGTGGTCGTAGTCATGGCCGACGAGGCGCTGTCGAAGGACCTGCGCCTCGCGGAGGCGAAGAGGAGCGGCTTCCGCGACGCGGTGGAGCGCCTCCACGAGCGGGCCTCCTCGCTCCTGCTGCTGTCGCTCCAGTGGAAGGACGTCGAGGACCACTACGAGGCCACGCAGGCCGAGCTCGAGCGGCGCGAGCGGGAGGTGCGCGCCGCGGAGGAGTCCGTCAAGGCGTGCTTCAGAGGGTTCGAGGTGCGGCTCGAGCAGATTGAGAGGAGGGAGGGCGAGATGGCGGCGAGGCGTGGGGCGGAGGCGGAGCGCAGGCGTGCGGAGGTCGAGAGGGGCGCGGAGGAGTTGGAGGCCGCGAGGAGGGCGATGGAGGAGAGGCTCCGCGGGGTCGAGGCGATGGAGAGGCGGTTCGAGGAAGCGAGTGGCTCGCTGGGTGCCATGATTGACGAGAGGTTGAGGGAGGTCGAAGAGAGAGAGGAGGAAATCGAGTTGAAGAACGAGAAATTGAGGGAGGGGTGGGAGGCGTTCGAGGCTAGCAGGAGTAAATTGGAGGGGAAAATCAACGAAGTGCGGTTGAAAAGTGAGGAATTCGAGGGTAGGATCAAGAATCTAGAGTTGATAGAGAAGGAATGTGATGAGCGAGTCGAGCAGGCTCGGTTGAAGGAGAAGAGGTTGCAGGAGTGGTCTAGGGAGCTTGAGATGCAGAAGAGAGAACTCGAAGCGAGAATGAGAGAGGTCGAATTGAAGGACAACAGGGTAAAAGAATTGTCTAAGGAACATGACTTGAGGAGCAAGAAATGTGAGGAACAGAATGATAATACTGTTAGGCCTGCGATAAAAAAACCGAGCGATGAAATTCATATGAAAGAACTGGCCAAATCACCAGATGCTGCTTGCTTGAAGACAATAGTGGATGGGAAGGACTTGCAAATTTTCCTAAATGAGCGCTGGACAGAAGGCGAAAAATTAAGACATGAATTGTTGGCGATGCTTAGAAAATGTCCTAACCCAGCGAGACTTGTTCTGGATGCAATGGAAGGGTTTTACCCTCCGCATTTGAAGAAGGGGAATGTGGAATTTGACGAGTGTGTTGTTAGGAGGAGCTGTATTTTGCTGTTGGAGCAGCTGATGAAGATTTCTCCAATTATTACGCCTCAGGTAAAGAGTGAGGCGACGAAATTGTCTTTCTCCTGGATAACTAAAATGAGAGCAGATGCTGAAAATTCCTTGGAAGTATTGGGATTCTTACAGCTTTTGGCTTCTTATGGATTGGCTTCATCTTTCGATACCGACGAGATCTTACATTATGTGGAGAAAATTGCTCACTTTCGAAATATGCCCGAATTATGTCTGGCCCTGGGCCTTAAGGATAAGATTCGAGGTATAACTTTTGCCTCTCTTGCATTTTATATAGCTTAATCCAGTTGTTGTTTGCTGTCCATTTGCATCTTAACTGCCTCTTGATACCTGAAGCAAAATTTAGCACCGGACAACGTTGCAGTGCCCATCACTTCACTTTCAGCTTGTATTTTGAGTTAATAGTGGGCTTCAAACTCTCTTCAGTCAGTTCACACTCAGGGAGGGCATTTCCCCAAACACGGCTGCGCTAACGAATCAGTCTTTCTTTAGCCAGAGTCGAGCTGGAAACCTGGGTCTCAATTCTCAATGAAGTAACGTGATGTTGATCCATGGTTCAACCTGGTTGACCTGATAGTAAAGGAAGACAATTTGTTGTTGCTTTTTGATGTTATCAACAGAATTTATCATTCATTTGATGATGGTATCGAGGTTTAGAGCTCTATAGTTCGTTATCTTTCCCCATTTGTGGGTACGTTATGGGTTTCAACCATTCCTTTGCCCTTATGTAGGCCATTCCCTTTGTTAGGTTTTCCTCATCCTACCAGCCTCAGCCTTCACACTAAGGAGAGTACTGAGATATATGTCCAATCTCTTAGAACAAGTTTATCAAACACTCGATCTCAAAACTATTTCGTACCAGTCTGATGTTATTGTTATGCCTTTTTTACCTAACTCAAGCTTTTTGCAATCTACGGGTTAACTTTTGCATGGGGAGATATTTACGCATGCAGTATCGTTGTTGGTTCATTTAATGAGGCAGTCTAATAAAGACAGTCACTTGACTATTGGTATGGTAGGTCTCCTTCGGAATCTTGTGAAAGAGAAGAAACATAATCTGGCTGTAAGTTTTATTTATGCTTTCAAGATGGAAGATGAGTTTCCACCGGAACCGCTCTTGAAAGAATACATGAGAATCTCCAAAAATGCTACTGGGGCAACTCTCCAAAATGGACATAACTCTCCTGAAGCTCAGGTATAGATTGCTCAGGTGGTATGCCATATTTCCTAATTTTGCATCTTATGGCTAATGCCAATTGCAATCTTTGTGTTCATGACATCTTGCAAACAGGATCAGGCCATGAAAAGAAGAGTTCGTGATCCGAAAGCTAGAGGTAGATGCGTTGAAGATCACAAGATCAGGTCAACAATTTCACCTGAAAATTTAAAGCAAGCCATTACTTCTATGGAGAAACAAAATGGGGAGCAAAAAAAAGCAGCTGCAGAGATCGGCAGTGTCGAAATGAGAGAAATGGATGGCAAACTACATAGCCCTGTTATAGTAGCTGCTTCTGTTCCATCCTCTATCCCTACCACTGTGAAAACTACTTCTGCTATCACCAGTGAGACTATTGTCAAACCAGCACCAGAAACTTCAACCCCACCGCAGCATAGAGGCAAGCATCCACAAACAGCTGCATCGGCAGAAGTTGGATCGAATCCTCTTGCTGGTGCCAGTTCTAATGCTCAGTCATCGCACATCACGCATAAAGGTATAGCATATCTGACTGTCTGAGTAACTTTCTTTTTTGTCGCCCATTAACAAACATGTGAGTCAAAGTGGTTATTGCCATCCAGTGGCTGTTCATAGGGCCCTAATTCTTTTGTCAGATCTTAAGTTTTTGTCGGGAGGAAATTCAGCGCTGATATGATCGACTTTTGGCTTCTCTTGGAGTTAGCAACAAGGCACTCTTGATCGTAGACAAGTGCATAAATACTGTAGATGCCGTCTCTTTTATGTAATTGTGGGTCTTGTTAGCAAATGCTTTTGCAGTACTGGTTAAGGTAACTGGACAACAGCAAGAATGCTTATCAAGATGCTTCAGAAATTCAAAGATTATATATTAAGGAAACCGAAATTGGAAAATTTACATTTGCATGCCATATTTAATAGTCTCAATGAGTGCCCTAGGTTGCTCTTCAACAGTTTCCGAAATCGCTCTCAATAATGTCTATTAATGGAACTAGTGCTGAACGAAATAGGAAAATTTTTGGAAGCTGGTCGGAAAGTGCTCAAGTTCAAATAATCCAACCCGTCTAAGAGAAATGTATTTATTGTAGCATTAGCTACCATAAAAGCCAGGTACCTGAAAATGGATGGTGGAAGCCTAATGAACGGGATTGTCATATTCGGAAACAGAATCTTATTGTTTATGAGCATATGAGCACTCATAATTCTTTTTGAGAACCAACGTAGTTATGCTTCTCGTGCTTTAACAGCCTTTATCTTTGTTGTTACTTTGTTTCAGTTTCTTAAGGTGCTTGATAATTATTATATACTTTTTGCTGTCTCTTAATGTGAAATTTACTATTGCATGATCCAGAGGCATCATCTGAGAATCTTTGCTCTGAGCCTACTGGTGAGATTTTGCGAAAGATACTCAGCAGGGAGGTGGAATATGAGTTGGTTCGTGATGAAATATCTGCTCTACTTCTGTCCTCATCAGATCCAGCAAGTCTTGTTCTCGACACACTGAAATATACTGATCCATTAAACTCAAGAGATTTCATTAGGTTAGGTATCCCCGTTAAGCATCGCATTTTACTATTGGAACATTTAAAGGGATTTTCACCTATCATCAGGCCTCAGTTAAGTCAGGAAGCAAAACAGTTTTGTACTGTTTGGAAACTAGAGTTGAAGGCGGCGAATGATGATCATATGGAGACCATATGTTTTCTTCAGTTTCTGGCTGCCTTCAAATTGGCTCCTCTAGTTGCTGCTAATGAAGTTCTTAAACTCTTGGATGCATCGAAGTGGGCTAAACAGGTCCCTGATTCTTGTGAATCTCTGGGATTAGCAGAGTTTTTACCTGGTAAGGAGTCCTTCCCGCTACCTCCCTTTCTCTCTGTGTGTCCTAGTTTTGCTTTTAGCAGGAAAGAAGTTCAAGGGAACTGTGTTAAATATTCTGGTTCTGTTACTAGAATCTCAGGGTTTTCTTAGTTCATCAACAGGGTGCTAGGGGGTCTTTTTGACCAACCCCACTAGGTATAGCAGTTCCCCTGTTCGACACACGCTTGGTAATTACCAGAGATACACAGGTTTGTGCTCCTGGGGTGGCCTCAAGAGAAAATGCAAGTGTGGTGATTTGAACCCATGCCTTGATCAAGGAGGACAAACCCGCTCTCCACTTGAGCAACCCCTTGGGGTTTGTTAGAATCTCTGCTTAAAATGGTCGAGAAATTGGATCAGTGATTACATGAAAGGAGATTTTTAATGTGAATATGAAATCATTAAAAGGAAGTACTGCAGAGCTACATGTTATTAGTTTTTGAGAAATGCGGTATTGATTTACTTAACATGCAAGGATATAATCGTTTAGTGAGATTAGTTGCAGAAGTTTCATGTCAGCTATTTCAGAGGTTTCGAATATTTTCCAAGCATATGATTGGCCTGGGAATTTGTCTCTCGTTAGAACCCACAGTACAGTTTTCAAGGAATTAAATGGTTGGCTGGTCTCATTTTTATGATATTTTTGCTTCAAAGAATCATTTATCTGCAGCTTCTTTTTATCTGACCGTGTCTCTCTCATTTTTCTGTTTCTTTTTGCCAGGCTTTATCAGAAATCTTATTGAAAAGAAGCATTGGATTGATGCTATTAAGTACATTAATGCACTGAAGATGGAGGACAAGTTCCCTCTAGTGCCTCTTCTCACTGATTATATGGCATATTGGGAGAAAAGAGCAGATGAAATATCCAAGAAAAAAGACAGCTCACCTAGCAGTCAGGTAAATGTTACCATGAGAAGTAATGCTTTAAGTCAATCTCCATATTCAGCTTGCACTCTTTCCTAAGGTCCTTATGCTAGTTTTGCTTGCAGATTGGGGCTATTAACAAAAAGTTAAGTGCTACGAAAACTGCAATGAAATGGATAGCGACATACAGGCTAGAGTCAGAGTTCTCACACGATGATTTTGAAGCCTATATCAAACAGCTAGAAAAGCAAAAGGCTGAGATCGAAGGTAAACTGACGGAATCCAAAGCTGATCGATCTGCAGGATCACAGAATGTATTGACGCAGCAGGACAAAAAGGAGGAATCACCAGCACAAGCCACCTCTGATCACGTTGCTACCTCATGTGGTAATGCCCCCTCAACAGTCACCACCTCGACTGCTCCAACTTCAGCCACCAGTTCAAGCCATCAGCCACAAAAGAAGCGTGGAAAGAAGCGTAAGAGGATAGCTCCGCAACCACAAACTCCAAAGGAACCCCCCAATGGTGGTCATCATTCGACGCGGTCCTACAATAGGCACCCGATCGATACGCATAGATTGACAAGGGGGGGCCCATACTCGGCGAGATCGTCTGGATACTACGGGGTGCCAAACCCCCTGAACGACTACCCTTTCAAACCGTACCCTTTCAGTGGTACTGATCGTTACCATGGCAGAACTTGTGCAGTGCCTCTCTGTGGTGGTCGGCCAGTACGTTTGGCTGGTCCAAGGGCTGCTTACAGTGGTCCTAGATGGTAAGTTTTTCCGGTCTGGTCTCATGTATCTCATCCATCATGTAAATTCATTTTCTGCTCTTTATTCATCAGTCTATTTATGGTTTTATGGACCCAAAGACATGGAGAAGCAAGGGTTGGGCAAAACCCTTTGCGGAGCAAAAACAGTAGCTGTTTCAAGAACATTCTTCTTTTTCATCAGGATTATATCCTCTGTTCCGCTATTTGTTCCATATTTTCTGTATTGCTCTTTCGGCAGAACCACTTGCCCAAACGAATGAAATCCGAGTTCGGAGTTCTGCATTCAGGCAAATTCCAGTTAAACTGTATGTCTTGCTGTCATACGATGACAACTGAGGGTCATGAAACGTGCAATTTATACTTCGGATTTGAAGATTCTAGAGTGTCCTGCAAGTTTGAAGTGAGCCTCTGTTCATGACATGTAGGCCGGAATCCAAAGGATCAGGATTTTGATGTCATACATATCCTGATTCTTGTTGTTGAATGTTGACATTTATGGTGATCTTGCGAAGTTTTTCTCATATTTCCTTCTATATTGTTGTTGATAACAAATGCTGTTATGCTGCTCTTTAGTATCATACGTGACTCGTGTGATAAGATATGTCATGCGGGTATTTGTTTTAGACTTTTTGTGAGACGAAAAATAATGGGATATGTTCGGCCAAGTCCAAAAACTGTCAAGTCGAAAGTGCGATTGAGTCCCTAAAACTTACAAAAAATGCTAATCAAATCCTAAACTCGCAGTTTTGTTGATTAAGTCCCAAAGCTTAACACCGCAAGATTTTCCATTAAAAATGCTGACGTGACATTTTAAATAATTTTGTATTTTCCACGTGGATTTTTTAAATTATTTTTTATTCATTTTTTAAAAAAATTAGATTTAAAAACTAAAAAATTATATTTATTCATTTTATCTTTTTTTTCACCAAAAACTAAAAAGAGAAGTTAAAAAATTATTTTTAAAAATTGTTTAAAAAAAAAAAAAAGGCTCATCTCTTCCCCCGCCGCCACCGCCCATCGCCAGAGGGCGGGCGACGGTCGTCGCTCCCCCAGGCGGGGTGGCGGCCCGCCCGGCCCCAGGCGGCCGGCGGCCCGCCGAGATTTGGCGAGCCTCGCCGCCCGAGCGAGGGCCGACGAGGCTCGCCCGGGGCGGCGACAGTCGTCGGCCCCCTTGAGGGCCGGCGAAGACTCGCCCAAGGCGGCGACGGCCGCCGACCCTCCGTGAGGGCGGGCGTGCCCCAGATCTAGCGAGCCTCGCCGACCTCGAGCGAGGGCGATGAGGCCTCGCCCGGGCGGCGACGGTCGCCGGCCCTCGCCCGGGGGCCGGCGAGGGCGGCCACCCCGCCCTGGGGGGCGGCGACCGTCGCCGCTCCTCCGGCGATGAGCGGCGACTAAGTCCACCAGTGCCCTTTTTTTTTTTTAACAGTTTTTTTTAAATAAATTTAGATTTTCCTTTTTAGTTTTTAATCTAATTTTTAAAGATTTTGAATAAAAAATAATTTAAAAAAGCCATTTGAAAAATAAAAATTCATTTCAAATATGACGTCAGCGCCACGTCAGCATTTTTAACGGAAAAGGCTAACGGTGTTAACTTTGAAGACTTAATCAATCAACTCGAGTTTTAGTGACTGACAGACTTTTTGTAAGTTTTTTGACTCAATCGCATTTTCGACACGTTTTAGGACTTCTGCAGAACATATCCCAAAAATAATTTGAGATGATTGTGTCGTGAGTTATCAAATTGAAATTTTATTGGTATGGCATCGGATTCTCTTTCACATGGAGAAAACAACCTAAGTACGGTTGTCCGTGATCGCTGGCCCTCGTCACCTCGAACAGCTGTTGCTGGACTTAAAACGGTACAACCACCACTTACTGCCTCGCCAGATACCCCCGCGCTTGAAGACAACCCCTATGGAACCGAACGTTAGCTCCGCCACGACCTTATTTAGACCTCATAGACAGCTGTGTACTTACCTCTGGATTCATCCCCAACCACCGCTTGGCATCATGAGACTCAGACCACCGTCCTTGAACCCGTCCACCACTACCACCACCACCACCAGACTGATCGCCATCACCACTGTACTCGTTCCCAACTATTGAAATTATACATCATTCTACCATGCACAACCGGTTGCTTTGGGCCAGCGGAAGGGGACAGAGAGACAGAGAGGCCGACACAAGAAAGCAATGAGTCGAGATGCTGCACGGCCGCACTGAGGGAGGGCGGGTTGTCTTGATGGGCCCTAACGAAGTTGAAAGGGTTGATCAAAGCCAGGTTGGGTGATTTGGATGTTTCCAACCTGGTTGTGAGCTCCATGGGAATTGGTGGTGAATTGCCCAAAACAGTGTCGCTTTGGCCATTGGTTCACTTGAGTTTATGTTACTGGTCAAAAAAAGAGGCCGCGTCAACGCTTTCTATTGGTAGAATTGGACAAACTTAACGGAGAATCTTGATTTTACCAATTTAACAAGTGTCAGGATTTTGAAAGTTTTAGGATTTTCGGTACACTTGTCTCTTTCTTTTTATTTGAAGTAAAGGTACAAAGGACATTGTATACAAATGTCAAAAAAGTCAGACTTTAGCCCTTGAAATGTCGTGTATGGCAAGACAACAATGCCATTTGACAGGTGAATTAGTGGCTACAACAAACTGCAAGTGGATACGATGTGACCTATTTAAGCTCGGGGTCTCATGTACGCTATCGGAAAGTAGGTAGGTGATATCAAAATTTCCCTTTTCTCTTGCTTCCAAATTGAGGTGGATATCAAAGTGTTGTTACATGGATGTGAACTTCAGTGACCAGATTTGATAAGGACTAATATTAAGTATTTGAGTTTGCCTAAACACTTGGAACTCAAAGCTTTCATCACCTACTATCTTGGTAGGTGGACGAAGGGGGCTTCACCTAACTACATAGAAAAAACCAGAAGGAAGTGGAAATACCGGAGAAACTCAATTGAACTTCTCTACCGAATGCTATCACTGGAAAACCACAAAAACAGGCCAGGGTGTATTTGCTGGCTTGTCTTCATAGATATGGGGAGTCAATCTTGTAATTCTCCCCTTGTTTGGAAGGACAGAGGAAAAGGTGGAGTTGATCCGAAACTTAAAACAGAAATTGCATTTGGGAACCAACATTCATAGGCACACTCCAAATTTAGAGGTAATTCAAAGAATTTTGATTGATATTTCTTATCTTAACATACAAGGAAGCATAGCATGCAATGAATCACCATTAATAAAGTGAAATAATAAAAACCTACTTTTTTTTTGTTTGTTGACTGAGATGAAAGCACTAAAGAGTGCAATTGTAATGATTTAACGGAGTGAACTAGTTTTAATTTTATTTTTTTAATGAATTTCACTTATTTTAAACACTCAAGAATTTAATTGTTACATTAAAAATTTCTTTTTAAGGTGAAAAATTATTTTTCCAAGGCCTTTAGTTCTTGTTGGTGCAAATTATAAACGAACATATTAAGAGATGAATGCTTCCTACCCAGTCATTTATCACCAAAATATAATTAAGGGCAATTTTTTATAAGACATATATGAAATGAATAAGTTAAGTAATAAAATAGTAGCAAGTTGAAATGGTATTTCAATCCAATATGAAATTCGAAAGGTTGGCTCAGTCGACCATTTAAATTTTGGGGGAAGGCATAGGAGCCAGCGGCAAAGAATTTTTTAGTGAGACTTTAGTGGGGAGACTTTTGGACTTATTATGAGTTGCAAAAGGTAGTGGGGGAGGTGCAATAGCTTTGAACTTTGAATGTTGTTATATATATATATATATATATATATATATTTTTTTTTTTTTAACCAAGAACTCCACCACAAGCTCCCTTGCTCGGACGACACCGAAAAGGCCGGCTCCTATATCTCTAGGAGAAGACAGTGACCACCACCATGTGGCCCCCTACTTAAGACGTTAAGACCTGAAGATTTGAACTTGCGGCGCCGGCGATGAGGAGTAAGCTTGAACCATCACAGCTGCCCACCGGTGGGTAATGATAGAATGTCTCTCTTCCTTAATTTTCTCTATTTTAAATAAGGAAACACTCATTCCCATAAAAAAAAATTAATTAATTTAGACCATATATCCAAATGACTTTTACATTTTACTTTTTGTTTAATGTCAATTATGCAGTTTACACATTTTGACTTTTTAAATCCCCAACTCCTCAAACTTTTCACAACACTAAAAAATTGACATGTAAATTTTCAAATAATTATTATTTTTTTTTTAATTATGAATTAATGGGATCTTTTTGCCCTCTCATGTAAGTCCCAACAAAGGCGTCCTTGAATAAGCACGTGCAACTTTATCAAATGAAGGTGGGACGAAAATGACTTCTTCCCTTTTTCAATTCCAATTCCACAAATTTCCAATCCCTTAAATTCCCTGGCCGTCCGTCAAGTGCGTCGTTTAGGAAAGCCGCGTATTTAGTGGCAACAACTTGTGAAAGTGAAATCACTCCAAACTCGATTGGTATTTAGCCACGGGCAACGTCTTCAATGTCCTGTCAGCCGCACCGAAGAAACGGATGGATCCAATCTGAGCCGTAATAGAAATCATTTCCCATACGGTTGTGCAAAATAGACTACCTGAATCATCCAGTCCAGATCGAACCAGCCAACTTGGTTCGATTTTTAGAAATATCTATTTGGTTCTCAATTCTAAAAAATGGAACTAGTGTCCAAAAGGTCCGGTTTCCAATTTCAAAAAGGACCAGACCAATTATTTATACTTTTTTTTTATATTATTTCATCAAAAAAAAAAAACAGCTTTGTTTTTTATTTATTCATAACATATAGCATCAAGCAATGGAAAAAAAAAAAAGACCGATTCCATTGGATCGGATCGGTCCAATTTGATCCCTTATTCCCAATTTGGAAAATTGGTCCTTGTGGACCAGTTCTCGAGACCAGACCAGAAACCTATTACTCCTACATTTTTCCATAGCTGAACAGTTCAAATCATCAATTGAGAGAGATGTAAAATCGAGAATCGGATCGGGAACGGATCACTCCTACATTTCCCATAGCTGAACAGTTCAAATCATC
This sequence comes from Eucalyptus tenuipes, assembly GCA_014182365.1. NCBI lineage: Eukaryota > Viridiplantae > Streptophyta > Magnoliopsida > Myrtales > Myrtaceae > Eucalyptus > Eucalyptus tenuipes. Next base: position 19,710,579 of record CM024538.1, on the reverse strand, counting down.
AGTCGAGAGAGACACAACAACACACAGACATTAAAATCTCCCCAGAATCTGTTCATCATGCAATTCAGTAGTCACAGAACGGAGCTGATGATATGATATTGGGGGTGGGAACATTGCAGGCAAGGATGACGTGGAGAGAGGATCCACCAGGTCCTGCCTGCTTTATCGTTCCCTCACGTTTCACCAACCCCACCAACCCCCGCAAGAACAACTTGCCTTTTGATGATCACCAACCAAAAACTTGATCAAGGACCTGTCCTTATCCATTGCCCTACACCATGTTGATCAAAGAAACAATTAAGTTTTGTCATCAACTCAACAAGTGGGTCATACTAGTCTTTGGAGCTGCGGTCTTCGTCTTCTCAGTACTTAGGTGGGGGACCAAATGTCGAGGTTTCAATCGTAACACGGCTCTGTCTATACTATCAAGTTCGGTGTAGCAGCAGCCAGCTCTACAGATATTTGACGACGTCCAGATCCAAAGCTCGGGAAGAGCATTGCCATTTTTTGAGAAGAATTACCAAAAGATTTCCAAATTCATTGCACTTGTGTTAATTCATTCCCACATCTTATAATTTGATCAATTTGACTCTAAACATTTTTAATAATTTGTCAATGTAATTCATCCAAACTACTGACATAGATATCGGTCATCCTAAGTGACAACCAGTGCTAGCATTGATTTTTTTTTTTTTTTTAAATATTTTTCCAAATTTTCTATTTCTTTTTTCTTTTCCTTTTCCTTTTTTCTTTACTTCTCTTTTCATTTTTTCATTTGTTGTGGTTGGTGAGGGTATCCAATGCTTGCCAACTGAAACCTTGCCCAAATGTGGGCAAGGCCATCACAAGCGAGGGCTTCACAGCCCTTGCCTAGTGGCCGGTGAGCTTTGGTGACTTGTGCCGCCCACGGTGAAAAGAAGAAGAAATGAAGGAAAATAGAAGAAAATGAATAAATAAGCATATATAAATAAATTGAAATTATCTACATTAACGCCCTAAGCGTCACGTAGAACAACCAGCGTTCGTGTCAGCAATTCCTAGCCAAAATTACCCTAATTGAGTATATTGACAAAATGCCAAAAGACTAAAGATTAAATTAGCAGAATTCAAATATTTACAAGTGGATTGGCATGCGTCTAATAAAGCTTAGACTTTTTGGATAATCATCCTCCATTTTCAACAATAAAATTGACAAATTTAGGGTCAAGAGAAAATTGAGAAGAAACAATGTATGGGGCATTAGATGTCAAAGTTGGGAAAAATTGATGTTGATTCTTATGCAATATTCGCGATCGGATTCCACTGCACTGACTCGGCTGATTCGTGTTCCGTCCAGGGTCCATTCACGTGCCACAAGGGCCAAGGAAATCGTCACGTTCCCTCCTCTAGCTTTCTCAATATTCAAATTCAACTCCTCTTTCTTAATGATTTAGTCTTCTGACGTCTGCTGCACTAAGGCCCCCCAACAAACCTTATCTGCGAATATCTTCTTTGTCACTGGACTAATCCATGTGCTAAGTCCCTCCTAGATTTTGGCAAGCCTATCATTTAGTCAGGCATTTATTGACCTCCTAATTTACCTGCCTATACGAACTTTCTTGCCATTGAAAGACAGGAAAATCCCATTTGTCTATACATGCATTTGAGTGTTTACACCTTTTGAACCCATGTGGTGGAGGTGGTATTTGTATAACGAAAGGTCTGGTCTGATTTAGCTTTTTCCACCTTAAAAGGGCCATCCTGTGGTAAAAGCCTTCCGTGCACAGCAGACGGTCCTTATTCACTTGCAGCTGTGCAGCATTTCCTGATTTCCAGGACTAGCATTCTCGTGTCGGCGAAAGGGGCGGCCGCCGGAGTTTTGTGATTCTTGATTAATCCGGCGAAATGGGCAGCCTCTCCCTCTCAAGTGTTGGCCTGACCATGGTTTGTGCACCCGTAATGGGTGAATCTGTTGACCAAGTGGTTGAAGCAATGCACAAGGCGAAGGCACAAGGTGCAGACGTAGTTGAGGTCAGGCTGGATTGCATCAAGCAATTGCAGGCTCACCAGGATCTTGAAATCATCCTCAAGAGCAAGCCGTTACCGGTTATCATTGTTTACAGGTACGCATGTTTCTGCTAAGGCCAGGTTTTATGCATATTATCAGTTCAACATATAGATTTTAGATTTTTTCATTCGCCAGTGGACCTAAACGTCGTATCAAGGCATTCAGGGATACACTTATCAATTGTTGCATTTAAGTCATGTTAATTTCAAATCTTTCGGGTTGTCGTTTCTCCTTTCTCCAAACTCAGGCTGCCAGCTTGTCACGTCCGCGGCTGCCACGTAGCCAATTCACAAAAAAAGGACTTTACTGCACTTTTCTTGAAAAAGCTTGGGACTTTTGCACTTCTATGAGGTCTAGAACTTCCAGTGGAGTTTTCTCATTGAGAGTAATTAAAAATCAAAGTCCTTGGAATGGAAAAGAGAGCTTCTCATATCTTGAATTTCAGATATTGTAGTTATCTGCTGCAGAAATCAGTGCATGAGTGTTGACACCGGCATAATTGTTAATTATGCATAGGTCAAAAGATTAGTCCCTGCTTTTTCCATAGGGCAATTAACTTCCTGTAAATTCTGCAAATTATGTGAGTCGAAAAAGAAAATCTTGTGGATGGTTTGCAAATGTTTGGAGCAGAAAGAGCAGAGAAAACAATGAAATGGTTCTGCTCCTTGCATACCTCTATTTTCACTGTTGCTGGAACAGTTTAACAAGTACTATGTGAGTAATTTATGAATATCTAATGAACTTACCCCCCCCCCAAGGCCTAAATGCGAAGGGGGGCTCTATGAAGGCGACGAGACAGCCCGGTTGGAAGCACTTCGTTCTGCTCTGAAATTAGGTGCTGATTATGTCGATTTTGAGCTCAAGGTATCAAATAGTATTCCACAACCCTTTTTTTAAAATTTACTTCTTATGAATGGTGCTTCAGAACATTTCGGTGTAATGACATGCAAAATGACTCTTGAAAAGCACTCCAATTTTATGTCCATTTCCAATCAATCAACTTGACAATTTCATCTAAATTTGTGTTATGAATCTTCAGGTTGCTGCTGAACTTATGAGTAAGCAGGATAAGTTGCATTGTGGAGGTACCAAAGTGATAGTTTCATGCTTTTTGGATGGCGTGACCCCTTTAAAAGAAGAACTTAGCAGTCTTGCTACACATATGCAAGCTACTGGTGCAGATATTATCAAAATTGTCACTAGTGCAAGTAACATCACAGAACTGGCCAGACTTTTTCATTTACTGTCTTATAGCCAGGTAGGAACCACATGCGAATAACTTATTCCCTTTTTTGGATAAGCAGCCAAAAAAGCCAGATTCTTGGTTTAATTCACACATAAGTTTAATAGATTTCAAGTTGAGATGTGCATAAGTTCTTACTCCTACATGCAGATGCCAGTAGTTGCATACGCTGTTGGAGAAAGGGGTCTTATCAGCCAATTGTTGAGTCCCAAATTTGGTGGTACTTTAGTCTATGGCTCAATTGAAGGAAAGGCGGTTCCCGGTCTTCCTACTTTGGAAAGCCTAAGAAAAGCATACGAAGTTGAGCACATCGATTCAGATACGAAAGTTTTCGGCCTCATCTCAAAACCAGTTGGCCACAGCAAAGGTCCAATTTTGCATAACCCTACGTTCAGACATATGAATTTCAATGGACTTTATGTCCCAATGTTTGTTGACAATCTTAAAGAATTCTTCGAAGTATACTCTACCCCTGACTTCGCCGGTTTTAGGTATGTCCGTGCACTTAACATTCAGTAATCATTTTGTACTGCTTTATGCTTCCAGTTACTGCCAGTATCTCATTATTCAAATTGGTGGTTCCAGCACATTTAATTTCTTGCTCATTGATTATGTCGGTACATCATAGTCTCTTACTCAACCGACTTCTATATAGCATATATAAACATATACAAGCTTCACTCCATCTCCTGCAATCTGGCTAGTCTCCACCTACACTTTCCCATCTCTTTGTAACAAGTTCCTTTCGTTTTGAACCCATTTCCAGTACAACAGCTTGCAAGAAGTCAAATAATGCATATCTACTCATTTTTTTTGTCCTGGCTTCTGATCTCTTGAGTTTACTTCACCGTGATGACCTCATTAAGTAAAATTTGTCTGTATAATTACAGCAGTTTTTTTATTTATTTGCCGGGATTAAAGAGTCTGTTCGAGTCCTTTTGTTTTGATGTAGACATGAATTTCTCTTAGTTGTGAACTGCAGTGTTGGGATTCCATACAAAGAAGCTGTCATTCAGTTTTGTGATGAAGTACATCCACTCGCTCAGGTGAGCTTCTCTTCCTATTGCCCAATTTTTTATGACATGATTGTCTGGTTCTTTCCATCTCTAAACTTGTTCTGCTCAGAGCAGATCAACACATATCAGATCATTTTTGTTTTCCCCCTTTCATGAAAAAAAACAATATTAACCTTCACTGACTCAGCCTGGTTCATTTTGACTATAATCCAAACCTTGAAAGCAGAACATTTGATAGTCCCCAGGTTGTTTTTATTTCCTAAATTTTGATCCAACTTTTAGTAGCAAATGAGTTCTCTGCAATATAAGTGATGCAGAAAACTGCAATATGCGTGCTCATACCACACAAATAGAGCCCCTCTCGCACTTCTTACTTCCTTTTAAGCAAGTAAGCTACAGACCACCATTCATTTTATCTCAAATGACTGCACTGCAATTGCCATAAATATGCAGGTTTATTTACCCTGATATATTTTGATTGATTCTCTCTTCCTGATGTGTGGCCTCAATCACGATCCAAATATGTTGATGTATTGACTATCCCCCAAATTATTATCTCTCACCAGACCATAGGTGCTGTTAACACTATAGTAAGGAGGCCTAGTGATGGGAAATTAATCGGCTATAACACAGATTGTGAGGCTTCAGTAACTGCCATAGAAGATGCTCTGCAAGGTACTTAAATTTTCAGTGCATATCAATCGAAGCCTTGTTAAGGAAGGGTCAAGAAGCATAATTTCTTATTGCTTCTGCCTGTTGAATAGTGATAAACTTCACAGTTTAAGAAAATTGACTTATCGGTAGATGTTCATTGAGTTCTTGCAGAATGTCGATGCATTAATGGTGAAAAATCTTTGGTTTCTTCACTGGCGGGCAAAGAGTTTGTGCTAGTTGGTGCTGGTGGTGCAGGACGAGCTTTGGCTTTTGGTGCTAAAACCAGAGGAGCTCGGATCATTATTTTCGACATCGATTTTGGTATGCAGACTTGGAATTATTTTGATTTAGCATGAAATGACTTGTGACTGTTCATAGATAATTGTTCTGGAATTGGATAATAAATACTTCCAGCTAATACTGTGGTGTTTCATGTTAACAGAAAGGGCAAAGATGCTTGCTCATGCTGTTTCTGGCGAAGCTAGGCCTTTCGGGGATTTACCTTATTTCCAGCCGGAGAAAGGGTCAATTCTTGCTAATGCGACACCGATCGGAATGCATCCAAACAAGGACCGAATACCGGTTTCCGAGGTCCCATACCTGAAGTAAATCCCTTCATCACGAAAGAGATAGTTTGCTTGTTGTAGCTGAAGATGCTTTTATGTTTTTTAGGCGAGTTTGGGGGTTTTCCAGCTCGTCTTCGATGCCGTGTATACACCGAGAAAGACCACTCTACTAAAGGAAGCCGAGGCTGCTGGAGCAATTACTGTGAGTGGAGTTGAAATGTTCCTCAGGCAGGCCATAGGCCAGTTCAATCTCTTTACTGGAGGAGAAGGTACCTCTTCAGTTTTCTCTCTTTGCTTACACATTGCATTTTTTCTTTCTCTGATGCATATTGCCTTTCTTTCCCGGATATAGTAAGAAAAAGACTTAAAATTTTGACATGCCTAATTCACCAAAAAGACATCGTAGTTTCACCGAATGACCAAGATCGAATTTCTGCTTCACTGAGAATTTATCAGTCTTGTAGTAGTCAGGTCTGCTTTCTTTTCCTTTACCAAATTGGTGGCATGAAGCTACGAATTAGGAAGGATTGGTCGACAAATCTCTGACATTTGTGTGATCAAAACTGGATTTTGAGTACTAGTGTTTCAAATCTAATTCGGCATCAAACCATCATGTAGGCAGCTGACTTCTGTTTCAAACTGGCTTATCGTGTGGCAATCTCTAGTCTTTCAGTTTTGCTGGATTTGCCAGAAGAAAATTCCAAGTTCGTCTTGGATTGGTGAAAGCTTCCTAGTGTACTTAATTAATGATTAAGCCATGCATCTTTCCCACTTTCGCTCGACATAAACATCATGAGATTGCTCCAATACGCAGAACTCTATTAAGATCACAGATATAGACCGCCCGCATCTGATTCACGATGGACACAATGAGAACCACGCTGATTCCTTCTGTTTTACAGCACCCAAGGAGTTCATGAGGGAGATAGTTTTGGCCAAGTTCTGACCAGCTGCGACAACGACGATGCTGCAATGACAACATCATGTCCTCGTTTGACTGTTCGCCGGAATAGCTCTGGCTTAGCGAGGAGAAAAAAAAAACATTTGAAGTAATTTAAATTGGTGTCATCTGTTCGAGTAAATTCATTCCGTTGTATCGACATTCTTCACTGTGCTACTCCAATTGGTGATGGAATATCCAAAGTTTAAAGCTGTTATCAACACAATTTGAATGATGATTATTCTTTCTCCGGCAAGGCATACGAAGCCATATGCCTGAGTATGTTGCAGTGATGCTACACGCACAAAACCAACCAAACCGGGGCTAAAGAGTTCAATCAAACCGAACCACAACACACCAGTACAACATAACATCACCACAAAACTAAATTATGGGTAATCGACTTGTGAAATTTCACTCGAGATTTCTTTGGTCAGTCCAATCTTTCTGGTTTGGTTCGATGGAAATTTTTGTGGTCACTCCGAGCAAATATACCCAAAAAAAAAATGAAATTAACATAACATCCCCACAAAGCTAAATTACGAGTAATTGACTGCAAAATTTCGCTTGGGATTTCTTGATTAATCGATCTGATCTGGTTTGATGGAAAATTTTGTGGTCACTTCAAGCAAATATACCAAAAAAATAAAAAAGGAAATCAATTGATTGCAAAATTTCGCTTGAGATTTCTTGGTTCAATCCGATCGATCCAATTTGGTTTGATGGAAATTTTTGTGGTCACTTTAAGTAGATATACCAAAAAAAAAAAAAGAAGTAAGGAAATTTCTGGTTTGGTTCGATGGAAATTTTTGTTGTCACTCAAAGCAAATATACCCAAAAAAAAAAAAAAAAGAAAAGGAAATTAACATAACATCCCCACAAAGCTAAATTACGAGTAATTGACTGCAAAATTTTGCTTGGAATTCTTGGTTCAGTCCGATCGATTTGATTTGGTTTGATGGAAATTTTTGTGGTCACTCCGAGCAAACATACCAAAAAAAGAAAAAAGGAAATCAATCAATTGCAAAATTTTGCTTGAGATTTCTTGGTTCAATCCGATCGATCCGATTGGTTTGATGGAAATTTTTATGATCACTCCGAGCAAATATACCAAAAAAAAAAAAAAAAAAAGGAAATCAGATGGTGGTTTGATGGAAATTTTTGTGGTCACTCCAAGCAAATATACCAAAAAGAAAAAGAAAAAGAAAAAATGGAATTCTTGGTTCAGTCCGATCGATCTGATTTGGTTTGATGGAAATTTTTGTGGTCACTCCGAGCAAACATACCAAAAAAGAAAAAAAAGGAAATCAATCGATTGCAAATTTTTGCTTGAGATTTCTTGGATTTGGTTTGATGGAAATTTTTATGATCACTGAGCAAATATACCAAAAAAAAAAAAAAGAAAAAAGGAAATCAGATGGTGGTTTGATGGAAATTTTTGTGGTCATCCAACAAATATACCAAAAAAAAAAAATGGAATTATCATCGATCGATTTGGTTTGATGGAAATTCCGAGCAAACATTGAAAAAAGGAAATCAATCGATTGCAAATTTTTGCTTGAGATTTCTTGGTTCAATCCGATCGATCCGATTGGTTTGATGGAAATTTTTATGATCACTCCGAGCAAATATACCAAAGAAACAAAAAAAGAAAAAAGGAAATCAGATGGTGGTTTGATGGAAATTTTTGTGGTCACTCCAAGCAAATATACCAAAAAGAAAAAGAAAAAGAAAAAAGGAAATCAGATGGTGATGGTTCAACTAAAAAGAATGGAGATGCGGGGTATCGAACCCCGTACCTCTCGCATGCAAAGCGAGCGCTCTACCATGTGAGCTACATCCCCTCACGTCATCGTTTCCCAATTTTTTCTATAAAATACTTTTAAAGCGTTTGTCAGGGAGTTTTTGCCTCTAATTAGTAAGCTTGGAGTAAAATAGTTAACTAGGTAGTTGTTTTTCTATGTATTTACTTGAAATATTCAATTTCGGTGAGTTTTGTAAAGCGTTGAAACGGCTTTTATATTTTTATTTTTCAATTAATAAGCTTGGAATAAAATGGTTACTTATGAATAATATCTCTTATCATAACGTTGGGACTCTATTAATAATGACCCATGTAATTATTTTCAATCAAATTATTGTCAGCTTAAGTTTACTTATGTGAAAATAAAAGGAATCTGAGGTGACTAAGCAAGCTAGAGAGTAGGTCAAATATAATCTGAACACGCAATTCAAGACTAATATGATATATATATATATATGGTTTAAACTTTTATACCATGTTTAGTCAAACAAATTATATTGATCAATTTCAAGAAAATATGGGTTAAAATCTACCGAAAATTGCTTATCAATTTTATGAATAGAGCTTACGAGAAAACATTTCATGAATTTGTTTAATTCTGCATATAATTTTTATGTTGTGTTATATATTTTGCGAATAAAGGCCTTGGCCAGTGGATCCACTTGCTCAATATATGGAGGAGAAAAATAAGAAAAATCTAATAAAAACTAAAACTATGGAGATTCTATAAATTGACCGCCTATTTACCACATTCAGGCCCAAAAGATCAATTGGGCTTAAAGTAGAGCTAGGCTCCGCATATAGTATGCCCTAAGATGCTTATAAGACATATGGGCTATGTTTGGCAGTCGAGATAAAATTCAGGTTATGATATGATTTATTCTATTTTACGTTTGGTACTCGCTCAGGACAGGATAAAGTTGGATATAGGCAAGATAAAATTATCCCATGAGGGAGGTGGGATAAAGGTAGATATGATTTTTAACGTCTATAATAAAAAATTTATTTTTCTCGAATAACAAACTTATTAAATAACAAAATTGAAATTATATTTCAATATAAATAATATTTAAATTCTAGTTTAAGAAATTAAAATTTAAAAAATTATTTTAAATTAATCTTATTTTAATTTATATATTCAACTTTAATTCTATCTTATAAACATTCAATCTATAAATTAAATATTTATATTTATTATATATTTAGGTATGTTTGCACAATTTACTATTTGATTAAATTTTATTAAAGAATGATGAAAGGGGAAAAAAGAAATAATAAAGAAAATAATATAAAAAAGAGGAAAAATAAAATAAATTAAGAAATAGTGTTACGAGAGATTTTCACAATCTCCGTTTATGAACATTTAGGTTCATTTATAAAGATATGACGTTTATATAAAAAAAAAATGTACATGATATAATGTGAATATATCCAATTTTAATACTATGATTCACCAAACAATGGATAGAATATAAAAAAATCCTAGGATTTCATATCTTATCCTATCCAATCCTATCTCGATTAAAAATCCGAATGACCAAACGTAGCCATGGGGTCTATGCTTTTCCACTTAAAATCCTAAACAAATACTCTCATGACACATTTATTTCAAACTAATTTTTATCTCACAAAAATTCCTAGATCGGTACTGCGTGACACATTTTCGCCAAAGTAATTTTTGCCTAACAAAAAAAAACTAAACTTGAGATTTTTCACAAATAAGTGATGGACAATGTGTAGAAGGTGCACCGGTATTGTAAAAACATGTGCACTTATGTAGAATTAGAGAATTCTATCAAACATAAATTGAAAAGACAGATAGAAGAAATGCGAAGTGGATTTGTATAGTGGTTCAACATTTCCACCTAGCCTACACCATTCTCCCAATTCTAAAAACCTCAACAAAGGCCGAAATCCATTATGTAATGCTTGAAATAATATAGTTTGTACACAATATGTTTTCCACTTGAAACTTATGGAGTTGTTTCTATTCATTCAAGCACCTCTTACAACACCATATCACTCAATTTTCATGTTACAAACTTTGCAACCTTTATAGAGATTTATAATAAGAAACCATCCAATTTTTTAACAAAGAAAAGCAAGAGATTTTAACATGACAAAGATAGAGTTGTATGCGAGCTTCTTATATACCACCAACCACTCCATATGTTTTTAAGACTTCCAAGCTTCAAAATAGCCATTAGGGCCACATTTGGTGGGCTGGATAAAATTATGAATAGAATAACTTCTATCCTATTTGGTGTTTGAAATAATGCAAAATCTAGTTATAGCCCAGATAGAGCTCGGATTGAAAAATCTCACCTAGGGGATGGGATAAATCTGGATAAGATATGTGAAATTTAGAAAACTAATAAATCACGTGTTCTTTTCTCAATTCTGTGCTCACTAATTGTTCTTCCTCTCTTTTACCTATCATCTCTCTCTAGTTTCGATTTCTCTCACTAAAATGGCTACCACAAAACCGTAGCAAGAACACCACAAAGCTACCCAGAGAAGCCTTCGTCAATGCATTAACAAGCTGGGACCCACACCACAATGGCCTAAGTAGACTTCAATGGCCACTACTCCTCCCATTGGCAACAACCTACTTCCCGATGTCAGATGTTGGGAAAAGCAGCGCTGGAGCTCATGGGCTCTATTTCAGTCATAAGTGGTAGAAATAGAGTGTGTGGAATTTTCCTTGATGAGAGTTTAAGTTTTTTTAACCTCAGCCAATGATCATATTGAAGAATAAGTTCTTCCACGACAAAGGAGGCATCATAGAGCGGTTTTTAATTGTAAAAGGCTGAATAGTTTTTACAACTTCCACGGTATATTTTTAATTTTAATCTTGCAAATGAAACACTCATCTTAATAATATTTATTTGAATCAATATTATATCTGGACATCAATAAAAATTGGATGGGATATTTAAAATCCTATCTTATCATTATACTATCCAATAAAAATGTTTGGACAACCAAACGTAGCCTAAAAGTTTTGCCTAGTCAAGTAGTCATTGGTCTAACATTCTTTTTTTTAAGACTTCCAAGCTTCAAAATAGCCATTAGGGCCACATTTGGTGGGCTGGATAAAACTATGAATAGAATAACTTCTATCCTATTTGGTGTTTGAAATAATGCAAAATCTAGTTATAGCCCAAATAGAGCTTGGATTGAAAAATCTCACCTAGGGGATGGGATAAATCTGGATAAGATATGTGAAATTTAGAAAACTAATAAATCACGTGTTCTTTTCTCAACTCTGTGCTCACTAATTGTTCTTCCTCTCTTTTACCTATCATCTCTCTCTAGTTTCGATTTCTCTCACTAAAATGGCCATCACAAAACCGTAGCAAGAACACCACAAAGCTACCTAGAGAAGCCTTCGTCAATGCATAAATGAGCTGGGACCCACACCACAATGGCCTGAGTAGACTTCAATGGCCACTACTCCTCCCATTGGCAACAACCTACTTCCTGCTGTCAGTCGTTGGGAAAAGCAACGCTGGAGCTCATGGGCTCTATTTCAGTCATAAGTGGTAGAAATAGAGTGTGTGGAATTTTCCTTGATGAGAGTTTAAGTTTTTTAACCTCAGCCAATGATCATATTGAAGAATAAGTTCTTGCACCGACAAAGGAGAGGCATCGTCCTCAAGGTCCCGGAGAAGTGCGGTGTTCGACACAAATGGAAATTGTAAAAGGCTGAATAGTTTTTACAACTTCCACGGTATATTTTTAATTTTAATCTTGCAAATGAAACACTCATCTTAATAATATTTATTTGAATCAATACTATATCTTGACATCAACAAAAATTGGATGAGATATTTAAAATCCTATCTTATCATTATACTATCCAATAAAAATGTTTGGACAACCAGACGTAGCCTAGAAGTTTTGCCTAGTCAAGTAGTCATTGGTCTAGCATTCTTTGACCATGAGGATGTCACTCTACAAAGCATTAAAGGCCATTTTCAAAAGTAGAACATTTCTCTTTTACACTTTATTTGATATTTCTTCTACAATCCGAAAATGGTATAATAAAGCTACTTTTAGCGAATTCCGACACTAGAAAACAGCTGTGAAATACCAAATTGAGTCCAATTCAAATTGATAAAGAGCTAGATCTTCTTACCGTTGGCACCTAAATTTTGCTGACCTCATCAAATATAAAAATTAGGAGTTGACCCCGTCCCTTAAACAATTTTTTTTTGCATTACAATCAAACCAATATTAAACAAGTTAAGCAAGGGCTCAGAGTTTAATTAAATTAATTAGACTAAGCTAGCAGGAGAGCGAAACTTGGACAAGCACATAATCTTTTCCTTGTGACCCAATTTAGCACATGTGATGGCCTAACTAGAAAGATTGCATTCTTGTGTCAAAATTGGAAGTAGTGAGGTATATTATGTCACAAAATTTGACAAATGAAAGAATAATGGAAAGGTATCTTAATTGCCTAACATGAATAAATCATATTGCTATAATATTTTTATTAATGTGATCCCACATTAGATTTCATTGATGATTTATTATCCAAATCTAATTGCTGATAAATATGGAGATTGCTTGTATCTATGAGGATTAATCTTATATTTACTACGATTTGTATATGCATATAATATAAATAAGTTATCTAAATCAAACCCTCTTATTATTCCGATAATTCCAATTATTCTAATTATTTGAGAATCGGATGAGGCACCATCAATGTTGAGAGGGCAATTAGCTAAAAGTGCATATGCACGATCATTCAAGCTCTGCTATCTGTTCTTAACTTCATCAATGGTTTGAGGTTAGTATAAAATTTTACATGTTTCTGCATTCAATCCTGATAATATGGATCTTGGTTTTTTTGCAAATTTTCTAACAGTTGGTATAAGAGCAATCCAAGTACGAACCACTGGAGAATTGTGAGGTTGTGGAATCAAGAAATGCTAAATTTATTGAAAATGACTTGATTAGTGGAAGTAATCACTTCAATGACATATTCCTGAGAAAAATAATCTAGGTACTCTACTTTTCACGTCAAGTATTAGATTGTTTGTTATTCGTAATGCCCCTTTTGTTAATTGAGCTATTAAACAACCAATCCTTGAAATTTTACAACATGCTTATATTAATTCGGTAGATCCAACCGTTTGACAATTACGAGAAAATGTTGAATAATTAGTTGAATAACATGCTCCTCAAGAGAATATTGATACAACATTAAGAATATATGCTAAAATAAAGAAATAAGCAATTCCTAGTTATTATATTGTATATTTACAAGAATCTGAGTATAATATTGGTATTGAGATTATCCTAAAACGTTTTTACAAGCCATGAATTGTGATAAATCCACCTTGTGGTACAATGCAATGAAAGAAAAGATTAATTTAATGGCATCTAACGAAGTCTTGGATTTAGTAGAGTTGTCCAATGGGGCGAGAGCCATTAGTTGTAAAAGGGTCTTTCAAACTGAAAAAGACTCATTAGGCAACATTGAGAGATATAAAGTCAAACTAGTTGCCAAATAATTCACTCAAATGAAGGGAGTTGATTAGTTGCCGAATATGTTTCTAAAGCTCACGGGGTGGCCGGTATGATGTTGAGGCTTGGATTATGGAATTCTGATTTGCCTCTTCTCTTTCTATGGCATACGCACTATTGACAGTATACTGACTATATTTCATATCTATCCACACAAGTTTATCTTGTGAGATTTGACTTTTCAAAGGGATTGTTAGTATTTCACCAACAATTTGCTCATCAAATAGTCTGCATTGAGTATGTTCGTCACATTTATTCTTTTCTTTCATAATTAAGTCAACCACTTTTGTTTGTTCTCTATAGGTAGTTAGTCCTCTAATAATTCCATGTTTAAGCCATCTATCTTGACCAATGTTAATCTTATCCCCGTTACCCACTAACCATATAATTGAATGTGAAAGTGAATTTCTTCCATCAATATGCTTTGCCATCCCCCTGAGGGACATGACCTGACTTTTTCCGTTTCTATTTTAACTCCACCACTCTAGATCTGGCTTTTTATATCTTGCAAAAATTGGTAGGATTACAAGCAAGGCCACATTGCATTTTCCTAAGACAACCCATATACTCTAGATGAACAGAAGCTGAGAGATCCAGACAAAACTCAGTTAGACTAAAGACTAACCTTGTCGAGAGATTGAGAAGAGTCCCTGGCTAGAGGAGCCATCTCTTCCAATGCTAATTGCATGAAGGATATAGGAAGCTTAGCATTTTGCTAAAAAAACTTGAAAACTCATATTGGGCCCGTTTGGTTCAGCTTTGGGGGAACATCTTTGGGGAAATGCAAAGGCCTTTAGCCTAAAGGGGTTTGGCGAAATGTAAATATTGTTTGGTAAACTAAAATTGAAAAGATGCTTTGAGATGTAACTTGGGGAAAATGCTGTTTGGTAAACACATGCATTTGGAAAGTCCTTTCATGTGCTAATTTTAAAATTTTGCAACTTTCATTTGTTAAAAATCAAAGTAAAAAATCAATGACCTCAACTTTTATATATTTTTTCAAGTTGAGAGTAATGTATAAGAGACATGTTAATAATATTTTAAATAAAAAAATCACATCAAACTCAATCAAAGATAGAATAATTTCATTACAATAAACATGACAACATACGTTCGAAAGAAAGAGATAAGTTATCATTAAATATTACAAACGTCCTTAACTATTTATCAAGTCCATAGCTATATCATCACGTAAATGTGCCATGTCAGATAATGCATTATCATTTGAAGCACTTGTCCCCTCATTTACAACATCATGGTCGATGGAATATCCATACTCGGGATCCAAATCTACTATTTCAAAATCTGTATCAGTTACGACATTTTTTCTTATAAAATTGTGCAAAGCCATTGTAGTTATGACAATTTGCACTTGCTTTTCATAAGGATAACTTGGCATGGTAGTTAAAATTTTCCACTTTATTTTTAATACTCCAAAGGCTCGTTCAATTGCTGAGCGAAGTAAGGAATGTGCACGGTTGAACACTTCTCAATGACCCGTAGGTATAAGATCTTGTTAAAATTCTAACAAATGATATCTAACTTCTCTATATGGCCCCAAATAACCCGTGAGATTTGGATATCCGGCATCTACTAAATAATATTTACCTACACAAATGTCATATAAATTTAATTAACATATGCCATGTAAATATATATGGATGTACATAAACCATTAATTAACCAACCTAGAGGTGGATGGGGAAATTATGCATCACATCATCCAATGGCATCATAGAAGACACGAGTATCATGAGCTTGTCTCTCCCAACCGGTACAAACGTAAATAAATTTCATATTAAAATTACATACGGCCAATACATTTTGAGTAGTCTTTCCTTTTCGACCAAATAAAGCGAATTTGATCATACACAGGTACCACTGCTGGGATATGTGTACCATCCATAGCTCTAATGCAATCCTAAAACAATTAATGCAAATATTACATGATTTAAATTTAGTTTTTCGTTTTTATTGTACAGTCGTAACTTATCTTAAAATATGGATAAAATCGTTGATCTTTCTTAATCTTCTCTGAAACTTCCCGAAATTGTTGATCAATTAGTTGGATCAAATCTTTTCCCATATTGCATACTTTATTTAAAACTAAACTAAAGTGCCTACTTATGGTTTCCCCAGAGCGTTGAAAGCATTCTTGTGCTACCCTGTTACCAATACCATGTCCCAACATATAAAGAAACATTCCAACCATTTCTACAACATTAGTATTCCTAGATCCTTTAAAGCCATAGCGTGTTACTAAGTCACTTGTTAAATTATTAAATACATTCCTATGCATTCTAAACATATTATAGCATCCTATTGGATTAGTATCTTCGGCCATCAACTCTCTTATCCTTGTATGAACTGTATATGATGAAGTCATAGAAGGTTGTTTGTAAAAGTACGTTGCTTGATAAGCAATTGAAAGCAAATTCAAGAATTCATCTTTCTCTTATTCACGATTTTCCTTTTCTTGAGAATCATCCATAATTGCCTAACGTAATAAAATATAGAGTTAGAATAAGAAAAAAAAAATGAATAATTGCGGCCATACTAGGCTAGAGTTTCGCAGTTGGTGAGGGTCATTGGATTAAAAAAAAAAAGGAAAAAATTCAGCAAATATATCAAAAATTCAAAATAAATTACAAAACCATAAAAAAAATCCACATGGGATAGGAAACTAATAAATAAAAAAAAATCCATGTAGGATAATTTGCCTACAATAACACTTGAATGATCAATTTTACTCGATGCGGCACTGGAGTAAGTGAAAAGAAAAAGTTATGGTATTTACGTTGTTATTCTTCCAAAATATCGGTTAGTCATTTGGTAAGAAATTGTATATAAAACTAAGAACTAAATTTAGCCCCTAAACAAAATAATAAAATTGCATATCATATAGTTTTTAGGTGCATTCATTGTTTGTCACATTGAATCGGCAATAGTGAATGGACCTCATTAATCACATAGACGGGGCAACAACAAAGCAAAATTCAAACAAGCATGGGGGCGGGACCGAAATTGCAAGCCTAGAGATCATAATATTTGTGCTTCATAAGTTAGGCCTAACCCATAATGTTAAAAGGCTTTGAACTCAATTAGAATAAGCCCTAAGATCAAACCTCTCATTAATCAAGCCCACAAAATGGACAAATTTGGGCCACACTGAGGACAAG
Organism: Eucalyptus tenuipes; assembly: GCA_014182365.1. Taxonomy (NCBI): domain Eukaryota; kingdom Viridiplantae; phylum Streptophyta; class Magnoliopsida; order Myrtales; family Myrtaceae; genus Eucalyptus; species Eucalyptus tenuipes. The sequence continues at coordinate 19,693,589 of CM024538.1, read as the reverse complement.
GCCCGGCGGAAATCACAAGGGCGAAGGCCTTAATTGGCTTGATTCGAGCTTAAATAAGCTCATGAAAGTTAATTAATTAGAAGGTCTAGATTAATTCAACCCATTATCTTAATAATGCATAAAATAAGCCTGTGGAATTAAATCTATGTTAGACATCATGGCTGTGTTTGGTGATTCAAATTTGTAACTAGGATATGATTGGATAGGATATACATAAAATTCAGGAATTTGTTATATCTTATATATTGTTTAGTGATCGCAATAATAAAGTTGAATATATTCATATCATATTATGTACATTATTTGGTATAACCAACGTATTAGTGTAAATGAACAAAAAATTTACAAACGGAGAAGGTGAAAATCTCTCGCAACTCTTTTGTCTAATAATGGTGCATTCCAAGATGTGAAGTGGCAAAGAAGGGATTTTAAAATTGGGGTTTTGAATAAAATGACATTTTCCTTTTTTTTTTTTCTTTTTTAATATATATGAACAAATAGTAATAAGAATGAGAGGTATTAAGCTTTTTATCATCCTAACGTCGAACTATTTTTCCATAGGACCTCCCCTACAGTATCGTCACCGCAATAGAGTTTAACCACTAAGTTCAGGATGAATTGGTGTAGTTCCTCTACGCGTAAGACACCAGAATATTGAAACATTAGTGGAAAAAGATATGAGAGAAAAGTATATTGACTAGTGATTGGGAGGCTCCAATTCGTAACTGGAGAGGACACCAAAGGCCTCTGCCCTTCCATCCCTTGGATAGAGGGATGATAAAAAATCGAGAGTTATGATTCAAAATTATCTTGACTCATTCCCCCATGAGGAAGTGCCAAAACATTTGACTTTTTGTTTTTTTAATTAATATCTTCTTTATTTTTTTCCTCTTCATTATTTTCTAATAAAATTTTATTAAATAGTGAACAGTACCAATATACCCAAAATACCTAAAATATGTAATAAATATAAAAATATATTTATATATTGACATTATATTATAAAATAGAATTAAATTCAAATATACAAATAAAAAAAGATAAGTTAAAATAACTAAATTTATATTTTTTGTTTTTTTAATTTCTTATATTAGAATCAAATATTATTTATATTGAAATATAATTTTAAGGGAAAATCTCAAAGAATGACCCAAAATAAGCCTACTTTCTCAAATAAGGACTTGAAATGACCGTTGTTCTAAATAAGGACCCGAAGTGGCTAACAAGTCTCAAATAAGGACCTGAACTCGTCGGCCGGCCAAAATGCTCACCGGCCGGCGAGCGTGTGACATTTCTGGTGGCCGAAATATGGGCAATTTTGTCCCAAAAAATTATAGATAGAAATTAACAAACCCTAAAAACAAAGCCCTCAAACTCTTTATGTTCTTCTTCTTCAGCTCTTCATCTTTTATGTTATTTGTCCCCTCTCATTTGGAGAACCCAAATTCTCTGTTGATGGAGCAAGATCCCCGTCTCCCCGATTTCCAAAGGTACGTGCCCTCCCTCCTCCCTCTCTCTCTCTCTCTCTCTCTCTTAATTTGAACAAAACTGACTTCGGTTGAACGAGAGTGTGAATCAAAGTGTATGGTGAACCTAGGAAAAGATAATGAAGAATCGAGGCCCGTGTTACACACGAGTGTCTCAATAACGAAAAGGTGGTTTTACTCAAGATTTGTCTTCTTCGTTGGAAAGAAACGAAGATAGGAAACAAAAGAAGAAGATGTGAAGAAACGAAGGTATGGGTTTCTTGTTATGTTTCAATTCATGTTCCATTAACAGAAAATTTCCGTGCTCCAAGCGAGAGAGGACAAACAGAGAAGATGAAGAGCAGAAGAAGAAAAATGCGAGAACATGAAGAGCTTTTCTTTTTAGGTGAAAAGAACGTGAAGAGTTGGGGGTGGTTTTTAGGGTTTGTTAATTTTTATCTATATTTTTTTTAGACAAAATTGCCCATATTCCGGCCACCGGAAATGTCACACTCTCGCTGGCCGGTGAACATTTTGGCCGTCCGGCAAGTTCAAGTCCTTATTTGAGACTTGTTAGCCACTTTGGGTCCTTTAACGGCCACTTCGGGTTCTTATTTGAGAAAATAGGCTCATTTTAGGTCTTTATTTGAGATTTTCCCTAATTTTAATTTAGTTAATTTAAGAAGTTTGTTATTTGAAAAATAACTTTCCTATTATGAATGTTAAAAATATTATTTACATTTATCCCTCCCTCATGGATAATTTTATCCCGTCTATATCCCCTTATATCTAATTTAAATTTCTCTTGAGCAGGCACCGTGTGCTGTCTTGAATTTCATCCCGACTATCAATTGCAGCCTATAAGTACATTGTCATGCCTTAGAAAAAGGGGCATTCATTATTTAGAGCACGAGAAGTAAAGAGGGAAAAGAGAGAGTTCGGCCAAACCTCCCTCCACATCGCCATCGCCGGTGAAGAAGCCATCGTGGAGACCTCAAACATTGTGTGGGTGAACCAATGAAGCAACTGCCCTTTCCGCAACAAGCCTGACAATAGGCTACCTTCCTCTAGTGGCTAGCTGTGGCTAAGACTCCCCTAAGCGATGTCGTGCTACCTCGTTCTCCTATGCTGACATTGCTGCTACCTCCAATATGTTGCTGCCTGCTCAACCGAGCTCGATGCTATTCTACCTCTAGTTGCCTTCCTATTGCCCTGGCCAAGATGCGATCCTCGACGATAGTAACCAGGTTAGCCTCTTATTGCCTTTCTGTTGTGCCGCTGTCGATCCCTACACCGAGACACTGCTTACCTAGCCGAACTCCTCTATTTTGCAAGTTATTTAGAGGCATTGCTTTGTTGAACTAAGATGCAACCATCAAGCCATGACCATGACGTGATTAGTACCTCCTTGTGACCAGTGAGCACAATTGGCCGAACACCTCCTTTCCCTTGGATAGTTGTTAGCTAGGCACCATCACCATTGACCACCGTGTCCTTACTGTACACACAGCACCATCATTGTGATCCCGAGCCATGATCTTGTCATCCATTCGAATTTGGAAGTAAATCTTCAAGTTAGGTAAGAATCACCATCCAAATTTCAATCCTTTGATTTCTAGCCTTGAATAGATTGCAATAATGTGCATATTTTTAAGATTTAGGGTATCCTTCGAATTAGGATAATTTCCTAATCTACAACGTGCATAGAGATACAATTTTGACTGGTTGTAAAATCGGTTAATCCTATCTATAATCCCTTGGATACAATTGTCGGTTTTATTTGTTTGCAAATTTGAAAGGTTTGGAATATTCTATAATTATCTTTTGCGATTTGATGAATATTTTTGTGATGGATGATTGTTTTTATCTTTGACTGTTTCCTTAAATAAAAATTACAAAAATCTCGTGATAGGCTTGATTAGATTTTTAGGTAATCTTGCATGTTAATTCTAGATAATATTTCTTAATAGATTGAGACAGATTTTTTTGATACAAGATGATTTTGGATAGGATGCACATTAAAATAGATTCTAGAAGATTTGGGTTAATATCCTATTTAAATTAGAATTTAGCATGTTTTATTTCCTAGTTTACATTAGATGGCATCTTAATTTTGATAGTTAATTATGAGTTGTTCTTGATTATGAATTTTATAAAAAGTATCAATAACATTATATTTGAACATGTTAGTTTCTTGACCACTAGGATTTGTCCCAGTGGCCACCATTCCAATATGGAAGGGGGATGTGGGGGGTTCGAATCCCCACTTTCTCACAGGTTAAGGTGGAGGTGTAGATAATTTAGTTTCAAGTGTGGGTTTTGACTCTCGCGCCTTATAAGGAGGCGAGTAAAAGTCCGAGAGTGAGAGTTAGAGTAGGAGTAGAGTAAAATCCGAGTAAAAAAAAAACATGTTAGTTTCTTTTTTTAGTTAAGATCACACGTATAAAATAATTATTTTTTATTAAGAATTTTAATGAAAAATACAAAAAAGTCATGCGTGTCATACATAGAATTAAGTGCATTAATTGCATGTCATTTAGTAATTACATGATAGGTTCATTTAATTAAATTGCACATCATGTAGAATGGTATAATTAGAATTGCAGATCATGTTAGAATACTCGCATATTAATTATTGCTTGTCGTAAGAGTTAGGGCATTTAATAAAAACTTGCATGTTAGGTTCAAATGTACGTCGAGTAATTATTTCCATGCATTGCATATAGCGTAGTTTTCATCTACATAAAAGAAAATCCAAAAAAAATTGAGTTGAATTGCGCGATAATTAGAAACCAATTAGGGGTTGAATATATGTTTTTGACTAATATTACAAATACTTACAGTGCTTCAAAATAAGTGTTTCTTCCTTATGTTAGCATTTTATTTAGTGCTTCAATTATTGGATGTTTCATTAATAGTTGCGCACTTGCATGAAAAACTCACAAGTCAATAGATAAGTTAAAATTAATTCAAGCTCATTGACAAATTATTTTTGAAAATAAAAGAGAGAAGGTCTTTAAATCTAGTGTAATTAAATCTCCATACCTATTTAATCTCTAATTTGTAGGAGTAAAAGTAATTCTCCTAAAATTTACTTGAGTTTCTAATCAACCCACTAAGAAATAAATTAGTGTTGACTCATATCCACATTTATACTATTGATATTAGAAATTCTATCCACATCTATCCATCTTTCCTCCTATCTAGCCTATATCTTCTTATATCTAACTTTATCTTGTGTTTTATCCTATCTTGGATAAGAGCAAAACACAAGATTCATCATATTCTCAATTTAATCTTGAAATACGTAGCTTAAAGGTAAGGATAAGCAGATATCTACTTGATTGGGTGAAAATTATCATCCTTAATTTAATTTTCACTTTTGGTTTCATTCCGCTTCATTCCAATTGTCCAATTGAGAATCGAGGGAATCTAGAAAGGCAATGGGCCCTCAATTCTCATTCCATTAACTTCGTTCTTGGAACTTAAAGTGAAAATTGATATTGATAGATTTAGATATTGAAACAAAGTAGCGGTGACACTTCCGTAGACATCAAATTCTCAATGCTCAATAAATTCCATGCTTTGATTGGACAACCTATCCATCATTTCGACGTGCTCGAATATATCCTTTCATACCAAATCTAAGCTACTACACAAAATGTTGCCCGCCCAGACAAAAAAGAAGACATAATTCGACTCATTAAGCTTGATTCAACTTGACTAGGCTTGCTTTATGCCCCAATTACACACATCTACTCATTTTGAATTTCTACTAATTTTTCAATCTACAAAACGAACTTGGACAGCCATCCATAAGACTGGCCCGATCTCTAAGAACGGGCCTATAACTTATTCTTCAGATCAATCCAGCCTGGCCCAAACCCTCCCAATGATCAATCTCACAACCTTCATTTCTAGGTCCTTCCAACTCACAAGTTGGCAAAACCCTAGGGCATTCCCACCCATCATCAAGGCATCCTAGAGGGAGGGACATCAAAAAACAGTGGAGGAAGGAGGAGGCAAATAAAAGATTGGGGAGGAGGCAACCAAAAAATTTCACACAAACTCAGGGACCCCTCTCCCTCTTTTTCATTTTTCCCACCCAAAATTTCCCCTTCTTCCCGCTGCTCTCTCTCTTCTCCCTCCCTCCCTCTCTCTCTCTCTCTCTCTCTAAAATATACACGCAGAAGCTCTCCCTCTCTCTCTCTCTCTCACTCTTTCTCTCTCATCGGTTTGGATTCTCCGCAAATTTGGTAAGCTCTCTCTCTCTCTCTCCCTCTCCTCCGGCCTGCAATTTCTGCTTGTGGGAATGTTTCGGGTTCTAGGGTTTCCGGCGCGTCGCCACCTCAATCCGTTGCATGATTCGAAAATGGTTCCGTCGTTCCGATTGGGGGAGCGTAGTTTCGCTCTCCGGCGCGCCGGATGCGAGGCGATGATGTTGTTCCCTTGCGGTTTTGTTGACTTCCGTGGGGCGTGTGCCCGTTCTGCTCGCGACTGTAGAATGACATTTGCTTTTGCATGAGTTCGGTTTCTCTTCGGCATTCGGTGCTTTGCGTGCCTGCGAGCTTTCGCTCGGTTCGGCCTTTGAATTTGAATATTGTTTTGATTTGAGTTGGAGGGTGTTTCTGATGGAGTGAGGTTTATGGAGCTATGGACTTGCGAAAAGATTTCGGCTGGTTCGTGCTCATTTTCTCGCCTGCCATGCATTCCCGGAAGACCGTTTTACGCGTGTTCTTGTTTGCTCGCTCTGAGTTGAGACGAGGAGGGCCCTTTACAGTTGGGGTTAAGATTGCTTGGATCGACGTGCGGAACTTTTTTTTCTTTTGTTTTTTTGGTGAGGAGATTGTGTGATCGTGAGTGCTGCTGGAGTGTTTGTAATGTCTTCAATCCAGATTCTTTGCATGTTTTACTTTCGAATCTGTGTTCTGGATCCAATTTATCTGATGGCAGTTATTTTTCAGGTCTTTCGCTTAAATCAGCGTGGGGATTATTCATGGGAATGTGGCTGACTGGATCCATGGAGGGTCCAATGCCTTAGTATCGTTTGCTCGTCATTGGTCTTCACTTCTGACATGCGATTTCACCTTCTTGAGAAAAAAAGGTAAGGCGCTCTTTATCTCATGTGTCGTTTAGCTTGCCGACAGTTTTGTCCATCTTCCATGCGAATCTTTGCTACTAGGTAGGTGGATTCATCTGTTTTCTTTTGCATTCTACAGGTGGAATTGGTACCTATTGATGGAACTTTAATTGATATTCACTGCCTGACTCTATACATTAACAACAAATTATGGAGTGCAACAAAGAGGAGGCTGTCAGGGCAAAGGAAATTGCAGAAGTGCGTATGCGAAACAATGACTTTGCAGGGGCCTTGCGCCTTGTACAGAAGGCCCAGCGTCTTTTCTCTGAGCTTGAGAACCTATCCCGAATGCTGGCTGTTTGTGAGATTCATTGTTCTGCACAGACCAAAGTTTGTGGATCTGAGCATGATTGGTATGCGATCCTACAGATTGAAAAGTCCGCTGATGACATTATTATCAAGAAGCAGTACAGAAAGTTCGCTTTGTTACTTCATCCAGATAAAAATAAATTTCCTGGTGCTGAGGCCGCATTCAAGCTGATTGTTGAAGCAAATAGGGTATTAACAGACCAGTTGCAGAGAAAATTATACGACAGTAAGTTTAGAAATTCAGTGCAGCCACAGAAGCCTCCAGCACATCAACAAACTCAGTACTCTGGTGCCAGGAGAAAAAACGGAACCCGAAACAAATCAGAGAGCCATCATAATTCACAATTTCCAAGTTCAAACCCTGATCAGCAGGGGCAGCAGAAGACTTTCTGGACCAGCTGCCCCAAATGTAATGTAAGGTATCAGTACTACAAGCAATTTGTGAATAAAACTTTGCGTTGTCAGGAATGCAAGGGACCCTTTACTGCCTATGACTTCAGTACTCAAGGCATGGCGCCTGGACAACAGTGGAGTCATTTTGCTGACCAGCCGAATTTTTCAAATTCTGGGTTCTCAAAAGCAGCTCCTCAGGCTACTAATGGAGTTCCTCCTCCTATGCACTTTGCAGACAGTTTTTCGGGATTCGTTCCGCTAACTAAACAAAAGGGGCATGGTGAGGTCGCTGGCAGTTCGAGAGCTAAGGTGGCCAATGAATCTGTTGACAAGGGAGCTGGAATGAAAGAAGATAGAATGCCCTATGGTAATGCAGCAAGACCAACAGGAATGGGTTCTCAGAGTACCACTGGCAGCATGAGCGGTGGGAATTCTGGTGTTGAATTTGATGGAAATTCTGAGAATGTGAGTAGGAATGACACTGTTGGTGATGCTGGCACTTCAGAAGATGTAATTAAGCCTTCCCAGTCAAATTCTGAACTCAATGGAGCTATGAAATCTCAGCAAGAGCAACGTTCCACCAGGAAGTCTTCTCGCCTAAGGCAGCATGTATCGTACAATGACAATTCAGTTGGTGATGACGACTTTGTCAGCCCACCAAAAAGGTCGAGGGCCAATGAGGCGTTGGATTCTGCAGAAGCTAAGAAAGAGCGAGGGATTGTTGAAGACTTCAGTAATGATTGTCATTCAACATTTTCTATTCCTGAAAATGGCATTAATGAAGACATAAAAAATGAAGAAGTTCTTCCTCAGGAAGAAAGCTTATCTGGGACAGATTCTGGGAAAATCAAGCCTGAAGAGAAGAGAGGGGAAGCAGTTTCTGTAGACAAGCATAATGAAAAATCTAAATCCAACAGTAGTTCTGGTTTGTCTCCTGGGCTGGAACCTCATTTAGTCGTCTGCCCTGATCCAGAGTTTAGTGATTTCGAGAAGGATAAAGCGCAAACCTGTTTTGCTGTTAATCAAGTATGGGCTGTGTATGATACACTAGATGGCATGCCGAGATTTTATGCTCGGATAAAGAAAGTGTTTTCCCCTGGTTTTAAGGTGCAAATCACTTGGCTAGAGGCTGATCCGGATGACCAAGATGAGATTGATTGGTGTGACAATGAGTTGCCTGTTGCTTGTGGAAAGTACAGAACTGGACACACGGAAGACGCGGTAGATCATCTCATGTTCTCTCACCAGATAGTGTGTCTCAAGGGGGCTCGTAGAGGCTCTTTTCTGGTATATCCTAGAAAAGGGGAGATTTGGGCCCTTTTTAAGAACTGGGATATGAAATGGGGCTCCGAACCAGGGAAATGTCTTCCTTGCAAGTATGAATATGTGGAGATCCTCTCAGATTTTGTCAAGGACTGTGGCATTAAGGTTGTGTATTTGAGCAAGGTGAAAGGCTTTGTTTGCTTGTTTCAGCGAGTAGATGCATGTAAAGATGCAGATGCCTCATTTGAAATAGCTCCATGTGATTTGTACCGATTTTCTCATCGAGTTCCATCATTCGTGATGACTGGGAATGAAAGACGAGGTGTTCCTGCTGGATCTTTTGAACTCGATCCTGCAGCTTTAGATATTGATGATCTCAGAGATACTATGGAGAAGAAAAATGCTGATGCTGATGTAAGGAAGCGTGTGCCTAAAAATTCTACAGTAGAGACTTCACCTGTAAGGAGGTCGCCAAGGGCTTTAAGCAAACAGCGGTAGTCCAATAAACGCTAGTGGATCTACTGCCAAAGAAGGGATGTAGAAGCAGTTTATACTAATGGCCGCTTAACTTGGAAGTTGTAAGTAATATTCCGCAACTTGATTGGGAATGAACCTGTTAATCTTCTGTTGGATCAGACTTCGGCTGTGCAGCTATAGTTGGTTATCAGGCATCTTCAGGAATTATCACCAAACAACAAGAAAAGGTTTGAGATTGGGTTTTGGATTATTCTGAATTGGTGGTAATGAAGAGAGTTTTTCCTCATGCTTAGTTTTTCTAGTCTTTCAGATGCTTGTCTGATGCCCCTTGAATTGGCAATTATATTTTGCTCAGAGAGAGCGAATACTGAGTTTTGAAACCGAAGACAATGTTTTGGGGTGATAGGGAGATAGAGATTGACTGCATAGACTTTTGAGGTATTGGTAGATGTACTATTAGGTCCCAACTGTTGGTAAATGTTAGATGTTATAATCTTCTTGCCAAAGAAGTTTATGCTAATTTGACTCGATCGTTTTTATCATTCTATGTCTACCCTTAGTTAAAAGCCGTCTTGTTTTTGGATGTTCCGTTGTGGAATCTCAGATGAGCTTATCTGTTTTGATTTGCTAAATCTTTCATGCCGATAATGACTATAGTCCCGTTTACTTTTAATTTTCGGGAGCTTTTGATTGGCAAAAAGCTTCGCTAGATTTTATCATAGTTGTTTGACATATAGAGACGGAGAAGGGACCAACCATCATCAGACTCTAGCCTTGCCGCGCGCATCCAAACGCAGTCGACCCGGGTCCTGTAGCCAGCAACCCAGGTCCAACTTTTGGCGGTTGGAGTCTGGCCGCTGTGGATCCGGAGAAAGATTTAGCATATTCAATCTGGTGTTCGACAGAGTATATGCCGACTATATCTGCGAAAAAGCACCTGTTGCTTGGGATTGGAACTCTTTCCTATTTCAAGCTTCTCATGGTTTGCTCTGACCCCATCGTTCTTAGCTTTCTCCATGGGCTTTCGGTGGCTGTCTGACCTCTTCACTTTACTTGTGCTGAAGGGTCGGTTCTCATTAATGCGCTGCGGGCGATATTTCTACAAAGAATATGAGAGGATTTTCGCCCAGCGGACAATTTCCATAGAAAAAAGTAGTTATTCGGGGATTATCCAGTTGGTTCTAAACTTATTGTACGGATGCCAATTCAATATAGTTCTTTCATTCATTTTCATTGGAAATCGTTAACATGATAGTGTGTTATGTAAAATGGCCAGCAATAAGTGGACTTTCATGTGAATGATTTTCAGCGAAAAGTAATTGGAAGTATTGTATTGGAATTTCGCGTAAAGGCTTATGAAAAATTGGTAAAATCGAAAAATATGAGCTGAATATATCATGTTTCTTATACGGATAATGTTGACAAAATTCACTTGAAAATCAAGAAAGTTGAAACTAGGAGTTTGCATGGAACCTATGAATTTTGCGAATACGATTGAAAAGAACAAGATGACTCCACCCTATATATAGTACTGATCTGATTGGTCGAATAGAATGTTTGGATTAATTCTAATCATTTCTTTTCATTGTTTATTTTTCAAAGTGGTTTGGTTTTCATTTTATGAAATCGGGAGCAACCCACCTGACCTTGGAATTGGCGTTGATTTCCTCTTCTTTTTTTGATTTCTTCCATTCCCTACAAGAAAATAACTATTTATACAAGAAAAATCGAAATATGATTCCAATAAAATAACTATTTTCACAAGGATGTGAGTTTAATTGAGGGTTTGCCAAATATAATAAAAAAATAAAATAGTCAAAGATCAATTTTGTCAGTTTGGTCTGATCTTACCTCTAAAATCGAGAATTTGACTAGTTATTTGTAATTCCAATTTAAAATTGAAAACTGGATTAATTCTCTCCATCTAGAACCATTAAGTTTGGTTCGATGTCCGGTTCAATTGGGGACCAGTGCTCGCACTTACTAGTTATTAATGACTATAATTTGATTTTGGTATAACATCGTTTCACACAACCCGATGGCATTTCCACTAATTTTGTATATAGTTATATAACGAGTTACTAACAAAAATACAAATTTTTGAACATGCAAACAATGTTTTTATATATGACATCTTTTTGTGTGGATTTACAAGTAACCCTTTTTTTTTAATGTGGAAAAAGATTGGATTCACAAATTTTAAACTTTTCGACCATGTTTTTTAAGAAGCTTTTACTATATAAATCTTATGTTCCTCATGAAAAAGACTCGATCGCATTGCAACCATCTCCAATCGAAAGGTCGTGCATTCGCGCTTTAGGCTTGAGCTAAACAAAGTCCAAATCCCTCTCTCGCGCTTGCTCTTCCCCCTCGGCGGTGGCTGGACGTCCCCGTCGATCCAACTTCCGTTCTACTCCGTCTCTCTCGGCTTCTCCTGCGTAAGTAGTTTGGCTACTGATCTTTACTGCTCTCTCTCTGTCTCTCTGTCTCTCTCTGTAGTTAGTCGGGGGAAGCAAATCTGGGTGCCTGATCCTGTTTGCCTGAACCTGATATTGAAAGGAAGAAACTTGTCTTGTTTGGTCTGCATTGGTTAGCGTGAGATCGTTCTTTCGTGGAAAATTTTGACTGGGTTTTAAAGGAATCGCGGCATGATTCGAGTTTCGGGGGCTCTTGGGCAATTACCCACTATTGCATTCTAGCTGTTTGATGAATTGCTTAGCATAACCCGTGTCAATCAGCTTCGAAGATTGTGAGGTTTTGTTCTATGGGGCTGTGTGATTGCCCATTTTCTGGTTAGTGTTGAGGAGTCTCGGGAGTTAGCCATGTCCTACTGACAGTAGTTTGTTTCTTTCAGGTGTCATGCTCGCTATGATCAAAGTGGCTGCTTCTATTTGCTAGAGAGTTGTCTCTTGTAGCAAGATGTTGAAGCGAGCTTTTCGCAACCTGTGCACTAATAGTGTTCTAGTGTGTGGTGTTGATGCCTCTCAACATGGTGTCTTTGTGCTGACATGTGGTATCCACAGCGGCCAGGTGACTTCATTGAGTATCTGATTCTTTTACTAGTTTGTGATGTCCTCTCTATGTCATTTCCTTGATGATGTTACTGGTGCAGCATAATAATTGAGCAAATAATCAATTGAATGTGGGTTTGCTCTATCGTTATACGAACTGTGTAGGGACATTGTATGCATGTTGGCTTTTAGGTGATCACATTTAGTAGATAAGACTTAAGTTTTTCGTTTTAGATTTTTATAGTACTCATCTAGGTCTTTCATGTCCTCAGATAGTGCCTGTTGGTAAGCTTGACACTATCTGTCTGAACAGCCTCATTTAGCACCAAGAAGTTTCTTTGGAGTTGAAGACTACGTGGATGATGACAATAGCCGGCCATACACTTACCAAAAGGGGAAGAAGTCCAAGAATCCAAATAAGCATGTGTCCTTCAAACAGCGCACCATAGCCTACATGGAGCCTTTCACACTAGATGTTTTCATCTCCAAGCGCTTCGTCTCAGCTTCACTGACTCACAGGGTCACATGCAAGCAGGTTGCTGTTGCGGGTACCAATTCTAAGGACATCAAAGCTGTACTCAAGTCTCGATCGGACATCCCTGCTTGCTTGGCTGTAGGCCAGATTTTGGCGGACCGGGCGAGGGAAGCTGACGTGTACACTGCTTCTTATACTCCAAGAGAGAGGGACAAGTTTGAAGGAAAAATCAGAGCAGTAGTTCAGTCTCTGATTGACAGTGGCATTGATATTAAAGTTTATCTTGACTGATTTTCCCTCCTTGAACATGATCTTTGTTTATGTGCACAACTCCTAATGGGAATATACTGACATCTTTGACAATGTTTTAAGAATGTGCTAGATGTTGTGTTGCTTCATTTGCTGGTTACATATAGATAACTGTGACTATTTGTCTGTCAGTAGAAGAATCAGCTTTTGTTTTGGCTTTATAGAGACATTTACCTTCTGGATTCTTGAATGAGCATTGTGATGGTTTCATAGCTTCATATATATTTCTCCAATTTTACATGGTGTCTACATGGACTCCAGCTTTTGAAACATTATGGATGTCCGTGAGAGGAGGGTTAGTTTCATCCATCTTTTAGCAGACAATTGTTTAAAAGGTCAGGTCCACAGTTCTTGACAGTCCAAAGTACTATTATCGCAAGGATTGGCAAGTAATATCCTAGTCAAATGATTGTAACTTGTCTACTGTTCAATTGGTTTCTTTGAGTTTATAAGATATTTATACATACAGGTATAACTTTGCCCACCTCCATGACTTGACAATGAATAATCAAGTAGCAGGGTATCACATGATTTGGTCATTGTATTCTTGTAGAAAACTTTGACACCAAATGTACCGTGTTGTATAGTCATTCTTTTTGTTCTATTTTCTGAGTTTGACTCTTTTTGACAAGAAGAGTTAAGCTCATTGAAAGATGAATTCCTCTGATATGCTACTTTTGCTTTTGATTCTTGCCGATTGACCCCGCTGGAATCCAAGAAAAACGTTATGTACAGCTTTTATGCCTTTCTAATATTCCCGTGTGTTGTCACCACAACAATTGCATCGATCATGCTAATGTGAAAGTCTCTCTCAATTGCAATGACTTCACGCTAGAGCATAGTCTGATCACCAGAGAGAGAAAAAGGCCTTGGATCCAGTTTTTTTTGTAGAATTCTCTCATAAACCACGAGAAAATATCGTGTGCCCTAACAGTGCCACGTCAATTTTACTCTGAACCATTCACACGTTGACACCTATCTTCAGGGCCCGCCACATCTACTCTCTCTTCTCCCCTCTCTCGCCCCCACTCTTTCTGAGATTCACGGATCGCGATTTTTCCACATTTTAATTGGTCCTCTCCACTGGTGGATGAGTGACATATCAGGGAAAAGAGAGACATGCTCAAAATCCAACAGGCTCACAGTTAGCGTCCAATATTTCCCTGAAGAAAAAGTGGTAACAGAAGTAGACAATCTAATGCCGATAAGCTCTCAAGATCGATTTTCATTTACAAGAACAGAGCAAAAGCAGACGATTGAAATATCACTCATATGCTCATTGGAAGGCTAGGATGAAGAAGAGAGGCTAACTTGCTAGTTGCTACGAATCTATGCTCAGTTAATGTGTGGATTCTGCTCTTTTCCTCTTAGTTGCAATTTAGTTGCATACATTGCTTCTTTGGTGCTTCATCCTTATAGCCTTTCCATAAGCGCCAATACGGAGGACGCAATTGTTTTGTTGAATATCCTCTCCTAGCTAGGACAAAATATCATTTGTGGTCCACAGTCTTAAGAGTTTTAAATAATCCAACACTTCAATTGTGTCAGATACGTCATGTAGCTCACTGATAAAATTTCAAGCAGGAGGTTTGCTAATAGTTTTTGGGTGGAGAATATATATTGTAGATCTCCCATTGTGATTTTCCTGTACCTCTTTTTTACGAGTATAGCCCATTGAAAATGTTATTTACTTTAGATGACTTATGTTTCATGTCTATTATAACTCCTTACTCAGGTAGTCATGACAGATTGTGGTGCCATAGAAGACGCGGTAATAGATGACGGACATGGGGCAGAGGAGATCTCTTTCCTAGGCCGGGAGAGCTTATACTTGATGGTTCACCAAGCCTTGAGAACTTCTCCCCCACGAAATGCGCCTTCATATTTCCATTATTGGTGTGTATTGCCGTGAAGCAGTGCCCCAAGATGATCATATTCTACAAGTTTGCCTCGAGGACACCAATGCTAAGTAAAGTACTCATCTCTGATGAGGATGATGAATGGTGTTGGGATGATGACCTTGATAGCACCATCCAAACTTTATTGGCATGAAATGATCCACACTAATTTCACTTAGTCAAGTAAATGGTTTATATTTTGACAGATACTATTGTAGAAATTATCCTAGAGCAAGAATTTCTTCTTGGTCTAGTAAAATCAGGAGTCTCTCAAAGGGAAACACAATCCATAAGTAATCCTCCACAAGTCCTTCAAATAGTTGAATCTCTTTGTCCCTTTCTAGTTTCTACATGCCTACGGAGCTCAAGAGGTCGTATTTCTCTATCCAGAGATCAATCTCCAAAAAGCTGTCCAACTTACCATGTGCCACTCTGTATCATGAATCAAGTCCATCATTTGTTGCCCCTGATTCTCTGAAAACATGATGCTGATTTGCAGTTGCTGGAAACCGATAAGATGAGAAATTGGCTCGTCCCATACAGAAGAAGTTGCATTCAAGCTCTTCAGCTTTTCTTGATCATCACATGCGCATTGGTGGAATTCTCGAGGGCTGCTTGGAGCGTTTCTCTTTATATTTCTCCTTCCCTTAAATGCTTAATTAAATGAAATCTTTTGGGTTGACGAATGATCTTATATACTCTTTATATTCGTACTTTTTATATTTTTGTGATCTCTCTTCAGCTATAAATTTTAAGCTCATGAGTTGGACATTTTAACAGTACAGGAGCCAACTCTATCCCTTTCATGTATGTGCATCCAACTACATTAGTCAAATTCCATGTGCCATTCCTATTCCAGTTCGCATGTGAAGGGGATGTTGAAATATTCTTTCACATCACTGGATAATGTAACTATTTACTCTTCATATTTATGTGGTCTCTCTTTACTTATTAACATAAGCTTTTGAATAATTGATGGTAGTTTTACAAAATCTCAAACCTTTAATGCTGAAATAAATGAAAAGTTGTCCTATGGAGAATTTGTTTAATTATCATTAGGACATTTCGTAATGTAATGCTACTAGCATACATAACCATGGATAGGGAAATTACCAAAAAGTCCTAAACCTTTTATATTTGTACCAATTAAGTCTTAAACCTTTTGCAAATTTGTCAATTTAGTTATTTTAGTTAATTTTTGACTAAAAATTGCTGATGTGGATATGGCCGGCGTTGATGTGGACAATATTTCCAAAATAGAATTAATTATTTTTATTTTTTTACTATTTTTTCATTTTCTTTCTTCCTCTGCCAGTCTCTGGGCCTTGGTGATGGCTAGCAGTTGGCCACATGCGAGGTTCCATCTCACTAGATCTCAACGAGCTCAAGCACCACTTGAAGCTAGCGAGGCTTGATCTTGTTAGATCCCTACAAGGCTTGCCCTTGTCGATGCAGGGTTGGCGAGGTCAAGTTGGCCCTTGTTGGGCCTCACCTGTGGCCATTCATTGGCCGTTGCTGAGACCCAACTACCAATTGAGGAATAAGGAGAATGAAAAAGAAAAGAAAATTTAAAAATTTAATTTTTTATAAATTACAAAAATTATTTATATTAGCGCTGACTGTGTTATATAAGATGACTATCTTCCATTTTAACAATTTCTGGCCAATATTGGAAATTGCAAATTGGCACATTATCAAGAGATTAGGACTCAATTAACACAATCAAAATGATTAGGAATGAATTAGTATAAATGTAATAGGTTGAAGACATTTTTGATAATTTCCCTGCCATGTACTGCCATTTTCTTGGCAATTTGGCATGAAGGAATAAATTTCTTGACCCACTCGATCATAGCTAAAATGATTGTGCTCTAGCCTTGAGAGATTCATAACTCAGCAAAACTTCCGGGAGATCTTGCATCATTTGTTTCCTCGAGGCTAGGTTCTCAAATGTCTCATTCATCACTATGGCACTGACACTCTTTAGCATGACCACGCTAATGGTTTTTGCATGTACACAGGAGGAGCTCGGTACCACAAAGTTGTCATCGGCCTATTTCGCCGACATGCTTTTGCAAGTAGAGTGGAACTCCTTTTCTTATCAGTCGTCTGGTTCTTTTATCAGGTTAGTACTCTCTCCTGCGCCTACAATCTGCTTCTTTTCCCTTCTAGATACGTGCAATGTAGTGCCGACTTTTGAGTTAGGTCCAATCGTGCTTTGGCGAAACTCAGTGAAGGTCAGGCCGTAAAGTCATGTGGCGGCGAAACCATTCTGCATAGTTTGTTTTGAACGCTTATTGCTTTCGCCATTGAAGAGACTACATTGAAAACTCCTTCGGTACCTCTCCATCGCCAGCGGCACGCTTGATTGTGTGGTGGTGCTTTTATGATGAGAATCTTGGAGATTACTAATGAAGAATGTCCTTAAGACGGTGTGGTCACTGTTCTTTCCAGCAAAATTGCCAGTGTTGCCCCGGACGCAAATTATTTTATGTTAGTTTGTAATTCTGTAAAGAGTTTAGGGACAAAATCATACATGAGACGATCGGTCAATTACTAATGTTCATACTTTCAATAGACATCCATGGACCAATCACACAGCGGTTTTTGGAACAAGCAAAGTAGGACTGGAAATAATGGATCGAAACCGCCGTGTCTGGATCAATCTGCAAATGCTTACTGGATCTTCAGTTTACACACCCTTTCCATTATTAAATGGAATTTTGAAATGGAGACGCAAAGAGCTAGAGAAGATCCCTAAAGAGAGATTTAGAACGTGTTTGGTAACCATTATGTTTTTCGAAATAATTTCTGATCAGAAATGATTCTTTTTTATTTTATTTCGAATAAAAATTTTGAAACATTTTAAGCCGTTTGGTAACTGTCCAAAATTTTTATTCCTAGAATAGAATTGTGTTTGATCGTTTCTCAAAATTACTTTCTAAATCATTTTTTTAATTTTTAAATAATTTTATTACTTTTTTTTTTCCTTTCTATATCTTCTTCTTCTTCTTCTTCTTCAAGGTTGCCAATTGTCGGCCTTGAGATGACTGGCGATTGGCCAAACGAGGGCCGACGATCTCATCAAAGCGTCGTTGGCTCTCAGTGAGGATGTGCCTCGTCGGCTGAGCCTCGCCAACCGTCGAAGCGAGCCTCCGATGAGCTTGTCGGACCGGTCGCATGCTACCAGCAGCGGTGGCGAAGGGTGGCAACAACGGCGGTAATTGAAGAAGAAAAGAGAGGGAAGAAGAACAACAAGAAAGAAAAGAAAATAGAAAAATAGATTGACTTGATTTTGGAATTGTCTCCGAAAATAAAGAATAAACTTTTTTATACTTCGATTCTATTCCAAATATATTTTCGGAAACAAAAAATTTATCAAATGGATTTTTATTCTGAATCTACTTTCGGGAGTAAAAGAATATAAATTTTTACTGCTTAGCAAGTTACCAAACATATCTTAGCCACTGATCCTCTCATCATCCTGGGCACGCGAGAATCTTTCTGAAGACTAATCATTCGCGGAGCTCTTTGGGCTGGATTCCCACATTTGATGTAATGTTCTCAGGGATAAATTAAGTTAAATTGCTCCACGTGTTGGACGGGGGAAGGGAACCGCGGGGCCAGTACATTGAGAGAGAGATAATTTGTCCATTAAATAACGATCGTCAAGATCCCTTTCTACATTATTATAAGAAAAAGGAAGATCCTACTTTTATAGTTAATAATCTTATCTATATTTCAATTAGGCCTATATTTTACGCGAAAAATACCATTCCGATGATTAGAACGTGACCAGCAAAAACACTTAATTAAGAAAACCCATAATTTATTGACAGACAGTTTTTCTAATCTTTCGCTTTTCAATCCATTCGAATCATCAAAAGTTCAGATTTTGCCGAACTCTTTCCCTTCTCTCCACAGCGACCGAGAGAGTCAACTCCGACGTTGACCTTATCCGCCACGACCCCGTCCGTCAAGCTGCAGAGGTCGCCCGCAGCTTTTTCTCAGAAATTTCCGTACGGTTTCAGCAGCAGCAGCAGCACCGCTTCCAGTCAACTTTCTGGGGTCAGACCATCGTTTTCTCTGTCATTCCCACGTCTACTTTTCCTCTTCTCCTCTCGAATTCCCCCACCGCTACTCTTCCTACACGATAGTGGATCCACATGCTGGCGAAGCAACGCCCGATCACGCGTCTAGTGGGGCTCTTGTCTCTATAAATAGCAACGAACTCCACCCAGGATCCCAGAGGACTCGCAAAGCTTCGAGCTTGACGCAGTTTCCCGATACCATTCGCGCGGACCCTCCTGAAGGGGAGACGTTTTCGCGTCCCCTTCGCCGCTCGCGTGATCTTTCGACGTGGGTTCGTAGAGTGAAGGTCGGATAAGGTCCGCGGGAGTCTTGATCGTGACGTCACGACGGACCCCACGCGCCTTGGCGTTTATTTCTGTGAACTATGTAAAGGCAGAGAGAGAGAGAGAGAGAGAGAGAGAGAGTGGGTGCGACAATTTTCAGCAGAAGCAGTTTTCTGTGAGACTGGGGCGTTTCGGAGAGAGACGAGGAGTGGCAGACGAAGGGGTTCTAGAGAGGGTTCGTGGGTGTGCATCGAACCGGCGAAGGAGGTGAAATTGGCGCCGAGAGAGAGAGAGAGAGGATGGGGACTTGCTTTTCGGATGTGAAAGGAGGTCAGCAAGCGGTCGGGGGACCCAACAGAGGCCCCTAGGAGGAGGGGCTGTTGGAGGAGGAGGAGGAGGCAACAATGGCGGTTACAACGACGCCGTTGACCTCTTCTTCCGCGCTCGCGGTCAGCAAGCTCTCGTCTCTCAAATTGAGGTTTGTGTCCCTCGCCTGTTCATGTGATTGTGCGCGCTGTTTTCACTGAAAAATCTTTTTTTTTTTTTTTTTTGGCATATGTTAACTGTCAATACGCTGTGATGATACGCTTCGTTTTCTTCAGACCTGAGTCGATGTTGTCGCTTGTCCGTATTTTATTCTTGTTTTTTCGAGCCAAACGATGATTTTGGCCAGAAAAAAAAAACTCTGTCTCGGAGGATTGTTTGGAGAAAAACTGAGAAGCATTCTTCACAATGTGGAGCTGCTCAAACCCGCTACTGAACTAATTGATGTTAAATTATCTGAAGAACTTCTGATTATGTAGTCCCAACATGGTCGTCTAATTGGAGTTTTCTTCTAGGTTTCCTCATTAGACTTGACTTGAAGAGATTTCTTTTCTATCCTTTGAACCAAAATTTTAATCTGCCTCTCGAGCTGTGACCTTTTGGAACTCATGCAACAAGAATTACATGGTACAACAAATTTAGTGGGATTGCTTTGCATCAGTTTTTTTTTTTTTTTTTTTTTCAAAAGGGCTGCTAGTTTAGACAGAGTCTAACTAAGCCCTGCACTTGTACGCCATTACGCTGCTCATTTTTCAGAAACAGAGTTTCTCTCTGAATTATGAGTTGCCTTTCAAAATCTAAAATTAGCATTGCTGATTAAGCATAGATATCAATTGGATATTTGGGAAGGAGCTAGTACAAATTAAGCATATCATACTTTTCAACAACAATCTTCGTGCATTGCATATGGTGTTCTTGTGAGCATCGATCTTGAAATCTAATGCCCATAGTTGGTATGATGTGCTTTATTGTCTATGCTGCAGTTATCCTTGTCTGCTTCAAAATTACGTGATCGTGACGTCATGTCAAAGGTGAGAAACTTCATTAGCATTTTCAGTGGACTTGTTGTACAAATTGCTACTTGTATATAATTTTTCTATTTTTTTCCTGCATCTTGCTTTCCCATTCACCTGGGATCTTCTTGGTTCTTTAAGATGTGGTTGTCACAGAAGGGTATAACTTCTTCTTCTTCTCTTCTTCTTTTGAAGTAAACTTTCAACTACATATCTTAAAACTTGATTTTCTGTTTTCTCATGCTTGCAAAAATTTGGGACATCACAGCGAATGATGTGTGCATTTCTGGTTGATGCCTGTTATTTGTGTCTTCAGTATGTGTCGCTGAAATTACCTTATGACTGGAAGACTGATTTGTGCTGCAGAAACACTTATAGGACAGTCTTTGCATGCGTATGTCATGCTATTTTCTATATAACTTGTGCGCTTCATATGTGGCAAATCTCATCTGCCAAATTTTCTGCCAGGGCAACTTTTGCGCATGTCAAAAGTTGCATATATACTCTCGATCAAATTTCAGGCTGTGTAAGAAACCTGAAGTAGTATAGTTAAGTAGCTCATATCTAGGGGTGTGCAAAAGAACCGGAAACTGCCCAAACTGCCTAGAACTAGACCGCTTCAGTCCCCTTCTGAGCAGTTTCTATGGGGAACAGTTCCATTCCGGGACCACCTGGACCGGACCGGTATATATTCTAATTTTTATGTTAAGAATTTCAAAAACCCTAATTTTGACAATCTTGCTCAATGAGAGACGCTCATAGACACCTCATCTCGCTTTCTTGTTTTTCATGAATCCTCTCAAGTCTACGCTTTCTCGCTCTCAGTCGCCTCTCACCTCCAGTCCTCTGTCGGTCGCTCTCGGTTGAGTGATGAAGTTCAGTGCACTGCACTGTACTGAGTTTTGTGTTGCTGAAGGCTTCAACCTGAAGCTATCTTCAAGCTATGATGAAGGTGTCCATTTCCAGAATTTTGGAAATTGATGCCCATAATTTTTCCAGATCTGTGACTGGCTTCCATTTCCAGATTTTTGGGAATGGACTGGCAGGTTTAGATCTTGCTGCTCTTGCAGGTTTAAAGGTGTTTATATCTTGCAGGTTTTGGGAACATGCATATTTCCTTGTTTAGTGCATATTTCCAGGTATAAGGAATACTTGTGGTGGGGATTGGGGAGTCTTGGAAGGCATGGCCGGTTCCATGGACCCACCCGGCAACCAGACTGGACCGGTGGTCTGCTTCCCGAGTGGGTCTGGGAACCAATGGGTGGTTCCCGATTCTCAATTTATGGAATCGGCCCTTTGTGGGTAGTTCATGGTTCCAAGGTGGGAACCGGCCCACCTTGGAACATATCACCCTTACTCATAATTACAATAAATGACTGATTCCAGGAGATTTTCGTGTGTTTGTGTTTCCTTCTTCTTTTATGCCCAAATTGGAGCTTTGCTTAAAGGTTTATGAACTTTGATCAATGGATTCTTGCAGAGTGATCCAATGGCAGCTGTGTACTTGAGGAAAACAGATGGGATGCTTGAGGAACTTGGGAGGACAGAAGTTATATTAAATAGTTTGGATCCTGCATGGATTGAAAAGATTTCTTTAGCTTATCACTTTGAGACTGTTCAGCATCTGGTGTGAGTGTTCCATGTATAGGAAAGTATAACTTATTCAATCTGTGTTTTGTCTTAGGTATATCATGTAAACCCATTTGTTTGTTTGCTTTTATCTCTTTTCAGGTTTCATGTATATGATGTCGACACAAAATATCACAACGTACCTGTAAAGGTGTGTAAGCTATTTTAGTCATTTCATATAGTTTGATATTTTATTTTGGATTTTCGCTAACATTGTTTCTCTTTTCTATCCTTGGTTTTTTTCTCCTCTAAATCTTATGGGTGAAGCCATGTGCTATGCATGGCCTTTCCTGGTTATATATTAACAGTGTCTCTGACTGCAAGTCTATGTTCTTTGTCTCAATTTAGTCAATATTCTAGAGGTCTAACTCAAATTTATATGAAAACAGAGAGACTGTTTGGAGTAATAGAGCGAGTGGTCTCAGATCGATTGCCAAGTTTCTCCTTATAGGCTAGCTACTTTTACTAGGTTATGTATCAACTGAATTTTTAGTTTTTTCCTAAAGTGGGAGGAATTATAAAGATAAAAGCTCATCTGTTTTCTTACCTTCGATTTTCAAGTGTGGTTAGACAACAATTTCCCAAGGTAGATGAGCTTTAGCTGTTTTGCAGTCTACAAATTTTTATGTCCATGGAATTCTAGAAAAACAAAATGAACACGTTGGATGATCTTATGTTGCATAGGAATTTGAATTTTAAATGGCATTTAAGTAATCATGACTTGTAATTACCCTTGCAATCAAGCTTATTTGGGAAATATGTGCTAGTCCATTCAGATTACTTGGGTTTCTCTTTGCCTTATGTCTTTCCATGTGAGGAAGAAAAAATATCAATATTATGTTTGATTGGGAGGTTTCAGTGCAGATGTTAAAGCTGAAGGACCAAGAGTTTCTAGGAGAAGCTAGCTGTGTGCTGTCGGAGGTACTTACTCTGGGCTCATTGTGATCGTGTCATTTCCCATGCACTTGGCTTCAGTGAAGTTTAAGTGTAATCCATCTAGATCTTCTCCAAAGCATCTTCTCCTTTCTATTTTCTGCAGATAGTCACAAAGCGAACTTGGAGTTTGACCCTGTTGCTTCATAATAAAAATTTACAAGTAGGCTTGAGAGACCTGGGTACTCTGACCATCCGTGCTGAGGAATCTGTTGCTTCCAGGACTGCTGTTGAAATAATATTCCGCTGCTCCCAGTTGGAAAACAAAGATAAGTTTTCTAAAAGTGTAAGTTCTTTAAAATCTCTCTTGAAAGCTCCTGTTTGATATAGTCCCTTGGCATATCTTTTCAATGCGGTAGCCTCATACTCTGGTGTTACCTTTTCTTAGGATCCTTTCCTGAGAATATCCAGAGTGGTTGAGTCTGGGGGTTCTCTTCCTATTTGCAAAACTGAAGTTATCAACAACAACTTGAACCCCAGTTGGACGCCCCTATGTCTAAGCATGCAGCAATTTGGAAGCAAGGCAAGTTTTACACAGAGCCTGTCATCATATTGTCTGATATGTTACCGGAGGCACTAGTGATTTGGCATACTGTAAGACTTGTTGCAGGAGAACCCATTAGTCATTGAGTGCTTCGACTTTGATACAAGTGGGAACCATGCACTTATAGGGTAAATGCCTATTCTCATGCAATTTGTAGTGCTTTGGCTTTTCGTATGTTAATCCACTTCTTGTTTATTTCAGTAAACTTCAGAAGTCCATGGCAGACTTGGAGAAACTCCACAAAGAAAGAAATGGTGCAAATTTTACTTTACCAGCTTCTCATCACAGCCATGAAAAGGTGTGTCATTCCTAAGTGGTTTAATACTCTTTATTCTGATGAGCCCTTTCATTAACTTTATAACTTCTCTGTATAGGTTCTCAAGAGTCAGCTTTTTGTGGATCAATTTTGTTGAGAAGCAACAGTACAGCTTTCTTGATTACATATCAAGTGGTTTTGAGCTTACTTTTATGGTTGCTGTGGACTTTACAGGTGCGAATCATTTGGATATCTTTTTATCCTATAAAACTTTATCTCTTTGATGCTTGATGTCATTTCATTCTGATGCTTCTGGACATTTCAGCTTCAAATGGAAATCCCAGAAATCCAGATTCCTTGCATTACATCGATCCTTCAGGAAGATACAATTCCTACCAGCAGGTATATTTTAATTTGCCTACTAAACCTGGTCACTTGTAACAATTTTACTATAGCCTTTTGATGATGTTTAATATGGAATAATGTAAAATATACTTTAAAATTAAATGTTCTAAGAGGTTAATCAGTGGACATGCTTTTTCTTTCCTTATATGTTCTGATAGGTTAACCAGTTGATGTGCCTTTTCTTTCCAATTGATGTCATAGACTTACTTATTTAGTAATTCGTGTTGCCAACATTTTAGGCTATAATGGAAGTTGGAGAAGTGATTCAATTTTATGATTCGGATAGACGGTTTACTGCGTGGGGATTTGGAGGAAGGGCTTATGATGGTACTGTATCACACTGTTTTAACCTGAATGGAAGTCCCTGATGGCTATGAGGTAGGTGAATCGAGTTTGCATGCCCCATCGATGTATTTGCTTTTGGAGCATGGACTGTATTACATGAACCTCTGGGACATCATATCAATTATATATTAACATTCAGAATTCTTTATTGATAGGTTGAAGGAGTCGAAGGCATCATGGCTGCTTATGCTGGTGCTTTGCACAATTTTTCCCTGGCAGGACCCACTTTATTTGGTCAAGTTATCAATAGGGCTGCTCAAATTGCGGGGCAATCACTTTCCTATAGCCATAGCAAATACTATGTTTTGCTCATAATAACGGTAAAGTGAAAACAAACATCTGATCTTTCTTAGTTTTGATGTGTGTTTTTGCACAGCTGATAGAACTTTTCCTCCTTGTTTAGGATGGAGTTCTCACGGATCAACAGGAAACCATGGATGCATTAGTGAGGGCATCAGATCTTCCACTCTCAATTCTGATAGTTGGAGTTGGAGGTGCAGATTTTACACAAATGGAGGTAGGTTTGTTTTCTGTGGTTTAAGTTAGATTTTCTTGCGATTTCTTTTCTGTTTTGCATTTAAGAACTATGTCGAAATATCTCTTTAGGGACGATATAGATAGCTCTAATTTTTTATTTCTGTCAGAAACTTGATGCTGACCATGGAATTAGATTGGAAAGTTCTACTGGTCGAGTAGCCACAAGAGACATTGTACAGTTTGTTCCAATGCGAGAAGTACATCGTAAGTTGATTTTTGCATGACTTTTTTGTCAATGAATCCATTAATTTTTGTTAATCGAGATAGACTTTCATATTCCCATTAATACTTGACAATAACCCTAATTTCCTTTCCTTATTAGTGCGATGTCATAATAAGGATTTGAACAGAGGCAATACTGTTTGGTAAATCAAAAGCCGAAAGAGGTTGACATTTTAGCATTCATGGCAATGTTGTCATGATATAGTTGGAGGATGTTAGTGTTAGACTCGTTTTCTTTCTTGACTTTTTAGATTCCTTGGTTTCTATCGGCTTATTCATATTTTTACCCATCTTGAATTTATTGTATTTGGCAAGATTATCTTAAAAGCCAATCGATTTATAGTATTTTGATTCAACTGATTAAATTCGGATAGAGAGGGCAAATATCAGATATGAAAGTTCTTTTAGGCTGCATCTTTGTTTTACTTCTTTTTTTTTTTTTTTTTTTTTTTTTGGTTTGGTTATAATAGGAAAGGTTTTGCAATCAAGTGCAATTTTATTAACACTCTTGGGAAGTGCTGATAAATCTTCCATTTTTCTCTCGACAGTAACTTACATGAAACTATACTGTTCTCGGCAGGTGGAAGTGTATCAGTGGTTCAAGCACTTTTGGAGGAGCTTCCTAGACAATTCCTGACTTACATGCGGACTAGAGACATAAAACCACACGCTCCTACACCTCCTTGAGCAGCTTTTAGAGAAGTGTCTGTGCCTTAGTTGCTTGAACATCTCAAAAGAGAAACAAAGGAAGGATTATGTTCATGCTTGATCTGTGTACAGCTGCTACTGAAGGGTGGAAATTCTGTAAAGAGCTCTATTGTTTCCTGTCAATGCAACTTCTTTAAAAGCTAAAAAAGAAAACTAGGAGGGGCAAAAGTGGTGTCATTGGGTACGTGTTGTTCCTGTAAATTTCTAATCATACTGCAAGCATGTGAATACATTTACATCTTGGTGAATATAAGTATAGTTTAGTTTTGCAGTTGTTACTGAAGTACCTTTGTGTGATGAAGGAAAATTTGGAAAAATAAAATTTGAAATTTTCACTCTTCTTCCATGTCATGAGTACATATACGTAGATTCATTCAATGTTACCCTAGGGTTAGATCTGATCATTGAGAATCTATGTAGGCGTGAAATGAATATCACTCGTGTGAGGGTGACCCACGTGGCATGTTTGGCATGTGCACTCTTCATGCGAGATTTATCTAGTGATTTATTTTTTATGGTGATTTCAGCTTATTTTTATTAGTAAATCTTGAATAGAGAATTATGATGAGTCCTTGAAAAAGTTAAAGATATGGAGATACTTATTATGATTTGACATCCCTTTGAGCCTGAATCTAGGACTCTGATGTATTTATTAAAACAATTTTACAATATCAAAAACTAAATGATGACCACTATTTTATAGATGACCTTAGAGGATCAATTTTATAGAGTATGTGTGATGCCCACACAACGCATCACAATGTACCAGCAAAGGCATGATAATCTTTTTTGGGTTTTCCCTATCATTTTAGTCATTCATAATACCATTCGTTCTTTTGATCAAAAGTTCGAATTCTTAATAATCATGTATTTAAGCTTGGTTTGAGTCCTTTTGTACCGAGAAGATATCTCGATTTCCGCCAAGTTATTCGAGTTAGCATTGAGTACTCCAACGAGTTGAGTTTATTCAAAACGTTAAGCTCTTAATTTACTAGTGGTATTGTAAGATCCAATTCGGGCTGGATTAAAGGATTTGGATGGCCGATGGAAAATAATTCTTTGCGCGAAGTTAGAAAAAACCCAAATCAAATGGACCAAACCGCAGTGTAAATGGGCTGGACTCGATCAACTGTTTCCTCCTTGAGCCCAGTCTCCATAGCTAGGTCTTCTCTCTCATTTTAATTAAAAAAAAATTGGTCAGAATTTATATTGAATTTATTGTTCTTTTTTTTTTTCTCATGCTCATGCTCATGCTCGACTATTTGGGCGCAATATTAGATCGATCCGCCATCGATTTCTTCTAAAATGAATACAGGTTTTTTTTCTTATCTCGCAAAAGCAGGTAGCATATGTCTATACTACTTATTTAAGAGAAAAGTGGGGAAGTTGGTCTCTAGAACTAGCAGTTGTAATTTATCTGCTGCAGAACTACCTCTAGTAATGAAATCACGAGCAAATAAAATTTGCATTGAGACAGTGTCATTGATCCTTATCAAAAGGGGTTAATTATAAAAAAAAGTCCCTAAATTAATTGTATCAATTTAGTTCAAAACTTTTCAATTTAGTCAATTAATTGTAAACATTTTTAAAATTTGCCGATGTCAGGTCATTCGATTAATTTTGACTGAAAATTATTGATGCGAACATCAATTGTCCTACATAACATAGTCTAAGTTGAAATAGACAATTTTGAAATGTTTATTTTCTTTCTTCCTCCATTAGTCGCCAAGCCTAAGCGATGGTCATTGACTGGCCATAGGCAACAATTGGCAGCCATCGCCCTTGTTGGCCTTAGGCAAGGTCACTGTTCCTCATTGGATTTGGTTAGATAAATCTCATCACTTCTAGTGAAGTGAGCCTTGCTGGAGGCCAGTGAGGTCACCCCTCACTAATGTAGTAAGGTCGAGCTTAGCTAGAAGTGAGCGAGGTCGATCCTATCTTGACATCGGAAAGGGCTTCAAGCAATTATATCATTAACACACAATAACTATTATTATATCAAAGATATTAATAAAATTGTCCAGCTAGTATAAGGTCTCCAACATTTAAGTGCAACAAAAACATAGAGCAAGTTCGACTTAAACCAAGTTCTAGATAAAGCGTAAAACAATCTAAATATGAGTTCAAAATGAAGGACAAGACAAGTGACTGGGGAAATTAGTGAGGATTCTCAATAAAGTATTGGACGGATTGAGAGACCGGTGTCCTGCTGAAGTTGGTGAAAAACTCCTTGCATTTCGCTTCTCACTACACGGATTTCTCCCCAGAGTGAACTTAGCTCGGTAGAAAGTGCCTCAACTGATGGCTCATTCTCGTCAACTTCGACAGCTCTCACAACGCATCGATGATGTCAATACCCTTCGGGTTGGGGTGGCCATCCCACACGTCTACTCTTATCCAAACTCCTTGTTGCTTCTTGATGACCATACTTTCGGCGTGGTACCCAATGTATTGACCGTCAAATGAAGCCTAAGGAGTTTTACCCTTTAGATCGCCATCAAAAGCGTTGAAGATACGAGTGAAGGCCATCCCATACAGTAAGTCCATTCCTTTGGAAACAGTGCATGAAGCAGAGTATTAAGTATCAAGTCACTCAAATATACCATATAAACATCGACTTGAGTTTGTCCTTAGATACACCTGTTCGATGTCCAAAAAATAGGGAGCAAGCAATATACCACAATCTTGTCCGACTAGCTGGGTATCCACTCCTATTTTCAGATAGAGTGAGTTCTTCTTTAACCCTCGCCAACCTGCACAAACATGCAGAAAACATATCTAAATAGTTTGTAATTGTTACAAATATGCAAAACTAATTTTTGGAATCACCAAAACTATGTTAGGGTGAATAGTGACAACTTTAAAATAAAAGACTCAGCTAAAGATAAGGTTTGACTACCAAAAATGAAAGATGATAAATGTAATTTTTTGGGCAGGCTAATCTATTAAATGAATTCGGGGAAAAAAGAATCTTGTATCTTAAATAAATACTAGATACCCACTGAGGGTTTTTGTGATGGCTCGTGTGAGCTTCATCTTCAGTAATGAGTAATGATACTTGAAAAAAAAAAGAGTATAGAAGAACGAGGATATGAGTACCTACCATATTTAATTGACAAAATGAGGTTTTTAAAATCATTAGCTTCTGTGAAATCTTATGCATCAAAATGATACTAATCCAATTTTCTTAAAACAATGGATAGTAAGATCTCGAATTAGACAATTATATGAACATTAAAATGTCATCATGCTATCAAATTTTGGTTGGTGCACTTGATCCATTGTTCTCGATTGACTCTCTCTCCTCTTTATAAACATGCACCTTTTTTGAAAATTTATGGGCTAATAAAGTATTATCGTTTGCTCCGATTCACTGCAAATATTTAGTGACGGATTTTCTTTATTTCTACTTCACATTTACACTAAATATACTCCTTCTCACGTGTAAGTCTATAAAACTGGGGCTATCATTGCCAATTGATTTATGACCTCCTCTTGAGTATCATTGAATACTTCTTTTTGTCCCAAATGTCAAATGCAATTTTTTTCAACCTGGTATGCACACTCAACGAAGGAACACCGCAAAATGCAAAATTAAAGCAAAATCTTTAGTGGGCCATAGATTGGTATGTACTACCGACTTTCAAGCTTCTTTTTTTTAAAAAAAAAAATAATTTAATTTTGGGATTTAAGGAGATTGATCACACCAAGCACTCAAACGAATTAAGTGAAACTTATGTCCTGCGAAAAGGGCCAAATTAACTAACAGAAGCTTCACATGTATTCGTATGTCTAGTAAAATAGGCTTGTTATCAATTCCAAAAATAGTGGAAAAACAGCGAGCCGTCCATTAGCTGCATATTTTCAAACATAGAGAAACTAATTGATAAGTTTATTTTGTTGCACACAGTAGTGTGAGAAAATGTATATGGCGATGAATAACTTATTTCTTAGGCCCTAACAATTATGTTTTGTTAAGAAAAGAAATATTTGTCGTTAAGTGGAAGGGGAAATAGGTGCTCAAGGAAATTATTGCTCACCAATCAAAATTTGTCCTTATTAAATGAAAAGGGTTTGAGGAAAATGTCTTAGTCTACGAGACCATAATTGTCACCCAGCCAGGTCTTTAGAGAATAATGCCTTTTGGTTGAATTGAAGATATAATTTCGAAACATACTATTCAACGTGCATCTCGCAAAAGTTGCCAGTAAAGGTGATGATCATCCCGCCCTTACACAATAGTATCATATAAAAGTTAATATCCGCTATCAACACCTTGCCCTCCTATGAGTTCCAGCAAGCATGGTTAATGGAAAAAAAGATGAAAAAGAAAAAGAAGGCAGTCTCTTTCCATGCGATTGAGGAAAAATTATCAAAAAAATTCTAAACCTATTGTAATTATATTAATTTAGTCATAAACTTATTTTTTTGGCTGATTGAGTCCTAAACCTTTACAATTGTATCAATTTAATCCACCTTGCCAAAATTGGCCGGTCAATTTTGACGTGGTCACGAGCAACAATTTTCTAATAATATTTTATTTTTTGAATTATTTTTTGAATTTTTTTAATCTTTTTCTTCCCTTCTCCCTCCTCCTTCCTCCACCTCCCTTCTTCTTCCTTCGGGCTCGATGACCAACTAGAGGGGAGGGCCGGCTGATCGTTGGATTAAGGTAGCCGGGTGAGCTCGCATTACTATTGTTGAGCAAGGGCGAGCTCACCAAGCCCCTACTCGGATCTCGGTGAGGGCTTACCTCGCTATCATTTGGTCTCGGCGAGGTGAGCCCCATCGAACCCGGTGAGGGCGCCTCGCCATCGGGCAAGGACTCACCTTGCCAAATATGACAATGGCTTGCTTGGCCGCCTCAATCCAACAACCGGCTAGCCCTCCCCTCCGGCAGGACACCGAGCCAAAGGAAGAAGAAGGGAGGAAAAGGGAGGAGGAAAAAAAAAGGAAAAATGTAAAATTAATAAAAAATTAATAAAATAAAATATTATTAAAAAAATTGTCGTTGGCGTCGATTGGCCTATTTTGGCTAGATGGATTAAACTAACACAATTGTAAAGGTGTAGGACTCAATTAACCAACAAAAAAAAAAGGAGTTTAGGATTGAATTGATATAATTACAATAGATTTAGAACTGTTTTTTGCAATTTTTTCCGCAATTGAAAATGAAGAAAGTAAGAGAGACATTGAGGTGCCGTCAACATGTCTGTCCTCTTCATCGTTTCCCACGGATATTATACATTATTTCTCAATCAATCAATTTCCTAATTGCAAGTGTATTGATAAAGTCGTGATTTTCCATTGCCTTGTTCTGTTTGTCGTTGTCCAATGGTCCTTCGCAATTATTTATCTGGGCAAGTTGGACAGAACCGCACTGAAGTATTCTGTCTTCATCATTTCCCTTAAGTATTATACATTTGTCAACTAATCAATTTCTTAATGGCAAGTTGTTTGTTGATGAAGAATGAACATGGGTATTTGCGTAGAGAGAGAGAGAGAGAGAGAGAGAGAGAGAGAGTGTGATGCCGACGTAGGGTTTCCAGAGAACAAGAGATCGACCTGTTAGCCGCTGATTGTGTTTCTTGATTTGTTTCGCAGCACATGGTTTGTCAAATTGTGGATAGCTGCCAGTTCGATAAGTCAGGCTTGACTACATAATGCCAACTTGTCCCGAGACAGTAGTGCCCATTATAAAAATGGCCAACCACGTGCTTGCCCTTTAGACTTATTGGTCTTAATATATTCTCGTTAATGGTATGTGTATTCCTCTTTCTGTCATCGGCCTATTGCAAGAACTAAGCAAAGAGTTTCTTCATCCTCCAGGCGTTCAAGTCGAAGCTGAAGGTATTGTAACATCTTTCTCCATCACATTTTCCCTTACATGAATTTTCAGTTCCCTGCTGTTTTCTTCCCCCACAGTGTCCACTTGTTTTTGCGTTGTGCTGATATGTACACTTACTATCTGGCGTTATCAAGAATGGTTTTGGCTTGCATTGCTCTGCATCCATCCTACAGACAAGTCAGCTCCCAAGAAATATCGGTTCCCCTTGCATCCTTACGGTGAAGCCACTTCCTGTATGTGTGTCATTATATATCTAATTTTCAGGAGCTATCAGTTCCTGTTTCACGCTCACCCTCTTTGTTCGATAATCTGGTTCTATTAGTTCAACTCTAGAAAAAACATAAACGCAACCAAAGAAGAAGAAGAAGAAACATAAATGGTTAAGATAACTGCATTATAAACTCATCTCAAAGGCACCAATTTTTCTCTCTCTAAGCTTTTACATTTCTCTAAATGGTGATTGTATGACATCATGACTAACCAGTCTTTCTGTTAGTAGCGGAGGGTGAAGTTGGAAAATTAGCAAGTCTCTCATAGACATTTAGACAATTCGGCCTATTACAGTCAATAGGAAAGATACCATTTCTAGATATCCTTATAAAGACGCTTAGCATGATTAGCATCAAAAGGTAAAAAAAAAGGTAATAAAAAGCTATCATTTTTTTTTTTTTGTTGATTTAGGAAAGTGATTGAAATGAAAAAATATTCTGAAATCTAGAATATAATGTAATTATGAAGACTTGCGAATAGAACCGAATGATCTATTTGAGTTTGTCATGAAAAGTTGAGGGACTAAAAGAAAAATTAAAAGTTTAGAGACTACATTGAACATTTAGGAATAGTTCAAGGACTACATTAAACAAATCAAAAGTCCAAAAATAATATTGCACATTGGACCAAAGTTTAAAGAGTTTTGTGCCAATTTCCCCTTTCCAAAATTATCATTACATATATTGCTTATCACTTTATTCTTTATATTTAAACCGGTCGGTGTATGCAGTTACATCGGTTCAATCGATGGCATAAAATATTAGCCCTCACTCCAGTTGTATTATTTTCAAAACATTGCCTATAAATTGAGACTAGAATGGCTAAAAGTCATCTGTTCTTTTCTTGAAAGGTGGCTAAGTAAAAATCTTTAATTAAAGACCCTCATCTTTGGTTCTTATATCTATACATTAAATTTCTTTAAGGCATTACCCCGTTCTTAATTTGTTAAAGTTTCATCTGCTTTATTCGAAGTAAAGCGCAGGTAAATATGTAGATTATACATATGAGATTAGTGTATATGTAGATTAGGGAAACCGGATATTATTGGTTTAAATCTGCTTCGTCCTTATAAAGAGGACTTACCAAAAAAAGAGTTTTCAACATGTGTGGTGAGGGAGGGAGGGAGGGAGGGAGGGAGGGAGGGAGAGAGAGAGAGAGAGAGTCTTATGCAAATGCATGTTAACCAAACTTCCTCTAGTTGGCCGGCGGGTCATAGATTCCCTTCGTCCTCTAGTCATACCAACTCGAAGCTGAAGGTATTGAAACATCTTCCTCCATTACGTTTTCTCCTCAAGTTTCAGTTCCATGCTGTATTCTTTCCCCACAGTGTCCACTTGTTTTGGGTTGTGCTGATATGTCCACTTATACTCTGGTGTAATCAGGACCGGTTTTGGCTTGCATTGCCCTTCGTCCATCTTGCCGACAAGTCAGCACCCAAGAAATCTCAGTTCCTCTTGCATCCTCACAGTGAAGCCACTCCTGATATGTGTGTCATGTTAGATTAAATATAAACTAAAACATAACACCTAACGATCCCGATTTATCAATCACAGATAAATCCATACAAACTTCGGGATCGGTTTGCGGAAACGTAAAGATCAACATACCTCCAGCCATTGATAAATTTTGCAAAAATAGAAGACCCCAAAAGCTTCGATGGATCCACGTAGCATGATTGATATGCAATATGGGAACACCAGATCTGTACGTCCTATTCTACTAGCCAATACCCCTCAAATCTGATGGTGTGTTTTCTGTAGTGATAGGGTTTGAACTTTGAACTAGATGACCTGACATTTTTATTCCATTTATTACATTACCGATATCTTCCATCAAGACCGTTATGGTAACACATTAACAGGCAAATATCACGTAATACACGTGGGTAATAAATTGGGCAATAAATCGGAATTTATTGGGAATATAATATTGAGATCATATTTAGGATCATATTTAGAATAATAAAAATATATTACATATTATAACATGTCATTGACTCATTATATATCTACATTTTTGTGCTATTAGCGCTTGTTTTATGTTCACTCTCTTTGTTTGGTAATCTGGTTCTATAGATTTAGATCATAATAAACATAGAAGCAAAAAAAGAAAAAAAGGAAGAAAAAAAATTGGGTAATAATCGCAACTGATTAAACCCGTATAAACATAAATCATCCCTTTTTTAGAATGGCGGTTTTGTGATCTTTAATTGAGGGCCCTCACCTGCAGTGATGAGGTAAGGCCAGCCCTCATCGGCCACTGGTAGAAAGAGAAGGAGAAGGAAAAAAAAAAAAAGAAAAAGAAAATATAAAAATATAAACTTATAAAAATATAAAAATATAAAAATATTGCCATACCATGTAAAACCCTCGGTATCATATCAGCAATTTCCAGCCTAAATTGGCTGGATTGGTTGAATTGATATTAATGAGAAAATGTTTATGACTAAATTGGTCAATTAAAAAGTTTAGGATTGAATGTGTCAATTTAATAAGTTTAAGACTATTTAGATACTTTTCCCATTGCCCATAGCAGGCCAGAAATGTGTTGTTTGTCCACGTAAGATAATTTGTGAATTGTCATGTAAACTAGTAACGTGGTACTTGCATGCATTATGCTAATGTCATTTCTTTCTTTGATTTCTCTTTCTTTTCCTCATTTTGATTATAGCAGGATTGTGTTAACGCTTAAGATTATTATAGTTTGCTTTTGCTGATATTCTCTCTCTCTCTCTCTCTCTCTCTCTCTCTCTCTCTCTCTCTCTCTCTCTGTTTTTGTCTCACTGTCCTCATTGTTTTATTTCTCTGCTCTTCCTTGCTATTCATAAATCGAGTTATGAGTTCTGTTCTTTGTTCAGTTTTCTTCGCGCCCTATTTCTTTAAGCAAAAAGGAGACACAACAAGAGGAGCAAAAAGAGGCGGGTGGGGAAGAAATTTCTTGAAAAAACGAAGAAATGGCCGAGGCTTTTCTTACCAACGTTGTAGTGAAATTTGTGTCGACATTTAATGAGTACCTATTTGCTCCCATTGGACGTCAATTTGGGTATGTTTTGTGCTACAAGAGCTATGTCAAAGATCTCGAAATTGGAGTTAACAACTTGGAGACTGCGAGGGAGAGGGTTCAGCGAACTGTCGATGAAGCCAGGTATGAGGGAAGACTTATATACACTGATGTCCAGAATTGGTTGGGGGGTGTGGAGGACGAGGCTGAGGGAGCAAAAACCTTGTTACAACTTGGCCAAAGTGCAAAGAATGCTTGCTTCTGTGGGTGGATTCCCAACCCTGTGGTGCGCTATCCGATTGGCAGGAAGGTGAAGAAAATGGCTCAAGTCATCCAAGAACTCTGTGAGGAAAGCCGAAATACTAACTTCCAGAACGTCTGTTACAGGAATATTCCAATAGGAATTGTCGCTGCTACCTATTCCGCTTCAAGATCCACTGACAAGAAAGAAGATGTCCTGGAGTCGAGGGCTGCAATCATTGAGAATGTAATGAAAGCAATAGTTGATGACAAGGTCTGTGTGATTGGGGTGCATGGACCAGGTGGGGTTGGCAAGTCCAAGCTTTTGGAGGATGTTGAAAGGCAAATTAGAGAAGAAAAGTCATTAGATTAGGTTGCTATAGCAAATGTATCACGCAATCCAGATCTAAAAAGAATCCAAGGAGAAATTGCTTATGCACTGGGTTTAAAGCTGATGAATGATGAACCTGCTCGTGAGAGAGCAGATCGTTTACGTAAGAGGTTAGCTAGTGATCCTAAGAAAAAAATTCTCATAATTTTAGATAATTTGTGGAAGAAGATAGAGTTAAAGGAAGTTGGAATCCCTTGCGGAGATGATAATAAAGTAAGAGGTTGTAAACTATTGCTAACATCTAGATACCGAGATGTTTTGCACACCAACATGGGCTCTGATCGACAATTCCAACTCAACGAGTTAGGGCATGGAGAAGCACGAAAACTTTTTGAAAGGATAGTGGGGGACAGAGCTAACGATTCTGAATTTAAACTTTTGGTAGATGGAGTGGTCCAGAAATGTGGAGGCTTGCCCCTTTTAATTCTTTCGGTTGCGAAAAGGCTAAAGCATGGAGACTTGGTTGAATGGAGGAATGCTTTGATCAATATAGAAGGGTTAGATGTCAAATCGATAGTGGAACTAAATTATAACGACTTACAAAATGAGAGGATCAGATCATTGTTCTTAATCTGTGCCCTAACGTCTGGGAGAATTTACATGAGGGATTCCCTTGTCTATTGCATGGGTTTGGGTTTGTTAAATAGATTCAGCAAGACGATCGAAAGCGCTAGAGATAGGTTGATTATGGATCTACGTAGTCTGCAGGACTCTTCTTTGTTGCTGGATAGTAATGACATGGAATGGCTCAGAATGCATGACGTATTTGTTGACGTGGCCATTTCTATTGCTTCCACGGAATGGAACGCCTTGGTCGGGACGGGGGATTGTGGGTTTAAAAAATGGTCAAAGGATGAGCTTAGAAAATGCACCGCAATGTCCTTCCCATTTGTCGGCATTGATGAGCTTCCTCAAAAATTGGACTGTCCAAACTTGAGGATGCTTCTACTATTGGAAAACAAGTCGTCTCTCAAAATTCCCAAGTCATTTTTTGAATCTGTGGAGAAGCTCCAAGTTTTGGACTTGACTGGCTTCTCTTTCACCTCTCTACCTTCGTCAATTGAGTTGCTTGAAAACCTCAAGTCGCTATTTCTTTGTTACTGCCATCTGGTGGATGTGACTGTTATTGGAAGGCTAACAGGATTGCAGTTCCTAAGTTTCTTCGGATCTACAATTGCTTGGCTACCCAAAGAAATAGGTGAATTAACAGAATTGAGAGTTTTAGACTTGACAGACTGCATCAAGCTCAAAGTTATCGAACCTGGCGTGCTTGGAAGGTTGGTTAATTTAGAAGAACTATATATGCAAGGCAGCTTTGATCAGTGGCCGAGGATGAAGCACCGCGAAGCAACGCTAGCCTGGCCGAGTTGAAGAATATGAAAAAGTTGAGCACTTTGTATGTTGCCATTCCTCATTCTTCTAGTCTCTCGAGAGACCCGCCATTTGGGAAACTGAACAAGCATAAAATCCAAATTGGGGACATTTGGGATTGGTCGGTCGAATACAAAGAAGCTAGGACTTTAAAGCTCAAGCTGGATTCTAGCAATCTTCTTCTTGAAGAGTGGGTGCAGAGATGTTTGCAGACAACGCAATATCTCCACTTGGATGGATTGCAAGATGGCATGATTTGTGCATCAAAGGTTTCCAGGAATTGAAGCATCTTCATGTACAAAATAGCCCCTCGCTTCAGTTTGTTATTAATTCCCTAGAGAACATTCAGTGCACTGCATTTACAAGATTGGAGTTGTTGTTTCTTGATAATCTGAACAACTTGGAGAAGTTTTGCCGCGGCTGTCTTGCACTAGAATCCTTCAACAAATTAAAGATTGTGAAAGTGGATAATTGCAGAGAAATAAAATATCCGTTGTTGGAAAAATTATTAGAATACATAAAGTAATAATAATTATCGGAAATACATTACAAAAGATTAGAAAATAAAAAGAAATGTCTGAGGAGTGCAAACACTGTCCTTAAGGATAATTCCGCCCCTCGGAGTACGTAACTCGGTGTGTAAGGCTTCAGCGGCTATCCTCTCAAGATACAACAGGCCTTCCTCTATACTCCGCATTGAATATTAGAAGGAAACAGAACAACTTTTGTGTATAACCTAGCAAAAAGAAAAGGAAAGATGTGAGAACATATTGTATCTTCTAAGATTGTCTTATGAGATTTTATTTTTATATTCAGACAAAATAGAGCCGTTGTAGAATAATGAAGGATTTATTTGAGAAGCAAATTAAACGTTACAAAACGATTGAAAAATCATTATATGACTGTTAAGAAACCGTTATGTGACCATTAAAAATAATGATGGTCTTCAGTGCGGTCATAACTTTTATCGAAACTATTATTGTAAATATTTCAAAATATTATTGAAATATCCAACATCTGTTTGATTTGTCCATCACGAGTATATTCTTGCAGCTTGAAGAGATTGAAATAAGTAGATGCCAATTGATGCAGCAAATTGTTGCAAATGCGGAGGTAGATGAAGATGGAGATGAGTCAGATGATCCAAAGAGTCATGCAATTTGTAATTGCGTAGGCTGACATTACGAAACTTGCCAGAGATGGCAAGTTTCTGTAAAACCGAGGACCATTCCGTCTGCTTCTTCATTGGACATCAGGTAAATTTTCTGCTTCTAATAGCGTCATGTTTTTCACCCTTCGAGACCAATATAATTTGAGGATACCTTTTCTGATTAGTCTTCGGATCCTGACTTACAAACATTGACGTTGCCATTGATTGAATAAATTACTTATAGAAATAATAATCTTTTTAAGTATCAGTTAGCTCATTATTTAATTAATAATACCAACAAAATGAGATCCAAGGAAAGACGGACAAAATAATAGAAATTAATTTTCCGACTTTTATAGACTTTCTCAGTTTTCTTCTTACCTTTCAAAGGTTTTAGTTGAATTCCTACCCATTGTGCGGAAACAATTGACTTGTTGAAATATTTACTTTGGAGGTGTCATGTATAGAAGTCTCATGTAATTTGACAATTGTAATATGATTTTTTTTGGCAGTATTTGGATCGTTCGAATGTGATTATGAGAACATTAGATTTATAAACACATTGAAGTATTGACTTTAGAATTATTTCAATTTATTTTTTATCTGTGCAAATAATTGATGAGTACTAATGTG
Organism: Eucalyptus tenuipes; assembly: GCA_014182365.1. Classification (NCBI taxonomy): domain Eukaryota; kingdom Viridiplantae; phylum Streptophyta; class Magnoliopsida; order Myrtales; family Myrtaceae; genus Eucalyptus; species Eucalyptus tenuipes. Next base: position 19,654,674 of record CM024538.1, on the reverse strand, counting down.
ATACATTTTCCATTTGACGTAAATGATATTTTATGCATAGTTTTTGTTTATAGGAGTATATCAGCACGTAGAAAAAAAATAGATTAATAATGTTTTTGATTTTTTTAGAATAATTAAGGGAAACAATTATTTAATGTTTGCAAATGGAATTACCAGTCATATATGAATGCATCGAAACATTCATGTATTTGATTCTTTAAATAATTTAAAATCTTATTATTACCAAAACAATTCTAAACCTATTGCAATTTTTCCAATTTAGTCATAAATATTTTGCATTTGGGCCAATTTAGTATATTCGGTCAATTTCATCTGGCTAGCTGGCGTGCCAGCATCGGCTATCCGGCTGACGTTGACGCTGACTATTCAAAGATAGCAAAATCTACCCTCTACTTTCATATTTCTCTCATAATTTTATAATAGCTTTTCAGTTTCAATCTTTGGATAAGAGATTTTTTTTTTCTGGAGTACCTTGGGAAGAATGCCAGACTCAAATTACACCTGCAAATCACTTAGAAGTATAGTTTTTGCATGTTGTCAATTTAGCTCATGACTGTTTGGTAGAAAATAATTAAGATCGTTTTTTTATCCTATTGATTGATATATATTACAAGACCACAGACAGTGACCGAAAAAAAAAGAAAAAAAACTGGAATCTACGCCATTCTTTGTAAATTTAGGCAAAAGCAGTGAGGGTATATTCAATAAACTCGATAGTTCAGAGCTATAAGTTCTCTAATTAATATTATCTATGGATGATAAAGTCCAAATACATGAAATAGTCACCTCTCGCAGCTAAAAAATATTGATGCATATTCCCTATTAACAGTATTCTCCTGACTTTGCAAGGTTTCATTGCCCTGGTTAGAGTCCTTGACATTGTCTGAACTTCCCAAATTGAAAGGGATATGGAGCTCTCAATTTCCCTCAGATGTGAGAAACCTAAAATTTCTTAAAGTAATGGATTGCACATTCCTCTTGAGAATCAGCCCATCACATTTGCTAATACAGCTACAAATTGTGGAAGTCATGATCATTGAAAGATGTCAGTTAATACGAGAAATATTCGGCCTTGAAGGACTTTCAGCTAGTGGGAATGTCGAGATTTTATCACGATTGACCAAATTAACCTTGATTCGCTTACCAAGTTTGGGATGCATATGGAGCAAGAATCCAAGAAAAGTGTTGTGTTTCCAATACTTAAGGGTTCTGAAGGCGCAAAATTGTGATAACCTAAAATTTCTATTTTCTTCTTCCATGGCTAAAGCACTTGGGCAAGTTAAAGAAATAGAAATAGTAAGCTGTAAGCTGATGGAGGAAATTATGGATGTGCAAGAAGAAGAATTAGAGGAAACTGCAACCATTGATGCTTTAGAGCTCCCTCTGTTAACCTCCTTGTCAATTGAGGAGTTGCCAAATCTCAGGACATTCTATTGTGGAAAATACCGTATTCACTGTGCATCCTTAATGAGACTGAGTATATCTGGATGCCCAAAAATGATGACATTCTCTTCATTCGAAGGAAAGCAACAGTTGATGACAACTGATACAGGTCCACAACAAGCATTTGATTGTATCAACTCTAGCTTGTCCCTGCCTATCTTCTTCAATCAAAATGTGAGTATATATCTGTGGAATTTTCTATTTTCTATTTATTGTAGAAATTGTTCTTGGTCACCACTGGCGTATCCCCGATGAAGTTGAAAACTCTATTTGTCAGCATGTCCTGCAAAGCCTCTTGCTACTACATGCATCTATTATTAATGTTGGGTAATCAACTTCATTCCTGAAAATACATTACATATTAAAGCATATTAGTGCATCCAAATTGGGACTTTTAGGAGATCATGTTTGAGAAACTAACATATGGTCCTTTCAAATAGGTTCTTTTTCCGAGCTTGGAGGAGTTGACGCTTTTGTCGTTGTGCTGGTTGAGGAGGATATGGCACGATGAGCTTCCTAAAGAATCATTTTGCAGACTAGCATCCCTGACGGTCCGAGATTGTGAAAATCTGTCTCATATATTGCAATCCCCTTCAATAGAGAGGTTCCAGAATTTAAAGATGATTGAGGTGGTCAAGTGTACCTCTTTGGAAGCACTGATGGAACATGTTGCTATCAATACTAAGAAAAAACAAAAACGTTTGTCCTCTCCGACTTAAAAGAACTGAAGTTGTGGCAACTACCGAGGCTGAATGCGGTTGTGACAAGCAACACGGAAGTCACGTTGGGTCTTCCTAGTTTGACTAATTTTAGCATGTGCTATTGCAACAGATTGAGATATCTCTTCACAAATGACATAGCTAGGACTCTTGATAAACTTGAGATGCTAGACATTTCCAGTTGTGAAAAAATGCAGGAAATAGTTGCCGGGGAAGAAGGTGAAGAGCAAAAGTTGAAGGCAGTGAAGTTCTCTCATTTACATACATTGAAGCTTTGTTCCCTTACGAGCTTGATTAGTTTCAGCTCAGGAAGTTGTGCTTACGTGTTTCCCTCCCTGAAAGAGTTTACTATTGGAGATTGTAAAGCTGTGGAGGTGATCGTAGGAGACACAAGTTGTAGAAGACTAGAGGGCACTATTCCCATGCAACAACCGTTTTGGCGGACTGAAAAGGTTTGTGCTAATTCTTCTCTAATTTGTGCTAATTCTTCTCTAATGGCATATTTAGTTTCTTATCCTCATTGTTTGAGCTGTACAATAAGGTCTGTGGGGTTACATCTGCTAACTTACCGTTTTCTCTTACAAATCTTTCTCTTATTTAATGAAAAACATTTCAAAGCTATATTTTTAATTAAAACATATTAACACGTATATTAAAAAAATTGGTTTCCGAAACCTGATGTATTTTTCTTTCATTTTTCAAGTTTTAAGAGTAATATAACGTTTCATCAATACAATAACTGAAGGACAATTATTACTAAGAGGCTAAAATCCAATTAATATCTTTTAACTAATCTAGAGTCTAGGTGATGCTAAAGAGGTTGGCTCGAATTTAAATTCTATTCAATGTAGGATCAAGGGATAATGACATTACGTTTCCCAAAACTCGTGTCGTTTCCGCACTTAAAGTCCTAAAGTTTTTCTTTCATGCATTTAAGTAATAATATTTGCACACTTTATGCATTTCAGGACTTCTTAAGTCCGTCTTTTTTTTTTTTTGTAGATGAAAAGTCTACATTTTTTTGTCACATTTTCAGTCCAACATGACTGTTAGTGCGGTGATAGAGCTTCCTCAAGCACGGAAGGGCAATGTTTCTCTATTGCCACATCCAAAGAATTGAAACAAAAAAATTAAAAATAAAAATTAGAAAAAATCCAACGATTAGAAAAATGTTGGATAGGAAATGTGAAAAGAAAAGAAAAAAAAAAGAAACTGCGAGAGTCGAAGGTCAAATGGGGCAGGAGCTGCATAGGATCTCACCGCTGCTTCCCTTCCCGCTGATGAGGTAGCAGCAAGGGTGACCGGCAACGGATGTGGCCCTCCTCATGAACAAGCGATGGCCTGCTATTGCCCTAGCTATATTTGGGTGAGGGTTGCAGTTGCCAGTGATCTAGCGAGGGCTAGCCACTCTGAGTCATGATCCTGGTGAGGGTTGCTGGCCCTGCCTGGAATGGCCCCGTGACCTCCCTCTCTATGTCCCTGTTTTCTCGTATGTACATTTTTGTAATTTTTGTCACTTTTTTTCTATGTGGTATCACCACATCAGTACCACATGTTTATAGTAGGAAGGGAAAAAAATTGATAAATAAAATGCCACATATTCTTTCCATCCACTTGAAACTAATCTGAGCAATGGAGAGACTCAAGTACTGAATAGGAACAGATTTTCAGACTAAACGATACCGAAAAAAAAATTACGACTTAAACCGTGCCAAATTGACACGTCTGAGGACTCCTTCTACCATTATCCCTCAAATCAGCTGTAAAGATTATGACGGGAAATTGTTCCACAAGTCCTGATACTTTTCTAGGAAATGCAATTGAGCCATTCAGTTCTCAATTAGTGTAATGAAGTCCTACACCTCTATCGATAGGTGCGATCGAGTGCCGAACCTTTTAGTTGGCATAAGTAAGTCCTAAATTTATACAAAGATACGCAATTGAAGGTTACCATTGTATTGCGTAGAAAAGGGTTCCAAGCTTTAGTGAAATAATTATAAAGTTTAGGACTTAACTGCATTTTATATATAAAATTTAAGACTTTCAATATATCTGTAGTTTCCAATTATGACTACAACTGCAAGTAGTTAACTTAATAGTTTTTTTGGGGGGTCAAAAGTAGTCAACTTAATCAAATGTTAAACAAAAAAGCTGTGGCGTGGAATGGAATGATGGACTCGGCAGATCTGCATCCGTGGCTCCCCAAGAATCAATTTATATCAGCAACACTTTACAATGCACGAGCTATATATCTTATATGGTTCGAAGATATAGGACAGTATATTGGCTATTGTGTTTGTTTCTTGTAACGAGCGAAATCTAAGATGGGCTAGATTGGAGGCTTATGGGAATTATATGATGCGTAAAATCAATATGCTTGTCTAGCCAGGAGGCTATCAGTTATGGTAATGCTTAGACATAATACTTGATATAAAATAGAAAAATTTGTGCTTGCTTCTTAAAAATAATATCATCCAGGAGAATGGATTTTAGGGAGGTGGCATCTGCTAAAGTATCTTGCGTCTAGTCTTCTTTTCTTTCTATTCTATGAATAGTGTTTATCTTGTGATTTTCCTTGCTCTCGAAATTTTTAAGCTTTCTCTTTTTTGAGGGGGGATAGAGAGTCAACTCTAATGAATTGAAATGAAAAATAACAGGTTGAGTTTCCTTATATTGAGTCGATGAAGATCTCACACATGGATAACAAGGAGAAGATATGGCTTGGTGAACTTGCTTCAAATGCCTTTAGCAAACTCAAGACACTAACATTGGAGTATTGTGAGAAACTTTCAACCATATTTTCATTTGATACTATGCTTAGAAATCTAGAGAGTTTAACTGTGAGCTATTGTAATTCCTTAGAAGTGGTATTTCATGCACAAAAGTTCAGTTTTAGTAAAGCTCATTCCACAAGCACTTTTCAATTAAGAGAATTAGTTTTGAGATATCTCCCAAAAATGAAGCACGTGTGGAGTGGACATCATCAAGGAGCTCTTACATTTGGATGCTTACAATGCATTGAGACTTACGAGTGTGAGAGTCTCAAAAGCTTATTTCCAAGTTTGGTGGCAAAAAGTATGACACAGCTTGAAAAACTTGCAGTACGGTCTTGTGGGGTAGAGGAGATTATAGCAGAGGAAAATGGAGAAGAGACAAGTGCAAGTGATCTCTTTTTTCCGCGATTGACCACCTGAGATTATATGAGTTGCCAGAACTAAGGAGCTTCTATAGGAATAGTCATACTTCAACGTGGCCACTTTTGGAAGAATTGCAAGTGAAACATTGCGGCAAAATGAGGTCATTCTTGTTAGCTTGCGAAATCAAATGCTGCCAAGAGAGTATTACAAGTGACCAACCTGCATTCTTTACTGTAGAAAAGGTACAATCCTTAGGTCTTGCTGTTTACCTCTGTCTTCATTGGTTTGTGTGCATATCTCTTGGTGCTTGTTATTTTCATTTGAAAATTTAAATTGCCAAACATTTCTTGCTTATTAATATTTACCTAACTGTGAATTGCTCAAAGATTTGGAGAATAATAGAAGTTAATTATTTCCATCTCATATTCTTTGAAATATATTATAGTAATCCCAATTCTTACTTTGAGGAGGAAAAGAAAAAACTTTTATTGGATTAACTAGCATAGACAATCATACTTCTAACGATCTGCACGTGTCTTATCTAGCTCATTATCTTAGTGGCATGTCTAATGGCTGGGGTTTACCTATTTAATTGAAGCTGACCTTCCTGTCCGCAATTTTTTTTTTTAAGAAAATAGTATTATGTTTATTTGACATATTACTGGCATTCAGTAGTTCTAAATATGAAACTATGTTTCCTGATGGTGCATCATGAACATGGTTGTTAACTGTCAAATACTGTGGGTAACTTGCTTGCTTATCAAGTCACATGTAAGTAATTGGTTAACAAGTTTTGACAAGTTCAAACATTTATTTATAATGTAGCAACATTTATTTTTGTGGCTTATCAATACCTTGAAATCAACTAAATATTATTAATCTCCAAAAATGGAAGGGCATTTTAGTCATTGGGTTAGGGCTGTGCACCGTGTTGTTTTTGGTGGCTTAATTTAATTGATCCCGACAGGTCATTCCTCACTTGGAGATATTAAGATTAGAGAGGGAGGACGTCGTGATGATGGAGCATTACATCTTTGGCAATCTTAGACAATTGGGCTTGGCATGTTACCATGATGAAAATGTCGTTTTTCCTTCCAACTTCCTTCTCCAAAGATTCCCCAGTTTAGAAGTGCTTTTTGTAGTCTGTAGTTCATTTGATGAGATATTTTCAGAAGATGCGTTTGAACATGGGGGAGCGAGTTTGAAGGCACTTGGAAATCTGAAGCGACTTCGGCTGAGTAAGCTATGGAACCTGAGGCGAGTTTGGAAAGGTGGCTCCTTGATGGTTGAAATCCTCAAACAAATTGAAGATCTATTCATTTGGGAGTGCCCTCGTTTATCAATCATATTTCCATCTCCCACTTCATTCCAGAGATTGATGGACTTAGAAGTACGGGGATGCACTGGTTTAGTCCATATGGGCACTTGCTCAACCATGACAAGCTTGGTGCACCTTACTCGGCTAATTTTTAGAGATTGCAGTACAATGGAAGACGTGGTAACAGATGATGGGAATGGAGTAGAGGAGATATCTTTCCTCACGTTGCAAGTGTTGATACTTGATGGTTTACAGAGCCTCGAGAGCTTCTCCCCGACAAATTGCGCCTTCAGATTTCCATCGTTGGTGCTTATTCTTGTGAAGCAATGCCCCAAGATGAATATATTCTGCAAGGGTGCCTTGAGAACCACACCCAAACTAGATAAAGTGCTCACCTCCGAGAAAAATGATGAAGGGCGTTGGGATGGTGACCTTAATACAACTGTCCAAACCATCCATACCTTATTGATATGATACTATTCATGCCAAAATTCAATAAGTCGGGTAAATCTGTGTGCTTAATCATGTCTGCCCGAGGCCGGTGCCAAATGGAAGAAACTTGAGTTCTTCTTCGAGTTCTACATTGGCTCATTTGAAGTTGGCCTTACTTACAAAATGTTTGATAGGGATTTAAAGGAAGCGTACCATGAGTTGAATATTAGGGCTGTTGGGCACTTATTCACCTGTGCATTCAAGCTATTTGATGAGTTGCTTAGCATCACCCTTGTCGGTGTAGCTTTGTAGATCTGTGGTTTTGTTATATGGGGTTGATGTGTTTGCCCACTTCTTTGGTTAATCTTAAGGAGTGTCGGTAGTTAGCCATGTCTTACCGACAATTGTTCGTTTCTTTTGGTTATCATGCTTGCTATGATGGAAGTGGCTGCTTTTAATTGATAAAAAGTGTCTCCACAGTAAGATGTTGAAGCAAGCCTTTTGCAACTAATGCACTAATGGTGTTCTAATGCATGGTAGGTGCTTAATTTCCTTGATAATGGTACTAGTGCAGTATAATGGTTGAGCAAATAATCAATCAAATGTGGGGTTGCTCTATCCTTCATCAAACCGCATATGGATTTTATTTTTATTTTAGTGAGGGTTTGCTTTTGGTAGACGCCGTTTAGTAGGTAAGACTCAATTTTCCGTTATCGTTTTTAATAGGGTATCATATGCACGGTCTCCCAAATCTTTTATCTACTGAGATTGTGTCAGTTGGTAAGCTTGACATTTGTTTCATTTGTCTGAATTGCCCTATTTAGCACCATGAAGTTTTTTGGAGTTGAAGAGTATTTGGATGATGATAATAACCAACCATACATTTATCAAAGGTGAAGAAGTCCAATAATCCAAATAAGTAGATGTCTAAATTTTTACTATATATTTATCGCATGAAAAAAAAAATTGAGGACTGCCCTCGGGCCCTTGCAAAATTTCTTTTATTAAATTACAAAGCGTATAGATATTAGGAGCATTTGCATTAATACTAATAGAAACTAGTTAATCTTTTAAAAACCAAAAAAGAAAAAAAGAAAAGAAGGGGAAGCGAGACCGGGCCGGGTCCAGGCCGGCCCGTCCTCTACGTTTTCTCCCTTCTTTTCCCCGTGCGGGTCGGCCCATTTTTCCTTTTTCCCGAGCCCGGCCCGTGCACCATTTCTTCCTCCTCTCCTCTCGCGCGCGTTCTGCACATGACGGCGCAGGGACAGAGATGGCAGAGCTACAGCGGTAGAGGAGGGCGTCCTAGCCACGATTCCAGAGGCGGCCCTTTGCTGGAAATGGACCTAACTCGATCCCCAGGAGAGAGGCCGTGGAGGACGCACTCACCGGCTAGTTTTTTTCCTATAAAAAGAAAGGTGGCCGAGAGAGGGAGGACGGAGGGGGGAGAGAGAGAGAGAGAGAGAGCCGGTGGCCACCGCACCTCGATTGGGCCGACGACCCGCCGACGCATCCTTTTCCCTGCACCGAAGTCACGGAAGTTCTCGGCTTGTTTTTTCTCTTCAATTTGGGGTTAGATTTCCTGGGGATTCCGGCTCGGGACGTGCAAGGCGACCAGACGTAGTCCGATTTATCGAGTTCGCTCCCGTTCGCCGCGGCCGAGCTGGGAACGGAACGCCGCGGGCCGCCGCCTTGTCACTTGTGCTCTGTTTCCCCCCTGTTTTGTGGACGCCGGGCCGGGGTTCACGACCGTCCGGCTCACGCGAACCCCGGCCCCGCCGGTTCCTCATTTGGTCACAGTGTATGTCTTGAGTTGTTTGTCGAGAGTCCGGCACGGGTTTCGGCCCCGTTTGCACCGGGAATCCCTTGTTCCAGTTGCGCGCCTCACCTGTTCGTTAAAATGCCTGAACAGAGCTTGTGTTGATTTTCCCTGATTTTGGTTTCTTTCCGGGCGTTTGTTGGCCATTTGCCATGTTTGTGGACTTTGCCTGCACACCTTGGTGGCTCAAGGTGATGAACGATGGTGCCATGGCATTTGCGAGTGAGAGATGTTGCAGTGGTGACTGGTAACGATGTTCGAGTGTGGTGACCAACGGCGGAGGTCCGGTGAATGAGTGTGTTCGGCCGACTGTGAAAGGAGGTGTTCTGGTCTGAAGTCTTGGTGTTGCTTTAGGAAAAGTGGGCTTGTTCAAGTTTAATGAATTTTGGGCCTAGATAAGTTTTATGGGCTCGGGCATATTTTGGGTCACTAAGTTTGGATTGGACTTGGCCTTGGAGATGTGGGGCTTGTCTGGGATAAGTGAAATTTGGGCTTAAGTCGAATATAGGCAAATATGGGCTGATTTTGACACTTAGTGAACTTGGGTTGGAAAGTGGGAAGGTGGACTTGGGGCTTAGGGGGCTCGGGCTAGGTGAAAGAAGAGAACAGCCGGTTGGGCTTGGGGAGGTTGACCCCGGTCATGACGGTAGCCCAACCGGGGCGAAGCCCGGCCAACCCTTGCCCGAACTGGGCTCTAGGACCCGACCCGGTCCCTTTTTAGATTAAAAAAGCATTTAAAAATATTTTTTAATCAAAAAATAAAAAAATTCCGAATTTTTCTTTAGTTTTTCTGAAAATTATGAAAAATCTTAGAATTTAGAATTTGAGTAGTTTTCTTTTAAAATGTGCAAAATTGTTTGATAAAAATAAATAAATAGGCTCTTAGGGATTTACAATAAGATTGTTATTTGCACATTTTCATTTCGATTATTACTTGATTGCGCACTTTCAATACATTGGTTATTGTTTTCTTTTTAACCTAGTTAGGAATGGAACATTAAGACTCATAATTAGTGAGAAGGTTGCATAAATATTTTGCTTGATGATCAAACAAGATTAGGTCTTGAAAGAACACTAGTTAACTAATTCGGTGTAAATACTATGGAAGCATAGGGTTAGCAATATTATTATATTTATTTAATTCCACATATCTCTCAGGATTATCCATATATCTTCTCACTCCTTCATTAATTATAATTGATATTAGGAAAATTCCAAATAAGGACCGAAGTGGATCAATTTTTTCAAATAAGGACCCGAAATGAACTTTGTGTCAGATAAGAACCCGAAGTAAACTCATTGTATCAAATAAGGACATGAAGTAAATTTTGTGTCAAATAAGGACCCGAAATAATCAACTTAATCTCTATTGAGGACCTTAGCTCACCGGCAAACATTTTTTGGCGATTAAAATAGGGGCAATTTTGTTATAAATTTATGATTGGAAAAAAGGGAAAATTCTAAATTAATTAAGTTTAGGTTATTCATGTTGATGTTTATGTTTCCTTCTTTCTTCTCCCTCGCAGCTCCTCAACCAAATCGCTGCCCGATCATCATTGCAACTCGATTCTCGTCACTCCTCGCCCGCTCGATTCTCGTCGCTTGTCACTTGCCCCTTGCAAGCATCGGTCTATTGTTCACCATCGTCTCTTCTTTCTATCGGCAGCCTCTTGTAAATTTTGTCAAGACGGCTCCCTGCGCTGGTAAGCTCGGCAGAGTCGCAGAGGCGATCGCCATGGGAATCTACACCGGACAGAACGCTCCCTTGGGGCCGCATCGTCCCTCCTCTCTCTCCTTTGTTGCGGTCCCACTCCCGGTTCTTACTCGGGGTCGCCGGTACTCGTTTGCTCGGGGTCGAGCCGAGATGGTTCCAAGGTCTCTACTTTTCTTTTGATACAATCTCGTTATGAGAAATTCCATCCGGTTGTTTGTTTTCGCTGTACTTGTAGCCGATTGGATCGCTAAAAGGCCGAGTGTTTTGTGTCTATGTGCATAAAGTCCGTGTCTCTGTGTGTGTGTGTTCGGCACGGGCACTTAGGTGTTTGCTGGGTTATCATCTCATAGTTTCCGTTGTTGTGCTTTCGCCATTGCAACTTTGGCTGAAATTGTTGCTAGTTCACTCGTGTGCGCGCGCGTATTGTAGTTTTGTGGCGATTTTTGGCGTGGAAATTTTAGGATGACAGGACAATGCAGTTCTTGCTGTGCTGTTGGATTTGAGGTTCTCAGGGCAAAGTAGATGTATGTGGGAGGAAATTGCGTATTGTCGCGACCTAATTTTTCGGGTGCACCACCTAAAACTAGGTTAATGGACTACTAAGTCTTAACCTTAGCTCGGGCTCTCCCAAGCCCATACCAATTTGCGACTTAAGGTTCAAGTTCTTTAACACACAAAATATTATTAACTAGGAATCGCTACTAATCGGTTTATGGTAGGTCGATTAGACACCTAAGTAAAATAATGAGAGGATTATTTTACTCCTACGAACAGAGAATATGGGTACGGGACTTGGTTACACTAGATTTCTCTAATGCCCTTTCGGTACCATTTCTTTTTATTTTTCAAAAATGTTTTTGCGGGCGGCTTGAATTTATTTTAACCTAAATTACTATCATGTCAAAAGGTGATCACATGGGGGCTCATCCACCATTAAACATTCAATAAAAATAAATAAATAAATTACATCACACAAACCAAATCACACAAAGCAAAGGATTTTTTTTTTTGTTTGGGTTTTTTTAAAAAAAAATAGAATGATTTTATAAAAATGCATTTTTTTAACTAAATGACTTCATCTTATTAATATGCAAATTCTAAATGGGCCTATTATGCAAACTAGTTAACATGCACCTACTATTTTTGTATTTTTTTTTATTGAAATTCGGAATTAATAAAAACTCTAATTAAACTATCTAAGAAGGGATAATTTTCTAATTTATTATATGGATTAATTTGACTTGAACCCTATCTTATCTTAGAAAACTATTTTTTGGAAAAATGAGATTTAAAATGTGCGAACATTATCTAAAACCCTATTTTAAAAAAGTTATTAAGGTCCAACCCTAACTTATTTCTGAAAAAATGCAATCCTAAAAATGTAATCCTAAAAAAAAAAAAAAAAATTCTAATTTACTAAACCTACATGTTTGATTTACTAAACCTATATGCTTATGTAGACTTTTGATTTTTTGATTTTTTAGTTTTTTTAAAATATAAGTAATTATTAAATAAATATTAAATCTAAACTATCAACAAAATAAAGGATTAAAATAATCGAAAAAATAACCTGTTGTCTCACAGGTCAAATTAACGATCATCCTAACCCTAATTATCACGACAAAGAGTTCAAAATAATTAAAAATCTGATCCGAAATCTTACCGACCAAATTAATAATTATAATGATTTAACAATTGAAATTCTACCAAAAAGTCCAAAAATTAATATTATTAAAAAAATGATCCGATGTCTCTCGGATCAAATTGGTAATTACAATAATTCTGGGTAAAATCCGTGCGGATAATGCCTACAATAGTTATTGACATCAAATATTACAACTTAAATAAATAAACTAAAAAAAAAAGAACAAAACAATGAGATAAAATGAAATAAAATAAATAAATAAAAAGAAGAAAAACTAAACTACCTAAGGAGACGGCAGAGACATGCGCGTGGATGCGGCGACGCGGAGGTTGGATGGCCGGACTGGTAGCGGGCAAACCACCAGACGTCGGGCGAAGGGTGGCCGGCGTTGGAGCTCCGACGAGGGCTAGTGGGCGACGACGGTGAGGGGCGTCACGAGCGGTGGTGGTGAGCAGTGGCGTCGGCGTCGTCTTCACAGCTTCTGGGCGGAAGCAACGATGCAAGCTCGCTGGCGGAGGAGGGTTCCGACGGTAGGCGGAAGACGGCTGGAGGCGCGGTGGCACGAGGGGACCGGCGGTGCAAGGGTGGCGAGTCCGGCAGTGCGACGCAGGCGTGGTGCAGGCGCAGGAGGCGCGACGCGAGCGCGGGGAGCAGCAGCGGGCGTCCGCGATGGAGCTGCACGTCGCAGGCGAGTCCGGCGGTGCGGCGCAGGCGCGATGCAGGCGCAGGAGGCGCGACGCGAGCGCGGGGGAGCAGCATCGAAAAAGAAGAACGATTGTTCTTCTTTTTCTTTTTTTTTTAGCTTTAGCTTTTTTTCTCTCACTTCGGTTGACCTGTCTCCTCACACGTCCCTCTCTCAGCTGTATTTTCAGAACTTTAAAAGCCAAAGCAAGACTCCTTTTTGCTGACTTTGAAGAATGAATAAAAGGAAAACGAAAATTCACAAAAGACGAATTCCCACCTCCCCTTCTCACAAATTCTTTTACTGCACGAATTTTTCTCTCTGAATATTTTCGAAAATTGGCCCCCTGTTCACGAAAATTGTGGCTCCTTTTTATAATGATTTCCAGACAGCCATTTTTATAGCAACTTTCGAGTTTCCATCTTCTATCGCATTAAAAATGTTCGTAAATCGGTGCGTGATTTAGCAATTAGCTCGATTTTGCTCCGATTTCTTCCATTTTGTAAAAATTCTTACCCTTTATTCACTTGATTTTTAAATTGCTTTTGCATTTATCAAAATCCGAATATTCATCGAATTCCAAATTTCCATGCATATTCAATCAAATCAATTTCCCCCATCTTCTTTCATTTTTTTCTTTTATTTGTCCTAATGCAATTTTCTTTTTCTTTATTTTCCTAGATTTGCTAAAGTTAGGTATCAACAGCTGTCCCTCTTTGAAGGTGAGCTTGTAGAGGTTGCCTTCAAAGACAAGTTGAGACCTAAATTTTGATCATGCACATGCACCTGAATGACTTTTTGTTGGAAAATGAATTCCTTTTTTTTTTTTTTTTTATAGGGAAAATGAATTCTATTTTGAAATGCAATTTATGTGATGTATGAAAATTCTAATGCAAATGATAAAGGAACTTTACACGGAATTACTTACCTTCGAGGAGGGTAGAGTAACTCAAGATAGATTGGCGTTACATGTCTAGGACTCATACCATTCTACGGTCGCCGCCCGAATAGTAACATGGCTTCGCAAAGAGATCGCTTTCCTAGGACCCGTACCATTCTACGGTCGCCCAGTATGACAGTGTTTGGTTGTGTCTAGGACCCGTACCATTCTACGGTCGCCAAAACGGGGAAACACTTTCCAAGACCCGTACCTTTCTACGGTCGCCCGAATGAGATGTCAAGATTTTGGAACTCAAAATATCTAGGTCCAGACTAAGATATAACGAGCAAGATCGAAAAACATTCACATCCAGAGTGAAATATTCAACGAAAAGAATTAAGACATCCAGATCCAGACTGAGATGTCAAGATTTTATACCTAGATCCAAATTTAGGTATAACAAGAAAGATCGAAAAACATTCACATCCAGAGTGAAATATTCAACGAAAAGAATTAAGACATCCAGATCCAGACTGAGATGTCAAGATTTTAGGACTTGAAATACCTAGATCCAAATTTAGGTATAACAAGAAAGATCGAAAAACATTCACATTCAGAGTGAAATGTTCAACGAATAGGACATCCAAGTCCAAATGAGATGTCAAAATTTTAGAATTCGAAATACCTAGATCCAAACTAAGGCATAACGAAAAAGATAAGAAAATATTCACATCCAGAGTGAAATGTTTAGATGAAAATAATTTAGACATCCAGATCCAGACTGAGATGTCAAGATTTTGGGACTTGAAATACCTCTATCCAAACTAAGGTATAATAAGAAAGATCGAAAAACATTCACATCCATAGTGAAGTGTTCAACGAATAGGACATTCAGGTCCAAACTGAGATGTCAAGAACGGGTTGAAAGATTTTGGTGAGATTCACAGACTCTCAATCTCTGAAGATTGGAGAAGATGCTCAAATTCTTTTTTCTTTAAGCATTTAGATCCAAATTGGAAGACGAGTTACCTAAGTCTTACCTTGAGTACTTTGAAAGATTTGATACTTACCCGGGGCTCCCTTCCTGGAGGCTTGATTGATTGGGTTACCAAACAGTTTGGACGAATCCCAATGCTTCAGTGCCAATTGTTGCTTGACTTTCATGAGAAATTTGCTTGTCAAACATGGTTAGTAATAACAAGTAGATGCATTCATCACTAGTTTCTATTATTACCAGAATTCCATGTGGAGAGTTATAACCAAGACAATCTACTCTTGTAATGAAGACATCTTGAAAATGTCAAATGAGAAACTTTCGATTCGAAAAGACTTTCACTCACTCTCATTGAAATGCTGTTTCACCCCAACAATTGATGCGGGCATATAAGAATCACTCTACCTCACTGTCTTCATGCCAAGCAAGGGTCCGAGTATTCTCGCAAGTGGTACGACTTTACCGATCTGAGAGCTCTTTAATGGGGATCATATCATGAGCTTGGTCAATGGCTTGACAAAAGGGACTCTTTGAGTCAAGGCTATTGAAAGAATGATATTCTGCAATCATCTTCGGGTTTACAAGTCAAGAAACCTGCGAAATAAGATAGAAATTGTCTTGCTCACATTTCTTCGAGTGATGCTTTTGAACATATGAACTTTTGCGTTAATTCAAGTGCCCTAATATGAAGAGACTTTGCAAGGGACGTAACGCAGGCTTCGTTCATTGGTGAGAAATGAAAGGATAATTAGGCTCAAAGAGTGTTTGGGGGGTCAAAGTTGGTGATCGTCTTGACATTTCCACCAATTTTCTTCTTCACCATTGAAGATTTTCCTCATATCAAAACTCCATTGAGTTCTACAAGTATCGCTTCACATGGGGATATGACTTGCTACAACCAATTTTTGATTTTCCTTTTTTTTTGGCATTGGCCTTACTTTTACCAGGCACACTGCTTTTTATGCCCCATTTTTTTTTGTGAACTTATTTCTTTGGACTCGCACAGCTTCCATCCTTTATCAGCATTCTAAGCCATGTTACTTGAGTGGTTTTTTTTTTTTGCCTTGCTCCAGTGTGGAGGGATGATCACCAATTGGGTTTAACATGAAACGAATTCATAGGCTCAAGTGGGTTATGCAATGGATGAAAGTGTGTAGGATAAAGAAATAACTGTTCTTCGTCATCTTAAGGCACCTCAAATTACCACATGAGTTGCACTGCAAAAGCAATGCTCAAAGATTAATGCAAGTGTGAGCAAGAAAATTCCTACCGTTCATTTCAAATTTGCCCCAATATGGGATGATCCTTGATAGGGATAATTTAAAAAGAATCTCCATAAGTGTATGGGGCTCAAAAGGGTTAAGCAATGGATCACCTGTAGTATTTGGGATAGAGAAAAGAATGCATCTCATCACCTTGATTGACGTACCCTTTGCGAGATAACCCTTTTCTTTATGGGCACATAATTTTTTCACTCAACTCACTGGGGTTGGTGTATGAAACAGTGTATGAAATAAGGTTCGCCTTTCATCATCATGAAGTATCCCATTTGACATGTTCAATTTATCTCACACAATTCATCGTGGAAAACATGCAAGATTTACAATAGACTTGAACAATTCAACTTATTAAGGCAATTTATTCATCATAGAAATGCTCGCAGTTCAAATCATGACATGGCAAATTCTATCATAAATAATACTTCTTGACATCATCAGAACTAACAAGAGTGAAAAACTCACGACCATCCATTTCCGCTTGAATCAAGGCACCTCCCGGGAGTACCTTCTTCACCACATATGGGCCGTTGCAGTTTGAAGCAAACTTGCCCCTAGAATCTGAAATTGGATTGGACCATTCTCACTCCTTTGCATGCTATAAGATCGTCCTTGAAACATGAAGTAGATAAATCAGAAAGATAAACAGAATAAACTACATCTTTTGTTTGTGTTTTTTTTTTTTTAAATTCTTTGGCAATTTTTTTTGAAACATTTTGACACGAGGAAGCATGATGAAGCCCAGGCCTTAGAGTTTTCCTTGGATTTTTCTTTTCTTTTATCGGCTGGATATCATCACCGGGCTGGTTTGGTGTACCTCATCATGCCCTCAAAACTTGTAATTTTATTGATATTCATCAATCGAATTACACTTATTAAATGGTAAATGCAATGCTCAATCCCTAAATGAAAAACGAAAGAAAAAAAAAGAATGAATAGAAAACATTTCTTAGAAAACAATAAAAATTCCCACGCATGTGAGTGTACGAAAACAATAAATGAGTCACTCTCATGGGCTAGGGCCCATTTCTTCCGATGGTCCCTTGTCAATGGCGCCGATAGTTTCCATCTTCTATTTTTGGAGGTGTTGGGTCGTCCACGCCCCCATCCATCTGGGACAATGTCTCGAGGGTCAATGTAGAAGCTCGGAGGAGCTGAGTACTTCACATAATAGTCGAATTTGCCACTTGGCTACCCTAGGGTGTCCATCACTTTCACTCCAGCTTGCATCATTCTCGGAGGGCCAGGGAATGTCTCATGAATGTTGGGAGGCGACGAGTTTTGCCTTGCTCGCTCTTGCTCAGGTGGTGGGTTTTGTCTTTCTCGTCTTCGTCCTCTAGAATTTTCTTCACCTCTTCCACTGTGCCCTAATAGAGCAGAATGGGACCTCGGAGGGGCTTCAATCGGTTTTGAATGCCCTGACCCCTTCTTCCAAGACTATATGATATCATCTTGAACGGTACGACGGCTTTCCCTAAGCATATAAGACAATACGAAGGACGAAACATTGGCATGGACCGACAAAAATTGCAACGAAATAAGTGAATTGAAAAGTGAGAGTTCAAACAACTTACTTTTGGCGGGAAGAGATGACAATCACATAGACACACACATGAAATGTGAGGCTCGATTTTTATCTAGATGGCTTAAACACATTCGACACCATGAAAAACATTCGGAGAAGAGAAGGTCAACCTCTACATAGCAGTCTCGCTTTGGAGGAAGTATCCTTCTCAACACCATCCTAAAAAACCTATCGCAGCCCAGGTCCGGCCATAGGTTGTGTGCGCAATAGTGTAGTGCTAAAAGCAATAAAACATTCACAACAATTTAAATGCAAACAACACTTCTAATTAGGGAAAAATAAATCATTCATCCCTACACCCTCCTACAAGACAAATGTTAACAAAGACTACTCCCTTTATACCTCCCATCTGCAAGAACATTTAACACCTTAGAAATGTTAGGGACGTACCTGGTGTCCTCACTACCAAACAAAAACATTTTTTTTTAAAGAAAAGCAAAATTGGCCTAAGTCCACTATGTATTTTAACACAAGTCCCCAGTGGAGTTGCCAAGCTATCGCGACCTAATTTTTCGGGTGCACCACCTAA
Organism: Eucalyptus tenuipes; assembly: GCA_014182365.1. Lineage (NCBI taxonomy): Eukaryota > Viridiplantae > Streptophyta > Magnoliopsida > Myrtales > Myrtaceae > Eucalyptus > Eucalyptus tenuipes. The sequence goes on along the minus strand of CM024538.1, from coordinate 19,636,503 downwards.
AACTAGGTTAATGGACTACTAAGTCTTAAACTTAGCTCGGGCTCTCCCAAATCCATACCAATTCGCGACTTAAGGTTCAAGTTCTTTAACACGCAAAAGATTATTAACTAGGAGTTGCCACTAATCGGTTTATGGTAGGTCGATTAGACACCTAAGTAAAATAATGAGAGGATTATTTTACTCCTACGAACCAGAGACTATAGATACGGGGACTTGGTTGCACTAGATTTCTCTAATGCCCTTTCGGTACCATTTCTTTTTATTTTTCAAAAATGCTTTTGCAGGCAACTTGGATTTATTTTAACCTAAATTACTATAATGTCAAAAGGTGATCACACGGATGCTCATCCACCATTAAACATTCAATAAAAATAAATAAATAAATTACATCACACAAAACAAATCACACAAAGCAAATGATTTTTTTTTGTTTTGGTTTTTTTTAAAATAGAATTCTTTTATAAAAATGCATTTTTTAACTAAATGACTTAATCTTATTAATATGCAAATTCTAATTAAATGGGCCTATTATGCAAACTAGTTAACATGCACCTACAATTTTTGTATTTTTTTTATTGAAATTCGGAATTAATAAAAACCCTAATTAAACTATCTAAGAAGGGGTAATTTTCTAATTTATTCTAAGCATTAATTTGACTTAAACCCTATCCTATCTTAAAAACTATTTTTTGGAAAAATGAGATTTAAAATGTGCAAACATTATCTAAAACCCTATTTTAAAAAAGTTATTTAGGTCCAACCCTAACTTATTTGTGAAAAAATGCAATCCTAAAAATGTAATCCTAAAAAAAAAATTTCTAATTTACTAAACCTACATGTCTGATTTACTAAACCTATATGCTTGTGTAGACTTTTGATTTTTTGATTTTTTAGTTTTTTTTAAAGATAAGTAATTATTAAATAAATATTAAATCTAAACTATCAACAAAATAAAGGATTAAAATAATCGAAAAAATAACCTGTTGTCTTAAAGGTCAAATTAACGATTATCTAACCCTAATTATCATGACAAAGAGTTCAAAATAATTAAAAATCTGATCCGAAATCTTACCGACCAAATTAATAATTATAATGATTTAACAATTGAAATTCTACCAAAAAGCCCAAAAATTAATATTATTAAAAAAATGATCCGATGTCTCTCGGATCAAATTGGTAATTACAATAATTCTAGGCAAAATCCATGCGGATAATGCCTACAATATTTATTGACATCAAATATTACAACTTAAATAAATAAACTAAAAAAAGAACAAAACAATGAGATAAAATGAAATAAAATAAATAAATAAAAAGAAGAAAAAACTAAACTACCTAAGGAGATGGCGGAGCGATGGGGGTGGACGCGGCGACATGGAGGTCGGATGGCTGGATTGGTAGCGGGCAAACCACCGGACGTCGGGCGAAGGGTGGCCGGTGTCGGAGCTTCGGCGAGGGCTGGTGGGCAACGACGGTGAGGGTCGTCACGAGCGGTGGTGGTGAGCGGTGGTGTGACATTCTGAAATTCGAGCCCTCTGAAGGACGAGTGAAAGTGAATTTTGTCAATGCATTGTTAGTTGATCTCACTCGGAATTGATCACTCCTGAGATACTGACCTTGAGGGGAAAGGCTAATGAGGACAGAACCCGTACGACTAAAGAACTTGACCTGGGAAAACAACTTGACCGTGAGACTTGCGTGAGGATGATCCTGTAGATAGGCAGGCCGATTCTAAGGACGACTAGAAGTCGATTCGCAGGCATAACATAATGGAACAATGGGTGATTCCGTTTACCGTTATCGAACCCTCGAACGACCCTATGTCGATCTTTAGTGATCGTGTACTTTGAAATAAGAATCTATCCTCCGTAATTTCATGCAGTCAAGGACGTCCATGCGTCGAGATGTCTTGAACGTGGTTTGGCACGGGTCGGTTACGCATGAATCCTCGGAGCCGCTCGTCAGTCTGAGTTGTAACCAAAATGGCATTAGGGCGAAATTGACATGGCAAGAGAACTTAGGATTGGACTTCGAATTATCGGGAATGTCCTAGACGGACTTTGGATGAAGCTACATCAAACAGTCGACAGAACCAGTTAAGCCGAGTAATTGAAAAAAGGGTTTTTGGATCGAGGAAGCAAGCCCGCGAGGATGTGGGCTGGGCCAAGCTAGTGTGGGCCTTAGGCCCAAGTTGGGACAACCACCAAATGGGCCTAAGTCAAGCAAATGAGCCCATTGGGCCCAAACCAACTATTCATCTTTTAAGCCCATGGGCCAATTCTTGGCCATTTCAAGCCCAACTAATTTCCAAGTCCATTCCTAGGCCCATCCACCAATTTCAGTCCAAGGACAGAATGGTAATTGTGCAAGGTGAAATGACCAAATTGCCCCTAAAAGCATTTGGATAAGGGCAAAGGAAGAGAGAGAAGATGATGTCATGCATGGGGACTTGAAGCATGCATTGAATGGCCTTAATGAGGCCTTGATGGCAGCTCTCCCATCACTCTCTCTCCTCCTCTTCAGCCTCAAACCGGTCGACCATCTCTCTCCCTCGTTCTCCCTCTCTTCTAGTTTCTGCTCCAGCCAACCTCTCTCCAAAGATCGGAGTTGAAAGTGGTCCTCCCGGTTGAATCGAAAACGCTCCACCTACCACCGTGACGAGGAGATCTAGCCCGTTCCAACGAGTCTAACCACGCCCACAACGGAGGAGCAGAATGTCACGCCCCGAACCTCGAGCACGCGCACATCCCACTGCGGTCGATAGAAAAGCGACTTCCCAGGACACGTCGCCGACCCATTCATTTTAATGCACATGCGGAAGGTGTAAATAATCCCGAGACAAAACTCAATTGGGATAGAAAAGCAGGATTACATTTTTAAATCCAAACCACACACCTTTATACATATCAAACTAGTTTAGATACAGGACTAGGCTATTAACAAAAGATCTATAGAAGATCAGTCCTCAAAATTTAAGCTGTCCTAAGACCAGCTAGTCAGATCCATTCGCTAGCTCTTCAGTCGGGATCGGCAAAGTCAAAAATCCTCTCAGCGACCCTCACTGGTCTACCAAAAAGCTCTAGAGGATCCGCCATCTAGGGACCTGAAAATATTATCCCACAACGAGGTGAGACAATGTCTCAGCGAGTCCTACCCTCTAAGACTCGATTAGAAAGACAATATGCCCCAGGGCGCTCTAGCCACACAAAACAGACAGAGGACTTATCTCGCCTCAGTCCCTTCCTACAAGTTAGTACAATTCAGCTCTCAATCAAACAATTGATCCAACGATTCAATTCAATCATACTATCTATCTTCCATTACTATCTATCAGTCAATAACATCTATCAATCCAGTCGTTAATACGACATATGCTCTCCAAAGCTGTAATATATAGACGGTAGCTCGCTCAAACTGTATAGATAGATAGCTCACCAAAGTCAGAGCGAGATAGATAGCTCACCAAAGTCGTAGCGATATAATAGCTCTCAAAAGTCAGTAGCATATAGGTATATAATACTTGCTCGCCCAAGTGTTACATATATATATATATATATATATATATATATATATAGATATAAACCAAAGAACTGGGTATTCAATCCAAAAACAACCAACGATTCAACGGGTCATACAAACCAATCACGATGCTATAAGCTAACAGGGTATTTTCAAGTTAAATACCAAAACTTCTCCAATTTCATTCAATTCCACACTTTGGAATAATTAACCATAATCATCCTTTTCACTCAATTTCTTAATTTAACATACAATTAGCACAAACTGATCGCACCATTGCGATCGGTACGAAATTCTAACGACCAGGCCATCCCAAGCAAAATTTTCGAAATTATTAAATAATTAAATTTAATTCCGAAAAATTAAATAATTAAATATTATATTATAATAATATAATTTATTAAAATAATATTTATAAAATTTGAAATAATTAATTAACTAAAATAATTAATTAGGGCTTAAACTAGATTACACTAATTTAAACACACAATTGGCCCTAATTAAACATCCATTAAACTAATCATACAACTAATCTAATTAACATTTAAATAATCTACTCTAACCACCTAAACCTATTTAGACTAATCTAAACACCCCTTAAGCATAATTAACTCGCTAAGCAAGGATTAGAAGGTAAACTCACCGGTTTTGCGAGCCGGTGAGTTCACGGCGACCACGACGCCAAGGCGGTCGATAAACCCCGAAGCGGCGACACCAAGCGAGACCGGGAAGGGCTTGAAAATGGGCCACGACGACGAAGACCCTTGCTGGTTTTTTCGCTTCGTTCTTGGACCGCAGAGATCGAACCAGGTGGCTGAAACAGCGAGGAAACGATCCGATGGGAGCTCCGGCGAGTGGGTGGTTGGAAACTGGCGGCTCCCGGGGTCAAAGGGGACTTGCTGGTGGTTGGTATGGGTGGAGGTAGGGTCGAAATGGTGAGAAAATGGCTGAAAACCGCGAAACGGGCGAAACAGGCGGAATCGGGCGAGTCCAGGCGGTCCGGCGGCCCGTTCCTTCACACCGGATTTCAGGAGGCTACAGGGCTCCTTTCGGGGAACCGTCAAGTCCTCCTGTACGGTTTGGATGTCCCAGAGACGATGGTGGGTGGAGTGTTGGCTGATTCAATCGATAAGATTACTTTCAACTCATGTTTTCACCGAAGGGTCATTTGGAGCGTAAAACCGGCGGAAGGGAAAATAGAGAGGGAAATGAGGTCGACGGCAAGGGGGAAGGGGATGGCTCGGTTTCTTGGCTCTCCTCTGGTTTTGCTGAGCTTCCTCAAGGCCTCTACAATGGATAAAGCCACCAAATGAGGAAGAAGAAGGTTGTCCAAGAGGGGGGGTCTCCAAGAGCTCTTCTAGCTTCAACACTTGTCAATTTTTCATTTGTTTTGCCCCCACATGACCTCACGTGACATCAGCCCTTTCTCTCTCCTCAAATGTTCCTTGGCAAGCTTTCAATGGGTACAAAATGTGGTGTACCCCTTGGCATACGAATTTTGTAACTTTGTACATCAATTTCATTCAATTCCTAGGCCAATCAATCCAATTTGAAGCTCAATAAAATCAGCCATGTGTCCTCGACCTTCTTATGACTTTTCTCCATTAAATGATCCAACTTGCATCCCAAAGATTCGATCAAAAACGGCCCTCTGACTATTCCGAACAAAAACGGCCTTACTTTGTTTTTCCGCCAAAAATCTCGGTTTGCAGAAAAATCTTTTGAGGATGAGTCGACGTTCCTAAAATGAATTGTGACATGACAGAACTTTCAATTTCTGAATTCGGATTTAAAATCACGGTTAATTTCAATCTGGCGCGATTTGAGTGCGTCCTAATCTACCGGGTAGCTCTTAGAAATTTTCAGTGCAATTGACCCATGGTTGATTATTTTCAAGCCACGACATAATCTTCAATACATTGGCGACTCCCGGTTGTCGTGAAAATCTCGAGATTTCAAATACGAACACAGGGTACCCAAAACGACAGAAAAATCAGTTTAGTACCGGTTGACGAGGATATTGCAATTAGGTGGAATCACCCACTCTCCAATCACATATCTCGCCGAATCGACCTATTACCGATCTCTGTTCGATTCGACGGTGTCGTAATGATCCTTGCAGATTAATACGATCGAGCGTCGATTCATGGTCGATTTTCAAGCCTATTGCATTTAAATTCCTTAACGGCTTCACCTGATAGACTAGTTATCTCGTGAGTGATCAGCTCGGAGAATTGAACTATAAGCGCGTCGATGAAAAGTCCGTCTCATTTAATTGAAAATAGAATCAGAAATTTGGGATGTCACATAGAATGTCCCGAAATCCTGCGACAAGCCACCGGCCGTCGGACCGCCCGGTTCCGCCCAGCTCCGCCTGTTTCAAATTTTCTTTGAGTTTTCTCCTATTTCGACCGAGCTTTTGCCCATCCCAGCCACCCACAAGATCCCCAAGACCCCCGGGAGTCTCCGGTTGTCGACCAACCCCCTCGTCGGAGCTTCGGCCAAGCCATTCAACTCGTTTCTCCTCCGGCGGCAGGTTGTTTTTCGTGTTTTCGGTGGGAGTCTCGAGCTATGGTTGCTGTGTTGAGCTTGGGACCGCCTTGGATCATGGTGGTAGAGGTCCCGGTGCGTAGCCACCGTCGTCGCCGCCGCATCGCCGCCGCCGCCGTGTCGGTGCCTCCGGCCCGCTTAACGGGTGAGTTTAGCTCCTAATCCTTCGTTTAGTGCCTAAACTTGCTTAGGGTTGGTTTAGTTAAATTTAATTCTAGTTTAGGTGATTTAATTAAGTTGTATTAGCCATAAGATAGGTGGTTAGATGGATGGATTAGATTAGTTTAGCTTAATCTTGCTTTATTTGCTTAATTGTGCTTATGTGTTTAATTAAGCTTGTTTTGCTTAATTAATTGTTTGATTGTTTTAATTAATGTTTTTAATGATTTCTGAGTTTAATTTATCATTTATTAAATTCTGAAAATTTACTGTTCACTCGACATTATTCACGATTTACTGTTCACGAGATACTGTTCACAAAACACTGTTCATCCAGAACGCGAAAAGTTGTCTAAATTCATGTGTGTTGATTTTATGAAGTGAATGGATGTGTAAATGCATGGGCATCCGCATGAATTGAGTGTGATTTCTAATTTTGGGTATTTATCCCAAAATTTATTAATTTCAGTAATTAATTGGAAAGTAAGGGCGTCGGTTGACGGCGCCAAAAATATTTTGGTGAACCATTAAATTGTGGGATTTTCTAAAAGAACAATATTGTATTTTGGCTAAGGCCGACCGTGTACCCACACATAAGTATTTTTATCGGGAATGATAAGAATGGTGATTTGATTAAATGAGTAATTTCAGCATACTATGAAAGTATGGCTAGCAGCTTTTGGCGAGCTATTATATTATCTATCGCCTACGGCTTTTGGTGAGCTATTATATATGCTACAGCTTCTGGTGAGTTATTATATATGTTACAGCTTCTGGTAAGCTATTATATATTGCGGCAGCTTCTGGTGAGCTATAGTATACTATATTGATATTGCGGCAGCTTCTAGTGAGCTATAGTATACTATATTGCTATTGCGGCAGCTTCTGGTGAGCTATACTATCTATTATCGGCTTATAGTAAGCAGTCCTGGGTATGATTGGACTTATAGATAGTATTGATTGAAATGACCGGAAATGGTCTTGATGATATGTAATCGACTAGGTCGATTGATCTTTGCTTTGATTTGATGTTGTGGATTGATTGATTGAATGGAATGATCGGTGAATGGTTGATTGAGACGTAATCGACTAAGTCGATTGATCATTGCCTTGATTTGATGTTGTGGATTGATTGATTGAATGGAAATGACCGTGAGTGGTCATGTTGGCGTGTAATTGACTGAGTCAATTGATCGATAACTCGATCTGAATTGATGCATTGATGTGTGAAATTGTTATATGCATTAATTATATGCGTGAGTGAATCACAACGTTTACGACACACACGCATGAATAGATAACGTGCAGAGTGTGGTAATGGCCAGGTGAGATCGCTTGTGACGCAACTCGTATGTGATTGATGAACTGCATCATCTAATGGCCATGTGCATTGCGTGTATTGTGCTGAGTTATAACGTGCAGGGTATGGCATACCGGGTAAGGTTGTATGCGAATCGATTGTTGGTTGTTGCTTGTGGTGGGGTAGTTCTGGATAGATACCCTGGGTTGAGTTGGTGTACTAACCGGGGCTTAGGGGTGGAACTTGCTGAGATTTATATCTCACTAGTTATTGAATAACCATTTTTAGGTCCCTAGTGTGAAGAGCCAAGAGCTTGAAGCGGAAGGGTCAGGAGCATAGGTGCCTCAGTAGTTCTTTATGACATAGACCTTCTGTATAAGCTTGAAGTGTTTATAAAAGTGTATTTGATTTGAAATTGGTTGTCCTGCTTTTCTATCCCATGTATGTTGTTGTCAGGGGATTAGTGAATTCGCTTCCGCATGTGTAATAAATTGAAAAGGGTCGGTGACGAGTCCTGGGAACGTCGCAAAATTCTATCGACCACCGAGGAATGTGCTCGTGCTCGAGGTTCGGGGCGTGACAAGTGGCATCGGCATCGTCTTCACAGCTTCGGGCGGAGCAGCGCCGCAAGCTCGCTTGCGGAGGAGGGTTCCGGCGGCGGCGGGATGGCGGCTGGAGGCGCGGTGGCACGAGGGGACCGGCGGCGCAAGGGTGGCGAGTCCGGCAGTGCGACGTAGGTGTGGTGCAGGCGCAGGAGGTGCGACGCGAGTGCGGGGGAGCAGCAGCGGGCGTCCGCGATGGAGCTGCACATCACGGGCGAGTCCGGCAGTGCGGCGCAGGCGCGGTGCAGGCGCAGGAGGTGCGACGCGAGCGCGGGGAGTATCGGCGAAGAAGAAGAACGATTGTTCTTCTTTTTCCGTTTTTTTTTTTTTTTGCTTTTCTTTTTCTCTCACTTCGGTTGACCTGTCTCCTCACACGTCCCTCTCTCTGCTGTATTTTCAGAATTTTAAAAGCCAAAGCAAGACTCCTTTTGCTGACTTTGAAGAATGAATAAAAGGAAAATGAAAATTCACAAAAGACGAATTCCCACCTCCCCTTGTCACAAATTCTTTTACTGCACGAATTTTTCTCTCTGAATATTTTCAAAAATTGCCCCCCGGTCACGAAAATTGTGGCTCCTTTTTATAATGATTTCCAGAGGGCCATTTTATAGCAACTTTCGAGTTTCCATCTTCTATCGCATTAAATGAAGGCTGTAAATCGGTGCGTGATTTAGCAATCAGCTCAATTTTGCTCCGATTTCTTCCATTTTGTAAAAATTCTTGCCCATTATTCACAAATTGCTTCTGCATTTATCAAAATCCGAATATTCATTAGAATTCCAAATTTCCATGCATATTCAATCAAATCAATTTCCCCATCTTCTTTCATTTTTTTCCTTTTATTTGTCCTAATTTTATTTTTCTTTATTTTCCTAGATTTGCTAAAATTAGGTGTCAACACGTATCTACGTTCTCTTTTTCGTATCCACATTGCAAGTTGGCTTGTGCAATCTTGAGTGAAATGCTAGAGTATTCAAAGTATTTTAGGCAGGCAGGAAAACTTTTGAGGACAGGCTTTGGAGCAGTCATCCCCGTGGATTGGTAATTAAGTTGTTTCTTTTTGATAACTATAACCCAGTTGCTTTGCTAGTCAAGCAAAAAAAGAAAATAAGAAAATTTTGAAGGGACCTAATAAGAGAAGGAAAATCTGGATGACCGGAGGTAGGGATGATATTGCTAAGACAACGGGGTTTGCAATTGATTCGTAATATTGTAGATGAAATCAAAACTCCGGCTGTCTGTCTGTGGTGATTAGTTATGAATTCAATGAGTATTGGCTGATTTCTTGTTAAATATGGTGAGACATCCTCCATCTCTTGAAGGTTGGGTGGAGATTCACATTCATCCAAGTTTGAAGCAAACTACTAAAGGACTAACTCTTGTGCACGAGGAATTTAATTTTCCTTTGATAGGTTTCTATCTGTTTTGAGGATGTTCTGTGGATAATGCATTGTCCTATTTGGAGATGGTTACTTGATATGGCTTGCTTTTTAAAATTTTGTCTCTATTAACTCTAAAGCACCACTTAATACTATCAAAACAAAGTTTTTACATTGAGCTTGAAACTTATTCATACTAAAGAACCAAATCCCTCAAATCCTTCATTTCTCTAGTTTTTGTGAAATAATTTGTGACTTCACATAAAAAAAAAAATTGAACCTAATTCAACAGTCCTATATTTTGTGGTGATCTAATATTCATTGGTAAATGATAAGCAACTATCTTCTCATCACTTATCAGGGTTCTCTATTTTTATGAATTCAGGCTTATGTGATGCAAGACGATGGATTGATCTCAATGCTACTGTGAGAGAAGTTGTTTACTACACAGCTCAACTACAATTGCCAAACTCCATACCAGTATCTGAGAAGAGGGAAATGGCAAAAATGGCAATAAGGGCAAAGGGACTGCAAATGCCATGGACATAAAAATTTGAGGTTGAGGGACCAAAGGACTAAGTGATGGTCAAAAGAGAAGAGTTAGCATTTGCCCGAAGCTTGTCACCGCTTGGAGCTTCTCTTCCTTGACGAAACCAATCAGTGGACTCGACCATCCTATTATGTCGTGAGCAGAATAACCATCTTTGACCAAAGAGATGGAACCCAAAGAACTACAATCACATCAATTCATTAGCTCAGTAGTGGAGTCTTTCAACTTTTATTGGGTGATTTAGATTGGTTGTTGTAGAGGATGGGATGTGATAACTGCATATGATCAGTGGGAGTTTGTTTTGTACATTCAATTGTTTCTTCTCTTTCTTGTAGTGTTGTGCACATTATATGTGCACATATTAAAGTTGTAAACTCATATTTTGTTATCTCTTTTTGTAATGGAAATATTGAAGTTCAATCAACTCAAGTGTTCAATGATGAATTAATGGTGATGCTTTTTGGTACTACAAGCTGTATTTGGTTTCATTTGAATCGGATATTCTATATTTAATTTGTTGTGTATAGAGCTCAAGCTTTGATAGAGCCCATTGACGTTCTATATTTTTCTTCGGCCTATACTATAGTGCATTTTAATTAGGTGTGTTGTTAGACTGCTGTGTTCGTTGCTCTTTGCAGGTCATTTTTTTATGCTATTGTTTTATATTTTCTTTTTTCTCATTGGATTGATAAGCTCATGTAGATTTGTTGTGAGTACCACCATATTACAATGAAGTGCTGGGAGATTCCATAGCAAAGTAAATAGCACTAGATAAACTTGAATTGAGACATCCCAACACAAGGAATTTTTTCAACAAAATTTATCTACACATATTTTAAGATGCTTCCAAAATAGATCCATCCATATCAACCAACGGGAAAACAAAAAGAGTTTGTGTTTATTGGTCTTGTTGCTCTTGTGTATCTCCAAAAAACTGCTCATCTTTGGCCACTTAAAAGTTGAGGTCTTTACATCCTTCTCTTTACCTGCGCTTGAAACACAAAATAAATCATTAGTTAAAATAAAGTCAAGTATAAGTAAGAACAGTTTTATGATCAAGTCAAGCATAAATAACTACCTTTATCTTCTCTCTTCCCATAGATAATATTGAGCTTGAAATTGTGTCAAAAATTGACGCAAGCAATTCCTCGATCTCAAGTTAACATGTTGGGTCTAAGGCAGTGCTTTCTACCACATCTTGTGAACATGAGGCAATCATAAAATCTACTGGGGCTGATGCTGCTGCTACTGATGCTACTAGTGGATTCTTACAATGACCTGTTATGGCCTAAACCACCACATTTTCCACAAGTAATTGAGGTATTTTGTCTCTTCAACTTTGTTCCCACCGGCTCTTGCACAACTCTTCTCTTTCTTGTCTTCAAATTTCTATCAGTTGTTTCATTCACTGATTTTGTTCTTTGTTTCTTCTTTCTGCCAACTTGCTTGGGCACATCTGGTGGGAGTAATGGCCTAGGTAGCACGGACACGTTGTCCGTGCTTCCGTGTCGTGTTCGACACGTGTCGGAGTGTGTCGGACACGTCGACACGCTCGGACAGGGTCGGACACGCGGTCAACGCGTGTCGGATTTTCTAACACACGGTCAACTTTTCTCGATACGCGTGTCGACGTGTGTCCGGAAGACTGATGGAGGGTGAAGGCGAGGGAGGGCGAGGGAGCAGAGGCCGTGAGCGCCGGCGAGATGAAGCCACGAACGGACCACCGCGACGGCCACGAACAGACCACCGCGACGGCGAGAGACGGCTAGAGAAAGAGCCGAACAGAGAGAAAGAAGAGAGAAGGCAAACTCCCACCGGCAAGACGAAGCCACGAACGGACCACTGCGACGGCGAGAGACGGCCGAGAGAGCGGCGAGGGTTGCCACTGTTGCGATGGATCGGTGATGAGAGGAAGAGGAGAGGAGGGAAGGGGTCGTGCGGTGAGCGGCAAGGAGGAATACGAAAAGGAAGGCTCAGCGGCTCGCTAGGGTTTTTCATAAAGAAACCCAAAACAAATAAGAAAGGAGATCTGATGGCGTGAGGGGAGGGGAAGTGACAGCTTACCTGTCACTCTTAAGTGGTGGGGGAGGGAAAAAGTAAAATAAACTTGGGGTGGAGGGAAAAGGACGAACGAAAGAAGGGGTGAATTTTGGGGATTGTTTTTTAACCGGAAAATAAATAAATGAAATTAAAAAAATAATTTCAAAAAATAAAAGTATTGAATTTTGAATAATGATAAATTTTGGTCATGGTAGAAAATCATGAATTTATTTAAATAAATTGATTCTAATTTCTTATTAATTATTAGTTTCATCTATAATTTTTGTTAAATTAAAAAAATGTTTCGCATTAACTATAAATATATCTTTCGAATTTCAAATGAATTGATTTGTTAATATTATTAGTGTAAATTTATTATAGGCTCTTTTTTAATTAATTATTTATTTATGAATTTGAATCAAATTAATTAAAAATAAAAATATTCATTTAATATATAACGTGTCGCAACGTGTCGGAATTCTCTATTTTTTAGAAATGACGTGTCGACGTGTTGTGTCGTGTCGGACACTCGTGTTGTGTCGCGTGTCGGTGCTACATAGGTAATGGCTCTCTAACAGGTCACGTGTCTTTAGAATCTACAACATGCACAACATGGCTATATATTTGCATGAATGTTTTCTTACTAAAACTTGTGTGAACCCATTTTTCAGGTTCTTCCCTCATGTATATAAGAGCCGCCACATCATGACAACAAGGAATCCCGCTGATGTCCTATCTTCTACAGCTACAAGATCTATGTCTAATATTAACAACTCTCTTGTCTCCATATGGCCCACTTAATTCAAATTCATCCTCTCCATTCCAGGTTGGAATCCATGATACTGAAAACTGTTTTTGAAGATCTAATATCTTCTGGATATTAGGAAAGATCACACCAGTGTATTTGGTCATCCCATCCCTTTGCTTATGAATTCTCTCCATGAGCTATGCTCTTATAGTTCAAGCATTGTGATGATAGGCTTGTCCCTTGCATCAATGATATTTTTGTTAAAACTTTCAGACCAGTTGTTCAAGGAAATGTCACATTTTGAACTTGTCCTAAAGTAGGACTTGCTCCATTGCACTGGAGGCCTCTAGGATAACCAATCATAAGCTTTCTCATCAACTGCCTTCGGTTGTGCCACTGCCAAGTCAAAATCACATACTCTAGTTGCCATGGCAGCCTTCCAAAGAAGCTTTTTAAGTTCTACTCCTTTGTGATGTAGTTTAAAGTTTTCATAAAGATGCCTTAAGCAAAATCTATGTTCTACTTCGGGCATTAGATGTGCTAGTGCTTGCACTAATCCCTTTTGTTTGTCACACAAAAAAGTCCAGTACTTTGAATTTTCAGGGTCCATAATTCCCAAGTCTTATGCAATTAAACTAATAAACCAGTGCCATGTCTTGTATGTTTCTTGTCCGACAACTGCCCATGCAAAGGGATACATCTGATTGTTGCCATCTACGCCCACCACTGCTAGAAGTATCCCCTTATAGCCTAATTACAAATGGCAACCATCAAATCCCACGAAGCGCGTACATCCTTCTACAAAAGCCCCTCCTTAATGCATCCAAACAAATGTAGACTCCCTTAAACTTGAATTGGTCTTGACATTACTCAGTCTTGATTATACATGTGGATCCTGGGTTGGTATCAAGAAGTGCCTGGCAATAGCTTCTAAGCATCCAAAATTGCTCCTCCTCATTCCCCGTGATCATACTCATTGATATTGCCCTAGCTTTATAAACCATTGTCCTTGACAACTTCAAAACATTCTCAAACTCCATCGTTTTTTTCATTGAAGCACCTAGCCATGTAGGATTGTTTCTCAGCCTATCATAATACTTATTCGCTAGCCATTTAGTACTTATCTGAGGAACTTGTAGTGTTTATCTGAGGAACTTGTAGTGTTCTATTACATGTATGTACTGAGTTGAAGGTTTTGACTTGTAAAGTATGCTCCCTTTGCAATTTAGAGGCATATATGAGCCAATCACAGCCCTCCGAGCACACTGCCCTCAACTTATTAGGTGTATTTTTAACAAACCTTACCTTTCTCCCATTTTTTATGGCATGGTTCCTCACAGCTTCTCTAAATTCCTTCGCATTACTAAAGCACATTCCCAACTTGAAGGTAGGATTTTCCATATCAACCTCAACATTGAACTCAGGATGCGTATACTCATTTTCACTATTCTTGTTCAAGAAATCTGCATTATCAGCTAACACATCTACATATAGACTGATATCTCCAATCTCCATATCCCTCTCCATTGAACCATCATCATCAAGATCAATAAAGGGAAACCCATCTTCTTCAGCACTCTCAGCATCCTTACCACGCCTACTATCATACATGGAATAGTTCACTTCTTCACATCCCTCAATTGGTGAAAAGTGGAAGCAAAAAATAACATCAATATACTATTATGCATAATACACACAAGGGAAAAACAAAACAAAAACTATAAAAAATTGCAATACATTTGCACCACACTACTATTAATGAAAGAAAATTAGTCGCGCTAGTGACCACGTACCACACTTTTATTAGATATCATTTGTCACAAAAAAAAATTGTGCATTATTGACTTAAAATATTTTTAGTGCTAATGATTTGGTAATACACATTAGGACTCATGTGGGCACGAAAGTGCTACTGCTATGGTGAGGATAAAAAACCTGCACCTTTTATTAGTGATTTATCCTTGGTATGGTCAATGTATTATAGCTCAAAAATCATCAAAAACTAACATTTAGATTTTAGGACATGCCATGAACTCTAGCTATTAACGATAAAGTATACACCAAAAAAATAGAAACAACGGAAAAGCATTAAAAAATTGCAAAAAAGAGACCACCGCCACTGGCACATAGGATCACAACACAGCATATCCAATTAAAAAAATCATAGTGGACGCAACTCATATGCATTGATTCGGACAAAATGAGACATTCACTAAAAAAATCCATCAAAACAGGTAAAAACAATACTATAAAACAGAACTCTCTTGTACCATCACTGTCATTGCTGCCATCCGTGTGATATTCCATCAAATGCCCACACCTTGTCACCATGTTGCTTCATTGAGCCACAAACATTTTCTATTCAACGAACGAATGATTGGGAACACCAATTTGAGCGAAACTAATCACGGTTGAACGTGAGTGCAAATTGAAATAAATGGAAAACCTGGAAAAAGATGATGGAGAATTGGGCTTTATACACAAGCTTTGTCTACATTTTGCCGGTTTAACGTGAGTGAATTCTAAGACGGAAAAACTAACCTTGATTGATGGGGAGGTGGGCCTGCTCGAGCTTTGTGCTTTGTGCAAGGGAAAAATGGAGGATTTGCAGCGTACTGCGAAGGCCTACTTCGATGCGGCTGCCGAGAACGTCAAACAGTTGGCACAGGACTTTGTCACCGAGATGGACCACGACCGCGACGGCGTCGTGTGCCTCTCGGATTTTCTTTCCTTCACGAAGGTCAAGGGCTATGTCAGGATGAGCAACCCTTACTTGTTCAAGGAGCTGAACGCGAGTGGCACGGGAAAGCTCAGCTTCGACAAGGCCATCACGTTTTTCTACATCGCCACGAGCGCTAGGCCTCTATGTGATGGGTGCGGGTGCCTCGCACTGGGGATGTTCTTCACGTGTGTGAAGTGCTTCAAGGACGCCGGTGAGGCCGAGACGTTCAATCTATGTAGCGATTGCTTCTCCCACGGCAACTACACGCACCCGCACCGCAAACAAAGAAAGAAGAATATGGTTTTTTTTTTTTCTTGTTTTTGAATTCGTGCCTCAATCGGCGGAAAATTTAGGTCTTCGACTTTGCGGAGGATGGGTACAAGGAATGGGGATACCGTAGAAAACCTAGGGTTTTTTTGTTTCCATTTTAGGATTTGTTAATTTTTCCCTAGATTTTTTTTGGACAAAATTGCCCAAACTCCGGTCGCCGGAAATGTCACATGCTTGATAGCCAGCGAATATTTGGTTGACCAGCAAGCTCGGGTCTTTATTTGGAATTGATTCAACCACTTTGGGTCCTTATTTGAGACAATGGATCCACTTTAGGTCTATTTGACACAAAGTTAATTTCGGATCCTTATTTGAGAAAATTGATCAACTTCAGGTCTTTATTTGGAATTTTCCTTGATATTATGTTTATCTTGTTACCTTAGATAACCATTTCATAAAGCCTAAAAATAGATTACTGTAATTTTCGTTATGATATATCGAAATATATTAAAAATTCCCCAATTTCTCTTTTCTGCATTATTACATTCAACTCATAGGAAGTGAGGTATACATTTATGCCTCACTTGATTTCTAGCCAACCCAAATAGGTTAGTGGCGACTCTTCCTTTGAAAACCCTCATAGTGTCAATTGGATTTACTATCAAATATCCCAACATCGTGCGAGATAGGGCTTGAGAAATCTCGTGCCTAACCGAGTGCTTTAGGCGCACTTTTAGGTAATATCCCTAAAACTA
Organism: Eucalyptus tenuipes; assembly: GCA_014182365.1. NCBI lineage: Eukaryota > Viridiplantae > Streptophyta > Magnoliopsida > Myrtales > Myrtaceae > Eucalyptus > Eucalyptus tenuipes. The sequence continues at coordinate 19,619,909 of CM024538.1, read as the reverse complement.
TGTCTTTTCCCCCATCCAGATGGAAAGGGTAGCTTACGACAGTGTCCTTGAGATTTCCATCACAGTGCTCGTTCAAACATACCGGCCTTCTTGGCTGTTGGCTAGATTTTCGCGGACTGGGCTAGGGAACCTTATGTGTACACTGCTTGCAGTTCTTGAAGAGAGAGGAACGAGTTTTGAAGGAAAAATCATAGCACTAGTCCAGTTTTTGATCGACGGTGGCATTGATGTTTATTGATGTTTATCTTAACTGATTTTCCCTCCTTGGGCGTGATCTTGCTTATGTGCATAACTTCTAATAAGAGTATAGCAACATCTTTGACATTGTTTTGAGAATATGCAGGATTTAGTGTTGGATCTTTTGCTAGTTACAGATAGATAATAGTCACTGTTTGTTTGACAGTAGCGGAATCAGATTTTGTTTTGGCTTAATTCAAACATTTGCCTTCTAGATTCTTGAATGAGCATTGTGATGGCTATCATAGTTTCATATACATATATATATATATATATATATATATATATATTTCTTTAAGCTTACGTGGTTTTCAAACATTATGGATATCCCAGCCAAGATGGTTAGTTCCATCCATCTTCTTTTAGCGGACAAATGTTTCCACGGTTAGGTCCACAGTTGTTGACAGCCCGAAACGTGGATTAGCAAGAAGTGTTCTACTAAAATTATCTGAACTTTAAGTTAGTTTAGTTGTCTACTCTTCATTTGTTTGGTCATTCTTTTCTATCTATTTTCTAAGTTTGACTATCTTGGACAAGAAGAGTAAGATTCATTAAAAAAATGAATTCATCTGACCGCTACTTTCTGAATTTTAATTCGTGCCAATTTACTTTGGCGGAAACTAGAGCCAGCAAAATGGATGATAAATTCATTTTATAACTCATTTTAAGTTCTAAAGACTACAGCAAGTTTGGAGACTTATCTCGTAATATAGCCCAAAATCGGAATCACCAGCTAACCCTACGGTTACCATAGGCCCATGGTGTATTCACTTTTGGAGCAGGGACTGTTATAGAAGAATCTCCAATTCCATAATTCACGGTTTAGAACTCTTTGTTGATAGGTTGAAGGAGTCGAAGGCATCTGGCTGCTTATGCTCGTGCTTTGCATAATGATGCCTTGGTAGGTCCCACTTTATTTGGTCCAGTGATCAATGGGGCAAGTGATCAATAGGGCTGCTTAAAAGCTGGCCAATCACTTTCTTATAACAATAGCAAATACTACGTTTTGCTCATAATAACAGTAAAATAGAAACAAACATTGGATCTTTCTTAGCTTTTATATGTTTTTCTGCACAGCTGATAGAAGTTTACGTCCTTGTTTAGGATGGAGTTCTCACGGATCAATAGGAAACCATGGATGCATTAGCGAGGGCATCAGATTTTCCACTCTCAATTTTGATAGTTAGAGTTAGAGGTGCAGATTTTACACAAATGGAGGTAGGTTTGTTTTTCATGGTTTAAGTAAATCTTCCTCACGATTGCATTTAAGAACTATATTGGAATATCTCTTCTAGAGAGGATATAGAAAGCTTAACAGTCTACAATTTTTATTCCCATCATAAACTTGATGGTGACCATGAAATTAGATGGAAAGCTCTACTAGTCAGGTGGCCATGAGCGACATTGTGCAGTTTGTTCCAATGCGAGAAGTTCATCATAAGTTAATTTTCTCACGATCTTTTTTGTTGATGAATCCATTAGTTTTCATTAAATGAGATAGATGTTCATGTTCCCATTAATACTTGACTAAAACCATAGGTTTCCATCCTTATTAATGTGAATTCGTCATAAGATATCATTTGAGTAGCATTTGAAGAGGGGCAATAGTGTTCGGTAGATTGTTGCGACCTCCCCGAAGCAGGCTAGACCACCTAGGGTTTGGCTAATGGACTACTAAGTTTAAACTTAGCTCAGGCTTTCCCAAGTCCATACCAATTCGCGACTTAGGTTCAAGTTTTTTTAAATGAATTTTATCTAGAAGTCACCACTAATCAGTTTACGGTAGGTCGATTAGACAGCTAAGTAAAATAATGGGAGAATTATTTTACTCCTACGAACCAGAGACTTTGAGTACGGGGACTTAGTTACACTAGACTTTCCTAATGCCCTTTCGGTACCATTTCTTTTTATTTTTCAAAAATGTCTTTGCAGACAGTTTGGATTAATTTTAACCTAAATCACTATCATGCAATGGGGTGATCACATGGATGACCAATCACTATTAAACACTCAATGAATCAGATAAATTGCACAAAAAATAAAATAAACACACAAAGCAAGCAATTATTTTTATTTTTTATTTATCTGGAAATTAGAACTTTACCATAAAACATGCACTTTAACTACATGACCTAATTTTACTAACAAACAATTAAATAAACCTATTATGCAAACTATTTGACATGCACCTAATATTTTTGTATTTTCTGTTAAAATTTGTAATGAAAAGAAAACTTAAATAGACTATCTAAAATGAATAGTTTTCTAACCTAGTTTAGGGATTAATTTGACTCAAACCCTATCCTATCTTAGAAAACTATATATTTTTTTTTTTGAAAAAAAGATTATTAAAATGTGCAAACATTATTTAAGACCCTATCTATAAAATGTTATTTAAATCCACCTCTAATCTTTGTGCAATCCTATTCAAGCTAGATAATGAAGTCCTACATATCCTAACACGCAATTTAAAAAAAAAAAAAAATGCAATCTTAATTTACGAAACCAACATATTCCGATGCAAGATTTGATTTTTGATTTTTTTGATTTTTTTAGTATTTTTCTATGACAAGCAATTACACTATAAACATTATATCTAAACCACTTAGGATATTCAACAAATGAAGGATTAAAATAATCGAAAGAATAATCCGTCGTCTCATGGATTAAATTAACGATTACTTTAACCCTAAATATCATAACATATAAGAAAGTTCAAAATAATTAAAAATTCGATCCGGAATCTTATGAATCAAATTAATAATTATAATGATTCAAGAATTAAAATACTATTAAAATGCCCAAAAATCAACATAATTAAAAAAAAATGATCCGATGTCTTACGGATCAAATTAGAAATTATAGTAATTTTGGGCAAAACCCTACGGATAATGCCTAAAATATTCATAAAATGAATGTTGACATCCAATGTTTCAACTTGAGCAATAATAACTAAACTTGATAAAAAAAAAGATAAAAAATGAAAAAATAAAAAAATGAACTACCTTGACTTTTTTTTTTTTTATTTAAAAAAAAGGGAACCGGTGCATGGGATTTGCGACCGACGATTTGCACCGGGGTCGGGCTGTGGCACGGGAGTTGGGCGGCGGGAGCAGCGATGGCAGCGACTCTTGGAGCTCCGGCGAAGGCTGGGCGGCGGCGACGGCGTGGAGGTGTTAACGTTGCTAATGGCATGCGGAGGTGCGGCACGGCGACCAGCAGGGGGAACAGACAATAGAAGCAGCGGCGACGGGTTGGTTGCTGCGGTGTTAATGAGGAGCAGCGGCAGCGAGCAGTCGCAAGTGCAGGCGGCAGGCAGAGTGCGATGGAGGCGAGTAGCGCTTGGGCAGAGGGGAGCAGTGGTGGTGCGGCGTCCAGGAGCACAACGACGTTCGGCGGCGAGCAGAGGCGCTGCTGTGGGTTCGCCGAAAGGAGGCACGATGACGAGCAGAGCTTCGGTGTGGCGACAGGCAGCGGCGCGGCGGCGGGCAAGCATCGGGGACGGTGGCGCGGGCGTCAGGCAGCGGGAGCGTCGGGCATGACGGAGGCGAGTGGCGGTGGTGCGGCGTCCAGAAGAGCAATGACAGATGGTTGCGAGCTGCGGGCAGGGACGGGGTTCGACGGCGTTGGAGCTCGGACTGAAGCGCTGCAAGCGGCGGGCGGAGGTGTTGCGCAGACGTGCAGGCACGGTGACGGGTGAGCGGAGCTTGCCGGTAGGAGGAGGGCGACGGGCGGCCCACAGCAGCAGCAAGGAATTCCCCCAAAGAAGATAACCCCTTTTCCATTTTTTTTTTTTACTTTTCCTCACGTCCACTCTCTCCTTTCCTCACTGTACTTTCAGCAGACTTTTCCCTCCTATTACCCTCTTCTTTCTTTTCCTCTGACAAGAGAAGAAAAGAAAATGATTTTTTTAACTTCCCTAGCAAAAGCGAATTCTCCTCTGTACTATTTCCTGTTTTTTTTTTTTTTTTTTACGAATTCTCTCCATTTGCACGAATTTTCTTGCGCGAACTTTTGTCTCGTATTCCTCCCCCTTCACATCCGTACGGGTCGACTCCTTTTATAGTGGTTCCAAATGGCCGCTTTCCATGGCAATTTTCAGCTTCCATTCTCTATTGCAATAATTCACGGCTTCATATTGGAACGTGATTTCGCAATCAGCTTGATTTTACTTTGATTCCTTATATTTTATCAAAATTCTTACCTGATTTCCTAACTCTTGATTCTCGATCGGGAATTGCTTCTGCATTTACCAAGATTTTAATATTCTTTAGAATTTCCAACTTCCATGCATGATTAATCGATTGATATTCCCTTTTTTTTTTTTTTCCTTTTATTTGCTTTGATGTGATTTTTGTTTTTTATTTCCTTAGGGTTGCCAAAATTAGGTGTCAACATAGATCAAACCAAAAGAGGTTGAAAACCTGGCATTTATGGTAATGTTGTCATGGTATGGTTGGAGGATATTAGAGTCGGACTTGGTTTCTTTCTTGACTTTGTAGGTTACTTGGTTTCGATAAGCTTATTCATTTGTTTACCCATCCTGTCTGTATTGTATCTTGGCATATTATCTTTAAAGCCATTTGATATAAAGTATTTTGTTTCAACTGATTAAATCTAGATTAGAGAATGCAGTATTAGATTTGAAAATTCTATTTGGCTGCTGCTTTGTTTCACTTTTTTTTTTTTTTTTAAAGGTGTCAATGGGAAAGGTTTTGCAATCAAGCACAAATTTATTAAAACAGTCTAACTGTTGCTGATAAATCTTTTGTTTTTCTCTCGATAGTAACTTACACAAAATTATAATGTTCTCGGCAGATGGAAGCATATCATCGGTTCAAGCTCTTTTGGAGGAGCTTCCTAGATAATTCCTGACTTACATGCAGGCTAGAGACATAAAACCATGCACTCATACACCTCCTTGAGAAGTTCTTCAAGAAGTGCCATTTGTGCTGTAATTTCTTGTACATCACAAAAGTCAAACAAAGGAAGAATAATGCTCATGCTCAAATTGTGTACTTCTGCTATTGAAGGGTTGAAGTTCAATAAAGAAAATTTGCTGTCAATGTAACTTCTCTAAAAGCTAAAGAAAAAATAGGAAAGGGCAGAAGCGGTCTCATTGCGCAAGTGTAGTTCCTATAAATTGCTAATCATATTGCAAGTATGTGAATATGATTCACATATTCGTCAATACAAGTGTCATTTAATTTTGTCATTTTTACTGAAGTACCTAGGTGTGATGGAGGCAATTTGAAAAAATAAACATGACACTTGCTGTAACATCCTGAATTTCCAGTTCTGTTTTCAATTAAATGAATCGGGCTTTTCATCAACGCGCATATAGTTCTATTATCTGAGCTGATCACTCACGAGATAACTAGTCTATCAGGGGAATCCGTTAAGGGATTTTAATGCAATAGATTTAAAAATTCGACCAGGAATCGACTGCTCGACCGTGCTAGTTTACAAGGGTCATTACGGCACAGTTAAAAATCGATTAGAGACTGGAGATAGGTCGACTCGACTAAGCCATGTGATTAAGCGTGGGTGATTGCGCCTAATTGCAAAATTCTCGTCGATCGGCACTAGATCGATTTTTCTGTCGTTTTGGTACCCTGTGTCAGTATTTGAAGCCTCGAGATTTTCACGACAACCGAGAGTTGCCAATGTGTCGAAGATGTACAACGTGGCTCGAAAATAGTCAACCACGGGTCAATTGCACTGAAAATTCCTAAAACCTACCTAGTAGGTTAGGTCACGCTAAAATCGCGCCAGATTGAAATTAAACGTGAATTTGAACCCGATTTTCTGTCATGTCACGATTCATTTTAGGAACGTCAACTCATCCTCCGAAGATTTTTTGGCAAATCGGGATTTTCAGGAAATTTTCAAAGTAAGGGTATTTTGGACTGGAAATATCAGAGGACCGTTTTTTGTCGCATTTTTGGAATTCAAGTTGGAAAAATTGACAAATAAAAATGTTGAATTTGAGGATGGCACCTTGGTGGGAATTATGAACGTCAAATTGAATCCAATTGGAAGAGATTTGAAGAGGAATTGAAGTGGATTTGGGGGAAATTGGTACAAAATTCGTAGGTCCCTTGGTGTGCAACATTTGAGGCATCAAGGAAGCTTCTAAGGGAAGATTGTGGGCTGTAATTTGGTTGTGGATAGGGTAGAGCTGGTGGGGGGGCAAGCAATGATCAAAATAAGGATATTTGTGGCTATTGGGTCCCTCCAAGCCTTTAGATGGCTTCTTCTCCTTCAGTAGGCCACCTTTCTCCATTAGAGATGTTTTGAAGCTCCCAAAAACCAGAGAAACCAAGTAGCACTTCCCTTTGCCATTGCACGCCGCCCGCAGCCGTCCGAGCGCCGTTCAAGCCGTCGAGCCCGTGCGCCGTCCACTCACTCGCGCGTTGCTCCGCGCGTTCCTAGCCGCCCTCACCCCCGTCTGACGAAGCTTGGTCTCCATCCGTCTGTGCCAGTTGCGGTACGTTGCCGTCCAGCCGTTCGTCGCCCCCGCTGCTCCGTCGTCATCCCTTTTTGCCACTCTTGGCTGCTCAAGCAGCCTCTCGGCCCAAAGAGCAAAGGCCGAACCCCAGCTGTGGGCTGAGTTCTTCTAGGCCCATTTTCAGGCCCCTCCGGTCCTCGTTTGGCGTCTCCGCTAGGAGGTTTGTCGCTTGTCTCCGCGTCATCGTCGCCGTCGCCCTGGAGTCACCAGATCACTAAATCGGTGAGTTTACTTGCCAAACTCTGCTTAGGGATTTAATGACATTTAAGGGGTGATTAGTTTAGGTTAAGCATGGTTTAGGTAGTTAGTTAGAATGTATTAGTGATTTAATTATTCGTTTGTGCATGTTAGGTGGTTAGAACTAATAGATTAGAGACTAGATAACTTGTTCTATTTATCTAGATAGGTTCGGAAACTTTCCCGGCTCGTTCGGACGGTTAATTAAGCATTTCCGGCCTAACTTTGCATTTTTGGTAATTAATTGCATTTATTTAATTATTTTTTGTATTTATTTAATTATTTATTATTTTTCGAAAATTATACCGAGATAGCCCATGACCGGAATTTCGTGCTGATTGCAATGGTGTGTTTAGTTTCTGCAATTGAATGCTATTTTGTGCAATTTGAGTGGTGATTGTAATTTTGGGTATTTATCCCAAATTGAGTAACTTCGGTATTTAATTAGAAAAAACTAGGGCGTCAGTTTTTAACGCCAAAAATGTTTTTAGGCACTATATTAAATAGTGGTATTTTTGAAAAGAAATATATAGTATTTTGGCATCAGACCGACCGTGTACTCACACACGATTATTTTTATCGGGTATTTTTAACACGATAATATTAGGTCAAGTTCATTATTTTAATTGATGAATTGGTGTGCAAGGCACAAGGTCCTTGGCCGGGATTGATTTATCGTGTATTAGCTTGTGTGACCATAATCGTCAACTTGTGAGAGCAATATACTTTATCAGCCTATGTGAGCTTGATATGTCAGCTTGTAAGAGCAGCATACTTTATCAACTTATGAGAGCAACGCTCTATATCAGCTTGTGAGAGCAACGATCTATATCAGCTTGTGCGAACTATTATCTATCTACTTCAGCTCGGGTGAGCAGTGATGATATCGATTGATTGATAGATGGTATTGATGGTATTGAATCAATTGGACTGAATTGATTGGTTGAGATTATGAACTGTACTGACGTGCAGGAGGGAATTGAGGCGAGGTAAGTCTTCTAACTTGTGTGTATAGCTGCCTCTAGTCGTATTTCCTTCCTAGTCAGAGTTTATGGGGTGAACTTGCTGAGACATTGTCTCACCCCGTCGTGGGCTTAACCTTTTCAGGTCCTTAGATGGCGGTTCCTCCAGAATGTTTTGGTCGGCCGATGAGGGTCACCGAGTAGAGTTTTGATTATCATGCCCCGGGGGGCAATGGGTCTATGAACTCGTGGAGACCACCGTCTGGGTTGATGAGGGCCTACCTCAGAGGGTACCTCATCGGTTCAGAGCTTGGTTTCACTACGGTTTCAATGGATTCAGTGTGGGTCCCCTCCAGGGTTTTGAAATTCCCGTTGTGGTAGTCAATGCCATTCTAGGAGAGAGTGCAGTTGACAAACCTGATGATGCTGTGGAGGACCCGGCACCCTCGGAACCTGTGGAGACCGAAGGATTGGCGAATGGGTCTGGCTAGCTGGTCATAGGATAGCTTTGTTTTGAAGATCGATCTTTTGTAAACTCCTGTTTATAGACTAGTTTGTATATAAACCAGGGTGTTTATAAAAGTGTTTTGATTGTGAATGTGTTTCCTGCTTTTCTATCCCGTGTTGGTTGTTTTTAGGGGTAATTGTTTCGCTTCCACATGCGTATTAAAATGAATGGGTCAGCGACGCATCCTGGGACGTCGCAAAATTTATCGACCACCGAGGGATGGGCACGGGCTCAAGGATCGGGGCATGACATCCCCGCTCGGAGTGGTATTAGAGCTGGTCGATAGTTGTAGTGATAAGGTGCGATGTTTTATGGGATAGTTTGTCACGCCCCGAGCCTCGAGCGCGCGCATCCCTTAGAGGTCGATAAAATTTGTAACGTCATAGGAAGTGTCGCCGACCCATTCATTTGATTGCACATACGGAAGCGTATAAACAATTCCCAGACAATAGAAAAGTGGGATAGAAAAGCAAGATGTAATTTTCACAATAAACACTTAACAAACAACTGAGTTTATACACGAAGAGTCTAAAACAAAAAGGGCTAATTCAAAAAGAAGAGCTACTAGGCTATCTATGCACTAGGCTCCTCGTCCAAGGGCTAATTCTAAAACACCGTCAGGCGTGTCGAGATTCATAGGGTGAGCTGCCTCCCACTTCCCAGTCCTAACGGGAGGCCCGTCAAAACCTAATAGGGGACCCTCCCAACCCCCTTGTGGAACGCAGATGAACCATGCTGTGAATCGGTGAAGTACTAACTGAGGTAGTCCCTCGTCAATCCATACCACAGACTCAACTAGTTCCCGAGTTAGGGTGGTCCCGAGAATGGAGATGTAGGAAAACTTAAAATCCACCGTCTGCGGGACCCTGTACCTCACTTGGCGCTCCTCCATCTAAGGACCTGAAAAAGATGAAGCCCACGACAGGGTGAGATGACGTCTCAGCAAATTCACGCCCTAAACCCCAACTAGGAGAGAAATACGCCTAAGGGTAGTCTAACCACGTATCCCAGAAGACTTACCTCGCCCCAGTCCCCTCTTGCATGTCATTATAGTTCATATCACATATAATTGCATTAAAATGACTCATCAATCGGGACATCTCAACTTATATCACCAACAATTACAGAGGTCCCGATTATAAGACCAAATCGTTGTGACACGTCCCATACCGTGCCATCCAATTTTGTCTCATTCATTCATACGTCCCAATTGATTACGGCCCATCAACCACAGCCGACTCAATAGTCAGCGGTCTTTCAGCGTAACCGGACGTCGTCTTGCACCATCGAGCACGGTAACATCTACATCTAGACGGCATTCCATATAGGAGCATCGGCCCGGCCTTCACTGTGACCGGCATCCGGCCCCAAAGGCTCGTGACGAGTTCTCATATCATTCATGTAGTCATTCAATCTCGACCAAGGACACCGTGCATTGCATTCAAATATCACAATTAAAATAGTGAACTTTGCCTATTTTCTTCATATTAAAAACACACGGTAAAATAATTGTTTGTGGGCACTTGGTCAGATCGGACCTCAAAAATTGATATAATTCCTTTTAAAATCCCACTGTTTGATATAGTATTAAAAAGCATTTTCGGTGTCAAAACCCGACACCCGATATTTAATTTCACAATCATCACTCAATTGCACAATTTAACAATCAGTTGTATAAACTAAGCATATTACTGCAATAAGCACAAAATTCCGATCACCGACTATCTCGGCATTATTTCCGAATAATAATAATAAAATAATTAATTAACAGTTAAATTATTTAAATTATTTATTTAATTAATTAACGACAATTAAATTAAGTTACTAAATTAAATTAACATAAGCTTAACTAATTATCTAAGTTCACTAACTAAATTAAATTTACTAAACTAACTCCTTAAACTAACCATTCTAACTAATAAAATATAAACACCTAACAAAGTAGCCTAACTAAATTAACTACCTAGTTCACTCAACTAACCTAACTAACAAACATTTACTCTAACCAAATTAACCACTAAACATACTTAAGCTTAAACTAACTCTTAATAAGTGTAATTAACCCCTAAGCAAAGTTTAGGAGGTTAACTCACACAATTAGTGAACTAAAGAGTTCACAGCGACGGCGGCGCGACGACGAGCGAACCTTGGGTCTAGGGTGATGCCAAGGGAAGGTCCGGTTGGCCCGGAAAAGCCAACAAGGTTCTTAGCCTAAGGCCGAGGCGTGGTCCCTCCCGCCGGGTTGAGGCCGGGCCGGACACCACACGGGGGGCGGGGTGAGACGGGGCTCGGCGGGAGCCGCCTGGCTAATCGGATAGCCGGACTGAGCTGCCGGAGTCCCAACGATGAAGAAGCAAAGCAGAGGCGAAGGGGCTGTTTGTGATGGGGAGGTTGGTGGACCGAAATCGGCGGAGGATTGGTACCGGTCGCGGTGGAGGAACGATGGAGGGGTGGTGGTAGCAATCGGGTGCAGAGGAACAGTAACCTCCGGAGGAAAAATGGAGGTGGCGTGCCGAGCTGGGGGCGATGAGCCGCAGGTGGGTGAGGGCGTGCGGCGGCTAGGTGAGATGAAAGGGAAACCAGAACATGAGGAGGAGAGGTTTACAAATTGGTGGTTTGCTGGTTAAGAACAAGCAGCACAGAACATAGCTCTTGTTCTGTTTTAGTGTATTGGTCCGGTCCGCAAAACAAGGGCACCGTCGAAGCTGCAAGAAAGAGACGAAGAAAAGAAAGCTGGCGGGAAGAAAAATAAAGGAAAGGAAAAGAAAAGGAAAGAGAGGTGAGTCGTCGGGGGAAAAAGAAAGGGGGCTCGCACGAAGGGGAGAGTGAGAAGTCAAGGAAAGAGGGGACCTACCTCTTCAATGCCAAGCTCCATAGTCTTTGTGGCATGGAATTCTTGGTCCACCTTGTAGTCAAGTGGCCTACCACCTAGGAATGACCTTAAATTCCACAACCAAGACTCAATTAACGGTGGAATTTTCCCTAGTGTTTTGCCCTCCGAATTTGCAGCCCTTTGCACTGAATTTCACCTTAAGAATTTGCAATTCAATGGCCTCGCATACCAATGAAGGCCTAAAATAATTTCTTGTATTCCCCTCACCAATTGTTCCACTTTGAAGGCTAGAAACCCACTTAAAAGTGGTCCTTTGAACTTTCTCGACTTAAATTGTTGAATTGTGAATTTTCTGCCAAAAATTTGAGTTCGTCGAAAAATCTTTAAAGGATGAGTCGATGTTCCTAAAATAAATTGTGATATGACAGAACTTTCAATTTCTAAAATCAAGTTAAATTTCACGGTTAATTTCAACCGGACGCGATTTTAGTGTGACTTGACCTACTGGGTAGCTTTTAGGAATTTTTTAGTGCAATTGACCCGTGGTCGATTATTTTCGAGCCACATTGTGCATCTTTGACTCATTGGTGACTCTCGGTTGTCGTGAAAATCTCGAGGTTTCAAATACGGGCACATGATACAGAAATTATAGAAAAATTGGTCTAGTGCCGTTCGATAGAAATTTTGCAATTAGGTGGAATCACCCACACACTAATCACATACCTCTGTCGAATTGACCTATCTCCGATCTCTGATCGATTTTGACGATGCTGTATTGACCCTAGTAGATTAGCACGGTCGAGGAGTCGGTTTCTGGTCGAATTCTCAAGTCTATTGCGTTAAAGTCACTTAACAGTTTCACCAACTAGAATAATTACCTCGTGAGTGATCAGCTCAGAGAAAAAGACTATAGGCACGTCGATGAAAGGCCCGATCCATTCAATTAAAAACAGAACCTGAAAATCAGGATGTCACATAGTTAGTAGGATGACCTCTATTTTCTGCTAAAGCATGTGAATGATAGCTGATTGGTAAATTGTTTTGTGGGGATCGCTCAGCTTCTAATTCTGTGTGGAATTGGAAGTTAGGTTTTTGTAGAGAACTTGCATTATGAGTGATCAGGAGCAGATAATTCCTAGGAAGAGAACCATAGGACCTACTACTCGGGGTAAGATGCCGACAAGGGCCAGTACCCAAGGGGGTCGTGGTAGAGCGCCAGTTCAGGCTAGCGCTAGTGGTGTAGCACTGTCTCCTATTGGTGGTGGGATAGCAGCCCCTGGTGATCCCAACATCAACGGGATCATGCCACACCTGCCGAAGTCCCAGTTGAGAACATGGTTGTACAGAGAGAGAGAGAGAGAGAGAGAGAGAGAGAGGCCTATTCATAAGTATTCATAAGCTCGTGGAGCAGTTCTTGAAGCTAAACCCGCCGAGGTTCACTGGCGTAGGAGATCTCGAGACTGCATCGCTCTAGATCCAAGACCTGGAGAAAGCCTTTACACTTCTGATGTGCACTGAGGAGGAAAAGGTTGTCCTGGCAGTATATCAGCTGCAGGGTAACAGGAATACTTGGTGGAGGGCCACCAGAGGCACAATTTTTCCAGAAGGCGTAGTCCTGGTGTTGGATGCTTTCCTCAGAGCCTTCAACAGCAAGTATTTTTGGGTAGCGCTCGAGAGCAGAATATGGAGGAATTCCAGCGCCTCCGTCAAGGAATGCTGACCGTGGATCAGTATGAAGCCGAGTTCGCGGCGCTGTCTCAGTACACTCCCAGATTGGTGGAAGATCCGGAAGACAAAGCTCAGAGGTTCAGGAACGGCCTTCAACCAGAGTTGAGAAATCCGTTGGTGCCATTCAACCTGAAGGATTACAATGAGGTATATGGTCGGGCCTAGCTGATAGAGAGGAACCCGAGTGAACAGATTGCTGCGTCTAGTTCAAGGTTTGAGTCAAGCAGAGATGGGAACCGGTTTGGGAAGAGGCCCATGACCAGAGGAAGGTATCATGTTCCGCCCGGCAAGAAGGGTGGGATAGGCAAGTTAGTGTCGAGTTAGAATGGCACGTGTCGCTTTTATGGAAGGCAACATGATTCAGCCTCGTGCCATTTAAGGATGGGTGCTTGTTTCGAGTGTGGCCAACCAGGTCACTTGGCCAGAGATTATCCTAGAAAGCTAAGGGGACTACAGCAGTTACCGCCACTGCCGCCGATAAGTCAGAATAAAGGGTTCGCGCCACAGATTGCACTGCAGGGTGGACCGATTAGACCTCTAGCTCAGGGAAGGAAGTATGCTATCACGAGAGGACAGGCTGAGGATGTGCCTGATGTGATTACAGGTACGGTTTCGCTGAACGACCACATTGTTTATGCTTTATTTTATCCTGGTGCAACTCATTCGTTTATAGCTGAACAATTTGTTAAGCTAGTAGGATTGATTCCTGAGTTGTTGGAGTTAGTGGTTAGCATATCTACACCGTTAAAGCATAAGGTGTTAGCTACAGTGGGTTGTCTTTGTTGCAAGTTAGTGATTGGTGAGCAAGAGGAGAGGATAGATTTGTTAGTCCTAGCCATGTATGATTTTGATGTAATAATTGGCATGGACTGGTTCACCAAGCAACGGGCTACGATGGACTGCTATCGTAAATCGATTCAGTTTAACCCATTAGGGGGTGAAAGTTTTGAGTTTACTGGGAGTCGATGATGATGACCTTGGCTTTCCTTAATCTTGTCGCTTGAGGCAACCTATTTGTTAGACGGGGGTTGTCAGGGTTACCTGGCGACTGTCGTGGATACGACAGTTGATGAGCTGAAGATTGAAGATATCGTAGTGGTATAAGAATTTCCAGATGTGTTTCCGAAAGAGTTGCTAGGCCTGCCGCTAGAGAGAGAGAGGTTGAGTTCATGATGGAGTTAGCACCCGGGACAGAGCCAATCTCTAAGGCTCCTTACTGGATGGTGTTGTCTGAGTTGAAAGAACTGAAGGTGCAGATGCAGGAATTGTTGAATAAAGGATTTATATGTCCTAGTGCATCACCTTGGGGAGCATCAGTTCTGTTCGTGAAGAAGAAGGATGGTTCATTGCGTTTGTGCATTGACTATCATCAACTTAATCAGGTGACGATCAAGAACAAGTATCCGCTCCCGAGAATCGATGACTTGTTTGATCAATTGCAAGGAGTGTCGATATTCTCTAAGATCGACTTGAGGACAGGGTATCATCACCTGAGGATCCGAAAGGAGGACATACCAAAGTCAACGTTTCGTACTCGATACAGCCATTATGAGTTCACTGTAATGCCATTTGGTTTGACGAACACCCCAGCTACTTTTATGGATATGATGAACCGAGTGTTCAAGGAATGCTCGGATCAGTTTGTGATCGTGTTCATCGACGATATCCTAGTATATTCGAGAAGTTCTGAGGAGCACGAAAGGCATTTGAGGATGGTACATCAGACCCTGAGGAATCATGAGCTGTACGCCAAATTCAGTAAGTGCGAGTTTTGGTTGAGTTGTGTAGCGTTCTTAGGTCACGTGATTTCAGGCGAAGGAATCTCCGTGGACCCAACCATGATTGAAGTAGTTATCAACTGGCCAAGACCGACAACCGTGTTAGAGATCATAAGCTTTTGGGTTTGGCGGAGGTTTACTGAGAAGATTCGTGGAAGGTTTTTCAGCTTTAGCATCGCCGTTGACTCGACTACTGAAGAAGGAAGAGAAGTTCGTGTGAACAGACAAGTGTGAGTGTAGTTTCCAAGAGCTTAAGCAGAAGTTGACTACTGCACCTGTGCTGACCATTCCATCTAGTTCTGGAGGATACGAGATCTCTGGTGATTCGTCGTATAGAGGATTGGGCTGCGTGCGATGCAACATAGTAGGGTCGTTGCATATGCGTCCCGTCGTTGAGACCTCATGAGCTGAATTATCCAATGCATGACTTAGAACTCGTAGCAATCATTTTTGCTCGAAGATTTGGAGACATTATTTGTGCGGAAAAAGATTCCAGATCTTCACAGACCATCAAAGTCTCAAGTATCTATTCTCAGAAGGAGTTGAATATGAGACAGCGTCGCTGGATGGAACTCCTGAAGGACTATGATTGTGACATCTTGTATCACCCTG
The DNA here is from genome assembly GCA_014182365.1 of Eucalyptus tenuipes. Classification (NCBI taxonomy): domain Eukaryota; kingdom Viridiplantae; phylum Streptophyta; class Magnoliopsida; order Myrtales; family Myrtaceae; genus Eucalyptus; species Eucalyptus tenuipes. Next base: position 19,604,503 of record CM024538.1, on the reverse strand, counting down.
GAAAGACGAATAAAGTCGCAGATACGCTGAGTCGAAAGTCTTCAGTCGCACGGTTGATGGTTAAGGAATGGACTTTACTTGAGAAAGCTCAAGATTTGGTTTTTCAAATTTGAAGTTGGCCACATTTTGAACCTTATGGCCATCCTCAGAATTGAGTCGGAAATGCAGATCAAGATCAAGACGCTTTATTGGACAGATCCAGAGATTCGAAGATCTCACAAGAAGAAGGCCGACTTTCAGATTTTTGAGAACGGAACACTAGGGTTCCGAGGACGGTGTGTGTACCGACGATGTGGAGCTTAAAGAAGAGATTTTATCATAAACTCATCGTAGCGATTACAGCATTCATCCTAAGAGTACGAAGATGTATTAGAATTTATGTCAACACTATTGGTGGTCTGGTATAAAGGCGGATATTGCCAAGCATGTCACCAAGTGTCTGACGTGTCAGCAAGTAAAGGCACATCATTGTAAGCCGGGAGGACTTTTGCAACCTCTCGAGATTCCCGAGTGGAAATGGGAGCACATCACAATGGACTTTGTGACGGGCTTACCGAGGAGTCAGAGGGGTAATGATTCTATTTGGGTAGTGGTCGACAGATTGACGAAGTCGGCTCACTTCATCGCAGTACGAAAGGACGTTGATTTGGACAGGCACGCAGAGTTGTATGTGTGTCAGATTGTTCGTCTGCATGGACTGCCGATGACGATTACATCAGACTAAGACTCGAGATTCACAGCTGCCTTTTGGAAGAGTTTGCAGGCTGCCTTAGGAACGAAGCCTGCTATATAGTACGGCCTATCATCCTCAGACAGATGGCCAATCTGAGAGGACGATTCAAACCCTTAAAGACATGTTGCGAGCTTACGTGTTGGATTTCAAGGGAAGCTGGGAGGAATAGCTTCATCTTGTTGAGTTTGCCTACAACAACAGTTACCAGCAGAACATTTAGATGGCTCCTTTCGAAGCGTTGTATGACAGAGGGAGCAAAACGCCAGTGTGTTGGGATGAGGTTGGAGAACGAAAGATTACAGGCCTAGAGTTGGTTCAGCAGTCAGTGGATGCAGTTGCAGTCATCAGGGACAGATTAAAGACCGCTCAGAGCCGCTAGAAAAGCTATGCAGATAAGCGTCGAAGGCCATTGGAATTCCAAGTTGGTGATCACGTCTTTCTGAAGGTGTCACCAATGAAGGGTACTTCGCGCTTCAGTAAGAAGGGAAAGCTGAGTTCAAGGTGCGTAGGTCCCTTTGAGATTATGGAAAAAATAGGGATTCTAGCGTGTCGTCTTGCATTGCCACCGAGGTTGGCGTAAATGCATGACGTCTTTCACGTGTCGATGATGAGGAAGTATGAGCCTGACTCGACCCACGTGCTAAATTTTGAAAAGTTAGATGTGGACGACAGGGTGTCGTATGTGGAAAGACCGGTTTAGATTATGGATAGGAAAGACCAGGTTCTGCGCACCAAGACGATCCCGTTGGTTAAAGTGGTCTGGCAACACCACGGCACAGAAGGAGCAACATGGGAAAGTTAAGATTCGATTAGACAATTGTACCCCCACCTTTTTGTTTAAAGTTTGTAATGGTTTAAATTTCGAGGACGAAATTTTTATAAGAGGGGAAGAGTTGTGACATCTTGAATTTCCAGTTCTGTTTTTAATTGAATAAATCAGGCTTTTCATCGACACGCCTATAGTTCTATTCTTTAAGCTGATCACTCACGAGATAAGTAGTCTGTCAGGGGAAGCTGTTAAGGGATTTTAACGTAATAGATTTGAGAATTCGACCAGGAATCGACTGCTCGACCATGTTAGTCTACAAGGGTCATTACGGCACAGTTAAAAATCAATTAGAGACCGGAGTTAGGTTGAGTCGACTCGAGCCATGTGATTAAGAGTGGGTGATTCCACCTAATTGTAAAATTCTCATCGATCGGCACTAGACCGATTTTTCTATCGTTTTGGTACCTTGTGTCCGTATTTGAAACCTCAAGATTTTCACAACAATCGAGAGTCGCCAATGTGTCGAAGATGTACAATGTGGCTCGAAAATAGTCGATCACGGGTCAATTGCACTGAAAATTCCTAAAAGCTACTCGATAGGTTAGGTTACGCTAAAATCGCGCCAGATTGAAATTAACTGCAAATTTGAACTTGATTTCAAAAATTGAAAGTTCTATCATGTCACGATTCATTTTAGGAATGTCGACTCATCCTTCGAAGATTTTTTGGTAAATCAGGATTTTCGGGAAATTTTCAAAGTAAGGGTATTTTTGATTTGGAAAACTCATAGGACCGTTTTTTGTCGCGTTTTTAAGATTCAAGTTGGACAAATTGACGAGGAAAAATGTTGAATTTGAGGATGGCACCTTTGTGGGAATTATGGACGTCAAATTGAATCCAATTGGAAGAGATTTGAAGAGGAATTGAAGTGGATTTGGGGGAAATTGGTACAAAATTCGTAGGTCCCTTGGTGTGCAACATTTGAGGCATCAAGGAAGCTTCTAAGGGAAGATTGTGGGCTGTAATTTGGCTATGGAAAGGGCAGAGCTGGTGGGGGCAAAGCAATGATCAAAATAAGGATATTTGTGGCTATTGGGTCCCTTCAAGCCTTAAGCTGGCTTCTTCTCGTTCAGCGGGCCACTTTTCTCCATTAGAGATGTTTTGAAGCTCCCAAAAAAAAAAATAGAGAAACCGAGTAGCACTTCCCCCTTGCTGTCGCACGCCAGCCAGCAGCCATCCGAGCGTCGTTCAAGCCATCGGAGCCTGTGTGCCGTTTGCTCGCTCGCGTGCTGCTCCACGCATTCCTGGCCATCCCTCGCCTCGCCCTTGTCTGATGAAGCCTGGCCTCCATCCGTTTGTGCCAGCCGCCGTATGTCGCCGTTCAGCCGTCCGTCGCCCTGCCGTTGCCCGCCTGGCCCCACTGCTCCATCGCCGTCCTTCCTTGCCGCTCTTGGCGGCTCAAGGAGCAAAGGCCGAACCCCAGCTGTGGGCTGAGGTCTTTTAGGCCCGTTTTTAGGCCCGTCTGGTCCTCGTTTCGCGTTGCCGCTAGGAGGTTTGTCGCCTGTCTCCGCGTCGCCGTCGCCGTGGACTCACCGGATCGCTACACTAGCGAGTTTACTTGCTAAACTCTGCTTAGGGAGTTAATGACATTTAAGGGGTGATTAGTTTAGGTTAAGCATGGTTTAGGTGGTTAGTTAGAATGAATTAACGATTTAATTATTCGTTTGTGCATGTTAGATGGTTAGAACGGATAGATTAGAGACTAGATAAGTTGTACTATTTATCTAGATAGGTTCGAAAATTTTCCCGACCCGTTCGGGCGGTTAATTAAGCATTTCTGACCTAAGTTTGCATTTTTGGTAATTAATTGTATTTATTTAATTATTTTTGGTATTTATTTATTTATTATTTTTCGAAAATTATACCAGAATAGCTGGTGATTGGAATTTCGTGTTGATTGCAATGTTGTGTTTAGTTTTTGCAATTGAATGTTATTTTGTGCAATTTGAGTGGTGATTGTAATTTTGGGTATTTATCCCAAAATTGAGTAATTTTGGTATTTAATCAGAAAATACCAGAGCATCGGTTGTTAAAGCAAAAAAAAATGTTTTTAGGCACTATATTAAATAGTGGGATTTTTGAAAAGAAATATATAGTATTTTGGCATCAGACTGACCGTGTACCCACACACGATTATTTTTATCGACTATATTTAACACGATAATATTAGGCCAAGTTCATTATTTTAATTGAGGAATTGATGTGCAGGGCACAAGGTCCTTGGCTGGGATTGATTTATCGTGTATCAGCTTGTGTGAGCATAATCGTCAGCTTATGAGAGCAGTATACTATATTAGCCTATGTGAGCTTGATATGTCAGCTTGTGAGAGCAGTATACTTTATCAGCTTGTGTGAGCAATGATCGTTTATCAGCTTGTTAGAGCAATTATCTATATCAGGTTGTGCGAGCTACTATCTATCTACATCAGCTTGTGTGAGCAGTGATGATATTGATTGATTGCTAGATGGTATCGATTGTATTGAATCGATTGGTTGAGATTATGAACTGTACTGACGTGCAGGAGGGAACTAGGGCAAGGTAAGTCTTCTGACTTGTGTGTATAGCTGCCTTTAGTCGTATTTCCTTCCTAGTCGGAATTTAGGGGGTGAATTTGCTTAGACATTGTCTCACCCCGTTGTAGGGCTTAACCTTTTTAGGTCCTTAGATGGTGGTTCCTTCGGAACGTTTTGGTCGGCTGATGAGTGTCACCAAGCGGAGTTTTGATTATCATGCCCCAGGGGGTCAATGGGTCTATGAACTCGTGGTGACCACCATCTGGGTCGATGAGGGCCTACCTCAGAGGGTACCTCATCGGTTCAGAGCTTGGTGTCGCTACTGTTTCAATGGATTCCGTGTGGGTCCCCTCCAGGGTTTTGAAATTCCCGCTGTGGTAGTCAATGCCACTCTAGGAGAGAGTGCAATTGACCCTCCTGATGGTGCTGTGGAGGACCCAGCACCCCCAGAGCCTATGGAGACCGAAGGATCGGCGAATGGGTCCGGCTAACTGGTCATAGGACAGCTTTGTTTTGAGGATCGATCTTTTTTAGACTCCTGTTTATAGACTAGTCTGTATATAAACCGGGGTTTTTATAAAAGTGTTTTGGTTGTGAATGTGTTTCCTGCTTTTCTATCCCGTGTTGGTTGTTGTTAGGGGTAATTGTTTCACTTCCGCATGTGCATTAAAATGAATGGGTCGGCGACGTGTCCTGGGACCTCGCAAAATTTATTGACCACTGAGGGATGGGCACACGTTCGAGGATCGGGGCGTGACACTTGCACTATTCACTCGCATCCGGATGAGTACATACGCATAGATTCATTCAATTTTAACCTAGAGTTAGGATTGGATTATTGAAAATCTATCTTTCTACACATAAAAGTGGATATTACCTGTGTGAGGGTGACCCACGTGCTTGGGCGAGCTTTATCTAATGATCTAATTTTTATGGTAATTTTAGCATATTTTCGTTAGTATATCTTGAATTGAGGATTATGATGAGTTCCCGAAAAAGTTAAACAATATAGAGTTACCTATTGTGATATATTAACCCTTTGACCCTATATCTGGGACTATAATATTTTTATTAAAATATTTTCCAAAATTGAAAAGCAAATATGACATATAATACCCCATATTTGATAGATGATATTAGAGAATCAATAAAGAAAAAAATATCCCTTGCTGCTGAAAATTTCCTAAAATAAACAATTGCAAGTATACTGCAAGTAAGTGAATTACAAAGCAATGAAAATAACTATTAGCTAATGAATAGATAAAGTTACCTACCTTTAAGAAAAAAAAAATTAAATGAGACATCCCAGGACGTGCCCATCTCTCTGTGGTCAATAAATTTTGCGACATCTCAGGACGTGTCACCAACCCATTCTTTTTAATGTGCATGTGGGAGCGAAACAATTACCCCTAACAACAGCCAGCACGGGATAGAAAAGCAGGAAACAAATTCACAGCCAAAACACTTTTATAAACACCCCAATTTATGTACAGACTAGTCTATGAAAAGGAGTCTACAAAAGATCGGTCCTCAAAACAAAGCTGTCCTATAACCAGCTAGCCGGACCCATTCGCCGATCCTTTGGTCTCCACAGGCTTCGGGGGTACCGGGTCCTCCACAGAACCATCAGGAGGGTCAGCTGCACTCTCTCTTAGAGTGGCATCGACTACCACGGCGGAAATTTCAAAACCTTGGAGGGGACCCACACAGAATCCATTGAAATCGTAGCAAAACCAAGCTCGAACCGATGAGGTACCCTCTGAGGTAGGCCCTCATTGACCCAGATGGTGGTCACCACGAGTTCATAGACCCCTTGACCCCGGGGCATGATAATCAAAACTCCGCTTAGTGACCCTCATCGGCCAACCAAAACGTTCCGGATAAACCGCCATCTAGGGACTCGAAAAGGTTGAGCTCACGATGTGGTGAGACAATGTCTCAGCAAGTTCACCCCCAAACTCTGACTAGGAAGGAAATACGACTAGAGGCAACTATACACACAAGTCAGAAGACTTGCCTCTCATCAGTTCCCTCCTACACATCAGTACAGTTCATAATCTCAATCAATCAATTCAGTCCAATCGATTCAAAACCATCGATACCATCTATCAATCAATCAATATCATCATTGCTCACACAAGCTAAAGTAGATAGATAGTAGCTCGCATAAGCTGATATAGATCGTTGCTCTCACAAGCTGATAAGCGATCATTGCTCACACAAGCTAATAAAGTATACTACTCTCACAAGCTGACAATTATGCTCACACAAGCTGACGATTATGCTCACACAAGCTGATACGATAAATCAATCCTGGCCAAGGACCTTGTGCCTTGCACACCAATTCCTCAATTAAAATAATGAACTTGGCCTAATATCATCGTGTTAAAAACATCAAACAAAAATAATCGTGTGTGGGTACGGTCGGTTTGATGCCAAAATACTATATCTTTTTTTCAAAAATCCCACTATTTAATATAGTGCCTAAAAAAATTTATGGTGTTAAAAACCGACGCCCTGGTATTTTCTGATTAAATATTGAAATTACTCAATTTTGGGATAAATACCCAAAATTATAATCACCACTCAATTTGCATAAAATAGTATTCAATTGCAGAAACTAAACACACCATTGCAATTAGCACGAAATTCCAGTCACCGACTATCCCGATATAATTTCCGGAAAATAATAAATAATTAAACAAATACCAAAAATAATTAAATAAATACAACTAATTACCAAAAATGCAAACTTAGGCTAGAAATGCTTAATTTACTGCTCGAATGGGCCGGGAAAATTTTTGAACCTATCTAGATAAATAGTACAACTTATATAGTCTCTAATCTATCAGTTCTAACCACCTAATATGCATAAACGAATAATTAAATCGCTAATCCATTTTAATTAACCACCTAAACCATGCTTAACCTAAACTAATAACCCCTTAAACGTCATTAACTCCATAAGCAGAGTTGTAAACTCATCGGTTTAGTGATCCGGTGAGTCCATGGTGACGGCGACGGCGACGGCGACGCGGAGATGAGCTACAAACCTCCTAGCGGCGATGCCAAATGAGGACTAGATGGGCAAAACGGGCCTAGAAGACCTCAACCCACAGCTGGGGTTTGGCCTCTGCTCCTTGGGCCGAGAGGCTACTTGAGCAGCCAAGAGGGGCAAGGAAGGACGGCGACGGAGCAGCGGGGCCAGGCGAGCGACGGCAGGGCGACAGACGGCAACGTATGGTGGCTGGCATGGACGGATGGAGGCCAGGCTTCATCGGACAGGGGCGAGGGACGGCTAGGAACGCGCAGAGCAGCGCGCGAGCGAGCGAACGGTGCACGGGCTTCGGTGGCTTGAACGGCGCTCAGACGGCTGTTGGCTAGCGTGCGACGGCAAGGGGGAAGTGCTACTCGGTTTCTCTGGTTTTTTTCGGAGCTTCAAAACATCTCTAATGGAGAAAGGTGGCCTGCTGAAGGAGAAGAAGCCAGCTGAAGGCTTGAAGGGACCTAATAGCCACAAATATCCTTATTTTGATTATTGCTTGGCCCCCCACCAGCTCTACCCTATCCACAGCCAAATTACAGCCCATAATCTTCCCTTAGAAGCTTCCTTGATGCCTCAAATGTTGCACACCAAGGGACCTACGAATTTTCTACCAATTTCCCACAAATCTACTTCAATTCCTCTTCAAATCTCTTCCAATTGGATTCAATTTGACGTCTATAATTCCCACAAAGGTGTCATCCTCAAATTCAACATTTTTCCTCATCAATTTGTCCAACTTGAATCCCAAAAAATGCGACAAAAAAACGGTCCTATGATTTTTCCGATCCAAAATACCCTTACTTTGAAAATTTCCCGAAAATCCCAATTTACCGAAAAATCTTTGAAGGATGAGTCGACGTTCCTAAAATGAATCGTGATATGATAGAACTTTCAACTTCTAAAATCGGGTTCAAATTCGCGGTTAATTTCAATCTGGCGCGATTTTAACGTGACCTAACTATCGCGTAGTTTTTAGGAATTTTCAGTGCAATTGGCCAGTGGTCGACTATTTTCGAGCCACATTGTGCATCTTCGACACATTGGCGACTCTCGGCTGTCGTGAAAATCTCGAGATTTCAAATACGGACACAGGGTACCAAAACGGCAGAAAAATCGGTCTAGTGCCGATCGACGAGAATTTTCAATTAGGTGGAATCACCCACGCTTAATCACATGGCTCAGTCGAGTAGACCTATCTCTGGTCTCTAATCGATTTTTAACTGTGTCGTAATGACCCTTGTAGACTAGCACGGTCGAGCAGTCGATTCCTAGTCGAATTCTCAAGTCTATTACGTTAAAATCTCTTAACGACTTCCGCTGATAGACTAATTATCTCGTGAGTGATCAGCTCAGAGAATAGAACTATAGGTATGTCGATGAAAAGCCCGATTCATTCAATTGAAAACAGAACTGGAAATTCATGATGTCACAACCTAGGAGTTAGGCTAATGAATTATTAAGCTTATACTTAACTCAATTTTTCTAAACTCATACAAATTCGTGACTTAGGATTTAATTCATTAACATGCAAATGGTTTTTCAATTAGGAGTCGCAACTAATCTATTTTTTGGTGGGTCAACAAAAACCCAAGTAAAGTAACAGGAGAATTACTTTACTTCTACGAACCAGAGATTAAATAAGTTCAGAGATTTGATTACATTGGATTTATCTAATACCCTTTTGATACATTTTCTCTTTTATTTTATTTTTTAAAAATATTTTGCAAGAAGCTTGCTTTAATTTTAAATTACTCCTAACATGTGAGGTGATCATATGGGTATGCATCCATTATTGAACTCTCATTAATCAAAGTAATAAATAAATTGCAATTGGTGCAAACACAAGCATTTGCAGCAAATATTGATTAGAAACACATATTTAACCTAAATATAATTTCTAATTGTCACAAAATCTTCCTGAAGTAAGGAATATATTAAAGATAGATGCTCATCTCTTTTCTTCGCTTTGATGTTCAAGTGGGGTCCGATGACACTTTTCCGGGTTGACTGGCTCTAGCTATCTTGGAGTCTACATATTGAAATGCCCATGGAATTCTGGAAAAGCAGGATGCATTGGACGATCTTATGTTTGCGTAGGAATTTGAATGTTAAACAGCAATTAAGTAATCACGACTTGCAATCACCCTTGCAATCATGCTTATTGGGGCAATATATAGTAGTCCATTCAGATTACTTAGGTTTCTTTTGCTTTTTGCGTTTCAATGTGAGGAAGAAGAAATCTAAATGGTATCTTTAATCGGGAGGTTTCTTGGTAGATGTTAAAGCTGTAGGGCCAGCAGTTTAAGGAGAAGTGAGCTGTGTACTGTCCAGAACCTTTATTTTCCGTTAAATATTATGAATCAAAAGGGTACATGTCTATCTTTTGCAACACGGCTGGTAGTAATATCTTAAATTACCCAACTAGTATGATGCATTTATTGGTACGTAGAACATGGTTATGAGGAGTGGAGGTTGACGACACCCGATTATTTAGGATGTCATCATGCCATTCAAGTTTGGCTACTGCAAATTATCCACTCTTTTTTGGTAGACTCTCTTTCCTCCTAGTAGATATGCACCTCTTTTTGAATAATTATGCGTTAATAAGGTATTATTAGTTGCTCCAGTCCTTTTCACTCCAAATTTCTAGCGCAAGATTATCTTTAATTCCCACCTCACATATGCACTAAATAGTCTCCCTCTCATTTGTGAGTCTACAAAACCAGGGCCAAGCATTGCCAATAGGTACGTGAGCTCCTCCTTGAGAATGACTGAATACTTCTTTCTATCCCTAATGTCAGATGTGGCACTTTCGTTCACTTCACATGTGGACTCAATAAAGGAACGCTTAAAAATGTATGCCTGAAACAAAACCAAAGAAAAAAAAAAGGCAAAATCTTCAGTGGGCCATAGATTTGTTTGTATTGACTAACTTTCAATCATTATTCTTTGTTTTTGGATTTAAGGGCAGTGATACGCCAAGCACGCAAAAGTGAAATTCATTTCTTGTGAAAATGGACAATTTAACTAGCAGAAGATTCCCATGAGCACATACCCTAAAATAAAATAGGCTTGCTATCAATTACAACAACAGTGGAAGTTCACGTGAATTATTGCTCAATAATCCAGACTTGTCCTCATTAGATGGGAAGAGTTTGAGGAAAACGCCTTAATTTGCGGGACCACACCGCACGGTAATCTTCACAAAGCCAGGACACTAGAGAATATTGCCTTTTGTTTGAGTTGAAGAAACTAATTTGAGACCATACCATTCAACATGAAGCTTGCAAAAAGTCGCAAATAAAGGAGATGATTACGTAGATCTTAAGAAAAGCATTGTGTACCAGTTAATTTCCCCATGAAACCCCCGAATCTAATGTAAGTATCGATCCTTTCTTGGTCAATTAGTTGGGCTTAGTATTTGATCTAGGAACAGCGCTAGTGCTCATTATATAAATGAGAACACTAAACGTGTTGGTTTTAATATTCTCGGCAATTGTATGTGTTTGCCTCTCTCTCTGTCATTGGCCCATTGCAAAAAATCAGCAAAGAATCCCTTCATCCTCTAAGTCGTTCCAAGTCGAAGCTGAAGGTATTGAAACATCTTCCTCCATTTTTTCTCCTCAGTGAATTTGCAGTCCCTACTGTCTTCTTCCCCGAGAGTATCCCCTTATTTTCAAGTTGTGCTGATTTGTCCCCTTGTATTGTGGTGTTATCAGGCCTGGTTTTGGCCTGCTTTCCTCTTCTTCGATCTCGCAGACAAGTCAGCGGCTAAGAAATCTCAGTTCCTCCTGCATCCTTAGAGTGAAGGCACTCCTGGTATGTGTCATTATATATCTACTTTTCGTGTTATATCGGTGCTTGTTTGGTAGTCTAGTGGATATTGATTGAACCCTAACAACATAAACCCCACCCCCCCCAACCCCCACCAAAAAAAAAAAAAGGAAGAAGAAACAAAATGGGTGAAATAAATGCAACATAAACTCATTTCCGAGGCGCCAATTTTTGTCTCCTTAAGCTTTATATATAACTCTAAAATGGTAATTGTATGACATCATATGTAACCGTCTTTTTGTGGGTACCGAAATTTGCGACTCGAAAACGCTAGGGTAAATTTGGAAAATTTGCTGCTCTCCGAGATTTAGACAATTCAGCCTATTTTAATTTATAGCAAAAATACTACTCCTCGATATCTTTATAAAGACACTTAGACCTAATACAACCCTATGAGTTTCTGCTTTAACATTTATAGATATCATAAACTAAAATTTGCTTAAATGAAACTATTATAAAACTTATAAAGATCAAAAAGTTAAAAATGTAATAGAAAGATGTCTTTTGTTGATTTAGGAAAATAATTGAAATGAAAATATATTATAAAATATGGAAAATAGTGTTACGGAGGAAACTTGTAAATAGTCCCGAATGACAGATTTGATTATGTTATGGAATGTTGTGGGACTAGATGTAACAAATTGAAAATCTTGAAACCACATTGAACGTTTAAGAATATTTCAAAGACCACATTGACGAATTTAAAAGCCAAAAGTGAGACTGCATAATGTGCCAAAATTTAGGGATTACTGATATGAATGTCTTCTTTTCAAAATTATCCTTACATATACTGTTTTATTAGTTCATTCTTTATATTCAAACCGGCCGGTGTAAGCGGTTGGATCTATTGAATTGGTGGAATCACATACCAACAGCCCTCACTCCGGTTATACTGTTTTCAAAACATTGCTTATAATTAGAGACCGGAACGGTTGACTAAAAGTCATCCGTTTTTTTTTTTCTTTGAAAGGTTGCTGTGTGTAAATCTTAATTAAGGCCCTCATCTTTGGTTCATGTATCTATACATAGTATTTCTTTAACGGACGACCTCTCTCTTAATCTATTTAAAATTTCATTTGTTTTATTCAAAGTAAAGTACGTGTTTATGTAGATTATACCAATGGGAAAATGGACACCGTTGCAAGTGTATATGTAGATTATACCTATGTGGAACTGGACATCATTGCTTCACACCTGCTTAGTTCTTTTACCTAGCAAGAGGACTCGCAATAAAAAGAAAGATGTTTCAAATGTATGAAAGGGGAGGGAGAGAGAGACCTACGCGAACGCATCTCAACCAAACTTCCTCGATAACAAAGAGAGTAAAATATAAAATGTACCATATTATATGTTATCTTGACTTGATGCTTGGATTTTATTATGCTTAGCTAATGGAATTGCATATGACTACGTTATCTAATAAAATAGGGTCCAATTTGTCGAGGCTCCATCTACCTCAGAACCTCACATGATAAGTGATGATGGAACAATCCTTGAAAATTTAAATATGATTAAATGTAACTTTTTGACGTTCTATTCCACTATATGAATTGGGGAAAAAGGATATAGGGTGTTAAAATAACATATCTAGTAATGACCAAGGCTTTTGTGGTGGCTTGTTTGAGCTTCTTCTTCACAAACGAGTAACAATACTAAAAGAAAAAGGATAGAAGAGCGAGAGTATGACCATCCTACAAAATTTTATTGATAAAATCTACTTTTTAAAACTTTTACATTCCGTTAAATCTCGTGAATCAAAAAGGTACATGTCCATTTTTCTAACATGACCGATAATAAGATCTTGGACTGGGCAATTAATACGATGCATTTATCAAGACATAAAACATATTTATGAGAATGGAGGTTGATAACCCCGATTATCTAGGATGTGATCATGCCATCCAATATTGGCCAGTGCACAAGATCCATTCATTTGGGTTGACTCTATTTCCTCCTAATAAACATGCACCTCTTATTGATAATTTAAGAGCTAACAAGGTATTTTTAATCACTTTGACCCTTTTCACTCCAAGTATCGAGTGTGAGATTTTCTTCTTGTCCCGCCTGACATGTGGACTAGATATTCCCTCTCTCACGCGACCACTGCCAATGGAAATATGGTGTCCCGCTTTGAGGATCATTGAATACTTCTTTGTATCTCAAATGCCCGTTGTTGCACTTTTTTTCACCTCACATGCCCTCAATAAATGAACCAATATGTATTTACTAAGGCCAAAAAAGGAAAGGCAAAATCTTTAGTGGACCATAGATTGATTTGTAGTGTTGACATTCAAGCGGATTTTCTTTTTAAGATTTAAGGGAAGTGATCACACCAAGCACTCAAATGATTTAAGCAAATCGTTTCTTGGGAGAAGGACTAAAGTAACTACTTGAAGCTTCACATGAGTCCATACAACCAAATTAAATAGTGTAGTTATCAATTATAACAACAGTTGAAGTTCCTAAGGGGTGATATTTGTCCCTCTTCATCATTCCATTTCCTTCTAATACTATACAATATTTCTCAACCAATCAATTCCTTTACAACAAGTGATGGGGAAAATTGTCCAAAAAGTCCTAAACCTATTGCACATTTGCCAATTCAATCATAAACCTTTCAATTTTGTCAATTCAATCCTAAACATTCACTTCTTGCCAATTGAGTCCATTCAACAAATTTTGGCTAGAATTCGCTAACGTTGATGTCGACAAGTACCACGTAGGACAATCGGCGCTGCACATGGACAATTTTTAATAATATTTTAATATTTTTTGAATTTTTATTATATTTTCTATTTTTATTCTTTTATTCTTTCTTTTCTTTTTGCTTTCTTCTTCACAATTAGGCCGGCTAGCCTCGACGAGGCTTGCCCTTGCCCAAGCGAGACCCAATGAAGTTCGGCCTCACCTAGGCCAGGGCGGCCTTGTTGAGTGAAGGCAATGTCGAGCAAGGCCGCCATAGCATGGGTGAGGGCCGGCCTCACTAGACTTGGTGAGGGGAGCCCTCGCCCTTGCCCAGCCAGATTTGGCGAGGGCCAACCTAGCCTAGCCTGGGCAAGGCCGACCCTCGCTAGGCCTCACCGGGCTGGGACTCGCGTGGCCGGCCACCAACAAAAGGAAGAAAAAAGGGGAAAAGAAAGAAAAGAAAAATCAGAAAAAAAAAAAAAAATGTATAATTTTTTTGAAAAAATATTAAAATATTATTAAGAATTGTCAATGTCAAAGCCAATTGTGCCGTGTGACACCACCGGCATCCACGTCAGCAAATTCTGACCAAATTGGCCAGATGGACTCAATTGGTAAGAAGTAAAAATATTTATAAATGAATTGGCAAAATTGAAAGGTTTAAGACTAAATTGATAAAAGTGCAATAGATTTATGAATTTTTGGAAAATTTTCCCGCAAGTGGTGTGTTGATAAAGCTGATTTTTTGTTGCCCTGTATTGTTTGTCTTTGTCCAATGGTCATTTGCAATTATTTATCTGGGCAAACTGAACAAAACCATTTGATGAATTCCATCCTCATAATTTCCTCCTAGTATTATTCGTTTCTCAACTAATCAATTTCTTAATTGCAAGTCATTCGTTAATGAAAACGGAGTATGAGTATCTATGTTGAGAGAGAGAGAGAGAGAGAGAGAGAGAGAGAGTGATTGAGACTGAACATTGTAAAAATTACCTCGCACTGATGAATGGAATAGTTAAATTAAAGAATCAACAGTCTAGGCAAATTAGTATTTATGGACCGAACTTACAAACTTAAAAGTATTACGAAATTTAATCCATCATAGTTTAAAAAAATAGGGGAGAAGCAACGCTGACTGTGATAAACAAAAAGTATGGTTAATTGACCGTTAATTGATTTTCACTCACAAAAGAATATTTTTGTCAATTAATAATAGACATAAAATGTGAAGAGAAAAGATGAGAGAGAAAAAAAGCATGGGTTAGTGATTGACCTTTTTTGTTAATCATAAAACGAGATTTTGATCAATTAATAATAAAAGGTGTGTATTAAGCTAAAGAAAAGATGGAAATAGCATCATCTTTATTTTTGTTTAATATGAAGTCTAGTATTTAAAAACTTTTAATCGATACAATATCGTCGTGAATTTCCGACATTAAAAGGTAGCCTTTTGAAAAATTCTCTTTCAATTTTTTGGTGACATGGCATCTGTCGTGCGCTAAGAATTGTTCGTAATCCCTCACATAAAAAAATGTTAAGTGGTCATGAATCTCCACGTCAGCCACTTGTCCATCTCTCCAAAACGCTTGCCGACGGGATCTTCTTCAAGGGCCAGCTCCTCCCCCTCCAATTCCTCCTCCCTAGAGGTGGCAAAATGGATCTTAGACCCATGTATGGCCCATTTAAATCATAAATGGGTCATATATGGGTAACTTATTTTTTTGAAGAAACTAATTAAATGGGTTTAATAATTAAAGACTTAAGATATGTGGATCTTAAATGGGTTGGATTTAGAACCCATTTTCAACCAAAACCTCACAATCTCTCTCTTCCCTCTTTAACTTTACAATTTTTTTCTTTTATAAAAATCGAAATTATAATTATTTTTTATTTTTATTTTCTTTTTTCTTTTTTCTTTCTTCTTCCTCCTTCGGTTGGTCGGCACAATGATGGCCGGCGGCCGGCTAAGCGAGCCTCAAGCTCGCTGGATCTCGTGTGAGGCGAAGGCCTCATCGACGTCCGATGAGGCTCGAGCCTCGTTGATCCGGCGAAACTCGAACTCGCCGGCGGTGGGCGAGGGCGAGCTCGAGCCTCGCCGATCCGGGCGAGCCTCGAGCTCGCCAATCGGGCGAGGGCAAGCTCGAGCTCGTCGGATTTGGTGAGGCGGAGGCCTCGCCGATCTAGCGAGCCTTGAGCTTGCCGGCGTTAATGAGTCGAGCGAGCTCGAGGCTTACCTATGGCCGGTTGCCGGCTATCATTGTGGCCGGCGGCTGGCCAAAGGAGAAGAAGAACAAAAAGGAAAAAAAGAAAATAGAAAAAGAAAAAGAAAATTAAAAATTATATTCTTAAAAAATAAAAATAAAAATAATTAAAAATTTAATTTTTAAAAAATAAAAAATAATTTAAATTCGATTTTTTTAAATAATTTTAAAAAAATTATAAAAATTGTCCATTAAATTTGTGTTGCATAAAAATATTTTAGCAATACCATTATATATAAAATCTTTCTTAGATTTAGTTAAATGGGTCGGGTATAGGTTATAGGTCGGGTCGGGTATGGGTCAAAAATTTTGCACTGCAATAAATGGGTCTTAAAAGGATTAAATGAGTCGATTTGGGTCGGTCCATTTATGACCCGACCCAAATTTGACCCGACCCACCCGTTTAACAGGTCTACTCTCCCCCCCCCGCCCCCGCGGCCGCCTCCCCATGGTCCATACCTTTCTCGCCTCCTCCTCCACCTCCGACTCTGCCGCCATCTCCTCCTGCGAATCCTCCGGCAGCTCCACCACCTCCTCCAACTAGATCTGTCCAAACGATCCCAAAGACAGCCAAGGACGAGTGTCAGCTTTGCTAGTGAGCGGCTCGTCTAGATCTGGAGAGCAGCCCGTCGCTGGGCTCGGCTGCCGGTTAGTGGGGCCAAGACAGGTGGCGAAGGTCTCCGACTTCATCTTCGGCGGTCCTCAAGACCCGCAACAACCTCCCAACCCTGTTAAAACACAATCGTTCTTGGCCGTTAATAGAGAGTGTCAAACACGCGGCGAGATTGAGGAGCACCCAATTTTTTCCATTCAAATCCAGATGGTGGATGGTATAAATTTTGTACCAGCTGTCATATGTTGTTTTGTTCACCATTTTTTAAAAAGTACCAACTTGCTTTCCCACAAAATCCTGAAAATGAAGGAAATGTTTTACGCTTTAAAATATCGAGAAAAAGTTCTAAATAATTCAAACTGTCAATACTTTAAAAGAAATCGACACCTTGAGAGCGTG
This sequence comes from Eucalyptus tenuipes, assembly GCA_014182365.1. Taxonomy (NCBI): domain Eukaryota; kingdom Viridiplantae; phylum Streptophyta; class Magnoliopsida; order Myrtales; family Myrtaceae; genus Eucalyptus; species Eucalyptus tenuipes. The sequence continues at coordinate 19,587,589 of CM024538.1, read as the reverse complement.
GGATTGTAATGGAAACCGCAAAATTTGTCGGAGCCCTCGAAGAAGCATCCCCATTTTCAAAAAAAAAAAAATTGAAAAGGAAAAAAAAGAATAAAACATTAATAAAAAACTCGGAAAAATAAAAAACCATTAAAAAATTACCATGCTAGTGTTGGCCAGATGGCCAATGCCAGCCAGCATCCACGTCAGAGCCGACCAATTAAAATTGGTCGGATTGATAGAATTAGCACAATCACAAAATGTTTAAAATTGAATTGGCAAAAAAAAAAAGGACTGAATTGGCACAATTGTAATAGGTTTAGGACTTTTTTGGTAACCTTCGTAACAATTAAGATAAATAAAAAAGCTAAATTAAAAAATTAACAATCTAAGCAAAGAAGTATTTTGTTGACCAAAATTACAAACTTAATAATTTCACAAATTTAATCCATCCAAAATTACAAAAGTATGTTTACACATGTAGAATGTTATTTAGGTCAATCAATAATAAAAAGTGTGCCCCAAGCCAAAAGGTAGTGGAAATAGGCCCACCCTATTTCTTTCATTTACAAGAAAGTAATAGTATTTGAACTTTTACTTGGTGCAATATTGTCTTTTAATTTAGAATTTCTCACGTCTAAATGTAGCCGCTTTAAAGAAATTATCTTTTAATTTTATGGGAAGACGGCATCTGCCATCCTCTAAGAATTATTTGTAACCTCTCACATATTCAAAATTAAGTACTTATTGGTATGAACATCAAAACAAGCCATCTATCAAATGTTGTTTGTTCACTGTCTTTTGAAAAGTACTTATTGGTTTTTTGCAAAATCATGAAAATGAAAGAAATATTTTAAGCTTTAAAGTATTGGAAATAGGTTCTATAAATAATTCTAACTGTCAACGTTCAAAAGAATCAACAATTGTTGAACTAGTATGTATGTAAATTTCTCTTCCCTATGCCTTGGATTAAAATTTGAACACACTTGGAACTTTCTCTCAAGACGAGTTTTTATAATTGAATCGGCTTCTAGGCCTTTATTGCACGGGGTAGACAATTAACGTGTTGCCTGTCCACGCAAGATCATCTGCCATTTGTAACCACGTAGACCGGTAACATGTGACTTGGGTGCACCGAGTGCGGCGAGGCAAGGAGCGACCATTTTTTTTTTTTTTGGCCATTAACTGTTCGTTTTTTTTGCATGCATTGTGCTGACGTCTTTTCTTTCTTTCATTGATTCTTTGTTTTCCTTCAGTCAATCTGATTATATCAGGGTTGTGGAAGGCCTTAAGAATATTTTAAATTGTTCTTGCTGATATTCCTCCTTGTCTCTCCGTTTATTTACATTGCTCTTGCTTCCGCACACTCAAGTCTCTCTCTCTCTCTCTCTCTCTCTGTTTCACTGTTCTCATCGTTCTATCACTTTGCTCTGCTTTTCTTTTTATACACAGAGTGATTATTTCGGTACTATGTTCAGCTTCCTTGGCGTCCACTTGTTTAAGAAAACAACTAAAGGAGGCAACAACAAGGGGAACGAAAGAGGGGGAAAAGAAATTTCTAGAAATTGAAGAAGAAATCATGGTTGAGGCATGTGCACCGAATCTTGTGTCGAAACTTGGTGAGTACCTGATTCCTCTCATTGGACGTCAATTTGGGTACGTGTTCCGCTACAAGACCTACATCGAAGGTCTCGAAACTGAAGTCAAGCTGCTGGAGGCTAGAAGGGACAGGGTGGAAGGCTCCGTCAACAAAGCCAGGAATGACGGAAAACCTATATACCCTGATGTTGAGGTTTGGTTGGGGAGTGTGGTGGAGAAGGTTGAGGAAGCACAACAACTGTTAGACCGTGGCAATAATGCAAAGAGCACTTGCTTTTGTGAGTGGATTCCCAACCCCATGGTGTGTTATCCGATTGGCAAGAAGGTGAAGGAGATGACTAAAGTCATTCAGGGACTACATAAGACAAGCACAGACAGCACCTTCCAGAAGGTCTACCATGAGAATACTCCGATAGGCATTGTCGCTGCTACCACTTCCACTGCTAGATCTGTCTACAATAATGAAGATGTCCTAAAGTCGAGGGCTTCAATCGCAGAGGATGTAATTAGGGCTATAGCTAATGACAATATAAATGTGGTTGGGGTGTATGGACCAGGTGGGGTTGGCAAGTCCAAGCTTTTGGAGAACATTGAAAAGCGAGTTAAGGAAGAAAAGTTGTTCGATGTGGTTGCCATGGCAAATGTATCACGCAATCCCGATCTAAGAAGAATACAGGGAGAAATTGCTTATGCCCTAGGTCTGAAGCTAACGAATGATGAACCTACTCGTGGAAGAGCAGACCGTTTGTGTAAAAGGTTAGAGAGTGATTCTAAGAAAAATATTCTCATAATTTTAGATAATTTATGGGAGAAGTTAGATTTGAAGGAAGTTGGAATCCCTTGTGGAGAAGATAACAGAGTAACAGGTTGCAAACTATTACTAACATCTAGATATCGGCAGGTTTTGCTCATTGACATGTGCTCTGACCAAGAATTTCGACTTAAAGAGTTAAAGTATAGAGAAGCACGAAAACTTTTTGAAAGGAAAGTGGGGCACAGAGTTAACGATCCGGAGATTAAACCCTTGGTAGATGGAGTGGTCAAGAATAGTGGAGGCTTGCCACTTCTGATTGTTCCATTGGCAAAAAGGTTGAAGCACGGAGATTTGGCTGAATGGAGGAAGGCTTTGACCCATATAGAAGGGTCGGATGTAAAATCAATTGTGGAACTAAATTACAATGACTTAAAAGAAGAGAGGATCAGATCATTGTTCTTGGTTTGTGCTCTAGACTCTGGGACAAGTTCATTGAGGGATACCCTTGTCTACTGCATGGGTTTGGATTTATTTAAGAATTTCAGCACGACCATTGAAAATGCTAGAGATGCGTTGATTGTTGATTTACGTACCCTGCAGGACTCTTCTTTGTTACTAGATAGTGATGACATGGAAGTGTTCCGAATGCATGACAAATTTGTAGACGTGGCCATCACTATTTCTTCCACGGATTGGTATGCCTTGGTCGGGAAGAAGGATTATGGGTTTAAAAAATGGTCAAAGGATGAACTCAAAAAATGCACCGCAATATCCTTCATGTTTGTTGGCATTGATGAGATTCCGGAAAATTTAGACTGCCCAAACTTGAGGATTCTTCTTTTATGCGAACACAACCCATCTCTCAGGATTCCCAATTCATTTTTCGAATCAATGGAGAAGCTCCAAGTCTTGGACATTACTGGCTTATCTTTGACCTCTCTACCTTCGTCGATTGAGTTCCTTGAAAACCTCAAGTCGCTATGTCTTGATGGCTGCCATCTGCAGGATGTGACTGTTCTTGGAAAGCTGAAAGGATTGCAGTTCCTAAGTTTCTTAGAGTCTACAATCACTCGGCTGCCCAAAGAAATAGGTGGACTAACAGAATTGAGATTTTTGGACTTGACAAGTTGCTCTGAGCTCAAAGTTATCGAACCTGGCGTGCTTGAAAGCTTGGTTAATTTAGAAGAACTGTATATGGAAGATAGTTTTGATCAGTGGGAGGCCGAGGATGAAGCACCCCAAAGCAATGCTAGCCTGGCTGAGTTGAAGAGCATGAAGAATTTGAGTACTTTGTCCATTGCCATTCCTCATTCCGCCAATCTCTCAAGATACCTGCCATTTGAGAAACTGAACAAGTATAAAATCCATATTGGGGAAGTTTGGGATTGGTTAGGCAAACACAAAGAATCCAGAACTTTAAAGCTAAAGCTAGATTCAAGCATTATTCTTCTTGAAGAGTGGGTGCAGAAATGTTTGCAGAGAACACAAGATCTCTACTTGCATGGATTGCAAGATGACAACGATAGCATTCACGATTTGTGCATCGAAGGATTTCGGGAATTAAAGCGTCTTCACGTACAAAATAGCCCCTCATTTCAGTATGTTGTATGCTCCACGGAGAATGACCATTGCACTACATTTACTAAATTGGAATCTTTGTTTCTCAAGAATTTGAACTTGAAGAAGATTTGTCACGGTTCCCTTGCCCAAGAATCCTTCAGCAAATTAAAGATTGTCAAAGTGGATAACTGTGGTGAAATCAAGCACTTGTTTCCTTTCTCCATGAAGAGAATAATATTGCAGCTCGAAGAGATTGATATAAGCAGGTGCTGCTTGATGCAGCAAATTCTTGCAAATGCTGAGACAAATGAAGTTGGAGATGAAATAGATGATGATACTAAAGTGAGGCCATGCAATTTGTGTAGGTTGACATTACGAAAGTTGCCAAAGATGATGAGCTTCTATGAAACTGCGGACCATTTAGTCGATTTCTTCGATGGGCAACAGGTATATAATTTGTTTTTTGAGATTAAGTGCATGGATATGTGAGAGGATGATAGGATGTAGAAAAATTGGATAAATAATTCATTTATGAGATTTTTCTTTTCAAAATAATTACGACAAACAATAATTTAATTTTGCAAAATGGAATTGCTATGTGATATTTGAATACATTAAAACATTTAGACATCGGTTAATTACATCTCACTTTGTGTTATGTTACCAACATAGTTAAAAAGCACCGTATGATGCATAGATTTTTTGAATAATTTCAAAGTTTATCATTGCTTAATGGTAAAATTGAATATGAATACACAAACATTTATGGATATATTCATAAATTGAAGAAGGTATATAGGACCTATATAATTTTTATGACCTTATTTGATAATGAATGGACATACGTAGAATTCTATTAGAACCGATTGATTAAAGTGAAAGAAAGAACTGAAAATAAAATAAAATCAATAGGTGAATTTAACTACCTTGACTATGTGTCATACAACATCCGAATTAATAGTTATTAATTTCCAATTTTATTCGTAAGTACATCAGCATTAGAGTTGTTGGGACTATTAAGTTGCTTTTTTCTTCCCTCAATGATTGACATTGTAAAGAGTTGTGGTTGGTAAATGGACCTTTGTGGAATTGTGGTTCGACAAAAAGTTCCATTATACTCTTATTTGTTAAATGACGGAACTATTATGTGATTACAGATGAAAAATTAAATATAATATTCGATAGTCCACATTGCTTTTGTAACCTTGGCACATGAATGAGATGTTAGGGGAATAATTAATTTTTTTTTGTTCTAATTTTTGTAAGCTATTGAACGTTTTATTGTGATCAAATCTACCACTAATCTTTGTTCGAACAACTTTTCTAATATTATTGGTAGAATTTATGTGCGCTGCCCATGTTTAAAAATTTCTTTTTGTAATAAAATATTACTTGAGAATATTAATTAGAAACACATCTAACATTCATTTGTGCACTATCGTTTTGATTTAGCAATTGCTTTAATTGTTCTGTCAATATAAATAAAATAAAAATGGAAACCCTTTTTCAGATTATTTTTATCATGTGCCCCAAACCGCAAAGCATGATGCTCGACTAAAATTATTTATCAAATTAAGTAACCCTTTTTCTTGGCAACATGACTAACTTTCCACATAAATTAATCTTTTCATGACAAGAAAGGGTGTATCTTAGGTTCTTATCTAGGTAGAATTAAGCCCATTGCTGAAATTGACTTTGAATTCCATATGGTGCTGTTGCGACCAGCTCATGGATGTTATGGCCAACCATGGATCTTAAATTGATGAACCCCTTTTTGACTTTGGTATGATTAGTCGTCTATTGTGCATTACAAATATACGATAATCTGAGCCCATATTATGCACGGGGACAACAAATTTTTCTGACTACTTTATAAATTTATAATTACCTTTTACTTTCAGTCTTTTGATAAGGCTTTTTCTTTGGGGGGGGAGGATACTTTGAAGAAAAATTCCAGGCTCAAATTACACCTTTTAATCAATTATAGGTATAGTTTTTATCGGTTTGTCAATTACAAGCCCTTTAAATAATGTTCACTTTTATGTTCAATGTTATTCTATGACTTTCTTTAACTTAATATGTTGTTTGTTCATGACCATTTTTTAACGACTAACAAGAATTAATTGAGTATATGCCATTAATTTGTAAAATTTAGAAAGCACAAAATGTGAGCCTAAATTCAATAACCTTAATAACTTAGGGATTATAACTTCCCCCTCGCCATATATATAATAGAGCCCCAACAGACATTAAGGTAAATGATAAGTCAAGTGTAAAAGTTGATAAAATTTAAAGAAGAAAAAGGTAAAATTCAAAAGTCACTACTCAACCTTTTTTTCCGTCATCTTCAAATCTATTATGTTGAGATTATTTCCTTTATTAATTTTTCATAGACAGCGAGTGTTCATAGCTTTTACTTATAAGCATTGTGAGATTATGTGGTGTTTTCCACTCCTTGCAGTTAAAGAAAAATCAATGCATATGCCTTCCTAACATGTTTCTACTTACTTTTTAAGGTTTCATTGCCCTCGTTGGAGTCCTTGACACTATATGAACTTCCCAAATTGAAAGAGATATGGAATTCTCAATTTCCTTCAAATGTGAGCAACCTAAAATTTTTGAAGGTAAAGGATTGTTCGTTCCTCTTGAGCATCTTCCCATCAAATTTGATGACAAAGCTACAGAATTTGGAAGCCATAACCATTGAAAGATGTCATTTAATACGAGAAGTATTTGACCTCGAAGGACTGACAACCATTGGGGATGTTGAGATTCTATCGCGATTGACAACATTAACCTTGAGTGACTTATCAAGGTTGGGACACATATGGAACAAGAATCCAAGAAGAGCATTGTGTTTCCGAAACTTGAGGGTACTGAAGGTGCAAAACTGTGAGAACTTGAGGTTTATTTTTTCTTCTTCCATGGCTAAAGCACTCCAACAAATAAAAGAGATAAAAATAGTGAGATGTAAACTGTTGGAGGAAATTATACATGTGCAAGAAGAAGAATCAAAGGAAGATGACTGTATTCACTATCCAACCTTAACAAGATTGACAATATCTGGATGCCCCAAAATGATGACATTCTTTTCATTCGAAGGAAAGCAACAGTCGATAACAGCTGATGTGGGTTTACAAAAACCGTTTGGTCGTGTCAACTCTAACTTGTCCTTGCCTGCCTTCTTCAATGAAAAGGTAAGTAAGCATCTATAGTATATTTTTTATTCAGCATTCTTCTAGATCTGGTAAGTGAAGCAATTTCTTATGAACTGGATCATTATTCTGTACCAAAAGTTTATTAATTCGCGGTGCAAGAACTAACTCATAATGTTGTTCATTCCCAAAGATGCCGCGAAATTATCGGCATAAGAAATTCCATGCCAAAAATTTCAGTTATTCAACATATACGAGGTTTTCATGCAGGTTCTTTTTCCAAGCTTGGAGGAATTGAAGCTTTCGTCCATGTGCGAATTAAAGAGGATATGGCACAACCAATTCAACGGACAGTCCTTCTGCAAACTCACATCCCTCACTCTTGAACTTTGTGAAAATCTATCCCATGTTTTTCCATCAAATTCAATCAATTGGTTGCAGAGCCTGTATGAAATTAAGGTGGTCAGGTGTCCCTCCTTGGAGGCATTATTTGAACCGGTAAGTCTCAAGGCCGAGAGAAGGCAAAAGCCATCGGTCCTCTCTGCATTAAAAAAATTGGAGTTGCTGAATCTACCAAGGCTGAGAGACATTTTGAAGAGTGAATGCAAAGTAACCTTGGCATTTCCTAGTTTGAAGGAAGTGAACGTGAGGCATTGTCATAGTTTGTCATATCTCTTCTCAAGTGCCACGGCCAAAACTCTTCATGAACTTGTAGTGCTTGATGTTTCCTGTTGCAATAATCTGCGAGGCATAATTGTGATGGAAGAAGGAAAAGGGAAAACCGTAGAGACATTCAAGTTCCCTCGTTTAACCAAACTCAAGCTTGATGACCTTAAGAGTTTGGTTTGCTTTAGTTCAGAGAATTATGCTGGTGATGGGTTACATCCTCTATTTGATGAGAAGGTATCCCGATTTATCGGATTTGTTAATTTTCTTTGTTTTTAATGCTTTGACCCTAAGCTATTTTGCATATCTTTCGTTTATCTCTGTACATTTGTAGCTTGCATTTCCAAAGTTAGAAGAGCTACATGTTGAGGGAGTTCAACAAAAAGAAATATGGAACGATAAAATGCATGTGGAATCCTTTAGTCATCTAAAAGTCCTCAAGGTGAAGCAATGTCACAACCTAATGAATGTGATTTCGTCATCCATGTGGAAGAGGCTGCATCACTGTATGGAGTTTTTGACAGTTGAGAAATGCCAACGTCTGAGAAACCTTTTTACAATGTCCATGGCAAAAAGTCTAGGAGAACTCCAATATCTGGGTCTTGGTGGTTGCGGAGAGATAGAGTACATTGTCGCCAAAGAAGAGGAGGAACCTGAAGAAGCAGCCGACCAAATTGTAATTCCTCAACTTGTCAGTCTATATCTTCACAACATGCCAAAACTTAGAAGTTTCTGCCAAGGGAAGCATATTTCAGAGTGGCCCTCCTTGAAAGAGTTCACTATTGATGATTGTAAAGCTGTGAAGGTGATTCTCGGAGATGTCAGTTGTGGAAAATTGGAGGGTAGCGTTCCAACTCATCAACCGCTTTTACTTGTCGAAAAGGTTTGCACTCATTCTTCTTTAATGGCATATCTAATTTGTTGTCCTAATGGTTTGAGCTATGACAATGTAAGGGTCTGCAGGTCACTTATGATAACTTATCATTTTCTTTTACAAACCTTTGACCTCAAATAAGAAACATCTCAAAACCTTTATATTTTTTTCTTTCCTTTTCTAGTCTTAGACTACATTGTAGCTGAAGTACAAAAATATTAACGAGAGGCCAAGCATCAATTAACAACTTTTAATTAATCTAGAGTCTAGACAACACTAAAGATGTCAGCTCAACTTTAAATATTGTTTAACGCAAGATCAAGGGTTTATGACACTACAAGTTCTAACACTTGTCTTGGTTTGGCACTGACGTTCTAAAATTTGCACAGTTGATGCATTTCAAGACTTGTTAAATCTGTCCCTTTGTTTTTATAGAGAAATTTTGCATTTTTATCATATTTTCAGTCCCGCATGTCCTTTTACCCGGTGATGGAGCTTCCTCAAGCACAAAGGGAGCTATTTCACTATTGGCACATCGAAAAATTGAAAAAACAAATTAAAAAAAAAAGAGAAAAAATTAGAAAAAATAATCAGCACTAAGATGAAACTGGAAATAAGAAAGTTCCTAGGAGAGATCGCCAGTCAACGGGGGAAGGGCTGCATAGGGAGCGCCACTACTGCAGCCCTTCCTACCGACAAGGGCTTACAAACCATTGTAGGGCCTGACGCAAGGGCTAGCCTTCACCGTGAGCAAGCAATGGCCTGTCACCACCCTTGCCAATTTGGTGAGGGCAAGTGTGCTCACACATGTGGTGGCGAGGAGCCAAGTTTGGCAATTGCTGGTGACCTAGCGAGGAAGCCGAGCGACCTAGCCAATACTCAGGGGACGGTTACGGCCCTCACCATTGCAAAAGCCCTGAGAACCCCCCTCTCCTGCCTTGTTTTCTTATATGTACTTTTAAAATTTTCATCACCTTTTGTGGCACCACCACATCAGCACCACATTTTTTACCATTAGAAAAAGGAAAATTCGAGGAAAAATGCCATATATACTTTCCGTCCTCCTAAAACTAATTTGAGCAATGGAAAGACTCAAATGCTAAACCGTAACAAGTTTTACTAATAAAGGAAAAAAAATTAGTTCTTAAACATGCCAAACCAAAATAAGTTTTAGGAGTCATTTTGTCACTATTCCTGAAGTCAATTGTAAATATTGTGATGGGAAAATCATTCCACAGGTCCTAAAACGTATTTATGAAATGCAATCAAGTCATAAATTTTTCAGTTGGTGCAATGAACTCTTAAACCTTTATCAAAAAGTGCAATCGAGTCTCGAACCTTTCAGTTGGTGTAATTAAGTCATAAATTAATACAAACAAATGCAATTTGAGGTTGCCACATAGGCAATCTAAGTTATTGTGTAGTAAAAGAACTTGATTACACTTTTTCAAAAATATTTAAAACTTAAGTAAACCAATTGAAAGGTCTAGAACTTGCCTACATTTCAAATATAAGATTAATACTTCCAATGCGCCTTTATTTCTTGATTATGACTAAAACTGCAAGTAGTTGACATAATATTTTTCAATTTCGGGTGAAACCTAGTCAGCTTAATGAAATGCTAATCAAAGGAGCTTTAGTGTAAAATTGGAATCATGGACTTAGCAAATTTGCATTCGTAGCTCCACACAAGCCAATATTTTCTTTGCTACATGCAATATATTTAAATAACTCAATTGCACCGACATGAAATTTATAATTCAATGTGCTATCATTCACTATCACAAAAAATTGAGAGAGAGAGAGAGAGAGAAATTAGGAGAGGAAGAAGAAACACCAAATAGACAAACTCATTAGTCAATGAATTCATCATCAAAACTGAAGAAAATTAGTATATTGGCCGCTATCATAGGTAATTAAAACAAGATTTCCTTACCGAAAGAAAAACAAGAGTTCAAACTAAGCAAGCATAAATAAGACAAATAAACAGCAAGGTGGTTGAAGAATCATGTCATATATCAATCTCCACAAAAGGAAGATTTGGATATGCACCTAGGAAGTATAAGGCTATACTAAGTATTTTAGTACAAATTTTAGCATCACGAATTTCCAATTCTATGAATGATCAATAGGAGAAATTGCGCTCTAGATTTTACTAAATTTCAGAAGGTGTTTCTATAAATTCATCGTTAGTAGAATTTTACTCCACTCACCTCACTATTCCCACAAGCAAAGTCCTTATTTAACTCTTGAAGACATTGAGAGCACTTATCCATGCTGTTTTGCTCAATAGTGAACTGATTTTGGACTGCTTTCTTGTCTTCCTTACAGTTTTTGATTGAATCTATTCAATTCTCACTAAAATTGTTGAAATTTTCTCTCAGACCACTAAAATTTGTTTAACCTCTTCAAGATTATTAAGGATTTATGATAACCACAATCACAGCAATAGTCGGATTACTCCTGACTGTCAACATTATTAGAATAGCACGATAATCATAAGAATAATAATTGCCATAGCAATTGACATAATAACCTTGGTAAGCCCTACTCTTTTCAAATTTCGTTATATCAGAGTTAATATATATTGCAACATTATTCAGAGAGAAAATTTACCAAACATAGAGTGGCTACAAATCAGCAAGCACGGTGGCTGAAGTTTTAATAGGCATGAATGCCATATATATTCATGAGCATATTAGATCAGAAATGCAAGTGAAGCGTCTAAAATAAGTACCATAGAGTTGGCCCTTGGTCTAGAATAGTTACACGGCGATAATACATATTTAAAGCGAAGTTATGATACCCCTTAATGTTGAAAAGATCTAGCTCAATGACCAATTGGTGAAGAACATATCTATTTTCGAAACCAACTAGTGTGGAACGAACTCATGAAGAAAGTTAGGTTTAGATTCATTGAAAGTGGAGGAAAATAAGATAATAAGAAAAAGACGGAGAAACTAAAGAGAGATAAAAGAGATAGAAATGCCAATTCAGGTGGGGAAAGAGATACGTCAAATAGGCAAACTTAGTTATCAAATGATTCAAATCAATCCATCATTATAACTAATGAAAAATATTTAATCAGTTTATATTTATAGGCAACTTTAATAATAGTGATTCAACTATTAGTAGAAATAAATCAAGATTAATATCCTCAGTCTTGATAATTTCGAATAACAAACTTATAAAGAAACAAATCAGCTAGTGATCACAGAATCCTGTACAACATTAAATAAACAGTACATACCTATATTCACCATCTTTTGATCTAATTGTTGGATTCTTTTCTTCAGTATTTGATGTGTTTTCTTTGAGTCTATACTTTGTCGGAGAACTTTTGAAGTGCAAGAACCATGAAGCATTGGTTTGTGCAAATTGGTTTTTGTTTTGTTGTTTGCACTTCAAAGAAATGGGACAGCAAATTGGCTATTGTGTTTTCAGTGTTGTAATGAGCTAAATCTAAGATAAGCCATATTTGAATTTCAGGGGAGACAGGATAATGCACGAAATGAATATAGTTGTCTAACTAAGAAGGCTATGGTTATGCTATTGCTTAAACATAATGCTTGATATATATTAGAAAAATTTATACTTTCTACTTTAAACTATATGATAGGAGAATCAATTTTAGTAGGTGGCATTTTCTAAAAAGAAATAATAACGTACATCTAGTCTTCTTTTCTTTCTATTCTTTGATAATGTCCATCTTGTGATTTTCTTTGTTCTTGAAATTAAAGTATTCTCTTTTTTGAGGGAATAGAGAATTGGCTCTAATTAATTAAATTGAAAAATAACAGGTTGAGTTTCCTAGTATGGAGTCAATGAAGATCTTGCACATGGATAACATGGAGAAGATATGGTTTGATGATCTTGATTCAAATGCCTTTGGCAAACTCAAGACGCTAGTAGTGGAGTATTGTGAGAAACTTTTATCCATATTTTCATCATATAATATGCTCACAAGATTTCGAAACCTAGAAAAGATAACTGTGACCGATTGTGGATCCTTAGAAGTAATATTTCAAGTCCAAGAGTCTGAATTTAGTGAAGCTTGTTCTACAAATACTTTTCAATTGAGAGAATTAGTTTTGACTCGGCTCTCAAAAATGAAACGCTTGTGGAGTGGACTTCCTCAAGGAGGTCTTACCTTTGGACGCTTACAATGCATGGAGGTTGTCGATTGTGAGAGTCTTAAAAGTTTATTTCCAAGCTCAGTGGCAAAAAGTATGACACAGCTCCAAAAACTTTTGGTATGGGATTGTGGGGTGGAGGAAATTATCGCAGAGGAAGACGGAGTAGGGATGAGTGCAGGTGATCTCTTCTTTCCGCAATTAACCAAACTAAGATTACTTGACTTGCCGAAACTGAGGAGCTTCCACCAGAATAGTCATACTTCAGCATGGCCACTCTTTAAGCAATTGGAAGTAAGACATTGCGACAAGATAAGGTCATTCTCATTTGCTTGTGAATTCCAAAGCTGCCAAGGTACAACCACCAGCAAAAACCAGCCTACACTCTTTTCTTTTGAAAAGGTACCGTCCATGAGTCTAGTTCTCTGCCATTATCTTCATTGGTTTATATGCGCTTTGTTATTTTTCTACAAGAAATCAAAATTGTCACACTTCTTGTTTATTAATGCTCACCATAACACACTTGTGAATTGTTTAGAAATTTGAAGATTGACTGCTGTTAACTATTTCTAGCTCATACTTTTGGTATATAATCTAGTGATCCCAGCTTTTACTTTGAAAAAAAATATTATTGAATTAACTTGCATAGATAGTGATGCTTCTAATGAGCTGCTTTTGCCTTATGGTTAGGATTTACCTATTTACTTTAATTTGACTTACTCGTTTGCCAAAAGTGAAAAAGGTTTAGTATTATGTTCATTTGGAACAAAGTTCCATACTCGAATATTGTGAACCTGGTTGATAATTGTCCAGTACAGCAGATAATTTGCTAATATGGGTTTTGAAAAGCACAAACCTTCTTTATTCTTTTTTCAAAACTACCAACTACTTTAATAATATACCAATATTTATTCTTGGGGCTTACCAACGTACCTGAAATTCCATACTCGAATATTGTGAACCTGGTTGATAACTGTCCAGTACAGCAGATAATTTGCTAATATGGGTTTTGAAAAGCACAAACCTTCTTTATTCTTTTTTCAAAACTACCAACTACTTTAATAATGTACCAATATTTATTCTTGGGGCTTACCAACGTACCTGAAATTACTAACTTTATTTGAATATACTGAACTTAATGTGATTGGTGTATTAACATTTGTCACGTTAAGATACAAACTGATTTTAGTTCATTGCCAACGTTTTTATCTTGTTAGGTTTTGAAAAGTATCAACATTTCCAAAATCATGAACTACTTTAATAATCAACCAATATTTATTCCTGTGACATTATAACACCTTTCTTTTGGGTCAACAATGCCTTTCGAATCACTATCTTTAATTTAAAATTACAAAAGTTAATTTAATTGTGTTACCAACATTCATTAAATTAAGATTCCAATTGATTTTAGTCACTTGCTAACTTTTTATCTTGTGGATCTTGAAAAGTACTAATATTTCTTTGTACTTTCACGATCACCAACTATTTTAATAATCTACCAACGTTTATTCCGATGGGTCACCAACGCTTTTGAAGTTACTAACATTTAATCGAAATTACCATACTTAATTTGAGTGATATATCAATGATATACCAACACGGAATTAGGTTCTCTTTTTTTAACGTACATAATGCTAAAAACATCCATTTATTGGTTCAGTTTGAACGCGTTCTTTTCGACGTCATAAAGCAGTGAACCCATGCACTACTTATGACATATGGTGAAATAGATATGAGAACAACTACTTAGAAAAGAGTGCTACATATTAATATGTCATCTTACTATTGAAATACATATATTTAATATATAAATAACATAGATTTGTTTCGAGATTTTTCTACGAACTTTTTGAAATTCATGTGTGTTTACTTTGCCTTTTGGATTTAATTAGTTGACAATCGAAATAGCTGAATATCATCAACTTATAACTTTATTTCATCCAAATTCACGAAACATGGTTTGATTGAATTGGGCATATCACTAAAAAAAAACTTCCCACTTATATAACCCTTCTATAATGGTCATCAATTCTTGCTTGTCTTGCTCCAGATTTTTTTTTTTTTAAAAGGGATAAAACCGGCCAAAAGCCTACAGGTTCTTTTTCCTCTTTTCCCTAATAAATGGAAGGACAATTTAGTCATTGGACCGTGGTTGTGCCCTGTTTTACTTTTGGTGGATGGTGGCCTAATTAAACGAATTCCCACAGGTCATTCCTCACCTGGAGATATTGGAATTGACGAGGGAGGATGTTGCGATGCTGCCGCAGCATTACATCTTTGGCAATCTCAGAAGGCTAATTTTGGGATGCTACCACAATGAAAATGTGGCTTTCCCCTCAGACTTCCTTCTCCAGGGATTCTCCAATCTAGAAGAGCTTAGTGTGCACTGTAGTTCCTTCGAGGAGATATTTCCAGAAGATGCTCTTGGACATGGGGTAGCGACTCCCTGTGGAGAATTAACAGACGTAGAAAAACCTCTCAAGTCACTTGAAAATCTAAAGCAACTTGGGCTGATGAACCTGCGTAACCTGAGGGGAGTCTGGAAAGACGGCTCCTTGATGGCTGAAATCCTCAAACAGATTGAATATCTGACCATTTGGCAGTGCCCGAGTTTATCGATCGTATTTCCATCTCGGGCCTCATTCCAGAGATTGACGCAATTAGACGTAGAGGAGTGCGCTAGTTTAGGTCATATGGGGACTTGCTCGGCAATGATAGGTTTGGTGCACCTTACTTGGCTAACCCTAAGAGATTGTGGTGCAATGGAAGATGTGGTAACAGATGATAGAGATGGAGTTGAGGAGATCCCTTTCCCCGAGCTGGAAGAGCTAATACTTGATTGTTTACCAAGCCTTGAGAGCTTCTCCCCAACGAATTGCGCTTTCAGGTTCCCATTACTGAAGCGTGTTGTCATCACGCAGTGCCCCAAGATGGATATATTCTGCAAGGGTGCCTTGAGGACACCAAACCTAGATAAAGTACTCCTCTCTGAAGAGGATGATGAAGGACATTGGGAGGGCGACCTTAATACCACCGTCCAAACCTTATCGACTTGGAACGATCCACACCGAATTCAGTGAGGCAAGTGAATCTGTTTGCTTAATCGTGTCTGCTTGAACTTGGTGACAAAAGGAAGAAACTTGTGTTCTTCTTCAAGTTCTATATTGGTTCATATGAAGTCGGTCTTTCTTAGAAAAAAAGTATGTTTGGTTGTGTTCTAACGGAATCGTTACATATTTTGAACATTGGGGGGCTTTTGTGCACTTTGTCACCAATGCATTCTAGCTGTCAGATGAATTGCTTGGCATAATGTTTGTCGATGTAGCTTTGAAGATTGCGAGGTTTTGTTATATGGGGCCGTGTGCTTGCTCACTTCTCTAGTTAATTTTAGGAGTGTCTTAACCCTACGATCAAAGTGGCTGCTTTGATTTGCTAGAAAACGTCTCCTGTAGTAAGATGTTAAAGCAATCCTTTTGCAACTTGTGCTCTAATAATGTTCTAGTGTATGGTGTTGATGCCTCTCGACATGGAGCCTTTGTGCTGACGTGTTGTATTAGTGAGTAAGTGCTTTACTGAATATCTCATTCTTTTTCTAGTTTGGGATGTCCTCTCTCTCTCATTTCCTTGATAATGGTACTAGTGTAGCATAATGTTTGAGCAAATAACCAATCGAATGAGGGGGGTGCTCTATATCGAATTGTATAGGGATTTTGAATGGGTGTTGGCTTTTGGGCAGCCTCATTTAGCATCAAGAAGTCTCTTTGGAGTTTGGATGATGACAACAGAGGCCATACACTGACCAAAGGGGGAAGAAGTTCAAGAATCCAAATAAGCACGTGTCTTTCGGGTAGCGCACCATAGCCTACATGGAGCCGTTCACGCTAGATGTTTTCATCTCCAAGCACTTTGTCTCGGCTTCACTCACTCACAGGGTTGCATGCAAGCAGGTTGCTATTGCGTGTACCAATTCTGAGGACGTCAGAGCGCACTCAAGTCTCAATCGGACATACCGGCATGCTTGGCTGTAGGCCAGATTTTGGTAGACTAGGCAAGGGAAGCTGATGTGTACACTGCTTCCTATACTCCAGGAAAGAGGGACTTGTTTGAAGGAAAAATCATAGCAGTAGTTCAGTCTCTAATCGACAGTGGTATTGATATTTAAGTTTAGCTCGACTGATTTTCCCTCCTTGAGCATGATCTTGATTTTGTGCACAACTCCTAGTAGGAATATGCTGACATCTTTAATATTGTTTTGAGAATACGCAGGATGTAGTATTCGCTCATTTGCTAATTTAATATAGATAATAGTGATTGTTTGTTTGGCGGAAGCAGAATCCGTTTTTGTTTTGGCTTTGTCAAAACATTTAGCTTCTGGATTCTTGGATGAGCATTGTGATGGCTATCATAGCTTTGTATATCTTTCTCTAATTTTACATAGCGTCGATATTGACTCCTGCTTTTGAAACATTATGTATGTCCATGCCACAATGATTAGTTTTATCCAATCTTCTTAGCGGACACTTAATTATAAAGTTAGGTCCACAGCTCCTGATAGTCCGAAGTACTATCATCACGTGGATGGGCAAGTAATATCCTACTTTAAACTATTATACTTAAGTTAGTTTAGTTGTCCACTATTGAGTTGTTTTACCTGAGTTCATAACATAGAGATAGATAGATATTACTTTGCCTGCCTTAGTGACTTGATGATAAAAAATCAATTAACTCGATACTACCTGATTTGGTCATTGTATTCTTGTGGAAAATATATGACACTAAATATAAAGTGTTGCTTAATCCTTCTAAGTTTGACTATCTTGGACAAGAAGAGTAGGCCTCATTGAAAAGTGAATTTATGTGATCCGCTGCTTTTTCAATGTTAAGGGTGCGTTTGGGAACTGCTTTTGGGAAAAACCTTTAAGAAAATGCAAAGGCCTTTGGTCTAAAGGCCTTTGGTGAAATGCAAAAACTATTTGGTAAACTATAATTGAAAAGCGCCTTGAGAAACAACTTTGGGAAAATGCTGTTTGGTAAACATATATTTGGGAAATCCTTTAGCGCGATTAATTTAAGTTTTTATTTTTTATTTTTTAAAATTGAAAACAAAAATAATGATTCTTTTTATATATTTTTGCACTAAGATGTATATATAAAAGAGATATATTAACAAATTCAATGATTTTTTTTTTTGATATTTTTGCACTGAGATGTATATATAAAAGAGATATATTAACAAAAAGAAAGAGTAATTTCATTATAATAAACATGATTACATATGCATCAAAGAAAGAAATAGGTTTTCATTGAAAATTACAAACATCCTCCTCAAGTGTTTACTAAACTCATTGCTATTTGATCACGTAAACGCGCCATGTCAGAAAATAAATTGTCATTTGAAGTACCGGCCCCCTCATTTGTATTATGAAGGTCAACTAAATATCCATAATTGGGATCCAAATCTGCTCTTGCAAAATGCCTATCATTGGCGGCGTTTCGTCGTATGTAATTATGCAAAGTCATTGCTGCTATAACAATTTTTACTTGCTTTTCAAATGGGAAATTTGGCATATGCTTTAGGATCTTCCACTTCTTCTTCAACACACCAAAAGCTTGCTTGATTTCCGATCGCAGCGAGGAATGAGCACGATTGAATGCCTCTTAATAGCCTGTAGGGATGGGACCTTGTTGAAATTCTGGCAAATGATATCTAACTTCTTTGTATGGTCCCAAATAACCCGTCGAATTTGGATATCCAGCATCTACTAAATAATATTTACCTGCATAAATATAATATAAATTTGATCAACATATACCATATTTATACATATTAATGTACAAACCATTAATTAACAAACCTGGAGGAGGATGAGGAAATTGCATATCATGTCTCCCTAAAGCTTCATAGAAAATACGAGTATCATGGGCTTGGCCCTCCCAACAAGCCCAAACATAAGTGAATTTCATATTAAAATTACACACCGTTAAGACATTTTGAGTCGGTATGCCTTTTCGACCAATAAAACGAATATGATCTTTTACAAGTATCACCGCTAGGATATGAGTGCCATCAATAGCTCCAATACAATCCTAAAACAAAAACGCAAATATTATTATATAATCAAAATTTGCATTTAGTTCTTTCTTTCTATTGAATAATCAAAACATACCTTAAAATATGGATAAAATCTTCGATTATTTTTTATCTTCTCCGGAACATCCCTAAATTGCCGATCAGCTGGTTGGATTAAATCTTTTCACATTTCACATGCTTTGTCTAATACTAAGCTAAAGTACATGCTTATGGTTTCCCCAGAGCGTTGAAAACGCTATCGTGTTAACCTGTTACCTATACATTGTCCTAAAATATGAAGAAATATTCCAAGCATTTCTCTAACATCAATATTCCTAGTTCCTTCAAGACCATAGCGTGTTATTAAATCATGCATTAAATTATTAAATACAATCTTATCCATCCTAAACATTTGATAACACCTTATCGGATTAGCATCTTCGCCCATCAACTCTTCTAACCACGCATATCCAGTATATGATGATGTCCTACAAGGTTTTTTGTGACTGTATATTGCTTGATAAGCGATTGTGGCTTGAGTAATTTCCATAAGTTGATTAAATTCCTCATCCTCTTTCTCATGGATTTCTCTTTCAGGAGAATCGTCCATATCTGTTTAAAGTAACCAAACAATAAGAAAAGTGATGAATAATCATCCATCAATGGAACAATTATTTTCCATAATATATATGCAAATTCCACCAAATCGAAATAACATAAACTGAAAACACACGTCTCACATTAAAACATAATCAGAAGAAGAGTTCACAAGTAGTGCAAATTAGCAACCGAAAATAAATCTCTCATTACAATATAGATTAATATGAAATAGCTCAAAGAAGTAACTAGCATCCTAGTGGCGACTATCATGCTCTTCCAACTTATACTTCAGCCACTCAACTTTTTCTTCATCTTCATCCAAGTTCATAAAAATCTACCTATTGAGAGAGTGCAAAAAAGAACAACTTTCTGTCTTGCTTAATCTCAGGTATGGCTTTCAATGTTTGCACAATTTCTTTGTAAGGATCAAACTCCCTTGCAACCGATGTTGCATTGCTCCTACTCTCAACAGCTGAACAAAGTTTGTCGATTTGTGTTGCTAACTTATCAGGTCCGGTCAATTTTTTTCCTCTCTTTCCTCGAGCTTGCTTCGTTGAACTTCCTACCGTCCTTTTATTGCTCTTACTTTGACTTGGTTGGGCATTTGTTTCACCTACATCACCCTCTAAAGTATCATCAGTAGATCCTGCACAATCACCAATATCAGCTTGTGTGGTCTCAACATTCTCATTATTGTATAAACCTTGTGCAGGATTTCAGGTAACACTTCCAGTAGCAACTGTACCCTGGAACATTTGATCCAACAAAGCTTCAACATCCGGATGTATGCCTTTCGTTCGAAAGGCTCTAAGCTTAGGATTTGCCTGGTATAATAAAATATTTTTAGGAGTTATATTATAAAAGATGAACTTATAAAACAAAAAGTAACAAAAGATTAGATAAACACCTGAATTTTTCTCTCCCATCATTCGTCACTCGCGTCAATGGTTTTCTTCCTTGGATCCCATCCTAGTCCTCTTTCCTTTTAAACCAATTGCTTCAATTTTTTCCATTCTTCCTTTAAATTATCCCACTTACTCTTCATTTTATTTTTATCATACTTTTTCCCCTCAGCTCCTCAAACTTATTAATTATATCCGTCCATCCATCCCTTTTGTTGCTCGCGGGACGATTGCCTTTTTCAATTTGTTCAATGCATATTCGACAAAAAGTTTCTATATCTTCAGGGCTCCAATATGCTTTTTCCTTTGATGAACTGGCCATCTTTCAATAAAATGAATACAAACATATTTGAAAAATGAAAAGAGATGATGTTAATTATGAACACAAAGCAAGGGACACTTCAAATAAATTAAAATGCAATTCATATGAACCCATGAAAGAGCACACCAAGCTGGATATGTAAGTGGGGAAAAAGAACAAAAACATAAGAAATAGAAGTGAAAGAGCTTGGGTTTGAAGTGGGACAATCGACACCTTTTGAGCGAAGAGGGAGGGGAGCACTTCGATGAAAGAATATGAACAATGAGTATATATCCTGCTGTGGAAAGTGAAACACACAAAAACAATCAGAATGAAACGTGTTCCTAACTCAGTAGCTGAAACAGTTAAGCATGGCAAGGAGTATATCTCCATCGATAGCCAACCTATTCACTGGGAAAGTAATTCGATTCAACGAAAAAGACATTGTAAAGTTACATCATCTGGGCCTGTGATCAAGTTTATTGGTGTCGCTCTAGATGTCTACTGGGTTGGGCATTGGGAATGTCTGTCAACGTCAATCATGTTCACCCATTTCACTAAAATAAACCTGGCCCATACTAAAACCTCTTTTCTTTCAAAATTGTTCCTAGCCCAGCTTAGAAAATACCTAAAATAAATCAAACCTAGCTCAACTTCAACACTCAAGCCTACTTATGCTTAATTGTAGGAAAAGGCATTCCACGTTAATAAATAGACGACTATAGAAAAACAGATAGGATATTTAACTTCCAGCAAGAACATCCCTGACAGAGTGGACTAATGCTTAATTGTTCCAATAAGGTGATAAGACCAAGGCATGATATGTAAAACTCAAACCAGTAGAAGGGTCACATAATTTTGGTCTAATCTTACACTTCGTTTGCACATGTAGCTTGAAGATGGTACATTCAACAATTTCATGGGGATCTAAGGATTTCGCCTAATAAGAGTCACATCACAACTGAATTGCTTTAAGTGAAAAGGTTTCAGTGCATATGGATAACATGATAATATGCTCTGACAATGCAGACAACAATGAGAATGTGCTAGAAACGGTATTTGACCCAGAACTATCTACTCATCCTGATTCGCACATTTTGAACATTGGAAACGAGCAGTACTAGCGAAGAAAAAATGTCCCTCATTTCGAATAACTATGCATAGCCAGGCTTATTATAATAGACCAAATAATTCCGCCGTCAAGTAAGGAGCTCGTAAAGAACAACAAGAGCCCCTTGAATAATCTCGACGGGGGTGAACCAGAACTGAATAAGGAGATAGAAGGCCTTGAAAACATTTTTAGCTTTCGAGATTGTCAAGAAGCCAAACGACTCATGACAATACTATCAAAGTGAGTGCAGAGCCGACTACTGGCCTTGAAAACAGTTTTTTTAAACAAAAACGAGGCAGAACAAATTAAGCAAGTGATTGTCATATTTGAGGCCAGTAAAACATCATACAGATTATTTTCTTAAACAAAAGCATCACCAGCGATTATCAAATTAAGCAAGTGATTGTCATAGGAATCTAAAGTGTTCCATATACAACTTGCTCATGGGTTCAAAACTGTGAACGAAAAGAATAAAATCAGGAATAGATCAGACACCAAACCTGGTATTTTAAAAATCCTTCAAGTACATCCAACAGCAAAGGACCCTATCTCCATTTCGGTTAATATCATATCCATTCTTGCTGCTAAACTCCTTCAACTCAGCTTTCCAAGAATCCTTTTGCTGCAAGGGTAATTCATAAAAACTCAATTGAATTCAGCAGTCCTCTAGGAGAACAGAACATAGAAAGGTACTTGCAATATGTGACATCCAGATTTTTGGGTTCTGATTTCGATTAGATAAATTGGACGTTTCATCGACGTGGCTATAGTGTTGTTCTCTAAGTTGGCCACTCACGAGATAACTAGACTAGCTGGGTAAGCTATTAAGGACTTTAGGGCAATTAGACTTGAGAATTCGACCAGGAATCGACTTCTCGACCGTGCTCATCTTTAGAGATCATTTCGGCACAGTATAAAATCGATTTGAAATCAGAGATAGGTCGGTTCGACTGAGATGAATGACCGATCGTGGGTGACTCCACTAAATTGGAAAATTCTCGTCGAGCGGCACTAGACTGATTTTCTTATTGTTTTGGTACCATGTGTCCGTATTTGAATCCTCGAGATTTTCACGACAACCGAGAGTCGTCAATGTGTCAAGTGGGTTCATTGTGGCTCGAAGAAAATCGACCACAGGTCATTTGTCCAAAAAAGTTCTAAAAACTACCCGGTAGCCTAGGTCACACTCAAAACGTGTCTGAGTGAAATTAACCGCCAATCTAAGTCCGATTTCAGAAATTGAAGAGTCTGTCATGTCACAACTCAAAAAGGGGATGTCACGCCCCGACCATCGGTCTCGTGACCATCCTTCAACTTTGGTCGATTTTAAAATGCGATATCCCGGGACTACATATCGCCGACCCTTTCATTTTTTTATAGCACATGCGGAAGCAGTTATAAAAATCCCCATACAATAAAGCAATGGGATATACAAGTAGGACTAGAAAATTTAACCTTAAAACCAACACCCTTATTTACAAATACAAGTCATGCTAAAAAGGTTGGTTTCTACTCAAATAGATTCTACAGCCAAAATCATCAGATAGGATTGACGACTCAATTCTCATCAGGGTCCTACTCTGGATCATCCTCGTAGTTCTCCTCCAAATACTCCTCTTCGAGTTCTTTCTCCTCAGTTTCTTCATCAGGGTCCTGAAATGTTGTCCCCAAACCGGGATGAGACTATGTCTCAGCAAGTTCTACCCCCTAAGACCCGATTAGTAAACTAATACACCTTAGGGTTGCCTATGCACAACATGAGTCAGAGGGCTTACCTTGGCCTCAGATTCCACCTGCATATTAGCACATATCAAATAGGGATCCAAGCAATCACATCACTGATCGAAGCATCGATCAAATCGACCTAGTCGATTACACACCAACAAGACCACTCACGGTCATTTCAATTCAATCAATCAATTCACAACATCAGATCAAAACAATGATCAATCGACCTAGTCGATTACATGTCATTCAAATCATTGCCCACGGTGGAATATCTAGAAGTCAGGCCACGTGCATTCTCCAGGACGACATACCAAGTCTCCGAGCCACGTGCCTCAAACCTTGGGCCCATGTGCATTCTCTAAGGCGACCTCTTCGCCAAAGTGGTACATCAAGTCATCGCGCCACATGCCCTTTTAGATGCCATTCTCGAACACTGGACCCATGTGCATTCTCTAAGGTACTCGTTCACCAAAGTGACGCATCAGATCACCGAGCCACGTGTCCTTTTAGATGCCATTCCGGAACGTCGGGCCCACGTGCCTTCTCTTAGGCGCCAAGTCAGCCAAAGTGATGCATCAAATCACCGAGCCCACGTGCCCATTTTACGATGCCATACTCTGTCATCGAGCCACGTGCATTCTCCGGGAGGATATACCGAGTCTCCGAGCCACGTGCATTCTCTAAGGCGGCCTTTTCGCCAAGATGACATATTCAACCACCGAACTCACGTGCATTCCCAGGTGATATCCCAATTCACCGAGCGCACGTATCTTCTCTTAAGTGATTTCCAACTTACTTTTGATACCGACAACCAATACTCGACAGTTCTCAATCAAAGAATTAAAATCACATCACTTAGGAATATACCGAAAAATTCACAATTAATTTAATTCAGCACAATTCAAAGCTCAAATAAATAAACGGACTGCACCACGACAATCAGCATGAAATTCCGGTCACCGTGAATTTCCAGAAAAATAAATAAATAATTAATTAATTTCGAAATTTAAATAAATAAATATTAAAAATCCAATTTAGGCCCGAGGTGCCTAATTGGAACCCGAAACGGGTCGGGAAAACCCCGAGATGCATTCAATAAATATTAGAAACTCTCCACTTGCTAATGACTAAGTCTAACCACCCAACATACATCATTAAGTCACTAATTTAATTGTTCTAAACTAATCTAACCACCTAATTGCACTTAATTAAATCTAATCAACCCTTAGGCATCATTAGCAAACTAAGAAAGCATTAGCGAGTAAAACTCACTTGGCAAAGCGAAGATCGAAAACTGCGACGGCGGCCGAAATCGGGCTTTCGACAACACCGGCGGGCTTGGACCGGGCCTTGAGCTTGGGCCCAACAAATCTCAGCCCAACTGAGATTTGTTCTTGCTTTTGGGCTAGACCCAAGTTGGGTCGGGCCTGCTGAAGATGGGCTTCAAAAACTGGGCTTGAAGACTGCAATTCGGGCCGAAAACTGCTGGCTTTGCTGGGCTTCGGAGCTGAATTTCCTGGGCCTGACTTGCGGCCCAAATGAGCTGAACGTGTGGCTGCCCAATTGAGGAATCACGGAGCTGCTGGGCTTCGACACTTCAATGGGCCAGAGGAATCGTGGCTTCGCCGGGCTGATGGGCGCGGAAGGCACGAGCGAGGAAGACGCGGCGAAGAATGGAGCTGCTTCGGTCGTGGCAGCGAGCGGCTGGGTTTCGATCTTCGTAAATGGAAGTCAACAAAGGACTTCAGCCGCGGCAACCGAAGACACGAGGGCAGCTTCGTCGGTGGTCTTCACGCCGGTTTATTGACCGAGTTAGAGGCGGCGCGGCCAAGTGGCAGCAAGGCGCGGCCACTCGATCAAATTAGGAGTCTCGGTGACTCTTTGTTGACCGAAGTAGATGGAGCGGTTGGCAGGTGGCAGCGTGGAGTTGTGCGCGGACGGAGAGACCGTGAGCTTTGAAGACACGCACGAGAGAAGACAGAGTTGCTGGCGGTGTCGTTGATCGAGCGTGGGACGTCCGGATTGAAGATCCTGTAAGCTGGCCCCTCGGTGGATCGCGGCTTCAAGGGTCAACAAACTTGATGAAGCTGACCAAGGTTGCGGTAGTGGGAGTCTTCGTGGCAACAAGGTGCAGGAAAGCTGGAGCTGCAGCAAGCTGTGGAGACTTCACTCGGTGGTCTTCAATGCTCGGGTCTTCTTCAGCTGCAGGCGTCGCACGAAATGAAGCGAAGAGGAGAGAGATTGGATGGGGCTGCTTTGCGCGGATAAGAGAAGAGAAGACGTCCGAAGGAGGGGGTAGTGTACGTAGGTGGAGAAGCCAGCTAAGAGGAGGGGTGAAAGTCCACAATCCTTAGCCATTACATTGAATGATTGGTCCCACCAATCTTCAATCTTATCTTCTATGTTTCCCAATTTCTTTCTTGATTAATCTTCACCAAATTATCCAATTTGAAGCTCCAAATTTCTGCCCTTTTTCTAATTTCGAAATTTGCCCAACTAAATTAAATGTTCTTACTCAATTTCCCAAATTGAGGTCCAATTTGAAATCAGAAAAAGCCCAAACAACTTCCATTCACCGATTCGCTTACACCAGATGTCAAAAGTCTCTTCAAAATGGCCAATCCGAATTTCCGTTCATTTTCCGAATCGTCAGACAACGATTTTCCGTAAAAATCCCGAACTCACCGGAATTTCCTCAAAACGTGAGTCGACGTTCCTAAAATTTATTGTGACATGACAGACTCTTCAATTTCTGAAATCGGACTTAGATTGACGGTTAATTTCACTCAGACACGTTTTGAGTGTGACCTAGGCTACCGGGTAGTTTTTAGAACTTTTTTGGACAAATGACCCGTGGTCGATTTTCTTCGAGCCACAATGAACCCACTCGACACATTGGCGACTCTCGGTTGTCGTGAAAATCTCGAGGATTCAAATACGGACACAGGGTACCAAAACAATAAGAAAATCAGTCTAGTGCCGCTCAACGAGAATTTTCCAATTTAGTGGAGTCACCCACGATCGGTCATTCATCTCAGTCGAACCGACCTATCTCTGATTTTAAATCGATTTTATACTGTGCCGAAATGATCTCTAAAGATGAGCACGGTCGAGAAGTCGATTCCTGGTCGAATTCTCAAGTCTAATTGCCCTAAAGTCCTTAATAGCTTACCCAGCTAGTCTAGTTATCTCGTGAGTGGCCAACTCAGAGAACAACACTATAGCCACGTCGATGAAACGTCCAATTTGTCTAATCGAAATCAGAACCCAAAAATCTGGATGTCACACAATAAGGACAGAAGAAAACTGCAGCTGGAATTACTTGATTACCAAATTACACTCAGGCAAATAAACTTTTAATGTGTGGTTTAGTTGCGCCCAGTCCAAGTATTCAGAAATCAATGCTGTTAACAGCCTCCCTGCATAATAAATTGAGGACAGTTGAATAAGGTCACCACATTAACAAGCACATGCCGCTTACATTGAACAAACCTGGGGGGCAAAAAAAGATATCTGCAGAGTCTATATCAATATCCATCAGCCAATAGCTGGGGGATTATCAGAAAATGAAAGTATATCGCTATGGTCCATACCGAAGGACCAGAAAATAACCTGAAGGAGAAGCATGAAGTTGTCTTGCTCGTTCATTGCAGCTACCTAGCAAAGCAGGAGGTAAACCTTCTTTCTCCACAACTTGATCCTCCTCTTCAATTGCTTCAAATACACTAGCCCGCAGTTCTGCCTAGCATTCAAATAAATAGTCAGAGAACACCTAAAGCACATTCAATAGCCTAAAATGCGCCAATCCTGAGTTCAACTTAGCAAGCAAAATAGAACAGTGAAAGAAATAACAGTAGCACTGAGAAGCATATATAGAATGTAAATGGCATGAAAGAAGATGAAGATCCACAAGTTGAAAAGAAGATTGATGCTCATGGACAATCCATGTATCCACATTCTGCTCAGTTACTTGAATTCCTGAATTACTATAGAAAAACCCATAATTCATTTAAAAACATTTCAACTAAAAGTTGTGCTCTAAATAGTAACTTGTTCAACAGCCCAAGAAATGCATTTGCCATGTCATTGCACTCATTTATCTTTTCAAACTTAACAGCCACCCTCCACAGAAAATTCACTTCAGCTCATAAGATGCGATCCTTTCCTTTTTGCCCATTCCAAAGCAGGGGCAGCAGATCTTGCGATGGAGCGACTAAATAATAGCAATAAACAAGACAAGAAGCCAGCAGCTTACAACGAACCAAAAATTGTGATGACGTAACTGAGTAATTAATTAAACTCTCCAGGGCCGAATAAAAGGGGGGAAAAAAAGGACTTTAGTCAACTGCCATCCAGTTCCTGATGTTTCCTACGCGACTTCCGCCACAATTTGCACGGACGGGACCAAATTTCCGGTGCTAAAATCACAAGCATCCGTCTCTCTCTTCATCCGGAAGCACGAGATACATTTGCAACAGGAGGGGCAACATCCAATACGACGAAATCATAGCGAACCAATCGAATCTGTACTTCTCCGATGCCAGTGCACGAATTGATCAAAACCCAAAAAACGAAACCCTCAGGGAAAGATCCGGTCAAAACTCAAACTAGCGCAGCTCATCAGCTCCCGTCCCACCAAAAACAGCTCGTTCACACATCAAATTGCGCACAGATCTAACCACGAGCACCGGACACGCACACAACACTTCGAAGAAAGAAGAAAGACAATGGGTAATCCTTCAACTGCAACATGAAGAAATCGAAGGAATGACCCAAAACGCAAAACGATCGAGGACCTGACGGCCCCGTCCAATCGAGCGAGGAACCGAGTGCTTCTCGATCGAAAGGCAGAGGGGGAAGCGACGAAGAAACAGAGCGAGAATCACGAAAGGAGAAAGATGCCTACCGTTCTCCCGGACTCGCTGCGGCGATGGAGGAGGAGTAGGATGGCGGCGGCGAAATGGAGCGCTCAAAGAAATCTCTCCGCCACGCTCTCTCGCACTCGGAATAACACGAGAGAAGCGAAACCCAAGCGGCGACGAAAATCTAGGTTTTCAAAAGGGTCAAAGTTGGAATTTAATAAATTTGTGAGGGCAACAAAGGCAAAAAAAAAAAAGTTCCTTTAATGAACCCCCAGCATGCTGAGAATGCTGAAAAGCCCAAGGCAGCCCCCACCTGCCTTGGGCTTTCAGCCTTAAAAATGCTAGCTTTGCCATTAAGCCCATTCCAAAGTTTTTTCCCAAACACTTTTATTTTTGCCTAAAGGCCTTTAACCCCCCAAAGCCCCTTGGAAAGCAGTTCCCAAATGCACATCATCAGAAAATTTTTGGACAAACACACAGTTATCCGAGGAAGTCTTCTTATAGCCATGTTCTATCATAACTGACGCAAATTTTTTGTACCACTGCCTAGGTGCTTGTTTTAGGTCATAGAGACTTTTCTTCAATTTGCACACATAATCCTCTTTCCCTTTCACTTTAAAACCCTCAGGTTGTTTCATGTATATCCTTCCTCCAAGTCACCATGTAGAAAGGCTGCTTTGACATCCATTTGCTCAATTTCCAAATCTAGGGTAGCTGCCAAACCTAGTACCACACGAATAGAAGACATTTTCACTACCGGAGAAAATATATCATCAAAATCAATACCCTTTCTCTGACCGAACCCCTTAACAACCAATCTAGCTTTGTACCGTGGTTGTGAAGTATGTTCATCTTGCTTCAACCTATATACCCACTTGTTCTTCAAAACTCTTTTACCTTTAGGTAACTTCACCAACTCAAAAGTATGATTATCATAAAGTGACCGCATCTCATCTCACATATCATCAAACCAATTGCTTTTGTTCTCATCTTCTATTGCTTCTGCATAGCACTTTGGTTCACCTGCATCAGTCAATAATACATACTCATCTTCAAAATATCTGGTGGAAGGTCGTCGGTCTCTAACAGATCTTCGGACTGGAACATCTAGTGGAATATCTAATTGAGCCTCTGGTTCAGGAATAGTATTATTTGTTTCAACATGTTTAGGAACATGTGCATTATTTGGAACATTGACTTCCTGTTGCTCTTCATCAACCTGTATAGGAATATTTGTAAGAGGAATTGGATCCAAATCAACCAAATTATCACTAACTTGTGGTGCTATAATCATCTCTCCTTTCTCAATATCCTCTATTGTTTGATCTTCCATAAACACAATGTCTCTGCTTCTTACAATTTTTTTTTCAACCGGATCATAAAATTTGTAGCCAAGCATATCCTGTCCATAACCAATAAATATGCACCGTCGTGTTTTCACATGAAGTTTAGACCTCTCATCTTTGGAAATATGCACAAATGCTTTGCACCCAAAAACACGCAAATAATCATAAGAAACATCTTTGCCTATCCAAACTCTATTAGGAACATCAAACTCTAAAGGAACGCATGGAGTAAGATTTAGTACATGCACAACTGTACTTAAAGCCTCACCCCAAAAGGATCCAGGTAGTTTTGACTGTGAAAGTAAGTATCTTACCCTTTCAACAAGTGTTCTGTTCATTCTCTCAGCTAAGCCATTTAACTGAGGCGTCTTGGGACGTGTCTTTTGATGTCGAATACCTTGTTGTCTACAATATTCATCAAAAGGTCCAATATACTCTCCCCCGTTATCAGTTCTGATACATTTCAATTTCTTTCCAGTCTGTCTCTCAACTGAAGCCTGAAATTGCTTAAAAGCATCTAATACTTGATCTTTAGTTTTCAAGGTATGAATCCAAATCTTCCTTGAAAAATCATCTATGAAGGTAACAAAATAAAGAGAGCTACCAAGTGATTTTGTTTTCATAGGACCACAAACATCATAATGCACTAAATCCAGTATACCTAACTTTCTTGAAGGAGGGGAGCTTTTAAATGCAACTCTGTTATGTTTTCCCGCTAAACAGTGAGCACACTTCTTTAGCGTCAAACTTTTCAATCCCGAAAGGAGCTTCTTCTTGGCCAATATTGACAAACCCTGCTCACTGATGTGACTAAGCCTCTTATGCCATAACTCAGCTGCATTTTCACTGTCTACTGCATTAATTTTGTCTATGGACAACTTTGCTTGCATAATGTACAACGGAGATTATTTTTCACCTCTAGCCACAACAAGAGAACCTTTGGTGAGCTTCCATTGACCATTACTGAATGTGCTGCAATACCCCTCATCATCCAACTTGCCTGTAGAAATCAAATTTAAGCGGATATCAGGTATATGTTTAACATTATTCAATACTAATCTTGTGCCATTGTTGGTTTCTAGGCACACATCACCGATGCCTACAGCTTGAGCTAGCGCATTGTTTCCCATCTTCACAGATCCAAAGTCACCTGACTTGTATAATGTAAATAAATCCCTACGAAACGTAGCATGAACAGATGCACCACTATCAATTACCCAATTGGTCTCACGAGATACAAAATTCACCACATCACCATAAAAAATAATGAGAAAGTCTTCTTTAAGTGCAGCAACATGATTGTCATCACTGTCATTATCACTTTTCTTCTCTTCATCTTTCTCCTTTCGTTTCTCCCTTTTTAACTGGCGACAAAACCTCTGAATATGTCCCTTCTGATGACAATAATGGCACTCAACATTAGCGAATTTATTATACTTACCTCTGCTTTTATCTCGACTTTTATCTCTATTTTTTAGACCTCGAGACTCACTTCTTCCCCTTTTCTCAACAACCAAGGCATCAGAATGTGAAGAGGACGATCCTTGTGTCTTCCTTCTCATCTCTTCATTCAAAATACTACTCTTAGCCAAATCCATGGTAATCGTACCATCCGGGGCAGAATTAGACAAAGATGTTCAGAACGTCTCCCATGAGTCCGGCAAAGTACCAAGCAACCATAGTGCTTGTATCTCATCATCAAACTTGATTCCCATCGCAGCCAATTGATTTATAATTCCTTGAAAAGAATTTAAATGATCAATCAAATGAGTACCATCATGATATCTCAGAGCCATCATCTGTTTTAAAAAATAACTTATTATTCCCAGTCTTTCGAGCATATAGCTGTTCGAGCTTATCCCATAAACTGCGTGCATGTGTTTCCTCAATAATATGGTTCAAAACATTATCATCCACCCACTGCCTAATATAGCCACACACTTGATGATAAAATATAGACCATTCAACATTAGTTTTATTCTCCGGTTTCTCATCGGCAAATACGGGCAAATAAAAATCTTTCACATATAAAAGGTCTTCCATCTTCCCTTTCCAAATATGATAATTCAAACCATTCAGTGTAACCATTCTACTGGTATTCGTTTCCATTGTTTAACACAAGGCAGAAAAATCAAGCAATAACCAGATTCTCTGATACCACTCTGATGGGAGAACAGTAACAATTCGAACAATATCGAATTAACGCAGCGGAATAAAATAATCTCCCCTCTTGTGTAAACCTAATAGGAATCGATATAGTAGAGTAAAATAAATACCAAGCACACAAACACAAGACGATTTTTTTACGTGGAAAACCTCCTCGATGTGAGGAGATCAAAAACCACGAGACCGGAGTCCATCCGAAAATCTTCACTATCAACAAAATTGGGTGAACAATGTTCTTCTCTAGCAAATACTAGAG
Source organism: Eucalyptus tenuipes (assembly GCA_014182365.1). Taxonomy (NCBI): domain Eukaryota; kingdom Viridiplantae; phylum Streptophyta; class Magnoliopsida; order Myrtales; family Myrtaceae; genus Eucalyptus; species Eucalyptus tenuipes. Next base: position 19,555,527 of record CM024538.1, on the reverse strand, counting down.
GTACATAGCAGCAAAGACCTCAAGAACATAATTCTTGGTAATACACATGAATTTCACAAGAGATCAAGGATAAATTTGACAAAAAACGTAGGTTTTGATCAACGAAAAACCTAATGTAGGCAGCTTCAAACGAAAATCAAACCGTTCAAATTCGAGAAAATTGCGCCACAAACATGTTGACAAAATTTCAGCTCAATCGGACCACGAATCGACCTCCGATGCCAACTTGATGTAAATCAGATATTGCCCCAACTCCCAGATTTTCTGTTTTCTCTTTTTCTCTTGTTACTACGTCTTTTTGCGGCTACCACTTTTAAATATAGTGAGAAACCCTATTTCTCCATATAACTTATTATATGGGCTCAAGCCTTTTTTGAGCTTGCAACTCATTGGGCTTCCTCCACATAGGAGTGAACCTAGCTAACATTTATTTCTCGAGAATATGAACAACTTGGACAAGATTTGTCGTGGCTGTCTTGCCCTAAAATCCTTCAGCAAATTAACGATCGTGAAAGTGAATAACTGTGGTGAAATCAAACATTTGTTTCCCTTGTCTCTGAAGAGAATAATATCGCAGCTTGAAGAGATTGAAATAAGCAAATGCCACTTGATGCAGCAAATTGTCGCAGATGTCGACGTAGAAGAAGATGGAGATGAAATAGATGATGATACCAAAGTGAAGTCATGCAATTTGCGAAGGCTGATATTACGAGACTTGCCAAAGATAATGAGCTTCTATAAAACCACGGACCATTCGGTTGGTTTCTTTGACGGGCAACAAGTACATAATTTGTTTTTGAGATTTTGTGCATGTATATGTGAGAGTATAATAAAACGTAGAAAAATTGGATACATAATTTGATTTTGAGATTTTGCCTTCCAAAATAATTATACAAGCAATAATTTAATTTTGCAAAATGGAATTGCTATGTGATGCATATACACATAAAAACATTTATAAATTAGTTAATTACTTGTGTTATGTTATCAACATAGTTAATCAACATAGTTAAAAGAAGCACCGTATGATGTGCGGATTTTTTAAATAATCTAGAAGTTTATCATTGCTTAATGGTAAAATTGAATATGTATCCGCAAACATTTATGGACATACTCATAAACTGAAGGAAGTACACACGACCTAATTAATTTTTATGACCTTTATTTAATAATGAATGGAAATACGTAGAATTCTATTATATCCGATTGATTAAAGGGAAAGACGGAACTAAAAAAAATCAGTAGGTGAATTTGACTACCGTGACTTTGTGTCATATAACATCCAAATTAATTAATTATAAATTTGCAGTTTTAATCGTAAGCACATCTGCCTTAGAGTAGTTGAGATGATTTAGTTGCTTTTTTATTCCTTCAATGATTGTAAAGAGTTGGGGTAGGTGAATGGATCTTTGTGGAATTGTGGTTCTACACAAAGTTCCCTTATACTGTTATTGATAAAAAGTTCCGCTATACTCTTATTTGTTAAAGGATGGACCTATTATGTGACTATAAATGAAAAATCAAATATAATATTTAATAGGCCAAACTGTTTTTGTAACCATGGTACATTAACGAGATGTTAGGGGGATAATTAATTTCTTTGTTCTAATTCATGTAAGCTATTGAACCTTTTGTGGTGATCAAATCTACTGCTATTCTTTGTTCTAACCACATTTCTAATATTACTAGTAGAATTTACGTGCCCTACACATGTTTAAATTTCTTTTTTTTTCTAAACAAAATATTGCTTGAAAGTATTAATTAGAAACACATCTAGCATTCAATGGAAATTTTTGGTAAATATATACTTTTTAAATTATTTTCATCTCGTGAGCCAAATCGCAAAAGCATGATGCTCAACTAAAATCATTTGTTGAATTAAGTAATTCATTTTCTTGGCTTTATAAATGAAATATGCCATAAAAACTAGCTCTTTGATAATGAAGCGCATCTTACGTCCTTATATAGGTAAATTAATTCCTTTAATGAAATTGACTTTGATGCCCATAAGGTGCTGTTGAGGTCAGTTCATGGTTCTTATGGCCAACCATGGATCTCACAGTGATGAACTTTTTTTTTTTTTAGTTTCAGCCAATGTGGCATATATTCTACATGACATCTATTTAGGAAATGAAGGATCCTATAGTGCTATGCACGGGGAAAACAAAATCTTCTGATTTCTTTAGTATATCTTTCATAGTTTACAATAATTTTTTACTTTCAATCTTTTAATGAGAAATGTGTTTTTTGAAAATAATTTCGATAAAATGCCAAGCTTAGATTACACCTGCAAAACAATTAAAGTGTAGTTTTCTCTGTTTGTCAAATTAGTTCTTGACCATTTGGTAGAAAATAATTCGTTTGAGGTATATATAATATCATGATCGATGACTAAATATTCAATTGAGATTATGCCATGAATTTGGAAAATTTATCTAGAAAGCACAAAATGTGAGGGTAAATCTAGTAACCTCAATATTTCTAGGACTATGAATTCGGTCAATTTGTTACATATTCAATGGAGTCCAAGTACATAATAGCTAAATGATAAGCAAGTGTAAAGTTGATAAATTTTAAAGAAGAATACGGTAAAATTCAAAAATCACTACTCCGCTTTTTCTTCCATTATCTTTAAATCTATCGTATGAGATTATTTCCTTTATTAATTATTTGACATGCAATTCGTATTTCTAGTTACAAGCATTATTATGAGATGATGTGGGACTATTCACCTTTGCAGCTAATAAAGCTACAAAGTCTGGAAGCCATAATCATTGAAAGATGTCACTTAATACGAGAAGTATTTGATTTGGAAGGAATGACAACCAATGGGGAAGTCGAGGTTCTATCACAATTGAGAGAATTAACCTTGAGTGACTTACCAAGTTTGGGATACATATGGAACTAAAATCCTCGAAGAACATTGAGTTTCCAAAACTTAAGGACATTGAAGGTGCAAAGCTGTGAGGACCTGAGGTTTCTTTTTTCTTCTTCCATGGTTAAAGCACTCGGACAAATAAAAGAAATAGAAATAGCGAGTTGTCAACTAATGGAGGAAATTATTGATGTGCAAGAAGAAGAATCGGAGGAAGTTGCAACAACTGGCACTTTCGATTTCCCTCTATTATTCTCCTTGTCTCTTCGGGATTTGCCAAATCTCAAGATATTCTCTTATGGAAAGTACGGTATTCGTTATCCATCCTTAACAAGACTGGCGATATCTAGATGCCCCAAAATGATGGCATTCTCTTCATTCGAAGGAAAGCAATGCATGATAGCTGATACAAATTTACAACAAACCTTTGGTCATATCAACTCTAGCTTGTACTTGCATGTCTTCTTCAATGAAAAGGTATGTAAGCATCTACAGTATTTTTCTATTAACCACTCTTCTAGTTCTAATCAATTAAGCATTTTAATAAAAATTGTATCATTATTTTGTACCAAAAGTTTAGCAGTTCGCAGTGGAAGAACTAACTCGTTGCCGGTCATTCTCGTAGTTGCCCCCAAATTTCAGCATAATAAAATTATGTACCAAAAGTTTCAGTGATTCTGCATATACAATGTTTTTATGCAGGTTCTACTTCCAATTTTGGAGGAATTGAAGCTTTCGTCCTTGTGCCAATTAAAGAGGATATGGCATAATCAGCTCCACAGACAATCCTTCTGCAAACTTGCATCACTCACTGTTGAACTTTGTGAAAATTTGTCACATGTTTTTCCGTCAAATTCAATGGATATGTTGCAGAGCTTGAATAAAATTGAAGCAGTCGGGTGTCCCTCCTTGGAAGCATTAGTTGAACCAATAAGTCCCAGCGCTGAGAAAAGGCAAAAGCCATTGGTCCTCCCTACATTAAGAAAATTGACGTTGTTGAATCTATCAAGGCTGACGGACATTTTGAAGAGTGATTGCAAAGTCACCTTGGCATTTCCTAGTCTGATGGAAGTGAATGTGAGGGGTTATCACAGTTTTCCATATCTCTTCTCAAGTGCCACGGCCGAAACTCTCGATAAACTTGCGGTGCTTGATGTTTCCTATGGCAATAACATGCGGGGCATAATTGCAAGGGAAGAAGGAAAAGGAAAAACCTTAGGAGACTTTGAAGTTCTGTCAATTAAGCACCCTCAAGCTTGGTGACCTTGAGAATTTGATTAGTTTCCGCTCAGCGAGTTGTGCTAGTGATGGGTTACATCCTCTATTTGATGAGAAGGTATCATATCCCAATTTATCTTTTCTGTTATTTTACTCTGCTTTTAGTGCTTTGTCCTTAAGCTGTTTTGCCTACTTTTTATTTATCTCTGTACATTGGTAGCATAATAAAATTCTATAACAAAAATTTCAGCCATTCTACATATACGATGTTTTTACGCAGGTTCTTTTTCCAAGCTTGGAGAAATTGAATCTTTCTTCCATGTGCCAGTTAAAGAAAATATGGCACAACCAATTCCACGAACAGTCCTTCTGCAAACTTGCATCCCTCACTATTAAACTTTGTGAAAATTTGTCACTTGTTTTTTGTCAAATATAATAGACAGGTTGTCGAGCTTGAATAAAATTGTGGTGGTCGGGTGTCCCTACTTGGAAACATTATTTGAACTTGTAAGTCTCAGCTCTGAGAAAAGGCAAAAGCCATTGGTCCTCTCTGCATTAAAAAAAAAATTATTAAATCTACCAAGGCTGAGAGACATTTTGAAGAGTGATTGCAAAGTAACCTTGGCATTTCCTAGTCTGATGGAAGTGAACATGAGGCGTTGTCATAGTTTGTCACATCTCTTCCCAAGTGCCACGGCCAAAACTCTTCATGAGCTTGTAGTGCTTGATGTTTACTGTTGCAATAATCCGCGGGGCATAATTGTGATGGAAGAAGGAAAAGGGAAAACCATAGAGACATCCAAGTTCCCTCATTTAACCAAACTCAAGCTTGATGACCTTAAGAGTTTGATTTGCTTTAGTTCAGAGAGTTGTGCAGGTAATGGGTTACATCCTCTATTTGATGAGAATGTATGCCGATTTATTTTATCTGTTATTTTTTCTTTGTTTTTAGTACTTTGACCCTAAGCTGTTTTGCTTATTTTTCGTTTATTTCTGTACATTTGTAGTTGGCATTTCCAAAGTTGGAAGAGCTACATGTTGAGGGAGTTCAACAAAAAGAAATATGGAACGATAAAAATCCATGTGGAATCCTTTTGTCGTCTAAAAGTCCTCAAGGTGAAGCAGTGTCACAACCTAATGAATGTGATTCCGTCATCGATGTGGAAGAGGCCGCTTCACTGTATGGAGTCATTGACAGTTGAGAAATGCCAACGTCTGAGAAACCTTTTTACAATGCCCATGGAAAAAAGTCTAGGACAACTCCAATATCTAGGTCTCAGTGGTTGTGGAGAGATAGAGTACATTGTCGCCAAAGAAGAGGAGGAACCTGAAGAAGCAGCTGACCAAATTTTTATTCCTCAACTTGTCACTCTATATCTTCACAACATGTCAAAACTTAGAAGTTTCTGCCAAGGAAAGCATATTTCAGAGTGGCCCTCCTTGAAAGAGTTCACTATTGATGATTGTAAAGCTGTGAAGGTGATTCTCGGAGATGTCAGTTGTGGAAAATTAGAGAGTAGCGTTCCAACTCATCAACCGCTTTTACTTGTTGAGAAGGTTTGCACTTACTCTTCTTTAATGGCATATCTAATTTGTCGTCCTGATGGTTTCAGCTAAGACAATGTAAGGGTCGACAGGGTCACTTATGATAACTTATCATTTTCTTTTACAAACCTTTGACCTCAAATAAGAAAATCTCAAAACCTTTTTATTTTTTTCTTTCCTTTTCTAGTCTTAGACTACATTATAGCTGAAGTACAAAAATATTAATGAGAGGCTAAGCATCAATTAAAAACTTTTAATTAATCTAGAGTCTAGACAACACTAAAGATGTCAGCTCAACTTTAAATATTGTTTAACGTAAGATCAAGGGTTTATGACACTACAAGTTCTAAAACTTGTGTTGGTTCTGCACTAAAGTTTACACAATTGATGCATTTCAAGACTTGTTAAGTCTGTCCTTTTTTTTTGTAGAGAAATTCTGCATTTTTATCATATTTTCAGTCCTGCATGGCCTTTGACACGGTCATGGAGCTTCCTCAAGCATAAAGGGAGCTGTTTCACTATTGGCACATTAAAATATTGAATTTTTTTATAAAAAAAAAGAGTAAAAATTATAAACAAGAAAATCAGCACTAATATGAAACTAGAAATAAAAAAGGTCCTAGAAGAGATCGCCAATTGATGGGGGAAGGGCTGCATAGGGAGCGCCACTAGGGCAGCCCTTCCTGCTGATGAGGACTTACAAACTGTTGTAGGGCCTAAGGCAAGGGCTAGCCCTCACCATGAGCAAGCAATGGCCTGTCACCACCCTTGCCAATTTGGTGAGGGCAAGTGTGCTCACTCACGTGGTGGCAAAGAGCTAAGTTTGGCAACTTCTGGTGACCTAGCAAGGAAGCCGAGCACCCTAGCCAAGACTCAGGGGACGGTTGTGGCCCTCGCCATTGCAAAAGCCTTGAGAACACCCCCCCTCTCCCTCCTCTCCCACGTTGTTTTCTTATATGTACTTTTAAAATTTTCATCACCTTTTTTAATGTGGCATCACCATATTAGCACCACATTTTTTACCATTAGAAGAAGGAAAATTCGAAGAAAAATGCCATATATACTTTCCGTCCTCCTAAAACTAATTTGAGCAATGGAAAGACTCAAATGATAAACTGTAACAAGTTTTACTAATAAAGGAAAAAAAGTTTTAGTTCTTAAATATGCCAAACTAGAATAAGTTTTAGGAGTCATTTTTTCACTATTCCTGAAGTCAATTGTAAATATTGTGATGGGAACATCGTTCCATAGGTCCTAAACGTATTTATGAAATGCAATCAAATCATAAATTTTTCAGTTGGTGCAATGAACTCTCAAACCTTTATAAAAAAGTGCAATCCAGTCACGAACCTTTCAATTTGTATAATTAAGTCATAAATTAATACAAACAAATGCAATTTGAGGTTGCCACATTGGCAATTAAGTTATTGTGTAGTAAAAGAACTTGATTACACTTTTTCAAAAATATTTAAAACTTAAGTAAACCAATTGAAAGGTCTAGAACTTGACTACATTTCAAATGTAAGATTAATACTTCTAACGCACTTTTATTTCTTGATTATGACTATAACTATAAATAGTTGACATAATATTTTTCACTCTCAAGTGAAACCTAGTTAGCTTAATCAAATTTAAATCAAAGGAGCTTTAGTATAAAATTGGAATCATGGACTCAGCAAATCTGCATTCATAGCTCCACACAAGCCAATATTTTCTTTGCTACATGCAATATATCTAAATAACTCAATTGCACTGACATGGAATTTATAATTCAATGTGCTGTCATTCACTATCACAAAAATTTGAGGAGCTTTTTACTAGGTGTATGATACATATGTTAGCAACTGATAATATAGAATGAAATTGCATAGCAAGGTTGGTTCAGAATCATAAAATCCAAAGGAAAATCATATAGCAATAAACTAGGGAAAAACGAGAGAGAGAGAGAGAGAGAGAGAGAGAGAGAGAGAGAGAGAGATGCTAAATTAGGCAAGGAAGAAGAAACACCAAATAGGCAAACTCATTAGTCAATGAATTCATCCTAAAAACTGAAGAAAATTAGTATCTTGACCAATATCATAGGTAATTAAAACAAGATTTCCTTACCAAAAGAAAAACAAGAGTTCAAACTAAGCAAGCATAAATAATACAAATAAATAGCAAGGTGGTTGAAGAATCATGTCATATATCAATCTCCACAAAAGAAAGATGTGGATATGCACCTAGGCTGTACAAGGCTATACTAAGTATTTTAGTACAAATTTTAGCATCACGAATTCGCAATTCTATGAATGATCAATAGGAGAAATTGTGTTCTAGATTTTCTAAATTTCAGAAGGTGTTTCTATAAATTCATCCAGATTAGTTAGTAGAATTTTACTCCACCCACTTCACTATTCCCACTAGTAGAGTCCTTATTTAACTCTTGAAGACATTGAGAGTACTTATCCATGCTGTTTTGCTCAATAGTGAAATGATTTTGGACTGTTTTCTTGTCTTCCTTATAGTTTTTGATTGAATTTATTCAATTCTCACTAAAATTGTTGAAATATTTTCTCAGACTACTAATTTTTTTTTTTAACCTCTTCAAGATTGTTAAGGATTTATGATAATCACAATGACAGCAATAGTCACAACAATAGTCAGATTACTCCTGACTGTCAACATTATTAGAATAGCATGATAATCATGATAATAATAATTGCCGTACCAAGTGACAGAATAACCTTGGTAAGCCCTACTCTTTTCAAATTTCGTTATATCAGAGTTAATAAATATTGCACCATTATTCAAAGAGAAAATTTACCAAACATAGAGTGGCTACAAATCAGCAAGCATGGCGGCTGAAGTTTTAATAGGCATGAATGCCATATATTTTTATAAGCATATTAGATCAAAAATGCAAGTGTAGCATCTAAAATAAATACCATAGAGTTGGCCCTTGTTCTAGAATAGTTGCATAGCGATAATACATATTTAAAGCGAAGTTATGATGCCCTTTAATGTTGAAAAGATCTAGCTCAATGACCAATTAATGAAGAACACATCTATATCCGAAACCAACTAATGTGGAACGGAAGCATGAAGAAAGTTAGGTTTAGATTCATTGAAAGTGGAGGAAAATCAGATAATAAGAAAAAGACAGAGAAACTAAAGAGAGATAAAAGAGATAGAAAGGCCAATTCAAGTGGGGAAAGAAATACGTCAAATAGGCAAACTTAGTTATCAAATGATTCAAATCAATTCATCATTATAACTAAAGAAAAATATTTAATCGGTTTATATTTATAGGCAACTTTAATAATAGTGATTCAACTATTAAAAGAAATAAATCAAGATTAATATCCTCAGTCTTGATAATTTCGAATAACAAACTTATAAAGAAACAAATCAGCTAGTGATCACAGAATCCCGTACAACATTAATTAAACAGTATATACCTATATCCACCATCTTTTGATCTAATTGTTGGATTCTTTTCTTCAGTATTTGATGTGTTTTCTTTGAGTTTATGCTTTGTCGGAGAACTTTTGAAGTGCAAGAACCATGAAGCATTGGTTTGTGCAAATTGGTTTCTATTTTGTGGTTTGCACTTCAAAGAAATGGGACAATATAATGTTATTGTGTTTTTAGTGTTGTAATGAGCTAAATCTAAGATAGGCCAAATTTGAGTTTCATGGGAGACAAATTATGCACGAAATAAAAATGGTTGTCTAACTAAGAAGGCTATGGTTATGCTACTGCCCAAACATAATGCTTGATATATATTAGAAGAATTTATGCTTTCTACTTTAACATTATATGACAGGGGAATAAATTTTAGGGGGTGGCATTTGCTAAATAGAAATAACATACATCTAGTCTTCTTTTCTTTCTATTCTTTGATAATTTCCACCCTGTGATTTTCTTTGCTCTTGAAATTTAAGTATTCTCTTTTTTTGAGGGAATAGAGAATCGGCTTTAATTAATTAAATTGAAAAATAATAGGTTAGTTTCCCAATATGGAGTCGATGAAGATCTTGCACATGGACAACATTGAGAAAATATGGCTTGATGATCTTGATTCAAATGCCTTCGGCAAACTCAAGACGCTAGTAGTGGCGTATTGTGAGAAACTTTTATCCATATTTTCATCTTATAATATGCTCACAAGATTTCAAAACCTAGAAAAGATAATTGTGACCGATTGTGGATCCTTAGAAGTGTTATTTCAAGTCCAAGAGTTTGAATTTAGCGAAACTTGTTCTACAAATACTTTTCAGTTGAGAGAATTAGTTTTGACGCGGCTCTCAAAAATGAAACGCGTGTGGAGTGGACTTCCTCAAGGAGGTCTTTACCTTTAGACGCTTACAATGCATGGAGGTTGCCAAGTGTGAGAGTCTCAAAAGTTTATTTCCAAGCTCGGTGGAAAGTATGACACAGCTCCAAAAACTTTTTATATGGGATTGTGGGGTGGAGGAAATTATCGGGGAGGAAGACGGAGTAGGGATGAGTGCAGGTGATCTCTTCTTTCCACAATTAACCGGACTAAGATATTTGACTTGCCGAAACTGAAGAGCTTCCATCAGAATAGTCATACTTTAGCATGGCCACTCTTTAAGCAATTGCAAGTAAGACATTGCAACAAGATTGTCACGACCTCTTTTTTCCGTCCGAGGGAAAAGAAAGAAGGTTTAGGGGTATTTGCCTAAAGAGACGGACCAACGGCCCTAGATTAGGCGTGGGCTCTCCCAAGCCCATACCTCGCGCAACGTTGGATTTTGTATTTTTATTCTTAACAACCTATGTATTTCTAGGAGTCGCCACTAGCCTATTGGGGTCGGCTAGAAACCAATCAAGACGTGGGAGTGTTGTCTCGATTCCTAAGCAACCAGAGATTTCTAGGAACGGGGACTTGTTTATGCCAATGTTTCTATTAGCGCCCTTGTGGTACCACCAACTTGGAAGGTTGTTCATCTAAATGGCCACACAATCTTGATTATCAATTATAATCCTTATAAAACCGCTAAGCGTCCATGCAAATGTTTTTGTAGGTTTGTTTTCCTTAATGTCTAGACTAATCCTAACATAATTTAGAAGAGAAATTTACACTCAAATTAATGAAAAGCGGTGCATAAGTAAACGTCCAAGCAATTGAAATAACTTGAAAATAAATGCGAAAATGAAAACCCGATACAAGTCGGGCAAATAATATTACATGGCCTTGTTATCACGCCCCGGGACGGGACCCCGTGAGCAAAATGGGAATTTAAATGTGCATGCAATTACTCTAAATGCATGAAACTACTCTAGATAATTTAAATCTACGCAACATGGATTATTTACAAAAAAGGATTATAAAATACCAAAATAGCATTAAATTAGGAAAAATGACTTTATAGAAATTAGGAAAATATCCTAAATTTCATTTTTGGCTTAATTTGATAACATCCAACATTTTTTGATATTTTTGAAATTTTCAGATTTTTTTATTTTTAAAAAATATTAATAATAATTCCTTAAACCGATCTATGCTAACATGGAGTAACACAGCACATGAATATCACAATAATCAAGCTCAAATCGACCGTTTCAAGATCGAAACTTGGTTTGAACATTTCATCGAGCAAGTGGTGTACATCAACCCACCTTATGCAACTTCCCCGAGCCATATTCATGACCTTCAATCTTGACCCATGAGCAATCTTATGTGGAGCTAAAGCATCAAGATTATACTACCACATGCAAGGAGCAAGATTAGATAGAAATCATAGCCTACAACACAAAAGAACCAAGCTAAAATCGGCTTCAAATATGTGGGTTGAGCTGATTTTGAAACCTGGGTTTGAACCCAAGTCAAACAAATAGGTTACATGCCCATATTCAAACCCCGACACTCATCACACACGAGATCTAAGGGAAATATTACTTGATCCGAGTGAAAGTAGGTAACATGAGTTTTCAAATGCAACAAACATTATAGAGAATGATCAACCAAACACATCAAAACGGCCTCGCCAAGAAGCACACATGCAAAGCCCACACTAACCAGCCATGAATCAATGTGGATAGGTTTGGCTTTTGGCTCAAGTCATGGAAGATTTCATGATTTACCCGAGGGTTTAAAGACCAAAGTAAGCCAACCTCAGCATCATTGATACTCCCATATAACATTCATCAAGTTCATGAAGACAAGTAATGCACGAAAATAAACATAACAAATCAAACATGAAAGACTTTTGAAGAGATTTCAACACTTTGGAAAATTCTGGCCTCCAAAATCAGTTTTCTGGACTGGTCTTGCTCTTGACTTTTCATGGTTGAAACATGTTGAAAATTGACCAAAAATACACCTAGGATACTTACCTTGCTTCCTAGTTTCTTTTTCAAGTGGTTCTTGGCCGAGGAAACCAAGAAATTATCCTCGGGGGCCCGTGGAAATTGGCTTCTTCAACTGGAAAACGAGATCTGCAAAGAAAGAACTGATAACGAAAGTTTTCATTGACCTCCAAAATCAAGCTTCAGAACCTCTTTTGTTAGCCAAATTAAAACCAACCCAAACTATATGTATTATAGTTTGGCTTGTAAGGGGCTGTTTGGTAACGTGCCAAACGAGCACGATTCGATTTTTGTTCCCAGAATCAGTTTGGGACGAGAATCGCGTTTGGTAAAATTTTTGTTCCCGGGAACAAATTTGTTCCCGGGAACAGATTGGGATGAGAATTGAGAATAAAAAAAAATGTGATTCTCCGTCCGAGAATCAAAACAAGAATCAAAACAGTAAAAGTCTCATTCTTCCCTTCCGACATCGCGCGATTGCCATCCACCACCACCGCCGCCCGCCGCCGCCGCCCGCCGCCCGCCGCCGCCCGCCGCCGGTCGCCGCTCGCCGGTCCGGCGAGCTCGCCGGAGGCTGGCCGGGCCGGGCGAGGTCCGGCGAGCTCGCCGGAGGCAAGCCCAGCCACCGGCGAGGCCGGCCCGGCCACCGGCGGGCCGGGCGAGCCTCGCCGGTGGCCGGGCGAGCCTCGCCGGCGGCCGGGCGAGCCCCACCCGGCCCGGCGAGGCTCGACCTCGCCGGATCGAGCGAGGCCGAGCCTCGCCGGTGGCGGAGCCGGCCTCGCCCGGCCGGCGAGGCTCGCCGGCCACTGCGAGGCTCGCCCGGCCCCACCGGTGGCCGGGCCGGCCTCGCCGGGCCGGGCGAGGCCGGCTCGGCCACCGACGAGGCTCGACCTCACCGGATCGGCGAGGCCGAGCCTCGGCGGGCCGGGCGAGCCTCGCCCAGCTGCCGGCGAGGCTCGGCCGACGAGGGCCAACCTCGCCGAGGGGCGGCGACGCTCCGGTGAGCGTCGCCGGCCCTCGTCTGGCCCGTCGCCGGTCCGGCGACCGGCCAAATGAAGAAGAAGAATAGGAGAAAAGGGCAAAAAGAAAAGAAAAAAAAAAAAAAAAAGGAAAAAAGGAAAAAGAAAAGGAAAAAAGGAAAAAGTAAAAAAAAATATTTAAAAATATTTAAAAATTAAAAGAAATTAATTTGAAACAGAATCAATTAGCACGGTATCAAACGCAATTCTATTCCGAGAATCAAAAATTTTGGACAAGTTACCAAACGCGTTTTTACTCGAATCGGTTCAGGGAACAGAATCAAAAATAATCATAAACGGTCGAATCGCTTAGGGAACAGAATCGTTACCAAACGCGCCCTAAGTCATGGATTTCCACATTTGTCTCTCAACTTTCTCAAAAACACTCGCTTTCCCTCACTCATGACCAACCGGGCTTAGCACTTAGAAAAATTTTCAGTGTTTCTTGGCCAGCCAGGAGGATTTTTTCAGGGGGCTTTAGGAGACCTTCCCGAACTCTATTTGGGACATATGACCTATGGATAGAAAGCTCTTTGAGTGAAGTTTCACTCTCTAGTTGAAGGTTTTGGCTAATGTTGGCTGCAAGTTTGTAAAAATTTCACTTTTCTCTCTGAAAGTTGATCTGGAATTTCTGGGTTTTGCTTTCGGAGTTGCTTCGAGGGCCTCTTTGGGGACGACGGTGAGCTCTCCCTTCTCCCTCTCGTCTCTTCTCTCTCCTCCCTCGAAAGACCTTGCTTCATAGATCTTATCCACCAAATTCATCAATCTCTTGGTCGGTTTTTGTCCACCTACCAAGCCTCGCTAACCGAGCTAGTTCACCCACTCTCGACTTAACCAATTTTTCAACTCGCGGTTTGTTGAGTGTGCGGATTTTCCTGCGATTTTCCCGTGCTGTCAGCAGCTTATCCGTGGCCAACTTTCGTCCACTTGCACTACTATATATGGTCTTCCATCACGTGCAAAGATCAGGCTAGATGGGCGGCTGAGTGGGATATGGTGGGGCCACCAATATGCCTACTTAGCAACTCCGAATTAAGACCTAATTGTGGGCTAGGTCTTGGTAACTAGTTTGAGTGCTTTATTCCATCAATTTTGCCTCGGTTTTTTTTTATCAATTAGCAATCTCATGTATAGTAGTTTAAGATCTTGATCTTTTTTACAATTGTCTCAACCCAATTTTGCAAGAGAGTCCCTCAAAGTTGGCCATTTTCTTACCCGAGAATGTCCAATTCAATGCAATTTGGTCCTTTTTGCCCGATTCGATTAATTAGACCTGGCCCAAGTTCAATTTCAATTCAATTGGGGGCTGAGATGATGATTAAAGGGCTCGGGCGCAAATTTTACAAAATTTGCGAATGAGTCCCTCAACTTTTGGAATTTGCAAATTGGTCCCTCAACTTTTGGAAATTGCATGTGGCCCCAATTTACCATTTTAATTCCAGTCTGACCCCCTGAGCTTGGCTAGTCGCATTTAGATCATTGGCCCCAACCTTTTTTTTTTTAATCTTTTTTATCCTTTTTTTAATCTTTTTTTTAAATTTTTTAATTTATTATTTTTTTTATGGAAAAACATCTTCCATTAAAAAAATATACTAAACACCTAGATTATCTATATGTAAGAATTTGACATGAAATATTTTTGTGGAAAAACAAGTTCCCATTTTTCCGGAAATGATTTTTGGGCAAAAATTTAGGTGTCAACAGCTGCCCCTCTTTGGAAGGAAGCTCAAAGAGATTTCTTTCAAAGATAAGGTGACACCTAATTTTTTTTTTTTTTTTGTTTTTTTTTTTTTTTACAATAGTAAAATGAAAATGAGTGAGCTTAATGTAAAGAGCGTGATCTAGGGATGTACCTGTGAACAATTTGAAAAGTGTGGTTTAAGGATATACCCACAAACCTTGTGGTTTAAGGCAGTCCCACGAACATTGTGGTTTAAGGCGGTCCCACGAACCTTGTGATTTAAGGCAGTCCCACAAACCGTGTGGTTTAAGGCAGTCCCACTAACCGTGTGGTTTAAGGCAGTCCCACTAACCGTGTGGCTTAAGACAGACCCACTAACCTTGTGGTTTAAGGCGGTCCCACTAACCGTGTGGTTTAAGGCGGTCCTACTAACCGTTTGAAATGGCATGGTTTAAGGATGACCAGGAACTCTTGAAAGTGCATGGTGTAAGGCTAACCCATGAACCCTTTGAAATTACAAGGTTTAAGGATAACCAAGAACCTTTTGAAAATGCGTGGTTTAAGGCTAACCCATGAAACCTTTGCAATTGCAAGGTTTAAGGATAACTAAGAACCTTTTGAAAATGCATGGTTTAAGGCTAATCCATGAACCCTTTGAAATTGCAAGGTTTAAGGATAACCAAGAACCTTTGGAAAATGAATGGTTTAAGGCTAACCCATGAACCCTTTGAAATTGCAAGGTTTAAGGATAACCAAGAACCTTTTGAAAATACATGGTTTAAGGATAACCAAGAACCTTTTGAAAATACATGGTTTAAGGCTAACCCATGAACCCTTTGGAATTGCAAGGTTTAAGGATAACTAAGAACCTTTTGAAAATTGATGGTTTAAGGCTAACCCACGAACCCTTTGAAATTGCAAGGTTTAAAGATAACCAAGAACCTTTTGAAAATACATGGTTTAAGGATAACCAAGAACCTTTTGAAAATACATGGTTTAAGGCTAACCCATGAACCCTTTGGAATCGCAAGGTTTAATGTTGACCCATGAATTCTTTGAAATTGTGTGGTTTCACTAGAGAAACCTGTCATTCGAGAATATTCTGAAATGGGTACTGCACATCAAATAGAATTCATTATAATAAGTACTCTAGTAGCGAAAGCATACTAGATGAGATCAATTTGAACACATGTCATTAGAAACAATATCAAAAGTGTATCGGTAATGAGAAGGCAATGATTGCATAAACAAATCAAACTAATTCCGACCACTTGACAAACTCACAAAACTGTCATCACGCTCGGATGATATCATTAATCGTCAAATCCTCTTGGGAGAAAAGTCCTTGTCGAAATGACCTTGACTTATGAGAAAGGTTTGTTAAGTATGCCAAGCAAGGACCCCTAGTCAGAAAGGGCTTCTTGCATATTCTCAAGAAAAGGGCTATTTGATCCAATCTATTCATGTGGGAAATAAACTGATCACTCAATCTCACTCTTCCAATGTGCAAGGCTTTGAATCATTCGCAATAAGTACATATTGACCAATCAAAGAGGTCTTTTAGAAGGACCGTAGTGTAGGTTTGGTCATGGTTTTAGCAATGGATAAGCATCATTGGCTATGAAATGAATTAATCGCCGATCAATATCTTCGTCAGGTTTACAAGTCAAGAAACCTTGAGATGAGATAAGACAACCTCGCTCTCACTTCTTCGAGCGGCATCTTCTTTGGGAAGTCCTTATTTCCACTTTGAATCATCCCAATCTAAAGAGATTTTGGAAATGGGTTGTAATGTTGATTCAGGGAAAGGTTCAAAAGGCTTAGCTCAAAAGGCTTAGAAATTTTTGTCAAATGAGGGTTTGAGAGTTGGTGATTATCATGGCATCATTACCATATCATCCATTTTTTTCAAAGCACTCGACTTTAAAAATTCAAATTGTCTCGAAAGTCCTTTGACTAATCATCTTAACATAATGGCTTTTGCATTTGCAATGATTTTCTTTTCAATGCAGGCATTTTATTATTAGTATTATTTTTTTGCCATTTTTTCTTTCATAGAGATATTCCTCTTGATGCAATTGTTTTTCTTCTACTCTCTCTCCCTTTACTTTTTCTTCGGGCATTGGCCTTGCTTTTACCAGGCACACTACTTTTTCATGCCCTTTAATTTTCATTTGACTTTTGCTCTTTTGAACTTTTGAGCTCTTAGGACTTTTGAGATGCTTTCCGCATTTTCACGTAAACATCACTTGCCTTGGTAAATCATATGCCTTGCCCCAATGTGGGGAGATAATCACCACTTAGGTTTTAGAAATGAATAGTTAGGCTCAATATTGTTTAAGCAATGGGTATATGTGTTTGGGTGGAGAAATGAATGCTCTTCTTCACCTTGGGATGCTTCAAGTTTCCATAAGAATTCACCTGAAGTTACCGCAAAAAGATTTATGCAAATGAGAGCAAATAAACCTTTCTCATCTTTCCTCTCCAAATAATGTCAACCCAAACCTCCATAATTGCCCCCATCGTGGGGTGATTCTTGACAGGGGTATTTTGTAGAAAATTCTTCACATTAAAAGGCTCAAATGGGCTAACTATTGTCACCTATAGTGTGTATGATAGAGGAAAGAAATGCCTCTTATCATCTTGATCTACGTACCGCTTGCGAATGAATTCATTGACCTTAAACGACACGGGTTTTCTTTTTCGCTCGAATCCCAGAGTGCTTAAAGGACATGTTTGGAAATGGATTGCCTTTCCTCATCCTAAGTGTTTCTCACTTGGCATAAGTAACATCGCCTTTCATTTTTGTTGAGATCATCTGGGAGGATTAATCTCCATAGGGAATTTTGATTCAAAATGAGTGATCCGCCGAGTGGATGAACAATTTAAAAGTAAAGAAGACTTTTGCAAACTTTGTGGAAAATTTGTTTTTTCAATTTCCATTTTTTTTGTGCTTATTTCTAGAAAAACACTAAATGTTCTTTTTTTGCAATGAAAATTCTCCATTTGTTTTCCATTTGATTTTGAGAAGAAGGGTACTTACCTATGCCTTAGTAGTGAGGCAACCCTACGAAGAACAAAAGGGAATGTGTTAGTACATGAATCCTCAAGGATCGTAAAACTAGAAACAATAAAACATTACCCTTGGTCAATTTCACCATTTGGCGGCAAACAACAGAATGACATATTGTTCTAAGGCTTGAAGAGAATATCAAGTCTTTGGTCTCATTAGTCCAAGCATTTTCCTATTTTGCAAAAGTAAGAGATGCAAAATGTTTTTTTTTATTTTATTTTGTGGCAAACTCGTTGCCGTTTCCAGGGATCGAACCCCGGCCGTTCTCAGACCACTTCATTCCCCATACCACTAGGCCGAAGCGCTGGTAGTGTCCATGGGGTGCTTCTTTTTTTATTTAATTGAACTGGCTCTAGAACTCCACCAAGTTAGGTGAATTTGACATGTGTTACCTCCATATGCTTGCTTGGTCCATATAGATTATACTTAAATCAATTTCTCGAGTTTGTTCCTCGAATACCGACGCTTCCTGTCAAACAAGGGAACTACGTCAAAAATGAAGTTTAGATGAGGCATTTTGGAAACGATACTGAATTACCCTTCTCCTACATCTGACTTTAAATGTCTTGTGTTTCCTCTTCATGTGCCTTTGCTCCTCAGGTGTTAACATTTCCTTGAAGATCTTCCTTTCAAATAACATTTCCTTGAAGATCTTCCTTTCAAAGATGTTATCGAATTCACTCATTCTAAGTAGACGTCAAAGATGAAAGGAGAGGGGTACTCCTTGTTTCTACATGTGAGGGCATTGCTCCTTGGATGTTTTACTCCATTTATTCCATCAAAATGGATGGTTGGGCCTTAGCATGACTTCTTGGTATAAGGTGTTGCTCTAGCGGTCAATGTGCACATTTTCCTACAAGAGATGGGCATGTTATTTATATTCCAAAATTGAATTGGACTAATTTAGAGACGATACTCCCTTTTTGTGCTGAATCAATTGACTTTGTTTCATCTTGCTTCACAGGTGAGAGTTACTCTACTTTGAGTGACTTGCCCCATTAATCAACTACAAGGAAAAAGAGACATAATATGTTATTTTCATATTTGACGTGATTCATCTTAGGAACGGTATACTCCCTTTTACGGCATATCTGATGACCGCGTTCCATCCTATTTCCTTGGTTATGGGGACGGATTTGTTCTCATGATTGACAACAATTCACTTGACAAATGTCTATTCCATTTGAATCTTTCCCTTTTTAGAAGTTGGGTGACTCAGGCATTGCGTGCCCTCGATCCATTTTGTGGCCATCCGCCCCAATTAAAATTTCCTACACATACAAAAACAATGTGTTATTTCTATTCTTAGGTACATTAGGTTTAGGAACGAAGTACACCCTTTTTTCAAAGTTGGGCAATTCCGCATCTCATCATATCTTTGTGGAGGAAGGGAAGATATTGTCCTTATGGTCGAATGCATGCCACATTGACTTAGATAACTTTTCCATATGCAGCTTCATTATATTGGGTTGCCGAATCTTCATTTCATTTGAATCCTTCATGCTTTACTCAGTTTCCCACGTACCCCTTTTAGGCTAGGTGATCTTTCGCCATTTTTGCTGCGTCAATGCATTTTCCACTTCACAATCTGTAAGCATGGGTGGCTATGTCAGTTTATGAATGAGTTGTTTTGACTTTTGGAACGAACACACCCTTTTCTTTTAGAGATCGTGTGATTATGGACCAGGTTGTCCTCCCCATGTAATCTTGTTGCTTGCCAATAATTTGCCTCACTAAAATCTGCACAAAGTGCAAGGACAAGTCATTCCTAAAATAAATCGAAGTTAACTTGAAACAATTACCACCTTTTATTTGAAGGCAACATTTGATGACCGATTCTTGTTTGTGTACATCTACATCTTGAAGTGTTGTCTTGCAGACCACCAATAATTATCTCCATATAGGATTGGATGCCAAGACACCATTGGAAGTGTAGGGATTGCAGTTGCTTCTTGTTTGCAACCAATGAAGTTGTTTGATGCCAAAGAATGTCTATAGATTTCTTCTTCCACAAAGAATGTCAAATTAATATGAGGTCGTCCAGGATGTGGAACTTATATGGAAGCCGCTTTCGAAGCAATAAAGATTGCCATTAGGCCAGTAGATTCGTGATCTTCGAGGCTTTGGCGGTTCTTTTCACACTTAATCGCAATGTTTGAATTCATATGTTGTGAAAATATTCTTATAGTTCATGGCTCAACCAAATATGCTCATAAATGAGCATGAATTGGTGCATTTCATGACTTGCTCTATTAGGGAAAGGTCCGTGCTTTTGTCTTTCCAAAGGAAGTAAATGTCGATCTTGAACAAAACCATCATTTTACCTATTTGACAAAAATGAATGGTCGAGTTAGTGGTTGCATAAGAAATCCCTATTGGAACGATTACAACCTTACCCCTTCGAAGCATCATCCTGTAGATCAACCTACGAAAGCGATTAAGTGAAGAGATAAAATATTACGCAAGTTCTTCTTGAAACTCATTTTCAAACATTTTGAAGCTAAGGCATAAAATTCATCCCAGAGGGTCCGTTTGAAACACTTCAAGTGTTTTAAAGAATATAACTTTTATGAACTCTAACTTCATTATTAAAAAATGTGAGTTGTATGATTTACAAAAGTATCTGATTGGGTCCATAATCAAAATCCAAAACGCAAAACACGGTTCCTAATAGGAGTAATGGGTTCCTAATAGGAATAATGACAAGGATAAAGTACAAGAAGCTCTTTCGTAGAGGAGCATAATAAGCACAATTCTCGTCCTAGCTTTATAGTCCACTTTTGGCATGGTCAAGCAAGAGGAGTTCAAGGAATGGTTGTCACGCATGACCTGCGAAAGGAAGATATTGTCAGTACATGAATGAAAAATTGATCTTTCAATAAAGCCGCCTCTTACAATGAAATCAAGGCGACGATACCTTCTCCGTAGTATCCACTTACGAGAACTTGGTATTTCGTCAAGATTTTATTAGTAAGAGGAGATCGATCCGCGACTATCAATTGAATGCCCACTCTGTTCCAAAAGTTTCATACACAAATGCGGCATAGATTTTGAAAGATTAATTTGTAATTTCACTCATACAAATGTGAGGTGATTTTTATTTTGAGAAATCAATACACAAAATATGATTTGAATTTTAATTTCGGAATGTGACCAATAAAGAATTTTATTGAAAATTTTATTTAATTCTAATGCCCCAAAATGTAATCTTGATTTGGAAGAATTTCTATATAAAATGTGACTATGAAAAATTTTCAGTGTTTCTTGGCCAGCCAGGAGGATTTTTACGGGGGGCTTTAGGAGACCTTCCCGAACTCTATTTGGGACATACGACCTATGGATAGAAAGCTCTTTGAGTGAAGTTTCACTCTCTTGTTGAAGGTTTTGGTTAATTTTGGCTACAAGTTTGTGAAAATTTCACTTTTCTCTCTGAAGGTTGATTTGGAATTTCTGGGTTTTACTTTTATGGAGTTGCTTCTGAGGGCCTCTTTGGGGGACGACGGTGAGCTCTCCCTTCTCCCTCTCGTCTCTTCTCTCTCCTCCCTCGAAAGACCTTGCTTCATAGATCTTATCCACCAAATTCATCAATCTCTTGGTCGGCTTTTTGTCCACCTACCAAGCCTGCCAACTGAGCTAGTTCACTCACTCCCTGACTTAACCAATTTTTCAACTTCTGCAGCTGTTCAGTGTGCGGATTTTCCTGCGATTTTCCCATGTTGTCAGAAGCTTATCCGTGGCCAACTTTCGTCCACTTGCACTACTATATATGGTCTTCCATCACGTGCAAAGATCAGGCTGGATGGGCGGCTGAGTGGGATATGGTGAGGCCACCAATATGCCTACTTACCAGCTCCGAATTAAGACCTAATTGTGGGCTGGGTTTTGGTAACTAGTTTGAGTACTTTAATCCATCAATTTTGCCTCGATTTTTTTTTTTTATCAATTAGCAATCTCATGTATAGTAGTTTAAGATCTTGATCATTTTTTGCAATTGTCTCCACCCAATTTTGCAAGAGAGTCCCTCAAAGTTGGCCATTTTCTTACCTGAGAATGTCCAATTCAATGCGATTTGGTCCTTTTTGCCCGATTCGATTAATTAGACCTGGCCCAAGTTCAATTTCAATTCAATTGGGGGCTGAGACGATGATTAAAGGGCTCGGGCGCAAATTTTACAAAATTTGCGAATTGGTCCCTCAACTTTTGGAATTTGCATTTTGGCCCCAATTTACAATTTTAATTCCAGTCGACCTCCGAGCTTGGCTAGTCGCATTTAGATCATTGGCCCCAACCTTTTTTTTTTTAATCTTTTTTATCCTTTTTTAATCTTTTTTAATTTTTTAATTTATTATTTTTTTTTATGGAAAAACATCTTCCATTAAAAAAACTATACTAAACACCTAGATAATCTATATGTAAGAATTTGACATGAAATATTTTTGTGGAAAAACAAGTTCCCATTTTTTCGGAAATGATTTTTAGGCAAAAATTTAAGTGTCAACAAAGATGAGGTCATTCTCATTTGCTTGTGAATTCCAAAGCTGCCAAGGTACAACCACTAGCGAAAACTAGCCTACACTCTTTTCTTTTGAAAAGGTACCGTCCATAAGTCTAGCTCTCTGCCATTATCTTCATTGATTTATATGCATAGCTACTGGGGCTTTGTTATTTTTCTACAAGAAATTAAAATTGTCACACTTCTTGCTTATATAACACACTTGTGAATTGCTTAGAAATTTGAAGATTGATTGTTGTTAACTATTTCTAGCTTATACTTTTGGTATATAATCTAGTGATCCCAGCTTTTACTTTGAAAAAAAAAATATTATTGAATTAACTTGCATAGATAGTGATGCTTCTAATGAGCTGCTCTTGCCTTATGGTTAGGATTGACCTATTTACTTTAATTTGACCTACCCGTCTGCCAAAAGTGAAAAAAGTTTAGATTATGTTCATTTGGAGCAAAGTTCCATACTCGAACATTGTGAACCTAGTTGATAACTGTCCAGCACAGTAGATAATTTGCTAATATGGGCTTTGAAAAGCACAAACCTTCTTTATTCTTTTTTTCAAAACTACCAAGTACTTTAATAATCTACCAATAATTATTCTTGGGGCTCACCAACGTATTTGAAATTACTGACTTTATTTGAATATACTGAATTTAATGTGATTGGTGTATTAACATTTGTCACGTTAAGATACAAACTGATTTTAGTTCAATGCCAACGTTTTTATCCTGTTAGGTTTTGAAAAGTACCAACGTTTCCAAAATTATGAACTACTTTAATAATCAACCAATATTTATTCCTGTGACATTTTAACACCTCTTTTTTTTTGGGTCGACAATGCCTTTCAAATCACTATCTTTAATTTAAAATTACAAAAGTTAATTTGATTGTGTTACCAACATTCATCAAATTAAGATTCCAATTGATTTTAGTCACTTGCTAACTTTTTATCTTGTGGATCTTGAAAAGTACTAATATTTCTTTGTACTTTCAAGATCACCAACCATTTTAATAATCTACCAACTTTTATTGCAATGGATCACCAACGCTTTTGAAGTTACTAATGTTTAATCGAAATTACCACACTTAATTTGAGTGATATATCAATTATATACCAACACAGAATTAAGTTCTGTTTTTTAATGTACATAATGCTAAAAACTCCATTTATTGGCTCGGTTTGAATGCGCTCTTTTCAACGTCATAGAACAGTGAACCCATACGCTACTTATGACATACGGTAAAATAGATATGAGAACAACTGCTTAGAAAAGAGGCTACATATTGATACGTCATCTTACTATTGAAATACATCTATTTAATATATAAATAACACAGATTTGTTTTGAGTTTTTTCTACGAACTTGTTGACATTCACGTGTGTTTACTTTGCTATTTGGATTTAATCAGTTGACAATCGAAATAGCTGAATATCATCAACTAATAACTTCATTTCATCCAAATTCACGAAACATGGTTTGATTGAATTGGGCATATCACTAAAAAAAAAAGGTCCCACTTATACAACCTTTCTATAATGGTCATCAATTCTTGCTTGTCTGGCTCCAGATTTTCTTTTTTTAAAAGGATAAAACCTGCCAAAAGCTTACAGGTTCTTTTTCCTCTTTTTCCTAATAAATGGAAGGATAATTCAGTCGTTGGACCATGGCTATGCCCAGTGTTACTTTTGGTGGATGGTGGCCTAATTAAATGAATTCCCGCAGGTCATTCCTCACCTGGAGCTATTGGAATTGACAAGAGAGGATGTTGCGATGCTGCTGCAGCATTACATCTTTGGCAATCTCAGAGTGTTGGTTTTGGGATGCTACCACGATGAAAATGTCGTTTTCCCCTCTGACTTCCTTCTCCAGGGATTCCCCAATCTAGAAGGGCTTGCTGTGCGGTGTAGTTCCTTTGAGGAGATATTTCCAGAAGATGCTCTTGGACATGGGGGAGCGACTCCCTGTGGAGGATTAAGAAACGTGGACAAACCTCTCAAGTCACTTGGAAATCTGAAGCAACTTTGGCTAATGAACTTGCGTAACCTGAGGAGAGTCTGGAAAGATGGCTCCTTGATGGCCGAAATCCTCAAACAAATTGAAGATCTGTCCGTTTGGCAATGCTCGAGTTTATTGATCGTATTTCCATCTCCTGTCTCATTCCAGCGATTGACGGACTTAGAAGTAAAGGAGTGCGCTGGTTTGGTTCATATGGGGACTTGCTCGACAATGACGAGTCTGGTGCACCTGACTTGGCTAACCTTAAGAGATTGTGGTGCAAGAGAAGATGTGGTAACAGATGATGGAGATGGAGCAGAGAAGATCCCTTTCCCCAAGTTGGAACAGCTAATACTTGATAGTTTACCAAGCCTTGAGGGCTTCTCCCCAACAAATTGCGCCTTCAGGTTCCCATCACTGGAGCATATTGTCATCACACAGTGCCCCAAGATGAATATATTCTGCTAGGGTGCCTTGAGGACACCAAAGGTAGATAAAGTACTCCTCTTCGAAGAGGATGAAGAAGGACGTTGGGAGGGCGACCTTCATACCACCGTCCAAACCTTATCGACTTGCAACGATCCACACCGAATTCAATAAGGCAGGTGAATCTGTTTGCTTAATCGTGTCTTGCCTAAACTCGCTAACAAAAGGAAGAAACTTGCGTTCTTCTTCGAGTTCTACATTGCCTCATATGAAGTCAGTCTTTCTTAATATATATATACTGACAGAATCGTTACATATTTCGCATGTTAGGGGCTTTTGTGCTCTTTGCCGCACTTTGTCACCAATGCTTTCTAGCTGTTCGATGAATTGCTTAGCACAATTCCTGTCAATGCTTTGAAGATTGCGAGGTATTGTTATATGGGGCTGTGTGCTTGCCCACTTCTCTGGTTAATTTTGAGGAGTGTCTTAGGGTGCGTTTGGTAATGTTTCTGTTCAAAAATTGTTCAAGGGAATAGAAATAGAAAAAAACTATTTCTGTTCCGGGGTTTGAATAGAAGAACGCGTTTGGTAACTACACAAAATTTTTATTCCTCGAATAGAAAAAGAACAGAAACACGTTTGGTAAACTTGTATAATTTTTTAATATTTTTATTTTATTTTTCCTTTTTTCTTTTTTCTTTTTTCTTTTTTCTTCCTTTTGACCGATTGCAGGCTCGGCCATGGCCAACGACTAGCCGATGAGGGCCGACAGCCTCGCCCAACCACGGCAAGGATCGCCGGCCCCGACGACGCTCCGGCGAGGTCACCAACCCTCGACGGCCAGTTGTAGGTCATGGCCGAGGCCGGCGACCGGCCAAAAAAAAAAAAAAGAAGAAAAGAAAGAGAAGGAAAAAATAGGAGCGAGAAAAATTGTTTCTCGGAAGTGTTCCTAGGAACAAGAAACAAGTTTTTCTTGTTTCTTGTTTCTGTTCCAAATTTGTTCCGGGAACAAAAAAATAGATTTTTCTTCTCGGGAACAAAAGTGTAAATAAACGCGTTTCTGTTCTTTTTTGTTCCTTGAAACAAAAGAACAGAAATTGTATTCCGGGGAACAAAAAAAGAACACAAACAAACAGGCCCTTACTAACAATATTTGTTTCTTTTAGGTGTCATTCTCCCTACGATCAAAGTAGCAGCTTTTATTTGCTAGAAAGCGTCTCCTATAGTAAGATGTTGAAGCAATCCTTTTGCAACCTATGCTCTAATAGTGTTCCAGCGCATGATGCTGATGCCTCTTGACATGGAGCCTTTGTGTTGACATGTGGTATTCATAGTGGGCAGGTGCTTCATTGAATATTTCATTCTTTTTCTAGTTTGGGATGTCCTCTCTGTCATTTCCCTGATAATGGTACCGGTGTAGCATAATGGCTCAACAAATAATCAATCAAATGTGGGGCTGCTCTATTCTTTATCGAATTTTATGGAGATTTTGTGTGAGGGTTGGCTTTTGGGCAGCCTCATTTACCACCAAGAAGTTTCTTTGGAGTTGGACTATTTGGACTATGACAACAACGGCCATACACTGACCAAAAGGGGAAGAAGTCTGACAATCCAAATAAGCAAGTGTCCTTCAAGCAGCGCAACATATTTACATGAAGCCGTTCATCCTTCAAGTAGTTCAGTCTCTGATTAACAGTGACATCGACATTAAAGTTTATCTTGATTGATTTTCCCTCCTTGTGCATGATCTTGTTTATGAGTGCAACTCCTCGTAAGAATATACTGACATCTTTGACATTGTTTTAAGAATACTAGTGTTGGTTCATTTGCTGGTTAGATACATATATTAGTGATTGTTTGTTTGACAGGAGCAGATTCCGAATTTGTTTTGGCTTTGTTGAAACATTTACCTTATAAATTCTTGAATGACCATTGTGATGGCTATCATAGCTTCATATATCTCTCCCATTTTACATGGTGTTAATATTAACTCTTGCTTTTGAAACATTATGGATGTCCATGCCACAATGATTAGTTTCATCCGATCTTTTAGTGGACATTATTTACAAAGTTATGTCCACAGCTCTTGACAGCCCGAAGTACCTATGATCATGTGGATTGGCAAGTAATATCCTACTCAAATTAGCATAAGTTAAGTTTGTTTAGTTGTCTATTGTTCAGTTGTTTTACTTGAGTTTGTAGCATAGAGATACATAGATAACACTTTGCTTGCCTTCGTGACTTGATATAAATATCAATTAACTTGATATCACGTGATTTGGTCATTATATTCTTGTGGAAAATAAGACACTAAATATAAAGTGTTGTTTAGGCAAGATTTTTCTTCTGCTTCTAAGTTTGACTATCTTGGACAAGAAGAGAAGGCCTCATTGAAAGTGAATATGTGGGATCTGCTGCTTTTTGAATGTTAATTCTTGCTGATTTGCTTTTTGATGCCATTCTAATATCCCTATGTTTTTACCACACCAGTAGTATAACCCATGCTGATGTGAGACTCTCTCTAAATTGCAATGAGTTAAAGCTAGAACATCGTCGGACCATCAAAGAGAGAGAAAAAGGCCTTGGATCAAGTTTTCTGTAGAATTCTTTCATGAACCACTCATCCTAGCTTTTTAAGATTCACGGATCATGATGATATCCACATTTTACTCGGTCATGAAAAAGTCGGAGTTTGACCCTTGTCGCTTCTTAACAAAAATGTACAAGTAGGCTTGACAAACCCAGTTACTCACTGATTGTCCATGCTCAGGAATCTGTTGTTTCCAGGACTGCTATTGACATTTGTTCCCAGTTTGGAAAACAAAGATCTGTTTTCTAAAAGTGTAAGCTGTCCAAAATCTCTCAGCAAATGTCTTGTTTAATGTTGTTCGTTGCCAAATCTTTCCATTCCTTTATACCTTGTGCACCCGGTGTTACCTTTTCTTAGGATCCTTTCCTGAGAATATCCAGAGTAGTTGAGTCTGGGGGTTCTATTCCTGTTGAAGCTGTCATCATATTGTCTAATATGTTCCTAGAGGCACTAGTGATTTGATATGGTGTAAAGCTTGTTGCCGGAGAAAGAAATGGTGAAAAATTTACTTTACCAGCTTCTCATTAAGGCTATGAAGAGGTGTGTCATTCTTAGATAGTTTAATACTCTTCATTCTGGTGAGTGCCTTTGATAATATTCAGCTTTCATCTTACAAAAATTTCCAGTAAAGGAGATGATTATGTGGGTCCTAAATAATCGCATCATTTAAAAGTCCATTTCCACAACGAACTTATTGAATCTAACATGAGTATGGATTTTCCTTTGGCCAAAGACCTAAGTGTTGGTGCTAGATAAGTTAATATTGACAATGCACTTAGAGCACATCTTTCGCAATATTCACATGTTTTTTTATCAGGACAGGATGTCTAGTGTCTCTTATCACTTGGCAAAAGAAATGGCCATAATCGCAAACCTACTCATAGTAATCACATGAACGGTGCTGATAATAACCATTAAGATTGCTTGCAAGCCATGTCTTGACGGATCTCACACTGTTACCCCTGTAATCGACCCTTGCAACACCAGTTATGTGTAAGTTTCAGGTGACGCCCCAACCCACCATGACCACTGGCCCTAGCGCTCGTTGTTAGCAACCGGCTATGTCCAAGTTGCAACAGCACAGTTGATGGAAAAAGAAAAATGAAGTGCCATCTCTTTCCCTTGCATGGCATTATGCTTAACTACCTTCTTGTTGGTAGCCTAATCTGCGACTTGAAAATAATAGGGTGATCTTGGAAAATTAGCATGTCTCTACTCGCACCATTTAGACAATTTAGCCTCCTACAAGTGACTGGAAAAAAATTGTTTTTACTCATTGCAGAACTCTTAAAATACTTTAAAGCAGGCAAATATTACATGTGAGTTCTCTCGTAACATTTTCAAAATCATCATTTCAAATATTGTTTATTTTTCTTACTTCATTCTTTATATTCTGATTGATCGGTATAAACAGTTGGGTCGATCGAACCAAAAGAATTGAATGCCGGTCCATACTCCGGTTCAACCTTTTGTAACATTTTCAAAATATTGCCTCCAATCAGACCCAGAATAGTTGACTAAAATCATCTGTTCTTCTTGAACATCTTTGGTTCATCCATCTATTCGACCTTGCTCTTAATTTATAAAATACCATTCTAAGTACAAGTATATATGTATATTACAACAATGGGGAATTAGACATCGTTATTTTAAGCCCGCTTCGTCCTTCTCCTAATCGAGAGGATCCACAAAAAATATACATTTCAAACATGTGGATGGAGAGATGGAGAGTCTTATGCAAACACACGCTAACTGAACTTCCTCGATTTGATAACAAAAGAGAAAAAAAAAATGAAATTTACCATATTATATGTGAAAAGGGTTGTATTTTCGTACATCCTTGATTGTGCGAAACTTTACCTAACCATGCCTTTAGTCAGTGGATTACAATTATGGATCATTTAAGTGCAAATAGAAATATGGGTGACGTCCATGTTATCATGACTTAATATTTTATTATACTTAGCATGTGAAATTGCACAACATCATCTAACCAAACTCGACCAGACTTGCTGTGGCTCCATGTACCTCTCAACCTCATGTAATAACCGATGATAGATCAGATGTTGAAAATTATAGTTCAGATTTCGGCTTGATTGTTTTATTTAACATATTTTGTCATCCTTTTCTAGATCAAGGCATCATCCTCTGTATCCTGAATAAAGATCACTAGGTATCTGGTTACAATCAACAACTTGAAAGAAAATAAGCTTCTTACTTCTCCATGAACAAGATAATATGGTAAGCATCGTTGAGTTTTAGGGAAGCTCATCCGGATCATAGCAAATTGTTGAAAACCTTGGTTTATTCGATAAATAGCACTAATTCTTTACTTGTCATAACTATCACTGAACAAGGGATGCGCATAGTCACAGACACATCTCCTAATTTTGGTTTTGTTTAAATTTGTTAGCACAAGTTCTGTGACATCCTGAAATTCGAGCCCTCTGAAGGATGAGTGAAAGTAAATTTCGTCAATGCATTGTTGGTTGATCTCACTCGAAATTGATCACTCCTGAGATACTGACCTTGAGGGGAAAGGCTAATGAGGACAGAACCCGTACAACTAAAGAACTCGACCTGGGAAAACGACTTGACCGTGAGACTTGCGTGAGGATGATCCTATAGATAGGCAGGCCGATTCTAAAGACGACTAGAAGTTGATTCGTGGGCAGAACATAATGGAACGACGGGTGATTCCGTTTACCATTATCGAACCCTCGAACGACCCTATGTCGATCTTCAGTGATTGTGTACTTTGAAATAAGAATCTATCCTCCGTAATTTCATGCAGTCAAGGACGTCCATGCGTCGAGATGTCTTGAATGTGGTTTGGCACGAGTCGGTTACGGGTGAATCCTCGGAGCTGCCCGTCAGTCTGAGTTGTAACCGAAATGGCATTTGGCGAAATTGACATGGCAAGAGAACTTAGGATTTGACTTTGAATTATCCGGAATGTCCGGGACAGACTTTGGATGAAGCTGCATCAAACAGTCGACAGAGCCAGTTAAGCCGAGCAATTAGAAAAGGGATTTTCGGACCGAGGAAGCGAGCCCGTGAGGACATGGGCCGGGCCAAGCCAGTGTGGGCCTTAGGCCCAAGTTGGGACAGCCAAATGGGCCTAAGTCAAGCAAATGAGCCCATTGGGCCCAAACCAACTATTCATTTTTCAAAGCCCATGATCCAACTTTGAGCCCAATCAAGCCCAATCAATTTCCAAGCCCACTCCTATTCATGGCCAAGCCCAATTCTTAGGTCCATCCACCAATTTCAGCCCAAGGACAGAATGGTAATTGTGCAAGGTGAAATGACCAAATTGCCCTTAAAAGCTTGTGGATAAGGCAAAAGAAGAGAGAGAAGATGATGTCATGCATGGGGACTTGAAGCATGCATTGAATGGCCTTAATGAGGCATTGATGGAAGCTCTCCCATCACTCTCTCTCCTTCTCTTCAGCCCCAAACTGGTCGACCATCTCTCTCCCTCGTTCTCCCTCTCTTCCAGTTTCTGCTCCAGCCGACCTCTCTCCAAAGATTGGAGTTGAAAGTGGCCTTCCTGGATGAATCAGCCAATGCTTCACCCACCATCGTGACAAGGAGATCCAGCTCGTTTGAACGAGCCTTACCACTACCAGAATGGAGCCTCCGGCTGTCCCGAAATTCTGCGACAAGCCACCGGCCGCCAAACCGCCCTGTTCCGCCCAGCTCTGCCTGTTTCGAGTTTTCTTCGAGTTTTCTCCCATTTCAACAGAGCTTTTGCCCAGCCCAGCCACCAGCAGGTCTTCCTTGACCCCCAGGTGCTGCCGGTTGCCAGCCACCCCCTCGCCGGAGCTCCGATCAGCCCGTTCAACTCCGTTTCTCCTCCGGCAGTCAGTCTTTGAGAGTTGCAGAGAGAAGCAGAGGCTGTGGTTGTTGTGTTGAGCTTGGGACCGCCTTGGATCATCGTGGTCGAGGTCCCGGAGCGTCGCCTTCGTCGTCGCCGCCGCGTAGGTGTTTCCGGCCCACTTAACAGGTGAGTTTAGCTCCTAATCCTTCGATTAGTGCCTAAACTTGCTTAGGGTTGGTTTAGTTATTGTTAATTCTAGTTTAGGTGATTTAATTAAGTTATATTAGTCCTAAGATAGGTGGTTAGATTAATGGATAAGATTAGTTTAGCTTAATCTTACTTTATTTGCTTAATGTGGTTTATGTGGTTAAGTAAGTATGCTTTGCTTTAATTAATTGATGGTTGCTTTAATTAATGCTTTTAATACTTTCTGAGTTTAATTTATCATTTATTAAATTCTGGAAATTTACTGCTCATGAGGTACTGTTCACGAGTTACTGTTCACAAAACACTGTTCACCCGAGAATGAAAAGTGTTTAATTTCATGTGTGTTTAATCCTATGAAGTGATTGGATGTGTTATTGCATAAACATCCGCATGAATTGAGTGACGATTTGTACAATTATGTGATGATTGTGAAGTTTTGGTATTTAACTTGAAAATACCCGGTGTCAGCTTTTGGCACCGTAATTGGTTTGGAGGACCAGTTTGAATTGATTGATTGATTGGATTGAAAAATTGAATTGATTTACATCATGTCAGCTTGTGCGAGCTATTATATAATATATGCTACAGCTTGTGCGAGCTATTATATATGCTACAGCTTGTGTGAGCACTGTATGTCAGCTTGTGAGAGCAATGATCGTTTATCAGCTTGTGAGAGCAACGATCCATTTATCAACTTGTGCGAGCTATCATCTATCTATCAACTTGTGTGAGCTACCATCTATATATATATATATATATATATATATATATATATATCAGCTTGTGCGAGCTACCATCTATATCAACTTGTGAGAGCATGGCATCCATTCAGCTTGTGTGAGCAGTGATTATATTGATAGATGAATAGATGGTATGGTTGAATAGATGGTATGAATTGATAGATGGTGTCAATCGTATGGTATCAATTGGATTGATTGAATTGATGGACCCGTGTGATCGATTGATACGTGATGAGTGGCGCACTATTATGCAAGAACACATGATAATCACTGCATTGTTGATTCCGGTCATGCATGAGTTAAGCATATTGTTTATGGCACACACGCATGAATCGATAACGTGCAGAGTGTGGCAATGGCCAGTGAGATCGCTTGTGACGCGACTCGTATGTGATTGATGAACTGCATCATCTAATGGCCATGTGCATTGCGTGTATTGTGCTGAGTTATAACGTGCAGGGTATGGCATACCGGGTAAGGTTGTATGCGAATCGATTGTTGCTTGTTGCTTGTGGTGGGGTAGTTCTGGATAGATACCCTGGGTTGAGTTGGTGTACTAACCGGGGCTTAGGGGTGGAACTCGCTGAGATTTATATCTCACTAGTTATTGAATAACTATTTTCAAGTCCCTAGTGTGAAGAGCCAGGAGCTTGAAGCGGAAGGGTCAGGAGCATAGGTGGCTCAGTAGTTCTTTATGACATAGACCTTCTGTATAAGCTTGAAGTGTTTATAAAAGTGTATTTGATTCGAAACTGGTTGTCCTACTTTTCTATCCCATGTATGTTGTTGTCAGGGGATTAGTTAATTCGCTCCCGCATGTGCAATCAAATAAAAAGGGTCGGCAACGAGTCCTGGGAACGTCGCGAAATTCTATCGACCACCGAGGGTTGTGTGCGTGCTCGAGGTTCAGGGCGTGACAAGTTCAAAATCATGTCCGATATTATTGATATTTGTCCAACTGAGATTTGTAAAGTTATCTCCCAATATTGATGAACATTTGAGAGAAAATTATAGGGGACAATTCATTTTAACAAAACACATCCAAAATTTTGATCAATATTTAGTAAAGAAAAAAATAGCGCCAAGAGCAACCAAGATCGCTTCACGGTTATATACCTCGCTTCCAAAGTGCATAAAGAGGGGATTCAATGGAGAGCCAATTAATGTGAAGCTAAGTGCGGAGAAAAATAGAAAATTGCAAATAAAATGTAAACTGCATTGAAAGGGTAAATTTTGAGAAAAATAAAATGGTGTACTAAAAAGTAAATAAAAACATAGATGATTGATCGTGGAAGGAGAGAGCTTTTCAATCCCAAAACGTTGGTATTTATAAACCAAATACTTAGAATAACCATTCCCTCCTGTACAACAACCACCCACATAACTCCAAATGTTCCACCTCATTTGCAGCTTCTAACCTCAAAGACGAATGCTACCCCATGCAACTCATCATGAGCTCTTCCTAGTTACTTCCCCCAACTTATCTGTACATCTACCTTATTTGTAGTTTCCACTTTCTTTACTTTTTCCTCCCTTCTCATAAATTTTGGGTTAGCATCTACTGTTCTTAACTATATTTGTGATGATAACTAATATTTCGAAATTGTTAAATTTTCATCACAGGGGTAGCTTCTCTCTCACTTAGTGCTTATGATATTTCTTTAATTTCCTAATAAATTTAACGTAGTCAACAAAAGAGTTCCATCTTATCTTTAGTTCATCCGATCAGCCTAAACGCAACACTAATGGACGATATGTCAGCACCTTTACAATTTTAAAGAAAAGGACTAACTTATCGGGAAAAATAAATAAATTAGAGACCACATTGGTAGAGTGAGAGAGAGTGTGTGTGACATCCTGATTTTCGATCATGTTTTGATTAAATGAAATGGGCTTTCCATCGACGCGCTTATGGTCTTTTTCTCTGAACTGATCACTCACGAGATAACTAATCTATCAGGTGAAGTCATTAAGGGATATAAATGCAACCGACTTGAGAATTCGATCAGAAATCGACTGCTCGACCATGCTAATTAGCAAAGGTCAATACGGCACCGGTATAATTGATTAAAGACTGAAGATAGGTCGATTCGACAGAGACATGTAATTAAATTGTGGGTGATTTCACATGATTGCAAAATTCGCGTTGAACGGCACTAAATCGATTTTTCTGTCAATTCTATACCTTATGCCCGTGATTGAAACCTTGAGATTTTTACGACAACCGAGAGTCGCCAATGAGTCGAAGATGCACAAACATGGATTGAAAATTATCAACCACGTGTCAAATGCGATAAATTCCTAAAAGCTACCCTGTGACATCCGGCTTTCGCTGGACCTCGGAAAAGTAACGGTCCATCACGGATTGACGAAATTGTTATTGGATTTCGTCATTGGCACCAATTGCAGACACTATTTCATCATCGTCATCGTCGGCACCGCATTCAGCCATCGTTTCATTATTACCCGCCGTTCCGAGACATCGACTTTCGGAAAATTCTGTCCATGCACGGCCATGCACACGTCCAATGTTAATCCGAGCGGCATCGCAAATCAACGGAGTTGAAGACCCCGATTCCGTATCACCCCGCCACCACCGTTCCTCTCCTTAGGCGGCCTCATCAACGGCCACGTTTTTCCTTGGCCGGTCAACCATGAAGAACTCTTTGACCCATGCAGCCTTGTCGAGCGCCCCTTGCCCATGCAACAAATGAAGACTTGAAGACTATTAATTTGCATGGCCATATTCACGTCCATTTGGCCGGTCAAACGATAGAAAGGATGGCTGACCCAGGCAACAAATAAAGACACGTTTGTGCATGGGGAAGGGAAATTGATGGCCAGAGTTTTCGGTGGAAGCCACGTCTCTCTTTTGCTAGTCAACAAAAGAAAGGAAAAGTTGACCGAGAAGAACCGCACGGCGACCACGTTTTCTGTTCACTCAACAAGCCGAAGAAGCCCATGAAGACACGCACCGATGGCCACTGAGACTTTGCTTAGTTGACCATGCAGTCAACAAACCGAAAGAAGAAGCCACGTAACAACTCATCGTGCGCTGGCAAAGGAAGGCCCGGATGAAGGCCCATGTCTTCTCCACCCGGCTCCGCTTCTTGCCACCACCACACCCGTGTTTATTGACTAAATTAGTCAACTAAAGAGAAAAAAAAAAAAAGCCAGTTACGGAACAGCAAACCGCGAGAGAGAACCGCGAGCGAGAGAGAGAGCAACGGGTGAAAGAGAGAGGAAGAGGACTGTTTCCTCTTCGCTCGTGCACGCATAGCCACTGCCCCCGCCGCGCCAATCTAGCCATCCCGACCGAGCCTACAGCTGCCGCGCCACCACGCCACCTCCTCGTAGTCGATGCCGTTGGACTTAAGGCAAGTTAGAGTCTACTAATCTATATCGTGTAGTGTTGTTGTTGTTTGAGGAAGTGCTATTAGATTGAAATTGTTTGAATTCTGATGTTAGATATTGACTTCTAGAATGACCGAATTGATTTGAGGCTAGAAAATTGAGAAGTTTTCATGAGTACTTCGGTTTAGACCTTCGATTGTACACTAAATGTTGCGGTGGTAGAACCTTGGGACTTTTGTTCGCAAACCGTTTTAGAAATCTCTGGATTTGCATCAAAATTTATGAGTACTGTGGCACCGTACTCATATGTTTTAAGAAATGTTTTATATTTTAAAATTTCTGAACTTTTTATAGAAAAGATTCTAAACCATTGGAGTTGGGATTGAGATTTGAATTTATTGACATGCTGATTTCAAAAGTACTTATAGATTTCGAAAAATTAATTTGTTCCAAGCCGGGAAGGGAAATTATCCTTCAAGTTTTTATATGGATTGGAAAAGGGTTGAAAAGTATTTGCAAAAGTGGGACTTTCGGAGGAAAACCCAAGGATTTTCTGTATTGACGATTTGAAAATGTTTTGGCATTGAAATGATTTGATTACTACACCATGGTTGGTGTGTTATTGCTGCTGCCGGACCCTCGGGACGACGAAGCCCCAGGAGACGAGATGCCTGGAGGTGAGACATGACACGCTCTGGATGCTTAGGGACCAGTGAGCTCCAGAGGTTCCCTAGGAGTGTCGGGATGCCCGGACGTATGATGATACATATTCCGGAGGGTAGGGGACACTAGTAACATAGTGAGCCCCGGCGATTCCTCGTGATGCCAGGTGGGGTGCAAGATGCCTAGAGGTGAGACATGACACGCTCTAGATGCCTGGTGACTGAAATATGGAACCGGAGGCTTTCGTGACGCCAAGTTAGGTGCGAATGCCTGGAGAGATGCAAACACAGGTCCTCTGGGAGATAGTGATAGTGAATCAAAAAGCTGTTGAGTTTTAAAGTTGATTTTTTTGCTGAGTTATGCCATTTTGATAGTTGCGCCTAATTGTGGGACAAAATTGTATGGCACGGTATGGGACATGTCATAACGGTTTGGCATTATAATCAGGACCCATGTGATTGAAATGATGTGTTCCGATTTTTAAACTACGCTTGCCATTTCGTTGGAAAACTCTACTGATTTAATGCATATCTATTCCTTTGGGAGAAGTACACTATCAGTGCCAAAAGTTGTGTACGGCGCTCACTTTGGTGCCAAAAGTTTTCATCGGATCACTTAAGTGCCAAATCAGAGAAAAAACGATCACTTTGGTGCCACCGACGAGAGATTCCGGCCAAAATGATTACGTGGCTTTTATATTTAAAAAAAAAAGTCAACATGGCTTAAGATTGTCCACAGTAGATGGCATAAAACGACACCGTTTTCCTTTATTCGTAAGAAACGACATCGCTTTATACCATTCCACGTGGATTCACGTAAGAAACGACGCCGCATTTCTCTACAACCAAAAACGGTGTCGCTGAAGATGGAGTAAATAGGGTTCGTGTACGGTTCTCGCTTGACGCCAGCCGTAGCTTGCTCACCCACCTTCGTTTGCTAGCCCGCCGTTGCTCAGCCACCGCTGTAGTTGCGCCATCATTCACGATTGTTCGCTGGCTGTGTCTCCAACTCTCACCCACTCAGGTTTGTCATGTTCTCTACGTTGGTCAATTTAGTGAAAAATTTAGGGTTCCGACGGGCAATTTAGGGCGCAGAGGGCAAATTGAGGGCTAGGCTCAAGGGGAAAGTAATGGGGAAAGTGGTGGGATCTCACTTTTATGGGGACCGAATAGAAAAAGGGAGGGTTCCGTCGTTCGTTCACTTTCTTTTGTGGGGACCGAATAGAAAAATAGGGCGCACAGGGGAGAATGGGGGCTTGACTCGGAGGGAAACAGTGGTGGGACCTTACTTTGTTTAATTAATTGGATTGCTTCTGTGGGGGACCAAATGTGATTGAATTGAAAAATGGGTGGTGGGGATCTCACTTTGTTTATTCACTTCGGTTTCCTTTGTTTTGTAAAGGCACCGAATTGAATAAATTGGTCACATTTATTTCTTGACAACAAAACGACAAGGACCTGCATGTGAAATTGCTGATTCTGTCATGTAGTCCCAAAAAGTAATGACTTTTTTGTTTTTTTCATTGGGTGCAGCATCGACATGGATGAGAATCAGGTAGACATCATTGTTTGCTATGGTAGAGAGTTTGTTATTGGCAACGAGGATTGTGAATATACTGGTGGAAATGAAGGTACTGTCTATGTCAATGTTCGGAAGCCATCATATATTGATTTTCTGAGGGATTTGGTGTATTTTTTACGATGCAAAGTACAAAAACTACATTACTGTGTTTCTGGGAAGGAATTGAAGGATGGCTTGAGATTTTTTAATGACGATAATGGTATTAAGGATATCATTTACTATTATCTTCACGGCAAAGAAGCTAGGGTATGTTGAGTATTATAGTGATAATGAGGATAGTGAGGATGAGGATGAGGATGAGGATGGGGATGGGCTGACCACCACTGAAAGAGGAGAAGTGAGGGATCCTATTCAAGCAAGTAATCAGATCGGGGATGAGTTTAGGTTAGATGAAGGGCAAAATGAGAGGTAGAGAGATATTGATAGAGATGAACAAACAGGGAGATGTCCTGAAATATTGGGTGAAGATGTGGGCGATGAAGACTTCATTGGATTAGAATGGGAAATTGCTATATCCAGTGAATCGGAAGATGAATATTTGGCTTCAGTAAGTTTCCCAAGTGACAAAGATGATGATGAACTCGCACAATCAAGACAAAAGCAAAGGGAATTTCTTAAAAAAAAAAGTTGTAGCTTCAGCAAAGAGGCCCGAGCCAGTAAATAGGGATGAAGCTCCATCTGAAGGTAATAGAAGTGAGGATGAAGAAAGTTGCGGCGATGAAGTTGCTGGTTCGGAGAATGAGCTTGATAATGATGATGAAGAACCCACTCGTCGAAGAAAAAGTAAGTACCATTGCTATGATCCAACTGTTGATAAACTTGTTTTGTTTGTGGGCATGAGATTTGACGATGCCAAACAGTTCAAGGAAGCTGTCCTGAAGAACTCTATTGGTGAACAGAGGAGCGTTGAATTCATTAGAAACACGAAAGAATTTGTGAAAGCTAAGTGCCCACAACCCAATTATTCATGGAAGCTCTATGATGTGTTGAGTAAGAAGGGGTCATTCTAGATTAAGTCCTTCCAAGAGGAGCATACTGGTCCAATTATCTTTAACAATAAAAAGGTAACATGTGTATGGTTATCGAAGCATTTTTTCAATACTATCAAAGCAATGCCCGCTAATCAAGAGTCCTCAATTTCAACTGTTAGCGAATGAGCAATTAGGGGTTAATGTGTCAAGGAATCAATGCAAGAGAGCTAAGATGAGGGTGATGAAAATATTGATGGGTGGGTATAAGGAAGAATATGCGCAGGTATGAGATTATGCTAGCAAATGCATGTTTCAAAACCCATCTAATAGGGTATATGTAGAGGTTGTGGAAAGGCCACTCCCTGATTTTGGGCCTAGATTTGATAGATTTTATATCTGTTTTGATGCATGCAAATGGGGTTTCTTGGCTAGTTGTAGAAGAGTTATAGGATTGGATAGATGCTTTCTAAAAGGTTTATGCAAGAGGGAAGTTGTTGGCTGTTGTGGGGAGAGATGCCAATAATCAAATGTTTCTGATAACTTGGGCGGTGGTGAAGATAGAGAACAAGGATATTTGGTCCTGGTTCCTCAAAAATTTAATGGCTGACCTTGAGATAACCGATGGGCGAGGATGGGCATTCATGAGCGACCAATAGAAAGTAATTCCATTTTCAATTAATTTACTCCATTTTAATATTAATCACTGCATATTTTTCCTGACTTGTATTTATTGGTTTGAATTTTTGTAGGGACTTATTCCTGCATTGGCTGAGTTGATGCCACATGCTGAGCATAGAATGTGCGCGAGGCACATATGCGCAAACTAGTCAAGGAACTTCAAAGGAGATAGGCTGCAGAAGCAATTCTAGTAGATAGCGAAGAGTACCAACATGGCTGATTTCAAATTAGCCAAACAATGATTGTTGCAGCTGACAAATGAAGGTTTTGATGCACTCTTCCAGACATAAGCTAAGCACTAGTGTCGGGCCTTCTTCAGCGAAGAGTTCAAATGCGATATCATTGATAACAACCTTAGTAAAGCTTTCAATGGCAGAATTTTAGAGGCCAGGTGCAAACTAATCATCAGCATGCTTGATAATATTCGAGTTATGGTTATGACTAGACTACATAGGCAAAGAGATGAGGCTACGAAATTGACTAGAGACTGTGTCCCTAGGATTGTGAAGAGATTGGATGCAAACATTGCTGCTAGTAGGTTCTGCCATCCAGTTTGGAATGGAGATAATGGATATGAGATTATTCAAAATCAGGATAAGTATGTTGTCAACCTGGATAGAAGAAAGTGTTTATGCTGAGCCTAAAAATTGAATGGAATTCCCGTGCCCATGCCATTTGAGCTATTCGGATGAAGCAAGAAAACCTAGATGATTACTTACATGATTGGTACAAAAAAAAAACTTATACCTTGCTTCATACCAATTAATGATGCAGCCTATCAGAAGCAGCAAATTTTGGGAGCCAACAAATCATGAAAGCCTTCTACCTTTGCCACTGAAGAAGCAAATAGGAAGGCAAAAAATGAGACGAAGAATGCAGCAGGAAGATGCATCAAGTCAGAGGATGAGTAGGACTGGGGCAAAGATGAAATGCTCCTATTGCCGCAAGGAAGGGCACAATAAGAAAGGTTGTTGGCTGAAAAAGAAGCATCAACAGCAAGATGTAATGGATGATTTATTGCCAAGGACAGGACCTACAGAAGAGCTTCTTGTTGGGCCTATTGAAGGGAGGACAGAAGGCCCTACTGTAATGCTTATTGAAGGGCTAGAAAAAGGCCATGTTGTAGGCTCAAGTGCAGGGACAACGGCTGGAACAAGCAAGACAGCAACAACAACAACTGAGTCCACTATTGAGCAAACGAGAAAAAAAAAAAATATCTTGTAAGTTGTACATCGTTGTGTTTGTCTTTTATGGGTTGAAATTTAAATTTGTTATGTGTTTCTCAGGTGAGAAGACGAGTAACTACACAAGTTGCAGAGGTTGCTCCCCCATTTGTTGTTACTGAAATGATGCACCACAGCGAACAAAAGGGGCTCTTGGAAAAAGCTTAAGGCAATATGGTTATGGGATTTACGCAGATGAATGTACTGAAATGACTATTTTGAATGTAAGATTTGTAGGCCTCATGCATTTAATTTGTTGTACTTCAATTCATTTGGTTGATAATATCGCTATGTTCATATAGCCTGGGAGAACTTCGGAGGTACTTCTCTCTCAAGGTAGGCCAACTCAAGAATCAAGGGCGCAGCCAAAGAAGAGTGCTCCAAAGAAGAAGACAGTGGGTTTAGTTGCAAAACAGCCATCCAAAAAGAACCTAGCACCAGTTCCATCTCAACCAACGATTGGCAGCAATAATGATGATATGGACGAACACATGACACATGCTAGAACAAAAATAGCCGCTATCAAGAACAAGGAAAATGAGGTGACAGAAAGCCCAGTTAAAGAACCTGCACATTTAGTTCGAAAGAGTGCTCAGATTATGAATCAATTCAAAGCTCCAAGAGGAAAAGGAGATCAGGGATATTGACCGATATGTGGTGCTGGACATGATCTTTTTTCATGTTTTCTTTTTTTTAGGATGGTGCTCGATATTATATCATTGATGGTAGTTGATGCCTACATATTGCCATTGTTTTTTTTTTTTGAAGAGGGTGCTGAACCTTCAGTGATTGGGGAGTGAAGTTAGACATATTTTTCTTTTGTAAACAATCAATCAATGTCAATGACAATAGTTGTTTCTGTTTTTGTTATTTTCTCTTGTGTTGGTTTCGGCTAGTAATGCTAGCAAGACAGTTATCAGTTATGCTGTATATTTTTTTTTTGTTAGTGCAATGTTCTTATGAGGTTGATATTATTTTTAGATGTGTACATATACTGTTGTTGGTTGAAGTTGTGAATGCTAATGAATTTGTGGTGTTCTGGTTGTATGTACTGGTGCAAGAACAAGATGCAATTTTGGGTGCTGGTGCATCTTATTACATCAACACTTGTATGGGCTGGTGCAAGAAGATGCACCAGCAACCCAACTGGTGCAACGAGATGCAAAATGCAGCACGACTAGTGCAAGTCAAGTGACGTTTGAAACTAACATGTTCTTTTTTAAAAAACTTGTGCAACACAAGTGATCACTTTGTAATCGCGACGGGCACTTAAATGATCACTTTTTTAAAAAACTTGACACTCAAGCGATCACTATTTACAACTTATGGCACTAAAATGGTCAATCGTGAATTTGCCACCATCCCTTAATTTCGCCATGGTTTGCAGTTGCAGCAAACCAACAAACTAGCAAACCATTACTAAATAAAAAATGCAGCAAACCATTATATTTGAAGCAAAAAATAACAAAAAAAAACATTGACAATACACAACTAAACAATAAAACTTTTAAGTAATCACAACTAATGCATTCCAAAAGCACCTTCCATTTCGTCATGGTTTGCCATTGCAGCAAACTAGCAAACTAGCAAACCATTACCAAATAAAAAATGTAGCAAACCATTATATTTGAAGCAAAAACTAACCAAAACAAACATTGACAATACACAACTAAACAATAAAACTTTTAAGTGCTCACAACTAATGCATTCCAACTCCAACCGTCCATTTCTACCATAGATTACAACAAAACCTTCTACTCCATACAAAAATTGCAGCAAAGCAAAAACAAATTTTACTTCCATTTCCACGTCTTCGACTATGGTTCTCATTACTCCACTTCACATTTGAATAAACTACACAAGAGAATAACAACACAATCAACGCTCGATAAAAGTTTCTTTCAATTTTCAGCCTTGAAACCTCCCTCTTCAAATGGTCGACCAAAGATGTTAAACCATTCATTTGAGCTTGCATTAAGTCGACATCCTCCAACTCGTCCATTAATGTAGGTGGAGGTTGATGTCGGCTTTCAAGTAACTCCAAGATCACCTATGTCGCTCGATCAGAGAATTTCCTATCAACCTATTTGAAATATTTGCACTTCGAGCCTTCTTTA
Source organism: Eucalyptus tenuipes (assembly GCA_014182365.1). Taxonomy (NCBI): domain Eukaryota; kingdom Viridiplantae; phylum Streptophyta; class Magnoliopsida; order Myrtales; family Myrtaceae; genus Eucalyptus; species Eucalyptus tenuipes. Next base: position 19,512,920 of record CM024538.1, on the reverse strand, counting down.
TATCTGCCACACCCATGGAATCTTTTCCCAGGATTCAACCGAGTCCCAGATGTTCTTCTCGGACTCGGTAACCTACAATAACAGTAACACTCACCATCTAATTCATTTTTTTATAGGAATGCGAGTCGCTGCTGAAACTTTTGCCCTCTATTTGCAAAAGCGAGCTAATAACTTTGGGAGAAAATCGAAGTATGCATTCAAATTGGTCAAATTGCGGATTTAGGGTTTTCAACTTCCGGTTCTGGTCGAATTTGGGGATTTAGGGTTTCTTATTTGGGGGAAAAGACGCTAAACGATATCATTTTGTTGTTTGTATGCTGATTGTACTCTCTGGTGATCCACGTTGGCTTCAAAAATTAATAAAAAACTGCCACGTCGGATTTTCGGCCAACCAGATCGGTATTAGCATTGAAATGATCATTTTTCAAATTTTTTGGCACTTAAGTGATCCGACGGAAAATTTTGGCACCAAAGTGAGCGTCGTACACAACTTTTGGCACTGTGTACTTCCCCCCTATTCCTCTAGTTAGGTGTTTTGTCTATGTTGCATGAAATCGGGTAGCGGTAATTGTACATAATATAGCTTAGTAGATCTTTAACTGCTAGGTGGTTGTACTCACCTCTCGTGGGGGCTAACATATTACAGAGTAATGAAGATGCCACCGTCGCCAGAGGACAATGATAGAGGATCGAGCAAAATAGTGTGACTGAGGACGCGAGGTTAGCAGCAAAATTTTTGGACATCGGCACTTGTTGATAGATGACTTGTGAATAGGTGATGAAAAATATCGGTCTAGTTTATGGATATAGCCAAGTATAGGAAACTTGGGCTTTTGATGTACCGACTAACAATGTCCATTACGTATGTGTGTAAATAAAAAGTGCCTGGTTATATCTATGTGCATCATTTCAATGTTTAAGGAAAGGAGTTGTTGGATACGCTTCCGCCATATACATTGCGTAGGGACCAATGATTGTGTGATAAAACCCCTACATTATTCCTTGAAGTCCATCAATCTAAAAAGAAGGACATCCAGGACTAGGAAGTGAGGTGGCGACCCTAACGGATCGGGGGCCGTCGGGGGGGCACCACATTCCCGGAATGTTAGGTCACGCAAAAATCGCGTCCGATTGAAATTAAGCACGAAATTGAACCCGGTTTTGGAAATCGAAAGTTCCAGCGTGTCACGATTTATTTTTGGAACATCGACTCATCCTTTGAAGAATTTTCGGCAAGCTTGGGATTTTTACGGAAAATCAATTTCGGACAATTCGGAAAAGAAAAGAAATTCGGATGGGAGAGGAAATTTGCTATTTTGCTGTCCAAAATTAGTTATTTTTGGGAAATTAGAGGCAAGAAAGTATTAGGGGACCAAGATGATAGGCTTGGAGACTTTTAGGACCAAGACATGATGAATTGAGATATTTGTGATTGACTTTCTTCCCCTCTCTAGCTTCTCATGCACGCCAGGCCAGCTGATCCCCCTCATTCGCTGCTTCTGCTTTCTTTTCATTTCCCTCCTGCACGATCGTCCCCCCTTGGACCGAACTTGCTTCTGCCTTCTCTTTCATTTTCCTTTGAAGCTCAACTCCTCCACTCCCGCAACTCCACCATCGTCTGTCCATTTTTACCGATTCTCCACTCACGCTACCGTTCACCGCTCACCCCTTCCTTTGTTCGTTTTCCCTCATGACCAGCGTCCCTCTCCACGTTCGCGACACAAACACCAACGGCCTCTGCTCCATTGTTCCTCCACCGAAGCCAGCTAGCCGTCGCCCGACCAGGCCGCCTCACGTAGCCCAACCCGTTCCCCTGCTGTCCAGCCACCTCCAAGCCGCGCCGCTGCCAGCTCGTCCAGCCCATTCCAAGGCCAAAGCCAGCAGCTGGGCCGTGAGCCTAGCAAGGTTTTTAGCCTTGGTTTGGCCTCCTTTGGCATCGCCGTAGACCCGAGTTGTGGTCGTTGTCGCGCCGCCGTCGTCGTGAACCGGTTTATTCGCTAATCTAGTGACTTTACCTTCTAAACTCTAATTAAGAGGCTACTTACTCTTAGAGGTGGATTAGATTAGGCTAAGTAAGATTAGTGTAATTAGTTAGCTCATTTAATCAATTAGATTAATTAGTTAGGCCAATTAAGTGGTTAGTTAATGTAATTAGTTAGTTTAGTAGGTTATTATGTAGCTAGATTGGTTAGAGTAATTCAATTAGTTCAATTAGGTGGTTAGATTAGCTTAAGTAGATTAGTTTAATTATTTTTCAATTTATTTAATTAAATGCAATTTATTTAATTATTTATTAATTAACGAAAATTATACCGAGATAGCTGATTGTAAGAATTTCGCACTGATCGTTGTGGTGTAGTTGGTTTGTGCAATTGAGTGTTAATTTGTGCAATTGGATGCTGAGTGTTGATTTTTGAATTATTATTTCAAAAATATGAAATTTTGGTATTTAATTAGAAAAATACCGGGTGTTGGTTTTTGACACCGAAAATGTTTTTAGTACTATATAAGATCGTGGAATTTTAAAATGAAAGGATATCACGCTTTATGGTTCGATTTGATCGTGTGTCGACGCACAATTATCTTACCGAGTGTTTTTAATATGAAGAAAATGGGCCAAGTACATTATTTGAAATTGAGGCATTTGAGTGCAAAGCACGATGTCCTTGGCCGAGTTTGAATGTGCGTGTGATCATTAAGTACCTGATGCGTTTACGCGGGGTAGTGAACTCGATGCGTTTACGCGGGACGATACATGATTAAGTTCAGATGCCCCATGTCAACGGATGCCGGATCGCGGTAAAGGCTGGACCGATGCTCCTTAGGGAATGCCATCCTGATGTGTTTAGGCGGGATGTTGTTGTGCTCAATGGGGCAAGACGATGCCCGGTTACGCCACATGACTACCAACTATAAGGTTGGTAATGGCCGTTGGGCCTTAAATAACTGGGACACATGTGCGTGTTTGAGATGGATGTGCCTGATTATAGGACGAAATTGTGTAGCACGGAATGAGATGTGTCATGACGATTTGGCCTTATAATCGAGACATTTGTGATTGTTTGAGAATCGAATTGAGGTGTTCCATTTATTGATTGCATTTACTGTATGCATATGTTATATGAGTTGTGCTGACGTGTAGGGAGGTGTTGAGGCGAGGTAAGTCCTATGTGTTGCATATTTAGGCTGCCTCTAGGTGAATTTCCTCCTAATCGAGGTTTAGGGTGTAGACTCGTTGAGACATTGTCTCACCCCATCGTGGTTTAAAATTTTTTAGGTCCTTAGATGGAGGCGCAACCCATTTGTTTTGGGTGGCCGCAAGAGGCTGCGACCGAGTGTACCGTCTTCCCCGTCCCCGGGGCCATCCGGGACTCCGTGAGCTCATCATTACTACCATTTGGGTCGATGAGAGCCTACCTCGTTGGTGCCTCATCGATTCAAAGCGTAGTTTCATCACGCGCCTAACGGGGTTTGGGAGGGTCCCGTGGATGGTTTCAACGGACTCCGCCATCGATGGTGAGGGTGAGGTGATACTTGACCCCATGCACGACGTCGCTATTATAGCTGATATCGAGGCGAACCAGTTGCCCGAGGGTGAAGAGCCTGTTGTAGAGGCAGCTGATCCTCTAGACATCGACATCCCTGACGGTGTCGTGTTAGACCCAGATCCCAAGTAGGTAGGGTCTAGGGTAGGGTTACCTGTTAGCTCTCTTTGCTTTGGACTGGTTATGTATATAAACCTGGGTTGTTTATAAAATAAGTTTAGTGAAACTTGCTTGTCCCGCTTTCCTATCCCATGTTTGTTTGTTGTCTGGAGATTGTTTTATTTGTTTCTGCATGTGCATAAATCGATTGGGTTGGCGACGTGTCCTGGGAATGCTGCAATTTGATCGACCACCGAGGGATGTGCGCGCGCTCGAGGTTCGGGGCATGACATCCCTGCCCGTAGTGGTATCAGAGCTGGTCAATAGTTGGAGTGATAAGGTGCGATGGGTCTTGGGATATTTAGTATGAACGACCTTTTCTTTATGCAGATGCATGTGATTGATAGCTTATTGGTAACTTGTTTTGTGTGTGGGTCGCTCAATTTTCTAATTCTGTGTGGAATTGGAAAGCAGGTTCTATAAAGAGTCCGCAGCATGAGCGATCAAGAGTAGAGGACTCCTAGGAAGAGGACGATTATGTCCATTACTCGGGGTAGGACACCGACTAGGGTTGGTGCCCGAGGTAGAGCACAGGCTCAGGCCAGCGCAAGTAGAGTAGCACCGCAGTCGGCTAGTGCTGGTGTAGCAGCACCTAGCCATCCTAGAATCGATGGGATCGTGCAGGTGCTCGAGACCCTTGGAAATCTGATAGGGCAGTAGGCCCAGAATCAAGCTGCCGCCACCGCTGCTGCTACCGCACCTACGGAAGTTCCACCTAGGAACATGGTTGCTGAAAGACTAATGCACAAGCTAGTTAAACAGTTTCTAAAGTTGAACTCGTCGAGGTTCACGGAAGCACATGATCTCAAGGCTACAACCCTCTAGATCCAAGAGTTGGAGAAAGCCTTTGAGCTGCTGAGGTGCTCGGGAGAGGATAAGGTTGTCCTTGTAGTTTACCAGTTGCAGGGTAATGCAAGTACTTGGTGGAGGGCCACTAGAGGAAGTGTATTCCCAGAAGGCGTGGTTCGAGCATGGAACGCCTTTGTTGAAGCTTTCAACAGCAAGTATTTCTCAAATTGTGCCAGGGAACAGAAGATGGCGGAATTTCAATGCCTTCGTCAAGGTTTGATGTCTGTGGACCAGTACGAGACGAAGTTTGCCGAGCTGTCGCAGTATGCGCCAAGACTGATTGAGGATCCCGAGGACAAAGCGAGGAGGTCAGGGATGGTCTCCAACCGGAGCTGAAAGATCCACCGGTGTCGTTCGATCTTAAAAATTACAATGAGATTTATGGACAAGCACAACCGATATAGAGAAACTTGAACGAACGAGCTGCTACATCTGGGTCGCGGTTCGGGTCGAATAGAGATGGAAATCGGTTTGGGAAGAAATCAATGACCAGAGGAAGGTATCCATTCCGCTCAACAAGAAGGGTGTGATAGGAAAGTCAGCGCCGAACCAGAACGGAGTGTGTTGTTTTTGCGGAAGACGACATAGGTTAGCCCCGTGTTCGGCTAGACCGAGAGCGTGTTTTAGGTGTGGTCAGTTTGACCATCAGATAAGAAATTGTCCACACAGGTCGATGGGACCACAGCTGCAGTTGCTGCCCCCACCGATGGGTCGAACAGAGGGAATGCGCCCCAGAATGCACCGCAGGGCATGATGAATAGGCCTCCAACTCAGGGAAGGGTGTACGCCTCTAACTCACCTGACGTGGTTATAGGTACGATCTCGCTGAACAACCATGCTGCTTATGCTTTATTTGACCCTAGAGCTACGCACTCATTTATTGCTGAGCAGTACGTTAAGTTAGTAGGGTTGAGTCCTGAACCGTTAAGGTCAATCATTAGTATATCTACCCTGTTAAAGGATAAGGTGTTGTCTGCGATAGGTTGTCCTAGTTTCAAGTTGGTTATTGGTGAGCGAGAGGGAATGATAGTTCTGATAGTCCTAGCCATGTATGATTTTGATGTGATAATTGCCATGGACTGGCTCACCAAGCAACGAGCTACTATGGACTATTATCGTAAAGCAATTCAGTTTAACCCGTTAGCGAGTGAGAGTTTCGAGTTTATTGGGAGTCGAGGAGGACCCTCGATTACTTTAATCTCGTCGCGTAAGGCAACCCGGTTGTTAGACGAGAGTTACAAAGGTTATTTGACGACTGTCGTGGATATGCCAGTTGAGGAGCCAAAGATGGAAGACATTACGGTAGTATGAGAGTTTGCTGATGTGTTTTCTAAGGAATTGCCTGGTTTGCCCCCCGAAAGGAAGATCGAGTTTGTGATTGAGTTGGCCCCCAAGACAGAGCCAATCTCTAAGGCTCCTTACCGGATGGCATTGTCAGAATTGAAAGAACTGAAGGTGCAAATACAGGAGTTGTTGGATAAGGGATTCATACGTTCCAGCACATCACCTTGGGGAGCACCAGTTCTATTCGTGAGGAAGAAAGATGGTTCATTACGTCTTTGCATCGACTATCGGCAACTCAATCAGGTGACGATCAAGAACAAGTACCCGCTACCGAGAATCGACGACTTGTTTGACCAGTTGCAAGGAGTGTTGATATTTTCCAATATCGACTTGAGGACAGGCTACCATCAGCTGAGGATCAAAAAAGAAGATATACCGAAGACTGCGTTTCGTACGCATTACGGCCACTATGAGTTTACCGTAATGCCGTTTGGTTTGACTAACGCCCCAGCTACTTTCATGGATTTGATGAATCGAGTATTCGAGGAATATCTAGATTAGTTTGTGATCGTGTTCATCGACGACATCCTGGTGTACTCGAGAAGTCCAGACGAGCATGAAAGGCACTTAAGGATAGTGCTTCAGACTCTGCGAGATCATGGACAGTATGTCAAGTTCAGTAAGTGCGAGTTTTAGCTGACTCGTGTAGCTTTCCTAGGTCACGTGATTTCCGGCGAAGGAATTTCCGTGGACTCGACCAAGATCAAAGTAGTGATAAATTGGCTAAGACCGACGACCATGACAGAGATCAGAAGTTTCTTGGGATTGACAGGTTATTACAGACGGTTTGTGGACGGATTTTCAGCAATAGCCATGCCGCTGACTCGACTGCTGAAGAAGGAAGAGAAGTTTGTATGGACGGATAAGTGCGAGTGTAGTTTCCAAAAGCTTAAGCAGAAGCCGACTACCGCACCAATACTGACAATTTTGTCTGGTCCTGGAGGATACGAGATCTATAGTGATGCGTCATACTGAGGACTGGGTTGCGTGATAATGCAACATGGCAGGGTTGTTACATACGCGTCCCGTCAATTGAGGCCGCATGAGTTGAACTATCTGACGCATAACTTGGAACTCGTAGCGATTATTTTCTCCCCGAAGATTTGGAAACACTATTTGTGTGGAGAAATGTTCCAGATCTTTACAGACCATCAAAGTCTCAAGTACTTGTTCTCTCAGAAGGAGTTGAACATGAGACAGCGTCGATGGATGGAACTTCTCGAGGACTATGACTGCGACATCCTGTATCATTCTAGAAAAGCTAACGAGGTGGCAGATGCGTTGAGTCGAAAGTCTTCGATTGCGCAGATGGTGATCCAGGAGTGGATTCTACTAGAAGGAGCTCGAGATTTGGTTTTCAAATTTGAGGTAAGCCACCTTTCAAATCTTATGGCCACCCTCAGAATTAAACCGAAAGTGCAGATAAGGATCAAGACGTTGCAAATGACAGACCCAGAAATCTAGAAGATTCTGCAAGAGGATGCAGAAAAGAAGAACCTGACTTTCAGTTTTCTAAGGACGGAACACTAAAGTTTTGTGGACGATTGTGTGTACCTGATGATGCAGAGCTTAAGGAGATCATCTTGTCAGAAGCTCATCGTAGCAGTTACAGCATTCATCCAAGCAATACGAAGATGTATCAGAATCTGCGTCAACACTATTGGTGGACCGGTATGAAGGCGGATATCGCCAAGCATGTCACCAAGTGTCTGATGTGTCAGCAAGTAAAAGCACAACACTGTAAGCCGAGAGGACTGTTGCAACCTCTAGAGATTCCTAAGTGGAAATGGGAACACATTATAATGGATTTCATGATGGGCTTACCGAGAAGTCAAAGGGGTAATGATTCTATATGGGCCGTAATTGACAAATTGAAAAAGTTTGCTCACTTCATCGCCGTACGAAAGGACTATGCATTGGATAGATATGCTGAGTTGTACGTGCATCAAATAGTTCGATTACATAGAGTTCCAGTGACAATTACGTCTGATCGAGACCTGAAGTTTACAGCAGCTTTCTAGAAAAGCTTGCAACCTGCCTTGGGAACGAAGCTGCGGTATAGTACGGTTTATCATTCTCGGACGGATGGCTAGTCTGAAAGGACGATTCAGACCCTCGAGGACATGGTGCGAGCTTGCATGTTGGATTTCAAGGGAAGCTGGGAGGAACAACTCCATCTTGTCGAGTTTGCCTACAACAACAGCTACTAGCAGAGTGTGACGGCCCGAGCGGTGGTGCGCGGGGAGGAGGGATGGTGGTGCGTCTGCACCTCGGTCCCCGAACGTGCGCGAGGAAGGCATCCCTCTCTCTCTTGTCCCACATCGCCTAGGGAGGGAGTTCTAGGCTGCCTTATAAGGCAATGGGCCCTCTAATTGTACATACGCGTTTTCTTGGGGTAGTATGGGCTGCCCCGAGAAGAACAAAACCGTGAGGACTTAGTGTCCAAAGCGGACAATGTATGTACAGTTGAGACCCGGGACGTTACAAGTGGTATCAAAGCTGACTCCCGATCGCGTGTGGGGCCACAGCGAGGACGCTGTTCTGCTAAGGGGGGGAGAGTGTGACAGCCCGAGCGGCGGTGCGCGGGAGGAGGGATGGCGGTGCGTCCACGCCTCGGTCCCCCGGACGTGCGCAAGGAAGGGATCCCTCTCCCTCTTGTCCCACATCACCTAGGGAGGGAGTTCTGGGCTGCCTTAAAAGGCAATGGGCCCTCTAATTGTACATACGCGTTTTCTTGGGGTAGAATGGGCTGCCCCGAGAAGAACAAAACCGTGAGAACTTAGTGTCCAAAGCGGACAATATATATACAGTTGAGACCCAGGGCATTACATAGAGTATTCAGATGGCACCATTTGAAGCATTGTATAGTAGAGCATGCTGAACGCCAGTGTGTTGGGATGAAGTTGGAGAACGGAAGATCACCGGCCCTAAGTTGGTTCAGCAGTCAGTGGATGCTGTTAAAGTTATCAGAGAAAGACCGAGGATCGCTCAGAGTCGTCAGAAGAATTATGCTGACAAGCGTCGAAGACCATTGGAGTTCCAAGTTCCGAGTTCCGAGTTGGTGAACACATCTTTCTGAAGGTGTCACCGATGAGGGGTACTTCACACTTCGGCAAGAAAGGGAAGCTGAGTCTAAGGTATGTCGGTCCCTTTGAGATTCTGGAGAGAATAGGGACTATGGCGTATCATCTTGCGTTGCCACCGAGGTTGGCTCAGGTGCATGATGTCTTCCACGTGTCGATGTTGAGAAAGTACGAGCCTGACCCGACCCACGTGCTGAATTTTGAAGAATTAGACGTGGATGACAGAGTGTCGTATGTGGAGACACAAGTTCAGATCGTGGATCGCAAAGAACAAGTTCTGTGCAACAAGACAATCTCGTTGGTCAAAGTGGTCTGACAACACCATGGGATGGAAGGAGCAACTTGGGAAAGTGAAGACTCAATGAGACGACAATACCCCCACCTTTTTTAATAAGAGTTGTAACAGGTTTAAATTTCGGGGACGAAATTTTTATAAAAGGGGAAGGGTCGTGACATCCTGATTTTCGATCCTATTTCGATTAAATGAAATGGGCTTTTCATCGACGTGCCTATGGTCTTTTTCTTTGAGCTGATCACTCACAAGATAACTAATCTATCAGGTGAAGCCGTTAAGGGATATAAAGGCGACCGACTTAAGAGTTCGATCAGAAATCGACTGCTCGACCGTGCTAATTGGCAAGGGTTAATACGGCACCGGTATAATCGATTAAAGACCGGAGATAGGTCGATTCGACGAGAGACATGTAACTAAATTGTGGGTGAATAACTTGACACTTAAGTGATCCTTTTTTTCATCGCGACTAGCACTTAAGTGATTACTAGATACAAGTTATGGCACTCGGGTAATCACTCATGTTTGTCTTGTGTATATGTCGATCTGCAGCAAAACATAGAAGGTGATGGTAATTTAACTTATGGCAACTCCATTCAATTCCAATATTTGTTGCTGGTTTATGTTTATATTTGGTTCAAGTAAAAAAGTCACCACAACACATTGACCCAATACACATCCATCATTATTGGTTTATATTCAAGAACAAGTAAAAATATAGTACAAGCAGCATCTAATTCACTCATTCCCTTTCCTTAACCTCCCCACAAACACAAGAAGTAACCCACAATACATATGACAGCACAAACAACAACAAAGCCACAACGATCTTGTGGAACAATACAAACTTCTTCTCATCTTTCAAAAAGAAAAAAAACCTAATTTTAATCCAAAACAATTACATTTGTCCACTCATTTTTAACCATGGCAGTCGGAGAAACTTTTTCTCATCTTCAAGTGCTTTACATTTCATCATAAAGTATAATAGATAACAAAACAATACCATAATAAATGCTTGATAACACTTCCGTTCAATTTTCATCCTTGAAACTTCATTCTTGAAAAGTTTAGCTGAAGACGATTGAGCTTGAGCTTGCATTGAGTCAACATCATCCAAGTCGTCCACGAACATAGATGGAGATTGATGTCTTTTATGAAGTAGATCCAATATCACCTCTATGGTCGGTCAGAGAATTTCTTGGCCAATTTTTCTCTTCCATTGTCCCCTTGACCCATGCACAGCCACAAGCCATCTTCCTTGGTCCTCATTCAGCCACCCATGCCCATCCTACAACCTTGAAATGGTCCAAAACCTATGGCCTAGGGGGGCATACGAATTTGCAAGTCTTCTCCCTCAATTGGACACCTTATTCCTACTCAAATCAATCTGATTTGGCCCTCACAAATTCAATTGGCACTTCAATGATCAAATTGGTATTTTTCCTCACCATTTGATCCCACTTGTTTCCCAATTTTGCGATCAAAAATGATCCCGGCCTTTTTTTGGACAAAAACGGCCCTAGGACGACTTTTTCCTAAAAAGTCTCGGGTTTCAAAAAATCTTCTGAGACTGAGTCGACACTCCTATAATTTATTGTGACATGACAGAATCTTCAATTTCTAAAATCGGACTCAATTTCACAGTTAATTTCAATTCGGCGCGTTTTTAGCATGACCTAGGCTACCAAGTAATTTTCGGAAATTTTTAGTGCAAATGACCTGTGGTCGATTTTCTTCGAACCACAATAAACCCACTCGACACATTGGCGACTCTCGGTTGTCGTGAAAATCTCGAGGATCCAAATACGAACATAAGGTACCAAAACGATAGAAAAATCAGTCTAGTGCCGGCCGACGAGAATCTTCCAATTTAGTGGTGTCACCCACGATTAGCCACACATCTTAGTCGAACCAACCTATCTCTGATCTCAAATCGATTTTTAACTGTACCGTAATGGCCTCTAAAGATTAACACGGTCGAGAAGTCGATTCCTAGTCGAATTCTCAAGTCTATTGCATTAAAATTCCTTAATGGCTTCCCTAGATGGTCTAGTTATCTCGAATGTGATCAGCTTTGAGAATAGCCCTATCGGCGCGTCGATGAAATGCCTGATTTATTCAATGGAAAACAAGGTCGAAAATCTGGGATGTCACAAAGGTACTGATCCACGGTTGCACATATGACATCGGGATAGAGTTCCGAAGCTTCCACACCGAACGACAGCTCAATCTTAAAGCTGGTTTGGTCTCCTTTCACGAAAATTGAATGGTATATGGCCAACATGTGATTGAGTGGGAACGCTGCCTCTGCAATATTATCGAGACAAGTAGACCAGTCGATGCCCGAGATAGAGATAATTTCACATGCTTAAATCTAATAGAAAATGCATCCTTAACCTTGAATGTTCTTCAAAACTTGCTCCTCTGAAACGTAAACCCGCTCTCGGGTCTTGCCGACCTTCCTCTCCCACAAAGACACGAGATCATTCATTGAGTAGGCATTGGCAGGAGGTCTAATGTATAGAGTTGTGTTCAAAGTCCTTGGATCATCCATAGCTTTGATGGTATATATGTCGATGTCATCCTCCTTATTATTCACCGCTATATATCAATGGGAGAAAGTTTTAGAATTCGGCTAATGAATAAATCACAGAGCAATCGATGAGTCACTTTCCACTCATACTTAGTAAAGAATTCTCTCGATAAACAGATTCATCAAACAACTGGCATCCATATGTTTTTTTCTCAACCACATACATCAAGATAACCTTCTTTATATACTGAACAGGTGGTATTGCACCAAGGTAACCCACATGACATTCATATCATCTATTATTCCCCAAATTGAAGACTTAATGGATGCAAAAGGCTCAACATCTCTAGACAAGGAAGTTGCCTGGAACTCTCAAGTGTTAAGGAAATCCCTTATGATGTTTTGAAGATGACAAAATAAATCAAATGCTACTAACATGGTTGATGGTTGAGTAATAGACTATGCAGATGATAGAATGTGTAAAGGATATTATCAAAGTCTATACTTGGCAGAACCAAAAGACAGACTCAGATTATAAAGTCTATCGCACTCAGACTCAGATTGTAAAGTCTATTGCTCTCAGACTTTACATCCAGATTCGACAAAACGTAACAGAAGCCCCAAACATATAACGGCTAGTGATCTGGTTTGGATTCCACATCAAGAATGATTTGATTGACTCAATCTAATTGATTGACAATTAGATCTTGAAGACAAGAACTTTCTATACGAAGAAACTCTACTTATGGAAACCAAGATTCTGTTTGTATGGGCGATCGGAATCAATTTGGGATTCTACTTCTATCACTCAACGGCTACCAAATCTTCTAGATACAGATCTGTCCAATGGGTAAATTGGAAGACGATCCTCAAGATGTTGTCCAACGGCTAGTTTGGAAGTGGAGGAGTATTTAAGGAGATCAAGAACCGATGAGCAAGTAAAAGACGGAGTGTAGAATTTATAATTCCAAAGTCTAAGCAACCTTTAATCATACACTTGTCTTTCGTGAGCTTAAACGTTTGTGATCGTGAGAGGAATACCAAAAGAGTGACTTAGTGAGATAGTGTGATCTACTACTAAGTGTTTGCACTCAAAGTTGTAATCTCTTGTTGATTGCATAGTGGAATCCAGCAGAAGGCTATTAGCGTGGGAGAGTGGACGTAGGCTTGATCTAAGCCGAACCACTATAAACCTTGTGTTCTCATTCTCTTCTCTAAACTCTTTATTGTGTTAAAGTCTTATCTCGCTCAAAGTCTGTTGTTCTTTAGACTTTGCTCGCAACTTATTTTATTCCGCATATATTTGCCAAGGTTTCGTTTAAACACTTATTCACCCCCTCTAGGTGTTCATACTAGCACTCACAATTGGTATCAGAGCCAAGTGCTCATTTTATTAAAGTGTTTTTACTTTTGAGCTAAAGATCTTCTATGGCTAGTATCTTGGCACCAAGATTTATGGAAGGGCAAAGCAACACGAGACCACCATATTTTGATGGAAAGGAATACAACGTGTGGAAGAACAAAATGAAAGCATTCCTAAGATCTAGAGATCCCTTGCAATGGGATGTTGTGGAAAAAAGAATCGATCCCACTGCTGCATCTACATCAAATAAGAATGGCAAAGACAAAGAAACCAAACCACTGCTCCTATGTCTCGGACGGAGATGTCCAAAAGAGAAGCGCTCGATGCAAAAGCCATTTATTCTTTATAGTGTGCATTGTCTCCTGTTGAGTAATAGAATCTCTTCATGTGAAACAGCTAAAGAAGTTTAGGATAGACTTCATGTTACTTATGAAGGGACTGATCGTGTAAAAGAGACAAGAGTAAATTTCCTGCTTGGCCAATATGAATCCTTCAAGATGAAGCCAGGAGAGTCGATTGGAGATATGTTCGATCGTTTTACAGAAATTGTAAACGGTTTGGCATATCAAGGTCATCCAAATTCTTCCCTAATGAAGGTCAACAAACTCTTGCGAGTTATCTCAAAAGATTGGAACCATGTCAAGACCTCAATTCGAGAGACTCAGAGGATCATGCCACTTTCCGTTGATGAATTGATTGGCACTCTTCAATCCTATGAAGTGGAACAAATCAACGACGAAGATCCCGAAGGTAAGAAGTCCATCGCTTTAAAATCTAACGCCGATTCTGATGATACAGACTCAGAAAATGACATGGACGACGAAGAACTTACTTTTACGATCAAGAAATTCAAAAAGATGCGTAGAAAAGGAAGGAAATTCAGTGAAAGAAGACAATACAAGCAGAATGGCCAGAAAAGAACCATGAAAGAAGATGACGAGCAAGGAAATATATGCTTGATGGCACATTCAGACTTAGACTCAAATTCGGAATCAAAATCGACTCGTAATCGAGTCGACTCGCATACGTACTTAGAATCAAAGTCTAACTCGGACACGAGACTTAGAATCGACGAGGAAATCGAGGTAAGTCATTTGGAAACTCCTGCTAAAGTTCTTAAGTATATAAATGAGCTTTGCTCAAATCTCAAATCTTATCTTAAAAGGATCTCCGAACTAAAAAAGGAGAATTTTTGGTTTAGGCAACAGGATCTTTCTCGAAAAAAAAAGTTTAAAATTTTGCAAAAAGATTTTCTACAAAGAAAAGAAAGTCGAGATTTTCTTGTCATATAAAATGATTCTTTAAAGAAAGAATTTTCAAATATTTCGACAAAATTTTCAAATGGTTTAAAAACAATAGAGCATGTCCTTTCCATACAAGTACCTTACTATAATAAGTCAAGACTTGGTTTTAATAAGGAAAGTGATTCTCTAATAAATTTTCCTAAAGTCAAGGAGAGACTTAGAAAAAGACTTCCAAATGAATTTTACAAAAATCATTTTCAAAAAATGTTTGTAAAACCTGTTGGTCGAAATGCCATCAAGTGTTCAAATTGTGGAGACTCGAAACACTTTGAGAAAGAATGTCCTAAAGTCTGGAGACCTATTAAGAAAGATTGGGTAAAAACAGCATATTCTATTAACTTTCATGGACCCAAGAAAAAATGGGTACCAAAGAAAAGATGAGTTGTTTTTGCAGGAAATAAAGAGAAGAAAGAGAACTTGGTAAGAAATGTATTTTTTTATTTGGGCATATAATTCTCATTATGCTTGATATTCGATATATCCTTGGTTGATTGAGATTTTATAATGATCATATTTTGTTTTAAGAAAGAATCGTATGATTTGTTTTTGTGATTCGTGAGTTACGATTTGATCTAATATGTGTGATTGATTTGATATATTTCTTAGAGATAATGCAACTTATTTTGTCTAATTTTATGCTCTCTAATTTTGTCATATTTTGCAAAGTGAAAATCTGTTTTATGTGATATTAATTTATTGTGCAAAGATATTCTTTCCTTAAAATACTTTGTTATGATGAATTAAGAAAGAATATTTGTTTATCTATGGAGATTTTCTATTTTGCTCTAACCACATGGAAGGATCCAAATTGATGGATACCAAAAAGGAAATGAGTTTATTGCAGGAAACGATATAAGGGAAGAATGATTGCAAATCTACGCAAATCATGGAGCAATCAAAAAGGCATTGCATTATTTTTGCTTGATTTGGCACGTGATAGAAATATCATCTTTCTTTTTGTGAAATGCATCTATAATATATTTATGAGATTTATGCTCAAGGAAATCCCTTTGATCTCGAAAGATATTATTGCATATTTATGGATATTCTTGCTATATTCTTAGAAGATATCTTATTTCTAGCAAGTTTGATCCGCAAATCAAAGGAAGGTATTACGTGACTTTTTGCAAAGATTATTATCTATTATACAAGATTTTGCAGGTGGCAAAAGAATCTTCCATATGGATTTTGAAAAGCTCGATTTGAAAATCATGGAGATTCTATACTATCTTTTGGAGATTTAAAAATTCCGTTCCTTGTGCAAAGTTTTTGTAAATTGTTGAGGAAATCCCTAATGTGTCGTACGAAAGGTTGAGTAGTTCTGAATTTTAAATTGATGATTTTGTATATGCTATTCAATTTATTATTTGAAGAAAAGGCATTATATATTATGTGGATATTATTACAACTTATTTGTGCAAAAAGTTCGTTAAGTTTATGCAGGTTGAATTCGAGAAGAGCTTGATTGAAGAAAAAAAATTTTGCCTCGAATTTCAAAATGCAAATGATCATTGTGGATATTGTTGCTATGAAGGAAATAATGAAAAATATTCTACTCAACGTGCACAAGCCACAATTAGTGCTATTCACAAATATTGTCACGATGACGGGGGAGAAAGCGAATCCATGAGAAAGGAAAGAATCGTGATCACCTCAAAAGGCAACAAATTGAGGGGGAGCATTGATCAATTATGGAAAAATATTTTTGAATTGATCGTGATTTTGTTATAGAATGAAGGAAAAGGTAAATGTGTCAGAATTTAAGTTCTACAAAATCCGGTTAGTACATTTTTTATTACCTTTTGTCATTAAGAAATCTCTTATTTACATTATCTTTTTATTATGACAAAAAGGATAAGTGAATTTTATAATGCATCCGTGATTTTTATTGAATATTTGCCAAAATATATTATCAAAGTGAGCTATATTGTATATTTTTAATATTCAACTTACTTTATAAAAGCAGATTTTTGGAAATTATGTCTCATGCAAGACATATTTGTTATCGTTTTATATTCTCTACGTGATTCTATCACTTTTTGATTATCACAAAAAGGGGGAGAGAATATAAATATGCATATGTGTTGATTGGTTGATATAATTTATTGCATAATATTGAGATGTGATTATTTTTTCTATATATTGTTATTCTCAATCTATTCGCTATCTTATGCTATCTTTTGATTTGAATTACATTGCTTTGATTTATCAATATTTTAGAAAGTGTGATTACACATCTGCATATTCAGATATTGTTTTGTCATCATCAAAAAGGGGGAGATTGTTAGGGAAATACCTTATGATGTTTTGAAGATGACAAAATAAATCAAGGGCTACTAACATGTTTGATGGTTGAGTAATAGACTATGTAGATGATAGAATGTGTAAAGGATATTATTAAAGTCTATACTTGGAAGAACCATAAGACAGACTCAGATTGTAAAGTCTATCGCACTTAGACTCAGATTGTAAAGTCTATTGCTCTCAGACTTTACAACCAGATTCGACAAAACGTAACAGAAGCCCCAAACATATAACGGCTAGTGATCTGGTTTGGATTCCACATCAAGATTGATTTGATTGACTCAATTTAATTGATTGATAATTAGATCTTGAAGACAAGAACTTTCTATATGAAGAAGCTCTACTTATGGAAACCAAGATTCTATTTGTATGGGCGATCGGAATCTATTTGGGATTCTACTTCTATCACTCAACGACTACCAAATCTTCTAGATACAAATCTGTCCAATTGGTAAATTGGAAGACGATCCTCGAGATGCTGTCCAACGGCTAGTTTGGAAGTGGAGGAGTATTTAAGGAGATCAAGGACCGATGAGCAAGTAAGAGACGGAGCGTAGAATTTATAATTCCAAAGTCTGAGCAACTTTCGATTATACACTTGTCTTTCGTGAGCTCAAACATTTGTGATCGTGAGAGAAATACCAAAAGAGTGACTTAGTGAGATAGTGTGATCTACTACTAAGTGTTTGCACTCAAAGTTGTAATCTCTTGTTGATTGCATAGTGGAATCCAGCAGAAGGCTGTTAGCGTGGGAGAGTGGACGTATGCTTGATCTAAGCCGAACCACTATAAACCTTATGTTCTCATTCTCTTCTCTAAACTCTTTATTGTGATAAAGTCTGTTCTCGCTCAAAGTCTGTTGTTCTTCAGACTTTGCTCGCAATTTATTTTATTCCGCATATATTTGCTAAGGTTTCGTTTAAACACCTATTCACCCCCTCTAGGTGTTCGTACTAGCACTCACATCAAGCTCCAAGAGTTGTGCCTCACTTTGATTGCTATCGTAATTGAATCGTGGAAGATGTACAGAAAAATCTCAATGGCTTAAAATGCGAAGCATTTCGACAGATTGCTTCTTACCTTTCACATTTCCATCTCCTAAGATGACAACTTTATCTCTAGGGGGAGCTGTAGCCCTGAGTTGTGCCAATGTCGGAAGGACATAACCTGCAAAACAGTTACAACATACATAGGTATAAGGGATTCCCTCGACCTCGACGAGGCGGCGGATCTTAGCCTTGATGGCAAAAAGAGCTTCTGCTGACTCCACAGCATGGACACAATCCACGTCATTTCCAAACTCTGAAGGCAAGAATCTCTAAAAAGAAACATAATGAAATCAGAGGAAACATCTTTATTAGAATGCAGCAAAAATTTAGAGCATATTCCCCTAAACCAAAAAACTTATATGAGTTCTGCCAAAAACAAAGGATGACGAACTTATATGAGACTGAATTTCTAGTTGTTTCATTATTTTACTATAACAGAGTAAAAAGTGATTATAAGTGAATCAATTTATTCAGCAATTCAGCAAATTCGACCTCAAGTGCTATTAGAAAAATTAGAAGAAACGGGGCAGCAGCCAGATAACTCTGTCAAGTCTTAAATAGGCAGACATTCTGCTTGCTTGGACACTCACACAAGATATCAAGTAAGTCTAATGCCTTTTGTGAGCATGCTTTGTTCCATTCACTTTCGACCGTCAACCACCCAAAGCAACGACAACTATTAAATACTATCCCAGCAAGTGGGATCGGGTAACATATTCACAACAACGATGATACTACTGAAAAAGACCATTTAAAGGACTAACTAGTTTGTGTTTCCCACGGATTCATGATCAAAGAGCTGGGCAATTCGTCCAAAATCGAAATTGAGCACTCAAAACTTTTTACACAAAGTCGTGACCATTTCAAAAAGAAAGAAGTGAAGTCTACAAATGGATAAGTCCATACATCTCATATCATCAAAGCGGAGCTCACAAGGAGATCGCGATGCACCTAAACCAGTGAGACAAGAATCAAGCTAACACCAACCTATATCATCAGTCAAATGCTGAACGAACAATAGTAACTTGAAATTGTAATTACTAGGCACAGCACGACCTTGATATTCCCAGCTGCTTTAATGGCAGCAACAATCCTGTCTTGGTCCTTTACTTGCGCTCACCCCACAGCAGAGATTATCATATCAACCTGCTTAATCACATTCAGTAGAGTCTCTTGATCATACATGTCTCCCTGAGAATCAAATAACCAAGAGTATGCACAAACGATCAATGAAGTCGGATCTCAATGGCAAGATTTGTCTACACAGCAAAGCGCAGCTACGTAGCTATAGCAGTCTCAGAAACAGCTAAAGCATATCAAAGTTTCCCATAAGATTGTCTGAAAATGTGCACGTTCGTATCATCATGCGAAGCTGAGATCTCGTCAGGCATTTGAATAAGGAGAGGGACGTGATTTCTGATTTCATCCATGCACAAAAACAAAATATCAGAGAAGAGAAAGGACAACGCCATTATCGTAACGTGACTCCATCAACTCGTCAAGTGAGAGATACGTATAAAAATCAACTCCGATCCTACTGATAAAAACATTTCTCAGAATGGCGAACGAACACAACCGCACGGGAACACCTGGAATATATTGACACCTAACCTCTTGAAACCTTCCACGATGCCGGCCTTGGCAGGTCGGAGAGAGCGGACTCCCTCACGAGAGGGAAGGTAGGGTGACTGGACTCAGCACTCGCCTCCACAATGAACTTTCCGATGTATCCAATGCCTTCCATCACCAGCACTTTGCTCTTTTCGGCCATCTCGAAGGGTTCTTTCAAGGCAGAGGCGTGGTTTTTCCCGGAGAACTTGCTCGGTCTCGTGCTGCAACTGTTGTTGCTTATTGGCGCGCATCGAGATGAATCGTCATTTTATTTTGGTTCCGAAAGGGCATAATTGTCTTTTGCGGTGATTTGACTTTCCCACACCCATCATCCTTCGCTCGGAAAATGAGTACATGCAATAGTGGACCACGAAAGACAGAAGAAATTTATGGTGGAGAATGAGCACGTGCAAAGTACTTATCTATCGATTTTGTTGAATTTGGTCGATGAGGTATATTTTTTCGAAACAACAACTTGACTTACTAAAAGTTGTCTGAATTTGACGAAGAAAATTGATCGATGTGTCGACAAAACATCCATCAAGATAGAAAAGAATCGACGGCCCTGACTTATGATGGCTGGGATGTTCTCCACGGAATTCAAGAACGAAATCTTTTTACCGTAATTGATTGTTACTTCCTGACAAAATAAGCTATTTTATATTTCTTCATTAAATATTCCTGATTTATGGTGGGTTTGGAAAAACTGAACCAAGGACATCCCTAAGTAGACAACAATCCACAAAATGCCGGGCTTTTGGGCTAAGAAATTGGTTTGAGAGTTGTCCAGATTTATAGCACATGCCTCTTTTTGTTCGTGTTTGTTCCCTGCAGCCTATAAAAGCCCCCGAAACATTAACGATAACTTGATATTGTGAGGAATTCGTTAATCGGTTTACGCCTGTTTAACTTGTCATTCTTTAAGATTATCCATAATTAGCTCACGCCAGAAATTTTATCCTTGCTAACACGTTAAGTATCTGACTTCACGACACTGGTCGTCCGTGAATCATTTAGACGTGAAAGACAATACGATATACAAAAATAGAGAAACCCATGCTTTTGTGTTAGCTCGGCTTGGCCCATGAACCCAATACGAATCTCCAAAACATAAGTAATTTATTCAAGCACTTCACAGGATGTCCTCAGACTTTGGGGTTTTACATACCATGTGATGATCAGCGGAAGCAACATTTCACACTAGGATCCTGAGAAGCAGCATCCTATATTATTTATGATTCAAGCTGATGTGAGAAATTTACCAGGCACAGTCGGGTTCGATAATCAGACAAATTGATCCATATAATGATCCACAGTCATGTATTTGACATCGGGGTAGAGCTCTAAAGCTTCCACTTCAAATGATGGCTCAATCTCGAAGTTGGTTTGATCTCCTTTCACCAAAACATCACGGAGTGCTGCCAATATAAAATTGAGCGGAACTGCCGCCTCTGCAATAACCGAACAAGCTTTAAATCTTAGAGAGAACGGAGAAGATTCACGCGCTTAATTCCAATAGAAATGCAGCCCTAACCTTGAATATTCTTCAGAATCTCCTCATCTGGAACATACACTAGGGGTGTGCATGGTCCGGGCGGGCGGTTCCCGACCTAGAACTGGGAATCGCCCGCTAAGGACCGGTTCCGAAAAATTGGAACCGGGATCCACCCGTTTGTTGCATGGATCCACCCGGGAACCGGACCACCGGTCCGGTCCGGTTCCCGGGTGGATCCATGGAACCGATCTTAATGCGAAACAATTTTGGTTTTCAACATAGAACGGTCGGGTCTATAAGTTAGGAAGGAGGGGAAGAGGTCTATGGTCGGGTTTTCAACATAGAACGGTCGCGAAACAATTTTCCGCAGCTGTGGCGGGTGGCGGCTGACGCGAGGGGGGAAATAGTAGCAGCGGAGGAGCAGCAGCGACAGCGTCGACGCTCGGGGAGGAATCGAAATGGCGATAGGATTAGGAGGAACCGAGGAAGAGACAAAGAGAGAGAGAACCAAAGTCGAAGGGAGTGAGGAGATGAGATCTAATCTAGGGTTTCTTTTAGTAATTTTTTTTAATATTAAAAGGGTTCCGGTCCGGTCCGGTGGGCGGATCCGCCCATGGAACCGGGAACCGGACCGGTACCCACCGGTTCCAAAAAATTGGAACCGGGAACCGGACAATTCCCTCAAGAACCGCCGGTTCGGGCGGTTCCGGTCCGGTTCCGGGCGGTCCGGGCGGTTCCCGGGTATTTTGCACACCCCTAACATACACCCTCTCCAGGGTCTTGCCGATCTTTCTCTCCCACAATGACACAAGCTCATTAAAAGAGTAGATGTTGGCAGGAGGTTTGATGTACATAATTTTGTTCAAGGTCCTTGGATCATCCACAGCTTTAATGGTATAGGTGCCAATGTCATCCTCCTTGTTAAACATCGCTGCATATTGACGTGGAGAGTTTTAGAATTTGGTTAATAAATAAATCACAGAGCCGTTGATCTTCCTAGGGTTACTTTCGGCTCGAATTGAAGAAGAATTCTCTCAGTAAACAGATTCATCGAACAACCGGCAGACAAATGCATCCATATGTTATTTTCTCAACCAAATACATAAAGACAAATGCCCACTAGGTGGTATTATGCCATGATAAACCACAACACACTCATATTATCTACTAGTCTCTTAAGGTGAAGACTAATGGATGTAAGAGTTCTAATATCTCCAGACAAGGAAGTTGCCCTGAATTCTCAAGCTTCAAGAACTGCCCCCTCGCACTAATCACTACCGTAATTAAATTGTGATTAATGTACAGAAAAATCTTAACTAATTAAAATGTGCATTTCGATGAATTGCTTCTTACCTTTTGCATTTCCATCCACCTAAGATGACAACTTTATCTCTAGGGGGAGCTGTAGCCCTGGGCTGTGCCAATTTCCTAACGTATTCATCTGTAAAACAGTTACAAGCCACATATGTGTAAGGGATTCCCTCAGCCTCAATAAGGCGGCGGATCTTGGCCTTGATATCATATACAGCTTTTACTGGCTCCACAGGATGGACATGATTCACATCATTTCCAAACTCTGAAGGCAAGAATCTCTAAAAAGAAAATTAATTGAATCAGGAGATATATTTTTATTAGAAAGTGACAAAAAACTAGAGCAAATTTCCCTCATCCAACAAACTTACATGAGTTCCGGCAAAAAAAGGAAACCAAACTCATATAAGACTATGTTTCACTTTTTTTTCTTCAACATGTGACTATAACAGAGCAAACAAAGAAAACAAACTGTTGACACCTAAATTTTGGCGACCCGTTTAGTCATTTATTGCATTAAAAAATTAGGAGTTAATTTTATCCCTAAAAAAAATATATTAATTGCATAGCATATAGATTTAGGTGCATTTATTTTAATTTGCATATTTTGCATTTATTTATTGGACCGGTGACGGGTGGGTTCGAATTAGTGGTTCTGAGTTTTAACTTGGCAAGCCGGACTAAGCCCACGAAGCAAGTAAATCGGCCCAAGTCCGTATCCTCGGGGAGATTTTATGAATTTATCTAACAAATATTACGTTCCGAAAAGAAAATATTGCGTTTGGAAAAGCAAATATTGCATTTGAAAAAGAAATTTTCGTGGATATCGATTTGGAAAAATTAAAACCTTAATCTGTGGCCTATAAATAGGTTAAAGCACCTAGGGTTTTGGAGGAGGCCACACATTGAATATACGGCCACAATATAGAGAGAAAACATACGTGAAAGAGAGAGCTGAAGGAGTCACGGTCGAGACCCCTTCACAGCCGTGACTTTGATGAGTTCGTGGCTGCCCCTCAACGCCGACCCCGCTACCAATTGTCCGCTGCAGTAACACATCATTCTTCGATGACCTTCGCAGCCTCCAAGCAAGACCCCGCAGCAATTCCAATGATCTTTAGACCAGTGGTCATCCGGTGACGCCGCGAGCCCCGCTGTTGCACTCTTATCGTGCCTCACGGCAATCCGGTCGTGCCAAGCTCTTCATCGACGCTTCAAACAGTCCACCGGCCACTATAGCCTTCTTGAGGCTCTCTCGCCGCTGACTGGGGCCACCACTAACGAGCATAGATCTCTCACATATCTTCTCTAATATTATTTGTTTTATTTGAAGGAAATTTTGGGCTGAGTTTAAGACCACCTTCGGTCAACATAGACAGGCTTAGACTCATGGAAAATTTAATCTAATACACGGCCACTTGCAACACCAAATATTACGAGTCTTTTTTGGTTGTGTTTGCAGGTTTTTTGGCAACGTCCAGCCATGGAACCCCCTCACCACGCTTCCTAGTGTCTTCGTAGCAAGCCGAGCGATGGCCGCAGCTTGATATCCCATCACATCCGAACGAGATTCCTATTGAAGCTGTTAATTCTCACTATCATGCTAGGCGACGTACTGCCCGCATTGCACTACTCGGGACCATTGTTGCCGCTGGTCTTCTTTCTTCACGGGGCACCCGACTTTGACTAATCAAAAAATTGTCCCCTGCAGCACCATGACCCACGAACAGCACCAAGAAACCTAGCCAAGCATCGCTGTGTTCTGTTTCGTAGGTCCTCGAAGCTTGTCTTCGATCACTAATCCAAGCTGAAGCCAACGTGGATCGCGAGTCTCGCCGAGGAGCACCCCAGGTCAAGCCAAATTCTTCCACGGCCCCACGTTTGGTTGTGACAATCGCGAAGGTCAAGAGTTCGAGCCACCGCTGAACCTATTTCGACGCACTAAGTGACCGATCCTGCAAAGTTCTATTCTTTATTTTTACTGCAGATTTTTTTTTTTGCACGGTTTCATACCCATTACATGTAGAAGATGCCACTTTCTTATTTCTTTTAATGTGTAGAAGTGGCCTAAGAGGGTTGCTCGGTCAAAGTCTTCAAGTGGAGGCATTCAGCAAGCATCCGAGTCACTAAGATCTGCGCAAGAAGAGAAGGGCACACGTCCTTTGAGTAAAGGAGGACGTATGCATTGAAAGGAGGGAGGATTTCGCACACTTATTTTATAGAAATTTGGAGCATCTCCCAATTGTGGTTCTCTAGGTTTCTCGGGAGCTGCACGCAAAGCCCCGGCGGGTAACCATCCCGTGAGCCTTGCTGAGCACCACCACATTGCGTCGTGAGTAGCCGTTTGAGGATTGGAATTCGGAAGTCGATATTCGAATTAGGTGAAAATCTTATCTATTTTGATTTGCGAAAATTCCGTTTCCTTATTTGAAAATATTCGTCGATGCACATGATTGGAATTCCCGATATGCTATCATGTCCGTAATCTTGAGTAGCCTTATAAATTGGAAAATTTTCCTAATTTCGCAACGTACATATGATTGACGGTCCGATTTCAAGCTTGAAATACGACCCGCAATCGTACGGAAAAATTGCCAATCCGATCTCACGCTCGAGATACGATTCGTGATTTTATTTAAAATTGACCAATCCGATCTCATGCACGAGATATGATTCGTCAATTTATTTCCCAAAATTAAATGGACATGGATGATATCTTGCTTGATTTGGTGCCGTGCTATTCTTGATGCCTTTATTTGTTTGCTCCCGTAAAAGGAAAAAAATAAACAAAAAAAACATTTGAGTTAGATTAGGTTCATGTTAGAATATTATCTGTTTTGAGGTTATTTTGCATGATTAGAATAGGAAATTTATTTATTTCGAATTCCTTAAATAAAAAAATAAAAAGATGCATTCATTTAGGATGTTAGTTTTTTTAATTTAGATTGCACGTTTAATTATGTGTCAATTTTTAATTTCAAATTTCATAAAAAAAAAAAAAAAAGAAGAAGAAAAAGTAGCATTCTTTGCACGTCATTGCATATTAGGATAGATTGCATGCTCATTAAGAAAATAAAAAATCATGTGCAGGTCATATAGAATTAGGTTCATGAAGTGCACATCATTTAGTGATTATTGCTAGGTTTATTTAATTAGAAATTCCATGACATTAAAATTAGGTCATTTAGTTATATTGCATTGCATATTGCATGATTTTCATTAAATAAGTAAAAAGAAAAAAAGAAATTGCGTGTTAATTAGGAATCATATCTATGACTGTTGATGTGAATTTTGATCTAACAACGTAGATGCTTTCGTTGCTATGAGGTAAGTTCTGCAATTTATTTATTGCCTTACTTGGGTGTTAAATTGGTGGTTTGCGTACCCGCATGATCACCTCACATGTTAGGGCATTAGATCTAAAATCAATTTGAGCTGCCTGCCAAAAGCATTTTTGAAAATAAAAGAATGGTACCGAAAGGGTATTAGAGAAATCTAGTGTAACCAAGTCCCCGTACCCATGATCTCTGGTTCGTAGAAGTAAAGTAAATCTCCCGTTACTTTACTTGGGTTTCTAATCGACCCACCAAAAATAGATTAGTGGCGACTCCTAGTTAAAAATCAATTGCATGTTAAAATTTGAACCTAAGTCGCGAATTGGTATGGGCTTGGGAGAGCCCGAGTTAAGTCTAGGCTTAACAATCCATTAGCCATATTCTAGGTGGTGCACCCGGAAAAAATTGGTCGTGACAGCTTGGCGACTCCACTGGGGACTTGAGTGGACTTAGGCCAATTTCTTTTTAAAAAAATATTTTTGTTTGGCAGCGAGGATCCCAGATATGTTCCTAACATTTAAGGTATTAAATGTTTTTGCAGGATGGGAGGTATAAGGGGAAGTGTTTGCTAACCTTTGTTTTGTAGGGAGGTGTAGGAATGTATGGTTTATTTTCATATATGAAGTGTTGCTTGGCTAGGACCCGTACCATTCTACGGTCGCCTAAACGGAGATTTTGCTTGGCTAGGACCCGAACCATTCTTCGGTCGCCTAGCGTTGCAACACAGATCATCTGACTAGGACCCGAACCGTTCTTCGTCGCCTTAATCAGACTGAATCTGGAGAAAAATCTTGGGGGACAGCTCAATCGAGTGTCGATGAAAAGGACTTTGGGCTACGAAAGCACGCCAGGTCAGGAACTCCGGGCTACGGAAGCACGCCGGGTCAATAAAGGGACATCGGGCTACGGAAGCACGCCGAGTCGATGAAAATGACTCTGGGCTACGAAAGCACACCAGGTCAGGAACTGGACAGCTTGACCAAGTTAAGTGTCAATGCACTTGAGAGAGAATACCTGCACAATGACAAGTATTTAGAGTATGGGTAGAGATATACTTACCTAGTGATATCTCTGATTCTTGAGAATATGTCTTTTGGAATTTAAATATCCCGTGGAGATCTTTCACCTTATGGTGGAGGTTTCTCATCTCCTAATATCATGCGGCATTCTGAAAGGAACTTGAATTACCTGTCAGACATGATTTAGAGCAAAAACCGATATGCATTCATCAAAGAGATAGACAATCTGAGCTACTCTAAAATGCACATTTCAAAGTTCAATGGGGCTTCCATCCATTCAATCAAGGTTTATGCATAATGACTTTACCATATTTGCATCACCCAAATTTCCACAGGAGATAATTGTCGTTCAAGACAATGGAATGGATTTCTTAAAAATGCTAAATGAGAGACTTTCAGTTAGAAAGGACTTTCACTCACTCTCATTTAGAATGGCTATGTTGTGAGAATCACTCAATCTCAACATCATCATATCGACAAGGGTCCGAGTATTCTCGCAATCAGTACGACCTTACCAATCCGAGAGGTCTTTAGTAGGGACCATAATGTGGGCTTGGTCAACGGCTTAACAAAGGGGACTCTTTGAGTCAAGGCAATTGAAAGAACAATTATGTAATCATCTGCGGGTTTACAAGTCAAGAACCCTGCAAAATGAGAAAGAAATAATTTTGCTCGCACTTCTTCGAGCGATGCTTATAAACATATGAACTCCTATGTTAATTCAAGTGCCCTAATCTGAAGAGACTTTATAAAGGACATAACGTAGGCTGGGTTCATGGGTTGAGAAATGAAAGGATCATTAGGCTCAAAATGTGTGTGAATGGTGAGAGTTGGTGATCATCTTGGCATTGCCACCAGTTTTCTTTTTCATCATCGGGGATTGTCTTCATGAAATGCCCCACTGATTGTAAACACTCAGCTTTTGAGTTCTTTGAGTATTGCTCCATCGGGATTCAATTCTTGCAATTGACAGTCACCTTATCTTGACTCTCTTTTCCATCTATGGGCATTGGCATTGCTTTTACCAGGCACACCGCTTTTTCATGCCCCTAGTCCTTATTCATTTTTTTTCACTCTTTTTTTATGGGCATTAGCCTTGCTTTTACCAGCACACTTTGCTTTTCATGCCCCTTAGTTCTATTTTGATTTCAATTCTTGCGCACAATGCATGCGTCAAGCAATTACACTTCGAATGACACTCGAACTTTCAAGGGTCTTCATCTGCCTTTTGCCTTGCCTCAGTGTGGGGGATGACCACCAACTGGGTTTAAAGAAATGAAATTGTAGGCTCAAGTGGGTTATGCAAAGGATATAAGGGTATAGGATAGAGAAAGAAATGCTCTTCGTCATCCTAAGGCACTTAAATTACCACATGAATTCAATGTAATAGCACGATTTGAAGATTGATGCAAGTGAGAGCAAGAAAATTTCAATCCATTTTCTTCACCTTATGGTGCCGTGTTACCCTCCGATTTGCCCCAGTGTGGGGTGGTTCTTGGACAGGGATAATTTGAAAAAAATCTCCATAAGTGTATGGGGCTCAAAGGGGTTAAGTAATGGATCACCGTAGTGTTTGGGATAGAGAAATAAACTGCCCCTCATCATTTCAGTCATCGTACCTTTGCGAGAGAACTCTTCACCTTGCGGATATGGAACTTTTCTACACTTATCTCACAAGTGTATAAGTAAGGACCGTGTATAGGATAGGGCTTGCCTTTCATCATCCTGACACGTCTCATTTAGCATGCTTAATCCATTCCACATCATTCATTGAATTAGTCCATCTTGATATTCTTTAGTGGAATTGGTGGACCAAACATGTAAGAGTCATCATGCAAAATCTTTTTTAAATGAGCTCAATAGCTTTAAGCATGAAAAATCGCAAACTTCAGAACAAAAATTTACCACACTAAAAAAATGCTTTCGTAAGTATGAAAAACATGATTTTGAGCGTTCATTCTAGGAATTGTCCCACAAGAGGATTGTCTTGGGATTTGGTGTTCTTGGATTGTCCCTGAAAATCCGCTTTTGTCCCCGCACAAGAGAACGTGCATGAATAGGATACCATGCAATATCAGAGTAAATTCAAATTGCACAACTATTTTGGCTCGGATCGAGATTTTGTCTCAGTCGTGTCATTACTAGAATCTGTAGTGCCCCAATTCATCATCTGCAAGGAAAAGAACAGAGTGTCAATTCCAGAATTAATTATATTCATGAACACAATGTATCCATTTCATCCAAGACAGATTATCCTCTTTTGATTTGTTCCATTATTTTCTCATGGAAATGAGAAACTTCATATGGCCTTCGAGAATGACATCTCACACAAATTGTTATGAGATGTGCCACATATCACACTTTGGAATCAAGATGATTTTCTTCACTCTTGGGAGATGTCATCACAATCGGCTAGGAAATGATCCTTTGCCCTCATGTCTATTTTCCTTCGGATGTATGTTCCCAAATCAACGGGCGAACTATCACTGGAAATTTACGCGGTATTTTCAAATGCCTCTGTTATGTTTCGAGACATGAAGTAAATGAGTTAGAAAAACAAACAAGGGTAACCTAATGCATGCTTTTGGTAATTGCTTCAAAAATGATTTTTTTTTAAGGAATATTTTGGATGAGGAAGCATGAAGAAGCCCGGTCCTCAGATTTTCTCCATGGATGATATTTTCTTTTCATTGTTGGATATCGTCACCGGGCTAGTTTGGTGTACTCCATCATGTCCTCAAAATAAAACTTGTAATTTTATTGATATTTATCAATTAAATTACATTTATCGGAATGAAAATGTGATTTTCAAGCACAGAAGAAATTGAAACCAATCCCTAAAAACGATAAAAATTCTCACGCAGGGAAGGTGTATGCCCTTAATTAATTGAGAAAATCGAACTACTTAGGACCATGAATCATGTGTACTTGAATTCTTCACTCTTCTTGATCTTGTGATGCAAACCCTTTAGGTCAGATATTCTTCCATCTAGATATGTTGCTAGCCTCTTCATGATGACATCAAATTCGACTACCTCAGAAAAATGAGACGGTTCAAAAGGTCTTCTTGGCTCTCTTCAATTTCTCACATAGATCGCAACACTTTTACTTGATGAGATACACTCTTTTTGATCCGTCATTTTAGCTCTCGATTGTGAACGGATGGATGAGCGGGATCGATTTCCATAATCACCTAAATTAAATGAACGGGAACATGTAAGAATGAGGTGTAAATAGAAAGTCAATCCATGACAATGACCTAATCGATTTTTCCACTTTTTTTCATTTATTCATGAAAAGTTCATAGAAGAAGGGTGTTTCCTAAAGAGAGCTAGAAAAATAGACACCCTAGCAAGATCAAATTTCCTAAACATGAATTGAAAACAAATTCTCCAAAGTTTTTTTTCAAATGATTCATTGCATGACAATTTCCTCATTTCTTTTTTAATTGACAAATGGATTAGATCAAATGACTAACCTAGATTGTCATGGACGGACCAAAAGTAAATTGCATAGTATAGAGATAGAAGACTTACTTCACCAAGGAAAATCAATGGCAATCACATAGACATGCGCATGGTAAGTGGCTCGATTTCTAGTCTATAAGGCTTAGCAAGGTGGAGCCACAAAGATGATCAGACTAGCCACGGGCTTGTGGACTATGTCGGGTCCTCATGACTCCGGCTTGGTCAAAGAGCCGACCCGGGTCGCGGGCATGCGGACCGAGGTGGGTACTCTTGACACCATGAAAGAAATTTCGGGATTGAGATGGGCGACTCGTACCGCGAGCATGCGGTCGAAGTGGTATCCATCTCAACAACATCCTAAATGATCCTATGCGGCCCGGAGTCCGGCGGCGGGTTGTGTGTGCAATAGTGTAGTGCTAAATGCAGGGCATGCACGACAGTTTATATCAAACAACACTTCAATCATTTGAAAATAAACCATACATTCCTTCACCTCCCTACAAAACAGAGGTTAGCAAACACTTCCCCTTATACCTCCCATCCTGCAAGAACATTTAACACCTTAAATGTTAGGGCGTACCTGGAATCCTCGCTGCCAAACAAAAATATTTTTTTTCAAATTGAAGAGAAAATTGGCCTAAGTCCACTAAGAGTTTCAACTCAATTCCCCAGCGGAGTCGCCAAGCTGTCGCGACCAATTTTTTCCGGTGTGAACCACCTAGGGTTTGGCTAATGGATTGTTAAGCCTAGACTTAACTCGGGCTCTCCCACGCCCATACCAATTCGCGACTTAGGTTCAAGTTCTTAACATGCAAATGATTTTCAATTAGGAGTCGCCACTAATCTATTTTTGGTGGGTCGATTAGAAACCCAAGTAAAGCAACGGGAGGTTTACTTTACTCCTACGAACCAGAGATTATGGGTACGGGGACTTGGTTACACTAGATCTCTCTAATGCCCTTTCGGTACCATTCTTTTATTTTCAGAAATGCTTTTGTAGGCAGCTTGGATTGATTTTAAATCTATTTCTCTAACATGTGAGGCGAACATGCGGGTGCGCAAACCACCAATTTAACACTCAAGTAAAGTAGTAAATAAATTGCAGAACTTACCTCATAGCAACGAAAGCATCTGCAATGTTAAATCAGAATTCACATCAACAATCCTAGATATAATTTCTAATTAACACGCCATCACTCAATTTTTGTTTTCACTTTTTTAAACGAGAACATAGTCCATATGTAATGCAATGCTTCTAATCTAATATGAAATGATATGGTATGGCAACATGTCCTAAACTATATGAAAAAACTAATGATTTCTTAATGAACATGCAATAATTAAACATGTAATCTAAATTAACCAAGATGACCTAATTCTAATGACGTGCAATTTCTAATTAAATGAACCTAATAACAATTACTAAAATGACATGCATTTCATGGGTCTAATTCTATATGACGTGCACATGATTTTTCTATTCTAAAAAAATGCGATCTATCCTAGAAATTGCAACTAGTTTATCCTAAGACAAATTTTATTTTTCATGAAATTCGAAATTAAGGAAAATGCGAAACATAACTACCTAGATTAAGATTCTATCAAGTTTATATTAAGGATCAGGTCAGACTAAATCCTAATTTAAACTAAGATATTATCTTAACCTAGCAAGCTTTAATCTAAGATGCAAAAATCAATCTAAACTTAAAATAAACATGTAATTTATTCTAATATGCCATGACGTGCAAAATATGCCCTAACTCTACATGACATATGCATGATGAGTTTTTGTTGGTTTTCATTTTTTAAAAATTCCAAATTAAAATTGCCGAATAATTAAACATGCAATTCAGATTAATGAAGGAAAATCTAACATCCTAAATTAATGTTTTTTGGTATTTTTTAAGAAATTCGAAATAAATAAATTTCCTATTCTAAACATGCAAAATAAACCTAAAACAAGTAATGTTCTAACATGAACCTAATCGACTCAAATATTTTTGGGTTTTTCCTTTACGGGAGCAATCAAATAAAGGCATCAAGAATAGCACGGCACCAAATATCAAGCAAGATATCATCCATGTCCATTTAATTTCAGGAAATAAATTGACGAATCGTATCTCATGCATGAGATCGGATTGGCCAATTTTTAATAAAATCACGAATCGTATCTCCAGCTTGAGATCGGATTGGTGATTTTTCCGTACGATTGCGGGTTGTATTTCGAGCATGAAATCGGACCGTCAATCATATGTACGTTGCGAAATTAGGAAGATTTCCTAATTCGTGAGGGATCAAGAGATCTTTTGGATATGGCAATATCGATCAAACATTCAAAGAAGATTGCGATATTACGAATTAGGCAGCGAGATATATGAAAATCAAATTGATCGAGAGTCTTACCTAATTCACGATGTCACGCGGGTGACGTCTCCAAATTCGGATGGATGATGGGTCATGGAAATCACGGTGAGGAAGGCCGGTGATCAGTAGCATGCACGGTTGCTCGGTAATCGTCGGACGTGTTCCACAAGACCGAGTACTTTGGAATTCTATCCGAGAACTTCAGCTTATCTACGCGATGGAATGCTCTTGGACTTCTTTATTTTAATCTTCAATCCACCACTTGACTTTTGTCTTTTTCTCTTCTACCAACTCTCGACCATTTGATGGTGCCACTGTGGGATGGATGCTTTGATGTTCACCAGAAGACGAGCTTGCTGGCCGTAAGAGGGATCTTCAACAAACCTGCAAAAACTGAATCAAATCCCAATGGGAAGGACTGAAAGGTGATCGTGGGATCGCTAGAAATTGAAGAATAGCTCTCGGAAAGGTGTCGGCTTCTTGCTAGGATCGTCTAGAACAGACACGTCGGAGATGCAGGAGTGCGCCGGGACTCCTTTAAGGTTTGCTGGATTCGCGGGTCGTCTTGGCTGAGCAGCTCTCGGTGGTAGGTCCAGCAGCAACTGGTCGTCACCGAAAGCTTGGCCACCGCGCAAGAAGGTAGCAGCGAATCACCAAGGGCTTGCGGTGCAGCAGGGACGTTTCTTTTAATGTGTTCTCCCTAAAATTGCCGACGATGGTCGGGCATTGATAATTGCAAAAACAAACGTGGGGCACGGCAGCTCGGTGTTGGCCTGCAATGAAAAAGCAAAGGAACTCTCTCTTCCCCTCTCACGTGTGTCTCTCAATGCGTTCTCAATGTGGCTGTGTATGGAATCGTGTAGCCCTCTCAACGTGGCCTTTTGTGTCGATATGTGCGCCCCCTTTTGTCTATCGTGAGCTTGCTTTTATAGCGTCCGACTCTGCACTTCAAAACAGGAAATATGAATATACCAAAGAAAGCCACCTATTGACTTCCTTCTTTTGTGAGGTTTTATTCTTTTTTCTTTCCCTTGTATGCATTGCGGATCCATGTGTCCTCATTGAAGAATATTTTTTTAAAACCTTCCCATCAGCTAATCCTTTCTTGCCTTTTTTTCTAATGTCTTTGCCCGCAAGTTTACATTCACACGATCAACAAGAAATCCTTTTTCCCATTAGATCGTCCATTGATTTTATTATTTTTTTAATAACTCACCAAAGATTGATCGAACATTGCCAAACTTCCTTGATTGTAATTGAATTTTTCCAGATTCTGAATCTCACAAAAATGAGCTCGCATTATCTCCTCGAAAATACTGAAAAATCCACCTTCAAATCTCCATCACGAACTTGGGCTAATTTGCTCACTTCGTGAGCTCAGTCCAATTTCATTAAGTTCGAAGTCATCCGTTTAAGTCCATCCGTCGCCGGTCCCATGCAAATGCAATAAAAATAAAAATGCTCCTAAAACTATATGCTATGCAATTAATTAATTAATTAATTATTAATAATTTTTAGGGGTTAAAATTAATCCCTAATTTTTTAATGCAATAAATGACTAAATGGGTCGCCAAAATTTAGGTGTCAACAGCTGCCCCTCTTTGAAGGTGAGCTCGAAGAGGTTGCTTTACTTGGGTTTCTAATCGACCCACCAAAAATAAATCTCCCGTTAAAGTAAAGTAAATCTCCCGTTACTTTACTTGGGTTTCTAATCGACCCACCAAAAATAGATTAGTGGCGACTCCTAGTTAAAAATCAATTGCATGTTAAAATTTGAACCTAAGTCGCGAATTGGTATGGGCTTGGGAGAGCCCGAGTTAAGTCTAGGCTTAACAATCCATTAGCCATATTCTAGGTGGTGCACCCGGAAAAAATTGGTCGTGACACAAACTTACATAAGACTGAATTTCACTTCTTCTTTTTTTCCAAACGGACTATAATATAGTAAAAATGATTATAAGTGAATCAAGACTAGCAAGTAAGTGTTATTAGAAAAGAAGAAGAAAAGAAACTTGAAGATTTAATTGTTAGGGCAATAGCCAGATAACTCTGGCAAGTATAATATATGCAAAGATGCTGCTTGCTTATACACTTTTCACAAGAAATAAAATATCAGGTGAGTACATTGCCTTTTGTGAGCATGCTAAGCTCCACTCTTTACCGACCGTCAACCCCCTAGGCAACAACTAGTAAATTATCCACCAGTTGGGTTTTGAAAACTTACTTGCTATAATATTAATTTTACCGAAAAAAACCTTTTTGAAGGAATAGGTAGGTCATGTTTCCCATTATTGATCAAAGAATAGGGCACATGACCATAATCCATGTCGAGTGCTTGAAACCTTTTACTTTTTTCATTGACCTAGAGGAAACCCAACCACAGTGAATCCGGCATTGTCCGGTACTTGGATTTGAAATAGTTAGCCTCAAATTTCACTGACGATTTCTACAGAAAGTCATGACCGTTTAAAAAAGAAAGAAGTGAAATCTACAGATAAGTAAGTGAATCCATCCCATTTCATCAAAGTGGAGCTCACAAGGAGAACGCGATGCACTAATACCAGAAGAAAAGAGTTAAGCTTGCACCAACCTATATCATCAATCAAATGTTAAACGAGCAATGGTAACTTGGATGAAATTATTATAAACAGCACGCACGACCTTGATATTCCCGACTGTTTTGATGGCTGCAACAATCCTATCTTGGATCTCTAACTGTGTTAGCCCCACAGCAGAGATTACCACATCAACCTGCTTAATCGCAGTCAACAGACTCTCTTGATTGTATATGTCTCCCTGAGAATCAAATAACCAAGAGCATGGACAAACAATCAATGAAGTCGCCGATCATCAATCAATCCTATCTTGGCCAGTAGGAAGACTACGAAAAAGGATAGATATGAAGTCCGATGCCTATAAGACTTCAATACCTTCACCAGACGAGAAAAAGTATTACAAGAAATAAAGCATCCACAGAATTATGGTCCATACATTGCCTACCAATCTTTTGAAAGGTTATAGCAAGGGCTTAGTGACATCTGAATTACAAGTCAGTCACATTCACTTTTATATACAAGTTCATTTAGGCAGTACGTAAAATATGGAAGTTTTCATAAGATTTGTTTAAAAATGCATTCTATTCGTACTTCGTATCAGAATGCGAAGCTGAGGTGATTCGTCAGTCAATGTGAAAAATGACCAATAATATAGGGACAAATTACTAGTGGAGGGAAAAAGAAACAGCAAATATCAGCTCGATCTTGTGAAAGATTGAGATAAAAGGCGACTTTGATTCTACGTTTAAAGACATTTCTCGAAACGACGGATGAGATTAACGGTAGCGGACACTTCGATTCCTCAAAGGAGCACCAAATGCGAGAAACGAACAGGATTGCATCGGAAGAACTACTCACGTGAACTAAATTGACGCCTAAGCTCTTGAAACGTTCAGCGATGTTGGCCTTGGCTGGGTCGGAGAGACTGGACTCCCTCACGAGAGCGAAGGTAGGGTGACCGAACTTAGCATTTGCTTCCACGATGAACTTTCCAATGTGTCCGGTGCCTCCGATCACCAGGACTCCGCTCTTCTCGGCCATCTCGGAGGGTGTTTTCACGGCGGAGGCATCGTTCTTCCCGGCGATCTTGATCGGTCTCTGAAGTGACTCTGTTATAACTGTATGTTTGTGTATATATATATATATATAGAGAGAGAGAGAGAGAGAGAGAGAGAGGGAGGGAGGGAGCTAAAAGGCGGCGGGCCAAAAGGTGGCGGTTCTTGTCTTCGTGACAGGATAGAGAGTCACTGGATGATTCCGGAAGGGCATAATCGTCTTTTCATTGAAATAATTTTCTTGTTGAAATAAATACTTCATTGGAAAAATTGTACTTTTTTTTTTTCTTGGTCAGAGGAAAAATGGTACTTAAAAAGTGGGAAAATAGACGGAAGATAACGATTTTGTCTGATTTCAGTAATGAACTAAATTATTGTGAAGTAAGATAGATTTTAAATTAGCAAAAAACAAGAATATTTAATTTTGATGGTGCTATAAATTTAAGTAATCGTAATTAATGAGGAAATAGTTGAAACCATCGTTTTACGTTGACTTTTTTTTTTTTTGGGTACCCAGGACTCCACCGGCCAGGCTATCGACGGCACCGACCACCTTGGCACGCCAGGCTATCGACTTCACCGACCACTTGGCGTCACTATGCTATCCACCGGCAACGGCCGACCACCCAACGCAATGATTATACTTGAGGGGAAGCTAGCACAGGACCTACCACCATTTTTACGTTGACTTTTATCATATGAAAAAGATAAGAAAATGGTATGAAATGGGCAATGAGCTACTCTACATTTATATGGTAGCATGATATAATACAGCTTCATAGCCGCTATAATATGGTAGCATGATATAATTTAGCTTCATAGCCGCTATGCTATTGTTTCGAGGTTCAATAAATTCTTTTTCCTAGGAGGGTTGACACAAGATTACCGTTCTTTAATTGGCCAACAGAAGATTACTATATTGGTAATTCATAACCTCTATGGGAGAAAAAGCAACAACGCGAGTGTCGAAATATGGAATGATTAGTAAAAAGTTGTTAAACCTTTGACATGCATACCAATTCAATTTTAAATATTTTAATTTGATCAATTTAGTTCTAATTTTTTTAACGATTTACCTTGCAATACAATCCTAAGTAGCACCGACACCAATACGCGACATGCAAAACAACCCGACACGTTATTTCTATAAAAAAAAAAAATCGAACACATTAGGACACATCGTATATTAAATATATATTTTTATATATACATCATAAATTATCATTTCTATGATTATTTCAATCAAAATAATTTGATTCAAATTCACAAATAAATAATAATAATAATAATAATAATAATAATAATAATAATAATAATAATAATAATAATAATAATAATAATAAAAGACTAGAATGAATTTACACTAAAATTTGTGAATTATAGGAAGTGAAAGTCAAAAGAGAAGAGGAGATTAGGTTTTTCCTTTCTCCCTTTTATTTTTCTTATTACTATTTATTTTTGTACATATTTACATTTTAACTCGTCATCTATTGAAAATTTTTAAAATTGACCCGTGCGTGTCGAAATCACGTGTCGAATTCTGGACTCGCATGTCAAACCGTGTTGGAAGAGTTAACCACATGTCAGATTTTTTTATATCTATTGACCGCATATCAAAATGTGTCAAAGTGTAACACCGAACTCGCGTGTCGGGAGAGTTGATTACGAGTCGGATTTTTCAACACCTGTTGACCACGTGTCGGAACATGTCAAAGCATATTGAACACGTGTTAGAGTGTTGGATACGTCCGAAAGAGTGTCAATGCTTTCTAGATTCAATCAATGTCGGCCTTCTAACGTAAAAGACCAATGCACACATGAAAAAAAATTTGAAATTAAAAAAGAAGTATTCTTTTCGCTCTATTTTTTACCCTTCTTTTTCTTTTCGGTTTCTTTTCATTTCTTAAGTGCTTGTTTCCTCTTCTTCTTCCGTCAATCGCCAAGCCTTGGCAAAGGCCTCAATGCCCTCACCAAGGGTCGACCTCACATGCTTGGGGCAAGGCTCGATCTCGTGGCTCCAATTCATTACCCACACCGAGGACGGACCACATATAACATACAAAATTAGAGAAATCCGTGTCTAACTTTTAGCTTACCATAGCTTGGACATAAAACCATATCAAACTCCAAAACAGGAGTAACTTCTCTAAGGACTGCATAGATGCACACACATCGAATGTTCATAGTATGTCCTCGTATTTGGAGGTTGTACATGCCATAAGATGATCGGCGGGAGCAACATTTCACACAAGGATCCTAACTAGCAAAATCCTATATTATTCATGATTCAAACTGATGTGAGAAACTTACCAAACACAGTCAGGTTCGGCTATCAGACAAACTGATCAACGTACTGATTCTCGGTCATGTATTTGACGTCGGGATAGAGCTCTAAGACGGCTCAATCTCAAAGTTGGTGTGGTCTCCTTTCACGAAAATAGAATGAGATATGGCCAATATCACATTGAGTAGAATTGCCGCCTCTGCAATATGATAGTACAAGTAGACCGATTGACTTTAGAATATTTAAATTTCGGAGAGAAATAGACAATACAGGTGCTTAAATCTAATCCCTGACCTTGAATGTTCTTTAGAACTTGCTTCTCTGGAACATAAACCCTCTCCAGGGTCTTGCCGGTCTTTCTCTCCCACAAAGACACGAGATCATTAAACGAGTAGGTGTTGGCAGGAGGTTTGATGTACTAAATTTTGTTCAAGGTCCTCGGATCATCCACAGCTTTGATGGTGTAGGTGCCAATGGCATCCTCTTTGTTAAAAACCGCTGTGTATTGATGGAGAATTTTAGAATTTGGTTAATAAATATAAGCCATTGATATACCTAGAGTTCCATTCAGCTCGCATTCAAAGAAGAACTTATCAGTAAACAGAATCACCAGACAACTGCATCCATACATTCTTTCCTCTCCCAACTACATTAAAATAACCTTCATGATCTACCGCCTAGGCGGTATCGTGCCAAGATAAACCACAGAACTTCCATATCATCTATCAGTCTCTGAAAGAGAGACTAATGGCCAACATCTCCAGATACAGAAGATGCTTGGAAATCTCAAGCTCCAAGAACTGCCCCATTCTGATTACTACCATAATAAAGTTGTGAAAAATTTACAGAAAAATCTCAATGAATTAAAATGCGAATCTCAAGTTGCTTCTTACCTTTTACATTTCCATCCCCTAAGATAACAACTTTATCTCTAGGGGGAGCTGTAGCCCCGGGCTGTGACAATGATGGGAGGAAGTAACCTGCAAAAAAGTTAGAAGATACATAGGTATAAGGGATTTCCTCAGCCTCAACAAGATGGCGAATCCTGGCCTTGATAGCGAATGCATTTTTTGCTGGCTCCACAGCATGGACATGATCCACGTCATTTCCAAACTCTGAAGGCAAGAATCTCTGAGAAGCAAATTAATTGAATTAGAAGAAACATTTTTATTAGAAAGCAACAAAAAAACTAGGGCATGTTCCCCTTATCGAACAAGCTTACATGAGTTCTGGCAAATAAAGAAAACACGAGACTGAATTTCGCGTTTTAATATTTTACTATAACAGAGTAAAAAATGATTACAAGTGAATCAATACAAGCAATGAAGCAAGTTCGATCCCAAGAGCTATTAGAAAAATAGAAGAAAAGAAAACTGAAGATTTAATTATTAAGGCATTTGCCAGATAACTCTGTCCAGTATAAAAATGCAAACATGCTGCTTTCTTGGACACTTTCACAAGTAAT
The DNA here is from genome assembly GCA_014182365.1 of Eucalyptus tenuipes. Classification (NCBI taxonomy): domain Eukaryota; kingdom Viridiplantae; phylum Streptophyta; class Magnoliopsida; order Myrtales; family Myrtaceae; genus Eucalyptus; species Eucalyptus tenuipes. The sequence continues at coordinate 19,473,134 of CM024538.1, read as the reverse complement.
AAAAAATCAGGTAAGTCCTCTGGCTTTTGTGAGCATGCTCAGCTCCACTCATTATGGAACGTCAACCCCCAAAGCAACAACTACTAAACTATCCACTAACTGGGTATTGGTTTTGGAAAGATGTGGATATGAACATTGGATTGAGGACTTATGTCAATGAAGTTGGGCATTATGAAATAGTTTTGAGGCCTATTAGCACTGCTTTCTGTCTGATTTAACTCTGGTGTATCAGGCAATCTGGCAATTTTTATGTCGCAGACTTGGGTAGATAATTAGATGCGTGACCTCAAAATTAGAGATAAGAGTTGTGTCTAGTGGAGATTATTTTAAAGTCCAATGCCGAAGTCATTTGCTTTAGGGGGCATTGCTGAATGGATAGACTATTTGCACCCAGAAATTGCTTATAAGATCTTTAGGATCAGTACCATACTTGCTGCCAATGCCTTCTTCGTTCTTATGGTCTGCAGCAAAGCAAATGGTGTGAAATGCAATTGCGTTTTTCAAAACTAAACGAGACCGTTGCGCGTGCATGCACAATGCATATGCACAATCCAATGTGGTTGATGTTTGAGCTCATATATACATGTCATTCCTCTGAATTGCATCACACGATTACAGAAAATTACGCGACTGTGGACGAACACCCATCATCGCGCCAAAAGAATACGTTTGCTCAAACAAGAGCATGGAGCTACACTGCATCTCTATCAAACCGCCGAGAAAGCCATGCTATGACATCCCAGATTTTCAGTCCTATTTTCTACTGAATAAATCGGGCATTTCATTGACGCGCCTATAGGGCTGTTCTCAGAGCTGATCACTCTCGAGATAACTAGACTGTTTTGGGGAAGCCATTAAGAATTTTAAGGCAAATAGACTTGAGAATTCGACTAGGAATTGGCTGTTCGACCATGCTCATCTGCTGAGATCATCACGGCACATATATAAATCGATTAGAGATTAGAGATAGGTCGGTTCGACTGAGATATGTGGCTAATCATGGGTGACACCATTAAATTAGAAAATTCTCGTCAACCGGCACTAGACTGATTTTCTTATTGTTTTGGTACCCTGTGTCCGTATTTGAATCCTTGAGATTTTCACGACAACCAAGAGTCGCCAATGAGTCGAGTGGGTTCATAGTGGCTCGAAGAAAATTGACCACGGGTCATTTGCACTTAAAATTTTCTAAAAGTTATCCGGTAGCCTAGGTCACGCTAAAAACATACCAAGTGAAATTAACTGTGAATTCAAGTCCAATTTCAGAAATTGAAGTTTCTGTCATGTCACAATAAATTCTAGGAGTGTCAACTCAGTCTCAAAAGATTTTTCTGACACCCGAGACTTTTTGGGAAAAAGTTGTCGCAGACCGATGATTGTTTTTATGGCAAAATTGGAAAGTGTGATGGATGTATAGGTGAGGAAAAATATCAATGTAAGCATTGAGGGGTCGATTGAATTATTAAAGGGCATATGGGATTGAGTTGAGCAACGAACTAAGTCCAATTGAAGCCAATTGTTTGGAAATTCGTGTGCCCCCCAATGCCTAGCCAAATGGACCATTTCAAGAGTGGTAAAAGGGTGTTTTGGTGGCTCATTTGCAGCCATGGGATGTTGGCTTGATGGACAAGCCTTAGGGGGACAATTTGGTGGAAAAAAATGGCCATGGTGGCCCACCCTCTCTCTTATCTCTTCCCTCATCTCTATCTTCTCACTCTCTCTCTTATCCAACTCTCTCTCTCACCCACAAGCTGCTGTCCAATGCTTCTTCCTCCCCCTCTCTTGCTGCCCTTCGACCACCACAGCAACCAAAGGAGCAGCCAGCAAGCCGCCAGACCGTTTTCCTCCTTTATTTTCACTTCTGCCAGTTTCTGCTCCAGCTTACCTCTCGCCAAAGATCCAAGTAAAAATTCGACTTCCCGAATGAATCAGCGAACGAGCCACCCATTGCCATGAAGAGGATATCCAAAACGTTCAATCAAGCCCAACCTTGTCCCGAACGGAGCCGCCGGCCGTCCCGTATGGCCGCCGCAAGCCATCGGGCCGTCGGTCCCCCGCCCACATGCATTGTTTCGTGATTTTCTTTGTTTTTCTTCCGTTCCAACCATTCCTTTGGCCATTCCATCCACCTACAAGACCCCCTTGACCCTCGGGAGCCATTGGTTGCCGACCACCCACTCGTCGGAGCTCCGATCAGCCCGTTTCTTCGCCGTTCGGCCCACCGATTTTCCTCTAGTTCCATCGCAGCCCACCTTTGGCGTTGGAATTTAGCCCAATGAAATTCTCAAGTCAGCAGCCCAAGAAGCCCGCGAGCTCGGCCCAAGCAGAATTCATCCCATCTTCAGTCAAGCCCAGCAAGTGTCGCAAGCCCAGCTCGGATTTGTTCAGCCCAACTTCAGTTTTGAATCGGGCCCATTCGAAGCCCAAGTTTCAGCCCATCTTCAAAGTTCAGCCCACAGGTTCAGCAAGCTCAGTTCTGAGCCCAAGCCCGCGAAGCAAGTCGGCCCAAGCCCAGCTTTTTCTGTGGGCCTGCAAGCCTTGTAGGCCCGGCCCGAGTGTCCGCCGACACCGCCGAAAATTTGGATTTCAGCCGCTGTCACGTCGCCGTTGCGGTGATCCGATTTTCGCTTTTCACAAGTGAGTTTTGCTCACTAATCCCTTATTAGTATGCTAATGATGCTTAGGGGTTGACTAGATTTAATTAAGTGCAATTAGGTGGATAGATTAGTTTAGATAAATTAAATTAGTGGCTTAACAATGCATGTTAGGTGGTTAGACATAGCCATTAGCAAGTAGACATGCTCTATTATTTATTGAACGAGTCTCGGTAATTTTCCGGGTCCGTCTCGGCCTCCAATTAGGCATTACAAGCCTAAATTGGAATTATTGCATGTATTTATTAATTTTCGAAATTATTTAATTAATTTATTTATTTTCCGGAAATTATGCTGGGATAGCCAACGATCGGAATTTTATGCGATTGTCGTGGTGCAACTCATTTATTTAATTGAGCTTTATTTTGTGCTGAATTGAATTAATGATGATTGTAGAATTTATTCCTAAATTATTTAATTTTGGTCATTGATTGGATAATTACCGGGCATCGGTTTACAGCGCCAAAAAGATGTTAGGGGCTGTTGAAACTGATGGGATATTCCAAAAGTGAAATTATAATATTTTGGCCAAGGTCAACCGCGTCCCCACACACGGCTATTTTATCGAGAAGGATAAAAGATGGAATGGATTGAATGGTCAGGATAGTATACTATATCATCCTACGAGCTCTGATATGTCAGCTTAGCGAGAGCAGTATACTGGTGTACTATATCAGCCTGCAGGCGATATGTTAGCTTAGTGCGAGCGGTACATTTTATCAGCTCAGAGTGAGCATCGGGGGTATACTATATCAGCCTGCGGGCAATATGTCAGCTTAGCAAGAGCAGTATACCGGTATACTATATCAGCCTATGGGCGATATGTCAGCTTAGCGAGAGCAGTATACCTTAACTCTATCAGCTTAGTGCGAGCTATACTATCTATATATCAGCTTAGAGTGAGCAGTCCTGGACTATGGTCGGACTTATAGATAGTATTGAATGTGCCGACCAAGCATGGGTCGAGATGACATGTAATCGACTAGGTTGATTGATCGATGATTTGATCTGATGTTATGAATTGATTGATTGTGGTGATATGAGGCATCTGTGAATAATGTTGATTTGCAGGATGGAACTGAGGCTAAGGTATGTCATCTGACCTGTGCTGTGCTTAGGCATCCTAGGGCATATTGGCTTCCTAATCGGGTCTTAGGGGGTAGAACTTGCTGAGACGTAGTCTCATCTCGGTTGTGGGACAACATTTCAAGTCCCTAGATGCAGCAGACTTGGATTTTGAAGATCTCGAAAGTCCGATGCAGTCTGCTAAAGGCTCCAGTTGGAGTGTGGAGGATGATGAAGAGGAGGACGAGGACCTGTAGTTTGTGGAATCCCCACCCCTGCTTGTAGACCTTGATTCTGAACTTGTTTAAGTTGAATATGGCGTAGTATTCCGCCATATATATAGGTGCACTAGTTTGCAATGTATATAAGTGTGGTTGTTTTTGAAAGTTCGGAATTTAGTCCTACTTCCCTATCTCATTGTTTTATTATCTGAGGATTGTTTATATGCTTCCGCATGCGTATTAAAAAAGAAAGGGTCGACGATGCATCCTGGGACGTCGCTATTAATCGACTAAGTTGAGAGATGGGTGTGTGCCCGAGGATCGGGCGTGACACATGCTGCAAGAGAGAGAAGCAAACGAGTGGAGGCAGCAATTGGAATGACACAGACTGTTGGTTACATTTGGTAGTCATAATAAAAGTCGGAATAAGATATAATTTGTCATATTCTATTTTTGATCCCTACCCAAGACATGATAATGTCAGATATGAGATGATTATAGCCTGGATAAAATATCTCATGGGAGAGATGGGAGAGGAGTAGACAAAAGTATTAGAGTTTGGCTAAAACTGCTTTGTTTCGTTGTTATGCATACACGTAGATGTAATCGCAAAACTCTTACCAACAATATAAATTGCCAAATTTTAAATGTGACTCCTGAAGTTTTGGCCCAGTCCAAATCGACCCCCTGCTGTTACTTTTCTATGAATCAACTCTAGAAATCTGTCGCAATTGAGTCCAAAGTGATCACTATTCCAGCAGGGAGATCAGATCGAATTGAGGTCAGGATGTCCTTACTTTCATATGAATTGTGAAGTTAAATGGCAAGGATAAAACCATTTTAAAATTGTTAACAACTTGCTTAGAATTTAAACACTTGAAAGGAATTATTAAAGTTTGAGACGAATAATCAACAATCAAATACTTATTACTGAACTTGTCCCATACCGTTATAACAACTCTCCTAACATATTGGGAAAAGTCTTTTATCGGTCTCGACAGCAAAAAATCTTCCAATTTCAAGAAGCGCAATGAATCTATGAAAACTCCCGGTTGGAGTATATACTAAGATTTATTATTAGGATTCACTTTCTAAATTTAAATGAACCCAAATGATAGCAATTTAGCACGATCTTGACCCCGTTCACAACTTCTATTCGGTAGTAATTCCAGACATACACTATTATTGGCATCGCAGACTATTTGATAAGATGGACAGCAGAAATTTCGTTTCATAAAGAAGGAGCGACATAGCATGACATGCCTCAGAAATGGAGAAACCCGTGTCTTTCTTTTAGCTTGGCCCATAAACCCATGTCAACTCCAAAACAGAATTAACTTCTCCAAGCACAGTGTAGATTCGCACATATTGATTGTTCATAGCATGTCCCTATAATTGGAGGTTGTACAAGCCATGAGATGATCAGCGGGAGCAACATTTCACACGAGGATCTTGAGAAGCAGCATCCTATATTATCTATGATTCGAGTTGATGTGAGAAACTTACCAAGAACAGTCGGTTTCAATAATTAGACAAACTGATCAAGGTACTAATCCACGGTCGTGTATTTGACATCGGGGTAGAGCTCTGAAGCTCCACTCTGAACGATGGTTCAATTTCGAAGTTGGTTTGGTCTCCTTTCATGTAGACAGAATGGAATATGGCCAACCAGGCATTGAGTGGAACTGCCGCCTCTGCAATATGACCGGAAAAGTAGACCAATCGAAGCTTGAGAATATAGATAATTTCACATGCTTAAATCTAATGGAAAAGCATCCCTAACCTTGAATGTTCTTCAGAACATGCTCCTCTGGAACATACACTCTCTCCAGGTCCTTGCCAATCTTTCTCTCCCACAAAGACACGAAATCATTAAACGAGTAGGTGTTGGCGGGAGGTCTCATGTACAGAATTCTGTCCGGGGTCCTTGGATCATCCACAGCTTTGACGGTATAGATGCTGATGCCATCCTCCTTCTTAAACACGGCTGTATATTAAAGAGCAGAGTTTTAGAATTTGGCTAACAAATAATTCACAGAGCCATTGATCGTCCTAGAGTTACTTTCGAGTTGTATTTAATAAAGAATTCTCTCGGTAAATAGATTCACCAGGCCCCTAGCATCCATATGTTCTTCTTTGGACCAAATATGATCAAGATAACCTTCTTTATATGCTGTATAGGCGGTACTGTGCCAAGACAACCCACATGACACTCGTACCATCTATTAGTCCCCAAACTTGAAGACTAAGGTATGCAAAAGGCCCAATATCTCCAGACAAGGAAACTGCCTGGAATTCTCAAGCTTCAAGAACTACCCATTACTCTGATCACTACCGTAATTAAATGGATGTACAGAAAAATCTCAATGGCCTAAAATGAGCATTTCAATGAATTGCTTCTTACCTTTTGCATTTCCATCCCCTAAGATGACAACTTCATCTTTAGGGGGAGCTGTAGCCCCAGGTAGTGACTATGTCGGAAGGAAGTAACCCGCAAAGCAGTTACAACATACATAGGTATAAAGGATTCCCTCGGCCTAAACAAGACGGCGGATCTTAGCCTTAGCTGCGAGTATAGCTTTCACTGGCTCCACGGCATGGACACGATCCACATCATTTCCAATGTCTAAAGGCAAGAACTCTGAAAAGAAACATAATCAAATCAGAAGAAACATCTTTATTAGAAAGCAACAACAACTTAGAGCATCTCCTTAACCAACAAACTTATATCTCTGGCCAAAAAAAAAACTATATAGAACTTAATTTTGTGTTGTTTACATATGTTACTATTACAAAGTAAAAAGTGATTATCAGTGAATCAATAAATTCAGCAATTAAGCAAAAATAGAAAAATAGAGGAAAGGGCAGCAGCCAGATAACTATCTCAAGTATAAAATAGGCAAACATGCTGCTTGCTTGGACACTTCTACGAGAAATAAGATTTCGGGTAAATCCATTGCCTTTTGTGAGCATGATGAGTTCCACTTATTATTGACCATCGACCACCCAAAGCAATGAGAACTACTATGTACTATCCCAGCAAGTGGGATTAACATATTTGCAACAATGATAATACTACTTAAAAGACCATATTGAGTGCTCGAAACTTTTACATTTTTGGTTGACCTAGAGGAAACCTGACGTCACGCAGTTTCAGGATAGATAAAGCCTCCTGGAGTATGTGGGCAGCCCAATATCCATACAAATATCGAGGCAGAGGAGGGCGCGAGTTTGAGGTCAAAGAGCCTTTGTGTGCGTGACGATATAAATCTCTGAGTAAATTACACATACATATTAATGAGTTCGTGTAGATGGTACATTTTGCATCCATGATGACAGAATTCCCTACCCGACTAAATTCGTCAAAAAGAAATTGCGTGGATTCAGAGCAGCCCACTTAGAAGACCAAACTGTCCTATACTTGGGTTTGAAATAGCTATCCTCGAATTTCACCAATCACTTCTACACAAAGACATGACCATTTAAGAAAAAGAAGTTGAAGTCCGCAGATAAATAAGTCAATCCACCTCATTTCATCGAAGCGGAGCCCACAAGAGAAAGTAGTGCACTTACATCATCAGTCAAATGGTGAACGAACAATGGCAACAGCAATGAAATTATTAGAAACAGCACCACCTCAACAGTCCTGGCTGCTTTAGTGGCAGCAACGATCTTGTCTTGGTCCTCTAGTTGTTCGTTCCCAACAACAGAGATTACCACATCAACCTGATTAATCACGTTCAGTAGAATTTCCTGATCGTATATGTCTCCCTGAGAATCAAATAACCAAGAGCATAGACAAATGATCAATGAATGAAGTCAGCAATCATCCGCAAGATTCGTCTGCACAGCAAAGTGCAGCTACGTAGCTACAGCTGTCTCATAAACCGCTAAAGCACACGGAAGTTTCCACAAAATTTGTTTGAAAATGTGCACGGTCGTATCATCATGCAACGCCGAGATTTCGTCAGGCATTCGAAAAACGAGAGCCACGTGAAACATATACAAAGACAAAACATCAGAAAAATAGAACTTTACCAAAAAAAAAAAAAAAAAAACATCAGAGAGTAGAAAGAGCAACACCAACTCCATTAACTCCATCAACTGAAATATTTAGATAGAAAGCAGCTCCGATTCTACTGCTAAAAACATTTCTCAGAAAGGCGAACGAGATTATCGGCACACGACGCTTCAATTCCTCAAAGCAGTACTGAATGCAGAAAACGAACACAATCGCACGGGAATAGCTATTCACGTGAACTAAATTGACGCCTAAGCTTTTGAAACCTTCGACGATTTCGGCCTTGGTGGGATTGGAAAGCGCGGACTCCCTCACAAGAGTGAAGGTAGGGTGACCGGACTCGGCACTCGCTTCCACGATGAACTTTCCGATGTATCCAGTGCCTCCGATCACCAGGCCTTTCCGATGTATCCAATTTAGGTAGAGATTTTTATTTTTAGGTAGATTTTATTTTTAGGTATATTTAATTTATTAGGTAGATTTGTTTTATTTTAGGTTTTGATATTTTATCTCTTTGTTTGAATTTTTTCCAATGCATGATTGAAATTTGATGACGTAGAATCCAATTCGCAATCGCACGAATTTTTATTCTATCTATAAGGCTTTAGATAGAATAATTATTCACGCTTGAGAGTAAAATTGATATCTTGATCTTTAAGGCTTAAGATCAATTTATCGATTTTATTAGCGAAATAATCAAGTTTGAATTTCAATTCGAATGGGGGATAGCATTTTTGATGATTATGAATGGTTTCATGTTTATCTTTTAATTGTTCTGTTTATCCCGAAAAATACAAAAAAAAAAAATTGCATTTGCATCCCATGTAGATTAGGATCGATTGAATGATAGATTCGTTAGTCATTTTTTTAAAAATGCATGTTTAGATGATATCTTTGAAATAGATTGCATATTTAGAATAGGGATTTTATTTCGATTTTTTTTTAGAAAAAATAAAAATAAAATATGCATTCATTTAGGATGTTAGTTTTAAATTTGAATTGCATGTTTAATTATTTGGCAATTTTAATTTCGAATTCATAAAAGAAAAAGAAAAAAATTAGAATTAGAGCATTCTTTGCACGTCATTGCATACTAGGGTAGGATTGCATTTTTAATTTTATTTTCTATTTAGTTATAGTTAGAGATAATTTTCTTTAGGATAGATTGCATGCTTATATTTTATTTATGTCATATAACTTAGGTCATATTGTTATGTCATATCATTGCATGTTAGATTAGTAGCATTGCATTGCATATAGATTAGATTCTCGTTAATTAAATAAAAACAAAAAAAGAAATTGCGTGTTAATTAGAAATCATATCTAGGGCTGTTGATGTGAATTCTGATCTAACATTGCAGATACTTTCGTTGCTATGAGGTAAGTCTTGCAATTTATTCACTGCTTTATCTGGGTGTTAAATTGGTGGTTTGCACACCCGCATGATAACCTCATATATTAGGGAAGTGAATTAAAATCAATTCAAGTCTGTACGCCAAACATTTTTTCAAAATAAAAGAGAAAGGTACCAAAAGGGCTTTAGAGAAATCTAGCGTAATCAAGTCCCCAAACTCATAAATCTCTGGTTCATAGAAGTAAAATAATTCTCCCATTATTTTACTTAGGTGTCTAATCGACCTACCGTAAACTGATTAGTGACAACTCCCTTTTGCATGCTAAATATTTGAACCTAAGTCGCGAATTGGTATGGGCTTGGGAGAGTCCAAGCTAAGTTAGACTTAGTAGTCCATTAGCCTAATTTTAGGTGGTGTACCGAAAAATTGGTTGCGACACTCTCAAATTGAGGTTTGTGCCCGTCACCTGCCCATATGATCATGCGCGCTTTGTTCGCTGTAAAATCATCTTTTTAGCGTGGTGATGCGCTTCGTTTTCTTCAGGCCTGAGTCAACGTTGTCTCTTGTCGGTATTTTAGTCTTGCCGTTTCCCGAATCGATGATGTGGCCGGGAAAAACCTGTCTTTCGGAGGATGGTTCGCACAAAAAACTGAGAAGCATTCTTCACAATGTAGATTCTGCTCAAACCTCGAAATTTGAATGACATGATGTTAAATTTTGAGCGTGATCTAAAGAAAACAGGTCGTCTAATTGGAGTTTTCTTCTTGTATTCCTCATTAGACTTGACTTCAGTAAATTTGGTTTCTTTTCTTCGAACCAAAATTTTAGTCTGCCTCTTGAGTTGTGGCCTTTCGGAACTCTTGCAAATGACGAGAATTACATGCCGCAACAAGTTTAGTCGGAATTTTTTTGTCAGTTTATTCAAAAAGGGCTGCTAAATTAAGACAAAAGTCTAACTAAGCCTTGGACTCATACGCAATTACATTGTTCATTCCGCAGAAACAGTTTTTAACTATTTGAATTGGCCTTATTTAAATTTGGTGTTGCTGATTAAGCGTACCAGGGAGGGAGCTAGTACAAATTAAGCATATGAACTTTCCAGCAACAAAACTTCTTGCATTGCATATGGTCTTCTAGGTGAGTATCAATCTTGAAATATAGTGCCCACAGTTCGTGTGACATGTTGCTTTATCTTTGCTGCAGTTATTCTTATTTACTTCAAAATTACGTGACATGTCAAAGTTGAGAAACTTCATCAGCATTTTCGGCGGACTTGGGTATATACTGGAGATGAACCACATACTTATAATCACTGAAGAACCATCAAACCAATCAACAAATGGCAAAGCAATCAAATTCATGCCTAAGAGAATTCACTGCAGCGTCCAGCTCATTAAGCTCGCAATATTTACAAATTATCCACTCCAATAATATCCAAACATGTCCCAACAACCATACATTGTCCCCTTATCAAATGAGTCTTAAACTAGCAATCGTTGTGATTAACACAGCGAAGTCAGCAAAATCCAGAACAAAATCAGAACATTAAAGGCTGAAATTCATGATTATTTAGTAAGTAGTGGACTTGAAACATATTTTCCTTCAAGTGAACATGCGCTCACGTGATCAATATGAGAACTAATTGAAGTCAAGTGAAGATCATCAATGCTTGTACAACAGGTACATGTTCAATTTCAGTAAATTAAAGCATGATAGCATGATTATTTCCCTCGAAAATTAACATGGATTCCTCACCTCAACTAATATGATTAAGATAACACATAGACAAGTCTTGGCGATTGTTATTTGAACAACAAATAAATATGGACGGCAGACATGACCATGAATCCAGCAAATTTAGGTCACTGACAGCATTTATAACTATGACTATAGCATGTTATGAACATACACGGCATTCACAGCCAAGAAATCAACATATTTTTCATACAACACTCATAGCCAAGAAATCAACATATTTTTGAATATGTACAACAAGAACAACAATGAATCCAGTAAATTTGAGCCATATACAATAAGAATAGACAGATTCAGCTAGCCTACGATGCGGCAGGTGTACAAATTCAAAAAATAACACATCTTGAAATGAATATGTGCAAGCTAATGGTGACAACCGAAATAAACCACCACATACTTGCACGTGCATCACAAGCAGCATGACACAAACGATGCTCGATTTGCAAGGCAAAACAGAGCAGTAGTTAGCATGCGAAAGAAAAACCACAACTCCAACACATGAACAACTTGTGGTTATAGATGATTTCTCTACATTAACACCTAGACGATTATGATACATGCACTTGGAACACCTCAAGCTCAAAAATAAATCCAGAGGCTCTCAGTTTAGAGGACAATTCAGCCATGCTCTCAAAGCAGTATTTAATTCACCGGGAACAAAGTAAACGAAAGCACCAAGGGAAGGAGAACTCTAGGCCATCAAAGGATGAAGCATCGATTCACAATATGTGATCGGTACACTGAACAATAACACACAAACCACTCCCATGCAATCTCAAACGACCAATTAATTCATTGTTGACATCTCTGAGGCAAAACGTCGAATAGGTGGTGAGCTTGAAGGGCGAGGTTTTACACAAATAGGAATTACTATCAATTGGTGAGGAATATAACATGAGAAACCTAGCTAAAAATTGCTAGAGAGAAATCGACGAATCTGAGACCAAACAATAGACAACAACTGAGATAGCAAATTAAACCTTTCGTCAAAGGGCAATACAGAACAATCGTATGATTTTCTCGGTCCGTGCTTTGTGTTCTTGCTTCGCTCGGTTCCTCAGCCCTCGCGCGCGCACCATGTTTTATAGAGTGTATTGTGGTGGTTGTTGTTGTTGTTGTCGCGATTCTCCTGCAGAGCATGAAATCATCAGCTTAAAAGGAATCTCCAACGCATTGGACGAGAGAGAGAAAGAGCATGGGAGAGAAGTTCGATTGATGGGGGTGGTGATGGGCGTCGATGCTCTGCTCCGTTACGTCCAAGGCTGCGGTGGCCAGCGAGAGAGACGCGATGGCGGCTGTTACCGATTGGGGATGGAAGACGATTATCACCACCACCAAGCTTTCTCTGGCAGCTATGTCAAAACGCACTCGGCGACCAAGGAAAATTTGTACAAAAGAGAGATTCTACCTGAGACTACCCGCACGCTGTGGGCGACATGCAAGAAACCACTGGACATCTCTTCCTGCCGTGTCCCTGGACAAAACAAAATTTGGGAAAACCCATCAATCAATATCAGAATCAACATTCACGGACCGAACAGGTTCGAGGCATGGCTAGCGAATTTCAAACACGCATCGGTCTCGTTTCAACTCCTCTCATCGTCGCTCTGGCAGATCTGGAAAGCCCGCAACAATTTTGTGCCCAGAGCTCAAAATCCGAACACCCTATTCATCATTGCCCCGGGCGATGAATCGAAACATTTGCCAGGTGGGTGGCGGTAACTTCGTCGAGGACTCAAAAGAAGAAGCGATTTTACCCCTGGTTTGGACAGCGCCAACTCCCGACGTGCTCAAAAATCAACGTCGATGGGTCGTTCGTCCCAGATACAGGGGAAGGCGCCATGGCTTTTGTGCGCCGCGACTGCCACGGAACACTGATCCGACGGTCGTGCCCGCTCCGTGATCGTCTCCTTGGCGATTCAAAGCTGAAGCAACGGGATTCCAGAAGCCACGAAATACTTTGTGAGCCCTGGCGAAGTGAATCTGCTACGTGAACTAAAGTGGGAACTCGAGACTGATCAATCTGATCCGGAAGCTGCAAATTTTTCTTACGTCTGCCAACATTCCCAGATGATCTTTCCAACCAAGGGATCGACTTCTTTGGGGATCTTGAGGCGGCGATTTTGAAAACCTACGTCACCTACAAGCTGCATCGGGTTCATCCCAGTCCAAGATACTCTCAACGCGGGAAGCTCTCAGAGAATGACTCCAAAAATAAAAATGTCACTTCTGCACAACCACGAAACATCGAATAAAGTTTTGTCGCTCCTACCGGTTAAGCTTATGAAAAGGAAGTGCAGTGGTTAACTATATCATCTTAAGCAGCACATACGATATCAGTACTTATATAGAGCGAATAACATCAGTTATATAGCTCTTATAAAACTGTTTTCCCTGGCAATCACATCCAAGCAGAGTCTCTGATCAAATAAAGTTACATCTTCTCAATCTCACAAATTGAGAAACATCAAGAATGGTTTCTTTCAAATCCAAGTACAAAATAAATCTGGAAAACAAGACTCTCGGACTCTTAGGGCATTGTTTAGTAATGCTATGGCAAACTGTTTTCTAATTCACAAATTGAAACACTATGAACTTGTTTGTCCAATTGTTCAAGACTGCATTAGAGAAGAAGTTTACTTCCGAAATGACCAAAAATGATGTTTCCAGTTGTTTTCTCTTTGTTTCCTCTTTTGTTGCTAATTGTCCATTTAACATCACTGAAAGCTATCAGTAGAAACCATCCAAATGTCTTTCCCTATTTCAATATAGTTGGATATCTTTCTCTCTTCATCCTTGAAAACTCTTCAAGAATGATTTTCAAGAAAGCTTCCAATTTTACCGTTTCAGCAGTTGACTTGGATGACAAGAAAGTATTATGCTTCAAGCATGACAGCCCAAAATCACAGACCTGCACAACGATAAATTTTAGTGAGGATGCAAATGACATTTTACTGCAAACTTTGATCATTATTCACATCGAAATCACAGAGCACATTTCTGATGGAAATTGCATTACATCAGCAAGTTTGGTAAATCAAGAATCATCCGCATCAGGGTTCTATACAAATGTAAGTTCATGTATGGCTGTGAAAAGAGAGAATGAGAAGTCAGAGTCTACAAGAAATAAAGTTCACATGTTATCCCAGAATAAGCTAATACCAGTCAATATCGAGCATATCTAAGGTGCTCACAATGTCAGGGAAAAGAGTATCCAAGAAAAAGAGAAAAAGGCCAAGCAAGACGTTAGTAGCACCTAGGAGATGGATGAATGATATGCACGCAAGAGAATAGCTTGATTTGCTATTTAAAGAAGTGAAAGAATGAAAATAAAAGTGTCAAGCAACATTGATAAGTTTCACGTACTTTGACAATTCAGTTTTTGTCAACAAGAAGATTTGGTGATTTCAAATCTCGATGAACTATTGTTGGGATGCTTGTGTGCAAGCAATTCGTTCCCCCTGCTTGTAAAATTCCAATAAGCACTTAAATGGATTTCAGAAAAGGAAATCTCTATATCTCCAACCCTGAAGAGAAGGGAGACCAATTATTTCATACCACATCAAGGGCCATTTTCATCCTGCGTCTCTCATCAATTTGACAGTGAGGACGATGTATAATACTATACAAGCTTCCCTGAAGAAGTAAACAAGAGTAAAAATCAGCAGCAAAATGAGATTGTCGCACACCATCAAAATACTAACACCCTTTAACAATAGATAAATGAGCTGCATCCCCCTAAAAACAATTGATGTTGTTCCCATACTACCAAGGTTTTTTAAGGTACAAAAAGTTGTACCTTGGAAGAAACTCCATAATGATAATAATAGACATGAAAAGATTTGGAGGACGGGCCTTGGAACAGAAGAAAAGCACCCAGTTATCTTCCTAGATAAGAACAACATTGCTCTGATTAGTCCTTCATTTCTTTCCTTGCTAAATAAGCAAATTAAGCAAACAAATTAATCGTTGAACACAACTATTTCCATAGACGTGGACAGATCATGGAACCCATGAAAAGTATGACACTCTGATGACACTGTCTACGCATTATCAGCAACCTTGGCACAGAAGCAAAAAGCACGGTGCATAGTCATTTATCTTACAGTTGCTGGATAAACGGGGAAAGCATTTCTTTGTCCTCAGTTTTATTCTTGCTCAAAATGCAAATCAATTACTGAACACACTAATTCATCAGCTTCCAAAATACATACAGATTCACATAAACTAAACTGAACTTGTGATCCGTGGATCTTTCTCTTTTGTTTTCAACTATCTGACTTCATGTATCATTCAGATCTTATGTAAAGAACATTAATTTAATGTCTCAGCATTATACAGATCACCAAAAAAAGCAGACCAAATCACCAACTCTATGCCAACATCAACAAAGCAACGGGAAAGCATATTGCCCCTTTTCTCCTGTAATATTTTTGACAATGCAGAATGCATGGTGCGATAAGATAGTCTTACTGTGAAACTCATGTCTATTAAGCGGCCGCGCTGTTCTTTCCTTTACAATGTTCACCCAAGTTTTATTCTTTACAAGTTTTGAGTTCTCAATAAATCTGGAAGATTTTGTCCCCACACACGCACACACACACACAAAAAAAAAAAAAAAAAAGAGAACTGGAAGATAAAAAGCACAGATGAAAGACCTATTGATAGCTTACTTCTCGTCTGAAGTTATCCAAAGCAGCACCTGAGAGATCCTGATCCAGAAATTTCTTCACAGCCACCTCCAGGTGAACGAGCAAGACTCAAAGATGGATTGCAATTTATCTTAGGTCTCATGATGCATTATAGATTTTAAATATTAAGAGCACATCACCAAGTATTTTGCAAAAGGTAATGTCTAAACTGCAAAGTACTGATAATAAGTGCAAAAATTCTTTGGAAAATGTTAAAAAGAGAGAGAGCCATCTGCTGCTTCTCTTTCCATTTCTTGATATTTAAGAGTATATAAAACCACAAGAACGACAAACCTAAACAACCCAGTGTTTAAAGTGCTTCTACCAAATGGATGGGGTTCGATTGAGTCGCGGACTAACAATATACAAAAAGACTTTGCAACAGCCTATTCATTGTGACTATTTGTACAAAAATCTTCAGTCTTCACAACAGGGATTCGATTACATCCAGAGAACCTGCAACTCTTTACCGAAGAGCTAAACATGGAAGCAGAATCTCGACAGGACCTACTAACAGAGTAGCAAGGGGGCCAAAAGTAAAACTCCCTTTTGCTTATCCAAAGTACAAAAGAGAGAGTAGCGAGACGAGGCCATGAATGAGCAACGAGGAATTAGTTATTATGGTCGGCACCAGTCCAACAAGTCATGTGCGTATGTCAAGTTACCAATTCTGAAGCTTTTTTTACCAACCCAGGTTGAAATTCCAGATTTTGATACCATATCTGATGTCACTATTACACACTAGCTGCTTAGTCTAAAAATCTAAAACGTTAGCACAAAAGCAGGACACTGAAGTACTAACCGTCATTTCTTTTGACTAAAAAGACTACATGTCAAATTCAAGGAGGATCTTTTGCTTAAAAGTAGTCATATAAAAGGAGTCAACGGATATAATCACATTCCATAATTTCAAACAAATATAAGTCACAGCCGAAAATAAAGGAACTCTTCAATTAACTAATGCAATGCCAATTCTTGATTTGCAGGAATTTAGAAATATTTGAAACTGAGCTTGCCATTCCAGTAAGCATGATAGACCTCTCCATGAAGAGCCTGTTTGGAAGACGATGAAATGGGGTAAAATTTCTAACATAATAAACAGTAAATGCAATTCAATGAGAAAACGTTGCAGTGCATCCTATAATAACTACTGCACTTATGCTTACATTCGGATTGTAAAGAACTTTCTATTAGAAGGCATGCACTTCTTGTTACATGGCTAGCTAGCCATGAGCATATTAGGCGGTAAAATGGTGATAAAGCATATCTCATAGTACTAGACAAATGTCACCAAAAATGCAGCAACAGGATCAACATATATGAATTCATGAGTCTTGCTCTCTGAGCTAATATGTGGACCTGCATAAGGACATGAATAGAATCTATCCAACCAGGGACTTAATCAAAGCAATACCTAGTCCAATCCTTTCACCAATGACCAAATGTTCCCATTGAATCTCATCACCAACATCAACATAATCAACTTTATTGGTATTACTATCAATTGATGAACTGGGGCCTTCTGAATTCTTCAACATGAAGTTTGTGTCCGTGAATCTGTCATTAGTGCACTTTTTCGGATCAGGAAAAGAAATTTCATGACCACCACATCTGCTCGGAAAGTCTGCTACGCCATGTTGCAAATTCTCCAGAGTCCTAAGAGGGTCTTCCCTGACGTGGGCATTCAAGCGCTCTTCACAAGGCATCGCATTATACTGGCCTGTGCTACATCCCAACATCGGACTATTCTTACTGAAAGGATTCCAGTGACTACTATCTTTGATCAACTGATTTGATTTGTTTGACGACTTGACGCCACTGCTCTCTTGAGCTGAATGATTAAAATAATTACATAACTTAAAGCTGTCCAGAGAGCTGCCAATGGATGATGACACATCATAAGCAATAGGTTCCCAATTGCTTCTTGGAAATAGACCTTCCTTAAAACCATATTCTTTCTTTCTTGCTACTTCGTTGAGAGAAAGTCGATTTGTTAGCATCGATGGGACAGGAGGCTGACCAGGAATGGAGTTATTTTTCTATCCCGGCATCTCATTGATTTTGTTTTCTGTGCTGTTACCTAGGGCTTTTGGAAAGCCTACCACTAAGAAAGGATAGGGATTTACAAAATGATTTGTGGGGTGCTTTGAACACAGCATAATAACAGCATTGATCCTCCTCGATGATGATGATGGTGGTTGTCCCGGTCCTCGGCATACCCTGCTTCGCACTTCCTTTTTATTTAGCTTTCAGTGACAAACCGACGACCGAGTGATCCAATCATTTTTCTGGGTGGCGGGGACGGGGGACGGACGGTTCGATCACTTCGACGCGCCGATCTCCTCGGACCACAGAACCGTCCACCGGCTCTTCCAGTACCCTCTCGGGGGCGTCTCTGTCCAGAAAAATCGCCGATTCTCTCAAAACACCATGGCCAATCCAAACGCTGCCAGTCGACAGTTACACCGCACATTCTCTTTTTTTCTTCTCATTTTCTCGCGAAAGTAAACAACGAGAAACTCTCATTTTCTCATCTCTCTCTCTCTCTTTCGCCCCGTGCCTCTCTGCGCACAGACAGAAGTGAGAGAACAGAGGAGGACGAGGGAGAAGAAGAAGAAGTCGGGACCTCATCGGCGTCAAGCCGCGCGCCGGGCCCTTAGACTTTCGAATTTGCTGTGTTCTGAAGCAAATTTTATATATTCTCAGACTACTTCTTAATGAGAATTTCATCAATTTCATCTAGGATTGCATCTCCATCGAAAATTTCACCTAGGATTGCATTTAAGGGAATTGAAGCAGATTGCATTACATTTGAATAGCATCAATTAGATTCTTATTTCCATATATCATAGTTCATTTTACGGAAATAATTCATTTAGTATTCATATAGTACCTCACATTTTCATATTTGTTCTTTTTTTTTTTTTAAGCGGTGGTTAATTTTGAAGATTTTATATTGAGTTTCCATTTATAGCTCACAAGAGTCTTGTCATGAGCATTATAACAAGGTTTCATAAAATTTTACCCATATGGCTTGGGTTCTTTATTTTTCCTGCACCTTTTATTTATTATTATGGTTAATATTTATTATCGATTGCTTGTTTATTTTTTACTGGTCGAGCACTATGCATTATCATCTTCCCATATTAGAGGATTTAGGAAAACAAAAAATGAAAATACTACTTGCAAATTTTTTTATGAAAGGTATCAAAAGGGTATTAAATTAATGTAGTATACTCAAATCTCAAAACACGTGAATCTTTGGTTCCTAGGCTCTCACATCTTACCCAACTTTCTAACTGGCTCCCAATAGGTTAGTAGTGATTCTCCAGCCTCATCTTGAATGAATGGTTAAAATTAAGTTATGATTAGTACGACTTGAAAGCGCACGTCCTAGGCATAGGCCCCATCTACTAAGAGGAACCAATCTTCGTTTAGTAATCCATCAAATTTCCTCAGACATATCTAATATCACTTTCAGGAAGGTCACACTAATTTGTACTTAAAGTACAACTTAATTCTGTACTAGTCAATTGTCCGCGTGTTACGCAAGAAAGAACTCCAAAATTCAATACAATCAATGTAAAGCGAGATGTGCAGTATAATGTTATTAATACAAATTTCATAAAAAAAAGTTGGAAGCAAATGAACAGAAACGATGAGAAGATATATATCACCTAAGAACGTCGAGGATTGCTGCCACGTATTGCCATTAAATAGCGCCTCATGGTCCTCTCTTGTTGCTACGACCGTGCATTGACTACAACACTAAAATTTATTGATGAGATCTATTCTGGCACGAAAAGCTTCTATCAACACTTCCTTGAAAATGCGAGATCAAAATATTATACAAGAAACTTAAATCCATTCCGCAAAATGAAGATAATCACCTGACCTGCATGCCTTCGCGTCTCTAAAGCAACAATTCAGGCAAATTTTTAAAGTCCACAACACTTAGGTCATCATCATTTTTTAGGACAGTCCCAATGGTGTAGTAGAGATACAATTCAAATGAAGGTGAGACAGGAAACAAACCTCAAAAGGAGATGAGAGGAAGCGAGCATGCTGTCGATCAAACCGATGCGCTCTTCTACGCCCTCTTGAGGAATTGTGTAACCAAATTTTCGAACATTGATAAAATTTCAAGGAGGAGATTTGCTAATAGGCTCATGTATATAACAAAAAGATTTTGTAGGATTTTCGGTTGTGATTTTCTTGTGCTTTTTTTGACGAGTACAGCCCATTAAAAAAGTTATCTAGTACACGCTACTGATGTTTCAAGTCTATTTTAATCCACGCTTTTTTCCCCTCTTGATTTAAATCTTGCCATAAATTTAATATCGTTCTAATAAAGCTATGGACTATTCTAAATATGGACTTATCAACTATCCACGCCTTTTGCTTATGCATGGATGGCCATGGACTCATATTGGTTTGCACGCTTTTAGTTGTATTCGAAAAGGTGACCTTCACATTCTAATTTGGAAATGCTCTTATGTCATGACCAATGGCGCCAACTTTAACAGTTCTATTAAAAATAGAAGATGCAGATAAGAGAGAAAAAGGTTAATGAATTGAGCATTAACATTTTTTTTTTCATTTTCAAGGCTCTATTTCACAATTAAGACTAGGGTGAAAATCGACGCTAAAATGAATGAATAAAAGTGACAACCACAAGTAATCCTTCTTTTAGTCCCTGGTCAAATATGAAGTTTGAAATTTACAAGTTGCGACTATCGGGCTCGGCCCAAAAGCTAATAGGCCCATGAGCTATGTCTAATTCTGAGCCCAAATTAAGATTTAAGTACAGATAACTCGTAGAAACAAAAAGTCCTAAAATAGAATTGGATGTACATTAGTTCCATGTCTTGCTATGTTTGAAACTGGGGATGACGAATACTACGGGAGAAAATTTCAAAATTTCACGCGTTCTCTTTTTCTCAGCATATTTATAAAGTTTTCTAACATTTTCCACCCAAACTTTCTTTTTCTTCATTTCCTTCTTTTCCCAAACGTTGAAGAAGTAACAATACCGTTACAAATAAACCGACGCCAACATTTTGCCAATCAGTACATGACCTCCTCTTTTGAGAATCATTAAATATTCTTTTTATCAAAAATGTCAGATGTGGTATTTTTTGTCACTTCATATGTGCACTAAATAAAGAAACGGGGAGAATAACATATCACAATCGTGCGAAGAAGATACATATAGTGACATCCGAATATCGAATATTAAGATCATGAACTAATCACCTCACTCTTTTAGTATATACGTCATCCCTCGTGTTAATATCCTCAAACCGTCATGAGGATTATCAGGGAAAATATGATCCAAGACCGATTCTCGAAGGATAATGAGAGTCCCATCCATATAACACTTGACAGCATTCGGATAAATCTCCTCAAGTTTTAGAAAATAGAAACTCAATCCACCGCAACCGTTCAAACCATCGCAGAACTGTAAGTCTAGCTTTCGGCCTTTTAACAAGCTTCTAGTGTCAAATTGCAAAAATCTATCGAAAGAAGCCCGGTTTGGGAAGTGTAGTTCATCGAGCCCAACTCTTGGAGGACCCGACTCGACCTCTTCTTTTCTATGTGTCGTTGATCCCGGTTTGATGGTTTCCCTTCTTCCTAGCTCTGTATTCGATCCGAATACTCCCAGGAAAGGGAGGATTCTGGGGAAAAGAGAGTTAGGTTTTGAGTGTTAAGGATGGAATCGAATGGATTTAGGAGAAGGGTTGGATTTTGAGGAAGATCGAAGTGAAAAGGAAGTGAATCTCGCCTTCGATTTGAAGAAATTCGAAGTAAAATAGAGTGGGTGATGAAGATTTGAGTGAACGAAGGTTGGAAGTAAGTGAGATTCGTGGATTTGGAGAGACAAATCGTGATTCTACAAATAACTAATAAAGAATATGCAGCAAACAAAAGTTAACCTAAAATCATTCAATATTCACCTTTTTTATTTTCCCATGGGCTTAATAAAACTATCCGCTATTTAATTATCGGTGTCCACAAACTCAACCGCGAGAATGTTGAATTAGATTTTTGCACAAGCTAGTAACGAGGCTATAGTCAAACCTAGTGGGAACATCCCTTTTTTTTTTTATAAAAAAAATAGTTATTCCATAATCACACAATTGATGTTTCACCCAATAACTACCCGCGACAATAAATTTGACTTCTATCATCTAAATAGCAATTGAAATTCTTTGGGATTTGTGACGCTGAAAATCCTAAAATTTATTGTGAAAGCACAATTAAATTCCGAAAATTTCAAAAAATTGCAATCAACTCTTAAAATTTGTTAAATCGGTACAATCCAATGTGGAAACATTATTTTTTACTGTCAAATTGTTTTTTTCTGTGAAAAAGAAGGAGGAGGAGGGATGTAAAAATCAAATGAATAAAATAACAAGTGAAAAATAGAAAGAAAAGGTGCTTAAAATGCTCTAATCCATCATTATACCTCAAACCACCAGACCAAGATCATTCAAGTTCGAATGTCAATTCAATTTCACGAGGAATTCGTCCGGCGGGCTTCTGAAAAAATCTGCTGCGGTTCAGACCATCTTTCTTGGCTCTTCTATTCCAGCGACCGATCGCTCCCGAAATCCAGTCGAAGCTACACCCCCGCGCTCCAGGTCTATCACCATCACTACCAGTCTACCAGTCCTTTTCGCCGGACAGGAAGTCGAGCGAAAAAGAGATTTCTGCTCCCTCTCGGACCTTTCTTCACTCAAGCATCGAGACTCCAAGAACGAGAATACTCTTCTTGATACTCTCGATTGAACCTACGACGTCAACTCCAGTCCAATCTTCGGCCGCCGCAAACATTCGAATCTCCGTCGACCGAGGCGCCTCCACCTCTGGTCGCTTTGAGCTCAGCCAGGTCGGAGAGATGAAACGGAGCATTGACAGAAAGATGCGAAGTCGCAGCCGATCGAAGCCGCTGCTCCTGAGCTTTACTGATCGCATCTCCCTGTTCTGCTCTGTTTGTTGTTCGGAGATCTCGAAGTGCCTTGCACTCGCTTAATCCTCCTTTGTCAGGTCCGATCATCATCTGCGACTCGCCCAGGACTCCGTCTTGTAAGTTCAACAGCCGATCGCGACTGCAATCGCACATCATCAAGGTAAAATCGTTACTGTTTGCGTGAAAAGCGGCCACGATTGAGGTTCTATTAAGGATTTAAGCTTGTTCTAATGTTGTTCTGATGATCTAAAAGTGAATCGTCGATTCATATTCGTGTACAAATTCCTTGATCGAAATGCATATCACATGTTTGATGAATTGCTCGAACCATATCCGTATGTGTTTCTATTAAATCATTGAGCCAAAAGTTGATACAACTCAACTCATTCTTGGCTTATTTAGACCTCATTGTGACTGATTCAGTTGGAATACGATGCTCATTTTTATTGAATTGGTGTTATTATTCTCATGTTGGAAATTGTGTCTTGATTTCTCTGGTTTGAGTTGAGTCTTCTATATGAACGGAGTTCAGTGTTGGAATCGTTGCTTGTATGCTCAGATTTCTCTATTATATCTCATTTTCCCCTGTCCGTATCACTCTGATGTGTCATCGCTGTGTATGAGGTGTGGCCGGTGATCGAGTGAGAGCTTGCCTCTCAAAATAGAAGCTCACTGACTGTGCTTGACAAGGCGACAATCATCAACTATGGACTCTCTATCCTTCCCTCTCCATTTAGTTGTCTTCATTACATGTGTTTCTTCTTTTCTGTCCGCCATTCACATCTTTGTTATTGAGCTGTTTCAAGGCCCTGTGAGCACGAAGTTGAGGTTGTATGGCAGCAACTGGCGAAACTCCTGCTCTTTCCGCATCCGCATTGTTCTCAGCTTGAAAGGTTTGAGGACGGGTATATTCAGGTAAACTTGGTAAGGAAAGATCAATTCAGTACAAGTGAATTCTCCTTTACCTATTCTCTCTGGTTTTAGTTTCCCTTGTTATCCTTATGCTGTGATCGTATTTGGAAAGCTTGATGTCCTGAATATTTCAATTCCCCCCCAAAAAAAAAAAAAATTGCAGTTCTTTGAGGAATTATTGATTGCTTTAGGGGAATTGATGTCTGGCGATTTGTGAAACCAAGTTTTTAGGAGGCTTTGCTTAACATTTGTTTTTCTTCAGTCTTTCTACCAAAACCCCTCTGGCATGTGATGAAGCTATGTTAATATGATCTCTTACCTTAGCATTTTTATGGATAGAGAAACCAATTCGATTAATCGAAGCCAGGGATTAAACCGAAGTTTTAATTTGTTATTAACTCATAATCGGGGTGTGTGTTTTTGTGTTTTGTTTTGCAAGCCGGACGTTCATTCATGTAGCTGATACTCGAATATGCTTCATAAAATGAGTGGGCAATAAATGAGTGTTAAGAATACATGTCAATTTTGAAAGAAATAGAGCCATTGTCACGTTTGATCATGCTAGAATGAAACTTGGATTTGTTGAATTATCTAATTGAAGCTCAATTTCGATTCTCGTGATGTCATTTTTATCATATGAACAAGTATGACGACTTAGGCTACTGTTATGGTGAATTGGTGATAATTTTTCAACAGATAACCATGTTGTTGTGCCTTGAAAATGCTGGGTATGGGCTGTCATCACTATTCCTTTGCTGGTCATTCCTTTTTCGGTGTAGACTGAATTCATTTAAAGCCCCATCTAAGTGCTGTTCTAATTAGCTGTGATGCGGTGTTTGTATGTTGATGATTTCTTAATCATTGGGCATGTTTGTTGCCAATTGCTTTGATTGAGGTAATGCTGAAATTCATGGAGTATCTCAGTGAAGATTTGATTCACAGGAGGGACCGAGAATAAGAGAAGGAAACGAAAATAATAAAAAAATTAAAAATCTTGAAAATAAGAAATGGAAAATTGTTAGATTTTGGTTTTAGAATTAAATTAGAATTAGTTTAGTTTCATTTAGTAAGTGTACGCTTGGTTTAATGTTTTAGTGGACACCTTTGATTCAGTTTAGTCTTAGAAAGTTGATCATCTAGGAAATAAATTGAACTCAATTTGACTAAGCTCATGGGGTTGTTGTCATGGGGTTTAATAGCAAGGCCATGTAATAATTTTTACCTGACTCATATTGGGTTATTTTACTGCACTATATTTTTTATTCGTCCTTCATTACTATTTTTAATGTGTTTGTTGTGATTTGCCTTATATCATTTTTTGTGTTGTTATTCATTTTTAGTTGAGTGGTTAGATTCATGTTAGGAACATAATAAACGCAAAATCATTGCATGGACACTTTGCGGATAATAACATTAGGACTCATAATTTGGTAAAAAGATTGTGTGGACACCTTAGTTGACAAATGATTAGGTGTAAGTACCGAAGAAGTACTAATTAGATAACTAATGTAATCAAGCCTCTAAACTTAGGAAATGGGTATATTTCCATACCCCACTTAATTTTTAGTTGACTTTAATAAGTTAGTGACAATTCCTCATATAGAATTCTCATAGGGTTAATTGAACTAAAATGAAAATCCCAACCTCACATGAGGTAAGGATTTGAGAACATCCAAGCCGACTGAGGTGCACGAAAAGAGGTGTACGAAATCAAATTCTTCCATTACATCCCTCCGAATTGCTCAGTGTAAGTTAGAAATATGTGGGGGCCACGTCAGAAAAATTTGCCAAAGTTGTTCATTTTTTTTAACATTCCAAAAAATCGAAAAAATAGCCAAAGTCCATTTCTTCTTCTTATTCTTCTTGGGGTCCCTGTCAAGAGACGACAGGGTGCCCACAACACATGAAATGCTCACGCTTCGGAATTAACCGAGTTAGTCGGCCTGCAGTTTGTTGACACGTTGACTTGGACATCTGGCATCGTGGCCAGTGGCGAACGGCGTGGCCCGTCGACACCCGTGCCGCTCTCTCTCATTCCATTTTAATTTTTCTTTTCTTTTCTTTATATTTGGCCTTTTTATTTTTATTTTTTTATTTTTTGCATATTTTCTAAGTTGGTGTCCACTAGCACCACATCAACACCATGCGTTCTTGAAATACATTAAAAAAGTATATTATGTGAGTATTTTCCATTACTCAATTTGGATAATAAGATTTATGATTTGATTGCATTTTTTAGAAATTTTAAGACTCAATATCATTTTTGCTATGATTTTTAAGACTTTGGTGCACTTAGCATGATTTTGTTTTTTAAAATACCCAAAAACTAGCATATTACCTAAATATTGACATTTGCCACTAGTACCTTTTTTATTAGTTTTAGAATCACCAAGACCCGCATTTGAATAATCTTGAAGAGCAAAAGATGAATTCCTTGAATACCACGATCGTAAAGATTGTGTATCTTTAACTTAAAAATACATTTAATGGCAATCTATATATCAAACATTTGGTGTGCGTTAATATAAAGGGAGTAGGGAAGAGAGATGCTCAATCAATTTATACTGGTTCGACCCAAATCGGTGCCTGCTCCACTTATGAGACCATTTGGGAGTTATGCCAATTCATAATACTTAAAATGTTGTACAAAGACTGGTTTATCATGGAGTCAAAACTCCCTTACAAACAAGATGTATTCTTTTACGAAAATTTTCTCTGGCAAGAAGTTGATTGCAAAGTACATGCAGGACAGATTTTGTAACCTATATATAAGAAAATAGACATTACCAACCATCGGACGGCTAGTTTTTCGACCTCTGGGGACTCCAAGTATCCGTTAAAAATGGTTAGACACACATTGATCGGCCAGGGGAAATCCAATTTTTTTTTCTGCTGGGACGGGAATCTAGCCAAACTTGGCTGGATGTTCGGCTGGCCAGGTGCTGGGACTTGTTTACAGGCAGGGATAGGTCTTCTTTAACTCTTGTCAACCTACACAAACTTATTAAAAAAACATATCCAAATAGTTTGTAACAATTACATAAATACAAAAAAGTGAGTATTTGAATCATCAATATTAATTTAGGGTCAACAGTGTCGACTTGAAGCTAAAGGAGCAACCAAAGATCAAGGATGACTATAAAGAACTTAAAAATAATAAATGTAACTTTTTGATAGTTTAATCTATTGTACGAATTGGGAAAAAAGAAATAGTCAATTAAAATAACGTATTAGGTAACAACTTTGGTGGCTTGTATTAGCCTCATCATAGAAAAGCGAGAATATCACTATGCTAAAAAAATTTGTTGATAAAACTATTTTTTCTTAAGAATCTTTACCTTTCATTAAATTTTATGAATAAAAAGGTACATATTCATTTTTCTTGAGAAAAACGGATAGTAAGATCTAGCCACTTCATATGATGCATTTATTGAAATATAGAACATAATTATGAGGAGTGGAGGTGGATAATCCCAGGTATTTATGATGTCATCATGCCATACAATTTTGGCTAATGCGCACAATCGACTCTTTTTGGTTGACTCTCTTTCCTCCTACTAAGCATGCACATTTAAAAAAAAAAAAATATGGGCTAATATGAGGAAAACTGTTATTTCATTCCTCAACCTATTGTACATAATTGAATTTAATCCTAAATCTTTTTCAATCAATCTATTGTAATCTTAAATTTTTTGAATGAAAATGTAATCAAGTTCTCCCAATCAAGTTTTGCCTACAATTATTGACATAATGGTCTAGTCATTATCGACTATTCTATACGTCACGCACAAAAATCTGACATTTTTAGATGAAATGATGCGGTTTTGCTTATATATATTTTTTATTTTTCTGATTTTTCTTTTCACTGTTCATCTTCTTTTCTCTGCAAGTTTTCCGCAAGCCGCCGTCTCAATTTGGTGTTTGCCCATTGTCATCACCATGGGAGTCACAATGAGTTCGTACCACAAGGACGCTCTAAAAAAATGTCCACGCCTAATATTGATTAAAAAATCAAATTCTATATTGATTACCGGTTTTCGACTTGCCCAGTGGAGTGATGCTACCTCCTCGTGGCATATATGGGCGTTTACCATGTCATTTAGCAAGTGCATTTATCACATCATATGACGTAATGCCACTATTCCACACCTATAATTCACAAGTTTTCTATTTTCGCTAATTGTTTGCATTCATGATTTTCCATAGTGTAATAATAATAATAATAATTGTAAATATTTTGTTAATAAATACCCTACAGAGTATTTGCTGCATATAACATGGAGAAAGCAATGTGCTGCATAATTTTCTTATTTCTTGCCCTTAAGAGACTAGACTTATTAATTGATCAATTTAAAAAAATGTGCTAATTCTTAATGTATTGATTCCTCTCTTATAATGAACAATCAATATTTTAAAATAAAATCTGTTTTATTATATTGTATTTGGTAAGTGCTTACTCATTAATGATCCTACTCTTGACAAGGGTTTTGTTAATAAGTGCCTTAAGATAAGAACCTAAATATGAAATATCATTAAGTTCTAAGATTAGTAAGATATTTCTTTTTAAAAAGTGCCATCGATGAAGTAATCAAACTAGGAAATATCTTAATTTTCAAGCACAATACTTATCCTCGTGAGATGTAAAATTAACACTTTGAAAATCTGACATTTAATCATTAAGTATGTCTAATAAACATTCTGGACATTCAATAATATTTTTTTTTCACAAATATATATTTTTCTCATATGTGATAAAGAAAAATACAATTATGAAAACATGACTAGTACGATTTGTCAAATTGCCCACTTTTTAACATTTTTCTTCGACTATTAAATAGTTTAGTCCGAAGAACGAAATGAAGCGTCAGGGGGCATGGCTACGGGAGTTGGAGATTCCACTCGGCAGCCGTCAGGCACATTAACAGCCGTTATCCTCTCAGTGAAATGATTACAGAACCACCCTTTGTCGAAGACCCGTCGTAGGCCAGTACTGAGGCTAGAGATGTAATTTCAATGAGGGAGTAACGTGACGGCACAGGACAACGTCAGCTTCCGTCAACACTTTATTTAAGGTAATGAAGGGACGCTGATTGTTGACTGTTGAGCGTGCCATCATCTTCCTCGTTGGCTTGAAAACAAGAGATCTAAACACAATCCAAAAACCTTAATTCCTTTCTGCAAAATAAAGATAATCACCCGACGTGCATGCTGTCGTGTCTCTAAAGCAACAATTTAAGCAATCTTTAAAATCTACAATAATTATTTCATCATTATATTTACGACAGTCCAAATAATGTAAGGTGCAACTAGAAATAAACCTTAAAATGTGTGATTTTCTTGTACCTTTTTAAAAATGTACAACCTATCGAAAATTGTCATCTGCTACACACGACTTATGTTTGAAGTCTAGATCTCATCAAAAATTTAATGTGATTCTAATAGCGCTATGGACTATTCTAAATATGGACTTATCAACTATCCGCGCCTTTTGCCTATCGGTGGGTGGGCGCAACTCAAAATAGCTTGCACTTGGCATTCAGATAGGCAAGTGACCTTCAAATTTGATCTAAAAAACCTCTGATGTTACGACCAACCACCCCAACTTTAATATTTATATTAAAAAAGAGTATGGAGATAAGAGAGAAAAGGTAAATGAATATAGTGTAGACATTTTTTCTTTTTTTCATTTTCAAGGTTCTATTTCATAATTGATAGAAACCTTAAGGCAGACTATTTTGAATGTCAATGTGGAAGTGAATGAAATCATAGACTTCGTCGACCATTCAAGACTAGGTTGAAAATATGTGATAACATGAGGCAATCCTCCCGTCTCCCATTAAATATGAGAAGATTGAAATTTACAAGTTGTATCTATCGGCCTCGGCCCCAAACCTAATAGGCCTATAAGTTGTGTCTTAGTCTATTAGATATTATAGATAACTCTTAGGGCCAGAGAGGCCCAAAATAGAATTGTATTCACAATGGTTCCCTGTCTCGCCACGTTTGAGATGAGGAAGTTATGGGAGAAAAATTCAACCCTTTTGTTTCTCAACAAAATTTTAAATATTTCTGCATTTCCCACTCAAACGTTCATTTTCTCTATTTCCCTTTGTAACTCTACCATCACTACATCTATGGTATTTTGGTGAATACGAAAAATTGATGAAGCCGTACTAGAAAGTTAAGTCGGAAGTATCATAGTCTATGGTAAATTGGTGTGACCATATTACCTATTTTAAGTACCCAAGCTAGTCATAGTCCAGCATGTCTTTTGCAAATAAAATCATTACCACATTAAAGCAACATCATTTAAGCAAAATTATCATGTGGCTGTTGTCTCGGAAATTCAACTTATACAAAAATATATTGAATATGTAATGTGGCACCCCAATCCAATAGGGTCGCCACAGTACGCTTTCCACTCTATTACCTTGGCTTGAAGGTCTATAAGTCTTGAGAGTTTGTTAATTATCTTTAACGGTCCTGGCGCAATGTAAGAGATATAGCGGAAGCGATTTCACATCTCCCCAACACTTTCATTTCGAAATGATGCACACTTACTAAACATTTTCATAAGATAAAACAAGCACTTTTATTTATATAACTTGACGGGCAACATGAGTTGGAACTACAAAAGGCCAAGGCTTTCTAAAACTCGGCTATAACCAAAAGCGTCCAACTCTTTCACAACCATAAACTTCAACCCAACAGATAGTGCCGGCAGTCAAAAAGCTTCATCAGCTACCCATTGCCCGAGGTCGATCACACCCAGCCGGCCCATTGGCTGGCGGCGGCGGCAGCATCCCCAACATAATCCCGTCACGGCGAACGTGCATGGACAGGAACTCCTGCACCATAGGGCCTCCAGGTAGGCCCACATCGTACATGACTAGTACACGGACGCGGACGAACACCATCCCTGGCACACCAACACAAATGTGCTCTGAACACGAGCACTCGACATCGACCGGTACGCCATAAAAGGTGCCACGAGAGACAGGTAGCAAAGGCATCTTGATCTGAAATGTTAGTTCCCAAACGGGGTGAGTACAACCACCCAGCAGCAAAAGATTCAACAAGCTATATCGAGCATAACAATCCGCACCTAACTTTATACCAAATAGACAAGGTAGGAATTCAAGGGATAATAGACATCAATGTTATGGAAATTCTTCAAATATTAAAGCAAATGCAATTCCATAAGAATCATATGCCACATAATCAGATCACATGTCATTTATTTAGCCTTCAAAAGATTTCCTTTCCCAGAGGACCAATGTTTGCGTCCCTCCAGGCATTCGCATCCACCCTGGCATCGCGAAAGCCTCCGGCATTCAGCCACTAAGGCCACCGGGCATCCGGAGCATATCACGCCTCCAGGCATCTCGTACCCCACCTGGCATCACGAGGAAACCTCCGAAGCTCACCATGAGGATGGTTGCTCCGCCATCCGGGTTTACGTATCGACAAGCATACAACCTGGCATCCCGAAGCTCCCGGGGCATACCTCCAGCATTCAGCCTCTTAGGGCCACTGGGCATCCACAAGGCATCGACTCTTTCGATCCTTTGGACCTCCCGACTCCCGGGGCATCATTAACCCGAAGGTTCAATGGAAAATAATTCACGTTTTTAATTCACAAATGCATCATCACATGCCAAACAAGATATCTCATAAACTTTTCATCAATCACAATATCCCACCGTCAGCATCATCAAGTCACATGGCAATTCGAGACTACACTCCTTATAGGACAATTTCGTGGAAATCTCGAAGCAACGGTTAAATTCCTACATTTGCGCAGTTTTGGTAAAAATTCCGAATTAATTACTAAACGGGCTCAGAAAATTACGAAATTTTGACACGTTATCAATGAGACTTAGAGGAACAAATCTCAAGAAGGTCACTAGGTCATATTCCTTATGTAACGAGGGTAAAATCTCGATTTTCTTCCTAACCATCATTCTGAAAAAATTCCAGATTTGATATTTTCGTAAGAAAATTATTTCGATGGTCATACCTTGTTCTTTTTCTCTGAATTTTTGATATGTTATTCATGAGGATGTGATCTAAAACTTTCATCAAAGACTCGAAATCAAATTGTGGCCAGATAATTACAGAAAAATTAAAAGGTCGCCGGGGGTCACAAAAACAGTCCACAATTTCGCAAGAACTCCTCCTATGCCCTAGATTTCGACCCCCAACCATTATATTCAATGTATATACATACATTACACCACACCACAGCATGATTATCTCTAAAATTCTCCATGGTCAGATCTCTAATTCGTTTGGTTTCATTTGCTAATTCGAAATCCACCCCTCACACTTCATCCTCACCTAGATTTCTTGATCTAACACCCTCCTATACATCAAAACTTCACATGCAGCTTTAATACTTCATCTTCCTCACATATTTCACTTCTTTTCTAGGCAAGACAGCATGCAACAACATAGATGGAAGAACAATTGCTTGCCTTAAACTTTCTCACTCAAAAGCTGCCCGAAAATGGAGGTCCGAGGGTCACGGCTTGGCCGGTCGGCGACAGGGTCCGGTGGCGTCGACGGTGGCTGCTCGGACACGGCGAGAGGCGGCCTTTCCTTCCTTTCCCTCGCTGCCTGCACCCATGCACGACGCTCCTTCTCTCTTTGGCTTGGTTTGCTCTCAATTCCTCTCGGTCTCTCCCTCCTCTCTCCGTGCGAAACCCCCTCCCCCTTTCCTGTTCTTTGATTAATTAATTTCCTCTATTTTTGCATGAAAGAAAATGATTGAATGGAAATGCAATGGACAAGTGGTCAATGGGAAGGGACAAGGGGAGGCAAGGTTGAAGACATGTGTGGGAGGGCATGCACTTTCCTTCCCCCCCCTGCTCCGTGCGACGCCCATGGGGGTGTCCTTGGGCCTGCTTGGGCCCGAATTCTTGGGCCCAAGAGTCCTTAAAATTAAAGCCCAAAATTCTTTTTTTTTATTAAACATTTTATTTCTACCGAATTTAAGTTAATATCCAAAATTAAATTACTTTATATACAAGTATATATATACACTCCAAATTCTTGCGTGCCATCCAACATCCTCAAAGTTCTAATTCTTTAATTTCAGCACATATATTTCTTATGCAAGACCGAATTCCATCTATTGGTTAAATAAAATAAAATAAAAATATTAATTCAGATAAACAAATACAAATTTATGCCTGTAAAGTAAAAACAAAGTCACAATTCGGTGACTGCCACCTATCTGAGGGTCACCTAAAGTTTCGGATGCCACATGTAAATGTAGATCTTTTACAAACGAAACACTTAGTATGCATTAATATAAAGAGAGTAGGGAAGTGAGCTGCTCAACCAATTTATAGTGATTCATCCCAAATTGGCGCCACTCCACCGCTCAAGACCCTTTAGGAGTTATTCTAATTCTACTATATTCTACTTTGGGTTTTCTCACAAGAAGTTGATTTGCTAAGTGAATACAAGAGAGATTTTGAAAGTATTTTCATGTACACATACCCCAAGACGATGAGCTACCTTATTTGGAGGAAAACAAACTCTCACGACTAATCCCCATCAAGGCCGGTAGTCCCCGAGGCATTATTAACACTTCAATGACTGTTTTTTTTTTTTTTTTTTATAAAAGAAACCAATGAGGCCTCCAGGTGTCCATTCAAAAAATGGCCCAGCACCCATTGGTTTGGGTGAGCAAAATTAAAATCTAAACTGCAAAGCTGGGTATTCGGCCAATCTTAGCTGATTATCTTGTGATCACTTGGCGAGGAACCTGGATATGTTTTTAGACTGGATCCAGCCTTCCTTCATCCTTTCCAACCTGCACAAACTTACAAAAACACATCCAAATGATTAGCAACGATTACAAATATACAAAAGTGAGTTTTAGAATCATTAAAATTAATTTAAGGTCAACCATCTCCCCTTTTCTGTGAAGACAAAATCACTTTTAAAACCTCAAGCAAAACTCCCCCTAAACATACTACAAGGGAAATAAATCAAGTGAATCATCACATATAATGTAAACATTAGACCATTCTCCCTCTTTTGTCATAACATCAAAAAGGGCTTAAGGTGGAATGTATCATCAAGCACACAATGACCATTTTTATCTCAAAGATATTCATAAAATGTCAATTGAATAGAAGGTCTACGACTATTAAGTGCAGCATAAACATAACGCAAGTTCAATATAAACATAAAGCACATTCCTCATGAAACAACTTCAACACAAATTACAAATTAATCTAAATAGGGGTTTAAAACGGAGGATGAGAAAAAGAGAGGCTATTGGGGAAATTGTGGATAAGGTGGGCTTAGTATTTTATCTAAGAACAGTTTCGACTACTTAATGCGAGCTTGCCTTTTAGCAACTTTGCTCGAGTCAAAAAGAAAGAGTTAGTAGTGCTCATTATAAAAATGGCCAACCAACTACTGGCCCTTTAGCCACTAGTACCTTTTCTATTGATTTTATAATCACCAAAATTTGCATCCATATAAGCATGAAGGGAAAAAGATTAATTCCTTAATACCACACTCCTTATGATGGTGTATCTTAAAAATATCTAAAGTATGTTTAACGGCAATCAATATATCAATCACTTGGCAAGCGTAGATATAAAGAGAGGGAAGGGAAGAGAGATGCTCAACCAATTTTACACTAGTTCGGCCCAAATCGGCACATTCTCCACTCTCGAGACCATAGGGTAGTATTGCCCAATCCACTATACTTGAAGCCTCATACAAATGTTGGTTTATAGTATAGATGATAGTCCTCTATGAAGAAGATGCAGTCTTTCAAAAAGAACTTGTCCCGCAAGTTTAATCTCACAAGAAGTTGAATCCAAAGTATATACGAGAGAGATTTTTGTAAGTAATATTCATGTATGCATGCCTAAGACAATGGTTTACCTAATCTATAGGAAAACAAACTCAATTAGCGTTACTAACACTTCAAAGAGCTAGTTTTTCGACCGTTGAGGATTTCAGCATCTAAAAGAATTGGCCGAGCACTCACTGGATTGAGCAGGCGAGATTCAAATTTGAACTCAACACAAACAAGCATACAGATAGAGTTATTTTCACACCAGGTCAGGCCTTCTTTAACTCTTGCTAGCCTACACAAAATTGTAGAAAACATGTTCAAACAGCTTGTAACAATTACAAATATACAAAGTGTGTTTTAGAATCATCAAAATTAATTAAGGTCAATAGTGACAACTTGTAAATGAAAGGCGCAACTAAAGATTAGGTATGACTATGAAAAAATTAAATATGATAAATGTAACTTTTCAATGCTTTAATCCATTATAATAATTGGGTGAAAAAGAATATGGTATGTTACTATAATATTTCAGGTAACGACTAAGGTTTTTGTGGTGGTTTGTGTGAACTTTATCTTCACTAAGGAGTAATGATACTAGGAAAAAATGATAGATGAGGGAGCATATGATTATCCTACATAATTTTGTTGACAAAATCAAGTTTTGGAACCTTTAGTTTTCGTTAAATCTTATGAATCGGAAAGATACATGTCCATTTTTTTTTACACGATTGATATTAAGATCTTGTAACCAATTGATATGATGCATTTATTGAAATATATAACATAATTATGAGGAGTAGATGCACCCCCGATTATTTAGGATGTCATTATCCCATCGAATTTTGATTAGACATTCTCCCTCTCACATGTGCTCTAGACATTCTCCCTCTCACATGGGGAAAATTTCAATTAAGGGCCTAAAGTGGAACCGTTTTCTCAAAAAATGGCCCAAAATGGACATTGTCTCAAACAAGAACCTAAACCTAAAGTGACCAACTTAGTTTCAGATAAAGGCCTCAACTTAAAAGCCAACCAAATCTTATTTGCATCTAGGGGTATTTTTGTCTAAAGACTTTTTTTTCCTTCTTTTTTTAATTTATTTTCTCCTTCTCTTTCTTTTCTTCATCATCATCGTGCCTTCGCCTTTTTCACTCTTTAGATCGCGTTCTCCAAAGTCCATCTCTATCTTCCTTGCCGAATTAGCCATCAACGCCCTCAACCTCATCCGTCATTGCCCTCAACAGCAATTCCAGTACCTTTGTTGAAAGATGGAGGTCAATCCAAGCCCTAGATCGATTACGAGTGGACTAAGATGTGATGCTCGGCTCGATTCGATCCCCACATCTTGTGGTCGTCGTCAAGCACGAAGCATGATGAGGTGTAAGCCATTAGCTTGCTGCCCTCGCTGTCGTCGATGCTTGAATTCAAATCGGTGCTCATGCAGGCTATGATCGATCTTAGCGAGGAGAAGCCAAATTGAAGTGCCTTAGCCAAATTTATTAGAGGTTTTTAGGGAATCTCTGTGATACTCATGTGCATTGATTTGTTCAGTAAAATACGTGGTTTTGGGAATTTCTGAGCGATTTTGCACTTTTTTCATCTTGTTATTCTCTCTCAAATCTGTGTAGATAATATTTTAGAGTTAGATAGGCAAATTTGTTTGAACATGTGTAGACCAGAGTCATTTGTTTTTTAGATTAAGTCTTTGTCGATTCAAATCGCCACCAAAGGCAAGTATCTTCAATCACGGGTCAGAATGATTCAACAACCTTTGAAAATAACCAGCATGCACGACACAATTGGACCCTCTCAAGAAGCCACATATTCCACCTCAATGCAAGCCGCGTCTATGAATGTTATGCATAACTTCTCGAATATCTTTTCGCTTTCTTCTTTTCATAAATTGTTCAAATTGTTTTGCACTTGTGCAAGCTCATGTGTGAGGAGTCTGATGCATTTGTCAAGAAGGAGGTGAGCAAGATGAAAAAAGAAAGAAAAGCAAAACAAAAAGGAAAAAAAAAAAGTCTTTAGACGAAAATACCCCTAGCTACAAATAAGATTTGATTGGCTTTCAAGTTGAAGCCCTTATTCGAGACTAAATCGGTCACTTCGGGCCCCTATTTAATACAATCTCCACTTTAGGCCCTTTTCTGATAAAACGGTTCCACTTCAGGCCTTTAATTGAAATTTTCCCTCTCACATGCGAGTTTATTCTAGGGCCAATCATTGCCAATTGATACATGACCTTCTTTTTTGAGAATCACTGAATACTTATTTTTATCCAAAATGTCACATGTCGTATTCTTTGGTCTCATATGTGCACTCAATAAAGGAATGCTTCAAAATGTATGTATAATGCACAAAAAAAAAAAAAAACAAAAACAAAAATATTCAGTGGGCCATAAAATTGGTTTGTATAGGCAACTTCGAAGCGTTTTTTTCCCCCTTTTTTATTTGTTTCTGGAAGGGAAGTGATCTCACGAAGCACTCAACTTATTTAAATTCATTTGTTGTTAAGAGGGCCCAATTAACTAAGAGAAGTTTCGCATTAGTCCATACAGTCAAATAAAATAGGCTCGTCATCAATTATGACAATAGTGCAAGTTCCTAGCTACACCATTACCTAGATATTTTCAAAGATAAGAGTAATTAATTAATAAACTATGGTGATCAAGAAATTTTTACTTAGGACCTTAAGATTATGTTTTGTCTTGTACTAGCTTAAACAAAAGAATATTAGTCTCTTTCCACACATTTATAAGTGAGAAAGGGGAATCTTATGGCGTGCTCATTTGAATTACTGCTTGTTAATCAAAACTTGTCCTTATTAGATGGGAAGGGTTTGAACAAAATGTCTTAGTTTATGGGACCACACCCACCATAATTTCCACAAAGCAAGGTCAATAGAGAACAATGCCTTTTATTTGAGTTGAAGAAAATAATTTGAAGCATACTGTTCAATAGCTTCCAAAAGTTGCTAGTAAAGAAGATGATTACTTGGCTCTAAAAGAATATCATCATTCAAATATTAATTTCTAGTACGAACACCTTGATTCTAACATTAGTATCGATTCTTTTTTAGCCAAAGACAAAGGGTTGATTAAAACGTCTTTTAGCAACAAGATCAATTATATGAGAGCGTCTATTAGCAAAAGACCAATTTAAGACCATGTTTCTTCGATCACTGAAGGTTGGCCATAGCATTAATTGGTTCCAAAGTTTGTTTATGCAATGCCATTTGCCCTCCTACGAGTTCCAATTGCACATATTGTGATTCTTGAACTCAATCATGCTTCATAACTCTCTTTCTTGATAAAACATTTCTCCAACCTAACAAGTACTAGTATTGCATATACTTTCAAAGTGTTTCGAGAAATGAAGGTTTTGTTCATATTCGATTCCCAATAGATTACGCTGCAGATTTATTGAAATTTTAGGAAATATGAACATGGATTTTCCTATTTCTCTTCATACATAAAAGCTTTGAGAAAGTATTTGGTAAGTCTCACATAAATTCGGTTATTGCAAGTCATATAGGTTAATCAACTTTAAAAATTCAACTACCCAATAGAAAAAACAAATTGAGATAAATGCACTTAAAGTCATAAAACTTGTCACAAAAATCAATTAAGTGTTAAAACTTTTAAAAAGTGAAATCAAGTTTTAAAACTTGTCATGAAAATGCAATCGGTTGATTGTATTTTTTTAAAATTTTAAGACTCAATTGCACTTCATGACAAGTTTTATGACTTAATTAAACTTTTTGAAAGTTTTAAAACTTAGTTGCACTTTTGTGACAAGTTCTAAGATTTTCAATATACTTACACCAAAAAACATTTGATGAAGAAAAGTCAAAATTTTAATTTTTTTTATTTAGGACAAGAAAGATTTCCACATAGTGCAAAATATATTGCATTAACATCATAAAGAAAGGAAAGTATGTGTATACTTTGGAAGGACAAAAATGTCCCTACATTTTGAATGTCCTCAAAAGAGCACGTGCTATTAATTGAGGGACAAAGTGGCCACCATCATTTCTTAAGTCTAAATGAGCCTGCGTGGCAATAGGGTAAACTAATGTGTCATTTTTATTATTAGAAAAGCAAAAAATTTCAATTTAAAATTTTATACTCAAACAAAATGATTTTTATCAAAGAGAGAAGGGGGGAGAAACAAAAACTAGAACTAGTAAGAGAGTGGGGAAAGGGGTGCGTTCGATGGTGGTGGCCACGCCACTATCAAGGTCACCATGGCCGCAGCTGCTGTGGTGTTGCCCTCAATGCTCTTTTCGAATTCGATGCCCGACTTCATTATCAGTTTCTTTGTGGAACAAATCACAAAAGGCTAGGGTTGACCATCGGTCTAGGGTCAATCCTAGACCGATCCTGGACTAGCCCAACCCTACTGGTCCTGGTCCGATCCCAAGAAGATTGGGTCGATTCTTAGTCCTGGGATTTCTGGACTAGCATTATGCGGATTGGTTCTTAATCCTAAGAGTTTAGTGTCAATCCAACCCGGACCAACCCTGACTGTATATATATTATATATCTAATATATTATTTATAAATTTTTATATAGAGAAAATCTTAAAATAAATGGCGTCAACAACATTAAATAGCTCTTTAGTGAGGAGTCCAAATAATTTCACATTTTGACCAAAAAAAAAAAAAAAAGTAATTTCACATTGTTCTTTAATAACTTATATTTTTAATGTCTTTTACGACATCAATAGTCATAATTTACAA
The DNA here is from genome assembly GCA_014182365.1 of Eucalyptus tenuipes. NCBI lineage: Eukaryota > Viridiplantae > Streptophyta > Magnoliopsida > Myrtales > Myrtaceae > Eucalyptus > Eucalyptus tenuipes. The sequence goes on along the minus strand of CM024538.1, from coordinate 19,433,914 downwards.
ATGAGGAAAATATTTTTGTAAGGAGTTCAAAAGGGTATAAACAGCTCATCACAACATCCTCATCTATTATTCATTCTCTTTTGCCTTATTTATCCTCTTAGTCTCTAATTTGCCAAAATCGAAAGAAACAACTTCTCCGCTCACTACTAGATACTCTCCTCGCTTGCTTTTGGTCACTCGTACTGCTTGTCGCTCGATGTTGGCCCTACTTGTTGCTTGACGCTCGCCCCACTCGATGCTTGACGCTAGCCCCACTCGACGCTCGCCCCAACCCTACTGGTCCTAGTCCGATCCCAAGAAGATTGGGTCGGTTCTTAGTCCCGAGATTTCTGGACTAGCATTATGTGGATTGGTTCTCAATCCTAAGAGTTTAGGGTCAGTCCAAGGACCAACCCCGATTTGTATATATATATATTATATATCTAATATATTATTTATAATTTTTTATATAGAGAAAATCTTAAAATAAATGGCATCAACAACATTAAATAGCTCTCAGTAGTGAGGAGTCCAAATAATTTCACATTTCGACCAAAAAAAAAGTAATTTCACATTGTTCTTTAATAACTTAGATTTTTAATGTCTTTTATGGCATCAACGGTCATAATTTACAAATGAGGAAAATATTTTTGTAAGGAGTTCGAAGGGTATAAACAGCTCATCACAACATCCTCATCTATTATTCATTCTCTTTTGCCTTATTTGTCCTCTTAGTCTCTAATTTGCCAAAATCAAAGGAAACAACTTCTCCGCTCACTACTCGATATGCTCCTCGCTTGCTTTTGGTCACTTGTACCGCTTGCCGCTCGATGTTGGCCCTACTTGTTGCTCGACGCTCGCCCCACTCGACGCTTGACGCTCGCCCCACTCGACGCTCGTCACTCACCTCTCTTAGTTGACCTTGCTCATTACCGAACCCATTGGGTTCGATAACAAAACTTAATTGATGGTGGAGGTCGTAGAATTTGTCTTACGGCACCAAAAGTAACTTGAGCAAAAAAAGATAAGGGAACATACTCGACAGGTGCAAGATTAATAGGATTCGCCTGCATCTAAGTTGAGTGGCTCAATGTTCTTGGCTTGGTCATGACCTCATGAAGGATATTGATGTTCATTGGCTCAACCACATCGAGTATGTGTTTCATCATGAGGTTAGTGAATTCATTCTTATGCTCCTTATCCATCTCATGGTAGCCAAAATCACAGGATTTGGCTCCAACTGCCTTCTCTCCTCATCGATAAGTTATCTTAGGGTGTTGACATCTTCACCTTGCTCTTGTTCTACCATCGGCTGAACAGTCGATGACTCAAAACGTCATGTCTTGTCATTACCAAGTTGTGGTGGTGATGAGTGACTACCGCAAGCATTGTCAAAATTGAGTAAATTCCTTATTATCACCATCGTATCTCCTCAAATCAACCACACTAGTCCCATTAGACATGCCAAAAAGATGTTTTGCACGAATTGGACACCACAACAAAAAAATATTTTTAACCGAAAATCGTTTTTCGGTTTTTTATTAAAGGAGACAAGTTCTGTAACAGTTATGAATAGGAAATATCCTAGTTAGATGAGGAAATCAGCAACTTTACTTCAAACAGAGGCATACGTACACAAACGATACCTAAATTTAATCGACGACAAAACTTGGAAATACAACCATTTCAACAGAAAAAACTGAATGTACTATGATGGAGTTTAATTGATGACCAAAATTAAGAATGCAAAGATGCAACGCTAGAATTTAATTAATGACACGACACACGGGATAACTATACACATTGCAATTTAATTGACGACACAACCATGGAAACTATAGCTAAGATACAATGTATGAAAGTAAAGATAACCAAAAGATAGTAAATTTTTTGTTTATGCACGCGCGCGCATGTGTTGGGGGCGCCCCGGGGGGGTGCATCTCCAGTGCACTAATGATAGTATTTATAGTGATTGTGCCATAGCCATCTCTAAGTAGTTCTCCTGCGGGTGTAGCCATGTTCCCTCATGTCCGAAAATCTAGTGTCCATGATCTCACGATGTGATGATCTTGACCCCAAGCGCTTGCTTCCTTACAATCATCTTTCAATTACTCCATGACTTCTCCCATGGTTGTAGCCATATTCCCTCATCTCTGAAAATCTTGTGTCCATGTTCTCATGATGCCATGATCTTGTCCTCAAGCGATTGCGTCTTTAGGATTGATATTTTGTCGATTGTTAACCATGTGTCGTCGCATACCGACGACTAATCAATGGTCATCGATGTACTTTAGTATCAATAATAATTTCTATAGTAGTCAACAATGGTTCACCTGCTTAACAATGACATTTAGTCTAGTCACGTGCCTACTCAACTCGACGACCTGGCCAAATTTTGTTGCAAATGAAGCGGCAACATGGACTATAAAACTGTCTTCTTATTGGGTTTGGAAAAAATATCCTCTACTAGCTAGAGCAAAATATCATTTGGGGTCCACAATCTCAATTGGTTTACGCAATCTGACTCTTCAATTTTTTCAAATGAGTTCATACATACGCGCACAAAATTAAAGAACTCTATTTATTTCTATGACACGTTTGCACCTAAAGTATTGCGTATTTCTATTCTAGATGTCCGTGCGTTGTGTCGAAAAAACTCGATAGTTTAACGAATATATGACAAGATTACGCAATAAAATGGTATTTATAAATGTTTCCATAAATCTGAAAAATTGGAAGCAAATGGACACAAAAATGAGATGTCAATTCAACTGAGTACTATGACCAAAAGCCGAAAAAAAATCACCTGAGCACACGTGGATTTCTGCCACATGTTGTCATTATATAGAAGATGCGAATGGAAACAAACCTCAGAAGGAGATGAGAGGAAGAGAATATGCTACCAATCAAGCCAGTACACTGTTCTACCACCTCTTTAGGAATTATGTAACCATCTAATAAAACTTCAATTAGGAGACTTGCTAATAGGCTTTGGGTGGAGTCTATATATATATAAAGAATAGATATTGTAGATTTTATTGTACCTTTTTTTCGAGTACAACCCATTAAAAAAGTTATCTACTATAGATGATCTATGCTTCAAGTCTATTATAATCAATACTTTTTTCACTCATGATTTAATTTCATTCTAATAGCACTATGAACTATTCTAAATATGAACTTATCAACTATTTATGTCTTTTGCCTATGCATGGGTGGCTGTGACATAAAAGAGATTGCATGCTGTTGTCAATATTCGAATAAGTGCCTCCAAGTTCTGATCTAGAAATCCCCTAACGTCCCGATCAATTACGCTAGCTTTAACAATTATATTAAAAAAAGAAGATGGAGCTAAGAGAGTAAAGGTTAATGAATCGAGTATAAACATTTTTTTTTTTTTTTCATTTTCAAGGTTCTTTTTCACAATTGACAGAAAACTTCAGGCAGACTATTTGACTCTAAATGTGGACGAGAATAAAATCATTGACTTCGTTGACCATTCAAGACCATATTGAAATTAATAAAAGATTGCTGACCAAATTGAATCTATTTCCCCATGTGCCACGAATAGAAGTGACAATCTGAGAAAACCCTAGACCCAAAAACAGAATTGTACTTAATATTTACAGTAGTTCCATTTCTTGCTGCGTTTGAGATGAGGGGGTGAGGGATATTACAAGAGAATTTCAATTTCACCCTTTTCTTTCTCAACAAAATTTTAACTTCTTCTGCATTTCCCCCCAACCATTCACTTTCTCCATTTCCCTTAATGTTCCATACGTTGAAAAGAGTAACTGTACCGTCACTAGATTTATGGTGAATATGAAAAATGATGAAGTCATACTTGAAAATTAAGGAGTGGAGTAGGTCTAGGATAGATTGGTGTATCCATGTTACTTATGTTAGGCACTTCTGCTAGTCATAATCCAGCACGTTTCTTTTCATATATAATCACTAACACATTAAAACAACATAATCCAAAAAATTTATCATGCGGATGTTGTCCTAGAAATTCAGTTTATTCAAAAATATATTGAATATGTAATAGATTTCATACAAGCAATATATGAAGGACTTGGTGTCTGTAGATATAAAAAAGAGTATGGAAGAAAGATGCTCAACCGATTTATAATGGTTCGGCACAAATCAATGTCTAGTCCACTCCTTGAGACTATTTGAGAGTCACACCCATTCTGTTATTATTTGAAGTATGGTATAAAGGTTGGTTTATAATGAAGCCAACACTCCTATGCAAATACGGTAAAATCCTTTTACCAACAATCTATCACAAGAAGTTCATTTGCAAAGTGAATACAAGAGAGATTTTGCAAGTATTTTTTGGGACAAACATTCCCAATACAACGAGCAACCTTTCTTATAGGAAGACAAACTCTTTGGACTAATCCTCATCGGTTGTAGTAGTCTCCATGCCATCCCTAACGCATCATACAACTTGGTTTTTAACCATCGAGGCTTCTGTGCCTCCAAAAATTGGCCTACAAACCTGACGAGTTGGGCAATTGAAATTGAAATTTAAACCGTACAGCCATGTACTCGGCCAAACCTAGCTAGGATTGGCTTGTATAGCAAACCTTCAACTTTTTTTTTTTTTTTTTTTTGAAGTGATCACCAAGTGCTCAAAATGATTTGAGTGATATACATTCCAAGTGAAAATTGCCAAATAAACTAGCAGAAGCTTCACGAGTCCATGTGGTCAAATAAATTAGGTTTGTTATCAATTACGACAACAGTGGAAGTTCCTAACTACAACCCATCCGTTAGCTATATATTTTCAAACATAGAATACTTAATAAATATACTTATCTCCATCCTGCAGACTAGTGTGAGAAATGGTATATGTCGATGAAGAAACTATTACGTAAGCCCTTACGATAACATTTTTGTCCTTTACTGATCATAGCTTAAAAAAAGAACTATTAGTTTATTTCCCACATTTGTAAGAGAAAAAGGGAATCTTATGGCGAGCTCGTACTTAGTTATTGCTTATTAATCAAATCTTGTCCTTATTAGATTGGAAGGGTTCGCGGAAACCGTGTCAGTTTGCGGGACCACGCAAAGCCAGGTAACGAAAGAATAACACGTTTTGGTTGGGTTGAAGAAAAAATGCTTCGAGGCATGCAATTCAACATCTTCCAAAAGTTGCTGGTAAAGGAGATGATTACGTGGCTCTTACAGAATTGCATCATGTAAGAATTTATTACAATGAAGACCTTGACTAAAATTTCAACCAAAAAAGGAAAAAAAAAAAAAAAAAAAAAAAAAGAAAAGAAAGATCTTGAGTAACATAAGCATTGAATTTTTTTGGCCAAGACCTGAGTGTTGATTAAAACTTCTTTTGGCAAAGGACCATTTATCTGAGAACGTCTATCAGAAAAGGACCAATTTGAGACCATATTTCTTTCAATCCCTCAAGATTGACCAAAGCATTAATTGGTTCGAAAGTTTGCTTATGCTATACAATTTGCCCTCCTACGAGTTCCAATTGCAAAGATGTTGTGATTATCGCTTCATAACTCCTTTCTTAATGAAACGTTTCTCCAACCTAACTAGTACCGGTATTAAATACACTTTCAAAGTGTTCTGAGAAATTAAGATCTTTTCCCACGTTCGACCCTCAGTGGATGACCCCGTTGATTTATTCAACTTCTAAGAACCATAAACTTGAATTTTCCTATTCTACTCTGACAATTCAAAAAGCATTTGATAAGTCCCGACTGACATAAATTTGGTAATTTGCATGCATTAATGTGGATTAGTCTGACTCTGAAAGTTCAAGTGCCCCATGTTTTTGAATAAAAAAATAAATTGATATGGAAAATTCAAATGTTTCTTTTTTTCTTATTTAAGATGAGAAAAATTCCCAAGATAAAAAATCAGAGTCCGTAAAATACTGTAAAATACTGTATTAACATCGCCAATTAGGGGACCAACCAGTTATATGATAATTTTATGAGTGACACTCCAACCCACCATGGCCATTTGGGCCCAGCGCTCTTCGTCGCTAACTTGCTATCTCCAAGGCGCGATAGCATGGTGTCACTTGAACTTTTGCAAGGTTGTGTAGTTAGACATTCGATTGTTTCAATTAGTAACTAAACTCCAGATGATTGATGGCCTATTAAATCGTTAATTTTGATTCAGATCAAAAGTAAATGGGTGAGTATAGTACAAGTCCCAAAACTTTCATACAGTGCTCACTTTGATACTAAAACTTTTTTTTTGCTCTCTCGAGTGCCACATCAAAAAGAAATTGATCACTTGAGTGCTAATTCCGGTCAAATATGCTATGTGGAATTTTTTTCCTTTTTAATTTTTTTTCCTTTTTTGATTTTCATTTGTATTTTTTTTTTCTTTTAACGCCGACGAGGGTTGTAACCCTCATTGGCCGCAGTCACCTCGCCCTCGGCTGCGAGGGCCCTTGTGGCCGCACCGGGTGGCCACGGCAACGCCGCCGAGCAAGCGTGCGATGGCCTTGCCGACCATTGGTGAGGCCACGACAACCCTCTTCCACTCTAGGCAACGTCACCTGCGGTTACATTGAGCTAGACACTACCTAAAGTGGCCTCGACAGCCTCGCCCAAGGCCTTCACAGCCAAGGGCAAGGCTGCCCTCGCCAAATCTGGGCGAGGCGGCCACGAGGGTCACTAATGATCCTCGCCAACCCTAAAGAAAAAAAAAGAAAAAGAAAAGCAAAAAATAAAAATAAAAATTCAAAAAATAATATTAATATAATAAAATATTAAAATAATATTTTCCGGCGGCTACGTCCACGATAGCTTTTCGATGGGTCAAATCGGAAGTAGCACTTAAGTGAGTGAAAAAAAGTTTTGCCACCAAAGTGAGCGACGAACGAAAATTTTGGCACTTGTAGTTTACTTACCCAAAAGTAAATAGATTTTAATATGCTTTGAAACCTTATGGACTTTGCAAAATTCAAATAATTATTGATGGGTAAACAGTAAAATGAAAACAACAAAAGAATTACATGAAATTCTTTGGAAAAAGAGCATATGGTTTACATTCTTGGAGGTACTGCTTGCTCGATGATTGAAACAAAACATGAACTGCCGATGGAGATGACCAGAATGCATAGGAAAAGTTTAAAAAAAATTATAAAATATGGTGGGAATGCTTTTATAAATAAAGAAAAATATTAGAAATAGAAAACCTAATCTAGTTCGAAATTCAAATCCATCTAATCCAATCTACTCTACTATGAATAATCTTCTCATTCTCGTATCTTCAGAGTCATTCTGAAGTGTTGCTACGGATTTGTAATGCCCCTCGTTGATTCATGTTGTGTCTTTAAATGGATACTTCCATTATGCATTTCAATCTTTCATAAGAATCCCTAGATATCTTGACTTGTGCGCTACTCTAAGAATGATTCGCAACAACTCCTGATTTCTTAGCGTTGATTGTTCCCAGTCGATGGATTTTCCTTAACTTTGTCTCTAACGTCCATGCATGCTTCTAGTCAATTGATTGTTGCCACGTGTCATGTACTTATTGAAAGTTCATGATTGATGAGCTCATCCAAGATTCCAAGGATGGGCCTCGTGGGTCTAGTTCATCATCATAATTTGGGCAATTAGCTTCTTCTCATTTAGATCCAAAGACAAAAATAATGAAATAATAATAATAATAATAATAAGGATAAGATTTAAAAGAAAAGAAAGGCGGCAATCACAAATCCGTTCAAGGTAATCACATAAGTGGTGCTGGTGATCACCATCAAGACCACTTGTAAGCCTTGCCTCAACTAGAGCAGGGAAGCCATTGACCTATCTCTCAACCCCGATTAAGACCCGAGGACAACGACGACAGCAAATTCGGGCTTACGCCCCTCTAATTGCCAACCCTAACCCTAATCTTGTAGCATCAAATCCAAAGTGCATCGATGGCAGCTCCTCTGTCTCATCTAAAACCGTCATGCTCTCTGTTGTAGGTTTAACACGAAATTCATAATTTGCTTCCCCTTCAGTCGTTGCCTCTTTTTCGCTGTGATTTTGTTTTATGTTTGCAATCTCTCTGCAATTCGAAAGGAAGAAAGAGAAGGAAAATAAGACATTTGCTTTAGATTATGTTAATTTCTCTTTCGTCTTTAACAAAAATAATTTTAATTTGAAATTAAAATCATTAACTTTGTTTTTTCTTACCTTTTTAATAGTAAAAAGTGCCATGTCAACTTACTATATAAGTGCTGTCTGACACGTAGACTCGTTTAGACAGAAAAATAATAGTGGCCATTTTTGTCCGTAAAAAAAGAGCGCGTGCTTTTCTTGAAAATGACATCATTTTTATCCTCTAACATAAAAATACTATTCTTTTTTTACAAGATTTGGCCCACCAGTTATATGAGAACTTCAAATGACACTCCAACCCACCGTGGTCACTGGGCCCAGCGCTCTTTAGCAACTTGCTATGTTTATGTCGTGATAGCACATGCTCAAGGAAAATAAAAGGAAAAGAACAAGAAATACCGCGTTTTTCCACCCCACCCAGAATAAAGAAAGAAAGATTGACGTTGAGGTCGTTGTCCTGTTTCGTTTGTCATTGTCCAATGGTCTTTTGCAATTGTTTTATCTGGGCAAGTTGGCAGAATTACAGTGATGAATTGTGTCCTCATCATTTCCCGACTAATCATTTTCTTAATGGCAAGCTGTTTGTAGTGAACAAGTCAAAAAGTAGAGTCAATAGTGCTCATTATAAAAATGGCCAACCAAGCGCTGGCCCTCTAGACGTATTGGTTCAAATATATTCTTGGTAATTATGTGTGTCATTGGTCTATTGCAAGAACTAAGCATAGAATCCCTTCTTCCTCTAGTCATTCCAAGTCGAAGCTGAAGGTACCGTGACATCTCCCTCGATTACATTTTTTTCATAAATGAATTTTCAGTTCCCTGTTGTTTCCTTCCCCCAGAGTGTCCACTTGTTTTTGCGTTGTGCCGATATTTCCACTTATATTCTAGTGTTATCAGGAGTGCTTTTGGCCTGCGGTCCTCTTCATCCATCTTCACAGACAAGCTAGTAGCCAAGAAATCTCAGCTCCTCTTGCATCCTTACGTTGAAGCCACTCCTGGTATGTGTAATCAGTGCTTGTTTCACTTTTGCCCTCTTTGTTTAGTTATCTGTTTCTATTGATTAAACCCAATAAACCTAAAAAAGGGAAGAGGAAACAAAAATGGGTAAAAGAACTTGCAACTGATCAAACCCTAATAAACATAAGGCATCCGTTTTTTTTTTAAAGGTGGTTTTGTGAAAATCTTTAATTAAGGGCCCTACCTTAAGTTCATATATCTATAGATAAGATTTGGTTGATGGACGACTTTGCTCTTAATTCATTAAAATTTCATCTGCTTTATTTGAAGAAATTATTGCTTCGGCTCTTACAATTATGCTTTATCTTATACGAATCATAGCTTAGAAAAAGAAATATTAGTCTCTTTCCACAAATTGTAAGTGAGAAAGGGGAATCTTATGTGAAGCTCATGTGAATTAATGCTTATTAATCAAAACACGTCCTTCTTACATGGGAAGGGTTTGAGGAAATTGTGTTAGTAGAACAAATCTTTTGGTTGAGTTAAAGAAAATAATTCGAGGCATGCTATTCAACATCTTGCCAAAATTGCCAGTACAAGCGATGGCTACGGGTCTCTCTAGAAAAGTATCGTTTTTTTTTTTTTTCAAGACAAAGACCTAAGTGTTGATTAAATTGTCTTTTAACAAAAACCAATCATTTGAGAACGTCTATTAGCATGAGACCATATTTCTTCTTGTCGCTGAAAGGTTGATCATAGCATTAATTGGTAGTATCCTCATGATATCCAATTTGCCAACCCACAAGCTCCAATTGCAACAATACGGTGATATTTTTTGCTTGATTATGCCTCAAAACTTCTTTCTCGAGGAAAGCTTTCTCCCATCTAACGAGTGCTGGTGTCGCAGCAATTATTGAAGCGTTTTGTGAAATCATGGTTTTTTCCACATTCAATCCTGAATAGATTATGCAGTAAATTTGTTCAACCTTTAGGAACCTTTAACTCGAATTTTCCTTTTTCTTCTTCCTATAAAAATGTTTATAAAAACTATTTGATAAGTCTCGATGTGTATCTTTATGATTTACGTACGTTTATGTGAATTAATTGGCTTTAAAAAGTTCAGCTACTCCATGCTTTCATTTAACAAAAGAAAAAAAATATTTCATAAGGAAAAATCAACTATTTCATTTTCTTTTATTTAGGACAAGACGGTTCCTAACATGAAAATTCCTAGTTTGTAAAATAATGTACACACATATGTATGTATATCAAAAAGACAAAAATGACCAAACTCTCAAAAGTCCACAAAAAAATGTAATTAGTCTTACTCGAATGTCTACCGTTATTTTTTTTTTTTTCCATCCAAGTGAACTTCGTGGCAAATCATGTGACAAACGGCTCTTAGATGTAAGCTGACATGTCTTTTTTATTATTAAAAAAGAAATAATCATTTTATACTCAAAATAAATTGACTTTTTTCAGAGAGAAAAGGAAAAAAGGAAAATAAAAACTAGAAGTGGAGAGAGTAGAAGGGGGTGCATCGGGGGGTTTGTCGAGTTAGGCATGACCGCAACCATCATCGCGTCAAAATCTCGGTGCTCTTTTCGATTCTAGTGGTTGATGCCTCTGTCAGTTTCCCAAGGGAACATAGTCTGCAAACACTAATGTGCAAATAATTAAATATTTAAGCTTTTTATATAATTGACAATGATTTTACAAAATCTCACTTAGTTGTCACAATATCTTCAAACTCTCCCTAATGCACTTAGTCCGATTATGTTCGCCATCAATCAATTTGTAGTTAATTGATTAGAAGCCCTAGTAAAATATTGAAAGAAATAGTTCACTTTTGCACAATCAAAGAAATTAGGGTTGAAAAATTAATTACACCAGTTAATTAACTAAAAGCCATTTTTAAACATCATGGTTTGATTTTTTCTTTTTCATGCATTTTCAAGAGAAAAACACTCAGAAGCCATTTTTAAGCCTTTTGCTAATTTTTTAGAAAAAGTAAAATTCTTCTGATTTTTTAATAAAATGTAATTTTTAATATCAAAATAATATTATAATATACAAAAAAAACTCGTGTTGGAACCGACCCGAGTCGCCAACCAGCGGCCCATATGGGCCTGAAACGCGGGCCCAGTCCGGCTTAGAGAGAAAGGCCCAAAATGAACTAAGCCTGGCCCATTAAAGCAGAATAAGCCCAATATGCCTAAATCATCCCAGCCCGAATACCAAACCCTAAAGACCTGACCCGGATCCACTCCGACCCGCATCCGACACGGTACCCAGGCAGACCCGACTTGCTCTCCTCTCCCTGCCTCTCGCGGCGCTCTGTCGACCTCGCCCCGACGGGGGCGGCCGCGGCGAGTGCCACCGCTCGCCTCGAGCTGGCCACGCACCCGGTGCGGGAACGTCTCGGCAGTTCGCGGCTGACCACCGTCGCCAGCCGAGAACCAGCTCGGCCTCCCTACTTCGGCCGAGATCTGGCACGGCCAGGCATGGCCGGCGGAAGCCGCTCGACCCAAGGCCTCCCCAGCGCCGTCTCCCCTGTCTCGACCCTCCGCGTGACACCCAAACGGCGCGTAGACGATCGATCGGAGCTCGGGAACAGACTTTCTCAACACGAACTTTTAGATCTAGCTTAGGCATCTCGTCGAGCGGATGGCGCGCGACGCGCTAGGGGATCAAGATACCCGGTGATATCTGTTCCTCTTCATCATTTTGTTTCCCTCTAATATTACACACTAGTTCTCAACTATTTAATTTCTTAATACCAAGTTGCGTGTTAATAAAGTTGTGATTTTATGTTGTCTTGTTTTGTTTTTGTTTGTCTAATGGTCATTTGCAATTATCGATATGAGCTAGTTGGACAGAACTGCAGTGATGATTTCTGTCCTCGTCATTTCCCCCTTGTATTATACAATTATCAACTAATCAATTTCTCAATTGCAAATTTTTTTATTGATGAACAATGTATTTGCGTATTTGTGTTTTGGGCGTAAGCATGACAGAGAGAGTGAGGACCATGCAAACTTGTTCAAGTCTAAAAGTAGAGTTAGTAGTGCTTCATATAAAAATAACTCCGCATCACCCCGTTATGATTATGTTGAATAGAAAAAGCTACATTGAAGAATCAACAATCTAAGCAAAGAAGTATTTTATGGACCAAAATTACAAACTTAATAATTTTACAAAATTTAATCCATCAGAAATTATGAAAAGCATGTTTAATTAATAATTAATTGATTTTCAAACATGGAAGGATATATAGTCAATTTTAAATAAACATAGAAGGTGAAGAGGAGATGAGAGAGAAAAAAAAGTAGGGTGAAATGGTGATTCAGCTTGTTTCCAAACATAGAAGGTTATTTTGATCAAATAAAATATTTGTCCCAAGCCAAAGAGGGGATAAAAATAGCCCCACCCTATTTATTTTATTTAAAATAAAGAAAGCATCAAAAATTTTACTTGGAGCAGAGTTATACTTTAATTTAGAATTTCTCACATTTGGATGTGGCCATTTTAAGGAAATTATCTTTCAATCTATGGTCAACACGGCATCTGCTAAGCTCTAAGAAGCACCGGCTATCAAAACAAGTGGTGGATGGTAGAAACATCAAAACAATTACTAGCTCTCTAACAAGTACCCGGCATCTTTTGATTTGTAACCTCTACTTATTGCTTTCTTGTGAAATCATGAAAATGAAAAGAAACGTTTTAAGCTTTGAAATATTGAGAAAAAGTCCAAAATGATTCTGCCTGTCAATTTTCAAAAGAAACGACAACTGTTGAACTAATATGAAAGATAACATGGACAACAGGAACAAAAAATGAAAAAAAATAAAATAAAATTAGGCTTCTAGTGCACATTGGTGGAGCAGCAACGTGTTGCCTCGTCCACGTGAGATCATTCGCAAGTTCTCCATGTAAACCAGTAACGTGTTACTTGGGTGCACCGAGCGCAGTGAGCCATCATTGAGCGACCAAGTGTTTTTCTAAATAACTCTGCGTTCTAGGTTGCTGACATTCCTCAGTCTCTGTTTATTACTTCGCTCCTGCTTCCGTACACTCAAGTCTCTCTCTCTCTCTCTCTCTCTCTCTCTCTCTGGTTTTGTTTCGCAATTCTAACTGATTAGTTCTGTTCTCACCTCAGTTTTCTCCGCACCCATTTGTTTTGGCGACCAATAAAAGGAGGCAACAAGAAGAGGAAAAAAAGAAGGGGGAAAAAGGAAATTTGAAAAATTAAAGAAGAGATTATGGCCGAGGCAATTGTTTACCCCGTCGTGTCGAATCTTTTGTCGAAACTCGGCGAGTGCCTCTTTGCTCCCATTGGACGCCAATTTGAGTACGTGCTGTGCTACAAGAGCTATGTCGAAGAACTCAAAAATGGAGTCAAAGGACTAGAGACTGCGAGGCAAAGGGTGCAAAGCTCCGTTGATGAAGCCGTGTATGACGGAAAACTTATACACGTGGAGGTTGAGAATTGGTTGAAGAGTGTGAAGGAGGAGACCGAGAAGGCAGATGACCTGTTAAAACGTAACGAAAGTGCAAAAGATGCTTGCTTCCGTGGGTGGCTTCCCAATCCCATGGTGCGCCATCCAGTTGGTAGGAAGGTGAAGAAGATGACTCAAGTCATCCAAGGGCTCCATAAGGAAAGCAAAGATAGTATCTTCCAGAAGGTATATTATGAGGATACTCCCATAGGAATCGTCACCACTACCGCTTTCGTTGCAAGATCTGTTGACACGAAGGAAGATGTCCTTGAGTCGAGGGCTTCAATCATAGAGGTTGTAATTAAGGCTATAACCGACGACAAGGTATGTGTGATTGGGGTGTATGGACCGGGTGGGGTTGGCAAGACCAAGCTTATGGAGGACGTAGAAAGGCGAGTTAAGGAAGAGCAGCTATTCGATATGGTCGCCACGGCAAACGTATCACGCAAATTAGATCTGAAAAGAATCCAGGGAGAAATTGCTGATGCACTGGGTCTGAAACTAGTGAATGAGGAGACTGTTCGTGGGAGAGCACATCTTTTATGCAAGATGTTACAAAAATATTCTGAGAAAAAGGTTCTCATAATTTTAGATAATTTGTGGACGAAGTTAGAGTTGAAGGAAGTCGGAATCCCTTGCGGATATGATAATAAAGCAAGAGGCTGCAAACTATTGCTAACATCTAGATATCGAGATGTTTTGTACATTGAGATGAGCTCTGACCGAGAATTTCAGCTCAATGTGTTAAAGCATGGAGAAGCACGAATCCTTTTTGAAAGGACAGTGGGGAACACAGTTAAAGACCCTAAATTTAAGAGCATGGTGGATAGAGTGGTCAAGAACTGTGGAGGCTTGCCTCTTTTGATTGTCTCGGTGGCAAAAAGGTTGAAGCGTGGAGATCTGCCTCAATGGAGGAATGCTTTGACCAATACAGAAGGGACAACTGTAAAATCAATAGTGGAACAAAATTACAAGGACCTGCAAGATGAGAGGATCAAATCATTGTTCTTGGTTTGTGCTCTAGACTCTAAACCGAGCCTAAGGGATACCCTTATCTTCTGCATGGGTTTAGGTTTATATGAAAAATTCAGCCAGACCATCGAAGGTGCTAGAGATAGGTTGATTATGGATCTACGTCGCCTGCTTGACTCTTCTTTGTTGCTAGGTAGTGATGATTACCTGAAATCTTGAGCATGCATGACTTATTTATTGACGTGGCCATCTCTATGCACGACAAATTTATTGACACGGAATGGAACGCCTTGGTCGGGAGAAAGGATTTTGGGTTTAAAGAATGGTCGAAGAATAATCTCAGAAAATGCACTGCAATGGCCTTCCACTATGTTGGCATTGATGAACTTCCTGAAAAATTGGACTGCCCAAACATGAGGATTCTTCTGTTATTAGAACGCAACTTTCTCAAAATGCCTGAGTCATTTTTCGAATCTATGGAGAAGCTCCAAGTCTTGGACTTGACTGGCTTATCTTTTACCCCCTACCTTCGTCGATGGAAGTTCCTTAAAAACCTCACGTCACTAAGTCTTGATTCATGCAATATGGAGGATGTGACTGCTCTTGGAAAGCTGAAAGGATTGCAGTTCCTAAGTTTCATCCATTCTGCAATTGCTCGGCTTCCCAAAGAAATGGGTAAACTAACAGGATTGAGATTTTTGGACCTGAGATGGTGTTTCACGCTCAAAGTTATTGAACCTGGCGTGCTTGAAAGCTTGGTTAATTTAGAAGAATTGTATATGCAATACAGTTTTGACCAGTGGGAGGCCGAGGATAAAACCCAGCGAAACAACGCTAGCCTGGCTGAGTTCAAGAACATGAATAAGTTGAGCACTTTGTACATTGCCATTCCTCGTTCAGCCAATCTCTCAAGAGACCTACCATTTGGGAAACTAGATAAGCATAAAATCCTAATTGGGGACATTTGGGTTTGGTCAGATGAATACGAAGAATCCAGAACTTTAAAACTCAAGCTAGATTCGGGCAATCTTCTTCGTGAAGAGTGGGTGCGAAGATGTTTGCAAAGAACACAACATCTCAACTTGGCGGGATTGCAAGATAATCACAGCATACACAATTCGTTCTTCGAAGGTTTTCAGGAATTGAAGCATCTTCACGTACAAAATAGCCCCTCACTTCAGTATGTTGTTCACTCCACAGAGGATATCCAGTGCTCGCATTTACGAGATTGGAATCGTTGTTTCTCAAGAATCTAAACAATTTGGAGAAGATTTTTCGCGGTCGTCTTGCCCTAGAATCCTTTAGCAAATTAAAGATTGTGAAATTGGATAACTGTGGTGAAATCAAACTTTTGTTTCCTTCGTCCATGATGAGAATATTCTTGCAGCTAGAGGACATTGAAATAAGTAGATGCCACTTGATAAAGCAAATTATTACAGATGCTAAGATAGATGAAGACGGAGATGAAATAGATGTTGATCCCCAAGTGAAGTCATGCAATTTGCGCAGGCTAACATTACAAGACTTGCCGGAGTTGACGAGTTTCTATAGAACCATGGACCATTCGGTTGTACTCTTCGAAAGACAACAGGTAAATTTCATGTTTTCTAAAATGATCATATTTTCCTCCATCTAGATCACCCTAATTGGAGAAAACTTTCTCCGGCTAGTCTTAAGATCCATGAGTTATAAATAAACATTGCCTTCAATTGATATAGTTCCCACAGATTGTGCGGACTTCAAAAAAAAATTGATTTGTTGAAACATTTACCTTAGAGATACAATGTAAGGCGTTTCGTGTAATTTGACAAAGTAATATGCATTTATTAACTATACGAAAAAAAAAAAACTTTTTAGCAACATTTGGATCGTTTAGTATTTTGTGTTAAAAACTATTGATTTTATTCAAATGTGAATACTTAAAAATTTCATTTATAAACACATTGAAATATTGACTTCAGAGTTATCTCAATTTGCTTTTGATATGTGGGTGAGTACTAATGTGATACGTTTTGCATTGTATAGGAAATGAAATTTATGCATGGGTATTATAGAGGAGTCTAATGGCACGTATAAATATTTTTTTAATTAAGACAAAATAATGATTTGATTTTTCAAAATGTAATTGCTACGTGAGATGTGAATGCATAAAAAATCTATATTAGCTAATTACATCTATATGTGTTATGTTAAAAACATCTATATTAGCTAATTGCATCTATATGTGTTATGTTATCAACATAATTAAAGAAGTACTATAGGATGCATTGATTTTTCAAATAATCTAAAAGTTTATCATTGCTTTATGGTAAAGTATATACACATACAGTTATGGATATAATCGTAACTTCAAGAAAGTATTTATGACCTATATAATTTGTATGAACTTCATTTAGTAATTATGGAAAATGGTAGGATTATATCTTATCCGCTTGATTAAAACGAAAAAAAAAAAAAAAAAAAACAGAACTTAAAAAAATTCCGGTGCATGTGACTCAGTGACTCTGTGAAATAACTTCCAGATCAATTGATTACAGAAAATTATTTTGCAACTTTCGTCTAAAGTACATTAATGCTAGGGTAATTGAGACGATTAAGTTGCTGTTTTTTCTTTCCGATAATTGTAAAAATCTTGGGGAAGGTGAATGGACCTCAGTGGAAATGTGGTTCTACACAAAGTTCCATCATATAAAATTTTCTATACTCTTATATGTGAGTTGATGGAACTATTATGTGACAACGGAATGAAAATTCAAATATAATGTTCGATAGGCAAATATGGGTTTTCTACCCTTGGTAAAATGAGATGTTAGTGGAATAATTAAATTTTTTGTTCTGATTTATGTGAGCTATGGACCTTTTGTAGTGATCAAATCTACCACAAATCTTCATTCTAACAACTTTTCTAATATTCCTGGTAGAATTTATGTGCGGCACATGTTTAAATTTCTTTTTTCTGTAATAAATGTTGCTTAAAAGTATTAATGAGAAACACATCTAGCATTAATTTGTGCACTATTGTTTGGAATTAACAAATTTTATTACTATTCTGTTAGTATAAAATATAAAATTGGAACCCCTTTGCTACCTATTTTTAAAATTTATGTTTATCAGGTGACCCAAACCACAAAAGCATGATGCTGGACTGAAATCATTATCAAATGAAGCAATTCTTTTTCTTGGCTACATGACTAAAACTTTCTACTTTCTACAGAAACTAACTTTTTTTATGACGAGGAAGCGGATCTTGGGTCCTCATATTTTAAAACTAAATCCTTTGCTGAAATTGACTTTGATGACCATACGGCGCTGCTATGACCAATTCATGGATGTTATGGCCACCAATGGATCTTATGGAGATGAACCGTTTTTCTAACATTTGGTCGATATCTATTCCGTTTTACATGAATACCAGAAAATAATGGATCTTATAGTGCTATGCATGGGGACATTAAAATCTTAAGACTACTTTAGTATTTCTCTTATAAATTTATAATTACTTTTTACTTTTACTCTCTCGATAAGAGATACTTTTTTTTTTGGAACAGTTTGGAAAAAATGCCAGGCTCAATTTACACCTACAAATCAACTAAAAGTATACATTTATTTTTCAGTTTATCAATTTAGTTCATAACTATTTAGGAGAGAATTATTAAGATTTTTTTTTACACTGTCATTTGAGATATTATATCAAACCACATCGAAAAATCAATTGAGCCTATGCCATGAATTTCTAAAATTTAGGCAGATTGCACAAAATGTGAGGGTAAATTCAGTAACCTCAATAATTGATCCTCGTTAATATATGTATAATAAAGTCCAAATACATAATAGATAAATGATAAGTAAGTGTAAAGTAGATAATTTTATAGAAGGATAAGGGAAAATTCAAAATCACTACTCCGCTTTATCTTCCATTATTTTTAGATCTACCATGTGAGATTATTTCTTCTGTTATTATTTCATGTGCAACTCGTATTCATACTTTCTAGTTAATAGCATTGTTATGAGATCATGTGGTGTCATTCACCCCTTGCAGCTAATAAAGGCTGCAGAACTTGGAAGCTATAACGATTGAAAGATGTCAATTAATACGGGAAGTATTTGACCTTGAAGAACTGACGACTAGTGGGGATGTCAAGATTCTATGGCAATTGACTAGATTAACCTTGAGTGGCTTACCAAGGTTGGAACGTATATGGAACAAGAATCCAAGAAGAGCATTGTGTTTCCAAAATTTAAAGGCACTGAAGGTGCAAAATTGTGAGAGCCTGAGGTTTCTTTTTTCTTCTTCCATGGCTAAAGCACTTGTGCAGATAAAAGAAATAGAAATAGTGAGTTGTGCATTGATGGAGGAAATTATGTATGTGCAAGAAGAAGAGTTAGAGGAAGCTATGACCACCGACACTATTAAGTTTCCTTTGTTAACCTCCTTGTCTCTTGAGAAATTGCCAAACCTCAAGACATTCTCTTGTGGAAAGCATTATATCCACTGTCCATCCTTAACAAGATTGATAATATCCGGGTGCCCTAAAATGATGACATTTTCTTCATTTAAAGGAAGACAACAATCGATGATAGCTGATACAGGTTTACAACAAGCATCTGGTTGTATCAACTCTAGCTTGTCCTTGCCCGGCTTCTTCAATGAAAAGGTAAGCATCTATAGTATTTTTCTGTTGATCATTCTTCTAGTTCTAGAGTGAAGCAATTTAGTAGATATTAGATCATTATTCTGTACCAAAAAACTGGTACTTCGCGGTGGAGAAACTAACTCGCTGCAGGTCACTCCCAAAGTTGCCCTTGAATTTCGGCATAATAAAATTCTATACCAAAAATTTCAGCCATTTTACATATACAATGTTTTCACGTAGGTTCTTTTTCCAAGCTTGGAGGAATTGGAGCTTTCTTCCATGTGCCAATTAAAGAGGATATGGCATGATCAGCTCCACGAACAGTCCTTCTGCAAACTTGCATACCTCACTGTTGAACTTTGTGAAAATTTGTCACATGTTTTTTCGTCAAACTCAGTGGATATGTTGCAGAACTTGAATATAATTAAGGCAGTCGGGTGTCCCTCCTTGGAAGCATTATTTGAACCCATAAGTCTCAGCGTTGAGAAAAGGCAAAAGCCATTGGTCCTCCTCCCTGCATTAAGAGAATTGACGTTGTTGAATCTATCAAGGTTGAGAGACATTTTGGAGAGTGACTGCAAAGTCACCTTGGCATTTCCTAGTCTGATGGAAGTGAACGTGAGGGGTTGTCATAGTTTGCCATATCTCTTCTCAAGTGCCACGGCCGAAATTCTCGATAAACTTGCGGTGCTTGATGTTTCCTGTTGCAATAACCTGCGGGGCATAATTGCGATGGAAGAAGGAAAATGGAAAACCTTGACTTTGAAGTTTCGTCAATTAAGCACACTCAAGCTTGGTGACCTTGAGAATTTGATTAGTTTCTGCTCAATGAGTTGTGCTAGTGATGGGTTACATCCTCTATTTGATGAAAAGGTATCATCTCCCGATTTAGCTTATATGTTATTTTACTTTGTTTTTAGTGCTTTGTCCTTAAACAATTTTGCATATTTTTTGGTGGCTTGCATTTCCAAAGTTAGAAGAGCTACACATCACAGAAATTGAAGGGAAATCAGGTAGCCAGAATAGGAGGGGAGAGAGAGAGAGAGAGAGAGAGAGAGAGAGAGATGCCAATGCAGGTGAGGAAGAAGAAACTCGACGTAGGGAAACTCATTGGTCAATGAATTCATCCTCAAAACTGAAGAAAACGAGTATCTAGGCCAATATTTACAAGTAAACAGGAGTTCAAACTAAGTAAACATATCTAAAATAAGAGAAATAAATCAAGATAAGTATCTTAAATTATTAATAGTATCAAATTTAATAAACTAATTCAAGATACAAATCAGCAAAGTGGTTGGAGAATCATGTCATACATCAGTCTCCCTCACCAAAATGAAGTCAAGTCCTTTCTCCAGTGGCTCTTCCTGTGAGTAAGAGATAATACCACAACTTTTTCCCTACAAAGAATCTTTGCTACATGCAGAGTGCCCGATTTGGATATGCACCTAGGGAGTATAAGGCTTTACAAAGTATTATAGAACAAATTTTAGCATCACGAATTTTTCTCTTCTATAAATCATCAATAGGAGAAATTACGTTTCTGAATTTATTAAATTTCAGAAGGTGCTTCAATAAATTCATCTAGATTATTTGTTGAATTTTACTACTCACTTCACTATTCTAAAGCAGAGATCCTTATTCAATTCTTCAAGACGTTGAGAATATTTTTCCATGTCATTTAGCTCATTGGCAAATGATTTTGGACCGTTTTCATGTCTCCCTTGCAATTGTTGATTGAATCTATCCAATTCTCATCAAAATTGTTGAAATTTTCTCTCATATCGTTAAACAAATTTTTAATCTCTTTAGGATTATTAAGGATTTATAATAATCATAAGGATAGTAATAATCGTATTACTCCGACAATCAACACTATTAGAATAACATTGTAATCCTTATAATCGTAATCACATGAAGTAATAATAGCGATTACCCCTACTCTTTTCAAATTTCAGAATAACAGATTTAATAAATATTGCAAGATTTTTTATAGAGATAATTAGACCAAGCATAGAGTGGCTCCAAACCAGTAAAAATGGTGGCTGAAGTTTCAATAGACATCAATGCCATATATCTTCATGAGCATATTAGATCAAAATTGCAATCGTATTAGATCAAAATTGCAACCATAGCAACGAAAATGAAAACCAAAACATTGGCCTTTGGTCTAGTATCATCGCACGACAATACCACATGCACGAAGCAATGTTTTGATACCAATTAAATTTTGAAGAGATCCAGCTCAAATACCAGTTGATAAAGAACAGATCTAAATCCATTACCAACTAGTGCTGAATGAAAGCATGAAGAATGTTAGGTTTACATTTGTAGAAAATGGAGGAAAATAAGATAATAAGGAAAAGAAAAAGATAGAAACTAGAGAGATGAAATAGATAGAAGGGCCAATCCAGGCCAGCAAAAAGACACGTAATATAGGCAAACTTAGTAATCAAATCAATCTATTTATTTTGTAGGCACCTAATAAGAGAAATAATCAAGATTAATTTCCTTAATCTTCGATAATATCGAATAACTAAAATAAATAAAGAAACAAATTAGCTAGTGGTGGAGCATCCCGTCCAACATCAAAATTGAACAGTACATACCTACACCCTACCATCTTTTGATTAAATTGTTGGATTTCTTTCTTTGGTTTATGCCGTGTTTTTTCTTTTTGGTCGGTATGTTGTGTTTTCTTGAAGTCTGTACTTTGTCGAAGAAAATTTTGAAGTGCAAGATTCATGAAGCATTGATTTGTGCTAATTGGTTTTTATTTTATGGGTATCAACACCCTACAATGCACAAGCTATATTTGTTAAATGGTTCAAAGAAATGGGAGAGTACATTTGAGGAATCTAAGATAGGCTAAATTTGAGGTTTATGGGAAACATCCGACACGTGAAATGATTATGCTTGTCTAACTTAGGTGGTCATGGATTATGTTATAGTTCAAACAAAATGCTTGATATCTATTAGATGAATATATGCTTTCTACTAAAAAATAATATGACAGGAGAACGGATTTTAGGGGTGGCATCTACTGAAAAATTGTGCGTCTAGTCTTTTTTTTTTTCCCTATCCTATCGATTATGCTTGTTTAGTGATTTTCCTTGTTCTTGAAATTACACTTTTCCCTTTCTTATGGGAATAGAGAATCGGCTCTATTAATTTAATTGAAAAAATACAGGTTAAGTTTCCTAATATAGAGTTGATGGAGATCTCGCACATGAATAACTTGGAGAAGATATGGCTTGATGATCTTGCTTCAAATGCCTTTAGCAAACTCAAGACACTAGTAGTGAAGTATTGTGAGAAACTT
Organism: Eucalyptus tenuipes; assembly: GCA_014182365.1. NCBI lineage: Eukaryota > Viridiplantae > Streptophyta > Magnoliopsida > Myrtales > Myrtaceae > Eucalyptus > Eucalyptus tenuipes. The sequence continues at coordinate 19,411,449 of CM024538.1, read as the reverse complement.
TCATCCATATTTTCATCTTATGCTATGCTCACAAGATTTCAAAACCTAGAGAAGATAAGTGTAACCGATTGTGGGTCCCTAGAAGTGGTATTTCACGTCCAAGAGTTCAATTTTAGCGAAGCTTGTCCTACAAGCACTTTTCAATTGAGAGAATTAGTTCTGACGCGGCTCCCAAAAATGAAGCACATGTGGAGTGAACATCCTCAAGGAGGTCTCACCTTTGGACGCTTACGATGCATGGAGATTGTTGAGTGTGAGAGGCTCAAAAGTTTATTCCCAAGCTCGGTGGCAAAAAGCATGACACAATTCGAAGAACTTTTAGTACGGGAGTGTGGGGTGCAAGAAATTATTGTGGAGGAAGACGGAGTAGAGATGAATGCAAGGGATCTCTTTTTTCCGCGATTAACTGATCTGAAATTACTTGAGTTGCCGAATTTGAGGAGCTTCTACAGGAATAGTCATACTTCAACACAGCCACTTTTGAAGAAATTGCAAGTAAGACATTGCGGCAAGATGAGGTCATTCTCATTTGCTTGTGAATACCAAGGCTGTCGAGGTACAAGTACTAGTGAGAATCAACCTGCACTTTTTTCTTTTGAAAAGGTACAGTCCTCAATTCTAGCTCTCTGCAATTGCCTTCGTTGGTTCTGTTATTTTCTATTGGAAATTGGAATTGTCAAACATTTCATGCTTACAAATACTTACCAAGCCAAACCTATGAATTTCTTAGAAATTTAAAGATCGTTTGCGATTAATTATTTCTGGCTGATATTCTTCGAAATCATCCCGGCTTGTACTTTGAAAAAACAAATTATTGAATTAACTTGCATAGATAATAATGCTTCTAATAGCCACTTGTGCCTTATGGCTGGGTTATACCTAGTTAATTTAATTTGATCAACATCGTCCCCTAAAATTTAAAACAAAAAAAATAGTATTATGTTCATGTGACATATTGCTAGCTTTGCTATGGAGCAAAGTTCCATGCTTAAACATTGTGAACATGATTGGTAACTGTCAAGTGCCGCAAATAACTTGCTTATCTAGTCACGTGTTAGTAATTTATTAACAGGCCTTGAATAGCACAAACTTTTTTCTACTTTGTAAATTACCAACTACTTTAATAATCTAGCAACATTATTCTTGTGGATCACCAACGTATTTGAAATTACTAACTTTATTTGAATTGACCGAACTTAATTTGATTGGTGTACCAACATCCATCATATAAAAATTGATTTTAATTACTTGCCAACTTTTTATCTTATTATATTTTGAAAAGTACCAACTTTCCAAAATTATGAATTACTTTAATAATCAACCAATAATATTCTTGTGACAAAACAATGATTTTTGAATACCTTACTTCAGGTTTAAATTACAAACATCAATTTGATTGATGTACCAACATAATTCAAATCAAGATACCTACGGATTTTAGTAACTGAGAAACCTTTTATATTATAGATCTTGAAAAGTACTTATATGTCTTTATACTTTCATGATCACCAACTACTTTAATAATCTACCGACATTTATTCCGATGGCTTGCCAACGCTTTTGAAGTTACTAACGTTTAATTGAAATAATCAACCTCAATTTGAGTTTTATAATAGTGATATAGCAACCCATAATTAAGTTCCATTTCGAACCACACGGAACGCTCAAACCGTCCTTGCATTTGGGATCGCGTATTTTTGGTTTGTTTCTTAGCTTATGAAATGTTTTATTGCCAATAATTTGTTCAGTTTTAATGCATTCTTCTCAAAGAGGGAAAAAAAGGTTAAGCCACGCGCTACTCATGATCTATAATAAAATAGATATTAGAACAGCAGCTTAGAAAATAGAGTGTAACATATTAATACAATTTCTTACTATTGAAACACATCTACTTACTATAAATGTGACATGACTTGGGAAAATAGATAAGTTTTTTTTTTTTTAACTTTTTTGCTACGAACCTATTGAAATTCGTGTATTTTAACTTTTGGATTGAATTAGTTTACTATTGAAATAGCTGGAGTATGATTGACAAATAACTGTCTTTATTTAAATTAGCAAAACTTATTTTGATTGAATTGGGCAAACCCTTAACAAACATCCCGTCTATTGGCTCTTGGGTTCTTTTTCCTCTTTTCCCTAAAATAAAAGGATACTTTAGTCATTGCGCCTTGGCTATGCCCCGTATTTACTTCCGGTAGCCTAATTAAAAGAAATTCCCACAGGTCATACCAAACTTGAAGGGATTGACATTGATGAGCGAGGATGTTATAATGATGACGCAGCAGCACCATTACGTCTTTGGCAATCTCACAAAGCTGGACTTGACATGCTACCATGATAAGAATGTTGCTTTCCCCTCCGACTTCCTCCTCCACAGATTCCCCGATCTAGAAGTGCTTTCTCTGTCATGTAGTTCCTTGGAGGAGATATTTCCAGAAGATGCGTGTGGACATGGGGTAGCAACTTCCTACGGAGAGTTAACTGACGTGGAAACACCTCTCAAGGCACTCAAAAATTTGCAGCGACTTGAGCTGAATAAGCTATGTAAACTCCAGCGAGTCTGGAAAGATGGCTCCTTGATGGATGAAATCCTTAAACGGATTGAAACTCTGCTCGTTTCGGAGTGCTCAAGTTTATCAATCGTACTTCCATCCCCGCCTACATTCCAGAGATTGACAGGATTAGAAGTAAAGGATTGCGCTGGTTTAGTTCATATGGGGACTTGCTCAGCAGTGACAAGTCTGGTGCACCTTACTTGGCTAACGGTAAGAAATTGTGGTGCGATGGAAGACGTGGTAACAGATGATGGAAATGGAGTAGAGGAGATCTATTTCCCCAAGCTGCGGCTGTTGAGACTTGATGGTTTACCGAGCCTTGAGAGCTTCTCCTCCGTGAATTGCACCTTCATGTTCCCATCATTGTGGTATATTTTTGTGAAGCAATGCCCAAAGATGAATATATTTTGCAATGGTGCCTTGAGTACACCAAGATTACATAAAGTATGCATCTCCGACGAGGATTATGAAGCACGTTGGGAGGGGGATCTTAATACCACAATCCAATTCTTATCGACATGAAACAATCCACGCTGAATTCACCGAGTCAGGTAAATCTAGGTGCCTAATCATGTCTCCCTGAACCCGGTGTCAAAAGGAAGAAAATGGGTTATTCTTCGAGTTCTATATTAGCTGATATGAAGTCGCTCTTTCTTTAAACATGTTTGACTGTTTTTTAATGGGATCATAACATAATTGGAGTTGTCGGGTCTTTTAGGCACTTATCCACCAAGGCATTGTAGCTGTTTGATGAATTGCTTAGCGTAACCTCTGTCAATGTAGCTGCAAAGACTGGGGTTTTGTTATATGGCGTTGTGTGCTGGCCCACTTATTCAGTTATCCTTCGAGGAATGTCAGTATTTAGACATGTCTTACTGACAATGTTTGTCTCTTTTAGGTGTCATGCTCGCTGCTCTACGATCAAAGTGGCTGCTTTTATTTGCTAGAAACTGTCTTTGTAGTAAGATGTTGAAGCAAGTGTTCTGCAGCCTGTGCACAAATAATGTTCCAGCGCAAGGTGTTGTCGCCTCTCGATATGGCATCCTTGTGCTGACAAGTGGTGTTCACAGCGGGCAGGTGCTTCATTGAATATCTCATTCCTTTTCTAGTTTGGGATGTCCACTCATTTCCTTGATAATGGTACAAATGTAAAAGAATAGTTGAGCAAATAATCAATTGAATGTGGGGCTCCTCAATCTTTCATCAAATTGTATAGAGATTTTGTATGAGTGTTGGCTTTTAGGCAGCCTCATTTAGCATCAAGAGTTTCTTTGGAGTTGGCCCATTTGGATGATGACAACAGTGGCCATACACTGACCAGAAGGGGAAGAAATCCAAGAATCCAATTAAGCACATGTCCTTCAAGCAGCGCACCAAAGCCTACATGGAGCCGTTCGCACTAGATGTTTTCATCTCCTAGCGCTTTGTCTCAGCTTCACTCACTCGCTTATGGGGTCACGTGCAAGCAGGTCGCTGTTGCCGTGCTCAAGTCTCAATCGAACACACCAGCATGTTTGGCCGTAGGCCGGGCTTTGGCAGACCGGGGGAGAGAAGCTAATGAGTGCACTGCTTCCTATACTGCAAGAGCAAGGGACAAGTTTGAAGGAAAAAGCAGAACAGTAGTTCAGTCTCTGATTGACATTGGCATTGATATAAAGTTTATCTTGAGTGATTTTCCCTCCTTGAGCATGATCTTGCTTATGTGCACAGCTCGTTAAAGGAGTATAAAGACATCTTTGACATTGTTTTGAGATAAGCAAGATGTAGTGTTGGTTCATTTGCTGGTTAAATATAGATAATAGTGACTGTTTGTTTGACAAGAGTAGAATTCGATTTTGTTTTGGCTTTGTTAAAACATTTACCTTCTGGATTCTTGAATGAGCATAGTGATGGCTGTCATAGCTTTGTACGTCTTTCTCTCATTTTACATGGTGTCTATGTTGACTGCTTTTGAAACCTTAGATGTCCATGCCATGATGATTAGTTTCATCCGGTCTTCTTTTAGCAGACACTTATTACAAGGTTAGGTTCATAGCTCTTGAGAGTCCGAAGTACTATCATAGCATGGATTGGCAAGTAATATCCTACTCAATTATAATAACTTATGTTAGTTCAGTTGTCTCTTGTTCAATTGTTTTACTTGAGTTCATGATATAGAGATACATAGGTATTACTTCACCTGCCTTCGTGACTTGATGATAAAAAATCAATTAACGCAATATCACAGGATTTGGTCATTGTATTCTTGTGGAAAATATGACGTTAAATATAAAGTGTTGTTGGTCGTTCTTTTTCTTCTGTTTCTAAGTTTGACCATCTTGATCAAGAAGGGTAGACCTAACTGAAAAGTGAATTGATCTGATCTGTTGCTTTTTGAATGTTAATTCTTGCTGATTTAACTTGGTGGAAATTAAGAAAAAAAATTTGTACAAATTTGATGCCCTAATATCCATGTTTTTACCACAATAGCATAATCGCCCATGCTGATGTGAGAGTCCAAGCTAGAATATCGTCAAACCATCAAAGAGAGAGAAAAAGGCCTAGGATCCAGTTTTCTATAGATTTCTTTCATAAACCACTTGCCCCAGCTTTCCAAGATTCACAGATCACGATAGTATTCGCATTTTACTTGATACTCTCCCCTGGATGTTGAGCGACATATCATGAAGAGAGATGTCCAAAATATGCTCATGGGTAGAGTCCAGTATCTCCCGTAAAAATAGTGGTGACATGTCAGGAAAATGAGCTAGGTGATTGAAGGTGATCTAATTGCTTTGCCAATCACCTGCTTTAGATGCTTCCACTGCAAAAGCATATGGTCTAACTATCACTTAGCTACTTAGCCTACTGCAATTTCGTATGTTCATTGAAGGGCTGGTATGAAGAAGAAAGGTTCACTTGCTAATTGCTATTATCAGATAATGTTTGAATTCTGCTCTTTTCAGTCTTGTTGTAGTTTTAGTTGTACTCATAACTTCTTTGGTGCTTCATCGTCAATGTGGACTATTCAATTGTTTTTTTTTTTTTTAATTGGATTAGGAAGTAATATTCTCTAATAGCTGTGAAAATATCATTTGAGTCCACAATCATAAGAGTTCCTAGTAATCTGACTACTCAATTGTTTCAAATGAGTCCATAAAATACATCAAATAGTTCACAAACTTAAAGCACCATATTCATTCCCATGACATAATCAATACAAGATTGCACAGTAAAATGTTGTTTACTCCTGGATCACATTATGAACGTGTCATTTTCCATGCACTTGGGTTCAGTGAAGTACAAGGGTAATCCATCAAGATTGTGTCAAAAGCATCTTTTCCTTTCTGTTTTCCGCAGATAGTCACAAAGACAAGTCAGAGTTTGACCCTACTGCTGCTTAATAAAAATGTACAGGTAGGCTTGAGAAACCTGGTTACTCACTGACTATCCATGTTGAGGAATCTGTTTCTTCCAGGATTGCTATTGAAATAATATTTCACTGTACCCAGTTTCAAAAACAAAGATCTGTTTTCTAAAAGTGTAAGCTGTCCAAAATTTTTCATCAGTTCCTTGCCATATCTTTTCATTGCTTTATATCAAGTAATCCGGTGTTACCTTTTCCTAAGATCCTTTCCTGAGAATATCCAGAGTAGTTGAGTCTGGGGATTCTCTTCTGTTCCCTTGAAGCTGTCATCAAATTGTCTCATATGTTCCTGGAGGCACTAGTGAATTGACATACTGTAAAACTTGTTGCCGGAGAATCCATTAGTCATTGAGTGCTTCGACTTAAATACTAGTGGGAACCATGCACTTGGAGGGTAAATGCCTTTTCTCATGCATTTTGTAGCACATGGGCTTTTTTGTTTGTTAATTTGCTTCTCGTTTATTCCAGTAATCTTCAATAAGTCCATAGCAGACTAGGGGAAACTTCACAGAGAAAGAAACAGGGAAAATTCTACTTTACCATCTTCTCATCTAGGCTATGAAAAGGTGTTTGTCATTCTTAAATGATTTAATTCTCTTCATCCTGACGAGACCTTTGATCATTTTCGACATGCATCTTGCAAAAGTTGCCAATAAGGGAGATGATTACGTATATCCAAAAGAGTAGCATCATGTAAATTTCCACGATGAATGTCTTGAATCTAACATACTACTAATATGTTTTGGCCAAAGACCTAAGTGTTGATTATAACGTGTTAGATAAGTTCATGTAAATTTCCACAATGAACATCTTAAATCTAATGTGCTACCAATCTTTTTTGGCAAAAGACCTAAGTGTTGATAATAACGTGCTAGATAATTTCGATAATACACTTAGGCTGCGTTTGGCAATCGGATAAAAATTATCCTATCTTGCGTTTGATACACGCTCAAGATAGGATCAAGTCGATATAAATGGGATATACACTGGATAAAATTATCCCATGAGGGAGGTAGGTTAAGGGCGAATAGAATTTTTGATATCCATAATAGGAATGTTTTTTCTCAAATAACAAATTTTTAAAATTAAAATTATATTTCAATATAAATAATATTTGAATTTTAATATAAGAAATTCAAAATAACAAGAAATAAAAATTTAGTTTTTCAATTTAATCTTATTTTTATTTATATATTCGAATTTAATTCTATCGTATAATATACATTCAATATATAAATAATTTTTATTACATATTTTAGGTGTTTTAGTATTTTAGGTATATTAGTACAATTTCTATTTAATAAAATTTTATTAGAGAATGATGGAAGGGGAAGAAAGAAATAAAAAAGAAATTAATTAAAAAGAGGAGAAAATAAAATAAAAATAAGGAAGACAAGAGTATTATGAGAGATTTTTACCATATCCGTTTGTAAAATTTGTGATTCATATAGGCATTTATATCAAACATTATAAATAATATAATGTGAATATATCCAATTTTATTATTACAATTATTAAATAGTAGATAGGATATAGAAAAATTTACTAGATTTCATATCTTATTATATCCAAAGGTCTATCTTAATTTAAATCCTGACAACCAAACGTAACTTTTTTAGAGCTTATCTTTCTCAATATCCACATGTTTTTTTGCTCGGGATAGGGTGTCTTCCCCGGCGTCACTACCTCACTTATACCTTAGCAAAAGAAAAAAGATTAATGAAAAGGAATTGCCATAATCACAAACCCGCTCATAGCAATCAGATGAGCAATGCTGGTTATCACCATTGAGATCACTTGTAAATCTTATCTTGATGGATCTCTCAACCCTGATTACAGCCGAACTGATGACAACCGTAAGCTCTCGCTCACGTCCTTGTAATCGATCCCAGCAACACCAGCTATGTGTGAATTTCAAATGACTTCCCAACCCACCATGGCCACTGGTCCAGCACTCATTGTTAGCATCCGGCTATGTCGAAGTCACAATAGCCCGGTCAATGGAAAAAAATTGAAAAATAAAATGAAGTGCCATCTCTTTCCATTGCATGACATCATGTCTAATATCTTCTTGTCGGCAGCCTAGTTGGTGACTTGAAAATATTAGGGTGATCTTGGAAAATTGGCATGTGATAGGAAAAAAATGATTTTTACTTATTGTAGAACTCCTAAAATACTATAAAGCATGAAAATATTACATGATTTCTCTCATAACATTTTCGAAATCATCATTGCAAATATTGCTTATTTTTCTTACTTCATTCATTATATTCGAACAGTTTGGTACAAGTGGTTGGATAGGTGAACTAGAGGAATCGCATATCAGCCCATACTCCGGTTCAATCTTCGGTATCATTTTCAAAACATTGCCTATAATTAGGCCTGAAATAATTGACTAAAAGTCATCCATTCTTTCTTGAAAGGTGGGTATATGAAAATCTTTAATTGATTTTCTTTAATGGATGACCTTACTCGTAATTTATTAAAGGGATAAGTGCATTGGAAGTTCTAAAACTTGTTAACACAGTGTAATTTAGTCATAAAAAAGTGCAATTAAATCCTCTAATTTGTCATGAAAGTGTAATCGCGTCGTAGAACTTTTATAAAGTATAATCAAGTTCTTAAACTTGTCAAGTTAGTCAAATTAAGTCCTTTCATTAATAGCACTCTTTGAAAAAAATTAGGTTTCAATTGTACTTTTATGACAAGTTTTAGAACTTGATTGCACATTGTAACAAATTTTAGGACTTAATTGCATTTTTTCAAAATTTTAGAATTCAATTACAATTTCATAACAAATTTTAAGACTTTTAGGATACTTATCCCTTTTATTAAAACATCATTCTAAAAAAAAGTGCAAGTATATATGGTGATTATAACAATGGGCAATTGGACATCGTTACTTTGAACCTACTTCGTCCTTCTACTAATTGAGAGGATCCGACAAGAATATACATTTCAAACATGTGGAAGGAGAGAGAGAGTCCTATTCAAACGCGCACTAAGCGAACTCCTTCAATTTGATAACAAAAGAGTGAAAATGAAATTTACCATACTTTATGTGAACAGCTGTATTTCCGTAGATCCTTGATTATAGGAAACTTTATCGAAACATGCCTTTCGTCTGTGGAATACAATTATGGATCACCTACATGCAAATAAAAATATGAGTGGTCCATGTTATCTTAACTTAATACTTGTATTTTATTATGTTTAACACGTGAAATTGCACATGACTATATTATCTAACCAAATTCGGCTCCATTTACCTCTCAACCTCATTTAATAATTAATGATAGATCAGATGTTAGAAATTATAATTCAACTTTCGGCTTCATTATTTTGTTTAATACATTTTGTCATCCTTTCCTAGATCAAGGCAACATCCTCTGTATTCTAAATAAAGATCACTGAGTATGTGATTACAGTTAAAAACTTGAAAGAAAATAACCTTCTTACTTATCCATGAGCAAGAGAATATAGTAAGCATAGCTGAGCTCTAGGAAGACTCATTCGGATGGTAGCAAATCATCAATAACCTCAATTATCTCGATAAGTAGCACCAAGTCTATACTTGTTGGGTCCATCATGGGACACAGGATGTGACTGGGCGCACGCACATCTCCTAATTTTTATTTTTCAATTAATAAAGCTTCTTAGCAAACGTTCAAAATTAGGTACAAAATTAATGATATTTATTCAAGTGAGATTTGTAAATTTATCTTGCAATATTAATGGACATTTGAGAGAAAATTAAAGGGGACAATTTATTTTAACAAAAGATATCTCAAAATTTTGATCAATATTTATTAAAGCCAAAAAAAAAAAAAAAAAAAAAAAAAAAAGAGCACCGAGAGCAACCGACATCGCTGCACGGTTACATACCTCGCTTCTAAAGGGCACAAAGTGGCTGCGCATTAAAGTGTGGAGAAAGATTTAAAATAAAAAAATTGCTAGAAAAATGTAAATTACATTGAAATGGTGAAATTCGAGGAAAATAAAATGGTGTAGTAAAAAGTAAATATAAACATAGATTATAGATTTGCTTGATTGTGGAAAGAGAGAGCTTTACAATCCCAAAACACTGGTATTCATAAAAAAAATAGTAAGAATAACAAGTCCCTCCTATACGTACATGAACCACCTGCACCACCTGCATAACTCCAATTATTCCATCTCTTTTGCAACTTCAACTTCAAAGACGAAATGCTACAACGTGCAACTCAATCATGAGCTCTTCCTAGTTACATTTGGCTTATTATCAACACATCCAAAGCACGATTTAAAACTCAGTTATTAAAATCATCAAGCACGAAACAGAAATCTTCAGTTACGAATGATTTTATGCTAATAATGGAGGTAAAATGTAAACTCACGGTCCTACCTATTGCTTAGCTGATCCCTATCCACAGTGACGGGGAGTCAAATCAAACATTGACCTTACCGAAGCTTTTTCCCAGAGATTTAGACAAAAATTTCAAACACGGCAAAACTTTAATAAATTTCTTAATTAATCTATTATCTTTGAAGCATATTACTGAGCATCTAGTAAAGCAGAAGATTACGAGGCTCTTAAAGAGTACTATCATTTAAAAATCAATTGCCGCTATGAACACTTTGACTCCCACATAAGTTTCATAATACAATTCTTTTTTAGCCAAAAGGTCCCTTAGCAAAAGACCCGTCATTTGGGAAGGTCTACAGGCAAAAAACTAATTAGAAACCATATCTCTTTCAATCAAACTTTTTGATTGCATGTTATGGTGTGTCGACAAAGTTGCGGTTTTTGGATACCTTGTTTGGTTTGTCTTTGTATGATCTGTAATTATTAATCCGCGCAAGCCTTAGACAAAATCGAAGTCATGAATTCCGTCCTCATCAAGTTGGACACAAAATGTTTTCACTTTGATTTGTGTGGCCACGTGATCCAATTAATATCCTCAAAGTCTACTAGGTGGGGGCATTCTTGTACCATCTCGTGTCAAAAAGCGCAGGGTAGCACTATGTGATAGCAATTCTCCACGAGTTGGTCACTTTTTAACAAGCACGAATGCCTGTTCAAAAAAAAAAAAAAACAAGCACGAATGATTTTGCAGAGGATTATTATGGCAAATGCAGAAACCCTTGCGGCAAACATCATGAGGAGAGGATAAACACAAATCCACTATAGAAATCAAGTATTACAAAAGGTGGCTCTGAAAAGCTTAACTCTTTCTGTCTTAACTTCATGCAAAATGTTTTAGTAGTATCTCCTACTAAAATATCACTCTTCTAGACCAAAATTACATTTTTAGGTCATCATATCCACTTATGTACCATAATTCCAATAGAAAGGTCAATCTCATTTATTGATAAGTTCTCGAATGAGATCAAAGACAAAACTTAATTACAAATATTCTTGGGTAGTCTCAACTATATTCTAAATTTCTTCCCCAATGTTATTATACTTTGTAAACCTTTACACCAAAGGCTACAAAAGGATCCTCCACTGCAAACTTCAATCCACACAAATATTGTCAAACAAATAAAGACCTATGTTAAAGAAATACCATGCTTACATCTATTTGATCCATCCACTTTTAAAATAGCTGAAATAGATGCCTCAGAAATAGGATATGATGGTATTCTTAAACAGGTCAAAAGTAGTAAAGAACAGGTTGTCCAGTCTGTCTCAAAATATTGAAACTCAACACAACAAAACTACTCAATAATCAAAAAAGAAATACTTGCTATTGTTCTATCCATATCAAAAGGCTTAGACCAGTGAATATTAATGATCTCCAAAGGGAAAAACAAAACTAGAAGATCAAAATGATACTTCCAATACCCTTGATCTAAACTTCCTAAGGTTATTGACGGAAATAACCTCTAGACAATGGATAATTAATGTAACAATAAAAATCAATAATGAATTCATCATTGAAACAATGGCACTCTTTGATATAAGAGCAGATCTCAATTGTGTTAAAGAATGTCTTGTTCCAACAAGATACTTTGACAAAACATCATAATCATTAAAATCAGCCTTAGGAGATAAGTTGAATATCAAATATAAATTACCAGAAGCTTTCATAATAAAAAATCACATGTCTTTTAAAACTTCCTTTTTTTTAGTCAAGAATAAAAGGCAAAACAGTTGAATAGAATAAAATCAACGATTCAGAATCCTACCCAACAAATCATATCATAAGTAGAAACATTCAAAAATCCTATTTTTAAGACAATTGAATTCCCAAAAAATCTTAGCCTAGAGTTCTCCAAAGCCACAGAACAACCCCAAAAATTATATCATAGTAGAGCTACTCGACCAGACATTGCTTTAGAAGAATCATTGCAAAACATACAAAATAAATACTCTCCAGAGGCCATTTATGAATGGAATATAGATGGTGTTACTGAAAGTAATATAATGAATATTTTAAACAATATGGTAATATTAGCTAATGCCTAAAAAACATAGCAAGATGTTTCTAATCATGCTATTGCTCATCTTTCAGTAGTCGGTTTCACAAGACAACTAAAACGATTGTGAGATAATTATTTAACTAATGAACCAAAAATATAAATTTTAACTGTCTATAAAATAGATGACTTTGGACAACGCATAGATGATGAACAAGGACATCTCATCCAAGATGCGGTGAATACATTCATTTACTCTATTTCACAACACTTCATAGGAGACCCATCACATATTAGAGATAGAAACCAAGACTTCCTGTCCAAAATGAGATGTATTCTTCTTCTTTTGTTAGCATATTTATTTCAAGGGTAGTTATTGAACAAAACAACTATACAAATTAACATTTAGTAACCATAGAAAAACGATTGAATAGGATAGAATCAGCAAAAAGTAATTCTAAAAACACCTTTCAAACAATTGATTCAACCTTTTACAGTAACCAATGAAGGAATTGAAACTCGAGCTTTAAATAGAAAAATCACTTTCGATTTTATAACAAAACCACAAAAGAGAAGCCTAAATATCTTACAAGAACACTCAATTTCAGAAATAAATTATCTTATTAAAGATAAAGAAAACCAACTTGAGTATTTAAAAAATACTTAGAATTCAAAAGAATAGAAAGAAGATCTCATAGAAAACAAATATCAAAGATAAAATAGCATCTCTACAAAAATACGTAGAGAAAATTATATGTTCCACCTTACCCAATGCACTTTGGGAGCGCATGCGACAGTGATTTCCATAAGGCTAGGTTCTCAATTCTCTTGGCCATCACCATGAGACTAGCATTCTCTTTTAGCATAATCCCCTTAGTGGTTTTTGCATGTAGATGCAGGAGGAGCTCTACACCCCGAGTTTGTCATCGACTTGTATTGCAGGCACATTTTGCAAACACAGTAGAACTTCTTTTCTTTTCGGTCATTTGGTCCTTTTGTTAGGATTGTACTGAATCGGGTACCTATACTCTGTTCTTTTCCCCTTCTAGATATGTGTGCCGTATGACCAACTTTTTGAGCTAGTGTGCTTTGGTGGAACTTGGCAAAGGTCAAGCCTTGATATCATTTGGCAGCAAAGGGTGTGCATGGTAACGCTTATTGGCTGGGGAACAGTTTTTTTTCAGAAATAGTTCTTTTCTATTTCTATTCCGGAGAACAATTTCCGAGTAAAAGAACCTGTTTGGTAACTACACAAAATTTCTATTCTTGGAATGGAAAAAGAAGATAAATGTGTTTGGTAAAGCAACGATTCTTTTTTGTATTTATTCATTTTTTATTCTTGCTCATGGATCGTCGACCGCCAACCACCGCCCGCCGCCCGCCGAATGCCACCGCTACGCGCCGCACGCCGCCGCCGCGCCGCCGACCGTGGCGGCGTCCCCGGGCAGCCGGCATCCGGCAGCGGCGGCGGCGGCGGAGGCGACCGGCGCGAGTGGGGCGGTGGCAGGCGATCCGGCGGCGGCCGGGTGGCCGACGATCGGTGGCCCGGGCAGCGGCGGGCGGTTGGAGGTGGCCGCGACAAGAGAGGAATAAAAGAAAAATAAGAAAGAAAATTGGCTTATTTCTAGAAGTTGTTCCGGGAACAAGAAGCAATTTTTTTTTTTGTTTCTCATTTCTGCTCCAAATCTATTCCCGGAACAAAAAGTAGAGAAATTGTTCCGGGAACAAATGTTTTACCAAATGGATTTATGTTCTTTTTTTGTTCCGGGGAACAAAAGAACAGAAATTGGGAAAACAGAAACGTTATCATGCAGACCCAAAATCGTCCGGCTTAGTTTGTCTCGAATGCTTACTGCTTTCAGTATTCAAGAGACTGCATTGAACCCTCCCACTGTGTTCTCCATCGCCATCAGTATGCCTGTTGTGTGATTGCTCTTTTATGGGGAAAACTTTAATGATTGCAAAGGAAGAATGTCTTGAATTGCGTAATCATTATCGTTTCTAGCAAACTACTAGTGTTGCCTTGTACACAGATTACTTTTTGTTAGCTTGTGGTTTTGTAAAGAGTTGAGGGACAAAATCATTCATAGAAATATTTGTCAACTCATGATGTTTAACAAAAATTCACGCATCAATCAAACCATCGACCATTACAATGCTTGTTGCAAAAACAAAATAGGACCAGACCAGATCAAATCCAGATTCGACCATGAAACAATGGATCAAGTTGAACAAATAAAATAATATATGAGAAATAGGACTATAGAATTTCTCTATGCTATGATGTAATATAATGAAGATTACATTAGCCTATTTATAAGATGTATGGGATGGTTATCTAAAGTAACAAGATAAACCTACTATCAAATATAATCAATCAAGGATATGCTATATCAAAGGAGATACGTGCATAATCTTGAGAGATATGCGGCGTCAAGTAAATATCTTAGTATTGAAAACATATCATATATCAATATGTGCACTGTACTCCAATTGAGTTAGATACAAAGTGTGCTTTGAAGAAACTTGGTGAAGCTCAGGCCTTGATATCATGTGGCAGCGAGATCTTTCGGGGTAGTTTGTTTTGAATGCTTATGCTTTCGGAATTAAAGAGACCACATTGAACCCTCCTATTGAAATCCCCGTCGCCATCTGTGTGATTGTGCTTTTACGAGGACATTTTTGGTGATTGGTGAGGAAGAATGTCCTAGATTTAATAGTCCTTACAGTTTCCAGCAAATCACCAGTGTTGCCTAGTATACAGATTATTATTTTTTGTTTAGTTTGTGCTCTTTAAAGAGTTCAGGGACAAAATTATTCAGAAAATGATCAGTCGGCTAATAATGTTCGTACTTCAACAGAAATTCACGAGTCAATCAAACCCCGGATTAAAGCAACAAGCAAAACACGACCAGAATACTATCCGCATCAAATCCGGATCCACCAATCAAAAGATGGAACATAACCGCAGTATCAGATTAAACGTCTTCCCATAGTATCAGGTTAACTATATCCCTGAATCGCCTTGCAGTATAACCACTTAGCAAATGCCAATATTCATTTGAATAGCCGAAATTACCATTCGATTTTATGGAAAAAACTGGCACAAGCTTTAAAAGTTCAATAAGTAGACGTTCACATAAAGACAGACGACAATGATTTCCGATCGATCTAGCGATAGAGTCAACTCCCATGCATCAAGCGTCAGAGACTCAAAAGGCCATCCAAGCCTTTTCCCCGGAGGTTTTCTACAAAATTTCAAGCACAGCATGACTTTAATAAATTTCTCGGCCAATCCCTCATTTTCTATCTCCTTCCCTCGGCTGCTTTCCTCTCCTCTGAATGCCCTGCTTCCTCAGCGGAGGTGAATCCACATACTGGTCATTGGTCATCATATTATGAAATGTCGAATGGGGTGAATCAACACCTGATCACCTGTCGAATCGGACTCCTATCTCCTTGTATAGCAACGAGCTTCACCATGATTCCTAGAACACACGCAAAGCTTCGAACTTGATTCAATTCCGACACTATTCGTAGCTCTCCAAAAGGAAAACAAATTTACGTCCCGTGGCTGTGTGCACGGATCGTTCGACGCATGGATAAGACCATGGTAGTTTCAATCGAGGCGTGACAACCGACCCGATGCGCCAAAGGCAGAGAGTGCAAGAGGGAGGGGGAGAGAGAGAGACAGAGCGAGAATGGAGGGTTTCTTTTGGGATTTGAGAGGAGGTCAACAAGCGGTAGGGGGGACACGACAGAGGCCCATGGGAGGAGTATAATCATGCATTTCATATTCTTTATTGCATTTAAGCATTTAAAACATGTAGGTTTAGACTAATGCATTTGCATCAAGTGAAGCATGAGGCCGATTGTGAACTCCTTTCGAATCGACCGATAGATAGCCCTACATTCACACAAAGTCTAGGCCCATTCCCTCATTTAAAGTTGAGCCCACAAGTTCGGT
Source organism: Eucalyptus tenuipes (assembly GCA_014182365.1). Lineage (NCBI taxonomy): Eukaryota > Viridiplantae > Streptophyta > Magnoliopsida > Myrtales > Myrtaceae > Eucalyptus > Eucalyptus tenuipes. Next base: position 19,395,116 of record CM024538.1, on the reverse strand, counting down.
CCCCTTCTCTCTCTCTCTCTCTTCATGTACTTTCTGTTCTAATGTCATTCGATCATCCCAAATAAATATGGCTCCATTTCTTGTCACCTTAGACCATTTTAAGCAAAGCAGCGATCAAGGCATTTGAGATGATGGGCATGCTGAAATTGACTAGGAAAGGATTAAATTTCGTGCAATTAAAAGGGGAAAGAATGAATCAGAGTTTGACTGAAATTAGAAGACGAGTGCGGGAGATCTCGGGCAGAAAGCAAAAGGAACGAGGCCCTCACTTTTTTTTTTTTTTAATAATCCTACATTATGACCAAACAAATGTGGATCTCCTCACTATCGCAACCTCTTCGAACCCTCCTACAGACGCAAAGGCTATTGGCTTACTAAGGCTAGGCTTAGCTCAGATCTCTTAAGCGCACCAATTCACCACTTATGATTCAAGTTTTTAACTTACAAATTATTTCATTTAGGAGTCGCTACTAATCAATTTGTGATGAGTCGATTATAAACCCAAATTAAACTATTGGGAGAATTATTTTACTTCTACACTACACACAAAATTAGGATTAGGGACTTGATTACACCCGTTAATCAATTAATGCACTTTTGGTATCTAATCTTGTTTAAACATTAAGTAAAGTATTTATGCCAATTATGAGTCCTAAGATTCAATTCCTAATCAAGTTAAGGAAATAGAAATCCATGCATTAGAAAGGGCGTCATTGGAATAAAGGAAATGTATAAATAGCAGTCTCACATTTGCTTCCAAGAATTTAAGCACAATCTTTTTTTTTTTTTAAAGGATTTTCACATATTTTAAGAGAAAACCACTCAAAAACCATTTTTAAAGCTTTGTCCTCATTTTTAGAGAAAACATAAATTTTCAATTTTTTTATTTTTATACTTTTTAAAAATATATTTTTTAATAATTTTTTATTCCAAAATTGGGACCCGGGCTGGCCTTCGAGCCCAGTCCGAATATGGGCTGGGCTGCCATTGGTCTTCGGAGTTCGGACCCAGTACCTAAAGGCAAAGAAAGGAATGGGCTCAATGAACTTATACCCAATTCGGCCACTACAGGACAAAATCCAAGCCCACTCAACCAAGAGCACAAACCCAAACAAGCCTATTTCGGCCCAAACCTCACTAGCCTTGTAGTAAAAACGAAGCCGAAATTCACCCAAAACACACTCATGCCTCTCGTGCTATTTTTAGTGAAAATAAAGCCCATTTTCCCTAGTTTTGTTTCCTTCTCTCTTTACCTAAGCCTTTCAACGTCTTCTCCCTATACCATGACAAACCCAGAACGCCCCAACATGCAAGACAACTGCACGGGGGCTTCAGCAATCAAAGCTCAGCCCACGTTTGTTATCTTCCTCCTCTCTTGCCAATCTCTCCTCTCACCTTCGCGACTTATCCGAAGCGGTCATCACATGCTTCACTTTTTTTCCCAAAGGACCGAGAACATTGGCGGATGCAAACCACTAAAAGGACTCAAGCTTTGACCAAAATGGTTCAGGCGCAGCCCAAGCCACGTCCAGCCACCACGCGGCTGTCATTCGTCGCCACAAACACCACCACCCTTCAACTCCGCCGGCCAAGAACCGGTCACCTGGAAACACGACGCGCACACAAAAAAGCGTCGAAACAATAACATACAAAGCGAAGGGTACTAGCGGGGCTCTATCAAAACTCTTTTAGCAAGCCACGAGCACCCACGACGTACAGAACTAAAGAGCATCCTCACGAATCTCACTCGGGCGTTTCATCGAACATACGGAGTACAGAGGCTAAAAAGAGAGAAATCGAACCAATTGAGACTCGAGATCGCGTCGGGACTCATAGCAATCAACAAGCAACGCCCAACAATTGCAGCACACACACGAACGGCGTTGGGAACTCGCATGAGACGGACAAAACAGTCCGGTCCGACGAGCCCGATACAGGGTGCAAACAGGCGGATGGCCGAGGGTCCTACCGGGCTCGGCGACGTTGGACAGTGGACGAGCTCAATAGATCCGGCTACGTCCGTTCGCCTTGCGCGTCTCCGAGCGGGGATGCTCGGGAAAACGACCCCAAATCGAAACAATCGAGGAAAAAGAAACAAAAAAGGAGGAGGGGGGAGGGGTTACGGCGGTCCGGCCTTATTTCGTCGCCGGAGGACGCTCGCTCACTCCCAGTTTCTCACTCGGCTGTCCCTCACAGATCACCCTCTCTCACTCGTTTTTTTCCCTCCCAAGGTCCCCTTTTTCACTCTCCCGATCGCCCCGAGAATGCCGGTCGGCGAAGGCGCTTCGGCCGCCGGTCCTGGGTCCCCGACTGGCCCCTCTTGGTCGAACCGGCGTGTGACATCGCCCGTCACCTCCGTCGCCGTCTGCCTGTTCCTCTGTCCCTGCTCTGCGCCGCTCCTCTGCTCTGCGGCATCCTTGTTGGCGTGAGCAAGAGGAGGAAGAAAGGGGGGGAGACGCCAACCCAGCATCGTGAAGAAGGACCGAAAGAGGAAAAGGTAAAGGATGGGAAAGGAAATGGACTTGGTGGCTCAGCAGATCGTGGTCAAAAGGACGAGAAGAACGTGGGAAGTTCGTGGGGAAGGGGCTGGAAGAATCGCTAGAGGTGCACATTCACGCTTTCATGTCAATTCTCTCAATCTTGCACATCGGAAGCGGAGGATACTCGGGCTAGCAGGAGCAGCGCTTCCACCGTCCTCTGCTGTCCCCGGAGTCATCTATGTGAGAATTTGAATTCCTCAGCTTACTCTGATCGCGTTCAGCTCGGATGTAGCCCAAAGTTATCTTGTTTAATCACGGAACTGATTGGAAGAATAGGTGCGCATGCCTGAGCCCCCGTTTGTTGATCCTAATTAGTTGTTCACCGTTGTTTCTTCGTTGGGTTTGGTTGCCGATGCATGTCCTTGCGTTTTCTCGTTTAATTTTCAGTTTATTTTCATTTCAACGTGTTTGCTAGAATCTCATAATTGAATCATTTTCTTGAAATCGGTCGGTGCCGATTGTTGTCTGTTTTTCGAATAGCGTTGGCATAACATAGTAAGGGAGTTCTGCATCGTGGAGTCCATTTTTTTTGCACGGTTCGTACCACTATGCAGGCCAATCCATGGCCTGGACAAGGAGCCGTTATTCATTTTTTGACTCGATATTTGGTTTCTATTCCCATCATTCGCCCTAACAATTAAAATAATTTCACGTTTCTTTCGGTTAATCCACATTGATTTTTCATCACATTGGTTTAGACTTAATGCCTTAATATGTGAGAATGTACTGAACAACACTGTCTGATCCATGGATAGTGGGAATTCATACATGTTTCGCCTACATGATACCTCACAAGCCTCTTCCAATACATATGGTCAAGGAAAAAATTATCCAAAAAATCTTAAAGCCATTATACCACAATCAATTCAGTTTTAAACTTGATATAATCAATTAACTCGATATCATATGAGTTGGTTATTGTATTCTCGCATAAAAAAATTTAACACTAAATATACAATGTTGTTTAGCCACTCTTTTTGTTCTAATTTCTGAAATTTGAGTATCTTGGATAAGAAGGGCAGCCATTCTTTCTTTTTCTTTTTCTTTTTCCTATTTTCTGAGTTCAACAATCTTGGAGAAGAAGAGTAAAGGCTCATAGAAAAATGAATTCGTCTGATCTAATGCTTTTATAATTTAGTTCTTGCCAATTTACTTTGGTGGGCACCAAGAAAAACGTTTTGCACAAATATTATGCCGTCTAATGTCCCTATGCGATTTTAGCATAATAGTAGTATCGGCCATGCCAATGTGTGCGTCTCCTTCCATTGCATTCAGTTCAAGTCAAAAAACAGTCGAACCATCAAAGAGAGAGAAAAAGGCACGGGATCCAGTTTTCTTTATATTTCCTTTATAAATCTTCCCCCAGCTTTTCGATATCTACCATCCAAAATTTACTGGATCCTCTCCCCTGGGGGATGAGTGACGTATCAAGGCTTGTACCACGCCCAGGATTGGTTACCCGGGGAAGGCATCGCGAGGATCAGGCGGGGGATTAACCAATTTTGGTGAAATTCCTCCCCTGGTTATCATTACCCCATTTTACATTTGGGGTTGACTCGATAAACGTAACCTTTAAGGTCTTGCTAAGGACCAGGAAGTGAGCTTAGTTGATTGAAGATGATTTAGTTGCTTTGCGAGTCACCCATTTTAGACGCATCTACTGCTAATAAACCTCGCAAGGTTGGGCTTGGCCTGAAAACTCAAAGGCCTCAATCACAAACCCACTCATAATGATCGCATGGGTGGTGCTGGCTGTTCGTGCCTTGCTTTGCCCCTTTTTGGGCTCGCCGGACCGGGCTTCTTCGTCGTCCGATTCTCGTGAGCGCCAGCCCAGTGGGTCACTACTTGTTGATTATTGCGAGTCCCAGCGCAAGTTACTCGGTTTTTCCCCTTTTAGCTAGAGAAGGAGACAACAATAGGGACGTCGTTTAAGCAATACACCTAAACCTATTTCCCTCCGTATCGAGGATTAGGTCGAGACAAGTAAATATTGATCTTGCACTCTTCATCAGTTGGATGAGTACATATACATAGATTTATTCAGTGCTACTCTAGACTTAAAATTGGATCATTGGCAATCTATCTTTATACACATAGAAGTGGATATTACTCTTGTGAAAGTGACCCACGTGGCAGCACATGCGCTTCTTCATCTAACCTAATTTTTATGGTAATTTTATCATATTTTTATTAGTTTATTTAAATTGACGATTGTTGTGAGTTTTCAAAAAAGTTTAACAATATAGGGATATGTATTATGCTACTATATACATTTGACCTTAAATCGAGGACTATGAGGTTTTCGTTAAAATATTTTTCACAATATTGAGATCCAAATTATGACGTGATAGCCCATATTTGGCGGATGATATTAGTGAATCAATAAAAAAAAAAAATCCATTGCTACCAGAAAATTTCATCACAAAAAATTACTTTCGTGTATATTGCAAATAAGTGGAATAAGAAAATGATGAAAATAATTATCAGCAAAAGAGTAGATAGAGTAACCCACCATTAAGAAAAATTTAAATTATAAAAAAATAAGCATTAGATGACATGATTGCACATAATTTCGCATACAAATATGATAGCTCTTGGGATTAAATGCATAATCGTTTTCACTAAAATAAAGCCATGCCCTAACACTTTCAACCATCGAAGAATTTAGCTATTACAAATGAATTACCAAACCTCCACCTATTAGCATAGATATTTTCAAATGCAAGCCGGCCATTGCAATGACGGTGGAAATTCCTAACCACGAGCCATCTATTATCATAGTTATTTTCAGATACGAAGTAATTAATAGATAAATTTTGTTCTGTTAAACGGACATGGTGGCAAAGAAATTACTACATAAGCCCTTTCGATTATGCTTTGTCTTCATAGGAACCGTAGCCTAGAAAAAGAAATGCTAGTCACTTTTCCACGCATTATGTAAGAGAGAAAGGGGAATCTTATGGCAAGCTCATGTGAAGAGTTGCTTATCAATCAAAACCTGTCCTTCTTAGATGGGAAGGGACTGAAGATAACATCTCAATTTCCAGGACCCACACCACCCATAGTCATTGCCTTTGTTTTTTGTTTTTTTTTTTTTTTGTTTTTTGTTTTTTTTTTTTTTTTTTTTTTTGTCTTCTGTGTCCGATTGTCACTCGCAATTATTGATCTGGACAAGTTGGACGGACCAAGAAAATAAAGAAAGAATTGATTTTTTTTTTTTATCCTTTGTGGGGCAAGAGAAAAGGCAAAGATCTTCTTTTTTGTGGGGTCAAAGAAAATTTTATTGAAATTGCGAACATGGTCGAAAGAGTCCCAACCCAGGGGAATCTAAACAAAGGAGAGAACAGAGGGCTTATGGCGGAATAGAAAGGCAGTCTTGTGGAAGAGAGTCAATCCGTCGAGTTTTCGCAACTTAATTTACAAGCCCACATTAGTAAGAACAAAAAGTGTCCTAATCTATATCTATATCACCAAATGGAAAGGGAGATCATATTTTAAAGGAAATAATCTATCAAAAGGTGTCAAAAATCCACAATTCCAACAGACAAGTTAGTAGAATTTGAGGGGTGATTTTCCTGTGAATCGAGGCAAAATTTAAACCTTAGGAACCAACACATCACTAGCCCCCTCTCTCAATGGTGCATGAGAGTCAAATTTGCGATTTGTCAATATATTTGAGATGTTACTAACGAGAACATGAAATTTACGGTTCCCATAAATGGCGCAAACGGTCGGGATATAAAAGAATTTACAGTTTGGAAATTAGAAGTCACATGTGCAAATCTCATAAGATATGTAATAAATTATTTTGGGTTATGGTCATCTGCACATGCAAAATGGAATCTTTAAAATCATGAATTAAGAAATTTTAATTACTAATGCTTTCATGCTAACGTGAATGTATGCAAGAATGTAAAAACCTCATGCTCTTGCGAAAGCTCTTCGCGTCTCCTCTGCAAAATTCAAGAAAGAAATCAAGCCAAAAACAAGTCGACGGAAGCCGCCCCCACGGATTATTACAAAAAAAATGAGGTGGCATGAGAGATGCACCCGATGTTTTCTCAGTTGTTCCCTCTCTACGGCAAGAAGCGTCACGGGTCATCACGGGTCTTAACTATCCTCTCTACTCGATCCCCTGCTGCCTCAACAGAGGTGATACAGCATCCTGGTCATGGTCATCATATTACGGAATGTCGTCGAATGAGGGAAATCAACACCTAGTCGCACGTCGAACCGAGCTCTTATCTCTCTATATGGCAACGAACTTCTCCAAGAATCCCAGAACACACGCAAAGCCTCGAGCTTGATTCGCTTCCGACACCATTCGCAGCCCTCCAAAAGGAAACCAATTTCAGGTCCCGTCGCTGTGCGCGCGGATCGTTCGACGTGGGTTCGTTTCGTAGATTCGGATAAGACCGTCGTAGTTTCGATCGAGACGTGACAACCGACCCCCACGCGCTGAAGGCAGAGAGAGAGAGAGTGGGCGCGACAATTTCCACCAGGAGCAGTCTCTGTGAAATTTGGACTTTTCAGGGAGAGAGACAAGAAGTGGCTGACGACGAGGGGTTCTTGAGAGGGATTGCGGGTGTGAATCGAATCGGCGAAGGAGTTGAAATCGGAGTTGATCAAGAGACGGAGGGAAGGAAGGAGAGAGGAGAGAGAAAATGGGGTGTTGCCTTTTCGGATGTGAGACGAGGTCAACAAAGAAGCGGTCGTCGGAGGGACCCAACAGAGGCCCACACGAGGAGGAGGCAACGGTGGCAGGCACAACGACGCCGTCGACCACCTCTTCCGAGCTCGCGGTCGACCCGCTCTCTTCTCTCAAATTGAGGTTTGCGCTTTTTTATATGTGAAATAATATCATGCATCCATTCACCGTCGCTGTTGTGATATACTGTGGTGATGACTTCGTTTTCTTCAGACCTGAGTCAACGTTGTCGGCATTTTATTCTTGCTTTCTCGAGCGAAACGATGATTTGGCCAGAAAAAAACCAGTCTATCAGAGGATTGTTAGTAGAAAAACTGAGAAGCATTCTTCGAAATGGTGTTTCTCCTCAAATCTCGCTACTGAACTAATTGATGTTATATTATCTGAAGAACTTCTGTTCATGTGTTCCCAACACGCTGGTCTAATCGGAGTTTTCTTCTTGTTTTCCTCGTTAGACTTGACTTGAGGATATTTCTTTTATTTTCTTCGAACCAAAATTTTAGTCTGCCTCTCGAGCTGTGACCTTTCGGAACTCATGCAAATGACAAGAATTACATGCCACGATATACTTAGTGGGAATGCTTCGCATCAGTTTGTCAAAAGGGGTGATAGTTTAGACACAGTCTAACTAAGCCTTGCACTTGTACGCCAGTACACTGTTCATTTTCCAGAAAGAGTTACTATTTGAACTATGTGTCGCCTTTCAAAATCTAAACTTCTTGTTGTTGATTAAGCATAGATACGAATAGGATAGCTGGGTAAGTGCTAGTATGAATTAAGCATAATAAACTTTTCAACAACAAACTTCTTGCATTGCGTATGGTGTTATCATGAGAATCAATCTTGAAATTCAATGCCCATGGTTTGTAAGATGTGCTTTATTGTCTATGCTGCAGTTATCCTTGGCCGCTTCTAGATTTCATGATCGTGATGTCATGTCAAAGGTGGGAAACTTCATTAGCATTTTCAGATACATCTTGCCACTAGTATGTAGTTTTTCTATTTTGTCTGCATCTTGCTTTCACATTCATGTGGGATCTTCTTGGTTCTTTTTTATTTGGTTGTCATAGAAGGGTGTAATAACTTCTTCTTCTTCTTTTGAAGTAAACTTTCAACTACAAAACTTAAAACCTGATTTTCTGTCTTCTTATGCTTGCAAAAATTTAGGACATCACAGTGTATGATGTATGCATTTCTGGTTGGTGCCTGTTATTTGTGTCTCCATTACTGGTGTGTTGCTGAATTACCTTATGACTGGAAGACTTGTGCTCCAGAAAACACTTCTAGGACAGTCTTTGCATGCATATGTCATGCTATTTTCTGTATAACTTGTGTGCTTCATATGTGGCAAATCTCATCTGCCAAAATTAGCAACTTCGGCTTTTGTCAAAACTTGGATAATACTCTAGATGAAATTTCAGGTTGTGTACGAAACCTGAACTTATATAGTTAATTAGCTCATAATTACAATGAATGACTTATTCCTGCAGATTTTTGAATGTTTGTGTTTCCTTATTTTATTCCCAAATTCAAGCTTGCTTAAAGGTTTAGAACTTTGATCAATGGTTTCTTGCAGAGCGATCCAATGGTAGCTGTATAGTTGAGGAAAAAAGAAGGAATGCTTGAGGAACTTGGGAGGACAGAAGTTATATTAAATAGTTTGGATCCTGCATGGATTGAAAGGAATTCTTTAGTTTATGACTTTGAGACTGTTCAGCATCTGGCGTGAGTTTTCCATACACGGCAAAGTATAATTTATTCAGTCTGTGTTTAGTCTTGACCATATCAAGTAAAACCATTTGTTTGTTTACTTTTATCTCTTTTCAGGTTTCATGTATATGATGTCGACACAAAATATTACAACGTACCTGTAAGGGTGTGTCAGTTATTTTAATCATTTCACATAGTTTGATATTTCTTTTTGGATTTTCAATAATATTGTTTCTTTTTTTTCTATCTTTGGTTTATTTTCCCCTCCGAAGTTTATGGGTGAAGCAGAGCTATGCATGGCCTTTCCTGGTTATACATGAACAATGTATCCAACCGCAATTCTATGTTCTATGTCGCATTTCAGTCAATCTTCCTAGGGGTCTAACTCAAATTTAATGAAAATGGAGAGACTGTTTGGAGTAATATAAGGAGTGGTCTCAGATTGATTGCAAAGTTTCTCCAACTTATATACTAGCTACTTTTACTATGGCTATAGATCAACTGCATTTTTGGTTTTGTCCTAAAGTAGGAATTATAAAGACAAGGGTTCATCTCTTTTCTTGCCTTTGATGTTCAAGTGTGGTAGGATGACACTTTCCTGGGTAAATTGGTTTATCTGTCTTGCGGTCTACATAATGTTACGTCCATGGAATTCTGGAAATACAATATGAATGCATTGTACGATCTTATTTTTGCGTAGGAATTCGAATATTAAATGTCATTTAAGTAATCATGACTTGCAATCATGCTTATTTGGGAAACATGTACTAGTCCATTCAGGTTACTTTGGGTTTCTATTTGCCTTTTGTCTTTCCATGTGAAGAAGAAGAAATCTAAATAGAATCTTGATCGGGATGTTTCAGTGCAGACTTTAAAGCTGAAGGACCAAGAGTTTTTAGTAGAAGCCATGTGCTGTCAGAGGTACTTACTCCTGGCTCACATTTTTATCTTGTCATTTTCCATGCATATGGGTTCAGTAAAGTACAAGTGTAATCCAACTAGATAAGCATCTTCTCCTTTCTATTTTCAGCAGATAGTCACAAATCAAAGTTGGAGTTTCACCCTATCGCTTCATAAAAAAAATTTACCAGTAGGCTTGAGAAACCTGGTTGCTCTTGACTGTCCGTGCTGAGGAATCTGTTGCTTCCAGGACTGCTGTTGAAATAATATTCTGCTGCTCCTAGTTGGAAAACAAAGATAACTTTTCTAAAAATGTAAGCTCTCCAAAATCTCTCTTGAAAGGTCCTGTTTGATATTGTTCCTTGCCATATCTTTCCATTGTCTAGTACTCTGTTGTTACCTCTTATTAGGATCCTTTCCTGAGAATTTCCAGACTGGTTGAGTCTGGGGGTTCTCTTACTATTTGCAAAACCAAAGTTATCAAGGACAAGTTTTACACAGAACCTGCAATCATATTGTCTAATATTTACTGCACTAGTGATTTGGCATACTGTAAGACTTGTTGCTGGAGAAGTTATTAGTCATTGACTGCTATGACTTTGATACTACTGGGAACCATGCACTTATAGGGTCAACGCATACTCTAATGCAATTTGTAGTACTTAGGCTTTTTGTATGTTAATTTGCTTCTCGCTTATTACAGTATACCTCAGGTCCATGGCAGACTTGGAGAAACTTCACAAAATGGTGCGAATTTTACTTTACCAGCTTCTCTTCAAGGGCATGAAAAGGTGTCTGTCGTTCTTAAATAGTTTAATACTCTTCATCCTGATGAGTCCTTTCAGGTTTATAACTTCTCTGTATAGGTTCTCAAGAGTCAGCATTCCATGGACCAATTTTGTGAGAAGCAACAGTACAGCTTTCTTGATTACATTATCAAGTGGTTTTCGAGCTTTTATGCTTGCTGTCAACTTTACAGGTACATGATTGTTTGGATATTTGTTTATACTATAAAACTTTATCTCTTTGATGCTTAATCTCATTTCATTCTGATGCTTGTGGACCTTTCAGCTTCAAATGGAAATCCCGGAAATCCAGATTCCTTGCATGCCAACGATCCTTCAGGAAGATACAATTCCTACCGGCAGGTATATTTTAATTTGCCTCCTAAACCTGGTCACTTGTAACAATTTTACTGTAGCCTTTTGGTGACGTTTTAATATGGAATGACTTAAGATGTTATTTTCTTTCCTTATAATCTATTGATGTCATAGACTTATTTATTTAGTAATTCGTGGTGCAAACACTTTAGGCCCTAATGGATATTGGAGAAGTGATTTAGTCTTGTGATTCAGATAGACGGTTTACTGCATGGGGATTGGGAGGAAGGACTTTTGATGGTACCATATCACACTATTTTAAACTGAATGGAAAGTCCGAATGACTATGAGGTAGATGGATGCGATGCAATTGAGTAGGTCATGGTACTTGTGATGTTATTGAAAAGCTAATTAGCCGAAAGAAAAGGGTAGCGGAAACAAGACCATCTTGCTCATAATAAGAAATTTTTCCTGGAATCTCCTCAAAGATTGAATAAACGAGCTGATTATAGGTCCAGTTCGGGCTGGGAGAAGAGATCTGGATGGCTAAGGGTAGCGGAAACAAGACCATCTTGCTCATAATAAGAAATTTTTCCTGGAATCTCCTCAAAGATTGAATAAACGAGCTGATTATAGGTCCAGTTCGGGCTGGGAGAAGAGATCTGGCTGGCTAAGCCAATAGATGAGAATTCTTTTCGTGAGGTTAAAGCATAGAGGCTATGGAAAGAACCAAATTTAACTGGACCAAACCGAAGTGCAAATGGGTTGGAGAAGGGATCAGTCATTTCCTCCTTGAGCCCAGTCCCCAAAGCTAGGCCTTCTCTATCCTGTTATATTGAGTTTAATATTCATTTTTCATTCGTGCTGGTGCTTGAATATTTAAACCTGATATTAGATTGATCTGCCCATTGATCCGTTCTAAAATGAATATTAAAAATCAAATTTCAGAGCGTTTCTTTTTTTTCCTCGCAAAGGAAGGTAATGTTTATGTCTATACTGCATATTAAGGGAAAAGTATAGAAGTTGTTCTCTCTTTTAAGAGTCCAATTATGCCCCTCAAAAAATAATCATTAATGGTTGAAGATATACGAAGGGGTTTAAAATGGAAAATGACAACTAGCGGTTGTGATTTGACCATCTGCTTCGGTTGGTGGTTTAGTGGGACTTAAGTGAGGGAAAGCTACCTCTAGCAATAACATCACAAGCAAATAGATTTTCTATCGAGATAATTCCATCCTTCCTTGTTCTATCTCGATGACAATATTACGATGACGTTACCATTTTCAAATATATCATGTAACTCACAATTTTGTGCTTAAATGGTCCAAATGCCCATTTCTAAAGGCAACTGAGGATTTCATTAGATAATTTATATCTAAGAGAAGAAAGTTACCAAAAAAGTCTTAAAATTATTATGATCGTGTCAATTCAGTCATAAACTTTTTATTTTTTTATCAATTTAATCTTAAATCTTTTATATTTGTACCAATTCAGTCTAAAAGAATGTAGGAGTTTGGATAATTGACATGCCTTCATAATAAAGAGCCGAGCTTCCCTAACTTTCGACTCCACTTTCAAGTATCGCTAGGGAAATATTATTGCCAGTAACAATATCACAATGATGGTCGTGCTTTCTAGTATTCTAAAGAGGCATACTAAGCATATTTAACAGAAAAATTTGAGATGGTACTGGTGTGAGATGATGACTTGAAGCAATTTACCAATGTGAAGTATCTATCATCGGAATAGGTACATTAACTATGTAGCAAAAGGCGCTCGATGACCTAGTAATTTTGCACCATCTTTGTCCAGTGCCATGAGAAATACTTCCTTATTGCAAAAATTCAAGTGCTTAGAAAAACTTTATAAATAGAGTGACAGACTAAAAGAATGCATCCTGAGAAGACCAAATTAGATGATAGGACGGAATTAACAAGTTAGAACTTTGAATAATTCAGAGAGTCTAGAAGCCGCCAGACTTAGAATTTTATAGGCAGCAGACAGAGAAAACACTCAAGTCGTCAAAGGTACCACTATTCTCTGTTAGACTTTTCCAAAATGGTACCACAGGCACATGTGAGTGAACTAACAAGCATGACCCTAAGCTCCGTTGAGACGGATTCATCAAAGTGAAAGGGGGCCACACACCGACAAAAGCATCTTGAATATCTAGTCCCCACTAGACTACCTAGTTATTATCATTTTATATATTTTGACATTGGCTTTTGGGCCTTCACTGACATTGTATCTTCTTTGTATCTCTCGTTTCTTTTCCCCTCTAAATTCGACATCATTAAGAATTCGAAGTCGTGTTTCCGTGTGAATTCGAATGTTAAATGGAAATTAAGGAAATCAAGTGAAATTACACTTGCAATCATGCTTCTATTGGCGAGATATCAACTAGTCTTATCAGATTACTTTGGTTTCTATATGCCTTTTGTCATTCTGTGGAGAAAATATTCAGTGGTTCAAATCATCCGCCTACATTTCGCCTACATGGCGCACGTGAGCTTAAGTGGCTCCACTCAAGGTACACATGTGCCGTTTGATGTGGAATAAAAAAATAGAACCTGAGATCACTTTTATCTCTTTCCCACTTGGAAAAACCTCTTCCCCTTTTCAATTTTCAAGGCGTTTCCCGTTTTACAGAAGAACGACGAAGAGAAACACGTCCTCTCCTTCTTTCTCCAGCATGTCCCACCGCCTCTGCCTCCCTAAAAGCCTCGCCAGTCGCAGCTGCTACTCAAATTTGCCTTTGGCACGTCGCCTCCCCATGGGCCCCGCTGGCTGCAGTTGCTAGGTCCCGAGCCCCTCCGGCTCTGGCTGATTCCGACACAGCCATCAAGCACAAGGTCTACGCTCGTGTTACTTGGGGAACCCTGTGTCCACTGCGGCCGCACATCTGTCAAAAGAAAGATTGTTCTTTTCCCTGTGAGTTCGAATCCTGAAGTTTTTTTTTCAACGTTTTCTGGATTTATTATAGTCATTGAAGTTTTTATAATTCCTTCATGTTTGTGTGGTAATGAAGAAATCTCAATGGAATATTAAAGCGGGAGGTTTCATTGGAGACGTCAAAGCTGAAGGACCAAGAGTTTCTAGGAGAAGCTAGTTGTGTGTGGTCTAGAGGCTTTAGCTTCTGTTAATTCATCTGAATTTAAAAGGTACATGTCCTTTTTTCTTAAGACTTCTGATAGTAAGATCTTAAATAAGCCAATTAATATGAAACAATAACTGAAATCTAGAACATATTTAAGAGGGGTAGAGTTTGACGATGCTCAATTATTTAGGATGTCAGCATGCCATCTAATATTGGCCGGTGCGCATGATTCACTCTTTTCGGTTGACTATCTTTCCTCCGATTAATCATGCATAATGCACCTCTTTTTGAAAAGTTTTGAGTTACGAGGGCTTTAACAAATGCTCTGATTCTTCGCACTTCAAATTTTTAGTATGAGATTCTCTTTATTTTCCGCTTTACATGCGCACTAGATATTCTCTCTCTTGCGTGAGTATTAAACCGGGGCCAACCATTGCCAAAATTGATACATGACGTCCTTTTTTAAGAGTCATTGAATACTTCTTTTTTATCCCCAATGCTAGATATGGCACTTTCTCACCTCATTTATGCACTCAACAAAGGAATGAATCAAAATGTACATACTAAATCCAAATTATTCTACTGCACACTTTCAAGCCTTTTGTTTTTTGGGATTTAGGGGAAGTAATCACACTAAGCACTCATATGATTCAAGCAAAATAAAATTCTTGTGAGGAGTACCAAATTAATTAACATAAGCTTCGCATCAGTCCACATGGTCCGATAAAATAGGCTTGTAATCTATTGCAATATAGCTAGAGTAACTGACAAATGATTTTATTTTATTGTGTGGGAATCAAAGCTTAGAAAAAGAAGCATTAGGCTATTTCCACGCATTCACATGGGAGAAAAAAGTCTTGGTCCTCGGGATCCCACCACACCGCACCATAATTTGTCTTTGTCATATGGTCATCAAAAAACTATTGATCTGGACAAGTTGGTCAGAACCACAGCAATGAGTTCTGTCCTCATCATTTCTGAACATCCTCCATATTGATTTGCGTGGCCTGATGGTCCAATTACCAAAGAGAACTAAGAGAATACCCTTGAAGTCCATCGGAAGGAAGTGCTTATTTAGCTGGGCTTGCTCGGAAGGAGAGCGTTGAAGAAGTTAATTGCCTCGTCAAACAGAAGCAACTACCACAAAAATTTCGTATATACCAAGCACGACTGGTTCGGCCTTTGGGGCTGGACAAAAGATGAAGCTTTGTTTAAGTGCAGGGGGTTGTGCTTGAAGAGAAGAAACGCATCAGTAAGAACACCCTCCCGATCACAAGAAATCACCGAAATGCTCCTCTTTGTTCTGATATACTGGTTTGATAACTCCAAGTTGAGACGTGAAGGTGATCCTCCTAATTGTACTATCTTTCAGGACTCGGACACAGCTTGGTCTACTCAAAGCTTAGTCTCGAACTCGAAACCCATTTTAGTGAATTCATCTCTGCGTTGCTCCTCCAAGTAAGCCCAACCTTCATTCTCTAGTCTATTATAATTGATAGGATAAAAGACATTTTTTTTACTCATTGCAGAACACCTCAACATCCTTTAGAACGTGCACTTTAGAACGTGCACATGACCTTTTTAATGATTATCATCACATATATTGCTTATTTTTCTATGTTCTTTTTATTCAAACACATCGCTAAAAATGACTGGTCCGGTTGGACATGGTGGAATTGCTTGCTGGCCCTCACTCCGGTATAGTTGGAAAACATTACCTTTGACCAGACACCGTAATGGTTGACTTTATAGTCAACCTTTTTTTCTTCCTTGAAAGGTGGGTAGGCGAAAATCTTTAATTAAGGGACCTCAACTTTAGTTCTTGTATCTGCGCATAAAAATTTCTTCACTGGATGAGCCCGCTCTTAATTTATTAAAATTTCATCCTACGATCCCAAAGTAAAGTACAAGTGTACATGTAAGTTATACTAATGGGGACTTGGACATCGTTGCTTTGAACCTGCTTCATCCTTTATACTTTCTTGTCCTCTCGACAGATATAGATACATGTTTATTTGACGATGTTAATACAATTCATATGAACTCTAAATTTTATCTGAAGGGAATCTTTCTTGTTATAAATAAAGGAAATTAAGAAATTTATTTTTCCTTGTGAAATATCTTTTTTATTAAAAACATGGAGAGCAACACAGAGGTGGTTACTCGTTACGGCAACGCCACGCTTACCTCGACGGTGGCGTGGGCACCACTGCCGAACACACCTCCTTCCCCTCTCTCAACTTATAGTCATTGTTTTTTTTCCTTCACTTTGATAAAAATCAGTTTTTTTTTTAGTTCCTATTATTAATTTATCCTTTTTACTTCTTCAAATTGAAGAATGATACCATGTAAACGTGGTTTGTCACGTTAGTTGCCATGTAGGTTCACTTTCGATTAAAAGTACGTGTATTTTGTTTACATTTGAAAAGTGGGGCCACTTTTATCCCTACGACATTTGTTGGTACGTGCTTATTTGATGAAAGGAATCTTTCTCGTCCTAAATAAAGAAAATTTTAAAAAATTATTCTTCCCTGTGAAACTTTTTTATTGATTAAAAACATGTAATACCTGAACTTTTAAAGTCGACTATTCCACATGAATGCACATAAATCCCCAATTTGATGCATATCGGGACATATCAAGTACTTTATGAAAGGTTTTTGTAGGAAGAGAAATCGGAGAATTCGAGTTGATGGTTCCTAAAAGCTCAACAAAATCACAGCGTAGTTTATTGGGATCAGATGCGGAAAAAGCCTTAATTTCATGAAACACTTAGAAAATGTACGCGGCACCAGCATCCGTTAGATCGGAAAAACTTTTCCTCAAGAATGGAGTTTGAGCAATGCAAAGTCAAAATAACACAATGTCTTTTGCTATTGGAACTCGCGAGAGGGCAAATTGGTCTATGGCCAACCTTCAGCGAAAGAGAGATACGGTCTCAAATTGGTCTATTGCTGTTAGACGTTCTCAAATAATTGGTCGTTTGCTGAAATAAGTTTTAATTTAATCAACGTTAAAGTCTTTGGCCAAAATACAAACGATACTTACGTTAGTTTCAGGATGTTAATACTAGAAATTAATTATTAAATGATGTTATTCTTTAAGATCCACGTAACCATCTCCTTTATTGACGAAATTATGGTCAAGGTCTTCTGAGTTATTTCTTTCCACTCAACCAAAAGGCATGATTCTTTATTGACCGGGCTTTGTGAAAGTTGTGGAGCGGTGGGGTCCTGTAAAGTAAGGCGTTTTTCCCCGAAACCTTCCCTTCTAATAAGGACAAGTTCTGAATAGCGAGCAATAATTTACATGACCACGCCATAAGATTCCCCTTTGTTGCTCATAAATGTGTGGAAAGAGATTAATATTTCTTTTTTGATGCAATGATTAGTACAAGACAAAGACATAATCGTAAGGATACATGTAATAATTTCTTCATCTTTATACATAATTTCTCGTACTAGCGTGCACAATGAAATTAATTAATTAATTACTCTGCCTAATCGCCGAGGATTCGAGTTACCTATAAAGGATTCCTAAAGTAGAGTGAATAGTGCTCCTTATGATGATTAGGGATGAGCAGTTCCCGGTTCCTTACAGGTTCCCGCGAACCCTGGAATCTACCTCTACCAGTACGGGTTCCTCATTTTGGAACCCGAAATCTACCCGTTAGAACCAAGAACCTGGAACCTACCCCGTCACGAGTTCCGGTCGGTTCAGGTTCCAACAGTTTTTTTTTTTTTTTTTTTTTTCATTTTTAGTTAAAAAATGGAAATGAATGCAGCAATAATAAACAAACTTGTCATTCATCGAAGAGAATATAACACAAACAGCAAACAGCATTTTAGAAGCAATAATAAACAAATTGAGTGAGCTTGCTATTACGGTAAGGCATATGAGGAAACTCTTTTGGATATATGGATGCATGTAGAAACTTCAAAGTGCTTCTGGTTTTCACTCTCAAGTACTTGGACTATTCTACAATCTTATAGAGACAAGATAAGCAAATTCAAGGCATTATAAAGAGGATTACCCAAAGAACTCTGTAGCACTTGAGTGAGCTTGCTATTACGGTAAGGCACATGAGGACTCTTTGCGAAAGAGCAAAAATGACGTCTCCAAGGGCAGAGAGTGACTTGTTTATATGCTGTGCCTCTTTCGTCTGTCACCGCATTACTTCGAGCGGTTGACTCTTTTGCTTCCCGCAAGATCTACCAAGTGAAGATTACCATGTGATGCGCTTCCAGTCTTCACATCTATCCCACGAACATGTACGGTGGACGATCGTCGCCACAAAATTTCAAATAAAATTATAGCTCGAACCACATAAATGCATTAGGATCTAGAACATCAATTGAAAACGAGAACATCGATCAAGAACCCGTGCGAGCGGCTACTTCTTTCATTCAATGCGGTGGCACCAACGGCTCTATTCTTAAGTCCTATGTCCATTAGTTCCATAACATCCGAGCTTGCTCTCACGGGATGCATGCTAGCATCTGGAACAGCTAGACCACTTGCATGAGGGATTGATGAAATCCCTAGTGTAAGCATGTTAACGAAAACCAAGTACTTCTTCCTATTTAAGTTTGGAACTTCCATAATGAGAACAAAAGAATCTTATTTAATTTAACTTAAAAGTAACTATAATGCTGCAAAAGGATATTTCTTCGAGAGCCGTCACTTTGGAGAGTAGATCTCGCACTTGTTCATTGTAGATCTCAACCATTTGAACCCAGATTTCATACACGATGGCTCTACTTCTGCTCTCGAGACATATTGAAAAGGTCATTAAGAGCTCGATAGTTGACACCCCAGCTCTCCTCGTCGCGCACCAGGACCACTGGGCAATGCCATCGCATAACATTGAGTAAGTTTGTAAGGACAAAACATTTATTGAGGAAATTTCAAATGTAAAGAGGACTTGTACCATCATGTAGGTTTTTCCCGAACCAGTTTGGCCGTAAGCAAATATGCACACATTATATCCATCAAGAACAGAACGAATGAAGGGTTGGATGTCGAATAAACCATATCTCGCCAACAATCGGGCAAGAAGCAAGACATTCTTAATTGGAGGATTTAAAAATCAGAAACCGAGATAAAATCAGCTTAAAAGAAAAAAAAAAAAATCTACAAGACATAGATGACTAATTGTTACACGTAAATACCGGAGACTATTTTAAAAGAACATGACTAACATAGAGAGAGAGAGAGAGAGAGAGAGAGAGAAACCTTGAGAAGCAGCCGGACCATACACCTTGTTGAACTTGAACATGCGATGGCCATCTTTGCCTTGTTTGGAGGGATTAGCGACAACCAACTGTCCATCATCACCAATACGTTCGATGATCGACTGTTTTCCACTCTGTCCAGGAAGTAGGGGCCTAATCCTACAATACACTCTGATATTACCTGTGCAACACACAAGCTACAAAAATCAAAAGCTGCGACCCTCACAAATGCCACGTGTATTGGAAGTGCGAGTAGAAGTTCATGCACCTTTTAGATCTTGAACCTCATTAAATAGCCTCCTATTTTCTGCAAGAACTTGGTGATAGTTCTCTGCTGCGTCAGCTAATGCTTCAACCTGTAATCCTGCAGAAAAAGATTGAGTGGATTTTTGAAATCGTTCCATAAATTAAAAGATTTGCATTGATGGACAGAAAAATTCTAGTAAACCAACCAACACTGTTGAATTCCTCTTAATAGTTTCTTTGGGTGACCAGAAGTTCATGCTTGATAGACTTGAAAGAGACCCTTAGTTCCTGGAAGTTTTAGTCATTTAGAGGCACGTGTGTATCCATAACAGCATAAAATTAATTCCAGATACAGAGAAGATGCAGCTTACATGTAGAGCCCCAAATTGAAAATCCATAAAGCTATGGAAACTATGCTCTTTCTTGTTCCACTTCTGGTTTTTGGATTCCGAACAAGCCTCAAGTTGTTTCACCTTATTTCTTGAGCCTGCCAAGTCCTGCTCGAGTTTTCTTATCCTCCTTAAACGAGCATCGATCATAAGGCCAGTGAACACTCAAAACTACCCAACAGAAGTGAAGAAAAACACTAAACCATAACAAAAGAACCTCCTTTCCTTTGGTACCTCTCTACTGAAGGCACTAGCGCTCACTGCGAAGATGGACAGACCAAAGACACCACGTAGAAACAAACCGATCACGGCGTCGCGGGATCACAGCGGCGGGGGTGAGTAGCGGCGTCGGACAACAGCATCGGGCGGAGAGCGGGGAGCGACGTCGGGTCGTCGTGGGTCGGTGCGGGCTGCGGGCGAGGCGCGGCGGGGCTTGGGATCTACGCGAGAGGGCTTCGGTGTCGGCGCGAGCAAGCAGGGGGTCACTCGGAGACGCGGCGGCCGGCGGAAGTGCAGAGCAGGGATGCGGCGAGGGAATCTCAGGTGGCGTCGAGAGCAAGGGCGGAGAACGGGCGAAGAGACGAGAGAAAGTGTCATACGTGAAACACAGAAACAGTGAGTGAAAGTCAATTTGGGGCTTTTTTTTAGCCCTAACCGGACCGGTTCCGGTTCCGGCTCCGGCTCCGGTTCTCAATGCCGGAACCTCTGGTTCGGTTCTCCGGTTCCCGGTTCTACCTGGGAACCGCGCTCACCCCTAATGATGATGGCCAAGTGGCTGCTTGCCCTTTAGCCACTAGTTCCTTTTTTATTGATTGTATAATCACCGATTTTTCAAATAGCGTGAAGAGCGAAAGATGGAATTTTTTATTATCCCGCTCTTAAAAGCGGTTTGTCCTTAATATACCTAAAAGTATGTTCAAAGAGTTCCCTTCTGATCTGCTTGCTCTTAACCCAGATTGGTTTTAATATATCATCGGCCATTACATGTCTGATCTTTTCTTTCTCTCCATCGTTGGCCCATTGCAAGAACTGAGCATAAAATCCCTTCATCATCTAGTCGTTCCAAGTCGAAGCCGAAGGTATTGGAACATCTTCCTCGATCAGTTTTCCTCTTCGGTGAATTTTCAGTTCCCCGTTGCTTTCTTCCTCGACAGTGTTCACTTGTTTTTGGATTGTGCTGATAATGTCCACTTATGTTCTGTTGTTGTCAGGACCGATGTTGGCCAGAATTCCCCTTCATCCGTCTTGCTGACAAGCCAGCAACCAAGAAATCTCGGCTCCTCTTGCATCCTTTACAGTGAAGTCACTCCCGGTATGTCCGTCATTACGTATCTACTTTTGGTGTCCTATCAGCGCCTGTTTCACTTTCACCCCTGTTCGGTAATCTGGTTCTATTGATTATATCCCAAAAAGCATAGAAGCATAAAAATGGGTGAACTAACTGCAACATGAACTCATTTCAGAGGCACCAATATTGATCTCTCTGAGCTTTTGTATGTCCCTAAAATGGTCATTGTGTGACATCATGCTCAACCATCTTCTTGTTGGTAGCGTAATTTGTAACTTGAAAACAGTATGGTGAACTTGGAAAATTAGCAAGTCTGTGATCACAGATTCTCTCATTGCAAAACGTGGATCCTTTAAAGCATGCGAATATTACCTGTTTCGAACAAACATTTTCAAAATTATCATTACATATATTGCATATTCTTCTTACTTAATTCTATGTACTGAAACCAGTTGGCATAAACGGTAGGACGGGTTGAACTAGCGCATACTTACTCTCTCTCCAGTTCAACCTACGGTACCGTTTTCAAAACATTGCCTATAATCAGAGAACGGAATGGTAGACTATAAGTCCTCCAATTTTTCTTGAAAGGCGGGTATATGATAATCTTTAATTAAGGGCCCTCACCATTGGTTCATAAATTTTTATCCATAAAGGGGAATTGGACATCGTTGCTTTAAACCTGCTTTGTCCTTTTATGAAGCGAGAGGATCCAAAAAAAAGAAGAAACTTTTCAAGGAGAGAGAGAGAGAGAGTCCTATGCAAATTAATGCTGTCCAAACTTTCTCCATTTGATAACAAAAAGATAAATATACATACATATACATATACATATACATATATATATATATATATATATATATATACACACACACACACACATAATACCATAATATATGCAAAGGTCTTTATTTCCCATTCCTGATTGAAGGAAACTTTCTTGCATCATGCCTTTGATCAGTGGCTTACAAATTATGTACAAATGTTAACATGTGATGTCCATGTTGTCCTGACTTAATCCTTGTAATTTATTATGCTTAGGACATTGAATTGAACATGACTACATTATCTTACTAAATAGGGCCCAACTCGGAGCCTCAAGCTCACAACCTGATGTGATAACTAATGATAGAACAAATGTTGAATATTTGGCTTGATTTTTCTATTTAATACTTTTTGTCATCCTTTTCTAGGTCAATGTCTCATCCTCAATATTCTGAATGTAGATCAATAAGTATCTACTTGCTGTCTAAAACTTGTTTAAGCAAAGTAAATGGAATGCTTATCTTCTCCATGAACAAGAGAGTATAGTAAGCATCGTTAAGCTCCTAGGAAACTAATCCGGATCATAGCAAATCATTGATATCCTCAAGTTATCTTAGTAAGTGGCACCTCTGCTACCCTTGTTGTGTCCACACAAAACAAGGGATGCACATGATCACATACGCATTTCTTAGTTTTTCTTTGCGAGAAATAAATTTTCTCAGAACACATTTAAAATCATGGACAAAATGATATTTATCCAAGTATGATTTGTAAAGTTGTCTCTCAATATCGATGCACCCTTGAGAGAAAATTAAAGGGGACAATATGTCTCAACATAAGACAAACTAAAACTTGACCAAAATCTATTAAATATGACAAAAGAAAAATTGCGCCAAGAGCAGCCGAGATCACTTGACAGCTTTAGTACTCGCTCACAAAGTGCAGGAAGTGGGGATTTAACGGAAAACCAATTTATCTGAAGCTAACTGCGGATAAAAATAAAATATTGCAAGAAAACTATAAATTGTATTGAAAAAGTAAATTGCGAGAAAATAGAAGGTGTAGTGAAAAATAGAGATAATAATAGATTGTACATTTTCCTGAATAGCTAAAGAGAGAGCTTTACGACTCTAAATCACTGGTACTTATAAACCTGTAATAATCACCGTCCCCTCCTATACTTGCAAGAACCACCCACACAGCTCCATTCTTCATTCCACCTCTTTTGCAGTTTGCAGCCTCAAAGATGAATGCTACCACGTGCAACTCATCATGGCCTCTTCCTTCATAGCTACACCTAAATGACATGAGACTTTTGGTAGAGAGAATGCTGTTGCCAGCAATGGACACATTTCATTTAATGAAGTCTTCGCTTGGGGTTGCATGGCCAAGATAATAAGTACATCTCTAAAGCCACAAGTTCTTATGTTTTAATAGTAGCCCGCTTTTGTTCCTGTTGACACGTACTCGGTTCGTTTGAGCCGTGTAACATGCTCTTAGAATCTAGTATGTAATTTCCCTTTGCACACTTGCTCGAATCAACATAGTCGTTCTGTCTGAATTCTTTTGTTACTTATCCAACACCAAGTGAACTAGCGTATCTTGCTTGCCAATTACTAAAAAGAAAGAATCTATTTGGTGAACCGGCACCCGTAGGAGCTTCTATTTTCAAGTAGAGAACTTGCTTTATGTGTTAGCGATTATACCTTGCTCCTGTGTGCTAGGACAAGGTGCTCCTAGAAATATTTTTGTGCTTTTATATATTCTTCATGATCGTCTATTTCTTCTGGAGGCTCAGATGATGGATTAACATTATTCCCTCCATTTTGGCTCACGAAAACATATTGACTTAAACGACTCGTATTATAAATTGATTGATAGGGCTATTTCTAACCTCTTGTTCATTGGAGACACATCTTTCATTTTCAACTAACGAAAATAACATTCGACGTATGGAAACAACTGAAGAACTAATATACCCATCTCTACCCTTCTGTTTTTGTTAAATAACTAATTAAAATAATTTTTATGTTTCATACCAAAAAAACAAAAATCTATGTTCGGAAATAAATAAGTTGTTAATTAAATCAGCTCTACGATCATGGAAAAATGATTTTATACAAAAAGAAAATATGTCTCAAGTCACCGAATAAAACTCAATATCAAGGATGTCTCGGTCCATGACTTCTTACTTTTTTTTATCATGTTTTGTCCCCCACTACCGCCACTGCTTCTCCTTTTTCAATACTTTATCATTCTGAATCTCCCTTTGTATTTCAAAAAGAAATAATCATTGGAAAAATAACTAAATTCACAAATTCTCCGTATTAGTAATCTCCACAAACTTGGGAACTCTTTTTCAAATGACAGTAGTTCCATTAAATTTCAATTGTAAAATAGCATAGTACCGATTAAGATTGGCATTACCTGAATATATGATTTTGAAAAATCCCATAACAATTATACTAGCTTAAATTTATCTTATTTACAATATACTAAAAGTTTTCTCAATTTCTTGAGAATGACTTGGTACTTAATTATAGTAATTTGTTGGTCACTTTTTTTGTACTATTCACTTAATAAGATTTCTTATTCTACCTTCGCTTTATATTTTTATATTTAGTCAAATTTTTCTCTAATGATTTATAGTCCATATTTCTCCACATTGTGAACTATTGCTGGCAATTCAAATACATTAGAGTAACTAAATATAATATGTTAGAAAATCACAAATGGGAGGAGTAGCGAGGCGGGATAGGGCTAACACACTTGAACTCTCTCTCATTAACACTTTGAGAGCGTGGAATTGTGAAGTAAAATTTGTTGGAGCCCCCGAAGACTTATCCCCATTGTCAAGAAACAAAAAATAAAGAAAACAATGACAAAAGAAGAAAAAATGAGAAATATTTAGCCTTTTATCGCTCGTCGTAGACCAGTAACGTGTTGCGTATCCACGTAAGATCATCTGCACATTCCTCAGTCTCTCTGTCTCTCTCTATCTATCTGGTTTTGTTCCACTGTTCTCGTTGTTTTATCACTTTGCTCTTTCTTTCTTTTCATACGTCGAGTGATTAGTTCTGTTCTCTGTTCAGTTCCTTTCGCCCCCATTTGTTTAAGCAAAAGAAGGAGACATAACAAGAGGAAAAAAAGGGTTTGGAAAGAAATTTATAGGAAAAAAGGAAGACATGGTCGAGGATTTTGTAATCGGCATTGCATCAAAACTTGGTGAGTATCTGATTGCTCCCATTGGCCGCCAATTTGGGTACGTGCTGTTCTACAAGAGTTTCGTCAAAGATCTCAAAAATGAAGTTAAGGAGTTGGAGACTGCAAGGCAAAGGGTACAGCACGTTGTTGATGAAGCCGGTTGTAACAGAAAACCTATTCAAACTGATGTTGAGGATTGGCTGGAGAGTGTGAAAAAGGAGACTAAGGAAGCAGAAAACCTGTTAGAACATGGCGAAAGTGTAAAAAGTGCTTGCTTCTGTGGGTGGCTTCCCAACCCCGTGGTGCGCCATCCAATTGGCAGGAAGGTGAAGAAGATAACTAAAGTCATTCATGGACTCCATGAGAAAAGCAGAAATGGTAACTTCCAGAAGGTCTACTATGAGAATACTCCGATAGGATTTGCCAATGCCACCACTTCCACTGCAAGACCTGTTGAAAAGAAAGAAGATGGCCTGAAGTCGAGGGCTTTAATCATAGAGGATGTAATGAAGGCTATAGCTGATGACAGGGTGCGTGTGATTGGGGTGTATGGATCAGGAGGGGTTGGCAAGTCCAAACTTTTGGAGGATGTCGAAAGGCGAGTGAAAGAAGAGAATCTATTTGATGTGGTTGCCATGGCAAATGTATCATGCAATCCCAATCTAAAAAGAATCCAAAAAGAAATCACCGACGTATTGGGCCTGCACCTGATGAATGAGAAAACTGTTCGTGGGAGAGCATATCGTTTGCGTGAGGCATTAGGGAGTGATTCTAAGAAAAATGTTCTCATCATTTTGGATGATCTATGGGAGAAGCTAGAGTTGAAGGAAATTGGAATCCCTTGTGGAGATGATAATAAAGTAAGAGGCTGCAAGTTATTGTTAACATCTAGAAATCGAGATGTTTTGCGTATTGCCATGGGCTCTGATCAAGAATTCCGACTCGATGAGTTAAAGCATGAAGAAGCCCGAAGACTCTTTGAAAGGACATTGGGGGACAGAGTTAACGATCCTGAGTTTGAAACCTGGGTAGATGGAGTAGTCAAGAATTGCGGAGGCTTGCCACTTTTGATTGTTCCGTTGGCAAAAGGGTTGAAGCACAAAGATTTGGCTGCATGGAGGAATGCTTCGACTAACAGAGACCTGTCGGATGTAAAATCACTTGTGGAACTAAGTTACAATGACTTGAAAGATGAGAGGATCAGATCATTGTTCCTAGTTTGTGCTCTAACCTCGGGGAGAATTTCCACGAGGGATTCCCTTGTCTACAGCATGGGTTTGGGTTTGTTTAAAAAATTCAGCAACACCATCCAAAAAGCTAGAGATAGGTTGATTGTGGATCTACATGCCCTGCAGGACTCTTCGTTGTTACTAGAAAGTGATGATATGCAACGGTTCAAAATGCATGACATATTTGTTGACGTGGCCAGCTCTATGCATGATGAATTTATGGACATGAAATGGAATGCCTTGGTCGGGAGGAAGGATTACGGGTTTAAAGAATGGTCCGAGGATGAGCTCAGAAAATGCACCACGATATCCTTCCTTTATGTTGGCATTGATGAGCTCCCTGAAAAATTGGACTGCCCAAACTTGAGGATGCTTCTGTTATTCGAAGACAACCCGTCTCTCAAAATTCACGATTTATTTTTTGAATCTATGAAGAAGCTCCAAGTCTTGGACTTGACTGGCTTATCTTTAACCTCTCTACCTTCGTCGATTGAGTTCCTTGAAAACCTCAAGTCGCTATCCCTTGATTTCTGCCATTTGGATGATGTGACTGTTCTTGGAAAGCTGAAAGGATTACAGTTCCTAAGTTTCCTAGACTCTACAATTGCTCGGTTGCCCCCAGAAATAGGTGGACTAACAGAATTGAGATTTTTGGACTTGAGAGGGTGCGCCAGGCTTAAAGTTATCGAACGTGGCGTGCTTGGAAGCTTGGTTAATTTAGAAGAACTATACATCGAAGACAGTTTTGATCAGTGGGAGGCCGAGGATGAAGCATCGCAAAGCAACGCCAGCCTGGCTGAGTTGAAGAGTATGAAAAAGTTGAGCACTTTATACATCGCCATTCCTCATTCTGCTAATCTCTCAAGAGACCTGCCATTTGGGAAATTGAACAAGTGTAAAATCCAAATTGGGGATGTTTGGGATTGGTCAGGTGAATACAAAGAATCCAAAACTTTAAAGCTCAAGCTGGATTCAGGCAATCTTCTTGAAAAGTGGGTGCAGAGATGTTTGAGGATAACACAAGATCTCCACTTGGATGGATTGCAAGGTGGCAATGATACAATTCACGATTTGTGCGTCGAAGGTTTCCAAGAATTGAAGTATCTTCACGTTCAAAATAGCCCATCAGTTCAATACATTGTTCACTCAACAGAGAATGTCCAGTGCACTGCATTTACGAAATTGGAATCGTTGTTTCTCGAGAATTTGAATAAACTGGAAAAGATTTGTCGAGGCTGTCTCGCCTCAGAATCCTTAAGCAAATTAAAGATTGTGAAATTGGACAATTGTGGTGAAATCAAACATTTGTTTACATTTCCCATGACGAGGATATTCTTGCAACTCGAAGAGATTGAAATAAGCAGATGCCACTTAATGCAGCTAATTGTTGCGGATGCCGAGGCAGATGAAGACTAAATTGAAATAAATGATGATCCCACAGTGAATTCAAGCAATTTGCGTAGGCTGACATTACGCAACTTGCCAAAGATGGCGAACTTCCATGAAACTGTGGATCATTCAGTCGTATTTTTGATGCGCACCAGGTAAATTTCATGCTTTATAGAAGGGTCATATTTCTACATGGGGACCATCCTAATTGGGGGAAACCTTCTTCGATTAGATTTGTGATCATAAACATGGACATTACCTTCAATTAAATCTGTCGGTCACAGAAATATACTTGGTTAAAGCATGGGTTAACTCATTACTCAATTAGTGATACCCTCGTTAATGAAATCTGGGGGAAGACAAATAAAATAACACGAATGAAGTTGGCGACTTCTATAGCCTTTTTCAATTTCCTCACCTTTCAAAGGCATTTTTTTTTTTTTGGGGGTCAAATTCAAAGGTTAGACTCGTCAAAATATTTACTTTGGAGGTATAATTTATAGAAGTTTTGTGTAACTTTACAAAGTAATATGCATTCATCAACCAAACCACAAAAAAAAAAAAAAAAAAAAAAAGTAGTAACATTTGGATCTTTTACTATTTTGTGTTAACAAGTATTGATTTTATTCAAATGTGATTATATAGATATTTCATTTATAAACGCATTGAAGCATTGACTTTAGAATTCCCTCAATTCACTTTTGATATGTGCGTCTAAATTATGAGTACTAATGTGATAAATAATTTGTCTTTGACATTCTACTTTCTAGGACAATTAAGACCAATAAAAATTTAATTTTTCAAATTGGAATTGCTATGTGATATATGATCACATGAAAAATAATTATATATTAGTTAATTACATCGTGCTTTACTTGTGTTAATGTTATCAACATAGTTAAATAAGCACCATACTATATATAGATGTTTTAAGTAGTCTAAACATTTATCATTTCTTAATGGCAAAATTATATATGTGAACACATACATTCATGGATATATTCTTTTTCTTGGCTAGATGACTAAGCTTTCCACATAGATAAACTTTCTTAGAATGAGAAAGAGTATCTTAGGTCCTTATATAGGTAAATTAGGGTGCTCATGGTAAAATTTCTTTGGTAGGGGAAGAGTTTTTTCGTAAATAGTTCTTTTCTATTTCTATTCGGGGAACAATTTCTAAGTAAAAGAACTCGTTTTGTGACCACACAAAATTTCTACTCTTGGAATAGAAAAAGAATAGAAATGCATTTGATAACGCAACAATTTCTCTTTTGTATTTATTCGTTTTTTATTCTTGCCCACGGATCGCCGCCGCAGCCGCTGCACGTCCGCCGGCCGCCGCTGCCACCGCTGAACGCCGCCGCCAGCCCATCGGCTGCCAACGACCGCCGGCCGCCGGAGGCGGACCGGCGGCCGATGGGTTGGGCGGCGGCGTTCGGCGGCGGCGGCGGCAGCGGACGTGCGGCGGCAGCAGCCGGCGACCGGCGGCGGCGGCGGCTGGCGACCAGCGGCAACGGCGGCGACGGTAGCGGTCGGCGGTGGCTTCGGGCGGTTGGAAGTGGCGCGGCAAGAGAGAAATAAAACAAAAATAAAAAGAAAATTTGCTTATTTCTAGAAATTGTTCTCGGGACAAGAAGCAATTTTTTTGTTTCTCGTTTCTATTCCGGGCTAACTTTTCTATTCCGAGGAATAGAAAAACAACTTGGCGTTATCAAACGGGTTTTGTTCTTTTTTGTTCCAGGGAACAAAAGAACAGAAATTCTTAGAAATAGAAATGTTCTCATGCAGCCCCTTAAACTCCTTGATGAAATTGACTACGATGCCCACATGGGTGCTGTTGTGACTAATCCATTAGTTCATGGATCTTATAGTGAGGAACCCCTTTCTTTTTTCTTTTTTGTTTTTTTGTTTTTTGACCTTGTTTACTTTCAATCTTTTGATGAGAGATTTTTTCTTCAAATACTTTGAGAAAAAAATTCCAGACTCAAATTGCACATGCAAATCAATTGAAAATATAGTTTTGAGTTATTTGTCAATTCAATTTAAAGCTATTGATTAGAAATTATATACAACATGAATTGTAAAATTTAGGCAGAAAGCACAAAATGTGAGGGTGAATTCAATAACACTAGTAATTCAGGGATTCTAAAGTCTCTCTTATTATTATATATATGTCATGAAGTCCGAATACATATAAGTTAAATGACAAGTAAATGTAAAGTTTTTAAATTATAAGGAGAGAATAAGTTAGAAATAAAAAAATCACTCTTCTGCTTTTTCTTCCATTATCTTTAAATCTATTATATGACGTACACACACAACACTCGTTCATAATTTCTAGTTGCACGCATTGTAATGAGATTATGTGGGGTTATTCACCCCTCCCAACTAAAAAAAGAACGATGCATATGCCTTCGTAACGTTATTCTCCTGCCTTCTTAAGGTTTCATTGCCATGGTTGGAGTCCTTGACACTGTCTGAACTACCCAAATTGAAAGAGATATGGAACTCTCAATTTCTATCAGATGTGAGCAATCTAAAATTTCTAAAAGTAGAGGATTGCATGTTTCTCTTGAGCATCATCCCCTCAAGTTTGCTAATAAAGTTACAGAATTTGGAAGCCATAACCATTGAGAGATGTCAGCTAATATGAGAAGTATTTGACCTTGAAGGATTGACAATCAATGGGGATGTTGAGATTCTATCACGATTGACCAAATTAATCTTGAGTGACTTACCTAGTTTGGGACACATATGGAACAAGAATCCAAGGAGAGCGTTGTGTTTTCGAAACTTAAGAGCACTGAAAGTGCAAAACTGTGAGAACCTAAGGTTTCTTTTTTCTTCTTCCATGGCTAAAGCACTCGTGCAAATGAAAGAAATAGAAGTAGTGAGCTGTAAACTCATTGAGGAAATTATGGAGCAAGAAGAAGAATTAGAGAAAGCTACAACCACGGACACTTTAGTGTTCCCTCTGTTAACCTCCCTGTCTCTTGAGGAATTACCAAGTCTCAGGATATTCTCTAATGGAAAGTACTATATTCACTGTCCATCCTTAACAAGACTGAGAATATTTGGATGCCCCAAAATGATGACTTTTTCTTCATCAGAAGGAAAGCAACAGTCAATGACAACTGATACAAGTTTACAACAAGCATTTGGTTGTATCAACTCTGGCTTGTCCTTGCCTGTCTTCTTCAATCAAAATGTGAGTAGACATCTCTGGAACTTTCTATTTTTTGATTATAGTAAAAATTATTCTCGGTATACCAATGGAAAACTCTGCCAGTCAGCATGTACTATACAGCCTCTTGCTCCTCCATGCATATGTTGTTTTTTCATGCAATTGGATAGTCTTGAATAATCAACTTGATGAGAATATACTAACATATTAGAGCATCCGAATCAGGACTTTTAGGAGTTCAAAGTCAAGGAACTAACATATCGTCCTGTAATGCAGGTTCATTTTCCAAGCTTGGAAGAGTTGACGCTCCTGTCATTGTGCGGGTTGAGGAGAATATGGCACAATGAAATCCGTGAAGAATCATTCTGCAAACTAGCATCCATCTCGGTTAGAGATTGTGAAAATCTGTCTCATATTTTTCCATCAACTTTAATAGTGAGGCTCCGGAGCCTGAAAATGATTGAGGTGGTCGAGTGTACTTCTTTGGAAGCATTAATGGAACATGTTTCTGTCAATACTAAGGAAAGGCCAAAATGTCTGACCTTCTTAGGCCTAAAAGAAGTGAAGTTGTGGCACCTGCCAAGGTTGAATGCGATTGTGACAAGCAGCACCAAAGCAACGTTCAGTCTTCCTAGTCTGACTGATGTTAGCTTGCGCTGTTGCGACGATTTGAGATATCTCTTCACAAAGGATACAGCGAGAACTCTAGATAAACTTGAGAAGCTAGATGTTTCTCGTTGCATTAACATGCAGCAAATAATAGCAGTGGAAGAAGGTGAAGAG
Organism: Eucalyptus tenuipes; assembly: GCA_014182365.1. Lineage (NCBI taxonomy): Eukaryota > Viridiplantae > Streptophyta > Magnoliopsida > Myrtales > Myrtaceae > Eucalyptus > Eucalyptus tenuipes. Next base: position 19,363,350 of record CM024538.1, on the reverse strand, counting down.
CAAAAGTTGAAGGCAGTGAAGTTCTCTCATTTATGTACATTGAAGCTTTGTTCCCTTAAGAGCTTGATTAGTTTCAGCTCAGGAAGTGGTGCATATGAGTTTCCCTCCCTACGAAATCTCTCAATTGTGGAATGCGCTGAACTCAAGGCATTTATACTGAGGCCGTCGGTAGCAAGTAAGGAGATGAAGGAGCGAACTGTTGGTTTTGACAAAGGTCCATATTGTTTATTTGACAAGAAGGTTTTCCTCTCTCTTTCCTTTCTCTCAGCAGTATCGCTACTCATGTGATTTTGTTTCTTCTTTATGATGCTCTGGATTCGTAAGCAACTTTACTTCTATATCATTCATTGTGACTTTAGCCAGATGATGTTTCTGTAGGTCATACTTCCCAATTTAGAAGAGCTACGCCTAACAGGAATTGAATCGAGAGAATTATGGGAGAGTGAGTCCATTTGCTTTCAGAACCTAACTTCTATAAGAGTTGAGGACTGCCCGTGTCTGAGAAACCTTTTTCTAATGTCTATAGCCAAAAATCTGGGACATCTCCAATATCTCGGTCTAGGTGGTTGTGGAGAGATGGAGTACATTGTTGGTAGAGAAGAGGAGAAACCTGAAAAAGCAGCCGACAAAATTGTAATTCCTCAACTTGTCACTCTATATATTCACAGCATGCCAAAACTCAGAGGTTTCTGCCATGAGAAGCATATTTCAGAGTGGCCCTCGCTGAAACAGTTAAGTATTGAAGATTGTAAAGCTGTGAAGGTGATATTAGGAGATACGAGCTATAGAAAACTGGGGGGCAACATTCCAACAGGGCAATCGCTTTTGCCAGTCGAAAAGGTTTGCACTCGTTTTCTTTAATGACATATCTAGAATTCTTGTCCCTGATGGTTTGAGCTAGACAATGTGGGGTGATTTATGCTCAGTCATTGTATTCTTTTAGAAATTATAGAATTTATCTAATGAGAAACTTCTCTGATATAAACATATTAACACATATCTAATCCTAGTTTCGAAAAATTATATATTTTCATTGATTTTAATATTTAGACTAATGGAATGCTTCATAACACCGTAACTGAAATACAAATATTGCTGAGAGGCCAAGCTCCTTAACTAATTTAGAATCTCTACTATGCTAAAGAGGGTGGCTCAAAATTAAATCTTATTTAATGTAAGATCGAGGGATAATGACATGATGAGTCCCAAAACTTGTCCAGTACTTCATTTAAGTCTATTTTTTTTTTTTTAATAATCATTCAAGTTGTAATATTCACACTCCTTACGCATTTGGAGACTTGTTAAGTCCATCTGTTTTTTGTAGATTCAAAATATGCAATTTTTATCATATTTTCTGTCCTACATGGATTCCTTCTGTCATTATCCCTAACATGAATTACAAAGATTATGACTTAAACTGCATGTAATTAACTTAATATTTTTCTTTTTGGGTTCAAATTAGTGAAGAGGAGCTTTGGTGTTCAGCAACTCTGTATTCGTGGCTCCACAAGAACCAATAATTGCTATGCATGGCAAGAGAATTTGCTGCTACATATATTATATGCAAATATCTTAATTGCAGTGACATGAAATCTATAATTCAATAACGGTGCCATTTAACTACTATACGACACATGTTAGCAATTAAAGGTATAGAATGAAAGTGCATAGCAGGGTAGGTTCAGAATCATAAAAGTTGATGGGAAAAAAAGATGCTGGCTACATTTTCTAAATGGTTCAAAAAAATGGCAGAGTATATTCGCTATTGTGGATGGTGTGTGTTGGAATGAGTGAAATCTAAGTTAGCCTAGATTGGAGGTTTATGGGAAATATATGATGCCTAACTAAGGAGGGTATGGGTTACGCTACTGCTCAAAACATAATGCGTGATACGCATTAGAAAGAATTATGCTTCTACTTTAGGAAAAAAAAAAATGTGACAAATGGATTTCAAGAGGTGGCGTCTGTTTAAAAGAATTATCTTGTTTTCTTTTCTTTCTATTCTATCAATAACATTTATCCTGTGATTTCTTTATTCTTGAAAATGAAGTTCTCTCTTAATGGAAGAGGCTAGAGGGTCAACTCTAATGAATTATGATGGAAAATAACAGATTGCGTTTCCTAGCATGGAGTCAATGTGCATCTCGCACATGAATAACGTGGAGAAGATATGGACAGATGAGTTTGCTTCAAACGCCTTCAGCAAACTCAAGACACTAATAGTAGAGTATTGTGAGAAACTTTCATCCATATTTTCATCTGACACTATCCTTACAAGATTCCGAAATCTAGAGGAGTTAACTGTGACCGATTGTGGTTCTTTAGAAGTGGTATTTCACATCCAAGAGTTAAATATGAGTGGAGCTCATTCCCCAAGTACTTCTCAATTGAGAGAACTATATTTGGAGCGACTTCCGAAACTAAAGCACGTGTGGAGTGGACTTCCAAGCTCAGTGGCAAAAAGTATAACCAAGCTTGAAAGACTTGTAGTACAATCTTGTGGGGTGGAGGAAATTATAGCAGGTGAAGACGAAGGAGTAAGGATGAGTGCAAGTGATTTCTTCTTTCCGCAATTGACCACCCTGACATTAGATGAGTTGCCGGAACTCAGGAGCTTCTACAAGAATAGTTATACTCCAACATGGCCACACTTGAAGGAATTGCTAGTGAGACATTGCAGCAAAATGAAGTCATTCTCATTCGCTTCTGAAATCCAAAGCTGCCAAGGTAGTACTACCAATGAGAACCAACCTGCACTCTCTCTAGAAAAGGTAAAATACTTAATTCTAGCTCTAGCTCTCTACCTCTGTCATTCATTGGTTTACCAGCATATCTCTTGGGTGCTTGTTATTTTCTTTTGGAAATTGAAATTGTCAACCATTTCTTGCTTACGAGTGCTCACCTACCCTCACTTCTGAATTGGTTAAAAACTTGAAGAACGATTCAAGTTAATTATTTCCAGCTCATACTCTTTGGTATAAATTCTAGGGATCCTAGTCATTACTCTAGAAGAATAGATATTTTATTGGATTAACCTGCATAGAGAGTCATGCTTCTAATAATCCGCTCGTATGTTATCTAGTCCATTATGTTGCCGGCACGTCTAACAGCTAGTATTTACCTATTTAGTTAAGTTGACCTTCCTGGTATGCCAAAATCTAAAAATTTATGTTTGTTCGGCAAATTGCTGATGTTCTGTAGCTCTATATATTGAACAGAATTTTATGCTGGTACATCATGAAGATGGTTGGTAACTGTCGAATACCATGGGTAACTTGCTTATCCAGTCACGTTTTAGTAATTTATTGATAGGTTTTGACAACTACTGACATTTATCTATGGTTCAAAATTACCTGCAATTACTTTTGTGGCTTATGAACGCCTTGAAAGTTACTAACTTCTATTTAAAATTACCAACATCAATTTATTAATGTACCAATCAAATTAAAATATCTACCAATTATAATCACTCACCAATTTTTTACAAGCTACCTACATTTATTATGTGATTACCAACAATTTTGAAGTATTAATATTTATTTGAAATTACCAACCATAATTTAACTAAGATACTAGCATTCGTCCCATTGACATACTAACTAACTTTGACCACTTACGATTTTTTATCTCGTTAGGTTTTGAGAAGCACAAAAAAAATTTTACACTTCCAAAATTACTACCTTAATAATTCACTAACATTTATTCTTGTGACTTGCCAACGTCTTTAATGATCCACTCGTTTCGCAGAAAATGTAATGCTTTTGAAAAATGTTTTTCAAGAAATTATTTTCTGGTGTTTAACTAAAACCTAAAAATGAACTGAAAAATATTTTCCGCTATTTGGTATGGAAAATTGGATTTGATTTTCATTCGTGCTCTTTGTTTAATAATTTTTTATTTTTTTTTTTTTTTTTGGTTAATACCACGAAAAATCATAAACTGGTACATATGTGACAAATTTACCCCAAACTAATTTTTTGACCATTAAAAATCCTAAATGGATACAGCTGTGATAAATTTATTCCAAATTAATTTTTTGATCGTCAAAAATCTTATGACAAATTTATCCTCTGTTAGTTTCTGTAAAATTATTTTAATACCACGAAAACTACAAATTAATAAACTTGTGATGAACAAAGGAAAAAAAAAAACCTCAAATTAGTACACTAGTTAACTGTCACATGTCACCCAACTTAGCAATTTAGCAATTTGATAATAAAATTTAGCAAAAACTAACAAAGGGTAAATTTGTTACAAGTCTACCAATTTGGGTTTTTGATGATCAAAAGATTAGTTTGAGGTAAATTTATCACATGTGTACTGATTTGAGATTTTTCATGGTATCCCTTTTTTATTTTCTTTTTAAAAAATTTGAATTTTAATTATTTTTTCCCTTTTTTATTTTTATTTTTTTCTCTTTTCCCTTCTTCTTCAGCTAGTCGTCGGCCACAACGATGGCCAACGGTCAGCCATAAGTGGGCTCAAACCTCGCCAAATCGGTGAGCTTTGAGCTCACAAGAGGTCGGCAAGGCTCAAGCCTCGATGGCTTTGGGCAAGATTGTCCCTCATTTGGAGTGTTGTCATGGCCGACGATTAGCTATAGGCTAATGACGGCCATCGGTCGGCCATAGGTGGGCTCAAACCTCGCCAAATCGGAGAGCTTTGAGCTCGCAAGAGGTTGGCAAGGCTCAAGCCTCAATGGCTTTGGGCATGATTGTCCCTCGTTTGGGTTGTTGTCATGGCCGACGATCGGCTGAAGGAGAAGGAAGAAGAAAAGAAAGAAAAGAAAATTATATAAAGAGAAAAATAATTAAAGATTCGATTTTTGTTTTTAAAAGAGAATAGAAAAAAATAATTAAAATGAGTGCACTAAGGAGAGCGTACTTGGTCTAGTGAAAAAAAAAGGACAGAGAATGATAGAGAAAATTATTTTCCTCATTTTTTAATGTGTTTTTTTCCATTTGCTCATTTTTTAATGTGTTTTTTTTCCATTGATAGAAATGTTTTTCTTGACTCATTTATTTTCTGTAAATTGAACATCAGAAAAATCTGAAAATATTCTCCTAAAAATTGTTTTTTGTGAGACGGATGCGGCCTAAAATTGCTATTTTTTATTCAAAATTACCAACCTTAATTTGGGTGGTGTACCGACATTCATCGCGTGATGATGCAGATTGAATTCAATCACTTACCAATTTTTTATCCTGTTCGTTTATGAGAAGTACCAGCATTTCTTATATTTTCAAGGTTACTAACTGCTTTTATTATCTGCCAATATCTAATATTGTAACTTACAACACCTTCAAAGTTACTAATTCTTATTTGAAATTACCAACTTTAATTTGACCGACATACCAACATACATCACATTAACAACCCCACTTCTATAACTTATTGACTTTTTATCTTGTTGGTTTTTGAAAAAGTATAACATTTTTTACGCTTCCAAACATATTTTGATTGAATGGGGCACACCATTAGCAACAACATCCCATCAACAATGGTTATCATGCTTGATCTTCTGGCTCCAGGAAGGTTAAACATTAAACAGGCAAAAAGCGTACCGTATGGACTTTTGATGGCCTTATTAAACTAGTTCTCATAGGTCTTTCCACACTTGAAGCGATTGACATTAACGAGGGAGGATGTTGCGATGATGCAGCATGACATCTTTGGCGACCTCAAAGAGCTAACTTTGGCATACTAGCGTGATGAAAATGTTGGTTTCCCCTCTAACTTCTTTCTCCAAAGATTTCCCAATTTAGAATATCTTACTGTGGAACATAGTTCCTTCGAGGAGATATTTTCAAAAGATGCATTTGCACATGAGGGAGTGACTCCACGTGGAGGAATAACTGAGAGGGAAAAACCTCTCAAGGCATTTGGAAATTTGAAGAGACTTTGGTTGCATGACCTATGGAACTTGAGGCGCATATGGAAAGATGGCTCCTTGATGGCTGAAATTCTTAAACAAATTGAAGATCTGTGGATTTGGCAATGCCTTGGCTTATCAATCCTATTTCCATCTCTAACTTCATTCCAGAGTTTGACGTATTTACAAGTGCAGAATTGCGAGGGATTGGTTCATATGGGGACTTGCTCAGCAATGACAAGTTTGGTGCACCTTACTCGATTAATACTAAGAGAATGTGGTGCATTGGAAGACGTGATAACAGATGATGGAAACGAAGTGGAGGAGATCTCTTTCCCCAAGCTGCAACGGCTGACACTTGATGGTTTACCAAGCCTTAAGAGTTTCTCTCCGACGAATTGCGCTTTTAGGTTCCCATCATTGGTGTGTATTATTGTGACACAGTGCCCCAAGATGATTATATTATGCAAGGGTGCCTTGAGGACACCAAAACTACATAAAGTACTCCTCTCCTATCAATATGACGAAGGGCATTGGGAAGATGACCTTAATACCACCATCCGAACTGTGACGGCAAGAGAGGATCCATACAAAATTCAGTAAATCAGGTAAATGCTTTCTTTTGATGACATATGTTATTGTAGAAATCATTCTGGGGTAGAGCCTTACTCTAATCAAATCCCAAGTCTCGCATATAGTACCACAATTAAAAAAATATCCTTAGCAAGTCCTTCAAAGACCCGAATCTTCTTATTCTTTTTAGTTTCTGCATTCCTAACATGTTTAGTACACCATATGCCTGCTCCATTTCACTACTATTTAAAACTTAGTGACTTTCCTATTCCGTCGACATATGTAATGTAGTACGCATTTACAGAGGTCAAGCATTGGTCGCAATTCTCTATTTAGTGATCAGTCTCCAAAAAGTTGTCCAACCGCAACTATGTGCCACTCAGTATCATGAGCCAAATCCTTTATATGTTACCCTTGATTCTCTCAAAATATTGAATTCTGATATTGTTTTGCAGTTGCTGGAAACCAATAATATGATAAATTGGCTCGTCCCGTATATAAGAAGTTGAATTCAAGATCTTCAACTTCTCTTGATCTTCATCTTGCGCAGCCACGAAATTCTCAAGGATTGCTTGGACCTTTTCTTTTGATATCGTCTCTTACCTTTTACTCTGATTTAATTGACAGCTTATCTAGTGGGGAATCTGCTTAATTATCCTGGGGATATTTCATTGGATTTACAATGTAATGCTCCCAGCACACATCGCTATGGACTGCCATTTTCTTGGCGATTTGACATGTAGCAATAAATTTCTTCACCCACTCAACTATAGCGAGAATGATGGGAAAATTACCAAAAAAAAAAATTTAACTTATTATAATTATGGCAATTTAGTCAAACCTTTTTTATTTTTGGCAATTTGGTCCTAATTTAACGCTAGATTGATTTAACATCCTTTCAATACCTTTGTTCTTTGTTACAAAAAATGGTTTGCGTGTAGTCTTTATCCATTTTTTTACCATATGCCACTAACATATGAGGCATGCGAATGCCCAATCAATAAAGTAACATCCAATAATTAAAGTAATAAATAAATTCCAAAAAAATTAAAGAACCCAATGAGCTAGGCAAAGCAAAGCATATCACCACCTATCATCACATTTTTAAGGCCTATGAGCCCTCGCCTAGAGCTAAGGAGGGTTGTTGGCCGTCGACCCTAGTCAACCCTTTGCCCAATAAAAGGTAAAGAGAAGGAAAAGAAAATACAAAAGAAAAATAAAATTTAAAATTTAAAATTATTAAAAAATATTAACATCGGCGTCGATTATGTCATATAGGACGATTGGCGTCATGTCAACGATTTTCGTCAAAATATGCCGAATAAATTGAATTGACACAAATATAAATGTTTAAAATTGAATTGACACAATTACAATACTGAGTTGATAATTTTTCTCTAGAATGACTACTCCAACTTTGCTTATAAGTCACTAAACTTCTAGGAGCGCGTGTTGACAGCTAAAATTTCGCTTGTTCATATAGGGTTTAATTATATAGAAAATTAGGGATTAATTTTTAACCCTCAACAAGAATAATTTTTCTAGTATTGAAAATTGTAATTTAAAAAAATATATATATTATTATTAATTATATTAAATTATTGAGAGAGAGAGAGAGAGAGAGAGAGAGAAGAAGAGCGAGACCGGGCCGGGGAGAAAGTCGGTCCGGCCTTTATTTCTCTCTGCCTGGGGGCCCAACCCACTTTCTTTTGTTTCCCCAGCTCAGCCCTTACGTCTTCCTCCTTCCCCCTCTCCACGCGTGCAACAAAAAAGCAACATAGGACAGCAGGAGGAAGGACGACGGAGAACGGATGCGGAACAGGCGTCGACCGGGAGTGGGTGGTCGGGGGCAAGGCCAGCAGCTGTAGCTGGCAAAGCAGGAGGCCATGCGCGCTTGCCTGAGGGGCTAAAGGGAGAGGAGGAGAGCGCGAGTGGGGAGGGGGCTGAGAGAGAAATCGAGAGGAAGGGAGGGGGGGAGAGAGAGAGAGAGGAAAGCCGAGAGTGAACGAGAGGAGAGAGAGCCGAAATCCGCCTCGGCTGAACGTTGCTCGGTCGTCCTCGACGCAAACCTCCTCCCTAGCCGGTACCACCAAGCTCGCGGCCCCCCTTCTCCACGGTTTCAAGTTTTGCGGTGAATTTCCCGTTTATGTTTTTGTTCAATCGGGATGATTAATTCCCCAAGGATACTGGCTGGGAAGGCTTGCCAGGCGACACGGACAACGTCCGATTTGTCGAGCTCGCCCCCTTTCGCCGTCGCCGAGCCGGGGAGGGACTCCCCAACGACCGCCCCTGTTTCTTTTCCCGTTACCGAGCGCCCTGTTTTAGGCACGTCGGGCCGGACTTCGCGGCCATCTGGCTCACGGGAACTCCGGCCCCGTTGAACCCCGCATTTTGACATCGTTGGTCTTGGTGTGTCCTACGTCAAGGGGTCCGACGAGAGAAGGGGTCCGACGAGAGTTTTGAGTCCCGGATGAGCCGGGAGTCCCTAATTTTGGTGTCCCCATTTTTGGTCGAAATCAAGTTAACCACACGCGTTGCGTTCTATTATTATGTTCCTGTGATATTCGGCGATTCAGGCACCGCCGTTTGGTCGTTTGGCCGCCCCCACCACCGCCATCGTTTACTTTGTTTTATGTTTCATGCTTTGTGGCCGACAATGGCAGTCCAACAACAAGAGGAAATCGGCAAGGGGAGGCTTAATGATGAATGACTATGAACCATATGCAGTTCATGTTTCGGGAGTTTGGTATAGGAATCGGTGGTTGAAGTTGTTCTCGGTTGGTCGTGAGGAGTAGAACAAAAGTTGAAGTTCTGGGAATAGGAAGCTAAGCGTAGTCGGTGACAGGAGGAAATGTCGGGGAAGGGAAAATAGAAAATTAAAAAAAAAAAAAGTAATTACAAAAAGAAAAAAGAAAGTAGACGATATGGGGAGGAGTAAATAAGATGGGCTTAATTGGCTTAATTAAGCCATTTTGGTCTAGTGGGCTAGGTTTTGTTCGTAGTGACTTGAGTTTGTTTCATTTTTAGTATTTTGGGTAGTAATTTAGATGGGCTTGGACTGCACTATGGGTTATATTTGGGGGGGGTTTAAGAGTTTTAACTGAAGTGGGCTTGATTAGTAAGCCCATTTATTGTGTGACCTTAAATTATACACATGAAAGCGGATGTTACTAGGGGTGAGCGGTTTAGGTTCCTACGGGTTCCGCATTTGGAGAACCCTGAACCTACTCGGGTACGTCCTCATTTTTTGGAACCCAGGCCCACCGTCAGCAAAAGAACCCAGGAACCTACCCTGTGACAGGTTCAGGGGTCGGTTCCAGGTTCCAACAGGTTCTTTTTTTTTTTTTTTTCATTTTTAGTTTAAAAAATGGAAATGAATGCAGCAATAATAAACAAACTTGTCATTCATCAAAGAAAATATAACACAAACAGCAAACAGCATTGTAGAAGCATTAATAAACAAACTGTTTTTAGTTTTTACACTCATGAAAATCTGGTTCTTAGAACTTCTTACAGCATCAGCATCATCAACTGGTGGAAGCTCTCTCAGTAAAATTGAGTCTGCTGTGAGATAGAAGGGAATTTCATGATCATCTATCATGAGACATTGACTTAAAAAATCTGAACAGAAATCAATTAAAACAGAACATCAGAGCAGAACACCTGCAACACCAGATTAGTGCTCGATCTTTGCAAGAAGTGTTAGGCAGGGCAAACGATGGCCAAATCGCATATATAATATGTCTATGGAAAGCTTGAGAAGTCCACTACAAATCTCCAGAAGACATTAAATCCTAATAACATCCTATACCAGCTCAGTCCAGTTAAAACAGAACATCATTAAGTCAGAACAGCAAATCAATCTAAAACTGCTGCAGAATTGACAGATTTCAAAGGTGTTTTTCGGTGACCAAACGACATCCACTATGGGCGTGTGACATATCAAATCGAAGCTCTAGAAGTGTATTTTTTATGTCTAGAAGGGCTCGAGGTGAAAAAACCTCATTTAGCACTTCGTTTCAGCCAAAACAGTAAGTCCATCACAAAGGTACGAAATTGCAGATTAATACAAATCAAGCTCAATCAACCTCAAGTTCATGATCATTGATCGTCAATCCACAGAAAATCATCCAATAACATCATCAATCACCAGACCTAAGCATATTATGTAAATCTAAAGTCGAATCCTAAGCCCAATCGGTTAAGCCATTCTCTAACTCATTGGATTCTATTAGATGTCCTACCCATGAACCTAGCAAATTTCAATGTCGAAGTTGGTCTCAGTGACCAGGGAGAAAGAAACAGTCTTAGTTTGTCGCCCGATTCAGGTAAAACTTGCTTAACACCAATAATGAACAGGCTTCAATCAAATATATGCAAACAATGCAAACTGAGCAGCAACACCGGACTCACAATAACTGCCAAGAGAACCCTTTTTCCCCACAGATCTGGCAGCTTAGATTTCAATTCTTTTCTGCTCTGTATGGGGAAAAGGAATTACGTTTGAGCGGCGAGGCGAGCGAGGGGTGAAGGCTTCCAGCAGCGGTGTCGAGGGAGGTCCGGCGACGGCGAGCACGCGGCGACGGTGGCGCGACGGCGATGAAGGCACGAGTCTCACGGCACCAACGGTGGCATGAACGACGCAGCGAAGACGGCGGTGGTTGCGGCTCAACCCACGACCAGGGGGAAGAGCTCGGTTTGGGCGGAAGTGGTGACGGTTCGGAGCAACGACGGCCCGGACGGCCGAGCGAGCGGCGGCAAGAGGTGGTGATGGTGGCTTGGGGACGGCGGCGATGCGGACAGCGAGACAGCTCGTCGGGCTCAACGGCGAGACGGCTCGTCGGACGAGCAGTGGGTGGTGGGGGTTCGGTGGCCAAGAGGTGGTGGTGAGTAGGGCGTGGGGCGGCGGTGTGGTGGTGGGTGAAGCAGCAGTCGGCGAGAGGAAGGAAGAAGAAGAAGAAGAGAAGAAGAAGGGGGTTTCGGCCAAGAGAGGGAAAAGAAAGAGAGAGGAAAAGAAAAAAAGTTGGGGGGCTGGAAGTGACGTGAGGAGGAAAAAGGGCAGGAAAGAGAGAGAAAGAAAGGACAAGAGGGGAAGATTGAATAGAAGGGGGAAATCACGTGGGGGTTAGGGTTTTTTTTTTTTATAACTTGGCCGGTTCCGGTTCTTCCGGTTCCGGTTCCCAAAGGAACCGGAACCGGCCCTTAAAACCGGGAACCGAACCGAACCTCTGGTTCGGTTCTCCAGTTCCGGTTCTACCCGAGAACCACGCTCACCCCTAGATGTTGCTTGCCACGTAGCAGCATATGCGCTCTCGCTCTTGTGCGAGCTTTATCTAATGATCTAATTCTTATTGTTATTTTAGCAACTATTTTGTTAGTTTACTTTAAATTGAAGACTATGATAAGTTCTTATAAAAATTTTAACAATATAGAGGTACATATTGTGATATGATATCCCTTTAACCCTAAATTGCGGACTCTCATAATTTGGTTAATAGATTTTCACAATATTGAAAACCAAATATGACATGATAGCTCATAATTGATAGATGATATTGGAGAATCAATAATAATAATAATAATAAAAAGAATATCCTCTGCTACTAGAAAATTTCATCACAAAATATTAATTGCATATATTTTGCAAATAACTGAATATTAGAAAACGATGATAATAATTATTAGGAAATGAATAGATATAGCTACCCACCATTAATAAAATTTAAATTAGAAAAAAAAAGTTAAAGACGTGATTGCACATAATTTTGTATGCAAGTATGATAACTCTTGGGATTAAATTGCAAAATCTTAGAAAATAGCTATCACTAAAATTATTGTTCGCTGGTGAAATGTTCCCTCGACAAAATCTTTCATTGAAGGGGCAAGGTTTCGATTTTATTGTTTGTGATAGGTTCTGTGTGGCTCCAGAAAGAAAGCGACTGATCTAAACTATGGAAAAAATAAAATGGAGGAAAACAAGAGAAAAGTAAAGATATGATTTAATGTAAAAGTGCGATAAAATGAAACAGAATGATTGAAAACTAAATGATCGATTGTCAATTTTGGCAAAAGGTCATTTACATTGATGTTCTTCGGTTATTTATAATGGTGATCCATAGATAATTGCTTTTAGCTTTTATCATTTTGATATTTAAAATGTTTCGAAAGCCTCGTCTCCTTATCGATAACCACTCCGCCTTGCCGATATATTCACTAATGCCGACTTCTGTAACTACTTCCATTCTTATCTCATCAATTTCAGCGAGTTCCCGTTGCATTGTTCAAGACTTCTATCTGTCGATTGTTGGCATTTTGCCCAATCTCCGTAAATTCCCGTGTATTGGGCCTACTCTGTTCTTTTCAAATTCCAAAACCCAATAAGTTAATTTGAGCGCCAACAGGCATGCCATAACACTTTCAACTGTTGGAGAATTTAGCAATGACAAATAAATGACTAAACCTACACTTTCAACTTAAGATGCTCCTCTTTTCTTTTCCTTTGATGTTTTAGTGTGGTAGGACGACACTTTACTCGGGATGGATTGGCTTTAGCTGTCCTGTAGTCTACCTATTGCAGTGTCCATGGGTTTCTGGAAAAACAGAGTGAATGCATTGGACGATCATTACGTTTGCGTAGGAGTTCGAACGTGAAATGGTAATTAAGCAAAATGACCTGCAATTACCCTCGCGGTCATGCGTATTTGGGAAATTTTTACGTGTCCATTCAGATGACTTGGGTTTCTATTCGCTTTATGACTTGGACCAAGGTTTCAAGGAGAGGCTAGCCTTGTGCTGTCTAGAACCTTTAACTTCCGTTAAATCTTATGAATTAAAATGTCTATGTCCACTTTTCTTCACACGGCAGCTAGTGAGATTTTGAATTAGCCAATTAAAATGATAACACTTGTTGAAATTAAAAACATAATCATGAGGAGTGGAGGTTGATTGCCCCCGATTGTTTAGGATGTCATGATGTCATCCAATTCTGGCTAGTGCGCATAACTCAATCTTTAAGAATCAAACAATTTAAGTGAAATTCATTTCACCTGAAGAGGCCCAAATTCACTAACAAAAGCTTCACATGAGCCCATATGGTCAAATAAAATTGGCCTGCTATCAACTAGAGCAACGGTGGAGGTTCATAAGTTTAGATATTTTCAAACATAAAGTAATTAAGAAATATATATATATATATATATATATATATATATATATATATATATATATATATTCTGTTGTGCGCACGAGTACGAGAAGATGCACATGGCGATCAAGAAATTATTACTTAGGCTTTTTAGATAATGTTTTTCCTTGTATGAATCGTGGCTTATAAAAAAAGTTGGTCTCTTTCCACTCATTTGTTGGCGAGAAAAGGGAGTCTTTTTTTTTTTTTTTTTTTGGGTCATAAGAAAGGGAGTCCTAGGGAAGCTCATTTGCTGAGGAAAACGTCACGGTTTATGGGACCCACACCTGCACCATAACTGTTGCCGTGTTTTGTCTGTTTCTGTTCCAGCAGTTGCAATTATTTATCTGGACAACGTGAACTGAACCACGTGATAAGTTCCGTCCTCGCCATTTCGAAATATCCCTTTAACTTCGATATATTGGGCCACGTGGCACATTTACAAACCGAACTAAGAAAATATATCCTGCTGATTAACATGAAGGGATTGGAAAAGGGGAGGCTTAAAGAAGTAAATTTGCCTCGTTTAAGATTTCGTATTTAACAAGCACTTATGGTTTCATCCAAACGTACCGCCCTTCAGAATTCGAACTTTGATATGCTCCAAGATAACTCATTCTCAAACGCAAGAGCCGTGGCATGCCTTCCACCTTCGTTTTGTTGTCTTTGTTCGAGGTTCCCTTTCAATTATTTCATCTGGGACAAGGTGGACAGGACCACGTGACGAGTTCCATCTGATTGTACCGCTTTTTGAGACTTGAACACTTCATCTTCTTTCCAAACATAAATCCATTACGATATTCTCATCTTTCTGTTGCTCCTCTATAAAAGAGAAAATAACACATTTCAATTTTTCTCACTGTGCATCACCAAACATCCATTAAAGCATTCGAATACTTCACATGTGACTTTTTCAAAATCATCATCATGGTGCTTCTTTTTCTTAGTACATTCTATTCCAACCCTGATTGGTACAAATGATTGGACCTAGTGGAATCACTACTGGCTCGGTATGATTCTCAAGACATTACCTTCAACTAAAGACCGGAGTGGTCGATTTATAATTCACCCATTTTTTTCTTGAAAGGAGGGCACAAGAAAATCTTTATAAGGGGCCCTCAACTTTGATTCATGTATACATGCAACAAAATCTCTTTATCGTACAAGCGTGCTCTTAATTTACAAAAATTTCATTAACTTTATTATGGGCATTTGGATATCTTTGCATTGCACTTGTTTCATCCTTTATTCAAGGGTTACATCACGTAGGACGATTAGCGTTTACGTTAGCGAATTTTAACTTAAATTGACTGGATGGACTCAATTGGTATCAATATAAAAATACGTAGAATTAATTTAGAGTGACCGAATTGACATCAATACAATAATTTTAAAATCTCTTTTTTATTATTTTTTTCCAAAAAAAAACCAATTACATGAGAACGTCTATTAATAAAAGATCAATTTGAGACCATATGTCTTTCAATCAAATTTCTTGATTTTCGTCGCCTTGTTTGGATACGCAATCACTTATCTGGGCAAGTTGGGGCAACTATTCATGACTGGTTTTGTCTACAAGGAGGGGTATTCTTGTACAATCTCATGTTAAAGAGCACAGGGTAGTACTATGTGACGGTAATTTTCCGACGAGTCAGTAATTTTTTAACGAGTGCTGCTAATTTTGTATTGATGGAAATTTTTTCAGAAGATCCTGTATCGGATAGTGAGGAGACCATCGATCATCTAGCTTTAAAAGCATTTGCCTATAGTCATGGCCGTCATAATCTACTCGCAGAATTCAACCCATTCTAGTCTAAACATAGTTCACTATGGACGGGATCATTTTAGCAAGCAATTTGAGTGACCTGCACATCTATCTCTCAAATCCATTTTGAACCAAGTTCGAACAATAATTTCTGGAAAATCCTCATTGTAACTCATTAAAAGCTGGTAAGATAGGGGGAGAATACAAAACATTATCGACTTGGTAAGTACCACACCAACTTTTGCGCATGGCAACTAAAACCGTAAAGGTTTTTTATTTTTTATTTTTTTGGGGATATAAGTGAAGTGATCACATAGCAAGTTGTAGATTGTTTTGTATTGCAGCTTTGAAGCTCCTTTTTTTGTTCAATTTAAGGGAAGTGAACACATTGAACACTCAAATTATTTAAATGAAATTGAATTCTCGTGAAAGGAAATAAATTAATTGACAGAAGTGAGTCTATTTGGTCCGATAAAATAGGCCTCTAATCTTTTACAATATAGCTAGAAAACTTGGACCAGAGAGTAATTAATAAATGATCTTATTTTATTGTGTCAGATTCATAGCTGAGAAAAAGAAACATTAGTCCCATTCGTGTCAGGGTATGATTCAGAGGCACAGAAAAAGTCTTGGTCATTTGCAATTGTTGATCCGGACAAGTTGGACAGATCCACAGCGATGAGTTCCATCCTCGTCATTTCTGAAGTTCCTCCGCTTCGATTTGCGTGGCCTTGGTCAGACAAAAGGTGAGCGTTGAACAAGTCAATTGCCTCGTCAAAGAGACGCAAGAGAAAATAATGTACACGGATTCATTCAGTGTTACCATAAGGTTAAGATTGGATCATTGACAATGTATATATGTACATATGAAAGTGGTTATTACTTGCCGCATACCAGCATGTGCGCTCTTGCTCTCTTGTGAGCTTTATCTAATGATCTAATTTTTATTGTTATTTTAGCAAATATTTTGTTAGTTTACTTTAATTTGAGGATTATGATGAGTTCTAAAAAAAAGTTAACAATATAAAAAAAGGTGGACGGAAAAAGGCCGCCATGCTTGTAATAAGAAATTTTTCTTGGAATCTCTTTTGTGAATGGTTAATTAGATAAACTATAATTAGACGACAAGAAGTCGCCAATTGTCAACTCCACATAGCACATGTACAACACATTTATTGTGAAAAAATAATAATAAAAGAAAAGAAAAATACACTCAAGAAAAATAAGAGACGAACATCAAATATTATTCTGATCATTTCTGTTGATAACTGGAAATATCAGGTGATCATAATGAAAAACCAAAACAAACGAGGGATTAAAAGGACAATGGCATCAAAAGGGAGATGCATAAGAAGATAGAAGTGAACTGCTGATGGATTGTCAGATTAGGTCTTTCTTCAAGTTTTGGATGATGGTGGGTTATCTATCACATCTCTTGACATGCAGTAGAGAGTAGATCGAAATGTGAATCCTCCCTCTCAAGCAACAAAGGCCCCAAATCTTACTACAAGAATGCCAACTGCACCACAAAGGACACGGCTTGCTGCATGCCCGATAACACCATTGAACTCGAGGAACCCTAGTGCAGGTTGCTGATTATTCGAGGATGTTGACGTGTATTCTTGTCAAAATCATGTGAATTCTTGCTAGTCGATATCTATGGATGTTAAAGATATGGTGCTTTTACCCGTTTGTGATGCGAGCGCACAAGTACATGGAGAGGAGACACAATTGCAGTGGACAACCGAAAATAAAGGGAAAACCATGGGCACCTGCACCGAATATAACTTTACAGCATTTTTCTATGGTTTCGTGATTGATTAGCTGGCAACTAGTAACATCCTTCTTCAATCGATGACTTTCTAAATTTGCATAACCATTCTCCTCGGACTATTCTTCTTATATTTTTGGAGTAAACTTTCAGCAACTTGTATTAAAACTTGATTTTATGTCTTCTCATGCTAATAAAATTAAGACATGAAAACATATGGTATATGCATTAATGGTTAATATTTGTTATTTGTGCCTTCAATGTCGGAGTGTTGCTGAATTACTTTATGACGGGAAGGCTCATTTGTGCCATAGAAAACACTTTTAGGAGAGTCTTTGCACGCGTACGTTATGCTATTTTCTTTTTGACCTGTATGCTTCACATGCAGCAACTCTCATCTGCCAAAATTTCTGCCATAGCACCTCAACTCATGTCAAAACCAGCCTGTATACTTCTAATCAAGTTTTAGGCGATCACATGAGAAACCTAAACTAATATAGTTAAGTAGTTCATAATTCCAATGAATGACTGAATCAAAGAGATTTCTGCTTGGTTGCATCCCCCCCAAATTTGAGCTTGCTTAAAGGTTTTTAAATTTTGATCAATGGATTCTTGAAGAGTGATCCAATTGCAGTTGTGTACTTGTGGAGAAGAAATCGGATGCTTGAGGAACTTGGGAGGACAGAAGTTATATTAGATAGGTTGGATCCCACACGGATGGAAAACATTTCTTTAGCATATCAGTTCGACTGTTCAGCATCTGGTTATGGATCAACTTGAGATGCTCTTCTCTTTTATTTCCTTTGGGGTTCAAGCGTCATAGAAGAGATGCGGAGATCTCAAGTGCCAAAACTTGGCATAGGTGAACATATAAGTGCCAAAACTTCAAAAAAAATACATTTAAGTGCCAAAATTAAAATAGAAAAGAACACTTAAGTGCCAAAAATGAACCACATCGGATTTCCGATAAGCCACATTAGATTCCCAACAACCACGTAGGCTGATTTTATTAATAAAATTTTGCCATGTTAGAGTTCTAACAAACCGTACTGAAGTTGACACTTAAGTATTTAATTTTAAAAAAAAAAGTGATACTTAAGTGTACATCTTAGAAGTTTTGGCACTTATATATTTACTCGTGCTAAATTTTGACATTTGAGGTGTGCTTCTTTTTGTAATAGGATGAGACTTTTCCCAGGGTGGATTGGCTTTAGATGTCTTGGAGTCTACATATTATTATGTCCATGGGATTCTGGAAAAAGAGGTGAATGCATTGGACGATCTTACGTTTGCGTAGGGGCTCGAGCACGAAAATGGCAATTAAGCAAAATGTCCTGCAATTACCCTTGCAATCATGCTTATTTGGGAAATATTTACAAGTCCATTTAGATGGCTTGGGTTTCTTCTATTCACTTTATGTCTTGGACGAGGAGCTTCAAAGAGAAGCTAGCTGTGCGCTGTCCAGATCCTCTAACTTCCATTAAATTTTATGAATTAAAAAAGGTCTATGTCCATTTCTCTTGACACGGCAGCTCGTGAGATTTTGAATTAGCCAACTAATATAATAGCACTTGCTGAAATTAAAAACATCATGAGGCGTGGAGGTTGATAACCCCCCGATTGTTTAGGATGTCATGATGACATCCAATTTTGGTTAGCACACATAACTCAATCTTTAAGAATCAAACCATCTAAGTGAAACTCATTTCACGTGAAAAGGCTCAAATTAACTAACGAAAGCTTTATCATGAGTCCATGTGGTCAAATAGAATTTGCTTGTTATTAATTAGAGTAGCGATGGAGATTCATTAGTTTAGATATTTTCAAATATAAAGTAATTAAGAAATATATATATACACATTCTGGTGTGCGCATTTAGTATGGGAAGATGCACGTGGCGATGAAGAAATTATCACTTAAGTCCTTTAGATAATATATTACCTTGAATCGTGGCTCAAGAAAAAAAATCGTTGGTCTCTTTCCATGCATTCGTGGGAGAGAAAAGGGAATCTTACGGGGAGCTCATCCTTCGAGGAAAGCATCACGCTTTATGGGACCCACGCCCGCACCATGATTGTTGGCGTGTTTTGTTTGTTTTTGTTGCAGCAGTCGCAATTATTTATCTGGACTAGGTGAACAGAACCACGTGATGAGTTCTGTCCTCGCCAGACGCCATTTCGAGATATCTTTTCACTTCCTCGATCTGTGTGGCCACGTGGCCCATCTACAAACGAACTAAGACTATATATCCTTAAAGTCTACGATGCGCCTGGGGGTATTCTTGCCGACTAACAGGAAGGGAATGGAAAAGGGAAGGGTTAAAGAGGTAAATTTACCCTTCTTTAACATTTCGTGTATGACAAGAACATGTGATTCATCCGAACGTTCTGCCCCTTCGGAATTCGGACACAGCTTTGATCCACTCCACGATAAACTCGTTATCGAACGCGATAACCCATTACCTGCCTTCCACCTTCGTTTTGTTTGTCTTTGCCCGGGGTCACCTGCAATTTATTTCATCTGGGACAAGGTGGACAGGATCGCGCTATGAGTTCCATCCTATCGTACTGCTTTTCGAAACTCGAACACAATTTGATTTTCTTCTCAAACACGATCCTCTTATGATAATTTCATCTTTGCTTTTGCTTCTCAAAAAATAGAAAAGGACACATTTCAATTTTACCCATTACACAGCACCTCACATCCTTCGAAGCTTACGAATTCTTCAAACGTGACTTTTTTAAAATCATCATCATGTTGCTTCTTTTTCTTAGTACATTCTTTTTATTCAAACTAGATCAGCTCAAACGGTTGGATCTGCTGGAATCACATACCAGCTTAGTTGGTTCTCCAAACATTACCTTCGACCGAAGACTTGAGTGGTCAATTTAGTCAATTCTAATTTACCTGTTCTTTCCTTGAAAGGAGGGCATGCGAAAATCTTTACAAGTGGCCCTCAACTTCGATTCATGTATTGGTGCCATTTTCTGTATGAGCTCGCTCTTAATTTATAAAAATTTCATTAACTTTATTCAAGGTGTAGTGTAAGCATATAATGGGGTTTTGGATACTTTTGCTCTAAACTTGTTTCGTCCTCTATCGAAGGGTTATCCTCTATAAGACGGCCGACATCTATATCAGTAATGTCCGACTTAAATTAATTGGATGGACTCAAATAATATCAATATGAAAATATATAAAATTAAACCGGTTCAGTTAAAAGATTTTTAATCCAAATAATATCAATATAATAAATTTAGAATATTTTTTAATATATTTCCCACCAAAAGACCAATTACGTGAGAACATGCATCAGCAAAAGACCAATTTGGGACCGTATGTCTTTCAATCAAATTTGCCGATTTTTGTCGCATTGTTTGGTTTGTCTCTGTACGATATGCAATTATTTATCTCGGCAAGTTGGGCAATCATTCATGACTGTGTTTTTGTCTCCAGGGGGCGTGTTCTTGTCTAATCTCATCTTAAAGAGCACAGGGTAATACCATGTGATGGTAATTTTCCGACGAGTCAGTAATTTTTTAATGGGTGCTACTAATTTTGTACTGTGAGAAATTTTTTAAGATTCCGTAGCAATCAGTTAGGAGACCATCGAACATCTAGGCTTAAAAGCATTTGCCTATAGTCATGTCCGTCATACTTTACTCGCAGAATTCAACACAGTCTAGTGTGAACTCAGTTCACTATGGATGGGATCATTTTAGCTGGTGATTTGCATGACCCACACGGCTCAGATCGCTCAAATCCATTTTGAATTGAAAAATCCTCATTGTAACTCATTAAAAGCTGGCAAGACGGGAAGAATGAAAAAAATTGATCATTGACTTGGTAGTTCGTACAAACCACACTGACTGTGCGCATTGCAACAAAAACCATAAAGAATTTTTTTTTTTTTTTAAATTAAGGGAAGTGATCACACAATGGGCGGAAGATTGATTTGTATTGCGGACTTTCAAGCTTTTTTTCCGCCGGGGGGGGGGATTTAAGGAAAGTGATCGAACTAAGCGCACAAACGATTTAAACTTGTGAAACAGGCCAGATTAAGTTACAGAAGCTTCCCATGACTCCAGAAGGTCCGATAATATAGGTTTTTATCTACTACAATATGGGTAGAAATCTTGGACCATAAAGTAATTAATGAATGGTTTTATTTATTATATATGAATCATGGCTTACAAAAAGAAACACTAGTCTCTTTCATGTTGGAGTGCAGTTTATACTTCCCATTAATAAAATGACATGAGAGCCCTACTCTTCGATGAGCGGGTAAGATTCATGGGGGCAATTTTCTCAAGTCGTTAGAGGACTTTTATAACTTGACTCATATTTTATTGGTGGTTTTGGCTTGGATTCATAAATAATTATTATGTATAATTTCTTTTTTTTTATAATAGAGAATTGTAATAGAAAGTGACGGTGCTAATTATAATAGAATTTTTGCCAAATATGAATCTAGTTTAAGAATGAATTAACATAAATCTTTTAA
Source organism: Eucalyptus tenuipes (assembly GCA_014182365.1). NCBI lineage: Eukaryota > Viridiplantae > Streptophyta > Magnoliopsida > Myrtales > Myrtaceae > Eucalyptus > Eucalyptus tenuipes. The sequence continues at coordinate 19,341,682 of CM024538.1, read as the reverse complement.
TTTGATTTTTTTTTAATTTGGTTGTGTTTGAACCCCTAATACATATATTTTTTATTTTTTTAACAGAACCCCTAATATTTTGTTAAAGAGTGAAAAAGTCCTGTCATCTGCAATTATTGATCTAAACGATCCAAACAAGATGGACAGAACCACAGCGAAGAGTTCCATCCTTAGCATTTCTGAATTGCCTCCACTTTGATTTGCGTGGTCACGTTGTCCAATTACAACGGAGAACTAAGAAAATATCTTTGATGCCTATCTAGAGGAAGGGCGGAGAAGCCATCGACCAATCTCTTGACCCTAATTCTGTTAAAAAAAAAAAAAAAAAATCTCTTGACCCTAATTACAACTCCAACGATCAATCGCTCACCATTCTCTCGCCTCTTTGACTGGCCACCCTAACCCTAACCTTGTGGATTCAAATATGAAGTGCATCTCCTCTGTATCTTCTGAAACCATCAAACCAATGCTCTATGTTGTAGGTTTCCGATTCATAAACTTTTTTTCCTCGAATCGTTCCTCTTTTTCACTTCGGCCAAGAGGCTGTTGTTTCCTTTCCTGTAGCACTGATGTACTATCAGATGTAGAATTATAACCTTAGTAGGATATTGATAAAGTTGGCACTGACCATAAAAGGGACATGATAAGGACTAATAACAATCCGAGAAAAATATGCCTGTAGTCTCCAAACATCATTAACATATATCATGAGTCTTAGGCTTCGGAAATTTTTTGGTCAACATAAAAAGGATAATAATGCAAATCACTGCAGCAAAATATAATGGCCGACAAAAATAAAAACACACTAATTATGATTATGTCAAATCCTCTTGAATCATTATTATAAGTTCATAATCCTAGCCCATTCCCATTTTGAAATATATATATTTTTTAATAGTCTCGACAACCGGATCAAGAATAAGGAGGCCAAATATATTCTAAATGAGACAAAGAAAAAGGGCTTAGAGACCACTCAAAAAACAAATACATAAGGGTTTTCTTTTGAGCTATTTCATATTTCCGAGTTCCTCAACTTGAGTTTTGAGAATACAAATGATTTTTTTTTTTATAAAGAAAAAGAAGAATAAAAAAGTATTGAATAATCTTAGTCTAATTTTTTTGATTTAATGCTTTTATAGATCTATTTGACATTCAAATTGTATACATAGACATATCTTCTAATTCCCTCTCTTTTTTTTATTTCTTTTTTTATTCTCTTCCATCATTCCTTAGTTTTGTCAATAACCACGCCCGCTGAATCGAAACATTAAACTAAAAGCCCATACAAAATGAGCATCGCACAAAGAAAATATTTTGTTGCGAATGAACAAAATATTAAGGAATTGTTTATATAAAATCATAATTATTGATATGGGCCCTTTTTATATTTCACCAATGAAGTCACAGGTGTCTAACATATTCATACCTAACGATTTTCCTGGGATCAACGTCACCAAGCCCTGCCAACTATCGCTGCCAATTGTCCATATCCATGAGCACTTTTTGATCTATAGAAAAAGTACAATAATGCAAATCATTGTAGCCAAATGTAATGGCTAACAAAAATAAAAAGACACGTAGTTATGTCAAATCCTCTCGAGTCACAACATCATTAAGCTTTACCAACCGTCCTTGCCAATTGTCCATATTCATGAGCACTTTTTGATTGATAGAAAAATGACAATAATGCTAATCACTGTAGCTAAATGTAATGGCCGACAAAAATAAAAGCACACTAGGTGCGGTAATGTCAAATCCTCTTGAATCATTTTTTGGGGATCGACATCACCAAGCTTTGCCAACTGTGCCTGCCAGTTGTCCATATTCATGAGCTTATATCGCTATGAACCCAAGGATCTCGTGAGAATGGTAGATTTTTGTCTTATTCAACCTGTGGTAGAAGTTTTCGTCAAAAAAACCTGTGGTAGAAGTTAGTCTTACATGGAAAAGGCTGAGGTGATCACATACTTTTAAACGCCTTAATATTAAATTAGCACCATCATTGTTTTTTTCCATCTTTGGTTCTTTTTTCCCTCTAAGTGTTATGTGTGAAGCCATGTGCTGAGCGTGGCGTTTCCTGGTTATAGATTTACATTGTCTTTGACTGCAATCCTATGTCACATCTTCTTGGTTGTGAATCAACTGAATTTTTGATTTTGTCTTGAAGTAGGACTATATAAAGATAAACGCTCATCTTTTCTTAACTTTGATGTTCATGTGTGGCAGGCCGACAAATTTTCCGGGGTGGATTGGCCTTAGCTGTCTTGTAATCTCCAAATCGCTATGTCCCTGGAGTTCAGGAAAAACAAAATGAATGCGTTGGACGACCTTATGTTTGTGCTGGAATTCAAATGTCAAACGGCAATTGAGGGGATCATGACTTGCAACGACCCTTGCAATCGAGCTTATATGGGAAATATTTACTAGCCCATTCGAATCACTTGAAATTCTATTTGCCTTTCGTCTTTCCATGTGAGGAAGATGATATCTCAACAGTATTTTTAATTGGGAGGTTTCATAACAGAGGTTAAAGTTGAAGGACCTAAAGTTTATAGGATGAACTAGCCGTGAGTCGTCTAAGACCTTTAACTTTCGTCAAATCTAAAAAGGTTGACTATGGCGATTCAGAGAGGAAACTATTACACTGCTACGGTGAGCTACAATACTGCTATAGTGCTATGATTATGAATAATATTGCTACAGTGCCATTACCGGTACTGATATGGTGCCATGAATTTACGTAATAATGATCACTTACTCTTAATAAAGGTAATAGCTAATTTAAAGGATTGAGGATATAATTGATAAATCGATAAACTGAAATTGATAAATTGTGTAAGTGTTCACTAATTGCTGATACATTACAACTGGTCAAGCTTGGCTTTTCGTAATCTTGTAATCCTTGGTTATTTTCAACTACCCATCCTATTCATAAGTAGTTACGATCCCTTGAATGTCCTCCAGCTCAACCATTGGTAAAAAATTCTTATACAATCTTCACTTTACATCTTTTCGTAACATAATCGATCATTTGCCATCATCTGTCGCCAACTCTTTTGGTCCATCATCAACTAGCGACACTTTCATTGGTAACAGAACACTAGTCTTATTGATTAGTGATTAGACCTATCGATTACTCCAACAACTCATTACTATCACCATATCGGCTTATAAGGACTTGAATAATTTTTGGCTGTCAACACTCCTAATAAACACACCTCTTTTGGAAAATTAATGGGCTAATAAAATATTATCAATTGCTCCTATCATATTCACTCCAACTATTCAATGTGAGATTTTCTTAATTTCCTGCCTCACATGTGCACTAGATATTCTCCTACTCATGCTTGAGTCTCTCAAACCAGGCTTAACAATTGTCAATTGATAGGGGTGTGTAAAGAAATTGGGACTCGTCCGAATCGTCCGAAATTAGATCAAACCCGCCCGAGAACCTGTGGTTCTTAAGGGAACTGCTCTAGTTCTCGATTCCATGGGCGAATTTGCCCATCCATCCACCTGGACCGGACTGATTATATTAAAATGATATATTAATTTTTAACATAAAAAAATTTAAAAATTAGTAAATCTAAAATATTTGACTCGAGCTCGAGCATAATAGCTTCTCGATTTTAATATCTGACAAACACCTATCACGCCATTGGTATATTTCCCACAGGACTTGATGTGGATTTTTTTCAAACTCGCTCTCGATTCAACCCATCGATGCAAGCTACATTCGAGGTAGTGATAGAAAAATTCGAAAGCGAACGCTGAATCCGAAATTTTTCATGGGGGAAACATGAGACTTCAAGAGGGTGCTTTTACCTGAAGGAGAAAAGCGGTTTGAAAGGAGTGACGTATAGGTACTAGAACGTTTTTTTGCTCCTTATCGTTGTTTGAGTAACACTTAATGTTGGTTGCCGGCTTCTTGTGGCGCAAGTCTAGATCGGCAATATTTCATTGATCTTTGGTGAGACCGGTTTTATTAATCCACCCGGGAGCCGAACCGTGCAACTAACGAGCGATTTTTTGTTTTAATTTTTCGGAACCGGTCCTTAATGTGCGGTTCCTAATTCTAGGGTGGGAACCGTCTACTCGAACCATGCACGCCCTATCAATTGATACTCGAGCCCATCCTTTGAAAGTTATTGTGTACTTCTTTGTATCCCAAATTTTAAATGTGGTCTTTGTTTTCGCGTCATACGAGCACTTGATAAAAGAACACTTCAAACGCTTTGTGAAAAAATTACCAAAAAAATTCTAAAGTTATTAAAATTGTGTCAATTCAATCATAACTTTTTTTATTAATTTAGTCATAAATCTCTTGTAATTGCCATCCGGCCAAATTGAGCCAATCTGCGATGACGTGGATACCGAACGATATCGATCTTTCAGTTGATACCGTTGTCGTGATAGTTTTTTAATAATATTTTATTTTTTTGCAATTGTTTTTTTTCGTTTTGTCCTTTTTCACTTATTTTTGGGCTGGTGAGGCTCCGACAAGGGTCAGTGGCCACCAGGTGGGGGCTGCGAAGCCCTCATCCGGCCTCACCCACCCTTGCCAATGGCCTCCCCCAAATCTGAGCGAGGCCAGCCTCGCCATGGCCCTGCCTAGGGCGATGGCGGCCTTGCCAGGCAAGGCTCGCCGGCCTCTCGAAGGAGGAGGAAGTCCCCTTTCCTCTCTCTTCCATAATCTCTCGCTCCTCACTCTGTCTTCTTCCTCCTGTTCTCGACTAGCAGCCGGAGCTCTCGATCTCCTCCATTGCATTCCATCCCCTCGAGTCTCTCTCTCCCTTCCTCTCACTTCCATAATTTCTCGCTCCTTGCCTCGATTTCCCAAACCGTTCTCCAAGGACTCACAGGTGGGTGGGTATGAGGATGGTTTTTTACGTTTCGCCAAAATCGCGTTGCATTCTTGGAAATGTTCCAGTTCCGCCTGTGATTCGAATTCTGCTCGTGTCCCTGCTTCAAGGTTCGATTCTCTTCCTGGGGTCGAATTTCCTCGTTCTGCTCTCACTTTCTTCGCACTCCGCGGGCGAGGCCGCCTTCGCCCGCGGCGAGGCCATGGGGAGGCTGGCCTCGCCCACGGCCCCCAGGCCGCCGGTGAGGTTAGGTGAGGCCAGGCGACCGCCGGCAATGGCGACGGCTTTGCGGCCCTCTCTCAGTTGCCGGAGAGCCTCACAGGCCACAGCGGGGAAAAAGAATCCAAAGAGGAAGAAGAGAAAAAAAGAAAAAAAAAAAAAAAAAAAAGGGAAAAGGAAAAGTAAAAATAAAAAATTCAAAAAATATTATTAAAAAATTGTAATGTCAGCATTGGTCAGTTGGCGTCCATGTTAGTTTCGACTGATCAAATTTGGTTGAATGAATTGAATTAATATAATTATAAAATATCTAAAATTAAATTGACATATAAAAAAATTATGATTGAATTATGTCAAGTTTGAGACTTTTTTGATATTTCTCACAACGCTTTATAGTCTTGAATTAAGGAAAGTGATCACACCAAGCATTCAGTGAATTGTTGGGTAGACTAGTGTGATAAAATGTAGAGAAAATTTTCAAATAATGATTTGAAGTGAGACTATTCTTGTAATTGAGAATTCAAAGTGGACTTTTGGGACTCTTTGGCAACGTCGCCATCTTGGATTCTAATTTTTTTGGAATCGGTTTAGGAATCGAATCGCTTTTGGTAAAATTTTTGTTAGAACAGATTTGGAGTGGAATCGAGAAAAAAAAAAGTTGATTCTTGTTTTGGGAACAAATTTGAGAATCAAAACCAACTTTTCTTCTTCTTTCCTTCCGCCACCTCGCAACCGCCGTCCACCACCGCCCTCGCCGCCGCCATTCGCCGCCGCCCACCGCCGTCCACCTTAGGTTCGGCGAGCTCGCTGGAGGCAAGCCCAACCACCAACGAGGCTCGGCTTCGCGGCATTGGCAAGGCTCGACCTCCAGCGACCGGCCACAAGAAGAAGAAGAATAGGAGAAAAAGGAAAAAAAAAAAAAAAAAAAAAAAAAGAAAAAAAAGGGAAAAAAGTAAAAAAAATTATTTAAAAATTAAAAGAAATCGATTTGGAACAAAATCAATGAGTAAAAGATACCAAACGCTTGATTCTATTAGAATCGAAATTTTGGACGGGTTATCAAATGGTTTAAAATACTTAGAATTTGTTCTAACAAAATAAAAAAATAATTTCGATCGAATCTACTCCCGAAAGTAATCGTTACCAAACGTGTCTTTTGTCTAAAAGAAGAGCATGGAATAACAAAAGTTGTTTCAAAATAGTCCCAAGCTTTGCTCTGGGCATTTACGTCCAAGAATTGTTTTTGTCTCTTTTTCTTCCTTTCCTTTTTCTTTTCTATTCACCATCTTCTTCTTCATCGACAATGACAGCTTGGGGTTGGACTGAGCGTTTGTGACAGGAATGTATAAATGAGCGCTAAGGAGTGGCGTCTTGTGAAGGTCATGAAATGTGAGCAGGTTCTTGAGGACGTGAATGGCGGTGGAGAGACAGAAGCAGAGGAGGTGGAGCAGATCGGAGAAAACCATTGAACTGGGTATGGATGTGCTTCGATATGCGTGTTTCAGTTTTCAATCAAAACTCATTTTTGGCATTTGAAGCGTTCGCGATCGACGCGTAGATGAAGGAACAAAACCATGAGAAATACACTCGTCATTGTTCTCTCTTTCTTTTTTTTCTTTTTTTTAAATTTTCTGAACATAGCAGACGCACATGTCGCTGTTGATCGTAGAAGAAAAGGACAAGCATGGAGGAAGAGAAACTGTGCAGGACCACGTGATGAGTGCGGTCCTCATCATGCATCATTCCTAAATGTCCTTTTCACTTCCATATCTGTGGCCACGTGGGCCAATCACAAAGAGACCCAAGAAAACATCCTTAAAATCTAGAGCCTAATTAAGAGGAAAGGGTTCTTTTGGTGGTCTTGCTAAAAAAGGTAAGGGTTAAAGAAGTAAATTTGCCTCGTTATAGAAAAAGCAACCATCACAAGATTTCATATATACCAAGCGCGTATGGTTCAACCTTCAGGGCAAGAGAAGAAGTCAAGCTTTACTTTAGGAGGCGAGGGCTTCTGCTTGAAGTGGAGAAATCACGCCGGTAAGAAAATCACTCAGATGCTCCTTTTTGTTTTGAAATATTTACTTTGATGACTATAGGTTGAGGTGTGAAGGTAAATTCTCCAATTATATTTCTTTTTGGGACGCAGACACTTGATTTGTTTCAAGAAATTTTATTTTGAAACACAAAACTCAATATAGTAAATTTCATCTCTACATTGCTCCTCTAGAAAAGCCCCCCCCTTCATTTTCTTGTTTATTAAAATTTGATAGGGTGGAAAACCTTTGAGTTTTACTTGTTGCGTGACACTCTACATCCTCTAAAGCATACAAATTCACAGATTACTTTTTCATCTTTTGGGGGCAAGAGAAGAAGTAAAGCTTTGTTTCGCTTGTGCTTGAAGATGAGAAACTGCATTGGTAAGAAACACCACGCTGATCTTGAGAAATCACCGATACACTCCTTGCTCTGAGATATTTGCTTTGATGACTACAGTCTACAAGTTAAGGTGTGAAGCTAAACCTCCGACCGTATTGCATTTCAAGACTTGGACGTGACTTGATTTGTTTCAAGGTAACTTATTCGGAAACACAAAACTCATTATAGTAAATTTCATCTCTACATTGCTCCACCATAAAAGCCCCACCTTCATTCTCTAGTTTATTATAATTGATGGTATGAAAAATATTTGAGTTTTACTTGTTGCGCAGTGCAAATTCACATATTACTTTTTCATCCTTTGGGGCAAGAGAAGAAGTAAAGCTTTGTTTGGCTTGTGCTTGAAGAGGAGAAACCGCATTGGTAAGAAACACCATGCAAATCCTAAGAAATCACCGAGATGCTCCTTCTTGTTCTGAGATATTTACTTTGATGACTACAGGTTGAGGCGTGAACTTAATCCCCCAATCGTATTGCCATTCGGGACTCGGACATGACTTGATCTATTTCAAGGTAACTTATTCTAAAACACAAATCCCATTATAGTAAATTTTATCTCTATATTGCTTCTCTAGAAAAGCCCCACCTTCATTCTCGAGTTTATCATAATTGATTAGATGAAAAACATGAGTTTTACTCATTGCAGAACACTTTACATCCTTTAAAGCATATAAATTCACATTTCTTTTTAAAAATAATCGTCACACATATTGCTTCTTTTTCTTAAGACATTCATTCTATTCAGAACCAATCGGTATGAACTGTTAGTTTGTTTGGACATGGTGGAATGGCATACCAATCCTCACTCTAGAGCAGTTCTCGAAACATTTACCTTTGATCTCTGGAATAACCGACTTTAAAAGGTGGATAGGGAGAATCTTTACTTAAGGGACCTCAACTTTGCTTCTCGTATCTATGCACAAAAATTTCTTTACTGGATGAGCTCGCTCTTAATTTATTAAAGCTTCATTCGATGATGCCAAAGTAAAGTGCAAGGGTATATGAAAGTTATATCCATGGGAATTTGGACTTCGTTGCTCTAACCCTGCTTTGTCCTTTATACTATGTGAGAGGATCCACAAACGGATTACTGATTTGGAAGTTCGTAGAGAGAGAGAGATTCATAACTATGAGTCGTCAGACTAGCTATATATTTTCATTCATAGACTAATTAATAAATAAATTCATTTTAGTCTGAGAAAATATATATAGCGATGAAGTAATTAATAATAAAATATTAGTCTTTTCCCACACATTTTTAAGTGAGAAAGGGGCATCCTATGGAGAGCTAATGTAAATTACTGCTCATTAATAAAAAAGTGTCCTTATTAAATGGGATGGGTTTGTGGATAACGTCTTAGCTCACAGGACCACCCCACCCCCATAATTTCCTGTATGAATACATTGTCTTCTAATGTACGTATCGATTCCTTTTTTGCCAAAGACCTAAGTGCCGAGTACAGCGCCATTTAGTGAAAGACCAAATATTAGACAACGTCTATTAGCGAAAGACCAATTTGAAAGCATACTTCTTTCGATTGCTGAAAGTTGACCATAGCATTACTCGGTTCGAAAGTTTCCTCACGCCTACGAGTTCCAATTGCAAAGAAATTGTGACTTTTTTCCTTGGGCACGCTTCATAACTCCTTTCATGATGGAACGTCTCTCCAACCTAATGAAAACTAGTATTGCAGAATACTTTTAAAGTGTTTAAAAAAATTAAGTTGATTTCCACATTCAACCCCCCATGTATTACGCTACAAATTTGTTCCTCTTTTAGGAATCATGAACACGAGTTTTCCTTATCTCTTCCAACAAAATGCTTTCAAGAAGTATTTGATAAGTCCCAATTTACATTTATTCACGTGGATTAGTTGACTTAAAAAATTTAGGTACTTTACAACAAAAATATTAGATAAGGACAAATCAAAATTATCATTTTCTTCATCTAGGACGAGGTTTCCCAGATGAAAATTCCGAATGGATAAAATTTTGTATAATATTAAAGGGGACAAAAATGATCCCCTTTTCATATGTCTTCTAAAAAAGCACTTACTCTTAATATAGAGACGGAGATGGCCCCTGTATCTTTTCTATCCAAATAAACCTACGTGGCAACCAATGTGATAAACACCGCTTGCATGTAACCAGGATCAGTCGTTATTTATCGCTAAAAAATGAGAAAAAGAAAAATTGTCCGAAATTTTTTAAAAATATTATACGATTGCTAATTAAGTTTTAAATTTTTTAATTTTATCAATTTAGTTATAAATATTTTAATGATTTTTCATTGTAGTTCATCTAGTCAATTGTCACTGGAAATCACAAGGGTGAACGATTTTTATAATTTTTTTCTTTCATTTATTTCCTTTATCGAATTTCCACCTGGCAACTGGCGGAGAAAAAAAAAAGAAAGAAAGGGAAAGGAAAGAAAAGTGGAAACTTGAAAATTTAAAGTAAAATTGTAAAATTTATTCATATCAATGTTAATCTTGCTATGTAAAGTGGTCGATGTTGATTGGACTATCATGTTAGCGATTTTCGATTATAAAAATCACACAAGTGACGCTAGTTATCACCATTGAGATTGCTTGCAAGTCTTGCCTTAATCGATCTCTCAGCCTCGATAATGATTCCAACGACAACAAAGGCAAGCTCGCGCTTGTGCCTCTTGAATCGCCCACCCTAGCCCTCTCCTTGTATATTTAAATCGGTAGCGCATTGAGGGAAAATCTTTCACATCTTCTAAAATTGTTTGATTAATGCTCTCTCTCGTAGGTATAACGTCCGATTTATAACCCTGTTTTCCCTTCAATCATTCCTCTTGTTCACTATATTTTGCTTTTGTGTTTGCATCTTTCTGCAAATCGAAAAGAAGAAAGAAAAGAAAACTGTGACATTTGGTTTTGCTTCAAGATTCTGTTACTCTTTTTCTTTTCGTTTCTCTTTGATAATAATCATTTCGTTTTAAGTTCAAAATCATCTTCTTTTTGCCTTCTACAATAATAAAAAACGTCAAGTCAGCTTACCACGTGAGCGCCATTTGCCACGTAGGTTAGTTGGAAAAGATGACAGTGGCGATGTTCATTCGCCAGGAAAAAATACTTGCTTTCTTTTATGTAAATACATGCTTTTTCTAGAGTCGGCCCACGAGATATGTGAGAACTCTAAATGGCATTCCAACCCACCGAGGCCATTGAAACCCAGCCCTCTGTGTTAACAACTTGCTCTTTCCAAGTCGCAATAGCATGGTCAATTAAAAACATGAAAAAAGAAAAAGAAGTGTTGTTTCTTTCCGTACCATCGAGAATGAAGAAAGAAAGAAAACATTAAGATGGTCACTATTGAGTAGTTGGAAACGATCGACTCCATCTAGACTGTGATTGAAACATATTTTCAGGAAGATTGAGATATGTTGATATATGTCTCTCTGTCATTTCCTTATGATATTTCTCAACCAATCGATTTTTTTATAACAAGACACATGTTGATAAGTTGTGATTTTTTGTTGCTGTTGTTTTGCTTTGTCTTCGTTTGATGGTCATATGCAATTATTTATCTAAGTAAGTTGGACAGATCTATATGATGAATTTTGTCCTTAGCATTTTCCCCTATAATTATATATTTCTCAACTAATCAGTTTCTTAATTGCAAGTTATTCGTTGATGAAAATGGAACATGAGTATCTGAGTTGCATGAGAGAGAGAGAGAGAGAGAGAGAGAGAGAGAGAGTGAGTTTTTGAACATTGTAAAAATTACCTCAAGCCATCCTATTACTATTAAGATGAATAGTTTAGTTACATTAAAAATGAACAATCTAAGCAAATTAGTATTTATGGACCAAACTTACAAACTTAAAAGTATTACAAAATTTAATCCATCATAGTCAAAAAGAAGATGGGAGAAGTAACGTTGACAGTGAGAAACAAAAAGTATGGTTAATTAACCATTAATTGATTTTTACTCGAAGAATATGTCAATTAATAATAAACATGAAAGGTGAATAGAAAAATGAGAGAAAAAAGCGGATGAATTGATGATTGACCTTCTTTTTTTTAATCATAAATTGATATTTTGGTCAATTGATAATAAAATGTGCATATCAAGTTAAAGAAGAGGTGGAAATAGCCCTGCCTTTTTTTTTAAATATAAAGTAAAAATATATAGACTTTTATTTGATGCATTGTTCTTGTTTAATTTAGAATTTTCCACATTAAAAGGTAGCCAGTTCAAAAAGATTCTCTTTCAATTTATAGGGGACATGGCATCCGCCGTGTGCTTAGAATTGATTATAATCCTTCACATAGAAAATATTAAGGACCTGTTTGGTAACCATCCAAACAGATCTTTCGATTCCCGATTTTTTGTTTAGGAATCGATTTGGGACGAGAATCGCGTTTGGTAAAATTTTGTTCACGGGGACCAAATTTGTTAGGAACAGATTGGGAAAGAATTAAGAATAAATAAAAAGTTAATTCTTGTTCTAACAAAATGAGAATCAAAACTCTCTTTTTCTTCTCTTTTTTTCTTCTTCATCGACCGCCATCCCGTGACCGCCGCCCGCCGCCGGTCGCCGACAACTAGTCCGGCGAGCTCGCCGAAGGCTCTCGTCTGGCCTAAAAAAAAAAAAGAAAAAAAGAAAAAAGAAAAAGAAAAAAAAAGAAAAAGAAAAAAGAAGAATAAGAAGAATAGGAGAAGAAGAAAAAAAGAATAAAAAGCATAAAAAGAAAAAAAATAAAAAAGAAGAATAGGAGAAAAAATAAAAAAAATAAAAAAATAAAACAATAAAAAAAATAAAAAAAAATAAAAACATAAAAGAAAAAAAAGAAAAAAAGAAAAACAATAAAAAGAAGAATAGGAGAAAAAGAAAAAATAAAAATAAAAATAAAAGAATAAAAAATAAAAAGAAAAAAAGAAAAAAAGAAAAGAAAAAGAAAAGAAAAAAAAGAAAAAAAGGAAAAAAAGAAAAAAAAAAAAAAGAAAGGAAAAAAAGGAAAAAACGAAAAAAAGAAAAGAAAAATTATAAAAAGATTTAAAAATTAAAATAAATTGATTTGGAACAGTAATCGTGAACACGGTCTCAAACCTTGATTTATTCCGAATTAGAAATTTTATACAGTTATCAAATGCGTTCTTTTACTCGGAATCAATTTAAACGGAATAAAAAATAATTATTTCGATCGAATTTATTCTCGGTAACAGTAATCATTACCAACACGCCTTAAGCGGTCCCGAACCTCCACGTCAGCCACTTTTCATCTCTCTCTGAGAAGTTTTCACCGACCCAAGCTCGTCGTCTTCATCAACCAGTCAGCAAAATATTGGGTACTCTTGCTGCGCCCAGTCAGCAAAAAACGAATCCATTAGTCGATCGACAAGTGTCAATGGAGCTCACATTTAGATTTTTCAAAAATTCTTTTCTCAATCAGTTTTTTTCTTCCATAAACGCCCTCCGTCTCCCTCCTTCTCTCTCTCTCCCCCGTCTCTTTCTTCAGAAACAGAGGTGGCCTCATCGACCGGCTAGCGACGAAGTTGTCGCAGGAGGCCGAGGTCTTTGTGCGGGAGAGAAAGGCGGCGGCGTGGTGGAGGTCAAGCATCTCGCCGCGGACCTTGTCGGGCTTTGCGTCTACGAGGGCCAGCTCGTCAGCGAGGTAGGTGAGGATGTTCTGGGCGACGGCCATGCCAACGTCGCCGACCCCAACGACGGCCATCTTGATGCGTCGCTTCTAGGGCGATGACTGCAGGGTGTTTTGGATCGGCTAGAAGAAGGCTTGGGTCAGGTCCAAATCGCCGGGGCTGAGGTAGGAAGAAGGAAGAGGATCGCAGATGAGTGTTTAAATTTGAGGGTTGGACAGCGATCTTGGCGTGGCGCTTGGACGACGATCTTTGTGCATCTGCTGTTTTGAACTTGAGGGTTGAGAGAGGAGCGCGGATGAGTGACGAAGGAGGAGAAGAAATAGGGAGGGGTGTTTATGGAAGTTAAAAGATTAGTGAAAAAGAGATTTTTCAAAAAACTGAAACGCGGGTTTCATCGGACACTTGTGATCAACTAATGGACTCGCTTTTTGCTAATTGGGCACAATAAGGGGTACCCAATATTTTCTCCCCTTCCCTTACCTCGCCTTTTTCTCGTCGTCCTCCTCTGACGACTTCCAGTCGTCCACCCTCTGCGTCGCCTACGAGCTCTTCTACAAGGGCCAGCTCCTCCCCCTCCAGCTCTGCCCCCCGCCTCTCCATGGTCCGTACCCTCCTCGCCTCCTCCTCCACCTCAGACTCCGCCACCACCTCCTCCCGCGACTCCTCCGGCAGCTCCACCACCTCCTCCGACCAGATCTCGCCGAAGGATGCCGACGACGGCCATGGACAAGCGTCGGCGTCGCTCGCGATCCGCTCATCCAGATCTGGGTCTGGAGAACTCCAGATCTCGAGATCAGCCCGTCACCGGGCTCGGCTGCTGGTTGGTGCGGCCGGGACGGGTGGCGAAGGTCCCCGACGTCTTCATCTTCGGCGGCCTTTGAGAACCGGCTCCCTAATTGCTTCGCAACATGAGAAAATCTTTATTCGCTCATTGATGGAGTTTCGAAATTGGACGTTGAATAAAGCAGATGGGAGAGAAACCCGAACAGTGGGTCCACTCACACACGTGCTACGTGCAGGAGCACCCAATACTTTTCTATTCAAATCCAAGTGGCCGATGGTACATGCTACAAATATCAAAATAATTACTAGAAGTCAAATGTTATCTGTTCACCATCACTTTAAAAAGTACCTAATTGCTTTCTTGCGAAATCCGGAAAATGAAAGAAAAGCTTTAATCTTTAAATTATTGAGAAAAAGTTCTCAAGAGTTCTAACTGTTAATATTCAAAAGAATCGACAATATGCATCTAATGTTTCTTCCTAATGTTTTAGATTTAAATTTGGACACACTTGAGCTTAATCTCGAGAATAAACATTGAGCGCGTGGAATTGTGATGAAGACTGCAAAATTTGTTTGAGCCCTGGAAGAGTCATTCCATTGTCAAAAACAAAAAATTAAAGGAAATGGGGACAACCGAAAAAAAAGAAAACAGTTTAAGAAATTTAGCCTTCTATCAAACTTGGTAGACCAGTAACGTTTATTTGCACATTGCTCTTGTACGTTTTCTGTTTTTCACATGCACTGTGCTTCTCTCTCTCGTCTTCTGGTTTTGTTTCGTTGTTCTCATTGTTTTTATCACTTTGCTCTTCCTTTCTTTTCATACATCGAGTGATTAGTTCTGTTCTCTGTTCAGTTTCCTTTGCACAGATTTGTTTTAGCAATTAATCATTGGAGGCAACAACAAAAGACACAAAAGGGAGGGGAAAGGAATTTCTAGACATTAAAGAAGAAATTATGGCCGAGGCATTTGCTAGCTCCGTTGCGTCGAAACTAGGTGAGTGCCTGTTTGCTCCCATTGGACGCCAATTTGGGTACGTGCTGCACTACAAGAGCTACGTCGAAGATCTCAAAAATGAAGTTGAGAAGCTGGAGACTGCTAGGGAAAGGGTGCAGCGCTCTGTCGATGAAGCCTTGTATGATGGAAAACCTATACACGCTGATATTAAGAATTGGTTGGAAAGCGTGGAGAATAAGGCTAATGAAGCACAAAATTTGTTAAAACATGGTGAAAGTGCAAAAAATGCTTGCTTCCATGGGTGGCTTCCCAACCCCATGGTGCGCCATCCAATTGGCAAGAAGGTGAAGAAGATGACTCAAGTCATTCAGGAACTCCATGATGAAAGTGCAAATAATAACTTCCAGAAGGTCTACTATGAGAATCCTCCGATAGGAATTGTCACTGCTACCACTTCCGCTGCAAGATCTGTTGACAAGAAAGAAGATGTCCTGGAGTCGAGGGCTTCAATCACAGAGGATGTAATGAAGGCTATAACTGATGACAAAATCTGTGTGGTTGGGGTGTATGGACCAGGTGGAGTTGGCAAGTCCAAGCTTTTGGAGGACGTACAAAAGCGAGTTAAGAAAGAGAAGTTGTTTGATGTGGTTGCCATGGCAAATGTATCACGCAATCCAGATTTAAAAACAATCCAAGGAGAAATTGCTGATGCTCTAGGCCTAAAGCTAATGAATGTGGAAACTGCTCGTGGGAGAGCTGATCGTTTGCGTGAGAGGTTAGAGTGTGACCTATGAAAAAAATTCTCATAATTTTAGATAATTTGTGGAAGAAGCTAGAATTGAAAGATGTTGGAATTCCTTGTGGCGATGATAATAAAGTAAGAGGCTGCAAGCTATTGCTATCATCTAGAAATAAGAAGTTTTACGAATTGACATGGTCTCTGACCAAGAATTCCGACTCAAGGAGTTGGACAGATGGGGAAGCAAGAAGACTTTTTGAAAGGATATTGGGGACAGAGTTTACGATCCTGAGTTTAGACCCCTGGTAGATGGAGTAGTCAAGAATTGCGGAGGCTTGCCACTTTTTATTATTTCGTTGGCAAAAAGGTTGAGGAGCGGAAATTTGGCTGCATGGAGGAATGCTTTGACTATAGAAGGGTCTGATTTTAAATCACTAGTGGAACTAAACTACAAAGACTTAAAAGACGAGAGGATCCAATCGTTGTTCTTGGTTTGTGCTCTACGCCATGGGAGAATGGGGGATATCTTGTCTATTGCTTGGGTTTGGGTTTATTTAACAATTTCAGCAAGACCATCGAAGACGCTAGAGATAGGTTGAGCATGGATCTAGATTGTCTGCGCGACTCTTCTTTGTTACTAGATAGTGATAATTCTAGCGGAAAAAAAAATAGATAGCGATCATAGTAAAAGTCAGAATGCATGACATAGTCGCTGACGTGGCCATCTCTATTGCTTCCACAGAATGGAAGGCCTTGGTCGGGAGGGAGGATTGTGGGTTTAAAAAATGGTCAAAGGCTGAGCTTAGAGAATGCACTGCGATATCCTTCCCTAATGTTGGCATTGATGAGCTTCCTGAAAAATTGGACTGCCCAAACTTGAGGATGTTTCTGTTGTTCGAAGACAACTCGTCTCTCAAAATTCCCGAGTCATTTTTTGAATCTATGGAGAAGCTCCAAGTCTTGGAATTAGTAGGAATATCTATCACCTCTCTACCTTCGTCGATTGAGTTCCTTGAGAACCTCAAGTCGCTTAGGTCTTGTTGTTTGCCGTCTCGAGGATGTGACTCTTCTTGGAAAGCTGAAAGCATTGCAATTCCTACATCTCTTAGGATCGACAATTGCTCGGTTGCCTAAAGAAATAGGTGAACTAACAGAATTGAGAATTTTGAACTTAACAAAGTGCACTAGGCTCAAAGTTATCGAACCTGGCGTGCTTGGAAGCTTGGTTAATTTAGAAGAACTGTATATGGAAAACAGTTTTGATCGGTGGGAGGCCGAAGATGAAGCACCGCGAAGAAACGCCAGCCTGACTGAGTTAAAGAACATGAATAAGTTGAGCACTTTGGACATTGCCATTCCTCATTCTGACCGATCTCCCAAGAGACTTGCCGTTTGGGAAACTGAACAAGCATAAAATCCAAATTGGGGGCTTTTGGGATTGGTCGGTTGAATATAAAGAATCTAGAACTTTAAAGCTCAAGCTGGATTTGGGCAATCTTCTTTCGAAGAGTGGGTGCAAAGATGTTTGCAGAGAACACAAGATCTCCACTTGGATGGATTGCAAGATGGCAACGATAGTATTCACGATTTGTGCATCGAAGGTTTTCAGGAATTGAAGCATCTTCACGTACAAAATAGCCCCTCATTTCATTATGTTGTTCACCCCACAAACAATGTCCAGTGCACTGCATTTACGAGATTGGTATCTTTGTTTCTTGAGAATCTGGACAAATTTGAGAAGATTTGTGGCGGCTGTCTTGCCCTAGAATCCTTCAGCAAATTAAAGATTGTGAAAGTGGACAACTGTGGTGAAATCAAACATTTGTTTCCTTTGTCCATGATGAGAATATTATCCCAGCTTGAAGAGATTGAAATAAGCAGATGCCACTTGATGCAGCAAATTGTTGCAGATGCCGAGGTTGACAGAGATGAAATATATGACCCCAATGTGAAGTCATGCAATTTGCGTAGGCTGACATTACGAAACTTGCCAGAGATGACGAGCTTCTATAAAACCGCAAACCTCTCAGTTGATTTCTTTGACGGGCAACAGGTATATAATTTGTTATTGAGATTTTATGCATGGATTTTAAATGTGAGAGTATAATAGGACGGATAAAAAATTGGATAAATAATCGGTTTTTGAGATTTAGATTTCCAGAATAATTAAGACAAACAATAATTTAATTTTTTTAATATGGAATTGCTATGTGATATGTGAATACATTAAAACATTTATACAGTAGTTAATTACATCTCTTTATTTATGTAATGTTATCAACATAGTTAAAGAAGCACCATGATTTATATATTTTTCAAATAATCTGGAACCTTATCATTGCTTAATGGTAAAATCGAATATGTATACATAAATATTTATGGATATATTCATAAGTTGAAGGAAGTATATACGACCTTTATAATTTTTATGACCTCTATTTAATAATGAATGGACATATGTAGAGTCCTATTATATCTGCTTGATTAAAGTGAAAGAAAGAAATAAATAAACATTCAGTAGGTGAATTTAACTACATTGACTATGTGTCAAATAACGTCCAAATCAATTACTTATAATTTTGCAATCACAATCGTAAGTACATCAGCGTTAGAGTAGTTGAGACAATAAAGTTGCTTTCTTTCCCCAATGATTGTAAAGAGTTGGGTTGTGTGAATGGACCATTGCAGAATTGTGTTTCTACACAAAGTTCCATTATATTAAAAAAATTTATACTCGTAGTTGTTAAATGACTGAACTATTATGTGACTACAAATGAAAAATCAAATATAATATCCGATAGGTCAAATTGCTTTTGTTACCTTAGTACATCAATAAGATTCTAGTTAGATAATTAATTATTTTGTTCTTATTCATGTAAGCTATGGACCTTTCGTGGTGATAAAATCTATCATGAATCTTTATTCCAACCACTTTTCTAATGTTACCAGTAGAATTTATGTCCCTTCACATGTTTAAATTTTTTCTTTTTTTAATAAAATATTCCTTGAAAGTATTAATTAGAAACACATCTAGCATTCATTTTTGCACTATCGCTTTGATTTAACAATTCCTTTCACTGTTTTGTCAATAAAAAGTAAAAATGGAAGCCCTTCTTTAAATTATTTTTTAAGATTATGTTTATCACGTGAGCCTAAACGCAAAAGCATGATGCTCGAGTAAAATCATTTGTTGAATTAAGTAATTCATTTTCTTGGCTACATAAATAAATTTTGCCATATAATTTTGCTATTTGATAAGGAACTGCATCTTAGGTGCTTATATAGGTAAATTAAATCCTTTAATGAAATTGACTTCGATGCCCATATGGTGCTGTTCGCTCAATTAAATCCTTTTATGGCCAACCATGGATCTCACAGTGATGAACCTTTTTTTTTTTTTATTTACTTTCGGCCAATGTAGCATATATTCACATCTATGTTAGAAAATAATGGATCCTGTAGTGCTATGCATGGGGACAACAAAATTTTTTGACTGCTTTAGTATTTCTCTCATAATTTACAATAACTTTTTGCTTTCAATCTTTCGATAAGAGGATTTTCTTTAAAATACTTTGGAAAATATGGCAGGCTCAAATTGCATCTGCAAATCAACTTAAAGTATAGTTTTTTCTCTGTTTGTCAATTTAGTTCATGACTATTCGGTAGAAAATAATTCGTTTGACGTATTATATATAATCACAGTCGATGACTAAAAATCAATTGAGCCTATGCCATGAATTAAAATAATTTAGGTAAAAAGCACAAAATCTGATGGTAAGCTTAATAACCTCAATAATTCAAGGACTTTAAATTATCTCTTATTATTATATATTCAGTAAAGTCCAGATACATAACAGCTAAATGATAAGTAAGTGTAAAGTTGATAAATTCTAAAGAAGAATAAGGTAAAATTCAAAAATCACTACTCCGCTTTTTCTTCCATTATATTTAAATCTATTGTATGAGATTATTTCTTTATTATTATAACATCACTCACGACTTGTATATCTGGTTACAAGCATTACTATGAGATAATACGAGGTTATTCACCCCTTTGCAGCTAATAAAGCTACAGAGTTTGGAAGCCATAACCATTGAAAGATGTCAGTTAATAAGAGAAGTATTTGACCTTGAAGGATTGACAGCCAGTGGGGAAGTCGAGATTCTATCGCAATTGAGGGAATTAACCCTAAGTGACTTACCAAGTTTGGGACGCATATGGAACAAAAATCCACGAAGAACATTGTGTTTTCAAAACTTAAGGGCACTGAAGGTGCAAAATTGTGAGAACTTGAGGTTTCTTTTTTCTTCTTCCATGGCTAAAGCACTCGGGCAAATAAAAGAAATAGAAATAGCAAATTGTAAATTGATGGAGGAAATTATTGATGTGCAAGAAGAAGAATTGGAGGAAGCTACAACCAGTGACACTTTAGAGTTTCCTTTGTTAACCTCCTTGTCTCTTGAGGAATTACCAAATCTCAAGACATTCTCTTATGGAAAGTATTGTATTCATTGTCCATCCTTAACAAGATTGACAATATCTCGGTGCCCCAAAATGATGACATTCTCTTCATTCGAAGGAAGGCAATGGTCGATGGCACACGGATACTAGTTTACAACAAGCATTTGATCGTATAAACTCTGGCTTATCCTTGCCTGGCTTCTTCAATGAAAAGGTAAGCATCTATAGTATTTTTGTCATTCATTCTTCTAGTTCTTGTCAGAGACGCAATTTAGTAGAAACTTGATCATTATTCAAGTTTGGCAGTTGGCAGTGGAAAAGCTAACTCGCTGGGGGTCATTCCCAAAGTTGCCCACAAATTTCAGCATAATGCAATTCTGTACCAAAAATTTCAGTCATTCTACATATAAAATGTTTTTATGCAGGTTCTTTTTCCAAGCTTGGAGGAATTGAAGCTTTTTCCATGTGCCAATTAAAGAGGATATGGCATAATCAACTCCATGGACAATCCTTCTGCAAACTTGCATCCCTCACTGTTGAACTTTGTGAAAATTTGTCACATGTTTTTCCATCAAATTCAATGGATAGGTTGCAGAATCTGAATAAAATTGAGGTGGTTGGGTGTCCCTCCTTGGAAGCATTATTTGATCCAGTAAGTCTCAGCTCTGATGAAAGGCAAAAGCCATTGGTCCTCTCTTCCATTAAAAAAATGAAGTTGTTGAATCTACCAAGGCTGAGAGACATTTTGAAGAGTGACTGCAAAGTAATATTGACATTTCCTAGTCTATGGAAGTGAGCGTAAGGCGTTGTCATAGTTTGTCATATCTCTTCTCAAGTGCCACGGCCAGAACTCTTGATAAATTTGCGGTGCTTGATGTTTCCTGTTGCAATAACATGAAGGGCATAATTGCGATGGAAGAAGGAAAAGGGAAAACCGTAGAGACATTCAAGTTCCGTCATTTAAGCATACTCAAGCTTGGTGACCTTAAGAGTTTGATTTGTTTTAGTTCAGAGAGTTGTGCTGGTGATGGGTTATATCCTCTATTTGATGAGAAGGTATCATATCCTGATTTATCTTATCTGTTATTTTTTTGTTTTTAATGCTTTGCCCTAAGCAATTTTGCATATTTTTCATTTATCTCTGTACATTTGTAGCTTGCATTTCCAAAGTTAGAAGAGCTACACATCGAGGGAGTTCAACAAAAGAACTATGGAACGATAAAATCCTTGTGGAATCCTTTTGCCGTCTAAAGGTCCTCAAGGTGAAGCAATGTCACAACCTAATGAATGTGATTCCTTCATTCATGTGGAGGAGGCTACTTCACTGTGTGGAGTCTTTGACTGTTGAGAAGTGTCCATGTCTGAGAAACCTTTTTACAATGTCTATGGCAAAAAGTCTAGGACAACTCCAATATCTTGGTCTCGGTGGTTGTGGAGAGATGGAGTACATTGTTGCCAAAGAAGAGGAGAAACCTGAAGAAGAAATCGACAAAATTGTAATTCCTCAACTTGTCACTCTATATCTTCACAACATGCCAAAACTTAGAAGTTTCTATCAAGGGAAGCATATTTCAGAGTGGCCCTCCTTGAAAGAGTTTACTATTGAAGATTGTAAAGCTGTGAAGGTGATTCTAGGAGATGCAAGTCATAGAAAATTAGAGGGCAGCGTTCCAACACAACAACCGCTTTTACTCGTCGAAAAGGTTTGCACTCATTCTTCTTTAATGGCATATCTAGTTTGTTATCCCTTGATGGTTTGAGCTAATACAATGTAAGGGTTTGTGGGGTCACTTATGATAACTTATCATTTTCTTTTACAAATCTTTGACCTCAAATAAGAAACATCTCAAAGCTACTTCTTTAATATAAACATGCTAAAATGTATATCAAAACTTTTCATAAGTTTCAAAAACTTCATATTTTTTTGTAGCTGAAGTACAAATATTAATGAGAGGCTAAGCTTCAATTAACAACTTTTAATTAATCTAGAGTCTAGATAATGCTAAAATGTCAGCTCAAATTTAAATATTGTTCAACGTAAGATCAAGGGTTAATGACACTACAAGTTCTAAAACTTGTGTTGGTTCGGCACTTAAGTTCTAAAATTTGCACAATTGATGCATTTCAAGACTTGTTAAGTCTGTCCCATTTTTTGTAGAGAAATTCTGCATTTTTATCATATTTTCAGTCTTGCATGGCCTTTGACGCGGTGATGGAGCTTCCTCAAGCACAAAGGGAGCTGTTTCACTATTGCCACATCGAAAAATTGAAAAAAAAAAAATTAAGAACATACTAAAAATTAGAAAAAAAAAAAATTTGCACTAATATGAAACTGGAAATAGAAAAAAAAAAGTCCTGACAAGAGATCGCCTAGTCAAGGGGGAAGGGCTGCATTGGGAGCGCCACTACTGCTTCCCTTCCTGCCGACAAATGCGCCAACTCACCGTGAGCAAGCAATGGCCTATTACTATCGCCCTTGCCAATTTGAGTGAGGGCAAGTGTGCTCACTCACGTGGTGGCGAGGAGCCAAGTTTGGCAACTGCCGGTGGCCTAGCGAGGATGCTGGGTGCCCTATCCGTGACCTGGGAGATGGTTGGGGCCGTCGCCAATGCAAAAGCCCTAAGACCCCCTTCTCCCGCCTTGTTTTCTTATATGTACTTTTTATAAATTTTTGTCACCTTTTTTAATGTGGCATCATCACATTAGCACCACATTTTTACAATTAAAAAAAAAAAGAAAATTCGATGAAAAATGCCAAATATACTTTCTATCCTCCTGAAACTAATTTGGGCAATGGAAAGACTCAAATGCTGAACCGGAACAAGTTTTACCAATAAACGGAAAAAAAAAAAGTTTTAGTTCTTAAACATGCCAAATTGGAATAAATTTTAGGAGTCATTTTGTCACTATTCCTGAAGTCAATTGTAAATATTGTAATAGGAAAATTATTCCACAAGTCCTAAAATGTATTTATGAAATGCAATCGAGTCATAAATTTTTCAGTTGGTGCAATGAACTCTTAAACCTTTATCAAAAGTGCATTTGAAACCTAAACCTTTCAGTTGATGTAATAAAGTCATAAATCAATACAAACAAATGTAATTTGGGGTTGCTGCATAGGCAATCTAAGTTATGTGTACTAAAAGAACCTTTGATTATGCTTTTTCAAAACATTTAAAACTTGAGTAAACCAATTGAAAGGTTTAGGACTTGACTACATTTCAAATATAAGATTTAGGACTTCCAATGCACCTTTATTTCTTGATTATGACTAAAACTGCAAGTAGTTAACATAATATTTTTCACTTTGGGGTCAAACCTAGTCAGCTTAATCAAATGCTAATCAAAGGAGCTTTGGTGTAAAATTGGAATCATGGACTTAGCAAATCTATATTTGTGGCTCCACACGAGCCAATATTTTCGTTGTTACATGCATTATATGTAAATAACTCAATTGCATTGACATGGAATCTATAATTCAATACACAGTCATTCACTATCACTAAAAATTTGGGGAGCTTTTGACTAGGTTTTATGATATATATGTTAGCAACCAATTTTATAGAATGAAATTGCATAGCAAGGTTGGTTCAAAATCATAAAATCCGAAGGGAAATTAGATAGCAATAAACTAAGGAAAAACTAGAGAGAGAGAGAGAGAGAGAGAGAGAGAGAGAGAGAGAGAGATGCCAAATTAGGCGAGGAAGAAGAAACACCAAATAGGCAAACTCATTCAATGAATTCATCCTCAAAACTAAAGAAAATTAGTATCTTGGCCGATATCATAGGTAATTAAAACAAGAGTTCCTTACCAAAAGAAAAACAAGAGTTCAAACTAAGCAAGCATAAATAAGACAAATAAACAGCAAGATGGTTGAAGAATCATGTCATATATCAATCTCCACAAAAGGGAGATTCGGATATGCACCTTGGAAGTACAAGGTTATACTAAGTATTTTAGTACAAATTTAGCATCACGAATTTGCAATTCTGTGAATGATCAATAGGAGAAATTACGTTCAAGATTTTACTAAATTTCAGAAGGTGTTTCTATAAATTCATCTAGATTAGTTAGTAGAATTTTACTCCACTCACTCTTCAATATTCCCACAAGCAGAGTCCTTATTTAACTCTTCAAGACATTGAGAGCACTTATCCAAGCTATTTTGCTCAATAGACAACTGATTTTGGACTATTTTGTTGTCTTCCTTATAGTTTTGATTGAATCTAGTCTTCTTTTCTTTCTATTCTTTGATAATGTCCATCTTGTGATTTTCTTTGTTCTTGAAATTAAACTATTCTTTTTTGAGGGAATAGAGAATCGGTTCTAATTAATTAAATTGAAAAATAACAGGTTGAGTTTCCTAGTATGGAGTCGATGGAGATCTTGCAAATGGATAATATGGAGAAGATATGGCTTGATGATCTTGATTCAAATGCCTTTGGCAAACTCAAGACACTAGTAGTGGCGTATTGTGAGAAACTTTTATCCATATTTTCATCTTATAATATGCTCACAAGATTTCAAAACCTAGAAAAGATAACCGTGACCGATTGTGGATCCTTAGAAATGGTATTTCAAGTCCAAGAGTTTGAATTTAGTGAAGCTTGTTCTACAAATACTTTTCAATTGAGAGAATTAGTTTTGATGCGGCTCTCAAAAATGAAATGCTTGTGGAGTGGACTTCCTTGGGGAGGTCTTACCTTTGGATGCTTACAATGCATGGAGGTTGTCAAGTGTGAGAGTCTCAAAAGTTTATTTCCAAGCTCGGTGGCAAAAAGTATGACACAACTCAAAAAACTTTTAGTATGGGATTGTGGGGTGGAGGAAATTATTGTGGAGGAAGACGGAGTAGGGATGAGTGCCGGTGAACTCTTCTTTCCGCAATTAATCGAACTAAGATTACATGACTTGCCGAAACTGAGGAGCTTCCACCAGAATAGTCATACTTCAGCATGGCCACTCTTTAAGCAATTGCAAGTAAGACATTGCGACAAGATGAGATCATTCTCATTTGCTTGTGAATTCCAAAGCTGCCAAGGTACAGCCACCAGCAAAAACCAGCCTACACTCTTTTCTTTTGAAAAGGTACCGTCAATGAGTCTAGCTCTATGCCATTATCTTCATTGGTTTATATGCACTTTGTTATTTTTCTGCAATAAATTAAAATTGTCACACTTCTTGTTTATTAATGCTCACCATAACACACTTGTGAATTGCTTAGAAATTTGAAGATTGACTGCTGTTAACTATTTCTAGCTCATACTTTTGGTACATAATCAAAAACATATTATTGAATTAACTTGCATAGACAGTGATGCTTCTAATGAGCTACTTTTGATCCCAGCTTTTACTTTGAAAAAAAAAATATTATTGAATTAACTTGCATAGACAGTGATGCTTCTAATGAGCTGCTCTTGCCTTATGGTTAGGATCTACCTATTTACTTTAATTTGACTTACTTGTCTGCCAAAAGTGAAAAAAGTTTAGTATTATGTTCATTTGGAACAAAGTTCCATACTTGAACATTGTGAACCTGGTTGATAATTTGCTAATATGGGCTTTGAAGAGCACAAACCTTCTTTATTCTTTTTTCAAAACTACCAACTACTTTAATAATCTATCAATATTTATTCTTGGGGCTTACCAATGTATTTGAAGTTACTAACTTTATTTGAATATAGTGAACTTAATGTGATTGGTGTATTAACATTTGTCACGTTAAGATA
The DNA here is from genome assembly GCA_014182365.1 of Eucalyptus tenuipes. Lineage (NCBI taxonomy): Eukaryota > Viridiplantae > Streptophyta > Magnoliopsida > Myrtales > Myrtaceae > Eucalyptus > Eucalyptus tenuipes. The sequence goes on along the minus strand of CM024538.1, from coordinate 19,315,862 downwards.
CAACTTGATTTTAGTTCATTGCCAACGTTTTTATCTTGTTTGGTTTTGAAAAGTACCAACATTTCCAAAATTATGAACTACTTTGATAATCAACCAATATTTATTCCTGTGACATTTTAACGCCTTTTTTTTTGGGTCAACAATGCCTTTCAAATCACTATCTTTAATTCAAAATTACAAAAGTTAATTTAATTGTGTTACCAACATTCATCAAATTAAGATTCCAATTGATTTTAGTCACTTGCTAACTTTTTATCTTGTGGATCTTGAAAAGTACTAATATTTCTTTGTACTTTCAAGATCACCAACTATTTTAATAATCTACCAACGTTTATTCCGATGGGTCACCAACGATTTTGAAGTTACTAACGTTTAATCGAAATTACCACACTTAATTTGAGTGATATATCAATGATATACCAACACGGAATTAGGTTCTGTTTTTTAACGTACATAATGCTAAAAACATCCATTTATTGGTTTAGTTTGAATGCGTTCTTTTCAGTGTCATAGAATAGTGAACCCATGCGCTACTTATGACATATGATAAAATAGATATGAGAACAACCGCTTAGAAAAGAGTGCTACATATTAATACGTCATCTTACTATTGAAATACATCTATTTAATATATAAATAATACAGATTTGTTTTGAGTTTTTTCTACGAACTTGTTGACATTCACGTGTGTTTACTTTGCCATTTGGATTAATTAGTTGACAATCGAAATAGCTTAATATCATCAACTAAATAACTTTATTTCATCCAAATTCACGAAACATGGTTTGATTGAATTGGGCATATCACTAAAAAAGAAACGTCCCACTTATACAACCCTTGTATAATGGTCATCAATTCTTGCTCGTCTGGCTCTAGATTTTTTTTTTTTTTTAAGGATAAAACCTGCCAAAAGCCTACAGTTTTTCTTTTCCTCTTTTCCCTAATAAATGGAAGGACAATTTAGTCATTGGACCATGGCTGTGCCCTGTTTCACTTTTGGTGGATGGTGGCCCGAACGGATTCCCACAGGTCATTCCTCACCTGGAGCTACTGGAATTGACGAGGGAGGATGTTGCAATGCTGCCGCAGCATTACATCTTTGTCAATCTCAGCAGCATTAATATTTGTCACATTATGATACAAACCGATTTTAGTTAATTGTCAATGTTTTATCTTGTTAGGTATTGAAAAGTGCCATCATTTCCAAAATTATGAACTACTCTAATAATCAACCAATATTTACTCTTGTGACATTTTAACGTCTTTTTTTTTTTTTTTCGTCGACGGCGCCTTTCAAATCACTATCTTTGATTTGAAATTACAAACGTTAATTTGATTGTTTTAGCAACATTCATTAAATTAAAATACCAATTGATTTTTATTTTTTTTTACCAAATTGATTTTAGTAACTCGCCAACTTTTTATCTTGGGGATCTTGAAAAGTACTAATATTTCGTACTTTCAAGATCACCAACTACTTTAATAATCTACTAACGTTTATTTTGATGGGTTACCAATGCTTTTAAAGCTACTAACGTTTAATCGAAATTGCCACTTAATTTGAGTGATATATCAATGACATACCAACACTGAATTGCGTTCCGTTTTTAAACATGCGTAACATTAAAATGTCTACTGTTAGTTCTCAAAGTCGTAGAATTGTGAACCCATGCACTTCTTATAGTAAAATAGGTATGAGAACAACTGCTTAGAAATGAATGCAACATATTAATACGTTATCTTATGATTGAAATACATCTATTTAATATACAAATGACATAACTTGAAGTTTTGTTTTGAGTTTTTTCCGCAAACTAGTTGAAATTCACGTCTGTTTACTTTGCCATTTGGATTTAATTAGTTGACAATTGAAATAGCTTATCATCAACTAATAACTTCATTTCATCCAAATTCACGAAACATGGTTTGATTGAATTGGGCATATCACTAAAAACAAAAGGTCCCATTTTTACAATCCTTGTATAATGGTCATCAATTCTTGCTTGTCTGGCTCCAGAATTTTCTTTTAGGAAGGATAAAACCGGCCAAAAGCCTGCAAGTTCTTTTTCCTCTTTTCCCTAATAAATGGAAGGACAATTTAGTCATTGGACCATGGTTGTGCCCTGTTTTACTTTTGGTGGATGGTGGCCTAATTAAACGGATTCCCACAGGTCATTCCTCACCTGGAGATATTGGAATTGACGAGGGAGGATGTTGAGATGCTGCCGCAGCATTACATCTTTGGCAATCTCAGAGAGCTGGCTTTGGGGTGCTACCACGATGAAAATGTCGCTTTCCCCTCCGACTTCCTTCTCCAGGGATTCCCCAATCTAGAAGTGCTTGCTGTGGGGTGTAGTTCTTTCGAGGAGATGTTTCCAGAAGATGCTCTTGGACATGGGGGAGCGACTCCCTGTGGAGGATTGACAGACGTGGAAAAACCTCTCAAGTCACTTGGAAATCTGAAGCAACTTCGGCTGGTGTTGCTGCGTAACCTGAAAGGAGTCTGGAAAGATGGCGCCTTGATGGCTGAAATCCTCAAACAGATTGAATATTTGTACCTTGGGTCGTGCCCGAGTTTATCGATCGTATTTCCATCTTCTGCCTCGTTCCAAAGATTGACGTACTTAGAAGTAGAGGAGTGCGCTGGTTTAGTTCATATGGGGACTTGCTCGGCAATGACAAGTCTGGTGCTCCTTACTCGGCTAACCCTAAGATATTGTGGTGCAATGGAAGATGTGATAATAGATGATGGAGATGGAGCAAAGGAGATCCATTTCCCCAGGCTGGAAGAGCTAATACTTGATGGTTTACCGAGACTTGAGAGCTTCTCCCCGACCAATTGCACCTTCAGCTTCCCGTCACTGGAGCGTATTGTCATCACGCAATGCCCCCAAGATGAATGTATTCTGCAAGGGTGCCTTGAGGACACCAAACCTAGATAAAGTACTCCTATCCGAAGAGGATGGTGAAGGACGTTGGGAGGGTGACCTTAATACCACCGTCCAAACCTTATCGACTTGCAACGATCCACACTGAATTCAATCAAGCAGGTGAATCTGTTTGCTTAATTGTGTCTTGCCTGAACTCGGTGACAAAAGGAAGAAACTTGCGTTCTTCTTCTGGTTCTATATTGCCTCATATGAAGTCGGTCTTTCATAAAATAAAATAAAAAAGTTTGGTTGTGTTCTAACAAAATCGTTACATATTTCGAATATTGGGGGCTTTTGTGCAATTACTCACCAACGCATTCTAGCTGTTTGATGAATTGTTTAGCATAATTTATGTCGATGTATCTTCGAAAATTGTGAGGTTTTGTTATATGGGGCCATGTACTCGCCCACTTCTCTAGTTAATTTTGAGGAGTATCTTATTGATATGTTTGTTTCTTTCAGGTGTCTTGCACCCTAGGATGAAAGTGGCTGTTTTGTTTGCTAGAAAGTGTCTCCTAGAGAAAGATATTGAAGCAATCTTTTTGCAACCTGTGCTCTAATAGTGTTCTAGTGCATGGTGTTGATGCCTCTCAACATGGAACCTTTGTGCCGACATGTGGTATTCACAATGGGTAGGTGCTTCTTTGAATATCTCATTCTTTTTCAAGTTTGGGATGTCCTCTCTATGTCATTTCCTTGATAATGGTACTGGTGTAGCATAATGTTTGAGCAAATAATCAATCGAATGGGGGATGCTCTATCCTATATCAAATTGTATAGGAATTTTGAATGAGTGTTGGCTTTTAGGCAGCCTCATTTAGGATCAAGAAGCTTCTTTGAAGTTTGGATGATGACAACAGCGGCTATACACTGACCAAAGGGAGAAAAAGTCCAAGAATCCAAATAAGCACGTGTCCTTCGGGTAGCAGACCATAGCCTACTTAGAGCCGTTCACGCTAGATGTTTTCATCTCCAAGCAATTTGTCTTGGCTTCACTCACTCACAGGGTCGCATGCAAGCAGGTTGCTATTGTGGATACCAATTCTGAGGACATCAGAGCCTACTGAAGTCTCAGTTGGACATACTAGCATGTTTGGCCTTAGGCCAGATTTTGGCAGACCAGGTGGGGGAAGCTGATGTGTACACTGCTTCCTACACTCCAAGAGAGAGGGACAAGTTTGAAGGAAAAATCGAAGCAGTAGTTCAGTCTCTAATTGATAGTGGTATTGATATTTAAGTTTATCTTGATTGATTTTCTCTCCTTGAGCATGATCTTGATTGTGTGCACAACTCTTAGCAGGAATATACTGACATCTTTGATATTGTTTTGAGAATACACGGGATGTAGTGTTGGTTCATTTGCTAGTTTAATATAGATAATAGTGACTGTTTGTTTGACAGGAGCAGAATTCGTCTTTGTTTTGGCTTTGTTGAAACATTTACCTTCTGGATTCTTGGATGAGCATTGTGATGGCTATCATAGCTTCGTATATCTTTCTCTAATTTTACATGGTTTCGATATTGACTCCTGCTTTTCAAACATTATGGATGTCCATACCACAATGATTAGTTTCATCCAATCTTCTTTTAGCGGACACTTATTTACATAATTAGATCCATAGCTCTTGATAGTGCGAAGTACTATCATCACCTAGATTGGCAAGTAATATCCTACTCAAATTATCATAACTTGAGTTGGTTTAGTTGTCTACTTTTCAATTGTTTTGCTTCAGTTCATAACATAGAGATACAAAAATATTACTTTGCTTGCCTCAGTGACTTGATAATAAAAAATCAATTAACTTTGGTCGTTGTATTCTTATGGAGGATGTGAAACTAAATATAAAAGTGGTGTTTACTCATTCTTTTTCTTCTGCTTCTAAGTTTGACTATCTTGGACAGGAAGAGTAGGCCTCATGGAAAAGTGAATTTGTGTGATCTGCTGCTTTTTGAATGTTAATTCTTGCCAATTTACTTTGGAGGAAACTAAGAAAAACTTTTTCTGCAGATTTGATGTCAATCTAATATCCTAGTGTCTTTACCACAATAGTAGTTATTGCCTAGCTGATGTGAGAATCTCTATAATTTGCAATGAGTTTAAGTTAGAATATCGTCAAACCATCAAAAGAGAGAAAACTACCTTGGATCCAGTTTTCTATAGAATACTTTTATAAAACACTCGCCTGAGCTTTCCGAGATTCTCGGATCATGGTGGCATCCTCATTTTGTTCGATCCTCTCCCTTGGAGGATGAGCAATATATGAGGAAGTAGAGTCCCATATTGACATGTCAGAAAAGTAATCTAGTTGATTGAAGGTGATCTATTGCTTCATGATTCACCTATTTTAGATGCATTTACTACAAAAGCAGATGATCTAAGGATCACTCAGGTGTGGAGCCTACTGCAATTTCATGTGTTAATCAGAAGGCTAGTATGAAGAAGAAAGGCGCACTTGCCAGTTGCTATTATCAAATAATGTTTGAATTCTGCTCTTTTCCTCTTGTTGTAGTTTTAGTTGTATTCATTGCTTTTTTTGGTGCTTCATCCTCATAGCTCTTTCCATATGCGCCAATATGAACTATTCAATTGTTTTTTTAATGGATTAGGAAGTAATATTCTCTATTAGCTGTGAAAAAGTATCATTTGAGTGCACGATAATATGAGTTCTTAGAAATTTGACTATTCAATTGTTTCAAATGAGTTTATGAAATACATCAAATAGTTCACAAACTTAAAAGCACCATATTCATTTTCATGATATGTTTGCACTTATAGTACTTGCATATATCTCTTAACTAGTCAAATGTCCAGAATTTAACATAATCGATACAAGATTGCGCAGTAAAATGTTATTTACTCCTGGATCACACTATGAACGTGTCATTTTCCATGCATTTGGGTTCAGTGAAATAAAAGGGTAATCCATCAAGATCTTGTCCATAGCATCTTCTCCTTTCCATTTTCTGTAGATAGTCACAAAGAAAAGTCAAGAGTTTGACCGCCGCTTCTTAATAAGAATGCACAAGTAGGGTTGAGAAACCTCGTTACTCACTGATGATGAGGAATCTGTTGCTTCCAGGAATGCTATTGAAATAATATTTCACTGTTCCTAGTTTGGAAAACAAATATCTGTTTTCTAAAAGTGTGAACTGTCCAAAATCTCTCATCAAATGTCCTATTTGATGTTGTTTCTTGCCATATCTTTTGATTACTTTATATCAAGTACTCAGTGTCAATCCAGAGTAGTTGAATCTGGGGTTTCTCTTTGTATTTCCTTGAAGTCGTCATCATGTTGTCTATTATGTTCCTGGAGACACTAGTGAATTGACATATTGCAAAACTCGTTGCCGGAGAACCCATTAGTCATTGAGTGCTCCGACTTTAATACTAGCGGGAACCATGCACATGGAGGGTAAATGCCTTTTCTCATGCATTTTGTAGAACATGGGCTTTTGCGTGTTAATTTGCTTGTCGTTTATTACAGTAAAATTCAGTAAGTCCATAGCAGACTTGGGAAACTTCACAGAGAAAGAAACAGGGAAAATTTTACTTTACCAGCTTCTCATCAAGGCTATGAAAAGGTGTCTGTTATTCTTAAATAGTTTAATACTCTTCATTCTAGCAGGCCCTTTGATCATTTTGGACATACATCTTGCGAAAGTTGTCAGTAAAGGAGATGATTATATAGGTCCTAAAAGTAGCATCATATAAATTTCCACAATGAACATCTTGAGTCTAACATACTACCGATATATTTTGGCCAAAGACCTAAGTGTTGATTACAACATGCTAGATAAGTTCATGTAAATTTCCACAATGAACATCTTCAAGATAACATACTACCGATCTTTTTTGGCCTTTTGGCCAAAGACCTAAGTGTTGATAATAACATGCCAGATAAATTAATTTCGACAACGCACTTAGAGCTCATCTTTCTCAATATTCGCATGCTTTTTGCTCGGGATAGGGTGTCTGGTGTTGTCTTGCTCGGCCTCACCATCTCTCTTATCACTCGGCAAAAGAAAAATCATAAATGAAGAGGAATAGCCATAATCATGGACTCGCTCGCAATAAAATAAGCAGTGGTGGTGATCATCATCAAGATCCCTTGCAAGCCTTATCACGACGGAACTCTCAACCTCGATTACAAAGCTACCGTAGACGATTGCAAGCTCAACTCGTGCCCCTGTAATCGACCCCCACAACACCAGTCATGTATGAATTTCAAATGACTCCCCAACCCGCCATGGCCACTGGCCCCAACACTCGTTGTTAGTATCCTGGCTATGTCTAAGTCGCAATAGCACGGTCAATGGAAAAATAAGTTGAAAAAGAAAACAAGGCGCAGTCTCTTTCCATTGGATGACATCATGTCTAATATATTCTTGTTGGTAGCCTAGTTTGCGACTTGAAAATAATAGGGTGATCTTGGAACATTAGCATGTGATTGGAAAAAATTGATTTTTACTCATTGCAAAACTCCTAAAATAGTATGAAGCATGCAAAATATTACATGAGTTCTCTCATAACATTTTCAAAATCATCATTTCAAAAATTGCTTATATTTCTCACTTCATTCTTTATATTCAAGACGATTGGTATAAATAGTTGGGTCAATCGAACAAGTAGAATCGCATACCGCCCATACTCCGGTTCAACCTCTAGTACCGTTTTTGAAACATTACCTCCAATCAAACCCGGAATAGCCGACTAAAAGTCATCTTGTTTCTTGAAAGGTGGGTATACAAAAATCTTTGATTTAAAGCCATCACCTTTGTTAGACCAAAAAAAAAAAAGCCATCACCTTTGGTTCATATATCTATTCATCAAAATTCTTTAATGGATGACCTCGTCCTTAATTTATTAAAATATTATTCGAAGTAAAGTGTAAGTATTTATGAAGATTATAACAATGGAGAATTGGCATCGTTACTTTTAACCCACTTCATCCTTTCACTGAGCGAGAGGATCCATAAAAAAATATGCATTTTAAACATGTGGAAGGAGAGAGATATAGGAGAGTCCTATGCAAACAAGCACTAACTGAACTTCCTCAATTTGATAACAAAAGAGAAAAAATAAAATTTACCATAATTTATGTAAAGGGCTATACTGTGGTACATCCCTAATTGTAGGAAACTTTATTGAACCATGCCTTTGGTCAATAGATTACAAATAATGGATCACCTACGTGCAAATAATGTATTTTATTATGCTTAGCAAATGATGCACATGACCACATCATCTAACCAATTCTGGCCTAACTTATTGTGGCTCCATTTACCTCTCAACCTCTTGTAATATGATCGATCAGATGTTGAAAATTATAGCTCAACTTTCAGCTTGATTATTTTTGTTTAATACATTATGTCATCCTTTTCTAGATCAAGGCATCATCCTCTATATTATGAATAAAGAACACTAGGTATTAGGTTACTATTTCAAACTTGAAAGAAAATAAACTTCTTACTTCTTCATGAACAAGCGAATATAGTAAGCATTGTTGAGCTCTAGGGAAACTCATCCAGATCATAGCAAATTGTCGATAACCTCAGTTATCTCAATAAGTAACACCAAGTTTATACTTGTTTTGTCCATCACAGAACAAGGGATGTGAACAGTCACATACACATCTCCCCTTTTTTCATTAATAAATTTTCTTAGCACACATTCAAAATCAGGTACAAAATTAATGATATTTATCCAAGTGAGACTTATAAAGTTATCTCCCAACATTAAAGGACATTTGAGAGAAAATTAATGCGGACAATTTATTTTAACAAAAGACATCCAAAATTTTGATCAATATTTATTAAAGAAAAAAAAATAGCACCAAGAGTGTCATGACATACCTTTTCTGTCTAGAGGGAAAAAGACATAAGTTTAGGGGTATTGCCTAAAGAGCGGGCCTACAGACCTCGTTTAGGCATGAACTCTCCCAAATCCATACCTCGCGCGACGTTAGAATATTTAATTCTAGTTTCAAATTGAAGCTATAATAATGTTTTAATGATGAGTTGCCACTAGCCTATTGAAACCAACTAAAAACCAAGTGAGACATAAGAGTATACCCACTTCCTATGCAACCAGAGAATCTAGGGTTATGGACTTGATTACACTAATTAATTAACTAGTGCCATTTTGATACTTACTCTTGTTCATTTCAATAGGATGTTTGTCAGGTAGTCTATATTGATTTTAAACTTATCCACTAACATGTAAGACGATCATGTGAGGGCGCAATCATAAAAGTAACTGTCGCGACCAAATTTTCGGGTGTGAACCACCTAGGGTTTGGCTAATGGATTGTTAAGCCTAGACTTAACTCGGGCTCTCCCAAGGCCATACCAACTCGCGACTTAAATTTAAATTTCTTAACATGCAAATGGATTTTATGTAGGAGTCGCCACTAATCAGTTTACGGTAGGTCGATCAGACACCTAAGTAAAATAATGGGAGGATTATTTTACTCCTACGAACTAGAGACTTTGGGTACGGGGACTTGATTACATTAGACTCCTCTAATGCCCTTTCGGTACCATTTCTTTTTATTTTCAAAAATATTTTTTACGGGCAGTTTGGATTGATTTTAAATCTATTTCCCTAATATGTGAGGTGATCATGCGGGTGCGCAAACCACCAATTTAACATCCAATGAATAAATTGCAGGAACTTACCTCAAAGCAACGAAAGCATCTGCAATGTTAAATCAGAATTCACATCGACGGTCCTAGATATGATCTCTAATTAACAAGCAATTTTTGTTTTTGTTTTTCACTTATTTAATGAAGATCATGCACTATGCAATGCATGCTACTAATTTAACATGAAATGATATGACATGGCAATATGATCTACCTATATGGCATAAAATGCAATCTATACTAAAGAATGAAATTGATTTCTTCTAAAGACAATTTTTATTTTTATTTTTTTTATATGAATTTCGAAATTAGAAAAATGTGATAATTATCTAGCTAAATTAAGATTCTATCCAACTTATATTAATGATTAGGTCAGGCTAAACCCTAATTTAAACCAAGATATTATCTTAACTTAACAATCTCTAACCTAAGATGCAATTTATCTAAAAAGATTAATCTAAACTTAAAACGAAACATGTAATTTTATCCTAATATGCAATGACGTGCAAAGAATGCCCTAATTCTACATGACCTATGCATGATGATTTTTGTGTTTTTGTAAAAATTCAAAATTGCCAAATAATTAAACGTGCAATTTAAATTTTTAAAAAAAAAAAACTAACATCCTAAATGAATGCATCTTTTTTTGGATTTTTATTTAAGGAATTCAAAATAAATAAATTTCCTATTCTAAACATGCAAAATAACCCTAAAACAAGTAATATTCTAACATGAACCTAATCTAACTCAAATATATATATTTTTTGGGTTTTTCTTTTACGGGAGCAATCAAATAAAGGCATCAAGAACAGCACGGCACCAAATCAAGCAAGATATCATCCATGTCCATTCAATTTTGGGAAATAAATTGACGAATCGTATCTCGCGCATGAGATCAAATTGGCCAATTTTTAAATAAAATCACGAATCGTATCTCGAGCATGAGATTAGATTGGTGATTTTTCCGTATGACTACGGGTCGTATTTCGAGCATGAAATATATGTACGTTGCGAAACTAGGAAGATTTCCCAATTTAGAAGGCCACTTGAAATTACAGATATCATAGCATATCGGGAATTTCCATCATGTGCATCAACGGATATTTCAAATAAGGAAACGAAATATTCGGAAATCAAATAAAACGGAATTTTTACCTAATCCGAATATTGATTTCCAAATTTAGACTTTGCGCAATCGGACCGGGATCGCAATCGGCGGGCAACAGTAGCGGTGGATCGTGGTGGCGATCCGCTGCAAACGGTGGTTCGACTCGGACAGCAGCCGAGATGGTGGACTCACGGTGATGCCTCGATGATTTGAGACAGGTGATGGCTCACGAGGCGGTGGGGAGGTGCACGGCTAACTCCCAGCCTTACGGCAGAGACTTCTCGGAATGCCTGCAACACTAGGAACTTGCGAAGACGATTAGGAGCAGGTGTAAACCTTTCTTTGTTTTCTTTTTATATATATGCACCAAGATCTATGGTGGAGGATGATGACTCAGTAGAGATTCCCTTGCCACGTGTACCCTCCTCAAGGTCCAGACGGTGGAGAAATTTTGACTGGCTTCGCTGGGATTTAAGGCGTGATAATCAGGCTTCGATGGACACGAACAATGGCCCCCCAAGGGACACACTTTGCTGGACGCTCTCCTTGCTTTATGATCCTTCTGTTTCGAACGTGTCTCCCTATTGTGTTCCACGAGACCTGCAAAGAAAGACCGGTATTCGTCGTTGCTGGGGATTCCGCAGATGGCCTAATAGGCCACATGGATGCGGTTTGCGTCGGGGATGCCTGTAGAGATCTTGAACATCAACTCGTCGCTGAAGCAAAACAACAGCAAAATATATGCAATTGAGGACTTGTGCGTGAATTCCACCGAGAGAGAAAGGAGATGAAAGTGAGATGTTGATGGAGAATGGGCGTGAATCTCCACGGTAGCAAAAAGAATTTGACTTTGAAGACTTAGTGGGCAACGGGATCTTCAATTGGCCAGGGGCGGGTCTCCTTCTTCACGATTTCTCCTTCATGTGTAGAACGTCCGCTCTCTCTCCATTCTCTGCTCGTCTCAGAATTGTGGCCGTGTGTTTCTATTGTGTGGCTCCCCCGAAACCTACGCAAACAACTTATTTATAGGCCAAGGATTAGGGTTTTAATTTTTTCCAAATTCATGTCCACAAAGATTCTTTTTCCAAACGCAATATTTGCTTTTCACATCTGCCCTATCCAAAAAATTCATCATATCCTAGAAAAATTTTCAAATTCCTATTTTTCACGAGATTTTTTATCATTAATTTTTTGGCCAATTTTGCTCGCTCCGTGAGCTTAATCCAGCCTGCTAAATTAAAGCTTAGAACCACTAATTCCAACCCATCTGCCACCGGTCCAATAAACAAATGCACAAAATGCAAATAAAAAACAGATGCACCTAAATTAATATGCTATGCAATTAATATTTAATTTTGGCATAAAATTAACCCCTAATTTTTAATACAATAAATGATGACCGGATCGCCAAAATTTAGATGTCAACAATAACAATCAACAACTAGGAAAACGTTAAATAAATTGTAAGCCAAAGTGAAAATCTAATGCTAAGAAATAAGAAATAATACCAAAATTAACATATCAAAAGTGCGCAATAACATAATAGTCAAAATGAAAATGCGCAAATGACGACTTAGCATTTGTCTCTAAAAACACTTAAATCCTATGTTGAAGCTATAAGAACTTGTTCAATTTTGAGCACAATTTTTTATCAAGAATTTTCACACATTTTGATAGAAAACTAGGGAAACCAAAATTAACATATCAAAAGTGCGCAATAACATAATAGTCAAAATGAAAATGCGCAAATGACGACTTAGCATTTGCCTCTAAAAACACTTAAATCCTATGTTGAAGCTATAAGAACTTGTTCAATTTTGAGCACAATTTTTTATCAAGAATTTTCACACATTTTGATAGAAAACTACTAAAAAAAACTTATTTTTAAGCTTTTTCTTAAAAAATAAATCTTTTCATTTTTTAATTTTAATTAATTTTATAATATATGAAATAGGAACTTGGCGGGCCCCCGGGGCCTGGTCCGAATATGGGCTGACGTAGGCTCTCCTTTCTGGGCCATGGACATTAATCGGCCCATTCAAATAGAAAATCGCCAAGCCCATTTCGTCGGAATAAGCCCATTTATTTCTAGCCTAGTCTTCCCACTTCGAATCCCCAACATACTACTGACGTTTTCATCTCCTGCTTGCAAAGTTCATTCCCAAAGCTAAACATCAACTCCAGAACAAGCGCGGCTCAACCATCAACGCTCTCAGACTTCAAATCGAGAATGACTTAAACATCACACTTGATAGCCTACATATGCCAGCGGACCCACGTCGTCGCCATCGCCAGCCACTGGACGAATGTCCGCCAATGAGACATCATCAACCACATCACCCTCTTCGGGTCACTACCAATCACCATTATCTTCCAATACACATTCCACATTCATAATCGCAAGATAAAAGACTGAATAGAGCAGAGATCAGGAAAGCAAGCCAAAGCGCATGACCCAAGAGATTGACGTTTCGGCCGTAGACTTCAACCGATTCCCCATGCGCAAAACATAGAGGAATAAAAACGCAAAGAAACTCTTATGCTCCCACCTAGTTTAACGATGGAAATACCGCTTGACGAGTGACAAGCAGTTTGTGATGATGTGAAATCTGCCTATACGCACTTAAGAACGAATGGAAATCGGCAACGCATGTGCACGGGCTGACTTGGACCTATTATCAAACATGTGGTGACCACGGATCGAGAAGAAGACACTGACCATCTTTAGAACTCGAACTCACGTCCGAACTTGAGAGAACCGATAAACAAAGTTCGAAAACGACGGATAACGGCTGGTTGAAAGCAAATCCGCAGATAAACTAGAAAATGTCAAGCCTCGGTTTCACGGGTTGGCCAAAACCGGGCAAGGCAGCAAAAGGTTCACGGGAGGGGCGTACAATCGCGAGGGGCTCCCTACCCGACTTGGAGACAGCGGTTAAAACTGCTCATCACAAAACAAGGGATGCACATGGTTGCAAGCACATCTCTTTTTTCTTTTTCTTTTTTGAGTAATTAATTCTCTTAGCACACGTTAAAAATAAGGTACAAAGTTAATTATATCTATCCAAGTGAGATTTGTAGAGTTATTTCTCAATATTGATGACATTTGAGAGAAAATTAAAGGAGACAATTGATTTTAACCGAAGACATCCAAAATTTTTATCAATATTTATTAAAGCAATAAAAGAATAGCGCCAAGAACAACCGAGATCGCTTCACAGTTACATACCTCGCTCCCAAAGTGCACGAAGTGGGGATTCAACTGAGTGCAAATTAATGTGGAGCTAAGTGCAAGTAAAGATAAGAAAGAATTGCAAGGAAAATGTAAATTGCATTGAAAGGGCAAATTTCAAGGAAAATAAAATGGTGCACTAAAAAATAAATATAAACATAGATTATAGAATTTGCTTGATTGTGGAAAGAGAGAGCTTTACAATCCCAAAACATTGGTACTTATAAACCAAATATTAAGAATAACCATTCCCTCCTATACGTACAAGAACCACCCACATAAGTCCAATTATTCCACCTCTTTTGCGACTTCCAACTTCAAAGACGAATGTTACAGCGTGCAACATGAGCTCTTCCTAGTTACTTCCCCGAGCTTACCTGTACATTTGCCTTATTTGTTGTTTCCACTTTCTCTGTATTTTCTTCCCTTCTCATAACTATACTTCTGATGATAACTTATATTTTTAAAATTGTTAAATTTTCATCACATGTGTAGCTTCTCTCTCACTTAGTGTTTATGATTTTTCTTTAACTTCCTAATAAATTTATCTTAGTCAACAAGAGAGTTCCATCTCATCTTTAGTTCATCCGATCAACCTAAATGTGACATTAATAGATGATATGTCAGCATCTTTGCAATTTTAACAAAAGGACTAACTTGATTAAAAAAAATAAAAATTAGAGACCACATTGGGAAAAAAGAGAATACATGGACAATTTTGAACAAATTGAAGAAGTAAAGGCACTAGCAGTTCCATTGTCCCTAAAATTTTCAAATAATTTTATGAAAGGATTTTTCTAGAATATATGTTATATGCTAGTGTATTGCTCCGAGTTCTTTGTCTACAATTGTGAGTGGTATGAGACTCTCCAATTCAATAATTGGAAGCCACTAGTTCGAATCCCACCAACTACATACAAACCACTTTAAGTTAAAATCACTTACATAGACGAAATGCCTGAACTCAATAAGTTCGTGACACTTGTAGGTTGTTTCATTGACCTCTAGATGACTAGTCTGCATGTTCGTGTTCCCTAAATTATCAATAATAAAATGATCAATCACGACTTTAAAGTCATCTATCACAAAATAAAATAAAAATAAAAATAAACTTACCAACACATCCCAAATAATTAAATCACTTATTAAAATTATGAGGCATGAATTAAAAAAATCTTCAATAATGAATGATTTCACGCGAATGATTGAGGTAAAATGTAAACCTCACGGTCCTCCCCATTGCTTAGCACTTTCCTCTAGTGATTCTAAGTAAAATTCGACATTGACCTTACCCAAGTTTTTCCTAGAGATTTCCACAAAAATTTCAAACACGGCGCAACTTTATTATATTTATCAATTAATCCATCATCTTCGAAGCATACTACTCAACACCAGCGAAATTTGCCAGTAAAGCATATGATTAGGGGAATATAACATAAGTATTGTGATGGCCAAAGACCCGAGCGCTGATCAAAAGGTCTTTTAGCAAAAGACCAATTATTTAAGAAGGTTTACAGGCACAAGAAACAAATCGTGACCATGTGTTCAAATCAAGCTTCTTGATTGCAAGTTGTTGTGTGTCGATAAAGTTGTGGTTTCTTGTTGCCTTATTCCGCTTGTCTTCGTACGATATGCAAACATTCATTAGTGCAAGCATCGGACAAAACCGCAAGTTTGAATCCTGTCCCCATCATGAACAGAAAATATCTTCACTTTAATTTCTGTGGCAATGTGATCAAATAAATATTCTTTTAAGTCTACGAGGTGGGGCATTCTCGTATAATCTCATGTTAATGAGCACGAGGTAGCATTATATGATAGAAATTCTCCAACAAGTCGGTAACTTTTTAATGTGTACGAATGATTTTGTATAGGACAATTATCAAAGAAGTCTTAAACTTGTTATATTTATGTCGATTCAGTCATAAACATTTTAATTTTGTCAATTTAGTGTTAAATATTTTCACATATTTCCAATTCAGTCAATTTTGGCTAGAAATCGATGACGTGGACTCCAATCGTCTAACACGACACGGCCAATACTAATGTAGACATTTTTAAAATATTTTAATATTTTATTTAAAAAAATCTTTTTCGTTTTCTTTTCTTTACTTTTTTTTTTTAGACTAAGGGCTGGAAAGGGTCACTGACTGACCTTGCCAACTAATAGTACTGCAATTCAAGAATTATCCTCAGCAAGTCCTTCAAATACTTGAATCTTCTTGTTCTTTCTAGTTTCTGCATTACTAAACCTGTTTAGTCCCCCAAATGCTAGCTCCATTTCACTCTAGATTAAGAATTTCAGTAACTTTCCTGTTTCGTGGACATCTGCAATGTAGGGCCCTTCTACAGATCTCAAGATTTGGTCGCAACTCTCTAATCAATGATCGGCCTTCTCATCATTTTTCTAACGTGCATGTTTTACTAAATAACAGATGGAATATTTATTAAAAATCATGGAGGTCAACATTTAGTCTTCAAAAGCTGTCAAACAGTAACTATGTGGCCCTCCATGTTGTTAACCAAGTGCTTCTTCTTCGTGTGTTACCTCTGATTCTTTCAAAATACTGAATTCTAATGATGTTTTGTAGTTGCTGGAAATTGATTAGATTAGAAATTGGCTGGTCCCATGTAGAAGAAGTTGCACTCAAGCTCTTCTGTCACTATGTTTTTAGTATGATCCATTGTTGACACATAAATTTTGACTAAATATTTAAAATTAAAATTGCTTAGAAAATTAGGAATCAATTTGGCTTTAACAAAAAAGATTTTCACATCACATAGGCATTAATATTATTTGCATCAAATAAGTTTTATTTTTGTTTTATTTTCCCTTATTTTACTGCATTTTGGATAAATAGAATTTTTTTAAAAAAATTATTATTACTAATTAATTAAAAAAAAGTTGGCTTTTTGGGGGGTGGGCCTAACCCCAGCCCCTTTTCTCTTTTCCGTTCGGGCCCAGGGCCCATCTCGCTAGGTGACTTCGCGGCCCGGCCCTCTTCTTCTTCTCCTCCTTCCTTCCTTCCTTCCTTCCTCGCGTTGAGGGGGTGAATGAGAGAGAAATCGGGGAGCTCTTCGGAGAGTAAGTGAGATCTGAGAGCTGAGGTGGAGGTGGAGGTGGAGGAGAGAGAAATCGGGGGCTGTTCTAGAGAGCGAGGCAGAGAGAATGGGAGAGATCCAAGGGCGGAGAGTGAGATCTGAGAGAGAGAACCGAGAGCGAGAGCGAGGCTGACCTGGCCGACGCGAGTGATCTCGGCTCGGGGCGCGCGAGGCGGTCGGACGTACCCCGATCTTCGGGCTCGTCCGCCGTCCGATGCCGTGACCCGGGTAGGGACCCTCGGCCGAACCTCCCCTGTTTCGTGCCCTGTTTCGCCGCATCGCGAATTTTGCTGTTTGTCCAGCGCGCATGATTTCCGGCCCTCTTCGTGTGTATGCTGCGGCTCTTGGTTGTTGCTTGCCAATTGTTGTTAGCTTCGGCGTGAGTCGGGGCTCTGTTGGTTCGTTTTCGCCCTCTTTAGTTAATGCGACTTACCTCT
The DNA here is from genome assembly GCA_014182365.1 of Eucalyptus tenuipes. Taxonomy (NCBI): domain Eukaryota; kingdom Viridiplantae; phylum Streptophyta; class Magnoliopsida; order Myrtales; family Myrtaceae; genus Eucalyptus; species Eucalyptus tenuipes. The sequence continues at coordinate 19,298,408 of CM024538.1, read as the reverse complement.
TCGACGAAACGCCTAACTGAAGTGCGCGCGCTTGTTCTCAGCCCTTCGTCCATTTTGGGCGTTCGTGGTTGGTGAAATGCGTTTTGATAGATCCACGCAGCTGTTCCTTCGCTTCTTAAGTTCTTGTTTGGACGTTCCTTTTGCGCGTCGTGTTTCCGCAAGCAACCGACTCTTGACCAGCGAGATTGAAGGGTGGTGGCGGCCCCGGTCACAGTGATGGCCGTGCGATGATTGAACACGACCGGCAGCGGTACCGGAGCTTTGGTTGAGTTTTGAGTTCCTCTTACCACTTGAATTTGCTCGCGTTATTGGTCCGGTCGTAAAGAAGATGGTCGCGGAGGAGAGGGAAGCGTGAAAGAAAGGAATAAAATGAAAATGAAAAGAGACAGAGGAGGGAGGAGGGGCGATAATTTTATTAAATAAAAAAGTCGCCCTTTTGTCTTTTGGTCACCAGAGTACAAAAGCGCGGCTCTGTATGACCACGCGCGCAAGATAGGACGAGACAAGAGACAGAAAGCTAAGAAGAATGAATGAAAAGGGACAAAAAGGGAGCTCTTCTCTGGCCATCCGGATGCGCGATTCAGGTCAGGTTTATATTATCTTGTTATGTTAATTTTTTAATAAAAAATTAATTAAAAAGTTCTAAAAAAATTCGAAAAATTCTCAAATTAGGGAAAGGCCTAAAAATGTTTTTTTGGAGTTTTTTTTTTTTAATGCATGAAAAATTTGTCAAAAGAAAAATCAGACTTCAAACTTTAAACAAGATTAAGTAACGAAAGGACATTAGTTGATAATTAGTGTGATCAAATTCTAGATCTTAGTTTCTTTAAATGGGCAGGAGTAAAATGTTTCTCTTAATATTTTATTTAGATTTCTAATCGATCACCTCAAATTAATTAGTGGCGACTCCTAAATAAAAATAACTTATAAGTTAAAAACTCATATCATAAGTCGCGAATTAGTGGGCTTGGGACAGCCCAAACTTAGTGCTAGTCATTAGCCTATGTGCCCATAGTAGGGCTTCGGGAGGTCGCAACATCCATTAGTGGTTTTTGCACGCAAATGCAAGAGGAGCTTTGCACCTCGAGTTTGTTGTCGACCTATATTGCAGACGAATTTTTGGAAATATAATGGAATTTCTTTTCTTATCGGTCATCTGGTTCTTTTGTCGTAATAGTACTAAATTGTGTACCTATACTCTGTTATTTTCCCATTTTAGATATGTGCGTTGTAAGGCCGACTTTTGAGTTAGATTCAGCAAAATTTGGCGAAGGTCAAGCTTTGATATTAGGTGGTAGTGAAATCATCCAGGTTGATTTGTCTCAAATGCTCATTGCTTTTGGTATTTAAGAGACTACAGTGAACCCTCCCACTATGTTTCCCATTGCCATTAGTATACTTGTTTGTGGGATTGTTCTTTCATGAGGAGAATATTGGTAATTGTGAAAGAAGAATGTCCGAGATTGCGTGATCATTGTCGTTTCCAGCAAACTGCCAATGTTGCCTAGGGGTGATCGATTCACAATCCAGTCCAGTCCCACCTAGGAATTGGGAACCAAACCGGGAGGATCGCTTCCCACTATTTGGACAGGGGACTGGATGGACTGGACCAATTGGTCCAGTCTAATGGAACTTGCCACTTAGCCAAAAAAAGTTTTAAAAAAAAAAATACTAGAGTTGTTACTATTGTAGGGTTTATTATTATTTTTAAGAACATAAGAAAATATTTATTTAAAAAAAAAAAAGAGTTGGTCCAGTTTAATTCTCCCTCGAAACCAGGAACAAGACCAAAAATCAATGGTTTCATTTTTATGAAACTGAAAACCGAACCGACGCCCTCAGGAACCAGACCAAACCGGCCAGTTTAGTCCGGTCTAGGCGATTCTAGGTTCGATCGATCCAATATGCTTACCCCTAATGTTGCCTAGTACATAGATTAGTTTCTATTAACTTGTGCCTAGTAAAGAGTTGAGGGACAAAATCATTCATGGAATCATGAGTCAACTCAAAATGTTTCAAAAAGAATTCACACATAAATCAAACCATCGACTATTACAAAATGGGACCGGATTAAATCAAATCCAGATCCAACCATGAAATGATGTATCATGATCACTCTATACTGGTCGATTGGCAAATATTTGTTGGATCTTTTAGGTTAAACACTCTTCTCACTATGAGGAGAATTTTGGTGATTGCGAAAAAGAATGTCCTAGATTGCATGTGCATTAGCGTTTCCAACAAACTGCCGGTACAGATTATTTTCAATTAGCTTGTGCTCTTGTAAAGAGTTGAGGGACAAAATCATTCACGAAACCATCTGTCAACTCAAAATGTCTTAACAAGAATTCACACATCAATCCAACTGCCAACTATTACAAAATAGGACCAAACTAAATCAAATCCAAATCCGACCATGAAATAATGAATCGTAACCATTTTTATTATTGTCAATTTGCAAATCTTTGTTGGATCTTTCGAGTTAAAATACTTTTCTCACTATGAAAAATGCCAGTGCTAGAGAAACTCCATACATATAAATTTAGTGACTAATCCTCCTATGATCTTGGGGACTCGACATAATGGGAATTCGTTTTTTTTTGGGTGGGGGGGAGATGACGAGGTGTTAAGAGCAGTTCGTGTGCTTAGCTTGACTCTTGCGTTGACTTAGGTATACGTTGGTGTTTTGGATCGAATCTTGAGGAGACGAAATGAGCCTTGGGGTAAAGTTCTTGGAAATTTATTATGGAAAAGGACAGATGCTGGAAGGAGTGAATAGGGATCATTATTATAATATCTTGATTGGGCGAATTTGGGAATTTTGACCCCAATTGAGTAATTATGAGTTGGGAAAAAATTATAAAATCTTTTGAAACTTGAAAATTGCAGCCCATTATCTTCGTCTTCTTTTTTTGGGAAAAGTGTCATATTAAAAAAAAAAAGGGTTATTTTAACTATAATTAATTTCAGAAACGGCCAATTATATATTCAATTAGCAAATTTAATGTTTTGAAAATTTAGTTCTTCATTTAGTTTCTTCGTAGTAGGTATCTTGAAATATTTATTAATAAATTCCTGTAATGAAACCTTTACATTAAAGAGGATGTATAATAAAGTTAAAAATTGCAAAGAGACAATCCATTGGTGAAAAGGTATTTGCTTTTGGCATGATTGTATTTGGGGGAACGAAAGTAGCTTGCCTTTTGCCAAGTCGTGAATCACGAGTGCGCCTTAATAGTTAATAGATGGCTAAGTGGGGCCATCTATTAGGAATTGTTTTAATATGGATTTGAAGACAACGCACTTACCACATCTCAGATATTCAAACCATGACCACCGAGGGTTGCCTCCCACATGAAAAAGAGATGTAGAGTTCGATTTCTCACCTCTTCGAGAGGGGTTGGAGGTGAGGACGTTTAGTTTTAGGTGTAAAGTATAACTCCCACGCTTTACAAAGAGACGACGGGAAAGTCTAAGATTAAATCAAAAGTTAGAGTAAGATAGACCAACAATAAAAAAAAATAAAAAATATACATATGCAAACCATGACTCCGGCGATTTCCCTTAGCAATATCACTATGACTACGACCTTGCAAAAGGTCCAAGGAAAAGGAATATGCTTAGGTCCATTAGCGCTAGAGAGCAAGCAAATTATCAAGAATGTCGTGGATTACGAAGCCATGAAATTATTATATATCATTAGAGAGCATCAAGTTTAAGATAGGATTGAGTGATCCAAGCATCTTTGTGCACTCGTCAAAAGTATAATTGGAACCATCGTGCCTATGAGTAAACAATTCACTAACGCACAACCCCAGCAAAGAAAATAATCAAAGACTTTTCTAATCACACATTATCGAGAGACCCAATTTCTCGAGTATATATTGTCTACTTTTTGTCTTTAGAGAAACATGGTGTGAAAATATTGAAGTGAATGCTCTCCCGGACACCAATTTATACATTTACATTCTGGCTCAAATAATTTTGCCAATTTTACCTTTATTGTTGAATTTGTTTAAAAAACCAGCATTTGAGAGACCAACATGTCATTAATCTTTCATGGTCTAAATAATGCTCTCCCGGATGGATTAAGTCTAATTGCACGTGATGGATAGGGGAAGGAAACCGAGGGACCAATATTTTCATGAATATATCAATTTATCCATTAAATATTAAGTGTCAATCTATATCCGTATTATTATACGAAAAGGGAAATCCTCCTTTTAAAGGTAATAATCTGTCTATTTCACTTATTCCTATGTTTAATGTAGATATAACATTGTAATAATTTGAATGTGATAATTAAAATTTTGAGTAAGATATTCGTAGTTACAAATCTAATAACTTAATAAATCTTTTAGTCATTAAAATATATACTTTCTCACTTTTTTAATCACTTTGAATTTTCAATCGTGGGCATTGTCTCTTTTTTTCTTTGCCACATGCATAAGCTTGTGCCCTCTTTTTCTTCCGTGAGATCGAATGATAATTCCGGCCATTCAAATAAGCATTGGCATTTACTAACCGGCTATACCATGAGGCTATCCGGGTGCGATAAATTAAAGATCAAAAGAAAATACACTTCAAAATCTCATGGAGGAATTCAAAAGCAAACTCACAACCTTGTGATTGTATTAACTGTCATGCTAATAGCACCCCATCCATTTATCGAAGACGGATACAAAAAAGAAGAGAGCTTCAACCGGGAACGTGAACTCAACACACGAAATTTCATGCTCAATCGTCGAGTAATCGCACGTTCTCGCACGTTCTCGCACATGTTCAATTATTAAACATTCAAAAGAAAGACCAAGAAACGATGATGTAGGAACGATTTTGCTACCTCCTCTCTCTCTCTCTCCCCAGGGCGATTCAGAGAGTCAACATCCGAAATTTGACCTTATCCATCATCAACTTTTTCGGAAGACCCATAATGCGTCAAGCCTCAGAAGTCGTCCAAGCTTTTTCCCAGAGACTTCCTCCGATGTTTCAAACGCGACTTGAAGACTTTTCTTGGTCAATCCCACATTTTCTCTCTCAATTCCATGGTCTACCTTCCTTCCTTCCTCTCCTCTCCTCTCTCTGCCCAACTTCCTTAACAGAGGTGATGCACCCGATGCTGGTCATGGTCATGGTCATCGTAAACTGATAAACTAAAAATGGAAATGTCCAACGTGCTAATCAACACCTAATACACGCCAAATCGCTCACCTGTTATATATGGCAACTAACTTCACCAAGAATTCCAAGGCACGCGCAAAGCTTCGAGCTTGATTCAGTTTCGATACGGTTCGTAGCCTCCAAAAAGGAAACAGCTTTTACGTCCCTTTGCTCGCCGCGCGATCGTTCCGATGTGGGTTTGTTTCGCTGACTGGGATAGGCACGTCACAACCAACCCCACGCGCTTTGACGTTACTGTCGCCTCAAATAAAAGGATAGAGAGAGGGGGTGGGTGTCACAATTTTCACCAGAAGCAGTTTCTGTGAAAACAGAGGTTTCAAGAGAGAGACGGGAAGGGACAGGAATTGTGAGTGTGAATCGAATCCGCGGAGGAGGTGAAATCGGACTTGTTCGAGAGGGAGGAAGGGAGGGAGGGAGAGAGCATGGGGGTTGCTTTTCGGATGTGAAAGGAGGTCAACAAGCGGTCGGGGGGACCCGACAGGGCCCCATGGGAGGAGTAGGAGTCGGCGGAGGAGGAGGCAACAACAGCGGTCCCAACGACGCAGTTGACCACTTCTTCCGAGCTCGCGGTCAACCCGCTCTGTTCTCTCAAATTGAGGTTTGTGCTGTCGCCTGCCCTTGTGATCATGCGCGCTTTTTTCGCTGCAGAATCTTTTTTTCTTTTTTGCATAGTGATGCGCTTCGTTTTCTTGAGGCCTGGAGTCAATGTTCTCACTTGTCGGTATTTTACTCTTGTCGTTTCGCGCGAACCGATGATGTGACCAGAAAAAACCTGTCTTTCGGAGGATGGTTCGCAGAAAAACTTAGGAGCATTCTTCACAATGTGGATTCTACTCAAACCTCGCTATTTGAACGACATGATGTTAAATTTTGCGCGTAATCTAAAGAAAACATGGTCGTCTAATTGGAGTTTTCTTCTTGTATTCCTCATTAGACTTGACTTCAGTAAATCTGATTTGTTTTCTTTGAACCAAAATTTGATCTGCCTCTTGAGCTGTGGCCTTTTGGAACTCATGCGTTGCATGCCGCAACAAGTTTATAATCGGGATTTTTCGTCAGTTTATTCAAAAGGTGCTAAATTAAGACAAAACTCTAACTAAGCCTTGGACTTATACACAATTACATTGTTCATTCTGCAGAAACAGTTCTTAACTATCTGAAATTGTGTCGCCTTATGAAATTTAAATTTGGTGTTGCTGATTAAGCATAGTAGGGAAGGAGCTAGTACAAATTAAGCATATTAACTTTCCAACAACAAATTTCTTGCATTGCATATGGTGTTCTGCATGAGTATCAATCTTGAAATATAGTGCCCACAATTTGTATGATGTGCCATACTGTCTTTGCTGCAGTTATCCTTATCTGCTTCGAAATTACGTGATCGAGACGTCATGTCAAAGGTGAGCAACGGCATTTAGCATTTTCAGCAGACTTGTTGTATATCTTGCTACTAGTATGTAGTTTTTCAATTTTGTCTGTATCATGCTTTCACGTGCACCTGGGATCTTCTTGGTTCTTTTTGATTTGGTTGTTCACAGAAGAAGGAAATAACTTCTCCTTCTTATGCGTATGCTTATGCTTATAAAATTTAGGACATCACAGCATATGATGTATGCATTAATGGTTGATCTCTGTTATTTGTGTCTTCATACCAGTGTCTTGCTGGAATTACCTTATGACTGGAAGACTAATCTGTGATGCAGAAAACACTTTTAGGACAGTCTTTCCTTTCGTATGTTATGTTAGTTTCTTTTTCACTTGTGTGCTTCATATACAGGAAATGTCTTCTGCCAATCTTTCTGTTATATCACTTCAGTTCATGTCCAAACTTGCATATATACTCTTGATCAAGTTTCAGGCTATGTGAGAAACTGAAGTAATATTGTTTAGTAGCTCATAATTATAATAAATGACTGATTCCAGGAGATTTCTGCATGTTTGTGTTTCCACCTTTCTTTGCCCCCACCCAAAAAAAAAAAAAAAAAAAAAAGAAAAAAATTCAAGCTTGCTTAAAGTTTCTGAACTTTGATCAATTGATTCTTGCAGAGTGACCCAATGGCAGTTGTGTACTTGAGGAAAAGAGATGGGATGCTTGAGGAACTTGGGAGGACAGAAGTTATATTAAATAGCTTGGATCCCACATGGATTGGAAAGATTTCTTTAGCTTATCACTTTGAGACCGTTCAGCATTTGGTGTGAGTTTTCCATATATAGTAAAGTACGATTTATCAGTCTGTTTTTGCCTTGACTATATTATGTAAACCCATTTGTTTGTTTGTTTTCATCTCTTTTCAGCTTTCATATATATGATGTCGACACAAAATATCACAACGTACCTGTAAAGGTGTGTTAATCATTTTAATCATTCCATATCTTTATCCTATCTTTGGTTCTTTTTCCCCTCTAAATCTTATTTGAAGCCATGCTTTTTTCTGGTTATGCATTAACAACTTTAAAGGTGTGTCAGTCATTTTGATTTCATATCTTTTGATATCCTTGTCAGATTTTCACTAACATTTTTTCTTTTTTTTTTTTTCCTTATATTTGGTTCTTTTTCCCCTCTAAATCAATATGTGAAGCTATGTGCTATGCATGGCCTTTCCTGGTTATACATTAACAATGTCTCCGACTGCATTTCTACGTCACATTTTAGTTAAAAAAAAAAAAAAAAAAATCTTCCTATAGGTCTTAACTAAAAATTATATGAAAATGCGGAGACAGTTTGCAGTAAAATGGGGAGTGGTCTCAGATCGATTGTCGAGTTTCTCCAACTTATTTGCTAGCTACTTTTACTATGGTTTTGAATCCGCTGAATTTTTGGTTTTGTCATGAAGTCAGAATATATAAAGATAAATGCTCATCTTTTTCTTACCTTTGATGTTCAAATGTGGTTGGACGACACTTTTCCTGGGGTGAATTGGCTTTGGTTGTCTTGTAGTCTACAGATTGTTGCATCCTTGGAATTCTGGAAAAACGGAATGAATGCATTGGACAATCTTATGTTTGCGTAGGAATTCAAATGTTAAATGGCAATTAAGTAATCATGACTTGCAATTACCCTTGCAATCATGCTTATTTGTGAAATATTTACTAGTCCATTCAGATTACTTTGTCTCTATTTGCCTTTTGTCTTTTTATTTGAGGAAGAAGAAATCTCAATAGTATCTTTAATTGGGATTCCATTGCAGACGTTAAAGCTGAGTGACCAAGATTTTCTAGGAGAAGCTAGCTGTGTGCTGTCAGAGGTACTTACTCCCCGGTCACATTATGAACGTGTCCTTGTCCATGCACTTAAGTTCAGTGAAGTGCAGGTGTAATCCATCTAGATCTTGTCCAATGCATCTTCTCCTTTCTATTTCCCGCAGATCGTCACAAAGCAAAGTCGGAGTTTGACTTTGTCGCTTCATAATAAAAATTCACAACTAGGCTTGAGAAATCTGGGTACTCTGACTATCCATGCTGAGGAATCTGTTGCTTCCAGGACTGCTGTTGAAATAACATTCTTCTGTTCCCACTTGGAAAACAAAGATATGTTCTCTAAAAGTGTAAGCTCTCCAAAATCTCTCTTCGAAGGTCCTGTTTGATATTGTTCCTTGCCATATCTTTTCATCGCTTTATATCTTGTTCACTGGTGTTACCTTCTCTTAGGATCCTTTCCTGAGAATATCAAGAGCAGTTGAGTCTGGGGGTACTCTTCCTATTTGCAAAACTGAAGTCATCAACAACGACTTGAACCCTATTTGGAGGCCCTTATGTCTAAGCATGCAGCAATTCGGAAGCAAGGCAAGTTTTACACATAGCCTGTCATCATATTGTCTAATATGTTACTGGAGGCACCAGTGATTTGACATTGTAAGACTTGTTGCAGGAGGATCCATTAGTCATTGAGTGCTTTGACTTCAATACTAGTGGGAACCATGCACTTATAGGGTAAATCCCTATTCTCATGCAATTTATAGTACTTCAGCTTCTTGTATGTTAATTTGCTTCATTACAGTAAACTTCAGAAGTCCATGGCAGACTTGGAGAAACTTCACAAAGAAAGAAATGGTGCAAATTTTACTTTACCAGCTTCTCATCACAGCCATGAAAAGGTGTCTGTCATTTTTTAAGTAGTTTTATACTCTTCATTCTGATGAGCCCTTTGATCAGATCTAGGACTTCTGTGTTTAGGTTCTGAAGAGTCAGCTTTTTGTGGATCAATTCTGTGAGAAGCAACTATACAGCTTTCTTGATTACATATCAAGTGGTTTTGAGCTTAATTTTATGGTTGCTGTTGACTTTACAGGTGATCAATCCTTTGAATATTTGTTTATCCTAAAGAACTCTTATCTCTTTGTTGCTCAATCTCATTTGGTTATGATGCTTCTGGACTTTTCAGCTTCAAATGGAAATCCCAGAAATCCAGATTCTTTGCATTACATTGATCCTTCGGGAAGATATAATTCCTACCAGCAGGTATGTTTAATTGGCCCTCTAAACATGGTCCATTGTCAGTTGACATGCTTTTTCTGTCCTAATTACCAATTGATGTCGTAAGTCTATCCATTCAGTAATTCCTGTTGCTAACATTTTAGGCTATAATGGAAGTTGGAGAAGTGATACAGTTTTATGATTCGGATAGAAGATTTTCTGCATGGGGCTTTGGAGGAAGGACGTATGGTGGTACCGTATCCCATTGTTTCAACTTGAATGGAAGTCCAGATGGCTATGAGGTAGGTCTGAATTTGCAGAAACTTTGGTATATTCGCTTTTGAATAACCTCTAAAATATCATATCCAATTCCATAATTCACAGTTGGAATTCTTTATTGATAGGTTGAAGGAGTAGAAGGCATCATGGCTGCTTATGCTGGTGCTTTGCACAATGTTGCCCTGGCAGGACCCACTTTATTTGGTCCAGTGATCAATAGGGCTGCTCAAATTGCAGGCCAATCACTCTCTTACGATAATAGCAAATACTACATTCTGCTCATAATAACGGTAAAGTGGGAAGAAACACTTAATCTTTCTTAGATTTTATATGTCTTTCTGTGCGGCTAATAGAAGTCGTTTCTTCTTGTTTAGGATGGAGTTCTCACCGATCAACAAGAAACCATGGATGCATTAGTGAGGGCATCAGATCTTCCACTCTCAGTTCTGATAGTTGGAGTTGGGGGTGCTGATTTTACACAAATGGAGGTAGGTTTGTTTTCTGTCGTTTAAGTTATTCTTACAGAGGATGTAGAGAACTTAACAGTCTAATTTTTGTACTCCTGTCAGAAACTTGATGCTGACAATGGAATCAGATTAGAAAGTTCTACTGGTCGTGTAGCCACGAGAGACATTGTACAGTTTGTTCCAATGCGAGAAGTTCATCGTAAGTTGATTTTCTCATGACTTTTTTTGTTCGTTTGCCTTCTCTCAACAGTAACTTACACGAAATTATAATGTCATTGGCAGGTGGGACTATATCAGTGGTTCAAGCTCTTCTGGAGGAGCTTCCTGGACAATTTCTCACCTACATGCGGACTAGAGATATAAAACCACGCACCCAAATGCCTATTTGAGCAGTTCCCAGCAAAGCTTCGTTCGTGCTGAAGTTGCTTGAACACCAGAAAGATGAACGAAGGAATAGTATCCATGCTTGATTTTTGTACAGCTGCTACTGAAGGGTTGAGATTCTGTGAATATCTCTCTTTTTTCCTTGTCAATACAGCTTCTTTAGAAAAGCTAAAACTGGGAAGGGCAGAAGCAGTCTGAGCGCCAGAGTGTGGTTTCTTTTAAATTGCTAATCATGCCGCAAGTATGTGCATATAATTGACAATTTCATGAATACAAGTTTAGTTTAGTTTTGCAGTTGTTCCTGTAGTACCTCTGTGATGAAGAAAAACTTCAGAATAAATATGGAACTTTATGCCCGTCGGCCGTGTCTGAAAAGAGTACGTACACACACATTCAATGTTACCCTAGAGTTAAGATTGGATCATTTACTATCTACGTACACATATAAAAATAGATATCCCTTTCACCCTAAATGGAGATTACTGATTTATTTATTTTTTAAAGATTTTGACAATATTGGGGAACCTAATACGTCCTGATAGCCCATATTTTATATGAAAAAAAAATGATAGTACAGACACTTCCAACTGCTGGAGAATTTAGCTATGACAAAATGAATGACTAAACCTACATCTATGTCAATTTCAAGTACTTTACTTTCGAGTAGAGGAAAACAAAGCCTTACCCCTATTTCACTTTTAAGTACATCTATTTTAGTTTCAAGATTTTTCACGGCTCATCTTTCTTATTACATGCTTCTCATAAAACGAAGCGTGTCGAATAGGTTTTATGCTGCTTTGGCCTCCACGGTTTAGCCAGAGATGTAAACTATTAACTGTTGAAAAGGCTTAAGATTGGAAAAGATCATTCAAAAACCAAAGTGCAAGTATCCATACCATAGAATGTAATCAACTGCAAAGTGATTAGGAAGCCGATCAGTCTTGATGTGGTTATTCTCGATGAGAAAGTGCATGGGATCAACATAATTCTATATTTCTAATTATTTCATTCATCAATCAATTTTCATTTAGTTTTTGTCCATTAATTTAGAAAGAAACTTCATCAATTGCAGTTGTTAATTGAATTGACAACAAGGCACGTTGAAATTGAAACCTTTTTATAGAACACCTAGCCTAACTATAGTCCATACCGCTCTATATGAAACTTGCCATTGATTTGGAAACATGTGACTGTCAATACAAATAAGATGAATATATCATAAACCACATAATTTTTTTAGCATAAGACACTTTGTAGTGTATCATGATAAAATGAAAATATTTAAGATGGTTTACGACACAGCAGTCACAATGCTATCATGCTACTTGTGATTTCATTGAAAAGCTAGTTAGTCACCAGTTAGCGACTCCACAAAGCACACGGGCAGCACATTCATTGTGCCCAAAGAAAAGAAAAGAAAAAAATTACTCCCAAGAAGACCAATGAGGCAACAACATCAAGTATTAATTTCCTATCAGTTGTGTTGATACCTGGGAGTATCAGATAATCAGAATGAAAAGCCTAAACAAAAGAGGGCTGACGAGGGATTAAGACAGCAGCCGCAACAAAAGGGAAATGCATTAGCAGAAAGGAGAGACTTGCTGATGGATGGTAAGATGAGGAGGTCTTTCTTCAAGTTTTGGGTGAAGTTGGGCTATCACATCTCTATACAGTAGGGAGTATATCAACATGTGAGTCAGTCCTCTCAAGCCGCAAAGGCCCCCAGTTCTCAGTACAAGAATGCTAACCGCACCACAAACTAAGGACACAGCTTGCCGCATAGGCGATGACACTATTGAACTTGAGGAACCCAAGAACAGGCTGCCGATTATTCAGGGACTTTGACATGCAGTCTCGTCAAAATCTTGTTGATTCTTACCGGCCGATACGCATCGATGTTAAAGATATGATGCTTTAACTTATTTGTCACGCAATCACACAGGTATAGAGAGAGAAAAAACACATTGTACATCAGCAAGTGCACCAGACATCCGAACCAGAAATCTAGATGACATCGATAAAGGAAAATGGTAGGCACTTGAACTGCAAATAAATTCACAAAATTTATCTATGGTTTCGTATTAATGCTGGGAACTAGTAATTTTCTTCTTAAATTGATAACTTTCTAATTCGCATGACCACTCTCCTCTATCAATTCTACTGTTCACGTATGAAAATAATATACTTTGACAAAAAAAATGAGAGAATTCCTATACAAATCAGTGAAATTACCGATGGAAAGGACAATTGGTATCCAAGAAAAGATTGTCATGGGTCAAAATAACAAAAGTAAAACCCAAAATATCTGAACACCTCCTCCTAAATGCTGATGTTCAGTGCTAAAAAAGTGAAGCCCTGTACATCTAACTAAATCTCTTCTGTTGCATAGGATACAACAAGGTGAGTAACCACACCAAATATTTCAAGTCTTTGATGTATAATCCTCTCTAGGCCTAAATACAGCATCAACCAATTACTTTGAGGGATTTCAGAAAATGAAAGTGAAGAAGATGAGCAGCAGTAACTATAGTCACAGTGCCCAACATCATTCTCAACGGACTTTAGGTTTCTTCTGTGAAAATGACAATCTCAATGATAAAGGAACAATGATCTCGTAGATATTTTGAATGAGTCCTTTATCATACTTGTTTTCCTTAACAACGGGCTTAGCATCTTCCAAGGTGATCTTCTAAAGAAAGCCCTCCATTTGCTTTTGCGAGGCGACACCTCACTGCTCATCCCATTAAGACTGGCTCGGAGTGCCGCGGTGCTCGCTCTTGCTTCATTCAGCTTCCTCTGCCAATTTATGTACTCTTGCCACTTGAAAGTCTGCAACCACATGTAGGAATCAGACCATATTCCATTATCATGACATCTTATGTTTTCGAGGGTAAAACTCTGAAATTAGTATGTTTGTTAACAGGAGATGGAACCAGGCACATCTAAAATCTTAAGCTAAGGATGGATGAGTTACTTAAACTAGTAAGATCGAGCCTTCATTCTTGATTAAGTCTGATGAGCTTAACATTAATCTCTTCACTCTTTGACTGACAATTTCTATATTTCCAGTTCTCTCCCTTTAAATAATGCAGTTTTCCAGATCCCCAGGTGGAGGCCAAAAAAAAAAAAAAAAATTCTAATGTAGCCTACAAGCAGACCAATGTACATCACTTCTCGCTTTTTCACACTTCTTAGTTCATGATTCTGAACCAGGAAACTTCATTTAGGCTGAGGATAGAAGATCATTGAATAGAATTCAGTAACAACATATTCTACTCAGTACAAAACAAGTCAAGGGCATATAGGAAATCAGCAGAGTATTAGCAACACCAACCTCATTAGTGGTAGTGTTTGTGAAGCAGAGGCTGGCATGGTAGCCAAAGAAACCTGCCAGTAGCAGCGCAACTATTGCAAGGAACACCATAAGCAATATTTGAGTATCATAGGATCCAACAAACCACTGTTTCAAACCAGAGATTAAAACATTAAAAAAGGGAAAAAAAATTGACTGAGGAGAACACAGATGAAAATTATGAAACCACTAGCACTAAAACATCAAGAACACGGATTGAAAGAGATGATAACCACATAACAATTCTCAAAAAGAACACGAAGGGGAAACCAGATACCAGTTGAATATGGTATGACAAAGAAAAAGATGCAGTAATGGAAGAAAATGCCATCTCAAACCCCAACATCCCCCAAAAAAATTTATTTATTTATTATTTGAAAAAAAAAAAAAAACACCAAGCCCAATCAACTACCATAATCCAACAGAGTAGTAAAAATTTGCATTGACAATAGTCTTAGACAATTTCAAGCAACCATAATCAACCCTAATCCTAAACATAATTAAGTACCAAAAATTGTGCAAAGAGACCTGTTATAGCCTCTATTTATGCAACCAATAACATCCCAGAAGAAAAGGCATTAAACAAAGGATCCAAAAATCAGAAACTTCATAGCACAGCAGTCATTTCTACCATTCTCTACTCAAAATTAATGCTAATTAACTCATTTCCTATACATGTGATGAACTGCTATTTCAGATCCCTTAACGTAACAAACAGGTGATTATCAACTACTATATTATTAAAACATTGAATATGTGAATTGATGATAAGGCAATAAGCGCCATCATTAACTTGCAATATTGTAAGGTCAGAACACATCACTAAAGTCAAATCCAACAGCAAAAGTGGACTTTCTTTTCAGTTGTAGGTAAGTAACTATATGATTATTCCATCCATGAAGAAGTATCTTAAAGCCGTTTCAACTCCAAGGAAGAATCAAGGACATATGTAATATTTCAAGGATATATGTAATATTTCTCTGAGTTCTTTAAAGTAACTCGGACACATTGAAGAGCAAGAGATTTTCTGAACAAAGGCTTATTGACATGATCAGAAACAATCAAATAAATACTAACCTGAAGCACATGTGGAGCTAAACTACGAAAAGAATTTTCTATGCCATAATACACTGCAAGAAAGAAAAGCAAATAAATTTAAAACCATGATTGATAAACAAACAAGACATACAGGCCAAAGCATATGTACCAGTTAGTATATAGATCACTCTTGATTCCTTCAGCTGTCCAGCAAGAACCAATCCAATGGCAACAGCCCCATATACACACAATAGAAAATGCCTGGAAAAAAGTAGCCAAATGAATACACACAAAATTTGCTCATGTATAGCTGTGAAGGCAGAGGAGCTCTAATCCACTTCTAATACAACTTATGTGAGTAATCAGCATCTGTATTTTTAAGCTTAGAGGAATATTCTCTCATTCTTTATTGGAAGCTGTCTGTGACCAGTGATTTTATATCAATTGAACACAATAGTCGTTGCAATTCATCAGATAAAGAGAACATGGCATCTTGCACCACAGTGATCATTTATGAACTGCAATGGCTCCTAATTTAAGCTTAGACCTTTACCTATCTGGGAATAAAAATAAGCTTAATCTAGACCAATATGACAATATAAAGTTGCCATGCCATTTAATTCAAAATTATCAATGTCATGGCTTCTACAACAAAAAAAAGACAATCATGACACATCCCAGCGTGACCACTCTTGAAGATTTTCTTTGACCAGAACCATGCACAAGCTATATCATTAGATGCTTAAGTTCTTAAACATCAAAAGAAGCCTGCATCAGTCCTTTTCTTTTGGTAGATCAGAACTCTTTGTTTAGTAGTCATGTTCAGAGAAGAACTCAAGCTGAAAACCATATGTTAAATCTATTTGCTTTATCTGTTCTAAGGATAGGACGAGGGAATATTTGGACCTTCACTAAACAATGCACACATATTGCCGCCATTTATGTGAAACTCACCATAAAAGAAAAGCCATGAAGTATCGAGTATTTCTCTCCCCTATACAATTATTCTGCATGAAAATACCAGCACATTGATAGCAATAATATATTTGATAGTGATACCATATTATATACTTCTCAAGGAATAAATGAAAAAGCAAGGCGTACCATCCACCCACAATGATGGTCAAATCTTGCAACACAGCGATCACAAATGCTGCAATGCTTGGACCTGGCAGGTCTGGAGCATCAAAACATAGTGAATAGCTACACAAAGCAAAAGATTTATCTTGACAGGTATAAGAAAAAAAACTCACTTTGTTAATTTTGCAAGTTGGACATTCTTTCTCAGAGTAAATAATATCATCATAGGGGTAAGCGGCAAGATATTGAGAGACATTGTCCTCCTTTACAGTCCCTGGATCAGAAAAGCTGGTCAATACAAAGAGAAGGAGACCAATGCCAACTGCCAACAAGCTCATGTGCCTGCATTAACAAGGAACTGCTAATCAATGTCAGGCCATGTCATTAGCCTCCAACAAGACACTGTGATACTTGTAGAAGAAAAAGAAACACAAGCCTTTATATCACTAGTCCAATACTAGTGAAAATGATACCCACCGATAGAACTAGGGATAAAACTGCAAAAACCTAGTAGACTCATCATCCTAACTAGAGTCGAATCCAATCTATAATCATGCAACCAAAGGAAGGAATAAATCCTGACCCTGTGAAAGTCTGAAACGTGATCTAGATAAACTTCAAAGCAAAGAAAGAAATCCATTTAATCAGAGACGAGGAATAGCCAAGGTTAATCAAGAAGAAAACCAAAAAAAATATCCAACACCTATACTAAGGAGCCGAAACCCAGGAATGCCAGAAGCTAAATGCATGAAATGTATATAAAGAAAGCACGAGATATTGATTGATAATTGACCTCATGCAACAAATGAAAGAAGAATCCTGATTTTGCGGAAAAATGAAAATCCAGACAAAGATGAGCAAGCACAAAATATTCGTCAAGTAAGAGGACAATCGATCTTCCTGCTTACAAAGAAGCAAACAAAAGGACCTCCAAAGCTGGGAATGCAAAATTGCTTTTCACATGCCACAACATTTGTCTTCAATGTAAAGAGCCAAATATTCTTTTTCTTTCCAAAGAATAGATTCCTTCTGTCTTGTGAAAGCCTAAATTCGTGAAACAGCCACTTCCCATTTTCTGCTTTTCCAGGGAGTTATTTGCACTCATTCATTTCTCTCCCAAAAGCATTTGTTTTCCAAGCCATCCACAGGGCACCTGACCTTCAAGAGTTTCCATCCAAAGATGGATTCTACATTAAATCATTCTACCATTGAGGCGCACAGAGATCAAAAGACTCGTGGGTATGCGTATTCAGATAGAGGCAGGCATACAACTGGCAGGAAAATTGGTTCTGCATAAGTTCAATGTCAATACCTCAAGCTCCAAATGAAAATTTCCACCTCAAAGACAATCAGAAGAATGCAAAGACACCCCAAACAAAAATCACACAGATGACAAATAAAGCCAAAAATATTTCCCACCCAAGATGATTGGGCTATCAAACCAAGTGTTCATCCTTGATCATACCAGCTAATTGACTAGCACCAGATATTTTATAAATCCTTTCGAACAGTACCTGTGAATTCCACTTAAATAATACCCAGGAATGTAGCTGAAGCACGACTTTGCCACGATGAAATAAGTTCCTCCAACTATTGCCAAGTATATTATCTGCAAACACGCAAATCACAACCACAAAGTCCGTTGCTATTAGAGGAACACTCAAAAAAAACAAAAGGTACCAGTTGCATATTGCTGTGCTAGAGACAAGATTTCCACAGAAATGCAGAAAGCAGAGTATCACTGCAATTTGATGGCGAGAACACTCTAAAATGAACAGTACAGTCAATAGCACATAATTCTCAACCCGACACTACCTACTAAAAGAATCCCATCTCAGACAGAAAAGACTTAACGTTCTGTATATAATCCATCCAACTTCACTGACATATACCAAAAGAGTAATCCCAGTTCCTTCGCTTAAATGCAAATCATCATAGCTAGGAGTTCGAATTCACTACATCAATACAGAAACCGCACTCCATTTCGGGTAAACATCAAAGGTGAAAGCACGTGAAATTGCATAAAACTCAACATTGTGAGCGGAAGCCTAGACTTCAACCACCAGAAAACATTCCATTTCCCACTTCCAAAATCAAAGACACGCATGACCACAGGCGATGGAAGCTCCAAAATCAAGCATTTCGGAAACAAGCGGTTCCCCGCATACGATTCCAACAAGAATCAAGAATTGCACATCATGGGTGGGGAGAAAAGAAAGGACTTTCGCAGCAAGCGAGAACCTGCAAAATAGGGTTGGGGCGATCGCAGCAGAACCGCTCCACCTCCAGAATCGCATTCGTGCCTCTCACTCCAAACAGCACCCCAACACACCTCCTTCAAAAACAGAAAAAAACAAAAAAAACCCATTGAGAATTCGATCCAAGACGCACGATAGAACCAAGGAAATTAGGCTCCGCGAGACAGAGAGAGAGAGAGAGAGAGAGAGTACAGGAGGTAGTCGTAGGCACCGACGGTGAGGAAGTGGTGGATGGAGGCGATGGGGGTGCGGCGGAAGATGGGCCACTGGCCGCACAGGAACGAGACGACCACCACCAGCGTCGCCAGCCCGTGCAGCACCAGAACCCACTGCACCGCCATCTCTCTCTTTCTCTTCAGCGAGCGAAGCTCAGATCGAACTGGTCAAAAATTCATTCGAGGGACAATCTCCGTCCGACGAAGACGGCCGGCTTTCCTGCGGGAAATCGAAATGACGATGTGTTTCGATCGATGGCGAATCAAAGGGGAGGAAATGGGGGCCCCTCAAAAAAAAAAAAAAAAGACGAGGAAAAGTCCGACCGTTTTGCAAAACGCTAAAAGAGCGGCTCAGCGTCGCACGTGCTTTGCACGGTCATGTATCAAAAAAGAACGCATTTTTACCAGGTATTTATTTTCCTGTAGGTTATTTATATTTATTTTTGCGGTTTTTACATATATTTTATTTGGTTTCTCGACTGTCGAGTGCAGAAATTACCAAGTTAAAGAATTTTTAATTTCTTCTGTCTTTCTTTGTTTTTTCTCTCTTACATATAATGTGCGGTGCCGACAGGCCTCATACTATTTAATCAAATTTGCACATGAATTTTTTTTATTCAATGTCCTATTTCTATACGACATTTCCATCCGATTTTTATGATGGCTAAATTAAAATTCAAGGTCTTCCCTTTACTACCATTTAGAATTTAGGTAATAAATTAAACCCTATGGCCTTCCCAAAATAATTCAAATTGAGTGGGTTTTAAACAAAAAGGCCAGTTTTCTTTTACAGGAATTTTCTTTCTCAATCTCTTCTATTTGTTTCTTCCGCGATGAAGCCAATAATTGCAAAACCTCACTATTTTTCTAGAATAAATTGCAATATGCATATTAATTCTAGAATGAGCGAATATCAATATCGCCGACAGCCCGATATTACACAAAACACAAAAAAAGTTCGATGAAGAAAGTTCCATAGATCAGGACACCATCTCATCCGAGAAATGAAAAATCGCTCCTTTTTACTACTTTTTTTGGTTTAACATAGCAACCCAAAAAGGGTTTAAAAAAAAAAAAGAAAGAAAGAAAGAAATTGCAGACGTATATTGCAAAGATCAAACCCTAAAGTCCTACACCAAGATCGAAGAAGAACCCACCCAAAAATATAAAAATTTAAGAAAAGAAATTGAAAGAAGGAAGGCGGAGAGATGGCGGAGGCCCCCTAGAATTCCTGAGAAGCGGACCCGATGTCGCCCTTCCCCTTCCCGCCGGTCTTCTTCGGCAGCAGCGTCTGGTGGATGTTGGGAGGACGCCGCCGTTGGCGATGGTCACGGAGCCCAGGAGCTTGCTCAGCTCCTCGTCGTTCCTCACCGCCAGCTGGATGTGACGCGGCACGATCCTGTTCTTCTTGTTGTCCCTCGCCGCATTCCCGGCCAGCTCCAAAACCTGCAAGGGCGCACCGAAGGTTAAAATCGAGAGAACGTCGACGAATTTTCACGAAAAAAGAGAAGGCATTTCGGACGATTACAGGTGAACTTTCAGCTGATGAAGGGTTTAATCGATGCGAATCGAAGTATAATTGAAGATCGGTTTAATCGGAAACCCAAGGAAAAGCATTTCGATCAAATCCGCCGCCGGAGGAGGCCAAAACAGTTAATAGAGCGTCCAAATTAAGTGCGGAAATCGCGACAAAACCAGGCAAGAGCCATCGAAATCACTTCCACCGACTTAAAGAACGGAGGAAATCGCACGGTAGTCGAAAAGCGAATCTAGAAATCAACAGCCGATCGGCCAAAAAAATGAAAAAACCGGAACCAGAGACGGATCGGGGAGAGGATACCTCAGCGGCGAGGTACTCGAGGACGGCGGAGAGGTAGACCGGGGCCCCGGCGCCGACGCGCTCGGCGTACTTGCCGGCCTTGAGGAACCGGGCGATCCTGCCGACGGGGAACTGGAGGCCCGCCTTGTGCGACCTCGAGACGGACTTGGTGGCCTTGGGCTTGCCCCTCCCCCTTGCCTCCTTCCTTCGAACTCATGCTCGCGCCCCGCGACGTGGAAAGGAGAAGATCAGGAAACCCTAGATCCGCCGGAAGCCGGAGATTCTCGCCGACGGAGGAGCCGGTTACAGGGACGGACGGCGAATGCGAGAGAGAGAGAGAGAGAGCGCGGGTTTTGCCTTGGTGATGAGAGGAGCGATGGAGGGTGTGGATTTTATAGGTGGCGAGGGGGCGATCCGATTGGCGGAGAGCGGGGGTGCCGCGGATCGCCAGCGTGGCACGGGGGCTCGCTGCTTTTCGTATTTCCCGCTCTCCACGCGGGGAGGAAATTGGGGAGAGGGAGCTTCGTTTCCTTTTTTTCTCTTTTGGAGGGACGCCTGTGGAAATTCTTTTGCACTTTTTCCCTTTATCCGAAGCCGAAGCCAAGCCAAGCCTTTTGAATTTAAAAATGTACGGACTTGAAACGATGGAAATTATATAATTTTTCTCCTCATATACGGTAGACAAACATACATAATTTTTCTCCTTGAAATAAGCGTTTTGAAAATACATTTTCCCCCATTTCAGAATATAAAAAGTAAATTTACTCAAAAAATTTCTATCCCAGCATCGCATTTTCCCTCCCTCGCTTCTCTCTTAAATAGAACATAAAGTTAAGGATTAATATCATAAAAAAACTCTAAATTAATACATTTATGATTAATTTTTCGACAACAAAAAACTTCAAACTAATATATTCGTAACAAATTAACCTTCTGTTAGTTTTCGTTAGATTTATTATCAAATTACTGAATTATATAATATGTGTTAATTGATGGCCATACCAACTTGGGTTTTGCCTTCGTCTATCATAGATGTACCGATTTATGGTTTGTTATGGTATTAATCAAATTTAATTGAAATTAATTGAGGGTAAAATTATTGCAAATGTTTTATTTTAAGATTTTTTGTGGTAAAATTATCACAAATGTATTAGCTTAAAGTTTTTTGCGATCAAAAAATTAGTTTTAAATGAATTTGTCGCAAATCTATTCATTTGGAGTATTCGTGATATTACCTCTAAAGTTAACTCCAATTTGTTTTTGACTGCTAATACTTCTGTGGGACTCGTATTAGGGTTATATGGATCGCTTGATCCACAAATTTTCTTGTATTTCTTTTCTTTTTCATTTTTGGGCTGAGAGCAAGGGAATTTTTCGATATCTTTTTTGAAATTAGAGTTGGTGAATGATTTTCTTCATCGAATGCTTAGAATTGTCCTTGACAATTCGATTGATATGAGTTCACGAAATGGTCATTATCTAACAACCACTAGATTCTCATAATTTAATGACCATTATTCAATTAAAATTATTTGCATATCTAATTCTTCCAAGAGTAAAATGACCTTTTGGCCGGCGACCTTGCGAGAGCATTGCCAGCCCTTGGAGATGCCGAGCCACCTCCAGGACGGCGTCGACTAGCGAGAAATATGTCTAAATCTTATATTATCACTTTTGAAGGTGTTCATTTGATGAATTTTCGAGCATTCAAAGGTGTTTGGTAACTGTCAAAATCTTATATTATCGAAAGAGAAATATGTTTGGTACAACATTTGAATTTTAATTTCTAAATACTTTTATCACTTTTTTTCATTTTTTTATTTTCCATTTTTATTTTTCCTTCTCTTCTTCTTCCCATAGCCAGTCATTGGCCTCAATGGAGCCTCACCCAACCACTAGCAAGGCTTGACTTCACCTAGCCATCATGAGGTCGCCCTAGTTGGGGGTTGACAAGATTGTCGAACCTGGCTAGTTGCCGGCCACCAAGCGGGGGAAGAAGAAGAGGAAGAGAAAAATAATAAAAGAAAAATAGAAAAAAAAAAAAGGAACAAGATCTAGGCCTGATTTTGAAATTATTCCCAAAATAAAGAAGCAAATTTTTTTACTTATTGATTATGTTCAAAAATTATTTTCTAGAAAGAAAACGTTACCAAATGGATTTCTATTTATTTATTTTTTGTTTCAAGGAACAAAATAATAGAATTAAACACTCTTTGACTCATTACTAAATATGCTCTTAAGGTAGAACAATGCAATACTTATAAACAATGATGAAAAACTATATCCATTCTAATTTTCATTTATTTTAGGCTTCGTCCGCTTAGTAGGAAATGAATGATTTGAAAAAAGTTTTCCGAAAAATGATTACTTGTATTGATTGAAATAATTAATCGATGAAAAATGTTCTAATTATCCACAACAATTTATTTATTAACATTTTCATGAATGGTGAAATTACCTTTTGTTAATTCATCTTACAATAAATTTTAGAAAAATATTTTTCAATTCATTCACTTTTTGCGAAAACAAATGGAGCCATAAGGAACATCTATTTTATGAAAACCTCATTAGAAGTACCACGCCTAATTGTTAAAATAAGCTAAAAAATCACGTCTTTGTTATACTAGGCCCATTCAATTTTTTGGGCCAATGCAATGTGCCAGCAACGACCCAATTAAAAGTAATTATGAATTGGCCCATTCCGGGATTGCACCGGCCTCTGTGTCGTCAATTTCTCACTTTTTGGATCATTTTAGTCCCAAGGGCGCATAGGATCATGCAAGGATGCTTTCGATCGTCAGGACAAGGATAGGCTAAGATGGGATAATAAATTCTCTGAACTTTTCTATATCTTATCATTTGTTTGGTAAGTTATCAGACATTATGTAGGATGTGGACATATTTCTAAAACAAATAGTGAAAACATAGAAAGCTAAATAATTAGGATTGAAAAAAAAAACCCGAAATTAAGAGTTATAGTGAAACTTTCACTGGATCTATGTGGAGCAAAAGTCGCCAACCCATGATGACCGGTGGTACTCTTTGTTGTCGTGGTTGCTCGAGACCACCACGATAGATCTATTTGGCGTTGGGCACTAGCGAAAGAGGAGAGATGCTTCACGTGAGATTTGGACTACAAGCAGCCGCCATAGGATGGCTGCCAATGTCTAGGGTGCATGACCATTGTCTAGACAGGAATTAGGATTGGATAGGATAAGATGGAATGATAAAATCTCCGAACTATATTTATATCTTGTCATTTGTTTGGTAAATTACATAGGATATGGAAATATTATTTTGAAACATATACTAAAAACATAGAAAGCTAAATAATTAGGATTGAAAAAGAATCAAACTTGAAATTAAGATTTATAGTAAAACCTTTGTTGGACCCAGGCAGAATAGTAGTTGCTAGTCTGTGGTGACCACCCTAATGGTGATACTCTTTATCGCCGAGATTTATAGTAAAAACTTCATTGGACCTAGGCAAAATAGTAGTTGCTAGTATGTGGTGACCACCCTGATGGTGGTACTCTTTATCGCTGTGGTTGCTTGAGACCACTACAACATATCTATTTTGCATTGGGCGCTAAGGAAAGAAGAGAGATACTTCACACAAGAACTAGACCATGGTGGCCACCATCGCCTAGGGTGTGTGACCACCGCCGCGGTGGTTGCCGGTGATAGTGGCCCAATCTCAGATCTACTCAAACGAACATTGTAATCATTTGAGAGGGACAGCCACCGTGCAGTGACTACTGGAGAGCTTTGAGCACCTCATCCAGTCGCCAGTTCCACCGCCAATGGTGGCACGGTTGGTACCGGATGAACATCACCCCTTGGCCGAGCAAGTTACTTGACTTTTTATCTGGATTAATGTACCTCAAGCGTGTCATCGTACGTCGGATGGGATAACTAATGTCCTTTGTTTTTGACAAGAGAGGACCTCCAACCTGTCTTGGTAAATTCATGTCCGCGCAAAAAGGGGAACATAGAGTGGCGTTTCCTCTAAATTTCAATAAGAAATACGTTCATAGTTAACTAAATACATGTAGGAAAAAAGATATAATTCTATACTGGTATTTTTAGTAGTTTTTAATTTCGAGGGATTCGCGTTTTCTTCACTTGGAAAAACTTTTAAAATGATTCGGATATTACAAATAGTTATGTATTAATCTTCCGTTCAATCTCTTTGAGAGTCATTACGAGATCCATTTATCAAGTCATTATCTCTCTTCTTTTTTTCACATTTTTGAGGTTCAAAAAAAAAAAAAATGAACAAAAGATCCCTCGTTAGTTGCTCCAACAACGTCACAGGTAGGGATGCGTATTATGTCAGACCATCCAAATTAGGAATCGCCTAAACTAAACCGACTTGTTTGGTTCGGTTTTCAGAGGCATTGGTCCAGTTCCAGTTCTATAAAAATGAAACCGATGATTTTTGATCCAATCCCTTATTCTAAGGGGGAACTAGAGTGACTCTTTATTTTTAAAAATAACAATAAGCCCTAAAATAATAATAATTCTAGTATTTTTTAACCATTTTTTGCTAAGTGATTGATTCCACTAAAAACAGTTCCCGGTCCCAAGACTATCAGATCCGGTCCACAATCCTAAAAATTGGGAATTGGTCATTTCAGTCCGATTCTCAATTCTTAGGTTGGACCAGGCTGGACCGGGAAGTGATCACCTCTAATCACAGGGAATTGTTATTTCAAAGATACATACTAAAAGTGAGCATATAATTATGAAATTACACATATATAATTAATATCGGTAATTGGGTTATTATACATTAACACTTATAGAATTCTTTTTAGATATCAAACCTCTCCTTATTCAGTTTTCTTCTTTTCTTTTCTCCTTTCGATGATATTAAAAACTACAGTCATTCATTTTGGATTTGCTATCATTATTGTGAGGCACCGATTTGCCAAGGCGGTTCACCCATCAGTATGTGTCGCCCATATTCTTTAATGTTGGTAAATCAATTTAAAGTTTGTAAATTTATTTGAATTAAAATTACCATCTTTCATGTTCATTTCCTAAAGTAATTTAAGTTCGTTTAACACATGTAAATTAATTATTTTATCTTCATCTATCAATAAAATAGTTACTAAATCATTATTGAGTTTAACCTTTTTTATTTCAATTTTTTAATATGAATTATACAAGAATTCAATGTTCTCAATTTAGTCCCTTTTTCCTTTTTTTTTTTTTTTTTTTTTTTTTGCCTTATTGCATTTGGTGCTTGGACAAATATACATCACTTGGCTGCCGATGAGATTGCCAAATGTCATCATATAGTGAAAAATTGTTAAAACTTCGAATTACTACATGTCAGATGGTTAGCATATGTATAAGTAAGTAAATGTTTATTGGAAGAGATGCATATTTTACATTGAAAATCATTTGCTAAAAGAAATTTGATCATGTGAATAAGTTTAACTTCATAAACCTTATCGAAACGCTTTGTCATTTTTCAACTCCGAGTTACCATAGCTGTGTATAGCCTTGAGGAATTTCCAACTTAATAACTAAAGATCAGTAGTTCGAATCTCACTAAAGTTGTACAAACTACCGTAAGTCAGACCATCGACACATACTAAACATTTGGATTTAACCATTTCATGGGATCGACATCGTGTTTTATGGGGTCTCTATGTGGTCGAATTTAGGGCTCGTACTCCTGGACAATGAAAAAAAATGTCTTAATTTTCTTTCTTCAAATGAGATGATGAGGATTGATACTATGTGGACTGATGGAAAAGGCCAATACACAAGAATCCAAGAACTGTTCCCTTGCTGTTGACCCAGTCCCAAATGCATCCAAGCACTTCTCGCAGCTTCAGCAATAATGGCAAAAGCCATCCAAAGCAGAGCTCTCATTGGTGAAAGTGATGTTTATGGAGAGCGACCTAAGAGAAAGATGCTCTCCCTTCTTGCAGGATGAAAGCTTCCAATTCGTTTATGGCTCAAAACCAGCCAGCCATGCCAATACACAAGCGCATCTACCAACCAGATCGTGAAAAATATGCCTTCAAATGAAGTGGGCATCAATTTCTTTTTCTTTTTCTTCATAGGTTCTGTGGCGAGCATATAAAGTATTTATGAACATCATAAGTGTATTGACAATGTACTTGCGAATGTGGAAGGGTACACCCATGGATTTGATTCTTCGTATCCTCAAGTATGAAAATTTTTATCTTCATTTCATTTATTTGGCTTTTAACTTCCATCTCAGTAAATCCAGTGAGATTGATAAGGCATTTCATAGTTTTCAGGTTCACGATATGTGATGTGGGCTCACTATCAAAGCAATTTTAATAATAAGCAATCTGTTTAATTACAATAGCAAAAAGAGCTAATTATTCTTGGATAAAGAGATTGGGGATCCATGTATTTTGCAAATTGTTCAATTAGGTACATTGAATTTGGGTCCCTAAACTATATACTTTTGGTTTGAATCGGTCCTTTCGTTAAAAAAGGGATACAAAAATCCTAGCATGGAGGGACACATCAATGCAATGTATTTTTCTTGTGATGATCGGATAAAATATTATAATCTATTCTAAAAAAAAAAAAGTTTATTGAGAACGTACTTGTGAGTGTGAAACTAGTCGAAGTTACGGGGCTATTTTGCCGAGTTCCTTAGAGAGAGTTGTCTCGTGCCCCTAGGTATGCATGGATTTGATTACTCATACTCTCAAGTACAACTAATTTTATCTTCGTCTCATCCATCCGAGTTTTAACTTCTGTCTCAGCAACTCTAATGAAGTTGGTGAGGCAATTCATAATCTTCGGGTTTGTCGATATGTGATGTGGGCTCACCATCAAAGCAATAATTTGTTGATTGCCAAGATTGTTAATAATAAGCAATCTGTTCAATTACAATAGCAAAAAGGGCTAATTATTTATTGGATAAAGAGACTGGGGATCCATGAATTATTGCAAATTGTTCAATTAGGTGCATTGTACTTGGTCCCTAAATTATATACTTTTGGTTTGAATTGGTCCTTTCGTTAAAAAATGATATAAAAATGCTGGTATGGAGGGACAGGTCAATGCAATGTATTTTTCATGTGATGATATGATTAAATGTTAGAAAGTTTTGTCTATTCTAAAAAAAAAAAACTGAATCCAGAGAGAGAGAGAGAGAGAGAGGTGTTAATTTACCTAGTAATTGTGATTGTTATCCCAACTTTTCAGTTTCTCTTAGATAAGAGCATTCTTGGAGCGTTAACTTTCTAGATAAGAATACATAATTACAAAATAGCCAATGGATCTATTTCTTTAGTGCTTGTCCATAGAAATCCATTACAATATTATGCTCTCTACTTTTGGAAGCAAAGACATGGTCCAAAAGGAGAAACACTTCTCCTTCAAGAAGATATTTCTAGAGCCAACATAGTTATTCCAATATCCATCAATTGGAACAATGATCTCCTAAATCAATCAATGGAATTATAAACTATTCTTTACAAATTGTAGTAGTAGCTCATTCAATCCCAGAATTACTTCTAATATTCAAACCAATTCTATTAACAAAAAAAAAGTTGTTGCTAGTATTAGTGGCTGTTGCTATTATTAGTGGTCTTGATAATAGATTTGGAATTTGTACACCCGTTCATCCCCAGTAACAAAATGATCAGAATCCGGAAACATTAGATTCTCCAAATTATTCACCCACATCCATGGTCGAAAATCAGAAAACCAATACTGAGCTTCTTATTATTGAAAAACAGTCTGGACAAAACCAGATGTTCTTAAACCAATGATTCGATTCAGAAGAAAGAAAATTAGACAATGGCTTTTTTAACACTATATGGAATTAAATCCGAGAAATCAAATTAAAATGCTACAATTATATGTATAAACATGAAGACCAAATTTTTCTTACATGAGCAAAGAAAAATCCAGGCCCTATATAAACTTTTCAAACGAAAATTACATAACAACCAAATTATTGAATTCAATCACCCTCCCGTTAGAAAAACTAAAAATCCAATATCTTCAAAATGGAGTAACAGCTTCTTCTTTCAAAATAGCTTCTGAAACTGATAGTTTACATACTAGAAACATAATTGAACAAGACAATTATACAAACCAAAATCTCCATACCAAGCAATTACAAAGAAAATAATGTTCTGTCCAAAATCCTTCTGGCCAAATAATCCATCGAAACTGAAATTCTTAAATCACCAATTTCCAAAACATATGAATTTGCTAAAGAATATAGCTTAGAATTTATTAAAGTTATAGAAAGGAAGAAAAATGGCTTGTCATAAGAAGTAATGAATGAGCCCTCTACTTCTAAATAAAGAAACTTATCATAGAAAATACCCCAGATCAAAATACCCTTGAATAGATCAATTTCTGATCAGAGAATGAATCCACTCTTGAGATAAATAAAATAACGTGGAAACGTCCACAATTTTTTGTTTTATTATTCCAAATGAAAATATCTTTGTTCTTTTGATTATTTCATCTTGTAAACCTTCATCACTTTAATATCACATCTACCACTAATATGATTGGCTTCACAAGATGTTTATTTGCTTTTATTAACCTGTAACTTGGTTATCATTTAAAGTCTTTCCGTAGTTTTAAATATTCACTTTAGATTTACTTTCTCTTTCTTTATTTTTCTTAATATAGAACCCCTTAAATCCGCAGGCATAGCCAGCACCTAATCCAATGATGTTGGAGCTGTGTGACCCTAGGCATGATCTCACTAGGGTCACAGTACCTTGGCCCAATTTGGTTGAGGTTGTGCGACCTTGATGACGCGCCATGTTTACCCACAGACACACTATATGAACTTTTCTCTTTTATCAATCATGCTCACAATCTATCAGTACGGTCTTCATTAATTTTCCCATCTTTTTATATAGAGTATGGTTCGGCGCCACATTAATATATGAGTAGGGGTCATCATTAAACTTGTGCCAAAGTTTTGGCAATACAATCTAAATGGCCTCTAGTGTAAAGACAAGTTTTGAAAATACTCTAAACTCAATACAAATGGATCAGGTTTGGTTTTAGCATTTTCAAGATTCTATTTTGGGGGTTTAATGAATTTTATTCTCCCAATCTTGCCCTCACTACTTTAGGGGTTTCTATTTTACCCTTGTTGTAGATAGAGACAACTATCGTGGCCGGGAACACATGGAGGAGCTCAGAAGATGGGCGGCATTGCCGTCCTTGGAGTCGTGGGCTGCCAAGGGGGTCGAGGGGTGGCGGCGGTGGACAAGGGGAGGTTGGGATGGTGGGGCTAATGGAGAGCTCGATCGAAATTGGAGGCGTCTCGCCGGAGGACGAGCTCAATCACCCGGCTCCTAACCTTTCGGCCCCTACCGATGTGGCGAAAGGGGCGTCACATGAAGAGAGGGCGTCCTCATTGGCATCTTCCAACTCATGGAGAGCAGGGTACTATTTGCATTTCGGAAAAGAACTTGGAGTCAAAAGTCCTTCTCATCTAGATGCAAAGCACTCCTCCCGAAGTTCTCCCGAAAGCTCTCCCCCTAAGACATCGAAAGCGCTCAAGCTTGAGGATCCTTCTCAGTCTCTCATTCTCGTCATTATATCTCATCAACTCTTGAACCCTCTTAAACGTACATTTATTGTACCCCGTCCGTCTTTCTTCTACAATCCAACCAAACCCCTTCTACAAAACTCTTTCTCCTAAGTTCCTTCGACATGAAAAGTAAATATATATATTTTTCTTTTTTTGTTAATATTCTGAAATATCTGGGTAGATATTAAAGTCAAATTACAAACATTTAACGGAAAAAAAGCAAAAAACTAAAAAAAAAAATTTTTTTTGAGTGATGGGAGATTGGCTTTGACGCGTGGGCCCCACAGGAACAGTTCCACTTTCAGCCACAATCTCTGTGTCCGCGCTCTATCCCCTCACTTCCCTCTCTGGCAAACCATCATCCAGCTCACTTTAGCATCTTCCCCACGTAAGGAGCTACAATGAGCCCAGCCTCCTTATCCTTCACCCACCCCCACCCTCTCTCTCTCCCTCTCTCTCTCTCTCCGTGTCTGTACTCTCTCTCTTTTAAGTGCGACAGGGAGGTTTTTATCATTTTACCTTTGTCTTGTCTCCTCCATTGGACATCCCATTTTTTTCACTTTCCCTCTTTGATCTTCCCCCATTATCTCTGTAGAGACAGATTCATGATGACGCCCGGCGCCTTTTCGTGGGACAAAGTAACAAAAAGGACCGATCTTTTTCCGCTCTCGAGCACGCATTGAGCGAGTCCGCACCTGGGTGGGCTGCAGCGAGGTCCTGCTGTTTTGGGTCCGTTGGGTTCGTTCTCGTTCGGGTCTGAGGTATGTGACGAGTCGCGAACTGGGTCGTGCCTGAAGGTAGGATCTGACCTTCTGGGGGGCTGTGGTGCGAGGATATTGGTGGTCGTCATGGCTGGGAGCAATGAAGTCGGTCTCAGCGAATCGAAGGTAATTTGTTTGTGGTCGTTTCTTTGGGATGTTTGTTCGTTTTCCCCTTTTTCTCTTTCCATGTTCTAGTGTGCTTCCTGGGGGTGAAAGAGATGATGAGCACGGGATTGCTTTGTCGTCCTGTCATCCTGTGTAGTGAGGTGTGTTTGGATCGTGGGGTTATGATGCTTTTTTCGTAAACTCTTTTGCCCTTTTCGTGACTTCGGTCGGAGCTTGGAGGATGGTTGTGTTTGGTATCAGCTGAGGGGTATGTTCTATGACTCTGAATTTGTCATCTTGCTTGTGAAAGGTTTGATTTTTCTGACGTTCCGGCTTCGGACAGTTTCTGTAACGCTGTTGGGACTGGATGATCATTTAAGGGGTGTCTTTCTCCTTTTGTTAATCTGAGGTTTCACCGACTTATCCGCGATGGATGTACCAGTTTGGGTGCTTCGTTTTCGCTATGTCGTGAGGCTCTGTGTGGATGAAATCCCACCGAATGATCATAATACTTTTATATGCTTATCTTATGACATGTTGTTTTGAGTAATCAGTATGAACGTAGGTCAATGATCTTTTGTTAGTTTAGGTCGGTTTGCTACTACTGTTATCCATTCTGTACTCAAACTGTATTTACTTCCATATATGAGCAATACCAACATTGTTTGCTGTTTTCGTCTGCCCAGATGGTTGTTCCTCTGAATATGTGGGTCCTAATTTCCAATTTCAAGTTGAAGTACAATCTTCTCCGTCGCCCTGATGGAACTTTTGACCGCCATCTAGCAGAGTTCCTTGATCGGAAGGTTCTGGCAAATGCGAACCCCGTTGATGGCATCTTCTCCTTTGATGTTATAATTGATCGCACAACGAATCTCCTTTGCCGGATTTACCGCCCGGCCTTTACTGAGGAACCTCAGCCAAGTTTAATCGATCTTGAGAAGCCTGTGGATGCTGAATTTGTTCCAGTCATTGTTTTTTTCCATGGGGGAAGTTTCGCACATTCATCTGCCAACAGTGCCATATATGATACTTTATGCCGAAGATTAGTAGGCATTTGTAAGGCCATTGTAGTTTCTGTTAACTATCGCCGTGCACCCGAGAATCGATATCCTTGTGCCTATGACGATGGGTGGTTGGCTCTCAAATGGGTGAGCTCCAGATCTTGGCTCCGAAGTAAAATTGATTCGAAAGTGCACATATTTTTGGCTGGCGACAGCTCTGGTGGAAACATAGTTCACAGTGTTGCTCTAAGAGCTGCTGAAGCTGAAATAGAAGTGTCAGGAAACATACTGCTCAATCCAATGTTTGGTGGAGAGGAGAGAACTGAGTCTGAGAAAAAATTAGATGGGAAATATTTTGTTTGCATACGAGAACGAGACTGGTACTGGAGAGCCTTCTTGCCTGAAGGTGAGAATCGGGATCATCCTGCATGCAACCCATTTGGTCCCCGAGGGAAAAGTCTGGAAGGAATTAAGTTTCCCAAGAGTCTCGTTGTTGTGGCTGGTTTGGACTTAATTCAGGATTGGCAGTTAGCTTATGCTAAAGGGCTAGAGAAGGCCGGCCAGGAGGTGAAGCTACTGTTTTTGGAGCAGGCAACAATTGGATTCTACTTGCTGCCAAACAACAACCATTTCTACACAGTGATGAATGAAATCAGTAGCTTCGTGAATTCCAATGGCAAATAGTGTCACCTGTGAATGAGGATTGGCTATGGGATTTGAAGTCTCAAATTCTGGTTCGGTATGGTGGTGATGCTTAAGTATTATATAATGCGCACTGTTTGTTTACTACTCGTGGCTCTTATCATGATATTACTCTGAAGTTGCTCCATTTTGGCCTCGTTCTTCTCGGTTAAGATAACTAGGCTGGCTGTTTGGGTACTTGCAATATTCAGCATCTAGCTGGATCTCTTTTTGTTCTGTCCTTGCGATATTCAAGTGATTCTGCAGCTATTTATTTTGGTCCACTACACCCACCAAATTCAAATTGCCACTTCTCTGGTGAAATGGAAAGAAAGGGTTTGGCAATAGCCTTTGGCGGGCTAACCAACTAGGATCGCTGTTCCTGCCTAACATCATATGGCTAATTTGAACTCATGGATTTGGAATCATCCATGGTGTTTCCCTAGCAAATATAGTTAAGTGTCCCCATCTATGTAAAATTGTTTGGCTTTTTCTGTAGTTATGTATCTTTGTAATTTAACCCTTGTGGCAAGTGTAAATAGAACGTATAATCTATGTGTAATATAGCTCTCGATGGACTGGTCTTAACTATGGTACTCTTGTGGGTAATGTATTTTGTTAGTTTAGTTTGCCTCTCTCCCCTGAATGCTTGCTCATTCATGTTATAAGCTGTGGGAGATCTCTGTCAACTAGAAGAAGCAGATAAATGTACAGATTGCTCTCGTGTATGTTGCTGTGTCTCGGAAACCAGGTCCATTTTGTCAGTGAAGTCCCATTTTTCCTGAAGGATCTTTTCTTCAGTTGTCTTACTCAAATAACCATGAGAGCTAAGTGATCACTTATACTGATTTCATGTTAAGCTGGCATGAATGCTGTCATTCAGGATTTATGTGCCTAGTGCAGTGTAGCTTTTCTGATGCTTACGCACAAGTGAATACTGGGTCAGCTCTGTTGGTTCACTACCAGCTTTCAAAGTGCATGCTAGTGGGGAAGGAACCAGCAGACAGAGACCATCTCTGTCCATATAAAGTTGCATCCTTTTTGAGCCCCGAATTGTGCCCACAAAACACAAAGGGGTAGTGATTCAATTATTGAGAGGACGTTTCTAAAAAGACCAATCGGCATTTATCTGGGATTTGATTTGGTATTTCATTCTTTTTCTGTCAGTTCTGGGATGCCCTGTTCTTTGGAAAGGAAAGAAATATGCTGGAATTGAATTGATTTTGGAAGTGGATGGTTGATGTGGGGGTGGTTGGTTCTCGGATGGGTTGAAGGGATCACTTGAGCATTGAGAACTTCCACCAGGGTTTCTAAGGGGTGCTGGAGTTGAGCTTTCACCACATAATGAACAGTACTGGCTGGAAAACAACAGCTACAAAACCGGTATATATGTAAATTTCCCTACATATTGATTGGAAAACGTGTCCACTGATCAGCCTTACTTCCAGCAGAAAGACTTTTCTCATCTACAATGATGAAAGAAAGCAATAAAATATTCTCAAAGTGCAATTTATCCCAATTGACGAGTGACGAACAAAGCGAGCCCAAAACTGCACTAGTGTAACACATGAAAATGTGAGAATAACCTACCATCGTACGAATGGTTATTGATTTCTCCATAGATGTTCGGACGTTCGATCGGCTCCAAATGGAACTCGTTCAGTTTGCATCCTCCCAAAAATTGTCATTTTCCTTTCGAAGAGAGAACCCACAAATCCAGACACATTTCTCTCTCTCTCTCTCTCTCTCTCTCTCTCTCTCTCTCTCTCCATTCTAACTCTCCTTCCCATCACCAGTCGGCCACCGCCTTTCCGCCTAGGCCTCCGCTGTCCCCGACCGCTGCCAAACTTTAACTTGAGGCAGGCGATGGTCGTTGCCTTAGTTGACCCAATGGAAGCCTGCTCTCCCATGGCTGCTGCCATCAGAGACCTGCGAGCATTGTGACAGAGCTCGCATGGTTGCCGCAAGCTCTACCACGGACCTCGCTGGGCTCATGTGAGCCTTGTGCTGAGCTTGTAGCTAACAGCATGGTAGCCGTGGCAATGGGTGGGAGAGAGAGTTTGCTATGTATGATTGAGTATAAAGGAGGGTGAGGAAGAGAGGGAGAGGAAAGAGATGGGCGCAGGGTTTCAAAGTACAATGTGTTTTTTCAGTTTGGAGGAGATGCAGATTAGAAATTTTTAAGGCTATGGTAGATTTTTATACAAAAATATAAACTTTAGGATGCTCCTTGATCGCAAAGTTCATGGTTCCGGCTTTCAGTAAATCATCCATTTAATGTTTGAAGACATATTCATCTAATCAAGGACAAACATTACCAACGGAATTGTGCAATAGCACTACAGAGATCAGTAGAGACAAAAAGTAAACGGCCATAGCATGAGAAACTGTAGAAACAACTGGAGGATTCAGATTCAGACAACTCTGAGAATCTAAGTAAGCAATTCCAGAGTGTGAGTACATTATTGTACTGCATATCATGTTTAAAGGGACAGCAAAGACGGCCTCTTAACGTAACTTCATCGCGTTTGTCAGGCAAGCGAAAGTACTCACTAGCCCTAAAGACTGCTATGGCTAATGCAGAAACTACTACTGATTATCGTCCCCTGGCAAAGTACGCGACTGATGCTGCGGCGAACAATGTGGTTGCCGAGGAAAGCAATGTCCAAAAGCCCTTCTGCTTATGTGCCTGGGCTGCAGAGTCTTGCAGCAACTCAATCTGCTGCTTTAGGTCTTCCACCAGGGACTCTTTGATCAGGAAAGCACTCTTGATGGCTTCTAATTCTCTTGCGAATGGTTGAAAATCTTCCTCGAGCTTCTGTTCTTCAATCGCCTCTTCTTTACCACAAGTCCCGCCCTTGACCTCATTCACAAGAGCTGCAGTTCTCTTCAAGATGGCCAAAGTTCTCTCCAACTTGATACTGGCAGATTCGATTTTTGCCTCCAAGTCCTCGATAGTTCGCTGTGCATCTAAGACCTTCTTCTCAAGCAATTCCTTCTCTTTCTCAGACGACTCGAATTTTCTTTGAATATTCTTGTTCTTGGAGATCAATTCATCTCTCTCGGTCCTGATGTGACCCAACTCCTCCACGGTTTCATCAACTCTCCTCTTCATTTCAGAAACCACACGCCTCAAATTCGAGGCATTCTGTTTCTCCTCGTCCAGAGCCTTCTGGACATTGTCCCTCTCGAGAGTGACTCGATCGCAAGCTTCTCTACAAGAGCCAAGTTCACACAGCAGACCCTTATTCTTGTCCTCTTGATCTCGAAGCGAAAATTCTAATCCAGTAATCTCCTTCTTCAGCTCACCAACCTCTCTAAGCAACCCAGCAATCTCATTCTGCTTACAATAGTTCGCCTCTTCGATCTCAATTTTCTTCCGAACTATCCCCTCCATAAGCCGCACCTTCTCCTCCAATTCTTTCTCGGCCACCTTCAATAGTCTCTCCACCGAATTTATCTTTTCTTTCAGCTGCTCAATCGTCTCATCCTTCCCCCGCTTCTCCTCAATCAAAACATTAATCTGCCCTACCATCTCCTTTTCATTTTCAACCCCCGCATCGCATTTGTTCTCCAATTCGGAGACCCTTCCTCTCAGCTTTCCCTCCTCTCTTCTCAAACTCACCTCAATCTCATTCAACACAGCCATTTCCTTCTCCAGTTCATCTATCTTCACTTGCTGCCCATCTTTCTCCATCTCCAAATCCTTATTGACCCTCCCGAGTTCCTCGACTCTACTCTTCAGCTCACTGGCCTCGACCCCTGGCCTGCGCCAAACTATTCTCGGTGGAATCTCTCTCCCTCATCGCCGCCTCCACCGCTCTCTCCCCTTCCTTTTTCTCCCTGACCAGCTTCTCATTCTGCAACTTCAGCCTCTCGAAACTCCCTTCCAGATTCCTCCTCACCTTCTCCATCTCACTCAGGCTCTCCTTCAGCAGGTCCGCCTTCTCCACCAAGCCCGCGCACTCCGCCTTCAGCGAATCCCTCTCGCCGCGCACGTCCCCAGGACCGCCCTCTCCCTCTCGAGGCTACCCACGAGCTCGCTCACCCTCGCCCTCAGCCCCTCCACCTCCGCATCCCTCCGCTGCACCAACCCCGCCACCCGAGCGCCGACCTCGGCCATCTGGGTCTCCAGGAAAGCGCAAACGACGGCCTTCTCGAGCGCCGCCCCGACGCCCTCCCGGCCCGCGCGGCCCAGCTCGGCTTCCAGGGCCTCCTTCTCGCCGCCGAACCGTGCCAGCTCGCTCTCCAGGGCCTTCTTGGCGCGCTCCAGGGACTCGACCTCGTGCCGCCGGTCGGAGGTCTCCCGGAGGAGCAAGGCGTTGAGGGACTTGAGGCTCTGGAGCTTCTCCGAGGAAGGGTTGCCGTCGTCTTGGTCCATGGGTTTGGTGGGGTGGTGATGAGTGTCCTCGCTAGGCGGAGGGTGGTCTTCTTCCTCGTGGGTGTCTTGCGGGTGGTGGTGGGGGTGGGGGTGGTGGTGCACCTTCTTCTTGGCCATTCTTGGCAAGTCGGGGTTGGTGGTGGGTGGTGAAGGGCTAGGGTTTTGCTAGGGCGTCTATGGCGGAGAAATGAGGGTGGAGGCGTTCTTGAGATGATAGAGAGATGAGGAAGATGAGAGGGAGGGGGAGTTTTTAAATGGAAGAGAGAGAGAGAGAGAGAGAGAGAGGAGGGACTCTAGAGAGAGAGAGTTAGGTTATGGAATTCAAATTTCTGGGGCCCACAGATTTGGGGATTGATTCTAGGGTTTGCTTTTTGAGGAAATTTTATGGGGGGTGTTGGAAAATGTTGGGGGTGGGATTGAATGTGGTTGGAATTGGAGATTCGCAATAAATGATTGTACATGAATTTAGTTTAAAGCTAGTACCAGAAAAGTGGAAAAATGTCCCAAAGGAATGCACCCTATATCCGATATTATTCTAGATTGTGATTTGTTTTGTATGGTATAAATATGAATATTATACGACACACATATAGTGAGTAATAAAGGAATCCAAATATAACATGATTTAGTTACCTTAAATTCAAGTAGCGGCACGAATTAAATTCATCTAGGTTTAATATCAATACTAATTTATTAAGAGCTCGTGATTATATCGAGTCGAATAAATTGTTAATTGTAATGTGGATTTTTAATCGTTCGACTGTTGCATACCAATCGTATATTATGAATAAAGCACCTCTTTTGTGATGAATTTAAGTGGCCACAAAAATCTTACCTTTGAACCAAAACCAAACAAAAAGAAAAAGAAAGAAAGAGCTCCTTGCGATTGTGATTTACTTGCTAGTCAAATAGAGTATTCTCTTTCGTGTGATTGTATTACCTGGGAAAAAATTCCACCTCTTAACTAAAATAAAAATTAGAAAAAAAAATCTCTTTGTTCGAGCATCAGATGGATCTCTCAAATTGTTCGAGCAATTAGATTTTCTATTTTTTAAAAGAAAAATTAATGACTTATGACATTCGTAGTGAGCCGCGTACTCATCAAGACCATATCCAACCGACTTTCTCCGGAGTCTCCAACCATATACCCAATATCTTCCTCGACAGATTCATAAGTACTTGTCTAACACGGTCTACACATTTCCCAAATCTTAAGAAATAGCCGTATTTTTTTTTTTTAACGAATTTTTGTCCACTGAATTAAGCGGCGAAAAGAAACAAACAAGAAGAAAGAAAGAAAGAAAAAAAAGGCGGAAAGAGATAGCGTGTGTAATTCATTGGCCCATCTTCCTCCAATCCACAGCTAATTGGGGAGGGGGGCCAATTTCGAACCACTAAAAATCAGTTGGAGGAGAACAAAATGGCCGTGGCTGTATTCACTCGGATATCTTCGTATCTCCCGTTGACACAACCCATTGGCCCATGAAAAATCTATAATCCCACGACCAGACACTTGTCAACAAACGTTGTGCGCGCGCTATTATCAGATGAAAGGTGCTGGAATATTAAGTATAAATCCACAAAAAGGAATGAGAGGATCTACATATTGTGGCCATCCGCTCTATCCTCCTCCTATCTTGTGAGGTGAAATGTTTGATGTGGCCTGTTGTGGTGCTGGACGACTTCGAGCATCCTCATCGCCAGTAGTAACTCCAAAACGTTGGGGAATCTGTTTCTCTCCCCTTGGGGAAAATGGAAAAAGAAAACATGCATTTCCTTCCATGATGAAAAATGGTAAGACCCACCATGACCTGAAGAAAATAAAATTGGATGATCTCAATGTAATTGAGGTTCCACTTGTTCGAAAGAAATATATTTTCAGAAAACTATTTTCCTACTTCCCGATGTTTAAATGTCTGAAAAATTTATCGATTAATGAAAAAATGTTTTTCACTGACCGAAAACAACGAGCTCAAATTGAGGGAAAACAACCTCTCCTTTTAACAAGAAGAAAATTACTTTCCCTAAACTACAAAATAAATGAAAAATATCCATTTTTCTTGAAAATAATTTTCTCGAGGAACATTTTCTTTTATCATGGGAGTTTCGATAAAACAAACGTACCCTTAATTACTGTCTAGACTTTCGTCTATCTCTTTGACCAAGGAGAGTATACAGAATTTCATAACAAAAAGATAAAAGATCTCATAGAATTGAATGCCATCCCATCACCTCATCAAAGCCTCCTTTTGAAAAATCAAACCCAGCTCATATGGAGTTTGGTGTTAAACTTGCACAAAGTCCTTAAAAAGCTCAAGAAAAAAGAAATAAAGGGAAGAACCCTCGAGGGGTCGAATTCCTGAATGTCACATTCCGTATTTCCACTCAAAAGGGAAGAAAAACATCTACTAGGAATTGGGAAGATAAAGTGTATAATTACCAACACATTAAAATAAGAAATGCATCCAAGCTGGGTACCAAATTACCAAACTATTGCCAGAGGCCCTTGTTGAAAGCCCCAGCTTCCTGCTAGGTTGACCTGTGTTTCACACGGTTGTCTCATAATCGACTTATCAACCTAATTCATTGAAATTGCTAGACTTTGCACATTCAAAGCATGCCAACAAAAAATTCCAATCACATTTACCCTTCCCTTTTCCTTTTCCTCTTATTCCTTTCCCCCTTTTTTTCCTTTCTTTTCAAGAATGAATAATGTTACAAAAGCGTTCGAAGCAACCGTTCACACCAATTGATTTTCTTTTTCTTTTTGGTCGATATCCTTCCCAACTTTACAGTATGTACATGATGAGAATTAGAAGAATCAAATC
Organism: Eucalyptus tenuipes; assembly: GCA_014182365.1. Lineage (NCBI taxonomy): Eukaryota > Viridiplantae > Streptophyta > Magnoliopsida > Myrtales > Myrtaceae > Eucalyptus > Eucalyptus tenuipes. The sequence continues at coordinate 19,258,588 of CM024538.1, read as the reverse complement.
TTGGGCTCATATTCAGCAACACCAATACCATGCTGGATTGAAGTCACTTCGCTCGTCTCCCGTCAGTCATAGTAAATCAAACGATATGTAGTCTGTCCGCCCAGGTATAAACCTTCCAATGAATAGTCCAATCGGTGCATCTGGATCTTACAGCTTATCATGAGGTTGGACACGAGATGGATGACGTCAACCTGCAACAATGACCGAGGGATTGCAACTGAATCAACAACACAAGTACAGCTTTGGTATATGTGGTTGCAATTCATGACGCGTTCATCTGTGTGGGCTTTGTGAATGCTAAAGTAAAAGCCCAAGCCAAACAGGATGCTTAACAGGAGAGCATAACTACCAAAGAGCAAGCGACGAGCGGAAACGCATGGATCTAGCTAAATATTTGGCTATCAATATCTATAACTAACCACTTCAGAGTGGAACATATCGCTTCCTCTAAGATATCAAAATAACACTAACGCACAACAGCCTAGTAAAGAACTCCCACATATGCACAGCAAATAACCCATTGGGGAGAGAGAGAGAGAGAGCTGAAAGATAACACATTGAATTTAGCAGAAGCTGGCAGATTTTGTAAAATTCAATGGGAATTGCATAATGAGTAACATCATATAGCACATAATAAGACAGTTTCCTACCTTCTTCAGAAAAGGCGAAAACTCCTCCAAGCAAGTCATCATTATCACCATCTTCTTCAGATTTCTCTCTTTCACAGGGATTGCTGTTACTATCGACATCAGCAGCTGCTTCAACTGAATCACAGCATTTATTTACAGCTGATGCTTGGTAGTATCCCTCTTGGAAATACGGCTCGAATTCCAAAGAACCATGTGTCAGTCCCTCATCCATAATATTCATGCTGGAATCAGAACGGTTGGAACTCGTGTTGGAAACTTCACTAGCCCCACCACTATCTGATGGCTTAAAACCATCTGCAGTGCTTCTTTGAGCAGGAAGCGAGCCACTTGGCAAAGATGACACAATGTTAGGGTATTTACAATCTGCAGGGGGTGAACCCAACATATAATGCTCAGGAGAAACCAAAACACTATCTTTATTAAGGGAACTTTGCTTCAGCAAAGCTGGGGCTAGACCACAATGTCCATTCATTAGGCCATGATTCTTAAGCTCTGTTGGTACAGTGGCCGGATAAGGGTGCTGTGAACATCCTGATAAATAGCATAACAGAGATAAGTTCAATGCATCAGGAAATCACTCAAACACATTCAAAAAATATAATTCCAGACATCTCTCTCACCAGCATCTGAGTTTTCCACTGAGCTATCCAACTTAGGGTAGGATATAACTCCATTCTCGAAGGATTTCTCCTTGTCCATGTTAAAATAGGGAGGAGAAAATGTGCCCACATTGAAGCCCCTAAATGAAAGCAACTCTGCTATCAGTAGTAGTAATAGAAAGTTGGCAGCAGGTACTAATGACTGCTACATACAGCTGAAACATATTATGTCCAACGATGCACCCTGGAAACTCTAAGGACCCATATGGAGCATGCCATGAAGGACTCATCTCTAGTTTGGATAACAAGAGACAACAGACCATATGTTCCAATGGCCTCTTTCTGCAATGCCAGTAACAGTTCCAGCATGGCATCATTCCAGGAATCACTTTCATGCCCTAAAGACGATATTTAAAAATACAGGACCTTACCTTTACACAAACAGTTTTGAATATGCAAAGCCCCACTATGAATTTCTTTCCTACTATCTTGGCTTTCCACTGAAATTCCTTTCAAAGTGAAAAGCAACAACTAAATTACTTGAAGGACTAAGCAGCAGCTAAAATTTTCAAATGACTACCAAGGCTAAAAACCTATCTTCCAAAAGGATAGAGATGAATACCATCTATTAGGACATAATATTTCCATCCATGCAAATGGTAACTTATCATGCTTGAAATGAGTAAAAAGGAAAGTTAGTAAATTTTAAAAGCAAGAGGATTAAGCTCGCACAATACTAAGTGTATTGCAGACACCTCGTGTTCAGTGTACAGGACCAACCATTGAATAAGAGATAATGCAAAACAACTGTTTAAAATCCAAACACAGCAAAATATAATAAAGGCATGGGTATGACTTAGCTTCAGAATTCAGGAAAAAATATAATCTACCAGAGCCATTAATTAACTAGTGAAGATGCTACCACGAAGTGGGGCCGGCTGACAATGATCGTGTTGATAGTTAACAAAATTACAGCACACCATTGACTGGCCCTTACCTTTCACTCCAGGCGGAATTATAACGCTGAAAATGATCAAAAACAGGCAATAAATCCTTTCGCCGTATTTCAATCTCGTGAACAGGAACCTTTTCTATTTCTACTTCACCAGCAAAATCATCTTCAATGAGGATTCGCTCTTCAGCTCTCTCATGACCAATGGCATGGAAATGTATCTGCAAATAATGGGTACATGAGTATGGTCAATGACATCAACAATGCAAACTTTACCTTATCACAGATACCTTAGATTGTTGCCATATTGGAATCCTTCCAAAGCTCATTTGTACCTCAGCATTGGCTATATACAAGTGAGAATGTTCATACGATTTTTCTGATTCCTTGTCCCCAGCATTAGTGTCCTCAGAATCAGACATATCCATTACCATCTCAGAAGCTTGTCCGTCAGAAGCAATCCCGGAAACACATTCTTCTCTTTCCGGCCAATCTGATCTTCGGCAGACATCCCACCACTGAAGGGTTTCAACTTTGACCCGCAACTCTTCATCTTGAATCTGTAATGGAGAACTTGGCACAATTCGAGAAATAGCCTCGCTTGATTCCCCTCCCACTGGTGGAAGCAGCTCATACTGAACTAGATGTCCTGAAGGAGAGTAAACCAACAAGTGTTCCAGAGCTTGAACCTTTGACTGGGAGGCCTCCAGATTCCGCGCTGTAGAACTGTAAAATACAGTAGCAAGTGCACCAGAAGGGACAGACACCTTTCCAGTCGCAGGTGATGCAGCATTACTGACGGTGTGCAGCCACCCAGAGTTGCTATTCTTTATTCTGCTAACTACATAAAGGGTAATGGGAGGTGGCGTCGGAGTTGGAGTAGAAGACTGATGATTAATCATGAATGATGGAGAAGACCACCACGGTTGAGATAAGGCTGGTGAAAGGGTGGGTTGGCCAACATGAGAATTTTGCATCTGTAGAACAGTCTCACCACCAAAAGGGGATAACAGAAAAATATGAGAAGTTCCCTTGGAAGAAACAATAGCTATCCACTGACTGTAATGGCTAAAACAAATGTCCTGTATAACCTGTAGCAAGAAAAAAAAAAAACATGAAAAACTGAGAAATATGTTTATCTTCAAGCATTATTGCTGGGAGAACTTACAGCTGAAGTCATGCCACGATGCAGCTTGTAAAGATGCACATGTGAAGAGCTCCATTCATAAGTTTGAGTGCCTGATCCAGCTTTGGAGCGGCATGGCATAATGCGGAAGATATTGATATGAGTCCCATGAATTGAAGCTGTCACCAGCATTGTGCCACTTGGATCAAAAGACAAAGCAGAAATAGGACTAGAATGAGCTCTGAATTGTGATACGATAGCTTTGGAAACAACATCCTTGACAATCACCTGCAATCAGCAGTCAAACGTTATAACTAATCAAACCACCAAAAAGCTATTAGAGCAGTAGCTAAAAGAATAACCTTTTCATAAAAGTTTTCCCCAACAAAGTATTCTGTTGCTAGCCTTACCATGAAGCTGCTGATACACCATGAAACTTACCTCCTCAATGGAAAATAAAAATCTCATCCAACAACTCAAAAGTCTAAAGCACAATATGTGGGTTAATAAACAGTGTTTCCATGTAATACACCTACGATGCAATAAATGGATTAAGTTTAGAGAAGGAAGATCACTAGCTTCTTAAATCATATTTCAAAAGACTAACCATTCCAGCAACATCTGTTTCACTTGGATGAGATTGAGCTCGGACAGCTTTCCAGCTTGAATTTGAAGGTACAGGAGAACTTGATCCATCAGGGACGAACTCTTGATAGTACCTAGACAAGGTCTTGTAGCCCATGTCACTGAGGTTGATCAGGCCAGCAGCCAACTGCTTACTGGATTCCATGGCATACCGTGCCATCAGACTTCCACTGCTGGGTGAAGTAGATGGGCTAACACCTGGAGAAGGAGTAAGACTTTTTGGACTAAGGCGGCCTGTGTTTGACGTCACGGGGCTATTAGAAGCATAAGCTAGCCACCGTGAACCAACATCCATGGGGCCATAACCAACATTGACTCCCATACTTCCTTGTCCTCCCAGCTGAGGCACTGGATATGTAAGGACACTAAATTTGTTCTCAAGAGTGAGTGCATCAAAGCAGTATATCTGTCATCCAAATATGCAAAAAAATTAGCAAGTTAAGCTTGTCTTATAGGAGGCGCAGGAATACATAACTATGCCTATGGGAAGATCTTTTCCTTTGAATTTCTTATTGCCCCATCCAAAATCACTCCAAGTAAGAAAGTTGCTTATAAAAAACAATGCAAATATCACCAATTCTCTTAAGAAAGGATGTCACTAACTACATGACGTATGCGACAGCTAATGCTTACTTGTGCAGCAAGACCCACAGCAACAACTCGAGAACTGCATCTGACCATATACACAGTTGACCGGAATCTGAGAACATGAACATAACTGTGAGACCTGAGAGAGTAAAATCGAACTGCAGTGGGAGCCAGAATTAGGTTCCCACTTTGATCCTCTGTATGGCCATTGTAAAAACCTTCCCTCCCATTTTGCATCACAACCGAGCTCTTTGATTCATCACATGCCACCACCAAAAGTAGAGGGTGCGATGCCCTGAATCCTTCACAGCCCTCAGATTTTGCAGGAAGGGTTTGCATCTGTAAAAATGTAACTGGATCATCTCGCCTTGAAACAATTTCCCTGACATTAGAGGCATCTTCAACATCAAGGACTTGAAACCCATCTGAATAGCCAAGCAATAGAACGTGCTTGAAGCAAGATGAGCCAAGTTCTATTTTGTCAAAGCCAGCCCAAAGCACCTGGTTGGCAGAATGAGAAATTTAGACCATTTCTGTATGGAGCCAATGATAAGTAATCAACCTAAAACAAAAGAAGTCCATCCTATCCTACCTGTGATCAGGTAAATGGAAGGACAAAATATTGCAAACACATACATCAGCGCAGTTCACAGATTCATTATTTAAAGAGTACATGCATTTGACTATCAGTCAGAGACTAAGAAAGGGATCATATCCTGTTCAATGCACAGAAAGAGAGAATTATATATTAAAAAAAATCACTAAGTAATGAAAACAATGAATTCTTACTTGAATGCAATCCAACTGTAAGATAATTTTTTCATAAGGTCTAGCCCAATCAAACACCCTTGTCTCCATGGTCATTTGAGCCAAATTTACTATTGCATCTACCAATAGGCTCTAGACTCAGAGGTTTCTTCGTATGAAAACGAGCTTCATAAATCATAAATCCCAAAAGGAAGGCAAAATCTTCACAATGCTTGCGACTTTTCCTTTTTTCTCCCATGTGATATGAGAATCCAAAGCATCAAACATATTCCTAGAACTTTCATATCATTAAATTAGTCATAAATCACAAAAGGAAGGCAAAATCTTCACAATGCTTGCGAATTTTCCTTTTTTCTCCCACATGACATGAGAAGCCAAAGCATCAAACATATTCCTAGAATTTTCAAATCATTAAATTAGCCATAGAGGGAGTTTTCCACTCTAGACACCATCAGAAATAGCAAGTTGATAAAAGAATGTTAATCAAAATATATTAAAGCAATTATGAGGTAAACAAAAGGAGAGCTGTTTATTGAAACTTCTATCTTTTCTTTGTGAAAATAAAAATCATCTTTGTTTAGTACATATAAGAACCTCTCTCTCTCTCTCTCTCTCTCTCTCTCTCTCTCATGTGAACGCGCACACACAGAGCTGAATGCAAACCGACCATGCAAAAATCTTGTTTTCCTCCTCATTTATTTTCTAGCAATAGATAGAGCCTCGGATGGAAGTCATTCGGCAAAAATGACAAATCTTAGCTGTGATTGAGCTAACAAAATACCACACCCAGTTCAAAACACAACTTTGTTGCAGAACGAGTATCACAAAGAAGACCCCCTTTTAATGGACTTCATCCAAGACTCCCTTGATAACCGCTAACCGGAAAGGTGCAATACTGGAGACCAAAATACATCTACTGCAGATCCCCCGCATGCCCACAAGATGGACACGAACTTCCTCACACACTTAAAGCCTCGAGAACAGATTGAAAGACAATCGAGCTTCATTGCAACAGGTAGAATGATCCCCCAGGATGTTCCCAAGTCAAATGATCAAAGTTTCAAAGGCATGGTACGAAACATGATGGGAATCACTAATCATTGGCTACCATGAAATCATCTACATTTTCCTTTTACCGAGAAACCAAACCCCAAAAGCTACACAGTTGCAACTCAAGACCTAACCTAATCGACAGCCGAAACTTCCAAAATTCAGAACCGAACGACTGTCGCGGAACAATCAACAAGACCTCCAATTAAGCCTCAGCACCGAATTATACAACTCTCGAAAGTCGCGTGGCATCAGCCCGAGCAGCCGAATCAGTTCAACATCGATTCAATCGCGAAATTCACAAGCAAACAACAGCAACCGATTACCATCGCAAACCAACCGTTTCAACAAACCTAAAAAAACGACGAAACGATACTCGCAAAAAAAATCCCCCTAAACTAAACGCGCGGCATCGACTACACATCCCTTCGCTATACACAGTGTGTACAAACCGGAGAGGAACCTGATCTTTGCGGTCGTGAGCCTCGCCGGAGATCGAAGAGGCGGCCGACCGGACGCCGGACGACGCGGTCTTGATGCACGAGGAAATGAATTTCAAAGAATTAGGCAAGAATCCATTAGTGTTGCTCTTGTGGTTGGCGAAACTACCGTTGGCCTTGGTGCCGTAGCTCTTCATAATCAGACCGACGGGGCCTCGGTGGTCGTCGTCGTCGCCGGTGACCGGGGAGCTGCCGGGAGCGCGATCGCCCAGGGCATAAAGCGCCGGGGGCCGTCCGATCGCCGGAGGATCGAATCGGGGGGGGGCGGGGGCGGGGGCGGCGGTCGGCGGTGGCGTGTCGGCCTTGTCGCGGTGGTTGTGGTTGGTGCTTTGACCTTTAACCGAGACGGTTCCTTTTCTCTCGTCTGGTTTCGTTTCTCTCTCTATAAGAACGTCCTCCCCCGTCCTTTCTCTCTCCTCTTTCTCTCTCTTCTCGTCTGCTTGGTGTTAATTGCAGTACAAGCAAGTCCTCTAGAGACAATTATTTTTTTTTTTGCAAAAATGCCCCTAGAGTTTTCACCTATTTTGATTTTTGAGTAGTTTTTGGTGAATGGTCTCTAGAATTAGATGCTCCATCCTTACTTCAATGTTTTGGGAAGTTTGAATTTGTTCGAATTGCCGAGCCGAAACTGTAATGAAAACTGAGTTCGTTAGGTGAAATGAATAGTTTGGGAATGATTAACCGCCATCTTTTTTTCGAGCACTTGACGTATTTTCACGGCACATGCGCACATGTTTCAACAATGGAACTCGAGAGCGAGGGCAAAAGTATAAAATCGACTGTCAAAGGAAGTGCACCTGTGGTCCTCCACGATGGTCTAGAAGGCTCATCCACAAAAATTGAGGTACATTCGGTCTTTTTTCATGTAATACATCGCTTTTGATGGAAAGTATTTTGTTCGTATTTGCAATCAGATTATACGAAATGATGATTTCTGCATGCATGCATTTATCCAATAAATACATTTCACCCGCCTTATGATATAGTCCAATTTATAGTTGCTCTTTTGGGGACTGGTGGGCTCAGTTATTATGCTTTTTCTAGCATGACGTTGCGATGGAGGAAGGTCGAGATGGTGGAGACAAAAACGTTGCTCTCTAATCCAAGGGAAGATTTGTGTGTCTCATGGATGAGACAGCACGATCGTGGAGGGAGGGGGTATGATTGAAAAGACTTGGGGGCGATGGTGGGGTCGATACGAGATTATTCGAAAGTGCGGGGGCGGGGCTACAAACAGGAAGCGCGGAGAACAAGGGGTTACGTCACGACAAAGGATGGGAATATCTGGAGGGGAGATGCCGAACCGGAAATTTGATTTCACGGGGATATCGTCGACCCTTCAACTGTCAATCTTCCCCCGGTCGAGATGTTTTCTTATCCTTTATTTCCTCTTTCCTCTCTCTTTTATCCACTATTTACATTCTTACCCCAAAAGAAGAGCAAGAAGAATACATGGATATCTTGTAAATTGAATCCAATTAATTAATAACTATCCAAATCAACGATGATAAATGTTATGTAGATCTGGGTATCGCCTAAAATGCCATAAATGCGCGATTTATGTATTAAACTCTCTTTTTTTCTTTTTTCGATTTAGTGGTTGTCGAGATGCGTACGGAAGAAGTTCGTGTTTCTATAATTCGATTAATGGATCGGGTCTTAAAACCTCATCAGAGGGTTGTATGCAATGAATCGGGTCTTTGTATTTTCTCCTGCTTATTATTCTTGTGGTTCTGCCTAAATTGAAAGGTAATGGCTATAGAATCATTAATCATCTCCTGCTTATTATTCTTGTGGTTCTGCCTAAATTGAAAGGTAATGGCTATAGAATCATTAATCATCTCAATTGTTAATTTTTGGTTTATTGGGTAATTTTGGACATGGTACTATTAAGTCGAAATTGACAATAAGTTAATTTTCTGTATGAACAATGCTACCATAATAAAATTCCTAATAATAATAAAAAAAGAGATAACTCTTGGTACATACCGCGTGGACAGAAGCCTGATTAAACGGCACGTGATATGAAAGTAACTGGCTACAACTAATGATTGGTCTCTTACCAGATGGAAAAAGATACCTTCTTAATATATATGTAAAACAACGCCCTAAATAAATATGTACGATAATCGTAAATTATAAAGTAGTGGGCTTTATTTTTGTCAATGGAGAGAGAATTAGGGTTAACCAAATTTAAAACAAAGAAAGTGAGGAGGAAAAGAAAGACAAACAATATGATGACCAAACCACCCGCCTGGGTGGCACTGCTGGTGGCGAGCTTCTCCCCTAACGCAAGGGGAGGAGTTCGATTCCCGGCGCCGCAGGGTGATTTACCCGGTGGCACGTGTGTGGTGGCTAGCTAAGACGTATTGCCCCAGTGGTTTACCCCCGGGCCAGGGGCCGTGCGCGGGTTCCTTGGGTCAAAAAAAAAAAAACAATACGATGACCAAGTTATTTTCACAATTATTAATAATTTGGGCATGTTGGGTTACAACTTATAAAAATAAATATAAAGATAGGTCAAAGAAAAGAACATCTGATGATCTCAGAAGTAGCATATTTCATGATCGAATCCTAATGTCTCAAGTAATCTTGTAATTAAACTCGCAATTCTTTAAGTGTAGATTGGGCAATTTTCGTGTCAAACATTCATGGAGATTGAATAGAATCATGATTCAAGTCGCCCACGTGCAAATAGGAAAATAAGAAAGAAATAAAAAGAAATTGACAAGTCATAAATATAGGAAGTGAGAGGAATTAGAAGTTGACGTTGCCAAGTAACCTCTTTCTGAGCTTCACTGCCCAAATTCACATGGCTTCTCCCCAGCATGTCTAATCCATGGCCAACCCCATTTTGCTCTATCCCCACGTGCTCTATGTCCATCCATGTGGTCATGTGCATTTTGATGGAGGTACATGTCCATTTCTACTTCTATTTCAATGTCAAATTCACCATCACTAGTGTGTGAAAAGACGGTTATCTAAGTGGTAATAAAGTTGGCACATGGGGAATGAATAGACCGTTGCATCTCTAGAGTCTATATTGTTCCCTAAAGTTTCCTAACCAAAAACCCTAAGTTCTGGAAGAACTCCCGGACTCAAGTCTAGAAAAAAGTCTAGCTTGGGACGCATTTGGTAATACTTCTGTTTTCGGGAACAATTTCTGATAAAAAATGATTATTTTTTATTCTATTTGCGGGAACAATTTAAAAGCATTTTAAGCCGTTTGGTAACTTGCCAAAATTTTAACTCCTGGAATAGAATTGCGTTTGGTATCGTGCTCAAAATTTTTACTGCAAATCATTTTTTTAATTTTAAATAATTTTATTACTTTTTTCCTTATTATTTTTTATTTTTTCCCTTTCTTTCTCCTATTTTTTTTCTTCAAGTGGCCGATTGTTAGCAGGCCAGCCGGCGACCGGCCAGACAAGGGCCGGCGACCTCACCGGAGCATCGCCGGCAGCTGGGCGAGCTCGGCCTCGCTAGATCTGGGCGAGGCCGCTCGCCTACCCATGGCTCGGCCAGCCGAGCCTCGCTGGGGCTAGGCGAGCCTTGCCCGATCAAGTGAGCCTCGCCGGTGGCTGGGGGAGGCCCGAGTGAGGCCCACCTGGCCATCGGTGAGGCTCGTCTCGCCGGTGCCTCGCCGGTGGCTGGGCTTGCCTTTGGCAAGCTCGTCGGACCTCGCCTTGGCTTGGCGAGCCTTCGGTAAGCTCGCTGGACCGGTTGTCGGCGACTAGCAGCGGTGGGCAATGGCGGATGGCAACCGCGGCAATGGCAGCAGATGAAGAAGAAGAAATGGGAAGAAGAACAAGAAAAAAGAAAAAAAAAAAAAAAAAGAGAAAAGAGGTTCTTGAATCTAGAATTGTTCCCGGAACAAGAATCAACTTTTTTTTTTATTTATTTATTCTTGATTTTGTTCCAAATCTACTTCCGGGAACAAAAAAATAGAAATTTATTACCGGGAACAAAAATTTTACCAAACGTGATTCTGTTTCAGATCTACTCCCGGGAACAAAAGAATAGAAATTAGTATTATTTGGCCGGTTACCAAACAAGCCATTAGATTCTGTTTCATGAGTTTGGCTCGTTCTATCAAATTGACACAGTGGAAATCTCGTTTCTTGGCTATTTTCATTAATTAGGGTGTTGGAACGCGATTACATGAAAGTTGACCTGATTGGGTAGGTTTCTAAGGGCTATTTTTAGAAAGTATACCTTCGATTTCCGATTTCCAAATTACGGAATTTATCGTGTAGTATATATGCTTAGTGCTTCGCATTATTTTGTATTTGATACCTCATGCCTTATAAAAAAAAAAGACATAGTTGTTAGTATATGGAGTTAATTTAATTTTATGTGTCAACGTAATGATGATAATCACAATGTTGAATATGATATCACAATATAAGCATTAAACTTACTATTTGATTGACCAATCTCGCTCACGTGATAAGTACGAATATGGATTTTTATAAACATGGATTAATTTTTATTTTCCTTCCTTTGTAATTTTGTCGGTCTTATTCTTCTATTTATTACTATGATTGAATTTGATTTGTCGTGTATTTTTTCTTGACGCTATATCATTTGAATTCAGGGCAGTCCAAGAGGCGAGTTTTGCTGGCTTTTGGCGCAAAAGCCACGTTCAGTGTAAAAAAAAGGAAAGATCTTTAACATTTCAAATGATAGAACAAAAGCATTTTTAAAATATAAATGGAGTTCATCTTTTTCCCGAAATAGAAACTGGATCATTTAAATCAATTATAGCAAATTAGAGATATCCATAACACGCATTAAGCTATCAATTAAGTAAACTTTATCTCATCCTATCATTGACTATTCCTGCGTTACATATTGATTCACCGGAAAAACTAAGGTTTCGTTCGTTTTGCGGAAAATAATTTTTCGGAAAATGTTTTCCGAATTTTCCGGCGTTCGTTTCACGGAAAATGAATTCCTTAGGGAAATATTTTCCATAAAAGGAAAAAAGTCTTCTAAATCAGGGGAATATGTTTTCTACTTTTGAAAAGTGGAAAATATTTTCCTCACTGATCTTTCTTATCTCACACTTCTACGAATCCTCACTTCCTCCTCCCATTTTTTTTATTCGAATTATTTTGATTTCCTTTTCCTTTTCTATGTCTTTTCTTTTTTTCTTTTTTTTTCTTTGTTTCTCATCTTCTTCTTTTCTTAGTAGTCGTCGGTCACCGTTCTTTAGGCGAACATCGAGCTCGTCGATTTCAAGCTTGCGCTCTGCACTCTTGCTTATCATTTTCTTTATTTACTCTACCTTGCAGTTGTATATTGCTTAAGTAAATGGCTTTACATTGCTTTACTTATTTTTTCTTTTGTTTATTAGAACACAAAAGATGCAGGGGGAGAACATGCCACTTAATTGGAAGATTCTCATTAGGGCTGTACATGCTTTGTTTATTTTTTCTTTTGCTTCTTTTTAAAATCCATACGAACATTTTTTAGAGTAGATGAGCGTTTGACGACAATGAGGGAACAAAGATATGAAACAAGTTTGCGCGAATTTAAAGGCAAGTTTATATTTGATGGATTTATAGGTCGGTAAGTGATGCATGCCTAAGTGGTGAAGTCTTAGAAAATATTTTTCTTACCGAACATCAGAAAATATTTTCCGAAACATTTTCAAATTTTAGTCGAACACCAGAAAATATTATCATTTTCCTAGAAAATGATTTCTAGGAAAATATTTTCCGGAAATTTCCCATTTTCCGCGAAATGAATGGACCTAAAAGTTTTATGAAAAAGGAAATTAAAATGCAGGAAAGGTAAACCTATTTGCCAACGATGGTTACTTATAACTTATAAGAAACTACTGATTTTGAATTTATCAATAACTTATTAAACCTATTTGCAGATATTGATAAGAGGTTAAAACCTATATGCACGATCATACGTTATTTAGCAATGATTATCTACAAGTTACAAATGTTGAAATATTGGCTCAACCACTTAGCATCTATATACTAGTGTTGATCCACCATCTCTATCTTCAATTGGTGCGTTGGCACACTTTCGCTCCGTTCATCAATGGCACCGCCTCGACTCTTAACCAAAATCCGAGGTCGCTTAATCTCAATGACTCCATCAATCAACTTCACTTAAGTTTCGGTGAAGGCTCTTATCGATGACTTTCCATACCGTGTCATCACTTTCCCATGTTATCAACAAGCTTGTAGCTTCCCGATCAATCTTGTTCACCGATGATTTTTGTCTCGACCCAACTTTGCTCTAGTTGACTGAATTTACTGCCTCTCGATAGTAAAGAGTCGGTATTTTTTTGGCGTCGACATGCATAACCGATTCTATAAAGATGGGACCATTCCATATTAAATGTGTCTCCAACCCGGTCCAACATGAGGCCAAAAAACTGGTCCTCAAATTGGAGGTTTGCTTTTGTTGTGTAGGAGAAAGGCCGTGGGAATTGGCCTTACGGCTCCAATGATTGCAAGTTCAAGGGACGCAAGTTGATTGCGTACAAGTCATTAATGGAGGCTTCTGCAAGACTGCACCTGCACGGCTCCAATCCAAGCGCACCGTTTTAGCACCGAAAGCGTTTTACTATTTACTTGTGCGAATCTTTGCACTATCTAATTAGGCTTTTGTGTCTACCCGGCTTAGGTTAGAGCATTAATGAGTAACAAACCTCAATCAATCTTGACAGGGTGAGCAACTGGACCGATTAAATTCGAGATTAGAACTAAACTAGTCTTACCCCACATGTTCACATTAGGGTTGAGTAGGTTCTTAGATCAAAAGATAGATAACCGGTCTTGATTGGTTTGGCTTTTAGATTTTTTTTTTTAATGTAAAATCAGATATTGTAGTTATATAGTTCACATTAGGGTTGAGTAGGTTCTTAGATCAAAAGATAGATAACCGGTCTTGATTGGTTTGGCTTTTAGATTTTTTTTTTTATAATGTAAAATCAGATATTGTAGTTATATAGTTCACATTAGGGTTGAGTAGGTTCTTAGATCAAAAGATAGATAACCGGTCTTGATTGGTTTGGCTTTTAGATTTTTTTTTATAATGTAAAATCAGATATTGTAGTTATATAGTTCACATTAGGGTTGAGTAGGTTCTTATATCAAAAGATAGATAACCGGTCTTGATTGGTATGGCTTTTAGATTTTTTATGTAAAACTTTGGTTCTATTAGATATTGTAGTTATATTACTTAATCGTTTTTTTTGGTTGTAAGTTATGTTACTTAATTTATTATGCCATAAATTGATCACGTGATCTGTTGCCCCAAAATAATAGTCATATTAGTTAAATGTTAAGCTCGGTTTTAGGGTCAATCATAGAATCAATTTGATTCCCAATCCCAAAATCAGGAATCAACTCCGATGTAGTAGTTTCGGGTTCTTAATCCGCAATCTACGCAGTTTTGAACGAAGCACCCATTTATATTGGCAATCGACAATTGCAATTAAGAGTTGGCTATTTTATTTTGTCGACCCTGTTGTCAACGTTGATGATGGTTGGAGTCTTGGAGATGATCACTTAATTTTTCAGATAATATCACGAAAAAAGAAAAATTATAGCTTTGAGATTTTGGTATGCCCTAAGTTGACTTTGAATTTCCAATGTTCACCGTATGAAGGCAGATATCATTTATAGGAAAGTGTATTCATGCGGTTGCACGCCTTAAAATCCGAATTGCCTGGACTTCGTGACGTTCAAGGTTTCGGATTTTGGACAGGCCAAGAAGGAAGCAACTTGCTGATTTTTGACCAATTGCCCAAGTTGAAATTAAAGCTGAGACTAAAGGAGATGAGAAAGCCGCAATCTTTGATAAAATTAAAGAGGTCTCGATTTTTTTATTGCTCGACTCGACGGGGTTCGGAAACCCTATTGGAACCAGCCCATATAACGGGTCGGCCTGTGATCGTGGTCGAGTGCAACATTGACCATCTCCTGAATGTTGGTGTGCCCTATGAGTCGTTAGAAAAGTATTATCTGCACAAACATGCTCCAATCACATAGGATGCTTTCTCCATCGTTCCTGGAATTTCAGTCTTATGCTTTCCTTCTTCCTCTGGGTTTTCCAATAGCACTCTAAGTTTCATTTAAGTTCTCACGAATCCTAAAAGTTAACTTTTAACAATCGATAGATATTACATAAAGACGTGAATAAGATGTATAGCATATTCTTTCCTATCACATGTAGATAATCCTTAACTTATTTTTATTATGCGGTGATTCTATATTTTGGCTCGCATGTTACTTGGACCGTCGATTTGATCATTCATGAACTCTGAGTTTACTTACAATAGGATTCTTTGACATATAAAAGAGATTAATAACATCTCCACATAAAATTAGTCGAGCTAATGTTTATAAAAGAAGCCCCTTGTCCTCTAGCCCACCCATCTCTTAAAAGGTGCTGATTGGGCCTGATCCGACCCGATTCGACGGGTCTAGGGATTTGTTCAAGCCCGCCCAAAATGTTAGCAGGCCCGCGATCGGGCATAGCAACGAGAGTCAAGTGAAAATGGGATGGTCAAGAAGAGCATCATGAACATGTCCAGCTTTAGTAGAAGGTCAAGTTGGTCATAAAGATTCTAATCGTGCTCACCAATTGCCAAAGCTCATTGATTACTTTGCATTGTTTAGGTAGGCAATCTAAGATACTCATCGGCTCGCAGTTAATTTGTATAGCAATCTTCATCCGATAAATAACATTTTTAGATCTAGATGCTCGGGCACTGTTTATTAAGATGGAAACCTGATTTTCCATTCTTTTTATGATAATCAAGGGCACGAGAGCATAGCCATTGCTATCTAGAGACTCATGGAACAATGCACAAGTCTCGTGAATCGGTTAAATCTCGACGACTTCTAGTTTCTTCAATTGAAAATCCCCCTATGCCTCAACAAATGTACACAATTTAGGGGGATTAAGGGAGTGTTTGATTTATCTTTCCTAAGGGACTTTGGACCTCTTGAGGAAAAATTGAGGGCATTTGGTAAAATTGTTTTGCACTTGTCCCGAGTGAAAGTTAGCCTTGACAAAGTAAAAAACTCAAGACAGGTTTCAATTGGCATTAGGCTTTTAACATTTTCAAAAGGCAACTTCCATCAATTAATAAAATTTCTTCAATTGCCTTTCTTGCCCTAAAAAAACTTATAAAAGGCTAATTTTGCCCCTTTTAAAAAATAAAACCTAGATCTACATCTCTGCATCGGTTCACTCACTTTCTTTCTCAGCTCATCACATCCACCTTTTATCTCATTTCCTCACTCGACTCTGCACTTCGTTTGCTTTTCATGAAAACCCTTGAGCTAAAATCTTTTGCATTTCCTCAAAACTTTCCCCCAAATGCGATCAAACGCAGCTTAGGAGCGGAACTTTCAAGAACTGAGTTTACATTCCGATGCGCAGGGCCGGACACGTTTGCCGTTCGTGTGATCTGTCGTTTTCCCTCACCGTGGACTTAAGAGGATTTGCAGCCCGGAAGGGTCCCCCCTCATCATATCCTCCCATCTCCTGAAAGACTCCCCATTTCTTGCTTCCCACCTTAATGTGGTCTGCCCTCCAAACAGGTAGATAGGCAGAGAGAGAAAGAGGTTGAAAGACAGGATATTATATTCACGATCCTAATCTGCATCTTCTTGCCCTTCCCCTTGGATGATCCCACACGATTTTCACGTTCCACGTCTCCACCTTTCCAACACTCGGTTCGGACACGAACCTCATCCGACATTCAACTCCCATCTCACAACCCCCTCCTTTCATTTGCGGAGGCCCAGATCACGCTTGTTTCTTTATTGGCCCCATCGACGACTAATGATTCCAGTTGCCCCAGTAGTCAGACCGTCTTTGCAAGTTGAAAAGCGAGAAGCCAACAATCTTATGCAGACATCTTTCCTGTCGTAACCACGTTTCAAGATGGTCCATTTTCCGGCGTTTTGGTCCGTATTCTTCCTATCAGTATTCCGTCTCTCCTTCTTCATCTTCTTTTTCACACGTTGCTTTCATCCTCTTGGCTAACTACAATAGCATTCAGAAAACGTGACGATGAAACTGCATCGCTGCCCCCACCCGATAAAGTAAAAACCAGACTTTTAAGGTAAAATGAAAGGCGAGGGTCTATAGGTTCTTTTGTCTTAGATAGACCCTTGAGTGGCGAAACGGGCTCGCCTAGATCTTTTCTTCTTCATTTGGAACGACTTACTTAATTCAATGACCTAAACCTACATATCTCCATACTATATCACTGTCGTTCGACTAGGATGAGTGGCGAAGCCATTGAGGCTCGACTTGAGCCCGAGCCTCGAATCTTCACTCGGCCTTTGGTTTTGGGTCGATCTGAGGTCGATGGCCGGGGATGGACATCGGCCGAGGGAGTCCATCTAGTTTCCTCGCGGATACTTAATTCAAGTCTGGAAAAAAAGAATAGACCAAGGGGGAAGCCAGCCACACATGCTCAAGCAAAGCCAGCCACACATGCTCAAGCAAAGAATCAAGACAAAGAATGAAAAAAGAAGTACGGAACTGAATAAAGCACATGCGGATTTTGGCCGGTAAATTTCCCATGCAGCCGTCTCTGCGGCACTTTCGCCTACCCGAAAGTCCATGTCTTTGAGTTCCACATCTACCTCTCTCTCTCTCTCTCTCTCGCTAACACTCTGTCCTTTATATGCCAGAGCAGCTGATTCTTGCCACCTTCATTTTGGGCAAAATCTTGCTCTGCACGGGCGCTTTATGATAAAAGAGGGAACATGGGAAGAGGGAGCCCGGAAGAAGATGGGTTGCCCACAAGCTCTCTGCTGCTTCCCAGGGAAGTCCCTGGCTATGGCAACCATGGCAACTCCGTGCCTTCGAGCGACCCCTCGGTCACGCCTCTCGTCGTCTTCAGCACGCTCGTTGCCGTTTGCGGGTCTTTCGTCACTGGGTGCGCTGTGAGTGCTATTGCATCGAACTTCTCCTGAATTGGTTGCATGTAGTTCGAGCACTGGGGACCCGGCTCTGTTTTCTGTCGAGCAGTTTCTGTCGCAGGTTCTTTCGAATTCAAGTGAATGTTTCGTTCGAGAAAGAAAGACGACGAAGCAAATTACTCGATCGGTCAACGTTTGTCTTTTTGCTTGTGTGATTGGTCGAACTTTCATTTCCATTCAAGATGGTGGTTCTTGTTTTGGCATTCGTATGATGTTGCACAAAACAAGCAAGCAAGATCTATACCTGCAATTCTTGTTAGATGTCTGATTACCTTTTCTATCCTTTTGTCCTTTTTCTTTTTTTGGGTGGAAGTTAGCTAATAATGTTGCAGAAGTACCTGCTGGCATAATTGTGGGATCACATGGCTTAATAGACCCAAGGTATTAGGTTGACCTGGATTGTTTAAGAATAAAAATGTCATAAACTGAAGTTGCTCCTTTATGATCAGTTAGGTTTGTTATGGAAACTCAATTTGGCAGAGACATGAAATTATCACGTTTCACTACTTGGATTGCAATTCTGAGAAAAGTTACTTCTGAAAAACCAATTTTCAGTTAATGTAATCTTTCATGTTTTTTGTTTTGCCTCTGTAATGTGATCTCCCAGCCGGCTGCTCTGTTCAGGCTGTTGTTTCTCATGAGATTACTCTCCACCAAGTAGAGGTTACCATAACTAGTGGCGTATTTTTATGATGCAGTCTGGTTATTCATCACCCGCTGAGTCGGGCATAATGGAGGACTTGGGTCTCTCGACGGCAGCGGTGAGTCCTATCAAGCATACATACTACATGGCTACCATTTCATAATGTCTCAGCCCTGCATAGTTCTGTTATTCACGGGAAAAAACTGAAAATTGTGCATCTTAAAATAAAATTTACTGTCAGGAACTGAGTTATAAGATGTCCTCAGTGCATTGCTAGAAAGTACGATGAATTCTGGCCAGTTCAGCCAATTTCTTGTTCAGTAGATTCTGTGCAGAATCTCTGATATAATCATCGCGAATTCATTCGAACTTCTCCGTGAAAGCATGGTTGATCCCAAAAAACTCATGACCTAAAGAGCTAGCTACCGATGACTTCTTTATTTGTGGCACTGTTGGAATTTTAGTCACGATCTGGGTTCTCTAATATTAATATTCTTGCTTTCTCATGTCACAGTATTCGCTTTTTGGTTCTGTATTAACAATAGGAGGGTTAATAGCAGCTTTGGTTAATGGGCCGATGACAGATATGCTCGGTCGCAGACGTGTAAGTCATTCTCTAGCCTTTCCAGCTATTCGTGAATTTGAAAATCGTATATGTTCAATGAAGAACCCGAAAAAATCTGACAGAATTCTTAATTGATGCGATGTGATGCAGACAATGGGTATTTCCCAAATATTTTCCACTGCAGGATGGCTTTCTATAGCATTTGCCAAGGTTTGTGCTCTGTCTATATGCTGCTTCAGAATTTTGCTTCATAGATTGTCAATGACTTGTCCACAAAACTTCAATCATATTCTACTTTTCGGAGTTGTCTATTCTCTGAAAAGTCTGAGAAGCAATTAATGGTGTATTTCATCTAACCTTGCAGAATGCTTGGTGGCTCGATATTGGAAGACTATTAAATGGACTTGGCATTGGGATTATATGTTACGTGGTAAAGGCACAAACATTCGGATTTCTTACCCTAAATAATTTCTAGAAGATGTTGGTCATAATATTGTTGCCAAACAGGTACCTGTGTACATTGCTGAAATAACACCCAAAAGTGTCCGGGGAGCATTCACAGCTTTAAATCAGGTGAAAATTTCAGGCCACTGTATAATGTTAGTGGTGTCAATTCAATGCATTGCCTATCAACCTTTGCTGAATCTGGTTGCAGTTTTTGTTATGCTGTGGCTTTTCGTTGATTTACTTTCTCGGAACTATCGTTTCCTGGCGTATCCTGGCTTTGATAGGTACCGTCTCAGTTCTCTTCTGCTTTGTTTTGTGAGATTTATCTCAGGAAACATGATAAGGTCACTGTCCATGATTTTATCTCCAGGTTGTATCCCCTGCGTACTTCAAATTTTCAGTTTATTCTTTATCCCAGAATCTCCTAGATGGCTGGTAAGTTGTTTATGGAGTGCCAGGTACTCTTGAGGAGCCATGTAATATTGTAATTTATGTCGTTCTTATTTGAAACTTTGATTATGAATTTGGCCATCACTTTGCTCTATGTGGCTTCATTTGATGGTGATGATTTCATCGGTGTTATGTCGAAATTTGTCATTCAATGGTGACAATTTCATGGTTGAGTAACCATGATATAATGGAACTTGGATAATTAGACGATGGCGCAATCTAAATAGCACAAGTAGGATGCTGCATGCCATGTAGAGTATTTTGTAGCCCACCTTGATGTATTGCAAGGCATAGAAATCATTTTGAATTGTTCTCATGCGCTAACACATTACTCTGTTAAAATTTTAGACCGAAATTGGGAAGAGTGGTAATAAAAAGTCAGTATTTTGCCAAGGAATAATTTTACTCATGACTCAAATGGAAGTCTAGGGGTGTACTGAGAATGACCAGAGGCATAAGTATCACAGTTTCCGTGTCAAGACAATTTGCATGATCATTTTTTGTAAGAGTTCACTAATTATCTAAAAATCTGAAATCATGAAAAGAAACGAAGTTAATGTTGCAGGAACATTGGAGTGATGATTCTGCATTTTCCATTGTAAGGAAGATAATTAGTGTAGTTTTTGACCGACAGATAAAAGTTGGTCAAGAAAAGGAGTTTGAAGCCACATTGCAGAGACTCTGCGGCAAAAGTGTTGACATTTCTCGGGAAGCAACAGATATCAGAGTAATTTCTCCATTTCACGTATCAATAGGAGAAGGTTTTCCCTTTACCTTTTACTTTTTAATGTTTCAATTGATATTGTCTTACAGGACTATACAGAAACCTTTGAACGGGAATCCCAGTCTAGGGTTCTCGATTTGTTCCAGCGACGATACGCTCATTCCCTCATAGTAAGCCTTCCCTCCAAACTATTCAAATTGCCTGTCATTTTTTGTTCTGTTCTTTTTTTCTCCCTATTTCCTAATGTTTTCAAAGCTTAGATAGGAGTCGGATTGATGGTGCTTCAACAATTTGGAGGGGCAAATGCATTTGCTTACTATGCCAGCTCTATATTTGAATCAGCTGGTAAAAATCATGTTCTAAATTCGTTAGTTAGTCATAAAGAGTGAAGACTTGGTAATCTCAACTTATTATCCCGACAGACTTTTCAAGCAGTTTTGGTACCCGAAGCATGGCTATCATACAGGTAACAACTATTGAGAATTTGTCTAGACGATGAGCTTTATTTTTCACATTTTCAAGATTCCTCACCTGTTTTGCAGATTCCGGCAACCGCTCTCAGTGTAATCTTGACAGATAAAGCTGGAAGAAGACCTCTTTTAATGGTGACAAAACCAGTACTATCAATGTAATCTCCTAAATTAAGTTGCTTATAAGCATTACCAATTCTGATCTTCATTTTCAGGTTTCTTCAGCTGGAATGAGCTTGAGTTGCTTTGTTCTAGCATTATCATTCTTCATGCAGGTATTCAAACACTAACCAAGCCTACTCATTCTTCTTAATCTCATAAAGTGGCATGATTCCTTTTCTTTTTCGTTAAAAATCTTCATGTGAAATCAGGACTTGCAGTACTGGACAGAAGTCACTCCCATTTTGGTGTATGTATGCATTATGGTAAGTCTGCATAACAAATATTTTTATACTCTCTTGTTTTTCAACTCTTATACGGCTATCTCTTATGGTTGAGTGCATATTGAGTTGCTGCTCAATCATACTTATCCAGGCAATAATATATCAGAGGAGAGCACACTTTGACAAAGAAACTTTCATTATAAAATTGCTAGTTGCATTAAAGTTGTTGACAGATGATTATTGCTATCAGGTGTATACCATAGCTTACTCACTAGGCATGGCGGGGTTACCATGGGTCATAATGTCCGAGGTAAATGGATACCTTCTGTCTAACATTGCACTCTATAGTCTCTACTTCAAGACCATATATATGTTTAGAAACCTATTTATACCGGTGGACATGTTCTCAATAGGTATTCCCAGTAAATGTTAAAGGGTCGGCTGGAAGCCTGGTGTCGTTCTCCAATTGGTCCTGTTCTTGGATTGTCAGCTACAGTTTTAACTTCATGTTTGAATGGAGCGCACCCAGTAATCCTCCTCTTTTTTTCCATTCTTGCTCTATAGTGTTCACCGGCTATGCTTCTTTGGAGCCTACATACATGAACTGCATGAGCTTTTATGTCGGCGTACGTACCAACAAACCTATGTCTTGACTACGCTGCTTTCAGGAACCTTTCTGATCTTTGCGTGCATTTGCGGATTAACTATCTTGTTCACTGCGAAGCTAGTGCCGGAGACCAAGGGACGAGCATTGGAAGAATTGCAAGCATCACTTGCCCTTTTTCTGCAATGATTTGTATACTGTTGTTGCCAAGCACAAAAGGCATTGAGTCAGGCTGCCGAAAGCCATTTTGTAGGATTGACCCTTTGTGCTCGATTGCAGCAAACATTTGCATCATCAGAAAGGGGGAAAAAGAAAAGAGAGATTTCCTTGCAATTTGTTCAACCTTTTACACTGGTTGACTTCACCATGCTCAGGTCAACTTTGTGGGATACTGGCACATTGCCGTACCAATGATGATGTGCAAAAAATTGAGGCTTTAAAACTTGATTACTTGTTACCGATTAAGCATGTTGTATACAAGTTATACTTTCTTTTCATCAATACCAAATTACGACACGTGAGGTGAGAAATAAAAGTTCTAGTGTAGTACAATCGAGCTTTAATTGGCAATTAAGTCCGAGTTTTGATGTCAGCATCGAATGATCAACTCCCTCCGGTAGCGCCAACTTGGGTCTACTCGATTTATGTAACGGTAGGACCATGTTAAACGTGACATCTAGAAAGAAATCCTTTTTCATGGTACTCCGATTTGCATAGGCTATTGTGGTAGGGACGCGTCCATGCCATGTGATGTGAAGGCAATTGCCTTCGCTCATTGTTTGATGGCCTACTGCTTGATCTTAAGGTTTTGATTGTTTCGGAAAAAATGAATAATTTTAAAAATGTTTTTCAGAAAAATGATGGCTTGTATTTTTTAAAATAATTAGTTAGTGAAAAATATTTTCATCACCGATAATGATTTATGTCTAAACATTTTCGTGAACAATGAAAATATTTATTGTCTATTCATTTTTGTAAGCGATATAAATTATTATTTTTTAGAAAATATTTTCAAAATCATCCATTTTTCAAGAAAGAAACTGAGCCTAAGTTTTGCAATATTTTTCAAATTTGCCCCGAGTTTAAAAAAGAAGGCCACAAGAGAAGCTTTTTGTTCCCACATTTCCTTAATTTTTGCCCCATTAATTGCGAACCGTTTATAGACAGTTGTGCATTTATCAAGAAATAATTGGCTCACAAACAAATTCTGTTATCATACATACATAACCCATTATTACTATATACCGCAAATCCGACAATATTAACTTAAGCTTTGATTGTTTGATGAAAAATAAATGATTTTTTAAGAACAATCATTTACATTACTTGAAATAATTAATTCATGGAAACTATCTTCATTATCGACAATAATTTATATTTAAATATTTTTGTGGAAAATAATAGATTTTTTTGTTCATTTATTTTTGCAAGTAATTTGAACGATCATTTTTAAGAAAATATTTTTCATATAATTAATTATTCATAAAACAAACAGAGATTTAGATTATTAACATCTATGAAAAATATCATTAACTGTTAAGTTTGGCCCACTAAAAAAGATTTCTACATCCACTTGTCCTGGATTCGGTAGGTTTTCGAGGAAAAATTCCAAATAAGAGGTCGAAGTGCCGTCATTTTCTCAGATAAGGGTATAAAGAAGATCATGTTTCAAATAAGGGCTTGAAGTAATTATGATTGTTTCAAATAAGGGATAAGCCTCGTCGGCTGAGCAAAAATTATAGCCGATTAGGGATATTTTCATCAAAACACAATTTTAATTAAATTAGATTAAAAATTTAAAATATTAAAAAAAGAAAAAATATGGGGCTATTGGTGCCCTCGCTAGAAATAGGAGTAGGTAGCAACCCTCTCCCAAATCTGGGCGACGGTTGCCCGCCATCGCATTGGTTTGGGTGAAGGTTGTTGGCATTTGCACAAACTTGGTGGCCCTCTCCTAGGGCCCCCGGTCCGTTGGCCTTTGCCTTTGGTCAGTGAGGGTTTGCTAGCCCTTGCCTCTGGTTGGCGACCTTGCTGGCCATCGCCATCACCTCACCGATGATGGGGCGATGGCCACAGGTAGGAGGGACCTAGGCGACGATCGTCGAGCTTGAAAGAAAGAAAAAATTAAAAATCTAAAAGATGAAATTGCCCTTTATTAGCTGGTGAATGGAAGCATTCTTTGAAACTGATATGACTACTTCATATCCTTATTTAAAATAAGATCTACTTCAGGTTCTTATTTGAGAAAATAGAGATATTTTAGACTTTTATTTGAAATAATGTCCACTTTATGCTCTTATTTGAAATTTTCTGGAATTTTCTTGATTTTCTATTGTCAATTTCACGTGCTATCAACATAGTTTGCAAGTAAGGGGAGGTTTTACAGTATTCTCAGCGACCTTGTCTTTTAAATATTTGGTATCAAATTTTCAAAAATTATCCCTCCATGTCATCTCTCATCTCCTTTATATGCGTCGGGTCTTAATGGGAGGTGGAGATGGTACAATTTGTCCAGCAGTAACGTACTCGAATGGCGCAAAATTAGTAGGATTTGCCGGCATCTGAATAGAATGGCTCGATGCTTCTGGCCCATCAATGACTTCATGGGAGGTGTTGATGATCATTGGCTTTATCACATTTATTTCATCCGGTAATTAGTGGTTTCATTATGATGTTAGTAAAAAATCCTCCTTGTTAGATATATTTAGATTATTTATGATATTTTGGGAATTTATAATATTCTGGATGTCTTTATGATTGATTGTAATTGATCTTGCGATATTTTGTTACTGCATTTAATTATCCTATAAAGTCTATAAGTAGGCTTATGTACTCCTCATTATTATACCTTTTGAAACACACAACAAATTCTCCATATTCCTCTCTTCCGAGTCATTTTTAACTCTCCTCATGGTGGCCAACATCATAGGATTAGGCTCTAACTGCCTCTTATGCTCATTAGTGAGTTGTCTTGGGATATCAATGTTTCCGCTTCTTGTTGTTCTGCCATCAGCTGTCTAGCCGATAACTTGGGACGTCCTATTCTATCATTGCCAAGCGGTGGTGAGGGGTTGTTACCATCAACATTGTCAGGATCGAGTTGATTCCTTGTTCTCACCATTGTATTTGTGCAAATTGGCCATAAACGTTCCACCTAGCATGCCAACAAGACGCTTTGCCGGAAGTTCTCTTGCAACAAATTATCTTTCATGGAAAGCCATTCTTCGGTCTTTAATTAAGGGAGTAGATTTTTGTGGCAAATTCGAATAGGAAATATCACAAATAAGCACGAATTGTGCCAAAATTTAATTGATGACAAGGCTTAGGAAATACAACCAAACAATGGAACCAAATGTAAACAAATATGTTAAAATTTAGTTGACAACAAAGCTTGAGAATACAAAGATGCTACGTCATAATTTAATCGACGATGCAACACTAAGAATAGAGATACAATTGGAATTTAATCAACGATGAGTATATAGAAACTATAGTTAAAAACCCACTCGTAACTTAATCGATGACCTGAGTCTGGAAACTAAAAGTGCAGCGTAGGAAAGTAAAGATAATCAAAGAAAAGCATTTTTTTTTTTTTTTATTTGCATGGGGGTTCTTTAATAGGCGAGCAATGGTATTTATAATGGTCATGCTATAACTGTCTCTAAGCAGTTCTCTTATGATTATGCACGTTTCTTTATTTCCAAAAGTACCGTGCCCTTATCCTCATGATGCCACAATCTTGCCTTTAGTTGGTTGTTCCTTTAAAAACATGTGCTAGTTGTTCCATGCTCTCAATTGCTTTGTTCTCCATTGACTTCAAACTTGGAATTGCATCTTGATGCCCCTTACGCGTTCGACTTTCTTTTGACACCTTAGTGGCTTACCTCAATATTACTAATCAATATCCTTGTAGATCATCATTAACCATACATTATTGTATATTGACAACTAATCGGTAATAATCACCGATATGCGCCAATATCGATGTCGATCCTTGTGATCGTTGACGATGGGTCACACACTTGATAATATTGGACGCTTTAGTCATGTGTCTTCCCATATCGACCACATGGTCACTGTTTTGGTGCAAACAATAGTGAATTCTTTTCGAGAAGCACCTGTATATCCTGTTCTTAATCACTTGGCGGATTCCCAAGGCATTAGGTCGACCTGAATTATTTAAGAATATAATAATTTGTTCCGACAACTACTTTGTAACATTTTCCCACTCCCAACTCGGGACAAGGGAGGAGATGATGTGTTGGAGGATACACTTGTTGCAGGTTTTCATATACTTATATCAACCCGAACCACGATAAAGCACGTGGCTGCTTCGGGGTCAGTCAAGTGCACGGCATTAAACTCACATATGCAAAAAAAAGAAAAAAGAAAAAAAAAAGAGGTCAAATGATCTTCATTAACTACTTCAATCACATTTGTGAGAAAGAGGTCACCTACCAATCAAACTGATAAGATTACGCGCACAAATGCAAGGAAAGGGAGAGTAAAAGTGACGGAAAATATAAAATAGTAAAGGTGCGCACAAATACAAAGAAATGGAGAGTAAAGGTGACGGAGACAACAAAATATAAAATAGTAAAGGTGAGAAAGAGAAATCAACACATGAGACTTATCCCAATTTACTCTAAAATTAGGGCTACATTCAGTATTGTATTTTACACACATTCCACCTCTTTATTATAACTCTCAATTGTTAAAAAAATGATTATATATATATATATATATATATATTCAAAATATAGGCACAAATTATAAAAGCTCTTTGGCTTCATGGGGTGCTGCCTCCTACGACCCCCACCTAGGGTGCCTCAGACCCTTGTTCGGTACTTTCCTATTGATAGAGAGAATAAATCACACTCTCAATAAAATCTACATATTTGCGTACTATATCATTGTTTCCAATGAGGATGAGCGGCGAGGCTGCCGAGACTTGCCTCGAGCCTTGAATCTCCTGCTCGGCCTCGTATTTGGGTTGATGTCGACGGCCCGGATCGGGATCTGTGGAGTGGAATTTAATCTACGTTCGTTGTTCCCAGACGACCGGATACTTTATTCAAGTCTAGAAGTAAGAAGAGACAGCGAAGCGACCCACGTGCTTAAGCAAAGAATTAAGGACAAAAATAATGCAAAGTTGGATGATCCGATGCGGCCATTGGCCGATACATTTCCCATGCAGCCGTCCGAAAGTCCATTTCTTTCAAGTCCGTATCTACCTCTCTCTCTCTCTCTCTCTCACACACACACACACACACACACACACAAACCCATTGCCCTTTATAGGCATGCACAGCTGATTCTTGCCTCCTTCATGCTTGGCAAATCTGATTCTCCCCGAGAGCTTTGTAGTAAAAAGGACACATGGGTAGGGAGAGCACAGAAGAAGATGGGTCGTCCACAAGCTCTCTGCTTCTCAAAGACGTCCATGGCGATGGCAACCGTGGCAACTCCACGTCTTCAAGTGATCCCTCGGTCACTCCTCTCGTCGTTTTCAGCACGCTGGTTGCCCTTTGCGGATCTTTTGTCTTTGGATGTGCTGTGAGTAATATTGCATCAAACTTTCCGTGAATTGCTTGCACGTAGTTCGATCACTAAGAACCCAGCTCTGTTTTCTGTGGAGCAGTCTTGCTTTCCTTCACCACCCCACCTTCCCCCCCTTTTTTTTTTTTTTTTTTTCCTTTTTTGCGTTTCCGTCACAGGTTCTTTCAAATTCGAGTGAATGTTTTGTTAGAGAAAGAAAGAGGAAGAGATAAATTGCTCGATTAATGTCTGTCTTTTTGCTTGTGTGATTGGTCAAACTTTCATTTTCATTCAAGATGGTGGTTCTTGTTTTGGCATTCGTATGATGCTGCAAGAAGCAAGCAAGCAAGCAAGCAAGATCTATACCTGCAACTCTCGTTGAATGTCTGATTGCCTTTTCTTTCTTTCTTTCTTTCTTTTTGAGGGGTGGAAATTATTTTATAATGTTGCAGAAGCTCCTGCTGGCGTGTTGTGGGATCACATGGCTTAATTGACCCAAGATGCGGGGTTGACCTGGATTGTTTAAGAATAAAAATGTCATAACTGAAGTTGCTCCTGTATGATCAATTACTTTTGTTATGGAAACTCAGTTTGGCAAAGAGACATGAAATTATCACAAATCACTACTTGATTGCATTTTTGAGAAAAGATACTTCTGAAAAACCAATTTTTGGGTAATGTAATCTTTTATGTTTTCCCTTTGTAATTTGATCTCCTAGGCGATTGCTCTGTTCAGTCTGTAGTTTCTCATGGGATTACTCTCCACCAGGTAGAGGTTACCATAACTAGCGACGTATTTCCATAATGCAGTGTGGTTATTCATCACCCACCGAGTCGGGCATAATGGAGGACTTGGGGCTCTCTACGGCAGCGGTGAGTCCTATCAAGCATACACGCCACTGGCTACCATTTTATTAGCTCTCAGCCCTGTATAGTTCTGTTATTCAAGGGAAAATACTGGGAATTGTGCGTCTTACAATAAAATTTTCTGTGAGGAACCGAGATATTAGATGTCCTCCGTGCATTGCTAGGAAGTATGATGAAACATGGCCAGTCAATTCCTTGTTCGGTAGATTCTGTGCAGAACCTTTGATATTGTCATTACGGTTTCATTTGAACCTTTCCCTAAAAGGATGGTTGATGCCAAAAATCTCATGACCTAAAGAGCTAGCTAATAATGACTTCTTTATCTATGATGCTGTTGGAATTAGGAATTTTTCAGTCACGATCCTGGTTCTCTAATATTAATATTCCTGCCTTCTCGTATTGCAGTATTCGCTTTTTGGTTCTATATTAACAATAGGGGGGGTTGATAGCAGCTTTGGTAAATGGGCGGTTGACAGATATGATAGGTCGCAGACGGGTAAGTCATTCTCTAGCCTTTTCCAGCTATTCGTGAATTTGAAAATCATATATGTTCAACGAAGAACCTGAAAAAATCTTTCAGAATTTTTAATTGATGCAATGTGATGCAGGCAATGGGGATTTCACAAATATTTTGCACTGCAGGATGGCTTTCTATAGCATTTGCCAAGGTTTGTGCTCTGTCTATTTTCCGCTTCAGAATTTTGCTTCATAGATTGTCAATGACCTGTCCACAAAACTCAATCATATTCTACGTTTCTTAGTCATCTATTCTCCAAAAAGGCTGAGAAGCAGTTAATGGTTTATTTCATCTTACCTTGCAGAATGCTTGGTGGCTCGATATTGGAAGACTGTTAAATGGACTTGGCATTGGGATTGTATGTTACGTGGTAAAGGCACAAACATACGGATTTCTTACCCTAATTAATTTCTAGAAGATGTTGGTCATAATATTGTTGCCAAACAGGTACCTGTGTACATTGCTGAAATAACACCCAAAAGTGTCCGGGGAGCATTCACCGCTTTACATCAGGTGAAAATTTTGGGCCCCTGTAAAATGTTAATGGTGTCAGCTCGATGCATTGCCTATCAACCTTTGCTGAATCTGGTTGCAGTTCTTGGTATGCTGTGGCATTTCGTTTATTTTCTTTCTTGGAACTGTTGTTTCCTGGCGTATCCTGTCTTTGATAGGTACTGTCTCAATTCTCTTCTGCTTTGTTTTGTTAGATTTATCTTGGGAAACATGATAAGGTCACTGTGCGTGATTTTGTTTTCAGGTTGTATGCCCTGCGCACTTCAAATTTTCGGTTTGTTCTTTATCCCGGAATCGCCCAGATGGCTGGTAAGTTGTTTATGGGGTGTACCAAGTACTCAAGAGGAGCCACGTAATATGGTGATTTGTGTCGTTCTTATCTGAAACTTCAATTTCGATTGTGGCCATCACTTTGCCCTATGTAGCTTCATTCGACGGTGACGATTTCATTGGTGTTATGTCCAGATTTGGCGTTCAATGGTGACGATTTCATGGTTGAGTAACCATGACGTAATGGAATTTGGATAATTAGGGGCTGTCTAAATAGCACAAGTAGCACGGTGCATGCCATGCAGAGTATTTTGTACATACTCATGCACAAACAAATTACTTTGTTGGAAATTATAGACTGAAAATGGGAAGAGTGGTAATGAAGTCAATATTTTACGAAAGAATAATTTTACTCATGACTGAAATTTAAGTCTAGTGGTGAACCGAGAATGACTAGAGGCATAGGCATTACAATTTCCATGTCGAGACAATTCACATGATCAATTTTGTAAGAGTTCACTAATTATCTAAAAATCTGAAATCATAATATGAAATGAAGTTCATGTTGTAGGAATATTGGGGTGAGGACTCGGGAATTTACATTGCAAGGAAGATGATTAGTGTAGTTTTTGACTGACAGGTAAAAGTGGGTCAAGAAAAGGAGTTCGAAGCCACATTGCAGAGACTCTGTGGCAAAAGTGTTGACATTTCCCAGGAAGCAATGGATATCAGAGTAATTTCTCCATTTCGCATATATATAGGAGAAAGTTTTCCCTTTACCTTCTACTTTTTAATGTATCAATTCAATTGTCTTATAGGAATATACTGAAACCTTTGAACGGTCTTCCTAGTCTAGAATTCTCGATTTGTTTCAACGAAGATACGCTCATTCCCTCATAGTAAGCTTTGCCTCCAAAATGTTCAAATTGCTTGCCATTTTCGCCCCATTTTTTCTTTCTATTTCCTAATTTTTTTCAAAACTTAGATAGGAGTTGGATTGATGATGCTTCAACAATTTGGAGGGGGGAGTACATTTGTCTGCTACGCGAGCTCTATATTTGATTCAGCTGGTAAAAATCATGCTATAAATTCGTGAGTTTAGTTAATCATAAAGAACAAAGACTTGGTAATCTCTACTAATTATCCTGATAGGCTTTTCAAGCAGCTTTTGTAGCCGAAGCATGGCTATAGTCCAAGTAATAAACTCTGGAGAATTAAGCTGGAAGAGGAATTTTATTTTTCACATTTTCAAGATTTTCTCACCTGTTTTGTAGATCCCGGCAATAGCTCTTAGTGTAATTTTGATGGATAAAGCTGGAAGAAGACCACTTTTAATGGTGAAGAAGCCAATACATATTGATGCATTCTCCTAAAGTAAGTTGCTCGTAAGCTTACCAAATCTGACTTTCATTTGCAGATTTCTTCAGCTGGAATGAGCTTGAGTTGCTTTGTTCTGGCATTATCATTCTTCATGCAGGTATTCGAACGCTAACCAAGCCTACTCATTCTTCTTAATCTCTTAAAGTAGCCTTATTTTTTTCTTTCTCGTTAAATATCTTCATGTGAAACCAGGACCAGCGGTACTGGACAAAAGTCATTCCATTTTGGTGTACGTATCCATTATGGTAAGTCTGTGTAACAAATATTTTTCTGCTTTCTTGTTTTTCAACCCTTACATGGCTATCTCTTATGGGTGAGGGCACATCGAGTTGTGGCTCAATCCTACTTCTCTAGGCAATAATACATTGAAGGAGAGCACACTTTGACAAAGAAACCTTCGTTATAAAATTGTTGCTTCTAAGTCCTTGACCATCTTTCCAGGACTATTTGTGTTGAAGTTGCTGACGGATGATTATTGCAATCAGGGGTATTCCGTAGCTTTCTCACTTGGCATGGCAGGGTTACCATGGGTCATCATGTCCGAGTTAATTAGATATGTTCTCTCTAACATTGCACTCTATAGTCTCTCTGCTTTAAGACCATATATAGGATTAAAAGCCTATTTTTGCCGGTGGACATATTCTTGATAGGTATTCCCAGTGAATGTTAAAGGGTTGGCTGGAAGCCTGGTTACCTTCTCCGATTCATCCTGTTCTTGGATTGTCGGCTACAGTTTTAACTTCATGTTCGAATGGAGCGCACCCGGTAATTAGTCCTATTTTTTTTCCATTCTTGCTCTATAGTATTCACTGGCAATGCTTCTTTGGAGCCTAAATACATGAACTGCATAGGTTCTCACGTCGGGTGTACGTACTAGCAAATCTATGTCTTGACAATCCTGCTTTCAGGAACCTTTTTGATCTTCGCCTACATTTGCAGTTTAACTATCTTATTTACTGCGAAGCTAGTGCTCGAGACCAAGGGGCGAGCACTGGAAGAATTGCAAGCATCACTTACCCATTTTCAGGATTGATTTGTACTTAGCTGAGATCTGAGTTGGTAGGATCATTGTGCTGCCAGCCATATAAGGCATTGCGTCAGGCTGCCGAGAGCCTTTTCGTAGGATTGTTTTTCTGTCTGATTGCGCCAAACATTTGCAATATCAAAAGGGGAAAAAATAAAAGAGATTTCCTTGCAATTTGTTTAACCTTTTTTTTTTTTTTTATTGATTTCACCGCGCTCAGGTCAATTTTGTTGGATACTGGCAAATTGCCATTACCAATGACGATTGATGAGCAAATTATTAAGGCTTTAAAACTTCAGTCAACTTCGCCGATTACTTGTTACGGATTTCCGCATGTTATATACGAGTTATACTTCCATTTCATCAATTCCAATTTACGATACGCGAGGTGGGAAATAAAAGTTCTAGCGAAGTGCGGTCGAGTTCTGCATGGGCAACTAAGGGGCTGTTTGTTTGTGTTCCTCATTTCTGTTTTTGAACAAAAATTCTGTTTTTTTGTTAGGGAACAAAAAAGAAACGCGTTTGTTTGCGTTTTGTTCCAAAATCTTTTTTGTTCCGGGAACAAAAAAAGAACGTAAAACAAGAAAAAAAAAAAAGTTGTTTCTTGTTTTTGGAACAACTTTTTAGGAACAAATTCTCTCTCCACTCTTTCTATGGCCCGTCGGGGGCCGGCGACCTCGCCGGAGCGTCGCCGGTCCCCGGCAAGGCCGAGCGTCGCCGGCCCCTGGTGAGGCTCGGGCTCGCCTTGGGCGGGGTGAGCTCGAGCTCGGCGAGCCTCGAGGCGCGGGGTGAGGCCGGGCGAGCTCGGGCTCGCCTAGATCCGGTGAGGCCGAGCTCGCCCGCCCCACCGGCGAGGCTCGGCCACCGGATCCGGGCGAGCCCGAGCTTGCCTAGCCAAGGCGTGGCCGAGCCTCGCCCAACCACGGCGAGGCTCGGCCTCGCCGGGCCGCGAGCCTCGCCGTGGCGGGCGAGGCCGCCGGCCCTCGTCGGCCGGTCGCCGGCCATGGCCGAGGCCGGCGACCGGCCAAAAGAAGAAAAAAAAAAAGAAAAAGAAAAAAAGAAAGAAAAAAATGAAAAATAAAATAAAAATATTAAAAATTAAAAGAAACAAAAAAAGAACACAAATTTACCAAACACGTGCTTTCGTTTTTTTTTTATTTATTTCGGGAATAAGTTCTACCAAAGTTCTTTTGTTGTTAAAAACGTTCTCCTAATGAAATAGCTTTTTTTATTTCGTTTCCAAAAAAAAAAAAAAAGAATAAACACAAACAAACGCACCCTAAGTCTGAGTTTTGATGCCGGAATCGAATGATTGAATCCCTCCTGTACCGCCAACTTGGGTCTATTCGAATTGTAGCGGTAGGGCCATGTTAGAAGTGACATCTAGAAATAAAGTCTTTTTCATGGTACTCTGATTTGCATAAGATTTTATGATAGGGACAGATCTGAGATGCATGCCGTGTGATGTGAAGGCGATTGCCCCCACTCGTTGTTTGATGGCCCACTATTGAACCTTAAAAACTCCAATAATTTCACTGAAAAAAATTCGAAAAATTTTTTCAAAAAATTATTATTTGTATTTGTATTACTTAAAATAATTATTTAATAAAAAATATTTTCAGAACAGATAATAATTTATGTCTAAATATTTTTATGGACGATGAAAATATATATCACTCATTTATTTTTGTAAATAATCATTTTTTGAAAATTTTTTTCTAAATTATTTATTTTCCATGAATAAAACAGAGCCTAAATTTTGCAATAATTTTTTTTTTTTTAATTTGCCCCCACAAGAGTTTCAAAAAGAAAGCTACAAGAGAAGTTATTTATTCCCACATTTCCTTGATTTTTGCCCCACTAATTGCGAACCGTTTATAGACAATTATATATTTATCAAGAAATAATTAGTTCACAAACAAATTCTGTTATCATACATACGTAACCCATTATTTTAGATACCACAAGTTTGACAATATTAGGCTCTATTTGTTTGATGAGAAATAAATGATTTAGAAAATAGTTTTTTTAAGAATTATTGTTTGCATTGCTTGGAATAATTTGTTAATAAAAAATAATTTCATTATCGATAACAAATTATATTTAAACATTTTCATAGATAATATTTTTTTGTTTCTTTATTTTCGTAAACGATTTGAGCGATCATTTTTAAGAAAATATTTTTCAAATTGTGCATTTCTCGTGAAACAAATGGAACCTGTAGAGGAAATTAAGTTCCTCATTTTCCAGCATTTGGTTTGCTTAGGAAAATGAGTCAACGGAAAATATTTTCCTAATTAACAGAAAACGGTTTTCCTACTGAAACTTAAATTCAAGAAAATAATTTTCCCTTTGAAAGAACCGGAAAACGTTTTCCAAAACGTTTTCCTATTGTTGATAAAATGTTTATTCTTATAAAAATAGAATTTTAATTATTATTATTTTTAAATCCAAAATATTTTTGTTATTTATTCTTTTCCTTTCTCCTTCTTCCTTTCACTGGCCGTGTGCCTTAGCGACTAGCCATGATGTGGGTCGACGAGCTGGAGGCTCGATCGGTCTAGGCGAGCTTTTGTTGATTGAGGCCGTCGAGCATGAGGGTTGCCAGATCCAAGCAAGTTGTAGCTTGGTCGATTCTAGCGAGCTTTGAGCTCACCAGATCCAAGTGAGCTTGGTCTCCGCCGAGGCTGGTGAGCTCATGGCTTGCCTATGGCCATCGCCAAATGAGCCTCAAGCTCACCTGTGGTCGTCGCTAGCTTATTGTGACGGAGGAAGAGGGAAAAAGAAAAGGAAAGAAAAGAAAAAGAAAATTTAAAACTCAAATTTATTAAAAAAGATAAAAGATAAAAAAGAAAAAGAAAAATAATTTAATAATCGATTTTAAAAAAAATAAAAATAAAAATAAATAAATTATTTAAAAGTTGATTTTTTTTTTTTGCCTAAAATAAAATTATGAGGTTGAAATCATTTCTCAATGAGATCCAAACATCAAAAAACATTTTCGATCATATATCACTAAACAAAGGAAGATTAATCGTATTATTAGAAAATGCAAAAACATTTTCCTCTATCAATGAGTTTTTCTGAAATAAACGCACTCCTAAAATCTATAAAAACATATAATTAACTGTTACGTTTGGCCCACGAAAAAAGTTATACATCCTTCATGGATTCGATAGGTTTTCTATTGTCAATTCCACATGCTACGAGCCTAGTTTGCATGTTAGATGAGGTACTACAGTATTCTCCGCTACCTCGCCTTTTTAAATTTTTGCTATCGATTTTTCAAAAATTATCCCTCCTCCTTATATGCGTTGAATCCTAGTAGGTGGTGGAGGCGTTATAATTTGTCCAACAGTACGAAAAGTAATTTAAGCAGGAACATACCTAGAAGGCACCGGATTAGCAGGATTTGCTTGCATCTGAATTGAATGGCTCAACGGTCCCCGCCAGTGGATGATTTCGTGGAAGGTGTTGACAATCATTGGTTTGACCACATCCACGAGCTATTTCATCAGGTAGTTAGTCGTTTCATTACGGTGTTTATCAAGAATCCTTCTTGTTAGATATATTTAAATTATTTATGATTTATGGAAATTTTTTAATGTTTTGAATATTTTTGTGATTGACTGTAATTTATGTTTAATATTTTGTTATTGTGTATAGTCATCCTGTAAAATCTATAAATAGGCTCTTATGCTTCTTACTATTAAATATTTTGAAATGCACAGAAAATTCTCCAAATCCGTCTCTTTCGCATCATTCTTAACTTGGTATCAAAACCTCTTTCCTGATAAATGTAATCAACTATGCTTTGCAACGCCAATTTCATAGGTGGTGTAGTCGACTCTGACTTGCAACGCCAATTGCATAGGCCGCATTGCTCCACCATGATCATCTTGATGTCAGTTGTATAGGCCGTGTCGCTCTCGTTTTTCCACCAAGCCCGCAACTCCAGTTATTGCTAAAGGCTCTTTCGCTGCTTGTCTCGAAAAATTGCCGCTATCACCATACTCGTCACCGGATGTCAACACACGCACCACCACGTGCCGTAGTCTCAGACTCAATAATTCCGTCAATTGTAAGTCAATTTTAGACACATTGAGCTGGTTATTTTCACAATACAAGACCACAAACAGATTCAACATCACTCTTAACGATTCCAACTAGCCAAACCTTGCCACCAAGGGGCTTTGCACGCGTCACCTACAGAGCCTGCATGTGAGATCCACACGCTCACATGCGTTTCACGTGATCAGAAGTCCGGCCGTGTATTGCTTATGTCACTATTAAGTCATCCCGTTGTCGTCTGCTGTGTAATCTGCCACGTCGTCTGTCTCACCACTAACAGTTGACTGTTAACTGTTGATCGTTGCAAAGTTGACCGATCGGTTTTTGAGGTATTTCAATGTACTGATTTCATCTTTGGCATTATTATCTCCATATTTTCATTTCCAGTACTAGTTTCTTGGTAATTATTATATAAATTAGTACATTTAAAATAATA
Organism: Eucalyptus tenuipes; assembly: GCA_014182365.1. NCBI lineage: Eukaryota > Viridiplantae > Streptophyta > Magnoliopsida > Myrtales > Myrtaceae > Eucalyptus > Eucalyptus tenuipes. The sequence goes on along the minus strand of CM024538.1, from coordinate 19,221,832 downwards.
AAATAGACGTGCCAATACCCATTCAAACTATCTTGAATGGATAGAATTATCTTTTATAGGCCGAAGAAATGTCAAGTGTTTTGAGAGGATGCAAATTTTTGCATTATGTTACTAGTGAAATTTGCGCGCTTACGAGGAAGGCTGAAGAAATTGGAGAAAAACTTATTGAGCATTTGGAGGGGGGGGGATGATAAGAACCATTAAATTTTAACATGGTTTTGAAACACTTCAATTTCTTCTATTAGGCTTCACTTTGGTCGCCTCAATACAGAAAAAGAGGCATGGGATTTGCTTTCTGGCTAATATTTCACCTTGGCTATTGCTCACCAATATCAGCTATTAAAAATTTGCATTGCATGCCTCAAGAGACAAGTTAGTCTATTAACGATTTTTTGTCCTATATGCATTCTTTTTGCGATCAACTGGGTTACTCTAATCCACAATGGAAAGTTGTTGTTGATGCTCACAAGTTCGCTTAATATTGTGATCGTATGCCTGTTATGCAATTCCTAATGTCACTTGATTATAGTTGAACCTATATGAGCTTCACTTCAACATTGAGATTCGTCACCTCCTCTTGCGGTAGTTGTTTCAAAATCGACTAAAGAGATTTGGCTTGCTACTTTGAAGGCACCCCGCCCCGCCCTATTTTGTCTACTCCTGTAGGTGCAATGCTTACCACCCCCGCCTCTTCTTCATCATGAACTCCATATTGCACATATTGTCATTGAACTGATTATCTTGCATCCATTTGCTATTGATGACAGCCTAGGCAACCTATAGGGACAAATAACCAAATTTGATACAAAGGTCCAGCTACACGCTTATCCATTACCGCTGTTACTATTGAGGGTTAGCGGCTTGCGTTACTTTATCTTTAGACGATCTTTGCGACATTTTTTGAGAATTTAGTACTTCTAGCTCCTATGTCCCAAGCACTTCTACTCTATTTGTGACTCCAGGTACTCCTGATTCATGGTTTTTTGATTTTGCCCATTACAATCACATGACTTTGAACATCAATTTGTTTAAGTCAAAGTCCCCTCACAAACACCTACTAGTCATATAGCTGATAACTCACATATGTTAGTTAGCCATATAGAAATTGGGACAAGCCGTAAACCGGGACGCCTATTCAAGCTTATCTTAAGATTCTAAATGTTCTTAGTGGCCGTGCTGCCATAATATCCTCTGAAACTTGGTATTCTCGTTTAGGCCATGCTTTTTTTTTTCTTTCTTTCTAGATTGGTCATCTGATTTCTACTGGTCATCTAAGCTCTGTTGACAATAAGCATTTTGATTGTTTACCATGTAAGTTGGGAAATCATCACATTTCACCTTTTCATCTTAGTAAATTTATCTCACATTCCCTTTGATTTAATTCATTTTGACATTTGGGGCCATCTCCTACTCCCACGGGAGTGTCCCGCTACTTTGTGTTTTTTTGGAGATGATCATTCTCATTATAAGTGGCTCTATCTGATGTAGCATTGATTTGAATTGGCTTGTATTTATTGTGATTTTATTGCCATGATCAAAACACAATTTTCTCAAAACATTAAGATAATCTGTTTTGATAATGTCATGGAATATAGTGACATAGAATATCTTCGAATTATTTCTCAAAATGGTATTGCCATTCATCATTTTTGTCCAAGAATTTCTCAATGAAAAGGTAGAGTAGAGCATAAACATTGACCCATCTTAAATATTGTTCGCACTCTTCTAATCTTTAATCTCTTGTGCTGAATAATTTTAAGAAGCACCTGTATATCCTGTTCTTGATCACTGGGCGGATCCCAAGGCATCAGATTGACCTGGATTATTTAAGAATGTAATAATTTGTTCCGACAACCACTTTGTAACATTTTCCCACTCAACTCGGGACAAAGGAGGAGATGATGGTTGGAGGGTCTGACACTTGTTGCAGGTTTTCATGTAAGGTACCACGATAAAGCACGTGGCTGAGTCAGGATCAGTCAAGTGCACGGCATTAGACTGAGGTATGCCTAAAAAAAGAAGAAGAAGAGAGGCCCAGTGATCTACATTAACTACCTCAATCACATTAGCGAGAAAGATGCCATTAGAAAAACAAGTTTTCGCCTATCACTAATTGGTAAGATTAAGCGCACAAACACAACAAAATAAAAACTAAATATCGACAAACACAATGAAATATAGAATAAAGGCGAGAAAGAAACGGGTCAAAGAAAAGAACATCCGATGATCTCATAAGTAGCATATTTCATGATCGAATCGTAGTGTCTCAAGTAATCTTGTGATTAAACTTGCAATTCTTTAAGTGTAGATCGGGCAATTTTTGTGTGAAACATTCATGAAGATTGAATAGAATCGTGATTCAAATCGCCCACGTGCAAAAAGGAAAATAAGAAAGAAATAAAAAGAAATTGACAAGTCATAAATATAGGAAGTAAGAGGAATTAGAAGTTGATGTTGCCAAGTAACCTCTTTCTGAGCTACACTGCCCAAATTCACATGGCTTCTCCCCAGCATGTCTACTCCATGCCCAACCCCATTTTGCTCTATCCCCACGTGCTCTATTCCATCCATGGGGTCATGTGCATTTTGATGGAGGTACATGTCCATTTCTACTTCTATTTCAATGTCAAATTCACCACCACTAGTGTGTGAAAAGATGTTTAATTTAAGTGGTAATAAAATTGGCACCTAGGGAATAAATAGACCGTTGCATCTCTAGAGTCTATATTGTTCCCTAAAGTTTCCTAACCAAAAGCCCTAAGTTTTGGAAGAACTCCCAGGACTCAAGTCCAGAAAAAAGTCTTGGCTTAGGTTCTGTTTCGCGAGTTTGGCTAGTTCTATCAAATTGACCCAGTGGAAATCTCCTTTTTTTGGCTATTTTCATTAATTAGGGTGTTGGAATGCGATTACATGAAAGTCGACCTGATTGGGTAGGTTTCTAGGGGCTATATTCAGAAAGTATGCTGTCGATTTCCGATTTCAAAATTACGGAATTTATTGTGTAGTATATTTGCTCCACGCTTCGCATTATTTTGTATAGGATACCTTGTGCCTTATAAAAAACAGACATAATTGTTAGTACATAGAGTTAATTAATTTCATGTGTCAACGTAATGATGATAATCACAATGTTGAATATGATATCACAATATAAGCATTAAACATACTATTTAATTGACCAATCTCGCTCACGTGATAAGTACGAATATGGATTTTTATAAACATGGATTAATTTTTATTTTCCTTCCTTTGTAATTTTGTCAGTCTTATTCCTCTACTTATTACTATGATTGAATTTGATTTGTCATGTATTTTTTTTTTGACGCTATATCATTTAAATTCAAGGCAGTCCAAGAGGCGAGTTTTACTGGGTTTTGGCGCAAAAGCCGCATCTAGTGTACAAAAAAAAAAAAAAATCTTTAACATTTCAAATAATAGAAGAAAACCATTTTTAAAATTTAAATGGAGTTCATCTTTTTCCAGAAATAGAAACTGGGTAATTTAAATCAATTATAACAAATTAGAGATATCCATAACACGCATTAAGCAATCAATAAAGTAAACTTTATCTCATCCTATTACTGACTATTCCTGCGTTACATATTGTTTAACGGGAAAAGTGAAAAGTTTTCTGAAAAAGGAAATTAAAATACAGGAAAGGTAAACCTATTTGCTAGCGATGGTTACTTATAAGAAACTACTGATTTTGAATTTATCAATAACTTGTTAAACCTATTTGCAGATATTGATAAGAGGTTAAAACCTATATGCACGATCATATGTTATTTAGCAATGATTATCTACAAGTTGCAAATGTTGAAATATTGGCTCAACCACTTAGTATCTATATACTAGTGTTGATCCACCATCTTTATCTTCAATTGGTGCGTTGGCACACTTTCGCTCCGTTCATTAATGGCACTGCCTCGACACTTAACCAAAATCCGAGGTCGCTTAATCTCAATGACTCCATCAATCAACTTAACTTAATTTGCATGGGGGTTCTTTAATAGGCGAGCAATGGTATTTATAATGGTCATGCTATAACTGTCTCTAAGCAGTTCTCTTGTGATTATCCATGTTTCTTTATTTCTGAAAGTTTTGTGCCCTTATCCTCATGGTGCCATAATCTTGCCTTTAGTTGGTTGTTCCTTTAAAAACATGTGCTAGTTGTTCCATGCTCTCGATTGCTTTGTTCTCCATTGACTTCAAACCTGGAATCGCATCTTGACGCCCCTTACGCGTTCTACTTTCTTTTGATACCTTAGTGGCTTATCTCAATATTACTAATCGATATCCTTGTAGATCATCATTAACCATACGTTATCGTATATTGAAACTGTTGGAATTCAAGTCGGTGGAAGACGACTTACCTTTATCTGATGCGCAAACAATAATTAACCTCGGAACAATCGTTGAATTACGGATGAATCACGAACAAAAGTACTTCACGTTGGTCTGAATGCAATCGCGAGGAAAGCACCCGATTTCCACAGCGTAAATGCCGATTGTTCTTGTAAAAGTGAAATGGAATGCCTTCTCTCTTTTGATGGAAATGGGAGAAACAAATGAGAAGAATTTATGAGCATATGTTCTGCCAACCGTGCCAACGGTTGTCTTCAGGAGACTCTTATACATCTCCCTTCATACCATTTCAAGGGGTGTCTTTCCATCGTAATATATCAAGACGAAACGATGCGTTCCAATCGCACCCCATCATGGATGTACTAATTAAGTACAACATCTCCCACTCGGACATGATGGGCTTGATAGCACTCTATCAAGAATATAAGGCATTCAACATTCATTAACTTTACAAAACAATTCATATTGACAAATAAGTCGTGCGACCAGTGAGTACACCTGCACTTGGAAGCTCAAATTATGCACCTGTTAGGGATGATATAATGGCTACAACCTCGAAAAGAAATAACTAATCGATGTCTCACGGTGCCCCAAACATATTTTGTTACATCAATCTAAGTATACATATCTCTTAAAGGCTATACTTGACTATTCTCAAAACATCATGTACTTACAATTATATCCGCAACCACATAAGGCGATATAATTGGTTGACCGGTAAATACGTGTGATAGATGTAAAACAACAATAGTCTTCCTTCGCACTCATGTTTCTCTCCATTTCAGAACAATTGTTTTCCTAGACACGTCCCATAAAGCCATATCGATTCATGACCGCTGGTAACATGTTAAAGTAGCAACATTGATCATTCACTTTGAGAACATAGTCAGTGTTGACACCTAAATTTTGGCGATCTGATCATTTATTTATTGCATAGAAAATTATGTGTTAATTTTATCTCTAAAAAAAAATATTAATTGCATAGCATATAAATTTAGGTGCATTCATTTTTAATTTGCATTTTTTTTACATTTATTTATTGGACTGGTGATGGGTGGATTCGAATTAGTGGTTCGAGCTTTAACTTGACAGTTCGGACTAGGCCCACGAAGCGAGCAAATTGGCTTAAGCCCGTTTTTTTTTTAATGATCGAAAATTATCTCGTGAAAATTAGAGATTTGAATTTTTTCCGAGATATGATGATTTTTTTGGATATGGCAGATATAAAACAAATATTGCGTTCGGAAAAGTGAATATTGCGTTTGAAAAAAAAGATCTTCATATTGATTTTGAAATATTAAAAACCCTAATCGGTGGCCTATAAAAAGGTAAAGCGCATAGGGTTTTTCGGGAGGCCACACATTGAACATACGGCCACCATTGAGGGCCCGTTTGGTTCAGCTTTGGGGAAATGCCATTGGGAGAATGCAAATACCTTTGAGGTAAAGGGGTTTTCGAAATCTTTAGACTGTTTGGTAAACTATAAGCGAAAAGTGCTTTAGGGAAATGTAAGACTGTTTGGTAAACATATATTTGAAAAGCTCTTTAGTGTGACCAAATTAAATTTTTAGTTTTAGTATTTTTAAAATTGCAAAAAAGAAACAATGACTATATAACCTTTTACATTTTCATGTTGAAAGTAATGTAAAAGATATATATTAGTAAATTTATTTAAAAATTATATTAAAAAAATTTGATTATAGATTAGATGCAAAGCTCAAAAAATTAAGTTTTTAGTTTTAGTATTTTTAAAATTGCAAAAAAAGAAACAATGACTATATAACTTTTTACATTTTCATGTTGAAAGTAATGTAAAAGATATATATTAGTAAATTTATTTAAAAATTATATTAAAAGAATTTGATTATAAATTAGATGCAAAGCTCAACTTTTGGCCTAGGGTTCTTTTAGATTTGTTTCAACTTTGAATAATTTTTTTAATTATTATAGTATTAATCATCTTCGTTAATTAATGATCATTCTAGTGTATTGATAAAAAGTTGGGCTATTGATTGTCAAAAGATAAAAATGACAAAAAAAAAAGGTGAACCCAACATTTGCAAAGGGTTTTTATTATTTTTTATAAAAAATAAAAATAAAATCCGATGAAACTCCTTCGCCGATCAACGGCGGTTGGGGTGTGGGGAAGATGATCGGTTAAAAAAAAAAACAAAAAGAAGTCAACGGATGAACAAGTAGAGGTTGACTTGCGTTTCGAAATCTTTGGCCCAAAGCAGTGTCCCCACCTTTGCTTTGGGCCCAAGCATTTCAAATACCAAAGATTTGGTCGAGGACACCTCCAATCTTTGCCAAACACCTAAATTTTTTTAAGGGCACCCGAGTCAAGCCCTTGGGAACGCTTTGAACCAAACGCCCGAGAGAGGACACGTTCGCGAGAGTTGAACAAATCACGGTTGAAACCTCTTCACAGCCATGAATTTGTCAAGTTCGTGGCCGTGCCTCGTCACCGACCTTGCTGCCAATCGTCCGTTGCATTGACAAAGACCAGCCTTGTCGCGATCCTCTCCGATGATGAAGTAGCAGCGTGCACCCCTCGCCTGGCGGTGATCGACAATCACGAAGTTTTGGGGCCTACACGCAATTGCAAACCCACGGCCATTAGAGAGAGAAATTGTGAGTGGGCACATTGAGAGGGAAAATCGAGAGAAAGAGGGGGTGGCATTAAAAAAGAGAAAAGTAGAAGAGTTTCTTTGTCTTTTTAGTAGGTCAGCGAAGGACATGCATGAAGGAGCTTGATACCCAAAGGGAGAAAGCGAAGGGGAGATTTTTGGCTTGGTCTGTCCAATCCTTGCAGCGAAATCAGAATCTCCAGCAAGCCTTGCAGTCGCACCTTGCCATATGCTCCAGTCACGCTCAGATCAGCAAAGTCAGCACCTCCTAGGGTTCTTGTCGCTGCGCCAATCCAATCCTTGACCGACGTTCAATTTTTTCGATGAGTGCCTAGTTCCTGGTCAACACCCGAGCATCGCAACAATGGCAGTTCAGCAAACTCTTTATCCAATCCAGTGCACTCTTGATATTTTTTCAGGTTTCCTAGCGAGCCTTCGTCGCAATTAGTCCCTGCTTGTGACGAATACCGACCCTGATTGCTGCTACCCTGACGAGTCTGTTGCCTAACCGACATTGCTGTTGCAACCTTGGTAATAGCAAGTCCTCCGCTGCCCGGAAGCCGTGCTGCCCCCTCTAGCCGAGAGTCACTATCGCGCATCACCCCAGTCAAATCACGAGGAGCCACTGACTTTGAGTCGTGCCGCACCGAGCCTCCATCGTTGGTCCACTTCACCGTTCGAATTTTTGAAAAAATTCAAATTTAAGTAGGGATCTATTTTATTTTATTAGGTAGATTTATTAGATTTAGTTTATTTGGTAGATCTATTATATCTTGTTTTAGTTTTTTTTGATATTTTATCTTTTTGTTTGAAATATTTTCCAATGCATGATTGAAATTCCCTGATGTAACATCCAATTCGCAACTGCCCGAATTTTTATTCTATCTATAAGACTTTAGATGGAATAATTATTCACGTGGGAGTAAAATTGATATCTTGATCTTTAAGGCTTAAGATCAATTTATTGATTTTATTAGAGAAATAATCAAGTTTGAATTTCAATTCGAATTGTGGATAATATTTTTGATGACCATGGATGATTTGGTGTTTATCTTTTAATTGTTCTATTTATCTCGAAAATACAAAAAAATTGCATTTGCATCCCATGTAGATTAGATAAAATTGCATGATAGAATAGTTTTTTTTTTTTTTTTTTTTTAAATGCATGTTTAGATGGTATCTAGGTTAGATAGTATCTTTTGAATTAAATTGCATGATGATATAATTTTCTAGATTAAGATAGGATTCAGATTGGTCTATTCCTAACTTAAAATAGATAATGTCTCACTTTAGTTAGATTTTTATTTTTAGTGATTTTAATTACGAATTTTTCATATAAAAAATACAAAAAAATCATGCGCATGTCATGTAGGGTTAGGTTCATGAAATGCACGTCATTTAGTGATCATCGCCAGGTTAATTTAATTAGAAATTGCTCGTCCTTAGAGATAGGTCATTTGGTTAATTTGGATTGCATATTTAATTATTGCATTTATTTTAATTTCGAAATTCATGGAAAATACAAAAAAAATTGTCTTAGGATAAATCAATTTCATGCTTTAGGATAGACTACATTTTATTTATGTCATGTAATTTAGGTCATATTGCCATGTTATATCACTTCATGCTAGATTAGTAGCATGCATTACATAAAGCATGATTCTCATTGAATAAGTGAAAACAAAAATTGAGTAATGGTGTGTTAATTAGAAATCATATCTAGGAATGTTGATGTGAGTTATGATTTAACATTGCAGTTGCTTTCGTTGCTATGAGGTAAGTCCTACATTTTTTTTATTTGCTTTCTTGAGTGTTAAATTGGTGGTTTGTGCACTCGCATGGTCACCTCACATGTTAGGGAAGTGAATTAAAATCAATTCAAGTTGCTTGCCAATTTTTTTTTTCAAAATAAAAGAGAAAGGTACCAAAAGGGCGTTAGAGAAATCTAGCGTAACCAAGTCCCCGAACTCACAATCTCTGGTTCGTAGAAGTAAAATAATTCTCAAATTATTTTACTTAGGTGTCTAATCGACCTATCATAAACTGATTAGTGGCAACTCCCTTTTGCATGCTAGATATTTGAACCTAAGTCGCGAGTTGGTATGGGCTTGGGAGAGCCCGAGCTAAGTCTAGGCTTAGTAATCCATTAGCCTAATTTTAGGTGGTTCACCCGAAAATTTTGGTCGCGACAGTCAGAAGTAACATATGGCACAAAATGAGGTAAATTACAAATTACCTCAAGGGCTCACACGATAAGTAAATAGAGATAATTTTGCTCACCTTCCATTGTCGGTCATACAATGCATATGTAGTATGAATTACATGCTATAGTGGATTTCTCTTTCTATAAGAGTGTATGTCATTTATTAAATATATCAACTATACGGATCTTAGCCTAAACATAGTCACCTGCTTCTCATGTACTCATGTTTAGCTCGAGTGCTATATCAGCACGCTTTCTATAGCGTCGAATTAAGTACTCACATCCGGCATCTTTCAGGTATACATGATTGTGGGACTATCATGTTCGATCTTATTATTAACAAATCATAGACCTCATCTTGACTCCAATCAATGCGACATATTATTTTACGTACTAAACTTGGTCTATAGCATTATTTGTACATAATATCTCATCTCAACATGCTAACTATAGCACTTGAGGTGATTGCTCGTGTGAGTGAGCCAATCAATGCCTGCTGACATACTTTTCAATAATATATGTGTGTATGTGCTAGTCTCATAATGAATTTGTACTTATTGATAAAACATCAAGTCAATAATAAACAAACAAGTACAGTACATATGTCCACATATACATAAACCAATGATCTTCTACAATAACACATATCACTTTCTATGCAATCCTAGTGACTTCCTGTGGGTCAAGAATATGTCTCTAGGAACAGTCTTCGTAAATGGATCAGCAACCATTCTATTGGTTGAAATGTGTTGTAGGATCACTTCTTTTTGCGCTATTATATCTCTTATGAAGTTGTTCTTTATGTCAATGTGTTTCGTCCTTCCTTGATACTTGAGATCCTTCACATAGGCAATGGCTGCTTGACTATCGCAATAAACTATCACCGGTCTTGGAACCTCAGTGATAGTGGCTAAATTTTCCAAGAAACGTTTTAGCCATACTGCTTCTTGCACTGCGGCAGAACATGCAATAAATTCTGCCTCCATAGTAGACAAGGCCGTGCATGTCTATTTCTTGCTATTCCAAGAAATCGTACATTCATTAAGCAAGAATGCATATCCAGAAGTCGATTTACGCTCATCTAGGTCTCCACCCCAATCGGCATTTGAATTGCTTAATAGGCGTAAATCATTCCCTTGGTAACAAAGTCGATAGTCCATGGTGCCGTTCAAGTATCTCAGGATCCTCTTCACTGCTTTCCAGTGTGTTTGACTGGGATTTGATTGATATCGGCTCACCAATCCCACGGCATAACATATGTCGGGTAGAGTACACATCATAGCATACATCAAACTTTTGACCGCATTAGCGTAAGGAATAGTTTTCCTTACTTTAATTTCTTCTGGAGTCTTAGGATATATCTCAGTACTTAGGCCTTCACCTTGCATGACAGGGGTATCAATGGGATTACAGTGCTGCATATTAAAACGTTCAAAAATCTTCATAATATAAGACTCTTGTGATAAAGTAAGGAGTTTCCTTGATCGATCTCTTTCAATCTAAACTCATAATATATAAGCAGCCTCTCCCATGTCCTTCATTTCAAAATTAGAGGACAACCATTCTTTTATGGTGATAACCAAAACCTTGTCATTTCCAACCAATAGAATATTATCCACATAAAATGATAAAATCACAAATTTATCTGCAAACCGCTTGACATATACACAGTGATATTCTTCGATCATTGTGAAATCAAAAATTGTTATGGCTCGATGAAAACGAAGATACCACTGTCTAGATGATTGCTTAAGGCCATATATTGAGCGATGAAGTTTGCAAACTTTATGCTCTTGACCTTTAGCTATGAAACCTATTGGTTGTTTCATATAGATTTCCTCATCTAGTTCTCCATTGAGAAATACCGTCTTTACATTTATTTGATATAATTCAAGGTCCAAATGTGCAACAATGGCTAGAATAAGGCATATTGAGGCAAACCTTACAACTGGTGAAAATGTTTTCTCATAGTCTATACCCTATTATTGAGTATAACCTTTCGCCACAAGACGAGTCTTATACTTTTCAATGGATCCATCCGCCTTTCGCTTAATCTTAAAGACCCATTTGTTTCTAATGGTCTTACAATTGAGTGGTAGATCAACCAAGTCCCAGACATGATTTGCCCTAATTGACTCCATTTCATCTTCCAAAACTTTTCTCCATTCTTCCTTATCAAAGGATGAGAGAGTCTCTTGAACAGTCTTATGCTTGGCATCGTCTTTCTGAGCAATCATAAATGCTTCCCCTTCAATCTCAAGACAACGAGGGGGAATACTTTTACGATTACTTTTATGCAATTGAATTTCTCTTGAATTCAATTCGTCAGGCGATGCAACACTCCCACTAGATCTTGTGTGTTGAGGTAAATCTTCATTTCCCTCTACAACATTAGTGGGTGTGTTATTTGGATCTTCCATCTCATATAATTGGAAGTCCTTATCAATCTCACATCTACTAGGAAAATCGTTCTCTAAGAACGTGACATCTCGTGACTCCATTTCGGTCACACTTCCATCAGCTTGTTCACCTATAAAAACGTATCATTTGGAGTGTTCTGAATAACTTATAAAGATACATTTATTTCCTTTAGGACCTAATTTGCCATATTTATGGGAAAAATCATGAACATAAGTTGCACATCCCCATGGACGTAGACTACTTAAGTTTGGTTTCCTACCAGTCCATAATTCATAAGGGGTGAAAGTGACCGATTTTGAGGGCACTTGGTTAAGTACATAGGCAGTAGTCAATAATGCATCTCCTCAATAGGCGATAGGTAAATTTGCTTGCGCCATCATAGACCTAACTATTTCCAATATGGTTCTATTCCTTCTCTCAGCTACCTTATTTTGTTGTGGAGTACCAGGAATAGTCAATTGTCTTACAATTCTCTTTTCATCACAAGGAACCTTGAATTACTTTGATAGATACTCACGTCCGCGATTGGTTCTCAATGCCTTTATTATTTTGTTCAACTGATTCTCTACCATCGTTATATATCGTCTAAAGCAGTCTAATACTTCTGACTTATGGGAGATTAGAAAAACATAACCGAAACGCGTGAAGTCATCTGTGAAAGTGATGAAATATGAGGCTCCATGCCTCGCCCTCACATTCAAAGGACCACAAATGTCAGAATGTATGAGTTGTAATGGAAATTTGGCTCTAGTCTCTTTACCGAATGGTTTTCTAGTTGTTTTTCTCGCTAGACAATGTTCACATACGGGTAGATTAACATCAGTGAGTGACCCTGAAAGACATTCTCTAGCTAGTCTTTGCATTTTTTGTAACCCGATGTGATCTAATCTAGCATGCCAAGTACTTGCATCAATCTCAACATTACTAGAAGATGCAATTAAAGAAAAAACAACCATCGACCTTAATATTGTACTGATTATAGTCAATGTCTAACACTATAAAACCATTCGATACATGACCTGAACCATAATAAATTATTCCATACAAAATGTCAACACAATCACTATGAAATTTAATACATAACCTAGGCTATGAAGAACAATCACGGAGACCAAGTTTCGTCGAATATCCGGAGCATAGAGGACATCATGTAGGAATAAGCTTTGACTACCACGTAAAATTAATTTACATGTGCCGATACCCTTCACTTCAACTCTTGAGTTATTCCCAACATATATCCATCTTCTTTCGGGCTGTCTCCAACGATACTCCACAAATGCTTCTCGATCTCTAGCTACATGGTCTATTACTCCTGAGTCTACAGTGCACATTGGATGAGATTCAGCAATCATTACAATGCTAGAAATAAAAGCATTACTAAAAGTAATGGAGTAATAGGGTACCTCTTTCGGCTTAGTGCATTCACGAGTAAAGTGACCCATCTTGCCACAATTGTAGCACTTCATCTTGGCCTTGTCCTTCTTCCCACCACGCTTCTTGCGTTGGAAGGTCTTAGCCTTTTTAGGTGCCTAATCAGTCTTCTTCCCTTTGTTGTTGAATTGAGAATTCCTTTTGTGTTTGAAGCTCGAAGCTTTGCGCGAACTCGATTCAGCAACATAAGTATGGGTAGAGGATCTTGCAGCCTCTACGCACTCATTCTCTAATTCCAAATGACGCACTATATCATCAAAAGTGACAATATTCTCATTATGCGTCATATTGATCTTCATATGCTCCTAATTGTTAGGAAGATACCTTATAACACCATGAACTTGGTGTTCATCAGTAAGGGAGTGACCTGCTGATTTCAGCTCACGAATCATTTGACGTCTCCCAAAGATGCTGCCTCATCATTACATTTGGGCGCTTTCGGTATGTGTCAAATTTGATGGTGAGTCTCCTCAACTTAGTGGTAGATGTATCCCCAAACTTATCTTTCAAGGCAACCCACATTGCTTGAGTTTTATCATAACTTTCAAACTCACACATGAGATCATCTTGCATACAGCTCAACAACGTGATGCGAGTAATGCTATTTTTCTTTTTCCAAGCTTGACAAGCTTCTAGATCTCTTCTGTGTTGAGCTGAAGTTCTATGCTCAGGTTCATCCATGGTGTGGTTGAGGGTTTCCAAAACCTCTTGCTCCTCAAGGATGTATTGAACCTTTCGGTGCCAAATATCATAATTGTTACCATTCAACTTCTCACCTTTATTGAGGTCAGTCACAATGGTATTGGATGCCGAAGCCATAATCAATTGCTCTATAACACATTGACATAATAAACGCAGAATCAATACTAGCACACTTTACAGAGTGACACACATATTCAATTTGCAGTAAAGACAAGCTAAATTAATGATAATTCAACAAAAGATACAGAAACGAAAGTTCATTATGTTCCCAATTAGCTCCTATGTACGATTGTTCTATTATCATTAATTAGTTTAATTTGCACAAATTTTAAGTTATAGGTGAGAACTCATTCGAATTCTACTAATCTACGAACTCCCATTAGGAAAAATAATTACATGACCTCATGTAATTTCTACATTTTTCCATTGACACAAATGCATAGCATGGTGTGAATCAACATACAAATAATAATCTACTGTAACTACAATCAAATTCGCAATTCAACATGTAACGGAAAAACGAGCATTTCTTACCATTGTTCGAATTTTCTTGGAACTAAAAAATTGCAAGTATATTAAACTATATACATACTATCATTGAACCAAGCTCTACACAGCATATATGATATCATTTTCATATAGGCTAGCTACTGTATTTCCTAAAACATAAGAAAGTACAAGCTAAAAATGAATAAATAATGCATTAAACCCCCCAAAAATAGGCGTACTTAGGGTTTCCTATACATTTTCATACATTTATAAAATTCAAAAATAAAAAATAAATACACTACAGTGTAGAGCTCAACCACACAAATCAAACGCCACCGACCACGCTCCAATCGTAGCTCCCACGCACCCACACGCGTCACCTAAGTGTGCGGTGTGTTGCCGCAAGCGCGAGTGAGTCAAATGGCTCCTGGCCGGTTCTACCGGTCCGACCGTTGACCAGTCAACGTCGGGTCGGGTTGGGTTGCGGGTCGGTACCCGGGTTGGGTCGGGTCGCGGGTGGATCGCCGCCGTCGGCGACGTCATCCGCGTGGTTACCCACCGTTGGATGACGTCATCCGTGACATCAGCACACGTTGGTTCGCCAACGCGTGCGTGACGCTCAAGCACTATCTTTCCCAGTGCGCTTAGCGCGTGGTGCCCACGTGCCGCAGCTTCTGGTCGCGCGTGTGGGCGCGTCCGGTGCTGCTCGACCCATCGTCAAACTCGTCTCGACGAGTACTTTCACCATTTATATTTATAAATTTATTTTGGCCGAAAAAATATTTCGAAAAATGGCCAAAACCGTACGGGTGTACGCGACCCAGAATTCGTTTTTTGCTTCGGTTCGTTTTCGATGATTCAAATTGCAATTCCAAACAATAAACTTCCAAACAGTGTAGATTTCATGCTCTTGATCTCAATATCAATTAGTAAACGAGAAAATTCAGTGAAAAACAAGGCAGAAATCACGACCGGCTCTGATACCAATGTTGGAATTCAAGTCGGCGGAAGACGACTTACCTTTATCCAATGCACAAACAATAATTAACCCCGGAGCGATCGTTGAATTGCGGATGAATCACGACAAAAATATTTCACGTTGGTCTGAATGCAATCACAAGGAAAGCACCCGATTTCCACAGCGTAAATGCTGATTGTTCTTGTAAAAGTGAAATGGAATGCTTTCTCTCTTTTGATGGAAATGGGAGAAACAAATGAGAGGAATTTCTGAGCGTATGTTCTGCCAACCATGCCAACGGTTGTCTTCAGGAGACTCTTATACATCTCCCTTCATACCCTTTAAAGGGGTGTCTTTCCATCGTAGCATATCAAGACGAAACGGTGCATTTCAATTGCACCCCATCATGGACATACTAATTAAGTACAACAGAAACCTAATCGGTAATAATCACCGATATGCGCCAATATCGATGTCGATCCTTGTGATCGTTGACGATGGGTCACACGCTTGATAATATTGGATGCTTTAGTCATGTGTCTGCCATATCGATCACATGGTCACTGTTTTGGTGCAAACAATAGTAAATTCTTTTCGAGAAGCACCTGTATATCTTGTTCTTAATCACTTGGTTGATTCCCAAGGCATTAGGTCGACCTAGATTATTTAAGAATATAATAATTTGTTCCGACAACTACTTTGTAACTTTTTCCCACTCCCCACTCGGGACAAGGGAGGAGATGATGCGTTGGAGGATACACTTGTTGCAGGTTTTCATATAATTATATCAACACGAACCACGATAAAGCACGTGGCTGCTTCGGGGTCAGTTAAGTGCACAACATCAAACTCACATATGAAAAAAAAAGAAAAAGAAAAAAAAAAAGAGGTCAAATGATCTTCATTAACTACTTCAATCACATTTGTGAGAAAGAAGTCACCTAACAATCAAGCCAATAAGATTACGCGCACAAATACAAGGAAATGGAGAGTAAAAGTGACAGAAAATATAAAATAGTAAAGGTGCGCACAAATACAAACAAATGGAGAGTAAAAGTGACGAACACAACAAAATATAAAATAATAAAGGTGAGAAAGAGAAATCAACACACGAGACTTATTCCAATTTACTCTAAAATTAGGGCTACATTCAGTATTGTATTTTACTATAATTAGTACATTCCACTTCTTTATTATAACTCTCAATTATTAAAAAAATGATTATATATACATTCAAAATATAGGCACAAATTATAAAAGCTCTTTGGCTTCATGGGGCGCTGCCTCCTACGACCCCCACCGGGTGTCTTGGACCATTGTTCGGTACTTTCCTATTGATAGAGAGAATAAATCACACTCTCAATAAAATCTATATATTTGCATACTATATCATTGTTTCCAATGAGGATGAGCGGCGAAGCCGCCGAGACTTGCCTCGAAACTGAGCCTTGAATCTCCTGCTCGGCCTCGGATTTGGGTTGATCTGAGGTCGACGGCCCAGATCGAGATCTGTGGAGTGGAGTTTAATCTACGTTCGTTATTCCCAGACGACCGGATACTTAATTCAAGTCTAGAAGTAAGAAGAGAGCGAAGCGACCCACGTGCTTAAGCAAAGAATTAAGGACAAAAATAATGCAAAGGTGGATGATCCGATGCGGCTATTGGCCGATCATTTCCCATGCAGCCGTCCGAAAGTCCATATCTACCTCTCTCTCTCACGAATCCATTGCCCTTTATGGGCATGCACAGCTGATTCTTGCCTCCTTCATGCTTGGCAAATCTCGTTCTCCCCGAGAGCTTTGTAGTAAAAAGGACACATGGGTAGGGAGAGCACAGAAGAAGATGGGTCGCCCACAAGCTCTCTGCTTCTCAAAGACGCCCATGGCGATGGCAACCGTGGCAACTCCACGTCTTCAAGTGATCCCTCGGTCACGCCTCTCGTCGTTTTCAGCACGCTGGTTGCCCTTTGCGGATCTTTTGTCTTTGGATGTGCTGTGAGTAATATTGCATCAAACTTTCCGTGAATTGCTTGCACATAGTTCGATCACTAAGAACCCGGCTCTGTTTTCTGTGGAGCAGTCTTGCTTTCCTTCACCCCACCTTCCCCCCCCTTTTTTTTTTTTTTTTTTTTCCTTTTTTGCGTTTCCGTCACAGGTTCTTTCAAATTCGAGTGAAAGTTTTGTTAGAGAAAGAAAGAGGAAGAGATAAATTGCTCGATTAATGCCTGTATTTTTCCTTGTGTGATTGGTCAAACTTTCATTTTCATTCAAGATGGTGGTTCTTGTTTTGGCATTCGTATGATGCTGCAAGAAGCAAGCAAGCAAGCAAGCAAGATCTATACCTGCAACTCTCGTTGAATGTCTGATTGCTTTTTCTTTCTTTCTTTCTTTTTGAGGGGTGTAAATTAGTTTATAATGGTGCAGAAGCTCCTGCTGGCGTGTTGTGGGATCACATGGCTTTATTGACCCAAGATGCGGGGTTGACCTGGATTGTTTAAGAATAAAAATGTCATAACTGAAGTTGCTCCTGTATGATCAATTACTTTTGTTATGGAAACTCAGTTTGGCAAAGAGACATGAAATTATCACAAATCACTACTTGATTGCATTTTTGAGAAAAGATACTTCTGAAAAACCAATTTTTGGGTAATGTAATCTTTTATGTTTTCCCTTTGTAATTTGATCTCCTAGGCGATTGCTCTGTTCAGTCTGTAGTTTCTCATGGGATTACTCTCCACCAAGTAGAGGATACCATAACTAGCGACGTATTTCTATAATGCAGTCTGGTTATTCATCACCCACCGAGTCGGGCATAATGGAGGACTTGGGGCTCTCTACGGCAGCGGTGAGTGCTATCAAGCATACACGCCACCTGGCTACCATTTTATTAGCTCTCAGCCCTGTATAGTTCTGTTATTCAAGGGAAAATACCGGGAATTGTGCGTCTTACAATAAAATTTTCTGTGAGGAACCGAGATATTAGATGTCCTCCGTGCATTGCTAGGAAGTATGATGAAACATGGCCAGTCAATTCCTTGTTCGGTAGATTCTGTGCAGAACCTCTGATATTGTCATTACGGTTTCATTTGAACCTTTCCCTAAAAGGATGGTTGATGCCAAAAATCTCGTGACCTAAAGAGCTAGCTAATAATGACTTCTTTATCTGTGATGCTGTTGGAATTAGGGAATTTTTCAGTCACGATCCGGGTTCTCTAATATTAGTATTCCTGCCTTCTCATATTGCAGTATTCGCTTTTTGGTTCTATATTAACAATAGGGGGGTTAATAGCAGCTTTGGTAAATGGGCGGTTGACAGATATGATAGGTCGCAGACGTGTAAGTCATTCTCTAGCCTTTTCCAGCTATTCGTGAATTTGAAAATCATATATGTTCGACGAAGAACCTGAAAAAATCTTTCAGAATTTTTAATTGATGCAATGTGATGCAGGCAATGGGGATTTCACAAATATTTTGCACTGCAGGATGGCTTTCTATAGCATTTGCGAAGGTTTGTGCTCTGTCTATTTTCCGCTTCAGAATTTTGCTTCATAGATTGTCAATGACCTGTCCACAAAACTCAATCATATTCTACGTTTCTTAGTCATCTATTCTCCAAAAAGGCTGAGAAGCAGTTAATGGTTTATTTCATCTTACCTTGCAGAATGCTTGGTGGCTCGATATTGGAAGACTGTTAAATGGACTTGGCATTGGGATTGTATGTTACGTGGTAAAGGCACAAACATTCGGATTTCTTATCCTAATTAATATCTAGAAGATGATGGTCATAATATTGTTGCCAAACAGGTACCTGTGTACATTGCTGAAATAACACCCAAAAGTGTCCGGGGAGCATTCACCGCTTTACATCAGGTGAAAATTTTGGTCCCCTGTAAAATGTTAATGGTGTCAACTCGATGCATTGCCTATCAACCTTTGCTGAATCTGGTTGCAGTTCTTGGTATGCTGTGGCATTTCGTTTATTTTCTTTCTTGGAACTGTTGTTTCCTGGCGTATCCTGTCTTTGATAGGTACTGTCTCAGTTCTCTTCTGCTTTGTTTTGTTAGATTTATCTTGGGAAACATGATAAGGTCACTGTGCGTGATTTTGTTTTCAGGTTGTATCCCCTGCGTACTTCAAATTTTCGGTTTGTTCTTTATCCCGGAGTCGCCCAGATGGCTGGTAAGTTGTTTATGGGGGTGTACCAAGTCCTCAAGAGGAGCCACGTAATATGGTGATTTGTGTCATTCTTATCTGAAACTTCAATTTCGATTGTGGCCATCACTTTGCTCTATGTAGCTTCATTCGACGGTGACGATTTCATGGGTGTTATGTCCAGATTTGGCGTTCAATGGTGACGATTTCATGGTTGAGTAACCATGACGTAATGGAATTTGGATAATTAGGGGCTGTCTAAATAGCACAAGTAGCATGCTGCATGCCATGCAGAATATTTTGTAGGCCCCCTTGATGTCTCGCAAGGCATGGAAATCATTTTGAACATACTCATGCACAAACACATTACTTTGTTGGAAATTATAGACTGAAAATGGGAAGAGTGGTAATGAAGTCAATATTTTACGAAAGAATAATTTTACTCATGACTGAAATTTAAGTCTAGTGGTGAACCGAGAATGACCAGAGGCATAGGCATTACAATTTCCATGTCGAGACAATTCGCATGACCAGATTTTGTAAGAGTTCGCTAATTATCTAAAAATCTGAAATCATAGTATGAAATGAAGTTCATGTTGTAGGAATATTGTAGTGAGGACTCGGGAATTTACATTGCAAGGAAGATGATTAGTGTAGTTTTTGATTGACAGGTAAAAGTGGGTCAAGAAAAGGAGTTCGAAGCCACATTGCAGAGAACTCCGTGGGAAAAGTGTTGACATTTCCCAGGAAGCAACGGATATCAAAGTAATTTCTCCATTTCGCATATATATAGGAGAAAGTTTTCCCTTTACCTTCTACTTTTTAATGTTTCAATTCAATTGTCTTATAGGAATATACAGAAACCTTTGAACGGTCTTCCGAGTCTAGAATTCTCGATTTGTTTCAACGAAGATACGCTCATTCCCTCATAGTAAGCTTTGCCTCCAAAATGTTCAAATTGCTTGCCATTTTTTGCCTCATTTTTTCTTCCTATTTCCTAATTTTTTTTCAAAACTTAGATAGGAGTTGGATTGACGATGCTTCAACAATTTGGAGGGGCGAGTACATTTGTCTACTACGCGAGCTCTATATTTGAATCAGCTGGTAAAAATCATGCTATAAATTCGTGAGTTTAGTTAATCATAAAGAACAAAGACTTGGTAATTACTAATAATTATACCGACAGGCTTTTCAAGCAGCTTTGGTAGCCGAAGCATGGCTATAGTCCAGGTAATAAACTCTGGAGAATTAAGCTGGAAGAGGAATTTTATTTTTCACATTTTCAAGATTTTCTCACCTGTTTTGTAGATCCCGGCAACAGCTCTTAGTGTAATTTTGACGGATAAAGCTGGAAGAAGACCACTTTTAATGGTGAAGAAGCCAATACATATCGATGCATTCTCCTAAAGTAAGTTGCTCGTAAGCTTACCAAATCTGACTTTCATTTGCAGATTTCTTCAGCTGGAATGAGCTTGAGTTGCTTTGTTCTGGTATTATCATTCTTCATGCAGGTATTCGAACGCTAATTAAGCCTACTCATTCTTCTTAATCTCTTAAAGTAGCCTTATTTTTTTCTTTCTTCTTATTTCTTTCTTTCTCGTTAAATATCTTCATGTGAAACCAGGACCAGCAGTACTGGACAGAAGTCACTCCCATTTTGGTGTATGTATCCATTATGGTAAGTCTGTGTAACAAATATTTTTCTGCCTTCTTGTTTTTCAACCCTTACACGGCTATCTCTTATGGTTGAGGGCATATCGAGTTGCGGCTCAATCCTACTTCTCTAGGCAATAATACATTGAAGGAGAGCACACTTTGACAAAGAAACCTTCGTTATAAAATTGCTGCTTCTAAGTCCTCAACCGTCTTTCCAGGACTAGTTGTGTTGAAGTTGCTGACAGATGATAATTGCAATCAGGTGTACTCCGTAGCTTTCTCACTTGGCATGGCAGGGTTACCATGGGTCATCATGTCCGAGGTAAATAGATACGTTCTCTCTAACATTGCACTCTATAGTCTCTCTACTTTAGACCATATATAGGATTAAAAGCCTATTTATACCGGTGGACATATTCTCGATAGGTATTCCCAGTGAATGTTAAAGGGTCGGCTGGAAGCCTGGTTACCTTCTCCAATTCGTCCTGTTCTTGGATCGTGAGCTACAGTTTTAACTTCATGTTCGAATGGAGCGCACCCGGTAATTAGTCCTCCTCTTTTTTTTTTTTTTTTTTTTTTTTTTTTTTTTTTCCCATTCTTGCTCTATAGTATTCACTGGCAATGCTTCTTTGGAGCCTAAATACATGAACTGCACAGGTTCTTACGTCGGGTGTACGTACTAACAAATCTATGTCTTGACAATCCTGCTTTCAGGAACCTTTTTGATCTTCGCCTGCATTTGCAGTTTAACTATCTTATTTACTGCGAAGCTGGTGCCCGAGACCAAGGGGCGAGCACTGGAAGAATTGCAAGCATCACTTGCCCATTTTCAGGATTGATTTGTACTTAGCTGAGATCTGAGTTGGTAGGATCATTGTGCTGCCAGCCATATAAGGCATTGCGTCAGGCTGCCGAGAGCCTTTTCGTAGGATTGTTTTTCTGTCTGATTGCGCCAAACATTTGCAATATCAAAAGGGGAAAAAAATAAAAGAGATTTCCTTGCAATTTGTTTAACCTCTTTTTTTTTTTTTTTATATTGATTTCACCGCGCTCAGGTCAATTTTGTTGGATACTGGCAAATTGCCATTACCAATGACGATTGATGAGCAAATTATTAAGGCTTTAAAACTTCAGTCAACTTCGCCGATTATTTGTTACGGATTTCCGCATGTTATATACGAGTTATACTTCCATTTCATCAATTCCAATTTACGATACGCGAGGTGGGAAATAAAAGTTCTAGCGAAGTGCGGTCGAGTTCTGCATGGGCAATTAAGTCTGAGTTTTGATGCCGGAATCGAATGATTGAGTCCCTCCTGTACCGCCAACTTGGGTCTATTCGAATTATAGCGGTAGGACCGTGTTAGAAGTGACATCTAGAAATAAAGTCTTTTTTCATGGTACTCTGATTTGCATAAGATTTTGTGATAGGGACAGATCTGAGATCCATGCCGTGTAATGTGAAGGCGATTGCCCCCGCTCGTTGTTTGATGGCCCACTATTGAACCTTAAAACTTTAATCATTTCGCTGAAAAAAAGTATTTGAAAAAATATTTTTCAAAAAATTATTATTTGTATTTGTATTACTTAAAATAATTAGTTAATGAAAAATATTTTTAGAACGGATAATAATTCATGTCTAAATATTTTTATGGACGATGAAAATATATATCACTCATTTATTTTTGTAAATAATCATTTTTTGGAAAATGTTTTCTAAATTATTTATTTTTCATGAATAAAACATAGCCTAAATTTCGCAATATTTTTTTTTAATTTGCCCCCACAAGAGTTTCAAAAAGAAAGCTACAAGAGAAGCTATTTATTCCTGCATGTCCTTAATTTTTGCCCCACTAGTTGCGAACCGTTTATAGACAATTATACATTTATCAAGAAATAATTAGTTCACAAACAAATTCTGTTATCATACATACGTAAGCCATTATTTTAGATACCGCAAGTTTGACAATATTAGGCTTTGTTTGTTTGATGAGAAATAAATGATTTAGAAAACACTTTTTTAAGAATTATTGTTCGCATTGCTTGGAATAATTAATTGATAAAAAATACTTTAATTATCGATAACAAACTATATTTAAACATTTTCATGGATAATATATATATTTTGTTTATTTTTGTAAACGATTTGAGCAATCATTTTTAGGAAAATATTTTTCAAATTATGCATTTCTCGTGAAACAAATAGAACCTATCGAGGAAAATATTTTCCTCATTTTCTAGCATTTGGTTTGCTTAGGAAAATGAGTTAACGGAAAATATTTTCCTAATCAACAGAATAAGGTTTTCCTACTGAAACTTAAATTCAAGAAAATGATTTTCCCTTTGAAAGAACCGAAAAACGTTTTCCAAAATGTTTTCCTATTGTTGATAAAATGTTTATTCTTGTAAAAATAGACTTTTTAATTGTTTTTATATTTTAAATTCAAATTTATTTTTGTTATTTTTTTCTTTTCCTTTCTCCTTCTTCCTTTCACTGGCCGTGTGCCTTAGTGACCAGCCATGATGTGGGTCGACGAGCTGGAGGCTTGGCTGGTCCAGATGAGCTTATGCTGATCGACGTTGTCGAGCATGAGGGTTGCCAGATCCAGGCGAGATGCAGCTTGGTCGATTCTAGTGAGCTTCAGGCTCACCAGATCGAGGTGAGCTTCGTCTCCATCAAGATTGGTGAGCTCATGGCTTGCCTATGGCCGTCGCCAATGAGCCTTAAGCTCGCTTGTGGTCGTCGCTAGCTAATTGCAATGGAGGAAGAGGGAAAAAGAAAAGGAAAGAAAAGAGAAAAAAGAAAATTAAAAACTCAACATTTTTAAAAAAAGATAGAAAGATAAAAAAAGAAAAAGAAAAATAATTTAAAAATCGGTTTTAATAAAAAATAAAATAAAATATTAAAAAGTTGATTTTTTTTTTTGCCTAAAATAAAATTATGAGGTTGAAATCATTTTTCAATGAGATCCAAACATCAAAAAACATTTTTGATAATATATCACTAAACAAAGGAAGATTAACTGTATTATTAGAAAATGCTTTCCAGTAAATCATTTTCCTCTATCATTGAGTTTTTCGTGAAACAAACGCACCCTTAAAATCTATGAAAACATAATTAATTGTTAGGTTTGGCCCACGAAAAAAAGCTCTATATCTGTCATGGATTCGGTAGGTTTTCTATTGTCAATTCCACATGCTACGAGCCTAGTTTGAATGTTGGATGAGGTACTACAATATTCTCCGCTACCTTACCTTTTTAAATTTTTGCTATCGATTTTTCAAAAATTATCCCTCCATGCCATCTCTCATCTCCTTTATATGCGTTGAATCCTAGTAGGTGGTGGAGGCGCTATAATTTGTCCAACAGTACGAAAAGTAATTTAAGCAGGAACATACCTAGAAGGCACTGGATTAGCAGGATTTGCCAGCATTTGAATTGAATGGCTCAACGCTCCCTGCTAGTGGATGATTTCATGGAAGGTGTTGACAATCATTGGTTTGACCACATCCACGAGTTATTTCATCAGGTAGTTAGTGGTTTCATTACGGTGTTTATCATATATTCAAATTATTTATGATTTATGGAAATTTTTTAATGTTTTGAATATTTTTGTGATTGACTGTAATTTATGTTTAATATTTTGTTATTGTGTATAGTCATCCTGTAAAGTCTATAAATAGGCTCTTATGCTTCTTATTATTAATATTTTGAAAAGCACAAAAAATTCTCCAAATTCGTCTCTTTCGCATCATTCTTAACTTGGTATCAAAACCTCTTTCTTGATAAACGTAATCAACTATGCTTTGCAACGACAATTTCATAGGTAGTGTAGTCGAGTCTGCCTTGCAACGCCAACTGCATAGGCCGCATTGCTCCACCACGATCATCTTGATGTCAGTTGTATAGGCCGTGTCGCTCTCGTTTTTCCATCAAGCCTGCAACTCCAGTTGTTGCTAAAGGCTCTTTCGTTGCTTGTCTCGAAAAACTCCCGCTATCACCATACTCGTCACCGGATGTCAACACACGCACCACCACGTGCCGTAGTCTCAGACTCAATGAATCCGTCAATTGTATGTCAATTTTAGACACATTGAGCTGGTTATTTTTAAAATACAAGACCACGAACAGATTCAACATCACTCTTAACGAATCCAACTAGCCAAACCTTGCCACCAAGGAGCCTGCACGTGAGATCCACACGCTCACATGCATTTCACATGATTAGAAGTCCGGCCGTGTATTGCTTATTAAGTCATCATGTAGTCATCTGCTGTGTGATCCGCCACGTCGTCTGCCTCTCACCACTAACAGTTGACTGTTAACTGTTAATCGTTGACCCAAAGTTGACCGATCGATTTCCGAGGTATTTCAATGTGCTGATTTCATTTTTGGCATTATTATCTCCATATTTTCATTTCCAGTACTAGTTTCTTGGTATTTATTATATAAATTAGTACATTTAAATTAATAAAATGGACGTGCCAATACCCATTCAAACTATCTTGAATGGATAGAATTATCTTTTATGGGCCGAAGAAATGTCAAGTTTTTTGAGAGGATGCAAATTTTGGCATTATGTTACCGGTGAAATTTGCGCGCTTACAAGGAATGCTGAAGAAATTGGAGAAAACTTATTGAGCATTTGGAGGGGTGGGACGGTAAGAACCATAAGATTTTGACATGGTTTTGAACCATAAGATTTTGACATGGTTTTGAACCATTAGATTTTGACATGGTTTTGAACCATTAGATTTTAACATGGTTTTGAAATACTTCAATTTCTTCTATTAGGCTTCACTTTGGTCGCCTCAATACAGAAAAAGAGGCATGGGATTTGCTTTCCGGCTAATATTTCACCTTGAATATTGCTCACCAATATCAGCTATTAAAAATTTGCATTGCATGTCTCAAGAGACAAGTTAGTCTATTAATGATTTTTTGTCCTATATGCATTCTATTTGGGATCAACTGGCTTACTCTAATCCACAATGGAAAGTTGTTGTCAGTGCTCACAAGTTCGCTTAATATTGTGATCGTATGCCTGTTATGCAATTTCTAATGTCACTTGATGATAGTTGAACCTATACGAGCTTCACTTCAACACTGAGATTCGTCACCTCCTCTTGCGGTAGTTGTTTCAAAATCATCGTCTTAAGAGATTTGGCTTGCTACTTTGAAGGCGCCCCGCCTCGCCCGATTTTGTCTACTCCTATAGGTGCAATGCTTACCACCCCTGCCTCTTCTTCATCATGAACTCCATGTTGCACATATTGTCATTGAACTGATCATCTTGCATCCATTTGCTATTGATGATAGCCTAGGCAACCTATAGGGACAAATAACCAAATTTGATACAAAGGTCCAGCTACACGCTTATCCATTACTGCTGTTACTATTGAGGGTTAGCAGCTTGTCTGTTACTTTATCTTTAGACGATCTTTGCGACATTTTTTGAGAATTTGGTACTTCTAGCTCCTATGTCCCAAGCACTTCTACTCTATTTGTGACTCCAGGTACTCCAGGTACTCCTGATTCATGGTGTTTTGATTTTGCCATTACAATCACATGACTTTGAACATCAATTTGTTTAAGTCAAAGTCCCTACTTTCACAAACACCTACTAGTCATATAGCCGATAACTCACATATGTTAGTTAGCTATACAGAAATTGGGACAAGCTGTAAACTGGGACACCTATTCAAGCTTATCTTAAGATTCTAAATGCTCTTAGTGGTTGTGCTGCCATAATATCCTCTGAAACTTGATATTCTTGTTTAGGCCAGGCTTTTTTTTTTTTTTTTTTTTTTGCTTCTTCTAGATTGGTCATCTGATTTCTACTGGTCATCTAAGCTCTGTTGACAATAAGCATTAATTATTTACCATGTAAGTTGGGAGATTCACATTTCACCTTTTCATCTTAGTGAATTTATCTCTCACGTTCCTTTTGATTTAATTCATTGTGACATTTGGGGCCATCTCCTACTCCCACGGGAGTATCCCGCTAATTTGTGTTTTTTTTTTTTGGAGATGATCATTCTCATTATAAGTGGCTCTATCTGATGTAGCATTGATTTGAATTGGCTTGTATTTATTGTGATTTTATTGCCTTGATCAAAACACAGTTTTCTCAAAACATCAAGATAATCTGTTTTGATAATGTCAGGGAATATTGTGACATAGAATATCTTTGAATTATTTCTCAAAATGGTATTGCCATTCATCATTTTTGTCCAAGAATTTCTCAATAAAAAGGTAGAGTAGAGCATAAACATTGACCCATCTTAGATATTGTAATTTCAACATCTTGTGCTGAATAATTTTAAGAAGCACCTGTATATCCTGTTCTTGATCACTGGGCGGATCCCAAGGCATTAGATTGACCTGGATTATTTAAGAATGTAATAATTTGTTCCGACAACTACTTTGTAACATTTTCCCACTCACAACTGGCGACAACGGAGGAGATGATGGGTTGGAGGGTCTGACACTCGTTGCAGGTTTTCATGTAAGGTACCACGATAAAGCACGTGGCTGATTCAGGATCAGTCAAGTGCACGGCATTAGACTGAGGTATGCCTTAAAAAAAGAAAAAGAAGAGAGGCCCAATGATCTACATTAACTACCTCGATCACATTAGCGAGAAAGATGCCATTAAAAAAAAAAATTTCGCCTATCAATAATTGGTAAGATTAAGCGCACAAACACAACAAAATAAAAACTAAATATTGACAAACACAATGAAATATAGAATAAAGGCGAGAAAGAAACGGGTCAAAGAAAAGAACACCCGATGATCTCAGAAGTAGCATATTTCATTATCAATAACTTGTTCAACCTATCTGCAGTTATTGATAAGAGGTTAAAACCTATATACACGATCATATGTTATTTAGCAATGATTATCTACAAGTTACAAATGTTGAAATATTGGCTCAACCACTTAGCATCTATATACTAGTGTTGATCCACCATCTCTATCTTCAATTGGTGCGTTGGCACACTTTTGCTCCGTTCATTAATGGCACTGCCTTGACACTTGACCAAAATCTGAGGTCGCTTAATCTCAATGACTCTATCAATCAACTTCTCTTAAGTTTCGGTGAAGGCTCTTATCGATGACTTTCCATACCGTGTCATCACTTTCCCATGTTATCAACAAGCTTGTAGCTTCCTGATCAATTTTGTTCACTGATGACTTTTGTCTCGACCCAACTTTGCTCTAGTTGACTGAATTTACTACCTCTCGATAGTAAATAGTCGGTATTTTTATGGCGTCGACATGCATAACCGATTCTATAAAGATGAGACCATTTCGTATCAAATGTATCTCCAACCTGGTCCAACATGAGGCCAAAAAAACTGGTCCTCAAATTGGAGGTTTGCTTCTTGTTGTGTAGGAGAAAGGCCGTGGGAATTGGCCTTACGGCTCCAATGGTTGCAAGTTCAAGGGACGCAAGTTGATTGTGTACAAGTCATTAATGGAGGCTTCTGCAAGACTGCATCTGCACGGCTCCAAACCAAACGCAACGTTTTAGCACCGAAAGCGTTTTACCATTTACTTGTGCGATTCTTTGCACTATCTAATTAGGCTTTTGTGTCAACCCGGCTTAGGTTAGTGTTACGAAATCGCACGTCGATTCCAGAAAATAACGCTCGCAAACAATTCACCAGGCATAATATAATAATAAAAGAACAGAATCAGAAGAACACGCTAGCAAATTTTTTATCGAAGTTCACCCAAACCTGGGCTACGTCTCCGCGCAGAGGCACTCTGCGAATCCACTAGACTTCGGAAAAAGTTGGAATACAACGATGATCTTCTCTCAAGATCAGGGCACAAAGAGATTGAGAACCCTCATAAAGAAAAAACTTACTTTTTTCTTCTCTCTTTTTCTTGCCTCTCTATTTCCTTTTTCAGCGTCTTGATGGCTAGGATCTTACCATCGCTAATATAAAAAGGTATCACTTTTAACCTAAAAGCAAATCTAATAGAAAAGACAAAAAAGCCCCTAAAAACAAATATTTGGCTTTATCTATAACAATCTCCCACTTGAAGACAAATATACCCAAGCACCAAGCAACTTTGCATCCATCTTCTTCAAAAAAACTAGTAGTTGAAAAACTTGTGCCTCTGCGATACTCCTCATCAATCAACATGGAGTAATACCAATGGTAGTAGTACATAAAATATGCTTCTCTCTGTCTACTACCTTGGTTAACATGTCAGCTGGATTCTTCGAGCCATCAATCTTCTGTAACTTTAATTCATTATCTTTCAAAGCTGCTATGATAAAGTGATAACGCTTCTTGATATGTTTAGTCCTTGAGTGATAAGCTGCATTCTTTGCTAAGTGCATTGCACTTTGACTATCACTCCACAGTATACTGACTGACTGTTTTCGATGTAGCTCCTCCATATAATCTTGTAACCACATGATTTCCTTGGAGGCTTCCGTGACCGCCACGTATTCTACCTCTGTCGTCGATAAAGCCACTACTTTTTGTAGTTGAGATACCCAATTCACTGCTATACCTGCAACTGTAAAGACATATCCAGTGGTACTCTTACCACAATCTTGATCACCCGAATGATCTGCATCTACATAACCCTGCAACTCTAGAGATGTACCACCATAACAAAGTGAGTAATTGGAAGTACCTGCTAGATATCTCCATATCCATTTCACTGCATTCCAATGCTCTCTACCTGGGTTCTGTATATATCGACTCACAACTCCCACTGCCTGTGCAATGTCTAGTCTCGTACTCACCATGGCATACATCAAACTCCCCACTGCTGATGCATATGGAACTACCGCCATCTCATCTTTCAAAGCTTGAGTGCTCGGACACATATCCTTTGAAAGTTTGAAGTGATTTGCTAAAGGAGTTGCAACCGGTTTTGTCTTGTCCATGTTAAATCTCTTTAACACTTTTTTCACATAGTCTTCCTGCGACAACCATAATTTCTTATTTTTCCTGTCCCTGATGATTTTCATGCCCAAAATATTCTTGGCCTCTCCCAAGTCTTTCATAACAAACTGTGATAATAACATCTTCTTCACTTCTACGATTCTCTTCATATTGGAACTAGCCACCAGCATGTCATCCACATATAAAGAGAGATACACAATGTTACCATCACCATACTTGCAAAAATAAACACAGTGATCAGACTCACAGTGTGCAAATCATTTTTCTTTCATGAAACCATCAAATTTTAGGTACCATTGCCGCGGAGCTTGTTTCAAGCCATACAAGCTTTTCTTCAAGCGACATACCATGTGTTCCTTACCTTTGACTTCAAAACCTTTAGGTTGTGCCATGTATAATTCTTCATCTAAGTCACCGTGTAAAAACGTTGTTTTTACGTCTAATTGCTCAAGATGAAGATCCTCCACTGCAACTATACTTAGCAGAACTCTAATTGATGTCATTTTCACTACAGGTGAAAATATCTCGGAGTAGTCGATCCCTTCTTTTTGAGAAAAGCCCTTGACTACAAGTCTCGCCTTGTATCTAATACTACCATCTGCTTCATTCTTAATCCTGTACACCCATTTGTTTAATAAAGCTTTTTTTTTTTACTGTGGGCAACTTGGTCAACTCCCAAGTTTTGTTTTGAAGTAACGTGCTCATCTCGTCTTTCATAGCACACTCCCACTGCAAGTGAGACGTGTATGCCTTTGCCTCATCGTAAGTCTCCGGTTCCCTTGAATCTGTATATAAGATATGACTCAGAACAGTATTAGCTGACGGATCAAAAATTACCTTTAGCTTTCTCACGTGTGTAGACCTCCTCAATACAAGTACTTCAGGGTCGTTAGTTTGCTCCGGATCGGTGTGTTCCTCTTGAACTACCTCCTCACTGATAATAGGCTCATCTTGAACCTTTCTTTCAAGTGCACTTTGATCTACTGGAAATATCTTCACGGGCATTGTGTCTAATTCAACATATTCTGGTTCTATTACCTTCTCATGCTCTGTCTGACGATCCTTGTACATCTTTTCTTCATGGAATACCACATTGCGACTGCGGATGACTTTGTTATTCTCATAATCCCAAAGCCTATAGCCATACTCGTCGCCACCGTATCCAATAAAGATGCACTTCTGGGACTTAGCATCAAGCTTTTTTTTATCCTCCCTGTCAATCAAAGCATATGTAATACAACCAAACACTTATAGATGTGAATAATTAATCTTTTTACCTGACCACCGCTCTTGTGGTAATTCTCCATCCCACGCACTAGATGGACTTCCGTTGATAAGATAAACAGCTGCATCAATTGTGGCCGCCCATAAGTGTAGCGGGAGACCCACGTGTAGCCTCATGCATCTTGCACGTTCTAGAATAGTCCTGTTCATCCTTTCAGCTATGCCGTTCTCTTGAGGAGTTCTAGGAACAGTCTTTAAACCGTGTATGCTTTCTCGACTCAAATATTCTGTAAATTCCTTACTTGTGTATTCACCACCATTATCAGACTTCAAAACTTTAATTTGATAACTTGTCTCTTTTTCTACCATGGTTTTCCACATTCTGAACATCCTAAAAACTTATGATTTTTCTCTAAGAGCATAGACCCAAGTCTTCCTTGTTGCATCATCAATGAATGTGACAAAATATCTCTTACCACCATAAGAGAGTTCTTGAGCAGTCCCCATACATCAGTATGAACCAACTCTAGCTTCTGGCCTTTATTTTGTCGCCCATTCAATTGAAAACTAACAGCCTTCTGTTTTCCATAAATGCAACTCTCACAAAAATCTAACTCAACTTTTTGTAAACCCGAAAGTAATTTCTTTGAGTGTAACTGCTTTACACCTTTTTCGCCAAGATGTCCCAAACGATAATGCCAAAGAGTAGACAAATTACCTATAGCCATTGTAGTTACAACCATATCACTGATATTGTCTCCTTGGAGAAGGTAAAGTGTACCCGTACGCTTTCCCTTTGCTACTACTCTTGCCCCCGAGGTTATCTTCCACTTTCCGCATCCAAAGGTTGTTACCAAAATTTCTTGGTCAAGTTTATTGGTTGAAATCAGATTTTTCTTTAATTCCGGAATATGTCTAGTTTCACGCAAAACTAGACGTCCTCCACCTGAGATGTTCACAGTCACAGTTCCTTTCCCAACAATGGGATACATGTGGCCGTTTCCCACAACCACTTGTCAAAATCTCCACTAGCATAATCATCAAATATGTCTCTTTGCGATTTGCAATGAAAAGAAGCACCGGAATCAATAAACCATTTATCCGTTGTCAAGTCAAACCCTGCAGACAAACACAAGTTATCTAGCAAAGATTCATCGCTAACCACATTAGCTCCTTGATTTTCATCTTGCTGCTGCTTCTTTTTGTAGGCACATTGAAACCTTCGGTGTCCGGTTTTATGACAAAAGCAACACTCATCTTTTGCAACCTGTCTCTTACCCCTTGATAGTGATCTGCCATGCCCGTTGAATTTTCCTCTACTTTTACTTCTTCCACGGTTCTCCACTGTGAGTGCCGTTGAAGATGTAGATGTAGAAAAATTATCTCCACCTGAGACTTTCCTTCGCATCTCTTCATCCATGATACTACTCACAGCATCATCAAGAGCTAAATCATCCTTCATGTTGAAATTCCCTGCATTGCGGTATTGTAGCTTTCTGGAAGAGAACATAAAAATAATAAAGCTTGAAGTTTCATATCTAAATTTATGCATGCGAATTCCAATTGACCCATGACCTGCGTGAAATTATTAATATGCTCTGCCACAGAACCTCTATCGATAGCTTCATATTAACCAGTTTCTTCAGCAAAAATACATGATTTGATGTGGACGGCTTCTCATAAATATTCGTTAGAATATCCATGGCTTCTTTTGCAGTTTTTGCTTTCGTGATGTGGTACCCTGTTTTTTTCGTCAACCCTAGACGAATCGCACCTAATGCCTTTCGATCGAGAATTTTCCATCCGTCTTCTGCTGTCGGATCCACTTCCGCCATCTCGGGTTTCCAACCCTCAAGTGGTGCATAGAGATCTTTTTGATAAAGATAATCCTCGATTTGTAGTTTCCACCATCCGAAATCCTCCCCATCGAACTTATCAATTCTGATTTTATCTTCTGCCATCCTGTTTGCTTTTAATCGAATGTCACCGAAAAACCCTCGATGTTCTCGATTAGCCAACCTGAGCTCTGATACCAGTTGTTATGAAATCGCACGTCGATTCTAGAAAATAATGCTCGCAAACAATTCACCAGGCAGAATATAATAATAAAAGAACAGAATCAAAAGAACATGCCAGCAAATTTGTTATCAAAGTTCACCTAAACCTGGGCTACGTCTCCACGTAGAGGCACTCTTTAAATCCACTAGACTTCGGAAAAAGTTGGAATACAACGATGATCTTCTTTCAAGATCAGGGCACAAAGAGATTGAGAACCCTCATAAAGAAAAAACTTACTTTTTTCTTCTCTCTTTTTCTTGCCTCTCTATTTCCTTTTTCAGCGTCTTGACAGCTAGGATCTTACCATCGCTAATATAAAAGGTATTACTTTTAACCTAAAAGCAAATCTAATAGAAAAGACAAAAAAGCCCCTACAAACAAATATTTGGCTTCATCTATAACAGTTAGAGCATTAATTAGTAACAAACCTCAATCAATCTTGATATTAGGGGTGAGCAACTGGATGATCCCACATGATTTTCACGTTCCACGTCTCCACCTTTCCAACACTCGGTTCGGACACGAACCTCATTCGACATTCAACTCCCATCTTACACCCTGATAACTCTATAAAAATAGAGTTATTTTACCTATTTTAGGCAACAATTAATGCAATATCTATTAGAAAATATTTGGATTTCCTTCTAATTATTCGAATTTTCCGTATTTATGCAGAATAATGATATATGGAGAAGATAAGGAAAAGAATGGCAAAAATCAGGAATACAAATAAAAAAGCAATGGAAGATGGATATTAAATTAGGGAATCCTTGATTTTATTCCCTAATGTTATCTGCAAGCGTTGGGAGATAGATATCAAATCAAGATCCTCTGATTTACTCCCTAATTTTATGTGCAATTGCTTGGAGAAAAGATCATCTGATAGAACATTGAGAGAAAGTAGTTAGGTTTATGTTAGATCGTTTTTCATTGTTCTGAGAGTTTTTCAAGTATTTTGAAGAGAAGATAAAAGTGATGACAGAATTCTTGTTCTTTGATTCAAGATGCTGAGTTTGATTTATATTTTTATTTTTTATTCTACTATGTTCTAATTTTCTTTTGTTAGGGCTACGATGTAGTCTAACCATGATAATGTGAATTTCATGATTTTTATATTTTGCAATTGATTTCATTCATGTGAGTTATACATTATTTTGCATAATGCTTTTGAGTGACTGGCCACCACTTGAATTATCTGATGTGCATGTTTGAGACTGAGAAGTGATAATATGCAATTGTTCATTATAATATATAACCATGAATTAAACGTGGATAGAGATATATCGCGTTATTTGTGTAGCTTTCGGTGATAAGATGATCCAAAAGACTCATTATAAACCGGGAATATTCATAGTTTTTAATGCACTTATGTTTATTTTAATTCACATAGAGATATAATGGATTAATAAACTGAGTAGGTTTGCTATACCTAGAGATAGGATAGTAAATAGATTAGGAAATTCCGCTATCACATGTTTGATATTGTTCTTGTATCCACAACAATCTGAAATTCATATCTAGTGATTATGGTGAAATCGGATGCTCTAACATATTTATTTGATTGATTTACTGCATTTAGTCTACAAATTTTGTTTTTAAATTTATTCTCAATTATATTTTGATCTGTTAGATAAATTTTAGAATTAATCTATTTTAGTATTTAATTAGTTTATTAATCATTGATCTCTGTGGGACGATATTCTTTCTCATCATTATATTACTTGTTCGACACATTCACTTGTGTTTAGAATTTTACGAACACACCCCCTTCTTTATTTGCCTAGGCCTAGATCGCGCTTGTTTCTTTATTGGCTCCTTCTATGACTAATGATTCTAGTAGCCCCAGTAGTCAGACCGTCTTTGCAAGTTGAAAAGCGAGAAGCCGACAATCTTATGCAGGCATCTTTCTTGTCGTAACCACATTTCAAGATCGTCCATTTTCTGGTGTTTTGGTCCGTATCCTCCCTTTCAGTATTCGTCTCTCCTTCTTCTTCATCTTCTTTTTCACATGTTGCTTTCATCCTCTTGGCTAACTACAATGGAATTTAGACAAACGTGACGATGAAACCACATCGCTATTCTCACGTGATAAAGCGAAAACCAGATTTTAAGCTAAAATGAAAGGCGAGGGTCTATCGGTTCTTTCGTCTTAGATAGACCCTTGAGTGGCGAAACGGGCTCGCTTAGATCTTTTCTTCTTCATTTGCAAGGACTTGCTTAATTCAATCGCCTAAACTTACAATTTCCATACTATACCACTGGCATTCGACTAGGATGAGTGGCAAAGCCACTGAGGCTCGACTTGAGCCCGAGCCTCGAATCTTTGGTCAGCCTTTGGTTTCGGGTCGATTTGAGGTCAATGGCCGGGGATGGACATCGGCCGAGGGAGTCGATCTACGTTCCTCGCGGATACTTAATTCAAGTCTAGAAAAAAAGAATAGACCAAGGGGGAAGCCAGCCACACTTGCTCAAGCAAAGAATAAAGACAAAGAATGAAAAAGAAGTACAAAACTGAATAAAGCACATGCGGATTTTGGCCGGTAAATTTCCCATGCAGCCGTCACTACGGCACTTTTGCCTACCCGAAAGTCCATGTCTTTGAATTCCACATCTCTCTCTCTCTCTCTCTCTCTCTCTCGCCAACACTCTATCCTTTATATGCCAGAGCAATTGATTCCTGCCACCTTCATTTTGGGCAAAATCTTGCTCTCCACGAGCGCTTTATGATAAAAGAGAAAACATGGGAAGAGGGAGCCCGGAAGAAGATGGGTTGCCCACGAGCTCTCTGCTGCTTCTCAAGGAAGTCCCTGGCTATGGCAACCATGGCAACTTTGTGCCTGCAAACGACCCCTCGGTCATGCCTCTCGTCTTCTTCAGCACGCTCGTTGCCGTTTGTGGGTCCTTCGTCACTGGGTGCGCTGTGAATACTATTGCATCGAACTTCTCCTGAATTGGTTGCATGTAGTTCGAGCATTGGGAACCCGGCTCTGTTTTCTATCGAGCAATCTTGCTTTCCCTTTTTTTGCAATTCTGTCATAGGTTCTTGTTGGAGAAAACTCTCTTACTAATTTGAAGTTGACAAAATCTTTCCATATTCTAATCTGAAGACTTCCAGACTGAAGTGTCAAAGTCTGAAGACCGCCAGACTTTAAGTTCAAAGTTTGCTCATACTGACAGATTCCAAACTGAATGCTACTGAAGAATGAAGACTTATCCAGATGCAAGATTATCTTTATTTCTTCAAGAATTCGATTTGTATGGCTTATGAATGGCTTTCTGGTTGGATATAACACCTACCTAATTAATTATCCTTAAAGGAATCAATTCCGATAATCAAATTTTTTGGAAGGTAAGAAAACTTGAAAAGTTCTATTTATAGAAACCAAGATCTTGATTGTATGGGCGAATGGGATTGACGGACTTTCATCACAATCAATCAACCAACTCGAGATCCCCTTGATTGATTATGTCCAATGGGTAGATTGGAAGAATTCATTTGGAAAGTGCCAATGGTCGTGAAGGCATGAAGGAGTATTTAAGGCGGACTCTCTAGTTGTTCGATAGTGTGCTTGAAAAAGAAATTTCAAAGTCTGAAACTTTCAATTTCCTTGTTACTCCAAATATTGAGCTCAAAGTTGTATACAAAAGAGAGAAACTCATAGTGAGACTTTGTAGGAGATCAGTAGAGACTCTTCACTGTGAAGTCGAGATTACAGGACTGTAAAGTCTCTTTTGTTTATTAGTGCAATCCAGCCAATGGGCTGTCATCATGGGATAGTGGACATAGGCTTGATCTAAGCCGAACCACTATAAACCTTGTGTTCTTATTATCTTCCTTAAGCTCTTTACTTTGTTCGTAATTTTATCTAACTGTTTAAAGTTTGAATTTGTTTAAATTCTGTCTTATTATAAAAGCAAATTATTTCTTTTGAACCTTGCAAAATGTTTTGTTCACACCTATTCACCCCCTTTAGGTGTTGTTTCTAGCCCTTTCAATTGGTATTAGAGCTTGTGTGCTTATTTTATTGAAGTGTTTTACTTCTAAAGCTAAAGATCTATGGCTAGTATTTTGGCTCCAAGTTTGGTCGAAGGCCAAAGCAACACCAGACTTCCTCACTTTGATGGGAATGAGTACAATGTGTGGAGAAACAAGATGAAGGCATTCCTGAGATCGAAAGATCCCCTAGAATGGGATGTGGTAGAAAAAGGGATCAATCCCAAAGTTACATCAACCTTAGAAAGAGGGAAGGAAACTGTAGATGCTGGCGAATTAACACAAGCAGAAATAACCAAGAGACAAGCTCTTGATGCTAAAGCCATTTACTCTTTATACCGTGCTTTATCTCCCACTGAGTATAACCGAATTTCTTCTTGTGAAACAATGAAAGAAGTTTGGGACTTGTTGCATGTTACCTATGAAGGGACTGATCGAGTAAAGGAAACAAAAATCAATATTCTACTCGGACAGTATGAAGCTTTCAAGATGAAGTCAGGAGAATCCATCACTGATATGTTTAGTTGTTTCACTGAAATCGTGAACGAATTGGCATACCAAGAATAACCAATCTCAGGACCAATGAAGGTCAATAAACTGATGCCTGGACTTTCCAAGGACTAGAATCATGTGAAGACGTTAATCAGAGAAACCTAGAGGATCATGCCTCTTTCAGTAGACGAATTAGTAGGCACACTCCAATCATATGAAGTGGAGTAGAACAATGAGGAAGAAGATCCTAAAGGTAAGAAGTCAATTGCTTTAAAATCTAACGATGATTATGATGATACAGATTCGGAAGATGACATGGACGATGAGGAGCTAGCACTTATGATTAAGAAGTTCAGAAAGTTGAATAAGAAGGGAAGAAGATTCAACTGGAAGAAGGAGAGCACTCAAAATTTCTAGAAGAAACCAACTGAGGACTATGGAATCAACAAAGACGTAATATGTTTCGAATGTAAGAAAAAGGGGCACATCAGACCTAATTGTCCTCTGTTGAAGAAAAAGAAAGGAAGAATTGAGAAATACAAAAAGGCTCTCAAAGCAGAAACATGGAGTGATACCGAATACGAGGAAAGTGATGAAGAATATGCCAACATATGTTTGATGGCCAATTCAGAATCAGACTCAGATTTTGAAACATATTCTGATTCAGATTTAGACAAAGAAGTTGAGGTCACTATCAAAAGGAAGATCAAATGGTATTTGGATAGTGGCTATTCGGGACACATGATAGGAGATTCGAGTTGTTTTATAAAACTTGTTCGAATAAATGGTGGAAAAGTTTCCTTTGGCGGGAACAGTAAAGGAAAAATTGTTGGATGTGGAACCGTGAAGATTGAAAGCTTGACTATCAACAATGTCTCCTTGGTAGAAGGTATGAATTACAATCTACTCAGCATACATCAGCTTAGCGATACATGATTCAAGATTAATTTCCAAGAAGCCATCTATTCGGGAACAAGTAAAGACTTTTCTCAATGTTTCACTGGACGAAGGCATTGAGAATATTTACCTTATGGATATAAAACTAGAAAGTTCTTAGTGTCTTATATCAATTCAAGATGAAGCAAATCTTTGGCGTCAAAAGCTTGGCCATGTTAACATGAAGCAGATTGCCAAGATTTCATCCAAGAAGCTTGTTTGTGGTCTCCCCAATCTGACTTATCAAAAGTCTGAATTATACACTTCATGTGTTTTAGGAAAACAGGTTAGAAGTTAATTTAAATTTGTAAATCAAGTTTCTACTAATCGAGTTTTGTAGCTTTTGCATATGGACCTCTTTGGACCGACCAGAACACAAAGTATTGGTGGAAAGAAGTACTGCTTAGTAATTGTGGATGATTACTCTCGCTTTACTTGGGTTTACTTTTTAGCAAATAAGTCTAAAGCCTTTTCTCGCTTCTCAAAGTTTGCCAAGAAGATTCAGAATGAAAAGGGATATGCTATTTGAGCATACGAACAGACCATGGAGGTGAATTCGAAAATCAAGACTTTGCAAAATTCTATGATGAATCTGGTTTCCAGCATGTTTTCTCTTCTCCATATACTCTAGAACAAAATGTGGTTGTGGAAAGGAAGAATCGATCCTTATAGGAGATGGCCAGAACCCTCTTAATTGAGAGCAATATTTCCTCTCGATTTTGGGCTGAAGCAGTTTCTACAGCTTGTTACATCATCAATAGAGTGTTCTTGAGGCCTATCTTGGAGAAAACTCCATATGAAGTGTATAAAGAAAATAAGCCAAATGTTTCTTACTTCCATGTTTTTAGATGTAAATGTGTTGTTTTAAAGAATGTAAATGATCGAACTGGGAAGTTTGATGAAAAATCAGACGAAGAATCTTTCTTGGCTATTCTACTTCAAGCAAAGCATACAGGGTCTTCAACAAGAAGACTCAATCTGTGGAAGAATCTATGAACGTCAAGTTTCAGGATTATGTGCAGATTCAACCAGATCAAATTCAACTTGAAGAGTCTAAAACTGTTCTAGACTTTACAAAGTCTACTTCCCCCGAAGAGGTTCAGACTTTTGGAGATCAGCAACAAACAAATCTAATAGATTCATCTGAAAAAGAGGTATAGCAGACTCTCAGACCAACCAGCAATTGAAAGCATAAGTCAAGTCATCCCAAAGAACTCATTATTGGCGACATTAATGAAGGAATTCACACCAGATCCAAAAGGCGAGAAGAATTGAGTGCACTAGCACTTGTTTCTGAGATAAATACCAAAAGTATAGAAGAAACGCTGTCTGATGAAAGCTGGATTGAAGCTATGCAAGAATAGCTCAGATAGTTTAGCATCAACGATGTTTGGGAGCTAATTCCTAAACCTAAATGTAAGTATATTATTGGAACTAAATGGGTTTTCAGGAACAAGATGAACGAGAAAGAAAAAGTGACTAGGAACAAAGCAAGACTCGTGGCCAAAGGATATATGCAAGAAGAAGGGATAGACTATGACGAGACCTATGCACCAGTAGCGAGGTTAGAAGCAATTAGACTATTACTTGCTTTTGCTTGCTATAAAAATTTCAAGTTATTCTAGATAAATGTAAAGAGTGCATTCCTCAATGAATTTATCCAAGAAAAAGTCTAAGTGGAACAACCACTTGAATTTGAAGATTCAAGAAAGCCAGACTCAGTCTATAGAATGAAAAATGCCTTATTCAAGAAAGCACTTCGAGCCTGGTATGAAAGGTTAAATAAATTCTTAATTCAAAATGGTTTTGTTAAGGGAAAGGTAGATACTACTTTGTTCATAAAAAGAGAGGGTAAAGACTTTATGCTTATTCAAATTTATGTTGATGATATTATCTTTGGATCCCCTAATGAAAATCTATGTAAGAAATTCTCTAGATGTATGTAGGATAAATTCGAGATGAGTATGATGGGTGAGTTAACATTCTTTCTGGGATTGCAAGTTAGACAATTAGAGAAAAGTATCTTTATTCACCAAGAGAAGTATGCAAAAGATCTCATCAAGAAATTCAGATTGGAGAATTACAAAAAGACAAAGACACCAATGTCAAGTTCTTGCATAGAACTTTAAATCAGGTGAAAATTTTGGGCCACTGTATAATGTTAGTGGTGTCAATTCAATGCATTGCCTATCAAACTTTGCTGAATCTGGTTGCAGTTTTTGTTATGCTGTGGCTTTTCGTTGATTTACTTTCTCGGAACTATCATTTCCTGGCGTATCCTGCTTTGATAGGTACTGTCTCAGTTCTCTTTTGCTTTGTTTTGTGAGATTTATCTCAGATAACATGATAAGGTCACTGTCCGTGATTTTATCTCCAGGTTGTATCCCCTGCGTACTTCAAATTTTCAGTTTATTCTTTATCTCGGAGTCTCCTAGGTGGCTGGTAAGTTGTTTATGGAGTGCCAGGTACTCTTGAGGAGCCACGTAATATTGTAATTTATGTCGTTCTTATTTGAAACTTCGATTATGAATGTGGCCATCACTTTGCTCTATGTGGCTTCATTCGATGGTGATGATTTCATTGGTGTTATGTCCAAATTTGTCATTCAATGGTGACAATTTCATGGTTGAGTAACCATGATAAAATGGAACTTGGATAATTAGATGATTGCGCAATCTAAATAGCACAAGTAGGATGCTACATGCCATGTGGAGTATTTTGTGGCCCACCTTGATGTATCGCAAGGCATAGAAATCATTTTGAATTGTTCTCATGTGCTAACACATTACTCTGTTAAAATTTTGGACCGAAATTGGGAAGAGTGGTAATGAAGTCAATATTTCGCCAAGGAATAATTTTATTCACGACTCAAATTGAAGTTTGGGGGTGTAGTGAGAATGACCAGAGGCATAAGTATCACAGTTTCCGTGTCAAGAAAATTTGCATGATCATTTTTTGTAAGAGTTCACTAATTATCTAAAAATCTGAAATCATAAAAAGAAACGAAGTTAATGTTGCAGGAATATTAGAGTGATGATTCTGCCTTTTCCATCGTAAGGAAGATGATTAGCGTAGTTTTTGACTGACAAATAAAAGTTGGTCAAGAAAAGGAGTTTGAAGCCACATTGCAGAGACTCCGCGGAAAAAGTGTTGATATTTCTCGGGAAGCAACAGATATCAGAGTAATGTCTCCATTTCACATATCAATAGGAGAAAGTTTTCCCTTTTCCTTTTACTTTTTAATGTTTCAATTGATATTGTCTTACAGGACTATACAGAAACCTGTGACTGGGAATCCCAGTCTAGAATTCTTGATTTGTTCCAGCGACGATACGCTCATTCCCTCATGGTAAGCCTTCCCTCCAAACTGTTCAAATTACTTGCCATTTTTTGTTATGTTCTTTTTTTCTTCCTATTTCATAATGTTTTCAAAGCTTAGATACGAGTCGGATTGATGGTGCTTCAACAATTCGGAGGGGCAAATGCATTTGCTTACTATGCCAGCTCTATATTTGAATCAGCTGGTAAAAATCACGCTATAAATTTGTTAGTTAGTCATAAAAAGTGAAGACTTGGTAATCTCAACTTATTATCCTGACGGACTTTTCAAGCAGCTTTGGTACCCGAAGCATGGCTATCATCCAGGTAACAACCACTGAGAATTTGGCTGGACCATGAGTTTTATTTTTCACATTTTCAAGATTCCTCACCTGTTTTGCAGATTCCGGCAACCGCTCTCAGTGTAATCTTGATAGAAAAAGCTGGAAGAAGACCTCTTTTAATGGTGACAAAACCAATACTATCGATGTAATCTCGTAAATTAAGTTGCTTATAAGCATTACCAAGTTTGATCTTCATTTTCAGTTTTCTTCAGTTGGAATGAGCTTGAGTTGCTTTGTTCTAGCATTATCATTCTTCATACATGTATTCAGACACTAACCAAGCCTACTCATTCTTCTTAATCTCATAAAGTGGCCTGATTCCTTTTCTTTTTCGTTAAATATCTTCATGTGAAATCAGGACCTGCAGTACTGGACAGAAGTCACTCCTATTTTGGTGTATGTATGCATTATGGTAAGTATGCGTAACATATATTTTTCTACTCTCTTGTTTTTCAACTCTTATACAGCTATCTCTTATGGTTGAGGGCATATTGAGTTGCTGCTCAGTCATACTTATCCAGACAATAATATATCGGAGGAGAGCACACTTTGACAAAGAAACCTTCATTATAAAATTGCTGCTTCTAAGTCTTCAACTGTCTTTCCAGGACTAGTTGTATTGAAGTTGCTGATAGATGATTATTGCTATCAGGTTTATACCGTAGCTTACTCACTAGGCATGGCGGGGTTACCATGGGTCATAATGTTGAGGTAAATGGATACTTTATGTCTAACATTGCACTCTATAGTCTCTACTTCAAGACCATATATACGTTTAGAAACCTATTTTTACTGATGGACATGTTCTCAATAGGTATTCCCAGTAAATGTTAAAGGGTCGGCTGGAAGCCTGGTGTCCTTCTCCAATTGGTCCTGTTCTTGGATTGTCAGCTACAATTTTAACTTCATGTTCGAATGGAGTGCACCTGGTAATTAATCCTCCTCTGTTTTTTCCATTCTTGCTCTATAGTGTTCACTGGCTACGCTTCTTTGGAGCCTACATACATGAACTGCATGAGTTTTTATGTCGGCATACGTACTAACAAACCTATGTTTTGACTACGTTGCTTTTAGGAACCTTTCTGAGCTTTGCGTGCATTTGCAGATTAACTATCTTGTTCACTGCAAAGCTAGTGCCAGAGACCAAGGGGCGAGCATTGGAAGAATTGCAAGCATCACTGGCTCATTTTCTGCAATGATTTGTATACTGTTGTTGCCAAGCACAAAAGGCATTGAGTCAGGCTGCCGAAAGCCATTTTGTAGGGTTGACCTTTTGTGCCTGATTGCGGCAAACATTTGCAATATCAGAAGGGGGGAAAAGAAACGAGAGATTTCCCTGCAATTTTTTCAACGCTTTACACTGGTTGACTTCACCCTGCTCAGGCCAACTTTGTGGGATACCGGCACATTGCCGTACCAATGATGATTGATGTGCAAAAAATTGAGGCTTTAAAACTTGATTACTTGTTACCGATTAAGCATGTTATATACAAGTTATACTTTCTTTTCATCAATACCAAATTATAACACGTGAGGTGAGAAATAAAAGTTCTAGTGTAGTACAATCTAGCTTTAATTGGCAATCAAGTTCGAGTTTTGATGTTAGCATCGAACGATCAACTCCCTCTGGTAGCGCCAACTTGGGTCTACTCGATTTATGTAACGGTAGGACCATGTTAAACGTGACATCTAGAAAGAAATCCTTTTTCTTGGTACTTCGATTTGCATAGGCTATTGTGGTAGGGACGCGTCCATGCCATGTGATGTGAAGGCAATTGCCTTTGCTCATTGTTTGATGGCCTACTGCTTGACCTTAAGGTTTTGATTGTTTCGGAAAAAATAAATTATTTTAAAAATATTTTTTGAAAATGATCATTTGTATTATTTAAAATAATTAGTCAATGAAAAATATTTTTATCACTGATAATGATTTATGTCTAAACATTTTCGTGGATAATGAAAATATTTATCGTTCATTCATTTTTGTAAGCGATATAAATTATTATTTTATTTTTCAAAATTCAATCATTTTTCAAGAAAGAAACTGAGCCTAAGGGTTTGTCTGTTTCATAGAAAATAGGCAATTTCCGGAAAATATTTTCCCAGAAGTCATTTTTCGGCTAAAACCTGAAAATGTTTCGGAAAATATTTTCTGGTGTTCGGTTTTGGAAAATATTTTCTAAGATTTCACTGCTTAGGCATGCATCACTTATCGACCTATAAATCCATCAAATAGAACTTGCCTTTAAATTCGGGCAAACTTGCTTCATATCTTTGTTCCCTCATTGTCACCAAACGCTCATCTACTCTAAAAAATGTTCGTATGGATTTTAAAAAGAAGCAAAAGAGAAAAGAAGCAAAGCAACACCTCTAATGAGAATCTTCCAGTTGAGTGGCCTGTTCTCCCCTTGCGTCTTTTTTTTTTTTTTGGTAACCCAGGGAACCCCGTAAGCCGACAGCCTTCCCCTTGCATCTTTTGTGTTCTAATAAACAAAAAAAAAAAAGAAGCAAAGTATGTAAAGCCCTTTGCTTGAGTAATGTACAACTGCAGGGTAGAGTAAATAAA
Source organism: Eucalyptus tenuipes (assembly GCA_014182365.1). Lineage (NCBI taxonomy): Eukaryota > Viridiplantae > Streptophyta > Magnoliopsida > Myrtales > Myrtaceae > Eucalyptus > Eucalyptus tenuipes. Next base: position 19,176,956 of record CM024538.1, on the reverse strand, counting down.
GAAAAATGATAAGCAAGAGTGTAGAGTGTGAGCTTGAGATCAACGAGCTTGAGGTTCGCCTAGCAACGGGCGATGATTAGCCAAGAAAAAAGAAGATGGGAAACAAAAAAAAGAAAAAAAAAAAAAAAAAGAAAAGAAATAGAAAAAGAAATAGAAAAGAAAATTGAAATTAAAAACAATTTGAATTAAAAAAGAAAAAGAAAATTAAAAAATAATTCGAATAAAGAAAGAAGAGAAGAAGAAGAAGGGGAAGGAGGAAGTGAGAATTTGTAGAGGTGTAAGAAAGAGAGATCAAGTGAGGAAAATGTTTTCCACTTTTGAAAAGTGGAAAATATTTTTCCCTAATTTAGAAGACCTTTTTTTCTTCATGGAAAATATTTTCCCCAATGAATTCATTTTCTGTGAAACGAACACCGGAAAATCCAGAAAACATTTTCGCGGAAATTATTTTGCGCGAAACAAACGGAGCCTAAGTTTTGCAATATTTTTCAAATTTGCCCCGAGTTTCAAAAAAGAAGGCCACAAGAGAAGCTTTTTGTTCCCACATTTCCTTAAGTTTTGCTCCATTAATTGCGAACCGTTTATAGACAGTTATGCATTTATCAAGAAATAATTAGATCACAAACAAATTCTGTTATCATACATACATAACCCATTACTATATACCACAAATTTGACAATATTAACTTAAGCTTTGATTGTTTGATGAAAAATTAATGATTTAAAAGATGATTTTTTAAGAACAATTGTTTACATTACTTGAAATAGTTAATTAATGGAAAATATCTTCATTATCGACAACAATTTATATTTAAATATTTTTGTGCACAATAGAATTTTTTTGTTCATTTATTTTTGTAAGCAATTTGAATGATCATTTTTAAGAAAATATTTTTGAAATTATTAATTATTTATAAAACAAACGGAGGTTTAGATTATTAACATCTATGAAAAGTATCATTAACCGTTAAGTTTGGCCCACTAAAAAAGATTTCTACATCCACTGATCTTGGATTTGGTAGGTTTTCGAGGAAAAATTCCAAATAAGAAGTTGAAGTGCCGTCATTTTCTTAGATAAGGGTATAAAGAAGATCATGTTTCAAATAAGGGTTTGAAGTAATTATGATTGTTTCAAATAAGGGATTAGCCTCGTCGGCCGAGCAAAAATTATAGCCGATTAGGGATATTTTCATCAAAACACAATTTTAATTAAACTAGATTAAAAATTAAAAAAATTAAAAAAAGAAGAAAATATGGGGCTATTGGTGCCTAGGGGAGGGCTAGGCCCTCGAAACAAGAGAGGGTAGCAACCCTCTCCCAAATCTGGGCGACGGTTGCCCGCCATCGCACTGGTTTGGGTGAAGGTTGTTGGCATTCACACAAACTTGGTGGCCCTCGCCTAGGGCCCCCGATCTATTGGCCTTTGCCTTTGGTCGATGAGGGTCTGCTAGCCCTTGCCTTTGGTTGGCGACCTTGCTGGCCATCGCCATCGCCTTGCCAACGATGGGCGAGGGCCATAGGTAGGAGGGACTTAGGCGAGGATCGCCAAGCCTGAAAGAAAAAAAGAAAAAAAATTAAAAATCTAAAAGATGAAATTACCCTTTATTAGCCGGTGAGTTGAAGCATTTTTTGAAACTGATATAACTACTTCATACCCTTATTTAAACTAAGATCTACTTTAAGTCCTTATTTGATAAAATTGGGACATTTCAGACCTTTATTTGAAATAATGTCTACTTTATGCTATTATTTGAAATTTTTTGGAATTTTCTTGGTTTTCTATTGTCAATTCCACGTGCTCTCAACATAGTTTGCAAATCAGGGGAGGTTTTACAGTATTCTTAGCGACCTTGCCTTTTAAATTTTTGGTATCAAATTTTCAAAAATTATCCCTCCACGTCATCTCTCATCTCCTTTATATGCGTCGGGTCTTAATGGGTGGTGGAGATGGTACAATTTGTCCAGTAGTAACATACTCGAATGGTGCAAAATTAGTAGGATTTGCTTGCATCTAAATAGAATGGCTCGATGCTCCTGGCCCATCAATGACTTCATGGGAGGTGTTGATGATCATTGGCTTGATCGCATTTATTTCATCTGGTAATTAGTGGTTTCATTATGATGTTAGTAAAAAATCCTCCTTGTTAGATATATTTAGATTATTTATGATATTTTGAGAATTTATAATATTCTGGATGTCTTTGTGATTGATTGTAATTGATCTTGCAATATTTTGTTACTACATATAGTTATCCTATAAAGTCTAAAGTAGGCTTATGTACTCCTCATTATTATACTTTTTGAAATACACAATAAGTTCTCCATATTCCTCACTTCCGCATCATTTTTAACTCTCCTCATGCTAGCCAACATCATAGGATTAGGCTCTAACTGCCTCTTATGCTCATTAGTGAGCTATCTTGGGATATCAATATTTCCGCTTCTTGTTGTTCTGCCATCAGCTGTGTAGATGATAACTCGGGAAGTCCTATTCTGTCATTGCCAAGCGGTGGTGACGGGTTGTTACCATTAACATTGTCAGGATTGAGTTGATTCCTTGTTCTCACCATCGTATTTATGCAAATTGGCCATAAACATTCCACCTGGCATGCCAAAAAGACGCTTTGCCGGAAGTTCTCTTGCAACAAATTATCTTTTGCGGAAACCCATTCTTGGGTTTTTAATTAAGGAAGATAGGTTTTTGTGGCAAATTTGAATAGGAAATATCACAAATAAGCACAAATTGTGCTAGAATTTAATTGACGACAAGGCTTAGGAAGTACAACCACAACAATGGAACCAAATGTAAATAAATATGTTGAAATTTAATTGAACAAAGCTTGAGAATGCAAAGACACTACGTCAAAATTTAATCGACGATGCAACACTAAGAATAGAGATACAATTGGAATTTAATCGACAATGCGGATATAGAAACTATAGTTAAAAACCCACTCGTAACTAAATCGATGACGCGAGTCGGGAAACTAAAAGTGGAAAGTAAAGATAATCAAAGAAAAGTATTTTTTTATTTGCATGGGTGTTCTTTAATAGGCCATCAATGGTATTTATAATGGTCATGCTATAACTGTCTCTAAGCAGTTCTCTTATGATTATCCATGTTTCTTTATTTCGGAAAGTTTTGTGCCCTTATCCTCATGATGCCACAATCTTGCCTTTAGTTGGTTATTCCTTTAAAAACATGTGCTAGTTGTTCCATGCTCTCAATTGCTTTGTTCTCCACTGACTTCAAACTTGGAATCGCATGTTGACGCCCCTTACACGTTCTACTTTCTTTTGATACCTTAGTAGCTTACCTTAGATGTGACATCCAAAATTTTCAACTCTGTTTTCTATTGAATGAATCAGGCATTTCATTGACGGGCCTATAGGGTTATTCTCAGAGTCGATCACTCTCGAGATAACTAGACTATCTAGGGAAACCATTAAGAATTTTAAGGCAAATAGACTTGAGAATTCGACCGGGAATCGACTTCTCTACCATGTCCATCTTTAGAGACCATTATGGCACAGTTAAAAATCGATTTGAAATCAGAGATAGACTGGATAGATAGAGATGTGTGGCTAATCGTGGGTGACACCACCAAATTGGAAAATTCTCGTCGACCGGCACTAGACTGATTTTCTTATTGTTTTGGTACCCTGTGTTCGTATTTGGATCCTCGGGATTTTCACGACAATCGAGATCGCCAATGAGTCGAGTGGGTTCATAGTGGCTCGAAGAAAATCGACCACGGGTCATTTGCACTTAAAAATATCTGAAAGTTGCTCGATATTCTAGGTCACGCTAAAAACGTGCCAAGTTGAAATTAACCGCCAATTTAAGTCCGATTTCAGAAATTGAAGATTTTGTAATGTGACAATAAATTCTAGGAACCACGACTCAGTCTCAAAAGATTTTTCTGACAACCAAGACTTTTTGGGAAAAAGTCGTCGTCATGTCGTTTTTGTGCAGAAAAAGCCGAAGGTTGTTTTTGATGGCAAAATTGAAAGCATGATGGATATGTGGGTAAGGAAAAATGTCGAGATGGTCGATGGATGACCAATTGAATTTATTGAGGCCAATTGAGACTCAATCAAGTGAGAGTGATGATCCAATTGGAGGAAATGGCTTGCAAATTCGTAATTCCCCTCCCCCTAGCCCAAAATTGACCAATTGAGAAATTGTGAGGGGTGTTGGTGTGGCCTAATGAAGGCCAAGGGATAATACTTGATTGAGGATTGATTATAGGATATATTTGTTGTGGAAAATTGGTCAAGTGGAGCCCTCCATCACTCAGCTTCTCTGCCATTTCTCTTTCATTCTCCACGGCTTCATCATTTTCGTTCTCTCTCCGCCCACGAAGACCAAAGCCACCACCCACCGAAACCCCTGCAGGCTGCCACTCGTCCGTTTCTCCTTATCTCCGGTCAACGTTCAGTGAAGAGGAAGACCGCGTGCTAGCTGCCGCAGCTCGGACGAAGCTGCTTCTTCATCAATGTTAGCGAAGACCAACTCCCCTGCTCGGACGAAGCCGCTTCTTTGATCGACCAACCTCTGTCTTCCACGCCCACATCCGCTTGTCCATCTCTTCACCCAATTTCTCTGTTGTCCTTTCATTCCTCGAAGACGCCAGCCTTCCATCCGCACGAAGCCCGCAGCCCATCCAATCACGTGTCTTCAGTCCACGCTTGAGCAGCCCAGCGTCCCTTGCTGATTCCCTTGTTCGGCCCAGCAGTTGGGCCATTTGAAGCCCACATAAATTGCAGCTCAGTCCAGATGAAGTCTGCAAGCCTAGCGAGCCTAACCTGTGTGCAGCCCAGTTTTTGAGGCCCAATTTCCAGTAAATAAATTGAAGTTTAGCCCACAACTTGAAGCCCTTCTTCAGCAGGCCCAACCCAACTTGGGTCCAGCCCAAAATCAAGAACAAATCTCAGTTGGGCTGAGATTTGTTGGGCCACGTTTAAGGCCCGGTCCAAGCCGCCGGTGTTGTCGCGAACCCGAGTTCGGCCATCGTCGCATCGCCGTTGCGGTGTCCCGGTCTTCGCGTTTATCAAGTGAGTTTTGCTCACTAATGCTTTCTTAGTTTGCTAATTATGCCTAAGGGTTGATTAGATTTAATTAAGTGCAATTAGGTGGTTAGATTAGTTTAGATTAATTAAATTAATGACTTAATGATGCATGTTAGATGGTTAGACTTAGTCATTAGCAAGTAGAAAGGTTCGGTTATTTATTGAACGAGTCTCGGTAATTTTCCGGGCTCGTCTCGGCTTCCAATTAAGCATTACGGGCCTAAATTGGATTTATTGCTAATTAATAATTAATTTTCGAAATTAATTAATTAATTAATTTTTGGGAAATTCAACCGGGATGGCCGGTGACCGGAATTTTGTGTTGATTGTCGTGGTGTAGTCCGTTTATTTATTTGAGCTTAACGTAGTGCTGAATTGAATTGTTTGTGATATTTCAAGAATTTATTCTAAATTGAATGGAAATTTAGTGATTGATTGGTAGATGACCGAGTATAATTATTTAGCACCAGTAATACTTGATGGGCTAAAATAGAGAGAACGGCAAGGGTGAAATGAGATTACTCTTGGCCGAGACCAATCAGGTACGATAGTATAGGCCAACGTGGTTCGATGATTGGGACATCACTGGTGAAAATGACACCTTAAAGAACGCACGTTACGGTCTAGTACATACATCAGTATAGACATACGTGATTTGGTGATTAAGGATATCACTGGTGAAAACGGCGTCTTAAAGAACGCACGAGTGCTGTCTGTTTTGTACATTGCCTTGGTTTGTGGACATACGTGGTTCGGTGATTAAGGATATCACTAGCGAAAATGGCGCCTTAAAGAACGCACGAGTGTTGTCCCTTGCATACATCACCTTGGCGAAAACGACGCTTGTGAACATAAATGTGGCTCTGTGACTAAGTGTATTATTGGAGGTTATATAGTGAGGAATGGAATGACCTAGAGGTGGTCCGACTGACATGTAATTGACTAAGTCAATTGATCAATACTTGACCCGATGTCGTGATTTGATTGAATGATTAATGTGATATATGAGGCATTTATGTATAACTTTGAATTGCAGGTTGGGATTGAGGCCAAGGTAAGTCCTCTGACTTGTGTTGTGCTTAGGCAACCGTATGGCGTATTAGTTTACTAATCGGGTCTTAGGGGGTAGAACTTGTTGAGACATAGTCTCATCCCAGTTGTGGGATAATATTTCAAGCCCCTAGATGGCAGCACCTCCACCTCCTCGTCCTGCTATGCATTTCGGCATTCCCCAGGAGATGACTGAGTTAGAGATCCACTTCCACATACACCCTCATCCGGAAGGTTTAGAGTATATTTTAGTTAAGTCGATTGTCTGGGTTGATGTGGGACAGACTGACTTGAGACCCCATCATTATCAATCGTGGTTCCGCGAATATTTTAATGGGTCAAGACAGGGCCCCATTCCAGAAAGTGACATGCCTGTGTACGTTCTGGAAGAGGCATTTAGGGAGGGTACAACAGACCATCAGGATGGGTCAGTTGTGGATGTTCAGGATCCGACACGTGAGGCTAAAGCTCACACTCCTGTGTACTCGATTGATGAAGATGACGGTGAGATCATGGAGCAGGAGGAGGAGTGGCAGGGGGATGAACCCATGGAGGAGGCACCTGAGGATGAGCCGGCATCTGAAGTCGAGGATGAGCCTGAAGAAGAAGATGAAGAGCTTGAAGAAAACGAGCCTAGTGAAGAAAAGTCTGAGGAGGATCAGGATGATCCCGAGTATGACCCAGATGATGATTGAGATCCCATCCCTTTTGTGAACCCTATCTTTGTGTAGATAAGTGTGAGACCAGAAAGTTGTGGATAGTATTGTAAGATACTATAAATTGTGCTAAGAATAAAAATGTGGTTGTGAATTTCAATATGAAAAATATGGCATGCTTTTTTTATCCCATTGTTTTATTATCTGGGGATTTATAACTGCTTCTGCATGTGCAATATAAAATGAAAGGGTTGACGATACATAGTTCTGGGATATCCCATTTTAAAATCGACCAAGTAGAAGAATGGGTGCGTCCTCGAGGATCGGGGCGTGACATCAGAGGTACGGACACCTGGAGTGCTAAAACTTGGCATGGAGGGACACTTAAGTGCCAAAAGTTTGGAAATGGACACTTAAGTGCCAAAATTGGAGCAAAATGGATCCCTTAAATGCTAATCCGGCCAAAATGCAGACGTGGCATTTTCCAGCGACATGCTTAACTGACGTGGTAATTTTTTTTTTTTTTAAAGCACACGTGGTGGAGGAAAACGACGCTGCCCCATCCACTCTGCCTTGGCCAAGCTAAACGACGTCATTTTTCCTTAGTGCTAAATGATGTCGTTTAGCTTATTTAGGGTTTAACCAGTCGTTGCTCGCGTTCACACCAGATTTGACATCCTCTCCATCGCCATTCACAGCTCGCCGTTCACAGGTCGCTGTTTGCAGGTCATGCTCATCATCGTCGCTCGCTTAGGTTTGTTCTCTTCTTCCTCTCCCCTATGGTGAAATTAGGGCTCCGACCAATTTATTAGGGCTCCAACTTGAATTTGGGGGTCGGCTGGGAAATCTTAGGCTTGGATGGTATTGATGTGAGATTTAGGGCTCAGATGTGGTGTTAGAACCCTATTGGGGGTTCGTATTGACAGTTTAGGATCGGCCTAGAAATGTAGGGCTCGACGTAGGGCTCGACGGGGGGAAAATTAAGGCTCAGATGTGTTCCTGAAAATGACGCTCCTCTTCAAACAAGAGGGGCACTTAGGAAGAGGTTAAGACAATATGGTTATGGCCTTTATACATATGAGCATATTAGAACAGTCATACTGAATGTAAGTTTTATTGGCTGCAGTTAATTTAATTTATGCTGCAGACTTTTCCTGACAATTTATTGTCTTTTTGTAGCCTGAGAGAAGTTTAGAGGTTCTTATTCTCAGGCCCAGCTCAAGAATCAACGGTTGCACCAACAAAAAAGAAAACATTAGATGCGCCAACAAGAAAGAAGAGCAAGAACCCAGTTGTAGGTCCATCTGATTTAATTCAGCCTAGGGCAGTTGCAGGTCCTTTTGAATCAATTCAGCTTGGGACGTTTGCACTCCATTTGAGTCAGTGGATACTTAGAAGGTTGAAGAAGAAGTTGCACGTCCAATTAGAAAGAGTGCAAGAATTATGAATCAAGTGAAAGGCCCATCAAAAGGAGCACGGACAAGGGGTGTTGTGCATATTGATTGATGAGATGGGACGTGATAGGATTTGTAGAGCTTAGGAGTCAGTTTTGTAAACGTTTATAATAACTTGCTATGGATGGTTATCTTTTTTTTTTTTTAGTTTGTCATTGATTTTGTGAGACTTAATTTCAATATCAATAGAATGATCTTGCTGCTTGTCAAATTCTTTTGCTTTTTGTAAGATATGGATTCTGCTTTTACTTGCTGCTGTTGGTGTTGGGTATGTGGTGGTAGCTGGAGTGCTGGTGTGGCTGGTGGTGGTGGATGGTGATGCTTGGTGGTAGTGAGTTTCTTGTTGGGGTTCAATTGAGGGCTTGTGCTACATCTGGTTCTAATGTGTAGTGTGCACATTTTGCACCAAGTGGTACCAACACCTTCTGCAGCAGACCCACCACTAGCACAGTGGTTGTTGGGTGGTGGCCGGGTGCTAATGTGGTGGCTAGGGTACTGGTGTGGCTGGTGGTGGTGGCTGGTGATGCCCGGTGATTATGGGTTTGTGGTAGGGGTTATGGGCTTATGCTGCACTTGGTGCAAGTGTGCAGTTTGCACATCTTACACCATGTGAATTGGTACAAGCTAGTGCAAGGCTCAGCTTGCGCTAGTACCTTGTGCAACAACACCACCAGCACGGTGGTGGCTGGAGAGCATAGTGTGGCTAGTGGTGATGGCTGGTGGCGCAGCCGGTGGTGGTAGCTGGCGCAATTTTTCGAGAAAACCTACAAAAAAATTGACACTTAACTTATCACATTCTAAAAAACTTGGCACTTAAGTGTTTACTTTTAACTACGAGTGACACTTAAGTGATCACTTTAATAATAACTTGACATTTAAGGATCATTTTTTCATTGCGACTAGCACTTAAGTGATTACTAAATACAACTTATGGCACTCGGGTAATCACTTGTGTTTGTCTTGTGTATATGCTGGTTTGCAGCAAAATAGAGAAGGTGATGGTAATTTAACTTATGGCAACTCCATTCAATTCCAATATTTGCTGCTGGTTTATGTTTATATTTGGTTCAAGTAAAAAAGCCACCACAACACATTGACCCAATACACATCCATCATTATTGGTTTATATTCAAGAACAAGAAAAAACATAGTACAAGCAGCATCTAATTCACTCATTCCATTTCCTTAACCTCCCCACAAACACAAGAAGTAACCCACAATACATATGACACAACAAACAACAACAAAGCCACAATGATCTTGTGGAACAACACAAACTTCTTCTCATCTTTCAAAAAGAAAAAAAGCCTACATTTAATCCAAAACAATTACATTTGTCCACTCATTTTTAACTATGGCAGTTGGAGAAACTTTTTCTCATTTTTAAGTGCTTTACATTTCATCATAAAGTATAATAGACAACAAAACAATTTCATAATAAACGCTTGGTAACACATCCGTTCAATTTTCATCATCGAAACTTCATTCTTGAAAAGTTTAGCTAAAGACGCTTGAGCTTGCATTGAGTCAACATCGTCCAAATCGTCCACAAACATAGATAGAGATCGATGTCTTTTATGAAGTAGATCCAATATCACCTATGTGGCTTGGTTAAAGAATTTCGCATCGACCCATTTGAAGTATTTGCACTTCGACCCTTCTTTATATTGGGCGCATCCATAAAATCTTCTCCCAGGATTAATTCGAGTCCACGATGTTCTTCTTGGACTTGGTAACCCACAAAAACAGAAATTTTGGCCTTCTCCTTCACTTCGGTGAGCGGAATTTGAGGCGCTACTACGAGTTCTACTCTCCATTTCCAATATTTGACGATGAAATTATGGGCAAATCAAAATTAGGGTTTAAGACTTGGATTCGAGCACTTCAATAGGGATTTTGGCTGATTTACGGTTTTAGATTTGGGGCAATTTGGGAGACGACGTCGTTTTTGCAGATTCGGGACTTTTATTTTGGCCAACTATGGAAACAGCGTTGTTTTGGGTGAGTTAGAGCCGAGTCAGCTCTCCGGCGAGCCACTTAGGCAAGCAAAAATAATAAAATAGTACCACGTAGGATTTTCGGCAAGGTTCGTTGGAGGTGGCACTTAAGTGTCCCACTTTTCAAAGAAAGTGGCACTTAAGTGTTCATTTCTTAACTTTTAGCACTTAAGTGTCCCCTCATGCCAAGTTTTGGCACTTGGGCTGTACTTCTGCCCCTCAATATTACTAATCGATATCCTTGTAGATCATCATTAACCATATGTTATTGTATATTGACAACTAATCGGTAACAATCACCGATATGTGTCAATATCGATGTCGATCCTTGTGATCGTTGATGATGGGTCACACACTTGATAATATTGGACGCTTTAGTCATGTATCTGCCCATATCGACCACATGGTCACCATTTTGGTGCAAACAATAGTAAATTCTTTCCGAGAAGCATCTGTATATCCTGTTCTTAATCACTTGGCTGATTCCCAAGGCATTAGGTTGACCTGGATTATTTAGGAATATAATTTGTTCCGACAACTACTTTGTAACATTTTCCCACTCCCAACTCGGGACAAGGGAGGAGATGATGCGTTGGAGGATACACTTGTTGCAGGTTTTCACATAATTATATCAACACGAACCACGATAAAGCACGTTGCTACTTCAGGGTCAGTCAACTGCACGGCATTAAACTCACATATGCTAAAAAAAAAGAGGTCAAATGATCTTCATTAACTACTTCAATCTCATTTGTGAGAAAGAGGTCACCTACCAATCAAGCTAATAAGAGTAGGTGCACAGATACAAGGAAATGGAGAGTAAAGGTGATAGACACAACAAAATATAAAATAGTAAAGGTTAGAAAGAGAAATCAACAGACAAGACTTATCCCAGTTTATTTTAAAATTAGGGCTACATTTAATATTGTATTTTACTATAATTAACACATTCCACCTCTTTATTATAACTCTCAATTCTTAAAAAAATGATAACATATATTCAAAATATAGGCACAAATTATAAAAACTCTCTGGCTTCATGGGGCGCTGCCTCCTATGACCCCCACCTAGGGTGCACCGGACCCTTGTTTGGTACTGTCCTATTGATAGAGAGAATAAATCACACTCTCAATAAAATCTATATATTTGCGTATTATATCATTGTTTCCAATGAGGATGACCAGCGAAGCCGCCGAGACTTGCCTCGAACCTGAGCCTTGAATCTCCTGCTCGGCCTCGGATTTGGGTTGATCTGAGGTCGACGGCTCAGATGGAGATCTGTGGAGTGGAGTTTAATCTACGTTCGTTATTCCCAGACGACCGGATACTTAATTCAAGTCTAGAAGTAAGAAGAGACAGCGAAGCGACCCACGTGCTTAAGCAAAGAATTAAGGACAAAAATAATGCAAAGTTGGATGATCCGATGCGGCTATTGGCCGATACATTTCCCATGCAGCCGTCCGAAAGTCCATTGGCAATTCTCGTTCATCCTTGGCAAATCTCGTTCTCCCCGAGAGCTTTGTAGTAAAAAGGACACATGGGTAGGGAGAGCACAGAAGAAGATGGGTGGCCCACAAGCTCTCTGCTTCTCAATGACGTCCATGGCGATGGCAACCGTGGCAACTCCACGTCTTCAAGTGATCCCTCGGTCACTCCTATCGTCGTTTTCAGCACGCTGGTTGCCCTTTGCGGATCTTTTGTCCTTGGATGTGCTGTGAGTAATATTCCATCGAACTTTCCGTGAATTGGTTGCACGTAGTTCGATCACTAAGAACCCGGCTCTGTTCTCTGTGGAGCAGTCTTGCTTTCCTTTACCACCCCACCTTCCCCCCTTTAATTTTTTTTTTTTTCCTTTTTTGCGTTTCTGTCACAGGTTATTTCAAATTCGAGTGAATGTTTTGTTAGAGAAAGAAAGAGGAAGAGACAAATTGCTCGATTAATGTCTGTCTTTTTTTCTTGTGTGATTGGTCAAACTTTAATTTTCACTCAAGATGGTGGTTCTTGTTTTGGCATTCGTATGATGCCGCAACAGGCAAGCAAGCAAGCAAGATCTATAACTGCAACTCTTGTTAAATGTCAGATTGCTTTCTTTTTTTTTTTTGAGGGGTGGAAATTAGTTTATAATGTTGCAGAAGCTCCTGCTGGCATGTTGTGGGACCACATGGCTTAATTGAGCCAAGATACAAGGTTGACCACCCCACCTTCCCCCGGCTCTGTTCTCTGTGGAGCAGTCTTGCTTTCCTTCACCACCCCACCTCCCCCCCCTTTTAATTTTTTTTTTCCTTTTTTGCGTTTCTGTCACAGGTTATTTCAAATTCGAGTGAATGTTTTGTTAGAGAAAGAAAGAGGAAGAGACATATTGCTCGATTAATGTCTGTCTTTTTTCTTGTGTGATTGGTCAAACTTTCAGACATATTGCTCGATTAATGTCTGTCTTTTTTCTTGTGTGATTGGTCAAACTTTCATTTTCATTCAAGATGGTGGTTCTTGTTATGGCATTCGTATGATGCCGCAACAGGCAAGCAAGCAAGCAAGATCTATAACTGCAACTCTTGTTAAATGTCAGATTGCTTTTTTTTTTTTTTTTTTTTTTTTTTTTTTTTTTTTGAGGGGTGGAAATTAGTTTATAATGTTGCAGAAGCTCCTGCTGGCATGTTGTGGGACCACATGGCTTAATTGAGCCAAGATACAAGGTTGACCTGGATTGTTTAAGAACAAAAATGTCATAACTGAAGTTGCTCCTATATGATCAATTACTTTTGTTATGGAAACTCAATTTGGCAAAGAAGCATGAAATCACTACTTGGATTGCATTTTTGAGAAAAGATACTTCTGAAAACCAATTTTTGGGTAATGTAATCTTTTATGTTTTTTTTGTTTTCCCTTTATAATTTGATCTCCCAGGCGATTGCTCTGTTCAGTCTGTAGTTTCTCATGGGATTACTCTCCACCAAGTAGAGGTTACCATAACTAGCGACTTATTTCTATAATGCAGTCTGGTTATTCATCACCCACTGAGTCGGGCATAATGGAGGACTTGGGGCTCTCTACGGCAGCGGTGAGTCCTATCAAGCATACACGCCACCTGGCTACCATTTTATAAGCTCTCAGCCCTGTATAGTTCTGTTATTCAAAGGAAAATACTGGGAATTGTGCGTCTTACAATAAAATTATCTGTGAGGAACCGAGATATTAGATGTCCTCCTTGCATTGCTAGGAAGTATGATGAAACATGACCAGTCAATTCCTTGTTCAGTAGATTTTGTGCAGAACCACTGATATTGTCATTATGATTTCATTTGAACCTTTCCCTAAAAGGATGGTTGATGCCAAAAATCTCATGACCTAAAGAGCTAGCGAATAATGACTTCTTTATCTATGATGCTGTTGGAATTAGGAATTTTTCAGTCACGATCCGGGTTCTCTAATATTAATATTCCTGCCTTCTCGTATTGCAGTATTCGCTTTTTGGTTCTATATTAACAATAGGGGGGTTAATAGCAGCTTTGGTAAATGGGCGGTTGACAGATATGATAGGTCGCAAACGTGTAAGTCATTCTCTAGCCTTTTCCAGCTATTCGTGAATTTGAAAATCATATATGTTCAACGAAGAATCTGAAAAAATCTTTCAGAATTTCTAATTGATGCAATGTGATGCAGACAATGGGGATTTCACAAATATTTTGCACTGCAGGATGGCTTTCTATAGCATTTGCGAAGGTTTGTGCTCTGTCTATTTTCCGCTTCAGAATTTTGCTTCATAGATTGTCGATGACCTGTCCACAAAACTCAATCATATTCTACGTTTCTGAGTTATCTATTCTCCATAAAGGCTGAGAAGCAGTTAATGGTTTATTTCATCTTACCTTGCAGAATGCTTGGTGGCTCGATATTGGAAGACTGTTAAATGGACTTGGCATTGGGATTGTATGTTACGTGGTAAAGGCACAAACATTCGGATTTCTTACCCTAATTAATTTCTAGAAGATGTTGGTCATAATGTTGTTGCCAAACAGGTACCTGTGTACATTGCTGAAATAACACCCAAAAGTGTCCGGGGAGCATTCACCGCTTTATATCAGGTGAAAATTTTGGCCCCTGTAAAATGTTAATGGTGTCAACTCGATGAATTGCCTATCAACCTTTGCTGAATCTGGTTGCAGTTCTTGGTATGCTGTGGCATTTCTTTGTTTTTCTTTCTTGGAACTGTTGTTTCCTGGCGTATCCTATCTTTGATAGGTACTGTCTCAGTTCTCTTCTGCTTTGTTTTGTTAGATTTATCTTGGGAAACATGATAAGGTCACTCTGGGTGATTTTGTTTTCAGGTTGTATCCCCTGCGTACTTCAAATTTTCGGTTTATTCTTTATCCCGGAGTCGCCCAGATGGCTGGTAAGTTGTTTATGGGGTGTACCAAGTACTCAAGAGGAGCCACGTAATATGGTGATTTGTGTCGTTCTTATCTGAAACTTCAATTTCGATTGTGGCCATTCAATTTCGATTGTGGCCATCACTTTGCTCTATGTAGCTTCATTCGAGGGTGACGATTTCATTGGTGTTATGTCCAGATTTGGCGTTCAATGGTGACGATTTCATGGTTGAGTAACCATGACGTAATGGAACTTGGATAATTAGGGGCTGTCTAAATAGCACAAGTAGCATGCTGCATACCATGCAGAGTATTTTGTAGCCCACCTTGATGTCTCGCAAGGCATGGAAATCATTTTGAATATACTCATGCACAAACACATTACTTTGTTGGAAATTATAGACTGAAAATGGGAAGAGTGGTAATGAAGTCAATATTTTACGAAAGAATAATTTTACCCATGACTGAAATTTAAGTCTAGTGGTGAACTGAGAACAACCAGAGGCATAGGCATTACAATTTCCATGTCAAGACAATTCGCATGATCAGATTTTGTAAGAGTTCACTAATTATGTAAAAATCTGAAATCATAAAATGAGATGAAGTGAATGTTGTAGGAATATTAGAGTGAGGATTCGGGAATTTCCATTGCAAGGAAGATGATTAGTGTAGTTTTTGACTGACAGGTAAAAGTGGGTCAAGAAAAGGAGTTCGAAGCCACGTTGCAGAGACTCCGTGGCAAAAGTGTTGACATTTTCCAGGAAGCAATGGATATCAGAGTAATTTCTCCATTTCGCATATCAATAGGAGAAAGTTTTCCCTTTACCTTCTACTTTTTAATATTTCAATTCAATTGTATTATAGGAATATACAGAAACCTTTGAACGGTCTTCCCAGTCTAGAATTCTTGATTTGTTTCAACGAAGATACGCTCATTCCCTCATAGTAAGCCCTGCCTCCAAAATATTTAAATTGCTTCCCATTTTTTGCCCCATTTTTTCTTCCTATTTCCTATTTTTTTTCAAAACTTAGGTAGGAGTTGGATTGATGATGCTTCTACAATTTGGAGGGACGAGTGCATTTGTCTACTACGCGAGCTCTATATTTGAATCAGCTGGTAAAAATCATGCTATAAATTCGTTAATCATAAAGAATAAAGACTTAGTAATTACTACTAATTATACTGACAGGCTTTTCAAGCAGCTTTGGTAGCCAAAGCATGGCTATAGTCCAGGTAATAAACTCTGGAGAATTAAGATGGAAGAGGAATTTTATTTTTCACATTTTCAAGATTTTCTCACCTGTTTTGCAGATCCCGGCAACAGCTCTTAGTGTAATTTTGACGGATAAAGCTGGAAGAAGACCACTTTTAATGGTGAAGAAGGCAGTACATATCGATGCATTCTCCTAAAGTAAGTTGCTCATAGGCTTACCAAATCTGACTTTCATTTGCAGATTTCTTCAATTGGAATGGGCTTGAGTTGCTTTGTTCTGGCATTATCATTCTTCATGCAGGTATTTGAATGCTAACATGCCTACTCATTCTTCTTAATCTCTTAAAGTAGCCTTTTTTTCTTTTTCTTTTTCGTTAAGTATCTTCATGTGAAACTAGGACCAGCAGTACTGGACAGAAGTCACTCCCATTTTGGTGTATGTTTGCATTATGGTAAGTCTGTGTAACAAATATTTTTCTGCTTCCTTGTTTTTCAACCCTTACACGGCTATCTCTTATGGTTGAGGGCATATCGAGTTGCAGCTCAATCCTACTTCTCCAGGCAATAATACATTGAAGGAGAGCACACTTTGACAAAGAAACCTTCGTTATAGAATTGCTGCTTCTAAGTCCTCAACCGTCTTTCCAGGACTAGTTGTGTTGAAGTTGCTGACATATGATAATTGCAATCAGGTGTACTCCGTAGCTTTCTCACTTGGCATGGCAGGGTTACCATGGGTCATCATGTCCGAGGTAAATGAATACGTTCTCTCTAACATTGCACTCTATAGTCTCTCTACTTTAAGACCATATATAGGATTAAAAGCCTATTTTTACCGGTGGACATATTCTTGATAGATATTCCCAGTGAATATTAAAGGGTCTGCTGGAAGCCTAGTTACCTTCTCCAATTCGTCCTGTTCTTGGATCGTTAGCTACAGTTTTAACTTCATGTTTGAATGGAGCGCACCCGGTAATTAGTCCTCCTCTTTTTTTTTTTTTTTTTTTCCATTCTTGCTCTATAGTATTCACTGGCAATGCTTCTTTGGAGCCTAAATACGTGAACTGCATGTGTTCTTACGTCGGCCGTACGTACTAACAAATCTATGTCTTGAAAATCCTACTTTCAGGAACCTTTTTGATCTTCGCCTGCATTTGCAGTTTAACTATCTTATTTACTGCGAAGCTAGTGCCCGAGACCAAGGGGCGAGCACTGGAAGAATTGCAAGCATCACTTGCTCATTTTCAGGAATGATTTGTACTTAGCTGAGATCTGAGTTGGTAGGATCATTGTGCTGCCAGCCATATAAGGCATTGCGTCAGGCTGCCGAGAGCCGTTTCGTAGGATTGACTTTTTTGTGCCTGATTGCGCCAAACATTTGCAATATCAAAAGGGGGAAAAATAAATGAGGTTTCCTTGCAATTTGTTTAACCTTTTACATTGATTGATTTCACCGCGCTCAGGTCAATTTTGTTGGATACTGGCAAATTGCCATTACCAATGACGAATGGTGTGCAAACAACTAAGGCTTTAAAACTTTAGTCAACTTCACCGATTACTTGTTATGGATTTCCGCATGTTATATACGAGTTATGTGACATCCTGATTTTTAAGTTTTGATTTTGATTGGATAAGATGGGTCTTTCGTCAGCGCGACTATAGTGTTTTTTTCTGAGTTGGCCACTCATGAGATAACTGACCTATCAAATGAAGCCATTAAGGGATTTTAAATGCAATAGACTTGCGAATTCGACCAGAAATCGACTGCTCGACCGTGCTAGTCTGCAAGGGTCATTACGGCATAATTAAAAAAACGATCGGAGACCAGAGATAGGTCGATTCGACTAAGATGGTGATCAAAGTGTGGGTGATTCCACCTAATTGCAAAATTCTCGTCGATCGGCACTAGACCGATTTTCTTTCATTTTGGGTACCTTGTGTCCGTATTTGAAACCTCGAGATTTTCACGACAACCGAGAGTCGCCAATGTGTTGAGTGGGTTCATTGTGACTCGAAGAAAATCGACCACTGGTCATTTGCACCAAAAATTCCTAAAAGTTATCCGATAGGCTAGGTCACACTAAAACCGTGTCTGATTGAAATTAATCGTAAATTTGAATTCGATTTCAGAAATTGAAAGTTCTGTCATGTTGTGAGTCATTCTAGGAACGTTGACTCACATTTCGAGGAATTTCTGGTGAGTTCGGGATTTTTACGGAAAATCGATTTGGATGATTTGGAAAACGAACGGAAATTTGGATTGGCCAATTTGAAGGAATTTTTGGCATTTGGTGTGAGTGAATGGGTGATAGGGAATTTCGTGGGCTTTTTCTGCAACAAGTCAAACCTCAATCGGATAAGTTTGTTCAGAAAATCGGATTCCGAGAAAAATGGAATAGAATTCGGATTTGAGGGAAATTCATAAGATAAAGGGGCCATCTTATCATGGTCTTCATTTAGACTTCAAATTGTGCAATTGGTGAAGAAATTGACCCTAGGATGAGCAATTGACAAAGTTATTTTGAAATTTATCAAGATTATAATTTTAGTTTTATCCTATTTTCCTTTTTCTATTGGACCCGTACTCTCCACGCACGAACATCCCCATCCGCACATTTTCTTTTCTCCCTCTCTCTCACTCTCTCTCTCTCTCGTTTCCCCATCCGACAAACCCCCTTTGCCGAAGCCCCTTTTTTCCTTTTTGACTTGGACCATTTCTTTCATTCTTCTATCTCCTCCTTTTCTTTTATTTTTCTCCACGTTCGTTCCCCCATGGCCGACACCTTCTGCCCCTCCTTATCTCTTCCCCCGCTGCCAATTATTTTCCTTTTGGTCTTGTATTTTGCTTTCCCTCCTCCTCCTCACTTGGACGTAGCTTCGGTTTTCTTCATTTCCTTCGAACAACTCCAACTGTCTTGAAGTCAGGCGGGACTGAACAGCTCCTTCGTTCTTCTTCCAGTCCAGTGCCTGTCCCCCACCGAACCAATCAATCCAAGTCTGTGACCGCCAGCTGCTTCTCTCTCCGTGCAGCTCCCCACCAAACGCCGCAGCCCCTTCTCTTCGTGCAAGATCCCACCGAAGCATCCCATTCGGTCATCACTCAGCAGATTTCGTTATGGACTCTCCACGTCCATGAATCCTCGAGCCCAGCAGCATCTCTCCGCCAGCGTAGCTACCGTTCTGCTCGAGGTCAGCCCATCAGCCCGTGGGACCACCGTCATCGCAAGTTCAGCTCCATCGTGCCTCTCTCGGAGCCGCAACCAGCAAGATTAGTAGTGGGCAGAATCGACAGCTCAACCGTGAGGCTTCGTGGCCCATTTTCGGGCCCATCCCAGTCTCGCTTGATATCACTGCTTTGGAGAGGATCGTCCCCGTCGCGCCCTCGTCAGTTTGATCCGATCGGATTGTCAAACAAGTGAGTTTAACTCACTAATCCTCGCTTAGTAGGTTAATGATGTTTACGGGTGGATTAGATTTAATTAAGCGTGATTATGTGGATAGATTAGATTAGAGTAATTAAATTAGTGATTTATCAATGCATGTTAGGCAAATGGTTAGTGCAATTAGTAAGTAAATAGGTTATAATATTTATTGAACGAATCTCGGAAAATTTTCGGGTCCGTTTCGGCATCTAATTAGGCATTACAGGCCTAAGTTGGATTTTTAGCATTTATTTAATAATTTTCATAATTATTTAATTAATTATTTTCTTTTCCGGAAATTAGACCGGGATAGCCGGTGACCGGAATTATATGGTGATTATCCCGGTATGGTCTATTTATTTATTCAAGCCTTAATTTGTGCTAAATTGATTTAATTGTGATTTTAGGATTTATTTCCTAAATTAATTAATTTTGGTACTTAATTGAAAAATAACCGGGCGTCGGTTGACAGTGCCAAAAATATTTTGGTGGACAACAGAAAATGGTGGGATTTGTGAAAAGAAAATTATAATATTTTGGCTAAGGCCAACCGTGTACCCACACATGACTATTTTATCGGGAATGACAAAATTGTCAAATTGGATGTATGTTTGGAAATGTATACTATATCAGCTTACGGACGATATGTCAGCTTAGTAGAGAGCAGTATACGGTATATTATATCAGCCTACGGGCTTTGATATAGCGGCTTAGTAGAAAGCAGTATACCTTATCAGCTTAGATTAAGCAATGTCGATATACTATATCAGCCTATGGGCGATATGGCAGCTTAGCAGAGAGTAGTATACCTAAACATCTTAGAAGCGAGCTATACTATTTATTTATCAGCTTGGTAGTGAGCAATCTTGATATGAACGGACTTAATAGATAGTATGAGATGAGCCGACCAAGAAATGGGTGGTGATGACATGTAATCGACTAAATCGATTGATCGATGAGTCAATTCGGATTAATTGAGTGTTATGATTTCAAGTTTGTGAATTGAACTGATTTGTAGGATGGAACGGAGGCCAAGATAAGTCTTCTAACCCGTGTTGTGCTTAGGTAGCCTTTAGAGATTATTGGCTTCCTAATCGGGTCATAGGGGGTTGAACTTGCTGACACATTATCTCACTGGTTATTGTATAACCATTTTCAAGTCCTTAGATGGTGTTGGTGGAGGATCGAAAACCCCGGAGTCTAGGAAGGTGGAGACCGAAGAATTGGCGAACATGTATGACTAGTAGGTCATTGGACAGTTCCGTTTGGAATGAGTCAACCTTTTTGTAAATAATATGGTCTTGTAAATAAACCTAGTTGTTTATAAAAGATTTGTTTTGGTTTGAAAAATTGGTCATACTTTTCTATCCCATCTGATTGTTGTTTGGGGATTTATATTGTCGCTTCCGCATGCGCATTAAAATGAATGGGTCGGCGACGTGTCCTGGGACGTCGCATTTAATCGACCAAGCCGGGATGGGCGCGCTCGAGGATCGGGGCGTGACAAGTTATACTTCCATCTCATCAATTCCAATTTACGATACGTGAGGTGGGAAATAAAAGTTCTAACGGAGTGTGGTCGAGTTCTGCATGGGCAATTAAGTCTGTGTTTTGATGCCGGTATCAAATGATTGAGTCCCTCCTGTACTGCCAACTTGGGTGTATTTGATTTGTCACGCTTGGATCCTCGAGCGCTTGCCCATCCTTCACTAGTCGATTAAATAGCGACATCTCATGACACATTGCCGACCCATTCGATTTTAATGCACACGCGGAAGCAGAGAAATAATCCTTAGACAACAATATAATGGGATAGGAAAGTATGGCCAAAATTTTGAAACTGAAAATCATAACAAGCCTTTTATAAACACTTCAGGTTTATGCACAATACTAGGCTGTTTACAAAAGATCGGCTCAACAAAAAGGGAACTGTCCTATGACCCATTAGTTAAACACGTTCACCGATTCTTCAATTCCCTCCTCATCAAAACTCTAGGGCTTCGAGTCTTTCTCAACTGCCATCTAAGGACCTGAAAATGTTATTCCACAACGGGGTGAGACGACGTCTCAGCAAGTTTGACCCCCTAAGACTCGACTAGGAAGAAAATACGCCCTGAAGGCTGCCTAAGCACAAACACGAGTCAAAGGGCTTACCTTGGCCTCAGTTCCTTTCTGTAAATTAATACAGTTCAAATAACCATTCAATCAATCACTTCACAATTCAATTCATCTCCTTAGATCGAATCATTGATCAATCGACTTAATTGATTCCATGTCATCGAGACCATTCTCCTGTCACCTCAATCATTCAAACCAACTATTGATTACGGCCACACTCGGGCACGGCCTACTAGATGTTCGGCGGTGAATTACGGCCCAATGGGCACAGCCGGTTTCAAGTTCGGCGGTAGATTGCGGCCTAACAGGCATGGTCATATTTTGGCGGTTAATTATGGCCCAACGGGCATAGCCATACTTCGGCGGGTGATTACAGCCCAATGGGTAAAACCTTTATGAGGTGGTTAATTACGGCCCAATGAGCACAACCTCTACGATGTGGTTATCTCAACCTGAGTCAAATCTTCACACGATTAAAGACCATCACACGATTATTTACCCACAGCCAAGAACGTGGTATTCCACACTCAAATTCCTCAATTAAAGTAATACCTTGGCCTATTTTTCTTGTTTTCAAGATACCCGACAAAAATAATCGTGTGTGGGCACACGGTCGGTCTTAGCCAAAATACAATATTTTCCTCATTGAAAATCCCACTATTTATTATAGTGCTTAAAAACATTTTTGGCGTTGTAAACCGACGCCCGGTGATTTTCTAATTAATTACCTAAATTAAATAAATTTAGGAATAATTTCCCAAAATCACAAATCACACACAATCAGAACAAATTAGAGCTCAATTAAATAAACATATCACACCACTACAATCAGCATAAAATTCCGGTCACCGGCTATTCCGATTTAATTTCCGGAAAATAAATAAATAAATAAATAATTACGAAAATTAATTATTAAATGCTAATAAATAGGACTTAGGCCCGTAAAGCCTAATTAAAAGCCGAGACGGTCCCGGAAAATTTCCAAACCACTCTAGATAAATACTAGAGCTTGTCTAGGCCCTAATTGCACTAAACTAACCACCTAACATGCATCGGTAATTAATTAATTCACTAATCCATTCTAACTAACCACATAATCCAAACTTTGTCTAAATTAATCAACCTTTAAACATAATTAACTTATTAAGCGATGATTAGTGAGTCAAACTCACTTGTTTAATGATCCGCTTGGATCAAAACGACAAGGACGAGGCAATGCTCGAGATACTCCAAAGCGGGCTTGCCAAATGAGGTCGGGAGAGCCTTGAAAATGGGCCAAACAGCGGCCTAGAGATCCACAGGCTTTTGCTATGTTCGGTGGCTGAGAAAGCTGGACGGTGGCTTGGCTGAGGACCTTTCGGCGGCTCGATGGGCTTCCCCGGTGACAGGTGGAGGGTGGACGGCGGTGTGCGGGCTCTGATGGTGATTCGAGGTTCCGTTGGATGGCGAACAGGTGAGAAGGAGGCGGCTGGGCGATGGTGGCTCATGGTGGGCAGGTGAGCAAGTGAACGGCTGCGAGGGGTGGTCCGGCAGGCGGCGAGCGGTGTCGACGGAGGAGGAGGGGAGGCTGGTCGGTGTTTCTGGGTTTGTTGAAGCTCAAACAACAAGGAGAAAGAGAGGGGATCGACAATGGGGGAGAAGAATGGGGGCAAGGGGACAAATTAGCTAAGGAGGGGACCACCATGCCTCATCCTTACCTCTTTGGTCTCCTTGGAGGGCTCCACCTTGTATAGCTGGCTTGCACAGCAAATTTTCAGACCAAAAGGCTCCTTTTAGAAGACTTAAGTTGGTCCAAAGGTTGGGTCCAAGGGGGCACTCGAATTTCAATTGATTTCCCTTCAATTGGTCTTCAATCCTTCATGAATCAACTCAATTTGGCTTCTATAAATCCAATTATCTAGTCATCGATCAAATTGGTATTTTTCCTCACCAATTGAACCCACTTGCATTCCCAAATTCGCGATAAAAAATGGTCTTCTGAATTTTCTGGACAAAAACGATCCTACCTCGACTTTTTCCCAAAAAGTCTCAGTTTGCAGAAAAAATCTTCGGAGACTGAGTCAACGTTCTTAAAATGATTTGTGACATGACAGAATTTTCAATTTCTGAAATCGGATTTAAATTAGCGGTTAATTTCAATTCGGCACGATTATAGCGTGACCTAGGTTACCGGGTAGTTTTCAAAAATTTTTAGTGCAAATGACTTGTGGTTGATTTTCTTCAAGCCACAATGAACCCATTCGACACATTGACGACTCTTGGTGATCATGAAAATCTCGAGGATTCAAATATGGACATAGGATACCAAAATGATAGAAAAATCAGTCTAGTGCCTATTGACGAAAATTTTTCAAATTTGTGGAATCACCCATGTTTAACCACACATCTCTATTGAACCGACCTATCTTTGATTTCTAGTCGATCTTTACCGTGCCGAAATGATCTTTGCAGATGAGTATGGTCGAGTAGTCGAGTCCTGATCGAATTCTCAAGTCTAATGCATTAAAATTCCTTAATGACTTCCCCAGATAGTCTGGTTATCTCGGGAGTGATCAGCTCTGAGAATAGCACTATAGGCGCGTTGATGAAAGGCCCGATTAATTTAATTGAAAGCAGAACTGAAAAATCTAGGATGTCACACGATTTGTAGCGGTAGGACCATGTTAGAAGTGACATCTAGAAATAAAATCTTTTTTCTTGGTACTCTGATTTGCATAAGCTTTTGTGATAGGGAGAGATCCATGCCATGTGATGTGAAGGCAATATTCCCCACTCATTGTTTGATGGCCTACTACTGAACCTTAAAATTCTAATTGTTTCATTGCAAATAAATGATTTGAAAAATTATTTTACAAAAAATGATTATTTGTATTCGTATTGCTTAAAATAATTAGTTAATGAAAAATATTTCACCTCGGATATTGTTCACTAGTATCGGCTATTAAAAATTTGCATCACATGCCTCAAGAGACAAGTTAGTCTATTAACGATTTTTTGTCCTATATGCATTCTATTTGGGATCAATTGACTTACTCTAATCCACAATGGAAAGTTGATGTCGATGCTCATAAGTTCGCTAAATATTGTGATCGTATGCCTATTACGCAATTTCTAATGTCACTTGATGATGAGTTGACCTATACAAGCTTCACTTCAACACTGAGATTTGTCACCTCCTCTTGAGGTAGTTGTTTCAAAATCATCGACTAAAGAGATTTGGCTTGCTACTTTGAAGGCGCCCCGGCCCACCCTATTTTGTCTACTCCTATAGGTGCAGTGCTTACCACCCCCGCCTCTTCTTCATCATGAACATCATATTGCACTTATTGTCATCGAACTAATCATCTTGCATCCATTTGCTATTGATGACAGCCTAGGCAACCTATAGGGACAAATAACCAATTCTGATACAAAGGTCCAGCTACACGCTTATACATCACTGCTGTTACTATTGAGGGTTAGCAGCTCGTCTGTTACTTTATCTTTAGAAGATCTTTGTGACATTCTTCGAGAATATGGTACTTCTAGCTCCTATATCCCAAGCACTTCTACTCTATTTGTGACTCCAGGGACTCCTAATTCATGGTTTTTTGATTCTGCCAATTACAATCACATGACTTTGAACATCAATTTGTTTAGGTCAAAGTCTCTACTTTCACAAACACCTACTAGTCATACAGTTGATAACTCACATATGTTAGTTAGCCATATAGAAATTGGGACAAGCCGTAAATTGGGACGCCTATTCGAGCTTATCTTAAGATTCTAAATGCTCTTAGTGGTTGTGCCGCCATGATATCCTATGAAACTTGACATTCTCGTTTAGGCCATGCTTTTTTTTTCTTAGATTGGCCATCTGATTTCTACTGGTCATCTAAGCTTTGTTGACAATAAGCATTTTGATTGTTTACCACGTAAGTTGGGAAATCATCACATTTCACCTTTTCATCTTAGTGAGTTTATCTCTCATTTTCCTTTTGATTTAATTCATTTTGACATTTGGGGCCATCTCCTACTCCCACTATGGGAGTGTCCTGCTACTTTGTGTTTTTTTTTTTGAGATGATCATTCTCATTATAAGTGGCTCTATCTGATGTAGCATTGATTTGAATTGGCATGAATTTATTGTTATTTTATTGCCATGAACAAAACACAGTTTTCTCAAAACATCAAGATGATCCGTTTTAATAATGTCATAGAATATAGTGACATAGAATATCTTCGAATTATTTCTCAAAACGGTTTTTCCATTTATCATTTTTTCCAAGAAGTTCTCAATAAAAAGGTAGAGTAGAGCATAAACGTTGACCCTTGTGCGCACTCTTTTAATCTCAACCTTTGTGGTAAATAATTTTAAGAAGCACCTGTATATCCTGTTCTTGATCACTGGGCGGATCCCAAGGCATTAGATTGACCTGGATTATTTAAGAATGTAATAATTTGTTCCGACAACTACTTTGTAACATTTTCCCACTCACAACTCGGGACAAAGGAGGAGATGATGGGTTGGAGGGTTTGATACTTGTTGCAGGTTTTCATGTAAGGTACCACGATAAAGCACGTGGCTGATTCAGGATCATTCAAGTGCACGGCATTAGACTGAGGTATGCATAAAAAAGAAAAAGAAAAAGAGAGAGGCCCAATGATCTACATTAATTACCTCAATCAAATTAGCGAGAAAGATGCCATTAGAAAAACAAGTTTTCGCCTACCAATAGATTTGGTAACATTAAGTGCACAAACACAACAAAATAAAAAGTAAATATCGACAAACACAACGAAATATAGAATAAAAGCGAGAGAGAGAAATCAAGATACACAGTTTATTCTTGTTTACCCTTATATTAGAGATATCTAGCAAAGTATTTTACTATAAGTAGTACCTCCAAAATATTTGTTATAGCTCTTACTTATAAGATAGATATACTATATATACTAAATAGCTATTTATTGGCTCAAACTCAAAATATCAATAAAAACGGGTTCAAATTATAAAAGTCCTCTGATTTCACGAGGAGCTGCCTCCTATAATCTCGCCCAAGGTGCCCCGGAACCCTGCCTAGTGTCATATTATCGATAAGGAGGTATGAACCACACCCCAACAAAATCTACCTATTCGCATACTATATCATTATATTCGATGAGGATGAGTGGTGAAGCCGCCGAGACTTGATTGGAACTCAAGCCTCGAATATCCTGCTTGGCCTCCCAAATCTGAGGTTGACGGCCAAATGGAAATATGTGGAGGGGAGTTAATCTATGTTTGTTATTCCCAAATGACAGGATACCTAGGCTCTATTCGATTTGTGAAAAATAACTTTTAGAAAAGTGTTTTTCGGATTTTTCGATGTTTGTTTTATGGAAAATGAACTGGTTAGGAAAAACATATTTCATCAATAACAAAAATTCTTTTGAAATAGGGGATATATTTTTTGCTTTTCTAGTAGGGGAAAACATTTTCTTTACTTGCTCTCTCTTATCTCATACCCGACTAGCCTCTCTTCTTTCTTTTTTTCTTTTTAAAAATTTGAATTTTTAATTGTTATTGTTATTGTTTTTTCTCTTTTTCTTTCATGTGGTGACTGACCAAAGAAGAAGTGGAAAAAAAAAAAAAAGCAAAAATAAAAAATAAAAAAATTTGACTGAAAAAAAATTAAAATTAAAAAATAAAATATTAAAAAAGTGCACAGAGGAAAATCAACTCGAATTTTTCATACCAAATGGAGAAAAATGTTTTCTAGTTTATTTTCAAATTTCAGCCGAGCATTGGAAAATAATAATATTTTTTGGGAATTTGGTTTTTTGGAAAACATTTTCCAAAAATGTCCCATTTTCAGCAAAATGAACATAGCGTCAATTCAAGTCTAGAAATAAATATAGACAAAAAGCGAATCGAACCACATGCTCAAGCAAAGAATTAAGGACAGAAATAATGCAAAGTTAGATGATCGTATGCGGCTATTGGCCGATAAATTTCCTATGCATCCGTCCGAAAGTCCATTTCTTTGAATTCCATATCTACCTCTCTGTCTCTCAAAGAATTAAGGACATAAATAATGCAAAGTTAGATGATCGTATGCGGCTAATTGGCCGATAAATTTCCTATGCATCCATCCGAAAGTCCATTTCTTTGAATTCCTTATCTACCTCTCTCTCTCTTGCGCGCGCGCGCGCACACCAACCCACTGGCCTTCACGTCATGCACAGCTGATTCTTGCCTCCTCCATTTTTTGGCAAATCTTGTTCTCCTCGAGAGCTTTACGGTGAAAAGGACACATGGGGAGGGAGAGCCCAGAAGAAGATGGGTTGCCGACGATCTCTCTGCTTCTCAAAGACGTCTCTGGCGATGGCAACCGTGGCAGCTCCTCGTCTTCAAGTGATCCCTCGGTCACGCCTCTCGTCGTTCTTAGCACGCTCGTTGCCCTTTGCGGGTCTTTTGTCTCTGGGTGTGCTGTGAGTAACATTGCATCGAGCTTTTCGTGAATTGCCTGCATGTAGTTCGATCACTAAGAACCCGGCTCTGTTTTCCATTTTCCGTTTTCTGCTTTCCTTTCTTGCATTTCTGTTACAGGTTCTTTCCAATTCGAGTGAATGTTTCGTTAGAGAAAGAAAGAGGACGAAAGAAATTGCTCGATCAATGTTTGTCATTTTGCTTGTATTGTGGAAAGTAAGCGATCAAACAATCAAATCCACAGAACAATAAAATAGATCGGACACTAGACTTACGTGGGTCGGTCATAGTGACTTACGTCCATGGGGCGAGCACTAACGAATTCCACTATAGATCAAGCGATATAATAGAGATTATAATCACACTTGACTCATTCAAATGATCTTAGTGTTTCTCAAGCCCCAATTACACTGATTAACTCACGCAGTGTTTAGTCTCACAATTCCTTATGAAATAATTTCTCAATTTTACGAAGGAATTATACAGTAATTATTAACACAAGAATTTAATCGGCTTCAACACACTCGGATATTTTCAGGGCGTAAGTCACAAGTAGAAGCTCCTCTTTGAAAATCTTCACAAAGAACATCCACTTCTTATATATAGACAAGAATTGGATCTAAAATATGAAACTCTTTTTTAAGAAACCTTCTCTAGCTAGGAAACATATTCAAAATAGGAAATTGACTTGAAAAACTTTCCCTCTTTTTTGGCTAAAATTCGAGACATATATTTTATCAGCTCTTGTGATTGGTCAAACTTTCAGTTTCATTCAAGATGGTGGTTTTTGTTTTGGCATTCGTATGATGCAACGAGCTAGACCTAAACCTGCAAGGGTGTGGAGCGGAAGCTAATTAATAATGTTGCGGGAGCACCAGCCGGCATTATGTGGATCACTTGGCTTAATAGGCCCAAGAAACTAGGTTGACCTGGATTGTTTATGAATAATAATGTCACAGCTGAAGTTGCTCCTTTATGATCAGTTACTTTTGTTATGGAAACTCAATTTGGCAAAGAGACATGAAATGATCAGATTTCACTACTTGTATTGCATTTCTCAGAAAAGATACTTCTGAAAAGCCAGTTTTCAGGTGATCTTTTATATTTTTTCGTTTTGCCTCTGTAATGTGATCACCCAGGCTACTGCTCTGTTCAGTCTGTAGTTTTTTTTATGAGATTACTCTTTACCAAATAGAGGTTACCATAACTGGTGGTGTATTTCTATAATGCAGTCTGGTTATTCATCACCGGCCGAGTCAGGCATAATGGAGGACTTGGGGCTCTCTACAGCAGCGGTGAGTCCTATCAAGCATACATGCTACATGCTACCATTTTATAATCTCTCAGCCCTGTCTAGTTCTGTTATTCAAGGCGAATTACTGAGAATTGTGCATCTTAAAATAACATTTACTATCAGGAACTGAGATATAAGATGTCCTCAGTACATTGCTAGAAAGTACGATTAATTCTGCTAAGCTTCAGCCAATTCCTTCTTCAGTAGATCCTGTGCAGAACCTTTGATATTATCATGGCGAATTGCATTTGAACTTTTCCCTAATTGCATGGTTGATGCCAAGAAAAACACAACCTAAGCTAGCTAATAATGACTTCTTTATCTGTGAGACTATTGGAATTAGGGAATTTTTCAGGCACGATCCGGGTTCTCTAATATTAATATTCCTGGCTTTCTCCTGTTACAGTATTCGCTTTTTGGTTCCATATTAACAATAGGAGGGTTGATAGCAGCTTTGGTAAATGGGCAGATGACAGATGTGATGGGTCGCAGACGTGTAAGTTATTCTCTAGCTTTTCCAGCTATTCGTGAATTTGAAAATCATGCATGTTCAGTGAAGAACCTAAAAAAAAATCTTACAGAATTCTTAATTGATGTAAGGTGATGCAGACAATGTGGATTTCACAAATATTTTCCACTGCAGGATGGCTTTCTATAGCATTTGCCAAGGTTTGTGCTCTGTCTATTTTTCCGCTTCAGAATTTTGCTTCATAGATTTTCAATGACTTGATCCACAAAACTTCAATCATATTCTACTTTTCTGAGTTGCCTATTTTCCAAAAAGGCTGAGAAGCAGTTAATGGTGTATTTCATCTTACCTTGCAGAATGCTTGGTGGTTCGACATTGGAAGACTGTTAACTGGACTTGGCTTGGGGATTGTATGTTACGTGGTAAAGGCAGAAACATTCATATTTCTTATCATAATTAATTTCTAGAAATTGTTGGTCATGATATTGTTGCCAAACAGGTACCTGTGTACATTGCCGAAATAACACCCAAAAGTATTCGGGGAGCATTTACAGCTTTAAATCAGGTGAAAATTTTGGGCCACTGTAAGATGTTGATCGTGTCGACTCAATACATTGCCTATCGACCTTTGCTGGATCTGGTTGCAGTTTTTGATATGCTGTGGCATTTCGTTGATCTACTTTGTTGGAACTGTTGTTTCCTGGCGTATTCTGGCTTTGATAGGTACTGTCTCAGTTCTCTCCTGCTTTGTTTTATTAGATTTATCATGGGAAACAGGATAAGGTCACGGTCCATGATTTTATCTTCAGGTTGTATCCCCTGCGTACTTGAAATTTT
Organism: Eucalyptus tenuipes; assembly: GCA_014182365.1. Taxonomy (NCBI): domain Eukaryota; kingdom Viridiplantae; phylum Streptophyta; class Magnoliopsida; order Myrtales; family Myrtaceae; genus Eucalyptus; species Eucalyptus tenuipes. The sequence goes on along the minus strand of CM024538.1, from coordinate 19,146,554 downwards.
CGGTTTATTCTTTATCCCGGAGTCTCCTAGATGGCTGGTAAGTTGTTTATGGGGTGTACGAGGTACTCATGAGGAGCCACGTAATATGGTGATTTATGTCGTTCTTATCTGAAACTTCAATTTCGATTGTGGTCATCACTTTGCTCTATGTAGCTTCACTGTGTTATGTCCAAATTTGGCATTCGATGGTGATGATTTCATGGTTGAGTAATCACTACATTATGGAGCTTGGATAATTGGGGGCTGTCCAAATAGCACAAGTAGCATGCTGCATGCCATGTGGAGTATTTTGATCGGAAGGCATGGAAATCATTTTTAACATCCTCGTGTGCAAACACATTACTTTGTTAAAAATCATAGACTGATAATGGGAAGAGTGGTAATGAAGTCAATATTTTACCAAAGAATAATTTTACTCATGGCTGAAATTAAAGTCTTAGTGGTAAACTGAGAATGACTAGAGGTATAGGCATTACAATTTCCATGTCAAGACAATTCGCGTGATCAGTTTTTGTGAGAGTTCACTAATTATCAATAAATCTGAAATCATAAGATGAAATGAAGTTAATGTTGTAGGAATATTGGAGTGAGGACTCTGCATTTTCCATTGCAAGGAAGATGATTAGTGTAGTTATTGACTAACAGGTAAAAGTTGGTCAAGAAAAGGAGTTCGAAGCCACATTGCAAAGACTCCGTGGCAAAAGTGTTGACATTTCCCGAGAAGCAACGGATATCAGAGTGATTTCTCCATTTCGCATATCAATAGTAGAAAGTTTTCCCTTTACCTTCTACTTTTTAATGTTTCAATTCATATTGTCTTATAGGATTATATAGAAACCTTTGAACGGTCTTCCCAGTCTAGAATTCTCGATTTGTTTCAACGAAGATACGCTCATTCCCTAATAGTAAGCCTTGCCTCCAAAATATTCAAATTGCTTGCCATTTTTCGCACTTTTTTTCTTCCTATTTCCTAATTTTTTCAAAATTTAGATTGGAGTTGGATTGATGATTCTTCAACAATTTGGAGGGTCGAGTACATTTGTCTTCTATGCAAGCTCTATATTTGAATCAGCTGGTAAAAATCACGCTATAAATTCGTTAGTTAATCATAAAGAACAAAGACTTAGTAATCTTTACTAATTGTCCTGACAGGCTTTTCAAGCAGCTTTGGTAGCCGAAGCATGGCTATTGTCCAGGTAATAGGCTTTGGAGATTTAAGCTGGAAGAGGAATTTTATTTATCACACTTTCAAGATTTTCTCACCTGTTTTGCAGATCCCTGCAACAGCTCTTAGTGTAATTTTGACGGATAAAGTTGGAAGAAGACCACTTTTAATCGTGAGGAAACCAATACATATAGATGCATTCTCCTAATGTAAGTTGTTGATAAGCATTACCAAATCTGACATCCATTTGTAGATTTCTTCAGCTGGAATGTGCTTGAGTTGCTTTGGTTTAGGATTCTCGTTCTTCATGCAGGTATGAACAGTGACTAATCATGAAATGGACTGATTTTTAATTTATTTATTTATAATAACTTCATGTGAAACCAGGACCTGCAGTACTGGACGGAAGTCACTCCCATTTTGGTGTACGTATGCATTATGGTAAGTCTGTGTAACAAATATTTTCGTGCTTTCTTGTTTTTCAACTCGTATATGGCTATCTCTTATAGTTGAGGCCATATCGAGTTGCAGCTCAATCCTACTTTACCATGCAATAATACATTGGGGAGCACACTTCGACCAAAGAAACCTTCATTATAATATCGCTGCTTCTAAGTCCTCAACCGTTTTGTAGGACTAGTTGCACTAAAGTTGCTGACATATGATTATTGCAATCAGGTGTATTCCGTAGCTTACTCACTTGGCATGGCGGGTTTACCATGGGTCATAATGTCCGAGGTAAGTAGGTACCTTCTGTCTAACATTGCACTCTATGGTCCCTACTTCAAGACCATATATAGGATTAGAAGTCATATGGTGGACATCTTTTTGATAGGTATTCCCAGTAAATGTTAAAGGGTCAGCTGGAAGCCTATTAACCTTCTCCAATTGGTCCTGTTCTTGGATGGTCAGCTACAGTTTTAACTTCATGTTTGAATGGAGTGCACCCGGTAATTAATCATCCTTTTTTCTTTTTTTTTTTCATTTCTTGTTCTGTAGTTTTCACCAAGTATGCTTCTCTGGAGTCTAAATGTAGGAACTACATGAGTTCTTATGTCTGTTGTATGTACTAATAGATCTATGTCTTGACTATGCTGCTTTCAGGAACCTTCTTTATCTTCGCATGCATTTGTGGTTTAACTATCTTATTCACTGCGAAGATAGTGCCAGAGACCAAGGGGCGAGAATTGGAAGAATTGCAAGCATCACTTGCCCATTTTCGGCAATGATTTGTACTTTGCTGGGATCCAAATTGGTAGGATCATTGTGTTTCCAACCATAAAAGGAGAAGGGAATTTCAAGTAGGGATTTGAAGTGAAATCTTTTTCTCAAAAAAGGGTCCCAAGTGAATTTTGTATTAAACAATAGTATAAAGTGGCTACTTAATTTCAAATAAGGGTCTAAGCAAGCACGTGCAAATGCTACTTTCCAAAGGCATGATGAGGGCATTTTTAAGTTTTTTTTGTTTTCTTTCCTTTTTTCTTTTAGTTTTTTAATCTTTCATCTTCCTCGTTGCTGTTCCTCCTTGCGCACATGCATAGAACCACTTCCGGTGCTTGATCTCACTCGACATCATGAAGTCACTGTTGAGCCTTTACACTGATATCATCGACGAGGCTCGTTTATCCATCGTTGGATGGATGTTGTTGCCATTCTCTCTCCTCACTTGCCGGTAATGGCCCCCATGTCTCTGAGCTCTCAAGCATAGCCATGGCCGATCACAAGGACGACAGGTTCATGGGTGACTTCATGATGTCAACAAAACAAGACAATTGGGAAAACTAACTGCAATCTCCAATTCAATTGAACTAAATTATGTTACAATCGTCATTCATTGACATCAAGTTCTCCTTAATTACAAATGATCATTCATTACCGCTGGAATCGAGCCCTAGGAGACGGTTTAAGCTGCACCACACCAAGAACAGCCGCTTTTTTCGTTGTGGAAGCCACTCAGGCCTTCGCCGCCATTCGCCGATCATTGCTACCACCATTGGAGGGCTCGTCTTTGCCACTGCCTGGTTTTGTATCCCCGCTAAAATCTTGAATTCCATTCGGTTATTTGCAAGATTTGGATAGAAGACCAAAGAGAACACCAAAGAGAACACCAAATCCGGCCAAAGTGGATTTCGAAGTAGACACTGCAAATTAAAAAAAAAAAAAAGAAATAGAAAGAAAGATAAGAGATAAAGGGATGGGATTTTGATCATAAAGGATAAAAATGTGCAAGGAGTTGTTATAATATGCCTTGAGTATGAGCCCGACGAAATCTGACTTGAGATAAATTATAAGGAAGCCCAATTGATTAAAGGAAAGTGCGGAAGTTGTAATAGTGTGAACATCCAACTGTTTGTTATGGAAATTAAGATTTCCTATTCAGTGTTAGTCCAATTTGTAGAAGGATTATTGTTTTTATGTTATACATTATTGGCGGGGTCAAGAATTACACCGAAGTCAACCGCGTTCGACGCATTCAATTTGGACTCCTAGAGGCGGTGGGAATATATGTACAAATTAATCATCGATATCTTTCCTTGTTTAAGTCGACCAAGGTTTAGAGGATTATTATATTTCCTCGGCTCAGGCGTTGGTTCGATGGTCGTTATTGACGTTAAGAGGTCTTGAAGTGCGGTTTTCAACCAAGCGCTTGGTGTAGTTTTTTCTCGGTGAAATTACATCAATAATTTTATTGTTGAAGTTGATTAAATTCTTATAAGAAGAAATTATGTATAATTTATTTGTGGGATTGAGAAAATTTCGTAAAGAATTTGTGAGGCTAAACATTGCATGAGTTATTAAGTGTAATTAGGGCTTGGGAAATAGTAAGAGTATTTGAGTAACTCGAATGTTATTATGATTTTCATTGTATCACTTGATCTATAGTGAAATTTATTGTTGCTTTCTATCTGGACATAAATCAGTATAACCGAATCTTGTAGATCTGTTGTTCGATTTCTTTTTTTGTCTTGTCTATTTTATGGTTTGATCATTTACTTTCATAACAGGAGTAAAACTGATTTGTTCAGATGGAGTTTCAATTTTCAAGATCTCACTCGAATTGAAAAGAAGAACCACCTCTGTATAAATATGGGGTATAAGCTAAAGAAAGGAGGCCGTCACGCTCCTTGACGCTGCCTAGTTTTCTATCCCCGCTGCCTGATTTTGGAGTTGCTAATGTTGGCACGTCCTCGAGGTGCTTGCCGCTAGCCACCGTCCAAGCTCAAGCCATCGTCATCGACTAGCTCATGCGAATGATGAAGAAAAGGTTGCGTTCGACAAAGAAGAAAGTGAACTAGGTCGTTGGCCGGACGAATAAAGAGGAGGAAGAAGATGAACATAGAAATTAAAGAAAGAAAAAGAAAAAAACCTGTTTGGGATGAGAATGCCCCTGAAAAGGTGGCATGTGAAATGCATGTGCTAGCTTAAGCTCTTATTTAAGATTAAATTAGCTACTTTACGCCCTTATTTGAGATAATATCTACTCTGAATATATATTGTTGTTGATGAAATAGCTCTAATTCATACTCTTATTTGAAATTTTTCTGAAAGGGAATCGAATTAGGCTTCCGAGAGCCTTTTGTAAGATTGACTTTTTTGTGCCTGATTGTGCAAAAATATACAATATCAAGAGGGGGCGGGGGAAGAGAGATTTCCTTGCAATTTGTTTGACCTTTTACAGTGATTGGTTTCACCATGCTCAGGTCAACTTTGTTGGATATTGGCATATTGGTATGATGATTGATGTACAAAAAATTAAGGCTCTGAAACTTAGTCGAGTTCGCCCATTACTTGTTTTTGATTAAGCATGTTATAAACGAATTATACTTCCATTTCATCAATTCCAAGTCATGACATATGAGTGGGAAATAAAGTTTCAATGGAATGTACTTGAGTTTCAATCATGCGATTAAATCCAAATTTGAATGTGGATATTGAATGATTAAGTTCCCTGCACCGCCATGTCGGGTCTATTTGATTTATGTAGCGGTAGGACCATGCTGGACGTGACATTTAGGGGGGAAAAAGATCTTTTTTCATGATACTTTGACTTACTTAAACTTTTGTGATAAGGACAGATACATTCTATATGTGATGTGAAGGCACGTCCCCCACTCACCGCTTGACGGCCTACTGCCGTACCTTAAGTTTTGCTATATTTTTCAAATTTGCTCCTTCGAGAGTTTCCGAAAGAAAGAGGCAAGAGAAGCTACTGTCCTATCCCTACCTACATTTCTTTAAATTTTGTGTCCCTTAATGAGGAACCGTTTATAGACAAATTGTGCAGTTATCAAGAAATAATTAGTTCACAGACAAATTCTGTTATCATACATACAGAACCCATTATTCTAAATACCATAAATTCGACAATATTAACTTAGATTCTACTTATTTCGTAGAAAATAAATAATTCGAAAAAACGTTTTGATTTTTTTAGAGGTGATCTACTTCTTCCAAGTTTAACCCTCACATATTAGGAAAGTCGATCACACGTCAGGGTTAAAAAGGTGAACTTCCCAACGACTATCTCCACACCATTGTTGGTTGCAATAATCAAACCAAAAATCGATTGGTTTCACTTTTACTGTACATTTACATCATGCATATTGCACAATATGCAATGATTTGTTGATGGTAGTTTTCTATAAATATATATTAATTCTATAAAAAAATGTGTTTCAATTTAGAGTAATTAAGCGATCACTATATTAATTAATTATGTGATAATCAAACAATTAAAAAAAGAATTAAATAATGGATCATCGATTTATTTTCTCATTTGAAGAGTTCTAGTCCATGGGAGCAGAGCTTAAGTCTTGCTTGGAATAATTTTTTTGCCAAAGAAAAAAAGGTAGGATTTAATATTTAAGATTGACCCGATTGGACTATTGGTTCATCAATGAAAAGGGCGAATTAGATCAATCTCACACACTTCGAACCGGTTAGGCGATGGAGTGGGGCGAGGCTCGAATTGGCCCACAGCCGGCCAAGGTCAAGGAAGAAGATGAAAAGGAAGAAAAAAAAAGAAAAAATAAAATAAAATGAAAATGTGTTTGGTGGAAGAAGTCATGAAAAATGTTTTCTACTTTTAAAAAGTGGAATACATTTTCCCCATTTTTTTTTTTTTTTCAAATAGCGGAAAACATTTTTCTTGGTTAGTTCATTTTCTCCGAAAAAACAGGTGTTGGAAAATCCTAAAAATGTTTTTAGAAATTACTTTATGTGAAACAAATCTAGCCTTATAGATTATTAACGTCTAAGAGAACATATCATCGACTGTTAAGTTCGACCCACTAGAAAAATGAGTTCTACATCCGTCTTGGATTCGGAGCAGAGGTTCCGCCCTGAATTTACTATGCGGATGAGGTTTCTCTATTTGTCAATTTCAACAGGCTATCGGTCTGGTTTGCACGTCAGAGGAGTTGATAGACTATTCTCCGTGGCCCCCTCTTTTTAAATCTTCGGCATCCATTTTTTTAATCAAACCAATCCCTCCACGCCATCTCTCACCTCTAACAATTCTCCAAAATGGCCGGGGTTGGGTGGCACCACCGGGTTGGTGAAGTTCACGTCGACCAAACATGAATGGATTGCCGCCATAGGCTACAGCTACTCCGGGTTTGAGAATGCTGCACACATGATACAATCAAAGAATAAAGAACTTAGAAAGAGATTATAAAATAGTGAGGAGTCTTTGGAGGGAAGAAACCTACTCATGCAACAGACGGTCCATTGCTCTGAGCTCCCCTGCCGCTGCCTCTCTGACTCACCAAACCATCTCACTCGATTCTCCGCAATCACTCGCGACTCATTCTCGCCAAATTCTCATTTCTTGGAAACTTGCCCCGAAGAGCTTTCGAACGACGAGATATGGAGAGAGAGAGCATAGAAGAAGATGGGCTGCCAACGAGTGCTCTGCTTCCTACGGAAGTCTCTGTCCACGGCAGTCATGGCAGCCCTGTTGTGCCTTCGAGTGACCCTGCAGTCACGCCGCTCGTCGTTTTTAGCACTTTCATTGCCGTTGGCGGGTCTTTCATGACCGGGTGTGCTGTGAGTATTGTATCAAGTTTTAAGATTCACCATCTAGAAGCCAGCTCTGTTTTCTTTTGAAGGTTATTTATTTTCACGTCCCCTTGCCCGCATCTCTATTGAATCAGAGGTGAATTTTGCAGTCTTGGTGCCTTCTGTGACGATTCTGATGATTGCCAAGTAGACAGTGTGACAATTTCTTACGGACGTCTACTGAAAATTTTCTGTTAGGAATAGATAAGAGGAAAGAAGCAGATTACTTGGTCAAAGTTTCCTCTGTTTTCTTGTATGATTGGTCAACATTGTGTTTTTAGAAGAAAAGTCTGGGTCTTCAGTTTGGCCTTTGGTGTATGGATAAAGCATGCAGGATCTGTGCCTACAACTCAGGCTAAATGCCTGTCTACTTCTGCTTTTGGTGCCTGAAAGCATAAGTAAATTCTTTTCCAGAGGCATCTGTGTACTATGTTCTTGATCACTAGGCTGATACCACATTAGACTGACCTGGGTTATTTAAGAATGTGACAATTTGTTCCGACAACTACTTTCTAACATTTTCTCACTCACAACCTGGGAGTCTGATGCTTGTTTCCATGTTTTCATATAAGAATTTCAACTTGAACCACGATAAAGCAAGTAGCTGATTAGGATCACTCAAGTGCACAACATGAAACTCATATATGCAAAAAAGAAGTCAAATGATCTTCATTAATTACTTCAATCACAATTTTGAGAAAAATGCCATTCAAAAACTAACTGTTAGCCTGCATCTTTAGTTTGCATCCTTTGCAGAATTTGCTTGGCAAATGTGTTGCTCGCTGCATTTCACGACAAGTTTAGTATTATCAAGTAGAAAGTACCATTAACTGGTGGCATTTTTTACAATGCAGACCGGTTATTCTTCACCGGCCGAGTCTGGCATAATGGAGGATTTGGGCCTCTCCACAGCAGCGGCAAGTCCTACCAAGCTTTCGTACTATATTTCTAGAGTTGTTCATCTATTAGCCGCTATACAAATTGGGTTCTAAAACAAGATTTGTTGGAGTAAAATAAAACACCCGAGCCTTAGTGGACTAGCTAAAAATGACATCTCTATCAGTGACGCCAAGCGGATAAATGGGAAATGGATCACAAGTCGTATTGACATCCTCCCCAATTCTTTTGTGTTACAGTATTCGCTTTTCGGTTCATTAATAACAGTTGGAGGCCTAATAGCTTCTCTGGTAAATGGGAGGGTAACGGATTTGATCGGGCGTAAACGAGTAAGTAATCCTCTCCCTTTCATTCTCAAAATCCCAATGAACTACAAATCTTACAGTAATCTTAAAAGATATATCTTTTGATGCAGGCAATGTGGCTTTCTCAAATATTTGGTGCTGCAGGATGGCTTTCTATAGCATTTGCCAAGGTTCCTGCCCTTCCTCTCGCCACTTCAGAATTTTTCTTCACCTTCGATGACTCAATAAACAGGCTTAATAATATAAATCGCATTTTCCACCTTTGCACTTACCATATGGATAAGTTCATTCAGATATTGGTCCTGTAGGCCATTTTTTTGTAATTTTTCACTGCATTTGTGATATTTGCACTTCAAACCATCTGTCCAGCTGGTTAGGAGATCGCTGTCCAGAAAAAAAAGATACAATTGATTCTCTACCTTCTAAGATGCGAGGAAAATTTTTACATCATCCTATTTTTGTGAATGATCAGGTCATGGTTTAGGCTGTGAGATAGAGCGTAAGCACTTAATGGTACATTCTATCTACTCTGCAGAATGCTTGGTGGTTGGATATTGGAAGACTGCTAAGCGGGCTTGGCATTGGGATCATATGTTATGTGGTATATGCAGGAAGATTCCGGACTTACTGTCCTGATAAATTTACAGAAGTTGAAATGCCAACGTACTGTTAATCATTATCTTTGTTTCCAAACAGGTACCTGTGTACATTGCTGAGATAACACCTAGAAATGTCCGGGGAGCATTTACGGCAATCAATCAGGTCAAAAAGTTTGGACAGCGTGGAAATTGAAATTGAGTTGAGACAATTCATTTGCCTATTAACACAGAGTTGGCTTCTGTTGCAGTTCATGATATGCTGTGGCTTTTCGTTGATTTACTTTCTTGGAACCATTGTCTCCTGGCGCATCTTGGCTCTGATTGGTAGTGTCTCAGTTCCCTCTTTTTATGTTATGTGGTGAATGAGTTGGAAAATATCAAAAAGTCATTCTTGGTGATTTCATCTTCAGGTTGCATTCCCTGTGTCATACAAATTTTGGGTTTGTTCTTTGTTCCAGAGTCTCCTAGATGGCTGGTAAGTTGTTAGTGGAGTAGAGGCATAGGCATTAACATTTCAGTGGCAATCTACTTTGACACACAATCCAAGTGGTGCAGATCGCCATTCTAAGTATATGCTAGTTGTGTAGAATCATAGAACTAGATGACGAAGCCAAGATTATGAACTTTTCATTGAAAGAATAGCAGAAAGTCATTTACAGGTAAAAGTCCACCGAGAGAAGGAGTTTGAAGTCACATTACAGAGACTCAGAGGCAAAACTGTCAATATTACTCAGGAAGCAGCGGATATTAGTGTAATATCTCAATCTCGCTTGTCTTTCAGATAATTTGGAAGCATCTGATTTTTGCTGCTGAGGTTTCTCATTTCACCTGTCTTATAGGACTATACGGAGACCTTTGAACAGCAGTCTCAGTCCAGAATTCTAGATCTGTTCCAAAGACGCTATGCTCGTCCACTTATAGTGAGAATGCCCTCAAAATTGTTCAAATTGCTTGCAATTTTCATACCCTTTTCTTATATTCCTAATCTTGTCGAACCATTAGATAGCAGTTGGGCTGATGGTGCTTCAACAATTTGCTGGGAGTAATGCATTTGCCTACTATGCAGGCTCCATATTTGAATCCGCAGGTAAAAATCAACAGCTAAATACATTAGTAATGAATGAATAATGAAAGCTTAGTTTAGGTGCCACAAATTAGCGCTTGAAGCCCCATTGCGGGTCATCTTAATCAGTTATTTTGGCAGGCTTCTCAAGCAGCTTTGGTACCAGAAGCATGGCTGTTGTCCAGGTACTGGGCTATGTAGAATTGCACTGAAAGACGAATTTGCTTGCCTCATCACATCTTCTAAAGATTCTCGACATGTTTCACAGATCCCAGCGACTGCTCTGAGTGTAATCTTGACCGATAAAGCCGGAAGACGACCACTTATGATGGTTAGGAAACTGATAAATTTGCTATGCTCCCCTTAAGGAGACCACTTTTCAAGATACTGAGCCTGAACCCAACTTTTATTTGCAGATTTCTTCAGCTGGAATGTCCTTTTGTTGCATTCTTCTAGCATTGTCATTCTTCATGCAGGTTTCGTGAACAATTACTACGCCTGCTCCTGTTTCTTGATGTTTTGAAGTGACCTTCTTTTCTCCCACTAATTTTCCTGTTGCTGAAACAGGAACATAATCATTGGAAGGCCGTGACCCCAATTTTGGTGTATGTAGCAGTTATTGTAAGTCTCTATAAGAGTGCCTTTCTTCCTCATCTCTTTCATCCCGAACCGTTGCTCAATAACTCGTCGAAGAAGTTTGCTGACAGACGACTATTTCATTTAGGTGTATTCCATAGCATACTCACTGGGCATTGCAGGATTACCTTGGGTTATGATGTCCGAGGTACATGCCTTCAGTTTTTAAGTTTGCACTCTGCGGTCTCTATCTCAAGACCAATCTCAATGAATATGTTCTTTGTAGATATTCCCTGTAAACATTAAAGGGTCGGCCGGAAGCCTAGTGACATTCATCAACTGGTCCTGTTCTTGGATTGTGACCTACACTTTCAACTTCATGTTTGAATGGAGCGCATTCGGTACTCTCTCTCTCTCTCTCTCTCTCTCTCTCTCTCTCTCTCTCTATATATATATATATATATATTTATATATATTGTGTTTATGCTTAATCTGGACCGTGTTACTTTCAGGGACATTTTTGATATTTGCATGCATTTGCGGTCTCACAGTCTTATTCATCGTGAAGGTAGTGCCAGAGACCAAGGGGCGAGCATTAGAAGAACTGCAAGCATCACTTGCTAATTTTCTTCAATGATTTGGTATGAGCCAAACACAGGCAGCACTGACAGCAAGACTGACAGAAGGCTTTTTGTTGCAAAGAATTAATAAAATGTGAAATGGGGAGGAAATAAAAAAGAGAGAGAAGTTCCATTGTAGTACATGTCATTAATGTCGGCAAATTATTGTAAATCTCAATTTTAATTCTATTTGAATAACTGCATACCAATAATACAGCAAAAAATTGGCAGACATTAGTACAAGTTGAATGAAAGTGGTAATTTTCGATTTTACTAGATATTAGTAAATTTATTTTTTTGTTAGTACCTTACTGATACATTATTAGGTAAACAATTACACCAGCCGCCTCATTTTTACCAATGCTTTTATAAGTTACCGTTATAAATAGATATTTTTTTACTGACCATGGACAATCAGTCTGTAACTTCTTATATGGATCATCAAAACTGTGCCATAGAATTTGCCCTGAAATGTCATGTTGCTTTTACACGTTAATAGATTTTTACAATCAATCCTAACAGTAGTTCTCTTCTAGATGTTTATAGCTATAATTACTGATATACTCGTTTTGCCTTGTTTCTTTTTCCCCCTTTTCCCGAATTCTGAGATGAGAATCGAACCTGCCACCTGGCTCTCACACAACAAGGGAGATGCCCAGTAGCCAGTAGCTGAAGGCGTAGTAGTTCAAAAGTAGTCTTAAATTGCTGTCATTCAGACGAGGGGATTGTTTTGACTGATGATTGTCTTATCTTTTTATTAACAGTATACACACACTAGGACAATAGTAACGATGAATCTGCTATTCTCTACAATTTTCCGAACATGTAGCAGGTTGATTCAGTTCAATATCCTACAGAGACAAATCCATAAACATATTGCGACTAGTATTTGGAAATAATCCAAAGCAATCATTCATGTTTTTCAGCAAAGAACAAACTTATAAATGGAACATTCAATAACCATGAGCCCTTAAGCCAGAAAATTCCTGATGCAAAGTCTCCGTCAAACTATTACAGGCTCAAAAGTCCATTTATTTGACTACAAAACTTTCTGGTGCGAAGTCTCTATCATAATATCGCATGCCCAATTTCTTTGATTCCTTAAAATCCATGAAGATTCATTCTTGTCTCCTTCAATTTTGGCAATTCTTATTCATGAAAAAATAGAGAGACATGGTGAGGGAGAGTCTAGAAGAGGACGGGCTCTCAACAGGCTCTCTGCTTCTCAAAGAAGTCTCAAATTGTGGCAGTCACGGCGACTCTGTCTTCCAGTGATTCTTCTGTGACGGTTCTTCTCGGATTTAGCACACTGGTCGCTGTTTGCGGGTCTTTTGTGACAGGCTGCGCTGTGAGTGTGCTGCACCAACCATGCAACGCATTCCAATAGCAATTTATGAGCCATCACTTGTCTTTATGAAGTCTTTGTGTCCATAAATTTTTTATTTAATGATATTTAAATCATTTTTTAATCTTAATTTTTTGCCTTTCCTTTTCAACTTCTTCCTTAGCCTTGGCCCATAAAACTCGGGAAAAGGTAATGCGACGGGAGTGGGTCTCCGTTTTCTTTTGGCCTGAGAGAGACAGGGAGGGGCGGTTGGATCGGGTATTGACTTAAGTAACGGTAGGACCATGTTGGACGTGACATTTAGGGGAAAAAAAAATCCTTTTTCATGATACTTTGATTTGCCTAAGATTTTGTGATAGGGACGGATTGATGCTACATGTGCTGTGGAGTCACGTCCCCCATTCACTGTTTGACGGCCTACTACGGTACCTTAAGTTTTGCTATATTTTTCAAATTTGCCCCTTTGAGAGTTTCCGAAAGAAAGCTGCAAGAGAAGCTATTGTCCCTACATTTCCTTAATTTTTTCACCTTAATTAGGAACCGTTTATAGACAAATTGTGCAGTTATCAATAAATAATTAGTTCACAGACAAATTCTGATTTCATACATACATAATCCATTATTCTAAATATCATAAATTCTACGATATTAACTTAGATTCTACTCATTTCGTAGAAAATAAATAATTTGAAAAAACGTTTTTGTTTTTTCAGAGATGATCTACTTCTTCCAAGTTTATCCCTCGCATATTAGGATAGTCGATAACACATCAGGGTTAAAAAGGTGAACTTCCCAACGGCTATCTCCACACCATTGTTGGTTGCAATAATCAAACCAAAAATCGATTGGTTTCACTTTTACTGTACATTTACATCATGCATATTGCACAATATGCAATAATTTGTCGATGGTAGTTTTCTATCTATATTTATATATATATATATATATATATTCTAGAAAGAAACATGTCTCAATTTTGAGTAATTAAATGATCACTATATTAATTGATTATGTGATAATCAAACAATTAAAAAAAGAATTTTCTTTTTCTTTAACAAAAAAAAAACACAATTAAAAAAAAGAATTAAAGAATGGATCATTGGTTTATTTTCTTATTTGAAGAGCTATAGTCTATGTGAGCAGCACTTAAGTCTTGCTTGGAATAATTTTTGTGCCAACGAAAAAAGGGTAGGATTTAATATCTAAGATTGCCCCAATTAGACTGCTGGTTCATCAATGAAAAGGGCGAATTAGATTGATATCACACACTTCGAACTAGTCGGGCAATGGAGTGGGGCGAGGCTCGAATTGACCCATAGCCAGCCTGGCCAAGGCCAAGGAAGAAGATGAAAAGGAAAGAAAGAAAAGAAAAAAAAATTAAAAATTAGATTTTTTATAAAATAAAAAAGAAAAAGGAAAACATAAAAATAAAATACCGTGGGTTTTATTTGCAGATTTCTTCAGCTGAAATGTCCTTTTGTTGCATTCTTCTAGCATTGTCATTCTTCATGCAGGTTTCGTGAACAATTACTATGCCTACTCCTGTTTCTTGATGTTTTGAAGTGACCTTATTTTCTCCCACTATTTTTCCTGTTGCTGAAACAAGAACATAATCATTGGAAGGCCGTGACCCCAATTTTGGTGTATGTAGCAGTTATTGTAAGTCTCTATATGAGTGCCTTTCTTCCTCATCTCTTTCATCTCGAACCATTGCTCAATAACTCGTTGAAGAAGTTTGTTGACAGACGACTATTTCATTTAGGTGTATTCCATAGCTTACTCACTGGGCATTGCAGGATTGCCGTGGGTTATCATGTCCGAGGTACATGCCTTCAGTTTTTAAGTTTGCACTCTGCATTCTCTATCTCAAGACCAATCTTAGTGAATATGTTCTCTGTAGATATTCCCTGTAAACATTAAAGGGTCGGCCGGAAGCCTAGTGACATTCATCAACTGGTCCTGTTCTTGGATTGTGACCTACACTTTCAACTTCATGTTCGAATGGAGCTCACTCGGTACTCTCTCTCTCTCTCTCTCTCTCTCTCTCTCTCTCTCTCTCTATATATATATATATATATATATATATATATATACATGTGTGTGTGTGTCTATATATATATATATATATATTGTGTTTATATGCTTAATCTGGACTGTGTTACTTTCAGGGACATTTTTTATATTCGCATGCATTTGCGGTCTCACAGTCTTATTCATCTCTAAAATAGTGCCAGAGACCAAGGGGCGAGCATTAGAAGAACTGCAAGCATCACTTGCTAATTTTCTTCAATGATTTGGTATGAGCCAAACACAAGCAGCACTAACAGCAAGACTGACAGAAGGCTTTTTGTTGCAAAGAATTAATAAAATGTGAAACGGGGAGGAAATAAGAGAGAGAGAGAGAGAGAGAGAAGTTCCATTGTAGTACATGTCATTAATGTCGGTAAATTACACAGACAAAATTGTATATCGTAAATCTCAATTTTAATTCTATTTGAATAACTGCATACCAATAATACTGCAAAAAATTGGCAGACATTAGTACAAGTCGAATGAAAGTGGTAATTTTCGATTAACTAGATTCTAATAAATTTATTTTTTCGTTGATAACTTACTGATACATTATTAGGTAAACAGTTACACCAGACACCTCATCTTTACCAATGCTTTTATAAGTTACCGTTATAGACATATATTTTTTTACTGACCATGGACAATCAGTCTGTAACTTCTTATATGGATCATCAAAACTGTGCCATAGAATTTGCCCTGAAATGTCATGTTGCTTTTACACGTTGCTTTTACACATTGTTGAATATCAGCTGAAATAGGGAGAACGGCATTCAACTCCTCATACATTCTCTTAAAACCTGCAAAGTACTGTGTAATAGATCACCCCTTCCTCTCAAACCGATTAAACTCTTGCGATAACTTATAAATCAGTGACAAGTTATTTTGGCCAGAATACAACACATTCAAATACTCCCACAGTTCTCTGACTGTATCAATATGAGTTACCTGTCAACTACATTACTCTCCATAGAATTTAGCATTTGACCAAGAATACATGCATCAAAACCATCCCAAGTTACATTATCACTGGGCTTAGACTCAGTTAAATGTCTATGTTGATTCCTGCCTGTCAAAGTAAGCTTCACGATTTTCTTCCATTGGTGGAAGTTAGCACTACCTTCGAGTGATCGCCCATTTTCCAAATAATAATAAGCAAACTCTGACCTTAGCTTCTGTCAAACAACTCAGCCTCAATAATTTAATAACCCAATATTACCACACCCATATGAAATGACAGAAACTACCACACAACTTTCAGATCACCAAATATAAGAAAAAATGGTCGAGAGTAATAAATAACTGCACTATACTCAAGCAGTAACTATTTTGCTTCATCACAAGTCTTGAATAAATTAATCAGCCAAAACAGAGAGGTCTCTTTCTCAGCAACTTAAAAAATTCTAACTCGCAAAAACATCTTCTCCCATGAAAACAAAGTGTCGCTTGCGTACCGGCGTTCTCGGCCATCGCTATCGCCCCTTCCCTCCGTCGAATCGTGGACAGGATTCGGTCCTTGTCGGTGTTGTCGATCCTCTACAAATCCAGTGAGTCAGTAACCAAAGAACAGAGACCCATCAAGCTGTGCGAGCGCGAGTAGCGCAAGCAAGCCGCACGAAGAAGCGAGAGAAAGGGAGAGGGACGCTCGAGTGGCGGGGGCGTTCGTCGGTGAGCAGCGGGGACAGCCAACTATTTCGGCGAGTCGACGGCGGTGAGTGGCTGCTCCGTCATTTAGGGTTGAGCCCTAGGCTCTAATACCATGTGAGGGAAAAACTTATTTAGTATTATTCAATAAAGTTTAATATATATATATATATATATATATCAAAATAAACCCTAAAAGTAGTAAAGACCCGTTTACCCTTCTTACTTCTAACACACGTCAAGATTTTTACAATCAATCCTAACGGTACTCTTCTAGATGTTTATAGCTATAAGTACTGATATACTCGTTTTGCTTTGTTTTTTTTTTTTTCCTTTTCCCGAATTCTGAGATGAGAATCGAACCTGCGACCTAGCTCTCACACCTCAAGGGAGATGCCCAGTAGACAGTAGCCAAAGGCGTAGTGGTTGAAAAGTAGTCTTAAATTGCTGTCACTCGGACGAAGGGATTGTTTTGACCGATGATTTTCCCATCTTTTTATTAACAGTTATACACACACTAGGACAAAAGTAACGATGAATCTGCTATTCTTTACAAATCTTCCAAACATGTAGCAGGTTGATTCAGTTCGATATCCTAGAGAGACAAATCCATAAACATACTGCGACTAGTATTTGGAAATAACCCGAGGTAATCATTCATATTTTTCAGCAAAGAACAAACTTATAAATGGGACGTTCAATGACCATGAGGCCATAATCCAGAAAATTCCTGATGCAATGTCTCCGTCATACTATTACAAGCCCAAAAGTCTATTTCTTAGGCTTTAAGTCATACTATTACACGCTCAAAAGTCTATTTATTTGACTACCAAACTTTCCGATGTGAAGTCTTTATCATAATATCACACACCCAATAGTCCATTTCTTTGATTCCTTTACATCCATCGAAGATTCATTCTTGTCTCCTTCAATTCTGGCAATTCTTATTCATGAAAAAATAGAGACATGGTGAGAGAGAGTCTAGAAGATGATGGGCTCTCAACAGGCTCTCTGCTTCTCAAAGAAGTCTCAAATTGTGGCAGTCACGGCGACTCTATATCTTCCAGCGATTCTTCTGTTACAGTTCTTCTCGGATTTAGCACACTGGTCGCTGTTTGCGGGTCTTTTATGACAGGATGCGCTGTGAGTGTGCTGCACCAACCATGCAATGCATCCAATAGCAATTTATGAGCCATCACTTGTCTTATGAAGTCTTTGTTTTCTCTGTTATGTTTCATCTGTTCAACGTCACAAAGATGCTCTCTGTTGGACTACAGTAAAAGTACAGGTCATATTAATAGGTTCTTTCCAATTCATGAATATCTCGTGGCAAGAAGATAGATACAACTTGTTTAGCTTGTTCTTCATCATATGGCCTATCCCCAGAAAAAGAAAACCATTCACAGTTATATTAATTGGGAATTTGGTGCTCTTGCAATAACCTGTTTGCGTGGGATTGGGACTATTACAACTATTGGGGAAGTATCAGGAAAAAAGGGAACAAGGAAAAGAAAGCATGAAATTAGGAGCCGGTGTTTGGGCTGCCTCTCCATTTAACTCCACAATCTTTCCGACCATATTGTGCTACCTCAATTTAGGCTGTATTTCCTTGCAAGGTTACTCGCAGTCACAAAGGCACCTTGACAATGGCAAGCAATTACTGTGCAGGTGGGTTATTCATCACCAGCTATGTCAGGTATAATGGAAGATCTGGGACTTTCGGTAGCAGCAGTAAGTCTACTTTCCTCCTCATGAATGAAGAATCTGTTGGGTTGGACGTATGTAGCTTATTGCTGAAATGGGATCAGGATGGCATGATTGCTGCAAAGTTTTACTTGATTTAACTATCATCTATATTCTAATCTTCTAATTGTTATCCTAATTTTTTTTGTATTTTGTTCCTGAACATACCTTATAACGTTGATCCTGTATCTAAATCGATAAGCTTTAAAAGCATATCTTGTACTAAGGACTGTTGAGGGAAAAGTGCAGTCAGTGTCAGTTCAGGTTCTCTGTGCAAATCTTTTCCCTATCTTTCTTATGCTGCAGTATTCACTTTTTGGTTCGATGCTGACAATTGGAGGACTAGTCGCAGCTTTAATAAATGGAACCATGACAGATGTGCTTGGTCGAAAGCGCGTAAGTATTCCATGAGCTATTAACTTTCTAAAATATCACAATTGCACTGGAGCAAGAAAATTGCTAATGTTGTATCTTGTGATGCAGACAATGTGGCTTTCTCAAGTAGTTTGCACAGCTGGATGGCTTTCTATAGCACTCGCCAAGGTTCCTTCCCTTTATCTTGCCCCTCCAAATCCTCCTCATAGATGTCCAAACACGTGTATTGTATTTCACTTATAGCAAATGGAATAGGAAATGCCTTAAAGAGAATTTACTGGTAACTTCCCGAGTTCTGTATGGTCAGGGAAGATAATGATTTCCACGTCTGTTGTTCGGTTACATGATTGTGTTCTCGTATGTTGTAGAATTATTTCATTTTGGTTAGTGATAAGAAAAATTTGAAGTTTCTTTACGGCCCTGTCATTTTTTAAAAACATACTTATATAAATACTCCAAATAAGAAAGTGCAGATCGAGGCCAACGCCCAGTCTTGAGTCACCAAGGATAAAGCTCTGTGCTTATCCAATAAAACTTGAGTTTCTAATTCAGAAGGAATACATTTGAAGGTAAATGTACCGTAGGATGCCATCAATCCCATCTTTGCTAGCATGTCCGCACAACGATTTGCTTCCCTGAATGCATGCTTAATTCTCACCAGCTGCATATTCAGCTAAAACGTGCCCGCATTCATTCAAAATTGACTTCAAGTTAGGGATGTCAATACTAGTATTTTGCGAAGCATGTTCGCTTTACTGGCATCAGATTCAATCTCTAGACATGTCACATCTATTCCTAAACAACAAGTACAGGCCTTCACCGTTTTCCCTTCATCATCCCTTGTTATGCCACCAATTTAAGCAACTCCTGTACACTCACCGCTCCGTCAGAATTCAATTTGAATCAGTCAGCTTGTGGAATTTCCCATTTCAATCCTGGTCTGGACTACTTTCACGGAACTGAGAAGGAGATGAAGAATCATATGCTTCCGGAAGAAATCATAGAATTTGTTGGGAATCCGAGAAGACCCATTCTTTCTTTTTACTCTAACATATGGTCAGAACTTCAGTTGAATTCAAATTCTCCTGAAAGGTCCGTTAGAGATCAGATATTGTTGAAGGAAAAACAAGATATTTCTTTTGTCCCTTCTAGGCAATTGGAAAATGCAGAAATTGTGAACATATTCAGGATACTTATGCATTTACAAAATACTGTCTCAATTTATCTTATTTCATCAAATCCTGGATGTGATATGGTTCTAAAAGATGAACTGAATATGGACAGTTCCCATAAGATTTCATTCTTGAACAAAAATATGAATTTTTGATTTGTTTCATTTGTTTTATGACTGGAACAAGAGGGGATACACATTACACCACCATATTGAATCACGAGAACTTTCAAGAAATGAAAGATTTATTCACTCTATCAATATTGGATCTAGTGTATCATGAGGGATTTGCCTTTTCTGCGGCAGATGTGCCCTGCTTTATCTAAACAAAAGAGGCCAAGTGAGTTAGTTTAGAATTATGATTGAAAGCAACAGCATTCCTATATATCCAAAGACTTCAGAATACAATTAAGAAAACAGTACTCTAAGAGATACTAGGCCTATTGTACCAAATTTTAGTTCTTATATCTGTAATCCAATCTCTTAAGGACTTATTGTAGTTCCCAACCATAGAAAGAGGTCATTCCAATTTCATCCCATAATTTTTGAGCGAAAGGACAATCTCTTAGCAAATAAAATATTGTCTCCACCTTGAGTAACACATAAGGGACACACATCTTGCACATTACTGCCTTTGTGTGCAAGCAGATGCCTTGTGGCAATACTGTTATGAAGAACCAACCAAATAAAAAATTTGATGCTTTGGGGTTACATCAGATTTCAGCGCCCAATTACAGTTCTCTCATTGCCGTCTCTTGGGTCTAAATTCATCGCGATCTGGTAGGCAGAATGCAGGCAGCACTCGCCAGGGTCGGAGAAGTTCCATCAGAATTTGACCGGCTGCGACATTTTTCACCATCACTTAATTGTACACTACATGTCACCTTGCAGAATGCTTGGTGGCTGGATGCCGGAAGAGCATTAATAGGATTTGGCGTTGGGGTCACAAGCTATGTGGTAATACGCACTTTGGACTTCCTGGTACACTTATGTGAACCTAGATGATCATCACCTCTCTTTTGCCAATCAGGTACCTGTATACATCGCAGAAATAACACCTAAAAATGTTCGGGGAGCATTTGCTTCATTTAGTCAAGTAAGAATAAATCTGGACCATTATTTGCTTGCTTTATACTGCCAATGCATCACCTTTTAGCCTATTTTTCTTGAAATGCAGTGCATGAGCGCCTGTGGCTTTTCATTGACATACTTTGTTGGAACTGTTGTTTCCTGGCGCACCTTGGCTCTGATCGGTAGTGACTGAGATTCTCTATTAACAATTATTCCGGATAAAAAATTGAGAACATAAAAGAAAAAGGTCGCCTTTTGTATTTTGTTTTTCAGGTGGAATTCCTTGTGTGATACAAATTTTCAGTTTATACTTCATACCAGAGTCTCCTAGATGGTTGGTGAGTTCCTTCAGGGTTTTGCACTAGTTTTGTACAAGTGGCAATCTGATACGTGAGGAAATCAAATTTAAAGTTGTACCGCAATGCTTTCAAGAGCTACATATTATGTGAATGAATTTACAGGTAAAAGTGGGTCGAGAACAGGAGTTTGAAGCTGCCTTACAGAGACTCAGAGGCAAAAGTGCTGATATTTCCCAGGAAGCAGCTGACATCATGGTAAATTCTCAATCCCTTCACAGTCCTCTAGGGAAAAGCTGATATTTCCCCTCAGGGAATGATGAGTTCTGGGGCCTCACATTCTCAACTTCTATGAATCTCACAGGTCTACACAGAAACCTTTGAAAGGCAATCTCACTCAAGATTTCTAGATGTGTTTCAAAGAAGATATGCTCGTTCACTCACAGTGAGCTCTCCTTCAACTACATATAAACATTTATTTGCACATCTATATGCAATGCTGTCTAGTGAGGACTTACATTTTCCAGTCATTTCAAAACTTAGATTGGACTTGGACTGATGATGCTTCAACAGTTGGGAGGAGCCAGTGCTTTCTCGTACTATGCAAGCTCCATTTTTGAATCAGCTGGTAAAGGCTTCTCTACTACTTCAGGAAGTGTGAAGAGATAATCACAACAAACTTTTGTCCATGACAGATTTTTCAAGTAGCATTGGCACCAGGAGCGTGGCTATTGTCATGGTCAGCTGTTTTTCTGTCTTTGCGAGAATTTCCTAGATACTCAACTACGAAATATTATCCTGAAATATGAATTCCCCACGTTGCTTTTCCAAATAGTTTGACATGTTTTGTAGATTCCAGCATTTGCAATTACTGTAATCTTGACTGATAAGGCTGGACGACGACCACTTTTGATGGTCAGGAAAAGAAACTCACTCTTTTTTTGGGTTCGAAGAGGAATCAATCACCTCAAAGTTGAAATTGAGCTTGATCTCGATTTGCAGGTTTCTACTGCTGGAATGTGCTTGAGCTGTTTTATGCTAGGATTGTCATTTTACATGCAGGTAAATCTGCTACTACTATCCTTGGGGTTCTTGATGACTTCGACTCGCTTTTTGTTCTTTCATTTTGTTATCCTTTCTCTACAGGATCTGCACATTTGCAAGGATGTCACTCCAATTTTGGTTTTCCTGGCTATATTGGTAAATCATCACACCAGAGCTTAGTGAATCCTAGTCTATAACTGTGTGGTGAGTTTCGCTGAAGTTGCTGATCGACCAATAATGCAACCAGGCATATTTTGCATTTCTCTCAGTTGGCATGTCGGGACTGCCATGGGTTGTAATGTCCGAGGTGTGATTTCTAAATTTTTTAATTGAATTTTATGATGATTAATACTAAAAGCAATAGACCATTGATTGCTTTTTATTCCACATTATGAAGATATTTCCAGTAAATGTAAGAGGGAGAGCAGGAAGCATTGTGACGTTCGCCCACTGGTCCTGTTCCTGGATCACGAGCTAC
The DNA here is from genome assembly GCA_014182365.1 of Eucalyptus tenuipes. NCBI lineage: Eukaryota > Viridiplantae > Streptophyta > Magnoliopsida > Myrtales > Myrtaceae > Eucalyptus > Eucalyptus tenuipes. The sequence goes on along the minus strand of CM024538.1, from coordinate 19,124,032 downwards.
ACTTTCAACTTCATGTTTGAATGGAGCGCAGCCGGTCTGCTCTCTGTCTCTGTTGACTTCGTTTATGTAGTATGATACTGAGAATTTGGAGCATAAGCGCATGTGACTGCACCTTGATAAATCAGATGCATTATCTGATTTTCGTTTTGCATCTGGACTTTGCTTCTGGCAGGAACATTTTTCATATTTACAGGCATTTGTGGTTTAGCGATCCTGTTTACTGTGAAGTTAGTGCCAGAGACCAAAGGGCAAGCACTGGAAGAAGTGCAAGCATCGCTTGTTCATATTTCTGCAGTGAGTTAAAGTAATGCGATCTCCTGTAAGTCTTAACAACATTGCAATTGCGCCTATTGGGATGTCAAAAGACTTCTGTAGTATCAACATTTTGTTCCTGATTGCAAACTGTGAATGCCAACGTGTGATAGGAAGAGCAAAAGCATTGTGATCTCCTTTTCCTTTTGCCGAGTGATTGATTTTTTAATTTTAATTTATTTCCTTTCATTTTCATCTTATTCTTTGGCCTTGGCCATAAAACTCAGGAAAAGGTGATGGGACGGGAGTGGGTCTCTGTTTTCTTTTTGGCCTGAGAGAGAGAGGGGGATGGTGGGTTGGATCGGGCATTGACTTATGTAGCGGTAGGACCATGTTGAACGTGACATTTAGGGGGAAAAAAATCCTTTAGATACTTTGATTTGCTTAAGCTTTTGTGATAGGGACGGATTTATGCTATATGTGATGTGGAGTCACGTCACCCACTTTTGACGGCCTACTACCGTACCTTAAGTTTTGCTATATTTTTCAAATTTGCCCCTTCGGGAGTTTCCGAAAGAAAACTGCAAGAGAAGCTATTGTCCCTGCATTTCCTTAATTTTTGCCCCTTAATTAGGAACCGTTTATAGACAAATTGTGCAGTTATCAAGAAATAATTGGTTCGCAGACAAATTCTGTTATCATACATACATAACCCATTATTCTAAATACCATAAATTCGGCGATATTAACTTAGATTCTGCTTATTTCATGAGAAATAAATTATTCGAAAAAACATTTTTATTTTTTCAGAAATGATCTGCTTCTTCCAAGTTTACCCCTCGCATATGAGGAAAGTCGATCACACATGAGGGTTAAAAAAGTGAACTTCCCAATGACTATCTCCACACCATGGTTGGTTGCAATAATCAAACCAAAAATCGATTGGTTTCACTTTTACTGTACATTTACATCATGCATATGGCACAATATGCAATAATTTGTTGATGGTAGTTTTCTATAAATATATATATATATATATATATATAAATTCTATAAAGAAACATGTTTCAATTTTGAGTAATTAAGCGATCACTTTATTAATTAATTATGTGATAATCAAACAATTAAAAATGATAAAGCAAGTAGCTGATTAGGATCACTCGAGTGCACGGCATGAAACTCTTATACGCAAAAAAGAAGTCAAATGATCTTCATGAATTACTTCAATCACAATTTTGAGAAAAATGCCATTCAAAAACTAACTTTTAGCCTGCATCTTTAGTTTGCATCCTTTGCAGAATTTGCTTGGCAAATGTGTTGCTCGCTGCATTTCACGACAAGTCTAGTATTATCAAGTAGAAGGTACCATTAAGTGGTGGCATTTTTTACAATGCAGACCGGTTATTCTTCACCAGCCGAGTCTGGCATAATGGAGGATTTGGGCCTCTCCACAGCAGCGGCAAGTCCTACCAAGCTTTCGTACTATTCATCTATTAGCCGCCATACAAATTGGGTTCTAAAACAAGATTTGTTGGAGTAAAATAAAACACACGAGCCTTAGTGGACTAGCTAAAAATGACATCTCTATCAGTGACGCCAAACGGATAAATGGGAAATGGATCACAGGTCGTATTGACATCTCCTCCAATTCTTTTGTGTTACAGTATTCACTTTTTGGTTCATTAATAACAGTTGGAGGCCTAATAGCATCTCTGGTAAATGGGAGGGTAACGGATTTGATCGGGCATAAACCAGTAAGTAATCCTCTCCCTTTCATTCTCAAAATCTCTATGAACTACAGATCTTACAGGAATCTTAAAGGATATATCTTTTGATGCAGGCAATGTGGCTTTCTCAAATATTTGGTGCTGCAGGATGGCTTTCTATAGCATTTGCCAAGGTTCCTGCCCTTCCTCTCGCCACTTCAGAATTTTTCTTTGCCTTCGATGACTCAATAAACAGGCTTAATAATATAAATTTCATTTTCCACCTTTGCGCTTACCATATGGATAAGTTCATTCAGATATTGGTCCTGTAGGACATTTTTGTAATTTTCTACTGCATTTGTGATATTTGCACTTCAAGCTATCTGTCCAGCTGGTTAGGGGATCGCCGTCCAGAAAAAAAAAAAAAAAAAAAAAAAGATACAATTGATTCTCTACCTGCTAAGCTGCGAGGAAAATTTTTACATCATCCTATTTTTGTGAATGATCAGGTCATGGTTTAGGCTGTGAGATAGAGCGTAAGCACTTAATGGTACATTCTATCTACTCTGCAGAATGCTTGGTGGCTGGATATCGGAAGACTGCTAAGCGGGCTTGGCATTGGGATCACATGTTATGTGGTATATGTAGGAAGATTCCGGACTTACTGTCCTGATAAATTTATAGAAGTTGAAATGCCAACGTACTGTTAATCATTATCTTTGTTTCCAAACAGTTGCCTGTGTATATTGCTGAAGTAACACCTACAAATGTCCGGGGAGCATTTACGGCATTCAATCAGGTCAAAAAGTTTGGACAACGTGGAAATTGAAATTGAGTTGAGACAATTCATTTGCCTATTAACACAGAGTTGGATTCTGTTGCAGTTCATGATATGCTGTGGCTTTTCGTTGATTTCCTTTCTTGGAACCATTGTCTCCTGACGCATCTTGGCTCTAATCGGTAGTGTCTCAGTTCCTTCTTTTTATGTTATGTGGTGAATGAGTTGGAAAAAATCAAAAAGTCATTCTTGGTGATTTCATCTTCAGGTTGCATTCCTTATGTCATACAAATTTTGGGTTTGTTCTTTGTTCCAGAGTCTCCTAGATGGCTGGTAAGTTGTTAGTGGAGTAGAGGCATAGGCATTACCATTTCAGTGGCAATCTACTTTGACACACAATCCAAGTGGTGCAGATCGCCATTCTAAGTATATGCTAGTTGTGTAGAATCATAGAATTAGATGACGAAGCCAAGATTATGAACTTTTCATTGTAAGAATAGTAGAAAGTCATTTACAGGTAAAAGTCCACCGAGAGGAGTTTGAAGTCACATTATAGAGACTCAGAGGCAAAAGTGTCAATATTACTCAGGAAGTAGCCGATATTAGAGTAATATCTCAATCTCGCTTGTCTTTCAGATAATTTGGAAGCATCTGATTTTTGCTATGGTGGTTTCTCATTTCACTTGTCTTATAGGACTATACAGAGACCTTTGAACAGCAGTCTTAGTCTAGAATTCTGGATCTGTTCCGAAGACGCTATGCTCGCCACTTATAGTGAGAATGCCCTCAAAATTGTTCACATTGCTTGCAATTTTCATACCCTTTTCTTATATTCCTAATCTTGTCGAAGCATTAGATAGCAGTTGGGCTGATGGTGCTTCAACAATTTGCTGGGAGTAATGCATTTGCCAACTATGCAGGCTCTATATTTGAATCCGCTGGTAAAAATCAACAGATAAATACATTAGTAATGAATGAATAATGAAAGCTTACTTCAGGTGTCACAAATTAGCGCTTGAAGCCCCATTGTGGGTCATCTTAATCTGTTATCTTGGCAGGCTTCTCAAGCAGCTTTGGTACCAGAAGCATGGCTGTTGTCTAGGTACTGGGCTATGTAGAATTGCAGTGAAAGACAAATTTGCTTGCCTCATCGCATTTTCTAAAGATTCTCGACATGTTTCACAGATCCCAGCAACTGCTCTGAGTGTAATCTTGACCGAAAAAGCCAGAAGACGACCACTTATGATGGTTAGGAAATTGATAAATTTGCTATACTCCCCTTAAGGAGACCACTTTTCAAGATACTGAGCCTGAACCCAACTTTTATTTGCAGATTTCTTCAGCTGGAATGTCCTTCTGTTGCATTCTTCTAGCATTGTCATTCTTCATGCAGGTTTCGTGAACAATTACTACGCCTATGCCTATTTCTTGATGTTTTGAAGTGACCTTATTTTCTCCCACTATTTTTCCTGTTGCTGAAACAGGAACATAATCATTGGAAGGCCGTGACCCTAATTTTGGTGTATGTAGGAGTTATTGTAAGTCTCTATAAGAGTGCCTTTCTTCCTCATCTCTTTAATCCCGAACGGTTGCTCAATAACTAGTTGAAGAAGTTTGCTGACAGACGACTTTTTCAAACAAGAGGGGATACACATTACACCACCATTTTGAATCACGAGAACTTTCAAGAAATGAAAGATTTATTCACTCTATCAATATTGGATTTAGTGTATCATGAGGATTTTGCCTTTTCTGCGGCAGATGTGCCCTGCTTTATCTAAACAAAAGAGGCCAAGTGAGTTAGTTTAGAATTATGATTGAAAGCAACAGCATTCCTATATATCCAAAGACTTCGGAATACAATTAAGAAAACAGTACTCTAAGAGATACTAGGCCTATTGTACCAAATTTTAGTTCTTATATCTGTAATCCAATCTCTTAAGGACTTATTGTAGTTCCCAACCATAGAAAGAGGTCATTCCAATTTCATCCCATAATTTTTGAGCGAAAGGACAATCTCTTAGCAAATAAAATATTGTCTCCACCTTGAGTAACACATAAGGGACACATATCTTGCACATTACTGCCTTTGTGTGCAAGCAGATGCCTTGTGGCAATACTGTTATGAAGAACCAACCAAATAAAAAATTTGATGCTTTGGGGTTACATCAGATTTCAGCGCCCAATTACAGTTCTCTCATTGCCGTCTATGGGTCTAAATTCATCGCAATCTGGTAGGCAGAATGCAGGCAGCACTTGCCAGGGTCGGAGAAGTTCCATCAGAATTTGACCGGCTGCAACATTTTTCACCGTCACTTAATTGTACACTACATGTTGCCTTGCAGAATGTTTGGTGGCTGGATGCCGGAAGAGTATTAATAGGATTTGGCGTTGGGGTCACAAGCTATATGTGCACTTTCGACTTCCTGGTACACTTATGTGAACCTAGACATCATCACCTCTCTTTTGCCAATCAGGTACCTGTATACATCGCAGAAATAACACCTAGAAATGTTCGGGGAGCATTTGCTTCATTCAGTCACGTAAGAATAAACTTGGAACATTATTTGCTTGCTTTATACTACCAATACATCACCTTTTAGCCTATTTTTCTTGAGATGCAGTGCATGAGCGCCTGTGGCTTTTCATTGGCATACTTTGTTGGAACTATTGTTTCCTGGCGCACCTTGGCTCTGATCGGTAGTGTCTGAGATGCTCTATTAACAATTATTCCTGATAAAAAAATTGAGAAAATAAAAGAAAAAGGTCGCCTTTTGCTTCAGGTGGAATTCCTTGCGTAATACAAATTTTCAGTTTATACTTCATACCGGAGTCTCCTAGATGGTTGGTGAGTTCCTTCAGGGTTTTGCACTTGTTTTGTACAAGTGGAAATCTGACACGTGAGGAGATTAAATTTAAAGTTGTACCGCAATGCTTTCAAGAGCTACGTATTATGTGGATAAATTTACAGGTGAAAGTGGGTCGAGAACAGGAGTTTGAGGCTGCCTTACAGAGACTCAGAGGCAAAAGTGCTGATATTTCCCAGGAAGCAGCTGACATCATGGTAAATTCTCAATCCCTTCACAGTCCTCTAGGGAAAAGCTGATATTTCCCCTCGGGGAAAGATGAGTTCTAGGGCCTCATATTCTCAACTTCTATGAATCTCACAGGTGTACACAGAAACATTTGAAAGGCAATCTCACTCAAGATTTCTAGATGTGTTTCAAAGAAGATATGCTCGTTCACTCACAGTGAGCTCTCCTTCAACTACATATAAACATTTATTCACACATCTATATGCAGTGCTGTCTAGTGAGGACTTACATTTTCCAATCATTTCAAAGCTTAGATTGGACTTGGACTGATGATGCTTCAACAGTTTGGTGGAGCCAGTGCTTTCTCGTACTATGCAAGCTCCATTTTTGAATCAGCTGGTAAACGCTTCAGGAAGTGTGAAGAGATAATCACAACAAACTTTTGTCCATTACAGATTTTTCAAGTAGCATTGGCACCAGGAGCGTGGCTATTGTTGTGGTCAGCCGTTTTTCTGTCTTTGCGAGAATTTCCTAGATACTCAACTATGAAATATTATCCTGAAATATGAATTCCCTGCGTTGCTTTTACAAATAGTTTGATATGTTTTGTAGATTCCAGCTTTTGCAATTACTGTAATCTTGACTGATAAAGCTGGCCAACGGCCACTTTTGATGGTCAGGAAAAGAAACTCACTCTTTGTTTTGGGTTTGAAAAGGAATCAATCACCTCAAAGTTGAAATTGAGCTTGATCTCGATTTGCAGGTTTCTACTGCTGGAATGTGCTTGAGCTGTTTAATACTAGGATTGTCATTTTACTTGCAGGTAAATCTGCTACTACTACCCTTGGGGTTCTTGATGAATTCAACTTACTTTTTGTTCTTTCATTTTGTTATCCCTTCTCTACAGGATCTGCACAATTGCAAGGATGCCACTCCAATTTTGGTTTTCTTGGCTGTATTGGTAAATCATTACACCAGAGCTTAGTGAATCCTAGTCTTTAACTGTGTGGTGAGTTTCGCTGAAGTTGCTGATCGACCAATAATGCAACCAGGAATATTTTGTATTTCTCTCAGTCGGCATGTCGGGACTGCCATGGGTTTTAATGTCCGAGGTGCGATTTCTAAATTTTTATGTTGAATTTTATGATGACCAATACTAAAAGCAATAGACGATTGATTGCTTTTGATTTCACATTATGAAGATATTCCCAGTAAATGTAAGAGGGAGAGCAGGAAGCATTGTGTCGTTTGCCCACTGGTCCTGTTCCTGGATCATGAGCTACACTTTCAACTTCATGTTTGAGTGGAGCACGGCCGGTCTGCTTTCTGTCTCTGTTGACTTCGTTTATGTAGTATGATACTGAGAATTTGGAGCTTAAGCGCATGTGACTGCACCTTGATAAATTAGATGCATTACCTGATTGTCGTTTTGCATCTGGACTTTGCTTTCGGCAGGAACATTTTCATATTCACGGGCATTTGCGGTTTAGCGATCCTGTTTACCGTGAAGTTAGTGCCAGAGACCATAGGGCAAGCACTGGAAGAAGTGCAAGCATCGCTTGTTCATATTTCTGCAGTGAGTTAAAGTAATGCGATCTCCTGTAAGTCTTAACAACATTGCAATTGCGCCTATTGGGATGTCAAAAGACTTCTGTAGTATCAACATTTTGTTCCTGATTGCAAACTGTGAATACCAACAAGTAAAAGGAAGAGCAAAAGCATTGTGATCTCCTTTTCCTTTTGCTGAGTGAATGATTTTACCGAGCTACTACTAGTCAAGCTTTTATTTCTATTTATCTGTCGGAAAGTGTCCGGGCCAGGTTTTGCCGACCTGGACAAATCCACCTTCCCGGGCGAACCTAATCACATACTCGGCCACGTCCCCTTATGTATTCTGGATATTACACATGAAGTATGCTCCCAAAGTTAACCTCGTATGAAATCTTCCTCTGGAGTTCTGCAGACCAAAGTTGCATAAAGTCGCTGTGAAACCCCAGTCCGTAGACTCCGTACTATGGTTCGAGGACGGATAATTGACACTCATGCATAAAAGGATGAAGCTCTTAAACAATTCAACTTAATAGTACAATAGTTTTTTAATATAAATCTTATTGCAAAATTATAATCAATATCATGAATATCTAAAAGGCGAAATGCACTACCAAAACAATTTCAAAGTTCCTGACATTGTTATAAAAAAAATTAACAATCCTCATCTTCGCAAACAATCCCCGCATAGGTTTAATTCCATGCTTTGCAAAAAGGAAAAGGAAAAGTTTGAGACAGAGAAATGAGAGTTAGTGATAGGATAAAAAAAAATGGTGTTACAGTCGCACTTTGCCAGGTGACAAGACCCCGAAAACCACGTCGGCTATGATTATGCCCTTCATAAAATCATCTCACGTAGATTGACGACGAGCATAAATCAAGTAAGGCAAATTCTCAATACTAAGCACACAAATATCACCATGATGAGACATCTTCATATCCAGTTTCGGTCGGGCCAGGCTTGACGCCAAACTTGCAACGTTCGTTCTCTCTCTATACAAGACCAAATTGGGTGATCTAGGCGTCTACGGGAAGAGCACGCCGCATACTTCGAAGGCGTAACCAGTTCCAACCACAAAACTAATCAAAGAGGTTGAGAAATTGCGCTATAAATTCGTTAGTTAATCATAAATTCGTTAGTTAATCATAAAGAACAAAGACTTGGTAATATCTACTAATTGTCCTGACAGACTTTTCAAGCAGCTTCGGTAGCCAAAGCATGGCCATTGTCTAGGTAATAGACTGTGGAGAATTAAGCTGAAAGAGGAATTTTATTTATCACATTTTCATGATTTTCTCACCTGTTTTGCAGATCCCTGCAACAGCTCTTAGTGTAATTTTGACGGATAAAGTTGCAAGAAGACCGCCTTTAAGGGTGAGGAAACCAATACATATCGATGCATTCTCCTAAAGTAAGTTGCTCATAAACATTACCAAATATGACATCCATTTGCAGATTTCTTCAGCTGGAATGGCCTTGAGTTGCTTTGGTTTAGGATTCTCTATCCTCATGCAGGCATGAACAGTCACTAAGCCTACCCATTCTTCTTGATCTCATGAAATGGACTGATTATTTATTTATTTATAATACCTTCATGTGAAACCAGGACCTGCGGTACTGGACGAAAGTCACTCCCATTTTGGTGTATGTATGCATTATGGTAAGTCTGTGTAACAAATATTTTCTTGCTTTCTTGTTTTTCAACTCGCATATGGCTATCTCTTATGGTTGAGGTCCTATCGAGTTGCTGCTCAATCCTACTTTACCAGGCGATAATACAATGGAGAGCACACTTTGACCAGAGAAACTTTCATTATAATATTGCTGCTTCTAAGTCCTCAACCGTCTTTCCATGACTAGTTGTACTAAAGTTGCTGACAGATAATTATTGCAATAAGGTGTATTTCATAGCTTACTCACTTGGCATGGTGGTGTTACCGTGGGTCATAATATCCGAGGTAAGTAGATACCTTCTGTCTAACATTGCACTCTATGGTCTCTACTTCAAGACCATATATAGGATTAGAAGTCATATTGGTGGACATCTTTTCGATAGGTATTCCCAGTAAATGTTAAAAGGTCGGTTGGAAGCCTGTTGACCTTCTCCAATTGGTCTTGTTCTTGGATCGTTAGCTACAGTTTTAACTTCATGTTTGAATGGAGTGCACCTGGTAATTAATCCTCCTTTTTTTTTTTTTTTTTTTTCATTCTTGTTCTGTAGTTTTCATCGGGTATGCTTCTCTAGAGTCTAAATTCAGGAACTGCATGAGTTCTTATGTCTATTGTATGTACTAATAGATCTATGTCTTGACCATGCTGCTTTTAGGAACCTTCTTTATCTTCGCATGCATTTGTGGTTTAACTATCTTATTCACTGCGAAGATAGTGCCAGAGACCAAGGGGCGAGAATTCGAATAATTGCAAGCATCACTTGCCCATTTTCAGCAATGATTTGTACTTTGATGGGATCTGAATTGGTAGGATCATTGTGTTTCCAACCATAAAAGGAGGAGCGAATTTCAACTAAGGGTCTGAAATGAAATATTTTCTCAAAAAAGGGTTCCAAGTGAATCCCATATTAAACAATGATATAAAGTGGCTACTTAATCTCATATAGAGTCTAAGCAAGCACGTGCATTTCACATGCTACTTGCCAAAGGCCTGATGAGGGCATTTTTAAGTTTTTTGTTTTCTTTGTTTTTTTATCTTTCATCTTCCTCGTTGTTGTTCCTCCTTCCGCACATGCATAGAACCACTTCCGGTGCTTGATCTCACTCGACATCATGAAGTCACTGTTGAGCCTTTACACTGACATCATCGACGAGGCTCGTTTATCCATCGTTGGATGGATGTTGTTGCCATTCTCTCTCCTCACTTGCGGTAATGGCCCATGGCCGATCACAAGGACGACAGGTTCATGGGTGACTTCATGTGTCAACAAAACAAGACAATTGGGAAAACTAACTGCAATCTCCAATTCAATTGAACTAAATTATGTTACAATCGTCATTCATTGACATCAGGTTCTCCCCAATTACAAATGATCATTCTTTGCCGCTGGAATCCGGCCCTAGGAGACGGTTTCAGCTGCATCACACCAAGAACAGCCGCTTTTTTCGTTGTGGAAGCCACTCAGGCCTTCGCCGCCATTCGCCGATCATGGCTACCACCATCGGAGGGCTCGTCTTTGCCACTGCGTGGTTTTGTATCCCCGCTAAAATCTTGAATTCCATTCGGTTATTTGAAAGATTTGGATAGAACACCAAAGAGAACACCAAATCCGGCCAAAGTGGATTTCGAAGTAGACACATTCGGCAAATTAAAAAAAAAATGGAAAGAAAGAAAGAAAGATAAGAGATAAGAGGAGGGGATTTTGAACATAAAAGGATAAAAATGTGCAAGGAGTTGTTATAATATGTCTTGAGTGTGAGCCCGACGAAATTTTATTGATTAAAGGAAAGCGCGGAAGTTGTAATACTGTGAACATCCAATTGTGTGTTATCGAAATTAAGATTTCCGATTCAGTGTTCCAAGTCCAATTTGCAGAAGGATTTTTTTTTTTAATTTTTTTTTTTTGTGTTATATATAATTGGCGGGGTCAAGAATTACACTGAAGTCAACGGCCCTTGACACATTCAATTTGGACTCCTTGAGGCGGTGGGAATGTATGTACAAATTAATCATCGATATCTTTCCTTGTTTAAGTCGGCCAAGGTCTAGAAGATTATTATATTTCCTTGGCTCATGCGTTGGTTTGATGGTCGTGATTGACGTTAAGAGGTCTTGAAGTGCGGTTTTCAACCAAGCACTTGGTGTAGATTTTTCTCCGTGAAACTACATCAATAATTAATTGATATAGTAAGAAATTATGTATAATTCATTTGTGGGATTGAGAGATTATTTCATAAAGAATTTGTGGGGCTAAACGTTGCATGAATTATTATATGTAATTAGGGCTTGGGAAATACTAAGAGTGTTTGAGTGACTTGAGTGTGGTTATGATTTTCATTGTATCACTTGATCTATAGTGAAATTCATTATTGCTCTCTATCCGGATATAAATCGGTATAACCAAATCACGAAGATCTGTTGTTTGATTCATTTTCTTGTTTTGTCTATTTTATTGTTCGATCGTCTGATTTCATACAGGAGTAAAACTTGATTCGTTCAGATGGAGTTTGAATTTTCAAGATCTCACTCGAATTGAAAAGAAGAACCACCTCTGTATAAATATGGGGCATACGCTAAAGAAAGGAGGCCGTCGCGCTCCTTGACGCTGCCTAGTTTTATATCCCCGCTACCTGATTTTGGAGTTGGCAATGTTGGCACGTCCTCGAGGTGCTTGTCGCTAGCCACCGTCCAAGCTCAAGCCATCATCATCGACTAGCTCATGCGAATGATGAAGCAAAGGTTGCGTTCGACAAAGAAGAAAGTGAACTAGGACGTTGGCCGGACGAATAAAGAGGAGGAAGAAGATGAACATAGAAATTAAAGAAAGAAAAAGAAAGAAAGAAAAAAAACCTGTTTGGGATGAAAATGCCCCTGAAAAAGTGGCATGTGAAATGCATGTGCTTGCTTAAGCCCTTATTTAAGACTAAATTAGCCACTTTACGCTCTTATTTGAGATGATGTCTACTCTGGACTTTTTTTATTGTTGTTGATGAAATAGCACTAATTCATACTCTTACTTGAATTAGGCTTCCGAGAAACTTTTTGTAAGATTGACTTTTTTGTGCCTGAGGCAAAAATATACAATATCAAAAGGGGGGAAAGAAAAGAGAGATTCCTTGCAATTTGTTTGACCTTTTACAATGATTGATTTCACCATGCTCAGGTCAACTTTGTTGGATACTGGCATATTGGTATGATTATTGATGTACAAAAAATTAAGGCTCTGAAACTTAGTCGAGTTCGCCCATTACTTGTTTTTGATTAAGCATGTTATGAAGAATTATACTTCCATTTCATCAATTCCAAATCACGACAAGTGAATAGGAAATAAAGTTTCAATGGAATGCAGTTGAGTTTCAAACGTGCAATTAAATCCAAATTTGAATGTGGATATTGAATGATTAAGTCCCCCCGCACCACCATGTCGGGTCTATTTGATTTATGTAGCGGTAGGACCATGCTGGACGTGACATTTAGGGGGGAAAGAACTTACTTTTTCATGATACTTTGATTTACTTAAGCTTTTGTGATACGGACCGATCCATCTTATATGTGACTGTTTGGCGGCCTACTACGTACCTTAATTTTTGCTATATTTTTCAAATTTGCTCCTTCGAGAGTTTCCAAAAGAAAGCTGCAAGAGAAGCTATTGTCCCTACATTTCCTTAATTTTTGCCCCTTAATTAGGCACCGTTTATAGGCAAATTGTGCAGTTATCAAGAAATAATTAGTTCATAGACCAATTATGTTATCATACATACATAACCCATTATTCTAAATACCATAAGTTCGATAATATTAACTTAGATTCCACTTATTTCATAGGAAATAAATGATTTGAAAAAACGTTTTGGTTTTTTTAGAGATGATGCTTGTATATCATTAAGTAATTAGTTTGTGAAAAATGTTTTCATCATTGACAATTAGTGGACAATGAAAATATTTTTCAAGCAATCATTTTTGTAGAAATATTTTTCAAATTATTCATTTTTAATGAAATAATGCAGACTAGCTCCGTTTATTCTGCGGAAGATATAATGTTTTTAGAAAATATTTTATAAGAAGTCATTTTTCAAGAAAATAACTATATTTTTTTATGTTCGGTTGAAATGTGAAGATAAATTAGAAAATATTTTTCTCGGTTCAGTAAGAAAAATCTTTTCTATCCTCACTCATTTTCCATGAATTTTTGTTTAATTATTTTAAAATCATTTTTTAATTTTAATGTCTTTTCTTTTCTTTTCATCTTTTTCCTTGGCCTTGGCCATAAAACTCAGGAAAAAGTGATGGGACGGGAGTGGGTCTCTGTTTTTTTTGGCCTGAGAGAGAGAGAGAGAGAGAGAGAGGGATGGGGGTTGGATCGGGCATTGACTTTTGTAACGGTAGGACCATGTTGGACGTGACATTTAGGGGGAAAAGAAAAAAGTCCTTTTGAATGATACTTTGATTTGCTTAAGCTTTTGTGATAGGGACGGATCCATTCTATATGTGATGTGGAGGCACGTCCCCCACTCACCGTTTGACGGCCTACTACTACTACCGTACCTTAAGTTTTGCTACATTTTTCAAATTTGCTCCTTCGAGAGTTTCCGAAAGAAAGCTGCAAGAGAAGCTACTGTCTTGTCCCTACATTTCCTTAAATTTTTGCCCCTTAATTAGGAACCCTTTATAGACAAATTGTGCAGTTATCAAGAAATAATTAGTTCATAGACAAATTCTGTTATCATACATTCATAACCCATTATTCTAAATACCATAAATTCAACGATATTAATTTAGATTCTGCTTATTTCGTGAGAAATAAATGATTTGAACAAACATTTTGATTTTTTTCAGAAATGATCTGCTTCTTCCAAGTTTACCCCTTGCGTATGAGGAAAGTCGATCACACATCAGGGCTAAAAAAGTGAGCTTCCCAACGACTATCTCCACACCAATGTTGGTTGCAATAATCAAACCAAAAATCGATTGGTTTCACTTTTACTATACATTTACATCATGCATATGGCACAATATGCAATAATTTGTTGATGGTAGTTTTATATATATATATATATATATATATATAAATTCTATAGAGAAACGTGTTTCAATTTTGAGTAATTAAGTGATCACTATATCAATTAATTATGTTATAATCAAACAATTAAAAACGATAAAGCAAGTAGCTGATTAGGATCACTCGAGTGCACGGCATGAAACTCATATATGCAAAAAAGAAGTCAAATGATCTTCATTAATTACTTCAATCACAATTTTGAGAAAAATGCCATTCAAAAACTAACTTTTAGCCTGCATCTTTAGTTTGCATCCTTTGCAGAATTTGCTTGGCAAATGTGTTGCTCGCTGCATTTCACGACAAGTTTAGTATTATCAAGTAGCAGGTACCATTAACTGGTGGCATTTTTAACAATGCAGACCGGTTATTCTTCACCAGCCGAGTCTGGCATAATGGAGGATTTGGGCCTCTCCATAGCAGCGGCAAGTCCTACCAAGCTTTCGTACTATATTTCTAGAGTTGTTGATCTGTTAGCCGCTATACAAATTGGGTTCTAAAACAAGATTTGTTGGAGTAAAATAAAACACACGAGCCTTAGTGGACTAGCTAAAAATGACATCTCTATCGGTGACGCCAAACGGATGAATGGGAAATGGATCACAAGTCGTATTGACATCCTCCCCAATTCTTTTGTGTTACAGTATTCGCTTTTCGGTTCATTAATAACAGTTGGAGGCCTAATAGCTTCTCTGGTAAATGGGAGGGTAACGGATTTGATCGGGCGTAAACGAGTAAGTAATCCTCTCCCTTTCATTCTCAAAATCTCAATGAACTACAGATCTTACAGGAATCTTAAAAGATATATCTTTTGATGCAGGCAATGTGGCTTTCTCAAATATTTGGTGCTGCAGGATGGCTTTCTATAGCTTGCCAAGGTTCCAGCCCTTCCTCTCGCCACTTCAAAATTTTTCTTAACCTTCGTTGACTCAATAAACAGGCTTAATAATATAAATCGCATTTTCCACCTTTGCACTTACCATATGGATAAGTTCATTCAGATATTGGTCCTGTAGGAAATTTTTGTAATTTTTCACTGCATTTGTGATATTTGCTCTTCAAACTATCTGTCCAGCTGGTTAGGGGATCGCCGTCCAGAAAAAAAAAAAGAAGATACAATTGATTCTCTACCTGCTAAGATGCGAGGAAAATTTTTACATCATCCTATTTTTGTGAATGATCAGGTCATGGTTTAGGCTGTGAGATAGAGCGTAAGCACTTAATGGTACATTCTATCTACTCTGCAGAATGCTTGGTGGCTGGATATTGGAAGACTGCTAAGCGGGCTTGGCATTGGGATCATATGTTATGTGGTATATGCAGGAAGATTCCGGACTTACTGTCCTGATAAATTGATAGAAGTTGAAATGCCAACGTACTGTTAATCATTATCTTTGTTTCCAAACAGGTACCTGTGTACATTGCTGAGATAACACCTACAAATGTCCGGGGAGCATTTACGGCATTCAATCAGGTCAAAAAGATTGGACAACGTGGAAATTGAAATTGAGTTGAGACAATTCATTTGCCTATTAACACAAAGTTGGCTTCTGTTGCAGTTCATGATATGCTGTGGCTTTTCGTTGATTTACTTTCTTGGAACCATTGTCTCTGGCGCATCTTGGCTCTGATCGGTAGTGTCTCAGTTCCCTCTTTTTATGTTATGTGGTGAATGAGTTGGAAAATATCAAAAAGTCATTCTTGGTGATTTCATCTTCAGGTTGCATTCCCTGTGTCATACAAATTTTGGGTTTGTTCTTTGTTCGAGAGTCTCCTAGATGGCTGGTAAGTTGTTAGTGGAGTAGAGGCATAGGCATTAACATTTCAGTGGCAATCTACTTTGACACACAATCCAAGTGGTGCACATTGCCATTCTAAGTATATGCTAGTTGTGTAGAATCATAGAACTAGATGACGAAGCCAAGATTATGAACTTTTCATTGTAAGAATAGCAGAAAGTCATTTACAGGTAAAAGTCCACCGAGAGAAGGAGTTTGGAGTCACATTACAGAGACTCAGAGGCAAAAGTGTCAATATTACTCAGGAAGCAGCCGATATTAGAGTAATATCTCAATCTCGCTTGTCTTTCAGATAATTTGGAAGCATCTGATTTTTGCTACTGAGGTTTCTCATTTCACTTGTCTTATAGGACTATATAGAGACCTTTGAACATTAGTCTCAGTCTAGAATTCTGGATCTGTTCCAAAGACGCTATGCTCGTCCACTTATAGTGAGAATGCCCTCAAAATTGTTCAAATTGCTTGCAATTTTCATACCCTTTTCTTATATTCCTAATCTTGTCGAAGCATTAGATAGCAGTTGGGCTGATGGTGCTTCAACAATTTGTTGGGAGTAATGCATTGGCCTACTACGCAGGCTCCATATTTGAATCCGCTGGTAAAAATCAACAGATAAATACATTAGTAATGAATGAATAATGAAAGTTTAGTTCAGGTGCCACAAATTAGCGCTTGAAGCCCCATTGTGGGTCATCTTAATCTGTTATCTTGGCATGCTTCTCAAGCAGCTTTGGTACCAAAAGCATGGCTGTTGTCCAGGTACTGGGCTATGTAGAATTGTAGTGAAAGACAAATTCTCAGGTACTGTGCTGAGAATAGGGCCTTTTTGGCTAAGAATAGGGCTGTTTTCTACAAATCGAGATTTTGGCGGAAAAAGTTGATATAGGGCCGTTTTCATCCGGGAAATTCTGAGAACCGTTTTTTTATCGCAAAATTGGGATACAAGTAAGTTCTGTTGGCGAGGAAAAATGTCAATTTGATCGACGATATGATGGTTGAATTTTTTAGGGCCAAATAGATTTAATTCAAGAGGCAATTGAATCTAATTTGAGCCAATTCCAATACAAATTCGTATGCCCCCATCACCCATGACATTTGGACCAATTCAAGACTTCTAGAAGGGAGTTTTTGGTTTGAAAATGGCTATGCAAGCCAGCCTTGTTTGGTGGGACACACCTACGGGACAAAGGGATGAGAAGAAGGCTTTGGTGGCCCCCTCCAAGGGAAGTTGGTCCCCCTCTCCCTTCCTTCCTCTCTCCTTCTGCCCATCGACGCCACCTTCTCCTCCATTCCATCTCTAAAGAACTCCAACCTTGCAGAGAACCGACCGAGCTCACCCCCTCCACCGTCACACACCCGCCGAAGCCCAGAGCCATCGCCTGCGCCACTCGAGCCTGCACGTCCGCCAACGCTATTCGCTCGCATCGCGCCCAACTCGCTGCCGTCCAAGCACTGTCCAGCGTCGTCGAGGTCACCTGGAGTTCTCTGGCCGCCATTGAACCGCCGTCCGGCCCCGCCTGGACCCGCGACCAGCCCCGTCGCCTGTTTCAGCCTCAACTGGCCCCGGAGCAATCTTCTTGGCCCAGCCACAGCACCGAATAGTAGTGGGTATCACAACCATTGTTTGGCCCGTTTTTGTGGCCTTCCCGACCCCGAAAGGCATCCCCACTTTAGAGTTTCTCGACCCTCTCCGCCTTGCCGTCATATTGATCCGAGCGGATCGTTAAACAAGTGAGTTTAACTCACTAATCCCTACTTAGTAAGTTAATGACCCTTAGGGGTTGATTAGTTTAGACTAAGCTTGGTTTAGGTGGTTAGTTAGAACGGATTAGTGAATTAGTTGATCATTAATGCATGTTAGGTGGTTAAAGTAGTGTAATCAGAGCCTAGATAAGTTCTAGTATTTATCTAGAGTGGTTCGGAAATTTTCCGGGCCCATCTCAGCTTTTAATTAGGCTTTACGGACCTAAGTCCTATTTATTTGCATTTAATAATTAATTTCCATAATTATTTATTTATTTACTTATTTTCCAGAAATTAGACTAGGATAGCCGGTGATTGGAATTTCAT
Organism: Eucalyptus tenuipes; assembly: GCA_014182365.1. Lineage (NCBI taxonomy): Eukaryota > Viridiplantae > Streptophyta > Magnoliopsida > Myrtales > Myrtaceae > Eucalyptus > Eucalyptus tenuipes. Next base: position 19,106,116 of record CM024538.1, on the reverse strand, counting down.
GCTGATTGCAATGGTGTGATCTATTTATTTAATTGAGTTCTAATTTGTGCTGATTGTGTGTGATTTGTGATTTTAGGGATTTATCCCAAAATTTATTTAATTTTAGTAATTAATTGGAAAATCACCAAGCATCGGTTTACAACGCCAAAAATGGATTTGTGGATTGTTGAAATTAGTGGGATTTTCAAAGGTGAAAATATTGTATTTTAGCTAAGGCCGACCGTGTACCCACATACGATTATTTTTATCGGGAATGATAAAAATGGTGAAATGGATAGATAATCAGGATGGTATACTATATCAGCATGCTGGTTAATATATCAGCTTAGAGTGAGCAGTATATCGGTATATTATATCAGCCCGCGGGCTTCGATATGTCAGCTTAGAGCGAGCAGTATACCTAGCAGCTTCTGGTGAGCATTATTAGTATACTATATCAGTCTGCAGACCTTGATATATCAGCTTAGAGCGAGCAATATACTATTTATTAGCTTAGAGTGAGCTATACTATTTATTTATCAACTTAGAGTGAGCAGTCCTGGACAGGGTCGGACTTTATAGATAGTATTGGTTGAGATGACTGGGGAATGGTCTCGATAACATGAAATCGGCTGAGTCGATTGATCGATGATTCGATCTGATTGGTTGAAATGATTGGATGGTTATTTGACTTGTATTGACTTGTAGGAAGGAATTGAGGCAAAGGTAAGTCCTCTGACTCGTGCTTGTGATTAGGTAGCCCTCAGGGCGTATTTTCTTCCTAGTCGGGTCTTAGGGGGTTGAACTTACTAAGACGTTGTCTCACCCCATTGTGGGATAACATTTTCAAGCCCATAAATGGTAGCTCCTCCCGAGCATTTTGGTCAACCTAAGAAGGTGACAGAACAGAAGTGCTAGACCCTAGGGGATGGGTGTACGAGTTGGTGAGATCCATAGTTTGGGTTGATGCGGTCTACCCAAAAAGGTGCCCCATCAATACAGAGCATGGTATCACTAGGAGCGAAACGGCTAGAGAGAAGGGCCCATACCAGAGTCCAAGATCCCTTTTTGTGTGCTGGAGGTAGCCTTTGGAAAGGGTATCGCTGATCCTCTAGGTGGTTCGATGGTGGATCGGGACCCGGACTTGCGAGAACTTGAATCCCCTGTGTATTCAGCTGCAAGCTCCAATTGGGATGAGAATGAAGATGAAGAGGAGGACGAAGATCCGTAGTTTTTGAAAACCCCCCCGTTTTGTAGACTTGGCATATATATATCGACTTGGTTGTGTATGACTTATTATGATGTATATATAAGTGTGTTGTTGTTGGTTTTAAAAATTATGGCCCTACTTTCCTATCTCATTGAATTGTTGTTTGAGGATTATTTATCTACTTCCTCATGTGCATTAAAATGAATGAGTCGGCGATGCGTCTTGTGACATCGCTACTTAATCGACCGTAGAGGGATGGGCACACGCTCGGAGGATCGCGGCGTGACAATATGTTCTTTGTAGATATTCCTTGTAAACATTAAAGGGTTGCCCTGAAGCCTAGTGACATTCATCAACGGTCCTGTTCTTGGATTGTGACCTACACTTTCAACTTCATGTTCGAATGGAGAGCACCCGGTACTCTCTCTCTCTCTCTCTCTCTCTCTCTCTCTCTCTCTCTCTCTCTCTCTCTATATATATATATATATATATATATATTGTGTTTATGCTTAATGATTGTGTTACTTTCAGGGACATTTTTTATATTCGCATGCATTTGCGGTCTCACAGTCTTATTCATCGCTAAGGTAGTGCCAGAGACCAAGGGGCGAGCATTAGAAGAACTGCAAGCATCACTTGCTAATTTTCTTCAATGATTTGGTATGAGCCAAACATAGGCAGCACTGACAGCAAGACTGACAGGAGGCTTTTTGTTGCAAAGAATTAATAAAATTTGAAACCGGGAGGAAATAAAAAAGAGAGAGAAGTTCCATTGTAGTACATGTCACGCCTCGATCCTCGGGTACGCGTCCATCCCTCATCTGGTCGATTAATAGCGACGTTCCAGGACGCATTGTCGATCCATTCATTTTAATATACGCAAGCGGAAGCATATAGAAATTCCCCATATAATAAAACAATGGGATAGAAAGGAGTAGGATCACAACTTATAACCCAAAACGAGCTTTTTATAAAACAAACAGTTTTATACACCAAACCAGGCTGTTTACAAAATATCGACTTAACAACAAAAGGGAACTGTCCTATGACCTACTAGTTAGACAAGTTCGCCGATTCTTCGGGCTTCACCTCTTAAACTCCGAGGCTTCCGATTCTTCACTAACACCATCTAAGGACCTGAAAATGGTTATATAATAACTAGTGAGACAATGTCTCAGCGAGTTCTACCCCCTAAGACTCGATTAGGAAGCCAAATGCCACAAGTGCTACCTATGCACAACACAGGTCGGAGAACTTACCTTGGCCTCAGATTCCACCTACAAGTCAGTTAAAATAGGCACACAATCAATCAACTCATCACATCAGATCAATCATTGATCAATCGACCTAGTCGATTGCATGTCACTATGACCTCCCTCCGGTTGGTACATTCAATACTATCTATGATGTCCTATCAAAACAGGACTCTTTTACCCTAAGTTGATAATAGATAGTATAGCTCGTGCTAAGCTGATAAATAGTATACTGCTCGCAATCTAAGATGACATATCAGAGTCCGTAGGTTGATATAGTACACTAATAGTGCTCTCTCTAAGCTGATAAGGTATACTGCTCGCAATTTAAGCTGACATATAGAGCCCGTAGGATAATATAGTATACTGTTAATGCTCTCTCTAAGCTGATAAGGTATATTGCTCGCAATCTAAGCTAACATATCAGAGCCCGTATGATGATATAGTATACCGGTATACTACTCGCAATCGAAGATGACATATCGCCCATAGGTCGATATAGTATACCACACCCAATCATTCAAACAAATTCTTTAATTTTATCATGCCTGATAAAAATACACGTGTGTGGGTACATGGCCGGCCTTAACCAAAATATAATAATTTCATTTTCACAAATCCCACCATTTTCTGTAATCCACCAAAACATTTTTGGCGCTAAACTGACGCCTGGTTATTTTCTAATTAATTATCAAAATTAATTAATTTAGGAAAATAATCCTAAAAGCACAATTAAATCAATTCAGCACAAAACAAAGCTCAAATAGATAAATAGAGAGTAGCACCGCAATCAACATAAAATTCCGGTCGTCGGCTATCCCAACCTAATTTCCAGAAAATAAATAAATAAATAAATAAATAAATAAATAATTATGGAAATTATTAAATAAATGCAATAAATCCAACTTAGGCCCGTAATGCCTAATTGGACGCCTAAATGGACCCGGAAAGATTCTAAGGTTCGTTCAATAAATAGAGTAGCACATGTCTACTTTCTAATGTCACTAACTAACCATCAAACATGCATCGACAGATAATTAAATTAACTAATCTAATATAATCTATCCACCTAATTGTACTTAATTAAATATAATCAATCTCTAAGCATCATTAACCTAATAAGCAAGGATTAGTGAGTTAAACTCACTTGTTTAGCAAGTGGTTCGGATCAAACCGACGGGAACGTAACGGGGCTCGACTTTTCCAAAGGCGGGCCTAGGTTTCGAGGCCCGGAACACCTCCAAAACGGGTCCGACAGCACCTCAGAGACCCACAAATTTTTTGTTATGTTCTTGCTGAAACAGAGGGGAAACAAGCTCGGTTTAGGCGGAGATTGATCGAGGAAGAGTGCAAGGGCCAAACCGGGCCATGGCAAGCACTCACGGGGGTCGGAGGCGGGCTGGACAGCTTCGGCACGGGCTGAGGGGCTGTTGGAACACAGGGACAGAGGGCGAGAGGGGAACGGTGATGCGGTTAAACGGCGCGGGGCAACGGCGGTAGGCAGGCGGGGCGAAAACGGCAACGGCGGCGTGCGGCGTGTGGTCCGGCGATGGTGCGGCTGCTCCAACTGCTTCCTCTCTGGTTGTTGGCTTCGCACGGCGCAAATGGAGGGTAGGAAAGGAGCTGGTCGCCGGTCTTGGAGGGAGAGAGGGAAGAGATGAGGTTAAAGGAGACAAGGGCCCTACTTGGCCTTATTTTCCAATCCATGGCCAAGCATGGCTTCTATGGACACCATTTAGCCACCAAGGCTCCCAAAGCAACCTTTGAAGTGGTCCAAAACCATAGGGGATGGGAGGCACACGAAATTGCTTGATATTTCCTCCATTTGGTCACTTATTTCCTCTCAAATCAATCTCAATTGGCCCTCATAAACCAATCCACCTACCATCGGTCATCTTGGCATTTTTCCTCACCAATACAACCCACTTGCTTCCCAAATTTGCGATAAAAAACGATCCCCGGCTTTTTCTGGACAAAAAGGCCCTAGGACGACTTTTTCCCAAAAAGTTTCGGGTTGCAGAAAAATCTTCTGAGACTAAGTCGATACTCCTAGAATTTATTGTGACATGACAAAATCTTCAATTTCTGAAATCGAGCTCAAATTCATAGTTAATTTCAATTCGGCGCGTTTTTCGCATGACCTAGGCTACCGGGTAACTTTCAGAAATTTTTCGATGCAAATGACCTGTGGTCGATTTTCTTCGAGCCACAATGAACCCACTTGACTCATTGGCGACTCTCGGTTGTCGTGAAAATCTCGAGGATTCAAATACGGACACAGGGTACCAAAATAATAAGAAAATCAGTCTAGTGCTGGATGACAAGAATTTTCTAATTTAGTGACACCGATTAGCCACACATCTCAGTTGAACCAGCCTACCTCTGATTTCAAATCGATTTTATATTGTGCCGTAATTGCCTCTAAAGATGAGCATGGTCGAGTAGCCGATTCCTAGTCAAATTCTCAAGTCTATTGCCTTAAAATTCCTTAATGGCTTCCCCAGATAGTCTAGTTATCTCGAGAGTGATTAGCTCTGAGAATAGCCCTGTAGACGCGTCAATGAAATAGCCGATTTATTCAGTAGAAAACATGACCGAAAATCTGGGATGTCGCGGTACATGTCATTAATGTCGGTAAATTACACAAACCGAATTGTATATTGTAAATCTCAATTTTAATTCTATTTAAATAACTGCATACCAATAATACAACAAAAAATTGGCAGACATTAGTACAAGTCGAATGAAAGTGGTAATTTTCGATTAACTAGTTATTAGTAAATTTATTTTTTTGTCAGTACCTTACTAATACATTATTAGGTAAACAGTTACACCAGCTGCCTCATTTTTACCAATGCTTTTATAAGTTACCGTCATAAATATATATATATTTTTACTGACCATGGACAATCAGTCTGTAACTTCTTATATGGATCATCAAAATTGTGCTATAGAATTGCCCCAGAAATGTCATGTTGCTTTTACATGTCAATTGATTTTTACAATCAATCCTAACAGTAGTTCTCTTCTAGATGTTTATAGCTGTAAGTACTGATATACTCGTTTTGCTTTGTTTCTTTTTCCCCCTTTTCTCGAATTCTGAGGTGAGAATCGAACCTGCCACCTGGCTCTCACACCCAGTAACCAGTAGCCAAAGGCGTAGTGGTTCAAAAATAGTCTTAAATTGCTGTCACTCTGACGAAGGGATTGTTTTGACCGATGATTGTCCTATCTTTTTATTAACAGTTATACACACACTAGGACAAAAGTAACAATGAATCTGCTATTCTTTACAAATCTTCCGAACATGTAGCAGGTTGATTCAGTTCAATATCCTAGAGAGACAAATCCATAAACATATTGCGACTGGTATTTGGAAATAATTCAAAGTAATCATGCATGTTTTTCAGCAAAGAACAAACTTATAAATGGAACATTCAATAACCATGAGGCCGTAAGCCAGAAAATTCCTGATGCAATGTCTCCGTCATACTATTACACGCCCAGAAGTCTATTTCTTTGGCTTTAAGTCATACTATTACACGCTCAAAAGTCTATTTATTTGACTACAAAACTTTCTGATGCAAAGCCTATCATACTTTCACACACCCAATAGTCCATTTCTTTGATTCCTTTTCATCCATCGAAGATTCATTCTTGTCTCCAATTCTGGCAATTCTTATTCATGAAAAATTAGAGAGACATTGTGAGAGAGAGTCTAGAAGAGGATGGGCTCTCAACAGGCTCTCTGCTTCTCAAAGAAGTCTCAAATTGTGGCAGTCACAGCGACTCTATATCTTCCAGTGATTCTTCTGTTACAGTTCTTCTCGGATTTAGCACACTGGTCGCTGTTTGCGGGTCTTTTGTGACAGGATGCGCTGTGAGTGTGCTGCGCCGACCATGCAATGCATTCCAATAGCAATTTATGAGCCATCACTTGTCTTTATGAAGTCTTTGTTTTCTCTGTTATGTTTCATCTGTGCAACGTCACAAAGATGCTTTCTGTTGGACTACAGTAAAAGTACAGGTCATATTAATAGGTTATTTCCAATTCATGAATATCTCTTGGCAAGAAGATAAATACAACTTGTTTAGCTTGTTCTTCGTCATATGGCCTATCCCCAGAAAAAGAAAACCATTCACAGTTATATTAATTGGGAATTTGGTGCTCTTGCAATAACCTGTTCGTGTGGGATTGGGACTATTACAACTGCTGGGGAAGTTTAAGGAAAAAAAGGGAACAAGGAAAAGAAAGCATGAAATTAGGAGCCGTTGTTTGGGCTGCCTCTCCATTTGACTCCACAATCTTTCTAACCATGAGGCCAAAAGCCAGAAAATTCCTGATGCAATGTCTCCGTCATACTATTACACGCCCAGAAGTCTATTTCTTTGGCTTTAAGTCATACTATTACACGCTCAAAAGTCTATTTATTTGACTACGAAACTTTCCGATGTGAAGTCTCTATCATAATATCACACATCCAATAGTCCATTTCTTTGATTCCTTTATATCCATCGAAGATTCATTCTTGTCTCCTTCAATTCTGGCAATTCTTATTCATGAAAAAATAGAGAGACATGGTGAGAGAGAGTCAAGAAGAGGATGAGCTCTCAACAGGCTCTCTGCTTCTCAAAGAAGTCTCAAATTGTGGCAGTCATGGCGACTCTGTATCTTCCAGTGATTCTTCTGTTACGGTTCTTCTCGGATTTAGCACACTGGTCGCTGTTTGCGGGTCCTTTGTGACAGGATGCGCTGTGAGTGTGCTGCACCAACCATGCAATGCATCCAATAGCAATTTATGAGCCATCATTTGTCTTTATGAAGTCTTTGTTTTCTCTGTTATGTTTCATCTGTGCAACGTCACAAAGATGCTTTCTGTTGGACTACAGTAAAAGTACAGGTCATATTAATAGGTTATTTCCAATTCATGAATATCTCTTGGCAAGAAGATAAATACAACTTGTTTAGCTTGTTCTTCGTCATATGGCCTATCCCCGGAAAAAGAAAACCATTCACAGTTACATTAATTGGGAATTTGGTGCTCTTGCAATAACCTGTTCGTGTGGGATTGGGACTATTACAACTACTGGGGAAGTTTCAGGTAAAAAGGGAACAAGGAAAAGAAAGCATGAAACTAGGAGCCGTTGTTTGGGCTGCCTCTCCATTTGACTCCACAATCTTTCTAACCATGAGGCCAAAAGCCAGAAAATTCCTGATGCAATGTCTCCGTCATACTATTACACGCCCAGTCTATTTCTTTGGCTTTAAGTCATACTATTACACACTCAAAAGTCTATTTATTTGACTACGAAACTTTCCGATGTGAAGTCTCTATCATAATATCACACATCCAATAGTCCATTTCTTTGATTCCTTTATATCCATCGAAGATTCATTCTTGTCTCCTTCAATTCTGGCAATTCTTATTCATGAAAAAATAGAGAGACATGGTGAGAGAGAGTCAAGAAGAGGATGAGCTCTCAACAGGCTCTCTGCTTCTCAAAGAAGTCTCAAATTGTGGCAGTCATGGCGACTCTGTATCTTCCAGTGATTCTTGTGTTACAGTTCTTCTCGGATTTAGCACACTGGTCGCTGTTTGCGGGTCCTTTGTGGCAGGATGTGCTGTGAGTGTGCTGCACCAACCATGCAATGCATCCAATAGCAATTTATGAGTCTTTGTTTTCTCTGTTATGTTTCATCTGTTCAACGTCACAAAGATGCTTTCTGTTAGACTACAGTAAAAGTACAGGTCATATTGATAGGTTCTTTCCAATTCATGAATATCTCTTGGCAAGAAGATAAATACACATATGGCCTATCCCCGGAAAAAGAAAATCATTCACAGTTATATTAATTTGGAATTGCTCTTGCAATAACCTGCTCGCGTGGGATTGGGACTATTACAACTATTGGGGAAGTATCAGGAAAAAAGGGAACAAGGAAAAGAAAGCATGAAATTAGGAGCCGGTGTTTGGGCTGCCTCTCCATTTGACTCCACAATCTTACTGACCATATTGTGCTACCTCAATTTAGGCTGTATTTCCTTGCAAGGTTACTCGCACTCACAAAGGCACCTTGACAATGGCAAGCAATTTACTGCGCAGGTGGGTTATTCATCACCAGCTATGTCAGGTATAATGGAAGATCTGGGACTTTCGGTAGCAGCAGTAAGTCTACTTTCCTCCTCATGAATGAAGAATCTGTCGGGTTGGACGTATGTAGCTTATTGCCAAAATAGGATCAGGATGGCATGATTGCGGCAAAGTTTTACTTGATTTAACTATCATCTATATTCTAATCTTCTAATTGTTACCCTAATTTTTTTTGTATTTTGTTCCTGAACATACCTTATAACGTTAATCCTGTATCTTCATCGATAAGCTTTAAAAGCATATCTTGTACTAAGGACAGTTGAGGGATAAGTGCAGTCAGTGTCAGTTCAGGTTCTCGGTACAAATCTTTTCCCTTTCTTTCTTATGCTGCAGTATTCACTTTTTGGTTCGATGCTGACGATTGGAGGACTAGTCGCAGCTTTACTAAATGGAACTGTAACAGATGTGATTGGTCGAAAGCGCGTAAGTATTCCATGAGCTATTAACTTTCTAAAATATCACAATTGCACTAGAGCAAGAAAATTGCTATTGTTGTATCTTGTGATGCAGACGATGTGGCTTTCTCAAGTAGTTTGCACAGCTGGATGGCTTTCTATAGCACTCACCAAGGTTCCTTCCCTTTATCTTGCCTCTCCAAATCCTCCTCATAGATGTCCAAACACGTGTATTGTATTTCACTTATAGCAAATGGAATAGGAAATGCCTTAAAGAGAATTTGCTGGTAACTTCCCGAGTTCTGTATGGTCAGGGAAGATAATGATTTCCACATCTGTTGTTCGGTTACATGATTGTGTTCTCGTATGTTGTAGAAGTATGTCTATTTGGTTAGTGATAAGAAAAATTTGAAGTTTCTTTACGGCCCTTTCGCAGGTGCCATTTTTTTTTTAAAACATACTTGTATAAATACTCCAAATAAGAAAGTGCAGATCAAGGCCAACGCCCAGTCTGAGTCACCAAGGATAAAGCTCTGTGCTTATCCAATACAACGTGAGTTTCTAATTCAGAAGGAATACATTTGAAGGTATCAATCCCATCTTTGCTAGCATGTCCGCACAACGATTTGCTTCCCTGAATGCATGCTTATTCTCACCAGCTGCATATTCAGCTAAAACGTGCCCGCATTCATTCAAAATTGACTTCAAGTTAGGGATGTCAATACTAGTATTTTGTGAAGCATGTTTTGCTTTACTGTCATCAGATTCAATCTCTAGACAGGTCACATCTATTCCTAAACAACAAGTACAGCCCTTCACCGTTTTCCCTTCATCATCCCTTGTTATGCCACCAATTTCAGCAACTCCTGTACACTCCACTGCTCCGTCAGAATTCAATTTGAACCAGTCAGCTTGTGGAATTTCCCATTTCGATCCTGGTCCGGACTTCTTTCACGGAACTGAGAAGGAGATGAAGAATCATATGCTTCCAGAAGAAATCATAGAATTTCTTGGGAATCCGAGAAGACCCATTCTTTCTTTTTTCTCTAATAGATGGTCAGAACTTCATTTGAATTCAATTCTACTGAGAGGCCTGCTAGAGATCAGATATTGCTGAAGGAAAAACAAGATGTTTCTTTTTGTCCCTTTTAGGCAATTGAAAAATACAAAAATTGTTAACATATTCAAGATAATTATGTATTTACAAAATACTGTCTCAATTTATCTTATTTCATCAAATCCTGGATGTGATATGGTTCTGAAAGATGAACTGAATATGGACAGTTCCCATAAAATTTCATTCTTGAACAAAAATATGAATTTTTGATTTGTTTCATTTGTTTTATGACTGGAACAAGAGGGGATACACATTACACCACCATATTGAATCACGAGAACTTTCAAGAAATGAAAGATTTATTCACTCTATCAATATTGGATTTAGTGTATCATGAGGGATTTGCCTTTTCTGCGGCAGATGTGTCCTGCTTTATCTAAACAAAAGAGGCCAAGTGAGTTAGTTTAGAATTACGATTGAAAGCAAAAGCATTCCTATATATCCAAAGACCCCAGAATACAATTAAGAAAACAGTACTCTAAGAGATACTAGGCCTATTGTACCAAATTTTAATTCTTATATCTGTAATCCAATCTCTTAAGGACTTATTGTAGTTCCCAACCATAGAAAGAGGTCATTCCAATTTCATCCCATAATTTCTGAGCGAAAGGACAATCTCTTAGCGAATAAAATAGTCTCCACCTTGAGTAACACATAAGGGACACACATCTTGCACATTCCTGCCTTTGTGAGCAAGCAGATGCCTTGTGGCAATACTGTTATGAAGAACCAACCAAATAAAAAATTTGATGCTTTGGGGTTACATCAGATTTCAGTGCCCAATTACAGTTCTCTCATTGCCGTCTCTTGGGTCTAAATTCATCACGATCTGGTAGGCAGAATGCAGGCAGCACTCGCCAGGGTCGGAGAAATTCCATCAGAACTTGACTGGCTGCGACATTTTTCACCATCACTTAATTGTACACTACATGTTGCCTTGCAGAATGTTTGGTGGCTGGATGCCGGAAGAGCATTAATAGGATTTGGCGTTGGGGTCACAAGCTATGTGGTAATGTGTACTTTGGACTTCCTGGTACACTTATGTGAACCTAGATGATCATCACCTTTCTTTTGCCAATCAGGTACCTGTATACATCGCAGAAATAACACCTAGAAATGTTCGGGGAGCATTTGCTTCATTCAGTCACGTAAGAATAAACTTGGAACATTATTTGCTTGCTTTATACTGCCAATACATCACCTTTTAGCCTATTTTTCTTGAGATGCAGTGCATTAGCGCCTGTGGCTTTTCATTGGCATACTTTGTTGGAACTATTGTTTCCTGGCGCACCTTGGCTCTGATCGGTAGTGTCTGAGATTCTCTATTAACAATTATTCCTGATAAAAAAAATGAGAAAATAAAAGAAAAAGGTTGCCTTTTGCTTCAGGTGGAATTCCTTGCGTAATACAAATTTTCAGTTTATACTTCATACCAGAGTCTCCTAGATGGTTGGTGAGTTCCTTCAGGGTTTTGCACTAGTTTTGTATGAGTGGCAATCTGATACGTGAGGAGATTAAATTTAAAGTTGTACCACAATGCTTTCAAGAGCTACGTATTATGTGAATGAATTTACAGGTAAAAGTGGGTCGAGAACAGGAGTTTGAAGCTGCCTTACATAGACTCAGAGGCAAAAGTGCTGATATTTCCCAGGAAGCAGCTGACATCATGGTAATTTCTCAATCCCTTCATAGTCCTCCAGGGAAAAGCTGATATTTCCCCTCAGGGAAAGATGAGTTCTAGGGCCTCATATTCTCAACTTCTAAGAATCTCACAGGTGTACACAGAAACCTTTGAAAGGCAATCTCACTCAAGATTTGTAGATGTGTTTCAAAGAAGATATGCTCGTTCACTCACAGTGAGCTCTCCTTCAACTACATATAAACATTTATTCGGACATCTATATGCAATGCTGTCTAGTGAGGACTTACATTTTCCAATCATTTCAAAGCTTAGATTGGACTTGGACTGATGGTGCTTCAACAGTTTGGTGGAGCTGGTGCTTTCTCGTACTATGCAAGCTCCATTTTTGAATCAGCTGGTAAAGGCTTCTCTACTACTTCAGGAAGTGTGAAGAGATAATCACAACAAACTTTTGTCCATGACAGATTTTTCAAGTAGCATTGGCACCAGGAGCGTGGCTATTGTTGTGGTCAGCCGTTTTTCTGTCTTTGCGAGAATTTCTTAGATACTCAACTATGAAATATTATCCTGAAAAATGAATCCCCTGCGTTGCTTTTACAAATAGTTTGATATGTTTTGTAGATTCCAGCTTTTGCAATTACTGTAATCTTGACTGATAAAGCTGGACGACGGCCTCTTTTGATGGTCAGGAAAAGAAACTCACTCTTTTTTTGGGTTCGAAAAGGAATCAATCACCTCAAAGTTGAAATTGAGCTTGATCTCGATTTTGCAGGTTTCTACTGCTGGAATGTGCTTGAGCTGTTTAATACTAGGATTGTCATTTTACATGCAGGTAAATCTGCTATTAGTACCCTTGGGGTTCTTGATGACTTCGACTCACTTTTTGTTCTTTCATTTTGTTATCCCTTCTCTACAGGATCTGCACAATTGCAAGGATGCCACTCCAATTTTGGTTTTCCTGGCTGTATTGGTAAATCATTACACCAGAGCTTAGTGAATCCTAGTCTATAACTGTGTGGTGAGTTTCGCTGAAGTTGCTGATCGACCAATAATGCAACCAGGCATATTTTGTATTTCTCTCAGTCGGCATGTCAGGACTGCCATGGGTTCTAATGTCCGAGGTGTGATTTCTAAATTTTTTAATTGAATTTTATGATGACAAATACTAAAAGCAATAGACCGTTGATTGCTTTTTATTCCACATTATGAAGATATTCCCAGTAAATGTAAGAGGGAGAGCAGGAAGCATCGTGACGTTCGCCCACTGGTCCTGTTCCTGGATCATGAGCTACACTTTCAACTTCATGTTTGAATGGAGCGCGGCTGGTCTGCTCTCTGTCTCTGTTGACTTCGTTTATGTAGTATGATACTGAGAATTTGGAGCTTAAGCGCATGTGACTGCACCTTGATAAATTAGATGCATTATCTGATTGTCGTTTTGCATCTGGACTTTGCTTTCGGCAGGAACATTTTTCATATTCACGGGCATTTGCGGTTTAGCGGTCCTGTTTACTGTGAAGTTAGTGCCAGAGACCAAAGGGCAAGCACTGGAAGAAGTGCAAGCATCGCTTGTTCATATTTCTGCAGTAAGTTAAAGTGATGCGATCTCCTGTAAGTCTTAACAACATTGCAATTGCGCCTATTGGGATGTCAAAAGACTTCAGTAGTATCTATATTTTGTTCCTGATTGCAAACTGTGAATGCCAACAAGTAAAAGGAAGAGCAAGAGCATTGTGATCTCCTTTTCCTTTTGCGGAGAAATTGATTTTACCGAGCTACTACTAGTCAAGTTTTATCTCTATTTAACTGTCGGATAGTGTCCGGGCCAGGTTTCGCCGACCTGGACAAATCCACCTTCCCGGGCGAACCTAATCACACACTCGGCCACGTCCCCTTATGTATTCTGGATATTACTCATGAAGTATGCTCATAAAGTTAACCTCGTATGAAATCTTCCTCTGGAGTTCTGCAGACCAAAGTTGCATAAAGTCGCTGTAAAACCCCAGTCCCTAGACTCCATACTATGGTTCGAGGACGGAGAAATGACACCCATGCATAAAAGGAGGAAGCTCTAAAATAATTCAACTTAATAGTACAATGGTTTTTTAATATAAATCTTATTGCAAAATTATAATCGATATCATGAATATCTAAAAGGAAAAATGCACTACCAAAACAATTTCAAAGTTCCTGACATTGTTAAAAAAAAAAATTAACAATCCTCATCTTCGCAAACAATCCCCAAATAGGTTTAACTCCACACTTTGCAAAGAGGTAAAGGAAAAATCTGAAAAGAAAAAAAAAAAATGTTGTTAGTCGCAGTTTGCCAGGTGACAAGACCCCGACAACCACGTCGGCTATGATTATGCCCTTCATAAGATCATCTCACGTAGATTGACGACGAGCATAAATCAAGTAAGGCAAATTCTCAATACTAAGCACACAAATATCACCATGATGAGACATCTTCGTATCCAGTTTCGGGCCAGGCTTGACGCCAAACTTGCAACGTTCGTTCTCTCTCGATACAAGACCAAATTGGGTGACCTAGGCGTCCACGGAAAGAGCACGCCGCATACTTCGAAGGCGTAACCAGTTCCAACCACAAAACTAATCAAAGAGGTTGAGAAATCGCGTTGAATTTACACGCTCCCGAGTTAGGACAGAGAGTCTGGAAGGTCGGTCCTCCCAAACCGGCCGTCGGGTTCGCGTCCTGTCAAAGGCGAGAGTGTTGAGTCAGTCAGGAGAGTGCTGCCAAGTGCCCCGCTTCGGTGAGGAAGCGCTCAGAGTTTGCTGCCACGGAAATGAGGGAGACTTACGAGAGTATCGCCACCGAAACGTGGATGCTTGAAGCTCGAGGAAAAGCGGAAAAGACGAATGTTATGTAAACCGGCGACGCAGTTCTCCGATCGCAGGCGAGCGTTCGGAAGCAGTCCCAGCTCCTTCTCCGATCTTCCTCTCCTGTCTTGTGGTTTGTCTCTCTCCCGATTGACTTCGAACACTTAAAAGAGCAAGCAAGTCCTCACAACAACCTAAGGTATCAACGGCTTAACCTTAAATTTCACTTCTCTCAGCCTTTTGTTTTCATTATATATTTAAGAAAAAGTTGATCTGTCGCACTTGCAAAAGATATAAATTTTTTTATGATTGAGAAAATTAGACTAGAACTCCTTACGATTTTGGGTAAAATGCAATCGAGCCTTAAAGATTTTAAAGGTGAAAATCAAGTCTTAAGCTTATTGAAACTTATGCAATAAAGTCATTATTTCGCCAGTGTGGCGTCAACTTGTGGGAACTTGAACTATTTTGATTTCCCACCAAATTAAGTATCATTTGGACCATACTTAAATGGATAAAACAGGCAAATTTTATCGATCATGAAGTATATGGATTGATTGTGACTATCAATTGGAATTAAAACCCAAATTTGAGTCAAAGTCAATTGAAAATTCAATTAAAACTAAAAAACCAAAGACGGGATCTTTGATTTCAATTTGAACAATGAAAGGCTAATCAAAGATTAATTAATTATTGGGATAAGTGCATTAGAAGTCCCAAGACTTATTATGAAAGTACAATTGAGTCCCAAAATTTTCAAAAAATGTAATTAAGTCCTAAAACTTATCACAAAGTGCAATCCATAAACTTTCAAAAAGTGCAATTAAGTCACAAAATTTATCAAATTAGTTCAATCAAGTCATTCCATTGATTCTACGTTTTGAAAGTTTTAGAACTCGATTGCACTTTTATAATAAATTTTAGGACTTCTAGTACTCTTATCTTAATCATTCATGTACTGAAATTCAATAGAGTAACAAGATTCATGAGTTTAATTTCGAATTCGAAAGAATGTTTCGCTAGAGAAAGAACAAGGAAGAAACGGAGTGCTCCGTCAATGTTTGCCTCTTTGCTCGTGTGATTGACCAAACTTTCATTTTTCATTTTTTTTTTTCATTCGCGTGATGTCGGGGATCACATGGGTTAATAGGCCCCACGGAGTAAGTTGACCTGGATTGTTTAAGAATAAGGATGTCATGATTCAGACAATATAAACAGACTCAAGTTGCTCCTCTAGGATCAATTATGTGTGCCATGGAAACTCAATTTGGCAAAAAGATGTTAAATTCTGACTTTCGCTACTTTTAATTGCATTTTGGAGAAAAAAAATTAATTACGACAAAAACACTTTCTAGTGACGTAATCTCTTATTTTTGATGATCTCGTGGGCAACTGCTCTATTTGGGCCGGAGCTTCTAATGAGGTAATTCTCCACCAAGCAGAAGTTACTATAACTGGTGGCGCATCTGTATAATGCCGTCTGATTATTCATCACCCGCCGAGCCGGGCATAATGGAGGATTCGCTCTCTACGGCAGCATTGAGTCCTATCGAGCATAGGATGTTACATGGCTACCATCTTATCATCTCTCAGACTTGTATAGCTCTGTTATTCAAGGGAAAATACAGGGAATCGTGCAATTTACGGTGAAATTCGCAAGTGGGAGGAAGTAATAAAGTATCCCAGCATGCTTGTTATCTAAGTTTTTGATTTCAAACTCTTTAAGAGTACCCTATGTGCTATCTCTTGTCTCTAGTTATGCTCCAATTTTTTTTGGGATAGGTAGCACTAGCAGTTTGGTGTAGTTTCTATCGACCATGAATGAGTGAATCACCGCTGTAACTACTACAGATTTGAGCAACTACTCGCATGATCACTCAGAAAAAAGCTTAGAAAGCGAACATAAAATAATGAGGAAGCTCTGGAGTGAAGAAACCTTCTAATGCAACAGAGTCCTTTACTTTGAACTCTATATCTCTGCCTCTCTTCGCACTCAATTCTCGCATTCACTCACGACTCATTCTTGCCAATTTTCATGTAAACTCGAAGAGCTTTTAAACAAAAGATATGGAGAGAGGAAGGCTAGGAGAAGATGGATCGCCAACAAGTGCTCTGCTTCCCGAAGAAGTCTCCGCCCATGGCAGTCATGGCAGCTCCATCACGTCTTCAAGTGATCCTGCAGTCACGCCTCTTGTCATTTTTAGCACTCTGGTCGCCGTTAGCGGCTCTTTCGTTACTGGGTGTGCTGTGAGTACTGTATCATCTTTTAGATTGATCACCAAGACACCAGCTCTATTTTCTTTTATTGATTCTTGATGCTCTATTTTTCCCACATCTGTATTGAATTAGATGTGAATTTTGCAGTCAGGGCACCTTTTTTAATGTACCGGATGATCGCCAAGTAGGGTGGTGTCTTGATTTCTTTCAAGTTCAACCGAAATATTTTGTTAGGAAAAGATAAGAGGAAAGAAGCACATAACCTGGTCAAAGTTTTTCTGTTCTTTTGTATTTTTGGTCAACATTGTGTTTTTATGAAAAATATGAGTTTCTGTGTTAGCCTTGGTGTAAGTAAGATGCAGCAGCAACCAAGATCTGCGTCTGCAACTCCGGTTGAAATGTGTTTGCTACTGTGGTGCTTAAAATTGTGTTTATTTCATGAAAAATGAATGATTTAAAAAAATTTTCATTAAAAATGATTGGTTGTATCACTTACAAAATTAAATAAATGAAAAATATTTTTATCGTCCATAAAAATGTTTAGACTTGAGTTATTGTTGAAAATGGAAATATTTTTTGTTGACTGATTATCTAAGTAATACAAATGATCATTTAAAAAAAATATTATCTAAATCATTCATTTTTGATGAAATAAAGGGAGCCTGAAAGTTGGTAAATTATTTTCCAGGAGCACCTGTATGTTGTGTTCTTGATCACTTGGCTGATACCAAGTAGATTATTTTCCAGAAATGTGCTTTTCGCTGCATTTCTTGACAAGATTTGTAGCTGCCAAGTAGAAGGTACCATTAACTGGTGGCGTGTTCTTGCAATGCAGAGCGGTTATTCTTCACCAACTGAGTCAGGCATAATGGAGGATTTAGGCCTCTCCACAGCAGAGGCAAGTCCTATTAAGCATTCATGCTTATATTTCTAGGATTGTTCATCTATTGGCTGCTATACTAATTTATTTCCATCAATATACTGTCAAATGAGATCTGTTGTAGTGAAATAAAACGCACGAGACTTAGTAGACTAACTGGAAGTGACATCTGTATTAGTGACACCAAACGGAGAAATGGAAAGTGGAACACATCTTGTATTCATATTCTCCCCCTTTTTATGTTGCAGTATTCGCTTTTCAGTTCAATATTAACAGTTGGAGGCCTCATAGCAGCTCTGGTAAATGGGAGGATAACAGATTTGATTGGGCGTAGACGAGTAAGTGAACCTCTACCTCTCCCTTTCATCCTTAAAAGCTCATTGAAAAGCCCAACAGATCTTCAGTGAGGCTCATATCTTTTTGATGCAGGCAATGTGGCTTTCTCAAATAGTTTGCGCTGTGGGATGGCTTTCTATAGCATGTGCCAAGGTTCCTACCCTTCCTCTCGCCTCTTCAGAATTTTTTTCTTCATCATTGATGACTTGATGAGTTCGTTCAGATACCAGTCCTGTAGGATTTTTATTTTTATTTATTTATTATTATTTTTTTTTTTTTGTGATTTTTCACTGCAATTGTGGAACTTTGCACATAAAACTATCTGCCTAGCTGGTTAAGGGATCACGTTCATGCAATTGATTTTCTTCCAGCTAAGACACAAGGAAAATTTTTGTGACATCCTATTTTTGTGAATGATCAAGTCATGGTTTAGGCAGTGAGATAGAGCATAAGCACTTAATGATATATCCATTGAATCTACAGAATGCTTGGTGGCTGGATATTGGGAGATTGCTAAACGGGCTTGGCATTGGTATTATATGCTATGCGGTATATGGAGGAAGATTCGGACTTATTATCCTAAAAAATTTCTAGAAGTTGATGTGGCCAATGTGCTGTTGATTATTTTCTTTGTTTCCAAACAGGTACCTGTGTACATTGCAGAGATAACACCCAGAACTGTCCGGGGAGCATTCACGACCTTCAATCAGGTCAAAAAGTTTGGACAATGTAGAAATTGAATGTGAGTTGAGACAATTCAGTTGCACACTGACACACACTTGGCCTCTGTTGCAGTTCATGTTATGCTGTGGCTTTTCGTTGATATACTTTCTGGGAACCATTGTCTCCTGGCGCATCTTGGCTCTAATCAGTAGTCTTTCTGCTCCCTTCTTTTATGTTATGTGGCAAATAAGTTGGGAAAATATTGGAGGGTCATTCTTGGTGATTTCATCTTCAGGTGTTATTCCCTGTGTCATACAAATTGTGGGTTTGTTCTTTGTTCCAGAGTCTCCTAGATGGCTGGTAAGTTGTAATGGAGTTAAGGCATAGAATTAACATTTTAATGGCAGCTCTGGAAAACAATCCAATTGGTGTACCGTTGATTACCCTTGTAAGAACCGGCTGATTGTGTAAAATCATAGAACTAGATGACAAAGCCAAAACCATGCATTTTTGTTGTAAGGAAGATTACTAGCACATAGTCACTTGCAGGTAAGAGTCCACCAAGAGGAGGGGTTTGAAGTCACATTACAGAGACTCAGAGGCAAAGGTGTCAATATTACTCAGGAAGCAGCCGATATCAGAGTAATACCTCAATCTGGCATTTGTTTCTTATAATTTGGAAGCATATGATATTTTGGCAATGTTGTGCTCTCATTTCACTTTTTCTTATAGGACTACACAGAGACCTTCGAACGGCAGTCCCGGTCTGGAATTCTGCATTTGTTCCAAAGACGATATGCTCGTCCACTTATGGTGAGAATGCCCTCCAAATTATTCAAGTTGCTTGCGATTCTTTTCCTAATCTTGTAACTGACAGATAGCAGTCGGGCTGATGATGCTTCAACAATTTGGTGGGAGTAACGCATTTGCCTCCTATACAGGCTCCATATTTGAATCAGCTGGTAAAATCAAACACTAAATACATTTAGTAACTTATGAATAATGAAGGCATGGTCATCTTTATCTTTTTTCTTGGCAGGCTTCTCAAGTACCTTTGGTACCAGAAGCATAGCAATTATCCAGGTACAAGACATCAAGAATTGCAGTGAAACACGAATTTTGTTATTTCGTCACATTTTTAGAGATTCTACACGTGTTTTGCAGATCCCAGCAACAGCTCTTAGTGTAATATTGACTGATAAAGCCGGAAGACGACCACTTCTGATGGTTAGGACAATGATAAATTTTCTATAATCGCCTTAATGAGACCACTTTTTGAGATATTGAGCCTGAACCAAACTTTTTATTGGCAGATTTCTTCGGCGGGAATGTCCTTAAGTTGCATTCTTCTAGGATTGTCATTCGTCATTCAGGTTTCATGAACAACAACTATTCCTACTCAAGGTTCTCGATGTTTTTAAGCGACCTTATTGTTTCCTCCTATTTTTTCTGTTACTGGACCAGGACCTTAATCATTGGAAGGCAGTGACCCCAATTTTGGTGTATGTAGCAATAACTGTAAGTCTCTATAATAGTGCCTTTTTTCCTCGTCTCTTTTCATCTTAAACCATTGCTGACAGATGACTATTTCGTTTAGGCATATTCCATAGCTTACTCACTTGGCATGGGGGGATTACCATGGGTTATCATGTCTGAGGTACATGGCTTCAGTCTAAATTTGCACTAGGTAATCTTTATTACAGACAATTCTCAGTGAATAAGTTCTCTGTAGATATTCCCAGTAAACATTAAAGGATCAGCCGGGAGCCTGGTGACGTTTGTGAATTGGTCCTGTGCCTGGATTGTGACTTACACTTTTAACTTCATGTTCGAATGGAGTGCACCCGGTACTCTCTCTCTCTCTTTCTCTCTCTCCCCCTCCTCCCCCCTCCCCCGCCCGTCTCTCCTGTCCGTTTGTGTATGCTTAACGTGGATTGTTCTACTTTCAGGGACATTTTTCATATTCGCGTGCATATGCAGTCTCACAATCTTATTCACCATGAAGGTAGTCCCGGAGACCAAGGGGCGAGCATTGGAAGAACTGCAAGCATCACTTACCCATTTTCTTTGATGATTATCAGCCGCAGGTTGTTGGAATTAGAATTGGTATGAGCTGAACAGAAGCAGCATCGATGGGAAGGCTGGCAGGAGGCTATTTGTTGCAAAGTATTAATGCCATGTGAAACGGGGAGGAAAGAAAAAGGAGAAGGTCCATAGTAATGCATTCCATTAATGACAATAAATTACACAGACCGAATTGTATATCGATAATTTCAATTTTAAGCACCTAAATTTGTATAACTGCGTACTGATTGTACGGAGGCAGAGTAAAAATAGAGGAGAGTTAAAGATAGGATAGATCCAAAAATAAAATTGCCTGCATACTCGGACCCAAAAAAAGAAAAAAATCCCCGCATGCTCTCATTTGCAATGTAACAATCACAAATTGTTAGCCACGAAATCTGGAGAAGGTAAATAGGCAGTGAGCAAAACCATCGTTTAGCAAGTAGCTAATACCACTTCTATAATGCAATTTTAAGAAATAGTTGCATTCACATCAAACGAGTGTCCAATAATTCAATGCTACATAAATATCAATAAATATACCAACATAAATCAATAGTGGTCCGCATAAGCTGAAGCTCAATTGCCAATGTCATGAACCCTACAATCACATTTCGCTGGGTGACAAGTCTCAAAAATCATATTGGTTATAGTTATACCCCGAAAATCACACTAGCTATGATAACCTCGAAGATTAGGTTGGCCGTGATTAAGCCCCAAAACAAGATTGGACTATGCACGTATACATATCTTATGTCTTATCTCATACAATCATCTCACGATGATGAGCATAAATCAAATAATGCAATTCCTCAATATTAACACATAAATATCTCCATGATGAAATATTTCATATGCATATCTTTATAATACATCTCCACAGCACTAAAATTATTAAGAATATCCAACGCCTGATCCAGTTTCTAAATAACATGTCCTAAAACCTCCATTTTTATATCCAGTTTCGGGCCAGACGTGACGCCAATCTTGCAACGTTTGTTCTCTCTCGATACAAGACCAAATGGGGTGATCTAGGCGTCTACGGAAATCTCTATCTCAAGACCATTCTCAGTGAATATGTTCTCTGTAGATATTCCCTGTGAACATTAAAGGGTCAGCCGGGAGTCTGGTGACATTTGCAAATTGGTCCTGTTCCTGGATTGTGACTTACACTTTCAACTTCATGTTTGAATGGAGCACTCCCGGTTCTCTCTCTCTCTCTCCTTCTCCTGTGAGAGTGCAATATATTCAGTATCCAGGCTTAATCTGAATTGTGCTACTTTCAGGGACACTTTTCATGTTCGCGTGCATGTACGGTCTCACAGTCTTGTTCACCATGAAGGTAGTGCCAGAGACCAGGGAGCGAGCATTGGAAGAACTGCAAGCATCACTTGCCCATTTTCTTTGATGATTATCAGCCGCAGTTTGTTGGAATTTGAATTGGTATGAGCCAAACACAAGCAGCAGTAATAGGAAGGCTGACAGGAGGCTGTTGCAAAGTACTAATGCAATGTGAAACGGGGAGGAAAGAAAAAGGAGATGTTTCATAGTAATACATTCCATTAACGACGCTAGATTACACAGACTGAATTGTATACTGGTAATTTCAAGTTTAAGCACCTAACTTCGTCTTACTGTGTACTGATAATACAACAGAAATTTGGTTGCCACTAGTGCAAGTCAAATAAAAGTGGTAATTTTGTGATCAACTTGATATTAGTAAATTCAATTTTGTCGGTAACTTACTTATACATTACTAGATAACAGATCACCAGTCACCTTATTTTTACAACTGCTGTTATAAACTACGCTAAAGTACCTGTTCGTTACTGACCACGGACAATCAGTCTATAATTTATTGTATATTGTGCTATAGAATCAGCCCTCAGGTGTCATGTTGCTTCAATCCTAACAGTTGTTTTCTTCTCAAATTCTGATATGAGAATCGAAACCCCAACTTGGGTCTCGCACAACAAGAGAGATGTGCAGTTGCCACTACAGCGAAGGCGTAGTGGTTCAAGAGTAGTGTTAAATTGCTACCACCCAGACGGAGAGATTTTTTTAGCTGATGATTTCAACTCAATCATTGAACTTGTCCTATTTGTTTAAGAATATTTGCACACACTAAGACATAAGTAACAATCAATCTTCTATTTCTTTCCAATATATATGCTGGACTGCTAGCAGGTTTGATTCAGTTCGAATTTCAAAGAGCAACAAATCCGTAAATGATTTGCGGCTACAACTACTGCAGATTTTGGAATCATTATAAGTAATCATTCTTGTGATCCAGCAAAGAACATGTTGTGATATTAACGCCGAAAACAGTCATGATTTTGTAATTAAATCAACGTGAAATTATCAGAAAAATAAACGAGAAAATTTCACCAGAAATTTACATAATTCAATTCTTTTAGTGCGGCAGCTTGCTACTAAAAGAACCCTCTGTTCGGCTCCTACAGGAAAGGAAACCCAAAAGAAGCAAAAGCCTAGCTTTTATCTCATTTCCTTTTCTCTAACCATTTCCTGACCCGCGTGCTTTCTCTTGTACGGCCAAAAAAGGAATTCTTATGTAGACAATTAGAGTCCACAGAAAGTTTGACTGTACAAATCCAGCACAATTTGGTAGGCAGAATGCTGGCAGCACTACTCGTTAGTGTTGGAGTTCCATCAGAAGGTGCAATATTATACATTATCACTTAACTGTACACCACATGTCACCTGGCAGAATGCATGGTGGCTGGATGCCGGAAGAGCATTAATAGGATTTGGCGTTGGGGTCTCAAGCTATGTGGTAATATGCACTTTGGACTTCCTTGTACACTTATGTGTACGTAGATGATCATCACCTCTCTTTTCCCCATCAGGTACCTGTATACATCACAGAAATAACACCTAAAAATGTTCGGGGAGCATTTGCTTCATTCAATCAGGTAAGAATAAACTTGGAACATCATTTGCTTGCTTTATGCTGCCAATACATCACCTTTTGGTCTATTTTTCTTTAAATGCAGTCCATGCAAGCCTGTGGCTTTTCATTGACATATTTTGTTGGAACCATTGTTTCCTGGCACGCCTTGGCTCTAAACGGTGGTGTCTGGGATCCCCTATTAACAGGTATTCCTGATAAAAAAAGTAGAGAAAATAAAAGAAAAGGGCTGCCTTTTGCATTTTTTTTTTCAGGTGGAATTCCTGTTGTAATACAAATTTTCAGTTTATACTTCATACCAGAGTCTCCTAGATGGCTGGTGAATTCCTTCAGGGTTCTGCACTAGTTTTGTACAAGTGGCACTGATACGTGAAGAAATTAAATTTAAAACTGGACTGCAATGCTTTCAAGAGCTATGCACTATGGGAATGAATTTACAGGTAAAAGTGGGTTGAGAACAGAATTTAGAAGCTGCCTTACAGAGACTCAGAGGCAAAAGAGCTGATAATTCCCAGGAAGCAGTTGACATCACAGTAAATTCTCAATTTCTCACAATCCTCTAGGGAAAAGCTGATTTTCCTCTCAAGGACTGATGAGTTATAGGGCCTCACATTCTCTTCTATTAATCTCACAGGTCTACACAGAAACCTTTGAAAGGCAATCTCGCTCAAGATTTCTAGATGTGTTTCAATGAAGATATGCTCGCTCACTCATAGTGAGCTTTCCTTCAACTACATATGAGCATTTATTTGCCCATCTACATGCAATGCTGTCTAGTGAGGACTTACGTTTAACAATCATTACAAAGCTTAGACAGGACTTGGACTAATGATGCTTCAACAATTTGGTGGAGCTGGTGCTTTCTCGTACCATGCAAGCTCCATTTTTGAATCAGCTGGTAAAGGCTTCTCTACTACTTCAGGAAGTGTGAAGAAATAATCACAACAAATTTTCGTCCATGACAGATTTTTCAAGTAGGATTGGCACCAGGAGCGTGGCTATTGTCGTGGTAAGCTGTTTCTCTGTCTTTGGGAGAATTTCCTAGACACTCAAGTATGAAACATTATCCTAAAATATGAATTCCCCACGTTGCTTTTCCAAATAGTTTGACATGTTCTGTAGATTCCAGCACTTGCAATTACCGTAATCTTGACTGATAAAGCTGGACGACGACCACTTCTGTTGCTCAGGAAAAGAAAAGAAACTCTGTTTTTTGGTTTGAAAAGGAATCAATCACCTGAAAGTTGAAATTGAGCTTGATCCCGATTTGCAGGTTTCTACTGCTGGAATGTGCTTAAGCTGTTTAATACTAGGATTGTCATTTTACATGCGGGTAAATCTGCTACTAATACCCTTGGGGTACTTGATGAATTCGACTCGCTTTTGTTCTTTCATTTTGTTACCCCTTCTCTACAGGATCTGCACAATTGCGAGGATGTCACTCCAATTTTTGTTTTCCTAGCTATATTGGTAAATCATTACACCAGAGCTTAGTGAATCCTAGTCTATAACTGCGTGGTGAGTTTCGCTGAAGTCACTGATCGACCAATAATACAACCAGGCATATTTTGTATTTCTCTCAGTCGGCATGGCGGGACTGCCATGGGTTCTAATATCCGAGGTGTGATTTCTAAACTTTAATTGAATTTTATGATGATTAATACTAAAAGCAATAGACCTTTGGTTGCTTGTGATTCCACATTATGAAGATATCCCAGTAAATGTAAGAGCGAAAGCAGGAAGCACGTGACGTTCGCCCACTGGTCCTGTTCCTGGATCATGAGCTACACTTTCAACTTCATGTTCGAATGGAGCGCGCCTGGTCTGCTCTCTATCTTTGTCGACTTCGTTTATGTAGTATGATCGCAGAAGTTGGAGCATAAGCGAATGTGACTGTGTTTGGATAAATTTGATGCATTATCTGATAGTCGTTTTGCATCTGGACTATGCTTTTTCCAGGACCATTCTTCATATTCGCAGGCATTTGTGGTTTAGCGATCCTGTTTACTGCGAAGTTAGTGCCGGAGACCAAAGGGCAAGCCCTCGAAGAAGTGCAAGCATCGCTAGTCCATATTTCTGCAGAGAGTTAAAGTAATGTGATTTTCTATAAGTCCTAACAACATTGTAATTGCGCATATTGGGATGTCGAAAGACTTTTGTAGGATCAACATTTTGTTCCTATTTGCAAACAATGAATGCCAACATGAAATGGAAGAGCAAAAGCAATGTGATCTCCTTTTCCTTTGCTGAGTGATTGGTTTTACTGTGCTACTAGTCAAGTTTATATTTCTATTTAATTGTTAGATAGCGTCCAGGCCAGGTTTCGCCGACCTGGACAAATCTACCATCCCGGGCAAACCTAATCACGTACTCGCTCACATCCCCTGGTCTATTCCTGATTTACACATGAAATGTGCTCCCAACAAGGTTTAAACCAGGAGTCATTTGTCATCTGTCAACACCTTATATGAAATGTTCCTATGGAGTTTTGCAGACCATAGCTGTAGAAGGTTGCTATTACACCCCAGTCCGTACTATGGTTCAAAGGAAATGACACTACCACCCTTTAATAAATAAAGGGCAAAGCCCTAAGACAATTCAATTTGAAAGTACAATAGTTCTTAAATATAACTCTTATTGCAAAATCATAAGACCCCTTGTATTTCCACCCTTTATTAGCTCCTGACATTCTTTGTCACATTGAATTGATTACACTAATCTTTGCGGATCCCACTTTTAATTTGAGATGATTTCTAACCATTTTTTTCTTCATTATCGAGATAGAGAGGTGAGCTAATGAGGGAATGGAACTAACGCAAGCCAATTATAATCACTATCATGAATATTTAAGAGGCAAAATTCACTAACAAAACAATTTCCAAGTTCCTAATATTGTTCTAAAAAATTAACAAAACTCATTTTCACGAACAATCCCCGCATAGGTTTGATTCCGCGCTTTGCAAAGAGGTAAAGTAAAAGTCCGAGAAAAAGAGGAGAGTTAAAGATAAGATAGACCCAAAAAAGAAGAAAAAAGTACCTGCATACTCTCAATTGCAATGTATAACAATCACTAGTTGTTATCCTCGAAATCTGTAAAAGGGTTAATAGGGGGTGAGCAAAACCATAGTCCGGCAAGTAGCTAATACCACCTCTATAATGTAATTTTAAGAAATATTTGCATTCACATCAAACAAGTAGTCCAAACACAATGCGGCATAAATATCAATATATATATATATATATATATATATATATATATATATCAAGTTAATAGTAATCAACATAAGCTAAAACTCAATTGCTAATGTCATGAACCCTCCAGTCACGCTTCGCCCGGTGACAAGACCCCAAAAACCATGTCGTGCTATGGCTATGACCCGAAAATCACACCGGCTGTGATTACCTGGAAACCATGTCAACCATGATTAAGCCCCAAAATAAGAATCAAACTACGCATGTATACATATCTCATAAAATCACCTCGCGTGGATTGACGGCAAGCATGAATCAAATAACGCAACTCCTCAATGCGAACACATAAATATCATCATGATGAAATATTTCATATGCATATCTTTATAATACATTTCCACAATGCTCAGATTATTGAGAACATCCAACGCCGGATCCAGTTCTGAAATATGCATGCTCCCAAGTTAAGACAGAAAGTTTGGCAGGCCGGTCCTCCCAAACCGGCTGTCGGGTTCGCGTCCCGTCAAAGCCTCAAGTGTTTAGTCGGCCAGGAGAGCGCTTTCGGGTGCCCCGCTCCGGCAAGCAAGCGCTCGGAGTTTGCTGCCACGGAAATGATGGAGACTTACGAGAATAGACGAATGTTACGTGGACCGGCGATGGAGTTCTCCGGTCGCGGGCGAGCGTTTGGGAGCAGCCCCAGCCCCCTCTCCGATCTTCCTCTCCCGTCTTGTGGTTTCTCTCTCTCCCGATTGACTTTGAACCCTAAAAAGAGCAAGCAAGTCCTCACAACAACCTACGATGTTAACGGCACAACCTTAAATTTCACTTCTCTCAGCCTTTTGTTTTCATTATGTATTTAAGAAAATGTCGAGCTGTTGCACTCGCAAAAGATATGAAATTTGTTATGATCGAGAAAATTAGACCAGAAATCCTTACGATTTGTGTGAAATGCAATTGAGCCTTAAAAACATTTGAAAGGCGAAAATCAAGACTTAAAATGCATTGAAACTTACACAATAAAGTCATAATTTCACCAACGTAGCGTCCACTTGTCAGTATTTGGACTATTTGGATTTCTTACAAAATTAAGTATCATTTGGACCATACTTATATTGATAAACAAGAAAATTTTTCCGATCATGGAGTATATGGATGGATTGTGACTATCAATTGGAATTGAAACTCAAATGTGATTCAAAATCAATTGAAAATCCAATTTGAATTAAAAACCCTAAGCCAGGATCTTCGATTTCAATTTGAACCATGAAAGGCTAATCAAAGATTAATTAATCATTGGGATAAGTGTAGTAGAAGTCCCAAAACTTCTTACGAAAGTGTAATTAAGTTCTAAAATTTTCAAAAAGTACTATTGAGCTCTAAAACTTATCATGAAGTGTCCTTGAATCCATAAATTTTCAAAAAGTGTAATCAAGTTCCAAAACTTGTCAAATTGGTCCAATTAAGTTCTTTTGTTGATTTCACTTTTTGAAAGTTTTAGAATTTAATTGCACTTACATGATAAATTTTCAGACTTCTAGTGCACTTGTCTTAATCATTCATGTACCGAAAGTCAATAGAGTAACAAGATCCATGAATTTAATTTCGGATTCAAAAGAATGTTTTAGTAGAGAAAGAACAAGGAAGAAACAAAGTGCTCCGTCAATGTTTGCGTCTTTGCTTGTGTGATTGATCAAACTTTCATTTTTTTTTCATTCGTGTGATGTCGTGAATCACATGGGTTGATAGACCCCACAGAGTAGGTTGACTTGGATTGTTTAAGAATAAAAATGTCATGATTCAGACAATATGAAAAGACTCAAGCTGCTCCTCTGGGATCAATTATGTTTGCCATGGAAACTCAATTTGGCAAAGAGACGTAAAATTCTCACTTTTCACTACTTGTAATTGCATTTTGGGGAAAAAGAAATTACTTCTGACAAAAAGACTTTTTGGTGACGTAATCTCTTATTTTTGGTGATCTCCTAGGCAACTGCTCTATTTAGGCTGGAGCTTCTAATGAGGTAATTCTCTACCAAGTAGAAGTTACCATAACTGGTGGCGTATCTCTACAATGCCAGCTGATTATTCATCACCCACCGAGCTTGGCATAGTTGAGGATTACTCTCTATGGCCGCGTTGAGTCCTATCGAGCATACAATGTTACATGGCTACCATCTCATAATCTCTCAGACCTGCATGGTTCTGTTATTCAAAGGAAAATACTGGAAATTGTGCAATTTACGGTGAGTCGCATGTGAGAGGAAGTATTAAAGTATCCCACCATACTTGTTGTCTTAAGTTTTTTATTTCAAAATCTTTAAGAGTATCCCACCGTGCTATCTCTCGTCTCTAATTATTCTTCAAAATATTTTGGATAGGTAGCACTAGCGGTTTGGTGTGGTTTCTATCGACCAGAAATGAGTGAATTGCCGCTGTAACCACTACAAATTTGAGCAACTATCGCATGATCACTCAAAGAGCAAAAAACTAGGAAAGCGAACATAAAATAATGAGGAAGCTTTGGAGTGAAGAAACCTTCTCATGCAACAGAGTCCTTTGCTTTGAACTCTCCATCTCTGCCTCTAACTCACCACCATCTCACTCAATCTCACACTCACTCACGACTCGTTCTTGCCGATTTTCATTCCTTGAGGACTTTTCCCGAAGAGATTTTAAATGAAAGATCTGGGGAGAGAAAGGTTAGGTGAAGATGGATTGCCAGGTCCTCTGCTTGCCCAAGAAGCCTCTGCCCTCGGCAGTCATGGCAGCTCCTTCATGTCTTCAAGTGATCCTGCAGTCACGCCACTTGTCGTTTTTAGCACTCTCATCGCTGTTAGCGGCTCTTTCGTTACTGGGTGTGCTGTGAGTACTGTATCAACTGTCAGATTGATCACCAAAAAACCAGCTCTATTTTCTTTTATTGATTCCTGATTCTCATTTTCTCCCATATCTGTATTAAATTGGAGGTGAGTTTAGCAATCAGGGTGCTTTTTCCGGTGTACCTGATGATTGCTAAGGAGGCAGTGTCATGATTTCTTTCAGGCTCTACTGAAATATTTTGTTGGGAAAAGATAGGAGGAAAGAAGCACATAACTTGGTCAAAGTTTTTCTATTCTCTTATATTATTGGTCAACATTGTGTTTTCAATAAAAAATTGGGTTTTTATTTTACCCTTGGTGTTAGTAAGATGAAGCAACCAAGATCTGTCTGCAACTCTGGTCGAATATGTGTCTGCTACTATTTTTGGTGCCTAAAATTTGGCAAATTATTTTCCAGAAGCACCTGTCTGTCATGTTCTTGATCACTTAGCTGATACCAAGATATAAAGATGACCTGGATTATCTTAGAATGTAATAATTTGTTCCAACGATTACTCTGTATTATCTTCCTCTCACAACCCGGGATAAAGGAGGAGAGGATGTGTCGAACAATCCGATACTAGTTGCCGTGTCTTCATATAATAATATCAGCTTGAACCACAATAAAGCACATAGCTGGTTCAGGATCACTCAAGTAGCAGACACGAAACTCATTTATGCAAACAAGATGACAAATAATCTTTATGAATTACTTCAATCACATTTGTGAGAAAGATGCCATTTGGAAACTGACCTCTGGCCTGCCTCTTTATTATACATCCGTGGCAGAATTTTCTCATCAATTATACTTTTTGCTCCATTTCTTGAGAAGATTGGTAGCTGCCAAGTAGAAGTTAACTTTAACTGGCGGCATGTTTTTGCAATGTAGTGCGGTTATTCTTCACCAGCCGAGTCTGACATAATGGACGATTTAGGCCTCTCCACAGTAGCGGCAAGTCCTATCAAGCATCCATGCTATATTTCTAGGATTGTTCATCTATCAGCCGCTATACTAATTGGTTTCCATCAATATACTGTCAAATCAGATTTGTTGGAGTGAAATAAAACGCACGAGACTTACTAGACTAACTTAAAGTGACACCTGTATCAGTGACACCAAACGGAGAAATGGAAAGTGGAACCCATCTTGTATTCATATTCTTCCCCTTTTTTATGTTGCAGTATTCGCTTTTCAGTTCACTATTAACAGTTGGAAGCCTCATAGCAGCTCTGGTAAATGGAAGGGTAACAGATTTGATTGGGCGTAGACGAGTAAATGAGCCTCTACCTCTCCCTTCCATTCTTGAAAGCTCAATGAAAAGCCCAATAGATATTAGGGGAGGCTCATATCTTTTTGATGCAGGCTATGTGGCTTTCTCAAATATTTTGCGCTGCCGGGTGGCTTTCTATAGCATATGCCAAGGTTCCTACCCTTCCTCTTGCCTCTTCAGAAGTTTTCTTCATTGTCGATGACTCCATAAACAGGCTTAATAATTTAAATTGCATTTTCCACCTTTCATGCTTATCTTATGGATGAATTTATTTAGATATCAGTCCTGTAGGATGTTTTTGTGATTTTTCACTGCAATTGTGGAACTTTGCACTTCAAACTATCTGCCTAGCTGATTAAGGGATCACACTCGTGTAATTGATCTTCTTCCAGCTAAGACAGACGGCATCCTCTTTTTGTGAATGATCAAGTCATGGTTTAGGCAGTGAGATAGAGCGTGCACTTAATGGTATGTCCGTTGAATCTACAGAATGCTTGGTGGCTGGATATTGGGAGACTGCTAAACGGGCTTGGCGTTGGGATTATATGTTACGTGGTATATGCAGGAAGCTTCGGACTTATTGTCCTAATAAATTTCTAGAAGTTGAAGCTGCCAATGTGCTGGTGATTATTATCTTTGTTTCCACACAGGTACCTGTGTACATTGCAGAGATAACACCAACAAGTGTTCGGGGAGCATTCACAACACTCAATCAGGTCAAAAAATTTGGACAACGTAGAAATTGAATTTGAGTCAAGACAATTCAGTTGCTCACCGACACACACTTGACCTCTGCTGCAGTTCATGTTATGCTGTGGCTTTTCGTTGATTTACTTCCTCGGGACCATTGTCTCCTGGCGCATCTTGGCTCTGATCAGTAGTCTCTCTGCTCCCTTCTTTAATGTTATGTGGTGAATAAGTTGGGAAAATATCAGAGGGTCATTCTTGGTGATTTCATCTTCAGGTGTAATTCCTTGTGTCATACAAATTGTGGGGTTTGTTCTTTGTTCCAGAGTCTCTAGATGGCTGGTAAGTTGTTAGTGGAGTTGAGGCATAGAATTAACATTTTAATGGCACCTCTGGAAACAAGCCAATTGGCGTTGATTACCCTTATAAGAACTGGCTAATTGTGTAAAATCGTAGAACTGGATGATGAAGCCAAAACCATGCATTTTTGTTGTACGGAAGATTACTAGCACATAGTCACTTGCAGGTAAGACTCCACCAAGAGGAGTTTGAAGTCACATTACAGAGACTTAGAGGCAAAAGTGTCAATATTACTCAGGAAGCAGCCAATATCAGAGTAATACCTCAATCTGGCATGTCTTTCTTATAATTGGAAAGCGTATGATATTTTGGCAATGATGTGCTCTCATTTCAATTTTTCTTATAGGACTACACAGAGACTTTTGAACAGCAGTCCCAGTCTAGAATTCTTGATTTGTTCCAAAGACGATATGCTCGTCCACTTATGGTGAGAATGCCCACCAAATTATTTAAGTTGTTTGCGATTCTTTTCCTAATCTTGTAACCGTTAGATAGCAGTCGGGTTGATGATGCTTCAACAATTCGGTGGGAGTAATGCATTTGCCTTCTATACAGGCTTCATATTTGAATCAGCTGGTAAAATCAAACACTAAATACATTAGTAACTTATGAATAATAAAGGCTTGGTCATCTTTATCTTTTATCTTGGCAGGCTTCTCAAGTACCTTTGGTACCAGAAGCATAGCAATTGTCCAGGTACAAGCCATCTAGAATTGCGGTGAAACAAGAATTTGTTATTTCATAATATTTTCTAAAGATTCTACACAAGTTTTGCAGATCCCAGCAACTGCTCTTAGTGTAATCTTGATTGATAAAGCTGGAAGACGACCACTTCTGATGGTTAGGAAAAATGACAAATTTTCTATAATCGCCTTAATGAGACCACTTGTCGAGATACTGAGCCCAAACCCAACTTTTATTTGCAGATTTCGTCGGCTGGAATGTCCTTAAGTCGCATTCTTCTAGGGTTGTCATTCTTCATTCAGGTTTCATGAACAACAACTATTCCTACTCATGGCTCTCGATGTTTTTAAGCGACCTTATTCTTTCCTTGTATTTTTTCTGTTGCTAAACCAGGACCTTAATCACTGGAAGGCAGGGAACCCTATTTTGGCGTATGTAGCAATAACTGTAAGTCTCTATAATAGTGCCTTTTTTCCTCATCTCTTTCCATCTTAAGCCATTGCTCAGTGGCTCGTTCAGATGAAGTTTGCTGACAGATGACTATTTTGTTTAGGCGTATTCCATAGCTTACTCACTTGGCATGGGGGGGTTACCACGGGTTATCATGTCTAAGGTACATGACTTCAGTCTAAATTTGCACCGGGGAATCTTTATGACAAGACAATTCTCAGTGAATATGTTCTCTGTAGATTTTCCCTGTAAACATTAAAGGGTCAGCCAGGAGCCTGGTGACATTTGCGAATGGGTCCTGTGTTAGTGCCATCCAACTTGACGGATGTCAATTGGAAATGCGTCAAACCGGTAGATGGTGCGAAGCCATCGTATTAACTCCACTTTGAACTCAAAGTGCTCGGTTATTGAACTCCAATAATGCAATGAACTAGACGGAGTTGAACTCAAGAATCGACTAAATCCAATAATAATGACACAATAACCAAGCACTTAACTCAAAAGAATCAACCACAAAATAACAAAAAAACGAGGGTTCAGGCGGGTCCACCCTTTGTGTCAATGTACTCTCCGAGAGGCCATAAAACCATACCAACCAGCACTTCAAAGATTATGAAAACCATCCAACACTTGAAAAATCACTACGCACATACCAACCAAAGACTCCAAGAAGCTATACTCCGGTGAAAACAAAATGTATCTTGGATAGCGAGCATGTATTCAAGAGACTAACACCAAAGAATGCGCTACATTCACAAAAATGACACGATTGGCTTTTGCATGAATTCACGAACCTTAGCGAGACCGATGATTAGAAAAAGATAGGTCCTTGGGATGTCACCAATGAGATTCGGTGATGAAGGAAGGAAGACTGTCGAAGTCTCCCAACTCCACCCGGGAAGCCTCGAGGAGGGTGACTCCGTCGGTTTGTGGTCTAGAACACGCATCCAACACAGGACGAAAGGACCAAGCAATGTCTATCCCCCACGCCGTGTCCTGGATTGTCACTTACACTTTCAACTTCATGTTCGAATGGAGCGCACCTGGTACTCTCTCTCTCTCTCTCTCTCTCTCTCTCTCTCTCCTGTTTGTGATGCATTCAACGTCTGTGCTCAATCTGGATTGTTCTACTTTCAGGGACATTTTTCATATTCGCGGGCATATGCGGTCTCACAGTTTTATTCACAGTAGTCCCGGAGACCAAGGGGCGAGCGTTGGAAGAACTGCAAGCATCACTTACCCATTTTCTTTGATGGTTATTAGCCGCAGGTTCCTAAAATTTGAAATAGTATGAGCCAAACAACAAGCAGCGATAGGAAGGCTGAAAGGAGGCTAATTGTTGCAAAGTATTAATGCAATGTGAAACGGGGAGGAAAGAAAAAGGAGAAATTCCAAATCACCCACAATTTAATTACATGATCGACCTATATCTGATCACTACTCGATTATAATGGTGTCGTATTGACCCTTGCCGATTATGACGGTCAAGCAGTCAATTTCTGATCGAATTCGCATTTATATCCCTTAACGGCTTCACTTGATAGATCAGTTAACTCGAGAGTGATCAGCTTCGAGAAATAGGACTATAGGCGGTCGATGAAAAGCCCAGTTCATATTATCGAAACAGGCTCGAAAATTCAGGATGTCACAAAAACAAGGGATATGTTCAGCAAAAGTCCTAAATTTGTCAAGAAAATGCAATTGAGTCCTAAAATTTACAAAAAGTGCAATCAAGTCCTAAAATTTGTCAAGTTGGTTCAATTGAGTCCTAAAGTTAACGCCGTTAGCCTTTTTCATTAAAAATGTTGACGTGACATTTTAAATAATTTTTTTTCCTCGTGGATTTTTTAAATTATTTTTTATTCATTTTTTAAAATTAGATTTAAAAACTTAAAAATTAGATTTATTAATTTTATCTTATTTTCACCAAAAACTAAAAAGAAAAGTTAAAAAATTATTTTTAAAAATTGTTTAAAAAAATCAAGCTCCTCTCTCTCGCCGCCGCCACCGCCCATTGCCGAGGGAAGGGGCGCGACGGTTGTCGGCCTTGGGCGGGTGGGCGGCCCTCGCCGGCCCCGAGAGGGGGGTCGGCGAAGACGGGGGTGAGCCTCGCCGGCCCCCGGGGCGAGGGCGGCGGCCACCCGAAGCCCTCGGGGTGGGCGAGCCACCCGGCCCCCGTGAGGGCGTGGCGTGCCCAGATCCGGGCGTCCTCGCCCGGCCGGGCGGGGTGGCCGGCCCTCACGGGGGCCGGTGAGGGCCGGCCACCCCACCCAGGGCCGGCGACCATCGCTGGCCCCTTCGGCAATGGGCGGCGGCGGGAGTCCACCGGTGCCCTTTTTTTTTTTAACAGTTTTTTTTTTTTTTAAAATAAATTTAGATTTTCCTTTTTAGTTTTTAATCTAATTTTTAAATATTTTGAATGAAAAATAATTTAAAAAATATTTGTAAAATAAAAATTCATTTCAAATATGACGTCGGCGCCACGTCAGCAAATTCCGTTAGTAAATCTGATGGTGTTAACTTTATGACTCAATTGAACCAACTTGACAAGTTTTAGGACTTGATAGCACTTTTTGTAAGTTTTAGGACTCAATTGCACTTTATTGACAAGTTTTAGGACTTGTGCTGAACATATCCCCAAAAACAATGAAAAGAATTTCAACACACTCTTATATGTTAGAGCCTAGAAATTGGCTATTGCTCCAGTAATTAGTAGAATCGCTATGTCCACTTGACCAAGGGAAACTAGAAATTGGAATTCAAATGTTGCCATACTTATTCGATTACTTTCAGCTTTCGTAGTTATCGTGAATTTACTCCGATGGCGCTCCTCGAATCAGGTTATCATGCTTTAAGCTCAAACCAGGACTTCAAGCTCCAATCAACTCGTTAAATTCTTCCGACATAGCCATCTTGTTGAGAACCTCTCTTGTAGTTCCCTTCTCTTTCAAGGACTTGAGGACAGCGACAATGGCGCGCGCCCAAGCATAGAGTGCGGTGAGCAGGGCGCACGATCAAATGGAAGCCTATTTCTTTCCGCTCCTCGGGAGTGTGCAATGGTGTGACTCCATCTTCAATCATATTGCATACTCTGTAGCCTTTCGTATACCGTCCTGTCCCATCTCCTTGAGCTCATCGTCATCCCTTGGTTGATGGCAGAAGTCAAACATGAAATTTAATTCGGTTGTGGTCTATGGAACTGGACATATTTCATATGCATAATCGATTAACGAAAGTTTCATTGTATTAATATAAGGCAGGACCATGGAATTGCCATGGCCAGATTACATCGTCAGGCAGACAGAAATTTGCACTTCCATATCATTTTAACTTCGGTACACTTAAAGACAACAATAGAGCTCCCAAATCTCAAAAGCACCGCCAAGAAACGGTAGAAGGAGGAAACCATATTTAGATCCTCTCACCGAGCCGGATCCAAAGCTTTCTAAAGCTAAATTATCCTGCATTCACAGAAACACTTATTGAATCACTCCATTGACTTTATTATAAGGCTAGAATTTTCAAGACTTTTCTTCTACGCATGGAGACCATTTGATGAACTAGTTTAAACGTGAAAGAACCGATGAGTAGTGCAATCAATGGAGACCTAGTGCATCCATAACATCCAGCACAACATATATATATCAATAACCTTGTCATTGTCATCTCCCACTACTAACTAGTGGCATGACATGGTTTTTCATGCTATTCATGGACCCAGTGCTTGTGCTCACAATACTATCCATGTACACATCGGTCTTCTCTCCTAGTAAACGAACCGTTTCTTCTCGATTCACATCAACAGCATTGACCCATGGATGGTCAGCCATTGCTCTGAGTCCCTCTAGTTCCATTGCAACTTCCTTCATGGCTGGCCTCTCCTCGCCTTTTATTCTCAAGCATCTCTTTGCAAGATTGGCAACTTCCAACACCTGCTCATTATTTTCTCTGTTTGCAATAGTTTCCTCAACAATGTGAAACAATTTTTCCTTTTTCAACGATGAAAGAAAGTACATTGCCAAGCTTCTCTCTTCTTCCATTCGGTCAAAAGAAAGCACCTTCTTCCCTGTCAATAGCTCGACTAGTACGACCCCGAAACTATAAACATCACTTTTTTCTGTCAATTGATTTGTGAGCAAGTATTCAGGGTCTAAGTATCCCAGCGTTCCTTGAACCATAGTCGACAATTGCATTTGATCAAGTGGGACTAATCTTGAAGCTCCAAAGTCTGAGACTTTTGTAGTGTAACTAGCATCCAAAAGGATGTTTGCTGACTTGACATCTCGATGAATAATGGGAATGGAAGTTGTAGAGTGCAAATATGTGAGGACTCCAGCAGTTTCTGAGGCAATTCTCAACCGAATCTCCCAAGACAGCTTTGATGATTTGTTTGGATTGTGGATGTGGTCGAAGAGAGTTCCATTGTTGATGAACTCGTACACCAATAAAGGCACCTCGGTTTCCAAACAACATCCCAAAAGCTTGACCACATTACGGTGATTAATTTGAGAAAGCACAATAACTTCATTGATGAACTGTTCGATTTGGCCTTGATCCACAAGCTTGGACTTCTTAATCGCAACTACCATGTTATTTGACAATGACCCTTTGTAAACGGTCCCGTATCCTCCTCGGCCAACTATTCTACTCTCATCATAATTGTTGGTGGCCTTCTCTAACTCTTCAGCGCTGAAGATTTTTGCATCTTTTGTGGTTCTATCACGTTCATGTAATTGTTGCTGTAAAAGCAAACCACCATTTTGCTTGAAGTATTGTTCTTTGAGCCTAATGAGCTTCCTTTTCTTGTGTCCGAAATACAGAAAGCCTATACTGAATAGCAGCACTATTAAACCCATAGCAGCACCTGTGTATAACACCGGTTTTTTCAAAATGATTAATCACATAATTAACTGCACAGCAAATCATTCTAACATGTAAAAGCAGCCACGCTTTGAAACTTTCTGTAGAATTATACCACAAGGTTTCCTTAAAAACTTAGTAGTTGGGGACAATTTGAGTCAGAATTAGAACAATGGATTTGGTTAAGCTAGTCTACGAAAAAAAGGAAAAGCACAAGTGTCATATTAAAAATGTCATAAATTAACAGGTTTAATTCGACATGAAAGAAGCTATAAAGTACGAACTCGAACTAACCACAAGAATGCTTATTTTCTTTTCCCAGGGTTCTACAGTATACTTGCTTGCAATTTTCCAGGTCTTATGCAACCAAATCCGCGTCTTAAAGCATGCATATATAGAGACTTTTCGGTCGAACTATGCATGAGTTTAAATAACTCAATACAAGTCCTACCTCTATATCTAGCTATATCCCTTTTGGTAACGTGAAAATGGCAAGGACTAGTAACTTTGAAGATCTTCTCAAATGGATTAGTATACGGTACACGTGTCATCACCTGGGTAAATTTTGTCATATTGCTAGTAATTGACTTTCTATCTAAATTATATCATGACAAATATGGCTTGTGCAAAAAATGGAAAAAAGTTATATAGGTTCTGTATCACACATATGAGAAAGACGAAACAATCATTCAATCATTACTATCACCCTTAGATGCTAATTAAAACGTTAGAGAGAAAGGAACGAATTTGACTTTTAGGAGTTAGGAAAAGGATTATAATTCCTTAAATTTGTGGGTGTGTTTACATTTATTTTACCTCTTAAAATGAGATCACAGTCCACCCTAATTAGATTAAAAGAGCATGTAATTCCACAATTTAATCAATCATCTTCTTCATTTTGCCACTTACTACATTTGGGAAAGGAGGACTCGGGAAAAGAATGCAGTCTAAGTCAATACTTGGGAATGGCAAAGAGGCGGGGCGAGGTGAGGGTGAGATTTCCTGCCCCCATTCCCCCCCCCCCAACCGCACCGCATATCCAGCCGCACATGGCAAGTTCATTAAATTCAATGAGCACAATTCATGGTTGTAAGAAGATAGACACGGCATAAATAGGAAAGGAATAAAAGAATGTGCCACAGGTAGTAATAAGCTAATAACTGTGTGCGAGAATTGTGTAAATATTTAAAGCTTATGGCATGCTAGATTTGGAGATAACTGTCAAACTTAGTGCTTTATTTGGGCACATTTTAGATTTTGGCTAAGAATTGGGTCAATCCCTACAATTTGTGAGGAGTTAAGCTGTGTTTTTAATATAAAGTTTTGACAGCTAAATGAGGAAAGAATATTGTAAATAACACTTCGGATTTGGGATTTAGGGTTCGACTTAGGCTTCAGGGTTTAGGATTTTAAACTATAAAATCTTTAAGAGGAAAAGAAGGCTAGCCATATCCATTTCTCCTGGGCGGGATGTGAAGCAGAGACACTTTACCACCAGCCTCAAAATCCATCGATCCCGGGCCGGTTTTCGCCGACACAAGTCCACACCAATGTATCTTCAACTGCCGTAGCCATCACCAACTTGGCGCCTTCACTTTCTAAAGGTCACAATATCAAATCGGAGGGTTCTTACCTCTCGCACGATGACAAGTC
The DNA here is from genome assembly GCA_014182365.1 of Eucalyptus tenuipes. NCBI lineage: Eukaryota > Viridiplantae > Streptophyta > Magnoliopsida > Myrtales > Myrtaceae > Eucalyptus > Eucalyptus tenuipes. The sequence continues at coordinate 19,066,425 of CM024538.1, read as the reverse complement.
TGTGGTTGCCTGAGACAGGTGACAACCTCCTTGCAATTGAATACCGAAGATCGCACGTCGTAAAACTGTGTATTTTTTCACACAAATGCCCCCCGAATGGACGCGCCCTTACGCACACAGAGGGAGACTTGAGGTGGTGCTGCTGGTTGTCTCGGCCGCGCCCAGTTACAACTTCGGCAGAGGTGATGGGTACGCGCAACAGAAGTGGTAATTGATGGAGCTTGTGGGCAGAGAGGAGAGATAAGAGAGAATTTGAGATTATGATTTAGTGTGTGATTATTCCTCAAAGGTAAGTGTATTATTTTAAGATCATGTTTTGGTGATCAATGATGACACAAAGTTCTCTATCTAGTTCTAGCTTTGTTTTACCATTCTCGACAATATAATTAAGATTTATGATGTATGAAGGCCACTGACCAAATCATTGACATGTTCCAAGTCTTCTATACCTATCTATATAGAAACCGCAGTTTTGTGACTTGTGAGATTTTCCCGATCTTCATTTTGACAAATCCAATCCCCCAACCTTGCGTGTCCACGCTATAATTATACGATTAATAGCACTGAAAATGGCGCATTTACGAGTCATGCAGGACTATTGATATTCGCAAGTTGATCCCAATTGAAGGAAAATATACTCACATACAGCCAAAGCCCAAGGTAAAATAAAGGCTAGAGTACGGACATTGACATGAGTGAAATTAATCTATTTCTGAATTTTAAGACAGCTCAATCATAATGTAAATAGTAACACGTTATGTACTTAATGCGTTAGATAATCTCATTCTTCTGCATAGAAACTTCGGTGAAAAGGGTATAGAGAAGTTTCATTTTGAATTTTTACAAGCAGGACAGTGGAAGAAAAATCGGGTGAAATTGTGTATAGTTAATTTTCTTCTGTACCACAAAGAAATCAAATTATATATTCTCAAAATAAACAAAGATAGTATGTTGCTTGAATTAGACACTCCAAGTAAAATGAAAAAAACTTACCAACCAAAATCTCCAGCAAACGTGATGGATTAGCAGTGCACCCTTGTCCATCTCCACCACCCTTTTTGCCATTACCATGATAACCCTTTGGGCATGAACATGTATAACTCCCATCAACATTGTGGCATTTCCTTGACATGGGTTCTTCTCTGGATCCGCACATTCATCAATATCTACACAAATTAAACGCACACATCAAATATATCTGACCTTTTAAGATCGTACCAATAAAAAGGACAAGTTAAAAAGTACGTTGTCAACTTACCACGACAGCCATTCACAAGGTAAGGATTGCCTCGGTAACCTTTTAAACAAGTACACTTGTATCCGGATCCATTTTGGGCGTCACTGCAGGCGGTGTTGTTTTTGCACATGTAGCTCGCGCTGTTCTTCATGGCATCCTTGCATGATCGGTTCCCGACTGCCCAGTCGAGAACAAGAGTGGACTCACTAAATTTAAGCTGCTGAAGATCGTCAACCGAGAAATTGTAGGAGCCAATTTCTGCGATGAAGGCATAGCTGCAAGGATTGAAACCCAGGACATAGGCATGATTGTAATTGCTCTCAATATCGATGCTGTAGCCAAAGGAATTCTTAGGAATCCTTGTCTCACAGCAACCAATACCCGAACACAACCCGTCGCTGACGTCCGAAACATTGCCACACGAAGACATACACCCAAAAGAGAAATTCTTCCCACGGTCCAAGAAGGAGGCCGACGTGTCGCAACCGACGGCGGTGAACCTATTCTTGGTGCTGGATATGGGGAATATAGCTAGACCTAGGCCAACATCCACGCTCAAAGACTCATCGTACCCAGAAGAGTTATAGCAATCTTGACTAATCGAAATGTTTACTCGCATCTCATGGTCCTCAAGAGAAATGTTGAGTATCTTCACGTTAGATAAGTCATCGTCCCTTATGAAATTCATGTAAGGTACGGGTGGATCGGCAGAGTTATCACAAACGACTCTAAATGAGGGAGGATCGATGCGGCAATGGGGATCACTGTCGTTCGATCCGAAAGGATATGGAATAGAGAAGTTTCCACAGGTACTTCGACATTCAGGCTTCGTAATTGAATCAACAGCTTCTGTTATGTAATTGCAGTATGGACTCAATATGATGGTCCCAAGCATCATAACTTTCAAAAGAAGCTCATGCATGACCATTTTTTCTTCCTACAACTCTCTTCACATATATTTTTCTTTCCATGGAAAAATTTGATGGGTTCGGGGGTATATAAGGAGAAGTAAGATGGTTTTTTTTTTCTTTTCTTTTTTGTTTTTTCTTTTGTTAAAGTAACTGTAGTTATCGGCTTAGTTCAGGCCGTGGAGTTAACATCAGCAGGTCCTATACGCCTGCATCAGACAATTCAACGATAATTCCGTGTGTGACAAAGTCTTGTGCTGTGCGGGCCACGGTCACCCCTTCCAAATGCGTGATTTATTCGACATTTTTTTTTATTGAATCTTTTGTAGCTACTTATCGAGAAGAACAAGCCCTTGTGAACCAGAGACTGGAGTTGTCTTGTAAAAAGAGAGCTGATCTTACTTTTCAAATATTCTCTGGAAGGATTCTTAGGATTCCAGAGTTTAAGGCAATGTCTCTCCCTCGGTGGGAAAACAAAAGTCTGGTCTTCTCCTTTCCCAAACGATTTTTGAAAGTTGGAACATTGGGGCAAAACTTAAAAGTCGATGGGGGAAGGAGAAGATTCGTCTTTTATGAAGAAAGAGATTCCTTGGTAAACTCTATAATACAACAATTCCAAAACATACTATTGCACTGTAACTCTCAAGTCGTTAAACAACAATTCTTTCATTTTTTTTAACGAATTTCATTTAGTTGAACAATAAGAATTAATGATAATCTTAAAAATTTCTCTCTACAATATCCTTAAATTTCTTTATAGACCCTTCAAAAATCCCAACCTGCTTTGTTCTTGGATGACGCATTGGTAATTGTTGTGTCTTTACTCATTAACTTATTAATTAGGACTCCCACTCTCACCACCACCAGCATTGCAAGCTTTTTATTTAGTGCACTTTGGTTTTGATTTCTTAAAATAAAACAAAACTTCACTTATTATCTTTTTAAATAAACTTAAAGTAATTGTCAAGTTTTGAAAATGTTATGAAAAATTACATGCCATCCTGCATTAAATTGATATAAAATATTTTGAATTTTTCTAAGAATTTTGCATCTAATAAAAATTGGCAAAACTTAAAAAAAAAAAACTGAATAAGCAAATATTTTAAATTATGGGCGAAAGCTATCAAAACCCCAAATTATGCCTACTATGACACACATTTACTACAAAGCTTTTTTTTTTGGTTAACACCAAAAACCCAAAATTTGTAGGTTTCGTCAATGAGAATCGTTAGAAATCTACTTACATGAACGACGAAAGGCAAATGGTGTTGACATGACATTTACACAACTTATGAGAAATAAAAAGACATTATTTTGATTAGAAAACCATTTAATGGACCAGATAGATGGTTGTTACCACCAAGTCTCTTGCTTCTATTAAGCCCAACCTTAGTAGAAGTGGGTACCTGCACTAGGTGGACGGTCTATCCACCCTTAAGTGGTATTATGCAAATACAAGTTTGGGATTTGTTCATGTTACAAGACAAATTTTATGATAAATATGTAATAGTGAACGTAATTTGGATTATGTCAAAAAAAAATTAGTAAATATGTTATAGTGGACACGATTTAAGATTTTTGTGACTTGTTTCTAAGTCATTTAAAAACATTGTGCAGAATTTTACTTATATTTCCCAAGAGACCTTGATTTAGATTTGTCATTCTCTAGTAGAGTTAAGGCGCCAAATTCCTTAAAATGTCTTATTTCCCGGAAATAGCTTTGAATTCAATGAATTGCACAGCTCTCAACTATTGACTGAACTAGTAAGATGTTGGTGCATTTTATTTGTTTAAGACTATATTTATTATATTATTTAAAATATTGATGTTGACATGAATTGTCGCCAAACATTTTAACATAATATCATAATCAAGTTCTCCTTAATAAACAGGGACTATGTCAAGGCCTCACCTTTCGTGTAAAGAAAAGGTCTGCTCTTCTCGATAATTTCCCTATCAACCCTTCTTAGTAAATTGTAGCAAATTTACTTGTTCGCGCGGGGAATCACGTGAGATGTATGGCTGCAAAATATGATTATTTAAACCTTTGTTTTGTTGCATATATGTTGCATTGCTGTATGTATAAATAAATTACCACATCGCATGCGAGACGTCTATTTAATCAATAATGCACGTTCTTCATTTAAATTATTCGATAGGAAATTGAATAGCTGTATTGTGTTGCCGATTCAAAAGCTTACCTTGTACTCTAACAATTATAGCACACACAAATGGATATAATGTTTCTTTTCGATAAATAAATTCTAGAATAGATAGAATTAATGAATATAATATCTTTTAATACGCTGTCATAGGGGTAGTGTGGCAAAACTTCAATGTAAGTTTCCTTTTGAGGGGAAAGGAAGGATGCCACTTAGACACTTGTGATAGCCGATGGCTTATCGCTTCTTCATCAGCCAGTGTCAATTATTTCCTGTTACAGCATTTAGAAATCATGTCTTCTCTCAACAATCCCAAAGGAGGTTCCTGGCAACAAAAAGGTTGTATATGAATGGACCGCATACCAAGCATAACTTGTACCCAGCTATTCGACCCCCTTCCCGTTGGACCTTTTTGGAAGCGTAGTCACCCGTCAAACATTCACAGCAAAGGAAAGACTAAAACTCACACCGACACATTTTTGAACGGATATTATTAAAAAAGTTATAAATCTATTATATTTGTACCAATTTAATTTTAAAATATTTTAATTTAGTCAATATAATCTTAAACCTTTTAATGAGATGCCAATTTTGATCGAAAATCAATGATGTAGACATCGGCCATCCTACGTGGCATCACCGATGCCATTGTGAATAATTTTTACAATTTTTTTTTTTTTTTTGGCAATCTCACGTTATCCATTTCCGGATAGTCTTCACCAAGCACAAATTTCAAGTGCAGTTTGGACTAGCAGCCTTTTCAGGACCTGCACTTATATATGCGGAACATAATGTCGAGAAGACAAATTGGATTATAATCTTTTCCAAATTTGACTCCAAAAAGATCAACCATAGGAACAGTTGCAGCAGCGACGACAACTAAGCCGGCTATGTAAGATTGGGCAAATGAGAATAATTTTTTACGCCATTGCAGAGCATAGCTACAGGTGACTCAAAGCCAAACCAACCAATCCCACTTCAGATGCACAGCAAATGCCCAATTCTTGGCAAATGGGGCCTCAGTGTGAGATCAAATCTTATCCTTTTTTAATCAGTTTGATTGGGAAATTTGGAGATTAAATTCAGACCATTTAGGAGGAAATTAGGGAAGCGTGGGACTCCCCGATTTCGCCTTATGGTGTAGAAAAGTCATGACTGAGACATAATAGAACTTTGATGTCAGTTTCTTCTCTATTATTCCAGCGACTTTGATTATCTTCCCGGACAGAATAAATGAGTAGATAGTGTTTCGTAAGCATTCAGATCTCCGAAAGTAACTCAGCACCAACGGAATCACTTAACCAACACCTTGAAGTTAAATACACGTGCAATTGTAATGTCCATACGAGTATCACGTTGTTTAATTAAAATCACATGAATAGACATTTACTTTTCATTCTTTACATCATCTACATTTTGCGATGGACACACTTTTTCCTTTTCTTAACCTGAAAAGTTTGAAATTTTCTCAATATACAAATAATGATATGCAAATTCACATGCAATGTTTTCATAATTTTCAGTATATGGTTAATGGCACTCTTCTTTCGGTTCTTTGAAGCTCAAGGAGATGCTCCTTGCAAGTCTCACGTCTTTTGGCTCAATGGAGCTTCCTCTTCCCAATAATTTTTTTTTTTCTGTGAAATTTTTAGTTTGAAATCATCTTAAAAGAGATCACATTTCGAAAGGAGTGCAGCTCATCTTGTGTGGGTCTTCCTCTGTTTTTGCTCACCAAGTCTTCACCTCGAAAACACTCGTGAAGGTATGAATGCATATAATCCTCGTAAAGAACAAAATCAACATCAGCTTTATCTTTAATTTGCCCCAGTTTTCTTTTTTCCAATTAATTTGTCTTAATCATGTGGAGGCATTGATTATGAAGTCCTCTTCACTTTTTCACGTTTCAAAAGGAGTGCAACTCATCTTGTGTGGGTCTTCCTCTGCTTTTGCTCACCAAGTCTTCAACCCCTAAAACACTCATGAAGGTATGAACACATGAAAAATCCTCATAAAGAACAAAATCAACCTTAGCTTTATCTTTGATTTGCCTCAGTTTTCTTTTTTCCAATCAATTTGTCTTAATCATGTGGAGGGCATTGATCATGAAGTCCTCTTAACTTTTTCACATTTCGAAAGGAGTGTGTCTCATTTCGTGTGGGGCTTCCTTTGCTTTTGCTTACCAAGTCTTCAACCCCTAAAACACTCATGAAGGTATGAATGCATGAAATCCTTGTAAAGAACAAAATCAACGTTAGCTTTATCTTTGATTTACCCCAGTTTTCTTTTTCCAATCAATTTGTCTTAATCATGTGGAGGGCATTGATCATGAAGTCCTCTTAACTTTTTCACATTTCAAAAGGAGTGCATCTCATTTCGTGTGAGGCTTCATCTACTTTTGCTCACCAAGTCTTCAACCCCTAAAACACTCATGAAGGTATGAATGCATGAAATCCTCATAAAGAACAAAATCAACGTCAGCTTTATCTTTGATTTGCCCCAATTTTCTTTTTTCCATTCAATTTGTCTTAATCATGCGGGGGCATTGATCATGAAATCCTCTTTAACTTTTTCACCTGCTTTTGAATCCCCCCCCCTTTTCTCCTTAAATGGTATAATTATAGTATTGTTAGTCCAAAGGTAGGAAAATTTTATAATTTGATTGAACTCAATAATTAGAGTAACGACGATCAAGGATCCAATCGAAAGGAGTTACCGTGCTATCATGTCCTCAATTATTATAAGTTATCGTGTCCTTTTTTCTCTATTTTCGACCTATAGGTTCTTGAATTGCTTTTATGGCCTTCATGGGCTAGCTCTTCTACGTGAGTCATGGTTTCTCATCATGTTACATGTGACGGGCCCCAAATAAAGTCCAGCCCCACTCGAAAAAACACATACGAATCATTTAATGATGAAAGAATTTTCTTATCATGTTACATGTGATGGGTCAAAATAAAATGCAGATCCTTCAACATTAGATCGAATGGTAAAAATCACAATTGCATATATTGAATGGCTAAGATTTATTGCATTCCAATATGATGGTGAAGGATTTATCTTTCTTTTCTTTAGCCCCAATTTTCTTTGTTCCAATGAATTTGTCTTAATCATGTGGAGGGCCCAAACCGTGAAGACCTTCACTTTTTCGTCTTCTTTTCAATTTTACCCTTCAAATGGTCTGATTATGTTATTGTTAGCGCAGAGCAATTCAATTTCGTAATCTTGGATCTAATTGAAAGGAATCATCGTGCTCTAACTTCCTCCATTTTTGAAGCAATCTTTTCCTTTTTTTTACCTTTTTTTTTCAACCGGTAAGTTGTTGCATTTCTTTTTAAGTTTTTATGGGTTTAGTTCCTCTTGAGTCATGGACTGTCTCAATGTTACACGTGATGGGCCAGAATAAGATCACGCCCCATTGAAAAATCTAAAATAGGTATACTTTTATGGTGAGGGACTTCAGTCAAAATTTAGGTCTAAAATTCAATTTGAGTCTACATCGCCTTTACCACTATAATCCATTGAAAAAAATTTTTAGTTCGTAATCATACATGGTTTATTGTAATGTCTATATAAAATACTGTGATCCATACAGATTTACAAATTTCACGGTAATCCGATCACTCTCTCACACTTTTTCTCTTAAAATATTCCATGCAAAAGCAGAGATTAGGATTCCGAGAGACATGAATTGGTAATAAAAAATTATAAAATAGATAGTTGAAAATTTTCTTTCTTTTATCAAGTGCATTGAAGGGGGGCACCACATTCTGGGGATTAGGGTTCAATTTGGCAATTTTGAAAATTGAATTTAGACCATTTCGGACAAAAATTAAGCGTGGGACTCTTGCTTTTGCCTCGTGAGGCACACAAGCCATGATTAAGAAAAAATGGAACTTTCATATCAGTTTCTTCTCTATCATATTCACAAGAAATTACACAAATAATTCATGAACTTTAGTCAAATATGCAATATCTTCTCTCAGCTTTTAATTTATTCAATATTATCCATAAACTTTAGTTCAATATGTAAAGTGGAGTTTAATCTAGTACCTGAACTTTACGAAGATATCCAATATTATTATTCCATTAACTTAAGTTCGTGGATAATATTAAACATTCTCATATAGTTCAAGGACTAGATTGAATATTTACCAAAATTTCAAGAATCATATTAAACAAATCAAAAGTTCAAGGATAACATTGTACATTGACTAAAATTCAAGGACTATATTGAACAAATTAAAAGCTAAGGGATGATATTATATATTGGGAACTTCATAAACTATTTGTGTCATTTTCCCTTTTCATAAAACATTAACAACTCTGTTGATTATCTTTATAAACTAAATTAATGAATAGATAATATTTCATTAGCACTCCCATACCCGAAAGTTACTCATCATCAATACAATCACTTAACCATCCCCTTGGATCTCAATCTACGTACGATTGTAATGCCCATACAAGGATCATGGAGTTTAATTAAAACCATGAATAGAAATTTACTTTTTGTTCTTTCCTTCCTCTAGATATTTTGATAGGCGCACTTTTACCTTTTCTTAAACCGAAATATTCAAAATTTTCTCACAATATACAAATATTGAATACGTAAATTCACAAACAAATTTATCATATGTTTTTTGAAATTTAAATGATTTTTAAAAATTTAATTGAAAAGCAAGAAATTGCTTCTTCTTTTTTTTTTTTTTACTTTTAAAAAGCTTAACTAAACAGCCTCTTAACTTAGATTGTTAAAAGATGCCATAAAACATTGTTTGAAGCTTTCTAATATCTAGTATGACATTCATTTTTCCATCTGACCTTCATACAACCAAAATGCTTTAAGCACGTTAGACACGTCACAAATAAATAAACAAGATCATTCCCGACTTCACATTTGTCGATGTGAGGAATAGACAAATAATTTGGTTCTCAAATTTATAGTATTTTCAGCATGTGAGCCGAGCTTCGATTGAATTTGCTTTCTTATTGAGTTCAATCGACATTGGTTTTGGACAAACAGGTCCAATTGAACTCAAAAATTACAACGAATGACAATCGTGAATCCAATGGTAATGGGTCTTTGTACTGCAAATAATGTCCTCAAATCTAAGTGCTATAGTTTCCTATTTTCTTTTTGGCCGACAAGTGCTTGACTTACTCCTTTTGTTAGGCATCGCAACAACACATTGCGCTGGGAAATTGAGTCCAATTAAAAGAAGATAGCACGGAAGGGATTACCTTGGGAGCATCCATATATTAATCTGGAGTGATAACTGATAAGCGTGAGCACCGGGAGGCTTGGTCACTGAGGTATTGGTTGCCTCAGAACCCTTGACAACATGTTTCTGATTTATTTTGACAAGTAAATGAGTTTCATTATGATAAACTAGTATAAATTAGCTTCCTGGAACACCAGCTCAACCGAGGGAAAATGACTTTAGGAGTCCGAAATTGATTTTCAGAAATTTCTTGAGGGCCACCTGTAAAGTTTCAAGTAAATGCCAAGTCAATGGGTCAGTTTCCTCGACAATTTCTCATGCACGACAATACGTCAAATCGGGATTTGTTATTGCCCGCCAACTTCGACTGCATCATCAATGGAGAGTATCAACGATGCTGGCTGCTGTCATTACATTGCCAAGACTTGAGAAGTCAAGCAAAACAAGAGTAAGCGTATGCAGTCGGGGAGAGATCACAATCCCAAAATAGGAGACTGAGAAAGAAGAAAAATCAGCAAGAGCAGGCTGGTTTGAGCTGGTGGTGATTGTATGCAAGAAATGTTTTTCAAGGTGGATGGGTTTATACTCGAAAAAATTGTATTTTCTTGTTTTTAGACTACATAAATGCACTCTAGGCAAGTATACCGGGTAGCTTCAAAATAATTGATCAACTAGCTTCAAAGAGATAAAACATTAACTTTTTCAATGTTGCATTGCAAAATTAATATTTTGAAATAAGATTCCATTATATACTTTTAAATTAAGAAAAGATACGTCACATTTGGATTTTTTTCCCCTTTTTTGGTCTAGAATTTCTAATTAATATGGATTACAGTTGATACATAATTGTGGAGAATTATCATTGCAAAAAAAAAAAATTTTCCATTAATCTGGTACCCGTATTGTAAATATTTTTTCATATCTGCATAATTTTGAGAAACGTCCTATCACGCATGGACCATACACCATAATACACTCTATTTATCATGCCAAATTAAATCTGACCAATGTATATTTCCCCTTTGTCGGGCTGTATACTCTCATAATGATGCATGACAAGTAAGAATTTGTTCCATGCATATAATGAAGTTCGAAGAAGCTGGTCTAGGTAGGACTTCACTTCACCAAGATTCAGTTTCGACGAAAATGCCGACAACACCAAAAAGCCTATCCTTCATTTTAGGCAGGAGGCCATAATTTGGTAATATTTTCATTTTTCGCATGGAAACGATGGGGGTTTGGGTAAACGACATGCATGTGTCTCGCATCGAACCAGCTTCAGATGTCCCGTAAGTCCAATTCTCTAACTTTCCTTCAATGATGATCGGGCTTCCCTGCGATTCAATTGGAGTCTCGTTCGTGGGCTCAAAAAATTCGTGCCATAATCATAACAATACAAATATAAAGAAGCTTAGTATTTGATCACGTGATCTTAAAATTCGTAATAATAACCTAGTGTACGAGGATATGTTAACTTCTTTGGTAGAACTCATGCTAGGTTCTGTAATTGAAAAGAAAAACCTCACACCAAGACTACCTTTATTTCGTAAGAAATGAATGATTTGGAAAACAACTCTTTTGAAAATGATATCTTATATCTCTAAACGAGAGAACAAAAATTATTTTCATTGGGAATGATGAGACGATTAAATGGTCGTAACTCGTGGCCATTTGCATAAGATGATTCTATGATAGATCCTCGTGTGACGAAGTCTTGCGCTGAATAGGTATAGCAATTTCAACCTATCCACACGGCTACTCGCATCTCACGATCCTTGACAGAGATGTTGAGTATTTGCATGTTAGTACTTTTATTGACCACATAAGGTGTGGGGGGGTCACTAGAGTCATTGCAATCGACAATAAATGATGGGGCTTTCAATGCAGCGATCAGAATTTCTGTAGCTCAATCCAAGAGAGTGGAATTGAGAGGTTTCCACAGGAACTTTGGCATTCGGGCTCCGTATTTGAATCATCAGCTTCTGCTATGTGATTGTGGTATGACCATGGCTCTTCCTTCAACTCTCTGCATATGATATATATATTTTGATGGATTAATTTGTTGGGTTGGGGCGTCTACAAGGAGAAGTAAGGTGGGTTTTGTCTTCATCGTTTTTCTTTTGGGTCAAGTAGCTGCAATAATCGGCTCAGTTCAAGCTGCGGAGTTAACATCAGCTGGTCCTAGCCACTTGCATGAGACATTTCAATGATAATTCCGCGTTTGACGAAGTCTTGTGCAGTGCAGTGCAGTGCACGGTTACATTTTCCAAATGCATGATTTATTTGACATATTCTTCTTGGAATCTTTTGTCGCTACTCATCGAGAGGAACAAGCCATGTGAGCTAGAGACTAGAGTACTCTTGTCCAAAAAGGCTGTTCTTACTTTCCAATATTCTCTGAAAGGAAAACAAAAGTCCGGCCTTCTCCTTCCCCAATCAATCTTTGATAGTTGGAATATTGGGGCAAAACTTAAAAGTTGATGGGAAAGGAGATGACTTGGACCCTTCATCTTTTACGAAGAAAGAGACCCTTGATAAACTCTATAATGCGACTGATGGGGTTTTTATATATGATGATGGGCCTAAGTAGGGCCCGTCCGCCCATGTTCGTCCTAAGAACCCGGCCCGCAAGTTAAGGGCCCATGAATGAAGGGGTGAGATATGAAAAGGTTTTTACGTTGAAAGGATACGTCTTTTGGAAAAGACGTTTTAAGAGAGAAAAGAAAAAAGAGAACGTACCTTTTCAACACACATACGTGTTTTTTTCTTTTTTCCCTCTCCCAAAAAGAACGTGAGTTTTCTCCCCTTTGAAGCAACAGTACGCTCCTCGATAGACCGGGATCAGAATCCTTCCTTGAACCTATATTTCCCCTTTGTCGGGCTGTATACTCTCATAATGATGCATGACAAGAAAGAATTTGTTCCATGCATATAATTAAGTTCGAAGAAGCTGGTCTAGGTGGGACTTCACTTCACCAAGATTCAGTTTCGACGAAAATGCCGACAACACCAAAAAGCCTATCCTTCATTTTAGGCAGGAGGCCATAATTTAGTAATATTTTCATTTTTCGCATGGAAACGATGGGGGTTTGGGTAAACGACATGCATGTGTCTCGCATCGAACCAGCTTCAGATGTCCCGTAAGTCCAATTCTCTAACTTTCCTTCAATGATGATCGGGCTTCCCTGCGATTCAATTGGAGTCTCGTTCGTGGGCTCAAAAAATTCGTGCCATAAGCATAACAATACAAATATAAAGAAGCTTAGCATTTGATCACGTGATCTTAAAATTCGTAATAATAACCTAATGTACGAGGATATGTTAACTTCTTTGGTAGAACTCATGCTAGGTTCTGTAATTGAAAAGAAAAACCTCACGCCAAGACTACCTTTATTTCGTAAGAAATGAATGATTTGGAAAACAACTTTTTTGAAAATGATATCTTATATCTCTAAACGAGAGAACAAAAATTATTTTCATTGGGAATGATGAGACGATTAAATGGTCGTAACTCGTGGCCATTTGCATAAGATGATTCTATGATAGATCCTCGTGTGACGAAGTCTTGCGCTGAATAGGTATAGCAATTTCAACCTATCCACACGGCTACTCGCATCTCACGATCCTTGACAGAGATGTTGAGTATTTGCATGTTAGTACTTTTATTGACCACATAAGGTGTGGGGGTCACTAGAGTCATTGCAATCGACAATAAATGATGGGGCTTTCAAAGCAGCGATCAGAATTTCTGTAGCTCAATCCAAGAGAGTGGAATTGAGAGGTTTCCACAGGAACTTTGGCATTCGGGCTCCGTATTTGAATCATCAGCTTCTGCTATGTGATTGTGGTATGACCATGGCTCTTCCTTCAACTCTCTGCATATGATATATATATTTTGATGGATTAATTTGTTGGGTTGGGGCGTCTACAAGGAGAAGTAAGGTGGGTTTTGTCTTCATCGTTTTTCTTTTGGGTCAAGTAGCTGCAATAATCGGCTCAGTTCAAGCTGCGGAGTTAACATCAGATGGTCCTAGCCACTTGCATGAGACATTTCAATGATAATTCCGCGTTTGACGAAGTCTTGTGCAGTGCAGTGCAGTGCACGGTTACATTTTCCAAATGCATGATTTATTTGACATATTCTTCTTGGAATCTTTTGTCGCTACTCATCGAGAGGAACAAGCCATGTGAGCTAGAGACTAGAGTACTCTTGTCCAAAAAGGCTGTTCTTACTTTCCAATATTCTCTGAAAGGAAAACAAAAGTCCGGCCTTCTCCTTCCCCAATCAATCTTTGATAGTTGGAATATTGGGGCAAAACTTAAAAGTTGATGGGAAAGGAGATGACTTGGACCCTTCATCTTTACGAAGAAAGAGACCCTTGATAAACTCTATAATGCGACTGATGGGGTTTTTATATATGATGATGGGCCTAAGTAGGGCCCGTCCGCCCATGTTCGTCCTAAGAACCCGGCCCGCAGGTTAAGGGCCCATGAATGAAGGGGTGAGATATGAAAAGGTTTTTACGTTGAAAGGATACGTCTTTTGGAAAAGACGTTTTAAGAGAGAAAAGAAAAAAGAGAACGTACCTTTTCAACACACATACGTGTTTTTTCTTTTTCCCTCTCCCAAAAGAACGTGAGTTTTCTCCCCTTTGAAGCAACAGTACGCTCCTCGATAGACCGGGATCAGAATCCTTCCTCGAACCTATATTTCCCTTTGTCGGGCTGTATACTCTCATAATGATGCATGACAAGAAAGAATTTGTTCCATGCATATAATTAAGTTCGAAGAAGCTGGTCTAGGTGGGACTTCACTTCACCAAGATTCAGTTTCGACTAAAATGCCGACAACACCAAAAGCCTATCCTTCATTTTAGGCAGGAGGCCATAATTTAGTAATATTTTCATTTTTCGCATGGAAACGATGGGGGTTTGGGTAAACGACATGCATGTGTCTCGCATCGAACCAGCTTCAGATGTCCCGTAAGTCCAATTCTCTAACTTTCCTTCAATGATGATCGGGCTTCCTGCGATTCAATTGGAGTCTCGTTCGTGGGCTCAAAAATTCGTGCCATAAGCATAACAATACAAATATAAAGAAGCTTAGCATTTGATCACGTGATCTTAAAATTCGTAATAATAACCTAATGTACGAGGATATGTTAACTTCTTTGGTAGAACTCATGCTAGGTTCTGTAATTGAAAAGAAAAACCTCACGCCAAGACTACCTTTATTTCGTAAGAAATGAATGATTTGAAAACAACTTTTTGAAAATGATATCTTATATCTCTAAACGAGAGAACAAAAATTATTTTCATTGGGAATGATGAGACGATTAAATGGTCGTAACTCGTGGCCATTTGCATAAGATGATTCTATGATAGATCCTCGTGTGACGAAGTCTTGCGCTGAATAGGTATAGCAATTTCAACCTATCCACACGGCTACTCGCATCTCACGATCCTTGACAGAGATGTTGAGTATTTGCATGTTAGTACTTTTATTGACCACATAAGGTGTGGGAGGGTCACTAGAGTCATTGCAATCGACAATAAATGACGGGGCTTTCAATGCAGCGATCAGAATTTCTGTAGCTCAATCCAAGAGAGTGGAATTGAGAGGTTTCCACAGGAACTTTGGCATTCGGGCTCCGTATTTGAATCATCAGCTTCTGCTATGTGATTGTGGTATGACCATGGCTCTTCCTTCAACTCTCTGCATATGATATATATATTTTGATGGATTAATTTGTTGGGTTGGGGCGTCTACAAGGAGAAGTAAGGTGGGTTTTGTCTTCATCGTTTTTCTTTTGGGTCAAGTAGCTGCAATTATCGGCTCAGTTCAAGCTGCGGAGTTAACATCAGCTGGTCCTAGCCACTTGCATGAGACATTTCAATGATAATTCCGCGTTTGACGAAGTCTTGTGCAGTGCAGTGCAGTGCACGGTTACATTTTCCAAATGCATGATTTATTTGACATATTCTTCTTGGAATCTTTTGTCGCTACTCATCGAGAGGAACAAGCCATGTGAGCTAGAGACTAGAGTACTCTTGTCCAAAAAAGGCTGTTCTTACTTTCCAATATTCTCTGAAAGGAAAACAAAAGTCCGGCCTTCTCCTTCCCCAATCAATCTTTGATAGTTGGAATATTGGGGCAAAACTTAAAAGTTGATGGGAAAGGAGATGACTTGGACCCTTCATCTTTTACGAAGAAAGAGACCCTTGATAAACTCTATAATGCGACTAATGGGTTTTTTATATATGATGATGGGCCTAAGTAGGGCCCGTCCGCCCATGTTGGGCCTAAGAACCCGGCCCGCAGGTTAAGGGCCCATGAATGAAGGGGTGAGATATGAAAAGGTTTTTACGTTGAAGGGATACGTCTTTTGGAAAAGACGTTTTAAGAGAGAAAAGAAAAAAGAGAACATACCTTTTCAACGCACGTACGTTTTTTTTCTTTTTTCCCTCTCCCAAAAAGAACGTGAGTTTTCTCCCCCTTGAAGCAACAGTACGCTCCTCGGTAGACCGGGATTGGAATCCTTGCTCGAACCTCAACATTGGCGTTTAATCTGTGGACAATAAGGTACGCTCGATTCCGTGGTGTATCTTTGATTGGTGATACATGTGATTCCTGAGCTCGTCTTCTGCATTCGTTTTAGGGATTTGATTTAGTGTCGAATCCGTTTTAGGGAATCAGTTATTCCCAACATTGGTATTAGAGCAAGAGTTCATGTTTCCCGATCCCCTTTTCATGTATGTAAATTTGTTTTTTGATCGAATTTCGAGAAAAGCCGCCACTGGTCGATCGGGGACGGAAAATCCCGACACCATACTGTTCCCCCTAGTCTTTTTGACTTTCTGTAAGTCGAAGTTTGTTTCTGATAACGTAGGGTCGAAGGTCTCGTCGATACGAGAAAGACGAGTGGCAGATCGCTGCCGTAGGCCACCGGACGCACCGCCACGTGCGACCGGAAGAAACCGGTGTCGTCGGCCCATGCAACACATGCGCCTAACGCGCCGTTGCGGTCCCTGTGCGCGTGCGACGCACGCGCGTTGCCGATGGCACTTGCGCGTGCGCGACACGCGCCAGCTGACGTCATCGTGACATTAGCTCGCGGTGCCCGCGCATACGCATGGCATGTGCTGGTCAGTTCATCCTACCCGATCCGACCAGCCCGACCGGTTCGACCCAGCCCGACCCGACATTTGATCGTTGACCCATTTTGATCGTTGACCCGTTTGACCAGACCCATTGACCCGTTGACTCGACCCGGTCATCCGTTGACCATTGACTGGAGATGACCATCGTTGACTAGTTGTTGACCGGCGTTGACTACCGTTGTTCGGCGTTGACTTGCTAAAAAAAAAAAAAAAAAAAAAAGAGGAAGGAAGGAAAATTATGTATTTTCCAATTTGTTCGTTGTGGATTATAAGTAATCCAATTTTGTTCTGCATTTGTTGCAGGAACCATGGAAAATTATGTATTTTCCCTTTTTTGTTCATTGTGGATTATAAGTAATCCAATTTTGTTCTGCATTTGTTGCAGGAATTAAGATGCGTTATGCACGCATGCCTGCATTTCCGAGAACGAATGAAAAAAATGCAAGAATTAAAGGGCTAATAAGAGAGTTAGCTAATTATCGGTGGAATGGCGGTGATGTAGTACCACACGTGGTCAGGGTCAATCAGATGATACAAGAAATTATCTGGAGTGGTTATTTTATGTCAGATTTTGAAAAGGTACCAGCCTTAATAAATACTCTTACACCTGAATGGCAAGCAATGTTAGATCGTCTATGGGAGGTCAACATGGTCCCGGATTATAAGAGACCAAAACTTCAACCCTTGGGATGAGTGCCACATGGCACAAAGTGAATGCGCCTTGGAGGTGGCGTGAGAGCTCTCCAAAAGTTTTTCCGTGGTTGGCCAATGTGCCTTCAGATTTCTTAGAGAATTTTACTGATAGATTAGAAGAGACTTTCCCTACTTATTTTTTAGATTAGTTTAAGATGTTTTAGGTGTAAATATCTCTTTTTATGTTGATATTTTTTCCTCTGAATATATTACTTAGTGTAATGGACATGATTAATTATTGAAAGTTCAATGTTATTTATTGTTGTAAATTAGTATGTTAATTTACAATTCATTGTGGGAAGTTCAAGAAAGTTTTAGTGACTTTGCTGAACTTATTTTGCATAGAACATTATATCAATAATAATTTCAAGTTAGGATTTTGGATGATGATTGGAAACATAGTGACCTTTTGATTCTAAAACCTTACTTGAAATTATTCATTAATATGATGGGTTTGTGCAAAATGAATGCATAAATGATAGGCATTAATAATTCGTGCATATATGTTTGATATGTTCATATCGATGGCTTCAGCAACTAAGAACGTAATTGCTGATTTGAACAAAGAAGACAAATTGAACGGCGAGAATTGTGAAATATTGAATATGAAAATTCAATATGTGCTTGAAAAGCAAGAAGCACTAAAAGCTCTTGACCATGTTATGGAAGAACTTAAGGATGCTGTGCGCCACCTTGAGCTAGTAGAGGACCGCCTCAAGACGTTTGAGCGGGATACAGATATTTGCTGTGCTGCTTTCAGCTCAGAAGGGGTTTCGAGCTCTAAGCGCAAGCGCATTGATTCGTTCAATATGTGGAAATGCAAGGGATCAAGTCCTTCTTGCAAGAAACCAAAAGGTTAACCAACATAAGAGAGGAAAACGTCCTCAAGTGAAGAGTATTTCAAGGGTGAAGTGTTACAACTGTGACCAGAAGGGTCACTATGCTCGCGACTGTCGTGAGCCGAAGAAGGTAGTCACCCCTTGTACTCTTAAGAACTTTGCTAATGTGTCAAGTTCTGTTTTCTTAACTGAATATAATCCTTTGTGGACTGTAAATTTGAGAGCGACAAACCATGTAGCAAAGGATAGAGAATCCTTCGTGGAATTTCGACGAGTACTAACTAGAACTAAGTGGGTCTATGTAGGAAACAACTCCAGAGCCAAAGTAAAAGGAATTGGCATCTGTTAATTGAACATGCGTGGTGGACACACTTTGTTCCTACATGATGTGTTGTATGCTCTGGAGATTCGTCGGAATTTAGTGTCTGCTTTAGTGTTGGTTAAGCTTGGTTTTAATATGAACTTCCATAATAGTGGTGTGGATTTGTATTTGGATACAAATTACTATGGTAGTGGTTATTTTCTAGATAGTTTCATTGTACTAAATGTTGACTATAATAATGCCAATGTTTGTTATTCCATTTTCACATCTTCTAATTCATATGATAATGATGTGAATGTGTGGCATGCTAGACTTGGTCATATTGGCCAACAACGTATGAATAGACTAGCCAAAGAGAGTTTGTCAAGCAATATTGAAAAAGTCAATTTGACTATATGTGAGCATTGCCTAGTAGGGAAAACGACAAGAAAACCATTTGGAAAAAGGCATAAAAGCTGAATTTCCTTCGCATTTAATTCATTCTGACGTCTGTAGTCCGATGAATGTGAGAGGAAGGCATGGGGCTGTTTATTTCATCACATTTATAGATAATTATACTCGATTTGGATATATCTATTTGATTTCTCATAAATCTGAAGCATTGAGTTGTTTCAAAAGATTTATGAACTTGGTAGAAAATCAATTAGACAAGAAAATAAAAGTATTGAGATCCGATCGAGGTCGAGAATATTTATCTGATGAGTTCAGAAAATTATGTGATGAAAAAGGAATAGAAAGACAGTTGTCTATTCCATATACTCCTCAACAAAATGATGTTGCGGAGAGAAGGAACAGAACCCTACTAGAAATGGTTAGGTCTATGATGGCACATGCTAACTTACCTATCACTTTTTGGAGTGATGCGTTATTAACTGTTGCCTATATACTAAATCGGGTGCCTTCCAAATCAGTTACTTCCACTCCATATAAGTTATGGACAGGTAGAAAATCGGACTTAAGTTTTCTTAAGCCATGGGGTTGCGCTTCCTATACTCATGAGTCATCTTACAAGTTTGGGAAATTGGGTCCCAGAAGAAAGAAGAGTATTTTCATAGATACTCTGAACACTCGAAAGGGCATTGTGTTCATAGGTGAGCAGAAAAGTGAAAGTATAACTAAATTCGAATCACGGGATGTCACATTCTTAGAGAATGAATTTCCTAAGAAGGGCGAAATAGGTGAGGATTACTCCCTATTTGAAACCTTGGATCAAGATAATGAACTTAGTGGAGTTCGTCCAAGTGGGAGTAACATGAGAAATGATGAATTTAATTCAACTCACTCTCAATTACAACCGCATGATGAGAT
Organism: Eucalyptus tenuipes; assembly: GCA_014182365.1. Taxonomy (NCBI): domain Eukaryota; kingdom Viridiplantae; phylum Streptophyta; class Magnoliopsida; order Myrtales; family Myrtaceae; genus Eucalyptus; species Eucalyptus tenuipes. The sequence continues at coordinate 19,046,573 of CM024538.1, read as the reverse complement.
GATATCGTCATTATCTAATCCGAGTGGGAGCATGATAGGGAATGATGTACAAAGTGTACAATCTCCCATACGCCGAACAAGTCGCAAAAGTATTCCCCGTCGACGTTTTGACATTGAAGTGGAAACTTTTATGGTTGCTCCACAAGATGAGGATGAGCCGAGAAATGTTAATGAGGCTCTAAATTGCCCTAGTAAGAAAAATGGATGCATGTAATGGAAGAGGAGATGGAGTCAATGAAGTCCAACCATGTTTGGGAACTGGTTGATCTTCCAAAAGGAGGCAAAGTCATTGGGAACAAGTGGGTTCTCAAAATAAAGCGTAAAGCTGATGGCTAGAAAGATATAAAGCTCGCCTTGTGGCAAATGGGTATAATCAATAGGAATGAATTGATTATGAAGAAACATTTTCTTCTGTAGTGAGATTTATCTCGATTCGCATTATTCTAGTAATAGTGGCAAGTATGGATCTTGAGTTACATCAAATAGATGTAAAGACTACTTTCCTCAATGGAGAATTAGAGGAAGAAATATATATGGAACAACTTACTGGTTTCATTATGGAAGGCTAAGAAGAAAAGGTATGTCGACTTTTGAGATCGATATATGGCATTAAGCAGTCGTCAAGACAATGGTATATACGTTTTCATAATGCCATAATGGCATATGATTTTATAATGATTGATGAGGATAATTGTGTATATATCAAAAGATCTAAAGATCAATTTGTGATCATATCATTATATGTTGATGATATACTAATTATCGGAAGTAATATGGAGTTTGTTAATACTGTCAAGAGTTGATTATCTTCCAACTTTGAGATGAAAGATATGGGTGAGGCTGCATACATTCTTGGAGTTAAGATTTGAAGAGATCGTTCGAAGAGATCATTATCTCTTTCGCAAGAAACATACATAAATAAGGTTCTTGAACGATTTCGTATGCAAGATTGTAAACCCATAGATACTCCTATTGCAAAAGGTGAAAGATTGAGCCATAAACTATGTCCAAGGACTCCACAAGAGAATGAACAAATGAAACATGTTCCTTATGCTAGTGCTGTTGGGAGCTTGATGTACACTATGATGTGTACAAGACCTGACATATGTTTTGCAGTTGGAATGGTGAGTAGATACCAATCCAATCCAGGTCAAGCACATTGGAAAGCCGTTAAAAGAATACTGAGGTATCTGTAGGGAACTGCTGATTACAAGCTGAATCACCAAAGAAAGGATCTGCGACTTGAAGGCTATTCAGATGCTGATTGGGGAGGAGATTTAGATGAAAAGAAATCTACCTCCGGTTTTGCTTTCTTACTGAACAATGGCGCCATATCTTGGAGCAATAAGAAGCAAACATGTATAGCCTTGTCCACGATGGAAGCTGAGTTTGTAGCATTATCCGCAGTAGTACAAGAAGGAGTTTGGCTGAAGAGATTTTTGGATCATTGAGGTGTTATTGGGAATGCTACAAATCCATTATTAGTTAACTGTGTTGGAGAAAACTTCCCGAGTTGTTTTGAAGTTGACAAAACGTTTCCATCAATTTAGTCTGAAGACTTGGAGACTCTAACATCAAGTCTAAAGACCTCCAGACTCAAGATTCAAAGTCTGCCCTCATTGACAGTTTCCAGACCGACGAAGAAAAAGTTTTATTCGATTGAATTAGACGAGTATATCTTTAAGATTTTGATTCGTGTGGTTAAGGAAGATCTTACGGCTAGAGATAGAATCTCAAGATCTGTTATTCGTATTAATTCGAGTAACTTAGATTCGATTGATCCGTGAAGTATACTTGGAAGGTTCTACTTATGAAAACCTAGATCCTGATTGTATGGGTAAGCAGGATTGGTGGGCTATCGTCATTTTCCTTGAATAGCTCGAGATCTCCCTAATTAGTTCTATCCAACGGGTTGATTGGAAGAACTCCTTTGGAAGGTGCCAACGATAATGAAGGCATGAAGGAGTATATAAGGAAGACGCTCAAGTTGTTGGAGAGTGCTCGATAGAAAATTTTCAAAGTCTGAAGCTCTTTGTTCTTTGTGATCTTATTCATTGCGCTCTATTTGTACTCAAAAGAGAGTTTAGATATTTGTGAGACCTTGAGGAAGTGTAGTCGAGTCTCTACACTCTGGAATCAAGGATGTGATACCGCAAATTATCTTTTAATTCTTAGTGAAATTCAGCCGGTGGGCTGTCAATGCGGAAGAGTGGACGTAGGCTTGATCTAAGCCGAACCACTATAAACCTTGAGTCTTGATTCTCTATCTCTAATCTCTTTACTTTACTTTGCAACTTATACAACTGTCTATTGTCTTCGCTCTTTCAGTCTATTAATTGCTGAAGACTAATTTATCTTGTTATGTTTCGCAAAAACTTCTTTGATCACCTATTCACCCCTTTCTAGGTGCTCGTACTAGTATTATCAAATTGTGATAGCCAAGCAGGTATAGCATACACTAAAGATCCAAAATATCATGGTAAGACCAAACATATAGATACCACGTATAATTTTGTCAAGGATATGGTTGCACGAAAGGATGTGAACTTACAGTACATATCTACGCATAGAATGGTAGCAGATCCTATGACAAAGCCAATACCTAGATATGTGTTTTGTGGTCATGTAAAATCTCTAGGACTGCATAGAGGCTGATGTACTGAATATTGTAATTTCCCTAAAGTGTTCACATTTAATGAATTTGTGTTTTTCATTATTAATCCCTATGAATCTTTGTTTGACGTTTATACATTTTAATGCTTAGTGCATTATATAAAGTAGAGAAAGTATGTCGGACAGATAAAAGATTAGCCCACTCACACGAGTAATCGCCTCTATTTACTATGTGATAAATAGAGATGAGACGGTTTTTAAGCTTATTATCTAGCTGATAATCGAGAGCTCAAGCTTAAAATAAATATGTCGCCTTAACTAAGTGTTGAGATGAGGACATAATATTTACTATGTTCGAAAGTGAAATAACCGACATATTTTACTTTACCTATCTATGATGCCAAATGTGAGTTCTGATGAATTCTGTGATTGAGTAGATATGTGAAGTCAAGTTAGACATTAAGTATGCCTGAACTATTATCTGTACGGTATTGAAGGTGTAGACATACACTCAATGGGAAATGAGTTAATACTGTAATACGTATTTCAAACTACGTATGCATGAGACGACCAATAAGAGTAGCAAAAGTTTGATCTCAACTTTTATGCCGTGTGAGACTCTTGAGGAAAGGAGTTCCTCATTTTAGTGCCCTCATGACTTTTACTTATTCTCAAAATTTCTATTAAGTGTTTGATATCTTAGGATGTTACCAATGGTCATGAATTGATTCGATCTAATGGGACATTTCTAGAAAAGCAAGTTGAACTGAAATTGAGAGTTTGAAGGAAAGAGGTAGATCGAATTTGGAAAATCAAATTTTAGTTTTGTATTCACTGGTTGACCAATTATGACTGTCTTTGGGATAATCATAATTGTGAATACAATATATCATTGTTTAAAAAGAGATCAAGAGAGATATAAATGTGATCGATCGATCTAGGGTACTGCATACTAAATCTACTTAGAGTGTGATGCCCATTATGAGCTACTATATATTCCTAATAGATGTATGGCAACGAGCTCTCAAAGTATGCTGGTCGCACGAATTATTCACTAGTATGAATGTTGCAGAGAGGTAAAGAGGATCCTGTTCGGCCCACCAAGTGCGAGTGGGAGATGATGGATTTTTATATATAATGATAGGCCTAAGTAGGGCCCGTTCGCCCATGTTGGGCCTAAGAACCCGGCCTACAGGTTAAGGGCCCATGAATGAATGGGTGAGATATGAAAAGGTTTTTACGTTAAAGGGATACGTCTTTTGGAAAAGACGTTTTAAGAGAGAAAAGAAAAAAGAGAATGTACCTTTTCAACGCACGTACGTTTTTTTTCTTTTCTCCCTCTCCCAAAAAGAACATAAGTTTTCTCCCCTTGAAGCAATAGTACGCTCCTCGGTAGACCGGGATCAAAATCTTTCCTCAAACCTCAACATTGGCGTTTAATCTGTGGACAATAAGGTACACTCGATTCCGTGGTGTATCTTTGATCGGTGATACATGTGATTCCTGGGCTCGTCTTCCACATTCGTTTTAAGGGTTTGATTTAGTGTCGAATCCGTTTTAGGGAATTCGTTATTCCCAACATCAATTCCAAAACAAAATATTGCTATGTATCTCTCGATCATTAAACAAAATTCTTTCATTTTTTAACAAATTTCATCGGTTGAACAACAAGAATTATCATAATCTTTGAAATTTCTCTCCACAGTATTCTTAAATTTCTTTTTAAACCTTTCGAAAATCCCTAACTTCCTTTGTTGTGGGATGATGCCATTGGTAATTGTTGTGTCTTAACTCATTGACTTATTAATTGGGACTCCCACTCACCACCACAAACATTGCAAGCTTTTAATTTAGTGCACATGTGTTTTGATTTCTTAAAATAGAACAAAACCTCAAGTATTATCTTTTCTGATAAACTTAAAGTAATTGTCAAAATTTGAAAATATTATGAAAAAATACATAGAATCCTGTATTAAATTGATTAATTTCGAATTTTTCTAAGAGTTTCACATCTAATAAAAATTGGTGAAACTTAAGAAATAAAAGCTGAAAAAGAAAATATTTAAAATTATGGATGAACGCCATGAATGAAAAACCCCAAATTATGTCACTGTGACACATTTACTATAAAAAAAAAAATTGAGACATCAAAAATCCTAAATTTGTACCTATATAACAAATTTACCATTTATCAAAATTTTGTCAATGAGTACCATTAAAAATCCGCCTGCATGAATGACAAAAGGCAAACGGTATTGACATGGCACCCACGCGACTTGGGTGAAATGAAAACGACATTATTTTGGTTGGAAAATCATTTAACAGAATCTTGACAAAGGGTAAATATTTTATGCAAGTACAAGTTTGGGGTTTGTTTATGTTACAAGAAAAGTTTATGGTAAATATGTCACACTGAAAAAAGTTAAGTTTTTTTTTTTATGTCACAAATAAAATTAAAGTAAATGTGTCACGGTGGTTATAAATTAGGGTTTTTCGAGGCTTTTTTTTTTTGGGCTAAAATCATTCAAAACATTGTGCAAAATTTTACTTACATCTCCCAAGAGACTTTGATTTAGATTTGACATTTTCTACTAGAGTTAAAGGCGCCCAATTCCATAAAATGGCTTACTTTACTTGCTGGAAATAGCTTCGTACTCAATGAATTGGCCAGCTCCCAACTATTGGCTGAACTAGTAACATATTGGTGCGCATGTGTCTAAGACTGTATTTATTATATTATTTTAAATACTGATGTTGACTTGAATTTTCACAAAATATTTTAACATAATGTCATAATTAAGTTCTCCTTAATAAATGGGGACTGTGACATCCTGATTTTCTGATTCTGTTTTCGATTGAATAAGTTGGGCTTTTCATCAACGTGCCTATAGTCTTTTTCTCTGAGCTGATCATTCACGGGATAACTAATTTCTCTGGTGAAGCCGTTAAGGGATTTTAATGCATTAGACTTGTGAATTCGATCAGAAATCGACTACTCGACCGTGCTAATCTACAAGGGTCAATACGGCACCCTCAAAATCGATCAAAGGTTGGAGATAGGTCGGTTCGACAGACGCATGTGATTATAGTGTGGGTGATTCCACCTAATTGCAAAATTCTTGTTGAACGGTACTACACCGAGAGTCGCCAATGAGTTGAATATGTACAATGTGGCTAAAAAATAATCGATCACGGGTCAATTGCACTAAAAATTCCTAAAAGCTACCCTGTAGGTTAGGTCATGCTAAAATCGCGCTCGGTTGAAATTAACCGTGAATTGAAACCCGATTTTAGAAATTGAAAGTTCTGTCATGTCACGATTCATTTTAGGAATGTCAACTCATCCTCCAAAGATTTTTCGGCAAACCCGAGTTTTCAGCAAAAATCCAAAGTTGGGCGTTTTGGATTGGGAAAATTATAGGGCCGTTTTTTGTTGCACTTTTGGCTGTCAAGTTGGACTAATTGGCAAGAAAAAATATGGAATGTGATGTGGGCACCTTGGATGAATTTATGGGCTTCAATTGGATTAAATTTGAGAGGAATTTGTTGGAGAAAACTTCCTTACTTGTTTTGATGTCGACAAAACATTTTTCAGTCTAGTCTGAAGACTTGCAGACTCACTCAACAAAGTCTGAAGACTTGCGGACTCACTCAAAAAGTCCGAAGACTCGCAGACTCTTCCGTCAAAGTCGAAGACCGTCAAAGTCGAAGATCGTCAAAGTCGAAGATCGCTGACCACCGCACTCAAGATGTAAAGTCGCCCTCATTGACAATTTCTAGACCAACAAAGAAGATTTATCCGATTCAAGTATTTCTTTAGGGATTTGATTCGAGCGGTGATAGAAGATCTCACGGCTGGAGATAGCACCTCAAAGATCGATTATTCGGTTTGATTCAAATTTGAATAAATTGGATTCGTTGATTGGCGAAGTATACTTGGAAGGTTCTACTTATGGAAACCTAGATCCCGATTGTATGGGCGAGCAGATTGGTGGGCTATCTTCACATTCCTTAAGTAACTCGAGATCTCCCTAATTGATTCTGTCCAACAAGTAGATTGGAAGAACTCCTTTGGAAGGTGCCAACGGTTATGAAGGCATGGAGGAGTATATAAGGAAGACGTTCTGGTTATTTGAGTATGTGCGAGATAGATAAATTCCAAAGTCTGAAGCTTCTTGATCTTTGTCAATTGTTGAGCGTAAACTTGTACTCAAAAGAGAGTTTATAATTCTGTGAAGCCTTGAGGAAGTGTAGTAGAGTCTCTACACCGTGGAATCAAGGAAGTGATACCGTAACGACTCTTTTGATTCATAGTGGAATCCAGCCGGTGGGTGTCGGTGCAGAGAGAGTGGACGTAGGCTTGGATTAAGCCGAACCACTATAAACTTTGTGTTCTTATTCTCTTCCTTGAACCCTTTTACCTTGATCGTAACTCTATTTAATTGTTCGAGTCTAATTTCCATTTTAAAGTCTATTGCTAAACAGATTTGAAATTGTAATTTCTGGTTTACTTGGCAAAAATTGTTTTCGCACCTATTCACCCCTCTAGGTGCTCATACTAGCGTTTACAATTGGTATCAGAGCCCGTGTACTCATTTAAATTGAAGTGTTTTTACTTCAGAGTTAACGATCCATGGCTAGTATGTTAGCTCCGGGTCTGGTTGAAGGGCAAAGCAACACAAGACCACCTTATTTTGATGGAAAGGATTACAGCATATGGAAAAACAAGATGAAGGCATTCCTAAGATCTAAAGATCCTATGGAATGGGATGTGGTAGACAAAGGAATCACTCCTAAAGCTACAACAGTCTCAGAAAGGGGAAAGGAAGCTATTGAGTCCAGCGGGATGACTCAAGAAGAGATAACCAAGAGACAAGCTCTCGATGCAAAAGCAATTTATTCCTTATATTGTGCATTATCTCCCACTGAATATAACAGAATATCTTCTTGTGAAACAGCTAAAGAAGTCTGGGATAGGTTGAACATCACCTATGAAAAAACTGATCGAGTGAAAGAAACCAGAATAAATATTCTGCTCAGTCAATACGAAGCCTTCAAGATGAAACCAGGAGAATCTATCACTGACATGTTTAGTCGTTTTACGTAAATCGTGAATGGTCTTGAGTATCAAGGTCAACCAATCTCGGACCTATGAAGTTCAACAAACCTGCTGCGTGGACTTTCCAAAGATTGGAATCACGTAAAGACCTCAATAAGAGAGACACAAAGAATCATGCCACTTTCGTTGACGAATTGGTTGGCACTCTTCGTCTTATGAAGTGGAGCAAAACAACGAAGATGAAGATCCCAAAGGTAAAAAATCTATTGCTTTAAAATCTAACGATGACTCGATGTTACAGATTCTCGAAGATGATATGAACGATGAAGAGCTTGCTATCATGATAAGAAAGTTCAGAAAACGAACAAAAAGGGAAGAAGATTCAATTGGAAGAAACAAAGCTCTCAAAAGTTTCAAAACAAATCAGCAGAAGATGATGAATCCAATAAAGATGTGATTTGTTTTGAATGCAAGAAAAAGGGGCACATCGTAACCCAACCGTCCCTTACTAAAGAAAAAGAAAGGAAAAGCCGAGAAATACGTAAAGGCTCTCAAAGCAAAAACTTGGAGTGATACCGAATGCGAAGAGAGTGATGATGACTATGCCAATATTTGTCTAATGGCACAATCGGACTCGGACTGAGACGCACTCGCACTGCACTCGCACTCGAATGCTGAAATCAAGGTAAGTAATTTTAAGATTCCTACTAAAGTTTCTAAATATATTGATGAACCGTGTCTTAGTCTCAAAACCTCTCTCAAGAGGATTTCCGAACTGAAAAAGGAAAATTCTGCATTGAAGCAACAGAGACCGTTTGGAAAGAAAAGGTCGAAAATTTAGATAAAAGTGTCATTACCTTGAAAGAAAATACAGACTCTCTTTCTAAAGAAAATGAAGTTTTGAAAAATGATATTTCAAGCATCTCAAAAAGGTTTTCTGTAGGATCTGAGAAATTGGAAAAGATTCTTTTAGCTCAAAGACCTTACTTTAACAAATCAGGCTTAGTAATGACCGCTTTGAAACCATTCCTCTAATTGATTTTCCAAAAGTGAAGGAAAGAATCAAACAAAGACATACAAAATACTTTTATAAAACTCACTTTCAAAAAGCCTTTGTAAAACCTGTAGGCCGCAATGCTCTTAAATGTTCTAAATGTAATAGTTCAAAACATTTTGAGAAAGAATGTCCTATGGTTTGGAAACCTGTTAAGAAGGTTTGGGCAAAGACTGTATATTGTACTAACACCATTGGACCCAAGAAAATATGGGTACCAAAAAGGCTTGAGTTTTCCTTTTAAATGCAGGTCACTATCAAGAAAAAGGTCAAATGGTACTTGGATAGTGGATGCTCAAGACATATGACAGGAGACTCAAGTTGTTTCATAAAGCTTACGCAAGTTAATGGTGGAAAAGTTTCATTTGGAGGAAATAGTAAAGGCAAAATTGTCGGATGCGGAATAGTAAAGATTGGAAGTCTCACAATCAGCAATGTTTCTTTAGTAGAAGGACTTAACTACAACTTGTTAAGTATCGCCAACCGTGCGATACAGTTTCAAAATTAACTTTCAAGAAGGAATATGTTCAGAACCAGCAGAGATTCCTCTCGACTTTCACAGACGAAGACATGGGAATATCTATCTTCTCGGACATCAAACCAGAAAAATCCCAATGTCTAATCTCAATACAAAAGGAAGCTAATCTATGGCATAGGAAACTTGGCCACATCAACATGAGGCAAATAGCCAAGATCTCTACAAAGAAGCTTGTTCGTGGACTACCAAATCTGACATATGAAAGATCCGATCTATGCACCCCATGCGTACTGGGAAAACAGGTCAGAAGTTCTTTCAAACCAATAAATCAAGTTTCCACTAATCGTGTGCTGCAACTCTTACATATGGATCTCTTTGGACCAACCGTAACCCGTAGTATTGGTGGTAAGAAATATTGCCTAGTAATAGTAGATGATTACTCACGATTTACTTGGGTATATTTCTTGGCAAGTAAGTCTGAAACTTTTTCTTATTTTATAAAGTTTGCAAAGAAAGTACAGAATGAGAAGGGGTATGTTATTTCTTGTATACGAACAGATCATGGAGGTGAGTTTGAAAATCAAGATTTTGCTAAATTCTCGTGATGAATCTGGTTTTCAGCATGTGTTCTCCTCTCCGTACACCTGAACGTAATGGAGTTGTGGAAAGGAAGAATAGATCACCGCAAGAAATGGCTAGAACTCTTTTAATTGAAAGCAACATTTCTTCTCGCTTTTGGGCTGAAGCAGTTTTACAAGCTTGTTATATTATTAATAGAGTTTTCTTAAGACATATTTTGGAGAAAACTCCCTATGAATTGTTCAAATGTAAGAAACCAATTGTTTCCTATTTTCATGTGTTTGGATGCAAATGTTTTATATTGAAAAATGCAAATGATCGAATTGGTAAGTTTGAAGAAAAATTAGATGAAGGTATTTTCCTTGGATATTCAACCACCAAAGCAAAGCTACAGAGTTTACAACAAAAAGACTCAAACAAAGTGGAGGAATCAATGAATGTTAAATTTCAAGACTTCACACAAATTCAATCGATCCGACTCAACCCGAAGAATCTCGAACTCGCCTCCGACTCTACAAAGTCTAAACCCCGTAAGCGCTCGACTTCGAAGATCAACAAAGAACAAACATTGAAGAACCAAATGAAGAGAAAGATCGGTCTGTCAAACCACCAGCAAAGAATCGGAAGCACAAGTCTAGTCACCCCAAAGAACTCATAATTGGCAACATTGATGAAGGAATCCGTACGAGATCCAAAAGGCATGAAGAGTCTAGTGCTGTGGCACTTATTTCTGAAATAGAACCCAAGAGCATAGAAGAAACTTTAACTGATGAAAGTTGGATTGAAGCTATGCAAGAAGAACTCATGCAATTCAACATTAACGATGTCTAGGAATTGACTCCTAAACCAAAAGGTAAATCTGTTGTTGGAGCTAAATGGGTTTTCAGAAACAAGATGGATGAAAAAGGAAAAGTTATAAGGAACAAAGCAAGACTCGTGGCCAAAGGATATACGCAAGAAGAAGGGATAGACTATGATGAGACTTACGCACCAAGAGCAAGGTTAGAGGCAATTAGATTATTACTTGCATTTGCTTGTTATAAGAATTTCAGGTTATTCCAAATGGACGTCAAAAGCGCATTCTTAAATGGATTTATCCAAGAGGAAGTCTATGTGGAACAACCTCCCGGATTTGAAGACCCAAGGAAGCCGACTCGTATTCGACCGAAAAGGCACTATATGGATTAAAGCAAGCACCTCGAGCTTGGTACGACAGATTAAGTAAGTTTTTAATCCAAAATGGTTTTGTTAAAGGTAAGTTAGACACCACCTTGTTTATTAAAAGAGAAAATAAAAACTTTTTACTTGTACAAATCTATGTTGATGATATTATCTTTGGATCACCTAACGAAAATCTGGCAAGAAATTTTCTAAGTCTATGCAGGATGAATTTGAGATGAGCATGATGGGTGAACTTTCCTTCTTCCTTGGACTACAAGTAAAACAATTGAAGGAAGGGACTTTCATTCACCAAGAAAAATATGCTAAAGATCTTGTTAAAAAGTTCGGTTTGGAGAATTGCAAAAAGATCGATATACCAATGTCTAGTTCTTCGAAGCCGGACAAAGATGAAGGAGGAAAGAAGATTGACCGTAAGCTATACAAGAGTATCATTGGTTCACTTCTTTATCTTACTGCATCTAGACCTCGATATTTTGTTTAGTGTATGTATTTGTGCGATTCCAATCCGATCCAAAAGAATCTCATCTAAGTGCTGCAAAACGCATCATCAAATACGTTGCAACAACCTCAAAGTTTGGTCTCTCGGTATCCTAAAGAAGGAGATCTTACGCTCCTTGATTACTCGACGCAGCACCTAGCAGATGCAGAGTTGATAGGAAGAGCACTTGTGCACTGTCAATTGCTTGGGAACGTAACGTATCTTGGTTTTCTAGGAAACAAAGTACTGTAGCTCTTTCAACGGCAGAAGCAGAATACGTGGCTCTTGGAAGTTGTTGTTCTCAAATCTTATGGATAAAACAACAGCTAAGAGACTTTGGAATCGAAGACTCATGCACTGAGATCAAATGTGACAATACCAAAGCGCAATTAATCTCACCAAGAATCCAATTCTTCATTCAAGAGCAAAGCATATAGAGATTCGACATCATTTTATTAGAGACCATGTTCAAAAGGGAGAAGTATTGATTCATTTCATCGACTCAAAGAATCACTGGCGGACATCTTTACTAAGCCACCGGAGAAAAGCCAATTTGAGTTTATTCACTCCAGACTTAATATCTTAAAGTCCGAAGAAGTTCGACTTAGGGACTAAAGTCTAAGAAGGCTCGACTCAAGAGATCAAGATTACTACCGTAAGTTATTTCTACTTTGGAAATTTATCTTTTGGACAAAATCTCGAAAAGGTACGTTCATCTATTAATCTGTAATTGATTGATGTTATCTTTCTAAATTTTCGGAATTATAGCAATCATTCCTTTTCGAAAAGAAGTTATCTTTTTTGACAGCTTATACATTTTTCAAAAGGCAGTTATTTTTTGAAAAGGTATTTCCTAATTTCCTTTTGCGACGATTCGTATAACCTCGTTTTGTTTGCTATATATACCGATCGTCTTCTTCACAAACCCTAGAAGCACGTAACTTCACTTTTTCACCTTTTCTCTCTAGTTAAATCTTAAAGTCTTCACCTTTCTCGTGAATCGAGTTTGGAATCTCCTAAAGACCGTGATAATGGCCTCTCAAAAGAAATCCTCAAGAATCGCAAAGGGGGGACCACCGCCTTTGCGTGAGGGTCCTACGCATTTTGACCTCACCGAGGAAGAAGATTCTCCGAGACAACAGCAGAGCCCACAACATTCTCAACCGCGCCGCTCTTCTCGTGCTAGATCACAACAGCAAGCGCAGAAGAAACCGTCGAGGATGTCGCACCGTAAGGTCTCAAAAGCCCGCTTTTACCTACAAACCGTACATCGCTTTAAAAGAAGGAGGCTCCGCTTTGAGTTTCATTGACGAGTTTTTGGTAGAAAAGGGGTATAGGAATGAAACCCATTTTTTGCGCACAATGGAACGCTTGGGTATTGCTCCCTGCGGCTCGCAGATAAAGCTTTTGCGAATATTCCAAGTGATCCACGTGTAAGTGGACATAATCAACCCGAAGGAAATGATGATGAGAAAATATTCACAAATTTTAAGTCTATAATGGGTATTGCTGCAAATGTTAGAAGCAAATGTAACAGATTTGTTTTGTTCGAGGAACACAAACGACATTATACTAAGTTGTCAAGAGAGGGGTGATGAACCCAATGAGTGTAGACTTTGATTTTCTAGACTCTCTCAAGGTGAACTTGCGGAAGAAATTCGCCTTACTTCAACTTGATAAATTCTGCTCGAGACAACAAAAGAAGCACATCCGTAACTTATCGCTTACTTCTATTCAAATCTAAGCTTTTTGGATGCGAATAGATTTTCATTCAGCGTTAGAGATCGGGATTATGTGGTTGACATGGACACCCCGACCGATGTGATTGGGGTTGAAAGAGGGGAATTTCAATCGATCGGCGTGTCTATTGGCCGGGCAACAAAGTGGAACTCGTTCGAGATGGGATGGCCGAAGGACGAATCTCGTACGTGAGGTTGAATGCCTCAAATATTCTTCTTCACAAGATAGTGATCAACTGTCTGAGACCAAAATCGACTTCAAAGACTGATGTTTCAAATTTAGAAGCAATGATGATGTATGCCATCAATGCTGGAAAGAAGTTCTCCCTACCACACACTATAATGTTTCACATGTACAGATCGGTGGTGAAGGACAAAGGCCAACTTCCGTACTCAGCACTTGTTTCCAAGTCGTTCGTACACCTTCACATTCAGCCTCCCAATACTCTTTGTGTTCGATCGTGTGATCGATGGTGGTGGGACCGAAGATGGTCTCCAAGATGCGTCCGAAAGAGCTAAACAAAGCTTTGGAGCAATTCAAGGAGAAGACTCCTACCAAGACTCATCAAGTCTCTTCGCTGCAAAAAGAAAGGGAAAGGAGCCCATGACAGCTCCATCCAAGAAAAGAAGAGTACTTATCTTGGAGGATGAAGAGGATGAGGAAGATGTAACCTTATCAGCTCTTGCTTTAAGCAATCTTCAGCATTCTATTCCACAGACAGAGGAGAAAGAGGATCAAGACAGAGAAGAGGAAGAACAGAGGGAAGAAGAGAGGGGATTGATAAGGAAAGAGGCAGAGGAAGAAAGAACTTCAGAAGACGAGGAGCAACAAGAACCGCAGCATCATGACACTGACGAGGAGACAGAGCATGAAGAGTACTTCTCTCCACCCGAGGGCACTGAAACAGGGGGAGTTGCTGACAAAAGAGGTACTTCTTCAATTGCTTTTGCTAGTGAAGATGTGAGCCGCTCACCTGCAGATCCAGAGGATGTCTATGCCTCTCAATTTCCAGAGGAAGGTCATGAGGCTTCTTCTCCAAATCTGGATACTCATGCTCAGATGCCATCTTTTGCAAATACTCCTCAATCTGACCATGCTGAGGTAAGCACTCAGACTGATAACTCAGCAGACCTTCGACGAGTGCTTGATATTCTTATGGAGATGCGAGGTCGATCTACGCTCCGGGATATGAAGTTCGTAATCCGCGGAATGCCGCTCAAGCCTCTTCGTTTCGTTGAATGATCAAATCCAGACTCTTACTCTTCAAGTTCAAGCCAATGCCAAGAGTCATGAAATAGAAAAGCTGAAGGAGGATTTGAAAAATTGGAAGACACTGTCCAGTTGATTGGAGATTTCCAACTTGTTCGCATTCCAAGACAATCCTAATTTCATTCTCTTTTCATTCTCTTTTTAATGATGACAAAAAGGGGGAGAAGCTGAGTGCAGCAGATTTGTTTTAAACTTTACTTTTGTCTGGTTGTGACTGATTTGAATTTAGATTAATGTTTGGATTTGGATTGACTGTTTAAAATTGTTTAATGCTTGCTTGCAGTATTTTAAGTGTTGGCAAAGATGGTTGTTTATGCTGGACTAACACATTTTCTGTGGATGCAGATTCAATAGTATCTTTATTTATTTATGAGATATCCATGTTTTCTTAAGTATTGTCTTGCAGGTTAAAAATATCCAAATTTGCAGAAAAGTTTTGTCACCATCAAAAAGGGGGAGATTGTTGGAGAAAACTTCCTTACTTGTTTTGATGTCGACAAAACATTTTTCAGTCTAGTTTGAAGACTTGCAGACTCACTCAACAAAGTCTGAAGACTTGTAGACTCACTCAACAAAGTCTGAAGACTCGCAGACTCTTCCGTCAAAGTCTGAAGACCGTTAAAGTCTGAAGATCGTCAAAGTCTGAAGATCGCCAGACCACCAGACTCAAGATGTAAAGTCTGCCCTCATTGACAGTTTCTAGACCGACGAAGAAGATTTATCCCATTCAAGTATTTCTTTAGGGATTTGATTCGAGCGGTTATAGAAGATCTCACGGCTGGAGATAGCACCTCAAAGATCGATTATTCGGTTTGATTCAAATTTGAATAAATTGGATTCGTTGATTGGCGAAGTATACTTGGAAGGTTCTACTTATGGAAATCTAGATCATGATTGTATGGGCGAGCAGATTGGTGGGCTATCTTCACATTCCTTAAGTAACTCGAGATCTTCCTAATTGATTCTGTCCAACGGGTAGATTGGAAGAACTCCTTTGGAAGGTGCCAACGGTTATGAAGGCATGGAGGAGTATATAAGGAAGACGTTCTGGTTATTTGAGTATGTGCGAGATAGATAAATTCCAAAGTCCGAAGCTTCTTGATCTTTGTCAATTGTTGAGCGTAAACTTGTACTCAAAAGAGAGTTTATAATTCGTGAAGCCTTGAGGAAGTGTAGTAGAGTCTCTACACCGTGGAATCAAGGAAGTGATACCGTAACGACTCTTTTGATTCATAGTGGAATCCAGCCGGTGGGCTGTCAGTGCAGGAGAGTGGACGTAGACTTGGATTAAGCCGAACCACTATAAACTCTGTATTCTTATTCTCTTCCTTGAACCCTTTTACCTTGATCGTAACTCTATTTAATTGTTCGAGTCTAATTTCCATTTTAAAGTCTATTGCTAAACAGATTTGAAATTGTAATTTCTGGTTTACTTGGCAAAAATTGTTTTCGCACCTATTCACCCCCTCTAGGTGCTCATACTAGCGTTTACAGAATTGAGTTCAATTTGTAGGGAAATGTTTCAAAATTCGTAGCCTTGGAGGGGTGCAACATTTCAACAACCTTGGGAGGCTTCTAGGAGAAGCTTGGGGGGAGGGGGGACTTGGCGAGGATGAAGCTTGGCCTGGTGGGGGCAAGTGATGAGTGGTTTGGATATTTTGCAAAGACTTTTGTGGCATTTTGGGCCCCCATTGTAGCTGAGCTCTTCTTCTTCTTCTTCAGCCTTGCTTTCTCCATTATTGGAGTGTTTGAACTCAAGAAAAACCAGAGGAAGTAAGCAGGAACCAGCCAGCAGCCCATCGACCGTCCCTGCTTGCCGTCTGACCACCACTCGTCCGCTTGTCGCGCGCCCGAGCTCTTGTCATCCTCCGCTCGGCGTCCCGCTCGCCTGTGCATCCGTGCGCCATCGTCCGCTCCCTGGTCGCCATCAAGATCGCTTGGAAGTCGCGCCACCATCGCCATCCAGCCGTCGAAGCCACCACCGTCGCCCGCTACAACCACCGCCGTCCCGCCTTGCCGTTTTCGCGCCAACCGAGCCGCTCGATCAACCCCTGCAGCCAAGAGTAGAGACTAAACCTCACAGCCCAGCTGTGAGCTTCGTGAGCTTTTTCGAGCCCGTCCAAACTTCGCTTGGTGTCGCTCCAAGCTTGTGTGTTGCTTGCCGTCGCGTTGTCGTCACCGTGGTCTCACCAGCCCATTAATCAGGTGAGTTTGCTCACTAAACCTTGCTTGTGAGGTTAATGACCCTTAAGGGGTGATTAGATTAAGTTACGTGTGATTAGTATAATTGTTAGCTTGTTTAGTTAAATTAGGTTAGTTAGATTAGTTAATTAGGTGGTTAGAAATGGTAGTTAGTTAGTTTAATATGTGGCATCGTAGTTAGAATGGTTAAAATAATTTAATTAGTCCGATAGGTGGTTAGATTAGCATTATTAGGCCTAAGTATGTATTTATTGATTTAATATGTATTTATTTACTTAATTTTACTATTTATTTAATTATTTAATATTTTCCAGAAATTATACCGGGATAGCCGGTGATTGAAATTTCGTGCTAATTGCAGTGGTGTGCTTAGTTTATGCAATTGAATGTTAATTTATGCAAATTGAGTGGTGATTATGATTTTGAGTGTTTATTTCAAAATTAAGAAATTTTGGTACTTAATTAGAAATTACTAGGTGTCGGGTTTTGACATCGAAAATGTTTTTTTAATACTATATCAAATAGTGGGATTTTAAAAGGAAGGATATCAATTTTTAAAGTTTGATTTGACCGTGTTTCCACACGCGATTATTTTCATCGAGTGTTTTTAATACGAAGAAAATAGGCCAAGTGCATTATCTTAATTGAGACATTTGAGTACAATGCACCGTGTCCTTGGTTGGAATTGAATGATCATGTGATGGTTAAGAGAACCCGTCCCCGATGTGTATCGGGTGAACGTTGCTCCTATATGGGATGCCCTAACAATGGATGCTAGATCGCGGTAGAGGCCAGACCGAAACTCCTTTGGGAATGCCGTCCCTGATGTGTGTCGGGTGGATGTTGCTGCGCTCAAGGGATGAGGCGAAGCCTGGCTACACCAGAGGACCAATGTGCGTTGAGTAAAACTACCTGTGCGGGTAGTAGTCAATTGGAACGTGTGATTGATTAAGATAGACGCGCCGATTATGGGACGAAATTGTGTGGCACGAAATGGGACGTGTCATAACGATTTGGCCCTATAATCGGAAACCCTGTAATTGATTGAAATTGAGTGAGATGTTCCAATTGATGTGTGAAATTGTTATATGCATCTGTGATATGAATTATACTGACGTGCAGGAAGGAACTGATGCGAGGTGAGTTTTCTGTGATGTGTGGTTAGACCACCTCTAGACGTATTTTCTTCCTAGTCATCGTGGGCTTAACCTTTTCAGGTCCTTAGATGGCGGTCCCTCCAGTTCATTTTGGACAGCCTCGGGGGGGTTACTAAGTGGAGCATAGACGTCCCTGTCCCCGGGAGTCACTGGGTCTATGAGCTCGTAGTGACCACTATCTGGGTTGATGAGGGCCTACCTCAAAGGGTACTTCATTGATTCAGGGCGTGGTTTCGCCATGGGCTCAATGGGTATAAGGAAGGTCCCCTTCAGGGTTTTGATATCCCCGCCGTGGCGATCAACACCGCTCCTAGCGAGGGTGCAGCTGACCCTCCTAATGGAGTTGTGGAGGACCTGAAGCCCCCGGAGCCTGTGGAGGTGGAGTCCGAAGGATCGGCGAATGTGTCCGATTAGTAGGTCGTAGGATAGCTTCTTTTTGAAAGCCGATCTTTTTGTAGACAGACTAGTTTGTTTATATAAGTGTGGTTTGTTGAAATTCGTTGTTCTGCTTTCTATCCCTTATCTGTGTTGTCTGGGGTTTTCTTTATATCCTTCTGCATGTGCAATAAAATGAAAGGGTCAGCGACACATCCTGGGACGTTGCAAATTTATCGACCATCGAGGGATGTGCGCGCGCTCAAGGTTCGGGGCGTGACAGAGACTATGTCAAAGCTTCTCCTTTAGTTGAAAGAAAAGGTCTGCTCTTCTCGTTAATTTCTCTGTTAACTCTTCTTTGCAGATTTTAACAATTTTACTTATTGGCACGGGTAATCAGGCGCGATGCATGGCTTTCAAAATTTGTTGATTTAGAACTTTTTTTAGTTGCATATATGTCGCATTGCTATATATACAAAGAAATCACCACATCGCATGCAAGACGTCTGTTTAAGCAATAACATATTTTTTTCATTCAAATTATTCGGTGGGAAATTGAATAGCGGTATTGTGTTTGCTTATTGGAGAGCTCACCTTGTACTTAACAATTATAGCACACATAAATAGATAAAATGTTTCTTTTCGATAAATAAATACTAGAATAGATAGAATTAATGAGTGTGGCAAAACTTCAGTTAGATATAACAAACGTGATTGTCCATCGACAATTAACCTGACCCGAATTGGTCGACCTCCTCCAGCAAGAAATTTAGTTTGGATTCCTATTTGAAATCAAGAAAGAACAAAATCTCACCAATTTATATATAGAAGAAGAACGAAATCCACGGTGTATAAATCTACACGATAAAAAACTTAATCTCAAACCAAATTTCATCTTCCAGCTCAAAGGAAAACCACATATATGGTTCGAGATCTGATCACTACTAAGTCAAAAGGACTTTGGGAGTCCGAAATTGATTTTTAGAAATTTTTGAGGGTTACCTGTAAAGTTTACGGGTAATTGCCAAGTCAATGGGGTCGGTTTCCTCGACCATTTCTCATGCACGACCATACGTCAAATCGGGATTAGTTATTGCCCGCCAACTTCGACAGCATCTTTGATAGAAGGTATCAATGATGCTGGCTGCAGTCATTATATTGCCCAGACTTGAGAAGTCAAGCAAAACAAGAGAGAGCGTGTATGCACAGCACGAGAGATCACACCCCAAAACAGGAGAATGAGAAAGAAGAAAAATCAACAAGAACATACTGGTTTGAGCTGGTGATTGTGTTCATGAAAATGTGCTTCAAAATGCATGGATTTAGACTCGAAAAAATTGTATTTTGCTGTTATTAGACTATATAAATGCATTCTAGAGAAGAATAATGGGTAGCTTCAAAGTAATTAATCAACTAGCTTCAAAGAGGTAAAATATTAACTTTTTCAATTGTTGCATTGCAAAATGAAGATTTCAAAATAAGATTCCATTATGTACTTTTAAATTAAGAAAAGATATGTCGCATGTGGATTTTTTTCCTTTTTTTGGGCTAGAATTTCTAATTAATATGGATTGTGGTTGATACATATTTGCGGAGAATTATGATCGCAAAGAATTTTATTTTTCCTTTAATCTAGTACCCGTGCTGTTAATATTTTGTTACATCATCATAATTTTGAGGAACGTCCCATTACGCGTGGATCATACTCCCTAATTAACTCTATTTATCATTTGAAATTAAATCTGACCAATGTATATTTCCCCTTTGTCGGACTATATACTTTCATAATGATGCATGACAAGTAAGAATATGTCCTATGCATATAATTAAGTACGAAGAAGTTGGTCTAGGTTGGACTTCACTTCACCAAGATTCAGTTTCGAAGAAAATGCTGAGAACACCAAAAAGCCTATCCTTCATTTTAGGCAGGGGGCCATAATTTAGTAATATTTTCATTTTTCGCATGGAAACGATGGGGGTTTCGTTAAAAGATGTGCATGTGTCTTGCATCGAAGCAGCTTTAGATGTCCCGTAAGTCTAATTCTCTAACTTTCCTTCAATGATGATCGGGCTTGCCTGCGATTCAATTCAAGTCTCGTTTGTGGGCTAAAAAAAATCGGGCCATAATCATAACAATACAAATACAAAGAAGCTTAGTTGTTTTATCACGTGATCTTATAATTCATCATAAGAACCTAATGTACGAGGATATGTTAACTTCTGTGGCAAAACTTGCGCTAAGTTTTGTCACAAAAAAGAAAAACCTCATGTCAAGACTCCGTTTATTTTGTAAAAAATGAACGATTTGGAAACAATTTTCCTAAAAATGATATCTTATATCTCTTACATAAATGAGAGAACAAAAAAAAAATTTCATCGTACACGATGAGACAATTAAATGGTCATAACTCATAGCCACTTGCATGAGATGATTCAACGATAAATCCTCGTGTGACGAAGTGGCTATCGTGTAATTGAAAGTGAGGGAGAGGTGTGGACAAAGTTGGGAAGAGAGGAAGAGCAGCCCATGCTTGGTCTATTGGATGGCCAAGATTACATCTTGCCATGCCCCATCCAATATCAAGGGCTTGGACCACTTCTCACTCTACTTCTTGCCCAAGTTTCATTAATGCCATATTGATGACATGCCTAATTGTCGTAATTGCACTAGATTTACTATTCGTAAGTTTTTGTGGCAGATGCATGGATGTGAGCGGAGGAAACCACCTAACTTTTGAATTCTAAAGAAAATATATCATGTATCAGGTACAGGCTATTAAATTACAATACATGTTCGTTACTGTGTAAAGGGACGCATTTTTGGTAACATAAAAAATATATATATATAAAGTAAATATGTCACAGTGGGCATAATTTGAGCTTTTTGATGATTTTTTCCCATGATTTTAACTATTTGCTTTTCATTTTCTTAAAATATTTGCCAAACTTTTATCATGCAAAATTCTTAAAAATCTTTTTTGAAACATATCAATTTAATACAGGATGTATGTAATTTTTTAAAATATTTTCAAAATTGGACAATTACTTTAAGTTTATTTAGAAAGAAAATATGTGAAGTTTTCTTCTATTTTAAGAAATCAAAACCCAAGGGCCCTAATGAAAAAGCTGTGGAGAGAGTTGGAGCCCTAATTAATAAGTTAATGAGTTGGTACCATTTACCATTGGATCGTCCAATAACGTAGACAGTTTGGGATTTTCCAAATGGTCTATAAAGAAATTTAAGGATATTGTGGAGAGAATTTTCTTAGGTTATCAATAATTCTTATTGTTTAACCAATGAAATTCATTGAAAAATGAAGGAATTGAGACATACGGAGCAATATTATGTTTTGGAATTGTCATATTATAGAGTTTACAGTCTCTTTCTTCGCAAAGGACGAAGGGTCCAGGTCTTCTCCTTTCCCCATTAACTTTTAAATTTTGCCTCAATATTCCAACTATCAAAAATCGATTAGGAAAAGGAGAAGACCATACTTTTGTTTTCCCAGGGAGGGAGAGAGAGACCTATCCCTAAACTCTGGAATCTTAAGAATCCTTTTAGAGAATATTTGGAAAGTAAGAGCAGCTTTTTTTGGACAAGAGTACTCCAGTCTCTGGCTCACAATGGCTTGTTCCTCTCGATAAGTAGCGACAAAAGATCCCAAGAAGAATATGTCATATAAATCATGCATTTGGAAAATGTAACCGTGCACCGCACTGCACAAGACTTCGTCACACGCGGAATTATCATTGAAATGTCTCATGCAAGTGTCTAGGACCAGCTGCTGTTAACTCCGCAGCTTGAACTGAGCCGATAACTACAGCTACTTGACCCAAAAGTAAAACAATGAGGACAAAAGTAAAACAATAAGGACAAAACCCACCTTACTTCTCCTTGTATATGCTCCCCCATCCCATCAGATTAATCCATCAAAAGAAAAAAAAAAATATCATATGCAGAGAGTTGAAGGAAGAACCATTCTCATCCACCTAATTCTCTTGAAAGTTGTGGTGCTTGCGGATGTATTGGGTCCATACCACAATCACATAGCAGAAGCTGATGATTCCAAGACAAAGCCGGATGCCAAAGTTCCTGTGGAAACCTCTTGATTCCACACCCTTTTGGATCAAGCTACAGCAGTTTCGACCGCCTCATCGATAGAAACTAATCGATTGTCGATTTGACAAAAGGTCCCTTATAATCATGCTTCCTCGACTATTTGCAGTGATATTCCACAGGTAATTGCCTCTTAACGGTTGACATTTTAATATCTACAACGTTTTGGAAACCTCGACAATTAATCAGTAACTGCCCTACCTTGTCGATATTCTCGCTAGTACCGGCTCCTGCAACCGCTCCTATTCTTATTTATTTGGTTTTGATAAGGCGCTTACCGCATTACTCAAAACCACTGCTTGTCGACTATTGGCATTCTGACCTACTTTCTTCTCTCTTTTTTTGCGTACTGGGCCTGCTTTCCTCTTTACAACTCCCGAAGCCCAATGTGTTCATTTTGGTGCCAACCATAATCCAAAGCATCCAAAGTATAATTTATTTTTTTAAAGTTATCTATTTCATTTCTCTCTGTGGCAACAAGGGAATTCAATTTAAGAAGAGTTCATATTGTAATGCATATCTCCTAGCATATAGCAGTCCTACTAACGGTATATGACTATCAATTTCTAATTTTGAAGAAGGAGAAGCTGTGGGAATGGACGGATCGATGCCAAAGGGCGTTCGATCGACTGAAGAAAGCCATGATGGAGGAGCCGGTGTTGGTATTGCCCGACCACACCAAACCTTACGAGGTAGAGACTGACGCGTTGGATTTTGCTATTGGTGGCATCCTTATGTAGGAAGGACATCCGGTGGCATACGAGTCTCGAAAGTTGAACGATACCGAGCATCGGTATACCGTTCAAGAGAAGGAGATGACCGCGGTGGTCCACTGCCTTCGGACATGGAGGCACTATCTCCTGGGATCAAAGTTCGTTGTGAGGATGGACAACGTGGCTACGAGCTACTTCCAGACCCAAAAGAAGCTGAGTCCGAAGCAAGCTCGATGGCAAGACTTCTTAGCGGAGTTCGACTACATGTTGGAGTACAAGCCAGGGAAGGCCAACACCGTGGCGGACGCACTGAGTCGGAAAATGGAGCTAATGAGAAGCTCCGTGAGTCTACCGAGCTGTCTATAGGTCGATCGTATAAAGGAGGGGTTGACGCATGATCCAAGAGCTCAAGCCCTTATCGGGTATGCAAAGGAGGGCAAGACTCGACAGTTCTGGTGTGAGGACAAGCTCATTTACACCAAAGGAAGGTGGCTGTACATGCCCTTCCATGGGAAGCTGAGGAAGGGAATCTTGCGTGAGTGCCATGACTCGAAGCGGGCGGGTCATCTGGGAATCCACCGCACCCTGGTTCTCGTCGAAGATCGGTCCTATTGGCCACAAATGCGGGACGACGTTGAAGCTTACGTGAAAACTTGTTTGGTGTGCCAACAAGATAAGCTGGAGCAACGCTCGTCACCGGGTTTGTTGGAACTGCTTCCCATTCCAACTCGTCCATGGGAAAGTATTTCCATGGACTTCATCGTCAATCTACAGAAGTCTGGAGGGTGTCGGACTCTCATGGTCGTGGTGGACAGATTTTCCAAGTACGCGACCTTCGTGCTTGCTACAAAGGATTGCTCGGCCGAGGAGGGGGCCAAGCTGTTTATGAAGCGTGTGGTCAAGTACTGGGGAGTGCTGTCACGCCCCGAACCTCGAGCACGCGCATATCCCTCAGTGGTCGATAGAATTTTGCGACATTCCCAGGACTCGTCACCGACCCTTTTCATTTTATTGCACAGGCGGAAGCGAATTAACTAATCCCCTAACAACAACAAACATGGGATAGAAAAGTAGGACAACCAGTTTCAAAACAAATACACTTGCATAAACACCTCAAGCTTATACAGAAGGTCTATCTCATAAAGGACTAATGAGCCACCTATGTTCCTGACCCTTCCGCTTCAAGCTCCGGGTTCTTCACACTGGGGACCTGAAAATGTTAGCCCACTAAGGGGTGAGATCACATCTCAGCAAATCAATCCCCTAAATCCAGATTAGGAGAAGGGTACACTCAACATGCAATCTAATCACCTTTCTCACACTTTCTTAATACCATTACTTTTTCTGCATGTTAGTGTCAATCAAATCATACATAAGATATCGAGATCATATATCATCAGAATACTTTAACACGTACATATGTAAGGACATAAATGTCAACGTAATTACACGGGCCCCCAATTACCAGACTAAACTATTATGGCACGTCCCATACCGCACCACATAGTTCCGTCTCCTAATTAGGTCCCTCACTTTCACCCATTCATGTGTCACAAATGATTTCAATGCACAGATAACAGTCTTCCGGCATGACCGGGTATCGTCTCGCTCGATCAATCACATTATCACATACGAATAGCGTTACAAGCGATCTCACCTGGCCATTGCCACACGAACGCATTGTCTGGGGTAGAGGCGCGGACGCACCGCCATCCCTCATCCCAACCCAGTATTGTCCTTTTTGGGCCCCGCACTGGCACGGACGAACCACCATCCCAGTTGGGTCACCCCTCAAGGCTTTGTTCTCAGCACAACAGAAGCATGTGTGAAATGCGTTATCGATTCATGCGTGCATGCCATAAACAGTATGCTCAACTCATGCATGACCAAAACCAAAGATGTCATGATTCTCACAAATGAATGCTTAGGAATGTACATATTAATACAATCATACAGGCCCCCAATTAGTAGACTAAACTGTGATGGTACGTCCCATACCGCACCATATAGTTCCGTCTCTTAATTAGGTCCCTTAATCTTCAATCATTCATGCATTTCACAATTTTCATTCGTTGGTTACGGCCAACTCCACAGATAACAGTCGTCCAGCATAACCGGGCATCGCCTCGCACCGTCGAGCGCGGCAACGTCTACATCTAGACGACATTCCATATAGGAGCATCGGTCCAGCCTCCACTGCGACCGGCATCCGTTGACGTGGGGCATTCCCGAAGGAGCATCGTCTGACCCCAAAGGCTTACGACGGCATCTTATATCATTCATGCATTCATTCAATTTCGGCCCAGGACACCGCGCATTGCACTCAAATACCTCAATTAAAATGGTGATCCCGGCCTATTTTCTTCATATTAGAAATGCGTGATAAAATAATCTTGCGTGGGGACACGGTCAGATCGAACCAGAAAATTTGTGTCGTCTCTTTTAAAATCCCACGGTTTGATATAGTATTTAAAAACACTTTCGGCGTCCAAAACCTAACACCCGGTATTTTCTAATTAAATACCAACAGTTTCAAATCACCATACGATTGCACAAAACATTACCCAATTCATGCGGATGCCCATGCATTTACACATCCATTCACTTCATGAAATCAATACACATGAAATTAGACCACTTTTCATTCTCGGGTGTACAGTGCACGTGAACAGTGTCGCGTGAACAGTGTCGCGTGAACAGTAACTCGTGAACAGTGCTTCATGAACAGTGAAATTCCAGAATTAATTAACTAATAAATTAAGTCCACAAGTCATTAAAACACTAATTAAAGAAAGCAAAGCATCAAGAACCATCATTTAACTAAAATCGGTCGTAATTGGCAGAAACCGAGCTACTCGCGCGTCTCCAAGTTTGAATCCAGAAACCTAACCAATCGAGCTCAGCAAATTCCCAAATTTTAATATGTTGTAAAGAACACATAAAGGAACACTTTTCATGGAGACAACTAAACCCAGATCCTTCTAGATTCGGCCCAGTAAATCGTTCAATCCAGCACCAGAAACTGGGTCCGTTTCCAGAATGTCTATTTTCCAAAATCAATTTGGTTCAAGATCCAATACATATCCGTTTGATCTGAAATTTGAGTATGTTAAACTAGAAGATGTAACAAACAACTTTTGTGAAGAAACCATTTGGAAATTCGACCTCTAAAGGTCAGTAACAGCCCTCGGAATCATAACAGGTCACGGTTTACAGAACTGTCCGAGTTACTGTTTCAAGGATGACGTCATGAAACTCGTCATCTTTTTAAATTCTAAAAATTCTGAGAAAAATATATGTTATTATTTAAAATGTTTAAAACATTTCTTCAGAAGGAAATTTCTTCAAAATCGCAACACATATCAGTCTACAAAAATAGAAAATCGCGCACATCCAGAAAACAGTTTCAAGAAACAGCCCCTGTCTTTGGCCGAATCATCCTCTACGGTTCGTATCTTGTCCTTTAAACCACAACTAAGCCTTTCTATGGCTAATCTAACATTTCTAACTACTACCCAACCATATGTAATATCATCTACACCTTTTTTACTTGGATGAATTCCTAAATAGAGGTACACAACCCCTAATCCAGATTTAGGAAAACAACTCACTTATTCTGAAACCAAGCACTTCCGGCGACGGCGATGAGGTCACAACTCCAGGAGATGCCGGGACACCTCAGTATGGCCCTACACAGGCCGGCAAGGCTCTCGGCCTACTGCTGAGAAGTCGGTTCCTCAGCCAAGTCGGACCGGTTGCTGCACCAAATTTGGCAGAACCGAAACAGAGGACTGCTCTGTTTTCTTGGCTGCTGTTTTGGAGCAAAGCAGAAAAGAAACTAAAGAGAAAAAGAGAAGAAGAAGAGGGACGTGGGAGTGGGGGTTGTCGAGAGGAGGAAGGGGGAAAGAGAAGGGAGAAACAATAAAGTAGAGGAGGGGAAATTGAGGGGGAAATTACAGCAGAAGTTACCGTGAGGGAGGGGGTGGAAAAAGTGGGAGAGAGAGAGAAGAAAAGAGAGGGGGAGGAAATTGCGTAGGAAGGAGGGGAAAACGTGAAGGAGGGGAGAAAGATACGTGAGAGTGGGGCGGACGTTGGGGGAAGGAGAGAAATGAGGAGAGAGAGAGAGAAAGAGAAATCAAGAAGCCAAGTCCAATTCCCCTTTATTTACATCATTTTCCTTCATAATTTCCTTTGGCTTTTCTTTCTCTTTGTCCCCCAACAATAAATGCCACTTCTAGAAGGGGTAACATGATAATTTCTTTTTTTCCGAAATTTCGGGATGTCACAAGTGCCATAAAGGATCATGAGCGATCGTGATCCTCGCTTCACGGGGCGTTTTTGGTCCGAGTTGTTCAAGCTGCTAGGGTCGGAGCTGAATATGTTGATGAGTTTGCATCCCCAAACCGACGGTCAAAAGGAGCAGGTCAATGCACTCTTGGAGATCTACCTCCAGCACTATGTAAGTACAACGCAAGTGAACTGGGCAAAGTTGATCGATGTAGCCCAGTTCTCCTACAACTTGCAGCGGAGCGAGTCGACCGGTCAGAGCCCATTCGAGATCGCGACCGGGCAACAACCAAATACCCCGAGTGTGATCGCATCGGGTTATCGGGGGAGTAGTCCGCCCGCATACAAGTTCGCCAAGGATTGGTAGGAGCAGGCCGACTTGGCAAGGGCATGTCTACACAAGGCCTCCAAGCGCATGAAGAAGTGGGCCGACAAAAAGCGACGGCATGTGGAGTTCCAAGTCGGGGACCAAGTGTTGGCCAAGCTGCATGCGGTGCTCTGATATAAGGATGTGCACAAGGGGTTGATCCGTTGCTACGAGGGGCCGTTTCGTGTGCTGCAACGAGTCGGGAAAGTCGCATACGAGCTGGAACTACCACCGAAACTCAAGGTACATCCGGTTTTCAATGTGAGTATACTTAAGCCTTTCCAGGTTGATGAGCAAGATCCGGATCGAGGGAAGTCTCAACGGGTGCCACTCGGAGCAAAAACCTCGTATGATCAAGAAGTCGAGAGCATCATGGCGAATCGAGTCATACGGAAGCGGTATTGTGCGCCCAAGCATGAGTATTTGATCCGATGGAAAGGTCTTCCAGAGAGCAAAGCCAGTTGGGAGCCCACGGAGAGTCTTTGGCAATTCAAGAAGGAGATCGATGATTTCCATGCCGAAGACGCGACGAGGGCGTCGCCTGATTAGGTGGGGGAGAATGTCACGGCCCAAAAGAATGACGATCCAAGAGGTTTCTATGGGCCGGCCGTGACACGTCTATGGATCAAGCGACCCTCGGCTTGTATCCTCGAGTCCTAGGGTTTTCTCGAGTCTTCTAGAATACTCCTGGGGACGGGCGATATGGTAAATGTATTCGTATGTAATAAATGCGGGTAGTTGGTAGTTGGGGAGATCTAATGCTTGTCTTTTTACACATTTCACCACTTGGAATTGCATTTTTGAGAAGAGATCCTTCTGAAAAACCAATTTTCAGGCCGTGCAATCTTTTGTTTTTTTTTGGTGATCTCCTAAGCAACTACTGTGTTTAGCTTGCAGTTTCTCATGAGGTTACCCTCCTCCAAGAAGAAATTACCATAACTATTGACCTATTTCTACAATGCATTTTGGTTATTCATCACCCGCTGAGTCGGGCATAACGGAGGATTTGAGGCTCCCTACGGCAGTGGTGAGTCCTATTAAGCATACGAAGCTACATGACTCCCATCTTATAATATCTTAGGCCTATATAGTTCTGTTATTCAAGGGAAAATACCAGGAACTGTGCATTCTACAGTAAGTTCGTTTTCCTTACTTCATGAAAAAAATACTTTCTTAAAAATCACTTTTTAGGATAATGTTTTCCATTTCTCATAGAAAAGAATTCATTTTTCTAACTTTTTTTTTTTGTCAAAATTTTCCTAACTTCAAGCATGCCTATTTTCTTTGGTTGTAAATCATTTTGCATTGACCAATCACTTATAGCGAATCAAACAAGTGAAAGTTTAGAAAACTAATTCGCAGAAAATGTTTTCCCCCAAATAAATATACCCTAAATAAGAGTTATAGATCCATTATGAGTATCAGAATTAGATTCCAATCTAGATTTATTTCGTAGCTCGACCAATTGATCAAAATCGCAATTGTCATATGGCCCAAAGTTTCCAAAAAGCAATGAAGTCGCGATCGCGGCTTCGCATTAGCATTGAGGAATTGATGCCCAACAATGAAGGCATGTGACATATCTTCTTTGTCAATTCTACGCGCTATCAGTTTGGCTTGCATGCGAGGCAAAATATTAAAATATCTCATTATGCTTGTTATTTATGTTTTTGATTTTAAACTCTTTAAGCTATGTTTGGATAAAATTTATGATAGGATAAAATTTATCTTATCATGCATTTGGTACCTACTTAAGATATGATGAAGTCGGATATAAGAGGGACATTGCTCGGATAAAATTATTCCATATGAGAGGTGCGATAAAGGTGAAATGATATTTAATATTTATAATAGAAAAGTTATTTTTCTTGAATAATAAATTTCTTAAATTAATAAAATTAAAATTATATTTCAATGTAAATAATATTTGAATTTTAGTATAAGAAATTCAAAATAACAAAAAATAAAAATTTATTTTTTTAATTTGATATTATTTTTATCTATATATTGAATTTAATTCTATCTTAATATAAATTTGATATAAATTTATATTATTATGTATTTTAGGTATATTAGTACAATTTACTATTTAATAGTATGGAAGGGAAAAAAGAAATAAAAAGGAAAATAAATAAAAAACAAGAGGAAAAATAAAAAGAAAACGGAAATAAAAATAAAGTAGACAAGAGTATTGTGAGAGATTCTTACCATTTGCATTTGTGAACTTTTACATTCATTATGTCGTTTATACTAAATAATGTACATGATATGATATGAATATATTCGATTTTATTATTGCGATTTACCAAATAGTGGATATGATATAGCAAAATCTCTAGATTTCATATCCCATCAAGTTCTATCTTGATTACAAATTGAGACGACCAAACATGAAGAGTATCCCTCCTTTGTGCTACGTCTTATCTCAAATAATACTCCAAAAATTGTGGGATAGGTAGCACTAGCAGTTTGGTGTGGCTCCCATCGACCAGAAATGAATGGATTGCCGCTATAACTACCATAAATTTGAGCAACTACTCAAATGAACAATCAAAGAACAAAAAATCTTGGAAAACGGACATAAAGAGTGAAGAAACCTTCTCATGCAACAGAGTCCGTTATTTGGAGCTGTCTATCTCTCCCTCTCTGACTCACCACCATCTCACTCAATTCTCACGTTGAGTCACGACTCGTTCTTGCCAATTTTCATTCCTTGAAGACTTACCACGAAGAGCTTGTAAATGAAAGATTTGGAGAGGGAAACGTTCGGAGAAGATGGATTGCCAACAGGTCCTCTGCTTCTCAAAGAAGTCTCTGCCCAAGGCAGTGATGGCAGCTCCTTCATGTCTTCCAGTGATCCTGCAGTCACGCCACTTGTCATTTTAAGCACTCTCGTCGACGTTAGCGGCTCTTTCATTGCTGGGTGTGCTACTGTATCAACTTTTAGATTCATCACCAAGAAACCGGCTCTTCAGGAATCTTTTTTTTTTTTTTTTTGGGTGAAATTCAGGAATCTTTCTTGGTCGTTGATGATTCAATAAAAAGGCTTAATAATTTTAAATGCATTTTCCACCTTTCACGCTCATCATATGGATGAGTTTATTCAGATGCCAGTCCTGCAGGTTGTTTTTGTGATTTTTCACTGCATTTGTGAAATTTTACACTTCAAACTATCTGCCTAGCTGAATAAGGGATCACCATTTACTTAATAAATTTTTTCCAGCTAAGATGCAAGGAAATTTTCTACGACATCCTATTTTTGTGAATGATCAAATCATGGTTAAGGCTGTGAGAAAGAGAGTAAGAACTTAATGGTATATCCATTGAATCTGCAGAATGCTTGGTGGCTGGATATAGGGAGACTGCTAAACGGGCTTGGCTATGGGATTATATGTTATGTGGTATATGCAGGAAGATTCGGACTAAATGTCCTAATAAATTTTAGAAGTTGACGTGCCAATGTGCTGTTGATCATTATCTTGGTTTCCAAACAGGTACCAGTGTACATTGCAGAAATAACACCTACAAGTGTCCGGGGAGCATTCACGGCATTCAATCAGGTAAAAAAGTTTGGACAATGTAGAAATTGAATGAGTCGAGACAATTCATTTGCTCACCAACACACAATTGGCTTCTGTTGCAGTTCATGTTATGCTGTGGCTTTTCATTGATTTACTTTCTTGGAACCATTGTCTCTGCTCCCATTTTTTATGTTATGTGGTGAATAAGTTGGGAAAATATCATAGGGTCATTCTTGGTGATTTTGTCTTCAGGTGGCATTCCCTGTGTCATACAAATTTTGGGTTTGTTATTTGTTCCAGAGTCTCCTAGATGGCTGGTAAGTTGTCTGTGGAGTTGAGGCATAAGTACTAATATATCAATGGCAATTAAACTCTGAAACATAATCCAACTGGTGTTGACCACCCTTGTAAGAATTTGCTAGTTGTGTAGAATTATAAAACTGGATATCGAAGCCGAGACCCTGCATTTTTTGTCGCAAGAAAGAATACAAGCAGATAGTCACTTGCAGGTATTAGTCCACCAAGAGGAGTTTGAAGTCACATTACAGAGACTCAGAGGCAAAGATGTCAATATAACTCAGGAAGCAGCTGATATCAGAGTAATATCTCAATCTCGCATGTCATTTTTATAATTTGGAAGCATCTGATATTTTGGCGATGATGTGTTCTCATTTCACTTTTTCTTATAGGACTACACAGAGACCTTTGAACGGCAGTCACAGTCTAGAATTCTGGATCTCTTCCAAAGACGATATGCACATCCACTTATGGTTAGAATGCCCTCCAAATTATTCAAGTTTGTTGCGATTCTTTTCCTAATCTTGTCAAAGTGTTAGATAGCAGTTGGGCTGATGATGCTTCAACAATTTGGTGGGAGTAGTGCATTCGCGTCCTATGCAGGCTCCATATTTGAATCAGCTGGTAAAAATCAAAAAATAAATACATTAGTAGCTTGATGAATAATGAAGGCTTGGTCATCTTAATGTTTTATTTTGGCAGGCTTCTCGGGTAGCTTTGGTACCAGAAGCATAGCTATTATCCAGGTACTAGACATTTAGAATTGCGGTGAAAGACAGATTTTGTTATTTCATCGTATATTCTAAAGATTCTACACTTATTCTGCAGATCCCAGCAACCGCTCTTAGTGTAATCTTGACTGATAAAGCTGGAAGACGACCACTTCTGATGGTTAGGGAAAGAGATACATTTGATATGATCGCCTAACAAGGGCCACTTTTCAAGATACTGAGCCCGAACCCAACTTTTATTTGCAGATTTCTTCAGCTGGAATGTCCTTAAGTTGCTTTCTTCTAGGATTGTCCTTCTTCATTCAGGTTTTGCGAACAATAACAATTCCTACTCATGGTTCTCCATGTTTTTAAGTGACCTTATTTTTTCCTTCTGTTTTTTTTTTTTTTTTTTTTTGGTTGCTGAACCAGGACCTTAATCATTGGAAAGCAGTGACCCCAATTTTGGCATATGTAGCAATAATTGTACGTCTCTATAAGAGTGCCTTTTTTTCCTTGTCTCTTTTCATCTTGAACCGTTGCTCAATGACTTGTTCTGATGAAGTTTGCTGACACATAACTATTTCATTTAGGTGTATTGCATAGCTTACTCAATTGGCATGGCTGCATTGCCATGGGTTATCATGTCTGAGGTACATGGCTTCAGTCTAAATTTGCACTTGGCAATCTCTATCTCAAGACCATTCTCAGTGAATATGTTCTCTGTAGATATTCCCTGTGAACATTAAAGGGTCAGCCGGGAGTCTGGTGACATTTGCAAATTGGTCCTGTTCCTGGATTGTGACTTACACTTTCAACTTCATGTTTGAATGGAGCGCACCCGGTTCTCTCTCTCTCTCTCTCTCTCTCTCTCTCTCTCTCTCTCTTCTTCTTCTTCTTCTTCTTCTCCTGTGTGAGTGTAATATATTCAGTATCCAGGCTTAATCTGAATTGTGCTACTTTCAGGGACATTTTTCATGTTCGAGTGCATGTGCGGTCTCACAGTCTTATTCACCATGAAGGTAGTGCCAGAGACCAGGGGGCGAGCATTGGAAGAACTGCAAGCATCACTTGTCCATTTTCTTTGATGATTATCAGCCGCAGTTTGTTGGAATTTGAATTGGTATGAGCCGAACACAAGCAGCAGTAATAGGAAGGCTGACAGGAGGCTGTTGCAAAGTGCTAATGCAATGTGAAACGGGGAGGAAAGAAAAAGAAGATGTTTCATAGTAATAAATTCCATTAACGATGCTAGATTACACAGACTGAATTGTATACTGGTAATTTCAAGTTTAAGCACCTAACTTCGTCATACTGTGTACCGATAATACAGCAGAAATTTGGTTGCCACTAGTGCAAGTCAAATGAAAGTGGTAATTTTGTGATCAACCTGATATTAGTAAATTCAATTTTGTCGGTAACTTACTTATACATTACAAGATAACAGATCACCAGTCACCTTATTTTTACAACTGCTGTTATAAACTACACTAAAGTACCTGTTTGTTACTGACCACGGACAATCAGTCTATAATTTCTTGTATATTGTGCTATAGAATCAGCCCTCAGGTGTCATGTTGCTTCAATCCTAACAGTTGTTTTCTTCTCAAATTCTGATATGAGAATCGAAACCCCAACTTGGCTCTCGCACAACAAGAGAGATGTGCAGTTGCCACTACAGCGAAGGCGTAGTGGTTCAAGAGCGAACGGAGAGATTGTTTTAGCTGATGATTTCAACTCAATAATTGAACTTGTCCTATTTGTTTAAGAATATTTGCACACACTAAGACATAAGTAACAATCAATCTTCTATTTCTTTCCAATATATGCCGGACTGCTAGCAGGTTTGATTCAGTTCGATTTCCAAAGAGCAACAAATCCGTAAATGATTTGCGGCTACAACTACTGCAGATTTTGGAATCATTAGAAGCAATCATTCTTGTGATCCAGCAAAGAACATGCTGTGATATTAAAGTGAAAACAGTCATGATTTTGTAATTAAATCAACGCGAAATTATCAGAAAAATAAATGAGAAAATTTCACCAGAAATTTACATAATTCGATTCTTTTAGTGCGGCAGCTTGTTACTAAAAGAACCCTCTGTTCGGCTCCTACAGGAAAGGAAACCCAAAAGAAGCAAAAGCCTAGCTTTTATCTCATTTCCTTTTCTCTAACCACTTCCCGAACCGCGCGCTTTCTCTTGTACGGCCAAAAAAGGAAGTCTTATGTAGACAATTAGAGTCCACAGAAGGTTTGACTGTACAAATCCAGCTCAATTTGGTAGGCAGAATGCTGGCAGCACTACTCGTTAGTGTTAGAGTTCCATGAGAATTTAACCGGGTGCAATATTATTCATTCACTTAACTGTACACTACATGTCACCTGGCAGAATGCATAGTGGCTGGATGCCGGAAGAGCATTAATAGGATTTGGCGTTGGGGTCTCAAGCTATGTGGTAATACGCACTTTGGACTTCCTTGTACACTTATGTGAACGTAGATGATCATCACCTCTCTTTTGCCCATCAGGTACCTGTATACATCACAGAAATAACACCTAAAAATGTTCGGGGAGCATTTACTTCATTCAATCAGGTAAGAATAAACTTAGAACATTATTTGCTTGCTGTATGCTGCCAATACATCACCTTTTGGTCTATTTTTCTTGAAATGCAGTCCATGCAAGCCTGTGGCTTTTCATTGACATACTTTGTTGGAACCATTGTTTCCTGGCACACCTTGGCTCTGAACGGAGGTGTCTGGGATCCCCTATTAACAGGTATTCCTGATAAAAAAGTTGAGAAAATAAAAGAAAAGGGCTGCCTTTTGCATTTTGTTTTTCAGGTGGAATTCCTGTTGTAATACAAATTTTCAGTTTATACTTCATACCAGGGTCTCCTAGATGGCTGGTGAATTCCTTCAGGGTTTTGCACTAGTTTTGTACAAGTGGCACTCTGATACGTGAGAAAATTAAATTTAAAGCTGGACTGCAATGCTTTCAAGAGCTATGCACTATGGGAATGAATTTACAGGTAAAAGTGGGTTGAGAACAGAATTTCAAAGCTGCCTTACAGAGACTCAAGAGGCAAAAGAGCTGATATTTCCCAGGAAGCAGCTGACATCACAGTAAATTCTCAATTTCTCACAATCCTCTAGGGAAAAGCTGATTTTCCTCTCAAGGACTGATGAGTTATAGGGCCTCACATTCTCTTCTATTAATCTCACAGGTCTACACAGAAACCTTTGAAAGGCAATCTTGCTCAAGATTTCTAGATGTGTTTCAATGAAGATATGCTCGTTCACTCATAGTGAGCTTTCCTTCAACAACATATAAGCATTTATTCGCCCATCTATATGCAATGCTGTCTAGTGAGGACTTACGTTTTACAATCATTACAAAGCTTAGATAGGACTTGGACTAATGATGCTTCAACAATTTGGTGGAGCTGGTGCTTTCTCGTACCATGCGAGCTCCATTTTTGAATCAGCTGGTAAAGGCTTCTCTACTACTTCAGCAAGTGTGAAGAAATAGTCACAACAAACTTTTGTCCATGGCAGATTTTTCAAGTAGCATTGGCACCAGGAGCGTGGCTATTGTCATGGTAAGCTGTTTCTCTGTCTTTGGGAGAATTTCCTAGACACTCAAGTATGAAACATTATCCTAAAATATGAATTTCCCACGTTGCTTTTCCAAATAGTTTGACATGTTTTGTAGATTCCAGCATTTGCAATTACCGTAATCTTGACTGATAAAGCTGGATGACGACCACTTCTGTTGCTCAGGAAAAGAAAAGAAACTCTGTTTTTTGGTTTGAAAAGGAATCAATCACCTGAAAGTTGAAATTGAGCTTGATCTCGATTTGCAGGTTTCTACTGCTGGAATGTGCTTAAGCTGTTTAATACTAGGATTGTCATTTTACATGCGGGTAACTCTGCTACTAATACCCTTGGGGTTCTTGATGAATTCGACTCACTTTTGTTCTTTCATTTTGTTACCCCTTCTCTACAGGATCTGCACAATTGCAAGGATGTCACTCCAATTTTGGTTTTCCTAGCTATATTGGTAAATCATTACACCAGAGCTTAGTGAATCCTAGTCTTTAACTGCGTGGTGAGTTTCGCTGAAGTCACTGATCGACCAATAATGCAACCAGGCATATTTTGTATTTCTCTCAGTCAGCATGGTGGGACTGCCATGGGTTCTAATATCCGAAGTGTAATTCCTAAACTTTTAATTGAATTTTATGATGATCAATACTAAAAGCAATAGACCATTGGTTGCTTTTGATTCCACATTATGAAGATATTCCCAGTAAATGTAAGAGCAAAAGCAGGAAGCATGGTGATGTTCGCCCACTGGTCCTGTTCCTGGATCATGAGCTACACTTTCAACTTCATGTTCGAATGGAGCGCGCCTGGTCTGCTCTCTATCTTTGTCGACTTCGTTTATGTAGTATGATCTCAGAAGTTGGAGCATAAGTGAATGTGACTGCGCTTGGATAAATTTGATGCATCATCTGATAGTCGTTTTGCATCTGGACTATGCTTTTTCCAGGAACATTCTTCATATTTGCAGGCTTTTGTGGTTTAGCGATCCTGTTGACTGCGAAGTTAGTGCTGGATACCAAAGGGCAAGTCATCGAAGAAGTGCAAGCATCGCTAGTCCATATTTCTGCAGAGAGTTAAGGTAATGTGATTTTCTATAAGTCCTAACAACATTGTAATTGCGCCTATTCAGATGTCGAAAGACTTTTGTAGGATCAACATTTTGTTCCTATTTGCAAACAATGAATGCCAACATGAAATGGAAGAGCAAAAGCAATGTGATCTCCTTTTCCTTTTGCGGAGTGATTGGTTTTACTGCGCTACTAGTCAAGTTTATATTTCTATTTAAGTGTTAAGATAGCGTCCAGGCCGGGTTTCGCCGGCCTGGACAAATCTAGCTTCCCGGGCAAACCTAATCAAGGACTCGCTCACATCCCCTGGTCTATTCCGGATTTACACATGAAATGTGCTCCCAACAAGGTTTAAACCAAGAGTCATTTGTCATCTGTCAACACCTTATATGAAATGTTCCTATGGAGTTTTGCAGACCAAAGCTGTATAAGGTGGCTATTACACCCCAGTTTTTACCATGGTTCAAAGGAAATGACACTACCACCCTTTAATAAATAAAGGGCAAAGCCCTAAGACAATTCAACTTAATAGTACAATAGTTCTTAAATATAACTCTTATTGCAAAATCATAAGACCCGTTGTATTTCCACCCTTTATTAGCTCCTAACATTCTTAATCACATTGGATTGATTACACAAATCTTTGCGGATCCCACTTAAATATGATTTCTAACCATTTTTTTCTTCATTATCGAGATAGAGGGGTGAGCTAATAAGGGAATGGAACTAGCGCAAGCCAATTATAATCACTATCATGAATATTTAAAAGGCAATATTCACTAACAAAACAATTTCCAAGTTCCTAACATTGTTCTAAAAAATTAACAAAACTCATCTTCACAAACAATCCCTGCATAGGACCCATCCGTAGGTAGCCGTGATGGTTGGGCTTTACTACCTTATCTCCGAGGGAACGAGTTCGAATCTCCGGATGCTCGCTACTTAAGTGGGGGTCCCACGGGTGGTTTACTGGGCCAGCCCTTCGAGGGTTTATGTCTAAATAGCGGCTTGCAGCGAGGCCCCACCGGTGCTACCGAGCACCAGAGGGTCGTGTGATCCCCGAAGGGTGATCTTTGGCGGTCCCTCGGTCATCAAAAAAAAAAAAAAAAAAAAACAATCCCCGCATAGGTTTGATTTTGCACTTTGCAAAGAGGTAAAGTAAAAGTCCGAGAAAAAGAGGAGAGTTAGATATAGGAGACCCCCAAAAAAAAAAGTGCCTGCATACTCTCTATTGCAATGTATAACAATCACTAGTCGTTATCCTCGAAATCTGTGCAAGGTAAATAGGGGGTTAGCAAAACCATAGTCCAGCAAGTAGCTAATACCACCTCTATAATGCAATTTTAAGAAATATTTGCATTCACATCAAACAAGTAGTCCAAACACAATGCGGCATAAATATCAATATATATATATATATATACTGACACAAGTCAATAGTAATCAACATAAGCTAAAACTCAATTGCTAATGTCATGAACCCTCCAGTCACGCTTCGCCCGGTGACAAGACCCCAAAAACCACGTCGGCTATGGCTATGACCCGAAAATCAAACCGCCTGTGATTACCTGGAAACCACGTCGACCATGATTAAGCCCCAAAACAAGATCAAACTACGCATGTACACACATCGCATAAAATCACCTCGCGTGGATTGACGGCAAGCATAAATCAAATAACGCAACTCCTCAATGCTAACACATAAATATCATCATGATGAAATATTTCATATGCATATCTTTATAATACATTTCCACAATGCTCAGATTATTGAGAATATCCAACGCCGGATCGAGTTCTGAAATATGCATGCTCCCAAGTTAAGACAGAAAGTTTGGAAGGCCGGTCCTCCCAAACCGGCTGTCGGGTTCGCGTCCGTCAAAGCCTCAAGTGTTTAGTCGGCCAGGAGAGCGCTTCCGAGTGCCCCGCTCCGGTAAGCAAGCGCTCGGAGTTTGCTGCCACGGAAATGATGGAGACTTACGAGAATAGACGAATGTTACGTGGACCGGCGACAGAGTTCTCCGGTCGCGGGCGAGCGTTTGGGAGCAGCGCCAGCCCCTCCTCCGATCTTCCTCTCCCGTCTTGTGGTTTCTCTCTCTCCCGATTGACTTTGAACCTTAAAAGAGCAAGCAAGTCCTCACAACAACCTACGATATTAACGGCACAACCTTAAATTTCACTTCTCTCAGCCTTTTGTTTTCATTATGTATTTAAGAAAATGTCGAGCTGTTGCACTCGCAAAAGATATGAAATTTTTATGATCGAGAAAATTAGACCAGAAACCTTACGATTTTGTGTGAAATGCAATTGAGCCTTAAAAACATTTGAAGGGCGAAAATCAAGACTTAAAATGCATTGAAACTTACACAATAAAGTCATAATTTCACCAGTGTAGCGTCCACTTGTTAGTATTTGGACTATTTGGATTTCTTACAAAATTAAGTATCATTATAACCATACTTATATTGTTAAACAAGAAATTTTCTTCGACCATGGAATATATGGATGGATTGTGACTATCAATTGGAATTGAAACTCAAATGTGATTCAAAATTAATTGAAAATCCAATTTGAATTAAAAACCCTAAGCCAGAAACTTCGATTTCAATTTGAACCATGAAAGGCTAATCAAAGAATTGGGATAAGTGTATTAGAAGTCCCAAAACTTCTTACGAAAGTACAATTGAGATTTAAAATTTTCAAAAAGTATTATTGAGTTCTAAAACTTATCGTGGAGTGCCATTGAATTCAAAAATTTTCAAAAAGTGCAATCAAATTCCAAAATTTGTCAAATTGGTCCAATTAAGTTCTTTTGTTGATTTCACTTTTTGAAAGTTTTAGAATTTAATTGCACTTACATGATAAATTTTCAAACTTCTAGCGCACATATCTTAATCATTCATGTACCGAAAGTCAATAGAGTAACAAGATCCATGAATTTAATTTCGAATTCAAAAGAATGTTTTAGTAGAGAAAGAACAAGGAAGAAACAAAGTGCTCCGTCAATGTTTGCGTCTTTGCTTGTGTGATTGATCAAACTTTCATTTTTTTTTCATTCGTGTGATGTCGTGAATCACATGGGTTCATAGACCCCACAGAGTAGGTTGACCTGGATTGTTTAAGAATAAGGATGTCACGATTCAGACAATATGAAAAAGACTCAAGCTGCTCCTCTAGGATCAATTATGTTTGCCATGGAAACTCAATTTGGCAAAGAGACGTAAAATTCTCACTTTTCCCTACTTGTAATTGCATTTTGGGGAAAAAAGAAATTACTTCTGACAAAAACACTTTCTGGTGACGTAATCTCTTATTTTTGGTGATCTCCTAGGCAACTGCTCTATTTAGGCTGGAGCTTCTAATTAGGTAATTCTCT
Source organism: Eucalyptus tenuipes (assembly GCA_014182365.1). NCBI lineage: Eukaryota > Viridiplantae > Streptophyta > Magnoliopsida > Myrtales > Myrtaceae > Eucalyptus > Eucalyptus tenuipes. The sequence continues at coordinate 19,006,323 of CM024538.1, read as the reverse complement.
ACCAAGTAGAAGTTACCATAAGTGGTGCCGTATCTCTACAATGCCAGCTGATTATTAATCTCCCACCGAGCTCGGCATAGTTGAGGATTACTCTCTATGGCCGCGTTGAGTCCTATCGAGCATACAATGTTACATGGCTACCATCTCATAATCTCTCAGACCTGCATGGTTCTGTTATTCAAAGGAAAATACTGGAAATTGTGCAATTTTGACATGTGAGAAAGTACTAAAGTATCCCACCATACTTGTTGTCTTAAGTTTTTGATTTCAAAATCTTTAAAGTATCCCACCATGCTATCTCTCGTCTCTAATTATTCTTCAAAATATTTTGGATAGGTAGCACTAGCGGTTTGGTGTAGTTTCTATCGACCAGAAATGAGTGAATTGCCGCTGTAACCACTACAAATTTGAGCAACTGTCGCATGATCGCTCAAAGAGCAAAAAACTAGGAAACGAACATAAAATAATGAGGAAGCTTTGGCGTGAAGAAACCTTCTCATGCAACAGAGTCCTTTACTTTGAACTCTCCATCTCTGCCTCTAACCCACCACCATCTCACTCAATCTCACACTCACTCACGACTCGTTCTTGCCGATTTTCATTCCCTGAGGACTTATCCCGAAGAGATTTTAAATGAAAGATTTGGAGAGAGAAAGGTTAGATGAAGATGGATTGCCGGGTCCTCTGCTTGCCCGAGAAGCCTCTGCCCTCGGCAGTCATGGCAGCTCCTTCATGTCTTCAAGTGATCCTGCAGTCACGCCACTTGTCGTTTTTAGCACTCTCATCGCTGTTAGCGGCTCTTTCGTTACTGGGTGTGCTGTGAGTACTGTATTAACTGTCAGATTCATCACCAAAAAACCAGCTCTATTTTCTTTTATTGATTCCTGATTCTCATTTTCTCCCGCATCTGTATTAAATTGGAGGTGAGTTTAGCAATCAGGGTGCTTTTTCCGGTGTACCTGATGATTGCTAAGGAGGCAGTGTCATGATTTCTTTCAGGCTCTACTAAAATATTTTGTTGGGAAGAGATAGGGAGAAAGAAGCACATAACTTGGTCAAAGTTTTTCTATTCTCTTATATTATTGGTCAACATTGTGTTTTCAAGAAAAATTTGGGTTTTTATTTTACCCTTGGTGTTAGTAAGATGAAGCAACCAAGATCTGTCTGCAACTCTGGTCGAATATGTGTCTGCTACTATTTTTGGTGCCTAAAAGTTGGCAAATTATTTTCCAGAAGCACCTGTCTGTCATGTTCTTGATCACTTAGCTGATACCAAGATATAAGATGACCTGGATTATCTTAGAATGTAATAATTTGTTCCAAAACTCTCACAACCTGGGATAAAGGAGGAGAGGATGTGTCAAAGAGTCCGATACTAGTTGCCATGTCTTCATATAACAATATCAGCCTGAACCACAATAAAGCACATAGCTGGTTCAGGATCACTCAAGTAGCAGACACGAAACTCATTTATGCAAACAAGATGACAAATAATCTTTATGAATTACTTCAATTGCATTTGTGAGAAAGATGCCATTTGGAAACTGACCTCTGGCCTGCCTCTTCATTATACATCCGTGGCGGAATTTTCTAATCAATTATACTTTTTGCTCCATTTATTGAGAAGATTAATATCTGCCAAGTAGAAGTTAACTTTAACTGGCGGCATGTTTTTGCAATGTAGTGCGGTTATTCTTCACCAGCCGAGTCCGACATAATGGACGATTTAGGCCTCTCCACTGCAGCGGCAAGTCCTATCAAGCATCCATGCTATATTTCTAGGATTGTTCATCTATCAGCGGCTATACTAATTGGTTTCCATCAATATACTTTCAAATAAGATTTGTTGAAGTGAAATAAAATGCACGAGACTTACTAGACTAACTGAAAGTGACACCTGTATCAGTGACACCAAACGGAGAAATGGAAAGTGGAACCCATCTTGTATTCATATTCTTTCCCTTTTTTATGTTGCAGTATTCGCTTTTCAGTTCACTATTAACAGTTGGAGGCCTCATAGCAGCTCTGGTAAATGGAAGGGTAACAGATTTGATTGGGCGTAGACGAGTAAATGAGCCTCTACCTCTCCCTTCCATTCTTGAAAGCTCAATGAAAAGCCCAACAGATATTAGGGGAGGTTCATATCTTTTTGATGCAGGCTATGTGGCTTTCTCAAATATTTTGCACTGCCGGATGGCTTTCTATAGCATATGCCAAGGTTCCTACCCTTCCTCTTGCCTCTTCAGAAGTTTCCTTCATTGTCGATGACTTGATAAACAGGCTTAACAATTTAAATTGCATTTTCCACCCTTCATGCTTATCTTATGGATGAGTTTATTTAGATATCAGTCCTATAGGATGTTTTTTGTGATTTTTCACTGCAATTGTGGAACTTTGCACTTCAAACTCTCTGCCTAGCTGATTAAGGGATCACACTCATGCAATTGATTTTCTTCCAGCTAAGACAGACGGCATCCTATTTTTGTGAATGATCAAGTCATGGTTTAGGCAGTGAGATAGAGCGTGCACTTAATGTTATGTCTGTTGAATCTACAGAATGCTTGGTGGCTGGATATTGGGAGACTGCTAAACGGGCTTGGCGTTGGGATTATATGTTACGTGGTATATGCAGGAAGCTTCGGACTCATTGTCCTAATAAATTTCTAGAAGTTAAAGCTGCCAATGTGCTGTTGATTATTATCTTTGTTTCCACACAGGTACCTGTGTACATTGCAGAGATAACACCAACAAGTGTTCGGGGAGCATTCACAACACTCAATCAGGTCAAAAAATCTGGACAACGTAGAAATTGAATTTGAGTCGAGACTTTTCAGTTGCTCACCGACACACACTTGACCTCTGCTGCAGTTCATGTTATGCTGTGGCTTTTCGTTGATTTACTTCCTTGGAACCATTGTCTCCTGGCGCATCTTGGCTCTGATCAGTAGTCTCTCTGCTCCCTTCTTTTATGTTATGCGGTGAATAAGTTGGGAAAATATCGGAGGGTCACTCTTGGTGATTTCATCTTCAGGTGTAATTCCCTGTGTCATACAAATTGTGGGTTTGTTCTTTGTTCCAGAGTCTCCTAGATGGCTGGTAAGTTGTTAGTGGAGTTGAGGCATAGAATTAACATTTTAATGGCACCTCTGGAAACAAGCCAACTGGCGTTGATTACCCTTATAAGAACTGGCTAATTGTGTAAAATCATAGAACTGGATGATGAAGCCAAAACCATGCATTTTTGTTGTACGGAAGATTACTAGCACATAGTCACTTGCAGGTAAGACTCCACCAAGAGGAGGAGTTTGAAGTCACATTACAGAGACTTAGAGGCAAAAGTGTCAATATTACTCAGGAAGCAGCCAATATCAGAGTAATACCTCAATCTGGCATGTCTTTCTTATAATTGGAAAGCATATGATATTTTGGCAATGATGTGCTCTCATTTCAATTTTTCTTACAGGACTACACAGAGACTTTTGAACAGCAGTCCCAGTCTAGAATTCTTGATTTGTTCCAAAGACGATATGCTCGTCCACTTATGGTGAGAATGCCCACCAAATTATTTAAGTTGTTTGCGATTCTTTTCCTAATCTTGTAACTATTAGATAGCAGTCGGGTTGATGATGCTTCAACAATTCGGTGGGAGTAATGCATTTGCCTTCTATACAGGCTCCATATTTGAATCAGCTGGTAAAATCAAACACTAAATACATTAGTAACTTATGAATAATAAAGGCTTGGTCATCTTTATCTTTTATCTTGGCAGGCTTCTCAAGTACCTTTGGTACCAGAAGCATAGCAATTGTCCAGGTACAAGCCATCTAGAATTGCGGTGAAACAAGAATTTGTTATTTCATCATATTTTCTAAAGATTCTACACGTTTTGCAGATCCCAGCGACTGCTCTTAGTGTAATCTTGATTGATAAAGCTGGAAGACGACCACTTCTGATGGTTAGGGAAAATGACAAATTTTCTATAATCGCCTTAATGAGACCACTTTTCGAGATACTGAGCCCAAACCCAACTTTTATTTGCAGATTTCGTCGGCTGGAATGTCCTTAAGTTGCATTCTTCTAGGGTTGTCATTCTTCATTCAGGTTTCATGAACAACAACTATTCCCACTCATGGCTCTCGATGTTTTTAAGCGACCTTATTCTTTCCTTCTATTTTTTCTGTTGCTGAACCAGGACCTTAATCATTGGAAGGCAGTGACCCCTATTTTGGCGTATGTAGCAATAACTGTAAGTCTCTATAATGGTGCCTTTTTTCCTCATCTCTTTTCATCTTAAGCCATTGCTCAGTGGCTCGTTCAGATGAAGTTTGCTGACAGATGCCGATTTCGTTTAGACGTATTCCATAGCTTACTCACTTGGCATGGGGGGGTTACCATGGGTTATCATGTCTGAGGTACATGACTTCAGTCTAAATTTGCACTGGCGAATCTTTATGACAAGACAATTCTCAGTGAATATGTTCTCTGTAGATTTTCCCTGTAAACATTAAAGGGTCAGCCGGGAGCCTGGTGACATTTGCAAATGCGTCCTGTTCCTGGATTGTCACTTACACTTTCAACTTCATGTTCGAATGGAGCGCACCTGGTACTCTCTCTCTCTCTCTCTCCTGTCTGTGATGCATTCAGCGTCTGTGCTCAATCTGGATTGTTCTACTTTCAGGGACATTTTTCATATTTGCGTGCATATGCGGTCTCACAGTCTTATTCACCCTGAAGGTAGTCCCAGAGACCAAGGGGCGAGCGTTGGAAGAACTGCAAGCATCACTTACCCATTTTCTTTGATGGTTATTAGCCGCAGGTTCCTAAAATTTGAAATAGTATGAGCCGAACAGCAAGCAGCACTGATAGGAAGGCTGAAAGGTGGCTAATTGTTGCAAAGTATTAATGCAATGTGAAACGGGGAGGAAAGAAAAAGGAGAAATTCCATGGTAATACATTCCATTAACGACGGTAGATTTCACAGACTGAACTGTATATCAATAATTTCAAGTTTAAGCACCTAAATTTGCTTAAGTGCATACTGATCGTAAAACAGAAATTTGGTAGCCACCAGTACAAGTCAAATGAAAGTGGTAATTTTCTGATCAACTAGACATTACTAAATTCAATTTTGTCTGTAACTTACTTGTACATTACTAGATAAACAGGTCACCAGTCACCTCATTTTTACTACTGCAGTTATAAATTACACTAAAGTACATGTTCGTTACTGAACATGGACAATCAGTCTGAAATTTCTTGTAAATTGTGCTATAGGATCAGCCCTAAGGTGTCATGGTGCTTCAATTCTAACAGTTGTTTTCTTCTCGAATTCTTATATGAGAATCAAACCCCGACCTGGCTCTCGCACATCAAGAGAGATGCGCAGTTGCCACAAAGGCGAAGGCCTAGTGGTTCAAAAAGTAGTGTTAAATTGCTACCACCCAAATGGAGAGATTGTTTTAGCTGATGATTTCAACTCAATCATTGAACTTGTCCTATTTGTTTACGGATATTTACACACACTGGGACATAGGTAACAATCAATCTTCTAAGTCGTTCCAATATATATGCCGGATGCGTAGCAGGTTTGATTCAGTTCAATTTTCAAAGAAATACAAATCCATAAATGAGTTGCAGTAGCCGCAACTACTGCAGATTTTGGAATCATTAGAAGCAATCATTCATGTGATCCAGCAAAGAACATGTTGTGATACTAATACGAAGACTCACATGATTTTGTAATTAAATCAATGCGAAATTAACAGAAAAATAAAAAGTTAATACCCTGAAAAACTCCAAACTGGTATAGCTATGACAAATTTACCAGAAACTATTTTCTTGACCACCAAAAACCCTAAATTGGTAAATCTTTGATAAATTTGCCCCAAACCGGTACACTTGCGACAAATTTACCCTCTGTTAGTTTTCGTTAAATTTTACTGTCAAATTATTAAGTTAAATGACATGTGACAGTTAACTGGTATACCAATTTGGGATTTTACATTTCGTTTGTCACAGTTTACAATTTTTGTGATTTTTTTGTGGTATTAATCCAATTTAGCATATGGTAAATTTGTTACAAATTTATCAGTTTGGGGTTTTTTGTGGTCGAATAAATTAGCTTAGAGTAAATTTGTCATAAATGTATCAGTTTAGAGTTTTTTATAGCCAGTCGAGATAAATTTATCACAGGTTTACTAGTTTGGGATTTTTCATGATCAAAAAAATAATTTTGGGTAAATTTGTCACAGATGTACCAGTTTGGGGTTTTTTAGGGTATTAACCCTTCTTTTTATTGTTCAACACGCTGTTGGTGGTGTGTTGAACTAAAGGTTTGACATTTGTGAAGTTAGAATTGAAGAATATCATAACCAGAATACATTAGGTACGCTATGAGGAGATAAGATGTCTGTGGTATGGATTTGAAGAACATCAGAACCAATACTACAAGAAGATCAAACATTTGTGGTCTGGATTTGAGAAAGTTCAAAACCAAATTACTTTGGCACGGTACAAGGTTAATGCGATTAGCTCTCCTTTTCATTTCTATGTGCTTCATATTGAAATACATGAACAATATTTTGAAGATACGGGTATGGGTGATTTTGTTTCCGCTACGAATTGATTTTTTTATTCATTTAACCTATGCATGTGTTCATGTTTTTCAAAACAAATCCCAATGTATCCCATGTTCCCTATGCTAGTGCACTAGGTAATATTATGTCTATCATGGTATGCACTAGGCCTGATATTTTATAAGTTATGAAAGCATTTAGTGGTTACATGAAGCGTTTCGGTAAAACTCATTAGAAAGCTGTGAAATGAATCCTTAGATTTTTTAAGGGAGGAACAAATTGGAATAGTGTACCAGAGAGACAACAATGACAATGAGTCCATTGGTTATTTGGATTCGAATCACACAGTGACTTGGATGAATGTAGGTTTTTAGTAGAGTATGAGTTTATGCTAGTAAGGAGTGCAGCGAGTTGGAATGCGTCTTTACAAGACCATATTGCATTGTCTTCGATTGAGGTAGAATACATGATACTAACATTTACGTTTGTTCTTGGACTTTGACTCGAAGCATAATTGTGTTGATATACCCTCTAATAACCGAGGTGCGAAATATCTAGCATACACTCAGATTTATCACGAGCAAATGAAATATATCAACATCAAGTACCATTTTATCCAAGATGTCTTGGCGAAGGATAAGGTTGTTGTGAAGAAGATAGTGACAACGGAGTATCCAATAGACATGATGGTTAAGCCTATTCCTTTTGCGAAGATCTAGCTTTAATTGAGTATAATTGACATAGATAGAGAGTTAGTGTCCATTAGGGCGCCAGAAGAGTAGCATGAATGATGAACACTATGACTTGGCTTCAAAGATCGAGTCAAAATAGAGAATTATTAAATTTATGTCTTGGATTTGAGTTGTTTATATGGCTCGACCCAATTACATAAATATCTAAGTTTTAATCGGACAAAGAAGATGGAGAAGTTCTTGAGCCACTAAGGCTTCGTTCATTTTACAGAAAATAACTTTTTGGAAAACATTTTCCGAATTTTTTGGCGTTTGTTTCATAGAAAATGAACTAGTCAAAGAAAATGTTTTTCACTATTGAAAAAAACAACCTTCAAAAGTGGAAAACATTTTCCATAGCTTCTTCCACATTGCTTCTTTTCATCAAACACATTTTCATTTTATTTTTATGCTTTCTTTTTCTTTTTTTTTTTTTCTTTTTTCATTGTTTTTTAAAATTGAGTTTTTAATTTTTTTTTTCCTTTTTCTTTTCTTTCTTTCCTTTTCATCTTCTTCCTTGACCTTGGCCGGTCGTTAGTCACGGTGACGGCCAGCAATCGACCTCGAGCCAGCTCAAGCCTCGTCAGCCTGTGGCGAGGCTCGCCTCGCCTGAGCTCGACGAGCTAGATGAGGCTCGTGGCTTGCTTGGATTGGCCGAGTCTCGAGCTCGCCGGCTTAGGCGAAGCTCAAGCACGTCAGATTTGGCGATCGCGTCCTGGTCGGCCATTGGGCAGCCTACCATCTTCAGGCATATGGCGGTAGATGAAGGAGGAGGAAGAAGGAGGAGGAAGGAGGAAGGAAAAGAAAAAGAAAGAAAATTTTAAAATTTAAAATAATAAAAATTCGATTTTTAAAATTAAAAATAATTAAAAATCATTTTTTAAAAATATATATAAAAAAATAGTTTTTTGGTCAATTAAAAATATTAAAATTCAATTTTTTTTGTAATTTTTCCCAAAAAAATCAATTTAGCTAACGAATAATGAAAAATATTTTAGTCTAACATCAAAAAATATAAATTTCTTTTTAAAAAATTTTTTGACAATATGATATTTTCCGTAAAATGAGCTGACACTAAGAAAAAAAGAAGGGGCACCATTTGTTTTCACCTCGTGGCCGTGCAAAATAGAAAGAAAGAAAGAAAGGCAAGTGGGGCCAAGTGAATTAAGAACACAAAGGAAAAGAAAAGAAAACCCTAGGTTTGCCCTTGCCTTTATCCTTCCTATATGCGGCCGCACAGTGAGTCGGCAAGGACAGCGTTTCCCTTTGCTTCAGCAAGGAAGCGCTTGGAGTTTGCTATCGCGGAAATGATGAAGACTAACGTGAATATCGCCATTCAAACTTAAAGGCTTAAAGCTCGAAGGAAAGCGGAAAAACAAATGTTATGTAGACTGACGACGCAGTTTTCGGTCATAGGTGAGAGCTTGAAAGTAGTCAGAGCCCCTTCTCCAATTTCTCTCTCATCTTTTGGTTGCTCTCTCCCTTAATTAATTTTATATATTTAGGATGCACATGATAATCATTATATTTCTTTATCTTCTTATTTTTGGATTCCTGCAAACAGGTTTAGAATAGAAAATACATAATTTTATTTTTCCAATTTTCGGGATAAATTTTTAGCTCAAAAACATATTTGGAATAGAAATGAGAAGTATAAATATTCTACTTTTCTATTTCTGGAATAGAAAAAAAAAATAAAAATTCTTTTCATTACTTACCCTCGTCGTCAGCGCCCATCGAACTAGTATCAAATGAATTTATGTTTCCGGAATAGAAATTTTGTATCGTTAGTAAATGCATCTCTACTTAGAAACTTTCTAGGATACAAATAATTTTATTCTCAGGAATAGAATGGTTTTCACTTGCACTCCTAAACAAGCAAGTCCCCACAACAAAATACAATATTAACGGCACAACTTAAATTTCACTCTTCTCATTTATTTATTTATTTAAGAAAATGTCTTGCACTCCCAAAAAATATGACAATTTTTATGATTGAGAAATTAGATCGGAAATCTTAATGTTTATGAAAGTCATGCAATAAAGTCATATTTTCGCTAGCGGCAACTTCCACTTGTCGAACTCGGACTATTTGGATTGCCCACCAAATTAAGTATTATTTCGACCTCAATTTAATGATAAAACACGTGAGTAGGAAGGATTATGGAGTACATGCATTGATTGCGACTATCAATTGGAATTAAAACTCGAATTTTGTTCAAAATCAACTGACAATCCAATTCAAACTAAAAACGATAGACCAGATCTTCGAATTAAATTTGAACCATGAGAAACTAATCAAAGATTAATTAATCATTCATGTACCGAAATTCAATAGAATAACAAGATCCATGAGTTTAATTCCGAATTCGCGTGAGCGTTTCATTAGAGAACGAAGGAGGAAGAAAATCCCTCCATCAATGCTAGTCTTTTTGCACATTTCACTACTTGGAATTGCATTTTTGAGAAGAGATGCTTCTGGAAAACCATATATCAGGCCACGCAATCTTTTGTTTTTTGTGATCTCCTAAACAACTGCTACGTTTAGGCTGTAGTTTCTCAAGAGGTTACTTTCTCCCCAAAGAAGAAGTTACCATAACTACTGGTCGATTTCTATAATGCATTCCGATTATTCATCGCCCGCTGAGTTGGGCATAATCGAGAATTCAGGGCTTCCTACGGTAACAGGGACCGTGGGAAGCCCTATCAAGCATAGGAAGCTATGTGGCTACCATCTTATAATCTCTCACACCTATATAGTTATGTTATTTAAGTGAAAATACTGGGAATTGTGCATTCTACATTAAATTCATTTTCCTAACTTCTAGCATGCCTATTTTCTTTGACTGTAAATGATTTTCCGTAGACCAATCACTTACAACAAGCCAAACACGTGAAAGTCCAGAAAACTAATTCACAGAAAATGCTTAAAATCAAATAAACACACTCCAAAGAAGAGTTCTAGATCCATTCCGGGTTTTAGAACTAGATTACGACCTAGAATTATATTTCGCAGCTCGACTAGAAGATCGAAATCGCAATTGTCATATGGTCCAAAGTTTCCGAATGGCAACAAAGTCGCGATCGCGGCTTTGCATCAGCATTGAGGAATTGATGGCCGACGACGAAGGCAAGAGAGGTTTCCTATTTGTCATTGTCAATTCTACGTGCTATCAGTTTGTTTTGCATGTGAGATGAAGTGTTAAAGTATCCCACAATGCTTGTTATCTAAGATTTTCATTTCAAACTCTTTAAGATTATCCCTCCATGCTGTCTCTCATGTCAAATTTTACTCCAAGATATTTCGGATAAGTAGCCTGGCAGTTTGGTGTACTTTCCATCGACCAGAAATGAATGAATAGCCGCTGCAACTACTACAATTCTGAGCAACTACTCACGTGATAAATCAGAAGGACAAAAAAAAATAAAGAACTTGGAAAATGGACATAAAATAACGAGGAAGCTTTAGAGTGAAGAAAACTTCTCATACAACGGAGTCCGTTATTTGGAGCTCTCTATCTCTGCCTCACTAACTCACCACTATCTCACTCAATTCTCACACTCACTCACGACTCGTTCTTGCCGATTTTCGTTCCTTGAAGACTCACCACGAAGAGCTTTTAAATGAAAGATTTGGAGAGAGAAAGGTTAGGAGAAGATGGATTGCAAACAGGCCCTCTGCTTCCCAAAGAAGCCTCTGCCCTTGGCAGTCATGGCAGCTCCTTCATGTCTTCAAGTGATCCTGCAGTCACGCCAGTTGTCGTTTTTAGCACTCTCATTGCTGTTAGCGGCTCTTTCGTTACTGGGTGTGCTGTGAGTACTGTATCAACTGTTAGATTCATCACCGATAAACCAGCTCTATGTTCTTTTATTGATTCTTGATTCTCATTTTCTCCCACATCTGTATTGAATTGGAGGTGTATTTGGCAATCGGGGTGCTTTTTCTGTTGTACCTGATGATTGCTAAGGAGGCAGTGTCATGATTTCTTTCAAGCTTTACTGAAATATTTTGTTGGGAAAAGATAAGAGGAAAGAAGCAGATTACTTTAGTCAAAGTTTTTCTGTTTTCTTATATTATTGGTCAACATTGTGTTTTCATGAAAAATCTGGGTTTTTTTTTTTTTTTTTTTTTGTCCTTGGTGGAAGTAAGATGAAGGAACCAAGATCTGTGTCTGCAACTCCGGTTGAAAGTGTGTCCACTACAGTTCTTGGTGCCTAAAAGTTGGTAAATCATTTTCCAGAAGCACCTGAATGTCATGTTCTTGGTCACTTGGCTGATACCATATTAGGTGACTTGATTATTTTAGAATTTAATAATTTGTTCCGACAACTACTTTGTAATATTTTCCTCTCATAACCCAGGACGAAGGAGGATAGTCTGTGTCGGAGAATCTGATACTTGTTACCGTGTTTTCATATAATAATATCAGCTCGAACCACAATAAAGCATGTAGCTGATTCAGGATCACTCCAGTGATGCAAAAAAGATGTCAAATGATCTTTATTATTACTTCAATCACATTTGTGAAAAAGATGCCATTTGGATTTGGACTTTTGGTCTGCCTCTTTATTTTGCATCCATGGTAGAATTTTCTCGACAATTGTGTTTTTTGCTGCATTTCTTGACAAGATTAGTAGCCGCCAAGTACAAGGTACCATTAACTGATGGCATGTTTTTGTAATGCAGGACGGTTTTTCTTCACCAGCAGAGTCAGGCATAATGGAGGATTTAGGCCTCTCCACAGCAGCGGCAAGTCCTATCAAGCATCCATGCTATATTTCTAGGATTGTTCATCTATCAGCCGCTATAAAAATTCCATCAATATACTGTCAAATGAGATTTGTTGGATTAAAATAAAACGCACGAGACTTAGTAGACTACCTGAAAGTGACTTCTGTATCAGTGACAACAAACGGAGAAATGGAAAGTGGAACACAACTTGGATTAATATTCTCCCCCTTTTTTGTGTTGCAGTATTCGCTTTTCAGTTCACTATTAACTGTTGGAGGCCTAATAGCAGCTCTGGTGAATGGAATGGTAACAGATTTAATTGGGCGTAGAAGAGTAAGTGATCCTCTACCTCTCCGTTTTATTCTTGAAAGCTCGATGAAAAACCCATCAGATCTCAGGGGAGGCTCATATCTTTTCGATGCAGGCAATGTGGCTTTCTCAAATATTTTGCGCTGCAGGATGGCTTTCTATAGCATATGCCAAGGTTCCTGCCCTTCCTCTCACGTCTTCAGAATTTTTCTTCATCGCTGATGACTCGAAAAACAGGCTTAATAATTTAAATTGCATTTTCCATCTTTCATGCTTATCATATGGATGAGTTCATTCAGATATCAGTCCTGTAGGATGTTTTTTGTGATTTTTCACTGCAATTGTAAAATTTTGAACTTCAAACTATCTGCCTAGCTGGTTAAGGGATCACATTCACGCAATTGATTTTCTTCCAGCTAAGATGCAAGGAATATTTTTACAACATCTTATTTTTGTGAATAATCAAGTCATGGTTTAGTCAGTGAGATAGAGCGTAAGCACTTAATGGTATATCCATTGAATCTGCAGAATGCTTGGTGGCTGGATATTGGGAGACTGCTAAATGGGCTTGGCATTGGGATTACATGTTACGTGGTATATGCAGGAAGATTCGGACTTATTGTCCTAATAAATTTTATAGAAGTTGACGCTTGCCAACATGCTGTTGATTATTTTCTTTGTTTGCAAACAGGTACCTGTGTACATTGCAGAGATAACACCTAGAAGTGTCCGGGGAGCATTCACGACATTGAATCAGGTCAAAAAGTTTGGACAACATAGAAATTGAATTTCAGTCGAGACAATTCATTTGCTTACCAACACACTTGGCCTCTGTTGCAGTTCATGTTATGCTGTGGCTTTTCCTTGATTTACTTTCTTGGAACCATCGTTTCCTGGCGCATCTTGGCTCTGATCAGTAGTCTCTCTGTTCCCTTCTTTTATGTTAAGCGGTGAATAAGTTGGGAAAATATCGGAGGGTCATTCTTGGTGATTTCATCTTCAGGTGTTATTCCTTCTGTCATACAAATTGCGGGTTTGTTCTTTGTTCCAGAGTCTCCTAGATGGCTGGTAAGTTGTTAGTGGAGTTGAGGCATAGAATTAGCATTTTAATGGTAGCTATGGAAAGCAATCCAATTGGTGTTGATTACCCTAGTAAGAATTTGCTAATCGTATAGAATTATAGAAATATATGATTTTTGTTGTAAGGAAGATTCCTAGCACATAGTCACTTGCAGGTAAGAGTCCACCGAGAGGAGGATTTTGAAGTCACATTACAGAGACTCAGAGGCAAAGGTGTCAATATTACTCAGGAAGCAGCCGATATCAGAGTAATACCTCAATCTGGCATGTCTTTCTTATAATTTGGAAGCATCTGATATTTTGGCAATGATGTGCTCTCATTTCACTTATTCTTATAGGACTACACAGAGACCTTTGAACGGCAGTCCCAGTCTAGAATTCTTGATTTGTTCCAAAGACGATATGCTCGTCCACTTATGGTGAGAATGCCCTCCAAATTATTCAAGTTGCTTGCGATTCTTTTCCTAATCTTATAACTGTCAGATAGCAGTTGGGCTGATGATGCTTCAACAATTTAGTGGGAGCAATGCATTTGCCTACTATACAGGCTCCATATTTGAATCAGCTGGTAAAATCAAACACTAAATACATTAGTAACTTATGAATAATAAAGGCTTGGTCATCTTTATTTTTTATCTTGGCAGGCTTCTCAAGTACCTTTGGTACCAGAAGCATAGCAATTATCGAGGTACTAGACATCCAGAATTGTGGTGAAAGATGAATTTTGTTTTTTCATCATATGTTCTAGAAATTCTACACTTGTTTTGCAGATCCCAGCAACTGCTGTTAGTGTAATCTTAACTGATAAAGCCGGAAGACGACCACTTCTGATGGTTAGGAAAATGACAAATTTTCAATAATTGCCTTAACGAGATCACTTTTCGAGATACTGAGCCTGAACCCAACTTTTATTTGCAGATTTCTTCAGCCTTAATGTCGTCAAGTTGCATTCTTCTAGGATTGTCATTCGTTATTCAGGTTTCGTGAACGATAATCATTCTTATTTTGCGGTTTTTGATGTTTTTAAGTGACCTTATTTTTTCCGGCTATTTTTTCTATTGTTGAACCAGGAACTTAATCATTGGAAGGCAGTGACACCAATTCTGGCGTATGTAGCACTAATCGTAAGTTTCTATAGGAGTGCCTTTTTTCCTTGTCTCTTTTCATCTTAAACCATTATGCAATGACTCGTTCTCTTGAAGTTTGCTGACAGACGACTATTTTGTTTAGGGGTATTGCGTAGGCTACTCGCTTGGCATGGGAGGGTTACCATGGGTTATCATGTCTGAGGTACTTGGCTTCAGTCTAAATTTGCACTCGGCAATCTTTCATATCACAAGACCATTCTCAGTGATATGTTCTCTGTAGATATTCCCTGTAAACATTAAAGGGTCAGCCGGGAGCCTGGTGACATTTGTGAATTGGTCCTGTTCCTGGATTGTGACTTACACTTTCAACTTCATGTTTGAATGGAGCGCACCAGGTACTCTCTCTCCTCTGTGTGTGTGTGATATATTCAGTATCTATGCTTAATCTGGCTTGTGCTTCTTTCAGGGACATTTTTCATATTCGCGTGCATATGCGGTCTCGCGGTCTTATTCACCATGAAGCTAGTGCCGGAGACCAAGGGACGAGCATTGGAAGAACTGCAAGCATCACTTGCCCATTTTCTTTGATGAGTATGAGCCGCAGGTTGTTAAAACTTGAATTGTTGTGAGAGCCAAACAGAAGCAGCATTGACAGGAAGTTCCGTAGTAGGACATTCCATTAATGACGTTAGACTCCACAGACCGAATTGTACATGGGTTAATTTCAAGTTTAAGCAACTAAATTTCTATAATTCCGTACTGATAGTACAACATAAATTTGGTAGCCACTAGTACAAGTCAAATGAAATGGGTAATTTTCTGATTAACTAGATTTTAGTAAATTCAATTTTGTCTGTCACTTAAATATGATGTTGGCTAATAGTATCATCTAGAGAGGGTGAATAAGTGATTTTAAGAAACTTGACAAAATATTGGGGAATTAAAGAGGTCAAGTTTAATATAAGTGTAATATCAAATATGGGCAGCAAGTTTGATATGCACAGGAACAGGTTTTATCAAGTGTGCCATGTGCTTCTATCATGTAGTGATGAATATAATTAGAGAGATAGAGAATGATGCACTCATAACTTTATGGTAATTTGGCTTAGTGTAAGCCTATATCCACTTTCCCAAACTAATCACCTACCGACTGGATTCCACTAGTAGTCTATGAGTATTTACAATATAATGTGCTGCTTATGCCCAAGTGCTTCTTTTTTAAGTTTGATCTCACTATTGCACCACTAAACACAAATTATAATATTGTCAACGCTTCTCAAGAGCTTACAATTTTAGTATGCTCAAAAAGATAAAGTAGGAAGGTAACGCTTTCTCTTAAATTTGGTTTTTTGCACTTTGAATCTCTTGTATACTCTTCTTGGCATCTTGTTGATCTCCTTTAACACTCCGCAGCATCCAATCTTCTCATTGTACAATCTTCACGAGGATCAATCTCCAAGTAGATTGTCAAACAATTATTTGGTAGATCAATGTAGCAGTTGGAGTCAATCAACCTTGAGTTCCCATAGATTTGGTCGCCCATACAAGCATAGTTTTGGTTTCCAAAAACAAAGTAGCTTGTCTATGAGTATATTGTCTTTGGAATGATTGTTAATCAACCTAGACATTGCGCATATGGTATTTTCCATGTAGATAATCTTCGAGATTGATAAGTAACACTTTCGGAAGCTATACTAGATGACTAGCTATCATATAATAAGAAGAAATAATTTGTCTTGAGATATTATCCTCAAATTTTGTGATAAGGTTGTTTAAGGTAGTGTCGTTCCTCCACTTTTATCAGCGATCCCCTGTTATATCCAGCTTCTAGGTGATATTAGACTTATGCTTATATCAAGCTTTTGGTGATATCGATTTTCGTTACGTCATACTTCCCTATTATATCCAAGTGCTTCTCACTGTCACTTCAAGTACAATGGTGATGTAGATTCCTATTCACCATGAAGGTAGTGCGGAAGACCAAGGGGGGCGAGCATCGGAAGAACTACAAGCTCACTTGCCCATTCTTTGATGATTATGAGCCGCAAGTTGTTGGAACTTGAATTGTTTTGAACTAGAGGTGATTGGTTTTCGATCTGATCCTACTTAGGAACTGAGAACCGAACCAGAAGGACCGGTTCCCAATTTTTGAACCGAGGACCGGCTCGGTTTGGTCCACTAGAACCAACTACTTAGCAAAAAAAAAAATTTAAAATTTAAAAAAAGAATACTAGAGTCGTTATTATTTAGGGTTTATTATTATTTTTAAAAATTAAATATTTAAAAAAGAAGAAGAGTTAGTCAGGTTTCCCCTTGGAACTGGGAATTGGACTGAAAATCATCGATTTCATTTTTATGAAACCAAGAACTGGACCGATACTCTAAAAAACTTAACCAAACTGGCCGGTCCGATCCGGCCCAAGCAGCACCCAATTCGGTCGGTCTGATATGGCCAAACACAAGCAGTAGTGATAGGAAGGCTGACAGGAGGCTTTTTCTTGCTAAGTATTAACGCAACATGAAACGGGGAGGAAAGAAAAAAGGAGAAGTTTCCTTCCATTAACGATAGTAGATTACACGGACCGAATTGTATATCGCAGAAATTTGGTAGCCACTAGTGCAAGTCAAATGGAAGTGGTAATTTTCTGATTATCTAGAGATATTAGCAAATTTCGTCAATAACTTACATATTACTAGATAAACAGGTCACCAGTCAACTCATTTTTACTGATGCTGTTATGAATTACACTGAAGTAGCTGTTCGTTGCCAAACGCGAACAATCAATCTGTGATTTCTTGCATGGATCGTCAAGATTGTGCTATAAGATCAGCCCCAAAAGCGTCGTTTTGCTTTTCCCCGCCATCAGATTTTTGAAATCGATCCAAACAGTTATTTGCAGCTCAAGTTCTGAGATGTGAATCGAACCTCTGCCCTGGCTAGTAGCGGTTCAAAACTGGTGTTGAGTTGCTGCCACCCGAACGAAAGAGATGGTTTTAAATGATATTCAACTCAATCATTGAACTTGTCCTATTTATTTATACCCACTGGAACATAAATTAATCTTCTATTTCTTTCCAATATAGGGTAGAAGGTTTGGTACGGTTCAATTTTCAAAGAGAAACAAATCCATAAATTAATCGCGGCCACGACTATTGCAGATTTTAGAATCATGAGAAGCAATCATTCACGTGATCCAACTGAGAACGTGCAGTGAAAGTGACGTGGAAATGGACAAGATTTTACAATTAAATTAACATGAAATTATTCGAAAAATAAATGAGATATTTTCATTAGAGATTTAGGGGGTTCAATTACTTTAAATTAAAACCCACGATTTGCCTCCAACAGGAAAGGAAATCCAACGGAAGCAAAACCCTTACTTTTATTTCATTTCCTTTTCTCTAATAATTTTAGGTGTGTATGATAATCATTCTGTTTCTCTTTTTTTTATTTTTCTATTCCCGAAAAACAGGTTTAAAATATAAATCTGTTTAATAAAATAATTTTATTTTTCTATTTATAAAATAATTTTTTACTCTAAAAATAAGTTTGGTGTAGAAATCAGAAATATTTTTTTTACTTTTATTTATTTATTTCTAGAATAAAGTAAGAAATAAAAACTTTTATTATCGCTCACTATCATCATCGCCCGTCGGCCGCCACTAGTCCCCACCGCTCACCGTCGGTCACCCGCCGATCACCCACTTGTCAGCTGTCTCCCGTCGCCACTCAAGAGCGAGAAATTTTGTGTTCTATCAAACAAATTTATATTCGAGAACGAAAATTTTATATCATTATTAAACATATATTTTTGCTAAAAAAATTCATCCATAGAATAAAAATAGAAAAATTAATTTTTGTAACAAAAGAGTTATCATTTACACCTGAAGACTCACACGTTACATGTAGGCAAGTCCACGGAAGATTTGAATGTACATATATATAAATATAAATTAGTCTCTCTATATATGTCATTCACAAAAAAATTATTTAAATCTTTTTCTCATGCAATCGGTTCGAATTTCTATTTAAATTCGAGATATAATTTAATAGGGAAGACTTAAAAAACTAATAAGTTGAACGTGCAGTGATCATAATGGCCTTGAACCAGAAACTTTCTGGTGAGTCTCCGTCATAATTTCACACACCCGAAAGTCCATTGGTTTGATTCCTTTATATGCATAGAAGATTAGTTCTTGTCACCTCCATTCCTTTCAATTCTTGCCCATCAGAAATAAGGAGACATGGAGAGAGAGAGCACAGAAGAAGATGGGCACTCAACATGCTCTCTGCTTCTCAAAGAAGAAGTCTCTAATTGTGGCAATCACGGCGATTCCGCATCTTCCAGTGATTCTTCTGTCACGGCTCTTCTCGTTTTTAGCACACTGGTCGCTGTTTGCGGGGCTCTTGCAACTGGCTGCGCTGTAAGTATTGGTGCTGCACCGACCACGCTATGCATTCCAAAGCAATTTATGAGCCATCCACTTTGTCTTTATGGAGTCTTTGTTTTCTCTGTGATGTTTCTTCTGTTCATCGTCACCAAGATGCCTTCTGTTGGACTACAGTTTAAGGACAGGTCATACTCACCAGTTCTTTCTAATTCATGAATATCTAGTAGCCTCAAGAAGATACAATTAACTTGGTTAGCAGGTTCTGCATCATATGGCCTGTTCCCTGAAAAAATAGCATCCGCAGGAATTATTAATAGGTATTTTGTGTTCTTGTAATAACCTGTTCGCATAAGACTGGGACTGTTACAACCACTGGGGAAGTAATCAAGTATTCGAGCTCTGTTAAATTATCAGGAGAAAAGGGAAAGAGAGAAAAGAAAGCATGAAATTAGGAGCCAGTGTTTGGGCTGACCATATTTTACTCGCAGTCACAAAGGCACCTTGACAATGGGGAGCAATTTACTGCGCAGGTGGGTTATTCGTCACCAGCTATGTCGGGCATAAAGGAAGATCTGGGACTTTCTGTAGCGGCTGTTAGTCTACCTTACTCCTCAAAAATGAAGAATCTGTCAAATGGGTCTGACGTATTCAGCTAATTGCTGGAATAGGATCAGGATGGGATGATTGCTGCACAGTTTTAATTGATTTAACTATCATCTAAACTCTAATCTTCCAATTATAATCCTGATTTTCTACATACATTGTTCCTTAACATATAATATAGCATTTAACCCTTTATCTTAATTGATAAGCGCTAAAAACATATCTTGTAACAGATAAGTGGTCAGTTACGGTTCAGGTTCTCTGTATCAATCATTCCCCTATTATGCTGCAGTATTCACTTTTTGGTTCGATGCTGACAATTGGAGGACTAACAGCATCTTTACTGAATGGAACTATTACAGATATTATTGGTCGAAAGCGTGTAAGTACTTCATGAGCTATAGACTTTCTAAAATTTCACAAATGCGTAGGACCAAATTGCTCTTGTTGTATCTTGTGATGCAGACAATGTGGCTCTCTCAAATACTTTGCACAGCTGGATGGCTTTCTATAGCACTTACCAAGGTTCCTTCCCTTTCTTTCGCCTCTTCAAGTTCTCCTCATAAGTGGCCAGCACATGCGAAATTTGAACTTAGCGAATGGAATAGGAAATTCTCTAAAGAGAATTTACTGGTAACTTCCAGTTCGGTGTGGTCAGGGAAGATATTGATTTCCATTTGTTGTTCGTTTACATGATCGTGTTCTCATATTACTATGGAAGAATGTTTAAGTTGGCTAGACATATTACAAATTTTAAGTTTCTTGACATCACTTTCAATGGGTGCTTTTTTTTTTCAGTGGGAACATACTTATATAAATACTCCAAATGCAAAAGTACAAATCAAGGCGAACTTCTAGTCTGAGTCTCCGAGCATATTGCTCTTTGCTTATCCGATACAACCAAAGTTTCTCATTCAGAAGGAATACAATTGAAAGTAAATATATCGTAAGATGCCATTGATCCCATCTTTGCTAGCTTGTCTGCACACTGATTTGGTTCCCTGATTTCATGCTTAATCCTCACTTGCTGCAATTCACCTAACATGTCCCTGCATTCATTCAAAATTGAGTTCAAGTTATGGATGTCAACACTAGTATTTTGCGAGGCATATATCAGATGACTGGCATCAGATTCAATCTCTAGACATATTATATTTGAATCTAAAGCAATAGTTTCTCCCCCTTGATAGACCACACTTCCACAGCAAATGCAGAAGTCTTTCCCAAACAATGGGTATAACCCTTCACCCATTCTCCTTGATCTTCTGTTATTATGCCCCCAATTCCAGCAACTCCTATACTCTCCACCACCACTCCATCAAAGTTCAATTTGAGCCAGCTTCTGAAATTTCCCATTCTGATCCTGATCTGGACTTCTTTCAGCATTGTTTAATCTTTGTAAATGCAGCAGATTTTCCCTG
Organism: Eucalyptus tenuipes; assembly: GCA_014182365.1. NCBI lineage: Eukaryota > Viridiplantae > Streptophyta > Magnoliopsida > Myrtales > Myrtaceae > Eucalyptus > Eucalyptus tenuipes. Next base: position 18,985,392 of record CM024538.1, on the reverse strand, counting down.
CTTTATCTAAACAAAAAGATGCCAAGTTAGTTAGTTTAGAATAGTGATTGAAAAGGCAACAGCATTCCTATATGCAAAGAACCCACAATCCTATTATGAGAAAGCACAACAACAGATCCTAGGCCTAAGGTACCAAGTTTTAGTTGTCACATCCCTAATCCACTCCCTTAAGGATTTGTGTAGCTTCCAACCATAGAAGGAGGAAATCCAATGTCATCCCAAAGTTTCTGAGCAAAAATGGAAAATCTCTTAGCAAATGAATTATAGTCTTGCCTTGAGAATCACATAAGGGACACACTCGTCATTCATGCCTCTGTGAACAAGCAGATGCCTTGTGGCAGTACTGTTATGAAGAAGCAACCAAAAATTTGATTCTAGAGGTCACATCACATTTCCACACCCAATTCTAGTTCTCCCCTTTACCATCTCGTGGGTCCAAATCCTCCGCAGTCTGGTAGGCAGAACGCAAGCAGCACTACTTGCTAGTCTTGGAGAAGTTCCATCAGAATTTAACTGGCTGCAATATTTTTCATTCTCTTAACCGTACACTTGCAGAATGCTTGGTGGCTGGATGCTGGAAGAGCATTAATAGGATTTGGCATTGGAATCACAGGCTATGTGGTAATATGCACTTTGGACTTTCTGGTACACTTATGGGAACCACGATGATCATCAACTCTCTTCTCCCATCAGGTACATGTATACATCGCAGAAATAACACCTAAAAATGTTCGGGGAGCATTTGCTTCATTCAATTCGGTAAGAATAAATTTGGAACATTATGATCTTGCTTTATGTTGCAAATACATCACCTTTTGGTCTATTCTTCTTGAGTTGCAGTTCGTGCAAGCCTGTGGCTTTTCAATGACATACTTTGTTGGAACTATTGTTTCCTGGCGCGCCTTGGCTTTGATTGGTAGTGTCTGGGGCTCTCTATTTACAGTTATTCCTGAAAAAAAGAGTTGAGAAAATAAAAGAAAAGGTCGCCTCTTGCATTTTATTTTTCAGGTGGAATTCCTGGCGTAATACAAATTTTCAGTTTATACTTCATACCAGAGTCTCCTAGATGGTTGGTAAGTTCCTTCAGGATTTTCCATTAGTTGTGTACAAGTGACAATTTGATATGTGAGAAAATTAAATTTAAAGTTGTACTACTAAGCTTCCAAGAACTATGCAATGTTATGTGAATGATTTTACAGGCAAAAGTGGGTCGAAAACAGGAGTTTGAAGCTGCCTTACAGCAGACTCAGAGGCAAAAGCACTGATATATCCCAGGAAGCGGCCAACATCAGAGTAAAATTCTCATTCCCTTCACAATTTTCTAAGGAAAAGCTGATTTTTTCCCCTCAAAGACCGATGAATTCTAGGACTTCACATTCTCAGCTTCTATGATTCCCACAGGTCTACACAGAAACCTTTGAAAGGCAATCTCACTCAAGATTTCTAGATGTGTTTCAACAAAGATATGCTCATGCACTCACAGTGAGCTTCTCTTCAACTACATATAAAATTTATGCACACATCTATATGCCATGCTGTCTAGTGAGGACTTCATTTTCGAATCATTCTAATCTTAGATAGGACTTGGACTGATGCTGCTTCAGCAGTTTGGTGGAGCTAGCGCTTTCTCGTACTATGCAAGCACCATTTTTGAATCAGCTGGTAAAATAAAATGCTTCTCTACTACTTCAGGAAGTGTGAGGAAAGGATTACGACAAAGTTTTCTCCATGACAGATTTTTCAACTAGCATTGGCATCAGGAGCGTGGCTATTGTCACGGTAAGCTGTTTTTCTGTCTTCAGGAGAGTTTTTTAGATACTCAATTATGGAATATTGTCATGAAATTTGACTTCTGCATGTTGCTTTTACAAATAGTTTAACATGATTTGTAGATGCCAGCACTTGCAATTACTGTATTCTTGACTGATAAAGCTGGACGGCGACCGCTTTTGATGGTTAGGAAAAGAAACCCTTTCTCTTTTGGTTCCTAAAAGAATCAGTCATCAGAAAGCTGCAATTGAGCTTGAGCTTGAGGTTGTTCTCGATTTGCAGGTTTCTTCTGCTGGAATGTGCTTAAGCTGTTTAATCCTAGGATTTTCATTTTACATGCAGGTTAGCTATGCTATAACTAAATCAACCACTAGCACACTTGGGGTTCTTTAAGAATTTGACCTGCTTTTTGTTCTTTCATGTCCTTGCCCCTTGTCTACAGGATCTGCACAATTTCAAGGATGTCACTCCAATTTTGGTTTTCCTAGCTATATTGGTAAATCATTATACCAGAGCTTAGCGAAGCTAGTCTATAACTGTGTGGTGAATTTTGCTGAAGTTGCTGATAGACTAGTAATGCAATCAGGCATATTTTATATCTCTGTCAGCCGGCATGCAAGGACTGCCATGGGTTCTAATGTCTGAGGTGCGAATCCATAATAACTTTTATTGAATTTTATGATGACTAAGACTAAAATCAAAGGCCATTGATTGCTGTGATTCCACCTTACGTAGATATTCCCAGTAAATGTAAGAGGGGGAGCAGGAAGCATGGTGAGCTTTACCCACTGGTCCGGTTCCTGGATTGTGAGCTACAGTTTCAACTTCATGTTTGAATGGAGCGCACCCGGTATGCTTGCTGTCTCCATTGACTTCCTTTACACAGCAGGATCTCAGTATTTTGGAGCTTAAGCGCATGTGACTGTGCGCTTGGATATATTAGGAGCATTATCCAATAGTCATTTTTTTTTGCATCTTGGCTGTGCTTTTTCCAGGAACATTTTTCATATTCGCTGGCATTTGTGGTTTAGCGATCCTGTTTACCGTGAAGTTAGTGCCGGAGACCAAAGGGCAAGCCCTGGAAGAACTGCAAGCATCGCTTGCTCATTTTTCTGCGGTGACTTAAATTCACGGATCTTCTATTAGTATTATGCTTGCCGGGATGTCCAAAGACCATTGTGGGATCAACATTTTGTTCCTGATCATTGCAAAGAGTGAGCTGCAACGTGAAGTGGAAGAGCAAAAGCATTGTGAATTCTTGTCCTTTTGCTGGGTGATGATTTTTACAGAGCACTAGTCAAGTTTTTATTTATTTAACGGTCAGATGGTGCCGGCCAACTTTGACTGATCTGGACAAGTCCACCTTCTTAGGCTGTCCGAATCACGCACTCCCACATCGGCCTAGTTCGGGATTTTACTTATGAAGTACGCTCCCTCCCAATAAGGCTTAAACCCAAGACCACAAAAGAGAATTGGAATTTGTTATCATCAAAATCAACACCTTATTGATTTAGTCTGTACCCTCCTAAGCAAGAGGTTAAAACCCAAGACCAAAAAGAGAAGTGAACCATTTACGGGGTCTAAATAAACAGGTTTCCCAGGTTGTTGGGGCGATCTGAGCCAGAAGGGTCACGGGGTTTTGTAGAGTACCTGTCCTTATGCGTTCTTTTACCACAAACCAAAGTTCTTAAACTCTCTGTCACACTCCAGTTCGTACTAGACTCGAGGGAATCATAAAGCTGCCCTTCAATAAATAAAGGAGGAAGCCATAAAGAATTCAACTTAATCGTATAAAAATAAAAATAAATCCTATCACAAAATTATAGTTGATGTGAATACCAAAGCATCATAAATATTATGCGGCATTTTTGGGACAAAGACATCACAAGTGACAAAATTTTCGTACGACATTCACTTGAATTACATAACTTTTATTGATCATTTGAGTACCAAAACTTTTTAAAAACATTTACACAAGTGCTGGAAATTAGACATGGCATGGTATTAGTGGTCGACATTTTCAAGAATTTTTTATATTCAAGTAATTAATTGAAAAATTATATGACACTCAATTAATTGAAAAAAAATAATTATGGTACTCAAGCGAGCACAGAAAAAAAAAAGTAAAGGCAATCACTTGAGTAACATTATAGCACTTAAGTAATAAAAAAAAAATTAAGATATTCAAGTGAGTATTATACGAAGATTATGACACTAACAATGTCCATTTTCCTAGCATTATTCATTCTCATGGTAGTACCAATTCAATTCTGACATCGTGATTGAAGATTACTTGAGTGGCCACATTTCTCACCAAATAAAGTTAAAAAGATCGAAAATGGAATAGAGGCAACAATACCATATCTGTTGTGTAATTTCTCAAAAGTATGTAGTCCATGCCAAAACAAACCTGTTTGGAAAACTTCTACTATTGACTTTTTACCTTTCAATTTTCCTTCCAAAATTTGTGAAAGAAGCAAAATTATTTAAATTTCAAGAAATTATGGAAAACATTGTATATCCTTTTAATTATTTGACGATATTTGTATGTCATGTACATCGTTACTCATTAGTATAAAATTACTCAAAAATAGTAAAAATCACGCGATTGATACGTTTATGATCATGTGGTCTAGGTGGACAATGTCCTATAAAAGAATTCCTCGGCGCTGACATCAGAGCAGACATGGAAAACGACAAACTGCTTGCACGACAGGCTTCCCACCTCGCAATTGCCTTGAGTCACTTGGCCCGGTTTCGCAGGAAGTCCGCACTCTTTTGTCCGGTCTTCATTACTCCGCTCCACATATTCTCTCTCTTCTCCGAGAGATTTCATTGGCCACCCTCGCCTCCAGTCTCATCACTCCAGTTCTTGGTCTTTCAAGAAAGGAAGAACAGAATGAACAGAGAGAGTTCAGAGTCAAAAGCAGCAGAGGCATCAAGAACTCCTCTGCTTGTGAAGAGAACCATCATCGGTCCTGATGAAGGGGATGGTGGTTCTTCTTCATCATCTTCTTCTTCTTCAGCCACGCCTGTTCTTGTTCTCACCACTTTGGTCGCTGTCTGCGGTTCATATGTGTTCGGTTCTGCCGTGAGTATTTGCAAAAACAATCTTTTTATTACCTGGGTCTGACTTGTTTAGTTTGAGTTCTTGATCATATGGCTGCCTTCTCGGGTTTATCATTGCAAGCTCTTCGTTCAGATTTTGTTGTACCATGTGTATTCCAAATATGGTTTTGGCGGTTTATATAATAAAAGTTGTTTACCACACGATGGTTTTGATTGATATAGCTTTATCATAGAATTTTTGTGATGTAAGTCAAAGTCGTGTTGCATTTTGCTTAAGCTTTACATGTGGATTCAGGGGAGAAAAGGATAGTCTTGCACGATCCACGAGAGGGATCTGTCTATGTTATTGGCAAACTGACATGAGGAAGGACTATTCAGAGATGTGACAATTCGAATTACTCTTACATAATTTTTTATTCACTAGGATTTGGGAGAACTTGGAGACACTGTTTGAGTGTGATTCACAATTAGATCACTTGGTTCACAAGAACTTATGCTTTTGATTCTGATTGAAGGTGGGATACTCATCACCTGCTCAGTCTGGAATCATGGATGATTTGGGCCTCACTTCTGCAGAGGTAGTAGGACTTTGTAGCGCGCTGTTCATCACTTGTCTTTGTTCTTCTTCTAGTAAAGCAATTGCCATTCATTTTGCTGTTATATCACGTGCAAATAGATGCACATCTAATGGTTGGATACCTGCCTTGCATTATGTTATTGGTCATGCCCCACATTTACAATTTGGAGTATCTACGCCAAGGTGGTCATCTAGCGTATAAATTTCATCATTAGGTAGACAACTCAGAAGGTCGGAGGAATCAAAATTGATTTATGTGGGAAAATGCTTTTCAACTTAATTAACAAAATTGTGATATGAGAAAATATGTTTCGGTTCAAAGATTTGGTGTCCACAATCTGCATTGTCTTCTGAATATATATTTCTCTCTGGTCGTCACTCTGCAGTACTCGCTTTTTGGCTCAATATTGACAATTGGAGCTATGATGGGAGCAGCAATCAGCGGGAGAATCGCAGATTACATAGGTCGAAGAGGTGTAAGTAGCTCCCCTGTTCCATATGGTTTTGTCGTATGACATCATCTTTTTCTGCGAAATATCAGTTTCCCTCAACTTCTTAGTTTTGGTGAAGCAGACAATGGGACTTTCAGAGATATTATGCATAACAGGTTGGATAGCTATAGCATTATCGAAGGTTCGTCATCTTATTTCCATTTCAAGCATACTCAGATTCACTTACTTTTGAGCTCTCTATCTTTGAAATTTACCTCATCTAATCAGCTTTTATGCAAAAAGCACATCAGTTTGTGTGCAAATTGTACATGTTGCACATTTGAACCTTTTTTTTTTTTAAAATATTGTGGATGTGCTTTGCTTATCATGAGTTCAAATGCCTGCACCAAGAAAATGAAGTTTGCGAATGAGTACCACTTTTCATTTTTTAATTTGCATCATGATAATTAGGGAACCTACTAATGTTTTAATGCCAATTACTAAGTAGAGATGCATCTCCCATGCCAAAAATCATCTTAAAAAAGCAAGTGCATTTTCGTTTTTCATATGGCTTTATACTAATTTGCTCAATTATTCTTAAAGATTTCTTTGTGGCTTGATGTTGGGAGGTGGCTGGTAGGATGTGGAATGGGGCTCCTGTCATACGTGGTAACTGCTGTTGAAAGTTAAAATTCATCAGAACTTCCTTTCTTATTGTAACTGTTAATCTCTCTCACTTGATTAAACAGGTCCCCGTATATATAGCAGAAATTACACCGAAAGACCTTCGTGGAGGATTTACAACAGTACATCAGGTAATGCAAAATCACTTATAAATATAACTACATCTTTTCACTCTTATCGCTCCTGTACCTAACTCATCCATGACCATCTCAATTTCAACAGTTAATGATCTGTTGTGGTGTGTCAATGACTTACCTTATCGGAGCATTCGTTTCTTGGCGAGCATTGGCTCTCATAGGTGAGTTTGTAACTTGGTGATGCTGTATTAATATCATCCGAATAGTGTTACAATTTGCTATTGATTTCATTTCAGGCATTATTCCATGTCTTGTACAGGTCATCGGTCTGGCTTTCATTCCAGAATCTCCTCGATGGCTGGTGAGTCATTCTGAAAGATTTTCTCTTCAATGGCCTTCCTTCTAGAAGACCCACAGAAAAAAAAAAAAATGAACTTTTCACATTTGTCAATGATTCAGGAGATGAATTCAACACCGCAATTAAAGTGTCCCAAAAAATCAAAATTTAACACATTGATGTTGTTCAGGCAAAGACAGGTCGGAGTAAAGAGTGTGAAGCCGCCTTGCTTCGCTTGAGGGGGAAGAATGCCAATATCTCTCAGGAAGCAGCTGAGATTTGGGTAGCTCTTTACTTTCTTGTTAAACAGCTCTCTGGCATGGAATCCTTATACATTTTGCCTTGCAGGTAATAGATGCTGATGTGGGTTGTACTATTTTGCAGGAATACACAGAAACCCTTCAACGGCTTTCAGAAGCCAGGATATTAGATTTGTTTCAGAGGAAATATGCCTACTCGCTTATTGTCGGTATTCTACGTTAGTTTAAATCTTGCAGCTCCACTATTTTTAGAGGGACGAGTGTGAAAATTGATAGTAACTTTGAGATGTAGGTTGGAGTAGGGTTAATGGTACTGCAGCAATTTGGAGGGGTGAATGGAATTGCTTTCTATGCTAGCTTCATATTCATATCGGCTGGTACATCTGATTTTTTATTTTGTAAAGCTATCTTTGATTTGACAAACAAAAGCAAGAAATGGATTTGTTTATTCACCGATTATGGTCCTTTGATAGGCTTCTCTGGTAGTGTCGGGACTATAGCGATGGTTGTCGTTCAGGTTCCTCCCTCTTGCTTCTCTCAGTCCTGTTTTGGCCGTTGACTTGGCAATTTCTTTTCCTTTTAGAGGGTGGAGATTAATTTCACATGTGCAGATTCCAATGACAGCACTGGGTGTGCTCTTGATGGATAAATCTGGCCGAAGGCCACTTTTGTTGGTAAGTACTGAAGCGCCTTTTACTCTACCATTTTGTCAAGTCGAAGTGTTGATGCTGAGGTTGACCAACTTTGACAGGTTTCGGCAGCAGGAACATGCCTCGGTTGCTTGATGACAGGATTCTCATTCTACTTCCAGGTATTCTTTTCAGGGATGAGCATCATATTCTCTAGGATTTAGCTTTTTATCAATCCGTGTGCATTTTGGCTCATGAATTTTATCTGTCTTTATGTTAGGACCTTCAATTGTGGAAGACTTTCACTCCGATCCTGGCTCTTGTCGGTGTGCTGGTACTGCAGATTAACTATGCTTGATATATTTATCACAAGAGTGCTAACATTTGAATATTACTTGTGAAATTGGATACTTTAGATTTACCTGAGTCTTGTTGCAAATTGTATGTTTTAAGTTACATCTAGCACAGATTTCAGTTGTGAAACAACAGAGTAATTACGGCTTTGACTTCCCTACAGGTTTATACAGGATCATTCTCTCTTGGCATGGGAGGAATTCCGTGGGTTATAATGTCGGAGGTAGCTTCGTTTTCTAACTTCTGCATCAAGTTGTTACTACCGGGAAATGAAAAAGAACAGCGGCAAGTAATATCTTGACTGAGAAATGTCTTTTGCTTTTAGATATTTCCTATAAACATGAAAGGTTCGGCTGGTAGCCTCGTGACGGTGGTGAGCTGGTTAGGTTCTTGGATTATCTCATATGCCTTCAACTTCATGATGGATTGGAATTCAGCGGGTAAACTTTTCCTCTCTCTCTCTCTCTCTCTCTCTCACACACACACACACACATACACACATTGCTTAACTTTTGACAATAAATATTCTATGCTCCAATCTTGGAGAGACACTGCCTTGTCCAGTGATCTTGGTTTAGATTTTCCGTGGTATTTTTCTAGCTCATGGAGAATAATCTTGCGTTCACTTCTTCATCATGTTGTAGAATGATGTGCTGCATCAAAATGTTCAACACTTCGCACCATTCACGAAGTGAAAGACATCACAACCCATGAAGTGTAAAGTAATTATCTCTAAAGAGAAGTAAATAAGAAAATGAGTCAGTCTGCAACTTTGTTGTACAAAACAACTTCTTTTATGCACATTGTACGCGCACATTATCTCTCATGCTTGTACACATTATATCTACAACAAATGTTCACTGACCTGTCTTCTTTTATTTCAGGAACGTTCTTCATATTCTCGAGCATATGCGGATTCACTGTTCTATTTGTAGCAAAGTTGGTGCCGGAAACTAAAGGGCGTACACTGGAAGAAATACAGGCCACCATGAATCCATTTTAAGTAGGAAAGTAACGCCGGAATTTCTCTTGCAGATGCATCGCCAATTATACAGTACCCAGATTCTCGACATGGCTGGACCAAGAGGAGAAAGTACATTCGGCACGATCTTGTTTCCATGGTTATCATGTAGGAGGTAGATGAGACGATGTGACGGTGGAACTGTCAACTTGGTCTCGAGATCTAATAATCAGAGTCCATTTCGCTTGAGTACATTCGAAAATGGCTCTTTAGCTTACGTTAACTACTTTCGTTGTCGATTTCTCCTGGATCTCAGGGGAGACATGAACAACCTACTTGTACTGCAATATTTTTTATCCCCTCGGGTTGATGCTCGTATCGCGAGCCTGATCTTGTGTCTTGTGTAACGTCAATCACTACGATTTGGCATTAGACTTGATATTTGATTGGAATAATATCACTGTGCTTTGAACGTCAATACATCTACACAACAATGAAGCCGTGCCATTGTACATGTACAATTGTAACTATCACTTAGAGGGGGTGAATAGGTGATTATACGGAAATAAAAGAATTTAAATGGATATTACAGCGAAACAACTTTTGATGAAGTAGCCAAATTTTGCCAATGTACAATACTATCACAATAAATAAAAGGAGTAAGGATAGAGAATTGCACACTAAATATTATAATGCTTCGATTTTTACAAGCTTACGTCTACTCTCCTGCACTATAGTTTATTGGCTAAAATCCACGAATAAAAACCGATCAGAGGTTACAAGATTTGAGCTAATGACACTTAAGTTCGTGTGAACAACTTCTCATACACTCTTGGCCTTTAAAAGGTCACGCAAAGTTGCTCATAGAGATGAATATAAAAAATCACAAAATACTCTTCAGACTTTGGAATTAAAAACTTCAATTCTCATGAACATAAAAGATAAACCCTTTAGCTTCGAGATATCCTCTTATACTCCTCCTAGTCCAAGTTATCCGTTGGACATATCTCTAGGAGGATTGTCCAGCCAATCTACTCGTTGGCCTGGATCTGATTGCTTCACGATCACCAGGTGAAGCTTTCCATATATTCTGCCGCCAATATAGTAGTTCGGGTTTTCAAAAGTCGAGTGCTTCGAATTGGAAAAAATGTTTCATCTCAAATAAGTTGTTCCCATGGTTATGGGAAGACTTTCCTTTTGGAACTTCTTATAAATATGATGGAAAATTCAACCAATCGCCACTAGCCGTTACACAAGTATTTGACTCATTCCTAACCGTTTGATAGAATATATAAGAAAGGAAAAATAAGCCATGACTTTGGTTCTATTTGATACTGTTTGATCAGATCTTATCAGACTTTCTACCTAAATATACTTGTTACTAGAATCAAAGTCTCTAAGCTTTGTCAATCATCAAAACCACTTAGGGAATGTTTTCTCAACATTTGTATGTGGATGTTTTTTCAACATTTGTATGTGGTCCTGGGAGTTCTGTTTGATGGCATGGAAGGCAAACGACACAGTTTAGAAGCTCAACTCGCAGAGAACGTTTGCTGTTCTTTTCTTGAATTCTGTATCTGTAAACACAACGTTTTGTTTTTTCTGTTCTTTCCTTTTCTTATTTTGGTCAGAAAATGTATTTGTTGCTTTAAATAGAGGCAAAGCTGCACTTTCGATTATAAATGTAACATGTTGAAACATGAGTTTATTTCATTTGAACTTTTCACAATAGTTGATTCGACTACAATAGGTGTTGGGCAAGCAACATAATGAGTTGGCGTCGCGATTTGAAAAATAAATGGCTAGATGTGAATTAGGGACATGAATGATTTCTTCTAAAAAGTATTCCCTACAAGTTTTCTGAAGTATAAGTTCGTTAAAAATTAAGATTAACCTTCAAAGATAAGACCATGCATTACTTAAATACCTCTACTCAATTGGAAAGCTATCTTGTGGATTGTTGAAAGTTGATTCCCATTATAAGCATGTATATAGTATGGGCGAATCAATTTGTAATCGATTATCTTTTGCCCAAAATCTTTTTAGTAGTTTCCCACAAATCTAATTTCATTTGAGTCGATTTGCTAGGGGGTAACGAGATAATAGAGAGTGAAAAATGAGGTGATGTCACTTTTTCTACCCTTCTATCGACGCTAATTTTTTTTTCTTTTTTTTGTCAAGATATCGACGCTAATTTATGTAGCAAATTTTAGATGAACCAGCTTATACGAACTGGATTCATACATATCGAGACGAAGATCTCGCGAGATTTATAAGGTTTAGTAGCTTCCATGCATTGAGCTCAAATTAGTTAGGTACCCTCATGAATAGACGCAATTTGTAGCACCTATTTAAGTATAAGGGAATTCCACGAGATCTGAAAAATTAAAGACAAGGGCAAAGTCATGATTTTGCTTTTGCCTTGATTTTTTTTTTTTTAATTCGAAACATGACTCTTATTTTATATCAAACACCATAAATTCTTACTTAATATATTGCATAATAATGCTCTACATCCTTTCAAAAATAAAATTTGCAATAGAATATTACGATAAGAGTATCGAAAATCTTAAAACTTTTTTGAAAAATGTAATTATATTCTAAAATTTATCATGAAAGTGCAATTTAATTATTAAAATTTTGAAAAAATACAAATAAGTCCCAAATTAGTCCAATCAACTCATTTGTTTTAGAATTCATAGTACTTTCATGATAAGTTAAAATTTAATTATATTTTTTGAAAGTTAGGGCCCACTGCATTTTCATCATGACATTTAGAACTCCGAAAATTTTAGGACCGTAGACATTTGTCGTCTATCTTCTCCAAGTAACAGGGAGATCTGTCGGAGAGCATTTTTCGGTCCTGCTGTGCTGTTACATCGCCATTGATCCATACCTCTATCTCATCCATGGCGGCCATGACTGTGGTCTGTCAAAGGATCGATCTTCTCATCGCGTCGCAGCTCAAGTTCATTCCTTCATTTTCGACACAACCATAGTAAATCTCATCAGCATCCTCAAACCAAGAACACAGGACGTCACAGCCGAACATCCCTGACTCACCCACGAGCGTGTAAGCACCGTTCAAAGGCGACTCGTGGGTCTGCAACCGACCAGTTCATCGGCTCTTCAAGCCTGCCACGACGAACGTGGGAGGTGCGATGCATTTTCAAGAGTTTTGTCAGTTTTAGAACGCGTTGACCGGCAGTTGCACTCGTTGGTCGTTGGTAACTAAATTTACTTCGCTGACAAAACTAACTGATCCTTACGGGTCCTGTGCTGTTTTGGGAAAACAGAGACATGGACAGACAAGAAGGTGCAGAACAGGGGCTCTTGACGGCAGCTTCGTCAGGGGGCGGCGGCGGCGGCGGCAGCGGCAGCTCCGCCACGGGGGTGTTGCTGCTTAGCACTCTGGTGGCCGTGTGCGGTTCCTTGGAGTTTGGGGCAGCTGTGAGTGACGCTCTTAACACTTGGAGACCAATCTAGAGATGATATCTTTGTTTCATTGTGGTGGGGTGGTTTGTGCTTGGATCACTGAATTTCCTGGATGCACTGACCTTTGAAATTATGAGTGCTCATATGGGGATTGAGCTTTAGATAGTGTGCACATCGTTGGAAGGCAAAATGTTTATTGTGTGCTCGATTCCTTGGAAATAAACAGGGTAATGAATGATGACACGCGACAAGAATTCTGCTTCACTCATTTCCAATGCCTCAGAAAGTATCTTGCTGTTACATTTAGCAAAGCATGATGCAAATTGACACTGTCCATGTGGTTAATCCTGTTATTATGGGATGCATCTTTTCAAGTGATTGCATGTTATTTGTTGATTTGTCCCTGTTAGCAGAATGCAAGACAGACCTTTAGATAAAACATTAGGAGCATCTTTGAGTTGTGACTTGGGGATTATTGATCCTTTTCATGTGCAATTCTAAAAAAGCTTTCATCTAATTTCAGAAATGAATAAGTAGTTGCGTAGACATTGCTTTGAATGCTTTTACCAGTGTCATGTTGATAGTAGCAGTCAACCGTAAGGGCATGTGTTTTGATTGCTTTACTTATAATAAAGGCATATGAAATGGCCATGTTCATATGTCAATTGGCTGGTTCTGACCTATCTTGCACGACCAGATGTTTATATATATGTTAAATCAGTTGAATGACGGTAGTTTCTGCTTTGTCATAATTGCAGATAGGATACTCGTCGCCTGCTGAATCTGGAATCATGGATGACTTAGGTCTCTCTCTGGCTGAGGTATGCAAACATGGTGGATATTGTGGGGATATGTTGAGTCTCAAATCAATGGGAAATCTAATTGTGGACACCGCTGGGAAGGGATTTGTGGGATAGACTCGTAGATTATATTTTTCTATATGATTTTGTATCTCTTTGCTGAATTTTGCAGCTCCATGACATTTTTTTACCGGTCAAAACCCCAGTTAGTAAGAGGGTACTTTCACCTTTAATAGATCATCTTATAGACTTATATCGGTAAATCCATCCGGTGGAATTCTCCTATTTACACTGACTCATTGACTCTGTGATACTTAAGCACATGTTATGGTGGTTGAAGGATGAGCAATTCCTTTTGTCTGTTGGACCATGCAATTTAAGCACATGTTATCATTTCAAAGGGTGATTTGAAAACACCGGTAACCAAGTGGTACAGAGACAGCCGACCAAAAACAACAAGAAAAGTGGTACAGAGACCAAGGTTTATGAGTCTTAAATGATATTTCCTAGTGCATATTACTGGCTCTTTAATTTGGACCATATTGTTCAGAAATAAGCATTTTCATAATTCTTAAAATTTGCCGTATGGTCTTTTGAATACGTAATTCTAGGGCTCTCAGTAAAGCAGCTGTTCATTTTATGTGCTTATTAGTTGTAGTCTAAAACTCTTGGGCATTTCTATTTTCTTGTTTTTTGACTTAATCTCATGCTTATGTGTGGAGCCTTTTTGTTCATGCAGTACTCTGTTTTTGGCTCAATTATGACGGTTGGAGCAATATTAGGTGCCATAATGAGCGGAAAGTTAGCAGATCTAGTTGGACGCAGAGGTGTAAGTCTTTCTTTTTCTCATGCATCCTTGAGCCTAGATAATTAATGAACTCCTCTTTATTTAGTTATTCACCCACGGTCTCAGCTAGGGTCGTCGCCTCATTTTTGGTTCTCATTATTCTTTAAGTTCAACTTGTGTCCCGAGTATTGTTATCTGAAGGGCTGAAAGAGGCGAAACATTTGATTGTTACTGTGTGCATGTGATCTGCAAATATCGACAGGCAATGGGGATTTCTGACATACTCTGTCTCTCTGGATGGATTGCAATAATATTCTCAGAGGTATCTGCATACTCGCATTTTTCCTTTGATTGCATGCGCATAATTTGAGAGGAATTACTAGATGTATAATGGACTGAAGGAATCGATAAGATACTTGGTGTTAATGCCACTAACTATTTTTTTCGCTGATGCTAGTAGGGTGCTTGGTTGCTCGACATTGGAAGGCTGTTGGTAGGATGTGGAGTTGGGCTTATTTCCTATGTGGTAAATGTGCTATTTCAATGTGAAGTTGGGACTTGCTTGCTGGTGCCGATTCAGTTTAGTTAAATTATAGTATTTTCATCATGAAGTAGGTTCCGGTGTATATCTCAGAAATAACGCCTAAAAATCTTCGTGGGGGATTTGGAACAGCTCATCAGGTAACTGTGATAGCTTGAATATGTGTTTGGGTATTTTGATGATGCTTGATGTGTGATTGATTCCATTCGACAGTTCATGCTCTCTCTTGGCTCAGCACTTGTATATTTCATTGGAACCGTTGTCAACTGGCGTATTTTAGCTCTAATAGGTAATTTCATTACAGTTTCATATCCAAGATGATTATAATTCCGACAACAAAACGTTTTTTACGTGATATCATCTGCAGGTGCTGGTCCAAGTGTGCTTCAAATTATAGGTCTATTTTTCATCCCAGAGTCACCAAGATGGCTGGTGAGTCAAAGTTCATGCACCCAATCAAAGAACATATATAAGCACCAAACAATTGACCTAAGCATAGTTCGGTTGCTTTTTTAGTATTTTGGAACTTTGGAAACTGAAATAAGTGGAACAAGTATTGAAATGTGCAGAGTTCACTGGATTGTTTCAAGATTTTGATGTCCTATGGGAAATATTTTTGAGTTTACTGATCTAAATGCAGGCAAAAGTTGGTAAGGACAGAAAGTACGAAGCAGCTCTTCGATACCTGAGAGGGAAAAATTCAGATATCTCAGAGGAATCAACTGAGATCAAAGTAATTTTGCTTAATCATTCTTATTACACAAATAGTTTGTGATAAATTTACGTCATGTCCCAAGCAGGCTAACTATCTGGTCCGCAGGAGTACACGCTGACTCTTCAACAAATCTCGGAGGGTAGAATTTTGGACTTATTTCAGAAGACATATGCTCGCTCTCTCCTTGTGAGACGTTAATGCATCTCCTAGTGGTGTTATTTCTCACCTGTCAATTAACTTCTATTTCAGCCTAACTGAGACACTGCAGGTTGGAGTCGGGCTGATGGCTCTGCAACAATTTGGTGGTTCTAATGCCATCGCCTTTTATGCAAGCTCTATTTTTGAATCTGCAGGTAAATAATTCCTTTTTAAGGATCATCTCTTGGGAAGATATTATGGAAGTCGACAACTTACAAAATCTTCTTGTGATTATAGGTTTTTCTGCCAATATAGGAACCGTAACGATCGCTGTCGTTCAGGTCTTTGGCTCATTTGAAAATAAAATAGAATAACTTGGCTGGAAAAGAGGTCATTATTTTTTATTCTCTCCTGCAGGTTCCTATGACAATCGTTGGTGTGCTCTTGATGGATAAGTCAGGAAGACGACCATTGCTTCTGGTACAGTGATCCCAAGAAGCTGATGTTAAGCTTGCTATATATGATAGAAGCGAAAGTAATGACTCGAGGTCAATTGATTTTTGACAGATATCTGCAAGTGGAACATGCTTAGGTTGCTTTCTTGCTGGACTGTCATTTCTGCTGGAGGTTCGATCTGTAACTAAGTGACCCTGAAAAATTCTCTGTAAGAGTTGTCCGTTGAATTTACTTGGACTCCCTTAAGCTTTGCCATTGACAGGATTTTCACCGGTGGACACAAGTTGCTCCCACTTTGGTTTTTGTGGGCATACTGGTAATCACGAGCATCCAAAGATACTTTTTGACTACTGTGTACATATCTGTACTCATTCAATCAAGTTATGTGCTGATGTGGTCAATTTAAAAATCAGGTGTATAATGCGTCATTCGGATTGGGACTTGCCGGAATACCGTGGCTTATAATGTCCGAGGTGAGTAAATCTCAGCAACTGCAGTTTTGATTACAAAACCAAGTGAATTCTTGTGAGGCTCATTTTGATTGGTGTCTGCTGCTCCAGATATTTCCCATAAATATGAAGGGTTCAGCCGGAAGCTTAGTGTCTTTGGTCAACTGGTTCACTTCCTGGATCGTGACATACATCTTTAATTTCTTGATGGAACTCAGTACAGCAGGTTTGCTCGCTCGCGCAATTTCCCTCTCCATGTGCAAAAGTTTTAGCCAACTTTGTGGACTCTCATACTCTTCTTCTCTTCCAGGAACGTTTTTCATATTTTCAGCCATAGCTGGCTTGACTATACTGTTTGTGGCAAAGCTGGTGCCTGAAACCAAAGGTCGAACGTTGGAAGAAATACAGGCGGCCATGAACCCACTCACGGCATGAAGACAACTGTCGAGCCAGTGATGACTTTGAGAGTCTCTAGTTGCTCTCTCCTTTCCTGTCTTGTCGCATGCAGACCATGTCTTAAAGCTGGGGTCATGAGATCGAGATCAGTGTACATGAGAGATATTTTTGTTTCATCCATGTCTTTCTTCATGGTTCTATCATAATTGCTTAGATTCTACACGCTCAATCAATTAAAAACTTGTCATGTTGATCGGCACTTAGGTTCTAAAATGGTTGAGAGAGAGAGCCCGGCCGAGCTCCAACAAGGTGTTGCATGAAGCACGCTCATGAGGCGAGGGCTCGCAGGCTCTCTTTCACCTGTCAAAACGGAAACGGATAAAGAAAATAATAGATTAACGTGACAAATCAAGAAGAGGTATCTTCCATCAGAGAAGAAAGGAAAAGGAGAGAAGCTTTACTGACGATTCTCTTAAGATTGCTTCTGGGATGCTCTCATATAACGTGATATAGGAGAAGGAATACATACACATTTGGTCAGCCACCCGAATCTTCAGATGGTGTAGGACTGAATTATAATTAGAAGGGTACAAATGAAAATGATATTGCATGTGTACCTCATAGTTGCACGTTATGGATACATTCTGCCAATTTGTGATACTTTACTTTTACTGCTGCATAAGGCTAGTGAACTATTCAAGTCTCAGCACTTTTTCAAGTTCGAACTCTGCCCATCTCCATAAATTCTCCGACCTGTTCGAACTCGACCTGTGACCAGGAGGAATTGAGCTTGTTAGTTGAGCTCAACTCGAGCGGCGCATCTCTCTTCGCTTGCGTTAGTTCGTTAGTCGAGCTTGAGTCGAGCAGCACGTTGCTCTTTGCTTACGTTGGTCAATTTACACATATGGCACGGGGAAAATATCAAAAAAGTCAAACTTATTGCATTAGTGCCAATTCACTTATAAACATTTCAATTGAATTAATTTAATCTAAAACATTTTATATTTGTATCAATTAAGTTCATTTGATTAATTTTCATCAGAAATCATTAACATGAATATCAGTTGCCTTTGTAACACGAATGATACTGATGTAGACAAATTTTTAATATTTTTTCTTTCCTTTTTTCTTGTTTTATTTTCAATTTTTTTCATTGTGGCTAGCGAGGGTTGCGGCTCTCACCTAAGCCGTGTCAGCAATTTTCGGTGATATTTAACCAGAAGGAAGACATTAGAATTTTGTGCAAAAGTTTATGACTAAATTGGCAAAATTGAAAAATTTTGGACTAATCGACATATTTGCAATAAATTTACAATTGATTGGATACTTTTCTTTTGGCTTATCGTAAAATAGTTCAGCAGCTTTTCAACTGTGCAAATTGTTAGCTGGATTTTGCAAATTGCTGAATCATAAAAATTGGGTTGAGGGAGCTTCGTTTGATTGATCTGAATTGTTGATTTTCTTTCCCAAATTGATAACAAACTCGGTGCAAATTAAAGAATTGCTGAGCAATATACCGAGTCTAGTAATTGTGCGTGTGAATATAATGATAATTGCTATGCAGTATAAAAGATTATTTTTTTTTAATATAGGCATGCAACTGAAAACATTAGCATGTTTAAAAAAAATGCCTGTATTAAGTGCCCATACATGTAAAAAGTCAATGCCCGCATTTCTCTAATTCAATGCATGTTCTACGCCTATGCACTTTAATCGTCCCCAAGTCCTTTCAAATTGTTTTTTAGAAACCTTCTTTTGCTCGACTATACCTAGGAATATCAACTCACTTTTAAACTTATTGTACATATGTTAATTTAATCCTAAATTTTCTAATTTTTCCAATATATTATAAATCTTTGCGCCAATATCCAATCATGACCCATCGTCTTACATGACATGTTGACAAGGACAACTTGGACTTTGCTACCATGTCAGCCATTTTTCGGTATCAATTAACTAGAAAGAGTATATCGTAATTTTGCGCAACGATTTAAAATTACATCTGCAAAATTGAAAAGGACTGAATTGGCATATATATATATATATAGATACACGATTGAATTTCCCACTATATATATTGTCACCATACCTTTTTTATCCTCTCTCTAGGAACGCAGAGATATCCTAAGTTTATTGCGATATAACTTGTTAGTGGGTCTCTGTCCCTCTGTATTTGTTAATCACACAGTACAAAGTACTTTCACACCAATCCAATGGGAAAAAAAGAAAAAAGGCAAAGAATAGAAAAGGCATAGATGATTCCATTGTCTAACATACATATGCACCTATCTTTTTATAAACGGGTAATGATATGGATACCAAAAAAATTTCTTGACGCTCAATTCCGTCCTTAATTTTTAATTTTTAATTTTATTTTTCTCGATGTGTCTCCCAATTTCGCTAATTGTAATCCTTTCGTCGGGAAAACTATGGGCAATAGCTAATGGGGACACTAACATTACTAACCTGCCGTTGGCACCGTCTCCTCTCACTCAAAATATAAAAAGAAACGAAAATGTACATCAGCAATAACACCGCCGTTGCTGCAACTCATCACCGTCCGTGCGCTCAGAAGTCACCACCACCACCCGACTCGGCTGCTACCTACTGGTCTAACTCTCCTCAGCCTCACCACCACCACCACCCATATGCCCACCGCCAACCGAACGGCCACCAGCAAATTCCAAATACGGCACTCATCTCAAACAGATCGAGCCAGCATGCCCTAATACTAAGGCCAGCGTGGATCTTCATGGCCGTTAAGGCCCATGGGCCACAGAGCCCAAAAGTAGGCTCCAGCAGATTGGGCCTGAGTGGGCCGTTTAAGGCACATGTGGATGCCCATCTAAGGCCCATGAACCGGTCAATTTGGACCTTGTTTTGGCCCACTCAGCCCACAAACCTAGAATTGGGCATCTGTTTAGCTTAGATGGGCCTTGGGCAAGTAGAAGACCCAAGGTTATGGTCTTTGAGTCGGCGAATGAAGCCGCAAAAGGCGCCTATCAGACCGCTAGAACCATTTCCCAGGGCCTGCCATTCTTAGCCAAGGGCCTAGTAACGACAGAATCCTGTGTTCTCTAGGGCGTTAAAGTCGACATATATGCCAACATTTAATAGCTGGGCAGACAACATAGATCTTTACTCTTTATCAATAGCATGCCTCAGTTTACATAAGCCTTTCTTTTCCTTTAGCTGTCATTCCATTTCTACCTAGGGTCTGTCGTCAGGGGTATCATGCGTGAACTGAAGGAAAAGTTGGAATACATTGAGAAACCAAATTTGAAAACAGAAATGGAGGCCCAGATTTTCTCCACATCAGGTGGAGCATCACATAAAATTATGGAGACAATCTGAATTCAATGGATTCATTCTCAAAATTCCCGTCCATGTCTAGGAATTGCTTCCATTCATTTAGCCATCGTATATCATCCACTGTACCTGCAGATTGAAGAGTTTACAGCAGTCAGAGAGCTATCGAAAACAGTCGGTGCATAGTGATATAAATCTGAAATTAGAAAGCAGAATCATAACGCGAGAAGATAGACTCACGCTCATCACAAATCCAAGAAATTCTCAATGTTTATCGAAACGAAAGAGCACGGATCTGTAATGTCAAAGTTCTTCAACACCTAAAACAAATGCAACGAAGTCAATAATAAACTTCATACACCAGAGACAAATCTCGGCTCTATTGATAATCCGAAATCCAAGAAAAATTGAATAATGTAATTCTCTCTTCGAAAGGACTCAGCAGAGGATAAGATACCTCAGGGTGGACAATGCCAAAATTTCCAATCTGTTTGCCTTTGAAAATGATGCTTGCTTGCCTCCCCGCAAGAAACTCCGGCTCCTTTATTATGAAAAGGGTTAACAGAACAGCCTACTACAGAGGCAGCAAAAAACGAGAAGGGAAAAAGAAACTCACATCAGATCTTTCAATATAATAGCCTGTATTGTCGCCAGCAGGAACAAAAGGAACTCCAATCACTTCCATAAGTCTGTCCACCAGGCCATGAATCAACTGCAGCATAGAAGTTGAAACTCAAGAATATGAAAATTATCACGTCAGAAGAAAATAATAAACAATGAAGAAGGCACCCAACCATGACGTTTAGATGTTCATATGGAAAAATCATGCAAAACACTGTAGTGTCTCAAAACTGTAATTTGATATTGTAGCACCTCAAATCCAGAGTTAGCACCACAATATAATGCTGCCAAAACGCGACGGTTTGCTGCACCCACATCTTTTCCCGCATCGAGCAGTGCTATGTCACCCACTTCATAAATCTAAAATTAACAAGATGGGGAAAACATTATAGATACAAATGCAGAACCTAGAGAATATTTTCAGACATGATTGAAGGACTGTTTTTCCATGTGTACGTTCTAATAAAAGTCAATTAACAATGCTGCATGTGTTGTTTCAATATGCAACCAATTCAGTCAGAAAGAAAAGACACCAGAACAATATAGTGTTGTTCTTTGCACAAATGAAAGAAAAGAAATAGCAGAGAGGCTTGTATAATCACGTTGTGCATATATGATAGGCAAATTGAAAGAGGATTGATATGCCTATCGTTCATACTTCATTACAATGTTGAATTGAGTAATCCCACATGCAAAAACATATGTTTAATGTATTGCTCCAACTAAGGTATGCCAGAATTTCTAGCGAAAAACTTTGGCAGTTACCATAATATATTCCAGCGTATAAAACAGGCCGACTGAAAATTGGATACCTTAATAGGTTTTGGATGATCTTTGTTGTGTCCAATTGTTTTCAGTATGCCAGGCATAAGACTTGTCCGAACTACCTGTGGAAAAGGAGAAGGAACTTTAAATAAATAGAGAGGCATTAACGGCTTAGATAGAGAGTTTCCTCACGCAGCTCGCAAATTTCCTCAGAGAACAACCTAAAGCCAATACTTGGAACGACCAAACATGATAATTCTAATTATAAAAAAATTAAGGTATAACACTAAATTTGCTAATTACAAGTAGTCAGGATAAGCTCCCCTGTCAAAGATATAACACAGGCAGCAAAACTGAAAAGCAAAAAATTAAAGCAAATTCTAGAAAGAGAAACCTGACCATCATTTTCTAATCAAGGCTACTATTTTAAAGAAAAATATCAATTCGTGGTGAAAAAGATTATTGGTCATAATTTAAGGAAACTGCTGTCAACTAACCAAGAAATAGTATTGTCAATAACATAAATTTGAGAGCCAAACTGCACAATATTTTACAAGGATCTTTTGATTCATCAACAATGAAATCAAGTGTACAAACCTCAAAATCAGAGGATCGAGGATTTGCAATTATTACTGCTGATCCATCATCATTCCGGTTCAACATAGCAAAATTCTCTTTGTAGGAGCATAATATCCATGTCAAGACCTCCGTAAACCCATTCATGGCAATCTAAAAAGAAATGAAAAGACAAAAGTAAAGAGATGTTATGCATATGAGAAAAAGATATACTGATCATATACAGCAAATAATAGAAATACCAAATTAGCCTACCTCCAATCTAATAAGATCAGTGAGCTGGTTCAAGGGCAGAGGCTTCAAAGATGCGGGCTTTCTTTTTGGAATGTTATTATATCCATAAGCAATTGCCACATCCTTAATCCAAATAGAAAGACCAGTGCATACATAAATAAAGAGCGACAAATTGTAGCCACAACTGTGATAGAGATATACAAATACAATACCTCCATAACATCACATGGATGTAGAACATCACTTCTGGTAGGAGGTACTGAGACAGTGATGTTGCATCGTCCCTCATTTGGCACAGTGTGTTTGGCACTTAATTGCATCCGGTTCAACAAGCTAGTAACCTGAGCTTAAGAAGGTCCATTCACATAGTTCAGCTAAATATGAAGTTTCTTTTGAACTATTAATACATAAATCTACAGTACAATGTGACTTCCAACATCATCTTAAAGTGTTCAGAAAGGCAGCCTCAAGTCAGACATGGTTGAATGCAATTAATTGGGAGGGAGACCTATTGTGTTTATAAAAAGGTTCCTGCCAAGAAGTATCTGCACCAATTAATTGTTCAAAGGCCCCAATTAGGAAACCTCTACTAACCCATCAATTGCCATGTACAGCAAAGCAAATATAGTCTATTGACCCTTCCCATTCCCTCCCATCTTCAAAACATTATTGCCAAAACAAACCCCATCAATGCATCAGTCAACATGCAAATGTCAAAGAGAAAAGGCCTCCAAAAAAAAAGGAGAAAAGAAAAAGGAACGAGACCTATCATATGCTCCATCAGCTCTATTACCACACACTATACAGCCTGTGACATCAGAGACTGACTCAAGTTAAAAGTAAGGCTTCTCTGCCTTCTTTCCATTGAAATGCTCTCCATGGCACATACTTGCATCAGTGACTGGATTGAAACAGGTCTTGTCAAATTAGTTCCTAAATGTTTTCAAACCGCATCAACCAGTCTAAAAGACAAATTCTCGTTCCATATCATCAACATAATTCAGTGCAGCGCCTATCCACTTCCACCAAACAGCAATTCCAGATATAGCACACAACACTTCAATGATGGCAAAATGACCATAAGCTCAGCAAGTCCAAAGACATAGCAGAGAAGCTCGTGTTGGCAATTGAGGCTAGATCTTTCATGGCTTCTCAGAAGCCTTCCGACACAAATTTAACTAGTTGGAGTCATCATGATTTTATACGCTTCAGGAAGGAAGGAAACTAGCTTTAGTATTATAACCTAAGTGGCACCGACATGCGACACGCAACACGTGACATAATGTGACACAACACGCGACACGTCATTTCTAAAAAAAATAGAGAATTTCGACACGTTGGGATACGTTATATATTAAATATATATTTTTATATATACGTAATAAATTATCATTTTTATGATTATTTCAATCAAGTTAATTTGATTCAAATTCATAAATAAATAAATAATAAAAAAAGTCCAGAATTAAATTATACTAAAAATATTAATCATTGTTTCAATTGAACAAATTCAACTCCATTTCAATAATCCATAAAATTTGGAGAAGGAAAAACAAGCAATTTACATCCTAGATTCACGTGTCAGACGTATCGGAAAGAAAGAGAAAAAAACTTGGGTCGTGAATTTTGTATCATGGGAAGTGAGTCAAAATAGAAGAGAAGACTAAGTTTCTCTTCCTCTTCTTTCCCCATTTATTATTTTTTCATACATATATATTTTGACCTCTCATTTATTGAAAATTTTCAAAATTGATCTCACGTATCGGAATGGGAAACTTGCATGTCACAATTTCGACTCGACAGCAGGTGTCAGATTTTTCGACACGTGCTGACTAAGTGTCGAAGTATCCGACACGACACGAAAGCTCTCAGAGAGTGTCGGTGTTTTCTAAATTATAACTAGATAGTCATGAGCTAAAATTAGGCACAATAGCACATTGCGAACAAAAAATTTAACTCAACTGATGAGAGAATAATATAACCAACCAACTCTAATATAAGCTCACAGCCACCTAATGCAAACATTTAAACTCCAGCTTGAAATGAATATTCACAATACCTCTTCAGCTTTTAAGGGGACTCCAATTGAATCGTTGACATAAGATAAGGACACTTCCATATTGTATAGGGACAAATCAGGATAAACGAATGACTCCCCATTAGAGTATATCACTTCAACTGGTTCAACTTCATACTTCTTCTCACAGTATGCTGAGAAGGTTGTCACCTAAGGAAAACACTTGCCCGCATTAGTCCTCTATACAGAGGGATGGGTGTAGAGAAAAGGACAAACAATTGAGTATGCTCACCATTGTATTTAGAACTATCTTAGCCTTGGTTAAGTCCGTTGCAGTACATTCAATGAGAACATTTTTCGTCTTTAAAGTTATTGCCGAATGTGCACTATTGATAATTGGCGGCAGAGACAAGACAGTTCTGCATGGAGTAAAAAATTAGCCTTTTCAGTGATAAGAAGCTTAGTCAACTGTATCATTTCAGTCAATGTAGATGCTTGCTAATCAATCAGACTATACATCACAAATATCTGTCAAATTGTTGATTGCAAGACACCCAAAAAGTGGATGAAGCATCACTTTGCCCACACTGTTTGGCTATGACAGCTAAATAGTCACTACAATTTGTTCACATTGAGCATATTGAATGGAAATCAAAATTGTGAAGCCAATGGCAACAGTGTAATCTATCCGCAACTGGAGTAACCAAATATCATTGAACCTGAATGAGCTAGATTAGAACCCCATGTGCAAAAAAATTCAAAACCAATCCTTTTAAAAAAAAGCTGACCCCCGTTCAAACAGGATAAACAGCTTAATGGTCAACCATAATTGGTTGTTGCCTAATTAATACATTACCAATAAACATCAGTCCACAGCTAATCAAGAATTTATGAAGCAATCAACTGTATCATTTCTAATTATTCAGGACATCAGAAAAGAAAATATCATTCACTGTTGTTAAAAGCGCCTAAGCGAGGCCCTGGCCTAAAATAAGGGACATGTTATGTTAAAAGTTTGGGATAAATCCTTTAGCAAGATATTTTTTTTTAAATTTTCTTTAGATGAACCCAAAGAACGTATCGGCAAGGTAGATCTCAAGTCATGAAATGATATTCCGGAAAAAATTAATTTTTGTACTACATCATAGCATCTTTCTTATTGACATTAGGCACTTGCTTTCCTAAATCAATTTTTGTGACAACGCATGCAAAAGTTCTTTTTCCTGATATGGTACCTTGCAACGGGTGGAGAGAGAGCTGAAATAAGGAGGATGGACTGCTAAGTTCAGTGTATAGGTGTACATAGGAAAGACAATTTTCAAAGAAAAGCAAAAATGTATAGAAGACTACACATTTTCATCTTTTTCCCTGGCTCTCTTAAAAGTAATGTTAGGCATAAGACTAGGCTCTGGAAGTCTCCAACTGTGCTAATGCAGAGTCGACAGCTGCTTTTTTAAATACTTCGCCCTTTTACTAAAATAATACACCTCCTTTCCCATTTTTTATTTAGAGAAAGGAACAAAAAGGGTCAAAGAACATGACCTAATTTTATCTTTTTCCTTGAGGGAATGCCTCAGAGAATGACAAGCCTTAATTGAGGTGCTTCTGAAGTCGCTGCCTTGGGTGCCTGCCCAGGCAACTCCAGTGCTTTTGAGAACACTAATGACACCTAAACAGAACAGTTGATCTCACTTCAACTCATAAACGAGACCAAGCACTTAGTGGCTTAATGTGGCAGAAGATGCTTGAAGGCCTTGATTATTTTCTCTTTGCAA
The DNA here is from genome assembly GCA_014182365.1 of Eucalyptus tenuipes. Classification (NCBI taxonomy): domain Eukaryota; kingdom Viridiplantae; phylum Streptophyta; class Magnoliopsida; order Myrtales; family Myrtaceae; genus Eucalyptus; species Eucalyptus tenuipes. The sequence continues at coordinate 18,959,229 of CM024538.1, read as the reverse complement.
ATTGAACCCAATGCATCAATCAACCCCCAAATAACTCAAGGTTGCAATATTACTGACTTAAGTGGCAATGGTTGAATCAAAACTAAGTCAACATGTCATTACATTTAAGTGGTTATTTATTATTTCCCCTTAACATCAATATACACACTTCATATTGATACATGGAACTCACATTACAAACAAGAGTGTATGAAGAAACCAAGATACCTCTTTGAATCATAGATGACAGGGAACACAGGCGAGTTTTCAATTATGTGCAAGAACTTCTTCAATTTCAAATCTGACTGCAACAAAGTAGCAAAAAAAAGGTAAAACACAGCAAAAATGAGGACCTGCTACATAATTCTTCATTTACATTAAGTTATTAACTGCACACCGAATAAGCAAGTTGCAAGCATAAGATATATGTAACAAAACAAATATGACGGTTATAAAAAGACTATGAAAAAGCAGCAGCTATTGAGGACCCACCTTATAAAATTCCATTAGTTCATCAGCTCTGAAGTTCTTCACCTAATATCAGAACAGAAACTAAGGCGAGATCAGCCAACACATCAATCACAGTTGGTAAAGAAAACAAAACAAGTATAAAATCAATAACAATCTCATGAAGCTCAAAAGTGGCATCAACATGTTAAGCATACTCAATATGGAATAATTCACTTTGCGAAAAATAGTAATTATAAATAACATGCTAATGCATTGGAAACTACAAAATTTCCTTTTTAGTTACTTAGCAAGTCTCCTTAGAGCACTGTTAACAAAAGGGCACTTGTTAAGCATACTTATTTAATATGATTCACTTTCCAAAGAAAAAATTACAAATACCACAAGAACAATCTGTGCATCCAATTGAAAACCATAAAAATTCCTTAATCAACTACTTAAGAATTGCCCCCGGAGAACAGTTAACAAAATCCTTACAAATACATAGCAAAGATCTTCACTACAGATCAGACTCATGGCACATGCATCAACGGCAAAATACAATCTTTATCATGAAACTACCTGCTTCAAGGGGACGAAACTTATACTGGAAGGCGGCAAAGCCTGAGACCAAAAGAAAAGGAACATGAGTCAGTGATATGCTGCACTTCTCGTAACACCTTATCATACTTTGCTCTAAGAAACGTTTAGCCGTAGCAAATATGTAACTCATACATATTAAGAAGAAACATTTAGCTGTAGCAAATATATAACTCATACATAATAAGCTAAACCAAATGTGCAATTCCTTGTCATGTCTGTTTTTGTCTATGCTTTATCTAGTAGATGAGCACTCCTGATAGCGAAACATAATACTATGAATTTTTGGGATCAAAATAGAGTATCTTGGATATACATTAATGCCATCCTCTGGGACAAGCTCAGAGGATGACAAAACTTGAACTGGTCAAAGCCTGCCTAGCTAGCTGCAACTCCTCGAAAACATGTAATAGATGGTGAGGCGAAGTGTGTGGTAGAAAGAAGCTTCAAGGGGGGATCCTTTAGGCATTTAAATATATAGAGAGGAAAAAAGGAAAGAATAGGTGAGCACAAGCTTCCAGCCCGGATAACACTCTATCATGAGAAGATCCATTATGCCAGCAATCTGAAAATCTTCCATTTATGTTCTAGCTGGGCCTAAGCTTCAAGCGAGGATAGTAGGACACATGCACAGAATTCTTCATTTTAGATTCTAGTTTAGGCGATTAGTTCAAACACGCACCTCATAGCTGAAGGGGCCTTCTAGCGTATCCAAGTCATGAGTCCCAATTGCAACCAGTGTTCTTCGCCTAATATATCGAGGAAAATCCAAGCATGTCAATCCAAAGAGAACATTTTGAGGATCTAGCATAAGCACAAGCATCTGATGTCCTAAGTGGAGGGATTGGGGGGCTGGGCATCTATTACATGCAAATAAAATATCAAATTGAATATAGATCTCGAGAATGAAAACTAGCTCAAGCAACATATCTATCATCACCACTTCACCAAATTATTCAAAACAACTCGGCAGAGTCCTGTCTTCACATCCGGGCATTACTCACAATTCATAGCCCTCCTAAGGGTAATAATATATATGGCCCCTACTGAGCACATAGAGCATAAGCAACAGTGAAGCCATGACTTATTTAAAAAAAGAAAAAAAAAAAAAAAAAAAGAAAATCACGCTTCCCTAACATCTTTAATTTATAAAGTAACATTACTGTATAACACTAAAATGCACACTTGCAAAGACAATTGGCTGCATGCTGGAAATTTTTTAAAACCATTGCTCTGGACAAGCCATATAGGAAGTTGCATCTCAATGTAAGATCACGGTCTCTCTTCTTTACATTTAAGGTTCAAATGAACACAGTAAAAGCTTCCCAAAAATGTGTTGTCCTCCAGCCACTCCCTCTCAAACCTAAAATCTTGAAATAAAGAAGGAAAACAGGTATTATGCTGCATGTTAAAGATCCAAAAATTAATACCGGCAAATATTCTGATGGAGCTTGTCTTGAAGATCAATGAAGCTGTTATAACGGGCTTCATCAAATGTTATCCCTCTTAAGACAGCAGAAACAACGTATGGACGGATTTGTGAGGTCTGCAACACATAAATGGTCACTCAAGTAATAAATGATTCCAGCATAGATCAATCTAGACAGATCAATCCTCACATATCAGTACCTCTGGTTTTACATGCATCTTAAGCATTGATCCCCTGCTGATGTTACGAAGACCGTATTGAGGTGTCTCCTCCTGCTTATTGAATACACGTAGGGCCTGAGCAAGCCCTTCGAGGCAAAGCAAGTCGTATCTGTGCATTTCCCAGAGGATACCTTATTATTATAATAGTATAGTTATTTCTATAGTACATGCACGAATTTATCAAGAAGAATAATCATTAATTACCAATACGGACTAAAATGATGATAAACCCATCGTCTCTTTGAAAAACTTGACTTATAACTAAATAATGAAGTTTCTAGATGACATGATTCAAAATAAAGCCAACAGCATTAAGGAGTCAACATCGCAACCTGCTGTCCAAATCTAAAAAGGCTTGTTACGTTTCTTGCCAATGATAATATGTATAAAATTTGGGAATTGACCCATCTAGCATGACAAAATGTTGAACATAAACTAAATTCAAGATCGGCCCCTTTCAGCACCATTATCATGAACCAGGAATCCCAAGGGTCAGAATATCAACCCGCTTCCCCATATAGCTAGAATTCTTCACAAAGTGGTGAAAAAAATGTCCTAACTTGTACCAATCTTTCGAGACTATTAAAAGAAACTATTTACACATAACTAAGAAAAGCCTCGATGCACGCTATAAATGCTACATCACATGGACTACTCAAAAGCTGAGCCTTTTTCAGGTGGTAATGCGTTTATGAAGTCTCTAATTACATGCAATTGGTCTTTCACATTGATCGACTGAAAAGATACAAAAAAAACCTTCGGCAAGATCATAATGTCAAAGAAAAGCCCGAACCACACAGCATCTTGATAGCCATTACGAGCAACACGGTCCGCCCAAGACTTTAACCCATCTGAAGACGGACGCTAGCATTTTAAACCCCCCAACCAACATTCACCCGCGACCCGCGAAACAGCTCCAAACCCATCCGAAACACACATCATCTAACCGAATGCCGAATCAGCTTCGCAGTCACCTGTTCGCCGGAACTTCAATTTTGTAGATGACTTCCTCGTCTTCATCAGTCTCCTCTTCCAGGTGCTTCTCCTTTCTGATGATCGCCTTCTCCGTCGTCTGGCCAGCACAAACAAACAAGCCCAACCTCTTCAGCCTCAATATTTAAAAAAAAAAAAAAAAAAAAAGGCAAAACCACGGATGACGAATTCCGCTCACCACATCGTCGAGCTCGATTCCGAAGCTGAAGCACACATCCTCGAACTCCTCCTGCGCTGCCATTTCCCAAAAAAAAAAAAGAGAGAGAGGGAAAATCAGAGAAAATGAGACGATCCAGAGAGCCGGAGAGGAGTCGGGAGGGCTCACTGTAAGTTCGTCCCAGAGCCGCGAACAGGCGGTCCCGGCCCACGCTCACGGTCGGCATCCCTTCGGCGGCTCCGGCGGCGGTGGCGGCGGCGGCGGCGGCGGAGAAGAAGAGAGGATGCGAGTCCTGGCGAGGAAGGAGGAGAGGAAGATTGCGCTGCTCGTGGTTAAAACCCTAAGGAAGGACCGAGGATTCTCGCGTCCCGCGGAAGCGCTAATTAGGCATTAAGCTTGAGCTTTACGGCATTGATGAACCCCACTGTTTATTTTCCAATGTAAAATTACGATGCAATAAGAAGAAAAAAAAATGAGTAATTTCCTTCTTGATGATTCGATGGTAATTTAAAGTGGTCGTCCTTAATTTATTTTATTTCCTTCTTTATTAGTTTTTCTGTTTTTATGTAAGATATAGCGTCACGCATTTTGATTTTGTTTGTTGCGGATGCTATGTTTTCTTTTTTGATGTTATAGTTTACTTTCGTAGGAACTAATTTTGTCGAGAAGAAAAAATTTAGAAAAATCTGATTTCTTTTGTACTTTGTGGAGAAAATCAATGGATCAACTCTAATGTAGAATCGAGTTGGATTTTGACGTATAATTATTTCAAAGGGGATCAATTATTTATGAACTTTCGCTTTTGTTGTGCATATCACTTTCTAATATTTTCTTATTAGTTGTTTTTTATATGCATATACATATAATGGGATGATAGGATGAAATATAAAAAAATAAAATAAATCTATTTGTTAGATTATGTAAAAATTTACAAGGTGAAAATTAATTAAATCAAAACGCTGCCTGTAATAAGATTTTCTTTTTAAATGCCAATGAAATCTTGTCATTTTGGATGGATAAAAGTTAATATTATCTATGAAATATTTACAAAAAAAACATGAAGATGTTTGATTAAGCAAAACTTTTTTGCTTTAATTGTTCCAGTGTATTCCTCGATAATTTTATAACGTACCACATGCTCCATGTAAAAATATTTCGGTAATAGTAATGAAAAAACAAATTCTTTGATGTAGTAAATTAAGAGAGTTGATACTTATTTTCTTGAAAAATTCTCTTTTTGACAAAACTTATTGCTACAGAAGTAACATCTAAAAAAAAATAGTGCATTTTTTTTTTTTGTATGGGAAACATAATGGGGTACCCACAATATGCAAAAGTAATAATATGAAATGCTTAATTATGACAATTAAATTATAAAAAGAAATAGAAACAAACAAACAAATAAATAAATGAATGGGGCCATCTCTACAATTTGCAATTGAGTGACTGAGGGCAATTTCATATATTTGGTGAACATGGAATAGGTTTAATCATATAGGAGATGAAAATAATGTCACCTTTACTTAATTAAATAGAATCATATAGTATACATTACGTGTACGAAAATTGTATCATACAATAGGGGCAATTCTTAAAGTACTATTGATATCATCAACATAACAATCTGATGATATCTTTAAAAATGATGAAAGGCTATGTGATTCTGAGTAATGAGTAGAAAAACAACTAATCGCAACACTTATATGGTAAGTGCGTATTATGATGTCTCATAGTATCTAACTTCTGTTATACTTATTTAGCATTCTCCACTAAAATGATTTTTGTGACTACTAATTATCGATTGGACAAATATTGTTGTAATTGTTAATATTTCAGTATAGCTTTGTGCATAACATAATAATAAAGTATTGTGTATGATGATATAATAGTTAGCAAATATTCTTTCATAGTTTACTTTAATATAGAATCACATAAGAAGCTTAAACTGTAATTTTATTTTTAAAGTAAATGACACCAGTAGTTCCCTGTATATTTATCCAACACTCAAAATTGCCCTTGTATATTTTCTGTCCAAAAACATCCATGTACTTTTTTAAAAAGGGCTACCAAAAACATCAATTATTCACGGTCCTCCCAAAAGTTTAATACGTTCGGTCCTTGTAAGTGATAACACCCAGCTTATAAAGCCCTATGACACCGCAAGCTAGTCTTAACTTTTGTTGTAGTAGAAGTTTTCATTAAGAGAAGGGACTCCATAGTCACAACCATGCCCTAAAGGAGTTGCATTCTCAAATTGCTCATCACTTCTCATACAACAAAAATCTCACATGATAGAATAGTTTGCAATGATTCCATAAAATTTCACATGATATCAAATCTAGAGGTCTCGAGTTGTATTTTCTTTTTCCTAGTATTTAGTGTGAAAATATTTAATTTGGAGGCAAATGAGACTTAGAAAAATTCAAATTCATGACCTTCAACTTTGATGCCAAGTGAGATTTTGTGGGATCACTACCAACTATTCTAAAAGCTTAAATTATTAGAGAAAAAAGTGATTTATTATTTAAATAATCTAACAATTTTCATTAAGAGAAGGGACTCCATAGTTATAGCCATGCACCAAAAGAGTTGCATTCTCAAATTGCTCGTCACTTCTTAGTTCTTAGACCAGATTAGCAAACACTTGTGAAGAATGGATTTAGCAGATGTAGAGGACACTCAAATGGCTGAGCTCACACCATTTTCAATCCACCTTAGCTTTTAAAGCTATAAAGCCAATTATAAAAATATTATCTCATATCGCTCAATAACAGATCTCACATATATTTATATATATATATATATATATATATATATATATATGATCTACTTTTATCTAATAATTTAAACTTTTAGTTTGGACTTTCTATCATAATATCATAATATTTGAACCAATGTTGTGTATGTGAATCCACCTCCTTTGGAATGAATGTATTGCTTGATAACAAGTTTTATATTATTGCTTTTACATCACCAACCCTATCTATCGGTGTACCAGCTTGGTTGGTGCAAGAAAACGGCTTACCTGCAAAAAGTAATAACAAGTTTTGATTTAGAATGGCAGTCCTAACATGACCAATGCTAATTGTTTGCCAGTTCATGCTAATCACATATAACAAAGCATAGAAGGAAAATGTTATAAGCAGCTATATTTAACATGGACATTGTAAAATTTTGTGAGACCACAACCGACTGTTCTAAAACTTAAGTAGTTAAATGAAGGCATGGTTTATTTTTTAAATATTCCAACACTGCCCCTTATGCTTAACCTAATTTTTTTTTGCATGGTACTGAACGTGGAAAATTAATTGGGAAGGCAAATAGGACCTAGAAAAATTTCGAACTCAAGACTTCCAACTCTAATGTCATGCATAATTTTGTAAGATCACTGCCAACTGTTTTAAGAGTTTAAATTGTTAGATAAAAACATGATTTGTTATATAGATATTCTAATAAACAGAGAATTCAACATGATTGAAGGCTGATTGAAGGCCAAATTATTCAAAGAGTCCCACAACCAGTATTGGTTCTCCATTCAAAGAGAATTAGGCAGGGAAAAGAGTTGCAAATATAGATGAGATGGAGTGGGCTCAAATAACCCAAATGCATGGAAGAATTTTTCCTGAACTCTTTCGTACTTGGATCAATTGGTCCAACTTAAAAGCCGAGGATCTAATGGTTACTGTGCCATAAGGACCAACTAGTGAAATAGAGGCTTTTGCATGGGAATTGACTATTCTTCTCACGAAGCAATCCAAATGAACACATTTCCTTGCAATAATAGCTAATACATTGCGTTTCTTTTATCCACATAGTGTTCAATTGTAACTAGGGATGTCAAAACCAAACCCATACCTAAAATTTTTGGATCTTTTTGGTTTGGGTTATATTTTTATTGTACTATCTATGGGTATTCTACTTGTTTCATTTTGGTTTGGGTCATGAAGCAAACCGAAAAATGTTACCCAATGAAAGAGACGATCACAAACATATAGTCTTAGCAATGACAAGCAATTAGTGTATCACCACGTAAATTATTGATGAAGCTGATTTGCTAAGTGCTCGACCTGTTGATCTACCAGTTGAGCTATACATATAATCAAGATGATGTGCTAAATGATCGTAATGTATATTGTCTCCAATTTGGTCCACTTATTTATCTCAACCTTACTAGACCAAATATTGTTTATATTATCCGTTCAAATGATTTATGAACCAATATAAAATTTCATGGAAAAGCAGCAACAAAAGGGGCATTCCGCAATTCATCAAAGATCTGGAGTTGTTGGATTCCAAATGAATAAATTTGACCCTAACAAAAAAGGATTTTCACATCACATAGGCATTAATATTGTTTGCATCAATTAAGTTTTATTTTAATTTTATTTTCCCTTATTTTACTGCATTTTGGATAAATATAATTTTTTTTTAAATTCAAAAATTATTATTAAATTAAAATTTTAAATGGCTTGCGGCTAAGCCTGAACCAACCCCTTTTCTTCTTTCCTTCACCCAGGGCTAGGCCCATTCTTCCCCCAAGCCCAGCCCCTCCACCTCCTTCTCTCCTTCTTCTTCCTCTCGTTGCACACCATGTGCGCAGATGACCAGACATGCGTAAAATAAAATGATTATACTTTTTGAAAGTTTTAGAACTTAATTATACTTTCGTGATAAGTTTTACAACTTTATTGCACTTTTTGAAAGTTTTACGACTAAATTGCACTTTCGTAACAAGTTTGAGGACTTTTATTGCACTTATCTCATGATTTTATATATCATTTTCAAATAATTATAAAGTATTGTTTCTTCTTTTATTCCTTCTTCTAGGTCACGATTAAAATTATTAGTTCCTTGGATTAGGGTTCGGAGCTTTTTTTTTTAATTGTTAAATTTTTCCAAGTAAGGAAAATTTAACAAAAGAATTTCACCTAGGGACAAATTTAACCTAAATGACAATCAGGGTTCTTTAGCAAGTCAAAATGTCTAGAAATTCTTCACTGAGAAATATCAAAAAGATTTTAGGCCTTCAATAATCAAATGAAATGTCATCGGTTGTTAAATGAATTTTGAATTATAACTAGCATGATCAATTAAATTATCATTGTAGGATCTTTGGCACGTGAAAGAATTATTATTTTCTGTTCAGTGTATATCAAAATTAGTTTTGTTGCTACTATCAAGAATTTCTATGAAATATGTCTCCCCTATATGGTATTTTTGTAACCAAGTTGAGGCAATAAGTTAAATTTAAAAAATTTATGATAAAGGTCTTGGAGGAGGTAGAAAACGTTTTCCATGCGAAAAAAATTGTCCAATTGATGCTTTTAATTGGAGTTGAAGCGCTATGTGCTTACAGTTGTACTTTTGCGAAATACCGGTTTCTTATGTACTTTTAAACCATTGGCGACAATTTGACCTAAGGCTACAGGTGTTGAAATATGAGTTTTCGCCAAAAGGTTATTCTCGTGCATTTTCAACATCTATTTTTTCTTTTCTGACCAATTTTTTTTTATGTCATTTAAAAAAAATGTATATTTTTTAGGGATAACATGATGCCATATTGCTTAATTAGATGAGCAAACTACTTAAGCAACTTACATTTAGACTCCTCATCATAGTAAACGAGGATGTCATCAATGTATATCTGGGTATTCACAATAATGGGCTGGAATGTCTTGTACATAGCCTTCTGGAACAATGATAGTGCAGTCTTCAGGCCAATTGGAAGAACTACGCTTTGTGATTGTGATGGCTTACCTGCTTATCGAGTATTAATCACCATCGAAATTCGGTAGTGAAGTTGCTCTCACAGAGTCAAGCCAGTTCTAAAAGAAGGAAAACGCTTCTAATATTTTGATTTTATGAGGATTCCATATAAGGAGTATGTACAATATCAATGGACCCCTCACGTCTTATGCAAGAAGAATTTCATTATCTCAAGAATGATAAAATATAAAGAGATACTCCGTTAGGCCTTCCAATTTTTGTATGCAATGGATAAGATGTGAAGTAATTAGCAACTTATGTGGTATTAGAGATCATTAGGGATTTGTCTAGGATAATTTTCCAAGGGAAGAATATGTTGATAATTCTGATGATTCTTTACAAAAATGAAGATATGTACAATATGTTGATAATTCGGATGATTCTTTACAAAAATGAAGATATGTACAGTTAGATAAGAATAATGCAGAATAGTGAATCGGAGAATTTTCTGTATATTTCAATGTATGTTTTTTCTTTGGTCAAAATCGATGTGTGTTTGAGAAGATTACTTTATTAGATGACTATCTAACAAAACATATCAATCAAGATATGCACATTCTTCGACAAAAAAGAAGAAGAAGATATGCATGATCAAAGAGTGATACAAGTGCAATCTTGGTAACTATAGATAATCAACAGAATTGTCAAAATCTTTAACATTGGAAATTATCTTAGAGAAATATCTAATTGTCTCTAACAAGTTGCACGTTCACCCTGTTGATGGCTTAAAAATTATTTGATTGGCATTAACTTAAACAACTTGCTGGTCAATGCTAATAAAATTCGGGTATGTTCATAATCCAAAGTCTGTTATTTGAAACATATAGGGCGATTACACATTAATGAATATGGAAAGATAAGATCTCTGGCATCCTCTTTTGATTGGCCCAGTCGATACAGATCAACTTCCCTGATCCATCACGAGTGGCTTGACTTATATATCTCTGATATTACACGCATAGTGGAACAAACAGATCGCAAAAACATATCCCTAAAGCAAAACCATCAGCCTGTTGTCCCTGCAAAAACCCCTTTGACTTGGAAGCAATGTCGAAACCATCATTAACATGCATTATGTTGCTGCTAATAGCCATCGGTATCTCTCTCTCTCTCTCTCTCTCTCTCTCTCTCTCTGTGTCTCTGTGCGCGCACGCATGAGAATATGGAAGATGTTCACAATGGATTGATGTGATATGGCAGGTATGCAAGAAAGCGAGGAAGCAACACCTTCATGCTATACTGCCGAACAGTGCGGACCACCTGGCTGCTGTACGTGTGAAACCTTCGTCTGTCAATGCACTTGCCCACAAGGAGGGAGTTTCACAGGAGGTCTCGAGGGTAACGGAGATGGGGTAAGAAGCTCCTTGAAAGGAAATGAAAATTGATAAGTCTCTTATGACGTCAAAATAAATATTTACCAGTTGTTGAATCTCTGTCTCTCTGTCTCTCTGTCTCTCTCTCCGCGTGCGTCCGTGAAAGAGAGTTGAAAGATGGCCTGTGTTGATCGAAAAAGAAGCGAGTCAGGACCAGTGGCCAAACGCAGTCTATATAAAGCATTTTCGCAAATTAAAATAGGTCCTCAATTGACTCTTTTTTCTTGCAAGATTATGGGAAACTGACCCCATTGTTATTTTTTCCTCTCTAGCTGAGAACTATTCAATTCAGAACAACAATATGGGGCTGCTGGGAGGAAAATAAATTTCGACCTAAAAAAGTAAGTTTTTTTTTTTAAAGAAAGAAAATACATCAGTATAAAAATTAACATACAATATCTATATATTCTATAATCCAATTCGGTTGGTTATTATTTAATAATCAATCCTCTAACAGTATGATGATATCACACAATATAAATTATGTACATTGGGATAAATGATTGTCGTTACATAAGAAAGTAAATTTCACCATAGTAGACGATATGGATCATAAGAAAGTGCTAAATGCATGATGAAATTTTTTATGGTAATTTTTTCATTGCGAAGTGCACATTAAAAGTTTTTAACAGTATTTCCTTTTAATCAGGACAAAATCACTAAAATTAGTGGCTAATTTTGCGTGAAGGACTTATTAAAGTTAGCTGTCGGGCATATAAATTCTTATAGTTTTTTTCGGTCGGTATATAAATTCTTATATTTAGTGAATGGTTTACCACACACATCTTGAGAGAGGAATGGGCTTATCATAGTACATTAAAGATTTGTCACGCAATCATTTCTGTTCACATAGGCCTGATGGGAATTACAAACTTCCCATGTTCTTTCGACAACTCTGATGGTTACGTGCAGATCATACCCTCTTAGCCTCCTTCAACAAATCCACTTGAATGGATAGACAACTCAAGTTTGTATAGTTTTTCAGAATGATAATTATGTTGCAAAATGGCATATTGGCTATAAGATTGACTACTGAGGTCATGGAGGTTATTGTTGGGAATATTATTTTCCTAATAAGAAAAATGCGTTGGGATCAATTCAATAAGCAAAGTTACCTATACACATATTTGAATGCATCTGCCCCGTTGCCGTGGTTGCAAATAGGTTAAATTGCTCTAGCAACCTTCAATCGAACTCAAAAAGCACAAAATCACTAAATTGTTTGGTCATAACGATTGGTGTAAGATTTGCACCACAAAACATGTTTCCCATACTGAAATGAAAAGGGATAATGGAATAAACGGCAATGTTTCATTTCAGCTATGTTTCTTGAAGCGTACAAATAAGGCAGCACGAGGGTGTCCCTGACATAGTCATTCTACAACAGTAAAACTCACGAGATCATATGGTAAACATATTCATGGTTAACTGATTTCTAAACCCAGAACCACCGAAAGCATATGGCTCTTTGATGATTCTATAAAAAATTTCCCATCTCCGTGCACATACCTCATGCAAATTGCTGACCCATCTCTCTCTCTCCCCCAGCCCCCAAAAAAAAAAACGAAAAAGAAAAAGGCTGATCCACTCTTCCATTCCCAAACATTGAAGGCCAATTAGCAACACCAACACCAGCAAAATCTCTTTCAAAGCCTATCTCACGGCATGCCCTGCACAAACCCTAGCAAGTGCTTCTAACCTTGCCAATCTTCCTCCCACAGGCACCGTCTTATCATTCCAAGCACTCATACCTTTATTTTCCAGCAATGGCTAGCTCCTTAATAGGGCTGTTTGCCGTCAGTCTTTTAACTTTCTTCATTCACGGAGAGCTTCAGAGGCAAAGACGGGAAGTTTTATCACGGGATTGCCACGTTCAGAGGATTTTACATATTCAATTATCGTGATTGTGAAGAAGACTATAAATGAAACAGAGATGAAGAAGTTGAGGATTAGCTTCATAGACGTGGTCCATGCCTTTGTGTGCCAATCTTTGTATTCTTGATCTTGCCTTTAGCAACCCGAACGTGTGTTCTTGTTTCTTTCCCGAAGCAGGAACAATGGAAAATGATTTGGTGATGAATCTGCCGCTCGGAGCTCGAGTCGTCTCAAGCTTCTTGGTCATCATTTTTCCAACTAGAAGGAGAGGGATTGGCTACACAGATCTTCCTCCATGAAAACATCAACGGGCGAAGTGTTTGCTGAAGTTGAACTCAAGTATTCTTACATGTGCCGCTAATCATGATTAGAAGTACTGTTTACCAAATTACTTTTAGACATATGACCAAAATAAAATTATTTTTAGACAAATGACCAAAGTGAAATTACTTTTGGACCAATCCTGGTTCATTCTAGCATAAATACGAGCATTTATACTGTTTTCTAGGCAATGCGTGTTTGTGGCAGATTGCAAAGGGTTGTCGTAAAAAATACAGACTGTTCGTATTGTTAGCAATTGTCAAAGCTCGTGGACAAAAAAAAAAAAAAGAAAAAGAAAAGGAGTACCTCAAGTTGTAAAACTTGACATGAGTGGACATATAAGTATTAAAACTTCTAAAAGGTACATTTTAATGCTACTTCTTTTATAAAAAAAACAATTGAACACTTAAATGCCAATTACAGCGAGACTTACCGGAAATTCGACGTAACATTATTTTAATAATAAAACTGGTCTACGTGGCTCGCCAAAACATTCACTTAATAATACTTATCCCAAAATGACATTATTTTGCCTCGAAATTTGATTTTTAATAAAAAATTAATTAATTTAAATTTAAAAAGAGGAGGCAGCATTCAATGAGGGACTCCACAACCCTCGTCATTGCCGCCCCCACCATTGCGAGAAAGGGTTGGCGATAGTGGGGGGAGCCAGGATCGTCAAGCCTTGCCTAGTGATCAATGACCCTAGCAAACTACAAGCGAGGGTAGGGGGCGAGGGGTCGAGGCCCTCCCCTTGATTCGACGAGGGCTGGCGACCCCACCATAGCTAGCAAAGTGGCCATTGGCCCCTCTTGGCAAGGGTTGGCAGCCTTCAACGGATCTAGGGGAAGGCCGCCACCCTCGCCTAGATTTTGGGCGAGGGCTTGTAGGCCCTTGCCTCGTGGTTAGCCGAGGTCTCCGGCCACTGGCCGGGGCCCAATGACCCCGGCCAACCCTCACCCCATTGTCACCGGCCCTTTTTGGTGATGGTGGGGCAGCGGCAACAAAGGCTATGGAGGTCCTTGCTAAATACTGCCTCTTTTTATTTTATTTTATTTTTATTTAGTTTTTTTTTAAAAATGAAAAAGAAAAGATTCTTGCGTGAGGAGAGCTTTGGGAGGCTAAAAGTTGACCTTAAAAAGAAATGCATGCCATTTTTATCTGGAAAATGACTGTTTGTCATCTGTCCATTGATTTACTCTATTCACATTTGAATTATGCATTAATTACACCTCTTCGGCGCACGTTCTTCTCACCACGTTAGCTGTATAATCTGACTTGTAAAATCTTTTGGTGAAAATCTTTTGGTGACTTTGACCATAACCCCATAAAATGGCATGTTAACACCTAAAACTGATCCGATTCTCACGTGCTTGTCACTAAAGAAAAATATAACATTTGGGCAGAAATGGGTTACAGTCATGTGCATAACATGTATGCAACATGTATGTAATATTTGCTACATGCTTGACCATCGATAGATATGGAGTAACTATTCAGCGATCAACGACGAGATAAGGAAATGCCATGTGTCTAGTTGTTGAAATACTATGGTGAATGGTTGGTGGTCACCTGTATGAACCTTGGCGGCAAACTTTCCAATAAAAGACACTTTAAATATTACTTAGGGCGCCTAGATGGTAAGCACTAAGGGTGCACATTGTGAAAGAGCGGTTACTATTGGAAGACTCAATCATGGGATGACCATCAATAACTGTAAAACCCCCAAAACATAACCAAGGCAGTTGTATGAGGCATGGGCAGAGTGATCTACAAGAAAAATGGAACATGGACAAATGATGTGATTGTGAGATGGGTGAGGGTTGTTTTGAGTGATTATTGAAGATGGGTGAGTTTATGCGGGTTGAATGTCGAAGGGTAATTACAAAATGAGGGATGTAATACGATTGGAACCAAGGTGTATAGGACGAGCCACTAGCCAAGGATCAAGATTGGGATAGACGAAGCTCACCACCAAGGCCTACATAAATCACCAGTCTAGGATATAGGACTTTGGGATTAAAGAAGCTTATCACCGAAGCCCATAGGAAAACCATTGACCAAGGATACAGTGCTTCTTTGGCTCGCCACTGAGGAAGAATCCACCTTCCAATGATATAGAAACCAGAAGTAATCCACACGCTAAAGATATTCGCTCACAAAGAGGAAAATCTCGAATATTCATTTACTCAAAATTCATACTTACATCTGAGAATTCGCCTCATTATATAGAGGGATTATTACCTAGGAAATAGACTAAATATTGAAGACACGGAAACTACCCAACATTAATGTCATGGAAACTAGAAACATAATAAAAACCTAGAAACTAGAAAATGCATAGACTTGAACTTTGACTCTTTGAAACTTACAACACACTTAAAGACTTATTAATGGTTTTGAGTAGATGCAAAGTAATTACTCTAAATTCTTTTGTCTCCTTGACAGCCCAATAGTTATCTTTGAAGATCGCCAAACAACGTCGGAAATTGTCCAAAATAGCCTTCAGTTGTTAAATAGTCTTTTAGTAGTCTTGGATCGATAAAAAAAACTTAAGTATCGATGTCTGGGTAGTCGATCAGCAACCATGAAATCGACATTGAATCTACAACTCTCTTGCATATTTGATATCTTCATCTTGAATCAATCGACAAAGCCCAATGCTCCCGCATCAACAAAACCAAGGGTAGGGGTAGTTACTAGAGAAAACACAACTGCTGAATGGTTATCAAATTTTCATTATAAATACCACTAGTCATCCAACAAGTGGGACCCTCAATAAATCAATTAAAATGTTATCTTTTTAACTTTACTTTTCATGTACTACACTTTAATTTCCTTAGTTATAATTTATAGATTCCTATCATCGATTAGATTTCAGTGTGTTTCTCTATGTTGGTGCATTGTCATTGATTGAATGCCGGTGTTGTATCTCACTATCTTGGTACGGTGTTGTTGATTAGATTCCAATATTGTATTTATCCTCGATTTGTGTCGTTGATTGAATTTCAGCATGGTTTGAGGCTAGTCTTGTAACTTATGAGCTGCATGGCACGCCTAGTGGTATCGCTTTATTTCCTTCAGTGTTTAAGTGGGTTGATAAATCCAATGTGTAAACGGCTGCTTTGTTGAAGGAATGGGCTACACCATTAACTATGGAGATTATGCTACCCATTTATGGATAAACACACTACAAGTGTCACAATTTTCATGTGACACTCATTGAATGCCATAATATTTTTCTCGACCACTTAAATGTCATAATCATGGATTTGAGTGCCATAATGTTTGATCGATCAATTAAGTGGCAAAAATTTTTTAAGACGTTCACCCAAGTGCCGAAAATTTAACTTGACATAACACTTGTGGTGAATGTTCTTAAAAAGTTACAACACTTAAGTGATCTATTGAAAAATTGTATGGCATTCAAGTAGTTGGAAAAAAAAAAAGAAAAGTTATAGCATTCAATTGAGTGTTGTACATAAGTTATGACACTTAGGTTATCTAAAAAAATTATGGGACTTTTTTTTAAGAGAAAGTTATGATACTGGTGATATCATTTTTAAATAATTAGAAAGTATTGATTCTGAGACAAATTTAACACCTAAATATGACAACTAGGATTCGTTAGCGAGCCAAAATACCTGGAAATCCTTAACTAAGTAATATTAAAAAAAAAAAATTGGACTTCAATAGTCAAATAAAATGTCATAGGGTTTTAAGTGAATTTTGTAAGATACCTAGCATCATCAATTAAATTATTACTGTAGGATCTTTAGCACATCAAATAATTAATATTTTCTGTTCAGCATATATCAAAATTGGTTTTGTCATTGCTATTAAGAACTTCTATGAAATATGTTTCCTCTATTTTGTATTTTGATACCAAGTTGAGGCAATAGGTTACATTTATAAATTTATATGGCGGTCTTATTTGAGGAAGGAAAAATGACTAAAACTTAACCAAAATGGACATCTTTCGCCCACTGTTAAGTAATCCCTGTACTAGTCACAGCGTTCACTTGACATCTCTCAATTGAGACCGCAAAACACTTTTCGATACGAGTTTGTAAAATCTGCAAATAATTAAGAAAATTACCAAAATAAAGTTTTCCTAATCTAATCGGTGAAGAAATGTCAGCTTGATGCCGTCATCTGCTTCATGAGGTCTGGGCAATGAATTTTAAATTTTGATGCGGTTCAGTTTCTTAAATATGAGTTTTGGGTGCCAGTTCACTTGAATCTACTAACGGGCAGTTTTGAAGAAGTTCGTATTCAGTGCATAAGCAGAATACTTAGTTGTTACCAATCAGCATCAAGAGCAAATGCATTTATGAGTCAGGAAGACATCAGTTAACGTTTTAAATGCTTAATCATAGTAACATGAATGTATGGTGGTGGTGTTGTTTGGGGAAGGAAAAATAACTAAAACTCCAACCAAATGGACCTTTCCCAAAAATCAAAGCTTAATCAACCAGAGGACTTGGAGACGAATAGCAAGAACTATAACAATTGGACTAGTTTTCACTTGAAAGCTACTTCAAAATGGCTGCCAAACGATCCAACATTTCCTCAAAGGGCTTTCAAGTTCTTGGGAATGCTAAACCAAACACACCTGGAGTATGTTTGTGGTGTTTGTATCGCACGTTCCCATGTTATTTGTGTCGGGGATTGTATGATTACGCTTTCTGCATGTGCACAAATAAGAAACAAATGAATTTGGGACGATGACAAAGCCTGTGATGTCGCAAAATAACCCGCATCTCGACCTCTGAGTAAAGGGATTGTGACAAAATGAGTTATGAAAGGCTATATGTATTGGTTTATGAACTTGATTTATGAACGCGGGATGAGTTAGTGGTTTGATACTTGCAAGTACTATAATGTAACCCTATTGAGAAACAACCTCAAGTATAATAAAATCGCATTTAGATATACTAATGAGGACTCTATTGAGTGCTCATTATTTAAAATCACTAACATCTCAACCGAAGAGAGAAATTGACTATATAATTATCCCATCTTACGAGGTGTTCGTAAGATTATAATGCGAAAGAGGGAAATATGGTTTATCTTTATATTTCATGTTACAATAATGAAAAATACAACCATCAATTTCTAGGCTTAGATAACGATTTTAAGATAAAAATCAATCAAACGAAGATATATCCGAAATCTTGAAAGATATAGAAAATCAATAAAAATACTCTAATTACTTTAACACAGGAAAATATCTTAGAAAAATCTTTAATTATCTCAAATAATGGGATTAACTTTAACAAATTGATGGTTAATGCTAATAAGGTCGGGTATGTTTAAAATGTAAAGTCAAGTGTTTTAAATGTAACGAAGAAACATATAAGGCAATCGCACATCAATGTATATGGAAAGACAAGATCTCGCATCCTCTTTTGATTAGCCAGTTGATACGAATTAACTTCTCTGATTCCAACATTAGTGGCTTGAAATATATATACTCTAATATTACGTGCATAGTTGACCAAATAGATCACAAAAGCATGCCTCCAAACCAAAATCATTTCTATTATCCCTGCAAAAGCCCTTTTGACTTAAGAGCAAGGTTGAAACCATCATCCACATCCATTATTCTGCTTATGTTTTTGCTAATTGCCATTGGTAATCTCTCTCTTTCTGTGTGCGCGCGTGCACATGAGATAAGGAAGATGTTGACAATAAATTGACGTGATTTGCCAGGGTTGCAAGTGAACGTGGAAGCAAAAATATGCCTTACAGACGAAGATTGCGGCTCACCAGGTTGTTGTTATTGTTACATATTTAGCTGTCGGTGCAAATGCCAACAAGGAGAGAGTTTCATAGGAGACCTTGAGGGAAAAGGAGATGGTGCAAGAAGTTCCTTGAAGAGAAATGAAAATCCATAAGTCTCTTATGATATCTAAATATATATTTCCCAGCGTTTCAATTTGAAGAATAATTATAAGCGATTTATCCTTTCCTCCCTCACCTCCGTGTGCGTGCCTGAAAGAGAGTTAAGAGGTGGCGTGAATTGATCGAAAAAGAAGCGAGTCAGGACCCAAATAGCATCGATATTGACATGCGATACGCGATATGACACGACACGATACGCCATGATACCACACGATATGCCGACATATTATTTATCAAAAAGTAGAGAATTCCAATATATTAGGACATATTATATATTAAATATATATTTATATATACATGATAAATGATCATTTTTATAATTATTTCAATCAAATTAATTGATTCAAATTTACAAATAAATAAATAATAATAAAATTCTAGAATGAATTTACACTAAAAACATTAATCCATCATTTATTAATATTATTAATTGTTTCAATTCGACAAATTCAACTCAATTTCAATAATACGTCAAACTTGGAGAAAAAATAAAGCAATTTACATTTTAGACTCGCATGTCGACATGTCGGAAGAGAAGAGAAAAGATTTTAGGGGGTAAATTATATATAATGGGAAGTGAGAGTTAAAAGAGAAGAGAAGACTAGATTTTTCTTTTTTCCCATTATTATTATTATTATTATTATTATTATTATTATTATTATTATTATTATTATTATTATTATTATCATCACATATATATATATATATATATATATTGGTAAGATTTCACATATATTTTTTTACCCTTCGTTTATTGAAAATTTTTAAAAATTGACTTCATGTGTTGGAAACTCACATGTTGGAATTCCGACTCGAGTGTCAATCGAAAAAATTGACCGGGTATCGGATTTTGTTACACATGTTGATCGAGGAGTATTGGATAGTGTCGGACACATGTTGGAATGTTCGACACGACATGAAAGCTTTCGGAGAGTGTTGGTGCTTCCTAAATCAGGACCAATGGCCAAACTTGACCATATAAATCATTTTCACAAATTAAAAGAGATCCTCAAATGATTTTTTTTTATTATTTTGTAAAATTTTAGGAATCTAGCTCCATTGTTTTTTTCCTCTCTAGCTGATAACTATTCAATTCACAACTGGGGCTTATGGGAGGAAGATACTTTTCGTCATAAAATGTAAGTTTTATCAAGAAAGAAAATATATAAGTAAAAAAGTCTACCTACAATATCTATATATATTATAATCCAAGTCGATTGGGTAATCATTAAAATAATCAATCCCCTAACAATATGATGACATCACGCATTAAAAACTTCGTACATTGGCATAGATGATTACCATTACAAATGAAAGTAAATTTCACCATCGTAGACATATGGAACTGAAAATAAAAATGATAAATGCATGATGAACTTTTTTAGGCCAAACTTTTTCTTGCAATGTGCTCGTTAAAACTTTTTAACAATATTTCCTTTTAATCAGAACAAAATCACTGAAAATTCGTGGCCGATTTTTTTGCATGTACAACTTAGTAAAATTAACTATTGGGCATATATAATCTTTTATTTAGTGAGTGGCTCACCACAGACATTTTGGGAAGGAATGGGGTTGCCTGATGAGATGGAGTTTGTCTTTCAATGGGAAGTCCACGTAGGTCTGATGGGAATTACAAACTTGCCATGTTCTTTTGACAGCTCCCATGGCTTTGTCCAATCGTACCCTCCAAACTTCCTTCAACAAATTCAGTTGAATGGATATCCAACTCAAGTGTTTATAGTCTCAGAATGATAGTTATGTTGCGAAATGGCATATGGGCTGTACAATACAGAGGTCACTGAGGTTATTGTTGGGGATAACAAGCACCTAACAATGAAAATGCGTTGGGATCAATTCAATAAGCATTTAAAAAAAAGCTCGATTAAATGAATTGGATCGGGAATTAACTACCCTTTTGGTTATATGAAATGACTTATTAAAGCATCTCTCAAAATGACCTGTGAGTTGATTAATTGTGAAATTATTTAAGAAATGCTATATGAAATGAATTATGCTCGATGAAATGAATTGTGAAAGGCTACATGTATTGGTTTATGAACTTGATTTATGAATGGAGGATGAGTTAGTGGTCCTATGATGTAACCCGTTGAAAAAAAAATTAGTAAAATAAAATTAGGTTTAGATATACTAATGTGGAATCAAATGAGATCTCTTCATTCATCAAAATCACTAATATCTCATTTGAAAGAGAGAAATTGACATACAATTATCCCAACTTACAGGGTGTTCATAAGAAATATTATGCGAAAAGAGAATTATGGAATTTCTATATATTTCACATCTTAATTAAGATATGCACAAGAGAAGGAGATATGTGCACAATCTTAAAAGATATGGAGAATCAATATAAATATCCTAATTATCTCTAACATAAGAAAATATTGTAGAGAAATCCCTGATTATCTCTAAAAGCCACGTTGATGGATTAAATATTGCTTGATTAGCATTAACTTAAATAACTTGTTGGTTTATACTATGTTTACAATGTAAAGTCAAGTTTTTTAGGTGTAATAACATATAGGGCGATTGCACATTAATATATACGGATAGACAAGATACAATTTCCATAACTTGGCATCCTCTTTTGGTTAGCCAGATGACTCACATTAACTTTTCTAATTCCGTCATCAGCGGCTTGACTTATATATACTCTGATATTAGGTGCATAGCGGAACAAACGGATCGCAAAAGCATATTTCCAAAGCAAAATCTTAAACCTATCGTCCCTGCAAAAACCCTTTTGACTTGGGATCAATGTCGAAACCATCATCTCCATCCATTATGTTGCTCATGATTTTGCTAATTACCATCGGTGATCTCTCTCTCTCTCTCTCTCTCTCTCTTCTCTCTCTCTCTCTGTGAACGCCCGAATGAGAATAAGAAAGATGTTTACAATGTATTGATGTGATTTGGCAGATATGCAAGTGAGCGATGGTGCATGCTATAATGGCAATGATTGCGGGCCACCTGGTTGTTGTGAGTGCCGAAACTTCAGCGTCTGTTTCTGCAAATGCACACAAGGAGAGAGTTTCACAGGAGACCTTGAGGGAAAAGGAAATGGTGCGAGAAGTTCCTTGAAAAGAAATGAAAATGCATGAGTCTCTTATGCTATCAAAATAAACTTGCTAGTCCTTGCATTTGACTGTCTCCCCGCCCCCCACTTTTCGCGTGCGTGCCTGAACGAAAAAGAAGCGAGCCAGGACGACTATATAAATAATTTTCGCAATTTAAAAGAGGTTCTCAAATGATTTTTTTCGCTGGAAAATTTTATAGGAAACTAGGCCCATTGTCAGACCACATCAATCCTTATGGATCTAGAGAGAGAGAGAGAGAGAGAGAGAGACTGCGATGTAATGGGGTTGGTCGGCGAAGGTGCAGTGGCTCTTGCTAGGCTTGCAATGTCGACTGGGCAGAATTGTGATGTCGAACGACAGTGGAGCTCGCCCGCAAGTCTTAATCATGCAAAGTGATCTGTGACCACCCCCATTTCATCGTTCTCTCTACTAAAATCCTTTCCCATTTGTCTTGGACTTTTAAGCTTGTATTTTTATTTATTTTAGGGATAAGTGCATTAAAAGTCCTAAATTTAAATCTAAAAGTTACGAAAAAAAAATGCAATCAAGTTATAAAACTTATCAAATTGCTGCAATTAAGTCACTTTGTTGACTCTGTCCAATTTAGCCGATAGTTAATGCTGAAGTGGTTTTCTTAATTTTCTTTCTCCTGTGTGGCAATAACATGGCTAAAACATAAAACGTTAGGCTAAAACAACACCGTTTTGGTCAAAATATGATTATTTTTAATCTAAATACTACTTAAGATAGATAAAAAAAATAAATTAAAAAAAGAAGGAAGGAAAAACAGCAAGGGCCTTGCAGGTGCTTGCCATTGTGCCACCCTCCCATCATTGAGCCGGCAATAGTGGGGGATGCCTGATTAACACTAAGCAGGATTGCCGAACCCTGACCAAAGGCCAACAACCCTCACCGACCACAAGTGAAGGCCTGTAGGCCCTCCCCCAAATTTGCGCAACAGTGGTGGCCTCAGCCAAACGTAGGCGAGGGCCAGCCCCGCTAGTGGCAGTAGGATAGTCGGCGTTAACGTCATCAACTTTCTACTAAAATTGGCTAAGATGATTAAATTGGTAAATTGTTAAAAGGTTTAGAACTCAATTGACATAATTAAAAATGTTTAAGATTGAATAAGCACAAGTACAATAGGTTTAGAAATTTTTTGGGTAATTTTCCTAATAAGAATAATATCAGTGGGTCCCTTGCATCGCATGTAATGAGATATTTTCATTACCTTCAAAACTTTAGCAAATATAAAGAGTAAGAAATCTTGTGTAAGACCTTCCAATTCTTTTGTGGAATAGATAGGATTTGAAATAAAAAGCAGTTTAGGTGGCACCCCGTGGATGGCTTAAATATTGCTTGATTGGCGTTAACTTTAGTAACTTGCTAGTTGATGCTGATAACGTTGGGTATGTTTAAAATGTAAAGTGACTATCTTATAGGTAATGAAGCAATAAATAGGGCGACCGCGCATGAAAAAGACAAGATATGATTTTAATTAGTTGGCATCATCTTTTGATTTGTCAAATGAGACACATTACCATCTATGATTTCGTTACGAGTGGCTTGACCTATATATAATCTGATATTACACGAGTAGTGGAACAAACAAATCACAAAAGCATATCTCCAAAGCAAAACCATTAACCTATTCTACCTGCAGATACCCTTTCAACTTGGGAGCAATGGTGAAGTCCATATCCATTGTGCCGCTCATATTTTTGCTGATTGCCATCGGTAACCTCTCTCCCTCTCCCTCCCTCCCTCCCTCTCTCTCACTGTGGATGTGAATAATAAATCTGTTGACAATGGATTGATGACATTTGGCAGGTTTGCAAGTAAGCGTGGAAGCAGGTTTTATTAAATGCATTCGAAACAGTGATTGCGGACCAGCAAATTGTTGCAATTGTCTATTCTTCATATGTGAATGCACATGCCGACGAGCAGTGGATTTTGCAGGAGACCTCGAGGAAAAAGGAAATGGCGCAGGAAGTTCCTTGAAAAGAAATGGAAATCCATAAGTCTCTTATGATATTTAAATATATATTTTCCCGTGTTGCATTTGAAGAATAAAAAATTAGCTACGATTTTTCTCTTTCTCTCTCCCTCCCCCTCGTTAGTGTACATGCTAGGGGTGATCAATTTCCAATCCAACCTAATCTCATCCTTGAACTAGAAATCAAAACAGAGGGACCAGTTCCAAGTTATTTCCAATTCCGAGTTTTTGGAACTAGGGTCCTCTAGTTCATGGACGATCCAGTAGAATTGATTGAGTTTAAAAGAGAGAATGTCTTGAACTCTATGAGAGGTAAAGGAGGTCCATAGAAAAGAAAAGGTCAAAAGAGGAGAGTAGTTGTGAGCGTCAAAGGGCAAAATGGAAAGACCTTGAAAGAGGAGAGAAGATGTGCATGAGACATTTAAAAAATAAAAAAATTAGTAAAAAAGATCAGTCTAGGCAAGTCCAGATCAATTTAGTTCCGCCTTGAAACTAGGAATCGAACTAGCACTCTCGAAAATCGAACCAACTGGCTAGTTCGGTTTGGTCCAGGTAACCCTAGTTTAATTAGTTTGTCATGCTCACCCCTAGTGCATGTATGTGAAAGAGAGAGTAAAAGATGACCCCTATAGATTGAAAAAGAAGTGAGTCGGGACTGGTGGCCAAACATGACTCATTTCCACAAATTGAAAGAGATCTTCAAAATGACTTTTTTCTTGCAAAAATTTATAGGAAACTAGCTTCATCGTTAATTTTCTTGTCCTGTACCTAAGAACTATTCAATTCAGAACAATAATAGGGGGCTGTTAGAAGGAAAATAAATTTCATCGTAAAAAGAAAGTTTTATGAAGAGAGATAATATATATATACAAAATCTATATATAATCGATCCTCTGACAATACAATGATGTCACACCATATAAACAATGTACATTGGCATAGATGATTACTGCCATTCCATATATGAAAGTAAATTTCACCATATTAGACATAGGTAACATTGAAACAAATGATACACGCACGATGGAACTTTTTGATGGCCTGCAATTTGCACCTTTATACTTTTTTAACGATATTCTTTTTAATCAAAGCAAAATGGCTCGATATTGGCGGCTGATTTTGTGCGAAGACACGACTTATGAAAGTTAGCTTTAGACCAAAAAAAAAAAAGTTATCTACTAGCCCAAAGAATTATTTTTATATTTACACAATGAAGCACAACATACATTTTGGATCAGTACGATTTGCACCAAGCCATAATAAGCCACATTCTTTCGACTGTTCCAATGGCTTTATGCAGATCCTACCCTCATATAACCTTTAACAAATACAGTTGCATGGGTAGATGAATCGCATGTACATAATATCTACATATGATAATTATGTTGCAAAATGGCATATTGGCTATACGATTAACTACAAAGCTCCTGGAGATTATTGTACGGAATAACAATCACTTAATAAGAAAAGCTTGTTAGGATTAATTCGATAAGCAAAGTTATTGATTAGTGAAAAATCCTTATTAAATTTAATTTTCCTCCCGCCCGCTTGCCCTCTGACTCTGTGGCTGAAGGTAGGTCAAATTTCTCTTGCAACCTTCAATTGAACTCCAAAGCACAGTATCACTAGATTGTTTGGTTTCAACGATTGGCCTAAGCTTTTCCCTACAGAACATATTTTTCCCATACTGAGAAGAAAAAGGTTGCTGCTATAACTGCAATGTCGTCATTTCATCTATGCTTCTTGTAGCATACAAATAAGACAGCTCGGAGGAGTCCCTGACATATTCATTTTGTAGCAATAAAGCTCATGGGATCACATGGTCAACATGCCCTTGCCTAACTGAATTCCAATCCCATATCCACAAGTGGCTCTTGATTTGATGTATGATACTATAAAATGTTTCACCCAACCCCGTGCACGTACCTAATGCAAATTGCCAACCCATCTCTCTCTCTCTCTCTCTCTCTCCCTCTCCAATGGCTGAGCCATCTCTTCCATCCCCAAACGATGAAGACCAATTAGCAACACAAACACCTGCAAAATCTCTTCCTAAGGCTAGCTCATAAGGCTAGCTCACAGCATGCCCTGCACAAAACCCTAGCAAGTGCTTCTAACCTTGCCGATCTTCTTCCCACCTGCACAGTCCTAACTTACCAAGCATTCCTACCTTTATTCTCCAACAATGGCTCATGTCGCCTTTATAACAAGTACAAAGCTAGCTTCTTGATTGGGCTGTGTGCCGTCATCTGTTACCTTTCTTCATTCACGGACAGCTTTAGAGGCAAAGACGGGAAGTTTTTGTTGGAAATTGTGATCCATTTTCTAAAACTATCTAGAAACTACTAACTTAATCATGAATGTGAGAACCTTCGCAGCAGCATCCATGTTGAAGAATTATCTAGAATTGTTGAGAATGGAGGTTGCTAGTTGAATCTAAAAGATTCACATGGGAATGCAAGCAAGCAAAAGCCAAGCATCAAAGAAAATCCTAGATCAAGCAAGAGAAGTCTAGAATCTTCTTAGGCAGCTTATATAAAGGAGCAAGTGCTCCATGTTTTGTGGGGAGCTGACCATAAAAATCACATCATGTAGCTCCCTCACCAACACCTCCTTCAACTATTGTATATCCATCTTTATAAGCTAGTGAAACTATCTTTGTCCCATAAACCTTCTCAAAATATCTTGTCCCTTGTCCATCTACTACAAATTATACCATACACTTGCACACATCACTAATCAAAAACTATAACTAATACCAAAACCATGCTTCCGCATGCACACATCCAAAATTTTCTAACATGGTATCAGAGCAAGGCATATTGGATGGTTATGGGCATTTGTCCTCACCATCCTCAACTAAAAAGGCCAGAGCCTGCGCGAGAGCCAAGAGAGCCGGAGCCGGAGCCGGAGCCAAAGCCAGAACCAAAGCCGGAGCCAGACCCAGAGCCTACAAGAGCCAGAGCCCGAGCCCGAGCTAACAACTACAACTAAGAGCATTTTGATGGCCCGAGACATATGGGACATCGTTGAAGAAAAGACATGCGCATTCGAAGGTGGTGCAAGTATTTCGACAAGAGAATACAAGGGATCGTGGAATGAAGACGGAATAAAAGGCTTGAGACAAACTACAAGAGAAATTTCAAGGTACGTTCGAGACTTTACAACACAAGTCCAGATTATCCCGAAAATGGATCAAGGGGGAGTGTTGGAAATGGTAATCCATTTTCTAGAATTTTCTAGAATTTCCTAGAGTTGCTAAACTACAATCTAGAATTCCCTAGATGAAGTTTTGGATGGTTAAAAAATTGTGGCTGAAAATTTCCAGCATGTAAGAGAAGTCTAGAGAAGTCTAGCATTCAAGAGAAGTCTAGAATGTTGTACTAAGGCGGTGACTCACGCCTATAAATAGGCTTGTAGTTCATTCATTTGGGTGTGTGAGGTTTATACCTCCACCGGTGTGGAGGAGTAGAGCTAAGATATTTTCTATATCATGAAATATTCTTCCATTACCAAAACATCTTGTACTATCAATTTCCATCAACTAGATAAATTATATCCCATGTTCTATATCCTTCAATTATCTTATCTTATCCCTTGTCCATCCTCTACAAACTATACCATACACTTGCATACATCTCAAGTCAAAAACTATAACTAATTCCAAAACCATGCTTCCGCACGCACACATCCAAAATTTTTAACAGTTTTATTACACCATTGCCACATTCAGAGGATTTTACATATTCAATTATCGTGATTTTGAAGGAGATTTCATCAGTGATACAGAGATGAAGAAGCTGAGGATTAGTTTCATGGACGTGGTCCATGCCTTTTGTGTCTTCTTGATCTTTGCCTTTAGCAACCCGAATGTGTGGTCTTGTTTCTTTGATAAAGCACTAACCACGGAAAATGAACTGGTGATGAATCTGCCTCTTGAAGCTGGAATTGTCTCCACCTTCTTGTTCATCATTTTTCCAACCAGAAGGAGAGGGATTAGCTACACAGATCTTCCCCCACAAACTAATTAACAGGCAAAGTGTTCTCTGAACTGATTATGTTGAACTCAAGTATGCTTACATATGGAGCTAATCATGGTACGTAAGTACTGCACACCCAAATATTTGAAGACAAATTCAGTATCAACATATACACAAGAGCATTTATACAGACATAGACTCGACGTGTTAGAAAAGCTCTTCAACTGATAAATATTAGCCTGTCAACTAGGAATCACCATACCGACAAAAAAAAAAAAAAAACTAGGAATCACCCTGAAAAACCAAATGGAGAATTATAGACTTTGCTTGCATTTGTACTGGTTATTATGAAGCTGCAGCTAACATTTCCCATAGGATTGTGAGCTCCAGAAAAGACAGAAAGAACACAAAATCTAAGGACCAGTTCTTAATACCTATCCATGTTTGATCAGGTCGATTGAATTGTTAAGCATATCAAGTACTGCTTTGCTGCTAGGCATAGTTTTGCACTGCAAGATTTACAGAAGCTCTCATCACTTACCAGCTTCAAGACTTGTTCAGCAGGCGATACATCCTACTATAAAGAGGGGCCATCCTTGTATTTGGATTTCACAACACATATTTCAGTGAAGGTTTGATCGAGCCTCAGCTAGACAGACAATACTCAAAAGGACAGCAAGCTTCTCTAAATAAGATAGAAACTATCCATGGAAGAGGAATTTCAGACCAAGCTTCCTAATAGACTTGCATTTTTTTACACTTCTTGCCTTCAGATCTTGTGCCAAAGCAATGAATGTCGTGGTGCATCCAGCCTTAACTATCTCGCCAACATTCACTCACATTTGGTGTACTCAAGCAGCATATGTGGTGACCGATAGATTTTCACTAGTGTCCAGTAAAGGACCTCTTCAACCTCAAGTTCACCTTCTGCTCTTGCAGCATATATATCCTCACATATTGCAAGTAACCTGCATCAACAAAATTGGCTGAATGAAGAAGGCGAGGGGACAAAAATGATTTTGCAAGTCGTTAAGTCATTTCCCACATAGTATGAGTTTTGTCTGGTAAAAGATTTATGGGATATTTATCAGCCCTCATCCTAATCTGAGTATTTATTGTCCTTCTTCTCCTTATGACTCGTGCCACCAAGAAACGAAGGAGATTTCGCTGCCACAAGAAACCCTTACACAATATTTGGTAGAAATAAGAGTGAAAATGCAGCATATACTGGTTTTGGAAGACAAATTTGATGACAGATCATATCCAGGAAAGGATACAACAAGTCCGTGTACTAAATGAAAAAACAAAATGGATCGATGATATTGAAAGTCAGAAACTTATGCTAGATCTGTACCTGTCACAAGAAGGAAGATTTTCATATGGGATCCTCATTCTCAAGTCAGCACATTGGAGCCTAATAAAGCGACCAACTGCCAGCACAAAAGTAATGTAGAGGCCCCATATGCTGAACTTGCTAAGTGTCTCCCCAAGAATCCCCTCTGCACAAATTCAATTAACTTTGTCAGAAGTGAATTATCGAAAGAAACAGCACACAAATCCCCACTCATGATAAATATTCAGAACTTACGTGGCGTTTCTTCAGAAACGACTATTGCCATGGGTCCTGCCAAAGTCCCACATCCCCTGATATTGGGGGCATCAGTATCATGAAATGACCACCATCCAGGATGGCCACGATTTAGAACAAGATCTCCAGTAACTGAGGCAACCTGCATGATCAATGTCTTTTTCTTATTTGATATTTAGACTCAAGAATTGATGAAATTAAATCCTAGTTCCATTAGAAAATTTTACTAGCATGTATTATGTATAGCAAAAAATGGCATACCACTGGCTCAAGAAGTCGCACATCACCGGAACCTGTGACACGGAAGAATCTAGGATAGACATCATAAATTCTAAAACTGCTGGCCGTACCGTTCAGAACTTCCATAACTTCTGATGAGCTTGGAAGATTAATATCATCAACATCTAATTCGTATTTCACTACTTCTTTTCCTTTTGGCCTGTCTCTTGTCAATTGCCAAGAAAAGGTGATTTTCATGCTCCATCTAAGAGAATTGATAAACCTGGCCTGGACCACTGGAGGAACAAGCCACGAGGTACTTGCATCAGCTTGGCAGCAGATTACTTGAACATCTTTCACATTGTATGCACTCAAATAACCTAGAGGATCCAAGTTGTGATATGAATCAAGCTCATCCCATGATAGCTTCTCACACAAAGTGGTCTCAAACAAATTTAGTTTTCCACTTTCTGTCTCTATTTTGACTCGAGCACTTGCATCTTTAATAGGGTTTGCTATATTTGTGGGGTTGCCACTACTGTACATCTGTCCAACACATGAAGCATTCATAATCAGGTAGATCAACTGCTGAATTTACAAGAAATGGCATCAAAGAGGAATGACACAACTCCCTTCTCTCTCGAAACAGAGAGCCAAACCCCAGACAACACAAAGGAGTGGTTAGACGTTGTGACTTGCGAGACCATATATACACTTCAGAACTTAAACTCGGTCAAATAACTTATATCGGAAGAACTAAATTCTAACAGAATGGGGTAAGAATTTATCCTGATATTAAATTAAGAGTGAGGAGCCTCTTAACTCAGAGTACCACGGGCAGTCCACAGTCCTAAATGGTAATCTGCATGTTTCTCACATCATGAAGCAGATTCACTGTGCAGAAAAATAATAGCAACATATCATGTGTCATAGAACCAATGTTAATGTCAAAGGAGAAATGTACTAATAAGATGCCAATAATTTTACTAAGCTAAGCCATCAAAAGAAGAACAGATGAAAAGGATGCCTGGAGAAGAATGGTAAAGGCAGAAAGCACAATTATCCCCTATGCTTAATCCATTCATATATGGTGCTTTGCCTTACCAGCATAGGTGCCCAGATAACGCATAGTAAGACAAAAAATAGGCATATTCCACCCCAGAATTTTGTCATTTTAGTTTGTTTTTGTCCATGTTGGTGTCCGGCTCTGTTCAAATCCGCATCGCATTTGACAAGAAACAAGCTGGCATGAATGTCCTCCAACTGGGGATAAAACTAATATCAGATTCAGCTAAATAAATTCCTCAGCATATAACAACCAAAAACTAAAATTTGAAAAAAGTTTCTCAGGATGTATGTGTGCTCCTTGTGTGTGTACGTGTGCTTATGCTCTGTGTGCCTGCTTGCTTGCTGCAAGTTTATTCTGGAAAAATGTTCTCATGCTTTAGAAGTTTCATTGATGTTCCATCCACCCCGATCATGAAGCAACACTTATGCTAGGAACTTATCCTCACTTTACAAGAAAATGAAACAGCCCGTAGCAGTTGTCACCTTGTTAAACCATGCATATGAGAGAGAGAGAGAGAGAGAGAGAGAGAGAGAGAGAGAGAGAGAGAACATGATGAGCCAATTCTATGAACTATGTTGGTAAGTATCACTCATTAAATGCTGGTGAGCACACAAGAGGGAAAGAGAAGCAGAAGTTATCACTCATATATATATTGATGGCTTATAAAAGCACACAAAATGGAAACTGAGAGAGAGGGAGAGAATGCAGTGCTAGTACCTTTAACCAGTCATACATGGTCAAAGATGTAGATGTGCAGGACCAATCAAGCACACATCGCAGTTCATAAAGGAATGGAAGTGCTCGATACAGCCGGAAACCCCAAAAATTTAGTTTTGAAACACTACTGGTCAAAAATTGCCTATATAATGTGCTTTCATGAGGAATCCCAAAGCGGATTTGGACAGCCTGCAGAGCCAGAGAAACTGCCTTGGTGAGAAAGATGGCACGAAGCGCAAACCTCCCAGTATGCTTATTTGGCAGTGCTGTATACCAAGCATACTTTGTGATTGAGTAGGTGAAAAGGCCAATCGAGAAAAGATAGAAAATGACTTTTCCAGTGGCAAAGGAGCAAAGGTATATAACCCGATCGAGTACAATCAGGAAAAAGACTACCTGCAAAGGGGAAAGCACCAAATACATTTCAGAAGAATTGACACGGAATCATACACTACTATGTCAACATACTATAATTTTGCCTCAGTTCTGTGGTTACATATCCTCTTCTGGATTCATTGATTATAAGTTCTAGATTAGAGGACATATGTAACAAAGATTCAGTACAGAATTGTGAAAATTTTTGCCAAAAAGTACTACTCCCTTTTATGGAAATTGCAGCAATAAAAATGACACTAGACCTTGAACTTTTCTGCACGTCTAAATATAATCAGGCAAACTGGAACAAGTATATGACGTAATAATCGTGTGAAAGTATTAATTGTACCAGAGAGTTCAAGCAAGACTCTCAAGCACCTATTGTAAAGCAATGGATTTAGCATCCAATAAAAGAACAAAAAATTTACCATCAGGATAAAGACAAATTCTTTTGGAAACTGATCTTCAAGCTGATAAACTTCAAGGAACTCACTTTTGTTCTTTATGATTGATTGGTAAAAAATGGCAACGAGGAAAAAAACAGCCAAATCTGCACAAAAAATGTAGGCGTACAAGTCTATCTCTCGCTTGCCTCCACCTATCACAGAAATTATTGGGTAAGGAAATCCAACTTCTTCTAGAATACCGGCTCCTCTATTTATTAGAATCTCATGAGAAACATCAGCAGCTGGAGTTAGTGATTTATGCCAAGCAGCTGGAGTGGATTCTGTCGAAGGAGACGCGTACAGGACCTCAAACACAGCCAGAGCAATATTAGGATTTTCAGTGCTTCTTTCGATACTCTGGATACGGATCCTGCTTGCTGGGGATAAATTATCAGTTTTTTTGCATCTTCGATCATGGATAATTCTGAGTAACTCATTCATTCCTGACTCAATCCTCTCTGGTTGAATGCCATCTTCAGGCCACTGCTTAACTTCCAAGGAAACTTGGACGAAGTAAGGAGGAGTTTCTGCTCCTTCTGTCAGAGATTTCCA
The DNA here is from genome assembly GCA_014182365.1 of Eucalyptus tenuipes. Classification (NCBI taxonomy): domain Eukaryota; kingdom Viridiplantae; phylum Streptophyta; class Magnoliopsida; order Myrtales; family Myrtaceae; genus Eucalyptus; species Eucalyptus tenuipes. The sequence continues at coordinate 18,926,124 of CM024538.1, read as the reverse complement.
GTACCTATAAAGGCCTCTAACAAATTGATTAATTGAATTTCCTGCAAATAAAATCAGCCTGCATATTCTTTCCTTGCAGCTATAATTAGTTAAAGCTTCGCCCTGTCTCTTGTTCCTCTTCCTTTGAATACTGAACTTTGTGACTGTTTGCCAATCACCATCTCTTGCTGTAATGGAGGTCTGTAGGAGAGTGAAGATATAAACCAAAAAAAGAGGCAAGTTGCCGATCACAAAGAATGACACAATCTTGTGTGCAGGAAATCCAATTTTTTGAAGGAACTCGGTTTTGATGGACAAGTCACAGTGTTGGATGACGATTTGGTATACATACTGAAGTAGAATGCACACCTCACTGTATATAAGCATGATGACCCAGAACATGTAACTTGGACCAGTATTTACACAAAGAGCATATAGAAACAGAGCTGTCAAGTAGAGCATGGAGAGAAGACTAAAGTTCCATAGAAATATCAGGACAAAGCAGCAGTAGCAGACAACATCGTTATTTGACCGCATTTGAGCCCACATGTATCGGATGATCACTCCAAGTTGAAGGCATGAAGAACCAGAAGCTGTCAATTCATTCACAGATCTCATAACAAACGCTTGTTCCACTTGTTCACAGTCTATGTTTTGACTCTCGATCTCATAATAAACCTCATCCTCAGAAGACTGGCCATCCATTTCTTGTTTTTCGTTTTCTATGTTCAAAAGAGTGACAAGATTGGTAACTGCAAGATTCCCAAGAGATTGCACTTGAGAAACTCCATCACCAATCAGATTTACTGCAGAAATTAGCGGATTTTCCTTGTCTTGGAAGTTCGCTTTACTACTTCTCTCCAAATCCCATAACCCTGTGTCTAGATCTCTCTCCCCATGCTTTGATATTTCAGGGAGGGACTCCAACAAGAGTTTAGTTGGGTCCCTGGTTGGTGGAATTTTAGATTCTTTCATTTCAAAGGCGGATACTAAATTAAAGCTCGGATCAGAACCCTGCTGCATGAACTTGTCTTCCCCCTTCCCAGGATAGCTATTAGGTTTGTAAGTCTTAATTGAGTTCCTCCTCTGAAGGCCATGGATTTTTGGAGATTTATTGTCACTATTTGCATGGGGAATCATGCTTTGGAGCTGAATTTGTAAGTTGAGCATCTCAGATTTCATCTTCTCTACTTGCAAGTTTCTCAGGCGCTTCAGCTCTTCAGACCGACGTATATGCTGCAACTGTGCAGTTTTCCAAGCAGCCCTCTTCTCCTGTTCACGCACTATGGCACCAATCTGTTCTGCTTCAAGATACTTCGATACATAGTCAAACTCCTGGGAGGAGAACATGAACGACTGAAGTGATACTAGCATAAATATGATTATCTCAACAAGTGCAGATCTTGAGGTAATTCTGAAACCATAGTCATACTTATAAAAGCCAATGACTTGACCTATGGAATCAACTGTTGTGAATTTCGCCTCAATATAATTCCCAATTAGAGGAGATTGGTAGGCAAGAGAAAGGACAATTAGGGAGAAATTGTAAATTCTTAGGAATTTGAAGATCCTATTCTTCTTCTTCAAAATATCAAGCCTCAATCTGAAAAAGATAAGAGCAAAGCCAAGGTAACCTAGGTGAAGCACATCATATTCAAGGGTTCCCGTGATCAATATCAAAGCGAGAACAAGATCCAGTAAATGGCAATAACTGTAGTGCCTCAAATAGTCAAGTAGCGTCCACAACTCTTTTGTTTCAAAAGAGAGATCACTCAACAGAGATGTGTTCTTGCATCGAGAAATGAGTTGTCGATACATCTGGGATCGTGGGAGATCCGACAAGTGATTAGCACGAAGCTTGAAGCACGAAAACATGAAAACCATGTAATAGCTGATAAGCATTCGGGGATCATCAACTATTACTCCTGCAAAAAGTGCATGGCAGCTCGAAATAAACTTCAGAACTGATTCCCAGAAAAATGGAGATGATTCTCTAGAATAGTCTCTAATACAAATACAATCAAGTTCCAAAAAGAAATTTTTGCAACAGGAGACCTTCAAATATTTCTAACATACCATGGTTTCCAAAAATTGTAAACTAAAAATTATAGAAAATTACTTAAATTACTTGTTCATGGACGAAGGTTAAACAAGCATATTTGACCAAAAGAAAAGCTAAACAAGCTTAAGAAAATCCCCAAAATGAGAATCAAGTCATATTTCTATAAATCTCAATCTTTCACTTGAAAAGCTGGAAAGAGACTTGTAAAAATGCCAGAAAAGACTGATCCATGTGCTCCTCATAAGTGTCAGAAATTGGAGGAGAATTGGAACCAAAAAACAATCAAGAGCATTTAAAATTGATGAACGTACCAAGCCAACAGCTCTTGCAGAACTCAAAATGGTGATCAGAGAACCTCCAACAGTCATGACACCTCACTTGTGCTTTGCCTCCCTCATCTTGTTTCTTGGACATCAAGTTTGACCACAGGGCCAAGTATTCAAGAGTGACAATCGAAGCAAACAAAAACACAAACATAGGCCACAGCTTTTGTAGAACATTTCTATGTAGAAGAACACAAGCAGCGAGTGATGCAACATATAACAAAGAAATAGAATTTAACACTGCAAAGCTGGCAAGAAGTAACGCAACCATATTAATCTCCAGCCCGAAAAGGCTAAAAATGTTCTCTATATAAAGCTTCAAATAAACTTCCAGTAACTTCTTTTGCTTGTGAAGTCTCTCCATTCTGAAGAAGAGAATCCTCTTTCTGTTCCACTTATCGCTTCCCTTGCAGCTTTCCCAGAAATAGGTGTATAAGTACTCTTTACTCTTTCTACCTTGAGGACCTCTATTTCCAGAGGATATAGGAGACGCATTTCCAGATATACTGGAGCTAGAAGATGCCCAAGAGTGACTTGGCATGTGTCTCCCGTTATCTAGTAATGGGCTGAAGCTTGATGCGGTTTCTTTGGTAAGATTGCAGACTTCACTTAAAATTTCATCTGCCGTCCCAAACAAAGCGCATGCCTCATCCCATTTTCCTATGCTTCTTTCATGTGGCATTTTCTCCAGCCAGTGGAAGACGTTGTAGTGAAGCAAACATGTAAAAATAACTAAAACTTCCCCCCTCAACCCAGATTCCAGCCCCGAGAAACCAGGTTTATAAATCTGCAAACCCAGAAAAAGAGAGAAATAGGAATTCTTTTGACCTGGGAACATTTCTGCCTCATCACCCCATATTTGGAAAAGATATTTAGTCATTGCAATACATCCTGAGTAAACTAAAAATAGTTTTGATGGGATCCGAGAGGACTTTGGTAGGGTTGAACAGAACACTAGGAAAAGAAGATACAGAAAACCAAACGCACTGATTGGGGACAAGGACGTGTATAGCACTGCAAGATATAGTATCTTCTCAACATGCAAGATGAGAAGCCGTTTCAAGAAAGTAATAGTCCTTTTAATTGTTGCATTGCTGTCAGTCGACATGGTATGTTTGCTCCATCTCCTCTCATAGCTAAACAGTTGAATGGCAACAAGCACAGCTAGAGACTGCTGCACATTCTCCAATGGTGAAGCCTCTGGATTATAGCCAAAGACCGCATGAAGATCTATCAAGTTGGTAAAGCACAGCCGGATCTTGTCAAAGACGCTCAAACAATAAATGAACACAAAGATTGCAATTGCATATAGCTTTAGAGGAAGCCAGAGGTGTTTTGTTGTCTTTTCTAGAAGTTGCCTCCCAATGATCCAAAACAGAAGAAAGAATAAGTAACCAAATGAAGCATAGTTTGGAGTAACTAGGTATAGTGCAACAAGAATAGTCAAAAATGCAATGTAGCTTCCACATGACCGATATACTGAAAGAAACTTCTGACCAATAGCACCCAAATGTATCATTATCTTCCTCTCTGAAAAAAAAGAGGAAAACAAGGTAAGGTCCCGGAATTGTTGATTTTCATGAATTCTGTAGACTGTTGTCATGTTCAGATATGCTCAAAATATACAATCAAATCAATGACTGCTCATAGAGTAAGTTGACATGAAGACTGCAGGAAAAACTGTCAGGCAAATTCTTCTCGAAAGAATAAGCAAACTCTGTAAAGAAATTTCAGCTGAGATCTCTACAGAAGTCACAAAGTAACTCAACTTACCAGGGAAGAGACTACTTAGAGCAGTTAGGCCTCACCTAAATTAGCTTAAATCCGGTAATTCAATTAAATTTACTGGATAGTATGATCTAAACAACACACAACCTTGTGGCTAAACTTGATTGCAGCAGCCGTGATCTCTCCTTGACGGGCAGCTGTAAGAAAATGAGATATGTAGAAGCTTTCTTGTCTCCTCTAGGATGAACTCCAGAGTTGAGTACGTTTTTTGACAGTTTAACCCGGAGGTAATTATATAGATGGCAATGGCAACTATAACAAGTCAAGTAAATCACTTTTCTTGTGGGACATTGCTATTTCTATAATGTGAAACTAATGCACGTTACCTTCCATTCGTGCAAATTTGGATCTCTTCTACACGAGAGCATCCTACTAAGCCTCTTTTTTTTTTTTTTTTTCTTTTTCTTTTTATTATGACAAAGAAGTCCAGCTAGGTAAAACCTAGGCTCATGAAGCACTAACTGATCAGGTATGACACAAACCAAATCCAGGATCGGTGCCCAAAATTGAAGTTGTTTGCACTTGATGGTGTGGGGAATCAAACTTACCCCATGTGCCAAACTACATAGACAAGTCAACCCTTTACCATTAAACCAACCCATGGGTTTGATATTAAGCCTCTTTTCAATCAAACATATTAATTGACAGAAGAAGAAATAAAAGGAATTACTCAACTAGCGAAGATCTTTCACTTCTAATAATTCTTAGTTTCCACTAATGCTGCATGTATTGATCATTCAACATTGAAGGTCCATTCCAACAACTAGAACGGTTGCAATGGCCATTGAGAGAAAGTTCAGTTTCAAAGAAGCTGTACCATTAGAAGAAAATTCATGTTGCCTCTCACAGGATCGTGAAGTATACACAGAAAACAGAACTGATTTGATCAAGCCAGCTCTCAATATACTAAACCCAATGGGTGGGAAGGGTGTTTGCTGCACCACATTTGAAAATCTGAATAGAATTTCAATCCCATGATTGTGAAGGGCACAAAAGCATCCAAGCATCGCTATCTTCAACAAATGGCCATTCTGATCACATTTGTAAAGACCTGAAAAGGAAACTCATAAATTGCAGATGGAAAAGGATCACTACATAAACATGATATATCGAACTTCACATGCACACGTGCAATAAAGAATATATGTTTACAATCTCATCTGCCAGGAAAGTTGCACTGTCTTGGTACTTGAAAAAATGGGCACCTCAAATGTGATCGCCTCACCTAGTTGTTTCAGAATTTCTCCAGCAAATGACCCTTTCTGATCCAAGACTTTCGAGATGAGATTAAGGTGAAGAATATATAGCAGAGCGAAATGCACCTCGCAAAGAAGTATCAGGTACTGGCATTTCTTTTTGCTGATGCTGTGGCTTAAAAGATACACCAGGAAAAATATCACTGGCATATAAAGCAAAATAGGCAGCAGTAAGCTCAAGGCAGGATAGTCCTGAAAAAATTGCAGATAAATGGACACGGAAGACTGCTTAAATGGGCTAAGATATCAGAAGCATGTGATGATATCATACAATCCTATGCAAAATGTGCTTCAGAGGCCACCAAAAAATAGCAAAAGTAGGTGAAATGAACCCAGAGGTCCATAAACTTACTGTATACAGCATGGAATAGGCCAGGTTTGACTGCAATGAGAAATATTAAACACAATGTGATTGTGCGGGAACATTTACGCAACCCCCATGCTATTGTAGCCACAATAAAAACTTTCATCTCCTCTTCACCTGAAACGAAGGCCGAAATTAGTGTTATTGGGCCACTGTATAGTATTACATGAAAGCAATAGCCAGTAAGGCCCTGTTTGGTAACATTTTTATTCCTCTCAATTTCTGTTTTTTTTGTTCCCCGGAACAAAAAAAGAACAGAAATCCATTTGGTAACGTCAATTGATTTTTCTAATCCCCGGAATAGAAAAGTCGCTGGAGAATAAGTTTGGAATAGAAATAAAAAGTAAAAAAAGTAACTTAGAAATAAGTTATTTTTTCTTTTCTTTTCTTTTTTTCTTTTGTTCTTCCTTGCTGTCCCTTCCCTTTGCCGTTGCCCCTGCTGTCCGGCCACCGCCACCGTCGCCCGTTGCTCGTCGCCCATCAGCCAATCACCTCCCGCCACCCGCCCACCAATCAACCGCTGGCTGGCCGCAGTCGCCGCCCGCCATGGCCCACCGCCGATGACCACCGAGGCCACCACTCACCGGCTAGCCGACAGCCGGCCGCCATCACCATTGCCGGCCGCCGCCGTCGCCGACTGCCGCACGCACCGCCGATGATGGTTGCCGCCGCCGCCCACCGGCTGGCCGACCGACTGACCAACCGGTGTTGACGACCATCACCGCTGCCCGCCGATGACTGCCGCCATCCGCCGCTGTCGCCAACCATTGCCCCCAGCCACCGATGATCGCTGGCCGGCCCCAATCGGCAGTCGGCAGCGGTGGGTGGTGGTGGCGAGCGGTGGTCCTTCGTCAGCGGTCATCAGTGGCTGGCAACAACGGTCGGCGACGGCAGTGGTTGACGGCAAGCGTCAACAGTCGGCGGTGGTGGCAACACAAAAAAATTAAAAGAAATTATACATTGTGAATCATACCAAACACATTTCTATTCTTTTTCCATTCTAAGAATATAAATTTTATATAATTACCAAACGCATTCTTTTATTGAGAAATTGTTCTCAATAATAGAAATAGAAAAAAAAACTATTTCTGAAAAGAAATTGTTCCCCAAAACAAAAGCGTTACCAAACAGACTCTAACATTCTGGACATGAAAAAAGAAAAGTGGTGTCTGTCAAAAATGCGACGGTATGGATCAGAGTGGCAGAAGAATTCCTAAGAGCTCAGATGATAACAGTTTAATTTTAACGTTAGAAGTTAAGAACATCAGATAAGTCTCACCTTTCTTGCATGACAATGAAGGACCAGGACAAATTTTACCCTGCCGTACATCACACCAAGGTATGACTAGGACTGAATTACCCTCATCATATTCAGTTGAGGGAGATGAATTCCGGCATTACCTAATGTTAGACGTCTATTGGGGTGAAAAGCTGGTTTCTGACTGACTAATTTCCTGAATTTCATAATTCCTTTCTTTTTTTTTAATCCAAATATCCTAGAATAAATTCTCTTGGAACTTCCTAAGCATCCTCAAAGAAAATAGGAGATCGCAAGTCAAAGACTTGGATACATGATGAAATTAAGACACGTAGGGTATTACTCATTGTCTATGTGCAACCAAACGAATGAAGACTAATTTTCTTTTTTCCATGAATTTATCTGTGTTTCTTTCCTCTAGTGAGAGGATGGCCAAATGGAAAAAGTAAGACCGTGCTCTTCTTGCTTGGCTAAGATGTGTCAAAACTGTTCTTTGATAGGATAAATCCTACCTTTCATCCCCGTACTTTTATGCATTTTCTAATCAAATACCTATACTTTTAATTTATCGAATCAAGTCCTTCTATGTTCACAAGTTCTCTAATCAAGTCTCTCAGACATCAAACCGTGCCCAATTCAGCTGACATGGTCTTCAAAGTATGGCATGGATAAACTTTTTTCCAACATAAATATTCGTGGTTATCCACATTGGCTAAATCTTATTTGCATCATACTCCAACGTTATTCACATTGGCTAAATATTTCCACAGCAGTGTCCTTGTAGGTTTCTACATGACTAAAGTTTATCTGCATCATACTGTGGCGTTGTCGGATGGTTGCGTCAGCTGAATTTGGCGGAATTTGATGTTGAATGGGTTTCATTAGTGTTGAAGAGATACTTAGTGGTGCTATAGTAGTTAGTAGGTGAGTCTTAATTAAAGTAATTAGGGTTTTTGGATGTCTCCTATGCTTTATAATTGCAGTCATCTTATGTACTCTTTCATTAAGCTATTGAGTAAAGATGAAGCCTCTTAATCTCTTCTCTCTCCCTCCCTCTTGAAGATCCTAGAATATTTACATGGTATCAAAGTAACCAGGAGAGATGGACCCAAATCTAAAGCCCCAACTTTTGTTCCTTCCTGAAATTAGTAACAAAAAAGTCTATCCTTCCTCAATGTCACGCTCCTAGGCCCACCTTCCTCGTTCAATGCCATCAACACTGTGCCTCCAATCTTGTGCTCTCAGAGGTGGATTCACTATCCACTACAACATCCCTCGTCATCCTAGACTTTCGATCAAGTCACAATCAAACTCGCCACGCTCTTTCAGATATCATCTTTTCTGTCTGAGATGCAAATTATTGAAGAGAACTGTACCTGTTAGTTGCAAGCTGGTCTTACCAGCTTGAGGGGTACTGTTGCAATATATTTAGTGGTGTTAGTAATTAGTATTGGGTGAGTCTTAATTAAGGTAATATGAATTTTTTAGTGTCTCATGCCCTTTGGATCCTCTCTCTGAAAGATCTAAAAGAAGTCACAAGCATGCAAGTCCAAGTACAATAAAAAAATCCTAGCAAACATCTCAACCTAGAGTTCCAGGAACTAGCTTAATTACCAACTGAACACCATTATTTTACCTTCTACAGAATGGTTGTCATTGCCAAGCTGTCTGTCGTGATTAGACAAAAAGAGGAAGACAGAGCTGTTCACAAGATTACCCAGAGCAACTAGGAATCCAAGGCAAAACTGTGCCAGCAGATAAAATCCAGGAATGGAATAATGCCATAAGCCAAAAGTTTCCCAAATCTCCATATCCTGCAATAATGGTTCGCAAGAAAAATAAATTGTGATGCTAAGCAAGCCACCGGAGCAAAAGATAGCTGAAAATACCTTCCGCAGTTTCATATTGAGGACAGCAAATGCCAAATTGAAGACATAAGTGCTAGCAGTCCAGAGGAGAATAAATACGAGAAGCAAGCCATTTAACCGATGGAAGAGAAACACAGAAGGGAAGGCATACAAGACATAGCCAACATAAGCAAGTAGTCCGAAAGAACATAAACTTGCAAAGTAGAAGCTCCAAAATGTCAGAGATATCAATAAAACCTGCATATTCCAAAGCAAGCTTTAGTGGATGATTCAGGTAATTTTCATTGCCCGTGCTATAAGAATTCATAATAATCGAAACGGTTCAAAGACATGCAGCTTATCTTCACTATACAGATGAGGTCAACATAATAATCGACTGAAATGAATATCTTTTTTACCTGATATTTTTGAATCAGATATTGTAACTATAAGAGGATTTTAAAAAATTAATTGTTTAGAACTAGCATGACATAGATGTTTCGCTTTTTCACATTTTTCCTCCAAATCAATAAAACCAACACTTTCTTCCCCTGATAACCATCTTTTCCATATGGCCTACACATGTGAAGCTACTTAAGGAAGTAACTCCAGCCCCCTGGCTCTAACAATTGGCTAGTCTTCTGGAGTGAGTACGTTGGGCTCTCCATGATCTTTGCTTCTTATGCAAGCAATCAATCTAATGTTCCTCGCACAGAAGTAGTTTAACTTTTCCTTCTTCTTTTTTGGCTATGAGGCACTCTCGATTTTTGGTATGCAATCTAACTTTTTTTGGCACAGCAAAGTTCCATTTGCACTTTTGCAAAAAAATGGAAAAATTATGGATGGCCCACAGAGGTCAAAGCAATTCAGACTCTTAGAGATGAGTCCTTTAGGTGATAATGAGATTCCAGAGAAACAGATGTGGAACTCATACCGGAAATCCATAAGTGAAAAAGTTGATGCTAAATGCCTGGAAAACGCTCCTCCCTGATAGGTTACTGTACCTTAACTTAGACCTGCAAATTCGAAAAATTATAGTGAAAAATCTACATTATACGTTATAACTCACTGTGAAACATTAGATGGTAGGTTATAAGCGTGTCTACTGCAGATAGTCTCACAGTTCACTCAGTGAGATGACATGTTAGTAAGAAAAAGATTTACAAGATGCAAAAAAGTTATATAACATCACTGCCAGTTCCAACTCTCTCACAACACAGGAACTGTAGGGTGGAGATGCAGACTTATTGCAGCAGTGGAGATGAATTGGGAAAAAAAAGAAAAGAAAAAAAGCATCGACCTGCCATACCCAAGGTGCCTAATCAAGTAAAATGCCACCAAAAATCAATAGAAGCACAAGCCGAACCACTCTATGCAAGTAAATAAATCAGCGTGTCACTAATAACACCAAGTCGTTCCCCTTTCTGCTGGATGTGTTGTACTTTTCCAAACAGTCCTAGACATCTTTGCTTTCAAAAGGTTGGCAAAACTTCTACTTTTGCCACCTCTCACAATGAAAAACACTTCCTGTGGTTACCAATAGACTTCCCATTATTCCTTATACCTCTCAGGGAGTAGAGATTGATCATGCTCCCAAAGAGCAACTTACACTTCCAAAACTAATGGAAAAATTTTTGAGAAGCTGAACCTCTAATACAGACAAATGATCATAATTTACAAGAGGAACAAATGTAGAGGAGGACAGAACTTTCAGAGCTCTTTTTGGTTCAAACGTCTACTTGACTAGTTCAGTTGTCTGTCATCAAATAATTGTAAATATAGCCACCAAGGGACATGCATAAATATTGATGTGTCCATTGAGCTTGTTATATATCATGTTTCAGTTTCCTAAAGAAAAATTGAAGTCGTACAATTTTCTTTTTCCACAAAATGACCTATCTATTAAAATACAAGAGAGTCCTTGGTTCTGAAAAACACCTTGAACTTTCAAGTACTATGAACTTTACCTTGATCCGCTGATTAAAAAGGAATGCTTTGAGAGAAGAAGCGGCTCCGTTAAATCGCTTTCCCAAGTGGACATTATGACATCCATGTCTTCAAGATAGTCACGAATTAATGATAGCTGAGAAGTGCAGTAATAAAGGTGACGATTAAGAACTTCATCAGGTTGGAAAGCAGATAATACTACTCAAGAAGAAACATATATGGACTAGTTCATGCATGACTTAGTAACATGTATGCTTATGCTATGATATCCTACATATTAATCTATAGAGAGAATGAAAGAAAACTTCAACTTGATCGTCCATAAGGTGTTGGCAGTACAAGCTAACTTCTGTCTAAGCAGTGAGTTCTGCAACAGATGATTCTCTTTACTTATGATGAACTTTTAATAAGATGAGTAGAGCTCCGTGATATGCATGTCTTATTGGCAAGAAACCAGTTTCTCACGCCCCAGACCCTAGATGTTTTTGTCTCAAACGTCTCACATATAATTAGAGAGCCATTGACAGTTCCTCTTGCATACTAACCCAGAAGAACTAGAGGTCGTTGCATGAAAAGTGAAGTACTAGGCTGGGGGAATATTTGGCTGATCAGTAAAGTAGGTATTCTACGAGTAAACCATATTCCAGTACAGGGAAGAGCCACAACTTCAAAATTAATAAGCCTTTGCAGGCCAGTCGTGAATATATTCAAATTATGCGTTCTCCATAGCTCCAATCATGAAGCTTATAATGATTTTGAAGATTTGTCTGAGATGTCCCCTGATTGAGGCCTCTCCTGTTATTTTCCTAATTTTTTGTTTTCGAATTTGTCACACGAGACATAAGTGATAAATCTATGTACGACACTATAGGCAAGAAGCTAGAGTCAAGAATGACAACTTTGTCAAGGAAGTCTCATCCTGAACAGGATCTGCTCACCAATATGTAGAAGGATAGGAGAGAGACCCCACAACACAGTTGTGACCAGTCTGACTTAGCAGTTATTTTGTACAAGCCAACAAAGTCAGCGATCCTCACAAAAAGTTCAGAAAACTCGATCGGAAGTTGGTAGCTATACAACAGGAGAATGTTGAAACCTGCATAAAGCAAAAGAAACCTCCACCACCTTGAAATGGAATGTTGAGTGTAATCAGTAGATTTAAAAGTATAAAGTATGGAGAGTAGTCGCTGAAGCTAGAACTGCTGATCTGGGAAGGTAATATGTGGACTACTTACCGAAAGAGCCCAAGAAAGTTGCTTGTTAAAGACCAGTCCACGAGGCCAATGCAGCTACAAATAAAAAATGGGAAAGAAGTCCACGATGGGCTACTTATCCCCACGGCTAACTGTACAGCAGGCAACAACAGGCAGCATGACGTTCTGAGATGAGACCCTTTGAAAGAAATTATACCATAATCAGACAACCATCTACTCGATTATTTTTAATCAGTACGACTCAGTTGATTTAATATTCTATATGTTACATATAGATTTATGTGACGTTTTCTTTTATAGAACTGTCTTGATCAATACCATGATTTATCCTCAGTGAAGAAGAAACTAAATTGCAATTGCATGGTAACCAAACAATACAAAGTTCCAGATATCGAACTGAAACTTTATCGTGCATACTAAACTTAAACTAACCTATGTAGCCATGAGAAGAACAAAAACTTTCCAAACAAGAATCTCCTCGCAAATCTTGTCCAAGCCTACCCCCTGATATTCTCCTTAGAGCAACAAAAGCTATGGATATTTGAATGACCAAAAAGTACAATTCAGAAGGCGGTGTCCATGAGTAAATTCTGCAAAACTCAAACCAAATTTTGTTATGACTGTGTATCACTGAAGCATTACTGATGATCTTTGCAATAATTTCAAGAAATTAATACTTATAAAGGTTACCTTTCAAATCCGGCTAGCTTTGCCCACTTAATATTGATTGCAAACCATTGATCTCCCTCAATAGACCATATGAAGTGGAATATGGCATGTAAAAAGACAGCCAGAAAGGAGAACATGCAAATAAAATATGATACCAAATGGTGCCTCTTGGATAGATAACCTGATAGCAGCACAGACCGACGTCATACTTAACATCATCTGAATAATTTCCTTTATGGCAAAGGAAAGAGAATTGGACCAACAATCCATTATCGTCAAAAGTTACGACAAGATAATTCTCCTGACAATCTTAAAAACCAACTGTGAAAAGAAAACACTTCCCCAGAAAAATACAAGTCCAAGGAAAATGGAGAGTATCACTTGCTACTTAATAAGAAGAAGAGCATGCAATGCGAAACTGCAACAGAGGATAACAGGAATACAAGAACGGGAAACTGGTGTAGCCAAAGAAATGGCCGCTCTAACTGTGAGGGTCTGTTCGAATGAATAACTTGAACTGGCACAAAGCAAGTTGGAGACCCGCAAGAGGCGAGGCATGAGGACATTAGAGGGTTAGAAAAATGGCAGCACATATAAGGTTCTAGAACTTCCGGTTAGTAAGCACAACCGCCTTTGTGCATGCTGATATATATCTTGAGCATTTATTTTCATATCCTTCATTGAATGTTAGAAGTGCTTCTCGTGGTTCTTTTCCATGAAAGCAATATCTAAATTTTTCAATGGCTCAAGTAGAGGGGGGTGCAGATGGCACCAGTAAAAGAGACGTAGAAGCTGCATAGGCATACAACCCGTACAAAAAAAGTACCATAGAGTGAAAGTGAAGTTCACTACACATTCAGTCAGGCAAGTGGCATCCCCGCTTCCAACAGAAGATAAGGATGATTAGAAAGTAAACTTAAAAACAACATTTCCTTTTGTGCTGTTTCGAGGATAGAAAGCACTCTACAATGGACAAAAGACAATAAAGTCAATATAAAACCTCTCCTAAGATAGTATTGATTAGGAGATGAATACATTGTGAAGAGAAACGGCAGCACAGCTTTTTACCTGCTTTTGAGCCATCGAACTGCATGATAAGAAAAGCCGACAAATCGACCAGAGATATCAGATTCCAACTGAGTAAAGCAGCTGGAGAGATCACGAAATGAAAATGAAGTTCCATTAAAATAGCCAAGTAAAAGCATTACAAGAAAGCCCATGAGGAATCAAGCCATCTGACAAAGTAAAATGTTAGTGACTCAATTGACTGACGGACGAAACGTTCAGGACTTTCGTTTTTCTTATCCCTCCAATACCATGTCTTGACAGCCTAAAACAAGCGAGCCACCGAACAGATAGACCATCCGTCATCCTCAAACACTATACCTATGCATATGCACACAATGATTAATAACTCATCCCTCGTATCACCTACGACAATCTCAGTGAATCCCAGTTAGTGAACAAAACCACGTCGCGGTAACCCCGACCCTGTCATCCCAGAGCCACTATGCCCCAGCACCATCAAAATTCTCCGGTAAACTTCGACAACTAAGACAGGTACCTGTTAAAAGAAGCATTTGCAACACGAATCCGTTCATGATTTCCCCCATTGCCAGAACCCCTGTCGGCCTGCTGCCCCTCCGGCCGAAGAAGCCACCAAACGTGATGGACGAATCAATACCACCCAGAGACCATCACACCACGCCGATCAGACGTCGCAATCGGTGTCGAACCTAAAGGGTGGGCAGGATCTCTCTGCACAGAACCAGAGGTCCCACGACAGGCAAGATTTCACGACTAACGAACGTACCGCATCAATCAGCTCTCGAACATTATCGCGCAAACAATCAGAAGCTTTGCGGGAGTAGGAACGGAACGGGGATCGACGACAGGGGAATGAAAAATCGCAGGTTTTCCGAGGGGTGGCGGGACTCTCAGAGGTACGTTGGGTCGTTGAATGGCGGGGAGGCAACGACGGCGGAGATCTTCGCAGATTCTGATGAAGGGATCGCGCCGGAAGGATCGATGCTGTCGTCGTCCGACGGAGCGAGCAGATGCTGCTGTGCTCGGGGCTCTCCCCTGCTTCTTCCCCCACGTTCTGTCGCGGCAGAAGAACCGAAATGTAATGTCGTTATGTTCGTTAACGCGATGCGTTGATGTGGGCCCCGCCAAATACCTCTCCTTGCAGCTTAGGCCTTTTTTTTTTTTTGGTAACCGAGGATCCGCAGGTCCGCCCTTGTCGGCTTTCGCCGATTTGGGGTCCACGAGCCTCCGAGAGACCTTTCAAGCGACTATACTTCAAAGAGACGGGCCCAAAGAACCCACGCGGGGCCAGGCCCCTTGAATCGCTAACAGCGTAGGGTTTCGAACCCTCGACCTCCATTGAAGGAATGAGAACTCTCAATCAATTGCGCTGCTCACGGGAGGGTGTAGGCCATGTTTGTTTGTCTTTTATTGCATGAGCTCATACGTTTCTACTATTGCAAATTTTTCTAGGGATTAATTTTAAGAATCCTATCTAGAGCAGGGGTAATAATTTCCGACACGACATTATAACACGGCTCGAATACAACATGAAGTTAGCAGGTTTGGGTAGAGACCGATCGTGTTCGGGTCAATTCCGTGTCGACCTATGGAGCACGATTAATAATCATGTCGTGTTTGTTGTGGAACTCACTTGATGCTTGGACAATTCATCTGTACTCCTTTACCATATGGCGTCGGTCAAACAAAGTGATGGTTATTACATCATCAAAAATCAAACGATGTAACATTTATTATAACTCCATCCATCCTCCGTCCAATCATTTAGAGCTCGTTTTATATGGCGACAAAACCAAACGAAATCAATTTCTCAGTCATTTAGAGATGTAACGACTAAAATTTGATCCAATAAGTAATCCCATTTAATTGCTGTGCTGTTGAAAATTAAAATATATTTTTTAAGTTTGATGCACTTTTGTTCTGAATTTTCTTATTTATCCTTTTCTTTTTGGGTTTCGAACAATGAAAAGTTATTGCGATAGATTTTCAAAAACTAAATTGAATAATATGTATGATGATAAAATTTGAAATTCATAAAGTATGCATGACATCATAAGACAATCATCTTGAGAATTTCAAATTACTTTTTTTTTTCTCTTTGCGTTATAATTACATTGTAATATTCTCAGAATTCAATGGCCCGGATTTTACAAATGTTTGAGCTAAATTTTATGGTCGATACCCTAATATATCTTTCTAACATAGAGAGAGGTTATATTCTTGATGTGTCAAACACATCACCATCGCATCTTCGATTAATTGCTTCATAAGAGATAACGATGATCAACATAATTTTTTTTAGATTTTTTTGTTTCTCTAAAACGTTCTTTAAAAGAAATTGTTTTGAAGAGATGAGGACGAATCACAGAGATTAGTATTTGATTATATATTTTCCTAGCAGTGGTTGAATGGGGACGTAGCTCATATGGTAGAGCGCTCGCTTCGCATGCGAGAGGTACGGGGTTCGATTCCCCGCGTCTCCACTTCTTTTATTTCCTCCCTCTTTTGTTTTTTTCTGGTTAAATTATTAACTTTTTCTTATGAGAATACAAATCGCATTGCAAACTAGAGACTTGTAAATCGAAGTTGAACTTAACTTATAAATTTCCCAAACGTTAGTTTGTATTTGAATTTAATCACACTTTAAAATGAGTGTCCTGATTTCCATCAAATCAAATTCCCAAGTTATTTTATGTTGAAACTTATTACATATGATCTAACTTGATTTTTTTTTTTGGTATTAACTTTTTCTCATTAGAATGCAAATCTCATTGCAATTCAGAAACTTGTAAATTGAAGGTGAACTTAACTTATAAGTTTCTTATTTGGTCAAATACCTAGCGACAAACTCCCATGTTCTTTTCATTACAATATTTCTGAACAAGTTTCTGGATAACAAGCCTAAAGGTTTTCTTATTGATGATATCGATATTGAGTGACGATATTGAGGATAGTGACGATATTGATCGTGACCTTGAAGAGCTAGAGCTTCTAACTAGGATGAATGCGCTAACTATGGATATGATGCCGGAGACATTAGTTTGTATTTGAATTTAATCACACTTTAAAATGACTGTCTCGGTTTCCATCAAATGAAATTCACAGGATATTTTATGTGGAAAGTAATTATATATGATCCCACTCAATGGATGTACACGAATATCATGTTCCAAAAATTAAAAACGTATCATAAAAAAAAAAAGAGAGAAATAATTATAAATTCCTAAAAGACCAACCATGGACATGGATTTCTCGACTTGTCATGATCAACTTATCTGAAGGAAATTGATCTCACTAGTCACTAGAAAGAGTTTGGCTCATTTGATCTTTGGTTTATACAATGTAGTTTGACCATTAAAGTATAGTTATTGAGTTGACGCATATTCATCATCATAAATTCAATCAACAAGTGAATGTTATATTATAACAATCAAAAGAGTATAGAAGATTAATGTATCCCAAATTCTCCTTCATATCAGATAACGATTAGAAACAGCCCAACTTAATGCATTTATGTGACAAGAATTATCGCAAATTCTTCATACCAAAAGAATCTTTTGAATGACCCAATTGGATGGATGCATGTGGATCTCCTTACCCTAGAAGAAAAAAATATTTTATAAGTAGATGAAAAAAGATTTAAATTTTAGAACGACAGACAACTAGACATGGGTTTCTCAAATTTGTAGTAATCAACTTGCCTCTCACGCAAGTAATCCTTTACTTTTCTTCTCCTTTTTTTTTTTGGCCTTTTTAAGTAATCCTTTGCTTAAAAAGAAAAAAACAAGATGAAATTAAGAGAGAAGTCAATAGAAAATTTGGAAAAAAAAAATTAATACCACAAAAGATCTAAACTAGTATACTTGTGACAGATCTATCTAAAACTTATTTTTGGGTCATTAAAACCCCAAACCAGTACAAATTTATCACAAACTAATTTTTAAATCTCTAAAAATCCAAAATCGACACACTCATAATATATTTACCCTACATTAGTTTTGTCAAATTTATACATAAAATTGCAAAGTTGGATGACATATGATAATAACTTAATTGACACAAGTATATCAGTTTAAAATTTTAAATGACCCAAAGGTTAGTATGAAATATATTTATCACAGGTATACCAATTTAGGGTTTCTCGTCATATTAATCCTAGAAAAAAAAAAATTCAACTATTATATCTTTATTTACATGGTGCCCCATCACCGTTAAAAGAATAGTTTTGAGTGATTAATTCCAGTTTGTAATTATCAATCCAATCGGCAAGTCAAGATAATTTAATCACAATAATTATCTAAAACTTCGAATTGCCGTTGGTTAGCTATGTCTATCAAGACAGGACATCCTCTATATTGACGATGATCTCCAACGAAAGAACGTACACGAGACGTTGGACTGATATAATCGCATAGGTAAAGAGATGAAGCTTAGCATATTTAATTTAAATTATTTATGCATTCAAAAAATAAGGAGAGAAAGGATATACTGGAATCTGCTTCTAAGATGGTCAGGCCTAAAAGACGATCGAAATCGGTTCATCGATATTTATCCTGCTTTTATTCCAATTAAGTTCTGTGTTTTTTCTGTCTAGGATTCCATATTTTGATTGAATTCCTAACCTTTAAATTCAAAATTCTTCTGGGTCCTCTTGGCTTTCTCTCTTCTTTGCCTTTTCTTGCTCTTTTTGGCTTTAGGTTTGTGTGCATGGCAAGGTGTTCACATTACTTCTTCTCTAAGAAAGAGCGACAGGAATCCTAGATTAAGGAGGCTAATCTCAGTTTGAGATTGCAAAAGTTTCTTTTTTCTTTTGTGTTTCTTTGTTGATTTTCTTGGGGAGTTATGGTTTGGAGAAGAGTTCGTGCATACTGCAGTCAAAAGCTGCTCAAAGGAGCTGTGGTTTTGTTGGGTGTTTCTTTTATTGTGTTTTTCCTGGCATCGTCAGTATCATACAACTACAAGCGCTCAAATTACAGTCTGCGCGCGCAAGCTTACTGTGGTTCTTGCTCTTGCATTTGCCCTGTGAAGAGACCAATATTTCCCTCGGCTTCAGGTAAGTATGACGGTAGAGATTGAGTTAGTGAGTCTGAGAGACTTCTCGGTTCATGATTGGAAGAACATGTTATCATGATGGTCCGAGTCGTTTCGTATTTTTCTTTTTCTATGCTTTTTTTTTTTTTGTTCAGTAGAAGTATTGGAACTTTAGTGTTGAGTAAATCCAGACTAACTGGCTCAATTTTCGTTTGTTAAGAACAATTAATGATGAACAAGTCCCGGGTAATCTTGTGTCCGAAGTGGTCAATTCGTCAATCTCTGTCTCTTTTCCACACAGATTGCGGTGAAAACGATATGAAGCAGAGCAGATCGGATATGTTGAAGGAGCAACTGAGCTTACAAGAAACCGTAGGGAAGGAAACTTTGGCACGGGCCAAGGCATTAACAGAGAATGCTAAGAAGACCTCGCTGAGATTCAGGGTCGAGGCCGAGAAGTGCAATGCTGGGGTGACGGCTTGTGAACTAAGCAGAGAAAGGGCTGAAGCACAGCTGGTCGAGGAGCGTAAGCTCGCGACGTTGTGGGAGAAACGAGCCCGTGAAAGAGGGTGGAAGGACGGCAATAAAGTATACCTGTACAGATAAAGCAAATGTAACCACAGCAACTAGGTTCTTGATTATGGGGCAATTTTATGGAAGGATTCGTAAAGCTTTATGTAAAGTGTCACACCTTTGAATAGTTTTGCTGAGTGAATGAGTTGTAAAGAGGGTGCACTCTTCATAAGAGATTAGATTAATGTGTAGGTCTACTCTTTTGTGCAGTCCTCACAACTACAAGTTATCTACTAGCTGCTCTCTTTTGAGGGCTGCGTATATGTTGAACTTGAATTGCTGATTCAAGACATACAGGATGTTCTGAGTTTTTGGTGCAATTTCTTCAGTGGCAATACTCTGCTTTTAAGGAACAACTGCAGCATGCAATTTCTTCGCCAGGATTGTCTTCGATTTTGCTACATCATGATGTCTTCGACATACTGTAAAGCTCTAAGTAGTTACCCATCTGACCGAGGCCAGGACAAGAACCTAAAGCCACTTGGTTCAGCTTATTACGTTCAATCGACCATAAAAATATATAAATAGAGATTTTGGGGTGTCAAGTACCAAATTAAAATCAAGGCTCAAATGATAGACAGTAAAAGGTCTTGGAAGAAGGCCCTCCGAACGAAACTAAGAAAACCATGTGAAAGACCATGCGTTGGGGATGCAAAGAACAATTTCTCTTTTATTTCCCAGGTACAGAAGATTAACTTCGGACAACATTGCTGCAAAACCGCAGTTATCATTGTTGATGTCATGAAAACGAGAAATTCACACAGAAGTATAAAATGACAACCCTATAAAAGGAAAATGCAAAGTCTAGATCTAGCCATCAAATATCAAAAATGGATCTCGCCATCAAATATTATAAATTTTCTCTGGGAGAAATATCCTAGCCTGAGAAGCTTCCAATAATTGGTGACCACTTATTTTCAAATATCCCCTTGACCAGTTTCTAAATGATAATAGCATATTATAATACAATCTTCCCGCAAAGACGCCAGTAAGATCCCGTGTGGAAGAGAGATTTCTCAAATACCCAGATATCTCGCACAAGGACCTAGAAAAATGCAACAAGCACCATGAATTTCGTGACTCAAAATGGTCATGAAGCAAGTATAATGTCAAATTGAATAGTCATGAATGAATGGATGTCTGAAAATATTTTATAAACAATCTAAAATTACTAAATTAACAGAAAAGTTGAACAAACCGTGATGCATTTTTTTTCTTTGTTCTTCATGAACAAAGCAATTGTGCCTAATTCGTTGCTCTTAAAAGGTTTCAGAAAAGTGATCACTCAAGAAGAGCAGCCTCTCTAGAGAAATAAGATGTAGCGCCTACCTCCTTATTTTTATCGCCTGCCACCACATTGCCGTTCAAATCATATGCTTCAAACTTCTGCAAAATAAAAATAAAAAAAAAAAAAAAATGTGCCTGAATTGTAAGAATGAACTAAAACTTCTCACTTAATCAATTTAATATAAGTGTAACAAAGGATGAATAAGCAACTAAGCATCGACCCACATCTTCTTCCTTCACGTACAATGCACTAGTAAATTTTGTAGTAATAGAAAATCTGTCAAGAGAAGGTCAGCGAGAGAAGAATCAGTTCTCTTAGCTTTTGTAACTTGGTTTAGACCTGTCAAAATGAATCATACGCCCACATTTATTGGCTAGGTTGTTATATGAGTTAGTTATATTCCGTAAATGGGTCATAAATGGATTTAGAATGATAAAACCCCAAATAATATGGGTGTTAAATGAATCCACAACTTACTTAGATCCAACCAACCTCTATGACTCTTTTCACTCTCTCTCGCGCTCGCTCACACTGTGTTCTTACCTTAGTTTGGGTATATGTTTTCATAGATTGGGTTAAATATGGAAGTGTATTAGCAATATAGATCGAGTCGAGTATGGGTTGGGTCGAGAACTGGTTACTAGATTTGTATTACATAAAAAGGGTCAAAATGGGTCAAATGAGTCAATTTGGGTGGGACCATTTTCACTCGACCCCCACCTACCTATTTGACAGATCTAACTAAGTTCCAAATTCCTCTCTGCTCTTCATTTCTCACTTTATCCTACATCAATACTCGCATTTTACCAATTAAATAGTCAAATGAGTTACAATCTTCCTCTTTGTAATTCACACTTAAAGCTCTTAGTTGAATGAGAAATGACTGGGATCATCATTACCATGTGAATACTAAGACACCAATGAACCCACATAAGGTACCAAAACCTTCTCAAAATTTTGCAATGGAGGACCCCAACATAAACCAGGTGGCTATGATATAAAAGTACAAACAGATGGACTGATGAAATTGCCAAACAAACAAGTAAAATTAGAAGCAAAGTTCCCAATCAGTGAACTGTACCTGCTTAGTAATGAACTCAAGAGTAAGCTGAATGAAAACTTTGTTGACATCCTTCCGGTCAACACCAATCTGAAAAAAAAAGCACATGAGCTGACTTCAATTGCACTATGAGAATTCAAAACGAACAAATAGCTTGCACATAAAATAGCATAGCACTCTTTCAGGATACCGAAAATACCAATAAAATAAAGTAAAATAAAATAACCTGCCTTAAAGAGAAGGATGTGGACATCTACTAATTTCAGAGGCCATATGATCCAAACTTCATGGGCCAGAAGAAACCAAAATACAAGCATGAATTTCATTGGACCAGATGTTCATGAAAAAGGCCAATGATGTATAGTACTGATCTGACATACAAAACCCCATCATTTCTCTATGACTGACTGAAGAGAATGATGATATATACTGAAGAAGAGAAGACTATAAACAGTATTTAGTTTGCACTTGGGAGCGCTTTTCCTCAATTTTATACTTGTTACTGGTTATTTTTTACTCAATTGATCAAGAAGAATTCAGCTAAACAGTCAAATAGTGCACGAATCATTCACCAGCTTCATGATGTTCATAAAAGTGGTTGGAACTTCACCAAGAGATCCAATAAATAACTTGCCAAGCAATGAGTCATCTATTGCTGGTTCCTTTGTTTTTTTTTTTTTTTTTTTTTTTTTTTTTTTGGGCAGAGCCAACTAGTGCTGATTCCTCCTCTGCTGCAACCATTTGCATGGACACTTCAGTCTCATGGAATAATGAAACAGCCAGTGGACCAGCTTTACCACACATATACCTTACAATTCATAATACGTCAACATTGTACTGGAATTTATTTTTGAGTGCTTACATATATTCTCAATGTTCACAAGACTGCTCAAATACATACAGAAATAACAGTATCTTACAAATTTGGGCATAAGTAAGATTGAACTCAATGAATGCTGAATGCTGAATACTTGCCAGCCTAGCTCGCAAAGTTCGTATGTTCACAACTGGTTCAATCATTTCCCAATAAACCTTACTCCACATGGATTCCCTCATCTTAATGTCATTTTTCAGAGTCTGTCAAACAAAGAACAATGATGTTCCAGATAAGGCATTGTACTTCATAAAGACAGAATATCACGAGAAAAAGATTGAACTAAATGAGACAATCAGCATAGAGAGGGTGTGGAGATTGGAGACCAGAAACATACAGAGTACATCTTCTCTGTAACCGGCTTCCTCAACGACTTTTTATCACCGTGGGCTAATAGAAAATTTATCTGGAGAAAAGGAAAGATAAGATTGCAAATCCTGGAAAAAAGTCAAATTTGCTACATAAAGTCTAGAAATTCTAACAAACGCACGTTGGATTAGCAAATTAACTCAAGAACCTCATAACTGTTAGCATAATGACTGTCATATCTTGGTACGCAAAAACATTGACCAGCAATTGTGTATACCGGCCCATTTTCAACTTATAGGGACTTTAGTCAAAGTAATGAGCTGCAGAAATTTAGTTTTCAGAGAAATTACATAATTAAGAGAAGATACCTCCTTATATAACTTTATGGCCTCCTCATAGAACTCCTTTTTTGAGTATCCAAACTTCCTTAGCTTAGCGATGGCATATGCACTTTTAAGCTTTAGGATGAAAAATCAGAAAAATAAAATAAAATAAAATTTTGATCTGGATCAGAGTGTATCAAATGAAAAGCAGTGAGAAGTATAAATGAGTGCCATACAAAAAATCACCTCTAAGATGATATCCTCTTTGGTTCTCGTCCAACCACTCCGAGTGAACCATCTGAGAGACAATAAATCAAAATCTGCATAGAAAGGCAAAAGTATCTGCCAGACGACCATAGCCATATGAAAGCAGCAAAGATATTATATTTTATGTCCTTTTACCTAGTAACACCAACTAATCACCTGACAAAGCATTCTTGTTTAAAGCTTAAACATTTGAAATTATAATTTCAAAATACAAAGAGATTCAAAATGTGACGCTCTTCCATAAATATGATTTATGGTACAGCTCAAAATAACCATCTGAACAAGATTCGATTTGCTCAGCCAAGTTCAACAAAAAACAAGAACTTCAAAAAACCTACCTCTTCCAGAATGGAATCGGTTCTCGTGGGGCATATGGTTCATAGACAATCCCTGGACTCAACATGGTCACCTGAAAAGCACCCTGCATACCAGACAATGCAATAACAATTCATAATATGACACTTTTTCAGAGAAGCATGGAGTTCTACTGATTCCATTCAGAAAGTTGGATACGCTTTTCCTGACATAAGAACTCCTAATTGCTCATCAAGCTCTTTCCATGAGAAGTTTAATAAAAGTGATTTAATTATTTATTTTTTATGTGAAAGAGGGCTATTCCCATATTGTTTGTAGTGTTGCCTTTCATTTAAATTTATCATATTGTAGGGTTTGGATACTAAGAAGAAATTCATTACAAGTTACATGAGGTTGTAAACCATGATTAAACATTTTACTAAGCAATTATATTTTGTGCTAACTGCTAAGCATGAAAAAGAAACGCTGTACTGCCAGAGTAGTGAAAAAGGCAAACATACCATCTGTCGAGCTTGTGGAGGAGCTTTTACTTGTGTTGTCATAAACCTTGCCCAATTCGAGAATATTAAGAACTCGGCATTCTAAAGACAAGACAATAGATCTAGTGAATAACATCTCCATGTGAAAATATCAGACAAATCAGCTCCGAAAGGAATAAATCAGAACCAAAATAGTATCTGTGACCAATGGACATATAAGCTTAGCTTCCAGGAGTTACCTTTTTTTCCTGAAGAGTCAAGGCACTTGCACGAGTCAAAACAAAAGTACTCTGTCCCTTATGTGAGAAAGACGAAATACCCCGGCAATTAAACTCAGGAACTAAAATTACAGAGGACAATCACTAGAGTATGTCAGCCAAAATGACATTCTTAAAAAGGATTAAAGGAGGCAATAATTTTGATAACTGGAGGAGAAAAATTACAACCTGGACCTAACATATTCCCACATACAACATAGATAAAAAGTATTCAAAGTTGAAATGCAGCACACATACAGATGTACTCTAGACTAGAATTTATAAACACTGGCATTCCCTCTATACAGTCTCATCAACTGACAATGCATCTAAAGATGAGTAATGTGCAACCTTCAGAACAATCTATTTTGAAAGACTCTTACATGCCCAACAGACTGCTTACAGGTTTCCTCTATCCGACGCTACCATATCAACCCGTTCTTCACGGAATTAATCAAGTTTTGTTGTTGAGCAATGTAAAACCACAACATTAACAAAAAGAATAAATAAAATAGATCACCGGAAGAAATAGAAACTACCATTTGGAATCACGCGCGAATAGCCCCTTGAGCTCCCAAGCCTGCAACAGGGGAAGCGTTAAGTTAACAAATTAAAACTTCAGGCCAACTTCCATAATCAAGATAACAAATTACTTCAATACAATTGCCAATCCTCATTTCCAAACACCACCTCACAACAGTCCTACTGCAGCCCACAAAAAGTGAACAGGTGCCTCATTCTCAGCTAAGACGTGTACAACGAAGGACGCCGTTCTTTCAGTAAAAACAAAAAGACTCGATTTTGCTCGTTCTCGAAGAAAACCCATCCTCGCGCACAGAAACCCAAATCAAACCATCCAATTCTTTCGCCAAAGGAACACGACCCAGTTCAATAAACAGTCTTCCGCATCGTTTCGTCGAGAATCAAGCGAAAAAGCGCGAGACAGATCGAGAAGAAGCGACTCACAGCTGCGAAAGTCCTCGGTCATGCGAGGTCCTGAGGAGAGCGCGAAACGCGTGCGGTGCTCGGTACGCCATTTTCGGGTCGTCTTCCTGGTTCGATCTCAGATCAGAGACATTGCTCGATCTTGAAGATGTTGCAGGGCTTTCGAAGGGTTTAAGGAGAGAAGTTCGTGTTACGGCAGTCCGTCACACGGTGAAGTTTCGTGCATTTTCTCCTTTTTCCATTTCTGGCCCTCAACTTTTGGGAAATGTATTGAATCGCGGCCCTGAATTTTAATTTTTCGATTGGGTCCTTTCACTATTTTTTTTTTTTTTTCATATTGGTCCTTCTGCTCATGCTTTGAGGAAAGCCTGTGACTGTTAAGCTGCCAACCCCCACAACATGAAATGAAATCAAAGTAAAAATCACATGAACAAAAAATCTCAAAATAAGATAAAACGAATCTAGTGAAAGAAGGAAATGGAACAGAAAAACAGCACGAGAGTGGAGCAAAGGGAGGTTGCTATGTTCCTTCGGCATTGGCCGCCATGGCGAGGGGCCAGTTTCCTTGATCAAACTTAGGCAGATGCTGCTCACATCTTAACTACTCAAGACTACACCTTGAATCTCCAACACACCCAACCCAACTTCATCCTTGGTCTTTTTTTTTTTTTTTTTTTCCAGACCATTGGATCATGAAGTCCACCATATAGATCAGCTTCATCCTTAGTCTTTTTCCATGTTGTTATGCAACAACACTCACTTGCTCAGAAATCACGTTAGTCACCAAATTCCTCCTTAAGATATCACCAAACACTTGTATGTATTGGAAGTGGGTCACCGATCAACCATTGGTTCTGATATCATTTATTAAGAGTATGCAGTAGAAGTCTAATATCTTTACTAGGGAGATCGCCGAGAAAGAATCCAAATCCAAGCCCGTCAATATCCGATTGGACTCATTTGCACTCAAAACTTAAGCTAATGATTTATGAGCCAATTAGAATAAATTAATTGCTCAACACTACACTAATTTTCTAATGTGAGACTTTTTAAATATAACTCATATTTATATTCTAACAAAACCCAGCCCATTTACACTAGAAAGACAAAATAGACCTAAATCATTCAATTGATATTATGCACAATAAGATATCTTGATATCTTTTCATAAACACTTTATAGATGATGTTGATTTTTGTCAATAAAAACTAACGAGATTTCATTGGCATTTTTTGCAAAAATATTGTTATTTTATGCAATGTTTTGCTCATTTAATTTCATCTTTAAAGTTTCACGCTAGAAAATGTAATTATGATTTTATTTTGGAAACCTTCAAAGGAATTTTTTTTTATTCATCTAATTATATATATAAGAACACAAATAAGATGGGATTTGATGGTGATATGCACAACAAAAGTGAAAATTTACAAAAAAATGATCATGCTAAAAACTTGTCTATGTTATAGTTATTCCGAGATTCTACTAGACAATTTATCCATTAATTTGATGGACTACATAGAAAAGAATGAGGTTTTTAGGAAATTTCTCTTTTTGATGAAACTAATTTTTATGGAAGTAAAATCTAACAATTAAAAAATGTAGTGCCTTTAAATATATATTTAAATATATATATAGGATTTTTGTCTTTTTGGTAATAAATCCTACATAAAAGCAGAAAAACCAAAAATAAAAGGGAAATATATAGTGAGGGAAATTTTGTCTTTATGGTAAAAATGGAGTGGCTTTAGTCATATAAAAGATGGAAATAATGTTGCCCAACTGATTTTTATGGAAGTAAATCTGACAATTAAAAAAAAAAATCTAGTGCCTTTTAATATGTACATGGGGATTTTATCTTTTGGTAACTAAATCCTATAGAGAAGCAGAAAAAATAAAAATAAAAAGAAAGTAAATAAATTTGGGGCTTTGAGGGAAATTTTATCTTTTTGTTAAAAATTGAGTGGATTTAGACCCAACTAATTTTTATGGAAGTAAAACCTAACAATTTAGAAAATATAGTGCCTTTGATATACATAAGAATGTTGTCTTTTCAAAAAATTTGGGGCCTTGAGAGAAATTTTGTCTTTTTATTCAAAATCGGAGGGCATTTGATATAAGAAAAAGAAGAAGAATAAGAAATTTTATTTTATTCTTCGATATTCATGTGAACGGTATATTCTAAAAAAATGTTAAGTAGTGATTATAATCACAGTAATGAAATAAATTATTAACTTATAGAGTAAAGTGTAACCTTGGAAGGTTAAGTAGAGTGTGACTTTTGAAATTTAATTAAACTTTTGACTGTTGAGTCAAAGCGTGACTCTGGAAATTTTCGAGTTTAGTGGTAAAATGAAAAATGTTCGTATCTTTGATTTTCCTTTCCTTTGAGACACGGATTTTACCATAAATGGAATGGAACTCCTACACGACAAAAGAACCGAAGACACAGGAGCAAAGGCAATCAATCAATCAGCAGCAGCCTTCATCCTCGTACAGTCAACGAGGCGTCGCCCGATCCCGATCGCACTGTCCTCTTGTCTGTCACCGCCGTCACACCCACCGTCGTCATCCCTTCAACATCTCTCTCTCTCTCTCTCTCTCTCTCTCTCTCTCTGTCATAATTCATACTCACCATACGCGCTCTTGCACCCGCAAAGGATCGATACCAATCGTCGAGAAATGGAGCCCGTGGTGATCCATTCGTGGTCTGCTCCCAGGTCGCTCAGCACCGGCCTCATGTATTCCTTTGCTCAGGTGGGTCCTTCGCCTCTCCCTCTGTTTTTGCTCCTACCTTCGTTAAGCGCCGTGCTCTGTTGTTGTTGTTGTTGTTGTTGGGGTCACTGTTACCGGGTCACTAGTGCGCGAGCTGGAACGTTGTTCTTTTGGGCTGAGATATTGATTACTCGTCGGTTGATCGATCTTTCGAACGTTGCACATCTCGCGTGGCGTCGGCAGTTGGCTGCGGAAATGGTGTGTGTGTCATTACTCTTCGGTGACGGTTTTGCGTTTGATGCGGTTCTCTGTCTGTATGGTCAGTTCTGTGCTCTCAGAGCTGTAGCATAATTTTTTTTTTTTTTATCTTTTGCTTTTAATTGCTTTTAATTCGATCGCCTGGTGTTTGAGTGGCTGTAGGTATCTATGTTTTTGCATAGTTTTCTTTATAAACACATTCGAAGTACATTTTTCTAAAAGTGATGCTTTTATCATTTACAGAAATGAACGAAAGGAAAATTATTTTCTCCGTTTACGAAATATTAGACATAGATTAATTAAAACATTTTGCATTGACTAATTATTTCAAGCTATATAAGTGATATTCATTTTCTATGAAACAAATTGAGCCTTAGGTACAAAATGCAAGGTTTTTATGATGGATGATGAATCCGACATATAGCTTGGAGATTCAGTGGGACTGGCTTGCAAATATGGGTAAACACTCACACGTGTGTTATATATTGCTGTATGTACAAGGTGTTGGTAGCTGTCGTGCTGGCAGTCGAGTTCAGTGGAGGAGAGCCATTACAACATGAAAATTGATAATCAGGTTTAATAATTTTAAGAGAGTTGTCATAATAAAGAGCAGAAGAAGGCTTGCATAGGACCTGCTTCTAAGTTTGTCTTTGAGCATTTGTTATTGACTGCGATATAGCAGTGTATCTCTTAAGTTGATGCGGGTGCTTACACCTCGAGGGAGTGGTTCAGGTTTGAATGGTGTCCACTTTAAATTTAGGTCTGAATGTTGTCTTAGCAGTCATTTCTTTTGGCCTGATCTTTATTAAATTGATGAACATTGACGTTTTTCATTGAGGTTCTGGAAAGGGCAACATTCATTTTAGCCAGCATTAGCATTTTGATTAGTTCTTTTGCTGGAAGATATATGGACGCTATCATAATCAGAATCAGGAGAAGAGTATGCTTCCTAGTTTACATCTTAAAGTAATTTCTAAGATGATTTTTCAGAAGATACAGCTGCAGCTTTTAGATGGAGGTTGACATTATAACTTGAAAATTACATATATTCGTTAGATGAATCTCCTGTGTATGTGATTGTTGTGTGGTAAAATAGTTTTTTGTTCATTCAGAGAAATGTGGTGGAGCAAAAATTTTATTCTAAGCACTTGTACATGAAAGGTTTTGCGATTTAAAGGAAAATAAATTAGAAGTTTTGGAGTGTTTTAGCTTTGGTGATCTTTTGTTCCTGCTTTTCTGTTATTACAGAAGTGGAGAACAAATCCACTAAGGAAGAACCTATCCTGCTATGTATATGGTCATTGTGGGTCGGAATGCTGTTGCCTAATTGCTTCTCCACTAACTTGCTTATATACATGTGCTTGTTCTCAGAGGGATGACATGGAAGTGCTTGATGAACCTCTTTATGCAAATTTCCTTCGGGTGACAGGTGTAGATAGGCCTTACCGGAAGGATCTTTTGTCCAAAATGGTATGTTAAATGAAGTAGTATAACACTGGCACAGCTCTCAAGTGTTGCCATAGATATGTTACTGAAGCTTGATATTGTTCTCTACTTGTTCTTGGTGAATTGGACATAACCATCATGTTGATTGTGTCAAATAGCCTATGGATCATGTTGATCCTTTCTTTATCATGATGATATGTGCTGTTCTCATAATAAGCTAATGAAACCCATACTGGCTGGATGTTCTGCCTGTTACTGTTTCATTGAAATGATAATTCACTGAAGAGCTCTCCCTAGTTGACTAGATTGCCCTATCATGAGAGAGAGGGGTGTTAGACTTTTAAGTACTTTAACTCAAGTTATAGAGAACCATTTATGGTTTTGCTACTAACATTACCTGTTCTCTAATTAAGTTGCTGTCACTGCATGCTCTTCTGAAAATTTTCAACTTGCATGCTTTTTACTTGTGTGATATTGTTTTCATTACTCGTGTTTTCAATTGACAATCTCAAGCATTTGAATTGAACAGGAGTCTGATGGCAACAAAGTTGTAAAAGATATCATATATGGTCCTGGGAGCAAGAGATACCGTTACTGTAAGGTATAAGTTCACATGCCCGACATGCAGGATAAGTCATGTTTTCAATTTATATGGTCTTCACTCTTTAGTACTTCGAGCTAATGCTATATGAACATAAAATTTTTGAATAATGGAAATGCAACATGTGATCTTGTTCATCGTTGCCTTACAAGATCCATAGTGCAGATTATGCTTTTGCGTAGTGTGGTTCTTCTGGTTTGAGATTGATGTACTTTTTCCATCTCATTGTACTTCCTAATTTTGGTCTCTTACCTAGTCATTTAAGAAAGGTAGATTGAGAAATAACTGATATGTTTTCAAGTTTTAATCAATAAAAAAAACAGTCAAACATGTCATAATCATGGGACCAATTCATTTAGATTTGGACCAATGTTTTGACTTTTCCTGTTTGTCTTATTTCAACAGCATATTGCAAAGCAACGGGTGCCTGGTATTGGAAATGATCTGATGAAGAAAGGAAAGCATTTCTTATTGATTCGTAATCCGATGGATATATTGGTAAAGTACCTCATGAATATTCTTCATGTGTCGTGAGTACATGAAATGCAAGTCACACATACCTCCATGATGGAGTAAAATCTTTTTCAATTGGTGCAAGTCTCATTTACAGAGCTTCAGGGAATAGTTGGGGCATGTGGAAAAAGCTCTATTCTAAGCCATAAATGAATAAGATGTTATTAACAAAACGAAAAAATATGGTATTTCTTTAATGGGACGTGCTAGCTTGCAATTGTTCCACTTGAAAAGTTCAGATCCAACTTTCTATTAACTTTGCCAAAGAAGATTTAGATCCTGCTAATATATTCTAATCCCTATCTTTTTCAGAGAAAAGGAAAGGGATAAAGACATGCTTGCAAGTACTATCTATGAAAAATTGCTACTTTTACAATCAACCTTGATCACCTGGTTCCTTGAAGAATAAGTTCAACAAAAACTATGGGGAACCACTTTCAGACACGATATTTTGAATTTACGGGGAAAATTCTATGTTTCGTTTGAATATGCAAATAATAATCTCATAAGGTTTTGTCTCTTCTTCGTAAGGTTTCAAAAAAGTTGCGCTAGACCTTTTTGCTCTCAAACCTGTAAGATCGTGAATTCCTCCCTGCAGTATCCCTGCATACCAAAAAGGGCTAAAACCAAACACACATGCTTCAGCCCTTAGATTTTTTTTGCCAAAGAGAATGATCAATGGAAAGCTCAGTGAAAGAATCTTCCCCTCTCAAAATTTGTGCAAGAATGACGTGTTTCTGCTATTTTGATGCTCACACATGCACACATATTATGTCATACTTTCTTGTCCTCATAAGAACCTCATCCCCTGGGCCTGTCTATTATTCTCTTGCTGGCTCACTCAGGTTCTTCTGAGGCTCCATTATCCACAATTATTGTCACTACTGTTTCCCAAAATAATTAGATTGACACATTGATGTAATTGACAATCTTTTTGACCTTGCTTCCCATCCCATCAGTCAAATGGCTCTACTGGTTGATGATAATTGGTGTAGTTAATGCATGCAGTTAGAGGTATTAGAAATGCCTGTTTGCCTTTTCCACATGTTGATCTGTTTGCCATAACATTGTTTGGTCTGAAACTTCATGTGGTGAAATTATTAGTTATGTATGTTTACCTTTTCCACATGTTGCTCTGTCAACCATAACATTGTTTGGTTTGAAATATTGTGTCAGCCATCCTTTGAAAAGGTCGTCCCTCCATCATTTCTCGAGTTAGGTCTGGCAGAATTAGTCTCCATATACAGTGAGCTCTGCGAGCTGGGGAATCCCCCAGCAATTATTGATGTAGCAGATCTGCAACAGGATCCTGAGGTAGTAGCTGTACTTTGTTATTGGATTGTGCTTGTGCAATCATAGACAATGAATTGCATTCCCTGCATGTTATGTATTTCCAGTGATTGGTGGATCACTCTAGTTCACAAAGTTATGGTCTCTTGCATGGGTGTGTGATGTTTTCTGTTGAGCTGAGCATATATGCCCATAAAGATCATCATTTTCTTGGCCATTGAAGCACTTTTTCATTGTTGGATCGATCCCATGTAGACATTCTTTTAAATAAAGCACGTAAAAGCAACAGCTTAGGAACCAAACTCATGATTTTAGACTGTACCTTTGGCCTTGTTCAGGTCTTAGGTCGTGAACTTTGACGATGTAAAATGTAAAGAGATTGATATCCGTAATAATGAGTTATGGGCTTTCTTATGAAAAGGAAATTGGAAATAAAGTGATTAGGTGTGATATAGAAGGTCAGGGTATTCATATTACAGTCTGGAGTTGAGATGACTCCTTGCATTGTGCGATTGATTCTGAGCACATTTTTTTTCTGGGACCATCTAGATTTTTGCATTGCTTTTTATCAAACATATTACCCTCCAGCGTAATTTGCATGTTTCCTCTCATAATTCTGTAGCTCTTTTCCTCTTTCCCCTCTTAAATTCTAATTATTTGTTGGGCATCTGAATTTCTGTAGCCTATGTTACATAGCCTCTTAATGGTCGTCTATTCATTTTGCAGGCTACTTTGGGTAGACTTTGTGAAGACCTAGATATTCCTTTTCAGGCTGCTATGCTCAAGTATGCTGATGGTGTAATTATATAGTATTTAGTTACCTTTTGTTCTTAATTAATCTTGAGTCTTACTTAAAATTCATTTTAGGAAAATTCATCATTTTCCATTTCCATTTTCTTTTGAAGAGATACTAACCTGAGAATTTTCAGATGGGAAGCTGGTCCAAAGGCTATAGATGGCTTATGGGCTCCATGGTGGTACAAAAGTGTACACAAGTCTACATGCTTTGATCCACCTAAAAAGCATCCCTCGGTATGCAGTTGGGGGTTTTTAAATTTTCGTTCCTTATGATACCGGAAAACAGCTGCATCTCTCATATGATCACTTCAGGGATCAATAAACATAATCGCAGTTCCAACTTGTTTGGTCTGGCTTCTTATCCATATTTATTTAAATTCTCTAGAGCAAATATGTTTCATATATTTCTCGTGCTTCACAATCTTGTGCTCAATTAACATACGTATTAAGGAATGTGACTGACAGCCCATGTAAACCTGCAGCATTCCATTCTTAAGGCAAAGCATTAAGTTTCATTAATCAGTCTCTGATCTCTTTCTTGAAGTACAGTGGCTTCCCGAGCAAAATCTTTGGCTTGAACAGACAGCATATATTGCTGTCCAGCATGCGACTAATTATCTTGCTGAAAGTGCACAGCCAAGTCTTTTCTCTTCTTTTGTAGTCAGAATCCTACAAAATATATGGTTTTCAACAAAAATCGCTATTACTTATGGTTGAGGTTGCTCTCTTGGACCCTTTTAGAAATTGGATGACAGAAATACTGTAGCTCAGCGATTCATTTTTTATTTTCCATCTAGAAACACCTCTCCATCGTCTTTTTCATAGCTTGTTCATATTTAGTTGTACATGTTGCGACAGGTTGTACTAATCATAGTTGCGATTATTTCAGCAATTCCCAATGTCCCTCTATTACTTGCTGGAGCAAAGTTTACCATTTTACAACCTGCTCAAATGCCATGTGAGGCGAAGATCATCACAGCCCACCCCTGAGCTTCCAGTACCAGCCAATGAAAAGCTACTTGCTTGGGTTGGTGATGAGATCCTCCCCCGTGACAGTGCAAAGGTTATATGGAATGTTAATTTGCTGTTAGTAAGCTAAAAATTTGTCTTGTTTAACAAAATTTTCTATGTTCTGATGCTTGCATTGTAAATATGTCAGGTTTCTGTCTTTGATTCAGTAGTCCAAGGAGGTGATTCAGTGTGGGAAGGTCTTCGAGTTTACGATGGGAAGATTTTTAAACTTGAAGAACACTTGGATAGGTCTGTACAAGAATCCCTAGGAAATCATTTTTCCAATGCATACTCCTGCTGGTTAAGTTGTTTGCAATATAAAGTACATTTAAAGAGTTATTAGACGAGTAGAGAAGGATGCCGTTCATAGTCTCTCGCGTTGCATTTTGTGAATACCAGACTTTAGTTATACTGTCTACAGGCTAATGAACGAGTTCCAAATATGAAAGGTGTGTCATGGACCCTAATGTCTGTCAACGCCTTCCCCCCCCTCCTTTTTCTCTGTCTCTCCATTAATTTCTATGCGTACCTGTCTTGCTCATTGTCTTTGTAAATGTGAAATTAGAAATGTCAATTTGAGGGATAATGGTTTAATGTGTAACAGCTGCATTTATGTATTTACTTGCTCTTATATTAGGTTGTTTGACTCATCCAAAGCTCTGGCTTTTAGCAATGTTCCGACACGTGAACAGGTAAGGATTTGAAGGACAAGCAAATTCTTTTATCATTTTGCTTGGAGGATTTTATTTGCTTACATAAGCCAGTTTACAAGCATTGACTGAGACAGGTCTATCTTTATTAATCAGCCCACATTTTTCTAGTCTATTTATATGTTAACTGAATGCCTATTATAGGTTAAGGATGCGATCTTCAAGACTCTTATCACGAACGGGATGTTTGATAATGCACACATTCGTTTGTCTCTAACGCGCGGCAAGAAGGTTCTCTCTCTCTCTCTCTCTCACTGTGTCACACGTGCGCACGCACGCACACACTGCATGCAGGAAGAAGTGCACAGACACTACAGTCTGATTCTCATTGTTATTGTTTGGCTGAAGAAATGGAGGTCTGAAACCCTTATTGACGTAAATTTATATTGGGATGAACAAGTGTATGCGTTCACATCCTAATATTCCTTGCTACTCATAATTACATTCACTTGTCTATCTTGAATGTCATGAACCTTTTTTGTTGACTTTTCAGGGCATTGACTTTTTCAGAATATTCTGATTTTGTCAGGTTACTTCTGGCATGAGTCCTGCATTCAATCTTTATGGTTGTACGTTAATAGGTAACATCAACTGCTCATGCTTTTGCTCTAAGTTAAAGCGTAATTGCTGTTTTTCATTTGAAGTTGTTTCACACAAGCATGAACTGCTTATTGCTGGTTATTTTGTTTTCTCATTTCTTTGTGCATCTGTCTGTCCACATATCTTTAGCATAATCATTGGTCCACCTCTTTCTGTGGTTGCTTCCAAGTTTTCACAAGCTATTTTTGTTATCTTCACCATCAATTCACCATCGCTAAGTTGATTCTGGTTAAGGTGATTGCTTTAGCTGTTCTTAGTTCTCTGTTTTCTAATTGTGAGGCTGCTAAGTGAAAACTCTCACCTTGTCACAGGCAAACAAGCAAATTTTAGCCATACTAAGTTTGGTATTTGCAGCACATTTTGTTCTTTTGTACTAATCGAGTTTTCTTGTTTTCTGTTTATATTGTTGCTTTCGGCCTGTATGCTAGTATAATACTGTGGTTTTTTTTTTTTATTCGCAAGTTTGACTTGTTAAAGAGAGATTGCAAGGTGAAAAAGGTTTCAATACTGGTCACTGTGGCAAAACCCTAATGCCTTTTAAATTTCGCTTTCCTTTTCCTTTCTATTCTACTCTCTATACATTCTCATGCTGCGTTCCTGCTTTCTGATAATTCAGTGCTCCCTGAATGGAAACCCCCTGTATATGATAATACACATGGAATTACTCTGGTAACAGCCACAACACGACGCAACTCGCCCAATGTAAGATACATTAGTAAATGATATAGAACTATTTTGGATATTGAGGTTATTGTTTTCATCTATTGGAATTGGTAAAATATTATCACTTTGTTCCTGTTTAAGTCATTGGAGGGAGTGGAATGCCTGTATTTCCTTTTGGAGGGTAATATTATATTGTAGGAGATATCTGTATATCTAACATTCAGTAGGTTTAAACAGTCTACTGATTGTTGTGCGGTACAGTTTTATATAAAATCTAAGTGTGGTATGAAATTTGAGGGCCCTGATCACGAATCATCTCCACGATTAGGGTGCTAATCATACACCTAGGTTATTTCTTATATGTTGGCTTTCCAAGAAAGTGGAAATGACAAAAGAATTATGCTTTTTCTTCTATTATTTATTTAAATTCAGTGAATGAGCCCTTGAAAGTTACTGGTAACAGAACTCCTTTTTCACCACTGGAGTTGGGTAAAACCTTAAAAGAGTTTCGATTTTTATTAAGCCTTGTTTGTGAAGAGAGTATTGATAATCTGCCTCAAATGCTGTTTATCAGATCATTGTCCTGTCTTTATGTTCATAAGAGCATTAACTTTGTCTCTTCCCACAAAAGAAGTTTATGCAAATTTTGCATCTTATTAATATTCATTTGCTAATTTAAAATGGTGACAAAAATGCATAGCATGAGTATCTTTTTCCCCAGAAAACTATTATTAAAGAAGCATGTCCAAGCTTTTTTATTTTTATTTTTTGCAATGTCACGGAGAATTGTTCAATTGAAAGTGTCACGTTTACTTAAACGAAACACAGTTCTCATCATCCTAAGAGATCTACCCTTGGAAGGTGAGGTCGTTCTCTGAAACGTCAAGGCTTCTTCCTTTTAGATGATATTCTCCCTCCCCCTTACCTTCAACCAATGAAGAGTACCATCACAAATGCCATCAACTTGTAAGCACTAAAGCAGCTGCCGTTGATAGGAGTTTGCTTGCCACCTCCTGAAAATTTCTTTTTTTGGTAGAAATGACCGTCACCTAAGCACAAACAGCTTCATTGCATCATCATCATTATCCCTTGAGGGTGGTGCCACTCAGTGGACTATGCTCAGTCATACTGTGGTCATTATGCATTTAAGATGCTCTAATACATTTTTAGAAGCAATTTTTATTTGCAGGAAAGCAGTCTAACGAGATTTTGTTGTTATGATGCCATTGGCATTTAGATGCCTCATAAATGTTTTGTTGAATTCATAATAGTGATGTAGGGTAGGCTGTACATTTAGGAATTCCAGTTTGACAAGTGTGAGTTAACACATTATATTTAACAAAAAGACGATAGCACGTTCTTCACCTCTCATCCTTTCATCTTTGTCATTGATTTTGATCGGCTGTTT
This sequence comes from Eucalyptus tenuipes, assembly GCA_014182365.1. NCBI lineage: Eukaryota > Viridiplantae > Streptophyta > Magnoliopsida > Myrtales > Myrtaceae > Eucalyptus > Eucalyptus tenuipes. The sequence goes on along the minus strand of CM024538.1, from coordinate 18,888,639 downwards.
TTATTTCAGAACTTGGATTCCAAGATTCACCACAACAATCTTCTGAATAACATACTTGCGAAGGTAATGTTACTTTTCACAACATAAACTGGATTGTCATTACATGATAACTTTTTACTGGAAGATGGCCTGGTGAACTTTTCTGTAGCATTAATAAAATTGATCTTCTTTGTCCCATGAACCTGACGTCCATGCTTCACCCTATACCAGTTTCATCTTTGACAGTGAATATGTTGTTTACTAATGTCATTGTTCTTGGGTGGTACAGTGAATATGTTGTTTACTAATGTCATTGTTCTTGGGTGGTTTTCTTTGGTGAGATCATATAGTCATCATTTCTTTCTGTTGACAATCTTTGCCCCATAGAGTGGGGATTGATGAGCATGTCAATCGTGCTATATTCCCATAAAAGAACTCTGTGCAGCCCATGTTTCGCAAGCGGGCGCTAGTTCTTCTGATGGACATGTTGATACGATTTGAATAGTGAAAATGATGCAGGTAGAAGGAAACAATGCAAATGCAGATGACGCAATCATGCTCGACAAGGATGGTTATGTGTCAGAAACCAATGCTACTAACATTGTAAGCTTATTCTATTGCAAGCAAGTGGTGTTCAGGTTGCAACACTGAAGGCTTATTAGAGTCCTAAAAAATTTATGGAGCTGCTTTCATTAGCAACGAAGGCAATGTCTCCAGTTCTGCTTGTTTTATACCATGAGTTACTGACTGGAAAGCCCTTTTCCTGTTGTAATGCAGTTTTTGGTGAAGAAAGGCCGTGTTTTGACGCCTCATGCTGATTATTGCCTTCCTGGCATTACTCGAGCAACTGTAAGTCTTAAGAACCTTTTTTTAGGTAAAAGTTCTGTAGAGTGGTCCAGAATTGTGGAAACTTAGAAAAGAAAAGTGTAAAAAAAAAAAAAAAAATTAAGTGCAGAAGTGAATAATCTTATTGTTGAATTATAAGCTGGTTTACTCTTCAAGATCCTGGAACTAATGAAATGGTTGACAGGATTATTTGTGATCCAGTAAATGCACTCTATTTTGATAAGAGCTTCAGGGTAGACTTTTGCATAAGTATCTCAATACTTTTTCTGCTTAAGTTATATGCTGCATTAGGTATATTATAAGCAGGCAGAGCCCTTATGATCTCAGCATCAACATGTAGGTCATTCCTGGTTAGCTTTATGTTTTCCTTTCTATTTAACCCTCCCAAATTGACAAATATATTGAACAAATGACTCTGTTTCCTTGCATTCCCAAAAGACGGCTTTGTTTGTTGAAGCATTTTATACCAAGCCCTCTATTGATGTTGCAGGTCATGGACCTAGTTATTAAGGAGAATCTGATCTTAGAGGAACGGAGAATTAGCTTATCAGAATTCCACACAGCTGATGAGGTTTGCATCTCTCTTTTTGAATTTTAATTGGACTTTATTGCATAAATAGTAAGGATGTGCTCCACCAGTTTTAGGAGAACATTTCTCGGGTTGTTAATATGCTGAGATACCTTGTCAATGATAATTTTGAACACCATAAGGTACATGACACGTTTGAATTCAAGTATGTTAGATTTATCACTTGGAAACATGTTTGTGTAGTGTAAAATGCCTGGGGAAGATGCCCTCCCTACTTGCGATAGATGAACCAGAAGATTTTAGAAGCTATGCATGGAATTTTGGAGCATGTGAAGACAAATATCACTGCTTGAAGTGTTAAGATTGAACCACTTATATACCTCACGCCTTTGTGCCAAAGTTTTTAACTAATGTAATATGACATTTACAACCCTCTTAATGATAGTCTTGGCTTCAGATCCCTGTTTCTTTCTTCTTCTTCTTCTTCTTCTTTTTTTTCTTTTATTTTCTAAACAAATCAAGTTCCTGCATCGTTCTAGCTTGTGCTTTTCATCCTTACTCTTGCAACCAATTGCAGGTATGGACAACGGGAACCATGGGAGAACTTAGTCCAGTAAGTCCCCAATACCTCTGATAATCCTGTGGTTAATCGTGACTAAAGTGCTGTTTGGATGTCTATAAAGTATGAACATTATGCCTTTTTGATGGTGCTTGGCACTGTTACTGTTACATTGTTCTGCCCTGTGTTCATATAATTGGTTTGGAAAATAGTTTTCTTATGAGCTGATCAACATGGGCAGCCTTCTACATGTAATTTACTCTTTATCCGGATAAAATTTGAATCCTGAGGATCAACTAGCAGAAGTCCCTCATATGTCATCCTAGATACGTTGACCGTTTCATGGGTCTGGCCTGGTAGCACTTGTCCTCTATGCCATCTTTTAGTTTCTGCTTGTTGCATTCAATCTCAATTTGAGGAAATGACCTGAGTGCAATGAGCTTAGCATTCGTACAGTGTGACTGGGCGATGAATTGGTTGGATATCATCGGTGAGCCAGTTTTACTTGTGTTCATGTAAGTTGCGATGAGTTAGCCCTAGTGTTGACCCTTCTGAGTGAATTTGTCTGATTACTGAAGATGGCTTTGTTAAGCAACCTTGAGAGTATAACAAGCAAAGTTCATAAGGAGTGAATTTAGTCACTGCTACTGTTTTTGTGCTGCAAAATATTTGTGGCAGAAAAGCTGTAAATAATCCATTTACAGTAATTATGCTTCATGGTGCGTTCTGCGATATTGCTTATTTAAAGTTGTGATTCACTCAGTTAACAAGATTTTCATTTTTCGTCTTGAGGTACTGATCCTACTAAAAGTTTGATGGCCAAGAATTGTTTCTGCTCGACATGTAAAGTAATACCTGTTTAATAATGCCTACCAGGTTGTCAAGATTGATGGACGGATAATTGGGGATGGAAAAGTAGGTCCAGTGACTCGAAGATTACAGGGTGCGTACAAAAATCTGACAGGAGAATCTGGAGTGCCTATACCAACTTCCAACGAGTTGTAATTGTCCTGTTATAGAAAGATACTGCACCATCACTGGAATAAACAGGTGCAAATCATATCTTTCTAGAATTGTACTGTTTGAGTTTACTAGGAATTTTCAACCTGACCTCTGTAAATAGGTCAACAAAACTTCTCTGATTCTTATTTATTTCCTGCAGATGGTCCTTGCTGCTGTGTGTGTTGAGGGAACTGAATGGGAGGGACCTGTGAAGCTAGCTGCGGAAGGCAATCAGGTCATGAAGAATGCCTATCCATATGTATAACAGTAATGTGGAGTTTCAAGTTCTCCCGCGTAAAGACGATGTGCAATTATAATACTGATGTTATGGTTATTGTCTGTTTAAACACAGATGTAAAATATCTGTAATTGCTACAAGGCTTTTGCTCCTTCAATAAAATGAAGACACCCCTCATTGTTTTCCATTGAAATGTGTGGAAACCGAGCCAATTGATCATCTATTTTATCTTCAAGTCTGAGTACTTAGAAAGTTGTAGGCGGTTGGTTACTTGGGGCACAGAGTGTTGAAAAAAGGTGAATAATCAAGCCGGGCTTAAAAATGATCTCTCTCTCTCTATCTCTGTGCATGAAGATATTCACTTCCTGTTGTTTATCTGCGGAACATGTCTTGGATCAAACTCTCCGCACATTACATGCTCACTCCGAATGCAAATCGGGCAGAGGCAGACCCAACCATTTGTGTCCTCCAGAGAATATTGTTAAGTTAGAAAAGTTAATTTGCCCAAAACTATGATCCTCAGATTCATATTGATTGAAGGGGTTGATGTAGCCTGCTGTCTCTCAAATCTCGCCACTCTCCCCGTTCTTCAAGGGAAATAGGGAAAGTCGTCATTTAGTGAAGTGGTACTGTAGTCTCACTTGCTTTTAGGTAGAGAATGTCAGCTGTTCCAAAGAATAAGCCAAACATTAATATGCCATGGTAACATATCCTGTCTGTTGAAGATTCAAGATACTCCTTAAGATTGATGGTCTGCATGAACTTCGAAGGACTTTAGGATGGCAGATGTTGCTGGAGATTACGATTTTATTGTAAAAGCGATTGATTAGTGTTGGTCATGATTGCAGGATAGCGTGATTTGCATTCCATAGGTCAAAAGACATATCCATGTGAAGGGCAAGCCTCCTCTAAACGGCAACCAAGAGGAACACTTCAAGAGACAACAGAAAATCGTGTGCAAATTGACATCAGTTGCCAGTTGCCAGTTGCTGCAACTTGGTACAGACCGAGATTCTAGAAGATCCGCATCTCATCTCATCATTCACTAAATATTGAATTGAGAGAGAGCGAGAGAGAGAGAGAGAGAGAGACTAAAACATGAATCATCTTCAGGGTTCTGAGGATCAAAGAGAGACCCTCACTCTTGAATGCTGCTTAGAATCTGATTCGCAGCTGCGGCAATTTCATCCCCTGAAGTCATCTTGCAGCCATCTTCAACCTGCAAATTCAAGGTTCAAATTCACACCCCTCAAATTCTAAATCATGAATCTTCCAAAATCTCAAGAACCATGTTCCAGATCTGTCGTCTATTTACTGCTATTGTTTATCACTTCCCCTCTAACTTCCTTTCTCATCGAGTCCTCCAATGCTCAAAGTATGTACAATTTTACCCTTGCGCCACCTTGCCCGTTCTAACTAACACCGCTAAAATGTTCATATGGTTTTATCGCCGTGACAAAATCTGGACAAGTTACCAATGGCATAGCACCGACTTGGCACCACATGAAAGAGCATCTTAAGGTAAAAAGCAAGAAGAAAAAATAATTGAAATCGTACCTTGAGAGTGAGACAATAGAGAACGAAGGGTTCAGCTGTGGTGACATTGAGGTGTAGCACAGTGAGTCCCACACTCTGCAACCCAGAAACCAACCTCAACAGCTGCTTGGGTCGTCTCTTTGACCTTACCTTGAGATTTGCATGAGTCTCCACCATGGTTACTTCGATGTCAGCGATTGCAGACTGAGTGAGGCTCGTCCACTCGTTCATGGGCACTGAGTCATTGCCTTGACCCGGGCTTGTCGAGTACTGTGGACAGGTGAAGAATTCAGAGAAAGGAGGGGAGGAGGTGTCATCTTCACATTTTGAACTTTGTCCTTCCATTTTTTTGTGAGCACCAAGCTGCTGCAAATGTTGCTCTAGCTCTTTAACGTAATTGATGGCGCCGCCTATAATTGATGCTTGATCAACCTGATCAATTTTACAGTACCAATACTTCGAGTCGAATTAACGTAAAAGGAAATCGAATGTGAAAGAAGCATAAGAAAGTCGCTTTCACCAACATGATGGTCTACTTGAATTTTGATTTTGAATAAGCATCCTTTTAGGAAATATGCTTGTTTGACTTTACAAAATATGGTAATAGTATCTCTAGAGGTAAAGAGTAGAATGATGCTGGATTCAAAGAGTTATGCTGCCACTGCCAGTGAATTGTCCACAAGCAATGTGCAATTTTCTCTTGACTTCACTTAAATGAGTGAACTTTATGTTAGTGATATTTCCATTCATGACTGTGCCACATGAAGTTTCCCTAAAAAGCACAGGCAAGCTAATGGAAGAGAGAGAGAGAGAGATTGGTTACCTTTTGGACAAGAGAGTCAGGCATGAGAGAACGCAAAACAGAGAGGTGCTCATTCATCTGCTTTCTTCTATTCCTCTCAGTGGCAATGTGAGCCATCCTCTGACTCTCCATCTCTTTCTTGTTCTTCCTCCTCTTGTACCGACACCGCTTTGGCCGGTCGATCAAAGCCTTTGATGATACATTTGACTGATGATTCCACCCACTACATTCGTGGTCTTCTGTTTGGATCTCTGGAGTACTAAGGAAATGGCTGTTCTCACACTGCTCTTGATCACCAAAGTCAAAGCTCAAACACTCTCCCAACAAGCTTTGGACTTCTTTGCAATTATAATAATTAAAGGGGTCATCTGGAAAGACCACAGCTTCAAGTGCCATTCCCTCCCTCCCTCCCTCCCTCTCTTTCTCTCTCTCCAAATCAAGGCAATGTCAAAAAGCTGATAGATTAGTTTAATGTGGGGGAGATCTAAAGAGAAAAGTGCCCTGCCCTTTTGCTTTTGGATGGGCAAGGTTTGAAGCTTTTTAAAGACCGCGTTAATGAGTTATCTTTTCATATTTTTTCTTCTATTTCTTGTACAGCGAATTGCACGTGAAATATAGACATGAGCCTACCCGAAAAATAAAAAATAAAGACAAAGGGTCATAAGATTTTGTTTCTCCTACATACCTTAGGAGGAGAAGGCACGGACAAGGATTTTCAAGGAACGTGTTCCTGGCCCTGTCAGAGTTAGGGGTCTCATAAACGACTCATTAGCTCAACAAATGTTCAATTCTTTTGCCATGTTAAATAAAGAAAAATGACAGCACAGAATAATGATACTAGTGTTACCATGAGCTCACAGCGGATGTTGAATAATACGTTTAAAACCATGTAACATGTTTCAATTTACTTAGAATTATAATCATTCTTTGCGAAATTCCGCCAAATCCTAATTTTTTTTCTTGTGAGACATCAATGCCTCATTTTTTTTCCATCTCACCAATGCCCCAAATTTGTACCACCCAAAAACACCTTCCGTCACAGTTTTGTCCATAATGGCCATTAAAAGTCCAACATGACAACATGCATAGACAACACCACGTAGGATTTATAACAATCATTATGGGCAGAAGGTATTTTTGGGTCATTGATAAAAGTTTGGGGATATTGGTGAGCCAAAAAAAATAGTTTAGTGATGTTATTTTGATGGAAGGAAAACAATAGTTGAAAGAATAAAATCTCCAAACAGTTGTCACATTGGTAGCCACATTATTGAAAGTGCATTCTTTTGTGGAGAACAGGGTTGTCAATATGGGGAGAAATGTGTACTTTGTTCAACAATTACGACAATTCATTCAAACGATTCTTGGTAAAACATTATGCCTCTCTATAAAGACCAAGAAATGTTCACTTATCCAAGAGTTGTTGTATGCATACATAGGACAAAGACTTCACTATTCTAATTCCAAAAGCTAGAACAAGGGACAATTAAACGTCTGAATAAAGTATCACATCCCGCTTTGATCTTCATTTGAAGACACCTTTTCCCTTTTGTGGGGTCTCAATCCCTTTATTAATATTTTATGTCTTCAGTCTGAGGTAGGCTTATTCGTGTAATAAAGACAGGCAGTCGGATGGTTCCAATGAATCAAACCCTCTTATGTCCACTTCAGGAGCAATGAAATTCAGCCCTGGAAAGCAGAAAAAAAGGTTCTCATTTAAGATGCGCAAGGACAAAAAGAGAGGCAGGATCATCTTCCCTAAAGCTAAATCCAACCCCTTTTTGTCTGTCGCTAGCAAGGAAAACCTGCATTGTGGGTAAGACTATAGTTTTTATAGCATTCCATCCGTCTGATGATAAGGTGGTTTGTCCGGATCCATGATGTATCTTTGCCCAAACAAGTATTTTTGCGCCACTTAGTCCCGTATTTGGCACTTGCCTACAGTTTGCATAGAAGCTGACCTTGATAACAAGTTAGGAAAGCTACAACTTGGAGGATTGAAGCTCTCATCTAAACCGCCAAACTGTCAACTAAACAAAACCAAACCTCAAACGCCCAGCAGACTCCTATAAGGAGGCCTAATGCAGCCTTAATGCAGGCACGGCAATTGCTTGGTTGCATTGCCGATGAAATCTTGGCTGAAAAAGAGACTTCGCCGCAGCATAATCTAGCAGATCCAAGGGCCAGCGCCCTTTAGTTTTCGAGTCTCTCTCTAAATCTGTAATTCTTGCCAAAAAGGACGAAATCTTTAAGCCATACATTGTCAAGCAGAGGGGAGACTGAGCACGGCCAGGTCTCTTGCAACGCACGTGCACAGCTCTGCAAGGAGATCAAAACATGAGGGGAGAGTATCCACTGCCCAGAACAGCATTCATCCATCATCACACGTACATGGAAAGAAATTTTTTTAAAGAAAAAAATGAGTATAGATACAACCAGTTACATGTTAAACGTGTAGAATTTTCCAAACCTGTCTTGAGTAGAAAATAGTTATTTTGATGAATAAATTAATCTTTTCTCTTTCCTTCTGTTCTTTTTCTTTTGTCATCATCAGGCTAAACAAGGACGTGCAAGCTTTGCAGATTCCCATCAGAGCCGAAACAGCGGCGCAACAAAAACCGCTCACTTGAGAACAGCGGAGAGAGCATCGACAAGAACATCGCGGAATCTTTGTGAGGCCAAAAGATCTTTCCTTGGACCTTTTTTGCCCTGTCCCTCTTTTTCCTCTCTCTCTTCCTGAAGGGTTTTTTTTAGGGTTTGCATGAACTCGTGGCCTGGAATCCACCACGTCGGATTGCGGATTCTCCTAACGTGCGAGCTCGAGAGAGGTTTTGCGATTGTCTCGACTAGGAAATTGGAACGAGATGCTGTTTTTGTTGCCCTTTTTCTTTTCTTGTCAAATAATTTTGGAAAAAATCTCTTTTGATTTGGTGGGACAAGTAGACCAAGGATTTTAGGTGAAACAGTGGAAAGACATTGTTGTTTTGGTTTGAACTGGGGTAATTGGTTTCAGGTTGATTCTTGATCAAGAACTAAAATCCTATCAGGTGGGGATCGTTTTGGCTCTTTTGAAACCGAAAATTCAATCATGTCCATAGGGGAATTGGATTAGACTGGTATTGTCGAATTTTTCCCTTGTCGGGATCATTGAAGAACTTCATATTTTATTGGGCCATCTAGGATTAAGCCTCCTTTAGGACTTCTATTTCTTTTTTTCAAATAAGATGAAAACAGGATTAAAAACCTAGTAATAATTCAAAATATTGACCTGAGAAACGAACCGATCTACGTCCAACCCATGCATCATTACTCATGAACTTATTTGACTTAAGTCAGAACCAACCTCAAACCAACCAGTTTAATATTGCTTTGAGCCAATTCCCGAGTTGAATCGAGATCAACGATGCTCGCCCTACTTGCATCGAATTTTTCTTCACCTATAGTCCGTAGGATGCTTAGGTAGCCAAATAGGATTCCGTGGGAAGAATGATCAAAGGGCAGTGGCTAAAATGCGTGAATAGAAAGAAAAGGAGCCTTCTTGGGCATTTGGTGAACGCAATTAAAGCCTAATAATCAGACCGTTGATGGTTCGAAAGCACATTGGTCACTAATAAAAATTATTTGAAAAAATTACACTTCAATTGAGTTGATTATCAATTTAACTCTAGATAATTGTCCAAAAAGCTCTAAACCTATTGTACGGCGGCTAATGTAATCATAAATCTTTTAATTGTAACAATTCAGATCTAAATTTTTGTAATGATTTAATGAGTTATTAATTTAGTCACTTTATCTAATTTCCAGATATCGTCGACATAAACAATTTAAAAAAATTTCTAAATTTTTATTAATCTTTCATTGATTTTTTTTTGTCTTTTTTTCCTCTTTTTACACACAGGCCATCAACCACTGACTAAGAATTGGCGACACCACTAGCCCCTAGGTGAGGGCCAACAACCCCCATCGATTGGCCCATGGGCAAGGGCTTTAGGGCCATAAACCCCTCGTTGGTGGTGGGCAAGGTTTGCACCCATTGCTATGGATCACTCATGACACCTTCATTGACCACAGCGAAGGCTTGCGAGCCCTCGCACACAGCCTATGAGGACTTTGTAGCCTTGCTTGGGGCCAGCAGGAGTCACCGGTCCTTACTCAACCCCGTCTAAAAAGAGGGAAAAATGAAAATAAAAAATAAAAAATTCAAAAAATAAATATTTGAAGAAAAAGTTAAAAAGTTGTCCACGTCCATATTGGTTGCATCATGTAGGATGACCAACACTAAGTTGATTGCCGTGTTAGAATGAAAGGATTAAATTGGCAATTCATTAAAATCTAGGATTATTTGGCAAATCGTTAAAAGGTATATGACTAAATTGGCATGAACAAAATGTTTAAAATCAATGTGACAATTTTTTAAAAGGTTTAGGATTGAAATGACCGTTGTATAATAAGTTTAGAATTTTTTTTTTTAATAATTTTATGGAGGTTGGGAGTTCAATTCCTATCTTTGGGACTTGAGATTTGACAAAAAGCTTGCAATATTGAAAAAAAACATTGTAGGAAATTGTGTTGAACAAATTACATTTATCACCCGTATGATGATTACAAATTTCCAACTGATATAGTTAATTATCGATTTTATCCCTAGTTGCCTCGACAAGGCTTAGAGAGATTTTTTTTTTTTTTTTAATCACGTTCAAAGGTTCCAAGTTACTTTCCCAAGAAATTTTTGACATCTTTTTTTGTCTAATTTTACTGTAAATTTCAAAATGGGAGAGGGTCTATTTGTCCATGTAAACTGTACATTTGCTTGTTGGGTCAATGTAGTAGAAGTCTTAAGACATTTTGATTGAGAACATCACCAACAACGAGCTCATGTCTGAACCTATCGTCATCTTTACGTGTGCTCCTTAACAAATCTCCTTCCTCGCATGTGAGCCACCTACATTAGAATCGCTCCCCCTTCGTCCAAATATCCTTTTGCACTTACATCATCTCTTGAGAATCTCCACCTCAATCCTCTTGACCTAACAAAGCTTGGGGAAGCTAGGGAATACCATATACCATCCCGATTAGGGAAATAAATTAGAATTTTCCTTTCTGAGAATCAATACTCATTCAAAAGTGGGCTGCTAATTAACTATCAGTTTCGATACGGCTTGTTGGGTCGACAAAACAAAAACCCAATACCTTTAAATGGGAAAATCACCAAGGAAGAATCGAGTCCAATCTCGTTAGCATACTTAATTAGACTTACATTTATTCAAAAGTTCAATCAATGTGTTATGGGTCAATTTAGATATATTAATTACTTGGTTTTACTTCACATTTTCAATTTGGATTTGTTTTGCCTAAGGCTTCACGTATTCACCCAGCATTTTTTACCAAGTATCAAACATCCAAATTGAAAATAAGAAAAGCACAATAAAATAAATGGGTCATTTCTTTTTGCTAGTAGAAATCAAACTTGAACCACAAGGAATATATTGATTGATTATTTTACTAAGAGATAAGTAAGTGCAATTAAGTTATAAAATTTTCATAAAGTATAATTAAATCCTAAAACTTATCATGAAGATGTGATTGTTTCTTAAAACTTTCAAAATATGCAAAATTTCTTCCTTTTGGGTTTTAAGACTTATCAAATTCATTTAATCAAGTTTTTTTATTAATTGTATTTCTACTTTTTTTCCAAACCTATTTACGGAAAAAAAATTCTACACACGGTGTACTTTCGTAACAAATTTTTAAACTTTGAGTGCACTTATCCATTTTACTAACTTCATAAAACCAATCATTATAGTTGAAAAAAGAGGAGAAGCCAACCTAAAGAAGATCGTAGGATACAACAAAACTATAAAAGAACTCTCAACTCCCGTCAAATGTTGATAACAATGATGTGCAAGTCGCATCACACGTGAAGCTTTTAGCTGCAGTTCCCCATCTAATTAATTAAGATTTCGGGGAGCAATTATGGGCCTTGGGCCCATCTCAGCTGGTTTTGGAAAAACTTCCCGTTTCCATCCACAGGAATTGGTGATGATGATGGGACGCTCCTTCTGGTAAAAAGTGACGGTTGGTGGGCGATAGAAATTGATAAAACGTTCATCGATCGATTTACCGATTGCACAAAGTATGATAATGACATCGATGGTGGTTGCTCTGAATCTAAACTAATTTCCAAATCGAACCCTAGCGAAAACTTGATGTTTTCCTGGGGATAGCATCAAGCGCTGAGGGTCTACAATGGATTAACTGGTTGTAATTGTATATCTAGACATCATCTTATCTCTTTTGCATGAAGCGATTCAACAATTTGCTAATGCCACTCTCTATCACATTATTCGGGCTAGAAATATCTTGGTACATGAGCAGTCCTTCATGTGGGATTCTTGTGTCTTGTTGAGAGAACAAAAAGTCTCCGATGAAAATGTCAGATTGTCCACACGGTAGTCACCATCTCCTAATTTCATCAGCTAGGTAGGTAGCCGTCCTGACCGTCACTGAGATAAAATATTTTCGATCATTAGTGATGCTATGATGACAATTACGTGAACTCATACCCTTATGTCGGATTAGCTTGTGGAGAGGTATCTGTCTATTCGTGGATCATAATGAACAGTTTCTGCCGGAACGTGTTCGCGGAGAAGTCAATGGATGGCTTGTCGACATAATGGGATTCTGCATAGCACCGATTCCTTAATCTTCACAGCATCTGAAGTTTGTAAGGGCCATAGGTTCTTGAAGAGAGGGCCTGAAATCATGGGCTGCTCGTCAAAAGTTCTGAACTCAACTCACAAGTCTCTGGCGAAACATTTATGGGGACGATCAAAATCTCAATTCGGCCCTCGACCCGGGATTTTCTGTATCCTAGGAGTCGACCGAAGCTGCTCCCAATCTGATGATGCGCTCTTCGAAATGTAACTCTTGTCATAATCAATATGTTGATTGTCCTCTCGCTATTCCTTTGGGAATGTGCATGCAATTGGGAGCTTTAATTGTGAGACAATTTCGGCATATTGGGGAAGAATTTGAAGTGATACGGGTTAATCCAGAGGCTAAATTGACAGTAATTTGGATACCATGGCTGAGTCGGACCTTGTTTTCGTCCATTTCAGAGGGAACAATGACATTGTCTAATTAATAAGACGGTGGTGACTAGTACAAACCTCCATGCCAAAGGATAAGATGTGCGTGTGTGTGTGTGTTTTTTTTTTTTGGGGGGGTGGTGTAGGGTAAAAGGATAAGTTGTGAATTAGTTTATGATTCATTGCACTTCTGGAAACCCTAGTTCATCTTCCGATACAATCTAAGGAGTGTTTGGAGCTGGAGTAAGATCAATCTATTTGATAAAGAGAGGTGCTAAATGCATATAAGGCTAGGTAGGATACGGGTGTGCTTATCAAAAGGTCCAGGTCCGAATAAGGCTTTTTCATATCTTAGTCTGGCCCAGTGTATTCGTGAAGTAAATCAAGTGGTGAATTGGATCGTCAAAGTTCAATAAACAAAATGTCCTTCCTCCAAATTGGGTTTCGCACGCCCCATGCGTGTGCGGAAGCCCTTTGGGCTCTTTTATGTTCCGAAACTTCTATTATGTATATCACAACTTAACCACTTTGAACGAGAAATATCTTTGTGACAAAAAAGAAACAAAACAAAACAAAACAAAATAGTTTATGCTTTTTGCACGCTGAAAGTTCTTGCTCCCACTATATTGAAATGAAGTACTACATAATTGACACGGTTGGTTGTGACATGAGAAAATTTTTAGTCTAAAATCTAAAGGTTACTTATTTAAATCTTACCAATTGCATACAAACCGCTCTATATCAGGATCAACTGCAAAGACCTAGATTTAATCGGTTCATGTGGAAATTTGTAGGGTGTTCTATGGGTCTTCAAGTAGAAGGGTCTCGACGCTCGTGTTTGTGAATTGTCAAATAGAAGCTAAGTATGCCCTCTTTCTGGAATACATGTAAAAGTGTCAAAAAAAGTCATACACTTTTTATATTTGTGCAAATTTAGTCCTAAACATTGTGATTTGGTATCAGTCTAGTCCTTTTTGGTTAATTTTAGCATGCTTTTGCTAATTGGGTGTTGGTTAGCCGACTTGGTACAATCAATGCTGACGTAAACAAATTTTAATAATATTTTAATTTTTTTAATTTTTTGATTTTCATTTTTGATTTTCATTTTCTTCCTTTTTTTTTTTCTTCTCCTCCCCTTTCCTCTAGCCGGTCGCCGAACCAAAGACGACGCCTGATGAGGCTCAAGCCCTCGCTAGAGGTTGCGAGGGTTGTTTGCCGACCATGGGCAAGGCTAGCTTGAGCTTGCGTAGACCGCAAGGGCGGTCTCACTTTGCTAGCCATGGGCAAGGCCCAACCTTGCCAGATCCGGTGAGATCGAGCCTTGCTCGGCCTTTGGCGAGGGCTCAAGCCCTCGCAAGCGCGACCTTGTGGCCTTTGGCGAGGGCTCGAGCCTCGCTAATGGCCAGTGAGCCTTGCTAGAGGCTAGCAAGGTGAAGGTCGCCGAGGCTTGACGACCGGATGGAGGAAACAAGAGTAGAAGGAAAAAAGAAAAAGAAAAAAATTAAAAAAAATTCTTAAAAAATATTTAAATATTATTAAAAGTTGTTCATGTTAGTATCGCCCGTACCATGTTAGTCGACCGGCGCCCAATCAACAAAATCCGATCAAAATTAGTAGAATGACTGAATTGTCATTAAATTAAAAGGTTTATGACTAAATTGGCATCAATAAAAAGTTTAAAACTAAATTGGTAAAAATATAAAAAGATTTAGGACTTTTTGACACTTTTCCCGTAGAAAACATGTATTGTCTTTCTAATAATTTTTTTTTCCTTTTTAACCAATAATTAGTTAGCTTAGATGTCAAAGGAGTTTACCTTTCTTCTTACAAAACATGTTGGTTTACCTTTCTCTATTGAGAGCACTTTAAAAGTAAATCCCAAATGCAGTAGGCCAAATAATGAGTTTTCAAGCCCTCTCATATTCTCTCTCTCTCTCTCTCTCTCTCTCTGCATAGTCAAGGTCAATGAACCGGTTTGAGATGTGGGCTTTGGGCGGAACCTGTTTTGACTTTCAAATTGAATGTCCCCACATCAATATTTTGAGCTTCCTTGGACTTCAAGCCTTTGGTAGGTGACCGAATTCAAAAAGGCAACATGGACATTCCTCTTTCCTTTTTTCCCCTTTTTTTACTTATCGTGTTCATCAATTTCACGTAGTCAACGCGAATGTGGTAATGGGTGACCGCATGACCCGAGGAACGAGGGCATTTGTTATTCAAAGTGGTTTGTGGGGTACTCTTCGTGTAAACTGGCTTGGTCTTTTGCGTCGATGAGTAGAAAAGCCATATTGACTATGATCATATATGTAGGATTGTGTTTTTGTCCCCAAAGTATAATATGTTAGAGAATGGTGACTAGATGACAAAATTATGAAGCGTATAATTGTTTAAAACCATGATATAACGAACTAACATAAAAAAAAAAAAAAAATTGAACTCAAGACCTTTTCTTGCAATGTTGTAATGACAATTGAGATACTAAAAGGGATGCTCACGAGAGACTTCTAAAGTGTTGGTATCATGTTGGATTGAACGTGCTGCCATTTTTTTAACTACTTTAATCTGTTAGAGAATGATAGACATTATGCTTGATATCATAAAGTAAGGACAATCAAATGCAACATGGGCCATTGAGATTTGAAAGTTTGAACGATGGCTGTTGGATTACATGATATTTCATAGAAGTTTTTGAGGGAAAAAAAATGTATCTAAGATCCCCTCAAGTCATTGAAATTTAGGTTCCTCCACGTCAAGACTAATAATGAAAGGAATTTACCATTCTCTTTCAATTTCCTTTTTCTTCTTTCGCTTTTCAGCAATGAACAATAAACCTAACTTCATATCGAGCACAAAGTTGATTTCGTCACTGCCTCCATCGCCACAGTTGCCACCATCTCACCAACCCTTTGCCTCTAGCCGCCATTACTACCATCGACCCGGCAGCTTTCATTTGCCAAACTTAAGATTAACTAAGACAACTAAGATGAGGTTTGATCTATCTGTCACCTTGAGCTGTACGAAGCATAATCGACTCACTTTTCTATCCTTTGACATTATTGATAACATCTCATGACGATAACACATTCAATTGCAATGACAGCCTATGCACGGGTCCTTCAATTTTCATTTACGCCTTGCTTGTAGAAAAGCTGCATCATCTCTCTAGTAGTAAACACTTCTTCATTTCAATGCCAGATAGGTTTCTTGTTTGTTTTCTTCAAAAGAAGTCGACCTGTGGAGGATCACGATGTTGTTAAAGGCAAGATGAAAGTGAACCGTCGATTGGGTCACAACAGAGGAGTTACCTACAATTGCAGTCCCGTCGATGGATGAGATCAGCCTAGCGTCTTCGACCAGGTCACGTATCATTCCTCTTGCGGTCTTCTGCTATGCAATACTTTATTCCCCGCACAAATGTAACTACTTTGTCCAATCTTGGACTGGCTCCCTTCAATATAATAAATCATTTTGTCCACCTAAATAATATTTTTGTACATCCAATGTTGAAAGTACATACTAAACTGGCTTATGGTGCTGACGATAAGCTGGCTATTCATGTTTCAAAGAGAAATAAAATAAGCGATAAGCACTCCTTTATGAGGGGCAAGGCATACATCATTCTTAAAATAAAGAATTTGGATACACGAACCCGAATGCATAGGGCAAATCTGTAACACAGGTGCTATTGTAATGTTAGGAAGAAAGATGCTACAGCAATGAAAAGTCTCACTTGGCAACTATTAAAGGATCCTTTTTTATCATAGCGGATGGAATCTACAAGGTCAATACTTTACCCATCTCTATGTAGTCAGATCTTAATGCTTGTGGCTTTAATTATAAAATATTAGATATATATATATATATTACATAGATATGATGATCATGAAAAGTATTCTAGGCAAAATACAAAATCGGATTAACATGAACTTTCTTCTCTATTAATGATTTGAAATTTCTAGTGTAGTTATACAAATAAAAACTGTATGTATGTCTTAAACCGGCCTAGGGTGTAATAATTTACACCATCAATTTACTAGAAATAAGTTGTTAATCTTTTCGAATCTTGCTTATGAGAGTTAAGCCTTCACTACTGATTAATTACCTGATTCCAAAAGTTTAACAGATGAAATTCTTCTTCGTAGTCCTAGCGATAGATTTAAAGTACCAAAAAAAAAAAAAAAAAATTGTCGTTTCAGTTTTCTGTCTTCTTTTTTTCTTGCCTTTTTAAACTCTATGGTGTCTTCATTTCCCAGTAGTGAGTTGTCAGCATATCGCGCGGAACGAATCTCTATTAAGTATTTTCTTTTGGAATGAGTTATCTATGAGAGTTAACCAATGATCTCTACTTTCGTTTTGGTTTGTTGCCAAACTAGTAGGAGGCATAATTGACTCACTTTTCTATACTTTGACATTATTGATAACATCTCATGACGATAACACATTCGATTGCAATGGCGGCCTACGCATGGCACCTTCAAATTCATTTATACCTTGATTGTAGAAAACCACACCGTCTCTCCAGTAGTAGACACTTCTTCGTTTCGATGCCATATAGGTTTCCTGTTTATTTTCTTCAAAAGAAGTCGAACTCGAAGGAACTTATCCTGACGTTGCCTATAAGACATCGAGTTGGAGGATTGCGATGTTGTTAAAGGCAAGATGAGAGTGAACCTTCAGCCGGATCGCGGCAGAGGAGCTACCTATAATCGCGGTCCCGTCGACGGAGGAGATCAGCCTAGCGTCTTCGGCCGGGTCACGTATCATTCCTCTTGCGGTCTTCTGCTTTGCAATACATTATTCCCGGCGCAATCGTTCTACTCCATACAATCTTGGACTTGCTGTTCAGGATTCAGCATGCATGAAGTCCTTGAGCCTTCCAAATTTGAATTGTTCACGTGAGAGTCCCCTTCGTATTAATAAATCCTTTGTACACCCAATGTTAAAAGTATATACTAAAATGGCTTATGGTGCTAACAATAAGCTGACTTATTCATGTTTCAAAGAGAGAGAAAATAAGCGACAAGCAGCCCTTGATAAGGGGCAATGCATACATTATTCTTAAAATAAAGAAGTAAAATATGCGAACCCGAATGACATAAGGCAAATCTAAAACATAGGTGCCCTAGTAATGTTAGGAAGGAAAGATGCTACGGCAATGAAAAGTCTCACTTGGCAACTATTAAAGATTCTTTTATTGTATTGTATCGAATCTATGAGGTCGATACTTTACACATCTCTATCTAGTCTCTATGCTCGCACCTTTTATTATAATATATTATATAAGTATATATTACATAGATATGGTAATCGTTGAAAGTATTCTATGCAAAACACAAAACCGGATTAAAATGAACTTTCTTCTCCATTAAGAAATTGAAATTTCAAATGTAGTTATCAAAATACCCGGTTTAGAGTATAATATTTTACACCATTAGTTTACCAGATAGAAGTTGTTAATCTTTTCGAATTTTGCTTATGAGAGTTAAGCCTTTACTACCGATTAATTGCCCGAATCTAAAAGTTCCATAGATGAAATTCTTCTTCGTAGTCCTACCGATAGATTTAAAGTACAAAAAAAATTGTCACTTCGATTTTTCTGTCTTTTTTTCTTTTTTTCCTTTTCTAAACTCTTTGGTGCTCCTGTGTTCAGTAGTAAGTTGTCAGAGTAGCGCGCGGAACGAATCCCTATTAAATATTTTCTTTAGGAAGGAGTAGTAGAAGAGTTAACCAATGATCTCTACTTTCCTTTTGGTTTGTTGCCAAACCAGTACGGTGGTCGGATAAGGCATCTACTAGTTTATTTGCATTCACATGCACCTCTCATCATATATCTTTTATATCGATAGTTTCATTCCAACCACCCAAAAGGTTGACCCAAGATTATTTGCATGTAAAGTCTTCCTAATTTTTCGAACACACCAACTTCCCAAAAGCAGAAAAGTGTGGGAGAGGGCCATAGGAAAATTAGGTATTGCTATGTGGATGATTCCATCGATTAAAAAAGAGGACTCTACCCGGAAGAGACTGTGTAAATTAATGGGATGGTGGGAGGCTTAATCAGCCTGTGCTTTTCTATCGATCAAACATTTATTGTAGCACCTAGGTGGCAGACATTCAATCAATGCAGTTCATCAGCTGAAATTCCAAAACACCACCTAGGCAAGCCAAATCAAGATCGCCCACCACAGGCCAAGGGAAGCTGGAGAAAACTCTTTCAAGGAGGAAGAAAACTTGGCCATCAAGAACAAGAAAGAGAAAGAGAGAATGTTGCTTTTAACGTGAATTTGTCATAAATGAGGGGGCTCATCTGGCGACCACGACGGCGAAGGTGGTCCATAGCAGCGGCCACGACTCGATGTTTTGAACGTGGTAAAGTCCAACGCTCTACATCGTCTCCAATGTTTTTTAGTGATCCATAGGGCGTCTACTTGTCGAATCGTGGTGGATTAGAGAATCCACCTACTTCTAGATGGCTTCCTCTTGTAGACTTTTCTGGATACTTCCATATCCGCACAGTCAGCCATTATTGTTGACTTAAATTTCTTGGAGGGAAAGTTTTTAATTTAACTTTTTTTTTGTGCTTTATAAATGGCCTATGGAGTTTTTAAATTCTTTCTTATCATGGGAAAGGATTCCAAGATAGCTTTTGTTCTAAATAGAGAGAACGAAAGGTGACGACAGAAATATGTACAAAAATCTAATATTTAGAAGGATATATAATAGGACATGCAGTATTGAGTGATTGTTTAACTCATGAACTTATTTAATTACTCAAATCTTAATAATTCCAGTTGTCGATACATTGCACAAGACCCGAGTCTGTATAGAAGTATCATATATAATGAAATTGCCAAATTTGACCACAAGGAGGCCTGTCTTGTGGGCACAACTTTGCATTTTAAACCCACATAACTTTCAACTCATATATCAATTACCATCTGATGAGATGATTGCAATTGCGCCACCAAGTCTTAAATTTTATGTGTACAAGATACAATCAAGCCCTAAATTTTTGAATCGATTAATCCTAAACACTTTATAAAAAATGTAATTAAATCTTAAATTTGGTATTGAAATATACAATTTAAGAGCGAGGCAATTTTTAAATGACATGTAAGCAATTTTAGGTATTGTTGATCACAAGGTCTTGATTGTGCTTTTAACAATTGGTGTAGAACTTAATTGATCCCATATAAAGTTTGCGATTTTCGGAAACGTAGATAATTGCCATGCAAGACAACAATCGCATAACTCCATAGGATATACACATCCATTCCAAAATCATCCTCAACCCAAAAACAAAGAGCTTCCTTCCGGCAATGTGCGATCATTCATTTCTTTCAACAATCGGTATAGTTATAACTTATAAGTCCCAAAATTTCGTTTTAAAATACATTATTTCTCGTGTTATCAAGTACAGCTTGTTCCAACAAAAGAAAAAAAAGTATCAACTCGTTAGAAAAATTGCATGTGAACACCTAATTATAAAAGAAATTTTTAATGAAAAATCGCTTTCTTAAAATAAATGCCGCATATTGATTAGAAAAGGACCATATGAATAGGCCCAATAAATTTGGAATATTCAAGCCGAAAGACTTTCTAATGTAGCGGTGATCACGAGTCTGAATAAGCACCCGATCCTCACTTTTAAAAAAAACGACGAATTACTAAAAAAAAAAAAAAGGGGCCACCTCCAAATTTCTCCAATATTTGGAACCTTCCGCAGCTTCCTTCCCGGAGCCCACGTGGCACATCATTACTGGCCATCCCTTTACATCACTACATACGAAATTCAGACGAAGCTGTTCCCCGGGCCCCACCACCCCCACAAAAATTTCCACATTCTCTTTCTCTCTCTCCTCCATCGTTCAACACGCCTTCCTCTCTTTCTCTCTCTACCTCTCTCTCGTTTATATGCCCCCGCAAGACACTCGCACAGCCCATTCCCAACTCTCTCTCTCTCTCTCCCTCTGTGCCGCCGAACGCCGCCGTGGACCGCCGTTCTCTCCGACCCGAGTTAGCACGTACTCCGAGTGACCACCTACGTTACGGTCACAAGATGAGCTCCTCCGGGAATCCGTCCCCGCGCGGTCGTCGCTGGCGCTCCTGCTCCTGCTGTGGTCATGCGCTTCTTCCGCGCCGTTCGCCGCTGCGCAGCCCGGCGGCAACCCTCCGCCCGACGGCCAGAACCCGTACGACTACACGCGCTTCAGCCCCTCCATGGCGGTGATCATCGTCGTCCTCATCGCCGCCCTCTTCTTCATGGCCTTCTTCTCCATCTACATCCGCCACTGCTCCGAGGCCAACTCCGCCAGCATCCGCCCCGGCGGCGGGGCGGTCGGGACGGGCTGGTCGCGGCGCGGCGGCGCCTCCCGCGGCCTCGACCCGGCCGTCATCGCGACCTTCCCGACGCTCGTCTACTCCGACGTGAAGGGCCTCAAGATCGGGAAGGGCGCGCTGGAGTGTGCGGTGTGCCTGAACGAGTTCCAGGACGACGAGACGCTCCGGCTGATCCCGAAGTGCGACCACGTGTTCCACCCGGAGTGCGTCGACGCGTGGCTGGCCTCTCACACGACCTGCCCGGTGTGTCGCTCGAACCTGGTGCCGCTGCCCGGCGAGGGTCCGTTCGAGCTACCTGAGTTGACTCGCCGGTCGGAGCTCGCCGGAGAAGACGAAGAGAATCAGAATCGGGACGGGGATCTGGAGCGAGCGATCGCAACGTTGGAGCGCGAAGATGACGACGAAGTCGAAGTCGAAGCCGCGGTGGACCGTCAAGCGGCCGAGCCGCCACCCGAAGCGGTGGATCCGAGCAAGACGCTGAACCGGAACCGTACGCGCGGGGGTCGCGATCCAGCAGGATGGCGTGGCGGCTCCTCTTCCCGCTGTCTCACTCGACCGGGCACTCCCGGGTCCAACCGGGGAAGACACGGAGCGGTTCACGCTGAGGTTGCCGGTCGAGGTGAGGAAGCAGATCGTGAACCGGCAGCTGAACCGGGCGATGAGCATGGTGGTGTTGCCCCGGGAGAGCAGCTCGCGGCGGGGCTACCGGGCCGGAGCTGGAGAAGGGAGCAGTAGGTTCGGCAGGTACTTCAGCTTCCGGCGGTTGGACCGGTCCGAGCCTGGAGCTAAGTCGGACCGGTGGTTCTTCGGGAGGGTACCGCCGCTGTTCTCGAGAGCATCGTCATTGAGGTCGCCAAGGGTGGCGGCGGCCAGTGACGACGGAGGAAGCGTGGGATCTCGGCGGAGCAGGATGGAGGCCGCTGAATCGAGCGGTGCACCGCCTCGCCCGCCGGTTTAAATTGCCACTGAGCTGCATTCTTTTTCCCACTACCGGAGCTGCACCGGTGACAGCTTTGTCAACTTGTAAAATGCCGATTCTTTATTTTTTTTTTTTCCTTTTTTTTTTTTCGTTTTTATATTTTCATTTTCTTTATTTTCCTTTTTATGTTCTTTACATAGTGCCCGCGAGGTATGGGCAACTGCCAATTTAATGAAAAGAAGACTAGGGTTCTCCCGTAAACACGTGACATTGATACAGTTAAGCTGAACCTAAGCTTGAGCTAGTCTAGTTTTCGAGTTACAACCTTTTCATGGTTGTTTATGACGAGATTATGTTTGGTGTCGCATCAAGATACTTTGAAAATCACTAATTCGATTATGGTTTTGTGTAATTAATCAAACAATTATGATGGACCGACGGAAGAAACTATTCTGGCTTCATTCTTGAAAGAATGATGACACTAACACGTTGCTAGCACATATTAAAGTCATATGTGAACCTTCTTTTCCCTATGGAAAATTGTCCAAAATTTCATAAATATATCGTATGGCATATAATATAGTTTTATATTCACTTGGCTAATTTCATCCTAAGTCTTTTGACGATTTGTTAATGTGGTCATTTTGATCAATTTTAGCTGAAAATTATTAACATGATGGTCTATTCAGTATGTCATCTTATGTGGATGATTTTTATCATTTTTTTTTCTGATCTTATTTGTGGGTGGCTGAGGTCGTGAAGCCCCTAGAGGTTGGTGAGGGCAATCCTCTCTTGTGGTAAGCAACCGGCTTTGGTAATAGGAAAAAGAAATATTAAAAAAAGAAAAAACTCTGAATTTTTTTTTTTAAAATTACCAAATATTGTCCACATTAATGCTACTAGTGTCACGTAAGATGATTAATGTTTACGTTAATAATTTTCATTAAATTTGATGAAATGATTATATTATCAATGGTTAAAAGGTTTAAAATTAAATTAGCTAAATTAAAAAGTTTATGATTAAATTAGCCGTCGTAGAACTTTTTAAACAATTATCCCTCCTCCTTGACTGTGCCACATTATGTATTTCACAATAGTACTCTTACATAAAGTTATGCTTTTTATTTGTGGCCATATAGTGGGCATCCTGCTTCGTTTAGTCTCTTCAAAGGTTTTCCCAAATAGTTCAAAGAGAAACGGAGAAGATAGACCGAGTCTTGGCCGCGTTGTTGAATGCGTCAAGAGGCATCAGTCGTTCGGACAACATGTAGATGACGGAGAGATCTTGATCTCGTCTTCAACTTTGGACTATTCTCCGGATTCCTCTGTCTTTTTTTTTTTTTCCTGAAATTTCACGGACGCATTAGTGTCATTATTTTCACATTCGTTGAGTAAAGACAAACTTCTCCTGGTACACTGTTCTTATTATATCTCTATAGCAATATCCATCATTTTATAATTGTCTTTCTGGCCGGGGTCGATAGTCCTAGGAGACATCGTTTCGGGAACATTTGCAATTTATTGCAAGATTTGACGAGGCGGCCAGACCAGGGCGCATTTAATTGAATTCGGCCATGATGTGACCAAAGGTACGTAGCTTTCAATTCTTATGACTCTTTCATGCCTACTGTTCAAATGATGTCGAAGTTTCGTAGCGACACCGACGGCTTCTTGAGGGACAGCTATAAAGATTACCGCCGTGCCAATCTCTAGGATGAAAGGTGGAGAGGTGGCCACATACACCACAAGATGGTTTGCTCGGTTCTCTTTTCCTAGGGAAAATTGCTTCCCACACTTTGATAAGATTATAGAGACTCTATCTAGGGTTTCTAAGGTTATAGGGGTTTTGGTTTTCTATAAGGAGTTCGTAACATTTCGTGCGGTGTCCCTTTCTTTGTACAACCCGTTAAGTCAAATTCAGAGCATTCATGTGTATCAAAACATGTAGAGTTCTCTATCCACATTGTTAATTGAGTTAAAATTTTGAAATCTGAAATATTGTCCAATGACAAAAACATCATTGGGACCCTTTTGTGAGGAGAAGATAAATGTGATGGTGTGAAAAGAACCGGTACTCAATTTGCTGGGCTTGCTTCCATCTACCTTTCAATGGAGTTTTCACTGCTGTCACCATCATCACTCGCAACTGCACTTGGACATGTCTCCATTGAGCTTCAAGAAAATTCACTCAGCTATCTTTCATTTTCTATGTTCTTTATCACCTTCATTATTAATTTAATGGAAAGGCAAGTTAACTCTCCATTTCTATCTTCTAATCCTTCCAAGTGAAACATGACTTTTATGAGTTATAATATTGAAAGTACAAACAAATACTTTCATTCTATTTATTTGGTGAAAAATGAATGAAGTAGAATATATTTTTTAAAAAAATAATATCGTACCACTTAAAATAATCAGACAATGAAAAATATTTTCATTATGATGATAATTTATACTCAAATAATTTAGTTGATGACGGATTTATTTTTCGTTTATTCGTTTTTGTAAGTGATACAAATGGCTATTTTTAAAGAAAATATATTTTAAATTATTCGTTTTTACAAAACAAACGGTGTTATCTAAGTATATCTAAACAACCAAGTTTTCCCTTTTAAGCTAAGAAAGTTTCACTATAATTCGTTGACGGAAAATGCATGTGAAAAGTATATCCCGGAGAGGAAGTATTTTATGCATCTGCATAATCTTTGTTGCCAACGTGATATATAAGTAACACTAGTCAATCATATTTTATGGGAACAAATTCACAGCTGTGCTCCTTTTTATCAACCAACTAAATATTTCAAACGTGTCCCTTTTCATTTATTTACTCATTGATTTCCAGGGCTTTTCTCTTTATCTTTTTGTACCCAACAGCAGTGGTACTGAGAATATGATTCAAGTGCTTTTCTTGCTAGTTCGGACCAACGAACGAATCCCATCACAATGATTATCCTCAAAGCAGTGTGGTCTAAATCTTTGTGTGGTCTGTATTGATTGCAAGAGACCCTTTTACGAAAGATAAGGCGCCCACCATTCTTGACTTGAGGGGCACGCAATTTTGGATTTATTCATTGCCCTTTATTTTTGTTTATTTATAAGTTTGAGAAGTGCATTTTAAATTTGTCCTTAGCTGTGGAACAGCAATACCCATTCAGTCTCCCCGCTTTGAAATTCATCTCGCTGAAATCGATTTTGGAGCTTACCTTAAAATGCTCTGTTCTTGATTGTTCTACCATGAGATGGTCCCCTGTCTGTTATTGCTTTTTCAGAACACACATCATGCACTTCACGTGAAGTAGGTGACTTCTTTTAAGTTTAGACTGAATCCTCTGAGGGAGTTTCACGTGCTAGCAATTTTTAGGTAGATCTTATATTTGTGGGTCGGATGAGACAAACTCTTTGTAGAGTGGGGGTTTTATGTGATTTAACGGCTCACAAAATGTAACTTTTACTTTTTCTATTAAACTAGACAAAAAATAAAAAAGTTTTTGTATGACAAGTATATAAAGTGACCGAATTACAATAGGTTTGACAGTTTGAGTTGGAACCATACATAAAAGTAATCTTATTTAGACAAATAAAAAGAAAAGAGAAAAGAAAAAGAGTCATCTTATTAGCATGCATGTAATGTTTTAGGGAAAACTGTCAAAAAGTCCTAAATATATTGTACCGTAACCAATTCAGCTCACAAACATTTCAATCATGCCAATTAGTCATAAACCTTTTGAGAATTTACCAATTTAATCCTAACCATTTTAAGAAATTAACAATATAGTCACTTTCGACTAACTTTGAATGGATCACTAACGTGGCAGTTCAATCTACGCTAGCCATCCTACACGGTGCAACTAATATGGCATAGTTGGTGCTTAAACATTTTGAATTTTTTACTAACTATTTCTTTTTCTTTTTCTTTTTTTCTTTTTATCTTCACAAGGTTGGCAAGGTCACGGGCCACTAAGCAAGACCATAAGGCATGGGCTGGCAATCCCTGCCAATCCTTGGGTGAGGAACACAAAGCCCTCGCTAGTCATAGGCAAGGACCTAGGCAAGGGTTTGGGACACCCTCATTGGCCATAGTTGCCAAATCCAGCGAAAGCCACAACACAATGAAGGCAAGTGAGGGTCATGACGCCCTTGCTGTGGCCTACGAATGTCGCGGGGC
Source organism: Eucalyptus tenuipes (assembly GCA_014182365.1). NCBI lineage: Eukaryota > Viridiplantae > Streptophyta > Magnoliopsida > Myrtales > Myrtaceae > Eucalyptus > Eucalyptus tenuipes. Next base: position 18,862,636 of record CM024538.1, on the reverse strand, counting down.
CTCAGCCAATGGACACGTTGGTCATGTGAAGAAAAAAGGAGAAAGAAAAAAAGAAAAAAAAATCAATAAAAGATAATAAAAATAAAAAATAAAAATAAATAATAGTCCAAGTAAGCAATATCTACATTGCTTGGGATGACCAACATTGATTGGACTACCATATTAGCGATTTCTAATCAAAATTAGTTGGAAAGAATACATTGGCAATTTATTAAAAGATTTAGAACTAAATTGACAAATTATCAAAATGTTTACGACTAAATTGACATGTGATCATCGAATAATAGGTTTAAGACTAAACTAGCACTATTGAAAGGTTTATAACTGAATTGGTTAGTGAATAATAAACTTAGTTATTTTTGGACAATTTTCCCAATATTTTGGATGAGAGAGAATGTAGCAGTTTATAGGAGTAAAACGTCTATGATTTTCTAGCCTGAGTTAAGTACAAATTTAGATGATTCAATCCTCTAACTTTTATTTTGTGTGATCAAGTCATCTATTTTTCTTGACTTGTGCGATTTGGCCATCTAACTTTTATACGCGCAACCAAGCAATGTAACTTTTTTTTTTTTGTTTATTTGTGCAATCAAGTGTTTCCTTTACACATCTTAATTAATACCGTCAAATTGGGGTTTCTTTCTTCTAATCTCCCAATTTCTTTTTTGTTGCTACGATGCTCATTTGGTGCCACATTAGTAACGGTTCCATGTTCCATCACATCAACAATGCCTTCTCATTAATCACTTTGGTGAAAGTACAGCTTCCCTTTTATATGACTTATCAATTAGTGGTAGCCAACGCACTATGAATTAATATCCACAGAAAGATTACCTATTGTGGGGGAGGAGGAAATTGTTGTCCGTAGGGCTGCTCCATAATTTGTGAAGAATGGCGTATGAGGATGGAGCAGCGGGCCGTTTGGTTCAACTTTGGGGAAATGTAAAGCCATTTCCTCAAGTATCTTTGACTAAATGAACATTTTATGAATGCTAGTGTGCTTGGATACTAAAAATGTGTATATTTTGCAAAGTAGCTTTAGGTTGAAAAAGAAAAAGAAAAAAAAAGAAGAAAAGAAAAAAGGGAGGAGATCAGTTGGGTAAAGAGGGGAAAATTGTGGGGTGAGGTGGCTCTACAGTGGTGCCGGTGCCGTTGGGGAGGCGGCTGGTGGCCGGGGGTGGGGGGTTTGCGTTGACCTCAGGCGAGCTTGGTTCGCGTGGTCTCCGACGGCGTCGCATGAGGTCACGCGACTCAGGCGATGCCGCCGCAACCTCAAGCGAGGTGGCTTGAGGTCGAGCGACCTCGAGGGGCGGCACGGGTCGCGCGACCTCAGGCGAGGATTCTCGGCGACCAGATCTGGCTGCTCGCGATTAAGCGCTGCCCACCACGCCCACCGGTTGAGCTTCGGGTGGAGTAGCAAGATCGAAGAAGACGATGAACAGTGTCTTATGAGGGCAAAAGAGGAAAACACAATTATAATGAGGGCAATATTGGAAAGAAAAAAAAACTCATTAAACCTTATATCAGCATTCCACAGCATTCCAAATGCTAGCATTTGGCCAATGACACTTCCAAATACTGAACCAAATGCCTAAAATTTTTCCCAATGGGCTTTTAGGGTGAAAGGCCCTTGGGAATGCTGAATCAAACGGGGCCAGCATCCCGGCTTTGCTCTGCTGTGATCGGCCGTGTAATAGGATGACTGCTCTCGTTGCGTGGTTGAGCCAAGAGGGATGGTGAGTTTTCCGTCAATAATCTGCTAGTCTAAATTCGCATGAAGGATGCCTTCATTCCACAAGTCCATAAGCCACATGTCCTCCCGAATTTCAACAGTAGATATTTGCAAATCTACGCAGAATATGAGGAAGCTAACAAGTTTCTTCCTGCCCAGGAGACTAGTTTATCCCCAAGAACGTCTGTTTGCCCAGTGCTGCTGCTGTAAAACATAACTGGGGTGATGAACTGCTTTTAACAACTCGACTCCATGGAGAATTAGCATGGGTGTATAGCCTCCTCCAAGGCTCTTTAGCTAGCATTGCATCGTTGAAGGATACGAGTTGCCTTCTCCACATCTGATGAGAACCTCTTTCCCTGTGCTGCTCGACATTTTCTCCTTCCAAACCCTCAAATTTCGAGCCGTCCCTTGCAAGCAGCTAAAACTACATTTCTCTCTTTGATTGACCTAAACAATACAGACTTCCCCAATCGCTTTCTTATGCTTTGCAGAGATAGTTTTAACTGTTCAGGGCATGTCTAAGGAACAAAGATCCTTAGATTTATTCATGTTGATAGCTTGACTCGATGCTTGGCAATTTCGCAGATCATGACGTTCTGTGGTCGTTCCTTAAGAGAAGAGATCGATTCGTTGGACACTGGCAAGGAGGTGAGAGAGTGTAGGGCTGTCATGGGACATTTTCGGTGCCCTTTAGATCATCACATTGACAGCCTTAGAAACCAAAATGGCTAACATGTTTGAAATGAGAGCATCTCGACGCATTGCATTACCCAACAGACCCATTCACCATTAAAGCCCGTCCGCTTTAAACACGCCTCCAGAAAATCTCACTCCATTCTGTCGTATTTGCGCACGTCAAGCTCGAGCATTCCTTCAAAAAATTTGCTATCGTTTCCGCTTCCTCAAGTAAGGGAACATTGCTTGCGCAACAAAACTTCTTGAAATTACAAAACTTCTTGAATTTCACGGCACTTAAGAAAAGCACTCCGCATCGAGGAAATGATGCTTATTCGCTAGGAATTTCAATCGATTAGCCAAAGTTTCAAAATAGATTTTATGCATAAACTCGCGCATGCTAATGGGGGAAGTTGAGAAAAGTTTTCTGGGTTAGAGTTTTGGGGACGTGTGTTATGTGCGTATAATGAAGGACTGGGGCAAGAGAACCAAATAGAAGCAGCTGTTATATCACCAAAACACGACTTCTCCGATTGGCGATCAATTCTATAGAAAAATAAATAAATAAACCGTTCAAGCCATCCAGCCAAGGGCTTTGATACTCCTGCAAAAACTACAACTTTGACCTTGGAGAAAATACTGGGTACCACTGTTGTGCCAATGCATGAAATAACGAGTCCATTGAGCTTATAGCACTGTTAGAGGAAATTTTGAACCTCACGGGTGACCTCTCTCCTATTCCAGATATACTCATGCTCTCTCTGTCTTCGCACTCGATCCCTGCTCTCTACTTCCTCTTGACTCTGCCCTCTCTCTCTCTCCCTCTAACTCACGACTGAGCCCTCATTCAACGAACAGCGGAGGCAACATTTTCGAGGTGGAGGCGGTCCCTGTGAAGGGGCTTCCTTTTGATAACTGCTTGATCACGACACCGGGTGTAAATCAGCGATTTGAGCAAGGAGATATGATCAGGTTGTCGTCCTTGACTAGTAGTTGTACCGAGTGCTTTTGTTCCCTTTCTTCGATCACTTAATCCTAGAAAGCACCTCGATACAACTCCTCTTACCTCCATAGAGATCTTAAGTTTCCTGGTTTAACATCTCTATCTCATGACTTTTCATACTGATCGTGACCAACACGAGGAAGAACAACCAGCCCGGCTTTTCATTTGTCGATACCCACACGTGATGTCTGGATTTTTTTCTTGCTCCATTTCGTCAGATTCTGGCTGCGTTATTCAGTTTGAAGGTTATTCTGTCTTGTCTAATCTGCTCATTTTCCCAACCCCACAGTAGCGCATTCTGGGTCTTCGGCCCAAAAGTCATCAAATTGAAATAGTTTTATTCATCATGGGCTCAAAGGGCTATGATCCGACCCAGATGCAGGAAAGGCCCACCCCTTCCCATTGGAGAACTTAATCCTTCGATCAAAATTAGTTATGACTTGGTCAATTCTTTCTTAAGTTTTTGTCTCGCCATCCCGATTATTTGACCAAGTGAATTTACAACCCTTCTACTCAATATCCATTTATGCACAATTCCTTGAAGGAGTGAATTCGGTAATGTTCCACGAATGTTCTATCAGCCTTTTCGAATGGATGAATAATTTTGTTGAAGTTTCCAATACGAACCTACAGTAAAGACTTCCCACTGCAAATGTGTCTAATCTGGTCCTATAAGCCAACTAAGGTGTGGTATCCTGGTGAAGTATAAATGAAAGTAATCCTAATCAAACCTTCCCAGCCATTGCCATAGATGGCGGCATCAATTAAATTATCCGAAGATAGCTGAACAAACACATACATCCAAAACATCACCCCCTAAAAGAGCTAAACACCTAGGATCTCTAATCAGCTAGTTTTTGAAGTTCAAGCACCTGTAAATACTAATCACTTTGTTACAAACGTCATTTAGTCTCCACGAGAAACGTCGTGTTGGGTCTTTCTCAAACCAAAAGGTACTTAAACTCTTGAACCGTCAAGTATCGGCTTAAAAGATTCATGACGTCCGTGGTGGATGATTAAGGTTAGTCGCTTGAGCTTGATTAGGGAATTCAGCTTGCGCTGGAACGGAAGCACCTAAGAGGGCAGATTCATCTAAGCTATAAGCTTTAAAATTAAGGAACTATAAGGTTAACAATGCTTCTTCTTCCTCCTCCTCTTCTTCTTCTTCCCATTCCCATTTTTAAGCTTCACAGGTTCTCTCTCCGGGCTAATTTTGAGTGGCCCCTTCTTGTCCAGAATTGGGCTTCAAGAGGGGTTCAACCACAAATTGGACTCAACTTGGGCTTTCAAAATGGATTTCTCTTAATTAGAGTTCAAGACCTTACCGCGATCCAAGTAGACGGGAATTTGTCTGAATCAGTGAATATTTCTCTGCCAATGGATCAAGCTGAGTTGTCCTGACCCAGGTCGCAGCGTCCAGGGGGTCGCTTAGGACTGATGCAAACGTACCTCACCATCTGTCCCCTTCTCCTTCCTCAGGACACTCTCCCCTCAAGTCCTTCCCCGGGTAAGGTGAAGCTTGAACATTCAATCGATAGGGAACAATTTGCATATCATTGGTTTCCAAAGCGATTTCAGCTTCTTCTTCGACTAGAGCAGCTTCACCGTAAGAAACATCCAGGTTGGACAACTTTTTCAGCCCTCATCCAACGTCCAAACACATGATAATCCTCAGGGTCAAAATTCTAAGGGGACTAGGTAACGACCAATCTTCCCGCTATTATAATAAATATACAGGAGTCATTCATACTTCACGTCAATCCATACTTAGCAATCGTCATGGCTCGTGAAGAGTCCTGAGAAAAGAGGTTAGTTCAACTTCAAATTGACCTTAATGCGGGCAAACTCAGACACACCAATTGTTTGGTGGTCCCAATCGATATCAAGAACTTCTCCCACATTCTGTCGCATGGATTGCATCCTTATGAGAACCGCTCATAAGGATACCATGAAGATGACACTACAAACTGGGGAAGAAAACATACCAACGAGGAGGCATTTTGGCCCTTTTGGGTTCTCCTATTCGAATTCGAAAGGCTAAGATGTTATGCATCGAGTTGTAAAACGTCCGTCTCCTCCATTTTCCAGGCTTTGTTCATTGTGACTTCAAAAAGCAAAAGGTTTGATGTGAGGGTTGTTAAACTTTTGCCTAGAAGCGTATCTTTGCCCTCTTCAATCTTGAAATCAGGGATTAACATTATCCATCTTCGGGACAGGTTGATGGCCCCCAAGTAGAGGTGGCAAAATGGGTCTTAGACCAATATATGAGCCATTTAAATCATAAATGGGTCATATATAGGTCACTTGTATTTTTAAAGAAGTTAGTTAAATGGGTTTAACAACTAAAGATTTAAGATACGTGGGTCTTAAATGGGTTGGATTTAAAACCCATTTTCACCCAAAACCTCACAATCTCTCTCTTCTCTTTAACTTTACAATTTTTTTTTTTTTTTTATAAAAACCGAAATTATAATTATTTTTTATTTTATTTTTTCTTTCTTCTTCCTTCGGTCATTGGCACGGCGATGGTCGGCGATCGGCCAGGTGAGCTCGAGCTCGCCAGATCTGGGCGTGGCGAAGGCCTCGCCGACGCTTGATGAGGCTCGAGCTTGCCGAGATCTCGGCGAGGCGGAGGCCTCGCCGACGTTCGCCAAGCCACCGGCCTCACCAAATTCGGCGAGGGGCGAGCTCGAGCTCGTCCGACACCGGTGAGCCTCCTGCTCGCCGGAGGCCCGCCGACATCCGGCGAGGCTCGAGCCTCGCCGATTTGGCGAGACTCGAGTTCGTCGGCGTCGGGCGAGCTCGAGCTCGTTGGATCTGCGGCGAGCCTTGAGCTCGGCCGGCGTCGCCGAGCCGGGTGAGCTCGAGGCTTGCTTGTGGCCGGCCACCGGCCGTCGTTGTGGCCAGCCGCCGGCCAAAGAAGAAGAACAAAAAAAAAGAAAAAAAAAAAAAAGAAAAATATATTTAAAAAATAAAAATAAAAATAATAAAAATAATTTTTTTTAAAAATAATTTTTTTTAAAAATTATAAAAATTGTCTATTAAATTTGTGTTTTATAAAACCATTTTAGCAATACCATTTTTAAAAAAAAAATATATATAAGAAATAAGCTTTTTTTAAGTTTAATTAAATGGGTTGGGTATGGGTCGGGTATGAGTCGGGTCGGGTATGAGTAAAACATTTTACATTACAATAAATGGGTCATAAACGGGTTAAATGGGTCGATCTGGGTCGGACTATTTATGATCCGACCCAAACCCGACCCGACCCACCCGTTTAACGAGTCTACCCCCAAGATACCCATTTTCTTGCAGAGGCTAGCCAAATGATGCTGCAAACGAGTATGCAAGACAAGAACGTATCTAGCGGAAGAATGGCAACGTCAACCAATAAAAAAGCTTCTTAATTGAATTCCAATTCTTCTTACTTATTAACATATATCCTGTTGGAAATTTTCTTTTTCTCATTTTAGAAGTATGCTACATTTCGCAAAATGAATAGAAGCATATTTAACTTTATAGATAGATTTATGACTAACTTAGGGGCTGTTTGTTTAAATTTGTTTTTGTTCCCTGGAACACAAATTTTTGTTCTTTTGTTCCGAGGAACAAAAAAAGAACAAAAATGCGTTTGTTTACACTTTTGTTCCGGAAACAAATTTGGAACGAAAACAAGGAGTAGAAAAATTTGTTTCTTGTTTCAGGAACAATTCCGAGAGACACTTCTTCTTTTTTTTCTCTTTTTCTTCTTCTTTTTTATTTGGCCGGTCGTCGGATTTGGCCATGGCCAGCGACCGACCGTTGAGGGTCGGCGACCTCGCCGGAGTTCGCCGGCCCCCGGCGAGGCTGTGGCTAGGCGAGCTCGAGCTCGCCCAACCAAGGCGAGGCCGACCTCACGCTCTAGAATCCCCGAACTCCGATCCACCGATCGTCCTCCAGGACTCCTCCCCAATCGAGGCGAAAACCCTAGAGAGCACCCCCAATCCCAACGAGAGGTCCACCTCGGACCGGGTTGAGACGGATACCGAGGCGAAGGGGAGGTGGTGGCGGAGGAGGAGGAGGAAGGGAGTGCGGGTTTTGCCTGTTCATGAAGGCCGGTGGCTAGAGGGACGTGTTCGTCAAGCGGGAGAAGTGCATCGAGGAGGCGGAGCCTTGGCCGGCAAGGCCGCCGGCTCTCGTCGCCGGTCGTCACCATGGCCAAGGTCGGCGACCGGCCAAAAGGAAGAAAGAAAAGAAAAAAGAAAAAAAAAAGAAAAAAGAAAAAAGACAAAAGAAAAAAGAAAAAAGGAAAAATAAAATAAAATTATGAAAAAATTAAAAGAAACAAAAAAATTATACAAGTTTACCAAACACGTTTGTTCTTTTTCTATTCCGAAACAAAAATTTTGTGCGATTACCAAATGCGTTCTTACGTTTGAAAATTGTTCCTCGGAACGAGAGAAATTGTTTTGTTCCGGCGAACAATTTTGAACAGTAAACGTTACCAAACACACCCTTAGTAACCTTTGAAATTGGACAAAGTAGCTTTCGACAATTTTTCCCTACATTGTGAATCTTTGACTTTGTAGATTATTAACACATTATTTCTGTTCCGAGGGGAACAATTTTTGAAACGTAAACGTTACCAAACACGCCCTTAGTAACCTTTGAAATTGGACAGTAGCTTTCGACAGTTTTTCCCTACATTGTGAATCCTTGACTTTGTAGATTATTAACACATTTTAAATTCTTTCATGAAAAGTCTTTCATAACATGTCGATAGTGTGCATGCTATCCGGATAGTTATTACCAAAAAGAGGTAGACTAATAGTAGAGTTCAATTATTCCATCTAATACCAAAGAAAATTTTAGCGAGATTGGTTCAGGAAGGCTACCATTATTAGACTGTCATTGAGGTAGAGCGAGTTGGCGAACACGCTTAGAGAGAGAGAAAAACTTTTTCGTCTCTTTATGTTTCTAATTTTAAAAAGAGAATTTCTTATTTATCTACTCACAAATTTAATTGTCGTTTCTTTTTAACTTCTTTCGAGTTTTGATTGAATGCAGTTCTTACATTTTATGAGTATCAAGAAATGAAGTAAATGCTCACATTAACCACCAATTGGAGGCATGGTTGGTACAAGTACGGAAATATTTGAAGATAATTTGGGTGCATGTGAGCTCAATTTACATGAACCCTCGATTTTGGTAGCCCTACGTGAAACTCTTATTATCTAAGGATTGAGATGTATTGAGCTCTATGCATTCAAGAATGTCTCGCAAAATATAGCGTCACACATTTTAACTTCAGCTACATTATCGATGTTTATCATTTATAACTCACCAATCAAAAACGAGTTTGATTGAAGTTTCTTCCAATAAGAAAAGATCACACATCTAGAGGGCGAGGTCGACGGGATAAAGAAGATGTGCATTGGAGTGCATCAAGTCAATAACTTTGAATATTGTATCAAACCTGTTGTATTCGTACTCGTTAAGAAAGCGTGTGCACTCCACCCAGAAAGTATCAAACATGTTGTATTCGTAGTCGTTAAGAAAGCGTGTGCACTCCACCCAGAGAGCGTGTGCTCTCCATCGTTCCATTTCGTCTGTTTATCTACATCTTTTTATGCAGCAGGTAGGCATCCTCTCCACTTTCGGGGAAGGGGCAAAGTCCGAGTAAAAGAAAAAGAAAGAGATAAAGAGCGCAGAAAAAGAGAGCACTCAGGGAGAAAAAGATAAAGGAGTGTAAAATAAAGGAGAGAGAGAGAGCACTGGGGAAGCGTCGACTCCTCCTTTGGTGTCCTCTAACAAATTAAAGTAGATAACAGCAATGCCGCTGCAGTCTCCCACTAATAAAATTCTTCTTCCACAAATCAATTTTAAAGATTAATTTAAAATGCTCAGACTGTTCTATCATGAGATGGTTCCCAATGTATTATTGCTTTTCTAAAACACATCATGAACTTCGTGTGAAGTAGGCGACTTCTGTAGTCTAAATCCTCTAAAGTAGTTTAGGGTGCGTTTGTTTGTGTTTTTGTTCTTTTTTTGTTCTAGAAAACAGAAATAGAAAAAACTATTTTTATTCCGGGGAACAGTTTTTGAACAAAAGAACGCGTTTGGTAAACTTATTCTGAAATAAAAAAGAACAGAAACATGTATGGTAAATTTGTGTTCTTTTTTTTGTTTCTTTTAATTTTTTAATTTTTAATTTTATTTTTAATTTTTTCCTTCTTTTTCTTTTTTTCTTCTTTTGGTCGGTCGCCGGCCTTGGCCATGGCCGGCGATCGGCCGACGAGGGCCGGCGGCCTCGCCTTGGTTGGGCGAGCCCGAGCTCGCCCAACCTCGCCCGCACCTCGAGGCTCGACGAGCTCGGGCTTGCCCAGTTCGGCGAGGCCGAGCTAGCCCAGCCACCGGCAAGGCTTGGCCTCGCCCGGCCACCGCCAAGCGACGCCAACCTGGCGGTGGCCCAGCCGAGGCCGAGCCTCGCAGTGGTGGGCTACCTCGGCCTCGCCGGATCTGGGCGAGCCCGAGCTCGCCCAGCCAAGGCGAGGCTGAGCCTCACCAGGGGCCGGCGACGCTCCGGTGAGGTCGCCGGCCAAAGAAAAAAAGAAGAAGAAAAGAAGAAGAAGAAGAAGAAGAGAAAAGAGTGGAGAGAGAATTTGTTCCCAAAAAGTTGTTCAAAACAAGAAATAACTTTTTTTGTTTCTTGTTTTTCGTTCTTTTTTTGTTCCGGGAACAAAAAAACAGAATTTTTGTTCAAAAACAGAAACGAGGAACACAAACAAACAACCCTTAATGTCCAGGCAAATTCTAGGAAGACCTATCTTTGTCCACTGGATTAGAGAAACTCGTTGTAAAGTGAGGTGTCCATGTCATTTGACGGCTTACAACAAAGACATGACTTGTATATGTAATACTGTCACTTGCATATATATAGTGTTGAAAGTTGCTGACCTAAGATAGATTTGGCATTGGGATTTATGCAAACAAATTGCCCTCCAATTAATAAATGAAAGAATTCAATGGGAAAATCTCAAATAGGACACAGAGTACCTTCCTTTTCTCAAAAGAGGATCTAAGTTGAATATATCTCAAATAAGGAATCAAAATAGTCATTTAATCTCAAAGAATGACCTAACTCGCATTGGTCGGCAAACAGATGCATCTCTAGTGCATATTCCGGTGGCTTTGGTCAAGGGTATTTTTGTCCAAAAAATATTCTTTTTTGGTTTTCGTTTCCCTTGTTCATCTTCTTCATCTCCGAGTAAACCTTCGGTATCTCGCCGGTGAAGTAATTGCTAGCGAGGTCGAGCCTCTTCAGCTTTTTTAGGCCCGCTACCTCTAGCGACAATAGCCCGGTGAAGTTGTTGTTGCCCAAGTTGAGTTCTTTGAGCTGGGTCATTGCCCGTAGGACTCTATCAAGGAAGACCTCAGAGAGGAGGTTGATGTAGAGGTTGAGGAACAAGAGGGAGGTGAGGTTGCTGAGCTCCAACGAGAGGGTCCTAGTGAGGTTGTCAGTGGCGAGCATGAAGTTGAGGAGGTCGCAAAGAAGGTCGATTTAGGGTGGGATGTAGCCTAAGAGGCCGACGGAGGTGATGTTGAGAGAGACGACCCGCAAGCTGGCGTCGCACGTGACTCTAGTGAAGTAGCAATGCAAAAAGGCCGATGACAAGGAGGAGGAGGAGGAGGAGGAGGAGTCAACCCGAGTCACTAAGGGCGCGCATGATAAAATTTCTATTTCTCGATTTTCTATTTCTCTGTTTCCAGGAACAGGTTTAAAATAAAAATCCGTTTGGTAATGCAATTTGATTTCTCTATTTTTGAAACAGATTTCTATTCCGAAATAGAGAAATCGAAGAAATCGAAGCTGAAATTTTTAACTTCTCGTTTCGAAATAGAAATCAGAAGCTGGAATCAAACCATATAAAATAACCTTGCGCTTTCTTGCCAACTTAATTCACTCGTAACCACAACTTCACAAATTATTACTAATTTTCTTTTTCTTATTTTGCTCTTTTTTTTTTCCATTTTTTTTATAACTTTCTCTTTAGGATGAAAGACAATCGAATGGGTCCCCAATTTTTAAAAACAACCAAAGTTCTTAAATGCTTACTTAAAAATAATGGGGCTCTTTCCTCCTAAAAAGGGCACGCGCATGGCCGTTGAAAAAAATTCTTACGTAATAGATGAATAAAAAACGTGTCTAGAAATTTAACCTTGTTTCTTTACGAATTCAAAATTCTTGCAAAATCAAAATAGTTAGATTATTACACAATCTTGAATTTTAATTTGAAGGCAAGAGATTCAAGAGAATCTCTTTTGCTATGCAAGGGTCATTAAAGATTCATTGAGCAATAATAAAGAAATTAGGGATGAGCAACTGGATTCATTCAATTCGAGAATCAAAATAAACCGACCTTCCCCCGATTGGTTCCTAACCATAAACGTTACTTCAAGATAGAATTCTCATATATTCCTTTACACCATCAATTTTATGCCGGAAATTCCACCAAATTGTATTTTCAACTTTTGTAATGTATTAGTATTTTTTCAACTATTATTTTGTCTTTGAGGATTTCTTATGTTATTTTAGTATTATTTCGACTATTATTTTGTATTTGAGGATTTCCTGTGTTGTTATCTAATCAATTTCTATTCCTAGAAATATAAATTTTATTCTGTTATCAAATGGATTTCTGTTCCAGAAATAGAAATTTTGAGTCGTTATCAAACGGGTTTATTTGCTCGAAACTTGTATCGGAGAATAGAAATTGAGAAATCAATTTCTGAAATAGAAATTTTGTCATGCGTTCCCTAAGAGCAGCAAAGGGAAGCTCGACCATGGTGATTTTAAGCTTTAAGAGCATATCTAGGTCGCTTCGTGCAAGGGAAGCCGAGACAAAGAGGAGGAAGAAGAAGAAGAAGAATATGCCATTGCAGGGTAGTTTCGTCTTTGACGAGGTCGTCTGCGGCCGACAAGTGTTCGCCAACCTCGCCTATTGCAAGTGAGGCCATCCTCACCAGATCTAGTAAGGGTCGGCCTACAAGCCCTTGCTTGCGGCCAGTGAGGGCTTGACGGCCCTCGCCCATTTCGACAATGGGCGTTGAACCCTTGCCAACCCTTACCAACAGTCAACAAGGGTTGCGAGCCCACGTTAACTCAAAGCCAGCAGTAAGTAAGGTCCAGAGCAGGAGCAAGAAAATGGATTCGTGAGTGGCTTTGTCCTTTCCCCAATTCCGATGTTCTTGATCTAGGGAATGCCTATCTTCAACATTGACGAAGAAGATGATGAGCAAGGAAAACCATAAGAGATCAAGAGGAAGATGAATAGGGAAAAAAGAAAACGAAAAATGAATATTTTTTGGATGAAAATACCCTTGACCAAGCCACCAGAGTACCCATTGAAGATGCATTTATTCGCGGGTCAGTGAGTTAGGTCATTCTTTGAGACTAAATGACTATTTTAGGTCTTTATTTGAGACATACCCACTTCAAATCACTTTTTGGAGAAAAATGAGGTCACTTCGGGTTCCTATTTGAAATTTTCCCGAATTGCTAGTCAACAGTATAAATTCGGTCTCTCTCTCTCTCTCTCTCTCTCATAGAGAACAATTTGAGCCTACTGTCTAGTGACTGGTGCTCACTTGCTCTCTTTGATATTTTCCCACTTGAAAGTTCTCCCCCGGGCTTGTTTAGGTTTTTCTTTCTTTGATCTCACACCTCTCTTCGCATCTCCGCTTGCCGAAGGTAACTGCTTTTTCGTCTCTCGTTGCCATGTCGTTTTTATTATTTCTTTACTTTATTATCGAAATAATAGGCTGAATTAGTGTGTGCTCAAGGGCTAATATCATCAAAATCCCAAAATGATACAATCGTGACATAATTGTCCTAAACTAATTTTTGCGTCACAAAAAATCTTAAACTGTTATGGTCGTATCACATTATCCCAAATTAATTTTGTGTTACAAAAATTTCAAATTAGTATATACATGTCATATTTATCCCAAAACTAAATTTCCAATCACAAAGATTTGAAATTTCCAATCACAAGGATTCTTCTCTGTATGCTTGCATCCTATCATCTCAGGAAGAAGGAAAAAGAGTGCAGAAAAGAGAGCACTGAGGGAGCATCAGTTCCTTCCTTTGGCGTCGTCCAACAAATTATAGTTCTATATATCAATCCAATTGTTTGAAAATGGAGGTTTGAAAAGAATATGTACATGATATCATAACGATTTAAAGTAAATTATTTTACATGGAATTATTAGCACATGGAGCCAGCATGGAATAAACCCAAGTTGGCCTTGCCAATGGTTATTAATTGGTTGCTGCTATGATTGGCGATCGGTCGAGGAAGAAGCAAAAAGAAAAAGAAAGAAAGTTTAAAAAAATAAAAAATAAAAAATTCAAATTCTTAAAAAAATGAATAACAATTAAAATTTGAATTTCTTAAAAAAGTATTTTTATAAGAATGTTTTTTTTAATAAACCAAAAAAAAAAAAAAAGAATGCACGTTTCATTAACCAAGAACCTAAGCCCAAATGCCAAGGACCCGTGCATGACTTTTGTGGACCCGGGCCTTAATGCTGGGGCTAGAGCGCACGGAGACCTAAGCCTTGAAATGTCTCTTTTCGTTTTGGTGTCCTCAAGTGATGGTGCAATTCTTGGACAATAAATATATTATCTTGAATTTCTTTCGTCATAAATCTTCTTGAATTTCACGGCCCTTGAGAAAAGCACTCTAAATGGGGGAAATGATGTTGTCCAATAGGGGTTTCAATCGATTAGATAGACGGAATTGGGAAAAATTTTCGGGGATGGGAGTTCTGGGGACAAGCGTTAAGTACGTCTAATTAAGGACTGGGTCGAGAGCATCACAGAAGTCGTTGTCGTATCTCCTCAAAGATGACTTCTCTGATTGTCGATTTATTCTTTTGGAAAACATGAATCTTTCAAGCCGTCCGGCCTAGGGCTTTCCGTGTTTCCGAGCGCAAAAACCGTGACCTTTCCATTGTAAGAGGGCTTGCTGCCAGCTAAACTGTTCACTCATCTCATCCATCACCAAGACAGGGTACTTACAATTAGTGGGTTCAAAATCTGCATCCCCTTCTGAGGTACGGATTCGTTGCTTCTCTCTTGACGACTGCTTGATCGCGGCACCAGATGTCATCAGCAGTTCGGAGCAAGTAGACACGACTGCATTGTCGCCCTTTGAATGCTAGTTGCATCAAACCCAAAGTTCTCGTTCCCCCATTCTTCAGCCACTTAGTTCTAGAAAGCATTCCGGGATACACTTCTCTTGCCTCCGCGCTCCACAGAGCTTGAATTTGCCCCTTTAACATATTTACCTCATGATACCTCATGAATTTGCTCCTTTCACATAAGCCAACGCCGTCTTGGTATCTCATTGAAGCATAGATAAATGTAATTTCGGTCTAACTTTCCAAGCCATATCTACAGACAATACTATCGATTAAGTTATCCAAAGATAGCTGCACAGACACATCTAAATCACCATCCCCAAAAAAGAGCTAATCCCTAGATGTTTAGTCACCCAGTTTCTAAAGTACAAAAGCTTATAAATACCTTTCGCTCTATTACTATGTCGTTTAGTCACGTTGAGCCTTTTTTGAATAAAAAAAGTTCCTAAGCTATTGAACTGTCAAGGGAGTGCCTAGCGCTTAAGATTCATAGCATCTATGGTGGCTGCTGATTACGGCTAGCCACCTGAGCCGGATTATGGAATTTAGCTCGCAGCATAATGGGAGTATCCGAGAGTGCAAATTTTATCTACGCTATAAGTTTCAAAGCCAAGAGAAACTATACGGTTCACAACACTTCTTCTTCTTCTCCTTCTTCTTACCGTTTGGAAGCCGGCCCTTCCACAGGTTCGTTCCCCGGGCTACTGTTGAGGGCCCATTCTTGTCCAGAATTGGGCTCGAAGAGGGGTGGTTTAACCACAAACGGGACTCAACTTGGGCTTTCAAAATGGATTTCTCTTGATCTAAATCCATGGACTGTAAAGCCCTATGACCTTCGCAACCCAAGTAGACAGGAATTTGTCTGAATCCGGGAATACCTCTCTGCCATTGGATCAAGCCGTAAAGTTGTAACCGCGATCGAAGGCACACCAAGAGCGTGAGGTTGCAGGGTCGAAGGTGGGGAAAAATTACCCAAAAAGCTCTAAATATATTATATTTTTGCCAATTGAGTTCAAGCCTTTTCACATTTTGCCAGTCTGACTAATTTTGATATGAAGTGGACAAATTTTAATAATATCTTAATATGTTTTCACACTTTTTTTAATTAATTTTCATACATTTGCTTTCTTTTCTTTTTTGGTTCAAAGTGTTAATAAGGCCGCCGGCTACAGAGCAATGACCGACAACCCTCACTACCCTTGGGTGAGGGCTATGAAGCCCTCGTCGGCCATAGTGAGGGTGAGTGAGATGCCCTTGTTGGCCATAATGAGGGCTCGCGAACCCTTGCCAGATTTAGCAAGGGCATGGCAACTCTTGTCCGTCATAGTGAGGGTGGGTGAGGGCCATGACACACTCTCCTATGGGCTCACTGAGGTAGTCGGCCCGTAATCGCCACGACCCTTTGAACCAAAAAAAGAAAGAAAATAATAAATAATAAAATTAATCAAAAATTCAAAAAGAAAAGAAAAGTTCGAATTTTGGTTGAGAAAGCGTAAAAATTGGAGGGGTCATTAAAAATTTGCCAATAATCTTAGAATCACGCATAACATTATCCATCTTCGTGATAGTAAGATGGGCCCAAAGAATAACCATTTTCTTGCAGAGGCTGGCCAAACGATGATCCAGATCGATAGGTCAGGCAAGGATGGATCTAGAGCAAGAACGTTGGGGGGAGGGGAATATCATCAACTAATCAATATATATTTTTTTCTTTGCAAGAGTGCAATAGAGGATGTTGTTAAGAAATTTGAAGTTCATTCTTTTTAATCATAAACATATATCATGTTAGAAAATTTTGGTTTCTTATCATTCTAGAAAGATGATGTATTTCGCAAAATAAATAGCAAAGGATATTTAACTTTTAAATAGATTGATGACTTTTTAATAATCTTTTAAACAGGACAATAGCTCTTGCGCATTTTTTCCCCACACCGCTAGTTCTTGACTTTTGAGATTATTAACACATCGAATTTTTTCATAGTATATCAATAGTATATATGTTTTTAGTGGATGGCTAATATTACGTAGAGATTCATTCCATTTCTCAACCATCTATACCAAAGCATTACTTCTCAAGTTTGGAAATAAATTACTCATCATTTATAATATTTCACAATTAGAAGCATAATTGTTGCAAAATATAGTTCTTTCATACGGAAAATTTTCGTGCTAGAAGTTTGTAACAATCGTTCCTCCTTAAACATTGGAATGTAAAGAAATTGGAAAATTTTGGTGGGGCCAAGATTTTGGGGTGAATACCTAATTTTTTTAAATATAATTGGGCCTTACCATAATTTCGGGAAATTTGGCAGCTGGGGCCCCCTTCGACCTCCTCTAACCACACATGTTGCCAGACACTTGGGATGAGCGGGAGAATAACTACAAAGAAATGCAATACATTTGATTGCATCGATTAAACAAATTTTAAAAGTTGATCACGTTTTTTTAAAATTTAAGAACTCGATTGTTTTTTCGCGATAAGTTTTGAAATTTAGAGTGCGCATATCCCAAAAAATTTCGATTGCTATCGTGCTCAAGTTTCGTGACTGAAGTTATGGAATAACTGTAAAAGAAAAAAAAAATGTTCCCATTAGGTTCAATAATAGTAGTGCTTTGTCTAAAAATCCCATTCAACATTCTCGCGCTAAGCATTATGATACATCGTGCTCTTATCTGTAAACAACAGTAATTAAATAGCGGATGGTTTTATTAAGCCCTTGCCTAATTTTCTTTTGCTACATATTCTTTATTTATAATAATAATAAGGGTGGTGCGTCTCAGATAGATTGATGTAGAAATCCGGCAAATAGCTAGAAGTCATACGCTTCTTCCAAACCTCTATATTTTTTTTTTTTTTTTGCTTTGACAAGTAAGCAGGACATTATTACTAGCTAATAGTACGGCGGATCTGCATGTGCTTCAGTACAAAGTAAATCCAAAAGAGCAGAGGGGGGGTTAGTGGCCCAGTTCCTAGGAAGAAAACCCAAACGCTGGGATTTAGCTAACCATTCAGCCACTTTGTTAGTATTCCGACTACAGTAGGCGAGAGTCAGACCCGAAGTAGTTTCCAATTTGTGCTTCGGCCGGTCCACTAGGGGTTGCACCGGCCAATTTAAATCGGTGAGGATAGAACACTTTCTACCAATAAACGACAATTTGACAAAAATACTATTTCTTTTTCTGGGGAGTTTGGGATCAGCTTAGATGAGATGAAATCTAGGGTTTCAACCAAAGTTACGGCCTTCGCTTGTTCAGCTGAACTCACCTCGATATTCTTTGCAAACCCATCTCTTATTCCGCCAAAGGAATCCCTGCATACGCAAGCAACAGAAGCTCGAGATCCTAGTCTTCTCTGCTGAGTTTCGAGGAAGCCCCACTCATCGGTCTGTTTTTGGCTGGTGGGGATGCTAGTTGCGGGTTCTTTTCAACTCTGCGTTTGGTGGGATCTGGGCCAGGAGGAGAGGCGGGTTCTTCCTCTGTTTCGCTGCTGTACTGGTAAGTCATTTTCCCTTTCCTCTCTTCAGATTTGTCAAACCTTCCATGGTGGGCGTCAATATTGCTCCTTAAGTGCTGCTGATGTGCTGGAGATCCAAATGCAGTAGATCTAAGACTGTGTTTTGTTGCATCTGAGGAGGCAGAGGTTTCCTCCGTGGCGGGTTCGCCGCCTGTTTTTCGCTCTTCGGTAAGTCATTTTCCCTTCCCTCTCTTCAGATCTGTCAAACCTTCCATGGTGGGCGTCAATATTGCTCCTTAAGTGCTGCTGATGTGCTATAGATTCAAATGCAGTATATCTGAGACTGTGTTCCTCTGCATCTGAGGTGGCAGAGGGTTCCTCTGTGGTGCCGCTGGACAGAGGAATCTTTCCACAATCTTGGACAACCCCTCTTCTTTGCTGTTCGGTCAGGCGAGTGCTATTACAGATCCGGAACGAGTGGGTTATCTCCAGACGTTCGAACCCTTCCACTTCTTCACTGTTGGGCAGGTGAGTTTTGTTTCTAATCAACTTTGTCGCTTTGTCTTTTTTTGAAGAAAGAGGCATTTGATTAATCCTCCTGCACAGAGGTTGTTCTCTGGAATCAACAATGACTAAGCTGAGTTGGTGATTTGGCTCTGTAAGTGGCAAGGAGCGGGCATCATTGGGGCGTTTACTGAGCATCTTGGTTGAGGCTTTGTGGGTATACCTTCGGCTTGAAGTTGGAGTGGGATTTGGGAAGGCCTCCTCCTGTGTATATCCTTCAGGCAAGTTACTATCAGTGCAGATACCTTCGAACGAAGCATCGATATTAATTTTTAGTACTCCTGGGGGTGGAGGTTGCCACTTTTCAGGTTGAGCATGGCTGTGATTCCTCTTTTGTGATTTTACATTCCAAGTTGAGAAACTCTCCTGTGACAATGTAGCTCTGAACATGGTGTGGTATGGATTGAGGGAATGTTTCTTGAATATGAAGTGATTACGGTCCTTCCATATACACCATAAAACTGTGGCTACCGGTTCAAAATTCTAAGTTTCGTTGTCCTACAAAATATTTGCACAACCAGACATCAAATCTTGTTAGACCCACTCGATCTGTGTTGGCTTGCAGGGTTGGCTCATTCCAGATTTGTGCTATCCAAGGGCAAAG
This sequence comes from Eucalyptus tenuipes, assembly GCA_014182365.1. Taxonomy (NCBI): domain Eukaryota; kingdom Viridiplantae; phylum Streptophyta; class Magnoliopsida; order Myrtales; family Myrtaceae; genus Eucalyptus; species Eucalyptus tenuipes. The sequence goes on along the minus strand of CM024538.1, from coordinate 18,843,417 downwards.
TAGTAAGGTATGCTCGATCGTCTCCGATTCCAACTTGCATATTGGGCACAATGGTACAGGTACAATCTTCCTCCTGTAGAGATTATCCAAGGTAGGTAGTGCATTTTGGCAGGCACTCCAGAGGAAAATTTTTATTTTAGGTTGTATGTTGGAGTTCCATATGAACTTCCATATGTTTGGATCGAACTGGTGTGATGTTGTTGGCGTGGACTCTTGATGAATGACAAGTTTTCTGATCGCAAAATAACCACTCTTCACTGTATATGTTCCCGACTTATGATTTGCCCAAACCAGCTTGTCTTCTGTAGTTGGGAGGCCTATAGGAATTTTTTTGATTTCTATGACTATGGAATCATCGAACATGGACTGCAGAAGGTCTTCCTTCCATTTTACAGCTTCGAAATCAATCAAGTCGACAACTTTGCTTGGTTCATTTGGTCTCACAAGTCCACCAACCAGTCCTGTCTTTAGCCACTTATTCTCTCTAATTGAAATTTTATGTCCATTACCTACTGCCCACATGACTTAGGGAGCGATTGCATCTCTTCCTGCTAATAAACTTTGCCAACCCCACGATGGGCGTGAACCTTTCCCTGCTCGCCAAAAGTCACAGTTGGGGAAGTAAAGACCTTTCATGAGTTGGCTCCAAAGTGTTTTCGTACAATGAGAGATCCTCCAAGCTTGTTTACCTAACATAGTGGTGTTAAATGCTAGTAGGTCCTTAAAGCCAAGACCGCCTTCCTCCTTACGAAGCTTAAGGAGATCCCATTTTCTCCAGTGCAGACCAGCTTTCTTATCAGTATTTCTCCACCAGAAGTTAGCAATTTTCTTTTCGATGGCTTTGATAATAGAGACTGGGATTTTGAAGATTGACATTGCATATTGAGGTATTGCTTGAACTACTGATTTGATAAGAATTTCCTTCCCAGCTCTTGAAAGTAAGTTTTCTTTCCAGCTCTCCAACTTCGAATTTACCCTGGCAAGTATCCATGCGAACATATCTTTTTTGGAGGTCCCCCAGTCCGAGGGGATGCCTAAATATTTCCCTGTTTTTGTAATTTCGGGAACCCGCATCACCGATGCCATGTTTCTTCGAAGGCTATCTGGACACCCTTTGCTAAAGAATAATCATGACTTGTTAAGATTTATGGCCTGTCCTGATGCATAACAATATTGGTGGAGGATATTTGCCAAATTTTGGCATTCCAGAATTGTGCCATCCAGAAGGAAGATAGAGTCATATGCAAATAGTAAGTGGGAGAGGGTTGGGCAATTTCGGTTCAGTTTAATGCCATGGATTGTGTCATTTGCTAATGCCTGCTTCATCATATGGGATAAGACATTTGCTACAATAATAAACAGATTAGGGGATAAAGGATCTCCCTATGGAATACCTCGAGTAGGCATGAAATAAGGTAAAGGCTCGCCATTGAACTTGATGTTGTAGGACACTGTAGCAACGCATTGCATAACCCACTTCACCCATTCATCACTGAAGCCCATCTTACATAGACAATCCTGCAGGAAGTCCCACTCGATTCGATCATAAGCTTTCTGCATGTCGGGTTTGAGTATGGCTTGAAATTTTTTCCTTTTAGCTCGAGTTCTTAACCTGTGGATAACTTCTTGCACAATCAAAATATTGTCCTGAATTTGCCGATTCTCCACGAAAGCACTTTGCTCCTTAGCAATGATGTCTGGTAAGAAAGGTTTTAGTCTGTTTGCGAGGATTTTGGAAATGATCTTGTAAACAAAGTTGCACAGACTTATAGGCCAAAATTGTTCTAATCTTTCTAGATTTTTGTTTTTGGGGATGAGAGTGATTTGGGTTTTATTCAGGGCTGGGTTGAGGGTTCCAGATTCAAAGAAAAGCTACACTTCTTTAAGAATGTCCCTGCCGATGTCGAGCCAATGCTGCTGAAAAAAGATACCGTTCAGTCCATCTGGGCCGAGAGCTTTGGTAGCATCCAATTGGTGAGTAGCAGTATAAACTTCTTCCATAGTCACCGTTTCAGTCAGTTTAAGATTCATGGCTGCATCAACTGATAATGGAATATGGTTTAGAATAGGCTGCAAATTTTGAGGACTTACTGAATTATATAAGTTTTTGAAAAAGTCCATCGTCATAATCTTGAGAGATTCATTGTTCCTTACCCAGTTGCCGTCGGCATTCATCAGCATGGTAATACGGTTCCTATTTCTCCGTTGTATAGTGGTGGCATGAGGTTGGGGAAACGAAGGATAATATGAGCGGGGGATAGTAGATGGGTTAGGGCCTGTGGTAAGGGTTGGTTAAATTGGGGCCGAAGGTTAGGGTTTTGAATAGGATAAGTGAGATGAAGGATATGGTGAGCGAGGTGAAGCAGAAAGGCGAAAGGTGGAAGGGGTTGGGCTGAGGCTGTGGAAACGAGGGTTAATACGAACAGGGGATGGTCGATGGGTTACGGCCTGTAGAGAGGGGCTGTTCATTTGGGGCTAAAGGTTAGGGTTTAGAAGAGGTTGAGTGAAACGAATGAAAGGGTGGGCGAGGAGAAGCGGGAAGGCCCAAACTTATTTAGGGATTGGAGATGCGATTGAGTTAGAGCTGCTGGTTCGAGATGGTTGACTCAATTGATCGGGTTTGTAGAGATGAAGGAGACGACCATGGAAAAGGATGGGGAGGATTGGAGCGGAAGAGACGCCGGAGGTGGCGTCTGCACGAAGGAATCAAGCGAAACTACCATTCGGTAGAGGAGAGCCTAGAGCGCCTCGGAGCGGTTTTGCCTCTTTAGTTTAGTGTTTCGTCTTTTGCTACTTTCGACTCCAAACCTCTGTTTAGATATTGCTTTTTGTGGAACCACAATTTGTCTCTCTAAATCCACGAATCTCGCTCTCCATGCCATTCCCAATAACGAAAATGCTCATCCCGAACTATCTAGCTAAGCTCAGTTTGATGAAGGCCGAATAACCAGATTTACCACCTAGTACCACCAGTGCCGACAGCCGAAGCCGCCGTTTGACACCATCACTAAACAACACCGCCACTCCACAACACCATCTCCAGACATCAATCACCACCGTCGGCCCCCGCCATCGTATGGGAAATACCTGCTGCTGGCCGCCATTCACTTCGACCCCAACACCGTTCGTCATGACCAACTACTAGTGTTTCACATTCACAACCACAGAACAGCAAATTTATGGAGAAAGCGTACCGGTGAGGCAAAGGAAGATGGACGTCTCATGGTAGGGACACTCTAGCCATAAGCTCCAAACGTTTCGTCGTCGGATTGGAGACTGCCACCCTTGCCAGGGATTGGTCAAGATTGAGTTTATTTTCCAATAAATAAGGTAGCCCATCGTTTTGGACATGTGTGTTCATTAAAATGTTTGCAAAACTTCTCTTGTATTTACTTTGCAAGTCAAATTCTTGTGAGAGAAATTGTTTTAAAATGATCAACGTTGTTTGTAGAGGAATGTCGCGACCTAATTTTTGGGGGTGCATCACCTAGAGTTTGGCTAATGGATTACTAAGCCTAGAATTAACTCGAGCTCTCCCAAGCCCATACCAATTTGCGACTTAATGTTGAAGTTTTTTAACATGCAAGTGAATTTTATTTAGGAGTCGCCACTAATCAGTTTTTGGTAGGTTGATTAGACACCTAAGTAAAGTAACGGGAGTTTTACTTTACTCCTACGAACCGAGACTATGAGTACGGGGACTTGTTTACACTAGATTTCTCTAATGCCCTTTCGGTACCATTCTTTTATTTTCAAAAATGTTTTTGCAGGCAGCTTTGATTAATTTTAAATCTATTTCCCTAACATGTGAGGCGATCATGCAGGTGCGCAAACCACCAATTTAACACCCAAATAAACAATGAATAAATTGCAAAAAAAACTTACCTCGAAGCAACGAAAGCATTTGCAATGTCAAATTAGAATCCACATCAACAACCCTAGATATGATTTCTAATTAACGCACAATTTCTCTTTTTTTTTTTTATTTTCACTTAATTAATGAAAATTATGCAATATGCAATGCAATATTAACTAAATGACCTAATTCTAATGACATGCAATTTCTAATTAAATGGACCTAGCAACAATCACTAAATGGCATGCATTCATGAAATCTAATCCTAATGACATGCACATGACATTTTTTATTTTTATTTTTCCTTAAAAGAATGCAATCTATCCTAGAGATTGAAACTAATTTATTCTAAGACATTTTTTTTTGTATTTTTTTATGAAATTCGAAATTAGAAAAAATGTGAAAATTATCTAATTAGTTTAAGATCCTATTCAATTTGCATTAGGAATTAGGTTGAGCCAAATCCTAATTTAAACTAAAATATTATCTTAACCCAAATAATCTTAAAATACAATCTATTTAAGAAAATACCTAAACACATAATAAATTAAGAAAAATATTATCTAAAATTAAACTAAGTGCAATTTTATCCTAATATGCAATGACGTGCAAAATATGCCTTAACCCTACATGACATGTACATGATGATTTTTGTTGTTTTTGTTTAATTGCGAAATTAGTAATTGCCAAATAATTAAACATGCAATCCAAATTAAACATCTAGCAACCTAAATTGATTGATTTGATTTTTGATTTGATTTTTGATTTATTTATTTTTTTAAAATTTGAAATAAAATTCCTATTCTAAATATGTAAACCCTAAAACATGCAATATTATAACTCAAACACATCTAAAGATAAATGAAGCAATCAAGATGAGACAACTCATTAAAAATCATCAAAATATCACACATCGTTCAGATCAAGGGATAATTTTTCACTAATAAAATCGATAAATTGATCTTAAGCCTTAAAGATTAAAATATCAATTTTACTCCCACTTGATGAATTATTTCATTTAAAGCCTTATAGAAAAATCCTGACACGGTTGCGAATTAGGTGATATATTGAGATGTCCAATTATGCATAGATAGGTATTTCAACCAAAGAAAACAACATATAAAGAGATAATAATAAAAAAAAATAAAGAAAAACCTAAACTTGCATAATAAAGTAAAGCAAAAATACCTAATTTAATTTTTTTCTTTTCCTTTTTAAAAAAGAAAAAGAAAAAACAGAAATCTTGGCCACTTGGTTTTTGAGGCTCCGCGAAGGGAATCGTCGGCGGTGAGGGTCTCCGGCGAGGGCACGGCGAGCACCGGCGGCGGCGAGCGAGCGAGCGGTGAACAGCGAAGCGGCGAGGGTCTTGGGCGGCGGGGACCGGCGAGGCGAGGATTCAAGGGCGAAACTCGGGAGTTGGCGTTCGGATGCGGATCGGCTACCGTCGGGGCCGCGAGCAGCGGACGAGGAGCGAGGGCGGCGAGCCGGCTCGGGATCCGCCGGTTCACGAGTTGCAGGCGGATTGAGGCGAGAACGGCGGCGGAGCAGCAGATCCGGGAGCGGGGGTGCTGCAAATCGGCAACGGCGGGGCGCGTCGGGCGGTGCGACCTTCGGGCGTCGGGGCTGCGAGAGGGCGAATGGCGGCGGTGGAGCATCGGGCGGTGCGACTTTCGAGTGTCGGGGTTGCGAGAGGGCGAGCGATGGCGACGGGACGGCGCGGGCGCTCGCGGACGGAGGCCGACGGCGGTGGCAGCCGAAGCGGCGCCGGGCTCTTGGGGAAGATGAACAGTGCCGATTAGGGTTTTGGCAATGTTTCAGCATTTTTTTTTTTCGGTTTAGTCTTTCTCTCTCATGTCACTCTCCACTCACCGTTTTCTTTTTTGTGTTTTTCTTTTACCCGGAAAAAAGAGAGCCCCCTTTTACTTTGTGCGCGACATATTTTTGGGGTGTTTGGTTCAGCTTTCCCAAGGGACTTTGAGCCCCCAAAGCCCCTTGGGAAAAATTAAAGGGTGTTTGGTTCAACTTTCGAAGGCTCTTTGGCAAAATGTTTGCCTTTGGAATCTTTGAAAGCCTAAAGCGGTGGGGACCTGCTTTGGGCATTTTAGCATTTTCGGCTTGCTGGTGAGAGGATTAATGAATTTTTGCTTATTACCCATTTTACCCTCAAAATTTTATTAAAAGTCCAATTTTATCCTATACAAAACAAACCCTAACTCTTTCGAGGCTTTTCTCACCCGACGCTCTCTCACGCGACGCTCTCTTCCTCATCGCTCTCTCTCCCCGCAACTCGACGGCTTTCTTCTCCATCTCTCTCTCTCCGCAACTCGTCGACGGTGGTCGTTCTCGGTTTTGGATCCTGTAAACTCTCGTTACCTCGACGGAGCTCTCTTCCTCTTCTTCGGCCTGCTTCGCTTTCGCTTCACTCCACTTCGCTCGTTGCTCCCTCTGGCCAGGTACTCTCCTATCCTTCCACTTCCCTTCTGCAGGCACTTCTCTCTCTCTCTCTCTCTCTTCTGTTCTGTCGAGGGTATTGCTCGGTTTCGTTGATGATTGTCTCTAGAATTTGTTCTCGAACGAGGCAAGATTTGGGGTTCCGGGGCTCGATGATGGGTTTTGAGTCCCGTGTTTGATCGTGGTTTGAATTTATCTTCTTGGGTTCGCTCCTTTGCCCTCCTCTCCTTTTTTTCCCTTTTTGGGTCGTAATCTTGTTGGGTTTTGGTTCGGCGTCCTCTGTAATTTGCGGGGGTATTCAAGAAAGACTGTAGATGGTTGAGGTCGGTGTGAGATGAGGGCACCTTGTAATCGCCGAGAAAAGAAAATGGTCGCAGTTGTTCTTTTTTTTTTGCTTTCTTGTATGAGGATTCGAGACGAAGGGGAGTCTCGAATAGGTCGATTCGTGCCAAATTACTACAAATAGTAGCTCCTCTGAGGATCTTGTTAATGGCTGAGTGTTTCTTGGAGATGATTGGTCGGGAATTCAATTAACTACCTAATAATCTTATTTATCTTGGCCAACTTTGGATTAGAACTTAGTAGGAAGATGGATGGGGTAATCGTTCCTATAGACTGGTTTCGAATGTACGTGCGAAGCTATACGAAGTGATCGTGAAACATGCCAAGGGTTGGCAATTGGGACTTTATGTGTAGTTGATTACATATCAACTTTGTGAGGGAATCACCGTAGGTCGTTCGGAAATATGTGCTGCTAGGAACTGGAGAAAATATTAACAAGTGCGTAGAAGTGAAAATTGATAAACCATGAGCTATATGGCCTCCCGACATTGCTTTGACTGCACTTTGCACATTCTTAGATCAAGAATGGGAACCTTTCAAGTTTCTGCCTTTCTTTTTCATGCATGACCAGCACTTATGGCTTTTGAAATTGATTGTCCCATTGTTGTAATAATTTGACATCACTTTTCTTCCATCCCTGTTTGCTTGCTACGTTAATTGTATTTATTGTTCCTTGTGATTTGGTCACTCTAGTGTCCCGCACGCCCAACTTTTATGTTTTTTTTTGCTCTTCTGCACTTTACTATTGCAGTAGCTGCAAGCATGAGAGTGATTATAGGCTGGTCTTAACTTTTTCGAGGTTCTTCATTGTGGCTGTCGATGCCTTATATATATAAACTATTGTCGGAAGATAAAGTAGAATAAACTTTTGCATCTTGTGGGGTCTTCATATTTGTCTTTGTGATAATATATCAAATGACCAGGCGGGATGGACAAACAAAAAACCCAATGCTTAGATGATGAATCTATGTTGCGCGCTTCGGTTATTAAGAAATACTCATCATTACCAAGGTGGCATGAGTTTACCTTTTTTAATGATGAGCCATGTTCATCATGTAATCATCTCATGCGGAGTTTAAGCCTATCTTTGCCCAATGATGGATATGTTTAGTTTGCACATTCACTGTTGTTTTAGGTTTTGGATGACCTAGTAGAATCAAGGATTTTTTTTTTATGCAAATATAATCTTTTTGCGTGTCCTTATTTTTTCTCAATGTTAGTTTTCTTTTCTTTAAGTGAATATCTTCTAGTTTTTTTAATAAGAGAGGGCCCGAGTGGTTGATCTTGTTTGTTTGTCTCTGAAATTTGTTCATGTCACTTTACTAGTAGATGAGTTCATCAAAGGAAAAGGCATTTTGGAGCTCGGAAGATGTAGAAATCTTTTGTAATTTGTGCATCGAACAAATTGAAAAAGGCAATCGTCCCGCAAACAACAAAAGAGATGGATGGACAGTCATAATTAGTAAGTTTGAGGAGCTAACGGGCAAAAAATATGATAAACAAAAAATGAAGAGTAAGTGGGATAACCTCAAGGAAGAATGGAAAAGATGGAAGTCATTGCTTTACAAGGAAAGCTGGATTAGGATGGGATTCAAGGAAGAAAACCATTGATGCGAGTGACGAATGGTGGGAGCGTAAAATTCAGGTTTTCCTCAATTCTTTTTTTATTTTCATGTTAAGCTCACCTTTAATGATACAACTTATGCAAATGCTTCATTATAACAGGCTAATCCAAAGTTTAAGGCTTTTAGGATGAAATGCATACATCCCGATCTTGAAGTAAAGTTAGATATGATGTTCAGAGATACGGTTGCTCTTTGGAGGAATCACATGGAATCTGGACAAGGTTTATGTGTTGATAATGATGTGGAGACCACACAACCTGGTATCGATGATGTTGTAGGGTCTCTTGATGAAAACTTGGAGGATCATGTGGATGAACCAACTGGAACTCAAACTCGTAAGAGAGCCACACAAACTTCAAAGATGCAAGCTCGAGGAAAGAAAGATAAGAAATTGAGCACAAGAGATGAGCTCGGAACACAAATTAACAGGCTACTTACAGTTGTTGAGAGTAGGAGCACTACCAGTGCTGCATCCAACGCAACCAGTTTAGTCGGTCCTTATGAGGACCTCATAGAGATATTGGATTCCATACCTGAGATTGTGGAAGACGAAGACTTGTACTTTTTTTCAATTTCTCATTTAAAGGAAAAGATAGACAATAGGCAAGTTTTCATGAGCTTAAAGGATGATGCAAAGAAAGTAAAGTATACCAAATATGAGATGAGAAAAGAATCAAGTCTTCGTAGATAGGAGGATGTTAGCATCTTATTGTTTTCATGTTTAAAGCTTAGTCATTCCACTTTGTTTCCATCTATGGATCTTTATTTGCAGCCTTTGTGAACCTAATTTCAATTAATGTTTGATGTTAGAATTGTTTTCATTTGGTGTTCTCTTAATGTGATAGTTTGCATATATACGATGGTTAATATATTGTTTCTCTTTATATTTTGTTACTTGAAACAGTTATGGATGATTTATACGATGATTAATACATTGTTTCTTTTTATATTTTGTTACTTGAAGCAGTTATGGATGATTCACATACAAGGGAAAATCATGAGCAAGAGGAAAATGAATTTTGGGATCTTATCTCAGTCACTCAAGCTGCAATTCTTTATCAAGCGACCAACCTTTGCAAACAACCTTGCATGACCTCAACATATACAGGTTATGTATGGTTAAAAGAGTTGATTGGCGAAGATGTTAATCCGATAAGGTGCTACAATATGTTTAGAATGCATAAGATTGTATATGACAATTTAACGCCTGATTTAGTAACACGTTATGGCCTTCAAGGATCTAGGAATACTGATGTTAGAGAAATGGTTGGTATGTTTCTTCATATTCTAGGACATGGTATAGGTAATAGATTAGCACAAGAGCGTTTTCAACGCTCCGGGGAAACCATAAGTAGGCACTTTAACTTAGTTTTAGATAAAGTATGTGATATGGGAAAAGATTTGATCCAACCAACTAATCCACAATATAGAAAAGTTCCAGAGAAGATCAAGAAAGATCGACGATTTTATCCATATTTTAAGGATTACATTGGAGCTATTGACGGCACACATATTCCAGCGGTTGTACCTAAGTATGATCAAATTCGTTTTTTGGTCGAAAAGGAACAACAACTCAAAACGTGTTAGCCATATGAAATTTTAATATGGAATTTGTCTATGTTTGGGCCGGTTGGGAGGGACAAGCTCATGATACTCGTATCTTTTATGAAGCTATTGGAAGACGTGACGCAAATTTTCTCCATCCTCCTCCAGGTATGTTAGTCAATGGTTTAGATACATCCATATATCTAATTGGCATATGTTGATTAAATTTACATATATATATATATATATATGTAGGTAAATATTACTTAGTAGATACTGGATATCCAAATCCTACTAGTTATTTGGGGCCATATAAAGAAGTTAGATATCATTTGCCAGAGTTTCAAGAAGGTCCTTCACTTACGGGATATCAAGAAGTGTTCAACCGTGCCCATTCCTCGCTACGCTCGACAATTGAGCGAGCCTTTGGTGTATTAAAACAGAAGTGGAGGATTTTAACTCATATGCCAAGTTATCCATATGAAAAGCAAGTGCAAATTGTGGTAGCGGCAATGACTTTGCACAATTATATACAGAGAAATAATGTGACTGATACGAATTTTGAACAAGCAGAATTGGATCCCGATTATGGATATTCAGTTGACCATGATGATGCAAATGAAGGGGTGGGTGCTTCAAATTCGTATGCATCTCCGGACATGGCACTTTTACGTGATGAAATAGCCATAAGTTTACAAAGTCGTTGAGGTTTGTAATACTAAATATAACGTATTTCTTTTTCCGGACATATATGACTATGTTTACTATAATGAAATGACTCTTTCTAATCAAATTTGTATGAGAAGAATTTGGTTTTATTTCTCTTAATTAGGACCTCCATTTTTATATGCGGTGCTTACTCAAAAAAATTAGCATCTACAATCGATCCCTTCACCATTCATCGAATAAGTTCACTTTTTTTTTTTATATCATTTTTATCTTTTGACAATCAATAGCCCAACTTTTTATCAATACACTAGAATAATCATTAATTAACGAAGATGATTAATACTACAATAATTAAAAAAATATTCAAAGTTAAAAACAAACCTAAAAGAACCTTAGGCTAAAAGTTAAGCTTTGCATTTAATCTATAATCAAATTCTTTTAATATAATTTTTAAATAAATTTACTAATATGTATCTTTTATATTACTCTCAACATGAAAATGTAAAATGTTATATACTCATTATTTCTCTTTTGCAATTTTAAAAATACTAAAACTAAAACACTTAATTTGGTCACACCAAAGAGCTTTTCAAATACAAGTTTACCAAACAGTTTTGCATTTCCTAAAGACTTTTCAGTTTTAGTTTAAACAAAGCGATAAAGATTTCGGAAAACCCCTTTATCTCAAAGGTATTTGCGTTCTCTCGAGGGCATTTTCCCAAAGCTGAACCAAACGGGCGCTTTATAGGTCCAAAAATGTATCCTCGCAACATATATTTTTTCCTTTTTTTTGCTTGTGCACGATACCTTTAAATACGTCGTTGAAATATACACACCATGCACAATATTCCCTTTTGTATTTCTTGCATATTCTATCCAGAAAAATTCCCTCTTTCCACAAAATACACCCCTAGTGTATATTACCTAAAAGTATGAAAAATTTGAACGGAATATGTGAAAAATCTTTCCTTTACCAGCGGCCTAAAATAAAATAAAACAAAATGAAAATAAAAATAAAATGTTTCTAAACTATATGTCATGTGTGTTTTTATTTATTTATTTTTAAAAAAATCAACCCAAAAATTTAGGTGTCTACAAGGAATATATATATATATATATATATATATATATATATATATTTCACTGGAAGGTTTGTAGAGGAATATTGGCACCATTGAGACTTCAAACATAATGGAATAAGCACCGATTTGGCCAAACCTAACCATCTCTCTTGCCTACTCTCTTCATACTTACGCATGCCAAGTGTTTCATGTATTGTTTGTATGAAATTTAGGTTTACACATTCAATATATTTTTGCGTACATTGAATTAATGGGACAACAGCGACATGGTAAATCTTGTGGATTATGTTGCTTTAATTTGGTACTGATTTTGTATGAAAGAAACATGCTGGATTATGACTAGCAGAAGTGCCTAAAGTAAGTAACATGGTTACGCCAATCTGTCCTAGACCTACTCTATTTCCGACATAATTTTCCAGTACGACTTCATCACTTTTCATGCTCACTATAAATCTAGTCATGGTAGAGTTGCTCTTTTTAATGTTTGGGAAATTAAGGGAAATGGAGAAAATGGATGTTTGCGTGGGAAATGCAGAAAAATTTAAAATTTTCTTGAGGATAAAAGAAGAAGAAGAGAATTTTAAATTTTCTCCCATAATTTCGCTCACCCCTCGCCTCAAATGAAGCACGACATGGAACTAATGTAAATACAATTCTGTTTTGGGCCTCTTTGGACCTATCAATTTTGTGGTTAAAACTTGATTTGGACCCAGACTAGACATTACTTGTGGGGCTATTAGGTTTTGTGCTAAGCCTGATAGACAACCTGACAAACACAACTTGTAAATTTTAACATTCTCCAGGGTCATATTTAATGGGAGACAAAGTAGGTTTACCTTTGATATCACTTCCATTCATTAGATTTATGAACAATCTTTTAATAGTTTCAACCTAGTCTTGAATTTAAGACTAATTCTATGATTCTATTCACGTCCACGTCAAGAATGAAAATAGTCTCCCCCTTAAGTTCTTTGTCGGTTATGGAATAGAATCTTACGAACGAAAAGAATATGTTTATACTCGAATCGTTAATTTTCTCTTATCTCCATCATTTTCTTTTATATAATACATCAAGATTGGCTTAATTGGTTGGAATGTCAAGAGATTTCCTAATTAGAAATTGAAAGTCACAAGTTGAAATACGACAAACTGCAAACTACTCTTCCTAAGATGCGAACTTAACCAGTTGATAGGATTTGCAAGATATTCTATGGCCTCTCAATCAACTAGCCCTTTATGCTTTTGCCATAAATTATCAGGAACCAGTAATAAGAAAAGTCCATGGTGACATTAGAATGACATCAAATTTTTAGCAAGATCTAAATCATGAGACTAAACTAACCAAAAAAAAAAAAAGTCATGAGACTAAAAAGTTTGATTATAATGTGCTAGAAACATAGGTCGTGTGTAGTAGATAACTTTTTCAATAGGTTGTACTCGTAGAAAAACGTACAAGAAAATCACAATTGAAAATCTACAAAATCTTTTCTCTCCACCCCAAACCTATTAGCAAATCTTCTATTTGAAATGTTATCGATCTTCAGCAAATTGGTTGTCTTTGCTTAGTAGCATGTAGTAAATAACTTTTGCAAATGTTTATAATTGCTTAAAATGTTACCTCAGAGACATGATAACATGCAGGTCAGATGATTGTCTTCATTTTGCAGAATGGATAAGGTTTTCACAGTGGATTCAGATCTATTTTTAAGCCAACAAGGAAGATACGTGCACTCAGCAATCACAAATATGACACTAAAGAAAGCAAACATTATCCGTAAGACATAACTATGGACACTCCTCATGTTCAACCAGAGAAGTGGGCAAGTACACAGCTCCCCATATAACGAAACCTCGCGATCTTCGAAGCCACATTGACAGAGGTAATGTTAAGCAATTCATCAAACAACTAGAATGTAATGGGGAGTAAGTGTCCAAAAGCCCCTAATACTAGAATAATGCCACGATTCATTAAATCCCCATAAGACATATTCTAAGAAAGAACATGAAGAAGAAGGCGAGATTCTTCCTTTTTGATGCCAGGTTGGGGCAGGAATGATTAGGCACACAGATTTACCCAACTTGCTGAATTTTTATGGATCACATGATGTCGATAAAGTTTGGATGGTGGTATTAAGGTCCCCCTCCCAGCACCCTTCATCATCCTCATCGGAGAGGAAAACTCTGAATAGTTTTGGTGTTCCCAAGGCACCCTTGCAGAACATATTCATTTTGGGGCATTGGTTCACCACATGACCCATTAATGATGGGAACATGAATGCGCAATTCGTGGGGAGAAACTCTCAAGTCTTGGTAAATTCATAAGTACCAACCCTACCAGCTTGGGAAAAGAGATATTCTCTACTCCATTTCCATCATCTATTACCACGTTTTCTATTGCACCACAATCTGCTAGGCATAATTCAGTTAGATGCACTAGACTTGTCATTGCTGTGCAAGTCCCCATATGAACTAAACCAGCGCAATCGCAAATGTATAATTCTGTCAAGCTTTGGAGTGAAGTCGGGTATGAAAATATGGTTGATAAGCTTGGACACTCTTCAACCCACATAACTTCAATCTGGTTAAGGATTTTGGCCATCAAGGAACCATCTTTCCAGACTCGCCTCAAGTTGCATAGGTCTACTAGCCAAAGTCGCTTCAGATTTACGAGTGCCTTGAGAGGTTCTTCCAGGTCAGTTAGTCCTCCAGAGGGAATCGCTCCCCCATGTCCAAATGCATCTTCTGGAAATATCTCCTCGAAGGAACTACAGTCCACAAAAAGCTCCTCTAGATTGGGGAATCTCTGGAGAAGGAAGTCGGAAGGAAAAATGACGTTTTCATCATGGTAGCATTCCAAAATTAGCTTTCTTTGAGATTGCGAAAGATGTAGTTCTGCGGCATCATTGTCACAACATCCTCCCTCGTGAATGTCAATTGCTCCAAGTGTGGAATGACCTATGGGACAAACACGACCCAATGACTAAAATGTCATTCCATTTACGGAAAAAAGGGAAAACTTTTTGGAGCCAGACGAGCAAGCACCGATGGCCATTATACAAGGGATATATGGAAGGGATGTTTATTGTGCCCATTTCAATCAAAATTTGTTTCGTGAATTTTAGATAAAGAAAGTTATCAGTAATAGTTCAGCTAATTCAATTGTCAACCAATTAAATCCAAAACGCAAGATTTTTTCACCAAGTTCGTAGAAAAAACTTAAAACAAAACTTTTTTTGTTTTATCAAATTATGTTCAAGATCTACAAGATAAAAAGTTGGTGAGGGACTAAAATCAGTTGGTATCTTAATTTGACAAATGTTGATACATCAATCAAATTAAGGTTTGTAATATTATATTAAATTTAGTAATATCAAAGGCAATGTCTAGTCACAAGAATAAATATTGATTGATTATTAGAGTAGTTCATAACCTTGTAAATGTTGGTACTTTTCAAAACCTAACAAGCTAAAAAGTTATCAACAAAAAAAAAAGAAGAAGATAAAAAGTTGGTAAGTAACTAAAATCAGTTTGTATGTTAATGTGACGAATGTTAGTACAACAATCAAATTAAGTTAAGTAAATTAAGGCAAAGTTAGTAGAGAAGAATAAACGTTGGTGGATTATTAAAGTAGTTGGTAGTTTTGAAGGTAAAAAAAAAATGTTTGTTCTTCTTAAAGCCTAACAAGGTAAATCTTTGCGAGTAAAGAAAGTTATTAGGTATGTTAATGTGACGATATTAGTACTTCAGTTAAATTAAGGTTAGTAATTTCAAATAAGAATTATGTTTTTTTAGAGGCGGTGGTAATCAACAAATGTAGGTAGATTATAACAAGTTGGTAAATGACTAAAGGTAGTTGTTACTTTAATGGGATAAGTGCTGTAGAAGTCCTAAAACTTATCACGAAAATGCAATTGAGTCCTAAAACTTGCAAAAAGTGCAATCAAGTCCTAAAACTTGTCAAATTATTTTAATCGAGTCCTAAAGTTAACACCGTTAGTCCTTTTAACGAAAAATGCTAGCGTGGCTTTTTAAATAATTTTTCTTTTTTTCAAATGGCTTTTTAATTATTTTTTATTCATTATTTAAAATAGATTTAAAAAATAAAAAGAAAAGAAAATTTATTTTTAAAATTGTTAAAAAAAAAGTAGCTCCTCGCCGCCGCCGCCGCCGCCGCCGCCGCCGCCGATTGCCGGAGGGGCCGGCGACCGTTGCCGGCCCTAGACGCGGGTGGCCGGCGACCCTTCGGCGACGGTCACCGGCCCCTCCGGCGAGGCTGCCATTTTTTAATTGTTTTCTTTTTAAATAAATTTTCACTTTTCTTTTTTAAAATTTTAAATCTAATTTAAAAAAAAAATTTAATTTTAAATGCCACGTCAGCTTTTTCCGTTAAGAAATTAGATGGCGTCGATTTTAGGACTCATTTGAAACATTTGGACAAGTTTTAGGACTTAAATGCACTTTTTGCAAGTTTAAGGACTCAAATGCATTTTCGTGACAAGTTTTACGACTTCGCAGCACTTATCCCTACTTTAAGATGATGAATGTTGGCGCATCAATCAACTTAAAGGTTGGTAATTTCGCATAAAAGTTAGTAACTTTCAAGGCATTGCTAGGCACAAAAGTAAATGTCCATATATTATTAATAAAGTTGATAATTTTTTAAGTATAAATAAATGTGGGTACTTGTCAGAATCTATTGATAAGTTGCTAACACATGATTGGGTAAGCGAGATATCATCGATGCTTAACAATTACCAACTATGTTCATGAAGTTCGAACATGAAACTTCATTCCATAGCTAAGCTAGCAATTAATACTCCTTTTTTTTTAATAAATTTCGCGGACAAGGAAGGTCAATTTAAATTAAATAGATAAATCCCGATCATAAGACATGCCACGAATATGATTGACAAGATAACACACAAGCTACTCATTAAAAGCATAATTGTCTATGCAAGTTAATCAATAAAAAGTTTTTTATTTTTCGAATTAAAAGTTGGGATCACTGATTATATTCCAAAGAGTATGAGCTGAAAAAATTAACTAAATCTTCAAATTTCTAAGCAATTCACAAGTGTGGTCAACAAAGTACCGACACAATCCGGGAGCGTTCCTATTGTGTCGGACATTCCGAATGTGTCTAACACTCTTCGATACTCGACCAACAATAGTCGGATCCAACATTTAATCAACCTTTCCACCACTTTATGACATTTAATTTCGGAATTTCAACACATAATTCCGACATATATGGGGTCAATTTTAAAAATTTCAATAAATGAGAGGTTAAAATACAAACAAAAATAATAAAAATAATAAATGGGGCAAGAAGAAAAATATAGTATTCTCTTCTCTTTTGACTCTCATTTCTCGTGACACACATTTCACCCCTAAGTTTTTTTTTTCTCTTCTCTTCCGATACGCTCTGACATGCAAGTTCACAATATAGATTGCTTGTCATTTTCTTCAAGTTTTATGAATTATTGAAATGGAGTTGAATTTGTGAAATTGAAACAATAAATGATATTAACACATGGTTGATTAATATTTTTAGTGTAAATTTATTCTAGGCTCTTTTTTTATTATTTATTTATTTGAGAATTTGAATCAAATTAATTTGATTAAAACAACCATAAAAATGATAATTTATCATGTAAATATAAAATATACATTTAATATATAATGTGTCCTAATGTAGCGAAATTTTCTATTTTTTGAAAAACGACATTTTGGCGTATCGTGTCATGTCACGTCACGTATTGGTATTGGTGCTATTTAGGATGTGGTCAAGCAAGCATTAATAAGCATGAAATGTTTGACTATATCAATTTCCTACTAAGAATAACAAAGCACCGAGAGCTATGCACATAAACCACTAAAGACAAAAGCAGAGAGTTAGAATTAAAGATTGTACCTTTTCAAAAGAAAAGAAGGCAGGTTGGTTCTCGTTGGTAGTTGTATCTTGGTAGCTTTGGATATCACAACTAAATGAGAATGACCTCATCTTGCTGCAGTGTTGCACTTCCAATTTCTTCAAGAATGGCCATGATGAAGTATGACTGTTCTTGTAGAAGCTCCTCAATTCTGGCAACTCCTTTAATTCCAGATTGGTTAATTGCGGAAAGAAAAGATCACCTGCATTCATCCCTACTCCGTCTTCCTCCATGATAATGTCCTCCACCCTACAATTTTTTACCAAAAGTTCTTCTAGCTGTGTCATACTTTTTGCCACCGAACTTGGAACTAAACTTTTGAGACTCTCACACTCTTTAGCCTCCATGTATCGTAAGTGTCCAAAGGTAAGACATCCTTGCGGAAGTCCACTCCACACATGCTTCATTTTTGGGAGCCGGGACAAAACTAATTCTCTCAATTGAAAGGTGCTTGTAGAGTGAGCTTCACCAATATTGGACCCTTGAAAGTGAAATACCACTTCTAATGACCCGCAACCGGTCACAGTTATTTTCTCCACATTTCGAAATCTTGTGAACATAGTATAAGATGAAAATATGGACGAAAGTTTCTCACAATTCTCCACTACTAATGTCTTGAGTTTGCCAAAGGCATTTGAAGCAAGATCATCACGCCATATCTTCTCCTTGTTATCCCTATGCAAGATCTTCATTGACTCCACACTAAGAAACTGAACCTGTTATTTTTTAATTTAATTCGTTAGAGCCAACTCTCTATTCCCCTTGAAAAAGAGACAACTAGAACAAGGAAAATCACTGGATAAACGTTATCATAGAATAGAAAGGTAAAAAAGAAGACTAGATGCATGTTATATTCTTTTTAGCATATGCCAGCCCTAAAATCCATTCTCCTGTCATAATATTTTTAGTAGAAAGCATAAATTTATCTAATATATAGCAATCATTATGTTTGAGCATTCATATAACACATAACCAACTTAGTTAGACAAGCATAATCATTTCGCGTGTCATGTGTTTCCTATAAACCTCAAATTTAGCCCATCTGAGATTCTGCTCATTACAACACGCATATACAATAGCCAATGTACTCCCATTTCTTTGAACCATTTTAAAAATAAAATCTTGCGCATTATTAGGTATTGATAACAACAAAACCAAAACCAATTAGCACAAAGTAATGCTTCATGGAACTTACTCTTCAAAATTTCTCCGACAAAGTTAGACTCCAAAAAAACCATGACGTATATTGTTCAATTGATGTTGGACAAGATTGTCCAACCACTAGCTTATTTATGTAATTCAGTTATTCAAAATTTTCATATATTGATCTTGAATTATTTCTCTTAATAGTTGAACTCTCTTATTTAAGTTCCCCATAAATATAGACCAAGAAAATAATTTTCTTTAGATCTAATGTTAAATTGATTTGATTACTAAGTTTGCCTACTTATTTAAGTGTCATAACTTTTTTTTCAACCTCTTAAGTACCATAACTTTTGAAAAACGCTCACTTGAATAGCATAATTTTCAATCGATCACTTAGGTGTAATTTTTTTTTTTAAAAACGTTCACCCAAGTGTCAAAATCCGACATGACATAGCATTTATGATGAATGTTTTTAAAAAGTTATAGTACTTAAGTAATTGACTAAAAAAATTATAGGGCAGTGAAATGATCGGAAAAAAAATTATGGTACTTAACTAAGCACTGTATATAAGTTATGACATTCAAATTATCGAAAAAAACATTATGATACTCAAGTGAGCGCCGTACGAAAGTTATGAAATTTACGATGTTCTTATCTCAATTTTCCTCCATTTTCAGTGGATCTAAACCCAACTTTCTATGTGCTTTTGTTCTACATTTGTTGGCATCAAATCTAGAACTATTCTTCATCAATTGGTCTTTGAGCTAGATCTATTCAACATTAATCGGAATCGGAATTTTGCTTTGAGTACGTCTTATCATTGTGCAATGATTCTAGACCAAGGGCCAATGCTCTGATACTTATTTTAGTTGCTACACTTGCATTTCTAATCTGATATGGTCATGAAGATATATTGCATTCATGCCTTTTGAAACTTGACAATCCCTAACATAAATCGATAATGATAGAGGGCAGGTATGTACTGTTCAATTGATGTTGGACGGGATTCTCCAACCACTAGCTAATTTGTTTCTTTATTTAGTTCAGTTGTTTGAATTTAATATTTAGGATATTGATATTGATTTACTTCTCTTAATAATTTAACTCTCTTATTGAAATTTCCGATAAATGTAGACCGAGAAACTAATTTTCTATAGATCTAATGTTGAATTGATTTGATCAATAAAATTGCTTATATGACATATTTTTTCCCGCCCGTATTAGCCTTTCTATTTCTTTCATCTCTCTCTAGTTTCTCCCTCTTTTCTTATTATCTGATTTTCTTCCACTTTCAACAAGTTTAAACCTACCTTTCTATATTCTTTTGTTTGAAATTAGTTGGTATTGGATCTAGATCTGTTCTTCATCAATTGGCCTTTGAGCTGGATCTCTCCAACATTAATTGGCATCAGAACTTTGCTTCAAGTACATCTTATCATTGTGCAACTATTCTAGACCTAAGGCCCATGCCATGATACTTATTTTAGTTTCTACAAATGCATTTCTGATCTAATATGTTGATGAACATATATGGCATTTATGCCTTAGCCACCATGCTTGCTGATTTGGAGCCACTCTATGCTTGGTATAATTTTCTCTTTGAATAATGTTACAATATATATTAAATCCATTATTATTGAAATTTGAAAAGAATGGGGGTTATCAATAATATTATGTTGATCGGTATGGCAATTATTGTCATTGTGATTATGTGTTATTCTAATAATTTGACTGTTAGAAGCAACACAACTATTGCCATGATTATGATTATTATAAATCCTTAAGAATCTTGAAGAGGTTAAACAAATTTTAGTGATCTGAAAGAATATTTCAACAATTTTGGTGAGAATTGAATAGATTCAATAAAAATTATAAGGGAGATATGAAAACGGTCCAAAATCAGTTGCCTAATGAGCAAAACAGCATGGATAAGTACTCTCAATGTCTTGAAGAGTTAAATAAAGACTCTACTTGTGAGAATAGTGAAGTGAGTGGAGTAAAATTCTACTAACTAATCTGGATGAATTTATTGAAATACCTTCTGAAATTTAATAAATTCATGAATGTAATTTCTCCTATTGATCATTCACAGAAGAGAAAAATTCATGATGCTAAAATTTGTACAAACTTATAATAGTCTTATACTTTCAAGGTGCATATCCAAATCTCCCTTTTGTGGATTGTGAGATTATTCAATGTGGAGATTGATGTATGATACAATTCTCCAACCATCTTTGCTGATTTATTTCTCTTATTTAGATATGCTTACTTAGTTTGAACTAATTACCTATAAATATAGGCCAAGATGCCAATCTCTCTCTCTCTCTCTCTCTTCTCTCTCGTTTTTCACTCCTTTCTTGCTGTCTGATTTCCATTCAATTTTTATGATTCTGGACCAACCTTGCCATGCGCTTTCATTCTATATTTTCAGTTGCTAGCATATGTATCATACACCTAGTAAAAGCTCCTCAAGGATTTTTTTTTTTTTTTTACTAGGTTTGACCCTACTTCTCCTTGGGGACCTTTAAAAGGTAAAGGACTCCATGAGCATTTTTGTTCCATAATTCTATTTGTGTTAGATAAACTGGGATATGATACTAATGATTTTTGCCATTTTCAAAGCTGAGACATACCGGTTCGCATAATGCTTCCAAGGAGGGACACCCGGCCACTTCAATTTTATTCAGGCTCTGCAACCTATCCATTGAATTTGATGTAAAAATATGTGACAAATTTTCACAAAATTCAACAGTGAGGGATGCCAGTTTGTAGAAGGACTGTCCATGGAGTTGATTGTGCCATATCCTCTTTAATTGGCACATGGATGAAAGCTCAATTCCTCCAAGCTTGGAAAAAGAACCTGCGTGAAAACATTGGATATGTAGAATGACTGAAATTTTTCGTACAAAATTTTATTATGCCGAAATTTAGGGCCAACTTTGGGAATGACCAGCAGCGAGTTAGTTTTTCCACCACGTGAGACCGCCAAATTTTTGGTACAAAATAATGATCTAGTTTCTACTAAATTGCTTCACTGACTAGAATTAGAAGAATGATCCACAAGAAAAATACTATAGATGCTGACCTTTTCATTAAAGAAGCTAGGCAAGGACAAGCCAGAGTCATTAGCTGTCATCGACTGTTGCTTTCCTTTGAATGAAGAGAATGTCATCATTTTAGGGCATTCAGATATCGTTAGTTTTGTCAAGGATGGACAATGAATACAATACTTTCCATAAGAGAATGTTGTGAGATTTGGCAATTCCTCAAGAGATAAGGAGGTTAACAAAGGGAACTCTAAAGTGTCAGTGGTTGTAGCTTCCTCCAATTCCCCTTCTTGCACGTCAATAATTTCCTCCATTAATTTGCAACTCACTATTTCTATTTCTTTTATTTGCCCAAGTGCTTTAGCCATGGAAGAAGAAAAAAGAAACCTCAGATTCTCACAGTCTTGCACCTTGAGTGTCCTTAAGTTTTGGAAACACATTATTCTTCGTGGAATGTTGTTCCATATGCGTCCCAAACTTGGTAAGTCACTCAAGGTTAATTCTCTCAAACATGATAGAATCTCGACTTGCCCATAGCCTGTCAGTCCATCCAAGTCAAATACTTCTTGTATTAATTGACATCCTTCAATGGTTATGGCTTCCAAACTCTGTAGCTTTATTAGCTGCAAAAAGTGAATAACCCCACAATATCTCATAATAATGCTTATTACAAGAAATATGAGTTGCATGTAAAATAATAATAAAGGAAGTAATCTCATACATTAGATTCAAACATAATGGAAGAAAAAGAGAAGTAGTGGTTTTTAATTTTACCCTATTCTTCTTTGAAATTTATCAACTTTACACTTATTATTAGCTATTATGTACTTGGGACTCCATTGAATATATAAAAATAAGACAGAATTCAGAGTCCCTGAATTATTGAGGTTATTAAATTTACCCTCACATTTTGTGCTTTCTGACTAAATTTTCCAAATTCATGGCATAAGATCAATTGAAATTTCAGTGATTGACTATAATTTTATATAATAACCTAAACGAATTATTTTCTACCAAATAGTCATGAACTAAATTGACGAACAGAGAAAACTATACTTTTAATTTTTATTTGATCGAATACTGAGCATGTCATTTTGTCCAAAGTATTTTAAAAAAATACATCTCTTATCAAAAGATTGAAAGTAAAAAGTTTTTGTAAATTATGAGAGAAATACTAAAGTAGTAAGAAGATTTTGTTGTCTCATGCGTAGTAGGATCCAATACTCCTAACATAGATGTAATGCGGAACGTATACCACATTGGCCAAAAATAATTCATCACTGTAAGATCGATGATTGGCCATTAGAACCATGAGCTGACCCCAAAAGCACCTTTTGGGCATCAAAATCAATACCGTTAAGGGATTAATTTACCTATAAAAGGACCTAAGATGCGCTTCCTTATCAAAGAGCTCCTTTTTGTGGCAAATTTTATTTATGAAGCCAAGAAAATGAATTGCTTAATTCAGCAAATGATTTTAGTCTAGCATCATGCTTTCAGGGTTTCTCTCACACGATAAAAATAATTTTCAAAAATAATATTAAAAAGGGTTTCCATTTTTTTGTTTATATTTATAGAACAATTAAAGCAATTGTTAAATCAAAGCGATAGTGCACAAATGAATGTTAAATATGTTTCTAATTAATATTTTCAAGCGATATTTTATTATACAAAATTAAACATGTGCAACGCACATAAATTTTACTAGCAATATTAGAAGAGTGGGTAGAACAAAGATTTGTGGTAGATTTAATCACCACAAAAGGTCCACTAGCTTAAATGAATGTACCAAGGTCACAAAAACAATTTCACCTATCGACTACTATATTTGAATTTTCATTTGTCATAACAAAACAGTTTTATTACGTACCACAACCCTTTACAATCATTAAGGGAAGAAACAACTTAATCGTCTTATAGACTGATGTATCATAAGATTGAAATTGCAAATTTATAATAAATTAAATCGGTTGTTATATAACGCATAATCATTGTCGTTAAATTCATCTATAGTTTTTTTTTTTTTTTTTTTTGGTTCTTTTCTTTCACTCAAATCAATCGGGTAGAATTAATTCTGCATATCTTCATTCATTATTAATTAAAGGTCATAAAATTTATATAGTGCGTATGTACTTCCTTCAACTTATGAATATATCCATAAATGTTTGTGTACACAGATTCGATGTTACCATTAAGCAATGATAAATTTCTAGATTATTTAAAAGTTCTATACATCGTACAGTGCTTCCTTCGCTATGTTGATAACATAACACAAAGAAAGTGAGATGTGATTAACTAATGTATAAATGTTTTTGTGTATTCACGTATCACATAGCAATTCCATTTTGCAATCTTAATTAATTGTTTGTCTTAATTTTTATGGAAAAAATCTCAAAAACAAATTATTTATCCGACTTTTCTATGTCCTATTATGCTCTCACGTATCCATCCACAAAATTTCAAAAACAAATTATATACCTGTTGTGAGTCGAAGAAATCGATCGAATGGTCTGCGGTTTTACAGAAACTCATCATTTCTGATAAGTTTTGTAATGTAAGCCTACGCAAATTGCATGATTTTACTTCGGTATCATCATCTATTTCATCCCCGTCTGCATCTCCCTCAATATCTGCGACAATTTGCTGCATCAAGTGGCATGTGCTTATTTCAATCTCTTCGAGCTGTGATATTATTCTCTTCAGAAACAAATGTTTGATTTTACTACAGTCATCCACTTTCACAATCTTTAAGTTGCTGAAGGATTCTGGGGCAAGACGACCGTGACAAATTTTCTCCAAGTTGTTCAAATTCTCGAGAAACAAAGATTCCAATCGAGTAAATGCAGTGCAATGGATATTCTCTGTGGAGCAAACAACATACTGAAATGAGGGGCTATTTTGTACGTGAAAATGCTTCAATTCCCGAAATCCTTCGACATGCAAATCGTGAAAGCTATTGATGCCATCTTGCAATCCTTCCAAGTGGAGATCTTGCGTTTTCTGCAAACATTCCAACACCCACTCTTCAAAAAGAAGATTTCCCGAATCCAACTTCAGCTTTAAAGTTCTGGATTCTTCGTATTCGTCTGACCAATCCCAAACGTCCCCAATTTGGATTTTATACTTGTTCAATTTCCCAAATGGCAGGTCTCTTGAGAGA
The DNA here is from genome assembly GCA_014182365.1 of Eucalyptus tenuipes. Classification (NCBI taxonomy): domain Eukaryota; kingdom Viridiplantae; phylum Streptophyta; class Magnoliopsida; order Myrtales; family Myrtaceae; genus Eucalyptus; species Eucalyptus tenuipes. Next base: position 18,818,559 of record CM024538.1, on the reverse strand, counting down.
TTGGCAGAATAAGGAATGGCAATGTACAAAGTGCTTAATTTTTTCATGTTCTTCAACTCAGCCAGGCTGGCGTTGCTTCGCAGTGCTTCATCCTCGGCCTCCCATTGATCAAAGCTGTCTTCCATGTACAGTTCTTCTAAATTAACCAAGTTTCCAAGCATACCAGGTTCGATAACTTTGAGCTTGGCGCACCCTGTCAAGTCCAAAAATCTCAATTTTGTTAGTTCGCCTATTTCTTTGGGCAGCCGGACGATTAAAGAGTTCCAGAAACTTAGGAACTGCAATCCTTTCAGCTTTCCGAGAACAGTTACATCCTCCAAAAAGCAGTCATCAAGACATAGCGATTCAAGGTTTTCAAGGAACTCAATCGACGAAGGAAGAGAGGTGAAAGAAAAGCCAGTTAAGTCCAAGACTTGGAGGTTCTCCATAGATTCAAAAAATGACTCAGGAATTTCGAGAGATGAGTCGTCTTCTAATAATAGAAGCATCTTCAAGTTTGGGCAATCCAATCTTCCAGGAAGCTCATCAATGCCAACACGAGGGAAAGATATCGCGGTGCATTTTCTGAGCTCGTCCTTTGACCATTCTTTAAACCCATAATCCTCCCTCCCAACCAAGGCGTTCCATTGAGTGGAAGCAATAGAGATGGCGACATCAACAAATATGTCATGCATTTCGAGGTCTTCCATGTCATCACTATCTAGTAACAAAGAAGAGTCTTGCAGGCTATGTACATCCATAATCAACCTATCTCTAGCGTTTTCGATGGTCTTGAATCTTTTAAATAAACCCAGACCCATGCAGTAGACAAGGGAATCCCTCATTAGAATATTCCCGGATTCAATAGCACAAATCAAAAACAATGATCTGACCCTCTCATCTTTTAAGTCATTGTAATTTAGTTCCACTATTGATTTTACGTCGGACCCTTCTATATTGGTCGAAGCATTCCTCCATGCTGCCAAATCTCCGTGCTTCAACTTTTTTGCCAACGAAACAATCAAAAGTGGCAAGCCTCCACAATTCTTGACCACTCCATCTACCAAGGGTTCAAACTCCGGATCTTTAACTCCGTCCGCCATAGTCCATTCAAAAAGTGCTCGTGCTTCTTCATGCTTTAGCTCATTGAGTCCGAATTCTCGATCAGAGACCATCTCATCGCGCAAAACATTTCGGTACCTAGATGTTAGCAATAACTTGCAACCTCTTACTTTGTTATCATATCCGCAAGGGATTCCAATTTCTTTCAACTCTAGCTTATCCCACAAATTATCTAAAATTATGAGAATGTTTTTCTGAGAATCTCTCTAACCTCTTACGCAAGCGATCTGCTCTACCACGAGTAGGTTCATCATTCATTAACTTCAGACCCAGTGCATAAGCGATTTCTCCCTGAATTCTTTTTAGATCTGGATTGCGTGATACATTTGCCATGGCAACCACATCGAATAGCTGCTCTTCTTTAACTCTCCTTTCGATGTCTTCCAAAAGCTTGGACTTGCCAACCCCGCCTGGTCCATACACCCCAATCACACAAACCTTGTTATCAGCTATTGCCTTCATCACATCCTCTGTGATGGAAGCCCTCGACTCTAGGACATCTTCTTTCTTGTCAACCAATCTTGCAGAGGAAGCGGGAGCAGTGACACTGCCTATCAAAGTATCCTCATAGAAGACCTTCTGGAAGATGTTTTTTGTGCTTTCATCCTGGAGTTCCTTGATGACTTGAGTCATCTTCTTCACCTTCCTGCCTATTGGATGGCGCACCATGGGATTAGGAAGCCACCCACAGAAGCAAGCATTTTTTGCACCTTCACCATGTTTTAATAGGTTTCGTGCTTCCGTGGCCTCATTTTCCACACTCTCCAGCCACTTCTGAATATCATTTTCTATACGTTTTCCATTATTCTCGGCTTCATGGACAGAGTGCTGCACCCTTTCTGTCGAAATTTCCAGCTTCTCAACTCCATTTTTGAGATCTTGGAGATAACTCTTGTAGCACAGCACGTATCCAAACTGGCGTCCAATGGGAGCAAACAGGTACTCACCTAGTTTCGAAACAAGATTCGATCCAACGGAGGTAGCAAATGCCTCAGCCATAATTTCTTCTTTAATATCTAGAATTTCCTTTTCCCCCTTTTGTTCCTTTTGTTGTTGCCTCCAATGATTAATTGCTTAAACAAATCTGTGTCAAGGAAACGGGACAGAGAACAGAACTAATCACTCGCGATGTACGAAAAGGAAGGAAGAGCATACTGATAAAACAATGCGAACGACGAAACAAAACCAACGACGAGGGAAAGAGAGAGAGAGAGAAGCACAGTGCATGCAAAAAAGAAAAAGAAAAGCACAGTGCATACAAAAAGAAAAAGAAAAAACAAAAAAAACAGACATTTACTGCGAGTGCACGCAAGCAACACGTTACTGTTCTACGTGGACTATTTGCAGATGTTCTTATGAGGACAAACGACACATTATTATTGATCAACTACGTGCTGATGTGCTAAATTTTTTCATTTATTATTTCCTGTTGTCCGTGTTTTCTTTACTTTATGTTTCTGGAAAATGGGGATGTCTCTTCGAGGGCTCCAACAAATTTTGCAGTCTCCATCATAATTCCACGCTCTCAAAGTGTTTCTGAGAGAAAGCTCAACCGTGTTCCGTTTTAAATCCAAAGCATGAGGAGAGACATTACGACACGCATATTGTCGATTCTTTTAAGTATTTACAGGTAGAATTGTTTAGAACCATTTCTCAACAATTTAAAGCTTAAAACTTTTTTTTTTTTTTTCATTTCACATTTTGCAACAAAGCAATTATTTCTTTTTAATAGTGAACAAATTGTTGGAAATTTTCCATAATATAGGCTTACATTAATTAATCAATTTTCTATTTTAAATAATCGGGTTAATGGATATTTCAATATTTGTTGAACCCTATAGTGATCTCATTGAGTTGGGTATTGACATCTATTAATAACGGGCCCAATTGAGTAGTAAAGTATAGGCAATTGTGTTAACTGAAGCCCGTAATGGGAATGGCGCGGTTGACACTTTGTTGATTAGGGTTTGTTAGGTCTCATCTCTAGCCTATAAAAATAGTAAGTTATACCTATCAATGGCTTTAATCCCATTGAAAGCTGCTATATCGAAATATGTCAAAGAGAGGAAGATCTGGCATTCTAATATATCTCTGATTATCAGAGTGATCTATTTTTCTTCAAATGAAGTAATAGCTCAAACATGTATGTTTTATTCCATTGTATTTATCAATCTCGATATTTTACAATCATATATGGATCCAATCCTTATTGATTGATTAGTTGTTTATGTGCATAATTTTTTACATGTGGTATCAAAGCATATCATATATGATTGTAGAACCCAAAAAAAATTATTTTTATAGAAAAAATCGAAATTTTCCTCTTTGAGCCGAATATGGGCATTATTTTTTCGTGTGGATTTTTTGCTCTATTGATCCTGAAACCATAGGGCTTTTGTTTTACATGTCAAGATCTTTTCAACCATATATAATTTGTACAATTTCGTTAAGAATCGAGATAGAATTTCAAATTTGAAATTCTAGGGTTTATACATGAAAAAGTTCTAGAATTTTCAAATTACTTGCAATTGATTGATGTTCGCTATAAATTATTGCATGGGTATTATTATATATATGTTTTAACATCTTTTGTTGTATTAAAATAAGTTTTTAGGGCTTAAATTTAAGAAATCCGAAATTCGGCCATGGAGGTTTAGACCCGAAACTTTGAGCTTGTATGTGGACGATTTACTCGTTTTTTCTTCGTTTAATTCATTCTAGTCAATTATATTGATGTTATATGCAAGTACCAATAGATAAATTTCATTAAAAATCAAGTTAATTTGTGTTTTTTGGAACTTCAGGTCGAAACCGGGTCGTGTGACCCAGTTTGCAGAAAATCGGGACCTGGCTGGAGGTTGAAGAAGACCTCCAGCCGGGCCTGGGCTAGAAGCCCTATTTTCTGATTCGCCTGGGCCGCCCATATTTCTTTTTAATTTCTGATTCTGGGCTCACGCCCAGAATATTGGGCCATTAGTTTAAGCAGCCCATTTCATGGGCCAATTTTCAATTAAAAGGGAGATGGGCTGCTGCACACATGGGCCATTCTCAATTAAAAAAAAAAGGAGTGGGCCGTGTGAGGGTTTAGGACTCGCGGGTCCGGCCCGCTGTCTGATTTGGGCTGCTCGCGGGTCCTGGGCCCGCGGGCAGTCCGAAATATTAAAATAATAATAATAATAATAATATTTTAAAAAAATTGTGGCAAAAATTGTTGTTTGAAAAATGCAATATGATATTTGGAAGCACATGTTGTAAAGTGCTTCATATTGTTTGATGAATTTTGGGAATAAATTTTTGGAGTTCCCTATTGATAAAAATTAGTATATATAATTACTCTCTCAAAAGGGCTTATTGTGTATATTAATTTGGAAAATAGCATGAAGATTAATTCCCAAATTTGAAAGATGGGGATGTATAATTGAAAAGTATTTATTTGTCCAAAGGAGATAAATGTTTTGAAAATTATATGTAATTCCCCTCTATATTGATATTATGGAGATGTATGATTTAAATGATTTGTATGTCCAAATGGGATGGATCCTTGACAATAATTCTCATTGTTGTTGCTTTATAAAGTTCATGCTGTGAAAAATAATAGTGCATTATACACTCTGCCCAAATGGGAGTTTATAATGTACTAATTATTTTTGTTAAATTGCTTATTGCCCATAATTGATCTTATTGCATTATGTGTGACAAATAGTTACATTTGCTGTAAATAATAACAATGACACGGTTAAAATGTTAGCTGGATCAAACTTCAAGAGATGGAAGTTTGCTCTAGGCATCGTTGATATGGACTTGGCTCTACGTGAAGATGAACCTGCCAGGCCCAATGATCAAAGTACTGTAGATCAAAAGGCCCATTATGATAGATGGGAAAAATCTAACCGACTAAGCCTCATTGCTATGAAGAGGTCCATTACTAAACATCTCATTAGTGATTTGCTGAAAAATACGAATGACATACAGTTCATTAAAGCAGTGGAAGAAAGATATAGAGTCTCAAATAAGGTTGAAGCTAGGAACTTGTCGAGTGAGTTAACGAACATGAGATATGATGTTGCTATGGGTGTTAGAGAATTTATATTGAAGATGGTCCACATTTGGTCCAAACTTAAGGCCCATGAAATTGCTCTTTTGAAAATTATATTGTGTATCACGCCTTAAATGTTTGCCAGTTGTATTTAGCCAGATTAAGACTGCTTATAGTGTTCCGAATGAGGCATGGAGCGTTAATTCCTTGATTACCAAATGTGACCGAGGAAGATAAATTAAAGAATGAGAAATATGAGTCCGCCCACTTAACTGCCAATGCCAAGTTGAGTTCATCTAGAGGCAAAAGGAAGCTTAAAGGGTCAAATGCTCATGGTCCAAAGAAAGGGCAAGACTTCAAGAAAAATGGGAACTATGGGAGAAATGGAGATAAAAATTTCAAGTGTTTTCACTGCAAGAAGCAATGTCACAAGAGAGCCAATTGCTACAAGTTCCAAGCTTGGCTAAAAGCAAGAAAAGAAAGTCACCAAGGTGAGTTGTTGGTTTGTTTTGAATTAAATCTGGTTGATGTTCATTTGGATTCTTGGTGGCTTGATTTTGGTGCTACTGTTCATGTGACTACAATACTAGAGTTGTTGATGTAAGGCGCATAGGGACAGTTGTTTTGAATTTATATTCAAATCTAAAGAATCCAAGTCTGATAGAGTCAAAGCTTAAAGTCGGAAACAATACGGGAGTTGATGTGGAGTGCATAGGGACAGTTGTTTTGAATTTAGATTCTGATTTTCAACTTATCTTGATTAATGTCTTTTATGTTCCTAGTTTTAGGAGAAACTTAGTATCTCTTTTTTCGCTTGACAAAGCTGGATATTGTCTTTATTTTACAAATAAAAGAGTGGATTTGAGTTATAATTCCAAAATTATTGGGAATTGTGTTTTGTTTAATGGATTATATCGATTATCCTTATCTCCCGATATACCACATTGCTATTTCAATGTCGAGAATAATGTTGCTAAGAGATCTTTAATCAAAGAAAGATCTTTATTGCTATGGCATAAGCGATTGCCCATCTTATATGATGATTCTATGCGAGAGCCTTGCAGAATGGAAATTTAGCAAGAAGCGGATACTGAAAATATGTCGGTAGATCCTCCTACCACAAATGAAATTCCCCAGATGAATGATGCGGCTCCAGAAATGCCTGTGCAAAGATCACAACGACAAAGAAGACCAACACCTTTAAATGATTATCATGTCTATCTTGGAGAAACTAATTTTGACATTGGAAATATAGTTGATCCGACGACCTTCAAAAAAGCACTTAATAGTGATCAGGCAGATAAATGGTTAGGAGTGATGAAGGATGAGATGTTTCCATGTCAACTAATCGAGTATGGAAACTTGTTGATTTGCTTGATGGGCATAAACCGATCGGCTGCAAATGGGTATTCAAAACCAAGAAAGATAATAAATACAACATAGAGAGATTCAAGGCAAGGTTAGTCGCAAAAGGGTACGCACAGAGAGAATGCATTGATTATACCGAAGTCTTTTCTCCAATATCCACTAAAGACTCTTTTCGGATAATCATGGCATTGGTGGCTCATTTTGACTTAGAGCTTCACCAAATGGATGTCAAGATAGCATTTCTAAATAGAGATCTGGATGAAGAAGTATATATGCAGCAACCTAAAGGGTTTAAAGAAGCTAGAAATTAGCATATGGTGTGTAAACTTCAAAGGTCCATCTATGGTCTCAAACAAGCATCACATCAGTGGTACTTGAAATTTCACAAAGTTGTGAGATCGTTTGGCTTTGAAGAAAACAAGTTTGATCAATGCATCTACATGAAAGTAAGTGGGAGTAAATATATTTTTTTAATACTTTATGTAGATGACATTTTACTTGCTAGTAGTGATGTTGATCTATTGAATGACATAAAAAGTTTTCTATCTACAAAGTTTGATATGAAAGATCTTGGGGAAGCCTCTTTTGTTCAAAGCATTGAGATTCATCGTGACAGATCTAAGAAGGTTTTTGGGTTATCTCAGAAAAGTTATATAGATTGTGTTTTGAAAAGATTCAATATGCAGACCTGCAAGTCAGGTGAAGCTCCTGTTGTGAAAGGAGATAAATTGAGTATTGAACAATGCCCCAAGAATAATGTTGAAAAAGAAGTCATGAAGAATATTCTATATGCTAGTGCAGTTGGCAGTCTTATATATACACAAGTATGTACTAGACTCGATATTGCTTTTGCTGTGAATACTCTTGGAAGATATCTGTCGAATCCAGGTCATGAACATTGGGTTGCAGTTAAAAAGGTGACGAGATATCTACAATGAACAAAAGACTTCATGATCGTGTATAGTAGAGTTAGAAACCTAAAGGTGATTGGATATTCAAATGCTGATTTTGCTAGTTGTTCAGATGATAGAAAATCAACTTCTGAATATATTTTTATGATGGCTGGAGATGCTATTTCTTGGAAGAGCACAAAGCAAACGTTGATTACAAACTCTACAATGTATATTGAATTTGTAGCGTGCTACAGCGCGTCAATTCAAGTAGTTTGGCTTAGAAACTTGATCTCAGAGTTGCGAGTTGTGGACTCTATTGCTAGACCTATGGCGATTTACTATGACAATACTATAGATGTGTTTTATTCCAAGCATTGCAAGATCAACAATGCGTCCAAACACATGGAGATCAAATATTATACTGTTAAGGACTTGGTCAAAAATGGAGATATTGTGATTGAAAATATCAGAATTGAGTCCATGTTGGCTGATCCTCTAACAAAAGGCTTACAACCCATTTTGTTTAAAGAACATGTAAAGAATATGAGTGCTTTAGATTCTTTTGATTTCTTTTGTCAATGGGAGTTATATAATTTGTTTTTCTGGATATTATAGTTATATGCAAACTAATGATACTTTTATGATGTCTATTAAAGCATTTATTTTTAATAATCAATATTGTTGATTCTATTGTTATCTTTTCTACTTATTGACTAAGAAATGGAAGTAGAAAACAGTATCTTTAAACAAATTTTTAGTTTAAAAAAGACTGGATGTCATTGATTATGAGATCTCATGTTGGATTGTGACATAAGTCATGCAATTTCATGTTGTTTAGAAATTGCGCTAATGCAGTTTCATGTTGTTGAGAAATTGCATTGAAGACCAATAAGAAATAGTGCATATTTTGATCACATGTTGGCACTATTTCTTACTACACTACTAGACTCATGATCCATGAAAATATAATGCTTATTATATGTGATTATGGAAGGTCATGTGTGGTGGTATTTTCTTAAAACATTGATCTCCATAATCCTATACTGAGATTATATATGATTGGATTGTTTTTTGAGATGCCATTATTGGAATATTATTTTTTAAAGTTGTGGTCACATAAAACAAAATTTTCAGTTATTAACTCGATAGTGTCGTTTTCAATATAATTTTTTTTTCAAAATAATATAAATTAAGTAATGTAGCCCAAGTGGGAGAATGTTGAAAATTTTCTATAATATGGGCTTACATTAATTAATCAATTTTCTATTTTAAATAATCGGGTTAATGGATATTTCAATATTTGTTGAACCCTATAGCGATCTCATTGAGTTGGGTATTGGCATCTATTAATAACGGGCCTAGTTGAGCAGCAAAGTGTAGGCAATTGTGTTAATTGAAACCCGTAATGGAAAGGACCCAGTTGACACGCGGTTGATTAGGGTTTGCTAGGTCCCCTCTCTAACCTATAAAAATGGTCGGTTATACCTATCAGCAACTTTAATCCCATTGAAAGCTGCTATATCGAAATAGGTTATAGAGACGAAAATATGACATTCTAATAGATCTCTGATTATCAGAATGATCTATTTTTCTTCAAGTGAAGCAATGGCTCAAACATATATGTTTTATTCCGTTGTGCTTATCAATCTCGGTGTTCTATAGTCATATATGGATCCGATCCTTATTAATTGATTAGTTGTTTATGTGCATAATTTTCTACACAAATAACATTTGATAGCTGGTACATGTCCGTATGTCTGTAACATCCATCATCTGGATTTGAATAGAAAACATTGGGTGCTCCTGGACCTTACCCCGTGTCTAAGTAGGCCCACTTTTCAGATTTCTCTCCCATCAGTTCTATTGTCCAGTATCCAAACTCGATTAATGGTGAACCATCATCTTCTCATGTTTCAAAATGGTTAAGAGGCTGTTGCGGATAAGGGCCACCAAAGATGAAGAAGTTGGAGACCTTCGCCACCCATCCAAGCCCCAACAATAGGCAGCCGAGCCTGGCGACGGGTTGGTCTCCACATCTCGAGTTCTCTAGACTTAGATTTGGACGAGTGGTGCAAACGCTCATCCATGGCTATTGTCGGCGTCCTTCGGCCAGATATGGTCGGAGGAGGTGGTGGAGCTGCCATAGGAGTTGTAGCGAGGAGGTGGTGGTGGCGGAGTATGAGGTCTAGGAGGAGGTGAGAAGGAGTGGTTGGAAGCTAGAGGGGGAGGAGCTGGCCCTTGTAGAAGAGATCGTAGGTGACACAGAGGGTGGAGGAGGAGCGGGAGGAGAGATGGATGGTGAACTCAAAGTCGGAGGAGTGGAAAAGTGACGAAGGGAGGGTGTGGGAGAGGGTGATTCAGCGTTTTGTCTCCTCTTCCCCATAGTTGATGCTTGATGAAGACGATGAGGTTTGGTTGGTGAGCTTTTCAAAGGAAAAAGAGGAGCTAGACATTGGAATGCCAAAACTTGACATGGGGTGCCAAAACTTGGCATGGGGGGACACTTGAGTGCCAAAAGTTCATAAATGTATACTTAAATGCAAAAACGGAGCAAAAATGATCAGTTAAGTGCCAATGGTGAAAAAATCAAATCAAAATGCTCACGTGGTGTTTTTTCGACGAGACAAGTATAAAATGACGTCGTTTTGCACCCTAACATGGAAAGAAAAGCAAAAAAACGATGTTGTTTTGTCTCGAATTTGAATTTTAATATAAATATTAATTAAATTAAATTCAAAACTAAATTTAATAATTGAATTTATTAAAACACCATTTCTCCCAACGAGTAGCGGCCCTTGGCTGGGCTGGGCAAGGGGCGGCGACCCTTGTCATTTGTTTGGCGGGGGCCGGTGACCCTAGCCTACTCTCCCCTCACGATCGCCGACCATTGCCGGCGATAGGGGTTGAGCCTTCGTCTTCTGCAATCTTCATCTCCTCCCTTTTTTTTTTTCTAATAATTTAATTTTAAATTTAAGTTAATTAATATTTATATTAAAATTCAAAAAAGAGGCAAAACGACGTCATTTTGACTCTTTTTTGCCGATTCAAATCTTCGGCAAGCCATGTAGGCGAGTTATATCACAAAAAAATCACCACGTAGCATTTCAAGCTAAGGTCGTCGGACTTGGCTCTCGGGTGTCTAATTTTAAAAAAAAAAGTGGCACTTAAGTGTATCTTTTGTAACTTTTGGCATTTAAGTATCCTCGTGCCAAGTTTGAACACTTGCATTGTTCTTTTGCAAAGGGAAGAGTATTCGATGGTTAGAATGCACTGCATCATAGGCAAACATGGCACGCATTTTTTGAGATCCAATCACAAAATGACATGATTTGATTACGTGGAATAAATAAAAATTAAAAATCTCTCTCTCTCTCTCTCTCTCTCTCTCTCTCTCCTCTCCCTTCTACACTATACCTAGCCATCCGCAACCATGGTCCTCTGATATCTAGATCCTTGCGAGCGTCGCAACTCCACCGGTGGTTTGTTGGTAAGTGAAGCCAAATATTTTTAGGGTTTTTTTTTTGTCTTTTTCATTAATTTTGCTTTTAGGTTAAAAGCTACACTTTTATATCAGTTAAAGTTAGACGCTAACCTTCAAGATGCTAAAAAAGAAAATAGAGAGGGGAGAAAAAGAGAGTGGAAAAAGTGATTTTTTCTTTGTGAGAGTGCTAACTCTCTTTGTACATTGATTTTGAGAGAATATCATTGCTGTATTCCAATTTTCTTCAAAGTCTAATGCATTCACAAAGTGCTTCTATGCAGAGACGTAGTCCAAGTTTGGGTGAACTTTGATAATAAATTTTCTGGTGTGTTCTTCCGATTATGTTCTTTATTATTATATTCTGCCTAAGTAGATTATTTACATGCATTATTTTTCTAGAATCGACATGCAATTTTATAACAACTGGTATTAGAGCCTAAGTTGGCTAATCGAGAACATCGAGGGTTTTTTGGTGATGTTTAATTGAAAGCATATGGTATGGCAAAAGATAAAATTAGAATCGATGAGTTTGATGGGCAGGATTTTAGATGGTGAAAACTCCAAATCGAGCACTATATTTATCAGAAAGATCTCTATGCACCACTTGAGGTTGAAAAACTCGAGATGGCAAAAGTGGATTCGGCAGTAGAATCAAGACGGAAAATTCTTGATCGAAAGGCATTAAGTGCAATTAGTCTAGGGCCAATGAAAAAACAAGGTACCATTTGTGGAAGTAAAAGTTGCAAAAGAAGCCATGAATATTTTGACGAATTTTTATGAGAAGCCATCCATATCAATAGGTATTTTTGCTGAAGAAACTAATTAATATGAAGTTATCTGACAAAGGTTCTATGGTAGTGGATAATAATAGTTTCACATAGGTCATGGGTCAGTTGGAATTCACCGGCATAAATCTAGATATGAAACTTCAAGCTTTATTATTTTTATGTTCCATTTTGGAAAGTGACAACATCATGGTGCAAGAAATTTCAAGCACCATAAAGGATGATTTGACTCTAGATGATGCTATGAGCAATATCATGGATGAAGAGATGTGAAGAAAAGTCTTAGGTGGAGATAATTTTTTAGCATTTACATTTTCGATGGCACTAGCGGTGGAAAACCATGGAAGAAGTAAAAGAAGAGAAAAATTCAATGAGCGTGGCAGGTCATAATTAAGGGGGAGGCAGGTTGCAAAAGATGAGTGTTGATTTTATCATCAAATTGGACACTAGATGTTTCAATGTGAAGCCTACAAAAAAAAAAAAATAACAAGATGAGAATCAAAGAGTTAATGTGATTAGTAATGAACCTTTGCTAAAGAACTTGTGTTTGTCTACAGGGTTTGACTTGACGACAATCAAGTGAATTATTGATTCAAGTGCTTTTTTCCATTGCACCTCGCAAAGAGACCTTTGCCGATTATGCCAGTGGAGATTTCAGGCAAGTGATTGTGGGAAATGACCACATATATCCGATTGTTGGAAAAGGAACTGTGACTAGAACATCTTAAGTGGAGGATGTCTAATTTTGCGTGAAACTAGACATATTCTAGAATTAAAGAAAAATTTGATCTCAACTAGTAAACTTGACAAAGAAGGTTTGGTAACAACCTTTGAATGCAGAGAGTGGAAGATAACCTAGGGGCAAGAATACTAGCCAAGGGAAAGTGTACGGGTACACTTTACTTTCTCCAAGGAGACAATATCGGTGATATATTTGCAACTACAATGGCTATAGGTGATTTGTCTACTCTTTAGTATTATCGTTTGGGACATCTTGGTGAAAATGGTGTAAAGCAAATATACTCAAAGAAATTGCTTCCAAGTTTGCAAAACTTGAGTCAGATTTTTATGAGAGTTGCATTTATGGAAAACAAAAGGCGATAAATTTTCAATTGAATGGGGGAAAAAATAAAGGCCAAAAGCTAGAGTTAGCTCACACTAATTTGTTAGGACTTACTTAGGAACTCTCTTATCGTGGTAATAGATATTTTATCACATTCATTGATGATGCAATAGGGAAAACCTGGGTCTATGCTCTTAGAGAAAAATCAAAAGTATTTGGGATGTTCAAAATGTGGAAACCATGGTAGAAAAAAAGACAGGTTATCATATTAAAGCTCTAAGGTCCAATAATGGTGGTACGAATAAAAGTAATTAATTCACAGAATATTTGAGCCGAGATTGCATACATGAGTTGAAGACTATTCCTAAAACTCCTCAAGAAAATGCTTAGCTAAGAGGATGCACAAGACTTTCTATAACGTGCGAGATGCATAAGACTACATGCGAGTCTTGCATTAAACTTATAGGCTGCCATAGTTGATGCAATTAAGAGTCCATCTAATGCGTTGGGTGGAGAAATACCATAAGAGCGGTGGTCAGGTAAAAATGTTAATTATTCATATCTAAAAGTTTTTTTGTTGTACTTTATATGCTTTGATTGATAAGGAGAATAAGAAGAAGCTTAATGCTAAGTCTCAGAAGTGCATCTTTATTGGATATGGTGGCGATGACTATGGATATAGGCTTTGGGATTATGGAAATAACAAAGTCATCCACAATTGGAATGTGGTATTCCATGAAGAAAAGATGTACAAGGATTGTTAGATAGAGCATGAGAAGGCAATAAAACCAGAATATGTTAAGCTGGACACAATGCCCGTGAATATGATTCCAGTAGATTAGAGTGCACCAAAGAAGAGGTTCAAGATGAGCCTATTATCAATGAGGATGCAATTCAAGAGGAACGTAGTAATCTGGAACATATTGACAACCCATAAGTACTTGTCTTGAGGAGATCTACATGTGTAAGAAAACTATAGGTAATTTTTTATCCTTTGGCAAATTATGTTTTAAACCATGTCTTATATACAGATTTAGGAAAATGGATACTTGTGATGAGGAAAAAAAAGACACGTCTCACATGAGGTGAGATAGTGCTATGAAGATGAGATATCGTTACTTCATCACAAAACTTGGGAGTTGATCAAATTGCCCACAGGTAAAAAAATTTTGTTAAACAAGTAGGTGTACATGATTAAAAATGAAACATATGATAGTATCAGATACAAGGCGAGATTGTGGTCAAGGGCTTTTCTCAAAAAAAAAAAAAAGATCAATTACTCCGATATATTTTCACCAGTAGTGAAAATGACATCAATCAGAGTTCTACTAAGTATAATTGTAGTGGAGGATCTTCATCTTATACATGGTGCAACCTAAGTTTCTGAAATTAAAGGTAAAGAGCACATGGCATGCTGCTTAAAGAAAAGCTTTTGTGGCTTGAAGAAAGCTCTGTAGCAATGGTACTTAAAGTTAAATGGTTTCATAGAAAAAAAATAGATTTGCACACTTTGAGTCTGATCATTGTGTTTATTTTTGCGAATATAGCGATAGTGATATTGTATATCTTTCTTAATATGCGGATGACATGCGTGTGGCTAGCTCCAATATGAAGAGAATCGCAGAAGTGAAGAATATGTTAGCATCACACTTTGCTATGAAAGATTTGGAAGAAGCCAATAATATCTTAGCCACGAAAATCATCAAGAACAGGAAAAATAAGAAATTGTGGCTAGGGGTGAGCAACGGTCTAGGGTCAACCCTGGACCGACCCAACTCTGCTGGTCTTGGTCCGGTTCCCAGGGACACCGGGTCGGTCCTTGGTCCTAAGATTCCTGGACCAACACTATGCGGGTTGGTCCTCGGTCCTCGAAGTTTAGGGTCGGTCCAACCCGGACCAACCCTGATTCTATGTATATTATATATCTAATATATTATTTATAATTTTTTATATAGAGAAAACCCTAAAATAAATGGCGTCAACAACATAAATAGCTGAAGAGTTCAAATAATTTTACACTATTTTTTTAATTACTTAGATATTTTAATGTTTTTTACTGCGTCAACAACTATAATTTACAAAGGAGGAAAATGTTTTAATGAGGAGTCCTCACGGCGTTCAAAAGGGCATAAATAGCTCCTCACGGCATCCTCCTCTAGTACTCGTTCGCTTCTATCTTATTTGTCCTCTTAGTCTTCAATTTGCCAAAATCGAAAGAAACAACTTCTCTGTTCGTTACTTGACACTCACCTCACTCGCTTTGGGTCACTCGTGCCGCTTGTCGCTCGATGCTCGCCTAGCTTGTTGCTCCCTACTTGACGCTTGACACTCACCCTACTCGATGCTCGTCGTTCTCCTCTCTAAGTGGATCTCGCTCATCACTAAACCTATTGGGTTAGTTCGGTCTTCAAATGCCTTTTCAAGGAGTACAAAAAATGAAATAAAAAATTATCAGTTGGTCCCGGGTTGACCTTGGAACCAGACCAAACCCATTGGGTAGTTTGTTCCTCAATTGCCTTTTCAGATAGTATAAAAAATGAAATAAATAAATTATCGGTTGGTCTCGGGTTGACCTGGAACTGGACCGAACCCACTGGGTTGGTTCGGTCCTCGGTCCCAAGCTTAATAGGGTCGCTCGGTCCCAAAAATTGAGGACCAGTACTGTGCGGGTTGGTCCCTAGGGCTAGGGGGTGGACCGGCTCAACCCGGACCATACTCACCCCTAATTGTGGCTGTCGTGGGAAGATTATGTGAACAAGGTATTAAAGAGATTTAGTATGGATAAGGCAAAACCGGCTGCGACTCTTCTAGCAAGCCACTTCAAACTTTCCAATGACATGTGTCCGAGTACTTAAGTTTTAAAATATAAGATGACATTAGTTCTATATGCATTAGCAAAGAGAAACTTTATGTTTTCCATGGTGAGCACGAGACTAGACATTACATAGGCAATGAGAGTTGTGAGTCGATATGTGTAGAACCGAAGCAAAGAGTATTGTAATGCAATAAAATGGATATTAAGACATCTAACAGTTATATCAAATTGCTCTCTTTGTTACAATGGTACATCTCTAGAGTTATAGGGTTATGTGAATGCAGATCACTTGGGTGATCAAGATAATGGTAAGAGTATTACTAAATATGTTTTTACAATTGTAGGTATTGTAGTGAATTGGGTATCTCAACTACAAAAAAACAGTGGCTTTATCGATGACAAAAGTGGAGTTGGAAGCCTCCAATGAAATCATATAATTACAAGATTATATGGAGGAATTACATCGAAAGCAGCTTGTGAGCACACTACGAAGTGATAGTCAGAGTGCAGTGCACTTAGCAAAAAATGCAACTTATCACTTAAGGACTAGACATATCAAGAAGCATTATCATTTCATTAAGTCAACATTGAAAGATGATGAGTTGAAACTATAGAAAATTGATTGCTTGAAGAGTCTAGCTGACATGTTCACCAAGATAGTAGACATAGAAAAACATATTTTTTGTACTACTACCATTGGTATTACTCCATGTTAATTGGTGAAGAGTATCGTAGAGGCACAAGTTTTTTAGTTACTAGCTTTTGAAGAAGATGGATGTAAATTTGCTTGATGCACCAGATGTATTTGTCTTTAAGTGGGAGATTATTGGTGAGTGAAGCCAAATATCTTTTAGGGTTTTTTTTTTTTTGTCTTTTCTATTAATTTTGCTTTTAGGTGAAAAGCTATACTTCTATATTAGTGAGAGTTACACGCTAACCATCAAGATGCTAAAAAAGAAGATGAAGAGGCAAGCAAAAGAGAGAATAAAGAGCGAATTTTTTTTATGAGGTTTCTCAATCTCTTTTTGCCTTGATCTTGAGAGAAGATCGTTGCCGTATTCCAATTTTTTTTTTTACCTAGTGAATTTGTAGAGTGCCTCTGCGTAAAGACATAACTTAGGTTTAGGTGAATTTCAATAACAAATTTTTTGGTGTGTTCTTTCGATTTTGTTTTTTATTATTATATTCTACCTAGGCAGATTGTTTACGTATGTTATTTTTATGAAATCAACGTGCGATTTTGTAAAGAAGACCTTGGATTTCCACCATGAGCTCCGATGACTCCCGTTGATGGCCTTGGACCTCGGATTTCCAGGTTTCCTCTGGCAACCATGGACCTCGGTTTTCATGTTTTTGTGAGTGCCCAAAATTCCAAATCTGGACAAACGACATCAACGATGGCCATGGATGACTGTCGGCATCGCTTGTTGGTTTCATCTAATCATAATAAGAGTTGTTGGACAGATTTGGAGCAGCACCCATATCCAGATCCGTATAGAGACATATTTGATGGCCTTTATATGTGATGGACCTTCACTCTAGTGTCGTATGCTTCAATGGCTACGCCATTGATAGTCTCAAAGTGAGATTGACTTGAAAGTCTGTACCTTTGCTTGACCGCATGGGGAAGCAAATGGACGAGCTGCAAGTTATTGTGGAGTTTGTTCATTTATGAAGGAGTGGCCGCAAGGAACGACAAAGTGGTTTGTTGGCTCGGTCATGGACAGCCAACGAGTGTGAGCCACTACAATGACAGGGCTCGACCATGGATGGTCGGCCTGGATGTGGCTCCGATGACTCTACCAATGACTGCAGATGGAGGAGCTGGTTATGGACGGTGGGGATAGAGAGAGAGAGTTAATTTTTTTATTCATGTCCGCATCACCAACACATGGCATTTTTTTATTGGACTTCAACAAAAAATGCATGTCACGTCAGCCTATGACATAATGCATCCTAACCACTGAATACTTTCTCGTTTCGAAGAGATGAATTTGAAATGTGGCTGACGTAGAGGTTGAGGTCCTTGAGGACCATTTAATATTTTCTATATGAGGGATTATAATCAATTCTTAGCGCACCACAAATGCCATGTCCCTGATAAATTAAAAAACGGCTACCTCTTAGTGCGAGAAATTCTAAATTATACGATGAAAGTGTATAGAATAAAAGTTTAGATATTATTACTTTGTACTAAACAAAGAAAAGGTTGGGCTATTTCCACCTCTTCTTTAGCTTGATACACACCTTATATTGTCAATTAAACAAAACATCAATTTATGATCAGAGACAAGGTCAATCACTAATTCATCCTTCTTTGTTCTCTCTCATCTTTTCTCTTCACCTTTTATGTTTATTATTAATTGACTAAAATATCTTTTATGACTGAAAATCAATTAATAATTAATTAGCCATACTTTTTGTTTGTCAGTATCAGCATTGCTTCTCCCATCTTCTTTTCTAGCTACGATGGATTAAATTTTGTAATAATTTTAAGTTTGTAAATTTGGTCCGTAAATACTAATTTGCTTAGATTGTTAATTTTTAAATGTAAATATTCTATTCATCTTAATAGTAATAGGATGGCTCAAGGTAATTTTTACAATGTTCAAAAACTCTCTCGCTTTCTCTCTCTAACACTCCCGTAACCCAGATACTCATGTTCCGTTTTCATCACTGAATAACTTGCAATTAAGAAAATGATTAGCTGACAATTGTATAATAGTAGGGAAAATGATGAGGACAAAATTCATCATGTAGTTCTGTCCAACTTGCTCGATAAATAATTGCAAATGACCATCAAACGAAGACAAGACAAAACAAAGGCAACACAATTCACAACTTGTCGACATGCGTCTTGCTATAAAAGAAATTGATTGGCTGAATAATATTACGGGGAAATGACAGAGACGTATATCACTAGGTATCTCAATCCCCCTGACACTTTGTAATCGCAGCCTAAACTGAGTTGGTCATTTCCGACTAGTCAATGGCCTCTTTCTTTCTTCATTCTCGATGGCATGGAAAGAGACGACACTTTTTTCTCTTTTTTTTTCATTTATTGATTGACCATGTTATTGCGACTTGGAAAGAGCAAGTTGTTAACAAAGAGGGTTGAGTTTCAATGGCCTCGTTGGGTTGGAATGCTACTTAAAGTTCCCACATAACTGGCGGGCCAACTCAAGAAAAAAAACATGTATTTACATTAAAAAAAAAAAAAAAGAAACTACTCTTTCTTGACGAACAAACGCAGTCACTGTCAACTTTTTCAACTAACCTACGTTTGCCACGTTCGCGTGGTAAGTTGACTTGATGTTTTGCTAAAAATAAATTTATTGATTAATTAGTATATGCATGAAAATATATAGCTAGTCGGACAACTCGTAGTTACGAATCCCTCTCACTTCCAACTCGCTAACCCGCTTATGGATCCTCTCACGCAGTATAAATGACAAAGTAGGTTTAGAGCAATGATGGCCAAATCTCCATGGATTTGACTTTCATATACACTTGCACTCTACTTTGGGATCATGGGATGAAGCTTTAATAATTTAAGAGCAAACTCGTTCAGTAAAGAATTATTTGCGTATAGATATAAGAACCAAAGTTCGGGTACCTTAATTAAAGATTCTTCTTTGCCCACCTTTCAAGAAAAAAATCGGATGACTTTAAAGTAAACCATTCCTGCAGTCAAAGGTAATGTTTCAAGAATCGTACTAGAGTAACGGTCGGTAGGCGATTCCACCGCGTCCAAATAGACCAACGGTTTATACCGACAGGTTTTAAATAAAAGGAAAGTATTAGAAAAAGAAGCAATATGTGTGATGTAATTTACAAAAAGTGATGTTTGAATTTTCGCATGTAATATTTGTATGCTTTAAAGGATGTAAGGAGTCCCACAACAAGTAAAATTCAAATGTTTTTCATCTTGTCAATTGTAATAAACTAGAGAAAGAAGATGAGGCTTTTCTAGTATTTCAAAATAAGTTACCTTGAGACAGATCAAAGCACGGCAGAGTCCCAAAAGGCAATACGATCGGAGGATTACCTTCACATCTAAACCTGTAGTCATCAAAATAAATATCTCTAAATAAGAACAAACGTCTCAGTGAGATTTCTCAGGATTCACATGGGGTTTCTTACTGATGCGATTTCTTCTCTTCTAACACAAGCCCTCGCCACCTAAACAATGCTTTCCTTCTTCTCTTGCTCCCAAAGGATGAACCAGATGCGCTTGGTATCTACGAAATCTTGTGATGGTTGCGTTTCTATAAGGAAGCAAAATTTACTTCTTATAGCCCCCTCGCCTTTTTGCCCAAGACCGCGGAAACAATCCCTTCCTCGTGATTGCGTGATTGGCCTTTAGACTTTAAGGACGTTTTCTTGGGCCTCTCTGTGATTAGACCACGTGGCACGGAAATTGAACTGAAAAGGACATTTGGGAAGGATGAATGATGGGGATTCGCAGTCATCACGTGGTCCTGTCCTCTTTGTCCAGAGGAAATAGTTGCAAGTGACCATCGGACGAAGACAAAACAAAACATGGCAAAAAATTATGGTGTGGCGTGGGTCCCGTGGCTAAAGTGAGACGTTATCCTCAAACCATTGTCGTGCTTTGATTGATAAGCAACAATTCACGTGAGCTCGCCATGAGCTTCCCATTTATCTCTTGCAAACGTGTGAAGCTAAGATTCGTACAAGACAAATAAGATTCGTACAAGACAAACATAGTTAAAAGGGCCTCGGTAGTAATATCTCCCTCGCCCTATACAATTTTGGAGGAATTTCGAATTAAAATTTGAAATAATGAGCTTTAAAAAAAAAAAAAGCTCAAGATGGATATTATCTTAAGTAAGGATTTAAAATAATTAATTTGGTTTTAAATAAGGGTTTGACGGACATTTTCGTTGAGGGGCTTTTTTTCCCTCTTTTCTTTCTTTTCTCCATTCATTCTTTTCTTCCTCGTTCATTTGGCCAGCACTCTTAGGTTCATCTTTTTCTTAAATAAAATTAAAAGTTGATTGGGTTTTCACTGTATGCTGATAATTTCCTGAAAAAAGAAAGAAAAAAATGAAAATTACACCAACATATTTGTGGAAGAGAATTCAGTATGCCCTCACACAGTTTCTCTCCCTCCATGCTTTGCCCTTTCTTCTCCGATCACCAGCGACATTTGTCTGCTGTACTCAGAAAAAAAAAAAAAAGATAAAAAAAAAAACACAAAGAACAATGACGTGTGCATTTCTCACGATCTTCTTCTCTTGTTCCTTCATCTGCATGTCGATCGTGAACTCTTCAAATGCCAAAAATGACGTTTTGATTGAGAACTGAAACACGCATATCCAAGCTCATCAAATACCCAATTCAATGGCTTCCTCCAGTCTCCTCCACTTCCTCTTCTTCTATATCGCCACCACCATTCCCATCCTCAAGAACCTGCTCTCACGTCTCAGGACCTCCACAAGACGCCACTTCTTATCGCTCATTGATACATTCCTGTCACCCTATTTCTGGTCATGTGGCATCTCACCTTACCTTGTGGCCTTGGACGACAAGCAAACCGCCATCCAGTTTTGGGGCTCCGTTCATAGGAGGTTTAAGAAGCCATATTTAGTCCTCATCCATGGCTATGAAGACAACCCAAGGTGGCGGTTTTTCGGAACACGTCGGCCCTTTATCTCAGAGCTTCAACCTTTTTCATACCAGATTACATCTCCCTTTGGAAATGAAAAACGCTCAGTCCAAACCCAAGCCGTCATTGTCGACGAAGAAGAAGAAGATGAATATAAAACAAAAAAAGAAAATGAAAGAAAAAGGGAAAAAAAAATCCTAGACGTAAATGCCCAAATCAAAACTTGGAATAGCATGCCAGATGTATGTGCCCACGAGGCCCTTATTTTGAGATTAATTTTATTATTTCATACTCTCATTTGAGATGAAATCCATCTTAAATCATATTTTGAAAAAATAATCTCAATTCAAGTCTTTGTTTGAAATTTTTCCCCACATTATATCACACTACTCTGCACAATAATTTACTGAGTGCTTGATGTGATCATTTCCCATAAAGCCAAAACTAAAAAAATGTTTGGAGTATTCTTTTCTCAAGCGCTCGTATGACCTGAAAAGAAATGCCACGTTTGACATTTGGAAGAGGAGCTCGAGTATCAATTGACAGTGGTTAGCCGTGATTTGAGAGACTCGCACGTGACCAGGGGTGCACATGCGAGGCAGGAAATTGAGAAATCTCACATTAAATATTTGGAGGGAAAAGCATCGGAGCAATTGATAATATCTTATTAGCCCATAAATTTTCAAAAAGAGGTATGTGTTTATTATGATTGTTGACACTCAAAAATAATTCAAGTCCTTATAAATCGATATGGCGTTGGTACTAAGTTGCCGACAGAGTAATGACAGGTCTAGTCACTAATCAACAAATTACCAATGCAAGATCAAGGTTATGTTACCAATGACAAGTGTCGCTGGGTGGCAATGGACCAAAACAGCTACAAATATATGATGACGAATGGTCGATTATGTTAAGAAAATATGTGAAGTGAAGATTGTATAAGAATGTTTAATTGATGGTTGAGTTGGAGGACATTTAAGTGATCATAATTGCTTATGAGTAAGGATGCGTAGTTGAAGATAGCAAATGCAAAGCCGAGGATTTCAGGGATAGTTGAGATTTATACACTCTGAGACGCCACGACTAGCTTTTTATAGAATTGAATAAAAGCTAAAGGTTTAGACAGTACACTGCTAGCTTCTCTTAAAACTTCTAGGTCCTTCAACTTTAACCTCCGCTATGAAACTTCCCGATTAAAATTACTGTTTAGATATCATCTTCCTTACATGGAAAGATAACAGGCAAATAGAAACCCAAGTAATTCAAATGGGCTAGTAAATAATACGCATTTAAGCATGCTTGCAAGGGTAATTGCAAGTCATGATTCCTCAATTGCCATTTAACTTTCGAATTCCAGCGCAAGGTCGTCCAATGCATTCATTTTGTTTTTCCTGAACTCCAGAAACATAACAATTTGGAGATTACAAGACAGCTAAAGCCACATAACCCCGGAATAACAGTCGTCCTCCTACATTTGAACATCAAAGGTAAGAAAAGACAAGAGCATTTATCTTTATGTAGTCCTACTTCAGGACGAAACCGAAACTCCAGTAGGAGACAATGTGAATTTATAACCAGGAAAGGCGATGATTCATAGGACATGGCTTCAAACACAACTTTTAGAGGATAAAAAATCAAGGATGAAAAAAAAAACAATGTTAGTAAAAATCTATTAAGTAATATCGAAAGATATGAAATGACTAAAATGATCGACACACCTTTACAAGTACAATGCGATATTTTGTGTCGACATCATATACATAAAAGCTAAAGAGATAAAAAAAAAAACAAATGGATTTTACATAAATGAGTCAAGACAAAACAAAGACTGGTAAATTATACTCTACTCTACATGGAAAACTCACACCAAATGCTGAACAGCGCGAGAGTGATAGGCTAAAGAAATCTTTTTAATTCATGCAGCATCCAAACTATTTAATGTTTTCACATAGCCTGAAACTTGATCAAGAGTATATATGCAAGTTGTGACATGAGATGAGCTGCCATGGCAGAAATTTTGGCAAATGATGTTTGTCACGTATGAAGAACACAAGTCAGAAAGAAAATAGCGTAACAAAAGCATGCAAACTATCCTAGAAGTGTTTTTTGCAGCGCAAGTTAGTCTTCCAATCATAAGGTGATTTTAGCAACACACCGGTACCGAAGACACATATAACAGAGATTAACCAGAAATGCATATATCATATGTTGGGATCTCCTTATAAGCATAAGAAGACCGAAAATTGAATTTTCAGATAGGTTGTTAAAATTTTACTTTAAAAAAAGAAGAATAAGAAGAAGATAGTGGTTGGGTTGAACCTAAATCCAAACCAAGATATTGCACATATGTCAGTGATCAGTGTCTTACTCTCAATATAATATCGTCAAATCAAAGACAAGTGAGAGAAAAGCATGGATAAAATGATTGGACTAGACGTCATTGGATCGTTATCAAAGACAATCTAATTATCATCTCACCGCTAAAACTCCTTTCGTTACCGAAGGAGATCTCATTTAGATTCAAAATTCAAGTTACTTAGACTTCGAAGCGAAATTGCATCATCAAATGTAAGATCGATGTCATATAATAATAAGGATATAATTCATTGATGTGGTTTTTCCAACATGCCCAAATAAACAATTGCAAGTGAACATAGGACAAAGACAAACGAAACAAGACGATAAAACATCACGACTTGATCAACAAACGGCTTTATTTTGCTTTTATTGGGGTTAAATCACCACTTTAGACATTTTACATAACTTTATTTTGCTTTTACTTAGGTTGAATCACCACTTCAGACACTTTACATTACTTTATTTCCTTTCGCCATGGTTAAATCACCACTTTATCAACACATAACTTTGATGCCAGTCTCATGTCCCCACGCCAATCGAAGCCCCAGCCACTAGGCCGCATGCCTCGTGTAAAACAAAACTTCTTGGACAACTCTCTTGATAAACTTTGCACTGGAAATTTAGGGATTATGGAACCATCAATGTTGTTCTATTTTTTATGTGTTTAATGTCGTTTTTGTATTTCTTTTTACCAATATGATCCTTAAACTATATGCCATTTTTACTCAAGCAAGTCCTTCCGTTAAAATTGCAAATGGAAATGCTATTGTGTTTGCCATTGGCACAACTCTCTTGATAAACATTGCATGGGAAATTTAGGGATTATGGAACCATCAATGTTGTTCTATTTTTGATGTGTTTAATGTCATTTTTGTATTTCTTTTTACCAATATGATCCTTAAACTATATGCCATTTTTATTCAGGCAAGTCCTTCTGTTAAAATTGCAAATGGAAATGCTATTGTGTTTGCCATTGGCACAACTCTCTTGACAAACATTGCATGGGAAATTTAGGGATTATGGAACCATCAATGTTGTTCTATTTTTGATGTGTTTAATGTCATTTTTGTATTTCTTTTTACCACTATGATCTGCCTTTTTTACTCAGGCAAGTCCTTTCGTTAAAATTGCAAATGTAAATGCTATTGTGTTTGCCATTGGCATGATGTCAAAGATGAATGAATAAATTAGAGATGATATAGAATTTTTTTGTTGACCGAGATAAAATCATTAGAAAACTAAAAAAAATCACAAACAGAGAGAGAGAGAGAGAGAGAGAGAGAGAGAGAGAGAGAGAGAGAGAGAGAGAGAGAGAGGAATCTATCGAAATCTTAGTTATTATCACTAAATGTAGCTAGGTTTATTGGATGCTAATATCACATTTGTGTATCTCATTATTATTGGTGAAGCAATATTAGGACAAGTGTTTTTGTTTTATAACCATTTTTGAAAACATAGGCAACTTTTTTCGTTGACTTTTTATTAATTTCTATTTATTAGTATTTTTTAATTTGTAAAATACGTGCTAATTAGATTATTTATTGTGAGAATTTTTTAAGATATAATGCTGAAACCTCTTCAAAAACTCATTCATAAACTTAATGTATTTCTTACTTCAAAATATATTCTCACTGATTATAAAGTGATAGGAATTCCCTTCATCAACTATAAGGTGATAGGAATTATGTGAAGTCCTAGAACTTTCGCCTATTTACATATTGTATCGAATATATTGCAAAGATCCATTCACTGCTAATATAATAATTATATCATAGCATCAATTTTTCCAGTTAATTTTATGTTTATCATCTAAAATTTAACAAGCTCCATATAGAATAATTAAACCATATTTAATAAACTAAAAATGAATTGGCCAGAATACCTCCGCTGTAAAATCCAAATACACTTTGTTAGTTGTCTTTGTAATTGGATCGGGTGGCCATGCAAATCAAAGTGAAAATGGGCTCTCTTTGCCCCCGCTAAATGAAATAATCGATACTTTATGTCGGAGTCAAGGCGTGGATGGTGGAAATTATCATCTCCTTTACTTGGCAACTTTTAAGAGGTGTGCGTAGTGGAGACCACTTTTTCTCTTGCTCCAAAGGATAAATCAATCCCTTTCTCCATATTGGCAGGTATACCCTCCCCAAAGACTTCTAGGATAATTGGTCTTCTGCTAGAAGACATATTAATCAACACTCAAATCTTTGGCCCAAAAAGAATCGATTCCCATGTTAACGTCAATTTGTTCATACTGGAAATTAAATTTTGCACGATGCTATCCTTTAGAGTCAAGATGATGAATAGTTATGCTTTGAAAATGATGGATTGATTGAGAATTTTTGCTAAAGCATTGCCATGTTTGAAATTTTGTGGAAATATCTCGAAAGAAGCTTGATGACCTCCGACGCTTGACGCATGTCACAGGCCAGTGTGTAACACATGCGTCTTTCAATAAGTTGATGGCAAAGATCGTTGTCGGATTTGACTCTTAGTCACTGTGAGAGGGAAGAGCTAAGCAATTCATAGGAGCATGAGGTTTACATTTGGCCTTGAATTAATAATATGAAAATTACCAACAAAAATCCTAAACCTATAATATCTTTGTTAGTTTAGTCAAAGACATTTTAATTTAATCAATTTATCTGAAACCTTTTGACCATGTGCAAAATTAGTCATTTCGGCTAATTTCAACCAAAAATCGATAATATGGCGGTTTAGTTAATACTGGCTGTCCTATATAAGATCGCCAAAGACTAACGTGAATAATTTTTATAATTTTTTATTTTTTATTTTTCAAATTTTATTATTATTTTGTTCTTTTTTAATAGTTGGAATGAAAACTGGAGTTGGGTAGGTGCTTCTTGTCCAATCTTTTATTTTTCTTCGCACTTAGCTTCACATAAATTTGCATTATGTTGAATCTCCACTTCGTGTACTTTGTGAGCGAGGTAAGGAACCTCGGAGCGATCCGTTGCTCTTCACGCAATTTATTTTTTCGGCACATGGTTAGATGGATTTAATAGATTTTGATCAAAATTTTAATTTCTCTTTTGATGGTCCCTTTTTATTTTCTCTCAAATGTCAACTTTACAAATCCTACTTGGATAAATATCATTAGATTTGTCCCTGATTTTGTACATGTGATAAGAAAATTGATTTCTCACTAAAAGATTAGGAGACACGTCTGTAACCATGCTCATTCTTTCTTTCATGATAGACAACATAAGTGCAGTGAGGTACTACTTATCGAGATAACTTGAATTTATAAATGACTTGCCATGATTTGGATGATATTACCTAGAGCTCAAGGACGCTTAATATAATCTCTTGTTCATGAAGAAGATAAGCATTTCATTTTTTTTTTTTTAAGTTAAACAAGTTGGCAATGATGGTTGGCAAAGCTTAGTGATGCTGATCCCAGAAAAATGATTCAAGGGATCTGACATTATCGTGCTTAGTGTGCTTTTCTTTTTGTCCGCCATTACATTTGTCTACAGTGATTTGCATTGTTGTCCTTTTTCTACCAATCAGATGGTCCTCATGAATATGGACAATTAGCAGCAATGGTTGGCAAAGCTTGGTGATGTTGATCCCAAAAATATGATTCTTAGAGGATTTGACATTATCGTAATCAGTGTGCTTTTATATTTGTCGGCCATTACTTTTGGCCACAAATGACTTGCATTGTTGTCTTTCTTATGTCGATCAAAAACTTTATGAAGCCAAAGGTTCTCATGAAATAGGCTAATGATGTCTTGAGACTAAAGGCATACTTGTCTCGGACGATTATTAGTCTGCACCATAACTTGAGAAAATGACACCACGATCATAACTTTTATATGACATTTACTTGAGAGTCATAATTTTTTTTTTCAATCATTTAAGTGTCATAATTTATAGACGGTGCTCACTTGAGTGTCATTACATTTTTTCTAATTATTTGAGTGTCATAACTTTTTAAAAAGTTCACCACAATAGCTATGTGACTAAGGGTGATTAGTTCCCGGTCCGGTCCGATTTAGTTCCACCTAGGAACCGAGAATTGGACAAGGAGGATCGGTTCCCAATTTTGGGACTGGGAACGATTATTTAGAAAAAAAAAATTAAGTTACTATTTTTAAGTTTTATTGCTATTTTAAAGAAATTTAAAAAATACTTTTTAAAAAAAAAGGTTGGTTCGGTTTGTTGGTCCAATCCGGTCTGGTCCGGTTTTTTCCCAAAATCAGGAATCATACCGACAATCACCAATTCCATTTTTATGGAATTGGAAATTGGACCGATCCCTCCGGTTCAACCAACCTGTTAGGTTAGCGGTTTCGGTTTGGGCAGTGGCATGCTCATTCTTACATGTGACGTCGGATTTTTGGTACTTGAGCAAATGTTAAAAAAAAAAATTATTACTAAAATAATCAATTGAAAAAAATGACACTCAAACTAACCTTTTTTTTTTTTTTTTAAATTATGATATTTAAGTGGTTGGAAAAAGTTATGACAATGAAGTGAGCGTCATATGAAAATTATAATATTTGTGGTATCCTTATTCCTCATAACCCATTTATGGTATCGGAGCCAGCTTTGTTAATGTTGAACTAAGATTATAAGTCTACATATAATAGTACATCAGTGCTACAAGGAAAGATTCACCAACCTCGTGGCCAAAGTGAAAAAAGAGGAACGATTGAAGGGAAAAAAATTTGTGAATTGAAAACCTACAATAGGTAGCACTGATTTGACGGTTTTAGAAGATACAAAGAAGCTACTGCCGATGCACTTCATATTTGAATCTACAAGGTTAGGGTTAGGGTGGGCTATCAGAGGGGCGAGAGATAGGTGAGAGATTGGTCATTGGGGTTGTCATCAGGGTTAAAAGATCGGTCGATGGCTTCCCCGCCCTTGTCTAAGCAAGGCTTGCACGCGACGTCGATGACCACTTATGTGGTAGCTATGAGCGAGATTCTGAATACGGCCATTAATTTTCTTTTAAAATTTTCTTTTGCCGAGTGCTAAGAGAGGTGGTGGGGCCGAGCAAGACAAGTCTAGAGATCCTGTCTCAAGCCACACTGCCAACGGCACTTTCTTACCATAAAGTGCCTTTCGTAGTTGCCATTCAGGCTCATTTGAACGTAAAAAATAATGGTGGCAATTTTGTCCCTCAATTAAGAGCTTGTGTTTGTTTTAGGACAGTTGAAAGGTGGGAATATTTTTTTCACTCTAGTGTATATACGTACTTGCTGTTTTTATGACGTTAATACAATATTTTACGGCCTCTGGGGGAATCTTTCTTGTCCTAAATAAAAGAAGATGGAAATTCTTGCTTTTCTTTATCAAATTTCTTTTTATTGGGATAGCTAAACATTTAAAATCGATTAACCCATGTAACATGCTCAAATACTTTTTAAAAATGTTTTTGTTTGAAGAGATATAGGAAAGTTCATGTTCATGTTTCCTAAAAGTTCAATAAATCCATAGCGTAATCCAATGGGGATCAAATGTGAAGAAAATCTTCATTTATCGAAATTTTTTGAAAGTATATGCGATACCAGTGATCGATACGTTAGAGAAACATTTCATCAAGAAAGAGAGTTACAAAGCATAACTGAGTCAAAGAATCACAATATTTTTGAAATTGGAACTTGTAGGAGGGCAAATTGGATAGCATAAGCAAACTTTCAAACCAATTATGCTATGGCCAACCTTCAGTGATAGAAGAAATATGGTCTCAAATTGGTCTTTTGCTAATAAACGTTCTCAAATAATTGGTATTGTTGCTAACAGGCATTTTAATAAACACTTAGGTCTTCAGCCAAAAAAGAATCGATACTCATTTTCAAGTC
This sequence comes from Eucalyptus tenuipes, assembly GCA_014182365.1. NCBI lineage: Eukaryota > Viridiplantae > Streptophyta > Magnoliopsida > Myrtales > Myrtaceae > Eucalyptus > Eucalyptus tenuipes. The sequence goes on along the minus strand of CM024538.1, from coordinate 18,789,190 downwards.
AAGGCGTTCATACTGGAAATTAATTTTTAAATGATGCCATCCTTTAGGAGCCAAGTAATCTTCTCATTTACTGGCAACTTTTGGAAGTGATTTGATAGCATGCTTCAAATTATTTTCTTCAGCTCAACAGAAAGGCATTGCTCTCTAATGACCTTGCTTTGTGGAAATTTTGGTGTCCCATAAACTAAGACAAGTTCTGATTAACAAGCAATAATTTACATGAACATGCCACAAGATTCCCCTCTCACTTACAAATGTGTGGAAAGAGACTAATTTTTTCTTTTGTTTAAGCTATGATTAGTACAAGACAAAACATAATCCTAAGGTCCTAAGTAAAAGTTTCTTCATCACCATTTTATTAATTAAATAGTTTTATCTTTGAAAATATCCAGCTAATGGACATATCATAGTTAGGAACTTCCACTATTGTCATAATTATAACAAGCCTAATTTATTTGACTATATGGATTCATATGAAGCCTCTCTTGGTTAATCGGGCCCTTTTCGCAATAAATAAATTTGAATCATCGGAGTGCTCGGTGTGATCACTTCCCTTCCAAAAACAAACAAAAAAGGGGGAAAAGAAGAAATGCTTTAAAGTCACCAATAAAAACCAATTTATGGCCCACTGAAGATTTTGCTTTGTTTGTTGAAGATTTTGCTTTTCTTTTGGCATTATTAAATACATTTTAAAGTATTTCCTTTGTTTAGTGTACATATGAGGTGAAAGAATGCCACATTTGACATTTGGGTTAATAACAAGTATTCAGTGATTCTCATAAGAGAATTTCATGTATCAATTGGCAACGGTTGGCCTTGGAATTAACTCAGATGTGAGAGGGAGAATGTCTAGCGCACATGTGAGATGCGGGAAATAAAGAAAATCTCACACCAGATATTTAGAGTGAAAAAGATTGGTGCATCATGTGCACCGGTCAAAATTGGATGGGATGATGACATCCTAAGTTATCTTGGGAACATCTACTCCTCATAAGTATGTTATATATTTCAATAAAGGCATCAAATTGATTGACTACGAGATCTCAATATTAACTGTGAAAAAGAAAAGGACATTAACCTTTATGATTCATAAGATTTAACGAAGTTAAATGTTCTAAACACCTAATTTTATCAACAAAATTTTGTAGGATGGTCATATCCTGGCTCTTCTATAATTTTTTCCTAGTATCATTACTCCTTAGTGAAGATGAAGCGCACACAAGTCACCACAAAACCCTTAGTTGTTACCTGATATATTATTGAACATATTTTATTCTTTTTTCCCCAATTCCTATAATAGATTAAAGTGTTGAAAAGTAACATCTATCATATTTAATTTTTTGATAGTCATACATAATCTTTCTTCTTCTTTTTTGTAATCTTTAGTCGCAGCCGCTATTTTTTATTTACAATTTGTCACTGTCATACATAATCTTTAGTTGCACTTTTTATTTACAATTTGTCATTGTTGACCTTAATAAATTTTGAAGATTCCAGAACACACTTTTGCATATTTGTAATTGTTATAAGCTATTTGAATATGTTTTCTACAATTTTGTGTAGGCTAGCAAGAGTTAAAGAAAGCCTGACCTGGTTGGAAAATAGGTTCGGCTGGATATCAAATTTGAATCTTGCCTACCTAATCCAGCGCGTCTGGCCATTTCTTTCAAAAATCTATATCTTCAATGGTTGAAAATCTAGCTATTTGTAGTGTTAGTATACGCTAACTGAGTTTATTTTCCAATAGATAAGGTAAACCATTGTCTTGTGCATGTGTAAGTGAAAATTACTTACAAAATCCCTCTTGTATTCACTTTGTAAATCAATTTCTTGTGAGATTGAGCTTTTGGGAGCAATTGTTTTTGAAAGACTACACTTTGTTCACAGAGGAGTGTTGCCTTTTATATAAACCAACCTTTATATGAGGCTTCAAGTATAGTGGATTGGGCAATACTCCCGAACGGTCTTAGGAGTGGATTATGAGCAATTTGGGCCAAAACAATATATATAGAGATTGAGCGTCAATCCTCCCCTACCATCTTTTTTATATCCACGCATGCCAAGTGTCTGATATATTGATTGCCGTTAAACATTTTTTTAGATATTTTAAAGATACACCACCATTAGGAGTGCGGTATTTGAGAAATTCATCGTTTGCTTTTCATGCTTATCCGAATGCAGATTTTGGTGAATTTCAATAGTAAAGGTACTAATGGTAAAGGGCAAGTAGCTGGTTGGCTATTTTTATAATGAGCACTATTGACTCTATTTTTTTGTCTTGAGCAGACAAGCTCACATTAGTTGAAATTGTTCGTAAATTTAAATAAGAAGCCTCACTTATCGAATTGACGGCAATCCACAATTTCATAAGCCATGGGCTGCTAAAGAAATCAAGAAACGCAATTAGCAACCAATTGGTCTATATGTTGTTCTCAAGAGATAGTAACCGTTAGTAATACCTGCATGACCATAAGAAATGATATATTTAACGAACAAGGTAATTACTTTGTGATTCTAAGATTCGACATTTGGATGTCCATGTATTTGTCTTGGTACGATTGTGATGTACTGTTTGCTTCCTATTTCTTCAATTAGATGCATGTGAGGACCGACTTAAGTTGATGTCCATAATTAAGGATGAATTTGAGGAATCTCTAAGTGACTCAATGCTTGATAATACGGTTAAATGCACTGTTTCAAAAGGAATGGACTTACTAGATGGGATGACCCGTACTCGTATCTTCAAGGCTTTTGATGGTGATCTCAAGGGTGAAACTTTATCGATGGTCAATGCATTGGAGAGTCCACACTAAAAAGTATGGACAGCTAGAGGTGACGAGTAGTTTGGACAAGAGAAACGGATGGGAGGGCCAACTTTAATCTAGATTGTGTCGACACCATTGATGTATTCTTAGAGCCCTTGAGGGCGACGAAGATGAGGATGAGAACAAGATTAGCCATCAGTTGAGGCACTGTCTAACCGAGCTAAGTTCACTTTAGGGAGAAATCCATATGGTGAGAAATGAAATGCCAGAAGTTTATCACCAACTTCGGCAGGACATCGGTCTCCCAATTCGCCCGATATTTTCTTCAGAATCCTCACTTATTTCCCAAATAGTCTTCATTTCCTCCTCCTCTATTTTCAACTCACATTTAGATTGTTTTGTAATTTATGTTGAACTTACTCTATGCTTGTGTTGCAATTAATGAGTGTAGACATTGCGTTGAATTGACGTTTCGTGAATATCTTTGTTATACAAATGGTTTCAGTGTGCTTGACGATAGATTCCACCTTAAGCCCTTCTTGATGTTATGACAAAGAAAGAGGGGGATGGAATAATGTTATATTGTATGTGATGTACTCATTTGATTTATTTCCCCCATAGTATTATGTTGGGGGTTTAATTTGAGGTTTTAAAAGTAATTTTGTTATCATAAAAAATGGGAGATTGCTGGCCTTTAATTAATTTTAATGATTCTAAGACTCACTGTTGTATATTTGTAATTGTTACGATTCATTTGAATGTGTTTTCCGTAAGTTTGTGCAGGTTGGAAAGAAATAAAGAAGACTGGATCCTATTTAAAAACGTATCAAGATACGTGGCCAAGTGATTGCAAGATAATAGGCTAAGATTGGCTGAATACCAAGCTCTGCAATATAAATTGTAATTTTTTTCGCCCAATCCAATGGGTCTTGGGCCATTTTTTGAATGGATGCGCGGAAGCCTCAATGGTAAAAAAAAAAAAAAAAAAAAAAAAAGTAGTCATTTGGAGTGTCAGTAACAGCTTGGGGACCATCATCTTTGATGGAGATTAGTTAGGAGAGTTTGCTTTCCTACGAATAAGGTAGCTCATCGTCTTGAGATATGTGTACATGAAAATGCTTTCAAAATATTTGTTGTAATCACTTTACAAATCAACTTCTTGGGAGAAATATTATTTGTAAAAAGATTTACTTATGTATAGAGGAGTGCTGGCTCCATTATAAACCAACTTTTCTAAGAAACTTCAAATATAGTGGAATGAGAACAATTCCTGCATAGTCTAGAGGGGTGGAGTGGGCACTGATTTCCGTCGAACTACAGTGAATCGGTCAAGCATCCCTCCCCGGTTATCTCTTTATATTAATGCATGCCAAGTGTGTCATATGTTGTTGGTATGAAATCTACACTTCAATATTCAAAAAAATTTTGCATACATTGAATTTCCTAGACAATAGCCGCAGGATAAATTTTTTGAGTTATGTTGCTTTAATGTGGTAATTATTATTTTTGCAAAAGACAGGCTAGATTATGACTAGCATAGTTACCTTAAAAAAATAACACGGTTATACTAATTTACCCTAGACCTCCCATACTTTCAACTTGATCTTCTGTTTTGTTTCTTTTCTTCTGGTTTTCTAATTGCTGCTGAGTGAAACAAGTTAACCTGCAAAAGGCGTTAGCACTCCGGCGTAGGAATCAACACCTTGAAGATTTTATATTAAAACAAACGAAGTGAAAGAAAGAGAGGGAGCTTGCTTTACCACCATGGCCGATGATCAAGCTCGTTTACCTGTGGATATAGCGACCTCAGAAGCACAAGATCTTGTGCATCTCATCACAAGTCGAACTAATCAGCCCACGGTGGGGCAATTTTTTCCATGGCAAACCAATCTGGGGGTGCCCACGTCAAGGCCTTCCTACCAGTGGATGCCGATACCAATATATTATGGACCAAGCCCACACGTTTCGGTTTCAGGAGGCCAGATTCAAGATGGCCCACCAGCCGCCAGTGGGGCAGGCCATTCAGAAGCAACTAGGTATTCCAATGCAGGTGAAAACCCTAATGGGTCAGGCGACTTGAATTCAGGAATTCCGGGCGGGCTCAATCCGAGTTAATCAGCGAATCCCTACCCGGGAATTCCACCCAGGTTTCTGCCCTTTCCCTTCGCGGCCGCCGTGGGTCACCCAGAACCCGGCGACGCGCTCTATGTCTCCACCGCCGATGGGCTGGAGTTGCAACTCATCAGTCACCCTCTCACAGGACCTGAAAACTATTCAAGCTGGGCACGGGAGTTTCGGTGAGCGCTTGTCACAAAGGACAAGGAAGGCTTTATTGACGGTACTTGTCCCGATTCCGACCGACGAAAAAATGGGAAGACAATGGAAAAAATGCAAACCAGTTGGTTAGAACGTGGATAGGAAATTGCATAAGCCTAGAAATCGCCGTCGGTTTGCCTCCGATAGAAGATTCAAAAATCATTTGGGACAATATTAGAGAGATGTATGGGAAGTTGGATCGGGCGAAGATTTTCTCGTTGCATCAAGCTCTCAGCGAACTGAAGCAAGGAAACATGTCCGTGACGGCATGCTTCAACAAGCTGTCAGCCCTTTGGAACGAGTTGGAAGCCACCGAAGAAAAGCTTCAAGGGCCCGAGACAACCCTTCGGCAATTTAAAGAGATGAGAGATAGGAGAAAGCTACTCGATTTTAACCGATTCTTAACAAATCATTTCTTACCTTCGGTGTCGCGAGATATTGGCTATGGAGCCAGCACCCACTCTCGGCCGGATCTTCCAACCGGGCCGTGCAAGAAGAAAGCCGGAGACTCTCCTCGTCGGACAAAGCAAGGCCAGTGAAACCCTAGCACGGCGGCAAGAATCCCAAAGGGGGAGAAAACCCTAGAAAAGAAAAGTGACCCGTTGCTAGGGTTTCCTCCCAAGAAGCGAGGCTTTAAAGCCTTTCGATGGACGGTCAGGATCGAGGGCAGTGATCTGACGGTCCACAAGGCGCGCGATATCCGACCGATGTGGACGGCGGAGATGCATCCAGATCTAAGGGATCCAATGGCCTAATTTTTTCGAAAGCTTATGGGCAGAATTTTAAAAATAGAGGAAAATTGTTTTGTGATTTTTGCAAGCGGCCCCACCACACAATTCAAAATTGCTGGAAATTACATGGCAGGCCTAGAGAAAAAGAAAAAAAGGGGAAAGGATATATTAGCAGCCGCCTCCGCCTATCAAATTACAGGATCAGCGGACCAGCCTATCACACATGGGGAATATCAGCAATTAATGCATGCGCTACAAAAATTGGACGTTCAAAAAAAGGGAAGCAACTTCACATGTATTTCTTGTTGCCCGATAAATTCTATATCAAGAAATGCCTGGATTATCGATTCGGGAGCCAGTGATCATATAGCATGTGATAAAGGATTATTTTCTTATATTCATGAAGAATTAGATAATCCACTGTGCAATTACCAAATGGGAATATCACTCATGTTACTACAACAAGGACAGTCACTCTTAACTCCCAAATTGTTCTAAGCAATGTCCTTTATGTCCCGAACTTCCAATTTAATCTCATTTCTGTGTCTAGAGCTTGTGAGGAAAAATTCATGTCAAGTACTTTTCAATGCTAATACATGTTCATTTCAGGTCCTTTTGACTGGGAAACTGATGGGCTGGGGTAATCTCTCTGAATGATTGTTTTTCTGGAAAAGCTTGCCAAAAACCTTCATAATTTTCCTTGTAATAAATCATTGTGTAACTTGACTACCAATGATAGAAAATTCCTTTTGCATTCCAAATTGGGCTATAGTTATTCTTTTCCCTATCCTCAGTGTCATGTTTGTCCACTTGCAAAGCAGTTGCGTAGTCCTTTTCCTTTGAGCAAAAGTCGTACAAACAACATTTTTTCCTTGCTGCATATTGATGTCTGGGGCCCATATCGTACTCCGAATCATGATGGGTCTCGGTTCTTCCTTACTATTGTCGATGATCATTCCAGATCCACATGGATTTCTCTTATGCAATCTAAGGGTCAAGTTTTGTCCTAATTGAGAAATTTCCTTTCTCTATCAAAGACCCAGTTCGGGAAAACTGTCCAAAGAATAAGGACAGATAATGGAAAGGAATTTTTCAATCATGAATGTGCTGCTCTATTTTCTTCACAAGGGATATTACATGAGAGCTCATGTGTATATACACCACAACAAAATGGAGTGGTGGAAAGGAAACATCGTCACCTGTTAGAAGTTGCAAGGGTTTTGAAATTTCAAGCCTCTATTCCAGACAATTTTTGGGGAGATTGTGCATTAACTGCAGCCTATTTGATAAATCGTATGCCGTCTAAAATACTAGATGGACGAACTCCTTTCGAGTTGCTTTTTGGGAAGAAACCAGACTTGGATCACCTGAAAATATTTGGTTGTCTATGCTATACCACAATTGTGGGACCTAGGGATAAGATGGGTCCTCGAGCTGGAAGATGCATATTCATGGGATATCCCAACTTATAAAAGGGATACCGGGTGCTTGATCCTTCTACTGGGGAATTTTCAGTCAGCAGAGACGTTTTATTCCAGGAAAATACCTTTCCATTTGCTTCTCAGAAGTCAAGCACAGGTAGCACTGGAAATTCTCATATATCTCATATCGAGGAACCAATCGGAGATCCTGAATATGTCTTACTTCCTTCATCGGTCGATATAAGGAATTCTTCTACATCAAGTACCAACTTGACACCCTTAATGGAAGCTGCAGATGAAAGCCCGAATGATGTGATTCCTTCACATTCACCTCTCACGGAAGATCCAGATACTCAATTTCCCCCAGAGGATGAACCACCGCAGCGTTCCGGACGAGCCACGTGTCCACCTACTTGGACAAAAGACTACATATGTGGTGTCAGGAATTTGCCAGGTATTCATTTCCCCATTTCCTCTTATGTTTCCTTCGATAAATTATATCTCGAACATAGATGTTGTATCACTCGCATCTCCGAAGAGCATGAGCCGACCCGTTTTGATGAAGCAAGCAAGTGATCCGCGATGGCGTAAAAGCTATGGAAGCAGAATTGAAGGCCTTAATAGATAATCACACATGGGATCTTGTTACCCTACCCTCGCATCACAAAGCAATCGGATGCAAATGGGTATATAAGATCAAATATCAGGCAGATGGATCGATCGAATGGTACAAGGCTCGATTGGTGGCAAAGGGTTTCACACAGCGGGGAAGGTTTGACTATCACGAAACCTTTTCCCGGTAGCCAAAGATGTCACCGTCGCTCATTTCTTTCAAGAGCAGCCTTCCAGATCGGTCATTACATCAAATGGACGTTCACAATGCTTTCTTGCATGGAGATCTAGACGAGGGATATATATATATATATATATATATATATATATATATATATATATAGATATATGGAAGTGCCACAAGGTTTACGGAGACAGGAGGAGAATAAAATATGTCGTCTCCGCAAATCCTTGTATGGACTCAAGCAAGCTTCCGGACATTGGTACGCGAAATTTGTTGAGTCTTTGATAGCCGCTAGTTTTCAACAGTCCAGCATTCGATTATGCCGTTTTTACATGGACTCAAGGTACGTCATCTTGATTTTCCAGTATAACTTCATCACTTTTCTTATTCACCATAGATTTAGTGATGGTAGAGTTACTCTTTTAATGTTTGGGAAATTATGGGAAATGGGGAAAATTAATATTTGGGTGGGAAATGCAGAAAAGTTTAAAATTTTGTCGAGAAAGAAAAGGGTGAAATTTCGAAATTTCCTCTTATAATTTTTCCTCACCCCCTCATCTCAAACGTAGCAAGACATGGAACTTCAGGGAGTACAATTTGTTGCAACCTCCTTTTTCTCAGTGCCCTTATGCGCGGGCGCATGCGGAGGCTAATGGCTCAGCTAAGTATTAGGCTTAGTCCGGGCTCTCTTAAGCCCACTAATTCACGACTTATGGTCGGAGTTTTTAACCTACAAGTTAATTTCAAATAAGATTCGCCACCTAAGTAGCATTGATACTGACACGCAACTTGCGATATGATACGATATGACACGCCGACACGTCGTTTTTCAAAAAATAAAGAATTCCGACACGTTGAGACACGTTGCATATTAAATATATATTTTTATATACATAATAAATTATCATTTTTATGATTATTTCAATCAAATTAATTTGAATCAAATTCATAAATAAATAATTAAAAAAACCTAGAATGAATATACATTAAAAACATTAATCCGTCATTTATTAATATCATTTATCGTTTCAATTTGATAAATTCAACTCTATTTCAATAATTCATAAAACTTGGAGAAAAAACAAGCGATCCATGTTCTGGACTTGCATGTTAGATATATTGAAAGAGGAGAAAAAAAAAACTTAAGGAATGAATTGTGTATCACGGGAAGTGGGAGTCAGAAGATGAGAGAATACAACTTAAGGACCTGAAAATATTAGCTCACGACGGGGTGGGATGATGTCTCAGCAAGTCCACCCCCTAAACTCCGACTAGGAAGGAAATACGCCTGAAGGTTGCCTATGCACACACAAGATAGAGGACTTACCTTTAGTTCCTTCCTGCAAGTTAGTATAGTTCATGATCTCAACCAATCCACTCAATTCAAATCAAACCATCGATCAATCAATCAATCAACTCAATTAGATACCAACAGCACTATCGATCAATTAAATACCATATATCAATCCTTTGATACCACCACTACTCACACAAGCTGCAATATATGGTCATAGCTCGCTCAAGCTGATAAATATATAGATCGTACTCGTACAAGCTGATAAAATGATCTTAGCTCACACAAGCTGCAATAAATGGTCATAGCTCGCTCAAGCTGATATAGATAAATAGATAGCTCGCTCAAACTAATAAATATATAGATCGTGCTCGTACAAGCTGATAAAACGATCTTAACTCACACAAGCTGATAAGGTACTCACAAACCGACATATCGAGCTCATAGGCTGATATAGTATACTGATCTCTCAAGCTGACGTGCAAAGGGGCTCACACAAGCTGATAAATCACCACATTGAAAATACCCGATAAAATAATCGTGTGTGGGTACACGGTCGGCCTGAACCAAAAATGCAATATCTTTCTTTTAAAAAATCCCACTAATTATATAATCCACAAGGACATTTTTGACGTTAAAAACTTACGCTCGATATTTTCCAATTAAATACTGGGATAAATACCCAAAATTACAATTTCCACTCAATTTGCACAAATCAACACTCAATTAAATAAACCAAGCATACCATTGTAATCAGCACGAAATTCCGGTCACCAACTATCCCAGTATAATTTCCAGAAAATAATAAGCAATTAAATAAATACCAAAATTAATTAAATAAATACAATTAAATGCCATAAATAGAAACTTAGGCTGAAAAAGCCTAATTAAATACCGAAACGGGCTCGAAAAATTTCCGAACCTATCTAGATAAATAATACAACCTATCTAGTTGCTAATTATGCCGATCTAACCACCTAACATGCAATAACAAGTAATTAAATCCCTAATCCGTTCTAACTAACCACCTAAACCATACTTAGTCTAAAATAATCAAATTTTAAGCATATTTAACTCCATAAGCAAATTTTAGTGAGTAAATTCACCGGTTTTGCGATCCGGTGAGTCCATGACGACGACAACGCGGAGAGATGGGCGACAAACTCCAAAGTGGCAACGACACCCTACGAGACCCGGAAGCGATCCGAAATGGGCCTTGAAGGCCCATAGCTGGCTGAGGGCTTCGACTCTGTTGATGGGCCGAGAGGGCTGGAACGGAGGTCGATTGGCCCAGGAACGGCGAGGGACGAGCAGACGGGCTACAACAAGCTAGGCGGGGGCTTCCGGCGGATGGCGGCGCGGCGGCGCATGGCGCGGCATGAACCGATGGAGGCCAAGCTTCGTCGGACGGGGGTGAGGACAGCCAAGAACGCGAGGCGAGGTGCGGAACGCCGAACTAGGCTTGCGAGTGGCGCGATGAGGCGCGACGATGGCGGCGGGTGCGCGACGGGCGGGGCGGTGGCTAGCTTAGTTTTCTGGTTCTTTGGAGCTTCAAACACATTGAAAATGGAGAAAGCAAACTGAGGAGGAAGAAGGGGGACAATTGAAGGCTTGGAGGGGGCCACCTTGGCCTCAAAGTCTTCTATCTCATTCCCTTTATCCCATTGGCAAGGCCCCACCATATGTGCTGGCTTCCTTAGCAAATTTTGTGCATCAAACCTCCCTAGAACACTCCCCAAATGGTCCAAAAGTGGCACACCATGGGGGCTACGAATTTTGAAACATTTTCCCCCAAATTGGACCAATTCCCCTTCAATTGGACTTAAACTAGTCCCTATAAATTCCATCAAGGTGTCCTCAACTAAATTGACATTTTTCCTCGCTAATAGAACCAACTTGCATTCCAAAAACGCGATAAAAAACGGTCCCCTGAATTTTCCGGTCGAAAACGGCCCTATTTTATATTTTTGCTGAAAATCTCAGTTTGCAGAAAAATCTTCAGAGGATGAGTCGACGTTCCTAAAATGAATTGTGACATGACAGAACTTTCAATTTCTGAAATCGGATTCAAATTCGCGGTTAATTTTAATCTGGTGTGATTTTAGCGTGACCTAGCCTACCAAGTAGCTTTTAGGAATTTTTGGTGTAATTGACCCGTGGTTGATTATTTTCAAGCCACAATGTACATTTTCGACACATTGGCAATGCTCGGTTGTCGTGAAAATCTCGAGAGTTCAAATATGGGCACAAGATATCAAAACGATAGAAAAATCGCTCTAGTGTTGATTGACGAGAATTTTGCAATCTAGTGGAATCATCCACACTTTGATCACATACCTCAGTCGAACCGACCTACCTCTGATCTCTAATCGATTTTTAATTGTGCTGTAATGATCTCTGCAGATGAGCACAGTCGAGCAATCGATTCCTAGTCGGATTCTCAAGTCTATTGCATTAAAATCCTTTAATGGCTTTCCCAAATAGACTAGTTATCTCATGATAATTAACTCAAAGAATAGAACTATAGGCGCATCGATAAAAGGCCCGATCCATTCAATTGAAAACAGAACTTGAAATTCGAAAGTCACACTTCTTCCTAAAACTTAAAGAGGAACCTTAGAAATCCAAACCCTAGCTGCCTCCTCCTCCTCCTAGGCTCCTCCTCCTTGCACAACATCCCCATTTTTATTTTTATTTTTTCCCGCTCTTCCTTGGAAACCCAAACCCTAGCCACCTCCTCCTTCTCCTAGGCTTCTCCTCCTTGCACGATCATCTTCCTCTCGATCTCTGCTCTCTCTCAATCATCTCATCGCAGTTGCAGCCCACTTGGTCGCCTCAGTTTTTGCTCTTCCTTTAGCCCTCCCTTGCATTCGCGGCCTCGCCTTTGCTCCTTTGCCCTCGTCTCCACCCTCCATTGCCTTCTTCAACGATTCTCTCTCCCTTCGCACTTGCAGACCCACCCATGAAACCCACCATGCCTCTCGTAATTTCAAATACGCATGTTGGGAAGAGTTTGACTTTTGACACATGTTAATCGCGTGTCGAAGCGTGTCCGAGCATGTCAGACACATGCCACCCCTAGAAAACCACCATGCCTCTCGCAATTTTGGACACGCATGTCGAAGCTTGTCAAGAATAGTTGACTTTTCGACAAGTGTTGATCACGTGTCGAAACATGTCCAAGCATGTCAAACACGACATGGAAGCACTTGGAACGTGTCCATGCTTCATAGGTGTTGAAAGTTGCTGACCTAAAATAGGTTTGGCATTGTGACTTATGCAAACAAATTGCCCCTCCAAATAATAAATAAAAGAATTCAACTACTGCCAGTCAATCAACAATATAACTGCGACCTCTCCATCTCTCATCTCTCACTCTGCCTCTCACATTCAACCTCTCTCTCTCTCTCTCTCTCTCTCTCTCTCTCTCTTTCTAAAAACAATTTGACCCTACTGTATACCGATTGGTGCTCAATCACTCCCTTTGATCTTTTCCCACTTGAAAGTTATCGCTCGGGCTTGTTTAGGTTCTTTGTTCTCTAATCTCACACCTCTCTTCGCATCTCTGCTCGTCAAAGGTAACTGCTTTTTCATCTCTCGTTGGCATGTTGTTTCTATTGATTATTTCCTTTATTATTGAAATAATCGGCTGAAGTACTGAGTTTTGGGGTCTTTTTGTCTATTAAGGAAGTGGGTGGCTGGTAAAGGGCTAATACCATCAAAATCCCAAAATAATACATCCATCACATAATTAGTTTAAACTAAGCTTTGCATCACAAAAAAAATCTTAAACTGATATAGCCATATCACATTACCCCATATTAATTTCGTGTTACAAAAATTCTAAATTATTAAACCCATGGAATATTTATTGCAAAACTCAATTTCTGGTCCCCAACGTATTATTTCTTTTCTAGGACACATCATGAACTTCATGTGAAGTAGGTGACATCTTTATGTTTAGTCCAAATCCTCTAAAGTAGTTTAACATGCAGGCAATTTTTACTTAGACCTTATTCTTGGAGAATGGATTAGACAAACTCCTCATAAAATGTGCTCTCCACGTGATTTAATGTCTTATAATAAAGGCTTCACTTTTATGTATATATGGGATCCGTTTATTTCATGGGAAACGTCGTATTTCTAGAAAATGTTTTTAGGAAGTCATTTTTTAGGAAAATGATAAGATTTTCTAGTGTTTGGCTAAAATGTGAAAATGAACTATAAAATATTTTTAGTTGCTTGGTATGAAATTGATTTCCAGATGAAAATTTACCAAAAATACAATTTTTTTTATTCTTTGTTTTGATTTTTCTTTTTATCTTTCTCCTTCCTCCTCGGCCAACTACAAGCGAGGGATGAGCTCGCCGGAGGCCACCAAATCGGCAAGCTCATCCCTCACCTATGGCCGTTCACCAACTATCACCTTGGTCGGCGATCGGCCAAGGAAGAAGCAAAAAAAAAAAAAAATTGAAAATTCAATTTAAAAAAAAAAAAAAAAAATTCAATTTTTTTAAAAAGAATATTTTTATAAGAATGAGCATTTTATTAATCAAGAACCTAAGCTCGACCGCTGAAGACCCGCACGTGGCCTTTGTGGACTCGGGCCTTTATGGACCTGAGCTCAAGTGCCAAGCATCGGGCACAAAACACAGGGGTTCAAGCCAAGGCGTCGAAGATCTAGTCCTGAATGCCCCAAAAACCAATGTTGGGGTTCCCATGTCCAAGCGTAGATTTTTAGGTCTAAGTGTTGATACCTATCATGTTTTGGAAGATATTTTTGGCTTTTCAAAGAGGAAATCATTAAGCATAGGTTTTCCATTAACTAGGAAAACAATTTCCGTTGACTTATTTTTTAAGCGAACCAAACGCCGGAAAATGAGAAAAATATTTTTCTCGAAACAAACAGAGCCAATTGACAAAAATGCTTAGAGAGGGAGAGAGAGAGATTACCATTTTGGCACTTCACTTTTCTAATTTTTAAATGACAATTTCTTATTTAACAACTTACAAATCATGCCATTTCCATAATTTGGTTTCCTTTTTAATTGATTACAAAGATTTGATATTAGATTTTATGAATATCAGTAATCAGCCCTTGATGAAGGCAGAGATAAATATATACGCATGTGCTTTCAAATAGATGCTTAGATTGGAGCATTTATCAAAGGTATGATTGGAGCAAATGTGGAAAATTTCTTAGAGGACCTGAGTGCATATGGGCTTAATACATCTGAACCTTTATTATTATTGAGTCTCGTATAAAAACCACATAATTTAAGGGTTGGCATGCATTAGGGGCATATGCATTAAAGAATGTAGGCATCATCATTTTAACTCTAGTTAATTTTACATATGAGCGACATTTATAACTTGTAACCAACCAATAAAAGACAAGATTAATAAAAATCTCCACAATTAGGGAAGTGTACGCATATGGAAGATGAGGTTCATGGGAAAGACAAGATGTGCATTACACTGCTCCAAGTCGACAACTCTTAATATTAGATTAATCAATAGACACCCGCCTAGGAAAATTCATTCATTAAACATTGCGTATTGGGAATCATTTAGAATGCATGTGCTTTCCATCTAGCATTTTCACTTGTTTATCTACATCCTTTAGTGTAGCAGGAAGGCATCTTCTCTTCCTTAAACATTTTAGTATTAGCAATCATTCAGAATGCATGTGCTCTCCCCAAAGATTAGCCTTGACTATAGGGCACACATCTTGAGATGAAGATTAGCCATTTTCTTCTTGTCCATGAGCGGATGCAACCCAATGATGTTGCCTTGACGAGAGGGCACAGTCCATTGGAAAGAAAAGATGGGCATCGCACTCCTCTAAGTCAATAACTTTTACTATTGAATTAATCAACAGACAGACACCGACCTAGGAAGACTCGATCATTAAACATTTTGGATTTGAAATCGTTCAGAAAGCACATGCTCTTCTCCCAAAAAGCACGTACTCTTCATCCAGCCTTTTCATTTGCTTATATGCTTCTTCTTGTGCGGCAGGAAGGCATCCTCTTTCCGTTTTTGCCTATCAGATTTCCATGGAGAAAGGGCAAAGTCCGAGTAAAATAAAAGGAAAAAGAAAAAGAGCGCAAAAAAATAGAGCACCGAGGGAGAAAAATAGAAAGAATGCTGACTTAGAGAGCATTGAGGGAGCATCTGCTCCTTTGTCTGTCCCTCTGACACTTGTAGGAGTCGGTAGTGATCAACACGACGTGTTCTTGAGCTTCAGAGGCTTAGACACCCGCAAAGGATTCACCGATCACCTTTACCACGGTCTGGTCAATGCAGGGACTCCACCGATTTCCTTGTTCAGGGACGAAAACAGCCTTGAAATTGGTGAGGATTTTGATTCAAAGATTCTCAATGCCATCGCGCAATCTAAGATTTCGATCCTCATCATTTCCGAAAATTATGCTTCGAGCAAATGGTGCCTCCGTGAGCTAGTTCATATCATGAACCACAAGAAGAGCATGTCACACACGGTGATGCCCATTTTTTACAAAGTGAAGCCATCGGATGTGCGGTATCTAAAGGGAAAATTTGGGGAAGCCTTCCATTTGCATGAGAAGCGTTTTGATAAGAAGGATATCCAGGAATATAAACAAGCCCTTATAAAAGTGAGTCACTTAAATGGATGGGAATCTGAGAAATTTACTAATGGGTATTTATCTTCCACCTATACTTTTTTTTTCTTAATTTTCCTTATTAAGCAAAACTAACGTGATAATGATGAATTGCTATTGAGATTTACATTTTGATGACCTATTTAATTATTCATTAATTATATTGAAAATTAGGATTTTTTTACCCCCTAAGGAAAAAATAATTTTCTCAAATTGCATGAGCATATAGGTTTTAGGAGCATTTGCATTGATAGCAATAGAATTTAGTAAAAGTCGTAAAAAATAATAATAATATTATTAATTATTAATAAAACGGAGTGGGGCCGGGCCAGGGCTGGGCCTGCCCTGCCCCCTTCTTTCCTTTCCTTTTTCTGTTCCACCTGGGCCCTCCCTCTTCCTTTTCTTTTCTTTTCAGCCCAGCCCTCTTCTTTCTTTCCTTCTTCCTGCCTTTCCCTCACGCGGCTGGACTGCTGCCGGTACGGGAGGAACAGTGAACACGGCGACTGAGGCAGAGCAGGGAGAGAGGGGCGTGATTTCCGGGTCGGGGCCAGGCCGGCAGCGCAACTGGCGGTGGCAGAATCCATGCGTACCTGCCGGTCGCCGTTAAGAGCAGAGAGGGCCGTGAGTCGTAGGGGGTCCGAAGAGAGACCAAGGGGGTGAGAGATATCGGGATTTTTGGGGAGAGAGAGTCCGAGAGAGAGAGAGAGAGAGATTGACTAGGAGAAGCGAGAACGAGATTCCTGCTCGCTCCCGGGGATTTTTTCATTTCATTTCCGTCCGACGTTCTCCAGAGTCCTTCACTAGTCGTTTCCAAACTGTGGCCGGTTCACCACCTCGTGTGACCCAAATCCGACCGGACAAGACAGGAAGCGGAGCGTTCGTCCGGCTCTCCTCCTTCGAGCGCCCCTGTGCCCCGTTGTCGTCTGGGGAGCATCCCCTTCTCACCAACTCGCCGAACAATACCCAGCCAACCAATCCTGCCGAACCAGATGAGCTCGAAGGACCCCTGTCTTGCGTGTTTCAGTCGCACCGGTTACCGAAGTTCGCTTTCGTTGGCTCATGTGTGTGCTGAGAACGAACGGGCCGTCCCCGTCGACCTTGAGTGCTGAATGTTGATTTTCTCAGGTCTGGACTTGAACCTGAGTCTTGAATGGGCCCATTGTTCCCCCTCAGTCGATGCCCGCCGGATGTTCGACAAAATGCCTTGGCCAAATCTGCGTTTTTTGTTCTTCTCCGGTCATGATTGGCGATGAAGGTATAATGTTGGTGGTGGCGCTTGCCGGTAGTGTTGGCGGTAGACATTGAGGTCGATAAAGAAGTTCCGGCGGCGGATTATCGGTGAATAATGGCGTGCTCTCGGCAAGAACAGTGGGTTCTCGGTGAAGGAGGAGAATGGAAAAGAAAAAAAAAATGGTAAAAGAAAACAAAATAAAAGTAGAAGAAGGCTGGAAAATAGGCAGACGTTCGTGAGAGGAGGATGTGGAGTTGGGCTTTGGGCTTTTGCTTAGGAGACCTTGGGCTTAGTTCAGCCGAATAGGGAGCTGGGCTGGTCAGGCTTTAGGCTAGGCTAGCTGAAATTGGGCTCGCTGGTTGGGCTGGATTGAAGAAAAGGGAATTAGAAAGGTAGGCTTGTGGGCCCGAAGGCTTTAGACAGGAGTCTGGGCCTTGAACAAATTGGGGCTCAGAGACCAATCGCGATCGCGGCCCAAGCCGGAAACACTGTTCAGCGAGTTCCCGACCCGAATCCATTTTCATATTATTTTATTAAAGAAGATATTTGATATTAACAAATTTTTAAAATATATTTTCTTAAAAAAAAATTATTCTATGAAGATTAGGAAAACATTTTAAATTAAATTTCGAGTAGTTTTCTCTTAAAATGTTTGAAAATCATTGATAAAAAAAAATTATACTCAAAATTGAACAAGTTCTTAGGCTTTACAATAAGATTTGAATATTTTTAGAGATGAATCTTCAGTTGTTGTTTGCGTATTTCTATTTTGATTATCACTTGCTTATGCATTTCCAACATGTTGATTGTGGTTTCCTTTTAACCTAGTTGTGAGTGACATTTTTCTTATTTTTTAGCATTGGATTTTTGTTTTCCCTCGATTCATTGGTTGCTAGTTGTTATTTTAATTATTGTGGACTGCATGATCACCTCACATGGATATGTTTAAAGTCAATCCATATTGCTTGAAAAATATGTTCTTGAAATGAACAAGTTTAAGTATCGAAAAGGCATTGTTGAGTAATTAGTCTGATTAAGTTTTTATCTTGAAGTCAATGCACTTGAGAGAGAGACTCACTTGGTGACTTAACATACCTCACTTGGTTTCTAAATGACTTCTCATTAGAAAATCCTTATAGTGTCAATGTGACTTAACATCGAATATCCCAACGTCGCGCAAGGTATGAGCTTGGAAGAGCTTACACCTAATCGAGAGCCATAGCCCGCCTTTTAAATAATAACTCTAAACCTATCGTCTTTCCCTCCTTATGGAAAAGGATAGGTCGCAACAACTACTTCCACTACAAGCTCACAAAATATCCCAAAAATGTCCCAATGAATAACCATAGTGGCCCATGGCCCAAAGACCACAAACTAGTACTTCCCAAGATTTCCCCTGAAAATCACACTTAACAACAAGTAAAACCTTAGGATCCCATAACCGCCAGATATATTAACCTCCTAGTACTTCACACCGATCATGTAAAAATTCAACACCTACTGCTGCCAGTACCCCCATTGCTAGGTGATCTATAAGTTAATTATAAGTCCTCCATTTAGGCTTGGGGATACGCTGGCCTTGGAGGGGGTAACCTCCCCTCCTCCTGAACTTTTTGTAATCAAAATAATCAACCTCCTATCCTTCAACTAGCGGTGACCATAACCCTTATAACAAAATTTTACTTCTATAGATTCTCAATCTTCTAAGTGCAGCACCTCATCTTCTTTCAACAAGATCTATTTATTGGCTAGAAAAGAAAGGGAAAAATGAAATGACTGCTACACCATCATCCTCCATTGTTATTCTCAAAACCAAAAAATTTTGCATGTTAATTGATTTCATCCATCCTTCGCATATATGTGGGTGTATTTTGATGAGATTAAGTAAAACCATGAAGTTATAATGAGTTTTGTTGTTTGATAGGCATAAAGGAGAATTAGTGGAAGAGGTTATCAAAACTATTTTGAGCAAGTTGAGACATAATTTTCAGCTTGATGTTCCTGAGCTAGTTGGGGTTGACGATCATGTGAACAAAATTATGAAGTGGGTAGGCACTCCTCCCAATCATGCTCAAATGATTGGAATATACGGCATGGGTGGGATCGGTAAAACGACTCTTGCCAAGGTCATCTACAACGAGTTGTTGAATGAGTTTATTCATCGTAGCTTTCTTCCGGACATTCGAGATACAGCTCACCGCAATGGTATTCCCTATCTACAAAGTCTACTAATTAATCAAATACAGCCAAAAGAAGATCAAGTTTGTATAGTTGATGATGGAATTAGTGTGATCAAATCTAGATTAAAAGGAAAAAAGGTTCTCATCCTTCTAGATGATATTGATCACCAAGATCAACTAAATGCTCTAGCTAGAGAACGTGATTGGTTTAAGACAGGAAGTATCATCATTGTTACAACTAGATATAAAGCTGTTCTTGATCAGTCTAACTTCCAAGTAGACTATGAGTGTAAATTGGATGAATTAGATGAGGTGCATTCTTTGATTTTATTTAAAAGACACGCATTTCGCATGGGCCATTGTTCGGAGGATTTTGGGCCTATCTCTCATGATATTTTATCCACCATGGGTGGGCTTCCCCTAGCAATCAAAGTCATAGGTTCCTACTTGTATGGAAAAACCGATATGAAAGTTTGGCAAGATATGTTGAAGAAACTAAGAAACCAGCCAGATAAAGATGTCCAAAAAATATTGAAGATAAGTTATGATGCATTGGAACCTGGACATTAGGAGATTTTTCTCGATATTGCTTGCTTCTTCATTGGCGAAGATAGCAAATATGCCATGTACATGTGGAGGATTGTAAGTTTTATCCCAATCAAGGAATTATAGAGTTGAAACTAAGGTGCTTAATAAAAATTGAAGCCAATGGTAAATTTGGGATGCATGATCAACTGAGAGATCTTGGAAGGAGCATTGTTTGCCAAGGACAATCGCTTGAGAGACATAGTAGATTATGGGAAGGTAATGAAGCCTTTGAAGTACTAATGGAAGAAAAGGTAACAAAGAGCACTCCTTTTTCTTTCCTCTCCTTCATAATTTCATATATTAAATCTGATCAATTGTAATCTTTTATCTAGCATGAATAGATGCTTTTTGTTTCTAGAAGAAAATCTATTTAAACATCTATTCATATTCATTGTAGATTAAATGTGATAGATATTTGTATTATAAATGTTCCAAGATGAAAGGGCTATATCCAAAAACTTAATCTACAATTAGTTTAAGATTCTTTAGCTAAGATTCTAAACTAAGGCTCAGTTTATTTTGCCAAAAAAAAATGATTTAGAAAATATTTTCCTAAAAATGATTTATTATATCTTTTACAAAAATGAATAAATGAAATATATTTTCATTATTTACAAAAATATTTGGACATAAATTAAATAATAAAATATTTTCCATTGATTAATTATTTTAAACGATATAAGCAATTATTTTTAAGTGAAAAAATATTTCCCAAATCATTCAATTTCTGTGAAACAAACATAACCTAAAAATCTCGTTTACTTAAAGCAAGTAATTTTCATATTTAGTTTAATATATTGGAAATATGAAACACTCCAATAATAAAGAGACGAAATAAAACCATCATGAATCAAATGAATGAACATTCTTGGTTTAAAAAATGATAGAGCATATGTGCTAATTATGATAACTAATAATTAAGCAAAAGAGTGACATTGAGAAAACCAAAAAGGTGCCAATTTCACACTAAGCACGTGTGCCTGCTTTCTAGTATGGCCAAATATACCGATGTGCTCCTAAAATTTATTTTTTATTTTTTTGTCCAATGGCGCTCCTATGATTTGAGAAGCCTATGTTTGATATGGTTTGTCTCCATTTTGATTATAAAAATACCCGTCCCATCTACTCGTTATATTTATCCCTTTTCATTCTTCGTTCCTCTTAATAGATGCAATAGCAAAAATCGCCTTAAGCACTATATTACGAAAATCTTACCATTTTGTCAAGGCTACATCACGTTGACCTTGTTCAGTTTGTGGAAGGTGTATGATAAAGAGTAGATTTTCTTATCTTTCTTTCTTATTTCTTTTATTGCCGTTGTCTTTTTCTTTTTGACTAAGTTCATCTTTTACTTAGATTGTCGATGTTAATGTCATTTCATTGTTTAATATTTTCTCCATTTGGGGAATCATAGGTTAATAACTGATCAATTGTGAGGAATTAGCCCTCGCAATTAACCAAGAGATGTTGGGCAAAGGAAAAAAGCTTTATATTCTTGATTTAATTTGTATTAGCTCGTTCACATGACTCAATATCACACTTTTTTGTCAATTCAATAACTACTCTTAACGTTAGCAGAAAGAGCACAGTATATAGGCGTTTAAAAAAGGGAAAAAGCCAAAAAAAACCCCAAACTTTGTCTCGAGTGTGATTTACCCCAAACTTTGTTTTGTGACGTGAAAACCCCGAACTTTGCAAACTGTGACACATTTACCCCAAACTTTTATTTGTGACATAAAAAACCCCGAACTTTCATTTGTGTGACACATTTACCCTAAATCATAGGGGCATTTTGGTCTTTTTACTTTTAAAAACTTTTTTTTTTTTTTTTTTTTTCTTCGCCGGCGGAGGGAAGCCTCGCCGGCGTCCGGCGGGCACCCCTCGCCCGACGCAGCGAGGGCGGCCCTCGTCGGCGTCGGGCGAGGGCCTCCTCGCCGACGCAGCGAGCGGGTGCCCTCGCCACCCTCGCCTGCGTCGGGCGAGGGCGACCCTCGCCGGACGCCCGGCTTCTCCCGCCGGCTCCCGCGGAGGGAAGAGAGAATAAGAAAAAAATAAAAAATAAAAAGAAAAAAATAAAGAAAAAGACGAAAATACCCTTAATGGGGTAAATGTGTCACAGTTTGCAAAGTTCGGGGTTTTTCACGTCACAAAACAAAGTTTGGGGTAAATCTGTCACTTGAGGCAAAGTTTGAGGTTTTTTTTGGCTTTTTCCCTTAAAAAATATTAAAAAAAGTCAAATATATTTGAGCAGAGATAAATGTTGAAGGATGTTAATTAGTTTAGGAAAATATTTAAATGATAGTAAGATGTGGGAAATTTTAATTTTATTTTGGAAATTGAAACATTTATGGGACTAATTTCCAATTGTCTTGACTATTTAAATTATGATTTTGTCTATTTTGTTATGTCCTATTTCTACTCTTCGTTTGGGTAAAATATATGCACATTATGTTGAAACTTTCACTAAAAGTTCGAGATTTGAAATCCTCTTTTCAATAAAGTGGAGATTTTGTTTTTAGGTAACATGCAGTAGAGATTAATTTAAAAGTAACAATTATACCCACCGCAGGCTTTTCACTAGTTAATATTTAAATTACAGATAACCACAAACGAGGCAAACTATCAAATTGTAAGAAGTGTGTCATTAATGAGTGTCACCACCGTCGCTTTTTAAACATCCTTTACAAGAAAAGTTTCAGTTCTCAAAGCGATTTATTAACATTTCATAAGAATAGTTAATGAATTGGAAACCGGTACTTCCTTAGCTACTTAATAAGGGATCAATGGCCCCTGTGGGCACTGTTTAACAAATTCTTTTAAGAGGTTACGAATATATTATATGAAAATCTATAGGTCAATATTTGTATGCTTGTCCTTTGCATGAGCTACAAAATTCGGGAAAAAAAAAAACTAGAGGTAAAACATTGAGGTACGTTTGTCTTAGATTTTTTAAGGCAAGAAGTATTTTTCTTTTTACTATCATGTCAAGATTGGAAATATTGTTCAAATTTCGAAAGATTATAAAAATATTAAAGATTCATTTACCTATTAATACTTATATATGTCGAGGATAGAAAGACAACAAATTGTGCGAGTCCAAGAACTAAAAAGACAAAATCTAAAAACTCAAAAGTCAATCCAAACACTGATTTGATTGAAATAATATGCAGGGAACTGAAGAGATCCATGCTATGCGTCTACTACCCACACCTCCCATGGTCGATGGCTATACGTACACAAATAAACAATTTAATAACTTACGGAACTTAAGGTACCTCACACTTTGCAACGCAGCTTTAAGTGGAGACTTTAACAATTTGTTTTCCGAGTTAAGATGGTTTGTCTGGAGCCATCGACCGACACTCGAGCCATCATTTTCGACATTCAATTTGCGTCTACCAAAATTAGTGGTGATGAAGATGTACTGTAGCCCTTTCACAAAGGATTGGAGAGGATGGAGTTCAATCATGGTAAGATAGAAAAAAGGACATTTTTGGTAATTTTTTTTTTTTATTTTGTTGATTAACTCAACTTTTGACATTTTATTCTCCTCTTTATAGATGGCAAAGCGGCTGAAAGTCCTCGACCTTAGATATTGCAACTTAAGATGTACTCCTGACCTCTCGGCTTTCATAGAGTTAGAGATTCTCATATTGAGTGTGTGTTTGAAATTGAAGCAAATCCACCCTTCTATTGGCAAACTCAAGACCCTCATTTCCTTGGAATTGCGGGGCTGTAGTCTCGAGGAGCTACCAAAAGAAGTGGGTAAATTAGAAAAATTAAAAGAACTACATTTAGAATCTTTAAATGTTATTACAGAGATTCCTACATCAATCGGCTCTATGAGGAATTTGGAGAAATTGACGGTCGAAGGGTGTGTGTCATTGAACGGAATCCCGAGCTCATTTGGGAATTTACAAAATTTGCAACATCTACACATTTGGGATTCTCCTGCTAACATATTTCCTAGTGTTATTGGAAGGTTGAAAAAACTGCAGAACCTCAATCTTCAATGCTGCAATGGGGAAATTCCACTTGAAATTGGTGAGTTGCCTTCTCTCCGATCCCTTAGGCTATGTGGTTCTCCATTGATCAGGGGAAGGCCGATAGTGCTTCCTTCTGGATTGACAAGTCCCAGTTTGTTGTGGCTTTCTTGCTTAATCCACCTAAAAGAACTTGATCTTTCTAACTTCGAAAACCTTGAATACATTTCGGAGCTTCCCTCGAAACTCTCGAGACTTGTTGTGCACTCTTGTCCTAAGGTGATATTGCCTAAGCTTGTGGAATTGAAGTACTTGGTAGAGTTGTCAATACGGAGCTGTAATTCCATTAAAAGATTGGACCTTGCACAACTAAATCTTCTTGAATGATTACAACTTGAATATTGTGATAAGCTCGTTGAAATTCAGGGCCATGATGATTGGGAATCCTTGAAGGAGATTGTTATAGATCAATGTGGGTCCATTCAAAAGCTATTCCTTCCAAAGTGGTTGAAGGAATTAAAGGTTAAATTCTGTAATAATCTAATTGAAATAAAGGTCCCCGATGATTCAAAGTCCTTGGAGGAGATATATATAAGTCACTGCACGTCCATTCAAATGTTGACCCTTCCAAAATTACAACGTTTGAAGCGATTAAAGGCTAAACTTTGTGACAATTTAGTTGAAATTCGAAATCTTGATCAGGCGGAGTTCTTACAGGTGTTAAATATTTGTGGATGTAAGTCTATTGAAAGATTACCTGATCTACCATGCACCTTGAAAGAGTTGAACATCAATTGGTGTCACTGTTTACATGAGGTTGAGAGCCTTGAGAGATTCTTGTCTTGTCGATTTATATACATTATAGGTTGCAGCAACCTAGAAAAACTACCGAACCTATCGAAATTTGAAAATTTAGAGGATTTCACGATCGTTGATTCTTTTCAACTTGTAGAGATTCCTGGGATTGGAGGATCAAAATCTCTAAGAGAAATAACTATCGCAGATTGCGAATCATTGGAGATTTTGCCAGATTTATCGGGATGTGAGAAATTACAATATCTAGAGATAGCAAGGTGCGAGAAACTTACTCGGCTTCGGCGACTTGAAAAGTTGGATTTAGCTCAGTTGATAATTTATGGGTGCGGCTCGTTGGAAATACCGGAATTGCCTAAAACACGCGTCGAGAAATATGATTCTGGTGGTGGATACGTGCACCAGTTGGGGCGGAACAAAATCAGATTGCAGTGATAATGATGGGATTGAATTTTATACCATATTACAACGGCGAGGCTGGTCATGTTTCCTCAACAGAGGTAAGTAAGCAGTAAAACTGCCATTCATGTTGTGAGATTCGCGACCTCTTTTTGACCATCATCTTCCAGCAGAGCTAGGGTTTCGGCATGGGGGAGACCGAACCCGCGCAGAGCCCGCGGATCCGTCGATCGGCATCCCGGAGGAGTCACGGCACACCCATGACGCAGCGCCGGCAGCTTCTCTTTCCAGAAATCCATGAGCAGAGGAGGGACAGGTGCCCAAGTGTTTTCTCGGTTCTGCTGGCAAAGAGGGCAAATTGGGTCAGGTACTATTTATTTATTTGTTTATTTATTTATTTTGAGGAGGTAAAGGAATAGATGTTATCTCTTCACTGCACTGTCATCAAACAGTCGCCTAAGTGTTTGCCCATCCCAATTAGGCACATTTTTGTCTATAAGATCAGCAACAAACACTGGGCCATTGCAATTCGCTGGGCCTCCAATAACCCCCGATGGTAATCGTTTGTCCTCCCTCACGTTAATGGATTCACCATTACCTACTGACCACATAGTCGACTTAGAAATGGCATCCCTATCCATGATCAGGCTTTGCCAACCCTAGGATGGTCTACTTCCTTTCCCCGCATGCTAGAAATCGGTCGGGAAAAAATAAATTCCTTTTAAAAGTTTACTCCATAATGCAGATGGAGACTGAATGATCCTCCATCTGCACCTGCCGCTGCACTCGGACTAGCAGTAGAATGTTTTTCACCAACATTTGTATATAACCTGAAGACACTTTCTTCTATCACCATATTATCGTTGACCAAATTTCTCCTAACCCTTTGTTCTGGGATATCCTTTTAAGGTTCGTCCTGGATGATCTATCTGGATCTAGATAAGGTATCCGTTGGTGGTAAACGTGAATTCTTTTCCTTGTAGATAAGGTATCTTCTCGTCTGATTGAGACAGATACACATTGTTCCAATTTTTCAATCAATCCTTCTGATCTTTTCTCTACTCATTCTGTTTAGAGTATGCAGGACCACTAGATTCTCTCTGTGTAGCCAATTTTCTTTTTGTCAATCATTGTTGTGGCAATGACAATCAATTCTCATGAGTAGGTGACGTTATGCTTTGCTTCTCTTTCAATCTATATTTTTTATCCACATTTTCTCTATTCAACCGAATTGCATGTTGACCTTACTTAATTATACTTTACTTATATTTTTTGTTTTGTGAATTTTTTGTCGTGAATGTATGATGATGCAGTGTTGGTGGTGAAAGATGGTGGAAGTAGGTGCAGAATTTGCCATTGTTCAGAAGTCTTAACGTTTGAGAGAGACTTCAGGATTTATGTTTCGCTGAGCTTGAAAATTGGTAAACTTCAGATGAAGCTCAGCAAGGGATCAATCTTGCTACCTGAGCTTAAAATGCCCAAAGTCAGAAGAATTCTCTCGGCTAGAGCCATTCTTTAATCTGCACTTTATTTGCTCTTGCTAAGGACTTTATCTATTTTTGGAGGACCTACTATAGCAGTGGATGACAAATTCATATCATTACCAGAGGTAAAACATCTCGACAATGAAACATGACATTATCTCTGCAGCTCGGTGCCTTTTCTCTGATACTTCATTCGTTGAATTGCTCCTGGCTTTTCACTTTTTCGCATATTAGTTGGTATTCTCCTCTGATTGTTGCGGCGATTATTCCTACTTTCAATGATAAATGGAGGACATGGAACTTCTGGTTTTTGATGTAATTGACTATGTGCAATAATGAATAACTCTCGAGTCTTGATGAAGGTCTGGA
Source organism: Eucalyptus tenuipes (assembly GCA_014182365.1). Classification (NCBI taxonomy): domain Eukaryota; kingdom Viridiplantae; phylum Streptophyta; class Magnoliopsida; order Myrtales; family Myrtaceae; genus Eucalyptus; species Eucalyptus tenuipes. The sequence continues at coordinate 18,762,176 of CM024538.1, read as the reverse complement.
ATATTTAGTTAAAGAAATATCTCATGTCTGTAGTGAAGGTGATGACATCTATCGATTGCTTGTGTAATGTATGTGCCAATGTCTATAATGTGTTATGCTTCTGATTGTGATATAAGGTTTTTTAGTTTTTGTTTCATGAAAATAAGAAGCAAGCAATAGGAACTTGAAAATTGCGCATGTGCTTGTCTTAAAGACATTTTTATCTCCCAATCGCTTGTCATGCTAATTATCTTATATATTGCTTCTGTGATTACTCCTTTAGAATTATAAAGAACAGTTCTTATGCAAGTCCCTGACTCCTTTTACAGCCACATTATGGCTATTGTTTTCATGCATTAATCTAAATCATGCTTCTGTAGGTTGGTAGACTTTGCTGCATTAAATTAGTTATTTAAGAGTGCCGCAGACCAACCACAAGGCTAGTCAAGAAGGCTGGTGCTGCAGATAAATGTCACCAGCACCCGCAATGGCGTGGGTCATCATTGCAGTTAGTTGATATAAGCGTTTGGTTCCCCTGTGCCAAGAGTCGTTCGAGCCGCATACAAGTCTATGCAATCTAGGCTTTAGGAGACTCTTTGAATTTCTCAATTCGTTTTCAGCAGTTGTAAAGTGCACTCACTTATTATACCTGTGCACGATGATGTGAGGAATTTGCCTATTTTTTCCTGCTCTTGTTGATTTGAGATAGTAATGACTATACCATGGAACTTATTTCGAATTTCTGCGTTACGCCAATTTAATCAATCTTATTCCTTTAGCAGGGAAGATCCACTAGAGATTAATTTGGGAGTGAAAACAATCCAGGCCTTTAGGGACCGCTCCGCGGTCTCCAAAGGGCGATTGAGGAGGAGATACTCTGTGGGAATGGTCAGGCTGCCTCAAATATAGTGAAACAACGACTGCAACAGCTTTCTCCAGTTTCGTTTTCTACTGAGGAAGCAAATTATGAAGGATCCTCTAAAGACGTCCGGCCGTCGCTAGTGGCGGTCTTATGGGACGGATCTCAAAGCCGTCCTCTATGAGTTTGGGCAACGGGCTCCGCAAAAGTCTCCCCACTTCTGTTTAACGGCAAGCATATGGGCGAAGACGGGCGGCGTGCCGTCGCCAGTGATCATTAGGGATGGGTTTTAAAGCTTTTTGGGGGCGGGTTTTGACCATCTCCTCTTTTTCTCGTAGTGTAGGGAACAACTCCGAGAAAGAAAATAACAGTTATCAATGTAACCATAATATCATTAACGGGCTTCAAGTGTAATCTTGAGTCGAGTAATAAGGATTTTTAAAATGTACAGTTGCCAGGTGAGAATTTTAAAGTCTTGAATTGATAACTCAGTGGCCAGGTGTGGGACTTGAGGCCATGCTCTTCCAAACAGAACTTTTTTTTTTTTTTTTTTTTTGGGTCAAAGATAGGTAATTCATTCATTCATAAGCATAGATTACAAGAAGACGATAGGGTGGATTCAGAGCATAAAATACTAAAAAGAGGATAGGGAGGTGCATGTAACCAATTTGTGGGAAGGGACTTAAGACGATGCGATTTCGCTACCCAATCGGCGGCTTGGTTGGCTTCTCTCGGGCAATAAGACAACTTAACGAAAGGTAGATTTTGTAGCACAATTCTGCAAGCTGCTCACAGCCCATGGAACTTCGGCCTGGCCTAGCGTTGCTTCAACAAGAGTTTGATTATCGCTTTGTACTTCCCAAGTACTTCCCCTGTTCTGAACTTGAATTGTTCCCAAGTGAGTTGCTGTTCTGTGGGTGAGAAAACGCAGGCCATGCGAGAGAGCTAGGGCTTCAGCACACAGAGCGTTCGCCGCTTGAATCTCAGCAGCAAATCCATCGATCAACAAACCTCTTGAGTCGCGCACGACCCCTGCCACGGAGTTCTTCTCTTCCCCCTTCACCTTGGAGCAATCGATGTTGAGTTTGAAGCCATTGCTGTCCGGTGGTTTCCACGTTTCGAGCGAAAATCGACTGCTGGTTCTCTTCTGTTCTTTACTCAGAACCCATCTGGAGAAGGCCTTGACTTGGGCGTGGGCAAGATCTGCTGTGAAGTCAAATTTGGGAGGTTTGGATCGGAAGATATGGTCGTTCCGGAGCTTCCATATAATCCAGAGCGTGCTGGCCACCATCTCCGCTGAGGGTAAGTCGATTTTTTCAGCAAAGAAGTCTTCAAACCACTTGTCCATTCGGGTTACTGAGGTTGTTTTGTTGTAGAGGTTGAGGCGCGGATCAAGCCATATATGTTGGGTTCTTTTGCAGAGGAAAAAGAGATGCTCTGTTGTTTCAGGGTGCCGAGAACAGAGTGGGCATAACAGATCAGGTAATACTCGCCTCTTATAAAGATTTTCCTTTGTGGGTATTGCATTTTGACATATGCTCCATAGAAAAAACTTAACTTTGGGAGGGATTGGAATACTCCATAATCGGGTCCATAAAGATCTAGGCGGCTGGTAGGAAGTTGTTGCTTTGTTGGGATCTGGAGAAGTAGTCAATGAGCAAATCCTGTTGTAGCCACTTTTAACTGTATAGGAGCCTGACTTGTTTCCCGTCCATATCATCCTATCTTTCTGTGGTATTGCTAAAATGGGGATTGCAAGAATTTCTTTAACTACTTGGTCATCAAAAAGTTCGCAAAGCTTAGGCTCATCCCATGCTCTTCCTTCATTGCACATTAATTCAGCAACTTTCTCAGGATCATTTATATTCGCCAGCCCGCCTAATACTCCCCTTGGAAGCCATTTGTCCTGCCGGATGTGAATATGTTCCCCATCCCCCACCATCCACCGGACCTCCGGTTCAATAGTGTCTCGACCTATTAGAATGCTTCGCCAGCCCCAAGATGGTCGATGTCCTAGTTTTGCTCTCCATAAGTCCCCATTTGGATAGTAAACACCTTTTAGTATTTGGCTCCATAGTGCTGAGGGTGATTGTAATAATCTCCACGCTTGTTTGCTTAACTTAGCCTTGTTAAACTTGATTAGGTCTTTAAAGCCAAGACCCCCTTCATCTTTTCTAGACTTCGAAACTTCCCATTTCTTCCAATACATACCTCTTTTAGAATCATTTTGTTTCCACCAGAAAGCTGCAATCCTTTGTTCAATGGCTTTGCATACTGATTTTGGGATTTTGAAAATAGACATTGCATACTGGGGAAGAGCCTGTACCACAACTTTAATCAATACTTCTTTGCCGGCTTTAGACAATAATTTTTCTTTCCATCCTACAAGCTTCATGTTCACTCTTGCAAGAATTCATGAAAAACATCTCCTTTTTGTTTGTCCCCAATCAGATGGAATCCCCAGGTACTTCCCTGTTTTGTCGATAATAGGCACACGTAACTCATATGCCATATTCCTCTTCAAACTCAGAGGGCAGCCCTTGCTGAAAAACACTCCTAATTTGTTTAAATTGATAGCTTGACCAGTAGCATAGCAATATTGATTCAGAATGTTTGCCACATTTTGACATTCTTTGGCTGTCCCATCCAGAAAAAGTATAGTGTCGTTTGCAAATAATAGATGAGACAGAGTGGGACAATACCTGTTCAATTTTATTCCTTTGATGCTTCCATCTTCTAGTGCTTTGTGCATCATCCAGGAAAATGCATTTGCCATTAATATAAACAGGTACGGGGACAATGGATCTCCTTGTCTTAAACCCCGTGTGGAATGGAAATATCTTGTATGATCGCCATTGATTTTGACGTTAAAGGACACCGTGGAGACACAATGCATCACAAGCTCAATCCATTTTTCACCAAATCCCATCTTCCTCATACTCATTTTTAAGAAATCCCATTCAACCCTATCATAAGCCTTTTGCATATCCAGTTTTAGAATTGCTTGGAATTTCTTTTTGCGTTCTCTAATCCTCAACTGATGCAAAACCTCCTAAACAATAAATATGTTGTCTTGTATTTGTCATTCTTTAACAAATGCGCTTTGTTCAGTAGCTATTATCTCAACAAGCCATGGTTTCAGTCTATCTGATAGCACTTTAGAGATAATTTTATAGCTGAAATTACATAGACTGATTGGCCTAAACCGGCAAATACTTTCTGGATTTTTCACTTTTGGAATAAGGGATATATGAGTCTTGTTGTGAGCAGGGGATCAAATTTACCGATTCAAAGAAGTTTCGACCAGATTGAACACTTCTAGCTTAATCTCTTCCCAATAATACGATAAAATTGTCCATTGAGACCATCCGGACCGGGGCTTTGAGTGTACCTAGCTGGAACACCGCTTCTTTGACCTCTTCCATTGAAATAGGAGCCAACAGGCTTTCGTTCATTTCCCGGTGACTATAGATGGGCATATGTCCAGCATAGGCTGAAGATTTCTTGGGCCCGCCGATTAATATAGTGAGCGATAGAAATCTTCTATGTGTTGCTTCAATATTTTTTTATCCCTGCACCAAGTATCTTTATTTAGTTTCAGCATAGTAATGCTATTCCTTTGTCTTCATTGACCCGTTGTAGCGTGGAAATGTTTTGAGTTCCTGTCGCCCCATTGAAGCCAATTTGCTCGAGACCTCATACCCCAATACATCTCTTCTTGCCGCCAAAGCCGTTCTATGTTCTCCTTAAGTTCCTGACTTTCCTTCTTGCTGGAAAATTGGGGATCCCCATTCATAATCTCAGTTAGTTTATGTTTGAGAATTCTGATTTGGATAGAGGCATTAGAAAACTTGTTTTTGCTCCATGCGGTCAATTCCTGTGTAACATGATGTATTTTCTGAGAAAAACTCATATAACAATGCTAGTTGTTTCCCCAGCAGCTTTTTATGATATCCCGACATTCTTCTTCCTCCGTCCGGTATGCTTCAAACTTAAATTCCTTTCTTTTTTTTCTCCCGAACAGGATGTAAAGATAACACCAGGGGGCTATGATCAGAACCTACCGGGAGGGCGACAACTTCAGCATTTGGGAAGGTAATTCTCCAATCCGTTGTACAAAGGGCTCTATCTAGCCTCTTTTTAACTAAATTTTCACCTTCTCTATTGTTTGCCCAAGTGAAAGCACACCCCTTAGTATCAATATCCATCAAGGAACAGTCATTGAGCATCTCCTTAAAAGGCCGCTATTCTATGTTGATCAGCTTCCCTTTTCCCAACCTTTTCCCAACTATATAGAATTTCATTAAAGTCCCCCATACAGAGCCAAGGAAGTTGATTAGTGGAGTGAAAATTCCGAACCTTTTGCCATAATAGAAGTCTCTCCTGGAAATTTGTGGAAGCATGCATCAGTGTGACTCTCATTAGGTGTCCACTATTCGAATCCTTACATTCCACATCCATATGCTCTTTTGAACTCAAATTGATTTGAATTTCCACGCCCTCATTCCACATCAGCACCAAACCCCCGGCAATTCCTTTTGGTTGCTCTACGAACATGTTTTGCTTCAATCTTTTTCGAACTTTATCCACCATCGACTCCTTATTTTTGGTTTCCATCAAGAAAGCCAAGTCGGGCCTTTCTTAAGCCATTAAGGCTCTAAGCTCCTGGACTGTCGGGGTTGCCCAACCTCTGACAGTTCCAACTTAGAATCTTCATGGTGTCTTTGGTGGCTTATTAGGGCTAGCCACCAAAGCCCAATCCTTCCCCTCTTTTACCAGCTGCACAAGGGTATCTAATAATTCCATATCATCTAGAATAGAAGAAGTAGAAACTTCTGCTCTTTTCTATTTCTTTGTTTTTTGATACTTCATCATCTTCGTTTTAGCTTCACCCATAATGTTTAGTCCTGCATCAGTTGGGCCTTCTATTAACAGCAACTGTTTTCCACTTCCCTCTCTGGCTGTTGAAAGCATCTCTCCGCCATCTCTTCCCTCCAAAGAAGAAGGGCTATCTACTCGTTTCTTGTTCCGAGAAAGGGGGTTAGTTGTTTCAGTTTCTGCCCTTGCAATAACTTCCATATTGACTGTCTCCACGGGAGTTTCAGGTACAGATTCTTCTTCTTCTTCATTAAGATCAACCTTGCCATAAAATGCCTCCCAATGCGGACTATAATCTTTTACTTCTGCTTTGAGCCACGGCCCGTTCTTCCCTACCTTGTTTGCTGCCCAGTTCGTAGTTTCATATGGTATCTCCTCACAATACAAAGCATAGTGACCAATTCGCCCACATGAGTAACAAAAGTGAGGGAGACACTCATATTTAAACTCCACCCATAAATTCTTGTTCCCTATCTTGACTAAAGCCCCTATTTTAAGAGGAGCTGTAAGATTCATCTCTACTTTGGCTTTTCCTGTCTTATAGGGACCATAGCCTTTAGATTCTAATTGTATTTCTTTTACTGCTCCCACTTTACCAGCAACATAAGAAAATACCTCTTCTAAGATCCATCCCGGGGGTAGTCCAACAATGTGAACCCAGAACTCATATCTAGAAAAATCATAGCAGTGTACAGGAATATCTGGCTCACATTGTTTTAGCACTAACAAGTTGCTTGCAAAGGACCACGGCCCAAATTTCAGGACTCTCTCCTTTTCCTCCTCTATCTCGAATACAAATGAGAAGAGACCCGGTTCTTTCTGAGAGCATATAACAGCTTCTGTTTTCCACGCCTTCTTCATAGTGTTGCAAAATGCTTGAAAATTCACATTGGGTTTCGAGTATAACTTACCAAAGAGAGTATGACTGCATTCAATGCGTTTGTTATGGGGGACTTCCTGCTGTACTTCAATCACATCTTTGGCTAACCATAAATGGCCTAAACTCTTGCAGAGGGCAGCAAGACGGCGTTGATTTTCCTCATCAGGCTCCATTCCGACATCAAATCAGGCACTCTTTCTGAGGTTGATAGTTGCAGAGGGATGAAGTTTTCTTCGGGACTGTTCTGTGGAAATCTTATGGCTTTGGGTATTGGGTGATTGAAGGGAGCTTCGCAAGAGAGTGGATGGGAGTCGAAATCTGTCGGATGGTGCTACTCCACGCTCGATTTCCTGTGAAACAGAAAGGGGGGTTGTGTTTCTGGGATAGGTTTAGGGTTTAGGTTCTATATACCCATGATTTTGGGCAATGATTTGCTGCTTTCGAATGGTATGGATTCCACAAAGCTACGGGATGGAACAGAGATTTAGGTTTTGGGGGTGAAAGCTCCCATGGGTTCGGGAGAGGAAAGCTCTACCAGCGAGAGAGGAAATAGAAAAGATTAACAGCTTCTTCTAAACAGAATTTGAATCGTTGTCAATATATATACACACACCACCATTGGGCAAGGCAAGAATGCTATGCCCCTTTTAATGATTTCTCAAAATGATTACTTATATCACTTAAAATAATTACTCAATGAAAAATGTTTGGGAGAATTACCAAAAAAATCCTAAACCTATTGTAATTGTGCCAATTTAGTCCTAAACTTTTTTTTGGTTTAATTTAGTCCTAAACCTTTTACAATTGTGCTAATTCAATCCATCTAGCCAAAATTGGCCGGTCGGACACTAACGTAGACATCGGTCGTCCGGCGAATGCTAACGTGGTAATTTTTTTTTATATATATATATATATATATATATATTAAATTATTTTTTATTTTTTCCCCTTTTCTTCCTCCTCGGGCTGGTCGACGCCGGCCAAAGGCTAGGGCCGTGAGGTCGAGCCTCGCCGGCCACCGGTGAGGGCCGAGCTTGACGGCGGCACCGTTTGTCGCCTCCGCCCGGCCGTGTACCCTTGTTGGCGTTGCTTCGGCCAACTCAGACGGAGGTTTCCCAACACCACCACTCCTGGCCTCAACGTTTCCTCACCACCCTCACGACGGCCGCAATCTCTGCTCACCGGATGCCTAAAGGGTAATACACTGTCGCTCCCAAGGCCAACCACAAAGCCGACAGCTCGTGAACCCCAACGTCGCTGGTCGAAAGGCCAACCAACACCCAAAACGGACTATTCCTGGTGAGCTCGGCCCTCGCCAAGGCCGGGCAGGGCCGAGCCTTGCCAGATCCGGCGGGGCCTCGCCCAGCCAAGGCGAGGGTCGACTTCGCCGGTGGCTCGACCTCGCCAGATCTGGCGACGACAGCCTCGCAGCCACTGGCGAGGCTCCTCGCCCAAGGATGGCCGGGTGAGGCCAAGCCTCGCCGATGTGGCGACGTCGGCCTCGCCGCCGTCGGCCGGGCGAGGCTCGCCTTCGCCAGTGGCCGACAGGGGCGAGCCTCACCGCCCTAGAGGAAGAAGAAAAGGGGAAAAAAAAAGAAAAAAAGAATTCAAAAATTTTTAAAAATATTAAAATTTTGAAAAAGTATTAAAAAAGTATTTAAAAAATATTAAAAATTGTCACGTCAACGTTCTCCAGACGGCCAGTGTCCACGTCAACATCTGGTCGGCCAATTTTGGTCGGATGGACTGAATTGACATAATTGTAAGAGGTTTATGACTGAATTGGCATAATTGCAATATGTTTAGGACTTTTTTTGGTAATTCTCCCAAAAAAATTTTCATCATTGATAAAATTTTATTGATAATGAAAATATTTTTCATTCAATTGTTTTTGCAAGGGATACAAAAAAAAAAATTACAAAACATTTTCCCAATAATTCATTTTCTGTGAATCCAAGAACCAACACTTTCAGTCAAAGATCAATACCTTAGTTTCATGTATACTCTTGTTGACAATCCGTGTGGTGCATATAGGACCACATCACATCAGTTTCTGCATTCTAACCTCTACTAAGGCTCGTCCATTTTGCGAAATATGAATGATTTGACCATAGACGAGGGTTGCTGACCCTCGTTGACTCCAGGCAAGGGCACGCGAGCCCTTGTGCAAAATGATGAGGGCCGTGATGCCCTCGATAGATCTAACCAAGCAAGGGCATCACGCCCCTCACCAGCCCCAAGCGAGGGTGGCGAACCTCGCCTAAAGCCAACAAGGGCCACCAAGGTTAGCCCTCGCTTGGCTAGATTTGTGAGGGTGTCGCAGCCCTCATTGATTATGTGCAAGGGCTTGAGCATCCTCACTTTGGCTGGCAAAAGTCAAGCGGCAAACCCTTGCTAGCCCTTACTCCAAAAATCAAGGAAAAAAAAAAAGCAAAGAAAAGGAAAAAGAAAAAAAAAAAAAAAAAATCATAAAAATTTCAAGAAGTATTTAAAATATTATTTAAAAATATCAACGTCAGTATCGACTGTGTCATGTAAAATGGCCAACACTCACGTCAATAAATTCCAACCAAAATTAATTTGATAGACTCAATTGACAAAACATGAAAATGTTTAGGACTAATAGAACTGAATTGACAAAAATCTGATTTAGGATTTTTCGGACAATTTTTCCAATTATTTCAGGTTACACTAATAGTCGTCTTTTAAAAAATATTTTTCAAATAATTTATTTTTCGCTCATTTTCTGCAAACTAAATGAAATCTTAATTAAAATGCTTTTCGGTCAAAACGTTGAAATATTGCGACCTCAACCTTCGCGTGGTTAGTGCGATTGCATGAGCCCTTTTAAAAAACATAAGGCGCCCACCATTCTTGCTTTGAGTCGCACGCCGTTTTGGATTTATCCATCGCCTTTTTCATTTTGGTCATTATACATTTGATAATTGCAATTCAAATCTGTCATTGGTGGTGGAAAATCAATGTCCCCTCCTGTCTTCCACTAAGTTAGTTTGGTTAAAGTTTATCTTGCTCCAGTGAATTTTAAAAATTAAATTAAAATGCTCTATTGTGAATTATTCTTCCATGAGATGGTACCCTTATCTAATATTGATTTTCTAAAACACGTCATGAACTTCATGTGAAGTGGGTGACTTCTTTAACTTTAGTCCAAATCCGTTGAAGTAGTTTAATGTGCAAGCAATTTCTAGGAAGACTTCATCTTTGGATCAAACAGACAAAGAGAAAGTCGTCGAGTGTGATTTTCATGTGATTTAATAGCTTATAACAAAGACATTAATTTTACTTATTCATATACTAGACAAAATGAAAGTATTTGTATGATACATATGTATAGTGTAAAAAGTTACGGAAGTGTGCTAGGTTCGGCACTGTGATGTATGCAAAAAAGTGGCCCCTCCAAATCCGGTTCAATCAATGTGTGATGGACAAGTAACTTTAATGATTTGAACCTGAAATAGGAGTCGCATATTAACGTGTTTGTAATGTTTTGGGTGAGAGAGAATGTGGCAGTTTGAATGTCTTTGATTATATCAGAATGAAAAGTTCACAAGAAAGTTGGAGCCACGTGTTATCGTTTTAACAATGAAATCTTATTTTAATCAAAATCAAACTTTCACTATAATCTCAAATATGATCTCGATTTCAAAAATCATTACTATTATCTTCAAAATTATCAACATTAGGATCAATTAGATGTTCATTGTTAAAACTCGCATCTTTTCCAACACTCTCACATTTGTATGGAAACTCTTGATGTTGACAATCTTAAAGAAACCAATGGTTATTTCCAAACCGAGGAGAGGCAAATTTGAGATTAGAGTAAGAGTTAGTCATTTGAAATTATACCCAAAATTGAGGGTGTTTTCAAGGAATTGGTCCGTTTGAAATTGAAAATTCGGTAAAATTTAGGGAGGGAAAATAGAAAAAAAGGAAAAAGTTACAAAAAAAAAAAAAAACTCTAATTATGCCAAGTGTGACAAATTTACTTTGAACTTTTTTGTGACATAAAAAATCCCAAAATATACTCACTATGATATATTTATTCCAAATTTTTTTATGACATAAAAAATCTCAAATTTGTATGTATGTGATATATTTATCTTCTGTCAAAATTCTGTTGGATGATTTTGTAGTCAAAATAACGTCATTTTTGTTTCACTTAAGTTATGTGGACACCATGTCTCCATATATGCAGATTTTTAATGGTGTTAATTGATAAAACCTTGATGGAGGATAAATATGTCATATAAGTACAAATTGACATAGAAGAATGTTAGGGGTAAATGTGTAAAAATTTTTGTTTCTCTTACCTTGGAAGAGAGACAGACAGAGGAACAAGGAGGGTCCAAAACGAGAAGACATATGGCATCAGCATGATTGCGAACTAGCAATCTGGGGTTTCGCATCATGGCTTCGTCAATTTGTAAAATGCCGATACTTCAGGATTTTCTTACCGTCTTTTCTTTTCCATGTTTTTGTTTTCCATTTTTATGTTCTTTACATGGTGCCCGCGAGCTGGGGGGCATGTCTAACTGCCAAGTTAATGAAAGAGAATAGGGTGCCCTGGTAAGCACATGAAATTATACAGAGCTTGAGCTTGACCTTAGCTAAGCTTGAACGAGTCTAGTTTTAGAGTAATAATTTTTTTGTGGGTACATATTACGCCAAAGTGCATTGAAAATTGCCAAACGGGTTGTAGTTTTGTTTAATTAATTGGACGATTCTAATGAATAAATGAAAAAAACTATCCTCGACTTTACTCTTGAAAGGACATTGACATTAATATGTTGTTAGCACGAGATTAAGGTCATTTGTAATTTTTTTTTTCCTCCACTGCACCATGGCACTCATTCAAGAGGAACGGAGAAGATAGACCAAGTCTTGCTCACGTCGTTAGGCGGGTCAAGATGCGTCATTCCTTCTGATAAGGTGATGGAGATTTGATTTTTGACTTTCGAGTACTCTCTGGATTCTCTGCCTTCCTTTTCTAAAGTTTTTTCGGATGCACTGTTGTTACTGTAATTATTATGATTGTTGTTGCTGTTATTGTTATTATTGTTAGGACTCACGAAATATTTTAAATTGATACCGCCCGCCGCGGTGGCTCCGCTGGATAAGGCCCCGTTGATCCTTGCCCTCAAGGTGAGGGGTTCGAAACCCAGTGGAGGCGCTTGGTGCCTTAACCACTTGCACGGGGTGGTGGTTCCCTCGTGCGGCCCCAGGGTTTGCCCGCCGGCTGCCGGCTGTACGGAGTTCCCTGGATCACCAAAAAAAAAATTTAAATTGATGCATATATGATAAATTTATTTCAAATTAATTTTTGGTTACTAAAAATCTCAAACTAGTACATATGTAATAAATTTACCATATATTAATTTTTTTACTACCAAAATTCTCAAATTAGTACATTCGTGACAAATATACCATTTATTAGTTTCCATTAAATTAGATTTATATCACAAAAAATACAAAACTGGTAAACGGAGGTAAAACCCCAAACAATACATCCATCAATTGTCACATGTCATCCAACTCAGTAATTTGACAATAATATTTAACGGAAACTAATGAAAGGTAAATTTATTACAGATGTATTAGTTTTGGATTTTATATGATCAAAAAAATTAATTTAGGGCTAGATTTGTCATAAGTGCACTTTGAGATTTACCGTGATATTAACCATTATTATTATTATTAGGCCAACATCCATCGAGTAAAGATAAAATTTCGCCTAGTACTTTGTTCTTATTATATCTCTTTTGCAGTATCAATCACGTTATATTCTCCTTTTGGCCATAATCAATATTCATACAAAATCGCTGATTTGCTGGTTGTAAGTTATTGCAAGGTTAAAGGGGCCGCGAGATCATGGTGCTTTCAATTGAATTCAACACCGTGGCACCATAGCTTCTATATGATAATGTGATCAAATGTACGTAGCTTTCAGTTCTTGACTCTTTCATTCTTACTAATTATACGATTTTGAAGTTTCATAGTAGCACCGACTGCTTCTTGAGGGACCGCTAAGAAGATTATTACTCCGCCAATCTCCAAGATGAAAAGTGGAGAAGCGCCCAAATACCCACAACAAGGCTTGCTTGTACTTTCTATCCTTAAAAAAATTACATTCGACGTTTTAATAAGATTGTAAAGATATTATCTAGGATTGTAAAATTTTAGAGATTTTGGTTTCTTTATAAGGAGCTCATTAGGTATCAAGTTACTCCTTTTTAAAAAAAAAAAAATAATAACCTATCTGCCTTATTTTGTTTTCTTGTGAGGAACTAGGGTTTTATCGCGGTTGCATGATCAAATTAAAATCTAGAGCCTTCATGTGTCTTGAAACATGTAAAGTTCTATTCACATTACTAACTCAAATAAAATTTTAAATTTCAAGTATATTCCCAAATGAAAAATCATTGTGATTCCTTTGTGAGAAGTAGGTAAGGTGATGGCATGAAAAGAATCGGTATTCAATTTCCTGTGGCTGTTTCCATCTTCCTTGCAATTGAGTTTTCACTGCTGTCATCAACATCACTCATACCGCGATAGGAGAAATGACCATTGACTTCAAGAAATTTCACTCAGCCACATTTAATTTCTATGTTCTTTAATACCTTCTCTGTTAATTTGATGGGAAGATACGTTACCACTCCATTTCCATCTAGTAATCCTCCCAAGCGAAACGATGTCATTTTGAAAGTTTCTCTATGGCATAACTTTATGAGCTACAATGCTCAAAGTATAAACAAATACTTCATGTAAATGCTGAATCAAGATAGATGTGTCGTTGTAGTATGTCTAGACAACTAAGTTTCCCCTTTTGAGCTAAGATAGTTCCAATATAATTTGTTAACGAAAAAGCATATGAATAGTATGTCTTAGATGAGAGTATTTTATGCATTGGCTTTGTTCTTGTAGCCAATATGATGTAGAAGCGGGACAAGTTAATTGAATTTACGAATAAGTGACTGTAAAAAAGAACAAACCGAAAGAATACTCAACCATCCATTATTCTGCAAATTTTAAAATTTCACAATTACTATAACTGGTGATTTATATTGTCTCTGATGTATGAGATACTTTATGGGAACAAATTCACAGCTATGCTCCTTTTTTTTTATCAATAAAAGATTCGAAATATATCCTTATTTATTTATTTATTTATTTTGAGGCTTTTCTCTTTATCTTTTTGTTGTTAACAGTAAAGAGTTGAGAATATGATTCAAGTGCTTCTCTTGCTACTTAATACAAGCCAATAAGCAGGTCATAAGCATAACCTTAAAAGGCTTCATCTAAGGTTTGATCTAGACCTCGGGATCCATTGAATATAAAACAATGTGGGGGTAAAGTCGGTATGGGGCTCAATAAAGACATTGTACCAACGAGGGGAGGGTAACACATGCGGGCACCAGCACGTTAAAATAAAAAAAATGCCGTCTAATAGTTCACCGCGTTGGCGAAAAAGCATAGACAAACTTTATTGGTTGGTATTAATGAAAGATTTCAAATATATCTTTATTTATTTATTTATTTTTGGGGCTTTTCTCTTTATCTTTTTGTAGTTAACAGCAAGGAGCTGAGAATATTATTCAAGTGCTTTTCTTGCTACTTAATACAAGCCAATAAATCCCATCGCAAAGATAGACGTTAAACAGCTTTGGCCTTTAATCACGGGGTTGCTCTGGTGGTTAATGGGAAGGTGGGAAGTTCGATTCCCCATCTTCTCGGGAGTTAGGGTGGGAACACGTGAATGATGGAGCAAGTTTTTAAATCCACGTACGACACATAGCACACAACGAGAGAGAGAGAGAGAGAGAGAGAGAGAGCTTTGGCTTTTTGGAGCGGGGAGCTAGAAAAAAGAAAAAAAGAAACTTAATTGAAATGCTTTTCGGACAAAACATTGAAATAGTGTGACCTAAATCTTTGTGTGGTCTGTATGATTGTGACACAGCCCAAGGACGAGCATGATTCAAGACCATCCAAATGATGGGGCCATGTCCATACAAGGGCCAACCCATGAGCGGCCCATGAACGATCCGTGAATGACCCTTGATCAATGCACGGCCAGCCCATGTGCAATGTAGACAAGCCCATGACCGCCCACCTACCCATGTCAAGCGGCCTTGCCATTTCTTTTGACACACGCCCTTTGGGCCTTCCCTAGGCCTAGGGCCATCAAGTAGCCTAAATGTACAGATTTGTAATTATGGTATAGATTCAAATATCACCATTGGATCAGAGAGTGGATGAACAATGAGATTAGACTCGTCCATGTATAAATAAGGGACCCTCCTCCTTCAATTGTACACACTAGTTCATGAGCAATACAATCGAGCTTCACTCCCTTACTTCGTTCTTACGAGCTAAGTACGTGTAAGGTTGACTTGGGATCGAAAATCCTAAAGCTGCACAAGTGTGTGATCATTCTAAATCAACTGACCCGTGACAAGTGGTATCAGAACGTTCGTTCCAAGCACAATGGCTGATCCTCGGTTCAATGTTATGATCATTCAAGGTGACGATCGCAAGGATCGTGGACGACTGGTCGAGAAAACCACCCGGTTGAAGAAAAATCATGCTTTCTCGAGCTCGAGGGATCCAAAAGGCGACCTGGAGAATCCGATGATGGTCCTAGAGGAGACCGTCATGTACGTCCATGCGATGGTGGACGACTTGAACTAGACCGTCAAAGGAGCGAAAGCCAGTAGGGAGGAGTTCTTGGTTAAAGTGCAAGAACTCAAGGTCGGCATGGGAGAGCTCCATGTCGAGGTGTTGGGGTCCCTTACACATGAGTTATAGTAGCGGGATGAGACTAGGGAGACCGCGATGGTGGCCATGCAGGCGGAGATTGCCGAGCTGAAGGGCAAGCTCGCCGAGGTTGAGGCTACACGTGTGAACGGGGGTGGTCACCGTGCATGCAAACCCACGTACCGAAGCACCCAAGCCAAGAGAGTTCAAGGGCGCAGGTAGCCAAGGACGTGGATAACTTCCTATGGTACATAGAATGATACTTCCAAGCCATGGGACTCCACGACGATGCATCTCAGATGAACACTGTATCAATGTATTTAGTCGATAATGCTTTGTTATGATGGCATTGTTGGTCGAATGATAGGTGTGGCGACCCTATCATGACATGGGCTCAGTTCGTTGAGGAATTTTGACGAAACTATTATCCCGCATACGTAGAGGAGGAAGCTCACAATGAACTCAAGCACCTAGAGCAAAAGGGCGGAGTCTGCGACTACGTGAAATGATTCTCAGAGCTGCTGCTCCAAATCCCATCCATGAGCAAGACGAAGGCGTACCATCAGTTCATAAGTGGACTCAAGCCATGGGTCAAGCAAGAGTTAAAGAGATGCCACGCGATAGATTTCATGACAGCAACATTTGTGACCAAGTTCCTTGTGGAATACAAGTCGTCATCCACGATGAAACCCGACTCTCGTCCGAAGGACAAGGTCGATGGTGGGGGAGAACGGGGAATATTTAATCGACCAAGTGGAGGCAAACCACCAATGGCTACCCCAAGGACCTAATTGAAATCAAGTGGATGGGGACAAAGAAAGGTATGCACGTACAAATGTTTCTTTTGTGGTGATCCTCATATGGCCTGTGATTGTCCCAAAAGGTGTAAAGTAGTAGCCCTATGTAAGGAGGATGAACCGCGAGAGGAGGTGCAGTTGGGTTTGCTACGCATTCTAGGCTCAATCAAAACCAAGAAGATAAAGGAACCCAAAGGAATGATATTCGTGGATGTGAAGATTGGAGGCACCATGATGGGTGCGCTCGTGAATACCAGGGCATCCGACCTCTTCATATCCCGAGAGGCCGCGAAGAAGCTGAATCTTTCGGTTGAGAAGGGGAGAGCTGGTTGGCTCAAAACAGTGAACTCTAAGAAAGTCCCGACTAATGGCGTGGCTAGAGACGTGGAGCTTCACCTTAGTCCATGGACCATCAAGGAAGACATCGAGATAATCTCTCTTGACGACTATGATTTCATACTAGGTCTTGGATTCCTTAATAGGATCAATGCGGGTGTCATGCCCTTCGCTGATCATATATGCCTCCTAGAAAAACGGTGTTAATGCATGGTGTCAATCTATCACAAGTCAAGATGCGATAAGAAGATGCTATCGGCCATGCAGCTCTCTAAGGGAGCCAAAAAGGGCGAGATGGCCTTCCTAGTGACCTTGAAAGTCGAGGAAACTCAAGGTGCAGGAAGCATCATCCCGAAGGAGGTAGACCAAGTCCTCGATATGTTCAAGGACATGATGCCTCCTGCAGTTGCCGAAAAAGCTACCGCCCCAAAGGGAGGTGGATTGTCGGATCGAGCTCATGCTAGATGCTTGACCACCCACCATGGCACCCTATCACATGGCGCCTCTCGAATTGGAGGAATTAAGGAAACAACTCAAGGAGTTGCTCGGTGCAGGCTACATTTAGCCATCCAAAACTCTGTTAGGTACCCCGGTCTTATTTCAAAAGAAGCACGATGGGTCCCTCTGAATGTGCATTGACTATCGGGCGTTAAACAAGCTCACAATCAAGAATAGGTACCCGATCCATCTCATTGCAGACTTGTTCAATCAGCTTGGAGACGCACGGTGGTTCACCAAGCTTGATCTTCGATCGACCTACTATCAAGTTCGGATTGTCAAAGGGGATAAGCCGAAGACCGCATGAGTGACACGCTATGGGTCGTACGAGTTCCTCATCATGCCTTTCGGCTTGACCAATGCACCGGCTACTTTCTATACTTTGATGAACAAGGTACTCCATCTATTCCTTGATCAGTTCATTGTAGTCTACCTTGATGATATTAGTGTGTATAGTCGGATGCTTGAGGAACACGTCGAACACTTGAGACAAGTTTGCCAGCTCCTGGGGAAAATGACTTGTACGTGAAGGATGAGAATTGCGCTTTGTGCAAAATGAAGTACCCTTATTTGGGCACATTGTCGGGGGTGGACAAGTGCAGATAGACGTGGCCAAGATCCATGCCATAGTTGAATGGGAACCACCAACCAAGATGACGGAGTTGAGATTGTTCCTTGGTTTCACGAACTACTATCGGCATTTCATCCGAGGATATTCGAACCTCACTGTGCCCTTTACGGACATGTTAAAGAAAGAAAAGTCGTGGGAGCCAATGGATCAGTGTCAAGAGGCGTTTAATCAATTGAGGAGGGCCATGATTGCGAAGCCTGTGCTTGTGTTGCCCGACCAGGCCAAGCTTTATGAAGTAGAAACCAATGTCTCTTATTTTGCTATTGGTGGTGTCTCCATGTAGGATGGGCACCCAGTTGCCTATGAATCTCAAAAGTTGAACAATGCCGAGCGACGATACATAGTCCAAGGGAAAGAAATGACCGTGGTGGTACATTGCCTTCGTACGTGCAGGCACTACCTCTTAGGATCCCGCTTCGTCGTGAGGACGGACAACGTGGTCACGAGCTACTTCCAAACCCAAAAGAAGCTCAGCCCGAAACAAGTTCGGTGGCAAGATTTCTTGGCCGAATTCCACTGTGTGCTGGGATATAAGCCCGGAAAGTCCAAATCCGTGGTTGATGCCTCAAGTCAAAAGCTGGAGCTGGCTAGCATGATGAGTCAACCAAATTGTCCATGGATTGATAGTATTAAGGAGGGACTCAAGCATGACCGAACAACCCAAGCTCTCCTTCGATACGCGTGAGAGGGCAAAACGAGACGATTCTGGTGTGAGGATGACCTCTTTTGTACCAAGGGACGACGACTTTATGTGCTACTCCATGAAAAACTAAGGAAGGTACTAACACGAGTGCCACAACTCTAAATGGGTGGGTCATCCGGGAATCCCCGCACCATGGCACTCGTGAATGATCAATATTATTGGCCACATATGCGGGATGACATTGAAGCCTACATGCGAACATGACTTGTGTGCCAACAAGATAAGATAGAGTAACGATCGCCGGTGGGGCTCCTTGAGCCGTTGTATATCCTGAAACATCCATGGGAGAGTGTCTCCATGGACTTTATTGTAAACCTATCGAAGTCCAAAGAATTTCGGACCCTCACGGTCATCGTGGATTGTTTCTCCAAGTACACGACGTTCGTGTCAGCCACCAAGGATTGTCCAGCTGAGGAAGCAGCCAAGTTATTCCTCAAATACGTCGTCAAGTACTAGGGCATACCAATGATCGTGAGTGATTGTGACCCTCAATTCACCGGTCGGTTTTGGACCGAGCTCTTCAAGTTGCTTGGGTCAAACTTCAACTTCTCCACAAGTCTACATCCCCAAACCGATGGACAAACGGAGAGGGTGAACGCGCTCATAGAAATATACCTCCAGCACTATATGAGCACCATGCAAGTAAACTGAGCATGGTTGATCAACTTGGCCCAATTCTCATATAACTTACAATGGAGTGAGTCCACAAACCAGAACCCGTTCGAGATCGTGACAGGGTAGCAATCGCTCACATCGAGCGCCCTTTGGGGCAAAAACCTCATATGATCGGGATGTCGAATGCATCATGGTGGACCGAGTCATATGGAAGAGGTATTGTGCACTAAAGAACGAATACCTTGTCTGATGGAAGGGCATTCCCGATAATGAAGCGAGTTAGGAACCGTTTGAGACTTTATGGCAATTCAAGAAACACATTGACACATTTCATGCTGCAGATGCGACGAGGGCATTGCTTGAATAGGTGGGGGAGATTGACAGGCCTAAGGACAAGCATGATCCTGGATCGTCCAAATGATGGGGCCGTGTCCATACAAGAGCCAGCCCATGAGCTACCCATGAACGATCCATGAATGACTCTTGATCAATGCATGGCCGGCCCATGCGCAATGCGGACAAGCCCATGACGGTCCACCTACCCATGTCGGGTGGCCCCATGTCAGGAGGCCTTGCCATTTCTTCTGACACATGTCCCTTGGGCCTTTTCCAAGTCTAAGGCCATCAAGTAACCTAAATATACATACTTGTAAAGATGGTATAGATTCAAATACCACCGTTGGATTGAAAAGGGGATCAATGGCTGAGATTAGACTCGTTTGTGTATAAATAAGGGATCCTCCTCCTTCAGTTGTACACACTAGTTCATGAGCAATACAACCGAGCTTCACTCCCCTTCTTCATTCTTGTGAGCTGAGTGCGTGTAAGATTGATTTGGGATCGTCAATCCTAAGGCCACACAGGTGTGTGATCATTCTAAATCAACTTACCCGTGACAATTGCATGAGACCCTTTTAAAAATAGAAAGGCACCCACCATTCTTGACTTGAGTGGCCCACGATTTTGGGTTTATTCATCGCCTTTTTGTTTGTTTATTATATATTTGACAATTGTAGTGGAAAATCTGTCAATTGTCGTGAAACAAAGATGTTCCTCCAGTCTCCCAGTAATTTAGTTTGGTTCTTGCTCAAATCAACTTTAAAGATTAAATTAAGGTGCTTTATGATAGATCCCCCGACCCCCCCCGATCTATTATTGCTTTTCTAGAACACATCATAAACTTCATGTGAAGTGGGTGTCTTCTTTAACCTTAATCCAAATCCTCTAGATTAGTTTAATGGGCAGGCAAATTCTAGGAAGTCTTCATCTTTGTGTATTGGACAAGTAGGAGAGACTTGTTATAAAGTGTGATTCTCATGTGATTTAACAGCTTACAACGACATTACTATTACTTATTCATTTACTAGATAAAAAGAAAGTTTTTGTATGATACGTTTATATATAGTGTAGAAATTTTTTTTTACAATGTGATTTATAGATCAAAAAGAAATGATTTTTAGGAGTCATTTATTAACGTGTTTGTAATGTTTACGTCTTTGTTTATGAAAAATTCACAAGCAACTTGGAGTGTCTAACGATAATTTGTTTTTTTGAACGGAATGTCTAGGTACTCTGGTCCAAATTTCGAGGCTTGACCGGGCTTTCCATCTAAAAATAATAATAATGAAAACAAATTAGCTGCTGCCAGTCAATCAGCAGTAGGTCGACCAATAATTTGAGACTATTATCTGCCGACTAGTACTCACACACACTCTCTCTCTCTCTCTCTCCTCTCTCTCATCTTTTAGATTCGACCTCCCCCTCGCAGAACAATTCGAGACTCTCGTCGACTGATTAGTCCTCACTTTCTTTGTTCTCATCCCTCTTCAAGGTTCTCACCCAGGCTTGTTTTGGGTCTCTTGATCTTGTGCCTCTCTTGGGCATCTCAACTAGCAGGAGGTAATCACCTTTTCATCTCTTATTAGCGTGTCGTTTCCATCAATTCGTCGCTTTGCTATTGAAATAATCGGCTGAACTGGTGTGTTCTGGGCTTGTGGGTGGCTGCTGAATAGCTGAGAAGGTTTTGCTTTTTTCTCTCGGCTCTCTTTGGAATCATTGTTACCTGTTAGCTTGGTAAGGAAACATTCCAGATTTGACTTTCGTAAAAAAGGAAAGCTTCTGTTTTCTGACTTTAGATGTGGCTAATCCTTTGGCCTCGCTGTCTGATTGTTGGTTGCATTGTGATTCAGTGTTGATCTTTTGTTAAACTAGAATGAGTTGGCCTGCAGGCGCCCGAGATTCTATTGCTCGGAAAATTGCCAATATTGGCCTGAATCCAGGGACCATCTTTTTATGCGATTGTGAGGTTTCCTTGTGTTTGAAGGTCCTAGATCAATTAAATAAAGAAAATGAAACAGAAAAAAAAAAAAAAAAAAAAAAAGTAGGCCCATTCCGGGGTCGTATAGTTCAGTTTTCGGTTTCTTTCAAAAATCGAAAACCCACTTTGATCTGACAAGATCAATTCCAGATTCTTGGTATGAAATCTGCCCGTCCTAACTGCTCACCCTAAGAATAAGTCTTCTCTTAATGAGATTTTATTTAACAATTTTACCTCCTTGTAGAACACTCCAAATGAGTAATATTCTCCTTTTTCTCGAATTATTGGACTAGGTAATCTTAAAAAGTAGATTCCCTTTCACCCCTAACTCGTTTTCTCCCTTCAAAGCTGTAAAAATTGATGGAGTCTTCACGTGAAAAAAGTTGTAAACGAGGAATCAAGAAGCACCGTGAATGTTTGAGCATTTTTAACTATATTGCTACTTTTTATATGATCTCAACTCGTGATAGTTTCGATCATCACAATTTAACCATATCAGAATCCATAGTATGATACTTCTTAGAATCTTTTACAGAATATCATGTAGTATGAAAAAATAAATTAGATCTTTTGACAAATGCACATGATAATGGTTAAAACAAATTGAACTATACGAGCATTAGGAGATTTACCTAACTTTAACATCACTCATATCTTGCACCTTTTTTGTTACAAACTATAAATTCATTGGGATTAATCGATTTAATCTGACTTATCACGAATTTAGCAAATAATCATATTTTACTTCCATTTATTGGAGAAAACAACTTTGGAATGATATTCTCAAGTGGGGACCCTCCAACAAAAAATGGGGACATGCACTCAAGGCCATTTTTTCAAACCTTGGTCCTCTGAATTTTCCTCAGCAGCCTCCCTTTTTTTCTTCCTTCTCTTCTTCTCCTTCTTCCATCGAAGTATTACCTACTTTCTAATCGTTCAGACTTCCATGAAGAAAGGGCAAAGTCTGAGCAAGGCAAACAAAGTAATGCACCATTTCCTTTGTCATCGTTCCTTTGTTGTGCTTGTTTTGCCGATTCTTCTCTCTATGCTTGCATTCTATCATCTCAAGAAGAAGAGAAAGAGTGCAGAAAAAGAGAGCACTGAGGGAGCATCCGCACTTCCTTTGGTGTCATCTAAAAATTATAGCTCTAGTCCACATACAAGATATCAATCAATTTTCTAAATTTGAAAATTTGAAGAGAATAACTCGGTGATGTCATATCAATTTATAATAGATTCATTTTGCTTGAAATTGTTAGCATGTGAGGTAGCGTGAAATAAATAAAAGAAATAACGACGACCATTTGTTTATCTCTACCTCACATTGCCAAACTTCATTTAGAATATGACAATTTTAAATAATATCGTAATATTAAATCACATCCGTAATCACTAGCTAGGTCCTTTCTTCGCGTCTTCCACACATTTCTAATCCCGTTTCACCTTAATTATTAACTTTCAAATTATCAAATTCTGAATTTCAATTACCAAATGAAAAACGAACCTATGTTTATTTTTAAATGAATGCCATATGCAGATATGCTTGAACACAGGTATTGGTTTTCCAAAGCCTGATTAAGAAATTGACATACGCGTTATTCGTTAGTGGACCAAACCAAAAAATTTGACTATTGTAGAGAGTCAGGTCCAAAAGAAGATAAGGCAAGGATTAAAAAAGCATCTGCAGTCAATCAATTTCTAATTGATTAAAGATTTCATTTTAATATATTTTAACCTCGTTAAAAGATTTCATATTCATACTTGTTCATTGAGACTATTTATCAATCCTTTTATGCAGCAGAAAAGCATCTTTCATTTCAAGTTTTCAACTTTCCCCCTTCAGATTGCCATGGACAAAGGGCAGAGTCAGAGAAAGAGAAAGAGTGCAGAAATAGAGAGCACTGAGGGAGAATTCGCTCCTTCGTTAATCTCTCCAATATCCACAGGAGAAGGCAGCGATCAATACGATATATTCTTGAGCTTTAGAGGCTCGGATACTCGCAAGGGATTCACCGATCACCTCTACCACAGACTGATCAACATAGGGACTGTACCGATTTACGTGTTTAGGGATGATAACAGCATCCCAATTGGCGAGGAATTTGGTTCACTACTTCTTGATGCAATCACAAGATCTAAGATTTTGATCCCCATCATCTCTGAAAATTTTGCTTCAAGCAAATGGTGCCTCCGCGAGCTCATTCATATCATGGATTGCAAGAAGAGCAAATCACATATAGTATTGCCCATCTTTTACAAAGTGAACCCATCGGATGTGCGGTATTTACGAGGAAATTTTGGGAAGGCTTTCGATTCACGTAAGGAGCGTTTTGATGAGGAGGACATCCAAGAAGGGCAACGAGCACTTAGCGAAGTGAGTTATTTAAATGGATGGGAATCTGAGAAATTTGCTAATGGGTACTTAACTTCAACCGTGAGCTTTTACTTTTTTTAATAAGTAGATTTTCTTATTCACACAAAACTGATGAAAATATGGATAAACTACTTCTACTACAAGTCACAAAACATCCCTAAGATGTTCCAATGAACAACCATAATGCCCAAAGACAACAAAGACTCATACTCCCCAAGAGCACACAACTAAAACCAACAGTATCCCATACTGCCCGAGAATTTTACAATTGTCTCCATTCCAAAGCCAAAATAATAATAATAATAATAATAATAATAATAAGTACATTAGAAGTCCTAAAACTTATCACGAAAATTTAATTAAGTCCTAAGACTTTCAAAAAGTGCAATTAAGTCCTAAAATTTGTCACAAAAGTGCAATCGAGTCCTAAAAGTTTGTTTAAAACTTGTAACGGAAGTGCAATCGAGTCCTAAAAATTTTAAAAAGTGCAATAAAGTTTTAAAATTTCTCAAAAAAGTGCAATCGAGTCCTAAAGTTTTCAAAAAGTGTTATAAAATGAATGACTTTATTTTACCAATTTGACAATTTTTAGGACTTAATTGTATTATTGAAAGTTTTAGAACTTGATTGCACTTTTATGACAAATTTTAGAACTTGATTGCACTGTTTGAAAGTTTTAGGACTAAAGTGTATTTTATTGACAAATTTTAGGACTTTTAATACACTTATTAAAAAATAATAATAAAAAAAAAACGAGAATCCCTTTAGGTTAATAGTATCAACCCTTAAACAATATGCCTTCAAAGGACTCCAGTGCTTCGTCTTCCGAAGCTTGTTCACCCCCAGGCTAATGGGGGTTGGCTCAGTTGATAAGGTTAAGAATCGGATACGTTGCATTAATCATGTCTAGGTTCGATTCTTGTTGCTAATAAACTCCCATTGCTACGCAATTTGTAAGTCAACTATAAGTCCTCGATGTAGGCGTGTGATATATCCTTAACTTCGCGCAACCTTAAGCCTTATGACTAAGAATATGCTTCTAAAGACTCTTAACGAGCAGTGAACCACCTTAGTTTATTTCAATAAGATCTATCTATTGGCATAAAAGGAAGGGGAAAAAATTGAACCTCCATTGTTATGTGTAATACCAAAACATCTTGTATGTTAATTCGCAAATTCCATCCTTCACATTTATGTAGGTGTCTTTATACTAGATTAAGTATAACCACAAAGTTATCATGAGCTTTGTTGTTCGACAGGCATGAAGGAGCATTAGTGGAAAAAGTTATCGAAACTATTCTGGGCAAATTGCGACATGATTTTCAGCTTGACGTTACTAAGCACTTAGTTGGAATTGTTGATCATGTGACCAAAATTAGGAATTGGGTAGACGCTTCTACTAGTCATGCTCGAATGATTGGAATCTATGGCATGGGTGGGATTGGTAAAACGACTCTTGCCAAGGTCATCTACAATGAGTTGTCTAATGACTTTAAGTATTGTAGCTTCCTTTCAGATATTCGAGAAACGGCTCATCGTAATGGTATTCCTCATCTCCAAAATCAACTAATTAAGGAAATAGAGCCAATTGAACGTCAAGTTTGGAACATTGATGATGGGATTAGTGTGATCAAATCTAGATTGAAAGGCAAAAAGGTTCTCATTCTTTTGGATGATATAGATAACCTAAACCAACTAAATACTTTGGCTAGAGAGCGTAGGTGGTTTATGACTGGAAGTATGGTCATTGTTACAACTAGATATAAAGCTATTCTAGATCAATCTGAATTCAAGGTAGACTACAAGTATGAATTGAACGGATTGGATGAGGAGCATTCCTTACTTTTATTCAATAGACATGCATTTCGTATGGACCGTCCTTTGAGGGGCTACGAAGATATCTCTCGTGCTATCACACACGTCTTGGGTGGGCTTCCCTTGTCTCTTGAAGTTGTAGGTTCATCTTTGTATGGAGAAATGGATCGAGAAGTATGGCAAGAAGTGCTAGAGAAATCACAAAAAGAACCACCTAGAGAAGTCCAAAGCAAATTGAAGATAAGTTATGATGCATTAGAAGATGAACATAAGGAAATTTTTCTTGATATCGCTTGTTTCTTCATTGGCAAAGAGAGTAGATTCACTATCTACATGTGGAAGGATTGTGGGTTTTATCCAAATCTAAGAATTAAAGAGTTGAAGCTGAGGTGCTTAATAAAAGTTGGAGATGATGGTAAGTTAATGATGCATGATCAATTGAGAGATCTTGGAAGGAGCATTGTTCAACAAGAAGGACCGCCTGAGAGACGTAGTAGATTATGGGTCTACGAGGAAGCCTTCAGAGTAATAATGGGAAAGGAGGTAACATGGCATTCTTTTCTTTGCCTCTCCCTTGTATTTTCATATATTTAATTAGATCTATTATAATCTTTTATCTAGTATGAACAAATGCCCTACATTTTAGGAAAAGATTCATTCATGATTCATGTCCATAATAGAGTACTTGTGACAGCTAATTGTATTATAATTAGTCTAAGGATTAAAAAGTTATATTATCTCGTGATGGTTACCACACAAAGTATCTCCAAATATTCGAATTTGTTGATGTAAATTACATATGTCAAAAAATATGAAATTTAAAATCACTTAACTATGGTTCTACAGTCAAAAAGTTCGTTTACCTAAATTATGTAATTTTCATATTTAGTTGAAAATATCAACAATATGAAATATTAGAATAATAAATAGAGACAAAATATTAACATCGTAGATCAAATAAATGAAAATTGATTGGTCCGTAAAAATAGTAGACCATAGCTGACGTTTGTAATAACTAATAACCAGAAAAGAAAAAGAAAAATTAACACTGAAAAAATGGTGTCAAATTCATACTTACCATGTGCGCGCGCTTTCTAGTACGGCCGAATATATTGCGCTGATATTTATTCCTTCAATTCAAATTTTGAAGATACCGGTCCCATCCTCTACTAATTATATCTATCTCTTTTCAATTCTTCTTCCCTCTTAATAGATATGATAGCAAAATGCCCTTTAGAAATAAATCAAGAAAATTTTATTATTATTTTCAAGGTTGTATCGGGTTGACCTTGTTCATCTCATGGATTAGGTTTAGGTGTATAATAAAGAGTCAATTTTCCTATTTCTCTTTCTTTGTTTCATTCATTGCCACTGCCTTTTCCTTTTCACATTTCTTAATAAACATTTCTTTCCTCTCACATTCTACACGGCCACCCTCGCTAAAACCCTTCTATACTAATGACTCTTTCGAGCACCCTGGACAAGGGTAGCTCCACTTTCTGGAAACTCCTATATCGTTGGCGATAAGGTCCGCTTTGTCACGTTTCTAGACCATCTGCGTGTAACTTCCTCATGCATCATTATTTGTCTCGTATCAAGTGCTACGTGCATCAGTTGTCTCTTGCATTACTTGCTACATAAATTTTGACGCTTGTCCATTCTATTCTTCTTCCGCTTGTGATTTCTCCTCTTTAAATTACTTCAAAATAAGAAATAATGATAACTTAACCGCCGCTACGCACTGACTAAATGTAGTTAGCCAATTGCGAAACAAAACATAACAATGGGCTTTGCTTCTATCCTGCGTAAATGACACTTAGGGCACATTGGGTCTAATCTATATCTAATCTAATATTATAACTAAAAAGGTGAAATTAGTCTCACTTAGGTCCTTTCCAATTTTACCCTAATATAAAGATTCTCCTACTTGTAACAAATGACAAGAGTAGAGTCTCACTTTTGTAGAGCACTTTCTCTCTAACCAACCCATTCCACGCTGTGGCGGTTATATAGCATCCTCTTCATGAAAACCTCGTATCATCCTCGATAAGGATAAGCATAATATTAGCAGAGCACACAATTAGCTTGTGTATGGAGTCTTGTATACATTAAGCAAATTCCATCTAAAAAACAACACCATTTCTAGGCCATTTTTTCTTAATATCTCATACATGCATTTTTTCTTGAATAGGTCGAATGAGGGGCACTACTGGGTTGAAATTACTTGGTTCTAGAAGCTCATGTTATCAAATGAGTCCTCATATTCATTTTCTTATTCACCTCTTAGGAAAGCATGCACATGCTAAAAACGAACCACATCTAGAAGATATATTTGACAAAAGTGGGGACTAATAGCTATATAAATTCTGTAACGGTGAAATACTCCATAAACTCTTATTGTCAGGTGAGACACAGGCTTAATTAAGTCCAACTGGATAGTTCAAATCGGGAATTGTTTGTAATTAATAGTGCAAGGAATCAAGCGCGTTTTATGCGCTTGATCTACAAACACAAGCATGTTCCTTAACCACAAAACTAGTCGCGTATGGTTGTCTCTCAGATATTTCAGCCAAATCTTTCAGAAAACTGTCGAACACACCTTATAATGCATCTGGTAACTTCTAATTTTGGAAAAAGAACTTGACCATCTAATAAATTGCAAAGAGAAAAAACAACGCGCTAGACATGGTCTCTTTGGCGCCCATCAAAGCTTGGCTGGGTGCCTACTTGGATCCAGAGCCGCACTGCTATGCCGTTCAGCGACTGGCTGAGTCTCCCTGGAGGCTCGCCCACTGACCAATAGCTTTGGCTATTTGTGACCTTTATCTTGGACATGTCAATCTGTTCCTCTAAACTTCAACTCCATGCCAAAATTCCAAAATCCTTAGCTCACGGATTGGTATATCCACATCGACTCAAGGGTTGATTTATCTGTGGTCACACTCGAGACACTCATACAATAAAAAGTTTAAATGGAGTTTTGTTTGTCTGGAATTAATGCTCTAGCTTTCAAAATTTTGATACTTCAACTTTATTGAACACCGTCACTGATCGACTGAACTTTTGGGGGAAAAATATAAGTATTCCCATTAGAGCCAATCAAAGCCATATGGGATTTTTAACCATCTGCTACTAATTAAATGATCTTTTATAGCAGGAAAGTTAAACAGTATTTTTTACTAGTGAGATGTAAAAAGAAAAATCTTGTGCAGACGGGCATACATATTTTCACTTATTTTTTTTTATATATACAAATGTATATTTCTCCAGAAACTTTCATATGACAGAGTTTGCTAAAAGATATTGCCCAGCATCAGCAACCTATTGCTCTACATCTTAGAAACCTTAGTCAAACCATAATAGCATGAAAGGAAGTCTATTAGTTCATTTTTGGTTGGTCCGAAATCAACTTTCTTTCAATACCCGGCAACATCTAAAACACTATTTTTTCTAGAAAGTGTATTGCTAAGGAATGTCACCGCGCAAGTTTTTTAACATACTTTACAAGAAAAGTTTCAATTTTCACGGCAGTGACTACACATGTCACGAGAAAAGTTAATGAATTGAAAATTGAGTGCTTCATTACCTACTTAACAAGTTACCCATGGGTACTCTTCAACAAATTCTTTCAACAAATTCTGAAAAATTTATATGAGTATGTACAAGCTAACATTTGCACGCTAGCAAAAATTATTTTTCTTTTTACTTTTATGTAAAAATTTAAACTAAATTCAATAGATTTAAAAAAAAATTAGTTTATTTGTCTATATTTATATATGGCTACGACCGAAAGATGAGAAATGTGAATCCAGATTTTAAAAGAAAAAAAAATTAAAAATTAGAAGCAAATCTCACACTTTGATTGGTTTGAAATACAGGGGACAGAAAAGATCCAGGGAGTTTCTCTCGATGAACACGATGACCACCTATTCTGGTATCTTAGGCAACTCCATACATACACAAATGAACAGTTTAAAAACTTACAGAGCTTAAGGATCCTAAAATTAGGGCGGGCGGCTCTAAGTGGACACTTTAACGAAATATTTTCTAGATTAAGATGGCTTGAGTGGTTTGGCATTGATCACGATATGTCTTTTTCGGCAATCAATTTGCATCTACCAAACTTAGTGGTGCTACAGATGTCATACAACATGATGACAGAGGATTGGCAAGGATGGAGTTCAATCATGGTAAGATGGAAAATGGACATCCTCTTTGGTTATTTGTTTGTTTTGTTTTGCGATCCACTCATTGTTTGACAGCTTATTCTCCTTTATATAGGCAGCAAAGCGGCTGAAAATTCTTGACCTTACATCTTGCTATGGTTTAAGATGTACTCTCGATCTCTCAGCTTTCACAGAGTTGGAGATTCTCACCTTGAGAGGCTGTTCCGAATTGAAGCAAGTCCACCCTTCTATTGGCAAAGTCAAGAGCCTCATTTCCTTAGACTTGAGTTACTGTAAAAGTCTCAAGGAGCTACCAGAGGAAGTGGGAGAATTGGAAAAACTGAAAGATCTTATTTTAGATCATGCTGATATTGTGAAGATTCCTATGTCAATCGGTTCTTTAAGGGAGTTGGAGAAATTGAGTGCCTCGAGTTGTCGGTCATTGAGAGAAATCCCTAGCTCTATTGGGAATCTTTCTTCTCTCCAACACCTTAACTTAAAGTTTTGTGGGTCATTGAGAGAAATCCCAAGCTCAATTGGGGGTTTGCAGTATTTACAAGATTTGGAGTTTAGTCATTCCGAGATAGAAAAGCTTCCCAATACTATTGGAAGGTTGAAAAAACTGCGGAGGTTAAGTCTCCTTTTATGCCATAGTCTTAAAAGTACAATTCCAAGTGAAATCGGTGACTTGTCTTCACTCGAGAAACTCGAAATCTCTAACGCACCAATATTGGACCTGCCAGAAAGCGTCCGAAATCTTTCTTCTCTCCAATACCTTAAATTCTGGGATTGCAAGATATCATCGCTGCCGGAGCTTCCTTCCAGCTTAAAATGTCTGATTTTCTCTTGTGGGACTCCCCGTTTGCCACAGCTGTCTTACCTAATGCATCTAGAAGAACTTGTTTTTGGTGGAGATGGTCTACTTGAATACATCCCGGAGCTTCCCTCAAGTCTCTTAAAACTTCGTGTCATCCTTTGTAAGCTGACATTGCTTAATATTAGCGGATTAAAACACTTGGAAGAGTTGTCAATGGAGTACTGCAACTCCATTGAAAGATTGGACATTGCACAATTAAATCGCCTGAAACTATTACACATTAGAGGTTGCGGTAATCTAGTTGAAATTCAGGTCCATGATGATTTGAAGTCCTTGGAGAAGATAGCTATAAGAGAGTGTAAGGCCATTCAAAGGCTGCTCCTTCCAGAATTACAGAGTTTGAAGAAAGTGGGGGCTAAATGTTGTGACAATCTAGTTGAAATTCGGGGTCTTGATAGGGCGCAGATCTTAGAGGCATTGCACATCTTTCAGTGTGGGTCCATTGAAAGACTACTGGATTTTTCAGAATGTAAGAAGTTACAGACTCTAGTAGTACAAGACTGCAACAAACTTACGCAGCTACGGGGACTTGAAATGTTGGATTTAACTTATTTGGATATATCTTTATGCGACTCATTGGAAACAATACCCGAATTACCTAGAACACAAGTATTTAGAAATTATGAGATGGCGTGATATGAATATTGCCATGAAAATATTATATTACTGCAGTGATAATGATGTGGTAAATTTTATAAGCATATTACAAGAGGGAGACGAGTTACGTTTCCTTAACAGAGGAAAATGAGAAGTAAACTATCATCGTTCTTCTGAGGTTCATTGCCTACTTTTCATCACTATCTCCTTTTGACAAGAAGATTTTTCTCGACCGATTTCTGCACTTTCCTAAATTCCTAGTTTCACATACTTGATGGAGTGGGACGTTGGTCATAGAAGCTGATTTGATGCATCAGCCAATATTAAAATGTAGACCCATATGTTGGTCTACATATGGGTCTTGAACCCTCCAAGAACAGCATGAACTGTCGATAAGTATGAGAAACGGAGCTGAAATAATATCACGGTTCAAGTGTTTCTGGTTCCCGATAAAGAAGATGGAAAGTAGTTTTGGCTAATCTGTGATATCCGATTGTAGACGAGCTTTTTATAACCAATAGTCAAACTGTTGTTTTGAAGGATTATCAAGCCAGATATACTGGTGGCGCTTTTGTGACAGGTCTGGTTGGTCAATGCAATGATCGAGGCTAACCTTTGGGCTTCGATTCAAAGCTGTATTGATGAACTTTTGCATAATTGGGACAATATTACGCCCATTCCATTCTGTGAAACAAGCTGGGATTGAGAGCTTGAGAATTTGCTAATTAGTTGCATCCCATTTTATCCTATTATTCTCATGGAATCGTTTTATCACATGATTGATCCGGGTCTGGCTAACGTGGCTGAGGAACTTCCAATTCCATACCAGAGACTGATCAAATTGAAGAAGAGGGATTTTGCAAAGGATCAGCAACAGCTGAGGGTCATCTCGGTTGAAACCTTGAAGAGGCTTGTGGGCCAATTGGAGTGTCCTGAGGAAGTTTTGATGCTTGTGAAGATCCAAACACTTGATCTGGTCTTAACTGTACATACCTGAATGATTGTGAATGTACCCTTTTCAATTGAATCTGACTTTCTGTTTTCTTATTAGGTTCTACCTCTCTGTTGCTCAAGTACGTGCCTAATGATTTTTCTGAATGGTGCCCGTATGCAGAGCTACGTGGTGCAGTTGCATTCTAATCATATCACTCCCAAACTCGATGAGGTTCTGTAGAGGGAGGTATGCACCGTCAGTCATAGCATGACTATTAAAAATAACTTGTGTGCTTATACTATATGAGCTGTGGAATTTCAGCTGAAAATTATTATACAAGGATGCATGATGACAATCTCTTCCATTTTCTATCAGTTTATTAGTGTGATGATATCCTCTAAATTTTTCTCGTATAGGTTTCTGATTTGATAAGCTCACTTCTCAGGTAGGTGGCACTGAATTGGTAAAGTTGAAATTCGCCTCCTAGCAAACTATCCACTGTTGCTGATTTTGCTAATTGGATATTGTGAAATAACCAAGTAACAAGTGCATCTTTTGGTTCTGTGGTTTAGCCTCTTGACCTTTTCAGCAAATCTTATTAACGTTCTGTCCCTAAAGACAAAAAGGAAAATGTTGCCAATTGCTTACTTCTCCCTAGTCTGTTGTTTTCTTTTTCATCAGCCAACTAATGAAGTCTCTGTTGATTGCAGTCCAACTATGAACTAATCAGAGACACCTGGAAAGTGTGTGAAAACACGTCCCCAGATGTTGGTGTTGGTGTAAATAATGTTAATGCATTTGTACCTTATCTTTTATGGAGTGCATCGTGATGCTACGATCTCAAATATCTTCATTTATTGATAATAGTCAATCCTATCCTTCTTGTATAGATTAAAGCTGCCTTTCATGAAATCCGGAGAAAGTCCCCAAACACCACAGGGTGGAGATGCAGGCAGGAATGAGCTATGTCATGAGACATTATGGAAAGGCGCTCCAAAGTTCTTCATTGTTGGCATTTATCACGTGCTCTGTGTTGTTATACTCTTCACGGGATTCTTTATATGAAGTGACCTCTTCTCCTGTGGTGTAGTCCTTTGCAAGCTTTGACATTGTGCTATTCTTTAGCAAAGGCCGATTCTCAAAATGCTTGCAGGAAGACTGCATGGGCAAGTGGTTCTATATGTGATGTTAAGCACAAAATCAAATTTGTTAACAAGATTACCGCCTAGATGTCCACTTCAAGCTACAATTTTGTGACTGCAAGAGAAACTTTTTTTCATGGAAAAGGTGAATGTCACGGAATCAGCAAAATATCTGTCAAATGCAGCAAACAGTTTGATTGTCGTTAATACTTGGACTCTACTACGCCAAAATTGTGGTTACCGTCATGCATTCATCATTCAATCGAAAGCAATTTCTTTGGGGCCACTCTCCTCAGGTAAAACCCGAGTCAGCTTCAATTTCTTTGGAGTCTTCCTTTGAAAGCTTAGCGACTTTGCGTGACTACAACTATAGGTCCTCCATTTCTCTGCCGTGACCTACTTCCTCTTGCTCACGATTGACTGCTGTGAATTCTCAGTCTCTAACTGCGATTTTCTGTGCTTCAACTTAATTTGCTGGTT
Organism: Eucalyptus tenuipes; assembly: GCA_014182365.1. Lineage (NCBI taxonomy): Eukaryota > Viridiplantae > Streptophyta > Magnoliopsida > Myrtales > Myrtaceae > Eucalyptus > Eucalyptus tenuipes. Next base: position 18,728,526 of record CM024538.1, on the reverse strand, counting down.
GTTCACCCTTCATGTTTCGTTAGCTCATTTTTCTCGAAATTGCAATTTCCTCCATTTCTAGAATTTGTAAGTCCAGTACATACTTTTTATTTGCTTCTCGTGTATTGTATGGCCTATGTGAAGCCGAATTTTGCAACTGAAATTGTCTTCCTTGCATATTGTGTGAGTCTGCGACTCACAGTTTGCTCATAGACTTCCATAAGTTGAACCCTGAATCTTCCGTTTGGGTTACTCGTCTGTGGAGTTTCTTTGTTTATATTACGAAACCTGTCTTCTGTTTCTCTGGAATTAGCACAAGTTTGGAATAACTGTTCATCCTCTAACATTTTCAGTAGCAAATTTTATTGTGCTAATTTAGAAGAGCTATGATGTTCTTTTCCTTTCGTGCTTGTCCTTAACATAATGACATGCTTCATTTTGTCTGTTTTGCGTAGTCAGTCGAAATTGTTGTTAAGGCCCAATGGAGCTTATGTAGGTTAGTTCTTGCATTTTGCAAATCAAGTCATGTACATAGAGACTTCTTTAAGTCTTTGTTAGAGGGTAATAGGTGCTCTACTTGTACAATGGCTCCCTCTGTAATTATTTGTGTAAAACACGATATAATGAATAGAAAGAGGGAAAAAGATCCATAGCTTTTCTCCTTGTGAATAGAGTTTGGAGCACGTTGCTCTCTGATCAATCCTCCAATGATAGGTTTATAGTCATGGCCAAGAAAAGATGACAGGTTTGTAGTGACCATTCTGCCGATCACTTCAAGATGTTTCCATCTAATGTCAGGCACCTGCGGTTGCACTCAGACTGGCAGTAGCATGCTTTTCACCAACATTTATATCTAAGCTGAAGAGCCTTTCTTCTATCACCATATCGTTGAGCACATTTTTCTCCTGACTTTTTATTTGTGATATCTTTTTAAGGTTCCTTCTTAATGATCTATCTGGATCTAGATAAGGTATCCGTTGGTAGTAAACATGAATTCTTTTACTTGTAGATAAGGTATCTTCTTGACTGATTGAAACAGATACACATTGTTCCAGTTTGTTAATCAATCCTTCGGATCTTACCTCTACTCATTCTGTATTGAATATGCAGGACCACTGGACTCTCTTTGCAGGGCCAGTTTTCTTTCTTAGTCATTGTTGTGGCAACGACAATCAAATCTCATAAGTAGATGAAGTTATGCTTTGCATCGCTTTAAATCTATATTTTGGAACATGTTCTCTATTTGACCACATAGCATTTGTCTCCAACGTTCCGTGAAATTTTTGCCATGAATCTGTGATGATACAGTAGTCTTAATGTTTGTGAGGCAATGGACGTAGAAGCAGAATTTGCCATTGTTCAGTAGTCTTAATGTTTGTGAGGGACTTCAGATATATGTTTCTTTAAGCTCAAAAATTGGAAAACTGCAGATGAAGCTCAGCTGGGGATCAATCTTGCTAGCATCATAATGTCTAGTGGTGGTTCGACTGTCAACCTTAAAATGCTCGAAGTCAGAAGAGTTCTCTCAACTGCACCTTCTTTGCTATTGGCAACATGACTAGTTATTTCTTAAGGACCTGCTGTAGCAGTGAATGACACATTTATAACATCTCCGGAGGTAAAACATCTACGACAAGGAGTCGCAACTCATGTCTGTTCCTTGACTCTTTTCTCTCATACTTCATTAGCCGAGATGCTTTTGGCTTTTGGCTTTTGGCTTTTGGCTTTTGGCTTTCTCATATAATAGTTGGCATTCTCCTCTGATTGCTGCGGCAATTATTTCTACTTCCAAAGATTAATGGAGGACGATGCAAGTTCTGATTTTTGATGTGATTGGTATAGCATGTTCATCATAGAGGAATGTAAATTAATGATAACACTGGATGAAGGTCCAGAATGTGTAGTTAAATAGATATCTCACGGCTATCGCAAAGGTGATAATGTCTATAGATTTCTCATGGAATGCATGTGCTAATGTCTATAACGTGTTATGCTTCTTAATTTGGTGTAAGGTCTACCACCTTTTGTTCTATTAAAAATAAGAAGCAAGCAATAGGAACTCAAAAATCACAAATGTATTAAAGACAACTTTGTCTCTCAATAGCTTGCCATGCTAATTAACTTATTTGTTGCTTCTGTGATTACTCCTTTAAAACCAACATGCGGTTATCGATTACATACATTAAAGTCTAATCTAAATCATGCTTCTGTAGGTGGGTAGACTTACTGCATTAAATTCGTTTTTCAGGAGTGCTGCGGACTGATATTCTTCCTCTCCCTTGCCATGCCTCGAGCCCGCGACCTTGAGATTAGATTCTCTTTCAAGACAAACCACAAGGCCGATAACAAGGCTGGTGCTGCAGACAGAAATCACTCGTAAAGGTGCAGATCATCATTGCAGTTCTTTGATATAAGAGTTTAATTCATCCTCGACAAGCATTGATGAGATTTGTTCGAGCTGCAAACAAGTCTAGCAATCTAGGCTTTCCTGTACTCTTTTAAGATCTAAATTCGCTTTCTGTTGTTTTTAGCAGGGAAAATCCACTAGATATTTATTTGGTGTGACATCCTTGGATTTACTAACTCGAGGTATTGAAAGCCGCTTTGACCCATCCCGTACCGGGCTTCATTGTTTTGTCTTTTGGCATACAGGCAGTTACTTTTCCTCCAAATAGTGCTCTAGCCTGGGCTCGCTTAACTTTGGAATTCCAAAGTAAAGCTTGTCGTTACGTTAAAAAGGCGTGGGACTCAAGAAAATTTAGACTTTTGGGGACCGCTCCATGGTTTCCAAAGAACGGTTGAGGGATCGCTGTAGATATAGTGAGATAACGACTGCAATAGCTGTCTGCGATTCTTTCCACAGCCGCCTTAGTGGTGCATCCATATGTCAACAAAGGAAGCAAATTATGAAGGATCTCGGAGGACGGCCAGCCGTCGCCAGCGGTGGTCTTTAGGGACGGGTACCAAAGCCATTTTCTGTGACTCGGGGGACGGGCTCAGCAAAACTCTCCCTACTTCTCCTTAACGGCAGGCATATAGGCGACGGCGGGCGGCTCATTAGGGATGGATTTTCAAAGCTTTTAGGGATGATTTTGCCCTTTGCCTGTTCCCTTTTCTCTGGTAGTGTAGGGTTAACTCGAAAAATAGACAAAAACGATTGGAAATGTAATCATGATGTAGTTAGCGGGCATCGAGTATAATCTTGAGTCAAATAAAAAGAAAATTCAATGTGTAAAGTTGTGTTTTAGAAAATAGAGCATCCAAAATGATTGACGGTCTTGCGAATTTCACTTCTGTAAATTTTATGAGAAGAAAAAAACATATATCTAACTCAATTCGAATATCTTTTCTTTTTTTGGTTGAACAGTCATGTGGAGTTCGAATAGACTTTGTATACAGTATAATATATGTCCTTTATTTTGCTCTTGGAACGTCTACTTAATAAATATGGCTATTTTGCACACATTTGTTTATGGTATATTTCGTAATGGAGTTTTAAATAAGGCCCAACGAAATTTCTAGCTCAGTTTTCTTTCATTTCGCATCCATTGTTTGCATACTAGGCTATATAGGATTTTAAAGATATAATTGCTACACGTAAGGGGAAAAGAAGAAGAAAAAACCTATCAGACATTTTAATTTTCATTCTTAAGCATGAGAATGCTATGGTCAATAGTTTTTAATTAAGTAAGTAGATTTTTTCTTTTCGAGGTAAGCAAGTATGTTTACCAACAGCAACTCAAAGCAGGGGGTTAATCCTGCTCAAATCCAGATTACTTCCAAATCACCTATCAAGTTTAAGCTTCTAAAAGACACTTGTAAGGCTTGCGCTTTCGGTATCAACACTGTTTCAGATTAACGCCTCTAAATAGATAACAATTAACTTGGCAGTTGGCCATATATACCACTGACGGCCACCACGAAATGAACATGAAAAAGGAATATAAAATAGATAAAAAAGAGAAAACGAAAATAAATAAATTTTAAAAAAAAAACCAAAGAATCGGTATTTTACAAATTGACAAAGCCATCAATGTTGCAACTACGTTATAAGGGAAAAAGAATGGAGCTTAGGTTCCGTTTATTTCGCGAAAAATGGGCTATTTCCGAAAATATTTTCCCAAAAGTCATTTTTCAGGAAAATGACAATATTTTTTAGTGTTCGGCTAAAATCTAAAAAAGTTTCGAAAAATATTTTTCGGTGTTCGGTAAGAAAAATATATTCTAAAACTTCATCACTTAAGCATGCATCACTTACCGACCTATAAATCAATCAAATATGAACTTGCCTTTAAATCCGGGCAAATTTGCCTAATATCTTTGTTTCCTCATTGTTGTCAAACGCTCATCTACTCTAAAAAAATGTTCGTATGGATTTTAAAAATAAGCAAAAGAGAAAAGAAGCAAAGCATGTACAGCCCTAATGAGAATCTTCCAATTGAGTGGCATGTTCTCTCCCTGCGTCTTTTGTGTTCTAATAAACAAAAGAAAAAATAAGCAAAGCATGTAGAGCCATTTGCTTGAGCAATGTATAATTGCATGGTAGAGTAAATAAAGAAAATGATAAGCAAAAGTGCAGAGTGCAAGCTTGAGATGACGAGCTCGAGGTTTGCCTAGCAACGGCCAATGACTAGCTAAGAAAGAAGAAGATAGGAAACAAAGAAAAGAAAAAAAAAAAAAAAGAGAAAAAAAGAAGAGAAAAAGGAAATTAAAAATAATTTGAATTAAAAAAGAAAAGAAGAAGAAGAAATGGGAGGAGGAAGTGAGGATTTGTAGATGCGTGAGATAAGAGAGATCAAGTGAGGAAAATGTTTTCCAGTTTTCAAAAGTGAAAAACATTTTCCCCTGATTTAGAAGACTTTTTTCTTTTCATGAAAAATATTTTCCCCAAAAAATTCATTTTCTGTGAAACGAACGCCAGAAAATCCGGAAAACATTTTCCCGGAAATTATTTCCCGTGAAATGAACGGAGCCTTAGTGGCAATTAAAAAGGCGTGCGAGGCGGGCCAGCGTTCAGTATAGCCGCCTCCATCCTGCCCAGTGGAGAACTTGAGCTTCCTCCATTGTCATGGGCTGCCGCCACCCTCGGCGACCTCAACGTTGATGCTGCTAACAACAGCTGTGGGACTCTGTTGACGGACCACCTATCTGATTTAGCTACATGCTCGGACTGGTCAGACGTACCTGTTGAATCTAGTGCTCCCTTCTGAAGAACTGGCCCAATAGCCTCTCCTTGAGCTGCCTTTCCTGGGCAACACCACCATGCTCATCGCCTTGTTTAGCTGTCGGTTGACAATCGGCGTTTTATCACTCAATGAATCCCTTGAGATTTATGAAATTCTATCTCGCAATATCCATACCCGGCCCCAATGCTGTCAATAATTATTCTACTCATCTGTGTTGTATCAATCTTCTGCGACACGGGATTCTCATGATTTACTTCCAAGTACATATATACAAAATAAATTCATTCACTGATTTAGTCTCTCTCTTTTTTCACACGCATTGTACGTGCATCCACACCAAATGTTCACAAAGTTGTTTCTTCCTCTCTAGTTGAAATGCGACCTAATCATTGATGGAGTGAGCTACAAGGTCTATTTTTATTCTTATCAATATAAAGTCGAAGTTTCAACTAGTTCTTGTAGGAACTCATTTTGTATCATTCAGCAAACCTCTAAAAATAGCGTACTTGATATAATGTTCGTTGCTATAGATCGTCCTTTAATTTTTACCAACGCTGAAGAAAATCTTGATTTCTGTGGAGGACACCAAATAAAGAAGCTTCATAGTGTCAATTTTCCTTAAATGGAAATAACTTTCATTGCACCCGTGGTATTAAATTTTATTTGGTAGTCATATTGAATATCCTTAAAATTCTGGAAATTAAATGATTTTTTAGGGGCTATTAAGTACACATTGATTTGTCAAATGGAGTGTAATTTCAAAACCGGGCTAAGCTCAATCAAGCTCGATCCAAACATCGGTTCTGTCTGGCCAGTGACCCTTGAATCGGGCCGGGTCAGCTTATCAGACTTTTAATCTTAAAGCCGGAGTCGGTGGAGGTCAGGCGGAGTGCAGAAACTGATGCGGTGAGCTCCTAAATGCCACACACGGATTGCCACGAGCAAGAGCATACGTGAAGCGTTGAAGCTTAACCCGATTATTAAGACTTGATTTTGACTTTTATTTAAAAATACTTCGGCCTTTTTTTTTTTTTTTCAAAATTTGAAATTCTTGAAACGTTTAGACGTTTAAATGTTAATAATTTTCTGAAATTAAATGTGAAAACAGGCCTATAAATTTCTTATGACACCGAATTCGAGCTCGCACATATGATCGTCTCTGCCACCAGCCAAAGAGCTGCAAAAGGGTGGAGATGGAAGAGAAAAAATCGATAGAAGAAGGGGAGGACCATTCTACAATATCCAATTTCTTGGCCCTTCATTTATTAAGTTTTTTGTGTCTCTTTTTCAATTATTGTCTCTCAATTAAGGCAGATCAATCTAAAAACAGTTTATAAAACTAATCAAAATCCACACCCGTAAATTGGGAAATCTCTCGTTCTGTGACCTCTTTCTTGTTACGATAGTGATACTCGCATAATAATTGGAGGCAGGAGCTTCCGGGGACGTAGAGCCTGTATCGAACGACCTCGATCTTCTTCTCCTTCTTATTCACCAACGTTTGAGGTGTTTGGCGGGCAAGTTCTGATTGCCGCCGAGACCCGGATGAGCTTGATTCGGCCGCATTCGCAGTGCAGGTACTCGTTCGATTGAAACTGTTGGTTCTAGTAGGATTCTCTCGCACGCATTTGAGCTTGAGCTTGAAGTAGTCCAGCTTTATCGTAATAATTATTTTATCGTTATTTGTCAAAAAAACTGTAGTAGATATTACATGAAAAAAATTGAAAATCCTAAATTAGGTTATAGTTTTGCTTACATTGTCCAGTGGAGCAATGAAAAAAAATACGACTTTGACTTTAACTCTATTTTGGAAAGAACATTAACACATTATAAGTATATGATTGAGGTCATCTAGCACACGAAGAGTTTTGTCTTTTACTAAAATTGAAACCAAACAAAAAGAAGAAGAAAAATGGTAAGAAAATTTTTACATCAGGTGTAGGACCCACAATGAATAATTTGATCAGTTCAAAGTGATCAGAGGCGGCGGACACCCAAAAAGGAGTAGAAAAGAGGCGAGCCTAATCGTAATTAGAAGAAAATATTTTGGGAACACGGTCTTTTGGAATTTTATATTCATTTCTAGGTCGGTACTTGACACATGTTGGAGAATGCATCATCGGGAACCTCAAATCTTTTAACACGCCAGGTCTTCTGTCATGATAAATCAAGGAAAGGTTCGTGGCAAGTAATAGTATATACTGAATCCCACGTGAACATTTTAACAGTATATTACACTATAATCGTAAAAGATCAGTTATTTTTTGTTAAAAAGTAATCGAATCCCGTCGCACCTAACTTCTTATCAATTAAATGTATAACATTTGAAAATTGTGATATAGTAAGATATCGGACGAAAAATATCATCGGATGATCTCAATCTATATCATTCAAAATCCTTTTTTTTTTTTTTTACTAAGAAGGTTATGAAATATATCTTGAAGTTTTTCTTTGGGATCAAATCATGCAAACTTCGCACGTCTTGAGGATGCGAGGGCTCAATTTGTCACCCGCTTCTCATTTCTCACTCTCTCTTTTTTTCTTTTTTACAGTTGGCCACTCTCTTGCAGAACCATTCGAGACCATCGTCTACTGATTACTCCTCGCTCGCTTTCCTCACTCGCTTTCATTGTTCTCGTTTACCATCTTTTGTCAAACTAGAATGGGTGGGCCTGCAAGCGCACATTTCGCCTGAATCCAGGGACCATCCTCTCATGAGAAAGATCATATTTGGAAAATTAAAAATGACAAGACCCATATAAGTTTCACATGAGCCCCCTTAAATTTGGCGGCCGGTATGTATGTTGGGTTCGATGAATATGCTCAGTGGGTAGTAAAACGAGGAGAGAACGAATGACGTGTCATTCGAACATTGGTCAAAGCAATAGGCAAGGAAAGAAAAAGCTTGTGCAGTTGTCGCACCACATATAGTGGGCTACCCGTGCCGGGAGAGGCCCACGAAGAAGGAGCCACACAAATGGAAAAATCATTATTATTTTCTCTTTTTCAATAAACATGAATAGCTTATAAATATGATTCAGACTCATCAAATTTTGTTACTTTAAATTCATAACGATTTATTCTGAAATTTTAGCTAATCAATATACGATTCAGCTCACTAAATATAATTTTTTTTTGTTTGGAGCTCACTAAATATGAGTTAAGAGGTAAATTTTTGATAATTTCTAACGCCTCTAGCAGTGAAAGACTTTCATTTCAATAGCCGGGGAAAGCAAAAAGTTGTCCATCTTCACTTACATTTAATTGGCCACATAATCCCGCTACAAAGACGACAAACCTAAAAGGCGTGGGTTAATCGGCTAAAGAAGTAAATTTCCTCGTCACGGACGTGCAATCCACGGCAAGATTGTGCGTGTCCCAGCATAGCTGGCTCATCTTTTGAGGCAAGAGAAAAAATTATTTCCACTACGAGCAGCATGCAAAGTTGCCAAGTAAAGGAGATGATTGTGGGGCTCTTATGGAGGAGCATCATCATGCGAAAACTAGTTTTTTATCGTGAAACCTTGACTGCAACGTGAACTATTGATTCTTTCGGCTAATGAGGAAGGTGAAGCTCAAGGTCGCCCATCGTCACTTTGATTTGAGTGGCCACGGGTCCAATTACAAAGAGAAGTAACAAAATATCTTTAAAATCTAAATTGAGGTAGTCTGGCCTTTCGAGGAAGTTATTCTTTTGGTGGTCTTGGTCAAAAAGGTCAGATTAAAAATAAGTACAATTGCCTCGTCAAAGAAACACAATCAACCACAAGATTGCGTCTCCTTTGGGGCAAGAGAAGAAGTAAAGCTTCATTTAAAGTCCAGGCGACTACGATTAAAGAGGAGAAATTCATAGGATTAGAACACCACGCCAAACACAAAAAATCACCGAGACGCTCATTTTTGTTCTAAGATACTTGGTTTTGATAGCTCCAAGTTGAGGATTGAAGGCGATACTCCAATTGTACCGCCTTGCGGGATTCAGAAATAACTTTATCCATTTCAAGGTAACTCCTCCTTAAACACAAAACCAATCGACGTTATTTTATCTCTGCATCGCTCCTCCAAGTAAGCCCTACCTTCATTGTAAGAATATTACAATTGATATGACAAAAAGAAAATTTTGATTATTGCTCATTGCATAACAGCCAACACCCTTTAAAGCATACATAATTGCGAAATTCCCTCACCTTTTCAAAATAATCATCACATATATTGCTAATTTTTCTTACTATAATCCTCTTGTTTAAACTAATTGGTACGAACGGTCGAACCTGGTGGAATTGCTAATTTTTCTTACTATACAACTCTCTCTCTCTCTCTCTCTCTCTCTCTCTCTCTCTCTCTCTCTCTATGTATCTTTTACATTCAGCCCCTCTCTTGCAGAACAATTCAAGACTATCGTCTATTGATTAGTCCTCACTTGCTTTCTTTGTTCAGTTCCCTCTTGAAAGTTCTCGTTGAGGCTCGTTTCGGGTCTTCTCTCTCCGACCTCGCGCTTCTCTTTGCTTCTCAACTCGCGAAGGTAATTGCTTTTTCATCTCTTCTCAGCGCGTTGTTTCTATTGATTCATCGCTTTGTTATTGGAATAATCGGTTGAACTAGTGTGTTCCGGGCCCTTTTTTTTCTATTGGGGATATGGGTGGCTGCTGAATAGCTGAGCAGGGTTTTTTTTTTTTTTTTTTTTCGAATCGTTGTTTCCTGTTGATGTAGCATGTCACTAGCCCAGATTTGACTTTCGCAGAAGAGGAAAGCTATCTGATCGTTCGTTGCATCGTAATTTAGTGTCGATCTTTCGTTAAACTAAATGAGTTGGCTTGCCAGCTCGCTAGGTAATTCACCGGAATCTGGGGACCTCTTTTTTATGCATTGTGAGGTTTATCTATATCTGAAGGTCCTAGATCAATTAAATAAAAAAGAAACAGAAAAAAGAAGTAGGCCAATTCTAGGGATTGACAAGTTCTGATATCGATTTAAACAATTTCTGATAAGGCAAATTGCCAAATTCCAAATTCTTAGTATGAAATCTAATCCATCCTGAAATCAATCACCTTAAAAACAAGTATTCTATTAATGAGATTTAACTTGACAATTTTACTTCCCTGTATAGAACACTCCGAACAAGTAATATTCTGTTTTCCTCAAATTATTGGACCAGGTAAACCTAAAAAGTATATCCTATTTCACCTCTAACTCATTTTCTCCCTTCAAAGCTGTAAAAATTGACGAAGTCTGCCCTTGCAAAAAAAAGTGAACGAGGAATTAAAAAGTACAGGGAGGTTTGAAAATTTTTAATTATATTGCTACTTTTTATCTGATTTCAAACTCATGAGAGTTTCAATCATCACAATGTAAAACATACCAAAAATCTATAGTATGAGTCTTCTTAGGATCTTTTACATGATATCATATAGTATGAAATATATATTAGATCTTTTGACATAGGCACATGAAAACGATTAAACAAATTGAACCATACAGGCATATTAGGAGATTCACTTGGCTTTACATCACTCATATCTTACACCTTTTTTGTTACAAAAATTCATGCTTTAAAATGGGATCAAATTTCGACAAAAATAATGGGATTAATTAATCTAATATGACTTGTCACGAATTTCGCCAATAATAGTATTCTACTTCCATTTAATTGGAGAAAAAAAAAACTTTACGAAGATATTCTCAAGGTGGGCCCTCCAACAAAAATATGGACACGCGCTCAAGGCCATTTTTCCAAACCTAAGTCCTCCCTGAATTTTCCTCAGCAGCTTCCCTTTACTTTCTTCTTCTCTTCTCCTCCTTCGTCCATCAAAACATTACTTAATTTCTAATCGTTCAGACTTCCGTGGAAAAAGGGCATAGTCTGGGTAAGATAAACAAAGGGATGCACTGTTTCGCTTCTAGTCGTTCCTCTATAGTGTTTGTTGCGCCAAAGAAGAAAATGAATAGGAAAGAAAGAAAAGAAAAAAAGAAAAGAAATTCCTTCGTTTTCTCACTTTAAAGGTTGTTTTTTGATATTCAATCATCTCATGAAGAAGAAGTCAAAAAGAGTGCATCCGTGGAAAAAGGGCAAAAGATAAACAAAGGGAGCACTGAGTCCATTTGGATCCTTCTCTCTTTGTTATCTAACAAATTATAGCTCTATCGACAAAGTATTAATCCATTTTCTAAATCGGAAAATTTGAAGAGAATAACTCGGTGATTCATATCAATTTATAATAGATTCATGTTACATGAAATTGTTGACATGAGAGGAGTGTGAAATAAATAAAAGAAAAACGACCATTTGTTTATTTCTATTCACATTTCCAACTTCATTCTGAAACTTGACAAATTCAATTAAAATTAAAATATCAAATCACATTCCTAATCACTAGCTAGTTCCTTTCATCACGTCTTCCCCACATTTCTAATCTCGTTTGAACTCAATTATCAGCTTTCAAATGACTTACCAAATTCCGATTGTCAATAACCAAATAAAAAGGACCAACGCTTAGATGTTTAAATACATGCAATGTGCTTGTCCCCAGAATTAAGTTCTTATATCCCAATTTTCAATTAACAGAGTAACTTACGTTATTCATGATTGGACCAAGCCAACAAATTTGAGTCGACTTAGTGGGTGAGGTCCAAAAGAAGACAATGCAAAGACTAAAAGCATATGCAGAAAAGAATCTTTCGTTATTTATCAATACTTTTATGCAGCAGAAAAGTATATTTAATTTCAACTTTCCCCCTCAGGTTGCCATGGACAAAGGGCAGAAGAGTGCAGAGAAGGAGAGTACTAAAGGAGCATCCACTCCTTCTTTCATCCCTCAGATACCCTCAGGAGGAAATAGCAGCCAATACGACGTATTCTTGAGCTTTAGAGGCTTAGATACCCGCAAGACATTCACCGATCACCTCTACCATAATCTGGTCAACATAGGGACTGTACCATTTTGTGTGTTCAGGGACAATAACAACATCCCAATTGGCAAGGAATTTGGTTCATATATTCTCGATGCCATCACATGCTCTAAGATTTCGATCCCCATCATCTCCGAAAATTATGCATCAAGTAAATGGTGTCTCCGCGAGCTCATTCATATTATGGACTGCAAGAAGAGCACGTCACATGTTGTGTTGCCCATTTTTTATAAAGTGAACCCATCACATGTTCGGTATCTAAAAGGAAGTTTTGGGGAGGCCTTCCATTCAAGTAAGGAGCGTTTTGATGAGAAAGATATCCAGGAAGGGCAGCGAGCACTTAGCGAAGTGAGTTACTTAAATGGTTGGGAATCTGAGAAATTTGCCAACGGGTACTTCACTTCGACCTGAACTTTGTTTATTATTATTATTATTTTGGTAAGTAATGTTTCTTATTCAAGCAAAACTGATGAAAATATGGTTGAACTATTTCCACCACAAGCTCACAACCCCAAAATGTCCCCATGAACAACCATAATGCCCCAAAGACAGCAACCTTTAAGCCTTCTAACAAACGTTATACTTCCAAAGACTCTTAATGGGCACGTGCACCACCTTATATTATTCCAGCAAGATCTATCTATCGGCATAAAAGAAAGGGGAAAAAAATGAAATGACTGCCATGTTCATCTTCCATTGTTATTTGTAATACCGAAACATCTTGTATGTTAATTCGCTCCATCCATCCTTAGCATTTATGTGTGTGTCTTTTATATTAGATTAAGCATATTTACAAAGTTATCATGAGTTTTGTTGTTTGATAGGCATGAAGGAGAATTAGTGAAAAAAGTTATCAAAACTGTTTTGGGGAAATTGGGACATGATTTTCAGCTTGATGTTACTAAACACTTAGTTGGAATTCGCAATCATGTGAATAAAATTAGAAATTGGGTAGACACTTCTACCAGTGACGTTCGAATGATTGGAATCTATGGCATGGGCGGGATCGGTAAAATAACTCTTGCCAAGGTCATCTACAACGGGCTATCGAATGATTTTGAGTATCGCAGCTTCCTTTCAGATATTCGAGAAACAGCTCACTGCAATGGTATTCATCATCTACAAAATCAACTAATTAAGGAAATAGAGCCAACCGAATGTCAAATTTGGAACGTTGATGATGGAATTAATGTGATCAAATCTAGATTGAAAGGGAAAAAGGCTCTCATTCTTCTGGATGATATAGATCACTTGAATCAACTAAATGCTTTGGCTAGAGATCGTAAGTGGTTTATGACAGGAAGTACAATCATTGTTACAACCAGATATAAAGCTATTCTGGATCAATCTGAGTTCAAGGTAGACTACAAGTACGAATTGACTGAATTGGATGAGGTGCATTCTTTGCTTTTATTTAACAAACATGCATTTCATATGGACCATTCTTCAAGGGACTTTGAGTATATTTCTCGTAATATCATTTCCACCGTGGGTGGACTTCCCTTGGCTCTTGAGGTAATAGGTTCATACTTGTATGAAAAAACAGACCGAGAAGTATGGCAAGATGTGCTAGAGAAATTAAGAAAAGAACCACATGGAGATGTCCAAGACAAATTGAAGATAAGTTATGATGCATTAGAAGATGGACATAAGGAGATTTTTCTCGATATTGCTTGTTTCTTTATTGGCAAAGAGAGCAAATTCACAATTTACATGTGGAAGGACTGTGGATTTTATCCAAGTCAGGGAATTGAAGAATTGAAGCTGAGGAGCTTAATAAAAATTGGAGATCATGGTGAATTCAGGATGCATGATCAATTGAGAGATCTTGGAAGGAACATTGTTTGCAAAGAAGGACCGCTTGAGAGACAAAGCAGATTATGGGTCAGCAAGGAAGCCTCCAGCGTAATAATGGGAAAAAAAGTAACATATGACAGTCTTTTTTTTTTTTTTTTTTTTTTTTGCCCTCACCCTCGTAATTTCATACATTTAATCTGATCTATTCCAATATTTTATCTAGTATGATAAGATGCTTCTACTTTTAGGAAAGATTCCTTTCATGATTCATGCCCATCATAGATTAATTGTGACGGCTAATTAAGGATGAAGAAGTTATATTTTCCCGTGATGATTATGAAATGGAATATCTCCAAATATTCAGATTCAATGGTGTAAATTATATATATCGAAAATTTAATTTACAATAAATTTAAAGTCTTTTAACAACAATTCTACACTAAAAATCTTGTTTTGTAAAAGTATGTAATTTTCATATTTAGTAGAAAATGTTGATAATCTGAAGGACTACAATAATAAATAGAGATGAAGCATGAACATCATAGATCAAATAAATGAAGATTAGTTGGTTCATAATAACGCTAGATAATAACTAATAATTAAACAAAACATAAAAAAAAAAAAAGACGTCAAATGCATGGAAATCTTCTCATTGATAAGGGTACCTCCACTTTCTGGAAACTCCTCCTACTTTGTGGGCGATAGGCTCTACTTTGTCGCGTTTCTAGACTCGCTGCGTACAACTTCCACGATTAAGTTACTTCAAAATCAAATAAAGATAATAACTTGAATCGATTTTAAATGAACCCGCAAGTTATTTTTGTCCTTTAGCATTTAAAAGTGAAAACACCGGTAATCGCCACTACCATTGTCGAAAGCATAGTTAGTCTGTTGTCAAACAAAAAAATAAATATGTGCTTTGCTTCTTTTTAAAAAGGGAATTGTTCATCATTTGATACTTCTATTGGCGTCATTATGCCAATCCAGCATAATGGCGCCCTGTGGTACACTTGGGTCTAGTCTATATCTAATATAATATCACAACTAAAAAGGTGAAGCCCTTAAAATTTTACACATTTCCATGAATTTATTATATATAATATAATCACCATTACTCACTGTTTAAATATAATTAATCAATTGTCAGAAAAAGAAATAAGTAAATAGACGTTTGCTTTGCTTCTTTTTTAAAGAGAGAATTGTTCATCTTTAAAAGTATGTCATAGATGATAGGTCCAATCCAACATAAAAGGTGCGCGTAGCGCATATTAGATCTAGTTTATATATAGTCTAATTTCACTTTAGATTCCTTCCAAGTTTACCCCTATATAAGGATTCCCTATGGCAAATCAGTAAAGTCTCACTTTTGTAGAGCACTTTTTCTCAAACCAGCCCATCTCACACCTTCGAAGATTATGTATCTTCTTCATCAGCATCTCATATCATTCCCACTTCCTAACATCCTGCTCTTATAATTTGAAAGTTTAGTTACAAAGTTCAAATGAAAATAAGCACAATGTTAATAGAGCGCAAACGTAGCGCCTGTATAGTGTCTTGCTGAAATAAAGCAAACTCAAACTACAAAAAATAACACCAATTCTAGGTCGAGTTTTATTTTAATGTCTCATACATGCATTTTCTTGAATAGGTCGTGTGAGGGGCATTACTCGCTTGAAATTACTTTGCTCGAGAAATGCATGTTAACAAATGATGAAAGCATGCGCATACTAAAAACTAACACCGACAATTTACAATAAAATACCTCTAGAAAATTTATTTAACAAAAGTGGATAATCAAAACTTCAAAATCCTTCGTTCACGACTTGTATATTCACATTGAGTCGGGGTTTGATTTATTTGGGGTCAAAATCGAGACACTTATCCAATAACAAGTTTAAAGGAAGTTTCATGTGTTCGGATTTAGTGCTCTAGTTTTTTAAATTTTGATGCTTATCACTGATCAATTAAACTTTCCCGGGGGGGGGGTTTGAATATAAGTATTGTTATTGAAGTCAATAAAAGCAATATGGAATATTTTTCACCATCTTCTACTGATTAAATGATCCGTTTTGGCAGGAAACTTAAAGAGTATGTTTTGACTTATAAGATGCAAAAAGAAACAGTATCTTAAGCAAAATGGAATGCATCTTCACTTTTCTTTTGGCTAAATACAAATAAGTATATTTCTCCAGAATCTTTCATAAGGCAGAGTTAGTTAGAAGATATTGCCCAGCATTGATAACCTATTGTCCCATATGTTAGAAACTTTAATCTAACCATTAGACCATGAAAGGGAGTTAATTTGTTCATTTTAGTTGGTCCAAAAGCAGCTTTTTTCCAACTCCCGCTAAAAATTCAAATATTTTTTACTCCTACAATGTGCATTGTTAACGAATGTCCCCACATCACTTTTATAAAATACTTTATAAGAGAATTTTCGGTTTTCAAACCGACGATTACAAATTTCACAAGAATAATTGATAAATTGAAAACCAAGTGCTTCCTTAGCTACTTAACAAGTGACCCATGAGCACTGTTTAGCAAATTCTTTTAAAAAAAATTATGAAATTTTTATATGAAAATCTACAAGTCAACATTTGTATGTTCTATAAAGTTTCATGAATTTCGCCTTCGATAAAAATCAAAAGTATATGCACTACAAAATTCTGAAAATGATAAACCACTAAGGTGCGTTTGTCTTAGATTTTCTTAAAGCAAGAAGTAATTTTCTTTTTACTTTCATGTCAAAATTAAAAATAATGTTTAAATTTCGAAAAATTATCAAAAAATTAAACGTGAGTTGTGTTAACGTTTATATAGAGCGAGGGTAGAAAGAGAACAAATTGTGCAGTCCAAGATCTTAAAAGGTGAAAACTAAAATAATCAAAATGCAATTTAGACACTCAGTTGATTGATTTGATATGCAGGGAATTGAAAGGATCCAAGCAATTTGTCTCGAGGAATACCGTCGAATATTGGGTCATACCCCTGCTGCCCATATCCAAACATACACAAATGAACAGTTTAAAAACTTACAAATCTTGAGGTTCCTTCAGTTGAGGCTGGCGGCTTTAAGTGGAGATTTTGATAAACTGTTTTTGGAATTAAGATGGCTTCAATGGGTTGAAATTGAACCCAATCTATCTTTTTTGGGAACTAATTTGCATCTACCAAAATTAACGATGCTGCAGCTATCAGACAGCGATATCACAAAGCATTGGAGAGGATGGAGTTTGGTCATGGTAAGATATAAAAAGGACATCCTTTGTGATATTTTGTCCATTTTGTTTTGTCGATCAACTTATTTTATGACAGCTTATTCTCCTTTGTATAGGTGGCAAAACGGCTGAAAGTTCTCCACCTTGACTCCTGCCAATTTTTAAGACGTACTATTGATCTCTCGGTTATCACAAAGTTAGAGATTCTCAAGTTGACATACTGTGTGAGCCTAGTGCAAGTCCACCCTTCTATTGGCAAAGTCAAGAGCCTCGTTTCCTTGAATTTGTCTGACTGTCAAAGGCTCAATGAGCTACCAGAAGAAGTGGGCGAACTAGAAGAACTAAAAGAACTTATTTTAGATATCACCAGTATTAGAAAGATTCCTACATCAATCGGTTCTTTGAGGAAGCTAGAGAAATTGAGTGCCTCGCATTGTTGGTCAATGAGAGAAATCCCTAGCTCAATTGGGGATTTACAGAATTTACAATATCTAAACTTTCAACGATCTGCGCTTGAAAAGTTACCTAGTGCTATTGGAAGGTTGAAAAAACTGCGGACGCTATATCTCTCTAGTACACTGATATCTGACATGCCAGAAAGCATTCGAAATCTTTCTTCTCTCCAACATCTTCATCTAGGGAACTGTTTCAAGCTTCGGTCACTACCGGAGCTTCCTTCTGGCTTAATGTGTCTAATGGTCTCTAGTCAGAGTCCTAGTTTGCCACAACTTTCTTGCCTGATCCACCTAGAAGAATTTGGTCTTGATGGATGTACACTTGAGTACATCCCGAAGCTTTCCTCAAGACTCTTGAAGCTTTCTATTTCCTCCTGTGATAAGTTGATATTGTCTAAGCTTGACAGATTCAAGTACTTGGAAGAGTTGTCAATATATTATTGTGGTTCCATTGAAAGATTTGACCTTTCACAATTAAATCGTCTGAAAAGATTACGAGCTAGTGGTTGCGATAATCTAGTTGAAATTCAGTGCCAAGATAATTTCTTCTTGAAGGAGATAGTTGTGTATCAGTGCAAGTCCATTGAAAGGCTGATCCTTCCAGAATTACACTGTTTGAAGGAATTAATGGCTCGTTATTGTGACAATTTAGTTGAAATTTGAGGTCTTGATGGTGCGGAGTTCTTAGAGAAATTGAATGTCACTCATTGTGGGTCCATTGAAAGATTACTTGACCTATCATGCTTCGCAACCCTTAAAGAGTTGTACATCCATAGCTGTCCCAATCTATGTGGTGTTGAGAACCTCATACAGATTCTTATCTTAATGAAGCATATACAGAGCAATTTGAAATTTTAGAGAATTTCATGATGAGGTGTTCGCTTGGTATTACAAAGAATCTTGGTGTTGAGGAATCAAGGTCTCGTACACATAGATATCACAAGATTCAAATCAATGGAGACTCTACCAAGATTGTCGGATGTGAGAAGTTACAATCTCTAGGGGTACAAGACTGTAAGAAACTTAGCTTTGGGGACTTGAAGAGTTGGATTTAATTTATTTGAATATTTCTAGGTGCGACTTATGGGAAACGATACCAAAATTATCTCAACCATTGCCCTCCATGCATTAGGTTCTATAGATCTTGTCAAAGTCATAGTGGAAGCTGCTCGAATCTTGTCTTAAACATAGGTAAGCAAGTAAACTATCATTTTTCTTCTGAGATTCATAATCTACTTTTCATCACTATCTTCTTTTGACAAGTATGTTTTCCTTGACAGGTTCCTGTACTGTCCTAAATTCTAAATAACTGGAGTGGGGAAGTGGTGGTAGAAGTTGACATGATGCTTGAGCCAAGATCAAAATGTAGATCCAAATATGGGTCTGCGTACATT
Source organism: Eucalyptus tenuipes (assembly GCA_014182365.1). Classification (NCBI taxonomy): domain Eukaryota; kingdom Viridiplantae; phylum Streptophyta; class Magnoliopsida; order Myrtales; family Myrtaceae; genus Eucalyptus; species Eucalyptus tenuipes. The sequence goes on along the minus strand of CM024538.1, from coordinate 18,709,591 downwards.
AGAATGCATTGGTCATCTAGTAAGATTTTTATCCTTTAATGACCAACATGAGTAAATAAATTAATACTTTTTCACGAAGCTATATTTTTTTGAGAATTATTTGCTCCACACTGGGTATCTATTTGATCTAGATTTGCCTAAATGTGCCTGCTGTTGATTGCATTATAGCAATGTTTTTTCAGTTATTCTTCCTTTAGCAGCTTTATGAGGTAACGAATCAAAATCTCGACATAGGTAAACAAGAATTACCTTGTGATTTGCAATTTCCCTCTTGGTAAACCCAGGATCTGAACTTTTCATCTAGAGGCTGATGATCTTTTGCTACTTAAACTAGTACTTTCTTTGAAAAGTATTTTTTGGCCATTTTAAATTCCTTTTATGAACTCTTTTATGTGTCAAAGGTTGACTAATGGCGGATATCCTGTTTAGAACAAACACCTTTTGATTTTCCTTGATCTGTCAAGTATCTTATTGTTCCCTCGAGCATGAATTCCCAGTAGGTATCAGAAACTGAGCTAAAATAACGATCAAGTTCTTCTAATGGGCGATTAAAAAGATGAATAGAAATTTTGGCTAGTCTGTTTCATATATGATTGTAGACAAGCTTTCTACAACCAGTTGTCAGACCACTATTTTGAAAGATTATCAAGCGAGGTAAACTGATGTTTCTTTTGTGACAGGTCTGGTTAGTCTATGTAATAATCAAAGTTTACTTTTGGACTTTGATTCACTGAGCTGTACCGATGACCTTTCGCATAATTGGGATAATTTTTTTCAAGGAGCACAAAAATTTGCTAATTGGTTTGCATCTCATTTGATCTTATTATTGTCTTTAAATCATTTTATCACATGATTGATCTGGTTCTGGCTAGCTTGGCTGAGGAAGTTCAAATTCTACAACGGAGACTGATCAAAATGAAGAGGAGGATTTTGCCGAGGAACCATCAACAACAACTGTGGACTATCTTGTGTGCCGATCTTGAAGAGGCTCGTGGTCCAACTAAAGCATCCTGAGGAAGTTTTTTTTTATGCTTGTGAAAATCGAAACACTTGATCTGGTCTCAACAGCACATACCTGAATAATTGTAAATGTGCTGCTGAGAATTTCTCAATTGAATCTGCGTTCCGTGTGCTTATTGGGTTCTACCTCTCTGTGTATCAAATACACACCCGCTGATTTTTCTACATGTTACCCTGATGCAAAGTTGTTTTATGCGGTTGCGTTCTAACGATATCATTCCCAAACTCAAAGAGGCTCTGCTGAGAGAGGTATGCACCGACAGTTTTACCATAACTATGAAAGAGTAACTTTTGTGCTTATAAAATATGAGCTAAGGAATTTTACGCGAAAATTCATATACTAGGATGCGTGATGACAATCTCCTCCATTTCTATCATTTTATAATCGTGATAATATTCTTTGAGTGTTGTCATATAGGTCCCTGACTCGATAAACTTAGTTCTTAGTCATCCCATATGAGATGGGAAGAGTCTGAGATTTGATTTATATATAGGCAAAGACCCACCCTAAATGGATACCGCCTAGATGGTTCTTTCGCTCATGCGAATTAGGTCAAGTTTATGTAGACGCTCTTAGGCTAGATTTCTGTGGATTTGGGTTAATGTGACGGGGTCAACCATAATATTTCATCACAGAGACTCACATGAGTCCTTTAAAATCAACACACATCTTAAAAATCTATTGTGATAGCATATGGTTCATAAATCATGATCTATGCAATTTTTTAAGTTTTCAATTGACTCAGGCTCACTTATATTCACTTAGGCCTGGAAGGCTTGCCGGGACCCGGTTGACTTTAACTATTACAAACTAGCAAATGTGCACACGCACACGTGCGTGTGAAAAATGGACATTTGCACAATTAGCTAAATCATCTTATTATGAAATGCCTGAAAAATCAATGCGGAAAGAAATTATTGGTAAAACAACACTATCCAAAGAAATTGTATATAGGAAAGACAAGAAATTGACAAGATTTGAGTTTTCTTAGGGTTGTTATAAAACAAATATAATATTCAAACTTTAATACCGAAGAATGCGAGAGATTGATAAATTATTAACTTACGCATCTGTCCATGGGAACAATATTTATAAAATAAGTATTTGAGGATATTAGAGGAAGAAAGAAAAATATTTGAGATCCCTAAAAAGTAGGAGGTCCTCTTTAATTTATATAGTAGCATAGATAACTAATCAATTTCTAAGTGTGGCATGAAAACGGACTTCTTTCAAAGCGTTTCATACAAGTTTGGTCACGTATTTATAATCTTCTTAATTATAGTTGAGTTTAATTCATTTTGATATTTCCGGGATACCTCATTGGAAACAATAGCAAAATAACCCTTAACACGCGCCTTTGGAAATTATGAAAAACGCAAGATGGAGGTCACAGGAGCAAAATTATATTGCGGTGATACTGGTGTGATGAATCTTATGTTCATATTACAACAGTGAGACAAGTCATGTTTCCTTAACAGGGGACCAGGGGTAAATAAGTAATAAACTATTATTTTTGTTTGGAAATTTCATGACCTACTTTCAATCACTATTGTCTTTGGACAAGAAAGTTTTCCTCGATAGGGTTTTGTACTTTCCTAGATTCCTAGTCTTCCATAATTGTGGGCACGGGGCAGTTGGTCTTAGAAGCAATTCAAAAAGTGGTTCTACGTGCATTAGAAGGCGTTGGTCTTCTGGTAAGATTCTTCATCCTTTAACAACCAGCTCATGAGTGAATATAGTACTACTTTTCTAGAGGCGATATTTTTTGTGAATTGCTCGACACTGGGTGTCTATTTGATCTAGATATGCCTTAAGTATACTGGCTGTTGATTTGGCTATTGATTGCATTATAATAATGTTTTTTTCAGCTATCCTTCCATTGGCAGCTTTTGCAAACTGCAAAGAGATCAGCGGCTTGTAAGTTGTAAGGCGACAGATAAAATTATTCACATAAGTAAATAAGAATTACCTAGTGATTTACAATTTCCCTCTCAACAAACCAAAATTTGAATATTTTCATCTAGAGGCTGATTATCTTCCGCTGCTCAACATTGTAAACTGCGCCCGAAATCCATTTTTCGTTATGTCCAAAGTTAATATTTTCTTGAAAATAATCGTTGGCCATTTTGAATTCCTTTGGGAGCTCTTTTGTACGTCGAGTTTGACTCATCCTTTTCAAAACATACACTTTTTGATTTTCCAAGATGATCGAAAACCTTGTCGTGTTTCTTATTGTTCCCTTGATGTTCCTCTCAAACCTTTGAAGACGAGCATGAATTCCCTGTGAGTAGGTGAAACTGAGCTAAAATGAAAATCAACGTTCAAGTTTTTCTTGCTGGTGACAAAATGAAAAATTAAAAGTAGTTTTGGCTTAGTATGTTATGTATAATTGTAGACCAACTTTTTGTTCTAAGTATTCAAACTGTTGTCTTGAAAGATTATCAACGAAGGCAAACCGGTGCTGCTTTCTTGACAGGTCTGGCTGGTCTGTGTAATGATCAAGGCACAGTTTTGGACTTCAATTAAATGCACTGTATCAGTGACCTTTTGCATAATTGGGACTATATTCTGCCCGTTCTGTGTAACCAGCTGGGGTGAGGAGTCCAGGAATTTGCTATTTAGTCTGCATCCCCTTTGCTCCTGTTGTTGTCCTGGAATCATTTTATCACATGATTGATCCGAGCCTAGCTGACTTGGCTGAGGAACCTCAAATTCCATACCAGAGACCGATCAAAATGAAGAAGAGGAATTTTGCAGCGGAAGCATCAGCAATAGTTGTGGGCCATCTTGCGTGCCAACCTTTAAGAAGCTCGTTTGTCAACTAGTGTCCTGAGGAAGTTCTGATGCTTGTGAAAATCCAAGCACTTGATCTGGTCTCAACAGCGCATACCTAAATGATTGTGAATGTAGTTTTTTCAATTAAATCTACTTTCTGTGTGCTCATTAGTTTGTACCTCTCTGTTAATCAAATACGTACCTGCTGATTTTTTTTATGCATGAATCCCTGATGCAGAGTTGTTTGATACGATTGTGTTCTCACTTCTCATGATATCACTCCCAAACTCAACAAGGCTCTGCAGGGGAAGGTATGCACTGCCAGTTGTACCATAACTATGAAAGACTTTAACTTGTGTGCTTCTAGAATATCAATGCAAGGATGCATGATGACAATCTCCTTCAATTTCTATCAGTTTATTAGTAAGATAAACAAAATCCTTTCAATGTTGTCATATAACAGTTCTCATGTATGCGGCATTGAACTAGTAAAGTTGAGATTCGCCTCCTAGCAAATTTATCCTGAATTGCTGATTTTTCTAATCAGGTAACACGAAATAACCAAGTGACAAGTACATCTTTCTGTTCTGTAGTTTAGGCACCTCAATTTTTTTGTATAATCTTATTAACATCAGTTCTGTTCCTAAACACAAACAACGAAAGTGCTGCTGATTGCTTGTCTTTCCCGAGTCTTTTGTTTTTTTCTCATGGGCCAACCAATGAAGTTTCTCTTGATTACGGTCCGACTGCGAACTACTCAGAAACACCTGGAACGTGTGGCAGGATACGTCCCCAGATTTTGGCGTTGGTCCAAATTATGTATGCATGTGTACTTTATCTGGGGTAAATTGCGATGCCACTCTTCATTTATTAGCAATTAATTAATCCTATCCTTCTTGTGCAGATTCAAATCTGCATTTCATGAAGCTCGGAGAAAGTCCCAAAACACCACAGATGTTGATGCAGGCAGGAGTGAACAATGTCACGAGACATTATATAAAGGCGTTCAAAAGTTCGTCGCTATTGGCACTGATCATGTGCCCCGCGTTGTTAACTCTCTTCATAGGATTCTTGATATAAAGCGACCTCTTCTCCTGTGGCGCGTCGTCCTTCACAAGCTTTGACATCATGCTATTCTTTAGCAAAGGCCGATTCTCAAAATGCTTGCAGGAAGACAGCATGTGCAGGAGGTTCTGCAAAACTCATGTTTACTTCAAGCTACAATCTTGTGACTCGAAGAGAAGCATTCTTCATGGGAAAAGCAAACACCATGGAATCAGCAAATAATCTGTCAATCGCAGCCAAGGATTTCAATGAAAAGGTTTCGAAGAAGACAGCAATTTCTCATCTGGGAGACTTTTGAACGAAAGATAAAAATGTTCATTAGTGCGCGATCATCTCTTTGGTCTGGTCACCTCGGAAAATTCATGAATTGGCATCTAGCAATTGCTTAATTGTATAATCTCGAACTTGGATTTATCCACGCACGAATCTATTAAGCAGAAGAGACACGACCATACGTTTTCATACCTGCAACCAAATTTTCTCTGACTTGGCTACAGTGAAAAACTGATAAAAACTGTTGAGAAAATTTTTCAGAAGGATGAAACTAGCTCCTACATGCAGCTAAGTTCAGGTGGAAACGAAAGCCCATGGGCCTATCTAGCGTGATTGATGAATGTCGTGTACACTCAGCCCAGATGAAAGAATCGAGTGCGAATCATTGCCCACGCGAGGCAAACGAACTTACTATTGTGGAATTTTTAATAGTTTAAAAGCTACTGGCCAGCTTGTTGTCTTCTGTCTCAATTTTTCCGGAGCTCAAGACAAGTCCAAGTAGCTTGTTGAGTGAAGTCCGAATCCACGAGTACTAAATCATATTCAATGTGGATCTAGTTAACGAGTCGAAACACTTGTTGAGCATACTTCACATGAACTCGCTGCTTAACTAATTATTGACTAGGCGGCTGTTAATTACTACTGACAAAGTAATACTTTCTTAATTTACGTTCTTTACCTTCATTTATGCATTTCAAGTGAACGATCTCTAAAATAATCCAACACGACTTTCCTTTTTAGCATGAAAAAATCGCCAATGTACTCGAGGTATTGCCAGTCGCAATGATGTTTCTAGTCTTGCTGCTAGTGTCCGAGAGAGAGTTGAAAAAAAAAGATAAAAAAAAAAAAAAAAAAAGAAAAAAGAATGAACGTTTCTACTGCTGTCATGTCGTGCATAGAATAAACTTTCATCGTCCTACAATTTAACATTTTGCTTTTGGTCTGTTCGATGTTTTTTTGCATGTCGAATGAGGCAGGCATTCCAGTGGGGAGTGTCTCTTATGGAGTCTTCAACTGGATCAGTAGAAATGTCACTTTTTACAGCTTATATGTTGCAGAACGACGTTCCCAAGAATTTCCTTTTCAATTTTCCTTTTTCTGATGATGTATGACCGCTCCTTCAGTGAATAAACATGTGAGGAATCGTGTTGATTAACTTAATTGGAGTTAGATAAGGTGCTTAAAATTCGATTTGGACGCCAACTGACTGCAAAATTGAACATAATTAATGTAATGGATTAAGAAAACTGTAAGTTGAACTGCAGATGGCGAAATGCATTATCTGTTATTGATGATGTGATCACTTGCGCTTAATCTACATGGACAGGTTCTTTGTGAATCACTAAAGCAATCACTTGAGTAATGTCTAGGACAAATAATCATAAGTCGGGATAAATTGTTCAATCAATCGTAAACCTATCATATGAACATCGATTCAATTTTAAACTTTTTAATTTTACTAATTTAATTTAAACATTTTCACAATGTTCCAATTTTATCTTTTCGGCTAATTTTTTATAGGAAATCATTGACACGATGATGTGCTACGTGGAACAACCGATAAAGATTGGATCACCGCACTAGCATTTTCCTGAGAAATTTTTATTAAAAGGACTTGGAAATGAAATTGATAACTTGTCTTTGGAATTGAAATTTAAAGTGTCACATTCTTAATATGACTAGCTTTTTTATGCTTGTCTTATCATCTTATTGTGCAATTGCGTAAAACATGCGATTGATTAGCGGTTCCCTTCCACGATGACATAAAAAGACAAATATTTACGATTTAACTAGACAATAATTTGCCAAATCGCGGGAATCACGGGCAAAGAATAAATGGGCCATGCATGAGTCGTACCTAAATCATAAAACATAGTGTAATTGATGCAAAAACAACCCTTCCCATCATTAAGTGAAAAAGTAGAGGATGGAGCTTTCTACCAAGCTGCCTAAATTGCTCATGGATCTCATAATAAATTAGCTGATATTCCGATTTTGGAATTACAAAGAACAAAATCAAATGAGGGAAATTGCGCAAGACAAGCATTAAACCAAAGCAAATATCAATCAACTAGTTCTTGGGCTTGATGTCGAATGTCATAGTCATCTTCAAAGGAAAACAAAGAAGGAAGCAATACAAGTTTCCACGCCATGCTGGATGACTCCTTCCACGTACATGAGAAAGTCTTTCGCAGAACAACTATACCAAGTGATATATTGACCGATGCCTTTCATGATATTGTGTGTCCTCAACATTTAACATACAATCAAAACCATGTCAACATGTTATGTAATATAACATTACATAAAAGATTTTTTCTGTATGTAGATGACACCCTGAAGTAAAGTCACCTAACTATTCGGCAAAGTCATACTGCTCGTACCTAGCTCTGCAATCCCCGAGCTGGACCTGAGCGCCAACACTCATCGGACATATAATGCGGACCAGCGTAACAGCACTGGTCATGCACAGGACGCAATCATAGATCTGAACTGCTCCGTTGCAAGCCCCGTGACCGTAGCAGATTGGGGTCGACCCTGGCCATGGTGATTGGTAGTAATAATTGAACTTATTGTACGCCGTGTCGTCCCTCAAATGATGGAGAACATCGTCGAGATTGATCTTGAAAAGATCGTTGCCCTGATACGTCGACGTGCTGCAACTATAGCCCACGATCCTCGTGTCCGGGTCGGCCCGAGCAAGGCCGCAAATGCAGAGGAGCATGACAATCATAGTCGCCACAGGTCTCTTGAGGGTAGCCATTGCCGTGAAACGAGATAAGATTCGACATACAAAGAGGGCAATTGCTCGTGCTGTGCACGTAGCTGGAGATCCCTCGTCCTTGTTTCGTTTCTTGATTCCATTTGCCGAATTCGTCTGCCTTTTTACAACTTCTAATGAAATAATTTAATCACGAGGGTCGCTTATCACAACGCAAGAGAAAGCTAATGGTTTCTTGCTTTGATCCAAAGTCCGGTTTCCAGCTTATTCTTAGCCTTTATCCGGCTGAAGATACGAAATGTGGAAACTTTGCATGCGTTGTTCTCTTGACTCGCCGTCTTGAACTTTGAAGCTAACGCAGAGCATGCTATGGAGGGAGGCTCTCCCTCCTTTAATTGGTCTGTGAATTAGCAACTTAGATGTGGCGAGTCTATAATAAGAGCTTGTTCTAGTATCTTAAATTAAATGAATTCTTCAGTCCATCAGACAAATGGGAATAGTTTATACAATTTCACTGTAAAAAGAACATTGCATGTCACTTAATTGATTAGTTAATACCAATCGGATTTTGTTGATAAATACCCAAGGGCACTTGTTAACCAATTAGATAAGGAAATATTATGATTTCGAATACCCAGATTGTCCTCGTCATATGCGGGCTCCATGCTTTGAAGACTATATTCTCATTAAGCATGTTTCAACAAATTTCCAAGAGGCACTTGGTAAAGATGGCCGTGCTTCATTAGATATTCAGCATTACGTTATTTATATAGAAGACATTCTCTAAAGCAACACAGGTTGATCACTTATTCCGTAAAATCTGTGCTGCTCATTAGCTAACTCTGCAATCCTAATACTGAAGCATAGCACCCGCACTCGTCAGACACGAGTCGTCAACTTGTCTTGTAATCCATTCCCCACATTCATAAATCCCGAGTGAGGAAATGCAGGGCTCCATGACCACAACAGGTCGGGGGTCGACCCAGGCCATGGAGATGCGTAATAGCATTTGTATCTATCGTATGCCGTCTCGTCCGTTAAATAACACATTCTTTATGCTGTGCTGAGATGCATGCACTTGACCAAAATTCTCGTGTCTGGATCACCTCTCACAAATCGGACAGCACGAAGAAGCGTGAGAAAACTTACAGTTGATCCCTGTCTGTAATGCTTGTGTTACGTTGTTGTAACCGTAGATCCCGCTGTCCCTTGTTTTGTTGCGTGGATTCAATTCATGGTTTCTCGCTGTATTTTATTCTCGTTCTGTGATTCATTGTGGCGATCACTTATCACAATGCCGGACAGTTGTTTCTTGCTTTCATAAAACAAAAAAAGTTTGATTTTTGAGCTTTTTTTCTGAGCCATTGTTCGGCTGGAGATACGAAATATGGAAACTTGCATGTGTTTTTAGCTTCTTGGCAAAGCATGTTGTAGAGACAAGGTCACATTGAAGCTCTCTAAATGAAGAAGGTCTCCTCTTTAGCCATGGAGCACACTGGTTCAAACGCCCAATTTGATATCTCCACGTCGTTTACTGAGCAACACTCTGAAAAATAGCATGCTCTAGTTTTAACGTAAAAAAAATGATATTCTAAAATTTTTGTATGTATTAAAGATTTTCACCCTTCTATCGATGTAAAGGATCGAAGTAGGATGAGTATAATAAGGCATCCGAACCATCTAAATCCTAATGGGATGTAAATGGATAGAGGGTTTGGGGAGGCTAGACGGGTTTGGGCTCAAATGCCGTAAACCTTGTAGGATTTGGGACAGATTCAGGATTTTACAGTCAGAAAACCCAATAATCAAAGCCGATATATATCGCCATTAAAGTGTCATTTGTTTTCTTTATATTTCTTAGGTAGTTGAGTAAATATATATCAGTGTAAATTCTTTTAGGATTTGCAATAGGAATTTTTAAATTACCTTTATTGTATTAAAAATTACGACATCAGTTAATTATAATAATTTGTCAATGCTAAGAAGGCAACATAGTATTCTAATAGATTTTCCAACGACAGCCACTATTTCACTCCTAGCTTCTACCTATTTTAGATGGGAAAAGTACCAAAAAAGTCATTAACATATGGCATTGGTACTAATTCAATCATAAATATTTCAATTTGACAAATTTAATCCTAAATATTTTCACCTTAGTATCAATTCAATTCACCCGATCAATTATGACTAATTGGTGCTGACATGGATGCCCGTCGGCCGATGAACGCTAACGTGACAATTTTTAAATATTTTTCTATTTTTCGAATTTTGTTATAATTTTTCCTTTTTTTTTTTTTTTTTTTCCCCTTTTCTTTTTTTTTCCTCTTCTTCCTCTTGGCCTTCTTCTCCCGCAATGGCCGGCGAGCCACAGCGAGCCTCCGATGGCTCACCAGCCACTGAGTGAGGCCAACCTCCGCGAGCAAACGCAGCCTTGGGCTTGCCCAAATCTGAGCGAAGCCACCTTGCCCACAACCCTAGGTGCGAACCTCACCCAATGGCTAGTGAGCCACTGGAGGCTTGCCGGCCACTGTAAGAGAAGTGGCCCTTGCCCAGTGGCCAGCGAGCCACTGAAGGCTCGCCAACCATTGTAGAAGAAGAAGGCCAAGAGGAAGAAGAGGAAAAAGAAAAGGAAAAGGAAAAAAAAAGGAAAAATTAATAAAAAAATTTTGAAAAAAAATATTTAAAAATCGCCATGTTAGCATTGGCTGGCCAGTAGGCGTCTACATCGACACTGCCGACCAAAATTGATTAGATGACTAAATTAATATCAATGTAAAAAAGTTTAAGGAAATTAGTCCAATTGAAAGATTTAGGACATAGGTTTAGAACTTTTTTTATACTTTTCCCTATTTTAGACCTTAGTTTTTCATGTTCATTAATTTTAAATTCCTCAATCTTATATTTTGGATGTCGTAAGACTCCAATTTGAGATTTACAATGCATGAACTATAAATAAATAGTTGCATTTGCAAAAATGAGGTGGTTTATATTTAACTAAAATGATTGTTTATTATAAAATCATGTGGCAAGTTGCGGGTACGTGACGGAGACCCGACTACTTTAGCAAGTTGGCTTTGGGATAATATATCAAAGCATGTAATGGATTTGGTGAGGGCTCGTGGAATAATATAAAGTTAAGATGACGGGTTTGAGAAGACGTTTGCCGTTGCAAAATGATCTTGCTTCCATCCCTATATGAAAGTTGCTCCATCATGGCCGGGCTTTCGTCCAGTTAAAAGCACAAGTTGCTTAGGCTTGTTTACCTTCCTACGCTAATCTTGTAGTCAGTTACTTCACACTTCAACTTAGGATTTTCTCTCCAAATTTCGAAAACAAATAATTAACATTTAAGTTTAAAAAATTTATGCTGTTGAATCTTACAAAAGATGTAGTAGGGGCTTCATAACTACTTTCTTCTGAAGGAAACCGAAGAAATAACCTTCGGCCAATATTTTTGAGTACTTTGAAAAGGTTTCAAGTATTTTGGACTACATAAAAAACATAGTACGAGTTGATAATAATTCATGAAAAGTCAAAAGTTTAAAGTTAATGTCTCTATAAGGAAGTTCAATGGGTCATTGAAGTATCAATGTTAGCTTCCAACCACCATTCTGATTAGCCAAATAGTGTAAAGAAAGGAAATGGAGCTCTTATTTTCATTCCAATCGCTACATTGCCGAAAAACCAAGATCTAAAGTTTAAATTGGGGAATAAATAATAAACTATTAAAAGAAAAAACTCTATCCTTGCATATCTAGTGGTAACTACAACTATTATGTGTCAAAACTAGCCTTTTCCCCATTCTCGCTTATTGTGAATGTTTATTATAATGTTGGCGGGCTTCAACTATTCTAGCTTTTTGTTTTTTTAGGCCGAAGATTATTTTAGCTTCTTGAGCATCTATCAAGAATAAAAATTTTGCATGGATGCTATTAGAATATTGAAATAATAAATCACATTTACCGAATCTCACATAGTATCAAAATTGGAGGTCCTGAGTTCGAATCTTTCCAAATCCAATTTGCCTCCACAATTAAATATTCATGCTTAATATTAGGCAAAAAAGATCATATTAAGAATGAGGGAAAGTGTTAGAATATTTAAATAATAAAACACGCATTCATCTACCAACTTAAACTTTTAAAATAGTTGGTTCTAATCCCATTAAATCTCCTAGATACCAAATTTTTCAATTTTGTCAATTCTATCTTCAATCTTTCCACAAAATTCCAGTGTTTCTTTCAATCACTTTTCACCGAAAATCTGACAATCTGATAATTGTCAACCGTCCTATGTAACATATTGCCACATCATCAATTTTCAGTGACAATTTTTCAAAAGAATTTTGTTGGAATCACACGTAATAGTTTAGTAAAATTTAAAAAAAAAATGAATTCACACCAATAAATATGTTTAAAATTAATTTTCCTGCACATATCTATCCACGTCAAGTACACAAACTGAAAACAAAATATTAAAGAGCATTGGCTAGTGGGAAGACTAATCGTAAGATAGTACGTTGTGGCGATATTTTGATGGGATGGATGAGATATTTTCTCATGGTTCTGTCCGACTCGAGATTCAAAGACCATGTGCCATTTTCCCTCGATGTTGGCACTATGCCCCTTCAGAGGTACATCGATCAGTGTCGCTCACGGGAGCTTTCAGATCAGTCCATCGCACTCACAGGGTGATGATGTCATTCTCCACCCTAACTTTGGCTTTATAACTCCCCAGCAATCTACTCCTATGGAAATACTAATAACAAGTTTTTACTTTTTTTTAACCCAGGATTATCTCGAACGGAAGGGACACCTTAATGAATAGTGGTGGTGAAAGAAATTAATCGAAGATAACAGGGTAAAAAAAAAAAAAAAAAAAGTTATTACGTAAAGGATTATCTACTTAATGAATAATTGAAAGAAATTAATGATGAAAGGCAAAATTGATTGATAAAATAAGTAATGAAGAATATTTAAGGATGAAAAAAGCAATTGAGATCCCTTAAAAGTAGGTCTTCTTTACTTTATACAATTGAACAAATTAGTCATTTTAAGATAAGATAGCTCTTCCTGTCTTTTGTTCCGTGCACGCAATTGATTGTTTATGAGCATTTCCTATGTTGACCTTTGTGGCTCTTCTAATCCTAATCAAGTTAATTAAGAATGTAAAGGATGCATTTTGTTAATCTTGTCTTAATCGCAATTCAAAATTTCTATTTATAACGTGGAATGACATGTCATGACGAACTATATACAAGCACTGGCAATACTACACCAACGTCAACATTTTTAGGGTGTGTGGCAAGTCTCATATCAAATGTTATTGTATATTGTCATCAGATACTCGAGAGTTAATTTCAATAATACTCACTACATAATAACTTATAGTTATTATATACACAAAAGCTTTATCAACCATGCAATTCTTTAATACTATTACCAAAATTGTTGTGCAAATAACGTGGAAACTCAAAGATTTTACAATTCAAATCTAACACGAGAAAAAGAAATTACCAGGAAATCGACAATGAACAATAAGGGCACTAAAGAGATTACAGTTTGAGTGTTACTTCCTACTCTATGAGGAGAGCAAAAAACCAAGAAATCCACCATGAATCTCTACGGTAGCTCAATTGTTCAAGTGTTCCCATACCTAGATTATATTTACAGTTGTACCTACAAGTGTTATATCACAATTTCTTACAAAGAATCACTCAATAAACTCAGAGAAAATCCTAACACCCCTTTTATTTGCTCTAGTATGTAATTGCACAATAAAATTTCATCCCTCATATTTATAATATTTGTATCCGAAATAGGAAAGCCTTTTTAGAAAAATCATTCAAACTAAAATACCACTGAAATTGGAAAATCCATTCAAATTAAGAAACCATTCGAGCTAGGAAACACATTTGAAGGATAAAAATTCGAGGGTGTTTTCAACAAAACTTAAAGTCAATGTCTACAATAGCCACCATGCATTTCAAGGAGGAGTTAGCAAATACTATTGGGTATTGTGTCGTAGTGATTGATTCAGGTAGTTCTGACTTATGCCCACCTAATGCTTTCTCCAAGTTAATTACGTTCCCTCTGTCCGTCTCCCTTCCCAGTCAGTCTAATGCCCTTTTCACCTACATGCTGGTAGGTATAGATTCCCTCTCCCATCCATGTCATTTCTGGGGTGACAGACACTGTGACTTTCTCAAGAAAAGAGAAATTACGGACTCGCTTTTAACCAAAAGAGATAGATTCCCAGAGGATCAAAAATGACTTTTTTCACTGAGAGAACGGTGCCCAACCACTCTCTTGTTACATCAGAAATGGAGTCGCTCCCTGCCACTGCCAGTCGAAAGCGATTGCCTACCAAATTACCAATAACACAGAGTCTTTGCTCAGCAGCACGAGAAGGCAAGCCAAAGGCCTGCGATGGCACGAGAGAAGGCGCGTGTTCCTGGATTGGGGAAGAGCTTTTAGCGACCAGTTGCAGCTTGTCAAAGCTATCAGCGACAGGTCTTTCAACTTGTCTCCGTCTCTCTTTACTGTCCATCTGATAAGTAACTATCGATCGGCAGTTCTTTCTCTTTGGAAAAAGGAAATAGAAAGACATCGGTTGGTTCATCGTTCTGAGGGCTTCACTCAAGTTTTCAGATTTACAGCAATTATTTGCGGGACATGTCATTTAAACGTCGGCTAGCTATCGGAAACAATCATGCGGAGTAATTGTTCTTGTGAATGCCATGCAAGAGAGGTTGCTTTCACGCTTCTCCGCCAGCATAATGCGACATTAAAGAGCCCCTCTTCATTGATGCCTTATATGATCCGTGCAACACGAGAAGCTACCGTAGATATAACACTCCGTTTATTTCACAATAAATTAACTATAAAAATTTGTATTAGGTTATTACTAAGCATATCGCCAGCGTAAAATAAACATATTTACTATTGGATTGAAGACATGCATATTCAAATACCTTTTTTAAAATCAAGTTCCATCATTTTTTTTATCAATAGGACAAAAAACTCCAAATTAATACGTTTGTGAAAATTTAACCAAAACTAGGTTTTTAATAATAAAAAAACCTAAACTAGTATATATATATATATATATATATATGATAAATTTATCTCAAACTAATTTTTTGACCACCATAAACCTAGACTGGATTTACCATTTACTAATTTACATTGAATTAGATTTATATCACGAAAAATCACAAACTAATTTTTTATCATAAAAAACTCTAAACTGGTATACATATGATAAATTTATTCAAAGCTAATTTGTTCACCATCAAAAACCTCAAACCAATACATTTGTGACAAATTTACCAGTAAATTTGTATTAGTTCGGGGTTTTTTAGGGTAAAAAAAATAATTTAGTGAAAATTTGTCATAAATGTATTTTGTGTATTTACCTTTTCTTTTGTCGTAGAATTTTGTCATGATAAAATGAATATTTTCAATCTCTATAGGTGTTCATTAGAAGTGAGTGGTTTTAGGTTTCACATGAAACTTGAAACTTAATATGTATGCCAGTAACTAGGAAGTTACCTCATCAAAGGTTCCAAGATTGATTCTAGATCATTGATTCTAGATCTATTTAGGTTTCATATGTACTCTTAAATGAACGATGGTAATGGAACATCATCTCTAATGACCACCATTTGCTACAATCAACTTATCACAACTCATATTTAAACACGTGGAGATTTTGAAATATTAGCAAAATAAAAGTTTCAATCATAGATATTATCGAAAATGGAAGTGCAGATTAGCAATTTCAAATTACACACTCATCATCGTACATCATAGAATGCTATAGGATTGTACAAAAACATAGAAAAAAAAAAAAAAAAAAACTTGTTTTAGGAACCTAGAATTTAGAACCTACTCATCCAAATAGATTTTCTAATTTTTAGAATCCAAAACCTACCTATATATCCTAGAATTTGGAATTGATTGATCCGGTTTTCAAATTCTCAATTTTACCTTGAAATCATACTCACCTTATTGATCATGACAATAAATCATGTATAGGATAAATTGGATGAACTTCATAAGTTATCAAGAAATTAATTCTAACAGAGACCTTGGGGAAATGAACTTATGTTTCCCAATTTATGATTTGTTACCAAATTTCCCGTTTCCTCTCTTCACCTGCCAAGTTGCATGTAGCAGTATAGACACAGTGGAGTTGCAATATATAAAATAGGGTTAATATCCTAAAAACCCTAAACTGGTACATATATGACATTTTGACTCTAAACTAATTTTTTTATCATTAAAAACCTCAAATTAGTATATTCTTGACAAATTTATTCCAAAGTGGTATACTTGTGACCTCTCTTAGTTTTTATTAAAATTTACTATCAAATTGTTAAATTTAACTATCAAATTGTTTCAATTTGGAATTTTACTTTTTGTATGTCATAGTTGTACAATTTTTTTGATATTAATCCAATTTAACAAATAATATATTTATCACAAATATAGTATTTTGGAGTTTTTGGCGGTCGAACAAATTTGCTTCGTGTAAATTTGTCACAAGTACGCTAATTTGGGTTTTTTTGTTATCATTTTGGGGTACATTTGTCATATTTGTACGAGTTTAAATTTTTTCATAATTATAAAATTAATTTGGGGTAAATTTATCACACGCGTATCAGTTTGGGATATTAACTCTATAAAATATAATTTCTCATCGGGGTTCCCTGGGTAAAAAATATATATATCTATATATGTATATATATAATATATATATATATATATAATTTCTCATATGATGCTTTTTTTCCTCCCTCAAATCACAAAGGACGTGGATTATGGCAGACACGAACAGCACTCAGCCATCTTATTCTGCTTTTGCTTCTGTCTCTCTCTTCTTCTTCTTCTTCTTCTTTTTTTTTTTTTTTTTTTGGTAATGATATGAAATGTTCCTTTCTTCTATACATGCTGGAGAGCTTTCACTTAATCAGGCCAAAGCCCACAAAAATACTAAGTGAAAAGGAAAAAAAAAATTGATTGTAGAATACATAAGGAATTTCAAAACGTACTGAAATCGAGAGCTTAAATTACATTGTTATTTCCTTCATTCTCTATGCTACCGTAACTGTTATCTAATTCTGAGTCAAGCTTTAGATCCATTTATTGCGATCTGACATGTACCAAATCAATATAATTCCCGCGCTCCAGTGTTTATAATTGACACACATAAGCAATACTAAGATGCTTTTAGCAAAATAAATAAATAGAACAAAAAAATCTCAGGTCTCAAAATATTAAATTACTAATTGGGATATCAACATCTCAAATAGGCAATAGTAGTTATGGTACTCATTAACAAACTCATTAAGGAAATTTTACAATTTTAAGTTGATTAATTGCCTTCACGCCATGCATAATCAATATCTTAAAAATCGGATAATTTCAAATAAAACATGCTCAACTATTATCAAATGGGCATTTGTCATTAAAACTCTAATACTTATGGCACTTTTTTTTTTTTTCTGGAGCTCTATCACAACTTATATTTTCCTTCTTCCTTTTTTGAGCTAAGCCATAAAAACTTAAATCGATTCTCAAACGATTGTACTGTATCTATTAAACTTATGGAAGTTGACATCCACTAGATGAGCATAACTTTCAGACCAGGTAACTTGACATTAGGCTGAACTCACCTGCACTGGATTTGTCCCCAGTTTCAGAAATATTCTTCTACCGACAAGGTTTCCAAAACTCGGGGCGTTGGGTTTGCAGGGAGAAGACAACCATGGGTTTGGACTGCTCTGCAACTCTCTTGCCTCTCTTCAAAGTTATCAGCGACAGCTCTCTCAACTTGTCTCCGTCTCTCTTCAACCATCAATCTGATAAGTAACTATCAATCGCAGTTTTTTTTCTCTTTGGAAAAAGTAAATAGAAAGACGTTGCTCGACACTTTGAGCATGAAAAATGGCTCATCGTCCCGAGGGTTTTCACTCAAAAGTGTTGGATTCGTAACCTTCGGCTCAGCAGTTTGGCAGCAATTATTTGCGGGACAGTGTCGTTTACAGGACGACCACGCCGGCTAGCTATCGGAAACGATCATGCGGGGTAATTATTGTTTAGAATGCGATCCAAGAGAGGTTGCTTTCACGCTTCTCCTCAAAAAAGAGCCCCTCTTCATTATTGATGGTTTATGTGATCCGTGCAACTCGGGAAACTATCGTAGATACAAGACTCCATTAATTTCACGAGAAATTAATTACAAAAAATTATATTAGGTAATCGAATAATTTCATCATTGGATTTAAGACATGTATATTCAAATAATTTTTTAAAATCAAGTTTTGTCTTTTTTTTTTTCTATTAATATCATAAAAAATCCTAAACTAATATATCTATAATAAATTTATGCTAAACTTTTTTTAACCACAAAAAACCTCAAATTGGTTCATTTGTATCAAATTTACCATATGCTAATTTTTTATTTATTAAAATGGATAAATATCACGAAAAACCATAAAAATGAGGGGTAAAACCCCAAATTGGTCGTCCAAAATAGAAACTAATAAAAAGTAAATTTATCATAGTTATATCAATTTGGAATTTTTAGTGGTCAAAAATTAATTTATGCTAATTTTTTCATAAATACATTAATTTGAAGTTTTTCGTAATATATATATATATATATTTTTTTTTATCGTCGAATTTCGTCACGATAAAGTGAATATTTTCTGTCTCTCTTCTAGGTGTTCATGACAAGAAATCCCTCTACAGAAGAAATAGGATAAGTTTCAGAAGTTATCAGGAAATTGATTCTCACGGTGACCGTAGGGAAACGGACTTCTGTTCCCCAATTTACTGGCGATTTTGCCCACAAATTTCCCGTTCCCTACCTTTCACCTGGCAAGTTGTACGTACCTGTATAGACACAGCAGAATTGCGGTATATAAATATACTTTATCATCTGATGCTTTCTTTTCTTTCTCGAAGCAAAAAGGCCAGGAATTATGGCAGACGCGAACAGCACTCGTCCGTCTTCTTCTGCTCCTGCTTCTTCTTCTCTCTCTCTGCTTCATTTCTCTTTTTCTATTCTTTTTTTTGGTAAATGATATGAAATGTTCCTTTCTTTTCTACCCATGTTAGAGAGTTTTCTCTTAAAGAGGTCAAATCCCACAAAAAATAATATTTGACAAGGAGAAAATTGACCGTAGAATACATAAGAAAATTCAAAGCATAGTGAAATCGAAAGCTCCAGTTACACCCTTATTTCCTCCATTCTCCATGCTACTGTAGATGTTATCTAATTCTGAGAGGACCCCATCATGTTTTAGATCCATTTATTGCAGGCGGACATGCACTGGATCGATATAGTTCCCTTGTTCCACTGCTATAATGCTGTCATAAACAATACTTAGATGCTTCTAGCAATATAAATAATAAAAATAAGCAGATCTCAGATCTCAAATTTTAAGTTACTACTGGGACGTCAACATATCAAACAGGCAATAGTACCTAGGGATCACTAATTAAGAAACCAATTAAGGAGATTTTACAATTTTTAATTCATTGATTGGTCTTGCGTCATGCACAATCAATATCTTAGAATTTGAAATTTTCCAAATAAAACATACTCAACGATTATCACATGGGCATTCATTATTAAAATTCTAATACTTATGGCACTTTTTTTATTTGAGCTAGATCGCAACTTTTTTTTTCCCCTTTTTTGATCTAAGTGATAAAAACCCGCATCGATTCTCAAATGGTTGTACTGTATCTATTAAACTTATTGAAGGTTGTCTATTATTTCAAAAAACTAATAGAAGTTGACATCCACTAGACGAGCATAGCTTTTAGACTAGGCAACTTGATATTGTGTTGAACTCACCTCCTCTGGATTTGTCCCCAATTTCAGAAATATTCTTCTACCAACAAAGCTTCTAAAAATATGGGTGTTGGGTCTGCAGGAAGAAGACGAACATGGTTTGGACTGCTCTGGAACTCTCTTTGTCTGGTGCGCCACAGCTGTTTTTACAATCATTCAAAATCTTACATTAGATCCTGTTCATGATGCAAATACCTTGAAAACACCTTAATTTTCACCCACGACACTAGCAGAAATTCCATCCTATGGAATGATTACATAATGATGGCATATAATCAAATTCTTAACATTACCTGTGAAGGCAAACTTTTATGATAATATACGGAACGAAAATTGCATAATTTGAAATGAAGTTTTTAGTCAAACATTGTGGGTTGCAAAAGGACAATTCGGTGACATATACCACGACCCTATAAAGGCATGCGCCAAGTTCACATCTTCTGGATCCGTGCCTCACTGTAGAGATGACCTCTTTTGTCACCATCCAAATAGCTTTTATAGACTGAGGGGCATTTCTTAAGGGGCCAAAGAAAAAAGATGAAGAAAGACGCAGGACACATTTCCCCTCAGGGCGAGACTTTTTAGAAGGGAGAACAGAAAAGAAAAGAAAAGGGACAATTTGGCTCCAAAAAGAAGAAAGAGAGATTATTCAAACAGCTTTTGGATGTTGGTATTTTGACTCCGGCACAATGTCTGGCATGGGAACTTGAAACACCATTCGACCAAAAAAAAAAAAAAAAAAAAACACTTGAAACGCCTACTTATGTTGAAGATGAAAATGGCACATTAAGGGATAGCTTTTGCACTTATTGGTCTTTCTTGCGACTCTTAAAAGATCCAACTTACGCTAATTGCTGTAGGCTTGCCATGTTTATGCAGGAGCATTAGAGAAATTGTTAGTGGGAATGGGACTTTCCCATCAAGCCCTGATTTGCCCCCTTAAAAAATAAGCATTATCTCTGACTAGCTCTGATTCTTCCGGATCTCCATATGTCCTTAAAAAACCATCGGCCAAATTTGTGTGCGAGCAAATCGTTCCTCTTTCAACGTATATAGACATCGATGTTTGTTTGCATGAAAAAGTTAACCGGGTCATCAATATAAATAAGCATGTGGATAGAGGTCATCCATATAAAAACCGTGGGTCATTATTGATGACCGCGGGAATTATTGTCGATATTAATATGCATCGCTGACCATAAGTTGTATTGTGGACACAAAATAGCACATTGTTGACAATTATCATGGCAAAGTTTGTTGATAAGGATATGGATTAAAAGAGGATTGAATGATTATCGATCGTGACACAAAGTGAAGAGCAAATATCTTGAAAGCGCCAAAACTCCGTCACGACATTAAAATCACTAATAGGAAAACAATGAAGTCCAATGAATTGTGGGTAAAGGAATGGAGGTAACTCAATAGCAAAGTGCAAGAGATTGAGGCGCGAATTTTAGGGAACAACCGTCTAGAGATGAGATAATGGTGGCGTGAAAGCATGGAACCAAAGTTGTTAGAAACATGGAAGCATGGCTAAAACTAAAGAAAAAATACATTGTGAACACTATAGATACCCGTATTTGTCCACTAAAGAACCTTGTGTACAAATAAATAAATATGTTATCTTTCAATTTTTGCATTATAGTTATAGTTTCCAAATTCGCATTGTCGATTAAATTTTGGTATTTATCTTTATTATAATTCATGGATGTCTCGTCGTTGATTAATTTCGATGTTGCATTTCTTAGACTTTGTTGTCGATTAAATTTCAGCACAGTTTGTGTAGATTTAGTTCCATTTAAAATAAAGTTTTCGATCCCCTTAAGTATCTATGATATTTCCTATTTGAAATTGCTACAAACTTCATCTCATTTAATAAAACTCTAAAAATTATTTTAATAAAAGGTATTTCATTGCGGAGTCAATTCTTGCCGGACCGTGGTATAAAAAATGGTATTTCGTATTAGCTTGCGACGAAATGAACTGGGTTGTGATATGCGGAATCGAAAGTACGGTAGATGTCCTCGGTTTAGGAACCCCCTGTTTATTTAGACATTTTCTTGAAAGGAGGGAGGGAGAGACAGTCAACCTGTTATAACACAGCACATGTTCCTATGTTCTCCCACATGATGTGGTCAAACTGACAACTGAACCCCGCAGAGGGAGAGAGAATTCCTTAATAAACCGGGTCGCGCACTAGTTCTTAACAACAGAATTGAAATGACCCCAACACGTGAAGTAGATATTCAAATCAGATGCATGAATAATCTGATCTTGAGTAATCTGATCTTGGACCTTAATGCAGACTCTTCCCCTGTATTTGACTTACAGATGTGACAGAGCGCGGATTAAACAATAGCAAACCCTAAACCGACCACGACGAGAAGTTTATATCAAAGTTTGTTCCCTTAACTTGGAGCCCATTTACTGATTCGAGAATACTCGCGATCCATGATCAGCTGAACCACTAAATTAAGTATTACAAACTCTGTCCATATATAACATCAAATTACGTGGTGAAATGGTATTACATTGGATAGTAGCGAAATAATATAGAGTAACTCTTGTATCACGAGTGATCGGTAAAAAAATTAGCTCATGGATAGAGGTTAATTATGAACGTGGTGGCTAGAAATTTATGCTTCTTTTGCCAGCTCGACTAAAAAGCCCGTCCATTGATCAAGTGTATTTAGTAGAACCGTCAAACGGGAGAATTGAGTTGGAAATAATGGCCCATTTAACTTGTTTTGACATATTTTTATGTAATATAAATTTAGTGGTTAATGCTTACTCTGACTCATATCCATCCATACCTGACTTGATATATATTAATGAACTACTTCCATATTTAACATAATATAAGAAAACTCATACCTAAATTGAGGTAAGAATGCGGCATGAATGAGGGTGAGAAAGAGTAAAGAAAGAAACAAAGAAGTGGATTTGGTGCGGGTATAGTTGTGAATCAATTTAGCACTCATTAATATAGACTAAACCATTATGAACCCATTTACCATCAATTTACTAATTATAACTAACTCATATAACAATTAAACCTATCCAATATATGCCATTAAGAAATGGATTAGTTAAGAATAATGTGGAATAGAGGAACATAAAATTTTATATATTTCAATATATAGAAAAGAGTATATAGAGAGCCTATTTATAAGTTTAGACAAAAAAAAATTAAGGAAATCAAATCAGATGTACATAATAAAAATATATATAGAAAATCAAAGAAAATATCATAAATATCTCTAAAAGATATTTTAATAAATCAAAGAAAATATCATAAATATCTCTAAAAGATATTTTAATATCCTAATATTGCTAACACAATTTATGATCTAACGAGTATAGTATTTAATAATGCCGTGGTCCACCGATGTAAAATATTAATATTCGATTGTATTTCGGAAAAGTAACTCCGAGAAAAAGCATGAGTTGAACCGGAGAAACCCTACATCGTGGGACTGAATTTTTGGGGCAGTAATAATGGCAGGCATGTATTTATGAATTTTTGATAGGTCTTGCTGGAGTTGAGCCTCCATGGCTTCAGTGCGTGTCCCCACGAGATTACAGTGAAAAACACACGACATTCATCATCATTTAGACATTGTAATAATTGCGTGGACCATACCAGACCAACCGATCCATATAATTGGGCCACCCCAGCTTTGAATTCTTGTGACCCGACCCATCCTCATCCTTCTTGATCCCTCTCTCCTCTTGCAATTTTATAATATAATGACACAAATAATTTCTAAATTTTAATTTGCTTAATAAAATTATTAAATTATAGCCCTATGTCTAATATAATTATTAAATTTTTAATTTATTCAATATGATCTATAGATTTTAGATACATGTTTAATTTAATTGTTCATTAATTTAAGTTCAAAGGTAATATTGAACATTTTCATATAGTATAGGGTTAATACCCTGAAAAACCCCAAACTGGTACACATGTGACAAATTTACCTCAAATTATTTTTTTCACCACCAAAACTCCAAACCAGTATACCTTTGACAAATTTACCTCAAACTGGTATACTTGTGACAAATTTACCTTCCGTTAATTTTCGTTAAATTTGCTTTGAGATCAAATTTGAAATAGATTTGGGCCTGTCAAATTATTAAGTTAAATGATACTTGACACGGTTGACCGATATACAAATTTGGGATTTTAAGTTCCGTTTGTCACAATTTACAATTTGTGTGATTTTTTTGTGGTATTAATCCAATTTAGCAAATGATATATTTGTCTCAAATTTACCAGTTTGGTTTTTTTGCGGTCGAATAAATTAGTTTGAGATAAATTTGTTATAAATATACCAGTTTATGGCTTTTTATAGTCAGTCGGGATAAATTTGTCACAGATGTATCAGTTTGGGGTTTTTTATGGTAAAAAAAATAGTTTTGGGTAAATTTGTCAATAAGTATACCGGTTTGAGATGTTTTAGGATATTAATCATAGTTTAAGTACTAAATTGAATATACATAAAAAATTTAAAGATCTTACTGAATAAATTAAAATTTTAGGTGTCGTATTGCCATTCAGCTTCGGGAATTATTTCTGTCTTCTTCCTCGACCTTCTCTCCCTAGCCGAGCGCGTTTCGCTTTTTCCGAGTGTTGGGCTATGATGTCCCCGATATGATGACTTTAACAAATTATTATTATTATTATTATTATTGTTATTTAAATGTGGCTCCTTCCAACCAAAGCCATATCGGTTTTTGTGAGTTGTTTATTGCTCATTACAGCTGAATCCACCGCCTCCCTCTCTCTCTCTCTCCCCCCTCCTTTCTCTCTCTCACAAGCTCCACAATGTCCACATAAATTGTCCAGAATTGCAGAGAAGTCTGAAACGGAGGGAGAGAGAGGAGAGAGAGGAGAGAGAGGAAGAGGAAGAAAAGGGCAGAGGTTAATGCTCTGCACCAACCGCCTTACTCTTTCTTAAACCTCTCAAACCTCTCACTCTTCTGAGCTCACTACTTCACTCACACACACACACTCTCTCTCTGTATTAGAAGGAAAGGATGAGTAAACAAGATGTCATGAAGATGCAGGTAAACCCTGTTGGCCCCTTTTCTTGATTTTTGAGTTGATTAGCATGAAACCAAGTTCGTGTCTTGTCGGGTCTTTTGCTGTGTTCTTGGTTCTTGGTTACGACTGCAGAAGTTTTCGAGATCTTTCTCTCCCCGTGTGCTTGAGATTATTCTGAAATGTTCTAACTTCGTCTCTGTTTTGGGGGGTTTTGCTGGCAGACGTGTGTTCTCAGAGTGAACATACACTGTGAAGGATGCAAGCACAAGGTCAGAAAACTGCTGAAGAAGACCGAGGGTACGTACCGACTCCCCGTTGCTTTTGGTTTCTTTTTCTCTGTCCATTCGGTGATTTATTTATTTATTTATTTTGAAATACTTTTAGTTGGATATTTTTTGGTTGATGTGAAAGTCTGTTGACTTCTTCTGGGGAATTTATGGTTTTTTTTTTGTCTGTTTGAATTTTAGGAGTGTACTCTGCTAGTATAGATGCGGAGCAAGGCAAGGTAACAGTGCTCGGTTCCGTAGATCCGTACAGGCTCATCACGAAGCTTGAGAAATCAGGGAAACATGCGGAGCTCTGGGGGGGATCAGGAGGACACAAGAACAGCAACAACAACAACAACCACCACCAGTTCAACCAAAACCTTCTCAATCTCAACCAACAAATCAAGAACTTGCAAATGGAGAATGTCAAAGGAGGCAAAGACAACAAGTCTCAAAAGGGTAATCATGGAAAAGACCAGCAAAAGGGAGGAAATATGCAACAGCAGCTGGAGCAGTACATGAAGGGTGGTGCTAAAGATCTGAAGCTACCAGCTAAGGGACAGAAGACTGTCAAGTTCAACTTGCCTGAGGATGATTTTGGGGGAAGTGAGGATGATTTGGATGATGAATTTGACGATGAGTATGGCGACGAGTTTGATGAATTTGACGATGAGGAGTTTGAGGAGGAGTTTGGCCATGGTCATCACCATGCTCTGTCTAAGCAAGCCAAGATGGGTGGTGGGGGTGGTGCGCATGGACATCAAGGGGCTAAAGGGAAAGGCGATAAAAAAGGTGACGGCGGGAAGGGGGGCAAAGGGGGCAAAGGCGACAGCAAAACCGCCAAGAAGGGCAGCGGCTTCGACATACAAGGGTTGATGAAGATGTTTGGTGGTGGTGGTGGTGGGAAAAAGGGTAAAGAGGGAAAGAAAAATGATGGTAAAAACGGTGGCAAGAACAAAGGAGGAGGAGGTGGTGGTAAAAATGGAGGCAAAAATGGTGGCGACTTTCATGGAAATGGTGGCAAGGATGGATTCAATGAAGGGTCCGGCAAGAAGAACAAGGGTGGCAATCACGGCGGCGGCGGTGGCAATGGAGGTGGTGGTGGCGGTGGCGGTAAAAAGGGGGAGGAGGAGGAGGAGGCGGCAAGGGTGATGGGGCCTTTGCAATGAATATGATGCAACCTGGATTCCTCCAAGATGTGAATGTCCCTAATCATGGCATGGCCAGAGGTGGTGGTGGCTTTGGGGGCCCAGTGGGGCCAATGGGGCCAATGGGCCAGATGGGCAATTACCCTATGGGCCAGATGGGCCCCATCCCAGCCGTGCAAGGACTACCGATGAACAGCGGGTACTATCAAGGGGTGGGCCCGGGGAACCCGTACAGCCAGCAGCAGCAGCAGCAGTATATGGCCATGATGATGCAACGACAGGCCCAAGCCCAACATGCACAGGGCAACAACATGTACCAGCCGATGATGTACGCGCGGCCGCAAGCACCGATGGGTTACGTCCCGCCGATGCCGCCCCCGGCTTCGGACCCTTACGTCCACATGTTCAGTGACGAGAACACCGACAGCTGCAGCATCATGTAAATCAGTGGCTGATGCTAGTGCAGCTTATATGGTAGTGCTTCTTTAGGATTTCAATTTTGTTGGGTAGGTTTTGTGTCCGACTTATGAAGGAAGTCTTTTGGTTGAAATGAGAGTGCAAGGTCTTGAAAAGTACCATATAGCTGATGTACTAATTAAGAATCCGCATCAATCTCTCTGATTTCGGCTTTCGGTTTCGTGACACTATTTTCGTTCAAGATTACATATCGATTCTTCAAGTATCATTGGCTGTCCGCCGTTGGATGAAGTCTTAAAGAGTATTAGCTCTAAACAATTTGGACGATACGCAAGCATTTTTAGTGGGGGATTAACTTTTGTTTTGGTGGGGATTAAGTTAGGAGGGAGGTGGGACAACGACCATCTTGGCTTTTGATCTTTGAAGGGTCGCTTTTAGTTCTTTGGAAGGTGTTAGACAGCTGTGGAAAAAGGTCGCAATGCAATGCGACAAGGCTGGTTTGACAGATATCGGAACATGGACGATTCAATGGCAAACCAACCAACACACCAGAAGTCATAATCAAGAAAACCATGAACTCCTCCATCAAAAGCATCGTCGAACAAGCAAGGCGCAAGTGCAAATTCACATTGATGGGTATCAAATGCGAATTCGTCCGCAATTGATGGTGTGAGAAGTCAACCGTTCATTACATATCAACGAAGAAAATCCTCGTGATTCAACATGTCACGATGAGACGGGGAACACCTGGTTTTAATGAACATGGCACTATGCGACACTTAGTCTGGAAAAAGCAAGAAAGCTAGTTGACGACGTCACAAACGAACCCATCATAAGCTAGTCAAGAAGTTCATCAATTACTCCATCAAAGCATCGTCGACTAAGCAAGACACGAGCGCAAATTCACACCAATAGATTATCAAGTGCGAATTCGTCGGCAGTTGATGGCGTGAGAAGTTGAATGTTCATTGCATCTTGACTAAGAAGATCCTGGCAATTCGACGCACGCCGCGATGGCACGGGGAGTGCTTCCGGGTGGATGCCGGTTGTAATGGACCTAGCACTACGCAGCACTTTGATTCTGGAAAAAGCCCGAAAGCTAAACGACGACGGATCTAGCTTTTTCCTTTAACACATAGGGCCAAAAAAAACGTGGTAGTATTATTGATGGAATTGAAGGTACTAATGGTGGGGCTGGAGTTAGGTTCGTAGCTCGATAATTGGAAGTGCCCTTATTGAATTATCTAAGGTTTCTACCTTTCTGAACAAAGATGTTGAACTGTCCACTTGCAATTTCTTCTTTTGGCCCCTCGAATTAGATATTTTTTCCACAAGGCCCCACCACTTTCTTGAAACCCTAATAAAAATGGGGATGGGAAATTTAACCATAAGCAGATTTAACAAGTTAAATATAAAGTGTTGGGCTTCTTTTTTCTTTATTTATGTTGATGTAAATTGATACAAATTGCAAGCACCACTGGATCTACTGGGGGACCTCCATCTGCTTACCGTTTAGAAGCGTTGTTAGATGCTTTATTGTTAGAAAATACAAAGTAAAAATAAAAAAATTCCCTAATAAAAGTCGGTGTTATTAAAACTTATCGCGAAGCTCGGAGACTTTATTAGGCTAAATCATTTGTTGCCTTGCGATTGATACTGCTTACTGTAAGAGAGAGAATTTAGGTAAGATGTTGAAGTCTGTGTGAAGGCATCACCTCTTAAGCTTTAACTAATAAATAAAGAGCACGAACTGTTGTAAGGTCGGAAAAGGTGTTGGTTTTGAAGGCCAATTGAAGTGCAGCCCTTAAGCCTAAACATCCATATCATGCAAAAGCTGGTAAAAAAACACCTTCCTAATGGGGAGGCAAAAAATTGAGCCTCTTGACGATCTAATTGGCACTTTCACTGAAAAGTACAACTGAAAAGTACAAGCAGTTGAGTTATGGACAAACTCAATGTTATTGATTTTTCCTTTTAGCTCCAAACGATATCCGATGTAGGACTACAAATTTCATGATACCAATCACATGTGTACTTGACACTCTCTCTACCACATGCGTGTCTCTATCATATTAGGCTAGTTTCCCCTCAGTCAAAGTACGATTTCTTCTACATCGATAAGTTTCAACTTGAATCTCCAATCATCATCAACCGATGTAGACATGCCTTTCACCCATAATCTCCTCTTGGGCCAACCTGTGATTGTAAATTGTATTCGACAATCACTAAGATTAATAAGATTCCTTGTTGTCTTTAGAATAGTGAAACAAATTTAGGGCCCATTGGCCCTTAAACCACTTTCTTCGGGGACACTGTATTTGCTAAATGGGCTAGACCCATGAGTTGAGCCTATGATTCTGCAGTGTGTTCATCTCACTAGAAGAACCCTTTCTAGCATAAAGGTCTTGTGAAATTTAAAGACACATGATACACACAACACAGGAAAGAGAGAGAGAATGGGGTTTAGGATTTTCTACACCTACAACCTTAATTCTGATTCCAAGTGAGTTGTGTTTGCTCTTAGAGAGTGGTACCGCATGCTTTCTGATTTTAAAGTTTGTGGGTTTGGCTTCAGGGAGGAGCTTGTGCCTTTGTGGGTCTTGCTGGATTGATCTCTTGTGCTCTTGATTGAAATTGACTAGTGGATTCGCGTAAATCCCGGCATCGTTACTCTTCTTTAATCCTCTCTTATTGCTTCCATTGTGTATTTTTGTTTGGTGGTGGTTGCGTCGGTTGATTGTGTTGATGTCGCACGTAGGACTGTAAGGAGTTTTAGTTCATTGCATACAGGTAGTAGTAGAAAAGTCTGGCAGAGGGCCATCAAAAATACCTTGAAGCTTTGGTCTTATTTCGCCACGCTAATGCAGAATTCATATGCGGTAAGAATTGGAAAGGCGGTTGTATAGTACCGAATGTATAAGATAAGAAGGAAGTGAAATACTGTAAATGTCTCGAAAGATCTACTGGCCGACGAGATATCCGAGTTTAACTTCATGATCCTGCGTCCAGAGAGCGCGTGCTTGCACTTGGACAATCTCAGCGGCTCGATATCTAGGACTGTTGGGGACAAGGACTTATGCCGAGTTGGAACGAGCTTGTCGGATTATTGCCACGAAGCGTTGATAAATCTCGAAGGATCTTGTTAATTAAGATGTTAGTGAGAACAGCCTTGCGGCCATAACTTGAATCGGAACTGAAGCAAAAAGTCGAATTGACTACCACATTTATGATGATCTAGAGCACCAAAAACATCTCAAATACAAACTTATTCATGGCACTTGCAGTTGCGGGAGGAAACTACTATAGCTCCGCATCTCTCACCGGCATTCAAAAACATGCATCGATAAGCCGTGACGGCAAAAGCTGGCAAGATAAACGCATACAGCTCTAAAAGGTCGATCGGCGTTTCGGGTTTTTCTCTAAAAGCTCAGCTAAGCCCTAACCACAGAAGAAGTCCTAAGCTTCCGCCCATCCTGACGGGGAGGGGAACCCCGTGAC
The DNA here is from genome assembly GCA_014182365.1 of Eucalyptus tenuipes. NCBI lineage: Eukaryota > Viridiplantae > Streptophyta > Magnoliopsida > Myrtales > Myrtaceae > Eucalyptus > Eucalyptus tenuipes. The sequence goes on along the minus strand of CM024538.1, from coordinate 18,679,488 downwards.
AAAGCGTAAAGCTGTTGCGGAGCTCTCAATAGACATGTTCTTGATCCTGACAATTCGTGGCTCCATCCCTGGTTGGCCGATCCGATTCTGCAACTTCTACTTCGCCTAGATGCCCTCTTTCTTGCTGGTTGCCGGCCAACGTGCAAGGTATCGCTGGGTTGGCCGCACGCCGATCTCTCTCCAGAGCGTGCCTAATCAGCGCGAGTTCTAACGACAACAGAGGGGTTATCTTCTTTGGCGACGGGCCATACAGCGTGCATCTCGGGGTCGATGTCTCGAGCGGATTGCTCTATATGCCGCTGACCATCCGACGGAGAGGGAAGTACTTTGTCGGAGTGAGATCGATCAGGATATATCGGAAGCCTGTCCCATTGAACGCTTCTCTACTAGGTAATAACGTTAAGTCAAACTTGAAATTTCAAGATTTTTTTTTTGACAAATAGAAAGCTGACTTTAGATAGATAAATCTTGAGACGATAGATACAACATTAATCCAATGGAATATGTAAGACATGATTCTAAACCGGTATGAGTGGTCAAAACATGGAATTGTTTGCACTTGATGGTGTGATAATTAAATATATATCACGCTACGCCTAATTCACATAAACAAATCATATCCTTACTCATTAAATCAACCTCATAATATTATCAAATTTTGAGAAATTTTGTTCTCAATACCAAAATCAAAACCGAATTATGAAATTTTTGTACTCTAGCATTTAGTTTCTTATCAGTCATGCCTTTCTAACACAAGTGCATGTTTCAGCAGGCAATGGACGAACACAGCACAACACCGTACACAATTTTGGAGCACTCCATTTTCGCTTCCGTGACTCGATTCTTCACTAGCGAGCTCTCGGAGATAGCGCCCGGAAGGGCTTGATTGTGATCGGAGCGCATCAGTTTGAAGATAGTCTCCGCAGTTCGACGTAGCGAGGACGAGGCTGGGGTCCAGCTTGTCGCGGCTGCTGCCCCGGACGAGTTGTGCCAACTCCAACTTTACTAGCGTTGCCCCACAAACGGACTGATTGCAAAAATGATGAAATGAATGCACCATGTCCAGATCAAAGTGCATGGCATGTCTAAACTTGGGACATAAAGCGAATGGCTCGATTGGGTTAAAATGCTCGCACGTCTAAATTTATCACCTAAGAAGGATCCAGAAATAGGTATATCTATGCGTTATATAGTCCGAATTTTTTTTCGCAATATAGTATACATCAAATCCCGATGAGCGAGCCATCGAATTCATAAATAGATTTAGAGAATACAAACTGATCGGAGGTGAAACATAATCCAACTTCGATTCGAACATAGCATCTCTTGCCAAAGAGATGAATGTTGCCACCACTACACCATCGATTCAATTGGAGAATGAGATTGATAATATGTCGTGTTCGGAAATTGAGTCTTACGAAATGAAGTGGAACTATTAACGGATCATTGATTTTCAATAAATTACAAGTTTGCCATTTTATGGCGGTCGACATGTTTTCGGGCCCCTTCTTTCTTGGAGAGCATATCGTTGCCCCAAGATGAAAACAAGTCAACAAATATATACAGCCAAACATGGTCGCCCTGACCCTTCTTCTTTTGAAAGGAAAACGCTTTGTCTTCCGAAGAAGATGGTCCGAATGTGCACCGCACCACTCACAACGGTTGTTTGCCCTTGAACTTTTGACAAAATTGCAAACTTGCCATTATGAGGCAGTCGGCCCGTTTTTGGCCCTTCTTTCTTGGAGAATAGACCGGTGAAAATAAGTCATAAATCAATCTTTTAGCCCATATTTAATGGATTGAATTGTTATTTGCGTTAGATTCATTACACATCGCAAAATTAAATAATATGAGTTAAATGAATTTACAACTGATTTAAATTTAACCCACTTTTATGACTCTCTTTTGCATTCACTCGATGATGACTTGCTCACTCATTTCGCGCTCCCATCTCAATTTGTGAAATTGGATTAAATATTAAAGTATATTAACAATATGAATTTAGTTGGATAAACGTTGAGTTGGGTATAAGATTATATATATATTTATATTTATATGAAAATGTATCAAAATAGGTGAAAAGTCAATTTGAGCCAGACCAATTTCGACCCAGCCCTTTAATAATTCTAATGAAGATTGAAGACTAGTTATCATCATCACTCAAGAGTCTAAGACCAAATCACCACCACATACACTAATGAAGGACGATTTTTTCTTGTTAACATCCAATGAGCAAATTTCTCATTTCTACTGTTAGAACCGATTGGATCAAGAAGCTCTGCGTGGACATTGGAGCCTCGTTTCTGTACTGCAACTGTCCATCGTCTCTTCCCACGAGTGGGTGACACCAAGAAAACAGCGACCAACGCCCAGGAAAAAATGGCGATGGCTCCGGAGTACGGCGCTTTCGTGAGCAAATTCGTGCTCGAGCCTCCCTCCCCGTCTCCCTCGCTTCCCTTGGCCGGCCTCACCTTCGCCGTCAAGGACATGTGAGCGATTCCTACTGCTTCCTCCGCTGTCGCTCGACCGTGACACGACACGGTTCACTGTAGTCTCTGTTTCTCTCTCGATAAGCCCAGCTTTGGTTTCTGGGTGTTCAGTTTTTCTTCTTTCGATCAAGTGGGAAGATGATGATTTTAAGTCGTGTGTTTTTGCCGCCTGTTTTGCGTTGTTTGGTCAGTAAGTAGTCGTTAACTTCGGATTACTCAGTGAAGTATCGATCTCTGTCATGAAAAAGCGAAGACCCAATGAGAAGATACTCACATACCAGGTGATCAGTTGACATGAGCGGCGAAGGAAGGAGAAAAGGAAGGCCCGGGGGGGAGGTGGTCGTTTTCAGTACCATGTTGTCGTTAAATGTCGCGCCATGTTGATCGATGACGAGGTGTTTAATGCTCGCTGCATTTTCTACCTATGAGTTCTCGAAAGAAATACAGAGCATCGAGCATAGACGGCTCGGGTAAAGCTTACTGCATATGCCCGACTGACTTGTGGCTGTAAAGTTTTTTTCATCGATATGTTTTCGTTTTGTAAATGTCGGATTTTCATCCTTGGTCTAGTGAGTGAGTGTTAGTAGTTTACACTTATAACTGAATTAAAGGGAGAGATCTAACTATTACCGTGTGTTCCTCACGATGGCAGCGCTACTCGTACATGCATCTTCTGTGAAAAGGCATGAAATTTTAAATTGATTCTTGCTGCTATGTGTAATTGGACATATCTGAGACTGAAGTTTGTATTGGTTTTTTCATACGGAATTCGACGTGCAGCTTCGACATTGAAGGACATGTGACTGGGTTTGGAAATCCTGATTGGGCGAGGACTCACGCGCCTGCATCTTCCACAGCTCCAGCTGTTTTGAATGTGTTGAAAGCGGGCGCTACATGTGTTGGAAAAACTGTCATGGATGAAATGGCATACAGGTTAGTGTCTGTGAAATTGGCTTGTAAATTCAGAGTCTTGCTGCAATTGAAAAACACAACTCAAACTCGAGAATTGTGGCTTACTGTCAAGTTTAGAGAGCATGCAATGAATCAGGGTTAGGGTAGGTATATACTTGTACTTAGCCTTAGCATGCAGAGAGAATCGGGGATGAGCCAGACTAATTGCATGGCTGGAGCTACCAAATACTCTGTACCGGCTCCACTACTTTAGACAACCTGCAATGCAGTCATATTTCAGATAGTCTTCCCAAGATCAGATTATAGAGTTCTGAATCTTGGACCGACACCTCTCACCTTGCCAATGAAGGAGGCATCATGATTTGAAAACTTTCTTTTCCGTATTGTGTTTTGAACTTGGAATGGTTAGCTTAAGATAGGAATGCTTACCAAGGAAAAGATGGGATAAAGGCACCACATACAATAGTACAACAAGGTTGACATTGAGGAATTCTAGCTTGAGAATATAATTTCCAAGGTAGTCTCTGCCTTCTTAAATAGCTTGAAAAGGAAGTTCTAGTTTAAAGAGAGGAATACAATCCACTGAAATGATTATTTTTATGGTGGCAGCTTAACTGGGGAGAATAAACATTACGGCACACCAAGGAACCCATGTGCACCCGATCGTGTGCCTGGAGGATCTTCCAGTGGATCTGCTGTTGCAGTAGGAGCAATGCTTGTCGATTTCTCCCTAGGTGAAGCACTTCATCCTGTAATTACTCTGAAATTTTCTCAGTTTATCCTTCTGAATAAAGCTAAAAGTGCTGCACTGTTGCAGGAAGCGACACTGGAGGAAGTGTAAGAGTTCCTGCATCTCATTGTGGGATTCTCGGATTTCGGCCTTCACATGATGCCATTAGCACTGTTGGAGTCGTTCCAATGGCACAAAGTTTGGATACAGTAGGTAAGCATTCTGGTTTTTTAATGGCCTTGAGCTTTTGATGAAAATAGTCATTGGTTTCGGCTTCTTAAAGGAGGAAATTTCAGTGAAACACTTAGGTTCCTTATTTTATTTCTAACATTAGTGGTGTTTCTTTATACAAATGAAATATTGGGCAGCTGAAAGAAATATCTTGCACTTTCAATGTGGTGAAAAGTGTGCCTCCTTGAAATAGGTTGTCCCCTTTCTCCTAGATTTTGTACTGCACTGTAATTCCATCTTTAAGTATTCTGCAAATGATAACACAGCAGCCAACTGGCTGGTTCACCCTTCTTCCAGGTTTTGTTTTTTCCGTTGTCATGTACTTATGCAACTTTTCTGCACTTCTGTGAGTATTCACATTAAACTCGTTCACGACTAGTGTGAATTTATTTAGTTGGCTTCTTTTCTTGTTTCCTCCCATTGTAAGCTAGTAAATGAATATTTGTTTACTAATTGTCTTTTTTTACTGTCTTATCTAGGTTGGTTTGCTAGGGAACCAAGCATCTTGAAGCAGGTCGGTCGTGTTCTTCTCGAGTTGCCTGATGCAGATCCAAATAGACCTAGTCAGATAATTATTCCAACAGATTGTTTCCAGCTTTTAAACATTCCAAGTGAGCGACTGACTCAAGCTCTTGTAAGATCAGTGGAGAAATTATTCGGAGGTAAGAAGATAAGAGCATTGAGTAAATAATTTAGCTCAAATTGTACATGCAGTCCTGAAGCACGGTAATGTGGAAGGAATTGATCATTACAGATGAAGTGAACTGGACTGAAATTGGATAATCTCTCAATTCATATATATGTATCCACTCCCTAACTAGTTTTTCTTTTTGTATGTGATGTCTCCTTAATGCGAATCAATGCAGGTGCTATAATTAAGCACGCTGTCCTTGGGGACTATGTCAGAGACAACATTCCGGCCTTGAGTTCTTTCCTATGTCAAATAAATGAGGATCAAGTAGACAGCATACCATCTTTGGCAGCTCTTTCTAGTGCAAGGCAGTTGCTTCAGAGGTGGTGATGTGTATCTGAACCCTTGTTGGATTTTATTTCAGTTGATCATTGTGTGGGATATTGAAGAGAACCACTATCTAGAGAAGGATTCTGATTAACCTTGAATCATAGGTATGAGTTCAAGAATAATCACAAGGATTGGGTCTCTGCTGTCAAACCCGATTTGGACCCAGTGATATCAGAACGGGTCAGGCAAGCCCTCGAGATGACTGAAGAAAATATTGATATCTGTTGGTCAGTGAAGAAAGAATTACATTCTGCTCTTACTTCACTACTCGGGGTATGTCCCTCTCATGTCTTCTCGGTTGCCTTTGAGTTCGTAGTTGTCTTCTGTCACTGTTCTTGGCTTCTTGCTATGTTTGACATTATGCTCTGGATTTCCCAAAAGAAACGCAATTGACTAAATTAACCAGAGGAATCATCAATGGATGCTGTTTTTATTTAACTCTCTCGAGCAATCTAAATCATAAAAGAAGAATGAGGTGCTATTGCCTTTGTTACAGGATTTCGGTATCCTTGCAATCCCCACGGTTCCTGGGCCTCCGCCAAAGCTACAAACAGATGCATCCTCTGTGGATATCATCGATGAAAAGGCATTGAATTTGCTTTCCATTGCCGGTTTATCGGGATTCTGTCAGGTTGTGCAATCGTCTCTCACTATGCATCCTTAAAGCTGTCATACCCCTGTTTCAATTTAATTTACTGCCTCTCTGCAATCTAGGATTTAAGTGTCTGCAATTCGCATTTACAGGTAAGCATACCGATGGGGCTGCATGATAATTTGCCTATCTCGATATCCTTGCTGGCGAAAAACGGTGCCGATGGGTTCCTGCTAGACCTCGTCGAGACACTGTATGAGTCTCTTAAGGAACAAGCTGCTATTGTAGAGAAATCAGTTTGACGTATGTACACGCCTCATCCATTTCCCGAGATGCTTCTAGCTATATTTACAGGCCGATATCCTTGTACTTATGCTGTGTGCGGTCGAATGTAGCGTGGACTCTGTGATCTTCGTAAGGCTGTGTTGCTGAGAAAATAAAGTTCTGTATATCATACAGCCCACTTGTTTATGCTGAGTGCGGCGAGGGAGATGATGGAAGTTCTAAAGGGGGAGGTTGAAACCTCGGGCAACCATTTTCGGATTGGATTGTGCAATCGTGACAGAGTGCCACGTGGGTCGCTAAACCTTATCCGTCTCTCTTGCTTAACCTATCTTTATTTTCCTTTTTAATCATTGTAAGGGTCCTTTGAAAGGCTTACATTAGATGGGGCAGTGCTTGTTGGACATCACATTAGCATCATGTGTCCTCGGATGATGATTCTCTAATGGTCAAGAAACATCAATTGATAGCAAAATCAAAGTTCATTGTCTTAGTAGAAAAATAAAAAAAATTCAAGCTCAGTAATCTCAATAAGTCGTTTCGAAATTGTATGACCTTTCTTATCAATGACAAAGCGTGTTAATAAATAAAAGTATACCGATTTTTAAGGTTTTGTTTATTTCATAGAAAATGAATAATTTGAAAAATATTTTCCTGTAAATAAATGTGTATTGACTTAAAAGTGTACCCTTATGTCCACATGTTAAGCGGCGAGAACACTGACAGATGCAGCATCATGTAAATTAGTGGCGGATGCTAGTGCAGTTTATGTAGTGTAGTGCTCTTTTAGGATTTCAATTTGGTTGGGTAGGTTTTGTACCTTTCCTCTATGAGAAGTCTTTTGGTTGAAGTGAGAGTGCAATATCTTGAGCCTATTGACGATCAAATTCGCACCCTCACTAAAAAAAATACAAGCCGTTTGAGTGATGGACTAGGTTTTATCACTCGTTTCCTTTAGCTTGAATGGTATCATGGGATTGCAAATTTCATGACGCCAATCACATGTGCACTCAACATTCTTTTTCTCACATGTAAGTGTCACGACTCGATGAATTGAGATGTCTCAGAGGTTTTCTGAATGAAGGCCGTGACCAATTTGTGAACAAGTAACCCTCAACTTATCTTCCGAAGTCCTAGGGTTTTCTCGAGTATTCTAGAATACTTATGGGAGCGAGCGATACGGTAATCGTACACTTATATAATAAATGCGAGTAATTGATAGTTGGGGAGATCTAATTTCTACTGTTAGATCGGGAAGAGATCTACAACTAGGGTTAGCCTTGTGCTTATATATATGGGGGCAATTTCCCCTTCATTTATACTATCTCTGTAACATCTTCGATTTTGACTCTTATTTTGGTTACAAGTAGTAGACTAAGGATCGGTACGCCGATGGCGAGAATAGGCCTTGAATCGACCCAAGGGTTGGTTATGGACCATCTAGCTTGATTGGAAAAAGGCAACTAAGGATCGGTTATGTTTGAATAGAGTGTTTGACCATGGATAGATTATTCGACCATAAGAATCGGTCATAGGACGATCACGCACCCACCTGGATCGATCAGTGGACAATTCTGGATCGATTTTGCACGATCGTATACCAGCCGTGGGTAATCCAGCACGGTCACTACACTGGTCGAGAATGACCATATATCGATTCAATGTGGCCGTGTGTCGAGGCGGATCGATCAATCCCACGCGATTACATGACAACCGAGAATCAATCATGGATCGATGAAACTCAACATGGATCGATTTCAAACTAACCATGGACTGTGGTGCAAGATGCTGGACTGACTATAGGACCAGTCCTAGGATCGGTTGACAGGACCAAGGACTTGACCTTGGACCTAGCCGAACCTCCTTGTGCATGGTAAGGAGAATTTCCAAACAAGTTCCGCCGATTAGGCCCGGTTATATCTGACCTTGTTCGATCGTGGTTTAGGCATGAACCTTGGACCAAATAAGATATTCAATCGTGGTTAAACTTGATGAATTCCCATTTAATGAGACGATCTTCAATTTACTAACTTTTCCATGGTGCATTAATTGTTTTTGGAAACTAGCCATTAATGAGATTAATGACTCACCATACCAAGTGGTTAGAAATGGTCTTACTTCTTGAAGACATGTTCTTTGGCTTCTATCACATGATTGTGAGAGTGAGTCATACGCCTATTAGAGGACCTTGGAGAGCAAGTTAGTCAAGCTTAGACTTGTTAGAGGGTGAGAACCAAGACCATTAATGGAGAGATGACCCAAGGGCTTATGTGTCTCAATTGACTTTGGATCATCATCACCCTAAAACAAGCCTTGAAAGTAATCGAATTGGATGCAAAAAAGAGTGCCACACAAGCTTGAAGAGCAAGCATTCTAGAACCCTGTTGTCTTGAAGATCAAGATGCATTTAATGACTTTAGACTTTAGTTAATTAATGCCAAGGATGAGTCATATGCCCATGTGTCCTTATTAGATTATGACCATCATTTCATCTACTTAGAAACTTGGAAGACAAATAGTTCTAGACCTAAGGGAGGTGCTAGGCTCCTTGACTTAAGAACTCCAGCAATGGGACGAAGCCTTAGAGGCCATGACGGTGGCCATGCATGCGGAAATAATTGAGCTTAAAGGAAAGCTCACGGAGGTTGAAGTGGCACGCGTGAATGGGATGATCACCATGCAAGCTAAATTACGAATGGACACGCTGAAGTCGAAAGAGTTTGAGGGCTTATGGGTGGCCAAAGACGTGGATGACTTTCTATGGTATATGGAGCAGTACTTCCAAACCATAGGGATAAACAACGATGGATTACGGGTAAACAGTGCAGCTATGTACTTAGTCGATAAAGCATTGTTATGGTGGTGTTGTAGGTCGGATGATAGGAGTGGGGAATGTATCACGAAATGGGCTATGTTTGTCGAGAAATTTTTATGGAATTACTATCTCACTTATGCAGAGGAAGATAGCATAAATGAGCTCAAAGCAAAAGGGAGAAGTTCGCAAGTGCGTGAAGTGATTTTCAGAGTTGCTACTTCAAATCCCTTCGATGAATGATACAGAGACATATCATTAGTTCATGAGTGGCCTTAAGTCGTGGGTCAAGCAAGAGCTTAAATGATGCAATGCAAGGGATCTTACAATGGCCATGGCCGTGGCTAACTCCCTGGTAGAATACAAGTCATCGTTCGCAAGATAGTTAAGACTCCCTTCCAAAGATAAGTTCAGTAGTGGGGGAGATTATAGTAAGTATTATTGCCTGAATGGAGGCAAACCAACGACTGACCCTCCTGAGGCTCAATCATAGTCAAGCAATACAGGACAAAGAAAGGGATGCACTATGCACTATGAGTGCTACTTTTGTGATGGTTCACATATGATTCAAGATTGTCCAAAAAGGGCCAAGCTGATAGCCTATGCAAGGAAGATGAGCCAAAAGAGTAGACACGACTGGGTTTGTTGTCGATCATAAGCACCATCGAGTCCAAGAAGGTAAAAGGATCTAAAGGATTGATGTTGATGGATGTAAAGATTTGAGAGACCATGATGAATGCACTCGTGAATACTAGGGCATCCGATCTCTTCATATCGGAAGAAACCGTGAAGAAACTCAATCTTCGGGTTGAGAAAGAAGCCGGGTGGCTCAAGACCATGAACTCCAAGGAGATCTTGACTAGCAGCTAGCTAGGGATGTGGAGCTTCACATCGGCCAATGGACAAGCAAAGAAACTATCGAGGTATCGATTCTTCACACCGAGATCTCGCAGATACCGCAAGCGGAACTGATCCCGCGGTTCTCGGCATGCTACGAGCGAGCGAGGTTCCCGAGCACCCAAGTCGGTCCAGGAGTCCCGATCATCGAATTCATCATGTGAGAACAGAACACCATTTGGACGATCTTCGGCGCGAACTCCACGGTCGAGGCGTGCCCGAAGACACTATGCCTGGCATTCATCGACAGGGGGGTTGCGGCCCAAGGTCCCGCTCGTGATCGGGGCGCCTCAATTCGAAGATACTCTCCTGCAGTTCGACGTGACGAGATCAAGGCTGGGGTTGAGCTCGTCGCTGCAGTTGCGCTGACCGAGCTGTGCCAAGTTCAACTTTACTAGCATTGCCCACAAGCGGAGTGATTGCATAAATGATGAAATGAATGCACCATGTGCAGATCAAAATGCATCGCATGCCTGAACATATGAAATAAAGCGAATGGCTCAATTTGGTGAAAACGCTCACATGTCTAAACTTATCGCTTAAGAACAATCCTGAAACAGATATAACTATATGTTATATATACGGTCCAAGTTTTTCACTGCATAGCATACATCAAATCTCGATGAGCAAGTCATCGAATCCGTGACTAGATTTAGAAAATACAAACTGACCGATAGTGAACCATCATTCCAATTCGATTCGAACACCACTAAGCCATTGATTCGATTGGAGAATGAGATAGATAATGTGTCATATTTGGAAATCGAGTCTTACGAAATGAAGTGGAACAATTAACTTACCATTGATTTTCAACAAAATTACAAGTTTGCCATTTTTCTGGCGGTTTTCGGACCCCTTCTTTCTTGGACAGCATATCATTGCTCCAAGACGAAATAATTAAATCAAATCAACAAATATATACAGCAAAACACGATCGCCCTGACCCTTCTTCTTATGAATGTAAAACGCTTGGTCTTCCGAAAAAGATGGTCACTCACAACGGTTGACTGCCCTTGATCTTTTGACAAAATTGCAAACTTGCCATTGTGAGGTGGTCGGCCTGTTTTTGGCCCTTCTTTCTCAGAGAATAGACCCGTCAAAATGGGTCATGAACCAAATTTTTAGCCCATATTTTAGTAGATTGAATTGTTATGTGCGTTAGTTACATTCAATGAATGAACACGTTGCAAAATAAAATAATCTTGATTTGATGAGTTTACAACTTATTTAAACTCAACCCATTTTTATAATTATATCTCGTCCTCACGCGATGATGCACTCACTTATTCCGCGCTCTCACCTCAATTTATGAAATTGGGTTAAATATTAGTAATATGAGTCTGACTAGATATGTGTTCAGTCGGGTATAGAGTTATTAGATTTTTTTTTTTTTTTTTGAATGAGTTAATTTGAGCAGGGCCAATTTGGACTGTGATCCATCCGTTCAACAATTCTATGGAAGACCAATTATCATCGCTCAAAAAGTCCAACACCAAATAGTCACCAAATCACCGCCACATACACTACCGAAGGACCATTCTTTCTTGTTAGGAAAAAGCTTAGATTACCGCGCCGTTACTTTGCCAAGAGTAACGGTCCACTCTTGACCCCATTTTCCCCCCAAGGAAACCGGATGACTTATTTGTCCGGTTTCCTTGGAATATCAGGGATTTTGAGTGGGATTTGTTGAATCCCACCGCCAGGGATTCCATTAATTTTTTATATGAGAATTTAAATTCTTTTTTCAAATTTATTAAGTTGTTTTGAAGTTGTCTCCATCCATATTAAGTTATTAAATTAAACAAAATTGTTCATTTCTCTCCTCCATAAAATGCCTTCAATCTTTTACTAAGTAAACTGAATTATTGATTAATCAAATGTTTGGTAGCATGTTGTTTTTGAAGTGATACCAAAGGCTCAAAATGCACCGTTAGGTTGAAGCATTTACGTCAATGTTTAATTTGCAACAAAAATGAATTCACATAGCAGAATACAAATTTGCCTTCACAATTTAGTAAAAAATAAGTCATCTACAAATGAAAAAAAAAATCACTTCGATGTGGCCTAATTCTAAATAACTCTACATAAGACCAAATAAAAAACATGACAAACTTAATCAAGACAAAAGATCTAGTAAAGTTTCTATTCTTTCCTCAAATGAGTTTAATTTTTAAGTAGTTATTCAAAGTTTAAAAAACGTTCGACTGCCCTAATTAGTTCTCATGGGTTTCATTTCCTTTCTGAAAGAAAGAAGTGCAGTCTTTCTGTACCGGTTGCCAATTACAGGTCAATGGCACTTTGTGGTAAAAAAAAGGCACCGTTGTTCCTTGGGAATAACGGTGCGGTTAGCTTAGCAAGGTTCTTCCTGTTAATATCCAATGAGCAAATTTCTTGTTTTTACTGTTAGAACTGATAGGATCAAAGAAGCCGCCCCCACGTTTGCCTCTTGTCTATCGTCTCTTCCGACGAGCGTGTGATGCCAAGAAACAGCGACGAACGCCCAGAAAAAAAATGGCGATGGCTCCGGAGTACGGCGCTTTCGTGAGCAAATTCGTGCTCGAGCCTCCCTCCCCGTCTCCCTCGCTTCCCTTGGCCGGCCTCACCTTCGCCGTCAAGGACATGTGAGTGGTTCCTACTGCTTCTTCCGCTGTCGCTCGACCGTGACACGACGCGGTTCACTGTAGTCTCTGTTTCTCTCTCGATAAGCCCAGCTTTGGTTTCTGGGTGTTCAGTTTTCCTTCTTTTCGATCAAGTGGGAAGATGATGATCTTAAGTCGTGTGTTTTTGCCGCCCGTTTGCGTTGTTTGGTCAGTAAGTAGTCGTTAACTTGGGATTACTCAGTGAAGAATCGACCTTTGTCATGAAAAAGCGAAGACCCGGTGAGAAGATACTCACATGCCAGGTGATCAGCTGACATGAGCGGCGAAGGAAGGAGAAAATGAAGCGGGGGGGGAGTGGTCGTTTTCAGTACCGTGTTGTCGTTAAATGTCAGGCGCCATGTTGATCGATGACGAGGTGTTTAATGCTCGTCGCATTTTCTTCCTATAAGTTCTCGAAAGAAATACAGAGCATCGAGCATAGACAGCTCGGGTAAAGCTTACTGCATATGCCCGATTGACTTGTGGCTGGAAAGTTTCTTTTCATCGATATGTTTTCGTTTTGTAAATGTCGAATTTTCATCCTTGGTGTAGTGAGTGAGTGTTAGTAGTTTACACTTATGACTGAATTAAAGGGAGAGATCTAACTATTACCGTGTGTTCCTCACGATGGCAGCGCTACTCGTGCATGCATCTTCTGTGAAAAGGCATGAAATTTTAAATTGATTCTTGCTGCTGTGTGTAGTTGGACATTTCTGAGACTGAAGTTTGTATTGGTTTTTCATATGGACTTCTATGTGCAGCTTCGACATTGAAGGACATGTGACTGGGTTTGGAAATCCTGATTGGGCGAGGACTCACGAGACTGCATCTTCCACAGCTCCAGCTGTTTTGAATGTGTTGAAAGCGGGCGCTACATGTGTTGGAAAAACTGTCATGGATGAAATGGCATACAGGTTAGCGTCTGCAAAATTGGCTTGTGAATTCAGAGTCTTGCTGCAATTGAAAAACACAACTCAAACTCGAGAATTGTGGCTTACTGTCAAGTTTAGAGAGCATGCAATGAATCAAGGATGGGGTAGGTATATTCTTCTACTTAGCCTTAGCATGCAGAGAGAATCGGTGATGAGCTAGACTGATTGACAACCTGCAATGCAGTCATATTTCAGATAGTCTTCCCAAGATCAGATTATAGAGTTCTGAATCTTGGAACAAAGCCTCTCGCCTTGCCAGTGAAGGAGGGAACTTTCTTTTCTGTATTTTGTTTTGAACTTGGAATGGTTAACTTAAGATAGGAATGCTTACCAATGAAAAGATGGGATAAATGCATCAAATACAATAGTCCACCAAGGTTGACTTTAAGGAATTCTAGTTTGAGAATTTACCAAGGTAGTCTCTTCCTTCTTAAATAGCTTGAACAGGAAGTTCTGCTTTAAAGAGAGGAATATAATCCACTGAAATGATTATTTTTATGGTGGCAGCATAATTGGGGAGAATAAACATTATGGCACACCAAGGAACCCATGTGCACCCGATCGTGTGCCTGGAGGATCTTCCAGTGGATCTGCTGTTGCAGTAGGAGCAATGCTTGTCGATTTCTCCCTAGGTGAAGCACTTCATCCTGGAATTACTCTGAAATTTTCTCAGTTTATCCTTCTGAATAAAGCTAAAAGTGCTGCACCGTTGCAGGAAGTGACACTGGAGGAAGTGTAAGAGTTCCCGCATCTTACTGTGGGATTCTTGGATTTCGGCCTTCACATAATGCTGTTAGCACTGTTGGAGTCATTCCGATGGCACAAAGTTTGGATACAGTAGGTGAGCATTCTGTTTTTTTAATGGCCTTGAGCTTGTGATGAAAATAGTCATTGGTTTCAGCTTCTTAAAGAAGGAAAGTTCAGTGAAAGACTTAGCTTCCTTATTTTATTTCTAACATTAGTGGTGTTTCTATATAAAAATAATATATTGGGCAGCTGAAAGAAACATCTTGCACTTTCAATGTGGTGAAAAGTGTGCCTCCTTGAAATAGATTGTCCCCTTTCTCCTAGGTTTTGTATTGCAATGTAATTCCATCTTTAAGTATTCTACAAATGATAACACAACAGCCAACTGGCTGGTTCACCCTTCTTCCTGGTTTTGTTTTTTTAAGTTATGTCATGTACTCATGCAAGTTTTCTGCACTCCTGCGAGTATTCACATTAAACTCCTTCATGACCAGTGTGGATTTATTTTGTTGGCTTCTTTTCTTGTTTCCTCCCATTGTAAGCTAGTAAATGAATATTTGTTTGCTTTTGTCTGTGTTTACTGTCTTATCTAGGTTGGTTTGCGAGGGAATCAAGCATCTTGAAGCAGGTCGGTCGTGTTCTTCTTGAGTTGCCTGATGCAGATCCAAATAGACCTAGTCAGATCATTATTCCAACAGATTGTTTCCAGCTTTTAAACATTCCAAGTGAGCGACTGACTCGAGCTCTTGTAAGATCAGTGGAGAAATTATTCGGAGGTAAGAAGATAAGAGTTTTGAGTAAATGATACAGCTCAAATGTACATGCAGTCCTGAAGCACAGAAATGTGGAAGGAATTGATCATTACAGATGGAAGTGAACTGGACGGAAATTGGATAGTCTCTCAATTCATATATCTCCAATCCCTAACTAGTTTTTGTTTTTGTATCTGATGCTCCTTAATGCGAATCAATGCAGCTGCTATAGTTAAGCATGCTGTCCTCGGGGACTACATCAGAGACAGCGTTCCAGCCTTGAGTTCTTTCCTGTGTCAAATAAAAGAGGATCAAGTAGACAGCATACCATCTTTGGCAGCTCTTTCTAGTGCAAGGCGGTTGCTTCAGAGGTGGTGATGTGTACCTGAACCCTTGTTGGATTTTATATCAGTTGATCATTGTGTGGGATATTGAAGAGAACCACCATCTAGAGAAGGATTCTGATTAACCTTGAATCATAGGTATGAGTTCAAGAATAATCACAAGGATTGGGTCTCTGCTGTCAAGCCTGATTTGGACCCGATAATATCAGAACGGGTCAGGCAAGCCCTCGAGATGACTGAAGAAAATATTGATATCTGTTGGTCAGTGAAGAAAGAATTACATTCTGCTCTTACTTCCCTACTCGGGGTATGTCCCTCTCTTGTCATCTCGCTTGCCTTTGAGTTCGTAGTTGTCTTCTGTCACTGTTCTTGGCTCCTTGCTATGTTTAACATTATGCTCTGGAATTCCCAAAAGAAATGCAATTGACCAAAATAACCAGAGGAATTATCAAAGGATACTGTTTTTATTTAACAATCTCGAGCAGTCTAAATCATAAAAGAAGAATGAGGTGCTATTGCCTTTGTTACAGGATTTTGGTGTCCTTGCAATCCCCACGGTTCCTGGGCCTCCGCCAAAGCTACAAACAGATGCATCCTCTCTGGACGTCTCCGTTGAAAAGGCATTCAATTTGCTTTCCATTGCTGGTTTATCAGGATTCTGTCAGGTTGTGCAATCGTCGCTCACTATGCAACCTTAAAGCCGTCATTCCCCTGTTTCAATTTAATCTAATGCCTCTGTGCAATCTAGGATTAAGTCTCTGCAATTCGCATTTACAGGTAAGCATACCGATGGGAATGCATGATAATTTGCCTATCTCGATATCCTTGCTGGCAAGAAACGGTGCCGATGGGTTCCTGCTAGACCTCGTCGAGACACTGTATGAGTCTCTTAAGGAGCAAGCTGCTATTCTAGAGAAATCAGTTTGACGTATATACGCCTCATCCTTTTCCCGAGATGCTTCTAGCTATATTTACAGGCCGATATCCTTGTCCTTATACTGTGTGCGGTCGAATGTAGCGTGGACTCTGTGATTTTAATAAGGCTGTGTTGCTGAGAAAATAAAGTTCTGTGTATCATACAGCGCACTCGTTTATATTCTGAAAGAATTTGTGGGTGCTTATTGTGACACTTTGAGAATTTTGGCAACCAAGTGCTTGCGCAGTCTGTCATATTGGTAAGGAATAAGGAGTGTGTGACATTTCTTTCTACTTCTTTACGATGTAGGCATTCAAACCTTTCGACCCAATGAAACGCATGCGAATTGTCCCTTCACCTGCATCCTTGCTTCCGCAAAATGATCGGGGCGTGACCCTTGAAATTAATCCGAGCGAAAAGCGTTAAATACCTTCACATCCAAATCGAAAGTGAATATTCCTTTCGTGGTTGTGTAGCTGAAGGATGACATTGCAAGGGATGGTCTTCGGCATTTTGATCGTGGTCTAATATCGCATTAATTATGACATAAGCTATAGAGAGAGTAATTTCATGCATACGCACACATCCGTAAACTTTTTTTGGCTCGGCATGCTCCTCCCTAGCATAGGAGCATGGCTAATCTATGTTAGCTCGTTAGAGATTAATTCGTGCTGATAAGTTAGGTCCACTTCATGCTCGATCTTGAAAGTAACACTGAGAATGTGATTAATTCGCCCGCCGGACAAAGTATGCCCAGTTGAACCGAGAAAATTGAACCTTTCATTCGATACGTAAAAGCTTGACTTGAGATATAGTATGATATTGATGAAGCCGGACGTGAAGATGGTAGGTGAGCCGTGATGGCGAGGCTGACAAGTTTGACTCCGGCTGTTTGACCATCGACCGTGGACATCCGACGATGACTCAAGTTCGTCCCGAGCCATATTCCACTGCTGAGTGAGTGTGGCGAGGGAGACAATGGAAGTTCAAAAGGGGGAGGTCGGAATCTGGATTCTAATGGGGAGATGAGGTCCGACTAAGGTCGTGAAACCTTGAGCAAGGGATTGCGCCCGCCTCGGGTGAGGGTCGCGTGTTCTCGCTCCTTGGTTGAGGGCTGCCGCCCGTGTTGTTGGGTGGTGGTCTTACAGGGGTTCGTGCGGCCCTCCTAAGGCTAACGGTGGGAGACGATTTCAATTTTGTCTTTGGATGATGATTCTCTAATGGTCAAGAAACATTAATCGATAGCAAAATCAAAGTTCATTATCTTAGTAGAATTTAAAAAAAAATAAAAAAATTCAAGCTTAGTAATCCCAATAAGTTATTTTGAAATTGTGCGACCTTTCCTATCAGTGACAAAGCATGCTAATAAATAAAAATATACCGAATTTTAAGATTTCGTTCGTTTCATGGAAAATAAATGATTTGAAAAATATTTTTCTATAAGTAAAGGTATATTGACTTTTAAATGTGTACCCTTACGTGCACATGTTTAGTGACGAGAACATTGATGATTGTAGCATCATGTATATTAGTGGCCAATGTTAGTGCAATTATGTTTGGTAATTGGTTAAACAGTAACCATTTTTGTTCTTTTGTTCTTTGGAACAACTTAAGAATCAAGCCCAAACCAATTTCTTTTTTTTCTTTTTCTCTTCCTCTAGCTAGTTGCCGGCCACGGCAATGGCCGGCAACCTCACCTTGCCGCTTCTAGGTCGGCCTCGCCATGGCCAAGTGACCCTCGTCGGTGGCTAGGCGAGGTGAAAAAGAAGACCCTCGCCGCCGATGGCTGGGCGAGGTTGCCGGACCTTGTTTGGTGGATCGCCGGCCACTACTACAGGAGGAGGAGGACAAAGAAGTTTTAAGTCACAAAAAAATTTATGACCATATTACATGGGTCTCGCTGCCGGCGGCTGGGCGAGGTTGCCGGACCTTGTTTGGTGGGTCGCTGGCCACTACTAGAGGAGGAGGAGGACGAAGAAGTTTTAAGTCACGAAAAAATTTATGACCATATTAAACGCATTTGTATTATGGGAATATAAATTTTATGTAGTTACTAAACGCTTTCGAATGCTTAGAAACTCGTTTAGGAAACGAAAAGAAGAAGAAGAAGAAGAGAGAGCCTATTTTTGAGTAGAAATTGTTCCCGTGAACAAAAGAGTTACCAAATGCAACCGTAGTGTAGTGCTTCTTTAGGATTTCAATTTTGTTAGCTAGATTTTGTGCCTTTCTTATACGAAGAATTCTTTTGGTTGAAATGAGAGTGCAATATCTTAGAAAAAGTACCATAGCTCATGTTACAAGTCAAAAATCCGCATCAATCTCTCTACTTTTGGCTTTTAGTTTCATGACGCTATTTTCGTTCAAAATTACATATCAATTCTTTGGATATAATCGATTGTCTGTCGTTAGATGACTGCAAGGGAATTAGCTCCGACCATAATTAGGTCTAAACCTTTTCTTTTCCTCTATTGTCCTTTCTTGAATAATTGGGCAGATCCGCAACATTTTTAGTGGGGGATTAGCTTTTGTTTTGGTGGGGATTAAGTTAGGAGGGAGGTGGGACAACAACCATCTTGGCTTGATCTTTGAAGAGTCGCTTTTAGTTCTTGGAAAATGTCAGACAGCTGTAAAAAACGGCTACAATATAACGCGACAAAGCTGGTTTTAAACAGGCACCTCACTGCCGTGCTGTGATTTCGGCAGATCTCGAAACTGTATGATGCAATGACAAACCAACTGCGCTCCTCGGGCGCTCTTCCCTCACCAATGGTGTGAGCTCCCCTCTATCCTTGTTGATAGCTGAAACCCTAAAACCCCCTTCCTGCTTGTTTCCATCTTTCAATGGCCACACTCACACCCCTTCCACCTGATTAGCTTTCTTGGTTGTCCACCCCCATTCTTCGCCCACCCAATCGCCCACCCAATAACAGTTATCTTCGATGGTGAATAAAGCAGGCTGGAACGCAGCATCCTCCTTCCGGCAATCCATCGACAGTGGAGAGTGCATCTTGAAATCACGAAGGTACTGAATCTCTGCCCTTGGTTAGCATAATCGCAGCTTCCCCCTACCCTTTAAACCCGAAACCACTCCCTGTCGAAACCCAAAACCCTAGTCCACAACCACAACATCTGCGATTGAAAAACCAATCTGCACCCATTGAGCTCCCTTCACTCCATTTTACACAAAAATCTCAAACCCAAAACCACTTACACCAAACCCAGAGTTAGAGATGAACAAATCCAAAGAAAATCAGCTCCGTCTGGCAGCATTATGTAGAACTATGGGGGATCTTTGGTCAGAAGAGGAAATCACGGAGCTGGATGCCCACATACCTGAAAAAGATAAATAGAAAAGTGAACTAACCCTGTATGGAAAACTATTTTCCAAACCGAATGTTAATTTCCAGGCTTTTATCAGCACAATGAGGAAGGCATGGAAGACTGATTCTGTTAAATATGAAGTTATTGCACCTGGTTTTTTCTCGTTCATATTTGATTTGGTAGCGGATAAACAACGAGTTGTAGAAAATGGACCATGGTCCTTCGCAAGTAACTTACTTGTTCTTTTGGAAGGAGATTCCAATATCCCTGAGCATTGCTATGACTTTACACATAATGCTTTTTGGGTGCATATTTTGGGGTTACCGAGGGCTCGGGTAAATGAAGAATTTATTCGGAACATAGCCTCAAAGATCGGCAAAGTTGAGGAAGTGAAACTAGAAGCCCGCAACAACAGCTAGCGCAAAATTGGCAAGGCCAAAGTCAGCCTAAATTTGTCATGCCCCCTGAAAACAGGAACAGTGGTTAATTTAGGAGGGAACAAGTGGTGGCTGGATTTCAAATATGAAAGACTACCTCATTTCTGCTACTCATGTAGCCGAATTGGATATTACGCTAATTTTTTTCGTGAAATACCTTATGAGGAAACAGGATTGGCTCAAGACAAACCAGAAAAATATGGATCCTGGCTGAAAGCAGAAGTTAGAGAATCAAGCCCCTATTGGAAGACCTTTTATGGACAAATTGATCTACAACCTGAGGAGGAGGAAATGGTACGTGAAACCCCCATGCCATCTACTGATAAAGCATCCAAAACAGAACCATTTGCTGCTGCAACAACTTCCCTAACCAGAATCTTATCCACTGTCCTAGCAAATGACCTAGAAGAAGATGTAAGAATGGTTGATTATACTTCCCCAAACAAGGGGAAGAGGCCTCAGCAAACCCAGCTCCTACTTCTCCCCTCAGTTAAGGAAGATCATGGGCTGGAAAACCTGAAGAAAAACAAGAATATGCTTAAAACCCCAGTGACAAAAAAGCAGAAAAGGGTTAACCCTTACGAGAAAAGATCATCCTCAATTCAGCTTGTCGACAAGGAGAACTTATTGGATACCCCTATCCAATCGCTGGAATGGGTCTCGGAACGAGCTTTGGTGGCTAGCCCTAATAAGCCACTGGGTTATACATGAAGATCCTATGCTGGAACTGTCAGGGTCTGGGCATACCCTTGACAGTTCAGCACCTTAGAGCCCTAGTGGCTCGTGAAAGGCCTAACTTGGTGTTCCTTATGGAAACCAAGAATAAAGAAAGGTAGAGCGGGTAAGAAAGAGCCTGGAGTTTAGTAACTCCAAAATCATCAATCCAACTAGAATAGCAGGGGGACTAATTCTCATGTGGGATGATCAAGTAGAAGTGGAAATTCTAGCTTGCTATGGGGAGCTCATCGATGTAAAATGCAAATCTCACAGCAACGGAGGTTTAATGAGAATATCGTTTTTACATGCATCCACTTCTTTTCAGGAGAGATTAAGCCTTTGGCAAATGCTCACCTCAATTAATTCATCCAACAATCTTCCTTGGCTTTGTATGGGAGATTTTAATGAAGTTCTTTATGTATGGGAAAATGTTGGAAGAAGAGAGGCAGACAGACATAGAATGGTGGCTTTTCGAGACTTTATGGACTCATGCTCACTACTGGACATGGAAAGTAAGGGCTGCAAGTTCACATGGTCTAATCATCGAGAAGGGGATGACCTGGTGAAGAAGAGGCTTGACAGAGCATTGTGCAATTGGACATGGAGAGTACAATTTTCGAATGTGGAGGTATTTGCTCTCCCGGCAATAGGATCGGATCATAGTCCCTTGTTTCTTATCACGGAACCTAACACAATGAAAAGAAAGAAGGAATTCAGATTCGAGATATACTGGCTTGAAGAAAAAGAATGTATGGATGTGATCCAAGAGGCTTGGGGGAAAAACAACAACAATCAAGTACACTTTGCTGGAAAGGTGAAGAGAGTCGTAGCTGACTTAACCATAAGGAGTAGAAGAAAATTCCAGCATGCACCTCGACAAATAGAAGCACTTAGAAGAAAACTAACAAACTTGACTAATCAGGAGGAAGATCACTCAAACAAAGGAGTACAGAAATGTCATTGGAAAAATAGAAGGCTTTTGGAGACAAGAGGAGATGTATTGGTGCATGCGGTCACGAATCACATGGATGAGATGGGGCAATCAAAACACAAAATTTTTCCACGCCACAACAGTTTAAAGAAGAATCAGGAACAAAATCTCTATGTTACTACTTGATGATTTTACATGGAGTCGAGAGCCTTCAACCATAAAGCATCATATCAGGGCCTTTTATCAATCCTTATATACTATGATGGGGGGAAGGAATTATCAGCCAATTCTTGATTAGTGCGCACAACTAGTTACTGCTGAAATGAATTATGGCCTAATCAAGACTATCTCAGAGGAAGAAGTTCGAGAGGCAGTCTTCCAATTGGGAGCCACTAAAGCCCCGGGATCAGATGGACTTAATGGATTATTTTATCAAAGCCAATGGTTAGTGGTTCGCGAAGACATATTCAGATTGGTTGACTCTTTCTTCAGCCAAGATACTCTTGATCCCGAGTTAAATCAAACCCATATCACTCTCATCCCCAAAGTCGCAAAACCTGAAAGTATAACTCAATACAGGCCTATAAGTCTTTGTAACTTCAGTTATAAAATCATTGTTAAAGTTATGGCCAACAGACTAAAACCCCTTCTCCCGAACCTAATCTCCCAAGAACAAAGTGCTTTTGTTAGCGGCCGCCAAATCCAAGACAATATTTTTATAGTTCAAGAGGTCCTTCACCAGCCGAGAGTGAGGAAACGGAAGAGAAATTTCCAGGCAGTTCTTAAACTTGATATGCAAAAGGCTTTTGATAGGGTAGAGTGGGATTTCTTATGTGATTATCTACTAAAGTTGGGATTCAGTGAAAAATGGGTAGCCTTAGTCAAACAATGCATCTCCTCAATTTCATATAGTGTACGAGTGAATGGAGACCTATGCACCCGCTTTAGGCCATCTCGAGGTATCCGACAAGGGGATCCTCTCTCCCCCTATCTCTTTATCCTTATGGCGAATGCTCTATCATCCCTCATAAACAAAGCAATTGATGACCAAACCATCAAAGGCATCCAACTAAACCCAACTTGCCCCACTTTATCCCATCTCCTATTTGCCGATGATGCTATTTTCTTCCTCAAGAGCACAATTACTGAAGCACAAAACATGGCCAATATACTAAACCAGTACTGTTTTGCCTTGGGTCAAGTCATCAACCTCAACAAGTCAGGAATTTTCTTTGGTAAGGGCTGCTCTTAGCTCCTGAAATCAAACCTAGCATCTGAACTAAGAGTTCCTATCATGGAAAAAACAGGGACCTATCTTGGAATGCCTTCGGATTGGGGCCAAACCAAAAAACAAATGTTTTCTTGGGTCCTTGCTCGAGTAGATAAGAAATTACAGGGCTGGAAAGAAAAACTGATATCCAAGGCAGGGAAAGAAATTCTTATCAAGACAGTGGTCCAAGCTTTGCCACAATACGCTATGTCTCTCTTCAAAATCCCAATATCTATTTGTCGGGCAATAGAGCAACGAATATCCAACTTCTGGTGGAAACAAAATTAAGCTAAGAAAGGAGTTCACTGGAAGAATTGGGACCTTTTGAAAACCCAAAAGGATGGGGGAGGCCTGGGTTTCAGAGACCTTGTGGATTTCAACAAAGCACTATTAGGGAAACAAGCATGGAGGCTGGCTCAAGCACCGGAAGCCCTATGGAGCAGAACTTTAAAAGGTTTATACTTTCCTCGAGATACTTTCTAGAGAGCACATAAAGTTTATAGACCGTCTTGGGGATGGCAGAGCCTCTTGATGGCCAGGGAAGTGATCGAACCAGCTACTAAATGGGAGGTCGGAGATGGAGAGACAATCAGGATCAGAGATGATCGATGGCTAACCTTGGGAAAGATTGGTGGTTCGTCAAATAGAAACGACCCACAAAGAGTGGTTGAATTGATCGACCATACCAACAGAGACTGGAATGTACAGAAAGTTAATATGATCTTTGGCGAAACGGTGGCAAAAGAAATCTTAGCAACTCCTCTCAGTTTAACTCCAGAACCTGATAAACTACTTTGGATGGCAAATAGATCAAGTTCCTACACAGTAAAAAGTGGCTATAATCGGCTCAGAGATCAAGAAAAGAATCTACCCACAACATAGCCTTCCACTTCCTACCAGATTCCCAAATCTTTATGGCATGAAATTTGGAAGCTCCAGATTTGTCCCAAAGTCAGATTTTTAGTATGGAGTATATGTAATAACGCCCTCCCCACCAAAGAAAGTCTATTCAGGAGGAAGATGATACCTGATCCGCGATGCTCGATCTACCATCAAAGTCCAGAAACGGTGGAGCACTTGTTCGCCGTATGCAGCTGGACAACGACAATTTGGTCAGATCCAAGGCTAAAAATCGACACCTCCTCGATGAACATAACCTGTATAGACAAATGGATCCTGGATATCTTTAACTCAGCGGTGGATCCTCAAGCAAAGGCCCTTTTTGCAGGTACTTTATGGCAGATCTGGAAAGCAAGAAACGCCTTCATCTTCCAAGATCGTCGACCAAACCTCAGCCTGGTACTTGAAGATGCTACCTCCATGACGCTCCTGTTCAAGAGCCAGCACCTGCGCACCAAAATCCAGAAACCCACTCACCACCCACACCTGACGAACAGCATCAACGAAACACCCCCAACCTGTAAAATTAACGTGGACAGCGCCTGGTGTAGTTCCACGATGTCGGGCTCGGTAGCGGGACTGGTCTGGAACAGCAGTGGCCTCCTTGTAGATGGCTTCACGAAATCCATTCGCTCGATCTCAGTCCTCGTCGCCGAAACCGTAGCGGTGAGGGAGGTTTTACTTTGGCTGAAAACTCAAGAACAAGAAAGCAATGCATGAACTGGTGCGTACTTAGGAAGTGAACAGAAGTTCTAGATCTCCTCAGACAATCTAGAAGCCGTGCAAAGCATTCTAGGCCAAACCGAAAGTGCATGGGCCGCCAGATCTATTACCGAAGATTGCAGACACCTCCTTAACCACATGCCTCACGTGAAATTAGCCCACGAGCCCAGAGAAGCCAATCGAGCAGCAGATTGGGTTGCAAAGGCCCACAAAGCAACAAAACTTCCTCTAAACTGGATTGCCTATCCCCCTTTCCCTTTTGTTTATCTTATGTTCGGATGCAGAGACTTTGCGTTTTCCTAATATTGACTAAGTAATGAAAGCTATATTTTTCGACCAAAAAAAAAAAACTACCATAAGTTATAATTAAAAAAAAAAAAAAAAAAAACCATGAAATCCCCCATCAAAGCATTATCGACTAAGCAAGACGCGAGCACAAATTCACATTGATCGGTATCGAACGCAAATTCTTTGGCATTTAATGGTGCGAGAAGTCGAACATTCAATGCATATCCACGAAGAAAATCCTTGCGATTCGACACACGACCTGATGGTACGGGAAGTACTTTTTGGTAGCTACCGGTTTTAATGGACCTAACACCAAGCAGCAAAAAGCACGAAAGCCAGACGACGATGGCTCTGGCTTTTACCATAACACATGAGGCTAAATAAAAGTGGCAGTATTTTTGATGGAATCGAAAAGGCACAAATGGTGGGGCTAAAGTTAGGCTTGTAACTCGATTATCGGAAGTGCCCTTATTGAATATCTAAGTTTCTACCTTTTGAACAAAGATGTTGTTGAACTGTCCACTAGCAAATTTCTTCTTTGGGGTCCCTTGAATTAGATATTTTGCCACAAGTCCCCACCACTTTTCGAAACCCTAATAAAATTTGGATGGGAAATTTAACCATGACAAGATTTAACAAATTAAATATAAAGTAACGGGCTTTTTTTTTTGGGTGAAAAAAGATGCAAAAATCCCAAACTTTACTAGATGTGACACATTTATACCAAACTTTTTTTTTTATAAAACAAAAACCCCGCATTTGTATCAGTATGACACATTTATCCTAATTTTTTTTGTAATATAAAAAATCCCAAACTTGTATTAGTGTAACATATTTATCCCAAAAATTTAGTATCACAGAAAAAAGTTTGAGATTTTTTGTGTGACAAAAAAAAAGTATAGGGTTTTCCGTATCACAAAAAAAAACTATAAGGTAAATGTGTCATGCTATAAGAATTTAGGTTAAATGTATCATAGTGAATATAGTTTATGATTTTTGGTGGCTTTTACCCCTTTTCTTATGTTGATGTTAATTAATATAAATTACAAGCACGACTGAAGTATTGTTAGATGCTTTATTGTTAGAAAATACAAAGTAAAAAAAAAAAAAAATTGCCAACAAAAGTCGACACTATTAAAACTTATCATGAAGCTCGGAGAGTTGATTAGGCTAAAACATCCCTTGCCTTGTGATCGGTACTACTTTCTCTAATAGAGATCAAGTAAGATTCCAAAGTTTATGTGGAGGCACCACCTCTTGAGCTTTAACTAATAAATAAAGAGTGCGAAGAACTGATCTAAAGTCTGGTAGGTGTTGGTTTTGAAGGTCAATTGAACGTGCAAACCTTAAGCCTAAATATACATATCATACAAAAGCTGGTAGACAATACCTTCCTAATGGGGAGATCTAAGAGGGAAACCAAAACTTAAGCCTATTGACGACCTAATTGGCACTTTCACTAGAAAGTACAAGTAATTGAGTTACGAACAAATTAAATATTATCAATGGTTTCTTGTAGCTTGAAACGATATCTAATTCCAGACTGCATATTTCATGACACCAATCACATCTGCACTCGACATTCTCTTCACCACGTGCGAGTCTCTACCATATTAGGCTAGCTCCCCCTCAATTGAAGCACAACATTCTTCTGCACCAACAAATTTCAACCCAAATCTCCAATCATCGTCGACCGGTGCATACATGCCTTTCACCTATGTCTCCTCTTGGGCCAAACAGTGATTGCAAATTGCACTCGACGACGGCAAAGATTAACATCATTCTTTATTGAGTTTAGGATGGTGATACATATTTTGGGCCCATTGGCCCTAAAACCACTTTTCTGGGGACATTGTATTTGCTAAATGGGCTAGACCCACGAGTTGAGGCTAAGAGTCTGCAACGTGCTTATCTCACTAGAAGAGCTCTTTTTAGTAGAGCGGTCTTGTCTCTTGTGAACCTAGAAAGCACACGTAGCACACCAACACGAGAGAGAGAGAGAGAGAGAGAGAGAGAGAGAGAGAGAGAAGGGGGTTAAGGATTTTACGTTAGAGAGAGAAGGGGGTTAAGGATTTTCCAAACGTACAACCTAATTCTGGTTCCAAGTGAGAGAGAGAGAGAGAGAGAGAGAGAGAGAAGGGGTTTAGGATTTTCCGAACGTACAACCTAATTCTGGTTCCAAGTGAGTTGTGTTTGCTCTTAGAGAGTGGCACCATATGCTTTTTGATTTTAAAGTTTGGAGCTTTGGCTTCTGGGAGGAGCTTGTGTTTTTGTAGTTCTTGCTGTGGATTGATCTCTTGTGCTCTTGATTTAAGTTGATTAGTGGATCCGCGTAAATCCCGGCGTCGTTACTCTTTTTGAATCCTTGCTTATTGCTTCCATTGTGTAAATTGTGCTTGGCGGTGGTTGCGTCGGTCGATTGTCTTCGTATCACACCTAGGTGAGGAAGGAGTTTAGTTTTTGTTGCATACAGGTATTGTAGTTGAAGAGTTTAGCAGAGGGCCATAAAAAAAAAACCTTGAAGCTTTGGTCTTAAGTCGCCACCCCAATGCAGAATTCGTAAGCGGTAAGAACTGAAAAAAGCAACTCTATATTACGGAATGTATAAGATAAGAAGGAAACGAAATACCATAAAAGATCTCACAAGTTCTACTGGCCGACGAGATATCCAAGTTATCTTTATGATCCTGCGTCCAGACAGCATGTGCTTGCACCCGAACAATTTCAGTGGCTCAAAATCTTGGACTGTTGGGGACAAGGAGGGAATTAACCTTATCAGATATCGTTCTCGACTTCATCGGGTGCCCTAGTGGATTACAAGAGCTTATTTTGACTCGAAACGAGCTCGTCGGATCATTGCCACGAAGCATTGGTGAATGTCAAAGGACCTTGTTCATTAAGATGTCGGTGAGAACAGCTTTGTGGCCATAACTTGAATCGGAACTGAAGCAACAGTCATCTTGAGCACCATATCTATGATGATTAAGAGCAACAAAAACATCTCAAATACAACTTATTTATGGCACTTGCAGTTGCAAGTGGAAGCTACTATAGCTCTACATCTCTTGCCGGCGTTCCAAAACATGCATCGGTAAAGCCGTGACGACAAGAGCTGGCAAGATAAAACCTATAAACCTCTGAAACGTCGATCCGCGTTTCGGGTTTTTCTCTAAAAACTCAGCTAAGCCCTACCCACAGAAGAATTCCTAAGCTTCCGTTTTCATCCCCCAAAACCTTCTTCCGCAATACTCGCACAGCATCGCCTGTAACGCATTCCTCAAAAGCTTAGCAACGATGTCAGAACCCACGTTCTTCTGATGAATCCCTCCGTAACCGAAGCCAACGTTCAATATCTGCCCTCCGTCTCTTCTGTCTGCCTGCTCGTGCCTCTTTTCTCTCTTCATTATCAGTTTGAAGCCTCTTTCATGGCGGCCGCTGCAGACTCTCCCCTCCGTCTCCGTCTCCTTCACCTTCTCCTTCTTATCTTCTCCGCTCTCCCTCTCCTCGCTCCCGCTTCGCACTCCCGAACGACTCCTCCTCCTCCGCCACCTCCGCCCATGATCAACCGATACGTGCTGGCAGTCCACAAAGACAGCGTGACGGGTCTTCACGTGGCCAACTTATTGAAGAGGACCCCGCCAAATCCCATCTCTCACCTCGTGGATCTCGACGGCGGGATGGTGTGGGAGCACTGCGACGAGCGGCGCTACGTCTCGTCGGCATTCTACGCTCCTCCTTTCAGCGACTACCTCTGCTCCCCCGCCGGCAAGGCCCGGTTCAGCCGCACTTGCTCGGGCTCCGCCACCCTCGCCACCCCCGGACGGCCCGGTTGCCACAATAACTCCTGCGGGATCTTGGCGGTATAGAACAGCATTCTCTTCAGCAAATCACGAATAAAGAAATAGTAATATCAGTATACGTTTTAACAGGTGAACCCCGTGACAAAGCGTAGAGCGGTTGCGGAGCTCTCACTAGACATGTTCTCGGTCCTGACGACTCGCGGCTCAAACCCTGGTCGGCCGATCCGATTCTGCAAGTTCTACTTCGCCTGCGCACCCTCTTCCTTGCTCCGACCTGGGTTGCCGGCCGGCGTCCACGGTGTCGCCGGGCTAGGCCGCACACCGATCTCCCTCCAGAGCCAGCTCGCCTCGTACTGCGGCTTTCAGCCGATGTTCGCCTTGTGCCTCACCAGCGTGAGTTCTAACAACAATAGAGGGGTCATCTTCTTCGGCGACGGGCCATACAACATGCTTCCCGGGGTCGACGTCTCAAGCGGATTGCTATACACGCCGCTGACGTTCCGACGGAGAGGGAAGTACTTCGTCGGAGTGAGATCAATCAGGATAAATCAGAAACCTGTCCCATTGAACACATCTCTACTAGGTAATGACGTTAAGTCAAATTTGAAATTTCAAGTTCTTTTTTTTTCCCCAACTAGAAAGCATAGATAAATCCCGAATCGATAGATGTCGCATTAATCCAATGATATATATAAAACACAAGTCTAAACTCTTATGAATGACCCAAACATGAAATCGTTTGTACTTAATGATGTGATAATCAAATATATATCATGTTACTTCTAATTCACACACACAAGTTAAATTCTTAACCACTAAACCAACCTCATGAGATTATCAAATTACGGCAAATTTTGTTCTCAATATCAAAATCAAAACTCGAACTATGAAGATTTTGTACTCTAGCATTTATTTATTTTTATCAGTCACACCTTTCGTAATTAAAAATTTATGCGAGATGTTTCATTCTAACAAGGGCATGTTTTAGCAGGCAATGGACGAACCAGGATCAGCACCACAACACCGTACACGATTTTGGAGCACTCAATTTTCGTAGCCGTGACTCGATTCTTCACTAGCGAGCTCTCGCAGACACCGCAAGCGGAACCGATCCCGCCGTTCCCGGCATGCTACGAGCGAGCGAGGTTCCCGAGCACCCGGGTCGGTCCCGGAGTCCCGATCATCGAATTCGTGATGCAAGATGAGGACACCATTTGGACCATCTTCGGCCTTAACTCCATGGTCGAAGTGCGCCCGGAGACGCTCTGCCTGGCGTTCATCGACGGGGGGTTGCGGCCGAAGGACCCGATCGTGATCGGGGCGCATCAGTTTGAAGATAATCTCCTGCAGTTCGACGTGGCGAGGTCGAGATTAGGGTTTAGCTCGTCGCTGCTGGTGCGCCGGACTAGCTGTGCCAACTTCAACTTTACTAGCGTTGCCCCACAAGGGGAGTGATTGCGTAAAAGATGAAATGGTTGCGCTATGTACAAATCAGAGTGCATTGCATGTCTAAATTTATGAAATAAATCGAATGGCTCAATTTGGTTAGAATGCGCCCATGTTTAAATTTATCACTTAAGAATGGTCGCGGAACGGATATAAATGGGGTCCAAGTTTTTTATTGTATAGTATACGTCAAATCTTGATTAGCGAACCATCGAATCCATGACTAGATTTAAAGAATACAAACTAATCGACGGTGAGACATCATCCCGATTCAATTTGAATCTAGCGTCTCTTGTCAAAGAGATGAATGTTGCCACCACTAAGTCATCGATTGGATTGAAGGATAAGAATCATGCGTCATGATCTCAAATTGAGCCTACGAATAAAAGGGGATTCGATCAATTATCATTGATTTTCAACAAAATTACAAGTTTGCCATTTGTTCGCATGTTTTCAACCCATTTTCAATCCTTCTTTCTCGGAGATGGACATATCAAGATATGTTATAAACCCATTTCTTAATCCATTTTTTTTATGGAAATAGAAAAGAAAAACTATATTTAATGAGCTGAGTTGTAGTATAAATTAATTATACTATTATTAATATGTTAAAATGGTTAAATTTAAATACTATGAATATTAAATGGATTCACAACTCACATTTACAATTTCATTCTCACTTCATTTCGTGTATGAATTTTAAGTGTTTAAGCAATATGGGCTGCTTGGATATAGATCACTAGATTAGATTTATATTGTATAAAAACGTGTCAAAACATGTGGATAAGTTAATCTGAGTTGGACTATTTTTAACTTGATAAAGGATTGTGTGACTTTTTTAATATACTGTAAAAATAACAGTATATTTTAGATCAGAAAAAATTAAATCACAAATAATTAAGAATGCTTTAAAAAGGGTTCATGGGATAATATACAAAGAGTAAATTTATCATTCTTCTGTCAAAACTGATCGGGTCAAAAATCCAGAAGCCCCCGGTGGCCATTGGAGCCTCGTTTCTGTACTGGAACTATCCATCCGTCGTCTCTTCCGACGAGCGGGTGATAGCCGGGAACAGCGAACAGCGCCCAGAAAAAATGGCGATGTCACCGGAGTACGGTGCTTTCATTAGCAAATTCGTCCTCATGCCTCCCGCCCCGTCTCCCTCGCTTCCCCTCGCCGGCCTCACCTTCGCCGTCAAGGACATGTGAGTGATTCCTACTTCATCCATCGTCGCTCGACTGCGACCCGGTTTCATTGCAGCGCCTCTGTTTCTCTCTCGATAGCCCCAGCTTTCGTTTCTGGGTGTTCAGTTTTCGTTGTTTTATTCAAGTGGAAGATGATTCGGGTTGTGGGCTTTCGCCCCTTTTGCGTGGTTTGCGAAGATGTGTCTGCTTGGTCAAGTAAGTAGTTGTTAGCTTCGGATTACTCGGTGAAGTATCGATCTTTGTCATGAAAAAGCGAAGAGCCAATGAGAAGATATTCGCATACCAGGTGATCAGCTGACGCGGGGTTCATTTTCAGCGAATGTGATGGGACCCCATGTTCAGAGCGGTAAAGAAAGAGGGGGGAGGTGGTCGTCTTCAGTACCATGTTGTCGATAAATGTCGCCCGCCATGTTAATTGATGACGACGTGTTTGTGTTCGCCGTATTTTCTTCCTAAAAGTTTTCGGAAAAAGTACAGAGCATCGAGCATAGACATCTCGGGTTAAGCTTGCTGCATATGCCCGGTTGAATTGTACCTGAAAATTAATTTTTATGGATATGGTTCTGTTTTGTAAGTGTCGGATTTTGATCTTGGTCTAGTGAGAGTGTTAGTAGTTTACATTTATCACTGAATTAATGGGAGAGATCTAGTTATTACTGTGTGTTCCTCACAATGGTTGCGCTACTTGTGCATGCATCTTCTGTTAAAAGGCATGAAATTTTACATTGATTCCTGCTGCCATGCGTAGTTGGACTTTTTCTGAGACTGAAGTTTGTGTCAGTTTTTTTCATATGGAATTCTGCGTGCAGCTTCGATGTTGAAGGACATGTGACTGGGTTCGGAAATCCTGATTGGGCAAGGACTCATGCGCCTGCATCTTCCACAGCTCCAGCTGTTTTGAATGTGTTGAAAGCAGGTGCTACATGTGTTGGAAAAACTGTCATGGATGAAATGGCATATAGGTTAGTGTCTGTGAACTTGGCTTATAAACTCAGTCTTGCTGCAATGAAAAACACAGCTCAAACTTGAGAATCGTGGCTTACTGTCAAGTTTAAAGAGCATGCAATGAATCAAGTATAGGGCAGCTATGTGCTTGTGCTTAGCCATAGCATGGAGAGAGAATCGGGGATGAGCTAGACTAATTGCATGGCTAGAGCTGCCAGAGACTCTATACCAGCTCTACAACTTTAGACAACCTGTGCAGTCGCATTCACATAAGATCAGATTATAGAGTTCTGAATCTTGGAACGAAGTGTCTTGCCCTGCCAGTCTAGGAGGCATCATGATTTAAGAACTTTCTTTTCCGTTTTGTGTTTTGAACTTGGAATGTTTTAGCTTAAGATAGGAAAACTTACCAAGGAAAAGACGGGATAAATGCAACACATACATAGTCTACCAAGGTTGACTTTGAGGAATTCTATTTTGAGAATGGAATTTCCAAGGTAGTCTCTTCCTTCTTATATAGCTTCCATAAGGAAGTTCTACTTTAAAGTGAGGAATATAATCCACTGAAATGATTATTTTTGTGGTGGCAGCATAAATGGGGAGAATAAACATTACGGCACGCCAAGAAACCCATGTGCACCCGATTGCGTGCCTGGAGGATCTTCTAGTGGATCTGCTGTTGCAGTAGGAGCAATGCTTGCCGATTTCTCCCTAGGTAAAGCACTCCATATGGAATTACTCTGAAAATTTCTCAGTTTATCCTTCAGAATGAAGCTAAAAGTTCTGCACCGTGCAGGAAGCGACACTGGAGGAAGTGTAAGAGTTCCTGCATCTTATTGTGGGATTCTTGGATTTCGGCCCTCACATAATGCCGTTAGCACTGTTGGAGTCATTCCAATGGCACAAGCTTTTGATACAGTAGGTGAGCATTCTGTTTTTTCATGGCCTCGAGCTTTTGATGAAAATAGTCATTGTTTTCAGCTTCTTAAAGAAGGAAAGTTCAGTGAAAGACTTAGGTTCCTTCTTTTATTTCTGACATTAGTGGTGTTTCTTTATAAAAATGACATATTGGGCAGCTGAAAGAAATTTCTAGCACTTTCAATATGGTGAGAAATGTGCCTCTTTGAAACAGTTTGTCCCCTTTCTCCTAGGTTTTGTATTGCACTGTAATTCCATCTCTAAGTATTCTAAAAGGATAACAAAGCAGCCAACTGGCTGCTTCACGCTGCTTCCTGGTTTTGTTTTTTCCATTATGTCATGTACAAGCAAGGTTTCCGCACTTATCGGAGTATTCACATTTAAATTCGTCCGTGACGAGTGTGAATTTATTTTTGTTTGCTTCTTTTCTTGTTTCCTCCCATTGTAAACTAGTAAATGAATATTTTTTTACTTTTGTCTTTGTTTACTGTCTTATCTAGGTTGGTTTGCTAGGGAACCGAGCATCTTGAAGCAGGTTGGTCGTGTTCTTCTTGAGTTGCCTGATGCAGATGCAAATAGACCTAGTCAGATCATTATACCAAGAGATTGTTTCCAGCTTTTAAACATTCCAAGTGAGCGACTGACTCAAGCTTTTGTAAGATCAGTGGAGAAATTATTCGGAGGTAAGAAGATAAGAGCATTGAGTGAATGATTTAGCTCAGATTGTACATGCAGTCCTGAAGCACAGTAATGTGGAAGGAATTGATCATTACAGATGGAAGTGAAATGGACTGGAATTGGATAATCTCTCGATTCGTATATCTCCATTCCTTAACTAGTTTTTCTTTTTGGATCTAATGTCTCCTTAATGCGAATCAGTGCAGGTGCTATAATTAAGCACACTGTCCTTGGGGACTACGTCAGAGACAACGTTCCGGCCTTGAGTTCTTTCCTTCGTCAAATAAATGAGGATCGAGTAGACAACATACCATCTTTGGCAGCTCTTTCTAGTGCAATGCGGTTGCTTCAGAGGTGGTGATGTGTACCTGAAACCTCGTTGGATTTTATTTCAGTCGTTCATTGTGTAGAGAGAACCACTATATAGAGAAGGATTCTGATTAACCTTGAATCATAGGTATGAGTTCAAGAATAATCATAAGGATTGGGTGTCTGCTGTCAAACCCGATTTGGGCCCAGGAATATCAGAACGGGTCAGGGAAGCCCTCCAGACGACCGAAGAAAATATTGATATCTGTCAGTCAGTGAAGAAAGAATTACATTCTGCTCTTACCTCCCTACTTGGGGTATGTCCCTCTCTTGTCATCTCGCATGCCTTGAGTTCATAATTGTCTTTTGTCACTGTTTTTGGCTTCTTGCTATGTTTAACATTATGTTCTGAATTTCTCAAAAGAATCGCAATTGATCAAAATAACCAGAGGAATTATCAAAGAATACTGTTCTTTTTTTCATCTCTCTCGAGCAATTTGAATTATAGAAGAAGAATAAGGCGCTATTGCCGTTGTTGCAGGATTTTGGCATCCTTGCAATCCCCACAGTTCCTGGGCCTCCACCAAAGCTGCAAACAGATGCATCCTCTCTGGAAGTTTTCCGTGCCAAGGCATTCAGTTTGCTTTCCATTGCTGGTGTATCGGGATTCTGTCAGGTTGCGCAATCCTCTCTCACTACACAACCTTAAAGCTGTCATACTACCATTTCAATTAATCTAATGCCCCTATGCAATCTAGCATTAAGTGACTGTGATTCACATTTACAGGTAAGCATACCAATGGGGCTGCATGATAATTTGCCTATCTCGATATCCTTGCTGGCGAAACACGGCGCCGATGGGTTCCTGCTAGATTTCGTCGAGACACTGTACGAGTCTCTTAAGGAGCACGCTGCTATTGCAAAGAAATCAGTTTGACGTATGTCTGTCTCGTCATTTTCCTGAGATGCTTCTAGCTATATTTATGGGCCGATACCCTTGTACTTGTGCTGCGTGCCTTCAAATGTAGCGTGGACTCTGTGATTTTCATAAGGCTGTTGCTGACAAAATAAAGTTTTGTATATCATACAGCCCACTTGTTTAGATTCTGAAAGAATTTCTGGGTGCTCATTGTGACTCTCTGAGCATTTTTTGAAATTAAGTGCTTGTGCAATCTGTCATATTGGTAAGGAACAAGGACTGTGTTATCGCTTTAGATTCCTCTCTCCCTTGTTCAACCCAGTTCAGCCGAAGAGTTGCATGGTCTTGGACAACCCATGTATGTATAGGCCTCCATAAAAACTTGCACTCAAGATCATGCCCCATCAAAGGGAAACTTGGCCCAAACACCGGCCCTCTCTCGTCCCTCGGTCCGGCCTCGCCACTTCCAATAAGTTGCGTCGCACCATCACTTCCGTGGCCATTCTTGGAGGACTGCCTCCATTGCTGCCCTCTCAATGCCTATGCGTGTCCTTTGCAACCGTGAGAGACGAGGTCAGACGTTGGCCTCTTCGGAATGGTAAAGACAAGTGCCTCCACTATCGAGGTTAGCGACGGCGGTGGAGGGGCGGCAAAAGATTATCGGATGGTGCAAGGGCCTACATGTAGAGGCGGTTGCAGGAACGCCCGAGTCTTTGCCTTATTTAGAGGGATAATGACACCGCTTATCCCAGTGTTTCTTGGTAAAACGAAAACAAATTCTAGCCTTGAGTAAACTCCATAATCTGCAGTGATGCATGTTTGTGTATGCCAAAAAAGGAAGAAGAAAAAAGTTAAGGTTATAGGAAGCATGACCGGCGAAGTTTAGTGAAACGCTAGGGTCTGTATAATATCTTTCTTCATTTCTTTACAATATAACTGTATAAGATATCCGAACTTTTTGACTGGATCAATTCTCATGAACGCACACAAATTATTGCATCACCACAAGCATCATGGGAAAGCTGCTACCATAGATGGCGGGGGCGTGACCCCCTTTAGTCAATCTGAGCACAAGACATTGCAATTTTAATACCGTATCCGATCGCATCCATATTAAAAGTGAATATTCCTTCCGCCGTTTTACGGCTATAGAAGGGCATTGCAATTTGCAAGGGATGGCCTCAAGTGCGAAAGTCAAATACCATTCTAAAGTCCCTTTGAAGCTGTCATGTTTGGACTTCGAAGTGGACTTTCCCTCAATTTATTGTCTTCGGCACTTTGGTCATGGTCCAATAACGCATTAATTATAACATAAGCTATAGAGAAGTCGCTTCAAGCATGCGCACGCATCCGAAGACTTTCTTCGGCTCGGTGGCTTCTGGCTAGAATAGGGGGAATGGCTAATCAGTGTTTAGCTCGTTAGAGATTAATTTGTGCTGATACGGTAGGTTCACTTCACGCTCGATCTCGAAAGTAACATTCTGGACACGATTAATTCAGCCCTCCCCAACAAAGTATCTACGATTAAAACGAGAAATTTGAACTTAAAGTAGAATCAAAATGCAGGAGAATTGTCCAAAAAAGTTCTAAACATTTTATGGGGAGGCCAACTCAATCATAAACTTTTCAATCGTGACAATATAGTCATAAGTTTTTTGACGATTTGTCAGTTTAATCATAAATATAACCTTTTGATGGTTTGCTGGTATAATTCTTTTAGCCATATATCTAAATAATAGATTAATGATTAAATTATAAAAAAATTTAAAAAATTAAAGATAAAATTGATAAAATTGAAACGTTTAAATTAACTCATGTATAATAAATTTAAGATTTTCCAGTTGATGAAGCCAAAGATGGGCTCCTCGTTTCGCACGAGGGTGGCGGGTGAGCCGTTCCTAGTTCCATATGATGCGCTCTCTCGTTTGTAACGAAAATCAACAAGCCCGATTCGTTGACGAGGCTGACAAGTTTGACTCCGTGGGCAGGTCCACATTCCCTCGCTGGTTTCATTTCGACTTTCTGCAGCTCACGCGCCCGGCGAATGACGAGAGGTCTTAGTTGACGGGCTGGAAACTCCTTTTTTTTTTTTTTTTTTTTTTCCGAGTTCACGGGAGATGGATCGAAATCGATACGGCTATTTCGAGCGTCATTAGGGTCTCGACCAGGTCCGATGACTCGAATTTGCCCGGAGCCATTGTCCATCGCCGAGTGCGTGCGAAGAAATAAGACCAAAGCTAAAAGGGGAGGTCGGAATTTGAGTGAAGTCCGACGTGGGCCATGAAATCTAGAGCAAGGTGTGTTGGTGGGCTATAAAGTACCGACACTCTCTAAGAATTTTCGTGTCGTATTAGACATTTTGACACGAGTTCGATCTTTCTCCGATCTTTGGCCAACACTTGATTTTAAAATTTTTTAATAAATGAGATGTCAAAAAATATATATATGTGAAAAAAATAAAACACAATAATAAAAATAATAAATGAAGAAAGAATAAAAACCCAAAGATTCTCTTCTTTTTTATGACTCCCATTTCTCTCATGATACACAATTCACCCTTAAGTTTTTTTCCTCCTCTTCCGACATATTTAACACGCAAGTCCAAAATGTGAATTACTTATTTTTTGTACAAGTTTTATGAATTATTAGAATAGAGTTGAATTTGTCAAATTGAAATAATGAATGATATTAATAAATGGTGGATTAATGTTTTTAGTATAAATTCATTCTAGGCTTTTTTAATTATTTATTTATAAATTTAAATCAAATTAATTTGATTGAAATAATCATAAAAATGATAATTTATTATATATATATTTAATATACAATGTGTCTCAACGTGTCGAAATTATCTGTTTTTTAAAAACGACGTGTCGGCATGTCGTGTCGTGTCGCGTATTAATATCGGTACTACTTAATCGGTGAGAGGTGGTCTCATATGGGGAGGACCGATGGTGGAGCTGCCGCCCTTATCGAGATTGGATGGTACGATCGTGGTGGGCCGTCACGGGGGTCGCAAAACCTTGCTTTCTTCTCTTGCGTACTCTGTTCGCGAGGGTCCTTCGAAAGGGTTTTCAATAGATGTGGCAGTACTTGGATATTACATTGGCTTCACATGTCCTCCTATGATGATTCTCTATTAGTCACGACAGATCAATTGATAGGAAAATCAAAGTTCTTTGTTCCGATTGAAAAAAAATAAAGCTTCAAGCTCAGCAATCTTAATGAGTCATTTTGAACCCGAGCGGTTATATATATAAAATCTACTCTCTGACCTTTCCTTATCAGTGAAGAGTACCCAACTTTTAATTACCCTATGGCTTTTTTAATTTCGCTAAAAATATATGGTTTGAAAGATATTTTTTTTAAAAATAATCAATTGTATCGCTTATAAAAATAAATGAGAAAGAAATATTTTCATTACCTACGATAATATTTAAACATAAATTATTATCGATAATAAAAACATTCCTCACCAATTGATGAATCCAAGCAATATATGCAATTTTTTTTTATAAATATCTCTTTTTCTTGTGAAACAAACAAAGTCTACATGTACACACAAGCATACATGAGATAAATGACGAGCTAATAGATTAAAAAAATTGCACGTATTTTGAAATATAATTCGAACGAAAAAAGGATAAGATATATCATGCAATAACATGACCTAATATTAAATAAAGTTTAGGCCCTATTTGGTAATTGGTTATATAATATTTGATTTTAATTTTTTATTCCTAGAATAAAAAAAGAATATAAATACGTTTGGTAACTTCATTGCTCTCGGGAATAGATTTGGAAGATAATTAATTTTTTTAAATTTTGCTTATTTATTCTCTTGAACAATTCCAATATTAAACCTATTTTTTTTTTTTTTCTTTTTTTTTTTTTTCAATTCCTTTTCTTATTCTCCTTCTTCCTTTGGCCTAATGGCTAGCAATTGACTAGACGAGAGAAGGTGACCTTGTTGACTTATTGCCAATTCGGCAAAGCTGAACCTCGTCGACGGCTCGATGAGGCTAGACCTCATGGTGGCCACTGCGAGGGCATTGTTGCCTGACCATGGCGAGGTCGATCTCATAGTGTCCCGGTGAGGTTGAGCCTCACTAGGGATCGATGACGCTTCGACGAGATAGCCGGTTTGGTTGAGGCTGATGACTGGCCAAAGGAAGAAGGAGAAGAAAAAAAAAGAAAAAAAAAAAAAATATAATAAAAAATTTTAAATTTTAAATCACAAAATAATTTGAGGGTTTTACTAAATGTATTTCTATTTCAGGAATAGAAATTTTAAATAGTTATCTTATACCTTTAAATACTCAAAAACTCATCCAGAAAAATAAAGTAAAAAGATTATTTTTGAGCAAAAATTATTTTTGAAAATAAAATGATTACTAAATAGTTCTTTAGGTACTCCAAAATCTAAATTACTTTTCTCTAAGAAAGGCCAAAAAAAAGAAAGAAAAAAGGACATTCAAGAAACGCATCACCCACGCGCGGGAGGGGCGCGTAGTGGCACGCAACCAAACAAGCGCGACAAATTTAATGGCCACCAAGTTCGTTTTTCTCCGCCGTAGTTCTTCCCACATTCTCTCACATTCACAACACTCTCTCTCGCGGAGCACCAGCGTAGGAGAGAATCCATCCATACCGATCGAATCGCTTCCGACGAAATCGAGCCCGCAAATCCATCGGCGACCGAGCGAATCGCGCGCGGGGAAATGGAGGTGACGGCGCGGGCGCCCGGCAAGATCATCCTCTCCGGCGAGCATGCGGTGGTCCACGGATCGACGGCCGTCGCCGCCTCGATCAACCTCTACACCTCCGTCACGCTCCGCCTCCCCTCTCCCTCCGGTACATTTCCCTCCCCCCTGTTCTCCGCCGCTGCTTTCGTTTTGTGTGAAGTTCGTTTGAGATAAGTGTCGTTAGGCCAATTTTTTTTTTTTTTTTTTACTTGATTTTAGTTGCTCGTCTTTTGAACGCGCTTCAGGGTCGTATCTTTTCGCGGTCGCGATTGAAGTCGAATCGTGGGAATCGTCTCCGGATGATGATCTCGATCGTCTTCTATGGAGAATATATGGGAGGAGAAAAAGGTTTCTAAAGATGAATACTTTACCTGCCATTTTAGATTGGTTGAGAGGATTTGTCTGTGTTCTCTAGTAACCTTGTCTTCGATTTGTTTTGCCATCTGGGTGAGTACTGAATCTTTCCCCAATCTGGTTGACCTTGCTGTGTTTGAACTGATGCATGAAGAATGCAATACAATGTGTTTTATGCATTGGAATTTTGTTTTATCACTAGATCTTTTATTGGCTTTGGTCACGACATAATATTGTCTTTCTGAGCAGAGACCAAGCGACACACTTAAACTCCATCTCAAGGACATTGGGTTAGAATTTTCTTGGCCTGTTGGTAGAATAAAAGAAGCACTTTCAGAATTAGATGGTATCGACTGTTCAACCCCCACGACGTGCTCCGGAAAATTTGCAGAATCAATTTCTGCTCTAGTTGAAGAACAAAACATTCCAGAGGCAAAAATTGCACTTGCATCTGGAGTTTCAGCTTTCCTCTGGCTCTACACCTGTATCCAAGGGTATGTCTCTTTGAATCAGGTTCAGCAATACATTTTGCGCAGTGCATAGTTCTAATCTTTTCCTCTCTGTGGGTCAGGTTTAAGCCTGCCACCGTGATTGTCACTTCTGAGCTTCCTCTCGGCTCAGGCTTGGGATCATCTGCCGCAATTTGTGTGGCACTCTCAGCCACTTTTCTTGCTTTCTCCAAATCTGTGAGCTTGGACAAAGGCCATCAAGGATGGCTCGATTTTGGGGAGAATGAACTCGAATTGTTGAATAAATGGGCTTTTGAAGGTGAAAAGATTATTCATGGAAAGCCATCTGGAATTGACAACACTGTGAGCACATATGGTAAGTATCTTGTGCAACTAAATTGTTACCTTCAATCTAGATTATTGGATTCTATGCTGGCTTTCTAAATTGATTATGATCCTCACCTGTCTTTGCTAGTGTTAGATCAACTGGTCTGCATGCTGGCATTCAATGGAAAGATTAACATTAATGTGACTCTAACGTGGTTTGGGAGCCTTTTTTTTTTTTTTTTTTTTTTTTTTTTTTTTTTTATCTAGTTGGTATTCTGGCAAAGAAACAAATGGAAGAAAAACTCTTAATAATGTGGATTGTGTCAGAAATTATTACCTGGTGTATAAACTCCAAGTGGTGGTTGTAAGACTACGTAGATAGAACCACTTCAGCCTTCTCAACTTGAGAAGAAGATATAGAATCAAGAATTGTCAATGCTAGATCTATTAATACAATCGAATGGTTCCTGATCTCATTTGGCTGTGAATCAGGAGAATGGGTTCTCTCTTTCAATTGGTAAATAGCGTTTTTTCAGTTGTCGAGCTTAACTAGAAAGGGTTATTGTATTGACTGTAAACTTTATTCTGCAGGTAACATGATCAAGTTTAAGTCAGGAAGTTTGACGCGCATCAAGTCCGCTGTGCCCTTTAGAATGCTGATTACCAACACAAAAGTGGGGAGAAACACGAAGGCTTTAGTTGCAGGTGTTTCGGAGAGGACCTTGAGACATCCAGATGCCATGACCTCTGTGTTCAACGCTGTTGATTCTATCAGCAAAGAATTGTCGGCTATAATCCAAGCACCCGCTCCTGATGAAATCTCGGTAACAGAGAAGGAAGAGAAAATAGGGGAGCTGATGGAAATGAATCAAGGTTTGCTACAGTGCATGGGGGTCAGCCACGCCTCCATAGAGACAGTCTTGCGGACGACATTAAAGTTCAAATTAACCTCTAAACTAACCGGAGCTGGGGGTGGAGGCTGTGTTCTTACCTTGCTGCCAACCTGTATCCTTTCGCTCAATTCTTTTTCTCTCGATAATGTCATTTGTTTAGTTTCGAGTTTCCACTAGTGTCGTGCATGTCATCGTCTTCTTTTAATTGAAGCATCAATTCTCCTCATAAGCATACAAAAGTTTTGAGAGAAGTCATTTCGTGTGCTTGTGTAGGATTTGCATAATTCTTAGCTCATATACTTGCATGAGTTGCATCCCCATGGGAGTGCTTATGAGTGTCAAGAAAGAAGTAAGAGGCAGCATTTGCTCATGAAGGCTTAGGATGCTTTTCATGCAAATGCAATGTAAGTTCCATCCTAGGACAAGAACATGGAAAGACACCATGGGTCCGTAGTTACGGCTTAGCACCTCAGAAAATCTGTCTGACTTTGCACTAGAGAACAACTGAATTATTGTGTGGGTTCTCCGGTGGCCTGGCAACCCTGATTCTTGAAATTCTTTTTCAGAATTTCGAAGATAGGTAACTATGTTCTGTCTCATGTATTCATATGCTGTTTGTAAGTCTATTCCTTGACCCTGCGGATCAGTGCTATCAGGGACGGTTGTTGACAAAGTGATTGCTGAATTGGAAACCTGCGGATTCCAATGCCTGATCGCTGGAATTGGCGGGAAAGGGGTGCAAGTCTCTTTCAGCGGTTCTTCATGATCCCATCTCGCAGTGGCTATAAAGATTGCAGGAATTGGCAGACGAACCATGAAAAGATTTGCCTGCCTTCGCCTTTCCTTCTTCCGAGTTTGTTGTTGTACTTGTATATTATTCTCTCTTGCATTTTGTGTTTCGATTATAACCGAACCCTTTAGTCTTAGCCTCTAATTGAGGTCGGATTACCATGTTACCATGTTGCCGCATGTCAAGTGTTTAAATTTAGTAACTCAAGAGCAATAACCAATGAGATCTGGCGAACTACTTTTGCAACACTGTTCTCCATTTGGGGTTTCTATCGTTTCTTGTGCTTCAGATCTTAGGCAATCACTCTTTTCTTCTCTTTAAATCGGGTGTTTCTTTGGCCCGACTCTAGACTGGCAGTAGACATGTTCATGTTTACTCGAATGTCTGATCCGTATTGTGTATGCTGTGGTCCTTTCCATTTTTCTTTATAATCGTGATTCACAAGTGAACCGAGCACAACAATGTATTGCAGCCTCTAGCATTGCTAACGTGTAGCAACCTGATGAGTGATAATCTGAAGATTACATGACATACACAAATCTCAACACCAAGCATACATGTGGTATAATTGTACTGCGTTCTTTAGTATTGACCACTTACAGTTGCAACGCAACATACACCAAGTTTCATAGTTTATTTGACATGAAACCCATACGTTTAAGCTTCCTTCATGTCATAACATCAAGCTGAAGTATACCGACTTTACTCACTTTAGAACTTCATATCACACATCTAAGAGACTTAACACCACAAAGGCACACCACCCTTTAGAACTTCGGTTGTATTAACCATTCACTATTGCCCCACCTGCAAAGAAATTGCAGAACCGAGCATACTCTTAGTAGTGGCGAGATTAAGTAAATGAAACTTGCAATTATACTGAGTGTGCGCACCGTTGGGATGAAGGACCTGGCCACTAATGTAGGAGGAGCAATGGTTGCACGCAAGGAACACATAGCACGGTGCCACCTCGATGGGCTGCCCGGCCCGCTTCATTGGCACCTCCGACCCAAACTTCTTGACCTCTTCCTCGCTGAACGAGGCCGGAATCAATGGGGTCCAGATGGGCCCTGGTGCGACTCCGTTGACTCGTATGCCCTTGCTCACTAGCTGGAGTGCAAGTCCTCTGGTGAAGGCTACGATCGCTCCTTTTGTTGCCGTGTAGTCGAGCAGCTGGGGATTTCCATTGTAAGCGACTATTGATGTCGT
This sequence comes from Eucalyptus tenuipes, assembly GCA_014182365.1. Taxonomy (NCBI): domain Eukaryota; kingdom Viridiplantae; phylum Streptophyta; class Magnoliopsida; order Myrtales; family Myrtaceae; genus Eucalyptus; species Eucalyptus tenuipes. The sequence goes on along the minus strand of CM024538.1, from coordinate 18,635,617 downwards.
GTTGATGATGGCGCTACCTTCCTTCATGTGCTTCAGAGCGTGCCTACGATCCAAAACTCAAAACTTAGGTGCAAATATCATGTTTATGCATGAACCGAAAGAGCAAAACAAAAAAACTTAAGTGAAGTCTAATTTATATGCAAGTTGTTCTAAAACCAAGTCTTCATATACCTGGTAATGAAGAACTGGGCAAATATGTTAGTCCTGAAGACTCTCTCAAGCCTTGCCTCATCAATCTCTTCAATGGTGCTGCACTTATATTGCTCTGCAGCATTGTTCACAAGTATATCGATCCGACCGAACGAGTTGACCACTTCATCAACCACTTCCTTGCAAGTCTCATCGTACCCAAGATCGGGCACGGCTATGGCTATTGGATCCTTCACATTAGACGCCTTTGCTTGCATCAACATTTGGAGCAGGTCGTTCGCATCCTTGTGCTCTCGATCCTTGACGAAGGTGAATGCCACCGTCGCACCCTCTTGCACGTAGCAATGGCAGACTGCTCTCCCAATACCAGAGTCTCCTCCGGTAACAAGTGCGACTTTCCCCTTCCACAATTTCAAAATAAGTAGCATATTATGAATGCATGCAAGAGAAATATCCGATAAAATTCCTTTCGGAGACTTGTTTAAATTGAGCATCAAGTATCAACTAATGGCTACTTTTTAGGCAACAAACATTTACCTGATGATAGCCTCAGCACCATTCAATCTTTTCAGCATGCCTTACACTTGACCCTAAGACCTTGCATGCGGCTATCACAAATCTCATTGTTTCCATGCGCTAGTCCTAGTTCTACATCACGCAATGAGGGCGTTGGACAAGTCGCATGCAAGGTGATGCGAATCAGCATAAAATTTTCCAGATTGGCTTCTCGAAACCTGGTGCCGATTGGAAGGGCATGCTGAGAAGATTGACTAATGCAATCACCGACAAGTGGCATCGGAGTTGAGGGTCGGGACACCGTTCGGAAGGGTGAAGTTGGTGGTAGGTCAAGGGCCGGACTTACTTGAGAAGGCGCAAGTGTAACCAAAGTCACTACTCACCTAGACCGAACCAGCATAGAGCGGATTGATTTATACCTCATGTTCATCTAGGACACACCAGATATTCTTACAATCGCTTCACTTATGTTTCTACCCCAGTTTCGGCTTTTTATAGTGAAAATGCAAGAAGGATGGAATTCTTGGATGTCATTCCTTTCAGGAGAGAGAGAGAGAGAGAGAGAGAGAGAGAGAGAGAGAGCCTAAAGATGAAGTTAAGTAAAAGACCTGGAGCTTGCCGGAGGGCTTGTAGTCATGGCTAGTGAATTGGGGAGTGGGTTCCATCTCGTGCTCTTTCCCCGGCTGCCTCTCCTGCCTCTGCGGCGGAAACTGCTCTCCTCCACCCGACGCCATCTCTCTCTCTTTCTCTAGCGAACACAACTTCACGGCGAGCGTCCAAGCTCAAAGTGCGTGTATAGTGCTTAAATGGTAGACGTGCTTCGGTAGCTAGCCGATGGGGGAGGTGGCCACGTAGCATTACGTGACGGCACCTGATTCCACGTGGCCGGCTGCAGCGAAGGACTCTGACCACTTGGCTTCGCATGGATATGCAAAGTGAGCAACGTCGAGACGTGACGCTGCCCCTGGAGTCAAAGCCAAAGGCAAGAGAACACAATCAGGACGAGGGTGGAGCGTAGAAGATGACGATGACGATGGAGATGGCAGGAGAAGCAAGCGCATTTTGCGGCACACGTCGCCACGTCATGACCGTCATCCTCGTCGGTTTGACCTTTCGTTTCGACGAGGATCCGGAGAATCTCATAGCGCTGCAAGTGTCCCTTCTCGTTATCCTTAGTTCTCAGTATCTCTTGTTTTGGGAAAGATTCAACATATCTAGATTCTTGAAAACGCTTAGAGTCAGTTAAGTTGTAAGCCAATTAGATATATCGATTGCATACGCCCATCTTAAGTGAATTCTTGATGGGGAAGTCCTATCATTTTCAAGGGGAATTTCCGAGATTTCATGATGATTTGACTTTAAAATGACAATGACGTGGCATTTGAAAAGTAACTACTACTAAAGATTTGTGGTTGAGTAGGGTGCTTTCTCAAGAAATAGAGAGTGACAGATAGATCGATATAAAAATTCGAATAATCAATTAATAACATGATGTATATCTTATCATCTCTTCAGGGATTGGCACTGGGCACGTGATATCATGTCACATAGGAAAAAAGAGATCAATGGACTATTTTTCACTGAAAAAATTGATGTCATACTCATAGTGTACTTCTTGTTTCTATAGCCCCTAAAGGGTGAACCGGTTGTGTTGTCTCTTTTTACAGGACGATGTCATATCTTACGAAATTTGTTAGGCATGATTATCTAAAGGTTTATGAAACACCTCATAATTCTCACAAATTAGTTAAATCCAGACTTTTAGCCTACATAAGGGCTTTAATCCCAAGCAATTTATATCTAATTAGTAGGATTCGAACAAATTATCTCTAATTCTTGAATTGGAAATCTTTTAAAGTCTCAACCAACTTTGGGATGTTCTTATTTATTGCCTTCTATCTAGTATTATTTCAATTGTTATTTTATATTTTCTTGAAAAAGGCGCTCAGCCTATAAGAACTATTTATGATTGGATTGTAACTCGTTGTGCTGCAGCAATTCTGCACGTTGTAACTTATGTGTTTGATAATAAATATCTTTAAAATGCGGCGCATAAAGTTGTGTGCGACTAAACTTTTTAAGAGCTGCCGCAAGGTGTTGTAATTACAAGTAGTTTTCCCATTATCTTATAAAGTTAACAGCATTCATTTTTCACCGGTGGAGATACAGCCAGGGAGCCGTACCGAAATCTAATATTCGAACGCGAACCTTCACGAAATCGAGCCGCGAGACAGGCAGCGAGTCTCAGTTTTCATTTTCTGCATGTCTGCCACATGTGAACTCATCTGTCAGCTCGCCTGCTTCGCCATTACTGGAAAGCGGAGGGAACGAGGTGGCACCTGGAAACTCCAACGGCAAAAGAAAAGCCAATAAGATTAGTAGATAAGAAGCACCGAAAGCCAACTTGTTCTTCCTTTCATATCCACTTTTCTGCAAAGAAAATCTGCAGCCGGGGTTCATATAAAGGTTTCGTTATCCATTGCCGACTTACGACGATCTCGTTCCGTTAATCACCATGGGTTTGGTCAAATTTCTCCTCTCTGGGTTTGTTCTCGTTCATGCCATCTTCTTGCAATCATACCCAGTGGTCTGTAATGGTATGTCCTGTTTTATCGTTAATAGTTCGGGGGTTTGTCAGCTTTTACTTATGGGGTAGTTTCGTTTTTCTCAATTCTACTGCTGCTGTTGTTTTTTATGGTATTGCCAATTCATGACCTAAGTGCATGCATAATTTCCTGTGCCAAAGAGGAATTCTACTTCTGCAGATCTGGTGATTTGGTCATTGCTTAGTAATTATTAGTAGCTGCTGGCGTGTCTCGACTATGGTTGATTCTTGATTGGGATTGCCCAAATAACTCTATTGTTGATCCATAGGAATTTTTACATTCCTACTTGTATAACTTCAAGGGTTCTTGAGTAATCTGAGTTGTTTGAATAACGAGCAATCTGAGAGCTTCCACTCTTCACTCTATTATCTTCTTGCAGACGACGAGGACAATCTTCTTCAAGGCATCAACAGCTACAGAAATTCCCAGAACCTCCAGCAGCTCGCCAAGAACGACAAGGCCAACTGCTTTGCGGACGAGCTCGCCGACAAAATCGACGACCAGCCCTGCAGCGCCACCTATGGTGCCAACACCCTCCCGGGCGTCGGCCTGCAGTCCTCGAGCTACCAGGACGCCCTGTCCAAGTGCAAGATCCACCCCAACTACACGACAGACGGCGTCATACTCCCAGTGTGCGTGCCAAAGCTGGTTCCGACGCTAGTCCTCACCAACTACACCCACAGCTCGTACCAGAAGTACTTGAACGACTCGAGGTTCACAGGAGCTGGCGTTGGGTCGGAAGACGACTGGATGGTGGTGGTGCTAACTACCAGCACACCGGGAGGGAGTTTTGCCGGTGGGGCCACAGCCTTGCTTGGTGGGTTGAGTGTCCTGTGGGTATGTCTGTTGCTGGGAATCTCGATGATGTTCTAAGCCCTCTCTCTCTCTCTCTCTTTCTCTCTTTGTGGGGGTTAATTCTGTATGTAGCTGGCTGGCTGTGGATGCAAGGAAGTGATGCATTGGGAACATGCAAATCTAATCACTTACTGCTGTAGAAAACTGTGGTAGTGTAATGTAAAAGTGAAAGGCAATTGTCACGATGTGCATTGGTTTGAATGGCTATCTTGTCTACCAAGGCACCGTCTCCTTATTTGATGGGCCGTCATTCATATTCAAAGTGGATTAATCTGTTATAGTTTTACTAAGTTAATGAAGTTTAACGAAGTCACAATTCGCGAAAAGGGTTCTCTTGATAGCTTGCTTATGGGGATCTATTGATGTTCAAGATTCTTTCACAAGAATCGATCAGAATATGCATTATCTACGAAAATCTATGCATATCCTGACAGATGCAATCCAAATAAAAAGTTGAGATGCAGCGACATGCTTTTCGTAACAAGCGTTTGATTTTGTCAGTCTCTACTCCTGAACAAAAGCTGAGATTGCGTACATCTCAAATCGAGGTCGGGGTGAATTAACGTCAGGATTGCTGCATATATCTCTCGAGATTGCGTACATCTCAAATCGACTATAACTAATATCATGATTACCTCGTTACCTAAAATGGATATAACGTATTTACCAAAAAATTATATATATGTATATGTATGTGTATTACATATCAAAATATACAGTATCTCTCTTTTTCGCTTCATTCTTCTCTATCGATCGACAGGTCTGAGTCGTCTGTACTGTCTCTCTCCCTCGCTCTTGTTTCTGTATGCAGATTTTTTCTTGCTTGTCTTCTACCCTCGTTTTGTTCATTCGCTGTTTGCAGAATACGTTGTTTCTGAGATCCATTATTCTTCCATTTACTTTCTTTTTTCCCTGAATTTTTTGACTGTCCGTGTTGGAAAATATCACGTGCCGGAGAAAAATCAGTGCCGGTTGCCAAAAATCTAGTATAATTTGATTGAGTACATGGCCTGCTATTTGTACTCTCAGGCGAAACTCTGTAGTTCCAGCCTCACTTTTTTGGATAGATCCCCATGTCCAACAAATATCAGCTGCTCTTACATGTTCTAAAGTATACAGATGTTTAAAATTTTTTTTTCTGCATATTTTTCTACATTTTCTTTTTATCTTGATTTTGCGCGCAACTTGAGATTTTTGGGCTTTGGCCACTTCACTATTTTGAGGAAGTTTTCCTCTTAGTTCCATTCATTTCGTTGAAAATGAATAATATTTCATCATAGACAACAATTTATATTTGAACATTTTTGTGGAGGATGAGATTTTCTAAATTGTTTTGGATGTGCCTGATGGTTTGGCGGATTTGGCGGGGGTGGTGTTACAGATTTGATGGGAAACGCTTCTGCTAGAAATGCTTTCCCTGGTGGTGGAACCGGCGTTCGAATCGTGGTTGCTGGGGACCATGGCACTGGGAAATCGAGCTTGATCCGAACAGCCGCCGCTGCTGTTTTCCAGCTAATGTCCCGCTGGTGTCGTCACCAACGCGTTTGCCCCAAGATTTTTATCCAGATCGCGTGCCTCTTACAATTATCGACACCTCTTCAAGGTGCTCTACCGGAACTGTTCTGCTTTAACTTCCATCATCATCCAGGGAGTAAACCATATGTTTTAAACTGGGGTCACGTTAGCTCATTCAATATCTGTCTTTGCATGAATCTGAAATAAGAGTGGAGGACAGGGAGGACTCTGGGTGAAGAGCTGAGGCGGGCCGATGCTGTGGTTCTTACAGATGCATGCGATCAGCCTACTACCCTTCTTCGATTCAGTACCTTTTGGCTTCCAAAACTTCGTCGATTAGAGGTTCGTCATTGTAAATTGGTTGTCCCTTTGTTTCTTGATTCCCTGCCATGGGAAAGAATTGCAACTTCCTTCTGAAACTTTTACTCTTGGTCGCGGAAGTCAAGCACATCGAGTTCACTTTGATAGGCAAAGCCTTGTGAAGTGGCCTCTGTTCTGGTGTTTGGGTCACTGAGAGAAATCTCTTAAATGTCATCTTTAGGTAACAGTCCCAGTTATAGTGGTGGGCTGCGAACTAGATTTGAGAGATGAGAATCGGCAACTTAACTTGGACCATGTAGGGATGCCAATAATGCTGCAAGTCCGGGAGATCGAAACTTGTATGGAGTGTTTGGCTTACAATCTATTTCAGGTTTGTATGAATGCTCAGCTCTCTTGTATTAGTTATAGCGATCCAGTAACGTTCTATCCTTGTCGAGAATTTTCTCCCTGTAGATCCCAGAGGTTTTCTCCTATGTCCGAAAAAAGGGTAAAATTTGCATTGAGAAACAACTTTGGCTAAAAATACCGTTTGGTAAAATTTGCATTTGTAATTAACTTTATTAAATTAAAAAAGCAAAAATATGTTTATATTTTTTTTTGAAGTCCGGCCACCGGACCGCCAAATCCGGCGGCCGAACCGCCTGAATAAAAAATATGTTTATATTTTTTATATAAACATATTTTTATATAAAAAATATAAAAATATAAACATAAAATATATTTATTAAACATAAAATATATAAAAAATAGATATGTTTATATAAAAAAATAGATATGTTTATATCTATATAAAATATATAAAATATATATAAATATATATTTTATATAAATATATATTTTATATAAATAGATATTATATATATTTTTATAAATATATATTTATTAAACATAAAATATAAAAAAATAGATATGTTTATATTTTTTATATAAAAAAATAAACATAAAATATATGTTTATATTTTATATAAAATATAAAATATATATTTTTATATAAAAATATAAACATATTTATTTTTATATAAACATATTTATTTTTATTTAGGCGGCCGATCGACTTGCTGTCGCGCAAAAAAGAACCAAACACTTTCTTCATCCAACCGGCCCACTATTTGATCCTTCATCCAAGATTTGATCCGGAACGAACTCTAAAGCCTTGTTTCGTCGAAGCCCTGGAGTGGATTTTCATTCTCTGCGATTGTGATAGGGATGGTGCCCTCAGTAATGCAGAGCTAACTGAATTTTAAGTCTGCATTTAGTGTGTTGGTTTACATCTGACGCTGTTTTCTTTTCCTTCTTTGGGAGTTCATGCATATAGATAGAGACTGCTTTAAGTGCCAATAAGTTCTGATAAATAAGGATCATCCCTGCTATTTTAAGGAACCCCTAGCAAGCATATCTTCTGTTATATAGTCTTCAGAATGCATTCATATCACCTCAGTTCATATGTTCGACAGGACAAATGTTTTAACGCACCTTTACAACCTTCTGAAATAGCAGGAATCAAGAGGAACGTTCAAGATTTGTCATCTGAAGCCATCGATGAATGCGGGCTGATTATGACAGGATTCCTTCTTCTCTATCAGCTGTTCATAGAAAGAGGACGTTTGGAGACAACTTAGACCATTCCTGAGGAAGTTTGGTTATGACAGTGATATCCAACTAGCAGAGTAACTTAAATCCATCTTCATTGTGAAGTGCTGATCAGGTACCTGTACATAAATAGCAAAGAGTAAAGGAGTTAGGCTCTGCTGTTCGCCTGGAGCAATATGTTGATGGCTTCTTATTTCACGACTTCATTTTAGTGACAATTTTCCTTCTTTTCTTTATTGCTTTAGCTAGAGTAAAAGGCTATCTTTTGTCACACCCAACTCAACAAGAACAAGGGCATCACATGGCTGTCCTTTCACAAAATGACGCAATCTCAACATAACCAAAATTCAGTTTGATATTTGATATATATATATATATATATATATATATATATATATATATATTTGACTATATATATATATAAATTTGACAAAGAGGGCATTTGGTTATAATATCAGAATTCTCTATAAATCACCAAACCAAATATATACACCTCCACAAAAAACTAACTCACAAACTTATCAACTATATACAACTCATACCAAAAAGTTTTATCTTGCAACTCAAGCAATCGACATTTAAATATCAAAGCACTTTTCAAACCCACATTAATAAATCATTAACTTTTCAAGGTTCTTTCATAAAGAGTTTCACAAATCATTTATAATCAATTATTCAAGTTGAAGTCAAAAGATGACTTCATCTTTTAAACAACAAAACATCAATAAAGGCTTGATCATGTTTTATGCAACAAAAGATGATGTTCTTAACTCATAGCATATTTAGTCCATAATATTTTTTAAAACATGATTTTAAAATATAAAGAAGAAACGGTATCACTCACCCGGGAAAAGCCAAAAAACCAACTACAGCGATTACTCAAGTCAATGGACTCAACGCACTCAAATTCTAACAAATAACTGAAAAACAATACCAAAAGACTAAGTAAAATGATATTCTAATAAACGACTTGACTATATTATGCCTATTTTTTAATAAAACAACACCTATGCGTCAACGAAAAACTCGCCTCTAACAGAAACCTATTGTTGTCTGTTAGGCGCAACTCGTATGTTAAAATTCATCATGTCATAACTTCCTTCATATAATTCCATTTCAAGCCAACTTATAATCCATAGAAAACCATTTTGACATACTATAAGAACCCCAACCCGGCTACCCCAAGACCTTGTCGGAAACGAGTGAAATTCGGTTCAAAAGTTATTGTTCGAAACTCTATCCAGAACACACACTGAACTTGAAAATTCCATTCTAGGTAAACTGTAAGCTTAAATCATGATCCGTAAAATCTTATAGCTTCACAACACCCTAAACTATCATTTCTATAAATATATGTGGCTCAATGACTTAAAAACCGGACTTCACCGCACAAATTTCCATTAATTCCGAATTTTAATCCCTAAATTTGAAACTACTCCGATTGAATGAACAAAGGGCATGAGCATTTACTGAGCATTGAGAACCGAAGTTGAATTGGCTTGACAAGTCGTCTATATCATGCGCACACAAAACCCCCCCTCTTTTTCCTTCCTTCTTCCTCCTTTCTCTTCTTTCTCTCCTCTCTCCTTTTTCTTTCTTTTCCCCGAAGTGGGCTCTCGGTCTCCCTGTCTCTCTCTGTAACATCCTCAATTTCGGTCCCGTAAGGATTGGCCATAAGGTCCTAGAAGGATCGATCATGGGCCATTGGCCATGGATCGATCGGTTCGATCAGCAAGGAATCATGGATCGATCATGGTTTGACCGACCGATTGATCGACCGGTCACGAATTGGTCGAGATGTTGGCCCAGAATTTTCTACCGACCATACCAATGGGATAGGATCACCAACTCATAAGATGACTTTTTGATCACGAGAATTGGTCACGGATGATTTTGGATCGGTGGATGGTTATGGATCGATCCGACCGTCGCAGCTTCCGGTCATGAGTGATTCTCGCCCTAGTTATGCACCGATACACGGATGATCTGAACTGATCAAATGCGACCGTCTTCCAACCAAAAATGCATCATTCTCTATTTAATTCTTAGTGATCGGAACAGAATCTCGAATTGGTGATGTCCGATCATGGATTGGTAACGTACCGACCATGAACCCTACCGGTGGATCGGGTGCCAATCGGAATGAGCCCAGGGATAGACCCGGCTATTCCGTCACTAATTCTAAGGTCCATGAGTGCCTTGAATTAGTGCTAAGCCATGGGTAGCCTTAGGATTGGCCTCGAACCAATCGAAGGACAATTGACCCTATTGGCCGACCGACCGTCCAAAGGAACGGTTTAGGCGAATATGGAACGTAATGGCCAAACCTCGGGTATATGTGATTCAATTTTTCGAGGTGTGCCTAATGATCCCTTCCTCGGCCCCAGAATCAACTTGGATGATAGAATTCTCTAGCCCATCTTCTTGAGGAAGGAAGACTGCCTTCTTGAGGAAGGAAAGGATGAAGTAAAAGAGAATTCTAGACACTCTTCATTAAATGAAGGAGGATGAAGTGTTCAAGCTAACCTATGACCTAGTTGGAAACTTGGAAGATAAGAATGCCCAACAATTAATACTTCTTGACTAAGTAGGACACTTGGCACAATTAGTCTTACTCTTGAGAGGTAATCATGAAATTTTGGATGATTATATGTTAAAGAGGGGGTGAGTCATAAGCTCATTAATGGTAGGGAGTGATTCATAGCCTAGAAAAAAAGTGATGACAAGGGATCTTGAAAATCCAGTAGGGCACCACTCCTTCTCCTTAGGCTTGCCACTTAAGGTTCCGTAGGTTTTGACTCTTCAGATTCTTGAAATCCCTAGACCTTTTCCATCTTCCAATTTTACAGAGCTCTTTGTACTTTGAATTTGGAGAAACTTCCTTCAAAAGTTGTAATAAACATCTTGATCTAAAAGATAATTAAATTTCATATTTTTCTGAGATGAAATGATAGGGACGAAGGCCCAATCATTCACCATCTGAAACCTGTCCTATGTAGTGAAAACAGTGACCATGTTGCCTTCTCGATTTTTTATAAAATTTTTTCCCTTTCAAATTTAATCATTCCTCCTTCATGAAAGTTTTAAAAAACATCCATTTTTATAACATATAAAAATTTCAAATAATTTTGTGAAGATTTGGATTTCAAAATGAGTCTCTCTCTCCGATTGTTGAATATGCTCGACAGACGAATTTTTGGGTTGTGTTCAGTGATTACTGCTATTTATACAGCATGATTTGGACTTGGATTTCTTCATTAAAAATTTCATTTAGGGTCTTATCTACAACATATTAAAATTTCATAATTTTTCGAGCCCATTTGATAAGGTATTCATGCTTATTTCAAAAATCGCTCGAAACTGTTTTCACCCTAGGATAAGAGGGCCATTCGCCCAACTTGAAGGGGAGAGGGCTGCACGCCCACCTTAAGGAGCAAGGCTAATCTAGAGTATTCTTAAATTAGGATAAGGATGCATTAAATATCTTGGACTCTAGTTCTTCAATGCCAAGTTGAGGCGTGCCTCAAAGGAATAGGCCACAATGCCTCCTAACCTAAAAACTTGGAGAGCAAGTTTGTAATATGAAGATATTCAACCTAATGATTACTCAAGATCCAAACATTAAATGGGAGAGGCTTAGTTATTAGCTTAGGTGTCCCCATAATAATTACATGTAATTATTTCATGATGACTCAACCTCTTAGATGGACCAATGGAAAGATGAGCAAGTGTCGCCCCTAGGAACTAGACTTGCCACCCATCTCTTTAGCTTGCCACCTCCTCAACCTAGATTGTTCACCTACATGAAGATGATTGGTCCATTTGGAAAGATCATCATGATTGGTCCACACCACCTCCTCTTCCTCCCTCACTCTCTCGACCTCACCCTCACCATTGCCCTCTCTCTTTCTCGTGGCCATGCCCTCTTGCTCGCTAGCCTGCACGTTGCTCGATCACCTAGGTCGTCCCTTGAAGTGGGGTAAGTAGAACTTACTAATATTTGGTTAGGACGTTATGTTATGCTATTCCGAGCGTATGACAAGTCCTTGATTGAAGTTGATTGGCTTGTTGTTGCTTGAGGTTGGGTTGTGTTTGCTTGGATTGGTTTAGACTTTGTTCCTTGATTGAGTTCGGTTCTTGTTTGTTGAGCTTGGCTCATGCTTTGGCTTGAATTGCTTTGAAAGAAGTCTGATTTGTGTACTTATTTAATATGCTTCGGTCATGCTTTGACTTAAATTGATTTGAAAAGCATTTTTGTGAAAATTTGCTAATTCCTTCAAAACTATTTCCAACAATTTTCACAAGTGCATGTTTTAATTCATGCCTCGAGCTCCGAAAAAAGGGCTTTGGCGGCCTTGACGTACGTGGGATCACAACAGATCAGTCCTCTCTTAGTCTTGGTGCGATATCAAGGCATATCATTCCCGAGCCAACTTTGGTACTAGGTCGGTGAACATATCACCAGGCCGGTCCTTTCATGGTCTCGATGCGATATTGAGGCGTATCGTTCTCGAGCCAAGTCTGGTACTAGGTCGGTGAACATGTCATGACAGGTCGGTCCTATCATGGTCTCGTGCGATATTGAGGTATAACATTCCCGAGCCAAGTTGGGTACTAGATCGGTGCTCAAACGTGTCGGATCAAGTCGCGATCCTTGATTCGTGCTCGGCATGCTTAATGTCTCAGTTTCGGTAAGTCATTTTATACACTTATGCATTGCACGCCTTCGGACCCTTGAACTAAAAGTGAAGATAAGAACCAAATTGTGATGCTTGATGCATAGTCACACGATGGACTAATTTCTAGCTATCGACCGATGGATTCGGCGATGTTGCCCCCTCACCAACGGGATACCCCCATGCCAACGGGATGCCTCGTCATGAGATGTTGTGATAATTCTAGCCGTCACCCTTTGATTAGGGGATGTCGCTTGATTAAGTTCGGATGCCTAGTGGATTCCGGAAGAGTCGATGGATTTCGACTGTTAATAAATGAATCTCGTGTGCATGAGTTCCTCACATTATGAAATGGATTTTGGTTATGCTTGCATAAGAGTGAGGCGTGAGTTCCTCATACTATGGAATGGATCTTATTTATGCTTGTACAATATTGAGTGAGGCGTGAGTCCCTCATGTTGTGGGTGAATATTGATTTATGCTTGCATACTATTGATTGAGGATTCCTCATGTTTCATCCAAGACAAAGCTTTTGTTTTGCTATTGATCTGTCATCAACTAATGTTTTGGATGAGTTATATGCTTGTTGATAAGCGAGGCATCCTTCTACCCAGAAATTAGTAGGTTTTACTTACTGAGTCCACAACTCACCCGTTGTTTTTCAGAATTGTAGGCATTGAGGTCTCCCACTAGTGTTGGAGTTGCAGTCTTGCTAGAGGAGCTAAGGTTTACCCGGCCTTTGGAGCATAGAAAATGTAGTGGTTGTAAATATAATGACCCATGACAATGGAGCCTGTAAATGTAACTGATATAATTGTATATTTGAAGTGGTTGTTTTCTTGGCTGCTTATTGTTGTCTTGGTGTTATTTGTAACGCTTCCGCATGTGCTTAATAAAAAGATAAAAAGAACAGGATGACGATATGTCTGAGACGTCGCGAAAATAACCCTTGCTAATCGAGACCCTGGAGATGGAGTTGGGGTCGTGATACACACACACACACACTCTCTCTCTCTCTCCTTAAAAGAGCCAAAACTTCCACTGTTCTCTCTTTGCTTCTTTTCTTGACTTTTCAACCTTTTTTTTTTGTCCTTTTTACTTTTTAAAGCTCATATTTTACATTCTTTGCTCCTTAAAAAAATTTCGTTGTAGAAATTTACAAGTACCTCTCAATCATGAAACAAGTGAGAGTATTTGCCTATTGCCTCCTCCTCGAGCTCTAAAGTGGCCTCCCTCTCAGTATGATTTTGCCACTGAATCTTCATGTAAGGTATGGTGTGTCATTGCAACACCTAATTTTTCTTATTGACAATACAAATGGGCTGCTCTTCGTATGTGAAGTTTTCTCTCAACTTCAACTGTGTAAAATTCAATATATGATTAGAATTTGGCATAGAGTTCCGTAATAAGGACACATGGAACACATTATGTGCTCCAAATAATGCTGGTGGTAAAGCTAGTTTATAAGCAATTTCGCCAATCCTTTCTAATATTAAGAATGGTCCTACATACCTTGGACTCGATTTACACGCGTGCCTAATCTCATTATGTCTTTCATTGGAGAAACCTTCAAGAATACATGGTCTCCTACATTAAATTCTACCTTGCACCTTTTGAGGTCCACATAACTTTTCTAACGGTTTTGTGCAGTTTTCAAACATTATTGAATAAGCTTAACTTTCTCTTCTGATTGTTGTATGTACTCAAGGCCAGTTAACATACAAAGTTTCGAAATGAGCCATCTTAATGCTGGAAATATAGCTGTATTATAAGAAAAATCTGTCAAGTACAAGTGTTCGTCCCACGAACCACCAACGTCAATAATGCAAGATCATAGCATATCCTTTAATATCTAAATGGTTCTCTCTAACTGGCCATCTGTCTCTACGTGAAAAGCTATATTAATGCTCCTTGTAAACTCTTCCAAAAGTTTGACATAAATTTGGAATCTCTATAAAAAATAATACTTAACTGGAACTCCATGAAGCCTTACTATCTCATTAAAGTACCGATTCACCATGTCCTCAAGTGAAAGACCGAATTAGTATTACAAAAAGTGTGTAGATTTAGTCAATCGGTTGACAATCACCTATATAGCATTCTTACCACTAGACATTCTTAGTAAATCGACGATGAAATCAATGACAATTTGATCTCACTTCTATTTAGGTATTTCAAGTGGGTGCAATTGGCCACCTAATTTCTAATGCTCAATTTTTATTTGTTGGCAAATTAGACATTGGTTGACAAACTTCACAATATATTTCTTCATATTGAAACATAAGAAGTTTTCTCTCAAATCCCTGTACATCTTAGTGCTTCCCGAATGAATCGAGAATCTAGTGCTATGAACTTCCTATAATTTCTCTTTTTTCAATTCTCAATTATGGAAACACATAGCCAACCACCAAAACTCAACAGCCCATCCACGTAGATATTAAAGTTGTAACGACCCCAATTTCATATCCATAGTCACGAGTAGTGGGGGTTTATTTTTATGACATCCAAAGCACGTCGCCGTCCCGTTTGTTTTTAATCTTTGATTTATGTACATATGGAAGTGCATACAACAACCATCTCCCAGACAACACAACAATCAAGCAGCTAGGAAAGCTTTACACAAAGCATATTGCCACTATATTATATCGATATATTTACAAGCTCTTATCTATGGGCCTATTTCCTTCCATTGTACATCACTCAAAAAGACATAGGCCGGGGAATCCCTAACTCCTCTAGCGAGACTACAACTCCAAAGGGGGAGACTTTTTTTTTTGGAACTGGAGGAACCGCCTTACAACGAACGCTCGGCATAAACCCCAAGGGAACACTAGCACGGGGACCCACCTCCCATGGTGGTCCACTTAAGTCAAGCTATATGCGCACGCGGTGACTGGAACCTCCCTCCTTCCGCAATTAGAGAGGGAAAGGCCCAAACCAACGCGCCCCATGACGGGGTGGGTTCCAAAGGGGAAGACTTTCATACTTACAAATTTGAGGAAAAAGAACGAGGTGAGTTATACACTTAGCAAGTAAATCCATTAATTTCTGAGTAGAAGGATGCATCACCTTTTAATAAATGCATAACTTATTCAAAGCATTTGTCAACGACAAATCAATAGCAAAACAAAAGCCTTGTCTTAATTAGAACATGAGAAATCTCCATTTAATGATATGCAAGCATAAACCAAGATCCATTCCATAATACAAGGAACTCATGCCTCACTCAATAATATGCGAACATAAATTAAGATTCATCCCACAACATGAGGAACTCACGCCTCACCCAGTAATATTCAACCATAACCAAAATTCATTTCATAATATGAAGAACTCATGTACATGGGGTTCATTCATTAATAGCTAAAATCCATTTACTCTTTTGGAATCCAATGGGCATCTAAAATCCATTGGGCAACATTCCTTAATCCAAGGGTGACGGTAATCCTTCGACAATGAGTCCATCAGGCATCCAAACTTAATTGAGGAACGTCCCATAATATCCTCCAATGAATCTATCGAGCAACATTGTCAAAATCCATCAATGACGGTTAGAAATTACTGCCTCGTATGACCATGCATTAAGCATCACAATCCGGTTCTTATCTTCACTTTTAGTTCAAGGGCCTAAAGACGTGCTATGCATAAATTTGTAAAATGACTAATCGGAATTGAGACGTTGAACATGTCGGGTGCGAATCAAGGATCGTGGTTTCATTCGACAAGTTTCAATATCAATCTAGTACTAAACTTGGCTCAGGAACAATATGCATCAATATCACATGAGACCATGAAAGGACCAGTTCATTGTGACACATTCACTGATCTAGTGCCAAACTTGGCTTGGGAACGATACACCTCAATGACGCACTGAGACCAAGAAAGGACCAGCCTAACGTGACATGATCACTGACTTGGTACCAAACTTTGCTTGGGAATGATACGCCTCAATATCACATCAAGACCAAGAAATGACTAATCCATTGTGATTGCACGTTTGTTCAAGGCCGACGAAACCCTTTTTTGAAGCTCGAGGCATAAACTAGAACCTACATTTGTGAAATAGTTTTGCAATGAAATAACAAGCTTTCGCAAAAATAATTTCTAAATTGATTTGAATCAAAGCATAACCAAGCATATCAAATAAGAACAAGAACTGGGCTTCTTCTAAAACAACTTAAGCCAAAGCATGAGTCAAAGCTCATCAAGAAAGAACCGAACTCATCCAACAAGAACACAATCTAAACCGACCTAAACGAACATCAACCAAACTTCAATTAAGTAAGAACAAAGTTCCAAACAATTTCAAATAGGGATTCGCTACACACTTGGAATCGCACAAAATAACACCTTAGCCAAATATTAGTGAGTTCACTTACCACTTCCTCAGGCGGTGACCATGGTCGAGCAATGGCTAAATGTGAGAGGTGAGTGGAGAGAGAGAGAGAGAGAGAGAGAGAGAGAGAGAGAGGAGAAATGGAGGAAATGAGCTAAGGCTTAGGGAAATGAATGGGTGTGCCTCTATTACTAGGCTAAGCTTCTAATTGTCTCAAGCCTAGAAGCATTAAAGGGGGATTAAATGGAAGACAACTTGGTCTTCAAATCTTAACTCAGGGGAATTTATTAGCCTAAGCTCTTTAGGGATACATGGACACGTGACTCACTTATTGTATTAACTAACTAAAGTCCAAAGTCATTTAAGACAACTTGATCTTAAAGACAATAAAGTTCTAAAATGACTCGTCCTCCAAGCTTGGTCATGTGGCCCTCCTATTCTAAGGTGAAGAATAGTTTCGACCAACTTTCAAAATCAATGTCATTACCTTATCAAACGAGCTCAAAAAATTGTAAAAATTTAATAGTTATAAAGAATACCTTAAATAATATTTTTCATAAAGGAAACCAAGTCTAATTTTTTCTGTGGAAAGAGCCACAAATCACCGAACACAACCCAACAATTTGTCCATCGAATAGATTCAACGACCATAGAGAAAAACCCATTTTGAAATACAAATCTTCATAAAACAGTTTGAAATTTTGATATAATGTAGACATGGATGTCCTTCACAACTTTTGTGAAGGAACCATGTTCAGATTATGTGATATTTGGATTTTTTGCTCAACAAAAATTGCGAGCTCGCCATTGGACTACGCCGTTCGCATCCTCACCGCGACATCATTGGCTCGTCGCCGCTACCTCGTCGTCAATAAACTATGCTGATCCAAACATCCCAACCTCGAGAATTTCCAAAGTGTTGGCCTTTAAAGAAATAGCTTTAAAAAAAAAATTACCAAGACTCTTGAATCTTCTCCAAGACACTCCACGTTCCAGCTGGCATGAATTGAGGCAGCAATGTTAAAAAGTGCTGCCCAAATTGAAGACCAGTATGGCAGTGGAGAAAAAAAAAAAGATAATAGAGAGAAGCAGCCACTCATTGTCTTGGTTGGATCGCCTAGAAACATCTCCTTTTTCCCTATCTCACTTCAGCCATATCCCCAGCAAGGTATAGAAGCCAGCAACAAAAGAGTTCCTCTTCGCCTTTTGTTTCAAGCTAGCATTGCGTCGCCGCCACCATAGTTTATCGAGAAACCAATGCAAGTGGATATCCTTTGTTCTATCCTATATTGATTGTTTGTCGTGCGACGAGAATAGTTTTGTAGAGATCCAAGAACGTTGTTGAGATTTTTGTTTAATCGAAGTTTCGACTACGTTACTCATTTAATCAAAATTTTCGACTACATTACCTAGCTACGTTGTCGAGTTTGAAATAGTCGAGCTTGTGGTTAGGTCATAAAGGCACCGATAGTCGATATTTGGCACATGGGAGGGCCGGAACGGCAAAAACTTTGAAGGAAAGCCGCGACTGGGCTGAGGGCAAGTTCGGCTTTAGCCCGACCCAGAAGTTTGCTAATTTTGTACCGACTTATGTGGTACAACTTTCATGGGGCATTCTTCACAAGATTGTCCCTTATTGATTGTTCTACGACATAGTTTAATTTCAGAATTTTTGGATTTCATATGACAAAAACATATTTGAAAAACTTCAGGATTCAAAATCTATTTTTGGGTTCACTAGATCGACCTCTTTTTACTTTTCATTTTCTAAAGATTTCTCGGTAAAGTACATCCCAAGCTACCACACATTAAATTTTCGTAACTTTTCGATCTCATTTGGTCAGTGAAATATTTATTTTTCTACTCAATTTTGTCATGGAGATCTTGACTGTTTTGAGCCCGGCCTTCAAAATTTATTTAGACCTGTATGAACTGAATCGGATTTTGAGTTCTTCATGAAAGATGTTCCTTTTGGTCTTGTCCACCTCATACTAAAGTTTCATAATTTTTGAAGACCGATTACCTAGACAATAGCCATCGACTCTAAAGGCGTGCGGGACGCCTTAAGAGGCTAGTTTAGGCCTAGAATGTGGGACTTTTTCCACGGTTCACTTAATATCTATATGGATGAGTTTGTATTAGTCTAAAGAATAAAAATGACCGATGATTCATTAGATGCATGCTTGAATCCCTAAATAGTAGTGGTGTTAACGTACTTTAATTGAATTATGGAATTGCTGCATCATTGTGTGAATGTGTGATTGAGAATACCGTCGGTTCTTGGGATGACGATGCCCCGGTTTGTAGTTGGGATGCCTAGAGAGGTAATTGGGTTCCTCCAGATGCTTAGGGGCGTAACACGATTACCCCAGATGCCTCGCGATGCTAGATGGGTGCGAGATGCCCAGGAGGTAACGGGGTTTCCCGGAAGATGATGGCAACATGAAATTATATTGATTATGAATTTGATATTCCTGAATCAAACTATTGGTCATTTGCTGGGAAAAGTTATTACTAATATTGATCAATCGTATATTTTGAAAAGGTTCTCAGGTAAGCTATTGTGTATGTGATTTACGAAACTTTTTATTGAGACTTTCTTTATCATAAGGTGATCAATGTGGGTGGTATAGACGGGTGGACCTTCTACTTGCTAGGTTGTGACTCACTGGTTGTTGACTTAATTTTTTTTCAAATCATTAAAATGTCGATCCTACCTGCCTCCCTGATGATTCACTATGGGATGCCAATGAACTTCACTTAAGAGGAGGACAAGTTCACAGATCCCGATTTTCCAAATATTGTCTTCATTCGGATCAAGTTGAATATGGCCATTGATGTAGGGCCCCCGACGGGGCAGGTTACCCTTGAGTTCGTCGAGATGTATGCTCGTGTCAATGGACATATGGTGGGTCGACTACCACTGTTCTCTGAAGGGTCAGGAGGCGGAGACAACCATGGGACATAAGAAGGAGGTAGGAGGGAAACAAGATTTTTGGAGTTGGGAAGATTTTGATGACATCGGGGCCACGGTTAGGTAACACTTGTACAATTAGGTGGGGAGGGGTGACCTAGAGTCCAGTGTAGTCAGTTTAGTAATGATCTTTTGAATTTCCCAAAGCACCCCACCTTTTGTCTGATGTACATATATAAATAAATAAATAAGAAATGAAGTTGTCCCGTTTATAGAAAATTGCGTGTACCCTAGGATTTTCTTTAGTCTCTTACGTTTTTGCATTCTTAAGAAAGTTTAAAAAGAATAAGATAATGGCGACGGTAGTTCTACAATAGTTGTGACGTGCTAGGGTCGTCATAGTTCCAAAAGGAAAATTTTATAAAAAATCAAAAAGACAATTCAGTCACTGTTTTTGCTGCATTGAACAGGTTCACGCGATAAAGGAATAGGCTCTCATGTCAAATTGTTCACCTCATAAAAATCTAAAATTAATGTATGTTTTAGATCAAGAAGTTTTGAACAACTTGCATGAGGAAGTTTCACTAATTTCAAAACACAAAAAGCTCTATAAAATTGAAAAACAATGAAGGTTCAACAGTTTTGAAGAATTAGAGATCTTAGTCAGAACTTAAGAAATCAAAGGTGGCAAGTATATGAAGGATGAAGTGGCGCCCTACTTGGTTTTGAGTCAAGAAGTATTAATGGTTGGATAATCTTGTCCTGCAAGTCTTCAAATGGGGGAATTAATGGCCTTAATCTAATAGGGACACATAAGAGCTAAAGCCATCCTCTCCATTAATGACCTTGGATTTTGTCCATTATGAAGTCTAATACCTCGCCACGTGTCTTGTTAAGTCAATATTGCATTTAATTATTAGCTTCCAAAAGCATTAAATGCACTATGGGAAAATGTCTAAGTTTTTTTTTTTTTTTGACAAAGGGAAAATGTCTAAGTTTGAATGACATCTTATTGGGTGTGAATTAATCGAGTCTAACTACGATCGATTACCTTATTTGGTCCAAGATTTGGCCTACACCATGATCAAACGAAGCCAAACGTAGATGAGCTTAATCGATAGAGCCAAATTTAAATTTATCCCTTCCCGTGTAAAGGGGCTCTTAGACGGGTCCAAAGTCCAGTCCTTAGGTGAATTAACCGATCCCCTAGCCAGCCTAAGGTCCTATGCCATACTCCATGGCTAGTTTGAAATTGACCCATGTTGAATTTATTTGATCCATGGTTGATTCTCGGTTATCACGTAATCGTGTGGGATCGATTGATCCGCCTTCACACACAGTCACATTAAAGCGATTGATGGTCATTCACGACCTACAATGACTGTATGGAGTCACTCGCAACTAGTACACGACCATGCGGAATCAATCCATAACTGTTCATTGATCAATGTGTGATGGTGCGTGATCATTCCACTATCGATCATTATGGTCAAATAACCTATTCATGGTCAAATACTCTATCCAAATATAATTAGTCCCTAGTCACCTATTTCCTGAACAGGTTAAATGGCTCATAACCGACCCTTGGGTTGACTTATGGTCTATTCCCGACATCGTGTACCAATCCTTGGCTTCCTAGTTGGGACTAAAATACGAGTCGAAATCGAGGATGTTACAAGAGTCGTCTTGTTTCCCAGCTTCTACACCTTATTTGATCTTCCCTAATTAAGGATCTTCATTTTGTTTAGCCTTGATTTTGTCAATCAACATCGATTGTACTTGAAGGTTAGCTAATCGAGTATCGAGCTGATGTACCAATACCTCTAGGTCTACCTTTCTCATATCCTTAAGAATAGGCTTTTGAGAAGTGAGCAATGCTACAACATTTCCAGAAGACTTACGACTCAAGGCATCAGCTATCATGTTAGCTTTACCTAAGTGGTAATTGATGGATAAGTCATAATCTTTCAAAAGTTCGAGCCATCTTCTTTGTCTCATGTTATGTTCTTTTTGAGTAAAAATATACTTTGAACTCTTGTGATTAATAAAAACTTCACATTTGTCACCATACCAGTAGCGTCGCCATATTTTTAAGGTAAATATAAGCCACAATTTCATCTTTTTGCATAAAACATAACCTAAACCTTTCTTAGATGTATCACGGTAAATTGTGAAACTACTAGTTCCTAAAGACAAGGTTAATATAGGAGTTAATACTAACCACCTCTTCAACTCTTGAAAATTGCGTTGACACTAATCTGACTATACAAATTTAATTTCCTTTTGAGTTAAGCGAGTAAGTGGACTAGTAATCTTAGAAAAATTCTCCACAAATCACTCATAATAACCTGCTAACCTAAGAAAACTTCTCACTTTTGTAACATTAGTAAGGCGATTCCATTGAACAACCGCTTCAACATTCTTTGGGTCAACTAAAATACTATCTTTCAAAATTACATAACCCAAGAATTCTATATGATCAAGCTAGAAGTCACATTTACTGAATTTAGTGTACAACTTCTTTTCACGTAAAGTTTGCATAATAAGCCTTAAGTGTTGCCCGTGTTCATTCAAACTCCTCAAATACATCAAAATATCATCAATGAATACCACAATAAATCTGTCAAGAAATTGCTTGAA
This sequence comes from Eucalyptus tenuipes, assembly GCA_014182365.1. Classification (NCBI taxonomy): domain Eukaryota; kingdom Viridiplantae; phylum Streptophyta; class Magnoliopsida; order Myrtales; family Myrtaceae; genus Eucalyptus; species Eucalyptus tenuipes. Next base: position 18,613,498 of record CM024538.1, on the reverse strand, counting down.
TACCCTGTTCATCAAATTCATGAAAGTAATTGATGCATTCATTAACCTAAAAGGCATAACAAGGAATTCATAATGCCCGTAATTGTTTTGAAAGTAGTCTTTGGGACATCATAAACTTTTATCTTCAACTGATAATACCTAGAACGAAGGTCGATCTTAGAAAATACTGGAGTTCCTTAAAGCTGATAAAATAAATCATCAATCCGGGGTGAAGGATATTTGTTTTTTTATCGTTACCTTGTTGAGTTCTCTATAATCCATGCAAATCTGCATACTACCTTCCTTTTTTTCACAAGTAGAATAGGAGGTTCCCAAGGCGATACACTAGATGTGATGAAACTTTTATCCAAAAGTTCTTGCAATTATGATTTCAATTCATTCAAATCAGAAGGTGCCATCCGATATGGTGTCTTATAGATAGATGTCGTACCAAGCATTAAATCGATACGAGACTTAATCTCTCTATGAGGAGGCAAGCCAGGTAAATATTCAAGAGATACATCAGGGAATTCTCTAACAATATGAACATTTTCTAGCTTTACCACTTCTTTACTTGTGTCTTTTACACAGGCCAGATAACCAGAAAAACCTTTCCTCAAAAGCTTCCTTACTTACATAGCTGAAATTAATTTTGCAAAAGTGCCTTTACAACTTTCTGAAAATGAGAATTCGAGTTGATTTGGAGGTTGAAAGACAACTTTCTTTAAATAACAATCAACAGCAGCATAATATTTTGATAACCAATTCATCCCTAGCATAGCATTGAAATGCTGTATATTTAACTTCACCAAATCCACAAGCTATAATACATCATCAATCCGAAGCAAACAGTTCTTGAAAACAAGGTAAGCAATCAAGAAATTACCAGTGGAAGTATCAATATGCATTTCATATTATAGAAGCATAGGTAGTACATCGAATATCCTTGCAAAGCAATGGAAGTAAAGGAATGCATGGCACCGAGATCAAACAATGCATAAGCGTATTGCAAGACAACAAAATATTACCTGCAATAACTGTAATAGAAGCCACCACATCCTTTTCTGTCATTGCAAAAACTTTTCCAGTCGTCATTTGCCTTTGCTGGCTTTCTTGTGGCCTATCAACTGGAGGGCCGTTCTTCCTCATAAAATAAGTATATGCTAAACGACCAAGTTGGCCAAATAAAAAACATATTCCACTATCCTAGGGGCATCTTTCTATATAAGACAATCATAGGCTATATGTCCTATTTTTCCACAAAGAAAACATGCTCCTCCCTTGTAGTAACAAGGATGGCTATGACGTCTCTCATAGGTAGTGCTAGGGCCTAGATTACTTTGAATTTTGGACTTTCCTGACTAGTTAAAAACTTTTTGCTTTTCGTTGCCACTAGTTCATTATCCTGATTATTAATGGGTTTCCATTTTTTATGTTGAGATACACCTTATGCATCACACTCCAAAATGTCTTACTCGACCCTAATTGCTCGACTCAAAACATCTTTGTACATTGTTAGTTCAAGAGGTATGTGAATAGTACAAATATCCGATTGGAGCTTGATTTTCATTGGCGGCAAAAGCATCCTCAAATTTACTTAACTAATTAAAGTGGGTCACGGACTCCATAACTATTTAGCTACCTTGAGATATATTGACAAAGTCGCTTCTCATCTTCACTTTGAAGGACTTTGGAAAGAATTAGGCGTTAAAAGCCTGAGTGAAATCCTTCCATGAAATGATTGCATCATTACCTTCGAGGGCTGATCTAATTCCTTCCACCAACCAATAGCTTCACCTCCAATGCATTGAGTGGTGAAGTTGACTTTTTTATCACCACGAACATTCTTGGCTTTGAACATTCCTCCATGTTTCTAATTTAATCGTCGGCCTTGAAAGATCCAACTTCCCATCAAACTTAGGTGAATCCACCATTCTAAATTGCGCGAAGATACATGAGCCAGTTGCTCCACTTTCACTTAATTCTTTTGCTTGACGATACCAATAGTCATTGCTTGCTGAAATTTGGTCAAAAGAAACGGCTCTTGGTTCTCTTACCTAGCTTCATGTGGGTTAGAACTCCTATCATGTTGATCCTCCTATCTCCTCCTTAAAGCCGCATCTTGAGAAGTTTGAGGCATGTCTCTGGCATCGGGGCCAACAACTTGCTTGCCTTTACTATTTCTACGAAGCAAGGAAAGTGTCTCAAAGTTGCGCATTATCACTTGAATCAAAGAATGGAGTTATAACTTAGTATCTAAAGGGCTAACATATTAAAAATCTATCACATAATCTCACAATGTCCCATATCTATCCATATAAATGAAAACTTAAGTTCTAATACCATCAAATGTCACATCCCAACTCAACAAGAACAAGAGAATGACACGGTTGTCCTTTCATGAAAGGCTGCAGTCTTAATATAACAAAAAATTAGCTTAATATCAACATATATACATCCACACATATATATTTGACAAAGAGGGCATTTGGTTACACTATTATAGTTTTATACAAATCACCAAACCAATATATACACCTCCATCAAAAACTAACTCATAAACTTATCAACTATATACAACTCATACCAAAAAGTCTCTACTATCAAAAAGCCCTCCCCAATAACACAATACTCACATCCTACTTGTAGCTCACTGAAGAACTTGTAAAAGCAAGTAGATGAAATGAGTGAGCTATCATGGTTCAGTGAGTAGTACATTTCTTCTAAGTGGATCGAACAATTACTATATACATTTGAAACACAAATATTGCTCACTTTCACTAGAATTTGGAATTTAACAAACCTTGAATACCAAAGTGTGATATTTCTTACTTTAACATAATATATTCATAACAAAAGTACCCACGATAATAACAAAGCAAACCCAATGGTTTGGCCCATTGATCAATATCTCAATGATCCACTCCATTGACTAATCTCATGCTTAAATATCTAACCATGGTCATGAGTAACGCCCGTGACAAAGCATTTTTGTCAAGATTCCCCCTTGGTTAGGTCTTCACCTATTATTAGCTGGTGACTTGACCCATAATGATATCTTAGACTAATATGTGCATACCCACACACCCTTTAGGGTTCACAAAGACACTAAGCATCAATTATCAGTGACAAATCTCCAGTACTCCACAAACATAATAAGAATTATCTCACAACAAAAACAATCAATATTTAAATATCAAAGCACTTTTCGAAACCACATTAATAAATCATAAACTTTTCAAGGTTCTTTCATGAAAGATTTCACAAACCATTTATAATCAATCATCTAAGTTGAAGTCAAAAGATGACTTCCCTTTTTAAATAACAAAACAACAGTAAAGGCTCGATCCTGTTTTATGCGACAAAAGATGCTATTCTTAACTCATAGCATACTTAATCCATAATGTTTTCAAAATATGAGTTTATAACACAAAGAAAAAATAGTATCACTCACCTGGGAAAAGCCAAAAACCAACTATGAGAGTTGCTTGAGTTGACACACTCGAATTTCTAAAAATAACCGAAAAACAATATCAAAAGACCAAGTAAAGTGATATTCTAATGAACAACCCGACTATATTACGCCTATTTATCGATAAAACAATACCGACGTGCAAACAAAAAGCTCGCCTCTAGCGAAAACAAATTGTCTTTTGCTAGGCACGGCCCTTGCGTTAAAGTTCGTCACGCCATAACGTCCTCTCTGGAATTCCGTTTCAAGCCAACTTATAGTCCTTATAAAGCCATTATGGCATACTATAAGAAACTAACTCAGTTGCCCCAAGACATCATTGGAAACAATTGAAATTCGGCTCAGAAGTTATTGCTTGGAACTTTATCCAGAACGCATGCTAAATTTAAAAATTTCGTTCTGGGAAAATCATAAGCTCAAATCAAGATCTGTAAAATCCTATAACTTCACAATACACTAAACTATCATTTCTAGAAAAATACTTAGTTCAACAACTAAACAATCAAACTTCACCGTATGAATCTCCAACAATTCCGAATTTCCAGCCCTAACTCCCAAACCACTCCAATTGAACAAACAAAGGCCGCAAGCACTTATCAAGCATTATGAATCGGAGTTGAGTCGGCTTGACGAGTCGTTCATGTTGTGTACGGGCCAAATCCCCCTCCTTTTCCTTTTTAATTCTCCTTTCTCTTCTTTCTCTTCTTTTTCTTTCTTTTCCCAGAAGCAAGCTCTCGGTCTCCCTCACTCTCTTCTTAAATTGCCAAAGCTTTCACTATTCTCTATTGCTTCTTTTGTTGATTTTTCAAACTTTTTTTTTTTTTTTGCCTTTTTAACTTTTCAAAGCTCATTTTTGCATTTTCTTTTTCCCTTTAAGTTATTAACTATTATACCCTAGTCTTGGGAACATGATGTGGTGTGAGATCCCTACTCAGACGAGAATTCGTGAGGCCTTGAATCACAAAACTTGGTTGATATCTTGAACGGTTTCTTTATTTGAAATTCCACAGTTTACTTTATCTTTCGTTATGCAAATTAACTCATTGCTCTAAGTAGGGGTGAGCATGGTCTGGGTGGGCGGTTCCCGACCTAGAACCGGGAACCGCCCGCTAAGGACCAGTTCTGAAAAATTGGAACCAGGATCCATCCGTTAGTTGCATGGATCCACCCGGGAATCGGACTGCCGGTCCGGTCTGGTTCTCGGGTGGATCCATGGAACCGATCTTGACGCAAAACAATTTTGGTTTTTGATCGAAATTGCTGGTTCTTCGCCCGACCTATTCTTCTTCTCCTCCTCCTGCAACCTTGCTTCTTCACGTGCTAGCTTTTTGCCTACTCACTGCTCGGCGTTTTGTCAAGGACTCAAGGTGCGCTTTGGACTTTTTAGCTTCTAGACCTCTCCATTTGGTTTGACTAGAGATTACCCAGCCTTGCTTCTTCGCGATCTTGACTTAATTTTTTTAGTTATCTGATTTAGGTTTATTAATTAGTAATTTCAAATTTTTTAATATTAAAAATTAATATATTATTTTAATATAATTGGTCCGGTCCGGGTGGGTGGGTGGACGGATCCGCCCATGGAACCGGGAACTAGACCGGTACCCACCGGTTCCCATAAATTGGAATCGGACCGAACCGGTTCCCTCAAGAACCACCAGCTCCGGGCGGTTCCAATCCGGTTCCGGGTGGTCTGGGCGGGTCCCGATTTTTTTGCACACTCCTAGTTCTGAGGCATTGAATGCTACATGCTCGTAAATGTGCATACAATTATGGGTTCAATACAATACTTAAATTGGTACTAACAAGCTTCTTTCCAACTTGCCTAATCTGTCTTGATCTAGAAATTGTTTGATAATCTCATTCAATTTTCTTCGTTGGAAATTGGAATACCAATCTTACTTTCAGTTTCTGTGGCTACTGAGGTGCTAGCGGAAATGATCTTGTCATGTTTGCACTAGGTTGAAGAAAACAACATATGATTGTATCGTTTGATTTGCGTATTTTGTAATGTAAACGAGTGTGAATTTACCCGTTAAGTGAAATTGTTTAGGCTTCAATACAATGCTAACTAGTTATTATATATATAACTCAAAACGTGCGTTTGACTGTCAAGATAAAATTCATAATAACATAAAATTTATCCTATCTTGTATTTGATGTCTGCTCAAGATAAGATAAAGTTGGATATAAGAGGAATATAAATTGGATAAAATTATCCCATGAAAAGGTGGGATGAAGGTAGATGGATTTCTAACCGTTATAATAGGAAAGTTATTTTTTCGAATAACAAACTTCTTAAATTAATGAAATTAAAATTATATTTCAATACAAATAATATTTGAAGGCTAATATTAGAAATTCTAAATAACAAAAAATAACAATTTAGTTATTTTAAATTTATCTTGTTTTTATTTATATATGTGAATTTAATTCTATTTTATAATACAAATTCAATATATAAATATAAATATGCATTTATATTTATTACATATTTTAGGTATTTTAGTATTTTAGGTATACTAGTACCGTTTACTATTTAATAAATTTTTATTAGAGAATGAGGGAAGGAAAGAAAGAAATAAAAAAGAAATTAATTTTAAAAGAGGAAAATAAATAAATAAACAAATAAATTTTCCGGCCATAAAAATAATGTAGATGGGGCCATAATATCATGCAAAATTCGGTCAAGTATAGAGCAAGAGCGTGCTCGTTTGGATAGTGGTGCGAGTACAAAGGCCTAGACGTGAACAACTCTTGGGTTAAAACCAAGGTCGATCCGTGAAGAAATTAGGCTGGCGTCCACAACAACGTCAAGGAAACACAAGAGATTTATGTGTTGTGAGTGCGTAACAGAAACTTGATACCTGCACTCGGGAAAAAGTCCGATATCTATACCCCAGAAAATTGCCAAGAGAGAGCCCAAATCCAAGCTCATCAGTATGATCAATTGGATCTACTTTTTCTCAAAAGTATAAATCAATGAGTTATGGGTAAACTAAGATATATTAACTGCCCAATACCACACCAATTCTACGATATAAGATTTTTCTAACACAATTTACTTATACATGCATCCTAATATTATGCTTTTGTTTCACCATTCAATTTTCTTGTATGAGTATACTAATGTTCTCTCTTGGATTCATCTGAGTATTAAGCCCGATACGTGTTCATGACCCGATACAAAAATATGGAGTTTTTTCAACACCATTTTCTTGCATCGATTTTAGGCATTACTCATTTATTTATTGTTTTTTTTTTCATCATTTAATTTGTTTCTTCTTCACATCATGGACGTTTAGTTGGCATATTACAAGAGGTGAGTGGTTCTAGGGTTAATCCAAATTATATTTAAATCAAGATACTCGTCAGAACTAGTTCCTAATTTTTGGAATATGAAACCTATCTGCATACCCTAAAATCTAGAACTTTATCATGTTATAGATTCAAAAGTCATTTTTTAGATTTACTTGGAAACCGAGAAAAGAAACTTCCATACTTAAACATTCAGACATTGCGTAGAAGCTCCCGACGTTATGGCCAACAAAATCAAGTCTCCATATCTTTAATTTTTCGAATAAATCTATCAGAATCTCCGCCTGCAGGAATTCTATCGATAGAATATAAGCTTAGCACTCTTTCAGCAGCTGTCAAGAGCCACGGCCAAAGAGAAGGCGTGCTCAAGACCCATCACATCACTCGCAACGTAAACAAAGAAGAGAAGTCCCATCAAAAGTGGGAAGTCTATTTTTTCGATGAGCCATCCAGGAGATCAGATCAAATCTAAGAACATTTAGAGCAAACCGTGTTTAGTCTGCACTAATCCACCTTATTTCCCTTATTTCTGTGTCAGGCAACAGCAATATTCAGTGAAACCAGGAAGAGAAGCTGTACATAGATATCTGTCCTCCACATCAGAATGTGGTCTAAGAGTGCCATAAAATGACAGCCAATAAATTCATCAAATGACTGAAGCTGTTCCTGATTTCTATTTTAGGGTTTTGTAACTTTTCGGTCCGATCCAATTCCTACCTAAAACCTAAAAACTGGGAATCAAACCACACAATACATATTCTTTAAAAAAAAGGAACTAAGAATTGGATCAAATCTCATTGGAATATGAAACCAAACCGGTGGTTGATTCCTGGTTTTACCTAGAAACATGCTCACACCTAGATATTGCACAAAAGGTTAAAAAAATATATTATTATTTAGGTATTTATTGTATTATATTAATACGAGTGGTTAAATTTTTGTTGCTAGCTTAACATTATTGTTGTTAGCATTTATTTACTATCATTTAGATTAAGCAATATGCATTTATTAGATTAGCGTACATTTATTTTTCATGTATAGCTCACGAGATTTTGTTTTGAACCTTTATAATAGTCAATTTATAGTATTACCTGATAGGGTTTGCGTTCATACATGAGAACTAATCAAGTCGCATGTTCGCATTTCAAAATAAATTATCAAAAATAGTAAAACAATAAGCATAATAATAATATCACTTGTCGTCAACATTATTATTGATAAATTATTCTTATAAGGAGATGAGAAACTCATAAAGACAAACATAACCTTACGCCCTTTATAAAATTGGGCCAATTCCAAAAAAAAAAACTTTAAACTTTAGGTTCAATCCCAAATCTATCCTGAACTTTTTTTTGTTAACCGAAAAACCCCAAATGTTAAGTTCAGTCTCAAATTTGCCCTAAACTTTTTTTTGTCTAAACAAAAACCCTAAACTTCAGGCATAGTCCTAAATCTGCCATGAAATTTTCTTTTGACTCATAAAAAACCCCAAACTTTGGGTCTAATCCCAAATCTACCCCATTTTTTTTTTGTCAAAAACAAAATCATCAAGTTTTACTATAGTCCTGAATTTGCCCCCGTTAACCCTCTGTTCAAAAGTCACGGTTAGTAGTCCCTAATTTTTTTTTATCCTAGAATAGTTTTATTTTGAAGATAATTTTCCATGTTACCTTATAGATGTGTATTTATTATTTTGTGGAATTGCCACGTTATGTTGGGACTGGATCACGCGATAGACTTGAGAATATTCTAAAAATTGGTGAACTTTTTTTGGTATAAACGGGAGGTAAAACTCTAAATTGATACACTTGTCAACTGTCACGTGCCATTTAAATTAACAATTTGACAACGGATGGTAAATTTATCACAAATGTATCAATTTAGGGTTTTTGGTGATCAAAAAATTAATTTGGATAAATGTACTAGTTTGAGGTTTTTTATGGTTAAAAAATTAACGATCAAAAAATTAATTTTTGATAAATTTATTATAGGTATACTAAGTTTGGGGTTTTCCATGATATTAACCCATTTTTTAAACAAAACAAAATTCAGGATAGATTTGGGATTAGACTTAAAGTTTAGGATTTTTTTCTAAGACAAGAAAAGTTCGAGATAGATTTGCAATTGAATCTAAAGTTTGGGATTTTTTTGAGATAAAAAAGTTCGGAACAAATTTAGGACTTGATTTAAAGTTTGACGTTTTTTATTTTGAAATTGGCCCTTATAAAATTAGATGACCCACGACCTTAAAATTATGAAGATAAGGCAACACGTTCGGCCCACGACTCAATTAAGGGTCCCACACGCCGGCACACGTGGCATGTTGTGCTGACTCGTAAAATGTACATTTCCAAGCACGCCGTCGTTTTCTAGGAACCCAAAATCCAATGAACCAGATTAATTGTAATGCATTACATTTGGCCCGTCCGGACATGAACTGAAATAGAATAGGAAAAAGACACATTAGAAATCCTACAAACATTTTGCCAATTATAAAAAATCTCATCATATGTTTGGTGCAATTTGAGATATGATAAAAAGAAATCTCACTTCTTAGCACGATCTTTCACTATGTTTATATTTTATTGCTTGAACTTTCTCGTCAACGTCTCAAACTTGCTCCCAAACTTGTTTGTGCCCCTAAATTATAAGGAAAAAAAAGGTATTAACGGGAAGTACGGATGGGGATGTTAGCGAATGTCATTCAACAAGTTAAATATGATGCTTTTTTTTTTTGAGATTTTCAAGATGTCATGTTAAGATTGTTGTTCTCAAAGATCATACTATTTTTTACTTTGACCTACCGCAACAATCATCAATATTTAAGTACTTTGTTTCGAGCTTCCTTCGAGAAAAACTTCACTTGAGAGCTCTGGTCATTAGGAATCAGCTCAATCATAACCGTTGATTTACGTAAAACTCAATTTTCATGATCGAACCTAGGATAAATCCGAGCTTTGCTACAATGGGAACCCCTAAATCATTAAGGGGCTGATTCAATAAAACCCTCTAACTTTAGGATTAGTCCCAATATTGTTGGAACTTTTTTTTTTTGTTCTAAAAATAAGTTCTCAACTTTCACTTTAGTCCCTAATCCGCCATTGTGTCAAAAAATTGCTGTTTTTTTTTTTTTTTTGAAAATTATTAACATTAGAAAGGTGAAGTCCTTGATGAAGACATAATAAACCTCTAACTAGTCCTGATATTCATAATTTTAAAGAAACCTAGTAGAAGTTCTAGAAAACGTGGAGAGATTTGAGATCGGAGAAAAATCTGGTGGTTTTTAGTCAAAAAAATGTTTGTAGCAGAATTGGACTAAACCCTAAATTGAGGGGTTTTTCATGGAATTAAGCCATCGTCGAGAGCATCAAACCGGCCCGAAATTGCTGAAGATTTCCTCTTTGTTCTGTTCTTCCAAAAATGCACGAATATATGGAAAGCGAGGAAAAAAACAATACTTTCTGCCCACGGAAAAAAGGGGGGAGAGAGAAAAAAAAAACCCAAAAAGAAAGAAAGAAAGGAAACAAAAAAAAAAAAAAAGAAGAAGAGCGTGGAGCAATTTCCCCTGAATCGCCACCTTCCGACTTTCAACTCCAAAGCCGAAACAGCCGAAAGCCGAAGCCTCCACAGCCACCATCAACCCCGTCCTCTTCTAGGGTTTTAGGTGGGTCTCTCTCTCTCTCTCTCTCTCTCTCTCTCTCTAACCCTCTCTCTGCAACCAATCGATCGGGCAGGTCTAGCTCTAGCTCTCTCGTATCTGTATTGGGTTTGCTTTCTTTTTCCTTCTTCCTTCGCTGTTCTTGTTGTATTCCCTCTCGTTTTCCGTCCGTTCGCTGCGTGTGTGCAGATAGATTATCGTTGCTTTCCGAGATTCCTTGCCCCTTCTTCCGTTCGCGCGCTTTCTTTCTCTTCTTTTGCCGTGAATTCGACTGCCCGTGTCGGGGGATGTCGCCCACCGGCGGAAAATCAATGTGGGTCGCGGGGGACAATCCAGTGGGAATTTGATCGAGCACGTGGGCTGCTGCTGTTTGTGCTCTTGGCCTGAACGTTTTTTATTTTTATGGTAATTCGAGCCGCCCATTTTTGGGTAGATCTCCATGTCCAAGGAATCAGCTGCCCTTTTACGTGTTTAGAAGTATACGGATGTTAGATTCCTTTTTCCGCATTGTTTTCTTGATGATTTGGAGTGTTCGCTTGATTGGCAAGAGCTTCATATCGCTGCGTTTGATTTTTCCCTTCTTGGGGACGACTGATTTTGTGACGTTTTGGATGTGGGGCTGATGGTTTTGGGGGATTTCGTGGGGTGGGGGATGGTGTTGCAGATTTGATGGCAAGGGCTGCCACTGGAAATGTTCCGTCTGCTGGTAAAGCTGGGGTTCGGATTGTGGTGGTCGGCGACCGTGGCACTGGGAAGTCGAGCTTGATCTGCACTGCGGCCACTGATGTTTTCCCGGCGAATGTCCCTCCAGTGTTGCCCCCACGCGTTTGCCCGAAGACTTCTATCCCGATCGTGTGCCGCTTACGATTATTGACACCTCTTCAAGGTACTCTGTCTAAGCAATTCTGCTTAGCTATCATAGACATCAGCAAGATTGTACTATGTATGTTTTGAACTGGGGTTTTGTTAGCTTATTCGATATTTATTTTTGGATGAATATGAAATCAGAGTGGAGGACAGTGGGAAATTGGGTGAAGAGCTGAGGCGGGCTGATGCTGTGGTTCTTACGTATGCATGTGATCAGCCTGCTACTCTTGATCGATTGAGTACCTTTTGGCTTCCAGAACTTCGTCGATTAGAGGTTAGGTATTGTAAATTGGTTGTCCCTTTGTTTCTTGATTCCCTCCAATCCACGAGAAAGAATTGCAACTTCATTTGGAAACTATTACTCTTGATTGCTGAAGTGAAGGGATAACAAGTTTATTTTGATAGGCAAAGCCTTGTGAACTAGCCTCCATTCTGGTGTTAAGAGTCACTGAGCAGAAATCTCTTAACATATCATCTTCAGGTAAAAGTCCCGGTTATAGTGGTGGGTTGCAAACTAGATATGAGAGATGAGCATCAGCAAATTAGCTTGGACCATGTGATGACACCAATAATGCAGCAATTTCGGGAGATCGAAACTTGTATCGAGTGTTCAGCTTACAAACAAATTCAGGTTTTGGTTAAATGATCAGCTCTCTTGTGTTCGTTATAGTGATCTAGTAATGTTCTCTCTTTGTTGAGCATTTTTCTCCCTGCAGATCCCAGAGGTTTTCTACTATGCACAAAAGGCTGTCCTTCATCCTACCGGCCCACTATTTGATCAGGAGACTCAAACTCTAAAGCCTCGCTGTGTCAGAGCCCTGAAGCGCATTTTCATTCTCTGCGATCAAGATAGGGATGGTGCCCTCAGCGATGCAGAGCTAAATGATTTTCAGGTATCCTTTTGTGCTTTCAATAGTATATCTTTTTGCCAGAACGTACATCTGATGCTGTTTTTTTCCTTTTGTGGGAGGTTATGAATTTTGATTGATACAATTATAAGTGCCAAGCAATTCTGATAGCTCACTGGATATTTTAAGAAATTTTTGGCAAGCTTATCTCCTGTTATGTAGTCTTTGGCATGTGTTCATATAACCTCAGTTTGTGTATTTGACAGGTCAAATGTTTTAACGCGCCTCTACAGCCTTCTGAAATAGTGGGAGTCAAGAGGGTCGTTCAAGAGAAGTTGTCCGAAGGAGTCAATGAACATGGGCTGACATTGACAGGATTCCTGTTTCTCCATGCTCTGTTCATTGAGAAAGGACGTCTGGAGACAACTTGGACTGTTCTAAGGAAGTTTGGTTATGACAATGATATCAAACTATCTGAGAATCTTATTCCATCTTCATTTAAAAAAAGTCCTGATCAGGTACCTATATGTTGGACATAAATAGTAAAAGAGTTACTGTTAGTTTATTTGGTTTTTGCCTGGAGCAATATGTTGACGGCTTCTTATTTCATGACTTTGTCTTGGTGACAATTTTCTTTTTCATTACTTTAGCCAAAATAAAAGGCTATTTTTAATTTGCTTGAAGGTACAACTGTTTCGTCCTAGTGTCATGAATGTGATGTGGTGTAGTATCATAGTCAAACGAGAATTTGGACCACCTTGAATCACAAAAACCGGTTGATGTCTTGAAAGGTCTTTCGATATTTTTTAGCTACTTAATTTGTCACATTATGCGAAGTAACTTATCAGGCTGGGGCAATGAATGCTGCATACTTGTAAATGTGCATACAATTATGTGGTCACTGTCAATAATTAAATTGGTGCTACTTGACTTAGTCTGTCTCGATCTGGAAGTTGGCAGTTGGCTGATCATCCTGCTTACCTTTCTTCCTTGGAAATTGTAATAAAGTCTTTCTTTACATTTCTGTTGCTCCCGAGGAGCTAGCGGGATGATCGCATGTTTGCACTGAGTTGAAGAAAATACTATATGTACGCCAAATGGTCAAATTTTAAATGTGTAAAGCTACCTGGAAGTTGTGCCTCTCTTCTGCTACAAACAGCTACTAATTGTTTTTGTCTTTAACTGGCATTTCATTCAGGTCAATATAGTCTTTGGTGCTGAATGTTTAATTATTTCTACTGATGGTGTTTTACATAGCATGAAAGTTGTTACTTATTTTGGTTCTCTGTGTAGAGCGTGGAGCTGACAAATGAAGCTATTGACTATCTCAGGGGGATATTTGAGTTATTTGACATGGATGAAGTATGTCCAATCTCGTTTCAATTCCCAACTACCCACTTTAGTTGAAGCTTTAATCTAACAATTTGACCTATGTTGCTGGTCACAGTCTAGTCCTGAAGTTCTGAGAATCCTGACTTTCGGTATATTACTTTACAGGATGGGGCTCTACGACCTATTGAAATCGAGGATCTCTTCTCCACTGCACCAGAATGGTAATCCTGTTTCTGTTAGAAGCTCGTGCTGTTCTTAAGCTGCTTCTCTGCTTTCTCTATAATGAGTGGCTTCTTGTCGTAGATCAGTTCAAACTAGTTATTTGTGCATCCACATTACTCCCCTAGATGGTTATGGGATTAAGGGAATATGTTAGGTGAAATTACTTTGGATATGAATATGCAATTCCAACAAATGCATATTTTATTTGAAAATATGGGTGTAAACATGGGCAATGTATATGCTGTATACACTTTACCACTAAGTTGTTTGTATGAGATTCTAAATGTATAGAACTAAGACCTGCTTTCTATATTCAGTCCGTGGAATGAAGCTCCATACAAAGATGCTGCAGAAAAAACTGCATTGGAGGGACTAACATTGGATGGATTTTTGTCTCAGGTATGAGCATTTACCTAGCCTTCTAATTTTATGTTCTATGATCCGAAAGTACAGAAAGTATGCGCTTTGCCTTTTTTAAGTTGATATGAGGGATCTAGTTGTATACCTCTTTTTCTGTGTTTCTGTTTGTGGAAGGTTCAGAATTGTAATGTTTATAACAATTTCAATGCTGGATGAAGTTATGTAATATTCTTTCGCTTCTTGTTTCATCATTTTAACTTATGAGAAGTCCTGTAACTCGTCATGCTTGGAAGGTCTTGTAAGAATGACTGGATGCTATTTTTCACCATTTTATCTGCTTGCTTTTGTTTGCATTTTATATTTGATTATGTTATGATTTGAATATAAATTGCCATTTGAAACTTTTGATGAGTAGCATGATTTTTGCCTTCCAGGTATGTGGAAGTCTAAAGTGATTTTTAAGTAGTCTTTTTGTGTCGATGCAGTGGGCTCTGATGACACTGTTAGACCCAGCTCGGACCCTGGAGAATCTCATCTACATTGGATATCCTGGTGATCCTTCATCCGCTATCCGTGTCACTAAGACAAGAAGATATAATCGAAAGAAGCAACAATCTGACAGAAATGTTTTGCAATGTTTAGTTTTTGGGCCTAAAAAGGCTGGAAAGTCAGCGTTACTGAATTCTTTTCTGGGGAGGTTTGCCTTCTATTCATCTCTTCTGAGTTCTGTAACATTGTGAACTATTCAGTTCATCTAGTCTTCATAATGGCGTACTGTTGATGCAGACCCTTCTCTGAAAGCTGCTCTTCATCAACTGATGAGCGTTATGCTGTTAACGTTGTTGACCAACCTGGGGTAAGCTGAATGTCATTTTCACCATGATTTGTTACTTTGTTGCATGGTTCCTCGGACATAAACTCACAAGTTACGCAGGGAGTCAAGAAAACCCTTGTGTTGCGAGAAATTCCAGAAGATGGAGTGAAAAAAATGCTGGTCAACAAGGAGGCTTTGGCTGCCTGTGACATAGCCGTTTTTGTTCATGACAGGTTATTATAACTTCTTGTCATTGCTGCGCGCATTGTTAGAGAAATGTCAGATGATGCCTTATGCATAATAAATTGTTAGCCTTCTCCACACTGTACAAGCTGTACTTCTCTATTTTAGAAGTTGAATATCGAGTCAAGTTTGTCATATAGACCTTTCATGTAGAAACGATGGAAGATGAATAAAATCATACCAATAATTGACTTCTGTTTACATGTCAAAGTAAAAAATAAAAATAATGGAGTAAGTTCACCACTAAATATAATAGTAGAATAGGCAGCCAGTGCATGAAGCTCTAGCTACGTGTGGGGTTTGGGGATGGGTCGGACTACTTTGGGTCTAATGAACACAGCTTTACCTTGTGTTTTGGCAAGAGGCTGTTACCAGGACGTGAACCCACACCTCCAGTCACAAGGTGAAAACTTTACTGTTGCACCAATGCTCAATAATGACAGAAGTCAAATGAAAGCAAAAATAGATGGAACTAGAATTAATTTGAAGGAGTTCTATGAGTTATGAGATGACTAAGCCTATAGTTGGCCTCTTCGTCTTCTCAATCCTCAAGCTATTAGTATACCGTGAACCATTGCTGGTGTTGCCATCATATGTTGGTTTATTTGCAATCTAACCCACTTATCTTTTTAACTTGTAATGGTAATGCATTGTGTTGAAGAATATCAAGTAGAATTGGAAATAAGTTAGTAGGTTATTAATTAAGGCAATTAGGTTTTTGTGAGTGTCTCTTTGTTCACCATTAGTTTGGCACTTGTGTCGTCTTTTTTTAACTCCCACTAAGTAAACATTTGTGATCTCCCCCTTCTCCCCCCCCCCCCTCTCTCTCTCTCTCTCGATCTCTCTCGATCCTAAAATATATGCAGATTGTTCTCTTCAATGTCAGTCTGACAATTTTCAAGATTATTTGTCTTCAAGTTGGTAAAGGGTGAGACTTGTTTAGCTGAGAGCTGAGTCATTCCTAGGTTTATTGGGGTTTCTTTTGTCTCAGCATTGTGAACTTGTCTTCTTGTTGGGTCGTTATTCTTGTTATCACATTGAAGACCCTCTTCCCTGAAGGGAAAAAGTAATTCTGAAATCCTTGCCATTTCATACGGTATGGTTGTTTGCTAATCTTGACAAGAAAATGTATGTGGTCCTGCACTTCACTAGCTGTATTGTTTGATGAATTGTGGATTGAGATGCAATGACAACTATGCTTAGAGTCTATTTTTAACTCCATGTAAGCAACCAAGTTTATATTGCTCGCATTTCATCACTTTTGAACTTAAGTTTGTCCAATGCATGAATATGCCTCTTGCCATTAGAATTGTCAGTGCACTGAAAGTGGTATCTTCCTTGGTTTTCAGTTCTGATGAGTCCTCTTGGAAGAGAGCGACTGAATTACTTGTGGAAGTTGCCAGTCATGGTGAAATTACTGGTTTTGAGGTGCCTTGCCTTATTGTTGCGGCTAAGGATGATCTAGATCCATTTCCCATGGCTATACAGGACTCTACCAGGGTACAAATTTTTCCCAATAAGCATATGCTTTCAAAGTTAAGGATGTATTATCCAAGAAGTTGCTCTGTGCTTTCTTTTTGCAACGGGATCAAGCGATGGGGTTGGAAGTGTCACCATCCCGTGCCTTTTATAGTATTCTTTTGGTTAAGTCAGCCGCATCACATGTGCTTGATTTTTTTTTTCCCTGCCAAGATTATCACTTTATTTGGCATTACAAGAACATCTTCAGATGAATCTTAATCTTGCTCTTCTTCTCAATAATTCTCCAAGAAAGAGAAATGCTCAGAGAAAGAGAAAGTGCAGATTGTGGCCCTGCTTCATTATTCCAAATTGTCCGTTAATTTAAAATTTATACTTCTACCTTGCTTTTTGCGGATGCTCGGTTAACATTCTCTTCAAATCTTATTCTTCTGTCTTTGCTTATATAGGTTAGTCAGGATATGGGAATAGAGGCCCCTATTCCTATCAGCACAAAACTGGGTGATTTTAATAATATATTCAGAAGGATTGTGAACGCTGCAGAGCATCCTCACTTGAGCATTCCGGAAACAGAAGCTGGGAGAAGCCGCAAGCAGTATCATAGACTTGTCAATCGCTCTCTTATGTTTGTTTCAGGTAAGTTGGTTCGCCAAGGATCCTTAATTGTCTATCAGTGGTCTGTGACTGGTTGTAATTTTGATTCTTGGTTTATGGGGTACGTGGAGTTTAGAAAGGCATATTCAGAATTAGACCACTTTAATTTCACAATACATTCTCATATTTAAGCAAGGTAAAATTGCCATACACAAAGTGCCATTGCTGAGAAATGTTCTCATTTGAGAATTTTTTTTATCTTATTGTTTCAGTGAAAATTGAGTATGCTAGAGTTCTTAAAACAGTTAAAATTGAAATGACAGTGGCTTATTCTGGTCAATTTTTTTTTTTTTGGTAGGATATTCTGGTCAATTTAGATGATTGAGTATTCATACCTAACGATTTTCCGCAAAGTGGTGACAGAATAACTGATATTTCGATCTGGTAATGAAAGATTTTTGGCTAAAAGTTTGATAATGTGGAATTGATTCATCAATTTTGACAGTTGGCGCTGCTGTAGCTATTGTCGGGCTGGCTGCTTACCGTGTCTACTCTGCAAGGAAGAACGCCTCCAGTTGATGATAAAGCCTCGTTTATTATATGGCCTTTATGGCTGTTTGATCTTGAAGCAGCTTGGCAAAGCTTTATTTTGGTACCTGCTTTACTGGGGTTTTTGAGGTTGCAGGGTTCTCTCTTTGTTGCTGTTTTAAGTTCCCCTCATCTGTACTTCTGTTACAATCATTTCCTAGTAGGTTTTGGTAGGCTAGGGTTTATGGAGTACAATGTTAATACATGTTAATTGAAATGAGGTGTTGTGCAGCACCTGTGCAATTTAAAGTTTTGCTAGAAATTTCGGCGATAGCTTGTTTTCGAATTATTACGTTGATTCTCTCATTTTCAATTTTGCTTTTGCTAGTAAAATCAAACTGATGACTCGGAGGCTGCCTAATTCAGCTCGCCGAGGAATTTAGCTCAAAACCATTTGCTCTACTTGTTCCTAATCTTTTCAGAAACTCTACCTGATGCAACATCATTGGTCAAGCCTGTGCATGTTGCCGTCCTCAAATCTCAGGTGCTAGGGGCTGATTCATCTATGAAAATTGCGACCTAGTGGCAGGTTTGTCTGATCTATTCTTTTTCGGAGGATCTTGAAGCAAACGGTAGACGCCGTACTAACCTAGTTTCATATAGTAATCTGTGGAAAATTAGGCTATTTGTAGGACTAGAAAGACCCTGGACAAAACGTGGTCATATTATTTTTGCGACACCGCATTTTGTCTGGCACTAGAGAATTTTCTCAAACGAAATTGGGATTGACCTTGTAAAGCAAGAGACTTTTATAAAGTTCGACGACTTAAAACATTGCGACGGAACAAAGTTAGAAGGAAAGAAATGAGCAAAGTGCCCTTCCTGGCCGGGCATCAGAAAATGAAAAAAACATTTTGACTCAAATGGCTCTGCAACTGAGCCCTGCATTGGTGGATGTGCATTTATCACTGTCTTTCTTGAGCCACCCTTCTCTGATTCCGCAACACTTGATCGAGCGATCAATCTGGTATTTGCTGCTGCCTTCTGTCTGCAACTGTGAACAATTTATCTCGAACTCCTCCGGCGATACGCAGAGTTGGAAGTCGAGGTTGAAGAGAAAGTTGACCTCCATCCTGTTCATTTCCGCATTGCTTATTCCTCCCACTTTAGCAAAATAAGCATTGTTAGCACCCCTGCAGGTTGTGAATCGGGCATGAACGTAAGAAATCTTGAACCAGGCTCGGAGATGGTAATATCATAGAACGAAGATCAGTCAATGGCATATGGTAACCAGCCTCTAATCGGAAAAGGGTCCTTGAAAAGCTTGCATCTAATCATTAATTTGACTCCAGTTTCAAATTTAAGCATCATGACATTTGCGGAAGTACGAAAATCACAAAAAATAGCCAAATTCGAACTTGACCAGACATGTCTCAAAATATTTTCAATGAGCATTTAATCACTCAACCGAGCTCGCTTGTTCTGCATTTAATAGATGAAAGGAGACCTAAGAAGATCAAATTAGATACAACTTGCGGATGAAGGTTCCAAATAAACTTGCAAGAGTTGCAAGTGTCTGCAGCCGAGAGCAATGACTTTCTATTACGCTTGCCGACATATGGAGCCGAGGCAAGCATTGCGGTCAATGGTGACGAGGATGTTGGGGAAAGGGTATGAAGTACTACTATGCATTCGATGCTTGCATCATCCTCCAAAAAAGAAATCGATGCTTGCATTCGAATACAGGTGGTTCAAGCTTCTTAATCCAACCAGACCCGACAGTTCACTAAATTGGACGTCTCTGTATCTGCTCTAACAGGTCTAACTGATCATCAAATTCAAACTAGTATTGCGACTACTAATTGGGAGTCGATCGATGCCTATACGTCAAGCTCTGCGTGCACACTTCTGCTATCAAGAGAAAAAAGAAAATGAGAAGAATAGCGTGTGGTGTGTCATGGAAGACGAGTTTATGCAGGGGGCGAAAGCACTTACGCGTTGTCTATGAACTTGGAAGCGACCACCACGCTAGTTATCAAGAGCCTGTGGATATTAAGTGAAGTGAGACAGCCGGCTGTTCTTTCAAGGAACCGGTTGATGTAGATGTATGCTACGACGAAACAGGACATGCGGCAGCTCGTGTACTTGCAAATGCGCTCGAGGTACTGCCGAACGCTCATGGTGGGCGCCCTTGACCCGTGGAAGATGGTAACGCCTTCCTTTCGCTTCGATGCCTTCGATAATTTCTCGTTTCTCCGTATAGACTTCTCCAGAGCGGAAGCCATATCAAACAAAATCTGGGGTGTTCCCGAATCATCGTTGCTGGACTTATCCAATCCCAGAGAGGCATAAGTATCTCGACCAGCTTCGAGGCCATCGAGTTTCGATGTTTCCATAGCTAAGCACTACGATGAATGGAAACAGATAACAGACACAGCATCAGATGATCAGTCAACTGTTAAAACCCAAGAACAAGATGAGCAAGTAATGATGCAAAGTTGAAGCTGAAACCCTAGTCTAGCAGAAGCAGTGCAGAAGCTGACAAACGCTGGAAGAAATCATCTTACAGTCTCTCAAGTTGACTAGAACTTGTGTGACCTTGGAGATCAAGAGGAATCACGAAGTGTACACGCTGAGGAATATTATAGAACATAATGTGGAAGTTGATGTGACTCTTGGTTTGTTTCTTTTCCAAGTGGGAGAGAACAGGACGCTTCCTAAATGAAGAGGGAATATCTAGTGCACACAGCTACACTGTTCTCTTCAATAAACTAATGCAACCGAACGCAGAACTTCAGACCCATTTGTACCTCTTGGGAAAAAAAAAAAAAAAAACTAAGATGCTCATTAAACTAGCCAAAAGAAAAGAATCAAAGATGCTATCAAGTATGCATAATGTCTTATCATATACACACACATGATCTTGGCTTAAATGTCTTATTCTGGGCGCAAGGGATCCAAATTAAAGAACCTGCAGTAGGTCCAAGCTTAGAGTAAGGTACTCTAATAGTAAAGATGTAAAAAAAAAAAAAAAAAAAAAAAAAGTGAAATAAAAGAATGGCATAATATCTAGTCAAACTCAGGAGCAACTGGGGAGAAAAGAACATAGCTTTTCTTTCATGGACCGCCACGAAATGATGCATATTCCAACAATGATGAGGGATATCAACATGGCATGTAAAAAGTCCGATCTTCCCTTTTCATGGTCGGCAATTCCCCCATCTTGTGTCCGCCGAATCAACAGAGCACATCATGACTTGGATAAATAAATAGAAAAAAGAAATCAAGAAAACTATTAATTGAAGCAAAACAGGGGAAAAATCAGAGTTAGGATCGCCCGCCTGAATTTAAACTTGCGTCTTACCGACTTTTCCATCCTAAAAAGGAACAGAAATAAAACGTGAAAAAAGCCGTTTGCTCTTATTAATTCCACAGTATCTTGTTTTAGTGCACGCCAATCTGTTGGCGCAATTTACGCAGGTCACTGCATGCACGCTTTGGTTCCACTTTATGACGTGACAATCCATTAATTAGCACTAGCTTTTGATTTAAGTGATGGATGAACTGGCAATAAACATGATCTCCCAAAGAAAATCTAATTGTTTATTACAAGAGTGAGAACAAAATGGTCACTTCCTTCCTTTATCCAGTTACTAGGTTGAACTGGCACCAAACACGATGAACATCAATCTAGCCCACCATTTCAATATACCAAAGAACAACAACCAGGAAGCAAAACCAAAGGTCCTTTAGTCACTGCCCAAAGGGTCACTTCCTATATTCTGTCACTTTCTTGAAACCTGAAGAATCAACTGGCTTGTAGATAAGATTCTTCCACAATTTGCCTCGAAATTGACATAGCTGGTCCAAGGCCACTGAACTGGGCTCAGCAGCTACATGAAGCCTGGTGACAGACCGGCCCGTCAAATTGGCCTGCCCAAGCTTTAAGGTTTATATATAGAAAAGAAGAAAGTAGACATAGGCAGACATTCTCACAACCCAAACGATACTTCCTTGAATGCAAATTAGGAATGTACTGTTTTGGACGTAGAAGGCTCATCCAACAGCTGGTTCCTTGGCTATCCCACCTCGTCGGACTGTGCTTTGGGTTATGGCCGGAGCAATCACCCTCCCGGCAACAACAGAGGTCATCAACCCATGGCTTATCGCAATGTAGTAGTCACTGGAGTCTTCTTTTGGGCCAGAATGGTGGAGTAATTATTCACAGATGGCATTCCAAATGGAGTTAAAAAGGAAAAGGAAAGAACAACAGAAAAATGAACTATTCAGAGAAGATGTGGGTTATTTCTTCACTTCTAATGACTGCTGATGCGGGAACTACTTTTTTTGAACTCCTGAAGTGCGGGCACCTGAAACAACATTTGAAACTGACAAGAAGTCCAAGTTTGCAGAATCTTTGTCCCAATTATAAGAATCAGAGCAAGAAAAGGCACCATTCATTTATTTTGTGGCATTCTCTCCATCGCTAGATTTAGATTCATGACTCCTTTCAACTACAGCAGCAGCTGCTAATGCTGCCTTCTCCAACCCCAGATTCTGCAACTCTTTAAGGAATCCATTAACATCAGCAGGACTAATTTCATAGGGGCTATGGGCAGGACCAGGAAACGAGCCGCTCGTCACTTCTTCCTTGTATTCAAGAAGAGCTTTGTTGATAACATCCCCAACTTGGGCATACTGTTTACAGAATTTTGGCGTGACCTGTGAAAGTGGGGGTTCCTTTGCTTGAGTAAAATCAAAAGATGCTGAAAATGGAGATGAAGCACAGTTATAGTAAAAGAAACAGACCTTGGCATGATGAGGGTGTTGGAGCATTCCAAGCAGATCATGGTATACTAGAACCTGCATCAGAGATGGAAAATCAGCCCAAATGCTCATTCTTTAGAGTCTACTACCATTGTGAATGAAGCTGCTACATGGCCAGTCAGAAAATCAAAGCAGTTGAAGATAATCATAGCTGTCAGGTACGTGGGTGATGGAGATAGGCAATACAATAAAAAATTTGGCCCAAACAGATTTGATCATTCATTGCATTAAGAGAAAAAAAGACTGCACCAATTGTTGCTAAACATCACGGCAACTCTTCCCCCAATCAATTTCCCTTTGGTTTTCAACTTTATTTGTTCCTAGTGGGGACTAGGATCGACAAGAGTGAGAAAAATTTGTCCCTTAAAACCTCACAAATAAACTTAACTCGATAGATAATACTCTCAGATGTCTTCCTATGATACAATGCTGATTTGCTCAGGTGTCTCCATGTAAATTAATGCGGTTCTATTAGAAGAGGTTTCCTAGAGCCAAAAAATCCAGGCTTCAAATTAAGTCGACACGTTTGTACTTGTTGAAGTGTGTGCTACAATAAACAAACTACAAGATACTCTTACTTGAGAAAATTGACTAGGACAATCGACATAGATGGAGAGTGAATTATAAATGAAACCCACAATCCAATGAAATTTAACCAGAATCCCCTGCCACATTCATGTTATCACTTTCAAAACCTTTATCTTACAGCTGGTAAAATGAACTTTCGATAGGCCAACCGAAATGTTCATTAGAATAGTTAATGCAATGTCTTTTGACCAAAAAAAAAAAAAACAAAGAGTGACATTTCACCTGATGCGTGCTTAAAACCCTGATCAAACCAATGAAACCAAGAACTGACCTGACCACTGCAAAATGGTCCGGCTCCAATTCCGATAGTAGGAATTTTAAGAGCTGAAGTAGCTGCTGCAGCCACTGGTGCTGGTACACATTCCAAAACAACGGAAAAGCACCCTGCTTCCTGCAAAGCTAATGCAGTCTCCACAACCTATAAGAAGACAAAGCCAATTTGATTTCAACGCACACAAACACCAACATCTCTGGGAACAATTTCATGATGTTCTTCAATATGGGAATGGATGAGAAACGTACCTTGATGGCACTAGAGATATTCTTCCCCTGAGGCCTAAATCCACCAAGAACACTAATTGCCTGAGGGGTTAGCCCCACATGCCCCATTACCGCAATTCCAGCTTCCACTATCGACTTCGCAGCAGTAATTCTCGAAGGCGATCCTCCTTCCAACTTAATCGCATCCATTCCTCCTTCCTTCAGCACCCGAACCGCCGTATCAACAGCCTGTCGATTACAAAAACAACACAACTTACCAACCACGCAATATTGCAAGACGTGTCACTAAAACAAGTAAAAAAAGGAGTTCTCTCTATACTGACTACCAATACAGAGACATTTGAGAACAAATCAGCACGCTTAAACCCTCTGGCCCCAGAGGATAAAAGATTATACATTTCTTACTCAAAAAGGCCTTACAAAGGAAGGGGAGCATTTACGCAAACACCATAGCGACACCCAAAACTAACTTTTATCTTCATCCACTTCTTCAAACAAGACATACGCGAAAGGACGTCACATCAAATGCCACTACCTGATTCGAGCTCGACTCGTAGCTACCGAAAGGCAAGTCCCCGACGAGCAGGGGCCTCTTGGCGCCGCGCCACGGCGCGGCAGTGGACGAGCATCTCGTCGAGGGAGATGGGGAGGGTGGTGTCGTGGCCGTGGACCACCATGGCGGCCGAGTCGCCGACGAGGCAGACGTCGACGCCGGCCATGTCGAGGTGGACGGCGGAGGGGTAGTCGTAGGCGGTGACGACGGTGATGGGCTCGCCCCGGCGGTGCTTCTGCCGGAGGCTGGTGAGGGTCACGCGCCGCGCCGGCGACTGGGGGCTGGGCCCGCCGTATACGGTGTTCTCGGGGACGTTGCTCATGCAGCGGAGGAGGGCGGCGGGCAGCTTGCACAGCGCGGAGGCCATGGAGGATCGTCTGGAGATGATGGCGTTGAGCGCGGCCATTTACATGAACGAGAGAGAGAGAGATTTTTGCTTTTGGTAGTCAGAGAGAGAGTTTTTCTTTATATCATCCGCTAGAAGAATTTTGGTGCTCGATAGACCCGCCGCCGCCGCCGCCTAGTCAAACATTCTAGGACATCATATGGATTCTATATTGCTGGCTATCATATAGAATATATTCATTAAACCTTCTGTGTGTATATATATTATATATAATGATTTTCTTATTCTCATAATTTATGTGGATGACACGTTGATTGTTGAGTATGATACTAAGAAAATCAAGGGCTTAGAAAAAGAGGTGAGGAGAGCTTTTGCAATGAAAGATCTAGGATTGGTGAGACAAATCCTATGCATGAAAATTACTTGTGACATGAAGAACATGAAACTTTGGCTATCCCAAGAAAAACACATTGCAAAGGTGTAGGAAAGATTCACCATGAGTGCATGTAAACTAGTAAATACTTTGCTTGCAGGTCATTTCGAGTTCAGTAATGAAGAAAATCTTGCGAGGGGGGAAGAGAAGAAATAGATGATGAAAATTCCTTATGTATCGGCTGTGGGTAGTTTTATACATGACATGGTTAGTACAAGACTAGATATTACTCATGAAATTGGTATTGTGAGCAGGTTTGTCTCAAATCCAAGTAAAGAGGACTGGACATATGTGAAATGGATGTTGAAGTATCTTCCATAGAGGCACTCCAAATTTTGCTTATCTTCGATAGAAAGGCACCCGAGTTGAGTGATTACTTAGATGTAGACTATGTTGGTAATGTTGATTCTCGAAAATTCTCATCAAGTTATTTGATGACTTTTGCAAAGGGAGCAGTTTGTGGCAATTAAAATTGCAAAATATCTGTTGTTTTATCTACAACTAATTATCGAAAGAAGTTAAAAACTCTTGTGGATACAGAAATTCCTGCAAGAATTGGGATTGAAGCAAAAGAAGTTTGTTATGTATTGTGATAGCATGAGTGCTATCTATCCTGATGAAACCGATGTTGCATTCAAGATGAAGAATATTGATGTAAAGTATCATTGGATTCTAGAGAAATTAGAAGAGAATACTTGAGAAAGTCCATACCAACGATAAATGGATCCAATATGATGACCTAAACCAGCCTTGCCCAAGGTGGAACTTGACTTTGGGTACGTTTGGGAACTGCTTTGGAAGGGGTTTTGGGAGGCTAAAGGCCTTTGGGCCAAAATAGAGGTGTTTGGGAACTACTTTCCAATGGGCTTTGGGGGGATGCTGGCATTTGCATGGCCGAAAGCCTCAGCGCAGTCCAAGGCAAGTCCAAGGCTGCCTTGGGCTTTGAGCATTCTCGAAATGCCCATGTTACTGTTCATGAACTACTATTCATCTTCTTCTCCCAGCAGCGTAGACGAGCTCGAGAGGCCGGCGAGGTCACGGTTGAGGTCGGCAAGGTCGCGGCGACCGTCACTGGCTAGTCGCGCGACCCCGGCGAGTCGCGGCGACCACCTGCGAGTCGCGCGACTCGGCAAGTCGCGTCGCCACGACCAAATTTGGTCGCCGCGAGGTCCCGCGACCTTCGGCGGACCTAGATCTGGGTCGGGCGACCCTCGCCGGAGGTCGCCCGACCCTGAGGCCGCTGGCGGCCACCTGCTTTGCCAGTGAACTTTTTTTATTTTTTTTGATAATTTTTTTTATTAATCACTAAAGTTGTTTATTAATGTAATTTCCCCAAACACCATTTTGCTCAAAGTACTTCACAAAGGGCTTTCAAAGTACAATTTACCAAACACAGTTGCATTTTGAAAAATACCTTTAACTCAAAGGTATTTGCATTTTCCTAAAAACTTTCCCCAAAAGTGGTTCCCAAACCCACCCTTTGTGGAAACAAAGTGGGCATGATGAAACTTCCCACGTGAGGTGGATGGAGAGGTTTGTTGGCTGGGCCTGAGCTTATTTCACTCCAAAATTAGTTCAAAAAATGAGACTTTTTCTTATACTTATAAATGATTTGGGATAACCTCAACAAAGAAAAGCTGTCATTATTATATTGTGAAACCAGTATAACAAGGCAAGCTAGTTAACAACTTTACACGCATGATAATCTTGCATTATTGAACATTAATTACTCCTCTGTAATCTAATTGAGCACGTACGTACTCATCCTGGAGGGGATGAAGGATCACTTTGAGTCCATGTTGAGGGCGTATCGTGAGGACCTGGGTTGGCAAGTGGACGTAGTCCGGGGAGACAGAAAAGCTGTAGTGCCGCAGAATCATCGCGAGGGTGATCTTCGCCTCGGTCGTCGCGAAATTTGAGCCCACGCAGTTTCGCGGTCCCAAGCCGAAAGGGAGGAACGCGGCGGCATCGTTGCTCACGGCTCCAGCGATCCCTTCCCTGAACCTCTCCGGCTTGAAGAGATGCACGTCGTCGCCCCAGATTCGAGGGCTGTGGTGAATCGTCAGGATCGGTATGTTGAGGGCGATGCCCTGAGGAAGAACGATATTTCCCAATGTGACCTGCCTTCCGACCTTTCTAATGGTGCTAACGACCGCAGGATATAGTCGAAGCGATTCGTTAATAATCATACCTACCTGAAAAAAGATTCGAAAGAGTACGACGTGAAGATTAAACCAAGTCTAGAGAGATGAGGGTGTATGAATGATGAACAAAGCGAGAAAAAAGTAATGATTAATATCACAAAAAAATCTTAACTGGTACACCTGTGATAGATCTACATCAAATTAATTTTTTGACCACAAAAAATTTTAAACTTGTACATTTATGTTAAATTTACCTTCCATTGATTGTCGTTAAAATATATTAATATTACGAAAAATTGTAATCTTATGAGCCTGTGATAAACAATGGGTACACCCATCAACTATCGCATGTAATTCAAATCACCAATTTGACGATAAGATTTTATGAAGACTAACGGAGAGTAAGGATGTCACAAATATATCAGTTTAGGATTTTTGATGAAAAATTAATGATTTGAAATAAATTTATTATAGTTGTACCAATGTAGAAAATTTTATGATATTAACCCAAAATAAACCACGGTAACATACCGTCTTGAGTCTCATAATTCCTTCATGGTTGGGATCTTCATTGCCAAATACATCAGTCACCTCCTTTCTTGCTTCCTCTTGCCAATCCTTGTGAATTGCAAGGAGGAAGAGCGTCCAAGTGAGGATGGACGTCGTCGTTTCTTGTCCCGAGAAATGGAACGTCCTGCACTCGTCCATAAGATCATCGATCGTGATTCTCTTGCTTTTGTCTGGATCATGATAGGCCTTCAGAAGAGACCCTAAGTAGTCATTCCCGTAGTCATCCATTTCTCCCTTTACCTTCTCTTCTCGCTTCTCGATTATCCCTAACAACGCATCGTTTATCGCCTTCTCAAGTCTCTCGGACTTGATTTCATCACTCGTTTTCAATATCTTTCTATAGAATAAGGTTAAAAAAAAATAATACGATTCAACTTTTGAACCAAACCAAAATTAGTGCTGAAGCTCTGTTAGAGAGTATATAATAATAAATCTGGTTAATAGCTAAAATAGTAGTCACAATCTATGTAGCACAGACACAGACACGGGACGCATGACACGACACGATATGCCGACACATCAATCTCAAAAAATAGATAATTTCGACACGTTCCAACATATTATATCTTAAAT
Source organism: Eucalyptus tenuipes (assembly GCA_014182365.1). Classification (NCBI taxonomy): domain Eukaryota; kingdom Viridiplantae; phylum Streptophyta; class Magnoliopsida; order Myrtales; family Myrtaceae; genus Eucalyptus; species Eucalyptus tenuipes. The sequence continues at coordinate 18,585,252 of CM024538.1, read as the reverse complement.
ATTTTTTTTATATATAAATGCACAAATAAATAAATAATAATAAAAAGAGCATAGAATTAATTTATAGTAAAAACATTAATCCAGTATTTGTCAATATCATTTATTATCTTAATTTGACAAATTTAGCTACATTCCATTGTAATAATTCATAAAACTTGAAGGGAAAAAAAATCCACATTCCACTATTAAATTTAGGGATATGTGCACTACAAGTCCTAAAACTTGTTGTGAAAGTACAATTGAGTCCTAAAACTTATCAAATTGATGCAACCGAGTCCTTTCGTTAATACCGTCAATTTGTTTAATAGAAAATTCTGAGGTAGTATTTTTAAATTAACTTATTTATCCTACGTGGCATTTTTTATTAGCTTTTTCTTTAAATCTTATTTAAAGAATAGTAAAAGAAACTTTTTAAAAAGCTAAAATAATTCTAAAAAAATGGGGAAAAAAAAAAGAGGCAGGGTCGTGGCTGCTTGGCTAGGCACGCCTAGTAGCGGTGGGGGGTGGCCCGCGGCTGAGGGGGGGCGGCCCTCGATGGCCCAAGCGAGTCCCGGGCAAGGCTCGCCGAAATTGGGGGGACGCCTCGGCTGGGGTTGGCAAGGCTCACCCAGATCTAGGCAACTCGGCCCTCGCCTATGGCCAGCGAGCCTCCCCAGCCCTAGGCAAGCCTCGACGACCCTTGCTAGGCCTAAGCGAGGGTGTGATGTCGCCCAGATCTAGGCGGAGCCTTGCCTAGGCCTTGGGCGAGTCTCACCCAAATATGGGGGAGCCTTGACGGCCCTTGCTTGGGCCGGCGACCCCCCCTTCCCTCCCCCCGCCACCTAGGGCTGGCGAGATTGCCGACCCCCTTCGACGGCGGTAGTGGCAACAATGCCCGGCCTACCCTTTTTTTCTTTTTCTTTTTTCACATTTTCACATTTTGACCCGTCAAATATTGAAAATTTTTAAAATTAACCCGTGTGCGTAAAAATCGCGTGTTGGAATTCCGGATTCGTGTGTCGGGAATAGTTGATCACGTGTCGGATTTTCCGACACTCGTTAACCGCGTGTTGGAGTGTCGGACACGACACGAAGGCTTCCGAAGAGTGTTGGTGCTTCTTAGGTCACCATTGATGCATGACAAAGAGAAAGCATATTATGGCTAAACTATATCTCATTTCGATTGCAAAATGTTTTAGAAAAAACATTGTAATCTTGAAAAGCTATTGTCCTTCATAATGGAAACAATTTGTCATGAAATATTTTTCAAGTGAAAAAGAGTTTTATTGAAGTATAATATTTACAAGAAACAAGAAGTTCTACCTGATTCCAGGAAGTCTTAATTTGAAAAGATTTCTGGATACAACAATAGTCAGCTCACTCAACATTTGGAAAATCTCTCTCCCTTCTATGTAGCTGCTTCCGAATGCTGTCCTGGAAATCACATCCGACGTGATCATCGCGAACTCTTCAAACAGCTCGACCTCTTTGGCTTCTAACTTCTGCCATCTATCGAGCAGCGCGTGAACACTGTCTACCATTGCTGGAATCATGCCCTGCATATTCACAATTTAGGGTACTGTAGCAACAGTTCTCATGCATGTTCTAATCTTTGCATGGCTTAGAACATACATACTCAATTCTTGCTATGCATATATCACAAAAACTTGTGTATCAGTACAACGTAACAAGCTTTCGTCTTTTGTCTATCATTTGGCGTTTTATAAAATCACGATGTATCTAACCCAGATTGATAGGAAACCCAAGTTCGGGCTGTATGGCGGGACTTCTGAGGAGCACGATAGAAAACTACCTTCAAGCTTTCGCCATGGAAGGCAAGATGCGCCAACCTACGTTGCCTTGCCCATTTTTTGCCTTCGGTCACCACAAGCCCGTCACCTAAAATCTTCTTGATGTCTCCTGGAAATTCTGGCTTTACATAGGTTTTATCTCTGTTGTTAAGTACTTCTTTGACTAGCTCGGTGTCTGAGATACATAGGAAAGCTTGAGGACCATACCAATACAGGTAAATCCCCCCTACATACCGTTTGAAGGCATAGTGTTAGCAAGAGCTTGAATATAAAACAATCGAAATAAATGAAGTTACTCTAGATGGCCCTACATGACTTATGACCAAGTGTTTGTTAATTCTATATTATATATTCATCAATAGATGAGCTAGATATTATAAAAGTAGGACCTAAATTACCATATAGTTTATTCCACTTGTGAATGTGAGGCTCAACGATGGGTAAAATCTCATGAGAAACATTCGTCGTGGGCTCGTTCATCTTCATCATGACATCCTTCTTCAACTTGGATATTTCCTTGGTGCAGCCATGGATGAACTTGTAGGGAGGGCCTTTGATCCCTTGTGAAGCCATTGCCCTCTGTACTCGAATCGGTCTCCACCATAGCTTTTGGAGCAATTTGGTAAGAATTGAGGAGAGAAACAAAACCAAAATGCTCAACAAGAAACCCAACAAATCCATGGCTAATTGGGCTTATTTCCAAAGTTGAGAGGCCGAAAAGGAAAAATTCTTTTTGGTGGATACGAAATCGAAGTGCCCATTTTATAGCCACTTTATTGCGTGAAACCTTGGTTTTCGTATTTGTTTAAAATTTGAAATTGCAACAACTCCCCATTTATTTTATTTCATTTCATTTCGGTCCGTTGACTTCGGTGGCTTGACCGGACAGAGATGTAATGGAGGTGGTTACTGCAAGATCATCCTTTGGTTAACTCAACCTGCCACCCCATTGGGAGATTTCAAACTTAATATTGGGATGGAAAAGTAAAGTATACTTTTGAAGATTTTTTTCTTTTTTCCAAGTACTAAGTGTTTAGTCTTTTTCGAGCATAGTAACAATGTTAGTTAAACGTGACATTTCCGAGATCTTACCAACTTAAGTATATTTTTAGTAGATATCAAAGTGCGAAAGTACAACAGTACTTGCGTAATGAACTAGTTTCTTTGAAGATTTTGTGACAAAATCAATGAAACCGTATTACTCTACCAATAAAAATGGGAATAAGCACACTAGAAGTCATAAAATTTATCACGAAGATGTAATGAACTCCTAAAACTTTCAAAAAATGCAATTGAGTTCTAAAACTTGTCACGTAAGTACAATCAAGTCCTAAAATTTTTAAAAAGTGTTATTAACGAAAGAATTTGATTTGACTAATTTGACAAGTTTTGAGATTTGATTGCACATTTTCAAAATTTTAGAACTCGATTGCATTTTCGTGACAAGTTTTAGAACGTACTTGTATTTTTGAAAAGTTTTAGGAGTAAATTACACTTTGTTAACAAGTTTTAGAACTTCTAATACACTTATCCTATAAACATAAAAGCTTCGATAGTGAAGTTAGATCTTTGGCACATTTTAATGAAATTGGTTTCCATTATCAACGCTACAAGCTACAAATTTTCATAGATTGTCAACTCCATTCATTATTCAAAGATCCAGCACAAAAGGAGGACTAGCCAAAGCTCCATTCTTTTTCTCCTCGAAAATTGCATTTTTGCATGTTGTACTCCAATAATTCACATGGGCAGTGCTGGTGCGAGATGTTCGGACATGAGCCTAACATTAAAATTTTGTCTGAGCGTCCTTTCGTTTAGTCCATTTCACGGGAATTGATAAAATTGTCCATTTTTAAAGCTATAACGTCATCAGTTGCGAAAACAAGCATTGACATTAAATGCAAGACTATGCATAAGATACCCAAGTTATGTTGTTCGGTCGATATGATGTACATCCATAGGAAGAATAGCTTAGGACATCATTATAAATCTAAAGACACAACAGATATTACAACAACACTCGAATTGCTTAAACACTATGAGTGCTTCTCAGCTCCCAATTATACTCAATAACTCACATGGTGTTAGCTCTGCAATTTCTCACGAATTGATCTCTTATTCTCACAAACAAATTCACAAATCTTACCGCAAGATTTAATCGACTTCAACACTCTCAGATTGTTATAGGAGTAATTCACGAAGAAGTCACATTTTGGAAACTCCACAACAAAGAAGAAGAAAAACTCACTTCTTATATAGAAATATTTGGATAAAAATTAGGAAACTTATTCAAATTAGGACACTCACTTAAATAAGGAGAGTCCCTATTTGAGTCAAGTTTCCTTCACCATCTCAAACTCGAGAATATTTTCAACAATCTTCACCTTGGCTCGATATTCGAGACAACTCTAAATCACTTTGCTAGAAATCCAAACTTTACTATCACTCTCCCATAACCCTTCATGGGCTCAATTGCCACAAACATCTTTCCAGTTTAAGTTGCACTTGAATTTCGCCACACTGTGGATCTCATCATAACATCAACTCCACCTACACCTTTAACTTTTCCACAAGGGAATGCTTACCTCAGAGCAATGAAATAATCTGTAATGTTAGTTAGATTTTCACATTAACAACCTAAATATGATTTATAATTAACAAGCAATTCACTTAATATTTTTAGGGTTTTCATTTATCTAATGAAAATCATGCTTAACATGACATAAGACATGATTTATTTAAATGTCCTAATCCTAATAACAATTAAACACATAATTCTAGCAGTAAGGATGGATTCATGGAACCATTCTAATATGATGACGTACAAAGCATGCGTACCTAATGTAACACTTAATTTTTGAGTGCTGGACATCTCAAGCATGAATGAATATTTAAGTGCTAAAACTTTCAAAAAGTACACTTAAATGTCAAAATTAGAGAAGAAATGAATATTTAAGTGCCAACATCGATAATTTCTTGTCAAACTACTAACGTGGCTTATTCCAACGAGATTTTTTATTTTTAAAAAAATTATCCACGTGGGATTGACGTGGCTAAAAACCACTTTGTTTTACCTCTAAATTTGATTTTTGAGATAAACATAAATCAAATTAAAAAAATCAACCAAAAAAAAAAAAACTGAAGCTGAACAAGATGCGAAGTTGAAGCTGAAACCCTTGTCTAGCAAAAGTAGTGCAGAAGTCATCTTACGGTCTCTTAAGTTGACCAGAACTTGTGTGACCTTGGAGATCAAGAGGAGTGACGGAAGTGTGCACGCTGAGAAAAATTATAGAACATAGTGTGGAAGTTGATGTAACTCTTGCTTTGTTCCTTTTCCAAGTGGGAGAGAACAGAACGCTTTCTAAATGAACAGGGAATATCTAGTGCAAACAAATTCGCTGTTCTCCTCTTGGGTAAAAAACAAAAACCAAGATGCTCATTAAACTAGCCGAAAGAAAAGAATCAAGATGCTATCAAGCATGCAATGATGTGTTATCATATATAAGTAGATAGGATCTTGGCTTTAAATGTCTTATTCAGGGTGTAAGAGATCCATATTAAAGAACCTGCGGTATGGCCAAGCCTAGAGTAAGGTACTCCTAAAGAAGAATACAATAGTAAAGATGTAAAAAAGAAAAGAAAAAGAAGTCGAATAAAAAAATGGCATGATAGCTAGTCAAACTCAGGAGCAATTGGGGGAAAAGAACATAGCCTTTCGTTCATGGACTGCCGCGAAATGATGCATATTCCGACAATGATGAGCGATATCAGCACGCATGTTAAAAAGTCCGATCTGCCCTTTTCACGGTCTGCAAGTCCTCCATCTGTGTCCACCGAAACAACAGAGCAAATCATGACTTGGATAAATAAATAGGAAAAAGATCAAGAAAACAATTAATTGAAGCAAAACTGGTTTAAAATCAAATTTGGATCGACTTTTCCATCATAAAAAGAAATGGAAATAAAATGTGAAAAAGGCCGTTTGCTCTTAGTAATTTCACAGTATCTTGTTTTAGTGCACCCCAATCAGTTGGCGCAATTTGCACAGGTCACAGCATGCATGATTTGGTTCCACTTTATGCTGTGATAATCCAATAGTCAGCACAAGCTTTTGATTTGAGTGATGGATGAACTGACAATAAACAGATGGAGATCTCCCACAGAAAATCTAATTGTTTATTACAAGAGAGTCAGAACAAAATGGTCACGTCTTTTCTTTATCCAGTTACTAGGTTGAACTGGCATCAAACAAGATGAATATCAATCTAGCCCAACATTTCATTATACCAAAGAACAACCAAGAAGCAAAACCAAATGTTTTTTATAACGCGTTTAGTAACACTTTTGTTATCGGGAACAATTTCTGATTAGAAATAATTCCTTTTTATTCTAAGCATTTTAACCCGTTTGTTAACTGTCCAAAATTTCAATTCCCATAATAGAATTGCATTTGGTGTCGTGCTCAAAATTTCTACTTTTAATTTTTAAATAATTTTATTATTTTTTTTTTTTTTTTTTTCTTTTTCCTTTCTTTTTCTATTCTTCTTCTTCAAGTGGCCGATCGCCGATAAGTGACTAGCCGACGAGAGACGGCGATTTGCCGACGAGGGCCGCGACCTCACCGGAGTGTCGCCGCCCTCGCCGAAGGCGGCCCTTGTCGACCGAGCTATGGGGGTGAGTGGCCTCACCCAAATTTGGCAAGGCCGAGCTCGCCGAGCCGCCGGTGGGACTCGACATCGTTGGGCTCGACCTCACCAAGACGAGCTCGGCCTCGCTAGATTTGGGCGAGGCCGCTCATCCAACCATGGCTCGGTCGAGCCTCGGCGGGGTTGGGTGAGCCTCACCCAGTTAGGTGAGCCTTGCCGGTGGCCAGGGGAGGCTCGGGCGAGGCTCGGTCTCGTCGGTGGTTGGGCTTGCCTCCAGCGAGCTCATCGAACCTCATCCTAACTCCAGTGAGCTTGTCGGACCGATTGCCGGCGACCGGCGGCGGATGGCAACTGTGACGGTGGCAGTCGATGAAGAAAAAGAAAGGGGAAGAAGAACAAGAAAAAACAAAAGAAAAAGAGCAAATTGGGGACTTGATTCTAAAATTGTTTTCGGGAACAAGAATCAATTTTTTTTTATTCTTGATTCTTGTTTCAATTTGGGGAACAAAAAAATATAAATTTGTTGCCGGTAACAAAAATTTCACCAAATGCAATTTTGTTTTAAATCTATTTTGAGAACAAAAGAATAGAAATTAACACTATTTGGCCGGTTACCAAACAAACCCTTAATCACTGCCCAACGGGTCGCTTCCCTTATTCAGTCAGTTCCATAAAACCTGAAGAATCAACTGGGTCTGGCTTGTAGATAAGATTCTTCCACTGTTGGTCTCAAAGGTCAACATAGCTGGTCCAAGACCACTGAACTGGGCTCAGCGGCTACATGAAGCCTGGTGACGGACCGGCCCGTCAAATTGGCCTGCTCAAGCCTTAAGGGTTATATATAGAAAAGAAGAAAGTAGCCATAGGCAGACATTCTCACAAGCCCCCCCGAAAACGATACTTAAATGCAAATTAGGAATGTACTGTTTTGGACGTAGGAGGCTCACCCAACAGCTGGTTCCTGGGCTATCTCACCTTGTCGGACTATGCTTGGGGTTATGGCCTCACAACCCACACACAGGCGCGCTTCCTTCAATGCAAATCAGGAATGTACTGTTTTGGACGTAGGAGGTTCATCCAACAGCAGGTTCCTAGGCTATCCCACCTTGTCGGAGCGTGCTCGGGGTTGTGGCCAGAGCAGTCATCTTCCCGGCAACAACAGAGGTCATCAACCAATGGCTTATCACAATATAGTAGTCACTGGAGTCTTTTTTTTGGACCAGAATGGTGGAGTAATTATTCGCCAGATGACGTTCCAAATGGAGTTAAAAAGAAAAAAGGAAGAAGAACCGAAAAATGAACCATTCCGAGAAGATGTGGGTTATTTCTTCAGTTTTAATGACTGTTGATGCGTGAACTACGTTTTCTCTACTCCTAAAGTGCAGGCACCTGAAACAACATTTGAAACTGATAAGGAGTCCGACTTTGCAGAATCTTTGTCCCAATTATGAAGATGCAGAGCAAGAAAAGGCACCATTCATTTATTTTGTGGCATTCTCTCCATCGCTAGATTTAGATTTATAACTCTTTTCAACTACAGCAGCAGCTGCTGATGCTGCCTTCTCCAACCCCAGATTCTGCAACTCTTTAAGGAATCCATTGACATCAGCAGGACTGATTGCATAGGGGCCATGGGCAGGACCAGGAAACGAGCCGCTCGTCACTTCTTCCTTGTATTTAAGAAGAGCTTTGTTGATAACATCCCCAACTTGGGCATACTGTTTGCAGAATTTTGGCGTGACCTGTGAAAGTGGGGGTTCCTTTGCTTGAGTAAAATCAAAAGATGCTGAAAATGGAGATGAAGTACAGTTATAATAAAAGAAACAGACCTTGGCATGATGAGGGTGTTGGAGCATTCCAAGCAGATCATGGTATACTAGAACCTGCATCAGAGACAGGAAAATTTGCCTAAATGCCCCGTCTTTAGAGTCTACTACCATTGTGAATGAAGCTGCTACACGGCCAGTCAGAAAATCAAAGCAGTTGAAGATAATCATAGCTGTCAGGTACGTGGGTGATGGAAATAGGCAATACAATATATAATTTGGCCTAAACAGATTTGATCATTCATTGCAGTTAGAGAAAGAAGGACTGCACCAAATGTTGCTAAACGTTACAGCAACTCTTCCCCCAATCAATTTCCTTAGGTTTTCAACTTTATTTATTCCTAGTGTGGAGTAGGATCGATAAGAGTGAGAAAAATTTGTCGCTTAAAACCTCACAAATAAACTTAACTCAATAGATGATATGCTCAGATGTCTTCCTATGATACAATGCTGATTTGCTCAGATGTCTCCATGTAAATTAATGCGGTCCTATTAGAAGAGTTTTCCTAGAGCCAAAAAATCCAGGCTTCAAATCAAGTCAACGCCTTGTACTTGGAGAAGTGTGTGCTACAATAGACAAACTAGAAGATCCTTCTTACCTGAGAAAATTGACTAGGACAATCAACATAGATGGAGATTGAAATATAAATGAAACCCACAATCCAATGAAATTTAACCAGAATCCCCTGCCACATTCATGTAGTTACTTTCAAAACCTTTACCTTTATCTTACAGCTGGTAATATGAATTTTTGACAAGCCAATTGAAATGTTCATTAGAATAGATGATGCAATCTCTTTTCAAAAAAAAAAAGATAAATATTTCACCTAATGCGTGCTTAAAACCCAAATCAAAATAATGAAATAAAGGACTGACCTGACCACTGCAAAATGGTCCAGCTCCAATACCGCTATTAGGAATTTTAAGAGCTGAAGTAGCTGCTGCAGCCACCGGTGCTGGTACACATTCCAAAACAACAGAAAAGCACCCTGCTTCCTGCAAAGCTAATGCAGTCTCCACAACCTGTAAGAAGACAAAGCTAATTTGATTACAAAGCACACAGATACCTACATCTCTGAGAGTAACTTCATGAGGTCGACATGGGAATGGATGAGAAACGTACCTTGATGGCACTAGAGATATTCTTCCCCTGAGGCCTGAATCCACCAAGAACACTAATTGCCTGAGGGGTAAGCCCCACATGCCCCATTACTGCAATCCCAGCTTCTACTATCGCCTTCGCAGCAGTTATTCTGGAAGGCGACCCTCCTTCCAACTTAATTGCATCCATTCCTCCTTCCTTCAGCACCTGAATCGCCGTATCAACAGCCTGTCATTCACCGAAACGCACAACTTACCATACCACGCATATTTCGCTCCCACCAATCAGCAAGTAGCAATTTTGTCTTCGATACGGAGACATTTGAGAACACTCTATACTGACTAGTGACTAAAACAAGGAAAAAGGAGTTCACTCTATGCTAACTAGTGACTACCAATACGGCGACATTTGAGAACAAATCAGCACGCCTAAGCCATCTGGACCCACAGGATAAAAGATTATAAAATATATATTTCATACGCAAAAGGGCTTCACAAAAGAAGGGGAGAATGGAGAATTTACGCAAACTCCATAGCGACACCCAAAACAACTTCCATCTTCAACAACTTCTTCAAACAAGACACGTGAAATCCAAACGACGTTAAATCAAATGCCACTACCTGATTTGAACTCGACTCCTAGCTACCGAAAGGCAAGTCCCCGACGAGCAGGGACGAGCATCTCGTCAAGGGAGATGGGGAGGGTGGTGTCGTGGCCGTGGACCACCATGGCGGCCGAGTCGCCGACGAGGCAGACGTCGACGCCGGCCATGTCGATGTGAACGGCGGAGGGGTAGTCGTAGGCGGTGACGACGGTGATGGGCTCGCCGCGGCGGTGCTTCTGCCGGAGGCTGGTGAGGGTCACGTGCTGCGCCGGCGACTGGGGGCTGGGCCCGCCGTAGACGGTGTTCTCAGGGACGTTGCTCATGCAGCGGAGGAGGCGGCGGGCAGCTTGCACAGCGCGGAGGCCACGGAGGATTGCCTGGAGATGACGGCGTTGAGCGCAGCCATTTACATGAACGAGAAAGAGAGAGAGATTTTAGCTTTTGGTACGCCAGCAGCAGAGAGACTTTCCTTTATATTATCCGTTGGTCCCGCCTCCACTTAGTCAAACATTCTAAGGTCATCAAATGGATATATATAGATCACGATATATATATATGATAGCTATATATATATATATAAATATATAATAGTTGAGCATGATGTCAAGAAAATAAAAAGCTTAAAAATGAGTTGAGCAGAGCTTTTGCAATCTAAGCAAATCTCATGCATGAGAATTACTTGTGCTAGGAAGATAATGAAACTTTAGCTATCTTGGGAGAAGGATATTAAGATAGTGTTGGAGATTCAATGTGAGCATTTGTAAATCGATAAGCACTTCACTTATAGGCTATTTCAAGTTGAGTAGTGAGAAGTGTCCTATAAATGAGAAAAAGAAGAAAGAGGTGATGAAGATTGCTTATACATCTGCTGTGAGTGATATGATATATGCCATGATTTGTACAAGACTAGATATTACTCATACAATTGGCATAGTGAGCAAGTTTTTCTCAAATCTAAGTAAAGAGCATTGGACTTTTATGAAATGGATTTTGAGATATCTTAAATGCATTTCTAATTTTTTTTTTTTATGTGATGGAAGTGAGGAGCCTTAGATGAATGGCTACTCAAATGTAGACTTTGCAAGTATTTGTTGCGTGAAACCTTGGTTTTCGTATTTGTTTAAAATTTGAAATTGCAACACCTCCCCATTTACTTTATTTCATTTCATTTCGGTCCGTTGACTTTGGTGGCTTGACCGGACAGAGACGTAATGGAGGTGGTTACTCCAAGATCATACTTTGGTTGACTCAACCTACCCAATTGGGAGATTTCAAACTTAATATTGGGATTGAAAAGTAAAGTATACTTTTGAAGATTTTTTTCTTTTTTCCAAGTACTAGGTGCTTAGTCTTTTTCGAGCATAGTAACAATGTTAGTTAAACGTGACAGTTCCGAGATCTTAGCAACTTAAGTATATTTTTAGTAGATATTAAAGTGTGAAAGTACAATAGTACTTACGTAATGAACTAGTTTCTTCAAAGATTTTGCGACAAAATTAATGAAATTGTATTACTCTACCAATAAAAATGGGAATAAGCGCACTAGAAATCATAAAATTTATCATGAAAATGTAATGAAGTCCTAAAATTTTCAAAAAATGCAATTGAGTTCTAAAACTTGTCACGTAAGTGCAATCAAGTCTTAAAATTTTCAAAAAGTACTATTAACGAAAGGACTTAATTTGACTAATTTGACAAGTTTTAGGACTTGATTGCACATTTTGAAAGTTGTATAACTCAATTACACTTTCGTGACAAGTTTTAGAACGGACTTGTATTTTTGAAAATTTTAGGGCTAAATTACACTTTGTTAATAAGTTTTAGGACTTTCAATACACTTATCCCATAAACATAAAAGCTTCGATAGTGAAGTTAGATCTTTTGCACATTTTAATGAAATTGGTTTCCATTATCAACGCTACAATCTATAAATTTTCATATATTGTCAACCCCATTCCTTATTCAAAGATCTAGCACAAAAGGAGGACTCGCCAAAGCTCCATTCTTTTTCTCCTCAAAAATTGCATTTTTTCACGTCGTATTCCAATAATTCACATGGGCAGTGCTGGTGCGAGATGTTCGGACATGAGCCTAACATTGAAATTTTGTCTAAGTGTCCTTTCGTTTAGTCCATTTCACGGGAGAATTGATAAAGTTTGCATGTGCAAGTCCATTTTTTTAAAGCTATAACATTATCAGTTGTGAAAACAAGCGATTGACATTAAATAAATAGAGCAAGACTATGCATAAGATACCCGAGTTATGTTGTTCGGTCGATATGATGTACGTCCATAGGAAGAATAGCTCAGGCCACCATTATAAATCTAACGATACAACATATATTACAACAACACTTGAATTGCTTAAACACTCTGAGTGCTTCTCAACTCCCAATTATACTCAATAACTCACATGGTGTTTGACTCCGCAATTTCTAACAACTTGATCTCTTAATCTCACAAACAAATTCACAAATCTTACCGCAAGATTTAATCGACTTCAACACTCTCAAATTGTTATAGGGAGTAATTCATGAAGAAGTCGCATTTTGGATACTCTTCACCAAAAAAAAAAAAAAAAAAAACTCACTTCTTTTGTAGAAATATTTGGATAAAAATTAGGAAACTTATTCAAATTAGGATACTCACTTAAACAAGGAGACACCCTATTTGAGTCAAATTTCCTTCACCATCTCAAACTCGACAATATCTTCAACAATCTTCACCTTAGCTCCACATTCAAGACAACTCTAAATTACTTTGCTAGAATTCCAAACTTCACTATCACTCTCCCATATTCATAGGCTCAACTGCCTCAAACATCTTTCCAATCTAAGCTGCACTTGAATTTCGCCACACTGTGGATCTCATCATAACACCAACTCCACCTGCACCTTTAACTTCTCCATAAGGAAATGCTTATCTCAAAGTAATGAAAGCATCTGCAATGTTAGTTAGATTTTCACATTAACAACCTAAATATGATTTATAATTAATAAGCAATTCACTTAATATTTTTGGGATTTTCATTTATCTAATGAAAATCATGCTTAACATGACATAAGACATGATTTATTTAAATGTCCTAATCCTAACAACAATTAAACACATTATTCTAGCAGGATGGACGGATTTATGGACCCATTCTAATATGATGACGTACAAAGCATGCGTTCTCTAATGTGACACTCAATTTTTGAGTGCCGGACACCCCAAGTATCAAAACTTGACATGGATGGATACTTAAGTGCTAAAATTTTCAAAAAGTATATTTAAATATCAAAATTAGAGAAAAATGAACATTTAAGTGCCAACAACGATATACTAACGTGGCCTTTTCCGACGAGATTTTTTATTTTTAAAAAATATATCCATGTGGCATTGACGCGGCTAGATAAGTCCAAAACCACTTTGTTTTACCCCTAAATTTGATTTTTGAGATAAACATAAATTAAATTAAAAAAAAAAAAAATTGAAGCTGAACAAGATGCGAAGTTGAAGCTGAAACCCTAGTCTAGCAAAAGTAGTGCAGAAGCTGACAAACACTGGAAGAAATCATCTTACGGTCTCTTAAGTTGACCAGAACTTGTGTGACCTTGGAGATCAAGAGGAGTGACGAAAGTGTGCACGCTGCGGAATATTATAGAACATAATGTGGAAGTTGATGTGACTCTTGCTTTGTTCCTTTTCCAAGAATGAACAGGGAATATCTAGTGCAAACAAATTCGCTGTTCTCCTCTTGGGTAAAAAACAAAAACCAAGATGCTCATTAAACTAGCCGAAAGAAAAGAATCAAGATGCTATCAAGTATGCAATGATGTGTTATCATATATACATAGATAGGATCTTGGCTTTAAATGTCTTATTCAGGGTGTAAGAGATCCATATTAAAGAACCTGCAGTATGTCCAAGCCTAGAGTAAGGTACTCCTAGAGAAGAATATAATAGTAAAGATGTAAAAAAGAAAAAGAAAAAGAAGTTGAAAAAAAAATGGCATGATAGCTAGTCAAACTCAGGAGCAATTGGGGGGTAAAGAACATAGCCTTTCGTTCATGGACTGCCACGAAATGACGCATATTCCGACAATGATGGCCTATATCAACACGCCATGTAAAAAAGTCCGATCTCCCCTTTTCACGGTCGGCAATTCCTCATCTGGGTCCACCGAAACAACAGAGCAAATCATGACTTGGGTAAATAAATAGAAAAAAGATCAAGAAAACAATTAATTGAAGCAAAACTAGGTAAAAATCAAATTTGGATCGACTTTTCCATCATAAAAAGAAATGGAAATAAAATGTGAAAAAGGCCGTTTGCTGTTAGTAATTTCACAGTATCTTGTTTTAGTGCACCCCAATCAGTTGGCGCAATTTGCACAGGTCATAGTAGGGGTGAGCATGGTTCGAGTTGGCCGGTCCACCACCTAATCCTAGGACCAATCTGTACAGTATTGGTCCTCAATTTTTGGGACCGAGAACTGACCCTATTGAGCTTGGGATCGAGGACCGGACTAACCCAGTGGGTTCTGTCCGGTTCTAGGGTCAACCCGGAATCAACTGATAATTTATTATTTCATTTTTTGTACTTCTTGAAAAAGCGATTGAGAATCGTATTGATCCAATGGGTTTAGTCCTAGAACTAATCAATAATTTTTTATTTCATTTTTTGTACTCCTTAAAAGGGCAACTAAAGGACAGGACGAACTCAATGGGTTCGATGACAAGCGAGGTCAGCTAAGAAAGGCAAGCGGTAAAGGTCAAGTGGGGTGAGCGTTGAATAGAGTGAGCCTCGAATGTTGAGCGGGGAGCAATAAGCCAAGCGAGCATCAAGCAGCGAGCGGCACGAGTGACATAAAGCGAGCGAGGTGAGTGTTGAGTGGCGAGCGGAGAAATTGTTTCTTTCGATTTTGACAAATTGAAGACCAAGAGAACAAATAAGACAGAAGAGAACGAGTATAAGAGGAGGATGCCGTAAGGAGCCGTTTATGCCATTTTGGACACCGTGAAGACTTCTCACAAAAAAAATTTCCTCATTCGTAAATTATGACTATTGACGCCATAAAAAACATTAAAAATCTAAGTTATTAAAGAACAATATAAAATTACTTGAACTTCTCATTAAAAAGCTGTTTACTATTATTGACGCTGTTTATTTTAAGGTTTTCTCTATATAAAAAATTTATAAATAATATATTAGATATAATATGTGTGTGTGTGTGTAGTCGTGGTTGGACCAATCCTGAACTCTCAAGACCGATGACCAACCCGCACAGTGCTGGTCCAGAAATCCTAGGACCAAGGACCGACTCAGTTTCCCTAGGAACCGAACTAGGACCAGCAGGGTTGGGCCGGTCTAGGGTCGGTCCAGGGTTGACCCTAAACCGATACTCACCCCTAGATCAAGCATGCAGGATTTGGTTCCACTTTATGCTATGATAATCCAATAGTTAGCACAAGCTTTTGATTTGAGTGATGGATGAACTGACAATAAATAGATGGAGATCTCCCATAGAAAATCTAATTGTTTATTACGAGAGAGTGAGAACGAAATGGTCACTTCTTTGCTTTATCCAGTTACTAGGTTGAACTGGCATCAAACAAGATGAATATCAATCTAGCCCAACATTTCATTATACCAAAGAACAACCAAGAAGCAAAACCAAAGGTCTTTTAGGCTCCGTTCGTTTCATGAAAAATAACTTACGGGAAAACGTTTTCCAAATTTTCCGGTGTTCTTTTCATAAAAAAAATGATTACTTAGGGAAAACGTTTTCCATGAAGGGAAAATAGTATTCTAAACTAGGGGAAAATATTTTCCACTTTTGAAAAATAGAAAATATTTTCCTCACTTAATCTCTCTTATCTCACACCTATATAAGCCTTCACTTCCTCCTCCTCCTTTTTTTTTTTTTTTTTTTTAATTCGAATTATTTTCTACTTTCTTTGTTTTCCCTCTTCTTCTTTATTTTTATGTTTTTTTTTTCTTTTTAAAAATTGACTTTTTAATTCTTTTTCCTTTTCCTTGGCTAGTGGCCAGTCACAAGCCAACTCTGGCCTCACCCAAGGCCAAATACAGCGAGGGTAAGGCTCGAGCTTGCCGGCCTCTGCGAAGCTCAGGCTTGCTTGGATTGGGTTGGCTCACTCGTGGCTCGCTTAATCCAGGTGAGCCTCAAGCTTATCGGATCTGACGATTGGGTCTAGTCGGCCGTCCGGCAGCCAGCCACGTCAAGGCATGCGACAACAGAGGAAGGAGGAGGAAGAAGGAGGGAGGAAAAGAAAAAAAGGAAAAAAAGGAAAAGAAGAAAAATTAAAAATAATAAAAATCGAATTTTCAAAATAAAAATAATTAAATATTCATATTTTTAGAAAGTATATAAAAATTAAAATTAAAATTTTTTTGTCAATTAAAAAATGTAAAATTAAAATTTGTTGGTAATTTTTCCCAAAAAATCAAATAGATAACGAACAATGAAAAATATTTTCCACTCAAATTTCATATTTCAACCGAACACTAGAAAATATAGTTATTTTCTTGGAATGATTTCATAGAAAATATTTTCCAAAAACATAATATATTTCGTGAAATGAATGGACTCTTAGTCACTGCCCAAAGGGTCGCTTCCCATTCCATGAACCATGAAGAATCAACTGGGTCTGGCTTATAGATAAGATTCTTCCACTGTTTGTCTCAAAGGTCGACATAGCTGGTCCAAGGTCACTGAACTGGGCTCAGCAACTACATCAAGCCTAGTGACGGACCAGCCCGTCAAATTGGCCTACTCAAGCCTTAAGGTTTATATATAGAAAAGAAGAAAGTAGCCATAGGCAAACATTCTCACAACCCCCCCTGAAAATGATACTTAAATGCAAATTAGAATGTACTGTTTTGGACGTAGGAGGCTCACCCAACAGCTGGTTCCTGGGCTATCCCACCAACTCGGACTGTGCTTGGGGTTATGGCCTCACAACCCACACACACACGCGCTTCCTTGAATGCAAATTAGGAATGTACCGTTTTGGACGTAGGAGGCTCATCCAACAGCCGGTTCCCGGGCTATCCCACCTTGTCGGACTGTGCTCGGGGTTATGGCCGGAGCAGTCATCTTCCCGGCAACAACAGAGGTCATCAACCAATGGCTTATCGCAATATAGTAGTCACTGGGGTCTTTTTTTGGACCAGAATGGTGGAGTAATTATTTGCCAGATGACATTCCAAATGGAGTTAAAAAGAAAAAGGGATGAAGAACCAAAAAATGAACTATTCCGAGAAGATGTGGGTTATTTCTTCAGTTCTAATGACTGTTGATGCGTGAACTACTTTTTTTGTGCTTGTTGGTATTTTTGCGGAAACGTGTGTTTGATGTGCGTGCAAGTGTGTTTTGTGTATAAACTATCAAGAGAGCTAAGGAAAGAACAATATGGTAAGAAAATAATTTGCAGCAAGGGAACACAAGGGAACAAAGTAAAACCTTTTTTTTTTTAATTTAGTTGTAGTACAAAGTACAAAGGAAGGGAGGAGCTTACCTTTTTGCTCTACTACTGCTGCGCTCCCCCCTTTCCTATTTATAGTGGTGCTCCACCGACTTGGCCCATCTTCTAGTACTTTCTTTTACAATTTTTTTTCTTGAACAATAGACTTTTTAAGGCAAATATCTCTGCCATTTGCAGAGATAATTTCATAGATTCTTCTAGGATTTTCTTATATTTTCTAGCTCAAATCTAACTTGAAGTTTCTAGAAATTGGATCAATAATTTAACACTCCTCCTTGATCCAATTTCGTGTTACTCCAAGTATTTCCCATAATGTCTCGAACTTGTCTCGCGATAGTGCTTTAGTGAATATGTCCGCAATTTGGTCTTCAGTCTTACAATACTTCAGCTCGATTTCTCCTTTGTTTTGCACTTCACGAATGAAGTGATATTTTATGTCAATATATTTGGTTCTTCGATGGAATACTGGATTATTTGATATAGCGATTGCGGACTTATTGTTGCAAAGAATCGGAGTTGATTCCATTTGTGCTTCTCCAATGTCTTTTAGAATTCTTCAAAGCCATATTGCTTGATTGGCAGTTGTAGCAGCTGCGATGTATTCCACTTCTGCAGTAGACTGTGCCACTGACTCTTGTTTTTTGGATGCCCATGAGAATATTCCAGAACCCAGTGTGAATGCATAACCAGTGGTGCTCCTCCTGTCATCAGATGATCCTGCCCAATCGCTATCAGTGTAACCGATCAACTTAGCTGTTGCACTAGGTCGGTACCAAACACCATAATCAATGGTTCCTCATAAGTATCTTAGAATTCTCTTGGCTGCTCCAAAATGAATTTGGCTAGGACTCTACATAAACCGTGATAGTAAACTTGTCACGTACATAATATCTGGCCGTGTAGCGGTAAAATATAGTAGACTCCCAATTAGGCTTCTGTAGAGTGAAGCGTCTGCTTTTTCAGCTCCATCTTTTTTCAATAGTTTCTCATTCATCGCAAGTGGTGTTGCCACTGTTTTGCAATTACTCATCTTGAATTTTTCAAGAAGCTTTTCTGCATATTTCTTTTGTGAGATGAAAATTCCTTCATCTTGATTGACTTCAATACCGAGGAAATAGTTCATCAAGCCCAAATCCGTCATCTCGAATGTCTTCATCATTTCTTCTTTAAATTCTCGGATCATTGTCTCATTGTTTCCTGTATATATGAGATCATCTACATATAGAGAGAATGAGAGTGTCGGACTTACCTTGGGTCTTGATGTAGAGTGTTGGCTCACTCATACTCCTCCTAAATCCTTGCTTGATGAAGTACTCATCGATTCTACTATACCACGCACGTGGTGCTTGTTTTAACCCATATAGGGCTTTCTTGAGTTTGAGAACTTTTTCTTCTTGGCCTTTGAAGATAAACCCTTGTGGTTGTTCTATGTATATTTCTTCTTGAAGATATCCATTTAAAAATGCCGACTTCACATCTAGTTGATAGATCTTCCATTCTTTTTGTGCTGCTAGGGCTATGAGTGCTCGAATAGTATCAAGGCTAGCGACGGGGGCAAAATTTTCAGTATAGTCGATACCTGGTTGTTGCATGTATCCTTTCGCCACAAGCCTTGCTTTATGCTTTTGGATTGATCCATCCGCGTTGAGCTTCGTCTTGTAAACCCACTTGACGCCAATGATCTCTTTGTCTTCGGTCGATCGATAAGCTCCCAAGTTTTATTTTTCTCGATCATCTTAATCTCTTCCTCCATGGCTTTTATCTTGACTTCTTCTTTGGATGCTTGTTCATAGTTTTCTGGTTCCAAAATAGCAAAGTTGCATGTGTCATAAATTCTTCTAAGGGCTTTTAGCCTTAGTATTGGAGACTCTGGAGTAGATTCTTCTTGCGTCACTCTTGGAGAGCTTGGTGGAGTTATGTTGTGAGTGGTGGAATCCGGTACTTCTTCTTCTTCTTGTGATGTTGACTCCTCTTGTGTAGGTGGTATGTCCGGCAAGGTGATGTACTTCTTCTCGATCTTCTCATCCTCCCAATTCTAGCCAGCATTTTCGTTGAACTTGACGTCTCGACTAATCATAAGCTTCTTGGTTCTTAGGTTGTAAACCCGATAGCCTTTTGATTGGTCACTGTAGCCAAGGAATATTCCCTTTTCTGTCTTTTCATCTAGCTTACTCCTTTTTGAGCAGGGATGTGGACGTAGCATATGCATCCAAACACTTTGAGATGCTTTGCTGAAGGCTTCCGTCCACTCCATGCTTCGAATGGTGTTTTATTTTGAACAGTTTTAGTTGGACACCTGTTTAACAGGTATACTGCAGTATAAACTGCTTCTGCCCAAAAAGTATTGGGAAGGCCTTTCTCCTTTAGCATGGACCTTGCCATCTCCATGACGGTTCTATTTTTCCTTTCAGCTACTCCATTTTGCTCTGGGGCGTAGCCAACAGTTACTTGATGATGGACTCCTTCATCTTCACAGAATTTATTAAACTCCTTTGAATTGTATTCTGTGCCTCTATCACTCCTTAGGACTTTGATTCTTTGGCCACTTTGATTTTTGACGTGGCTCTTGAATTTTCTGAAGATAGAGAAAACCTCTGATCTTTCTCGAAGAAAGTATACCCATGTCATTCTTGTGTAATCGTCAATGAATATGATGAAATATTTATTTTGACTAGGTGTAGGTGTCCTCATCGGACCGCACACGTCTGTGTGGACAAGTTCCAATGGCTTCTTAGCTCTCCATGCACCTCCAGATGGGAAGGACTGTCTCTGTTGCTTTCCAAGAAGACAACCTTCACAAACATCTGAAATTTCTGTAATGGCTGGAAAGTCTCTCATCATATTTTTCTGATGGAGAGTTTTTAGCCAAGCAAAATTGGAGTGGCCAAATCTTCGATGCCATAGCCATGAATCATCAAGTTGAGCTTTCATGGCTATATCTTTGACATATTTCCATCGAATAGGAAAATTGTTATTTTTCATCTTAACAGAGGCAATGACATTTTTATATTTATCATAGATAATGCAGGCATCTCCACTAAAATATAAGAATACCCACTTTGTATCATTTGGCCCACACTTAAGAGATTTTGTGCAAGACGAGGGACTAGATATACATTATGTATATATTTTGGGCTTTATTCGTTTTCACGGTGATGGTGCCTTTTCCTTTGACATCTATTAATGCACCATTGCCCAACTTTACTTGGGATTTCACCGACTTATCAATATCAGTGAATATAGATTCGTCCCCTGTCATGTGATTGCTACACCCACTATCAATGTACCATGTTTCATTTTTATTATCATTTGCCGCTTGGCCTGCGTAGAATGTATTCTCTTCACTTTCTTTTTTTCCTACATAGTTTGCTCAATTATTTATTTTCGAGTGACAATCTTTTTCTACGTGGCCATATCTTTTACAAAAGCGGCATTGTTTTTTATTTTTAAACCAACAATCCTTCTCCAAATGATTTGTTTTCTTGCAAAAACCACAAGGTGGATAATTTTCCTTCTGTATAGTTTCTCCTCCTTTTTTATTTTTCCATGAGCTCCTTCCACCATTTTTAGATTGATGAGACCGTATATTTACTTTAGATTGAAAGGCACTTTCAATTGAATCTTCATCTTGTGCCATTAGTCTTTTCTCATGTGCTTCTAGAGAGCCAATTAATTCACTTATTGATAGGGTCGTCAAGTCCTTAGTTCCTTCTATAGTTGTAACTATGGAGTTGTATTTTTTGGTAAGTGACACCAATATTTTCTCAACAACCCTTTGATCAGTTATCCCATCTCCATAGGCTCTCATTTGATTAACTAGTTCCTTTAATTTTCCACAATATTCTTGTATGGTCTCATAATTTTTCATTTTAGAATTCTCAAAATCTCTTCTCAGAGTTTGAAGGTGAATTGTGCGTACCTTTTCCGATCCTTGAAATTCTTCTCGTAGTATTTCCCAAGCCCCTTTTGCAATCCTTGCTCCAATTATTCTTGGAAATATCGTTTCCGAGAGTGCTTGCTAGATAAAATATAGCGCCCTTGCATCCTTTTGTAGTTGATCCTTCGAAACACTTGCACTTTCTTGCGAAGCCTCACAACCTTTTTCCACGATGTCCCATAAGTCTTGGGCCATCAAGAATGTAGTCATTTTTATGCTCCAAAAGTCATAGTTATTCCCATCAAAAATGGGAATGGGAAATGAGGATGAGGTAGAGTTGGTCATGGTTTAGTTATTGGGTATTTGAAAAGGGTAGTTTTAGGAATGAGTAGGTAGGATAAACGCCCAATACCAACCAAAGACGTGGCTCTGATACCACTGTTGGTATTTTTGCGGAAACGTGTGTTTGATGTGTGTGCAAGTGTGTTTTGTGTGTAAACTATCAAGAGAGCCAAGGAAAGAACAATATGGTAAGAAAATAATTTGCAGCAAGGGAACACAAGGGAACAAAGTAAAACTTTTTTTTTTATTTAGTTGTAGTACAAAGTACAAAGGAAGGGAGGAGCTTACCTTTTTCTCTATTAGTGCTGCGCTCCCCTCCCTTTCCTATTTATAGTGGTGCTCCACCGACTTGGCCCATCTTCTAGTACTTTCTTTTACAATTTTTTTTCTTGAACAATAGACTTTTTAAGGCAAATATCTCTGCCATTTGCAGAGATAATTTCATAGATTCTTCTAGGATTTTCTTGTATTTTCTAGCTCAAATCTAACTTGAAGTTTCTAGAAATTGGATCAATGATTTAACAGTGCTCCTAAAGTGCAGGCACCTGAAACAACATTTGAAACTGATAAGAAGTCCGACTTTGCAGAATCTTTGTCCCAATTATGAAGATGCAGAGCAAGAAAAGGCACCATTCATTTATTTTGTGGCATTCTCTCCATCGCTAGATTTAGATTTATGACTCTTTTCAACTACAGCAGCAGCTGCTGATGCTGCCTTCTCCAACCCCATATTCTGTGACTCTTTAAGGAATCCATTCACATCAGCAGGACTAATTACAAATGGGCTACGGGCAGGACCAGAAAACGAGCCGCTCGTCACTTCTTCCTTGTATTTAAGAAGAGCTTTGTTGATAACATCCCCAACTTGGGCATACTGTTAACAGAATTTTGGCGTGACCTGTGGAAGTTGGGGTTCCTTTGCTTGAGTAAAATCAAAAGATGCTGAAAATGGAGATGAAGTACAGTTATAACAAAAGAAACAGACCTTGGCATGATGAGGGTGTCGGAGCATTCCAAGCAGATCATGGTTTACTAGAACCTGCATCAGAGACGGAAAATTAGCCTAAATGCCCCTTCTTTAGAGTCTACTACCATTGTGAATGAAGCTGCTACACGGCCAGTCAGAAAATCAAAGCAGTTGAAGATAATCATAGCTGTCAGGTACGTGGGTGATGGAAATAGGCAATACAATAAAAAATTTGGCCTAAACAGATTTGATCATTCATTGAAGTTAGAGAAAGAAAGACTGCACCAAATGTTGCTAAACGTTACAGCAACTCTTTCCCCAATCAATTTCCCTTAGGTTTTCAACTTTATTTATTCCTAGTGCGGAGTAGGATCGATAAGAGTGAGAAAAATTTGTCGCTTAAAACCTCACAAATAAACTTAACTCAATAGATGATCCTTCTGTAAACAGTATGCCCAAGTTGATACACGAGTTAACCATATGCTGTCTTGTGACACACGAGTTAACCATATGCTGTCTTGTGACACACGAGTTAACCATATGCTGTCTTGTGATATATGCATAACAAAATTTGAGTAAGAACAAAGCATGAAGAAAGCAAACCACATAGGCATACCGTTTTGAGTTTCATGATTCCTTCATGGTTGGGATCTTCATTGCCAAATACATCGGTCACCTCTTTTCTCGCCTCCTGTTGCCAATCCTTGTGAATTGCAAGGAGGAAGAGCGTCCAAGTGAGGGTGGAATTCGTAGTTTCCTGTCCCGCGAAATAGAACGTCTTGCACTCGTCCACGAGATCATCGATCGTGATTCTCTTGCTCTTGTCTGGATCATGATAGGCCTTCAGAAGAGACCCTAAGAAGTCGTTCCCGTAGTCATCCATTTCTCCCGTGTTCACATTCTCTTTTTGCTTCTCGATTATCCCTAACACCACATAGTGTTTCGCCTTCTCAAATCTCTCAGACTTGATATCATCACTCGTTTTCCATATCTTTCTACAGAATAATAGGAAAAAACAAGAACTCATGATTCGACTTTTGAACCAACCCGAAATTAGCACTGAAGCTCTGTTAGAGAGTCTATAAAATCATAAATCTCGTTTGATAGCTGAAACATTGTCACAATTGATGCATGACAAAGAGGAATCGTATTATGGCCAAAATATATCTCATTTCGAATGCAATAAATTTTCAAAAAAACATTGTCATCTTGAAAAGCTATTGCCCTTTATAATGAAAACAATTTGTCGTGAAATATTTTTCAAGTGAAAAACAGTTTTGTTCGAAATACAATATTCGCAAGAAACAAGAAGTTTTTACCTGATTCCGGGAAGTCTTAACTTGAAAAGATTTCTGGATACAACAATAGTCAACTCGCTCCAAATTTGGGAAATCTCTCTCCCTTCCATGTAGCTGCTTCCGAATGCTGTCCTGGAGATCACATCCGATGTGATCGTTGCGAACTCTTTGAACAGCTCGACCTCGTTGGCTTCTAACTTCTGCCATCGCTCGTGCAGTGTGTGAACACTATCCACCATTGCTGGAATCATGCCCTGCATATTCACAATTTAGGATACTGCAGCAACTGTTCTCATGCATGTTCTAACTCAAATCTTGTTATGCATATATCACAAGACAGCATATGGTTAACTCGTGTATCAACACGATGTAACAAGTTTTCCTCTTATGTCTGTCATTTGGCACGTCATAAAATCATGAAGTATCTAACCCAGATTGACTGGAAACCCAAGTTCATGCCGGATGACAGGATAGAAAACTACCTTCAAGCTTTCCCCGTGGAAGGCGAGATGCGCCAACCTACGTTGGCTCGCCCATTTTTTGCCTTCGGTCGCCACAAGCCCATCACCTAGAATCTTCTTGACGTCCTCTGGGAATTCTGGCTTTACATATGTTTTATCTCTGTTTGTTAAGTACCTCTTTCACTAGCTCAGTGTCTGAGATAAATAGGAAAGCTTGAGGACCATACCAATGCAGGTAAATTCCCCCTACACACCGTATGAAGGCATGGTTTTAGCAAGAGCTTGAATATAAAAAAATTTAAATGCAATAAAGTTACGCTAGATCGACCTACACGACTTATGACCAAGTGTATGTTAATTCTATGTTATATATTAATCAATAGATTAGTTAGTTATTATAAAAGTAGGACCTAAGTTACCATATAGTTTATTCCACTTGTGAATGTGAGGCTCAACGGTGGGTAAAATCTCATGAGAGACATTCGTCATGGGCTCGTTCGTCTTCATCATGACATCCTTCTTCAACTTGGAAATTTCCTTGGTGCAGCCATGGATGAACTTGTAGGGAGGACCTCTGATGCCTTGTGAAGCCATTGCCCTTTGAACTCGAATGGGTTCCCACCATAGCTTGTGAAGCAATTTCGTAAGAATTGAGGAAAGAAACAAAACCAAAATGCTCAACAAGAAACCCAGAAAATCCATGGCTAATTGGCTTATTCCCAAAGTTCAGGGGCCAAAAGGAAAAATTCTTATTGGGGAATACGGAATCGAAGTGCCCATTTTATAGCCACTTTATTGTGTGGAATCTTGGTTTTCGTATTGTTTAGAAATTTGAAATTGCAACACCTCCACATTTATTTTATTTCATTTCATTTCGGTCCGTCGACTTTGGCGGCTTGACTGGACAGAGACGTAAATGGAGGCTGTTACTTCAAGATCATCCTTTGCTTGACTCAACCTGCTACATCTTTGGGAGATTTCAAACTTGATGTTGGGATATAAAAATAAAGCATTATTTTGGAGATTTTTCTTTCTTTTTTTTTTTTCTTTCAAATTATTAGGTGTCTAGTCGTATTCGAGCACAGTAACAATGTTAATTAAGCATGACGATTTTGAGATCTTAGCAACTTAAGTATATTTTTAGTAGATATCGAGTGTGAGAGTCCAAAGGAACTTGCATAATGAGTAAATTTCTCCAAAGATTTTGAGAGACAAAATCAATGATATTGTATTAAATTACAAATAAAAATAAAACATTCAACAATGAAGTTAGATCTTTGCGCATTTTAATGATATTCATTTCCATTGCCAAGGCGACAAGTTATAAATTTTCATGTATTGTCCACTCCAATAATTATTTGAAGATCTAGCATGAAAGGAGGACTTGCTAAAGCTTCATTCATTTTCTCCTCGGAAAATTCATTTTTGCATGTTGTATTCTCATAATTCACGTAGGCAATGCTGGTGCAAGATGGACAGACATGAGTCCAATATTTTGATTTTCATAAAATTTGTAGTGTGAGCGTCCTTTCATTTAGTCCATTTCACGGAAGAGTTGATAAAGTTTGCAGATGCAGGTCCATTTTCTAATGCTAGGACATTGTTAGTTGTGAAAACAAGCAATCCAATCATAAAATAAACAAAATAGGACAATAAATCGGATATTTGATTTACGTGGTTCCGTTGATATGAAGTATGTCTATGAAAAGAGTAGCTTAGAATTCCATCATATATGATAGCGTTTAGTTCCACAATTCTTTACAAACTAATCTCTTAATTTAACATATGAATTCACAAATCTTACCATAAGATTTAATCGATTTCAACACTCTCAGATTGTTTTAGGATGTAATTCATGAAGATCGGATTGTTTTAGGATGTAATTCATGAAGATGTGGATATTATTCACAAAGAAAACTCACTTCTTATATAGAAAAAAAATTGGATAAAAAAATGAAACCTATTCAAATTAGAATACCCACTCTGACTAGAAAACTCCCTATTTAATTCGTATATTAAATTTTCTTCACAATTAATTAATTTATTAATATTATTAGTGTAAATTCATTGTAGGCTCTTTTTTTAATTAATTATTTATTCATGAATTTCAATCTCAAAAATCGAGACTTGTCTTCAATAATCTCCACCATGACTCATTATTTGAGCCAACTCTCAATCACTTTGCTAGAAATCTAAACTTCGCTACTACTCTTTCACAATCCTTCATGGGCTCAACTACCACAAATATCTTCCCAATCCAAGCCACACTTGAATTTCACCACAACTGTGGACCTTAATAGAATACCAACTCCACTTGCACCTTTAACTATTCCGCAAGATTTTTAGACACAATCTCCTTCACCATAGATAAAACAAACCTATTTTGTTGCATCCATATCTATTGAGAGATTAAACATGCATTATATTAAACTTAGTGGTTATAACAACTGTTGGTTCTATAAGCTCAATCTTGCTAAAAACACAATATGTGTCGATTATCGTGCTAGTACCTACTACCTTAAAGGTTTCGGAAGAAATTCCTCTTTAAGCCAAATAACAAATAAATCTATCTAAATGTTACCACACTCACTCCTACCTAAAAGTGTTAGAGATTCGTCAAATGTAACTTATCTATTGACAACGGGTGAATCAAAATAGATAGCTCCGCTGATCTTATGCAAAGCCTAAATATGTACTTTCTTGTCAATACTAATTCAAATATAATATAGGCAATCAAATATTCTAATACTAGAATGGTAAACGTTATTATCAAACCACACTTTCTCAGAAATTCAACATTTAATCGCTATTAATTAGGATCTCTTCACTAGGTAACATGTTGTACCAAGCGCATCCAACAATAAATCTTTTGCCGATTCAGTTCTAAATATTTTTATTTTGCCAATTGAGTCATAAAATTTTTCGTATTTTGTCAATTGAGTTTCTCTACATAATTTTAGCTAGAAATTATTGAAGTGGATGCCAATTGTCCTATATGAAACAATTAGCATTGACGTGACAATTTTTTATTAATATTTTTATACTTTTTTCAAATTTATTTTTTCTTTTTCCTTGTTTTCCCCTTTTCTTTCCTTCTCTTTTCTTTGTTTAATTTTACTATGGTCGATAAGGGTCACTAGAACCTTGTAGGTTGCGGGCTCACAGCCATCGCCCAAACCATTACAGCCATGGGCAAGACAACCTTGCCAAGACCTATACGAGGTAGCTTCGCTAGCGGCCACAATGGCCTTGCTTGAGGTCGACGAGGCTTGGCAACCCTCGCTTAGTGGCCGATAAGGTTGTCAACCCTCACTGGCGGCCAAAGTTCTAAAAAGAAAAAAAGAATACAAGAAAAGAAAAGAAATAGGAAAAAGAAAATTTAAAATTTAAAATTTAAATATAAATTAAAATATTATTAAAAAATATTCAAGTTAGCACTAGCCATGCCATATAGGAAGGCCGGCATCTACGTCAGTGATTTGTAACAAAATTGGCCGGATGAATTTCAATTGGCAAAACGTGAAAAAGATTTAAGACATAATTGATAAAATTAAAAGGTTTATGAGCTCAATTGAAAATTGACAATTTTCCCAATCTCTTGCCATGGTTTCATTATCACCCCATCTCTCTTTCATCAAGTTGGTTTCCTTTTTATAGCCGTTTTATTTTTTCTTTAGTTATAGTTGTTTTTTTTTTTTTTGGATAAGTGTATTGGAAGTTCTAAAATTTGTCATGAAAATACATCCTAAAACTTTCAAAAATGCAATAAAGTCCTAAACTTGCCTTGAAAGTACAATCAAGTCTTAAAATTTTCAAAAAGTGCAATCAATGGAAGGACTTAAATTGGACCAATTTAACAAGTTTTAGAACTTGATTGTACTTTCTAAAATTTTTAGAACTTAATTATATTTTGTGATAAGTTTTAAGACTCAATTGCATTTTCATGATAGATTTTAGGACTTTCAATGCACTTATCTTTTTTTTCCTCCCTATTTTACAATTGTGTTGGGCAAATTACAATGAACTCAGGAAGATTATTATTATTTTTTTTTGGCCCCCAACAACCCACCTCCTCTCCTATTTTACACTTGCAGTGCCCCTATCTCTCTCCACCATAGACCGCAAGGACACTACAAAAGGATCCCACATGCCCACCCAACCAACCTCCTAATCACCCGGCTCATCGTCCACACTTTCCTCGCGAACCGCAGCAATTGAGGCCCACCTCGTTGTCATCGATCTTGGCAAGCCCCGTCATGTGATCCCTAGGCTCATCGCCGAGGTACTTGAGGTGGAACACAACCCTGTGGTCGCCTCCAAGTTCATTGGTTGGGCAGGTTAGCAATAGGGCGATGGCCATACTTATGCTGCTCATAACGTACTCGCTTATTGCTTGAACAGGTTCAATAAGTTCATGGCAACTGATGACTTGTCCGAGTTTGAGATCTTAAGTAGGATGCACGATGAAGAAATGAAGAAGTTTGGGATAATTTTCTCATAACCAGATCATTGATGGGCTACTAAGGACAAGTCACTATCACGACCTCATTTCATAGCCCTTGCACGGGGGCATGGACATTAATGGTTGGCGCTAAGTCTAGGCTTAAACTTAGTCCGGGTTCTCCCAAACACACCAATTCACGACTTATAGTTCGAATTTTTAACCCAC
This sequence comes from Eucalyptus tenuipes, assembly GCA_014182365.1. Classification (NCBI taxonomy): domain Eukaryota; kingdom Viridiplantae; phylum Streptophyta; class Magnoliopsida; order Myrtales; family Myrtaceae; genus Eucalyptus; species Eucalyptus tenuipes. The sequence continues at coordinate 18,556,181 of CM024538.1, read as the reverse complement.
ACATTAAATTTCAATTCACGACTTATAGTTTAAACTTTTAACTTATCATTTTAGGGTTGATTGACTAGAAACCCAAGTAAGATATTAATAGAAATATTTTACTCCCGCACAACCAGAGAAACTAGAATCGGAGACTTGATTACATTAGTTAATTAACTAATGTCTTTCCGATATCTAATCTTATTTAAACCCTGAATTTTGATTTTTTTTTTTTGGGATTTTCAAGAATCCATCATTTTTGGAGAAAATTAATTAAAAAATTAAAACATTTTTCTAAATTGTTGGAAAATATAAATTATTTTAGGATTTTTCTGAATTTTTTGAAAAGAAAATTTAAAAAAAAATAATATGATAAGTTGACCCGGGTTGACCTGATTTGGATTCAACCTAATTGACCCAGCTCGCACTCTCTCCGAATTAGGGGTGATTGGGTCTAGGGTGGGTAGGTTCCATACCTGGACCCTATACCCGACTTTATTATAGCTGGTTTCATTTTTTAGATCCCGTACTCGACCCTATTTGCACTTGACCCTATTTTGGAACCACCCTATTTTTCCGGTTCGGTTTAGGGTTTACCCTATTTCACTAAAACCTATTTTGCAATCGCTTGATATTCTATATGATTTCGAATTTTATATTAATACACAAGAAAACAACATAATCCTTCTCCACTCCAAAGAAAGTCACTTGCATTTTCCATCATATTTCCCACTTTCACGTGATCTTTTTCTTAGTCCCCCATGACCCCAAACTCCCACTCCACTCCAACCAAGCAATTACACACCCCCACCATCAGTCTCTCCTCCTCCTCCCCATGATGTTTGTAGCCGCCGTTGCTGTCGCCCTTTCCCCAGTCCTCCTCCTCCTCCTCTCGCCGACCCCCCCTCTGCCACCAACTTGTCCCTCCAGTCCTTCCTCCCCTACGATGCCGTCATGCTCCTCTCCTTCAAGTCCCGTGCTGACCTCAACAACCGTCTCCTTTTTGCCCTCAACAAGCACTTGGACTTCTACTAGTGGCGGTACGTGAAGTGCACTGAGGGCTGTGTTGTTTACCTTGCCCTCCCAACCTCCGGCCTCCATAGCTCCCTCATTCTCGCAAAGCCTAGATCAACCAATCCTTCATAATCAAACCTCCAACCCTTCCAAATAAGCAAAGGGAGAAAGATTAAATTTTGAACTCACTTCACTCGCTCTAGATAGCTTCGTCGGAGCCACAGGCTACAAAAGAGAGGAATTGGATTGCATTCCTTTAGCGTTGATGGTGGCAAAAACCAAAGGCAAATCGGCTAGCGATTGGCGAGGGTGTGGCGAATCTAGGGTTGTTTCGATTGAGAGAGAGAGAGAGAGGGAGAGAGAGAGAGAGAGGAGCAAGGTCACACGAACTTGAAGAGAGAGATAGAGAGAGATGACCAAAGTTTTGTGGGATTAGGGTTTTCTTTTTTAAAGAGTGGGTAAAAACTGGTTCCAAAACCAGTCCGATTTTGGGTAGGTCTTTGCTTGGAACCCGTTCTCGGACTGGTTTCAATGGGACCCGATTTTCAGTCCTATTTTCTGGGTGGGGCGGTCCGATTCTTGGGTAGACACAATCCGGTTGCACACCCGTACTCCGAACACCTAGCATGGCAACAGATCACTTCTTCCCTCTTTTTTTTTTTTCCTCCTCTTTTGTTATTTGCTTCCTTTGTCTTTTTTTTTTTTTTTTTTTTTTTCATTTTGCTTCTTCTCTCCATCTCTCTCTCTCTCATGCTGTCAGACTAGCAAGGCAAGAGACCGTAGGACCATCCGCCGACCTTGTGTACCAAGCCAGCACTGTTGGCCACATTCAACCCCCGCTTTCTTCGCCGCCTGCCGCAACCCACATGACATGCAAAGAAACCGCACGCTACTCCACGGATGGGAACGGAGGTCCACAAACATGTCAAATGATCAACAAGCGCTCAGAACCAAACCAAAATCACGGGAAATCTATACAAGCTTGTTTCAGGCATTTTAGCGAACCCATGGAAGGTGTTGGCTAAAGGGGATCTTTAGATTTGCTCGGCACGCAAACTCGACCAAAATAGAGAACAACGGACCAGCAAAACTTGACGTCAACAATGGGACGATTCGTTTACGTCCAATATAAATACGAGAGTCAGCAAGCTTCGGCCATAAAAGGAGGACACAAACGGGCGCCTAACTCCAGCATTTCAGCAAACAATTAATATTCGCAAACCGAGGAGTAAAAAACGGGGACGACCGAGACCGAGCCCGAGCCGAGCCCGAGCTCGACCGGGGACTCACAGCGATCAACATGCTAAGCCTCGAGACCACAGTACGTACACAAATAAAGCAGGAAACTCGCACGAACCGGACAACAGCTGCCTGGTCCGGCGAGCCCGAAACACAGCATAGGCACGAAGAAAAAGGGCGGTCGGCCGACGGTCCCTACCCTACTCAAGGCGTCGGACGGCGGACAAGCCCAACGATCTGGCTACGTCCGTCCGCCTCCCGCGCCCCCGAGCCGGGATCCTTGGAATGCCGATTCCGAGACGAGACGATCTGAGAGAGAGAAAGAAGAGATACGGAACGCGACCAACCGTTTGTCGGTTCGGGAAAGGAGGAGCACCGCCTGCGAGTTCCTGGCCGTATTCGCTCACTCCTAGTTTCTTACTTTGCTCTCTCTCACCGCTTCCCCTCCCCTCTCTCTCTCTCAAGACTTTCGTCAAACAGGTGTGCGGCAGGTCTCTCTCTCTCTCTCTGGCTCGATTTTCCTCTTCCGATTTCTATCCCTTTGACCTCCTAGCAGCCCTCTATCTAATAGGCGAGGAGAGTCCAGTCGACGAGGGGTCTCGGCTGCCGGTCCTTGGCACGCCGACCGGCCCTGGGGCGGCCGAACCAGTGTCCCATCCCCTCTTCTCCGCGAAGGCCTCCTTGGCATTGAACGCGACGTACCCTCTGTCCGGGTTTCTTTCGCCGGATTTCACGCTGCTCCGTCCGGCGGCATTGATGGCGCGTCCCCTCCGTCGCCGGTCTACCCTGCTCTGCCTCGGCAGCGCGTCCTCCACGCGCGTGAGCTGCGGAGGGAAGGAGGAGGAAGAAGAAAGATAGAGGATCGGGCCACGGAAGGGGGAGCGGACTGGGGAAGAGATGGGCCCTGAGCCCATGCCGGGTGTGGGGGGAGAGAAGAAAAAGGGGCTGGGCTTTCGCCCCAGCACCCCAGCCCTCTCCCTTTTTTTTTAAAAATATATTTTATAAAAAAAATTATTTATCCGAAATGCAGTAAAACGAGGGAAAAATGCAGTAAAACGAGGAAAATAAAATAGAAACTAAACCTTAGTAGATGCAAATAATATTAATACCTAGGTGATGCAAAAATCATTTTTTGTTTGGGTCAAATTGGTCCATCATTTTTTTATGCATTTTAATCATAAATATTGTATTTGTCTTATCTGTTTAGCGTCACTTACATGATCTTGATAGAAAGTGGTTATTTATCTCTCTTCTCATGCTGATCATTATTACTGCTCACAAACGAAGGAAAATGAAACCAAGGATAGGATACACGAAGCATAAAACTGCATTGAAGGCAGTGGTCATTGACGGCGTGTGAAACAAGGGGAACAAGGCAAGCTACATAACAACTTTACGAGCACGATAACTGTGCATTATTGAACGTTTATCCTTTTCTTACTCTAACGTAGCACGCACATATTCACACTAGAGGGGATGAAGAATCACTTTGACTCCATGTTGAGGGCGCATGGTGAGGATCTGGGTCGGCAAGTGGATGTAGTCAGGGGAGAGAGTGAAGCTGTAGCGCTGTAGAATCATCGCGATGGTGATCTTCGCCTCGTTCATCGCGAAATACAAGCCCACGCAGCTCCGTGGTCCCAAGCCGAATGGAAGGAACGCAGCGGCGTTGTTGTTTGTAGCTTTGGCGATCCCTTCCGAGAATCTCTCTGGCTTGAAAAGACGCACGTCGTCGCCCCAAATTCGAGGGTCGTGGTGAATCTTCAGGGTCGGTATGTGGAGGGTGATGTCCGGAGGAAGAAGGAGATTTCCTAATGTGACTTGCCTTTCGACTTTTCTAATGATGTTGATGACGGGAGGATACAATCGAAGCGTTTCGTTAATGATCATCCCTACCTGAAAAGACAACCACATTTACAAAAACATGAGGCATATGGACTATGTTCGTGAAAAGACAACCATTTACATACAGTTTTGAGTTTCATGATTCCTTCATGATTGGGGTCTTCATTGCCAAATACATCGGCCACCTCTTTTCTTGCTTCTTCTTGCCAATCTTTGTGAATTGCAAGGAGGAAGAATGTCCAAGTGAGGATGGAATTCGTCGTTTCTTGTCCCGCGAAATAGAATGTCTTGCACTCGTCCACGAGATCATCGATCGTGATTCTCTTGCTCTCATCCAGATCGTGATAGGCCTTCAGAAGAGACCCTAAGAAGTCGTTCCCGTAGTCGTCTATTTTTCCTGCGTTCAACTTCTTCTCTCGCTTATTGATTATCCCTAACAACGCATTGCGTATTGCCTTCTCTAGTCGGTCGGACTTGATTTCATCGCTCGTTTTCCATATCTTACTACAAAAAGAAAAACACGGATTGACTTTTAAACCAAGCCAAAATTACTATTACCACTGAAGCTCTATTCACCTAGAAAAATAGATTTAGCAAAATAAAAAGACCCTAATGTTCACAAGGAAAAAAACAAGTACCTGATTCCAGGAAGTCTTAATTTGAAAAGATTTCGCGATGCTATAATAATCAACTCTTCCAACATTTGGAAAATATCTCTCCCTTCAATGTAGCTGCTTCCAAATGCTGTCCTGGAAATCACTTCCGACAAGATCGGTGTAAACTCTTCGAACAACTCAACCTCTTTGGCTTCTAAATTCTGCCATCTCTTGAGCAGCATGTGAACACTATCCACCATTGCTGGGATCATGCCCTGTATATTCACAATTTATGGTGCAATCAGCCACAGTTCTCATGCACGTTCTAAGCCCTTGCGTGGCTTAGAACGTACATACTCAATTCTTGTTATGCATATATAACAAGACAGTATATGGTTATAATCATGTATTAACACGAGTTAACAAGTTTTCCTATTATGTCTATCATTTGGCACATTCCAAAATCACAATATATCTGACACAAATTGACGGGAATCCAGACGTCGTCTCGGACAATTTATTTCTAAGGAGCACGATAAAAGTTTACCTTCAAGCTTTCCCCATGGAAGGCGAGATGTGCCAATCTACGTTGCCCTGTCCATTTTTTGCCTTCAGTACTCGCAAGCCCATCACCTAAAATCTTCTTGATATCTCCTGGAAATTCTGGCTTCACATATGTTTTATCTCTGTCGTTAAGTGCCTCTTTGACTAGCTCAGTGTCTGAGATAAGTAGTTGAGCTTGAGGACCATACCAATACAGATAAATTCCCCCTACATACCGTATGAAGGCATGATGTTAGCAAGGACTTGAACATAAAACAATTTAAATACAATAAAGTTACACTAGACGGACCTGCATGACTTATAGCCAAGTGTATGTTAAATAACCACGCCAAGTAGTATTTTCACCCAAGGCTATATTATATATTCTGGAAAAAGCGTTAAAAAAGTTCTAAACCTTTTGCATTTGTGCCAATTTAATCATAAACATTTTTTGTGTGCAAATTAAGTCCTAAAACTTTTTACGTTGTGCCAATCCCGAATTTTGCTGACTAGATGCCGGCTGATTGACGTGACTTAATCGGTGCGACGTTGACTACTTTTAATAATATTTTAATATTTTTGAATTCTTTTATTTTTTTTCATTTTTTTTTTCATCTTTCCTTCTCCTCCTTCTTCCTCCAGTCCGGCAACCAGCTAGAGGTGACAGCCGGCAAGGTCAACCTTGACCTTGCTGGCCACCTCGCCAATGGCCGCGAGGGCGGCCTCGCGTTGGGCAGCGAGGCTCGAGCCTCGCCCATGGTTGGCAAGGCTCAACCTCGCCAGATCCGGCGAAGGCAAGCCTTGCCCACCGGGCGCGAGGCCGCCCTTGAGGCTTGGGCAGCAAGGGCGAGCCTTGCCGGCGTGGCTCAAGGCCGCAAGGGCGAGCCTCGCTGCCCTCGCGCCACCGGCGAGATGGCCGACGAGGTCGACCGGTCGCCGAACTAGAGGAAGAAGGAGGAGAAGAAAAAAATAAAAAGAAAAATAAAAAGAAAAAGAAAATTTTAAAAATATTAAAAATATTATTAAAAGTTGTCCACACGTCGTCGCCGATCGTGCCATGTCAGCCGGCCGGCATCTAGTCAACAAAACCCAGCCAAAATTGATTGGAAATAACTGAATAGTCACAACGTAAAAAGGTTTATGACTTAATTGACACAAAAAAAAAGGTTTAGAACTAAATTGGCACAAATGTAAAAGATTTAGGACTTTTTTAACACTTTTCTCTATATATTCATCAATAGAAAAGTTAGATATTATTTCTTGTTATAAAAATAGGACCTAAATTACCATATATTTTATTCCATTGGTGAATGTGAGGCTCAACGATGGGTAAAATCTCATGAGAAACATTCTTCATGGGCCCGTTCGTCTTCATCATGACATCCTCCTTCAATTTGAATATTTCCTTGGTGCTGCCATGGATGAACTTGTAGGGAGGGCCATTGATGCCTTGTGAAGCCATTGCCGTTTGTACTCGAATTGGTCTCCACCATAGCTTGTGGAGAAATTTGGTAAGAATTGAGGAGAGAAACAAAGCTGAAATGCCCAACAAGAAACCCAGAAAATCCATGGCTAATTGGGCTTATTTCCAAAGTTGAGGGTCGGAAAGGAAGAATTCTTATTGGGAGATACGAAATCGAAGTGCCCATTTTATAGCCACTTTATTGTGAGAAATGTTAGATTTCGTATAGATTAAAAATTTGAAATTGCAACACCTCCGCAATTATTTTATCATTTCATTTCGGTCCGTCGACTTTGGCGGCTTGACTGGACAGAGATGTAAATGGAGGTTGTCACTCCAAGATCATCCTTTGCTTGACTCAACCTGCTAATTGGGCTTATTTCCAAAGTTGAGGGGCGGAAAGGAAGAATTCTTATTGGGAGATACGAAATCGAAGTGCCCATTTTATAGCCACTTTATTGTGTGAAATGTTGGGTTCGTATAGGTTAAAAATTTGAAATTGCAACACCTCCGCATTTATTTTATCATTTCATTTCGGTCCGTCGACTTTGGCGGCTTGACTGGACAGAGATGTAAATGGAGGTTGTCACTCCAAGATCATCCTTTGCTTGACTCAACCTGCTACCACTTTGGGAGATTTAAAACTTGATATTGGGATATAAAAGTAAAGTATTGTTTGGAAGATCTTTTATTTTTTTCAAATAATTAGGTGTCTATGGTTTTTTAGCATAATAACAATATTAATTAAGCGTGACGGTTTTGAGATCTTAAGTATATTTTAGTGGATATCGAGTGTAAAAATCCAATGGCACTTGCGGAATGAATCGGTTTCTCCGAAGATTTTGTGAGACAAAATCAATGAAATCATATTAACCTATAAATAAAAATAAAACATTCAACATAGAAGTTAGTTTTTTGCACATTTTATTATTTTCATTTCCATTGCCAACTCGACAACCTACAAATTTTCGTATATTGTCCACTCCAATAATTATTTAAAGATCCAGCACGAAAGGAGGACTTTCTAAAGCTCCATTCATTTTCTCCTCGGAAATTTCATTTTTGCATGTTGTATTTTTCATAATTCACGTAGGTGGTCCTGGTGCGCGATGGTCGGACATGAGCCTAATATTTTCATTTTCATAAATTTTGTCTAAGTGTGAGCGCCCTTTCATTTAATCCATTTCACGAGAAAGTTGATAAATTTTGCAGATGTAGGTCCATTTTCTAAAGCTAGAACATTATCAGTTGTAAAAACAAGCGATCCAATCATTAAATAAATAGAACAAGATAGTAACTCAGATATCTAATTTACGTGATTCGGTCGATATAAAGTACATCCACGGAAAGGGCAGTTCAGAATTCTACTATAGATCAATTGGTACAATAGAGTGTTTAGTTCACAATTCATCACGAACTAAACTTTTAATTTCACAAATGAATTCATAAATCTTACCACAAGATTTAATGGATTTACTCTTGGATTGTTTTAGGGTGTAATTCACGAAAATGCCGTCTCTTGGACATTTTTTACAAAGAAAACTCACTTCTTATGTAGAAAAAAAATTGGATAAAAAATGTGAAACCTATTCAAATTAGGATACCCACTCAAACTAAAAAACTCCCCATTTAAGTCAAGTTTTCTTCGCCATTTCAAACTCGAGATATATTTTCAACAATCTCTACCTTGACTTGATATTTGAGCCAACTCTCAATCCCTTTGCTAGAAATTTGAACTTCTTTGCTACTCTCCCTACATGGCTCAATTGCCACAAATATCTTCCTAGTCTAAGCTACACTTGAATTTCGCTACAACTGTGAATCTTAATAAAATTCCAACTCCACTTGCACCTCTAGGTACTCCACAAGATTTTTAGACACAATCTCCTTTACCATATATGAAACAAAACTATTTTGTTGCATCCATATCCACTAGGAGATCAAACATGCACTTCATTAAACTCAGCAACTACAACAACCATTGACTTTATAGGCTTCACCTTGTTCAAAACATAATCTGTGTTGATTATTATGCTAGTACCCACTACCTTATGAGTTTATGGTAGAAATTCCACATTGAGCTAAATAACAAATAAATTTGTCTAAACATTACCACAATCACTTCTACTCAGAAGTATTGGAGATTTTGTCAAATGTAACCTATATGTTGACAATAGGTGAATTTAACTCCGGACATCACAATGGATAGCTCCGCTCATCTCGTGCATAGTCTAAAAATGTGTTTTATGGTCCTCCAATCAAGCTTAACAATACTAATTCAAACATAACATGGGCAATCAAATATTCTCAGACTAGAATGATTCATGTTGCTATTAGACCACACTTTGTTGGGAATTTTACATTCAATAACTATTAATGGGGATCTCTTTAGACCACACTTGCGTAGATCTAGATAAGGTTGCCTTGCTAGTAGCCACAATGGCCTCATTTGTGGTTGACGAGGCCGGGTGACCTTCGCCTAGTCGTTGACAAGGGCTCGGTGGCCCTCTTCGGCCAAAGTTGTAGGAAATAGAAAATAAAAATAAAAATTTGAAATTAAATTATATATTATTAAAAATTATCTGCGTCAGTGCTGACCATGCTACATAGGAAGGCTAACATCTACATCAGCAATTTCTAGAAAAAGTTGGTTGGATGTGATTTTAATTGGCCAAATGTGAAAATATTTTGGACTCAATTGACAAAATTAAAAAGTTTATGACTCAATTAAAAAATGAAGAATAAATCTAAAAATTTTTGGACAATTTTCCCAATCTCTTGCCAGGGTTGTCATTAGCACCTCATCCCTCTCTCATCTAGTTGGTTTCCTTTTTAAAGTCGTATTATTTCTCTTTGATTGTAGTTGATTTTTTTTTTTCTATTTTACAATTTTGTTGGGCAAATTACAATGAACTTGGGAAGATTAGGTTTTTTTTTTTTCCTTTTTTTCAAATTTGGTCGACTGATTTATCTTCACAATGGGCACCTGTAGGAGTACATTATCAAAATATCGGCGAGAATTTGATCGGAGTTAAAAGCAAAGGTTATACTCAAATGAATTTGAGGATATATAATAAGCACCACAAAGATGAAAACGCAAGAAGTGCTACAAACCAAGCTCTTAGGGGCCATAGTGCAATTCTCCCCCCATGTTAAACATCTTCGAAATAGCCAACATCACACCTCTTCTCCTACGTTTCTACGGTTGCAGTGCTCCTATCTCTCTCAACCATAGACGGTAAGGACACCGCAAAAGGATCCCATATGCCCGCCCCACCAACCTCCTGATCACCCGGTTCATCATCCATCCCGAACTGCGGCAATTAAGGCCCACCTCATCGTCATCGATCTTGGCAAACTCCATCGCGTGATCCCTAGGCTCATCGACGAGGTTCTCAAGGTGGAAAACAACCCTGCAGTCACCTCCAAGTTCATTGGTTGGGCAGGTCAGCAGAGGGGCGATGGGCAAAATTATGTTGCGTACGTTGTACTCGCTTATTGCTTGAACAGGAACAATAAGTTCATGGCAACTGACGAGTTGTCCGAGTTCAAGATCTAAAGTAGGATGCACGATGAGGAGATGAAGAAGTCTGGGATGAAGCCACGCGCAATTTTCTAATGACAAGATCATTGATGGGTTGCTAAGAACAGGTTACTTGGATCTGCCACCGTCTGTTTACAGCAGGGATGACGGGGCTAGTTGAGGATAGCGTCACTTACATGATCTTGATAGAAAGTGGTTATTGACCTCTCTTCTCATGCTGATCATTATGACTGCTCACTAACGAAGGAAAATGAAACCAACGATAGGATACATGAAGCATAAAACTGCATTGAAAGAAGTGGTCACTGATGGAGTGCGAAACAAGGGGAACGAGGCAAGCTAGCTGACAACTTTAAAAGCACGATAATCGTGTATTATTGAACGTTTATCATTTTCTTAATCTAATTGAGCACGCACATATTCACACTAGAGGGGATGAATAATGTAATATTAGGTTAGTGGACCCCAAAAGAAGAAAAAGAAAAAGAAGTTGAAAAGTCAATAAAGCAAAAGATGAGGGGGGCCAGCTAAATAGAATTTGAGAGCTCCTTCGACCAAAAAGAAAGCAAAGAAGAAGAAGAAGAAGAAGAAGAGAAGAAAAGAAATGGGTTTTGGCATGTGTACACCGCGGATACCTCGTCAAGCCGACTCGACTCCATAACGCAGTGCCCGGTAAGAGATTAGGTCCCTCGTTCGTCCAATCGAAGTAATTTACGGTTTAAGGGCTCAAATTCGGAATTTTTGAAAAATCGAGCGGTGAACTCCGATTTTGGAGTCGTTGAGCTGTGTGTTTTTATAGAAATCATACTTTAGGATGTTGTGGAGCCATATGATTTTACGGATTGTGATTTGAGCTTATGGTTTGTCCGAAACAAAATTTCGAAGTTTTCTGCGTGCAGTGAACAGTACGCATCCAGCAGTTTTGGACTTGTATTTTGTCATTTTTTGACTTGATTTTGGGACGATCAAGTTGGGATTCCTGTAGTATGTTTGAAGTTATGCGATTTGTTAGAGCATAGGAGTCCTTTTGATAAAGTTAAGGCATAATTTAATCGTTTCATAGTTGAGATAGAGTTTTATTTGATTTTAATATTATTCCTCGATTATTTGGTAGGGCAGTGAGTTTGACGATACAAGTATCATTTGTCGTTTGGTCATATACGACAAGGTGAGTGTTACTATATCTTCTTTGGTTTTGTAAATACATATATATATATATATATATATATATGTGTGTGTGTGTGTATGTATATGTATATATCTGTGTGTGTGTGTGTGTGTGTGTGTGTGTGTGTGTGTGTTGTATTGAGGAGCAATTTTATGGCATAAAAGCCAAATCAAGCATTTGCTACTCTTTGGTTGATTATGAATGTTTGAAAAGCGTTTTATACAAAGTTCGTGGAGTAATATATATATATATATATATATATATATATATATATATATATATGAAATTACTTTGCGATTGATTTATGGAAAGGTTTATGATAATTTGAGAAATGGATAGGAAATGGATGATGGGCTATGCTGTAAAATGTTATTTGCTTGGTTTAAGATATTGATTTCTGGATTGGATTTATGGTATTGGAAAATGGTTATTTATGCTCAATATGATTGTCAACCCAGTGAGGGGTTTTTGGGGTATGCATACCAGGTTTAGGATATCCTTTTGGACCGAGCCATCAACTTTGTAGGTGGAGACCTTGCCAAGGGGGGGAATTTTGCCTGCCTTGTCATCAGGCGTTGTGTCGTGACCATGATAGAATATTAAGCAATAGATTAGTCAATGGATGGACCATTGGTATGTGATATTCAATGAAAATTATTCAATGGACTTGACCATCGATACTTGACTTTTGATGGTGATTTAAATGAGTTTTTCATATTAGTATAAAGCTTTGATGATAAGAAATAACTCTTATATGATTTGATATGTATTTTATATATTGAGTTGGCGTTATGAAGTTTGATATTGCTTTTATACATGCATAGTGGTTGCTGCTTAGAAGATATGTACTACTTACTGAGCTGTTGTTGCTCATTCCACTCGTTCTTTAATCTTTTCAAGTTCCTCGGTTAGCGGTGAATAGAGCGAGAGCCATTGTCGGTGGGTAGTTGTTGCTAGTGGTCCGGTTAGCTGAGTTCTAATTGCATATTTCTTTTTGGTAAATTATAGAAACTCTGATGTTGCAACCAACATTTTGGTTTATCTCATATGTATATATATGGTTTGAGATGTATATAGGTTGACATCATAATGTTGGTTGTATTTGAGGTTACGTCCTTCGTGTGGAAGGACGGCCATGTCATCCCCATCCTTTGTAATTTTGGGGTGTGACATCTTTTGGTATCAGAGCCTAAGTATTGATCTTTTTTAATGTAGTTATGGGACATTGTGAGGTTGTATGATAGATTTTACTTTTGCGTTAGTCTTTTCGATTCTAGGGTGTAGTTTCATTCTTGGATTCAGGTGATCATGCGTATTGACTCAGAGATACTTGCCTCACTTCGTAGGACCAACAAAGGCAAACGAGTTGCTACTCTCAACGCTAGAGACATGCCTCAAGTTTCTCGAGGTACGTCTTTAAGAAGGAGACTAGAGGACCGCTATGATAAGAGTCCTAACTCACGTGAAGTTAGGGAAGAGGATCGAGAGCCATCCTGTTCGACTGAATTTGAACAAGCAATGATCTATTGGTATCGCCAAGCAAGAGAATTAATTGGAGATGGAACGATTGTCTCAGGCACCTTTGCCCAATTTAGGAAGGCGAAACCACCCACTTTTGATGGGAAAGCTGATCCTCTCGTGGTTGACCGTTGGATTAAAAAGATTGATGGGATCTTTGAAACTGAAGAGGTTCCCGAGGATCGGAAGGTTAAATTTGCCTCCCAATACCTGGAAGGTGAAGTAGAGTTTTGGTGGGACGGAATGAAGCCAAGTCTTGGAGGTAGGGATGCTATTATATCCTGGGAGGACTTTAAAAAGGTATTCAATGCTCAATTCTTCCCAAAGCCATTCCGGGCAAAGATGAAAGGAGATTTTGTACATATATCTTAAGGTGACTCCGCAGTTTTGGAGTATTCAATCCGATTTGATTAGTTGAGTAGATTTGCAGAGCACTTGGTACCAAACGAGGAAGATAAGGCTGACCATTTGCAAGGAGGGCTCCAACCTGAAATTAATTCCGCCCTTGCACCTTTTGTACTAACAACTTATAAGGAAGTTGATATTTTTTTTTTATTCTACACTTGATGTTGGGCAAATCACAATGAACTTGGGAAGATTAAGATGTTTATTTTTTTCTTTCCAAATTTGCTCGATTGGTTTATCTTCACAATGGGTACCTATGAGAGCACGTGACCTAAAGAATTTGATCAGAATTGAGAGCAAAGGTTATTACTCAAAATGAAGTTAAGAATATATTATAAGCATCGCAAAGATGAAAACGCAAGAAGCACTACAAGCCAAAAACTTAGGAGTAGGGGTCATAATGTAATAATTGTCCCCCCATTTTGCCATTGCCATCGAAACAGCCGACGACTCTCCCCCATCTACACTTGCGGTGCCCCCCATTCTTTCCGCCGTGGGGACGGCAGCGACACCACGAAAAGATCCCCGCACCGAAGCCTCAACCCTTCTTATTCTCTGACCACCGCGGCCCTCCTATAACCAACCCGTTGTCTACGACGGCCTCTTCTCCTAAACCCCTAAAACACCCGAACCACCTTCCACCTCCACAAGTAAGACCCGGACCACCACCCCTACAACCCCCTCCAATCTCCAAGCTCAGCCCCCCAAGCTTCCCTCTTCCCTCACCGCCTCTCGTTGATCACCCAGTTCATCGTCTACACTTTCCTCCTGAACCGAAGCAGTTGAGGGCCACCTTGTCGTCATCGTTCTAGGCAAGCTCCATCATGTGAGCCCTAGGCTCATCGCCAAGGTGCTCGAGGTGGAAAACAACCCCGCAGTCGCCTCCAAGTTCATTGGTTGGGCAGGTCAGCAAAAGGGCGATAGGCGTAATTATGCTGCTTGCAACCTACTCGCTTATTGCTTGAAGAGGAGCAACAAGTTCTGGACAACTGAGGAGTTGTCCGAGTCGATGGACTTTTAGGGAAAGCCGTCCAGCAAGAAGCAATGCGAGATCTTAAGTAGGCTGAACGATGAGGAAATGAAGTTTGGGATGAAGCCACTCGCATTTTTCTTATAACAAGATCATTGATGGGTTGCTAAGGACAAGTCAATTGGATCTGCCATTGACCGTTTACTGTAGGGGACGGCCAAGTTGAGGATAGCGTCACTTACATGATCTTGATAGAAAGTGGCTAGCTACCTCTCTTCTCATGCTGATCATTATTACTGCTCACAAACGAAGGAAAATGAAACCAACGGTAGGATACATGAAGCATAAAACTGTTGGAGGTAATAGGTTTGAGAGAGAAGAAGCGGTTGCTTGAAGTATTACACCAAGAGACGTCAAGTTTGGAACGCTCAACAGTGTTTCCTCCAGCGTAGGGAAACCCTAGAGTTTATATATGCAAGCTATTGGGCTTCGGCCCATATGGACCAAAATAACCGTGCTTTTACCTATTGGGCTTGTATGTGAACATATTAATTTTTGGATTATATTAACAATATATCCAACAATCTCCTCCTATGTTCACCATACAGCACAATCCAATAAGGTAGGCAGTGTAATGTTCAAACAAGCATGAATCATCCACATTCAGTCCAAGACAATTAACTCGGATCTGTCAAAGAGTTTTCAGCAATAAAGTATTAAACTCAATCATCATTTGCAATCTAAACAAGTGAATCATACTTATCATGAATCTGTTCGAGATCAACAAATCAAAAGCAAGTATTAGGAGTTTTAGATTCAATCTAAACTCATTCAAATCCGCAAAATAAATCTTAAACTCAGTTCACAACCATTATATGCATAATAATGTTCACAAAATAGAAATAACAAAATGTAAGTCTCAAGTAAATGGACTTCATCAAAATAGGCAATAGCAGGTAAACTGTCAAGTATCCACATGCTCAAAATGATATATATTCATTCATCAAGTAGGTTATCTTGGTCAGGATCCCACTCATTAAGCTCTCCTCCATCTCTGCCATCCCTTGTAGAACGTCAAATATGAATTTCATATTATCATGAATTCAATCATTTGAATTAAAACCTTAGTACCATTCTATCAGGCAGAGAAGAACATATATTGATGTCGTAAAGCATCATAATATCATATTCATAAGCATCAAGCTAGTTTCATAAATTATGAACAAGACCTAAACAATGTAATTTACAAAGAGCCATCAACTTAAGTTTATTTGTAAGAGAACAACTATTTTGTCTAGTTTCAAAGAACATGACCAATAGTCAAGTCACTTACAATAACCTAGTCATGTAATATCAAGTTTCAATTAAGAACAAGACCAGCAGGCTTCTTAAGTAAACAATTGTTTCTATGTTTCAATTTGGAACGTCACGATTCGATTCCTTAAAGTCAAATAATCTAGCATCAAGTTTGGAATAAGATCATTTAACCAAAGGGATAGTCCAATCTAGTTGAATTGTATCATCAACTTTGGAATGACACAAGTTTCCTCGATAGAACATTTGAATTAGGTTAAAGTCATCTTCATCAAATTTGGAATGAGACAACTCACCCTTTTCAAATTAGTCAAGAATCGTGAACATCGATGAAACATATAAACTGTGCTTATCATTGTAGCCAATAAAGGAAGATTCGATAATTCAAAATACACAATTAGAAGATAAGTAAATGGTAGTTAAGACTTGCCTATATAGTCTTTAACCCCAATTCCCCCACTGTTTTGAATAATCGATCTTTAGGCATACCTTTGGTGAGAGTATCGGCTATGTTATCCTTCGATCTCACATCGATCAAGGTGATAACCCCTTGTTCTCTCAGATAATTCAACAACGCATGTCTCAGTCTCACATGTCTTCTCTTTGAATTAAAGAGAGCATTCTTGACGACTTGGACAACTGCTCGATTATCACGAGAATAGGTTCAAAGAATTAATCTTTAGTCGAGTCAAAGGAATATCCATAATCAGATTCTTTATCCACTCGCCTCTTCGCCGGCCGAGGCTAAAGCAAAAAGTTCGATTCCATAGACGACAATGCAATACAAGTCTGTCGTTTGGATTTCCAAGTAATAGCAGCTCCACCCAAAGTGAATACATATCCACTAGTGGACTTACTATTTCCAATATCTCGAACACCACGAGGCATCGAATATCCATCCCACGGTTGGAGGATAACCAGAATAATAGAGAGCATAATCTTTAGTACCTTTAAGGTATCTCATCAGCCTATCAAGGGCATCCCAATGCTCTTTACTGGGATTACTAGTAAAACGACTTAGCATACCAACTGTAAAGGCTATGTCAGGTCTAGTGCAACTCATAGCATACATGAGACTACCAAGCAGTTTCGAGTATTTTAACTGATCAACGCTGGTCCCTTCATTAGGACTCAGTCTGTTATTATACTCACATGGTGTCTCACTCGGTTTACACTTATCGTATCCCCAAGTAGAAAGTAGCTGCTCAATATAATGAGTCTGGCTAAGGGAGATAACTTGCCGTTTAAAGCTTACTTTCATACCAAGAATGGTATTAGCAATACCAAGATCTTTCATGTCAAATTCTTTAGCTAAAGTAGCTTTCACGTCACTCACTACGAATGATCGGAACCAAGAATTAACATGTCATCAACATACAAGCAAATGATGACTATCTTATTTGACATAGAACGATGGTAAAGGCATTTATCTCGAATAACTAGACCGAAAGCCATAACTCTTTACCACTTTGTCAAATTTAAGATGCCACATCTTAGGTGCTTGTTTAAGACCAAACAAGGATTTATTCAATTTACAAACTTTGTCCTCAAGACCTTTCATAACATATCCTTCCGGTTGTTCCATGTAAATTTCCTCATTTAATTCTCCATTTAAGAAAGCTGTTTTTACATCCATTTGTGCACTACAAAGTGTTCAATAGATGCCAAGGCAAGAAGAATTCTTATAGTTGATAGATGACACACAGGTGAATAAACATCAAAATAGTCTATTCCACTCTCTTTGTTTATAGCCTTTAGCTACTAAACGTGCTTTGTATCCGGCTATTGATCCATCACTATTCAGTTTCTTCTTCAACACCCATTTACAACCTATAGCTTTAGCCCCTTTTGACAAATTTACTAGCTGCCAAGTGTGGTTCTCGCAGCGAGAGAGCTCATTTCATCATCTATGGCTTCGCGCCCACGTAGAGATTCCCTAGATCTCATTGCTTCCCGATAGGAGAATGGATCATCCTCAAGATGGTAAGCAACAAAATCCTCACCAAAACTTCTGGGAATTCTCTCTCTTGTAGATACTCTTACCGGAATTGGTTCAATAGCCAACCGTGTGGAATTAGTGTCGAAGGGCCTCGCTTCGATTCTACGGGAGATTCTAAAATCATATCTCGTAGATCCAGAAACATTCAAGCCTTGATCTCGAGAAACTTGTTTTCGAAGAACACCGCATCTCTAGATTCTATCACCTTTGTGTTAGTAGATAGATCTAAAAACCTATTTGCAGCACTATCTTCTGCACTACCTAGATATACACAAGTAATGGTTCTAGATCCCACCTTAGGTTTCTTAGGATCGGTATGCTTACATAAGCAATACAGCCCCAAGTCTTAAGAGTATCATATCTACAAGGGTGCTTATGCCATATCTCATAAGGTGTCATAGACAACTTAGAGTGCGGCAACCTGTTCAAGATGTGATTAGCGTTAGAACTGCTTCTCCCAGTAGGAGGAAGGCATGCCAGCTGTAAGTAACATAGAGTTTAACATTTCAGTTAATGTTCTATTCTTACGCTCTGCAACGCCATTTGATTGGGGTGAATAAGGAGCAAAGTGGTTTAAGTATTATACCTTCGAAGCACAAAATTCCTTGAACCTTGACATAGTATATTCTCCTCCTCTATCACTCCTAAACCTCTTAATTTTCAAGTTAAGTTGATTTTCTACTCTAGACTTGAAAATCTTAAATTTTTCAAAAGCCTCATCTTTCGATTTCAATAAATAGACATGACAATATCTAGAAAAATCATCTATGAATGTTATTAGATACTTCCGACCACCTTTAGTAATGTAATTTCTAAAATCACAAATGTCGAATGTATTAACTCAAGAAGTTGTGTGCTTTTAGAAACCAACTTAAAGGGTTTTCTAGTGATTTTAGCCTGTGCACACACTTCACACTTGTCAAATCGAATAGAAGTATCTAATGGAATGTTGTGAGTTTTAGCTAGATGTTGCATTTTCCTGTAATTCACATGTCCAAGTCTATTGTGTAGCAACTTTGGATCAATCAAAATAGAATTCACATGGTTTATGCTATCAGTATTTAAACTCAACCTATACATACCATTAACCATGAATGCACAACCGAAATAATATGAGTTAACAGATAAAGTTACTCTACCATTCATAGTTGAAAAAGACATACCAGCTTTATCAAGTAAACTCATAGATATCAAATTCTTTTTAAGTAAAGGTACTACTCTAACATGTTTTAGAGTTAGTAATTTACCCGAAGAAAGCACCAAATTTGCGGTTCCAAAGATGAGTCACCTTTGCCTCACCACCATTGCAATTTTCCACGGTGTCTTTCACTTCTGTGACCTCAGTGAGTAAGTTCTTGTCATTTGTAGCATGACAAGTAGCGCCACTGTCCAACCACCACTCAGAAGAGACGCTAGCCTTTCCATTATTCATCATTCCAATGAAGACTTGAGGCTCAGATCCTCTAATTAGCATATTGGCCTCATTCTCGTGGTGTGTCATTCTTTGGCTTCTTTGGTAACTTACACTCTGTTGCCCAGTGACCCCACTTTCCACAGTTATGGCACTTGCCCTTCTTCTTCTTTTGGAAGATAGTCTTTTTGGCCTCTAACTGTAAAGAGGATTCATCTTTTGGTGACTTGAACTTTTTCTGAGGTTTATTGGAGTGTGAAACTAAGTTGGCAACTGACTTTTGTTGTCCTACTTGTTCAAAACTCTTCCTAGTAATATTTTGATCCTCAATGTGAATATACCTCTTTAATTCATCAAGTCTCATCTGTACCTTCGGTCTGTGCATTTCAGTCTTGAAAGAACTCCATTCAATTGGTACTTTGCTCAACACAAGACCGACAAACAGATTATCGGACATATCAAAATTATCATCTTTGAGCTTGTTCCTCATGTTCTCAAATTCAACTAACTGAGAGGTAATGCTTGAATTCATAGTGAATTTAAAGTCAAAGAATTTCTCCGCTAGGAGAGTTTAGAGAGCCCCTCTTGTTTTTGGAACTAAGCGTTCAAGTGATCCCATATCTCTTTCGCCGTCTTATACTCACTATAAGTCATAGCCAGATTAGGATTTAGAGAGTTCAACAAGTAATCTCTACAAAAATCCTCATCTTTGTTCCATTGATATTCATACACATATTCAGTGGTAGATGTAAAATCACTTAATAAAGTATAGAATATGTCACGTTCTTTCATGCCAAATTGAACATGTAATTTCCAGCCATGAAATTCAGTAACATAAAATGATTGTAACTTTATAATATTATAGGAACTACGCTTTGCCATTTTAATCAGAGCAAATTGGTAGAAAGAGTGCACCTTGGAGTCCTTGGAGCCACAAAGTCGAATAACTCCCCTAACATTGATCAAACCGCTCTGCAGAGATGGAATTTGCCAAAACAAACCCCAAAAACAGATCAAGAGTGCCCAAAAACCTTGGGATGGACTGCCCTTGTCGTCGAAACTCGCTGGAAATTTCCGCCGCCAAAATTCGCTGAAATCCCGAAATTCGCTAGAAATTTAGATGGAAACTTCAGGGTGCCGTAACTTCTTCGTCCGACCTCCGATCGACGCGAGTGACCACTCAAAACGTTCGTATCGACGAGTAGAACAAAGCCCAAGTAGTTTCACCCTCTAAAATTGGCTATAATTTTTGGGTTTTTGAATCAAAGATTTCGGTCACCCGAATCTTCAAACTCAGATCCCGGCCAATACCACCGTCGAAATCGAAAGTAAAATACACCCGTGAGTTTGTCTTGACGAAATCTTCAAGAAGACACCTTACTCGCTCAAATCCAACACACGATCTTAATACTTCAAGATTGTTGGAGGTAATAGGTTTGAGAGAGAAGAAGCGGTTGCTTGAAGTATTACACCAAGAGACGTCAAGTTTGGAACGTTCAACAGTGTTTCCTCCAGCGTAGGGAAACCCTAGAGTTTATATATGCAAGCTATTGGGCTTCGGCCCATATGGACCAAAATAACCGTGCTTTTACCTATTGGGCTTGTATGTGAACATATTAATTTTTGGATTATATTAACAATATATCCAACAAAAACTGCATTGAAAGAAGTGGTCACTGACGGAGTGCAAAACAAGGGAAACGAAGGAAGCTACTTAACAATTTTACAAGCACTTTAACCGTGCATTATTGAACGTTTATCCTTTTTCAATCTAATTGAGCACGCACATGTTCACACTGGAGGGGATGAAGAATCACTTTGACTCCATGTTGAGGGTGAATGGTGAGGATATGGGCAGGCAAGTGGATGTAGCCGGGGGAGAGAGTGAAGCTATAGCGCTGTAGAATCATCGCGATGGCGATCTTCGCCTCGTTCGTCGCAAAATTCAAGCCTACGCAAGTCCGCGGTCCCAAGCCAAAAGGGAGGAACGCAGCGGCATTGTTGTTTGTAGCTTTGGCGATCCCTTCCGAGAACCTCTCCGGCTTGAAAAGATGCACATCGTTGCCCCAAATTCGACGGTCATGGTGAATGGCCAGGGTCGGCATGTAAAGGACGATGTCCGCAGGAAGAACGAGACTTCCCAACGTGACTTGCTTTTTGACTTTTCTAAAGAGGCTGATGACGGGAGGGTACAGTCGAAGCGATTCGTTAATGATCATCCCTACCTGAAAAAAAAATAAAAAATCACATTTACAAGTACATGAGGCATATAGACTATGTTGATAAAAAGAGAACTACATTTACATACCGTTTTGAGTTTCATTATTCCGTCATGGTTGGGATCTTCATTGCCAAATACATTGGTCACCTCTTTTCTTGCTTCCTGTTGCCAATCTTCGTGAATTGCAAGGAGGAAGAGTGTCCAAGTGAGAACAGAATTCGTTGTTTCTTGTCCTGCGAAATAGAACGTCTTGCACTCGTCCATGACATCATCAATCGTGATTCTCTTGCTCTCGTCCGGATCCTGATATGCTATCAGAAGAGAGCCTAAAAAGTCATTCCCATAGTCGTTCATTTCTCCCGTATTCACCTTCTCTTCTCTCTTTTTGATTATCTCTAGCACCACATCGTGTATCGCCTTCTCTAGTCTCTCGGAATCAATTTCATCCCTTATTTTCCATATGTTTCTACACAAAGAAACACATGAATCAACCTTTAAACCAAGCCAAAATTGGCACTAATGTTCACAAGAAAAAAAAAATTATTGAAATAAAAAGACCCTAATGTTCGCCAGAATTTTTTTTTTTTTTTTTTTAAAGTACCTGACTCCGGGAAGTCTTAATTTGAAAAGATTTCGCGATGCTATAGTAGTCAACTCGCCCAACATTCGGAACATATTTCTCCCTTCAATGTAGCTGCTTCCAAATGCTGTCCTGGAAATCACATCCGACGTGATCGCCGTAAACTCTTCGAACAACTCAACCTCTCTGGCTTCTAGATTCTGCCATCTCTTGAGCAGCATGTGAACACTATCCACCATTGCTGGAATCATGCACTGCATATTCACAATTTATGGTATAATCAGCAACAGTTCTCATGCATGTTCGAAGCCCTTGGATGGCCCTGAAACATACATACTCAATTATCATTATGCATATAAAACAAGACAGTATATGCTTAAAATCGTGTAATAACACGAGTTAACAAGTTTTCCTATTATGTCTATTATTCGGCATATTACAAGATCACGATATATCTGACAAAAATTGATAGAAACCCGAGTTGTGTGGACCATTGACTTCTAAGTAGCAAGATGGTAAACCACCTTCAAGCTTTCTCCATGGAAGGCGAGATGTGCCAATCTACGTTGCCTTGCCCATTTTTCGCCTTTAGTACTAAAAAGCCCGTCGCCTAAAAGCTTCTTGATGTCTCCTGGGAAGTCTGGCTTTACATATGTTTTATCTCTGTTGTTAAGTACCTCTTTGACTAGCTCAGTGTCTGAGATTAATAGTAGAGCTGTAGGACCATACCAATACAGAAAAATTCCTCCTACATATCATCAAGAAAAGGAAAAGAATAAATTCCACTAACAAATGAAGGCATGGTGTTAGCAAGAGCTTGAATAAAGAACAATTTATATAATATTAAATTATACTAGATGAACCTTGAACCTACCTGACTATGACCAATTAAGTGTATGTTAATTCTAGCTAATTATATGTGGAAAACAAATATATACTTAAAAAGAAAAATATTTTCGTTTGATAATGAGAAGATATCCATTTGCTATACTATAATCAAAAGGTCCAACCAAAAGTTAAAATCTAAAATTATTCTCAACACAAAACCCTAAATTAACATATATTTCATTCCGCTTGTGAATGTGAGGCTCAACGATGGGGAAATTTTCATGAGAAACATTCATTATGGGCTTGATCATCTTCATCGTGACACCCTTCTTCAACTTGGGTATCTCCTTGGTGCAACTATGGATAAACTTGTAGGGAGGTCCTTCCGTGCCTCGTGAAGCCATTGCCCTTTGTACTTAATTGGTTTCCACCATAACTTGTGAAGTAAGGATTGAGGAAAGGAGCAAGATAAATATGCTCAGTAAGAAACCCAGAAAATCCATGGCTAATTCTCAAAGTCCTTCACATGCAAGATTCTATGTTTTCTTTTGGTGGTTGACTTTGGTGGCTTGTCAGATCCATGGCTAATTCTCAAGGTCCTAAATCTATTGCATTGGTGCCAATTCAACTCCAAACCTTTTAATCTAGCTAATTTAGTTCTAAACATTTTGACGATTTGTTAATACAGTCCATCCAACAAATTTTGGCCAAAAATTGTTAATGTGGACATATCTTATGTGACATGTGCCAACCACAGGCGATAGTTGACCTCACTTAAGCAAGGGTTAGCCTCGCTTGAGCAAGGGTCAACCTCACTAGGCATTGCTTCGACGAAGGCCAACGCTGGTGAGGGCCTCCCTCACCAACTCTGGTGAGGCTAGCCCTCGCCCAAGCCAAGGTGGCGAGGTCGGCCTCGCCAAAATTGGAGAGGGCACCCCATCATTGGTGCTTGCCTTCGCCTCTGGTAGGCAAAGGTGACCTTCACGTAGGCCAGGGTGACCTTGTTGGACCTTGCCTTCCTTTAGGCGAGGCTAGCCATCACCAATGGCTAGTTGTCGATGACCAGCCACTAGCGAAAAGAAAAGGGAAAATCAAAGAAAGATAAAAAAATCAGAAAAATTATCAAAAAATTGTTAACATTAGTAATAACGGTACTGTGTAGGATGATTAGTGTTGATGTCAGCAATTTCCACATGAAATTGGTCGCATAGATTATATTGGAACTAAATTGGCTAAATTAAAATGTTTAAAATTGAATTGATGTCTTAATAACATGTTTAAGACTTTCTTGGTAATTTCCCACCGTTTCTTTAGAATGTTCCTCTACTTGATTCAAAGTGTTACCACTTTTGGAGACAACCAGCACTTGCAATAAGGTTTTAGTTTCTATTTAAACCATTTACATATTAAATAGTCTAATTAGTTGGCAATGATATCATAAACTTTTTCATAATACTAGAATAGGAAATCCTGAAGTCAAATATTTCCAACCCCTTAATTTCCTCCCTTATTATCTATTGGTCTCATAAAATATATATATATATATATATATATATATATATTGTTGATTTTTATAGATGTGTTTGTTCTGTATATATGTACGAGTGTACCAAGAATGGGATCGTATTAATTGAAAAAAATAAAATAAAACATGCAACGTTCAAGATAGATCTTTTGCACAATTTAATTATATTCATTTCCATTGTCGACCCCACAGCTATATATATTTCAAATAGTCCCCTCCATTTATTATTAAAAGATCCAGCACACATCGTTGAAGCTCCATCATTTTCTCCGCGGAAATTGCATTTTTGCACTTTGATTTCGCAAATTCACGCAGGCAGTGTCGGTGCTTAATGATTGGACACGAGTAAAATATTATTTATTTTCATGAATATTTCTAACAGTATGTTTTTTAGGCAAAAATTTTCTGATAAAAGAAAGTACTTTCTGTAAAAATCTTTTTCAAGAAAAATACTTTCTTTTTTTTTTAAATTAGTGAATTCATTTTCTAACTTTAAATATGCATATTTTATTTAATGCTAAGACTTGATAATATAATAAAGTTATCGTCATTTTCATGATTTATGATTACTTGTCTTGGGTCCACTAAAACAACATCGTTACGTCCGCCTGAGGATTGAAGATATCGAAAAAGTTCGCTCTCAAGTTATAAAAGAAGGCGAAAAGTTAAAAACTAAAGCCACATCGAACACGCGTAATGGCAGCGTCACTTTGACTTCTAGCTTTTCAATTTGTTGATTACTAGTCTTGTTTTGAAGGCTAAAAGTGTGATTTTTTATTTTTTGGGATTTTAAGCCCAGAAAGGTCCAACCTTTTGCGAAATTTAAACACTCATGAACAAATTGTTCAACAATTTTACCAGGAGAAATCATCCAATCAATTCCAAACCTATTGCATATATGTTAATTCCATAATAAATTTTCTAATTTTGTCAATTTAGTCCTAAATATTTGCACGAAATTCCAATATAGTTCTACCAGTCAATTTTTGCAACAAATCACCGAAGTGGCAGTAGGACGGTCAGCGATAACTAGATTGCCACATTAGCGATTTCTAGCAAAAGTAGGCCAGAAGAATTATGTAATAATTTCATGCATAGATTTAGGACTAAATTGACAAAACTGAAAAGTTTAAAAACTGAATTAACATTTATCTAATAGATTTAGAATTATTTGATCGATTTTCTTCAATTAGCCGTACGCATGTGAAATGAAAGGATGCTGAAACGGCAAATGATATAGCATATACAGCAGCTTTTATATGTAGTGCATTTGGGGTAGCATTAGCTTTAGTTTTTTTACTTTAATTGAAACTTTTTAACTTTTGGAATATGATGTTTTATTTCTGAGTTGATTGTGCTTATTATAGATAGTTTTAGATCGAAGCGGGGCATCTCAACAAGTAAGTATTTTCATTCGATTCTTCTTATTTACAAGAATTAGTTAAAAGAAGCAAAAATCTAGGTAATCTGATGTTTGGCTTCTAGCTTCTGCTAACTCTAACCGGTAGACTAAAGCCTAATCTAACTTAGATTGCTAATGGAGCTCAAGTTTCATTAATACCTCGAACAGGGATCAAACAATGAATTGACTCCGCTGCTGGTAAACTAGGCACATCTGGAGATCATACTGATATTCTCTTTTCAATAACCCTACAGTGCGATTGTAGAGGCTTAATTATTTGGAAAATCCATAAGCATCCTAGAAGTTCGATGAATCGGGATCCATGCCTTTGGCCTGTACGGGTAATTCTTACCCCGTGCGGTTTGCATGCAGTTTAGCGGATCATATATCAACTCCCTTTTTATACACGATATGTTTTTAACTTTCTTATTAGGGAACACTCTTGAAGTTAGGTTACCTTTTTATTTTTTAAATAACATGGTAACTAGAGGTGTCAATGGTTCCAGTTTCCATGATTCCCAAACCAAATGAAACCATTTGGAGTCACATTAATTTCGACCCAAACTGTGGACTGACCCGATCTGAACCGAAAATGCAGTTTGGGTCGAGTTTTCGGGTTTTCCTCTTCTTTTTTCCAGCTATTTCAAGCATATGCCTTGATTGAGCATCAAGTTGTTCCAAACCTAGTCTACCACATTTGATTTCACTTCCAAATCAGTCGGACAAAGAAATTTAGCAACAAGCTAAACTAGCAAAACCTGCACAGGAAGTTTAGTTTTTTGAAACATCAAAACTTTAATTGTGGAACACATTCGGTCAGGTTAGCTATTATGTGCTTGCAAAGATATACAAACATAATCTCAAGCACGATAACATAAAGGAACGATGAATGACCAAGATCTCCCATCTTTTACATCTACAAAGCGAATATTTTTAACAGATTCAATCAGAGTCAAGCAATCTCCATAATGGCCAAAAAAACCATATTAGCTGAATCTCTCGAGGAGAATCTTTCAAACGACCCAATTAATTATTGATATTGTGAATTTTCCAATCACGAGGAAAACACCCACATATGTTTTTCTAATGATGCTCCAGTTTGCAAGGTACTCTATTCATGTTACGAACAGTAATTATACAACTCTACTTTCAATTTTTGTCCTCCGCTCTAAAGAATGAAAGCATCCAATGGTTTAGTGAGAACGATAAAACTTGCTTGCTGATCTCTTACACCAGCAACACCTTCTCTTCGGTGAGACCTCATTTTTTTTTTTTTAATTTCCAAATTTTGGATTGAATCTTTAAATATTATCTATTGATGAATTATAGTGCTTTTTAGGATTCTCAGGAATGCAGACAAGAAGGGAGGAAGAAGGAAGAGGAGGGGAAAAAAAATCGAAACCCAAACCAAATCGTCAAACTATCCGAATTCCTTTACTTATTACTTAAACCGAAAGCATCAAAATTTTCAAGTCAGATTGGATCGGTTCAGTTCGGGTATTTTTGACACCCTTAAGTAACTGTATTATTCTCTATATTGGCCTAATTACTTTATATGGTTTTTTGTCAATCAAAATGATTGTATGAAAGAAAAATAAGAGCAGTTTTGTTCTCAAACTTTTTCGGTTATATTCCATTGAATGAGCATGGAAGCTTAAAAAGCGCACTTATGAAATTTGACATACAAGAATCCCACCAACTTTTTTTAATAAATAGTGAAAGATGTATGTATCTATGTATGTGTGCGCTTGTGTGTGTCTCTATATATATATATATATATATATATATATATATGTATGTATGTATGTATATGTATGTATGTATGTATGTATGAAGGGGCATGGAGGAGGTCATGAATACTTGAGGTAAATATGCTATCCATAAAACACGTTTGTGTTAGCCTTACTTAGGAGGGACTGCCTTTTTGCCTCCAAGCACTATGGAACTACTTCATAAATTTTCACCTTGTGAAATTTTGTGGGATTACTATCAACTGTTCTAAAAACTTAAGCTGTTAGATGAATGTATGATTTATTATTTAAATATTATAACACTCTCCTCATGGTTAATCCGGTCCTTTTTTTTTTTTTTTTTTGTTCTAGTATTAAGCCTTGAAATTTAATTAAGGAGGCAAATGGGATCTAGAAAGATTCGAACTTAGAACCTCCTGCTCTAATACCATATGAGATTTGGTAAGACCGTGACAAACTGTTTTAAAAACTCAAGCTATTAGATGAAGACGTAATTTATTATTTAAATATTCTAACAGACCTTTTAGAGAAGTTTTCTAATTTACAGGATCAACAAAGTGGCTAGTAGAGAGCATACTCACAGCCAAATCATCATATCAAGGTAACAAAACATTCTTAAGAAACTTAGGGATGGAGGAAGTTCATCGAAATCAATCATCTAAAAGAGGCAACGAGAGAGATTTAGTTACCAAACATTTGACTCCACTTGTAAATGTGAGGCTCCACCATGGGCAAAATATCATGAGAAACATCCACCGTGTGCTTGTTCATCTTCCTGGCCACTTCCTCTCTCAACTTGAATATTTCTCTGGTAGAGCCATGGGCGAATCCGTAGGGAGGGCCTCTCACTCCTTGTGAAGCCATTGCACGTTGTATCCGAATCGGGTTCCACCAGAATTTCTGCAGGACCTTTTCGAGAGCTGAAAACACAATGATGCTCAACAAGAAAACCCCACCATTTACCAAAAGATTCATGGCCTAGATCCTCAAAATACAACGGAATAGAAAGGAAATGAAAACGACTTCTTCTCTTTTTGAGTGGGTATGAAAATGAGATCGAGTTAAACGTGGAGTTCAATTTATAGGCACTTCATGGTAGAATATGCTGGAATCTTTCGAAAGCAAACGGGAAAAAAAAAAAAAAAAAACCCTAATTGCCTTATTTAACTGCAGGCAACCTTGTCATTTCTTTACTTGATTGCCCACCGGATACAACTAATGTACCCAATATTTTCTTGGAGATGGAGACAGAGACAGAGACAAAGCAGAGAGAAGAAAGGTATTTATGAAAGAAAGAAACTGATTGGCAAAATAATTTTTGAAACATTAGAAACGTTGGTCCTGCTAACATGTGTCGATCAATGGCTAGTAATTTGCCGACTGGATACAACTAATGTACCCAATATTTTCTTATAGGAGTACAAGTTTGACTTTTGCCTTTTGAATTTGATGATTTTGAGTGTTGTTTTGAACGCTAAAAGTGGGATTTTTTTTTCCTTTTGCACTTTAAGCCCAAAAAGGTCCAATTTATTGCAAAATTTAGCTAGCCATGACCAAAATGTTGAACAATTTACTAGAAGAAATTATTCAATTAGATTCATAATGTGATGCCCCAAGCATGCCACCTTAGTTAATGCCATCTTAATAGCCGTTAATTTTTCCTGAGCGCAGAAGCATGTATAAGGTGAATTATGCAGACAGGTACCCTCAGGGGCATAACAGGTCGAAGTTAGTTTCCATTCATTGGATTAATTATTTAGTTACATGGGCGGCACACAAATAAAACAACCTCTAACCTTAAACTTGGCGTAACAAAAAAGATATCTCCACTCCACCCACATGAACCACATTATTCATCGCCCACCATCCAACTAAAACTCAAAAAGTGGCTGCTGTGAAAATCGTTGCCTTGGAAACCAACTCGCCTAACCCAATACTGTCGTGCGTCATTCCCATCCGTCGCTATCCCACTCCTCATTCAGGTCGCTATACTCAGATGGCCCATTGCTGCTACTGTCATCCTCAGAGTTGCTGCTGTCACTGTCACTCCAGAACCAAAGAGGTCCCTTCAATTCGTTGCCCTCCCATACAAACCATGCAATAAAATAGTATGGTATCAATTGACTACGGCCTACATCTACCCAGAAAGTAGACATCTGCAAACATACACATGTTCAGACTACTGAAACGTGGCGTCCTCTGATATACTTTCAAAATAATATGGTTGTCCCTATCGAGTTAAAGGAGGTACATTCATCGTTTTTAATTATTTGAAAAATTGTAAGACAACAGGAGTAAACCAAAACTTAGCAAAAGACGAGACATATTCATAAATCAATCAATCTAATGCACTTTTGACTTCCAAGACGTACCTATAGTGATCCTATAATGTAATTAGCAAATAATCAATACTTGTAATGCACTCACAAGTACGTGTAGCTCACGAAATGCAATAGCACTAAGCACATGTTTCACTGCATGCATAACTCACCATTTGGTCCACCCCAACTCACAATTTCAATCGGTGGCAAGTTGGCATCGTGTGGGTCACTTCCAATATACCACGCACACAGCCAGACTTCTGGGGAACCCTATTACCCCCTAGGGTTCCCACTACTGGGCATCTAGAGAATACGCAATATCCTAGGAAACCCTCCTGACATCCATTCTAGGCCATCATCAGGGAACTACTGGGAAACCTTGTTATCCCCCAGACATTTAAGTACTAGGGAACCCTATTAACCCTCAAGTAACCCAATCATAATGCCATGGTTTGCCATCCGTAGCCTCATACTCATCCATCATCACACACGGCATACATATGATGTGGCATTGCATTCCATCAATTTCATGCATAGGCTATAACATGCAACTATTGCAACACTTAATACCTTATGCTCACTCAATAGCCAGAATTTACAGATTCTATCACTACACTTAATAAATTGAAAACATCATCACATGGGATCATATATCACAGTGAATCATGGCTTGTTGGAAAGCTCAAGTGTGCTAGTTGACTCTATAGAAGGCATCATTTCAAGATTCCCTCATTTTCCTCTCATAAAAGCCTCACTTTGAAAATCGGTCAAAAAGGGCGGTTTTGTCCGATTGTGGAAATCACTTTGATTTAAAATAGTAAATGACCTTCAACAATTCTAATTTTTGGATATGTTACACAAAGACCTTGACAAAGATTTCTCATGAAGATCAATAGGTCAAAATCGACACGCAACTATGCCTTTCGTTTGCTAGGACTTGGAGCAAAATAGAGCCTCAAAATAGAATAGTTAAACCTTCGGAAATTGGTTTCAGAGAAACCACCTTAAAAATTTATCAAATTTGGATATGTTGTACAAAAAACAATTTCAAACAACTTTTGTGAGAAAGCTCATCAAGATTCTAACTAGAGAAATCCATAGAAAATCAAGAATCGGTGAGGGTCACCATCTCGACGGTACTAGACAATAGGAATTTGAAAAGAAATATGACCATTTGACCCTCCAGATTAACTCCGAAAAATCTAAAATTTAACTATTTTAAACTTTAGGATATTTGAAACAATTTTGAAAAGGAAATTTCTTGAGATATAGTCTAAAAAAGTTGCAGCAAAATTAGCAAAACAGAAGGGTACAATATGCACACTATTTTTTGGGCTTGAACCAAGTACATGAATTCCATCCTTTTGTCGCCTCATCGACATCCACTCACCCAAACGTCACACAACAAGCTAAAACAGCCATGCAAGACTTCATCTCAGCTTCATCTCACAATCACAAACCATGGAAATCACATGCAAGGCATAAACTTAGCATAAGACTTACCGTCTAGACCATCTAAGGAAAGATCATAAACATACAAGCTCAAAATCCACTACTAATCAACATGCATCTCATAAAAATGACTAAAGCCTCTCTTATTGTAAAAAGACAGAGTGTCGAGAGAAGATTAAGAGAATTCTGGAGAAATTGTATTTTCATTGTATATTCTCAATGTACAAGGTATTGTAAATATAATACAAGGTTGATGTAACAAAGGCAAGAAAAGGTTTGTATAAATGATTGACATCAATTCTTAACTAATTTATGCACAATTATAATCGAGTATGATTCCTTCCAAGTATATTTTCGGAATCCATCCGATGCATATCTTCCAACACTCCCCCTCAAGCTGGTGGCTGGTAGATGTCCAAGACGCCAAGCTTGCTTAACAGATATGCATGTTGTCTCTGACATAGAGGTTTGGTAAAAATGTCGGCAGGTTGTTCTACCGTTCCAATCCCTCTTGTTTCGATTATCCCTTGCTGAATTTTTTCACGAGTGAAGTGACAATCCACTTCTATATGCTTTGTCCTCTCATGAACTATGGGATTTGCTGCAAGTTTGAGTGCCGCATCATTGTCGCAAAAGAATTTTGTCGGACCCTTCAATTTAACTCCTAGATCCTGAAGTAATCCTCGTATCCATACGATCTCATTAGTAGTTTTTGCCATAGCTCGATATTCTGCTTCAGCTGAAGATAAGGATACGGTCACCTGCTTCTTGATCTTCCAAGAAAGAAGTGATTCTCCAAGCTTAATGCAAAAGCCTGTGATAGATCTTCGGCTCATAGGACAAGTCGCATAGTCTGCATCGCAATATGCTGACATTTCCATGTTGCATTTTCTGGATAGAAGAATCCCTAGCCCTGGACAGCCTTTTAAGTACTTCACAACGTTCAAGGCAGCATTCATATGGGACAATTTTGGACCGTGCATAAATTGACTGAGGGTTTGTACTGCATATGAGATATCCGGTCTAGTCATTGTTAGGTATATGAGTTTCCCAACAAGCCTCTGATAACTTGAAGGATCTTTGAGAATAGGGTCATGATTCTCTGATATTCTTGCATCATAGTCTTTGGTGGTCAATTTTGTGTTTTGCTCAATTGGAATAACTGAAGGTTTGCATCCGAATAAACCTGCTTCAGAAATGATTTCCAACACAAATTTCCGTTGACTAATAGAAATCCCCTAATTAGATCGAGCAATCTCAATTCCAAGGAAATATTTCGGTGCTCCCAAATCCTTGATATGAAAAGTGGAATGCAGGTACTTCTTGAATCTTTCTATCGCACTTTTATCATTGCCCATGATAAGGATATCACCCACATAAATCATCAAGTAGATCGATGACGTACCTTGGTTCCATGTGAATAAGGCATAATCATGCCTAGATTGTTTGAATCCTGCAGATGTAAAAGCATCAGCAAATTTTGCATACCAAGTCCTGGAAGCCTATTTGAGACCATAAAGGGATTTGCGAAGACGACACACTCTATTCTCCCCCTGTCTCCATAAACCCTGAGGAATGTCCATGTATATCTCCTCATCTAAGTCTCCATGGAGAAAAGCATTATGCACGTCCATTTGATGTAAAGGCCAACCATGGATAGCAGCAACAGATAGAAATGATCTTACAGTTACATCTTTGGCTACTGGAGAGAAGGTCTCGTGGTAATCAAAACCTTCCTGTTGAGTAAATCCCTTAGCCACCAACTGAGCTTTGTAGCGCTCTATGGAACCATCAGCTCAGTATTTGATTTTGTAGACCCATTTGCATCTAATCAACTTTCTATTTGGAGGCAATTCGACGAAATCCCAGGTCTGATTTGCAATCAATGCCTTCAATTCTGCTTCCATAGCTTCTTGCCATTTGAGGTCAGCAGTTGCTTCTTCATAACTGGATGGTTCTTTGTCCTCCGATATTCGACTAACACAACATTGATGTTCCGGCGAAAGTCTATGAAACAAAACATAAGATGATAGTGGGTAATGAATACCTGGTGAGTTGAGGGCGGCACAGACATAATCCTTTGTCCAGGCTGGTGGACGTACAGAACGTCCAGATCGTCGAGGATGATCCACTTGTATTGAGACAGGAGATGAAGATTCTTGAGGATCCACTTGTGTTGGCACAGGATATGGAGATGATCTTTTTTCAATCTCAACTTCTTCTTTAGTTGGTGAATGATTCTTTTGTACTGGATCTACAGCAACTTCTGGTGTGAAGCTCTCACATGATTTTTGGATCATGACTGGAGGTCTTGTCAGAAGAAATCCATCAGTTGAATCTTTTATGGGTACGGAATGATCTGGATGTCGTAAGATCTCCGATGTTTCCTTCAAAGAATCCTGTTCATGAAATGGAAATACATCCTCATGAAAAATGACATCTCTGCTAATGAAGAATTCCCCAGTCGTCTGATCCAGGACACGATATCCTTTCTACAAATTTGGGTACCCCATGAAGATGCAGCGCCTGGCCCGGGGCCCCATTTTATCGTGGGGCGATAATACTGTTGCACAACACAGACACCCGAAAATCCTCAGGTGTTGTAGTTCTGGCTCTCTTTTGAAAAGCAGCTCAAATGGAGTTTTTCCATTGAGTACTCGAGTGGGCATACGATTGATGAGATATGCCGTAGTGATGATACATTCACCCCAATAATTTTCTGGAATGGATGCTTGAAACTTCAATGCTCTTGTAACTTCTAAGAGGTGGCGATGTTTGCACTCCACTACCCCATTCTGTTGTGGGGTATATGCACATGAACTTTCATGGAGAATTCCATTGGACGAAAGGAGGGAATTGCAATCATTGCTGAAGAATTCTTTCCCATTGTCTGTCCTCATGCGCTGAATAGATTTTCCAAATTGATTCTTGGACAAGGCAATAAAATTTTTCAAATTGGAGAAAACCTGTCCCTTTGACTGCATCAAGAACACCCATGTGGCACGGGAATAGTCGTCCACAATTGTTAAGAAATATCGTGACCCATCATGATTTAGTGTATGGTAGGGACCCCAGATATCGACATGGATCAACGAAAAAATATCGAGTGCACGGTTTTGACTGGAAGGAAAATGAATACGAGACTGCTTTGCAAGAGGGCATATTTGACATTTAGAGTAGGGAAATGAAGCACTATGACCCAACCTTGAATGCATAAGAAATTCTTTATCATTGGTAGTTGTGTTGCACAATGACATTTTATTTAAAAAAATGGACGACAAATCAAGATTACTTGGAAAATTTGTCCAAAGGAACAGTCTTTCAGAGAGATTACCAATGCCCATCACTTTGCCAGTCGAAAGGGCCTGAAAGAAGCAAGTGTCAGAATCAAATAGTATACGACAGGAATATTCTTTATAGGCTTTGGAGACAGAGACAAGATTGAATCGAAATTCTGGGACATAAAGAACATTTTGGAGAGTGATTTGGGGACTGAGTTGGACTTTCCCTGTAATTGCAACATAAGTGATATTCCTATTGGGTAATTGCACAGAAATGGGAAAATCCAATTTCGCATTTATTTCAGAAAAAAATGTCTTCTCACAAACTATGTGATCACTTGCCCCAGAGTCAATTATCCAACTTTTTCTTGAGATATTATTGACTAGACAGTGAGAGATACCTGAAAAATTGCTTCCTTTGTTGGAGATGTCCAATTTGTGCAAAGCCTGCATCAGTTGTTGATATTGCTCATATGTTATAGATTTATCAACATTGGACCCGCTAACTTGATTAGCTGCAGAAAATTCCTTTCTTCTCCCTTTTTCTCTAGGTTTGCCGTGTAATTTCTAACAATTCTCTATCGTATGGTGTGGGCGACGACAAAATTCACAATATAATTTACCTTTTCCTTTAGAAAAATTTTTTGCGTATGCCGAAAAAACCCCACCATCGGATCCTTTCCCACTCGCCTCATCTCCACCGTCCAATCCAACGAGGCGGATTGATCCCTTCTAGCCGTCAGATCATCGCAGATGAGCTGGACCGCCCATCCCTTCAATTTTAAGGGCGCGTCCTTCGTTGATCTGGAACCCTAGCACCTCTTGCATCCCCCCCTTTTTCATGCGCTAGGGTTTTGGCCCCTGGATCCCGTGGCGGATCTCGCCTTTCTCCTCGGCTCGCGAGAGCGAAACTCTCTCCTCTCTTCGTCAGCTCCGAGGATGCGAGTCTCTGACTCTCTTCCTGGACGGCGAGTTGAAAAATTCGCCCGAGTGGTGGCGCAAGCTCCATGGCTAAGATCTGTGAGCGAAAACTCAGGTACGAATCATTCAGTATTAAGAGAAATTGGGTTGCATTTTCCCTTTCTTTTATGGAACGGTATTGCGCGAGTGTCTCCTCTGGACCCTCGAGCTTTTCTTTCGCGGCTTCGAGGTCATTCCATAAGGACGACAATTTGTTGTAATAGGCCGTGACAGTCATGTTCCCCTGTTTTAATTCGCTGAGTTCCTGCAAAAGGGAAAAAATTCGTGCCCGATCTAATTTGCCGTACATCTGTTTGATGTTATCCCACATGGTTTTCGAGTCTTCTGTTGGTGGAAGGCCAGCCGCGACCTCTGGAGAAATGCAATTGCCGATCCACATCCTTACAAGCTGGTTGCATTTCCTCCAGAATCGGGTCAGTCGTTCATCGGCAGGAATTGGAACTGCCCCGTCAAGGAATCCGTCTTTGTCCTTCGTCACAAGGGCACGCCAGAAGTCTCGGGCCCACTTGGTTTAATTCTCCGATCCGGTTAACTGTAAGTTGATCAATTTCAGTTCAGGGCCGTCGGCCGTTGAGACATGCAGGGGCTCACCAGGCTCTCGTCGCTCGGTGACTGTAGCGACGGGGAACGACATGAATCCGGGTGCAAGATTAGGGAAGGGATTTGTCCCTTGACCCGATTCGCTCGATCCGAATTGGTAACTCGCATTTGAAAATCCTGGGTAGGGATTCGTTCCCATACCCGGTTCTCCGGACCCCTTTACCTGCTCCATTCCGGGGGTCAAGCTTGCCCCATTCACGGTTGGTGGGCTCCCCTCGAATTGGACGTGGGCTCCCTAGTGGCCCACTTAAACAGGCGGTGATGTATTTGGGCTTGGCCCGAGATACCATGGGTAAGGTACCCACTGGAAAGGTTGGCCCGCAATGGGTTGCCCCAGACCAAACTAAGCTTGTGTGGGTCTCCATTGAACGGGCTGAGCTTGGAGTACTTGCTGTTGTGTCACTACAGGGGAACCTTGGATCTACGACGGTGGTGAAGTTTCTGCGGTAGACTGGTCGTCAGCCATGGAAGGTAAGAAAAAAACCAGAAGCTCTTATCTTCTTCCTCAAGAATAATTCCTATACCAGATCGCAGATCTGTTATGCTACTCAGATCTCCTTTGGCAGGCAATCAGGAGCGGAAGCGAGGAAAGGTCAGAAGCCGAAGTTCTGATACCATGTAAAAAGACAAAGTGTTGAGAGAAGATTAAGAGAATTCTAGAGAAATTGTATTTTCATTGTATATTCTCAATGTACGAGGTGCTGTAAATATAATACACGGTTGATGTAATAAAGGCAAGAAAAGGTTTGTATAAACGATTGACATCAATTCTTAACTAATTTATGCACAATTATAATCGAGTATGATTCCTTCCAAGTATATTTTCGGAATCCATCCGATGCATATCTTCCAACACTTATACGTCTCAACCAAAGTCGTTCATTGGAAGATCACTAGCTTGGTTACTCTATCTCAAAGAAGACAACAAAATCGAACAAACGACATATCAAACACCATAACAACCCCCCATTACCTAAGCAAGCAAAACCAAGAGAAAGAGAGATCAAGAGGCTTAGGAGTTAGTCCCATTTGCTTGCCTTGAGATTAAACTTCGCTTGTGGTGAGAATTCGAGCAAGAATTGGCAAGAAAGGAGAAGGAAATGGAGAAGAGAGGGTTTTTGGTGATGGAGCAGCCGAGGGAGAAGAAGGGAAATGAAAAGAACTTCTTGGGCCAAAATGAAGAAAATGAGGGGGAGGGAGGGAGAGAGAGAGAGAGAGAGAGAGAGAATGGCGCCGGTCAAGGGGTTTTAAGAGGGAAAGGGTGTTCACTTGGCTTGTTAAAGACATTTCGTGCATGTAAATCCATTGGTTTGGGTACTATTCACCCATGATTACGTGCGTTAAATCATCCAAGGGCAAAAATGAAATTTTAGGGCTAAGGTAAGGTAATAGATGGCCGGCCATAGGGTGATTAGGCTTAGTATCCACTTATCTTATCCTAATTTTATAATCCATTCTATAATATAAAGCATACTTTAGAGTATAATGGCCACATTAATGAAATTGACCAACAAATTTTCCTATATTGTTGGACTCAAATAGATTGAATAAATCTTTCAAAGGCATCTCGAGATATTGATATTTCCACCTTGATTATCGCTAACCTTAATCCTTCCTTGAATTCTCACTAAATAAGCGAACGAAAATTCAGGATGTCACACATAAACTTATTGTATAAATGTCAATTTAGCCATAAATTTTTCAATTTTGTCAATTCGATCCTAAACATTTATGTGTAATTCTTATATGGTCATTCCATCCAATTTTGGCTAGAAATCGCTAACGTGATGGTATGCTATGTAGGACGGCCAGCAATAACTATACTGCCATATTAGCAATTTTCGAATACATAGGCTAGAAGGACTACGTTGGAACTTTGAGTAAACATTTACGACTAAATTAGCAAACTTGAAAAATTTAAGATCGAATTGGCATCGACGCAATATGTTTAGATTTAATTGAGTAATTTTTTTACAATTTAACCGTAAGCACGTGGAATAAAAGGATGCTGAAACGGCAAATGATATAACATATACAGCAACTTTTATATAAGAAGTGCATTTAGGGTAGCATTAGCTTTAGTTTTTCACTTTAATTGAAACTTTTTAACTTTTGGACTATGAGTTTTTATTTCCAAGTTTATTGTACTCATTATAGATAGTCTTATATCGAAGTAGGGAGGGTTGGGGTGGAGATGATTTAGTTTCAAGTGTGGGTTTTGACTCCCACGCCCTACAAAGAAGCAAGGCAAAAGTCTGAGAGTGAGAATTAGAGTAGGAGTAGAGTAAGACTGACAAAAAAAAAACAAGTATGTATTATCATTCAATTCTTAAGAATTAATTTTTTTGTCGAAAAAAATTGTATTCATGGCTCAAAAGGATACGTGAGAAGTATATAGACTATCATGGTAAAGCAAATTGAAGTAGAGCAAAGGCCAAAACACTACAAAACAAATCCAAATTCAAAAAACAATGAGGATCAACAAAGTATCGGCGGGGTTTAGTATCCACTTGTTTCAAAAGAATGAATTTGTCAAGCAAAATCATTAGTGGCCAATTACCAAATCTCGTATCATTGTCGATGATGAGTATTTGCCAAAAATTCTTTCTTAAATAACTACAGCGTTGTTAGTTGACGGTATGAACCTAGGTTCAGTTTCCTCTATACTATCACCATGTGGAGATAACCAAAATAGGTTGAATAAACACAGATCTAATCTTTGGAAATGCAAATTTTCATAGTTTAGGGAAACGTTAGACTTCTTGCGATCATCATTAAAACTAGAGGCGGAAGACCTATACACAGACAAAACACGAGGGTATCATATCCCCGACAATATTACTAAACTCCCAAATTTAAATCGGGAGAGAAGAACTCTTAGGTCTAGAACTAGATTTGTGGAATTCAAATTCTCAAATTTAGAACTAGATTGGAAAAGTACAACTCGCAAAATTTAGATTGGGAGGGTAAAAAAAAAATTCAAAAAAAAGAAGGAGAAGAAGATGGAGGGGTGGGTTTGAGATAGTCTCACCCTCCCCTCCATGGTTGAAAATCGAAGAAGACAATAAAAAGAGAAGAGGGAGGAAAAGACTTTTTGGCTTTGTGAGGAGGAGAAGAAGTATTCTTAAGAATTAATTAAAAGAAGCAAAAATCTAGGTAATTTGATGTTTGGCTTCTGGCTTCTGCTAACTCTAACTGGTATACTAAAACCTTATTTAACTTAAATGGCGAATGTAGCTTAAGTCTCATTAATACCTCAAAGAGGGATCAAACGATGAATTAACTACGTTGCTAGTAAACTAGGCTTAATGGAGATCGTATTGATATTCTCTTTTCAATAACTCAAGAGTACGATTATAGAGGCCTAATTATTTGGAAAATGCAGGAAGTGCCCTGCGAGTTTTTATGAACCGGGATTCACGCCTTGGGTCTGCACAAGTAGTTCTGGCCCACTGCAGTTAATAAGCAGTTTAGTGGATCTTATATCAACTCCGTTTTTGCATGCATGATATGTTTTTAACTTTCTTATTAAGGGACACTCTTGAAGTTAGGTTACTTTTTTTTTTTTTCTGAACTAATATAGAAACTAGGGGTGTCAACCGTTTGATTCGATTTGGGTTTCCACAATACTAATAAAATTCATGAATACTTGAGGTTAATATGCTATCCTATAAAATACGGCTACGTTAGCCTTACAGTGGACGGAGTGCCTTTTAGCCTCCAAGTATTATCTGTCGCGACCATCCCAAAGCAGGTGGAATCACCTATAGATTCGGCTAATGAATTGTTAAATTTAAACTTAACTTGGGATCTCCGAGGCTTAGACTTAACTTGGGTTCTCCAAAGCAATACCATTTGGCAATTTAGGATTTAAGACATTAACATGCAAATCATTTTCAATTAGGAGTCTCTATTAATTTATTTTTTAGTGGGTCGATTGGAAACCCAAACAAAATAACGAAAAACTTAATTTACTCCTACCAATAAGAGATTATGGTTACGGGAAGTTGATTACGCTATATTTTTCTAACACATTTTTGGTACATTTTCTCTTTTATTTTAAAAAAAATGTTTTATAGGCAATTTGCATTGATTTTAATTTACTCCTAACATATGCGGTGATCATGCAAGTGCGCAACCATTGTTTAACACTTGAAAAAGCAAAGTAGCTAATAAATTGCAAGCACATGAAGGAAATGCTTACCTCAAAACAACGAAAGCATCCGGAATATTAGTTAGATATTCACATCAACAACGATTTCTAATTAACAAGCAATTCGATCAATATTTTTAAGGTTTTCACTTATTTAATAAAAATCATGCTTTATGAAATACACACTACTAATCTAACATGATGTTAGACATAATTTATTTAAATGTCCTAATCCTAACAACAATTAAACATAGTATTCTAGTAGGACGGGCAAATTTTTAACTAAATGATATGATTCTAATGACAGACAAAAATCATTATGGAACTATTCTAATATGATGACATACAAAACATGCCTACTCTAAAGTGACACTCAATTTTTAATTAAATGACATAACATGTAATTTCTAATGACGAGCAAAATTAATATACAACTATTCGAGCAGGGCACACAATTTCATGAACCCAAAATATAATTAATAGATTACACGTAAGCGATGACATGGTAGTGATTATGACATGGCACGTTAGGAATGACAAGCATATAGTAATGACATGGCAGTGATGATGCAAGCGTGACGTGCACATGATTTATTTTGTATTTTTCTTTATTCAATTATAAATTAATTAAATCCCCTAATTTAAACGTGCAATCTATCCCAAAAATAGTGTACATCAATTGTATTTGATCCTTTTTCTTTTGGATTTTTTTTTAAGAAACAAAAACAATTCAAATCAAACAAAGATAGAAAGAAATCAAATCCACACGGCATCAAATCACACGAGATATTATTGATATTCATCTAAGTTCAGAAATTAATTAACGAATCGTATCTTGAGTATGAGATTGAATTGACCAATTTTTTGTGCAATCATAAATCGTATATCGGGCATGAGATTGGATTGGCGATTTTCTATGCAATTACAAATCGTACCTCGGGCATTACATCAAATTGACAATTTTAGCAAGTTAAAAAATTAGGGAATAATTCCTAATTTTAAAATCTACTCAGGATTTTATGGATATCAATAATATGTTCAGAAATTCGACCAATATTAGAATATTTCAAAGAAGGCAACAAAACATATGAAAATTGAATTAACCAAAATTCTTACCTTGCCCATGATGCCGCTCGAATGTGTTTCCAAATTTTGACTGACGACGAATCGCAGGAATCACGAACCCACAACCGGAGGAGGCTCATGGCAGTGCCCGTCGGTGATCAGCAACGTGTTTGGGGCAAAGGATGGCTTAAACGTCAGGACTGGACTTCTCCATTAAAGCAATGATAATCCTCGACCTCCTTATTTGGACAAAACAAAAGCACCGGAATTGCTTCCTTTGTCCTCCACCGATTCTTTCTATTTGGTCTCCGCTAGCTCTTTTATTTGACTTTTTCAATCTTCCCTTCAACGGAATTACACCGAGAATCTCCAGTTCACCGGTGGAATGGGCCTCCGAGGAACAAGAGGTTGACCACGGTTGGAGACGTCCGTGGATTGGTGGCAACAACTCGTCGAGGACCTACAAGAATTCGTCGAGTCACGGTGGTCTGTGGCTGACGGGCGTGGCGGCTGACAGTGCTCAGCTGGGTGGTCCACGGACTTGCCTAGAAAAAAAATGCAAAAATAGAGAGTAGCGATCGTCGAGGCTCGGCTCAGCGATTCATGGTGCTACTCAGTCGATGAGGAAGCAATAACGCCGAGGACCACCAAATATCCTCCAAGATACAATAAAGTTATAATTGAAAATGCTAGATACAAAGTTTTAATTGAAAATACTATATAATAATTTTACTATTTCTCAATAGTCTCTTAAGGGAAACAACCGAAATGATTGTTGCATTTTTTAAAAGAAGACTCAAAATGAAAAGCTGATATATGTATCTCGATTTTAATGAACATAAGCAATCCTTTGGGGAAAGATTGCAAAGTGAACAAAGTTATCCTTCTAGGAAAAGTTGCAAGCTGAACAAATATATTTTCAAATGTTATCTCGAAAAGACCAATAAAATTCCAAATAAAAAAATGATAATAATTTTTTAATAAAATTCCAAATTTCATAATTTCCAAAAATACTGAATAAACAAATATAACCTTTCGACTAATAAAGATTAACAAGATAACTATACGTGTGTGTGTGTGTGTGTATATATATATATAGGAGTTAATGCTAAGTGTGCCTAATAATCAAGATGCGTCTAATGATCGCACAATTATTCATGCACCTGCATGGAGTACTGTAGGTCTAGCTCACAATCCTTTTTACAAACTAGAAGAAGCTCACACTAATAAAATGGTCAATTTCCTCCCAAATTTTCTACGTGTGATGAGGAAAAATGACCTTTTGTTCCTTTTACAAAAGAACAACCGGCAACACCAACACCAACATCAGCTCAGCAGAGGCACAGCCAGGGGAAGTGGTTCCCGTCCAAGCTATCTTCCCCCGTTTCGCCGCGGACCAAGAGGCACAGCCAGGGGAAGTGGTTCCCGTCCAAGCTATCTCCCCCCCGTTTCAATTCTCAAGTGTTTTCCCTCGTCTTTTTCGTGCTTATTCTCTCTCTCCCTTTTCCTTTTTGGCCGTCAATTTCCCTTGTATATTTTCCTAAAATATTTCCAAATTCAACCAAGTAATGCAATCTTTACAAGTGACTCACCAACGTGCAACAATTTCAGCCCCAATAGCAAACGGGCTTGGTTGAAATCTTTTAGTTCACAGGCTCAGTCCACAACTAAGCTCAGAACCTTTCAATTGAGTCCACCCACTCTTGGTAAAATGCAAGGTTAACTATTAAAGAAAATACTTCTAATATCTATATGCAATTTTAACTTCATATTTTTACTAGAGACTAGAGTTGATTCCTAATTTTCTATTCAATGAATTACTAAATAGGATGCCGAAATTTAGGTGTCAATATCATGGAATTACTCCATAAACTTTTAAGTTTCAGATAAGTTTTCTAATCCAGGATCCAGAGGGTGGTAAGAGGGTGGCAAGTGGAGCATATTCACAACCAAATCACCATATCAAGCTGCTTACGAAACTTAGGGATGTAGGCATTCCATTGAAATCAATCATCTAAAAGAGGTAACGAG
The DNA here is from genome assembly GCA_014182365.1 of Eucalyptus tenuipes. Classification (NCBI taxonomy): domain Eukaryota; kingdom Viridiplantae; phylum Streptophyta; class Magnoliopsida; order Myrtales; family Myrtaceae; genus Eucalyptus; species Eucalyptus tenuipes. The sequence goes on along the minus strand of CM024538.1, from coordinate 18,512,983 downwards.
AGAGATTGGGCTACCAAACATTTGAGTCCGCTTGTGAACGTGAGGCTCCACAATGGGCAAAATATCCTGAGAAACGTCCACCGTGGGCTTGTTCATTTTCCTCGCCTCTTCGTCTCTCGACTTTAACATTTCTCTGGTGCAGCCATGGACGAATCCGTGAGGGAGGGCCTCTCACTCCTTGCGAAGCCATTACACGTCGTACCTGAATCGGGTTCCACCAGAACTTCTGCAGGACCTTCTCGAGAGCTGAAAACAGAATGATGCTCAACAAGAAAACCCCACCATTTACCAAAAGATTCATGGCCTCGATCCTCAAAATACAATGGAATAGAAGGAAATGAAAACGACTTCTTCTTCTTTTCTTTTTGAGGGGGCATGCAAATGAAAATCAAGTTAAACATGGAGTTCAATGTATATGAACTTCATAGTAGAATATGCTGGTGTCTTTTGAGAGCAAAAGGACAAAAAAGAAAAAAAAAACACTAATGCCTTATTTTACTGCAAGTAACCTCGTCATCTCCCTAATTGACAAATACCATCTTTTCTTCCCACTGAAGTGCTTGAGTATTTGCATGGTATTCCCCATTCTCGGCCGATTAGCCATGTCAAAATTTGTGGAACCATTGTTAACTGCTTTAAAAGTTTAAGCTGTTAGATTAAAGCGTATTTTAATATTTAATTATTCCAACACTCCCCTTCACACTTAATTTAGTCTTCTTGCCTAGTACTAAATGTGAACATATTTAATTGGGGAGGCAAACAGAGTTTAAAAAGATTTGAACTCAAAACCTCCAACTCTAATACCATAAAAGATTTTGTGGAATAATTGTCAATTGTTTAAAAAGCTTAAGCTATAAGATGAATGCGTGATTTAATATTTAATTATTTGCAAGCCACGATAAGCACAAAAGCAATTGTGTGGTGTCAAGTTAACTCAAAAGGGCGTGCAAAGTTGATGATTCGAATTCAAGTCTTGAAGCGAGAAGCTCGAACACCCTTCTTCACTTAGCATGGTGCTGTTGCATAAGTAGGTAAAATTTATCAAAAAAGTCCTCAATTTATTGTACTTTTACCAATTCAATCATAAACTTTTTAGTTCAAACAATTTTCTCTTAATCCTTTCGACAATTTGCCAAAATAGTTCATTTAGCCAATTTTGGCCCAAAATCATTGATGTGGACGCATGCCATCCTACATGACAAAGTCGGTGTTAACGTGAACAACTTTTGCAAAATTTGTTTTCCTTTAATTTCCTTTTCTTTTTTCTTTTTTTTTTCCTTTATAACAATTGACAAGGGTTGGGTTTACAAGCCCCCACCAGCTATTGGTGAGGGTCGCCTCGCAACCCTCGCTGACTGTGGGCGAGGCGACCCTCACCCAAATCTAGCTAAGCCGGCCTCACTTGTGGCTCACAAGGGCGGTCCTCGCCTATGGCTGGTCTCAAGTGAAGTGCAAAGAAAAAAAAAAAAAGAAAAAGGAAAAAAATCAAAAAATTTATAAAAATCGTCTAAGTTAGCATCGGTTGTGTCACATAAGACGATCGGGGTGGATTGCCATGTTAGCGTTTTTTGATCAATATTGGTCAGAATGATAATATTAGCAAAATTTTAAAATATTTAAGACTAAATAGACACAATAGCGATAAGATTATGACTTTATTTACAATTTTTCTGAATGAATGGTACAATGTATTTAGAGAACATTAATAAATTCTAAGAGATGAATTTAACTTATCGTTACGTACGTCGCTCAGTGATACAACGTCAAACAAGCCCATCTGATGGAGAGGGAGTTTAGGTAAAGGACGCGTGACAAGCCTTCTTCAATTGGCGTGTATGAGCATATTTTCAATTGGAGTTCAACAAAACACATGACAAATTAACCAAAATATCTAAGGGAAAAACCATTCTTCTGACATGGAAAGTGGAAGATGGGAGATTTGAATCCCCAACCTTCTTAGGGGATTAGCGTGGGGACGATTTAGTTTCAGAAGTAGATTTTGACTCCCACGCCCCGTAAAGAGGTAGGACAAAAATCTGAGTTTGAGAGTTAGAGTAGAAGTAAAGTGGGATCAATAAGAAAAAAATCTAAGGGAAAAAAACAATAACAAGGAAGGAACAAGTCTCACCATTAAGATAATGCAAACAATATATTAAACCACACTATAGTGGATTTTAAGTTAAAAACAAAGTATTGAAATCGGAATTTTTTTGGCCTAGCTAGTCGGATATGTGGCGAGCATCCAAAGTAAGTAGCTGAGGATCGGATTGTGAGCTTAATTCCTTCAAAAAAAAAAAAAAAGGAACTCAACTTTAGATTTAATTCTAATTTTGTCCCGAACTTTTTTAATCTTAAAAAAATCACCAACTTTCATTATAGAATTATAGTAAATTTCACTCCAGTCCAAATCTGCCATTATCAATCATTTGTTCAAGAATCGCCACTGGTTTATTCAATGGCCTTTAAACCAAACTCCAGTCGATTTCAAGTTAAAGAGAAAATTTTGAAATTGGGATTTTTTTTTTTTTTTGCCAAGCTAGTCGGATATGAGACAAGCATCCAAAGTAAGTAGCTATTGATAAGATTGCGGGCCTAATTCCTAAAAAAAAAAAAAAAAAAAATCCAACTTTAGGTTCAATCTTAATTTTGTCTTGGAATTTTTTTTTCTAAAAAAAATCACCAACTTTTAATTCTAGTAACTTTCACTTTAGTCCAAATTTGCGATTGTTAACCATTTGTCAAAAAATTGCCTTTGCTTTCTTCAAAATTATCCACTTTATGAGACTATTGTTGTTTTATACGAAAGTGAAAGCACTGATGAAGATGTGGGTTCTAAAAATTGACTTCTAAGTAGCACAAATGTTGATAATTTTGAAGAAATTAGTGGGCATTTGTTGGACGTATGGACAGCTTTGGGGTTGGAGTGAAAGTTAGTGTTATGTTTTCAGAGGATAGGAAGTTCAAGACATAATTGAGATTAGACCCAAAATTAATGATTTTTAGCAAATTTGGGCTCTAATTTTGCATGAAAGGAGAATAAAAAAAATTAAATTATATAATATAGCCCCAAAAAATTCATTTAATGGCTCATGAGATCCCTACTTTTGAAATATTATGTTAACCTCATCCTCCCCAAAAGGAATTTAGTTAAATTTTCTCTCCGAAAGTTGCTTACGTATTTTTCAAACTTTAAACCATGTAGTATGTGTTGTGAAATATTACTTCTCAGTTAATCTAAACGGTCTGATTCGAACTAAGGCTGTGTTTGGTCGACCGGATAAAAAACAGGATAGGATATGTTTTATCATATCCCGTGTTTGGTAGTTGTCTAGGATAGGATAAGGTCGGATATAAACGGGATATAAACCGGATAAAAAAATCCGAGGGGGAGGAGTGGGATAAGGTCGGATAGGATTTCTTTTATTCGAAACATAAAACCCTACACTTTTTTTCTTTCTCCATCATTCACCCACAGATGACTCTCTGTTTCCAAAGTATCGACGTTGAAGCCTTCTCCTCAATAGCTCTCCAATTCTCATCAAAATTTTACGAAAGCCTTCTTCCTCCGCCAATGTAAGACCCCCCGTCCGCCGGCGATCGCCCGCCGGTTGCCCTCCAGATCGATTCCCCCCCACTGCGATGTTTTCCCCGCTTTGATTGCGCCCCAGCTGCCGAGGCGCAATCGAAGTGGGATGCTCGATTAGTGGGTACATATATACTCGTTCAAAGGAGCACACGGAACAAGGCCAACCAGAGCGAGCCACATTGCGCTTGAAGGAAGCAAGCTCCTCTCTGAGCTACGTTGGAGAATCAGTGCGAGCCTCTGCTTTTCTCTTTGCTTTCGTCTGCTTTTGCAATGGCTCTGGTTGAAGCAACCGCAGCACCCCCGCCACTCAAGCTCTTTGTTCCCTTACTCAGGTACATTTTTTGCCTTCTTTTATCCTTCAAATTTCCTTCCTCTCTCTCTCTCTCTCTCTCTCTCTCTCGGCGAGTTTGTTTTATTCGTCCTGGTCTCTTGTTGCTTTTTGACTTGGAAGGAAAGTTGGTGTACCGTTTGTTGTGACGTCTGGTTAGCTTCTCTATCTCTCGAGGGGTGTCCTGGTTTTCTCTTCCATGTCCTCAGTGTCTGCCATCCTTGCGATCACAGCCTTCTCAGATAAGAGCTTATTTGATTAGTGCCTTTGTTGGGTCTAACTGTTTCTGATCGAGACAAAGAAATATTTGCATTTCTGGGGGTGTTATGTTTAATGGGTCACTTCTTCTTTGTGATTTTTCCAGGCTGTCCTTCTTGGTCTGTCCGGTTCATTGAAGGATAGCAAGGTTTTTTACGAGAAAAAATAATCATGTTTGTGCCTCGTCTCTTTGATCTTTCCTCATGACCATTCAATTTTCCGTTGTCTTTGATCTTTTCTTCTCCGTAGTTCACCAAACAGTAGATTGGATAGGATATGAGGATATCCGACTTTAAATCCGTAGTTCACCAAACAGTTGATGGGATATGAAGAAATCCATGGATTTCTTATCCTATCCTATCCAGTCCCATCCCGTTTAGAAATCCGGACGACCAAACGCAGCCTAAGACTTAAGTTACAGTGACAGTGACTTGAGTAACATTACTGAAAATGTTTAATTTGTTCGAATTAGGTCTAAATTTCTTTAGCCTAAACATTCCTTGAAAAAGAGTAATATAGTATTCTTTTGATACTCATACTTGGTTTCTCATAGACAATAATACAATATACCCACTTCAATTAACTCAAAATGACTAGGCAAATTGAATCTTTTGTGTGGGCTTTTGTGCAAACTGATCGAATGTACTTTTGAGAAAAACAAAAAAGTAATGCCACTATTAAGAGATTCTTTGTTAAATGATGTGGCATGTGCCATGTCATCGACCATATACATTGTTAGCATAAGTTACGTTACTATGTACTAGTCTTGGAAATGATTTTATCTTGTCAACAAATTAGTTCTTTTTAACATAAACAATGTGTACAGATTGCGGCATCATTTATTAAGGATTTCTAAGTAAATTCTAAATGCGTAAATTAGCGATAAAGATACTTGCTCAAAAAAAAAAAATAGCGATAAAGATAACTACCATTTAACGCCCAAGGATATGTAATAACGAGCCCACCGATGAAGGGGTTGGCTACTATCTCGGTCTCTTTATTCAGTCCCGCCCGGTTTTTTCAATTTTATGACTTGTTACCATATTTTTGTACTTAATTACGACGGCACACCATGCCGGGGTACGATTGCCCGATGTACTGCATGTCCTCTTAGGCCTCAATCAATTCTTTTCTCTGTTTCGGCGGACGGCCTCTTTGTGCACTAAAGTCAACAATACAAATTTTCGCTTCAATTTCTGTTTTAGACAACAATCACGTGGTGACTTTTATCTCCTCTGATTATGAGCTTTGGGTGACTTAATTGCTTCTTTTCAATTAATCCATGTGGTAATTTAATCTTCCTAAGAAGTCTTTATAAGTACGTTACCATTCACATATATATAAAAAATAAAGTGATCTCTCTCAAGTGTGATAATATAAATTACTCACGATTTATGTTAAAGATAGATATATCATCATCAATTACAAAATACTCGGACTCATTTTTTTTTAAAAGAATGAAATCTATTGGAGACTTCTCCTTCACAACCTAGTAATCTTAACCTAACATAACATCCGGTTTCCATGGATTGATCGCGTAATGCCAGAGCCAATGAGGGTGCGATGCACCAATATAACCAAGTTAATTTGATAACTATCTGACTCGTCCGTTTTTTAGGGGTGAATAATTAGTGAAATGAGTTTTAGATTTTAACTTGCACTCATAAAAACACAGGTGATTTCTTCCTACAAATGAAAATGTGTTTTTTTTTTTTTTAAACTTTGAAAATGAAAATCATCAATGTCCAATTCAACTACTTTCTTTATGCCTACTCGATTTGACTGGTGCGGTCAACTTGTGAACTTATTGGTCGGTCACTACCTTGGGTATACACTTATTGACTAATCTTCTTTTAAATTAAAACTAATATGATTAGCACTATACATACATGGGAAAGCAATTTTATTTGTCTGGATTTCCTTCCCAACGTGACTTTTTCCTACAACAAAAGTCAACTTATTGGCTATCGTTAAGAAGAGAATCGTCTAGACTATCAATTTCCCTATAATCTATCCGATTTCCACGATTACTCTCTCATATGATTAGTGAAGAAATGAAATTTACATATTTTACGCAATCTAAGAACTCGGGGCATGAGATATTATATACAATTTTAGTAGAATGATCAATCTAATCATCCTTAGTGACTCCATTATAAATTATCGAAACAACACTTTCAATACGGCTGCTAAGATCATATGAAATTGAGCAATCGGGGTGGCTAACCTTATTAGACTCTTCATTTTCTCTAGTTAATTTTGAATCAACGAGCTTGTTGTTCCGTACAAATATATTTGTTCGGAATTAAGGTGGCTAACCTTATTCAACTCTTCATTTCCTCTCGTTAATTTTGAATCAATGGGCTTACTTTTCCATACAAATATGTTATTTGTGAGGCTCCCATTTATGAGATGATCTTATAATATAAGATTCTATAAGTAGCGGCATTGGCCGGCATTTTAGGAAGTCAATAATCACCAATAATCCAAATAATACTTAAACAAAATCTTATCATAAGGCAAGTAGGATCCCTTTTCGCCTTCCTACCATTTTAAAAATGATTTAGATCTGGGCATAAAATCCCTCAAACTATTTTAAGAAAGGTATATAATTCAATGGATTTTGGAGCCACGTTGCTTATTAAAAAGAGATTAAATCCATTAGTATTTTCAAACGCAACATTATCACAAGGTCACCAACTGCACAGCCTCAACGTGCATCCATGCACGAATTCTCTCTCCCTTTTTTTTTTCCTTTTCTCCTATATAAGTTGTCCATTCAAGGAAAAAACCTTCAAATAAGCAGCAAAAGACTCAGAGAACGTGAGGAGCTCAATGCAAATGGCCTACAAGGCTTCAAGATCAAATTCAAAGCATAGGCCTTTGATCCTCTCTCTCTTCATCATCACTTTCGCTCTCCTAATCCTCTCAGGCTCTTTCAAGAACACCAAAGACCACTTCAACACACCGTCGTCTTCTGCTTGGACGAAGCCTCACCTCCACCATGCCCACCTTGTGAGGAAAGAGACCGAGCTCCCCATTTGGTACCGCCTTGTCGAAGAAGAAATGAAGGGCAAGAAAGTCCGCGTCGGGTTCGTGAATATCGACGACATATCTGACCCTGAGTTCGGGATGAAAGGCCTCGCGACGGCCGTCAAAGTGACATTTGACCGCGTGTCCGGAAACCTCACGTGGGAAAACTTCTTTCCCACATGGATCAATGAAGATCCGAAGGGACGTAAGCCTTCATGCCCTGATATACCGATGCCGAAGTTTGAAGATTATCGCGATCTCGACGTGATTGTGGCCAAGGTTCCATGTGAGGATGGCGGAGACAGGAGGAGAGGTTTGAGGGATGTGTTTAGACTGCAAGTTAACTTGGTGGTGGCTAATTTGGCCGTCGTGACCTGGCAGATAAACCTGAACATGAATCGGAAAATCTACGCTGTTTTCCTTGGATCGTGCGGGCCAATGGTTGAAATTTTCCGGTGCGATGATCTGGTGAGGCATGTGGGCAATTACTGGGTGTATAAGCCTGAGCAAGGGAGATTAAAGCAGAAGGTTTTGATGCCTGTTGGATCTTGCCAAATCGCTCCCGCCTATGCAGAGAACGGTGAGTTCTTTAACAAATTTATTTCTTATGCTTCTGAGTTTGCGGATAGATAAATAGACTCGGCATAGTGCACGTAAATAAGCTGACCATATTCAAAATCAACTAATGACCCGCCATATCATTTAGTATACCAACTTTATAAACTAGTCTTAGCATATTATAATTCAAGAATTTTACATTAAAAACTTCTCTTGTTAAGCTGATAAGAGAATCTGATTACAATGCGGCACGCCAGATTTCTTTCATTCCACGCGTCTTCACACTAAATGACTTTCAGAGGAAAACCGATTCTTGAATCTTGATTCTTCCTAGAAGAGATATGTACTAGGAGCATATATGGGAGCATTCAATCATTTGCTAACTTGTCAATCAGCATTGAATGATTCAATCCAGTTCATAATTGGAGGATGTTTACCGTGATATATTAAATTTTCATCCGTATATATTCATTAAAAAATTGGATACTCACTAATCATTTAATGTCAACCTTAATGAAGAAACATATGGTGACTGGTTTCCAGGAAAAGAGAGGTGGAGAGGATACATGTTGCAGTCGTCCCTAAGAAAGGCAAACGGCACGATGTACCGCCCTCGGGAGGCCTATGCGACTGTTCTTCACTCTTCGGAAGCTTATGTCTGCGGTGCAATATCCTTGGCTCACAGCATCAGGAGGACCGGCTCGACTAAAGACCTGGTCCTTCTAGCCGATGACTCGATCACCAACAAGTCCCTAGCGGGCCTACGAGCAGCTGGATGGAAGATTCAGCACATACACCGGATCCGATCTCCAAACGCAAAAAAGGGCGCTTACAACGAGTGGAACTTCAGCAAGTTAAGAGTGTGGCAATTGACGCAATACGACAAGGTAATCTTTATCGACGCAGATCTAATTGTCCTCCAGAACCTCGACGAGTTCTTCGTATATCCACAGTTATCGGCGGCGCCAAACGATGGAGTGCTGTTCAACTCAGGTATCATGGTGATCGAGCCATCAAATTGCGTTTTTGAGGACCTCATGTCGAAATCCTTCAAGTTGGATTCTTACAACGGCGGCGACCAAGGATTCCTGAACGAGTTCTTCACATGGTGGCACCGGTGGCCGAGTAGGCTCAATTACTTGAAGATCTTCGAGAGGCCCAAAGACAAAGAACACGCAGTCCCCGACAACCTTTACACGATGCATTTCTTGGGGCTCAAGCCGTGGATGTGTTACAGGGACTACGATTGCAATTGGGACAAGGAGACTTACCATGCTTTCGCGAGTGACTCCGCGAATAGGTTGTGGTGGGAGGTCTACGATTCGATGCCGAGAGAGTTGCAGTCGTTTTGTGGGTTAACTGAGAAGATGGACTTTAGAATAAGAAAGTGGAGAGGCATAGCTAAGAAGGCCAATTTGGCTAATGGGCACTGGAAGATCAATGTCACAGATAGTAGGCGCCTTACATTTCTTTGAATAAGAAGCACAGCAATGCAAGAAAACTAGGTAGATAGAGTGCCAACACCAGTGGCTATATTTGTATGTAGCTTATAAGGTTTTATAGGTCTTCAAAGGAAAAGCTTTTGACAAAGTTCAATGATGACCGGGAAGAAGTCATCGTATTTAATTTTCTTTTTTTCTTATAAGTTGGAAATTGAAAAAAGTCGGTAAATGAAAGTCACATATGAATTTTTTTTTCCCCTTTTGTGTAACATGAACTAGATAGTGAAGAACCATATTGACAAATTGTCAATAGATTTTAGGGCTAAATTCGCATAAGTGAAAGGTTTAGAACTAAATTGACCTCTGAATAATAAGTTTAGGATTTCTTGAATAATGATCCCCACAAAGTTTACAATTTAAGTACGCTAAGACGAGAATATGTACGACATATTTTATCGATGTCAAAACGATGTGGATTTTCATAGTCCAAACCACAACTCGAATAACAAGCAAATCCAACTAATCTGCATTAATTAATATGAAAAATAAGTCATTCTCTTCTTTGGTACAAGAACTCGATTCAAGGGCCTTGATGCCTCGATTCGTGATAAGTGGATGAGTTTCGAAGTTCACTGAACTTGAATTCAAAACAACTCCACGTCTGTCGTGCTGTTGAAGCTGAAAAATGGTTGGGGTTTCAACTTGAGTTAAAGTTGCTGAAGATCACCGGAGCATTGGAGCTTGAATCTAATAGAACTTTCACATGTTTGATCGTTCCGAGAAATGGAACGACTTCTCCACAAGGACTTGTGAGAGGTGCCAAAGACGACAGTTGTGTATTGAAAGATAAGAAAATCATGCTTCTGATATAAAATATTAGGGAGTGATCTATCATATCCATCTTCCTCTGCTTTTGCCTTCTGCAAACTGTAACGACTGTATCAAGGTATATCTTGGAACCCTAGAAATATGAGTACAAAATCGTCATTTTGCAAGATATCAAGAACTCAAATGGATATTTCTAGACATTTTGTATGCTTCTCTTTGAGTATGGATCATGCCGTGAAGAGCAGTGTGATAAATTATGTAAGGTTTTTCTTCTGGGTTGTAGAATTTTTCATGTTTCTTTTCACGCAACATCCTGTTGCAACCAACAGGAGCTGAAATTAGACATTCAACCAATGGTTTGCTCTTGTTAAAAAGTAGGTAATTTGGTTTGTCATTGCCATCTACACAAACACTGATCATCTTGTAGGGAGAATTCTGAACGGTTGGTGCTGGGTTGGTAGCCCATAATGTTCATTTTCAACTTATCCTTGCACAATGACAATGCCAATCATGGCACAAAAGGAATGTGGGAGTAATGCATGAAGAACGTATGGGAGTAATGACTTCCAAATCATAATGCATGAGTGCGTGATTGCACTTTACGTGAAATAATCTCGATTCGGGGAACTTAAGGTACGGTTCTGTGGAATCCGTCAGTTGAAGTGTGAATATTATTCATGCGTTGATTAACGTCAACGCCAGGACATTGAAACTACAGAAATCAATGCAAAGAGAGGAAATATAACAAACAAGGTCAAGATCAACTTTCCATATTTCTACACCCTCCCCTCTAGATTCAGAAGTCAAAGAAGAGCTCCATACCATTGAGAACTGCAATGCATCACAAAGTTCTATATCATTTACCACTGTAGCATCACACACCAGGAAAACAATGAACAAATGAGTTATTTACGAAAGTACCTCGCAGATGAGATAACAAAGAATGGACTATGAGAACATTTCTCCAACGAAAAAAACCTTTCTTCACATCAACCAGTGCATAAATATAAGCTTTAACCCCTCAGTGGAATTCTATTGTGACTAGCGAATCGGATTGGTGTGGTCAAAAGAGCAGGGCGCTGTTTCAGTCCGCTCATCATCGACCCACTATCGCTTTTTTGCACACATTTCCTGCTTTTCAATGGGGACATCAATCTATTTGCCAATCTTGAAGGCGAGAAAGACCTCCGCAATTTTGCAGCGGTTGATGGCTTAGGCGAATTCTTGCTCAAGCTCAAAGCTCTTGTTGGGGAGATACAAACTTTCGGGGGCTCTTGATCTTGACTTGGAACTTGGAAGATGAGTGTGGTGACTTGATCAAGAACTTGTGTGGAGTTTCGACGTTCTTTCTGGCAATCACCGGAGACCTCGTCTTGCAAAACTTCTGTGTTGCGGCAGGTGTTGCGGGGAGGAACAAAGGGTTGGGGAAAAGGACAGTCTTTTTAGCCCAAGGCCTGTTTCTAGGGGAAACTCTGTTGGCCATGTATCTATTGTTATCTCTCTCGCTCTCTCTTTGCTTCGGAGGAGAGACTTTGAAGTTGATTCGTGACCGTGCTCTCTGGAGAGTCGGCGATTTGGGTTCTGACCTCAACTTGTTCTGCTTCTCCCTCTTTCTTCTAGTCCTTAGCTCGGAGTCTTCGGGGTGGTGCATCGGTCTTTGGTTCTTGGATTGGGTCATCGGAGTTTTTGGGTCATCAACAAGATTGGGTTTAGGAGCAACAGCAGCTAAAATTTCTCTGGCGAATTTGCTAGCTTGGAGAATTTCTCCCACCGTTTCACCCACCAGCATTGCTGGTAGGGACATCCTACGCCATTCTCCTGGACCAAAGGCAATACCTGATTAATCCAAACAGTTGATCAAACCAACCCATAATCAACAGAAACATCATTGATTTCTCATTGTCTGGCACGAAAATGAAGCTTGGTACTGGGCTCATTGTGTTTTGCCAAAAATTCTTTCTTTGTGGGCACTGTACCCAAACTCTAAGATTTGGAAATGCATTATAGACCATCAGTAACAGAGCCACCCTCTAAACCACAAACTTTTAGAAAAGAAGACACCTTTTCCAACAAAACACTCTGACAACTAGGCATTGAAAGATCAATATGGCAATATTTACTGAAAAATGCCAAAATTAATACCCAGAGAGACAGAGAGAGAGAGAGAGAGAGAGAGTACCTGCTGCAGCTGGAGGAAACTTGCCCACTGGAGATTTTTTCAGCGAAGTGTTCTTGATCCTACAAAATCACCACAAGCAAAAAGACAACACCAAATTTAGTATAATCACCACTTCAAGCAGAATATACCCAGGACAGCACTTAAAATTTTAGCTCGAAAACCCACAAGGAAGGAACTGAACCGTCAAAACACACAAAACAAGTCCCAAAGATAAATTTTTTACCTGATCGATTCTTGCTTGCACCTGACGCTCGTCTTGATATAACCTCGAGTGCTACGGGGGCTCAAACTGACACCGGCCACCATTTTCCTCCCGCCGGCCACCGTGTACTGCAGCTCCTCCAATCTCGCCATGCACCGATCCACCTTTTCCACAAACCCACATAAAAAAAAAAGTACAAAAAAATTTGAGATAAAGAAAGATCAGATTTTGAAGGACCTTCTGAACACAGAGAGTGCAAAGGTGACCCTTTTGTTAGCTTGTAGATGGATTTGGCACTCAAAATGAGAGCTATGTTGAAAATGGGCAAAAGCTAAGTGCGCAGACACAGAGAGAGAGAGAGAGAGAGAGAGAGAGAGGGACAGAGATTGGTTTTTGGTACCTTCATGAGAGTTTCTCTCACTAGAACAGGGTTGAGAGGTGCCACCATCTTTCTCAGCTTGGGTGGGGTTCTTGCAACCATCTCTTTTTCCTCTTCTCCTCTCAGTGCAGAGATTTACAAGTAAAACAGAGGACCCAAAGTCTTTCTGATCTCTCTCTCTCTCTCTCCCTCTCTCTCTCCCCCTCACAATCAATCAACACATTATAACCCACCAAAGCATTTGAAATCAAATGGGCCTCTCCCTCTCTCTCTCTCTCTCTAAAAGGTAGAAGTGTTTGCAAGTCCTTTTTGTTGCACTCACGTCTGTCTTTGTCTCTTCGAAGTGGTGGGAGAGAAGAAGGCAAAACGAATGGGGTTGTGGCAACGGATCCTTTTTTCGGTCCCAACGGTCCAATCAGAGAGAGAGATGTCGAAGAGAGAGAAAGAGGGTGGCATACAGAAACGGTTACTTTCTCTCTCCTCTCATATTTTATTGCTCTGCCCGAAAAAGGAAATTTCAATTCCTTGTCCCTGCTCCTTTCTTCTCGTTGACTTTCTGCTTTTTGTAAATTTCTTAGCCCTTTTTGTCTGCCCATTTCTCATTTCTTAAATCCTCATTTATTGATTTTCTTGAAAGCATGTAAATGCCAATGTGGGAAACTGTGGAATTTCAATTTTCCTCGGACGTTTCGCGTACAATATGCTGCGATTTATTGTACTCATCAATATTTCATTTGATTCTGTGGAATTAAATCGATAATTTTTATGGGTAATCTCCTGATTTAGGCAAATCACAAGCAATAACTTGGAATATTCATTATAATAATAACATCAGTTAGAAAAATCTTGAGTTTAAATTTCAAATGTATGATCGAATCACGAGATATTTTTTCGAATTAGTGGTCCAAATATGTAAAAGATAACTTCTAGTTGCTCTTTCCCTCAATCAAGTTGAGTCTTTATGAACTCGAGCAGATGATAAAAACTAAAGATTATACTTGTACACAGAAATTCTTGTTCTCCGACCAATTTTTTTTATTTTTTTTAAACAACCGAAATTGTTAACCAGCTGTAAAAAGCTCAAGCGCTCTTGAGTGCTTTGAAGATACTATCAACTATCTGATGAATCTGCCTCTACTCGATTGCAATTTCCTTGGTATGAGTTATTTCGAAACAAAGCGAGCAATAAGGGAAAAGGCGTAACAGGAAAAGAAAATTGTTTTGCCTATCCATCGTAAAATGAAACCAACAAGCAGCACGGAAGAGCTATATAGTCAACAACAAAAATTCCTGCATTCTAAGCCTATTACCATTCAAATTTCTTCAAACTGTCATTGCCTGTGTACATGCATGATGAATCTCCAGAAATGTCTGTCTTGTCCAAAGAATAATTGACTCGTAAGCAAGACGCATACAATTTTGAGGATGTTAAGAGCAAGGATCCAGGGAAGAGATTGAGCACTGGCGCAAGTTACGTCATTGCATTTCAGATGAAGGACGAGAAGGCAAAAGGGAAGGCCGCTTCTTCATCCCTCTCCACTTGAGCGGACTCCAGACGATCGATTTGCGTTGCAAGGCGACAACAGTAGGATGCTTCGGCTTCCATGAACCCACTTGTTGTGTCGGAGGACTTCCCATGAACTTGCTGCTGGTCTTCATAGCAACCGGTGTCGTTTCCGATGCTCCCTTCAATCCAGGCATTGGGGAGAAAAGTTTGGAGTACCGAGCCTTCCGTGGGTCCTTTACAAATGATTGCCGGCTCACTGAACTAGCATTTGGCAAAAGAGAGTTGGTACGAAGAGGGGTTGACAAATGCACATTAGATTCCGGGCGGAGGGTAGCAATGGAAACCCGCCTCCTGGGCTGGAAAACCTGCCCTGTTGAAGGAGGAGCTCGCCCAGTTGCAATGGAAATTCGTCTTGGTTTCATCAAGCTTCTGCTGTTCGCTGCAGCACCTGGTCTGGCAATGTTTTCTTTGTCTACTGCTAAAATTGGGCCTTTACTGACGGCTCTGTATGAAGGAGATGGGGGTGGAAGGAAATTTGTGATTCTCCGCAGCGGCGGCCTCAGCTTGGAGGGGACTAGTGGTGGCCTTTTCTCTGCTATTGTCTTCAGAGGTGGCTGCCTATAAGATGGCATTGCTTTAGACTGAGTAGAAGCAACTGTTAAGGTTCTAGTTTCCTGTTTGAGTCTAGTTTTCCTTTCTTCTGCTAATTGATGCTCAAGGTCTCGAACCTGCCAGAAACAAATAACTGTCAATTAATTTGAACGTGATAAACTTATATTGATTTGACTAGGGCCAGTGTTGCAAATGCCAATGGAAAATTGTGTTTTCCATACCGTATGTAGTGTCAAATGTAACTCTTGGTTTAACAGTCAACAATATACTCAAATGGACTTGCTTATGAAAGATAAAAAAAACAAAATAATGGAGAAAATCCAAATATATTTCTAACCTTTTCTTGAAGGCTTCTGCAAGTATGCTCTCTAGCAGCAAACCTCAACTGCAATGACTGCAAATTTTCATTCAACTTTTTTGTTTCCTTATCATCATGCTTTAATTTCTCCACCTGTTTAAAAAGCATAGTTCAGAAGCAGCAATATAAGTTGACAGAAGGTGAAACTCCCAGAGGTTCTGAATGCCGTTGCATACCATCTGCTTATACTTGAAAAGTTCCGAAGCATCTGCCTGCTTGCGAGCAGGTCCACTCTCGACCCCCCGGACCCGACTGGCAAAATTAAGAGAACAAAGAGTCTCTCCAAGATCTGCAGAACTTGGACTGATCTGGACAAACATCAGGGTTTTGCAATCTCCACCTGCAAAACATGTTTAACCATGTTATGAAAGAAATCTTGGGAGCTTGGTAGATCAAAACCTGAGTAATACTAGATAAAGGCCCACCTAGGGAACTCTGCAGCATGTGTGTAAGCTTCGAGTTTCTGTTCAAAATTTAAGTAATTAGAATGCAACACCAGTGACAGACAACCATAAAAAAAAGGAAGGAGGGAGAGAGAGAGAGAGAGAGAGAGACAGAACCTATAAGGAATATGAGCTGATTTAGACGCAAGGGCAGATATCACATCTCCCAATGCAGAAAGGGACTTATTTATAAATTGAGATTCCTTCAACCTATCACCTTCAACTTCAATCCTTCCAACACGCTCACTGCCAGCCAAATCAACCATCCAAAGATGACTCTTTGTCTTCTGTCCATTTATCAGGTTCTCACCCTTCACGGTCACTCGCAAAAGGCTGCAAAGGAATATTTGGCAACTGTGGTCAATGACCAATGAACTCAGTGAATGAGCTAGTGCCAGTGTATATTATTATATACGGGATCAGATTCTTCAAAATTGGCTCAAAAAAGCACACATCCAGCAATTGAATTAAGTGAGATAAAATCTAGGATTGGCATAAACTAGAAAGATCACCAGTGAGAGCGGCTACTGAGCTCATTCGCACTTGTGGATCCAACTGATCTAGCTCGAGATCCAGACTTCAGTAGCTCCCACACTTCCTCTGTACGAAAAACACGAGATTCAACCAGCCCTGGAACCTCTTGAGTCCCCTCTGCAGCTTGCTTTATCTCCAACCTTCAATCACAAGCAGACTGTTTTAATGCTCGAAACCAAATATGACTAGTAGATACAAATTATCATGTAAGAAGAACCACAATGAAAATGAAGCACTTGATAAGAAATAAACAACTTGTGCAACAACTTGATATTTGGGAATCGAACAAAAAACTTGAGTATTACCAATGTTGCATATAGTCACAGTTGACGATCCAAACTAGACTTATACATAACAACAAAGCCATTTGAATTAGTTTATGGTTTTCTTAATGCCTGATGCTGCACATGTTGGGTATTATTAGATAAGAGAGTCCGTGTTGACTATAGTCACAGTTGACGATCCAAACTAGACTTATACATAACAACAAAGCCATTTGAATTAGTTTATGGTTTTCTTAATGCCTGATGCTGAACATGTTGGGTATTATTAGATAAGAGAGTCCGTGTTGACTATAGGCTACTTGTCCCATGACAGTCGTCAAAGCGGTTTGACCTAAACTAGAGAAGCTAAGAGTACTTGGTGGCAAATCTAGGTGTATCGGTCTGTTCCATACCTCCATTCTATTCCAAAGAACAGGCAGTTAGCATACTTTGACATGCCATATGCAATAACAATATATTAGCAGTAGTTTTAACAGTACTGTTGAAATGATCGTATAGAACAGGAGAACTGATCCCAGATCTAGAAGAAAAAACAAGACTCACTTCTTAGCTGGTTGTTCTGAGCTTTCTACCAAGAGATCTCTTATCTTCTCATTGTACACTTCCAGCATGCTGACAAACAATTCATATCTCATAATGCCATTCCTTTCTTCAGATATTTGAAACAACTCTTCCAAGGTCCTGTAGTTGACTCCCCGGTTCTCTTGAGTTCCTTCCATTGTAAATGTCTTTCCAGTACCAGTTTGGCCATATGCGAAAATGCATACGTTATATCCATCCATTACTGAAGCAATAATAGGCTTCGTCTGAGCAAAAACAGCCTCTGCATGATGCAGAAGATGAGAGGATGAAGAATAGTTTCCAAAACATGTGAAAATGCAGTTAACGTCTGCAAGAAAGTGAGTAACGTTACCTTGATCATCCTCGGGCTTAAACACATGATCAAATTTAAATGGCTTCTTTGATGAATCAGAGGAAAGGACCTGAAGCTCACTGTCCTGAGAAGGGTCAAATTCCACCACACAAGTAGAGCCACTCGCAACTTCTTCTGAGTTTAATGGTCTACATCTACAGAAGACCCTTATGTTGCCTTTAAGCTCGATCACTTCATTGTACAGTCTCTTTCTTTCAGATGACTCGTCAAGGTACTTCTTCTTTAATCTTTCATTCTCTTTGCCTACCAATCATTTGCAGGAAACCAATGAACACAATGTAAACAGCGTATTAAAAATGTGGACAAGACTTAGAAAGTGGAAAACACTTACCGAGTCGATCGAGCGTATCGATTAGTTCGGGCCCAGCAAAGGCACTTGGAGTTATACCCTTCACTTCATCAGACAGAGCAGTGTGCTCCTTCCTCAAATCCTAAAGCGTTATCAAATTAACAATCGAAAGAACAAGAAAATTCCAAACAGTTTTCTTAAACTAAGCCGGGTTAAATTGAATGGAACCAGGTTTTCAATTCGACACCAAAATCACCGTATGGAATGCTACAATAGGGAGATGCTGTGAAATCTTGCATTTCGTTGGACTTCTTGCCAAGAACTTACTTGTATCTTGGAACTCAAGCTAATGATCTTCTGTAGTATGGGGAGGGTCTGTCCCTCGTCAGGCGAAGATTCCCGATTGCCACTGTACTCAGCGGTATCATCAATCGAATTTTCATTTCCTTCCACTCGTTCCAAACCTGGAGTCAAATTCTTAAATTAGGGTTTCATTCATGTCTAATCGAAACACAAAGAACACAACAAACAGATTGCGAACTCAAAAGAGTCCATCCTTTTCATGCGATAACAGTAAGAGACACATCCGGCCTCGGCTTAAGTTACGCGAGACGGACGCAAGATTCGTGTGGCAAAGCTTAAGAACGCAAGATTCGTATCGACAAGGGGAAACGAAAGAGAGAGATCGAACCGTATCTGCACGCCGCGGCCGGAGGCTTTGCGGCCGAGTTGAGGACGATGCGATCGAACTTTTCGGAGAGCGCGTCCACCGCGTGATCTGCCGCGCGAAGAACTGGGTCAGGAGAAAAGATTTTCGTGTGAAGACGCGGCACGGATCGAACGCATACGGCGTTGATTCGACTACTGAGGTGGCGCGACACGGCACGAGCAAGTGAACCGAATCTGTGCGCAGAGAGAGAGAGAGAGAGAGAGAGAGAGAGAGAGATTACCGTCCATGGCTGAGAATCGGAGAATCGCTGCAGCGAATTGGAGTTGCTGGTGCAGAGAGATCGAGATCGAGAGAGAGAGAGAGAGAGGGAGGGAGAGATGGTGCTTTGGAGCGTTATGAGCGTTGCAGGGTTTTTTGATCGGATTCAATTTTTGAATTTGGAGGATCCCGAGCCGTTGGATCGCGGAGCAGCTCCTAACGGCTCTAAGGTTTGGAAGATGGGCTCGAATGCGGGCCTCATTGACGCGGGCCTTTTTTGTTTATAACTCGGGCCTTTTTTTGTTTACTCGATGGTGTTATGTTGATGATTTGTTCTTCCTAAAGTTTTTAAAAAATATAGAGAAATGTTATTTAAAAATTATGGGAAAATATTGAAATATATATGTGACTCTCTACATGTTATTATATTTAAATTTTCAAAATATTTCGGGCGTTTCATGTCAAATAAGTTGTCGAAATATAAATCCCGTGAAATATAAAAAAAAAAGGGCAAATAGGGCAAAGTTAAAAGGTAGAAGTAATCGTGGAGTTGGAATTTTTCACCGTTCCAATTTATCAATAAAACTTGTGTCAAATTTATTATGGCTATTGTAAATGATAGAGCAGAGAGAAAGCGGGTACATCGCTTGCAAAATGTTACTATTTAATAGTTAAACCTAAGGAGGAAGTGCGTAACTCTTCGAAAAAATTGCTTCAGGTTAGTTTATGTAAAAGAAATGTTCCTATTTTCCAATGCACTGATTATAAAATAACACGAGACATGCTGTGCTTTGAAAATTACAAAGTTTTTCTTAATTAGGTAATTAACAAGTGCCCCATATATGTCTGTTTGCCTTAATATATAGTTTTCTAAACCACCCTTCCATTACATACTTAAATAAAATAATGGATCTCTTATAATCACCTACTTCATAAATAATTTGCTAATTCAAAGAGTTATTAGATACCCTCGGGATACTCTTATACGGTGTGCTTATCGACTAAATAATTGATCATGTATAGTTAATATTATTTAAGATAAGGCTCCATTCGTTTTACGGAAAATATCACGTTTTCGGAAAATATTTTCTAGGAAGTCATTTTCCAAGTAAATGACTATATTTTATGGTGTTCGGCTAAAACCTAAACTTTGAGTGGAAAATATTTTATATCGTTCGATAGCTAATTTAATTGTTTGGGAATAATTATCAAAAAAATTGAATTTTAATATTTTTAATTGACCAAAAAATTAGTTTTATTTTTTATTTTTTAAATGAATTTTTAATTATTCGTATTTTTAAAAAATCGAAATTTTTATTATTTATTTATTCTTTTTCTTTCTTTTTCTTGTCCTTCCTCCTTCCTCCTCCTCCGCCGCCGCGAGCCTGACGATGGCGCCGCCGTTTGCCGTGGCGACCAAGATGCGTTGGTCAGATCCAGTAAGCTCGAGGCTCGGCCGATCTCGCTCAAGCTCGCTAGAGGCTTGCCAGGCTCTGGCGAGCCGCGAGCTTGCCGGATCTAGCGGCCGAGCTCGGGCTCACTTGGATCAAGAGCTCGAGTTTAGCCGCCGATTCGGAGAGCTCACGGCTCGCTTAAGCCCGACAAACCTTTGGCGAGGCCCGAGCTCCGCCCTAGGCCGGCAGGGCTCTGTCTCGTCCGATCTAGCGAGGCCCGAGCTCGCCGGGCTTGGGTGAGCTCAGCTTTGCCAGATCGAGCTAGGCAGAGCCTCGCCGACCTGGGATGAGCCATCGATCGCTAGCATGGCCGACGACCGGCCAAGGTCAAGGAAGAAGATGAAAATGAAAGAAAGAAAAGAAAAAAAGAAAAAAAGAAAAGGAAAAAAAATTAAAAACTTGATTTTTTTTTTTTTAAAGAAAAGAAAGCATGAAAACGAAAGTGTATTGGTGAAAAGAAGTAAGGTGGAAAAAGTTATGGAAAACGTTTTCCACTTTTGAAAAGTGGAAGACATTTTCCTCACCTTTAAATGTTGTTTTTTCCAATAATGGAAAACATTTTCCTTGACTAGTTCATTTTCCGTGAAACGAACGCTGGAAAATCCGGAAAACATTTTTCTGGAAGTCTTTTTCCATGAAACGAACGGGAGGTCCTCATTTTCTAAGGAATAGAAGAACTTTGTAGATTAATGCACTCTAGCAATGGAATCATCTCACATAACATCACAATTTGACCTTATTACATACTAATGGACAAATTACGTAAAATGAGAATATTATTTTAAGCATAATCGAAGTTGTTCTAAATAATAATCAAATCAACGCATTTTTGCACTCAAATCAAGTAGAACAAGTCAAAGTAGAACTTAGGTTGTGCTCTTATCTGAATATTAAATATAAATGCTTAATATCATAAAAAATCTCAAGATCGGTGCATTTGTGATAATTTTATCTCAAACTAATCTTTTAACAACCTAAAATCCAAAACTGGTATATTTATGACAAACTTACCATTCTTTAAATCCTCATTAAATTTTACTGCAACACGTAATAGTTGATGGGTATTAAAGGTGTGTAAAAGAACCGAGAACTATTTGGACCGCTTGAATTGGACCGGAATTGAAAACCGCACCTACCCACCTAGATTGGATCGGTAATATATAAATATATATTTAATTTTTACGAAAAATTTTAGATTATAAAAAAATTTAAGAAAAATGAAAATCTTAAAATCCCTAATTAGTAAGGGCGTCAACGGTTCGATTCGGTTTTTCAAAAAAATCGAACCAAACCGAACCGTTAGGAAAAAATGTGGAACCGAACCAAATGAGACCCAAACCGAACCGAAATTTGGGTTCGGTTCGGTTCGGTTTTTCGATTTTTGGTTTTCAGTTTTCAGTTTTTAGTTTTTGTATTTGTTTTTTTTTTAGTTTTTTTTTCTGTTGTATATATTTTTCATTTCCAAGAAATAAGCTCTTATCGATTTGTTGGTTCGGTTCAGTTCGGTTAACTGATAAAAACCAAACCAATAAAAAAAATCGATTTTTAATGAGAACCAAACCGAACAAAAACCGAACCAAAAAAATCGATTTTTTCAGTTCGGTTCGGTTCGGATTTTGACACCCCTACTAATAGAAGCTCAATACCTCTTAACTAAATGCTCATCTTATCTTATTCTCATCTCATTTGAGTCACCTCTCTGTTTCTCACTCACCACCTTAACTCTCAAATTCAACGCTCATTGACTTATGACCTCAACTCTTAATTTTTAATAAGAGTCCAATCTTTTTATTGATCTTGCATTTAAGAATAGGGAAGTTCTTAACTATAGAGGTGATTGGGAATTGAGTGGCCCTCTGAGAGTTCAATTCTGATTGGCTCAAAAGCTAAAAAATGGGTGGGTCTTGATCGACCAACTCCTTATTGGGTCTGATCCGTGTACCTCTATTTGCTTCAGATCATTATGCTTGATCAAATTTATTGAGACTTTGTAAGGAAAGAAAGAGAGAAAATTTATGCGAAGAACATTGAAAATTGGAAGAGATTTGAATTTTTGTAGATGGGTTTGGAGTAGAAATTAATAATTTGGGCCATTTTCCTTGTCCCCAATTTCCAAACATAGCATTAGAGAATTTAATATCTTTTATAAAGGGGCGGGGTCTAAACAAGAATTTCTAAGCTTGATAGTCGGCTCATTGATCGTGTGAACATTATTGGAATGCTCCCCTTCATTAATGCACTTTCCCCTTTAGCAAAAAGTTCTGTGTTCACATGCATTGCATTAAAACACTTCACCTAGATACAATTGCAATTTTCGAGCGAGCAAATCATTATCTGAATCTTTCCATAATCAATAAAACAAGTGAGTTTCAACCATCGATTATATGAGTCTCACATGGAGCCCATGTCATTAGACTAGTTATAATTCGCTTGATTCTTGTGTATCCGATGCATGTGACTATTTTCCCACCATGTGCGCATGCTGTGCATCAAAACCATTCAAGAGGGTGATGCGGCTCCAACTTTTCCCACCACTAATTCAGCCTGTCGGTCCTTCTCGATCAAATTCCTCAATGCTGACTGCCCACCAACTCTCTTCGTCCGCATCATATGTGCTTGCTTCCCCTTCTTTTCACGTTGATTATACTATTTAAGAATGAAATATTCCCACCTGATCTTGCTAAAGTGACAAGGAATTTGGAGACAAATCCTCCATTGCACTCCACTTATGTCAAATGTTTGTACTAAGCCACGCAATGTTGGCGGTCGTAGCCAACATACCGTCATCTTGCAATAAATGTGCATGAAAATAGAACTTCTGACCTGACTCGTTATCAATATTCAACCACCACTCCCTAGACTCCAACTTTTTGATAATGCTTCGTAGGATTAGATACAGGTTGCATTCAGTGACTATCTTAATAAATAGAGATAGTCACTGAACTTGAATCACAAGTTCTCTTTTGCCAAAGGCCAACTTTGGCTTTCCGTCATCCTCTCTGTCTGCTTGTTTTGTTTTCCAGCGTCCATCGCAAGGTCTCTCTTGCCAATGGCCTGTCATCCCCAACTCAATCAATGAGTAGGGACTTGCAAACCTACATTGTCCAGGTCACTCCCCCCAACGGCCACAACCTTCTTGAGTTGGAAGATCTCACTTCCTGGTACCACTCGTTTTTGCCCACGAACTATACTGCCTCAGAGAAACAGCAGCGCGTGCTTTATTCGTACCGGAATGTGATGACTGGTTTCACAGTGAGGCTGACTCCAGATGAAGTCATTGCCATGCAGGACAAACTGCGATTCGTGGCAGCACACCCAGAACAAGTGTATCGCCTCCAAACAACACACAGCCCCCAGTTCTTGGGCTTACCACTGCATCCGGGATCTTTCAATGGCTCAACTATGGGAGAGGAATTATCATTGGCATGATGGATACAGGAGTAACGCCTGTCCACACCATCTGCAAGGGCAGCATCAAATCCGGCGAGCAAGTCACCCTCAACATCGTAGATTGCCAGGTGAGCGTACGGAGCCATGCCAACGGTTGTGCCCTCAGCCATCCCAAGCAGATTGGCATCGGCAGGAGAATGCCTGACCACCCTTCATTCAGGGGAGCTGGAATACCACTTCCACTAGCCAAACGGAAGGGGAGGTGCAATTTCATGCCTTCGCAATGTAATAACAGATTGATCGGCGCCAGGACCTTCATCAACTCAGCTAAGAAAAATGTGACCAGGCCACCGACGGATGATTTTGGGCACGGTCACATTTTTCTTAGCTGAGTTGATGAAGGTCCTGGCGCCGATCAATCTGTTATTACATTGCAAAGGCATGAAATCGTACCTCCCCTTCCATTTGGCTGGTAGAGGTGGCATTCCAGCTCCGCTGAATGAAGGCGTTACTCCTGCCGCATGCC
The DNA here is from genome assembly GCA_014182365.1 of Eucalyptus tenuipes. NCBI lineage: Eukaryota > Viridiplantae > Streptophyta > Magnoliopsida > Myrtales > Myrtaceae > Eucalyptus > Eucalyptus tenuipes. Next base: position 18,488,931 of record CM024538.1, on the reverse strand, counting down.
AATCTGCTTGGGATGGCTGAGGGCACAGCTGTTGGCATGGCTCCGTACGCTCACCTGGCAATCTACGATGTATGTCCTGCATTAGGTTGTTTTGAGGGTGACTTGCTCGCCGGATTTGATGTTATTTAAAAATTATGGGAAAATATTGAAATATATATGTGACTCTCTACATGTTATTATATTCAAATGTTCAAAATATTTCGGGCGTTTCATGTCAACTAAATTGTCGAAATATAAATCCTGCGAAATTTAAAAATAGGACAAGTTTTTTTTTGGTTGAATAAATGGGGCAAAGTTAAAAGGTAGAAGTAATCGTGGAATTTTTCACAATTCCAATTTATCGATAGAATTTTTGTTAAATTTATTTTGGCTATTCTAAGTGATATAGCAGAGAGAAAGCGGGTGCATCGCTTGCAAAATGTTACTATTTAATAGTTAAACCTAAGGAGGAAGTGCGTAACTGTTCGAAAAAATTGCTTCGGGTTAGTTTATGTAAAAGAAATGTTCCTATTTTCCAATGCACTGATTATAAAATAATACGAGACAGGCTGTGCTTTGAAAATTACAAAGTTTTTCTTAATTAGGTAATTAACAAGTGCCCCATGTATGTCTGTTTGCCTTATTATATAGTTTTCTAAACCACCCTTCCATTACATACTTAAATAAAATAATGGATCTCTTATAATCACCTACTTCATAAATAATTTGCTAATTCAAAAAATTATTAGACACCCTCGAGATACTCTTATACGGTGTGCTTATCGACTAAATAATCGATCGTGTATGGTTAATATTATTTGAGATTAAGGAGGTCCTTATTTTCTAAGGAATAGAAGAACTTTGTAAATTAACGCACTCTAGCGGTGGAATCATCTCACATAACATCACAATTTGACCTTATTTCATACCGATGGACAAATTACGTAAAATGAGAATATTATTTTTAGCATAATCGAAGTTGTCCTATATAGTAATCGAATCAACACGTTTTTGCACTCAAATCAAGTAGCACGAGTCAAAGTAGTACTTAGGTTGTGCTCTTATCTGAATATTAAATATAAATAGTTAATATCATGAAAAATCTCAAGATCGATGCATTTATGATAATTTTATCTCAAACTAATCTAGACCTCAAACTGATATATCTATAATAAACTTATCATTTTTAAGTCCTCGTTAAATTTTACCGTAACATGTAATAGTTGATGGGTATTAGAGGTGTATAAAAGAGACAAGAATTGCTTGAACCACCTAAATCGGATCGAAACTGAAAACCGAACCTACCCACCCAAATTGGATCGGTAATATATAAATATATTTAATTTTTACGAAAAACTTCCGACTATAAAAAATTTAAGAAAAATGAAAACTCTAAAATCCCTAATTAGAAACTCAATACCTATTAACTGAGTGCTCATCATATCTTACTCTCACCTTGTTTGAGTCATCTCTCTATTTCTTACTCACTGCCTCAACTCTCAAATTCAATGCTTCAACTTACGACCTCAACTCTCAATTTTTAATAAGAGTCCAATCTTTTTATTGATCTCGCATTTAAGAATAGGAAAGTTCTTTGTTTTTTACTTTACTTTGATTGGTTGGAAAATGTTATATTTAGTGCGTGAAGTTTGGTGAAATCGATTCCATGAATCCATCTGGTAACCTTGGGCGGTTTTGTGAAATCAATCGGTGATTTCTGATTCCAATTTTTCAAAATTAATTTTTATTTGGTGATTCCCAATTTCAAGATGATAATTGCCCACCTAGATCCCCCTAACGGGTATATCGGTTTAAGAAGGAAAGAACAAGAAAATTCATAAATTTAAAGAAGAAAAATGGGGAACATATAATCAGTGAATCAAAATGGTTATGTAATCCAAAGAAGATCATAAGTAGCATTTACATTTCCGGGAGAAGGTTCATGTCCGTTCCAGAAAACATAGGTTTGAATAACGTCCAGCCTGGCCTTCCATATGAGAACAGGCCACATCTGCAACCACGCGAAAGCCCTGAGACCAAGTAAAACACGATTCCTTTTCGGAGAAAAAGAAAAGGTATAGGAAGAGACATGTCGTGAGCAGAGATGAGGATCCTCAGGCGTGCTCCTGGGATAGTGAATGGAACCAGAGATGAGGATCCTCCTCTTGCCATCAATGATGATAGCCTTTTCTATCATAAGAAACAGAGCACGACACTGAAGATGCCCACGAGAGCACAATCAATGCCAGCACCAGCTTGGGTCCAATCATGTTCCGACGTTTGGACCTTTCGAACCCGTGACCCTCCCTCTTCAAAACCAAACAAAGGGACGGACTTTCTTGCCCAATACCAGCGACAAAATTTCTGTGAGCAACGCCTGTCGTTCCTTTAATGCTGGCGTTGAATATCCGTATCCACTAGGGTCGCGAGACGTAGTTTTTGTTTTTTTTTTCTTTTAATTAGGGATGATATTAAGTATGTAATTCTTAAGTTTTAGTCGGGGCGTGTATCATCGTTCATGAACTTATAATTTTATTCGTGTCATTTTTTAACTTACGAAAGTACCATAACTTGGCACAATGGGACACTTAGATGCCATAACTTACAAAAGTGACACTTAAGTGCCAAAATCGGAGCAAAATAGATCACTTGAGTGTCAATTCGCCAAAACGCTGACGTGTCAATTTTCCGACGAAGCGAGTGTAAAACGGCATTGTTTTGGTTTGAAGTGGTAAAAATTTTAATATAAAAATTAATTTAATTTAATTTAAAACTAAATTTATTTAAAATAAAATAAAATTAAAATATTTAAAAATTAAAAATTTAAAAAAAATAAAAATATTAAAAAAAATATTAAAAAAAAAAGGAGGTGAAGCCCTCAACCCCCGCCACCGCCGGGAAGGGCGGCGACGAATGGGAGAGGGTCGGCGGGGTCGCCGAGCCACGACTAGGGGCCGACAACCCCCCCGACCGGCGGCGAGGGTCACGGCCCTCGCCCGGATCCGGCGAGGGTCGACGGCCCTCGCTTGGCGGGCCAAGGGCCGCCGCCCTCTAAGGCGACCCCCGGCGTGGACGGCGGCCCTTGGCCCGGCCGAGCGGGCCGCCGAGCCCTCGTCGGATCGGGGCAAGGGGGAAGGAGGAGGAGGGGGAGGCGGTGGCGGCTAAGGAGGAGGAAGGAGGAGGAGGGAGGCGGCGGCGGGGGGGGCCGCCGGCACCGACCGACCCTCCCCCACCTTTCGGCGACGGCGAGGAGGCGGCGCGGCGAGGGCTCGGCCCTCGGCCGTCGGCTGCCTTCCTCCTCCTCCTCCCTTGTTTTTTTTAATAAATATAAATTATATTATTATTTTTTAAAATTTAATTTAATTAATTTTTATATTATATTAAAATTCAAATTATGCCAAAACGACGTTGTTTTGGCCGATTTAAGAGCTTTATTTTTGCCAACACCGAAGCAACGTCGTTTTGGGGGAATTAAAGGCGACTCGGCTCTCTCTAGCGAGTCACCTCGGCGAGAAATATTAATATTTAATTGTCACGTATGATTTCCGGCCGACTTCGCCGGAGGTGGCACTTAGGTGTCCCATTTTTCTTAAAATGTGACACTTAAGTGTTACTTTCGTAAGTTATGGCACTTAAGTGTCATTTTGTGCCAAGTTATGACACTTGAAGCGTTCTTTTGCCACTTATAATTTTATTCTGTCATTTTTTAACTTTATTTTAATACACAATATTGTCCCTAGACTTTTTGGTATATATTCAATGTGATACCTAAATTTTTAATATGTTTAATATAATTCTTGAACTTTTGTTACACATTAAATTTAGTCTCTAAACTATATGAAATTATTTAACATTGTCCCTTAATTTAAATTAATGAAAGCAAAATGTTGAACATTTTCAGATAATTCATAATTAATGACATATTGGGCTAAAGTTAAAAAATAATGTCAGATAAATTAAAAATTCACAAATCATATTATATGTTGAACTATAATTCATGAATGATTTGTGTCATTTTCCTCTTAAATTGTCAGATCTAATTAATTATTAATTGCTCCTTAGTTGGTCTCACGTTATTTCCACTGGAGATCAAGATCCTAAGAGTGCTTTGGTCAACCTAATCGATTTAAAAAAAAAAAAAGAAATTAGGGTTCTTCAAAGTTTAGAAAAATCGAACCGGACCCGAATTTGCTCAAATTGTCAACGTTAATAAGTGAAGTATACCTACGTCCAAGTATAAAAATCAACGGGTCAGTGTAGGAAAAGGAGAGAGAATGAGCTCGAGTACATTATTATTTTAATTGCGCACACGTGGGGGTTTATTTTTTTCTTTACCAATTAATTCGTCCTAAATAATATTTTCGCACACTTTTCCAACGTTTTTCATGCTTTTGATATGCCGACTTTTGCAGAAATTCTTCATCTTCTTTAGCGAGATGTTTTAAGGCTATCTTTTGATAATCTGGCTCCTGTTTATGTATGATATGTTGTTGGTATTTAACTACAAGATTCTCCAGCACCGATAAAAAAAAAAATTTTTAAAAAAAAGATAGTACATTTCAACAAGAAAATTTGAACAATTAAGTATACCCTTTTCTTTTTCAAGTGCAGAATAATGTAAGTAAGTTAGATTTGTCCACGTGACCTAACCAATTTCACTTTAATTCATTTTTTCCTTTAATCCCATTTTCCAATTGCAATATAAAATTGAGTAAAAATAACAAATATTGTCTTCAAATGAGAGTGTCAACGCGCTACTTAACTGTTTATCCTTCACGTACTTTATGTATATTTGAGTTATATTATACGTATATTTTAGTTATGTCCTCCAGCTCTAGTGTGATTGCTAGTCCAACAGTGGAAAGAAGTGAAATTCACTGCGCCAACCTAACGATAAGGACTTCCATCATCATTCTCATTAATTTATCACCTAACTCGTGGGCTATAGTGTTCCACGGAAACAAAAAAGTTTGCATTGTCCAGATGAAGCCAAGGATTAAAGAACTTAGTATATATCATCATTATAATGGTAGATCTAATCCGCTATTATCGCGAGTTTAACAAATGATATGAAAAAATCACAAATAAGCCGGATTGTTCACAAAAAATACATGTCCAAAACAGGTAAAATGAGCTGACCTATCCCAAAATCGAACCAACCAAGACTCGGTACTGAAAAGCATCAACGCAAGTTTAAATTTCCCGCCAAGGTAGTTATCCAGGGATTAATTCTCATAGATGTTCTCTGTCGGTATTAATTGCAACGGGACAAAAGAATCGTCGCGGCTCAATAGAAAGAGCTGAATGCTCCGAGAGGATTTATAATGTACTGTGGTAATTTTTCTAACCTCCCTTATCCCAACATAGTTGTACCCAAACATTTTAACGTTCTCCAGCGATATTGATAGAAACCAATCAAATAGAAAAATCCACATTAAATTATGTAATGTCAAATGTATATAGTATCTTAAATATATTTATATATGTATGTATACATGTGGACACGCCGATATAGAATGCAAATTAATTTGATATTAAGATGTGGACTCGGCGGTAATGCAAAATGCGGTGGCCTCCACGCGCACTCTTTTTTTCCCCAAAACTGAAGCAATCGAAATGGAGATTTTTGTGCAAGATCTAGAGCCTCGAATTTTTTAAATTATAACAGAGAAAAAGTAGGGATCTTTGATAGGTGTCCTAAAAGTACTCCTTGATAATTTTATCAGAAAAACAACACAAATAATCACTGAATTTTAATCAAGTATACTATGTCCTCCCTGAACTTTTAATCAGTTTAATATGATTCATGAACTTTAATCTAATATACAAGAATTCCAATGTTCAATGAGATTTATTTAAACTAAATTGAACACTTATCAATAATTCACATACCATGCTGAACAAATTAAAAATTTAGAAACGGTATTATAAGTTAAGTTAAAATTTAGACACTATATCGAATACTAGATTAAAGTTTAGGGAATACTTATGTCATTATTCATATATTTTTTCTCAAGCGCATAAAATGAAGAAGGCCCACAAAAGAAATGGAGGTTCGTTCGATTCAATGCGTATTTAAATGGTTCGGAACCCCTCGTGAAAGCGAGCCCACTCGGCCCGGCCAGTGGAGTAATTGAGCTTGTCTGGCCATTAGAAGATGGGGGAAAATAAATAATAGGAGCAGTAAAAGACCAAGAATGCAGATGATTGGTTTTCATGGACTGCAGGCCTCGCAAAAAGCCAGCTCTACTTGCCTGAATGATTCTGATGACGTAACAAAATTTGCCAGTAGCAACATGTCATCAGGATGAAGGGACGCCTTTTGTGCACCAACAAGACTGACAACCTGCAAATGACCTCCAGTCAGCTTTGTGTATTTGTCTATCTAATTATCGACTGACAATTTGTCTGTGAACTAAACAATCTGTTAAGCATGACCAGAAGATTCACCAAAGGAAAAGGACTCCACCTTGTGCTTACACATCAATATAGCAAACAGGACTCCTGAATCAGCAACATCTTGCAGTACAGCCCCAGCAGCTTGTCTAGTTGCATAAGCAAGTGGAAGGCAAGTGTATGCATGAAGAAATGTAGCAGGGTTCCTAAAGAAAATGTTGAAAATTGTCAAATTCTGTAACAATATCCAGCATATGACATTTGACTGCTTAATAGTTATTGAAGGCGGCCTAAATAAACTAAAGCGAAACATGTCTGAAAGAAGATTAAACGTGACAAAAGACATTTCTCCATATGGCATTGTAGAATTCTTCCTTTGTGAGCTAAACATTCTTTCTTTAAAGTGCATAATCCATTTCCTCTTCTCTTTGGATGATTTACATTAACCGTCTAAATAGATTAGATTGCTTATCATTTAGCAAACATGATAATATAATGAAACCAAAATCAGAAACCGCCAGGAACAGCTAATAGGGAAAGCATGCAACTTTGTGAAGAATAAGAGAAAACCGAGAAGGGTGAAGAAAAACGAACCAACTGAAACAATGGATGAGGGAAGAGAAGACGAAATCTGTTCCTCCCAGCAAAGGTGTCATATCAAACTTTGCATTCTTCTCAAAGCATCTATTAACTGACTTGGTTAATATCAGTATCATCTGCATCAAATTACAATCATCTAAACAATTAGTACCGAACCTTCATAAGATGCTGACTATCAGTGCTGAATTCTTACACCAAATCCAAGAGATCATTAAGGAATGGAGAAAACACAAGTTCAGAATACTAGAAATGTTAAAAAATGAGAGGAATCGGCTTTACTACCTGACCATAGATAAGTTCCAACTGTCCTCTTAATGACTCATAAGGTTCTTCAGTGCAGCTGATGCAGACCAAGTAAATTGGTCCTTTAACAAGAAAAACTACCTGAAATATGCAGGACGCTTCTATCGGAGTAATTTGTCGCGACCTCTCGATCGTGCTCAGGCCGCTGGGCAGGCTGAAGCATAGTAATGGCTAGGGATGTCGATGCTTTTTCTTATCAATAGATCTGCAAATGGAAATCAAACTTAGCTCCAAGTAGCATATCTACAGGAAGTTCTCTACCCAAGAAAAGTTGCATATACACAGAAAGAAACAACCACGTCCAGATCGGAGAGGTTCGAAAGTATTTATGAAGGCCCTCTTGCATCGAAGAAATGGCAAAAACTTCTTGGAAAAGAAAGAAAGGAAGGGCCTCGGGAGGATGGCAAAACCAGCATTCAATTATACATACCCAACCTCCAACTAATCTCCAATCTATCACGACCCCCCCGGGGCCCCACTTACACGTGTCGCGATCTCAGGCCCCCTCCCCCTCCTATATAATCTGAATCGTCCCTCATTGGCTCTCCACTACAGATCCCCCACTGACCCTACAAACAGGACCACTAGAGAACACTATGAGGCGACTACTTTTATAGCATCATTGAAATTAAGAAAACTCGACTTATAACATTATTAGTACATTAAAAAAAAAAATCTTCTATTTGGGTTCTATTTTCCTTTTCTTCTTTGTCCCTTCTTGGGTCGTAGTATCATCAAAATTAAGAAAACTCGACTTGAAATATTACGAGTACATTAAAAAAAAGTCTTCTATTTGGGTTTTATTTTCCTTTTCTTCTTCTTCTGTCCCTTTTTAGGTGGATGCAGAAAAGGGAGTGCATTTGCCTCCACCACATAAGATACTCTCTCTCGTTCGTCGGTGACTCGAGCTCTCGCGGTTTGGAAATGGGAGAGCGATCGAGCAAGGGAGAGGGGAGAGTGGAGAGTGAAACGGCGACGTTTCCGTGGGGGAAGGGCGAATGTATCTTGAAATTGGATTTTTTTTTTTTTTTTAAATTTACTATGAAATAATGTTGGGTATTGGCACGTGCAAGGGAGACCGCAACTGCTCTAATCTCCTTTTTTTAACGGATCAATTAGTAAGGGTAAGAATGATATAGTTGGGCGGTTCTCACTTTAAGAAAAATTTCCAAATATAAATAGAGATAGTCACTGAACTTGAATCACAAGTTCTCTTTTGCCAAAGGCCAACTATGGCTTTCTGTCATCTCCTCATCTTCTCTGCCTGCTTGTTTTGTTTTCCAGCGTCCATCGCAACGTCTCTCTTGTGCGTGTATCCCAGACCACGGAGATAAGGAATGTAATCGTCTGGTTGAATGTCGTAAATGAATCCAGGGTCAATGGCCTTTATAGGATCAAAATGGCCTGCTCCGATGGCGAAGACATCCGCAGGTTGAAGTCTCTCATCCAAGATGGGCTTTGCTTGATGTTTAGTTGCTTGGCCGAAGTCATGATAGCGGACTTAATCGCCGCTGGAGACCAGTCTAGATGTACGCCCTTTATCAAAGCTGCAATGCCACTTAGGTGAGGGCAAGACATGGAAGTGCCAGAGAGGAAGTCAAAGTAGTACTTCGCTTTTGCATCATTTTGGACAGGAAATGGCCAGAATGTGATGATTGGTTTCGCAGTGAGGCTGACTCCAGATGAAGTCACTGCCATGCAGGACAAACCGGGATTCATGGCAGCACACCCAGAACAAGTGTATCGCCTCCAAACAACACACAGCCCCCAGTTCTTGGGCTTACCACTGCGTCCGGGATCTTTCAATGGCTCAACTATGGGAGAGGGAATTATCATTGGCATGATGGATACAGGAGTAACGCCTGACCACCCTTCATTCAGCGGAGCTGGAATACCACCTCCACCAGCCAAATGGAAGGGGAGGTACGATTTCATGCCTTCGCAATGTAATAACAAATTGATCAGCACCAGGACCTTCATCAACTCAGCTAAGAAAAATGTGAGTGCCTTTGCCAGTGTGAATGCTGTGCTCAAAATCATCCGTCAGTAGCCTGGTCACATTTTTTTTAGCTGAGTTGATGAAGGTTCTGGCGCCGATCAATTTGTTATTACATTGCGAAGGCATGAAATCGCACCTCCCCTTCCATTTGGCTGGTGGAGGTGGCATTCCAGCTCCGCTGAATGAAGGGTGGTCAGGCGTTACTCCTGCCACATGCCAATCTGCTTGGGATGGCTGAGGGCACAGCTGTTGGCATGGCTCCGTACGCTCACCTGGCAATCTACGATGTGTGTCCTCCATTAGGTTGTTTTGAGGGTGACTTGCTCGCCGGATTTGATGCTGCCCTTGCAGATGGTGTGGACGTACTCTCACACTCTCTCGGTGGTCCCTCCCTTCCATTCCATATGGACAGTATGGCTATAGCCACTTTTGCAGCCATTCAGAGGGGCATCTTCATCAGCTCCTCCGCTGGGAACTCCGGTCCTCACTCAGGCACAGTATCCAATGTGGCTCCATGGATGCTCACCGTCGAGGCAAGCAGCATTGACAGGAAATTTGTCTCCAATGTAAGACTCGGGAACGGAGCGGAATATGAAGGTGAGGCAATATATCAACCCCCTTCCCTTCAACTTCATTGCCACTGGTGTATCCTGGGATTGACCGTACAGAAGGATCGAAATATCGCGAAAAGGGCGCACTGAGAAGCAAAGATGTGAAAGGGAAGGTTGTCCTGTGTGAATCTGGGGGATGGAACCAAGCGATCGAGGTAAGAAGAGCTGGCGGAGCCGCTATGATTTTGATGAACCCAGAAGTGGCTGGATTCGTTCCTTTGGCCAATGTTTATGACCTCCCCACGTCTCAAGTCAGCTACTTCACAGGTAAGGAGATCAAAGCCTACATTAACTTGACCAAAACTCCTACTGCCACGATCGTGTTCAAGGGGACCGTGTATGGAAACCCGACTGCTCCTGTGGTTGCCGCCTTCTCTTCGAGAGGCCCAAGCTCGATTAGCCCTGGAATGCCGGACATTATTGGTCCTGGTTTGAACATATTAGCAGCATGGCCATTTCCTGTCCAAAATGATGCGAAAGCGAAGTATTACTTCGACTTCCTCTCCGGCACTTCCATGTCATGCCCTCACCTAAGTGGCATTGCAGCTTTGATAAAGGGCGTTCATCCAGACTGGTCTCCAGCGTCGATTAAGTCCGCTATCATGACTTCGGCCAAGCAGCTGAACATCAAGCAAAGCCCGATCCTGGACGAGAGACTTCAACCTGCGGATGTCTTCGCCATCGGAGCAGGCCATATTGATCCTATAAAGGCCATTGACCCTGGATTCATTTACGACATTCAACCAGACGATTACATTCCTTATCTCTGTGGTCTGGGATACACGGACAAGCAAGTGGCTGCAATTGCTCACAAGCCAGTCAAATGCTCATCTAGCATTCCGGAGGGAGAGCTGAACTACCCTTCATTTTCGGTTGCCCTTGGACCTCCGCAGACATTTACCAGGACCGTGACTAATGTTGGCATGGGAAATTCGTCCTATGTTGTCATGGTTGTTCCCCCCCAAGGCGTGCATATCAGCGTGAAGCCAGCCATACTCAGCTTCTCGAGGTTGAACCAGAAAGCCACCTATTCCGTCACGTTCAGCCGTGCATATTCCATTGGCAAGACCGGTAATTACTCCCAAGGATATTTGAGGTGGGATTCCGAGAAGTACTCTGTTAGGAGTCCAATTTCAGTGATGTTCAACTAAGAATATATGAGAGCGGAATAAAGAGATTGCATTGGATTGTAATTTCGTATTACCATGATGCTTTGATTAATGAAAGCATAATACATATGCTCTAATTTCCCTACCTCTGCCGGAAAATTAATGTAGCTCTTTTTGGCAAGATTACAACTGCTTATTAGCATACGATAAGACAACTATAAACTTGTTTTCATTCTGGACCAAATACGGATGAACGTACTAGGCTAGTTTGTGAGAGAGAGAGAGAGATTACCGTCCATGGCTGAGAATCCGAGAATCACTGCAGGGAATTGGAATTGCTGGTGCAGAGAGATCGAGAGAGAGAGAGAGAAAGAGATGGTGATTGGAGCGTCATGCGCGTTGCAGGGTTTTTTGATCGGATTCAATTTTTGAATTTGGAGGATCCCGAGCAGTTGGATCGCGGAGCAGCTCCTAACGGTTACAAGGTTTGGAAGATGGGCTCGAATGCGGGCCTCGTTGACGTGGGCCTTTTTGTTTACTCGATGGTGTTGTATTGATGATTTATTCTTCCTAAAGTTTTTAAAAATATAGAGAAATGTTATTTAAAAAATTATGGGAAAATATTGAAATATATATATATATATATATGACTCTACATGTTATTATATTCAAATGTTCGAGATATTTCGGGCGTTTCATGTCAAATAAATTGTCGAAATATAAACCCTGTGAAATTTAAAAATAGGGCAATTTTTATTTTTTTGGTTGAATAAATGGGGCAAAGTTAAAAGGTGGAAGTAATCGTCGAGTTGGAATTTTTCACGATTCCAATTTATCAATAGAACTTGTGTTATGGCTATTGTAAATGATAAAGCAGAGAGAAAGCGGGTACATCACTTGCAAAATGTTACTATTTAATAGTTAAACCTAAGGAGGAAGTGCGTAACTCTTCGAAAAAAATTGCTTAAGGCTAGTTTAAGTAAAAGATATGTTCCTATTTTCCAATGCACTGATTATAAAATAACACGAGACATGCTGTGCTTTGAAAATTACAAAGTTATTCTTATTTTTTTTTTATCGGTCCTACTCTACTCCTATTCTAACTCTCACTCTTAGACTTTTGCCCTGCCTCCTTGCAGGGCGTGGGAGTCGAAACCCACTCCTGAAACTTAACTCGCCCCCACCCCAACCCCCCGAGAAGGTGGGGATTCGAACCCCCACCTCCCCTTCCAAGTTGGAAGGTGGCCCTTTGGGGGTAAACCCGAGTGGTTAAGTTATTCTTAATTTGGTAATTAACAAGTGCCCCATATTTGTCTGTTTGCCTTTTATTATGGAGTTTTCTAAACCACCCTTCCATTACATACTTAAATAAAATAATGGATCTCTTATAATCACCCACTTCATAACTAATTTGCTAATTCAAAGGGTTATTAGTCACCCTCAAGATACTCTTATACGGTGTGCTTATCGACTAAATAATTGATCATGTATGGTTAATATCATTTGAGATTAAGGAGTTCCTCATTTTCAAAGGAATAAAAGAACTTTGTAAATTAATGCACTCTAGCGATGGAATCATCTCACATGACATCACAATTTGACCTTATTTCATACCGATGGACAAATTACGTAAAATGAGAATATAATTTTAGCATAGTCGAAGTTGTTCTAAATAGTAATCGAATCAACACGTTTTAGCACTCAAATCCAGTATAACGAGTCAAAGTAGAACTTAGGTTGTGCTCTTATCCAAATATTAAACATTATATTTAATATCATTAAAAATCTCAAAATCGTGCATTTATGATAAATTTATCTCAAATTAATCGTTTAACAACCTAAAACCTAAAACCTAAAACTAATATATTTATGACAAACTTACCATTCTTAAGTCCTCTTTAAATTTTACCGTAACATATAATAGTTGATGGGTAAAGGTGTGTAAAAAAACCGAGAACTGTTTGGACCGCTTGAATCGACTGGAACCGAAAATTGAACCTACCCACCCAGATTGGATAGATAATATATAAATATATATTTATTTTTAGAAAAAAATTTAGACTATTAAAAAAATTTTCAAAAAATGAAAATCCTAGAATCCCTAATTAGAAGCTCAATACCTATTAACTGAGTGCTCATTTTATCTTACTCTCATCTCATTTGAGTCATCTCTCTATTTCTTTTTTTTTTTTTGAACAGGAGTCATCTCTTTACTTCTCACGCAACACTTTGACTCTCAAATTCAATGTTCATTAACTTACGACCTCAACTCTCAATTTTTAATAAGAGTCCAATTTCTTTTATTGATTTTGCATTTAAGAATAGGAAAGTTCTTTATTTCTTTTGCTTTACTTTGACTTGTTGGAAAATGTTGCATTAGGTGCGTGAAGTTTGGTGAAACCGATCCCATGAAATCCCTTTGGAAACCGTAGGTGGTTTTACGAAACTAACGGGTGGTTCCCAATTCCAATAGTTGCCCGCCCAGATCCTCCTAACAGGTCAATTTAAGGTTTTACCATCCGTTTGTTATAAATGTACCAATTTGTGATTTTTGATGTTATTAATACAATTTGACGAAACTAATAGAGGCTGAATTTTGCCACAAGTATACTTGGTTTATAATTTTTGTTGGTTTGTCATGGAAATATTAGTTTATTGTTTTTCATTATATCAACCCAATTTTAAAAGATGGTTTCGTTAAGGGCGTTTTTGATAACGTTTTTTTTTCAAAAATTGTTCCTCGGAATAGAAATAGGAAAAACTATTTTATTCCAAGGAACAATTTTTAAAAAGAAAACGCGTTTAGAATCGTATAAAATTTATGTTCTGGAATAGAAAATGAACAAAAACATATTTGGTAAACTTGTATAATTTTTTTGTTTCTTTTAATTTTTTAATATTTTTATTTTATTTTTTCATTTTTCTTCCTTTTGGCCGGTCGTCGACCTCGGCCATGGCCAGTGACCGGCCGACAAGGGCCGATGGCCTCGCCCAGCCACGGCGAGGTTCGCCCGGGGTCGACGACCCTCCGGCAAGGTCGCCGAGGCCCTCGACGGCCGATCGCCGGCCATGGTCGAGACCGGCGATCGGCCAAAGAAAAAAAAAAAGAAGAAAAATGAGAAAAAAAGTTTTTCTTGGAATTGTTTTCGAGAACATGAAATAATTTTTTTTTACTTTTTATTTTTATTCTAAATCTGTTCTCAGGAAAAAAATAATTTTTTTTATTTTCAAAAACAAAAATATAAATAAACGCATTTCCGTTTTTTTTTTTTTTTTTTCTCGGAACAAAATGTTCCGGCAACATAAACAGATTTCAACAAACAGCGCCTTATCAGCTACAGAGCTTCCGGTGAAACTCGTTCATGGCTTCTTGAGGCCGAGAGCGATCCATGGCCTCTTCGCTACCCAGTTGCTCCTTCTACTGCCGCTCTGCCTCCAAACCCACCTCCCACGGCTTCGCCAATCGCTCTTCCTTACCTTCTCCGGCCTCCGCCCTCGGCGTCCGCAGCCGGGTTTCGGTCCCCGGAGGTCGACGCGCCTGCGAAGCGCGCGCCAAGTTCGAGAAGTTCGAGGGAGAGGTCGACGGCGACGCCGTCGAAGAGGGTGGGTTGAATTCTTCAGAGTCCCAAGGAGAAGGGATAGTTCAGGAAGAAGATGACGAGGACGACAGGTTTAGCTCTGTAGTAATGAAAAGAAACGTTCCGAATTTCCGTGCTTGGGAGTACTCGGGAGAGTGTTTGAGTTGGGCTTTGAGGGTATATGAAAATAATGTTGCTTTGAGGATGGAATTTCGTTGTCAATTCTTGTGTAATGATGATATGCTTCTTGGTTGAAAATTTGTGAAACTCGGAAATTTATTTAAATGTACTTTTTGTGCCATTCAAGCTTGATTTTTTGGATGTTTCGGTTCAGTTGCGTGCTCAGTTTTCAATATGTATGTGGAAAATGGACGTTTGAGAGGCTAGTAGTTTTAGTTTGCTGATGGTAAAATGAGCTTCTTCAAGTTACCTGTCGGAATTTGGTACATGGTTGGGGATTCATAAGGAGATTTACGCTTCGAATGAGGCAGATTTTGATTGTAATTGCTGTGTTGTAAATGATGAATCCAGACTGCTGGACATCAAGTGGTCACAGGCCTCAAAATTAGCATTTGGTGTGTAGATGGTGATGAGTGTCCACTTCTGATTATAGTTTCCCATTTCGAGTTTTTAATGGCCTTGATGCTTTGAAATGCATTATTTCATTGAGTGAGAAGAACTGACAGAACGTGCTTGATTTTTCAGCTGCTTGCCTTCTGATTTGGAGGGTGCGGTTCGGCAATCGAGTCAAGCAAGTGCCTCATTCTTGTCTTCTGGAGGGACGAGAGCCATAGTATGTACAATGTGCTCAAAGAACTTTTAGCATATGTAGGAATTGTTTATTGTCTTGCGTTTCTTCTCTTTTGATTTGAAATGGGTGTATAAAAGGCTGGGAGTGGGGTAACCTGGGTAACCTCTGATGTTGTGCATTATTCTTAGCAATCTACAGTAACGAAAGCGAATTTTCGGAATGTGTAATTTGTTTAGGCAACCAAATGATCCCATCTCTAAATCTTATCATGTGCTTGTAGCATAACGAACCTTTCCTAGATATTAAGGTATCAACTTTGAGAAATTTTGTGCTCACATTGGTAGAGGAACAAAACACTAAATTATTTGAGATGGTTGATGGAAGATTGCTGGAGTGTTATCTTTCATTAAGTGACGTTAGTACATCTTAACTCGGGTACTTATCAGTAGCATCTCCACCTTTGATGTTTTACAGGTGGAACTCTTAATCCCGCAACTGCAATTCCTGGATGATGAAGGTGCACAAGCTGAACTTTGGGGACTGTCCAGAACCTTCTTGGACACACTAATTGCAGAAACAGGATGTCAGGTAAAGTGCAACAACTTTTTCTAGTGAGTGAAAATTTGTGATGGTTTTTGGATTTAAAATCTTGTTGTGGAAAGGGTCCAAGTTATATAGAAATGAGGGTCTTCTATAAATATGTAACCTATCTGACCCCTGCATTGCCAGCAGTCTAAAACTCTAGCTTCCTGAAATTCAAGTTTGTCAAGACCTATGAAATGCATGCTTGTGCATGTAATTTTATCATGTATTGAACTCTATCTCTTCAACGTTGTAGCTCAGCAAGGCCTATTAAAGACGTGCTTATCAGGAAAAGTTACCGCTTAAAGAGCTTACAAGATGAAAAATTTGATGCATTGAACCATGGTCACAAGTATATTGATTCTTTCAGAATAATAGTTCATATATGTTTTGCTTCTGCAAATTAATTGCTAGAGAATCAAAGCTGTATTTCCAGATGCTGGTGCTGCTGCTCTTCTGAAATATCTATGGCAAGATGCAGCTTTTGGATTCTCCAGGTAATGTTTACCTTGTTAGTGAAGTTATTGTACTTTCCTATTTTGACATTATGCTATATCTTGAACTCCTTTTGAACTAAGTTGATTAAGGCTGGATTTTTATCATTCAGTTCAATTATCATGAGTGTGCCGTGATGGATGTGTCATATAGAGTTCTTTTTTGCATTTTCTTTGTACAGCTTAAGTGATCGAAAACCAGTGGAAAAAGAAGATGAGATCATTGTTATGGTTGTTCCTGACTATCAAATGTTGGAGTATGTGGAACGGATTGCTTCTGATCTCTCAGATGACCCGGTACCTATCTTAAACGATTTGCATTCATGATCAGTTATAGGGAAGGCGAAGTAACTTCTGGAAGGAGAGCAAATCTCTAGTCTTAATGAATGTGTCTAAATTCACAGATGCATGCATCTTTGTGGATGCAAGCGAATTGGATGGACCGTCCTGTTATACCTGTTACTGGAGTTTATGCAATCATTTGCTCAGCCATCCTTAAGAAGGCGTAACTTCTAAAAGCTGCATTACCTGTCACAGCATTGTCATGAGTCTGATCGTAAGCATCATGGATAATTAAATTAAAGAGGGGGATTGGCAGGAAAGAAGGAAAAACATTTCACAAATATATTATTATAGAATAGTTTAGTCTATTATATTATGCCGATTGAATATTTTCTCTTCCTTTTAGTGCCGATAATCTCTAACATTCTCTTGCATAATTGCAGCCAAGGCCTCTCATCATGTGGAATCCACGCCTTATCAGTGAAGATGTTGGAGTAGGGTTCAATGTCCGAAAGTTGCGGCGATACTTCTTGAGGTAAACCTTCCCCACATATAATGCCCACTAATCTCCCTTTTTTTCTTGTAACAACTTTCATGAGGACTTGTTTTGTGTGAAACTAAATCAAGCAAGCACTCATTTAAGTTTCAAAGACGAAGTGCTTTTGGCTGTTAGCCTCGTAAAGAACCTATACATCAAGCATTAAATGTTAATTTTGGCATGGCCCGTACTTATTCCTTTTTTGCCATCAAGGACCTCAAAATGCAAGCCAAAATTTGATCTTCCCCTTCAGTCACAATCCCATGACATGCGAAGCTCACACTAATAAATGTTATTTTTGAGACCTCTTTTCTTGTTTATAAACATGGATTGATGGCGTCTACTCCTCTATTTTGCACATTGTTTTAGTAAGTCGATAACCCTCCCACTGCTGTGCAGCACTTTTACAACAGTATATTCAATGAGACCCCTCCCATCTGGCGCTGTATTCCGATGTTACCCTGGGTAAGATTCAAATTGTGTGCCTCTTTTCCCTAACATTTGCATGTGCCTCTACTATTCTTCTTTGGTTTTTATTCTTTTAGGGCCAAAGTTATATGATTCTCGGCTTGTTTCATGCCTCAGTTATGTGATTTTTTAGCTGTGTGACCTCTTTGATGTTCCAAACTGAAATAGAAGATAAACTGAAATAGAAGATTGGCTACTTCCTTTTTGTTTGATCTATGAGTTTGATTCCAAATTTGGTAAAAACAATATCATACTTGATGAGAGAGATATTTGATCATTGTTACCTTATTGTATTCCAGTTATACATCATGATGCTATTGAATAAGGGTGTCTAGCCTGTTTCCTAACAAAAACTGTCGATTGGTTCTGGCTAGTTAAGTTGTTATGAGTGACCCATGGAATCTTATAAGGTTATCTTATATCAATTTTACGAATCATAATATTGACACCAAAGTTGCTGCATTATCTGCAACCATTTGGCCATTCTGAGCAATAATCATGGCGCTCTTCTTTAATGCCCAATGCAATTGGTGTCCCATGTGTTTCAACCCTAATACTTCGTTCTCCCTTTTCACTTGGCACCAGATCGTGGAAGGTTTTTTATGATGATAAGGATAGGCCAAACCGATATTTGCTGGCCAAGGAAATGATTAATCGTCCGGATGCAGAAGACCTTGAGGTTAGTCAACCTATTATCTTGAGTGACGGCAACATGAATTGAAGTGCCTAGCAAATCTTATTGGATGACTGGCTTTTAGAGAAGCTTTATCCTAAGTTACTGGCATTGGGATTCAAAAAGTGAAGATGCATGCATCAGTTGACAGTGGAACATTCTATTTTTGCAGATAATTTATGGAGACGTGGAAGAGAAGTCTGAGAAGGGTCCATCGTTCTTCAATGCAGCAGCCGGAATTTTCTCGTCATTAAGTCGATTTGTGAAAGTCATTTCAAAGTAATGCTCTTATAACTAAGTGTATACTATACTCAATATTGTAATTACTAGGTATGTTGACTTTCTAGAAAAGGAATCATGTCCAGGCATAACTCTACACCTCTAGAAGCAGAGTCTATGCTCTTTTAACAGGCTCTGCCTTTAAGCTGGTTCTAATAGCCATAAAATGAAAAACAAAAAGGTCATTTTGATTGGGACTTACTGAAAATGATTTCACGAGCTGAGTGGCAATGAAGGAAATCGTTCAAATATTGGATCTGCAAGAAATAGCTTTCTGATGTAAATAATGCAGAGACATCATTTTGGCAATCCATTCATGACAAGATAAAACTTATGTTTAAATCATGGAGATGCAACATTGCCTGAGCAAGTCAACTGAAAAGGCGAACAGCTGTGACTGATTTACAACCGCCTCAATTTCCAATCTTTATGTGTCTGGATATATATACTAACACTTTGAGATAAATACAATTTTCTGAACTCTTCTGCGTTGATATAGATAGGTATGTTGCTACCAGTACAAAGATCAAGACGCTATGCAACGAAATCCTACAAAATGCATGCAAAAACCAGATTATCCTTGAAATAATGATTGCAGAACTAATTTGCCCTGGCTCTCCTCGCGTTAAAACAGCTCAGGTGATGAGGTTGTATCATCTAGTACTATCTGTAATGATTAATGACAACCATATTCATAGTAGTATCAACTCGCTGTCCTTGAATGGAAACAGAGTAACGCATCAGTGCTGTTACTGCAGAACAAGCAGCTGCACTTCACATTTCAGTACCAATCTACATGATTGGTTGAACTCTTGGGCTGCTTCTTTGGCTTCCGGAAGCGATTATTCTCAAACTTGGCTTTCACAATCAAAGAGTATAGCAGATCTGCCTCAGCTGAAGTATCGTACGGCACGTCCATTATACTAACAAGGAAAATTAACAGAAAGAAAACCACGTTGGGTTAATTTGCATGAGTAACAAACACTGCATTGAAAGGTATATGATTAGATGCCACCCAAGAACTAGGCAAAAGCAAGAACACAACCATAGCCAGAGCACAATATGAGTGAATCTTTGTTTAATTGACTAGGGAGGCAAGCATGTATCTAGGAGATTATAGAGTGACCACCTGTCAAGTAATTCTGCTAGGATTATTCTCTGAGAAGGAGTTACATAGTGAATGCAATTTCTTGGGCACTGACCGACAGCAACTTGCACCTGATAGTCATCACCATTTCCTGGGAAAAACAGCAACTTCAGTTCAATGGTTAGGGCACCTTACTTTTACTTGGAAGATAGGGAGTGACAGGACTACAGCCAGATACTGCAGAATAGACGGGATCTTAATTACAATGTAACGTCATCAGATCAGTCTCCTTTTATTCCCCTTCCTCCCCCTTTCTCTAAACTGATTGCATGCAATGATGCTTGTGCATATAAGAAATTGGGAGGACTTTGCCTTGCAAACTCACCTCGAGAAGTTGCACGAGCAGTTCCTCCAGATGTAGCAAACGTGAAAGCATGTGGGGCTGCTTTGACGCATGAGTATGGACACCCTGCAGAAGACATGGAACATTCTGCGGTGAAGATAAACAGGTCCCACAAACTCGGTCCCTCAAGTCAGATTTGGTTTTGTGGTTTTGCAAGAGAGGATAAGGGTGTCTAATATTCCTGATTTTCCCCATACAAGCAACTAGAAACAAGGTCTGCGTTGCACTTATGAGGAGGCAAACCACTCTCAACCGCTAGTGGGTAGTCACAGAAGGTTCAGGCCTCGAAAGCTGTTTACCATTTTCAGATATTTTCTTGATTACGAACTAGACAAGAGAGTACAAGCTCTAGAGGCCTAGATTTCAGCTACAGCCAGTTTTACAAAAGCAGAATCCCATGAAAAAGCACCCTTTTAACAGGTTTAGGCATTGCTGAAGTAATAACTGGATATGCAAACATTCAAGAATAAAAGGATAACACCATTAATGAGTACCTTTGCCGACACAGAGAAGCTCATTCACAAACAGATCAAGTGCCTCACATTCTGGTTCATCAAAAGGATCTAGGCATTCACTGCACAAAGAACAGAACATTACTATCAGATTAACAGAAAAAATATACCATAACCGACTCGGCGACTCCAAAACTTTTGACTTAACATTGAATATGAACAGCAAGTCCCCCAAAACAGTTGGATCTACTTCACAAAGATAAACAGCTTATGACAAGAGTAGAAGACTCAATAACATCACAAACTTCCAAATGACAGACTGTTTATTTTCCCCCAAATTACAGACTTGAGAGCATATAAAGGTCTGAATTTTAAGGTCAACTGAAAAATGTTCCGCCAGCCAATACTGCAAACTGAAGGCACGAAGATCTGCCTCACCTCTCAATGATTTCAGACCGGCTGTAGTTGGATAGCATCTGCACACATCATTCCTCACCATAATCACCAATTTTCGCTCACCATAATTGTAGTCACTAGTTCATAGACATGGCAAGAGCTCTAGAAACTAGATACACTTCGTCAATAGAAAAGCTTCCAATGGTGAAAGTCATGCGGTCGCACTCACAACACATACTTATCTAAGAGACTGAGTATTTGCAGAGTTCCCAAAAAAAAAAAAATTGAAAAAAAAAAATGCTAGGTCCCTCAAGCAGTAATCAGAATTAGCTTCTGGGACAGCATTCCTTGCCATTTTTCTAAACACAAATTCCAGATGCAGAATATTTTCAAGGTGAAAATTCCTTGGCGCTATCCTCGTTTCGTGGAATTCTCACAGTTCAACAAGCAATCCGTGTTTCATGATAAAACAGCTATAGTACTATCTGTAACAGCAGACACCCTAAAGTGATTTAACTGATTTAAGAGCTATAGAAATCAGAACCCAGAAGGACGCCATGCTTCTGCTGTGGCAGAAGTTCTTTTTCAAGAAAATCGTTCTTGCAAGTGATAATCATCAAGCAACATTCATTTAGCTTCGCGTTTAGCAATCTCTGCATCACCCCATTTGCCCAAAGAACCTGCTCGCGGAAATGGACTCTCTCTGCCAACTTATGCGCTAAAAGAAAAGTAGGTATCCTCCAACAACGCATCAACCAAGTGACAGGAGATAGCTAAAAGGAGTGAAGTACTAGGGTCAATGATCAAACCTCATAAGCCTGAATCACAAGCCGAATCATCGCATCAGAATCCCCCTCTCTGTTCACGTCAGGATGGTACTGCTTCACCTTTCCATCATAAAGACAACACACGACACATCAACCGCTTCGATACAAAACCGAGAAAGATCAAGAACAGAGTCAAAGCAATCACTACCTTGGCTCGGAAAGCGGCTTTGAGCTCGGCGGGGGAGCAGCTCGGCTCGACGCCGAGGACATCGCGAGCGGACGAGCTGTCGAGAGGGCCGTCGCCGCCTCCGAATCTCCCTCTGCAGCTCACGGAGAGATTAGGCCTCGACATGGAAGGTGAAGGGATCAGCGAGCCGGTTGAAGCCGTTCTGGGGAGTCGTAGAACTGAAGCAGGCGATGAGCTGGAGAGGCACAGAAGATGATGCTCCATCTTCTTGTTTTTCTCCTAACATCGTAACTGCTCAAGTGAAGAAGAAGAAGAAGAAGAAGAAGATGATGACGAGGATGACCAGGACCTGTTTCGGTTAGCATGACGTCAGAAACGTCCCGCATGTGTGGACGAGAGACACTTGGTAGCTTTAATTTCTTGGACATTTTCATCTTAAATTATTTCTGCAATATAGTTATGTTTTTTAATAAGGGTGATCGGTTCTAGGCTCAATAAACTATGAACATAAATTGAGGGACCTAAAAATTTGGGAACTAAGCTGGTCGGTTGCAAGCCCGCTTTTAAGGTTAATCCAAGAACTGGTTGGGCCTTTTTTTTTTTGGTTCATTTTATTATATATACAAAATATGGATTGTGTTAATCATGAATGGATTTTTTTCTACTCAACGGTAATATGTGAAATACATGCAATACCGAACTAATGAAGGAAAGAACTTAATTAGAGTTGGGGGTGAATTGGGGTCAAAACTAGTTGGAATTTGGAACCAAACCAACCAAACTCAGTTCCCTATTCCAAAAATGGAAACGGGAACAGTTCCAATTTGAATAGGGTTGGTACAACAGGTTTGGCTTGAAAGACCTAGGGGTCTCGAGTTGAATTGGCCCATATGCTTACCCCTAGTTCTTGATCAACTTACAATAAAAATGGGTATGCACAAAGAAAAAACACATTGCATGTTCTTTTCCATATAAATTTTTTTTTAAAAAATAAAACAAAGAGATTACAAAAAATCATATAGAAATCTAGATTTCCATTTTGAAAGGTTTATGATGAAATAGAAAGCAAGGGACAAGGCATCCGCTGCACCTTCCACTCCCACAATGGATAAGGCCCGTGATCCTGTTGATCGATGATTTAAGGTTCAACAATGGGCAAGTAGTGATAACCTTCATTTTAATTTATCTTCACTGGTCTTTCAGGACATTCTGCTTAAAGATCCCGATTCAGAAGTCATACCTGATGGTGAAATGCCTATAAGAACAGGTTTAAAAGTTACAGGTCATATGATGTTCCTACTCACCCATATACTCAGCAACACGACAACCTCCACCATATGCAAACTACCGAGAATCGGAAAAAACCGGGAATTAAATCATCCTATTAAAATAGATCTTTGATGCTTTGCCGCAACTCCAACTTTTTGATAATGCTCCTAAAGTAACTCACAGAATTAGAAATAGAAGCGTGACCGGTCGGTTGGTCGGTCGGCTGGACCATGCCCTATCCTTGGTTCCTTATCGATCGATCCCATGGACAATGGCCCATGGTCGATCCTTTTAGGACCTTATGGCCAATCCTCATGGGCTCGGAATTGAGGGTGTTAGAATCCCAGTGACCAAAATCAGCAAGCAGCGAGCCACGACCAGGGAGCCGTGTGAGCGTGGGGCTGAGCAAGCCGCGTGAGGGTGCTTCGCGAGCCGGGCAAGCCACGTGTGAGCTACGTGCGAGCCTCGCGTGGGTGTCTCGCGAGTTGGACAAGCCCCGCGAATTGCATGAGGCGTGAGGTCACGAGAAAGAACTCCCGTAAGGAAGAGTTGCGTGTGAGAAAAGGGACACACAATGGAGACCAGCCGCAACGGCGACTATTCCTGTGTCACACCCCAATCCACTAGAACAAGGGCATGACACGGCCGTCCTTTCACTAAAGGACGCAGCCTCAACATAACTAAAATTCAACCGATATCAACATATATACATCCATATATATATACATGACAAAAAGGGGTATTTGGTTATAATATCAGAGTACTTCTACAATCCACCAAAAACAAAACATAGACCTACTACAAAGACTAACTTATAAACTTATCAACTATGCATAAGTCATACCCAAAAATTTCTACCACAGAAGTCCTCCCCGAACGAACGCTCACGCCTAGTCGCGACCATTTGAAGAACCCGAAAAACAAGTAGATGAGAGGAGTGAGCTACCACGGCTCAAATGAGTAACACATTTCTTCTAAGCGGATCGAGAAATCACTATGCACATTTTAAAACACAAACATAACTCACTTTATCATAATACCAAATCATAACTCAAATACCGAAAGTACCAATGGTCGAGTCCATTAGTCAATCTCGTAAAACATGCATCAATGGTCTATTCCATTGATTAATCTCATCAAATCATATCGATGGTCCACTCCATCGACCAAACTCAAGTCACACATCAATGGTCCACTCCATTGACCAATTCATGCTCAAATGTCTAACCATGGTCACGCGTAACGCCCCCCTTGGCAAGGTCTCCACCTATTATTAGCTGGTGGCTCGGCCCACAAGGATATCCTAGACTAAGTATGCGCATACCCACACACCCCTCAGGGTCCACAGCGACATTGAGCACCAACCACCAATCACAATATCCAGTAATCCAACATCAGAAAGATAATCATATCGCAACTCAAAATTTGATATATAAATATCAAAGCATTCTCCAAAACATTTCAAGATTCTTTCATAAAGAATTTCACAAATCCTTTTTCAAACAACCATTCAAATCGAAGTTAAAATATAACTCCATTCGAACAACAAAAATGGCAGTAATAGCTCGATCCTATTTTATGCAATAAAATATGCTTTTTATCAACTCATAGAATATATAATCCACCATGTTTCTCAAAACATGAGTTTAAAATACAAAGAAGAAATAGTGTTACTCACCTGGGAAAAGTCAAAAATCAAATACGACGCTCACTCGAACCACGCACTCGGATCCCTAACAATTAACGGAAAAACAATATCAAAAGGCCGAGTAAAAAGGATATTCTTATAACGACTCGCCTATACTAGGCCTATTAGTCGATAAAACGACACTTACGTGCCACAAAAGCTCACAATTTAGCGGAAACCCATCATTTTCAGCTAGGTGCGGTCCATGCGCCAACTTCGTCACACCGTAACTCCCTCCACAAATTTCCGTTTCAAGCCATCTTACAGTCTTTAGAAAGCTCTTTCAACGTACAACAACAACCCCAACTCAGCCACCCCAAAACAGTACCGAAAACAACAAAAAAACAAGCTCGAAGGTACTGTTCGCTACAGTACCAGAATGCGCCCCAACTTCAAAATTCCGTTCCGGACAAACCGTAGCTCAAATCACGATCCGTAAGATGCTATAGCTTCACAACGTCCCAAAGTACCATTTCTATAAAAATATACAGCTTAACGACTCAAAAATCGGGCTTCGCCACACAAATATCCAAGAAATCCGAATTTCGAGCCCTAATTGCGGCGATTGCTTGAAGTAGGTGATTAAAAGCTTCGATTCCTTACCGGCGCTGCAAAACACACTTGAGTCGGCTTGATGAGGCGTCCGGACCACGAGCGCACCAAAATTTTCCCCTTTTTCCCTTTTTCCTTTCTCTTCTTTCTCTCTTCTCCCCTGTTTCTTCGTTCCCCTGTTTTTTTTTTCGTTTCTGCCCGTGCTTCTCTCTCTCTCTCCCTCTTTCTCTCTTTTTAAAACCCACCGAAGCTTCCTCCACTATCCTCTAGCTTACTTCTTTGACTTTTCAACCCTTTCTTTTCCTTTTTCTTTATTTTAAAGCCCATATATTACATCCTGTGACTAGCTGACGGTGGCGACGGCGACTGTTACGGCGTCTAGGGTTAAGCCCTAGGCTCCAATATCATGTGAGAGAAAAATGCTGTTTTTTTTATTCGGTAATGTTCTATATATCCTAAAGCTTCTAAAGACTATTTTACCCTTATACTCTTAACACTTTGATACGCTCAAATTCAACTAGACATTCAAATTCTTGCTGGACGAATTATTCAGTTTATTATCAGGAGTTCCTCGGCATGGTAGTCCAGTGTACCATTCCTGATGAACTCATATAATGTCAAATGAGCGGTTTTTAGTTTGAGCTTTGTGTTGGGAGTACCACGGCTAGATAGTGTCCTGCATAAGAATTTAACCATATTTAGACTCTTTCTCAGTTAGTGGGTGATTGACCCTGCACAGCGCAATAAGCATTGATTTTTGGTCAATATCCATTTCGGGTGGGAATTTTGTTCAATTTTCGTTCCCAAAACAAGACTACTACAATGTTCATGACTAGGCGTAAGCATTTCCGGCATCAATTGATATCTTCTTGACTCGGAACAGAATTTGCTGACTGCTAACAACTAATATTCTACTAATGCACTGAACACGTATTTATTCAAAACAAGCGAATTGACGCACCAAAATCACATTTGAGGAACTTATTCACATTAAAACTCAAAATTCATTCCTTTAACCTCACTAGACAGATGATGGCATCGAGCTAACATTCCTCCATTGATAAAATCAGGGGCAATTTATTATGTTAATTTTCTGCATCATCTCCAGATTTTACGAACTTGTAATCTATCCAACTAACCGCAGAGACGCCCCACAACTTCCGTGTGGAAGCAAATGCAGGACACGCTCTATAGGAGAAGCGAGAGAGATGTCAATAGAGTGACAATGCCTGATAAACACCGGGTCGGGCGTTTTCATGCTCTTGTAGAAGGATTTCTGAGGCATTTACAATGCGCTAAGAATTCAAAGGCATCGACAGGGAATGGGGTAAGAGTCCACAAGAAGAAGAAGTCCCGATGGTGGCCAAAGTTGAGGCATCACGGTGGGATGAAGCAGCCGAATAGAGGGCAGACAAAGCTAAAGTTGCGTGGTGAAAGGGCATTGATAAAAGTCTCAAAACGCATTAATCCCTAGTCTAAATTAACAAGTCGTGCCTTTGATGAATCATCTATTTGATTTGGTAAGCTCTATTTTTTGCTCACTTCTTCTAAATTGCTTAATTTTAGGGAAGATTTCAAAAAAGGACCCAAAGTACCCTTATTTTCTCAAATAAGGGTCCTAAGCGGATTTTGTTTCAAATGAGGACTTGAAGTGACTTTAATTATTTCAAATAAGGGCCTGAAGTGGCTATGATTGTTTCAAATAAGGATATGACTTTGCTGGTCACCAGCTGGCTAAATTTTCCGACCAGTTCGTCATTTGGCATTTTCACCTTTTTTTCTTTCCCTTTTTTTTTTCCTAGTTCTTCTTCTTCCTCCTTGTTGGTGGCCGCCCTCGGCAAAGAGGAAGAAGAAGAACCAGAAAAAAAAAAAAAAAAAAAAAAGGAAAGGAAAAAAAAAAAAAAAAAAGGGGAAAAATGACAAATGACAAAAACACCTTGAACAGGAAAGTCGGGTCTTTATTTGAAACGGACATAGCCACTTTAGGCCCTTATTTGCAACAAACATAACCACTTCAGATCCTCATTTGAAACAACATCCACTTTAGTCTCTTATTCGAGAAAGTGATGGCACTTCCAGTCCTTATTTGAAACAAGATCTACTTCATACCCTTATTTAAAAAAAAAAGATGGCCCTTCGGGTCCCTTTTTGGAATTTTCCCTTAATTTTATGAGATGCATGATGTTTGTTGTAAATCTAGGCCTTCCGCAAGTAATTATCCTCAAATAATTACTAGTGCATGCAAGATGGGATTTCACACGGAAAAATCACACATATTGATGAAACGTACAGAGTAAATCATCCTCTCTCAAAACTAGATCCAGTATAAAGAATTGTATCACTTCAAATGATTATTTGTTTTATTTATTATATCAAATGGCTTCATAAGCTATATTATTCAGGATCACAATTTCCCCACTTATCCAACCATAGGCTCTTGAACGACATTGCCCTTGTTATCGATCCAAACATATACTGGATTACAGCGAAGATCAATAAACCCATATTCTTTTCCCACTTTAATCAGTATCACCATCACGTATCAATTGTCCTTCTCAATCACCGCTTTCGCTTTCTCTCCATTTTGTCCCACCAACTTAGGCCATGGGACGCGGACTCATATCTATGGATCTGCAATAAATCATTTATTGACCTCAATCTCAGATTATGTTGTCATATTCAACTTATATTGCATGCTCACTACTAAATTTCCTATGCTCAAAAGTCCAAATGACTCATGGTACCTACAGAGTTGATGTAAATTAGCAATATCGTAAGCTAGAAACAGAAAAACAGAAGGAACACAAGCCTCTTGGAGCGTACCAAAACAGCATTCGGAACGATCGCAATCCCTCACAAAATGACAAGGTGGATAAGGGTATTTGGTCCTATCCCCCATGCTTCTGATCTTCCTTGTAAGAAAGCAAGAAGTAAATTATATGGGATGTTGCCATAGGGCCACCCCTTTATATATCCATTTTCGCATATTGTATGCAATAAATGCTTTGGCTACTATCATGAGCTCTAAAAGGAAATCCCTCGTGACCATCTAAGTAGGGAAATTAAATCCCTTATACATCTAAGTAGTGCAAGTAATCCAGCTGTAATTGCTCTCCATAAGATGGGAGGATTGCGATATTTCTATTTTTAAAAAAGCAAAATAAAGTTAAATATTTTTTATAAGGCATTAATCAAGATTCTACAAACACCCAACCATTCTCTTGTGTATGGTAGTAGATGTGTGTCCTATATCCTTAAATTCAATGAGATTGCTTCCAGAGAACATTGGTGAGTGAACCATATAATTAGATCCCTTAACATTCATTGAGGGACAACCCCAATGTTTCAAAGAACCAAAAAAGGGTACATGAATTGATTATTCCATGCTAAAACAACACGGAATAATATTGGGTTTTATAAACTTTCTCAACATGTGTAATGGCTTAGTACGATCACCTTGTCTTATTTAAGCGGATACAAACAACTGTAAATTGTAAAATAACTATTGAAGAAAAAATAGCCTTAGATATTTGAAAAGTACATAATTACAATAGGGAGTTACTTTCCAGCATCCGACTTGACAAACTATGATTAATAACGTGAAATTGCACTAAAATATTAAAAATATTACTTATCAACTAATAATAAATGCCACATGGAGATATAACCTGAATTACTCGTGTAATAATAAAATAAGCACTTGGTACCAAAAAAAAGAAATGAATTTATGAAAATAAAATTGGAAAATTAGAAAGGGGGTCAAAGAAATTTTTTGGCTTTTGGAATTGTGTGGTGGAGTGAAACCTGGCGGCTTCAATTTGTTTGGCCATTTTCGTCTTTTCGATTGTTCACGAGAAAATGAATATGCCTAGAAAAAGCACATTATAACTCTTCTTTTACCTAAACTTTTAACAAATGTAAATTAGAATTTTTAGCTATATAAATTTTCGAAAGTGAAGATATTATATGAAAAATTACAAATATATTATACGTAGATCTACTATCTGCATGAAGACCAACGGATAAGACGTCACTCGCGCACCTCCCATTCCCCACACCGGAAAGCTCAAAAGAGAACTCTCAAATGCAGTGCGTCGATGGCGACGCCGATCAACATCAACCCCCTTGCGCATGCTAGCACCGCATCTCCGTTGAAACCAAATTATTCTAATCATAGATTTTTCTTGCGTTGCTGCAACACCTACGTTTTGATAATGCTCTTGAAGTAACTCGTAGGATTAAATATAGTAAGTCACTTGAAACAAATTTTTCTGTGGGCCCGAACAAGATATTGTAGTACTCACAGCACATGATGGCCATATCTCCATCCCGGCGCCTGTATATATAGAGTAAGTCGCTGAACGCAAACACTTTGATCCGCATTCTAGACCAATACCAACTATGGCTTTTCATTCGTCTCCTCTGCTTAATTGTTTTGTTTTCCAGTGTCCATCATAAGTTCTCTCTCGCCAATGGCCCGTCATCTCTGACTCAATCGGAGAGTAGTGACTTGCATACCTTACGGCCTTCCTGAGTTGGAAGATCTTGATTCCTTGTACCGTTCGTTTTTGCCCACAAACTCTCTCGCCCCTGAGAACCAGCAGTGGGTGCTTTACTCATACCGGAATGTGATGACTAGTTTTGCAGTGAAGCTGACTCCAGATGAAGTCACTGCAATGCTGGAAAAGCCGGGATCCGTGGCGGCACCAAAAAGAAGTAAATTTATGAAACTAAAATTGGGAAAATAGAAAAGGGGTCAAAGGAATTCTTCGGCTTTTGAATTTATGGAAGGGGCGAAACTGGGTCACCTTAATTTGTTTGGTCATTTTGGTCTTTTGAATTGTTCACGAGAAAATGAATTATGCCTAGAAAAAGCACATTATAACCTCTCTTTTTTTTTTTATCAAAAAATTTTAACAAAAATAAATTATTCAGAATTTTTTAGTTATTAAAAAATTTCGAAAAAAATGAAGAAATTATATGAAAAATTTACGAAGAAAATTATACGATTTTGCATAGAAACCCAACGGATAAGACATCGTCGCTCGCGCGCCTCCCACTCCCTAATGCAGTGCGCCGATGGCGACGCCGATCAACCTCAAACCCCTCGCGCACGTTAGCGCGGCGCCTCCGCCGCCCTGCTCCCTCCGGCGGCGCGAGGCGGCGGCGGTGGCGGTGGCGGCCGGGGCCGGCGCGGAAGGAGCCCTCCCGCTCGCGGTGCGCGCCGCCGCCGTCGTCGCCCCCGCCGCCGGAGTGGCGGGAAAGCAGGCGGTCGCTCTCCTTCTCTCTCCTGCTCGCTCACCTGGTCGCGGCCCCCGACCGTACGCCCCTCTTCGTCTTCCCGACTCCATGCGATTTCGTTTGGGAGTTCATCGATCGTCGTCTGTTGAGCTCGGTCTCGGATGGTTCGTAATTTAGGGAAGTTGGGCTGAGCAAAACCTGGCATTTCGTCCATTCTGGTGCCTGATTCGACGAATGAACTCAGGATTTTCATGGTGTTATGGCGTCTTGGCGTATCGTTTCGGCATAGCTTAAGCGATTTAGGTGTTCCGTGGCCGATTCTAGTAGTCTTTGCGCTGAGTTTGACTCTAGATATGACAAATATGAATTGCATTATCCTTGTGATGAGAGCTTTTGAAGTGTTTTCAGAGAAGATTACTGAAGAGCGGTTTATTTCGTGGCGATAAACCCATGAAGCAGTAGTAGTTGGGGTTGAGACATTTCTTCAGGGCTTGGTTTTAACAATTGGTTTCTTGTACATGTTATCATTTTGCCTTTCGTTATAATGTGCTGCAAGTTATAATGGGAATTTGCGTCGATGGTGATTATGCGGTGAAGTTATCTTCACTTTAAAAAATTGAAGTAAGATCTGTGGATGCGGTTACAAGTTGCTTTATTGACAGTTAATTCCAATTTCGTTTTCCTTTTGTTGAATGCAGATGCTATTGCAGGCAGCTTTATGGATAAATATGTAAAGAAGTAAGTTGGTATGTTTTTCGAGTTATCATTAGGTGCTAGAGTTTGATACTGATCCTTCTTAACGTATAATGATTAGAAAAAGGCTTGACCCGCTAGAGGCATATGTGCCTGCTGTGATATTAAGTCAGCTGCAGATTAAGGATTTAGGTAATCTCTTGTTCTTTGGCATTAATTTTTCCCCTTTTATCGGTAGGAGAGAGCATCCATAGTTATATGAATCACCAATGGTCTCTTTTTTTTTTTTTTTTTTTTTTTTTTTTTACTCATGTTGTTCAGCTGCCTTACTTTTATTTTATTTGCCATATCTCGGCATGATAGAATTAGGCTTTTTCAGTCAAATTAGAGAGTTTGTTGCTTGCTTAGCAATGTACGTATTGCAGAGAAAACTCTGGATGATGAGAAGCCTGAGTTTGCTGCGTGTCGATCAGTTTTACGGTCTGGCCCAGCAGCATCTCTTCGAGTTAACATTCGAGCGGTAAGTTGACAATCTTCTGAGGTCTTGGCTGATCTCATCTGTGCATGCACTAATTTGTTGCTTTCTTTCTTGCTCAATTAACGTCTACTATTAAGTACCAGCAACAAATCAATCAGTGGACCAATGGCAAGTTTTGCAGAAGGAATTGTTTTTTCATTTATTTAATTTGACTTAGACATATATCCAGTATATTGAACAACTCTTTTGAAAGAACCGATGAAGTGGAGTGTATAATTGGATAGACTAGGTCTAGCGACTGCGAAGTTGTGTTTAATTAAGATATGGTTGATTGGTGCCAATTGTCCAAGTACTTATCTGAATTGTTTCTTCACACTTCCTAACTATTTATTAGTTTGTGTTGTCAAATTATCTGTTTTGACTGTCATTTTGTCTTTAAGCTCTCGAAATGTTTAAGTGTAGTGTTTATTTCAGGCTAATAGTGATTGTGTTAGCATTGTCTTTCATTGTCTTTCATGCTCATTTTCCATTTGCTTCATGGCAGTTTTGCATGCATTGAGTTCCTAAGAGCTTTGGAAATTTTCTTCGGAACTATAGGTGGCACAGTATGCTTCAGACGGTGGGAATGGTAAAGCTGCTTCCAGTGATGTTGATCAATGTCTGAGGTACTTCATTTAAAATTTTGGCAATAAATATTCTTAATTTTCAAGTTGAGTTAAAGTAATGTTGATTTTTTTTTTAGTATAATGGTGAAGTGACAAGCTGTTTATCAGTGAGTTCATACTTTGTCTTTATTTTAGGATGTGGTGAGCCTTTCCTGTTAGAGATTATTTTGGAATCCTTCTGCTTGCATGTCAGCATCATATCCAAACAATTCTGGAGATGATGATGACTGAATTTTCTAACAGGTTATTGACAGATTTATCGCTGTAATGACTCTCATGACATAGATTGAAGAAGATAGAAATCTGACATTTCTGGGGATAGGAAGTCCTTTATGGGTTGCAAACGATGCACCTAAGCCAGTATATGCAACTGCATTTTGTTTTCAATGAACAATATTTCTACAAAATCAGCATTGTGTTATCCTCAAGACAAATTGTACGAGTGCCTTTCCTTCCTTTTTCCATTATTGCTTAAAAATTTTCTTGCTGGTGATATGTTAAGGCAAAGCTTCATTTGGGAGAAAATATTTAAATCATAAGACTAGAAAATCAGGGGTTGAACCCTGTGAGAAGCTTAGTTCTGCCTGAGTTTTCATTTCTAGAGAACAATGCTGCTCCATTCCCCTGAAGGAAAACACTTGATTTGGGATAAACATTTGGTGCCTTAGTTGAGAGACTGCAATGCATGGGTTAATTCCAGGATTGGAGGGAATGTGTATTTACTATTCATCCCTTGAACATCTTTCACCTTATTAACTGGTTTCTCTGAAACCAAAAATTGTTATATGATTATCTGCAAATGGGAGTGGGTGTCATTTTAAGAGAGCTGATTATCTTTTTCTTGTAGAGCCTTGGAAGACCTTGATTCCTTGTTTCTGAGTGCATCAAGAAATGAACCAGACGCCTCAGTAAAAGCCATGAAAGCCAAAATAGGAATTGCAGTTGATGCACTGGATAGGTATCACTTCATCTCTTTTCTGTTTAAAATATGCTTTTGCTAGTTTCTGTACACACACACACAGGTTTTTGTCTCTGGAAACATGTTATTCTCCTTGCTAGTGATGGTTTGTTTTGAGTGTTTAGTTAGTATGCATTAAAATGGTTGAGTCTGAACTTTTAGTTCTTCCATTTACAGTCTCCTCCAGACTGTTCCCCAAGACGTGTTGGACAAAGGCAAGGCTGCAGCAGATGCATATAGGATACCAAGAGACATGGAACCAGAAATAGTAGACCCCGAAATCAAGCAGCTGGAATCAATCTTGTGATTGATGAACTACTGTGTTTTCCTTTCCTCAGCATAATGGGATGATACCTTCCTCTGATACACTCAAATTCAACTAGATTTCCAAACTCTTACCTGACGAATTATTCAGTTTACAATCAGGAGTTCCTCATTTTCATCGTAGTCCAGTGTAGCATTCTCGATTCATTCATATAATGTCTAATGAGCAGTTCTTAGTTTGAGCTTTTTGCGTGGGAAGTAACATGACAGGATAGTGTCCTGCACAAGAGCGTAACCTTATTTAGATCCTTTCTCCGTGTATAGGTGATAGACCCTGCATAGTGCAATGGAAACTAACTCCTGATACCTTTATCCAGTACCTTTTCCGAACATTTATTTGGTGTTATACTGGTAACTCCGCCATATCCTCGTTCCTCAAACAAGGGTGGTAGCAGTTACCAGTGTTATAGCATTGTTGGTCGATTGAACCATCAGTCGAATCAGGTCTATGCACCGAAGCACATCGCTTCAACCTCAAAGCCCCTTCGACCAAAAACAAAAAAAAACTCAAAGCCTTGATGGCGGCTCAAACTGCCGTAGCTAAGATGACCAGTTCAAAAGAATGTGCAGCGTCGTTTCTCCTTCCCAGTCACATGATGGGACAATGGATTTCTTCACGTTTTACAGGATTCGGATAGAGCAGTTCTGATGATTTTCTCTTTCGGCTAAATTATCTGTATTATAGTTAGGCAGTAATCATTTTTTTTTTTCAAATGCGTAGACCATTGACTTCCCTAGTTACAAGAAAGATCCACTTGCCGAACATCACGCATGCCTTAATTATACAGATTTAAACCTCGAAAAGTTTATTCAATATAGTCTAAGACGTATTAGGTAATGATGTTAGCTAATTGCGTCCATGGCTAGATCAGAAAAACTAATCACTGTAATGACCAACTTAATCAATGTCAAATGAATTACTTTATACTGAAATCACTTCCCACCCCAATTTAATGTAATCTAAGGCATACTAGATAATGATGTTTAATAATTGCGTCCATGGCTAGATCAGAAATTCTAGTCACCGTAATGACCAACTTAGTCAATGTCAAATTAATTACCTGACGCTGAAATCCCTTCCTCGCCCTAAATAATAAATTAAACTATTATAAAATGTTATTTATTCTTTCCAAGAAACAGACGACAAAGTTTCCTAAGTCGAATGGAATATTGATATTCCGTTTAACACATGCTGCTACTCCGATTAGGCAATCTGTATTACGCATCCTAAATTGATCTGACTAGTATAATTTTTTTTTTTTTATAGTATTGTATGATTATGTACACCTGCGGTAGTTGATTCCTCGTAGAATTATTCTTGCTGAATATTCCAAATCAAAATGCAACGTTCGGTTTAGGACAAAGCAAAAGACAAGAACACAGGATCAAAAGCATATTATCTGATCTGTGCTAAGAGACTGACCTGAGTCCTAACTAATCTTGATTTGTACAGCGAATTTTTGGATATAATCGCGTGGAAGAAGAAAAAGAACTACGTATTATGACTATTCTTTTGAAAATTAAAGAAGAATTTTTCTGAAATAATATTTGATGTAAATCTAGATGTCCATATCTGAATATTTTGAAAGATCCCGGGTGCTTTTTGGTCAAATAAAAGTCCAATGTGTGAGGACCACATGAATTTGGCAAAATACAAAAAGGTAAAGTAGAATTCATCCCAAACAAGATAATTTAACTGGGTGGAGCTTCGCATGATTATTGTTTAAATGCCGTTATGGATAATTTTTTTTAAAAAAAAATCTGAAAAGATAATATGCAAGGCATGATTAACATTGAGAACCTCATCCTCGTGAACATCTAAACCCGAAGAAGCAACCTAGCATTTGCACTCAATTTTTTTTTTCTTTTTCTTAAGCTTTTGTCACATTAATTTATTGTTTTAAAGCTATTGAATTTCTTCAACGCCTATCGATCCGTGCACCCAGATCAGGATTTGGGCCCCAACCTCCCAACCGATGGCAGAAGATCCAAGTGGGTTTCACTGACCCATCAAGCTAAAAGCAATAGAAAAAAAGAGCAATAATTATGAAGCCTGCTGACCCAATTTCTGCACAGTTAAGACTTTGGACAAGAACACAGGATAAAAGG
The DNA here is from genome assembly GCA_014182365.1 of Eucalyptus tenuipes. Classification (NCBI taxonomy): domain Eukaryota; kingdom Viridiplantae; phylum Streptophyta; class Magnoliopsida; order Myrtales; family Myrtaceae; genus Eucalyptus; species Eucalyptus tenuipes. The sequence continues at coordinate 18,453,021 of CM024538.1, read as the reverse complement.
CACGAAATTCTGTGACTCACGAGGAATGATGATCCATGTGTTGAAATTTATATTCATACCCCCATACGGAAATCTGCCTGCACGTATCTTTTACAAAAGAATATTATATGCAAGACATCATCATCAACAGTCACCTAAGTCCTTCCTCTTGCACTGTACTTCGTGTTATTCTCTTGCATGAATCATTGGAATTTCACAGGATTTGATGGCGAATTTGACTCTTATTTTGATCTGTGATTTGACTCTCTCGTTGCCCTCTGCATTGCACTGCCCTGCCCATGCTTCTTGATCATGACACTTGGGCCGGTCCGATTAGGAGCACATCACATGCATTATGCCACCTGATTTTTGGATTGCCCCTTTGGATTTTTGCTTACCAGTAGAAGTTCATGTACGGATGAATGGCATTGCCTAAGAATGTAATTAAGAGAATCTATTGACATAGTGGAGAAAATATTATTACATCAGGTGGTTTTTCTAGAACCTAATTGGAATTTCATTAGTTCTCGATCCAGTAGAATATGTATGTATAAAAGAAATTAGCTAAATAATGTAAACCTTGAAGAGAAATGTTGTAGCGGTTGAATATGCATTAAGTGCTTTCATCATTATGACAAAAGTTAGTTTAGCATTGCTTAATCACACTATAAGTGATTTTTTGCTTTGTTTTCTTGTTCTATTTAAGTGTCACGAGATAGTTGATTTAGAGTTTTCTTACTTGAGTCAGCCTTACTAGCGACAACACGAGAAATCTATATAGAGAGTTTAGAGAGAGAAACTCTTGTTCAGTTCCAATGAAGTGGATAATCAAAATGAGGGTGGGACTCCAATTCATCCAAGATTCCCTTCAATTACAACTATAGATTACCCCTCCATCTAATATTAGAGATTCAATTTCCCCATATATCAATTATCCGCATTAATTATAAGAATGCTCTAGAATACATGTATACATTTCCCATATTACTCTCAAGAATATTCTTGAGTACTCAAAAAGCATTAAGACACACATAAGTCTTCAGGTTTGCTTGATTATCCTTGCCACATTATTAATCCATTGGATCTTGAAACCTTTAGTCCGTGACATAAGGCTAAAACATAACATGTCTCAATGCCATTATTTTTTAGACTTGTGCATACTGGGGCAAGGGAAAATGACACTTTGATTTCAATCCAATTTCAACTAGGGAAATTGTCCATTCAGTCTTGAACCTACTATATAGATGTCCATTTAGTCATAAATTTTTCAATTTTGTCCATGTAGTCCTAAATCTTTATGCAAAATTCCAATGTAGTCATTTCGGTAAATTTTTTGCCGAAAATCATTAACATGATGGTGTACCACGTAAAATAGCCAACAATGATTGGACCATCAACAATTTCTAGCGAAATTGACCAAAAAGACTATGTTGGAATTTCGGGTAAAGCTTTATAACTAAAGTGATAAAATTGAAAAATTTATGACAAATTGGCATCTACACAATATTCTTAAAACTAGTCCATGTAATTCTCTCCCTTTTAGCCCATCAATTAAGTAATAGAAGGAAATGTAGGAACATTTTAGGTTTGCCTGACCAGTCATGAAAGAATGACTAGCTCTTCCAATTCTTTGTCGCATTCTATTACATTCTCTCTCATCCCATTTGGGTGCCAAACCCCATATGAAACCCACATAATGCAGCAACCATCAGACAGTTAAAAGACAAAAGACATACAAGGGATTGTGAGCTCCAGCAAAGAGGACCAGGTCTGTACAAGATTCTCTCTCCCTTGTTTTCTTCCTTTTTCTCAAATCAAAAACCACAGAGAAAGAAAAAGAAAATGAGAAAATTCACTTGCTCAGAACCCTCACACACACCCTCCCAAACCCATCTATAATTGGTTAGTTGGAGTCTCTAAAGAAAGGTAGCTGGATAGATAGACACAGGGACCCGAATTTCTCTCCACCCTGCAATGCACGCACAAACACGCACCTTCAATTCTTCTTCTACCACTTAACCTAAATCTCTCTCCCTCTCTCTCTCTCAGAGACACAAAACACGAGGCCTCATATTCAGTGCTTGACTTGGGGGTTGCTTGTGCACACTCAGCATGCCAACGGCACCAACAAGAAGTCGGTACTCAAAGAGAGAAGCTAACAGAGGAGCATGGACTCCAGAAGAAGACCAAAAGCTAGCTCAAGTGATAGAAACCCATGGCCCAAGAAGGTGGAAGCTTGTTGCAGCTAAAGCAGGTACTGCAATGCTCAATGCAATCTCCCATTACATTCAGAGTAACTCAAATTTTTTTTTTCTTTTTGAGGTAATTTGGACCCATGTGAATTTGAATTGGATTCTTCTGTTTCTGCTGTAGGCCTCAATAGAAGTGGGAAGAGTTGCAGATTAAGATGGCTGAATTATCTTAGACCCAATATCAAGAGAGGCAATATCTCAGACCAAGAAGAGGACTTGATTCTCAGGCTTCACAGACTCCTAGGAAACAGGTGAACTCTCCCACCAGAATCACTTCTTCTTGCAACTGATGAGCCTCCGGCTGGAATTCAATGACTGATTGAATTCAATTGGTTTTTCTTTCTTTTGCAAACTATTTCAGGTGGTCCTTAATAGCTGGAAGGCTACCAGGTCGGACCGATAATGAGATCAAGAACTACTGGAACTCTCATTTGAGCAAAAAGATAAAGCAGAAGGAGAACCAAAGCAAATCCCCTGAGCAAGATCAGTCTCAGGACTTAAGGAATAGTGCCGCAGGGATGCATAGCATGGCGGGCAACAATGGAGAGACATCAAAGAGAGATGAAGTGATGAAAACCGACTTCTCTAGGGATGAAATCCTCGATAGCTTCAATGAGGGTCCTCTGAACTTGGAGTGGATGAGCAGATTCTTGGAAATGGATGAGATTTGGTTTTCATTTGCTTAAACAGTAGATTTTCTTCTTTCCTGATTTATGATAAGCAATAATGGGGAAGTGCAGCATCTGGATTCTACCAACCCATAATGGAATAGTATATTCCAGGCAGGAAATTATAGAATATGGAGTATTTTATGGGGAAATTGCCAAGAATGTCAAGTTTTTGCTGTTACCCCTTGGCAAATCTTGGATATTTAGTCAAAACATATCCATGGTGTTCAACAAGTCTAAGGTTGGCTCATTCCTTATGTTTTGGCAGAAAATTTTGAAAATAAAAGGAAAAAAATGACATAATCAGTCTGCCCTAGAACATGTCATCATATTATATTGCATATGTTAATTCCTCTGAAGACTCAAAGAAGTATCAATAAAATGCGTCAATCAATATTAGCAGGCTTTGTTGGATATGCGATGGTGTTCTCCTAAAGGTTAGCTCAATTGTAAACTGAACCAACGTTAGTTTATGCTGAAATGTCAAACTTTAATCAAAGTTGAGAACCATGTGCAATTTTCTCAATTGCTTAGAGTTTCCCTTATGGACATGAAATTATGATGTAACCTGTGCACTAGTTTATGTCAATTTCGACTGTAACTATCAAGTAAAGTAAACCTTGTGCAGATCCGAAGGGATCGTCCATTTTTGGTATAAACAGCAAGTCTAAGTTTGGCAACAGGGATAATAGAGAAGAACAGAGAACTACAAAACTCCATCAGTAGTTCGGTCCCAATTATCAAAAGCAGACAACTATATTAGTCATCACCTAAAACTAATTTAGCTGAGTCTTGTGTAGATTTTGGCCAAAGTGTGTGCGGCTGTGCAGTTCCATCCATGAACAGAGACAAAAGTCTCCCCCAAAAGATGTTGTGAAGATACAGAAAGGAATCATCTCATTGTTTGAGACACAGATTCAGAAATGAAATGGTAAAAGAGGTAAAGAATCTCTATTTACGTACATAAGGATGAAGTTTTGTTCGTTTTTATATCCCGGCAACACGGGCATGGGTGGGGACAGCAGCTATATGGATGAAATTTCGTTTCAGCAAACAATGACCTTATTTGGGTTATCTGCAACTCCAGGCTTTTCTTTGCCCATCACTCGGCATTCTAGCTCAATCAAATGTCTCTGCTGAACAGAAAAAATATGACCCTTGGTGTCTCATAGGCACAAGATTTCGTCACCATTTTCACGAGGACCTAACGAGACAAGCAGAGAGTAAAAGCAGAATTCGCATACTAGACAAAAATTATGTGACAGATTGTCCCGGACAGGGTTCTTGCCGTTCCAATGACTTGTGTTTCCCCTTTGAGCTAATATTTGACAAACCAATGAAGCATATATTCCCTTTCACATAAATCTTGCATATGATGAGATATAATGCCAAAAAGGTACTCTGTATACGGAAGAGAAATGCTACACATTGTGCTTTAGCTTGATTTTATACCTTTACCCAAGTAAAGACTTTTTTTCTGTTATCATATGGCCATGTCTGAAAATTTTGTCAAATTGGGTACCGGAGGCAAGCTGAATCGGTTGACCAAGATTCTTTATTTCCGCAATAAGTATGTATTTCGGGCAGGACACAAACAAGAAGGATTTGAACTTTAAAAGCCTCAAATCTGGGGACCACTAATCTTGACGTAGCTTATTGATTTACTTTCACAACGACCTAAAAGGTTGAACCCGGCGCAGTATCATTGGAGCTCCATGCTGTGGCTGGAGAGTAATGACGGTATATGGGGTGTGGACATAAGCAGGAGAGAGCTGAAACTCAAAATTCTGCAGTATCATTGCTAGGGCCATCTTCGCTTCGATTGTCGAGAAGTTCTGCCCTAGGCATATTCTGGGTCCCCACCCAAATGGATAGAATGCCAACTGATGCTTTGAAGCATTCGAAATGCCGTTGGCAAATCTCTCTGGTCTAAATTCATCTGCATCGTCGCCCCAAAGTTTGGGATCAAAATGAAGCAGCAGAGTCGGAAGGAGGATGTCCACTCCAGCTGGGATTGACATTCCACCTAAAGTAGTATTTTTGCAAGTGTGTCGGTAAAGGGCAGTCACAGGCGGATATAGTCTCATGACTTCTTGTAATATCATCGATACCTGCGAAAGAATCACTTAAGCCAGTGCTGCTGACCAGTATACACTACACAGTTACTGAAAATATTTCCCATAGTGAAAATTTACCATGAATCTTTTTGAGTAATTCTTAATGGGAGCTTAGTAAATGGGATTGGCAATTGAGAGATAGAATGAAGAAAACCTTACAATTTTTAGGTGATTAATCTCATCGATATCGGGAATCCGGTCCCCACAAACCTGCAACACCTCCTCTCTTGCTTTCTCTTGCCACTCGGGGTGCATTGACAGGACGACCATTGTCCAAGTGAGCCAGTTAGCTGTTGTCTCTTGGCCTGCGAAGTAGAACAACTTGCATTCCTCTACGACATCTTTGATTGTCATGTCATTTTCAGCTCCTCTGCATTGCAGTAGCAAGCCAAGCAAATCATTGGTACATGATTCTCCATTCTGCATCACCTCCTCTTTCTGTCTGATTATTGTGTGTATCATCGACTTGATCTGTTGGTCTAGATAGTATCTTCTCTTGTTCTTCTTTGTCGGTAGCAAGCTGCATAAAAAGGCCGAGCACAAGGAAGCTCAAAATTAAATAACATATACCATTGGCTGCACAAAACTCTAGTATGAATTTAATAATACTTATGGCATCGGACAAATTGGATCCAAATATGCGAAATCCTATTAATGCACCTGAAACCAGGCAAGTATAGGCTAAAATAAGCTTCAAGAACCAGGACAGCTTGTTCCTTCTGAAGCTCAAATATCTTCTTGCCTTCTTCATAGCTGCTCCCGAAGGCAGATCGGGAGATAATGTCAGCTGTGAGGTTTTGCAGTTCAGTTGCAACATCAACTTTACACGATCCTTGAGAGTCAGTCAACTCCTTGAGTCGATCCATAAGGTCGCAACAGCTCATGGAAAAAGCTGGTATCATCCCCTGGCAAATAAAAACTTATTAGTGAACTATATTGCTATTTGATTCTAACACGTTGTGCCTAGCTACTGATCTCTCAATTGCTTATTTCTGTACAAATATTTGTTGCATTTTTCACAACAATTGGGCAGAAAAATTCTGAATAACAGTATGTGCAAAAATATGAAAATACCTTCAACTTCTCAAAGTGGAAAGCTGGTGTGATCAATTTCCTACGTTCGGTCCATTTTTCTCCTTCCAAAGTGGACACACCAAGCTGTAGAAGATCGACTAGAGGGTTGGAAGGTGGTTTCACGAAGTGGCCATTCTTGTCTGCTAGCACCACCTTGATGAGCTCCGGGTCTGCCACTATCAGACTTGGTCTTGTTTCAATCCAACTCAAACATACTTTACCTGCTCAATTTCCCATGTTTTAGAAAAACTTCAGTAAAGATAATACCGCCCTCACTGTGCAAAAATATATGCGAAGATTTATGCAAATTCAATCACAGAACCATGATGCTCCTGGACAAGACTCTCTACATCAAGATTCGCTTTTATCAGGCGAAAAGTAGATAATTGCAGAGTGCAGTGTCGCCTCTATTTTGCTTACCATACTTGTGGACCATTTGCTGAAGTAATGGCCTCACGCGCTGCACAATCCGATGATCAAGACTTGCAGCAGGCTCAGGCCAGGCTTCTTCGGTGGACCTCGCCATCTGCTTCAGGTCATCATGGAAGGGACTGTAGGAAGTGCCTTGGAGACCTTGATTTCTCAAGTACTTCTCCAGAGTCTTGGGTCTATGCCAATAAACATAGTAGACTTTCCCCACGCAATACATGAACAGAGAAGCCAAAGAGAGTGCTAAAGAGCTCAAAACGTAACTCTGCATTTTTGCTCTCACGCAATTTCTAAGCTCTGTTTCAGAGCTTGTGGGATCGGTTAGCTTGGAGGAAATGAGCACTGAGTCTAAAAAATTTATAGTGGTGTGAGGCATGAAATGATGGTCATGTTTCTCCACATCTTTTCAATTTTTTCAATTTTTTTTTCTTTTGATTTGAAGAATTGATTGCCGGGCCAACAACACCTAAAACACCCAAATAAGAGCGACTCCTAATAGGTTTTTAGAATGGTAAATGAAGCATAAATGAACCGAATTGCATATTAAATAGGCGAAAGTTCCTTAATTACACATATGATACTAGAATTAACTCACAAGATGTGTCTTTTAGAAGTATGATTTAGCATATCCTTCCATTGCTAAGATGGACAACCTCCTAAGAAAATGTCTATATGTACACCAAATAATAATATCATGAGACTTAGCATGGAACAAGCTAAAATAAGGAATATCTTGGATGAATAATTCACGGTGTCACAGCATCTTTATTAAAAAAGAAAAAAATTCTTATGGATTTCATTGACTAAAATAAGAATGTGTGGCTACCAAATTCTCCAAAGTTTGTCATTTACCAGTTTGTGATATTTATTGATAATCTATTTAGTGGTTGACATTTTATGGTGCGCCAATACGATGGCAAATTGCAATATGGAATTATTGATTTTGGAGTCCCCACAAAAGGGCTCTTTTGACAATAAAATAAGTGGGCAGCGTAATTTAATATGTAGATTTTCTTTTTTAAAATTTTCATTTTTCCTTGGGCACCAAGCCCTAAACAAGGGCTTGGTCACACCAATTGCTTTGAAGTTGACTTTCTTTGGACAAAAGTGATGAGGTGACAGAAATTGGTGCACTTTTGTCTTATGCCTTGGTTTCCAAGAGTTCAATAATCCGCCATTCTATGTGACCATGCGTCCTCTTCAGCGCCTTGCTCTCCAAGAGATCAATAAGAGTAGGGCCATGTACAATATTCTTAGGAGTCGCAGTCCATCATAAACATATTGATTATTGATTTACGATAAAATAAAAATATTTTGTGACCGGTACCAACTATTGCAAAGCAATATGTTTTTGTTTTCTTCTATTAGGGCAATGAATAGTGGAGAGTTGCGAATTTATTACTAATAAAATTAAAAAGGAGATAAAAAGAGAAAAATTCAAAACCTAGCCAACCTCCCTCTTTGGTCGCTTCGATCAGTTCACCTCATTGACAACCGAAATCGTGCCGAAAGATCATATACGAGAATTCTTCAAAATAGGAATACAAATTTGAGGTTGGGTGGGCCTAATCGGGAAAGCCCATACCATACCCATACGAGAAACCACCGGCCCAACCCTGTCCAAATCACAGAAGACCAACTTTTGAGAAGATTGCGAGGAGAACTCCGTGCTTTAGTTGGGGGCCTGATTTGCAGGATCTGATGAACGAAGCAGCCATTCTTGCACCCAGGCGGGACCCCAAAGAAATCAGCAAACGTGAGATATCCAATGTTCTCGGGAGATTCACGGCCGGACCAGAGAAGAAAAATGCTGTTGTCTCATCTGAAAAGAAGAAGTTGGTTGCTTATCATGCATGGTATATCCGTCCGGTGTAATGTAAGCTATGGCTGTTGACCGTATGATGAGAATTTTGCAAGTGGCTGAGCGTGCTTTAGTAGGTGCACTGATGCCTGAATAATGAATATGACCCTGTGGCCAAGACATCCATCATCCGCTGTGGCCAAGCCAGAGGACGTACACCTTTTTCGCTCCAAGCAAGAGAGACTCGAGCCTGGGCTATATACAGTAGAAGCTACCCCGAGAATCAGATGGCCATTGCACTTGGTAGAAAAGTTAGTTCCGAATACTCGATCTTACGATTGACCAATAATTGAATGAGCCTAATTAAAAAAGCAAGATAGGATAGTGTTATGTATTATATTTTGTGTATCAAGATAGAATAAAGTTGGATATATAGAAATATAGTCTAGATGAAAATTTTCCTATATGAGGTACGATAAAAGTTGATAGAATTTCTTTTACTTATGGTATAAAAGTTATTTTTCTCAAATAACAAACTTATTAAATTAATGAAAATTAAATATAAATAATATTTGTATTCTAATATAAAATGAAAATTCTAAAATAACAATATATATTGAATTTATTTTTACTCCATTATATATGTTTTGTATATAAATATTTAGTACTTTCTACTAGTTACATTGCCCTTTGTGATAGATGCACGAAAGGATTATATGATAACTTTATATTTTTAAAGTAATTAAATATTAAACCACGCATTATCTAATAACTTAAAATTTTAGATCAGTTGGCAGTGATCCTACAAAATCTCACATGAAATGCCTACCTCATTTGATGCATTAGAAAGCGTCGAATAGACCAAAAACAAAATGTAAATTGGTATAATGTAGTATGTTCCATGAACTCAATGACAATAGTAAAAACTTTCGTATTATGTTCTCCTTTTTTCAGCAGATAGTAGTAAGACTAGAAATGTTCATTTCGACATGTTATCAGCCCCATTGTTGTTCACCGTCGTTATCATGTGAGATATCAATCCATTCGGATTTGCTTTCAGACGTGGATTCCATAGTTGTTTTCACAACAGTATAAGAGTATGATTTTCCTCTCATCAACTGCCGAGAATGGGAATGAATCGATCATTTCTAGAAATGTTTAGTCTGACAATCAGACATCTAATGTTTTCAGTGATTGAACTGCCTAACAATCATCCTCTCCAAAAACCATCGCGTCAATCTGTAAATTCCCAGGACTCACAAGGAGAAATTAGCGAAACTGATGAGAATGAATCGATCCATTTGCACTTCTGCTTTTCACCATCTCATTCAAGAATCTGGCGATCTCGCTAAGCCTCTCATTTCTTCATCCCGTCTTTGCATTGTATCATTTGTTTTCACATCGCTCTCACACTTGCCCATCCACAGCTGGAGCGAGTGATTCAATGGATTGATCTGAACTTGTGGCCTTTGTGATGAACAAATGCAGAAACGGCGGATTGGTGGAAGCCAACGATGCTTTATTCTGCTTGGAGAGGATGATTCGAATGAACCCTTTGCCTTCAACCCCCCGTTTTGCCCAACTCTTGGGGGTTGTGGCCAAGATGAAGCATTGCGCCATCACCATTGACATGACCGAGAGGATGGGTTTGGAAGGAACGACTCCCAATGTTTTTACCCGCAGCATTTTGATGAATCACCTCCGCCAATTGAAGAGGTCCGATCTCGGTTTCTCAGCTTTGATGTTAAATAGTCAAACTTGCCCTAGAACCAACAACTGTGAGCTTTAACACTTTGATAAGGTAGACATAACCACATGCCGAGCCATGATGAGGGATTGTCAAGAACCGGCCATACCAGGAAAGCCGTTCGATTGCTGAAGAATTTGGAAGACGAAGGCTGGGAGCTAGATGCGATCATGTACACCATGATCATCGGCAGTTATTGCAAGGAGCATCGGCAGTATTGCTTGGATCCTTGGTGTCTAGTATCGACAATTTATTGGTATAAAACCCCTGTAAAGAAAAAAAGACAAACCTTCATCTCCTTGGGAATTGGAAGTCCAGACTTTGTGATGCTGCTTATATGAGAGAAAAATGAACATGCGCTAGCTTATACTGTTGCATAAACAGAGCGGACTGGGAAATTAGCACGTTGGCATTATATCAAATATTTCATAAACTAGTCATCATACCGGTATACCACAGAGGAGGTGGCATTGGAGTCCACATGAGATGGTCCCAGTAGCACAGGTAGCTGCAATCCTCACCAATCCTTCAATTATGCCTGAACTTTGAAGACATTCTCTTCCAATTGCATTACTAACTAGGAAATAAGGAAAATGGCGCAAATACCACCTTCTTGATGTTCCGCTTCATTTCCTTTTTCCTGGGTCATCACCAATGGCTTCTATAAAAATAATTGAACACGTATAGTGAAAAGTGCTGTTTTGGATAGAAAGTGAGATCAGACCGTAAAATTTCATGAGCAAGGTGGTGAGTACGGGAATGAATCGATCAGAGTATTTCTAGGAATGTTCAGTTTGCCAATCAAGTAGTTTTCAATGATTGAACCGAAAACTATGTTGTTATCAGACATCTAAAGTTTCAGTGATTGAATTGCCTAATAATCATCCTCTCCACAAGCCATCACATCAATTTGTGGATTCTTGAACTCGGAAGGAGAAAATTTGGCAAAACTAATGAGAATGAATCGATCCATTTGCACTTCTGCTCTTCACCGTCTTGTTCGAGAATCTGGCAATCTCGCTAAACCTCTCACTTCTCATCCCATCTTTGCATCGAACCATTTTTTTCACGTCGCTCCCACGGATGCCCATCCACTGCTGGAGTGAGTGATTCAATGGATCAATCTGAACTTGTGACCTTTGTGGTGAACAAATGCAGAAATGGCGGATTGGTGGAAGCTGACAATGCTTTATTCTTCTTGGAGAGGACGATTCGAGTGAACCCTCTTGACTTTACCTCCATGTTTCACCCAACTCTTGGGGGTTGGGGCCAAGATGAAGCATTACCCGTCACCATTGACATGATCGAGCGGATGGGTTCGAAAGGAACGACACCCAACAGTTCTATTCCCAACATTTTGATGAATTACCTCTGCCAATTGAAAAGATCCGATCTCGGGTCCTCAGTTTTGTGTAAAATGGTCAAACTTGGACTTGAACCCACAACTGCAAGCTTTTAACACTATGATCAATGGGCTCGTTGGAGAGGGTAGAATCGCCAAAGCCATGAGCTTGGCGGATGAAATGTTGGCCAGACAATCGAGGTAGATATAACCACGTGCCAAGCCATGATGAGGGATTGTGCAGAACCGGCAATACTGGAAAAGCCGTTCGATTGCTGAAGAATTTGGAAGTCACAGGCTGAGAGCTAGATGTGACCATGTACACCACGATCGTCGGCGGTTATTGCAGGGAGTATCAACAATTTATCGGTATAAAACCCTGCAAAGAATAAAAAAGAACATTTCCTTGGGAATTGGAAGAACGAACTTTGTGATGCTGCTGCTGATACGAGAGCAAGGAAATTGAACTTGTGCAAGCTTATACTACTCAATAAATGAAGGGGACTTGGAAATTAGCACTTTGGCATTATATCAAATATTTCATGAATTAGTCATCATACCAGTAAACCACAGAGGAGGTGGCACCGGAGTCCACATGAGAAGGTCCCGGTAGCAGTGGTAGCTGCAATTTTGTTCTCAACTCAGTTGAGGCAATCTTCTTCTTCTTCTTCTCCTTCCCCTTCTCCTTCTCCTTCTTCATTCCTTGGTGAGATTTTGTTCCCTTCTCTTGGTTGTGTCCTTCGAGGCAAGTCATTAAGAAGTTTTGGACGACCCGAAGGTGTGTCTCTTATAGTTTGAACCGCATCATCAAATGTAAACCCTGTATTTGGGTCTCACACTGATTGGCTTTTCCAATCAACTGTTGTCACATGAGATTTTGAAAATAATTATAATTCTACTAGCTACATATGTACTTCGTGATAGATCAGGAAAAGAATGTATGATAAATTCAGGTTGTTTATGATATTTCATCAGAAGTTACGAACACTAACAAATTCAACCTTAGAAGACTTATAACTAGTCTCAACCCGGGCACTTGCTAAAGATGGTTAGAAAATGAGGGCGATGCATGTGTTACACGAGATGGTTGAGAGCAAAAATGCGTCACACTTTCCAATCATCTCGAAGAGAGATAAAGGCACGGCTGCATGGATCCTTAGTTCTGTCTATTTTTAGATGTATTTGGAATGAAGAGTCTAAAATTAGCTGAAAGTAGTAAGCATAGACTTGAGAGTCCATCAATATAAACAAGATTATTTTGACCTGGTCCAGATTCTGGCGATCTACGAGTGACCTATTCAATGAATTTCATCTATCAACACCAAAATCTGGGGACATTAGTTTTGCCACACATTCCAGGGGTCTCTAAGTAATTCGCAGTTGGATCGCAATCAACAGAATTCATTAGCAACCAAAGAAATAGAAAACAACGGACTTAAGAGAAGAGAAGTCGGCAATTAGCACCATCATCCTTGTTTGTGTTTATGAATAGAACGGATGCTGAAAAGGCAAAGTGCCCAAACTACAAAACAGAAAGAGCCTAAACAAGAAGAAAATCATGTTCTTTCTTTTGTTTTGGAGACCCAATATTCTCCGCCAATTAGCAAAAGCAGCAAGAATGAAGAAAACGTAAACATCTAAATGAATTTAAACTTAATCAATATAGAATTTTCCTTTTTTTTTCGATCACAAATTTCTAACAAAATTGACCTTTATTTTAATTCGGAAAATGTTTATGAACTGAAGAAAAATAGAGATTGTCTTCATGCATCCTAGTTCAAAAGATTTCTAGTCCTTATTTGAAAAATTCCACAGCTCACATAATATAAGCACACAAGTTGCTCTATTATGGTACAACTGGTAGTACATACCTCCATCTGCAGAGCCTCATTGGGTTTGAAAGTGATATCATTAGAATGAGACCGCATCAAACAACTCCGCATCAGGGTAACATGCAGAAAAATCAGCACGTACATATTCGATTAACAAAGAGGTAGAACCTAACAAGCATACAGCACATTCAATTAAATATAAGTACACAAGTCACTCTTTCACAGTTATGGTAGGACTGGCAGTGCATACCTCTATCTGCAGAGCCTTGACTGAGTTTGGGAATGATACCATTAGAGCGCATTGCATCAAAGAACTCTGCATCTGGTTAACATGTAGAAAAATCAGCACGTATGTATTTGCTTAATAGAGGTAGAACCTAATGAGCATACAAAAAGTAGATTCAACTGAAAAATAATACATTCACAATCATTCAGTTTTGTGCTGATGAAACCATATCAAGTGCTTTGATCTTCACAAGCATAAAAAACTTCCTTAGGACACTTCAGTTGGCCCGTGAGCCTGTTCAAGGTCGCACAAAAGCTAGCCTTCAGCTGTTGCTTATGACACCTCAGCAAAATCCCTCTTCTTCATTTGATCGTTCTCTAATATGGACTATGAATTGCCTCAGCCAAGTTAGCCAGACCCAGATCAATCATTTGATAAAATGATTCCACGACAACATCAGGATCAAATGGGATGCAAAATAATAAGCAAAATCTTAAGCACCTTGCCTAGCTTGTTTTACAGAGCAGGCAAAAAATTGTCCCAATTATGCAAAAGGTCATCTATACAGCTCTTTGAATTGAAGTCCAAAAGTAAGCCTTGATCATTACATAGACCAACTAGACGTGTCACAAAAGTAGCACCAATTTACTTGATAATATTTCAACGGTCTCACAATTGTTTATGGAAAGCCTGCCTACAATCATAGATGAAAAAGGCTAGCCAAAACTAATTTTTACTTTTGTAAATCACACACCAGAAAAAAATTGAACCTTGATTTTTATTTTAGCTCAGTTTCTCTTCCTTACTAGGAATTCATGCTCGAATGAACAATGGACAGGCTTTCCCATCATCACGAAAAATCGAGAGCTGTTTGTCCTAAACAGGATATCTACCAATAGTCAAATCTAACACATAAAATTGCTCACAAAAGGAGTACAAAATGGTGAAGGATTTTTTAAAGGAAAATACTAGTTTGAGACAGAGAAAAAAGGGATCTGCGCGCAGTTTATAAATTGAGTTGCAGAAGATCAACCTCTTGATGAAAAATTCTCACTTGGGTTTACCAAGAGGGAAACTGTAAATCACTAAGTAATTCTTGTTTACCTATGTCGTTAATTTTCATTTGTTGCCTCACAAGCCGCCAATCTATCTACAAAAGTTGCCGATTGAAGATTAGTTGAAAAAACATTGCCCTGATGCAATCAACAGCAAATATATTTAGGCAAATCTAGATCAAATAGATACCAAGCGTCGAGCAAATAATTCTTAAAAGATATATCTGTTAGAAAAGTATTACACTTTTCTCTCATGCTAGTTGTTAAAGGACGAAGAATCTTACCAGATGACCAATGCCTTCTAACATATGAAGAACCACAATCGGATCTAAATTTTGAACTTGGCTGAAGCATCATGTTAGGTTCTAGGGCCGACTTCCCCACTCTTGCAATTATGAAAGACTGGGAATTGAGTCTTCAACACCATGTAGATTACGACAACCATTGATATTCAATTCTTTCAAGTTCCAAAAGCATCATAGGTCAGGTAATCTTCTGATGGAACCACGATTAAAGACATTGAACATCTCTAACAACTCCACCTTATCAAGATCTTGTATTTCAACTAGATTGTCGCAATAGCAAGTATTTAATTGCTTCAAGCCCTCGTAATTTCATATGGATCGGCCTTCTAATGGGCTTGCAGCTATATGTACGTATTGTCTCCAAGAACTCCAATTTACCTTGGCCCTAAATTTCAACTAGATTATTGCAATCCTCAATGTCCAATCCTTTCAAAAGATTCGATTGTGAGAGGTCCATTCTTTCAATGGAATTGTAGTGTTTTATTGACAACTCTTCCAAGTACTTGAATCCGTCAAGCTCAGGCAATATCAACTTAGGACAGGAGTCAACACAAAGTTTCAAGAGTCTTGAGGTAAGCTTTGGGAAGTACTCAAGTTGATTATATCCATAAAAATGAAGTTCTTCCAAGTGGAATAGGTAAGAAAGCTCTCGCGACCTGGGAATCAGGGAATTGACCTAAAGATATGTTAAGCCCGAAGAAAGCTCTAGCAACGATTGAAGCTCCTTACAGCCCTCTTGGTCAAGGCATTAGAGAGAAGAAAGATTCCATATGCTTTCTAGCGGGTCAAATATCAATGTGCTAGTGATATGGAGAATCACAAGCGAAGACAAGTCATCATTTTCTCTTGGAATTCCCCCTTTTAGACTATTACAAGATTCAAGAAATAGCCTTTGCCGGTTTGTTCAACCTTCCAATAGCAATGGGTAACTATTCAAGGTCAAAAATTCCCAATGCTTTGCAAATTCAGTAAATCCCCAATTGAGGTAGGAATTTCTTTTAGTGAACAACACCCGTAAAGGCAAAGGTATTTGAGAGAAGAAGATTCTCAATTGAGCTAGGGATTTCTGTCAATGACCAACAACTCCGTAGATCAAGTTGTTCGAGAGAATAAAGATTCCCAATTGAACTGCAACCCCTAGATAAAGCCCTTTGAGAGAAGAAAGATTCCCAATTAAGCTAGGGATTTGCCTCAATGACTTGCAAGCCTCTACTCCAAGTTTTTTGAGAGAAGAAAAATTCCCAATTGAGCTAGGGATTTCTATCAATGACATGCAACCCCTTAGATCAAGTTATTTGAGAGAAGGAAGATCCCCAATTGAGTTAGGGATTTTTATCAATAACTCGCAACCCCCTGGTTCCCTAGCTTAAGTTGTTCGAGAGAAGAAAGATCCCCAATTGAGCTAGGGATTTCTGTCAATGACACGCAACCGTGTAGATAAAGTTGTTCGAGAGAAGAAAGATTCCCAATTGAGCTAGGGATTTCTGTCAATGACATGCAACTGTGTAGATAAAGTTGTCCGAGAGAAGAAAGATTCCCAATTGAGCTAGGGATTTCTGTCAATGACGCGCAACCGTGTAGATAAAGTTGTCCGAGAGAAGAAAGATTCCCAATTGAGCTAGGGATTTTGTCAATGACGTGCAACCGTGTAGATCAAGTTGTCCGAGAGAAGAAAGATTCCCAATTGAGCTACGTGTAGATAAAGTTGTCCGAGAGAAGAAAGATTCCCAATTGAGCTAGGGATTTCTGTCAATGACGCGCAACCGTGTAGATAAAGTTGTTCGAGAGAAGAAAGATTCCCAATTGAGCTAGGGATTTCTGTCAATGACGTGCAACCGTGTAGATCAAGTTGTCCGAGAGAAGAAAGATTCCCAATTGAGCTAGGGATTTCTGTCAATAACGCGCAACCGTGTAGATAAAGTTGTTCGAGAGAAGAAAGATTCCCAATTGAGCTAGGGATTTCTGTCAATGACGCGCAACCGTGTAGATCAAGTTGTCCGAGAGAAGAAAGATTCCCAATTGAGCTAGGGATTTCTGTCAATGACACGCAACCCTTGTAGATCAAGTTCTTCAAGAGAAGAAAGATTCCCAATTGAGCTAGGGATTTCTGTCAATGACTCGCAAAACCCTAGATAAAGTTGTTTGAGAGAAGAAAGATTCCCAATTGAGCTGGGGATTTCTATCAATAACTCGCAACCCCTTAGATCAACTTGTTTGAGAGAAAAAAGATTTCCAATTGAAATAGGGATTTTCTCAATGACACAAAGTGGTAGATAAAGCCCTTTGAGAGAAGAAAGATTCTCAATTGATTGAGCTAGGGATTTCTATTAATGACTTGCAAA
This sequence comes from Eucalyptus tenuipes, assembly GCA_014182365.1. Lineage (NCBI taxonomy): Eukaryota > Viridiplantae > Streptophyta > Magnoliopsida > Myrtales > Myrtaceae > Eucalyptus > Eucalyptus tenuipes. Next base: position 18,435,852 of record CM024538.1, on the reverse strand, counting down.
ACCCTAGATAAAGTTGTTTGAGAGAAGAAAGATTCCCAATTGAGCTAGGGATTTTCGGATTTGTCAATGACACGCAACTCCTTAGATTAAGTTGTTGAGAGAAGAAAGATTCCCAATTGAGCTAGGGATTTCTGTCAATGACTCACAAAACCCTAGATAAAGTTGTTTGAGAGAAGAAAGATTCCCAATTGAGCTAGGGATTTCTGTCAATGACACGCAACCGTATAGATCAAGTTGTCCGAGAGAAGAAAGATTCCCAATTGAGCTAGGGATTTCTCTCAATGACACGCAAGAAGAAAGATCAAGTCGTTAAGTTGTTTGAGAGAAGAAAGATTCCCAATTGAGCTAGGGATTTTCGTCAATGACATCGCAGAAAGATTCCCAATTGAGGTAGGGTGTCAATGACAGATCAAGTCGTTCGAGAGAAGAAAGATTCTCAATTGTGAGAGGGACTTCAACCAATAAACTACAAAATCTAAGAGCCAGTTTCTCTAGCTTCCTCAGAGAACATACTGACATAGGAATCTTTGTAATGCCAATAGAATTTAAAAGGAGTTCTTTTAGTTCTTGCAATTCCCCCACTTCGTCTGGTAGCTCTTTCAGATTATAAGAATAACAAGTCCAAAGAAATGAGGCTCTTGAGTTTGCCAATAGAAGGGTCGACTTGCTTCAGTTTGTGACAACTGGACAAGATGAGAATCTCCAACTTCGTGAAAGCCGAGAGATTAGGAGTATATCTTAACTCCTCGCTATATGAAAGGTTGAGAACTTTTAGCTGCTTTGCCACCTGTACAAAAGAGAAAAAGCTGTCAAAAAGGAGTTTAATCGATAAAACAAAACAAAGCAAAGATCATAGAAGATGTCTTTTTTTCCCATCTTACCATGATTGAACTCCACCCTCCCCAATCATCTGTAAGCTTGTTTTGTGACAATTCCAGCACCACTAATTTAGATAGATCCAAATTGATTGCTGAAGGAAATATGTTGGGTTCAATGTATGACCATTGAAGCCATCTTAATTCAGGAAACAATTCATTAAAGTCTCCACTTATGGTCGTCCAGCAAAATGAAAGGAACCTTGAGCTCGGTAAGTTTTTAAACAGTCCACTTGTGCATGTAGAGGAACAGCCACGGGGCCAATAATCGAAGCTACGAAACTCTGCATATCAAATCAATCAATTGAGTGTTTGAATCAACTTCTAATTTTTTACTTTTGCTTTTCTAAACCCCATATTTTCACAATTTGTCATCTTTTTACCCCTCGCCAAACATAAATGTTGACAAATAAACACACACATACTATTTTGATAATTTTTTTTTAAATTCAAACAATATTTTAAATAAAAAGAACACTTTTTCTTGCTTTAAAAAATTCAAGACGAAAAACCTCAATTCTTACCTCTCGCTTTTTTGGAATTTTGTAGTGCATGTACTTTGATTTTTATTAAAGTGGAAATACATGAAACCTTTTAAAACATATGAATGTTAAAGAGTACCCATGGGTCACTTGTTAAGTAGCTAAGTAAGCACCTGATTTTCAATTTGTTAACTATTGTTATTAAGTGTTTAATCATTCTTTAGCAATACATCTTTAGCATTTGAATAATATTTTAGATTTTGACGGAAATTGGAAGAGAGCTGGCTTTAGACAAACTAAAAATGAGCTAATTAACTTCCTTACATGGTGTTATAGTTAGATTAAGGTCTTAACATATGGAACAGTAGGTTTGTCGATGCTGGGCAACATCTTTTGGCAAACTCTGCCACATGAAACTTTCTGGAAAAATCTACTTATGTTACCTAAACAGAAAAGTGAAGATACGTAAGTCCATTTCCCAAGACTGGCACCATTTCTTTTCGCATCTTATAAGTCAAAAGTACCGCTTAAACTTTGTTGCTAAAGGAGATCATTTAATTGGAAGGAGATGGTGACAAAATCCCAGACGGCTTGATTGACATTAACAACAATACTTTATTATTTTTCCCCCGAAAGCTTAGCTGATCAGTGACAGTATTGGATAACGTTCGAGTTTTGGAATTTTAAATCTTAAACTTTCTATTGGATTAGCATCTCGAGATTGACCACAAATAAATCAAGCCGCGACTCAATCTGCACATTGACATGGCATAAACGTTCAAAGGAACAGACTGAGATGCCCATAACCTATGTAGCACCAACACTGACAGGCGACACGCGACACAACACAACACGACATGTCGACACGTCATTTCTCAAAAAAAGAGAATTCCGACACGTTGGTACACGTATATTAAATATATATTTTTATATATACATAATAAATTATCATTTTTATAATCATTTCAATCAAATTAATTTGAATCAAATTCATAAATAAATAAAATTAAAAAATCCTAGAATATATATGCACTAAAAACATTAATCCGCAATTTATTAATATTATTTATTGTTTCAATTTGACAAATTCAAATCTATTTCAATAATTCATAAAACTTGGAGAAAAACAAGCGATCCATATTCTGGACTCGCATGTTAGATATGTTGAAAGATGAGAAAAAAAAACTTAATGGGTGAATTATGTTTCACGGAAAGTGGGAGTCCGGACAGAAAAAAAGACTAGGTTTTTATTCTTTCTCCCTTAATTATTTTTATTATTGTGTTTTATTTTTTGACATATATATTTTGACCTCTTATTTATTGAATTTTTAAAATTGACCTCAATAACAGAATCATGTGTCGGAAACTCGTATATCGGAATTCCAACTCTAGTGTCCGAGAGTGTCAAAAAAGTTGACCAAGTGTCAGATTTTCCGACACGTGTTGACCGAGTGTCCGAGAGTGATGGACACGTGTCGAAGTGTCCGACACGACACGAAAGCTCTTGCAGAGTGTCGGTGCTTCATAGCCCATAACAGAGATCGCAAGTAGCCAAAGCTACTGGTCGGTGGCTGGGCCTCTAGCAAGACTCGGTCGCTTGAACAGCGTAGAGATGCGATTCTGGATCAAAGTGGGCACCTAGTCACGCTCGGTTGGGCGTGCGATTCTGGATCACAGCGGGCACTTGGCCACGCTCAGTTAGGCACTAAGGAGACATGTCTAGTGAGTTATTTTTTTCTTTGCAATTTATTATATGGTCATGTTCTTTAGGATTTACCAAAATCAATATAAGGTACAATTGATAGTTTTCTGAAAGATTTGGCTGAAATGTTTGAGAGGCAACCCCACGCTGCTCATTTAGGACGCGTTTGGTAACGATTCTGTTCCCGGGAACAAATTCTGATCAGAAATGATTATTTTTTATTCTGTTCTCGGGAACTGATTCTGAGTAAAAGAACACGTTTGGTAACTGTACAAAATTTCTGATTATGGAATAGAATTGCATTTGGTACCGTGTTCATTGATTCTGTTCCAAATCAATTTATTTTAATTTTTAAATATTTTTTCATTTTTTCATTTTTTCATTTTTTTTCTTTTTTTTTTTCCTTTTTTTTTTTTTTTCCTTTTTTTCTCTTTTCTCTTTTTTTCTCCTATTCTAATTCTTCTTCAAGCCGTCGCCGGCCCTCGCCGGCCGCTGGGCGAGGCTTGCCTGGCCACCGGCGAGCTCGCTGGACTTTTGTCCTAGCCCGGCGAGCTTCTGGATCGGCCGCGGCGGGCGGCGGTCGCGAGATGGCGGTCGATGAAGAAGAAGAAAAGAGAAGAAGAAGAAGAGTTTTGATTCTCAATTTTGTTCCCGGAACAGGAATCAACTTTTTTTTTTTATTCTTGATTCTCGTCCCAAACCGATTCTCCCGAAACAAAAATTTTACCAAACGCGATTCTCCCCAAACTGATTCTGTGAACAAAAAATCAGAATCAAGCATTATTTGGATGGTTACCAAACAGTGCCTTAGTGGTTAAGGAATGCGCTTTTGTGTATTATGATATGGGTTTGATTCCTTGCACTATTAAGCACAAATAATTTCCTGTTTGAACCGTCCAGTCGGACTTAATTAAGCTAGTGTCCCACCTGGCAATAAGAGTTAATGGAGTATTTCACCATTATGGAAGTTAGGTAGCCGTTAGTACCCACTTTTGTCAGATAGGTTTTCTAGAGGTATGTTGATGTAAATTATTGACGTTCGTTTTTAGCATGGGCATGCTTCTCAAGAGGTGAATTAGAAATTAGAAATTAGTACTCATCTGTTAACATGCACTTCTAGAGCAGAGTAATTTCAAGCCAGCAGTGCCCCTCACTCGACCTGTTCAAGAAAATGCATTTGTGACACATAAAAAGCAAAATTCGACCTAAAAATGGTATTATTTTTGTAAATGGACTTTGCTTAATGTCCACAATACTCTATACACATGCTACGCACATGTTATATTAACATTATGCTTATTTTTATGTGAACTTTGTAACTTAAACTCTTAAAAATAAGAAGAGAATGGTGATAAAAATTGGGGATGGTACAACATGTTGATGAAGAGAATATTATATAACCGTTAAAGGTGGGGTATGTGTTGGTTAGAGAAGGAGCACTCTACCAAAGTGAGACTTCACTCCTCTGCCATACTCTTTATTAGTAAGAGAATCCTTAAATAATAGTAAAATTGGAAGGGACCTAAAGGGACAGCAATCTCATTTCTATAATTATAGTATCATGTTATATTAGATATAGACTAGACATGACCCACGCTATGCACACCATTTATATTGAATTGAGCAGGTAACACCAATTGATGTTTCAAATGATGAGCAATTCCCTCTTAAAACAGAAGCAAAACACATGTGCATATATATATAATTAACTATGTTTAGAAAGGGGGCAATTGCGATTAATGATGGTGGTTTCCCCTTTTAAGAGCTAAATGATGAAAATAGCCCATGGATTCATTTAAATAATACGATTCATAATGAACTTAATTTTGAGAAAATTTAGGTTGAGAGAATAATAGAGAAATCTCTCCCTTGAAAAGAATTTAACTTTTCATGCAATTTCATTTAATATCTTTTTAAATTCCTTATAATTCGATTTTTAGCGCATTTAACTTTTTCTTGTGCACTCCATCCAAGAGAAGTATGTCCATTGTTATTGGGAAAAAAAAAAAGGAATGTCTTTCGAATGCGGTTTCCGCCTGAATTTTTACTATTATGAGAGATGTTTTTTTTTTTTTTAAATTCCGGTTGAATTACTGTAATGTAAGATTAAGAACTGTCAACTTATAAATTATAACCGTCTTTCCAAAGAACATGATTTGTCCATCTATATGTGCTTTTCCAATAGAGGTAAGGATACTATAGTTATATCTTCATGATAAATTTATTCATGTCAGTTTTGTACATATGCATGGTATGAGCTCACAACTAGTTGATCCATATTTCACAACACTTGACACCTTTCTTCTTTCACATGAACTTTTGTGACAACGGTATCTGCTCCAAATTGAAAGTAGAATCTTTTTTTTTTTTTTTTTGGTTTTTTGGAATGCTATTTATAGGCCGAGTGCAAAGATACAATAGGGTAAGAGATATAAGTAAACACTAAAAAAAAAAAAAAATTATCGACTGATCAACATAACTTGAAAGTGCATTTCTTTTCGTTAGTTTCTTGGAAATATTATGAATAAACTGAACTGCGAAAAGACAAATTTGTTTTGTGAAATATGAACTTCCACGAACACTATCAAACCAAAAATAGAATTCTTTTTTCTCTTTTTTAGGTTGGGCTTAATTTTATGGTTTGACTCATTTGTCATTATCCGTACTTTATGTATTAACTAGTGAAAAACTCACGGTCAATGTTATTTCTCTTAAGAATAGTTATTGAATCAACAAAAGAATGTGCTCTTTATAATGGTATGAGCGAACTAATTCAAATTAAATTGAGAAAGTAAAGATTTTTCCGTTTCCCAACATCTCTTGGTTAATTGCAAAGGTTAATTACCCGCCACTTATCAGTCATAAACCTACTAGGCTTCTCTAAATGGAAAATATAAAACAATGAAACGACATGAACATTGACAATCTAAGTAAAAATTAAACTTACTTTCAAAATTGATTGCATGCTGAAAATATTATTTAGTAAAGAAAAAGGTATGATATAATAACAAGCATGACATTTCCTCTAAATTGTCGAGTTTGTCTGGGTTTTTGGCACAAAAGGGCATTGTACCAAAAAATATAAATAATATAAAACAAGTTGGAGAGGAAAGAAATGTTTATTAAGAAAGGCGAAGGAATAGACAACGAGAAATGAAAGAAGCAAAGAAAGGAAAATAAGAAAATCCATTCTTTATCACACACCTAAATCCATGAGATGAACAAGGTCAACGTGATCCGACCTTAAAAACATTGTAAGGATTTTCCCTATAAGATTCTTAAGGTGATTTTTGCCATCATAGCTATTAAGACACAAGAAGAATGAAAAGAGATAGATATACCTCGTGGGGGAAGAGGTATCTTCAAAATCAAAATGGAAAAAAAAAAAAAAAAAAGTGTATCAAACATTGATTTCCTAATTCATAGGAGCACCACAATACATTCGACCGTACTAGAAAGCAAGCACCTATGATAAGTGTGAAATTTTTCTTTAGCGCGACTGATTTGGTTAATTATTAGTTATTATAATCAGCTTATGTTGTACTATACCGTTTTGAATGAAAATTAAAAACATCTTCATTTATATGATCTATAATATATATGCTTCATCTTAATTAAATTATTGTAGTCTTTCAGATTATCAATAGTTTCAAGCAGATATAAAATTACATGCTTTTAGTGAACGAGATTTTCAGTGTATAATCGTAGTTAAAGAATCTTAATTTGATTGCAAAATTAAGTTTTTGACGGATGTAATTTATATCAATGAATTTGGATCAAATAATGTAACTTTTTCATCCTTGGGACACTTATAATCCAATTATTATCACAATTTATCTAAGGGGGACATAAATGGGTGTATGAATAGATTTTTTCCTAAAAAGTAGGGGTATATGCTTATATTAGATAAAAGACTAAAATGGATCACATTAAATTTATGGAGTTATGAGAGAGAGAGAGAGAGAGCCATATGTTACCTCCATTTCCATATTACTTCTCAAGGCTTTATCTTCGAGCCATGGCTTCAGACATCTCTCGGGCGATTGTCTTTGGCAAAAGATGCTCCTTCCAAGATCTCTCAATTGGTCATGCATCCTAAACTTACCACAATCTCCAATTTTTATTAAGCACCTTAGCTTCAACTCTTTAATTCCAATATATGGAAAAAGCTCACAGTCCTCCCACATGTAACTAGCATATTTGCTATTTTTGCCGATTAAAAAGCAAGCAATATCCAGAAAAATCTCCTTTTGTGTAGGTTCCAATGCATCATAACTTATCTTCAATGTCCTTTGGACATCTCTATCCGGTTCATTTCTTAATTTCTTCAGCACATCTTGCCATACTTTTCCATCTGTTTCTCCATACAAGGATGAACCTATGACCTTGATAGCTAAGGGAAGTCCGCCCATGGTGGACAAGATATCACGAGAGATACCCTCAAAATCCTGCGGACAATGGCCCATGGAAAATGCATGTCTTTTAAATAAAGACGAAGAATGTTCCACATCTAATTCTGTCAATTCATACTTGTAATCTACCTCGAATTTAGGTTGATGAAGAACAGCTTCATATCTAGTTGTAACAATGATGATGCTTTCTGTCGAAAACCAATCACGTTCTCTAGCCAAAGTATATAGTTGATCTCGGTGATCAACATCATCCAGAAGAATGAGAACCTTTATTCCTTTAAATCTAGATTTGATCAAACTAATTCCATCATCAACTTTACATACTCCACGTTCATTTGGCAGTATATCCTTAATTAGTAGATTTTGTAGTTCAAGAATGCCTTTGTTGTGAGTTGTTTCTCGTATATCTGGAAGGAAGCTACAATGCTCAAATTTATTCGACAACTGGTTGTAGATGACCTTGGCGAGAGTCGTTTTACCGATCCCACCCATGCCACATATTCCTATCATTCGAGCATGATTGGCGGGAATGTCTACCCAATTCCTAATCTTGTTGACATGATCGTCAACTCCAACTAAGTACTCCGGAACATCAAGCTGAAAATCACGTCTCAACTTGCTCAGAATAGTTTTGACAACTTCTTCCACTAATTCTCCTTCACGCCTGTCAAACAACAAAACTCATCATAACTTCATAATTTTGCGTAATCTCATCAAAAGACACCCACATATATGTGAAGGATGGATGGGACCAGTTAACATGCAAAATTTCTTGGTTTTACAAATGACAATATAGGATGATGGTGTAGCAGTCATTTCATTTTTCCTCTTCTTTTTCTTCCGATAGATATATCTTATTGAATTAAGATATGGTGGTGCACCTAGCAAATTAAGATTCTTTAGAAGTAAAGAGTTTGTTATGAGGCTAATGGTCATTGATAGTTGAAGGATAGGAGGTCAATAATTTTTGTTGCAAAAAGTTTAGGAGGACAAGATGTTATCCCTCTAAGACCAGTGTATCCCACAGGCCTAAATGGAGGACTTGTAATTAACTTATAGATCGCCCACCAATGAAAGTTACTGGCAACAGCAGGTGTTAAACCTAGACATGATCTGTGTAAGGCAATAGGAGGTCGATTTATCCGGCGGTTGCCAAGCTTTGGAAGATTGAGTAAGGGATCCTAAGGTTTTAGATGTTGTTAGTGTAGTTTTCTAGGGAAATCTCAGGGAGTACAAGAGTTTGTAGTCTGTGGGCCACTATGGTTATTCATCGGGACATTTTGGGATGTTTTGTAAGCTTGTAGTGGAAGCAATTCATCCATATGACATTGGTTTTGCTAAATAACAAAACTTTAAAAAAAAAAGTGCAGGTAGAAGGTAAGTACCCATTGGCAAATTTCTCAGATTCCCATCCATTCAAGTAACTCACTTCTGTAAGGGCTCGTTGACCTTCCTGAATGTCCTCCTTATCAAAACGCTTCTTACGCAAATGGAAGGCCTCGCCAAAATTTCCATTTAGATACCGCACATCCGATGGGAGCACTTTGTAAAAAATGGGCAACACTGTGTGCAACATGCTCTTCTGGCAATCCATGATGTGTACTAGCTCGCGGAGGCACCATTTGCTCGAAGCATAATTTTTAGAGATGATGAGGATTGAAATCTTAGATCGCGTGATAGCATTGAGAATCTCTGAATTAAAATCCTTGCCAATTTCAAGGCTGTTATCGTCCCTGAACACAGAAATCGGTACAGTCCCTACACTGATCAGACTGCGGTAGAGGTGATCAGTGAATTCATTGCGAGTGTCGGAGCCTCTAAAGCTCAAGAACACATCGTATTGATTGCTACCTCCTCCCGTGGATATGGAAGGTAAGGACGAAGAAGCAGATGCTCCATCAGTGATCTCTTTCTCAGCAATCCTTCTCTTTTTCTCCCTTACTGCTCCTTTTTTTGGCGCTCCTTTTCTTTTTCTTTTTATTTTGCTCAGACTTTGCCCTTTCCCCATAGAAATCTTATAGACAAAAATGAAGAGAGGATGCCAACCTGCTGCACAAGAAGAAGTAGATAAGCAAATGAAAAGGCAGAGCACGTGGTTTTTGGGAGGAGAGCATATGATTTGTGAACGATTTCGAATCCAAAATGTTTAATGACAAGTCAGTCTGTTGACTAATTGAATAGTAATAGGCGTGCATCTTTTCTTTCCAATGGACCGCTCTTTCTCGTCAAGGCAACATCATTGGGTTGTGTCCACTCATGGACAAGAAAACAATGGCTAGTCTTCATCTCTACATGCGTGCTCTATAGTGAGGGCCTCTAATCTTTGGTGGAGAGCACATGCATTTTGAACGATTACTAACACTAAAATGTTTAATGAAGAGAAGATGCCTTCTGCTCCACTAAAAGATGCAGATAAACAAGTGAAAAGGCTAGACAGAAAGCACCTGATTTCCGAATGTACACAATATTTACTGAATGAGTTTTCTTAGGGGGGTGTCTATTGATTAATCCAATATTACAAGTTGTTTTGGGGCAGTGTAATGCACATCTTCTCTTTCCCATGGACCTCATCCTCTTGATGCATGGACTTTCCTAATCGAGGAGATCTTCATTAATTGTGTCTCTTATTGGTTGGTTACAAATTAAACATGTCGCCCACATGTAAAATTAACCAAAGCTAACATGTTGATGCCTATATTTCATTAGGCATTCTCAAATGCATATGCCCCTAATGAATCTCCTCTCATATTATGTGATTTTCACATGAGACTCAATAATAACAAAGGTACAAATTTATTAAGGTCATATTCCCTTGGGTCCTCTAGGAAATTTTCATATTTGCTCCAATCATGCCTTTGATCAGTGGTTTAATGTAAGCATCTATGTGAAAGCACATGCATATAAGTTGATCTCTGCCTTCATCAAAGTGCTGATTATTGATATTCATAAAATCTAATATCAAATCTTCGTAATCAATTGAAAAGTAAACAATTTAAAGGAAATAACAATCAAACTTGTGAGTCGTTAAATAAGAAATTGTCATTTAAAAATTAGAAAAGTGAAGAGCCAAAATAGACAAACTCTTTCTCTCCAAGCATTTTCGTTCGCGCAATCTCAATGAGAGTTAGCTTTTGACCCAACCCAAAAAAAAAAAAAAAAAATGAGAGTGAGCTCTCCCCCAGCAATGGTAGGCCTTCCCGAACCATTCTTGCTAAATGGATCATTCATGTCCATATCCTCGCCCTCATTACTAATGGTTTTTTTCTATTTTTCTTATTTTCTTCATTTCCCTAGCCTCCACTCATTAAGTTATCAACTCTCTCAGCAGTATATATTCCCAATGCCCTCCTGAGTTTTCTCCTTGTTTAGTTCTTCTCCTGCCACATCCAAGATGTCTGACAATATGGGTGGATTTAATGAGGGGCTAAGGGTGCCCTGGCCCAGCCAACTGTCGGAAATTATGCTTAAACACAATTATTTTTAAAAAAATACATATTCATCCATAAGTCTTGGCCCCACCAAAATTTTTTTACCAAGCAAGAACAGATTAACACAATCTTTAAAAATATTTGTAATTGATTGAACAGAAACAGCAGATGCTTTTAGTCCTTGCCTTATCTTCTTTTGCATCTCACCCTCTAGTCAAGTCAAAAGATGTTGGCTTGGTCCGCTCACGATCTTAAATTCTTACTTGGGCTATAAAAACTAGAATCTGTATACAAGCAAGTTGCATTCATTAAAATAAATAAGCAAAGGTTCTGTTTTTGTTTGATTATTAAAAATCATAATTTGATAAATCATTTAAAAGTTGATAAATGAGTTCAAACGAAATTGGAAATGTGTGGAAGATATGAAGAAAGGGCCTAGTTGGTGATTAGGAATGTGGTCTTACATTTTAATTTCAAATTGTCATATTCTAAATGAATTTGGAAATGAGACAGAGATGAACAAAAGGTCTTTGCTATTTCTCCTATATTTGTTCCCCGCTGACCTTATGTATTAGCAATGTCACGAAAAACGAATCCACTTTAACCTGATATGACATCACTGAGTTATTCTATTCAAACTTCGAAATTTAGATAATTGATCGACATTTAATCTGTAGAACAGAACTATCATTTATTAGATGACACCAAAGAAGATGCGAATGCTCCTTAGTGCTCTCTTTTTCTGCACTCACATTCTTCCTCTTGAGATGATAGAATACAAGCATAGAGAAAAGAATCAGTGCAACGAGCATAGCAAAGGAACGACCGGAAGCGATACGGTGCATCCCTTTGTTTGCCTTGCTCTGACTTTGCCCTAGTCTGAACAACTTGGAATTAGGTCATGATTTGATCGAAGGAGGAGCAGAAGAGAAGAAAATAAAGGGAAACTGCTGAGGAAAATTCAGAGGACACCAAGGTTTGAAAAGAATGGCCTTCAGTGCGTGCCCCCTTTTTCCTCGAGGGCCCACCTTGAGAATATCATTGCAAAGTTTTTTTAATCCAATTAAATGGACGTAGAATAGGATTATAGGCTAAATTCGTGATAAGTCAGATTAAATTGATTAATTACATTTTAAGGAAGGAACTTATAGTTTGTAGCAAAAAGGCGAAAGATGTGAGAGATATAAAGCTAAGTGAGTGTCCTAATAAACATTTATGGTTCAATTTCTTTAAATGTTTTCATGTGTATACGTTAAAGATCAATTAGTTTATTTTTCTCTAACATAAAAGATCTTAAGAAGCATCATACCATGGTTTGGTATGTCTTGTATTGTGATGATGACTGAAGCTATCACTGATTTGAGAGCAGGTAAAAAGTAGCAACGGAGATTTTTCATTCGAGAAGGTGGCAATAGAGTTAAAAATGCTCTACCTTGGCATAATAGCTATTGTCGTTTATGCGTGTGAACTATACTTTTTCATTACTCAATTCAACCTCTTTTTACCTTTTATGGGGTAACTAACTTCGTCAATTTTCAAAACTTTGAAGGAAGAAAATGAGTTAGAGGTGAAAGGCAATATACTTCAGGATTATACAGTCCAATAATTCGAGGAAGACACCATATTATTTGTCTAGAATGTCCTATAATTGTCTAAGGCAAAAAGTGAATAAAATCTGATTAAGAGAGTACTTGCTTTTATGGGTGATTGGCTACAGTGTGTAGATTCTGGACCAAAGCCCTGAAAACCACCTATCAAAGCATGTTCTCAATTTTCAGAATGGGAAAAAAGCCATAAAAATCTCAAACTTTCGCTCGAGCCGACAAATTTACCCCAAACTTTGTTTTGTGACGTGAAAAATCCCGAACTTTGCAAACCGTAACACATTTACCCTATTAAAGGCATTTTCGTCTTATTCTTTATTTTTTCTTTTTCTTTTTCTTTTTCTTTTTCTTTTTCTTTTTCTTTTTTTCTTCTTCTCCGCCTTCCCGGGCAAAGGCCGGCGGAGGGAAGCTCGCCGACGTCCGACGAGGGCGGCCCTTGTCGGCGTGGGGCGAGGGGTGCCCTCGCCGATCCGGCGAGGGTGCCCGACGCGCCGAGGGCCGGCGAGGTGTGCCCTCGTCGGCGTCGGGCGAGGGTGCCCTCACCAGATCCGGCGAGGGGCCCTCGTCGGCGAAGGCCCTCGTCCGACGCCGACGGGCCGCCCTCGCCGCGTCGGGCGAGGGTTGGCGGGCACCCTCGCCCGACGCGACGAGGGCCGCCCTTGCCTATGCCGGGCGAAGGGCGGCCCTCGCCCGACGCCGGCGAAGGGCGGCCCTCGCCGCCGCCCTCGCCGGACACCGGCGAGGCTTCCCTCCGTCGGCCATGGCAGAGCTGGTGTAGGGAAGAATGAAGAAGAAGAAAAAAGAAAAAAAAAAGAAAAAGTTTTTAAAAGTAAAAAAGACCACAAAGCCCATATGATTTAGGGTAAATGTGTCACACAAATAAAAGTTCGGGGTTTTTGTGCCACAAATAAAAGTTTGAGATAAATGTGTCACGAGTTAAGAAACTTCGAGATTTTTCACATCACAAAACAAAGTTTGGGTAAGTCGCCACTCGGCGCAAAATTTAGAATTTTTGTGGCTTTTTCCTTTCGGAATTGAAAATTGAACCCCCTTGATCTTGGAACTTGCCGTGAACTGCCCTATTACTTTTTCTTTTCTATTTCATTTCTTATTTAATCGATCTTACACCATCAGAGACAAAGAAACCTCACGATCCATGAAAAGATGGTCCTTGAGGTGAATAGTGGCAATTTTGCGCGCAATAGAATTTAGCGCGCCCACATTCCAACTCTTTCTATCTTAGCAAAGGATCGACGCTGAATTACGAAGCAAACGAACGATGAGACAGAGGCCCCATGATTAGTCACATCTAAGGTCTGAAAGCAAAGGCTCCCTTTTCTACGTAAGTCAATTATGAGCTGGTGACACCCCAAGTTAACAGCCACCCACATCAGACAAAAAGAGCCCAAAACACGCTAGTTCAGCCGCAACAAATCAACAGAAATGACACGCTAATAAGAGATGAAAATGCGATTACCTTCCGTGAGCTGAGATACGAAAAGTGGTTCGAGATCGGAGAGAGAAGACCCTTAACAAGCCTCGGCGAGAACTTTCAAGAGGGAAATGAACAAAGAAAGCGAGTGCGGACTGTAGATGATAGCCTTGAATTGTTCTGCAAGAGAGAGGCCAGATGTAAAAGATACAGAAAGTGAGAAATATGAGAGAGAGACAGAGAGAGAACTATCAAATTCCACCAGGTTTAACCAGTCGAACCGCTCATACTGATCAGTTTGAATAAGGAGAACGTAGTAAGGAAAATCTGCAATAAATGTGACGATCGTAATTTTGAAAAAGTCGATGGAATTTCACATGTTATATTGTGCATGCTTAAGGATGTTAGATGTCATGCGATGAGTAATAATCAAATGTTTTTATTTTGTTCTATCAAAATGTAATAGACTATCCAGCTCATCTGGAGGAGTGATGCACAGACGGAATTACTCGGCTGGGCTTTAATATCTAAAAGGAGTTACCTTAAAGCACGTCAAGTCGTGTCCGAGCCTCAAAAGCAGCACAATTTTGAGACCACCTCCACGCCTCAGTCTAGAGCTATCAAAGCCAGAAATCTCAGAGCGAAAGAGGAGCGTCTCAAGTGATTTATGGTGATTGGCGTTTCTGCTTCTGGGGCATAAGCACTCGGGACTTCAAATAAAGCTTTACTTCTCACTCACTCTTGCCCCGAAGGAGACGCGCAATCTTGTGGAGAGGATTGCGTTTCTGTCACGAGGCAATCGTACTGCTTTTTTTTTTTTTACCATTACCTTTTTGACCAAGACCACCGAAACAAACCCCCTTCCTCGAAATTGGCAAGACCACCTCGCTTTAGACTTCAAAAATATTTTCGTTGCTTCTCCGCAAGAGCCACAAGATCGTCGCCCTATTTCCTTTTTTGTCGTAACGTGATCGTCACTTTTGCTCGGTAACTTCCGCAAGTGTTCAAATTCCAATTTGCTTCTTCTCTGGTCTCAAAAGATGAGCCAGACCTGCTCAGGATACACGCAATCTTGCCGTGGATTGCGCCTTGTGCGTGGTAATTTGTAAGGGTGTCAGAAGCGAAATAAATCGAAATTTCGTGCATTTTGATTTGATTCAATTCTGATGATAAAAAAATAATCTTTTTGTTTGGATTATTCTAATTTAATTAACTAAATCAAATCGAAATTCTCAACAAAAATTAACTCAACTTAAATACTCCCTCCTTTTTCACTCTTATTCAATTTGGTTTTAATAAGTAGCACACAAAAAGGAAAACTGAAAAACCAAACCAAATCAAATCGAATCGAGTTTTTAGTTCGAGGCTTGATTTAATTCGCTTCAATTTTTGCTTATCCGTAATTCAAAACGAATTAAACCATTAACACTCCTAACAATTTACATAATCAGCCCTCACATTTTGTCAATTCACCTTGTACTTGGACCACATGGCTGCAAAGATCAAAGTGAAGATGGGTAACTTTTCACTTTCCTTGCCCATTGAAGCGAAAGTCTCTCTCTGCTAGATGCATTAAAATTAATCGAAAATCTACTTCCTAATCATTTTCAATAGTGCAAATCTTTAACATATATATAATATTATGTTTGTGTAAAAAGCGTAGGAGGCTAATCGTCACCTTAGGGTGAGACTTCTTCACAGTAGACTTTTAATGATACTTTGTTACTTTCTCTTTGTAATTGGACCACGTGGCCACTAAAATTAAAATTAAGATGAGCAACCTCTAACTTTCCTTGACCCCATTAATTGACAGAATCCATACTTTACATTGTAGTCAAGGTGTTCTCGTTGGAAATTTAGTTTTCCCATGGTGCCACTCCTTAGAGAGCCACACAATCGCCTACTTGGCAACTTTTGCAGAAGTATTCATGTTCCAAATTGAGGAATTACTTCTTCTCTCGCCTTGAAGGATGAGGCAGATGTGCTTGGGATACACACAATCTTAATGTGGATGTATTTGATGGGGCAATATGCTTCTTTAACCCTCACCTTTTGTCAGATCTCCTTGTAGTTGGACCACCTAGCCGTGCAAATCAAAATAAGGATGAGCAACATTTTGCTTTCTCGGCCGCGGAAATGGAAGTCTTTTGCTAGCGTTAAAATGGGTTGAAAAACAATCTACAAATTAACTCATATTTAGTGAGTTAGATTGTATATGAGTTAGCTAAAATTTAAAGAATGGGTTGCTATGAATTTAAAGTAAAAAAATTTTAACTACATAGAAATTTAATGAGTCGAAACTACATTCAAACGTAATTCATGTTAATAAAAAAAAAATAGTAACGATTTTTTCATTTGCTTCTACATGGCTCCTTCTTAGTGGGCCTCATGCTCAAGTGTGGTACACCCCAACATGTGGCGGCCAACTCACGTGGTACGACAACTGCGTGAGCTTTTTCTCTCCTTTGCCTGTTCCTTTGACCAATGTCCATGTGACACGTGACTCATTCGCGTACTCATTTTTCTAGTGATTATTCAGGCCATGTTTCTCGACCCAAAAAAAAAAAAAAAAATTCAGGCCATGTTTCGTACTCACCGCGTTTTTATATTTTTCTGTTGATCAAAATAAAATAAAAATAAAAATTCGTATGACAATAACAATTGATTTTTATATTTTTTAAAATAAAAAAATCAGAAAATAGATTTGAAATAGAAAAAAAAAAAATTGATTTCTTTGTTCTTGAAAATAAAAAAGAAAAAAATTATATCTAAACAGAATTTATTTCTGAAAATATAAATATTACCAAATGCACTATTCATGAACTCGATATATAGTCATCTTAATTTAAATTTAGACTATTAGATTTAGCAAGACTCATAAAACTTAAGCAAATCTTATCATTTTCAATGGTACAAATCTAATTTTATATATATAATGTTTCTGCAAAAGGCATAGAAAGCTAATCGTCACCTTCGTGCAAGACTACCTCACTTTAGACTTTTGAGGATACTTCGTTACTTTTTCTTTGCAATTAGACTGCATTACCAATCAAATCAAAATGAAGACGGACGACCTTTAGCTTTCCCTGAATCCATTAAACGAAAGAATCGACACTTTACGTTGGAGTCAAGGTATTCACATCAGAAAATTAGTTTTCACATTGTGCTACTCCTTAAAGAGCCACGCAATCATTTCCTTTACTCGGCAACTTTTGCAGAAGTGTTCATGCTAGAAATTACTTCTCGTCCTGCCTTAAAAGATGAGCAAGATGTGTTTGGATACACACAATCTTACCGTCTTTGATGAGGCAATTTACTTCTTTAACCGACTAACCCTTCCCTTTTGTTAGTTCTCGTTGTAATTAGATCACGTAGCCGTGTGAATCAAGGTGAAGATGGACAACCTTTTGCTTTCCTTATCCTTAAAACATAAGTTTCTCACCACTAGAAGCGTTAATGTGGTCAAAACTATAAATTTTAACTCATTTTTAATGAGTTGAATCGTATGGATTAATTAAAGTTCAAAGAATTAATTGTTACGGTTTTAAAGTAACAAAATTTAATTTAATACAATTTTTAATGAGTTTGAACTACATTCACGTGTAATTCAGGTTAATGAAAAAAAAATAGTTATGATTTTTCCATTTGCTTTTTATATGGCTCCTTCGTAGCGGGCCTCCTGTGCGGGTGTGGTACAACCTAGCACAATGAGCACAATTTATATGGTACGCCAATTGCGTCACTTATTCCTTACTCATTTTTCTACTATGTATTTAGTGAACCTGACGAACCCTCACCTTAATTTGAATTTAGACTGTTAAATTTAATGGGACTCACATAAAATTGATATGGATCTTGTCATTTTGGGGGTCCAAATCTAATTTAGTATATATCCCATGTCTGTGTAAAAAGCGTAGAAAGTTAATATTGGTCTTTTTACAAATCCTAGAAGATCGGTCACCGTCGAACCGCTAAAGAAAAAATTTCAGCCTTTCATCGAAAAGTGTCAAAGTATCTATGAGGTACACCAATTCAAATGTGACGTACGGCAAAATGCACTAGAATAATACAGGTGGAAAATTGGCCTTTTGCTGGGAGGCATTTAATTTACACTTTTGGCCTTTGGCCAACAATGAAGAATCGATACCACTGTAAGAGTCTATGTAATTCATAGTGGAGATTAATTTTTATATGATGATACTCTCTAAGAGCCATTTTAGAGAAAATATTGCATGTGGAAAGGGGAAAAGACATTGAGACGTGCAGAACATTTTCTTGAAAGTGTTATTGCCTTGATTATGTGGGAAAAGAATAGAAAGCAATGCATTTCACTTTTAACAAAATATTTAGGAGACTCTTCACAAAACTTGTGCAAAAACTTTAGAGATAATAAACCGCCGGTCGCTGTACTTTTACAATTTGTTCGATGTCATTCTCGTACTTTTTTTTTGGCCAATATGATTCTTAATGTATATTCTTTTTTTTTTTTTTTCAAGTTAGTCATTCCGTTAGAATTGCAAACAAATTCCAGAAATTTTCATAATCTTTCGCTCACCGCGTGGTCCACTGGCATATCCTGTCCCTCGTGGGTAAATTGACATGCACTCCAGCCTTATGCAACTTGAAGATGAATAATTTCCCTACAAGGTGCATTCGGTAATATTTTCAACTCCTTTAGTCTCGACCCATTTTTGGTTCCCACAACAAATTTGGACAACATCTCAAGACCCACAAGATTACCTATAAACAACGGTAGCAAGATCTCAACACCCATGAGGTCACCCATAAACAGTGACATAGCTATTAGGCTTAGAGTTTCTCTAATGTTGAGAAATAGTAAATTGATCAGTTTCTCAATATATTCAGGTGACTTAGTAAGATTTTCACAACCAAGCAACATTAAAGCCTCTAGGTTGTGTAGTCGAACAATTGATTTAGGAAGCCTTTCGATATTAGTATAAGAAAAATTGAGAAAATGTAGATGCCTCAATTTACCAATGCAATTCGGTGCCTCGATGTTGTGATGGCTACCATTGAAAACACACACAAGTAATCCATTTCCAGCATCAAATCACATGCCACTTTTTGGGACAATGAGGACCTCTACATGGTTTAAAGGTTCCTTCTGTGATGATATGAAGCCCATAAGTAGCTTGATTCCATGGTATACCTTCAATCTTTTGGGCATAATGTTTTTGCTCAAATTATATTATGCCAGTATGAGAAAAGATGTATTTCCTAAATCATTTATTTTTTGGAAAATATCTTCGAAGCGATTGAGATACAAGCAATCATTTTTCAGAAATCTAGGTATGCTAACGTAAATGAAATTTTTTTTTACTTTGTTAGATATTAGACTAACTTCTATTGTATCTACTTATTGTTTTTTTTTTTTTTAAATGGAGAATGAGGTAGGGTAGTAGACGAACAAAAGAAGTTCGGACACAAAACACAGCACCAGAGACAACTTCTGATGACAATTTCTACTGAATTATCAGGGAAAAACTTTGAAGAGACCATACGAAACTGTACGCCCACTATGACGCCACAAAGAAAATGCATATTATGTTGAAGATTACTATTGCGAAATACGTTCTGTTGGAGGGAAAAAAAGGTTCGCAAAAGACCTTAGTCACATGCTAACAACATGTTGATGTCGATGTTCTCTCAAGGGTAAAGCCAAAGATTTTTTTTAATGATTGGTCCATTGGAATCATTCGTCTAATTAGGCAAAACTATAACCTGATAAGTGATTTTCAAAGTGTTTTGATCTAGTATCTGCCATAATCAATTGGAAAATAACCATAAAAAAGGTTTGGATGAGGCTGTCAGATTTCTAACAATATCAACAGAAAGTGGCTGCAGAGTGCAGATCCAGGCTTGATGTCACCTTATGCTAAGTAATTTGACAGAAAGAGGACGCGGGATGCAAGTGCAAATGGCCTTTGGATTGATTAGGCAATGACTTTAGGGGCAACTTGCACGTATGAAATGCCGGTTTCGACTGATATTTGGAACTGCATTCTGGTCAAATGACATTTATCTGGAATTGCACCTGATGTTTCTCTCATTCAGTATTTCATAGTACCATTCTATTCTGCTTCCCCTGTTTCTTACAATGCTGAGACAGAATTTGTATCAGTCCCGGATTTGGATGGAGTGCGGGTGGATTTCTACATGCGGTGCCAATTATCATGTCCGAGAAAAATGAATTTAACATTTCCAACTTCAACAAGATTTCTTCAAGCATTAGTGCCGTTTGAAGTTATTTTTGCTAAAATAGCAAAAATCTCACTTATGCAGAAATTGTCGGCTGACAAATCGCTAGGATGTCCAATCTTCAGTAAGAAAATTGTGATAATGATTCAGCAAATCAGGAACTAGATGAGTAATTCAAGAGTCTCCAGCAATCCTAACTGCCAAACTATACTAAAGCAAGCAATTAATTTTCCCTCACTTTTCACGAGTAAAAGCACGGAAGTACCTTACATAGTTACATGTAAATACCGGTGCAATAATTACGCAAATTAGTGGACAGTCATTGAATGGCACTTGATCATGCTGCGAAGTGCTATTAAACTACTCCATATTGATGGTACAGGTGTACATTCCTACCGGCAAGGAATCTATGGAGTTCCAGATGTTGCTGATACACAGTGACAACTCTGGCAAAGTAAAAATCATATCCAGCTACACTTAAATTTCAGTGCAACAATAAACACCTAGGAAAAGCTTGAGCAATGAAGACTGTCATCCCTCTCAATCAGCTGAGTCAGAAAAGTGATGGACATCTCTAGCTGAGACATCATAAGTGATTCTATCGTTCATTTTCTTATTGATAATACACTTAATATGCAATTCAGTTTTGATGCCAACTGTAACATTTGACAATGTAAAAGAGTATCGATAATTTATTGGTATAAACCCCTGCAAAGAGAAGAAATATTCATTTCCTGGGGAATTGGAAAACCAGACATCGGTATGCTGCTGATATGAGAGTAAGAAAAATGAACCTGTGCTAGCTTATACATTCGAATAAGTAGTGTGGACTCAGAAAATTGGCAATATTGACAGCTCGCTGTGTTTACAAAAACTTTGGCATTATATCAATTTTTTTATGAACCAGTCATCGTACCACAGAGGGGGCAGCACCAGAGTTTACATGAGAAGTCTCTGGAAGCAGCGGTAGCTGCAATCCTCACGATTTCGTTTGTTATCTTCTATCTTCAAAGACATTCCCTTCCTTTCTTTTTTTGGAGGTTTTCAGTGCATTTTGTGGTCAACTCAGTTCAAGCAAATGGAAGATAGCATTACTAATTCTACAAGCTTTGAGCATCGTTCTTTGTGGCTAGTGCGTTGGTCGTTCCTGACTGCTTGGAGTTGGTTGGACTTGCAGCAGCTAACTTTTAGGCTGGGTTTCCATCGAAATTGGAATAGTAGTTTTCTTGATTGATTTAACTCTTATGCTCACATCAAAACCACGAGCACATAAAGTATAGACGAGATTAACTTTGCCAAGTTGGAATGTCCAGGATAAGCATCAAGGACAAATCCACCTTGCGTGGCGTAAAATTCCAATGCTTCAGGATCATAATGAAAAGGAGCTGATTACTTAGGAAAATGTTCTTGTCAAAAAGTTAGAACAAATCAAAAGAAGAATGACAATTTACTTGCTCTTTTTCCTTAGTAGGAAGTATCAATTGTCTCCCTACTGTAATACATGATTTATCACATCGTAACCTTTGGAATTCAATCATTGGTAAGCCAAAATCATATGGACATTCTTCGTAGTTCTGTACGATGTGTGTTCTAGGCAAGTAGTGAGTTGCATCAGAAATATCCAAATAAATCAAACCCAAGTTTTCAAGTCCCCGTAGGTCGGTAAAATTGTCGCAGTCTTGTACCACCGGAAATTGTTACTTTTTACATGTCGACAAATCTGGTAAAGTCCTCATTGACTTGCATCATGTGATATCTAGATGTGTCTAGAGATATCAAATCCTCGATTCCAGTTATTCCGAAGTATCAAGCGTATCCTGATGGTGGAGTTTCTCTAAATTCTCGAAATTTGACAGGTTTGGCAATATCTTTAAGGATGGACGTTCGTCAATGTATATGTGTTGGCAGGACAGGAAATTCTCCGGACTCAATATCACGAAGCTCAATGCACCAGTTTTTTTTTTTTTTGGGTCAGATGATGCACACCAGTTGATGTTCAATTCTCAGGGTCTCGAAGCACGACAGCTTTGGTAATCTTTCCAGGGACTTGCACGACCTGGGGTCCAACTTTTCCAAGAATCTCGACCTATCAAGGCCTCAAATCTCAATTAGACTTTTGTAATTTGTGGCCTTTAATTCCTTTAGAAGCTCTGATTTTGCAAGGTTCAATCTTTCAATGGACGTGCAGTCAGTGATATTCGGTGCTTCCAAGAACTCTGAACTATAAAGGCCTCAAATTTCTTCTAGATTTTCGCAATTTCTATCAGTCAATTGTTCAGATGATTTGCTTTTAGAAGGTCCAGTCTTCCAATAAAATGGCAAAAATCTACATCCAATCCTTCCACGTGCTTCAACCTGTCAAGACCTTGAACATCGACTAGATTGTCTTCCATGTCTGATGGAGCGCTTGATCCATAGCTCGGACTCATTGGCACACATCTCAAGTACTCTGCACATTGTCTAAGGCCATCCCGCTTAGTCAACTTCATGCGACCTGCTATGGCCAACATTGTCGGGGATATTGATACTTGCCAGCATTCGCTTTGCATCAGTCTGGAGCATTCACGGAGCTCTAATCCTGGCAAGCATTTCAACTTGCCATATCCTGCGACATGAAGCTTCAACGGTCTTGGAGGAAGCTCTGGGAGAGATTCCTGCGATATGCAATCATAAACAGTGAGTTCTCTTAGGTGGATTAGATAAAAAGAGGAGGCAAAGCGCAACTCTGCCTGGTGACTTCCAGAAAGGTTCTTCAGGATTTTCCCTAACCTTCCAATGGTACCTGGTAGGAGAAATCTTCTGGATTTCCAAATTATGCAAATCCTCAATGGAAGATGGGTATTACGTTATGCATGTGCTGGACAGGTCGAGTTTACTCAGTGACTCCGTCTTCCCAATGGAGTATGGGATCTGTGTTGATGGGCAACAAAGTGTAGAAGTAGTGCCAACTGCCAAGAAGCAAGCTCTGCAGCTTCTTAAGGTACCCAATGTTATCTGGAAGTTCGGTGATACCCCGACAGTTGCTTAAATCGAGAGTCAAAAGATTCATTAGATTGCTTATTGAGTCCAAAAGTCAAACCAGAGCAGAACAACGCTTGGCACTAAGCTTCTCCAGCTTCCTCAGAGAACCAATAGCAGGAATCTCTCTTATGGCAGTTGAATCCAAAACAAGTTCCTTCCAATGTCTACGTTCTTTAAGGGTGAGAATTTCTAAATTTTGGAAAGCAGAGAAGTCAGGAGTACGTTGTAAATGACCACACCTAGTAAGGACCGGAACTTTGAGCCGCTTCACCGTCCATAAGAATGAAAAGTATCATGGGAACTAGTTGTTGAGTAGTGATCAGTATTAAAAACACGATGCTGGATGTGTCATTCCGGCTTACCCTGATTGAGCTCCATCTATTCCAGTGTTCCGTAATTGCAATTAATCTCAATCCCAGCATAACTAGTTTCTTCAGATGCAAGTTGGTCGCCTCGGAAGATGAAGGACATCCTGTCCACTGAAGCCACATCAATTCAAAAAATAGCTTCTCAAAATCTCCGCTAAAATTCACATCCCTCATTTGGAGGAACCTTAAGCTCAGGAACTTCTCAACTTGTTCATTTGTGTATGTCCGGTCCTTTTTTTTTGTCATCTCTTTCTTCTGAGCCTTTGTCAAGACAAATGGCTTGAATCCTTTTCGTTCCCCATAAGTGAAAAGGCAAAATCATTAGAAATTTCCGTGTCCGTTCCAATGAAAAAGCCAGCAATGTCTAGAAAAATGTCTCGAACGAGGGCGCAGATGCTCCGGTGGCTATTTCAGTTTCTGCGCGGTTGCTGCTGATGCCTTCCGGTGCTTGCATTACTCTGGATCTGCCCTTTCTCAGTCATCTGCGTTCTTACTCATGAAAATCAATCGACTCATGTAAACCGTTGCCAACTCAAGGCGAGGTGGTTTGCATGTTCTTGCTTGCACGATCCAGATCTAAAGCGCAAAATGTAGGAGTTGTCTGCCATGGAATTCTTCTTAACCAAGGGCTTACCATCTCATATCCATTAAGAACTAAAGAAAGTTGGATAGTGGTCTAAAAATTTTCCTATGATTTTTTTATAACACATTGTATCCAAACCTTTTGGCTCGATTAATCTCACATATGAATGCAAATCACTGCTTCCATGCGTATCATATTGCAGGTATGGCCTCCAAGGTTACCATTTGAATTTGAAATCTGTTACATCCAAATCAAACGTTTAACCACTCAATCAATCCATCGATGTTCATGAAATTCTATTAAAGATTATGCAAATCTCTCTTTGGTCATCCTCCCAAATCTCTCTCTATGCAGCCCCAATGTAAATGGACAAGTATTTTACTCATCTACGGTGTAAGACAATAATAATTCAAAGGTCTCGCCAGTATTTGGGATCTAATTTCAAAGTAAATTATCCATAAGAAATACATCAGCTGATTCTGCCCTTTCTTTCATACACATTGCACGTGAATCCACACTACTGTTCATATGTTGTTCATTCCATTCTAGCTGAAGTCTGATCTAGGGGTAGATGGGGATCTTAATGGAGTGAGCCGCAAGGTCTATTTTCACGCTAATCTATATAGAGTAAAAGTTTCGATTGGTTTCTCTTAGATTTCGATCCGTTTAAGTCAATGAACCTCTACTTAAACCACGGTCGATAAGATCTTTGTTGTTAAAGATTAGTTTAGTTTTTGCCGGCAAGGGCGAATTTCGGTTTCTACGGAGGACACCAAATAAAGAAGCTTGGTAGTAATGTCAATTTTCCTTAAATGGTAATACCTTTCATTGCACCATGCTAGTTAAATTTTATTTATTTATTTTTTAATGAAAAAAGGGTAAAGTCAAATGCATCAATTGATGTTGAGAGCCTACCGTCCATGTTTATAATTAATTAAACATGAAGTTACTTTCTGGAAGGTAGGGGAAAGAACCTAATATCCTAATACTTAGGCTACGCATGGTAACGTTTTTGTTTCTCCTAATTTTCGTTCTTTTGTTCCCGGAACAAAAAAAGGATAAACCTATTTGGTAATGCCAAGTTGTTTTTCTATTCCTTGAAATAGAAAGTTTTAGGGAATAGATTTGGAGCAAAACGGAAAAAAAAAAATTGCTTCTGTTCGAGACCAATTTATAGAGATAAGCTAATTTTCTTTTTTTTTTTTTTTTTATTCCTCTCTCTTGCCGCGCCACCTCCAACCGCCCGGGAGCCACTACCGATTGCCGCCGACCGCCGCCGGACACCGGACGCCGCCGGCCGCCGCCGCCGCGTGAGCAAGAATAAAAAACGAATAAATACAAAAAAGAAACTGTTGCGTTACACATTTCCATTCTTTAAGCAAACATGAATCATCATTATCAATCATAAGTCAACATTATATTATATTTAGTTATCATGGTGAATCTTTGTATTGGCAAAACTGTTAAAATCCGGCGAAAAGTGATTCAAAATACAGTCATCATCATCGGAAACTATTCATCGTCAGAAACTATTTCACGTGTGTTTTTTTTTTTTCTCATTATGTATAGCAAAAAAAAAAAAATCTTGATAAGTAAAAAAAAAAAAAGTTGCAAAGAAAACGTATTTCGCGATATCGGCATTTGAGTAATGAATTACTCTCCGTTCTCTGGATTTTGGCACTTGCTGCAAAATGCCCCATGACTTTTCAATTTTCACAATGTTAAGTGAAGTCTTGAAATTGGTTGCAAAGCCTCACAAGTGTTGGCTCGGGCCAATTTTCACAAGGGCCCTATACTTTTAATAATTTTACAAATTTAATCCATACTTTTAAAAATAATTAGTCAATGATAAATTTTGCATTTGATTTTGATTATAGCCTCCAAACTTCGTCCAAACTTTCAAAAGTATATGTAATCAACCAAAAGATTTGTGCATCATTTCTAGAAATGACATCTTAGGGCATGCAATACAAGGTTAGACATAAGCAAATTAAGAAATGCAAACATAAGTCCTAACATTGCGAGACAATAGAACCTGCAAAACTTGTTTATTAGCGCAAATTAAAGTGATTATTGATTACTCAGTAAGTCAATCATTCTAATTGTTAAATAAAAGACACCATAGTTTAGCACTAACATCGATCTATAGGAACATGATACGAACATCATATGTTCATGCGGTATGATGATGTGTCTAGTTATATTATTAAAAAAAACCAAATTAATATAACTACTTCCTTTCACGAAGTTTTCGCGTGAGCAATATATTTATAAAATCGAAGGAAACGATTCTATAATTTCTATTGCCGATAAAAAGTGGAAGAGAAATATAAGGGAGAGATAGGGTAAATTCCCGTACATGCCAAAGTTTGGGGGTTAAAATGTAATTTACAAGTTATTATTCGACAAATTTACCCTCCCTCAAAGACCAACTTAGTCACGTGACAAGCACACGGTCAGTGCTCAAACTGAAAAATGATAGGAGTCCCTCCTCTCCGACATTGAAACTGATATCAAATTTTAGGGGGGACATCGCAAAATCGATAATTCAGGGGCAATTTGTAATAAATTCCATAACACAAGGGGTCAAAAGCGCAATTCAACCATATTTCAGGCACCTAATATCCACCATTCAAAACCAAAAATCCAAAACCATCAAAACCGACTCCATATGCATTCCCATCTCTCTCTCTCTCTCTCTCTAAATGGGCTGCTGCGGCGGCGACGACGACGACAACCGGGAGCCTCCACGCCGGACCCCCGATCTCTCTCCGCCGCCGTCCTCCGGCGCCGCCGCCTCCTCCTCCGCCTCCGCTGCCGACGATTCCACCATCTCGCCGATGAACTCCCACTTCTCTGCCCTCGCCTGCCGCGACACCCTCCGGCTCATCTTCGAGAAGCTTCCCGTCCCGGACCTGGCCCGCGCGAGCTGCGTCTGCCGCATCTGGAGCTCTGTCGCCTCCGATCGCGACATGGTCACCCGAGCCTTCGCGGCCCCCTGGAGGTTGAAGGAGGTGGTCGGCGTCCCGCGCTCGGGCAGCTTCTGGAGGGATAACGGCGTGGGGAAGTTCGCGATCTCGCACCGGATTAAGCGCGGCGATAGCGTCGCGAGCCTCGCCGTGAAGTACTCCGTTCAGGTAATGGAGTTTCTGTCCCTTGTGCTGTATTGATTGTGAGCAAAACTGTGAATTATGTTGGCGGCGAAATGATTTTCTCGCATGGTATACTTTAAACATTTGCAAATGACATTCTTTGGCGCTGCATTTTCGATGGAGATTCACTTTCAGCTGATTCTGAAGAACAAATGGATTGCGATTTCATTTAAAAGTTAGCTAAAGTGGTGTGTACAGCTACAGCTTTTGAAACTTTACGAACAAGGTTTCTTCGTAGTATCCTTCTGATGTTTCGGAAGTCATGTAGGTTTGTTCTGCATGTGGTCATGTGTAGCCAGGGTTAGACGTGGGTGGGTCCGTTTGAGTGAAGTGGACGGAAGCTGGGAGCCTTATTGTGAATTTTCATGGAATTTCTGGTGGGTTTGCTTTGCTGATGGCTTGGAATCCATCTGGTTTTCTTCTCCAGCATAGATTGTCTATTTGGTTATTCATTGGCGCTGAGAGGGTGGGTGGGGATGAGTTAGGTGCTTTTCATAATATACGAATTTGTGATCCTGATTTTGATTGCTTAAATGGTGTATCCCGAAGAATGCTGAGGACTTGTTGATTGAGGAATGCTGTTCAGCTAGCAACAATTATCAGGTCTTTGCAGAGGCTTTTCTCCTTGAAGAAGCATTCTGTCATTCCTCCATTATAACAGCCAAAGTTGGATAGCTCTGTTGATTGATGCAGGATTTTCTAAGTACATAGTTTTGTTCAATTTCGGGCATGGCTCTTTTATACCTCCATTCGCTTGGGTTCTGGCCTCTTTGATAAAGGTTAGCTTGGGGAATTTACTAGGAGAAGGAAAATGTTGACAAGATGCTACACGGTGTACATATCATTTGATGATGTTCATAGCGTCTTTGTACAGGCTGGCGGTTGAATGACTTCAACGTTAATGACAGATTTATCCCATTGAGTGGGGTTAGTTATAATTTTATGCTGTTGCTCTATATTGTATCAAATAGGTGGTAGGATAGATGCTCAATGGAATTTACTACTGCAAATCTTATAGAGTTATTCACATTGGAGAAGGCCAGACTAATTGACATACGAATTTTGTAATTTTGGAGTGACTTCATCTTTTAGTGAAGCCTAAAATATAAAGAAGGAAAAGGAAATGGTTACACTTGGAAGTCATTGTCGCGGTTTCTTCTGGAGGTATGGAGGAAGGTTGGGGCTTGAACAAAAATGTTATGTCTTAGGGAGCATAGGGTCCTCTTCATGTAAAAGATTATGAAATCTCTTCATGTGGTAAAGTTTTCTTAAGTTTGCCAAGCAAGAAGCATCTTCGGTTACTAATAGCAAAAAGATATGCTTGATTGACGACTATATATTGATTATCTTAATAGATAATTACAATCTGTTAGTTGCCAGAACACACGAGGCTAAAAGATGCTCAGATTTTGCAAGTGATCAGTGTGAAATGATGGGCAATGCACTTTGTGATCGTCATGATAGTTCCTCTGACTTAATAACATTGACATAGAAATAGTAGATGATTCTGCAGTGGTGGTATTGATTCATCAAAATGGTTGAACGTGAACCTCAAGTTCTGAGAGCAGAACTTAAATTGTTCGTGCAACTAGGAAATTAATGTCTTTATATGGAAATTTTCCATGGTTGTAGTCATAATAATCCCTGTGAAGTGTCAATAATGATGTCATGTAGTTAGATCTCTCTGGGTTTAATGTTTTGATAACTGTTGGCAGAGACTTACTTTTAGAATGGCTTCCCTGAATTTTTTTTCTTCCCTTCTTCAATGTTTCTGTCAAGCATATCCTTTTTGTGCCTGTCTACACCGCATGTGACATGCTTAAAGAATTTCTTTTGTGCTGTCAGGTCATGGACATAAAGCGCTTGAACAACATGATGAGTGATCATGGTATATATTCGAGGGAGAGATTGTTAATCCCCATAAGCAACCCTGACATTCTTATCGATTCCACATGCTACATAGAGCGAGATAACCATGCAAAGAGGGAAGTCGCCGTGCTTTACCCAGAAGGCATCCAGGACATAGAGATAAGTTCTTTGCTAAAGAGGACAACCTCTGAACGAGGGAAGAAGAGAATACTTGACTCACTTAGGAGGAGCATGCAGGTTGATGACGGGACTGCTCAGTACTACTTGTCTATCTCTGATGGTGACCCAAGGGCTGCACTCTCGGAATTCTCCGAAGATCTTAGGTGGGAGAGACAGGTGGGATTGGCCTAAATGAAGTGGTTAGGCAACATTATGGCTGCTTTAATAAGATGAAATGAATGGTGACGGCAGCTTGAAGCACGGGACTGGAATTGAACCTATTTCTCCATGTGTGTGAATCTTCAATTCCACCAAGCCGCATCTGTTTCTTTGCATTTTTGGGGCAACTTCAAGCGTCGATTAGCTTGTTTCCCCATCACTCTGTGGATAGAACCTTGTATAATGCATTTGTAATTTGCATTTCATAGCAAATATAGTGTCCAAAAGGAGAAGGGTGGTGGCTATTTTATGATTCTCTGATCAAGTGATCAACGTACATATATTTTTAGCCTTTTGCAAAGGAATGGAGCATATGATTTATTTATGCGTGGACTGACTAATATATTTACATGAGACTCACCAATAGACAGAAGTAGAATTGACAAAGAGTACCCATTGCCGAAGAATGCCCAAACCTTGATTCTTTGTGTGTGGATCGACTGATGTTTTAGCGAATGGTCCGAGGTGTTGATAAACTTTCGGCTGGGCTTGTAGATGTAGCTATGTGTGGATAGATCTTTTGAATTCGATGACTATTGTTGTTGAACAAACCTCTTGAAGGTCTATAATTTGAAAGCATCACCACTTACCAGGATTGTTCTGGTGTTCCGTATCAGTAAGTTCAGAAATATTGTTTAGTAATGGTTTGTAAAAAAGATGATTGGCGACGTATTTGGCTTGTGACATGTTTGTACCCAAACTTTCATAAAAAATACTGGGGTTTGTTTGATTGTTCCAGAATTATCCTTCGTTTTAATAATTTATAAATATTAGTTGTACAAGTTGTCAACATGTTAAAGTCATTAATTATTTTATGAAGTTACATATCCTAATCCAAACGATACACAAATTTTTCTTTAATTAAGTTATGAACTAGTTTTAATTCGACTGATACACAAATCTTAATTCATATTAAAGTCATTAATCTATTTTAAAACTTGATCATATTTTTTAAAAATTTTAAAACTCAATTGTATCATTATAATAAGTTTTAGAATTTGATCGCACTTTTTGAAAGTTTTAAGATTTTTAATACTCTTATTTCTTTAATCTATTTAAAAGTTATAAAAACGTAATTTGGTTGTTGAGTTATTAATAGCTAATATCTCTAATTGGACATTGATTTTATCATTTACTTAGTATATACAACCAATTTATAAGATAGATTAAAGCCAAATTTTAATCTATCATTAAATATTCTTTTGACCGAGTCCATCATTAAATTTTTCTTTTGATCGGAATCTATCATTATATTTGACAGTGGTAAAATAACCGTTTCGAGGTGACTTATAATATAGGCCTTGTTTGGTTCAGCAGAAATGTTCTTTGGGGCTTTAAAGGGGTTTAGCCAAATGCTATGGTGTTTGGTTCAAGTTTTTGGGACTTTGGGAGATGCGGTGCATCTCCAAGGGACTTCAAAGGGCTTTGGGGGAATGGAGGGGTAGAGGTCATTGGGAAGTTGCATTTTCGGAATGCAACTTCCCGAGATCGTTCATCTCTCCCAGGTGGAGAAGCCGATCGGAGGCCGACAACCGCGCCCAAGGGGTCACGCGAACCGCCCGAATAAAAATAAATATAAACATATCTAGTTTTTATATAAAATATATTTTATATAAAAAATAAACATAAAATATTTTATATTTTATATAAAAATATAAACATATCTATTTTTTTATATAAAATATATTTTATATAAAAATATAAACATATATTTTATGTTTATTTTTTATATAAAAAATATAACATATCTATTTTTTTTATATTTTATGTTTAATAAATATATATTTATAAAAATATATATTTTATATTTTATATAAAATATATTTTATATAAAAATATAAACATATATTTTATGTTTAGTTTTTTATATAAAAATATAAACATATCTATTTTTATATTTTATGTTTAATAAATATATATTTATAAAAATATATAATATATATTTATAAAAATATATATAATATATATTTATAAAAATATATATAATATATATTTATAAAAATATATTTATAATATATATTTATATATTTTTATATAAATATAAACATATCTATTTTTATATAAATATATTTTATGTTTAATATATATTTATAAATATAAACATATCTATTTTTTTCTCCGATTGTTTATATATATTTATTTATATAAACATATCTATTTTTTATATATATTTTATGTTTATATATATTTTTATATTTTTATATTTTTGTATAAAAATGTGTTTATATAAAAAATATAACAGGCGTTTCAGCCACGGATCCGTGATCCAAGTGGTGGACTTTAAAAAAAAAATATAAACATATTTTTGCTTTTTTAATTTAATAAAAGTTAATTACAAATACAAATTTTACCAAACGGTATTTTTTAAAAAGTTGTTCTCCTCAACGTAAATTTTATCAAACGATATTTCGTATTTTAAAACCCGTATTTCGATTTCTACAAACGCATTCCCAAAAACGAACCAAACGGGCCCATAATTCACCGGCCCAAAGAGTTTTCTCGGTCCATTTTCCTGTGCCGGGGTTCCGTTGCTGGACTGCACGAGAGCAAGCGAGAGGGAAAAACTTGGAAAAAGCTTGGAGAAGACGCCTTGACTTTCGCGCGGTCGGTTAAACACCAGCAAAGAACCTCCGAGCACTCGCCGGCGATCGACTTTCGGGCTAACCGGCACTGGGTTCGGGCGCTTTTCCCCAGCGAGGGTCGTGGGAAGGTTTCCGCAGATGGAGGAGCCGCCACTCCCGACGGAGGAGGAAGGTTCGCAGCCCAGTACAGCGGCGTCGGGTCCGGAGAAGGACCCCGCGATTTTCAGCGTCCGGATCGTGTCCATCGACTACTACATGGCGCGCCCGATCCCGGGCGTCGATGTTTGTTACAGCAGCTTTCAAGGTACGGGCAATTCGGACGGTGGGATATATGGGCAGTAGGGGAAACATGAAAATGAATGGAAAAGACTCGTTTTTTAACTGTGCCCGCGACGGTTATAGGTAGCCGCAGCGTGGGAACGTTGTTGGGTCTCGCCGTTTCATGGAGCTGTGGCTGAATTGGTGTCTTGGAATGGGTCTTGACGTTGTCTTCTCCTAGGAACAGCGGTGCTTTTGAAGTTATTCTATGTTTTCATAGTAATAATTTCTATCTAACGTGTCTTTAGTAAAAAAGAATGAGACTGTGGGAATATGGGCATTAGGGGAAGCACGAAAACAGATGGAAAGACTTTTTTTACTGTGCCCGTGATGGTAATAGGTAGTTGCCACGCAGTAATGTTGTTGGGTCTTGCTGCTTCCTGGACCTGTGGCTGAATTGGGGTGTTAGAATGGGTCTCGATGTTGTCTTCTCCTAGGAACAGTGATGCTTTTGAAGTTATTCTATGTTTTTATCGTAATAAAATGTATGTAACACGTCTTCAGTAAAAAGAGAATCGGAGTCTGCTCTCATCTTTTGAAGCATAATTTTTGTGTTCGCTTCTTTGGTTATGGAATCTAGTGGTAAGTAGGAAATGCCAGAGAAGCCTGTGGTTTGAATCTGGAAGCTGTTAGTTTTGTTTGCTAGAGTAGGACTCAATCAGTTACTGCATTGCAGACAAAAGTTTGTTTGCTTTCTTATGAGTGCAAGGAATATGCTTGGCTTAGTGTTCTGTTATGAAGAACTTATCAGTTTGTCCGTGGTTGTCTTATTTGGACTTCTTGTTGGGGCTGCTGGATTGATGTTAAGTAATTGCTTGGCATGGATATACGCAAGGATTGATTAAAATTGTAGCACAGAGTCATGGAATCAGCACATTGGTGTCTTGATAATTTATTACATGATTGGTTTGGCTGCTTAGAAAATCCAGAGAGTATTGAATATTTTTCTTAATATTTGGTGGGCATTGTTCAACTCATCATCTTCTTCTGTAGACTGATGATTACTTTTCGTTTGGAAAGTGTAGTTGTCTTGATGATGACATAATTGAAATTTGCTTTTTTGTTGCTGACGGAAAGAGAAGAAGGTGCGCTTGCAGTTTTCATGTGGCGTGGTCCCATTGTCAATCTTTAAAATTCTGTGTGAGGATTTGACCTCTAACCTGCAAAAATAACAGTTACATTTACTTTACAGTAGCTAGAAATTTAGCTAGAAATATCTACTTTTGTATGTTCATAATCTTGTTCATGATTGATTGATGAAGGTGAAAAAGTGAATGAGGTTCCTGTAATAAGAGTATATGGTTCAACTCCTGCTGGTCAAAAAACTTGCTTACATGTGCATAAGGTGAGTGTAGTCCTTGTTTATTTGTAGTTTTTTAATTGTTCCAAGTACTTGCTTTACCCCCCTTGAGCTGTGGAGCAATGAAAGTAACTTCCTTTCTGCCGATGAAGAATTTAAACCAGCATGGGTTTACAGACTTGAGTTGAGGTATATGCTAAATTCAGGATGCAGAAAGTTTTTTCCACTTTCTGCTCGCAAGAGGCACCATATTGGCAACAGTCTACTTTCTTTGACTGGCTGGACACTAGTTGAATGTCTAAATAACAAATGAGGAGCTTACGTGGCTCCAAGCAATCTATTGTGAAAAGTACATGATGCTTGTCCATGGCATAGCTTATGAGACAGCAATATCTTGTACATTTTTTTCGTACTGGTTCTAAATTATGTTTTTTTTTTCTTGTAGGCTTTACCCTATTTGTATGTACCATGTACAGATATTCCAATCCATCCAACGTCTGAAGGTACTTGTGCGTGTTACAGATGCATAGGCTGCTTTGTGCATATCCTGGTTTGAAGAAATTAATCAACGTTTCTCTCAGTTCACAATACCTCTAGCATGTAGCTTGTGTGTTTTCAGGGTGATATGTTCTTTTGGCAACATGGCTGTGGTTTTACTTGACCAGTTTTTGTCAATGTCCTTGTAATATAATGTTGCTGTAGACTTTATCTCAATTTCTTTGAATTATTCGTGCTTTTATATATTTCGAATTCATGTCCCTTTTAAACTAGTTTCGTACTGTTCTGCTACTAGCATGGAATTAATTGGTCACTGTTGAATTGCACAGGGGATGCATTTACAAATGCTGTCTCTCTAGCCATGGAGAAAGCCTTGAAGGTATAATTTGTCATTCTTCGAAAATATTAAGTCCTGGCTTTAACTTGTTGTGCGATTCACTTGCTAGTTTGTATCTGAAAGGATTGTTTTGTGAGTTACTACAGCTCAAAGGCAATGCTGGCGTAAAACGGCAACACGTGCATGGTTGCAGCCTTGTACGAGCGAGGAGATTTTATGGTTATCATGCATCTGAAGAGCTGTTTGTCAAGATATACCTGTATCCATAAATGACAGCTTGTGTATATATATTTTTCTGCCTCAATATTCCAAAGCAACATCTTTGTGGCACCTTGACTGAAGCTTTAGCTATCATCCACATGATGTCTCACGTGCTGCCAAGCTTCTTTTGGTATTCTTCTTTCTCTATCAATAGTGCCTTATTGGAATTGGTATTGCTTTGGAATACTAAAGAGTTTTCACCATTTTGCTCTAGATTTGGTACTTGTCATCTTTGGCTTCTTCAATTGCATGCCTTCAAGTGTATTCATTGTTTCGATCTGGAGTGTGCATGCCTAATAACTAAATTTTTGTTTTATCATAAAAAGAAAGCATTTGCTATTCATATTTTATTTGGGGCATCCCAGAAATATATGGGCGAAAATTTGACAATTAAGTTTTGATTTATTGAGAGGCCTGAGAAAATTAGCATATATTTTGTTCTTTGACAGAGTAATATTAATGTATCAGTGGAAGTCCACTGGTCATTAAACATGGCCATTGGAGTATGTTCTGTTGAACATTTTCTGAGATGTAGGGAAGTTTTCTTGAAAGAAAACCTTGTAAATGGAGATATTAGTTTTGGTAAAAAAAAGGCAAATTGCATCTTAGGCCCAAACTGCATAGTCCAAAGACCAAATTGCCATTCCTTCAACAAACTTTAGAAAAGATTATCCCAAAATCATTTCCAAATTCTAAACCCAAACCTAATCATCTCTACCAATCACACCACTCAAAGGCTTCACAGCCACCAGTTGCCATCTTTGGCTGCGCTCTAGCTGTCTTAAACCTCTATTGCCAGTCTCTCTCTCTCTCTCTCTCTCTCTCTCTCTCTCCTCCCCTCCCCCTCCCCTCCCCTCCCCTCCCCCATCTCAATATTAACAACACTCTCGAATTGGTGGTTTTAAAAGTAGTGGATGAAAATTGGTATGTGCATGAAAGTTGGGATGGTATTTGGATTTGTTCCAAAAGGTTATCTTCTATGAGGAAGGTTTTCTTGTAAGAAAAGCTTGTGATCAATATATTAGTTTTGACAAAAAAAAAAGTGTCATGCAATACATGTGCCTATAGTCATCTTGTTTGTCTATTTCTTTTTTATTCATGGTCCAACATCATTTTCCAGGGAGGGGCAGTATTTGACAGAAGTTTGCAGCCGCATGAATCGCATATTCCCTATCTGCTTCAGTTTCTGGTATTATCTTGCGACATCAGTTTATCTTTCTATCTTATCCAAATTTGCCTTTCTCTGGTTCTATAGTGGGTGAGTTTGCAAGGATGGGTCATTAATGCCCTCATGCCCAGACTTGCTATCTTTCATATGTGTGTTTCTTGATGCACTTGAGGTTAATTAATGGCAGGTTGACTATAACTTATATGGGATGGGTCTTCTTCATCTAATGAGAATAAGGTTTCGACATCCAATACCAGATATTTTTGCTCCAAAGATATGTAGTGATAATGATCAAGGAAGACAGGTGATGGCAAAGTCATATTGCATGTTTGCTGCTTTTAAGTCATATTTATCTTCTCTTATATGGCGGATGCCATACAAGACCGTCTTTCTTTTTATGCTTCATATTGTATATGGTTTTCATAATATACAGGTACGTATGTTTGTGGATAGTCAATGATACTTGGAAGTTCCTCATTAGGTTGACTCAGGTAGGGATGCCCACCTGGAGACTCCTGTTTGGATATCATCTACGATCCCAGGAAGTTGGAGGTGGC
Source organism: Eucalyptus tenuipes (assembly GCA_014182365.1). NCBI lineage: Eukaryota > Viridiplantae > Streptophyta > Magnoliopsida > Myrtales > Myrtaceae > Eucalyptus > Eucalyptus tenuipes. The sequence goes on along the minus strand of CM024538.1, from coordinate 18,399,306 downwards.
AGCCTCTGGGTAGCTTAGATGCTTCGTCTGGAGACGTGGCTAAACGTCAGGGCACATGTGAACTGGAGGGAGATGCTGGTGTAGATGGTTTGTTTATACTCTTATCATTTGTTGCCTTCATTTAAGATATAAACATAAGGCACTTCTTTTTCTATGAAGAAATTGCTATCCCTGTTTGCTTGCAGATATTGTTAACCAGCAGTTCAAAACATATACCTCTCTTTCTCAAGCTCGTACGGATGTGAAAATGGTCCAATCTCTTGTGCCGATTTGGGAGGTTTCCTTTTGTCCATTCTGTCAGCAGTTTTACTTAGATTAATGCAATAGTATTTTCCTTATCCATCACTTGCAAAAATGTTTTGATTAGGTTTCTATTTCTACAGGAGGAATTTGAAAGGAGTGGGATGCACGAGGCAGCACTACCACCTGATCCTGGAAAACCACCCCCAGAGGATGTTCTGAAAGATCTCTCACATGGTCTTGACTTGGAACACAAACTATTGGAACTCTGTTCAGGAGTTGTAAGTTCAGGCACCCCAGAGCAAAGTATGAGGCCGCTGAGCTTGATAACAGCTCCCCTTGATGGTGGCAATTCCACTGAGTTAGCCCTTGCAGGTTCAAGTTGTGATGGTAGAGATCTTTTGCTGCATCTTGAGGAACATGCTCTGAATTGTTCTCCCTCATCACCAGATTTGTTCTGTGGAGACAGAATGGTTGCAACACCTGTCAAAGAAAAAGATGCATGTTACAAGTTGTCAAATAAAAATAGATCTTCTCAATTGACACAACCATTGGGTGTGAAGGTAATGTCATTGCTCCTGAGGTGTCTTTTCCCTAACATCGATTCTTGTCAGTAATTGTAATGTCATCATTCTTTTGTTTTCTTTCCTTCCTTTTTATATTGTATCTTGCTTATCCTTTGCTGGTCTATTCTACTGCCAATATTTGATATTTTAATCATTTTCAGTTCTATGAAGCCAAGACAGTACTTTTCCCACTTTCCCTTGCTTCTGTCACTCTGGTGTCTCCTCAGACTGATAGGGTTCTTTTAGTAGCCTCCTGGTGTAAATCTGTTTAAAATATCATTTTACAGTTTTATTCTGTTTAGCTAGGATAGAGAATACTTCATCTGCTTAACCATTGAGCTACTTTTACATCAAGTGTTTTGTACTTGCTAGCTTGGTCCTTTCCTTTTCTTTTTCCCTTGATATTGTCTTTCTTTCATATGGTGTCTGTTATGTTGTTTCATTGAAAGAAAACCAAGCCACTCTTATAATTTTGTATTCAGTTTCCCCCGTGGATCCTTACTGATTGTGTTTTGATCGCTCCTTTTGGCATCATAAGTGATTATAAATACTCATTTCCCATTTTCTAGAATGTCTTGATGCAACTCACTGGTATTTGGAGGAGTTTTTCTTTCCAGGGATAGCTTGTAGGCAATTGGTTTGTCACGGAGCAATAAGTCTTCCTTGAGCATGTTATGGTGAACGCGAAATCCTCAAATTCAATCACCTGTTGTTATTTCTCTGTGCATTTTAGGCAGTAGATGAGGAAGTCCTTGGACTTCTCAAATGGCTTGCCACATCCCAGGCTGCTGAAGACATAAACTCAGATGATGAATTTGTTAGAGATATTATTCTGACTCCCCTTTTGCCTGCAACAACTATTGATAAGGTGCTAGAAAAGGCTAATATTGAGTATGAGAGTGAGTCTCAGAAAGAGTGTCAGGACATTCTTGATTCAATTGATGATATGAATGATTTTGGCTGTTCAAAGGAAAGAGGAACTTCTGCTAATTTTAGTAGCCATTCCCAAGCTTCATCAGAGAAAAGTATTCCCCAAGTTGATGGCTCCAGTGATGGTTGTTGCCATTCTCCTTCTACTGCGTTGGAAGAAGGTTTATTGAAGATGGAGAAGAAGGTCGAACTTAAGAAGTTCTCACAGCAACAAGCTCTAGATAATAACAGCAAAAGTTCTTCCAATAAGAAAAGAAAGAATAGTTCCTTATGGGGTAGTTTACCTTTCGCCATGATCCCCAAGGTCACAAGCCACCCAGAGTTGAATAGTCTAAACACGAATGATGGATCTGCTGGGGGGTGTGAGAATCAAAATTTGGAATGTTCTAGTTCACACAGTCAGAGAAGGTTGGACTATTTTTCTGATACACCAACAGAAAAGGCAGAATCAGATGCTCATCTACAGGAAGCAAGCATATTTGAGAGATGCTCTGTCCGAGATCTGATGAGGAAAAAGCGACGCCACCTTTTCAACCCACTAGACTGCACTCCTCACGGTGAAAAAAGGGTCAATGAGTTTGCATGTCCCGAAGAGATAGACTTGCTTGAGCACAGCAATGAGTATGACACAAGGCAGGTTGGATCATGTCCTGATTTTCAGAGAGAGTCAAAAGAGGCTTGTCAAGAAAATTTTACTGGATCTGGGATGGCAATAACTGAAGGATTCCTTCCAGTGGGCGTAGTTAAAGTACCACAGCAGTCTCCCCTTGAGATGCATGATCCTTCACTTCCATTGTTATTTAATGAAATTAACAAGACTGAAGGGCCTGTCCTCAAAAGTAAATCAGTAACTTCTGATGTCCCATCCTCCAGAGGTAATAAGCTATTAAATACTATGGAATCTCACTCCCAGGACAAATTTTTTAAGGAAAAACTGCACTCAGTGCATGTATCCAGTTCTGTCTGTGAGACAGCTAGTGCTATCGAATCTGAGACATATCACAGAAATGTTCACTTTAATGAAAGCGACCACGAGACAGGAAATCTGATAGCACGTAAGGCACTGTCGCATAAGAACCTTGAGGCCAATGAAGACACGAGTTTAACATTATTACGAGAAAGCTTGGATCGGAGTGACAGTGAATTGGGACCAGATGTGGGTTTCTCAGGAGCTGCTACCTTAATGCAGACAACTGTTGAAGCAGTAGAGAAACCTTTACCTTTAATTGCCATGACCCTCCAGGAGAAGCTGCCTGTTGCTGACTTTGGTGATGAGGCTCCTGAACATCCCATTCTCCTCAATGGTAAAATTAAGCATTCTCACTCTGTGGTTGTGGAACACGATGGGCATGAAGGAACCTCAGGTGGGATGTTAGTACTTTTTGTACTTTGTGGTGACTCTAGATTATGTTTCAGTTCCTTAAATCATCAATGACTTTAAGATGGCTGAATAATATACCTTTTTGGCTGACAAACTCATGTTTCTTCCTCAAGGGAGAGCTTTGGATGAAATTCCTCCATTCTTCGTCCAAGGATTTAGAGAAGACAAAGAGGTTCAAACTGATGGCATTACGGATGGTGGCTCCAACTACAATAAAGAAGCTCACATGGGTGTCCCTACTCACTATCAAAATGATGGCTCATGCTTATACCTTTTGACACCTGTAATTTCACCTCCTTCTGCTGATATCATCAATGACTGGCTACGGTGTAGTGAGAAAGGTAATTATTGTGCATAAAAAAATCCATGTATCTCATTTCTCATGTTAGCTGTATATAATATTTATGTTTTTACTTCAGGTACTTCTGGAAAGAACTGTATAGAATTAATGGATTCTTCTCCTTTGAAAGGTAATTTTTTCATAATTGCTTTGCCATACCGGGATTCTTGCAGTTTTGTTAATTCAATTCAGTTGCTTGAGCGTTCTGCAGGATCTCCAGTTACCCCAATTCATTCACAAGAAACTTCCCAAGATGATGTCAATGGGATTATGCCTGAATCTGGTTCTTTACCTCATACTAAACCTTCTATAAAGCAAATTAATCAGGATAAACGTGGAAAGCTAGAGACAGAAGAGGATTCATCTCATAATAAGGCAGCAACAATGTTCATCAATGAAAAAAGTATTGGTAGAGTGAAATCACACAACTGTTCTCAAGATATCTCGCAGATTTCAGGACCAGATGGAAAATCAGGATCTACACCTTTCAGTCAATTAGGATATCGAGATCCTGCAAGCACTGGTGGAGGGCAACAGCTTACATTATTAAGTATAGAGGTACATTTGACATGGTTTTCTAATTGATAAATAAAGTTGCTGGGAAATGGGCATTGATTCTGATAATTTATTAAGTGTTGGGTCATGTCATCTGGATTTTATAGCCCTAGAATTAAGGTTTTTGTCCTGGAAAATCAATAAAAGGATTACCTTGAGTAGAAATTGTTTGATGTAGTTGTGAATAAATTTTCTAAGTAATTAACATACCCAGATGCTTGCAGATAGGGATCTACAGGATTTGCAACTTGTAATGGTAAATAAGATAATTCATTTGATGATATTTGACTGGAAAAGATATTGAACGATCTATACACCATCTACATGATTTTCTGGAAATTGACTGACGTTTCCTGATGAGGTTATGCATTACCTCTCCTTACGACAATTTAAAAATTTCATTTGGGTGACACTTGTACCTTCTACAATTTTTGCCTACCTCTGTAACTCAAACTGTAAATTCTTGAATTTATCTTTAATCTATTTGGCTTTACCTGGTGATGTTTGACTTTTCTTTCTTATCCTAACATTTGAATTAAATTTGATATTTTGTGAAAGGTTCAAGCAGAATCTAGAGGAGAACTCCGACCAGATCCTCGATTTGATGCTATCAATATTGTAGCTCTTGCTGTTATGAATGATCAGGATTTGGTTATTGATGTACATGTGCTGGTGCACTGCAAAACTGAATCTTGTCAAAGGTAAGATGCAGTTAAGAGGTGATTTGCATTTTCTGTCTTCTGATATTCTTTTCTCAGGGACTTTATGAATTGTGTTGTAGCTGCTCGACACAGAGTGAAGTCATGTTTTTAGCAGAGTCAATGGTTCAAATGAATGGCCTCTTTTTCTAGAGATTCTACATTTCTTACCATGATATCGATTCGCAAATAGATCATACTAAGTCGGCAAGCCCAATTTCGGAACTCCAGCAAATTTTAGTGGAGAATGGTAACATTGGCAACTCTATATGGTATTGAATTGTTAGGCGGTTGTGCTAACTTGTGTGCAAAATGAGTTTAGCATAGATGAGAAAGCTTCAATGGATATATGGACACTTGAGAAAATAGTTTTGAAATAGGACAAAAAATATTGTTGGCTCAATTGAGGGTAAGATTAGAGAAACTCTATTAAGGTTATTTGGCTGCACGAAACAATCGACTTTAAAGATGTAGGGTAAAAGTACAGGCAACTAAAATCATGTGAGTTGACTTTCGAAGGAAAGATTTCAAATACTTCTATTTAGCGTGGTGTAAAAGGATCTATGAAATTGACCTCTGGTGGATAAGCTTGTTTGTTGTCATTACATAACATATACACCTATGAGAATCTTTTTAAGGCATCCTTAAATTGAAGTTTAACTTAAGCTCAGCAGGAAAACCGTCTATAAATTGAAGAAAGAGCTTTATCATTTATCATTTTTCAAAGAACCTCGAGTCATCTTGTTTAATAAAATTTAGTGCGGTTCACTTTCTCCGTTCCTTGGTTGAAATGAGGTTGTCTGCTTTTGGTTTCTCAAGCTACCAAAGTCCTTGTTTTGTCACATGCCTGGGGCAGATATACACACCACTGTGTTATAATGACATATGCTCTCTCATTTTTAATTTATGATGTATGTTGCACTTCTTCGTGTAGTTAAAACAGCTGCATTTCATTAACTTCTTAAACCCGGGTTATTTAGACATCATTTTTGGATCATTTTTCTTCTAATTTTCCCATTTTATTATTATTATAGATTTCATATTTAAGTTATGAGGTGCAATGTAAGGACATGATAATTATCGGGGAAAAGGTCACTAGAAGTGTCATGACTTTTGTACGATACTCACTTTGGTGCCAAAACTTTTCATTGGATTACTTAAGTGTTACTTAAAAAAAAAAAAAAAAAAATCACTTAAGTGCCAACTCCGATTTGGGAGGCTAGAAATCTGATGTGACCATATTCTAACATTTTTTCCGATCAACGTGGCTCGCCGGCGTGCCTAGTCAGCATTAATAGCCCTCTTTCTTCAAACCCTAACGTCACAATAGACGATCTTCCTCGAACCCTAACCTTGCAACCATGGATTTGGGGCAAAATTAGTGATTGCAACTTGCAATAGAGGTCTGCTATTTCATTTGTGTGATTTTGTTTCACCGGAATTGCAATTTTAAAGTGGGATTTTGAGGATGGATGGTAACAAAGAGCCATGATGAAGCTTCAGAGGAGGACGATGTCGTGCTTGCATATGCCCATGGCTGAGAGGTGGAAGGTGAGGGAGTCGATGGAGTGCTAGAGCTCACGAAAGGGGACGTGGAGACTGGAGGAGGTGTAAATGAAGGCGGTGGAGCTGTGGTGGGAACAGGAGGAGATGAAGCTGGTGATGTTGAGGGAGGGATTGGGGGGAAGGGGAATAGGTTGCGCTTGCTGTAGAAGGTGGAGTTGGAGTTGTAGAAACAACTTTTGGGGTCAATTTGGAGTGGGTTGGTTGCCATTGAAGATGAATCCTGTCTTTCTGAGAGCTTGAGCTTCAAGCCAAGCAAACTATGTCCTGGGATGAGAGAGAGAAAAGAGAACGAGAGAGAGAATGAGTTTTAAGGCCAGGTCATTGTCCACGTTGGACTTCCTTTTTATAAGAAAGCCACATGGACATGAAAATTTCATTAAAAAAAGCCACGTGGGACGAATTGCCGGAATTTATTGCTAGAGACACTTAGGTGATCGTTTTTCTCTGATTTGGCATTTAAGTGATATAGCAAAAAGTTTTGGCTCTAAAGTGAGCACCATATGAAAGTTATGGCACTTTTAATGTCCTTTTACCTGATTGTTGCTTTACTCTGATTTAAGAGCAGTGTTAGTGGTGATGTGGGGCATAATGAAATTAATAGGTTGATAGTGTCAGGTGTTGGAAGTCTAAAAGAATCAAACTAGCAAATCAATTCAAGAGTGAAAAAGGAAATAGCTGTATAGCACTTGTGTTAGGAACGAGGCTAATTTGTTGAGCCCTTTGTACGTGCTGTATTTCGTGCGACATGTATGTTTCATACTCTTGGATTAATTATCCTCTTTCTTCTTTTTTTTTTCAATTGTCATCTTGAAGGAGTCATGATGGAGTATCTAGCTGTGAGGTGTTAGTGTTTCCGCAAGAAAATCAATTGTTGATCCATTTTGTGAAGATTGTTAGCAAGTTTGATCCAGATATATTGGTGGGATGGGATGTTCAATCTGGTTCTCTTGGTTATTTGGCTGAGAGGGCTTCATATCTGGGAATTGGTTTGCTTAATATGATATCTCGAGTACCATCGGACAGCAAAGCTTTTTCTGGAGAATCAGGACTTACTGATGAAGGGATTGCCGAGAATGCACCAACTGAACCTTTGATGTTTGATTCTGTACGAATGGGAGATGCTATTATTGAAGATGAGTGGGGTAGAACCCATGCGAGCGGTCTTCATGTTGGTGGTCGAATTGTCCTAAATGTTTGGCGCCTGGTGCGTGGTGAAGTTAAGCACAACACGTATACAGTGGAAGCTGTAGCTGGAGTTGTTTTGAGAAGGAAAATTCCCTCATTTCAGCACAGTGTACTGACAAAATGGTTCTCGAGTGGGCCTGGACGAGCAAGATATCGTTGTCTTGAATACATGATCGAGAGAGCGAAGCTGAACGTAGAGATTATCAATCAACTTGACTTGGTATTTCTACGCAATAATATAATTTTATGGTTCAACTGTATTTATCTATGCATAAACATTCTATGTTTCCATGGTTCAAGTTTTGAATCTATGTTGTGCATCAAGCCTAGTGGAAGGTTATTTGTGTTTAAATAATCCATATGAAATCAATGGGGGTGATTTCTGATAAAGAAGTTTTGAGGAAGGGAAACCTTATATGCTGAAGGCATTCTAGTCTTAGAATTTTAGTTGGTGCAATCAAGTGCTAAACCTTTACTGAAAAGTTCAACGAAGTTCTGAACATTGCAATTGGCTTTTCAAATCCTAAATCTTTATTAAAAGATGCATCAAGTCCTCAAATTTTACTGACAAATGCAATAAGAAGTCACCAAGTAGGCTTTTTTAGACTTCCAAGTGGGCAATTCCTTGTGCTATGATTGAAAGGATTTGATTGGACTTTTAAAGAAAGTTCCGTTAAGACTTGATTGCATTGATTGGAAGGATCATGACGTGATTGGATTTTGTACACAAGTTTTAGGATATTAGATGAAACATTCCCTTTTTAATATATTTTCTTTATCATAGTGCATAAACATTTGTTGTTCTGTGGTTCAAGCTTTTAATTAGTGTTGTGCATCAAACCTAGTGGAAGGCTGTTTGTATCTTCATAGTTCATAGGAAGTCAATGGGGGTTAATTGATGAAGAAGCTTGAGGGAGCCATACGTCATGTGCAGATTACTTTTCAGTCTTAGAATCTTAATTAATGAACTCAAGTGCTAAACCATCACTTATGAGTTAAATTGAGTGAACTTTCCCTTTTGCACCTTTTGTGGGGTGGCAAATTTTTGCTGGTCCATCATTTGTCTTCATAGCAGAACATCAAGTGAACTTTCCCTTTTTATGTGTGCTTTCTGTAATTTCATTTCTTGTCGGTTTTCATGTGCTTAAGTACATTTGCCTAATGTGTGAACTATTTGCAGGTAAACCGAACTGCAGAACTTGCTCGCGTCTTTGGTATTGACTTTTTCTCTGTTCTTTCTCGAGGTTCACAATACCGTGTTGAATCTATGTTGCTCAGGTTGGCTCATACTCAAAACTACATTGCCATTTCGCCTGGGAATCAACAGGTACTAGTCCACCTTACTCTTTCTAAAACCTTTAATACTGCAGAGAAGAATGAAGGAGGAATTGTCTGATTTTGGGACAGAACAGATGTTTGCTTTCTATTCAATGCCTTCACTTGGGCTTTTCCCTCTTATTTTCAATGGATTATGTGAAGCTCCTTCTCATTATTTGGATTCATCTGGCTTTTGAACAATGAATACGAAATTGTAATCAGCACGTTTGCAGCACCTTTAATGTCTTCGTTATGTATTTTGTATCAGAGCATTAGTGATTTACTTCTTTAGGTATTATTCATCTTCTTTCCCTATATCATTATAGATGTTAGAAAAGTACTGCATAATGTTTGAATAACACGCTTTACACCAAAAATCATACTGGCTTATGCTTTATGATACTTACTGCTGATTCTCATCCCAAAAATCTTTTAATGACAATCTGTAAGAGGAGATGTCACAAGTTTATACGTAAGCAGTATATGGGCACCGCTATCACCACTTTTTTCTTTCTTGGACATGTCTGCCTTTCTGCTTCGTAAATGAGAGACCCTGTGACAATGTAGAAGTATGTTAGATTGTAATGCTTATTTAAAAGTATGAAATGAGTGGTTCAAATGCTTTTTTATGGTGCTTTCCAGCTCTTCTAAAATTTATCCATCAAGCGACTTTTAATTCTTTGATAACATTGTTTCTGTTCATTTGGTTTTTTTCCTTGTTTCTGGTAGATGGTCCTATATGTATTATATTTTATGTTCCTGCGGGGATTCTTATATTGACTTAACAAAACAGTGACCTCACCTTCTGGTTTATTAGGTTGCTTCACAACCTGCAATGGAGTGCTTACCACTGGTGATGGAACCAGAATCTGGTTTTTATGCAGATCCTGTAATTGTTTTGGATTTTCAGTCTCTATATCCATCAATGATAATCGCATACAATCTTTGCTTCTGTACATGCCTTGGAAAAGTTGTGCCTTCGAAGGCCAACACACTTGGAGTCGCTTCTTTTACCGCGGATCAATATGTTCTGCGAGATTTAAAAGATCAAATACTGTTGACACCAAATGGCGTTATGTATGTGCCTCCAAAGGTAATTTAGGGTGTAAAGGAATTTCCTCTCTTTGTATTTATATATTTTGGAGCAATTTCTTAACAGTTTAAGATTTTGGGTAAAAGGGGGTATAACATGTATTAGAGCATAGTTCCAGAGTTTGAATTCTGATGTAGTTTTTCTGCCTTTTTCTTTTTTTAAGTTCTACTGTCTCTATCCAGGTTGTCTATTAGACTATGTCCACGTCCATCTAAGGCCTGATTTAGATGGAGGAGTGTTAGGACATATGCTACATATGCTCTTTAATTCGAGGGCTTTTGCTTTTGGGGAGATAGTTATGGTTTTAAATATGCACCAACTTAAGGATGTTTATTTGGTATATTCCACATACTGTTATGGGTGTACTTTAGTCATAATTATGACAATACTAAGCATCTAGGCAGACATCCATGCATGTCATCCATGCATGAGGATACAATGTCAGTTTGATGCTTATGCAAATTAAGTGTCCTCACTCATGAAAGGTCAGATCATTGAAAGGTACTGTGGATTAGTGGGCAGACCAATACTAGCTAAGACTTAAGAGTACATACAATTTTCCATTGGCAGGCAAACTTGGTTTCAGCAATAACATAGGTGATGTGATTGGTTCTATTTGCTAATTCCTGGGTTTTTTATATGAAGGAATTGGTCTACTGTGATGTTGAATTTCCCTGTTAAACCTCTATAGCTGCTTTTATGGGGGTTAGCACAAGAGAACTTATATATTTTTCTTTGGTTCTGAAGTCGAACTTGATTTTTAGTTGCATCTCCCAGCTCTAGGAGATAACTTTGTAGAAGAAAAATAGTCTAATAAACTGTCATGATGCAGGTACGGAAGGGCATACTGCCTCATTTACTGGAGGAAATATTGTCAACCAGAATAATGGTAAAGCAAGCAATGAAAAGACTAACATCTCCACAGCAAATTCTTTACAGGGTAAGGCCCTGGCACCTATTAATTTATTACTGGAATCAGGTAGAGTATTAGCTTGGCATGACTAGTTTATTTATTATTTTGCTTGAGGCAATTTCACACTCCCCCTCTAACTCAAATGTTTGCTTGAAACTATGGTATCTTGTGCCTTGTTGACTCCTCTGCTCAATGTAGCTTGCAGGTCAATGTTTTGTATGATATAAACGTTGAAATTTTGATTGCTCTCATTTTTCAAAATATGATGTGAAATCATGGAAGGTGGTTAAGCAGCTCTTCTTTTGTTACAGATTTTTAATTCGAGGCAACTTGCTTTAAAGCTGATAGCCAATGTAACCTATGGCTATACTGCTGCGGGTTTTAGTGGCCGCATGCCCTGTGCAGAGCTTGCAGATAGTATTGTTCAGTGTGGTCGCAGAACACTAGAGAATGCAATTTCCCTTGTAAATGCACATGACAAGTGGAACGCAAAAGTTGTCTATGGGGATACTGATAGGTAAAGACTGTTTATCTCTGAGAAAGATGAAAAGCATCATTTCAACGAAAGTTTTCAGCTACGTTAGCCCATGCCTGTTCTTGTACACCAAATGCCATTTTCAAGACTTAAAAAGTTGTGACTTGTGAGATGTTACAAACACCATTTTTATGAGTTATGGAGGTTTGCTATAAGTCTTTCTAATTTATCTGCTGCAACACTAACTGGTCTAATGCTGATTTTATTTATAAGTCTTTCTCACTCTAGATGTTTTTCGCAGCAACTTAGCTGATGGTGCTTAATCTAGACGTATAAAAAGCTTATGATTATCTGCGTATTCTGCGTATTAGTTGCGCAATTTATAACTTTTTTTTTTTTTTTTTTTTTGTGCATAGTATGTTTGTCCTCTTGAAAGGACGAACTGTCAAGGATGCTTTTCGAATTGGTCAAGAGATAGTCTCTGCAGTAAATGAGATGAATCCAAACCCGGTTGCTTTGAAGATGGAGAAAGTCTATCACCCTTGCTTCCTCCTTACAAAGAAACGTTACGTAGGTTACAGCTATGAGAGTCCCGATCAAATAGAACCTCTTTTTGATGCCAAAGGTATTGAAACAGTACGCAGAGATAATTGTGGAGCAGTCGCCAAAACTATGGAGCAATCTTTGAGGATCTATTTTGAGCAGCAAGACATTTCCAAGGTGAAGTGTTGCCTATTCTCTTTCTTCTATGGATATGTTTTCCTTCTGTTTAACTTAATTCCCAGAGCAAACTTTAAGACTCATATGTCCAAATGTTTTTCTGATATAGTGTTGAACTTAAGCAGGTGGTCTTCTTCTTTTCCTTGGTGTTCAAGTTGAAGAACTTGTAAAGTTAGACATTGTGATCTTGGATTTTTTCTTGTCTAGACATAAATGGAAGAAAATGAGATTCATACTATTTGATATTTATGCGTTTGTCCTGATATATGATCCAGACTAAGATGAAATTACTGAATTCTATTCAAATTACTAAGACAACACTAAGTCTACACCTGGTTCATTTGTTTACTCTTTTTTGCACCGGTTAAATGTGCCAACTTGTATCTGTCTATTTTATAGAAGTTTTTCCGAATCATCGTGGCAGATGGATTATGTGTCTGCCTAAAACTTGGAATGGTAATTTAGATTCATTTGAAAATCTGCCTTTTAGTCTTGTAATTAGTTCCACACTACAAAAATCTTGACTCTTGAGTACATCTGCCCATGGTTTATTTGTTCTAGATGTCAGGCAGATGGTGTGCTCTTAGGCTAAGTACATTTTCAATTCTTCCTTTATGTTATGCCAAAGGATTAAATGTTTCGTTAGTTTATAGATAACCATGCACTGCATGGCTACATGTGAGACAGGTGCTCTAAAAGATTCAAACCATACAAATTGTAGGAGTTTGACTCTTTATTGCATTCTTCATTACCTCCGTGAGTTGAAACTAGTAAATGTACATGTCTATACTTATTCTCATGTGATTATCATACATTAGGGGTTTCAATGGTTCTGCTGAAACCCCTATCATTTCTGAAGAATTGTCTTATGATCTGTAGTTCCATAGTCTTTCAAATTGGGCCCAGAAATAAACATTGAAGAAGTTGGAAATCTGAGTGGTCCAATTTATCTTTTGATGTATCTGGAATGCGTACTTGATTATCCCCTGATTTGTTCAGCTGGAAGCCTTGCTCTAAAGGGTGATTTGTATAGTTTTAGAGCACTACTTCATATTGCTCTCTTTGCACAGGTAAAAGCATATTTGTACCGCCAGTGGACAAGGATTCTCTCTGGAAGGGTATGTCTTCAGGATTTTGTTTTTGCAAAGGAAGTTCGATTAGGTACTTACAGTACAAGGCCCTCCTCATCACTCCCACCTGCAGCAATCGTTGCGACAAAAGCAATGAGAATCGATCCCAGGGCAGAACCACGTTATGCAGAAAGAATACCATATGTTGTTGTCCACGGGGAGCCAGGGGCACGCCTAGTGGATATGGTCGTTGATCCCATGGAGGTTTTGGCGATTGATTCACCTTTTCGACTGAATGAACTTTATTATATAAAGAAGCAGATAATTCCAACTTTGCAGCGAGTATTTGGACTTGTTGCTGCTGACCTAAACCAATGGTTTTCAGAGATGCCCCGCCCTATTAGGGAAAATCTTGCGAAACGTCCCATTAGTTCACCTAATCCACAGCGAAAACGAATTGATTTCTACTATCTTTCAAAACATTGTGTACTTTGTGGTGAGCTGGTCCCGACATCAGCATATTTATGCAATAAATGTTCACACAAGAGGCCAGCTGCTGCAACAGCTTTAATTGGAAAGACATCAAGAGTGGAGAGAGATATGCAACATCTTGCTGCAGTGAGTATTTCTATCAGTAGAATCATAATGGAGTCTGCAGTATTAAGTTTTCTATCAGTTGGCATTTATTTTGGTGTCTCATCTGTCCATCTGAATGCATTCTAGAGATGATGTTGCTGACTTCATCATGCTATATAATTCAATGAATTGTGTAAAATCTTTTCTTTTATCATTGTTGGATCAATGGTTGACCAGTAATCTTAATTTTCGACCCATGAAGCTCTTGTTCTAGGTTCTTATGGTCTCATACCTGCCTTTTCTTTTTCGTCTTAAGGAGTACTTTTACCCTCTCCTATTTTGATTGCCTAACCAGTGTAAATTTTCTTGTCTCTACTGTATTCTAATCAATATTCATCTTTCAGCTGCAGTCTTATTTAGCTATATAAATGAGCACACAGTCACATCACATCATTTTCTTTGAATGATCTATGCAGATTTGTCGGCATTGTGGTGGCGGGGACTGGATTTTAGAAAGTGGAGTGAAGTGCACTTCACTCGCTTGTCCAGTGTTTTACGAGAGGCGTAAAGTTCAGAAAGAGCTACGAGGCCTTTCCACTGTGACCACTGAGGCAGGCTTATACCCGAAGTGTATGGTCGAGTGGTTTTGATTCTTGACCATAAAAGTCAGGTTCCCTTTTGAGCATGAACAGGGTCAAGGCAGTGCTAACATCTTTGCCACTTTCAGCGGTTGGTGATTCATTCCAGCGGTTGGTGATTCACCGTGGACGGTTGCCTGCATCATAGCTTCTCTGTTACTTGTTGAGGTTCAGTTTGTTGCTGTGAAGTCTTGGTAAATTTTCATCCCTCGAATTTGTGAGCTCATCTGATGTTGGTTCAAGGGATACAAGAACATGTAAGCCTGAGCTGGTGTTCAACCATCCAAGAGCACAACAGAGGACTCGTTTGCCTTCTTGTGGCAAGCCCTGAGCAGAGAACAAATGCTCGAAGCACACCCGGGTTCTTTTGAAGCAAATGAGTTTAACCAATGGATGGCACTTTGAGTTTATACAGGAGCTGCGAATCAGCTGTGCATGTAGAAGGATCTGTAAATGTGTACACTACACGGAGAAAAGGAAAAGTTTAGGCGTTTTGCTGTTGTAAATTTGTAATCGTGACAGTGTTATCAGTTAATGTTATACTAAAAGCAGAGTTGAATTGAACTGTGCAGTCTATGCTTCCACATTTGAAGTTTTATAAGAGGAGAGGCTGCCCCTATTGTGGCTTTCATCTCATCCACGCTGCCATGTTTACTTGTGATTATTGCGTAGCCTTACTGCTGCTCCCCGTCGATCGCTATCCCGTCCTGGAACTTTCATTTATTTGGCAAAAAAACTTTAAAGCTCCAAATTCGCAGAAAATATTTTTCTCATTTTTTCTCATTTTGGATTGTTTATGAGAATGAGTTAAGAGAAATAAGTTTTTTTAGTTGATGGAAAAATCTATGCTTATATATAGAAAAATAATTCTCTTTAAAAAATTGGAAATCATTTTTCAAATTATGATTCGATTTTAGTGCTTGAACAGGAACCCAACACTTGGCCATGGAAATCCCAATCCTCATTCTTGGGCCCTTAAAGTGAGCCTGAGTCTAGAGGTCCAGATTACCCTCGCCTAGGTCCATTGAGATAGGGCTCGAGACCCCAACTTTTGTGCTCGAGCCCTCGGCACTTGGTCCAAATTCATCGAGGCCTAGCTTGAGACTCCAATGTACATGCACAAGTCCCCAATGCTCATGTCCGCGCCCATTGAAGTTATGCCCTAGACTAAGGCGCTCTCGACTAGATCTTTAGCTTGGAATTAAGAGGTTGGGCCCAAGACCCCGATGATGAGGCCTAGGTCTTCAGCACCCCAAAAATGACAACAATTTCCGGTCAATTATACAATCGAAACCCCAACTGGTACGACTAAGATATGAGGTTTCAATTGTAAAATTAGTGTGGAGTAAATTTGACATCCAGGCTAGGGTCCATACTGGCAACTGGGGTATGCCTCAGGTTAATCTCCGATTAATTTTGACAATTGAAAGCCCGGCCCACTTACGTCCAACATGCCTACTCTTCGGCCCATTTCAGAAAAAAGCCCACTAAGGCCCTTGGGGGTTCTGGCTTCCCGTCTTCTTCCTCCTTCCCGCTCCTCCTGCTTCGCGGCAAGAGATCCATGGCCGACGACGACGTCATCGCTTAAACCCTAAACTAAACCTCTCGCTTTCTCTCTCTAAAGCCCCCTTCTCTCTCTAGATGTCGCGAACCCCGCTCTCTCTCCTCATCCTCAAGCGCCTCTCCTATCCTTCCCCAACCCCTAGACCCTACTCCCCCTTCGCCGGCCGGCGCTACTCCTCCGCCTCCCCTCCGGCTCCCTCGCCGGAGCCGCCGCCGCCGCCGCCGACGACGAAGCCGTCCAACCTCTCGGCTCGCCTCAGCTTCGTGTTCGACCAGATCGACGCCATCGAGAAGGAGCGCGAGCGGTCCCAGAAGGACGAGACGCTCCAGCGGATACGCGCCTGGCGCCAGGCGAAGGGCGGTCACGTGCCGCCGCGGGGCGCGGCCGCCGAGACGGCGGGGCCGGTCGGGGCGGCGTCGACGAGCTTGGACGGTGGCGAGGGTGAGGATGAGAGCACGAGGGAGGAGGTCGGTTCGGCCGAGGGTGGAGTGAGTGGCTCGAGAGGGGTGGAGACAGTGAAGGAGGTGGAGCTGGTGCATCCGTGGAGGGAGTGGATCGAGTTGATGGAGAGGCTGGTGCAGCAGAATTACTTTGATCATAGGAGGAAGGATGAGGACAGGATGGTGAGGGAATCGGGGTTGGAGGTCGGAGATATCCCGGAGGAGCATTTCGATTGGAATGCCGATCCCAAGACTGTTCAGAATGCTTGCTTGAATTTTGGGAAGGACCGGTTTGACATCTTGAGGTACCGGTGGTGATGTTTGAAGCCATTTCACAATCTCCATATCTAATGTGATTGCAAAATGAATCTCAAGATGTTCCAAATGTGATAACTTTGCCAATTGCGGTTTGTAACTAAGGAAGGCTAATGAAGTTTTCTTTTATGTACACGGTGGCATAGCATGTAGGTTTTCGTAGTTTTCAGTGAAAGCTCAGTGAGATGACAACTCGACCCAA
Organism: Eucalyptus tenuipes; assembly: GCA_014182365.1. NCBI lineage: Eukaryota > Viridiplantae > Streptophyta > Magnoliopsida > Myrtales > Myrtaceae > Eucalyptus > Eucalyptus tenuipes. The sequence continues at coordinate 18,382,522 of CM024538.1, read as the reverse complement.
ATGTGGGTCATTTTGAATAGAAGTAAAATGACTGAAAGTAATTATAACATAATGTTTATGCTGGTTAGTTTCGAGTTTTTCTTCTCATGCTTTGCTTGTTGATTGACATTGTTGGGACACATCATATTGCTGTGGTTTTGTAGTGAAATGTGTCCTGTGTAGACTATTTAGCTTGAGGGTGGAATTTTAGTTTGTTCGAACATCTGGTTTTTTCTGCTGCTGTCAATGAATATGCAGCTACTACGATTTGTCTGCATTAGAATAGTTTTGTTTGTGTAGTAGTAACCAGAATGTTTGGTAAAAATAGAGGTTACATGAGAACTTGGAAAGTGTGCAATTTAAGTTTGTTGCTGGTGAGTATATCTAGAGGTTTCTTGGCTTGAGGGTTTAATGGCCTAGAGTTGGTAAGGCGCTCCACTTTTCTTTTTACATGAGGAATGGTTAAGATAAGATCTAGGAAATATATCAGTATCCTTTCTAGCTAATAAAGTTTGAGATTTCTAATTTGTAAATAAGGAAGAGCTGGTGGATGTTGGTTAGTTAGACTGCTGCATGGTTGAGTTCTCCCATTAGAAATTGAAGCCCATTTCACTTGATGTATTCATAATGTGCTCCCTGAGTCCATTTAAAAAAATCTTTTCGATGTGGATATGAGTGTGAATATCTAGAGAAAAGGCTTACATCAGGTCTCAGGCTTGATTTTCATTCGAATAGATGAATAATCATTTTCTTCTTTCAGGGATAATCCTTTTAAGTGATTTATGTTTAGTTTATCTTGTATAAGAAGAATATGAGCACAGACCAAGTTGACACTCCAGCCAATTGAAGTTGGATCTTCCATGATCTTGACTTGTATTAGCAAGTAGGGTTGAGATTATTGACTGTCTTTGCATTAAAGTTTTGTATATGATAACACCTTCTTTAATATTGGCTGAGGTAAAATTGATGTCAGGTCATTGTCGAGACAGGACATTCAAATTCTTGTTGGTTATGGATGCCCTACTGCTGACAAGAAGGTGGTTATGGCTGCCAAACTATTGAGAAAGCATGTGCACCTCGATGAAGGAGATGTAAGAGTTGCATCTTTTACTTGTTAATTCTTCTAAATTTGGGTATGATTTTTTTTTCCTATTTGACAAATATTTATTTTGGGTAATATATCTTTGCTTTTAATGAACAGGCTTTATCATATCTTCTTCTAGGTTGACCCTTCAAATCTAAATGTTCACCATGCTGCTTCTGCTGCCTGTATATGAGAATAGTTATGCAAGAATGCATATCTGTCCTCTCTTTCTACTTTTGACTATCTATTTTCTTGTTATTTTTCAGTCAAATTACTTCTCCTCCATCTTCAATTGCTTGCAAGCGAGTTTTTCTTTCTTTAATTTCTATGTCCTCTGGATATAACTGATTGGTTTGCAGGTTTGTAGTTCCTGCAAACTGAGGAGCTCCTGTGAAAAAGCCTATCTTTTGACCAACAAAGAGGACGAGGCACGTACGATTGATGTAATGCGAGTTCTATCTACATTCGGTCTCGATCATGCCCATGGCTTAGTGACAAATAAACCTCTTCTGAAGCAAAAATCTCTGAAAATCGTTGTCCGCAAGTTGCTTCATCAGATTGTTAAGTTGAGTGCAGTTCCTATTGATCCAAACCTTCCCCCTCCAGTTATTAAAAGGCCTCCACCGAAGGTCAAACAACCTCCACCAACTCCAAGAGACGAGTTGGACGGGATGATGTAGAAATGAAGAAAGGAGACTGGTTATGTCCTAAGTATGATTCTTTACTTGTTTCTTACACTCGCATTACCATTTAGGATTTCTTCTTAATTAGATCCACAATTTCAATAGACTTTGCTGAACACCTTTTTATGACACTCATATGCATGACACCTGGTGTGATTTCCACTAAATTTAAATTAAAGCCATTTCTAGCACTTTGTAATCATATTTTAATTTCCCATCCCATGAGATCTTCCTATGGACTTATCTAGACAGAGTTTGCAGTGTCTGAAGAGCTGAATGATGCTGGATATTTATCATTTGGAAAAAAATTAAATCTTTCTTACCTTTCTGTCTAATTATATTTCTTATATGCATAAATCTATCAAAGTTGGTCTTTCCTGAAGATGCCAAAAAATCGTGATATTGTTTCAGGTGTGACTTCATGAATTTTGCAAAGAATGCAGTGTGCCTACAGTGTGATGCGAAGCGTCCAAAGAGACAGCTGCTTCCAGGAGAATGGGAATGCCCAGAGTAAGTCTTCAAAATTCTGAGATTATTTGAAAATTTTTAGTTTGTGTATTCTGCATTGATGGTGCCAGCATGCTAGGACAGTTACCTCATCTGTTATGCAATTTTAAGTTTTCATATTTACATGCCAGTTCCTTACTAGTTGTGGAAATTGTGCGACCCTTCTAATATTGCAGTGATTATTCACTCATTATATGTTTTAAGTCGTGGTCCCAGATCCTGTCTCTCCGAGCTTGGCCTTTTTTATTTTTTATTTTTGCATTGATGGTGCCAACGTTGTTGGAGCTTCATTGTCGCATCATCTAGCATGCACATTTAAGTTGTTTACATACTAGTTCTTTATTAGTTGTGGAAATTGCCCGCCCTTTTAATATTGCAATAATTCTTCATTACTGCAGTAACTTCTATTCATTATATTGTTGTAATTTAATGAGCAAAGTGTTGAAGAATCTTCAGTGTGTACAGAGAGGCAGGAAGATGTGCCTCTGTACTTCTAATTTTACAACATACTGAATCAAAGGTGCATACTAATTGTGCATGTTACATAGCTCATACCAGTCCTGGTCCATGTTTTCTGGTAGGTGCAACTTCTTAAACTATAGGAGAAATACGGCCTGCTTCCATTGCGATTGCAAGCGCCCACCTGAACAGTTCATGGAAGACAAATTGCAGGAAAGACATCAGAATCCAAGGACTAGGTTGGAAAGGACTGCCAGCCGCCCAGAAGTCTCTAATGCGTGGAACTTTGACTTTGATGATGATGAATCTGATGGAGCAGATGTAGCTGCTTTTGAGTATGCAGACTCGTCAATGAAGGGAGGAGATTCTCCTTTACATAACCAGGAGCAGGGAAGGAATCATAGAGGGTTTGAAGACGATTTTCACCAGAATAACAAATTCTCGAGAGTTGATAACAGAGAATATTCTGATTCCGATCACGGTTCTCGTACCGGTTTTGATGATTTTGATGATGAGGAAGATAACGTGGACAGTTACGAGCTAGATACACGGAATAATTCATCGGTTAGGAATGGGCCATCGATAGATTTTTCTGAGGTTGAAGGGGACTCTGGGTCTGAAGATGGAAACTTAGACAATAAATCATTTGCTCGAGAAAAAGCAAGGTCGCTCTCTCCCAATAGGCCATCGAAACCTTTACGTCGCGGGCGCTCTGTTCCAGGTTCATATGATGATGAAGTTAATTTTGATTCGGAGGACGAGACTTCGGTCCGTCCTAACTGGAGATCTAGTCATGTTGCGGATTCTAGAAATAGAGGCAAAGGTAGAAGTCCTCCAGGTAAATTCAGGGGATTGAGCTATGGCTCAGATGAAGAAGCCGGGCTGTATTCCGATTCAGCTGGTGATTCAGATGAGGACTTGCGGACTTGGAGAAGTAAAGCGGATAAATTTTCTGATCAAGTAGGCCGTCGGAGTAACTTTCACCATTCTGGCTCCGAATCAGATGATTATGCCAGTTCTCGCGGAACCAAGTTCGGAAGAAAAGAAACAGTACCAAATGGAAGAGGGGGCAAATTTGATGGGCGTGGCTCGCGTAGTAGTAGGAACAACTTTTCGGACGACGACTTCGATAGGCCGCCGTCGAGAGGGGATAGGCCGTCGAGAGGGGTGCGCGGAGGCATCAAAAGTAGAGGACCTCGAGCCGATGAGTTCGGCGGGCGGAGGAATGATCAGAGGTCGGATGGTTCGAGGAGTTACAAGGGTCCCGGAGCAGGGAAATTCGAGAACAACCAGCGCGGAAGGTTTAACAAATACAAGGATGACGGGGGCGGCGGCGGTTCTGATGACTTCAGAAACCGGAGGCGTGTGATCGAGCGATGATCTCAGTTCGCTGCTTATGACAAAATTCGAGCAGATTCACGTACGCTTACCGGAACAGGGCCTGCTAATCGTCTGCTGATCTAAGGTATCATCTCTTGAGAGCACGGGGGGGAAACAGTGAAAGTGATTCCATCTTGCCTCCTCTTGGCCTCGTGATTTAATTTCAGAAGAAAAGAATTAGAGTTTTTGTACCAAGATCGGGCGCAACGAGGCTCGAGATCGTCGCATGTATGATTAATTTTTTTTTTATTGCCTTTCTGAAAATTAAGTGTTATACTAAATCCTCGTAATAAAATGAATGGGGTCCACATTTTTTTCCCGATATCAATACGTGGGGCCGCATGAGGAACCGATGCCAAGTGTCATGTCATTTGGCAACGCATGACACGGAGCTACTGCTGGAGCGAATATTTTCGCAGCTCAGCTTTGAACTATATATAATAGATTAAACTACGATCGAGAAGAACAAAACAAATAAATTAGATATTCGTATCTCATAACCGTAGCTGACCAGGAGGTCGTGGGATACGAAAACTTGTGTCTTCTTTGCATACCAGACGGTCTTTATGTCGAGGGCCGACCCAATTAAGGAACTGATTTTTACTTACTTTTGTCGTGCGAGTGCACGTGGCATGACTACGCCAGCTCCTACCAAAGGGCAAGCAAAATGGGCGGGTATTCACTCCTCATGGTCTGGTCATTTCTTGGATATTTTCAATTCGAGAGCGGAAAAATTGGAAGAAATTTCAGCTGTGCCTATGTAGTCCGTTTTAGTTGCCGAGAAATGCTGGTTCCACCGTGTATTGGTATGTTGCGCGAATCGATCGATTTGAAGGAGCTGAGTGAGTTTCGTACTGCGAAATTGCCTGCATACTTTTTGGCGTCTTGTAGAACGAAAATATGCAATCTGCTGATGACCTATGAGAATTCCATGATCATATGTGGCCGTTCGTTGTGCTTGGTGGATGTAAATTTCTGGGTTCTTTTTTGTCTGGTCTCTCTTGTATGAGTAGGTAAATGATCCATTTTCGTACTGGTGCAGGCTGAAAAGTACAAGGCTGCTAATAATCAAAGAGCGGTACGAACTCTGGAGAGGGTTCGGATTTATTCTTCTGTAATCTTCGGGGCTTTTATCGACCGGGTCTCTCTCGCTTCGATGGCATTCGCAAACTGTTTGCGACGGCTTTTACCCGTGCGTTTTGAATTTATTAGATTTGATTTTTCCATTGGTCCTCGCTCAATCCTGGAAGAGCGCCATGAGGAGTCCACGGGATACTGGCCAATGTCGGATTTATGACTGTTTTTCTTTGCTTATGATAAATTATGCGGAACTCTCATGCATCGCACTTCTAGTGAAGCAAAAGGAGTTATTTTCTTCTTGGTTAAGCACGAAAGAAGGGAGAGTGCTCGATCCGGGGACCTTCTTTGTTACCTTGCCTTTAGTTCAGAAACTTGCCCATGTAGTTTTGAATTTTGAGGTTGAGCACTTGGTCTTGAATCTTCATTGATTTCTCTGGACTACGGTGTGATTCTTAAGATTTTCACGAAAAATATCTTAAATTTATGCCGGTGTGTAATATATGTACCGACTAACGTCATTAAATGCATCGATCTTTCATAAAGTGAGAATTTGGGGTTAAATTGGCTTTAAAGCAATTCATCAAACAGAAGCAGTTCATTTCCACAAGGCTCCAAGCTCTTTTGGTTCAATCTCGAAAGAGAGCAAGGTCAGAGTAGAAACAGATGCAAAGATACAAGGGGTAAGGAAAAGTTTACTTCCCTTTTTTTCTTTTTGATGATAACTAATATATCGTACGATTTGAAATGAAATTATTTGGAGAGAGTGTTTACTTAATGATTTTGCTTTTGAGTCTAAACAATACAAAGAAAAATAATATTTGCTTTGGGAATTTCGCTTTTGGCTCACTTCACCTTTTTGTCTAATTTATAATATTAAAGCTTTTATACATGATCAATTTATTGCCAAAATTTTATAAAGAATGTTCATTTAAGTGATTCCAGCAAGGCACCTAAGTTAATTTAATCACTTAAAAGCAATCTTTTCAAGCAATGTGGCATTTAAATGATCTTTTTTGAAAAGTTTTAGCATCAAAGCAAGTGTAATACAAAGTTGTAGCACTAATGTCGTCCTCTTTCAAGTTTGTCATAAAAATTGGGTAATTTTGTAAACTTGTTGGTAAGTTACCCACAATTTACCCGTAAAACAAGTCATGCAAATAATTTTTTTTGACATTTTTGAACTTACTGAATTTACCGGCTCAAAAAAAAAAAAAAACATTTTTAGACATGGACCAGTAAAGTTCTACCGGAGGATATGGTTGACTATGGCCAGCGGATCAAGTGATACTCTTGACCATACAACACGATCAAAGCTCCGTCAATCTTAAGAAATTGCCCCTTTTTCTTATTTTTCCGAATTTATCTCAAACTTATTATTGCCAGATAAGAGTACATGCAACAAGGAAATGAAGAATTAAGTTTACGAAATATGTTTATCCATTTATATTTCATCATGAAGTGCACAAACGGAGCCTTACTAAACCCCGCCATCAAAGCTTTGGAAATAACTGAAATATTGTACATTATGCACTAGACTTGCAAACTTAGCAACACCACACCGTTGTGCATCGTTTATTTATGAGTTTTATCACACAGATAAATCTCAAAGAGTATACTAACAATGATAGTTTCCCCATATAGGTTCAAAGGCATTATTTCTAGCTATTGATTTTCAATAACCAAATTGCTGCGATGATGTTTGGTCCAAGCATCACATTGGCAAGGGACTAACAAAGAGGGATGTCACATAACCTTTGAGCTTGGTTCCAGAATGCGTGTAGTTATCTCCATCACTGTATAACACATCCATCGCTCTTGAGAGATTGAGAACTCGTGTGAGAATCGGCGTTGGGACCGCGGTTGGACGAAGAAACTCTTCATTGGTGTCCTTCCAGGCATCATTAACTCGTTTTCGAAGTTCCTTCTCAGCTTCTTGCTCTGAGATACCATGTTCTTTCACGAGCAGCTCCACCAAAGATATTAAGTGCCCCCTTTTTTGCTCAAACTGTATGACAAACGACATTCGTGTCACCAAATTAAGTAATAAGTAATCTAATTTTATTAGAATATCTAAGGATAAATGATCTTTTTGTTATACATGGTGAGACGAAATGTCATCCATAAGCCTACAGATAGTTTCTGCAGCCTTCACAATCTTGCAATCACTTAGTGATCATTCAAAAGCATGCTTTGTGACCACATCACCCATTCCTACGAGTGATGTTGTCGCCAACATTCCATAGCCAGTTGTTTTTAGTTGAAGGGGCATGTACTCCTCCATCGTTGGTGTGTAGTTGGTTTGGAACCATTTGGCTTCCTGAAAGAATGCTCTTGCTTGCCTCTTCATCTAAAAAATTAAACATAAACAAGAATATTGAATTTTTGAGTAAAAAGTGCTTTTGATGCATGTAAAGTGTACCAATTATGCTTACATTGTCTTTTGCATAGATGAGGCGATATGATCTTCCTTTTGCGGCCACTTCATTCCCAATTTCTTCATAAAGATGGAGAAGCTCTTTGTAGTATACTTGCATATACTCTGGTAGTACATCCATAGCATCAACATCCCACCTGAATTTGAGTCCTAAAAAATTACACACTCAACTCTATACAAAATTGATCAAATTCAATAGGTAAGGAAATAAAATGTAGATTAAATACTTCTGGATTGCTTCGGTGATGAGTACAAGTTCTTCCAATGTGCCATAGACATCATAGACATCATCAAGAATGGAAGTCAAGGCAATCACTTTGGTTAGTATATCCCTGGCCTCAACAAACTCCAACTCGAAATATACTCCCGAGACCCAGAAGAACAACTCCACAATCCTGTCTCTAGCAAATGGGAAGTTCCTTGGAACATCTATGTCCTTCCACCAACTGTGATTAAACAAACATGAGCATTAATGAAGGTAATTTATCCTGACAACTTCGATAGTTTAAACTAATTTTTTCACCTGTTAAGGACTTTGACAAATACTATTAAGAAGGGTAAATTGAAATATACGAGTAAACTTTGGAAATAAGAAAAATCAATAGCTTGGGCAATGTTAAAGCATAATCTAGAAGCTAAATTTAGATTATGCTATCACATAATGTTAATGAACCTTGTAATCTTGCCAAGTTCCTTCTGGTGTTGCTCTTGCAGTAAGTTGAAATCTAGTTTAGCCAAAGTGAGCAAGACTTCATCATGTGAAGGTTCTTCTTGGTAGAGTGGAATATAATGTCTCGCCTCAAGCCTTGGCAACCCCTTGTGAAGTGGCTGCTTTAGGGCATGACTCACTTGTTTTGCCAAACTAGTGCTCACTTTGGTTTCGTTGATTGATTCAAGGTGAGTTATAGCAAAAGGAAGTGCTTCTTCCAAGATAGTATCGCCGTGACACCTTAAGTGGCAAGCTTCATATAGGCTCAGTAATCCGCACACATCATTGGTGAGCGATGCCCTAAAGTTCCCTTCACTATCCTTGAATTTGTTAAAGACCTCTGTGTGATCAACCAACACGGGAAAAAAGTGTAATTGTTTAGAAATTAGGGAGGTAATACACCTGATTAGTGGTTTAGATTTTCTTTTACTTGTTTCTCCTAAAATTAAACAAAGCAATAGGACTTCTATGGGTGTCTTATTGGATTGGTTCACTGAATTTAAGACATACCCGATGAAACATCATAGCCTTGTTGTCACAATAGTCGAAAGATAAGAGCAACCATGTGAAGGTCATCTCCCTTGAAATCTCCATGATCAAGTGGGAGTAATGTTTGTGAATTTCTTCTAAATGCTCATCTATGTCGTGTTCAAAATGGTAGTCAATACCCAAGCGTTGGATTTGATCAATCAAGTGAAGCATCTGTGAAGACTTATCCACGACATTAGTTAGCATCTTCCTCACCTCACCTTTTAGCTCCTTAATTTGTTCCTCCACTTGTCCAATGAATTTGAACTCCTATAAATATATCATACGCTATGTCAAATATAAGCAAGCATGACATACGTATTTTTACAATCAAACTTTTAGGTATTTCATAGATTGGTCAAACGGATAGGTTGGATTGAGTTGAAAATGATCTAACCCAAACTGACACCTTTAATTAGTTTGACCTGTTTCCATGCAAAACAAATCTAATGACCTATGCCCGACTCAACACATACATGACCCAATTTATATTGCTAAAACACTTATGCATTTAACCTAATTTATGAAAAATTATTTCCAAGCTGAGGTGAAAGTAAGGAGCAAGTGAGTGAAAAATTGATTGCAGATGAGATAGAGTGAAAAGAGAGTCATAGAGGCGAGTTGGGTATAAATAAATTGTAAACCTATTTAACACCCATATTATTTTGTGCTTTATCATTCTAAACTTATTTATTGAATATAACTAACTTATATATTATCTCAGCCCATCAAAAATGGATGAAGAAATGGGATTAATGATCCATTTTAACAAATCTACTATTTCAATTGTACTCACATGACATTCGAGATTTAAACACACGAGAACCATGACCATATGAGAAGAGGGAGTTAAATGCCATATTGTGATGTTTCTTGTAGCGAAGGACATCATGTGGTCAGTGAAGGTTTAAGAATGCTTTTGGATCACTAAAACTCCTAAATTATGTCTACTTTAACACATTTACCCTGAACTTTTTTTTTGGTAACATAACCCTAAACTATTTTTTTTGTGACATACTATAACCATTATGACATTTTTACCCTAAAACTTTTCTTGTGATATAAAAAACTCAAAACTTGTACATATATGACATATTATCCTTCATCAAAGTTCCTTTAGATGATTTTTCAACTAAAATAACATCATTTTTATTTCACTAAAATCATGTGGGCAATATGTCAACATCATTTAATTTTGCGGCTCCATGTAGTGGACTTTTAACAATACTCATTGACCCAACCTTGACGGAGGGTAAATGTTTCACATCAATACAAGTTTGGGATTTTTGGCATCACAGATAAAAGTTTAGGGTAATGTGTTATACTGGGCATAATTTAGGATTTTTGGTAACTTTCTCCCTAATGAGAGTCCTTATAACCCCATAAGTGACTCCACAAAGACTAGACAGTTAATCAATTTTTTGTTGCTTTATCAAACACTGGCACGTGAACAAGACATAGGTCCTGCAAGAAGTTCTTTTAGAAAGAAATAGAAACAACAATCATGCGCATGGCAAAGAAAGAAAACAAAAGAAGAAGATAAGGAAAAACCGCAAACCATTGAGGTGGAGGGAGAAGCATATTTAACGAAGTGATCACCCCATATGCTCGGATGATAACCCGCCGAACGACGTTGGATTACATGGCCTGTTCCTAAACGTGGAGAAGAAGATGGAATTGCTGAAATCTGAAAAGACATTTCTTTTTGCTATTTTCTAATTTAGGTTTCTGAACAAATATAGGTGAAGAACGCGAGAGGGTAAAGACTTTTCTGTGAGTGTCCAAATGTTATGGATGGGTATTTATAGGCCATAGCGTCCTATGTTGGAAGAAAACACAACAGTTTATTTTATGAAATCACATTCTTTTTCGTGTATTTTTTATTTCTCGAAATATTATTTGATTTTATCAAGTCTTCTGCTAGTCTTATTTTATTACACTAATCCAGACTTGGGGTCTAAACCTCATTGAATATTATAGTCGATATAATTCGCATGTAATTTGATTTTATCAAGTCTTCTGCTAGTCTTATTTTATTACACTAATCCAGACTTGGGGTCAAACCTCATTGAATATTATAGTCGATATAATTCGCATGTAATTGAAATCAGTAAACATATAATAATGTATGTGAGTTTATGACGCCTAGAGATTGACGTCATATAGCTAACAAACAATGAAGACAACCACTGCTATTTCGTCTCTTTCTCACCGGACAAAGAATGTATCATCAAGTCAATGCACGTCCTTTTACATGCTGGGGCTGCTGCATTTTCTTTCTTCCTAAACCAATGAGATTCTCCGAGGTTATGCGGGCGGGGTTGGTGGCGGCCTCTCTCCATCTGCTTGGGGTTTTATAGTCACGAAGTACATGTCCAGTGGAAAATGTGACAATTTGAGTCGTTTAAGAGGGATTCAATATGACAGAGAACACTCTTAGCCAATGTTAACAAGCCTAATAAAGATTTGAACGCATTTCAATCAAGACATATAACTTTATGTGGCTTCATGTTAGATAGTCTTAGCCATGTGCACAAAAGCATATTTCCTCACACCTGCCTTAGACATATCATTCACATTATTCATCTCAGGTTTTACCCTAACAACCCTTAACATTATGGCTTTATGTGGCTTCATGTTAGATAGTCTTAGCCATGTGCACAAAAGCATATTTCCTCACACCTGCCTTAGACATATCATTCACATTATTCGTTTTGTTATATGATCTCAGGTTTTACCCTAACAACCCTCTGCAAATTGTTAACCAATTAGTAAATCGGTAGTTTGCTCAAACTTTTGCAAATTATATTTGGCTTTATCTGACAACACAATGCCATAATAATATTTAAATAATTAACAACGACTTCATTTAATGATCCAAAATTTTATGTGGTATCTAGTTCAAATCTTTCCAAATCCCATGGCATGTTCTTTCACACGGAGAAGAAGATGGAATTGTTGAAATTTAAAGAGGCATTTCTTTTTCGCTATTTTCTAGATTTAAGTATTTGAACGAATATAGAGAAGAACACAAGTGGGTAGAGACTTTTGTGCGAGTATCTGAACCTTATTGATGGGTATTTATTGGTATAGCGTCCTATGTCGGAAAAATCGAACAAATAAAGAACAAAAAACACAAAAGTTTATCCTGTCGAAACACGACCTTCCTCGTGTATTTTCTATTTTGTGATGAGTCTCAAAATATTATTTAATTTCAAGGTTTGATTGATATGCCATGTTATTCATGTATGGTACAAGACAGTTGAATAGTTCATGAATACAGGCATGGAAATAGGACAACGAAGAATTTGACCCTATTATGGTGTGGACTGTTAAAGTTGATAGGAAAAAAGAACAGCTCTAGAAGTGTCCTAATTTTTGCATGGCGCTCATTTTGGTGTCAAAACATTTCGCCGGATCACTTAACTGTCAAATCAGAAAGAAAATAATCACTTGAATCCCTCCAATGACCAATTCTGGCAAAAATCCCTACGTAGCTTTTTTTTTTTTTTTTTTTGATAAAATGGTAATTCATGCATGATTTTTCTATTTAAAAAGAAGAAGAAGAAGAAAAGTCCAGCGTGAACCGGGACATGACCTTTCTATACCTAAACGATGCCGTGCACTCTTTAAATTGAATCTCTCTCTCAAACTAAACAGATCTCTCTCCAGCGCCGCTTCTTCTCCCTCGCCTTTTGTTGCCTCCTCGGCAAGCTCTTTGGCTAGATCGACACTGTCCTCGACCCTAACGACCTCGACCCCAACGACCTCGACCTCGCCTTCTGGGTTTTCGGCTTCTGTGCCCCCAATGATGCCCTCATGAGTTCGATTTTTGCCGTCGATTGGCTCGGCCTCACGAACAGCCGTCGGAGTGTGCCCGCTCATGCTCGGCAACACCAAGGATGGCGGCGTGCTGGGCTGAAATAAGCTCTCTATATTCAGATCAAATTGCCTTCTGAACTAGGGTTGGAAAAATTTAGGGAAGTTGCTTGATTTGTCCGAATCAGGGTTCGAAGGATGGCCATGTGCTAAACTTGTTGATGTCATCACAATCAGTGTTTATACTACCATAGGCATTTGCACTTGTTGTGAAGATATTAGTTCCAATGATAGTAAACCTACAATCGGTCTAGAATCAGCCTAGAAGTGGCCAGTTTGATTCCAAATAGGTTCTAAGGTCGATCGGTTCTAAAAACTAGAAATTGACCCTTAACAAGTAGGTTCTAAGTTCCGAATTTGAAACTTATCCATTGTGAAGCCAGTGACTCATGTGTTAGTGATCAAAAAAACAAACAAAGGAATTCTTTAATAATTTTATTATAGACTCAATTCCATGGAATTTCTCAATGCACCCACCCCATTCCATACACATCATGTCCCTTATGAGTTGGCGATCATAAAATAAACGAAAGAATTCTTTTACGTTACGTTTTATTTTATTAGACGCAATTCGATGAAACTTTTCAATTCACCTACCCCTTACTATAGACTCAATTCTTCTATGTTATGCCACCATTGCCCCACCATTGCCATGTAGAGCCAACAATGGGCGGCGAGTGTCGCCAAGGAACTTCTCAATTCACACGCATCACTTCCCTTATGAGTTGGTGATAAGCAAACAAACAAAATAATTCTTTCACGTTATGTTTTATTTTAGTATAGATCCAACTCCGCGAAACTACTCAATTCACGCGACCCATTCCACACGCATCATGTCCTTTGTCTCTTATATTACTCGATTGTGATGTTACCTTTCTTAAGATTATCTTTCATGCTGTTCCTGATTCTGACCTTTGAAGCCTTCCATCATCCGCCCGAGGCCTCCTAAATTAGCTCATCCTAAATTAGCTCAGTATGTTTTGAATCCTTTCCAACGATTGAATTAGCTATATTTCTTTTTCTTCATCTTATTGAGTCACAATTTGGTAGAAAATTATATTTAACGTGACTTGGATCTAGTTAATAGTTTGTTCCACGTGCATTTCATACCATGCCATTGCTCAACACAACCAACGCTGTTGGGATAATCTTTTGCTTTTTCTTCTTTTTTGGTTAGGGATGGCGTTTGTATTGACTATTTATGTGATATGTGATTTAGTGCCAATACTTGCTCTAACTAATGTATTTCAAATTTCAAACCCCAAAAGCAAAAATTATAGGAAAAAATCACCCATCACTCCTGATATCCGCAATATGGCCAGTCACCAATCTATTACTCTGCTTATTATATGTATTTGTGCTGAGTTTTAGTAGTTTTTAATGCCAAGTGGCTGGCATTTTTACCATTATCTACGACACCTCTTATGTCTATTGCACATCGGTAAGACTAGAATTCTTCACCGAAGCAATTGAAAGGTGCACACGGCACTCTGATGCTTTTCTTAGTTTACCAATTCTAGATTACTTATTCTAATTCGATCAAAAGTTGACCTCAGGTAGCATGTCAATGCCAAAAAAGGCATTGCAAGAGTACATGCTAGCATACTGCAAGATGCTTCTTAATTTGGATGGTGAAAATTGGCTAAGAAATTAGTAGAAAAGGACAATAATGCCGCCTCTTCCTTTCAAAAGAAGTGAAAAGCCATTAAATGTTACATCTATCAAATGCAATATTTACCGACCAAAAAAAAATGCAATATTTGCTCAGTCCGCATGCAACAAAACGTCAGAATTTAAGATGAGGATGAGAGACTGTAATCGGAAAAATTACCAAAATAGTCTTAAATCAATTACAAATTTTCCAATTTGGTCCCAAACTTTTTTCTTTCTTTTACCAATTCAATCCTAAACATTTTATAATTGTGTCAATTTAGTTCATCTAACCCACACTAACATGGACGTTGGCAAGTGCCGGCCGTCTTGCCGACATTGACGTGTCATTTTTTAATTATTTTCTTTCAATTTTTTAATATTTTGTTTTGATTTTATTTTTTACTCTCTCTCTCAATGGCAAGGTCCCATTGCTGGGCAAGGCCTTGCCAGCCATGGCAAGCACAAGCAATGTTGTCGTTGGGCATGGCTTGCGCAAGCCAACTCTTTTGGTTAGTTGCTGACTAGCGACCAGCTAGGGGAAAAAGGAGGGAAAGAGATTGATAGTGAGGTCTTGTCGCTGGGTGAGGTCTCGCCACCCATGGGGAGCCCAAGCAACACTGTCGTGGGCCGAGACTTGTGCGCCCTTACTGACCAATGCCTTTGGTTAGTTGCTGAGGTTCGGCGACCGGCTGGGGAAAGGAGGGGAGGTGGGGAAGAGAGAGAGAGAGAGACTAAAAAAATAAAATCGAAAAAATAAAAAAATAAAAAAATCGAAATAAATGTCTAAAAAGTGAGACATTCGGTAGGCGTCCACGTTAGTGTTGACCGGCCAAATTAGCGCCGGATGGATCGAATTGACACAATTGTAAAAGATTTATGACTTAATTGGTAAAAAAAAAAAAATTGAATTGAAAAAATTGCAATAATTTTATGATTGTTTTGGTAATTTTCTGGATAATTATCTATCCAACTCCACCAAATACATTAAATTTGAATATCGATGTAGCTTTACATTTGAGCAAGAGAGAAAAAAAGATAATTTCCACTATAAATTTATTTATAGTTTGAGCAAGAGAGAAGCTATGTAGCACCGACACGGACACGCGACACGATACGACACGACACGACACGACACGACACGACACGCCGACACGTCATTTCTTAAAAATAAAGAATTCAAACACGTTCCGACACGTTATATATTAAATATATTTTTATATATAAATACATAAATAAATAATAATAGCCTAGAATTAATTTACAAGAAAAATATTAATTTAACATTTGTTAATATCATTCATTATTTTAATTTGTTACAATAATACATAAAACTTAGAGGAAAAAACATTATTTAAAGAAAAATGCTAAAATTATTTTTTAAAATTTATTTATGTATCATATATAGCATTTTTTATTACTTCTTTCATAGTAAAAGACTTTTGAAAAAAATAAAACAATTCTAAAAAAAAAAAATGAAAAAAAAATCGACCCCGTGCGTGTATATTTATAGCATTGCTTGTTACTTCTTTTATTACTTCTTTTTTGTATATTTATATTTTGAACCCTCAAGTATTAGAAATTTTTAAAATTGACCCTATGCGTGTCGGGATCGCGTGTTAGAATTCCGGACTCACATGTCGGAGAGAGTTGACCACGTATCGGATTTTTCGACACTCGTTGACTGCGTGTCGGGACGTGTCGGAGTATCGGACACGACATGAAGGCTCCCGGAGAGTGTCGATGCTACGTAGCAGAGAAGTCATGTGGGATCTTCAAAGGTGTGCTCATGAAACAATGCAGAGCAGTGGAGGAAGAGGCTAAGGAGGATCCTTGTATTGGGTCTTGAACCAAGGCCCAAAGACTAATAGACTTCCTTTTAATTAGGTCTCGTATCCTCTGACAGCCTTTTTACATTTAATTTGCTCTGAAACTTTTGACATGTACTCACTAAACTTTTTGAAGTGAATGGTAGCTACGTATTTCTGACAGAAAAAAAGGTAGGAACTTTGTATAACAGTGGTCGCTGCGTGGAAGAACATTAATGAAGAGCTGTGTGTAAATTCTCAATCTCGCACAGTCTGTCTTTGTGGTTTGTAATGATGAAAAAGATCACTACTCTCATGCAGGATCCAGGTTGAAAGGACATGTGACTTCTCTGCTTGTCAATCCATTGCCAATTTGATGGTTTGGAAGAATAAGTTCAATAAGCAAGCCCTCATAGACTGTGCTACACTTGACCATTGCTGTTCTCTGGCCCAAAAACCCCTTGTATTGATTTTAAATGAAGGAAAGTAAAAAATGTAACATTAGAATATATTAATGTTACATACTCGTATGCCTGGTTTAGTTTCTTGATTAATATAAAATATATTTTGTTGGAGATTGTTACCAAATTAGTCTGAACCTATTTTGCACATATAATTTCAGTACGAAAATTTTCAATTTTGTTAATGCAGTTCTAAACCTTTTCACAAAATTCTAATGTAATCATTTCGGCCAATTGCCACTAGAAATTGCCGATGTGGCTTCTAGTTATTGCCGATCATCCTACTCGAAATGGCATCCTACTTAAATCACCACATGAACGATTTCCGACAGGAATTGACCAAAAGGATTATATAAGAATTTCACGCAAAGGTTTAGAACTATATCGAGCTAAATTGAAAAATTCTTGAACTGAATTGACATCCCTATAATAGATTTAAAACTGAATTGGTAATTTTCCTATATTTAGTTTTTATGGGTTTGAAAATGGAGTAAAAACTTCTGAGGTGTTACCAATGTGAAAAACCATAATCTATGACTTAACTACTAAATGTCTCAATAACTTCGAATTGAATTGAGACATTACAAATAATGATTCTGTAATAATCTCATATGGTCCCGTGCAACACCGACTTAATTGTAGCATCCTCAATGTGGATTATGAATGACGTTAGGAGAGTGACCAATTCAGAACTTATCCACCAAATGCAATTGCAAAAACTGCTGATGCCTTTATTCACTGCAGAAGAAACGAGAAGACTTACTCTAAACTCTAAAACTATACTTATTTTGTATTGTGCTTTATCTCCTATTGAATTCAATAGAATTTCTTCCCGTGCTACTGCAAAAAGGAATTTGGATTACGCTTGAATTTACTAATAAATGAACTGATAAGTTAGAGAGACAGAGATCGACATGTTGCTTGAAATTTATGAGACGTTCAAAATGAAGTCATATGCCCGATCGAGAAACCTGATCCAGTCTCTTCGGATCTGGAGATCACTCTTTCTTCTAGGTGGTCACATGATGAAAACAGAGCACATTCATGAACACAGAAAGCTCAGTGGACATCCACTCGATCAATCGACTTCAAGAAGATTCTCTACCTCAAATTGACTAGAGTAATCACAGTCTGTCATCTCCGATCACGTATTTGCTCTGCCGTCGCCGGTTCTGCCATGGCCTAACATCCCCAATTTCTGGGCGGGAACCTGGAAGTACTTCAAGCTCGTATGCTCAAGCTCCAGCGTCACCGATTCTCATTGGTGACGCTTCCACTAACTTAACTGCTCTGTTCGATCGTGGTTTGTGGCCAACGACCACATTATCGTAGCAAACACCTCTTGTACTCTGTTCTAATAAATTAGAGACCAAGATTTGTGACCAAGGTTTATTGGTAAAACTGATTCTGACTAAACATCCGTTTGTAGTCCAAAACATGCCTGATATCCTTGTGAATGTTGGGATCTGAAATGGTGCTTCGACGATACCTCTGCACTTCTTGTTTGAGCTCATCATAAATGCTTGTTAAAATACACGAACGAAATTACATACATGTTAGAGAAGCATCTGACAATACTTGAATGTTTAGATATTCGTTGCAAACTTAGCTCATGATGTATATTTTTGATTCGTTTACTTTGTCTATTGATTCTAGTGATTTTAAAACCATGTCTGGTGGTGGTCAGCGGCGGCCGCCAATGAGAGGGATGGCTTAGAGTCACTGGTTCTGGTAATCTTAGTCAGTTGGAGTCCTCATCGATAGAATCAACCATGATCGAAAGGTGACGGTTTTCTGAGACCGTTATATGGTCGACGTAGTTTCTGGTCTGTCATTCATGTCAACTAAGTGGTTGTGTAATTGGTGCCTTCCCACTGGATCAAGATGTCTCTGGTCACAGGAGCTTCTTTGGATGAATCTTCAGTGGATAGAGGTCTCTTTACACACCAATGGGTAGCTGATAAGAAAAATGAAGAAACAAGGCAAAGGAAGAGCAGGATTGGCGAACTTAAGAGCAGTGATGGGTAGTGAGGATTGCTCGGAGAAGTTAGTGTGACTTTCTGTAAGTGTTGCTTTGATTATGTTTTAATGATTCTGACTACCGAACTTTTGACATTGAGATGTCAAATTAAGTGTCGTGAGAAGGTTGCAGGCCTGCAAAGCACGCAAATATGGAGCTGGTTCCTCGAACAGAAGCATTCTGAACCCACCAAAAAGGAGAAATTTCAAATAAAAGACTTGATGTATTCTTGTTCTCACAAAACAGGGCTCAAAGTAAAATTTGGTGATACATGACTGAAAATATTTTCTGATGTTTGGATTGCATTTGAAAAATGATTGAAGGTGTAGAAGACGTCGACGAAGAGGAAGAGGAGGGAGTGAAGCCAACGGAAGTGCAGGAGGGGCTAGAGTTGGAGGAGGCGGCAGTGACAAAAGGGAGGGGGCGAAGGAGAAGGAGAGAAGGGAGGAAGAGTTAGGGTTTACGTTCACAGGCAAAAAAGAAAAGAAAAAACAAGAAAAAAGAAAAGAAAAAAAAAAGAAAGAAGAAAGAAAAGAAAAGATATAATAATAACAAATTCAAAATTTTTAATTAGAAATTCTTTTTAATAATAATTTTTCATTAAGCAAGGATCTTAAAACATTTTGGAAAACATTTTCGGTTCTTTTAAAGGGAAATTGTTTTCCTGAATTTAAGCCTTGGAAGGAAAATATTTTCGTTGACTAGGAAAATTTTCCGTTGACTCATTTTTTAAATGAGTCAAACGAAAAAAAATGAGAAAACGTTTTCTCGAAATTGTTTTTCGCAAAACAAACACACCCTTATTCCATATAAAAACCTAAAGTGATTATGTCAATCTCAAATAAAGATTCAAAATCCCCAGCCAACCAAATCTTCCAACCGGTCAAGGTTGTTCTCGTCCAAATATATATATATATATATATATATATATATATATATATATATATATTTTTTTTTTTTTTTGGCTTCTGTATTCACCTCCTTCTCATCGCGGCCAGCCAACAGCTTTGTGGTAGACCATCGCACTTCCTCACCTCCTAAGCTGACCACTGGTGAGCTCCATTCACAGCCACCGACGAGCAGTGGTGAGCTCCTCCATTCAAAGCCTTCCTCCCTCTTCTCCATCCACAGCCACTGACGACCTCCGACGAGCTCCCCTCCATCCTCAGCCTCGCATTCAGACCGTCACCGTCTCGTTGTCCTCGTCAGATCAGTCCAAATTTTCCAGATCTGTGGATACTAAAGCAACCTCTTTATGTACATCGCTTGCGGTCGAGGCTCGACGAAGGGGTTTAGATGACGCTGAAGATGAAGCCTTAGCTGCAAAACCCTAGATTTCCAAATTTCTGGAGCCTTGCCGTGAGCAAAGATGGAGGGATTTCGATGATGACAGAGCCTCGCAGCAAGCGCCCAGATTTTCAAATCTCGATTTGGAGCCCAATACGATGTTGCGCAGGAACCATTCTCGTTGCCCGGCCACCTCCACCTTGTATCGCTGCAACAATAGGCTGGAACCACAGAGAAGAAAAACCCATATATGCTCCCAGTAAGTGCTTACCAACAACCCAAGCGCCCCCTTCCTCAACTTTCTGTTTTTTCTTTCTCGTGATGCGTTTGAGCTGTTGTTCATGGTGATGTATATTGAGCAGTGGGGCTTTTGCCCTCTTGCCTTTGAGATGAGCTTCTGCTTTTGAATAATATTCTACTTTCTCTGTCATTGAAGTTCTAGTTGATCTGGGAATGGATGAGCCTGGCCACGAGCGACCTATGATTGTGGTTGGCGCGGTTGCAAGCTGCCGTGGTGAGAGAGGGAGTAGCTTGGCCGTGGATGGAGAGTACTAGCCCTCCGTTTTTTTTTTTTTTTTTTTGCTTTTTCTAAATAAGCCCCCCAAGCGGAGTGGTTGGATTTGATAATAATATGTGCGATGAGGAGTAATCGCTGCGACACTTGAGCCGGTTGTTCTTGCATACGGCTTTGGTCACCAAGGCCATTGTTTTGGCCTCTCTTCTCTGCTCATATCGTTGGATGTAGAAGATGATGAGCAAGGAAGTAGAGAAAGAAATATTCAAAAAAATGTCTATCGACAAAAATGCCTTTAATCGACTATAATATTTGGTCAGCTGCCAAAATCAAACTCTTATTTGAAACTGTTTTAGTTATTTCAGACTTTTATTTGAGGTTCTCTTTTGAAAATATAAGAATGCTTCATATCATTATTTGGAATTTTCCCAATAAAAATTACAATGAAAAATTTAAAATCCAAAAAAAAAAAAGAAAGACATAGGGCTCGTTTAGAAAGTTAGATCTTATTTTTTTGGTAAAGGAAAGTTAGATCTCATTAATAGATATAAAAAGTCAAGAAAGTTCCATTTCCTGATTTAAGGGCAATTCGAATTTTAGATAGTCTCTCTTTAGATGAAATAGATGACAAACAATTTTTTTTTTTTTAAAAGTAAAAAATTAATAACAAGAAAAAGGTTTAAGAAATCATTCACGGTTATTGGTCTACTTTTAGGAAACAGTTCATCTTGAGTCCATAAGATCTTTAGCAAAGATTTTTAGTAGGTGATTTCTTTTAATCACTGGCTTCATGGATCGGTCTTAATAAAGAGGCGGCGTATAAACTTTGCCTAACTCATATTAGGTATTTTTCCGCATTATATCTTTCTCTCGAGTGAAGTGAGGTTTTAGTTTTTTAGCTCCTAAGAATCATGTCCCAGAGCTAAATAACGAGGCTATGTACTGTCCTTTGCCTAACTTGTATCAGGTTTATTTTCTCATTCTTTCCATTATATTTCCTATTACTTGTTTCTTTGTGATAATGATTGACGTCTTTACATGTTTTCGTTCGATTTGCTTTAGTTTCGTTGGATGATTAGGTCACATTTTAGGAATAATGCCACTCAATACAAACAATCGCGCATGAATATTTGGAGGAAAGAACGTTAGGTTTCCATAACTTGAGAAGACCATGTGAATCACCTTATAGACAAAAAAAATTAAGTTTAGATATTGAAAGGACACTAATTATATATTACCGTAATTATTCACAAGAAATAGAATGTCCTTCCACGTTTCACATGACTCCTAACCGGCCCCCAATAAATTAGTAGCGACTCTCAAATAAAACAAAATTCCATAATTTAGAATGAATTCGAAAACTTACAACATCACGTGGGATAAGCATTTGGACGAACCCGAGCCGAGCGAGATGGAGCAAACCTTTGACAGGAGGGGACAAAAGTTCCTGCTTGATAATCCACTAAACCCGTTTCCCTCGACCTTGCTCAGAAAAGTCTCGACAAGTTAGTTCTAGTATCCTCTATTATGGATAAGGAAGGCGTCAAAAGGGCAACTCTAATTCCCCAATTCGTAATTATTTTTTTCTCTTTTTTTTTCCTTTTCTTTTCTCCTTATCCCTTGGCCGGCGAGGTCGCCGGCTGGCCGACCATGGCCTGCCACAGGCTGGCCGGGCGGGCCCGTGGCCGGACGAGGGCCGTCGTGCCCTCGCCGGCCACAAGCAAGGCGTCGGCCCCCGCCCGAATCCGGGCGGGTGCGGCGGCCCTCGCTCTCTCGCTTGGATGCGGGCGGGCGCGAGGCCCTTGCCGAATAACCGGTGAGGGTTTCGGCCCTCTTTGGATCCGGGTGGGGGCGACGCCCTTGCTTGTGACCGGCGAGGGCGCGGCGGCCCTCACTGTGGCCGGCGGGCGCGGGGCCCCTCGCCCCGACCAGCCGGTGGCTAGGGATGGTCAGCCGGCCGGCGACCTCGCCGACCAAAGGATAAGGAGAAAAAAAAAAAAAAAAGAAAAAAAAAAAAAAATTAAAAAACGTCAAAAAATATTAAAAAATATAAAATTTGTCCACGTGGCGTCACATAAGACCGCCGACGGCTACGTTAGCAATTTCCGGCTTAAATTAGCCGAATGGATTGAATTGGTATCAATGTAAAAATGTTTAGGACTAAATTGGTCCAATTGAAAAGTTGAAGATTGAATTGGTACCAATGCTAAAGGTTTATGACTATTTTGGTACTTTTTCCCTTGAATCTTTTTTATTCTTTTTAGTTTCTCCTTTCTAACATGTTTAGTCCACCAAATGATTTCTCTTTTTAGATTATAAAATTCATTTTCTTATTTGAAGCACGAATAATTTGTTTGATCGTAAATGATTTCCTATTGACTAATTATTTTGACCAAGCCTTGGAGATATAGTAGCCGAAAACCATATAAGAAAAAGAGGGGGGCTCACGACCTTAATTAACTAGGTTTAGTCCATGAAAATTAGAAATAACAAGAGGCTTTAAGCTTATTTGAATAAGTCCATAAGGAGTTAAGCCTATTATTGAGAATAAGCCCACAAGAGTAAAAGAGTCAAGCCCATAATTAGATTAGGGGAAAACCTAATTGACACTGTATAAAGACTCTTGACCCTCATAATCCAGAGGTCGGCAAAACATTAGTTAGCGAGCACTTTAGAGAAAAACACAAAAAAGAGAGAAAAGATGGAGCTTCGAAAGGAGAGAGTCTCAGCCGAGACTCTCACAGGCGAGAGCCTCCTTGTGACTGTGACTCCTTGGCAACGTTGGCCTGCTCACGTCTGAATTTTGCTGGCGCTTAAAATTATTAAAATATTATTAAAAATTATTAACTTTAGGATGATCCGTATCATATATGACAATCAATGTCCACATCAACGATTTTTTCCAAAATTGGCCGGATTAATTTAATTGACAAAATTGAAAATGTTTAAGGTTTAAGACTGAATTAGCGAAAGTGTAATATGTTTAGCACTTTTTGGACGATTTTTCCTAAAACCTTGCATCTTTATCGCATACCAAAGAAACTCTGGGTCAAGGCCCAATCCGAACAGATTTTACGAGAAATTACTCTTGTAGACCAACTACACGTGGCATGATGATGCCACCTCTAAATAGAGGTGAGCATAATTCGGATTGGGCAGGTCCACCCCCTAACCCTAGGATCAATATGTATAGTGTTAATTCTCAATTTTTGTGGCCGGATTGACTCTATTGAGCTTGGGACCGAGGATCAAACTGATCCAATGGATTCGGTCTGATTCCAAAGTCAATCTAGGACCAATTGATAATTTTTATTTCATTTTTTTATACTCCCTGAAAAGGCAACCAAGGATCAGACCAAGCCAATGAGTTCGGCAACGAGCAAGATTAGCGAAGAGAGGCAAGCGGCAAGCGTCGAGTGGGGCAAGCGTTGAGCGATGAGCAGGGCGAGCGGAGAGCAACAAGCGAGGCAAGCATTGGGTGGCGAGCAGCGCAAGCAATCAGAAGCGAGTGAGGTGAGGCGAGCATCAAGCGCCGAGCAAGGAAGTTGTTTCTTTCGATTGGTAAATTGAAGATTAAGAGGACAAAAAAGACATAAGAGAACGAGTATTGGAGGAGGATGTTGCGAGGAGTTGTTTACACCATTTTGGATGCCGTGGGGACTTCTTATAGAGATATTTTCCTCATTTGTAAATTATGGTTGTTGATGCCGTAAAAGATATTAAAAGTCTAAGCAATTAAATAAAAAATTAAAATTACTTGGACTCCCCATTAAAGAGCCGTTTAATGCTGTTAATGCCGCTTGACTTAGATTTTTCTATATAAAAATATTATAAATAATATAGTAGATATATAATATATAATATATCTAACATATTATATATAATATATACAATCAGAGTTACTCTGAGTTAGACTGATCTTGAACTCTCAGGATCGAGGACCAACTCGTATAGTACTGGTCTAGGGATCTTGGGACCAAGGACTGACCTAGTCCTTTTAGGAATCGGACCAAGACCAATAGGGTTGGGTCGGTTCGGGGGTCATTTAGGGTTGACCCTAAATTGATGCTCACCCCTAGCTCCAACCTACCACCCAATCAAATCATCAAGTTGTCAGCTTTTATGGGCCCATGGAAGCCTCGAAAAGCCCATCACTATTTTTGGGCCAGAGCCCATGTCAGTCAGTTCTTTCCGGCTCGAATCGCAGTTCGGCAAAAAAACTTTGTTTTCAGCTATAATTAGCTGAGCAAGAGCGAAGCGGGTTCCTGTCCCTCTAAAACCCCAAGGTTGATCGTGCTTTGCAATGGCGGATTTCCAGAACTCGACTCACTGTGCCAAGTGGATATTCACTCTTCATTCTTCATGACCTGGTAATTCTTTTGAAATTTTCAATTTGTGAGCCGAAAATATTGGAAGAAATTTTAGCTGTGCACGCCTTTTAGTTGCCGAGAAATGCAGGGTATAGATTCGAAGGAGCCAAGTAAATTTCATACCGTGAGACAACCTGCATACTCTTCAGCATCTTGTAGGACAAGAATATTCAATCTGCTGATGAGCCATGAGGATTCCACGGTTAGATGTGATCGTTCGTTGTGCTCCGTGGATGTAAATATCTGGTATCTATTTTGTACTGGTCCTTCCTGGATAAGTGAGTAAATGTTCTTTTTTGTGCTAGTGCGGGCGGAGAAGTACAAGGCTGCTGCTAATCAAAGAGCAATACAAACTCTGAAGAAGGTTCGGATTTCTCCTTCCAGTCATCTTTGGGACTTTTTTCGACCAGGGTCTCTCCTGCTTCAATGCCATTCACAAGCTGTTTGCGACGGCTTTTACTCGTACAGTTTCAATTAATTAGATTTGATTTAAACATTGGCACTCGCTCAATCCTGGAAGAGCGCCATGTGAAGTATAGGGGAGACTGGCCAATGCTTTTCTTTGCTTATGAGAAATTATCCAGGAATTCTATGCATCGCACTTCTAGGGAAGCAAAAGGAGTTGTTTTCATCTTGGTTAAGCATGCAAGAAGGGAGTGCTCGATCGGGGACCTTCTTTGTTACCTGGCCTTTAGTTCAGAAGCTTGCCCGTATACTTATGAATTTTGAGCTCGAGCGACTGGTCTTGAATCTTAATCGATTACTCCGAACTACGGCGAGATTCTTAAGGTTTTATCCAAAAATATTTTAAAATCTCGTGGGTGCGTGATTTATGTACCGAATAATGTCGTTAAATGCATCGATCTTTCATAAAGTGAGAATTTGGGGTTAAATTGGTTCCAAAGCAATCCATCAAACAGAAGAAGTTCATTTCCACAGGGCTCCAAGCTCTTTTGGTTCAATATCAAAAGAGAGAAAGGTCAGAGTAGAAACAGATGCGAAGATACAATGCGTGAGGAAAATTTTACTTACTTCCCTTTTTCTTTTTTTTTTTTATGATAACAAATAGATCTTTACGACTTTAAATGAAATTATCTGGAGATAATGTTTACTTTATGATTTTGCTTTTGAGTCTAACAACACAAAGAAAAATAATTTTACTTTTGAGTCTAATAACACAAAGAAAACTTTTATACGTGATCAATTTATTGCCAAAATTTTATAAACAATGTTCATTTAAGTGATTCCAGCAAGGCACGTCAGATTTTTCATTAAACTAAGTCAATGGAATTACTTAAAAGTGATCTTTTCAAGCATTGTGATATTTAAATGATCTTTTTGAAAAGTTTTATCTTCAAAACAGGTGTGATACGAAATTGTGGCACTGATGTCATCCTTTTTCGCACAAGGTTGTCATAAAAATTGGGTATTCTTGTAAACGTGTTGGTAAGTTACCAACAATTTACCTATAAAACAAGTCACACAGATAATTTATTCGACACACTTGAAATCACTGAAATTTACTGGCCCAAAAAGAAGAATATTTTTAGACATGGACCAGTAAAGTTCTACCGGAGGATATGGTTGACTATGGCCTGCGTATCAGGTGATACTCTTGACCATACCACACGATAAAAGCTCTGTCAATCTTAAGAATTGCCCCTTTTTTCTTATTTTTCCGGATTTATCTCAAACTTATTATTGCCAAGCAAGAGAATAAGCAACAAGGAAATGAAGAATCAAGTTTTTTTTTTTTTTTTTTTGAACTAGAAGAATCAAGTTTACTAAATACGTTTATTCATTCATATTTTCATCATGAAGTACACAAACGGAGCCTTACTGACCCCGACACCAAAGCTTTATAAATTATGGAAATATTGTACATTACACACTAGACTCGCAAACTTAGCAACACCATACCGATATGCATCGTTTATTTATGAGTTTTATCACTCAGATCAATCTGAAAGAACATACTCACAATGATAGTTTCCCCATATAGGTTCAAAGGCATTATTTATAGCTTTTGATTTTCAATAACCAAATTGGTGCAACAATGTTTGGTCCAAACATCACATTGGCAAGGGACTAACGAAGAGCGATGTCACATAACCTTTGAGCTTGGTTCCAGAATGGGTGTAGTTATCTCCATCACTATATAACACATCCATCGCCCATGAGAGATTGAGAACTCGCATGAGAATTGGCGTTGGGACCGCGGTTGGACGAAGAAACTCTTCATTGGTGTCTTTCTAGGCATCGTTAACTCGTTTCCGAAGTTCCTTCTCAGCTTCTTGCTCCGAGAAACCATGTTCTTTCATGAGCAACTCCACCGAAGATATTAAGTGCCCCCTCTTTTGCTCAAACTGTATGTCAAACAATATTGGTGTCACTAAATTAAGTGATAAATAATCTAATTTTATTAGAATATCTAAGGATAAATTATCTTTTTGTTATACATGGTGAGACGAAATGTCATCCATAAGCCTGCAGATGGTTTCTGCAGCCTTCACAATCTTGCAGCCACTCAGTGACCATTCAAAAGCATGCTTTGTGACCACATTGCCCATTCCCACGAGTGATGTAGTCGCCAACATTCCATAACCAGTTGTTGTTAGTTGAAGGGGCATGTACTCCTCCATCGTTGGTGTGTAGTTGGTATGGAACCATTTGGCTTCCTGAAAGAATGCTCTTGCTTGCCTCTTCATCTAAGAAATTAAATATAAACAAGAACGTTGAATTTCTAAGTAAAAAGTGCTTTCGATGCATGTAAAGTGTACCGATGATGCTTACAGTTTCTTTTGCATAGACGAGGCAATACGATCTTCCTTTTGCGGCCACTTCATTCCCAATTTCTTCATAGAGATGGAGAAGCTCTTTGTAGTAAGCTTGCAAATACTCTGGTAGTACATTGATGGCATCAACATCCCACCTGAATTTAAGTCCTAAAAATATTACACACTTGAGTCTATACAAAATTGATCAAAATTAGCAGGTAAGGAAAGAAAATATGGATTGCATACTTTTGGATTGCTTCGGTGATGAGTACAAGTTCTTCCAATGTGCCATAGACATCATAGATATCATCGAGAATGGAAGTCAAGGCAATCACTTTAGTTAGTATATCCCTGGCTTCAGCATACTCCGACTCGAAATATACTCCTGAGATCCAAAAGAACAGCTCCACAATCCTGTCTCTAGCAAATGGGAACTTCCTCGGAACGTCTATGTCCATCCACCACCTGTGATTAAACAAACATGACCATTAACGAAGGTAATTTATCCAGACAACTTCGATAGTTTAAACTCCTTTTTTCACCTATAAAGGACTATAAAAAGGACTATTTAGAAGGGTAAATTGAAACTATATGAGGAAACTTTGGAAACAAGAAAAATCAATGGTTTGGGCAATGTTAAAACATAATTGAGAAGTTAAATTTAGATTATTCTGTCACATGATGTTAATGAACCTTGTAATCTTGCCAAGTTCCTTCTGGTGTTGCTCTTGTAGTAAGTTGAAATCTAGTTTAGCCAAAGCAAGCAAGACTTCATCATGTAAAGGATCTTCTTGGTAGAGTAGAATATAATGCCTTGCCTCAAGCCTTGGCAACCCCTTGCGAAGTGGTTGCTTTAGGGCATGACTAACTTGTTTTGCAAAACTAGTGCTCACTTTGCTTTCGTTGATTGATTCAAGGTAAGTTGTAGCAAAAGGAAGTGCTTCTTCCAAGATAGCATCGCCATGACACCTTAAGTGGCAAGCTTCATATAGGTTTAACAATCCGGGCACATCGCTGATGAGTGATTCCCTAAAGTTCCCTTCACTATCCTTGAATTTGTTAAGGACCTCTGTGCGATCAACCAACATGGGAAAAAAAATGTAATTGTCTCGAAATTAGGAAAGTAATACGCCTGATTAGTGGTTTAGATTTTGTTTTACTTATTTCTCCTAAAATTCAACAGAGCAATAGGACTTCTATGGGTATCTTATCGGATTGATCCACTAAATTTAAGACATACCTGATGAAACATCATAGCCTTGTTGTCGCAACAGTCGAAAGTTAAGAGCAACCATGTGAAGGTCATCTCCCCTAAAATCTCCATGATCAAGTTGAGAGTAACGTTTGTGAATTTCTTCTAAATGCTCATCTATGTCGTGGTCAAAATGGTAGTCAATTCCCAAGCGTTGGATTTGATCAATCAAGTGAAGCATCTGTGAAGGCTTATCTACAACATCAGTTAGCATCTTCCTCACCTCTCCTTTTAGCACCTCAATTTGTTCCTCCACTCTTCCAAGGAATTTTAACTCCTGCAAATTTATCATATGCTATTTCAAATAAAAGAAAGCATGAGATACGTATTTTGTACAATATAAACTTGATTTTGATGACCTAGTCTATGTATCCTATTGAGGTATTTCATAGATTGGTCAAACAGGTAGGTTGGATTGAGTTGAAAATGATCTAACCTACATTGACACCTTTAATCGGTTTGACATGTTTCCATGCAAAACAAATCTAATTACCTATGCCTGACTCAACACATACATGATCCAATTTATATTACTAAATACTTACACAGTTAACCAAAATTTATGAAAAATCATATCCAAACTAGTGAGCGCAAAATTGATTGAAGGCAAGATAGAATGAAGAGAGAGTCATAAAGATGAGTTGGATCTAAGTAAGTTGTGAACTTATTTAACATCCACATTATTTTGCACTTTATCATTCTAAACCCATTTACTAAATATAACTAACTTATATATTATCTCAGCCCACCAAAAATGGATGAAGAAATTGGTTTATGATCCATTTTAACAAATCTAGTATTTTCAATTGTACTCACATGACGTTTGAGATTTAAAAACACGAGAACCATGATCACATGAGAGGAGGGAGTTAAATGCCATATTGTGATGTTTCTTGCAGTAAAGGACATCTTGTGGTCAATGAAGGTTTAAGAGTGCTTTTGGACTAAGGGGGAAATAATCACTAAAAACCCTAAATTATGTCTATTGTAACACATTTATCCTAATTTTTTTTTGTAACATAATCTAAACTATACTCATTATGAAACATTTACCCTAAACCTATTCTTGTGATATAAAAAACTAAAAACTTGTACCTATGTGACATATTAACCTTCATCAAAGTTCATTCAGATGATTTTTTAGCCAAAAGAATATCATTTTTATTTCACTTAAGTCATGTGTTTGCTTTTTCGACGTCCATGAAGGTGGATTTTTAACAATATTCATTGACTGAATCTTGACGGATGGTAAATGTGTCACATGTATACAAGTTTGGGATTTTTAGTGCCGTAGAGAAAAGTTTAGGGTAATGTGTCATACTAGGTATAATTTTGGGATTTTTGGTGACTTTCTCCCTAATGAGAGTCTTTATAACCCCGTAACAAAGACTGGACAATTAATCGATTTTTTTGTTGCTTTATCAAACACTGGCATGTGGACGAGACACAGGTCCCGCAAGAAGTTCTTTTAGAACGAAATACAAACAACAATTATGCGCATGTGCAAAGAAGGAAACAGAAAGAAGAAGATGAGAGAAAAACTGCAAACCATTGAGGTGGAGGGAGAAGCATATTTAACGAAGTGATCACCCCATATGCTCGGATGATAACCCGCCGACCGTCGTTCGATTACATGGCCTATTCCTAAATGTGGAGAAGAAGATGGAATTGCTGAAATCTGAAGAGACATTTCTTTTCGTTATTTTCTAAATTTAGGTTTCTGAACAAATATAGAAGAAAACTAGAGGGTAGAGAATTTTCTGTGAGTGTCCAAACGTTATGGATGGGTATTTATAGACCACGGTGGGTATGGAACAGAAAACACAATAGTTTATTTTATCGTCGCGTTCTTTTTCGTGTATTTTTTTTTTATTTCCTCGAAATATCATTTGATTTTATCAAGTCAGCTACATATAATAATGTATGCGTGTTTATGACGTCTAGAGATTGACGTCATATAGCTAACAAACCAAGAAGACAACCACTGCCATTTCGTCTCTTTCTCAAAGGACAAAGAACATATTATCAAATCAATGCGTGCGTCCTTTTACATGCTTGGGCTGCTGCATCTTCTTTCTTCCTAAACAAATGAGAAATTCTCCGAAGTTGGGGGGGTGGGGGTGGGGGTGGAGGTTGGTGGCCCATCTCCATCTGCTTGGGGTTTTATAGTAAAATAACCCACATATTTTACTTTATCCTCTATGATGCCAAATGTGAGTTGATGAATTTGTGAATGAGTAGATACGTTAATACGTATTTCATACTACGTATGCATGAGGCGACCAATAAGAGTGGCAAAAGTTTGATCTCAACTTTTTATGCCGTGTGAGACTCTTGAGGAAAAGAGTTCCTCAATTTTAGTGCCCTTGAAACCAGTAAACATATAATAATGTATGAGTGTTTATGACGTCTAGAGATTGACGTCATATAGCTAACAAACCAAGAAGACAACCACTGCAAAGAACATATTATCAAATCAATGCGCGCGTCCTTTTACATGCTTGGGCTGCTGCATCTTCTTTCTTCCTAAACAAATGAGAAATTCTCCGAAGTTGTCGTTCCCGGGGGGCAGGTTGGTGGCCCATCTCCATCTGCTTGGGGTTTTATAGTCTTGGGGTTTTATACGAAGCATATGTCCAGTGGAAAATGCGACAATTTGAGTCGTTTAAAGAGGGATTCAATATGTCAGGGAACACTCTTACCCAATGTCAACAAGCCTAATATCAATTTGAATGCATTTCACATTTAACTTTATGTGGCTTTCATTCAATAGTGGGTAGTGATTTAACAAAATTTTACATGATATTAAAGTAAGGAGTATTGAGTTCAAATCTTGCCAAGCCTCTTATACTCGGATGATAACCCATCGACCGTTGCTCAATCACATGGCATGTTCCTTCACATGGAGAAGAAGATGGAATTGCTGAAATCTGAAGAGATATTTCTTTTTGGCTATTTTCTAGATTGAGGTGTCCAAACAAATATAAAGAACACGAGGGTAACTTTTGTGCGAATGTTTGAACCTTATTGATGGGTGTTTAGTGGTATAGCAAATAAGGAACAAAAAACGCAAAAGTTTATTTTATCAAAGCACAACCTCTCGTGTATTTTCTATTTCGTGATGATTCTCAAAATATTATTTAATTTCAAGATTTGATTAATATGCCATGTTATTCATGTATGGTACATGACAGTTGAATAGTTCATGAATACGGCCATGGAAATAGGACAGCGAAGAATTTGACCCAATTATGGTGTGGACTGTCAAAGCTAAAAGAAAAAAAAAAATCTAAAAGTATCCTAATTTTCGTATGATTCTCACTTTGGTGTCAAAACTCTTTGCCGGATTACTTAACTATCAAATCAGAGAGAAAATAATCACTTAAGTCCCTCCAATGACTAATTTCGAAAAAAAAGCCTTACATAGCTTTTTTTTTTAATAAAATGTTAATTCTTGCATGGTTTTTTATTTAAAAAAAAAAAAAACCAAGTCCAACTGAACCGTCACATGGCCTTTCTATACCTGAACGATGCCGTATCCTCTTTAAATTGAATCTCTCTCTCAAACTAAACAAATTCCTTGCCCCTTTTGTTCCCTCATCTGCAAGCTCTTTGGCTTTGGCGGTGACCCCACTTCCTCTCCCTGCCATGGCTAAATCGACCTCTGAGTTCGATTTTTGCCATCGATTGGCTCGGCCTTGTGAAGTTCGTGTTCCCGAATGAAAGGCTGTCGATGGCCGTGTGCTGGCTGAAATGAGTTCTCTATATTCAGGCCAAGTTGCCTTCTGAATTAGGGTCAGAAAAATTTAGGGAGATTGCTTGATTTGTCCAAATTAGGGTTTGAAGAATTTGGGAAAATTGCTACATTTGTTTGAATTGGAGTTTATATTTGAGAAAAAAAAAATTAAATGACGTTAGTTGTGACTATTATTGTTAACTGGGAGCACCGGCGAGCCACAATAGCAAGAAAAATTGATAAAATTGCTACGTCGAATTTCCGGCTTCTCAATTTGGCAATGCCCGACCAAAAAAAAAAATGGCAATGGCACTTAAGTAATATAATAAAAATTTTTGACATCAAAGCGAGCGTCGTGTGAAAGTTTTGATAAATCTAATGTCCATTTCCCGAGCTAATACATTTTTATGATTGCTTGTCGTCTATTATTTTGCAAGAAGAGGTTCTGCCCTGCTTCTTTTTCCCCCCGACTGTGAACGCACAGAGAGCAAGAATTTCACCTCCAATGTGTCCAAAAGTGATCCAATAGCCCCCATTCCTCTGCGAAAAAGGTGTTTATCGTGCTGTGTTATTCCCGACTTGGAGTAAAACGTGAAGATATTGGTGCATGTGAAAAGTATTCCGGAACTTGTAGTTGTAACGTATTTCATACATTTGTTGCATGCATTGATGACAGTTCCGCTGCAACACATTACACATTTGAGTGGGAAAAAAAGGTCCACTTTAGAAAAAAGTCTGTATTCTACTTGTTTTATGTACATGGGCAGAGTACTAAATGGAGGGGAAGTTGACTTGGGAATGTTGGAAGGGGATGTAAAATGGCTGGATCCACCTACTATAATGAGCTTATTCAAGAAAGGGGCTTATAAAATGAAACCGTGAAACAAAAATAAAGAATGGGCAATTACTTGGGATAGATATGGACTTTTAAGCTTCTTTGTTTCATGAAAAATGAATAATTTAGAGAATATTTTCCAAAAATTGATCGCTTGTATCATTTGAAATTATTAATCAATATAAAATGTATTCATTATCGACAATAATTTAATTTTTCATTCATTCATTATGATAAGTGATATAACCAATCGTTTTTAGGAAAAATGATTTCCAAATCCATTCATTTTTTATGAAACAAATAAAGCCTTAATGCCTTTTTTTCTATCTTACAACTATAAGTGGATATCTATAGGAGATCATATAAGGAATATTCTTATTCTAGACCTAATCAATGTGATCACTAATTTAGATGAAATACTCTTAAAAATTACATCCACACTAGTTGATGAGAATTACTTCGAGAAAGAATAAAAGAAAGTCAAATTCATTGGGACATTTTCTTAATTCCAACGAAATGCAACTTGATCTAGTAAAATTTGGCAAGGATGAGCAATCAGGTTGATTACATTGGGGCTAATGGATACAACCAAGAGGGGGTGAATAAATTGTGTCAAGATTTAAAACACATTCACGGAATAGAATGAGATGTATCTCAATGATACTTAAAATACTTATGTACGGGTGGTGCTAATGAACTAATGTTGAAAATGATGAATGAAAAATTTAAAGCACTCATAGTTTTATAGTGGTTCGGCTTTATCCTAAAGTCTAATATTCATTATTAATGCATGCTTGTTATCACCAATCTGTTGATGCTGTCCTTAGATGTACGTGAGAAATGACTTAGCAATTTGCTATTAAATAATCCTTTTTGAGTATATCAGCATACAAAGACGTTAATTTAATGCAAGATTAACCATGGTATCTCCGAGGCTTCATGAAATATTCATCATATTAGACTTGTTCTCCTCTTGTCGATATCTTCATCGGTCTTTGCTAAACTTGTTGATATCATCACAATCAATCTTTATACTACCATAGGCATATGCATTTAACATGAAGATATTAGTTCCATTGATAGTTAATCATAGAATCGGTCTAGAATCAGCCTAAAAGTGGTCGGTTCAATTCCAAATAGGTTCTAAGGTCGATTGGTTCTAAAAATTAGAAATCGACTCTAACAAGGTAGGTCATAGGCTCTTGGTCTGGAACTGATCCATTGTGGAGCTAGTGACCCATGTGTGTTAGCAATCAAAAAACAAACAAAATAATTCTTTTATAATTTTACTAGAGACTCAATTCCACGGAACTTCTCAATTCACCCACCCCATTTCACACTTGTCGTGTCCCTTATGAGCCGGTGATCATAAAATAAACAAAAGGATTCTTTTATTTTATGTTTTATTTTATCATAGACTCAATTCCACGAAACTTCTAAATTCACCTGCCCCATTATAAACAAAAGCATTATTTTATGTTATGTTTTATTTCACGATAGACTCAATTCTATGGAACTTCTTAATTTATCAACCCCATTCCACACGCAGCATTTCATATTTGAGTTGGTGATAAGAAAATAAATAGATAAGTGCACTAAAAGCCTTAAAACTTGTCACAAAAGTGTAATTAAATTTTGGAGCTTATGAAAAGTGAAATCAAGTTTTAAAATATGTTACATTGGTGCAATCAAGTCCTTCCGTTAACTCCGTCCAATTTAACTAATGGAAAATATTGATGTGGCTTTTTCTTTATTATTTTCTCTCTCCTAAATGGTAAGGCTAAAACAACGTTGTTTTAGTCCAAATATGATTTTTAATTCTAATATTATTTTATGTAAATAAAAATAAACTAAATATAAAAAAGTAAAAGAAGGAAGAAGCAGAACGGCGCCGCCACTGCCTTACCATTGCTAGAAAGAGTCAACGATGGTAGGAAATAGCCAGCCAATGGGCGGCGAGAGTCACCAGGCCCCAACCAAGGAGCTTCTCAATTTACCCACGCCATTACGCACGCATCACATCCCTTATCAGTTGGTAATACATAAATAAACAAAAGAATTTTTGTATGTTATGTTTTATTTTACTATAGACTCAATTCCGTGAAATTTCTCAATTCACCCATCCCATTCCAGACGTATCATCTCCCACGTCTCTTCCATCATCCGATTGGGATGTTACTTTTCTAAATATTGTTCTTCATGCTGTTCCTAATCCTGACCTTTGAAGCCTTCCATCATCCGACTGACTTCTCCTAAATTAGCTCAGTATGTTTTGAATCCTTTCCAAAGATTGAATTAGCTAATTTTCTTTTTCTTCTTCTTATTGAGTCACATTTTGGTAGAAAATCATATTTAACACGACTTGCCTCTAGTTAATAGCTCATTCCACATTCATTCCATGCCATGTCATTGCTCAACCCAACCAACGTTGTTGGGACAACTTTTACTTTTTCTATGTGATTTAGTTTCAAACTATCGTGATTAATACTTGCTTTAACTAGTGTATTTCAAATTTCAAACCCCAAGAACAAAAATTATAGAAAAAAATCACTCATCACTCCTAATTTCCGTAAAATGGTCTGTCACCTATCTAACTAAAGTCCATTACTTTACTTATTATATGTATTTGTGCTGAGTGTTACAAAGGGAGGAAGTTGACTTTGGATAATTTCTAATGCAAAGTGGCCGGCGGTTTTACCATTATCGACGACACCTCTGAAGGGGATTGCTCATTGTAAAAACTAGAATTCTTCACCAAAGCAATTCAGTACAGTCGGCACTCTGATGCTTTTCTCAATTTACCAGTTCTAAATTGCTTATTCTAATTCGATCAAAAGTTGACATCAGGTGGTATGTCGATGTCAAAAGATAGATTGGAAGAGTATGCTAGCGTGCTACAAGACGCTTCTTAATCTGTATGGTAAAAATTGGCTAAGAAATGACTAAAAAAGCACAATCATACCACCTCTTCTTTACAAAAGAAGCGAAAAGCCATTGAAAATTACATCAATCAAGGGCAATATTTACTCAGTCCACATGCAGCAAAACGTCGGAGTTTTAGATAAGGATGGGAGACCATCATATATCCAAATCCACCGAATAAATTAAATTCGAATATAGATGTAGCTTTACAATTTGAGCAAGAGAGAGGTTATTTGGGATCTTCAATGGCGTGTTGATGAAACAATGTAGAGCCACTGAGGAAGTGGCTAAAGAGGAACTCTGTAAAAAAGTGGTCACTGCATGGAAGGACACTGATGAACGATTAGAAGTTTGTATTCTTTGCTGTAAAGTGTGTAGGCTTTAGCGAAACTTTTGAATGAAAGTTTAAGTTGAATGTCTTCGAGTCCTAAAAAATTAATGACATTGGTAAAGATACATTTACATGGAGTGATACATTTACATGGAGTGATACATTTACATGGAGTGACTATAACATTCACTTTTTTTGTGGAAATGAGTCTATAAAAAGTATTTTTATTACTAAAAAAAAAAAACTTAAACAAAAATGCCTTTGTTGTTGATAATTTTTTTTTTTCTCGGCTCATTTTCTAAGCAACAAAAACAGTGGAAATCGAGAAAATGTTTTTTGATTGCTGATATACCAGGAAACAAGTGGAATCCAAGAAGAACAATGCAACTCAGCATGTAGCATAACGAGAAAATAGATAACACTCTGTAACTCAACTAATTTGAATATAAATAGAAAGAAATGCCCAAGTTGGAGAACCAATTTTTAATATATATGTAGTAATTCGACCTATATATATATATATATATATATAAAGATAATATGTGTGTGTGTAGTAAAGATACAGAGGTTTATATAGTTTTCCAGATTAGTTTTTATTTTTTGATAAAAAAAACAAAACAGATTAATATCTCCTGTTAAATCATTACTAAAAACAGCTTGTAAGACTGTGTCCCAGTTTCTCAAAATCTTTTTTTGCAATTTTTTGAACCCATATCTTATTGTTTATCTAGAATTTAAGTTACATACAAACCCATTAACAGGCAGGTCAAATATGGTCTAACCCAAATTAACCAATTTAAATCATATTGACCTACATTCATGCAATACCTAACCCAATCCATATTGCTAAAAAATGCTTTTATATTTAACCCAATTCATGAATACCCCACCCAAACTAAGGTTAGAGTGTGGAGTGAACAAACGTGAGATCAAGTGAGGGCGAGAGCGAAGAGAGAGTTATATAGGTAGCTTGGGTCCAAGGAAATTGTGAATCCATTTAACAAGCATTTTTTTTTTTGTCTTACCATTCTAAATATATTTATGATTCATTTATTGAATAAAATCAACATATATAACAACTCAACTCATCGGTCAATAAATGAGTTCATGACCCATTTTGGTAAGTCTAGTTCCATATTATTTCAGATTAGAAGGATTTGAAATGTTGGTCGATCAAAAAGTTGATGATAAATAATATCCTCAAGGCTGGCAGGTTGATCCAATTTCATCCATTCCATGGAGAATAGCTTCTTCGGATTGGTTCCCGAAATTTTAGAGCATTTAAATTTCATCACATCGAGCAACATCTGTTAAATATGGTACAGCTGCAGTATCAACTGATGCTGCCACTTATTCTATCGTGTATGAGTAAAAGGATCCCCGGGTTACGATTGTTGGAGACATTGAACCAGCAGTTAGGTTGTCATTGTGATATCATTTTATTTTCCGTTGGACCGACTTTTATTTCTCTGTGCATCGCTGCTGCCCTGAATCAGTACTTACACTTGTTAGTGAGGAGGTTTACGAATGTTGACTGAAGTCTAGTCGAAGATTAGTGGTAGCCGACGGACGCTGCAAGGAAATTGTGATTGGAGTTTTTGTTTGCTTCCTTGTCAAAGAAAAAGAAAAGGAGCTCCATTTCAAGTGACAATGCTCTGTAGAACTGTCTCCCTTTCCTAATGTTTCTGGAGGCTCTGGAAATTTCGTGCTGAAATGGAAATGGATTGTGATTCTAATGCTTGGTACATTTTTCAAGATTTGAATGATATTAGACTAACTTGTTCGCGTGTGAGATCTAGAAAGTCATCGAACTTCCGCACTCTATCGGAAGGTTAGAGAAGCTTGCAAGTTTGTCTTCAAGGGGGCATTGCGTGATAGAGGCGCTCCCAGACTCTACTGAAAGATAGAGGAGCTCCTAGACTCTACTGAAACGTTAGTTAAGCTTACATATCTGCGTTACTTGACCAACGTTAAATTTTGTATGTGAGGTAACCTCACCAAAACTAGGGTTGTTTTCAACCCACAAGTGCTATCGGTGCCTGTCCACAAATGCAGTGGACTACCAGACCGAGTTCCTTATGCTGGTGTCCACACCTCCTATATCTCCTAATCAGGTCAGTATCTTTTTCGATCCCCGACTCTGACTGTACCCTTTTATTGCTTTACATCTAGGGATCTTGAGATCCAAACAAAGTCCCAAATGTAGCCTTTCAATGTCATGCTATATTCAAACTTCCACACTCCATCGGAAGGTTAGTGAAGCTTGCAAGTTTGTCTTCCAGGGGGTATTGGGAGATAGAGGAGCTTCCGGACTCCACTGAAGCATTAGCTAAGCTAATTTATTTGGGTTTATATGGGTGCTCTGCAATAGAGGACCTTCCACACTCTTGGGAAACCAGAACATTTGGTTGAGTAGGACTTGAAATGTTTAAAGATAGTAGATTGACCTGATTCAATTGTCACTTTAGGATATGTTTGTTTCTAGTAAAAATTTGTAAGAAAGGAAAATGTTTTTTGGGAAATCATCTTTCAAGAAAATATCTTCCCCTTTTAAAGTTTTTTCCTAAATTTAAGCAAGCATATTTTCTTTAATCATAAATGATTTTCCATTGACTAATTATTTTCAACAAACTAAATGGGTGAACTAAAAAATTAATTTGTGAAAAGTCATTTCCTCAAACAAATGCACTTTCAAAAAATTGAAAGAAACTAGGATGGACTTTCAAAATATTCGAGAAAGGCAATGCTATTAACGGTCCTTCAACATGGGCACGTTTTCAAAATCAAAGCCAATGTAACTACGAGTAAACTATGGATATTTCGATAAAAATTAAATGATATATCTAAACTTATCATCATACGTCTTGACTGCTTCCTAATCTCGCCACAGAGTTATCATGTGTTGTCTGAAATTCAAAATAAAGAATAAATTGTCTCAAATTTTGAAAAAGGTTCAAGAAATTTACTTTGTGATGGTCGGCCTTTGAAATAATTTGATGCCGATACCATCAAATTCAATCACATTAAGGCAGGCTGTGTTAACTTTTTCACTTTCTGGCCAAACCCTAAAGCATTTTTCTTAACTATCAAAAGATGATGGAAGATTATATTTAAATCTACGCGTCAATATTTCTACAACATGAAAGTTTGAGGTCCTAAAATTGAAAAGGGAAATCAAAATATGCAATCACACAATTTGAAAATATAAAAGAGAGAGTAAAAGATAAAAGTCAAATTGGACAGGCCATCTTTCTTCTTGTTTTTTCTTTGGGTCTAGGAACACAAAGTTTTGTTTTTGGGAATACCAATGATTTTCATATTTAAGAGATATTGAATGCTGGCAACATCTCACTTCGAATTATCCCCATATCGGGTATTCCCGGGAGGGTTATTGAATGTGTAAAGTTTTGTTTATGAGAATTGAAGAAACAAAGCCTATAGTAGGGGCGTCTAAACATGGTAGGTCCATATGGATTTTTTTGTGTTTGGGTGGGAGAAGGGGGAGGGCTAGCCAATTAGAATAGAGAGAATTCATGTAATTAGGTTCCGACAATTCAACTCATAACCCTATTTTGTTTCCTATTGCAAAACTCAGATTTTAATATCTGAATAGCAAGACTACATATGAGAAGCTTCGGTGATGGTGCTTGCTCTTTCCACCCTTATTGATCAGTTAAGCAGTCGGAGTCGGGTTTCAGCTTAACACTTCTTAGAGGAGAAAGAGAAAACACAAAGCATGCATCACAACTAGGGCTATCGCCTAATGCGCTGATGCAGCCCTCATCGATCTAGTGAAGCTATTGACTAGAGACCTGGCAGCATTGCGCACAGTCGACTCGGAAATACACCACTCTTCATCCAATCGCATGATCCTAGACGACTCCCTTCCGTTGAAAAGAAGGAACCTCTCGCCAAGTCACAATGAATAGCATAAAAAAAAGACACCAAAGGTCAAACGGGCATGTAACTTCCAAGTTGTTAATGGGCCTTATGGGCCCATGCCGGAAGCCCGAAATAAGCCCATCAGTATTTGTTGGGCCGGAGCCCATTATCATGCCCTTCCTTAGCGAAGGAAAGCTTACGCTTTTATATAACAATCAGCTGGGCAAAGAAGAAGAGGGAAGCGGGGTTTTTGGATTTTCACTCTCTTTCTCTCTCTTTCTAAAAACCCCTCTCAAGGTTCAATCGGGCTCTGCAATGGCGGATTTCCAGACCTCGACGCACCGAGCCAAGTGGATATTCACTCCCACGATCTGGTAATTCTTTGAATACTTTTGCTTCCCGATTCGAGAGCCGAAAAAATTGGAAGGGAATTTCAGCTGCGTAGTCCGTTTTTAGTCGCCGAGAAATGATGGGTTCCCGTTGATTGATGCGTTGCTCGAAGCGATTGATTGGGAGGAGGAGATGAGTGAGTTTTCGGGGTCTTGTAGAATAGGCACGTGCAGTCTGCTGATGAGCTATGAGAATTCCATGAGTAAAATTCTGGGTTCTGTTTTGTGGTGGTTGGTTTTTTTTGGGGATGAGTGAGTAAATTGTTCTGCTTTGTAAATGGTGCAGGCTGAAAAGTACAAGGCTGCTAATCAAAGGGCGATACAGACTCTGGAGAAGGTACGGGCTTGTTCTTCGCCGTCTTTGTTTTTTGTTTTTTTGGGGGGGGGGGGTGGGGGTTTATCAACCCTGGTTCTCTCCCCACTTGGACGGCATATTTGCATATCAATTGCGATGGTTTTTGCTCGTGCGATATCACATCACTAGCTTTGGATTTTCATTGGTCATTGCTCGATTCCTAGCGGGGCACCCACGCCCCATGTTAAGTGTGGGAGATTGGCCAATGTTGGATTTATGGCTGCTTTTATTTGCTCATGAGAAATTATTCAGAAATCTTCTGCATTGCACTTCTAGGGAAGCAAAAAGGAGTTATTTTCTTCTTGGGTTTGTATAAAAGAAGGGAATGCTTGATTGGGGACCTTCTTTGTTACCTGGCCTTTAGTTCAGAAACTTGCCCATGTACTTTTGAGTTAAGCTCATCAAGCAATTGGAGGCTTAAATCTTGATTGATTATGCTGAACTACAGTGAGATTCTTCTTGTCCTTGAGTGCGTTATTATGGTAATTGGATGCCACAGGGGTCTCATCTTTCTCGTGTTTTCTCCTGCTTTTTTCAATTGTTCTGAGTCCCTTCAAAGATGAAGGCCATGAAACCTCGAATTGTATGGTTTACTGATGGAATTTGCTGATATGATGTGAAGTATGGAGCGACACGTATGGAAGTAGATGTCGATGGATCATTGCTATACCGCGAGGCTCAAGTTAATTCGAATGGTAATTCCTATTCTTTTGCAGAACTGTAACTCTTGCAGATGTTTACCCGGTGGCGATTGTTTAGCTGCTTATTGTATTCCCTCTCACTGTGGTGTGAATCCAACAACTTTCCTACTGCCTAATTTTTTCTACTCTCAACAGACAAGCATTCACGTCCAAAACCACTTAATATTGAGGAAGAACAGTTTTTGAGGATGTTTTATGAAAATAAACTTCGAGAAGTTTGTGGAGCCTTTTACTTTCCTCATAAGATTCAGGTACGGTCCTCCTTCTGCACAGTATCACAATAGCAGCTATCATTGATGTAATTACAGAGTGAAATTCTTATATGGATTGTGCTTTGGCAGGCAACAGCTCTCATATACTTTAAAAGGTTCTATTTACAGTGGTCGGTCATGGAACATCACCCAAAGGACATCATGTAAGATTCAATAACGTTGTTTTAATTCTATCTGAAATTATGGCTGTGGTAATCCTATTGCATCCGGAAATTATTTGCATTTATGTTTCTGTGCATGTGTTAGATCGAGTTGCCATTGTATGCTGATGTT
This sequence comes from Eucalyptus tenuipes, assembly GCA_014182365.1. Classification (NCBI taxonomy): domain Eukaryota; kingdom Viridiplantae; phylum Streptophyta; class Magnoliopsida; order Myrtales; family Myrtaceae; genus Eucalyptus; species Eucalyptus tenuipes. Next base: position 18,339,965 of record CM024538.1, on the reverse strand, counting down.
ATATGAATCCCTATTTGCACTTGCTAATTAGACACCGCCACGTTCAGTTCAGTTGCCTTTTTTAGTTTTCTGCAGAATCTGTAGCTTCAATGTTCATTCTCATTGTCCTTTTCTTCTTTTGAGCACATTGTGACCATTTTACTGGACAGTCTCATATCTTGGAACTGAAATAAGTGCCTCTGTATGCACAGTTTAACCTGCATATATGCAGCCTGTAAAATAGAAGAAAATCATGTATCTGCAGAGGAGCTTGGTAAGGGAATCTCACAGGATCATCAAGTCATTCTCAATAACGAGATGCTAGTTCTTCAGGCATGGTTATGCCTCCTCAATTGAATCATCTCTTCTATTCCTTTATTTCACTTATTTCAAACTCAGTGCATCTTTTGCAGAGTTTAGAATTTGATCTTATTGTATATGCACCATATCGCTCAATTGAAGGTTTCACAGATGATTTAGGGTAATTTTTTTTATCTCTTCATCATATCCCTGAATAACATTGACAAATTTGTTGGAACAATGTTATGAATGCTATTATGCTACTTGTCACTTCTTTTCCCTCAATAATGGTAGTGCTGCAGGATTTCTGCCATGCAGAGGATGACCAGCTTCAATTGTTAAAGGTGATTTTTCTGTACTCTCCATACCCTTCAGATATATTTTGCTTTTAAACTTGTCTTACTTTTAAAATTAATTTGTATGACTATGTAATTTGCACATCCTCAGATTGTTTTCAAATGCTTTTGATGTAGCTCTCATATTTTGCTTAGCATTATTGAGTAGCTTTAGGCTTCCTATAATATTCTTCCTCAAAACTTGGTATTACACTGACAATGATAGTTTGAGAGGTCAAGACATGTGGAATGATTAAGTGTCTGCTTAAAAAGGCAGCTGGTCTCAAGGCTCAGCTCCATTTCTATCTCCAGAGACAGCCTGTGATGTAAAATTGAGGCCGCATCACTCATATTGTCTCCTTTCAAAATGACGTGACATGATATGACGAGAAAGAAGTTAAATATTTTTTTAATCTGTATCACAAGTACATTTCCAGTTTCCTTCATTTCAACTCCTGACTATATTCATTGTCTAGACACTCCTCTCTATCTGCAAATTAAATCCAATGCATAGGTACCAATGAGGGAGACGGTTGAATAATTCATGTGGATGGAAAATTAGGTGTATTTAAGATTTGTTGCGGAAAACAAATTGGGTCATCGCCTTAAACCATTGTTAAATTGAGCGTATCTGTTTGTAGATGAACATGCGATTGAGAAATGCCAAATTGTTGCCCTGTTATATTTGTGTATGGGCAAGGCCAGTCCTTAGCACTTTATGGAACTGTATATCTACCTCAATAAACTTATTCACTTCTCAACAGATCTAACCGAGTGAGAACCTTAGTTGTAAGTATAACATGTGGGAAGTAAACACAAAACCACCCCATGTGCATCAACTTAGTTGCTTGACATTAGAGAAGCATGACCCTTCGAAGGAAATTAAGCTTAAAGGCTACAATAAGCAGGTGGGTTGAGCTGACATCTGGCATTTCATGATACTGCTGGGGGATGTTTGTGCTCAGAAATTTGCATGCTTTTGATGAACTTCAAATAGTGTTATTACATGGCTTCTGCCTTATGTATGTGAGAGCCTCTGACCCAAGCGTTATAGAATATTTGTTCAACAGTATATTAAGTCAATTGTTTCTTTTATATGTTCCTGTTTATATTCTTCTTCTTATTTATATTACTGCTGCAAATGTGTACTTTTAGAAATAGACTGCTCATATCCTTATGTTACATTAATTTTCTGCATTATGGTTCTTGATCATTTCCAGGAAACTGCAAAAGAGGAAGTAGACAAAAGTATGCTTACTGATGCACCACTTCTCTTTCCTCCTGGACAGGTACTTCTTGCATTTTCCTTTTCTTACAGTTCTACTTTTACTTGGTTCATGAGCAAATTTTTAGACCCGGCAACTTGCTTTCAATTTTTGGATAATTTCCCATTAGGTTTATATACTCTATATGAGGAGTATAGATTTGTCCAAATAAAAAGGAGTTGACCTCATGTCAGATGCTTCAACGTGTTAAATGGGTATCTGGGCAACAGAGAAATATGGTGCGGTAGCAATTTTGTAACCTTTAGAAATGTTGGCTGCAATACCGGTAATAGTGGATGTGTTTGGAAATTATAATTCTTGAGTGCTTCCAAAATCTTGGTCTCTACCTCACTGAATAAATGCTTTAGAATTTCTCCTTATTTTGATGGTGTAGCTGAACTCCCATGTTATATGCTGAAAGGCTCTTTTATGTTTTCTGTTGCAGCTGGCATTGGCGGCTTTGCGTCGTGCTAATGAGGTGCATAAAGTTCTGGACTATGAAAGGTTAAAAGCTACTCAATCTTTTTTTTTTTTTTTTTGATGAAACCAACAATAAGAATTACTTGCCATAGACATCTCTACATTGGAGCAGCCGGTTGTTCTGATTCTCTTGGTACCTTAGTTGTAATGATGATTGGATCAAGTGAAATTTATGCTTCTTTTCAGCTACCTAGAGAACATGCTCATACGCCAAAATTCCATTCACAGCAGCACAGAGCTCATTCCAGCATCTGAATGGGATAGATTCCTCGGTAAATCCTCAAGTGTTCTCGCATTCATCTCAAAATTTGATCCAGCCTTATCTCCAGTAAAAGCGTAACTGGTCTTGCAATCTCAATTCTACTTGAAAATGCAAGTCATGTGAACCAAGTTCTAGGTATCGATAAAAAGTTTCTAATTTGTTCTTCATGCTGCTGACTGAATACAGGTTAGGACATATAAATTCCCTTCTGAGAAGGATATGAAACACATCAACAGGAAGCTGAGATCTTGTTGGGGCCTTAGTTCACATGATGAGTAATTCCTTCAAACCCCTTTCCTCTGATTTCTTTTATTCTCGATAACAATTGGCATGTGAAACCTATGAGATTGATGCTTTGCAGTAGTAAGAAACGAGACAAGAAATCGAAGCACAAATCCAAGCAGAGTGCAGATTAGATGCAAGAGGGGTCATCTTTTGCTTGACAGTATGTCATATGTGTCCCTTGTGCACTGCTCTCATTATTTCCTTACAAACCGTTCTGATTGCTTGGTTTGTCCTGTTTTAGACTTCTCCTCAGAAATGCTTCAAGTTGTTCTTAAGAAACTAGTTGTTGATATATGGCAGGTGTATGCACAGCTGAGGCATCATCATTAGTGCCACACTCATCCAAATATGCATCTACTGCGACCGTGGTTGCTGAACTTACTCTTCAAAGGTTGTTTTGCATCATGAAAATATTCCACAGTATGGAAGTGACAGAAAACAGTGGGCATCTAGCAGCTTGAAAGAGCTCTTGAAATGCAATTGATTTAGGAGCATCGCTGACCAGTGAAGCTGAGAATTTACATAAACTACTTTGTGTATTTTGTGTTCATCTGGTGGTGTAAATCAGCAGGTCGAGACAGTCATGTATGCGTGACTTTGGGCTAGAGGATGAAAATGTGCCATCAGAATTTTCCTCTGTACTGGACTGTAATTTTGTCATGAGGGGCGTCCCAAATTATTTGTTCTGGGGAAGCTCTTTGGGAATCTATATCTTTACTGACTTTTATCTTGTTTACTGATATGAATCCACGAGGATGTTGCCTCCAGTTTTAGCATTTCGTTCCACAGCAGGAAGCCAAGATGGTGACTTCCCCTCTCGAGGGGATGAGAAGGGAGTGAGAGTTACGTGTTCTTTTTATTCTATTTACCAAAGATTGAACAAAGAGTAGGCTACATACTCGATGGACAGAGACTGTATTGCCATAAATAAACCACTCAATTTTTGGATTGATTTCTAGTTACTCCCATTTTTTATCGTTGGAAATATGAAAAGTCATTAACAAATATTTATATTGGGTGATGTGAATCCTTAGGATATTTAGATAAGCCAACTTCTGCTCATCTAACCACATATTTAAAGTTTTTCTTAGCATGATATAGAAACCCGAACTTTTAGTGTGTTTTACCAGCACTGGTCTTTTGAAAATGCCGCAAGCATAGGACGCAAACCAAAATTCTCGTGATTGCAGCAGTAGCCCGGTACTTATATTTTGCATTGTACGAGTTCGCAACTGGTGTTCTATTGATTCTTTGACTTGTGATGCTTCAAACTAAGCTACTTGTAAGTAGCTTTCATGAATTTTAGGTGGTTTCTATCGCCTTAAATGAATTCAAATGGAAAATCATGACCAAGAAACAAAATGGAAATATGTTGCCTATTCTGTTTTCTTTAATCCTCTAGTTTGGACACCGTTGAAAGCTAGTCAAAATGAATAAAATTGATCATATCTGTTAAAATTGATCATATCTGTAGAATCTAAGTCAAACCGATTTTCATAGTTAATAGTAAGGAGAAAAAGGAAAATAGGAAAGAAGCTAAATTTGGATGCCAGATGGTAAGATATCACAATACTATGCATCATTAAAAGTTTATTTTAGAAACAAGTGGATATTGAATAAAATTTTTGTTTCCCATCAAAGTTTGGCCAAATTTAATTTAAATTTTCTTTTTTCAATTGGATGATTTGAAATGCTTGATCTTATAAGTTGTGGAGCTTTTTAATCATGTAAATTATATATAGTCAATCATAGCAATCGAATGTATAACAAAAATATTAAGTTTTTTTTTTCCAATTCCAGAACATGCTAATCCAATCAATGCTCTCATGATACCATCATGCATATGGATTCTAATATCACCAACACCCATAATATCATACTATGCCCCAACTACACTTTACCACTAATCCATCCATTGATAAGTAGTAAACTAGTTCCTATTTGGTGTAGCGTAAACGAACAACCAAGATCCGTAACTCATCCATCAAACGATGAATCATCAATGACACACAAGACATTATCATCACTATCCGAGACACTATCTTTATAGAATCAAAGCACGTATCTCATCACTAAGTCAATCTTACCCAAACTCAACTGACTAATGACCACATTGAATTCATCAATATGATTAGCTACTGAAACACCTTCGCCCACATTGAAGTAGATTTCCCATCAAGTAGAGCTTGTTGATCGCAATCAGCTTCTTGTAAATGTTTGACAGGACATTAATCAATCTTACAATAATTTTGATCACAGTTATATCCATTAACTCACATAGTATTTTAGCCCTTATAATACCTCATGAAACAATATTTCACTCTTACAAAGGCATTCAAGAATCCTACCACGAGATTAATTTGTTTCAAAACACTTGCATCTTCTTCAGGAGGTAATTCGGGAGCATGCTGCACACAATTGATTATTGCTGCCAAAAGCTTATTTGCTCTCTAATGGGTAAAAACTACCACCTACCTTTTATTAGTTACGTATATTTCGATCTAAAAAATCCCTTTTAGCCTACTCAAACTAAGAAACCTACTCAAATTAGATATCAAGCTCTGATGTGGAAATAACAAAGTCCAAATAATATTCTAGTACAAAGCCTTAGTTGGATTGGACTTTCCAATTTAGGCCGAAGACTTCTAATCCAACAAGCCCCTTGTTTTGCTTTTTCCACAATCGGAGTAGGAATCGAGGTCCTTGCAATAAGGACCGGACTTTGACATATTTTGATCCGGTCGAGTTTCATTCACAGGCACAAACTTGTGATATATATTAACAACATTGAGAGAATTCTCTCTAGAATTTTACAAGTGAGCGATTGTACGTTTGAGTGCACTTTTGCAGATTGATTTTTTCGTGTCTATCATTTATTGTTTTTATTATGTCATAGGCGTTTTAATATTCCTTTCTCCACTCAAAGCCACGGTCTCAATACACAAACAATGTTCATGGATTTCGTTTTCTGGAGAGAAATAAAGCGATGTAGGGATCCTACATATTCCCGACTTTTTTCCACTTTCCCATTCCAAGTTGGAAGTGGGAGCGAAACCCACACTTGTAACTTAATTCGTCCCCACCACCAAAGAAGGTGGAGATTCGAACCTCCCAGTTACATATTCCTGACTTTAATCGCACACTTACTTTTTGATGATCCTTAGATTACCAAGGTACTACCACGAGTGACTCGAATGTTAAGAACAAATGTTTATATGTTGATTATGAGGATGACACACATTTAATTTCTTGTCCCACTAACTAACTAAAACAATTTAATATCTGAGCCATCCATTCGGATTTAGTGGCTAGATTTAGACTTGCATCTTATTTGGTCCATGAGGGTGCCACATTTCATGGATCCAAAAGTCACATTTTTAAGGTGAGTTTCCCAATGAAAAACATAAATAATTAGATTATCTTGTGAGATGTCACCATCTTTTGCTGGATGTAGATTTTCTACCCCGTTTGTGCTTCAATTTCGTGTCTCAAGAGACACCATGTGGCCAAGTAGAGGATTTCATCCTCTTTCCTGGGGAGTTGACCAACACCTCATGCAGTAAGCTGCAGCACCTTAATACTATCACATTCTGGAGCTGTTCCACTCATTTTTAACATATAGCAGTTTTAACACATGAGCTACCATATATTCTAACTAACTATTCCATTTACATAAGAAAAAATTTTAAAATTGTAAGTTACACCCCAGTTGTTTTTAGAAGGAAGGTTACAAGTATATAAGGCCAATTATAATCCCATATTTAAGCGACAATAGACATACGCCAATAATTTCTCATGTGCAACTGGAAAAGATGTAGGGATAATTATCATCCATATAGAATAGAAAATCGATAAATAATGAGAATATACACACAAAATATATGATTTATTAGACATAAGTTCTAATAAAATTGCTCTAGTTGTCAAGTAGAAAGTGACTACGTATACATAAGTTCCATTGTAATCCCGTATTTAGGTGAAAGTCACAGATTAAAGCAAATACATTAGAAATTTATGTCAAAAAGATATGCCTAGGCGAAAATAACCCATTAAAGCTAGTACATTTTTGAATATATATGGAAAAGATATGTCTAGAATCATCGACACGTGTTCGAGAGAGACAGAGTGGTGGTCCCTCGAAGCTTTGCTGAAACATCCCTGTAAAAGATGTTACTTTTACCATAAGAGTGAATAACCACTACTTCATTAAAGAAGTACCAATCCAGATGCCCTAAAGATAAACACACACATGCCCGAGATTTGATTGGATATTCACGAAAATCACGGTGTGTAAAGCCACGAAATCGTGGTCCCTGTTTCTAGGAAACCCTAAACCTAGTACAATGTCGGACAACTCTCGTAGGCTGTGTGACTTGCACAGCTCACCATGTCGCCCATTCAGTTCCCAGTACCAGCGGTATATCTTTACCCTAGTCTTGATGTGTGTACATGAGAGAGAGAGAGGGAGAGAGAGAGATCAGGTGGTGATATCTGCACTCTTTGTTGCTTTCTCGCACTATTGCATTTGTTAATGGACCTTGACTGTGATGTTTATCCACTTCTAATCGATGGAGTAATAATGCTTTCACATAAAATACTGAGATCTAATCATAGTGAATTCTAGTAATTCCACATATAGTTTACATAGAAACATATTAACCAGTTATTGACACTATACGTGAAAACGAATTTTTCCATTTGCAGTGGATTAAATAGAAGTTCTAAACGCAGGTATGTCTTAAAGAGCCAACATTGAATGTGGCTCCATGATCAAACTTGTCAACCGTGTAGCTAGAACATTTTAACAAGAAGTTTTCAGTCAAATTTGTAAAGTCAGCGTACTACGCCCAGTGAATATCACATGATTCTATCTGTTTTTATTATTTTTCATAACACTAGTAGTCAGGCCCAGAAAAATTTGTTAAATCAAGACTACCTCAACCAGAATCCACTGACAAGCATGAAAAAATCCTGAAATTTACCCTTAATTACATTAAAAATCTTGCTCAAGTACTATTATGATGACTCTACCTTATATCAAATTAAGAGTCTTCCCCCCTTTTTTTTGGTTTTAACCATTCTCTTGAACATTTGAATTTTATAGTTCATGCAAACTGTGACTGGCTTTTCCATCGCAGATATTTTCATTTTGTTCACTGCAATTTCAGTCTACAAGGTTTTCCAAAAAGGTAAAATGAAGTAAGATCTGAAAAGATCTTCATGTGAAAGCACTCTGAAACTTACACTACAAATCTTCTACTATGAATATCACTGTAAAACACTATGAAAAATGAGGGATCATAGAGATTTATTTTATTTCTCCGTATACATCCATATCCCTCAATAACATGCCAATAAAACTCCAGTGATGCAAACCATATCATATCTGCACAAATTTGAAGAAATGGGAAGAAAAGAAAATTTCTAAAAGTTCACTAAAAGTTCTTAAAGTTCTTGAGGTTACATTGATGTCTAAAGAATCCAGAGTTACCTTTTCAAGAAAAAACTCTCAATACCCACAATCAAACTAAACTAGTCTGGTCAAATCATTGTGGTGTAATCTATGTTTTCAGCTTGTGTACATTCATCATCTTCTTCATTTGTGAATTGTGAAAAGAAAAGAAGCATCACCTTCAAGCTGGCTCAGATGTGGAACTCTTGCCCTTGTCAATGAATTGAAACTCTAAAGGAGCAAGACTTTGGTGGGTTTCAACTTGCCTTACTTGCTGCTCTTCAATTCTTAAGTGTAGCTCTCCATCATCCTTATTATCTCCACTCGAAGTAGCTAGGGTTTGATTGTTGTTGCTGCTGTTGCTTCTATTTTTCTCTCTTTCATACTCCCTATATTTGTGCAAGTACCTGGCCATTGCCTCAGCGTAGTTGTCAAACCCTAGATTGCTCAGAGCCCAACAGATGTCGTCGCCGTTCACCGTCTTGCGATTCTCCTTGTGACACCTGTCTGACGCCTCACCCGTTACGAAGCCTATGAACTCTGTCGCGCACTCTTGGATTGTCTGCTTGGCTTCCTTGGAGATCTTGGCACTCGGCGGCAGGATTTCCTTCATTATACGGCCCACGTTTGCGATTGGTAGTAATCTCTCTTGCTCATCAACCATTCTCAGCTTCTTCTCAGAGAGTTGGATATGGTGAATCGCTGAGCCCAGAGTCTATATACACATCTCCGTACTTGTATACGCTGCATGCACGCGTATATCACGCGACAACAGAGATATAATGTATTGACGTGTTCTCTTTTCTTTCGCCATATGGGTCCTCAACTTTTTGTTTTGGGAAACAAAAGTTGAGGGCACATCAGAATATAACGGGACTAAGGAAAGGCGAGTCTTTAGTTTTCTTTCTTTGTTTCCTTAATAATCTCAGTCTGCCCAAATAACCATTTGCGAAGAAGAGATCTTAGGATTATAGGAAAAATTACCAAAAAAGTCATAATTATATTTGTGCCAATTTAGTTATAAACATTTTAATTTGACAATTGAGTTTCAAACCTTTTGACAATTTGCTACTATAGTCCATCTAGCTAATTTTAATCGGAAATTATTTATGGAGATGCTAGTCGTTTTATATAACACCATCAGCACTGATGCAAACAATTTTTACAGTTTTTTAAATTGAATTTTCATTTATTTTTTCCTTTCTTCTCTTTTTGTTTTTTTTTTTGTCTTTATTGCTGTTGGCAAGGGCCCAACGACCCTCGTTAGGGATGAGCATGATTTAGGTGGATAGTTAGCACTTTGGAACCAAGAACCACCCAATAAAAACCAGTTTTGAACAATTGGAATTGGGAACTACCCGTTGGTTTCATGAATCCACTCAAGAACCAAACCACCGATTTAGTCTGATTCTTGGATAGGCCTAAAGAACCAATCCCACCAAGCTTCATGCACTCAGTGCCACGTTTTCCAACAAGCCAAAGTAAAGCGAAAAACAAAAAACTTCTTAATTGCAAGATCAACAAAAAGATTGGTCTCATATTGGAAATTGAGAGTTGAGGCTCTAAATGAGATAGAGAGATGACTCAGACTAGGTGAGAATGAGGCAAGACATGCACTCAACCCTATGGGTGTTGAGCTTCATATTAGGTATTTTAGAGTTCTCATTTTTCTTAAAAATTTCTTCTTTTTGGTTGGACATTTTTCTTAAAAATTAAACATATATTATTACTAGTCCAATTCAGGTAAGTAAGTGGATGGTTCCACACTTGGAATTTGGAACCAGACTAGTTTTAGGCCGGCTTGATTTGGTTCCGGATGGTCCAAGTGATTTCCAATTCTTTTGCACACCCCATAATCCTCATCGTCCATTGGATGAGGGCCTACAAGCATTGGTGAGGGTCGCGGCCCTCACCTAGGCCCTCCCCTGCCATGGACAAGGCAACCCTTGCCCAACCCTTGTCGGCCATTGCCTAAGATTGGTCACCAACAAATAGAAAAGGAAAAAAATTAGAAAAATGAAAAAAAAAAAAAAAAAGTAAAATTCAGAAAAATTTAAATAATTGTTTACGTCAACACCAACCATGCTACATAAGACGATTAACGCTGACTAGACCACCACATTAGTGTTTTCCGATCAAAACTTGGCTGAAAGAACTACATTGGGAAATAGTCAATAATTTTAAGACTAAATTAGCATAATTGAAAGGTTTATGATTAAATTGATACAAGTGCAATAGATTATAACTTTTTTAGCAATTTTCCCTAGGATTATACATATGCTATTAAGCTATTTCAACTTGTACTAAATTACACCACTTGGAGATTAATTAAAAGAAATGATTCCAATTATGGATATAAAAAATGGATAACAATCCACCAAAGGAGGAAGTAAATTATTAAAGGCAGCTCACCAAAGGCAAAACTTTAATCATGAAACAGTTGCTTTAGCAACAGTTGATCTTCATACAAATTTGAAGCGATAACTAGGACAACAGGTAAGGGAGGGTACTCAAGAGCAGATACGTATTCTGATCAAGAAATTTATTTACATAATAAGTGATTCTAGGAAACATCTGAAAACCCTAAAAGAGATTATCTATTGATAGGCCAATATAAAATGGAAAATGGCCCTCGATTATTTGCCAAGGTAATCTAAAAAAGCAAAAAGCAAAAAGGGCAAATACCACAAAAAAATCCCGAATTTTATCACTATGACATATATACCACACCAAAAACCCTAAATTTGCCCAATATCACACAAATAACCTCAACCTTTTTTATGTTGTGTCACAAAAAATTCAAACTTATACATGTTTGACATGTACCCTCTATTTTAGTTTCATCCAGGATAATATCTTACATTGGTATAAATTTAGGGTTTTTATGGCCAAAAAAGTTGAGATATTTGTGTCGCAATTGATAAGTTTATGACATTTAGTAATACAAAAAAAAATCAAATATTTATATCATGATGGATATGATTTAGGGCCTTTTATAGCATCAAAACCCTCCTTCCAAAAAAAAAAATCCTATTCTCATTCAATTCACTAAGTAAAACTTCCAATCCCGTGTTTCCACAACTTATCATGAGGACCAGGGCCTCCTACTGGTGCACGTTTCAAGTCTAGGCAAGGATCCACTCTACATGATTAGTGATTATATCAACAGATTATGATCCCTATGGTGTTTGATTACCTCATTAATAATGCTTTAATATGACCCTTGTCACTTGTGTGGTGGCAAAGAATGAACTTAATTAGTTCATCGTGCTAAAGTGTCGTTCATCTCCAGAAAACTGTGGAGATGCCAACGAACCTCGATAGGCCAACGTAGAAATAAGTCAAATGCATTTTTATTACGGCACAATCTGTCACGGCATAAGAATAAAGTATCTGCCGGACAGTAATCTCAGTTTGGCCTAAGATTGGATGCTTGGATACATAGTGGAATTGCCACATTGACATGATGCCCAATAGGCATAATCAATTACTTATATGAGATAATGGAGCCGTTAAAGAGTTCTCAGTATGGCTAGACTTCCTAATTGCGACGCTTCTAGGTCACTTAGAAAGGGTCGCGAATATAAAATTAATCACGACGACGTATGAAATGGAGGTTGTCGGTTCAAGGAATTCTCTTATAGGAGAACTTGCTGGAAAAGCTCCAAAACTCATGTTTCATGCTGGCCATGTCGTTTATATTTTATTGCTTCGTAGGGTGGATCGGTTTGTCTTCGTACACCGAAGTCGTACGATTCTAACGTACCCCAGATTGTTTCATCTTGTGAACCTGCCGAGAACTCGAACGAGCGCATGGCTCAAGTGTTGATTGGTTTAGTTCGGTAATTCGAGGGGTCGGTTTTCTTTTACCCTGATGGCAAGTACCAATGGACATCGAGCTATTCAAAAGTTTTTGGGGAATCAACACAAATTCGTCTATCTAAGATTTAGAAACCAGTAAATCCTTCGATTCGGAGTTTCAATCTAGCAGCTCTTTTTTCTTATATGGAAACGATATCTGTGGAATTTCGAGCGATGGGGTATCAAATAAACTTTTGACTTCGTTGTGCTTCATCATAAAGGTGGATTGCAGTAATTTAGGTTTGTTCACCAGTACTTACAGGTTTTAACTTGTAAGACACGAGTCTCTCTAGGTTCCACTGTTTTCAAAGAAAGAATAATGCACCATGAATAAAAAATGATTGAATGTGAAAATCGTTCTTCTACATTTGTGAGCTCATGATACAAAATCTTACTTTCTGTATTTCTTAGTTTATCTATTTACAACTAAGTCAAGGAGGAATAGGAAAAACACTCATGGGGATATTGAAGTTTGCAGAATATTATGGACCAGAAACCAAATAAAAAAACTTAGCCCTTTGACTTGCTACGAGGGGAAATTTATATAGTCATTGCTCTTTGATATCGGATGTTCTATTTTTCCCAAATAATATCAGCTACAGTCAAATTCCACTGAAATTCCTCAACCTTCCTTTAATCAAGGACCATCTTCTCGTGATAATCCACCTTCTACATTTGGAAAAGGCATGTCTTTTAGGTCAGAAATGTCGTTTATATTACTTAAAAAGTCTCACTTATTGACTCGTCTAGGGTTTGGAGCCTTTGTTGGAGTTCCCCATCATGGAGATAGAGATTGAGAGTTCCACTATGCAAATAGGTATGGGCAAAAACCCACAAAATAGTCCCTAAAAGAAGGTCTCTTTGAGGATCTTAAGAAAATCGTACAGTTATGTTTCCTCCTTTTTCTTTCTGTTTGCCCCTTAACCTAACTTTTGTTTCCTCAATTTCTGTCTCTTTCATATTAATTATCCAAACACCATACGACATGATCTATGTTAAATTAGAAATGCAAAGATTGATTACATTTCTTTTTAGGTCAAGTGATTCTATGCTATAATAGGCACGACGTGGACATTAAACGTGGGGACCATATAAGTGCCGTATCACTTTACAAATCACTTTTCATATCCCTAACAATATTCATGATCGTAACGGCGCTCTTACTGTGAATAATATAGGTATGCCTTTTTCAGTCGAGGTCTTCTTTTTAAGGGCTAAACCTCAAGAGCTCGTTATCTTTTTTCTCATATTTCAGAAAAGAAAAATGTGAGAGGAATTCATAGACAGACAAGACTAAAAAAAGGCCTATACCTCATTAACGTCATCTGGGTCGTCATCACCACTTTGGGGTTTTGGATTTTAATATTCCACCTTTCACGTGCACGAAGCTTTGACAGTCCAAACGGGTCAAGCTGTAGACTTGCAGTGTATGCTATCCGAAATGGCTGCGACAGAGGGATTAGGGCTAGTATTAGGGTTAAGGGGGAATATCACCATATGCTTAATGATATCCCGTTAGGCAATTGAACTTTGTTTTCCAGTGATAATTATTATGTTCTTGAGAGGGTTTTTTTAAGTATATATAACTGCATTTTTTATTTTGGATAATATTCTTATGAAAAATCATGATATTGTTTATTCATTAAAAATGAATCGAAGGACTTTCGAAATTGATCCTGAAAAATTTTGCATCATAGATGTGTTACAAACACAAATCTATTGATAAGGAACCATCGTAGACATAAGCTTTGGAGTGCTTCTTTGATAGAGATCGATGGAGATTAGGATCAAATCAAAACTTAATTAACAAAGATTAAAAGCAGCTTAAAGATGGAAAGAAAAAGGAATAACGAACATAAATCCAATGAGCCATTCATGGCACCATGCTAAAAGAAATTTATTAGTAGTATTGCAGGCAGAGCAAGAGAGACACGTTTCGGATGTGAAAATAATATATTTAAAGCACAAATGTTAGAGCCTCGAAGAGGACTTGACGAGCCTTTTAAAAAATCTGATGTGCCAAAAATCTAGAATATTCAACGATTGGTCACATGGAACTTCGACGAAATTGCCTTGTGGCTAGAGCGGCTCATAGGCTGGCAATCCATCGGCGTCATATACATATATACCGATATATCTAACAAATTCGAGGCTCGATTTTGTAGAAGTTTCTGTGAAACTGAAAACTCAAGTGAAAAATTAGACTACAAATACTATTCGGCCAAACAAAGGAGTAAAAATATAATTTCGCGAAAGACGAAGCAGTCTAAACTTTCCTTTTTAGCATGTCGGGTTTACATATGTCAATCTTTAACATGAGCACATTGATTTTCTGAACTGTATACTCAGTTGAACTTATCTATAAAAGTTAAGTCTCTTGTTTACCTTATGTCCAAATCCATCTTTTATTTAGCCCCATTGATCCCTAATATCAGTTGATGTTTCCTGTTTGACTATGGTCCTGCTTCTTGGAGGCTGAGCTTGATCTTTTCAGCATGCCCTCACTTCGTTTAGTGGTGGAAGAATAGAGCAACACCTTGTCTATGCTAGTTATAAATCAAACTTTCGAACTTAGTTTCCACCCCTTTGTATTTACGAAAATGCTTGATTCTCCTATCCTCAATTATTCTGTTTAAATATATTATTGAAATCAAATTCTTTGACCAGTCAAAAACATCAATCATGTTAAGAGAAATCCGTGTGCCACTTATGCACTATGTCAATATATGATAACCATATATAATAATCACCCACAATTCTTGACTCCACTTATCCATGAAATAGGGGTGAGCACGGTCCTGACCCAACCCTGAAACCAGAGCAAACTAGACTGAACTGGCCAGTTTTGGGCAATTCTCAGTTCTCCATTAATAATCGGTCCTGTTATGCGGAATTAACCGACTTGACCAAGACCGGCATGTGTTATTCCTTTGATTAAAAAAATTTTTTACTTCCTTTTTGTTCTACTAAAGAGTAAGTGGTAATGCTTCTTTGCTTTTCATCAAGATGGTCGGCAGTGTTTTGGATGTAGTGTAGAATTAACAAGATAAGAATCTTATACATTTTGCTTACACTGTTCAGTTCCTTGATTCAACACGTTTTCCAAGGAAAGAATTATCTGCATATTCCTCTTCAGTTTGACTGAGTTCCTGATCTGATCAGATTGGAGAAGAGTTATATTTATGCAAATAATTAAAGCTTTTTCTGGAACAGATGGAAGATGGAAGGAGAAAAGGCTCGCCTCTTCGGATGTAGCATTCCCAACATCAATCTACTATTGAGATTTGGAATCTGGTAAGATAAAGTGAACCAAACAAATTGCTAGTCTTAAAAATAAAAACTAAAAAAGTGTACAACCCATCCTGACTTTGGGTGGATAGAGTCGGTTCATAATTTTAGGTGGGAATCGCACCCTCAAACCTATCATCCCTAATTAACGCCACTTATCCTCTAATTACAATATGATAACTACCCTTAAGTTCAAAAGCCATTGCTACCAACCAGGGAAAAATTGTCTGATTAGAGATCAATGGAGATTAGGATCATATCAAGAGCATAATCAACAAAGATTAAAAGCAGCTTAAAGATGGAAAGAAAAAGAAATAAAGAATACACATCTAGTGAGCCATTCATGTCACCCGGCAACTTCAAAAGAGAGTTATTGATAGTGTTGCGCACAGACAGAGAGAGAAATGCGTTTCAAATTTTAAAATTATTAATTTCAATGCAATTTGCACATATAAACATGTTTCAATCATTTAATAGGTTGCACTTAGTCCTTTTAGGCACATAGGTTAGAGCCTCATGAAGGACTTGCAGAAGCCTTTTAAAAATATAGAAGCCTCAACAATTGCTTACATGAAACTTCGATGAAATTGCCCTGTTGTTTGAGTGGCTAAGAGGTCAGTAATCTATCGGCGTCTTTTAAATATCGATGTATCTAATAAATTAGAGGTTCGATTTTATATAAAAAGTTACTATGAAACTGAAGAAAATGTAAAAAATTAGAGTACTAATATTATTCAACCAAACAAGGAGTACAAATATTATTTCGCAAAAGAGGAAACTGTCTAAACTTTCCCTTTTAGCATGTCGTGTTTTAGATATGTCAATCTTCACTGTGAGCCCATTGATTCTCCGAATTTTACATACAGTTGAACTTATCCATAAAGTTAAATCTTTTGTTTACCTTATGTCCAAATCCTTCTTATATTTAGCCCTTGATCCTCTAATATCAATTGATGTTTCTCATGTTTGACTTTGGTCCTGCTTCTCGGAGGCTTAGCTTGATCTTTTCAGGATGCCTCACTTCGTTTAGAGGTAGAATTTTCAAATTGAGCGACCCTTTGTCTATAATAGCTATAAAACAAACTTTCGGACTTGGTTTCCACCCCCTACATTTACGAATATGCTTGATTCTCCTATCCTCTATTATTCTGTTTAAACATACTATTCAATCAAATTGTTTCCACCCCCTCCGTTTACGAAAATGCTTGATTCTCCTATCCTCTATTATTCTGTTTAAATATATTCTTTTAATCAAATTTTTTGAACAGTCAAAAGGATCAATAATGTTAGAGAACAATGTTAGAGAAATGCGCATGCCACTTATCCACTAACTCAATATATAATTACCATATATAATAATCACCCACAATTCTTGACCCTACTTATCCATTAATAGGGGTGAGCATGGTCTCCATCCGCCCTAGATTAGACCGAATTGGCCAATTCTGGGCGGTTTTTGGTTCCCTAGCAATAACTGGTCTTGTTCCCGCTTCTACGCAAGGAACTGACCGATTGGATCGGGACCAGTATGCATTATTCCTTTTATTAAAATTTTCTTCTTCTTCTTTTGTTATACGAAAGCGCAAGTGGTAATGCTTCTTTGCTTTTCCATCAAGGTGGTTGGCAGTGTTTCGGATGTAGTGCAGAATTAACAAGATAAGAATCTAACTTATAGATTTTGCTTACACCGTTCAGTTCCTTGATTCAACGCATTTCCCAGGGAAAGAATTGTCTGCATAATTCTCTTTAGTTTGACTGAGTTCCTTATTTGATCAGATTGGATAAGAGTTATATTTATATGTAAATAATTAAAGCTTTTTGCTGTAAGAGATAGAAGATGGAAGGAGAAAAGGCTTGCCTCTTCGGATGCAGCATTCACAACTTTCAAACCACTATTGAGATCTGAAATCTGAAAAGATGAAGTGATCAAACAAATTACTAGGCTTAAAAAAAAAAAATTAAAAAGGACAAAATCGGTCCTAATTCTGGGTGGAGAGAGTCAGTTCACAGTTCGAGGGCAAGAATCAGCCCACCCTCGAACTTAACACCCCTAATTCATGCTACTTATCCTCTAATCTACAATATAAACACTTCCCTTAATTTCAAAACGCATTGTTACCAATCGAAAAAATTACCTAATTAGTCATAAATTTATTGTACTAATGTCAATATAATCCTAAACCTTTACGCAGAATTCCAATATAATTCTTATAGTCAATTTTTGTTGGAAATCGCTGACATGGTAGTCCAGGCATCACTGGCCACCCTACATGACACACCGCTACTTTATAATTTCTGGCAAAAATGAGCTTGAATGACTGTATTTAAATGTCGGGTAAATAGTTAGAACTAAATTTGCATACATATAATAAATTTAAGACTAACTGGAAAATTTCTACACTACCAACCTCTTACTTCTTTTTGTAAAATTTAAAATTCAAATTTACCATGCAAAAAGTCTTCATTATCCATGCATTGCTCAATTTGATTAAGCACGTTCGCATACACATTTTTGGGATATCGGTTGCATATTTTGAAAGCAAAGAGGCAAAGAGGAATGGAAGAAAGGGCAACTAATCATAAAAATGTGAACAGTAATAAAGAATTATGTCTGAAACAAGAATATATAAGAAGAAAGACGAGAATCTCTATGCACGAAAATTGGTCAATTGACAACGATGTGAACCGATCGTAAAGCGAAATAGGTGACAAAACAACGTGCGTGTGGTTATATATGTTTCGTTACAGTAAGTCTCTAAAGAAATATATAACTTCGGTCGCCTTCCCAAAATATATATATATATACGTGGAGGAGGAAGGTGTCTAGACTTTCCCTTTTAGCATCAGGTTTTATGTATGTCGTTGTCTACTGAGAACTTTACTCTCATTAATTCTCTGGACTTTATCCTTAGTCGAATTTATCCATGAGAATTTCTCCACATATATTCTCGGTAAAAACAAAAATTTATCTTTTTTATAAGAAGCAAAGGTTGATTTATATTACAACCTCTAAGAAAATAATCATATAGAATCTTTTGAATCTTTTGTAAGATTTACTCAACTCTCTCCGTTGAGTTTGAAGCCATGGCTAATTTCTGGAAACTAAAGGAGCTGGAGGAGGTTCGGTTAGCGTAATGCCCTAGATCCACCAAGGTACACATATTGTTCACTTTGAACCTCAAAGGCCCTCACGATTTTGTTCCTCTAGGCTTTCGCCCAAAAAACGCATATGTATAGATAAAAAAATCCAAAATCTTATAAGTCAGCCGAGGACTTTCTCCCTAAGTGATGTGGGACAAGAGATGTGGCCCCCTCCTTGCGCACATCTGAGGACCAAGGTGCAAACGCCCCGCCATCCCTCCTCCTTGCGCACCACCGCCTGGGCCATCATGGTGAAAGTGAGGGATTTCAAGAGAGATTTGAGAGTTCTACATGCTGAAAATGGGAGCAAGACTGAAGGTCATAAACTCATTGCTGAAGAGCCAATTGGTTACTTTTGAGAAATTGTTAGGAAAAGAGAATCCTGGCTGTTCTGATCCACTTGTTCTTCAGGAGTACACTTCCTGTCATCCGTCAAACCAGCAGCAGGATGACTTGATCAAGCCTTTTACCGTTTTGGATATGAAAAATGTGTTATGGTCTGTGAGTGATGACAATGCTTTATTAGATTTCTTTCCATCTGGCAAACTTGTGAAAAGATTGAATATCACTGCCATCACTCTGGCGCCTAAGATTGAGGATGCCTCTTCCATAACTCAGTTTCGGCCTATTTCTTGCAGCAATACTATGCGCAAGTGCATAACCAAACTGATTGCAAATAGACTTAAAAACGTATTTGCCAGATTTCATAAGCTTCAATCAAGCAGCATTTGTTGATGGTAGATCTATAGCTGACAATGTATTAGCAGCCCATGAATTAGCATACGACTAATTCTTCTCCTAGAGCTATGATGAAAGCTGACAATACGAAAGCATTAGATTCTGTCAAATGGGATATTTTGTTTGCTGCTTTATATATCATCAATATTCCTGACAGATTCATTGATTGGCCAAGAGCTAGCTTGTATTGCATCCCCTTATTGCTCTTTTTCAAAATGGTGACTAAGGGGATTCTTTAATGTGGAGAAGGGCGTGTGACAAGGTGATCCTCTTTTGCCTCATTTGTTTGTCAAAGCTATGGAAGTTTTTTGGCAAATGCTTGATAGGCAGTAGAAAGTGCAGCATCATCAGAAGTGTTCGGGGTTAAATTGACCCATCTTGTATTTGCTGTTGATTTTTTTGAAAGGAAATAAGGCTTCTCTTCTTGAGATTTTTGCTTTGTTCCAAAGATTCCAAGAGCTGTCTGGCTTGAAGCTTAATCCCCAAAATTCTAAGATGTTCTTGGCAGGTTATGATGAAGATAAGCAGGCTGAACCGACTCCACAAAGTGGATTTCAGAAGGGTGCTCAGCCAATGAGATATTTTGGCTTACTTCTCATCTTTGGAAGATTAAGTAATAACAATTGAAAGCCTCTTGTATAAAAAATTACTGATTGAATGAAATCTTGGACTGCTAAGCATATTTCTTTTGCTAGCAGATTACAATTACTCAAATCAGTAATTTACGGCATCATAACTATCAGAGCCAAGTGTTCGTGCTTCCTATAAGTTAAAAGACTATTGCATTTTTATGGAAAGGGAAGCCAGAAAAGCTGAATGAGCTTTAGTGGCTCGGGATCAGGTTCGTCTACCTAAGTCTGAGGGAGGTCTGGGGCTAAGAATACTTATCCCTTGGGACACTGTTAATATTCTCAAATGTTTATTCCATTAGTCTGGTTCTCTTTTGGTTGCTTGGGTGACGTAAAATCTTCTTCATGATCAGTGTATTTGGTCGACTGTACATAAGGTAGACTGCACCTCTGTTTCGAGGAAAATTCTTAAGAGGTATATTGAGCCTTATATCAGGTGTTTCATTTGTGATGGAACTTCCACTTCAGAATAGCATTGGGAAAGGGAGATAGCATTGCTATAATGGATTACTTGCGGAAAGCACAATCTGAGGATCCATCCGTCTTTTACTCAATAGATTTTGGTGATGATGGTTCCCTAAGAAGTATCTTTTGTGCAGACTCTAGATCGATAGTTGATAATGGGTACTTTGGACATGTTTTCTTTGACACTACTTATAGAACAAATAAGTACACTCGGACCCTTTGCCCAGTTTGTTGGGATTAACCATCACAGGCAACTCATTACTTTTGGTGCAGCTTTGCTATATGATGGAGTGCTAATTCCTTCAAGCGATTGTTTCAGACTTTTCTCGCTGTGATGTTGGGGAGAAAGCCGGAGACAATACTCGCAGACCAGTCAGCTTCCATAGCCTATGCAATTGCAGATGTATTCCTCAAATATGTCAATGCTTAAACGTGAGGCAAATCCATCAGACTGCAACTGAAGATCTGAGTTGTGCATTTCATTCATCATGGCAATTTGTATCACATTTCAGTCTTTGCTTGTATTATTACGGAGAGGAGGAAGAGTAGCTAATGGCCTGGAACACCATGCTGGAGAAGTACAACCTGCAGAGTAATGAATGGTTACATGGCATTTTTGAGCTGATAGATGAATTGGCAATGATATATGGCCGTCATATGCTCACTTCTGACATGAAAAGTGTTCTACAAAGTGACACAATGCATACTGCTTTAAAGAAGTACTTGAGCTTCAACAATACCCTTATCTTTTCAAACATTATTCACAGTTATCGGCAGATGAGAAAAATCAAGAACTCATTGAGGAATATAAAATGAGGCAAAGCACTCCTGTGCCACAAGCAAATGTCAAGATGTTAAGGCAACCAGCTGAGGTTTATACTCTATCGACGTTCACGGTCTTCCAACAAGAACTCATGAAGGTATGAGATTGCACCATTTACAAGTATAGTGAATCTGATACTTCAGTAACATATAAAATCCAGTACGAAGACTGCCATCTAACTACATTTTGAAAAGATGGGCTGAAATGGAAGGGGTGGTATGGCTATAAAATACCCAATTAAGGAAATTCAAGGTAACTCTCAAGGACCGATTGTGAATCATCATGCCCAATAGAGTCGTTATTTTCATGAAATTTCGACCTTGCAGCAGAGAGAGTGAGGAAATGTTCAAGCGTGCAAACAATGTTTCACAGCAACTGTTGAAGGACTTGCTAGGGATACAGAAGAAATGGAGTCTGGTTGCATTGCAATCCCAGGCAAATGCTCAAGGTAAGCTCTGATGTTCTAGGTTTAAGTTTCCGGATTCCTCATAGTGAAGTTCTTCTAGTTATTTGAAATAATTTCTCTCTCCTATATGATTTCAGGTTCAAACTTACTTGACTAATAAATTGAAGGGAAGATGGGCACCATGTCACTGTTGCTTCTTCTTTTCCTTCTTTTGTGGGGGCTAAGTTGCAGGAAAATAGGGGACGAAGGATTGAAACATAAACCTGTAAGCAAGTTTCTGTAGTTAATGTCAGCGGTGGCTTTGTTACTGTCTTCACTGATGCAAGTAGCTGTGTGCCTAGGCGAATGTTGATGGGTTTTGCAGTAGATATCAGCTTATTGCAATTTCAAGAGACATTGCGCAGCAAAAGACTCATAGATGGTTATAATTATGGCCAGAAAATGAAAAGAATTTAGCGATATGCTGATCAGATACTGTTGTTGAGGGGAAAAAATCTTCACATGGTCATTATCAGCTACAGTTAGGTAGAAACAGAAGCAGAACAAATATATATTCACTCATCTTGCGACATTCTTGAAAGTTAGAATTCAGCTATATTAATATTTCCCTTCAAAGCATCACCTGCTACAATCAGTACAGACTTCACAAATTCAAACAGGTAATAAAAGAGGGCACGCACATCTTGATTTGCAAATCAAACTTTGTGAACCATTAAAGAGAGAATACTGATGTAATTCATATAGCTCTTGGAGGTTTCTCCAATACTGCAGAAAGATACACCTCACTGTCCGACTTAGGAGCAATTGCCCATTTGTGTTTCTTGTATCTGAACTGCAGAAACATGTACATGTAGTCATCCAGATCTTTTCTGTTACAAAAGAATCGATCGATCCACAATAATCCTCCTGGCCTCAACACACGATCCCAGTCGAACATTATGAAGTCCATCAGCACTAGATCAATCCACCCGTCCAAGAATCCTGTTGTGTGAATCAAGTCCATCGTGTTGTCAAAAAAGGGTAGCCTCTGGTTCAGCGTCACGTACAGAGGAACCAGGCCTCTTAAGGCAATCATTTCATTGAATGGAGCCCCGAGATTCAGCGCAGTCGTAATAATTGTTACATTATTTTCTCTCATTCTTGCAGCGAAAGTTCCTGTGCCAACACCAAAGTCCAATCCAATCCGTATGTCTCCAGGCTTAATTGCTAATATGTCACTAATAAGAAAATCCGTTGTAAGAGTGGTGTTAGTGACCCATTTCAGTTTCTCTTTCTCCATCTCAAAACAGCCGGTGCACTTAGAATAACCCCGCTGCGGGTTCTTGCTAGATAGGCATTCAAAATTCCTGCACCGGTAATTGCTCCACCTCACGTTTCTATGGTCGGGCAATCTCCACAAGGACTCATTAATGGGGTACGGCTTTTGGTAGACCTTCGAGGCCCGGGTCAAGCACCGCCTGCGTGGGAGAGGATCGCAGCCGCTGATCATGAGCTTCTGTGCCATGTTCCAGTCATCCTTGCAGTAAGAACCGATGTCATAGTCCATATATTCCTCCAATTCGGTCTTGTATAGCACACAAGCATGACCGATCGTGTTGTGTACTCTCTCGCTTCCGTATATGTTGACCTTCCTTACTCTGTTCTCCTTTGGTGTTATGTATTTCCGAATCTCCTCAATTATGAAAGTGTTGATCAACGGCACCTCCTTAAAAGTACTATTTCCTATCCCTTCGCTCTTCGGCAGCCGGATCTGTCTCAGAGCGATATGAGCACTGTAAAGAGGCCTAATCACCTCATCTTCCAGGTACTTCTTGTACTCCAGCTTTGTAATGTTAGAAATAGCCAAAGCATCTTTATTCTTCTCCATCTGTTGCACCTTGGACTCGAGCTTCTCTTGCAAACTGTCCAACTTATTGAGCACTTCGTCGACTCTATCTGAGAGAGCTTTTAGGTCGAAACCGCTGTGGAAATCCTTCATGCCGTAGAAATGGTGGCATATGTCCTCATTGCGCAAGAAAAATCCAGCCTTGTAGAAGCTAAAGAGGCTCAGCAGGCTTACGAAGATGACTAGCAAGCCTAACAAGATCTGAAACCAAGCCATTACCCTTTTGAATCCACATTTGGGAAGACAACTGTTCTTCATGTTTGCTCGAAGTAGTGTTTCTGTTTTCCGGAGCTCTGAAGCTTCAACTCGTTTCTCTCACATGCTCAACCTGATGAATGAATCAGATGCCAGGACATCAGAAGTTGAGCTAAGTAATTTGCACATCACCAAAATCCTAGTATAAACTTATGTCAAGTCTGGCTTAAAAAAACAACATAAGAATTCAAGTTCAAGAAAGATAATGAATTTAAGACATGAGATCTCATCGAAAGCCAATCAAATTTTAAATTGTCTTTTCTCTGCATTTCAGCAATATCAAGGAGAAATGGAATACAGTAGAAGAAAAAGAGGGAAAATTTTTAACAAGATGAAGCCCTGTCGAGAAAGACATACCAAGTTGAGAAAATGAGCAGATTTTGGAAATGCATGCAGCTTTCTGGGCTTCTCTCTGTTGCTTTGATCCACAAGAGTCATCAAAAACTTCCCAAGTCGCTGCAGTATTTGCGTCACAAAGACATCCCACTTTAACCTTAAAAGACTTCACAGAGACTCCACTCTTTAGAGCTGGAAAACCTTATTCCTCAAGATTTTCCTATACATACAGATACTTTGGAGGTTACTTATTTTCAGTGAAGTTAAGCAACTTGCTTTCTGAACTAGAGAACAAGATCGAGTTTCTGTAACTAAAAAGCTCAAACTTCATGGATAAGTTTCGGCACCTATAGGACCTCACTAATCTCATGGATGGGGCGAGGCGGAAAGCAAGAAAACCGAGCAAATGGCGAATACATCGAAGCCACAAGACAAATAATAAGATTTAAGAGGACTAGATGGGCGCGTTACGCAATGGTGGGCACGAATCTCGTGATGAAACCACTGAAAAATCATATAGTTTTGGAAAGAGGACGTGAGATTACGAGATTGATGCTTAGTTTAATGTGTTGGAACGTTGACTATGGAGGGGTGAGGAGCGTGCTGGGGTCATGCTTTGGCTTGGTTTTCAAGAACCCAATGGATTGGATCAGCACATATTGCGCAATGCTTGTTCCCAACGTTACCAAAATTGACTTTATTTGATTTTTTTCCCTTATAAATTAATTCTCTCAAAATAAAAGAAAAGCCTTTGCCTGAGGCATAAGCTTTACCTTTCATCTTTTTACGTATAGACCCATTAGAAAAACCCAAGATTAAACTTTCATTTGATTAGTTTTATTTCATCATCAAATATTATCCATATAATAATGATAACTATTAAAAAGAATCCAAAACCCATCAATGTGAGTCTACACATCAACAAATTGTTGCGCAAAAAGAAAGATTGATATGGCGATGGTGCTCTATCAATTGGGAAATCATAAGGTTGTGAAGCTAATGAACCAAATAAGACGCAAGCCAAAATCCAAATAAGTATCTTTAATTTGCAAGCTTTCACATGACAAGGAAAGCCGACTTGAGTAGATAAACCTCTAAACCATGGAAAATTTGCTGCCGAGCTCATAAATCAAGTAAGACACCAGCTAAAACCGAGCAAGTGGTCTAACATTTGAGTGCTTGCATTTGCTAGTAGGTGAGTATATACCAAGGGTTTTCTCCCTCGACTGTCAAGAAAGGGAAAACTAATGGAGATCCAATGCTTTTTGTCCTAAAGGGAAAAAGGAAAAGAGACAAAAACATTGAACAATGACTCTACTTTGTGTCCACTTGTCCAAAACTTGGGCTGACTGCGATCTCTTCCGATTAAAATGCATGGAGTTGACCAACCATAAAGGAATGGAAAGTGGCCAGTTTTTAGGAGCATTTTGATCATGTGAACACTTGCTATAGTCAAGACATATATAAAGAAACCACAGCTTTAGTGCGATCTGACCTAATTTTACCAAAAAAATATGTTAATTTTAGGCATAAAATCGGTACAGCTATCTCTAGAGGTTCATTTTATGGAACCATGCATATGTGTATATATCATTTGAAGAGAGCTGCATAATCTCAAAATTTCTTTATTACCCTATACTTCAATCATTTTTTTACAATTTAGCCATCAATGGTTAAAATCTCCAATTCATCCCGGAATTTCTATTCATGCGAGGCTTTTGATCCATGACTTATTATTTGTTTCATGGTTTTGCACCGCATTAAAAATAATTTGCATTTCTTGGACGCGATTGAGTTAAGCGATAATGTGATTACATGAGCTATGTAAAGAGATTAAAATAGAATGGATACTTGAGTTAGATGGATAGATAGTCACACAAAAACGAATATAACATAAACAAGATCATTGATTTTAATGGTTTTTGTTCTTGTTGAAACATTCAAATAGTTAAATGGGAGCTAAAAAATATATAACTAGACCGAATTGACAAATAAAAATACATACATACGTACGTACGTACGTACGTACATATGGTGAGTGAGAGAGAGGGGGGGAGGACAAGTTACAGATCCTTCTATTTGGACTAGCTAAACTGGGCCTTCAAAGCCCAAAAACCTTAAAAAATGATGGACAAGCAACATGGGGTAGGCTGGGTTCTTCGTTGTTTAGGTTGGGCTTCAAGCCTTCAGTCATTTAATTAACTCTACATCTCTTGTTTGTTCGAATTCCTGACTAATTTTTCCCCTCAAATTGACCATCATAGCGTTTCAGCAAGTAATGCACGGACAGTTGAGAGACACGGAGGGAAAAACCTTTGATGCCAAATGTTAGATCTAGCAATCGTTTGCATTCGGATTAATTCAATAGTTTAGTTCGCACCTTCCTCTCAGGATCAATTGAGCCAATTGACGGTCCATTTCCAAGATATTCAAGGAGCCCCTCGCTCTCAAGAATTTAATCAAATAGCAGACTAAGCTATTAAGGTTCCATTTGATAACCTTTTTATTTTTCTCAATTTCTGTTTTTTTGTTCCTCGAAATAAAATAAAATGAAAAATGAAAATCCATTTGGTAACGTCAACTAATTTTTCTATTCCCTAGAATAAAAAGTAGCCAGAAGAATAGATTTGGAATAGAAATAATAAGTAAAAAAAAAAAATAGCTTTATTGTTCTAGAAAATAATTTCTAGAAATAAGTCATTTTCTTTCTTTTTAATTTTTTACTTTTCTCCTTCTTCCTCACCGCCCGCCATCCGCTACCCCCAGAACCGGTCACCTATTACCAATCGCCACTTGTCACTAGTCTCTACTGGTTGCCACCTGCCGCCGCCATCATTGGCTAGAGGAGGAGCAAGAAGAAGAAGCAAGGGAAAAAATAAAAATCTAAAAAAAAATTAAAAATTAAAAGAAATTCTACTTTACTAAAAAAATTTTGGATCGTACAAAACATATTCCTATTCTTTTTTATTCATAGAATAGAAATTTTATGTAGTTACCAAATGAGTTCTTTTACTTAAAAATTGTTCTAGAGAATAGAAATTGAAAAAAAAAAAACCATTTATGAAAAAAAAAAAAAATGTTCCCTAGAATAAAAATATGACCAAACAGACCCTATAGCTCATAACCTCCATCCTCTTCCTTGTAATTGGGTATGCAACCCTCGTCAGACCTTATGAGACTTCACATATTATGAAGCTCATATGCTTTGTTTTCAATATGTTACTTAAAGGAATGAAAGGGATTATTCTAACCAAAACAACCTAAAATTAACCCACGTCGAATATCACACAATTTAGCTACTATATGTAAGCGGAGGACAATGTTTCGGGACTACACAAAAGGGTTTCGCTTTCTTGATAGAAGGCTCAACTACACAGCATGATCATTGTGTTGAACCTTTACCCTTTGCTTTGGATATAGATCATGTTGCTGAATCATATAACGTTCTTTCGAGACACGTTAGATTTATCAATCAAACATCAGTTCACGTTCAAAATTTTCCCCCACTTTCGTCGCTTTTTTCCAAAGAATTGCGAAATTTTGGAGGAAATTTCAAAGAAGAAAAGGTCAACAAGTGAAATCGAGCAACGCATCTCTCTTTCAAATCATGCTCCCCTATGAAGGTCCCTACGATTAAAATCTCGATCACTTCGGCAGCTCCAACTGGAGAATCTTGATCCTCAGTGAAAAAAAAAAATTGTAATAAAGTAATGAAAAAATGGAGATTTTTTTTTC
This sequence comes from Eucalyptus tenuipes, assembly GCA_014182365.1. Classification (NCBI taxonomy): domain Eukaryota; kingdom Viridiplantae; phylum Streptophyta; class Magnoliopsida; order Myrtales; family Myrtaceae; genus Eucalyptus; species Eucalyptus tenuipes. The sequence continues at coordinate 18,312,045 of CM024538.1, read as the reverse complement.
CATTCAGCAATAAAAAGAATATGGTGATGGCAAATTATAGGGATCGTGAGGTGTTGCTTACCTAATCAACAATCACAACCAGTGCCTAAAGTGGCTTTATGTGGCAATGGAGAAGAGTCCAAAAGGCAAAATTTCTACTTGGGAAAGATAAAACTAATAGATTTCAAGCATATGGTCCTGAAGTGAAAGCAGTAGTTGGAAGAGATTTAAAGTGATTTGGATCAATGAAGAAGGTTCACAACAATAGGTGTTCAATTAGGAATCCCGACTTTGATAATCCATAAATCTTATTTGATGATTTTCAAACCTAAAAGGATGAAGGGGGCCGATCAGCTCTAACAATGCCCTTTGGTTATTCTAAGGTTCCAACACCTAAGATGTTATTTTTCAAAACTTAGAGTCGTTGTTTTTAATTTGTTTGGACTCATTTGCTGGCTTAATTTTTTTTTATTACGAGATTTCATTCTTTTTAAGTGTTATCCGCACATTAATATGTTACGTTTTTGAATTCCTATCAAATAGTATTTCTGCTTGCCATTGCCATTCGCTTAACCATTAAGTAATGTACAATTTCTTTGTTTTGAATCTAAAAAATTTAAATCTTTCAATAGCTACTATTTGATGATGTTTTGATGGGTGGGATGTTTTATCTATTGACGATATTTTGAATTCGACTTAGATGTGATGGGAAGAGGTCCACAAGGTGGAGGGTCGGTGATGTAAATGCTTAAAAGGTGTTGATTACATCTATGAACGTGACTTCATTTTCAAAGTCTTCCTGATGGGCCAATCCAAGAGTACCAGTTGCTATTTTTAATATATTACGTACCATATCACTTTACCATTGATTAAAGTTGTGTGGAGTTTCCTATTTCGAATTTTAGCATCCTTGAATATACTTTGCCTTCAGTCTTTCATTTAAAATAACAGCTTAAGCTTTATATAAATTGCAAGGAGATGATACCGTTATAATTAGTAACTCCAATCTATTTTAGTTGTTGATAAATTGGTGTTACTAATGACTAAAATACATGCAAATATGAATCCTTCTATTGATTTCCGCAAATTTCGAGCATACTGGCAAAGAATCTACAATATGGTGCCTTAATGTAAACTAGTTACGAAGAACCTACGTCTTTATTATTGCACGCTTTCTACGGCGTTAAGTTTTACTAAGAAAAAGGGCCTTATCATATATGAGGATTAGGAATAATGTGTAATTGAAGAGAAAATGCAGAGACCACAATTGTTACGACAAGAAAAGGTGTGCCAATCTGTGCACAAACGCGGAGGCCAGAAAAGACAAGAAAGCAATCCACATGCAAATTTTTCAATTTATGAGAATATTGCACTGTGCATGGTTGGGACCAGATCGGAGATCCTTAGAGCTGGACCGATCTGGTCTCCGGTCTAGTCCAGTTCCCGAGCGATCTAGTGAAATCAGTCAAATTCAAAAAAAGGAATGCTTCGAACTCCATGAGAGGTGAAGAAGATCTAGAGAAAGAGAAAAACCAAAAGATGATGGTAGGCATGAGCATCATGAGGTGAAAGGAATAAACTGAAAGAGGAGAGGAAACGTGTGTGAGAGATAAAAATTAAAATAAACAAATTGATCCAAGCGATCCAGTTTGGTCCGGTTCTCCGTCAGGAACCGAACACAACTGATCGGTTTGATCCAATCTAGATGATTCCTAATTGGTCAGTCCATCTTATTCGCTCTCAATAGTTAGGGTTTCTTCGTCAAGAAAGATTGAAAATGTGAGAACAATGGATGGTAACGATAAGAATACAAAGTATGTTGTTAGTAGCTCTCCTTTTTGGTTTTCCGAGGTCACTGTCCCCTTGATGATTCCAAGCTTCTGTATGTTTCTTGGAGTTGACTTATGGGCCTCATTCTTCTTAAGTAGTCCCCAAAAATGTGCTGCATATATACCATATAATTAAGTCAATCTAGTTCAAGAAATTGGAAATTTCTCTATCTTCTTTTCCTTCTTTTTTTTTTTTTGGATATGAGAGAAAAAAGGAAGCTTCCTAAGATCCTGTACTCCAATTAGGGGTGAATATATTTCCAAGGTAGAATCTAGAATCAGAGATCTGGACCGTTGAAAACCTATTCGATATTAGGTTTAAGGTTTCAAGATATGTATGGTAAATTTCATGTTCCAAAAATTGTAAAATCTGTTTCAACGGATAGATTCTAAGTTCCCAGTTAGTGGAACTTGTAACTTAGAAACTCGGACATATAATCTACAACCTAGAAGAAGTTTTTTTCTTTATTGATCTCAGTCTTTGCATGATCTCGTAGTATTTCATTATGTTTGATGATGAGTGTATAATCTAGAATCACTAATACAACTTCCAATTTATGATTAAGATTTTACTTCGTTAATATTTCATATTTTTTTGTGTCTAAATATAAATTATGGCTATGAATTGAATAAGCAAGTGGTGATTATTCAAGGAAATAATACACTGTAATCATTCAATTAATAATAATAATGGAACCTAGGCAGACCCTGAAACTTAACAGGGTAGATTCCAAGTTTTAGGTTTTAGGGCATGTAGGGTAAGTTTCAAGTTTCAGAAAATGAGGAACCTATTCTAATAGGTGAGTTTCAAGTTTCAAATAGAGCCCGTATAAAACCTAGAACTGCTTATTCCTAACTCCACTCACTCAAAACCTAAACAACTCTAATGATGTTCAACTTCGTGAATAATATTCATAAATAGCTGAACACTAGATTAAACGGCAATATGGAAGGGTTAACATAACGACCATGCACTCCTTCTATTTGTCATAGATTATAAATTCAAACTAAATATTTCACATTATGCAATAACCTACATTCATTTCTTAAATAAATAAATAAATAACCCAAGATCACAGTTTCTCCACTTTTTTTTTTTTTTTTTAAAAACAAATTTCCCACGCGCTTTTGTGTGCCCTTGTTTGCTAGGAGAAATGAGAGAATCAATTCAACAATAAGCTAGAAGATCTTTAAAATAAAAAAAATAAAAATACAGAAGCAGAGGAGCAGTTTGGGGATACAACATTCAGCAATCCATTGACATGATAAATATACATGTTACACTTGAGTTAAGGGAACTCTATTTAGTTGCGTTCTTCCTGTGTCAAGCAATTAAACGGCTCCCATCTCCTCCACCAGAAATGGAGGTGAATTTCATGGTCTTTGTCTCCCTGTAGTCGCAACACATCCCCGGATTTCTCTGTTTTTATTCTCCATTTTATCTTTTTCCTCTCTTTCTTTAACTTTTATGAGGATCAATCCTTTGAGAGATGAGAACAAGATAGAGAAGAGGTGAAGAAAGGAAAAGAAAGGCAAGAAAGAGAGAGAAATAAAGAGAGAAACAAACCAAGAGAGCTGGAGGTAAAGAGAAGAGAAAGAGAAAATAAAATCAATGAAAGAAGCAAATTTTTTTCTTTTCCTTGGCCAACCTTTTGATCCCTTTTTTCGTCTTTTGTTTTCTTCAAGATGTCAAATATCACAGGTGAAGGAGGTAGCTGCTCTTCAGGCAATCCTGGTGAAGCAGAAGTTCAACCACCGGAGCTTCTGAATCAGTTCTTTGGTGTTAATAATTCATTATACATGAAGAGAGGCAACAACAGCAATCTCCACAAGCTAAAGCGAAAAGAAGCTAACCAGGATATCCGGGTAATGCCAAATAGATATTTTTGTTATTAAATCAATGTTTTTTTTTTCTCATGGAGTTGAAATTATTCATTTTCAGATTTATTAGATAGATATTTTCCCTTGGACCATTGATGTTTAACTTGCTCTTTTGCTCTTGAAGAAGAATAGTGAATAGCTTTGTAGCTAACAAGCAATAAATGATCCATGGGTTCAGCTGTTTAAATTGCATGTTACATCCCATGCTTAAATCAGGAACTTCAACTTTGTGTTGTTGGGTGAAAATCGGATCTAATTTCTATTAAGATTCCTTTCATGTCGCGGAAAATACGACGTTTCTAGAAAATATTTTCCACGAAGTCATTTTTCAGGACAATATAATTATTTGGGAAAAAGCCAAAAAAAACCCCAAACTTTGCCTCGAGTGATTGATTTACCCCAAACTTTGTTTTGTGACGTGAAAAACCCCGAACTTTGCAAACCGTGACACATTTACCCCATTAAGGGTATTTTCTTCTTTTTCTTTATTTTTTTCTTTTTCTTTATTTTTTTTCTTATTCTCTCTTCCCTCCGCCGGAGCGGCGGAGGGAAGCCCGGCGTCCGGCGAGGGCTGCCCTCGGCGGCGTCCGGCGAGGGTCGCCCTCGCCCGAGCCGGCTAGGGCGGCCCTCGCCGGCGTCGGCGAGGGCGGCCCTCGGGCCGGGTCGGGCGAGGGTGCCCTCGCCGGATCGGCGAGGAGTCCCTCGTCCGACGCCGGCGAGGGCCGCCCTCGCTGCGTCGGGCGAGGGGGCCCTCGCGACGCGGGCGAGGGGTGCCCTCGCCGACGCCGGCGAGGGCCTCCTCGCCGGACGCCGGCGAGGGGTGCCGACGCCGGCGAGGGCACCCTCGCCCGAGTCCGGCGAGGGGAGGCCCTCGCCGGCGCCGGGCCGCCCTCGCCGGACGCCGGCGAGGCCGCCTCGCCGGACGCCGGCGAGGCCGCCCTCGCCGGACGCCGGCGAGGCTTCCTCCGCCGGCGAAGAAAAAGAAAAAAAAAAAAAGAAAAAGTTTTTAAAAGTAAAAAGACCAAAATGCCCTTATGATTTAGGGTAAATGTGTCACACAAATGAAAGTTCATGATTTTTTGTGTCACAAATAAAAGTTTGGGGTAAATGTGTCACAGTTTGTAAAGTTCGGGGTTTTTCACGTCACAAAACAAAGTTTGGGGTAAATCTGTCACTCGAGGCAAAGTTTGGGGTTTTTTTTGGCTTTTTCCCTAATTATTTTCCAAGTATTCGGTTGAAACATGCAAATGAAGGGGAAATATTTTATACTTTTCAGTAAGGAAAATTTTTTTTCCATGCAATCTTTTTCAATAAATTTTTAATATTTTATCTTTTAAAATCAATTTTTTTTTTTTTTTTTTTTTATTTTTCTTTCTTTTTATTTTCTTCTTCGCGACCAATCACCGGCCACAATGAGGATTGGTGTCTAGCCAAAAGTGAGCTCAAGCTTGCCCAACAATGATCGAGTGAGCCTTAAGCCCTAGCGTGCCACTCACCACTCACCTGACTTGCGGCCAATCGAGTGAATAGCAAGATCGCCAAAGGTTAGCAAGCCTCAAGCTTGCCCGAGGCTGGCGAGCTTGAGGCTCACTTGTGGTTGGTCGTTGGCCACAAATTAGGAAAACATTTTCTTGGAAATAGTTTTCTACAAAACAAGCAGAGCCTAAAAGAATGTATATTTTACTAAAAACTTCATAATAAAGGAAAATATTTTTCGAGGAAAATGATTAGTGTTCACTTGTCTAGTAGTTTAAGGAAAGCGATTTCCTTCTTATTAGAAGGGAAAGTCATTTTCCCCCATTCTAAACTTGTTGTTTTCCATAAAAAAAAAAAATGTTTTCTACATATCGATTAGTTTTCTGTCATGTCAATATTGAACAATCGGAAAAAACAATTTCTTGAAAACAGTTTTCCTTCAAATAAGCAGACCCTAAATTGAGTTTAAATAGTACATGCAGGCAATCCAATTGAGCTCACAAGAGGGATGGAACTAAAGGCAGTCCAAAATAAAACTAGAGGCGCTTAAATCATAAAATATTTTTTAAAGGCGCCATTTGCTTCACGGAAAATGAATTAAATGAATTATCTGAAAAATATTTTTCTAAAAACAATGTTTGTACCACATACAAATATTAATGGACGAAAAATATTTTTCTCGTCTACGAAAATGTTTAGATATAAATTGTTATCGATAATGAAATTTTTTTAAATGATTAATTATTCTAAGTAATTATTTTTAGAAAAATCTACGAAACAAACGGAGCTAGGATGACTTTATTAGCTCCTCCGTAACTAAAATGGGTTCAGAAATGAGAGAATTATTAATGAGCGAAAGTTGTGGAGGAAGAGGTTTATCTTCGTTCTGTTTCTAGCAGTATCACGTGAGGGAATCAACTTTTCTGTCACTGGAGTGGACGACCACTGATTTTGCACATAATTGGCATCATAACACCTTTTCCCCTTTTTCCCTGATCACACTTGTCCAATCAACAGTAAATCCTGCGGAAAGTGATTTAAATCATTCGGCAATGAAAAGCAATCGAAGCCCTCTTCAACAGTGGCTACTTCCAGATGATATTAGCGTGCAAAATAATCTCCCAGAACCCCATCAACATTGGAAAAATATAAAGAACTTGACTGTATCCTTGAATGCATATCCAAGCGCAGGATTCATTGTTCTACCCAGAAACGTGCTCACGGCAACGAACCGTTTCGCATGCGGGATATGCGACAAGGGCTTCAAGAGGGCCCAGAACCTGCAGCTCCACCACCATGGCCACAGCCACCTCGAGAAGCTCGGGGTGTCCCACGTGCACCAAAACCCTAAACTTTTAACAACTTTACAATTTGGTAGTCCAAATTTTTACTTATGTGACACTTTTGATCTATGGTGCATTATGTACTTCATGCTTTCATTTAGTATTATAAATGATTCGCATTCTTTGAACATGGCCGAGTTACATGACAACCTGGTTGGGCAATGTAAGAATTATAAAACCGATCCACATAAAATCAAAATGTAAATTGCATGGTTAGAGATCATAGTCACACGAACATAAATGTAACATAAATAAGATCCTCCATTTCAATTTTTTTTTCTTTTTTTTATCCTCGTTGGGACATTCCAATAGTTGAATGGGGTCAGAGCTAACAAGAGATATTAGACCAAGTTGATAAATACCAAGAGGATAAGATGACAACTTCGTTCTCAGTTTTCACTAAGGGTGATAATAAATGTTAGGTGTACCATAGTATTTTTATTTTTAATTTTCTTGAGTATGCGCGCTAATTGACTTTTTATCCCCTCTCTAAGTGTCAATGCTATGGCCAATTCTACATAGAAATAGTGATGGGAAAAAGGTGGTGTCCAACTCTTTCCCATCTGTTTTTTGCTGACGATGCTATGTTTTTCATAAATGCAACAATCCAGGAATGTCAAAACCTAGCCAATATTCTGAATCAATACTGTTTGGCTACGGGACAGGCGGTTAATAGAAACAAATCGGGCATTTTCTTTAGTCAAGCTTGCCCTAACAACTTAAGGGCCAACTTGGCCAATGAATTTAGGATCCCAGTATTACACAAAACAGGTAAATATTTGGGGATCCCATCTGACTGGGGTCGATCAAGACGAAATATGTTTGCTTGGATCATGGGGAGAGTGAGTGCTAGATTAGAAGGATGGAAAGCAATTTTTTTATCGAAGGGCGGTAAGGAAATTCTGATTAAAGCTATTGTACAAGCAATACTACAATATGCCATGTCCATTTTCAAACTCCCAGTGTCAATTTGTAAATCCATTGAAAAGAAGATTGCCTGCTTTTGGTGGCAGAATGATAGTCGCAGATCAAGTATTCACTGGACACATTGGGAAGTGTTAAAGAGCAGCAAGAATGAGGGTGGACTAGGATTTCGAGATCTCATAGCTTTTAATAAGGCACTGCTCGGTAAACAGTCCGTGTTTAATTCAGAATCCATCATCACTTTGGAGCACACTTCTTAAGGGTATTTACTTTCCCCAACGAGAATTCAGATATGCGGAGAAAGGTGCGTGACCATCCTGGGGCTGGCAGAGCTTATTATTAGGAAGGGATGCAACTTCGCCAAAACTTAAATGGTCAGTTGGAGTTGGGCGAAATATCAAAATATGTGAAGATAGATGGGTACCTCAAGGAATTCTAGGTGGTCCTGCTAATCTAACTGAACCTATGCTGGTTGCTGAACTTCTAGATCCGCACTAGCAAAACTGGAATGTTAGTCTACTAAACTAGTACTTTGATGCCTAGACGATCCAAGAAATAACAATCATTCCGGTAAGACCCAACCATGCAGCAGACAAACTCATATGGACAGACACAACAAATGGGCAATACACAGTGCAGAGTGGCTACAGAGCAATACAGACAGCAACATCAAGCAATCATACAGACAAGCCATCATCCTCATATCAGACACCCATGATACTGTGGAAAAGTATTTGGAAACTCTAGCTATCACCAAAAATCCGGACCTTTATTTGGTCGCTCTGCCATAAAGCGCTGCCTACCAAAGAAAACCTCTTTCGCCGTCACATATACACAAGAACGGTATGTAATCTCTGCAATAATCAAATTCTAGAAACCGTCGAACACCTCTTTCTTTTCTGCCCATGGACAAAACGAATCTGGTCTCACCCCAAGATTTGCATTCATCTAACGCCACAAGCTGTTCCACGCATAGAACAATGGCTAGCAGACAGGGTAGTTCAGAAGAAGCTCATAACTGATTTTGAAACCATAGCCTCAATCCTCTAGCAGATCTGGAAGGTGAGGAACAACTTTATCTTTCACCGTCAGCATCCTGGTCCGATACATATTGTGGATGTCATCTTGACCCAGGTTCGAACAGCTCAGAACTCCAACCGACGATCAGCGAAAACAGGACAACTCCCAACCCTATCTAATGATGTATGGCAACCTCCCGATCTAGGTGTCCTGAAGATAAATATTGATGGGGCTTTTCAGCTTTCAAGCAAGGAAGGATCAATGGCATGCTTATGCCGAGATCAGAATGGAAAGTTGATCAATGGTTTTACCCGAGGATTTGTTGCATCTTCGGCCCTGCAGACTGAAACACAGGCTTTCACGCTCACCCTGAAACATCTGCTCTACCAAGGTAGGGCACATGATCCGCTGTTGATAGAATCTGACTGCCAACTGTTGGTTAACGCCGTGCTTGATCATCGATCGACGCCATAGGAGGTTCGACCCCTGCTTGCTGAAGCCACCGCCCTTCTCCCATGCTTCTCTTGCCTTCGAGTGCAGCATTGTAGGCGTGAGGCAAATTTTGCAACCGACTGGGCCGCAAAGGCCCATAGGAATGGAACCCTACCTGCTAATTGGGTCGATGCCCTCCCCTCTTTCTTGCTTGATCCCCTTTGTTCAGACGTAATCGCTGCAGGATGTAATGTTTCTTTTTCTTGAATGGAATATCTTTTAAGACCAAAAAAAAAAAAAAAAAAAAAAAAAAAAACTAGGCCTTTAAAGCCCAAATAATGTCCCAAATGATGGCAAAAGTGACGTGGGTAAAAAAAAAAAAAGATTGGGTGAGAGTTTTTAATTAACAATCTATTCAGGGTCACAAAAAATCAAATAACAAATAATTATAAATTGTTATGGGGTCAAATTCTTCAAAAATTTGTAGCTCACGACTAGTTGTTATTCTCACAGTAACCTAAAAACTATTATGCTAGGAAAACCTAAAGGAAAATATTCAGTGATTACTAGATTTATATAGACGTCAAGGCGGATGAACTCTAAGATGAAATAGGCCTACTAATATGCCTAAGGTACTTGTTGCAATATGATGAGAGGGCGTGATAAGTGACGAAATGGTTCAAGGTTCCCTTTTTTAGTTATTTTTTATGATGGGTTTCATAGGTTGGGCTAATAATTCGAGTAAAGTTGTAACAAGGTAACTGTAGTGGAAGATACGGCTAGATCACCTCCTATTTAGAGAGAGCTAATGCTTGTGTTCCTCTGTTAAGTGGTCATGCATTACAATAGGAGCTCCCAATTCTCTGGCAAATACAGCCATTTTTATCATTTCTTCGCATGTACCTGCAACCGTCAATTGTTAATGTGGCGTGTATTTTATACTCATGTGCAACAATTGGTCAACTGTATGTGCTTGCTGAGTTGGAATAAATTAAATAAAATAAAATAAAGTAAGAGTCTGATTTCTCTTCTTCCTTCTCGACCCAGTTTTCTTGGCCGTGATCCATGGCCACCATCAACACTTCCAAGAAACAACCTCAACAAACAGTGGCTAGAGCTCGAATTAAAGTTTCAATGTCACTAATAACAAATAAGGATACTCAAATTTCACCAAACTGAAAGCTACAAAGACAATATTGCCATCTTCAAAGAAATCAAGAACATAACCTTGTGACTACCACCAAAAGGATATTCATACAATGCCCAGCAATGAACTGAAAAAATTCACTACTAAAGCTTCACTGAAGCATTTAGCAACTTAAATCGATTAAAGAGACAAAAAACGAAAGGGTTCTACTGAGAAATCCTCACACTACTTAAATTTTTTTATTCCTCTATGCTTCGTCTCCGGTGTCTGTTTATCTTTCGCTCTGTGCATCTCTTCATCTTCGTGGCTTCGTTTTCAGCTTTGTCTTCCAAAGCAAGAAGCTTTCCTAAATCAACAGCAACACACTTTGACCGTCAAGGAATGCGACAGTTATCCTAAGTGAAAGCACAAGATGCGAGTAGAAGCTTTCATTACGAACTCCTAGAGCTAAAGGCTCGAGATCCAGACGGCAAACTTTCAAATCTCTAGCAAAGCCTCGTGCATGGCCGTTACAGGCAAGGTCAAGATCCCAGCTATGACTGGGCTTCGATGGAGGGAAGGAACTCACATCTAACACGACAACCACGGCAGGGGGAGGGGCTTATGGATGGAGGTTGCAGCGAAGCAGTGAGCGTAATTGATATGAGCAGCCAAATCGTCACTACGATGGAGGAGGATGTTGCGGAAAGGTGAGCGATCAAACAATAATATAGATGGAAGAAGAAAATAAATCAGACACCGAATTTACGTGGTTCGGTCATAAAGACCTACGTCCACGGGGAAAGCAGCGACGAATTTCACTATAAATCAAGCGATACAAGGAGATTATACACTCAAATCACTTAAACACTCTCTCAGTGTTTCTCAAGCCCCAATTACACCCAATAACGCACTCAGTGTTTAGCCCCAAAATTCCTTAAGAAATAATCTCTCAATCTCACGAAAGAATTACACGCAAATCTTACCTCAAGATTTAAATCGGCTACAAACACTAATTCTTCTTGGATGTAATTGCACGAACGAAAAATAACAAGCCCACTTTCAACCACTCGATATTTGGAGCTTCAAGTTGCTTGCATCAACATCGGCAGAACACCAAGCACTCACACGGCGCTTCAAGACCTTTTTGTGATCCACACCGCATCCCACAAGAACGTGCATATATATGCACTTAGAATTCAAGCCAACTTATGCATCAAATAATATCATATCTTTTATTTCCTTTTATTGTTTTTCTTATTTGTTGTTATTTGACCGAGTTCCAGAAGCCCACACCTACTAGGATAGCCTTGATTTTATTTCCTTTTTTAACACAAAGTCAGACTTCTTGAACTTGGATTCCAACGTAGCTTTGTTTCCGTAATCTACAAATTCATGGCTTGGTCTCTACAAATCAGCAACTTGAAGTCCAAATATCCACTTTCCTTTAATTTATCTTGGGTTCAGTTTCGTTCACGAACTCAAACTCGAGACATATTATAACAGAGGAAGAGAGAATTTTCTTTTGATTTATTTCGAATGCAGTTGTAAGGGCGGGCTAGTGATGTTTTAAGTGACGTTGAAGGAAGTACAGGTAGACCAGAATGTATGGAATGAATGTCAATGGATATATGTAAATGCAGGATAGATTATAATCACCACCAAAGCAAAAGGAAGCGCTCCCAACCAAAGATAAAGATTGTGATTGATGAAATTCACCACCAAGGCTTAAAGGATGAACCACCTGCTAACGATAAAGTACTTCAAGATAGGAGAAGCTTCACCACCAGAAATGAAAAATCATCAGCCAAGCATAAAAGGCATCTTGGCTCACTACTAATGAAAAATCCACTTTCCAAGGATACGGAACCGGAATAAATATTATCTCATTTTAAGTAAAGTCTCATATACTCTTGATAAGGAATCGGAATAAATATTATCTCATACAAAGTAAAGTCTCATATTCTCTCAATATTCAAGTCTTATCTGCTTTACAAATAAGATCTACCTCTATTTATAGAGATATTGCTAAACTAAAGAGAAGACTCTTGAAATTCTTGAACATTAATAGACTCTTGGTCACCTAATTAAGACTATTAAAGCCAACACCACAATAAAGAATTGTGAATTAAAAGACTAAACGCATTTAACTTGCATTAGATTCATTGACACTTAATAAGACCATCTAAATTCATGTGCCTGTCTTAGAAGTCGATGAATCTTAGAAGGTCATCAAACGGCAATAGAAGTCATTAGGTAGTCGATTGGTAATCTTGAAGTCAATAATAAGCTTGGATATTGATATCTCAAGAGTTGATCGACATTTTGTCCACTGAATCGACAACTCTTTTGCAGAATCAACATGTTCAACTTGAACCTGTCAAGTCAAAGTGTAGCTGAAATCAGTCTTTGCTTGTTGGAATAATGACTGATCAACAAGTTTCAAGTTGAGCTTGGGAATTGATCGATAAAGCTTGATGCCCCCTCATCAAACTCCCTAAGTTGCTGAAGATCCTCAAATATGTCATGGTTGCATCTCCAAGATTTAAAGTAGTCAATTTGCCGCAATTATTCTTACTGAAGGAACTTGATTTCGACAAATTTCCAGTGGCCTCTCCAATGAACTAGATGATATATCAGCTTCATAGAAATAAATATCTTCAAGGCTTGCTAAAAATATAAAAATATGTCAGATATATTTTGATAATTGATTAACACATTAAGGGAAAATGCTTCGGGTTTTACGAAATGAAAGTGGCAAGTAATCGCCTCAGCCTTCATAATCATTCTCTCTCCATCTATAACCTCCACATTTGCCTCAACAAATTTATTTGGAGATTAAATATTAAACATCCATAACACCATGGTTACTTAATGGCATCTAGATGACCAGCATCTCTCCTTCAAGTTGATCTATGATCACGTCTTGCTCCTTGGATTCGGACTCCACGTGGTATGGATCTTACTAAATATCTTGAAGTTCCAAGTCAATCTTCTCAATTTCTTGAATGATGATAATCTTTGATAAAGACAATCCACCTGTAGATGCCCACACTCGTGGCAGTTGAAGCACTTACTATCCTCACCATTTGATTATTTTTTAAGCTCTTTAAGGAACTTAGGGGGAATTATCGATATACTTTTAGTTGAATGCTTAGCTAAAAATCTTGCGCCACCTTTTAGTTATTTCTGTAAGAGGATGAAGATCTCTATTTGTCATTGGAGATTCTCTGTGACATGGTCACACCTCTCATTGGGTGCTTACTCTAAAATAAAGCCTCCTTTTCAACCCGATCGGCCATTTTTTGTTTTTTGAATAGAGTGTGAGATGGAATGCAAGATGAGTAATACAAAGAATCATTCAAAAGGAGTTCAACCTAGAGCTCCAATATCATTCTAATGCAGTTACAAGGCGGTTGAGTGTTGTTTTGAGTGATATTGAGGGAAGTATGCATAGATCATAGTGTATGGAATGGATGTTATGGATAAATATAAATGCAGGATAAATTATGACGCATCACCAGTCAAGGATAAAGATTAGGATTAAAGAAATTCAACCCCAAAACTTAAAGGATGAACCACCCACTAAGAACAAAGGACTTTGAGATAGAACAAACTCACCACCAAGGCTAAAAGGACAAATCATCAACCAAGGATAAAGGGCTTATTGGCTCACCACCAAGAAAGAGTCACCTTCCAAGTAAAGAAATCGGAGATAGATATTTGCTCACACGGAAGCAAATCTCATATATTCTTAATATACACATTTTGTCTTTACAAATGAGATTACATCTCAATTTATTGAGATATAGCTAAACAAAATATAACACTCTATGAATTCTCCAAAACCGAACAGACTCTTGGGTGTTCACCTAATTTTGACTCTTGAAATCAACACCACAATAAAAACTCACAAAAATCTGTGAATTAAAAGATTCAATAACTAAAATTAAATGCATTTAACTAGCATCAAATGCATTGAAACTTGATAAGACCCTCTAAATTCTTGCATCAGTCTTGAAAACTAAACAGTCATGTAGAAGATCATCAAATAGCGACAGAAATTGATGAGAACAACCTTCAGTCATTAGGTAGTCAATTGAGGATCTCGACATCGATAATAAACTTGTAATCAATAATTCGGAAGTTAATGGATAAGCACAAGATTCACAACTTATCCACTGAATCAACAACTCTCTTACATATTGACATTTTCAACTTGAACTCATCAAGTCAAAGTGTAACTGAAATAAGTTTTATTTGATTTCACATTAGAATATATGTATCAAGTGATAATTGGATAAGAGAAAAAAAAATGCATGTCACATAGGGTAATGACTTGATGGGAAGAAACCACTAAAAAAAATTTCGATAGGATTTCTTGGCTATTGTTAGGGTTGGCTTCAAGCCTTCAACATATAATTAACTTTGTATCTTTTGATCTTCACACGAAGTGTCTAAAACTATTCGAATTCTCAACGAATCCTCACTACGCTGTAATCTTCCTATCCTGACGCAAAACGGCAACTTTCAAGGTGCTCCAAATCGATGAATTTGCAGTTTTATGTACACGTCTTATACGATGAGTGGTTTGTTACAATTCATTCATATTTAAGATCATGTTGTTATAGCAAGTTTTCTAGAGCACCAGCGGAAAATCTCTAATGCCAAACATCAATCTAGCAATTGAGCGCATTCACATTAAGACTGTTCAATTAGTTCACAGATTCATCTCAGGATCAATCGAGCTAATCAAGAGATGTATGGCCAGACGTTGTGCTCTTAATGAACGATTAAGCTACGCGGAACATCACATAATTTTACAACCATATGTCCAAGCGGAGGACAACGTTTTGTGACTACACAAAAGGGTGGGTTCCTCCTCTTTCTTAATACCATGATCATTGTGTTGAACTATCACCCTTTGGTTTGGATAGGATCGGGATAGAGATCATGTTGCGGAATCATATATTGTACTTTCCAGACACGTTTGGATTTTCCCATCAAAACATCAATTCGCGTTGAAATCTTTTCCCCCACTTTCCTCACTCTTTTCTTATTTCAGAATTTGCAAAAATTTGGAGGAAATTTCAAAGAAGAAAAGGTCAAAAAGCTAAATGGAGCTGCGCATCACCCTTTCAAATCATGCTCCCTCGGGAAGCTCCGTACGATTTACAGCTCGATCGGGTACTCAAGCAGCTCCAATTGGAGAATCCTGATCCTCAGTGATAATTATTGTGATCACAACATCGTGGAAAAAATGGTAATTGTCTTTTTCATTTCGCAATGAAAAATGAATATGGTGATGGCAAATTATAGGGATCATGAGCTTTTGCTCACCTCAAATTAACAATCACAAGGTGGAGGATGACGACTATCATCATCAGCTTTATTTCAAATTATTGTTTGATTTCACTTAGCTCTCTTAAAGCTTTTAAGGACAGCCACTGCCTAAGTCCCCCTATTAAGAGACAAGCAAATCTCGGGATCTGCTCGAAAGTAGCTTTCTTTTGGCAATGGAAAATGAGTCCCAAAGGCAAACAGTTTCTACTTGGGAAAGGGAAAGCTATTAAATTTCAAGTAAATGATCCTGAAGTGGAAGCAGTAGTTAGGAAGAGATTTTAATGTGATTTAAATTAATGACAAAAAATAAATTGTAATGGGAAGGCTCACAAAAAAAGAAGTTTAATAGGAATGCAGGCTATGACTTTTGATAATTTTATTTGAGTTCACTTATTTAAGGGTTTTTGAATCTAAAAAGATACTCTTTTTCTCACGTCTAACCTAGCATTAGGGTTTCCTTTTAATTATTAATAAGAAACAATTGGGAGGACCGACTGGCGATAGCAACCTCCCTTTTAACCCTACCATAAGAGGGTCGAGTCTCTAAACTTAATTTTTCAAAATATAGGCTCACTTTTTCTAGTCTATTTAAGCTTATTTACTGGTTTAATTCTTAATTATGAGATTAAATTCTTAAGTGTCACCTGCATATTGATGTGCTTTGTTTTTTTATTCCAAAGATAATATTTCTACCGACCATTGCAGAAATTCAACTTGTCATGAGTATCAATCATTTACTAATGTTCAATTTCTTTCTTTTGAATAGAAAAAAAAATTAAATCTTTCAATATCTATTATTTGATGAATTTTTTATGGATGATAAGTTTCATTTATATTAGAAAAAGAAGATGACGATAATTTGAATTAGACTAGATGTGATGGGAAGAGGTCCACAAGGAGAGGGTCGGTGATGTAAATGCTGGAAAGATGTTGATTATTTCTCTAAAAGCAACTTCATTTTCAAAGTCTCCTCGATGGGCCAATCCAAGCGTTCAAGTTGCTATTATTGTACTACTTATCATATCACCTTACTGTTGATTAAAAGTGATGTAGAGTTTTCTTTTTTGGCATTATATTTGAACACAAATTGCAATAAAAATAATTTCGCAAATTAGTAACTTTGATCCATTTCGATTGTTGATAAATGGGTGTTACTATGACTAAAAAAGCATACAAAATACAAATCTTTAAATTAATTTCCTCAAATTTTGAGCTTTTTGCAAAGTGTTTACGGTACAAGTGTTTATGGTACGACACTTTACATTTAATTTAATGAAGTTACGAAGAACCCATGTCTCCGTGATCGCATATATCTCATAATATGTTTTTGTAATGTTGGTGAGAGAGAGCAATCACGCTTTGATTTAATATATTATTTTGGTAAGATCACCGAATAAAATTCTATTTTGTGTTCAAGCTTTCTACATCATTAACTAAGAAAAGGAGCCTTATTATATATGAGGGATTGATGTAATATCGAAAAGGAAATGCAGTCACCACAATCACAGCATTCAGAAAAGTTGCAACAATCTGTGCACATACGCTCAGGCCAGAAAAGACAAGAAGGCAATCCACATGCAAATTTCCAATTTATGAGAATATTGCACTGTGCATTGCCGTGTTTGATGGTTACGTGCCGAAAGCAAAATCTTTCCCTCCGTGTCACCATGTATTTTGGCTTCATTGAATTTGGAAATATTCCTTTTCCGGCTTCATTACCATGCCCCCTTAGAAATTCTGCTGTTGCTTAGGGTTTCTTGTGAGTTGAATTAGTGCATATGGGTAGCATTAAAGATTGCTTTTTTCTAATTTTCGGCTAATTTGGCACAATATTTACTTCGTCGTATTGGTCAAATATGTTCGATGATAGCTAGAGTTTCTTCATCAAGAAAGATTGAAGATGTGAGGACAAGGGATAGGTAGGGACAATAAGATTACAAAATGTGTAGGTAGCTCTCTTTTTTAGTTATTACTTTGACTGGTTCTTTTAGGTTACTGCGTGTTTGATGATTCCAAGCTTCTGCATCTATCTTGGAGTTAACGTATTGGCCTCATTCTTCTTAAGTAGTCCCAAAGTCACCCCAACTTCTAATTTGTTTTCTGGCCATAAAAATGAAAAAGGTTCTGATTTGTTTTGGCACGTTGATGTGTCCCCTAAGGAATAGGCCCAAATTTAGAATATTTCATCTGTATTTAATAAAATAGATAGACGAGACTGGTCCGGATAGATTATATGATTCACGCGTGGTGCCAATTGAACTGCCGGTTGAAACTTCCTAGTCATGAATAAACCTCCTTTTTAACTTTTTGACCAACTAACAAAACACCAATCAACAATGTTATGTCAGAAAGACTAATTTTTAGAGCCGTGGAATCAAGATTATAAGTCGCACAAGGAAAATTCTCCCTTGGGAGACGCGCTCGAATCCTACTTCTTTCTAATAAATTAGCAAATTTCCAATGAAGCGATTTTGCTATTCATATATAATAACTGAGGATCGAAGATGCAAAGATCTAGTAACATAATTTTATACTACTAAGCATAAGTTAACTTGTCCAAAAAGTGTGGTGGCAAAAAGCTTGGATAGTATTAGTCCTGGATATCTCCATACGCAGTGTTGGTAATACCTATAAAGTTGATGAATGAATTTAGATTAGTGAATACTGCAAGTTAGAAACGGTTGTGTGGTTTTACTGATGAGACAAATGTTAAAACCCAAACGATTGACTATTTCATGGATTGTCGTAGTATGTTGATAATGACAATTTCAAATGTGGAATACCGATTTATTGTACCTTTTTGTTGTAAAAACAGGCGATCAAACACTAAGAAATAAATGAAGTAAGGAAATAAATTGGACATTGGGTTTACTTGGTTTGATTGGTGAGACCAACTCTACAGAAAAAGCAACTAACAGGTCAAATGTTGTAATAGAGAGTACGAGCACACTCAAATCACTAAAACACTCTCGATATTTCCCAACTTTGGTTTCACTTAACAATTCACACGGTGTTTCGCCCTCACAATTACTCACAAAATAATTTCCCAATCTCACGAAAAATTTCACAAAACTTAAGATTTGTCGGTTTGAACACCGAAAGCTCCTCTTAAAAAGACTTCCTTCTTGTATAATAAAAATTTGTATCCTTAAAAAGAAATCCATTTTAAGATGAGGAAACCTACTTAGATTAGGAATCCTTTGCGGACTCAAGCTCGAGATGTATCTTCAATACTTTTTGTTGGAGAAAATTTCCAAAAAAGTTCTAAATCTATTATATCTCTATCAATTTAATCTTACACATTTCAATTTACCCAATTTAATCCTAATCCTTTTGCCAATTTTGAGAAGGAATCGCTGACATATTAATTTTTTTATAAAAAAATTCTGATTTTTTGTTATTTTTTTTCTTTCTTTCTTTTTTTTTCCAAAATTTTTTTTTCCCTACAAAATTTGGCAACATGGGCCTCAAAGCCATCACCAACAACAGGCGAGGGTTGCAACCCTTGCCTAAATAGCCACTAGCCGAGAGCTTCTTGGTCGTCGTCTATGATTAGCAAGGTCAGCTAACAACCCTCACCATACTTCATAAAGGGGAAAGAAAAAAAAGAAAGAAAAAAGAGAAAAATCATAAAAATCATAAAAATTTTCAAAAAATATAAAAGTTATATATGTTAGCGCCGACAATGCTACATAAGAGGGTTGGGATCCATATAGGCGATTTCTTATCAAAATTGATTGGAATGGCTAAATTGTCAAATTATCAAAATATTTAGATCTTAATTGGCACAAATGCATTAGGTTCATGATCTTTTGGTAATTTCCCCTTTTTTGTCAAATGAATTCATTTTGAATGTTTAAATTGATTTTTTTAACAATATTCAGGGTTAAAGTACTCAGGTTTGCTTTTGAAATTCACAAACGAAGAAAAGATTGAGGGAATTGGCTTTTTTTATTTTGACTAAATATCTAAAAAAATGATATAAAAAATAGAAGCTTTTTGAGTACCCAACAACTCCAACTAACTTTAAAAAAATAAAAATAAAATCAAACTAAGCTAAGCTAAACTCTCAAACATGCCACATCATCATTTTGCCATTCGTCCCCCAATCACTATATTACATGACATAGAATTACCCAACCAGGAGCACCTAAGGCCAAACCACAGATATGCTATAATGTCCAAAATGAATATTTTGATTGGTCGGCCTCTAGTGTATGATTGCTATGGATTCATTACATTGAAGTTTGTCCTTTTTTCCCTATTTTTTAAATCCGTAGTGCTCTGAACTTGATTGACAACGACCTACGGAGTATTCCTCTTTATTATTTTACTTAACTAAAACTATATTTCATGGCCGAATTGGAGCTCCACCATGCTTTCATCCCCATCTTTTCCCTCATTTACTATTTGGGTTTCAGTAGAGGGGTCAAGAAGGCTCTCTCTCTCTCTCTCTCTCTCTCTCCCCGTGGGTAGTCCAAATGGCGTCCTTATCTGCCGAGCCAGTTGATTGATCCCTCTCAGCTTGCTGACTCTTGTCTTGGGAAAGAGACAAGAGAAGCCGCTTTAAAAATGGGGAGGAGTCGTTGGTGACATGAAATGCATGCATTACGAAGTCTTCTTGTACACAAAACCCTTTGTTTATGACTTGATAAATATGAACTGGCCCGACCACGAAACTTAATATATGCACGTTCAGTCCTTTACAAGCCGTCGAACTTGAGCTGAAGCAGCTGTTGCGGTAGTTCATTAATATATAGACTAATTAAAATGAGCGAAAAGGTTAGGTAAAATAGCAAGAAATATTCGTGGAAAACCAAGAAAAAGAAAGAAAAAGAGAACTTTGTCTTCCACAAGCTCTTGCATCCTGGATTCAAAAGCTTCTTTGAATTGCGACGTACAGCTTTGTTGTCTTTCTACAGGAAAGTGCCCGATTGTACTTGAAACTTGAACAGATCTACCGAACTGTTCCATCAAGAAATTACCACGATGCTTCCAAAAGCTTTTTCAGCCGCAACACTCGCTTACGAGCAACTTGGAATCCGACAACACATGAAACTCATGTTTCAATGACGAAAACATGATAATTGACTCTTATAACATGAGGAAACAGACATCTGTTCCCTACTGCAACGTTCTCTCTCCCATGCTAGAGACAGTGCATGTGAGGCAGCAATGATCATGAATTTGAGCAAAGGTTATTCATCATTCCCAAAAAAATAAAAACTAAAGGGATAAATATATTGAAAGTCTTGAAACTTGTCAAGAATATGTAATTAAGTTCTAAAAGTTTCAAAAAATACAATCAAATCATAAAATTTGTGAAGTTGATGCAACAAAATCCTTCCATTAACTCCATTTAATTGACAGATGGAAAATGCTAATAAATTTTAGAACTTATTTACACTTGTTAAAAATTTCTAAACTCAATTGCATCTTTGTAACAAGTTTTAGAATTTTCAATGCACTTATCCCAAAACTAAATTAACTGCAACTAATGAAGCGATTTTGATGAAAGTGATTCAGTCCATGATGTAATGGATGTCTGAGGGCATTGTGAGTTACATAAATTAATTAAGTAAATGATGCCTACACCAATCAGACTTACACGAATAAACAAGGAGAATGCTTGGAATTGAGTATATCAAACGGACCCAATATAAATTTATTTCTTCACCACAATATATATGAACACACTCTCTAGTGATTTAGATGACATGTTAGTGATATTGGTTGGGTAATTATTAGAAAAATTAAAACCATGAGCCCTAATGTGAAGCTTTGCAGAAAAATGCAGTTTATTTTTGGTTGGTTCTACCATGAATGACATAGAGTCAACTTCTCTTCCATATATCTTAAATTTAAGGCTGTTTGGTCGTGACTGGTAGACTCAACTAAAATGATAAAAAGGAGAAAGGACTCGGATAGAAAAAGAAAATGAGTTCCTTTTGGCTGATGCTTTTTGAAAAGTTCAGTCAGCGAGCCGTGTCCATGTTGCAGGCCCGAATATTCAACTTAGTCTTTTAAAAAAGGACGTTGCTCTAATTTAGGAGGCTATAAAAAAGGTATCTGCCTCGCCAGTCAGAAATTCAAAACCAAGGAGAGACAGATTAACATATTATAAAGAGAATGTCAAGACTAAAAAGCCCCCATCATCTGCATTTATCATGTATTGTAATTTATAAAAGTAATATTTGTCGAGTTTTATACCATGTGGAGTTTGCATGCCAGGAAGGAAAAAAAGGGAAAAAAAATATATTACGATGTAAGTCTTTTTTTTCAAGTCACTCTAAATTTCTCTCAAAAATTTAAAATGTACATAAAATTGGGCGGAGCAACCAGATTAAAATCCCTCTCGATCCCTCAGAATCCTTTTCCTAGGTTTCTTTCCGTCCATCCAAACACGATTGCATTTGTAGAACGTTTCTCTTCCCTCCTGATCCCTTATGACAAACTTAATGTTAATGTCGAGCCTACACTCATTACATAAGAAAACCATGTCCTAAGGTAAATACTTGAACATCAAAAATCAAACCTAACTTCCAACTACAAAAATTTCATCAAAATTCGTATGGATAGATTCATATTTGACAACGTAACATGTATACAAAGAAAAAGACAATGCGTTGATGTCGGTGAAGACTCGTTGAAGTGAACAGAAGCGGAGAACAAGAGGATAACGTCACGGGGCCTGATAATGTTCTTCAACACTCGTGTTTTTGAGCTCTTAGCCAATAAAAGATATTGGACTCTAGACAGTCTAGGCAAAACCCAATAAAATTTTGGATAATTGATAAAGCTTCGCAACTTTATTTTCACAAGCAAAATTATCCGTAAAAAGAGAGGCGCTGTTCTCGATTCATTTCAGATCGTCCAATGACACCCGATGAATCAAAATTGAACCGAACCGACAAATCCATCAAGTAAATAAGTCAAGACGAATTCATCTGGTTCTGCTTGGTTTGGTCGATTCAATTCGGTTCGGATTATCGATTCTCATTTTTCTTTCAACGCTTACACTAACTTGATTTTCTGTCCCCTTCTTAGTACATGTTGTGTACCCCAAGCAGTGCACGTGAATAGGAGAATATGATTTCTTTGTCTAGTCCTTTTCGAGGAAGGCAATTCGGCCCCAGTGACCACCCGTGACCATCGAGGGCCATTCCCGTATTTTCCCGCTTCACGGCGGCTGATTCTCGAATGCTGCTTTTTGGTAAATTCGGTCCGCCACAGGGGCTATTATGGAAACAAAAGCTGCATTGATTAAAATATCGACACAAACGGACAAAAGTCAGACCGGAAGCCCTCGTCCGCCAGCAACCTTTGAAATAATAGAGAATTATTGGTGTCCATGAAAAAAAAAAATCCGATTTACCTAATTAGCCCTTGGATATTGTCATGCGCACCCAAAAACATAAATAAAATTTGGGGATGCATCATATGTGTCATGGACATGATTATTCATATAATTGCAAGGAGAATTGATTAGGACAAAAATCACAAGTACAAAGGGATTTGATTATGCTTAAGATAATGAAGTCCAATGTTCTAGGTCGATGTTGTCTTTCTTTTTAACTTTTTATATAAAATTTGGATACTATCCACTAGAATAGACAAATCCTAAGGATGCGTGCTTATTAATTTCTCTTGAACGTAATTCTTTAGTACTTCATATGTCGAATATGATTAGTGGCCAAGAATACACTACGAATTTAGTTCAAGAACTTGGAAATTTTTCTGTCCTTTTTCCCTTTTTTTTTGGTGAGGGGGGGGCGAGTAAAAGAGAGGA
Organism: Eucalyptus tenuipes; assembly: GCA_014182365.1. Taxonomy (NCBI): domain Eukaryota; kingdom Viridiplantae; phylum Streptophyta; class Magnoliopsida; order Myrtales; family Myrtaceae; genus Eucalyptus; species Eucalyptus tenuipes. Next base: position 18,288,903 of record CM024538.1, on the reverse strand, counting down.
AAAAAAGGAAGTTTCCTCAAATAATGTAGTCTCATCCCTCAAACCCTAAATAACTTCCAGTGATGTTCAAATTCGTATGTTATCATCATGTATTGCCAAACAATAGATGAAATGGCAATTTGGAAGGGTTAATATAAAACAAACATACCCTCCTTGTGTCTTTCATAGATTGATAAATTCGAACTAAATATTTCACATTCTGCAATCATCTACATTCATTTTTTTCCACAGACTTGTGTGTTTGTGTCTTGTTCTTGAGTATAAATGAGAACAAGACAAGCTGAACAAAATCCATTAGAGAGAATCAATTCCATAATAAGCCAGAAGATTCAAATTTGAAACAGCTTAATAAGTTTTCAATTTATGCCCCACACAAACCTTTTCAGTTCACCAAGACTTCATGGAAAGGGCAGCATCTCCTCTCATTTAAGATTTGAAAAGGACCCAAAGTAAAAAAGGCAGAAGCATAGGGGCAATTTGGGGATGAAAGATGCAGCTGTCCCCTTGACATGATATATATGAATATTAAACTGAGTTGAGGAAACTCCATCTTGTTGTGTTCTTCTGGTGCCAAGCAATCAAGGAGCGCTCTCATCTCTCACCAGAAATGAAGGAGAATTCCTTGGTCCTTGTCTTCCTCTAGTCACTACAAATCCCCGGATTTCTCTGTTGTTATTCTCCATTTTATCTTTTTCCTCTCTCTCCATCACTTTTCTGAGGATCGCTCTTTTGAGAGATGAGAACAAGATAGAACCAAAGTGAAGCAAAAGCCAAGAAAAGAAAGGCGAGAGAAAGAGAGGAAGAAAGAAAGAAAAAAACCAAGAGAGTTTGGAAGGTAGAGCGAGAGCGAGAGAGAGAGAGAGAGAGACAAAATCACTGAAATAAGCAATTTTAATCTTTTTCTTGGCCACCCTTTTATCCCTTTCTACCTTTGTCTTCTTCAAGATGTCAAATATCACAGGTGAAGGTGGGAGCTTCTCTTCAGGCAATACTGGAGAAGCCGAAGTTCAACCACAGGAGCTTCTGAATCACCTCTTTGGTGCTAATAATTCATTATTATCATCAGCTTCAGCTAATAACGATAGTCTCTCTGCGAGTACTCACGATGAGAAGCCGCAACAGCAAGCTCCACAGGCTAAGAAGAAAAGAAGCCTGCCAGGAAACCCAGGTAAAATCAATAGATATTCTTGTCATTAATTTAGAGATTCATCTCATGCAGCTGAAACTATTCATTTTCAGATTTGTTGGGCAGATCTTCTTTCTGCTTTCTACCCGTACTGTTGAACTTGCTCTTTTCTTCTTGAATAAGAAAGCTCGCTAACTACATATGATTCAACTCATGCTGATTAGAGTATGTTCGTTCTTGGGTTGAGCTGATTAAATTGCATGATATATCTCATGCTTAAATCAAGAACTTCAATATTATGTTGTTGGGTGACAATTGGATCTAACATCCGAAGTAAGTATTCAAGCTTTTGGGTTCGACCTTAGGAAAACTAATTTGAGTTTGAGTCTACAGGAACAGTATGTACAAGCAATCACTTTGTACTCACACGTCACTTCCAACAAATGTATAAAATACGAGGGGACGTAGATCAAGAAATATTGCTTTTTTAGGAGAACTTTACGAGCTCCTCCGTAGCTAAAATGGGTTCCAGAAATGAAAGAATTATTGGTGAGTGAAAGTTGAGGAGGAGGCTCCATTATTGCCTGAGTATTCCAATCATTGTAGTAAACTGTTGGGCTTGCATTTTTGTATCAATCTCCTTTTTTTTTAATCCTTTGTTTTTGTTTCTAGCTGTATCGGGTAAGAGAATCATTTTTCTGTCAATGGAATAATAATTTGTTTGAGACTACTTTGTGGACATATTTATATAATTAATTAATTAATTTGGTGTATCATTGAGGATATTGTTTCTAGAAATTAGTTCCTTAGCTTATAAGATCCAATTACTTTGGTTTGTAGTTGCGTCCCTAGTTTTATATTTGAGCCATGCACATGAAACATTAGACTCAAAGTACGATACTATTATCTGCTCTGTAAGAATTTACCAAGACTGTAGCGAAAAATGGATTTTATTAAATAATAAAATGTGTGAGTGGACGACCACTGATTTTGAACATAATTGGCATCATAACACCTTTTTCGCTTTTCCCTGATCACACTTGTCCAATCAACAGTAAATCCTACAAAAAGAGATTTGAATCATTTGGCAATGAAAAGCAATCAAGCCGTGTGCAGCAATGGCTTATTTCAAAAGACATTAGCATGCAAAATAATCTCCCCGAACACCCCCCCACCCCCCATAGACATTAAAAAATATAGAGGACTTGACTTAAAACTGTTTTTACTGAATGCAGACCCAAGCGCAGAAGTCATTGCTCTATCCCCAACCACGCTCATGGCGACGAACCGTTTCGTGTGCGAGATATGTAACAAGGGCTTCCAGAGGGACCAGAACCTGCAGCTCCACCGGCGAGGCCACAACCTCCCGTGGAAGCTCAAGCAGAGAGGGAGCACCGAGATCCGGAAGCGGGTCTATGTGTGCCCCGAGCCGAGCTGTGTGCACCACAACCCGGCCCGAGCACTTGGCGACCTGACCGGGATCAAGAAGCACTTCTGCAGGAAGCATGGCGAGAAGAAGTGGAAGTGCGAGAGGTGCTCCAAGAAGTATGCAGTTCAGTCGGATTGGAAGGCTCATTCCAAGACTTGTGGGACTAGAGAATACAAATGTGACTGCGGCACTATATTCTCCAGGTTTGTCCCCTTACTGGCCATATGGGCCAGTTAATTATAGATCATGTCAAAAGTGGTCTTTCTGAACATGTAATATTTCTTGATTCACACAAGCTAGCTAGATACTAGAAGTAATTTAAAATTGAATTATATTCATTAACATGCAAATTTACCTAAGAATAAATGCTTGTTTATAGTAAAATTTACGAGGTGTGTTTCGAGAAGGTTCAATAAAATGTGATGCTATTACGTGCATACATCATATTCAGGCAATTCTAGATAAGTCAAATTGCTAGATATAGTTTAGATTATATCCACCCCTTATTGACTTTTCCTAACGACTTAAATGGTAGTTATGACCATGTTTTCAAATTCAGGCATTTCACACACCCCCATGCAGTGATAGAGACTTGGTATAGACATAAGAACTTGAAAGTTTGTACATAAGTCGTAAATTATGAGCTTTTTGCTATTTCTTACTTTCGTTAAAAAATCACTGGTCGGACTATTGTAGGGGAACAGCCTGCAGAGTCATCCAAAACCTTCCACCTTGATATCATGTAGAACTATAGCTAGAGTCCAGCCTTGTGAACTTAATTATATCTAGGATAATGCCTTTCCGTGCAATAAATTAAGGACGCTAAAAGGTGATGTTGCTGCTGCTTCTGACACGTCTTCTTGATCATCCCAAAACCCACATCTCCCCCTGAAATGAATCTTGATGTCTCGGAGTTTAATATTGATAGAGAGCAGACCATACAGATAGTAAGCCCGAGGGAGACAGAGGGTGTCATCAACGCAGTGTAAAGAAAGTCCAAAGTCAAAGTCGTCCAACGTTCATGACTCATTTAGATTAAAAATATTCTCTCTCTCTCTCTCTCTCTCTCTCTCTCCCGTGGGCCTGGTTACTTCTCTATCATTACAGATTAAAGAATGGATTTATTCAGTCCTAGCCGCCCAAGTGCGACGAAAAAGAAGACCGTCAACGTGCAGCTATTTTCGCAGTTAATGAAACTTTTCAACGTTTTGAACGAAAAAGATAGGGAAAGGTTGATTCTTTCCACATTAACAGGCCAGAGAGGTAGGTAGACATATTTGCATGGTCAAAAAGAAATACTCCCTCGAGGAGATAACGTTGCGTGAATTTACTCGTGTGCTCATTCATAGTGCTTTTCTTCATAATTCTTTGCATAATTACGAGGTTGTGTTGTAGGCTATGATTAGGTGTGTTTCTGGCGCACTCGTACATTAATTGACTTTTAGATAATATAATTATATGCTTTAATCCAAATGGTTTAAGCTTCTCGGCATGTAATTATCTCTTCTCTTTTGTTAAGACTTTGTAATTAACTAATCTTCATGCTGCCATTTATTTATATTTTGCAGGAGAGATAGCTTCATCACCCACCGAGCCTTCTGTGATGCCCTAACCGAAGAAAACACCAAGCTAAACCAAGCCCTAGCTCCACACCTACCTTCCTCTGTGGGCCAACAACCTAATAATCTCTTCTTCTTCTTCTTCAGTCCCTCTAAGCCAAGCTCAAAGCAACACCAATCCCTCCACTGAGGCGCCTGAGTTCGCCAACCATGCCGACACGAAACCCCCATTGTTCTCTCTCCCGCAAGGGCTCATCCTTCACCCATCAAAGCCCATGACGATGCCTCAAACCTTGTTCTCCGGCAACAACCTCTTCGGCACCATTAACGCAAGAACTGTCGCCCCACCACCGATATCTCCCAGCTTGATCCATGGGATGAATAGCCCACAAAGTGGCTCGGCATTCATGTCGGCGACAGCATTATTACAAAAGGCGGCTCAAATGGGCGCAACCGTGAGTAACAACAACTCGACGAGCTTTGTCTCAGCGCCAATGGCACCATCGTCATTCGGGGGAATGTTGCCAAAGCAAGCTCAGCACAATGGAGGCTTTGTGGACCGGTTCATGGAGAAGGGACAAGAAGAGATTAGTGAACAATTCATGAATAATGTGAATAATGGTAGTGATAGAGAGGGAGTTTTTAGTGGATTGTTAGGTCAGAACAGTCATGACTTCTTGAAGAGTTTGGAGGTCGACCATGGGAAGACCACGACGGTTGATTTCCTGGGGATCGGAGGGACGAGATCGGCGGGGAACTTGCATGAAGGTCAGAGGGAGATGCCTCTGAAAGGGTTTATGAGTCAGTTTCAAGCACAGAGCACACTGGAGAAACCAATGTGGGAGGTTTAAATAGAACAATTGTGTCAATGTTCATGCAATTAATTAGAGATATTTTTGTCTTCCCTATTTCCATCCTTGACCCAAGTTTATCCTCTCCATCATATAATAATTTATCCTAAATTCATGTTGTCGTGCTCAATAGTGAAGCTTTGAGGATTTTCTACTTTTAAGAAAGGTCAGTATACAATTTTATTTTAATGATCATTCATATCAGTCCCTTAGTTATACTGGTGAAGAAGGCCTGAGAATATGCCTAATTCTCCATGCTCTTCTAAGATCTATATCTTAATGGCAGGAATATTCCAAGACTTTCGATGCTTTGTTATTTCATAAAAAAAGAATTTTGCTGGAAAATATTACCAAAAGAACTTATTTCCAACGAAAATAATATTTTTTTTCTGTGTTTGGCTATATCTTGCAAATAACATGACTGGAGATAATGAAACACACGATTGAAAAAAACAAAAATCTCAAGTATAACCTCAGGTTGAGGCATCAAGGTCTTGGGCACAAGCATTGAGAACCCAAACCGGATGGTAGTATCTTGAGAAAAAAGTGTACAAAAAGTCATAAATATATTACACTTTTGTCAATTCAATCATAGACCTTTTAATTTTGTCAATTGAGTCCTTAAATTGAAATAAAATTCAAATAAGAGGCTAATTACCAGCTTCAAGGTCTGGGGTCTACAGAAAGTAACCAGAGAAAAACGAAGTAGTATTCCCACATTTAGACAAGCATCAAAGAGTTAAAAACTAGACAAAAGCACAAGTCTCTAATTCTATTATAATGTACGTGTGAGTTATGTTAGAGAAATCTCACATTAAAAATTGATGTAATATAGTACACTTAATATATCATAATTGGCTCATAACTCATTAGCTTAAACTTTTGAGTGAAAATATGTCCAATTTGATATATTAAAAGGCTTGGACTTAGGCTCCCTCTTATCGATCTCCCCAAGCGAAAAGTGGTATTGGAGCCAATGGTCTATTCTGATGTTTGGTGGATGAGGCCGGGAGTAATTTCAGAAGGTGGACATTGTGGTGTAACAATGCAAACTTGATGGCAGACTTTATATCTTGATGTAAAAAGATATGCACGTGTGAGTTGTATTAGAGAAATCTCACATAAAATAATTAATGTTATGTAGAGTACTTAATATATTCTTGTGGGTTCATAACTCATTAGCTTAAGCTTTTGAGAAAATGTTGAGTCCAACTGAATATGTTAACAAGCTTAGTCTCAGACTCCCTTTTGACGATCTCCTCGGACAAAAGATATCGGGCTTTTGCTATTCGCTCTTAAAAAAATCCAAGTAACCTCCTTTTGGTTTAACGATTGCGTAGTGATTATGCAGTCTGTAGACTGGCTAAGGAGAATTTTTTGTCTCGTGAATCTTTAATCTAGAAGAGGATTTTCCAACAGCTATATCAAAGCTTGGAAGTTTTTAAAAGGGATTCAAAGTTTACTAGAGAAAGTGGCGAAAATTATAAACTTCTACTCTATCTTAACTTAAAATTTCACATGCTCATAAGTGTGATTACAGCTTGTATTCTGATTAACATTATCTTATCTTAATTATATACATATATATATATATATATATATATATATATGTTGCATTTCCTCCGAAAACCCCTTTTTTGGGAGTATCTGAATTTTATTTTTTTTTTTATATCATCCTAAATTATTATTAAGAGTTTATTACATGTATATAAAGAGCTAGTGAAAATGGAAAGTTCCGAAATCGGTTTAGATAATTTAAGACAATTTAGTGAACTTATTCAATAGAGACTATTTATGGGAAGCGTTCCTTATTGGGTGAGTCATTTAATGTATATAGTGAATTCAACAATATAAAAATTATAATGTATGGGACTATTTCTACCCCCCATATCATAAGCCCACTCCTTTTCGCTAGTTAAACAATATCGCCCTAACTGTTTTCAACGTTGCACAATTTCCTTCAATATAGTTACTTTTTTTACTTTTACTTGTAAGCACACATGAATTATACTAATTTTTCTCAACCCAAAATAAATGTAATTTGATTTGCAATTTAAAAAAATATCTCATTTCATGCAAAGATTTGATTTAATTAAATTTGATTATTTAAATTTGAGCATTGAGGAATTCATTGTGATTGTAATTTGGTAGAAGGGCCTTTTTGTTCCATCCGGTCATCTCATTTTATGTATATAAAAACAAGCAATAATGAATTGTTTAATGGTGATCAGCACAACAATAATAAAGTTAATAAACATTTGATTGTATTAAAAAGTTGTTTTTATTAAAATTTCTGTAGAATTAACTTGATAAGTAATCCATAAATTTGCTTGAAGAAGAAAATAACTAAGTTTCTTGGAGATTTCTCCTGTCAACAAAGCTGACATGTACAGTATTAAAAAAATTAAAATAAAAAAGAAAAAGAAAATATAGTCCCTTCAATAAATATGGCGTTACCCACTTAAAATTAAAATAGAGACACATGAGATACATGCCTAAAGTTTACATTGTAATTCGTGCTTTTTTTCCTGCATAAAAATAGAAAAACTAAAACAACACGCAAAGCGAATAAACGTGGGTTTCATCACTTTAATTTTCAATTTACAAAGTCAAATAACATTATAGCTTTGACAATTATCTTGAGCCCTTGACATTAGTTGTTCTCTCTCTCTCCCCTCTCTCTTGTTTTTCAAATTAGTACAATTCTCTTATTTCTCCTTTATAGTTTCCCAACTATGCCGAATAGGCTTTGCAACCAAGCTTAGAATCTTGAAGTGGCATGTACAGGTCTCTCCATTATGTTGCGTCCGTAATAATGCTACGGAAGACAGAACCTGTTTCAGTCGGTGTCTGGACTGCTGTTTTCAGAATTGCATTTTGTTCAACAAAATCCTGGTGACAATGAGGTGGCTTGGGCTCTCTCAACCTTCAAGGCAAAATCATTTCCATGTTTACTCTTCAAATTGTCTTGGAGTGCCTATCCTTGTTGTAATTTTAATGCGGAAACAATAGAATCTTAAAAATTAAGTCAATGCAAAAATACCAAAAAATAAACGAGAAATAATAGGACACTAGAGACTTACATGGTCAATATTGGTACCTACATCTACGAAAAGAGTTAAAAATAAATAATCCACTTTAATCGAAAAAAATAAAGTTACAACCGCTCGCATGCTTCAATATTTCTCACACCTAAATTCAAGCCCAAATCCAGAGTGTTTATAAATAAATAACTCAATTTAGATAAACTCACAGCACATATCATCGGTGTTAAAGTTCAAAGCAAAACATTTACATACGGTGAAACAAGAACTGCATTCGTTCTTTTGTGCTTCATATGATGGTTTGCTCCCCACTATGTGCAGCTTCTTTATCGTGTAGCGCTCATCAAGAAACCCTTTGGAGTCCATTGTGCGGCTTCAAAAGAGCTCTTTTCTATTTGGCTTTCTTCTCTGACTTTTATATTCAAAAATAACGAGAGACGTCTACTTCTTCGTCAACCGGTCAAACTCGGATAAAAGAAGGAATCAATCTTGTCGACCAAATCTTGAGATTTATCTCCAACAAAATAACAAACCTACCATTATCCAAAAAACCCACAGCCCAAGAAATCCATAACTTGGATTAATTTGTGTGGTCACTTTTTGGATATTTATCCACATTTATCCAACGGATCGAGCTTCGTAAAATTCAAACTCAAGACATAATTTAATAATTCTCCATATTGGCTAAATGTTTGAAGCCAAGTCATAGTGCTTATCATCCATACTGCTCAATGGGCGCTCACTCTCCATAGATGCCAATTGTGCTCAAGCAAAGCTTGAGGTTCACCAAAAGAACGGGCTTAGTCATCATGTCCGCCAAGTTCTCTACTATGGCAATCTTTTTCATAATAACATTATCATTCGTCATGATAAATTGGATTATACGCCGGATATATTGCACCTAGATTATCATAGTGTATATCAACGTTTTTTTGTTTTAACCCAAACTCCAAGACCAAACTTCATAAGTATATTACCTCATTTGCTATAAAAGTTAGTGCCATGTACTCTATCTCAGACGAAAAAAAGGCAACATGATCTTATAACGACGCTTTCCAACTCATTGCTGAAAGAGCTAGTAAAAACACCTAGAGGAGGGTGAATAGGTGAGGACAATTTTTCGCAAATTTTAGCATAAGTAATTTGCTTTTAGAAGACAACAGGTTATGAATGAATCAAAAACTTAAACAGATAAACAAAACTACGAATTAAATAAAGAGTTGAGGGAAGAGAATAAAGACACAAGGTTTATAGTGGTTCGGCTTAGATCAAGCCTACGTCCACTCTTCACGCCGACACCCCACCGCTGGATTTCACTAAGAATCAAAAGAGATTTTACAGCAAAGTGTGATCTCGACTTCACAAAGGAAGAGTCTCTACCGGTCTCTCACTAAGCGTTTCTCTCTTTGTATACAACTTTGAGCTCGCAAATGAAATAGCAAGGAACTAGGAAGCTTCGACTTTGAAATTTCTCTTTCACGCCTATACTCGAACAACTAGATAGTCCACCTTAAATACTCATTCATGCCTTTATGACCGTTGATACTTTCCAAAGGATTTCTTCCAATCTACCCATTGGACAAAATCAATCAAGGGGATCTCAAGTTGATTGATTGATTGAGATGAAAGCCTATCAATCATGCTCGCCCATACAATCAGGATCTTTGTTTCCATAAGTAGAACTTTCCAAGTTTGCTTGCCTTCCAAAAGATTTGATTAACGGAATTGATTCCATTAAGAATAATCAATCATATAGGTGTTGTATCCAACCAGAGAATCATCCATAAGCCATACGAATCGAATCCTAAAGAAATAAAGATAATCTCGCATCTGGACAAGTCTTCATCCTTCAGCAGCATTTAGTCTGGAATCTGTCAGTGTGGGCAGACTTTGAACCTAAAGTATCAGACTTTGACACTTCAGTCTGGAAGTCTTCAAACTAGATTATGGAAAAGTTTTGTCAACTTCAAAACTGTAAAGGAGTTTTCTCCAACAATTGCACCACTTGTTAGCATAAACACATATCCTTTTAACGACTTGCAATCATCCAAGTCATCGGCATGATCCGAATTTACTTAACTAGTTGTCCCACTGCCATTGCTATCCCTCCAGTACACTATACACACATCTGTCGTCTCCTTCAAATATCTAATGATCCACTTTACAGCTTCCTAATGAGCTTTACTATGACACTTTATATAATGACTAATTACAAAATATCAGGCCATACTATCCACGATACTAAAATAGGGAACATGGGACATATGCTTATCCTCCTCCTCAATCTGCATTGAAAAGTTTAAAGTGTTTCACTAACGGTGTACTTACAGATTTTGTTGACTGCATAATAAAACGTGCCATAATTTTCTCTATATATTTCTTTTAAAATAAATGTAAAACTCCAGCAGCTGAGTCACATAAAATGTCCATATCCACTATTTTCTTTGCGGCACCTAAATCTTCCATCTCAAATTCAACACTCAACTGTCTCTTCAACACATCAATATCAGAAATATTCTTACTTGCCATCAGCATATCACCAACGTATAGTAATAAATATATCAAAAAATCATCATCCTATCTCCTAAAGTAAAACGATTATCATATGACTTTTCAAACAATCCCGATTAGCCATGAAAGCATTAAAACACTTATACCACTGCCTAAGAGATTATTTTAGCCCATACAAAGATTTTTTTAACAAACAAATATGATCTTCCTTATCCGGAATAGCAAATTTCTCTAGCTACCCCATGTAAATCTACTCCTCCAACTCACCATGAAGAAATGTCATTTTCACATTTAACTACTCTAGCTAGAGATCTTGCGTATTAACTAAGGCAAATAAAACACAAACAGAAATATATCTTACCACAAGAGAGAACATTGTGTTGTAGTCAATGCCATTTCGTTGTGTATACTCCTTCGCCACCAATCTCACCTTTTGCCTCACTATCTTGACACCAAGAATGCCCTCCTTCCTTTTAAAGACCCGTTTACTTCCAACAATCTTCTAGTTTTGGGGTACTTTAACCATCTCTCATATCTTATTTCGATTGAATGATTTCATCTCTTCACTCATAACGCCTAACAACTGTGACAACTCACTACTAGCCATTGCCTCGAAGTAATACAAAGGCTCAATTGTCTCCACCTCGTCACCTAAAGTCAATGCACAAGTAATATATGTATAAGCATAACATACTAGTGATTTCATTTGCCTTCTCTATCTGTCTGTGACTATCGTGTGCTATGGCTATGTTGGTTGTCACTATCACCAACTTTAGGAACTACAACCTCTACCTCTATTACCTCCAAGATCTCCAAAGTCTCTACTTGAAGTTCCACCTCACTAATGACACCATGATATGTCTACTATATTAGTTGTGTCTCAGAATTCCTCTGCTGAAGTATTGCAATCTCATTGAAGATCACGTCTTTGTTGATTACAAAACTGAGTGATTTGAGATCAATGCACCACAACCGATAACCTTTCACCCCATTTACATAACCCAAAAATATGCACTTCTTCGCCCTCAACTCAAGCTAACCATCACTCGAATGAGTATACACAGGACATTCAAATATACGTAATCCAGAGTAATCAATAGGTTTCCCGACCACACTTCCTTAAGAGTCTTCTACTTGATGGAGATCAATTAACCAAGTAACATGTCATGTCCACTACTTTAGCCCAAAATTCCTTGCCTAATCCCACATGCAAAAGCATGAATTGAGCTCATTCAAGCAAAGTTTGTTCTTTCATTCTACTACACCTTTCTATCACGGTGTCTTAGATACTGTGTGATGTCTCACATCCCCTTTCTCTCACAAAATTTGGTAAAATCTTTACCACAGAATTCTATGCAATTATCGGTTCTTAAGCACTTGATCTGTTTATCTGACTATTTCTCTATCAATGCTTTAAATTTCTTGAACCAATCAAACACATCATATTTGTACTTCAGATTGTATACTAATTCATTCCTCGAATAGTCGTTGAAAAATATTAGCATATATCAGGCACCTTCTTTTAAAGGAACATGGGACGAGCCCCAAACATCTTAACAAATGTATTCAACCGGTTGCCTGGTAGAATGAATAGCTGTAGTAAACTTAATTCAGCACTACTTTCTAAAGATACAGTACTCAAATAAACCTAGCTTTTATGTCTTTTGACTCTTCAACAGCCTTTTTTCACTTAGCATCGCCATACATGCCTCACTCATGTGCCCTAAACACATATGTCATAACTAAGTTAAGTCAAACTCTAACTTACTTGATAAAACTATAGCAAGTCCAATCACGATCTCTCTTAGTAGTTGATAGAGTATTCACTTTTTTTCCCTTCATCTCTGTCATAGCACCTCGAGAGATCTTCAATACTCCACTTTTAGTTGCATACCTACACCCGATGTCATCAACTATCCCCAAAGAAATAAGGTTCTTTTTAGCTTTAATACGTGTCTCACGTCGGTCAATGTGGCACCATCTCATTGTACATCCGAATACAAATTTTCCCTATCCCCACATTGTTGTAAGCTACCCAAAAAAAAAAAACTCTACCATCACCTGTAGTTTGGTAAGTAATAAACCAATTCTTATGAGACGCCATATGATAAGAACATCTTGAATGTAACACTCATTCGTCTCCTGACGAACAAGTAGTCACACACAAGACAACATCTACATCACTAGTGCTCTCCTCAACAACATTCACCATAATAATTGTGACATTCTGCCTATCACCTCAATTTCTTTGATTTGTCTCTCCTAATATGCCCCTCCTCATGATACTTAAAGCACTTCATGTGTCCCTTGGACTTTCTATGGCGTGATTTTGACCTGATTTTACCTCTACTGCTATTAGGCTCTCAATGTTGATTTCTACCCTGAATCACTAGTTGCTATGCTACCCCCTATGCTAAATTGTCATCTCACAACTTTCTCTGTTACTTCTTAGAGAACAAAGCGAACTTTACCTCTTCTGAGGTAATCATTGTACACCCCTGCAATAGTGAATCAATAAAGTGTTTCTATGGCTGTGGTAAAAAAGTTAACAACATCATGCATCGTTCTTCATCAACAAGTATTTTAACGACGTTTTCAAATCCATCATGAGTTTATTGAATTTGTTCAAGTGGGATCTAGTAGACGTACCTTCAATATATCTAAACTAAAACATTCTCTTTAATTTGTACAAGCAATTGTTCAAACCTTTCGTTAGATAGAGTACCCATAATGTTGCGGCATCTTTCTCATCAAACACCTTTATCAACACCTCATTCGAAAAATTCAACAGGATTGTACTATTTACTCTTTCCATTAACTATACCCTATTAGAGGCTTTCATTGTAACCAACAACTCATCCTCGGCATCCAATGCCTTGGACAAATCTAAGGTTATCAATAGTGCACGCATCTTAATGCTCCATAACCCAAAGTTGTTCCTATCGTTCAACTACTCAATTTCAACTTTCGCCTCAGCCATAATTGCAATAACACAATTTTCAAATAAAAATCAAATAAGCAAAAGCCCCAAATCACAATCAAGAAATCCGATACCAACTATTGTAATATTAACACGGAAACGACAAGAATTTTGCAAGTGGGGCGCCTTTGAAAATCATCTTATCAAAGTGGTCACGGACAAGGCCTTGACCTTCAGGAATGTGGTTGATAACCCAAGGAATAGGAGGCTTCAACGTAGTTAGGGTATGGACCCCTGCATTTTTTAATCTACAGCACTGGTCATTCCTAATTAGTGTTGGGTACCTTCTCTGCCTTGGTTTGCTGGTCCTCTTGCGTTGCTTCGCGGGTGCTTCGAGATTTGGGTTACGTTGGAGGATCAAGTTTGCTACCTTCCTTTTGCGGCTGGAAGCTCCATTTGCATGGTCGAGGACTTCGAAGGCTGGTCTATGCTACTAGTTCACATTCTTGGTTATGCGAAGCTGCGATGGATCTTTTCCTGAAGGCTATCATTCCTTGCTTCGTACTTCTTGCCTTGTGGTGGATCTTTTGTCGTTTGTTGGTGCTAGTCGTTTAGACTGTTGCTTTGTTTGGTTTGCTGTAGTGTTACGGCTACCTTTCTTTTACTTCGACTCCCTTCCACCCGTTCTGATGTGTTGTCACTATGAGTGAAAGTTTTTGGAACCATATCTTTTTTGTATAGTTGGTTTAAAACTCAATATATTCTTATATTTACCAAAAAAAAAACAACAAGAATTTTGTAGATTATGTCAATGCGAAAATACCAAAGAAATAAATAGGGAGTAATAAGACACCAAAGATTTGGCCCTGGTTCGATACCTAGATCCATATCCAGGAAAGTCGGTAGTAAATAATTCACTATAATCGAATAATCAAATTTACAATCGCTCACACGCTCAAATTTTCCCATACCTAGATTTAAGCTCAAACTCAAAATATTTACAAATAAATAATTCAATTTAGATATAAACTCACAGCACATATCACCAACGTTCAAGCCCAAAACAAAACGTTCAGGTATGATGAAACAAAAATTGAATTCTTTCTTTTGTGCTTCGTACGACAATTTGCTCCTCATTGTGTGCAACTTCTTTCTTCTGCAACGCTTGTCAAGAAACCCTTTGGAGTCCACTGTGTGGCTTCAAAAGAGTTCTCTTCTATTTGTCTTTCTTATCTGATTTTTATATTCAAAAATAAAGAGAGACGTACACTTCTTGGTCAACCGGTCAAATTCAGGTAAAAGAAGAAATCAATTTTGTACACCTCTTGGTCAACTGGTCAAATTCGGGTAAAAAATCAATTTTGTTGACTAAATCTTGAGATCTATGTCCAATGGAATGGCAAACCTATCATTATCCAAAAAACCACCACCCAAGAAATTCATAACTTGGATTAATTTGTGCGATCATATTTTGGATATTTATCCAAATATATCCAACAAATTGAATTTCGTGAAAATTAAAATTTGAAACATAATGTAACAATTCTCCTTTACTATCAACGTTGATTTGATTGAACAAAGGATTAAGATTGATGTTAGTGGAAGGATTCTTGTTTGTATTAGGAGGAGAATATGCTTGGACAGTCGTAGGACACTGTTCTAAATGGGACTTCCCTGAGTTGTGTACTGACCATTGAGCATGTAACAGGAGTTGCTCTTCTGCTTTTTGTTGCTTTTTGCAGTAAAATTCTGAATTACTAAAAGATTTATATTTGACCTATCAAGATTAAAAAGTTTTCTAGCTTTTCTTGGGCCAGAAAAAGCAATCTGCAAAGATCGAAAAGGTTGGCTTGACTCATGGATTAGCTCCTTGACTCGGCCGGAGGGCAGCCCAGACACACTCGAATCGAGGCCAATTTGGCTTGTTAATTCAGATTTTGGTTTGTGTAACTTTCCACACTTTCGATCGGTGTACAAACTGGGCCTATTGCTTTTCCATCCTTTGCCTTCTTCAATGCTCCAAGCATTCGTTATTCCTCGTTCCGCTGTCCTGGTTCTCGTCCTTAAAGCATCTCGTTTGATTCTAATCTCGCCTTCCGCTCTCTTGTTCTAGCCAGTCTGTTTGCGTTACTAGAATTCCCAGCGACCCGGAGCTGATGAATCCTGCGGACGGTCATAGAGGCCATGGCTAAGGCAGACGTGGTCTTAGAAAGGCTCCAACCCAACCACAGCCCGACCTCAAATGGCTCAGAACAGAGGGTTTTTCTCCACTTTGCAACCCAGTCCAAGTTGCCGTCCTTTGGATCAGCTTCTCTTCTTCGAGCTTCTCTGTCCGTCCGATCTGAAATTATTGGAATACACAGAGATGTCGACTGAGGTGAGTACTGAAATGGGTGTTGAAGGAAAAGCCTTCCCTGAGGCTGATTCATCAATGAAGAAACGCTGCTCATTCGGGATCTACTATATAAAGCATTTCTTAGAGGCTAGCAGTTAGCCATTAGATTCACGTGCAACAAGCGTGCATCTTTTTCTAGTCCCTGAAGAATTATGGACCACTAAAGCTAGATAACCTTATCATATCGAAGAACCCAGGGAATGGTTTCCTCCAAAGATCAGACTCCATGCTCGGCATCACGGAAACCTATATTGTACATGTATCTGTCTATAACCCCATCAAGACAGCGAAGAGCTTGATGTTGAGCTCACATTACCACACGGGATGCAGATTCCAATCTCTCCCTTGGATTCGCACGATGGCGCGATCCGACGGCGACCCAGAAGAGAGTTTCAGGGACGCATCGATGCGGCCCAGGAGATCCCCGGCCGAGCAATTCGCGCCTCTGGCGTCAACGTTCAGGAGGAGGATCCTTGTCGGCATAGGCTCGGCCTCTCTCGTGGCTCTTGGCGCTGATTTTGGTGGAATCACGAGCTTGATTCTCGGGTTGTCACCAGAGACCGGCCGGGGTCTGAAGTTGGACGTGCTCTATCCTATCAAAGGGTATAGTCGATGCATCGAGACTAGTGAAGGATTTGGTTAGTAAGTTCCTATAACTTGTAGCATTTGCAGCATTTTGGGTAGTCATAGGCTCTAATCTCCTCACAAAGCAGAACACGCATCCTTTAGCCTCATAATAGTACTTTGGAAAGAGTCAATGGAAGGGACCAGAAAAAAGAAAAGAAAGTGACGTGTAAAAGGTGGAGAGATATTCTCACTTTCGCCGAAAACAAGGAGAGACAGGTGGGGGAGAGCATTTATTCTCACTTTGGCAGAGAACTAGGAGGAATACCTTTGCAGCAACCTTGAAGCTAGTTCAGACCAGGGGGAGGTTGATTACCCCTTCTTGATTAAAAAGCTTTACCCGAACGAAACCTGGCATTAATAAGCCAATTTGTTGGTATCTGAATCAAACAGCTTCTTCAGTAAATTTCTTTCGTTGAATGTACGGCTCATGGAAGGTTCAGATGAAGTGGATCGAGAACCAGTGCCCCAGCAGGTAACCTTTCGTGAGCTTGCCACGGGGAGGGTAGATAATGAAGAAGCCGATGTACGCATCACAGAGAATGGGAGAGCTCCTTGGCCTTCTTGAGAAACCCCATGTGGGTACACCAGATTCTCGATCGGCTTCATCTGAACCTTTCCACGAAACATATATCCACCGGAAATACGTTCACTTCAGAGAAGCTCTTCAATTCAGGTACAAACAACTTGGCTTGTTAAAGCTGGTTTTTGTTCTGGTAAAGCTTTTTGTTAAGAAAGGGTAGTCCTGTACAAGTGCCGTGTGCACCCAACCTCCCTCTAGTCTGAACTAAGATTCAAGGTTGCTGCATAAGTTTTTGCTTCCTGTTTCTTGGTTAAAAAGCTCTCTCTCTATCTCTGTCTTCTCCCCCCCGGCCCACCCAGACATCATTTAGCCATCACTGCCATGAATTGTAGCTAGCTAGACATTCAGTGTAGCAACATCTTCAGTTAAATGAAATAAGGAAAGGGGTGAAGTGACCACTGACCAGTTGAAGACAGTTTTTCTATTCATGAACAGAGTTCATTTACCCAGCAAATTGGGTTGGGGATCAGACGCTGCTGTACAGAGCCGCTGGAAAGGCAGAGCTTGAGAGAGGACTTGATCCGCCTCCCTTAAATAGGCGACGCCAGAACATAAACGAGCCGGTCGTTGCATTTGGCCCTCCCAGCACCAATGGCGAGCTTAATGTTAGCGTCATTGTGTCTAAGGTTCCGCTCGATTTCTCGTGAGTCCTCTTTTCATTACTCTAATCACAAGAGACATGTACGTTAGCCTCCTCGCATCAGCATCCCCCGTCAGAAATTATAGTCGGTTCTCACTGTTTCCGTCTTTACCAGGATTGAGTCATTCGGAGGACCGGAAGAGGTTGGACAGGCCATAGTTCAGACCATCGTGGGATCTAGCCGCCGTCCCGATGTGAAAGGAAGCTTGGTCAAGTCAACTTTGAGAAACGATCCTTCCAAGATGGTCAAGTATTACGAACTCGAGTTTAGAGTCGAAAGCCCCTCATTCCGACGGCATAACATCGCCGTCTGCTGTACGCAAAGTGGTAAATTATACACTCTGAATGCTCAAGCACCGGAATCAGCATGGCCAGAGCTGAAAGCAGACTTCTATACCATTGCTGAGTCTTTTGTACTGACTTCTTGAGAGAGAGAGAGAGAGAGAGAGAGAGAGAGAGAGAGAGATTCTGGGAGTAGAATATGTAATTGAACTCAATCATTTCTAAAGCCCCAAAAACCTTGGGGACATATGGCCCTTTAAGTCTTAATCGCTTGCTTATACACTCTTAACATAGAGCAATCGGCGGAAAACGCACTTTCTTAACACACAAACGGGTATACATTTATATTGACGACATATAATCCGATCCATGGAAATGAAGCTTGTTTAGCATCTACAACAAGCAAATAAATCCCTACAGCCAATAAAATACATATGGTACAATTTAACCAAGCAAAAATAGCTCCCCTTTGAATGCCAAAATATGATTATCTGTACAAACAAGTGCTGTACAAGATTTAAGAACACGCAACCTGCTTTCGCTTAGTTATCTTCTCCAAGTTCGCCGACACCTCTGATGTAAGATTAGGATCCTCAAACCCAAGCTCTGCCCCGAATCTGATGTGAGAGAATATAGGAATCATAAGAAATTTACTCCTGACAGTGATATAAGTTGTATACAGATGCCATTACGAAAATTAATGATATTTACTTAAGAAGTCTTAAGGGAATTGTTGGAAAATGTTAACGCCAATCACTTCAGAAGCAGTAGTTTTAAGATTGGCCACTCAATCCTAAAAGTTGACTCAAAGGGAAAGGAAGCTTATGCTGAGTACTACAATCCAGGAGACAATATCTGGATTTTTCTTTTCTGGTCACACAGAAAAAATTGGATCAGTTCGCTTACTTTGGATCAAGAACCAACTTTTGGACTTCTTTGATAGCTGAACTTGCTGCATATAACGATATTTTTCCAACCTGCGCATAGAACTCCATCACATGTAAGATACGAGAGACAATAACACATGCAACATCATTACTCTAGGTAGAATTTCTGTCATGCTGACCTCCAGAATCTGAAGTTTTGATTCATGATCATTTGGAAGACAGCGAATTTCTTCAGCTAGTCTGAGAGCTTCTCCCAAGCTTTCAGGAGACACGAAATCCAGGCCCAGCTGTACATTAGACTGAAAGGTACTAAAAAGAGTCATTACAAATTGTTGCAAGTAAAGTCCAATGAGATGTTAGGATATGCATACAACAACATAAACTCAAGAATGATTTGATCTTTTAATGAGTAGTTAATAATCTTCAGCTTGAAAAGGTGAAAATGTATTTCATGTGATTGTTCCGCAGACTAAAGACAATTCACGGAACATATTATAATGGAGTTATCTCCAAATCAGATACATAGATGATCAGTAAGCTCACAGATGTGCATAACAAATATTTTCAAGATCGCAGAGACAATAAGCAGAAGATCAATTGCCAACCCAACACTGAACATGAAGCAAAATAAACACTTTAAGTTGATAAGTAATTGCTCCATATATCTTTTACGTAAGCAAAATAAACTAACAAATTACTATAGTCCCCTCGTCTTCTGAAAAGAGCCATAGAAAGGACATGGTTCTTCGTCGATCAAAGGGCATCGCTGTACCTGTTTCAATTGGGAAAAAACCTGTGCAATGAAGTTTTACTTGAGAAGCATCAAACCGTGATTGCCATGATTGCTTCTCCTAATTCATAGCAGGTGTAACTACCATGGTTTTCTCAATTATAGCTTACTTACCAAGTGAAAAGATATCAAAGATATTTGGATTACATAGTTCGAATATTTATTGAAACTGATAATTACTATAAAGAAATCAATCTCGTAAAGCTCGCAGGTGAGCTGTAAAACTAGAAATATGATCAACAAAGAAAACTTGCCTGGAGATTTCTCAACTGGAAAGGGCATCCAGCTGGGATAAAAACAGCTTGTCCTAGATGCTGTACAAATGACCAAGGCTCCACTCCTGAGAAACGTTGAAAAGGATTTCCTTGACTTAAGATGTGCAATTCAGAGAACCCAGTAAGTATACAAAGTTGACAATGATTTGAGCAGTCATATGCTGGAGGCTGGTTCAAATGTGAAGCTTCTTATCAGGCTAAACCAGTCATTGACTATAGACATCCATGGACGGTCAACACACAGTATTGCTCATCATCCAACAGAGCAACACCCAAAATTACTTTCAAAAACATTGGAGCATTTTTGTTGGGCTTGAAAAGTTGAATTTGCTGGTAAACTATAAAAAATTCTAAAAATACCACAATCTACCAAATTAATAAAATCCTCTCCGTGGTACCACTCATATGTTAACAGATTGGCTTAGGAACTGCATAAAGCAGAACAAAAAGTGTTGCTCACATTATTCATTTCCTTTTTAAAATTTTATTTAACTGGATAAACAAATAAGTTCACTTTGTTTTAAACTTTAAAAGAGCGTGAAATGAAGAAGGACAGCTATGCCCTTACCAAACTCTTCTCTCAATTTTCTCATGTGCTGCGTGTCAAGGAATATCACATCGTCAAAAAGAGGATAGGTCGCCTGAAACCAAACCAGTCGATTATATGCAGAACAGGCAGATAAAAAGAATTCGTAACAAATTAATGGATGAAAAAAGAACAAGAACGGAATTTGGCACTTGTGTCGGCATTTCATTTTTTATCTGTTTTTTGCCTTCTGATACTGAAGAAAAAGGAGTACTAAGAGAGACTCACTATATCATCTAAACTCCCTGGCATCCTCAACTCCTTCCAATGTTTCTGCATATAGTTTATTAATTTGGGTACATCCTGCCTCCGGAATATGTCCCAATGGACACCAGAAGTATTATCACCACAGCCACCTTCATCATCTCTATTCAAGAGTTCTAGATTGGCATTTTTCTCTTCCACCAAAGAGGGCATTCCCATCTCTTGATCCTCGATTCTCTCGTTGGCATTTGTAGCCAAATGGGCACCATGATCTTCTAGAATATTGTATCTCCCGGCATGTTGATCAGGTAAATGTCTTCCATCCACACCTGAATCTAGATTCCCATGCATCTGTTTCAGGATAGATTGCCCAGTTGACCTCCGATTCTTCCCTAATTTTGTCTTATCCCAACTCTTACACTTCATTTCACATGTATGTGCCAGCAAATATACCTGAATTTACCGCAAAAGTCAGGTAAAAGTTATTTTCAATTTTTTCAGCTTACTCCATCACGAGATAACATGCCAAGGACTATTAAAAGAAACTTCAAACTTGCTAAATACAGTGTAAAGGTAGACATTCTGATATAGTAACCAGTAACCATATCTCTGGGCTTTATGCCAAGGTAGCCTGGATCGTATTAATCATGAAAAAGAATCTCATTCAAACAAATAGTAAAGGACCAAACAGACAATAAGGTTGTAAATATTACATGATATAGCTCCCAGAGGCTATTAAGAGAAATTTACCAGGTCACGCATGTTGAAATGCAGGTTGGTCACTGAATCACCTTTACCCATTTCCTCTTTAGTCCCATAAGAAATATAAATTTTAGGGCCTACATCATTTTGCAGGGAGTAGTGAGGCACTTTCGCCGCCAGGTTAAGAATTCCCCACTTAGAATGAATGTATTCAAGCAAAGGCAGTTTGCTGATAAATTCTGTCCTCTGGTACAACAAAAATTCTTCAGAAGCACCAGGAGAAGGCCAATCCTTCAATTTCAACATTTTTGGCAATCCATTCTCATGAATATGTCCCTCTGAGTATCCCTTGATAAATTGATCAAGATCAATATCAATCTGTTGCATTGCAGGCACAACGATCAGTATATATACTTAAGACACTTCCACCAAGTGGATTTTCTGTTTTTTATATCATTATCTGAATATTTTAGTGCATAAGAAAATGAATGTAGTATCGACATCACAAGCTTACCTCTGAAGATTTCAAGCAGTCTACAGCCCTCACTTTTTTGTTCTCATATTTCATTTTCTCATCAGCCATATCCTGGATCCCCCTCCTGATGAGAACGGGATCCCAGCTTGAAATGCATGAATGGTCCCAAACCTGCTTAACAAGGACAGGTTCACCCTTAAGCCAGTGTTTTCTGAACTCACTGATCCCTTGTGCTCTAATATCATGAGATGTGGGGCAATACAAGCTACCCTTTTTACCCTCCTTTATAGGAATGGAAGCTTCCTGGCCGAAATTGGACTGGCTCGACCCATCAATTTGCTGATTGGCAGAATCATTAACTTTGCAGCCACTGACCAATTCTTCCACATTTTTAACAAGCTTTGCAACCCAGTTCATCTTGAAAATGCGCGTTAGATTTAGAGAAGGATAACCACAGCCACCGTACTTCTTAGGGGGGCATGGAATACTATCATCACTGCCAGCTTGCCAATCAGGAAAATTATCTGTAAACTTTAATCTTACTTTGGGTCCTTTTACATAATCTACAGATTCTTTGTCCTGAGTAATCCCACCAATCTGATCATTCACTGATGTTTCTCTTACTCTGTCTCTGGATGCTTCACGGAGATCTTGACAGCAATGAAGACACATATCAAACGCACAATTTGTGCAGTGCCTGTGGTAATCAACAATGGGAATCCTACATATATTGCTGCAGGGAAACACATCCAGTAAACCACCAGCTAAATCTTCAAAAATGAAGAATAAATTTGTTCCTCTCACATATCACTGCATGGATCGAACCAAAAATGACCCGTTGAACATCAAAAGACTCTTGCCTTTGTACATAAGGAAATAAAGAATGCAAAGTTCTATACAGAGGAAATTCAATATATAAATCGAAAATCAGCAAAGCAAGGACGCAGAGGCCGGTATCTCAGAAGATGGTGAATGGTAGTCATGACATGTCGTGAATTTTATTTCTCAATTTAAGGATATAACTTACAAACAGTAGTAAGTTACCAGCACATTTGCTCATCTGCACTCAATTTAACCCTGGGAAGATCTATGTCAGGTCCTGTAGAAAAGAAATGGAGCAATCTCTAAGGATAATATGTCATAAGAGAAACTTTCTAGTGTGAAATGCCACTGAAACATCCGACTGTCTTACCCCGCAACCTTTTCTCCAATTCAATCTCAGAGCACTGTTCATAATGGATCTGACGAATTACAGGAAGCACAGCAGACAAAAGGCAGTAAAGATACTGTGACTTATCTAGGACAGGAATCTCCCGTATTCTCATCTGCAGCTTAGAGACAAGTGAATTTGATGGGAAAAACTATAGAATAAAACCTAGACGAATCTCAGCAATCCTCAAAATAAAGTACCTTCATCAGATGCTCTCCACGCAAGCACACCTTGCAACTACAAGCACCACGACATGCAGGACAAGCCTTCTGAAGATCTTCCAAAGAAATGTCTGAGTACCTACAATGTTAAGCCATCCAAATTAGACAGCTGACAAGACGAAATGATAGGTGCACACATCAAAAAGCAATCCTACCATTGAGATATACAGCTGTCACAGTAACCCCGCCGATCACATTTCAGGCACCAAATAACTTTGTCTCTGGAATTCCTCCGGCAGTGATGGCAGATATGTCCACCTGTATCTTCAGAGGAATCCGTGCTTCTTTCAGAGTATTCCTGAAAGCAAAAATATTATCTAAATATTAGGATAGTAAAGAAGAAAGAGAAATAATAAACCTAGAGTGGCTCCAACATCTCCCAAGCAACCCAGCTCTCAATCCAATCAAACAGATTTGTCCACACATGCTCAATGGGCTGCAAGGTTTCAATCATTGAAAAGTTGACTCTGCAGTTATAATTATGCCACCTGGGAGCTGCATGCCCAGTGCCTCTCCAGGTAACCTTTCCCAATATTGTCTCAAACCACTGACAGTTTTCTACATTATAAATTATGAAAGTGAACAACTACATAATAACAATTCCCACTCTCTACCAACAGAGGCTCACCGTCATAGGACTAGTATCATAGCTCCTTTGTGACCTGTTCCTGGACGAATTCCCTGTCGGTGTCTTATAAGACCTCCAATTCTCTTCAAAGTCTGTCAACTCTCTTTGTGAATTATCCACAGACCTTCTGAAATTGCGCGAGGAGCTCCGCGGAGGAGTTGTTTCTGGCGAATGCTTAACCCGATTCTTAGACACCTTATTCTTACTTTTCTTCCCCGAAATCGGAAGAGGATGATCTGCAGTTTTCATGTTTATCAATGGCATGTCAAAATCATCATTCTTGCTTTCCAGGTATATATCACTTTCAGCTATTGATTTCCTCTTGGCCTTCTTCATACTAGCTCTTAAAGCGGAATTAGCAGCCCTCTTCTTTGCCTGATAATAATGCTTCTCACACACTGTTTTATCTGGCATGCACATTGCGTTGCATCTCCATTGCTTCCCATCAGACCTCTTGCATCGCATGTCATCGGGGATACCAACATTGTCCTCCGCATTGCCGGAGGCTAAACGTGAATGATCCATTAAAACTTTCTGATGATCTTAAACCCAAAATAAACTTGCAAAAACCCACTGCTTACGAGATCAATCCACAGGGCTGCATAGCTCGCCTTTCACTCATCTCAGGAGGAGAGTATCATGGACAAGCAAATCCCAGAACAAGAGGGAACGGAGGGGTTACGATTCGGACATCTGAAAATGAGATTACACAAGCAATCTTCAGATTAAAAACAGAAAGACACAGCACATAAGTATATCTAAACTACAATGTTAAATGTCAGTAATTAACCAGGCGAAACCAGCACAAGATAACCAACACAGAAAAAGGCAAAACCAGCAACAATCCACGCAACAACAACTTCACAGCATGTTCCTCGATCACTCTACACTGCCCTAAACTACCACGGAACACTCGAAACAGCACACCTTCTCAGTTCATCCTCCCTCCACTCGCGGGCAAGACGGAAAAGCCACAAATTTTGCTCGCGCGCGGCCTCGACTCAAAACTCTCTACTCGGGGCCAAAGAGAGCGGAACGAATCCCAGATTCGCCACCACTCAAGCCACCGAATCCTCAATTCATCGCACCCTAAAGATCGCGAGCACAAGGAAGGGGCACAGCCATCGAACCAGAACAGATCAAAACCCCCATCAAAACTCTCACCAAAAATCGGCGGCGGCGGGCGGCGGCGGCGGCGGAAGGCGACCTCGGCCTAGGGTTTCCGAACAGGCCGCGACGGGCAATGCTCGACGACCTACTGTACTGTGCGAGACACAGCTCGAACCGCGCGAAGCGCGAGCACGCTGCCGCTGCCTCGATTGATCGAGCTTCGGCCTGGACAGCGATGGAGGATACTCGAGACTCGAGACGAGATTCTAGAGAGAGAGAGGGGGTAGAGAGAGAGAGTCGTCTTCTTCGCAGAGCTCGCAGCTCTCTCTCTCTCTCTTCCGTGCCTTCGGCTCTGCAAACTAGCGCTCCAGGCGTGTAAAAATTTCTTTTTTTATTTTTTTTTTTTTTTAAGAATTTTATTTTGTGTTTTTCATTTTATTCTTTTTCTGCGCAAACTAGAGCTCCGGGAAATTGAGTTGACCAGAAACTCCGGCCGGCGTGACCCGGCGGCTCACCGTCCGCCGAAGCGCCGGCGAGCGGCGGAGGCGGAGGGAATTGAACATGTAATTTTAATGGTTTTTGCAAGAAAACTTTAGAAGATATCTCATGAGGCTCACTTCTTTTCTTCTTTTTTATCTAACTTCCCGTTCAAAAATTTGATTAGAAAAAATAAAATAAAATGTTCTGAGTTTTAAGTTTTATATATTTCATCGGGCTTGACATGCCTTGTGTCATATAAAACTTTATTTATGAAATCCTTCAATGACCAAATGCTCTTCTTGAATAACTATATCGATTTTATTCATCAATATCAATATTAAATTTTGATTATCTGTGAGAAGAATTCTCTAATTCAATCGGTGCTATCGAGTTCGTTTTAATATATTTATTTGTCAATTTCATAACTACCTTATCATAAATCTATTGCATTTTTTTTAACAATTCTTGTTTATTGTATCGAACATAGTCCCCCAAAATTCTTTTTTTCCATGAGCCAATGGAGCTATATTGGTAGACAATATTCAGGCACGTCTAAATCTCTTATTCCCAAATGCTCCAAATCACCTCCACTCAACCAATATCTATCGATGAATCTTTCGTTATTCTCATTACAGTTAATTTATAGGTCATGAATTTCATATATATTAGAAAAAAATCATCTAATTTTGCATCAAATTGAAGGGGAGTTGAGTATTTCAATGGATAAATCTACACATCCTCATAATCGACGATGATAAACGAGGAGAGACATGTTCACTCATGATCCAAGGCGACAAAGAGAGATACCTTGGATAAGGAACCGCCGGCGCTTATCATTGGGTGGGGAAACTTGACGAGATTGGCCTAGCGACCGTCACCTTCTTTGCTTTACTATTCAGAAGAAAAGCGCTGGGCAATAGAGGAGGGGCAGCTCTGGAGGCGCAGAGGGGGCCGAGAACAAAGAAAGCCCTAAGTTGTGTGAGAAAAGATTGGGAAAAATGAATTCCTTTTCTCATAAAGAGAAAGCATTTTCCTATTTTTCGTTTATCGAAAATCATTTCTTTTTTTTTTTTTTTTTGGTCAGATCGAAAACATTTTACTGGACCGCTCGATTTTTCACTCCAAACACGGAAAAATTTGGAAAACGTTTTTTATGGAAATAAATATGGCCTTAGTCTTGTGGATTAATTATTTGAAGCTAAGCCATTAATGGACACGGCTATGAGGTACATAATGAATCCTAAAATTTGTGCATGCCCTTTTGGTGGGCACATTGCATTTACAAGCTAAGGGTTAGTATGTTTCACGGAATATAAGTAATTTAAAATATAATTTTCTAATAATAATCAATTATAATAATTAGTTAATGAGAAATATTTTCGTTATCTACGACAATATGTGTTTAAATATATATATATGAGCGATGAATATCTTTTTCGTCCATTTTTTTTTTGTAAGCAATATAAGCGATCATTTTTAAAAAAAATATATATATTTTTCAAATTATTTATTTATTGCAAAATAAACACAATATAAGCATTTGGCAGTCGGGATAAAATTTGGAATAAGATCGATTTATCATATCCTATGCTTGATGTTCGCTTAGGACGGGATAAAGTCGAGATATAATGGTGATATAGGCAAGATAAAATTATCCCATGAGGGAGGTGAGATAAAGGTAGATAGGATTTCTAACATCCATAATAAGAAAGTTATTTTTCTCGAATAAAAAACTTATTAAATTAAAAAAATTGAAATTATATTTCAATATAAATAATATTTGAATTCTAATTTAAGAAATTAAAAAAATATTTTTAATTAATCTTATTTTAATTTATATATTCAACTTTAATTCTATCTTATAATAAACATTCAATCTATAATTTAAATATTTATATTTATTATATATTTAGGTATAATGTTAGTACAGTTTACTATTTGATAAAATTTTAATAAAGAATGATGAAAGGGGAAAGAAGAAATAATAAAGAAAATAACATAAAAAAGAGGAAAAATTAAAATAAATTAAGAAATAGTGTTACGAGAGATTTTCACCATCTCCGTTTATGAACATTTAGGTTCGTTTATAATGATATGCCGTTTATATAAAAAAAAAAAATGTACATGATATGATGTGAATATATCCGACTTTAATACTGTGATTCACCAAATAATTGATAGAATATAAAAAAAATTTCAGAATTTCATATCCTATTCTATCCAGTCCTATCTCGATTAGAAATCCAGATGACCAAACGTAGCCTAAGAGACTAAGGATTTTTTTGTTTTTCGTTTACCCAATTTGAGAATTGTTATACATACATATGTGAATTATCAGATTTTGATTTTATTTTTGAAGAATTCTTACATCCATTTCCATAAAAACTATAAAGCTATAACATGAAATAATTGTATTTTAGGTGCAATAAAGTGAAATAAATTACCTAAAAAGTGGGATTCTGGCTTCCTTTTATATAATAAAATCGATAAGTCTATCGATTTAATTAATACCAGCACGAAATTTACTTCATTTAAGACTACGATTTTGCAGTGATAAGTTTACCCTTTCATAATTTCTTTAAATATGTTTGCTAATCAATAATAGTAATGGGTTTCTTAGTTCATGACTTTCAATTAAAAACTTAAATTAATTCTTCAAAGTTTTACTTGTCATTTCTTTTTACTTGTAAAATTGCGATGGGATTATATTGCCAAAAAAGAAAAGGTCTAACGTTTAATCATTTTACAAATATCATACGGCAACATAATAAAATTTCGATGGAGGATATTGCCAAAAGGACCTCATATGTAATCATTTTACAGTGAGGGGTTTCATAACAATTTCCAAAGTGTTAGGAATGTTATTTGATATAATAATTAAATATTAAACTACGTTTTTATCTAACAATTAAACTTTTTATACAAGTTGGTATTGGTCCTACAAGTTCCACATCCTCATAGGAAATCCCGAGTTATTTCATTACTTTTATAATACATATTTACCTCCCTAATTATATATTTTTGAACACCCAAACAAATGTTGTTACACAACAAAGAAATGACACCAACATATGGAGGATAAAAGGAATAATAACACCGATAATCCTTGAACTTTAAGAAAGTGTATAATGTGATCCATTAACTTTTGGTACATGTTCAAGTTTTTTGCAAACTAGATAATTTTCAGCGTCATCATTTCATTAATTTAGTTTAGGGATATTATTAAATATTTTCATATGGTTCAAAAACTAAATTGAACATGTATCAAAAGTTTATTGACTATATTGAACAAATTGAAAATTCAAGAATAACATCACACATTAGATTAAAGTTTGTGGACCACATTGCATATTAAGTAAAAAATCAAGAATCATTTGTATCATTTTCCCAAGATAAAAAGAGATTAACAAAAAACTTAGAAAATCCTTGCAGTTTAATCTAAAAAATATAAGAAAAAAGGAACCTAATCCAAACTTCGTCTTTAAGCAGAACAAGTGAAGTTGAGAATCGTTATATAAGAAACCCAGTTATTGAGTATGAGAACCGGTGAAGAAAACGGTCTTCAGACCGCTTCAAGTGCTCTCAAACTATATAACTTACCCAATTGAGAAAATTGGAAATTTTGATTAATCAAAGGTATCAATTATGCCATCAAAATACTCGGGTCGTTAAGAAAAAAGGGGGGAAGAGTTCAACTTCGTGTTCGAGTCAAGTGGCCTCCCACTCAAAAATGATTTTGAAAGTCGCACCCTAAAACTTTGGATGGAGCATCATCCAATACCGGCGAATGACATGATTCATGTATGTTCATAGAGATTAGTCGTATTAAAAAGTTGATATAAGAAAAATGTTATATATTTATGCGTATTTTTTCCTAAAAAAATAGGAAAAAGATGCGGTCTCTCGATCGTGGGCTTTGAGTCACTTGCAAGCTCGAACTCAAAAAGTCAACTCGTCGCGCGCCTGGCCAAGTTTCACCGTCAAATGCTGATAGCTAAGGTCCAAGCAAAATCGCAACTCGCCATGACGCTAATAACAAAACTCGCAAAAAACCAAACTGTGTTTTAACTTATTCTTTTTTCAGTTTTGCAATATTTGTTGTATATAAATAATGGCTATTCCCGTTATTGAGCAAAACGACACATTAAAAATAGAGGCTAATTGATCACAAATTAATTATTCAAGCTTCCTTTTTCTTTTTCCTAGGGAGTGGGAAGGAAATGTGGAAATTATTTTCACTTGGAAATCATTCATGAATTTGTCGGCCTACTTGTCAAAAATATATAAACATATTACATTTGAATGCCTTAATAAATAAATCATGAGTGAAATTGAGATATAACATCCGTCCTCTTTACTTTTAATTTAGGCACTCTTGGCATTCAATCCAAATTATATGCCAAATGTATCAAAAATCACATTTTTCGACAGGTAATTTTTCCGTAATTTTAACTAATTAAATTGAAAATGATATTCTCATAATTTTCATTAAGAAAAAACGATTTAACAGCTAAAATTGGCTAAATTTATACTACTCAACTTATTGGCAGCACGTCTTCCACGCCTCGAAGACAAACCTCCTACCACTTTCATCATCCTAGTCGACACTAGACTTCTTTTCACTTTTATTATTTTTTTTTTGCTTTAAACTGCTTTATATTTTTCCCCTATAATGAAAAGTAAAAATAAAAAAAATAAAAAGAAGGCCCCCTCATTTTCCAATAATAAGCAGTTTCGCAACATTTCCGATTCCTCCATCGCGGACGGAGAAAGCTCTTCAGAAGCTTTCAAAATCTCTCTCTCTTCGAACGCCGTCGACGGAGCTCCGATCCGAGCGATCGAGAGGGAGACGCGACGCGACGCTCCTCCATGGCGATGGCTCGAGCGAGCTCGGGGCTCGCGTACCCGGAGCGCTTCTACGCCGCCGCCTCCTACGCCGGCTTCGACGGATCTCCCGACGCCGCCGCCGCCGCCGCCGCCAAGGCCGTCACCTCCAAGTTCTCCAACGACTCCGCCCTCCTCCTCTACGGCCTCTACCAGCAGGTGCGCGCGCCCTCCGCGAATGCTGGCTGTTTCCCGTCGCCCGGATCCCGATGCGCCCCGCGCGGATTCCGACGATTCTCTCGGGGCTCCGCCCGATGCGCGTGCTCGAATTTTTGCATGGTCTCCGATTCGTGTCCCGTCTCTATCGCGGTTCCCGGATCCAATGTCGTGCGGACGAGCCGTTTTCGACTCCGCGGGCGTTCGTCGGGATTGAGATCGCGTCGCGGCTCTTCGCCGGTTGACGCGGGATGTCGTTCGTTTGTGGGAGTAGAAATTCGATTCGTGGCGATTTGATTCTTGCGTGATTCGGTGTTCGAGTTGATCTCCGCAAATCGACTAATGCGGCGTGTCGTTCGGTTGTCGGTTCTACTATAGAATTGAGTTGTATGTCGTGATGTGTTCTCGATCGTCTGGTTGGAACTTCTGAGTTGACACTAGTTCGAAAGCCCTTGATCCGTCCGTTATAATGGCATAATGGGTTCACTGGGAAGTGAACTGTAGGGGGGTGGGCTGATAGGTTCATGCTTTGATTGCGCTTAGCTTGTTATGAGGCGTGTGCAGTCAAGATCGATCTGTCCTGAAATCAAGATCAAAGTAGTGAGGATTTGCCTGATATTGGCGGTAGAGAGGCTTAAATTGGAAATAATGGTCCTTTATGTTTCCTTCATTTGTACGAGTTTGGAATTATGAAAGAGGAAGTGCCTTGTAGTTGTTGTTAAGCCTCTGGTACCTCGGGTGAGCAGAGCGGAAAATTCTGATGGTCTCTGTAATGTATTTGTCCAATTAAAAGTTGTTTATTTACCACAAGTTTGTACTTTCTTGTACTTTCTAGATTTTTGTACATCCTGATAATACTTTGCCCAGAATTAACTTGTCAAGTTGACACCTCGTTGATTATGCATCTGATACAGGCAACCATTGGACCTTGTACTGTACCAAAACCCAGAGGGTGGAACCCTGTCGAGCAAAGTAAATGGACTAGGTTTGTATTGTGCTGCAACCCCGGCCTTCCCATCTCTTCGAAACACATACAAGCATGATCACTCCCCTCGTTGCATATGATTGTTACTGTAAAGGCAAGAGCTGTAGCATGTATTAATGCAAACTCATCTGATTCACTTTTTTTATTTATTTATTTATTTTTATTTTTTTGAATTCATGACCTTAGCTTGATTGGACTTATTATTGACATTGTGCTCATTATATGAGATACTGAGCCCTCTCAATTTGATGAGTTGAATCAAGCAGTGATTAAGTTCATGTCTTGAGAGTGATATTTGTATGTCTTGAGAGTGATATTTGTGGTTGAGTCGGATGTAGTGCGCATGAGGTAAAGGATAGTGCCAGAATATTCTTCTATTTACTTTTGCACTTTGGTTTATAATGCATTTGTGCTGGAAAGCTTCTCAAACTTGAAAGTTTGAGAGCTGTAACTGAAATTAATTGATTTGGATCTCAACTTTAGAACTCAAAACTAGTGAATCAACTTCAAGTAGCTCGTGAATGCTCAATTTTCCACATTTTGTGTGCATTCATATCATTCCTCTTTTCCTCTGTTTCAGAAAGAAAATAACTTCACTTGCTTTTCTTATTTAATCCTGTGAACTATAAGATTTCATATATGACATCGTGGTGTTGTTCAGACCCGATATTTGTTCTATATGTTTAGAACAGAATTTCACTTTCAATTTTGCACAGAAGGATAAGGACAAGGACTACTTGTGACAATTGATAGTTGTATTGTATAAGTGATTGCAGAGTGTAGACTTAGTTTTGGTTAAACTATGATTTCTGATGAGTGCAATATGTTTATGCAGTTGGAATGGCCTAGGAAACATGGCGTCTACAGAGGCAATGCGACTATTTGTGAAAATATTGGAGGTTAGTAAGTATTAGTTGTCTTTAATGTTGAATGAGTAAGGTGTTTTTTAGACTTGACAGCCAACGTTTGTTGATTTTCTGTTGTTGTAGGAGGAAGATCCTGGTTGGTACTCAAGAGCATCTAATTATGTTTCTGAACCTGTTTCGGAACCTGTTGTTAATGTGGAAACGAATGTCAGTATACTCTTCCTTTCTGAATTTTGCACTATAATATCCCGACGAAATGTTCCTTCCATGATCCACAAGTTTCTCACTTACATGTTGCGTGGATGAGCAAAATTGAAGGAGTTTTTCTTTAAACAGAAAGAATAGGCTGGGTTTTTTAGGATGGAGACTGTTATTAGTGAGGTAGAACTCAGAAGATATAGCATCCCATACATCTTACATTTCTACCATCTTTTAACTGAAGTGTCATTGGATTTGGACAACCAGATAGTTCAGCATTTGGGAGTCTATGTGACTAGATAAATGTGATGTCGCACTAGATAGGCCATGGTATTGCCACCACTATGTGTTCTTTTTTACAACTTTCAGCAGAGTATTTGAGGCATATCTTTGACCCTTCAGCATGACCACTTGCTCCTCTACTTACATCACAGTGTCTCTCTTTTACGTCACTGCCAGCATTAAACTCTACATCAGCTAACCACCTCATATGGACTGATCCTACCAACAATTAAATTTACAATCTCCACTCGAGATAGTAGGGTCAGATCCCCTGTATGTATGTATTCACTTTTCACATGACAGAGTTTACGTGGCCTGTGGATATGGCTAGCTTTTTTTAATTTGTTGGTTTTAAACCAATGACTCTGCATAGGCCCGTCATTTGTTTTGTTTTGTATACCTTGCAGCATACTGAAAAAGTTGACCCGGTGGTTGAGAATGGGGTCTATACTACTGAGCCAAAAATTACATCCACTGAAAATGGAATCCTGAGTGAAACTCAGGATAAAGACGCCATTTCTGATAGTCTAGGATCAGTTACTGTCTATGATCAATGGATTGTACCTCCAACATCTGGTCAACGTCCAAAAGCACGCTATGAGGTGTTAACATCTCTCTCTCTCTCTCTCTCTCTCTCAGAGACATGGTGATGATCTCTTCTGTACAAATAGATTATACTGAACATGATCATTATGCCATCTGCAGCATGGAGCAGCAATCGTTCAAGACAAGATGTACATATATGGTGGAAACCACAATGGACGATACCTAAATGATCTTCATGTAAGCAAATTATATGCACATATGAATAGATTCTTTATATTCTGTTAGTGGTAACCTTAATAGTCAATTGATTGGATTAGTGGTATCCATTGATTACTAACAATACATGCTTTGCGCATCTCACAGTGTACATCCTGAATTTTTCAGTGTTACCGATTCCTTTTGTCTTATCAAGCTAACCTGCTGGTGTGAATGTAAGACCATGGATGTGTACATCCACAGCTTCCCTTACAGCTTGTTTCCTATGACACAATGAATGCAGGTTCTGGATTTGAGGAGCTGGGCTTGGTCAAGAGTAGAGGCAGGGTTCGAGGTTGATTCGGCAGAGTCACAACCTTCCAGACCTTTAGCTCCATGTGCTGGTCATTCACTGGTGGGTGAATAGCAATATCCACTCCCAAATGGAGAATACTAAGAAAATTTTGAAGTATTTAGATGTTTTGGACCAAAAAATGTAACTCATTTATAAATCTGGGTGGACCAATATTTGTGGCCCTTGTAGATTCTTTTTTGATGATGACTTTTTGTTCCTTGTCCTTGTAGATACCTTGGGAAAATAAGCTTATTTCTGTTGCTGGACACACAAAAGATCCTACTGAGACCATACAAGGTACAGGCATCTAGATTTATTCACTGACAAAATTGTTAAAGAAATTCTAAAGAGTGAGAGGAAGAATGAAATTATTGAAATTCTGATAAAGTGGAACTTGTAGTGTTTTCCAGACTGCCACTATCATTCTCATGTGAATCTTGAATGAAGCATTGTGCCTATTAGAGTCTAGATTTGTACGTATCTTGTTTTATGGTCATAAAGGATAGTACCAGCCTAGCACAACTTTGAGATATATTTACTGTCCAAAAGACTTTATGCTATATATTTACATCCATAAGCAGTTTTCTTCAAGTATCAAATTTAATTCATTTTGGTAAATTGGAAAGAAGTACATATCTCTGACTTTGTAGTATACTAGTCCCTTGGCATCGCTTGATTTGGAACACAAAATTGGGTTTTGTGGTACTGTAGCAATTTGGATCTTGAGAATCAGTGTTCACAATGTTCCGTTATAGCAACTAGACTCATACTTTGAAAATATGTGTTTCTTACTTTTTTAGATGACATCTCAAAGCATTTCTACTTAGCATGGAATATGACCCATGTAACCTAAGCATCTGCATATTAGATCATATTGTGGAGAACATGATCAAATGAACATATCTTGTTCCAACTCTATACATTCCATAGAGGCCTTCCCTACCTTATCATTCTGGGACTGGTAATTACCGAGTTTCATTTTCCTTACACATCAGATTGATCCACACTCAGGGTAAACTGGATATTGTCTCCTGCCCTGCATGTTTTTCTGTTAATGACTATTGGGATGATCAGTGCATGATGGTGTTTACTTTCTGACGTAATCTTGCAGTTAGCTTTTCTAAGTTCTTTCTCTCTTTTTTAATAAATTACCTACTCTCTGGTTGACAGTGAGAGCATTTGATCTACAAACTAATACATGGTCATTCTTGAAGACTTATGGGAAACCACCGGTATGAATATCCTATTTTTTATCACTGTCTCATCTCATGTGCAAAAGCATCATGCAACAAGTTATCTTTTTGGCTTATGTATCCTCTATTGTCGAGTGACAATTTGAAGGTTACTTCTGTGTCTATTTTGTCATGTTTCATGCCTTTTTGTTCCTATTGCTGGTGTTGTCTCACATCCGAAACAATCATATTCAGGTGTCCAGGGAGGTCAATCGGTAACTCTGGTTGGCACTAGCTTAGTGATATTTGGTGGGCAAGATGCAAAAAGATCTCTGTTGAATGATCTTCATATACTTGACCTTGAAACAATGACTTGGGATGAATTTGATGCTGCGTAAGTTGATTATTTTATTCAGCTGATTTGAGGAGAAACCTTACTCTTCAGTGTGTCTGTGGGAGCGCTGAGATTTTATCTATCATGCGTCCACAGACATTTAAATTAATTTTCCTGCTTCTCCTAGTGGGCCTCTTTGCATGTGTTGCTTATATTCTGAAGGTCATGTAAAAGGATACAGTGATTCTCTTCATGAGCCAGCTTTTCTTACAAATGTACAAACTTCCTTGCAAACAATTCTTTTTTCCTGACTAGATTAGTGTAGTCATACTGATAATTTAATTATTGAAACTTCCTGGTATTCATGTAGCATTGGCTTCAGAAGCAGCTTTTAAGTTTACATAAATTTTGACTGAATATGATGGACACAGGGGTGTTCCTCCTTCTCCAAGGTCTGATCATGCTGCTGCGGTACATGCAGAGCGTTATCTCCTCATTTTCGGTGGGGGTTCACACGCTACTTGTTTTAATGATCTACATGTCCTTGATCTGCAAACCGTAAGATTACTTCTTTCAGTCTAAATTGCATCTTGCTTCATGTTAGAATATATTTTCTAATGTTAAGCATTGGGTTATTACTAGATGGAATGGTCAAGACCCACCCAGCAAGGTGACATACCTACTCCAAGGGCAGGACATGCTGGTGTAACTATTGGAGAAAATTGGTTTATAGTTGGTGGTGGTGACAATAAGAGTGGTAAGGATCTGCAACACTTCTGTTGATTATGTGACTTCTGGTACTGATGTTGAAAGTAAAATAGTGCCGCAGATTTCCTTTTTCCATGAGTTGAAGGAATAGAGAATAGGCCTGATGATTGCGTTTGAGATCAGGACTTGTCAGTTCAAGATTAGGAAAATTTAGAAAGTGCTCTTCCACGGTGGACAGTGTTTGGATGAAGAGAATGAGGTGACCGATCATATCGGGCAACAATTTCGTTGAATATATGCTTATGCTTTAGGTCAGAGTGCATATGGATTGTTACATGGAAGTGTTTAGGTGACACGAGAACCTTTCAATTTTGAGAAAAGATTGATGACACACCCTGCATGAAGTAACTTGTTTGCTGCAGAAAACAGTACATTAACAAACTTTCTAGTCTAAGGACATGATTACTAATTCCTTTTACTAAATCTGTCGCATTAGAAATTATATTTGCTTGTTTGAGAGCATTCCCAATGCTGGTATTATTTGCTTTTGTATGCTTCATTCTTGTCTGGAATTTTACCTCTTTCTATGAACTTTCTGCAGGGGTATCAGAAACCATTGTTCTGAACATGTCTACATTAGTTTGGTCTGTTGTGACCACTGTTGAAGGGCGCATTCCAGTTGCTAGTGAGGTACATTTCACTTTCCTGACTTTTTTTCATCATCTGTGTGGTTATATGTTTGTTTACCGAAGACGACTTTCTTTGACCGAAAGAAAAAGTCTTTAGCACTTCAATAATGAAATCATTGTCTGGCTCTTTGACGACAGGGTTTGAGTTTGGTTGTAAGCTCCTATAATGGTGAAGATGTCATTGTATCTTTTGGAGGATATAATGGGCGTTACAACAATGAGGTTTGTCATATTTTATGTGTTTAATGTGTTTGATGTGAATTTTCCTCTTTCATTTTAATGAGATTTGTTTTTCAGGTTAATGTTCTTAAACCAAGCCACAAATCTACATTACCAGCAAAAACAATTGAAAGTCCTTTGCCTGATAGTGTTTCTGCTGTGCACAATGCAACAAATGCTACCAGAGACTTGGAGTCAGAGGTTGAAGCGGTCCAAGATGGAAGAAGAGAATTTGTTGTGGACAATATTGAGAAAGATCCCAGGGTAATTGACGTTGACTATCTCTTTTATATGAAATTTCATCTTTATATTGCGTTTTTGTTAGTATCATATAAGCTGGCAGGAATAAATTGTAAACTGAGCATGTGACAGCGCATCATACTAATCTATCTATTATTTTTATGTATTAGTGATGTCAATCCTATTTGATCAAATGCCTGACAAGCTCTTATACATATAGGAAATCCTTGTTATTTAAAGTGACTCAAGAAATTTGCTTTCTAAGGCATTAGAGGTTGACTGCATTCTGATGCATTCAGATGTCCTATATGTGCATCCTTTTGGCCCTTTGATTTCCAAGTTTGTCAAGTTGTTTAAGTTATTGATTGTACACCTGATCTGTATTCTTGATAAATTCTTATACATGTATGATATCCTTTTGATTTGAAATAATTCTGTAATAGGAATTTGTATCTTGAGATATGTAGACTTCCACTACCTTCTGATCTATTGAGATGTCCTACCATGTGCACTGTTTTTCCCTTGGATTTCCAAGTTTGTTGCTTTGTTCTTAAGCAATGCATTCTGCCTTTTGTATTTCTTCGTGTTACTCATTTATATTCTGGACAGAAATCAAGAAATGGGGGATCTGCAGAACATCTTTTGGCAACCCTCAAGGCGGAGAAAGAAGAATTAGAATCTTCACTCAGCAAGGAGAAGTTGTTGTCTCTTCAATTAAAGCAGGAAATCTCAGAAGCTGAGACTCGCAACACCGATCTATACAAGGTATGACTTGCTTTGTATGTTTTGATCACGGCTGAGATATCACAGGCTTTGTTTACCAACTCGTACATCTAGGAGAATCTTCAGGTTTAATGTTTAAGAATCCCCTCTGCCTTGAAAATAGAAGACCTCCAGGGCTTAACATATTTCAACTGCACATGCAGGAGCTTCAGTCCGTGCGGGGTCAACTTGCCGCAGAGCAGTCGAGGTGTTTCAAACTTGAGGTGCTTGCTGGTTCTTAGAAACTCTACTTCCCTTGTTCCGCACTCAGATTAGTTCTTCTCGGCTTTAGAACTAATAGTAAAGTTCTGACAGGCAATTCGATGCTTCTGCTGTACATTTATTACAATATCCGAATGCGGTTGCACCTCGCGTTGTTCATCGCAGTGGTTCCCAAGAATTCCCCAACTTGTGTTAACTATGCTTCTTAAAGATATAAATTGACCCCGAATGTAGAACAGGCATTGCATCTAGGCTGAACTCCTCATTGACACTGACATAGGCTCTTAAGCCGATCAGAGTTGTGGACTGCTGCATGAGAAATAGGCTTTTGATTTACAGTTGAAATTCATAAGGCTACTATGTTATTCACTTATGTAGTGCTCGATATGTTCTGGCAGGTCGATGTGGCAGAATTAAGGCAGAAGCTGCAAATGATGGAGACGTTGCAGAAGGAGCTTGAACTCCTCCAGCGACAGAAGGCCGCTTCTGAACAAGCCGCGCTAATGGCAAAGCAGAGGCAGAATTCTGGCGGAATGTGGACTTGGATCACTGGAGCACCTCCAAGCCCAAAAGTCGATGATGTCTGAAACTTTTGGAGTCGTCCACAACATCGACGGGTTTTACCAAAGATTTTTTTCTTCTTTTTCGCCCATTTATAACCCTGTTCTTTATATGAAGAGAATAAAAAGGTGATGCCTAAGATTTTTGCATGAATTTGTTGTAGATTTAGTTTTTTTGCTAAATTTGGGTTGAGTCGGGGCTATGTAATGTGAACAGAGAGAAATATAGCATGTCGTTGCCTCATTAGCTATTATTGAGTATATTAAGTGAAAATTATTATAGCTATCAGGCATCTACAGTGTCAATTATTTTTATTTTTTCTTTTTGACATTCATCTTTGTGACTTCACTATAATATAAATCTATGCTGGCATTTTTCCTTAGCATTGGATTTGGTTCTGTTTAATTGTGATTGAACTTTCTTGTATCGACCGACCGAATGTTTCTTGCGGAATGCTGATCAAGTCTCCCTCCGGGGAAGGATCAAATGGCCACGCATGTTCTAACTCATCAAAGATGCGCATGGTGTCGGTACATCGTTCATCTCATTCTTTGTTGAGAGGAAAGCTGGCCATCCGGGCTAGCATCGAGACGA
The DNA here is from genome assembly GCA_014182365.1 of Eucalyptus tenuipes. Taxonomy (NCBI): domain Eukaryota; kingdom Viridiplantae; phylum Streptophyta; class Magnoliopsida; order Myrtales; family Myrtaceae; genus Eucalyptus; species Eucalyptus tenuipes. The sequence continues at coordinate 18,249,403 of CM024538.1, read as the reverse complement.
CCTGCCCGAGGCCTGTGGCGTCCTGGAGTTCCCATGCACATTCAGGAAGGATGCGGTGAGCAAATTGGAAGTTGGGGCCGGCTGTTGCTTTGCCGCTAAGGCCGGGCGAGCACTTTGCTTCATTCCAATCTTTCTTCGTTTAGAATTCGAGGCGGGGCTGAAAGGTCACTAAGCACATGGTGTTATCGACCAGAGGTCGGTGAGTCATCGAGGTATATTAGCATAATTAAGTTTGCAATTGGTGTAGAATTATTCAACACAAGGAGTGAATTATACCTTGATAAACAAAGTTCGACATCTCTTTTCATGTAATATGTTGATTAATTTCCTCATTTATTATTAATTTTTCAGAAGAAATTTATCAACTAAGCCAAATTTAATCATCGAATTGATTGGAGAACATGTCAGCTAGCAATTGAAATAGCAGCGGGGTATCGATCATCAGTTGGAATTTTAGAATAAAGGAGGCTTCCGATGTCCAGCTAAAGAGCTCCCAAAAAGCAACTAATCTTCATTGGGACGCTGGAATAATTCCGGCATGGGTTATCGGGGTGGCTTCAATCTAATAAACCATGCCAAGCATACGTTATCCGATTATAACTTTTTTCACGTAATTTATGCATTATGCTTGATTTCGCTCACTGCATTACCTATACGATAAACGTACCAGGCCCACAAAGAGAGACATAGAATCACTCAAAACCAAAATACCACTTAACTATGACTTGAAGAAAGGAATTCAACCCTAATTTTCCTTTTATTCAAAGCAAGCACAACGCGGAAGCCTTGAATCTAGAAAATTAGATTTTTTTTTTTCCATTTTTTTCCAAATTTTTTAGCTAATATTTAAGAAATTAGCGTTTGTAGGTAGCTTTTTAAGTCCGCTGTCAAATCCCAAGACTCTGCTCTTCGATATTTATTCAATTAAACATTACATGTTATGCTATGTTTTAGTAGATTTTTCATTAGTTATCCGATGAGCAAACGGTTTAATAGATGATAGATTTGAAATTAGGGATAAGTGGCACTGATTTATCTATCTCTATTCAATTAAAGACTGATTTTAAAAAATTTTAAACTGGAGTTGAATTTATCATACGCGACCAAGCACAGATAATTTTAAAAAGAGAAAAAAAGAAAAGGAGTAATTGACTTTTTCTGGGACTTTCCAGAAGAGCACCGAAGAAAGAAGAGGAGAGATTGCTTTTGGGCGTGACGTCATAAATAGGACGTCCTGATCGCCTTCATTCTCATGCGACAAGGAGAAAAAAAGCGGAATGTACGCGCATCCTCCATCCAGCCCTCCACGCTTTCTGACCCCATATTTTCATTTGCATCGCTCTTTTTCTTTTCCCTTCAATATTCGCCGCAAATTATTAAAAATCATTTATTATATTAACGACAAAATCGAATATTCTAGTCACACGTCAAGATGTAGACAGCTTCCTCCTCGTGTTTAAAAATGCGGAAATTCGCAAAATAAATGCCTAATTTAATATTTAAAAAATTATGTAGAGTGTGAAATAATATCCTCATGCCTTGTTAAAGAATCTGGAATCAACCCATATTTCGATACCATGTCAAATTTCTCGCAATCACTATCAACCTAAGAGTTAAAATCCCGTATTGACAAAAAAAAAATATAAATGATTTGATATATAATCATTGGATAGATAAAAGGAAATCATGAAACAAGGATTTCTTTTTGAAGATAAAAGAGGAAGAGGAAGCGCTAGAATTATATCTCGCAAAGTTTTTGCAAAAAAGGCAGAAAAAATCAGCAAAATTTCTTTTTTTTTCCTTCCTTTTTTTTTGGTGAAATTCGCAGAAAATAGGAAACTTCGTCCTCTACGCGTATAGATTAAATTTTAGTCAATTAATACGACGCGTTAACCGCGTATATAACCCCCAAAAAATGGAAACAGCGCCTACGTACCCGCGTCCGAAAAGCAAATAAATCAAATCAAATAAATAGTTACCTAAAAAGCAGTAAATATAATAAAATAAATAAATAAATAAAATCCCGATGATCCAACGTGGTTTCTTCCTCACCGCATAATTAATACGCCTTGACAGCCACCACCAACCCTCGTTCTGCAAAAGAACACGGCAAAAATCTCTCTGCAAATCGTTCGGTTCTTGCCACAGCCGTTGTGGTGACAATAAGAGTGGTAAGAATCTGCAAGACTTTTGTTGATTACGTAACTTCTGGTACTGATGTTACAAGTAAAATAGTGCTGCAGATTTTCTTTTTTCACGAGTCGGAGAAAAAGAGAATTAACGTGTTGATTGCGTTCGAGATTAGGACTTGAGGGTTCAAGATTAGGAAAATTTCGAAAGTGGTCTTCGACAGTGGACAATGTTTGGATGAAGAGAATTAAGTGACCAATCACATCGTACAACAGTTTCGTTGAAGATCCGCTCATGCTTTAGGTCAAGAGTGCCTATGGATTGTTACATGGATGTCCTTAGGTGACACAAGAACCTTTCATTTTGGTGAAGCAAGATTGATGACGGACCCTGCACGAACTCGTTGGCTGCAGAAAACAGTACATTGACAAACCTTCTAGTTTAAGGACATGAATACTAAATTCTTTTTACCAAATTTGTTGCATTAGAAATTGTATTTGCTTGTTTGAGAGTTTTTCCAATGCCGGTATTATTTGCGTTTGTATGCTTTATTCTTGCCTGGAATTTTACCTCTTTTTTTGAACTTCTTGCAGGGTGTCAGAAACCATTGTCTTGAGCATGTCTACACTAGTTTGCTGTGTTGTGACCACTGTTGAAGGGCGCGTTTCAGTTGCTGGTGAGGTACGTTTCACTCTACCGATGTTCATATGTATGCTTACCGAAGACGACGAGTGTACTTTTTTCTTCTGGAATTCTCGGGATATACACACTTTCAAGTTTGTAGCACTTTCTCTAGCGCAAAAAAAAAAAAAAGTCTTTAGCACTGCAATTATGAAATCATTGTCTGGCTCTTTGATGGCAGGGTTTGAGTTTGGTTGTAAGCTCCTATAATGGTGAAGGTCTCATCGTACCTTTTAGTGGATATAATGGGCGTTACAACAGTGAGGTTGGTTATATTTTATGTGTTTTAGGTGTTTGATGTGGATTTTCCTCTTTCATTCTAACGCGATTAGCTTTCCAGGTTAATGTTCATAAACCGAGCCGCAAATCGACATTACCAGCAAAAGCAATCAAAAGTCTTTTGCGACTCGAGGCATTTGCTTTCTAAGGCTGAGGAGTTTGACTGCATTATGATGCATTCAGATGTTGTATATGTGCATCCTTTTGGCCCTTTGATTTCCAAGTTTGTCAAGTCGTTTAAGTTATTGATTGTGCATTTGATCTGTATTCTTGATAAATTCTTATACATGCATGATAGAAATTTGTATCTCAAGATATGTATAGGGCCACTACCTTCTGATCCTTTGAGAATTCTTACCATGTGCACTATCTTTCCCTTGGATTGCCCAGTTTGTTGCGTTTGTTTCTTAAGCAATGTATTCTGCCTTTTGTATTTCCTCGTGTAACTCATTTATGTTCTGGACAGAAATCAAGAAACGAAATAACTGCAGAACATCTCTTGGCAACCGTCAAGGCAGAGAAAGAAGAACTAGAATCTTTGCTCAACAAGGAGAAGCTGTTGTCTCTTCAACTAAAGCACACTGATCTATACGAAGTATGACTAGTTGGAAAAATATGGTTTCGAATCAATAGAGCAATCAAGTCGAACTTTAAGGTATGATATCACTTTTTTAAGAATTTATTTGCCCCACAAAATTGCTAATGGTCACGAGCAAATTCCCTCAATGATACAACAAAGTCCCAAATAAGGTTATTAGATAGCAATTTTAGTATTTTCCCAAGATCTCTCTAGAAAACAATTGAAAAGATGACCGTAGTTTTGAAAAGAAGACTCGAAAATGATCTCATACTCATTAATCTAAAAAACACTAACATATGTCTTAGAGAACAAAGGCAAATTTTTGCGAAAAGGTTGCAAAGTAAACAAAGATATCCCTTCGAAAAAGAGTTGTAAAATGAACAAATGTATCCGTTTAGAAAAAATTGCATAATGAACAAATGCAACCCTTTGGGAAAGGTGGCAAATTGAACGAGTATAAACAAAAAACAACCTTTATGATAACCGTACGAAATAAAATAAAAAACAAAGGGGTTAGTGCTAAGTGCATAATTATTTGCGCACCTATACGTGGGTATGGTAAGATCTAGCCTACTCAATATTTTCTTTAAACACACTAAAGAAGCCTCAGACTTCCCACCTCCTCCCGCTTTTTTTATATGGGATAAGGAAACACACACTTAGTTTATTTTACAAACAAACTTCCAATATGAGTTGCTTTGTTTGTTTCGATGTCAGCCGAGATATCACAGGCTCTATGTACCACCTCGAACATCTACAAGAATCCTCAGTTTTAATGTTTAAGAATCCCCTCTGCCTTGAACATATTTCAACTGTAAATGTAGGAGCTTCAGTCCGTGCGGGGTCAACTTGTTGCAGAGCAGTCGAGGTTTTTCAAACTTGAGGTAGTTGCCGCTTCTTAGAAGCTCCACTTCCCTTGTTCTGCACTCGGATTAGTTCTTCTTGGCTCTAGAACTAATAGAAAAGTTCTGACAAGTGATTCAATGCCTCTACCATACAGTTTCTATAATATCCGAATGCGGTTGCACCTCGCCTTGTTCATCGCAATGGTTCCCAAGAATTCCCCAACTTGTGTTAACTTTGCTAGGGTTTAAAGTAGAACAAAGCATATAATATATAATATATATCATTTATATTTATTAAGAGTTAGTTTGGATTAGACCAATCCTAAACTCCTAAGACCAAGGAATAAATGTAGGGTCTAGGGGTCTCGGGACCAAGGATCGACCTGGGCCCCCTTGAACACTATACCAGATTGGCCTAGTTGGACCAGTGCATGATTGACCCTAGACTGATACTTAGCCCTATATGGTACTATGCTTGCCTAGTTACATCTGTTTGTCTATCGGACTAGTAAATGTGGATTGGACTGGCTTGGTGCTAATGCCTATTACAAGTCTATGTCTATTGCTTGAAAATGTTGTTGTACAAGATACTGATCAAATTTAAACTTTTTTTGGATGGTTTTTTTATACAATTTGCACTTCATTTATATTCATACTTCACGTGGACAAATACAAAACATCTACGAAAGCAGCTTATATAACAAAATTGATACTGACACACCTTTCAACAAGCTCATTACATCATTCATCTTCAAATTTATCAAATAACATGTTTCCTAGAATTATTGTAAAAACCCACAACACAACCACCAACATTATCTTAATTGTTAAATTTTGTTTCTTTAACTTTGTCGCACCTTGTTTGACACATTTCAATTGTGTCTTGAGAGCTCCGACTTCAGTAGCCATTGAATTGACATCATCCCCCTTATGGCTCAATAATGATTTTTTTTTTCGACATTGCTCTGGTGAAAATTTTTTGACACATTTCTTGTTGATTGACTAATTTCCATATCAACCGAAAAAAAAAGAAAAACAAAAGTGCAACTTTCCCCAATATTGTATTTCGGGAGGTCGTGATATCTTCTACCTTGATTCTTCTTTGTCTTTGATGTTTGTAGAGGATATTTCAAGCCACAATAGCAAAGCACATTTGTATCGTTGTTGATTAGAGGAAACCGATGTCATTGAATGAGACAAATTCGTTGATGTCTTCATCGATTGTGATGATTGTAGCGGGACTATTATTTATGCTTTCGGAATCAAAGACCAATCGGATCATTCCTAACCAGTAAAGATCAGCATATTTTAATGTATAAACAAAGGAAAAGTACACAACAACTAGAAGACATCACCCTTCCGATGGATGACCAACGGTACAGAAAGAAGTTCAACAATAAAGAAATTAGACCAAAAATGATAATAAGAGTACGTAGCTCAACAACGGCAGCAAAACATTGCACTAATGCTTCCATGTCATCGACAAGTTTAATTTACCGCCGAATGACCGTGCCATTGTCCTAAGGAATAAGGCTTAAGACCAGGATCATCCTAAACATATATAGCAAATTATCTTGATCGGAAATTTGAGGAGACTGATAACACTTCTTTAACTAAATGAGACTATTTTCTCATTGAAATTCCACTGAAGACAAATTTGCCATGATCATATTATGGCAAACTGCATTCACAGCTTACTGCTTAAGCAACTACCATTTGCCCAGTAGAAGTTCAAGGTGACTATGACACATAAGTCATTGATAGTGACATGAAAAAGTTTCTCTGACGTACCGTCTGGGTACATGACAGAGGCAACACCTTCGTAAAACCAATCAATCTCTTTCTTCAACAGTGGAAAGATATCCTAAGTACCAATCAAATACCCGTTAGCATGAAGAAACAGATTGAGCTTAGATATGCTAGTATTAATGCAGCTAGCATCCTATATTTTCCGAAGTATGAATGAGTTCAGACACGCGAACCAAAAGATCCTGGTTTGAAGCAATTGTTTGCAGCCTCCGCTGTGATTCTGCGGCGGCTGTGGCTCTTCGTACGGTCAAGGTCAGACAATGTTTTTCTTTGTTTTCCGCGAAAGAGACGCGACTAATGGGAGATTAGAAAAACCTAACGTCGGCAGGTGGTTGGGATTTGGTTTGTTATCGCGACTGGGTTCATGGTCCAATGGGAAACGGGTTGGCAAGAATTCCAGGACTCGGTCAGTGGTCACTTATTTTCCTCCACTCGAAGTAAAATATACATAAAAAATCCTTTCCCGATCTAAACACGCGTAAAAACCTCGGTCTTTACCTCTAAGACCAAATCGTCAGTTTCCATCTTCATCTTCTTCTTCACCTGTCTTGAATTTGTTGTAGATCTTCTTCAAGGTTTCGAGCGCAGACATGGCGTGCAGCTGCCTGAGGGTGACGCGGATCTGGGCCGAGGACCTCAAGGACGTCAACTTCCTCCGCATTCTCCACAAGATGAACCCGTACGTCATCGTCTTCCTCTCCGGTGGCGACAGGTTTCACGAGCAGAAGCAGTGTAGCCCCGTCCACAGGAAAGGCGGCACCAGTCCCTCGTGGAACCACACCTTCTCCTTCACCGTCGATGAGGTCGCGGCCCGCGCCGGAAGCCTGAAACTCAAGTTCAAGATCATTGCCGAGAAGACCTTCTTCAGCGACAGGGAGGTCGGTATCGTCGAGGTGCTGGTGAAGGAGCTGCTCGAGCAGCAGGGCGGTGACGGGGAGCCGAATGTGGCGAGCTACGGCGTCGACGTGTGGCTGCCGTCCGGCGAGAAGACCAAGGGCTTCCTGTGTTTTTCTTACAAGTTCGGCGAGCTGGTCATGTACCCGGCTGCAGGGGCGCTGCCGCACCCTCCGCCGCCGGGTTTCCCAACCCCAGGATATGCTTCCCACCCCCAGGGACACGGTCCTCCGCTGGGGGGGAACGTGAATCCCGCGGTGGCGCAAGGGATTTTGGTGGGGGCAAAATAGGGGAAATGTTGGCGGGCGCCATGGACCAGGCCGGAACCAGTGGTGGTTTCGATATGTTTTAAAACAGAGTTTTTCATTGTTTTTCCGTTTTCCTTCCTTCGCTGTCTCTGTTAATATTTTCATGTCTTGAGCTATCGGGAAGTGTCTTTTTTTTTCCCCTCCGTGTAAATGAAGTATATGCGTTTATTCCATGGACTAAAATAGTGATCTGATCTTTCATTATCGGCTCTTCTCCTTTCAGTTGTTTGCTTTCATCGGTATGACAATGAATTGGATCATGAAGTTAGTATCTCACTAAAATTATGATGCAGTTTAATGAAAAATATATCGGGGGAGAAATGGGGATCTGCGGATGTGGATGTGACCGATCTTTAATGTAGAATGAGTAAGGTTTTTTTAGGCCTGACAACCAACGTTTGTTGATTTGCTGTTGTTGTAGGAGGAAGATCCTGGTTGGTACTCGACAGCATCTAATTATGTTTCTGTTAATGTGGCAATGAATGTCCGGAGACCCTTCTTTTCTGAATTTCGCATTATAATATCCCAACATAATGTACCTTCCATGATCCATAGGCTTCTCACTTATGTTGCATAATGTGGACGAGAAAAATTGTAGTTTTTTCTTTGAAGAGAAAGAATATAGGCTGGTTTTTTTAGCATGGAGACAGTTATTAGTGATTTAGAACTCAGAAGATACAGAATCCCATACAGCTTCTATTGCTTCCACATTTCAACTGAAGTATCATAAATAAGGGAGTTAGACAGCCAGATAGTTTGGCATTTGGGAGTCTATGCGGCTAGATCAACGTGATGTTGCACTAAAAAGCCCATATTATTGCCACCACTCTGCCTTCTATTTTACTACTTTCAGCTGAGTATCTGAGGCATATCTTGTACGCTTCAGCATAACCACTTGCTCCTCCACTTACATCACAATTGTCACTCTTTTACGTCATTGCCAACGTTAAACTCTACATCAGTTGACCACCTCATACAGCCTGATCCTATCAGCAATCAAATTTACAATCTCTACTCGAGATAGGAGGGTCAGATCCCCCATATTTATGTATTCACCTGTCATGACAGAGTATACTTGGCATATGGATATGGCTAGCTTTTTAATTTGTTGGTTTCAAGCCAATGACTCTGCATTGGCCCGTCATTTGTTTTGCTGTGTATACCTTACAGCATATTGAAAAAGTTGACCCGGTAGTTGAGAATGGTGTCTGTACTGCTGAGCCAAAAATTACATCCACTGAAAACAGAATCCCGAGTGAAACTCAGGACAAAGTCGCTGTTTCTGATGGTCCAGGATCAGTTGCTGTCTACGGTCAATGGATTGTACCTCCGACATCCGGTCAACGTCCAAAAGCATGCTATGAGGTGTTAACTCTCTCTCTCTGTGACATGGTGATCTTGTCTGGACAAATAAATTATACCGAACCTGATGGTTATGCCATCTGTGGCATGGAGCAGCAATCGTTCAAGACAAGATGTATGGTGGAAACCACAATGGACGATACCTAAATGATCTTCATGTTAGCAAATGATATGCACTTATGAATAGATTCTTTCTATTCATTTACTGGTAATAGTCGGTGGATGGGACTAGTGGTATCCGTTGATTACTAACAATACATGCTTTGCCCATTCAAGCTTCTCACAGTGTACATCCTGAATTTTTCAGTATTACTGAGTCCTTTTTATCTTTTCAAGCCAACCCGCTGGTGTGAATGTAAGACCCTGGATGTGTACAGCCACAGCTTCCCTTACAGCTTGTTTCCTATGATGCAATGAACGCAGGTTCTGGATTTGAGGAGCTAGTTCGAGATTGATTCAGCAGAGTCACAATCTTCCAGACCTTTAGCTCCCTTCACTGGTGGGCGAATAGCAATAATCCATTCCCAAATGGAGAATACTGAGAAAATTTTGAAGTCTTTAATGTCCTGGACCAAAAAAGGTAACTCTTTTCTAAATCTGGGTGGACCAATATTTGTGGCCCTTGTAGATTCTTTATTGATGATGACTTTGTTTGTTGTTCTTGTAGATACCTTGGGAAAATAAGCTTATTTCAGTTGCTGGACACACCAAAGATCCTACTGAGACCATACAAGGTACAAGTATCTAGATTTATTCACTAATAAGATTGTTAAAGAAATTCTAAAGAGTGAGAGCAAGAATGAAATTATTGAAATTCTGATAAACCGGAACTTACAGTGTTTTCCGGACTGCCGCTATCACTCTCATGTGAATCTTGAATGAAACATTGTGCCTTTTAGAGTCTAGATTTGTATGTATCTTGTTTTATGGTCATGAAGGATAGTACCAGCCTAGCACAACTTTGAGATATATTGACTGTCCGAAAGACACTATGTGATATATTTACATCCATACACAGTTGTCTTCAAGTATCAAATTTAATTCATTTTGGTAAATTGGAAAGAAGTATATATCTCTCTGACTTTGTAGTATACTAGTCCCACGGCATTGCGTGATTTGGAGCACAAAATTGGGTTTTGTGGTACTGTAGCAATTTGGATCCCTAGAGTCAGTGTTCCCAATGTTCCATTATAGCAAGTAGACTCTTTTTCTTACTTTATTGGATGACATCTCAAAGCATTTCTACTTAGCATGGAATATGACTATATAACCTAAGCATCTGGCATATAAGACCATATTGTGGAGAACATGACTAAATGGACATATTTTGTTCCAACTCTATGCATTCAATAGAGGCCTTCCCTACCTTATCATGCTGGGACCAGTAATAGACCGAGTTTATTTTCCTTACACATAGCAGATTGATCCACACTCCAGGGTAAACTGGGTATTGCCTCCTGCCCTGCTTGTTTTTCTGTTAATGATCATTGGGATGATCAGTGCATGATGATGTTTACTTTCTGACGTAATCTTGGAGTTACCTTTTCTTAGTTCTTTCTCTCTCTTCTTAATAAAATTACCTACTCTCTGGTTGACAATGAGAGCATTTGATCCACAAACTAATACTTGGTCAATCTTGAAGATTTACGGGAAACCACCGGTACGAATATCCCTTTTTTTATCAGTGTCTCATCTCATGCGCAAAAGCATTATGCGACAAGTCATCTTTTTGGCTTTATGTTTCCTCTATTGTGAGTGACAATTGGAAGGTTGCTTCTGTGTCTATTTTGTTATGTTTCATGCCTTTTTGTTCCTATTGCTGGTGTTGTCTCACATCCAAAACAATCATTTTCAGGCATCATGGGGAGGTCAATCAGTACCTCTGGTTGGCACTAGCTTAGTGATATTTGGTGGGCAAGATGCAAAAAGATCTCCGTTAAATGATCTTCATATACTTGATCTTGAAACAATGACTCGGGATGAATTTGATGCTGTGTAAGTTGATTATTTTATTCAGCTGATTTGATGAGAAACTTTACTCTTGAGTGTGTCTGTGGGAGCGATGAGATTTTATCTATCATGCCTCCACAGACATTTTCTCGCTGCTCCTAGTGGGCCTCTTTGCATATGTTTCTTATATTCTGAAGGTCATGTAAAAGGATACAGTGATTCTCTTCGTGAACCAGCTTTGCATACAATTGTACAAACTTACTTGCAAACAATTCTTTTTTCCTGACTAGATTAGTGTAGTCATATTGTTAATTGAAATATTGAAACTTCCTGATATTCATGTAGCATTAGCTTCAAAAGTAGCTTTTAAGTTTACATAAATTTTGACTGAATATGATGGACACAGGGGTGTTCCTCCTTCTCCAAGGTCTGATCATGCTTCTGCGGTACATGCAGAGCGTTATCTCCTCATTTTCAGTGGGGTTTAACACGCTACTTGTTTTAATGATCTACATGCCCTTGATTTGCAAACTGTAAGATTACTTCTTTCAGTCTATATGGCATCTTGCTCCATGCTAGAATAGTTCTTCTAATGTTAAGCATTGGGGTTTTACTAGATGGAATGGTCAAGACCCACCCAGCAAGGTGATATACCTACTCCAAGGGCAGGACATGCTGGCGTAACTATTGGAGAAAATTGGTTTATAGTTGGCGGTGGTGACAATAAGAGTGGTAAGAATCTGCAACACTTTTGTTGATTACGTAATTTCTGGTACTGATGTTTCAAGTAAAATAGTGCCACAGATTTCCTTTTTTTCACGAGTTGAAGGAATAGAGAATAGGCCTGACGATTGCGTATGAGATTAGGACTTGTTGGTTCAAGATATGAAAAAATTTAGAAAGTGCGCTTCCACGGTGGACAGTGTTTGGATGAAGAGAATTAGGTGACCAATTATATTGTGCAACAATTTCATTGAAGATACGCTCATGCTTTAGGTCAGAGTGCTTATAAATTGTTACATGGAGATCTTTAGGGACACAGGAACTTTTCAATTTTGAGAAAAGATCGATGACACACCCTGCATGAAGTAACTTGTTTGCTGCAAGAAACAGTACATTAGCAAACTTTCTAGTCTAAGGACATACTAAAGTGCATTAGAAAGGGCTTGTTAGAGAGCATTCCCAATGCCGGTATTATTTGCGTTTGTATGCTTCATTCTTGTCTGGAATTTTATCTTTTTCTATAAACTTTTTGCAGGGGTATCAGAAACCATTGTCCTGAACATGTCTACATTAGTTTGGTCTGTTGTGACCACTGTTGAAGGGCGCGTTCCAGTTGCTAGTGAGGTACATTTCACTCTCCTGACTTTTTTTCGTCATCTGTGTGGTCATATGTTTGCTTACCGAAGACGACTAGCATTACCGAAGACAACTAGCATACTTTTTCTTCTGGAATTCTTGGGATATACATACTTTCAAGTTTTTAGCACTTTCTTTGACCCCCAAAAGAATAAAAGTCTTTAGCACTTCAATAATGAGATCATTGTCTGGCTCTTTGACGGCAGGGTTGAGTTTGGTTGTAAGCTCCTATAATGGTGAAGATGCCATCGTATCTTTTGGAGGATAATGGGCGTTACAACAATGAGATTCGTTATATTTTATGTGTTTTATGTGTTTGATGTGGATTTTTTTCTTTCACTCTAACGAGATTAGTTTTTCAGGTTAATGTTCTTAAACCAAGCCACAAATCGACATTACCAGCAAAAGCAATCAAAAGTCCTTTGCCTGATAGTGCTTCTGCTGCTCCCAATACAACAAATGCTACCAGAGACTTGGAGTCAGAGGTTGAAGAGGTCCCAGATGGAAGAAGAGAATTTGTTGTGGACAATATTGAGAAAGATCCCAGGGTACTTGATGTTGACTATCTCTTTTATATAAAATTTCATCTTTATATTGCGTTTTTGTTAGTATCATATAAGCTAGCAGGTTTTAATTGTAAACCGAGCATGTGACAGCGCATCATACTAATCTGTCTATTATATTTATGTATGGGTGATGTCAATCCTATTTGATCAAATGCCTGGTGGGAAATCCTTGTTATTTAAAGTGACTTAAGACATTTGCTTTCTAAGGCATGAGAGGTTGACTGCATTCTGATGAATTCAGATGTCCTATATGTGCATCTTTTTGGCGCTCTGATTTCCAAGTTTGTCAAGTTGTTTAAGTTATTGATTGTACACTTGATCTGTATCCTTGATAAATTCTTATACGTGTATGATATCCTTTTGATTTGAAATAATTCTGTGATAGGAATTTATATCTTAAGATATGTGGAGGTCCAGTACCTTCTGATCTATTGAGAAGTCCTACAATGCGTACTTTTTTTTCCCTTGGATTTCCAAGTTTGTTGCTTTGTTCTTAAGCAATACATTCTGCCCTTTTGTATTTATTCGTGTTACTCATTTATATTCTGGACAGAAATCAAGAAATGGGGGAACTGCAGAATATCTTTTGGCAACCCTCAAGGCGGAGAAAGAAGAATTAGAATCTTCACTCAACAAGGAGAAGTTGTTGTCTCTTCAATTAAAGCAAGAAATCTCAGAAGCCGAGACTCGCAACACCGATCTATACAAGGTATGACTTGCTTTGTATGTTTTGATCATGGCCGAGATATCACAGGCTCTGTTTACCAACTCGAACATCTACAAGAATCCTCAGGTTTAATGTTTAAGAATCCTCTTCGCCTTGAAAATAGAAGGGCTACAGGGCTTAACATAATTCAACTGCACAAGCAGGAGCTTCAGTCTGTGCGGGGTCAACTTGCTGCAGAGCAGTCGAGGTGTTTCAAACTTGAGGTGCTTGCTGGTTCTTAGAAACTCCACTTCCCTTGTTCTGCACTGGATTAGTTCTTCTTGGCTTTAGAACTAATAGTAAAGTTCTGACAAGCGATTTGATGCCTCTGCTGTACATTTATTACAATATCCGAATGCGGTTGTACCTCGCGTTGTTCATCACAATGGTTCCCAAGAATTCCCCAACTTGTGTTAACTATGCTTCTTTATAGATATAAATTGACCCCGAATGTAGAACAGGCATTGCATCTAGGCTGAACTCTGCATTGACACTGACATAGGCGCTTAAACCGATCAGAGTTGTGGACTGCTGCATGAGAAATAGGCTTTTGATTTACAGTCGAAATTCATAAGGCTACTATGTTATTCACTTATGTAGCGCTCGATATGTCCTGGCAGGTCGATGTGGCAGAATTAAGGCAGAAGCTGCAAATGATGGAGACGTTGCAGAAGGAGCTCGAACTCCTCCAGCGACAGAAGGCCGCTTCTGAACAAGCCGCGCTAATGGCAAAGCAGAGGCAGAACTCTGGCGGAATGTGGACTTGGATCACTGGAGCACCTCCAAGCCCAAAAGTCGATGATGTCTGAAACTTTTGGAGTCGTCCACAACATCGACGGGTTTTACCAAAGATTTTTTCTTCTTTTTCGCCCATTTATAACCCTGTTCTTTATATGAAGAGAATAAAAAGGTGATGCCTAAGATTTTTGCATGAATTTGTTGTAGATTTAGTTTTTTTGCTAAATTTGGGTTGAGTCGGGGCTATGTAATGTGAACAGAGAGAGAGAAATATAGCTTGTCGTTGCCTCATTAGCTATTATTGAGTATATTAAGTGAAAAATATTATAGTTATCAGGCATCTACAGTGTCAATTACTGATTTTTTTCCCCTTTTTGACATTCATCTTTGTGACTTCACTATAATATAAATCTATGTTGGCATTTTTCCTTAGCATTGGATTTGGTTCTGTTTAATTGTGATTGAACTTTCTCGTATCGACCGACCGAATGTTTCTTGCCGAATGCTGATCAAGTCTCCCTCCAAGGAAGGATCAAATGGCCATGCATGTTCTAACTCATCAAAGATGCGCATGGTGTCGGTACATCGTTCATCTCATTCTTTGTCGAGAGGAAAGCTGGCCATCCGGGCTAGCTTCTAGACGACCCGCCTGAGGCCTGTGGCGTCCTGGAGTTCCCATGCACATTCAGGAAGGATGCAGTGAGCAAATTGGAAGTTGGGGCCCGGCTGTTACTTTGCCGCTAAGGCCGGGCAAGCACTTTGCTTCGTCCCAATCTTTCTTCGTTTAGAATTCAAGGCGGGGCTAAAAGGTCACTAAGCACATGGTGTTATCGACCAGAGGTCGGTGAGTCATCGAGGTATATTAGCATAATCAAGGATGTAATTGGTGTAGAATTATTCAACACAAGGAGTGAATTATACCTTGATAAACAAAGTTCGACTTCTCTTTTCATGCAATATGTTGATTAATCTCCTCATGTATTATTAATTTTTCCGAAGAAGTTTATCAACTAAGCCATTTTTCATTTGATCATCGAATTGATTGGAGAACATGTCAGCTAGCAATTGAAAGCGGGAGGTATCGATCATCGCTTGGAATTTGGAATAAAGGAGGCTTCCATGCCCAGCTAAAGAGCTCCCAAAAGGCAACTAATCTTCATCGGGACTCCGGAATAAAGTCTGGCACCGGTTAGCAGTGCGGCTCGAATCTAATAAACCATGCTGAGATACGTTATCAGATCATAACTTTTTTCATGCATTGTGATTGATTTCGCATACCACATTATCTATACAATAAACCTAACAGATCCATAAAGAGAGAGAGAATCATTTGAAACTGAAATATTACTTAACTTTGACTTGAAGAAAGGAATTCAACCCTAATTTTCCTTTTATTCAAAGCAAGCACAATCAAAAACCATCAATGCGGGGGCCTTGAATGTCCAAAATTAGATTTTTTTTTTTCCTTTTTTATCCATTTTGTTTTAGCTAATATTTAAGAAATTGGGTTCGCCTTATTTTCAATTCGATATTTATTAAATTAGAACACTATTTTTAGGAGTATAATTACTTACTTTTTCATTAGTTATCCGATGAGCCAACGGTTTAATAGATGGCAGATTTGAAATTTGGGATAAGTGGCACTGATTTATCTATATCTCTATTCAATTAAAAAATTAATTTTAAACCCTTTTAAACTGGAGTTAAATTTATCATACGCGACCAAGCGCAGATAATTTTAAAAAAGAGAAAAAACAGCAGTAATTGACTTTTTCTGGGAATTTCCAGAAGCGCAATGAAGTAAGAAGAGATAGATTGCTTTTGGGTGTGACGTCATAAATAGCTCGTCATTTTTTTTTTGGGTCACTAGCACGTCTCGATAGCCTTTATTCTTATGCGATAAGGAGAGAGAAAAAAAAGGCGGAATGTACGCGTATCGTCCATCCAGCCCACCACGCTTTCTGACCTCCTCTTTTCATTTCCATCGTTCTTTTTATTTTTCTCTTTGCCGATATTCCCGGCAAATTATTAAAAAATCATTTATTATATTAACGACAAAACCGAATATTCTACTTACACGACACACGTTGAGATGTAGACACTTTCCACCTTTGTGTTTAATAACGCGGAAATTTGCAAAATAAATGCCTAATTTAATACTTAAAAAACTCTAGGGAACATCATTATCCATCTCTTTGAAAAAGATTCGGAACCAAGCCGTATTCCGATACCATGTCGAATTTGAGACGATCAATGCCAATGACAAAAAACATATATATGATTTCATATATAATCATTGGATAGACAAAAGAAAAATGCGTAATTGAAAATTTTTTTCCTGAAAAGAAAATGACACAAAAGCGTCAGAATTATATCGCGCAAAGTTTTTGCGAAGAAGGCAGAAAAAAATAGCAAAATCTTATTCGCAGAAAATAGGAAACTTCGTCCTCTACCCGTATAGATTAAATTTGGGCAGTTAATACGACGCGTTGACCGCGTGTATAAACGCGTAGCATAACCGCCCTAAAAAAGGAAACGACGCCTACGTTCCCGCGTCCAAAATCCAAATAAGTTAAATCGAATAAATAGTTACCTAAAAGCAATAAAATAAATAAAATAAATAAATAAAATCCCGAAGATGAGACGTCGTTTCTTCCTCACCGCTATAAATTCGCCTTGAAAACCATCACCACCCATCGTTCTGCAGAACACGTCAAAAATCTCTCTGCAAATCCTTCGGTTCTCTTCATCTTCTTCTCCATCTTCTTCAAGAAAGTTTTAGAGCGGTGGAAATGGAGTGCAGGCGCCTGGAGGTGACGGTGATGTCCGCCAAGGACCTCAAGGACGCCAACGTCTTCGGCAAGATGGACCCCTACGTCGCCGTCTCCCTCTCCGGCGTCGCCGACAAGCGCCAGAAGAGCAAGCAGCGCACCCCCGTCCACA
Organism: Eucalyptus tenuipes; assembly: GCA_014182365.1. Taxonomy (NCBI): domain Eukaryota; kingdom Viridiplantae; phylum Streptophyta; class Magnoliopsida; order Myrtales; family Myrtaceae; genus Eucalyptus; species Eucalyptus tenuipes. Next base: position 18,232,253 of record CM024538.1, on the reverse strand, counting down.
AGGACGGCGGCACCAGCCCCCGCTGGGGCCACCCGCTCTCCTTCACCGTCGACGAGGCCTCCGCCCGCGCCGGCCGCCTGAAGCTCAAGTTCAAGATCAAGGCCGAGAAGACCCTCGGCGGCGACAAGGAGGTCGGCAGGGTCGAGGTGCCGGTCAAGGAGCTCCTCGAGCAGGGCGGCGAGGGCGGCGACGGGAAGCCTAAGGTGACGAGCTACAGCCTGAGGCTGTCCTCCGGGAAGACCAAGGGGTTCCTGGAGTTTTCCTACAAGTTCGGCGAGCGGTTCACCGTGGCGGCGCCGCCCCCGCCGGCCGCCAAGAAGGCGGACGAGCCGGTCATGGCTTATCCGCCCGCCTCGAGCTCTGCCTCAGGGTACCCGCCGCCGCCAATGCACGGGGCGGGGCCGTACCCTCCGCCGGCAGGATACGGTTATCTGCAGCAGGGTTATCCGCCGAACGCCGCGCCTGGGTACGGCTACCCGCCCCAGGGATACGCGCCTCCGCCGCCGGGGTACGGGTATCCCCCGGCGGGATACGGGTACCAGCCGGCCGCGTACCAGCAGAAGCCTCCCAAGAAGAGCGGCGGCGGGAACTTCGGGCTGGGGCTGGCGGGCGGGTTGCTCGGCGGGCTGCTGATCGGGGACATGGTATCGGACGTGTCGGAGTCCGCCGCGTACGACGCCGGCTTCGATGACGCTCTCGATATGTAAAACTGAGTTTTTTTCCTTGTTATTCCGTCTGCCATCCTTTGCTTTTTTCCGTTATGTTTCGTGTCTTGAGTTTTCGAGATGTAAATGAAGTATATGCGTTTATTTCATGGACTAAAATAACGATCTGACCTTTTATTTTTTTGGCTCTTTTCCTCTCGAGTGTTTGTTTTCGTAACTTATGGCGATGAATCGGATCATAAAGTTGGTAATCTCGCCAATATAATGATGCGGTTTAATGAAAAATACGTCACGGGAGAGATGGGAAAGTTGAGGATGTGAGTGTGACCGATCTTTACGATCCCGGTTTCGATGCATCTAGATCGAGCATCACCGCTTCGGCGACCTCGATTGGGGACTTCGTAGAGGACAAGGGAGCGGTGATGGGCCACGAGCTAAGTGGAGAGTGTGTCGGAGAGCGTGGGCCGATGGGGACTCGTGGATGCTTTAAGCATGGGTGGGGGTAAGCAAGGAGAAGGCACGGCTGTCGAGGACGAGGACCTGCGAGTGCTTTGAGCATGTGGTGGTGGACCGAGGACGACGACTGCTGGTGCTTGCCAGCTCCTTCGAGCAATCATGTTGCATCGATCGAATGCTTTTAACCGCGTCTGATCGTCCTAATAAAAGTTTTTATCACATCATGTGATTGGTAACTATTCAGAACAGGATAAAGAGGATGTGGCCCAGATAAAAGATAAAGTATGTTATGTCCCATCTTGTGTTTGGTCCTACTGTCTAGGACGAGATAAAGGGGAAGTAGCTAGGATAAAAAAACTTAGGGAGAGGTGGGATAGAGTCTAATGGGATTTCTCGAGAAGCAACAAGCGAGGAGAACCAAGTTTTCTCCAAAGCCAACTCCTCTCCTCCTTGCGGAGCCTCCTCTCCGGCAATGGCAACTAGTAGTGACGTTGGGAAGTTCTGGTCGTGGTGAAGGGCGATCAGGAGGTGGCTATGTCAGGTCCAAGTCAAAGCAATGGCAGGATAGTGCTGCGAACGAAGCCGAGGCCATTAAGAAGGTTTAAAATTTGGCCTGATGAGAATGATTCTATTGGAAAAATGCGAAAATGTTTAAAATTCTGATTGACAAAATTGAATGATAAAATTGAACGTTCTAGGATTGAATTGATAAAAATATAATAGATTTTTGATTTGTTGGACAATTTTTCATTTCAGCTAACATCAACCATCCGTCAACAATCAACTAACAAATATATAATTTTGTCCAAGAAATATTTGGCTAAAGAAAGGAAAATGACCCTATTCAAGGCAAGCACCGAAAAAAAAAAAAAAACAACTAACCAATAAAATATACGTGAATAGAGAGACATGACATGCAGTTTCTTGGGCCCATCATTTTTTGATATGTTTTAAGGTGATATTTTAGAAATTGAGGTCATGTTATTTGCTTTTATTTTTCTAATTTATTTAATTAGGTTTTTAGATAACGAATGTTATCTCATGATTTAGTAGATAACCAGTTTTTTTTTTATTAGTTATCCGATCAGCAAACGATTGATAGATAACGTATTTGATATTTGGGATATAAGTGCACTAATTTATCTCAATTCAATTGGAAGCGATTTTAATTTTTTTCTAAACTGAAGTTGAAATTATAATTATGAAGAGAAAATTGAGGCATAATTGACTTTTCTGGAAATTTCAAAAAGAACGACAAAGTAAAAAGAGAGTGCCTTTGGGTGATGTCATTTTTTTTCTTAGAGTTAATATTACAAAAATCCCAAATTAATAAACTGGTGATAAACTTATCTTAAATAAATTTTTACACTATCAAAAACCTCATATCAATATACTGACAAATTTACTATCCGTTAGTTTAGATGGTGCCAACCAAGGAAGAGGAGGCTAAGCTTAACGGCTACAAGGGAGACATAGACGAACTGGGCTCGGCAGAAAAGTTCATCAAGTCATTGTTTAGCATTCCATTTGCATTCCAACGTGTGGAAGCCATGTTCTATAAAGAGACTTTACATGATGAAATTGCCCATCTAAAAAATTCCTTCTTAGTGCTAGAGGTAAAAATAATGAAAATCTAGACACACTAATGATTCGCAAAGAGTGACTAAAATCTTCATACTAATCGAAGTTCCTCCTTTCTTGAACTTTAGGAGGCCTGCAAGGAGCTCAGATCACGTAGGCTCTTCTTAAAACTGCTTGAGGCAGTGCTCAAGACACGAAACAGGGTGAACGTCGGAACAATCCGAGGAGGTGCCGAGGCATTCAAGCTCGACGCTCTGCTCAAACTTGCTGACGTCAAAGGAACAGATGGCAAGACTACCTTACTCCACTTTGTTGTCCAAGAAATGGTGCGTTCAGAAGGAATTCGAGTCTCGGATAGCATCATGGGAAAGATTGATCAGAAGAAGAGCAAGAACCGAACTGCCGAAGAGAAGGAAGAGGACTATCAAAGAATGGGGCTCGATCTCGTGGACGGGTTAAGCACCGAGCTATACAATGCAAAGAGGACGGCCACAATCGATCTGGATGTGCTCGTGACCTCGCTCTCAAATTTATCAGATGGGTTGGCTAAGCTGAAAAGGCTAGTGAATAACGAATTGGGCACGGACGAAAAGGGTGAGAAATTAATCCACTCGATGAGATTGTTCATAAGCTATTCAGAGAAGAGCATGAAGGAGCTGAAGGAAGATGAAGACAGAGTGCTTTTGCATGTCAGGGAGATCGCAGAGTACTTCCATGGAGATGTGAGCAAAGAAGAGGCCAACCCACTTCGCGTATTTGTGATCGTAAGAGACTTCTTGGGGATGTTGGATCATGCGTGCAAAGAGCTGAGATGTCTCAAAGTCCCTAACGGTTCCAACCCTCTCTCTCCTTTCAGATAGATCAAATTGAGATTTCATGATCTTTGCCTGTGTTCCTTGTGTGTGATCTGTAAGTGCATTCACTAGGAATTAGGATTGTAACACAAATTTTCTCAGTGTGTGTAGAGTTTTGTACTGTTCAGATTGACATTTATTAACTTCAAACCTTTTATACCCTTTTATGATAAATAATATTTCAATGTTAGCACACCCAAAAATGAAAACATTGCGGTACTAATTTAGGCTTGGGTGATGCAGCTTTTATCGATGTCAATTTGACCCAATGACCGGTGGAGAGATGACTCAGCTCGAATACTATAACTTTCTGAAACCCGTTGGAACTTTGTGAGGTGAAGCTGTGTACATGTCTTTTTTGACATTAGCGTGTCTATTGTCGAAAACGCTCTACCTATATGACATATAAGGCACGGGAAGGTTACTCAATAAGTTGTAAATACTTGATCTGAAAATGGGGGCTATAGGGATAAATATTGATGGCTGCGGGCGGACTGTATATATAAATGGGGGTGGTTCAGGGAGTTTTCTTAATTTCTGTAGCTATGGTAATAAAAGATCTCATCCATACGCCTGTTTTACTTTGAGGTTTTTTCGCTTTTAGGCAGGGCTTTATTCTTTGGGCCTTATTTGAAAACTGGATATTTGAAAACTCGGTCAAAGGATCACGCCTTCCGGCGATAAACGGATCTACTTCCCACGAACTACGGTCTAAGGACTTGAAACGGTCAGGGCTCAAGAACTAAACTCCCGGAAGACAGCATGCGTTGGATGCAACGTGAGAGCTCAAGGAGCTGGATTTAGCATGGAATTTATGGTAATTCTCTTGTTAAGAATGGGAACGTGTTGGGGCTTTTGCATGGGTTGGGAAGAAGCTCAACTAATGTAATTGGTTATAGCAAAGGTGCATTCATGGTTTGATCATCGTTGTTCTGCTTCGGAATCATCGGCGAATTGCAAACTGAGTGTGGCTTTTGGTCGTTGGAATCTGCTTATGCAACAGTCCTAACTACAGCTTGCATGATGAGTGTATGTTGTAAATTAGAACCATGTTTGTGTCCCGTGCGTCGGGCTTCTGAGTCACCATGGTCGAGTCTCGATCAGAACTGTACCATCGAACCGGAGGGAGTCGAAGGATTTCCGACGCATCTCACGAGGAGTGAAGTTTCTTGAGTAGTTAGCATCGTATTTGGTCTGGTTCTTATGCTCTTAGAAAGAACCTGCTTTATGGTTTTCGTTATCGGAAATGCACGAAGACCTCCCCCTCGACTTCTGTAATTTTACCCACCATTCCATAGCTGGAAAACACCAAATCACTTGCAGCCCTTGTCTCTGGCGGAAGGTGTGTCAAAAACCGAACTGAATTGAAAAATTCGATTTTTTCGGTTCGGTTTTCATTCGGTTTAGTTCTCATTAAAAATCGAAATTTTTATTATCGGTTCGGTTTTTATCGGTTAATCGAACGGAACCGAACCAACAAACCGATAAGAGCTTATTTTTTGAAAATAAAAAATATATACAAAAACAAAAAAGAAACAAAAAAAACAAATGCAAAAACCAAAAACTGAAAGTTAAAAACCAAAAACCGAAAAACCAAACCGAACCAAAATTTTGGTTCGGTTCGGATCTCATTCGGTTTGGTTTGAAAGTTTTTCCTAACGGTTCGATTCGGTTCGATTTTTCAAAAAACAAAACCGAACTGAACCGTTGACACTCCTATCTAGCGGCGGCGGCACGTGGGCAGCCCTCCGAGCCAGCTCCTTGCTACCACTACACGTTCTATTGTCGAGGTCGCCGATGCGTGATGCTCCATCTAAGATGACTATCTGGAGCATTTCATACTAATGCTGTCTAGTGTCTACGGCTCAATGCTTGCTCCACTACCTCCCTGCCCTTCTTTTTGGGGGTATAGTATAGTACAGGGGTTTGGATGAAAGCCTTCTTAATGCTTCTATAACAAGAACAAGGCTGGGGTCGTAAAGATCGGTGAGCCGCTCGCCGAACTTGTAAGAAAATTCCAGAACGCCCTTGGTCTTCCGGGACAGCAGCCTCACGGTAGAACTCATCGCCATGGGCTTCCCGTCCCCGGCCCTGCTGACTTCCTTGTCGCCACTGAGGGTGTGCTTGGACCTTGATCTTTTTCTTGAGGGCGAGGCCGCCGACGTGGGCCGTGGCCTTGTCAACAGCCAAGGCGACGGCATGGCTCCACCGGAGCGTTGAGGGATAAATTTACTCTCTATTTGCTTCCGTTAATTAAATTAATACCATCCAAAACTTCAAAATAGTACACGTTAACAAATGGACAATTTCTGACCCAAAAAAAAAAACAAATGGACAGTAAATCTTCAAATAGGTAAACCAGTTAACTGTCATGTCTAATTCAACTCACTAATTCGATTGTAAAATTTAATAAAAATTAATGTAGGATAAATCTGAAGTGTATTAATATGAGAGTTTTGGTGGTACCGCGGAGGAGAGAGAGAAAAAGTAATATTTCTCGACAAAGGCGGACTTCTGGGGCCTTTTTACGACATGTGTCGCAAGATAAATGGACTTGTTTTTTACTAAGTTGGCCTCAGAGCTTTAGCCAATATTAAGCATTCACCGGTCCTCATCCCCGGTGGCCCACACACTCTCCCTTGCTCGTGGCCCCTTAGCGCCCCCTCGCCCTCGACGAGGTCCCCAGTCAAGGTCGCCGACGTGGCCATGCTCGATCTAGATGAATCGAAACCGGGATCGTAAAGATCGTCGCATTCACATCCCCAATTTCCCACCTCTCCCCAGACGTATTTTTCATTAAACTGCGTCATTATACTAGCGATATACCAATTTTATGATCCGATTCATCGCATTAAGTTACGAAAACAAACAACCTAGAGGAAAAGAGCCAAAAAATAAAAGGTCAGATCGCCATTTTAGTCCATATATAAACGCATGTACTTTATTTACACAGACCGAAAGTAAAACAGAGACGTCTCGATAGCACAAGACGCGAAACATAACCGAAAAAGGCAAAGGATGGAAGACGGAATAACACGGAAAAAAACTCAGTTTTACATATCGGGAGCATCATGGAACCCGGCGTTGTACGCGGCAGCCTCCAACGCGGCCGATATCATGTCTCCAATCAACAGCCGGGGAAGCAGCCCGCTCGCCAGCCCCAGCCCGGAGTTCCCACCGCCGCTAGGCATCTACAGGTATGCAGCCAACGAGTACCCGTATCCCGCCGGGGGATACTGGTACCCCGGCAACGGAGGCTCGTATCCCTGGGGCGAGTAGCCATACCCGGGCACGGTGTTCGGCGGATACCCTGCAGTGGATACCCGTATCCCGTCGGCGAAGGGTACGGCCCCGCCCCGTGCATTGGCGGCGGCGAGTACCCTATGGCCAAGCTCGAGGCGGGCGGATAAGCCATGACCGGCTCGTCGGCGGCCGGCGGGGGAGGCGCCGCCACAGTGAACCGCTTGCCAAACTTGTAAGAAAACTCCAGGAACCCCTTGGTCTTCTCGGACGGCAGCCTCACATTGTAGCTTGTCACCCTGGGCTTACCATCGCCACCCTCGCCGCCCTGCTCGAGGAGCTCCTCGACCGGCACCTTGACCTTGCCAACCTCCTTGTCGCCGCCGAGGGTCTTCTCGGCCTTGATCTTCAACTTGAGCTTCAGGCGCTCGGCACGGGCCGCAGCCTCGTCAACGGTGAAGGAGAGCGGGTGGCCCCAGTGGGGGCTGGTGCCGCCATCCTTGTGGACGGGAGTGCGCTGCTTGCTCTTCTGGCACTTTTCAGCGACGCCGGAGAGGGAGACGGCGATGTAGGGGTCCATCTTGCCAAAGAAGTTGGTGTCCTTGAGATCCTTGGCGGACAGTAGCGTCACCTCTAGGCGCCTGCGCTCCATGTCTGCCGCTCAAAAACCTTCTTGAAGAAGGTGGAGAAGAAGATGAAGAAGAAGATGGCCAGAACTAAACGACTTGCAAAGAGATTTTTGTTGTGTACATTAGCGTCACCTCCAGGCGCCTGCGCTCCATGTCCACCGCTCTTCCATTTCTATGATTTCATCTTCCGTCAGGTCGACACATATTTCATCAAGCCTCGGCTCTTCCATTTCTATGATTTCATCTTCTGTCAAGTCAGCACATATTTTTCCAGTACTTTCCTCTTCAGCAACCAATGAAGTTGTTATACCGACCAAAGGAATGTCCAAAGATTTTCGGTAAATTGCACGAGATTTGCACAAGATCTGCACACAATCCATTTTGAAATGAAACGGGTTCCAATTTTGCCCTAAATCTATCAATTGTTCCAATTTAGTCATAAACTTTTTGATGATTTGCACAAGATTTGCACGCATTCCATTTTAAAATGAAACGGGTTCAAATTTAGTCATAAAATTTTTAATTACTCCATTGGATACTTGTTGACATCTAAATTTTGGTGACCCTAAGGAAATAAAATAAAATTTGTATCAGAGCAAGTAAAAGGAAAAAACAAAGGAAAATCAATCTGATTGATCATAAATGGGAGTTGGAAATTCGATTAGCCACCATTGCTTTAAAAAATATTCAAATATTAGTAAATGTGGAAGCAATTCCCGGTCGAGGATCAAGAGCTAAGAAATAAGGTGAATAAAAAGCAAGAATTTTGATAAAAGGAAATGAATCGAAGCATTTCAGGAAAAATCAAGCTGGTCACGAAATCACGCTTCGATTTGCAGTCTATGAATTAAGGCAACAAAGAAAGAAAGCTCGAAAATTGTCATGGAAAGGGCTGTTTGGAGCCCACTATAAAAGGGGGATTTCGTGAATAAAAAAAGGGGGAGAATTCGTGAGGCAAGCGTGAGAAAGTGTAGGAGAGAAAAAAAAAAAGTGAGAAAGTGCAGAGCGTGAGAGAATTGGTGAAAAAAAAAAGGAGGAGAAAAAAATGAGCCTCCCTTTGGTCCATACAAAGTCAAAAAGGTACAGTCACTTCTTCTCTTCTTGACAAAGTGCAGAGAAAAGAAGAAGTCAGCAAAAGTGCAAGAGAAAGAAGGAGAGAGTGGACGTGAGAGGTTAAAAAAAAAGAAAAGAGGAGGGGTCGTCTTCTTCAGGGAGGCGTCTCCCACGCCTGGCACCTACAGTCTTTGCTACTGTCCATCCATCCATTGTTGGAGCGCCCTTGCAGCAACTGTCGCAACACCTCCGTTTGTTAGCTACAGCCTCGAGCTCCGAACGTCGATGCCGGGCCACTGTCCCCAACGCTAGCGCCACCTTTGCTTGTCGCCGCGTCCGCCGTCGCCGCTGCTGCCACACCTCCTCTCGTCACTGACTCCTACTGTCGCTAACTCCCTCCTTCTGGCAATCTGCAAACGCCAACGCTGCAGCAACCCACTGCCAACTCCCTCCTTCCGGTGACTTGCCACTCCACCTCTGCAGCTGCCTGTTGCTGCCGGAGCTCCGAATGCCCGCGAGTACCACCGCGACCTGCGAACGCCACTCCACCACAACTCTACAGCTGCCGTCGCCGCACCTTCACTGCTACTGACGTCCCCCTCTACTCGCATGTCACCCCTGCCTACTTGACCTGACGGAAGATGAAATCTGGTCATCCAAAACTACGGTCATTAAAGACTTGACATCTTGCAAAGTCTTTCAATTAAATAGTAAAACTAACAAGATGAGATTGGAATATACCTTCTGCTGGAACCATTTCATCATCAAGTCTCGGCTCTTCCATTTCTATGATTTCATTTTCCGTCGGATCGGAACATATTTCATCAAGCCTTGGCTCTTCCATTTCTATGATTTCATCTTCTATCAGGTCAGCACAAATTTTTCCAGTACTTTCCTCTTCAGCGACCAATGAAGTTGTTATACCGACTAAAAGAATGTCCAAAGATTTTTGGTAAATTGCACGAGATTTGCACGAGATCTGCACGCAATCTATTTTGAAATGAAACAGGTTCCAATTTTGCCCTAAATCTATCAATTGTTCCAATTTAGTCCTAAACCTTTTATTTTATCACACGTTTTTTCGCCCTGCACTATAAATATGCCTTGATAGCCACCGCCACCCCTCGTTCTACAGAAGTACGCGACAAAAATCTCTCTACAGGTCGTTCGGTTCTCGCCATCTTCTTCTTCATCTTCTTAACAATCTTCTTCAAGAAGGTTTTCGAGCGGCGGACATGGAGCGCAGGCGCCTGGAGGTGACGCTGATGTCAACCAAGGACCTCAAGGATGCCAACGTCTTCGGCAAGATGGACCCCTACGTCGCCGTCTCCCTCTCCGGCATCGCCAACAAGTGCCAGAAGAGCAAGCAGCGCACCCCCGTCCACAAGGATGGCGGCACCAGCCCCCACTGGGGCCACCCGCTCTCGTTCACCGTCGACGAGGCCGCGGCCCGTGCCGGGCGCCTGAAGCTCAAGTTCAAGATCAAGGCCGAGAAGACCCTCGGCGGTGACAAGGAGGTCGGCAGGGTCAAGATGCCGGTCAAGGAGCTCCTCGAGTAGGGCGGCGAGGGCGACGACGGGAAGCCCAAGGTGACGAGCTACAGCCTAAGGCTGCCGTCTGGGAAGGCCAAGGGGTTCCTAGAGTTTTCTTACAAGTTCGGCAAATGGTTCACCTTGGCGGCGCCGGCCGCCGACAAGCCGGTCATGGCTTATCCGCTCACCTCAAGCTCGGCCGCAGGTATCCGCCACCGCCAATGCATGGGGCGAGGCCGTACCCTCCGCAGGCGGGATACGGGTATCCATCACAGGGGTATCTGCCGAACGCCGCGCCCGAGTACGGCTACCCGCCCCAGGGATACGAGCCTCCGCCGCCAAGGCATGGGTATCCCCGGCGGGATACGGGTACCCGCCGACTGCGTACTAGCAGAAGCCTCCCAAGAAGAGTGGCGGCGGGAACTTCGGGTTGGGGCTGGCAGGCGGGTTGCTCGGCGGGCTGCTGATCGGGGACATGGTATCGGACGTGTTGGAGGCCGCAGCGTACGACGCCGGCTTCAATGATGCTCTCGATATGTAAAACTGAGTTTTTTCCTTGTTATTCCGTCTTCCATCCTTTGCCTTTTTCCATTACGTTTTCCGTCCTGTGCTATCGAGACGTCTCTTTTTTCTTTCGGTCTGTGTAAATCAAGTCTATGCGTTTATTTCATGGACTAAAATGGCGATCTGACCTTTTATTTTTTTGACTCTTTTCCTCTCGGTTGTTTGTTTTCGTAACTTATGGCGATGAATCGGATCATAAAGTTGGTAATCTCGCTAGTATAATGATGCGGTTTAATGAAAAATACGTCACGGGAGAGATGGGAAATTTGAGGATGTGAGTGTGACCGATCTTCACGATCCCGGTTTCGATGCATCTAGATCGAGCAACACCGCTTCAGCGACCTCGACTGGGGACTTCGTAGAGGACGAGGGGGTGGTGATGGGCCACGAGCAATGTGGAGAGTGTGGGCCGATGGGGACCGGGGGATGCTTTAAGCATGTGCGGGGGTAAGCAAGGAGAAGGCACGGGCTGTCGAGGACGAGGACTGCGAGTGCTTTGAGCATGTGGTGGTGGACCGAGGACAAGGACTGCTGGTGCTTGCCAGCTCCTTCGAGCAACCATGTTGCATCGATCAAATGCTTTTAACCGCGTCTGATCGTCCAAATGAAAGTTTTTATCACATCATGTGATTGGTAACTATCCAGAACAGGATAAAGAGGATGTGGCCCAGATAAAAGATAAAGTATGTTATGTCCCATCTTGTGTTTGGTCCTACTGTCTAGGACGAGATAGAGGGGATGTAGCTAGGATAAAAAAACTTAGGGAGAGGTGGGATAGGGTCTATTAGGATTTCTCGAGAAGCAACAAATGAGGAGAACCAAGTTTTCTCCACAACCAACTCCTCTCCTCCTTGCGCAGCCGCCTCTCCGGCAATGGCAACTAGTCGTGACGTTGGGATGTTCTGGTCGTGGTTAAGGGCGATCGGGAGGTGGCTATGTCAGGTCCAAGTCAAAGCAATGGCAGGATAGGGCTGAGAACGAAGCCAAGGCAATTGAGAAGGTTTAAAATTTGGCCGGATGAGAATGGATTCTATTGGCAAAATGCAAAAAGGTTTAAGATTCTGATTAATAAAATTAAAAAGTTTAGTCTTGAATTGATAAAAATATAATAGATTTTTTTATTTTTTGGATAATTTTCTGTGTTAACTAACATTAAGCATCCATCAACAATCAACTACCAAAAGTATAATTTCGTCTTAGAAATACCACTTTTGTTTGGCTAAAGAAAGGAAAATGACCCTATTTAAAGCAAATACTGAAAAAAAAAAAACTGACCAATAAAAATATACGTGAATAGAGAAACATAACATGCAGTTTCTTGAGCCTATCATTTTTTTAATATGTTTTAAGGTGCTATTTTAGAAATTGGGGTCATGTTATTTGCTTTTATTTTTCTTTTATTTAATTAGGTTTTTAGATAACGAATGTTATCTCACGATTTAGTAGATAATCATTTTTTATTATTAGTTATATGATTAGCAAACGGTTGATAGATAACGTATTTGATATTTGGGATATAAGTGCACTAGTTTATATCAATTCAATTCAAAGCAATTTTAATTTTTTCTAATCCGGAGTTGAAAATATAATTATGAAAAGAAAATTGAGACATAATTGACTTTTCCGGAAATTTCCAAAAGAGTGTCAAAGTAAAAAGAGAGTGCCTTTGGGTGATGTCATATTTTTTCTTAGAATTAATATTACGAAAAACCCAAAAATGATAAACTAGTGACAAATTTATCTTAAATCAATTTTTACACCATCAAAAACCTCACATTAATACACCTATGATAAATTTAGAATGATATACAACAGTTAATGAGTCTCCCAATTTGGTGTTTTATTGTTCATTTGTTAAGGTGTATCATCTTATAGTTTTTCGTGATATTAATATTATATAATGGAAATAAATAAAAGGTAAATTTATCTCACAAGACCCTGGTGGAGCCACGCCGTCACCTTCACTGTTCACAAGGCCACGGCCCGCATCGGCGACCTCACCCTCAAGTTCAAGATCAAGGACGAGCACACCCTCAGCGGCGACAATGACGTCTGCAGGGCCAATGGAGCCTATCAGGGAGCCGCTCAAGCGGGCCAGGCCGGCGACGGGAAGCCCAAGGCTTAAAAGTTCGGCAAGCGGTTCACCGATCTTTACGATCCCGGCCTTGTTCTTGTTATAGAAGCATTAAGAGGGCTTTCATCCAAACCCTTGACCTCCCAAAAAGAAGGGTAGGGAGGTCGCGGGGCAAACATTGAACGGTAAACACCATACAGCATAAACATGAAATACTCCAGATAATCATCTTAGACGGAGCACCACAGCATCCGTGACCTCGACTATAAAACGAGTGGCGGTAGCAAGGAGCTGGCTTGGAGGGCCGCCCTCGCGCCGCCAAGGACGGGCTGCGGGTGATTTGGCTTTTCCAGCAATGGAATAGATGGTAAAATTACAGAAGTTGAGGAGGGTCTTTGTGCATTTCCGATAACGAAAACCGGAAAACCGGTTCTTCCTAAGAGCATAAGAACCAGACCAAATACGATGCTAGTTACTCAGAAACTTCACTCCTCGAGGTGCACCCGAAATTCTTCGACTCCCTCCGGCTCAATGGTACAGTTGGTGACTCGGAATCCCGCCTTGCGGGACATAAACATGGTTCTAATTCACAACATACACTCGTATCATGCAAGATATAGTTAGGACTGTTGCATAAGCAGATTGCAACAACCAAAAGCCGCGCTCAGTTTGCAATTTGTCCATGATTCCGAAGCAACAACCAAAAACCTTTGCTATATCCAATTACAATAGTTGATCTTCTTCCCGACCCGTGCAAAAGCCCCAAGACGTTCCCATTCTTAACAAGAGAATTACCATAAGTTCCATGCTAAATCCAGCTCCCTTGAGCTCTCATGTTGCATCCAACGCATGCCGTCTTCCAAGAGTTTAGTTCTTCAGCCCTGACCCTTTTTAAGTCCCTAGACCAGAGTTCGTGGGAAGTCAAACTCCTTATCGCTGAAAGGCGTGATCCTTTGACCCGGTTATCAAATATCCAGATAGCCCGTCATGGTAGAGATGCAAATAGAATAGCGTACTGAATGGCTAAAGCGCAAAGGAATAAGCCCTGCCTAAAACTTGGCTGAATCAACTCCCACAAGTCACAAGCCCTATGGGATTAAAGGTTTTGTTTTGTTGTTCTTTTTTTTTTTTCTTTTTGGGTCGAACTATGGGATTAAAGGTTCGCTAACGTATACTTGATCGTTTCGTCACTCCCATGAAAGATATAGAAGACTTTCAAAAGGGTATACTTTAAGATAGCTTTTCACAGGTTAAAGACCCCAAAGGAGAGTTTCACAGGCTTCACGAGAAAGAGGCTCCACAACAAAGCATTCACATCATCTTCAAAAGCGGGGGGGGCTAAAGAAGGCAAGAGACCACAAAGCAAAAAATCAAAAGTAAAACAGACATAACGGATGAGATCTTTCATAATCATAGCTACAGAAATTAAGAAAACTCCCTGAACCACCCCCATTTATATGTACACTCCTGTCCACATCGATCAACATTTATCCCTATAGCCCTCCATTTTCAGATCAAGTATTTACAACTTATTGAGTAAGCTTCCCGTGTCATATATGTCATATAGGTAGAGCGTCATCGACAATATACACGCTAATGTCAAAAGACATGTACACAGCTTCAACTCACAAAGTTTCCTCGGGTTTCAGAAAGTTATAGTATTCGAGCTGAGTCATCTCTCCACCAGTCATCGGGTCAAATTGGCATCGATAAAAGCTGCATCACCCAATAAAAAGAAAATTAATTAGACTATAAAGGCATTCTAATAAAGCAGCAAGATATATTAAGAGATGGAAACTGGGAGACATTCCAACTGCAAAAAGGTTGGTCTATGTGTCCAACATGATTCTCAAATCAGCAACCTCTTAAATGAAAGCAGATGAAAGCAGCCTCAAGAACCTCTCATAGAGGATCGATGAGCTCTTGGCAAGGAAGAATTTCTCCTCCCTTCTTTCCTTCAGGTGACAAAGGGTGGAATTTGGGTTTTACAATGCAAAATAGGGTTAAGGGGTTGTTCAACCTTTCACTAATGAATACAAAGAACTAAAGATTATTGAAGAGAAAGCAGTGCATCAAATCTTTCTTTCTTCATCGCTTAAAGGAAGGAAGGAACCAGAGGTAAAGGATAACGTTCCCCTCCTTCTGTTTTATTGATCTAACTTAAATGTGGAAAACTGGGGTACTATTTGCTTGGTCTTGAGTATGCCACACTAAAGCGTGTGGACAGCTATAAAAAGATATGAAAAGCACTCATTCTATAGGATTTCACGACCCCAACTTGACATAAATAAGGAAGACAGAGGAGTAGTAAGATGATATTACCTCCCATCCATGCCAAGAATTAAGACTGTGTTCTTCTGGTGTCCAAAAGCAACAACATACTGTAAACCTTCATGCAGTCGGAACTGAGCCACCGACCATTCTGAGCTAAAGTACCTAGGCAGAACACCTGCAAAGCATGGAGCAAAACTAGCCTGAGAGAAAAATACAGTGATCATGGTTTACCATAAACACATTCAGTCACTCAGCATGACATACAAATTAGCCACCGCAATAACTCATCCAATCATATTTAGATCTAGCATGACATGAACAATTGAGCTCTACTTCAAGAGCCATTTACGTGACAGACAAATAGCACGACTTCAAGAGACAGCAACTCCTGGCATATTACCTTTCATGAAAGAAAGTGATGAGATCATGGAGGAGGAAGACACATGGCTTTCAGATGTATTGTGCAATCTGTCATTGTTCAGCGTGCCAAAATCAGCCTTTAGACTGAAGACATGGACGGTTCCTTTGTCACTTGAGACAGCCAGCCATTGGGCAGTAGAAGAAAAGGCCAGGCTGTATATTTCTGCACGATCTGCACCTCTTCTTACCTACATGAAGAACTTTGAATCTCAGTTATGTAATGAATAAAGTAGAATCTTGCTCAAGATTATATGATAATCAAATTGTCCTCTTTCTACAATCCTAAAGGCCTATTGAACCACAACACAGTTTCAGCAGAGAACAATATCAGATCACAGCATCTATTTAGCATGATAACCATGCACTAAAATCACTCTCACGGTCTTTAGAAGCTATGGACAGCATAAGCCCTTACTGGCAATTGAATTCATTAAAACTTATGTCAGTTGGATATCAACACATCACCAAGGTAGTTTAAAATATCTCCCTATAGAAACCAACTTATTTGTCTCATCATTTGAGCCTATCAAGAAGCAATAACAACTGCCAAAGGTTAAGTAAATAGTATAGATACCATATTAGCAATTACGACCTATCCATAAAAGAATTGAGAGGATTTGTATTAAAGACAGCAGTGATAAAGTAAGGTATTCTTTTATTGGTAGAAGGAATATACATATACCTATCTAGAATAAAAAGAGAGAAAAGAATTCAAAAGGTACAAAAATTTAGACAATTCCAAACACTAGCAGTGAATGGCATGATCTCAAGTGATGTTGGATCACAACATATAAGTAACCATCCTAACTTACTTCGCAAATACTGCCATTCAAAAAAGAATTCTTCCCCCTTGGTAGTGACTCAGAAAAGGCAAGTCGCAGTCTTAATTCTGGACAAGCAATATCTTTTAACAGTTCCTATATATACATGAATTGAAATCCAAACTTGCAGGACACTTTCATCCACTAACTGCAAGTAATCTTGTGAATAGCCACAGCTGTTCAGGTAAAGAAATAAAGAATATCTTTATCATTCAGTTCATGCTCAATGGCGGGCTTGCTTAAATAAGCTTTCCTAAAACACCAAGCACACCACATTCCCCACTTTCAAAACACAATCAGCATTAGATTCCAGACCAACCTCTTGAAGCAACGACCCGTCGATAGTGTTAAACACCCTAACTAGAGTCCCCTTACTACTTGCAGTTGCTAACAACCTCCCATCCTGGGACAGTGCAAAGGCCGCAATCCTCGAATCATGCGCCATTACAAACTTAGTCCTCTTCGAAGCATAGTGCTCGACCCTAACCTGAAAAAAAGTACATTATGCACCAATCATCAGCACGTAGGTGAATCGATTAACCAATTTGTTATCGACTCGTGGCGCTCATCGCCTCACCTGGCCCTTCTGAAGCCCGGGACAGACGAGCACCATCTGCCCCGAACTCTGCGACACCACGCACAGACCCTTCGGATTCGCGATCGTCTCAATCTGATGCAACAGCTTCAGGTCCGCAAAGTTGTAGACGTATATCTTCTGCAGTAGGATCACCACGATCCGGTCCCGCCGGAGCTTCACCGACTTCACCTCGGACCGGAACGAGAGCTCCCCGATGCACCGCGACTGGTGGTCGTCCCAGATCATGACCTTGTTCACCGGGTACATCGCGTTCGACCCGCTCCCGACCAGGGCCAGTATGTTGCACCGGAACAGCATCTCCACGACGGCGATCCCGCCCCCGGAGTCGAAGTCCCGGCGGAAGATCTCCCTGAACGGATCGCAATTATAGATCCGGAACCCGTTGTCGGTCCCCACCGCGAAGCACCCGAAGTCCTGATTGAACGACAGGTGGAGGAGGCTCGGGACCCGGGACATGGCGGGGACCTGGCCCGGCGGCGGGGAGAGCAAGGCCTGAGCTTGGGCCTGGGCTCGAGCTCGGGGGAGAGGAGGAGGGGCGGGGCGGGGTCGTCGCCGCTGCCGTCGTCGGCGGCGCCGGGATCGGATTGGAAGCCGTAGTCGGAGGACATGAGGGGGGCGGTGGAGGGGGAGGCGGGCGGGGCCGGCCGCCTGCGGCGGCGGCGGATGCGGCGGGGGTGAGGAGGGGGGCTGGAATTGAAGGGGATGGAGTCGGGGTCGGGATCGAAGGCGAAATCGGGGGGATTAGGGTTTGCGGGGGATGAGGAAGGCGGGGTTGCTGCCGGGGTTGGCGGAGGAAGGGGAGGAGGAGAGGGTGGTCATGGAGGAGGGTGGAGTTGCAGGTTAGGGTTTCGGGTTGAAGAAGATGGAGATGGAGATGAGGGATGGAGGATGGAGGTGGTGAGCTTACTTTTGCTTGACGCTAGGCACAGCGCAGGGAGACGAGCACGTGGCTTCCTCAGGTCTTAGATTAGATTTCTGAGAGATATATACATATATATATATATATGTATATATACACATATATAGTTTTTTTGGGAGCCAATTTTGTTTATTTATATATTTTGGGTGTACGAATTTGTGGGTGAATTTTGTAATTAAATATGCATTTTGGGTCATTCCAACTCTTATTTCAAGATAAACTAAAGATAAGGAAAAAAAAAATGATTTATATGTAGTTGGAGTCGCAATTTATAAAATTGAGTGTCTGGAGCAATGGACTTGAGCCATGTGTGTTGTGTAATCGAAAGCATTTTCTTTTTTATGTATTTATTAAAATTTGTTGTTGGCACATATTAATAGTGATGCATTGTCCCCCACGTGCATGGTCAAATGTGATATTTATTGGGAGTTGAATTGAAATGGGAGTGGATGAAGATTTAAGCGTTCTATAGATGAACTTTGAAGTTTATTGAAGCAGATTGTTGAGTCGAAGTAGAATGACAATCATTGAAATCCATAATGAATTTTATTGGTGCCCTCCTTAGTATCCAATTTTTATTTCCATATGTAGCATTAATTTGTTGTGAAAAGATATTATTATTTTGTGTACAAATGATTTTACGGGGGCTGCATATGAGATAAAATCTATGATAGTCTAGTGCACTTTGGGCAATTGATATCATGAGGCATTGTGTTAGAGTGCAAGCAACTATCACGTAGTTAACATGCATTTATTTTGCAAAAAATTAACAAATTTGAAAGATTTTCCCAAGTTTTGATTGTTAATAAAAAAAAAGAATTTAAAAATAGATTTCATTTGTAATATCAAACTTGAATTTGAAAGTCCAGAGTTATTAATTGGAGAGATGTGGCGTCCCATATTAGAATGTCTCATCTAAATTTAGCATTATAGAGTCACATGCCATCATGTGAAAAAAAATCCCAATTAATTTTTCCTATCAACAATTAAATGAGTTTAATAAGCAAATTATTTGAGTTTTGCCAGTTAAGAAGTAAATGAGTTTATTGAACAAAATTGTTACATTTAAGGGTACAGAATAAATATTAAAAAACCAAAACAAAAAAGGAGAGAAAGAAGGTAAGTGACAAGATCTAAATTTTCATAGGGCAATTGCCTTTTTCCCCACCTTAATTTATTCTATAACAAAAACAAAATAGTTAAACTGGAAAATTAAAAAATAAAATTACAAAAAGGTGTCTAGACAGGTTATGGTTAATTTATCTTCCTCCTTGTGCACTAGTCAACATGCCCCTCCTCTCAAGGACCACAACCAGATCAACATCATCAGGAAAAGAGCTGATCAGCTTCATCTGCATCTTCCTCAGGCCACTGGCGAAGTCCATGGCCTCGTCCATGGCCCTCCGGGCGCCGCCGAGCGCCTCCTCCAGCTCCTTATTGGCCATGTAGAACGAGCACACCTGGCCTAGGAGCCGGTCGTGCCGCTCTTGGGACCTCACCACCCTTTCCTCCGCGCGCTCGAGCGCCTCGGACACGACCCGCAGCTTCTCGACCGTGTGGCATCGCTTCTGCCACCACTTGATGCTGGGCACACAGAGGATGAACGATGCCGAGAAGCCGATCAAGGTGCAGATGGCGTGGCCATGGTCCATTGAATTTTGCTGGGGGGGTTTTGTGGTCCAAGATGAAGAGAGGAGGTTCATAGACACAGAAGTTTTAAGACAATGCTGGGTCTGAATTAGATTCTTTGCCTTTAGTGGGAGCAATCACTTGCTTGTAGGAAACTAACTCCTTTAGCTTCCTCTGTGGGAAATTATGTCGGTACAGGCTTCTTTTTTCTCGTGATGGGTATTGCTGTAACATCATGAGTCTGAAACCAGTAATGTTCTTTTTGCAATTTCAGATGCACATTCAGAGATTATTTCCAGTTTTTATTTTTGGCAGGATCTGGAGATTGGCAATTTTTAAGCATTTGGTTAATGGCTGACCACTTGAACCCTCTCTATCCTTAAGTACAGTAGCTCAACTAAAATAGCTACTTGCTGATGGACAAATGAAAAAGCAATGCATCTCAAATGTTCCTAGACTAGCCTAGGACAAAAAATGATCTCCTATTGTTTTCGATACCGTCTACTGGAAAAGAATCCTAATGAAACAAAGAACCTGGCGAAATGAAACCAAGACAAAATGAGAGGAAAGGACTAAAAGCTTGTAGACAAAAGAATTCCATGCCCAACGTCCAACTCTTTTCGACAACTTGGTGTCGGATGCTTTGTCCTCAGAGCAACGTGAGGTTATCCTGCTCTTGTCGAGGGCTATAAATATTTTGTGTTCCACTTGACAGAGTTTTATTATATAGACTTCAAATCAAATTGATAATCAAGAAATTATGGATGACCATCAATTGTTCTCGCCATTCCTTTCAGAACCTATTGTTCAGTCGTATTGTCACTCTTCCAAATTTGGTTCATTCCCAAGCCAAAATTGGTACCGCAATCTTTTTATTTTTGGGCGTGCTAACATTGAAATATTATTTATCATAAAAGGGTATAAAAGGGTTGAAGTTAATAAATGTCAATCAGAACGATACAAAACTCTACACGCACACCCGCACACACTGAGAAAATTTGTGTTACAATCCTAATTCCTAATGAATGCACCTACAGATCACACACAAACACAGGCAAAGAGCATGAAATCTCAATTTGATCTATCTGAAAGGAGAGAGAGAGTTGGAACTGTTAGGGACTTTGAGACATCTCAGCTCTTTGCACACATGATCTAACATCCCCAAGAAGTCCCTTACGATCACAAATATGCGAAGTGGGTTGGCCTCTTCTTTGCTCACGTCTCCATGGAAGTACTCTGTGATCTCCCTGACATGCAAAAGCACTCTGTCTTCATCTTCCTTCAGCTCCTTCATGCTCTTCTCTGAATAGCTTATGAACAATCTCATCGAGTGGATGAATTTCTCACCCTTTTCGTCCGTGCCCAAGTCGTTATTCACTAGCCTTTTCAGCTTAGCCAACCCATCTGATAAGTTCGAGAGCGAGGTCACGAGCACATCCAGATCGATTGTGGCCGTCCTCTTTGCATTGTATAGCTCGGTGCTTAACCCAGCCACCAGATCGAGCCCCATTCTTCGATAGTCCTCTTCCTTCTCTTCGGCAGTTCGGTTCTTGCTCTTCTGATCAATCTTTCCCATGATGCTATCTGAGACTCGAATTCCTTCTGAACGGACCATTTCTTGGACAACAAAGTGGAGTAAGGTAGTCTTGCCATCTGTTCCTTTGACGTCAGCAAGTTTGAGCAGAGCGTCGAGCTTGAATGCCTTGGCACCTCCTCGGATTGTTCCGACATTCATCCTGTTTCCTGTCTTGAGCACTGCCTCAAGCAGTTTCAAGAAGAGCCTACTTGATCTGAGCTCCTTGCAGGCCTCCTAAAGTTCAAGAAAGAAGGAACTTCAATTAGTATGAAGATTTTAGTCACTCTTTGTGAATCATCAGTGTGTCGAGATTTTCATTATTTTTACCTCTAGCACTAAGAAGGAATTTTTTAGATGGGCAATTTCATCATCAAAAGTCTCTTTATAGAGCATGGCTTCCACACGTTGGAATGCAAATGGAATGCTAAGCAATGACTTGATGAACTTTTCTACCGAACCCAGTTCGTCTATGTCTCCCTTGTAGCCGTTAAGCTTAGCCTCTTCTTCCTTGGTTGGCACCATCCTTACCAATGCCTCTAGCTGTTGCAGAGACAAACTGCTTCCTGTGTTTTGGTCATTCAAGAAAACTTTAGGATCAAGCCCAACATCGCACATAATTGTTGGTCAAATTGCAAATTCGAATCAATGAATCACTCGGGGCTTGCTACCTGAAGTTCGAGATGATTACCTCGAATTAATGAACCGCAAACTTGCTCAGGGCTTGCATTTAAGGCCTTAGAAAGTATGGTAATATTCTGGAGTCTCTTTGGCTCAAGGAGATGCTTACTTGGGGATGGCGTTCTGCTTCTCATCTCATCGTTATTCAATTGATTTTGTAACTTGTAACCAAAAAGTGATTCTATCATCTCCTCGTCCAACCTATTTCATCTCATTATCAATCACCCGCAGATCAACAAAAGAAACTGCTAAAGAAAAGGATTTAACTGTCACCATGGTATGCAAATCACTTACTCGAATGAGCTTGACCTCAGCTTGTCCCACACCATGGAACGATCCGGTGTGGCCCTTACTTTGTCCCAGTGGAGTGGCTTCAGTTTTGGCAGAGGCGCTCCATCTTTGCCCGTTGTTGGAATAAACTGAGGAAGTTGAGATGGTGGAGGAGGAGGGCCTTTCACAAAGCTAGTGTTTCCTTTAGGAAGTGGTGGCGGGCATGGCGGTGGCGGAATTCCCGGTGGACATTGTGCTGGTACAGGATTCATCACAATCAATTGAGCCGAGTCCCTCTTGGGAGTCAAGTCTGATCCTGAACAAGAATCTGAATTCCTGGAAGGTGACAAATCTTTCTGTGTCGAAAATGGTGGAGACTTATGAGCAGTTCTGGTGGAAGAACTTGGGGAGGAAAAATGCAAGCGGGGAAGCCGAGAGGAGGGGGGTGGCGGCGGTGGCAGAGGTGGTGGAGTAGGTGGAGGAGGCGGAGGTGATGGTAGACCTTGAGCAATGGGAATCATTTGACATTCTACAGGACCTGTATCTGTATCATTATTCTGTTTGGTATCGTTGCCAGGACCATGCGCATTTGATGCGTCCACTGAGTCGGCTAGGGAAGGTGTTATTCCCCCAGATGAATTTCGAGATAAAACTTCCGATGTTTCACTAACACTACATTTCAAGGCATCCGACATCCGTGCCTTGGGGGAAGGTGAATCCCCAAAAGAATGAAAAGATTCATCATCAGCTGAATGATTTTCAGTGGGAATGATCTTGTCGCCGGCTAAGGGAGAATCGCCACCATCTGGGTCATACTTTACTGACTCCGCATCGTCGTGAACCGACTTAATTTCCCTAGTGGAAGAACTACTAGGAGTGTTATCCGACTCCGATTTAACCGGCTCTTGCTTTAGTGCTTTAGTCTCTAGCCTAGCTTGATTAGTGCTATGCAATGATGAACTAGTGACAGATTCAGAACTCCGTTTCAAAGACTGCTGTTCCAAATCCACTCCCAACGACTCGAGATAAAAAAGATCGAGGCCAGGATTGACGCTTACCTTGGTTGCCAAGTTCCGCGTGCTCGCATTCTTTGACCTGCCTCTGTTTCCTCTTCCTTTCTTACCATATGACAAGAAATTCTTGACACTCCTGCTTCTGTTGTGCTTCTTGGATTTCCCGAAGAAGCATACGAGCCCGAGAACGCAGCCTAAAACCACGACTCCTGTAGGCACTAGAACAGCAACCAAAACATGGCTCTTGTCATTAGCCTCCTTGTGAAGTGTGTTATGCTGTTGTGGTTTTGCTCTGTTATGTGGTGGAGGATGATGAGGACGCGGATGAACGTGCACTGCAGGAGCTGGAGATGGAGCTTGAGCTTCGCCAGGAGATGATGAAGGTGAAGGTGAAGGTGAAGGTGAAGGCGAAGGCGAGAAGTATTCAGAAAGGCCGAATGGCGGGCCTTCTGTGATGAACCTCTTCACCCCAAGCAAAGCCCTGAACTTTTCCACCACAGTAAAATCTCCCCTCTCATCCCTCTCGTCCTTGCCGGAGACTTTCTCGATCTCAACCCGGTCTGCATTGCCATTCTCTCTTCCTCCTCCATTGAAAGACACCATTTCCCAGCCACGAAGACTGGTCTTTTCAGCCGCATTCAAAGAACCATCATCAAGCAGAAAGTCGGTACATTGAAAGGACAGGAGCAAGAAAATGAAGAAGGTGATGATGAGGGAGATCTTCAGCCCGCGACCCATTTGTGGCGCTTCCTTTCTTCAAGCCAGAATCATCAGAGCAGGCAATGAATACAACTTTCTGGTCATAAATTTGGCTCCTTTATGTTCCATCCCTGAAGAAAATGATTCGCTTCTGTTGCGGGGGGTTGTGTGGGATGATGCGTTGGAGAAGAAGGTGAAGAGGTGCGTGCCTTTGAGTTTGTCCTAAGTCTTTAATGCTACTCCACGGAACCCCTGAGCCTGGTAGTTGCACTGGGCCTTCTTTTACTTCTCCGTTCATGAATTCATCTCTCCCTTTCTCTCTCTCTCCTCCATTAATTCCCCCTCTGCAGAAGGGCTCTCTTAAACTCGCATTGCTGTGTCTGTCTTCCTTGGCCACCTTATCATTTTTAGGAAAGATTCCCCCTAATGATGCCCATCCTTCACATGCTCCTTTTTGGCCATTATGGAAAATCCGCAGGCACTCATAATACTCTCTCTCTCTCTCTCTCTCTCTCTCTCTCTCTCTATCAAGACACAACACAACACAACACAACCACCAGTTTTGCGGTTCAGTAGTGGAAGCATCATGCGATTTGCAGGTGAGTTTAGAACCCTTTAAGGGAGCTAAAAGCGTCCGAATCAAGAAGATGTAATCCAACCATCCTGGCGGGTCCCGTGTAGGTTGGACTCCCTGCCTAACCCTTGCATTACAGTAGGTTGAAACTACGAAAAGAGGAAAGAGGAAAGAGGAAAAAGAAATGGAGAGCGACGAAATGGGCCCATCACATCGCTGTCTCCGGCCACGAATCTAACCAGAGTTTCTCAAATGCTGGTTTACGGGAGGCTAAGACAAGACCACCAGATCGCCACCACCACCCACCAGTCTCTTTCCTTAAAAACTTCTGCTTGGCTCCACTTGCAAGTCATTGTTTATCTTATCATGATGCTCTTCCGGATTGAGCAAAAGTCTTGAGAGGAAAGTCTTGATCTTGAATGTACACTTGCCCGATTATAGTTTAGTTTCATGACCTACAGGACATGTTAGAAGCCTGCACAGTGTCCCACACCTAATCACAAACAGGCCCACCAACGCACTTAAAGAATGTTTCCCGCCGTCTCATTAGCTCGTCTAATCGGACCCGCCCTGTTTAACGCATAATGCTGATAGTATTGCTAGATATATCAAGACCTCTTAGAACATCGATGTGAAAAAACAACATCCGAAATGAAAGATGGGTTGTGTGCAGTATTCAGTAAAAACTAGTGAAGATCATTGTATAAACCAGTGCTGTTCATAGGTCCAGGTATGCCTAGACTTGCTACAGTGTTAACGGTAACACCCTCACCGACAGCATTGCAGCATCGTAGACCAAGAGTTTCTTGCAAGGACACCGTTGGAGCGATCTGAGATGGAAGACCGAATAGGTTGGCACATGATTGGAGTGTGATATCAATGTCAAGAATCCGACAGAAGAGTAATAACATGGAGTTAACTCAGCATGGCCTTAGCCTTAGGGACCGTCGGCCCTGGCATTGGTCATTTTGGTCCAAGAACTGAGAAGCCTCGTCCGCCGCTATTATTGGGAGGATTGAATTGCGTGTCTTCTCTTTTGTTTTCTTCTTTCTTGGTCACAGATCTGTCAATGGAATGGTACATATTCCGCAGGAAGATGATGGAAGCAAAACGACACTCGGACAACAAAAGGACGACAAGAATCTTATGGAGAAGAACCTGTGCGTGATCCTGAAACAGATTCTCGATCTTTCTCAAGACGGCAGTAGGAACAAACAGTGCGACAGTTTCTGGAATTTTGATATTTCGTGCACGCAATATCTAGCACCAATTATTCCTGTATCCTCAAGTCACATGTGGTCTTTTTGTATTTCATTATTAGATCAGATATGTCGTAGAAGAACAGCTCAACAGCATACATTAGAAATCAAGGAGTACGATTTCATAGGGGTACTTCATATTTTGTTTGGTAGAGATGACCAAACACAGCGCCCTTGCACCAGATTTATTTATAGAGTCCCCGGATAAGTTGAGAGTTCAATGTACGTTGAATAGAATCGGACTGTTTATCATCCATTTTCGCGGTGGACCGTACGGCGTGCCACTAGCTAGACATTAAATTTTTCATTAGCAAAATCGGCCTGCCATAAGTCCAATTCCATCTTGGAGTGCTAGTTTACTTTTGTAACACGATGCAGAGGAGCAAAATCCAAACACGAGACGAACTACCAAGAACAACCCGAACCCAATATATCGCAAACACAATTAACTTTGAAACCCGCACCTTTTTTCTTAACAAAGATTCAATCCTTTTCACATCGATAGAATAGAACGACTAACAAAAAATGACACAAACTTTGTTTAAATGTACAATGTGGTTCCTAAATTTTTAATTTGTTCAATGTGATCCTTAAATTTTAACCTAGTGTGCAATGAAATTCTTAAATTATTTGTGTAATTTTCCCAACGACTAATAATGAATTACGACCAATTGGTTAGCATCAGTCAAGGGTTGAACCCGAAACAGACGAGAGTCCAGTAAGAGCTTATGAACCCACCTTTACACGACCCGATGAAAAGCTCAGCTCTAGGCCTTCTTAGCAGGTTTTGCCCATGATGCATGAATTCATTTCTAAGACCCACCTTTTCCTATTGACAAGAAGAACTTCATCTTCAAAGTTCTTCCTTTGGGCAAAACGACTAATAACTGTAAAAACTTGAACTGTGCATGTCAACTCGGCTGCGCAAGCGGAGTCGCCGCCGTCAGTTGAAACCCTTAAGTTTCTTCCCGCGCGAAGTGGAGAAAGCCTTATGTTAGAATCTGATTGTCATGAATTGATCTGTGCTCGCTTAGGCACAAGCTCGATCGAAGCGGGAGGTTAGAGCTCTTACCAGTGATGGAAGCGATTTGTAGGTGTGCTTTTCAGATCTCTAGCTGGCTCACTTCTTTAAGGGGGAGCCCAGTGAAAATGTCGACTGGGTTGCAAAATCCAAAAGAACAAAAGCCTTCCGCGAATTGGACTACATGCCCATCTCAAGTCTTTTAGGACTTACTTTGCTTCGAAGCTTAGGCTACATATCCTTCCTTTTTATCTAAATGAATGAGAAAGGTCCTTTTCAGTCCAAAAAAAGAAAACTACAAAGCTTGAAGCTTTAGCAAAGAAAAAGGGAAAAACTGCAAAGTTTTGAGAGGTTGGCTCGAGATAAGACTGCTACATGGAAGCTCCTAGTTCAGTGCATCGTGTTAGGATAAACAACATGCGTGCTTCAGTCACTTGTATGCACGTATGTTGATCTTTTCGTCGTCGTTTGACCAAACGAAGCACCGAGGAGTCAGTGTTAGGACCCACATTAATGTAGAACGAGATGAGTTTGGTAGTAAAGCGTATCAATTAAGCAAATCCAAATGACAATTGTGATTCCACTGGATAGATTTTAAGAAAAGATTCGGGGATTGGGACAAGTGAGAGTGCCTTTAAACTTCAAGGTAAACAAACCCTAATCATGTGCGGTTTCAATATATAGTCATCAGATTGATCTAGGAGTAGATTTTGTGCAGCGACCGATTAGAATTTCTTCTCTCTCTGCGACTGATTTGCAGACTTCGGTGTTGAGAGTCTCCATCCACTGTAATATACTTAGGCTGTTTATTAACCAGAAAATTTGCCAATCTTAGCACTAGGGAACAATCAACATGCAGAATCAATACACACGGACTTGGAGATTAACATCACTCCGCTAGAATCTCAGTCCAGCAAGAAAGTATACGACTGGAAGATAGGCTCCTAAGTCACTATATGAAAGAAGAAAGACAGCTCTAATTGAATACCGCTACTATCTTCCTTTGTCATAAGCAGCAATATTTTGCGGTTCACATTCTGGACTGAACAGGCAGACCAGCAGTGTAGAAGTTGAGCTCACTGATACAGCTCCACAAGCTGCCCACCTGAGACTCCTGGGTACTGTGATCCTTGGACCTGACGAGGGAAAGAGCAACTTAACATGTGCTGTTCAGAAGCACAGAATACCCTATATTTTTATCATCTTGAGGGAGGAAGAATTCTTGAACCCAAATCTCTGCCTACACCAACAGCCAACAACCCATAAAAGTGCGGATTTATTCTAAACTTCAGCATAAGTGTCTCTTTTATGCTATATGCCTTACAGTTTCCCTCCAGTGAAACTCAATATTCAGGGCCAACAACTTGGTCCATAGTACACAGAGATGAGAAGAAAATCTAACAGAGAACTGAAGACAAACAAGACAGACTTCAAAATTGATCAAGAGTCCAAACTAGACAGGAGGTATGCAAATGCAGATTCTACTAAAATACTTCAGTCAACTAAAGAACTGGAATTATGCTGGGGAATATGCTCATGTTTTAGGGGAGGGGGAAATTATTCATGTTGCAACATCGATTAGAATGAAACACACCATTATCAATTGCCTCCTGTGTGTTTTCTTTACCTAGAGAAAGCCCAAAAATTTCCTCTATAAATACATGCCTCAGACATCTGACCGCCACTTCATCTTATGTAGGATCAGGCAATAGAAGCATGGATAATCAACTGGTGCAACATACCATAGTGCAATCTACAGAGAATCCAGAACCCCAAGCCTCCACCCACCATGCAAATGGCAGCTGTTTGTCTCATCAATCGCGAACAAGGCTTTGAATCTGATCTCATCAACTCACCATCAGACCACCCCAAAAGCCGCCTCAACGCCATCTGCACAGCTCCACATCAGTTAAATCCATTAACTTCCACATGAAGAGCTCATTTTTTTCCTTAAGCACTGGCACATGCTCAAATCAATTACTCCATTAGAGACAACAATCATGTCTAGCTTCAACATTTAATGAATCCAGAAAATGACCCACAAAAACCAATGAAGAAGTGCACAAAGGATCAAACGCACAGCTTTAACTTCCGTTATAATGTCTTTACAAAAAAATACACTTCCACGATAACACTTCTAGCATATTGGTATCATATCACGACCCATCATGATGTCTTGGAAAGTTGCTCTGGGGATTTGTCAAGAAGCATGGAAGAGTAGCATCCCCTTGTCCACTGATATGCACTCGCAAAAGGCTATTCTAGGCCTATGGGCAGTTAGATATATATATTCATGCACATGAGCAATCATGATTAGACAGTTTTTAACCATCAGCCTAGCAAGATATGATAAACCAAAGATTCTTGCTTTTCTCACCTAACATATTAATGAAGTAATTTCATAGTGAAAGGATCTCCGGTGATAACATTGGGCTATTCATGTGATTAGCAAGCGGGTAAAAGGTCTTGAAAAGAAAAAAAGGGCAAAGTAAATTCAAAGAACGAGATAGAAAATGAATGCGGATTCATCTCTCCGAGTCCTACCTTTTACGGTCGATTTGGTCTCTACATAGCCCTACAAGCAAAATAGAAGTGGGTCCTGAAAAAGTCCATCGTAACGAGGAACTTATCCGTGATCCTTAGGAGCCGAGTGAAGTTTCACAGTAAAATGATCAAATTTTGAATTTCAACTACTTTGCGAAAAGAAAAACTCACAGAACCGCGAGTTTGCGAAGCAAAATCCCAGTGGGTAATTTCCTCGAACGGTTGGCGTGGACGACCCAGAAAAGCCCGAGACCTAGAAAGACGTGAAAGCTGAAGCACGTGAAGCATAAAGGGTTGAGCGGTGGTCAATATCCGAGTCGATCGAAGGAGTGGGTTCGTCTCTTTTTCACTTCAAAGCCTGGAAATTTTCCACTCTCCAAGGAGACCGAAGTAGCGGCTAGCGCGTTCTTTTTTTTTCTTGCTTCTTTCTTCTTACAAAGAAAATGATTTCGGTTCATTTCTTACTGGGCTGAATATATCGTAGTGTGAAATTGTTGGCTACCAGGGTTGAACCCTAGAACTGGAACTAGGCCTTCTTATCAGGTTTGGCCCATGATGAATGAATTCATTTCTAAGACCCACTTTTCCCCCCCTCTTTGGGCTACGCATCGACAAGAATAACTTCATCGTCAAAGTTCTTTCTTTGGGCAAAACGACAATTTCTAGAGCTAATAACTGCAAAAGCTTGAACCGTGCATGTCGCCTCGGCTGCGCAAGTGGAGTCGCCGGCGTCGGTTGAAACCCTAAAGTTTCTTCCCGCGCGAAGTGAAGAAAGCCTTATGTTGGAGTCCGATTGTCATGAATTGATCTGTGCTTGCTTAGGCACAAGCTCGATCGAAGCGGGAGGTTAGAGCTCTTACCAGTGATGGAAGCGATTTGCAGGTGTGCTTTTCAGATCTCTAGCTGGCTCACTTCTTTAAGGGGGAGCCCAGTGAAAATGTCGACTGGGTTGCAAGATCATAAAGAACAAAAGCCTTCCTAGAAATTGGACTACATGCCCATCTCAAGTCTTTTAGGACTTACTTTGCTTTGAAGCTTAGGCTACATATCCTTCCTTTTATATAAATGAATGAGAAAGGTCCTTTTCAGTCTAAGAAAAGAAAACTACAAAGCTTGAAGCTTTAGCAAAGAAAAAGGGAAAAACTGCAAAGTTTTGAGAGGTTGGCTTGAGATAAGACTACCTGCAAAGTTTGATTGGCGCAATGGAAGCTCCTAGTTCAGTGCATCGTGCTAGGATAAACAACATGCGTGCTTCGGTCACTTGTATGCACGTATGTTGATCTTTAAGTCGTTGTTTGACCAAACGAAGCATCGAGGAGTCAGTGTTAGGACCCACATTAATGTAGAACGAGATGAGTTTGGTAGTAAAGCGTATCGATTAAGTAAATCCAAGTGACAATTGTGATTCCACTGGATAGATTTTAAGAAAAGATTCGGGGATTGGGACAAGTGAGAGTGGCCTTCGCTATCAACAGGACAAATACAGCAACGAGGAAAAAGAAACTTCCGTGAAGTTCCCATCAAATTAAACGTCGCCAAGACGTTTTTGCCCGAGTTTCTAACTTGTGGAAAAATTCAGATGTTCCATTTTGACGATTTTTGTACTATTCAGTCGCCTTCTTATACAACATTAGGAACTTTACCACAAGACTAAGAAAGTGGTCCAAAGGAAAGTTATAGGGAAAAATTCGAGAGAAATACCAATTTCATCCCTCAAGCTTCAGCGAAGGAACATATAAAACGAGTTTTTTTAAAATGATGTGGACGTAAACAGGTATATTTCCATGCATTGGATGATTCGGATCAGGCTTCATCCCTAGAATGAGGGGTTTGACCTCCAGAGTTGTTTACGCAAGATCGTTACATATAAATCAAGAGCTTAACCACTCATGATGTCTTGGAAAGTTGCTCTGGGGATTTGTCAAGAAGCGTGGAAGAGTAGCATCCCCTTGTCCACCGATATGCACTCGCAAAAGGCTATTCTAGGCCTATGGGCAGTTACATATATATTCATGCACATGAACGATCATGATTAGACAGTTTTTAACTATCTGCCTAGCAAGGTATGATAAACCAAAGATTCTTGCTGTTCTCACCTAACCTATTAATGAAGTAATTTCATAGTGAAAGAATCTCCAGTGGTAACATTGGGCTGTTCATGTGGTTAGCAAGCGGGTAAAAGGTCTTGAAAAGAGAGCAAGGGCAAAGCAAATTCAAAGAACGAGATAGAAAATGAATGCGGATTCATCTTTATATTGCCGCGTGAAGCTTCGCAGAAAGGTCCGAGTCCTGCCTTTTATGGTAAATTTGGTCTCTACATAGCCCTACAAGCAGAATAGAAGTGGGTCCTGAAAAAGTCCATCGTAACGAGGAATTTATCCGTGATTCTTAGGAGCCGAGTGAAGTTTCACAATCGCAACTTCATAGGGTTTCAAAAGATCCTGGTTTCCATGCAGTTTCTTGAAGCGGACCAATCCAAAATATCCCTTCTTAATCTCAACTTTGCTTAAGAGTTTTCTGTCGGCAACCCAGAAGAGCAAGGTGCTTCAGAAAGTGCACATTTTAATTTCAGCTTTGCTTACTGTCCAAGTACTTCCACCACAAGAGGAGAAGCATACAGCATTTGGTCATAACACATTTTTGCATACATTGCACTCATTAAAAAGAAAAGAAGAAAAAAAAACTGTGTGACACGCTTTTTTCCCGAAGTGCTCAAGCAGGGACCGGTTAGGCCAGCTGGGACAATCATCTTTTATGTAGACTAAAGCTGTGGTTCAGACATTAAAGTTACTTTATTTCGCATTTAAAGAAGGAAATATAAGGTATCCTTACCCATCAAAAAGCATGAAATGCTAAAGATTCATCGGTGTCCACCATCAAGACATTAAAGCCTCCAAGATGAAACTTTAGCAGAATTCAGAAAACCCTTTTTAGATGATTATCACCTAACTAAACAGGTGCCTTGTAATAATGCCAGTCCATCAAGCACTAATCTGTGTAGGCCCTACTACTAGATCTCTTTCTTCCCACCATTTCCTTTCTATAAAATGCTTCACTTCCTCAACATCTCTCTCTCTCCCTCTCTCTCTCTCTCTCTCGCTCTCTCTCTATCCCCCCCCTCTCTCTCTCTCTCTCATCTCTCACAAGAGGAGTCTTTGGTGCTCTCTAGGATGGCAAGCTCAGAAGTGAAGAAAGGCACAGAAGATGGGGAAGAAGCTGCAGTGCCTTTAAACTTCAAGGTAAACAAACCGTAATCATGTGCAGTTTCAATATATAATCATCAGATTGAGCTAAGAGCAGATTTTGTGCAACGACTGATTAGAATTTCTTTTCTCTCTGCGACTGATTTGCAGACTTCGGTGTTGAGAGTCTCCATCCACTGTGAAGCATGCAAGCGCAAAGTCGAAAAGATTCTAAGAGAGATTGGTAAACTGAAAATTCAACTCCCCTAAACTCTCCTTGCTCCTGTCAAATTTCAGTGTGCCTTGATTGATTCATCCATTCGGCTTTCTTATTCGAGCGCCAGCGTCGACACACTTCTCATTTTTCTGGTGATTATATTGATTCATAGGTCCATTCTTGAATTCTCATAGATTAAGAACACTGCATTTGTTGTTTTCTGCTGATTAACCATGGTTTAGGACCTCTTGTGTCATTCCTTTCTGATTCTGCAGCTTTCAACATTTCCTTCTCCGTCCTTTTCTTTCATTTTTCATTCATTCTAAGTTGTAAATTCATAGTGTAATCATTCTCTAACTTCTGCACACAAAGAGAGAGAGAGATATACAGTAATTCCTTCCTTTCTAATCCAAGCCAAAGCCAATTAGACCTGCTTCATATGTTGCCATGACTCATGCTCACTACCGAGAGTCGCGTCGATACCATAGTAACCCGAAACCTTTCACGGTTCCTATTCGATCCTCAAAACGAAACTAATTGAACTGGTGCGAACCCCATCTCCGAATTTCGAACTCGCGAGTCCGGTTCAGTTTCGATTACTTAAGTCTATAATCTCTCTCTAATCAGCCTTTTTATCTATTCAAACAGGCGTTTACAAGACGGAGATCGACCTGAGGCAACAGATGGTCATCGTGACGGGGGACATAGACGCGGATACCTTGATCCAAAGGCTCAGGAAACGAAGGAAGTACGCAGAGCTATGGCCTCAAAATCCTCAAAAGCCGGAAAAGCCGCAGGTTAAAGCAAAGAACAAAGAGAGACAAAGCGACCCGAATAATGCTGAAGACCCCCAAAAAGAGGGACAGAGTGTGAAAACGGAAGCGCCGGAGAAAGACCAAAGTGCCAAAGTAACCAGCGAAGGCAGTGGCAAAAAAGCCGGTAAAGAAAAAGCGACCCAAGATGGCGAACCGGCGACCGACGGAGCCGGCGCCAAAGCGAAAGAGGCGAAGCAGGAGGTGGAGGAGAAGGCGACCGCGTCGGCGGCGGAGAAGCAGCCGGTCGCTGGCGGTGGTGAGGGCGGCGCGGAGAAGAGCGGCGGCCATGGCGGTGCTGGAAAAAAAGAAGAAAAGGCAAGGGCAGAAGGGGAAGAACGCGGCGGACGGGGAGGGTGCCAGCTCCGGCGAAGCGCCGGCGAGCGCCGGATCAGGGTCCGGGGAACAGGACAATCATGGCCAAACTCCACAGCCCAATGCGGCCGGCGGCGGCCGTCCACGTCAGCAAGCCGGTCCGCATCCGGTTCCGCCGCATGCCTACGATGCACCCGCCGGCCCGTGGCCTCAACAAGAGTGGCCCAATCATGCCCCTCCACATTATCCCAATCACTGGTACCCGCCGCCGCAATATGGACCTCCGCCGAACTGGCCCGATTACCGCGCCGGGCCTCCGCTGGTTAGTCACCACACGGCGAATCCCACCCGCCCGGTCAGCCACCGCACGGAGTACGCTAGCACCTCCTATGCCGAGTCGCATTACGCCTCCGACCCGCCGCCGCACCCTCATTTTTATGGGCCTGCTATGGAGGAGGAACACCCGCCGCCGCACTATCCGAGCGATTATCATCTGCAACCGTCTAACTCATTCGAGATGTTCAGCGAGGAGAACCCGAATGGCTGCTCGATTATGTGACAAGTCGTGCTAATTGTATAAAAAAAAAAAAAAAAAGTTTGGGAGATGGTAGAGAATATTCGGGGTAGGAGTTTATACTTCTTGTGTAAGACCATTTCATGTTGAGTTTAGGAAAAATTTAAATGTCGGTTTCTTAGTTTAAGAGGAATTCTGGTTAGTACCCTTTTGTTCTACCATGTTTGATGTACATTTTATGTTTATTACAACTTAGATCCCTGAAATTTCCGAATCTACGTTGCCCCCCTGGAAATACCAGATAAGTTTTGCGCTACACCATAGTCTTTTTTCAAGCCTTGCAGTTTTTCCGGTTGAACCGCACGGCGTTTGTCCCTTTATAAGGGAGAGTTATACCAAAAATCTTAAATTTATCGTACAACAGTCAATTCAATCTCTAAACTTTTCAATTGTGTCAAATTAATCCTAAATCTTTTAAAAACATGCCAACTTCGTACTAATGACCAATTTTGATCAAAAATCAATGATGTGGGGATCTGTTCAATGACAACCGTTCTATATGACAATCAAAGCTAGCATTGACATTTTTTTTGCAATTTTTAAAATTTTATGAATTCTTTTCTTTTCTTTTCTTCCTTTTTTCTCTTTGTCGATCTTTGGCAAGGGGCTGCCCTTGCCTAAGGCTGGTGAAGGGGAAAGAAAGAAAACAAAAAAAAAAAATAAAACGATAAAAATAAATAAAATAAAATTACAAAAATTATCTCTATCAGCATTGCTCGTGTCATGTAAAAAGTTGGCGTTAACTCTATTGTCAAGTTGGTGATTTCCAGTCTAAATCGACAAATCATTAAAAAAAATTAGAACTAAATTAGCACATCATTAAAATATTTAAAACTAAACTAGCATAATTAAAGTGTTTAAAACTAAATTAACTTTCGAACAATTACAATTTTCTGGATAATTTTCCTTTTTATACAACCTTCATTATTGGTTTTAAAACATTGATTGTTACATGAACAGCTTATAAAGGGATAAATTTGATGACTAGTTCACAACTGATTAGGTATATTTCGATTGCAATAATTGCCGAGCATTAAAAGAGTTAAGGCGGGGAAAATTGTTGATGAAGCCTTAAAGCACTTATACAAATTTCAATTCAATTACAAATTTTTCAATTTAATCAATGCAATCCTAAACTTTTTGATAGATATGGATGGTTTCAAATGAATGATGTCATTTTGTAATTTTTTAAAAATTTTCGATCTGGTTATGAAATACATGAATGAATATTCATTATATTCATCTTATCTAATATACTTATTATGATACATTTGTATCATATATTATAAGTACATCTCCCTATCCAATACATGTATTATTCGATACATTAATATTAATGATAAGTACATTCTTATTTTCTTATAAGTAAGAGCTTAGTTTTTTGTTGTAGACATAACAGTAATATATTGGAAATAAAATATTTTCCTCTGACTTTCTCTATTATCTTCGGTAAGTACCTATTTTCTCTTCTCAATCTCTTTATTCTCTCCATTATATATTTGTAATGGAATATTTTACAACAGATCTTTCATTCTCCTTTCTTCATTTTTTTTAATCCTTATTTTTTTCGTCGCCATCACTCATCTTCTTCCCTCCGCAAGTTAGGGCCGGTGTGGGGTTCCTCCCGTTGACCACGTGTACATGTGTTTAAGGACTTGACGTGCTGACCATTACAAAAAACAACCAAATCCCAAATGTTAAAAAAATCGCGAAAAAAATTAAAAGCAGAAATAATTAAATTTGCAAACACAATATATGTTTAGTGTAATTCTTAAAAATTTCGTGCGGGGGAAATAAAATGATCCACGTGCGGCCCTCATCACCGTTAACTTTTTTGTTGCAACTACCACCACTACTTCCCTGATCAACAAATCAACGGTGAGCAAAGTGACATGTGGACAAATTTGTCTCCTTCTGTAAATTATCCCCAGATTAACTGATGGGGTAATCACACAAATATTCTCTATATTTTATCGAAATGTGCAATTTGATCATTGATCTTTTAATCTATCCAATGTAATCCCTGAACTTAACCCAATGTATTCAATCTAGTCTCCAAATTGAACATTTAACAAAAGTTTAAGGACCACATTAAATAAGCTAAAATTTTATAGACCAAATTACACATTAGATTAAAGTTTATAAATCACATTAAACAAATTAAAAATTCAGATATCATATTGCACATTAAGACAATGTTTAGGAATTATTTGTGTTATCTGACTTCACAACAATAAACTATTTCGAATGCTGAAACTTTGCATATGAAAGCTTTTCATAACACTAAGTATGAATAATTTTACACAAAAGTTATATATTACATGATTATTGATAAGATGGCATTCATTTAATAATTTTTTAATTCGTGTTGAGAATGTCGATAAATGACAACAGGTTAGTCGCTTGGTTACATGATTGGACACAGTGTAATATATCATTTTCACTGACGACACACTTTAAAAAAGACAAACTGTTCACACTACCCGCCTTGACTACCTAATGATCACCCCAAGCCCTCATTTTCTGATGAATGAAGATTACTTTATGGACAAGTACCCGGGGGTTAAATTAAATCTCGACCTAATTCCAAGAAAGATTAGCATGATCTGTAAAGGTCAGAGATGCTTTAATTTTCTCTGTTGTGAAAAGATTATGTCTTTGCTTTATGTCCTCATTGGAAATGATTGCAAGTGGTCTCTCCTTTCGAATTTGTCCATCCCTTTATAAATATTAATTAATACTTTCCAAATTCAATCAACACTTCCACTGCTGCCTCCACCACGGGTGTGTGCGGTTGATGATTGATTGCGGGACTCGGTTTATCAAAACCACAGCAGTCCAAAATAGGCTGTTTGAGATATACTACTGCGGACTTTTTGCTGGGGCCCCTCGGGCATTGCTCTTATTGCTCTGTTGAATATAAAGGACTGTTACGAGTTGGACGGTTCGATCCAAGATGTTTCAGTGTTATGAGTTAAAGACAGTTCTATCCAAGATGTTTTCGGCTTTCGATCTGCGAAGAACGAGACTACAATGCCTTGAATGCTTCACTCCTTCGATCTCACCGGAGCACGATAGCCGCTCGAGATATATGGTACAATTTGACCATTGACCATTCACCTCGTGATTGATCCATCGATCCGAATGGTTTCATCCACCTTTGAAGGGAAAAACTCATTCATTCACTCTTCAGAAAGGGAAGACCGGTCTCAATAAGCCTAGAGATATCGCCCAGAGCCGATTTGGCTCTCTGCAGAAGGTCAGGCATGACTCTACCAAGGGCCTGGTCTAAATAGGCAATTGCGCGAACCCTTTTTCCAACTTTGCCTTCTGCAGATAAATACAGTCTAATCATCTTCAGCAGAACCAATATCGCCGAAGGGAATCGATGCCATTCATTCTTCTTTCTTTTTCATTCCGTTCTGAAAATATGCTTTGTTCATAGAACGAAGAGTTGGTCATTTTGGCTCAGCCTAGCTCCAGTAAAGGCATAATCATCAGGTGACCTAGAGCTAGAACCGATATTGACCAAGTAAACAAAGACCTAGCCGAAACCATCAGTAACTAGTCCAGAACAGTTAAAAACAAGGATAAAGAAAAACTCTACTCATACCATTAAATCTGCAGAGATGATTGTTAAGAGAAACAGATAAGTCGCATGTATTCCAACAATCAACATGATCGGTTTCCATAACTGAAATGTACTAACAAAAACCCCAATTTCACTATGACATATCTCACTCTCTATCAAAAGGAATACACCTCTTCCGGTGAGGTGCGGCCACACTCAAAATTACTGTCGAAGTTCCGCTTTCTTCTTTTGCCAGAGCCTGTCGACGGCACTGTCAGCATCACCCTGCAAAATGAGTTCCGCATATGCTCAGATCCAGATCCAAAGAAGACACTTGCACGAAGATGAGGGGGCTTTCTTCTATGATTTCACTAATTACAAACATAACAGAGCAATATTAAGGAAAGTGATCGAGCCTAAAATTAGTTCCATAGTTCTTCCTACTGGTACA
The DNA here is from genome assembly GCA_014182365.1 of Eucalyptus tenuipes. Taxonomy (NCBI): domain Eukaryota; kingdom Viridiplantae; phylum Streptophyta; class Magnoliopsida; order Myrtales; family Myrtaceae; genus Eucalyptus; species Eucalyptus tenuipes. The sequence goes on along the minus strand of CM024538.1, from coordinate 18,194,188 downwards.
GACAAAATAGTTAAAATGCATCCAGCCTGAAACACGTGTTACGATACACATCTCATTTATAAATTGCCATTAACACATCTTATTATTTCTTTAAACAAGTGATGTAGTCACATACGATTCAGGTCACCAGAAGTAAAATGAACTCCATCAATACATACAACATTTCAGAAGGAAAGTTCTTTATTACAAGGCTAAGGGAAAAATAGTATGATAATTATGTATTTAGACGACTTTTTAAGATAAGAAAATACAAATTATCCAATATAAGCCACTATATAATCGTCCAGGCTTGATAAGAAAGATTTCAAAAAGTACATGATACCAATGAACCTGGGAACAGCATCATTCATATCAACCACTACCAATAAGCTCAGTTGAACGTAACCCAAAAGAATAACCAGAAAAGGGTAACTATTATGAAGGTCTACACAAAGGGAAGAAGAGGAACCTGGGCTCTAATGTAACCGCAGAGAGCAAAAGTGGTGAATTGGTTGGTGTAAACACCATCAGGACCCAAGTGCCCAATGTTGATCTGGACAGACGCATGGTCCTTTGAGGTGATAAGCCTGTTCGTGGCAGAACTGCAGTGAAAGAGATTCTGCATCAGAAATCTCCTCCTACTAATCGAATATCAATATCAGCTAGGAAGGCCCTGTTGCATACCACTTCCTGGGGATGTAGAGGTCCATGTTTTGTCCTTCCTCGTTCTGCATCTTGAAAGGCTGTTTTCTAGACTTCAAACACTGATCAAGACATTCAATCAGAGACAACCCAACCAAATAAATAAGTCATCAAAAGAGAGATAATGCAAATGTCATCATGGGCTTTCCGCAACATAGTTCTCTCGCGCAGTCTCCTTAACAAATAGAAATACAAATTTAACAATTACAAACATATGTTGCAACAAAGAGACATCTGTGCGATGGACGCTTCGAGGGCAGTCACAAAATCTTTCAAGGATAGAACACCCACAGGCATAGACCAAGCGAGGCAAGCATCTTGTCCAACTTTTATCGAATCCAAAAGTCGGTAAACCTCACGTAGCATATAACAAGTAACACACGAAAGCACGCATTTGCTCCTGGCATAGAACATAAATTGCCTTGCAAAATTACAAAAGGCCAAAAGAATGTCCATGCTTTGTACTTCTAACTCCCCGAAGCGATTTACTGACGTTCTAATCAGCCAATCCATCTACTACTTCGCTCGTATGGTAACTTCCCACGGATTCTTTTTCCCGATAAACAATACCCATTGAAGCAAAACGACGCATTTACAATCCAACAAACCCCGGTTCGCAAATTCGCCCCAGGAAAACTCTCTACCCGCGGAAGTTGCGAGTTGCTGCTGATATATACAGAAGCCAGCCTAAAGCAGAGCACGTCACGCCTAATACAGTCAACGCTCCCTTTCTCGGTCAAAGCGCAACTCCAGTTCCCTCAAGTTCAGACAAAACCAGCTCATAGCTACTAGATCTTCATCGAGAGGTCGCAGTTCGACGAATCGATGAATGCAGATCCGATGGTACGTCGATGTAGAGAGAGAACGCAACGCGAATCGCAGAGAAGAGATAGAGAGAGAAAGAGCGTACCGAGAGGGAGAGGGAGGACGAGGGCGAGCAGGACGACCGCGACGACGATGGCTCAGGCGAGTGATGGCGGAGGGAATGGCGACTCGCGCTTGGTTATATATGAGGGCCGCGGCGAAACCCTAGGTTCTCCGCTGGCTGGACCAAAATGCCCTCCCCTCCACACGCTGCGTTTTCTCCGAAGGGAAGCGACGTCGTATGGATGGCGGAGCAATAGGAATTTATTTAGCTTGTAAATTGGCTTTTTCTTTTTTCTTTTTTTAAAAAAAATGATTAGCATATTTGGCAAGTGAATAGATAAGAGGAAGGGTGTAGTAGGTTTCATCTTGTAAATTGAGATGATTAGCATATTTGGCAAGTGAATAGACAAGAGGAAGGGTGTAGGTAAGTTTTTTTCTTGGAATATCATATATAGAACACATAGAATGCATCGGCCTATTCCGAATATTCACTAGTTTTAAGCAGAAGACTCGGGTCTTGTTTTCAAAATATAACATGATGATATTCCTCTCTTCCTTTGTCTTTTTTTATTTTTGTCCCCTTTGGGTGATTGGTGATACAATTTCCTCTATCCATTCTCATCTGCATCTGACAAATTGATGATGTAGCAATCATCTTCATTGATGTTGTCACTATGATGGGATTCACTAGAGAAACATATACATTTTATTTCTAAAATGATTTTTTGTAATGAAATGAATTTTTTTTTTTGGTGATCTAATGCCACTAAGTTGGCTTAGACTAGTGATTTTTGCTAGAGAAAGTCTATAATTTTGTGATTAATGGGTGGTTGGGTATTTGGGGGATTTCGCCAATTCAACCAATTTAGGACCGATTGCTTAGAAAGGTTTTCAGTAACTTTAACATTATCTCACCACTTAATTTTAAATTTCCTAAGTAGATGTTAGATGTACGGAGAGTGAACTGGGCAATGATAGTCGAATTTTGAGGCGATTATCCAAGAAACTCAAAAAATTAATGAAAAAGTACACGAGGTTAGAAATTTTTGATTCATGATCAGTAGATTTGAAATGGGTGTGAAAAATTTTTAGTATTAAATTGTGGAGGTAAGATTTCAACAACAAGATCAAAATGACCGTACCATCTTTGCAACCAAAAGGGTAAATACTTAATAGACTTGGGGTTATAAGAAAATTTGATTTCAATTCAAGCACGAGCGCGCACGAGTAGTTTCCATTCTTTGTGCAACAAGATAAATCATAATAAAATTTATACTTTTAATTGGACAAAAAAGTATAATATTGGGATAAGTGTATTAGAAGTTATAAAATTTGTTACAAAGTACAGTTGACTCCCAAAATTTTCAAAAGTGCAAATAAGTATTAAAACTTATCAAATTAGTCCAATCAAGTTATTCCATTAATTGCATTTTTTTAAAGTTTTTAGACTCTATTGCATTTTCGTATTAAATTTTAGGACATGATTGTTTTTATTGAAAGGTTTAAAACTCAATTATACTTTCATGATAAATTTTAGAATTTAATTGCACTTTTTGAAAATTTTAGAACTTAATTGCATTTTTGTAAAAAGTTTAGGACTTCAAATACTCTCTTTTTTAAAAAAAAAATAGTAGTTGACATTATTTTCTTATTTTAAATATTATGCCAATTCTTTTCCATGAAATAAATATTATGCAGATATTTTATAAAAAAAATTAAATTCATAAATAGAAAATGAGAGAATAATTTTATTTATTTCCTTACATATAATGCAATGATAAAGTTGGTTATTGCACCGTAAAACAACTAACAAGTTTCAATGAGTGCAATTTCTAAAGGATGGTGGATTTCATTATCTTCTTTATTTTTACCTCTTTATAATCATTTTCCTTTGATCAATTTTATAATGTTTTCCATTGAAGCTAAACTAATCACTATACGAGGGCTAAACAGAAAATACAATAAATGAGAGAAAGAGAACTTTGGTTTAATAATACATCAAGTGCGCGTGCATCATGATTGATTTTGTGCTCTTTGCTGTGCAATAAAAAATTTTAGATCAACATCAAACTCCAAAAAATTGTGCAAGTGAGCATGAACAATCAAATTGATCTATTTGTGAACAATGAAAAGTTTTCATGTTGTAAGATTAAAATGTAAAGTTTATAAAAAGATTTACTAAAGTAAGAGGTTGGCGGCTATCAAGTGGTGCAAATTAATGGATAAATAGAGACAATATTGTTGGTGATTATCATTTTTAAGGGAAAAAAAATGCGAGGTGGGAAAGGAATATTGTGTATTGTGAGGACAACTTAGAAATTTTACCAAAGCAACTTTTAGTAAAAAAGGGTGGTTAATTTTTTTCCCCTTATCCTTTTGCTTTGGCCAAATTTGTACGCTAATGTCACTCGCGACATCACTAAGTTAAATGGGAAACCTAAATGCGAGACAAAATCTACTTTGGGCCTAGATATATAAATATTAGAGGTGTCAAAAAGGCTCGCACCGGCCCGACCTCACCAACCCTACAATCTAGGGTATTTTGGAACCGGGTCTTAATTTTGTTAGGATCAAGATTTTTGATGTTGGTATGTGTTGATATCAATAGGCTTAGGGTCTAGTCGGCCTGGGTTGGCAAAAGCCTTTTGTGACACTAGCATCAAGCCCAATCCCTCTCTCTCTCTCTCTCTCTCTCTCTCTCTCTCTCTCTCTCTTTGTGCAAGGGAGACGAATCCTAAATCTAAGAAACACAACGACGATGACGGCGCCTCCATCATCCCAATTTCTAGTTGCATAACTTCATAATATTGTAAAGCTTCCGCATAATTTCCTTTAGATTCACTTCCTTCAACTTCGGCATCACTAGACGAAACCCTAGATCCACACCACTACTCTAATCGTGGCTTGATTTGTAGAGATAAAGGGGCTCAACAATTTCTACAACTATATACAAAAAAAAAAAATAGAGAGAGGGAGAGGGGTTGGCACTAAGGTTTCGCTTCGCATTTAATCGCGAGGTTGATCTTGGATTGGATTGTCGTAATCTCCCACGAAGACTAGGGATTACGTAGTCTCTTCGCCATTCTCTTCCTTGTTGGTTTTGAGCTCTAGGGTTTGATCTCCGCCGACACCAAGGACCGTATTGCTGCTCAAGTGTGAGGGTCTTATTTTCATAATTCTTCTTTGTCTTGTGAAATGGATAGAAGATCAACCTCTCTCTCTCTCTCTCTCTCTCTCTCTCTCTCAATGATGTCTAGTAGAAGATCCTACTCGAGGCAGTTTGGAGGAGGTTCAAGAATCAATGACGACTAGATCGTTGACCTCGTGTCCAAGTTACAATGCCCCATTCATGTAATCTACAACAAGCACTCCGATGAGATAAAAAATAAAACCCACCCACCCACACACAAAACAACAGGGAAAAATTTATTGATAGTTCTCCCCCCTCCCCCTTTTTGTCGGCTCACCACTTAATAATTGCCTGTAGAGAGAATTATCATTCTTGGTTTGCCTAGCTAAAAGGAAGAAACATATCGCCACTAATTTGCTTATAAATGCACTTGGGTAGAGTTGGGTGTGATGAACCAAATCGGACAAGCATTGATCTGAATTGTTTATCACCTTGTTCACTGATGCTATGTTGTGTAAGTACGTAATGTCGTATCAAGATACTTAGTATGCATAGATTACACATATAAATAAACATTTGTGCGGTAATTTCTTCTTGAGGACCCTAAGCTTGTTTAGGGTTTGTATATATAGGTATAGTATATTTATAGGTTTTTTGGTTTGAGCGTTGTGAAAGAAGAGATTAGCAAAGACTATGATTTGATTAAGATGCATGATTCAGGGGAAAAAGAGAGGGGTGAAGAATTAAATGTTTTGCTTTAATTACTAGAGTTGTTTATTTACGAAATTTTATGTTGATGGCTTAGATGTGTTATTTGGGTCCAAGCTAATTAGATTAAGACTGATGCGATGACTATTGGCTTTCTTGTTCTACTTTTTCTCTTTTAATATATGGGTAATTTCTAATCCTTAAAGTTGCACATTCCTTGTGGTTATGTGGAGAGAACTTTTACCCTTTAAGCTTCTCAGTTTGAATTTCATCTTCTTGGTAATTTTCATGGGCGTGGGTTTGATTCACAGCATATAGTGAGCTTATCTCACGATTTTATGTAATTTTCTTGTAGAGAAAGCCAGATCCAGAAAGTTTTAGGGTCCGTTTGTTTCGTAGAAAATAAACTATTTTCGGAAAATATTTTCCTAAAAGTCATTTTTTAGGAAAATGACAATATTTTTCGGTGTTCGATAAGGAAAATGTTTTATAGACTTCATCATCTAGGTATGCATTGTTTTATCGACCCATAAATTCGTCAAATCTAAACTTGCCTTTAAGGCTGGCAAACTTGCTTCCAATCTTTGTTCCCTCATCGTTACCAAACACTCATCCCTTCTCGGAAATGTTCGTATGGATTTTAAACTTCTCTTGAAAATCTACAATCTTGAACAAAAGAGAAAAGAAGTAAGCATGTACAACCTTTTGCTTAAGCAATACACAGTTGTAGGGAAAAGTAAATAAAGAAAATGTCAAGGACGAGTACATGAGCTTCTTTAAGTTGAAATGCAAAGTCAACAGTAAAATCACTAGTTATAGAAATGCCAAACAAAACAACCTTACATTAAATTTCATCTTTTGCAATTCTGACAATAACAACATAAAAAGAAAGAACACGAGTCTTTTAGCGATAAAGCTCAATACAACATATCATTGATAATGATCTTCTTTGCTTAGAATTTTATTAATCCACACATTGTGAAGATTCACACTCTTCACCATGAATGCTTTTCCAATTTTTTCATTTTCAAGTAATTGTTCAAAAACTGATCCAAGGGTAATTTCTTCATATCCGTTTACTTTCATCACATCATTATAGAATTGAGAGTAATAAACTTGAAAGCAATTGGCATTGCTTTAACCCAATGACTTACTTGCCGATACCATCTTTCCAAGTTGTGTTAAATGTGTAACATTCTTGTCATCATTGTTGGAACATCTTCACCTTTTGTGAGACCTCTTTTCTGAAGGCTCAGTAGAGGAAGATGTTTTTGAAATCTTTATCAACTCATCGAAGTTATTGCCTAAGTTGATAGGTGAGGAGTTATTTCCATTACATCGATATCTCTAAACTGCTTAGTAAAGCTTATAATGGTCGTATTTCTCCCAACCACCACAGCCATCTTATTATACATATCAATCATCTTATTTAAATACTTTTCATGAGAAGGATGGACCTGCCAATGCACGATATTCATTCAGTTATTAGTTCTATCGTTAGATATAAAGAGAACTTCATAGACTATACTCAAGGGCAAGTGCAACAATTAAAACATGGTACATGAAATACTTTCATTCCTTTAAATGCAAACACAAGACCAACAAAGGGAGAGTAACAAAATTTGGCAAATGACATACAAAAGACAAAACAAAGTCATGATGATTTCTGTCTAGTTCCTTTGCTCATAAACTATTATAAGACAAATTTTCAAATGATAACAAGACATTCTGTTGAGTACTACCTCCTAGCTCCAGCAAACTAGATGATCATACACGAAATTTTTCGTTATGCAAAGATAATAAATAGATTACAAACCTATGGCAACAACTGAAGCCTTTTTTTATAGATGCAAATAAAATAAAAAATCGACCCAAGTTCCAGATATGTTCTTCTGGCTTTCTCAAGTGATTTACAGTGTTTTAGAATTACTTGAAATAACTAAAATACGAAATTACTAGTATGAAAGTCAAGTAAATTACGCATTGCGATTGGTGACAAATGTAGAAACAGTAGCAACAAGATATCATGTGGCTTCAGCTACAAAGAGTTCACTACAAAGTCAACAATCTACTTTTGGTGTATGTATATATTCAAATAGATGAGGAAATAGGTAAATCCATCCATCTTGAAAATAGAATTGATTATCTTTATATAAGCCGGGCATATCGAACAATTCTCTTTCAAATAGAGAAATGATTTCTACAATAGTCTCCACATACAATTTTGCAGTCTAGTATGTCAGCAGACACACTAAAGTTTACATTTTTTGGCTAAAAAGGTTAAAAAATTCTCTCTTTAAAATTGATTCCATGAAATCACTCCCCCACTACAAATGCATGTGTCGAAGCAGATACATGCAACACAATAATGGTTGATTCAACAAAAGCTATCATATCATAAAGTACCATGTAATGTAGACTATAAAGAGACGTATAAGTTGATAGTATGAAAAAGTCAACATTAAATTATACATTGCACTTATAACAAAGATAGAAATAGCAGCAACACAATAACTTGTGGCTTTGGCGAAACATGGGTGATTAACAAGTCAACAATCTGCTTTTTTTTCTTTAGTCTAGTTGATTCCATGAAATGATCTAGTACAGCAAATGCTTGTATCCAAAAACACAATCCAAAAGAAAACCACACTTGAGCATATTTATTGATTTTTTGCACCTATTTTCATATTTATTCTATACTTTCTATGGCAATTGCACATCCATATATCAAAATCTTCACTAAATTTACTTATTCATGAGTTTTTTTACGCATGTTTTCTTTTGACATGAATGTCTATCATAAAAGCCTGCTTGTATCACATTGTTTCCAGCAACCAACATAAGGGAGGTCCATAACTAAATTAGTAAGCAAAGAAGACACATAGAATCGCTTATGTGAAATATTAGCTAAAAGAACGTACTGAGTAAGTGATGAGAAAAATTACCGATACATATAAATCAAATTCCTTTTTCCCAGCTATGACCATTTTCAACTTGTCCTTCCTATTGAATCCACTATTGCCATGTACAGTTTGAATCGTCTTCCAATTGCTTTTGACTGTCTTTAAATGGTTCTCAACATGATCGAGCTCACAACAAATACCAAACATCTCATTTATTATATTGATAATTCAAGCAATTGAAGAGAAATTGAATAAGCTCGAAGGCTTGTTTCTTTTACTAGCTTCATCAGCGAGAATTTTCAAGTAACATACGTTCCATAAGTTTCGACCATCTAAATTACTTAACATTCTCATCATTTGCCTTACTTTTACCCATAATGATAACCACGTAACAACTTTAAACAGCATAATAAGAAAAAATATGATGAAGATAGACACATAGTAAATATTTAAAGATGATCATCATTAAAGAAATGGAAACCACATGTTCAAAATAAAGCACTCAAAAGAAACAAAAGGAAAACTATTGGCTTCTTCTAATATTCTAATAACTAATCCACATTACATGTGCAATCATATTCCTTTCACATGCCTATATCCTATTTTTCTCTCTTTTCTCTCTTTGAGAAAGTTGGATTCTTGGATCTTTTTATTGAGATTCCATTTGTCTATTCATCTCTTCCATGATAGAGTCCTTGAGATCAGCTCTCGTAATAAAATTGTGAATAATATAACAAGCTAAGACAACATCGACTTGTGTTCCAAATGACCAAAAATGTTCAAAATTCAATACTTGAAAACACTTATATAGAACTCCAAATGCTCTTTCAATAGTAGTTTTTAAAAATGAATGGTTGCAGATTGAATAGTTTCTTCTTGTTTTAAGGTGGGCGATTACTGAACTCCTTTAAATGGTATCCAATACTACAATAGAAAAAAATAATGTCATTTTGGATTCCGTAACCAATATCAACAAGATAATACTTTCCTACAAGTTATAAATAAGTTTACTACTAAATTACTAATCTCAATTAAAAAAAATGTATAAATTCTATTTTCTTACCTCTACGAATGTTTAATCCATTCGACTTTGAAAGTATATCAAACAAAGCCCTCTCAACTAACTAACACATAAGAAAATCCCAAGTTAAATCTAACAACAACTAATACATTTTGTGTTCCATTCTTTCAACCATGAAATTTTTCTTGAATTTCAAGAGGAACCGATGCACGTATATAAATTCTATCTATCTCTTCAATACAATCCTAAAATAATCAATATAATTACCAACCAAATACTAATGAAACTTCTCAAGAATTTTATAAAGACTTGTTTTTTAAAATTTCATGGATAAAATCTTCGAGTATTACTTACCTCAGGAGGAGTAAAATTGCTTAGTTCTTTTATCACATGTTTATATTATTTCAAAATCGCGTGCAAGACGATTTGGAAATATCTATGCACCGTATCTATTGATCTATGAAATCTTCTCCCAATAACTCTAAACATTATATTATGTCCAATGATATGGCAAATTACCATAACTTACTCCCTAATAAAGATATTTACTGTAGAACGCAACAACTTACTTGTTCCGAGTACGTTACAAAACTCTAAAAAACTATTCAACATCATTCGCATTTGATTCATACAATGATTATCACCACTATATAACACAATTTATATCTCACTCTTTTTCATAATCTCGATTCATGTGAGGCTCTCTCGATAAGTGGTTCTTCGAAAGACCATAATAATCTATAACTAGTGTGATAGTTGTCATAATTGTTGCAGCCACACTTGTTACTGTCGTTCGAATTTTGTTATCATCCATCTATATTAGAACACACTAATCATGAAATAAAAAATGCATGTGAAATACAAAAGAGCAATACTAGAAGAGTCAGAAATGCACGAAATAACAGAAGTTCCTTTTAAATATATTGGGCATGCAAATACTCGTGCATTAATTTAGTCATATTTCTATATGAATTAAAAATAACTAGGTCATTGATAATCATAAGAAACTTCTTTGCTCACTTCCATATCTATACACGAATATACCATGTTAAAAATGGATATCAAGAGAAATAGACAGGCATTATGATAGAGAAAAACTCTAAGATCAATGATGGATAAGAAAAATGCAACATTTCACATCCATCACTAGTGGTCTCTCATACATGCTAATAAATTTCCCAAACCATTAGCATTTAATAGGCTCACCTGAAACCATATCATGCTTCCAATTCTGTCAGAGTTAATCACTTCCATTAATAAACAATTCAGCTAAACAGAAGCTCAACAATAATCACTTCGCAGCCACTTAATTTAGAAATCTTATACTCGAAAATAGCTTCGGAAACTCAAGTAATCAAGTAAACCTTTATGTCTTGCACATCGGTCCGCTTGATTGAACAGTGCCACGATCCGGAACTTCTCAATCATCACTAAACTTGAAATGAGAAAGGGAGAAAGGAAAGATTGGCAAAGTATGTAACAATATCAATTTACTAACATGAGAGCTAATTACAATGATTACCTCAGAAATCGCGTCTTCGTTGGACAAAACAGAGGCCACAACTCCTCAAAAATCGTGTCTCTGCCAACGGGTGCTGTGATGGGGGCAAGGAAGCAGCGGAGATCAAGTACTATTGAACAAGGGGGAACTTGGCCACTACTGGTTGTTGGCGTCATAAAAGGAGGAGGATGAGATGAGAAACTGTAGGCTTCGTGGGAAAGAGGGCGGAAAATGGTAGCTCTAGAATAAGGAAAAAAAGGAAAAAAAGTGTTCGTGCGAGAAGCAATGTAAAGACAGGAGGGTGGAAAATGATTTTCTTTTTTCAAAAAAGGAAATCATTTCCACATTTTTAGAAAGGAAAATTTCAAAAAAAGGACCCGAAATGCCCTTATTTTCTCAAATAAGGACCTAAACTGGACTTTGTTTTAAATAAGCACCTGAAGTGGCCTTGGTTGTTTCAAATAAAGGCTTGAAGTAGTTTTAGTGGTTTCAAATAAGGACCCGACCTTGCCGATCGCCGGTCGATTAAATTTTCCGACCGATTAAGGGCATTTTCATTATTTGTCATTTTCCTTATTTTCTTTCCTTTTTTTTTTCTACTTCTTCTTCTTCCTCTTTGCTGATGGCCGGCCGGCCACCAGCGATGCCACAGAGTGCTGGGCAAGGGTCACCCTCGGCCACCCAAGCCGACCACAGGCAAGACGACCCTTGCCTAGGGCCATCCATAAGGTCTGCCCTCGTTAGCCCTAGGTGAGGCTGACCCTCACTAGATCTGGCGAAGGTGGCCTCTCCTGCAGCCGGCGAGGGCTGGGTGACCTTGCCGACCATTAACGAGAGCTCGACCACCCTCGCTAGCGGTCGGTGCGGTCGCCCAACCCTTGCTAGCCACGGGCAAGGCCTAGGCGAGGGCTCAACCACCCTCGCCAACTGGCGACGAGCCTTAACAACAATCGGTTTAGCATGGGTCGGCCTTGCCTATCGCCAGTGTGCGTGGCCCTCATTGGCAAGGGCGATCCTCCCCTAGCCCTCTGTGGGCATTGCTGGAGCCACTAGTGCAGAGGAAGAAGAAGAACTAGTAAAAAAAAAGGGGGAAAATGGAAAAATGACGAAAATACCCTTGATTGTCGAAAAGTTAGGTCCTTATTTGAAATGGACATAGTCACTTTGGGTCCTCATTTGAAACAACATCCACTTCAGGCCCTTATTTGAGAAAATGATGCCACTTCAGGTCCTTATTTGAAACAGGGTCCACTTCAAGTCCTTATTTGAGAAAAAAAGGGCACTTCGGGTCCCTTTTTGAAATTTTCCCTTTTTAGAATGAGATTTTTCATTGACCAAAAAATATTTCCTTTGACCTCTTATTTTTTGCCTCTTGAATAATGGAAAATTCGAAAAATATTTTTTCAAAAGTTGTTTCCCACGAAACAAATGGATTCTTAGTGTGTTATTAAGAAGATTTAGATACTTAAGTTGTTTCTATCTTATATTCTTTTATTCAGGTTTGGAAATCTTGCTCTAACATTTCATAGTCGTTTGATTTTATTTTTTTGAAAAAGAATCTTGGGTTGCCTTATTGCAAGCTATATTTGCAATACCGTAACTCTTGTTTAATAGGAGATTTAGGATTGCGGACTTCATTCAAAATATAATATATGCTTTAGTTTTATGTCCAATCTTAGCTTGTACATAGAGGATGATATATTATTTCAAATGTTCAAAAATGGTTTCATAAATTATTGAGCTTTTAGATGGATTGAGTATCATCCTCAAAGTTTGATTACCGCTAATAATATGAATAAGAAAGAATATGCTTATGTCCAATCATCTTTTTTTTTTTGGTTGAAACAACGAAAATGGATCAGTGTCTAAGTTTTTAGTCACATGTACATTGGAGAAGTAAGCTTATTTATTGGTGAAAAATCTTCTTTCTCCATCATCTTTTTCTCTATAGATGAATGTTAGTGATACTAATTTCGGGGTGACACTTGTATTTCCATTTTCTATTTAATCAATATGCGGCACAAATGTTGGTTCGTTTGATGGTTCAACTCCTAATAGTACTATTGATAGTGCTCAATGAAAATCATAATAAAGATATACTATAACTGAATGTTACTCTACATTCTCAAGAAAATCCTGGAGATTAAGATCTCTCCATAAAAAATAAAAAATAAAAATATTGTTGGAGATAAGAAAATTGATTTATAGAATTGATTAAAAAGTGATGCAACAAAGTCTAGGGTTTGGTGTTTAGGTTTGCTTCACTTGGTTAGATGCTGATTCATAATCTGTCATACTATATTATTTTGATTTTGTGAACTAGTCTCATCCTTATCTAACTTAATTAATTTCATATGCATTATGTCACGGTAAACTTTTGGAATCTTTAACTTAATACCATAAAAAAAAAAAAAAGATATCTAAAATGAGTGCTTCTAGTGTCACTAAAAGAATGACAAGATCTATAATGTAGGAACACTTTAAATATATTCCTAATCATGAGAAGGCAAAATGTATATATTGTGGGGCCGTATTAGTTATACTAGTGATCGAAAGATTAGTTCGATACATCATCATCTAGCTAGATGTAAGCAATTCCCATATATAAACGTCAAGAAAAAAGCAAAAAGGGACATCGAGTCAACTTATTGGGTCAATGGTTCATCCAGTCCATGGAAATTTGACCAAAATTCTAGTGGAAAAGAATTAGCGATCTTGTTCATTCTTGATAAATTGCTTTTCAAGTTGGTAGAGTATGAGAGATTTTGGCGATTTGTTAATAAAATCTAGCCAAACTTCATAATCTCATCGTGTAATGCTTTGAGGCGTAATTGTTATGATTTATACACAGAGGAAAAAAGCAAATTAAAGAATCATTTTTCTAAAACATCTTTAAAACATCTCCTAAAGTATGTTTTATAATCGACACATGAACGTCTTGTCAAAATTTGAGTTCGATGTATCTTACTGCTCATTTTGTTTATGCTGATTGGAAGTTGCAGAAGAAACTATTAAATTTTTGTCAAATCTTTGGTCATTCTGCCTAGATAACTAGCAAAGCAATTGAGAAATGCTTGATTGATTAAGGGAATCAAAGCGTTTTTTTTTAATCACCATGGATGATACAAGCTTGAATAACTTATGAATTCAATATTTGAAAAGAGATTAAACTCTCGGAATTCTTTGGCATTAAAATATGAGTTACTCCATATGAGATTATGTGCTCATATAATGAGTTTGATTATGAGAGTGGGGTTAAAAGACATAAATGATTCTATTGTTAGAGTACATTCAACTATGCATTATGTGAGGTCTTCTCCAAGGAGGCTGAGACAATTCAAGCATTGTATTGAGCTAGAAAATATTGAGTCCAAGAGTCTTATATCTTAGGATGTCGAAACTTGTTGGAACTCGACATACATGATGTTGAAAGCAGCTTTGAAGTTTTAAACGGCTTTTAACTTGTTTGAATTTTAAGATAGCAAATTTGTTGAAGAGCTTTCCAATGTGAAAGGATTGCCCACTAGTGATAATTGGGAGTATGTCCGTCACTTTCTTCCTTTCTTGAAGTTGTTCTTTGATGTGACTTTAAAAGTTTCATGTTCTTCTTATGTCACTAGTAACGGTATGGCAAAGAATATGTATGGGATTTATATAATGGTTGATAGATTTTATGAGAATGATGACCAAAATTTATAGGAAATGGCTAAGAGAATAAAGACCAAATTCAATAAGTATTTCGACAATATAAACAACATCAATCTTACGAGGTAAGTACATTAGAAATGCCAAAAATTATGTACGATGCTGACTTTAGTACTAAAAGCTTATATCAGTTCACATAAGTTTCAAATTAGAGAAAAAAGAATCACTTAAGTGTCTTTGAATTTGAATTTCAGCCAAAATATTACGACGTGGCTATATTCTTCATAAGCAACACCATATAAGAAAGAATCCTTCAATAAGCTCTTCCATTTTACAGGAAAAATTGCAAAGAGAAGGAAAAAGAAAGAGAAAGAAGAAAGGAGGGAGATTGAAGAACACCCGAGCTTAATCGAAGCCCAAAAGAAAGAGAATAAGAGAGAGAAATTTGTTTAAGAAATACTTCAAATCAGGTCTTGGTAATCTTTATCGAAGCTCAATGTCTTTTCTTGAGCTCGATCAAGACCGTCACTTGTTTCTTTTCATTCTCCCATAGGTCTAGTGTACAGACACTAGAAGCTTGGGCTTGGAGCTCAATTTGAGGTGTGAGTTGGAATATATTGTTCTTGATAGCTTAAGGTTCCAAATCTGAGCATTTGCAGGGTAAAGGCAAGCAAGACCACTTAGCTACGATGGCAATGGCGATGGAACTTCTCTCCTCCCACAACGATGATAGCAACAACAGAGATTCTCTCCCCCCACGACGATGACAACAACAATAGAGCATGGTTACGACTAAAGCAACCACTTTCATCATCTTCATCCCTTGTCATCTTCCATTTTCCTTCTTTAATCTTTTGCAAATTGAAAAGGAGAAAACCTAATTTGGACGAAAACCCTAAATTGCAAATAAAATTATGGTTTATAAGTAGGGCAAACATATAAACAACGTCGTTTTGGACAATTAATGTTGACTGTACTCTCAGGCAAGCCATGTTGGCTTCAAAAATTAGTAAAAAAGTGCCACGTCAAACTTCTGGCTAATCGGATCGACGTTGGCATTGAAATGATCGTTTTTCAAAATTTTTGGCGCTTCAATAATCCAAAATAAACTTTTGGTACTAAAGTAAGCACCATATAAATTTTTTTGTACCTATAATGTGCTTATCCCTTAATCCTACTTTGTTTATTGCTTGCATACTTGACTCGTGGCATAAGTGAAATTGTCTGAACTGGATGATTAATTGTGTTTATAAAAGCAACTAGGTGGAAACTTTACAAAATAAAATACCGATGTCATTATTAGATATAGATAAGATGCAATTATTTGAAGGTGATGCTATTATCAATATGTAAAAGGCAAGGTTAATGACCTATCAAGAATCACATTTACTAACAAAAAGAAAAATCACATTTATAAATGTGTCATATTTATTTCCAAAAAGAGTTCTACTGTGGGAGGAGCTATGGTTCACCAATGCACATAATACATTATATGGGTGTGCTTAGAAGATTTTAATGAGGTACTCTACTATTGGGAGAAAGTGGGGCATATATTGGCTAAACACTATAGAATGGTGGCCTTTAGGGATTTCATTAATAATTGCTCTTGATGGATTTGGAGTCCAAAGGATGTGTGCTTACTTGGACAAATAACTAAGAATGAGATGCATTTATACAGAAAAGTTTTGACCATGTTTTGTCTAATATGATTTGGCGAACAACCTTTCCTCCATCTATAGCCTACACTTGACCTGTAGTAGGCTCTGTTCATAGCCCAATTTTTAGTGTCATTACTGCCTAAAACAGGAAAATGAAAGAAAAAAATCAAATTTGAGGTATTTTGGATGGAAGATGAGGAATATCACATAATAGTTAATGCGGCTTTGAATGATCTTGATGTTAAAAACACGAGTTTTTTTAACAAAATTGGAAAAATCACAAGTTCTCTTGCATAGTAGTATAAAAAATTTTCCAACACCCATAGAGAAATCCAGTCTTTTAAGACTAATCTTCATAATGTTACCAATGGCCAAGGAATTAACCACACGGGAGAAGAAATACAAAGATCAAAGTAAGGATTGAAGATATGTAGGAACAAGAGAAGATGTACAGGGGAATGAGATCGAAGATAAGTTGACTCAAGTGCGGAGATAGAAACACCAAGTATTTCAATGCTATTATGATTCAAAGGAGGCAGAGAAATAGAATATCCATGCTACAAATTTCAGGAGGTGAATGGAGTAAAGACCCAATCACTCTTAAAACAGCAATAATGGACTTCTTTGCAAGCTTATATAGCTCCGTAAAATCTCATAATTTCCAACCCATTATTAACTATCGTTCTCATTTGATTGAGAAAGACTAAATAAAGTCTTAACAGCCAAAATCACCTTGGATGAGGTTAAAGAAGTTGTCTTCAACTGAGAGCAATTAAAGCATCTAGGGTGAATGGTATTAATGGAAAATTCTACTAACATCATTAATTGAGTCTCCAAAAGATATACTCAAAATGAGGAAGGAGTTTATGGAGTCAGGAAACATGAACCTGCGAACAAATAAAAATATGATTACCCTTATCCCCAAAGATTGGACCAATTTCGACCCATAAGCCTTTGTAAATTCTCGTATAAAATAATTTAGAAGATGTTAGCTAACCAATTGAAATCATGGATGCCTCAATTGATTGAATTGAAACAAGTTGTCTGTAAGTGGAAGGCAAATCTAGAATAATATCTTGATTGTTCAGAAGGTATTGCACCAGCTATGCATCAAGAAAAGAAAGAAAAAATTCCAAGATGTCCTAAAACTAGATATGCATAAAGCTTATGACAGAATTTAGTAGGATTTCTTGGAAACTTGTAAGATCAAAATGGGTTTCTGTAGAAGATGGGAATTATGGATTATGCAAGGTATCACTATCGTCTCCCTAAGTGTGAAATTCAATAGGGCGTCATTGCCTTATTTTCAATTGACAAGAGGAATTCATCAAGATGGCTCTTTCTTACCTTATTTTTTTATACTTGTGGCTAACGTCCTCTCATTTCTTCTTAAAAAAAGTAATTGATAATGGTAGAGTGAAAGGAATCGAGCTAAATAGATATCGCCCAAGTCTTTCCTACTTGATATTTGCTAATGATTCGATCTTTATTTCTGAATGGAAAAGTTATAGAATGCCAATACCTAGTTAACATCCTCAATCAATACTATTTTGCCACGGGCGAAGCAATCAACTTAAACAAATCAACTCAAAAAAAAAAAAAAAAAAAAAAAAACATATGTTTGCTTGGATATTGGTAAGAATACATACGAAGCTTGAAGGATAAAAGAAAAAGATGATGTCAAAGGCAGAGAAGGAAATACTTTTAAAAACAGTTGTCCAAGCTCTCTCGCAATATACCATGTCAATTTTTAAGGTCCCATTTTCAATTTGTAGAGCTATTGAACTGAAGATTGCTTCATTCTGGTGGAAAAACAATGACTCAAAGGCTGGTATCCACCGGAAAAACTAGGATGTAATGAAAAAAAAAATGAAGGATAGTGAGGGTATGAGATTTAAAGACTTAATCACTTTTAATTGGGTTATGCTTAGCAAAGAGGCTTAGAGGTTGACACAATCATATGCTTTAGTGTCAAATTATGAAGGGCCTCTACTATTCCAACACTAACTTTTGGTATGCAAAGAAATGACAAAGATCATCCTGGGCATACCATAGTCTATGGTTGAAAGAGATGCAATAGCCGGCTCGATTCAATGGTAAGTTGGAAAGGGAAAATCAATTAAAATCTGAGAAGACAAGTAGATGAAGTGAGCACAATTGCATAACCAACAAACTAAGATGAACTTAAAGTAGCAGTTGAACTAATATATAGCAATGAGGCCAAATGAAAAGAACAAAGCCTGCACAACTTGTTTGATGATAGTATAGTGGAGGAAATATAAGGTATTCCCATCCCAACAATGGAAGAAAATGATAAGGTAGTATGGACAATACCACATCAGAAATCTACTCTGTTAAAAGTGGATATAACTCAAGTTGGTAAGGATTAAAAAAATCCTTCATTTTTCCAGTCATTTCCTATGGTCATCGGGGACCATCTTATAAAAGAAGCAGACAACCCAAGCAGCCGTCAAGCTTCATCCTCACGCCAAAGCCTATGAACACTATGGTCTAGAGTATGGAACTTAAACACTCTACCTAGAATCAAACTATTCCTATGGCAAATCGTTAAAATGCCCTGCCAACATAGAAAAACTTATTTAAGCAAAGAATTTTACCTAATCTGTTGTGCCTGGTGTGTAAGACAAATCGGAAACTCACGAGCATCTATTTCTCTTTTGTACCTAGAGAACCAAAATCTAGTCAGATCATAACTTACAAGTGCAAATCCAACTAAGAGAACTCACAAACATAGATCAATGGATTTTAAGCTACAAGAGTGATGCACTAGCCCCACTGCCTCTTGAACTCATCGCTTAAGTGCTCTGGTACCAATGGAAAGCATGAAATAGGGCAATATTCAAAGCTAAAACACTAGACCCACATGAGACGGTAGACAAAGCACTCACCTTGCACGAAAATTTCAAGGCTTGGAGTGCGAAAACAAGTGAAAAAATCAGATCTAAAGTGGACTTGACCTACAAGTTGGAAGCCGTCAAAGAAGGGAGCCTTTAAACTCAATGTGGACGCCACACTAGTCATTGGTTCTATGGCAGGTACAGTGGTCGACGTGTGATGTGATGCTCTAGGGAAACTTCTTGGTGACTTCGCACAACAAATCAAGGTTCATTGACCACTTCAAGCGGAAGCCCTAGTTGTTTGGGGAGGGGTGATTTTCTTGTAAGAATGAATGAGAAATAATAAAAACAAGATAGTTGCTAAAGTATAGTATAAGGGCCAAAACTTAATATAAATGGACACTTAAGTGCCAAAACTTTCAAAAAATATACTTAAGTGTATTTTTTTTTAAACTGGGATATTTAAGTACCAAGTCCGGTGAAGGTGGCTAGAAATCCGATGTGGTATATTTTTAATAATATAAGTGATCTACATGGCACGCCAGAAAGTTGATTGAGCAACAAAGATGCAAAACGACATCATTTTGCCCAAAAATCAAATTTTAATATATATTAATTAAAATAAATTAAAAGAACTATTTTTTTAATTTTTTTTTAAAAAAAAAGTAGTGCAGCGTTTGGTGAGGACGCGAGGGCCTGCACAGCCCTCACCAAATGCTGCTACTATTGTTTTTTTTTAAAATAAATAAATTTAGTGATTTTAATTTATTTAATTATTATTTATATTAAATTTGAATCCGAGTCAAAACGACGCCCTTTTTTGGATTATATAGCCACGTGAGTATAAAAAACGATGTCGTTTTGCATTTACCCAACCACGTCAGCACACAAAACGATGTTGTTTTGTATTTATCTCGCTAGAAAAATATCCCATCAATAATTTGGCTAGAAATTTTCGCCATTGCCACTTAAGTGTATATTTTGAAATTTTTAATATTTACATATCCACTTGTGCTAAGTTTTGGCACTTATGATGTACTTTAGCCCAAAATAGTCAAAATGGAAGTCGAATCTGACAACTGTTCAATTGTTCAATTAATCACGTGCGTAGACACCCCCCGGCCCCCCCTCTCCTTGGGATAGTGAGACAATTTATTAGAGAATGTGGGGCCTCTTTTTCTTCCATGCCTCTTGTTTGTTTATCCTACTATTCTAGGATCCAAAATAAAGCAGCGGATTGGGTCGTTAAAGCCCAATACCATGGGTCTCTTCCTCAGTGTTGGATTTCCAACCCCTCTCAATCCCCCTTAGATATTATATGCATTGATGCTCTTTACCTACTTAAATTAAACGGAAGGATAAAAAGCTTTATAGAACATCTCTTAATTAGGACAATTTGAAATTTCACTAGTGAGGCGTGGCGCGACCTAAACTAAGAACTCGTCCCAAAAAGCAAGTGCGACATACACGAGGCCTCTAACCTCAGGCCACATTGACTCGGGGAGACTTAACTCACGGATAATGTTCAACCGGCTTTCTTATACTTTTGGATAATTCACCAACACAATATTCTTCCAAAAAAATCAGTATGTGGAAAAGGACTTTTGGTTCGAGTGTGAGGCATATGGGCCTCATCGCCCGTTAAAACGGCCCAAAATCATTGGTAGCGCGGCCATTAGAAGACGAGCTTCGCAGTGCGAAGTTCGCACCAAGAATTCGCCAAAACACAAGCATGTAATTGCATATTGCCATATTGCAAACATAAGCATCGCAAGCTGATTCTTCTGTTCTCATCCCACCCCTATTTCATTCGCGGCAGCCAACGATCATCCACAGAATGTCGAGCTTTCGTATCTTGACAGTGCAAAGATATTCGAATAATTTACCATTCGAGTCTGGAACTACCCATTTCTCGTACAATGGGAGATCCTTGCTCGATCAAACCAAACTGTAGTCCGCTTCTGTGGCCAGGGACAATTTAGAGCACGTCAAGTTTTATTACATGCACGGACCCTTGTGATGAATGTTCGTGATTAACTCGGCAGGTCATCGACTAGGTTCAATCAAGTATTCGCCCTCGAACATACCTTTGGTAGTACGAGAGGTTCATTTGATGTCAGAAAAGTACCAAGAAAAGCCGGGCTATAGTTCCTCAGAGGGAATCCCTTCTTTAAGTGAACATTTACAGCTTTCAAGTCTTGAATATACCTCAAATTCTTGCCAGCAGTCATCTGTTCATCAGTGATGAAGTGTAGTGGTCGAACAAAACCCTCGATCTACCATGCCTTTTCTGGTCGAATCTTTCGCCAGTTCTACTTTCGATTGACTTGAGTGTGCAACTCCACACCAGTACATGCATTAGGTCAGGGTGAAACCGGTTCTTTCATTTCCTCTCGCAGAAGTAGCAAAGGAACTCTAGGCCAAACTAAAGCGAAAAGCAAGCGCACTCCAGAAATGGACTGTCGTAAAATTGTCAGTTGCTTCTCAAACTATATTTATAACAAGATGGCTGCAAAATGTTTGAGCTATTAGATTGGAGACTTGTCTGATCTAGCAGCTCGAGCTTTCTGATGGACCGATGGTCGTTTCGCAGTTTGCGCTTGCACTATGCCCTTTATATGATCTCTGTACTGCTATCGAACTCACCTAAGAGACATGACCGCCTTTTCTTCTTTTGTAGAACTCAAATCTCCAAAAAAAACCCTGTGTAGCACCGACACTCTCTGGGAGCTTTAGTATCATGTCCGACACTCCAACACGCGTTCGACACGGGGTTGACAAGTGTCGAAAAATCCGACATATGGTCGACTCTCTCCGATACGCGAGTCCGGAATTCTGGCACGCGATTCTAACACGCACAAGGTCAATTTTAAAAATTTTCAATAGTTGAGGAGTCACAATGTAAATAAAAAAATAAAAATAAAAAGGTAGGGCTAGTGGCTGGGCACTGCTACTGCTACCATTGTCAGAGGGGACACGGTGACAGTGGGGGGCGACCCTCACCAGCCCGAGCGAGGCCATTACCGGTTAGGCAAGCACCAACGAGACTCGCCTAGATCTAGGCGATGCCTCAACTAAGGCCCATGCGAGGCTCACCTAAATCTGGGTGATGCCACACCCTTGCTCGGACCTAGTGAGGGTCGCTGGCCCTCGCCTGGGGCCTAGGGCTAGGGAGGCTTGTCACCACAGGTGAGGGCCGGCGTCGCCCATATCTAGGCAAGCCTTGCTTGGGCCGGAGAGGTCATCAGCCCCCTTCGACAATGATTGGGCACGCCACAGACGGGGGCAGTGGCATGCCCAACCACAACCCTACCTCTCTTCTTCTTCTTTTTTCAATTTTTTTAGTTTTTCTTAATTTTTTTTACTATGGAAAAAGTAATAAAAAAATGCCACATAGGATAAATAAATAAATTTAAAAATACCACTTCAGCATTTTTCTGTAAACAATGTTCTTTTCCCTCTAAGTTTTATTTATTATTGTAATGGAATGTAACTGAATTTGTCCAATTAAAATAATGAATGAAATTGACAAATATTGAATTGATATTTTTAGTGTAAATTAATTCTAGGCTCTTTTTATTTATTTATTTATAAAAATATATTTAATATATAACGTGTTGGAATTCTCTATTTTTAGAAATAACGTGTCGGCGTTACGTATTATATGTCACATGTTCATGTTGGTGTTATATAAATAAAAACATTCGTTAGAGTGGTTGTACTAAAGACATGGCGAAAGCCGACTTCGTCAGTGGATACAAAGATACCATCCCGTAAAGATGCCCTTTCTATAAGGGAAAATACTTCCTAAGTTGCAGGCAACCCTCGATACTCGCACTTTATCTTGGTAGTTGCCTTTCGCAGCTTCTTAATAAATGCTGCATTCTTAAACAGCTATCCTGATTAGTACTTTGGCAAGTTAGACATGAATTTAAACTACGAAATATCGATTATTTACTTGACCATTACCCTGAGAAGAAGCTGAACCCAAGAGCTGTCCTGTCCACGTTCACGCCACTGCAACAGCTTTTACAAGAGCGCCAAGGTCACGGGGCCATGCTCTACATTCTGCAGGTAAGGAGTAGGCGAAAAAACATGCTGAATCGCCTGAGTTTCGATGTGGCGTGGCGGTGCTACACTCGGCCCCAGAAGAGAGATAATGATGCTGGTTCAGGCGGTCAGCAGAAGTGATCCAACCTCATTTGATTAGAATGGCATGTAGAAGGAACATTCAGAGGCAAGATATGGGGGATATCTTTATCCGATATCCATGTCGATACATATCCTAGGGCCACCACCAGTGCCAGATGCAGACTCTTATCCTCCGAGCCATAAATGCACCACGGCCAAGCGAGCATCTCTCTCGATGTCATCTGTGAGAGCGCCCGCACAACTACCATTAAGCAATCAAATGACAGAAGTCTGCAGTTTTCGATACGCCCTGACTTTCTCTCGTGATAATATCTCGATTTCTTGATCGATAAGTTCAACAAGTAAACACTCAGTAACACAGCATATCTTGGTTTAGTTGCTTCATTTCTAGGGTAATTGACCCCGTGTGGTGTCTGTCTGGAGGAGTTTCATGTATGAGATTGGGATCGAAATGGCTTTTGGGCCATGAAAGTCTGCAGATCAGACAGAATAATGGGAAAAATCTCATGGTGGGAACCTGCAGGTCACCATCAAACGCTTCAAGAAATGGCCTCTGGTAGGCCCCCCATCATCTTGCATCCTGCCTAGCATGATCTCTGAGATCGATGGCTTACGTGCCAGGATGTCTTGAACCCATAATGCACTCCAAAACCATGCTTTTCTGCTCATTGCTAGCTTCTTTCAGGTAAAAAGACTCCGTTCCATTTCCCCTCCTTTTAATATTCCTTGCAAAACAGCTGGACCCATGAAGCATTCCGACCCATTACGTGTTCCAATCTTTAAAAGGACAGAAAATTAGTGCATATCTGCAAAGGTCAATGCACTCGGTCGGTACGGCATCGTGTAGCTACCGGGGCAGGGGAGACTTAGGAAGTAGATTTGCTAAGGCTCGAGCTCATTAAAAGGGCAAAAACATTAGGACTAATGACACAAATAGTCTCTGAAATTTAAATTTGTTTAACGTGATTCATGAATTTTAACTTAATATTTTATGTGATCCTTAAATTTTTAATACATACTCAATGTAATTCTTAAAATGTATGAATATATTCAATATAGTCCTTCCGTTAATTCAATATTAGGAATAATATTGAATATTTTCATCTAGTTCATGTATCAAAAGTTTAGGGATTACATTACATATTGGGTTAAGGGATCGTATTGAACAAATTAAAAGTTTATAAACCGCATTATATATTGAGGTAAAGTTCAAGGACCATTTGTATTGTTTTCCCAACGTAATATGATATCGAGTTCTAGGCAAATCGATGTAGCAATTGAGGGAGGAATGTCTGTCGCTTTCAAGGTTGATTTCTTTGATGTAGACTGGGGAGATTTAAATATTACCAAGATCGATTGGGCGATCATGTATCATAAGAATTAAAGAAGTCAAGCAGGGAATTTTGCATCATGGAACAGCTGGCCTTAAGGTTCGAGAACGCGCAAGCGCCGCTCTTAGAATCTCTCCCATTGATTGATTGGCCCTTGCCGGCTTGCCGCCCCTAGCTTTCTCAAGGCTTCGTGCACGTCACTTTGTGGTCCTCAAATTGGGATACAAAAATAAAAATTCTTGGCCTGGTTATGATCATCCTCCTCCCCCAAAACAAAAAAAAAAAAAAAAATCGATTAATTACCAATATCGATACTTCGACAGCGACATCGCGTATTTCCACATCTGTTTATTGCTGACGACGTTATTGGATGGGGTGAAATTTGAACATTGGCTTGAAGTCGGTGAGTTTTTTATGATGCGTGAAAAGGTCCAGTTGCATCCCGATTGAAGTTGGCAATTTTCGGGAGGGAATTCGGAGCCATTTTTTTTTTTTTAATGCAACGAGGTGAAAAGGGAGAAACTCAAAATGGGCCTCACGGAGTTTATTATTTGATTGATGGATGGATCGATGTGTTCCCCCACTCCTACCTTCACTACGTGATTGACATGATGTATATTTGGAATTTTCTCCCATTGGCTTCCCATTTTCAGTTTTATATGGCCGACAATTATTACGTTGAAAATAGAAATCTAATTAGAAAAAGAGAACGATCGCTAGAAATGCCCAATTCGATACTCTTGTGTTAATTATAATTTTAAAAACATCTCCTTTTTTGGCCATAAATTAAAATTCCTTTGATTTTGGGAGTGAATATGTCAATAGTCGTTGAGTTGATTCGAGGCCACCGCGGGCTTCAATTGAAAGAAACGACCCACAATTCGAGGGAGTATAGAGAGAAAGAGAGGAGTATGTGTAGAAAGAGAGAGAAGATAGTGGCGGTGACGGCAATTGTCGTCGTGGCAAGATAAAATTTAGAACATATTGATTTTTTTTTAAACCTTTTTAATTTCTTTAATAAAAAAAATGAAAATGTAACTCAATTCCTTTGCTAGTAGGTGCTAACTTGTCTATCCACATCATGGAAAAAGCATGTGGCCTAGTAATGGAATCGACGAGAAGATGGCATTGAGCGGATTTATTAAAATTTAGAGACCAAACTAAACAAATTAAAGAAACTCAAAGATGACGTTGAACATAAAAGAGAGAGAGAGAGAGAGAGAGAGAGAGAGAAAGAAAGGAAGAGAAAAACACGGACGTCATTAGCCGCTCATTATTAGTCCCGCCACAATATAAGAACAGCAATGAGGAGTTCCTACGATCCTCGAGCAATGCCCTTCCATCATAATTATGTCATAAGTAATCATGTGCGATCTATCGTAATTCCTATACAAAGTGTCATAAATTCACAAAAGAAAAAATTTGAAATTATAGAGTTCTTTTTTTTTTTGGGGGGGTCATTAAATTATAGAGTTCCATGATGAGGAGATTTAAGTTTTAATTCCAACGGTCAAGATTTGTCTTTTTGCCTCTGACAGGTCAATCCAAACATTGGTGGTTGTCAGGTCACCCTCCCCAGCATTAGCCCCTTTATAAAATCTCCAAGCTTGAGAAATCATCAATCCATCATCCATCTCTCCTCCAACTCCCTCTCAAAACCAAAGACACAAGGATCAGAACCACAATGGCCAATCTCAAATCCTTAATGATCCTTGCACTCCTGATCGCCGTCGCCGCCCTCTCCATCGCCGACGCCCAATCAAGCGAGGCCGACCACCTCGGGTTCATATCCGCCAACGGATCGCGGCGGTGCACGGGCTTTCTGGCGGAGTGCATGTCCGAGGAGGAAGAGTTCGCGATGGACTCCGAGTCGAACCGGCGCATCCTGGCGTCCAGCAAGTACATCAGCTACGGCGCGCTGCAGCGGAACAGCGTGCCCTGCTCCCGCCGCGGGGCTTCCTACTACAACTGCAAGCCCGGCGCTTCCTCGAACCCGTACAACCGCGGCTGCAGCACCATCAGCAGGTGCAGGAGCTGAAGCTTGGAAAGATTCACCTCAATCGATTCTCTGTCTGCACTTCTTTCTTCTTCTTCTTTCTCTTTGAAGAAAATTACTTTGTGGATTTTGATGGGTTATACATATCTTAATTTGTTTTTTTTTTTTCTCTTGATGATGAGAAAAAGTCAATGTAACAGAAGCTGTGTGCCATTTGGGTCTTGAGAATTTGACTCTGATATACCGAAATCAAATAAGAAAACAGGGGAAAGAGAGATCTGTTCTTGAGCTTGGAGTGATTCTGAGATTTGAGCATGTTTTCTGGTATAAACCTTTGCGCATATAGCATGAAGTTCTAGCGAGGGTGCCGACGGGGTCGACCGATGAGCTATCTGCTTTCGAACGACTGCACGTCGGAAAGCAAATGACCGTTGAAACTGGAGCTTCTGGAACTCAGACATGTCGATTTCCAGACTGATATGCGAGTTTTAGAACTTTGGAACCGCTTTATCCGTCGGCGATCGATGCTCGATTCAGTGGACGCCGAGATCGAATTCCACTGTGCATCTTCCGATTTGAATTTGGTTTTTCTGCAAGATGAAGCTGGATCTTTTTGGTCTTCTTTACTGTGCATACAAGGAGAGGAGGGAGTCACGTTCGCGTCTCTTTCGGAGAAATGAGTATGAAATTCGAAACGATTAGTGCTTTGAGCTGGCACGTTGTCGATGATGGGTCCATAATTCATAATAAATAAATAAATAAAACGGTGAGGCCCCACCTCACCGAAAGTCAAATTACTTGTTTTTTCTTTCGAAAAGCAAATGCAAAGTCCGAAACTGCTTGATTTTTCAAAATGTGAATCACCGTCGACGCCGAGCTTAAAATTTGGACGGCAACATGAAAAAAAAGTTAATAATTCAAATCGGGTCATGACAATACACTAAACCACGAGGCCTGATCAATGGACTATTATACAAGGTCCTTTCATTGGAATGCCTATTGAGCTCGTCAATCGTGAGTTTCTAATGGGAAGAGTTCGAGTGAAGGATGCGACACGTAGCAAAAGCCAATTGACTTGAAGCATGCATAGCAATTAAAAATGGAGTCAAGAAGGATCCCTCGACCAAGGAATGACCATTGCTAATGAATCAACGGTGTGCGCATTATATTTTTTTTATTTAAAATTTTCATTCATATTATATTTTCAATTTCTTATCTATTTATTTATTATTTATTCTATTTGTATTTGAATTCTATTTATTATTTATTATTAAATATTTTCTTTCTATTTCTGTAGATTATTCCTACGTAGTGTGCATTAGGTCCATTTGAAGATATAGGAAAAATCAAACGGTGAGACGATCATAAAATCGCAATGACGCATTAAATTTTGACCCTTAAGAAATGAAGATGAGGAGACTATTCTAAAATATCGATTTAGATTAGACTTTGCTTAGAGTGTGTAATTTGAATTTCGAATTGCATTAGGTTTTCTGGTTCCAATGTCCATCTTTGATTACAAAAGCATTACCGTCGTACTTTATAGGCCTTTTTGAGCTTCCGGAATGCAGTCTGGTCTATCCATTAGTACTTAATGTTCGGTTTCAATTATCGAGCAACACATGACCTCCGAGAATTTAGGCCTTTTGTTCTAATTTCATAAAATTTCACACAATTTCCATGTCGTTTCATTGTTTGCGCACCATTCAGTAGTTTGAATTTCACAAAGTCCTTGAGAGTCCGAGATCATGCTAGTATCATTTACTTCTTATTTGAAGTTATGTTTGATAATTTAATTGGCCATCGATCGTTCATGATCGAAAATGATTTGGAGTACTTTTGATTCCCCCATCACATGACTCAATGTCATGCTTTCTGTGGTCCTAACATAATTGTCGGTGCATTTACTCAATCATGTTTTTCTTAGGCTGCGTTAGTTTCGCGGAAAATGAATGATTTAGAATATATTTTTCAAAAAATGATCACTTGTATCGCTTGCAATGATTAATTAATAAAAATATTTTCATTATTAACAACAATTTATATATAAATATTTTTTGATCACTCGTTTTTGTAAGAGATACGAATAATAATTATTAGGAAAATATTTTCAACGAGATAACAAAAATTTAAACTTGCATTATCCTGAAACCAAAGGATGGTGTGTATCAAAGATATTTAAACAAAGATCCCTCCGTTGAAATCCTTGGAGAAAGCAATAAATTTCAGTTCATGGATTCTTATGCTCCGTCTCCACCAACTTCATATACTTTATCATCACTAGCTTTGCCACCTTCGCCTCCTATCATGAAATTCTTGCAAATGACTCGCAGCTGAAGAGAAGTCCGTACACCATGTCATTAGGTGATGTGATATGTGACTACCGCTAATAACTTATCATATTGTTACAGTCATGTCACTTGCTTCCTTCGATAGACACCACTATACATACATTACCTAAAATCATGCACAACATTCGTTGTGTACGACGTTCACCTAGGATCTTTCCCAAAAACATGGTGTTCATGGCTTATCGGACTAGGATCGTCCGACTCAAAGAAAAAAAACCAGGATTGACTTTGTACTTTCTAATAATGAAATTCAATTTTTTCCGATCCCAAGAAGCCTATGATTTCGTCGAAAAACTGGCCCAAATTGTCGAGTTTTCCATGTGAGCGGCAAGAACGTTGTTGGGCCATGGCCTTACGAGGTACTTTAAAAAGCCCCGAGGTTCGTCCAATTCCACCTTGAAACTAGCCCGTGTTGTCATCTCTTGCTGCATAAATAAGCCATTCGCAGTTTTATAGCCTTACATTTTGCCTCTTCTCTTGCCTGATCGTTCTCGACAAAAGTCAATCTTAGCTCTTTTGACGGCTGCATGCTTGTTGATAGCTTCCTTAAATCGCTTAGGGCCATTGAATACTGCGAACTGAGGTATCTATGTGATTTCATCGTATTATAAACATATGTTCTTCATTATGATTGCCTCTTCTCGTTTTAGTTATTTTTCATCGCACGTGAAAAAAGCTGCGATCAAAGTCGCTTTGCTCAAAGAGTTTGGTATTGGGCTCTACATAAATCTTCACATTGGGTTGTTGTTGTTATAGCCTCTCTACTCCTCCTTTTCTCGTTCTGCTTAATTAAGAAATTTACCGTTATTTTCTATAGTTATCTCCAACAACCTAGCAACTTCACGTGCATTCTCTTTCTTAAAAGATTTAGTTTTTCTCCGTAGCCGCTTGAAATTGTTTTTCTTCATTATCAAACAACCATGTGCCCTCAACAAGCTCGTCGTCCTCTTCATTTTCGTGATCACGCTCATTAGTAAGTAGTACAATTGCCTCGTTTACTTCTATGTTGATCCATCCCTCAACTAACCTATAACTGATGCCAACACATAAACTCGAGATCCCAATAGGCCCATCGATTTGGCCAGCAGTCATGCAAGTCCTCTACAACTTCAACATATGTTAGCCACACTCTTCCCTACAGCTTTAACTTTTTCTCTATGGTCCACTCTTACCACGTCTTCATTATGTTCAGTATATCTCACTTGTACTTCCAATATTAGCCCAAAGTCCTACCGTTTTCTGTATCATGCTATCATCTTCATTTACTTTTAAACCACTCTCAAAATTCTTCCGCTACATTTTTTTGGGCCGATCTTCTACTACATTAGATGGTGGAATTTTTCGTTATAACTCATATACTGTACCAAGATTAAAATCTCAAAATAGGTCAACTCGTCTAGATCATAAAGCCACTTGTTATTGTGACCCTCGATTTACTTTACTTTTTCTTTCACGAGCAAATCTACCCCCAATCCATGGAGTAACGAAGAGGTAACACCAACCATGTGAATTTGCAAAAAGTAGCACATAAAAGTCGGCTAAAATAAGAAAAAAGGACACCGGTTAATATTTTCTAAAGTTTCATATAGTATGAACAGAAAAACATTGAAAAAACAGACAAATGGGCCACGTTTGAAGAAACAAAGAACTACAATCCCAAGCTACCATAAATTGGGCCTACATCAAAATAATTGAAACAAAACTTTAATGCATTCAATATTGTTTTCATACTCTTATAGGACATCGGATGACACAACTAGTCTTAATAAACTATTTATGCTTTACTTCATTAAGGCACTTTGATCGAGTAAGATGAATTGTGCATTATCATCTTCGAGTTATTCCTTAATGTGAAACCCCTAATTCCACCTCCATGTCTTGAATGGAAAAATCTCAACACTTGTTCCTATTGTAAGGCTTACCTTATTCTTCATGTCCTCGTCGACATTCTAAGAGACCAACAACCCTAAAACCTTAGAGTAGATGCGAGCGTCATAAAGATCGACTATCTCAAGTTTGAGTTGTTCCAAGATGAAATTTTTTGAATGTATTATATTTTCTAGTTTAATGTGAATATATGACGCGCAAAAAAAATCGCGTTTAACTTTTTTTTTTTTTTTTTCCGTTCATCTATATTCAGCAAAATGAAAGTCATATCAACAAATTTTGTTAACTTGAATTAATGAAAGGATGGCCTTGAATTTAGTCTGTTGAGTATATTGAATATTTGGCAATAGTCCAAAACTTATGTTGAAAAAATTAAAAGTACAGAGATGACTAATACTCGGAGCCAAAAATTAGAGATTTTTAGAATTAACTTCCCAAAAAGTAATGAGTTAGTGAAAGATTGACGTAAGGTATCACAATTAAAGTGAGACGGATAATCCATTTATTTAACTTTGAGGAAATGCTTAGTGGTTTCTCTTCAAAATTTTGGAAAGAAAGCTTTAGAAAATGTAAAAATATTCTAAATGGCCATTGTGTTGACTTTTTATCTCATTTTCTTTTACATAAAAGTCTATCTTTTATCATTCATTCCTGCATAACAAGAAAACGAAGAAAATTGCAAAAAAAAAAATTAAATTAACTAAAATGTTAATATATGGAAAATATGAATCGTTAAAAATTATCAAAATACCTATAAAAATAATAAGTTTTAAAATGAAGAAACACGATTAAGTAAAAAAGAAAAACACCTCAGTAACAGAAAGATCAAATAACAAAAACTGAACACTAATTATGTACTTTTAAATGGTTAATTAATGCAAAAATGATTGATCAATAATTTTTTTTTTTCAGAAAATCACCTTAGGTTGCTAATCATCTCCTCTTATGTATTGAGGGCATCATTTTTATATATTTCATTAAATATTTTTATTAATGAATCATTTTTAATATTAATTGATCGTTTCAATATACAAATCTATTTTTGTCATTTCAATTCTATCGTTGAGTCTTTTCCCCTTATCTAGTTTTTATTTATTCCTTTACTCACGATAATCTGTTTACTTGTATCAACGTGGCTATATTTATGAAATGTCAATAATTTTTTTATTATTTAATATTATTATGAGATTTATTCTCTCATTTCAAGTGTTTTAGTTGTTGGAAAATATAACTTCAAATTGGGTAGAACAATGAAGTCGAATATTTAGAGTAATCAAGTTGAACTTTGAGGTGTAATATTACTTTCTTTAATGATTTATTTGCCCCGTAAAATTGTTAATGGTCACCGACAAATATCATAAAGGATTCAACAAAGTCTCAAAATTGAAAATATTAAATAGAAATTCTAGTATTTCTCTCAATGATCTCTCTAAAAATAATTGAAAAAATGGCTATAGTTTTTAGAAAGAATGCTCGAAAAGATAAAAATGATCACACACTCTTCTGGAAAGCTGACATGTATATATAAATCAGTCTTAAAATCGTAGGCAACTCTTCGTGAAAAATTACAAAGTGAATAAATGAATCCTTTCGAAAAATTGCCCAGATGAACAAAGGCGTCAATTTGAAAGAAGTTGAAAAAATGAACAAATGCAATATTTCGAGAAATGTTGCAAACCGAACAAGTATATTTTTCAAAGGTTGTTTTAAAAAGACATAAACAAAAATTTGGAATAATTTAAAAAAATATATATTATTATTTTTTAACAAATAAAATTTTGATTTTTTTATAATTTCTGAAAATTCTCAAAAACCAAAAAAACCTTTGAATTGATTAAAATTAATAAGATAACCGTAAGAGAGAAAAATAAAATAACATAAAAAGGGGTTAGTGCTAATTAAACTACAGGCGCGCAATATTCACGCACCCGCACGCGGGTATGGTGGGGTCTAGCCGACACCTAATCATTTTTTTAGATACTCTAAAGAAACGACACACTTATTAATTAACTCACTTCCTTCCATTTTTCCTATGTAAGACAAGGAAACACATACTTAGTTTGTTTTACAAACAAACTTCCAATATTAGTTAATTTATCATTCTCGCGTTTTAATTTTTTTTTAGATATTTTCCATAATTGGGAGTTAAGGAAAATTTCCTTTAAAAAATGAGATGAAAGTGTACTCCGACTCTTCCAAAAATCACGTGTATTGTACGTTTTAATGGAAAATAAATAAATAAAGATTAACGGTTATAACAAAATAAAAAGTTCAGGAATTTAGATGGACTTTCGGATGGCAATAAGAGCGTACTTATTTAGGATGCTTTAGGACAGAACAGCGATGGCGCCACGGACTCACCTTAATTTTAGTGGACCAAAAAAAAAAAAAAAGATCGAGGGAAGTCAGGATTTTTTTTATGGAATTAGGCCCTTCTAGAACCATCCCTTCCCTTCCTCGTGTGAAGACCCCGTCCGACGACGACGACTTCTTGGGGGAACGTCCCATCACCACCGTCCCCCCGATGACGTCATTTCCTTCCCTCGCTAGGCCTCCCCTCCGACGGGAACAAGACTTAACCGCTAAGCAGTCAACGCCCCCCCAAAGACGGCGTCGACGTCCTACACCGTCACCGTCAAGCTCTCCCTCTCTCTCCCACGAGCGTCGACCAATCGCGAAGGGCGGCGACGCGCTTTCGCCCAATCCGGGGGCCGCACGACCGCGATTCATTCCCCCACACGGTCCGAATCGCTGGGCGCATAAATAGGGGGGGCGTTTCTGTTCTCGAACTTACATCCAACTCGAACCTCGCCTACAGACCCCCCAAATTAAAGAAAAAAAAGGCTGTCTTCCTTTTATACGTCGCGTCGAATCGCGTGTTTTCCTTCCTCGCGGTGAATTCCTCACCTTGCAACCGTCCGAACAGCGATCACCACCAAGCTCGTCCGATAATCCTCGAGCGTTCGAACCGGGTTTTGCCGATGGCGGAAAGCGATCTCAAGAAGCAGCAAGAGATGGTGAGTTTCCGTCTCCGGTCCTCCTCTTCTTTTGTCCCTTTGAAGTTGAAAATCGGGTGCCGGTTTTGAGGTTTGATGTCGAGGTTTTTTTGGGGTTTCTAGGTTTTTGGATTTAAATTTTCCTCTTTATAAGGCGGGTTGGAAAAATTTGGGTTTTGGGTTCCATCTGGAGTCAATTTGCGGTGTTTTCGTTTCTTCTTGTTGAATATGGACGTGAAATCGAGTGTTTTGCGGTCGCGATTAGTCGTGATTGAGGATCAATGTCTCGAAACAACAAGTGTGACCTGGAATGTTTGCCAAAGCTAGTAGCTTTGCGTTCGCAGGAAAATTTGGGTATTTGGTTTCATCTGGAGATAATTTGCGACGTTGTTCGTGTTTTTTTTTTTTTTTGTTCAATATGGACGTGAATTTGAGTGGTTTGGTGTTGCGATTAGTTTTAATCGAGGATTTATGTCTCAATTAGTAAACTACGGAGATGTCTCGAAACGACACGTGTGACCTGGAATGTTTGCCGAGCTAGTAGCTTTGCATTCTTATCCAGTAATTTCCAGCATGTTTGTTCTTCGCGTCTCACGTCATTTTGTGCGAATGCAAAGAGCACATGGATAGGGCGTTTGCAGTTGGAACATTTTGAAATTTTCGGTCCAACGGTGGATGACGATTCTATGGTGTTGTGCATTACCATTTTAAAACTGACATCGTGCATTTTTTCCACAGACCAAGGAAGAGGAGCAGAGGCTGAAGTATCTGGAGTTTGTGCAAGTAGCTGCAGTCCACACTGCGCTGTGCTTCGTGAGCGTCTATGCTTATGCCAAGGAGCGGTCGGGCCCCTTGAAGTCTGGAGTGGAAACCGTCGAGGGAACGGTCAAGACTGTGGTCGGACCCGTTTACTATAAGTTCCATGATGTCCCGATCGAGGTCCTCAAATTCGTTGACCGCAAGGTTCGTTTCTTTCTCATTGATTCTGCATGAGTTGATGGACAGTTTTTTCTCTATCGCCGCAAGTTTGTTAATTCCCACGGGGTTACTGGTTAATAGATTCAACAGTGTGCAGAGTACAAGACATGGGCGACCGTTCATAAAACGGTTAGCTCTGCCTGAGTTCGGTGTATATCTCCATTTGGGCAAGTGCCTTGTAGTCGAATACTGGTTAACCCAAAAAAAAATAAACGCTAGTGACTAGCAATAAGGTAGTATGAAAGTGAAAAACGGAGAATTAAGGGGCTTCATTTGATCAGTTGCTCTGTAGTAGGTCAGTTGCGAAGTCTTCGTTGAATAAACTAGGATTTATCTGTTTGCATATTCACGCTAAATGTGCAAAAATTGTGCTTGTGCCGTTTTCATTGTACTGAGTGGGAAGTATTCTTACAATGTAGATTGATGAGTCAGTGACCAAGATCGACAGCCGTGTACCACCCGTTGTCAAACAAGTTTCCGCCCAGGCCATGTCTGCGGCTCAGCAGGCTCCTGTGGCAGCTCAAGCCGTGGCTCATGAAGTCAAGCGGGCCGGCGTGGTGGACACCGCCTCGGGAATCGCCAAGTCTGTGTACACCAAGTGTGAACCCACCGCTAAGGGGCTGTACTCTAAGTACGAGCCCAAGATGGAGAAGTGCGCTGTGTCGGCTTGGCGCAAGCTCAACCAGCTTCCTCTCATCCCCCACGTGGCTCAAGTCGTCATGCCAACTGCTGCCTATTGCACCGAGAAGTACAATGAGACGGTGCGCAACACTGCGGAGAAAGGGTACAAGGTTTCTAACTACCTCCCCATCGTCCCCACTGAGAGGATTGCGAAGGTGTTCATGGGAGGTGCTCCAGAAACACAGCCGCTGCTCCCTGCTGGAGGTGAAGCCGATGTGACTGCACATTGATTTTGGTACAAAGATTGATGGACTTATATTCGTCGATTGTTCGATTGAAATCGTCAATGGTGTCTGTGGATCTTTGGTTCATATCTAACTTATAGCTGCTTATATCTTGTAAGGCTCTCCATCCGAACGTTCCGTTCTGCATGTGGAGTCATGTTGTTTGTTTTTGTTGAGCTACAACTGGGATGTTCGATATACCTTTGTATATAGTCCACTCCTTTCTTATCTCCCTCAGATTGGGTTTGAACGATTTTTCTTTAATTTCTTCCTTTGTTCATCTTATTAGCAGAACAGATTTCTAAAACTGAGCTCCTGTGAAATGCCGCTCTATGTGCATTACGTTGCCCCATTTTCATGTGAGCTAGTCGCTCAGTTTAAATCTAATCATTGCCGTGCGCTGCTTCGACACATGAGCATGTCCTTGAAGTAAACACTCCTGGAAATTTGAAAGCTGAGTGTGTCAAAGCAACGGGGGATCTTTTCCAGACGTGCGATGCACGACTCCGATATACTGGATCTTCTGCTGAAAGTTCTTCAGGCTGATCACGACCGAACGTCTTCTTCGTATTGATACTTATTAAGGATGCATTTGACAACCGGTCAAATAGTAAAAGTTTTTTTTTTTTTTCCGAGAATAGATTTGGAATAAAAATTCATTTAGTAAATTTTTTGTTCACGGAATAGATTTGGAATAGAATCGAAAAGTAAAAAAAGTTGATTCTTTGTTTTCGGAAATCAAGTCAACCCATTTTTTCTCTTTTATCTTCTTTCTTCTTTTTTTTCTTCCACTGCTGCCATCGTCGCCAGTTATTGGTGACCCTTGCCAAAGGCTCGCTAGGCCAAGGCGAGATTTGACGAACTCGCATATGGTCAAATGGACCTTGCCTAGTTCTCCTTCGACCACTAGCGAGCCTCGCTTGGCTGAGTGAGGCTCAGCTGAGCCATGGTTGGGCGAGCTCAACTACGCTAGATCTAGCGTGGCCGAGCTCGCCTAGTTGTCGGCAAGGCTCAGCCAACAAAGCGCGGCCTCGCCAAGGGCTGGCAATGCTCCAGCAAGGCTGTCGGCTAGAGCTTGAAGAAGGAGAAGCGAAAGAAAAGAAAAAAAAAAAGAAAAGGAAAATAGTTATAAAATTATTAAAAAAATTATTTGGAATAAAAATTTTGAGGACGGTGTCAAATGCAATTCTATTTTAAGAGTGTAAATTTTTGACAATTACCAAAGGCCTTAAAATACTTAGAAATTATTTTCGGGAGCAGAATAAAATTGTTCTCGAGAATAGAATAATTATTAAACGCACCCTAAGTCGCCATAAAGTAACTTGGAACCGTTTCCGAATATTTGGCATTGAATCTTTACCGGAGTCAATTAGATCTTTTCAAGCCCCTGTTAAAGGCTATCATGATCCCCATGAAGATAATGCTGCACATTCAGAACATTGGAGTGGGAGATGGGAGCAGTGAATATATCATAGAAGCTTTTTCCGACGTTTGTTTGGAGAAAATTATCAAATAAACATTTGAGAAAATTTATTGGGCATAATCCTAGGGTCCCGGTGCAAGCCCGGTTGCCAGACTCAAGCCACGCCTCGGTTTGGGCGCCGGCAACCCGGGCATTAGAGCCAGGTACTCAAGCATGGTAGTCGGGTGTCGGGCATGGGCGCCGAGAACCAGGCTTGGCCCCTGCCCTCAAGGAACATGGGCACGAGTGTGTACTTGAGCTTGGCAACCAGGCATCCGGGCATATATGGACACAAGGGACTCGAGTCTAACTTTTGGCGGTCCGTAGCCTAGGGGTGAGCATGGTCCAGGTTGGGCCGGTCCGCCCCCTTACCCTAGGACCAACCCGAGACCAATCGATATTTTTATATTTCTTTTTTTGTACTTTTTAAAAAAGCAATTGAGGACCGAATTGACCCAATGAGTTCGGTTCGATTTTAGGGTCAACTCAGGACCAACTAATAATTTTTTATTTCATTTTTTGTACTTCTTCAAAAAGTGATTGAGGACCAAACTGACCCAATGGATTCGGTCTGGTTTACCAATCAATAATTTTTTATTTCATTTTTTATACTCCTTAAAAGGGCAATCAATGACCATACCGACCTAATGGGTTCGATAATAAGCAAGGTCAGCTAAGAAAAGCAAGCGGTGAGGGTCAAGTGGGGTGAGTATCGAACAGAATGAGTATCGAATGTCGAGTGGAAAGCAACAAGTCAAGTGAGTATCGAGCGACACAAGTGACCCAAAGTGAGCGAGACGAGTGTGAACGGATAAGTTTTTCGATTTTGGCAAATCGAAAACTAAGATGACAAATAAGACAGAAGAGAACGAATACTAGAGGATGATGCTATAAGAAGCTGTTTATGCTTTTTTGGATGCCGTGAGAACTCCTCACAAAAACATTTTTCTCATTCGTAAATTATGACTATTGACGCCATAAAAGACATTAAAAATTTAAGTTATTAAAGAATAATGTAAAATTACTTAAACTCCTCACTAAAGAGCTATTTAATATTGTTGACGCCGTTAATTTTAAGATTTTTTCTATATAAAAAAATTATAAGTAATATATTATATATATATAGTCAGGGTTGTTTCGGGTTAGATCGACCCGAAACTCTAAGGATCGAGAACCAACCCGCATAGTCTTGGTTCAAGAATTCTAGAGAAGCGACCGATCCAATCTCCCGGGAACCTGGATCGTGACCGCGAGTTGGGTAGGCAATTGAGGTTGGTCCAGGTCGGGATTGACCCTAAACCAATGCTCACCCCTACTAGCCTAACCTCGAGAAATCTGAGCACGAGTGTCGGGGTCTTAAAAGTTTCTGATTTTTAAAAGAGAGTATGTTCCGTGACTCCAGCATTTTTTTCGAAATCACGAAACTTGCTTTCGTTGAAAATCTCATTTATGTACGCCCGGCTTTGAGCGGGTCGAAAATCGGGGACCCGATTCATTTCGTAAAAAGGTTTGTCGCCCCAGCAGTCTCGCGCGCCCGCTCGCCCTCCCGCACCGCAGCTCCGCCGGCGACCTCCGCGCGGAGAGAGCGCGCGCGCGAGGGAGAGAGATGGCGGGCAAGACCGACCTCTCCCTGCGACTCACCTTCCTCCTCTCGCTCTCCCTCTCCGCCTCCTACTCCACCTGCTCCTCCCACTCCTTCCTCTCTCTCCGCTCCTCTTCGCCTTCGCCGCCACCTCCGTCGTCGTCTCCGATCCCCAAGGCCACTCCCTCCGACCTCCTCTCCCTCCTCGGCCCCGCCGCCGCCGCCCGCTCCTCCGCCTGCTCGGTCAACCCCGTCGTCGCCGACAGGCTCCGGTCCTGCTTCAAGTTCCTGGTCCCCTTCTCTCCTCCCCCGACGACCGCGAAGTGCCTCTCCGCCAGCCGGAAGCTGATCGCCGGCGACCGGATTGGAAGCCGGACAGTCGAGTGCGAGCGGCGGAGGGACGAGGACCGGCTCGTCTGGTGGCCGCCCGAGCCTGTCCTCGAGCTGGCTCGGCTCGCCGTCGACGCCGGCGGCGACGTCGGAGCTATCCATCGCGCCCTCGATCCCACGCCTATTCCCGTAAGTTGTTTCTGGAATCTGCAAAACCGCAGTGGAATCGCCTGTGGTGACGTACACGTTTCGCTAAGGAACGGCTCTGGAGCTGATTGCTTGAATTTGATAATCATGCTTTCGCGCGATTTCGATCAATGCTTGAGCCTGTCTCCATGGTTGTTAGAACTCAAAGGTTCAATTTCATTCTCTTATGGGAATCTTTAGCTAGGATTCATTCACTGGCAAATGCGTAAATTTTCCTTTGAAACAATTCGGGTTGTGTGAGATGAGAACAAGAGATCGATTTTTCATAATTGTTCTGTGCTGGAGTCTTGAAATTTGCTAATATCATGTTACACATGACTGTCATAGGTTCCTGACGTCGAAGGATCGAAAGAGAACAAGTGCAAGCTCACAAGAACGCCCTACGGAAGGCGTTTCATTAGCGAGGTTTGCATTATTGTTGCGGCAATCTGTTTCTTTCCCGAGACTGGTGGATAGTGAAGCATTTTTCTAGTTTTGTTTTCAGGAGCTAAATGTATACCTTAAGTTTTTATTTGAGCTCATTGAATCCCGTGGTCCTGCTGTTGGGTTGAACGTGATGTTGAGCCGCTATGATTTCTTCCATGGTCATCTTTTTCTCGCCAACGACACTGGGAGGCTTGGTATATTGTAAGTCAACTTCTTCTGGGTGTGATTATACTCCTCTGAGTAAAGGAGGAAATACATATATGTTGCGCATCAAGCATGAGATGTGTCTGTTTAAGTGTATTCACTGACGTTAGAGTTTTGTTCATGGTAGGTTTCATGCTAAGGAGTACCCCTCCTATGACAAGGAAGTGTTTCCGTACTATATGGGTTATTGCCAAACAGGTAAAGACTTTGTAGAAACATTGTACATATACCGTCCTTCATTCTTGTGCCAAACTTCTAGTCTGCTGAAAAATTAGGTACAGCCTCATAGGTTGAAATCAAAAGAATAAGCAAATGTTTTGGAATGGAAAAATGCAGTCTTGCATATTGCATTGGAAGTTATTAGTTCTTTTGTCCAGTCCATGTTCTTGTTGCTCAAGTTGTAAGCTGCATTTCATGTTCAAACGTAATTTATGACGATTCAATGAACTTGCAGAACATTCTTTGTCCAGTCCATGTTATTAGTTCTTTTGTCCAGTCCATGTTCTTGTTGCTCAGGCTGTCAGCTGCATTTCAGGTTCAAATGTAATTTATGACGATTCAATGAACTTGCGGACCATTCTTTGTCCTGTCCACTTTATTAGTTCTTTTCTCCAGTCCATGTTCCTGTCGCTCAGGCTGTCAGCTGCATTTCAGGTTCAAACGTAATTTATGACGATTCAATGAATTTGCGGAACATTCTTTGGCTTGCTCCATTACCAAGCAGTTCCACTGATTCTTGGGAGTCGCCAGGTAATTCTCTGTGGTACCTGAATGTAAAATATGTTTTTCTTGCCAGAGAGTGTAAAATATGTCATTTCTTAAGATTCAGCTGAACCTTTTCCAAAACCTGATGAATCCGGCTTTTGTTTGCAAAACATCTTGAAATGGCTTGTTCTGTTATCTCCTTTTAATTCATCACAATTGCATGGATATCTATATCTTTTACTGGTATTTCAGCTGATAGTTGAGATGCTTGGTGTTTGCATTGACACATGCTTCTTTTTGCAGTCCTTTTGTTTTACAATTTAGTGGCTCACTTGAATTGGGTGGGTTGATGAAACAGGAGTCCTTGTGGTGCTGGATGCTCGCCCAGATGGAATTATATACCAGGATCTGATCCCTGAATACGTACAGTTTGTTAGGACTTTATACGAAGGTTTCTTTTCATCTGTTTTCTCTCTTATTTGAATTTCGTTTGTAGATCAAGTCAATGAGAAAATGTTTGACTTTTGTTGGGAACTTTTGTTCTGACATTATATTTTGGACAGAATTAACTAATGCTGCTTGGTTTTGCTGACCAGATGATTTAGGGGATGTTGCAGTTGATGTCAACTATTTGAATGTAGGAGGTTTGAAGCCAGATTATCAAATTTTCATCTGCTAGCAATCTTCCCATGGCAGCCCACATTTGGGCATCGTTCATGTAGGTGCCAAAGCAACATTCTTGCATAGTTTCCATCAACTGCAAACATTTCGTTTTCTCAAGTTGTACTAACTCTATCACTTTGTTCAAATCAAGAAAACAAATGTCGTAGCCTGTTTTTTTATTCGCTATCTCACTAAGTGATGAAAAGGATGCTGACTAATAGACTGATTTCTTGAGCGCAGAGCTAACATCCACGATATGGAATATGCTTTAAGCTGCTTTATATCCGTGTCTACGTTAACTCTGCTTCAAATTGAAATCATCTGATATGAGGGATGTTCTCTTGCAGGGTTGGAGCAGTGATCCCATGTGAAATGTGCAGTGCAGGCGGGAGAACAAATCGTCCTTCCATCAAATTGATTTGAGTCACATATTGAGCTGAATCTTAATGAGGTCGGATCTGTTCTTTCTATTTTCGACTAAGAAACCTCCTTCCCAAGAAGTGCTGCCTTGCAAGATTTATTGAAAAGGGAACTGAAAAAACTGAACTTGGGAGTGCGTGCGTGGAACTGGAAGATTTGAGTTGATCTGAATTCTGGCCGTCGGCGTGTTGAAGTTGATTTGATACGATTCATTTCAGGTTCAAGTCTGCTGGGGATACAGCCGGTAAAAACTCGAAGTAGCCCCCATGAGAGTCGAATTTTAGTACATCAGCTAATTTGTTTGCTTATTTTCATACCGATGATTTTATTCATGTCACCATTTATTTGAATGGAAAGTCGTGTTGTATCATAAGAAAAATGATCGAGCTGATTTGAGCTGGTCTGGTTTTTAGTTCCGTCTAACTCTGTAATCTGGTGGGCTTGGAGCTAGATCGTTCTCGATGTTACATCATAAAGAAACGAGAAAGGATAGAATGAAAAGGAACGAAATAGAATTTTCAAGCCTTATGGGCTGTTTTTTTTTTTTTAATCTTTTTGGCCAATCAATTTTAATGGTTGGTTGTGATAAATTAAAAAAGAAGAAAAGAACTGTGGTAGAGTCCAAGAATATTAAGTCAAATATTAAATATGTATCTATATATTCAAGTCAAAAGCATCATTTGTATCACTTTTCCTTTTCCGAAATGACCCTTTGCATCAAAAGTTAATAACTATTCGCTATTAATCAAGTTTACACAATTCACGGGTTTTATTAACTACCTTTTATAAGGCCTCTAAATTAAAAAGTTACTTGATTTTAATTTTTTTTTTTCCAAGAATGGATTACTTATCCTCATGCTTAATCCAATTAAGATCATGCGTGTGTCAGAATGCTAGTATTCTTGAAACAAATATTGTCTTATGTTTTTTCCAATTTTATTTTGGAATAATCTCTTCCAATAGGGGAAGATGATATGTGCATGCATCTATGTAGCTATTGAAGTCATTATCTCACTTTTGATTTTCGGATATCACCATTGAAGGAAATAATTAAAAGACAAAAAAAAATGGCATTGTTAACATGTCTCCAACAAATTTTCCTATTATCCAGCTCTTTTTCTAATTACTCATCTCGTTCCTTTTGCAACAATCGCCTTATGTCCATGGACATCACACGTCGAGTGGACTGCAAAAATAAAATATATAGATCGTCTTTTCAGATTTTATTAAATTCATCATCGGTGAAAACTAACTTACGTCATTGGATTATTAATATATAAAATTAATATTAAATACGCAAGTCACTTAGTCCAAGGAGAAATTAATGACATTTTCATCATACTGAGAAAATTGTCGGATTGTTCTAGAAACTTTAGGAAGGACGGTCCTATCTTCAACTCCAGTTCCTTTAAAACTGTGGGGCCCCCTTCACCCTCCAATGTCGTTTCCACGTAGGCCCACAACGGGGTGTGGCGGGCCCACAGATATTTCCCCATTCTATCCGGAAGAGTGTGCGCACTGCGCCCCTCCGTCTCCCCTTATAAACCCTCTTTCTCGCACTACACTCGCGCTTCTCTCTCCTCTCTCTCCGCGCATTTCCATGGCCACCGCAGCTCTCTGATCTCTCTCTCTCTCTCTCTCTCTCTCTCATGGGCGTGCAGTGGTTCGAACGAGGCGATCTGTGGAAGAGCAAAGCGCGGACGCTGCAGCTCCGGCTCCGGGACCGCTTCAGGGTCGTCGCCGTCGACAAGCACCGTCGCCGCCCGGCGGCGGCGGCGGCGTTGCTCGCCGACGGTTACTTCTCCTCGACCGTCCAGCGCTGGCTCCGGAGGTTTCGGGACTTCCGGAGGGATTCCCTGCCGTCGTCGTCCTCCTTCTATCGCAAGAGAGGTACTGTGCGTTTCTACGGTTTGGTTCCCGGACTCGTGTCGTGAGCGTAGGCGTTTAGATAGCGGCGGGGCGGTCCGGATCGGTGAAATGGAGTTGAGGATCGAGGATATTTCTTCTTGGATTTTCATCAGTTTAGCTGCTGTCATTGAATTTGAATAGCTCGATTCACTCTGTAGCTTTTTAGAATACTTAGCCTGGGGGACTCTATATAATGCGGTCGTGGATTTTTTCAATTCCTGTTGTTGAATATAAATGCGCAGGAGGTTTGGATGTCTAAGATTGAGAAAGTACCTTTTAACCTGTTTTGTATATGCGAATACTAGAACTTGTGTCATGTGCAATCTTGTACGTCAAGCAACAGCTGAAAAATAAATTGAAGAATTTACACGGTTTATTTGGGATTAATTTTAAGGATATCAGAATTTTCTGGCTAGCTTCCATCATGCAATGATCAAGAAAAGTATGACGGTAAAACCTTATTCATTTTCACTTACGGTCCATGCATTTGTAAACCTCATACTTAAGAAGCCAATAATGCGTCTTGTAGTATACTTGAAGAGTATGATTTGGTTGCAATGTAATGTATGGATAATACAGGGATTTTGCAGAAGACAGGATAAATAATCTAACAATAGATAAGTTGGTATGTTCTTTATTCTATTGGATGGTATTGAATTGAAAAACCTTATTATCCATGGTGATGGGCTGAGTTAAAGCTTAATCAATGAGATGAAACCGGAGTCACAACTAGTCTTATTGAAATATTACGCATCTGCATAAGAAAAAAGATTGAATGGAGGAAAAGTAAGGATCTAAAAGTTCTTCATTATCAGCTCCATTTTCTTATATTCTGTGGATGCTTTTTAAGGTTGAACCAGAGATTTATTGTAAAGTCCTTCTAGTTGGATCACATCGATTGCCAAGAAATTATTTTATGAGAAATTTTCATGATAAACAAACTAATGGGGGAAGTGATTG
The DNA here is from genome assembly GCA_014182365.1 of Eucalyptus tenuipes. NCBI lineage: Eukaryota > Viridiplantae > Streptophyta > Magnoliopsida > Myrtales > Myrtaceae > Eucalyptus > Eucalyptus tenuipes. The sequence goes on along the minus strand of CM024538.1, from coordinate 18,149,753 downwards.
GTCCCAAAAAAAGAAAAAAAAAAAGAATTAATGAATATAGTGGGAACCAAGCGTCCCAGAGTCAATTGCAAGGAGATAGCATTTAGCGGAGCTGACCAGCCAAGTAATTTAATAAGTAGTGTTATGACATGGGTTAAAAACGCGATCTAGGCAAATCCTTGTGTAATCGCTAATCAGATGGATTGTGGGCATCAACTACAGTAACTTTAGATACTTCTCTATTGTTGATGTAGTTATTCAACAATTGTTTTTGACATGGTTAATGTTAAAAACCAATGAATCCGAGAGTCCATTAATGATGGACTTAATCTACGTATCCCATACAAGTTTGAGGAAACTAGTGCAAGTATAGGGGTGGATGGATAAATATTAAGCAAAGAGGGATGATGAGGAACCGATGTAATGGAGAAATCAATTGCAAGCTAATTACATAGATGACTACACATAGCTTGCCACTGTATGTGGGCTTTTCCTCCATAATTATGGAATTTAAAATCCGTATGGTGACCAATATGCCGGCAGATCACTATGTGGCGCCACTGGTGTGCCACATTAAGTTTGTCAATACTAGTACAAGCGCATTATCTATTGTAAAGAAATTATGTGTTGCACAATGAAGTGACAACAATTGTTAATTGCTTTTGTATAAAACGATGATTAAAAGTTGAATGACTTTTTCTGATTTTTGCTGTCGCGAATTGTATGATAGAATAACCTTATTGATATTTGTCAATTAAACATTTTAAAGGGCAGCCTTGTGTTGCGACCTCAAGTTGATGAAGCTAAACTCTTCAGCGCATCTGATTAATTACTCATCAGATAACTAAGTTTAGTATATCATTCCTTTTCAGGTACTTTTCCTTTTTACCTTGTATGCTTGAACCTCTGGGGCCTTTGTGGACCTTTTAAATGCTTTTTGTTTGTTAGGTAATATTTATGCCTTTGATAGAAGTAAGGTGTAAATGTTTGCTTTTGAATTTATCGTATGGCAGTCAGCGAGGAGTTAAATGCTGAAGAAGATTCTATTCTCCTTCGAATGGTTCAAGCTGTTGCTGTGCCTGTTCTAGGGAATATGTGCCATGTGTTTATGCATGGCCTAAATCGTGTTCAGGTGGGACCAGCTTGCTTGGGTGGGAACTGTCTATCCTTTTTGAAGTCTCGGGCATGAAATCACTCAAATATTTTTGTTATGACAGGTATATGGTGTAGAGAAGCTACATGATGCGCTGCTTCACAGACCTAAGAACAAGTCCCTTCTCACGGTATAGATCAGCCCGCCAGCAAAATGGGCATCTAAGCTCTTTCATTTATTATCCTATTAGCATGGTGGGAGAGATAACTAACCAAAGATCTTGTCATTTAGGTAAGCAATCATGTCGCATCTGTGGATGACCCATTTGTCATTGCCTCACTTCTCCCTCCAAGTGTTCTATTGGATGCTCAGAACCTGAGATGGACACTTTGTGCAACCGATCGATGTTTCAGCAATCCCATTGCTTCTGCTTTCTTTCGATCCGTAAAAGTCCTGCCAGTTTCCCGTGGCGAGGGGATTTATCAAAAGGTAATGCCATAGAACTAGCTGGAGGCTCTAGGTAGAGCATTGCGTTGCTTTTTTCTATTGACAGTATTTATTCTATGCGATTTTTTTTAATTGAAGTTTTGCGTTTTGTTATTGCATTTGTGCATACTCCTTTACTTCGATCAGCTTGGGTGGCTGTATAGAATATGTATGATGGCTTGTTTGTCGCTTTTGTTGGACATTGTGTATTTTTTTGGAAATGAATCTGTCTCGTCGTTTCTCTTTCTGTGTTTTGTCATCTTTGGGCCATGCCTTCATATTCAAGTGCTGCATAATTTCAAGTTCCTTTTCGCCTTGCTGTGTTTAATCTGTGATAATGTTTCCATTTTTTTTTAAGAAAGCCCATGTTGATTGTAAAATATGATGCTTTCTAGTGTTCAATAACATTCTTCAAAATGAAGTTCTTCATTCAGTGTTTCTCTTTCAGTCACTTAATATTTACTGTGGCATACGTTAATGACCAGCTAAGGATTTTCTGTAAATTGCAATGATACCTTCCACATTTAACAATTGGGAACTGTGTCCTCTGCCAACGGTACTCAAATGTATTTACTATGAGTATTATGACAATGTTGTCACTATATGTTTTGGGGCTTTAAGGCTATCATAATTTAATACTTTTCTCTCTGTCACACACTTTTCAGGGTATGGACATGGCTATATCGAAATTAAACAGTGGTGGATGGGTTCACATCTTTCCTGAAGGCAGTCGTTCTCGTGATGGTGGAAGAACCATAGGATCAGTGAAGAGAGGTGTCGGGAGGTGACATAGTAGCATCTGATTGTCGATTTTTATATCCCTTCCCCTGTTATTGTGGCCCATGGCTGTTTTATTCCTTCTCATCTGGTGCCTTCCGTCTACCAATTGGGCGATACTCTTTTTGGCATTAGAAGAGTTTGAATTTTTCTTCCATGGATGCATGAAATAGCTTCTTATCATCCTGTTCAAAATTGGAAGAAACAAGAATCAATTTATTCTATCATTCTAGTCAAACTTGGTTGGGGTAAGAGTGCCTCTTTAGATGGTTTTTGATTGGTAGTAGGAAAGTGCATAACAACCATTCTGTTTCGTAAATAGTTTCTGGAATAGAAATAGATTTTTTTATTTCTATTTCTAGAAGAGTTTCTAAGTAAAAATAACCGTTTGATAATGACACAAATTTCTACTCTAAAAATAGAAATTCGTTTGATAACGACACAAAATTTCTTCCTTTCGGATGACGGCTGACCGGCGGCGGTGATCGGCGGCGATCGGCGGCCAGCGATCGGCGGCCGGCGACGGGCGGCGGCGACCGGCGACTGGCAGCGGCCGGTGGCCGGCGAGTGGCAGCGGCGACGGCGGGTCATCGAGCGGCGGGCGACTGATGGATGGTGGTCGGCGGCAATGGATGAAGGACCGGTTGACGAACGATAAGAAAATTTTTTATTTCTCATTTCTGTTCCAGAAATAGAGAAGTAGAAAATTTTTACTTCTGATTTCTATTCCAAACCTATTTCTGAAATAGAAATCTATTCCAGAAATAAAAAAACGTATTAAGTTTATTAAACAGATTTTTATTCCAGAAACAGGTCTGGAATAGAAAAATTGTTTTTGGAATAGAAATTCTGGTTTGTCATGCATCCCTTTTGTGCTATTGATACCAGGTGAAGGGGGTCCTCTTTAGATGATTTATTTAACCCTGTGACAATGAACTGTCTTGGAGCTCGACTATTAAACTTCTTAGTGAAACTTTGAGTTGTTTGAGCTCAACTATTCAATTTCTTTTGCTTTTACATCTCTTTGACCCTTAATCTAGCTGGTCATCTGCCAGAATAGATCTAGACATATGTTATCTGCTGTATGAAGCTATTGGCTGCTTGATGTTCATTGGCTTTCATTGTTATTTACTGCAGGTTGGTACTCGATGCAGACAGCATTCCTATGGTTGTACCTTTTGTGCATACAGGAATGCAAGATATCATGCCTATTGGAGCCAATTTGCCAAGGATCGGCAAGACGGTATGTAGCTGTGTTATTGATGGAATTTTCTTCCATAAAATTTGACTCAGTAAGGGTTCTTCCATAACATAGGTTGTTTTAGGGCTTATCAAATTATCAAGCAACTTAACTTTGAGCAAAAGTTTAAAGCTGTCGCATAAACCCCTGAAGGTCTTGACAAATTTTAAACAAGGATGGTATTTTAGTTCTTTTGGAACTACTTCATATCATTAAACCACATTGGTTGACTTGTCTTCTTCTTTATTGACCTTTGAAAAAAAGCTTTCTGAGTAAACGTGTTACTTGAGTCTGGGGTGCAAGCTCTGCGAGGATATATTTTCAGTTATTCGATGCGCTATTAAAATGAAGGCTGCCTCACCTCTGATGGAACATACTGGTTTGTATTGCGAGTGTGTAGGTGATTGTACTTATCGGCGATCCTATTCACTTCGATGACCTGCTCAATATGGAGGGACTTGAAAATGTTTCAAGAGGCAAACTTTATGATGCCGTGACATCCCGAATTGGTCACCGACTACAGGAGTTGAAAATGCTAGTTGACAAGTTAGCGTTGGAACAATCGATGCAGTTATGCACTCACTCTATGCAGAACTCAGAAAGAGTTGCTGGTATACTGCAGCAGGTTGACTGGGAGTCATTTGGCATCGAGGCCGATGCAATTTCCCAACCCCATCCGTCGACACAAAATCCGCACATTCAACCGGAAGAACGTATCTGCAGCCCAAAAGATACAGTGGGCACGGATCGGTACTTCAGGATGGGTTTCTCTTACGAAGGGGGGGCCTTCATGTCGAGAATGCGCGGGTATATGGACCCGTCAGAGCTGATGGGGTTCGCTGCAAAGGGCTTGTTCATGAACGGTTACAGGCCAAAGGAGAGGTTGGAGGACACCAGACTCCTCGGCGCTCTCAAGGCTTGGAAGCGATACCTGGAAGCTCATGTACTGCGAAACTGGAATACCTGTTAAACAAGAATATAAAGTGGAGCATAGTGTAAATTGATATGATAGTCCAGGGCCACCGTTATGGTTTTAAGGGGGTGAGAAAGAATATAGCTGTGAATGGAGCAAATGATGTGATCATAGAAATCTTAAAACTTGTAGGTCTTCAGCAGTGTCTGATTAGAAAAGAGGATGATGGAGATTTTCGCATGCGGTTCTTGTATCGTCATCTACTCAGGCACGATCATCTTTGGTCACCAGGCAAGGTCGAAAAAGAGAAAAAAAGCTGAAAGAGCGGAAAATAATTTTTATCTTCCGATCCATTTAAGCTCGAATTATCAATTGTGCGCGTAACCCCAAAACGTTAATTTAGGTGTAATTAGAAAATATGATTTTTTTTTTTTTAAGGGAAAGATATTACGGAAGAAGAAGAAAAGAATTTAAAAAAATGTTCCGTTGCCGGGAATCGAACCCGGGTCTCCTGGGTGAAAGCCAGATATCCTAACCGCTGGACGACAACGGAGCTCGATGCCTCTCCTCCCTTTTGAATATATATCTTTTTAAATAAAACTTGGGCCGACAACGATCCAACGGATCGGTGACCCGAGGCCCATGTAAAAATCCCATCCTGCATCAGTCCCACGACCGCCCGCACCGACTGCTACAATTCGCGTGAACAGAAAGCGTCTTCTGCCGGATTCTCATTGCCTCGACTGCGCAAATTACGATGCTCGCTTTCGGTCGTTCTCACGTGGTTCCATTTTCCCTTTCCCCCCCGGCTTTTCAGCGGGCGCCCATTAGTTTGCGCTCGAGGGTATATTTCGAATCCAATTTCGGGTGGCGTCCGGATCTCATTTCGTGTTCGCTTTCTTTCTTTCGGTGGGGGGCTGATGACGATAGGAGGAGCAGAAAGAAAACGAACGTGAGAAGAAAGCTCTCAACAAGCAACTTGAGCTTTAAGTAGAAGATGAAGATTGTCCTCTCAGCCGGTGCAACCACCATTTATTAAACAGAAACGCGTCATGCGTTCCGAGATTCCGTCCCCCTCCGCGACCTAAACGTCAATCTGCAGCTTAAGCTTTTATAACGGTTCTTCTAAAGGGAATATTGGTAACGTGGAGCTCGTGTGCCATCGGTTGATAAAGATGCCCCCGGGGAGGTGTTGTTCGGGACGAGTTATCGCCCCCACGTGGGATCTCGATTTGCGTAGGATTCGCCCTGATGTGTACGTGACCTGAGGAATCGGGCGTTGCTTGAACGGGGGTGTCTTGACGATTTAGATTTGGTAATATGCTGGAGCGGAGCATAGAAAGCTTTCTGAGTTTAGTGACTTTTTGAATTTATCTATCCTTAAGAGGAATCCACTTGATGTTTTTTTTTTGGGTTAATATTATTAAAAACTTCAAATTAATACACTCATAACAACTTTACTTTAAATTAATTTTTTGACTATAGAAAATCGTAAATTGATACACCTGTAACAAATTAATCTTAAATTTAATTTTTTTACCACTAAAAACTCAAACTGATATATTCATGATAAATTTGTCATATATTAGTTTTCGTCAAACTAGATTAATACAATGAAAACCCACAAACTAATACACCTATAAAAAAATGATGGTAAAATTCCAAGGTGGTACATTTATGACAAATTTAACATCTATTATTTTCCATTAAATTAAATTAATACCATGAAAAATCACAAATTAATATACATGTGAAAAAATGAAGAGTAAAACCCTAAACTAATACTCCCATCAATTGTCACGTGTATTTTAACTTAGCAATTTAACAGTAAAATTTAATAAGGATAAATTTGTCACAAATATACCAGTTGAGGATCTTTGGTGATCAAAAAATTAGTTCGCAATATTATCATTTTTTTCTTTTCAGTTGGAATTATACAACGGCATTTAAGAATGATGAGTTGCGAAGTATGGTTGGTGAAAGTACCTAAATAATGAATGCTAGCTAATCGATGTCACAAGCAAACCTAACGACTGCAACGTGAAATCGTTATATTAAGCCTTCATGAATCTGATCAAGACACATTCGATTACGAATTAAGAAGGAGAGAGAGAGATTGTCTAATGGTGGGTCCTAATCTTTGAAATTAACAAGTTGGAGAGCTACTGGAATTTACTGAACATGTCCTAATGCGAAATTCTTTCCAACTGCCTTGATGACTGCAAAGACTCAGCCCAATAGAAGAAGCGACATCAATGGAGTTAGACATACGTAGGGGAAAAGGAAAATATTTACGACAGAATCAACGCCCATGAGATTCTCCATTGATGGCTCGTGAAAGTTTGGTGGTGTTGAGGTTGATAGCCATCATATCCACTTATCAATTTTATATTGTTTTTGTGATATCGGTAGCTAATTATTTCATCTTATTTAGCTAATTATTTCGTCTTGTATTTTGAAGAACTTGGCAGTCTTATGATTCTGTTCCGGCGGTCGCTTTTAGTTAAAGCAATTTCTCTCTTGCCCAATTTTTTTTTATTAATGACTGAACATCAGAAGCGATAAATTCGCGGGCCCAAAGTTTTCTTTTTTCTTTTATTTAGGATTTGTTTGGAGCGATTTTTATTTTTTATTATTGCTATTTTTTCAAATTTTGCGGTGCATGTATCGTGACTTTCTTTGATCTTAAATACTTGAAAATTCTATGATATATAAATGTAGATATATGAATTCATAAATGAAACTTTTAAAATTTTAATAATATTTTATATCTTAGCAGAAAAGCAAAAAAAATTTGTTTTACTTTTGGTGAGTCCAAACAAACATGCCCTTATCTATTTTCCTGCTTTGAGAGGAGAAGGTGGGGTACAGCGTAGGTGTGAGTTTGGCAATGCTTTGATTTTAGTACTTCAGATTTGGACACAAATTTTTTACTCAAGGTGTTTCGAAAAAAAGAAAGAAGAAAGAAAATGTTGTTTAGATAATTGATTTTTGGTATATTTTCATAAAGCGACTTTAACATAGAGTAAAATCTATTTAAAAAAAAATTAAAAAGGAAGAGGAGAGGGCAGAAGAGTGAAGGCACGGCAAGGCTAAGTACGTTGCGACCGAGTAGTGCCATAACCAAAGCCGCAATGTGGCAAGGGTTGTTGAAGCCTACGCAAGGTAACGTCAGCATTGCTTGGCTCCAGCCAAATCTGTCTTGCTGGATTGCGTGACATCGATGTTGCCTAGGATAGCAAGCCATCGACGAGTGTCGATCAAAGATTGCGAGACCTCAGTAAGGTTGCGTCGAGGTCGCTCGACCTAGGTGAGCTAGATCTCGCCTGTGGCTCATGCAACCTCAGCAAGGTGATTTCAAGGTCAAACGGCCCGACCTCCGACGTCCATGTGGTGGTGACACCACCGTCTCAAGGGAATAATGCAGATGGAGGACAAAAGGTTTAAACATGATTAATTGATAGGGGCAAAACGAAAAAACCCAAAGCACTTCTTGAAGGGCCAAGGTGCTTGCCGAGAACCCTTCCAAAGCCAAAACACCAAAGCTTTGGAAAAGCATTTGCAAATCCACCCACGATCAAATCCATTTTTTCCTTTTCCTTTTACTAAGATGAAGAAAATAATAATAGGGAAATTAGCGGTTATCCTTCAAAAGCAAACAATGAAAATAAGAAGAAGAGAAAATTCCAATAAGGTTCTAAAGTGGACTTCATTTCTAATAAGAGTCTAGAATGACTATATCAGTATTAAAGAATGACCTAAAGTGATCATGACCGTTTCAAATAAGGGCCTATCCTCGTCGACTTGTCGATTACAAAAAAATTCTAACCGATTAGGGATAGTTTTATCCAAACAAAATATAAATTTAATTATATTAAAAAAATAATTAAAAAAAGAAGGGAAACATACAAGGCGGGAAAAGTGGGAGGGGCTGCTACACCATCACCAGTGGGGCGGCGCTGATGACCAACGAGGTCACCAACACTTAGGCGAGGGCTAACAACCCTCATCGACTAAAAGTGGGGCTTGCGACACTCACTTAGCGTTCTTCAAACTTGGGTGGCAAGATCCAAGGGCCCTAGATAAGGGCTACTAGGCTAGCATGAGGCGTGGCAACCCTCGCCCAAATTTGGGAGAGGGGCGCCGCCCTTTCCCATCTTTGGCAAGGGTTAGTAAGCCCTTGCCTCTAGTTGGCAGGGTCGTTGGCCATCGCTTAGGTATCGATGACCCCCTAGTTGTCGCCGTTGCCCCATCAACTATGGGATAGCGATCACAGGTAAGAGGGAGCCCTCTTGCTTGTGTTTTCCTTTTTCCTATTTTTTACTTTTTTAAAGTTTTAGTTTTATTCAATTTTTTACCAAAAATAGAAATAAAAAATAAATAAAAAATAAAAAATATGAAATTAGCCTTCATAACCAATGAGTTTATGTCCTTATTTGAGACTAATGTGATTAGTTTAGACTCTTATTTGAAATAATGTTCACCTTAGGTCCTTATTTAGGAAAATGATGGCACTTCGGGCTCTTATTTAAAATTAAGTCAACTTTTAGCTTTTATTTGAGAAAATGAAGTCATTTCTGGCTTTTATTTGGAATTTTCCCATAAAATAAAGAAAGAAAAGAAGAGATCATTATTAGAAGTTTGGATGATTCATTTAAAAAACAATGGAAGAAAAAAAAAAAGGAAAAAAAGTACTTGAGCAATAATTTAGACCATTCTTCATATAAAAGAATTAGGACTAAAAATCTACAAATTAAAATCAAAAGAATGCGAGGCAGAGTGGGGCCGTCCGACGATGCTGAACACACCCATCCTCAATACGTGGCACGAAAGTTTGCCCCTATCACTATTCCTACCGTAACAACTTTCTCCAGACAATTGCTAATCGTATTGACAGCACTAAACAATTTAATTTCTTCAATTCTGACTACGCTCGGCACGCCAGAGTATTTAAATCATACGGAATTAATTGCTTAATAAGCACTGATAACTAATCGACAAATCTTAATTTCTGTCGCCGGTCAAAACAATGGAGGACAGGAAGAAAAAAAAAAAAAAAAAAATAAAAAAAATGAAGAAGGCGGGGGGAGAGGGGAGAGAGAGAGAGAGAGAGAAAGAGAGAGAGGGACCGGGTAAACAATAGTCAACCAAATTCAATCCAAACACGGACCAATCGCCGCTCGGACATCGCTGTCTTGGTCCCCCGATCCTCAAATCCAACGAACACCGAACCCCCTCCCTCGCTACCGTACACAAATAATCCATAATCGAAAGTTAAAAAAAAAAAAAAAAGGAAAAAAAGAAGGAAGCAAAAAAGAAAAAAGAAAAAATGACACAAATACTTCTTAAACTGTGACTTAGCTTACAATGCAGCTTTGGATTTTTAATTTATTCAAAATAATTATGAACTTTAGCCTAATTAATGTAATTTTTAAAATTTTAATTTATCAATATAATTTTCAACTTTATTCCTAATTTTGAATTCACGGAGAAATTGATATCTTTTTTTCATTATTATTTTTTCGCCTTTTTGACTATACAAAAATTTTCAACTCCGTCCCTAGTTTTGAATTCATGCAAGGACCACATTAGATGTCTCTTTGTACAAATAAAAGATTTCATGAATCGTATCGAATGTTTAGCTAAACTTCAAACGTCATAGGTGTTGTCTTCCCAAAAAAGAAAAAAGAAAGAAAAGGAATAAATAAATAAAAGAAGAAGAAGAAGAAGAGAAAGTCGGGAATCAGACGAGCCAACCAATAATAATTAAATCCGAATTCCAGCGACTGCTCCGCCATTTCCATGTTCGTCCCCTTCTCCCCCGATCGGTTCCTGCACCATCTCTCCTCCCATCCCCATTTCTCTCTCCTCCATCGATTCATCCTCCGGCCTTGGCAACGCTCCTTCGATTCAGCGTCCCTCGATCTCTCCTGCGCAATCGCAGGCCGGTGGGCAGGCTTCGTTTCCGCTTGATTTATACCCGGAGCTCGTCAATTTTTGGGGCAAAAATTGGATTAGGGTTTGCCTTTTTGACTTGCGGTGGTTGCTGTTGGGCTTGATCGATCGATCGATCGATCGATTTGGTTGGCCGGCCGGTTGGCTGGTTGACTGGTTGGCTGGTTGGTCGGTTTCTTCCCCCAATTTCTTCGAGATATGGGGTTGAAGGGCGGCGGCGACGAGGACTTGGCGGTCGACGACGGCGAAGGCGGAGGCAGGTCGGTGCCGTGCTCCATTTGCCTCGAGGTCGTGACAGACAATGGGGATCGGGCGTGGGCCAAGCTCCAATGCGGCCATCAGTTTCATTTAGGTGAGGCGTTGACGAATTTTGGGTTCCGGGTATTTTTTTCATTTTTGATGGGGAGTTTGAGTCTCTGAGATCCCGATCTGCTTGAAGTCTTGCTCGTTTTGTTTTTGGCTGGGGGGATTTTGAGATGGCTGCTGCTGCTTCGGCTGGAATTTGGTGAATGTGAATTAATTTGCTGGGATTTGGTTGAGTCCGATGGCCCTTGTCGCAATATGCGATCTTTCTTTCGCTCTGAGCATTTCGAAGGAGGCGGAGAGTGCTTTGATGAGTTTGGGATGATGTGATGGGGTGGATCAGTTTATTGGAGAGATTTGTTGGTCTTCGCATCTTGATCTTGAATTAAGGATGTTGTTGGAAAGGAATTAGATCGATTAAATTAGGTCAACCGAGAGAACTATACCACGACATAAGGAAGGGATGCCGGATGTTACTAGTGAGTAAAGTTATGCGAGTCTAACATGTTGCTTCGTGCATCGGCTCTGAAGATGGGATTTTTTCATCACAAGCGGTGTTAATTCAGGATCAGGTGGCCACACATAAAAGTAAATGACTTGTCGCTTTCGCGCACGAGCCTTAAGATGTGGATTTGCTCCAAGTTTGGGAGATCTTCTTTGAGTTATGATGGTTTCATGGGTGCAGTGTGGTTACGAAGTTAGATTTGCCCCAGCAAAGGGAAAGAAAAGGATAATAACTCTGAATTTGTATACCGGCCCTAGAAGTGAAATTATTTCTTCGAAGTGTGTGCTCATACTATTTAATGATTCACCTGATAAAATGACAAGGATCCTAGTGATGTTGAGAGCTTTATTTAGGAAGAGGGGGTGATCGCTCTTAAGGTTTTGATGCTAATGGCTTGCATGATGCTGGATCCTTATCTAATGAGTTAACTATTTTTCTCATCTGTAGCGATGACACTTTTGCTTATGACTTTGACCGATTTTTAAAACAAATGACAGCATCTTGCTGAGAGTTCAGAGCTCTATGGCAGTGACTCTTTTTGAGGGAATATCAATGGTCTGCATGATGCCTGATTTTGTGGTCCAGCTCAGTTGGAGTCATTTTGGTTTTCCATTGGCAGCGACAACCTTTAATAATAATTTGAGCCTTTTTTTTGAAGATTTTATTCATTTTCTTCCAACTCACCTCTGTTCAGATTGCATTGGTTCTGCATTCAATTGCAAGGGTGCGATGCAGTGCCCAAACTGCCGCAAGACTGAGAAGGGACAATGGCTTTATGCTACTGGTTGCCGTTCACTTCCTGAGTTTAGCTTGGATGAATGGGCCCATGAGGAGGATCTATATGACTTGAGTTATTCTGAGATGGTAAAGAAGTGTTTGAATGATGATATTCCTTCTCATGGTTCTATTAATGTGCTCACTGTTATTTTTACTTTTATAATGGTTAATGCATTCCTTCATACTCCTGATGGTTGCTGTTCAGGCTTCTAGTAGTTTTGGATATTGGCATTCATCTCTCTCTGTCTTTTAGAGTCTGTTTTATCTTAAGGAAGTTCCTTTTTATTTTTATTTTTTCAAAGTCTTTTAATTAGGAAGCTCTGTGTATTTTTTCTTTGAGGCTTATGTATTGCTGCCCTACTTTACAGAAGATAGCGTTAACTTGCTGTAGAACAACATAGAGTAAAATTATTAGTTGACATCTTATAGAATTCAATACATCAGATGTACATTTCAGTTGGTACCTGATCATGGTTACTCTCTCTAATCTTTCTTAAGAAAGGAATGGAAAAAAAAAAAAAAAAAAAAAAAGACCATCGGCCCAAATTAATTGGCATCAAGTTTAAGAATACCATAGTTGAGATCTCTCTAATGGGATTTGTTATTCGTTTACATCAAGGTATAAGGAGTATAAAAAGTATATTCCCCCTAAAATCCATGACTTTCCTTTCTTCTTTGGAACCTATAGAACGAAGTTGCGCTACTCTTCATTTTTTGATTGAAGGCTAAGAAAGTTGGTCATCTACCGATGATGCTTGTTGCTTGTGTACTTAGTAGATTTTTAGCAAGTATCCTGCATCACCCTGAATAATGTCTCCCTACAGTGGAGGCCTCCACTTTTTGTGACTTTATGAAATTTTGAATTTAAACTCTAGGTATAAGATTGGTTTACAAAGGAGGTCCTTAAGTGATGTGACGGACTTAGGTTTAATGTTTTATGGAACAGCATATTAATGGACTCGAACTCAATCTGATACAAATAATTGGTGCTTGAAAATCGGGCTCAATCTTGATTTGGATCAAATATCAATTTTGTCTGACCTTGACACAAACAAATGATTCGCCTTGACTCAAACAAATGATTCAATATTTGACATGAGCCAAGCAGACTTAATATCCGGTGTAAAAAATAGAGAAAATACAGTCTCTGCCATTAAATTATACATGATTGAAAGTTATACGTCAGTTTCGGAATTGTGGTCTTGAAAATAATGTTGGTCAAGTTCAACTAGCTTGTGAGTGGCTCAACTTGTTTTCCCTGAGTCCATCTTGCGGTTAACCACACAAACCAGTATCTTCTTAGACTATCCAATGTGTCTTTTATTTTTTGAATCTTTAGCAGTACTTTAGAGGTGATTCTGTTTTGAATCTTTAGCAGTACTTTAGAGGTGATTCTGTAGTAGAGACTCATGTCATTATGTAAAATGAATCAGTTGCTCTAGTTGCTTCATGTGATGGTGTCACATGATGCACCACTCAAGACTGTAAAGTCTTTTTGTGAAATAGCAGTGGGGGAGCAATAGCTCTATCTAAAATACGAAGACATTGGTTCTCCAGATAAACTAATAAACCATCCCTTAATTGAATCCGCCAAGAACGTACTGCGTAGTTCTCTTCAAAAAGGCCAAATTCTTAGTTTTTATATTAATTAATCTATTGGCAAACATCATGAAGGTTGGTTGCTGGCCAATCATTTCCACATTTAAGATAGAGCTGAGCCCAAATCCACCCTGCAGAGTTGCACTGAAAACAGAGATGTTCGGCTTTCATCTTCAAGGATGCACAGGCCACAAAGAGTCACGGTGTTGAGGCCACGTTTTGGTATTGGTTCCAGCTAGTCCTTTTATACCCGGACCAGATGACCAGTTCATTTGGTTGAGCTGCGAGCTCTCTGGCCATGCTTTCAAGTTATTTGTCTTAATCTCCTGTGGTTAAAACACTGAATGAATTTTGTTGTTTGCCGGTTCACTTGGTGGATGGGCAAATTGGACTGGCCTACAACCTGGACAACTTAGCTGAGTTTGACAAAAGTGAGTATTGGACTAGATATGAGGAGCATTGTTCTGGTGCTTTACCATATGGGCTTGAGGCTGCTTTAGTAGGGAAGTGGGTCTTTCTTCGCTCATTCAGCTGATGTCATGATATCGCAAAACAATTTGCAAAATTGGAGTGAGGCTCAAACATTGGAACGTTGGGATCACATTCACGCTACTTTGCCTTATGAATGAGCGTGCTTAATGTGTCCATTGGTCTAAGGACGGGCCTGCATATTGAATGGTGGAGGCTTTTGCTCCCACTCACTTTTCTGATATTTAAAGATAGTCGAAGGTTCCTAAGTTGTCCTTGATTTTTTTACCTAAAAAGAATAAATTTTGTTAAATTAAGTTTCCTAGAAGATGCAAATTGAAGCCAATATTTAAATTTGTCATTTCAATTTGCCCCAGCAAACCGATAGAACTTTTTAACAAATTGAAGCTAATATTTAAATTTTTCATTTCAATATGCCCCCGCAAACCGATAGTACTTTTTAACAAATTGGCTTTTGCCAGGGATTTTAAGTGTGAGAACATTACTTTTCTTTGGATTACTTATATTACCTGAGACAAATACACTTGGTTTATTTGTAGTGTGTGACAACATTACTTTTCTTTGGCTCATGGTGACAACCCTACTCATCACTTGAGACATACACAATTGATTCATTTGTATTATTTTGGTCAAATTATCCCCCACTGAGAAAATTTTTTGTATCTGTCCCTGCATGGGTCACAGATGTTATATTAATCTTTTTTCTAGAGAATGATTCAAGTTCGGTTGAACCACCAGCTGGACTTCAGTGGTTCTTTGATATGCCCACGTCTGAGAACACTTGTTTCCTTTAGTGGCCATACATAGTGGAAAGAAGTTTTGATGGGATTGTAGGTTTTTTCAATTGTTCAAGTATCTTCTATCCCTAATGACTGGAGTTTGGTTCTGGCCAGGGCTAAATTGGGAAAATCTTCTCTTTTGGGCTTGCACTGTTAGGGGCTATCCTTTGTCTGATGAACGTGTATTTCTTTTCATTGAGAAGCTTTGTCAATAAAAGAACTATGTGGTCAGGGATTTTTACACTATATTTGGGAAGAAGACTGAAGAAAATGAGACAAATTTTAGATTTTTGCTCTCTTCTCACAAAATTTTGATTTTTTTTTTCATTTTCCATTTAAATCCTGTTCCTCTTTTCTTCGTTTTTCAAGTATAGCCTTTAGAGTTCATTCCTCTATTTTGTACCATTGGCTAGGATGTATTCAGAGTCCTAGAGTGAACAAAGTTGACAGGTTTGCGAAGGGCTTCTAAATTCTTGCAGATACTCATGGTGGTGGCTTATTGCTCCATGTTTGTGTCCTGATTCTTTCAGATGACATTACTTGCTTGAGTGGTCTCTCAATTTTCCTGTATGATACTAACACCATGCTTGTTGTGAATCAAATTGTGAGACCAATTATAATTCCTGTCCCACCTTCAAATGATACCTGGATATTTTGCAAAGGAGCGAACTCAGTGTTGCGATCATTTTTTACTGAGTAGTCATGTTCTCAGGACATACTTGTGCTTTGTGCACTTATTTACGGAATTTATCATTGTATAATTCTTTTTCAGTGTTGTCTGATTTTGTTAACTCTATGGATGTCATTGCAGACCTTTGGGGTTCACTGGTGTCCATATGGGCAATTAGCGAGGTTGCCTTCTTTTGAGTAAGAGTTGTTTCGAACTCTAACATTGGCATCTTATTAATTTATTAATTATGTCTCCAATTATCCCAATTATCCCTTAATTCTCATTTTATGACATGGAAGAACATTCGAAGACTTCCACACTTGGTACTGTAAGCAAGAGCTTTTCATGATTATATTTTCTTAAATTGTGGGAAGCTCCTATAAGTAAACCTTTTAAATGCACCAAAATAAAGGGGAAATTTTTATTGTAGTTTTCTTGTTGGTAGCTCAAAAGACCATCTCAGCTACTTACTCAAAGGAAACCATTGAAAAATGGTTTTCAAATGTTTCAAGGTGTTTATATTCATGATCAGTTGGTGCATACATAACTTAATAGTTAATTATTTTCTTATGTGAGAAGTGGAGTGCATTGATCAAAGAGTTGGAACATGAGGCTAGATAAAATTAAACTTAGTGGTGAGGATGCAAATGATAAGGTTATGTAACTGTGGGATGTCATTGACAGATTAGGTGTTGGGAGAAGGGAAAAGAGAGCAAGTAATAAGAAGTTGTTGATAGGCGCCCTTTGATCTCTTCTAGTGCATGACTGGTCAATTGTGTTTGGATAGTAAATTTATTCTCTGTGCAAGAATAAATTGCTCGACCGAGTGTTGGCATAATTCCAGTTTAATTGGCGATTGATGAATGGAAGGATGCAAAGTTGACTTCCGTGGAGTTAAGTGGCAGATGTCCATACTTAGGGTGTTGTCGACAAGCCCTTGCATCCATGAGGAAGATAGGTCGGTTTGGAGTTTTATTTTCCCCACTTTTCCTTTTTTATTGAACAGAATGAACCTTGTTGAGCTATGAGACTATTTAAAGAATGTTGAACTGATATAAATGTAAATCCGCTTTTCTGTTTGTCCTATCTATTGCGTATAAATAGGTCGAGCATTTCTTAATTTAGTCAGGATCACTATACTTTGAGTCAAACAGAGAATTCATTTTGTGATGGACTGGACATATCTATGGGTAAAAGGCACCTTGTGAATCAATGAGAATGGGGTGGGCCTGCTCATGCATGTTTGTCTTTGGGGTCCTGTATGAATGAACCATTAACATGACTTAAACTTGATCATTTTTTATGATTCTTGTGGGCACATCTCTCTCTCTCTCTCTCTCTCTCTGTCTCTCTGCAGTAAGAACTTCAGTGTTCTTTGTTGTTACTTCACAGGATTTTCTTTCTGATATTCAATATGATGTTTTTGCAGTGAGGGGGAAATTTCAGCACCCGCATGTAAGATTTTCTTGACATCTTGAGCATTAGTTTTCTAATTTTAAATTTATGTAGAGGGTGTATTACTTATCAACACCGAAATACAGATAATGATCTCCGGGTGAATCATGCTATGTTTTCTGAGCAATCCTCTGTGTCATCTGCTGCTCATCCCTGTCCGTACATTGCTTATTTCGGGCCAATTCACCCCTCCGCCTCTAGTTCCAATGGGAGCATTCCAGATGGTACAAACTTTAGTAACCCTTGGAATGGCCCATCGTTACCTAGTGAAGTTCCAAATTCTTATGCCTTTCCCACCATGGATGTTCAATTTCATAGCTGGGACCAATCTCCTTTCTCTACCAGCAGCAGGCATATTGGTAATGCTGATCAACCTTCAATTCCGCCTACTACTGTTCAGCGGTCTTCTAGGACAAACTCTGAATTAACAAGACCAGCATCGTTTATGCATCCGTTCCTTGTTGGCCACAGGTATGTATTTGAGAATAATGCCTAGAGTGCACTTCTCCCTTTAAAGCAAAAATGCTTTTAAAATTAGTTAGAGCTGCTATGATTGGGAATTGGGAGACCGCCTGGTCTATCTGTCACCAAATAATAGTATTATTCTAGCTTTAGAAGGCTTAGTTTCCTTGGATTGTTGAATAGACAGAATTATAATTACGTTCTCTCAATTGAGGAACTGTTTTCAGGTAGTCCACTTGGTGGGCTGCCAATTATATTTGGCTTTAATGAGAAATCATCAGGTTAAAGTCAACTAGTCAGTTGTGTGATGGTACCAAATTACCACACTTAATTGCTTACGCCTTTTCTAAAATGAGAATGTTTCATTTTCTATAGTTCGGGGGCTAGATCTGGGAGCTCAGTACCATCATCGCTGATTCCTCCCTATCCGGGCAGCAATGCTCGAGCTAGAAATAGAGGCCAAGCTCTGCCGGCATTCTACCAGCAACAACCTAGTCATTCTCGCACGCCAATTGCTCCTGGGACTCGGCGATCTACAACTCACAGAGGAATGAGTCACATGGGTTCAGTGGCCTCTTCGTCATCTGAACAGAGCAACGGCTTCTATTTTATTCCGGCAAGTTCCTCAGGCACAAACTTCCAAGAACCTGAAAACCCTCTCTCCGGTCGTTTTCACGCATGGGAGAGGGATTATTTGCAATCATTCCAACCGAGCCAGGTTGATAGAGAGTCGACCATCTGGCATTTCCACCAGCCTGCGGGTGGATCAGAATCAGTCATCAGGTCCAACAGTTTCCGCCTAAGGCACGGGTCTGACAGGACTCCTCACTCATAGACTTAAACGTTATCCCTTTTCACCCAGTGAAGCTAAAGCTAAAACTGCAAGTACACTGTGAGTCAGAACTGATATGTATGCTTGAACAATACTTCATGCTTGCTGTCTGTGAGTCTTGTTCGAATCAGACTCTTAATCTGTGGGGCGCCAAGAAAAAAACAATCTTTTGGTAAGCGACGTCCATGCAGTGCCGTGGTGGACTGTTTTAAGTTTCTTTAAATACTCTTCTTATTCAAGATCTGCCAAAAAGAAAATGAGATAAAGCTCCGGGAATGCCTGGTGTGGGACCTAGTGCCCGGAAATTTCCAGCCTGATCACGGAGTGGAGGAAGCATTTTTAGGTGCAAAGTGGACGGGTAACTCCTCGCCAAAACTATGTCGGTCTGGGCCGGCATAGTTACTAGATCTACCCCAGGGAAGAAAGAAAGGCTAGAGTACCCACCGGATGACCAGTTTGGCAAGAAATGTGAAGGCCTTGGAAGTGTAGTTCATATGGGATGTTGCTTGATCTATGTTTTGGGGATTTGCGGTTTGCAATGTGTTTGGGAAGTGCCCTTTGTTTGCAGATCAGGGAAATAAAAATGAACTCATGATCCCAGTTGTGCAGTGATTTCTGCGTCAAACATTTCTAGCAATTCTATGCCTTTCCCTTTTCTCTTCTTGATTGGCCTTGGTGTTCAGTCATGGCATTTGATAATGTGGATGTGATGGAATTAGATGATGGTGCTTTCCTAACAGCTATAGTGCTGTGCTCTACGACCATCAAGATCATCCTCTAACCAGCAAAGAAGACTCAAATGTTCATCATTTGGGTGAAGATTTAGAATTGAGAGACCAAAGCAACATAAGATTCGAAGTTCCGGTGAGATCAACTTAAGGTAGGATTAATACTATGAAAAATTTTAAATTGATACATCTCTGATAAATTTGTTTCAAACTAATTTTTGAACACTAAAAATCTCAAACTAATATATTTGTTGTCAATTTATTTCAAATTAATTTTTTGATCATAAAAAATCGTTAGTTGATAAACCATTTGTTAGTTTTTGTTGAATTTGATCACCTGTGATAAATAGAGGGTGAAATCTCTAATTGGTATACTTGTCAATTGTTATATATCATCCAATTTAGCAATTTGATGGTAGACTTTTAACGAAGAGTAAATTTATTATAGATGTACAAATTTGAGACGTTTTGTAATAAAAAAATTAGTTTAAAGTAAATTTATCATGGGAAAATCCTAAATAAAGGCAAAAATTAGCATCATTTTCTCAAATAAGAATTTAAGTCAAACTTATTAAAGGCTAGAAGTCCCCCCCTTTCTTAAATAACGATGTGAAGTGATTAGGGTTGTTTTAAATAAGAACCTAAAGGGGTATTTCCGTCCAAATATATTTTAAATTTAAATTTTAATTAAATTCCATTTAAAATTTAAAAAGACAAAAGTTTCTTTTTTTTTTTTTTTAAACAAAAAGCAAAAATACACGCAGGTGGGTAGCCGCCGCCCCATTGGGGCAAAGGTCACCATACCTGTGCAAGGGACCCTCACCCAAACCGCCCTCTCCTGTTTTTAGCAACGCCTAGGCTTTGACCATCGCCACTGTTGCAGCCTGCACTAGCGATGGGGGTAGTGGCCCCTCCCAGTTTTGTTTCTTTTTGTTATTTTTCTTTTAGTTTTATTTTTTTGTGAGTTAAGAAAAAAGGAAACCAATTAAAATTTTAAAGACGAAAATGCCCTCTGAGTTTAGGTTCTTCTTTGAAAGTGATATATTTACTTTAGGCCTTTATTTGAAATAATATTTACTTTAGACATTTATATAAGAAAATGATGACATTTCAAGCTTTTTATTTGGAATTTTCCCATTTATCAATAAATGCACCAATTTGAGTTTTTTTTGTGATAGTAACCTACAGCTTCATCATGCCTTTTCTGCATCACCGATGGAGTCATACAAAACCATAGAAGTCGACCCCCCAAGGTATGCATGATGACCATTATATTTCTTTATTTTTCTATTCCTAAAAACAAGTTTGGAACATAAATCTGTTTAGTAATGTAATTTCATTTTTTATTTTCAAGATAAATTTTTAGCCCAAAAATAAATTTAAAATAAAAAAGAAGTTAAATTTCTCCATTTCTAGAACATAATAAAAATAAAATCTATTTATCATCACTCACCTTCACTGCCCACAACCATCGCTGACCATCACTAATCGATGTACAATTTCTACGTCAAACGCTTTCAATTCTCACGAAATCGCATAGCACAAGGAAATGGAAAAAGGACATTCAAGAAAATCTATCAAACAAATTTCTATTCCTAAAACATAATATATATATATATATATATATATATATATATATATATATTTGGAAGTAATAAATATATTGAGGAGAGGCCAAAAGTACACAAGATTACAGCTTCAAAACTTGCACTCCAAATGAGAAGATCAAAAGGAGTGGAAGGATCCGTGATGTAAAAGCCACGAACACGCGGACACACCCTACAACGCAACGCCAAAGACAAGCATGGCATAGACAGGTGGTATTCAAGCAAAAAGCGATAGCCAGGGAGAAGAGTAGCCCACGACTCCAAATCGAAGAGATTCTGACAAGGCTAC
This sequence comes from Eucalyptus tenuipes, assembly GCA_014182365.1. Lineage (NCBI taxonomy): Eukaryota > Viridiplantae > Streptophyta > Magnoliopsida > Myrtales > Myrtaceae > Eucalyptus > Eucalyptus tenuipes. The sequence continues at coordinate 18,128,815 of CM024538.1, read as the reverse complement.
CGGTCCTCAAAGAAAATGATCGGATCAATACCCCAACTTCGTTGCAACCTTATATACCTAAAATTATCTTCAACGTTCCTGAAGGTGATAGCCTTGTCTCGGATCACTTTGAAAAGATGGTTCTTTATGGCCGGGACCGAAATAGGCTGATCTCTGAAGATGATGCTATTCCTATTTTTCCAAATGATATGACAAAGAGTGCTGAAGGAAAAACGGCAAATGCATTTATAAAAATCTTTACCCATAAAAAAGGTAGCGGCCCAATGCAAATTCTCCCTCAAAGACCTGTTGCACCAAGGCAAATTACATCTAGCGGCTTAGAAGAAAGCGACACTAGCCGTGACACCGCAGCCAAAAAATAAAGATCAATTTAGTCAGGCATACCCTTGCAAAAAGCGCAAGCCCCACTAGCTATTCTTCCATGAGAAAGTAGGAGAGCTTGGGTGGGAAGCCTGCGATTGGCAATGAGCTAAAGGTTAAGTTGATACTGAGGCGATATGGCATTGTTCCAGACGAGGCATGCCAGTAGACTCGGGCCCTCACCCGTCTAAAGGAATCCCATGCCGAAGCCACCGTGAAACGGCTCGACGGGCTATCCCTCCAGTAGCAACAATCCGAGTTCTGAGAGAGGGTCGGGAGAGGGAAACCCCACAACTCAATCACAGCCTTAAGAGCCTGCCCATCGTCTGAGAAGAGATCAGCCACAGAAGCATGTCTAGAGAGCCATGAACTGTAGATAATTGAGTATGAAAAAATCAAGTTCAAAGGCCCCCTGGGGTGCCAATTATCAAACCATAAAGAGGTTGAGAGACCGTCGCCAATTTCCCAGAAGGCCTTCTAAAAATCGTTCCTGAGGTTCAACAAGCTCTTCCAAGCCCAGGAACAATAGGTTGGCTTCCCCGCTACCCAGAAGTTCTTATTTTTTAAGAAGGTGGAATGAATTCTTCTGCATCAAAGCGCCTCCTTGTCTGAAAACAGGAGCCAGATGTGCTTCAACATGGTGGCCCTATTACAGTCTCGGAGTCTCCTGATACCAAGCTCTCCCTCCTCTTTTGAAAGGCAAACATCATCCCAAGCTACATTGGCACCACCCCTACCCAACTCTGGGCCTTTCCACAGGAATTGTTTAAGGATTTTCTCAATCTGGTTCAACACAGCTATAGGTAGAACAAAAACACACCTAGTAGGCTTGTATGGCATGAAGAACTGACCTGATGAGCTGAAGTCGTCCAGCAAGAGAGAGAAAGTGGTGAGTCCAAGACTGGACCCTCGCTATAATACGGCTGACAAGGGCACAAAAATCTTTTACTAAGCCTCGAAGTAATAATTGAAACCCCAGATAATGTACCGGCAAGTTGCCTTCATAGAAACCAACTTCGGAGAGAATCTGATTCCATAAAAAAGGTGCGCCTCCCGCTAGGAATATTTCACTTTTGTTCGGATTTGGATATATGCCACTCCAAGAGAAGAAGATTGGAAGACCTTCTTTGAGGAGAACTACCGCAGGTAAATCAGATTCACAAAACAAGAAGATATCATTTGCAAAAAATAGATGGGAAAACCACCGCTCGCAGTGGCAGCGTTGGCTTCAGGCTCTCTCCCCCTCACGAATGGGAGAAGTTCGAACCCTAGTGTTGTCGTTGAGGATTCTTAAGTGTGACGTTGTGGTGGTGGGTCCTGCGCTAGTGTCACCCCGGGTTTACTTCGCCGGCTGCCGGCTGGACGGGGGCTCCCGAGTACCAAAAAAAAAAAAAGATGGGAAAGACTCGTGGCCTTACACCTCCAGAAGAATTTAAACTCCGGTCTCGAAGAGTACCTGACCAAGATTCCTGAAAGCACCTCCATAATCAAAGTGAAAAGATAAGGAGAAATGAGATCACTTTAGCGAAGGCCACGGCCACTCACGAAGAACCCATGAAGCTCCCCATTCAAAGCAATCGAGAACTTAGGAGTGCGCACGCAGGTCATAATAAGACAAGTCACCATCACAGGAAAGCCAAAAGCCAAAAGAACTCCTTCCAGGAAGCCCCAATCAACTGTATCATAGGCTTTCTTGAAGTCCACATTTATCCACATTTAGGCAAGTAAGGCTCCAAATGAAAGCTAGAAAAGAGTTCCTAAGCCATCAAGATGTTATCGCTGATCCACTTGCCTTTCACAAAGGCGCTCTGAAAGGGGCTTATTGTGCTATTCAAAACCGAAGCGACCCGATTAGCCAACACCTTGGTAATGCACTTGTAAATAGTGTTGCAGTAGGTGATAGGCCTATAATCATCAACGGAAGTGGCATTAGACACTTTAGGAACCAAAACCAAAATGGTGTTGTTGATTTCCTTTAGGAGTTTGTCGGGGGTGAAAAAGTCCATGACTGCCTCCGTTACAAGAAGTCCAACTGTCCCCCAGTTTTCCTTGAAGAACTCGGCCGTGAATTCGTCCGGCCCAAGGGCCTTTCCCCTAGGCAAGGAGAATAAGGTGTCCCCTACCTCCAATTCGGTGACCGACCTAGCCAGAAAGGCGATCTAGTCATCCGAAAGAGGGAGCTGGATTACATCCTTCAACTCCCCAATCGAAGGCCTGGCCGACTCCGCATGCGGTGCTAGAAGGTCTTGATAATATTCAACAAAATGCTGTTGTACTAGCTGCAGCTCGGTAATCTGGTTCCCCAAGGAATCAAGGATAGAAAGAATTATGTTCCTCAATTCTCTTGTTGACATACTGATAGAAGAATTTGGTATTGCGGTTTTCTCCCTAAGCCACCTAACCCTCGACTTTTGTCTGAAGAATGACGTCTCCAAGGATCGCAAGTCAGCAAAGGTACGCCTTTAATCATTTTCTACCTCGGCAAGATCAACAGAAAAGGGATCCTGCTGCAATCCTGCCTACGTGATCTCTAAAGCTATCCTCACTTCTAGCATCTTGGCGGAGATATTAGAGAATGACTCTCTATTCATCTGCTTGAGCTAGTATTTAAGAGCCTTGAGCATGGCCACAAGCCTATACATAGGAACTCCGACACCCGGATCTTCCCAGATTTGATTGACAATTGAATTAAACTCCGGGTGCTTCATCCAAAAGTCAAAGAACTTGAAAGGCTTCCTCCGAGGAATCGGGCTAAGCTTCTTAACCACCATAGGCGTGTGATCCGAGATACCCGACGCTAGAAATGATGCTTTCGAGTAGGAGAATTCAAGGCTCTACTTAGGGTTCACCAATACCCAGTCAATCTTTCTGGCCTTTCTGGTAGCCCCCGAGGAAGTAGTCCAAGTATATCTAAAGCCTACAAACCTCAGGTCTTCCAGTTCAGCCCACTCCAAGCATTAACCGAATTCATTAAAACAAGGGATCCAAGCATCAAAGCCACCTTCGTCTTTAATAGCATTAAAGTCCCCCAAAACTAGCCAGGCCGAGTTCTGCAAATCATTGCTCCTAAGGATCAAGTCTTCCCACAAAGGTCTCCGGAGCAAAAAGGAGTGATCGCCATAGACAAAAGACACATAGCAGACCACCCCGGAATCCAACCACATGAGGTTCCCATGAACCGCCTGCTTAGTAATTGCAAAAGCTTCAAACTTAACCCGTGAGGGATCCCAACCAACCCAGATCCTGCCCTAGGGGAGAACTCATAGTTTGCAAGCCAGCACCACTCTCTGATCAGTCCCCCAGAAATGGAATTGAAGAGATTCTGTGGCACCTTCGTTTCTAATAAACCAACACAAAACAAGTGGTTTGATGAGACAAGGCTTCGGACCTCCGCCTGCCTGATGGGGGTAACAAGGTCCCTAACATTCTAACAGCCTATATACATATTTGCAAAAGGGGGGAAAGCCGAAAGTTACCTCCTCGTTGGAAGCTTGCGCTGGCTGGGGGGTGGGGAAACTCTAGTTGAAGGAGGAGGAGGGTTTGGATAGAGAGCCAAGAGCTTGTCCTGGATGGTCTCGACGTTCCTTCTAGCAGGTGGAGCCTTTGGCGATGGGCATGGAGACAGGAGATCATCATCCAAACTACCTAGCCGGTCGGCGGAAGCTTCTAAATTATGGCGTGGGCTAAGCAGGTCAACCGTCAAGGCTTCAGCAGGGCTGATGGGGTCCTCCTCTCCAGTAGCGGGAATAGGGGCATCCGTCTTAAAAAGGATCTGCAGGTCTCTAATGGTCCTATGAGTAGAGGTCAAGGGCAAAGACTTCGCAATTGCAGCAGCATTTTGCTTGGTCGAATGCTCCTTATCACCTGAGCTAACCGAAAGGGTCGAAGCAAGTTCCCTAGGAGGACGGGACTTCTTTTTCTTTCCCCTGCCTTGATCATGAAACAAGATCGGGGCTCAATCGGCCTGGAAGACTCCACACCTAGGCTAGAAAGAGAGAGCACCACCTTCAGGGGAACACTGAAACCCCTCAACGACTCCCAAGAAGAGACTGAAGGCACGGCCTTCATCGGTCCAAGGACTGTCAGCCTCCGGGACTGCCCCTCATCGCCAGAGTTGACCGGCTGGGAGGAGGGTCCTTCCTTCGGAGGCATGGCTTTCTTCTCTCTTTTTTTTTTCCCCCTTAACTTGTTTCCTCGGCTGCTCCTACTCTCTCAGCGAATTTGCCACAGCCGAGGCAGGGACGGGGATGGGGACCGCAGAGGGGGCCGGAGGAGCGAACCGGCCCGGGAAAGGACTTGCTCCGTCGGTTCGCTACTCTTTTGGGGGGGGAAGGGTTCCGTCGCCGGACAGGGATGTGAGATGGTCCAGCCACCGTCGATGAAGGAGCTTTTCGCTACACAAGTCTATTCGCTTTGGTTTTTGGTTGGAAGGGGGGCGCATCGCAATTGTGACTCGAAGCAACCACATCTTCCGGACTCCGCCGGCCTCCACTCATACTCGATAATTATCGAGCATACCACTCCATCCAAGACAACATCTATGGAGTTACTCCTTGGCTGGCCCGCATGGAGCTCCACACCTACCCTTGCAAAGGAGATCATCTTCCTTTGTTCCGTTCGCTCATCCATATATAGTGGTTTCCCCACGACACTTGCTATAACACTTATGGAATGTGCCGACCAAAGTTTGAAGGGGAGGTTCTTCAATCTAATCCAGATGAGGATCGAGTCTTGTTTTTCCTTTTTTAGCTCCATGAGGGGCCTCCATTGCTTTAGGATAAGGGGCACCCTTGCAACCGTAAGGGGAGCATCTTCAAGGATTTTCCTTCGGAAAGTAGGATCGGAATGTGGAAATAGAAGAATCCTAGGACATCAGCCAAGATTTCGACAAGTTTGGGGCCCTAAGCATACTTCAATGATTCCTCCGTGACCTTGTAGGACAACCTTCTCCCTACGTAGTAGCCAACAAGGTACTCGTTCCACATGGGGTCCGAAGCCTCCAAAGCTTCCTCCGAGAGATGGACGATAGGCTTGTTGTCCACAAAAGTAGGTGGAACATAGGATAGATCATATCCCTTTGCAGCAAGGCGAGCAACACTTGCCCACGAGCGAGCAGGGGTTGCCTTCGGATCACCTGGTCGCGAGCAGGTGACTGTGGCCTCTTGGAAGAGGATCGGGCGCGACTGCAACCTCTCAAGTGACTCAGCTAGGTTGGGGACACCAGCGAGCCTTTCTGTTTGACATTTGGACTAGCATGGGCTGGTATGATAGGAATGTCTTGACCTGGAAGCCCCTGAGATGAGCTACCATGAGCACGCCCCTAGAGGTACCAGCAGGTTGCTGAGTTTCTCAAACAAGGCCAGGCGCACCAGAAGTAGTAGCAGCCATTTTCACGAACACCTAGTGTGCAGTCCGAATCCTACCAACGAAAACCCATTGGATGGAGGAGACTTACCAGGTTTGACTTCAATGGCACACTGCAAGAGGGAGGAAGAATAAACCAGCACAGCAAAGCTCAGCACATCGCACCAGCAGCAGCCGAACTATAAGGACGCAGGAGTGGTCTAGACAATCGGAACCGCGCGCACGCCTGGTTGGAAAGATCTCGAGTTCTAGAGTGGCCCACAAGGATTCCTTTGGTGGGGGTGTAGATCAAGGCAAGAGGAGCACTGCAGGTGGTCAAAGCTTAGACAGATGGCGCCGCCGTCGTTCAACCCCCACGCCAGCCACAACCGCCGATTTTGCACAGAAGTCAAGAGGTTTCTAGAGGAAAAAGATCGAACCCAATAGCGAGCTCGATTTGGGCTCTCAAGGCCGATCGGGTCGTCTGTCGTCGTCATCGCCGTCGCCGCTGCCGCCACTAGCAAGGTTTTAGGCGAAGCTGCTGACGGTGGGGTGATGGAAACGGGAATGCGGAAAGAGGACTTCCATGTTATATCACTATTAATCACATATCTCTACATATCTCTACTTAGAAACTCGTGAGGAATAAGAACTAGAAAAAACCCATTTTTGATCAGAAAAATAAAATTATTATTATTCACCCCCTTAACCAAAGCTCATCAACTTAATTTGCAAATGATCGAGATGGGGACGATTTAATTTTAAATGTGGATTTCCACTCCCATGCCCTACAAAGAAGTAGGGCAAAAGTCTAAAAATAAAAACTAGCATAGGAGTAAAATAAAACCGACCAAATAAAAAAACAAAATCAGGTCTCATTAACTTAATTTGCTGAAGATTGGACCCCAAAGTGGCAACCAAGGCAAACGGGGTCCCCAGCCATGTAACTTCAAAATCAAGATACGTTCTTATCTCGGCAAAAATGACCTAACCCAGGCGGGAACAGGATTTACTTTTCCAACAAAGGTTCAACCATCAAATAGCCAAATAACTAGCTAATGCCTGGTCAACCATAGTCATACCAATATTTGTATTCAGCAGAATCGCATGCATGTGCCCTAGAACCACGTTGCCAAACCAAATCTCAAACTAATCTCAGAAGAGAATGCTTAAAGGTTGTAACATGACAAAATAGTACAGGATTTATATATGGGTACCGGACCATCTAATGATGTCACTGACTCCTAAAGATGATACTGGGTACGATGAAGTCTGTCCGCAACAACTAAGAGTGACTACATATGAAAGCAATACATAATTTGCCCAATGATACCCCGAATCTGAAAGCATATGAATTGGTGTCACCAATCGGACAAAGTGATATCTATTCAGCCAGCCGATGTCTCCAGGATCTTGGCCTTCAACCAAAAGATCTTTTAACTTTCTTCCGTCCCAAGAGACTGGAATAGTCAGAAAGCCATTCTCAATAGTATTCCCTAGAGTCCACTGAAAGGCTTCTAGATCGAACCTGACAAAATAAGACCACAATCAGATGCAACGTAGAACTACTTACATTGCGTAAATGCATTATCAACTGCGCATGCGGAAGAAAAGAAAGAGGGGGGGGGGAGGGCGAGCGAGAGTACCGAAGGCGAGCGAGATTCAGATAAGCTTCTTCTCGAGCTTCGACTAGTATGTTTTCCGCGAGAAGCCTGTACAAATATGAAAAGATAGCGGAGAATAGTGTCAACGCAGCATATGCGGAAGCATCTTGACTCAGATTTCAGTTTCAGTTTCCTTCAACACAAAGCTTCTCAGCAGGGAATAAAATGAACTGACTAAACTAGTTTTCACTTACAGGTGACAGCGGAGTTCTGGATCTTGAACGAGATCTGCAAAAGTGTCCAGATGTTAATACCATAGTAAACCACTTAAAAACACTTTGAGACCTTTGAGTATGATCAGGCTCAGCATCCAACTCTCTCACGTCACACTTGACCATAGTCAAATTTCCAAAAAGAACCCAAAGCATTATCCTCTTCCAGCCAGAGAAGAATATATTGCCTTTCACTGTCACTTACACTACAATCAACCTAAATTTCTGAGTCACCGACGAGGGTCGAGCCCGGTTTCTGGACGTGAACATGCATTGCTGATCCGTAATACCAGCTGCATCGCATTAGAATCTATCTTGAAATCATCACATCCATGCATAACGACAACTCAGAGAACACCCAGGGCCAGATGGCATACAATGTCTTACGATCAGTTCAACATTGGTGTAGTTCCAGTTCTGTAGCCACTCATCACAAAACAGGATTTTTACCTCAACAACTTACAGAGTAGCACCACATCCCATGAAGGTCCTTATGAGGGATCCCCAGGATGCCAGAAGATTCCTGATCTAGCAAGCAAACATGTCAAGTCTCATAAACAAGACAAAAGGCACGACAAGGGATAGCACAGTAGTTTCCTATCTTCAGAGTCCAAATGGGGGAAAGAAGTCGCAACAAGGAAAGAGGGCAAACAGTAGAATATTTTTGAGTGGACACATTGAAATGGCCAGAGAACACTTCTGAATTTTTGGTGACGGCAAGCTAAGATTTAAGGTAACTGTAGACTGAATGCTTAAAAGTTAAGGATGAATCAAATTGTCCGCAAGTGCAACAAAACCTTGGTGGTAAAATTCAGAGCTGAGCGATATGAAGACACAGAGGAAGCTGCATGAAAGAAGTAGGAAGAAAGCATACTATTAACTTGAATGAAAGCCCAAATCCAGCTCAAAGAGTATCACTACTCACTGAACTGAGAGCCCAAAACCAGCTCACAAATTTACCAAATTAATACATGGCCAAGAAAAGCCAAACCCAGAATGCAGTTTACCAGACCAAGCACCAAATCAGCTGAGATGTTTTTCTTTATAAGAATGATCCTTTTAATATTTAGTTGGACCAAACTAAGCTTTCTAAGCAAGTAGGTCTGCCTGGACGCTCTCAAACCGCAAAATTATTGGAAGAAAACTCTGGTCCATGAACCACCTGTGGAAAAGAACTCAAAAGCCAATGAACAAGACTGACTTCCCCGTCAAGTCAATCTTTCCGTCCATCTATTCCATAGTTCAAAATCTTTTTGGTAAGCGAAAAGTGTAGGCTGACGAATAAGGAAACCAGGGATGCAACATTGTGCAGCTCAGATGTGCCGATGGATACTTTTGGTTAAAAAACCAAATTTAGAGAGGCAATCTAGAATCGTTATAGTTTGAAGATTACACCTCAGGAATAAATTTTTAAACATATACCATGCTAAAAATATAGAAAAGAGCTTGAGATTACTATTACAAATAAAAATTGGAAAGAGACCAAGCCCAGGAAACAGAAAGAAGCTAGGACAATGTACTAACTGCTTCAACTGTATATGCCACAGCTGCAAAAAGTGCCCAAAGTTGACTATGGAATTACACAATAGTCAAGTAACTTTTGATGGGTAGTGTTCACATACATGTCATTTACTAGCATAGCAACCGAACTATATTTGTTTCATGCAACCACACAGAGTTTGCATGTGCACAAATGAGAGTAGTTACCGGACCAAAAATTATACATGTAGGCAAGAATGCTAAGCATTACTCATAGAACCCAAATCCCAATTCACATCGTCAACGGGCTGGGTAAAACACGAAAAGGTAAATATGTGCACCCCAAAAAAGGCAAAAATCCTGGTAAAACCATGACCATCCAAAAGTATCCAATTATAGTCTCCAAGGCAATCAAAGAAAACGTGAAAGCAATTAATTTCATCGAATTTCAGCCATACATGCACTCATTCTACCAAAGGAGCCTGAAAATTGGAGTAAACTGAAATTGAATATTATGAAAGTCACTTACCTTGAGTAAGAGTGAGCATAAGACCCTGAGCGGGATCTAGAAGAAACGGACCTTGCTGGAGATACTGATGGAGACCGTCTTGAGTATTTTTTCCTAGGAGACCTGCTGCGTAAGCAAACTGATTCGACTCAGTCACAGTACATCATATTTCTTCAGTAATTGTCAGCTTTGCCAACATAAATGAGACAAACCTCCTGCTTCTGTCACTGTAGCTATGGCTATAGCTAGGGCTGCGGCTCCTTGAATAGCGGGGGCTACGACTGGGACTCCTAGAATAACTCCTCCTCGAATCATACTCTCTTACCTGCACAAATACAACCAAGAGAGGAGAACCATTTAAACATATAAACAGCACACAAAGCAAGTAAATTGGAATGTCACCACGGAAAAAGGCAAGGTTCACTCTACCCGTATATAAGCCCGACTGAAGGCATTCCTGAATAAAGTGTCATCGAGTTTCTTGATCTACAGAATAGTAAAAACAACATATGATGTAAATTGTTTGAAGGAACTCTTCGAGGTAAAACAACACAAGATGGAATATATATTAGACAACTCACGGCATATTTCATGTCGTCATAGTTTGTGTAATCGACAATTCCAGTAACACCTGAAAAATTTATATCACATGATGTTAGTGAATGACGATGATGAAAATAATAAAGACATATACGGAGTTTTTTGCTGCATACCATCGCGATCACGGAATACTTCAGAAAAACAGACATCTCCTGCCCGACGCATGTGATCCTACTCATTGGACATATTCTCAGTATAAGTAAAATTACCAAATGCAACCAATAAGCTAAATATAAAACATATGACGTGGAGGACCATCTTACCTTCAGGTCCTGCCATGATGCTGAAGAAGGCAATCCAGTGACCAAAACTGCAATATAGATTATTAGAGTTTTTTAGTTTCAATCTGTGAGGATGCATTTTAACAAGGCACCATATGAAGAAGCTACAAACCACGATAGTCAGAGTGCCTGCCAACTCCTCCACGGCTACTTCCGCTGCCATATCGGTCCACAGATGAAGAATATCCTCGCCCACCATGTGCCAGCTCAACCTGCGAGATGCAAGTAAATGATAGTTTGCTTCTTTTCTGCCCATGCAGAGTAATCTATGCATGGCGTGAGACAGAGAATGTTCTACAGAAATATAAAAGAAATATGTAGAGTGCAAAGTCAGGAGACTCACTCGCAGACGGTACCCATCAAACTTATATCCATCACGACCACGAATTGCATCCTCAGCATCACGAGGGTCTTCAAACTGTATTAGCATATAAATTTATCCCAAATAACAGGAGAAAGATAAGATGTATTAGAACTTATGCAAATATTCTCAAAAGCAACAAAAAGATAATGCCACTGACATTGGACTTCAATCCTCACCTCAACAAAAGCATAACCTGGTGGTCTGGGAGGGATCTTTAAATCAATGTCAACAATGGGCCCATACTGCAAGGAGATTGTCAATCATAAGTGAATACTAGAAATCAAAATTATCAGAACAGAGCTCAAGAGACAACCATTTACTAAATCCATCGATAGGATGGTCACAAGGTAGTACATTTAAAGGTTACTAAAGAATGAAAATATCAAATTGGAGTATTGGCATCACATTCAAAGGAGCACTTCAAAAATAATGAGAAGTCGTCTCAAATCTCAATAGATGACAACGTGGTCATAAAAGTGTGTGCAACTATTTACACAATGAAATCCATTTTATTTGCCAGGTTTTCAAAGCAAGTGTTCGGCACATGATAATGAATCGTGTAGCATAGCAGAAACATAAACATACATAAAGTTCGCCCCCACCCCCACCCCCTGGGGGGGAAGAAGTTTACGAGTAGGCGATTTCTAGTTGAAAATCCTGGATAAATATTTTGAAAAGTCCTGAGACACATTTCCTTCCTTCAATCAATTCTAATGAAAACTACTTCTGTATGTTTTGTAAATTTTTAGATTACAAATAATTTTGCCTGCTTTCAAGTGCGAAAGCCAAATGTTCAACAAGTATAGAACTTAGACCTAAAAAAGAAAAAACAAGTATAGAACAAGAGAGTGTGCGGAATAAAGCTCTTTTCCTGATTGAACACACAGAAACTCCCAACCTCCACATAGGTTTATCACTTCCAAAGCATAGATACATAGGTTGGATGTTGTATCAAGTGATATTTCTTAACTATGTGTCCATTTCTCTAGTTGCCAATAAAAAGCACCTCCAGCTCATTAATCTTGATCATATTAATGTACTTCTCAACCTTATATTCAATGATCTAAGCAATGTGCATTTGACCTTTCTAAATAAACCAAAAAAAGGGAAAAGTTCAACATGGCCAATGCACATATTATGCATACCCACAAGTAATATCATCAACTTTCAGACAACATGCGTAGAAAGATTAAATTAATAAAAATCCACGCTTCGCAGAATCTTGAGAAGGGGGAGTAGCACAGCCACCTTGTAGAACAAGTCCTCAACTTCCCTCATCCGGACGTCCCCGGGCAGATTCCCAACATAGATTGTGCAGCTAGAACGGCGGCTCATTTTTGCTTTACCTGGAAAGATGAAAATTTTACCATATCAAGAAACACACAAATCTTCTACCGGGCAACTCATATCCTTAAATCAAACGCCAGATATCAGCGTCCACAAGTCCCATCTCATTCCTAACAAATCTCATAAACCGACAAATACTACACGCGTCTACCCTCCAAAAAGTAAAATGCACAAATAATATTCCTTGATAAAAAAATTATATTAATATGATAAAAAAATTATATTAATATATATATATATGGAGGCCACGGAGACTCTTAAAGCTTACCGGAAGCAACACTACAATCACCTGAAATACAGTCATCTACTGCTCACCGCAAATTGAGAAAACGAACCAATCAATAAAAGAAAAAAATAAAAATAAATAAAAAGTACACACTACACAGGTCGATCATATCCAAAAAAACGCGACGCAGCACCGAATCAGCCTCACGAGCCGTCGGAAATCAACCCGGCGAACGGCTCCGACCACCGGGCCGCGGCGCCGGCGGAAGCTAAAACGAAGAACTCTGGAAACCTCGACGCCAGCAGGCGAATCGGAGCTCGTTCGAATCCGACGGATCACCTCTTACCTAGTCGACGATCGCGAATCCGAGCGGCGACGGAAGCCGATCGGAACCGACCGGATTTCGCAGACCGGCAAAGCACGAGGAAGGTTCTCGAGAGGGCGAGAGGGTTTACCTGCACGAGGAGCTCGCGGGAGCTTGACGAACTGACGTTGATCGATGGATGCTTTGAGAGAGAGAGAGCGATCGAGATGGAGGAGGAGAGGAAGTGACGTGATATAACGGGAGTTCCTGGTGCGAGCGTCGCTCTCTCCCGGCCGTTGGATCGTCTGGAAAGAGAGTACACGTGGTGCCGTCTCTGTGTCTGTGATTTGTCTTTTTTTTTTTTTCTTTTTTGGGGCGGATATGGTTTCTACCGGCATTACTGGGGCCCGCCAAAGCCCAAATCCATTTTTGCGCCCGGCCCAAAGCCAGCCTCACGCGATCGCGAGGTAGGGGCGTAGCCCCGTGTGCTTGGAGTTAAGATGGGGAGCCCGCCGCTTGCGTGGACCCGGCCCATGATGAATTTGGTAGTGGTGGATAACGTGCCCGATGTCGCAGGACCCACGTAGGGTGCGTTTGGGAAGGCTTCTAGGGAAAGTCCTTGAGAAAATGTAAAGGCCATTAAGTTAAATGAATTTTTCAAAATACAAATTGTGTTTGGTAAATCGTATTTGTGAAAGTCTATTGTAAAGTATCTTTGAACAAAATAGTGCTTTGACAAATTAAATTTTCAAAAGACTTTTGTTATTAAAAAAAAAGGAAAAAAAACCACCACCTGCGGTGGCCTAGCTGGATAAAAGCTCCCATGAAGTCTACCCAGGACGGAGGGGTTCAAATCCCGCAGGACGCACGGGATCTTAAGCGCGACGTCAGGGTGGTGGGTCCTCCGCTAGCGTCGCCCCAGGGTTTGTCCGCCGGCTGCTGGCTGTACGGGGTTCCTTGGGTCATCAAAAAAAAAAAAAGGAAAAAAAGGAGAGTTGGCCGGCTAAGGGTTGGCCGGTTACTGTCGACGAAGAGCTAATAGTTGCTGGCAAAGGGTAGGCAGTCTGGCGAGGGGGAGATGGTGCAGCGAAGGGTAGGCGTTCGGCTAAGTCACCGTGTGGAGGACACGCGCGGTGAGGGTCGCCGTGACCCGGATCTCGCGATCGGGTCGCCGCAACCGCATCGAGTAGCCCCGACGACCTCCGCACGGTGGGTCATGATGGGTTGCTGCAACCCTCGCCAGACAGTTGTCGAGACCTACTGCGGAGGTCGCTAGGGCCGCTCGATCCGGTCTCGGCGACCCAGATCGCGACTAGATTGCGAGATTTGAGTTGTGGCGACCCTCGCAAACAATCACGCGACCTTCGTGCGGAGGTGGCCAGGACTTGCGATCTGGGTTGCCATGACCCTCGCTGTGCCACGTCCTCCATGCGGCGACCCTCATCGAAGGGTCAAGGGACCCGAGCCGAACCACCTACCCTTCACCGGCAACCACGTGTTGATGCTGGTCGTGTTTAGTAGAGAGAAGGGAAGAAAATGAAGATGATGAACAATTATTGAGGTAAAACTGGAACAACGAAAAATTAGCGAGGACAATTTTGGAAAATTTTTTTTACTAACTTCAAAGCCAGCATGCCGAGAAAGTCCAAGGCAGCCCTTAACCTGCCTTGGGCTTTTAGCCTTTTAAAGACTTGCCTTTGACAAAGGCAAGTGAAAAAAGATTTGCCAAACACCAAATATTTAGCTCAAAAGTCTTTACACGCCCAAGGAACTTTGGGAAGGCGGTTCCCAAACGCATCCGTAATCGATGATCGAGATTTATGAGGCCCGCCAACCTGGCATCGGATCCAAGTGGGAATATCGTTGCAAAGATGGTCGCCCGACCTCCCAATAAATGCTCACGATTCATGTGCCTTTCAAGACAGAGATAAATGAGGGCCAACCAAATAAGTTGTGGTGCAAAAGGAGTGGGGCGAGGATGGATCTAATCACAGTCGCCTTCGGAGTCGCCCCTATCTTCCAGCATAACCCTTCTTTTACTCAAAAAATCAGTGCTTAAATTGTAGAATTAGTACCGCATGGATCTTGATGATACTTCTTTATTACTATGTGACCAATCAGTTTTCCTTGCATCCTAGAATATTGGAAGTTAGATGCCATACCTACGTGCATTTTTTTCAGGATTAATACCTTAAAAAACCCCAAACTGGTACACTTGTAACAAATTTACCCCAAAACTATTTTTTTTATCATGAAAAACCCCAAACTGGTAAACCTGTGACAAATTTATCCCGATTGATCATAAAAAAAACCATAAATTAGTACATTTATGACAAATTTATCCAAAACTAATTTATTCGACCGCAAAAAAACCTCAATCTAGTAAATTTGTGACAAATATACCCTATGCTAAATTGGATTAATACCACAAAAAAAATCACAAAAATTGTAAACTGTGACAAACGGAGCTTAAAATCTCAAATTGATATACCAGTCAACTGTCACGTGTTATTTAACTTAATAATTTGACAGTAAAATTTAACGAAATCTAACAGGGGGTAAATTTGTCATAAGTATACCAGTTTTGGGTAAATTTGTCAAGAGTATATCAGTTTGGGGTTTTTTGTGGTCAAAAAAATAATTTGGAGTAAATTTGTCACATGTTTACCAGTTTGGGGTTTTTCAGGATATTAACCATTTTTTTATCCAATTCTATTCAAAATATCTCATTAGAACTATTCCCTTTTAAATGGGATTGCTTATAAAAGTTGCATAACTAAATTTGTAAATGCGCATGTAGTAAAAGAGCTAATAAAGGAAGATGAAAAGGGGTTTTGCAAGCCTTGGACTTTGTGTAATATAGCATTGTAAATTCACAAAAGAATAAAGTAATTCCAATTACTTCAAGGAATACTTGAAGTAGCCCTTGATATAGTAGTAAAAGCAAGCCTGTAGATAGAGATGTCAAAATGAGTCTTAGACCCATATATGACCTATTTAAATCATAAATGAGTCATATATGGGTCACTTACTTTTTAAAAAGACTAGTTAAATGGGTTTGAAAATTAAAAGCTCAAAATAAACGGATTTTAAATGGGTTAGACTTAGAACCCATTTCCAACCCAAGCTCCACACTCTCTCTTTCCCCTTTTCACTTTATAAAAATACTTTTTTTATTATAAAAATTGAAATTATAATTATTTTTTATAATTATTTTTTTTCTTTTTCCTTCTTTCTCCTTCTTTAGCCTGTGGTCAGCATGGCGACAGCCAACAATCAACCAGGCGAGGCTTGAGCCTCGCTAATTTGTCAAGCCTCGAGCTCTGCTAATCTGTCGAGCCTTGAGCTCTCTAGCATCAAACAAGCTCGAGCTTACTGGATTTAGTGAGGCGGAGGCCTCACCGACGTTTGGCAAGGCTTAAGCTCGCTTGACGCTGGCGAGCCTCCAATGAGCTTGAGCCTTGCCGACGTTGGGCAAGTTTGAGCTTGCCTATGACTAGTCGTTGGTCGTCATTATAGCCGGTGGTCGGCCGAAGAAGAAGAAAAAGAAAACAAATAATATATATATATATATATTTAAAAAAAGTATAAAAATAAAAAATAAAATTTTGATTTAAAAATAATTAATTTCGACTTTTAAAAAATCATAAAATTTTCCATTAAATTTGTATTGCATGAAAGTATTTTAGCAATACCTTTTTCTAAAAAAATATAAGAAATAAGTTATCTTAGGTTTACTTAAATAGATTAGGTATGAATTTGATATTGGTCGGGTTTGGTATGGGTCAAAAATTTTACATTACAATAAATGAATCATAAACAGGTTAAATAGGTCGATTTAAGTCAGATTATTTATGATTCGACCTAAATCCACCCCATCCACCTATTTGACAAGTCTACCTACAAACGGATCGACGTGCCAAATTTATGCTAAAATAAGATCAACACAAAGAAAAGTGTTTGTTATTCATAGGCTATTAGGAGCATCCCGAGAAAGTCTAATTCAAAATATAGCACAGCTGGAGAAGATAAGAAGACATGGCCGGTCGCTGAACTTTCTAGGTTAGTAATATAGGACCCCCAGTTCCTATATTTTTCCTAGTCATCTCACGTTAACTTCCACATTCGCAAGGCTTAGCTGGATTGAAAATTGCGGAAAAAGCAAGTAGAGTTGCCACGGCTAAGATGACAAGGTAACCAAGCAGAAAGCAATAGAGGACCAATTCTAATTTTTTACTCATGGGATTTGGTTAGATAAAGTTGGTCGGAGGAGATTGTGACCATTGGTACACGTTACCTTTCCGACAGGACATTGATAGAAAGCTTAGCAGACACGAGGATCTTGTCGATTCCAGAGGCACATGTGAGAATGTGACTACCCTAGCTATAATTACATGGGGGGTGTCAGTACAGTGGATAAGCATCTAGTGACCTTTGTTTTTAGCACAATGAAGCCCCTTGGTGGTTTAAATAATCCTTTTGGATAATTTGTCTTTCTTTATGGTCAGGGGCACGTGCACAGGCTCGGCATCTTGGGGGCACATGCAGCAGCCTACGAGCTCTAATAACATATTAAGGTATTTGACCTCTCCATATAACCATAACGCAATGCAACTTATATACAGTTGACGTGATTTGAACCAGTAAATGTCGATTCTAACCGGAAATCCTTAACACCGGTGGTGATGCCGAGTATGCAGTGGTAAGGGTAGCTTTCCCCTCTTATATACAAAAAATTTTGGGGACAGTATCAAAATCCCCACTTTTTACCAAATTATCACTTGTCATCTATCTTTTTTCAAAATGACAAGTTTACACCATTCGCTTAATGCAATTAGCTTTGGTTTGTACAGTCATAAAATTTATCAAATTGAGATTTTTTTTCCAAACATGTCGTTGCACCATTTAGTTGGCAGTGTAATTCTTACCATAATGAGCAGTCCTACTTAAACACATGTTCACCACTTTAGAACAATTCATCAATATCATTTTAGGGAACAACGAAGCTAGCAAAAATCAACATGCGCATAATATGAGTTATGGAACATTAAAAGCAATTTGACAGTATTAAATTTCGCTAATCTATTTATAAATGAATATGTTACTGCGTATTCGAGTCACCGCACTAGAGGTTTCTTTCAGCTTTGCTAATCCTAACAACACCCCGATCAACTTCACCAATTTCGAGTTCCTTGACTAGATCTAGTAGGAATCAAAGATGACTCGATCAAAACTCTTCCCTGCACTCTTCTTTTATTGCATTTAAATGCCCATGATTTCACACCATAAAATATCAAGAAACTAATAAACCATATGCTAAATGGACCGACAATGTGATGTGTATGTGATGAATCATTATCCATAGTAGAAGAAAGCAAGAGGATTTTTTTTAACAATAAGGTCCATTTTGAGAATTAGAAAAACTAAATTTACCTTTTTTTGTCTTAGTTGAAATGGGCCACGTAAGTATATAATTTGTCATATCTCAAGTGGGATGTTATTGGGACCACGGATGCCAACTGGAGTGGTAGGCCCATCTTAATTTAATTTCCTGCCACGTGGAACTGGAGATAATTGATTATGTTAATTTTTTTTGGTCGAAATTATGTTAATTGGACAGTGAGTTCAAATTAATTTTTCTTTTCGTTTCCGCTCAATTGAGTGATTATTTTTAACTTCGTGGTGCACATAATTGGGAGAGACTATTTCAATAAATAGTAGGAAGGCCAGGAGAGACAATGGCATGTACTTGATCTGGGGACTAATCACAATGACATAGCACAGAAATAATGGTGAAGATTTTACTAGAGCAGTGCATTCACAAGTAGCGATGGTCTATTATACAGACCCAATGAGATAAAGAAAGATATTAAACAAGATACAAACAATAAGATGGGAAAAAATCATGAAAATCCCTAAATTATTCTCAATGTGATACATTTACTTTGAATTTTTTTTGTAACATAAAAAATCGCCAAACTATATCCACTATGACTCGTTAATTTTAAATCATTTCTTGTGACATAAAAAACTCCAAACTTGTAATTATATGACACATTTACCCTCCATTAAGGTTTTGTTAGATGATTTTTCAGTGAAAATGACGTCGTTTTTATTAAAAGCAATTTTGTGTAATATAACAAGGTACATTTACAAAAGGATTAATACCTTAAAAAACTCTAAATTGGTACTTGTGTAACAAATTTACCCCAAACTAATTTTTTGATTATGAAAAACCTTAAACTAGTATATCTGTGACAAATTTACCCCAGATGACCACAAAAAATCTTAAACTGGTACACTTGTGATAAATTTACCCCATACTAATTTGTTTGACCTTCAAAAACTCCAAACCGGTGCATTTGTGATAAATATACTATTCGTTAAATTTGATTAACACCACAAAAATCACAAAAAAAACGTACAATTGTGACAATAAAGAGTAAAATTCCAAAGTAGTACATCAGTCAACTGTCATATATCATCTAACTTGATAATATGATTGTAAAATTTAACGAAAACTAATAAAGAGTAAATTTATTATAAATGTACCAATTTTGGGTAAATTTATCAACTGTGTAGCAGTTTTGGATTTTTTATTGTAAAAAAATTAATTTTTGGTAAATTTGTCATAGATGTATTAGTTTGAGGTTTTTAAAAATATTAACCCTTTACAAAAAGAATAAAGTACATCCGAGGACGTCAGTGAAAACTTAAAGAGCTCTTAATGTAGTAGTAAAAGCAAGACCTACAGGTGGATTGACTCATCAAATTTTTGCCAAAACAATATCAGCACAAAGAAAAGCACTTGCTATATTGTATGTTGTTAAGAGCATCCTGAGAAAGCCTGGTTCGAAATATAGCACGGCTCGAGAAAATAAGAAGGACACGGCCAATGAACTTTCTAAATTAGCAATAGAGGACCCCCAATTCCTATCCTTTTTCTAGTCATCTCACTTTAACTTCCTCATTCGCAAGGCTTATCTTGATTTGAGCTTGCAAAAAAAGCAATTAGAGTTGCCAAGGCTAAGATGACAAGGTAACCAACCAGAAAGCGATAGAGGACCAATTCTAATTCGACCAATTCTAATTCTTTACTCAAGGGATTCCTGTTAAGATAAAAGTTGGTCGGAGGGATTGACTATTGGAGAACGTTACCTTTTTTACTAGACATTGATAGAAAGCTTAGCAGACGAGGATCTTGTCGATTGCAGAGGCATAGGTGAGAACGTGACTACCCTAGCTACAATTACATGGGGGGTTTCAATATAGTAGATAAGCATTTAGTGACCTTTGTTTTTAGTAGAATGAAGCCCCTTCGTGGCTTAAATAATCCTTAGGATAATTTGTCTTTTTCCATGATCAAGGGCAGGTGCATAGGCTCGGCATCTCGGAGACACATGCAACAACCTACAAGCTCTAGCAAAAGATTAAGTTGAGATTTTTGACTCATCCATATAACCATAATGTAGTGCAATTTGTGTACAGCTAACGTGATTTGAACTAGTAACCTGTCGATTCCAAAATTAAAATCCCTGATACTGATGGTGGTGCAGGGTATGCAGAGGTAGGGACAACTTTCCCCTCTCAAATGCGAAAAAATTTGGGGATAGTACCAAAAACTCTCCCGCTTTTTGCCCAATTACCAATTATCATCAGCTATTTTCAAAACTACAAGTTTGCGCGATTCACTTAGTGTAGTCAGCTTTGGTCAACATGTTCTTGCACCATTTAGTTGGTAATGTAATTCTTACCAAATGAGCTGTCCTAAGTAAACACATGTTCGCCACTTTACAATGATACATCAATGCCATTCCAGGGAACAACGAAGCTAGCCAAAATCAACAGTGCATATAATATAAGTTTTGGAACGTTAAAAGCAACTTCATGGTCGCTTATCTATTTACAAATGAATATGTTATTGTGTCTTTTATTTGATTGACCACACTAAAAGTTTCTTTCAGCGCCACCAATCCCATTGATGGTTCGACCAATTATGCCAATTTCGAGCTTGCTTATCCGATCTGCACAAGAATCAAAGATACCTCGATCGAAACCCCGCCCATCGCATTTCTTTTATTGCATTGGAATGCCCATGATTTCCCACTATAAAATAACAAGTAACTAAGAAACCATAATACCAAAAGGACCGACAATGTGATGTGTATGTGACGAATCATTATCCATAGTAGAAGAAAGCAAGAGGAGTATTTTTTTTTTCTTCTTTAACAACAAGGTCCATTTTGAGGATTTAAAAAAAAAAAACTAAATTGACCTTTTTTTTCTCCTTTTTTTTTTTGTGTTAGTTGAAATGAGCCACGAAATATATAATTTATCATACCTCAAGTGGGATGATGTTGAGGCCACGCATGCCAACTGAAGTGGTGGACCCAACACCAATTTAATCTACTACATGCAAGTGGAGATCATTAATTATGTCAATAGGATAGTGAGCTTAAATTAAATTGTCTTTTTTTTTTTCTGCTCAATTGAGTGATTTTTTTTTATCTTTATGTTGCGTATAATTGGGAGAGACTATTTCAATAACTGGCAGGAAGGCCAGGAGACACAATGGCATGTACTTGATTTGGGGACTAATCACAATGTCGTAGCACAGATAAATCATAGCAAAGATTTTACTAAAGCGGCGAATACAAGTAACGGCGGTCCTTTATATAGATCCAAAGAGATAAGAAAATATATAATACAAGATACATATAACAAGATGGGAGAAAACCCTACAAAACCCAAAATTAAGCTCACCATGACATATTTATCTTGAACTTATTTTTGTGATATCAGAACCCCAAACTATACCTACCATAAACTATTTCTTATGACATTAAAAATCCAAAATTTGTGCATATTTGATATATTTACCCTTCGTCAAGGTTCCATTAAATAATTTTTCAATTAAAACAACATCATCTTTATTTCACTAAAGATACGTGGGTGTTCTATCCACACCGTTTGCTTTCTGGCATTTATATAGGCAAATTTTTAACAGTTCTTATTGACAGAACTTTGATGGAAAGTAAATGTGTTACACAAGTATAAGTCTGGGATTTTTGTTAACAAATTTTTTTTTTAGAGCAAATGTGTCATATTGAGCATAGTTTAGAGTGTTTTTGGTGGCTTTTGCCCATATTTTTAATATACTTAGGATTCGGTATACCACGGAAAATAGCAAATCAAATGTTCAAATGGATGGAACTCAAGTTATTATCTAACAAATTCCATTCATATTAATCCTGAGCAACAAAATCAAGACTCTTTTTGTGCTGTGTTCGTAGGGATAAAAAGTCATAAATCTATTGTAATTATGCCAATTTAATCATAAACTTGTTTTGATTAATTCAATCCTAATTTTTTTGCATTTTGCATTTGATTTGGTAAATCGCAGAAAATAGCGGATCGAATGTTCGAATGGATGGAACTGAATATATTTTCTAACAAATTCCAATCATTTGAATCCTGAACGACAAAAATGAGGCTCTTTTTGTGCTCCGTGTGTGCGTGCGCGCATCACTAGAGTTTGCACCAAAAGAAACAGTCAGACAGCGCATTCTGGACCGTGGGTGCATATCACTTTAGTTTCCCCCAATTGGCCTTTGGCTACTCCAGCACAACATCATGCGATAGGCCACCATGCTGCCCCCGGCGACACATACATAACAAAACATTCACGTCTCTCAACTCATTTTTATCTCCTCAATTCAATCCAATAACATATGTCGCCTCTATGTCGATTATATTCTCGAAACATGACAAGACGACTTGCGGACTTCTTAGGACTAGAAAATTACCGATTCAGATCTATTTTACAAATGCTGATTCAATTTAAACTTTATGATTTTGTCAGGTCTTATATATTTACGTGAGATTCACGGCGGTCCATGTTAGATGTTGACTCTAGTAAAGTTAGGACGAATGATGATGACTGGACGTCATGTCAATATTTTTCGATTGTAATTAGTTGAAATGACTACAGTGAAATTTCACGTGGAGATTTGATACTATATTGATAAAATCGAAAAATTTGAAACTAAATTGATATTCTTACAATGAGTTTATAACTAATTTGGTAATTATCCCTACTAAAACTCTAAACTTCGGTCAACCTCGACTCTTTTGTCCATATTAGGCACTACTAAATTCGAATTCAACTACCCTATGGCGATGATTCAGCTTGAGCTTTTAAGTTGCGTTTGATAGTCTGGATAAAATAACAAATTATCTTATTTAGTGTTTGGTGATGTTTTTCAAACTAGATGAACTCGGATATATTTGGATAAAATGTCGGATTATCCGGATCAAAGATCTCGCATACAGATTGATGGGATAAATCTAGATTGGATATTTTTTTTTTTTTTTTTAAATAACTTTAACAATTATGTTACTTTCCAATGAAGTGATTGAATGGCACATCGGATATTGATTTGCCGGCATAGCACGAGGATCACCACGAAGATAGCCGATTATCATCACATCCAACCATCGCACAATCACCATCGCCTCCGACCATACCGATCTTCATCATCGGGCGGCGATTGTGTTTCGTCGTCGCCTACCTTCCCTCCTCATCGCCGCCTCCCTAGGCTCCTCCGGGAAGGCGCCGCTGCCGCTTTCTTCTGCGGTGGAGTCCGGTGGCACAAAGTGCCTTTGGCTTCTCACGGGGATGTGCTAGAAACTTCGCCAACTCGTGTCTGTCGAGAGTCGTCATGCTCCCATGGCCGACTTGCCCAGGAGTGTTACTTATTGACGACGGTGGTCGAGAGAGTTTGAATCATTAAGGACTAAGATGAAAAAAAAAAAAAAAGAGATGAAGCGGAAGCATAAATATTTGTTAGATAGATTACCTAACGACGCGGCCTGTCGCGCTCACTCTAATCCGAAAATAAATGGCTCATCATGTGACACGCACGTGCTCTGACTAACTCCGATCAAAACCCCACGTGTCGGCCATCCGTTCCAAAGTCCGAGTCACCGCTGGGCCCACGCGTCACCATCAGGCTCCCCACCTCCTGGCACACTTGCCACTCACATCAATGACTGTTCCGATCCAGGATCGGACGGGCCAGATCGCATCGCCACCCCGCGACCCTTTCGCTTCCGTTGCGTCTATAAATATTGTACTTCTTCCTCATGCTGAAGAGTCGATCACCGAGCTAGCGAGCCGAGCCGCAGATCCGAATTCGGTCGTCCGCCGCACGCCGCCTTAACGCCCGCCGGACCGCCCGCCATGGGCCTGCTGGACCACCTCTGGGACGAGACCGTCGCCGGACCGACGCCGGACAGCGGCCTCGGGAAGCTCCGGAAGCACAACACCTTCACCTCCCGATCGAACTCCGGCAAGGGTAAAGAGACTGAGAAACCGGAAAACCCCGTAACTCTTAACGGAAATCGTAAACCCTAGCTCGAACCGCCGACGGTTTCGAGCTCAACGCGAAACTGAGCTGTTTAAATTTGATTTCGCAAATTGATCATCGCTACTGTGCACGCGTGGGTATGCGCGTGCGGCGTGAAATCCCGTCGAGGAATTCGATGATTCGGTTTGATTTTTCGTGAAGACTGCGTGTGAGGATGATCGAGTTGGTGATGATTTCTTCTTCTTATTGTTTCTTCTTCGTTAAAATCAGAGGCGGAGGCTACGGATGCGAGATCCTACGGCGACGGCGCGTCTCAGGAAGCGGTGAAGAGGGTGACTCGGAGCATCACGATAGTGAGGCCGCCGGGATACCAGGCCGGCTCGCCCCCGGTCTCGCCGGCCGGATCGGCCACTCCGGGCTCTCCTTTTTCAGGTAACATCAATCGTTTTCTCCCCCAATTTCTCATCCTTGAGCCCGACATATAAACGTAGATCAATTCATATAGAGTTTCGATCTAATGGTCTGGTCATGTCGAATTCCATTCCTCTCGTCAATTCATGCATCGTTCCTTTAGTCCGATCGGGTTGAAACTGGGGTCTTCCGGCGATCGCGGAGATGAACGTTTGGAAAGCCTCTAGAAATCTCCGGAGCGAAGACCGCTGGTCTTTTTGAGAGAGAGAGAGAGAGAGAGAGAGAGAGAAGGAAAGGGGGGCGGCAGAGGGTCAATTCTGTCTTTTTCGTTGGACTTTTCCTTCCGATCATTTCCATGTAGTGGATAATGATTGGGTAGGGTCTCTTTCTGAAGGGTGCATTATTTCTAGGGTGGGCCACAGCTGGTGGAGTGACGTTTTTGTCCTCGTTGACGTACCCCCACCAATAATGCATGGTTTCCCTTCTTTGTTCCCTTAGAAACGATCATGCTAATTATATCGAGATTAGCATACTATATTAGCATACTGTTTCAAACTGTCTTTTTTTTTTTTTTTTTTTGGTAGAGATATAATGGATGTTGATTTGAACTATTAAGCCGATCTTAGCACTCGCTTAGCTTGATCCGCATCACATTATCGATCGATCTATAGACCTTGTATATTGGATACCGAATGAAATGGGCGGATGACGTGATAGCAATAGAAAAAAGGCACGGTATCTGCACTAGGCGTGATTAATTAGCTGTGGTGATTTATGGGTTCTGCCCTTAAGCTCTGCCTGTGGTCCAATTCAGGAAGGGTATGGGCATTACCATCATGTCTTTAGCCAACGGGATTGTTTTGGGTATTTGGACGGCCATTCCTCGCAGCAGCGGTCGAGGCTCTCTGCCTGTTCAGCTGGAACATTGTTGAAACAGGATATAGGAATGTCATACGAGTGCTCGATGGAGTGAAACAAGGCAGGTGCAAGGTGTCTGCTGAGTTTCTGCGCTCGCTCTGTTTCATCTCTATTTGCCTCCTAGCTGTGAATGTTGTATTAGGTCTTTGGTGGGTGGCGTTTCATGCTGACATTCATGTTTCTTTTTTGGGTCCCGTATGCTTTCGTCGACCTGACGACGGATGGTTCTTGCTCTGTTTTTAGATGAGATTTGTTTGCACCAACTTTAGCTCACCCCCATTATCGTTCACATCGCTTTGTTCTATGGCTGGATAATCTTATGAGCGGTGATGCTCAGGAAGCAGAGAGCCCTTTCGGTTCCGGAGAAGATCTGCGTCGGACGCGTATGAGCAGACAGGCGAAGTTGGACCAAAAGGCTCCCCTCCTGTTTAAGTCCACCGACATATGATCTTTTGTCCTCGGGCCGACACGGCCAATATCTTAAGGGTGCCAAGCTCCTCGTAACGTGTTAAGAGGATGTCCTTCTTAGGCGTGGAAGTTCTGGTGGAAGCTATGGGATCGTCGCATCGACTAGAACTAGTCATAGCTCGCGCGTTGCCGGTCCTAGACGTAGAATGTTAGCTGTAATGAAGGCATAGTCGAGTGTGTGGTTTTGAGACTCTGTAAACGTAGTCGTGTGTCGGTTGCTCCTTGTAATGTCTGATCAGCTCTAATAAGAGCATCAGTATTTCCCTTCTCTGCATTTACCACTTCAAATTTCAAGTATTTTCCTTGGCCACCAATGTCTCAATGGACCCTCCATGTGCTGCTTTCTAAGTTAAAACTAAAAACTAGGGGTGCTAGAATCTTGAAATTTTGTGCATTTTCGATTCATCGAGCCAAATTGAAATTCTCAATCATCGACCTTCGCAATAAAAGTTGAATGCTCAATTTAAACTCTCTCTTTTTTCTTTCCTCTTATTCAATTCGATTTTCATAAATAGAACGAAAAAAGGAAAATCGAAAAACTGAATTGAGTCTGGTTCAGTTGGGTTTGTGATTTGGTTCGGTTCGGTTCGGTTCGATCCAAAAACCCAAATTGAACTATCGGACGCTCGATTTAAAACTTAGGCCACAAAATTTTTGCTTTTCACAACTAGTGAGCGATGCATAGACATTTGATTATGAGTCATCAAATCATGCAAGGAAATAAGCATGATCTCTTGCATGCTCTATTGTTTGACGAAAAACAATGATGATTTTAAAAACATTTTCTTAAAAAAGATAAAAGTCACTAAAAACTCTAAATTATACCTATTGTCTTACATTTACCTTAAAAATTCTTTTTATGATATCAAAAATCCCAAAATTTATACGTATGTTACATATTTATCTTCCGTTAAAGTTTTGTCAACTGAAATCGTAAAAAATCTACTTACATAGACATCAGAAAGCAAACGGTGTTGACATATCGCTCATATGGCTCAAGTAAAATAAAAAATGACACTCTAACTGAAAAATTATCTAACATAATCTTAACAGAAGGTAAATGTATCACATAAATTTATTGTGAGTGAAAACACCCAACTTAAAACTTCTTCCACAATAGTAGATACTCCGGTCATCTTGACTCCATGGAAATGTGTTACGACAAGCATAATTTTGGATTTTTGATATCATAAAAAAAAATTAAGGTAAATATGTTATAATTGATATAGTTTGGGATTTTTGTAGCTTTTTCTTTTTTAAAAACGATCACCTGTATTGCTTACAAAAATGAATGACCAAGATATATTTTCATTATTTACAAATATGTGTAGACATATATTTTGTATCATCGATGAAAATATTTTTTATTATTTAAGTATTTTAAGTGATACAAATTATCATTGTTAAAAAAATATTTTTTAAATTATTTATTTTTCTCTAAACAAATGAAGATTTCAACATACTTGTGCCTCGGTCACTCCCTCAAGATTTCAACATACTTGTGCCTCGGTCACTCCCTCCCTCTCTCTCATTATATGTTCATGTCTCTTGAGAATTTGGATAAACCACCTCACCAAGGAAGGCTCTATGCTTCAGGAATGGATCTGCAACACCGGTCACGGGTCAAGGCATTCAGGTTTAGGATTGGAATTGACCCTCCGATGTTTAAGTTGCTAATTTAGTGCAAAGAGAGAGGAGGCGAAGTACTTAAATTAGGATCCTCAAGAGTTCGAATCCCTTACATGAGTCAGTTCCTCACCTTATAGAGACATTTGCTTAAGTGGCTCGTCGGATTGTGATTGACAAATGGCAATACACGATGACAATTGTCACTGTAAGTGGACAAACGTTTGCTCTTTAGGACGATCGGCGTTCCAATAATATGTAGTGCTCCACTGTTGTTGTCAAGTCATCTTGTGGACCGGTATGTGCTTAACCTTTTAATTAGTGGAAGCACTTGTTGGTGTTTGTTTCGATAAACAAGCTTATGTGCATAAGTAAATTAAGATCAAAAGTCTGATCGCAGCGGAAGTAAAAACATTTATACATGTGTTTCCAAAGTATTTTCGTGCATTTTAACAAAAACGCATAGAAGAGCTAAAGGGACTAATCATATTAACCTTGTACCATGCTCCAAATTTGGTTCAGAAGTTTCTTCGGGTTCTGAGGACAAACGTCTGATGTCCTCACAATAGTAACACCAGTTTTGACGTTCTTGGATTCTTGAGAACGAACGTCTGACGCTTTTCGACAATACTAGTTTGCAATGATCTCTTCACAAGTTCTGACGTTCTTCAAATCCAACCTCACAAGTGTCGGACCTCTGGTTCAGACACACCACCAATTCTCATGTTGAATAGAAGAGAGAACTACAATTGTGCTAGCAATTGCTCTCGTGTGTGAATGATTTGGTTGATCACTATCAACACTCTCAATAGTCGATTGCCAATTGTCGATCATCCAGTGATCTGCCCTCTATATTACATTTTATAGCCGGTGCGGATCACATTTAAATCGGCGCATTAACTCTAAATCGTTTTAGAATTAATTTGGCTGTAACTCCTGAGGGATGTAAGTTATGATAACATTTCAAACACTAATTTGGGCATTAACTCTATAACTACTACAGAGCATCATTCCAAACATTTATTTGTAACTATTACATGTCTTTATTTTGGGTATTAACTTTGTAACTGTCACAAATATTTAATTTGATCGTTATTTCTAAAACTATTTCAAAGCATCAATTGGTCATTTAAATTTGAAACCGTTTCAGATTATTAAACTGCCCATTTATTCTGAAACCGTTTTAGATTATTAATATGACTGTTAAGTTCTGAAATTGTTTCAGAACTTAATGTGAGCATTAAATCTGAGACCGTTTCAGATATTTAATTTAGCCATTAAGTCTGAAACTGTTTCAGATCATTAATTTGGTTATGGATTTTGAACTCACTTCAGATCATTAACGATGCGATTAATTCTGAACTCACTTCATATCATTAATGCACCTATTAATTATGAACTCACTTCAGATTATTAATTCGGTTGCTGAATCTGAACACGCTTAAGATCTTTGATTCGGCCATAGAGTCTGAAACCCGCTTCAAACTTTGTAAACTCTGAAACCCCTTCATTAGAACTTTTATTTCTAGCCCAACTCAATCTGATTGGCTCAATTGCAAACACATTTGCAATATTCTCTCTCGTTCAAACATCATTCTAATTGGTTATGGTGTGTGACATCCCTAGGTTCATCACTGAGCTGGCAGCAGGACTTGTACTAACACATTAGCACAATCAAGAGAATCGATTATCCAAATCAATGTCATGTTCCTGCAAACCATGAGTGACATCAGAACAAAATATTATGGCTACTTAGACAGTGTAAAATGTTTTCAGAACATAATAAACCTGTCAGCTTTGGCGACCGTGTAATTCGATTATTCTGTCTCACCATGTCCCGATCGAACAAATGCCATTGAATTATTAGTCAAGCCACCAATTCGATGATATGCACAAATCTAATTGACATGGATTTTTCAAGATATGAACCATTCATTCTCAAACCTCGACTGAGGATTTCAATACAATGCCACGATTAGATTGCTTATAACATCAATCTTGTATATCTATATATAATAAGAAGACAGATTCCATATTGCACACGCATGTGCCTTCGTATGTGAACAAACTATGACCATCAAGTATAGAGACGGTTCGACAAAGCGTCAATATGCGCATTTGTGAACCATAGCCATTCAATATACAAGTCAGCATCGTGCCTCAGGTCTAAGGATCTTACACCTAACCAAAGCATGAACAATCAGACATTGACCTTGCTAAAAGCTTCCACGTCGCCAATCATTCTATATATGTCACGTTTAGTGAACTTGTCCAAGACAACCTGTGTTCTAGGTCGGATATCACAATACCCAATGACTTATGACTCATCATCCCTTCAAGTATCCAATACTAAATGATGAAACTTGAGAACACACCGGTCTCATTAGGATAATCAATATCCTTTCAATGATCCATCGACCGGGAACTGTTTAAAGATTCAGCGTAACTGTAAACTTATTACATGTATTCTTAACACCTTAAGAATATATTCAGTCGTAGCTGATCTTATGGCCTTCATTAATATAAATTAGACGATGAATGAAAAAACTTATTTGTCATTAAATAATCCCTAACATGTCACTATTACATGGTTGCTTTAGAGCACACAGCTAACAGCACCGTTGGTTGCGCATTAAAGGTTTTGATTATCCATCTAATCTTTTAGACTTACATTGGGGTGTTGTTGGCTGGCTAATGACTTAGTCCATGGGTTGGAACATGTGGGATCTTTTGACATGTTATTCAACATTCCTTAGTCCGAAAAATCATCTAAAAGTTCCCAATTCAATTATAAACTTTTTAATTGTGCCAATTAAGTTCTAAATCTTTTCAATTTTTGTCAGTTGAGTACCTTTATAACAATAAGACCATTATCTTCTGCACCATGGTTTTCATTATTAGATCGTCTTCAACGTATGTTGAAGGTTCTTCATATCAGTCTTGTTAAGCACTGGATTATTTATTGAATGTTAACGGCATGACTTGTTTGCCGACGAAAGTTTTCAAGCAATTCCTCTCTAAAAGAAATAGTCGCTATCATTTCATCACTCTTGGATATAAGACACGTTAAAATTCCCAAAATGTCGTCATACCAATTGACACTTCAAGTTAAGAGTAGCGTAGAGACACGGAAATTAGTTTACGAAGCGATATGTATAGAATAATGACGTCACTTTTTATATGAATTTTTCAGAAATATCGACAATGTGCTCAGCTCTATCCGTCTGAACCGGATGAATCGGTCAATTTCGGACTTCGTTAATCGTTTGATTTGATGTCTCGATCAGGACGTTAGGAATGTCATAGTCGTGGACTGGTCTTTAGCCACCATCGCTGCTCAATTTTGTCCTCAATCGGGCATGCGGATTTGCCTCGCGTTGCGGTTTTTGGATAATCATTCAGAAGTTCCGGCGGCTTATCTTCCCTGAGGTCCAACGATCCGTTTTCTAAGAAGAGACAGGTTGATCCGGTCAAACGCTACCCTCCAGAATTCAAATAACCAGACAAGACCAACCGTCGACCGATCGAACAGGCGACTTCCGGGTCACCACGAACCGTCCATGGCTGGCTGGTCCTGGTGGTTCGGTGTCGGTCCGCAGAAGAAGGGAAGCTATAAAGTTCGAGACTTGGGATAAGCCGAAGAAAATAAGGCGAGTTAATAACATCCGGGCTATGCAACGGTCAAATTTGTGCATGAGTAACATTTCATGCTGTGTCAAGAACGCCATGCATGCTTGACGGTTTCAAACATTCTCAACCACTAGTTTGGAGATCAAATTGTTACCGTCAAATATGACGGGCCACCATAGAATTGACATGACAACGACCTGGGAAATCCAAAAGACTAAACAAACTATACACTTCTAAAGTACATGTTTTGGTCCCTGCACAAGGATAAAAACGGTAGCAAAGTCCTAGTTCAGGCACTCGAAAGTACAAGGACCGATCATATACTTCTCTTAAAAGAATCGAGATATGCAAGAAATGACGGGGATGTCCTTTGAAGTCCGAAAGATTGTTGAAACTAGAGCTACTACTGTCAAAAGGTGAATGAATCCACTGGTTTAGATACAAAAAGCTCTTTTGAAGAGCCAATCTACAAACTCTAAGAAAAACAAACTGACATTCCACAGACAAAGAAAAATGCCAAACCAAGATCGACCCAAATGCACTCTCTGTTTGTGCTTCCCAACAGAATACCTTGAGGAGAAATCTAAGAAGCGAACAAGGAAAAATTTCCCGACTTGCACGGCAATTAGCATGTGTTGATTGATTTACAGATTGTACAAAGACTTACATGACTAATGAGCGCCACCACACGTCCATGTATTCGGAAGACGGCGATTGCTGAAGCAAGAAGGCTTCCTCTTTGCCAATGGAATCTACTTAAGTGCAAATACATGCAAGGTCATACCAAGGTTGCTATTTCTTGGGCTTGAAGTTGAAGAAGTACTTGAAGGAAACCTCCCAATCCATATCACACCTTCCCGAGTTTCGGAGGCTGCTTAAAAAAAATGTCAGAAAAAGAGTCGACGTTGTAATGTCTTAGTCGTGGTGTTTGTACAAGTAGACAATGAAGAAGAAACTGGAAATGTTTATACCTTCTTAAGAGTTACTTTGCTCGAGGATGCCTTGTTGTCAAGTGGTTTCAGTATCTCAAAAGAGCACATTAAAGACTCGTCGACACTCAGCAAGGCGCCTGCATTGTCAAACTCCCCGCCATAGTTTGGAGCTGAAAATATCGTCACCAACCTCCGCTTAGCAAAGAACTCATAACCGTCCTCCACAACCTGCAATCAAATTCGAGAATTCATGTATCTGTTAGACAATATCTAGCAATTGCAAGCCTAAAGGTTCTCCATACATATGGATCTAGAGAGCTGCAACTAGGCGCAAGGGTTCAAACTTGAAAAGTAACCAGTATCATTTTACACAATGGTCGGCATTGTTACTCGTATCACTTTTTCCCTTAATGAGCATGACTGACATCATTTTATATCTTAGTTGCCACGCAAAAAACGGCTTACTTGATGTCCTCGGCAGATAAGGTCAAGGTCATTCTTGTCCAAGAAGTCAGCTACCCGATCAGCCCCAAAAGTACACGAGACTCCACGGTCACTATCTGCCCATCCCGCTGTGCTAGGATTAGGGTCAGACCAAAGCAGATCGCAGAGGAGGCCCGTGTCCGGAATATCATTAGGCCTCT
The DNA here is from genome assembly GCA_014182365.1 of Eucalyptus tenuipes. NCBI lineage: Eukaryota > Viridiplantae > Streptophyta > Magnoliopsida > Myrtales > Myrtaceae > Eucalyptus > Eucalyptus tenuipes. Next base: position 18,096,129 of record CM024538.1, on the reverse strand, counting down.
CAATTTCTTTTATTTGATCCAAATTTTGCAACTCTGGAGAGAGACCCCCATGCATACAAAGTATCTTCTCGTCAATGAGCGCGGCTACGGGCAAACAGTTAAAGCAGTCGGTGAACATTTTCCAGAGCCTAACATTGAACCTCCTCTTGCACTCATCGTAAAACCCGTATATACGATTAATCTTCGCATCCTCGTGGTTCCCCCGCAAGAGGAAGATCTTATCCGGGTACAATATTTTGTAAGCTAGAAGCAAACATATTGTCTCCAAACTCTGTTTGCCACGATCAACATAGTCTCCAAGGAAGAGATAATTCGAGGCAGGAGGAAAGCCTCCGTACTCGAATAACCTCAACAAATCTTGGTACTGTCCGTGTATATCACCTGTATAAGGAGAGCTGCATTAGGAAGACCAGCAAACAAAGAGCAGTGGTGGTCATAAGAAAACACCAATTGCATATCCCAAAGCATGTTTCGGTTAGTTATTTCCTTTAACAAACTGCAAGAGAAGCGACCCATTTCCAAATGCGGTAGTCACCCATCTATTTGTCAAAATTACATCGAATGAAGTATTAAGGATCCACCTCAACTTGCATGCATTTCATACCATACACAAGGATCAAACTAAGATAGAAAATTTCCTCCAGTACAAAAGAATGCGCCGCTGCTTGGAACACGAAACAAACAAAAGATAACAGGTCTCCCTACTCGAATTGTAGCTGAATCCCATTTTCCATTTCCTAATCAATCATATTCAAAACCCAGAGCTCCACCGAAGCAAGGAATACCTTCCACATAGCCAATTTTCGGCAAACCCACCAGAACAATCTACCTGGGGAACCAGACCCATCGCCCTCTCAGACAAAAGGGTCATCCTAATTCAAGCTAACGACCACACACTCGATCAAATTCATCCTATAATCCTGTCCTAGAAGTGCCCAATAAGCAAAATCAACGGAAAAACACACGCACAAACACAAACAGAACAAAGAAATGATTTTTCCACCCAACAGGGTAACAGAGAGAGAAAGAGAAACGAACCACAGATGCGAATTGGAGCATGGAGCTCGAGGAGATTGGGCTGGGACAAGAAGATTTGGCGGGCGTTGATGCACAGCTGCCGGATCTCGGCCTCGGACAATTGGACTTGCTTCCCTCCTTTGCCGTCCAACAACCTCCTTATTATGTCCTCCAACACCCCTCTGTCCATCATCCCTTCAATCGTCATCTTCATCATCTTTCCCCACCTACTCTATTCACACCCTAAAAAATTCAAACGAAGATCAAGAATCTGGGCTACCCAGATAGAGAGAGAGAGGGGGCCAGAACGGATCGATTATTTTAGCTTCTTGAAGAGAGGAGGAGGTACGGTAATGGGCATCAACGAATTGGGAGAAATGGATCGCAAGTTGAAAACTTTACGGAGAGAGAGAGAGAGAGCGAGAGAGAAAGACAGACAGACAGACAGACAAGACAGGGAGGGAGGAGAGAGAGAGAGAGAGAGAGAAGGTGGATAATACGAAGAGAAGAGGGTCAAGAGGGAATTTAACGAATTTATCCATTTGGATCATTAACGAACGTTCCTGCGACATGAGAAATTTGGAGGGCCTCCATGGGAACAAAAAATAAAATTAATCATAGCGCGTCTTAATGGAAAATTTAAGAAGTACTATCACGAAAAACTTTAATATAATGTGTTTGTGATAGATCTACTTTAACTTAATTTTTTTAATACCCAAAAATTCCAATATGCATATGATAAATTTACTTTATAGCCTCCATTAAATTTTACCATCAAATTTCTGAATTATCCATTTATCAAAGGTGTTCAAATTTAAGTTTTTTTGTGGTATTAATCCAATTTATCGAAAACTAATAAAAGGTAAATTTATCATAAATATATTGGTATAGAGTTTTAGTTGTCAAATAATTAATTTTGGATAAATCTATCACAAATATATACTAGTTTTTAGGATTTTCGGTGGTCAAAAAATTAATTTAAGACAAATCTGTCGCAAGTGAATTAGTTTGAGACTTTTCGTGGTATTCACCCAAAATTAAATCTTCATGTGAAATACATATAAAAAAGGAAGTCACTGTGTCGACGGTAGCTCGGTGTTTGATGACCATCGTCAGTATGCATTTCGATCATCGTCGTAATGAAAGAAAGGCTAAATTGATTTGAGGGTTAGAAACGGTGTCACTATATTTATAAATGGGAGATAATAAAGGGTGTGAAACAAATGATAATAATGACTTGTGAATTTTTAGCATAAAGTTTCGATTGGTTCGATTTGATAGTTATGGCGTGCCGAGTGGATAAAGCATATGAGTTTTATCAAAAGAAATTGTGTCCATTGAAACCTTCAAGAAAAAGGCCAACTGTAGTTGCGCGTAATTTTGCACTAATTGAGGTCCGTAATCTCCACAAGGTCTAAGTACCAAATAAGGGGTTGAATCAAAAGGAGAAGACTCAAAAGAAAACACAAAGTAAAAGAGCAATGGTCATAAATCCCATCTAAACATGAGTTTTCGTCCGTTAACATTAGAATGTCCGACCTAAAAAGTTACATTATAATCATGTGTTTAAGCGACTCGGGATTACATTTAATACTCCCGCTCGCGTAAGCTAATGCCTTATACATGCATGCGACATGCCTAAGATATTGTGAAATGGACAAGGCTCCTATTTTTGTGCTGGCCGGCTGAGCATTGAGTTTGAGACGGGAGCATCGGGATTTGAACTTTCAACACATGCTACAATATCATGCTGCAAAGGCCAATTCGAAAAAAAATTTAAGCTATTAAATCGATGGTAACTAATATATAAGCTATATTATAACTGCATATTTCAAAATGGGCTAATGTCACAAAAAATTTAAAATTGATATTTTTGTAATAATTTTACCCTAAATCAATTTTGTAATCACCAAAAATCCCAAATTGGTACACTTGTGATAAATTTAACTCAAATTAATTTTTGAACCACTAAAAACTCCATTGCCATACATTAGTGTTCATTAAATTTGATAAATATTACAAAAATTATAAATTGATACATTTGTGACAAACAAAACGTAAAATCCAAACTGATACATTTGTCAACAGTCATGTGTCATTCAATTTAGCAATTTAATGATAAAATTTACGAAAACTAATGCAGGGTAAAATTGCTAAAGATGTATTAGTTTGGAATTTTTTGTGATATTAACCCTACATAAAATCCAGAGTTATAATTCATAGTGTAAAAATGAAGCTTTGTGAGAGAATAGCATTCGATGCCAAAGGTGACGATTCTTAACACGATGGTGTTGATAATGATAATGAAAAGATAATGGGACTAATCATCTCGACCATGGCGACACGAAAGACATTCTTTAGTCCTTGAAAAGGAAAAAAATAAAGGAAGGAGGAGTGTCCGACGCACACGACGTGCGATCGAAGTCTAGAAAATGCACGAAATTGACCTGGAGACGACGCACGAAACGTTTGGCTTCCACGAGAAGAAAGTGGACGTAAAGAGGAAAAGGACCTTCGGCAGTTTCCGCAAGCAATCCCCTTTTCTCCTTTTTATCAAATCTCTTACCTGTTGGACCCCATTTTTGTCGGCCCAAGGGTAAATCATAAGTCTAGATTAAGTTTTGGTTTGTAATTTCGAATCTGGCTAGCGCCGGATGGACTCTTCGTGAGATCGGATGGCATCCGATGCACTAGACACATGTCCACCTAATCATCGCCTATAACGACTCGTCACGTCATTAATCATCGTGAATGACAACAAGTTTAATTGTTTCTTAATATGACTATTGGATTATCGATTTGACCTAGAGAGTGAGCATCTGTTCCTCCTCCTTCAAAGCCTATGTTATGTCAACTTTTTTTGGGTGCATCCGAAGGGTTCGCGAAGCTTGTATTGGAAGCGGACTCCAAGAGCGTTTTCTCACTTTTAAGGTCGCATGACCTCTTCAATTATGCCAATGACAACCTGTCTCTCTTGATAGGAAGTACTCGCAGACAAATAGCTCGTACTTACGAGAAAAGAGTGACGGTCATGCCGATTGATTCATCAATTGGGCCTTCTTTTTTCACATAGATAATCTGCATAGGCAAGTCGTACATGATGACAGGCTGTCCACGAAATTAGCTCCCCTTTTCAAAGTTGCGACGTATTACTTAGGCACTGTTTGATAACTATTCAAATAGTGCCCGATTCTAATTTTTTGTTTCCAGAATCAGTTTGGGATGAGAATCGCGTTTGGTAAAATTTTTGTTCCCGAGAACAGATTTTGAGTGGAATTAAGAACAAAAAAAAAAGTTGATTCTTGTTCTAGGAACAAATTTGAGAATCAAAACCAACCCTTCTTCTTCTTCTCTTCCGTCATCCCGCGACCGCCGTCCACCACCACCCGCCGCCTCCCGCCGCTCGCCGCCGTCGCCGTCTGCCGTTGTCCGCTGCCACCCGCCGCCGCCGCCCGCTGGTCCGGTGAGCTCGCCAGGAGGCAAGCCTAGCCACCGGCGAGGCTCGCCTTGCTAGATACGCGGCCGAGCCTCGCCTGGCCGGGCTAGTCTCGTGACGCCGAGCCCCTCCGGTGGACAGGCGGGCCTGGCGAGGCCGGCCTGGCCACCAGCGAGGCTGGGCGAGCCTCGCCCAGCTATCGTCGAGGCTCGGCCGACGACGCTCCGGTGAGGTCGCCGGCCAGAAGAAGAAGAAGAAGTATAGGAGAAAAGGGGGAAAAAAAAAGAAAAGAAAAAAAAAAAGGAAAAAAGTAAAAAAGTAAAAAAAGTTATTTAAAAATTAAAAGAAATTGATTTGGAACATAATTAATGAGTACGGTACCAAATGCAATTCTATTCCGAATCGAAATTTTGGACGGTTACCAAACGGCTTAAAATGCTTAGAATCTGTCTCGGGAATAGAATAAAAAAAAAATCATTTCTGGTCAGAATCTACTTCTAGGAACAGAATCGTTACCAAACGCACTCTTAGGGTCCTTGATCCTCTCAGAAAAAAGAAATCTTAAAAATTCAATAACACTCTCTTATAGCTACTTTTAATAACAACATGCTCTAATGCAAAAGGATTTTTCTTACCATCGTTCCGTAATTATAGCGATGAATATAATACATTCTTTTGATGGACAATAGTTTTGCAATTTATTATATTAAGAACTTTAATCAGTAAAACTAATACGCATTTAAGAGAAAAACATTAGTGATTATGACTAGGGGTGTGCATGGTTCGAGTGGATGGTTCCTGACCTAGCATCGGGAACCGCCCACTAGTTGCATAGATCCACTCGAGATCTGAACCGCTGATTCGGTTCGGTTCCCAAGTGGATCCATAGAACTGGTCCAACCTCCGCGCCTTCCTCTTTTCGCCCTCCTCACATCTACTTATTCTGACTCTCTCGACTATGGTAGCTTTATTCTCCTAGAGTATTAGCGCCGTGGCAACAGCAGTCGTGAACCCTTACGTTGCTTTCGTCTCGACCACCACCACCATCTTCGCTACCACCTCCGCTGTCTCCCGCTCCTCCCTCGAGACCGACAATGAGGAGGACAATGGGGACGATGAGCTATTCTTAGACCTTGAGTTCACCCCTGTCCCCAAAAATGAGGACGACGGAGGGAGGCCTGAAGAGGGGGAGGAGGAAGAGGGGAGGTAGAAGTGGGACGGGCCCAACAACGAAGAGGACAATAGTGACAGTGAATGCGGAGGTGGCAACGAGGATGGCGACAGCATGGAGAGAGAGTTCAAGTTTGAGGTGGGGAAAGATAATCAACTCACTATTTCGCCGAGTTTGGACTAGGACTCGAAGGGACATGAGTAGATCCGGAGGTGAATTGGAGAGGAAGAGGGAGCTTGGGAAGATTTTGAACTAAGAGAGACGAGATGGAGTAGGAGAGTAGTGAATTGAGATAAGATGATGATTGGAGCGCTAAATTTTAAATTTGCTAATTTCAATTTTTTTTAATATTAAAAATCAATATATTATTATAATATAATCGGTCAATCGGGTGGACGGGTGGGCGAGATCCGCCCATGGGCAGGAACCGGGCCGGTATCCACCGATTCCCATAAGTGGAATCGGGAACAGGGCCGGTTTCCTTAATAACCACCGATTCGGAGCGGTTCGGTCCGGTTCCGGGCGATCCTGGCGGGTTTCAGTTTTTTTGCACACCACTAATTGTGACATGGCGAGCTTGCGAAACGTGAGGGGAAAATATTGTTCTTGATTTTTAATTAATAAATAATGAAGGGCAAGGTAGACCTATGATCGAATAGAAAGGCTTAACTAAGGGCCCCCAGTTTCCAGGGCCTCCAGCTAAAAGTCAGGCCCAAATATAGAAACCGGGTCAACCCGAATCACGGCCCAAAACAGAACAGGAGGACCGAACCGGGGCCGCTAGCGAATTAAAGCTCTCCTCAAAACCCTAGCTCCATCTTCTTCAACCTCCTCGCAAAGCAGTCGCGCGCCGTCTCAAGCAGAAGCAGAGAGAGCTCGCCCCAGCCGCATCAACCATGGTCTCCCTCTCTCTCTCTCTCTCTCTCTCTCCCCCTCTCTCCGTCTCTCTCTCTATCTCTTTCTGTGCGCGCTACACTCGCATAGCAGCTCATGGCGATCTCCTCTTGCAGGGTATCGATTTGGTCGCGGGAGGCAAGAGCAAGAAAACCAAGCGCACGGCGCCGAAGTCCGACGATATCTACCTCAAGCTCCTCGTCAAGGTCCGTCCCGAGACTCCGTAGCGCGATTTTGTCTTCTTTTCATCGTTAGGTTTTGGTTGTGGGGCGGGGATTCGGCATTAGCGCGATTGAAATTGTTTTCCGGAATTCTGAAAATCATGGAAATAAACGCGTCCGTAAGCTGAGACGTTTAGGGTCTCATTTAGTCGTCGATCTCTCTTCGTGCTTGCATTCGCTGTCTCTTGATTCGACCAAGTTTGATGTTTTAGGTTTAATCTATCTTTACGAACGTAGTTCGCCGTCTAGTGCCCGTGGGTATTGGTAGCAGATCTGACTATTGTGGAGAATTGAGGTTGGGATGTTGTTTTTCGTTACCCGAATCGAGTTATGTAGAGTGAAGTTAGATGATTCCGGCTTTGTAAATCTGTTGGAGAAAAGGCGTGTGTATTGTGGTGGTTGATGATGACGTCTTGGCGTCGGGAAACGGGCACCATCTCTTTGGTCATAGGATCTGTTGCTATAACTTTTGTCGTAGCAAGTCCGGTATCAATGAAAATATCTTGCCTGCTATATGATTTGCTAGATTTGTCCTCTTGAGGAGGCTAGACCTCGCTCTTGACTATTGAATTGTGAATTGAACAGCTGTACCGGTTCCTTGTTCGGAGGACTGGAAGCAAGTTCAATGCGGTGATTTTGAAGCGCCTGTTCATGAGCAAAGTGAACAAGGCCCCGCTTTCCCTATCGAGGCTCATCCGTTACACGCAAGGAAAGGTTGTTAATATTTCTCGGATATTTGCTCTGTTGTGGATGATGAACTTGAATTGAGTTAAACATTACGTTTTTCTGCATTTGGGATAATGTGAGATTCTTCTGTGACCTGCAGGAGGATAAAATTGCTGTTGTTGTGGGCACTGTGACTGATGACATCAGGGTCTATGATATGCCAGCTTTGAAGGTTACCGCTCTTAGGTTTACAGAGACTGTGAGAGCCAGGATTGAGAAGGCAGGTGGTGAATGCTTGACATTTGATCAGCTTGCTCTCCGGGCTCCCCTTGGACAGAACACGGTATGAGCTTATGCCCTTAATTGCCCTTGCTGATGTTCTTGTGATGGTACAGCAGCAGCCAATTATTTTCACCTAACAAAGTGTTTAACGTCCTGTGACATATCAATTTTTTTTTTTTTTGAAAATGATCGTTGGACAGATGACATTCTTATTTGGCACTCTTCTCCATCAGCTTTAGTGAAATACGTCTTTGTCTATATATTTATAGTTTGAGGAGAAAGTGCAGTTGTTGTGTCTGAATGATTAGATTCGATTTCCTACTCAATTGAGGATGTTTACAGCAAATATCGTACCAAATCATTTTCAAGTCATCGGTGGGTCATATGAGTTTTGTCTTTTTCTTTTTGATTACTATAGCGAGGTTCAAGAATTAGTTGTCAATGGATGCTTCCTGTTTCTTGTGTAAAAGTATAAATAAGCCAAGATTGGAGATGGAGCAGTTATTTAGATACGCGATTTTTTTTTGCGTTACCAGATTCTTCTCAGGGGTCCAAAGAATGCTCGGGAAGCAGTGAAGCACTTCGGCCCTGCTCCTGGTGTGCCTCACAGCCACACAAAACCATATGTGCGGTCTAAGGGAAGAAAGTTTGAGAGGGCTAGAGGAAGGAGGAACAGCAGGGGGTTCAGAGTTTAAGTTCCATTTTGATATTTGTGAGCAGGACATTCATTTCGATTGGACTCTTCAAATTTTGGCTGGAGTTAGGAACATGGGCACCTTTTTTTCTGTATTGACTGTTGGGATATGCTTATTTCACCAGGTTCAATTTTAGAAAGCTTCATCTTATTACGTCTTAATGAGAAATTGGTGTGTTCTAGAAGTAATTGGAACACTGGTTCGTCTACTTTCTTTAATGCGATGGTTTGCAGTTGTTAAATTTGATTCAAACTTCTACTTCAGGTGAATGAGCTTGTGTGTTGTCTGTTGTCTGTTAGTAGGTGGCTTGCCATAGGACAACTCTCAACAATGACGTTCTGCTTACTGCTTGGTTTCCCTTAATGTCTTCTGGAATTTCTCTCACGCCGAACATGGTGTATGAGTTCTGCAGAGCAGAGCTTTGGGATCAGGCTTTGTTTCTACAGTTATAGGCAATTTAAGATTGTTCAATGCTATAGATGGAAGTCTGTATATGAGTACTGCACAGCAGAGCTTTGGGATCAGGCTTTGTTTCTACAGTTATAGGCAATTTAAGATTGTTCAATGCTATAGATGGAAATATATACGGGCTCTCGATTTTTTCTATAGGTCAGAGATGAGCCTTGTCGCAAAAAGGGATAAACTCGGTTGAACCGAGGAAATTTCCTCCCCGTAATGAATTGGCTTATCTTGAGTCTTTATCCTCTCAGGAAGATGTCAACTTTATGGAGAAACATCTCGAATTTAAGGCGTATCTTGGTGAGTCAAGCTTCTTTGCTAAAATTTCCATGGAGCCTCCGTGCCTATTGACCTGCTGTGATGTTCACCTCTTAATGTTCTCTACATACTGAACTCGTGATCCAAATCAACTGAAAGCAGTCGAGTTCTACCTGTGTTTTTCCAAAGATCGATGCTTCGCAATGGCAAATTTGGCATTGGTAGAGTGCCTCGTGTTAAGATGCAGAACTTGTGATTTGAACCAACGAAATGGCGTGAGTTTGAATCGCGACTTCTTAGCTGAGGTCGCTGAACGCATTGGCAATTTGGCAGGCATCTGACACGCAAGGCAAGTTTAAGATTTGAGAATTGTCCTGAAGCTAGTGAGAAAAAGAGCTGCTTTGCCTGGCCAACCAAAGCGCCATTTCGTTTCATCATTGATAGGTATCTTCCAAGCTAACCCGAGGTCTAAATTTTGTATTGCAACAGGAAAGCAGCAGCAGCAGCAAGAAATGAACGCTGGAAACTACACATCACACTTGACGGAAAGGGACCCTGTCATGATTCAAAATGAAAGGCAGCGTAGACGGCATCGATCAGAACTTCTTGATGAAGTTGTGGATGTGAGAATTGACTTCCTCCGGCCTCTCTTGGTTGATGAAGTGGCTGGCGCCTTCTATCACCACGATGTCTTCCAGGAGAGGCACGTGCTTCTTGAACCCGCCGCCGTGCACGAACTCCTTCACTCCAGGAGTCGTGTACGTAACGTCCAGGTCCCCAACTATGAACTTAACCGGCACTCTCACTCGCGCGTCGGTCCATGGCGCCGTTAGCTCCCAGTTCCTGCACCATCGGGATATTTCCTCGGTTAAGGTCTAGGGGGTGAAATTTAATGAGAATTAATATGACTCAAACACGATTTGACATCCACCGTCAACCGTGTCTCATAAATTTTGATGAGGACAAGGACCCTTGATTGAGAACACAGTATTCATGATTCTTTTCCATAAATGAAGAAGCAGAGTAATTACTAATGAACCATGGGAAAGTAAATGTGACTCGAGAACGTACAGATCCATGGCACGGTAGTAGTTGAGGCCTCCAGTGAAACCCCGCTTCTCGAACTTGCTGGTGTAATAATCAAGGTCTTCCTCCGAGAGCCAAGAAGGTAGAGCGATCGGCTTGCCGGGACGGCCGCTGAAATCTTGTCCTTTAGGCCACATGGGCGGACCGGGCTTGCGCTCCGTGAGGATCTTCCTGAGCACGTTCCTCACGCCGATGCGTTCAATGTCGGATTCAATGTCTCCAGGTTCCTGTAAGAAAGAAAAGAAAGGACAAGATCGAACGTACGGTTGAGTTCTCCCCTAAGCTAGAGCAGGAGTTTACATGAACAGTTGACCAAAATTCCTTTGTAATCTGAAATAAATGTCAATTCCACACAAAGTCAAACCCAATCTTTGTTACTTCGTTCAATTCACCTGGCCAGCTAGTGAAAATGGCATTTCTTTAGATGCAAGTTTCATTTATAAACACCCTTTTTACCAAACAAAGGGAACAAACAGAGAGAATTGAAGATTTGCTCCAAGAATGACCATTTCTAAATCAAGAAAAGCCACCCGGAATCCGGCCAAGAAAATCAAGAAAGTTTCCAGAAGAAAGGAAGAGCAGACCTGGAATCTGCAGATGTAGTAGTCATCGCCGAAGCGAGCCCGCAAGGACTCGACGGGCTTCGCCGCCGGATTCCTCGGCCGGAACGGCACCGTCAGGCACACGTACGACCGCACCCGCTCCGGCCTGAACATGCAGAGGTACCACCCGACGAGCGCCCCCAGTCGTGCCCCACCAGGTGCGCCGCCTCCCCCAACCCGAGCTCGTCCATCAGCGCCACCACGTCCCCCACCGCGTGGTGGCACGTGTAACGCTCCACCTCGGCGGGGGCCTCGGTGTCGCCGTACCCGCGGAGGTCCGGGGCCACGGCCCGGTACCCCAGCGCCGCCAGCGCGTGGATCTGGCGGCGCCACGTGTACCAGAGCTCCGGGAAGCCGTGGAGGAGGAGGACGGCGGGGCCGCGGCCCTTCTCCGCGACGTGCATGGTGATGCCGTTGACGGAAAGGGTCCTGTGCTCGATCCCTTCCATGACTGGCTCGTGGGAAGAGAGGTTGGAGCGGTGAACGAGGTTTTTTTCGTGGAGGGTGTTATGTAGAAGGGGCTGGAGAGTCTCAGAGGGTCATCAGAGGGTCATAAATGGCGGGTGAAGACAGTAAAGGGGAGGTCGTTGGAAGCCTGTCGTGGGAAACCTGCGTGAAGTGTCGGAGCGTAGTTAAAGCTCTCCTGGAAAAGGGACAAGGAAGGGCTGGACGGGGTTTTGCGACGTGCAAAAAGGCGGTGACACCTTTGCAAACAACGTTAATGGCCGAAAACCGACGGGGACGACGAGCTTTAGTCACGGAACGAGTCCTAGGCTTCTTTATCCATGCCAGGGAAGAAGAGATCAAAGAGAGGATTCGAGCTTAGAGGAAGAAGACCATAAGGATATTCTTCTTCTTCTTCTTCTTCTCTTATCCATGGAATTTTAAGCTATTCTCGTCTTGATTACCATTAGTTCGTTCTGTAATATACTTAAACTCGTGTGTGCTTATCTTTCGTCGCGATTTCGAGACTAATTTCTTGTTTATGGCACATATATCAATGGGAAATGTGATGATCGACCGTGGGACATGAACACGTGGCGTTGATGTGAGACGAACGCATAAAGGAATTAGAGAGGAAATTTAGATGAAATTGCTCCGTGGACTACCGTCCCCGTTCGATTTTCGTCGCAGCACTTAACATCTGGTTTTCCTAGACTGATTTTCCGCTGTCATTTCGAAGAGATGCGCCTGCTAAGCGTTGAGATCATCAATGGCTTAAATCGTACTGATCCAGCTCGGTCCACTGGGGCGAACCGTTGAAGCAGTACTCGAATGGGGGACCATTCGGCTGAGATCAGGTCCTAGGTCATCGAACTTCGCACGTCTACAACGCGCCGATCTCCGGCGGCACTTGGTCGGCATTTCGGGTTCGTAAGTTCCTCCATGGACTTCCTAGGGGACATCAACCCGCTCGAGCAGGGCTTTGTTATTTTGGTGGAAGGCAAAGAGAGGTTAACATCTTGCGGCCTTAGTCTGTTCTGGTCTTTGATTCGTCGATGCCGAATGTTTTTACATCTTTCGCGGGATAGAGACATCGGCACTGTCGCTTTCCGCTGTACCTGATTTTCTGGGAGGGCGGGGGCGATTGTATCAATCATTGTCAACAGTCCAGACGGCGAGGGCCGTCCCCTGGACGTCGGCGGGGGCGATTGTATCAATCACTGTCAACTGTTCAGACGGTGAGGGCCGTCCCCTGGACGTCGGTAAAGGCCACCCCGGCAGGCGGGGTGGCCCTGCAGGTCGTCCGGACCCGACGGGACCGAAGACGACGGTTTCCTGGTTGCTGACACATTCATTGTGGAGCAATTCAAAGTGCATCAGAAACGGCACGTTTGGCTCATATCTCTATACAACACTTTCATGGTGCAATTTCAACTTCCCCGCATTTAAGTCCGTTTTTTCCATATTGACTTACCTCGCGATCTGATCCCGGAAATTCCACGTCCAGTCCTTTTTCCCGACAGCACAGGTAAGAAATCGCAGACATGGTGATCCGACTCCCACGTCGAATTTTAGTTCGTTCATCCTAATTTTTATCCGGCATGATAGGGCCGTGAAATAGGGTTATTTCGAGTGGCTGGGCAATTTTTTCTTGTTTGATAATAATAAAAAAAATGGGAAGTTTTTCCATGGCTAGGATCTCTTCTTCACTTCATTATTAATTACTCATTATTTAACATGCAAGAATTACTGCAAATTCCACGCTCGCAAATCATGATTAGTCCCATCTCTCTTCTCCTCCTCCTCCTAATCCTGCTCGCGCCCTGGCCGCCTCAGGTGCAGCCGACCGCCGCCACCGACGTCTCTGGCATGATCGCTTGGGTCTGCGACCACACCCTGAACAAGAAGCTGTGCCGGTCGGTCCTGGAGACGGGTGGCGAGGCCAGCGACCTCCCGGGCCTCGCCAGGATCGCCCTGAGGGCCGCGCTGGCGAACGCCAGCGCCGTCTCCGACCGCATTGCGGACCTCGCCTGCGCGGCAGGCCCTGACCCCTTCGTGCGGCAGTGCCTGGCGGACTGCTCCGACGACTACCAGGACGCCATGGACCAGATCGAGGACTCCCTGTCGGCGCTCGACTCCCGGGGCTACGACGACGTGAGCGCATGGGTCGGGGCGGCGATGAACGACGCCGACTCGTGCGAGGAAGGGTTCAAGTCGAAGATGGGTTACCGCTCGCCGCTCACCGATATGAACGCCGCGTTCCACGACATATGCACCATCGCGCTCGCCGTGAGCAACCTGCTGATCGAGACGTGATCCTTGAAAGGGTTCGTTCTCGCGTCGACCGGTGGCGCGCGGTGATCGGGTCGATGTATCAGGAAAGGGGCGAAGAGAGGCATTGAATTCCAAGAGCAGTACATGCAATAAATGGCGCGGCAGCAGCAATCACGTGACAAGAGGGCTAATCGAATGAAAGAATGCATCAGAATCTGCATGGATCGCACATGTCCTCGTCTGCCAAGCCACATGCAAAAGAGGCGCACGTAAATGCACCGCCACCACCTTGCCGCGTCGTTAGCATGAATCACTGTTAATTTTCCAAGGTCAATTCATTTTTAATTAAAGTGCTGTTTGAGATTGACATCTAAAGCCGTCACTGATCTTATTAGGCCGGAGCTTATGACGTCAGGCCCTATTTTGGTTAAAGATATCGTTGGATTATGGGTTTAGAATGTAGCATTACTTTTGGAAAGGAAATCGATCTATCGGCTGACTTGCTAATTATTATATCAGTAATGTTGGGATACTAGTTTCTTTTCATTACTTAGTAGAGAGTTATCTCTTGTTTTATTAGGTGATAATAAGTTAGGGACAATAGATTCAACATTAAATTTTTGGTATTCGAGTTTAACCCTCTTTTCATCTCTTTTCATTAAAATGAAAAGATGCTCTTTGATAAGAAGCGTCCAGGGAGTGTTTTGCAAATTTAAGTACTTTTTAATAGAAAGGACCCCAAAGGACCGTTTGATAAAGACTAGGGCAGATCCCCCTGCTCTTTTTTGGATCCAGTTTTGCGTCCCAGGCCCATCAACATGCAAATATAAATGCACCGAAAACACGAGTTCTTTCGCACATTAAAACAAGCTTGATCGCATAAAAAAAAAAAAATCACCAAATCGTGCCTGTACCGTTTATAAATATAAATGAATAATTTTTTTTATCACTTACAAGAAATATTTAAACATAAATTATTTTGATAATACAAGCATGGAAAAATTTCGATTAAGAGTCTGAAATGCCATCATTTTATTAAATAAAGGCCTAAAATGAATTTTATTTCAAATAAAAGTTTGAAGTGCTCTCATTTTTTCAAATAAGGGAATGAAGTGGACTTTATTTCACATAAGGGCTTAAAGTGGCTATGTTAATCTCAAAAAAGTGCTCGATCTCACCGACTGATTAAGGGCACTTTTGTCCTTTATTTTATTTTTTTGCCTTTTATTTCCTTTCTTAGGCGATGGCCGGCTACCGGCGATACTCAAAGAAGGTTGGGCAACCCTTGCCTTGCTCAAATGTGAGTGAGGGTCACCTCGCCCGCAGGCAACAAGGACCTAGGCGAGGTGACTCTTGCCAACTGTCAATGAGTGCTTGAAAGTTCTCTTCTAGGACTCGATTTTGTGTAAAAATAGTTTTTTTGCTAATTTCATCTAATTTAATTAAGGGAAACTGTTAACATGATTTTTTAAATATTTTATCTCTCTCATGTAGTATCCTACATGATGTTAATGTTATAACTAAAGCACTAAAACAACATCCAAATCCTAATTTTTACATAAGATATAACTAAATTAGTTAAAAAAATCTAAAAGATTTTCCATAAAAAAGACAAACTCAAGAAAAGAGAAAAAGGCTATAACTTTAAAAAAAAACACCAAAAAAAAAAAAGAAAGAAAAAACCCAGGCCCTTTGCCTGTGGCTATTGCCCCATCGCAAGTGTTTGTGATGGTTAATGCCTTCGCAAGAGCCGACAAACCTTGCAGACCAGAGGCAAGGGCTAATAGGCCCTCGCTAATTGGGAGAGGGTGTGCCTTGTCAAGGTGCTGGTGACCTTGTCAACCAAAGCTGAAGCCCCACTAACGATAGGGCAAAAGCCATGGGTAGGACGGTTGGTCGCCTATATTTAAAATTTTAATTTTCTTAATTTTTTAGTCTAATTTAATCAAACTTTAGGTTAAATTTTTTTTGGGTGGAACTTTCCTTCACCGAGTGGATTATCTAGTTGGCCATGTGAGATCAAGCCCTTATCTAAAACTATCATAGCCATTTCAGGCTCTATTTTTTATACAAGATCCACTTCGTGCTTTTATCTAAGAAAATGAGAGCATTATAGGCCTTTACTTAAAATTTTCCCTAAAAATATATTTTAATGATTAATTATCTCGAGTAGCACAAGCAATTTGAATATAAAATTGTCTTTATTCCTCCACTCATATGCATTTCATACATTCTATATATGGGGTAAGTAAAACTTCATGTGATTCAGTAAACAAAATAGAAAGTCCATATGATTTGATGGAATGATGGGTCAATAATGGATTTTTTGAGAAAAGGAAAATTTAAAATTGTGATATCCAGATTTTTGCTTCACGAATCATGAGCCTCGGACACGTCACGATCAACAAGGCGCGGACATTGGAGCACGTCACTGCCGTGCCTTGCCGAGCCCGGCCGCACCCCAGCTTTACACGAGCCGCTTAATCCTCCGTTCACGGCCACGAATTGCCCGCTGCTGTGTCACGCACGGAGAGAAGACCAAGCCAATTTCCACTCCAAGTCACGTACCCTACAGCTGGTGGTCTCTGTTCCATCTTATATGGTCCCATTGTTGGTTGGCGATTCCTCGGATTTTCCGTGAATTCCATAAATGTCGTATATGTTCGTATCTAGTTGGAAATTTCGGAAAAGTCTATGGTTAGATGTGCTATATGCTATGGTAAAGTGATCTCCGATCAAACATGCCATTGCGTGTGTGCAATAAGCATGCGTCTATATTACTGAAAGATTGAACAATAGCCTCATAATTGAAATTTAAGATTGAAAAGTCAAAGCCGAATGCTTCTTAGTGCATGTATTTTAACTTCGTATACTTATTGGGTATCTGTTGAACTCATGCCGTTGACTATTGAGGCTTTTCACAAAGTAAACTTATTACTCATGAACATATCATATTTATCTAATGCAGAGTTCTTGAGCAAAAATCGTGGATATCACCTAAGTTCGGTTCGGTCTCGGAGCGACCTCGGTTTTGCTAATTTTGCTTAGGGGTGTCTTTCATAAAAGTCATCCCTTAATTGTTGTTCTATGACGTACTTTAAATTCGGATTTTTTGAATTTCATATGATAAAAATATATTTAAAAAACGGCTAGGTCCATAAATTTATTTTTCGGATATGAAACTGACCTTTCCAAATGCTTTTCAGGGCATGTATTTTAACTTCAAATACTTATTGAGTATCTGTTGAACTCATGCTGTTGACTGTCGAGTCTTTTCACAAAGTAAACTTGTTACTCATGAACATATCATATTTATCTAATGTACAATTCTTGAGCAAAAATTGTGGATATCATCTAGGTCCGGTTCGGCCTCGAAGCGACCTTGGTTTTGCTAATTTTGCCTTGAGGTGTCTTTCATAAAAGTCGTCCCTTAATTGTTGTTCTACGACATACTTTAAATTCGGATTTTTTGAATTTCGTATGATAAAAATATATTTGAAAAACGACGAGATCCATAAATCCGTTTTTCGGACATGAAACCGACCTTTCTGAATGCTTCTCAGTGCATGTATTTTAACTTCGGATACTTATTGGTTATCTGTCGAACTCATGATGTTGACTATTGAGGCTTTTCACAAAGTAAACTTGTTACTCATGAACATATCATATTTATCTAATGCAGAGTTCTTGAGCAAAAATTGTGGATATCGCCTAGGTCCGGTTCGGCCTCGGAGCGACCTTGGTTTTGCTAATTTTGCCTTAGGGTGTCTTCATAAAATTCATGCCTTAATTATTGTTCTATGACATTTTAAATTTGAATTTTTCGAATTTTGTATTATAAAAATATATTTGAAAAATGACTAGGTCCATAAATCCGTTTTTTGGACATGAAACCGATTTTTCCTCAATTTCCATTTTCTACATAATTTTTTTATTAAGAATCTAAAATGAGTATCGCTCATGATAGTTATAGAGTACATCCCAAACTACCACGTATAAAATTCCTGACCACCATTTAGTTGGCAAAACATTTAAAATTCCATGATTTTCGCGAACCTTGGGAAGGAAGTTTTTTTTTTTTTTTTTAGTTGGCAAAACATTTATCTTTTGGAATAGAAAAAGAATAGAAATGCATTTCACGTTCGGGAATTTCCTTTTTTGTATTTATTCGTTTTTTATTCTTGCTCACGGCATCCAGCGACCGACGGGGTTACTGCAAAAAGTAAAAGAAAAATAAAAGAAAATTGCTTATTTCTAGAAATTGTTCCCGGAACAAGAAGCAATTTTTTTTATTTCTCGTTCCAAAATCTATGTATAAGGTGAATTGACTTTGGGACTTCACGAAAAATGTTGCTCTGGATTTTGTGTATCTTATGTTAAAATTTCGTTATTTTTTTAAACCCATTTACCTAGACCGCATTTGCAATTTCAAAAAGTGTGCCAAACACCAGTATAGTGCAAGTTTTGTGGATTTTGAGATGGAACTCTTTTTGTGACTTATTTGGTTTTGCCTACTAATGAGTTATATACAAGTTCAGTGATCTATAAGCGGATTAAAATTTGTTGGTTCTAAATGAGTTTCCTTGCTAGTGATAAGGTCAATGGTATTTTTGAATTGAATTATTGAATTACTGCACCATAATATGAGCGTGTGACTTGGGAATACTGTTGGTCCTTGAGACAACAATACCCGAATTGTAATAGGGATGTTTGGAGGGGTAACTGGATTCTTTCGGATGCCTGAGTGGTTCCCCCTAATGTCCTCGCAATGCCGGATGGATGTGAGATGCTCGACGGGTAATGGGGATCTCCTAAAGATCATGCAGCTGAATTCATATTGAACATGGTCTTGGCATTTTCAAATTCCATTTGAGTTAGTAGTCTTCTTGCTTTGGAAAAATCTTTCTTATTAATCTACTATGTTGCTTTTGAAGAAGGTTTTCAGACAAGTTGATTTTCAAATGAACCCCTATGCTTTATATTGAAGCTTTCCTTGCCATTATAGTGATTGGTTTATGTAATATAGACCGATGGACTTTCTGCTTCTTAAGTTTAGGTTCACTGTTGTTGATTATCCTTTTTTAGATTAGTAGTAGATATGCCAATCATTCCTGCCTTTTCTTCCATTAGTACAGTGCCTGGTGGACCTCACCTGGAACATGTCCAAGTTCATAGATCTGAATTTTCTGCACTTCACCTTTATCTAGTGTATATTGATACTGACCGTTGATGTAGGAGTCTCGATGGGCCTAGTACTCTTGGGGTTCATTACTTTCTATGCAAGTGTCAGGATATCTTGTGGAGCTAATCCTACGTCCAGGCAGTGATGGAGATGACGATGATAATAGTACGATAGACTAAGACGGGCAAGACGGTGCAGTAGCATTTTTGAGATCCATGCAACAATTTTTTACCGTACTATTGCCACAAGATAGGTGGCAAGGTGTGTAAAAGCAGTCCCAAGATTGGGTAGTACTGTGGGTGTACTTTTAATGTAGTTTGAGATGGCATAACCTTTTTGAAATCCCTTCAATATACGCAATCATGTTATCTGAAGTAAATAAATAAGAAATGAAATGCATTAGCTTGGTTTATATTTGTGCGTATGTTCCTTTGAATGTTGATTGTCCCGGTATGTTCCTTGTCCATTTTGTAGATTGATTGATGAGAGCTTAACATAAGAACTTTATAAGTTTCCATCACTTTTTGAAAAATGTCTTCCAAATAATTTATTTTTTACGAAACAAATGAAGACTAAACTATTTCTTAGTTTCACAAATATTCCCAATCTCTCAAATTAATTTTCATCTTATAAGAATGGTTGATATTTCTTTAAAATACATACATGTCAACATACTTGAATTTTTTACATTGGATATTATCACGGAGGGTCAATTTCAATTGACGTAAATGCGTCAATGGATATCGGTAAATATGTCGGTAATGGTTTTTAATTTTTTGTGAAAGGAAAAGTAATTTCCAGTGTGAGTACGAGTTTAAAGCTTATCTTTCTTTACCTTATTCCTTTTGCTCTCTCTCTCTCTCTCTCTCTCTCTCAAGAAAAAACAAAAGTACTTCTGAACGCGGGGCGTGCTGTATATGACGAGAGCCAAACGACATTTGCATCGTCAAAGATGCAAACACAATTAATCGAAAACGAAACCCTCCTCAATAGGAGTTATTTATCCATAAAATATGAAACTACTAACTTTTTATTCCAAATACTGAAAAACAAAAGTAGCAGATTCTCAAAAAAAAAGAAAAGAAAAGAAAAGAAAAGATAAATCTCTTGATTACGCCTAATATAAAACACTCCAAAAAGCTAAACAAACACTCACATTCATAAAATCCAGGAACTCCAAAAAGGTTTAAATCTCTAAGTACTCGGTTTACCTTACGAAAAATCGATTTTTGGAAAATGGGTTTTCTCTAATTCGATCGTGTCTCTTATTTAGGAAAATGGGTCAGAATAAATTTCATTATTTAGACAAAAACTGCTATGAATTACAAAAAAAACTCCTTTTCTTCGAATAATCAGCTCGAAATTTGTGAAGCCCATCGCCGTCGAGAGACGAACGGGAAGAAGCAGTGAAGAACCAGAAAGGAAGAAAGAGAAGAACTGTAATCCGATTACATTGGAGCTCATCTCCGTGGGAGAAAGACGAGGAGAAGGCTCAAGCAGATCAGGATCTCGCTGTGCGCACACATAAAATCCTCGAAATCATTCGCCCCCGACGGCTCGCCAGCGAGCGCCGAGGGAGATTTCCAGGAAGAACTTACGTGCGGTCGATCGCGGAAAACACACCAACAACAAACGAAATCTCTCAAGGATCGAAAAAGAGAACGGCGAAATCGAAGAGTCGAGAGAGAGAGGCGCCGGCTCCGCTTCGGGTGGCCGTTCGGATGCGGCGGCCATGGGGAGCACCGGGAAACCCTAGCAAGCTTTGAGTTTGGGAAATGGGGTCGCGATTTAAATAGGCGGGGTGGGGGGATGCACAATGACGAAAATGTCCTCCCGAAGCTGTGACCCGGTCTTGGGCTCAGTTCGCAGTCGGTGGATCGGGCCATGGCCCGATCCAGTTTGCTCGGGACGAGGACGGACGCTCTTCTCCCAATTTTCCAATTGGGATAATGACACGAATATTTTTGAACTTTGATCCAACATGTAGTATCGTGGTAAGAATATCGCCTCCCTCTCCATTTTTTAGATTTTTCTATTACTAATATCTACAATGATTAGTTGTGGCCTACGAAGTACCAACACTCTGTGTGAGTCTTCGTATCATATCGGACATTCTTCGACATTCGATCAACGCGTGTCAAAAAATTTAACACCTGTTTAACTTTTCTGACATTCTCCAACACTCAAGTTGAAATTCCAACATATAAGTTTTTGATATACGATTCCGACACATGAGATCAATTTTGAAAATTTTCATTAAATGAAATGTCAAAATGCATATATGTGAAAAAAAATAATGAAAGTAATAAATGGAGAAAGAAGAAAAATTTAATCTTCTCTATTCTTCTAACTCTTACTTCTCGTTATGCACAATTCACCCCCAATTTTTTTTCTCTTCTTTTCTAACATGTTTGAAACATAATTCAAAAATGTGAATTGCTCATTTTTTCTCCAAATTTTGTGGATTATTGGAATGAAGTTGAATTTGTTAAGTTGAAAAAAATAAATGATATTAATAAATGGTGAATGAATGTTGTTATTAAAATTCATTCTATTTTTTGTTATATATTAATTTGTGAATTTGAATCAAATTAATTTGATTGAAATTATGAACATATAAAAATATACATTTAATATATAACGTATTTCAACATGTCGGAATTCTTTACTTTTTTATAAACGATGCGTTGGTGTGTTGTGTCGTACAGTGTATTGATATCGGTGATATTTAGTTGTAGCTTTTGATGTTCAAAGTTTCTTTGTGTTAGGTAAAATGAGTGGTCAAAATCATTTAAAAAAGTACGTAAAATTTGTAATTGAGGAGAATCCCGTGTTGACCTCTTATGGATCACTTCTTTTGTCCTGCGTTGGTGAAGGCTATAAATAGCCTAGCCTTCTCCACTTATGGATGCGCCCAAAAACAGGAGTCCTCTGTAGTGAAGTGAGAGGAGGAGAGTTGTGTTGAGTGTTGTGTGGCGTGTGGTGTGAGCATAACGTAGAGAGAAAAGTAAAGTCTTTATTGAGTGTTAGACATAGAGTTATGTCCACGGCATGAATGTGTGCTTGGATACGATGTGTACTCGAGTGAACTTGCAATAATATAGAAGAAAGTGTTTATTGTAATTGGGCGACCACGTGTTTCTCGATATTCGATATCAGAGCTACGCCATACAACTCAACAAGTGGCATCAGAGCAAATGGTCGAGGATTGTGAACCCAGCGAGCGAGATCATTGAGCAAAGGAGTGGAGTACGTCGCAGTTTTGTCAGTGCACAATTTGGGATTGTAAAGTTTGTTGGGCTAGGACTAGACTTATTTGGTATAGTGCTAGCCATTGTAGTTAAGTCATGATGGCAGATTTCTCATATTCGATGAACAACATCGAGAAGCTCAATGATTCCAATTATAATAATGGAGTACCTACATTAGTACTACTTGCTGAGATAAGACTCATGGGATATCGTTGGTGGCAACAACACCACACTACCCACAAATGATAGCGAATTAAAAGAATGGAACATCAATTTGGGTAAGGCTCTTTACATTGTTGCCGTAACTGTTGAAGATGAATTATTGCATGATGGTAATAAAGCATGATGGTAAGTCAATACTTCTCTAAAGTTTAATCTATTTGTGAAGATATTTCAAAATTAGATCCTCAGAATACCATCTCCGAAACAAGAATGAGAAGAATTATTATTCATGGATTACGATCGGAGTATAACAGTATCGTTACGGCCACCGTGGATGGGCAAATGAGCCAACTCTGACCAAGGTGGAGAATATATTGGCCAAGCCTTAGATAGACAAATTTCTAAGGTCTCAATTAAGGATGATGAAAGTGCCCTTTTTAGTAATAAGAGAGGGTTTAAGTGCAAGAGCAGATATGATGTTGGCACAAAAGATGGCAAATCATGGAGAAGTCATGGAGATTGGCGAAGGCAACTAGAAGGGAAAAGTTATCGACCAAGGGGAGCTGGTCAAGATTGCGAAGAGCTTGATGATGAAGACGAGAGCAACAAAAGGTGTAGCAAGCAATGTTATGTTTGTGGCAAGGTAGGACATATTGCTAGGGTTTGTTGGTATAGGCGGGAAGAAGGGAATGTCGTAACTTCCTTCAAGAGAGAGATTGAAAGCGAATAAGAATGGGACTTCCAAGCGCCTGTTGCAATGGAAGAACAAGAAGAGCTCACAATTGCCTATATCATGGATACGGATTAGAAAGCATCCCTTGTCATGTCCTCGAAAGAGAATGAGCCAAAAGATGATTTGAAAAAGCAAGTAGCTATGCCAATGAGCAGTTGTGAGAAGGAATTGCAAGGGACGCAGGAAATGACAAAGAAGTTAAAAGTTGAGAAGGCAAAGATGGAGAATATGTTGACGAACAAGGACGAGAAGCTAAAATAGGAGGACAAAGAGCTCGAAATAAAAGAAAGGAAGTACGAGAACCTTCAGTGAGAGCTTAAGAAATTGCAAAAGTTGAAGAAAAAGAAATGCTGGCCCGAGAAAAGGGGGTCATCTCCGAGGCGCAAGGGTCATTGGAATGAAATTAAGAAGAAGGACCCGAAAGCAAAGATCAAAGAGACTTCAAATATTGTTAAGGCGAAATGGAAGAGAGTCGGTGCTATGGAGAAAAAGCCCTATGAGAAAAAAAGGATCAAGATGCCTATAATGGAGTGCTTCAAAAGGAATGGAATCAGTTGAAGCAACAGGTGAAATCCGCCAGTGAAAAACTAGGCAACATGAGCTGCGATCTCAAAGGTCTTAAAGAAGAGTTGCAGATTATGAAGGCCGAGTTAAGTAAGATGAAGAAAAAAGAAACTAAAGGACAAGTCGAATTGGCAATGTTGAAATCTGAGCTTCACAAAGCCCGATTGAAAGATGCAATCGAAGAGCCAGTTGAAACTAGAGCAGACAATATTAAACTAGTTGCCTTGGTTTAATATCATCTTAATGAATGTTAAAGTACAGGTCGAAATCTTGATGAATGTTTGAACTAATTCCCAAATTATATGAAAATAATCAATGTTGTACTTCTATTAATTTGAGTTCAGAGACAATATTAAATATTTTCATATAGTTTAGAGACTAATTTGAAAAAATTTATATCGTATCATGAATACGACCTATTGAACATTATGAATATGACCTACCTTTCAAAAAACAATGTAATACTCCGTGAACGAGCTCATATCCATTAGTGCATGTCCATAGTTGGATTTATGAGTAATAGTCCGTACGATTCACTTAGATCATCTATATATATATATATATATCAAAAAGGGATAATGACACAAATAATCTATAAATTTTAGCTCAATGTGTAATGTGGTCCATAAACTTTAACTCAATAGGCAATAGGGTCCTTGAATTTTTAATTTATTCAATGTAGTCCCTAAACGTTAGTACATGTTTAATGTACTCTCTCAACTGTATGAAAATATTCAATATTATCCTCCCATTAATTCAAGTTGGGGGACAACATTGCAAATTTTCATATAGTTAGAGACTAAATTCAAAATGTATCAAAAGTTCATAGATCACATTAAATAAATTAAAAGTTCATAAATTACATTGCATATTGAGCTAAAGTCTAGGGATCGCATTAAAAAAAAAAAAGTTTAAGGATCACATCACTTATTGAGTCAAAGCTAATGGACCGTTTTTGTCATTATCCCTTAAAGAAACGCTTGTAATTCTTATTTCTATGACGATTCCCATATTTAATGCGTGAGCTCATTAGATCAAATATGTCAGCACGATTGAGCTCATTACAATGTCTCTACTCTCGTTAATGTTAAACTTAGGTCTCGCCTATGGATATCCACTGAATATTTCAAGCGCAAAATACGACGGACGCTAAAACGTAGATTGGAATAAATGCAACTTCACATAGAGTCCGAATTGCTTGTACTCGGCTGAATTCCATGGCCACCCCGAAAATCGAGGAAAAGGCGACCTTCCCTTTGTTAGAACAATTTTTAGACTTAGACATCAGGCACAGCTCGGCCCGACCCGACCCGACCCGATCCGACCATCGAATCTAAAAATGTCCCGATGTCTTTGGCCTGACCTCGCTTAGGCTAGCGGCCGATCACGCGGTGCCTCTTGAAGCGCCACTACCGTATTCCCGTCCTTGTGAGGTACAAGGTTAAAGGCTTAGATGATATATTGTGATGTTTTAGAAGCTAATCTTTTCGACGCAATTGCACAAAAGATAAGAGAAAAATCAAGGGAAAATGCTGCTAATTTTCGAGTGAGGAAATATTACTTCAAATCATGTGTAACAATTATTACATCATCGATCATTTCCAAATTCCAATATATAGTTCACAAGATTAGGGAGGATTCTAGTTTAGACGGCCACCATTCCGGCAGAGAACGGGACGGCGAATTTCGGGATCCAAGTGTTGCCGCGCAGGAATCTCCCGACGGTGAAGTCGACGGCGTGGGCCGGGGTGATGGTCTTGATGCCCTTCCACTTCACACGGCCGGTCGTGCTGGATCCAGGCCCGCGGTTGCCGAACTCGCTGTAGAAGCAGGTCTTGAGGCCGAAGTCCCCCATCCAAGGCAGCCAGCCCTCGGGCTGGATGATGTCGTCGATGAAGGATTGCATGATGATGGTCCTCGAGTACTCCTTCCACGGCCGGCCGAGGAACGACCTGGAGAGAAACGGGAGGGATTTGTTAGGAAGGTTTGCTCCGTGAACTCGCCGAACCGAAGGAGCTCCGACATATTCGACCGGATCCCGGATGGATGATTTTCGATTAACATGATCTTAGGTGTGTATGCTCTAGATGTTGTGAGATTTGTCCGATCTTCATGTAAATCTATGGTCTACTATATGATTAGCGGATTTTGGCGACGTTAAGTCGGACTTGACGTCCGGTCCTCTCACCTGAATCGGGCCTTGACAGGAACGTAAGAGGCGTCGGCGGTGATGGTGCAGTTCTGGAGGATGATGGCCGAGGGCTGGCGCCTCTCCTTCCGGCCCTGGGCGGTGACGATGCACTGCTGGTTGTCCAGCGGCTTGCGGACGAGCATCTTGCAGTTCTGGAAGATGGCGGAGGCGTCGCCGAAGATGAAGTCGATGGTGCCTGAGATGGTGCAGTCGCGGTAGAACTGGCGGTGGGCGTGGGTGTAGAGGGTGTCCTGGTACCCGTCCATGTGGCAGTTGTAGAAGACGGAGAAGTCCGACTGGACCCTCAGCGCCACGGCCTGGTGCTTGATGGCGCCGGCGTCGTTCTCGAACCCGATGTCCTTGGCGAGGAACTGCTCACCGAGGACGGCTGCACGACCATCGCGAAAATCGCAGTTAGGTCCCATGGTCGTATCGTCCTAGGTTAATGTCAACAAGATCAGGGGTACGAAGTACTTACCGACGGTGGCGGTCTTGAAGGTGTTGACGCCGTCGACGTAGTTGCTGTTGTAGACGATCCTGGTCTTGGTCGGTCCGTCTCCGATGAGTGCCAAACGCCACATCTTCTTGTCGAAAATGATCTGCTCCCTGTAAACTCCCTCCTTCACGTACAGCACGAACGTTTTGTTGCTCCTCAGCGGGATGTCTTTCAACGCCTCGGTGATGGTCTTGTACTTGCCGCTCCCATCCTTGGCGACAACGAGGTCCGGCTTGACGTTGACCCCGACCTTGGCCTGGAGCAGCCTCCGCTTGACGGGGTCCATCCACAGCGGGAACTCGCCGTGCCCGAGGACCTCGACGTCGCTGTCCTGGAGGAGCCGGCGGTTGCCGCTCAGGAAGTTGAGGTTCAGGTTCGCAAGGACTGAGGAGATCTCAGTGACCATGGCGAGCCCATTGCTGGTCAGCTCGGCGGTGGCATTCAGGGCCTTCCTCATCTTCTCGCCGGCGTCGCTGGTGGTGTTCTCGAACCCGTCCAGGCAGGTCTCCTGGTAGGTGATGGAGGCACCGAGCCAGGTCTTCAAGTCAGCCAGGAAGTCGTCAACCTTGCTCATGTCGAGGCCTCCCAGCTTGTCGAATGAGCTCTGGAGGTCGTCGATCGCGTATTCCATCAGCTCCTTGCAGTTCTCGAGGGCCTGCGAGGTCCTAGGGTCCTTGGCGAGCTCCTTCAGCGTGACGGACTTCTCGGCCGCCTCGGAGATCTTCTTCATGGCGACGTTGAACCCGGCCTTGATGAGTTCCTTAGGGTCAGTGACGTTCGGTCCCGCGGTCTCAAGACTCTTCACGCACGACTCCTTGTAGTCGGTCGGCTGGCACATGGCCTCGATGGCCTTCATGGAGGCGGAGACCTGGTTGGTCTCGCCCTGCTTGCTGTCGCCCCCCTTGGACATGGTGACACCGGCGACCACCGCAACCACGGCGACCACCAGGATCAGGGAGCTGACTGCCACGATGGCGAGCTTCTTCTTCTTCCCCTCGCTAGCCATCTCTTTTCCTCAATAGCAAACCTACAAACTATCTAAATTCTCTTCTAAAGAAGCCGAAAAAAAGGAAGATCGGTAGTATATAATTTGATCAAATGAAGAGATCGTTCTACCAAAAGAGAGACAAGAGGCCCTCTTGTCCCTAGTAGCCGTGATGATCATTCGAGGATGGAAGATGGGGTGAGTTTTATATGGGAAAATGGGTTTTGGAATTGGTTGCGGAACCTGTGGCCTGGAGAGAAAAGAGGCTTCAAAAATAGGTGAATTGCCCAAATTAAGTATGCACAAATCGTTCCAATTCATGGCTCAATTCATGGCTTGCCTCGTGTTTCGACCTAACAATATATAGGCTGGCTCTAGTATGTGTCTCTCTGGTCAAAGTTTTGACATGAAATCAACGAAGAATCAAAGGGAGCTTTGGCCCGTAGATTATAAAAGGAAAATACGTTCGTATGGCATCTATGCTCGCGCGGGACTCCTAGGGATACGCCGAGGGTGAGGAATTGGATACCCGTGTTACGAAAGGATCGATCGTGGAATCAGATTTCGTTTAGAGTAGAGAAACGATAAGATAAATTTTATAAGGTATAATGTACCCAAATTTTAATACATTCCTAAGTTTTTTTCCCATAAATGGAACGCTCGGACAAAGTAAAAAGGTGACCGTATAATGCTAAAGTCTATTACCCCCCTTAAAGCACACATGACAAATCTCTCCACATTCTCTAGGACTTCTAATTGCTCAATCCGGCGCTAAATTTGACTCCGGTGGCCGGCAACCACGCGGTCCCGTCGATGAATGTTCGGACTGAGAAGAAATCGGCCGTTGTAGTGTCGCGGATGACGTGGTAGCCGGGCCACGTGACTCGGCCCGAGAGCGAGGCGCCAGGCCCGTGATTCTGGTACTCCCCGTACCACAGCGTGCCGAGGGCGAAGTTACCGTACCACTCGAGCCAGCCCCTTGGCTGGACCTGACTGCTCATGTAAGTGTTAAGGAAGACGGTCCTCGAGAATTGCTTCCATGGCCGGCCAAGGTAGGTGGGCTGGGTGGCCAAGACGTAAGAGTCCTGGATCGAGAACCCGGTGCTCTGGTAGGGGCTCTTCCTTCCCTGCGCCGTGATGGTCACCTTCTGGAGGGGCAGGGGCACCCTGGTAAATATCCTACAGTTCTGGAGGACCGCCGCGCCATTCCCGAAGATGAAGTCGATGGTACCGTGGACGTCGCACTCGCGGTAGAACTGGCGCAGGGAGTGGGCGTAGAGCGTGTCCTGGTAGCCCTCCATGCTGCACCTGTAGAATGCGGACTGGTCCGAGTCGACACGGAGCGCCACTGCCTGGTGGTTCTGCGGCCCCGCCGTGTTGCGGAAGGTCATGTCCCGCGCTATGAACCCCTTGCCGGACACCGCTGCGATCGAGAAAATGTGAAATATGATAATGGAATGTCAGATTCACTTCATTTTTGAAAGCTTACAAATAGTTTGCACATTTAGGATACTCACCGACAGTAGCGGTCCTAAAGGTCGTCCATCCCTGCATAAAATGTCGATTACCGGTGATGACGGTGGCTCCAATGCCATCTCCGACAAACATTATGTTTGTTTTCTTCCTCTTCAAGTCGATGTTCTCGCTATAAAGACCCTTCTTGATGTATATGACATACCTCCTGTTGCTATAGCTCGGAGCGTCAATGACTGCCTCCGAGATGGTGCGGTAGCGTCCGCTCCCATCTGAAGCAACCACGGCATCTACGTGCATGCCAACCGGGCTTGCCTTGAGTAGCTCTTGATCGCCTTCTGTCATCCATGCCGGAATCTCCGAGGATCCGTGGCTGGAGTTGGTACGATGCGGGGGGAACGGCAAGCTGTGTAATTGGCAGTACATGGTCAGCACATTCCCAATGAGCTGCGTCACTTGCTTCAGGCTCCCCCTAACGAAATTCTCCAGGCGCCCGTCTGTGCCCTCGAAGCCTTCGAGGCATGTGTCCTGGTTGCTCAGAGCGGCGCTGAGCCACGCCTTCAGGTTCCCGCCGTAGTGGCTGTTCTTTGAGCCGGCCTGAATTTTTTTCATCTCTCCCATGGACCAGGCGATCTCCGAGATGGAGTAATCCAGGAGCTCCTTGCAGTCCTCAATCGCAACTTGCTCGCGGTAGCTCACAGACAAGGCGGTGAACTTTGAGATCGACTCGACGGCCGCCCTCGCTTCATTGAGAGTGGCCTGGAGTGCAGCGCTGAGGACCGAATTGGAGTCGGCTGGCCCTGCATTGTTGAGCTCGGCCTGCAGGTTGAGAAGGCACGAGCTCTGGTCTTCGATGTGGTTGCAGACTTGGGGAAGCAAGGCTTGAATGTCAAGGGTCTGTTCTTTTGGGGAGGTTGCTTGGGACAGAACTTGAAGGGTTGGTAAGAGAAAGAGGATGAGGAGAGAATTCAGTAAGGCCATTGCTGGCTGTCTGAAAGCTGGAAGGAGAATGGGAAAAGCAATGGGTGGCCGTCAGAACGTGAACTGAGGATTTATTTATGTCATAAAGTTTGAGAAAGTGCTGGTGGGATTGTTTGGTCTGAAAGGAAAGGGTTAGTCTTTTGGAGTCTTACATTTACCTTCCCTTTGTGCTTTTTCTCAGGAGGAAGTCACGCCTTGTTCACAGATTCCCTGCCCTTTTCACTGCCTGATGACGCACCCAGCAAGCGATCCTCCTCCAGGCCTTTGCGCCAACGTCCTGTTTAAAAGCATTAAAGTGCTGGATGTGCCGCCGCATCTCTTATTACACGAATTAGTCGGCATGGTTAAAAGGAACGGAATTTATTCAAAGGGCTAGCGTGAGCAACTTTTGAACTTGATCACATAGACAAGGTTGGGATCCTTGGAAATCAGGACGATTTATGAATTAAGTTTATTATCAGTTCAGATCAAGCTGTATAAAGCAACAGTTTCAGGTACAATAACTTCCAAGACCCCAAAACCCACCTACACATGGTTTTCACCAAGAAGAAAAAGTACACATTGTATTGGACTAATACTATGGAAAGGAAGGTTACTCCTTTCTGTATCTCCATTGTCGGCAAGGGTGTTGGTTAAGTGAGTCCGATCTTTGCGCCGCATAATAAGCTATAGTTAATTATAATATAGACTGCTCAATACACCGGTCGAGCTGCTATAGTTAATTATGATATAGACTGCTCAATACACCAGTCGAGCTGCTCTAGGGCGCATCTACTTCCAGAAAAATGTGTGAAGGCGCTCGATTTTTGATACCGAGCACATGATTCTAGGTGTGATCTGTCTACTAATTCCATCTTATCTTGCAACCTCTAGAATGCAACGTCTCGCGTACATCTGAGGAAAGCTTGAATCTTAAAGCAGCAAGCAGCTTGACCTTTTTTAGCCTGACCCAGCACGTCCGAAGTGCAAGCTCGAAGCCTTCAACTGTCACTTTGTTGAGATGCACCAACTTCGCCTCCTGCAGGCGTGTCAAGTTGCTCATCACCATGCACAGCCCCATGTTAGAAATGTTGCAGTGGCTTAAGTTTATCTGTCACAAGCGTAGTAGTTAAGCAACATCAGATCACGCACTCAGCAAATTAAAGAACTAATTAGAACCGACCCCAATATTCAGGCCTAGCTAACAGCTCTTGAACAACATATAACGGAACCATTCTTTAGCCTTATTAGCTAAGCAGCTTTCATTTTCGAGATCAGCTTCTAAGTAATATACATGGAGGTGAGCAGGCTAAAAATTGTTTGGTTGTAGGAGCATGTGGATGAAATCTGTCTCACCTTTTAACAAGTATTTAACAATTGTCAAGAGAACGAGGTTTGATGTCTCGTGGATGAGACAACAGATTATTTGTGCTCTTAGATATAATATGGCAAATTTGAACATTTAGAAAGAAGGTTGACAAATGACAATCAAAGGGACATGTAGGAAATGGGAAAGCATAACATAGTTCGCTTCTTTAAATGTAGATGGTCCTTAATTTATTATTGAGCATGTAGCAACAGTAGCAGGTAAGCTGCACCCTTGCTCTTTATTTCTAGTCAAGGATACTGATGATTACCTATCGAAAAAGGTTACCGACCGTCTTCTCTCCTTTACTACTTTAGGCAAAAAAAAAAAAAAAAAAAAAGGGTAAGGAAAAATTAATTTTTGGTAAGGGCGAAATTTTGACGCTTCCTCACCCAAAAAATGACAGTGAAAGAAGGAATTAAAAAAGGTTGATATCAGTAAACCCACCATCTTTTCTCTAGTTTTAGCGTGGTACAAAGAATAGCCAACTTAAAAGCAATAGAAAAGGGACGTTAACTATCCATGTTCTACTTGTGAAACTGTTACTTTTCACAGGCGGCACTTTTCTAGGTAAACAAGGGAGTTTTTATGATAAACTCAGTGGACCAAGTTGAAAATTAAGAGAACTTGATGGGCTTTCATGAATTTTACCAGATGTTGGATCTGAGAAATTATGAGACAAGAGATGCTCATAAGAATGCCCCTAAATTATTTGATAAATATCCAAAATCTGAGGAAAAAGCACATTAGCCCTCACGTTTCCATGAAATGGTGCATTTTCAAACAGCTAGAAAGTTATCTCCCTCGAGGCTTTACTTTCATACTCTTACCATTCCTTATAAAAATTGTTATGATGAAAGTTCACTTATAGAGTTCTGCAGCAACTGTACCTGTCGCAAGTTCTGTGCGTAGTAGGCAAGTGCCCAGAAGCCTGAATCATCACCATTTCACAGTATTTCATGTCTAAATCGGCCAATCTCTTGCATCCAGCTGCAAGTGCCGTCAAACCAACACCTGTCACATTGAAAAGCCCACGCATCTCTAGGTCCCAAAGTTCTTCTAATTGGCCAAGATATTCCATCCCTCTGTCTGTAACATCAGAGCAGTATGACAAATTGAGCCTCCTCAGCTTCTTCCAACCGCTTGATAGAGCAGCTAGTGCATCGTCTCCAATTCCGGTACAGCTACAGTCCATATCAAAGACACATTAAGAATTTTTTACTGCAAACACAAGTCTAAAAGGCAAATACAAACTGTGTCAACATATTACCGGTAAAGATCAATCTCACAGATCTTCCTGCATTTAGAGGCAATATGACCTAATCCTTTATCTGATATAGTTGGGCATAGTGCCAGTTTTAAGCATGAAAGTTCCAAACAATTAGAAAGATATTCAAGTCCTGCAGGAGAAGGGGAGATCTAATTAATCGTATTGAACAGAGAAAGTTTCAACGGTCAAACAGGAATTTCAAAAGGAAAGAGACGCATTAATATCCAACAAAAGTAGGAAGTGTGCAAGAAGCACAAGGGGCAAGATATGCTTTGACAAAAGGAAGTACTTGACAATCAGCAATAAGGAAGGAAATTACATGCTAACAGGAATTACAAAAAATGTGTGATTTCTTTTGTTTTTTAGGAATTTTCCCAAATTACCTGTATCATTTATGCCACCACAATCAGTAAGATCAAGCTCCTCAAGTAGCAAACAAAATGATCCAAGGTAATAGAGACTCTTCTCAGTGATCATATTGCAAGATTCCAACTTCAGACACGTTAGGTTGCGGCAAGAATCTGATATTGCAAAAATTGCTGCATCGGTTATGGAATGGCAACATGTCAAGTCAAGGACCCTCAAGTTAACACAGCCAGAGACGAGGCGCATGAGCCCCAGGTTTGTTGCCCCTATGCACTTGCCTAGTCCGATTTCCACCAATGACGTGCAATTGCTTAAGGCTTTAAAAGCAGAGTCTGAAACTCGAGCCCCATCAATTTTAATGGCATTCAGATTCTTCAAATCTTTAAGGCAACAGAGAAGGATTGATGAGCACTCCTGTTCACATGTCCGGATAGTTGATGAAATTTACTTTAAAAAGTACAGAAATGCAGAGCAAGATGCACAAGTCGTGAAGCTGGAGAAACCACTAACCGTCAAGCTGTAACTTGCATTAAGCTGAACAAGATCTTCATGTCCTTTAGCAACAGAGACCAAACCACAAGAACTGATGCCATTGCACCTCGACATATCAATGACCTGTGAGCATCAAAGTCACCCCGTAGCATCATGGACCTGTGAAACTTTCCATCATCCTTAAAAATGAATATTACTCGCATGCAACAACCATTACCCGCAGCAAAGGGCATCCACCCCCTAGGAATTGTAATCCAGTGTCATCAATGAGAGAACAACCCACCAAAGCCAAAACTTCCAACTTTGGTAGAGAACCAATTGATCGCAGGGAGTCGTTTGTAACCTAAGATAGGTCAGAGGTGAAAGTATTCGAAAAAGAACACAATCAGAAACACAGAAAACAGAAAATCCTTGAGCAACATTGCGTTGCACTTCATGATATTTCATTCTTAAAATCCCTAAAATACAAAGGCATCCACTGTTCTAGAAATAAGAAAAGCCTGCCATTCAGATTTGAAAATTATATATCTTAAAGCACATTCTTTTCCATGAACCAGGTCCAACCTGCGTCTCTTGTTCACAAGCATCTGCTCATATAGCATCAATGCGTTGCACTTCATGATATTTCATTTCTTAAAATCCCTAACTCACAAAGGCATCCACTGTTCTAGAAATAAGAAAAGCCGGCCATTTAGATTCAAAATTATATCGTAAAGCACAATCTTTTCCATGAACCAGGTCCAACCTGCATCACTTATTCACAAGCATTCATAGCATAGATGATGCAAGAAGCGAGAAAAAAGAAAAGAAAAAAAGAGTAGTGAGAGAGAGCACAACATTAAATCTTCCCAAATTCAACCAACCTACACGGGAACCTTCAGAAATTGCACGACACACAATACGAAAAAGCATCTCTTTAAGCACTGCTAAAAATAGAAACCTTCTACATGCAAAGATTTAGAGTTAATAAAATCCAATAAAATTAGACACATTTCAAGAAATTGAGCCTTCCAAACATCATCTTTGACAAATGCACCAAGAAATGAAAGAAGGGCCGCCTTTAACCCTTCGCTTGCAAATTAAAGACGAAAAACAACCGAGGAAAAGCTCGCGATGCCTTCAAATTTAATCACAAAGGACAGTTAGGCCGCCTATAAATTCAAGGAACAACCCACCCAGCCATATCCAGGAACAGCATTTTTTTGACTTCCTAAATTTGAAACGAGAGAGCGAAGAATCGAAAGAAGGTCGAACCTTAAGATAGGACAAGTCAAGGAACTTCAAGTCCACGCACTTCTTGCACAATAGATCCACCCCTAGGTCACCAATCTCCATGCACCACTTCAAGCTTGCCTTCTCCAACCTCCCGCAACCCACAGCGATCTTGGCCAGCCCAACGTCCGTCACTCCCAGGCACTTGTCCATCTTCACTTCCCTCAGCCTCGCCCCGCACGACAGCGCCGCCGCCTCGCGGTCCCCGAACCCGCAGCAATACGACACGTCGACGCTCTCCAGATAAGCGCACGCCCTTATCACCTGCTCCAGCCCGTGGTGACCTAGCCCGGTGGACCGGCTCAGCACCAGCTTCCGCAGGCCCCGAGTCCAGGTCAGCGGGTCGCGGCCGGGAGGCGACAGCGAGGAGGAGGCGGCGCGCGGGAACGCCCACGGCGAGCCCCGGCTCGTCAGCAGCACCGCGACGGCGCCGTCGTCGATCCGGGGGCAGACCGAGAGGTCCAGCGTGTCGAGGCGCGGGTAGTTGGCGAGGAGGGAGCGGAGGAACTCGACGCGCAGGACGCGGAGGGAGGACCGCGTGAGGGCGTCGATCCGGTGGAAGTCGCGGCACACGAGCCGCCACGACTTGCGGTCGCCGTCGGAGGCGAGGCCCTTGTAGATGCGGACGAGCAAGTCCTCCGTCAAGCTCTCGAGCGACGCCATAAAAGAGCGCGCACGCGACCGAGCTAGAGAGAGAAAGCGAGAGAGAGAGAGAGAGAGAGAGAGTCGAAGAAGAGAGAGAAAGCGAGAGAGAAAGAGAGAGAGAACGAAACGGTCCGAAGGAGGAGGAGGAGGAGGAGGAGGAGGAGAGAGATCAGCGGAAACGCGGAGGTCGGGAGAGCGCGTTTAGGTGGGGACGAAGAGGAAGAGGAGGCGGAGGTGGAGGAGCGGGAGGTGATCGGGCGGAGGGAGAGGCGGGGGGCTCCGGGACGGCGGCGGCTCGGGGCGGATTTCATGGCTCAGATCGGCGGCGGGAGCGGGCGGCGGAGGAGCGGGAGTTGGTTCGGATATGACGACTGATGTTTGCCGGGAGAGAAGAAAGAGAGCGAGAGAAATGTATGCGGAGAGAGAGAATGCGTGTGTTGCGTGTGCGATCCCATGCGGAGCCGCCCACTAAAGACGCCGACCGGCGGGGCCCGCCCTGCACCCGGATCGTCGTTAGATCTTTGGGATCGGGGCGGGTGGATGCGGGCCACGTGGAGGGGAGGCGGCGGGGGCGCGTGAGCGGGGCCGCAGGGGATTGGCCGCCCCGCCTGGTGGGGGGATGATGCGAGACGTGTGTACGGTGGGGAGGGACGGAAAGGGTGCGGGTTGGGGGAGGGGCCCACGGGAACGTGCAAAGGACCGTACCTATTTCCGTCCCAGCGGGTCAAAAGATAAGAAGAGAACCGGAGCCCGACAGAAATATATATTGCGCCCCCCCGTGGTGGGGACCACCCCACCATCTCTCTTTTTCCCATGTTCTACTAATATTCATGGTTTTCCAACAATTCCTTTTTTTTTTGGGTCGAAAATATAAAAACAATTCCTCCTCTCATTTTTTCCTATGATAAGACGACGTCTCTTTTTCCCCCTAAATCCGAATAATTCGGATTGGAAATTCGTCCGTTGCATGCCTCGTGAACCGGCTAACCTAGTGTGGTCCCCATCCATTACAATTCGCACTCAATCCGTAGAATTTGAACATCTCATCTCTGATTCATTTAAATCTCGATTCGAATATATTTATACTTTATTGATGCACATTTAACATCTCGCGACCTTCAATTGAGTAATCATAATCCGTCTAAAATGGCGGCTTTGACCTCGAGAGAACTGGAGAAAGAGAAATTGCAATAGATCCTTTTCTCAAAGATTGATGACCTCGAAAAGCAATAACAAGAGCAACTAGTGCCACATATTAGCCTGTAATTGAAAGAGCCGATGCTTAGAGAAATGTGTCAATTACAAATTCAAAATCCTATAAAAATGTCGCATCAACGAGAGTTTCGTTGCACTTATTTAAGTGCACTCGACATTCGGAATGACGCAAGTTCGAAAGTATCGATTGTACTTCATGCGAGATCGGTCGTCCCATGAAAATTGCACGATTTCCTTAATTGATTATCGAATTCCGGGGGGTTACTTAGACCCAAACCTATTCTAAAAAAAATTCAAAACAAAGATAATACAAGCACGTATATGATAACATGAGGGACCGATCACGTCACATAATCGATATAATAAATACATATATTCTTTTTGCTTTTGGGGGCGTCAGCTATATATTAATTTGTAATTATATTTATATAAATAAATTGTTTATTTTATTTATTTCATTTATTTGTTTATCTGCGTAATCAATTTGGATGTGGACGGGTGGGGGGTCGTTGTAATCCGCGTCGACTCCGTGGGCGGCAGCTTTTCCCTAATGGGGGAAGTGGAGAAGATGCTGCTTCGAGGCTGATGCCGAGAGAATCGGATGTGGACCGCCTGCCACAAAGGAAAAAAACCTTCCCCCACATCTTTAATTAATTAATTAATTCCTTCTTCTGCAGCGAGTCCATGAAGTCTACGTATATATTTGAATCGATCCATTCAATTGAGGAATCGAGCACCAAGCTTTATCCATAAAGCAAGCCAGACATGTTCATTAGGATTGGAAAAGCCTATCCGATGTCCCGGATTTCTTTTTTTTTTTTTTGCGAAAAACGAATAATTTAAAAATATTTTTCATTAAAAATGATCGTTTATATGATTTGAGTCAATGAAGAACGATTTCATTATCGATGGTAATTTGTGTCTAAACATTTTAACGTTTCATTTTTTATAAATGATATAAGCAGTCATTTTTTAGAAACATAGTTTTCAAATCTTTCATTTTTCACCAAATAAACGCACCCATAGATGTGATTTTTCCATCGTCAAAGATATGTTGACCCTGCATAACAAATTTTGTATGGATTGTACACAGTATGGTGTTAAATCTTTTCCCAAAATATAAGTATTTCATTCCATTTGATTGCATCACGTCAATAATTTAGGTCACATAAGTCTGGCGTATTTCCTTTTCTCGAAAGGGGTGTCCACGCACGTCTTATTGTGATCAAAGTTATCCATATTTATTTTCGCTTATTTATTTGCGTCTTAGTGTTTTTTCATTTTCCTAGATTTGTTGATCATTTTGGAGATGAAAAATCATGAGACTACGACGCCCGCTTAAAAATAAAAAAGAAAAATATTGATGATGATCTTTTTTTTTTTTTTTTTCCTTTAAGATGTCGGGTAGTTGTCAACCTTTGCGTATTTCCTTCAATCCATCTATCTAGAAAATTTGAAGATTACGCTCTCTCATATCGTAACGATGTATTTGAGATTTTACTTTTAAAATGCTCTAGATAAGTTGTCAACATAAGATCAACAAATTTGAGGGTCACTTTTCCCATTCTGACATGCTTTGACCGATTCAAACAATATAGTTTAAAGTTTTTTTTTTTTTTCCTTCTTCTTTGTTTACTTGATTTTACTTGCCCATAATTTCGTATCAATTCCAATCATAATTTCATCTTTTCTCCGAAATGTTTGATATCGAGCCAGCAGATAAAACATAACACATGGAAGAGGAAATTCCAATTTTTTTTCTCTGGCCTCGCTCGAAGTTGAAGAAATGAATGTAATTTCTGATGAAAAAGGTGAATTCAGATAGTTAATTGGCCAAACTAAGTTGCGGGTATTGCTTAAATAATTTATTTTTTGCCAAATATATTTTCCAGCATTGTTAAAAATGTCATTTAAGGCATTTAAAGGCCCTACCACCATTTTTTTTGTTTATATATTTCGTCATATGGTTACTTGTTCTAATTGCTCTGAGCCAAAAAATAGAAGTCCTTATTGCATCCCATAGTCTTGCTCTCTGGGTCAATCGATTCTTCACGTGTTAGGCAATCATGTGGCTGCCATGCGCACATGAAAAGTCGGGTGATTATCCAGAGATCGTGAAGTAGGTTGTAATCTAGTGACCGGTTGCAAATAGGAGTGATTATAGGATCAAGATAAAATTGAAAATGAATCATTGAAATGGTCACATACCAAGTTCCCATGATTACGGGTTCCACTCTAATATCATATGATTTGGTTCTTGGTTCTTGGGAAAGGACCGAATCGGGAATCGAAAATCTAGATCAAGAATCTGGAACCGATGAAATGGCAACATGTATTGCAAGAAAGTATCCATTCTTGAAGAAAGATATAGCAGTAATTGCTCTGGTTTGGCCACAAAATGTCGTAAAATTTGCCTATATCAAAATGAGAAACAGTTACAAAAGCATGTTGCTTGCCCAAAACGGACAGGAAGACGAACAACAAATGCGCCGGAATAACAACATGAGCAGTAGGCATAATCGTGGAGGCGACTGACGTATCTCAAAATGATTGAGAAAGATTGTTGAGCTATTCCATGAAAAATTAAATTTACTAAAACCATGGCTTATGGAGTTCTGCCACTTACAACTTCCCTCCCTTTTCTAAAAGCATAACAAATTGGCATATAATGACTAAACTGAGGAACAAAACCTGAAAATAGACGACGGAATACTGCACAAACAAATCATCAGGGTGGGATGCAAGATTGCCGTATCATATTCTATGTTAGTTGAATGCTTTTAAGTTGGCCTGTAGGGGACAAATTGTTAAAAAAGGTTAGGCCGTGAGAGAATAATATGGGCACTATAGTCAGTACATTTTCTAACAAATATAAAATTTCGAAGTACAAACTGAGTACGATGATGTCTTTGTTGTCTGGCTCGGGGAAAGGGAAGCTCGACCCTTCACCTCAGTAGGATGACCATCGCATCATGAACTATAGATATCATCCAATCACTTTCAGCATGCCACCAAAGAGTTCCGTTCTCCTTGGTACTAGTTTGATTCAATTTTGTTACATGTTTTGAGTTTTTTTTTTATTATTTATTTTATTTTACGTGTTTATATTTTATGGATTGTTACTATGATAAAATGGGGATTTTTGTTGTTAGATTTATTTTCATTTTACTTAAGAAAAAAATGAAACAAAAAAAATAGCCGATTCTTAGGTAGACCCTGAAACATATTGACAGGGTAGATTCGAGGGTATGCAAGGTAAGTTTTAGATTCAAAAAACTGTGCAACTGGTTCCGATAAGGTGACTTCTTGGTGAAACTTGAACTGATCCTAGGACCACTCACTCTCAATTGCAAAAGACATTGGTAAGAAAAGAAATTGTTAATGTAAAGCCGATGGTGATTGATAGATTGAAAGGGACGGCGGAAGTGGTGGTTACTCAAGCGACTAATTGTAAAGTTGAGATATATGATTGAAAAATGAAATTTACGTACGCGATTATAAGATGAACAAGAGTTTAGATACTTGCATGTCATTATTCCTTAATTACGATGCATGGTGGAGCGGTTGTCATATTTCCTTCATGGGGATTAATGTTCTTCACTACTCTTAGATACAATGAATCGGCTCATAACTAGATGAACGAACCAAGAAAATCCGATGTAGCATGGGTCAACACGGTTCATATATAGAGCCAAATCGAATTAGACCAAACTATTTTTGTTTGGAAAAGACTCGAATCAAACTACATCAAATGACAATTATTTGATATCAATTAATCCAATTAACTTAAAGATATAAATTCTCCTTTTCTCGTAATATAATAGCTGTAATGAGAAAAATCAAAGCAAAAAAAAAAATAAAAAATGAGATGAAGGCAGAATTCGGTGTGACTTAGATGTGGGCCAGATTCCCAAGCCACAAACATGAATTGGAACGGCAATTTCAGTATAGTCCGGTTCGAACAAATTTATGCTCTTCCAATAATTAAACGGGTTGAGTCAAGCTGGGTCGAGCCAATCTCCAATAGGAGGACTGTAGATAGGCAAATCTCTGCGATTGCAATGCGGATCTGTTCCTGAGCTAGTAGAAAAGCCCAAACATACTAGATGCCAAGTCGGGCTTTTAATAAATAAGCTTTTGATTCGCTTCTTAATGTCGAAAAATAAAAATAAAAATTGACAAGCTGATTTAGGGTGCGCATGGTAACGCTTCTTGGCTTGGGAATAGTTTTTTTTTTTTCAGAAATAGTTCTTTTCTATTTCTATTCGGGGAACAATTTCGAGTAAAAGAACCCGTTTGATAACTATACAAAATTTCTACTCTTGGAATAGAAAAAGAATAGAAATGTGTTTTAACGCAACAGTTTCTTTTTGTATTTATTTATTTTTATTCTTACTTACGGATCGCCGATCGCCAACCGCCGACCGCCACCGCCCGCCGCCGCTGCCCGTCGCGATGCACGACCGCCGCCGCCGACCGCCGCCGCCACCGCCGCCTGACCCATCGGTCGCCGGCCACCTGCCGATCACGGCGGCGGCGCGGAGGCGGCGGTGGCGGCGGCGGCCAGCGGTCAGCGGTGTCTTCGGGCGGTTGAAGGTGGCTGCGGAAAGAGAGAAGAATAAAAGAAAAAAAAAATTGACTTATTTCTAGAAATTGTTCCTGGGAACAGAAGTAATTTTTTTTTGTTTCTCGTTTCTGCTCCAAATCTATTTCGGGCTAACTTTCA
Source organism: Eucalyptus tenuipes (assembly GCA_014182365.1). Taxonomy (NCBI): domain Eukaryota; kingdom Viridiplantae; phylum Streptophyta; class Magnoliopsida; order Myrtales; family Myrtaceae; genus Eucalyptus; species Eucalyptus tenuipes. Next base: position 18,055,275 of record CM024538.1, on the reverse strand, counting down.
TTCCCGGAATAGAAAAACAACTTGACATTACCAAATGGGTTTTGTTCTTTTTTTTTTTTTTTGTTACGGGAACAAAAGAACAGAAATTTTGAGGAATAGAAATGTTACCATGCAGATCCTTAAAAACTGAGAAGTCAAAATTAGAAACAGGGGTCAACATCCCGAGCTGGTACTTTATTTACATCCGCACATGATGCAGCGTACCGCCATGATACTTTCACGATGTTTTTAAATTTGAACTCCTGTATTATATATTCGATCCACATGGCATGCCTTAAAGACAACATGTGCATGGATACGTATGGAGTGATTCATATGTGATTCATTGCCTACGGAGCGAACTTAAGGCACTAGAACATATGATTTGGTGTTTTTCCCATTGTTTTGGTTTTTATTTTTATTTTTTATATGCGTATTGTTTCTAATATCGATGAAATGGTATTGCTAGCAATTAGAGAGGAATAGAAGAAGAGGAATAAACGTATTGGGAGATGAATACGTAACATTGTTTGTTATAACTAGAAATTAATAATTCAAGAAAGTGAAAACAATAGTATTTGGAGGTGAGGTACGACTAACCGAATCTCTTTAAGACGATTAGTTCTTGTCAATGGTGCTAACTAGCTTCACAAACTTCGCATCCCAATACACAATACCTCGAACATGTTGGTATTGGCATTATACAAACAAGTCTCCGTCGAACACTTCTTGAAACCGGCACACTTAGAGAAACTTGAAGAGAGGAGATGCTAGTGTTTTTGCTTCTACTTGGAATGAAGATTTATAAGTCTATTTATAGAGTTTTAGAATTCATATACAAAAGCGGTTAATGAACCATGAATTAAATAGATACAGAAATCTAGAAGATACATGAATTAAATGGATACGAGATCCAAGAGATACATGAACCATGAATTAAATGGATACACGAACTTGAGAGATACACAAATTAATGAATACATGAATGGAAACAACGTATCTCATTTTGCTCATTTTCGTTGATTCATTAACTCACCGTAAATACAACATGTTCTAGCGTGTACATACACGTCATCCTCTAACATACATATATACCCTTTTAAGTAAGGATACATGTATAAAGCAAGATGTGTGTTTGCACAAAAAATAATTGATTCGTATGGCAAGCCTTAAAGATAACGTGGGCATCGGCAGGTGATGGACCAAATATGAATCTCGCATAGATTCATATTTGGTCCATCGCCTGTCAATACATATGCATCCTTAAGACAATGTCACTTATCACTTGTCATTTTTCTTGTTATATTGGATTTTTGTCTTGTTTTTTTTTTCCTTTTTTTTTAATCCATGCCATTTCTAATGTTGACCAAATAGCCCCGGCATGTACATATATACCCTTTCGAGTGAGAATATATGCATATACGAGGATGTTTATTGCACTAGAAGAGATACCATACATGAGAATATATATCATTGGTTCATATGGCAAGCCTTAAAGACAACATATGCATCGACAGGTGGTGGATCAAATATGAACCTAGGTGATTCATATTTGATCCATCGCCTGTCAACACATAAGCATCCTTCAGACATTGTCACTTATCATTTGTCGTTTTTCTTGTTATTTTAGTTTTTTGTGTTGTCTTTTTATCCATGCTATTTCTAATATTGATCAAATAGCCCTAGCATGTACATATACATCATCCGCTAACAAACATATATATCCTTTTGAGTTAGAATGTATGCATATTCGAGGATGTGCTATTCCACCAAAAGAGATACCATATATGGGAATATATATTGTTGGTTCATATAACAAGCCTTAAAGACAACATATGTATCAACAGGTGGTGGACCAAATATGAATCTATTGGGTGATTCATATTTGTTCCATCGCCTGTCAATACATAAGCATCCTTAAGACATTATCACATGTCACTTGTTTTTCTTATTATTTGGTTGTTTGTGTTGTTTTTTATCCATGCTATTTCTAATATTGAACAAATAACCTCGGCACTTACATGTACATCATCCTTTAACATACATATATGCCCTTTTGAGTGAGAATATATGCATTAATGAGGATGTGCTACTGCACCAGAAGAGCTAAAATATATGAGGATATATATTGTTGATTCAAATAGCAAGCCTTAAAGACAACATGTGCATCAACGGTTGATGGAACAAAAACGAATTTGTTGGGTGTGATTCATATTTGGTCCATCGCCTATCAATACATAAGCATCCTTAAAACATTGTCATTTTATCACTTGTCATTTTTCTTGTTATATTGGATATTTGTGTTGTTTTTTTTTATCCATGCTATTTCTAATATTGATCAAATAGCCCTGGCATGTACATATACATCATCCTCTAATAGACAAATATACCCTTTTGAGTGAGAATGTATGCATATACGAGGATGCGCTACTGCACCAGAAGAGCTAACATTTATGAGGATATATATCATGGGTTCATATGGCAAGCCTTAAAGACAACATGTGCATCAACAAGTGATGGACCAAATATGGATCCATGGGAAGATTCATATTTGATCCATCGCCTATCAATACATAAGCATCCTTAAGACACCCTCACCTATCGGTTATCGTTTTTCCCATTATCTGGGTTTGTTGTGCTGTTCTTTTAACCATTTTGTTTCTAATACTGATCAACTAACCCACACACGTACGTATACATCATCCTCTAATTGATATATGCACTTTTGAGTGACCATATACGTATGTATGAGGATGTGTTACTGCACCATAAGAGCCAATGTATATGACGATATATATCTTTAATTCATATGGCAAGCCTCAAAGACAACAGGTGCATCAACAGGTTATGAATCAAATATGAATCTACGAAATGATTCATATTTGATCCATCGCCTGTTAACACACAAGCATCCTTAAGACATTGTCACCTTATAATGATCGTTTTTCCTTGGTTTTTTATCCACATTGTTTCTAATAACATACATATATACCCAGAAGAGATTATATATGTGTGTGTGTGAAGATGTGTGACTACACCTAAAACTTAAAGAGATAACATATTATCAAACTGAAACTTTCCTCAAAAAGTTTTTTTCATAAAACTTTGATGCATCTTGTTTGCATAAGTCTAAAAGTATAATTTATGGTGAAATGCACGTGTGAGTAGTATTAGAAAAAATCCCACCCCAGAGAATTGGTATAGTATGAAGTAATAGATATATCATAATTGGTCCATAACTCATTGACTTAATCTTTTTATTGATAGTGGGTCAAATTGTATATATCAATGGCCTTATACTTTTTCTAAAACTTTGAAGTTTGATTTATGGAAGATATTTCTTAAAGCTAAAAAAAAAAAAAAAAAAAGCCCATCCACGAGGAGAAGCTTTCGAGTCTTTTTGAAAGAACCATTTGACATTCGTCCACCAACGATTGGATGGAAGAGCGTGGTCTTTCAAGCAACTCGAAATTTTTCCTAGGTGATGATTCAAACATGTATGCATTTACGTGTGTATGTGTGAATGCAACTCAAAATGCATATAAGTCTATAACGTGCATTTCGAATACTAAGCGCTTTCAATGATCTTTTGAAATTTGAAACTTACAGATGAAAAGGTTTCAATGATTTGAGTCATGCTCGTCTTTACGAAAAGACACCCAATGCTTTCCATGCGTATTACAAGTCTAATGCTCTTCTATCTTCTCCATGCATGTTTCATATGCGTAAGATGTATGAGTTCACCTTTCTGGATATCCTTATCTGGCGATTGAGGCGAAAAAAATGCCGACAGCTAATATTCTCTCCCATGTATCTTATGCTATCCTACTTACCATATCGAGGAACGACAATGCCCAGATGTAGCCAGAAGCTGCTAGCTCCAATCCGCATCATCATTGGATCGATACTAAGCTGCATGTATCGGGAAATTGCGATGGATTTCAGGGGGGGAAGAGGCTGGAGCTGGAGCGAAGCAGGAATTGCCCTTTGGGGGAAATTAAATGGACAATTCATCTTTCGTTTGCTTGCTCATGGAACGGTCTGAAGCACGGTGATTGAATATATAGGAGATCGGGTGGAAAGAGTTGCGGCTGACGAGCATCGTTAACATGACGACATGATTCGATTTTGGCGTGGACAGGGGATAACATGTGACAACACACCGTGAACATATGGTGACATCCATCACTGGGGAACTACGGAAACTGGGAACTTTGTTATAGCTGTCTCATGCCTGGACTGGATACACAAAAGATTGAATCAAATGTTTGGAAGGGATTCCATTTTCCAAAAGTATCTGGTCCAAAAGATCGAAGAGAGTTTCAGATGCTTCTCGAGCATGGTGTCATCGTCCACCTAAGACGAGCACCGCGTGTCGAGGTTCGCGACATTCTTGTCCAACTTGCCGAGCGGTGATTGACTCGCACAGACTTGAAAAGTGGCAGCCAGGAAACGGACGATAGTGACATGGCACACGCTCAATTCCTATGATTCTGAGTATGACCGAGGCAGGAGAGGTATGTTCAATTCCCTACTACGCTGAAAAATATAAACAATTCCATGTTCGAGTCGCTCGGTCACCCAATATTTAGGTGCTTTAGATGGACAAAATGGGTTTGGTCCAAGCGCCTAGCAATTTTATCAAACAAGATCATCATTTCCCTAAACTACTTAATGATAAGACATTCGCTACTTGAAATTCCTTACGAGAAATATCATAGTACGTGGTCTACATTGCAAAATTTAAAGGGTCCTGGAGATATAAGACATCCGCTACTTAAAATTCCCTACGAGAGATATCATAGTACATGGTCAAAATTGCAAAATTTAAAGGGTCCTGGAGATATATCTCAATGGCTTTGTTTTGGTGGATGCTGGAATAGTTCCCCATTGAAATCTTCTACTTTCGATTCATCTATCAAAATGGCCAAATTGCCCTTCATGTGTTGTGGGATGGCTCCCTTATTGTTGGCCAAATTGCTATCACAAATTTAGATTCGGGGTACATGACAGTTGTACAATTTAATTATGAAAAATAAGTGAGAATCTTTGCGTAGCACCTCCCTTTTTGCCCTTCATCCTTTTCTAATATATGTAAGATTCTTGTACAAGGCCATGCATATTGAGCCAAGCAAGTGAATGGTCACATTTGTCATGATACTCATAAAAGCCAATGAATTTCTAAGATTGCTGCCCTCTTGAAGGATCGCTCAACATTGGAGGCCATTATCAATGCAAACATATTACCATATGCGCAATATTATATGTGAATTCTAATTATGTATTTCTTAATTTATTTCGTTTTCGAAAATGCTTTCGATTGGTCGGATGACAATTTTTAAGGTTTTCCATCCAACGTTTTGTTATAGCCCGTTCCAATGTAAATTTCACTTATAAATATTTTTGTTTGTGGGATCACATCGATACAAGTCCTTGATCGTCTCAACACGATACCAACGCATGCACTATAAAGGGCTCTCTTATATACTTGAAGTAGATGATCATGGCGATAGAAATTACTGCGCCATGATGGTTTTCCTTTCTTTCTATCTGAAATTAATGCTGTAAATAAAATAAAAAACAAATGAAAAAAAAAAAAAGAAAAGAAAAGAAATCTTAACTTAATGCTCGGCAAAAGTACACTTCAAGTGCCAAAAGTTGGCACAAATGGACACTTAAGTGTCAAAAGTTACGAAAGTGACACTTATGTCTTTGCGTTAACGTTTCATTCTCAAAATTTCTGTTCTTTGGTTCCCGGAACAAAAAAAGAACGTAAAACCCGTTTGGTAACGCCAAGTTGTTTTTCTATTCCCCGAAATAGAAAGTTAGCCCGGGAATAGATTTGAAGCAGAAACGAGAAACAAAAAAAAATTGTTTCTGTTCTCGGGAATAATTTCTAGAAATAAGCTAATTTTCTTTTTTATTTTTCTTTTATTCTTCTCTCTTGCCGCGGCCACCTCCAACCGCCGGTCACCGCCGCTGGCTGCCACCTCCGCCCGTCCGCCGGGAGCCATCGGCCGGGCGCTGCTGACCGGCGGACGGCGGCGGCGATCCGTCGAAAGAATAAAAAATGAATAAATACAAAAGAAAAATTGTTGCATTACCAAACACATTTCTATTCTTTTTCTATTCCAAGAGTAGAAATTTTGTGTAGTTACCAAACGGGTTCTTTTACTCGAAATTGTTCCCCAGGAATAGAAATAGAAAAGAACTATTTCTAAAAAAAAAAAAAAACTCTTTTCCAACCAAGAAACGTTACCATTCGCACCCTTAAGTGCCAAAATCGAAGAGAAATTGATCACTTACGTGCCATTCCGGCCAAAATGCTGACGTGCACAATTTCCGGTGAAATAAGTGCAAAACGACGCCGTTTTGCACGCTAACGTGGCCAAATAATGCAAAAACGACGTCGTTTTGATCCCGACGTGGTAATAAATTAATATAAAATTAATTAAATTTAATTTAAAACTAAATTTATTTAAAATATTTGAAAATACAAATACAACTATTAAAAAAATTAAAAAATTAATTTTAAAAAAAAGGGCAGCCCTTAGCCGCCGCCGCCGGAAGGGCCGGCGACGATGGGGGAGGGTCGGCCGAGTCGCGGGCCTTGGCCAAGGGTCGACGACCCCGGCCGACCAACGGTGAGGGCTCGCAAGCCCTCGCCCAAATCGGCTAGGGTCGGCGGTACTCGCCCCGGCGCCGGTCGGCCGTGGTTGCCGGCCCCGGCCGGGCCGGCGACCCGGCCAACCCTCCCCCTCCGTCGTTTGCCCTTCCCGGCGGTGGTAGGGAGCGGCGGGCTGCGAGGGCTCACCCTCGGCCGCCTCTTTTTTTTTTTTTTAGTTTAAATTTTTAATATTTTTATTTTTAAATATTTTAAATAAATTTAGTTTTAAATTTAATTTAATTAATTTTTATATTAATTTTTTACCACGTTAGTACCAAAACGATGCCATTTTGCACTTGCTTCACCGGAAAATCAACACCTTAGCATTTTGGCCGAATTTTGGCCATATTGGCACTTAAGTGATCCATTTTGCTCCGATTTTGACACTTAAGTGTCTCTCTGTGTCAACTTTTGGCACTCCAGGGGTCTCAGTGTCCTTAATGCTCTCCATGCTTCTCTTTTACGCATGCGTGCTTATTTAGCTTTACTCTCCATTATTTGCAATATCTATCGTAGTCGCACGGATCAACATAGAAAAAGAGATATTTCTCGATTAAACTATTTATAATAAAAGGGCACGTTGCTTTGAGTATTTGTGCCATATCTTTGCTCGATATATCTACTTCAATGACAGGAATATTTTATTCAAATGAAATGGTCAATTCTCGAACTCATCCTCTTTTTTTAGTTCTTGTATTTGACTCTATCGGCTAATCATGAATCTTAGATTTTGTACGCAAGCTTTTAAGCCCAGAGAAATAAGTCTGCTCGATAGAGACTTTTCACCTTTTTAGATGCTCATCTCATAGGAGCTCAGTGGAATCAATGAGCTCTTTAGAGGTGGACCACCCAAGCTCATATGTAGACTGATTGACATTTAGCTACTTGCATATTTAAATAAATATAAATATATATTCATATATGTCGACATTCACATCTTATTTGACATTTAATTTGGGAAAATTGTCTAAAAAGTCCTACGCATATTATACTTTTACCAACTCAATCTTAAACCTTTTAATTTTGTTAATTAAATCTTAAACCTTCTCAGATTTTCTCAACAAAGTCCATCCAAAAAGTTAAAATTCTCCTCCGCGGCCTCCTTTTCCTCCTCCTCGCGCGATTCTCTTCATCTTGATCTCTACTCTCTTTCGATCACCTCATCGCAATTGCTTGCCGCCTCGCCTGCAACCCTCCCTCCTTTGCAACCGCAGCCTCGCTTTTGGTCATTCATCGCAGCATCGCAGTCGCGGCCTCATCGTTGCTCGCGGCCTCGCCTCCGCTCCCTCACCCTTGCCTCCACCTTTCGTCGCCTTCTTTAATAATTTTCTTTCCTTTCGCACTTGCAGACCCACCCCAGTAACCATCATGCCTCTCGTAATTTCTGGACACACGAGTCAGAATGTGTCGGAAAGAGTTGATTGCATGTTGGATTTTCTGACACGTGTTGACCGCGTGTTCGACACGTCTCAAGGTGTCTGACATGACATGGAAGCTCTTTGAACGTGTCCGTGCTTCATAGCTTGAAATCTACCTGGAGAAAGATGTTCTTTTTTCAAACTTTTGTGTTTAGCGAATGACGAATGATGATCGGTGAAGTGACAAACCTCGAATCGGGCACAAATTTCCAGGTCCAATGCATGGGTACATCGCTCCATGCTATGGAAAGAGCTCTTGCAGACGGCACATACCATATCTTCCCAGACGATCTCTCCAGCTTGAACCTCTGTTTTTAATGAAGAAATAAATTTCCAAAAACCAGTTCTTACAGGATTCTAAAAATCTTCGTCGAACTAGCAAAGAAAAGAAAACCCACGAAAGTTTCGATCACCTTTCTTCCGGAATCAACGAGCTGAGGTTGGCACAAGCTGAGGCAGAGCTCCTCCTTGGAACCGAACTTGAGGGGGCCTCAGCAGCCTTGCGAGTACGGCATCACAGTCGGGAGGCAAGAAACCGTCCCAGACGACATCGGACTGAGCGGCTGATTAGAAAGCGCACGACACCCGAGCGAGCTTGCATGAGTCTTCAGGGGATGTGAGGGCGAGAATAGTAGAAACGCGGTGTTCAGGCAAGAAGCCCATTGGTGTTCTCATTCGAAGATCTTAAAAGCGTGGTGCACTCTCCCTCTCTTTATATTTTAAATCAAATTTAGACCAAAATGATTGTTTAAGCCACATCAATGCCACCCAGGAGAGAAAAAGTAATGAAAAAGGCAACGTCAGCATTTTTTATTAGTCAAATTGGATGGAGTTAATGGAAGAATGCGATTGCATCATTTTGACAAGTTCTAGAATTTGATTACACTTTCTGAAAGCTTTAAAAGTTCACTGCACTTTCAAGATAGGTTTAAGAATTTCTAGTGAACACATCCCAACTCATTTCATATGAGATAGAGAAAATTTATGAACCTCAAGATATGTCGAATAATGGGATATGTTTGGTTAGAAGTCCTAAAATTTGCAGCAATTGAGTCCCAAAACTTACAAAAAGTAAAATTAAGTCCTAAAAATAATCAAATTGGTTCAATTGAGTTCTTCCATTAATTTCATCCGATTTGATTAATGGAAAATGCTAATGTGGCTTTTTTTTAAAATATTTTCTCTCTCCTACGTAGCAATGATATAGGTAAATAATAAAGTATAAGACTAAAACGATATCATTTTGGTCTAAATTTGTTATTTAATGCTAATTTTATTGAAATTAAATTTTAAAAATGGGCTAACTTTTTTATAAAAAGAAAGAAGAAGAAGAAGTTGGGTAGGTAGGGCTGCAAGCCCTCGCTATCACCGCCGTCCCACCATCGCTGGGAGGGGTCAACAAGGGTGGGGGTGAGCCAATGCAGGTCACTAAGCCCCGGCCAAGGGCAATGGAGGGCTTGCACGCCCTCGCCCAAACTTGGGTGAGGATCGGCTACCAGTGGCGGCCCTCGGCTAGTTTTGGGCAAGGGTGTGAATTCCTAGGTATGTCATGCACTATATGAGCCATTTCTAATTAGATTTTCCAGCATACGGGAAGCACCACAAAAATACATCACAATACGCTATATAAGAATATTGCACAAGTCAGAATAGTACACATTTATCTCATGATATTAACTTTATATTTACAAACTCATAATAGTATCCCAAATAGCACACAAAATACAAAAGACCTAAGAAGGGTTAGGATCACCTATCTCACAAACTATTCTCTTCCAAAGCCTGCCTGTACAAAAGACAAACCATCCACTATGGGTCAACAACTTCCTCCGTTGGTTCATTGCCTTCACCATCAAAGCCCCTTAATGGTGCGATCAAATCACAATAGTTGTATAGTTTAAATATGAAAAATGGGTTATATGCATAGCACCTACTAGGGGAGAGCAAAATATCGCCCAGATCAAGTCGGAGCAACCGGTTCTGGGCAGTTCTGGGAGCATCAATTTGATTTCCGGTTCCATGTGTGGAAGTGCCCACTTGGAACACCCGAGCTGGACCGGTTCGATTTTTCTTTTATTCGTTATAAATGTGTAAAAACGAAAAAGGCCTAACCCTTCACAAACCCTCCATCCACAAACTCGAGTTGCTCGCCCGTAATTCACGGTCACTCTCTCGATTCGCCACACAAGAATGGAGTTCATGATTTGCAGGTAATCAAATCAGTCAAAGCTAAAAACCCATCAAAAGCAGGCTCAGATTTTGCAGAGGACGAGCTTTGTTTCAGAAACAGAGCAAGAGCAATCGAAGTGTCAGTTTTGGAGGAAAGAAGGCTGTAAAGGAAGCTCTGATCGTGAAGCCCGACAACGAGAGCCGAAGCGCCCATCTCCCTCACCATCGACACGATCTTCGTGCCCTCTTGATCGCCCTCCGCGACCACAATCTTTATGTTGGTCTGCAAACAACTCAAGATCACCCCATTTCTCTTATCACTCAATTGAACCAACTGGACTTATATTAGGAGGAAGAACCGAGTCAATGAGAGCTTACGTTGGGGAAGCTGCTGCACATGTCCCTGAAGGAGAGGGCCGCCTAGTAGCCCCTGAGGTGCGCTGGGGAGAACAGGGTAACAACTCCCAAGGACCAACCCAATGCAGGATTAATATATTCCCCAAGACTAAACTGAGCAAATTCACTGAACCCCAGCAACACAAAAAACATATTTTGGCAATACAACCTCACAATATGTAATTGTAATACGGAAATAATAAGGAGACAAAAGCAACAACATTTTATGTAGAATACCCATTAAGGGAAAAATCACTGACCACTCAAAAATTTCTACTAGTCATAAAGAATGATAAGATATACGAAGAGTTTTTCTCTAGTCACACATCAAAGGTTCCACATCAACAATATAATAACATTTCATCATCACAAAAATAGATTAACACATTAATTGTAATTGGTGAATTCGGAAAATGTTCTCAAAGAACGAAACCAATCAACTCGTAGCTATTGATTTCACGAAAATATACTAAAATTTAAGTTGGTTCCGATGATATTTGGCCTTTGAATCGGCACTACAAAGTTGCGCCCCTTTTTCTTCTTCTCCGCGTGTGCTCCTCTTCGACGAAACCACTCTCCCTGCCCTTAGGCTACGTTTGGTCGTCCGGATTTCTAATCGGGATAGGACTGGATAGGATAGGATATAAAATCCTAGGATTTTTTTATATCCCATCCATTGTTTTTGGTGAATTACGGTATTAAAGTCGGATATGTTCACATCATATAATGTACAAAAAGCATATCATTATAAATGAACCAAAATGTTTATAAACGGAGATAGTGAAAATCTCTTGTAACATTATTCCTTATTTTTATTTTTATTTTATTTTTCCTCTTTTGTATTATTTTCATGATTATTTCTTTTTCCCCTTTCATCATTCTTTAATAAAATTTTATCATATAGTAAACTATACTAACATACCTAAAATACAAAAATACCTAAAATATATAATAAATATAAATATTTAATTTATAGATTGAATGTTTATTATAAGATAGAATTAAAGTTGAATATATAAATTAAAATAAGATTAATTAAAAATAAATTTTATTTTTTTATTATTAATTTCTTAAATTAGAATTCAAATATTATTTATATTGAAATATAGTTTCAATTTTGTTAATTTAATAAGTTTGTTATTCAAGAAAAATAACTTTCTATTATGGACATTAAATCCTATCCACCTTTATCCCACCTCAAATGGGATAATTTTATCTGTCTATATCCCCTTATATCTAACTTTATCCCATCCTAAGCGAAGACAAACATAGGATATGATAAATTATATCCTATCCCGAATTTTATCCCGACTGCCAAACGCAGCCTTATTTCTTTCACTCCACATTCGAATCACTCCCACTTCTTCTTTTTGCTTTTTGACTTTTTTTATTTTGTTTTGTGTTAGCTGGGCCCCACATAGGCAGACCCAACCAACAAGACGAAGGATCATCAAGTTCTTCCTGCTCTCGGATCTGGCGGTGGAGTAGACGTGGAGGAGCGGGATCAAATCACCGCAGCCAAGCAAGTTGTGAAAAGCCCACCCAAGCGCCATCCGCACCACCTCCGCGTCCCCACCACCATTAGTTCCATTGACCCACCCAACAATCGAATTAATTAGTTCCATTACTGGGTAGGCTAGTTTCCTATTCCAAAAATTGGAATCGATCCTCCTGGTTCGGTTTCGATTCTAAGATAGAAATTGGATTATCCAAGAACTAATCACCCCTAACACCTACCATTCTGCCCTTCATCCATTTCAAATAACTATATAAGGCCTTTTATATTAAGTCAAGCAAGTGAATGGTCACATTTGTCATGAAACTCATAAAAGCCAATGAATTTCTAATATTGCTGCTCTTTTGAACGATCGCTCGACATTGAAGGCCATAACCAATGCAAACATTATTACCCTATGCTCAATATTATATGTGACTTCTACTGATGTATTTGTTAGTTTTATTTCGTTTTGGAAAATGCGTTCAACCACTTGGAAGACAATTTTTAAGGTTTTGCATCCAACATTTTATTACAGCCGTTCTTATGTACACTCTGCTTATAAATATTTTTGTAAGGGGGATCATATAGAAACAAGTCCTTGATCATCTTGATACGATCCTAACATCTGTGCTGCAAAAGGCTTTCTTAAATACGTAAATCAAACTGGATGATGATATCGGTAGAATTTACTATGCCGTGATGGTTTTCCTTTCTCTCAATCTCAAGTTAACGCTACAAATAAAATTAAATACAAAATAAACAAAAAAATATAAACTCAACTTAATGCTCTCCATTCTTCTCTTTTACACGTGTGCTTATTTAGCTTTTACTCTCCATTGATTGCAATATCTGTTTTCGCACAGATCAAAACAGAGAAAGAGGTATTTCTCAAATTAAACTATTTATAATAAAAGGGCACGTTGGTTTTAGTATTTGTGCCATATCTTTGCTCGATATATCTACTTCTATGAAATTAATATTTTATTCAAATGAAATGGTCAATTCTCGAACTCATCCTCCTTTTCTAGTTCTTGTATTTGACTTTTTCAGCTGAGAGGGCCCTTTCCAATTTGATGATAAAAGATTTGATTTTGATCATGAATCTTGGATTTTGGCGCAAGCTTTTTAGCCTAGAGAAACAAGTCTGCTCGATAGAGACACTTCACCTTTTTAAATGCTCATCGCATAGGAGCTAAATGGAATTAATGAGCTCTTGAAAGATGGACCAGCCAAGCTCATATGTAGAGTGGCTGACCTATAGCTATTTGCATACTTAAATAGATATAAATATATATTTATTCATATATATCGACATTCACATCTTATTTGACATTTATTTGAAAAAATTACCCTAAAAATCCTAAACATATTATATTTTTGCAAACTCAATCTCAAATCTTATAATTTTGTTGACTGAATTCTAAACATTCTCAAATTTTGTCAACAGAGTCCATCTGATCAAATTGTAGTTGGAATTTGCTAATGCGGATGTCGACTATCCTACATGGCATAACTAACATCAGCATGGATGAATTTTAATAATACTTTTTTCATTTTTTTTCCTTTTTATTTTTTTCCTTAATCGTAGGTTGGTGAGGTCAATGGCCACAAGCGAGGTCCGCAACTCTTGCTCTCTAGTCAAAGGGCAAGGATCGCAGCTCTCGCTTGTTTTTGGGTGAGGGCTCGATGCCCTCGCTTGTGGCCGGTGAGGGCATACATGCCCTCACCTTCGCAACCCTTGCCTAGTCCTAGGTGAGTGCTCAACATTCTTGCCTTGTGGCCGGGAATCTCACCATTCTAGGGTTACAGAAAAAATAAGAGAAAAAGGGAAAATAAAAGAAAATTTAATAAAATTGGCTAGGTGGATTTAATTCATAGAACGTGGAAAGATTTAGGACTCAAATGGCAAAATTTGAAGGTGTGAGGCTACGTTAGTAAAAGTGCAATCGGTCTAGGATTTTTAGGCAATTTTCCCCATTTAATTTCCATGAGAAATGAACCATAAGACACCTGGAATTTTTTTAAAAAAGAATACCAGATTTACGCTAAACAAGAACCCTAATGATCCTTGCAATTATCGATGATCTTTTCACACAATTCTTTTAGGCCTCACTTCAAGACCTTCAATGACAAGCCCTCCCTTCAGTTGATAACCCTTCACCTCCTTGAAGCTCACCTTCACCACCTCATGATGATCGCCGCCATATCTGCCATTGAAGAACTCTCCAAGCTCAACCTCCATCCACCCATCTTCTCTTTCCATCGGGACTTTCTCTTCACCTTCAACCTCCGGTTCTTGCTTGTTTCTGCTTTCTTGATGGCCTTGCTGCAGAATTGCTGTGCTCGTGAACACTACCTGGTTTTTCAACTCGATTGATGCTTGTGATGGCATCACATCTAGCCCGTATGCCCGGTGAGAGATTTTCATGATGAGATAGGCTTCATAGAGAGTGTTTTGGGATAGCATTGCGTTAGGCATTCGGCCTTCGATCTCCAGCCAATGTGTTGTTCTGAGATCCGCCACTTCCTGAAATCTACATGGAAAAAGAGGTTCTTTTTTCGAACTATTTTGTTTAGCGAATGACGAATGCTGATCGGTGAAGTGACAAACCTCGAATCGGGCACAAATTTCCAGGTCCAGTACATGGGGACATCGCTCCATGCTATGGAAAGCTCTCTTGCAGACAGCACATACGATATCTTCCCAGACAATTTCTCCAGCTTGAAGCTCTGTTTTTAACAAAGAAATAAATTTCCAAAAACCAGTTCTTCAAATTCTCAATTTCTTCATGAAACTAATAAAGAAAAGAAAATCCACGAAAGTTTCGATCACCTTTCTCCCAGAGTCAATGAGCTGAGGTTGGCACAAGCTGAGGTAGAGCTCCTTCTTGGAACTGAACTTGAGGGGCCTCGCCAACCTTGCAAGCACGGTTTTGCAGTCAGGCGGCAAGAAGCCTTCCCAGATGACGTCGGACTGAGCAGCTGATCGGAAAGTGCGCGACACTTGAGCGAGCCTGCATACGTCTCCAGGGGATGTGAGGGCGAGGATCGCAGAGATGCAGTGTTCTGGCAATGAGTCCATCGTGTCGTCATGCGAAGATCCCAAAAGCGTAAGATGTGTAAGTACACCTTTCTGGCTATCAATGTCCAGCAAGTCGAGGCGAACAAAATGCCGACCGCGGATATTCTCTCTTATCTATCGGGTAAGGAGAAAGCCCTGACGCAATCAGAAACTGCTAGATCCAATCCACATCATCGCTGGATCGATCCAAAGCTGCATGTATCAGGAAATTACCATGAATTTCGAGGGGGAAGAGACTGTAGCGAAGCAAGAATTGCCTGCTTGTTCACGGAACAGGGCGATGCATTGGTTTTGAATATATAGGAGATTGGATGGAGAGAGTCGTAGCCCACGAGCATTGTTTTAAAATGACGACATGATGTGGTTTTGGTGTTGGCAGGGGATGGCATGTGACGACACAGTAGGAACACATGGTGACATTTTGTAAAGGGGAAATTTGCGGTGGTTGCCTCCTATCTGGACTGAATACACAAAAGCTTGAGTCAAATGTTTGAAAGGGATTCCATTTTTTAAATCTGGTCCAATAGATCGCAGAGAGATTTTTTTGACGCTTCTTGAGCATGGCGTGATTGTCCACCTAAGCCGAGTACCGTGTGTCGAGGCTCGCGACATTCTTTTCCAACTTGCCGAGCAGTGATTGGCTTGAATAGACTCGAAAAATGGACAGGAGCGGACGATAGACACACGACACAAGTTCGGTTCCCTATAAAGCTAAGTATGATTGAGTCACAGGAGGCATGTTCAATTCCCTACGTTGCTGGAAATTCAATGTTGATCATCCGATATATATAATGACCTTTCATGGACAAATTCATTATCGCAAGACAAAATGGATGGGTCCGAGCGTCCAACAATATCATTTACTGTGGTGGTTGTATTAAATACGACCATCATTTCTCCGAATTACTTAATGATATGGTATCCACTACTTGAAATTCACAACTCGAAATATCATAATGGTTGGTCCACATTGTACAATTTAAAGGGTCCTAAAGATATGTCGTGATGGATTTCATTTGGTGGAGGTTAGAATAGTCCCCCATCGGACTTCTTACTTTCAGACCATATATAAAATGCCCAAATTGTCCTTTACATTTATCCACATAGCTCCCTAAACTTTTTAAGCTTTATAATATGATCAAATTGCTATCATATTTCTACATTCGAGATAGACGATAACTATACAATTTTAATGAAAAATAGGTGACAAGATTTGTCTAGCATCTGCCTTTGCCCCCCTCCCTTTCTTTCTTCATCCTTTCTCTCCTTTTCAAATATACGTGAAAATCTTGTATGAGGCCTTGCATATCGAGTCAAGCAAGTAAATAGTCCCGTTTGTCATGAAGCTCATGAAAGCCAATGAAGATTGCTACCCTTGAACGATACTCATCAATGGAGGCCATAATCAATGCAAATATAAAATTTTGACAATTTTTCAATAACATGGACACGGGCCATCTTTCATGATGTGACTGATGTTAATATAGACAACTTTTATTTTTTTTAATTATTGTTTTTTTTCCTATTTCCCTCCACTTGGGCCTCAGCAACCCTAAAATTGGCCGAAATAATCACATTGGAAAATTGTTAAAATGTTCTGGAGTAAATTGATCAAATCGAAAAATTTGAAAATGAATTAACCATTGTCCAATAGATTTACAGCTTTTTGAATAATTTTTCCATTGAGAGAGATGTTGTACAATCTCCTTGTGCATTATTCTCCTCTTTAAATTTATCTTCTTTTTTTTTAAATTTCCATGTGGATCACGCTTGTGTTCTCCATTTCAAGACCCGCAGTCATAAAGAATGACAGGATCTGTAACGGTGTTTAGTTCGCCTTCTTTTCAATATGTCTGGCTTGATTAGGGATTGTCCTATCGACTTGATTGAGTGTGTGTAGTAGTTTTGCCATTTTGGTACTGTGAATTGGTGGGAAAATCTGAGGTGTCGCATCAATGCAATACAGCCGATCGGAACATGCCGATGCGAACTAATTCGATGGAAGTTGCGAGCGACATCCAACTAATATGGTCTCACCTGGTAATGCTAAAAATGCTAAAACTTCTTTATCGAACTGTATTTAGCAAGTGATTCGGTAGGACTACTCCAAATAAAGTAAATTTGGGAGCTAAAGGAAATTTGGATTACATTGTCAAAATTTTAGAGGCAGCAGGATGCGAAGTCAGCTATGTCTAAGTGTGTGGTTCGGCATATGCAAAGCCTTTTGGGGCCCCTAAATTCCTTAGTCAAATGCAAATGCCATTTGGCAAAATTTTGGGGTGCTTTAAGAAGATACAATTACATCTTTAAAATTCTCTAAAAACTTTTAGTCTAAAGTAGGTTCGAAGATACTTTCGGATGCTGTGTTTCTAGAATGCAAGTAGACTTGTTTTTCCTTTCCAATTTTGGTGTGAATCGTTGTAGAAAGATCATTCTACGAAGCCTAGATGGTGCGAATTGCGAACCTGACCTCCAATCGAACCTATGATTGGCAAATTCGGTATGAACGTGACTTGTTGACAAACCCGTGTCAACCAACCAACGTTATAGACGCCACGAGCAAAAGAATTCGTTATCTTGCTCGATAAATCGAATCGACCGCGACAAGGGAACCTTGTTAAGGTCAAGTCATCAAAAAAACAATAGAATAAAACCTCTAAATTTTTTTTATTGCACTAAAAAATAATGTCTTCTCCAAAGAAATTTGGCCAGCCCTTAATATAGGCCTTCTAGCCGCCACACAAATCCTAAAACCAGCTCTAGAGTTCGGCCAAACCAGCCCCAAAACCCTAATTTAGTTGGTTACAATTTAGGTCCTATTCTAGAATATGCTTAAATAGGAAGATAATTTTATTGACTTGGTCAAATATTTGGTGACCAGATAATCAAATTGTGCAAAGATTTTCAAGATTCTTCAATACTCGATCTAAGGTAGTCTCCACGCCAAAGATCACGAACCATGACGCCAATAGCTTGCCTGAATTGCTTGGCCCACGCTCGAGTGATCAAATTAATCGGAATAGACAATGGGTCTTTAGCACCTCCTTCTTAATATGGCTCGATGTCCACATCAAATTTTACCCTTGCTCAACTTTCATAATTCCGAAAATGTCCTAAAAAATTCTAAGGTAGGCGTGCCAACGCCATCATTGCTGGCAGCGACTAAGTTCCAAGGGCAATTTGTTTGAGATTTTTTATTAAAATTAGCAAAATATTTTTACAAAGTACACTTTTTATCAAATTGCATTTACGTTAAAGTTGCTTTCTAATGTGTTTTTAAAATCTACTTTATGAAATACTACCTACATTTTGAAAAATCTCTTTAATCTAAAGGTCTTTGTTTTTTCCAAAGACATTCCACAAAGTCGAACGGAACACATCTTTTATCTTCATGATTCATGATCGTTGCTTATAAGAGGACAAGAGAGAAGGAATCAATCATGTTCACCTAAGGGAAAAGGGGTTGGCACAATTCGGGGACCATCTAAATTGGTGGGGCAGTGGGTCTTTAGCGGACTTAATGGAACGAGTTATAAAATCCCATTTGTTTTGTTCGTGACAAAGCGGCAAAGACTCGTCGGGAGTTTTCCCTACGAGAAAAGTCATCTTACATAGGTAAACTGCAAACCAGTGAATTATAAGAGAGCGAGCCAAATTTAAGTAGTGATGCAATCGTGAATTGTCTGGCGTGGTACGCAGAAAGTCTAACTTACATTGTGCACCTCATCTGCGATTACATAAGTTTCTTCTCTTGCGAGAGGTGGAGAGTTTGATTCTCCACCTTCTCAAGATCTGGGGTGGGAAAGCGTGAGTGATGGAGTAGGATTTCGCAATCTACACACAGTATATAGTGACTTGTAAAATTGATATAGAATAGAACTAGAAAAAAGAAAATTGATTCCCTCCCTTGAATCAAAATTCATCTGAAGATGTATTTAAATTCTTCTTATGTAAAAACAAACTTTTATGTTTAAAAAATTTGGTCTAATGTGTAATCAAGTCTTCAACATTTTGTATTCAATGCAATTTATCTTTTCGGCTAGCTCACGGGCAAATTTATTGACGTGGCATGTTGGAATCTGGGGTGACCCTTTTTTATTTTCTTGTAGGATACGCAATGATGCCACATAAAAGAGAAAATATCACAAAAAGTAAAAAGTAAAATCGAAAGATAAAAAAAAAATTGAAGGGAAACCAAAAAAGTCAAATAAAAATCAAAGAGAGAGAGGGGGGGGCACCATTGATCAATCTTGTGCTTGAGGATTGGGAGGCAGTGGATTAGACCATCATTGTCGGTGATAGGGTGAGCATATCAGATTGACCGAATATGGTGGTTCCTAGTTCAGTCCGACTGGTTTGGTTTGGTTCCCAAGAGCGTTGGTTTGGTTTCTAATTCCACGAAAATGGAACTAGTAATTTTCTATTCGATTCTCGATTTCGCCTCCGTAATCGGGAACAGGGCTAAAAATCACGAGTTCTATTTTTGCGGAATGGGAATCAGGAATTGGGCCAGACCGACTCTTTTTTAAAAAAAAACATTTTTTTATTTCTTAAAAATAACAATAAACCTTAAAATAATAACAATTCCAGTATTTTTTTTTAAATTTTAAAATTTTTGGCTAAATGACGGGTTCCATTGGACTGATCCGATCCGGTCCAGTTTCACCTAGTCGGCGAGGGTGACCATAGGTGAGGCCCGACCAGCCATTGCAGCGGGTAGCTATGTTGTCTTCATAGCCAACCACCATCGTGGGAGGGCATATTGACCAGAGCCAGGGACCCTCACTGTCTTTTTTTTTATTCTTGTATTTGACCTTTCCAGCTGAGACGGGCTTTTTCAATTAGACGATAAAGATGAGATTTCGATCATGACTCTTGGATTTTGTACATTGTACCTACAGCTTTTCAAACTAGAGAAACAAGTCTGCTTGATAGAGACTCCTTATCTTATTAGTTGCTCATCTCATAGGGGCCAAATGGAACCAATGGCCTCTTTAGTGATGGACCAGCCAAGCTCAAGTATAGAAGGGTCAACATTTAGCTATTTGCATATAAATAGATATATATTTATTCATATATGTCGACATTCGCATGTTATGTGACATTTAATTACCATGAGAAACGAACAATAAAATAGCCAGAAATTTTTTTAAAAAATGCCAAATATACGATGATCTCTTCACGCAATTCTCTTAGGCCTAACTTCAACGCCTTCAATAACAAGCCCTCCCTTCACCTCCTTGAAGATCACCTTCACCACCTCGTGATGATTGCCGCCACCTCCGCCGTTGAAGAACTCCCCAAGCTCAACCTCCATCCACCCGTCTTCTCTTTCCATCCGGACTTTCTCTTCACCGTCAACCCTCGGTCCTCGCTTGTTTATGTTTTCTCGATGGTTTTGCTGCAGAATTGCTGTACTTGTGAACACCACCTGGTTTTGCAACTCGATTGATGCTTGTGATGGCATGACATCTAGCCCATATGCACGGTGAGAGATCTTCATGATGAGATAGGCTTTATAGAGTGTTTGGTGATGGCATTGTAGACAGCACATACGATGAGAAGAAGTTTATGTTGTTCCACAAGATCGTTGTGACTTTGTTATTGTTTGTGTTGTCATATGTATTATGGGTTACTTCTTGTGTTTGTGGGAAGGTCAAGAACAGGGGAATGAGTGAATTAGGGTGCATTTGGTAACGTTTCTGTTCCGGAAATAATTTTTGAAAAGAAATAGTTTTTTCTATTTTTGTTCCAGAACAATTTTTTAACAAAAGAACTCGTTTGGTAAGCGTACAAAATTTATGTTCCCAGAATACAAAAAGAACATAAACACGTTAGGTAAACTTGTATAATTTTTTTGTTTCTTTTAATTTTTTAATATTTTATTTTATTTTATTTTTCCTTTTTTATTTTTTTTTTTATTTTTCTTTCTTTTGGCTGGTCGCCGGCCTCGGCCATGGCCGGCGACTAGCCGACGAGGGCCGACGGCCTCGCCCAGCCACGGCGAGGTTCGCCGGCCCCGGCGACGCTCCAACGAGGTCGCCGGCCCTCGACAACTGGCCGAGGCTAGTGACCGACCAAAGAAAAAAGAAGAAAAAAAGAAGTGTTTCTCAGAATTGTTCCCAGGAACAAGAAACAAGTTTTTTCTACTTCTTGTTTCTATTCCAAATCTGTTTCCGGGAACAAAAAAATAATTTTTTTTATTCCCGGGAACAAAAGTGTAAACAAACGCGTTTCTGTTCTTTTTTTGTTCCTCGGAAAAAAAGAACAAAAATTTGTGTTCCGAGAAACATAAACAATTTAAACAAACAATCCCTTAGATGCTGCTTGTACTATGTTTTTGCTTGTTCTTGAATATAAACCAGCAATGATGGATATGTATTGGGTCAATGTGTTGTGGTGGCTTTTCTACTTGAACTAACTATAAACATAAACCAGCAGCAAACATTCGAATTGAATGGAGTTGCCATAAGTTGAACTACCATCAACTTTTCTATTTTGCTGTAAACCAGCATATACACAAGACAAACACGAGTGATTACCCGAGTCTCATAAGTTGTGTTTAGTAATCACTTAAGTGCTAGTCGCGATGAAAAAATGATCACTTAAGTGTCAAGTTATTATTAAAGTAATCACTTAAATGTCACTCATAGTTAAAAGTGAATACTTAAGTACCAAGTTTTTTAGAATATGATCAGTTAAGTGCCAATTTTTGTAGGTTTTCTCTTAAAATTGCACTAGCCACCATCACTGGCTACCCGTCACCACCACTAGCCACACTAGGCACTCCAGCCACTATCGTGCTGGTGGTGTTGTTGCACAAGGTATTGGTGCAAGCCGAGCCTTACACTAACTTGCACCGGTACACCTGGTGTAAGATGTGCACACTGCACACTTGCACCAGGTGCAGCATAAACCTCCAACCCTCACTATAAACCCACAACCACCAGGCATCACCACCAGCCACACCAACACTCCAACCACCACACCAGCACCCAGCCACCACCATAGACCCACCACCCAGTAGCTATTGTGCTGGTGGTGGGTCTGCTGAAGGTGTTGGTGCAAGCTGAGACTTGCACTAACACCATTTGGTGCAAGATGTACACATTGCACACTTTAACTAGATGCAACACGAGCCCTCAACCAAACCCCCCACAACAAACCCACTACCACTAAGCATCACCAACCACCACCATCAGCCACACCAGCACTCTAGTTACCACCATAGACGCAACACCAACAACAGCAAGTAAAAGCAAAATCCACATCTTACAAAAAGCAAAAGAATTTGACAAGCAGCAAGATCATTCCATTGATATTGAAATTAAATCTCACAAAGTCAATGACAAACTAAAAAAAAAAAAAAAACAATCCATAGCAAGTTATTATAATTGTTTACAAAACTGACTCCTAAGCTCCACAAATCCTATCACGTCCCATTTCATCAATCAATATGCACAACGCCCCCTATTCGTGCTCCTTTTGATAGGTCTTTCACTTGATTCATAATCCTTACACTCTTTCTAACTGGACGTGCAACTTCTTCTTCAACCTTTTCAGTATGCACTGATTCAAATGGAGCTGAAAATGTCTCAGGCTGAATTGATTCAGAAGGAGTTGCAACTGTCTCGGGCTGAATTGATTCAGATGGACCTGTAACTAGGTTCTTGCTCTTCTTTCTTGTTGGCACAGCTGATATTTTCTTCTTTGTTGGCACAGCCGTTGACTCTTGAGTTGGGCCTTGAGAGATAAGAACCTCTGAACTTCTCCCATGCTACCAAAAGATAATTAAATTATCGGCAAAGGTCTGCAACATAAATTAAATTAAATGCAGCCAATAAAAATTATATTCAGAATGACTGTTTCAGTACGCTAATCTGTATAAAGGCCATAGCTATTTTGTTTTAATTTCTTCCCAAGTGCCCCTCTTTTTTAAAGAGGGGCATTATTTTCAAGAATTTGTGATTTGTTGGCTCTTTTTCTTGCTTGTGATTTTTGGGCCCTTCTTTTGGCCCTTCAGCTATAGCCAGAGCTTCTTCAACCAATTCTTCAGCCGTGCGTCTTCTAAATAGCCTTTTTGTAGCTGCCCATTCACTTGACCTTCTTCTAGTTGTCCTTCTATATAGCCCTTCAACTTCAGTGACACCTTATGTTGGCTCTTTTAGTGGTACTTGTGGTGACCCTTATAGTGACCCTTGTAGTGATTCTTCTAGTGGCCCTTGTGGTGGCTCTTGTGATGGCCCTTCAGTTGGCAGTTGAGCTCCAACTTGTATTCTTCGAACCTGAGAAAGAGGCAAAAGACACCATAAATATAACATCAAGCCATATAATAATGTAAAGGAAAACTAAATACAAATTGTTGAATTTACTAGGTTTTTATTTCTCTGCTAAAGAACAGTCAACTAAACTGGCCATTTAGCCGCTTGGGCCAATCCTTCAGCTAGCCGTCTTCTACCTTGCCTTCTTCGAACAAGCTCTTCAATTTCATGACTTACTAGGGTTCTCGTGACCTGACAAAGACATTACATACAAGGCTAAATAGGATATTGTGTAAATATTTATGGTAAACCACAAAACAACATAAACACAAATTTCATGACTTACTGGAGTCTAGTTGTCGACTAAAAAACAGTCGACTCACTTGGCCCTTCTATTTTCCTTTCTCCAACTGTCCCTTCACTAGGCCCTTCAGTTGGCCTCAATTGTTCTTGTTGTTTCTTCAATTGACAACCCTTAGTATTGTGCCCTGCTATACGGCAACAAGAGCACGTCATCTTTGCACATGTCCTACTCATTCTTTATCAACCCAAGACCTCTCCCTCTGCAACTCTTCGTCTTCGTTTTGGCCTTCTCATTTTCTTCTTCAGTTGTAAAGGTTGAGGTGTTTCATAATCCGTCGACTCCGAGAACTTACTATTTCTGATTGGCTGTATCATGAACTGGTACGAATCAAGATATTTCGATTTTTTGTACCAATCATCAATGTAATCATCTGCATTGTGGCCCTTCAACTGGATGGCACATATGGCATGTGCACAAGGAATTCCACTTAGTTGCCATGCTCTACATAAACACTTTCTCATACCTAAATGGACAACATACTTATCGAAACCCTTCATTATCTCATATATGTCATCCCCATTCCAAATAGGATTACAATACCTACTTGCAGCCAAGTTCTCATCCAAGTTCTTGGCATTCTTAAGACCACATTGTCTAGTCTACTTTTGCAACCTCATCTCTTCATTTGTGCAGTCGAGTCATGACCATAACTTGTATATCTTCAAGCATTGAGATGATTGGTTTGCAACTGGAAAATATTATCTTCCCATTAAATGCTTCACATATGTTGTTGTCGATATTATCGCACTTCAATTCCTCATTAAGGAATGCCCTGCACCAATGCTTCGGTTCTATTTGGAATAGTGTAGCACAATCTTCCTTTGTCAACTAAAGCAGTCCTTCTTTGGCTATCCTAAAGTCAGCCATGTTCGTACTCTTTGCTAACTGTCAAAATTGTGACTGCAGCTTATTCCCTTTCTAGATCTTTCCCCAATTTCCGTATATGTGTCGCGCGCACATTCGATGTTCGACATGGGGCAACAACTCGGCTACTGCCGAAACCAGTCCCCGCAATAATTCAAATCAAGAAATGTAAGCAAATAACATGTTGATATCATAAAGCAAACAATTGACTAGATTTTTGAAAAACCAGCATTACCTTTGTTGGTCGCTCATGAACGCCCACCATTTCCCGTTTGTTATCTCTAAGTCAACCATCAGATTTTTCAAGAACCAGGATCAATTATCCTTGTTCTCAATCCTTACAACAACCCAAGCCAGTGGGAACATTTAGTTATTCTCATTTCTTCCAATCGCGGTCAACAATTCTCCCTTGCACAAGCCATTCAAAAAATAGCCGTCCAATCCTATAATCTGTTTACAACTAGCTAAAAATCCATGTCTGCATGCATCGAAGAACATATGAAACTTATCAAACTTGGTCCCACTATTATAAAGCAGCCTCTCCACC
Source organism: Eucalyptus tenuipes (assembly GCA_014182365.1). Lineage (NCBI taxonomy): Eukaryota > Viridiplantae > Streptophyta > Magnoliopsida > Myrtales > Myrtaceae > Eucalyptus > Eucalyptus tenuipes. Next base: position 18,030,030 of record CM024538.1, on the reverse strand, counting down.
ACCTCTACATACACTCTACTTGAAGGGTTTTGCAGTCTACACTCCCAAGCATAATCTCACACCTAACCATATTCCTTACCATACTGACTAATAAGTATCCTCATCACCTTTTGCTCCGATCTTTTACACTGATTCATGGATACATTTATGCTTATACGTTTCTTCACTAGCATCCTAAAGTCAGAACTTTTCATCTCGAGCATTAGCTTGATCGGATCGAAGAAGTGTTTTGACAATCATGCATTTGTTACCCTTTTGTTTTGAAAATTAATGGAACAAGTATGTTCCTCTTAGTATGCTCTAATCTAGAAAAAAACACACTGCTCCTAACAAACGTGTCGTAGATCTTCCATGGAAAATTATGCTGCGAACACCTAGCTTTTATAATGTTCTTCGTGTTTCTAATGAAATCAATATTTCTTTGTGCAGCAATGGAGTTCTTCAGTATAGCTTGCCTAAATTGTTTCGTATCTTGGAATTTCATACCTAATGACAAAGTAGGAGAGGCAATTGATGGATCATAAGAAGGAAACTTACTTTTCCTTCTACACACAGCTCCTTGATCTTCTTCAAGCTCATCTTGGGAAGTAGCATTCTTGACGATTTCTTCATAATCCATCTCCTGGCCAACAACCCCAGCATTTGTAGGGCCTTCGTCTTTGTTTGGAACCTCATCAGTAACCTGCAAAGCTACAAATCTATCTAACAAAAGTCCCTTTGTTTTTTCCTTGACTATGTAAGTTTTTCGTCGTCGTCGTCACTTAAGAAATTTTCAGCAGGCAACTCTTCATCGTCATCATCACCATCATTAGATTCAGCTACTTCCTAATCTAATTCAATGATTGTGACATCACCTATGTTATCATCACTCTGGTGAACAGCATCTGCGCCCCTTTCCTCCCCGTCCTGTCTATCATACCCTCATTCATCCCTAACCTCAGTAGCAGCTTGAATACCATCTCCTCCTTTTCCTACTTGGGTGCTATCTCCGTCATCATCTTCGTCCTCACTATCACTATTGTATTCAACGTATACTTTCGCCTCTTCGCCATGAAGATAATGATATAGGACATCCCTAAAATCATTATCATTTTCTAAATTTCTCAAATTGTCTTTCAAGCCTTTCCCAGGAACACAATATAGCAACTTTTGTACTTTACAAGGCAAATATGTCACTATATCCCTAACAAATTCAATATAAGATGTCTTCTTTATATTTGCAAAGATTGTGCTCTTATTTCCCCTCTCATACTTCCACTCATCCTCCCGAACCACAAAATCCCTACCATAGCAAACAATGACAACAACATAGTTCTTATTATAAGTCATTTCCGCAACCAAGGAGAAAAAAAATACAATTAACTTTTGGGACCACATCCACAAAGGACAACAGATAATTGTATGTGGAGGTTCCTACACTCTCATAGACTTTATTAAAGAAAAGAAGAAAGAAGGAAGAGATGCACAAATCAGACGAGATTTATTGAAAAGATGCCCTCAGGACAAATAGAGGTCCACACACGATAGCCACTTTGATTATGTCGCATTCCCTTAAATGTTGACCAACAAAAAGAGGTTCCCAAGATAAGCACGGGTCCTCATGACACCCATTTCAACACTTCAATTTTAAAAAATGCCTAGAGGTCCCCACGACAACTACTCCGAACCCTAACGATCACCATCGCACATCACATTTCACATCTGACCCCTAAAAATTACTATCGCACATCATAATATCTCATCCGAGCTCTAAATCACACATCATAGTAGCATAGGACCCTAATTTTCCCCCCATCAAGCCCTACATTTCGAGGTCGAGCCCTAAACTACCAATCCGAACCCCCATTAGGATTCTAGCACCACATTTGAGCCCTAAATCTCACATCAAAATACCATCCAAGCCTTACATTTCCCAACCAAGCTCCAAATTTCAGGTTGGCGCCCTAATAGTTAAAGCCCTAATAGACGAGTTCGAGCCCTAATTTCACTACAAAGGAGAGGAAGAAGAGAACAAACCTAAGCAAGCAATGACGGCGAGCAATGATGACGAGCAATGACGGCGAGCGACGATGATGAGCGAGACCTCCTTAGTGATCGTGAATGGCAAGCTATGAACGGCGACCTGTGAACAACGATGGAGAGGATGTTAGATCTGGTGTGAACGTGAGCGTGAATAGAGAGAAGCAGCGACGGTCAGATCTAGTTAAACCCAAAATAAGCTAAACGACGTCGTTTATCACTAAGGAAAAACAACGTTGTTTAACTTGGCCAAGCCAGCATGGATGGGGCGACATTGTTTTCCTCGTCCACGTGTGCTTTTTTTAAAAAAATATTTGCCACGTTGGTATGGTCGGATTTTCTCGCCGTTGGCACTTAAGTGTTCCTCTGTGCCAAGTTTTGGCACTTAAGGTGTCCGGCACTCAATTTTTTTTATTGTAACATCTGCCAATCCCCTTAGCGTGAAGGAGATCATAATAGGGTAGCCTTGTACCCCCTCTTTTTGTTTATGGTGGATCACAAACTTAACGATAGTTATCTGATGCCAAATGATGATTGGTTTTGTCTGAAGTCAATGAATGGTTAGTTCGCAAAACGTTTATATCACATATTAGGAACTCTCCCTGTAGGCGCCTCATTCTATATTGCCCATTGACCTACTGGCTAATTGGGAAAGAGCTTCAAAAGGTGACTAGTAAAATAGGAACTGTTGGCCTATAAGGAAAAACAAGTCTATTTGAGAGATGCGTTCGATAGGGGGCTACCTTGAGTGGCCGAAATGCACTAGCCAACTAACTTCTTTTCGCTGCTTGTAAAATATTATGCTCCATTCCTTGGACCAATGAGTTGTACGAGTCAGAAATTGTCCCAGCTATCATTTTTTTCCCCACTAAGGCTTTATGAACAAATGGTACATGCTATTCAATGAGGTCAAAGAGGGATATAGGGATCACAACTATACAAGAGCTACAAAGGTAGCTAGCCGCAACCTAAATATCGGCCTGACAACAGACATGAAAGCACATGCGAGACCAAAAACGGAGTGAATATCCACTCTCACCATGATGAAAGTGCAATTGACATTATCGTCACAACAACTAAGGCATACGTCTGCCGGATTCGATTTGAGTGAACCAGCCCTCGAACTTTCACCTCATGGAATCTTTTTCTACATAATGCCTTTCGAGAGCGCTTTCCACAAAAGCTCTTAATATAATAGCTCTCCTAAGTGCGAAAAAAGTGCAATCAAATCAAGATAAGATAGAAGGAATGGTTGATATATATTCGATAATCCCATTCATTTTTTTTCTTCGCAAATGAAATTGCGTAGAGTGGTGTTCGAGCTCACTGATGGCGCTACACTTCCTTAGTTCCCCATTCCTCATTAAATAGGGGAAATTGCGTATCTAAAGATAGAGAAAGAAAGTGGTAGACCGTTTGTTGAATTGTGAATCGAATCGTCTCTTGCAAGACATGCGAAATATAGTATGTGTTCCGTGACTGGCCTTTCTCGTGTTGTTGTCGAGCTTCACTTCTTTATGCATCTTTCTCCCATTCTTTTCATTGGTCAATAACCAACCAAAGCTCTATCTAATTCTTCATGACTCAAGAATGAATCTCTTTCTTTTTGGGAATCCTTTTTCTCTCAATCCATCAATATGTTTGAAAAATTTCCACCTTTTGTCAAAATTTGGAAATGTCATTTTCTAGTTACCAAATCCAATTGCTCTTTGTGGGGTATTCCTCACTTGTGATATATTACTCAGAAGGAGTTATTGCGATGCGGTAGAACCATGGTAATTAGGATCTCAAGACGCAGCAACACCTATGACGCAAGGAATAATCGACTTACATCATGGTATCTTTTTCTTACTCATCCTGATTTTGGTTTTCATATCATTAATCTTGGTTTGCGCTTTATGGCATTTCCACCATCAAAAAATCCAATCCCACAAAGGATTGTTCATGGAATTACTATTGAGATTCTTCGGACCATATTTCCTAGTATCATCTCAATGTTCATTGCTATACCATCATTTGCTCTTTTATACTCAATGGACGAGGTAATGGTAGATCCATTCATTACTATCAAAGCTATTGGACATCAATGGTATTGGATTTATGAAGGATAAGTACGTTAGAAGTGCTTTTTGGGAACGTCATACGTGGGAAGCACTTCGGCTACCTTATCGCAAGGGTTTTCGATGAAAAAAAGCATCCCCTTTCCCTCCACAAAAAATCCATTAAACTTATGAAATAAACTTCTCATTGACGTATTGTTTCATCGAGATCTAATCCAAATCACGATGTCATTTTCTTGTTCCTGAATGGGCCTTTTTTCAATTCTTTTAGGTTTATGCTCTACTCCAAGTAAAAAAAATCTGCCCAATTTTGATTTGCACCAAAAGTTGTGTACGACGCTTATTTTGTTGTCAAAAGTTTATTTTGAATCACTTAAATGTCATAAAATTTGAAAAACGATCATTTTAGTGCCAACGCCGATCTAATTGGCTGGAAATCTGACGTGACACTTTATTATTAATTTTTGAAGTCGACACGGCTCGTCAGAGAGTACAGTCTGCATCCAAAAAATAAAGCAACGCCGTTAACTCTAATAAAAACCCTAAATCCCCATATTGAAAGGGAACTAGAAGTTCACATTCGTAATCACGATTCGATCAATCGAGAAAGAAGAGGTAGAAGGCGAGCAAATGGACATACTAGTGACGAGCAAGGGCAGGAGGAGCGACCATAACTCGTTGGGCATGGCTTTCTCCTCCTCTTCTTCCCTGAAGAACAACACCAGCACCAACACTTTGCTCTGCCTCCAGATCATCTGACGTTGTTGACAAGCCCAAGCTCTTGTCCTCCTCCTCCTCCTTCTCCTTCCCCCTTCAAAAAAGACCTACTCCAGCCACCTCTTGAGCAGAGCCTAGTCCACTATCTCCATTTGCGCCCTCCTCGTCTCCCTCATCCTCCTCATCTTCACTCTCTCTACCTTCAACCCCCCTTCTTCCTCCTCTTCCTCCTCTACCCTCGCCTCATGTTCTTCCCGCAACTTCTTGCCTGATCAATAACCTCAACCTCTCCTCTCTCTGAAGACCTAAAACGACTGCGCACCTCCATTGTTCTAGTCGTTCTCCACATTCTCCTGGCAAGCCAAGCCCAAAACTGGTGGCTCCAAGCACCAGTTCGTGTTGCAGGGGATGGGCACCCTATACAGGAGGGGCGCGCAACATGAACAACATTGCCGTCACTCACTTGGTTGAGCAACTACGATTGTGACTAAGCGATGGCAAGCAAGCAACGGTGGGCCAGCGAGCTATGGTCGAAGTCAGGCAAAGATTACAAACGGAGAACCCTAATTTCAGTTCACGTATGATGGCAAAATAAAGTCGTTTTTTAAGGAGGACGGAAAACAACGTTGTTTATGTCATTCCACGTGGAATGCGTTTTTAAATTTTTGCTACATCAATTTTTTTTTTAATATAAAAGCTACATAACTAGTTTGGCCAAAACCTCTCACTGATGACACCAAAGTGATCATTTTTCTCCAATTTGGCACTTAAGTGATCCGACACAAATTTTTGGCACCAAAGTGAGCGTCATATATAACTTTTGGTACTTTTAGTGTACTTTCCCCAATTTATGAGTGTTCAGACTATAACAGTTCTGATGAGTTGTCACTATCTTTTGATAGTTATACGATTCCTAAAGATAATATAGAATTGGAAAATAGAATAATTGTACCAGCCAGAATGACTAGGTACAGCCAAAACTCATCTACGCGTAAAGCCTTCTGTTACAAATCTAGGAAGCTTGGAATCCTCAATATAAGGGATCCCTCAAAATAAAGAAGGGCAGGTAAGGCTTTCGCAAGAGCCTCCCCCTCTTTTCAGTCAAGATATATCGGAAGGAGCCCTATCAAGTAAATGCCATAACCATTCTCTTTTTTTTTTTTTTTTTTTTTTTTATGAATGTATTCCTTCGTTCCAAGGTGAGGTTGCCATTTTGTAAGCTAGTTTTGGCTTGCCCCTTGTATAGGTTGGAGCTATGAAGCTTACCAACAATAACTATTAGAGAAAGAGGAAAGGGCTATTTTAGCTTGCTCGCTTTCTCACTTCCAAGAGACGAAGGAAGCTTGACTTATGGTTTCCAAGCCTAGTGCGAAGTGAAGGGATTGGATTTCACCTATGATTAGATCATTGGGCAACCATAATTTAATTTTTTTTTGTGGGTTGACTTGAAGAATTTGGAAGTAGATCTTGCTTTTCAGAGCTGTTCCCTACTCAAACTATGGTGGAAGATGTGCCATGAAGATTTAGGAGTGTGAACAGTACAAGCCGAAAGGCTCCCATACTATTTGAAGGATAGGGGGGCATAGATGCCAAACAAACCTAACCCCTATTTATCGTAATCAAAGCTATTCCTAGGAAAGATTATGGTTCTTGGGGATCCGATCAATTTATCCCCCACTCCGGGGAAGCTTTAGTAGACATGAAAGAATAGGATGAGGGAAAGGGAGGAGCCACTAAATTGAAGGCTTCACTCACTTGCTCTAACACTTGCTTAGGAGACAGTGAGTGGAGTGCAGAAACCCTTTTAGAGATGGTGGGAGTACTCCATGAGCCTATAAGTCAAGTACATAATGAGTCCCGTCTATGAAGCAAAGCGACCTCGACCTGCTTGCTTCTAGCGAAGCTTCTAGAATCAGATAATAAGCATTCTTAGATAATCAAAAGACTACTTCTTAGGTCGACCACTACATGCATAGGAGTGATAGCGAAGTAAAGGCGAGCAGCCCTCACAGTAGCAATAGCAAATGGCCTACTTATAGCATTTTCCCTTCTTCTTTTTCCCTAGAATCTTTTTGATATTCTTGTTTACTACTTCTATTGCTCTATTCGTCTTAGGTCTCCTAGGGGCAGGCAATGAATGATCTTGAATTGTTGGCAAACTTTGTCCATTGGTTCAACACGTTATTTGTAATGATTTTGTGAGGAACCCCATATCGATAGATTCTATTGGGATTGAAAATTTTCACTACTCTAGCCTCTAGAACAATTTTATAGGATACCGCCTCGATCCCAAAGGTAAAATAAGAAATGACTACTTGGATAAACTGATGTCCATGTTTAGCTGGAAGAGTTATGGGGATGTGATGAAACTCAACACTGTCGAAAATCTAGTTCAAGTGGACCAAGTGTCGGTACTAAGGAAGAAGTTTTTTGTCTTGGGTCTCCCAATCACCTTTAACTTGGTGTATGGACGAATCCGAATCCCCAAATACTAAAAGGTCTTCAATCTTTATGCTCAAGGCCACCCTTAATTCTAGGATAAAAGCTTCATATTTAACCATCTTGTTTGTACATTCGAATTTTAGCTTGGTAACAACGGGATATTGTGCCACTGTTTTGATACTAGTGCTGCGCCAACTCTTGCTCCTTTAGCATTGGAGGCTCCAAAAAAGTACATAAAAAAGCCAGGACACCATCTGCAATCATGTTCTTTCATGGCAAATATTATTCCTTCATCTAAAACTTTGTATTTACTAGTGAATACTCCTCCAGAGATTGATTTGCTAGCTAGAGATTGATTTGCTAGCTTATCTGCTTTAATTCAATCACTAAAACCTCACCTTCTGAGTGACATGAAATATGTTATATTCTTACCGAACAAAATCATCTGCCATTTAGCCAATTTGTCACTCGTCATGGGCTTTTTGAAGATTTGCTTTTTGGGATTCATTCTGGAAATAAGGAAAGTTTTCAAGTGCTGCATGTAATGGCGCATCTTGGTTGTGACCCATACCAAACCAACGCATGTTCTTTTGCCAACTCAATTCTAGACATTTCAATTTTGCCAATTAAATCCTAAACCTTTTTCAATTTTGCTCAACAGAGTCCACATGATCAATTGTAGTTAGAAATTACTAACATGGATGTTAGTCATTTTACGTGACACGACCACGCTAACGCTAACGTGAAAAAAGTACCCTAATGGTCCTTGCAACTATTGATGATCTTTTCGCACAATTCCTTTGGGCCTCCCTTCAATGCCTTCAATGACAAGCCTTCCCTTCAGTTGATAACCCTTCTCCTCCTTGAAGCTCAGTTTCACCACCTCGTGATGATCACCGCCACCTTCGCCGTTGAAGAACTCTCCAAGCTCAACCTCCATCCACCCATCTTCTCTTTCCGTCGGGATTTTCTCTTCACCTTCAACCCCTGGTCCTTGCTTGTTTCTGCTTTCTTGATGGCCTTGCTGCAGAATTGCTGTGCTTGTGGAGACTACCTGGTTTTTCAACTCGATCGATGCTTGCGATGGCATCACATCCAGGCGGTATGCCCGGTGAGAGATCTTCATGATGAGATAGGCTTCATAAAGTGTTTGGGGATAGCATTGCGATGGGCATTCGGCCTTCGATCTCTAGCCAATCTGTTGTTCTGAGCTCCGCCACTTCCTGAAATTTACATGGAGAAAGATGTTCTTTTTTCGGACTTTTTTGTTTAGCGAATGACGAATGATGATCGGTGAAGTGACAAATCTCGAATCGGGCACAAATTTCCAGGTCCAATACATTGGGCACATACGATATGGAGAACTCTCTTGCAGACAGCACATACGATATCTTCCCAGACAATCTCTCCAGCTTGAAGCTCTGCTTTTAACAAAGAAATAAATTTCAAAGAAAAAATTCTTCAAATTACCAAACTCATCATCAAAATAACAACAACAAGAAACACCCACAAAAGTTTTGATCACCTTTCTTCCGGAATCAATGAGCTGAGGTTAGCACAAGCTGAGGTAGAGCTCCTTCTTGGACCCGAACTTGACGGGCCTCGCCAACCTTGCAAGCACGGTGTTGCAGTCAGGCGGCAAGAAGCTGTCCCAGACAACGTCGGACTGAGCGGCTGATTGGAAAGTGCGAGACACCCGAGCACGCCTTCTCGGAATGAGTCCATCGTGTTGTCATTCGACGATCCCAAAAGCATAAGTTGTATGAGTTCACGTTTCTGGCTATCCATGTCCGGTGAGTCGAGGCAAACAAAATGCCGACCGCGAATATTCTCTCCTACGTATCAGGTAATTCAATGCCCCAACGTAGTCAGAAGCTGCAAGCTCCGATCCACATTATCGTCGGATCGATCCGAAGCTATGTGTATCAGGAAATCACGATAGATTTCGAGAGGGAAGAGACTGAAGCGAAGCAAGAATTGCCTGCTTGTTCACGGAACAGGGCGATGCATTGGTTTTGAATATAGTGGAGATTAGATGGAGAGAACGTAATCGACGAGCATCATTAACATGACGACATGATGCGATTTTGGCGTTGGCAGAGGATAACATGTGACGACATACCGGCAACACATGGTGACATTTACGTAAAGGGAGACTTTGCGGTAGTTGCCTCCTATCTGAACTCTGACTACACAAAAGCTTGAATCAAATGTTTGAAAGGGATTCCATTTTCCAAATCTGGTCCAAAAGATGACAGAGATTTTTAGACGCTTCTTGAGCATGGCCTGATTGTCCACCTAAGCCGAGTACCACATGTCGAGGACTGCGACATTCTTGTCCAACTTGTTGAGCGGCGATTGGCTTGAATGGACTTTGAAAAAAGGAAAGAAACAAACGATAGGCACATGGCACAAGTTCGATCCCCTATAATACTGAGTATGATTGAGGCACAAGAGGCATGTTCAATTCCCTACTATGCTGAAAATGCAGGAAATTCGATGTTCGGGGCACTTGATCACCCGATATTCACCTACCTAAGATGCACAAATTCATTATAGCAAAACAAAATGGCTAGGTCTGAGCATCCAATAATATGATCTACTGTGTGGTTGCATCACATACGACCATCATCTCTTTGAATTATTTAATGATATGGAATCCACTACTTGAAATTCACAATACGAAATATCATAGTACGTGGTCAACATTGCACAATTCAAACGGTCCTAGAGATATGTCATGACGGCTTTTGTTTGGTGGATGCTAGATCACCCCCACATTGAACTTCTTTACTGTTGGGCCACTTAAAAAAATGGCCAAATTGTCCTCTATATTTGTGCACGTAGCTCCCTAAACTTTTTAATTTTATAATATCATTAAATTTGTAGATTCGGGATAGAAGATAACTAGACAATTTTAATGAAAAATAAGTGAGAATCTTTGTGTAGCATCTGCCTTTGGCCCCTTCATCCTTTTCAAATATACGTGAAAATCTTGTATGAGGCCTTGCATATCGAGTCAAGCAAGTAAATGGTCTCATTTGTCATGAAGCCCATGAAAGCCAGTGAATATTGCTACCCTTGAACAATCACTTATCAATGGAGGCCATAATCAATGCAAACATAGAGTTTTGACGATTTTTCAATAACATCCAACATCGGGGCACCTAGTCCCAATCGGAGCTTTACCTCTACCAGTCCCTAGGTGGGACAGGCTGCAAGGTTAGATTCCTTGTTTAACATTAATGCCTTACTGACCTCCGTCCCCCAATTGGAAGTGGATATTTTTCTTCCACACTTCTAGGAAATAAATGTGACATTGTGCGGTCTTCCACCACAAGGTAGATCTCCCGCTTGTTTCTTCTTCACTTGAGCCTTTTTAAGGACTATCATGAAGCTCATGAAAGCCAATGAAGATTGCTACCCTAGAACAATTGCTCATCAATGGAGGCCATAATCAATGTGAACATAGAGTGTTATTTACAACATGACATGACCAGTACTAGGGGTGAGCATCAGTCTAGGGTCAACCCTAGACCGACCCTAGACCAGCCCAACCCTATCGATCATGGTCCGGTTCCTAAGGAGACTAAGTCAGTCTTTGGTCTTGGAATTCCTGGACCAGCATTGTGTAGGTTGGTCCTTGATTCTAGGAGTTCAGGGCTGGTTCAGGTTGGACCAACCCTGACTCTATATATATCTAATGTATTATTTATAATTTTTCAATATAGAGATAATCTTAAAATAAAAGGCATCAACAACATTAAACAGCTCCTTAGTGAGGAGTTCAAGTAATTTTACACTGTTATTTAATAACTTAGATTTTTAATGTCTTTTACGGCGTCAATAGTCATAATTTACAAATGATAAAAATATTTTTGTGAGGAGTCCTCACAGCATCCAAAAAAGCATAAACAGCTCCTCACATCATCCTCATCTAGTACCTGTTATCTTCTATCATATTTATCCTCTTAGTCCTCAATTTGCCAAAATCGAAAGAAACAACTTCTCAGCTCGCCACTCAACACTCGCCTCACTCGCTTTGAGTCACTCTTGCCACTCATCACTCGATGCTTGCCTGCTTGTTGCTCCCTGTCCGATGCTCAACGCTCACCCCACTCGACGCTCGTCGCTCGCCTCTCTTAGTTGACCTCGCTCGTCACCGAATCCATTGGGTCGGTCTGATCCTCGATCACCTTTTCAGGACGTACAAAAAATGAAATAAAAAATTATCAATTGGTCCTAAGTTAACCCCGGAACCGAACCAAACCCATTGGGTTGGTTCGATCTTCGATCGCATTTTTAGAGAATACAAAAAATGAAATAAAAAAATTATCAGTTGGTCCCGGATTGACCATGGAACCTGATCGAACCCATTGGGTCAGTCCGATCCTTGGTCCCAAGCTCAATAGGGTCTATCCTCAATCCCAAAAATTTAGGACTAGCATTGTGTATGTTGGTCCTAAGGTTAGGGGAGTGGATCGACCTAACTCGGACTATGCTCACTCCTAACCAATACTGACATAGATGATTTTTATGTATATTTTTAAAATTCATTGAATTTTCAACAATCCTAAAATTGGCCAGAAGGATTACATTAGAAAATTGTCAAATTATTTAGAACTAAATCGATCAAATTAAAAAGTTTAGAAATAAATAGGCCATCACTCAATAAATTTATGACTTTTGAAATAATTTTTCCATTGAGAGAGATGTATTCTCCTTTTTTAAATTTATGACTCGTGGATCACACTTGCGTTCTCCATTTCGAGACCAGCATTCACAAAGAATGACAGGATGTGTAATGGCTTCTAATTCGCCTTGTTTTCGAAGGTTATCGACTTAATTGTGTGTGCTTAGTGGTTTTGCCATTTTGGTACCGCGAATTGGTGAGAAAATCTTGGGTGTCACATCGGTGCGATAAAGTCCATCAGAGCATGCCGATGCGAACTAATTTGATGGAACCCGCGAGCGACATCCAGCTAAAAAGGTCTCGCCTAGTAATGCTAAAGACGCTTAAACTTCTTTGTCGAACTATATTTAGCAAGCGATTCGGCAAGATAACTCCAAATAAAGCAAATTTGGGAGCTAAAGGAAATTTGAACTACATTATCAACATGTTAGAGGTAGCAGGATGCCAAGTCAGCTACGTTTAGGTGCGTGGTTCAATATTTGGAAAGCCTTTTAAGGCTCCAAAACTCCTTAGGCAAATGTAAATATCGTTTGACAAAATTTTTAAGTTGCTTAAAGGAGATGCAATTGCATCTTGAAAGTATTTTGAAGACTTTTAACCTAAAGTAGGTTCGGAAATACTTTGAAATGTTGCGTTTTCGAGATGTGAGTAAATTCGTCTTTTTATTCCAACTTTATTTTTTATTGATGCTAATAGTTTAGCAAGAGAATTTGTTTTATTAGAACCAATATTTTGATTTCCGGAGCCTAGGAATCCGCTGGACATCTCAGCGATGGGATTGGATGCCTGCATCCATCCTCACTCAATTTTCATAATTCAGGAAATATCGTCAAAAACTCTAACTTTGCCTCAGCAACTAATAAGCAACCAGGGAATGGCCAGCATGCCAATGCCACCCTTGCTCGCAACGACTAAGTTCCGCTGGCAAATACTTTTGAGATTTTTTTTAAACAAAACAAATTAACAAAAACCCTTTGTGAAGTATAGTTTTTACCAAATGGCATTTACGTCAAAGTTGTTTTCTAATGTATTTTTAAAATACTCTTTACCAAACACTACTTGCATTTCAGAAAATCTCTTTAACACGAAGTGTTTTTATATTTTTCCAAAGACATTCCCTTAAATTCGAACCAAATGCATATATATATTAAGTTCATCTATGGGAAAAGGGGTTGGCACGATTATGGAGACCATCTGAATCAATGGGTCAATGGGAGTTCGCTGGACCTAATTGAACAAGTTATAAAATTTCACTTGTATTTTTCGTGACAAGCGCGAAAGACTTGTGGGGAATTTTCCCCACGAAAGAAGTCATCTCACAGATAAACTTCGAATACGTATACTATGAGAGGGCGAGCGACCCAACCGCGAAATTGTTTGACCCGGTGTGAAAAAAGTCAAACCCATATTGTGCACCTTATCCGTGATTGTATAAATTTGTTCTTTTATTGTTAAACAACCCTTGGAAAGGGAGAGATGAAGAGTTCGACTTTCCACCTTCTTGGGGGGTTGGGATCGGCATGCATGAGTAAGGGAGTAGAGTTTCACAACTTGTTTACAGTACATAAAAACAACTACAACAACAACAAAAAAACTTGTTTACAGTACATAAAAACAACTACAACAACAACAAAAAAACTTTCATGTTTTCAATGTTTGGTCTAATGTGTAATCAAGTCTTTAAAATTTTGTATTTAGTGTAATTTAGTCCTTTCAGCCAATCACAGGAAAACTTATTGATGTTACATGTTGGAATCCGAGGTGACTTTTTTTTTTCCTTTTAGGATACACAATGAGGGTTGAAGGCCATGAAGCCCTCATCAACCGCCAATGAGGGCCATGGCCCTTGCTAGGCTTGGGGCCATGAGTAAGGCGGCTTTGCTCAGATTTGGGCAAGGCCGCCTTTACCTCGCTACAAGGCCATAGCTAGGCTGGCCTCACCCAAATCCAAGTAAAGCCACCCAAATCTGGGCAAGGTGGGCAAGGCCCGTGACCCTCGCCAGCCATCGTGAGGAAAAGAAGCCAAAGGAGGAAGAAGAGAAAAAAAGGAAAGGAAAGGAAAGGGAAAAATTAAAAATTCTAAAAAAAATAAAAATTGCCACATTAGTGTTGGCCAAAATAATTGGCGTCCACGTCGCACCAATCAGTTAAAATTGGTCAAATTGACTGAATTGGCACATTTGTAAAAAAATTAAAACTAAATTAGCCAAAAAAAATTATGACCGAATCGGCATAATTTTAATAGGTTTAGGACTTTTTGAATAATTCTCCCTCAATCTTGTGCTTGAGGGTTGAGAGGCAGTGGACCACACCCACATCGTCCGCGAGGGTGACCATAGGTGAGGCCCGACCAGCCATCATCGCAAAGCAAGCGGTGGTATCTTCATAGCCAGCCACCATCGTGCGAGGGCTTGTCGCCAAGATATGGACGAGAGCCGGGGAGTCTCATTGTCATTTTTCAGTTCTCGTATTTGACTTTTTCAGCTGAGACGGCCTTTTTCATTTAGACGATGAAGATGGGATCTTGTATCATGACTCTTGGATTTCGTATGTAAGCTTTTTAGACTAGAGAAACAAGGTTGCTTGATAGAGACTTCTTAACTTATTAGTTGCTCATCTCATGGGGAATAAATGGAATCGATGGGCTCTTCAGAGATGGACCAGTCAAACTCATCTATTGACTGGTTGACATGTATTCATCTGCATATATAAATAAACATAAATATATCTTTATTATATATGTCAACATTCGCATTTTATATGACATTTAATTACCATGAGAAATGAACAATAAAATATACATAAATTTTTTTTTTTAAAAATACCAAATATACGATGAACAAGAACCCCAATGATCCATGATCTCTTCACGCAATTCTTTTAGGCCTCACTTCAATGCCTTCAATGACAAGCCTACCTTAAGTTGAAATCCCCTCCTTGAAGCTCACCTTCACCACCTCGTGATGATCCCCATCACCTCCGCCGTTGAAGAACTCTCCAAGCTCAACCTCCATCCCTGCAACTCACAAGCCACTAGGTGAAGGCCGCGAAGCCCTCATTGACCGCAGGCGAGGATTGCAGCCCTCGCCAGTCTAGATCTAGACGAGGCCGCCTTCACCCTGCAGCAAGGCCATGGCAAGGTTGGTCTCTCCTAGATCTAGGCAAAGCTAACTCACCTGTGGCCCCTAGACCTCGCCAAATCTAGGTGAGGCGAGCGAGGGCCACAACCTTCATCGGCCACTACGGGGAAAAGAAGTCAAGTGAGGAACAAGAGGAAAAAAAAAAGGAAAAATAAAATAAAAATAAAAATAAAAAAAAATTATTTAAAAATTATCACATCAGCATTGGTCGAATAGTTAGTGTCCACGTTAGCGGTGATTAGCTAAAATTGGTTAGATGGACTGAATTGGCATATTTACAAAATGTTTAAAAGTGAATTAGCTCAAAAACAATCCATAACTAAATTGGTATAATTATAATAGGTTTAGGACTTTTGTGATAATTTTCTCTCAATCTTGTGCTTGAGGATTGGGAAGCGATGGACCACACCCACATCATCAGCTAGGGTGACCATAGGTGAGGCCCGACCAGCCATCACCGCAAAGCAAGCGGTGGTGTCTTCGTAGCCAGCCACCATCGTGCGAGGGCTTGTCGCCAAGAAATGGACGAGAGCCGGGGATTCTCATCATCTTTTTTCAGTTCTTGTATGTGACTTTTTCAGCTGAGACGGCCTTTTTCAACTAGACAATGAAGATGAGATCTTTTATCATGAGTCTTGGATTTCGTATGTAAGCTTTTTAGACTGGAGAAACGAGTATGCTTGATAGAGACTTCTTACCTTGCTCATCTCATGGGGGCTAAATGGAATCGATAGGCCCTTTAGAGGTGGACCGGCCAGGCTCATCTACAGACTGGTTGACATTTAGCTATTTGCATATATAAATAGATATAAATATATATTTATTCATAATGTCGACATTCCCATCTTATATGACATTTAATTACCATGAGAAATGAACAATAAAATAATCATAATTTTTTTTTAGAAAAATACCAAATATACGATGAACAAGAATCCCGATGATCGATGATCGCTTCACGCAATTCTTTTAGGCCTCACTTCAATGCCTTCAATGACAAGCCCTCCCTTCAGTTGATATCCCTTCACCTCCTTGAAGCTCACCTTCACCACCTCGTCATGATCGCCGCCACCTGCGCCGTTGAAGAACTCTCCGAGCTCAACCTCCATCCACCCGTCTTCTCTTTCCATCGGGACTTTCTCTTCACCTTCAACCCCCGGTCTTTGCTGCTCTCCATTTTCTCGATGGTTTTGCTGCAGAATTGATGTGCTTGTGAAGACAACCTGGTTTTTCAACTCAACTGATACTTGTGATGGCATGACATCTAGCCCATATGCACGGTGACAGATCTTCATGATGAGATAGGCTTCATAGAGAGTGCTTGGGGATAGCATTGCTGTGGGCATTTGGCCTTCGATCTCTAGCCGATCTGTTGTTATGAGCTCCGCCACTTCCCGAAATCTACATGGAAAAAGATGTTACTTTTTAGAAACTTTCGTGTTTAGACAATGAGAAATGATGATCCGCGAAGTGACAAACCTCGAATAGGGCGCAAATTTCCAGGTCCAATACATGGGTACATCGCTCCACGCTATGGAAAGCTCTCTTGCGGACAGCACATACGATATCTTCCCCGATAATCTCTCCAACTTGAAGCTCTGTTTTTAACAAAAATAAATTTCCAAAAACCAGTCCTTCGAATTCTCAAATCCTCCATCAAAATAACAAAGAAAAGAAAACCCGCCAAAGTTTCGATCACCTTTCTTCCGGAATCGATGAGCTGAGGTCGGCACAAGCTGAGGAAGAGCTCTTTCTTGGAATTGAACTTGAGGGGCCTCACCAGCCTCGCGAGCAACGCGTCACAGTTGGGCGGCAAGAAGCCGTCCCAGACGACGTCGGACTGAGCGGCTGATCGGAACGTGCGCGACACCGGAGCGAGCCTGCATGCGTCTTCAGGGGATGCGAGGGCGAGAATCGCAGAGACGCAGTGTTCGGGCAACGAGTCCATCGGTTTTTGTCATTCGAGAAATCCCAAAACCGTCGGGGACTTTTCTTTATGCTATGTAGTTTGGTCAAGTGTTGGCAGACTATTTTGGGGCCCCTCAGTATTTTCAATTTTGCGATTTTAGTCCTTGTAGTTTTATTTATCTACCAAAACAGTCCCTGGCCTTCTATGTCAATATCGGAATTAGGTATATTCCTTTCTTATTATCTATGACTAAGGGAGGATCATTTCCAGCTATCTTCACGTTTGACTACTCGTTATTAAGTAGAAAAATGCAATTAGTGGAATTCTAAAGAGAAAAAAATTTGGGCGTGATTGTAAACCCAACAAAAATATTACACATGTTAAAATATGGGTCTTGGGTCCTGTAATTGTCGATTTATTTTGGATTATGGGAGCAAGGAGATCAATCTTGACCGTCGATTCAAGTCCAAATCTTCGACCTTTGAATTGGGACAAAAAAAGAGTGGGGTCGAAAGTCTAATCCAAAAAAACAAAGTTGTGGCAGAAAGAAATGCTGGCCTTTCATGTCTATTTTGTCCAAAAAAATTGTTCTTTGATGTGAAAAGTAACTTTGGAGACCCACTTGAGGCGAAAGGGGAAGGTGGAAGGAAAAAAGGTATTTTTTTAAATTTATTTTATATGAGATAGAGAAATCTTTCGAACATCACAATATGTCGAGAGGGGGATAATGGGTCAAAAAGTGTTAAATCTATTGTACTGCATCCAATTGAGTTCTCAATTTTCCAATTTGGACAATCTTTTTGTCAACCAATTTAGTATTACACATTTTGATAATTTTCCAATTTAATTAGTTTGGCTAATTTTGATTAGAAATCATTAACGTGAATGCCAATCATACTACATGACATGGTCGAGTAAAGACGGTTTGCATTGATGTAGACATTTTTTGTTATTTTTTTAATATTTCCTTTGCTATGACCGGTGGCCCCAAAATTGGCTAGAATGACTATATCGAAAAATTATCAAAAGGTTTAAGACTAAATTGACCAAATTGAAAAGTTTTGAACATAATTTACTGTCATTCGATAAATTTACGGACTTTCGGACAATCTTTTCGTCGAGAGGGAGATTGCATCTCCCTATGCACTATTCTCCTATCTCAATATATCTATTTCTTAAAAATTTCATGCGGATCGTGCTTGTGTTCTCTATTTCAAGACCAGAAGCCGTGAAGAATGACAGGATGTGTAATGGCTTTTGCTTCGCCTCCTTTTCCATGTGTTTGGCATGATTGATGGCCTTTTCGACTTGATTGTGTGCCAAGTCAGCTTATGCATATCTTCTAGATCGTTGCTTATAAGAGGACAAGACAGAGGAAATCAATCACGTTCATATAAGGAAAAGGGGGTCAGCACGATTTGGGCACCATCTGAATTGGTGCGGCGATGGGAATTCAGTGGGCTTAATTGAACGAGGTTATATATTTCCAAAGCGGGAAAGCTTGTTGGGAGTTTCCCTTGCGACAAAAGTCATCTTATTTTTGAACTCAAGCATGATCAACATAAATATATTATCTACTCGTGGGTAGTCGCATTGGTATTCGTTCTCTCCTGCTTCGATGCGGTCGAGAGTTTGAATCCCCGCGTTACTAGCGATTTAAGTAGGAGGCCCTGATGGTGGGTTGCTAGGCCAACTTCCCCGAGGTATAGTCGTCCAAATAGCTCTGGCGAGATCCACCAGTGCCACCGGGCACCGGAGGGCCGTGTGACCCCGAATAGTGTAAGCAAAATGGGGCTCAGGGCAGATCCTTGGTTACCAAAAAAAAAAAACATAAATATATTTGGTCATCCAGATTTTTAATAAAAATAGAACTTGATAGAATATGATATGAAATTCAGAAATTTTTGGACATCCTATCTAACTGTCTTGTTCAATTACAATAATAAAATCGGATATATTCACATCTTATTATGCATATTTTTTTATATAAATGTAAATGAACCTAAAAGTTCACAAATAGAGATAATAAAAATCTCTCGCGACACTATTGTCTAATTTATTTTTTATTATATTTTTCCTCTTTTTTAATTATTTTCGTTTTTATTTTTCTTTTTCCCCCTTCCATCATTCTATAATAAAAGTTTATTAAATAGTAAACTCTACTAACATACCTAAAATATGCAATATATAAATATAATATTTATATATTGAATTAATATTATGAGATAGAATTAAAGTCGAATATATAAATAAAAATATGATTAAATTAAAAAACTAAATTTTTATTTTTATTTTGAATTTCTTATATTGGAATTTATATATTATTTATATTGAAACATAATTTCTATTTCATTAATTTTATAAGTTTGTTATTCAAGAAAAAACTTGTTTATTATGCATATTAGAAATCATATCCATCTTTATCTCACATCTTTCATAGGATAATTTTAACCAGCCTATATCATTCTTATATCCAATTTTATCTTGTCTTGAGTAGACATCAATTACTGAATATGATAAGTTTTATCATATCTCGAATATTATCTTAATTGCCAGCTACATTAAGTATAAGAGGGTGAGCCAAACTTCGGGTAATGACCCAATCGTGAAAATGTCTGGTGTGGTGTGCAGAAAGTCGAACTTATATAATGCATCTCATCTGCAATTATGTAAGTCTATTTTTTTATTGTTAAACAACCCTAGTGAACTAATTCCCTCCCTTGAATCAAAATTTATGAGAAGGCATATTTAAATTCTTCTCGTGTAAACAAAGCAAATATATATAATATATATATATATATATATATATATATATATATATATGTTTTATACGCTTGTTCTAATGTGTAATCAAGTATTCAATATTTTATATATAGCACAATTTAGACCCTTCGGCGAGCCCACAGGCAATTCTATTGACATGGCATGTTGGGATCCTAGATGACATTTTCTTTATTTTCTTTTAGGATATGTGATGATGCCACATAAAAAAGGTAAAAAAATTCAAAAAAATTAAAGGAAAACCGAAAAATTAAAAAAAAAAAAATTGGACGAAAACTAACAAGTCAAATAAAAACCAAAGTCAAAGTGAGAGCACCATCTGTCAGTCTTGTACCTGAGGGTTGGGAGGCGACCAACCACAGTCACAACGTCCGGAAGGGTCACCACAGGTAGGGCCCGACTAGACCAATTTTGGTTTTCATAAAACCTATGGTCGGGCAAGCGAAACAATGGTGGCGGCCGACGCGAGGGGGAGTCGAAATGGCGATAGGATTGTACCCTAGGGTTTCTTTTAGTAATTTTTTTTTTTTTAATATTAAAAACCCCCGGGTGGGCGGAGTGCCTATCGCCAAGATGTTGACTAATGGTGAGGACGGTTACCCCCGTGGGAGTGCCTATCGCCAAGACGTTGACGGGACGGAGAGCCCGTGACCCTCATCAAAGATGTTTTTTGTCTTTTTATTTTTCCAAAACTTTAGCCTTTTTTTCCTCTCAATTTTTTGGACTTTTTTTTTTTTTTTTACATGCTGTCACGTCTACCCGATGTTGGCACCACCAATGGTTAAAAAGATATTTAAGGCTAAATTTTCATGATTATTTTGATAATAAATGAAAATTTATTTTGAGAAAGAAAAAAAAAAGGAAGTAACCTAAAACTCCCATTCCCACCGATTGAGACAGTCAATGAATCATCAAACTCTCGTTTTCCTTAAATCAAAACGGTTGACTCCTTCTCTCTTTGCCTCCTTATATGCACGATCGAGCAGATTACATTATGTCTGGTCAAAGCATCACCATTTCTCATGAAAATGGCCGGTTCACGCCAGCAGCCCTAAATGATATATTAATCGTTAGAGATGTCATTAGATATAGTAGGGATAATATGCATCTTTCATAATTTGCATTGTATCCATGATTCAGGAAAATTGCCTAATTAGCTTTAAATCTACTATACAAAGCCAATTCAATCCCAATTTTTTGTGCAAAATTTCAATATAGTTATTCCTATCAATTCCAAAATAAACCAAAAACCATAAATTAAGGCATATCATTAGAGTGTGGTTGGTAGTGATAATCATAGCCTCATGGTTCAAAAACATATCTATGATTGCATTAAAGCGAAAGAATCGTTAGTCGACTTCCAAACCATACAGCATCATCTAAGCACTATAGTTGCAACTTTGCTTTTCGATGGTGTGCAACTAAGTTCGACATCCCCATCACCATCATCGTACAAAGACAACATAAACATGTTGAAGAAACTCAAATTTAACACTTGTGAGAGTGAGCCATGTACCTATGGTGAAGTGTCGAAGCTTTTAACTAAAATACATTGAACGAATACAAATTTGACACCGAAACTATTACAAATACCATTGAAACTGGAGGCGTAATACTCATTCATTAAAAATTAAAATCTAAAATTAGATTGGAGAGCAAAGCTCCCGGATCTAAAACTAAATTGGGATAGTAAGAAAATAAAAAATAAGAAATAAAAAGGAAAAGCAACAAGGAGGGGAGAGATATCTAGGTCAAATCCCTCCCCTCTAGAAATGGAAGAGACGAAGAAAGGTTCAAAGAGGAATGGAGAGAGGTGGTTGGGAGTGGACTTGATAACTCAATTAGAGAACATGTTTTAGGATACGTTTTTGAATGAGTCATAAACTCCCATCTTTATTGTTCATTGCACCGCTAGAAAAACTCGTCGAAGTTTGCCCAATTTATATAGACCAATTTTGAACTCCATAGGGAAGCCAAAATTCGAGTGGTGGGCCAATCATGGAATTGCCTAATGTCTTATGAAAAGAGTCAAATCTATATTTTGTGCCGGATCCACATATTTAAGTTTGCTCTTTAATTATTAAATAACTATAGTGAATTAATTCGTCCCTAAATGGGTCTTGTGCTTAAGGGTTTGGAGGCTATTGACCAACACCTACATTACTAGCTAGGGTCATCCTTATTGACAGGCAAGGCCCGACTAACCCTCGTGGCAAGCAAACAATGATGTGCAAGCCCTCACACTGTGGTGGCTCCACCACTAGCCACCATCACAAGAGAGCTTCAAGTACAAGAGTCAATTACCCTCGCCAGAGACATGGGGGCTGTGCCACACTGTCCCCAGCCCTCAACAGTCTCTCTCTCTCTCTCGTCTCTATTGTTTTCCCTTCTTTATTTTCTTTTTTTTCAAAAAAAATTGGCCTTTTGTTTTGTTTTCCTCCCAACTTTTTTTGGCTTTTCTATTTTTAATTTTTTATTTTTCTGATGTAACGCTCTGCAGATGCCACGCCAGCACTGCCTATGCTACTAAAAGATATTTAAGAAAAGCCACGCCCGACTCTCCTATACCACGGCAACAAATTTGGCCGCTTTCCCCGGAGGATTAAATTGCACCAAATAAAAACCGTTTGAAATTTGATTGCATAAATGGAAACTCATCATTCTTGATTGCACATTAAACAGAAAAATTAAGTAAAAGCTCTTCCGATTCTTTCGTAAAGGTTCTAACATACGTTGCCCCTAAATTAGTCACGTCAACATAATTTCAGTAGAATTATTTGCCAGAGTCCGTCCGTTATGGGCTTCTCAATGGGCTAGAGAATCAGCTAAAGAGAAATAAGGCCCATTGGCCGTTTGCCCATTGGGCCGGATGGCCCATTTAAGTCATGGTAGAACTCAAATACGATATTGTAATTCAAAATGCTGAGGACATAGAGAAAGTGATTCTTTCGGGTTGGAGGGCAACGTCACCGTTTTGTGTGCCCTCCAAGCACTTCATTCCACAGCAAACAAGCCTTTCGAGAATACGTAAATAAAACTCAAATTGAACTTGCACTATTGACGAAACAACTGCAATTTTATGGATGGTGAAAATCTATTTCTCCTTCTTCTCAAGCCTCGTCTCTAAAAAAAATTTACTTCTCCCTAGTCCCTCTTTTTTTTTTATATACTATTACGAACGTCGCTAACCCCAAAACAAAATTCGGGTGCCTAGTGTCAATTAGCAATTGACAAGCCAGCAGTAAATGATAGTTCCTAATCCACACTCATAGGTAATCATTAAAGCGCACATACCCAATGCTTGGCAGGTCCTAGGAGAATTATAAGAAAAAAAGCAAAGAATGTCCCGAAAGTTCTATTTAACTACTTTTCATGCTTTTCTTGAAAATGTAAAAATTAATCTTTACATATTTACTTTTACTATGACAAAAAAAAAAATACGCACCCTAAGGAAGTGAAGCCGGACCTATGCAGTACTTTGTCAAAATCATAAATAGTATAAACTTGATCCTATAACATTTAGTATGCCGTGCTCCTAATACATATGCCAATATTTATTCTTTTTGGCCAGACCAATCACATGAGGTTAAAAGGATGGAAATGAAAACTTAAATGTTGAAATAGAGCCTATAAACTTGTTGTAAAAATTACAAAAAAAACATATTTTCTATTCTCCGAAATAGAAAAAGAATAGAATTCATTAGGTAACACTAGCTATTTTTTTTCTATTTTCCAGAACAGATCAGTAGCCGAGGAATAGATTTAGAGCGAAAACAAGAAGTAGAAAATATTTACTTTTGTGAAATAAGGTCATTTTAGAAAAACAAGCTCAACATAACCTAATGCTCATCTTTATGCAATCGATGCAAGATCTAGTCTCCTAATCTGATCTAAATCCCCATTTTTTGCAGTGAAAAATAAATAAAATGAAAAATGAATAAAAACTCAAAATTTCAAAAATTTAGGAAAAAATTTAGAAAATTAAATTTTGATCAATTTTTATGGATTATAATATTAATTCTAATTTAGAATTAGTTTAGCATAAAAAATGTGAAAATATTTTGATTAAAATTATATTCAAAATCAAATATGCTTTTAGGGCTTTACTATATGCATTTTTTAATGTCATTTTCTTTTAGAGACCAAGGTCGCAAAAGCTTTGGGACCCTAAATCATGTTTGCTCTTCTTCTCAAAAGATCTATACGCCTATTCATTATAATGCCCAAAGATTTACTATTAATAAAATGAGAGAACTTCCACATAATTGGCTTTTTTCTCCACCTAAGCCCTTTGGGCTCTCCGTTGTAATGATGGCCCTGCTTTGGGCTTTGCCGGCTGCGCCCAGCTTTATGAGATAAATAACAAGTATCTTTTTGACAAAAAAAACCATTTCATATCATGAGATATAAATCAATAGGACTCTTTATTATCATTTCCAGCCATACATCATTGATTAACTGTTATATTGGATTTTCTTAGGTCATTTTAGAATATCTTGATAAATTAAGTCATTACAAAAATCCAATTTTATCCAAACATGAAATGGTAAATCTCTTTATAATTAAACAAAAAATTAGGAATATAAATTTATAGGGTTGTACAAAATGCATTTTTATTCTTTTTCTATTCTAAAATAGAAATTGTATATAGCTATCGAATGCGTTATTCTACTTAGAAACTCATTTAGGGAATAAAAATAGAAAAAACTATTTCTAAAGAGAAATTATTCCCTAGAATAAAAACATTAACAAACGCACTATAAGTTTATCACAAATAAATCTTCATAAAATGCACGAATATATGTGACCATAGGTGAGGCCTGACCAATCATTGCCGCAAGAAGCGGTGGTGTCTTCATAGCCAACCACCATTGTGGGAGGGCATATGGACGAGAGCCAGGGACCCTCACCGTCGTTTTTTGGTTCTTGCATTTGACCTTTTCAGCTGAGATGGGCTTTTCAATTAAACGATAAAGATGATATTTCGATCACGACTCTTGGATTCTGTACTGTCACTGTACCAAGCTTTTAGACTAGAGAAACAAAGTCTGCTTGATAGAGACTCCTTTCCTTATTAGTTGCTCATCTCATGGGGGCCAAATGGAACCAATGGCCTCTTTAGAGATGGACCAGCCAAGCTCACGTATAGAAGGGTCGACATTTAGCTATTTGCATATGAATAGATATATATATGTTATTCATATATGTCGGCATTCGCATTTTATATGACATTTAATTACCATGAGAAATGAACAATAAAATATCCAGAAAAAAATTCAAAAAAAAAATACCAAACGATAAACAAGAACCCCAGTGATCCACGCAACCATCGATGATCACTTCACGCAATTCTCTTAGGCCTAACTTCAATGCCTTCAATAACAAGCCCTCCCTTCAGTTGACATCCCTTCACCTCCTTGAGGCTCACCTTCACCACCTCGTGATGATTGCCGCCACCTCCGCCGTTGAAGAACTCTCCGAGCTCAACCTCCATCCACCCGTCTTCTCTTTCCATCGGGACTTTCTCTTCACCTTCAACCCCCGGTCTTTGCTGCTCTCCATTTTCTCGATGGTTTTGCTGCAGAATTGATGTGCTTGTGAAGACAACCTGGTTTTTCAACTCAACTGATACTTGTGATGGCATGACATCTAGCCCATATGCACGGTGACAGATCTTTATGATGAGATAGGCTTCATAGAGAGTGCTTGGGGATAGCATTGCTGTGGGCATTTGGCCTTCGACCTCTAGCCAATCTGTTGTTATGAGCTCCGCCACTTCCCGAAATCTACATGGAAAAAGATGTTCTTTTTAGAAACTTTCGTGTTTAGACAATGAGAAATGATGATCCGCGAAGTGACAAACCTCGAATCGGGCGCAAATTTCCAGGTCCAATACAGGGGAACATCGCTCCACGCTATGGAAAGCTCTCTTGCGGACAGCGCATACGATATCTTCCCCGATGACCTCTCCAACTTGAAGCTCTGTTTTTAACAAAAATAAATTTCCAAAAACCAGTCCTTCGAATTCGCAAATCCTTCATCAAAAGAACAAAGAAAAGAAAACCCGCCAAAGTTTCGATCACCTTTCTTCCGGAATCGATGAGCTGGGGTCGGCACAAGCTGAGGAAGAGCTCCTTCTTGGAATTGAACTTGAGGGGCCTCACCAGCCTCGCGAGCAACGCGTCACAGTTGGGCGGCAAGAAGCCGTCCCAGACGACGTCGGACTGAGCGGCTGATCGGAACGTGCGCGACACCGGAGCGAGCCTGCATGCGTCTTCAGGGGATGCGAGGGCGAGAATCGCAGAGACGCAGTGTTCGGGCAACGAGTCCATCGGTTTATGCCATTCGAGAAATCCCAAAACCGTCGGGGACTCCCCCTTTCTTTATGCCATGTAGTTTGGCCAAGTGTTGGCAGACTATCTGCTCCACCCGGCCCCCCCGGGGCCCCCCACCCCCAGTATTTTCAATTTTGCGATGTTAGTCCTTGTAGTTTTATGTATCTACCAAAACAGTCCCTGGCCCAATGCCGTCTTCTATGTCAATATCGGAATTAGGTATATTCCTTTCTTATTATCTATGACTGGGGGAGGCTACATCATTTCCAGCTATCTTCACGTTTGACTCGTTACTAAGTAGAAAAATGCAATTAGTGGAATTCTAAAGAGAACAAAATTTGGCGTGATTGTAAACCCAACAAAAATATTACACATGTTAAAATATGGGTCTTGGGTCCTGTAATTGTTGATTTATTTTGGATTAAGGGAGCAAGGAGATCAATCTTGACCGTCGATTCAAGTCCAAATCTTCGACCTTTGAGTTGGGACAAAAAAAAGAGGGGGGTCGAAAGTCGGACCCAAAAAAACAAAGTTGTGGCAGGAAGAAATGCTGGCCTTTTCTGTCTATTTTGTCCAAAAAATATTGTTCTTTGATGTGAAAAGTAACTTTGGAGACCCACTTGAGGCGAAAGGGGAAGGTGGAAGGAAAAAAGGTATTTTTTTAAAATTTTATTTTATATGAAATAGAGAGATCTTTCGAACATCACAATATGTCGAGAGGGGGATAATGTAGGTTGCATCGACACGCAACAAGCACACGCGACACGACACGTTATTTCTCAAAAATAAAAAATTCTAACACGTGGGGACATGTATATTAAATGAATATTTTTATTTTTAATTAATTTGATTCAAATTTATAAATAATTAATTGATTAAAAAAACCTACAATGAATTTACACTAATCATTCAACATACAATACTTTTATTTTTCGAAATAACTTTTTAATTTCATTTAATAATTTTTTTGATTAAATAAAAAGTCCCCTTGGGGGCCCCAAGCCCAAACTCCCTTTTTTTCCCTCGTCTCTTTCCCTTCTTTTTTTCACTTTTTTTCCCTCCCTTACCACCTGACAGGCTATCAGCCTGTCACTTCCCCCTCCCTCCTGTCACTTCTTCCTCCCTCTCCAACACGCCAACGTCACCAAGTCCCTTTTTTATTCTTTTATTTTCCTTCTCAAAACCCTAGCATTGCCCTTCTTCTCCTCCTCCTCATCGCACGACCCCTTTCCTCTCCTCTTCCTCTCGATCTCTGCTTGCTCTCGGTCCTCATCACAATCGTTCACCGCCTCGCCTCCAGCCTTCCTCCCCTGCAGTTGCAGCCTCGTCGCCGATCCATTGCAGCATCATAGAGTGACAGCCCTCGCCTCAGTCTCTGCTCTTTCTCTAGCCATCTCTCGCCGCCGCGGGCTCACCGTCGCTCGTGGCCTTGTCTCTGCTCCCTCGCCCTCGCCTCCACTCTCCATTGTCTTTCGGACACGCATGTCGAAATGTGTCGACAAAAGTTGACCACGTGTCGACAAATCCAACATGCGGTCCGAGCGTGTCGACGTGTCCGACACGCTCCGACATATGTCGAACACGACACAGAAGCACGTGTAACGTGTCGGTGCAACCTAGGGGATAATTGGTCAAAAAGTGTTAAATCTATTGTACTGCATCCAATTGAGTTCTCAATTTTCCAATTTGGTCAATCTTTTTGTCAATCAATTTAGTATTACACATTTTGATAATTTTCTAATTTAATTAGTTCGGCTAATTTTGATTAGAAATCATTGACGTGAATGCTAGCCATACTACGTGACATGATCAACTAAAGACGGTTTGCATTGACGTAAACAATTTTTGTTATTTTTTTAATATTTCCTTTACTATGACTGGTGGCTCCAAAATTGGCCAGAATGACTATATCGTAAAATTATCAAAATGTTTAATACTAAATTGACTAAATTAAAAAGTTTTGAAGAATTTACTGTCATTCAATAAATTTACGGTCTTTCGGACAATCTTTTCGTCGAAAGAGGGAGATTGCATCTCCGTGTGCACTATTCTCCTATCTCAATATATCTATTTCTTAAAAAATTTCCATGCGGATCATGCTTGTGTTCTCTATTTCAAGACCAGAAGCCGTGAAATGACAGGATGTGTAATGGCTTTTGCTTCGCCTCATTTTCCATGTGTTTGGCATGATTGATGGCCTTTTCGACTTGATTGTGTGCCAACTCAGCTTATGCATATCTTCTTGATCGTTGCATCTCCCTGTGCACTATTCTCCTATCTCAATATACCTATTTCTTAAAAATTTTCCATGCGGATCATGCTTGTGTTCTCTATTTCAAGACCAGAAGCCGTGAAGAATGACAGGATGTGTAATGGCTTTTGCTTCGCCTCCTTTTCCATGTGTTTGGCATGATTGATGGCCTTTTCGACTTGATTGTGTGCCAAGTCAGCTTATGCATATCTTCTTGATCGTTGCTTAGGACAAGACAGAGGAAATCAATCACGTTCATATAAGGAAAAGGGGGTCCGCACGATTTGGGTACCATCTGAATTGGTGGGGCGATGGGAATTCAGTGGGCTTAATTGGACGAGGTTATATATTTCCAAAGCGGGAAAGCTTACTGGGAGTTTCCCTTACGAGAAAAGTCATCTTATTTTTGAACTCAAGCATGATCAAAATAAATATATTTGGTCGTCCGAATTTTTAATGGAGATGAGACTTGATAGAATATGATGAGGAATTTAGAAACTTTTTGACATCCTATCTAACTGTTTTGTAAATTGCAGCAATAAAATCCGATATATTCACATCGTATTATGTATATTTTTTTATATAAATGTAAATGAACCTAAAAGTTTATGAACATAGATAATAAAAATCTCTCGCGACACTATTGCCTAATTTATTTTTTATTTTATTTTTCTTCTGTTTTAATTATTTTTATTTTTTTTTTTTCCCCTTCCATCATTCTATGATAAAATTTTAGTAAATAGTAAACTATACTAACATACCTAAAATATGTAACATATAAATATAATATTTATATTTATATATTGAATTAATATTATGAGATAGAATAAAAGTTAAATATATAAATAAAAAATATGATTAAATTAAAAAACTAAATTTTTATTTTTATTTTGAATTTCTTATATTGGAATTCATATATTATTTATATTGAAACATAGTTTCGATTTCGTTAATTTAATAAGTTTGTTATTCGAAAAAATAACTTTTCTATTATGTATATTAGAAATCATATCCATCTTTATCCCATATCTCCCATAGGATCATTTTAACCGGCCTATATCATTATTATATCCAACTTTATCTTGTCTTGAATAGACACCAAATATGGGATATGATAAAATTTATCATATCCCAAATATTATCTTAATTACTAGATGCATTAAGTATAAGAGGGCGAGCCAAACTTCGGCTAATGACCCAATCATGATAATGTCTGGTGTCGTTTGGAGAAAGTCAAACTTATATGATGCATTTTATCTACAATTATATAAGTCTGTTCTTTTATTGTTAAACAACCCTAGTGAACTAATTCCCTCCCTTGAATCAAAATTTATGAGAAGGCATATTTAAATTCTTCTCATGTAAACAAAGCAAAAAAAAAGTACGTTTTAGACACTTGGTCTAATGTATAATCAAGTCTTCAATGTTTTATCTTTAGCACAATTAGTCCTTTTGACAAGCTCACGGGCAATTATATTGACATGGCATATTGGGATCCTGGATGACATTTTTTTTTTTTTTTTTCTTTTAGGATATGTGATGACGCCACGTAAAAAAGGTCAAAAATTCAAAAAAAAATTAAAGGAAAACCGAAAGATAAAAAAAATATTTGGACGAAAAGCTAAAAAGTCAAATAAAAACCAAAGTCAAAGAGAGAGCACCATCTATCAGTCTTGTACTTGAGGATTGGGAGGCGGCCAACCACAACCACATCGTCCGGAAGGGTCACCACAGGTAGGGCCCGACTAGACCTGACCGCAAGCAAGCGATGGTGAGTCCGTGCCCGGCCACCCCCATGGGAGTGCCTCTCGCCAAGATGTGGACGGGATGGAGAGCCTGTGACCCTCATGAAAGATGTTCTTTTTCTTTTTATTTTTCCAAAATTTTGGCCTTTTTTTCCTCTCAATTTTTTGGACTTTTTAATTTTTTTTTACATGCTGTCATGTCTACCCGATGTTGGCACCACCAATGGTTAAAAAAATATTTAATGCTAAATTTTCATGATTATTTTGATAATGAATGAAAATTTGTTTTGAGAAAGAAAAAAAAAGTACCCTAAAGCTCCCATTCCCACCGATTGAGATGGTCAACGAACATCCAACTCTCGCTTTCCTTGGATCAAAACGGTTGACTCCTTCTCTCCACGCCTCCTCATAGGCACAATCGAGCATATTACATTATGGTCGATCAAAGCATCAACATTTCTCATGAAAATGGCCGGTTCACGCCAACAGCCCTAAATAATATATTAATTGTTAGAGATGTCATTAGATACAGTAGGGATAATATGCATCTTTCATAATCTGCATTGTATCCATGATTCAGGAAAATTGCCTAATTAACTTTAAATCTACTATACGGAGCCAATTCAATCCCAATTTTTTGTGTAAAATTCCAATATAATTATTCTAGTCAAATTCCAATCAATTCCAAAATAAACCAAAAACCAGAAATTAAGGCATATCATTAGAGTGTGGTTGGTAGTGATAATCATAGCCTCATGCTTCAAAAACAGATCTGTGATTGCATTAAAGCGAAAGGATCGTCAATCGACTTCCAAATTATACAACATCATCTAAGCACTATAGTTGCAACTGGAGGCGGAGTACTCATTCATTAAAAATTAAAATCTAAAATTAGATTGGAGAGCAAAGCTCCTAGATCTAAATGTAAATAGGGATAGTAAGAAAAGAAACAATAAGAAATAAAAAGGAAAAGCAACTAGGAAGGAAGAGATATCTAGGTCAAATCCCTCCCCTCTTCCCTCCCCTCCAAAAAGGGAAGAGACGAAGAAAGGTTCAGAGAGGAATGGAGAGAGGTGATTGGGAGAGGACCTAATGACTCAATTAGAGAACATGTTTTAGGATACTTTGTTGAACGAGTCATACTCCCAATTATGTTGTTCGTGGCACTGCTAGGAAAAACTCGTTGAAGTTCACCCATTTTATATAGACCAATTTTGAATTCCATAGGGCAAGCCAAAATTCGAGTGGTGAGCCAATCATAGAATTGCCTAATGTCTTATAAAAAGAGTCAAATCTATATTTATGCCAGAGCCACATATTTAAGTTTGCTCTTTAATTATTAAATAACTCTAGTGAATTAATTCCCTCCCTAGGTGAATCTTGTGCTTAAGGGTTTGGGGGCTGTTGACCACACCTACATTACCAGTTGGGTCATCCTTATTGACCACAGGCGAGGCCTAACTAACCCTCGTGGCAAGCAAACGATGATGTGCAAGCCCTCACATGGTGGTGGCTCCACTACTAGCCACCACCACAAGAGAGCTTCTAAGTACAAGAGTTGATGACCCTCGCCGGAGACATGGGGGATGAGCCACACTGTCCCCAAACCCTCATCAATCTCTCCAAAATTTGGCCTCTTTTTTGGTTTTCCTCCCAATTTTTTTTGGCTTTTCTATTTTTATTTTTTTCTTTTTCTGATGTGACGCTGTGTAGATGCCACGTCAGCACTGCCTATGCTACTAAAAGATATTTAAGAAAAGTCATGCGCGACTCTCCTATGCCACATCAGCAAATTTGGCCGCTTTCCCCGAAGGATTAAATTGCACCAAATAAAAACAGTTTGAAATTTAATTGCATAAAGGTAAACTCATAATTCTTGGTTGCACACTAAACAGAAATAATTAAGTAAAAGCTCTTCCGATTCTTTCGTTCAGGTTCTAACATGCGTTGCCCCTAAATTAGTCACGTCAACATATTTTCGGTAGGATTATTTGCCAGATTCCGTCCGCTATGGGCTTCTCGATGGGCTAGAGACTATAGAGAAATAAGGCTCATTGGCCGTTTGCCCATTGGGCCGGATGGCCCATTTAAGTCATGGTAGAACTCAATACGATATTGTAAATCAAAATGCTGAGGACATAGAGAAAGTGATTCTTTCGGGTTGGACGGCAACGTCACCGTTTTGTGTGCGCTCCAAGCACTTCGTTCGACAGCAAACAAGCCTGGAGAATACCCGTAAATAAAACTCAAATTGAACTTGCATTATTGACGAAACAACTGCAATTTTATGGATCGTGAAAATCTATTTCTCCTTCTTGTCGAGCCTCGTCCCTAAAAAAGATTTACTTCTCCCTAGTCCCTTTTTTTTTTCTATATACTATTACGAACATCGCCAACCCCAAGACAAATTCGGGTGCCTAGTATCAACTAGCAATCAACAAGCCAGCGGTAAATGACAGTTCCTAATCCACACACATAGGTAATCATCAAAGCACACATACCCTATATTTGGCAGATGAGCCTACGAGAATTATAAGAAAAAAGTGATGAACGTCCTGAAAGTTCTATTTAACTACTTTTCATGCTTTTCTTTAAAATGTAAAAGTTAAGGTTTACATATTTACTTTTACTATGACAAAAAAAAAAAAAAAAAAAAAAAACACCCTAAGGAAGTAAAGCCGGACCTATGGGGTACTTTGTCAAAATCATGAATAGTATAAACTTGATCCTACAACATTTGGTATGTCGTGCTCCTAATATATATGCCAATATTTATTCTTTTTAGCCAGATCAATCACATGAGGTTAAAAGTATGGAAATAAAAACTTAAATGTTGAAATAGAGCCTATAAACTTGCTGTAAAAATTACAAAAAACATCTTTTTAATATTGCTTCAAAGTCAAAATATATTAAAATGTTGAAGAGTGTTTGGAAGTTGGTTGGGCCAATTACAAGTGCTTTGAAAGAACCGTTTATTTTCCATATGCGGTGCAGGTATTATTCTTGGGGAAAAACATGCGTGAAAGAAAAGAAAAATATGTTCACAGGTTTGGATTGTTTTAGAAAATGAATTGAAATAATTGTAAATTTAAACAGATTTAATTTTAACTTTATGATGCGAAAGATTTAACGGATTATACAATAATTATCTTTACCATTTTCTCTTGCAGAATTGTAATTTAGTTGAAAATAAGTTGTCATAATATGTTTTTAGCATTCGTGATTCATGGACTTTCATGGAAATCTAGAGCAATTATTTGACTCTGCTTTATATACAGTGGTAATTGTCTTGACTAATGTCTATTTTTTTTTTTAACCAATGAAAAGTCGGCCTTTGTTATCCTTAATGAGGTTTTGCCAATGAGAAATTGGTCCTCCATGGGGTTTAAGTCTTCTTAAAAGAGCTTTCAAGAGCAAAATTCCGAATATTCCACATCAATGTGAGGAAGTACGACCTTAAGATTGCTCATGGAGGTGATTAGATAAGGTGTGTGAAAGTTGACTCAGATATGATCCAATTGCTTAAGCAACGTCCAAACATACTTGTTGACAATATTTTTATTGCTGGCCAAACGGGTCAAAGAATTCGAGCGTTTCTTGCAATCTTTTTAGGAAAGCGTACCACTTGTTAAGAATGATTAATTGCACTTTGGATATAATAACATTTGGGTCATATCAAACATATTTAATATGGAATATTTCAATCACTAAAATGTTGTCAATGCATGACACATTAAAAGTAATGCATCGAGAATTCAAACTTACTCTAAATGATTTCTAGTGTCTCTTTTTCCTTTTGGAATATGTTCCTTCCCAATTTTCTAAACAAGTTGATAATACGCAATCATTAATTTAGTATTATTAATCAGTGCCCTTGAGACCTTATTGACTATTCTTTAATCTTGTAAACGAGAGGTTTTGTGAGACTTCTCGAGTTCAATTTTCAAATATTAAATACTTGTAACACATAAAAATTAATCTGTATTAAGTTTTTTTAAGGGTTAATATCACAAAAAATCTAAAGTTAGCATATATGTAACATATTTACTCCTCATTAGTTTCTATTAAATTGGATTAATATAACGAAAAATAAAAAAATTAGTAAATCGTGATAAATAGAAGGTAAAACTCCAAATCGATACTTTAGTAAATTATCACGTGTTATTCAAAATAAAATTTCATACAAACTAATAGAGGGTAATTTTTCACAGGTGTACTAAAATCAAAAAATTAATTTGAGATAGATTTATCAAAATATGCAATTCGGGATTTTTCATAATATAAATATTTTTTTAATTGGCTACTTGAGAGGTGCTCCGAAGTCACTCTTGGACCGAATTCTTTTCCTTTGAAAAAAAAATCAAAATTGAGGCACGAGAAACGAGAGGTCAAGATCGGGACACCCCTCGCACGCGACGATATAAATTCCCACCAGAAGTTTCCGACTAAAAACCAAAATCCTTTTTTATAAATAAATAAATCATTTATTTATATATAAACAACGTTGTCTTCTCGTCTGCAGTCGACACGGCAACGTCTCTCCATTCCACGGCCGACCCGCGAGTTTATAAAAAGAAAGAAACCGAATATCCACCCGCGAATATCTCGCCCGATTTATCGCCGAGATGTTACGGGACGGGACTTTTTCTCCCCCTGTCGCTGTCGGAAGTGTGGCGCATAACGTGCGCCCACTGACACGAGCTCTGCTTTTTCTCCGTCCGGGAATGGATGCGGCTCACGCGGCGGGGCGGGGAGAGCGCGTGCGGCGCGTGGGCGATCGCGGCACGTGTGTCTCTCCACGTGGCGGCCTCCTGGGCCCCAGGGTCGAGAAGTGGTGTGAAGAAAGTGCAACGTGCAATGAATGGTTGGGATGGGGGCGAGTGGGGGCACTCTCACTGACTTTCGTGTCGCTTTTTTGGTTTATCGAGAAAAAGATTTTAAAAAAAAGGGAAAAACGAAAATGGAAAGCGGAAGTTAAGACAGGTTCTGACAGCTTGTTCAGAGATCACAAGATTTTTGGATCAGAATCAAATGGTTCTCTGCAACTCAGTCTTTAGAATGAAAATCTTATTCTGAAAATGGTGAAAGGTCTTTTGTTTTAGTCCCCGTTTGGTAAAAATAATTTATGTTCCCGGAAGAACATTTTTATTCTTTTATTTCAGGAATGAAAAAAAAAGTGTTTGATAAAATTTTTATTTTTGGAAACAAAAAATCTATTTTTTTTGTTATCGGAAATAAATTTGGAGTATAAATAATAAGTAGAAAAAGTAACTTCTTATTCTTGAGAACAATTTTTTTCTTTCTCTTTTTTTTTTTTCCTTCTATTTCCTTTTCTTCTTCTTCCCTCTCGACCATAGCCAGCGACCGGCCGACGAGGGCTAGCGACCTCGCCGGAGCGTCATCGAGCTATGGCGAGACTCATTGGCCCGAGCCTCACCATGGCTAGATAAGTTGGAGCTTGCCCAGATCGGCAAGGCGAGCTCGCCCGGCCCACCTGGAGAGGCTCGGCCTCACCCAACCACCGCTAGGTCGGCGTTGCCCAGCAGAGGTCCGACGAGCTCGGCCTCACCGGTGGCTAGGTGAGAGGGCTTCAACGAGCTCGTTTGGACCTCGCCCAGTCGGTTGCCGGCCGCCGCCGGCCTCACGGTGGCTAGGCGAGGAAGAAGGAGAAAAAAAGAAAAAAGAAAAAAAATGAAAAATATAATAAAAATATTAAAAATATTAAAAATTTAAAAGAAATAATAAAATTATACAATTCTACTTAACGCATTTCTAGCTTGATAATAGAAATTTTGTGCAATTATCAAGCGCATTCTTATACTCATAAGTTGTTCTCGTAAAACGAAAAAAAAAAAAAAAACATTTCGATAAAAAATTGTTTCAGAGAAATAGAATCGTTACCAAACACACCCTTATCTTATCTAAAATTATTATCACAAAAAATCATAAATTAATACATATATAATAAAATTATTATAAATTAATTTTTAATCACTTATAATAAATTTACCCTATAATAATTTTTTGACAAAAAAACCTCAAATAGATACACTTATAATAAATTTACCCTATAATAATTTTTTGACAAAACAACCTCAAATAGATGCACTTATAACAAATTTACCATATGTTATTTTTCATTAATTTTACTATCAAATTAATGAGTTAAATGATACATGATAGTTAAGGGGTGTACCAATTTAGGGTTTTACCCTTCGCTTGTCACAAGTATACCATTTTTGTGATTTTTTGTAGTATTAATATAATTAAAAGATGGTATATTTATCACAAATGTATCAATTTGTAATTTTTATGGTCAAAAAATTAGTTTGGAATAAATTTGTCATGGGTGGGAATTTTTGTAATCAAAAAATTAGTTTTTGGTAAATTTGTCACATATGAACTAGTTTGAGGTTTTCCGTGATAAAAAAATTAATTTTTGTAAATTTGTCAAATATATACTAGTTTTGGATTTTTATGGTATTCCACCCTTTAAATCTACTACCCTAAAAAGAAAACTCCAGTTTTAGATTCAATCTCAATTTTATCCTAATTTTTTTTTGTCTTAAAAAAAATACTAGCCTGTGCTTTATTCGTGCATTCCAAGCAGAAGCTCTCTAACCATGAGAGATGGAAGACTCCCAAGCATGAGAGATTAAATACCAAGTGCAAAATTGAAGATCCCCAAGCGAGATGATGGGAATGCTCCTTTAAAAGTAAGAGCAACTAAAGGAGGTCAATTGTAATTGCTTTGGTTTTAACCAAATTTCAAATCTAAGAATATGTTTTTTGGGCTGATGTGGAAATTCATCTCCACAGGTTTTTTTTTTTTTACATGAAATTTAGGGACAAATTAGAGCAAAAACATGGAAATGCCACATCACCAAGGAATTGTGGACAAAGTATTAATAATGGCAGATATGAGACTCAAGAAAATATTGGTGATTTTTTATGATAGGGAAAAATTGGGTATGTATCTTAAGTTGATGATTTTTAAAGAGACAAAAAAAATTTATAGTAAAATTAGGACATGACCAAAACTCAAGGATTTTTTTTAGATAAAAAAAAATTATGGTAGAATTGGAATTAGGATTAAAGTTAAGGTATTAAGCCTTTTTATTTTTGGATAATTTGGAGCTCAAGAAATTTGATTATTTGGAGACCAACGAAACATCGAGCAAATTCTAGAGACTGATTATGTCTAAATTTTTTATTTATGCATATTGCTTAGATTCAAGATGGTTTGCGTACATTTTATGAGGGCTGAAAAATAGCTTTCTAGAGTCTGGAATCTCCTCACGTCCCCACCAATAATTCCAACTCTAGAATATGGAGGATCCCACTTTTGCTTTTCACTATTTCTCTTTGTGAGAATTTAAGATGGGCAAAAAGCCCAAAAAGCACGCGTTCTGCCTAGGGGCCTGGCTCAAACTCTAGAAATGTTCCAAAAAGACGTGTACTGTTCGTGAGATAAGGCTCAATTTCGTTCTTTATCTTTTCTTTTTGTTCTTTTATTCTCCAAAATAGAAAAAAAATAGAAATTTGTTAGGTAACACTAGCTATTTTTTTTTCTGTTTCCTAGAATAGATTAGTGCCAAGAAATAAATTTGAAGCGGAAACAAGTAAAAAATATTTACTTTTGTGAAATAAGATCATTTTAGAAAAACAAACTCAACATAACCCAATGCTCATTTTTATGCAATCGACGAAAGATCTAGTCTCCTGACCTAATCGAGTCCCCATTTTGCAGTAAAAAATAAAGAAAATTAAAATTGAATAAAAGCTCAAAATTTCAAAAATTTAGGAAAAAATTTAGAAATTAAATTTTGATCGATTTTTATGGATTTTAACAATAATTATAATTTAGAATTAGTTTAGCATAAAAATGTGAAAATATTTTGATTAAAATTGTATTCAAAATCGAATATGCTTTTAGGGCTTTACTATATGAATTTTTGAATGTCGTTTTCTTTAAGAGACCAAGGTCACGAAAGCTTTGTGACCCTAAACAATGTTTGCTCTTCTTCTCAAAAGATCTATATGCCTATTCATTATAATGCTCAAAGATGTACTATTAATAAAATGAGAGAACTTCCAGATAATTGGCTTTTTTCTCCACCTAAGCCCTTTGGGCTCTCCTTTGTAATGATGCCCTTGCTTTGGGCTTTGCTGGCTGTGCCCAGCTTTATTAGATAAATAGCAAGTATTTTTTTGACAAAAAAAAACCTTTTCAAATCATGAGATATTAATCAATAGAACTCTTTATTCTCATTTCCAGCCATCCATCATTGATTAACTTTTATATTGGATTTTCTTAGGTCATTTTAGAATGTCTTGATATATTAAATCGTTACAAAAATCCAATTTTATCCAAACATGAAATGGTAAGTCTCTTCATAATTAAATAAAAAAATTGGGAATCTAAATTTTTAGGGTTGTACAAAACGCATTTTTATTCTTTTTCTATTTTGAGAATAGAAATTGTATACAGTTACCAAATGCGTTCTTCTGCTTAAAAACTCATTTAGGGAATAGACATAGAAAAAACTATTTCTAAAGAGAAATTATTCCCTAAAATAGAAATGTTACCAAATGCACTATAAGTTCATCACAAATAAATCTTCATAAAATGCACGGATATATGCTGATGGGAACATAAACTCCAATTGTCATCCTTAAGTTTTACAAGCAAAATTCACGATAAGCATGCAATGTTATCTTGATTATACTTAGCAATGACATCTACAGCAACAATATAGGAATCACGTGTTGTACCAATTAATTCTTTGGTAATTTACCGACACTTGAAAATGACCAAGGTAATAGAAGCCAAAATTGTCTCGTGGGCATAAATGCATGCCATTATTTTGGGAAATTTGAATGTTGGAACCAAAAGCAACCTTAAAATTTAAAGTGCCAAAAGTAATGTAAGATATTTTTGAGAAATTATGCTGTACATTTCATATCAAGTAAAAGGTCAACTTATAGTAAATTGCGAGTTTTTTTAAGAAGGGTGAAAGTAAAATGTCACTTCAAATAGATTCGCCTATTACTGTTCAAGATTTGACTTTATTTAATACTAAAATCACCGACATTGAAAGAAAGTAAATATAGACAAACTTGTCTTTTGTTTGGATATTGACATATTTAGTCATTTAAAGCCACGACGACCGTAATTTCTAAAGTTTCGAATAGATCTTTCATTTTAGTGAAAAACTCATATTTACTTCTAAGAAGAAAAATTGAATTCCTCGTTTTCAAGATTACCGTACGATCACTTATAAAAAAAAAAAAAAAAAAAGATTATCATGTTTCTTAGCACGTGCTTTCTACATGATAAGAATTGATTTGGTTCAATCGATATGAGTAAACTCCACCGCGATTTATGCAATTAGGCCACTAAAATTCACTTTTCAATTATCGAATGTACGAAAATTTCAATTCCTTTGAATCACTACAATTTGATTGCAACTTAACCGATTTTCTGAGTAATCGTCAATTGAATTTATCCATAAACGGGTAAAAATAAAACCAAACAGATAGAAACAAGTCAACGGGGGAAAAGAAATTATGACACTGTGATTTATTCACAAGTTCTATAAAAGCCAAAAGCAATTATTAATCACGCGATAATCAAGTGACGAACCGATTTCGACGCATTCAACGGAAAGTGGGAGGAGAGAGATCAAGCGCTGCGCCCGCGCGTGGGCAAGGGAATGGCACCTGCTCAAGAAAAGGACAACATAGTGGAATGTCACGTCCCCATCTTCGCTTCTCCATCCAGATCAAGCGCGTGGACGTGACGCGCGACCCCCAATCTAACTTCCATCTCGCCCGCCATCCATCACTTCACCACGTATGAAAGAGATTTGTTAGGACGGGACGGGTCAAGATTGGGGGCTTGAAAACAATACACGAATTAAAAAAAATAATATTTTAGAAATAATTATTTGTACCGAATGATATAAATAATGAATAATTTTTTTATTATCAACAATAATATAAATCTAAATATTTTCATGAATAATGAAGATATTTTTAGTAAATTCATTTTTATAAGTGTTATGAGCGAGCTTTCTTTAAATTTTTTTCCTAATTATTCATTATCTTAAAACAGACCACTAAGAAAACATAAAGGAAATATTATGGAGAAAAATTCAAAAATATGATATTGGACATCATTTATTTACACAATACAGGATGACATGGGTATAAAACAAATTGCAAGTTGAAAATTTGAATACGACACGATTGAAGACAACATTCTAATTAGTATATTAAAACAAATAATCACATTTTTAATTGTAAGTCAATTTTTTTTTGTCCTAGCTAAATCTCCTTTGGTGCTCATCTATCACTGCATGGTACTACTTAGACCTTTGGCATTGTTTGTTGCCCCCTTGCTCGATCACCGACCAGATTTGGCCATGGCAGCCATGAGCGTCAGGGTCGGTCCGAAAGAATATAGGGTTTTTGTTGTTATAATAAAAAAAATTGGTATTGTATGGAACTTTTAGTGGATTTTCTTAATAATAAAACATGTATCATAAGTCCTAAAAGTGTCATAAAAATACGATCGAGTCACATAACCTTTAAAAAGTATAATCAAATATTAAAACTTTGAAAAAAATTACTATCGAATTCTAAAACTCATCATGAAAATGCAATTGAGTCTTGTGAAAACTTTCAAAAATACAATCAAATTCTAGAATTTTTCATGAACGTATAATCGAAATCTAAAACTTTCAAAAAATGCATTCAAGGAAATAACCTGATTAAATCAATTTGATAAGTCTTGGAATTTGTTTGTATTTTTTAAAAATTTTAGAAATTAATTGCACTTTCGTAATAAGTTGTAGGGTTTAATTATATTTTTTGAAAGTTTTAAAATTTCATTACACATGACAAATTTTAAAATTTTTTTTTTTTCTTTTTATAATTCATATGGAGTATTACTGTATTAGTGCGCTTTTGCCTGTGAACATCATCGCCGGTTGGCGTGCACAAAAAAAAAAAAAAAAAAAAAACTTGCGGTCAGAACATCACATCGCGAGCCAGAACTTTAAGTACGATCGAGAGCTAAAAAAAGCCGAACCGAAATCTCCTCCCCCCGTTCCTTTCTCCTCCGTTCTTCTCGCGAGATACGAGATGCGTTTCGGAAAGCGACAGAACGCGAAGGCAAAGGGCGCGAGCGAGCGAGCGCGAGATGAACTGAAGGCAGCGACTGGACGTGTGTGGCGAATATCCACGCGATTTGAATGTATGGTTTCGGATCCGCAACCACTCCCGACCCCCTCCCCGCTTATCACCACCGCTCCGTGATACGCGTATCAAGTTATCGATAACCGGAGTGGCGCATCTGATAAGTGAACTGGCTTATCACTGAAAATCTGGATCAGTAGAAAAGGAAAGACCACCACCCCATCCCCCTTGCGCCTCTGTACAAACACGCATCGAAGATTGCGAGACCGAGCTTCTCTCTATTTCTCTCTCTCTCTCAAAACCCTAGAGATTCCTCGGAGTTCGAGCGGTGCTCGATCGGAGGGAAGCTCCGAATCCGCTCCTCGACTGTCGAATTCCTCCCCTTGAAGCTTCGGTCTCGGCAGCTGGGCTCGCCAGGGACCCCAGCCGATTCGGATTTCGTCGTTTTTCCTTTTTTTGGGGTCCGTGGTGGGAAGCATGTCGTCGCTGAGCAGGGAATTGGTGTTCCTCATACTTCAATTCCTCGAGGAAGAGAAGTTCAAGGAGTCCGTGCATAAGTACGCTCTGTATTTGTCGGTGTTTATTTATTTATTTATTTTTATTTTTTTCCGGTCCGGGGGCTCTTCGTGTTTCGTTTTCGTGAGATGGGTTGGGCTGCTGCGAGTGCGTGGATTATTTGTATGTGTGTATGTTTGGAAATAAGGGAGATGGGAGGCGGGAAAGCGGCAATCTTGTGGGCGGAGCGAGTGGGGATGAAGGGTCGACGTTTCTCTGTTTTCTGTATCTTGCTGAATTAATTTGTCCGACGTCTTGCTACGTATTTCTTTCCGGGAATATGGTGAGAGGTTATGAGGGTGATGGTGCGTTCAGGACGGTTGTCATGCATGACCGGATACGGAGATTTTGTTTATTGAGAATGGCGAAGTAATGAGATTGTACGCACTGGGAAAGGGGTATAAACGTGAGGCGATGCATTCTTGAGACGCATCAATTAGAACTTACGAGTGCAGCATAGACAAAGGAGAAGGAAAAAAGAAAAAAAAAAACAGAGGATGGCCGGGGGAGTTGTTTTTCTTTTCCTCTGAATACGAAACTGAGGTACTGAAGTTTGATTTCGGTTCTTGCTGGCTTCTTTAATTGGGAAGAAGAGAGGTGAAGTGTTTAGCTTCCATAGAAATTTTCAGAATTTTCAGTGGAAGCAGGGATAATATTTGCATCCGCTGCTTCATGCCTCCTCCGGTTTTCTTGGATTGCGACATGAAAGCTAATTCAATTATGGTGCGCGAGGGGATGGAGTTAGGATTGCTCGTCATGTGCTCATTTCTCTTTCCTTTCATTTTACCCAAATCTTGATTTCTTCGCAGGAGGTTCCTAAAAGAATTTTGCAAATGGGTTTGGGACATTTCCGATGCGTGACATGATATAGAAATTTTTGAGCAATAATTTTGAATTCACTCATTGCAAAAAAGAAAGAAGAGAAAAGAAAAAAAATAGTATTATTGGGTCCACCGTCAGTGTAAAGTTGTGCTTGCAGATTCATCTTTAGATTAGTGTTATGCGTGTTTGGATTTAGCTTTGTCGCCTGATTCTTTCACGTGTTAATAATCCAATGGCAAATGTGTAAAATATATGTTGCACTTGTGGAGGACTTAATAAGGGTCCAACCCCCCCTCAAAAAAAAAAAAAAAACCTTTTACCAATTATTAAAAACATTAATTCATTTTTAGGAGTGCCTTGGGGCTTAGGGTACTTGTTGACGTTTTCACATTCAAAAAGACATGAAGATGAGGAAGGTTGTCTTTGAAAGTCTAATACTTTGGCTACTGCGAAGCGTATTTGCTTCTATGTACTTCAAATAATTGTCCAAATGAAAGCTGAAGTGAAAATTTGGATAGCTTTTAACTGCTGTGGCTATTGAGGTGGGAGATTGTTGTTGGCTATTCTATTTGCAAGACTTTGTCAACTAATTTTTGCTAGAGAGTGGGTTTGTGTAAGCTTAGAATACTCGAGAACAACACTTATTCCAGCATTTTCTCCCGTACTAATTACCAAATTGGTTCGAGAGCCTTGGAAAGTAATTTATTAAGGTATTACCTGGTAGGTTGGAGAAAGAATCAGGGTTTTACTTTAACATGAAGTACTTTGAGGAGAGAGTTCAGGCTGGAGAATGGGAAGAAGTGGAGAAGTACTTGACTGGATTTACCAAAGTTGACGATAATCGTTACTCCATGAAGATTTTTTTTGAGATCAGGAAGCAGAAGTACCTTGAAGCACTTGATGGGTAAATTAAGTCTACTGTCTTAGCATCATTTTTTCGTCATCTGTGGAAATTCACGATTTCTGTCTTTTTCCTTATGACGAATGTGATGCTTCAGGCAAGACAAGGCAAAAGCAGTTGAAATATTGGTGAATGATTTGAAAGTATTCTCCACATTTAACGAGGAACTGTACAAGGAGATAACCCAGCTCCTAACTCTCAGCAATTTTAGGTACCTTCTGCATATGACTTTGTTATTTTCCGTGAATCTTCATTATTGAAATGTTACCTTTTCTAAATCTCATATGAATGAAAAGGGATCAGGTATAAAAAATTCGATTTAAGGAGTTGAAACGTGTTCATGCTAATGTTCACTGAGCCATTGATCCAATTTAACTTCATAAAAGTAGTTTCTTTAAGCTTATGAGCCTCCAAGGGGGTCACAATTGCTTGTTACTTGAGTAGATATAAGTATGAGGCAGTTTCTAAGCTATTCGAGGTTGAGTCAATTTCTCAATACCTTGATTGTTGAATGGCAGGGAAAATGAGCAGCTCTCCAAGTATGGAGACACAAAAACTGCTAGGAACATAATGTTGATAGAGTTGAAGAAACTTATCGAGGCAAATCCTTTGTTTCGTGATAAGTTGATTTTTCCTTCTCTAAAGTCTTCAAGATTGCGGACTTTAATTAATCAAAGGTAAGGTTCAATTGGTGTGTGACAATTAATGAATCCACAACTGCCTTTTTTCTTCAGCTGTTCTGCCATTAGTCATCATCTTCAGATAGACCTTTAATACACTGTTGCTAACTAGCTCCATTTAAGTGAATTCTTATGTATTCTCTGTGTCAAGATAGGTTGCCATATCTTTTGTTGCGAATGTTAGCTTCTCACCTGTTAAAGCTGTATGACATC
The DNA here is from genome assembly GCA_014182365.1 of Eucalyptus tenuipes. Classification (NCBI taxonomy): domain Eukaryota; kingdom Viridiplantae; phylum Streptophyta; class Magnoliopsida; order Myrtales; family Myrtaceae; genus Eucalyptus; species Eucalyptus tenuipes. The sequence goes on along the minus strand of CM024538.1, from coordinate 17,985,565 downwards.
TATTGACATTTTCTCATACAATTTTCTGTTTGCTTCTTGGTGCTTCTGTGTCTACTCCATGCAGTTTGAACTGGCAACACCAACTATGCAAAAACCCGAGGCCAAACCCTGATATAAAAACATTATTTACGGATCACACATGCACACCGCCCAATGGTCCGCTTACACCTGCAACTGTAAATCTGCCTGTTAATGCAGTCCCAAAATCTGCTGCTTATCCACCACTCGCAGCACATGGGGTAGGATATGGTTATCTTGTATGATCTCTCATGTTTATTGGCTTGAATGAAATCACATCAGAGTTCATGAAAATTTTTATTCAAATTTTCGTGTAGCCCTTTCCACCCACTGCAGCAGCAGCTGCAGGTGCAAATGCTTTAGCAGGTTGGATGGCCAATGCCTCTGCTTCTTCATCAGTTCAAGCAGCTGTGGTTACTGCATCTTCAATGCCCATCGCGCCCAACCAAGGTCTTGCCCTTGAACAAGAGTTGCTCTATATGGACCATTCCGAAATATTTTTCTAAGTTTGTTTTGCCTGGTTGTTGCAATCTGATTGGAAACCTCTCTACTGGGCAGTCCCAATCCTGAAAAGACCAATAACACCTCCCACAGGTCCTGGGATGGTTGACTATCAGAATCCAGATCACGAGCAACTAATGAAGAGGCTTAGACCTGCTCAGTCTGTTGAGGAGGTAATTAAGGATTTTCTTTCCTGGATGAAATTTAGGAACATCGAGCAGCCTTTCTAGGTTTTTCCCCTCATTGAAACTTCTGCTCTCTGAAATTGAATGAAAATTCATTTTCTTATGTTTGGATGGTTCTTTCTGCTCAATGTTCAGGTTACATACCCAATACCTCGGCAACAAGCTTCTTGGTCTTCGGAGGATTTGCCTAGAACGGTTGCTTTGACCATGCATCAAGGATCTACTGTCACTAGCATGGATTTTCATCCCTCCCATCCTTCAGTGCTTCTTGGTATGATTACAAACACCTTCCCTTACAAAGAACATTGACATACACTATGCATCTCTGTGATTCTCTGACTTGGTTCTGCCCGACAGTTGGGTGTACTAATGGTGACATTACGCTGTGGGAACTTGGATCACAAGATAAATTGGTTTCAAAGCCATTCAAAGTTTGGGATATGACCTCCTGTGCACAGGTACTTCGGGTTTCGCTTTAAGTGTTGCTGATGAATTCCTGGGATACATGCTTTTTTCACCATTGCTTTGACAATCTTTTTTAGCGTCTATTACTACTGGTTGACTGTACATATTGACTATCTGCCTATGGATTTCCAAAAGTACCCGAGTAAATATCTGTAAGTATGGGGTTTAAAACCTTATGATGACATGTCTTGCAGGCTGCTGCAGCTATTGCGAAGGATAGTGTTGTATCTGTCACCCGTGTTACATGGAGTCCAGATGGAAATTTCATTGGTACTACTGCACTGGCAGATGTAAGATATTTGAATCAGCTTGTGTATCTGCCTCATATTCTTTCTTACCTCAGGTGCTGCATTCACCAAGCATTTGGTACACCTATACGGCTGTCATGGATCCAATGATTTACGTCCGCAAACAGAGGTAGTTTGATACTTGGTGCTTTTCCGGGAAAATGGTGTGAATGCAGCTTGATGTGAATATATTCTTTGTTACAGATTGATGCCCATACTGGTGTTGTCAATGACCTGGCCTTTGCTTATCCTAACAAAACTCTATGCGTTGTGACCTGTGGAGACGACAAGCTGATAAAGGTGGTGATGGAAATTTCTTGAACTTTGTTTGATCAAGTTGCACTTTTAATTTCACTCACTCAAAATTATGAACAGGTGTGGGACTTGCATGGAAGGAAATTATTTAACTTTGAAGGCCATGAAGCGCCTGTGTATTCTATCTGTCCTCATCACAAGGAAAATATTCAGGTAAGCTGGAGAAAAGGCAGAAAAGTTATGGGTGGAGGCAAAACATGTAAAGCACTAGAGTTTAGGTTAAGGATAGTCTGATTTTGGTCATATAGTTATGTTAAAGTCTTTATTCTGCCTAGAATTGGAGACTGTTTCACACTACATCTTTTCCATGATAATGTTGCAAGCTTGATGAAAGAACTTTGTGATGAACATGCTTCTTTCCTTGATGTCATATCCTGCTGAATGGAGATATTGTCATGCAGATGGCAAATTATACACTACAGTTTGGCTGACTAAATTATGTCCTACTCTGGAAAATTGTGAAAGATGGTCGGTTGTTGAATATTGCATGATAGTTGCTGCTATAAACTGTGTGCATGATTGTTATGTTGGAATCTTCCTATCCAGAAAAAGAATTGCTTATGTCATTGATTTTCCCGATTTTTGGATTTTCAGTTCATATTTTCAACTGCAATAGATGGAAAAATAAAGGCCTGGCTCTATGACAATATGGGTTCTAGAGTTGATTATGATGCTCCTGGTCATTGGTGTACGACGATGCTTTACAGTGCTGACGGAAGTAGGTAAGAAAGTAAATCACTATACAATTGAACTTTTGATTTTTTTTTTTTTTTGGGTTCTTTGGTAATCTTAAAATAATGTGGTAGCTGTCTTGTCAATATTTTTGGATTTTTTTTCATTCATTTCCTTTGTAGATTCTTATTTTTCCATTTAGTGTTTTACCTAATATTTCCACTGTTTTAGATTGTTCTCCTGTGGAACAAGTAAAGAGGGAGAATCATTTCTTGTGGAGTGGAATGAAAGTGAGGGAGCAATAAAGCGGACATACTCTGGGTTCAGGAAAAAGTCTGCTGGTGTTGTGCAATTTGATACCACGCAAAATCATTTTTTGGCTGCTGGCGAAGACGGCCAAATAAAATTTTGGGACATGGATAATAATAATGTCATAGCCAGCACTGATGCAGAAGGTGGACTTCCGGTGGGTAGCTTCAATGTCAAATCTTTTATGGAAAGCCGTATAAGTGCTTTTTGGTCTTACATGTTTTGTTCTACTTTATCAGAATCTTCCCCGCTTGAGATTCAATAAAGAAGGCAATTTACTTGCTGTTACTACAGCTGACAATGGATTCAAGATACTTGCAAATACAGTTGGTCTCAGATACTTAAAAGTGAATGAAACTCCTGCATTTGATGCTTTGAGAACTCCAATCGAGTCTTCAGCAATTAAGGTTATGTTTGTACACGCATTCTAGGTTTGTTGGTTATTCCTATGGAGTGTATATTCAGGGGACTTATGCTAGCCTTTCTATCATTTTAGACCATGCAGGTTTCTAGCTCTCCTGCTGTTGCAAATGCTAGTCCAGTCAATTGCAAGATTGAAAGAAGCTCTCCAGTCAGACCTTCTCAGCTACTGGTATATAATTTGATCTGTTTATTCTACAAGTCATGATAAATTGTTCTCAGCTTACGTATATCTTCCTAGGCTAGAGTGTCAATTATCTTTTGTCCTTTTTTTGTTCCCCTGCATCACTAGAATGGGGTTGATTCCATGGGACGGAACCCAGAGAAACCAAGAGTAGTTCAGGATGCAGTTGATAAAACCAGACCCTGGCAGTTGGCCGAAATTACGGATCCTGGCCACTGTCGGTTGGTTACCATGCCCGACAGCAGTGATACTTCCATCAAGGTGCAATGAGTTTTAGTTTTTGATTATTTCGACTTTGATGATATTTATGCATATCAAATTCTTGCTGGTTTTATATCCAGGTTGTTAGACTTCTCTACACGAACTCAGGGGTTGGCATTTTGGCCCTCGCAGCAAATGGTGTTCAGAAGCTGTGGAAGTGGGCTCGAAATGATCAAAATCCGAGTGGAAAGGTAATGAGCTTCTGTGGTGTGTGTACTTTTCGCATTTTAGCTCCAACATATGGAGCATTCATGAGTTGGCAGAAGTAATTGCTGAACTTGGAAGTGTTTTTAAAGGCCACTGCCAGTGTCGTTCCTCAGCATTGGCAACCAAGCAGTGGCCTTCTTATGGCTAATGATGTATCAGGTGTCAACCTGGATGAAGCAGTACCGTGCATAGCACTCTCAAAGAATGATTCATATGTTATGTCTGCTTGTGGTGGCAGGGTCTCATTGTTTAACATGATGACTTTCAAGGTATGTTGCCAATGAAGTCATTCAAATTTTCCATTGTGATCCTGTATTGCTGGCCACTAATTGCTGCTGCTTTTTTCAGGTAATGACAACATTCATGCCACCACCTCCTGTTTCAACCTTCCTTGCATTCCATCCTCAGGATAATAACATCATTGCAATTGGAATGGAGGATTCAACTATCCATATCTACAATGTCAGAGTTGATGAGGTAAATTAGAAATACCTTTTTTGAGGGTTTATAGTGTAGTGCCCTTCAACTGCAACTGATATAAGATTTTCTCTTGCAGGTGAAATCGAAATTGAAGGGCCACCAGAAGCGCATAACTGGTTTAGCCTTCTCCACCAATCTCAACATTTTGGTCTCTTCGGGTGCTGATGCTCAAGTAAGTAAAAATGCATTATTTCTGTTTTCTTTTCTCACCTGCTATTCTTAAGATTATAGTCCAGTGATAAATGATAATGGCTGCTGAAATCTGAAAGAGTTGTGTAATTAGGATTACTGAAGTAGATTTATTGGGGAATAAGATGACAAAGGCATAACTATATATTAGGTCATTGGTGAAGATACAGGACTTCGCATCAGTTCGGAAGATTCTTTTATGTGAGGAGGAGGCAGAGAAAAATAATCGGAAAATGATAGAAGTCCTGGTAGAGAGTGATCAGGTTGCCAAAGTTGCTTGGCAGAATAGAAAGCTTTATCATATCCGATTATTTCTTTCTCAGAAAAGCAGCTCCAATTTGTTGTGATAAAGTTTTCTGATGGTTGGTTATCGACTTATTATGAAGTTTTTGCCCCCAACAGTTGCATGTTGTAGTTACTTGTATTTGTGTGGAGATCTGAACTGGTTCTCCTTTTATTCAAAGGCTTTTGTCGGGCTTCCAAACTTTCCCTTTATTTGGGTTTACCCCAGATTTTCTTCGATGTTTTTTCACTTTCAGTTTTTCTTTGAGGAAACCCTACTTGAGAATTATCCGTCAAAGGCAACATGCAACTTTGTTCCTTTTGTGTATCTCTAGCATGTGTATAATTGTCATTTCCTTTCCCAGCTTTTTGTATGGAGCATTGATTCCTGGGAGAAAAGGAAGTCTGTCCCAATACAAATACCAGCTGGAAAAGCACCTAATGGTGACACTCGAGTACAGTTCCATGCAGATCAAATCCGTTTACTTGTAGTTCATGAGACGCAGTTGGCAATATACGATGGATCCAAAATGGACCGCATGAGACAGGTAGGTAAATCTTCCTTAGTGTTAATAATTAACTTTCTGAGGCTCACTCTGTTGATCTAGATAACGTTTGCTGTTTCACTGTTTCAGTGGGTCCCGCAAGATGCCCTTTCTGCCCCGATATCTTGTGCAGCATTTTCCTGCAACAGCTTGTTGGTGTATGCGACGTTCTGTGACGGTAACATTGGGGTGTTTGATGCTGATAACCTCAGATTAAGATGCCGCATAGCTCCATCCACTTACTTGTCCCATGGGGCTTTGAATGGGTACGTCCATGCTGCCCTTATCTATCTGATTGTGTTCCGAGTACTGAAAAATAAAATAATCATCTATCTGATTGTGTTCTGAGTACTGAAAAATAATCATCTGCGAGTGTACTTCACCGCCAGTGTGCCTGGCCTCAATGCTAAGTCACTGTGATCTGTATTATTGCAGAAGTCAACCGGTGTATCCCCTTGTGGTTGCGACACATCCAGTGGAGCCCAACCAGTTAGCCGTTGGTTTGACAGATGGGTCTGTCAAAGTGATGGAGCCTGCAGAATCGGACGGAAAATGGGGAGCTACTCCACCCTTAGACAATGGAATGCTGAGTGCTAGAACGCCGTCGTCATCTACGACAAGCAACCACACTGCGGAACCAGTACAGAGATAGATGACCTTGTAATGTACACTTTCCAATCTTTTTTATTTTTATTTTTATTTTTTTCTTCTGAGTTATTATTATTTATCATATGTAGATTGTAAGGTTGTCGATTAATGTGTCCCTTATCAAAAGGTAAGCAGGGCATTTATGCTTTATAAAAGCTAGAACATTCTGGTAAACACTGGTTAATCAACGTACACATGTTTCTGTTCAGTTTTAGCATCATGGTTTATAGAATCTATATTCTTTTCTTTCCATTAGGACACGTTCCTTCAGGTCTGTTCCCTGTAAGATTCTTTTACAACGAATCCAGAAAATGCAGACGTCGAAAATGGAACGTAGAGTACGACATTTCGAATACTCTTTTTATTTATTTGCAAGAATGACGTTATAAATACTCGGGTTGGAGTAGATGTTAAGCGCAGTTTTCTTAGAAGGCTATTTCACGGTAATTAGCAGAGTTTCTATATCCATGCTTGTTCTGGTGATGGGGCACAGAGCTAAGTGTGGCAACTATCAATTCAGTTACCTCTGTGGCTTTGAGAAAAAGACAGAGATCTATTTCTTAAGTATCTCTGTGTTCGTTGATGTGAAGGTAAGCATACAAAAGGGTCAAGTCGAGCATGCTTGGGAAAGAATAATTCTGTTTTCAGAACGGTGATTACAGATAGAATTAGACGGTCATTGCATTGGAAATTATGAAGTTGACTCATTTAGCTACCTAACAAGTGCTTTTGAGGTAGTGCTTTTGAGGTGCTAATTAGTGAACAATCGAATTCTTGAGGAGGATGAAGAGCTCCCTACTTTCCGAATATCAGGGAGAGAGAATCTGACAAGGCTCTCCCCCAACATTGAAGAACATGAGGATTCACCATTGGTTTTGAAGATCCTGCCAAGTTTCTGCATTCCAAATTGAAGTTCATTCCAATCTAGTCATTGAGACCCTGTAAGTTTGATAATTTTTTTTTTTGGGACCAAGTTGTCAGATTCCCAATAGTTGTCGGTTTCATTCGACTTGATTCATGAAGACCGAGATGAATTTCGAAATCACCCTCTTCAATTTGCAACCAAAGCCCTCGAATCCTCCTCTTCTAGAAGAAAAGCAATCAAGGTTTTCATTTGAAATTCACGTCGTGGATCAGTAATCACGAACCCCGTGTTGTTTCACATCAATGAAAGCCAGTGACGAATTCTCTCTCTTATTCTAGACTTGAAAATCGCACGTATACTGAAGCAAATTCTCGGTGGTTGAATTTTTTAATGGTGCAAGAATCGTGCGATTCCAATGGGGAAAATGGGTCGATTCAATTTGTCAATCGCGTGTTGTCGTATTAGCTCTATGTTTCACATCGGTGTCACGACACCTCATGTCAGGAGTTGCTTTGTATCCCATGCTAGGACGCAAATCATGAGATAAGGATTTCGATAGGGAGATGCTAACCCTTTACTTGATAGAGCTCTCCCTTGTGGTGTCTCAATCATTCTCAATCGATGATGTATACCTTGGTTTGATGCATCCACTGTTGAGATTGATTGTTAGACACTGACTGGAATACCCTGCGGAAAAAGGTTGTCTCAATCATTCTCAATCGATGATGTATACCTTGGTTTGATGCATCCACTGTTGAGATTGATTGTTAGACACCGACTGGAATACCATGCGGAAAAAGGTTCCTCACTTGCGATGGCAATAGTGACTCACTAAAAAGTCCACGGGATCTACATTGAGATATCGAACGCTTACGTATTACCCTATGCTGCCATCCCACATAGCAAGCAGCATGAACGGCAAGTCTAATCTAGTACTAGCATTTTTATCTTAAGTTTGCATGTAAGATCTATGAAATTTCTGTCTTGAAATGCACACATATATCCATTAGGGAAAGCACTAGTGGGAAACTGAAATAGTGCAGACTGAATATGATTAGCACCTTATTAGAAGGGACATCTTTATCATCACCTATAGTAATCCTACTGTATAGATACGTAAAAACATTATTGCGTGAATAGGTAAATTGACTGACGCTAAAGAGTCAAGACTAAAGAGTTCACTTCTTGCATTAATCTATAGAATTAAAGCCCTAATAGGTCTCACCCCACTCTGACCAGGAAAAAAATGTTCTCTCTAAAAACATATTTGCAAATTATTGAAATCTTTCCTCAAAGACTTCATTGTCTTATGATCCTCCTTGCCAAGCCTGAAATCTTTTCTCCTAAACCAGTCCAAAGCGATCTGATCATCGTGGCAATCCAACAAGCAAAACGGGTAAGCGTTGTACATGTAAACATCCATGTCCGGCTTGAATTCCTTCTTGCACAACGTACACTTCTCAATAAACTCTCCAAATAACCCCAATTTGTCAACCTTATCAATCTTCTTGCCGCCGATAGCTCTTGCTCGGGCGACCAAATAAAAAATATCCCCTCGATTACCAGTGGTCATGGCTGTGTGGAGCGTCGCTTCTCGTCCTTAAACACAGAATTGGCTGCCGAAACACGGGATAGTAATTCCGCCATGGTGGGCGCGGCTTGTTTCAAGTGGTTGCCAGAGTTTCGAGAGGGTTGGCTAGGTTCTTGAGATGGTCTGAGTCTTTCGATGCCGTGTTCGTGGCTCGAAAGGGTTTCGCGATCGCAGGCTGCGGTTGGAACTTCTTCGCGCCCGTAGGAACATAGTCGTTATCAATGCTCGGGGTTCGGGATTGAACGATAATCCAATGTCGCCGACAGTTGTTGAGCGTTCAAGGTGGAGGCTATAGCATCTCGACGAGCCCATCTTTAATGGTGGTAAAAGATGAACAGAGGAAGAACAGATTCCGAGGATGTTTTGGTTCGTCTGAAAAGAGGGATGTGTTTTAAGGACGGAGAGCCATGAGGACTGAGAACTTCGACGTCTGCTGCTTTCTTGATGGACCAAAGAGGAAACTTTGTTACAAAGGCTCGATCGCCAATTAAAGATGCACGTGGCGTGCGAGAGAAACCTAGAAAAATATGTAACTACCTACATGAGAAACTCTGTTAGTCGGTATATCTATAAGGAGAATTTGAGACAGAATAAATTTTAGATAACTTCGAATTAGATCCTTCCGAAGTAATCTCAAGAACAATTAACCGAAATAACATGCCATGGTATACAGCTTTTTTATTTCCATAACCATCGCCTATTTCGATAATAGTATTTTTCTTGATTTAAAATTATGGCATTTAATTTAGGAAAGTGAAGTAGATGATAATGATCACCTTTTTTAAATATGGATGCATGAAAGGAGAAAAGGAAACAGATTTTGGGACTCCTAGGCGGTTTGAATTCATGTTTGTTTCAATTTATTTAAATGTTCCTCAAAGTGAGAGCAATGTTTAATTATGTCAAAGGGTAAATGTTATTGCTTTTCTTAAAATTGTTATTGAAAAGAAAAATAAGATAAGTTTGAATGGTACATTCTGAACATTCATAACATAAAATCATTTGCGAACAAACAATTAAACTTATAAAAAAAGGAGGGAAAATAACTAAGTATCAAGAGTCGAGATGGACAATCGATATTAATAGTTTTTCTAGTACACAAACAGGTCGTTGCAATCGAGGAGATGGAAACTTGTTGGTATTGGTATTAGTGGATGTATTTTCCCAAACTATGTACTATTTTGCCTAATAGATGTTGAGTTAAATTATGGTTGGAAGATGTAAAAGTGATTTATGTTTACGAGTCCCAAATATATTTATACGAATTTACATAAAAAATGAGGATGCTGCTCTCACATATAATGAAATTAATCTTAATAGGTTATAAATTTGATTGTGCATTAGGAATCATCAATTAATAGTTAATTTTAACATGATTTTGCAATAAAATTTTGGATGGAAGGTGGAGAAAGTAGTTAAATTTTTTATGAAAAATAAATGTGGGAACTAATTTTTTCACTAAAGCAAAGGACATGGGCTAAAGTCAATTGATCTTAAACATACAGAGACGGAAAAATGTAATTTGTTCAAGAGGTTTGTAAAAGTAGGCACCGCATGTCAATATTGCCAGTGTTGACCTTGTACTTTCCAGTGAATTTTGAACGGAAATTTGATTGACTTAAATTGTTGTTGTTGAGTTAGCATAACGACTAACTATTGTAACCAAATAAATAATAAGAATCAAAAGCGAAAGATTCCCTCCAATGCTACAAGGACAAGAAATGTGATTTTCCTAAAGATTTGCCAAATATAGTGCTAAAAATCATAATTCATTGTTTTATTGTATAACAACTGATATTATTTAATTTTTCAGAATTTATAGTTAAATTTAAAATATATTGTTTAGTTGATTTTCATAATTGCTAAATAAATAAACATAATATTATAATTTAATTAAATAAATTAAATGAATCAATCCATATTCATAATTATTATTTTAATTTATATTAGTTATATTCAATAACCATTCTTTCAAATATAAAACTAGTTGAATAATATCAATATAATACTTAATCATGATAATCAACATATTCTATTATTCAATTTTATCATTCTGTAATTAACATTAAATAATGAATCTTTTGGTCATTTATGAAATTCACAAAATTAACATAATTTTTTTATTTTCTAATAATAAACGATCTGATAATATAAATATAATATTTAACCAAGATAAATGAGATTTACAATTCAAATTTAGAAATTAGTTTGAAATTAATTATAATATTTATTAATTAATAATCGAATTGCTTCGTTTATGTTGGTGTATATTTAGAATGGAACTATGATTCCTTCTCACTGGAATGCCATTCCACTTCAGGAATATCCAGCCAAATAAAAGTTCAAAGGAATGTTGAAATGCCCATTCTTTTGAACCAAACAGCAAACAGTTTATTCAGTCTATTTGTTTGGAAGAAACTCTAAGAACAGCCAGAGGAAAAAAGCAATCACAAATAAATAAGTTGGAAGTACACACATATACAAAAGGAAAGCACAAACGGAAAACTGAAGTAGTGCCCCCTGGATATGATTAGCAACTTTATTAGAAGGGACATCTTTATTATCACCCACGGTAATCCATCTGTATAGATATGTAAAAACATCGACACACGAATCGGTAAATTGACTCGATGGTAAAGACTAAAGAGTTCAATTCTCACATTAATCTCTAATAGTAAAGCCCTAAATAAATCCACTCTACAAAAACTCCTGCAACTGATTCAAACCTTTCCTCAAAGACTTCATCGTCTTCTGATCCTCCTTGCCAAGCCCGAAATCTTTTCTATTGAACCCATCCAGAGCGATCCGATCATCGCGGCAATCCGACGAGCAAAACGGGCGATCGTTATACATGTAAATATCCTTGTCCGGCTTGAATTCCTTCTTGCACAATGTACACTTCTCGATAAACTCTCCAAATAACCCCAGTTCGTCATCCTCATCAATCTTCTTTGCTGTTGACAACTCTCGTTCGGGTGAGCTAAAAAAAAATATCCCCTCAATCACCGGTGGCCGCGATCGTGTTGAGCGTTGCTCCTTGTCCTTAGACTTAGAATTGACAGCCGAAACGCAGGATAGTGATTCCACCACGGCGGGCGTGGCTCGTTTGAAGTGGTTGCCAGAATTTTGAGAGAGTTGGCGAGGGTCTTGAGAGGTTCTTACCACGTTTGATCGCTCAGCTGGTTTTGAGTCTTTCAACCCCGTGTTCGTGGTCTGAGAGGGCTTCATGATGACGGGTTGCGGTTGGAACTTCTCCTTCGCGACCGTCGGGATATAATCTTCATCAATGCACAGCCCGGGTTTGAACGACGATCCAATGTCGCCAGCACTGGTCGAACGTTCGAGGTGGAGGCTATAGCGTCTCGACGAGCGCATCTTCAAATTGGCGGAATCGGCTAAGAGGCTTTAGTTCGGAGGACGGACGGATGAACGGATTCTGAAAGTGTTTTGGTTCGTAGGAAGAAGAGGGTTGTGTTTTAAGGGCGAATGTGAGAGTGACATATGAAAATTTTATGCGGATGTTGTGTAGGACGTGCTAAAGGAGTTATTATATAGAACTGCCAGATCAAGATAGAGGACTAGAAGGAGTAGGATTGAGATCTTCGAGGTTTGCTTTCTTGATAGACCAAAGAGGAAACTTTGTTAGAAAGGCTTGATCGCCAATTAAAGCTACACCTGGCAAGGAAGAGTTTCCAAGAAAAATATATGACTACCTGAAATTCTGTGATAGATTAGCTATTAGGATAATTTGAGACAAAATTAATTTTGGCTAATTTTTAATTAGATCCTCCCAAAGCAAACCCAAGAGCAATTAATCCAATCAACATGCCATGAAATTAAACTTGTGAGTTAATTATTATAAAAGTCATAAACTAATTGCACGGTGGTTAATTTAATACTAAATATTATAATTTTTCCAATTAATCATAAATCTTTTGAAAACTTACCAATTTAATCGTAAACTTTTCAATTATGCCAATTTAGTCCTAAATATTTTGATGATCTATTAATTTAGTTTGAACATTTTAACGATTCGCTAATGCCAATTTAAGCATTCTAGTCAATTTCAGCCAAAAATTGCTAACGTAACAGTCTAATAAGCATTAGTCATCTTACGTGGCACGACTGACGCTGATGTGGATAATTTTTATAATTTTTGTAATTTTCTCTTTTTCTTTTTCTTGTTTTATATTCTTTTCTTTCCCTTTGGCATGTTTGACAATTGGCCATAGGCGAGGGCCACCCTTTATGGATCTAGTGAGGACTCGATCCTTGCACTGTTTCTCAGCCAAAGGGAAAGAAAAGAAAAAAGAATTGTTTTTAAAAATAAATACAAAAATTATCCACTTTAACGCCAGTCATACTACATGAGATAGTCGGCGTTCATGATATTTGGTTAAGATTGGCCAAAATGATTAAATTGTTAAATTTTTTTTAAAAAAATTAAGACTAAATTGGCAAATCATCAAAATATTTAGGACTAAGTTGATACAATTGAAAAGTTTAGTATTAAATTAACTGTTGTACAATACTTTACAACAAAAAAAAAAAAATTAGCTGTTGTACAATAACTTAATGATCTTCTTTTTAAAGATGGATGCACGAATGGAGATATAGACTAAATCGTCTATATAATTAGTTTTTCATAGGTTTAGGACAAAAGGCGAGGAATTTTGGGAATTTATTAAATGTTTCTCCGAGTGAGAATAATGCCAACAACGTTGAATCATAAACGTTAACAACTTTCGTAAGCATTATTTCCGAAGAGAAGAATAAGACATGTCCGAATAGTCAGGTCGCATGTTCGGAAATTCGTGACCCCTCTTCCCCCATCGTACGTACTGATCAATTTCCATTTCGATGACTAAGAAAAAGAAAGAAAGGAATCGCCATGGCCGGCCGCTTTCAAGCGATGTGCATGACACAAAAGACCATGTCAAGGCAATTTAATCATTGATTCCTGGGAGAAAAGGAAGTCTGTCCCAATACAAATACCAGCTGGAAAAGCACTTAATGGTGACACTCAGAGTATAGTTCCATGCAGATCAAATCCGTTTACTTGTAGTTCATGAGACGCAGTTGGCAATATACGATGGATCCAAAATGGACCGCATGAGACTGGTAGGTAAATCTTCCTTAGTGTTAATAATTAACTTTCTGAGGCTCACTCCGTTGATCTAGACAACGTTTGCTGTTTCACTGTTTCAGTGGGTCCCGCAAGATGCCCTTTCTGCCCCGATATCCTGTGCAGCATTTTCCTGCAACAGCTTGTTGGTGTATGCGACGTTCTGTGACGGTAACATTGGGGTGTTTGATGCTGATAACCTCAGATTAAGATGCCGCATAGCTCCATCCACTTACTTGTCCCATGGGGCTTTGAATGGGTACGTCCACGCTACCCTTATCTATCTGATTGTGTTCCGAGTACTGAAAAATAATCACCTGCGAGTGTACTTTATCGCCAGTGTGCCTGGCCTCAACGCTAAGTGTGCGTTTGGTAACGATTCTGTTCCCAGGAATAAATTCTAATCAGAAATGATTATTTTTTATTCTGTTCTCGGAAACAAATTCTAAGCATTTTAAGCTGTTTGGTAACTGTCCAAAATTTCTGATTCTGAAATAGAATTGCGTTTCGTGCCGTGCTCATTGATTTTGTTCCAAATTAGTTTTTTTTCTTTCTTTTTTTCCTTCTTTTTCTTTTCTTTTTTCCTTTTTTTTTTTCCTTTCTCTCTCTTGTTCTTCTTCGGCGACCAGCCAGACGAGGGCTGGCAACCTCACCGGAGAGTTGCCAGCCCTCGTAGGCCGAGCCTCGCCGGGGCTGGGCAACGACCTCAACGGCGGGGCTGGGCGAGCCTCGGGGCGGGCGAGCCTCGCCACCGCCGGCGGGGTGGGCGAGCCTCGCCGGAGCCAGGCGAGCCTTGCCCAACCTCGGCGAGGCCCGCTTGGCCACCGGCGAGGCTCGGCCTCGCTAGATCTGGCGAGGCCGAGCCTCCCCGGTGGTTGGGCTTGCCTCCAGTGAGCTCGCCGGACCTCGCCCTGGCCTGGCGAGCTTCCGGCGATCTCACCGGACCGGTTGCCGCCGATCGGCGGATGGCGGACGGCGTCGGACGACAAACGGCGGCGGTAGAGGAGGGGAGGGAACGTATGGGAGAGAACTCTGAGGAGAGGGAGAAGAGTTCCACTTTGTTTTTTTTTATTCCTGCAGACCGAGAATCACATTTTTTTTTATTCTCAATTCTTGTCCAAAACTGTTCCTGGGAATAAAAAATTTACCAAACGCGATTCTGGAAATAAAAAATAGAATCAGGCACTGTTTGAATGATTACTAAATAGTGCCTAAGTCATTGTGATCTATATTATTGCAAAAGTCAACCGGTGTATCCCCTTGTGGTTGCGACACATCCAGTGGAGCCCAACCAGTTAGCCGTTGGTTTGACAGATGGGTCTGTCAAAGTGATGGAGCCTACAGAATCGGACGGAAAATGGGGAGCTACTCCACCTTTAGACAATGGAATGCTGAGTGGTAGAACGCCGTCGTCATCTACGACAAGCAACCACACTGCGGAACCAGTACAGAGATAAATGACCTTGTAATGTACACTTTCCAATCTTTTTTATTTTTATTTTTTTCTTCTGAGTTATTTTTATTTATCATATGTAGATTGTACGGTTGTCCGTTAATGTGTCCCTTGTCAAAAGGTAAGCAGGGTATTTATGCTTTATAAACGCTAGAACATTCTGGTACACACTGGTTAATCAACGTACACATGTTTCTGTTCAGTTTTAGCATCATGGTTTATAGAATCTATATTCTTTTCTTTCCATTAGGACATGTTCCTTCAGGTCTGTTCCCTGTGAGATTCTTTTACAGCGAATCCAGAAAATGCAGACGTCGAATATGGAACGTAGAGTACAACATTTCGAATACTCTTTTCATTTATTTGCAAGAATGACGTTATAAATACTCGTTTGAAGAGACATATGGCGGTAATTACTCGGGTTGGAGTAGATGTTAAGCGCAGTATTCTTAGAAGGCTATTTCACGGTAATTAGCAGAGTTTCTGTATCCATGCTTGTTCTGGTGATGGGGCACAGAGCTAAGTGGCAACTATCAATTCAGTTACCTCTGTGGCTTTGAGAAAATGACATAGATCTGTTTCTTAAGTATGTCTGTTCGTTGATGTAAAGGTAAGCATAAAAAGGGTCAAGTCGAGCATGCTCGGAAAAGAATAGTTCCGTTTTCAAAACGGTGATTACAGATAGAATGAGACGATCATTGCATTGGAAATTATGAAGTCGACTCATTTAGCTGCTTAACAAGTGCTTTTGAGGTGCTAATTAGCGAACACTGGAATTCTTGAAGAGGAGGATGAAGAGCTCCCTATTTCCGAATATCAGGGAGAGAGAATCTGACAAGGCTCTCCCCCAACATTGAAGAACATGAGGATTCACCATAGGTTTTGAAGATCCTGCCAAGTTGCTGCATTCCAAATTGAAGTTCATTCCAATCTAGTTATTGAGACCCTATAAGTCCGATATTTTTTTTCTGGGACCAAGTTGTCAGATTCCCAATAGTTGTCGGTTTCATTCGACTTGATTCATGAAGACGAGATGAATTTCGAAATCACCCTCTTCAATTTGCAACCAAAGCCCTTGAATCCCTCTCTTCAAGAAGAAAAGCAATCAAGGTTTTCATTTGAAATGTACGTTGTGGATCAGTATTCACGAGCCCTGTGTTGTGTCACATCAATGAATACTAGCCCCGTGTCGTGTCACATCAATGAAGCCAATGACGAATTCTCTCTCTTATTCTAGACTTGAAAATCGCATGTATACTGAAGCAAAATCTCGGTGGTTAAATTTTCTAATGGTGCAAGAGTCGTGCGATTCAACGAGGAAAACAGGTTGATTCAAATTGTCAATCGGGTGTCGTCATATTAGCTCTATGTCTCACATCGGTGTCACGACACCTCATGTCAGGAGTTGCTTTGTATCCCGTGCTAGGACGCAAATCATGATATAAGGATTTCGATAGGGAGATGCTAATCCTTTACTTGATAGAGCTCTCCCGCGTGGTGTCTCAATCATTCTCAATCGATGATGTATACCTTAGTTTGATGCATCCACTGTTCAGATTAATTTTTAGACACCGACTGGAATACCCTGCGGAAAAAGGTTCTTCACTTGCGATGGCAATAGTGATTGACTAAAAATCCATAGGATCTACATCGAGATATCGAACGCTTACTTATAACCCTATGCTGCCATCCCACATAGCAAGCAGCATGAACGGCGAGTCTAATCTAGTACTAGCATTTTTATCTTAAGTTTGCATGTAAGATCTATGAAATTTCTGTCTTGAAATACACACATATATACATTAGGGAAAGCACTAGCGGGAAATTGAAATAGTGCAGATTGGATATGATTAGCACCTTATTAGAAGGGACATCTTTATCATCACCTATAGTAATCCTACTGTATAGATATGTAAAAACATTATTGTGTGAATAGGTAAATTGACTGATGCTAAAGAGTCAAGACTGAAGAGTTCACTTCTTGCATTAATCTATAGAATTAAACCCCTAATAGGTCTCACCCCACTCTGACGAGGAAAAAAAAAAGTTCTCTCTAAAAACATATATGCAAATTATTGAAATCTTTCCTCAAAGACTTCATTGTCTTCTGATCCTCCTTGCCAAGCCCAAAATCTTTTCTCCTAAACCAGTCCAAAGCGATCCGATCATCGTGGCAATCCAACAAGCAAAACGGTAATTGTTGTACATGTAAACATCCATGTCCGGCTTGAATTCCTTCTTGCACAATGTACACTTCTCGATAAACTCTCCAAATAACCCCAATTTGTCAACCTCATCAATCTTCTTGCCGCTGATAGCTCTCACTCGGGCGACCAGATAAAAATATCCCCTCGATTACCAGTGGTCATGGCTGTGTGGAGCGTGGCTCCTCGTCCTTAGACACAGAATTGGCTGCCAAAACACGGGATAGTAATTCCGCCATGGTGGGCGCGGCTTGTTTCAAGTGGCTGCTAGAGTTTCGAGAGGGTTGGCTAGGGTCTTGAGATGACCTTGTGGCGTTTGATCGCTTGGCTGGTTTTGAGTCTTTCGACGCCATGTTCGTGGCTCGAGAGGGTTTGGCAATGGCGGGCTGCGGTTGGAACTTCTTCGCGACCGTAGGAACATAGTCGTCATCAATGCACGGTCCGGGATTGAACGACGATGCAATGTCGCCGACAGTTGTTGAGCGTTCAAGGTGGAGGCTATAGCATCTCGACGAGCCCATCTTTAATGGTGGTAAAAGATGAACAGAGGAAGAACAGATTCCGAGGATGTTTTGGTTCGTCTGAAAAAAGGATGTGTTTTAAGGACGGGGAGCAATGAGGACTGAAAACTTCGACGTCTGCTGCTTTCTTCATGGACCAAAGAGGAAACTTTGTTACAAAGGCTCGATCGCCAATTAAAGCTGCACGTGGCGTGCGAGAGTTTCATAGAAAAATATGTAACTACCTACTTGAGAAACTCTGGTAGTCGGTTTATCTATAAGCAGAATTTGAGACAATAAATTTTAGCTAACTTCAAGTTAGATCCTTCCAAAGCAATCTCAAGAACAATTAACCGAAATAACATGCCATGGTATACAGCCTTTTTATTTCCATAACCATCGCCTATTTTGATAATAGTATTTTTCTTGATTTAAAATTATGGCATTTAATTTAGGAAAGTGAAGTAGATGATAATGATCACCTTTTTTAAATATGGACTCATTAGTTTCTTTTGGGTTTAGGAGAAAAGGAAAGAGGTTTTGGGACTCCTAGGCCGTTTGAATTCATGTTTGTTTCAATTTATTTAAATGTTTTTCAAAGTGAGAGCAATGTTTAATTATGTTAAAGGGTAAATGTTATTGCTTTTTTTAACATTGTTATCGAAAAGAAAAATAAGATATGTTTGAATGGTACATTCTGAACATTCATAACATAAAATCATTGGCGAACAAACATTAAACTTATAAAAAAAGGAAGGAAAATCACTAAATATCAAGAGTTGAGATAGACGATCGGTATTACTAGTTTTCCCAGTACACAAACAGGTCGTTGCAATCAAGAAGATGGAAACTTGTTGGTATTGGTATTAGTGGATGAATTTTCCTAAACCATAATTCATTGTTTTATTGTATAACTTATATTATTTATTTTTCAGAATTTATAGTTAAATTAAAATATGTTGTTTAGTTGACTTTCATAATTGCTAAATAAATAAAAATAATATTATAATTTAATGAAATAAATTAAATGAATCGATCCATATTCATAATTATTATTTTAACTAATATTAGTTATATTCAATAACCATTCTTTCAAATATAAAAATAGTTGAATAATATCAATATAATACTCAATCATGATGATAAACATATTCTATTATTCAATTTTATCATTCTGTAATTAATATTAAATAATGAATCTTTTGGTCATTTATGGAATTCACAAAATTAACATAATTTTTATTAACATAATCACAAATAAATAAGTTGGAAGTACACACACATATATAAAAGGAAAGCACGAACGGAAAACTGAAGTAGTGCCCTTGGATATCATTAGCAACTTTATTAGAAGGGACATCTTTATTATCACCCACGGTAATCCATCTGTATAGATATGTAAAAAGATTGATACACGAATCGGTAAATTGACTCGATGGTAAAGACTAAAGAGTTCAATTCTCACATTAATCTCCAAAAGTAAAGCCCTAAATAAATCCACTCTACAGAAACTCCTGCAACTGATTCAAATCTTTCCTCAAAGACTTCATCGTCTTCTGATCCTCCTTGCCAAGCCCGAAATCTTTTCTATTGAACCCATCCAGAGCGATCCGATCATCGCGGCAATCCGACGAGCAAAACGGGCGATCGTTGTACATGTAAATATCCTTGTCCGGCTTGAATTCCTTCTTGCACAATGTACACTTCTCGAAAGACTCTCCAAATAACCCCAATTCGTCACCCCCATCAATCTTCTTTGCTGTTGACAACTCTCGCTCGGGTGAGCTAAAAAAGAATATCCCCTCAATCACCGGTGGCCGCGATCGTGTTGAGCGTTGCTCCTTGTCCTTAGACTTAGAATTGACAGCCGAAACGCAGGATAGTGATTCCACCACGGCGGGCGTGGCTCGTTTGAAGTGGTTGCCAGAATTTTGAGAGAGTTGGCGAGGGTCTTGAGAGGGTCTTACCACGTTTGATCGCTCAGCTGGTTTTGAGTCTTTCAACCCCGTGTTCGTGGTCTGAGAGGGCTTCATGATGGCGGGTTGCGGTTGGAACTTCTCATTCGGGACCGTCGGGATATAGTCTTCATCAATGCCCAGCCCGGGTTTGAACGACGATCCAATGTCGCCGACACTGGTCGAACGTTCGAGGTGGAGGCTATAGCGTCTCGACGAGCGCATCTTCAAAGGGCGGAATCGGCTAAGAGGCTTTAGTTCGAAGGACGGACGGATGAACAGATTTTGAAAGTGTTTTGGTTCGTAGGAAGAAGAGGGTTGTGTTTTGAGGCACGAGAGCAATAAGGGCGAATGTGAGAGTGACATGAAGAATTTATGCGGATGTTGTGTAGGACGTGCTAAAGGAGTTATTATATAGAACTGCTAGATCAAGATAGAGGATTAGAATGAGTAGGATTGAGATCTTCGAGGTTTGCTTTCTTGATGGACCAAAGAGGAAACTTTGTTAGAAAGGCTTGATAGCCAATTAAAGCTACACGTGGCAAGGAAGAGTTTCCAAGAAAAATAAGTGACTACCTGAAATTCTGTGATAGATTAGCTGTTAGGATAATTTGAGACAAAATCAATTTTGGCTAATTTTTAATTAGATCCTCCCAAAGCAAACTCAAGAGCAATTAAATCTAATCAACATGCCATGAAATTAAACTTGTGAGCTAATTATCCAAAAATTCCTAAACTAATTATACGGTTATTTATTCAATCCTAAATATTGTAATTGTGCCAATTAATCATAAACCTTTCGAAAACCTACCAATTTAATCATAAATCTTTCAATTGTGCCAATTACGTCATTAATATTTTGATGATTTATTAATTTAGTTTTGAACATTTTAACGATTTACTAATGCCAATTTAATCATTCCGGTCAATTTTAACCGAAAATTGCTAACATAACGTCTGGTAAGCATTAGTCATCTTACGTGGCACGACCAACGCTGATGTGGATAATTTTTATAATTTTTGTAATTTTCTCATTTTTTTTTTGTTTTCTATTCTTTTCTTTCCCTTTAACATGTTTAGCGACTGGCCACAAGCGAGGGCCACCCTCCCCAAATCCAGTGAGGGCTCGATCCTTCCACCGTTGCTCGGCCAAAGGGAAAGAAAAGAAAAAGAAAAAAAAAAATAAATACAAAAATTATCTACTTCAACGCCAGTCACACTACATAAGATAGTTGGCGTTCATGATATTTGGTTAAGATTAGCCAGAATGATTAAATTGTCAAATTTTAAAAAAATTTAAGACTAAATTAGTAAATCATCAATATATTTAGAACTAAATTGACACAATTGAAAAGTTTAGTATTAAATTAACCGTTGTACAAATAGTTAACAATCTTATTTTTAAAGATAGATGCACGACTGGAGATACAGACCATATTGTCTATATAATCAGTTTCTAATAGGTTTAGGACAAAAGGCGAGGAATTTTGGGAATTTATTAAATGTTTCTCCGAGTGAGAATAATGCCAACAACGTTGAATCATGAACGTTAACAACTTTCGTAAGCATTATTTCCGAAGAGAAGAATCAGACATGTCCGAATAGTCAGGTCGCATGTTCGGAAATTCGTGACCCCTCTTCCCCCATCGTACGTACTGGTCAATTTCCATTTCGACGACTAAGAAAAAGAAAGAAAGGAACCATCGCCTTGGCTGGCCGCTTTCAAGCGATGTGCATGATACAAAAGACCATGTCAAGGCAATCGTACTTTAGTGTCACCGTTGAGATCCTCTTATCTAAAGTCATTCAGATTTAATTTATTTCATTAAAAATGAATGACTTATAATTTTTTTTTGCATTTTGCCAATTGAATCCATCTATCAATTTTAATTGGAAATCGTTAATGCCGACAGTGTCACTAGGGATGACTAGACGTAGGAGATTAAAAAAAATTTAAATATTTAATTTTTCTTTCTTTCTATCTAGTTCGGCAAGGGCTAATCGACCCTCACGGGCTACTGGGCGAGGGCTTGTGGGCAAAGGTTGACCGGCAACTCTCACCAGGCTTAGAAGGAAAAAAAAAAAGGATTAGAAAGAAAGAAAAAAAGAAAATAAAAAAGAAGGAAAAATTTGACAAAAATTATAAAAATTATCACCATTAGTGATTTTCAGCTAAAATTTACTGGATGAACTCAATTAATAAAACATAAAAAGGACGACACAATTGGTAAAATTGAAAATTTTATAACTAAATTGATAAGAGTATAATAGATTTAAGACTTTTTGAATAATTCTTTTTCATAATTCTACATAATTTATTTCATTTTCTATGTGATGAGATTTCTTTTTCAATTAGGCCTTTCTTGTAAGCATCAATAGAAACAGAAGATAAATTAGTCACGTATGTGAATCTTGTAAGTTGTACCCATTTCCAAGCTAAGCTTGACCGTAGACCATGTCATTGAGTAGATAAATCATTCAAGTGCATTCAAACGCAGTTGGGGCCCTTGGGGAGAATAAGTTTTGGACTCTGTTTATTTTGAAAAAGTTCTCTTAAAAATAATTGATTATGGCACTTATAAAATGAATAAACAGAACATATTTTCGTCATACTCAAAAATATTTAGACATAAATTGTTATCGATAATGAAAATATCTTTCAATAATTAATTATTTCAAGCGATAAAACATTTTCCAAATCTTTTATTTTTTTTATCAAATAAATAGAGCCTTAAATAGTTCAAATTCTTGGCAACCCCAATAATTTGATGGGATGATTGTCCAAAAAGTCTTGGACGATTTGCCAATATAATTTCTCTAGCTATTGACGTGGCGATTGTGCCACAATGACATGATAGCAATTTCTAACTAGAATTGACCGAAAAGACTACCTACAAATTGTCGAAAGATTTATAACTAAATTAACGAAATTAAAAAGTTCATAACTGAGTCAACTAGTGTAGACAATTTTTTCCTTCGAATTTGATTGACCATTTTGCAATTTCAATTCCAACCACAGCTCCAGACGTGGTGACCCAAGTTGGACCTTTAGTTGGTCAACAATTGATGGGATCCAAAGCTGCAATCCAAAGGCAACCGGAGGAAGTCGGGGTTTGGTGGTTACACGTAACATTCGGCTTAGAAAATTCAAAAGCAACCTTGATTAGGTGGGTCACATTAAGCTGATTTGATCATCAAACTTTGACAATCTCGATCGCAAGCAATACTATAGTCGAAAAATTGCACATTATGATCTCTAGCTCAGCTTCATAGTGCAATTCAAATCCCATCGCCGTGGCCTATATGATTCCATTCCCAAACCCAGATCATCACATCTTGCATCAGGTTCATAGTTACAACTCCCAAGGAGAAATCAGTGCATTATGAAGCTTAAACTTGGAGCAATAAAGATTAAGTGGTAAATCTAAGAGCGATATAGTGATGCATTGCTCTATAAGCCTCAGCTGCATGCATCATTCCTTCATTTCGACAAGGGGCAGCTTTACGACTGAATTGCCAATGAACTGACTAGATTCTCCAGCTTTTCAAGTAGTGTGTGAGAATATAAGAAGTTGAAGGCGGCACACAAAGGATCAAATCGGCAAAGAAAGAGATTATTTTCGCCGCGTTTTACTTAATAGATGGCCTGAAACAGAACCTCGCGGCCGAGCCTGCTCCGGCCTACAACATAAGTCAAAGAGGCAACTAATTCCTAAGTTACTTATTCCACACTTCTTGTGTGTGTGGCAGTAGTATTAGTACACAGGCATATTCACTACAAACAACAAACATACCCTAGATGACTGGGCTTGCGTGAGATCTCGACTTCTGCCATCACTGCAACCATGACCTATAGATACTCATAAACCATCATCAAGGACGGTGGACAACAGGACACCACAAACAAAATCACATCTTTTCAACCTCTCTTTTTGCTCCTTGACAGATAAAGGAGATGACTGAACTTTCCTGCCACAGCAAACGAAAAAGAATGAACCCAGTGGATAAACATAAAAATAAGCACACAACTACTATACTGCAAAACATCGATCTCTTCAAGATGCAGATTTGTCCAATTCCTTTAGTTTTTTGTGAATCAAGTAGCTCAGGAAATAGAAGGTTGCAGCATTGTTGGTTCAATCACTTAACGTGGCCAAAGCATATGCTTTTTATGCCAAAAAAATATACTCAAAATTATTTACTCTTTACATCAACCAGACTTATCTCCATCAAATCCACTGAGAATTTCTACATCCAAAAACCAACTTTGCACATTTAACTTGATTCTGAGTGCAGACAAGAAAAAAGAAGAAAAGTATTTGCAGCATGGGTTGGGGGCAGTTATTTGTAAGCTGGATACACAGACATCCATCCATGTGTAACAACATTAAACTATGGATAGGAGATCAAGAATATTCAAAGACCAAAAAGAGCTCTGGCCAGGGAGCATCTTGGATTTTAATGAGGCAACTGAATGAGTAATAATTCTTAAAAGCCATGCCACTGCACTGCCAATCTCAATCTTTTTTTTTTTTAATTAGTCATTCACTGGAAAAACTATTTAAAATTATAAAGTGAAAATTTTCCAAACTAACTGTACTTTATCAACATTGTAAAAGAATCATTCCAAGAACTCACACAAGCCTCCCTTCTTTTCTTGCCATTCAAATAAAAAATACAAACATTTGATTGCATAACTGCAAAATCTTCCAAAAAATGCGAAAAAGTAGAGGCATGGTGAAGGTGAAAAACAAAGCACAAAGTACCTTTCTGACACAGGCTCCTCTGAACACTTCTTGGACAAGCTAGTTTCATTCATATCGCGCGACTTAGTGCTGCCAAAATCATCATTCATAGGCAAAATAAAGGATGAAAGCAGTGGATCTGGTGCTGCATTGGAAGAGGGAACCACACAAGAAGAGCCACCAAAGAGGGACTGTAGAGTTCCTTCTCGAAGCTCTCTCCTCAATAAAAAGAGTGTAGAATGATTCCCACCTTTACGTGATTTCCGCTTGCGTTGCACGTAATCACCGTTAAGGATATAAAAAATCAAAGGAAACTTTACATGCTCATCATAATTACAGTAAGAATCCCACATATGCCATAACAATAACATAAACCAGAATGAATGCAGAATTTTCTAGCATCGCAGCGAACTGCCATTCTAAGAGTCAATTAAAAGCTTAAATTACCGTCACCAAGTAAATTGCAAACCTAAACTTCGGGAGACTTTAATTGTGTAAAAATGTAAGTAGACATACTGCAGAGAACTCAACTTGCAATCAAGGGGAAAATCGAAGAGCAGATATGAGGTTATGCCACAGAAGTATGTACAAAACATATACGATTGAAAGGATATCTTAAATATATTTCCATGCTGCGAGGTAATGTGCAAAACCATATCAACCCCCACTCTCATTGTACAAACCGGACATACCTGCATAAAATACCAGATCAAGACATCAGAAGGTAGCGAAATGAGCATTCTTCACTTAAGAAAAGCCCTAAACAACATCCCATCCCACCCAATAGTAAAGGAAAAAGTAATGCAATCAAGACAGATGAGAAGCAAAGTAAAGGAATGGACACCAATCCTATGCCTATAGACAAACCATGGGAGAACAAGCAACACTACAGTTACAATATGTGAAGAGGCAGCTGTGACCATCCTACCCCATGGCTCATGAAAATCATTATCGTCTTTCAAGTGTGAAATGGCCATGTATTCAGGTCTTCATTTTCTAGCAAACTTCTTCTAGACCAGCTTCCTACAAACATAACTATGTGATAGCCAAACAGGATACACATTTATCTCTCTGAGCATCTCATAAGGCCACAGCAGACATAGGAGATGGGTAAGCAATTGCAAATAGGCAACAAAAGAGGTAAAGAATCTCACATCCTCTGTCTATAATGTTTGACCAGGCCTTATATAGATGTAGATTTTTTTTTACCTATTGGTTTAAGCTACCAGATTGCATTTTTTAATATGATATCAGAGCTAAGTTCCGCATCCTTCACACATAGGAATGTGTAGCCCCCTGTTTCATAATTTCACGCAGTTTCTTCACTATAGTTCAATTCCGTTTGCAAGTGAGAGAGGACGTTTAAGCTTTTTCCAGCATCACTTTAATAGTGGGTTTGACCAAGTCTCATATCCATATAGTCTCACCCTCTGCTTAATGGCTGACGTTTTTGGGTAACATTCCAACAAATTGGAAGAGTCGGAGCCAGCCTTTTGAACCAAATCAAAGAATTACAATCTGACAGTCATTTCTAGACTTAAGAAGAGTCAGCAAATCACGATAGCCATGCAGCATGAAGATGAAATTCAATTTCTATTATGAGAAACAACAAGGAGTTTATTAAAGAATAACATTGAAAAGTAAAAAAATCCAGATCTTCACCATAGAAAGTGTAATTAAGCCATGGAGTGTGCAACTGAGTTTCAGCTATCATATTTCATATCATGTGTAAAATCCATAGAGAGTGCAATTATGAAAGAAAGGTACTCGATGAATTGATATTGAAAATACTACACAATTGTTCTCTAATAAAAAAGAAGCAAAAGAATGAGAGAGGGACCTAAGTTCATAAAAGAATGCAAGAAGAAAATGAAGAACCTAGGCAGATGAACATGTTTTCTTCCCCTCTAAAGTCTTCCTTCTGATTTCACGAAAAACAACCATGGTTCTTTTCTAGGCAATTGATACAATTTTGGCAACTCAACTTGCATAGAAGGGACCATGATGTTGTATCAAATTGCTTTCATTCATCAGGAATTGAACCTCCTAACTTTCTATCATCTTCAAGTAAACAGGAGCAGCACAACATAACATCAAGTCAAAATCAAAATAACCACAATCATAACAGCCCATAGAACTGAAAATAACATCAATCAACTTTAATAAGAATTTGAACCCAAAACCTAATGGAGAACCCTCAGAAAAGAATGTAATATCCATCCCCTTCAAGTTTACAACTCATCGAAAAGTGAAACAAGTAAAAGTAGAACGATTTCATACCCCATTCTTTGCCTCCATTGGGTGCTCATCATCCATGTGGCAGCACAAGCCAACAATGTCAAAGTACTCAGAACAAAACGGACATGAAAATTCTTCTCTTATATCATCCTCATCAATTTCTTCAAACCCCATAAACATATCTGCATTCACACATACCATTATCAGGATCATACAACAGCAAAACTGTCAGCCTCATAAAGCATTCCGAATGTCACAATCTAACCGCCCAATCATTTCCCAAAAGAAGGCAAAATTAACAGTTAGATTATAATCCAAAGAAGAGGGTACAAAACTCAAATCTTATAGAGTACACCCAGGAGAAGGAGAAACTCACATTTCAGTAAGCTAAATTCATTCATTTTCAGCTGTCAAAAGGAGAAGATAATTTTAAAATTGCAAACACACAAAAAAAAAAAAAATAATGCTATGCTAATTAATAATTTAAGATTGAGGTTTCTCAGCAATCGCATGCTACCAACATCAACAACGTGCTACCATTAAGGCTCATCTCCCACATAACTGGGCTCAATTTTGTATTAAGTCCTCCAACAGCACCAAATGCTCCATATCTTTTCTTATAAGTTATACTCTCATTTTACGTCTTTTTAGGTACTGCTTTTGCCCCTTTTAACCTGAGTCTCCATCCTTTTGATCCATTTGAAGCCTCAAGAGCCTACACCCAACGTGAAGGAGCCATCCTAAACAAGTTTCTCTCATCTTATCCTCACGTGCACCACACCTACTATCGTCCAGATATACTCATTTCCAATCCAGTCTTTTGTCATGTGCCCACATAAGAGAAGGGCAATCAAACTATATCAGACACCACTTATTACACTAAAAGTAGACACGCACATCTGTCTATGTTACCGCATCAATACTAGCCGAAAACTTCAACAGGGCCGCAAATATAATTCCGCATACATGCGTTTTTCTCATAACTGGAAATAATTCTTAATTTCAGATATAAAATGGACAAAGAGCACCAAAAATTTCCAGACCAAGTATACCCACAAGCTGAACGAAATTGAAGC
Source organism: Eucalyptus tenuipes (assembly GCA_014182365.1). Taxonomy (NCBI): domain Eukaryota; kingdom Viridiplantae; phylum Streptophyta; class Magnoliopsida; order Myrtales; family Myrtaceae; genus Eucalyptus; species Eucalyptus tenuipes. The sequence continues at coordinate 17,957,845 of CM024538.1, read as the reverse complement.
CTATTCTCATCATTTTCTACACCGATTGACAAACCAACAAGATCATTTCTTCTCCCAACGGATGCCGAAAATGTCCAACGCCCAGGCCAAAATTCCTGCTCCGATCGTCGTTCTTCGACAAACACAACAAAAATTCGACATTTTCCGCACCATCGGGAACAACAATTCGCTATCTACCGACCCAAATCGACGAAAAAATCAACAGGGCGAGGACGGGAAAACCGGACTGACCAGATCTCGACTGGAGGGCCGATTGGTACCGCTTGGAAGCCGAGGAGAGACGCGCGCTCCATGAATCACCATCCATACCTCCACAAACTCCACACAAAAAATTCTCCGAAAAAAAAAGAAGAAAAAATCGCCCAAAAAAAGAAAAAATGATGGGGAAATTCGCTCCGGCGAGAGCTCGAAACGGTCAACTGCGGCGGCGATCGACCGGCGGGAGGCGTCGAATCGGCGGCGGCGCGGTCCGATTTCCGCAGATGCGAAGCGAAGAAGAAGAAGCCGATAGCGGCCTTCGAGAAGATCGAGAGATTTTGGGGTCGGATTTCGGCCTTTCAGAACAGAGAAGAGAGAAGAGAGAGAAGGGAGGTGTGTATGTCGGGTTGGTTTTTCTTTTTTTTTTTCTTTTTTTAAATTAAAAAAAAATTGTTTTCTGCGGGTGGAATTCACCGAGAAGGAAAATGTCATTTTGTGGTGCACTTGCACTTTTTTATTATTATTATTATTATTATTAGTCTCTTTAATTCCTGGAATTTTCTTTTCTTTTTTTTTTTTTGCTTTTTTGGGGTTAGGCCTTTTTATCCGTAAACCTTATTGTTGTCTGAATTTCTTGTTTTGCCGACACGGGAATTTCAATGTTGGTGGTGTCAAATCGTGGGCATTTTTCCAAGTTTTCACGTGACCGACCAATCGTCCAATACAAAATGTCATCAAGATATCTGTCTATATATTTAAGAAAGTACGAAATTTACAATAATCGATAACTTGGTATTGATTGGATGAAACCTGTGGAGTCATTTTCCATTGTCGAAGTCTCTGATTTTTTGACATCGCTAATTGCAACGCAATAAATAATGGGCCGTCTGCCTTGAATCCTTAAGGTAGAAGTTGTTTCCCACCAACGGCCTGTGCCAACCTGTTAAGGTGATGCCAAACTACGTTCGTTATTTTAATGTTTCAATATCCGTACACCCTATTTTCTCGTTGAGTATAATATTTTTTTTAAGCTCTGTACCACTCTACCCTCTTAATGCTTTACATCCGAGCAATCTTGAGAGTCAAACAAGACCTTAGATGTAGCCTTTTAACATCATGCTAGGAGCAATGTATCTCTAATTTTTTTATGTCATATTTTGCAATGCAATACGTCATGGAATGTATTAATGCAGCATGATAAGTTGAATAGATTCTCATTTGTATTTTTCATGAGCATTTGATTGGAACCTTTCATTTGTACTTGCAGAGTCAAACTACAAAATTCCGTCGTACTAAAATTCAAATGATTTTGATTACAAGGGTACCGTATTTTACTTTTTTTTTGCGGATTATGGAGTCATTTGTAGAGATATTAATATTTAGATTATTTTAAGATGCAATTGAGTCATTCAATCCTTTAATTTTGGTAGAGATGACTATTTAGATTTTTTAAGATGATCAGAGACAACAATGAATTTGTACTAAATTGATTAATCTTTTTGTACCTAGTCTTGAAAAAAAAATGTATGAACTCGATCCTTTAATTTTGGATAAATGACACAAATAGTTCATGAGCAAATTAATAAACAAATAAAAAATTTAGGGACCGTTTGTATTGTAATCCTTTTAATATCCCACTCGGACCTTCCCCACCCAACTCAACGTGGCCAAGCCGTGTCAGCAGACTTCGCCGGCACGTGACTTTCTCGGTCCTCTCGCACGTGACCTCCCCAGTTTTCCCCCAAAAAAAGAAAAACGAAAAATCCCTCCCTCTCTCCCCGATCGATCGATTTCCGTTTCTCCAATTTCGCCATGAGAGGATCTCCGCGAGCTCCCTCGCTCCCGGATCTCTGACCCCTCCGCCGCGCGCCGCCGCCTCCTCCGTCGCCGCCCGCGTTCGAGCTCCGATTCGGATCGGGTTTGGGCTTTTCCGCGGTTTTCTTTTTTCCTGTTCCGAGATGGCGACGCGGAATCGGACTCAGATATTCCGCAAGCACAGGGACGCGCTGAAGAGCGTCCGCGCCCCGGCGGCGGGCTCGTCGCCGGAGTCGTTGAGCTCCGGCGCCGGCCCGGTGATCGAGATGGTGAGCACGTCGCTCTTGAATCAGCACCAGTCGTACGCGCCCCTCAGCACGGAAGATCCCGGCAGCTCTAGGTATCGACATTTTCCGTGCGATTTCCACTTTTGTGCGTGATTTGGTTGTTTATCGGTGAAGAGTGAGGATTGTTTGCTTCAGGACTTTCGATTTTGCTCTTAATCGACTTGTTTGGATGGATCGAGCGCGTGTTTGTTCCAGTTGAAGTCGTTGATCTGGTGGAGAAAAGGAGAATGTGTCCTGTCTTTGGAGCTATAGGTACATCGATGGTTTCTTGAGTACCAAGTATGGGAAGATACTCCTGATAGGTGGATACTTGTGGGAGCAAAGCAAATTTTCCTGATTTATTGGAACTCGAGGACTTGTATTTAGTGCAGCGGGCGGTTCATGGGTAGCTTAAGAGTGGTTAGATTTTTTGAGTTTATAAAGAACCATATGAAGATGGTGAAGGCATTTGGTTGAGGTGAATTGAGGGTGGACATGGATTTTGGCTGTGAGGTCCTCTGTAATTGTTGGAGTCTCGTTTTGAGTCAATGATTTTAACTTGAGTAGGACCACTTCGCCGTGAATGGGACTCAGGATTTGACCACTTCCCAATGAGTAGGACTCAATTTGACCTCCCTGCATTATAGTTGAGTCCTTCGTGAGTCAGTTCTTGTCGCATTCTCTGCCTTTGGTCTAACACCTGAAGCTCTCAAGCAAGGGGAGATCAAAATAAGCAAGATCAAGAGCCGTTTGATCATGGGTACTTACTTGATAAGTTGAGAAGAAACGTTTATTGTTCTCCATAGAGATATGCAAAATTGTTTGCTCAGTCAGCATTGAGTGCATGAATAGTCTTGTTGTCCGGATCTCTTCATTCTATCTTGATGTCTTGTGTACTGAATAAATTAGGATTTTTATAAGTTTTGTCATTTGAAAGTGGAATGCCTGATGTCTGTTTTTGGATCCTGAATGAAGAGTGAACAGATCTTTAGGAATTTGAACGCCTGTCATCTTGTATGACATGCGTCCTATGAAAATTTAGTCCAGTAGTCAAATATTGTTTCCTGCTGCAGTAGGGGTGCACTCACTGTGGGTCTGCCTCCAGCTTGGGTTGATACTTCTGAAGAAATAGCAACAAATGTGCAGCGCGCACAGGTGAAAATGAATGAGTTAGCCAAGGCTCATGCCAAAGCTCTTATGCCTTCATTCGGTGATGGTAGAGATGATCAGCGATTGATTGAGTCTCTTACCCAAGAAATTACCGATCTGATTAAAAGATCTGAGAAGAAGTTATTGAGATTATCTGCAAATGAACGTTCTGAGGATTCAAATGTTAGAAAAAATGTGCAGGTATGATGCAATGGAATGCCCTTCTACAGATCACTAGACTATGCACTCGTTTGGTTTTGTTTTTGCAACTTCTTTAATTTCATTTATATCTCAATTCCTGTGAGCATCAGTTGATATATACTTCGGTGCGAGCCATTGGTGATCATTTTTTTTTTGGATTTTCTATAAACATCAATAGTTTTTTATATCTATTGAGCTCTCAATTGACAGGGAGAAGATGTCTTCTACATCTAACGTTAGACTCAGCACTAAGTGGATCATAGCTGCTGAGATTATTGAGTCAAATCTATCAGGATCTCGTAATAACTGGATCAATCTATTCAAAGAAAATTATTCAGTATCTCGAGTCTATATTTATCAGGACAAATACTTGTACCTCCTTGAAAATTGAGTTGTTCAAAGCAAATTGTAATTGGATTAGTTTAGATCCTTGCCTCTGCCTGAACTATATGCTGTTAATCAGTATGTTCATCGCTGAGTGAGTGATTCCTTGCCCTTACTCTGTTTCACTAGCAGTTATTTCAGCAGGCATTTATCCGAAATGTCAACCATTATGCGTATTTTCCGAAAAGGCATCTCTCTCTCTCTCTCTTACACACACAAACAAAAACAAAAATTTCCTGGCTTCAAATGATGCGATTGATACCACTTGTTTGGTGCCGCCCTTGATTCTTTTGATAGGTGTTGAGTCTTGCATGCCTTCCGAGCTATCAGCTACATATTGAGTGTAAAAGATACCGGTTGTGACACTCATTTTTGCATGTTCCCATTGCAGCGGTCACTTGCCACTGACCTACAGAGTCTATCAATGGAGCTTCGCAAGAAACAGTCAACTTATCTAAAGCGTCTCAGACAGCAAAAAGAGGTTGGACTGGTATTTTCTATAATTAGTGAATGGGAGAACTTTCTCTGTGGCTATGATTTCTTGATAAGATTTTTGTGATTTAGAAGTTTTGAGTAAGGTATCATCAATTTATTTATTTCCTTAAGAGTTTTCTCGCTTTTAATGCAGGGTCAAGATGGAGTTGACTTGGAGATGAACTTAAACAGTGGTGGATCTAGAATAGATGATGATGAGTTTGATGACTTGGTAGGATGTTCTTATCCTCTTGACTATCTCTCTTTTTGTGTTTCCAGCTCAATGCTTAGTGTAGATGTACAGGAGAAATATGTGCCAAGGAAGTCGTAAGTACGTGTAAAATGATGATCTAAATCTAAAGTTTGCATGGCTTGGTTGCACTTGTGAAAGTTCCTAATGGAGTACCCGTGTGTAGTTGCACTTACTTGTGAAAGTTCCTAATGCAGTATCCGTGTGTATTGGCATCTGCCTCATCAGATGGTGTTAAACAATCCCTATGTGTTTTCACAACTCATTCCTATTTTGGTTTAATGCATGTATGTAGGGATTTAATGAGCATCAAATGGCAAGGTTGAAAAAGAGTGAAGCATTTACAGCAGAAAGAGAAAGAGAGATCCAACAGGCAAGTTAAAATCTTGTGTCTTCTATGTTTTCAACATTCTGATTTAACTTCTCTGTTTTAGTCTGTGGTGTCAAACTGCTTACTCAGGTGTAAACTGTAGGTTGTGGAATCAGTTCATGAGCTCGCACAGATAATGAAAGACCTTTCAGTTCTTGTGATAGATCAGGTACGTTAGGCTTCACGAATGTATGCTATCTGTGGACTGTCTTCAGTATAAATTTATGATCAAATCAAAATTTGTCCAAGCAGGGCACCATTGTCGACAGAATAGATTACAACATTCAGAATGTCGCAACTACTGTAGACGAGGGACTGAAACAGCTGCAAAAGGTTCTCATCCTTCTATCAATCCATTCTCTCCTCTCTCCCCCCCTCCCCCTTCCTTTTCTCTCTCATCACATTATGCGTGACACATTGCAGGCCGAGAGAACGCAACAGCAAGGTGGAATGGTCATGTGTGCAACAGTGCTCGTGATTATGTGCTTCATTATGTTGGTCCTTTTAATTCTCAAGTACACACTTTTTTGAACTGCGAAGGCATTTTCTACAAATCTCATCTTTCATCTGTACACACACATCCCTATGCGTGCCCGCGGACTCCTACCATATTTGCCCGACAGAGGAAGCAAAGTGGGAGAATCAAATAGGCCATGACACAAAGCTTTTGAGTTCTAACCTCCTCAATTCTTGTATGTAATTTCTCCTTAATCTCTACTTTGATGGGAGTGATGGGAAGGGCACTGGGATATCGAGTTGCGTTGTTGACCATAGCAGATGGTCATGTATGCGAGTTTCATCTCTCTCGGTTTTCCTTTTGTTTTTTCAGTGGTTGGGCCTCATTAAATTTTTTGGACTCCCTTTTGAGTTTTGGTTTCAGCGGCTTGTTCAGGCTCCATTATCGTCCTTCAGGGAGACCATATATGTATTGATTCTTTGATGCAAATAACATACGCATATATCCCTTTTTTGGCCAAATGCAACATGCTTTTTTTAACTCTCTCTCTCTCTCTCTCTCTCTCTCACACACACACACACACACACACACACACATATGTATCAAGGCATTTGGACAATTTAAGGTGCGGTACACGAGATTCAAGAGAAAGTGAGGGTGTAAATAGGTGCGACATCTTTGTCTTAGTTAGATACATGCCTAATCCTACTATTTACACACTGTTAAGACGTCAATGGTAAGCTGAGGTCATTACACGCCTCCCAAAATTCATATCACCTATCGCCCCTCTCCTCATCTACTCCTAAAAACCCACCTGAAGAGAAGGGCATAACCAGAGAACATTCTTAAGGATGGCTATCCCCACCATCTTCAAGGAGACCACCCCACCAAAAAAAAAAAAAAAAAACTTAAAAGGCCCTGAGAAAGGTTAACATGAAAAGGACAAACAAAAAGCTTCCTATCTCCAGTCTCCACCTATTTTCTTGATTTCCTATTCGTCGTCTATAGGCGTCTGCTTTTCAGGCCGAGACTGACCCACAAGATAGAGCCATCAGAGAAACGGCGGCTAGCTCTTCCTCGCCCAGCTTCCTCTTCCTCCGGCACCTCTGCTTCTTCACAAACGACGTCTGCACAGCAAATCTTTTCCCAGTATCACCAGTCTCATCTTCAACGAGTGGCTCAAGTCCTTCCCGGCACCACCATTCGCAGGCTCGGCATTGCTAGTTCCGGCGGTGTCAACATGGGAATGCTGGTGGTGGTGTCTCTCTCTCTTCCTCTCTGTCGCTCTGCTCAATATCCTCCTCTTCCTGTATCTTATCCCACATGCATTGCACAGCGACTGAACATTTACGAGAGAAAGAGATCAGAAAGGAGGAAAACGGCACTTTAGGAACACAACAGGCAAGACCAAGCCATGCACAAGAAATGCTCTCTCACTGATGAATCGTGAGCCTACGAGAACGTTCCAGGAGAAAAAAAATGCTGAAACGCATGCAGACAAACGACCCACAATTTTTCTCTCAGAATCCACAGAACCCAAAATCTTAAAAAGGGTTGACAGAGGAAAAAAATAGGGGTAGGAAGAGATTATAGGCGTAAGAGCATATCACTGAAAAGAGAAAAAATTGAAGACTCGAACAAGAAGGAGAGAAAACCAGAAAGAAAAGAAATGCCAGGAAAAATCAAGGTCGGGGAGAGAGAGACTGACTTTGGGACCAGAAGGGCCGCCTCTCCACAGAGGAGTCTTGGTGGTCTTGCAATCAGCACAAAACTTGCTGTTGGTCTCGCTCGTTTCTTCGGCCACCAATTCCTGGTAAAAGTTAAAACCCCAAGAAAAGAGACGAGCAACAAAATCATTAGTCAAAGAAAAAAGAAGAAACGGAAGAGAATCAGCTCGCGACAGTCGATGAACTACGCGACCATGATGAAACCTTTTGTCCGGGAGTCATGTTTTCCATGGAGGGGCCTTCCTTTCTTGACGAAAATTTCAAGAATCGAAAGCTACGAAAGAGGTGAAGGGCCAAGGAAGGGCGGCTTTCAGAGAACAGAAGAGACAGAGAGAGAGAGAGAGAGAGCAGAAGAAAAAGAATGAATGTGGGTGATTGATGACGGGAAGGGAAGGGAAGGCAGGGAGAGCAGGAGCACAAAGCACGAAGCGCAAAAATGGTGACGACTCCACCAGTGGGTATTGCAACAGAATTAAATTCCCCCTGTAGAGAGAGAGAGAGAGGGACGGGGGCGGTCTCAGTGGGAAAAACCCTAAACCTCCACCTGGTTTGCGAAATGACGCAAGTGGCCCTGGCCGGCTGAGGGAAGAGAGAGAGAGAGAGAGAGAGAGAGGGAGATCCATGAGGCAATGACACGACGACAACCGCCAAATTCTGGGGAAGAGCGGGGTAGGCCACGTGGCGACAGGCCATGGAAAATTGCAGAAGCTGCAGGGGGAGGAAGAGATTTCTGAAGGAGTGTCGTTCCTCCGTCGTCGTCATCATCCAATTCGAAAGAGAACCAGGCGAAAGTTGGGTTTTTCGCTGCCTTCTGTGCATGCTGCCTCGGATTCTGTGTATATATTATTTTGTGTTGAAATCGATCCCCGATGAAGTGCTTGGCAGAGCAGTGTGTGCCTTCGTTCTATTTGAGATTTGTTAAATACATGCCCCATTTTACTCGCATAGCAAGTGATGGTTGAGTGGGAAAGTGAGAAGAAATTCTATCGAGAGAATGTTGAAAACGTATTCGACCTTTTAATTAAAGACCCTTTACATATTTTTGCCAATTTCATTACTCACATTGTTTCGAGCAAAATCGTACGTTGAAAAGACTAAATTATTACTATTGCAAACTCATTTTAGCATCTTATTTTTCGTTTGTGAGGCTTAAATTTTAGTTGGATTTTCGAGCGGTCAAGATGGTGCAAGAATTTAGAATTTGGGAATGGGAGTTTTAATGGCTTTTTTACAAACGCTGTACGGGATAATCGATGTGTGAAGATCCAAAATGGTCTCCAAAAATATAACTTGGATGCAAAGTTTATTACTTTTTAAACATAGAAACATATAAGCAGCCATCTTCACCAAAAAAAAAACATATAAGCGGCCATCAGCTAGAAGACGAGGCCGTCTCTACTATCTTCCCAAATCCATTAATTGCAGTTTTGTGCGGACGTCCGAACCAAAAGAAACATGAATGAAATGCACTAGCGTTTTGGTTAACGGATCTCAAGCCTTGAAGAGACCCATTGGGTACGAAGAGCGAAGTCAATTGCATTCCAAAGGGTAGAATAAGCAAGCTTGTGGAGCAGAAGAACCTTACCAAAAGGTCACACTTTCCTATCCATCCCCAACATTACCAAACGGCTGGAATAGATAAGGGAATCGGGCTTTAGCTTGGACCGTGACTGAGAGACTGAGTGAAATTTTCGAATCCTTGGCCACCGAGCTCGAGAATCGAGAGACTATTCAAAATCGTAAGCCTGAAGCCCAAGCACATGAGAACGAAGAAGCATGGGACGCGGTCAATCACCATAGGATCGAGGAAATTCATACGATCGAGACGAAAGTTGAGGCATTGAGTTTGACGTTTACTTTAGGCAGTCATGCAGGGTTCCGTGACGAGGCATTAATTCATGCTGCACCTTGTTGCATCGCAATCACTTATTCGAAAAAAGATGCGAAGAGACCGAGTTGAGTTGCAAAGATGAGAAGATGTCGATTTCGTATTTTACATTGTTTGACAGGAATCATGCAAGAAGATGATCATATAAAGAGGGAAAGAAAATGATATCTTCCAAGGCTCGAGAACCATTCGTTTGATAAAAACACTATGCATCAACATAATGACATTGAGAACCCGCAGAAGAAATTGCAAGGCAACCTCAAGCTGCTAATTAAAGACCCGACTGAAACAATCTTATAAAAGAAAAAGAATCAAGGAACTCATTGCTCCGACATAACGCAACGGGTATCGACATGCAGCACAGGACTAGATAGGTGGAAGACCCAAAGCATGTGTGACATTGAAACCTTTCCTGTGATGGCCACATAAACAGGCACTCCAGTGGCGCTTTATGTATGATAGAGCTCGTCAGGGATGACTTGCTGCCCCCAATAACCTCATGAGTTACTATATCCGAAATGAACCATTCAATAAGGAGCGCAATATCCAACTTCTCTCACCTGCTTCCAGAGACTCGGAACCTGAGGCTAATTCAAGCACCCCCTTGATCTTGAGGCTAATTCAAGCACCCCCTTGATCTTGCCCCTGAGACTCGACTCAACCACGACCCAGACTCGACTCAACCATGACCCAGACTCGACGCGTAACCGACCAGGACCCAACTTTAATCCTGCCATAAAGCCCAAGAATCTGAGGTCAAGGGAAAGGCAGCTACGGCACCAACAAAATTCCGACGGATATCGAAAGAGAGGTGGATGAAGTAATCACCTTTATGCCGAAAGAGGACCTACCTCTAACCGAACTTAAATCCACCAGATGGCATGGGAGGCAGATTATTCCCTCCAAATTGCATATCTGGTTGAGGGGCATCACCTGGTGGCATCGCGTCGTCATCTTCTTCCAACCAGTATGCTTCAAGAATCTTTACTGCCTTCTCATAAATCTCATTGTTGTCATGAGACTGTAAGCTCTCGATTTTCTCCAAGCCCTCCACATCTTCGACCATCTGAGCATAGACATTTACATCACCAGTGTTGCCAAGATTTTTCTCAGCTTCTCCTACCTTCAAGATATTCTCCAAACCCTCTAGACAAACTGTCACAATCCTCGGATCAGGGCAGATGAGAAGATCACATAAAGGCTTGACACATCCTTGACTTACTAGGAACCTAACAGCACACAAGATAAAGCCGCAAGTTGAGAAACATTATCGGTGTACCCTGTATCGACATTATAAAAGATTACATACTTGATTTGTTCATGAGAACCGCCAGATGTGGCATTTGAGATTGCCCATGCAGCCTCCTTCTTTATATCGAATTCAGCATTTTGAAGTAGTTGTACCATTGGACCAATAATATTAGCCTCAATGACAGCCTATAATATCCATACACATGTTACTCAACAGCATATCAAAGATCAAAAATCCTATAATGTATATCAAGATTTAAAGAACAAATTAGAGAGCATGGGTTACTACAGCTGACAAATTGAACAAAGCGAGCTGACCCATATAGGAAAGTATCTGTGTGGATCTTACCTGTATCTGTTCCTTATTACCAGCTGTAATATTCGAGATTGTCCAGCAAGCTTCTTTCTTGATGCTCTTCTTATAATTACCAGTCAACAGGTTCAGAAGGCAGGGGAGTGCTTGATGCTCGATGACACACTAAGCGAACCAGAAATTAAAGGAGATTTAAGCAGTTGCTGATATTTGTGAGTAACCAAACTAGACATTACTTATGATTCCATTACCTGGGTTTGCAGATCATCTCCAGTGACGATATTTCCAACTGTGCGGAGGGCAGGAATCAGCACAGATGGAGATGGGTGACTTGTACAATGAAAATCAAAAGTTCAGTATTTCAAACATCAAAAAAGAATGAAGAATGACAGTGGATCAGAATAGTTCCATGCAATATACTGCATAAGAAAGTTAAGACGGCTTACAGCAGTAGATCCACAAGACGAGGACATACACCAGCTTCAATCACGGCTTGAATTTTATCATTTGTGCCATCAGAAAGGTATGATAGAGCCCAACAAGCATCCGTCAAAACCTCTTCATCAGTTGAATGGATAAGATGTGCAAGGGCTGGAAGTGCAGGCTTAACCTATCGGAATATAGAAAGAAGATCACCAACAGCTTCAAAAGACAACACAATATGATGGAGGACTTTTTCTGTTAAAAGCTGAACCAAACTACAAAGTGAAAAATTGTTTCCCTAAAAGCAACTTCACGTGAGGATTAAGGTATAGCATCATATCCGAAGAAAAGCTTCCCTCAGGTTCACAATTACTGTAGATACGTTTTGAAGTTCAATAGGGTAACTAGACTCTAAGATCCTTCCGCAACTACATAAAAGATAACATTTCAGAAAATAACTTTTCCTCATGACCTCTTCTGCAATTATCAGAGAGTTAACATACAACATCGACAAAAATATGTAAAAAGTACCATTGTCCATGAAAGAACAATCTCTAATGGCTCACAATAAACAATTAGCAATAATCCCTAGACTTTAAAGGGGTGTACTGAAACCAACCTGCTCAAAAGATGGCTGTGGCTTCCCTCTACAGAAGTTTGAAAGCGTCCAGGTGGCATTCCTCAGCATAGAAAGCTTTGCATGCTCATTTAATTGTGCCAGCAATGGAAGCAAGGCACCATTTGAAAGTACCAGGTCGCGGCATTTGGGTGAATCACCAGCAACATTTCCTAGAGCCCAAACAGCCTAGGCATGGAAATGAAAAGAGAAGGGATTATCATTGGCAATCACATGCAACTTCATCATACTCTCTCTCCCATAGCCAATTAGCAATATTATAAGATGCAAAGTGACTGACAAAGATATGATATGGGTAAAGAGAAAACGAGAACACCGTATCTAAAATCTTCTGCCATGTACACACCTGCTCACGCACATCATCACTAGGAGAACCAAGAAGTTTCACGAATATAGGAACAGCTCCATGATCAATTACCACCTTCGTATTCTCAGATGTACCAGAAGCAATGTTGGTCAGTGCCCAAGCTGCTTCGAACTAAGGGTATTCCCAATCACACCAAAAGTAGCTTTACGGTCACAACTTGTACAAACGCAGTGTCAGTATATAGAAATAAAGAATATTACACATAGTACCTGAAGTTGAGGGAAGTCCTCCTTCATGAGAAACTCGACAAAGCGAGGAACAACACCTGATTGAATCACCTCCTCAATAGGCGGGCTGCGTTCTGGCCATTGACATATTGTTCTTAACGTATTGTAAGAAATATAAAAATGAGATTACCTACAGTTTCAAAAGCTTTGGACGCAGGTTTTGCACAAAGTAAAAGGCTCAGATGAAAGAAGAGAAATGTCACCTATTGAAAGTAGCTTTCTAAACTGTGTAGTTGCATCAAGTTGCAAAGATTTATCATTACTCCATACAGCAGCCACCATGGAAGGTAGATTTTCCAACTGAAGAGAGACAGAAAAGAACCAAGCATGATTAAATTGGTCTCAAGTAAAGTCAAAAACAATCATATGTGATAAAAAGAAACATCGTCAAATCATCTCATGTTATTGTGCTTGGAAAAAACGAACACACCGTCTTCAATATGCGTCATCAACAAATCAATACGGGAAACACGAGACCAGATGCCAATGAAATGAACAAACACACAGCGACACAATGAAAGAGCTATTGGATATCCCGTTAACAAGGCCCTCTCCAACCTGCACATATGTATTGCACTCTGGTCGTAGATTGCTTCGAGTTGAGAGAACACTTCTCGAACCCGTAAGGCATAGAGCTTCGGCTATAAGTTGTATAAGCAATTTGTCCACCCATCTTATTACAAATATATGGATTGCAGGGCTAAAAACTCAGAAGCAACATAATTTACTTACCCATTAACTCGGCATGGAACCTAAGCTCACGGAGAAGCTAAGTACCAAACGAAGCCAAATTCATATAGATGATCCATGATCTACAAAGATTTACCGACCAATTCAAAACCTAGACTAAAAGAAACCGCCGAATTCAGCTCCATATGAGCTCCTAAAGAGGGATAGATAAGCTCTACTTCCAAGTGTAGCTCAGACACTGACATGTTCCGAGACAGAGCACCTCAATTTTAGCCAGAACCGTCACTAATCACAGATCGATCGACATCGCCACCTACTCAGCTAATACTCCAACAATCATCAGGGGCCAAAAATGCCACCGCATCGAAGTCGGCAAAAAGCACGTAAAGCGAACCAAACGAGCACGCCATCAATCGAACACGCGACGCGAGTCCGCACCTTCTTCTCGACGGCGGAGGAGTGGAGCGAGGGCGGGGCCTGCGGCGCCGGGAGCCCCTCGCGGCGCTTCTTCAGCAGGCTCTCCTCCCGGCGGCTCTTCCGGATCTCCACCATGTTGTCCTCCCGCCGCCGCCGCCCCTCGTCGGCGTCGACCGCCACCTTGTATCGGTTCCGGCGGACCTCCGTCCTCGCGCTGGGCCGCAGCGACATGGCTCGAAGGAGAAAAAACCCCGGTTGGAGGGACGGACGGACGGAGGATCGTCGGCGGCAAGGCGCCCCGAGGGATCGGAAACCCTATCGGCGGCCGGAAAATCGAGCAGGACGGCGACGGAATCTTCGATCGATTGCAAGGGAAAAAGCGAAGCGACTGCAACAGCGAGGAAGGAAGGAAGGAGGGTTTGAGAGAGAGTGATTATTGGGTTCGCAAGAAAAGAATAGAGAGAGAGAGAGAGAGAGAGAGAGGAGGGTGTCGTGCCGTGTCGCTCGAAACTGTTGAACGAAAATGGGCACGAATGTTGGAGTATATTGCGAAATTACCCCCCAGGGTTTGAATTTTGAGGTGAGGGAAAGATTGTTATTATCAATTTCTTTTTCAGCAATTTTTAATTGGGTAATGGGATTTTCAACCCGGGGTCATGGGTCGACTTGTCAAAATAGGTGCGTCATGTCGGGTCGGGTTGGGTCGGGTCGAGTTGGGGACCGTTTGAGTAAGTTGGAAAGAAATCATTTTATGTGGTACAATTTTAGTTATCCGTATACGACTGATTTAGAGTCTAATTGGTACTCAACTCAATTTATGTTTTAATTATTAACCAGTTTTCTTAATTATCAAGGTTCAGTTTTTTTAAGTGAGAATATACCAGTACTATTAAAGTTGGATGGTTGAGACGTGTTCTATCTTTCTGTTCATTGTTTGACTTTATCCTCTTTCTCTTCTTCATTTCCATCTTTGGTCTTCTTCCCCAAGACACTGAGGTTGAGGAAAGTAGAGAACGAATGTAAGTGCCGATGACGAAGAGCTTTCGAACCGATCCCCGTAATGCCACCGACCATTGTTGTCAAGAGCTCTCGCTATCGCGCCTTCTCACTCGACTCATCTAGTGCCTCTCGATCCATGTCTTTATGCTAAGGTCGCAACTCATCACTACACGAAATCATGACCTGCAAGATCTATGCCAAGGTCCCTCGCCTCATGCGACCCCGAATCTATGGTCACCATAGGCCAATTGACCTGCATGGCTCCGGTGGTGGTTTGTCACCTTCTTTTTGTTCGATTTCAGAGTCACGGAGAGAAAGGACGCAGTCATGGAGGTTGTGACCTCTGTCGTTTGCCTTTGGCGGTGATCGATTGGCTCATGTGGCCTAGGTCTGTGGTCGCGCAATGCCGACCACCCCCATGGCTGCGATGCTTGGGCTGTGACTTACGATTTGTGTAGCAACCTAAGCCAGTATGTGTGGGTCGATCCTACTCATCCAATTTGGAGTGCGGATAGGCGAACTGCCCCACAAATGGGCCAAAATGGTTTTTTTTTTTTTTTCTGTAAACCCATTAAGACCCATTTTGATTAAACTTTAATTTTCCAAACCCATTTGTCATCTCACGTTTGATTGTTTAAACGACCCATATACAATCCCATTTTGACACCTCCAGCCCATGGTGAGCGCAATTAATCCCTCTCTTCGAGATATGAAATTTCGATGACGAAATATTGGGGGTAATTCTCCTATGTTCGTGTTAGTTGTCTGAAAATTCATAGATGATAGAAGTGAAGGATCAATAGTGTAATTAGCATGTGTAAATTACACGTCACTCGAAGATGTCTATTTCAAATTTAATCCATTTTCTGAGGTAATTATTTTGATAATGGCATTATTTTCAAATTTAGTATTATATATTTAGATAAATTATTAGATATTATCTGCAAAGCAAAACCTAAATGCCTCAAAGAAACGTTTTATGAGCACATTTAGACATAAAACTTTTGGCGTAAGTTGAATGTGAACAAATAATATCTATCGAATTTATTGCTTAACTTAGAGGTTCAAAGCATGTCGTCATTCAATAATTACATCCCGTTTGTTTAAGCAATAGTTACCCATTGATTAACGCAATGGGGAACTGGTACTTTTTTGTCACAATATGGAAAAGAAATATTAAAATTGGGGAGGACAAAAATGGAATTCCATCATATCTAAGGATATATCTTATCGCAATTTTGTCCTCGTAAGTAAATTTAAAGATTTTGTCATAATGGGTAAAATTAATGTACGGCATCTTATTTGGTATGATCAAATGGTATGGTATATAAGTTATGTCCGGAATGCTTCAAGGCATCATGAGTAGCGTCGTCAAATGGATGGGATGGGTTGGATTCGTCTTGGGTCGAAAATGATTCGATCTAAATCGACACATTTATATGTAAAATTTGAACCAAGTTACTAAAACATGTAAATATTTAAAAACGAGAACCTTTATGTTATATCTATAATGTTTGAGTGATATATATTTTAGTAGTTTTATAAGTTTTTAAATAAAATGCGATGTAAATTTTTCAAGTTTCACAATATAATTTCTGACAAGTCAACACAAAATCATATATTAATTTTCATGATTTTCTAAAGCTTAATGGATCATAAATCTTTCTTATCGCACGCCAAAGAGCTTTACGATGTTTTCATCATTTTCGAAGGATGCCTAGGCGACAGGCAACGAAAGCTCCAACGTGATTTTACGTTGAGGTCGTTCTCACTATTCTAACAATCTTTGGTCTTGTAGCTTTTAAATGGAAAAGAGAGATGTCGACAACTCCATTCTTCTAGTATCAAACTACCAAGGAAGCATTTTCATAGTATAAATTCACCTACTTTATCTGGGGAGAATTGTCCAAAAAGTCTAAACTTTATTGCGGTTTTCGATTCTGTCCTGCCCTAAACCTTTTAATTTTCCAATTGAGTCATAAACCTTTTCACTTCTTGCCGATTCAATCCATCCGGCCAATTTTGGCGGGAAAATGCTGACGTGGACGTCGGCGATGCCACGTAGGGCTTGCCGGCGGCGCGTGGACAATTTTTAATAATATTTTAATATTTTTAAAAAAATTTGAATTTCTTTTTATATTTTCTATTTTTTTCCTTTTTTTTTTTTCTTCTTTTTGGCTTTTTTTCCTTGGCCTTTCTCGTGGCCGGCCACCGGCCCGGCCCACGGGCGACCGCCCGCCACCGGGGGGGCCTCGCCGCCACGGGCGAGGCTGGCCGGAGAGGCCCCCCGGCCCCCGCGGGGAGCCCTCGCTAGGGCTCGCCCTCGCCCGGGCGAGTGTCGGCCTTGCCCCCGGCGGGTAGGCAACGGTGGCCCCGGCCACCACGAGCCGACACCCACCCGTCCGGGGGCGGGCGGGCCTCACCAAATGCAGTGCAGGCGAGGCCGATGCTCGCTGATCGGCCTCACCGGATCCGGCAAGGGAGCCCTTGCCCGGACTAGATCTGCGAGGCTGGCCCTCACCTGGCCGGCCGGGCGGACGTTGGCTGTGGCCGGGTGGTCGGCCGTCGCCCGCCCGCCGGGCGAGGTCGGCTTCGCTGGGCGAGGGCTCCCCTCCCGAGGCCGGGCGGCCTCGCCGGCCGAGCCTCACTGTGGCGGGCGAGCCCGGTGGGCCGTCGCCTGTGGCCGGTGGCCGACCATCGGAAAAGGCCAAGGAAAAAAGCCAAAAAAAAAAAAAAATATATAAAAAAATCAAAAAATTTTAAAATATATTAAAATATTATTAAAAATTATCCACGTCAACGTCGGTAGTCTTACGTGGCACCGCCGGCGTCCACGTCAGCGTTTTCCGGCCAAAATTGGCCGGATGAACTGAATCGGCAAGAAGTGAAAAGGTTTAGGACTCAATTGGCAAAGTTAAATGGTTTAGGACTGAATTGGCAAAACCGCAATAGGTTTAAGATTTTTTTGACAATTTTCCCACTTTATCTGCCATGACAATAGAGGAGGTGAATATAGTAAGCTCTGAAATTGACCTTCACCCGAAAATAGCGCCAAGTTTGTTGTGGCGAGTGAAGTAGCTATGACTCAACATGGCATGCGTAATCAATATAAAATCTGGACAAAGAAAATTACCAATCAATATAAAATTTGGACGAAGAAAATTACCAAAAAAGTTATAGAACTATTATACTTGTACCAATTTAATTATAAACTTTTCAATTGTACTCATTTAATTTTTCTTTTTACATTTTGCCTATTACTTCCGGTCAATTTTAGCTGGAAATCATTAATATGGACAACCACAGTCATACGTGGTAGGATTGAGTTGATGCGGACAATTTTATAATATTTTTTTGTTTTCTTTCCCTTTTTTTTTCTAAAGCCCAGTAAGGGCTGACCTACCCTCGCCAGTTAGTGGGAGAGGTCCACAAGGCCCTCGGTAGTTGCAACCGTCGCCTAGTGACTGGCGAGGGTTGCCGGCCTCGCATGTGACTGGTGAACGTTGGTCGATAACCCTCCCTAGACTTGGAAGAAAGAAAAATAAAAAATTCATTTTTAAAAAAAATTATTAAAAAATTATTCGCGTTAGTATTGATCATTTCATGTGGCAATAATTGCGTCCACGTTAACAATTTCCAATTAAAATTGATAAGATGAACTGATTGACAAAATGTGAAAAAAAAAAAATTGAAGATTTAATTAGTATAAATATAATAGGTTCAGGATTTTTTTAGTAATTTTCTCCGACCCGGTTGGTAATACCTACTATAGTTCCCACGCTACTACTCTCCGCGTACCCTCATTCACAATAATTTTGAAAAGAAGAAGGAAAAAGAAAAATAGAGGAGCTCGTTCGGAATTCCCAAAGCTCGAGGCTTGGGCTAGGTCTAGAAATTCCTGTGCCCAACTCCCACCTCAACTCATTCGAATCAAAGCTAAATTCCAAATTTCTCGGAGGCCCAAGCACCATAAGATGAAAACTTCATGACCGGGGCCGGACCCAAATCGTGATGGACCAACATCATATCCTTAGAACGATGGTAGGCCCTCTCAGGCACCTCGGATCGAGAAGCCATCAGCCGCTCTTCTTCGAAGCACGACGTTGCCGTCCATCGACGCGCCAGGCGACCGGTTTTGGCCGGAGCGGAACTTCACAGTTCGAAATTCAGCAAGTGCCTTGGATTCTCTCTCTCGGACCGCTCTTATGCAAGGATTTTCGGCTTTACTTGCAATCTCACAAAGTCTACTCTCTCTCTCTCTCTCTCTCTCTCTCTCTGGGTGGGTTTGATTAAGCTGTGAATTGAACACAAACACATCTAAGCTTAGATTAAAAATCGATTGTAAAATGAGTGCTGTGAGTTGTGAAGTATCGACACTCTCTGGGAGCCTTCGTGTCGTGTCGAATACTCCAACAAGTGTCCCACACTTCGACATTCAATCAACAGATGTAAAAAAATCCGACACTTGGTCAACTCTACTAATACTCTCTGACATGCAAGTTCGGAATTCCAGCATGTAATTCCGACACACACGTGATTAATTTTGAAAATTTTCAATAAGTAAGGGGTCAAAATGTAAATATATAAAGAAAATAATAAATAATAAATAGGGAAAGAAGAAAAACTTAATACTCTCTTTTAAAACTTAATACTCTCTTTTATTCTAACCTTCACTTTTCTGATACATAATTCACCTGCAAATTTGTTTTTTCTCTTTTCCTTTGACATGCTCGACACACAAGTTCATAATATGGATTACTATTTATTTTTTCCTCTATTGGAATGGAGTTGAATTTACTAACAAATGGTATATTAATGTTCTTAATGTAAATTAATCCTAGACTTTTTATTATTATTTTTTTATTTGTGAATTTAAATTAAATTAATTTGATTAAAATAATCATAAAAATGATAATTTATCATGTATATATAAAAGTATACATTTAATACATGATATGTACCAATGTATCGGAATTTTTATTTTTGACAAACGACGTGTCGGCGTATCGTGTCGTGTTGTGTGTCTTGTATCGAGATCGGTGCTACTTAGACTGCAAGGGCTAGAGTTCAATCGACAAAAGGAATAGAGTTCGTCACGGGTCCTCAGGTGATTTATCTATCGGTACAATAATAATCCTGCATGGCTAGGCATATTTTTAATTTACTTTGGATACATATGATAACTATTTTATTTATGATCGGATCTATTTTTCTATTTTTGAAAATAGATTTAAAATAACAATTCATTTGGTGATATAATTTTATTTCTTTTATTTCTAGAATAGATCCAATAGTATTGAAATAGGTTTGAAATAGAAACAAAAAGTACAAATATTCTACTAAAAATAAAAAATAAAAAACTCTTTTCATTATTCATCCTTACTATTGATTGGCTGTCCAAATTTTATGTTGTTATTAATCTTGTATTTTTGCTTGGTCGTTATACATTATCGAATTGTTCACAAGTCACGCGGTAGCTTCCCCGTCGCTGTCGAGTGCTCGTGGAGAGACCGATTGAAAATTCGAAAGGGTTGCTGCTCGCTGGAAAAGAAATGTTAAAAAAAAAAAAAAAAGGCTTGTAAAACGTACGACTCCGCAACGACGGAAAAAAGAAAAAAAAGGCACCAATCAACTTTGCCCAAAAAGTCAGGCAGCTTGCGATTACAATACAGAAAAAGAAAAAGAGGGAGAGAGAAAAGAAAAGCAGAGAAAAGTAGGGAAGTGGGGAGAAAAAGGGAACTAGAAGCCTCTCTCAAGTGAAGTGACCATCTCGTGGAGGTGGACCACTCTTTATCGTCCGATTTTTCTTGCCTCACCAAGGCAAGAAAAGCCAGCCATGTTCGCCAAAATTGGGGGGGAGGGGGCGGGGGAGAGGATAATTAAAAAAAAAAAAAATTGTCTGGCGAAAATAGATTTTATCGAATACTATTTTTCAGGAAACATAAATTAATTTCATTTTTTGCCATGTTCGACCGTATTTCGTGATTTTTTTTTTCAAAAAAGTCCACATACTACTTGAATGTGTAATTT
The DNA here is from genome assembly GCA_014182365.1 of Eucalyptus tenuipes. Taxonomy (NCBI): domain Eukaryota; kingdom Viridiplantae; phylum Streptophyta; class Magnoliopsida; order Myrtales; family Myrtaceae; genus Eucalyptus; species Eucalyptus tenuipes. The sequence goes on along the minus strand of CM024538.1, from coordinate 17,937,312 downwards.
TCACTTGAAGGGCTCGGAATCAATATGTTAATGGGATAAAAATATTAGAAGCATAAAAAATATCCCATTATGCTCACTTTAATATCATTTTGAAAAAATAATCATTTAAGTATCAATTTTAATTTGGATCATTTGAAATCCAATGCGATAATTTTTTTATTTAATTTTCCCAACCTACATGACTTGCCAACGTGCCCAATTGATAGTAATAGTCACAAATGATGTCTTTTACATGTTTTTCTAAAGATAAAAACTAACTTGACGGCCATGACTTGAGCTTGTTTTCCAATTTTTTCCCAAATTAACAATTTGGGCAGGAATCAAGGGCATAGAAGCAAATGAACACTGAATCATGTTCTTCACAGTGTAACCAAGGACTAGAGGATAATTATTGGTATCCTCGATTGTGAGCCCCAATTTGTGAAGAAAATCAATTCGTTTCTTCTTGAGCTCGCTTGCCAGTTTTTCCCCAGTTGACAATTTGGGGATAAATTAAGGATCCGTTCGTTTCGCGGAAAATGGATCATTTCCGAAAAATATTTTTAAGTCATTTTTAGAAAAATGACAATATTTTCTAGTGTTCGGTTCTGATTTGAAAATGTTTTGGAAAATATTTTTCGATGTTGCTAAGGAAAAATTTTTCTTCACCAGATTGGCGGGCGCAAGCGTCAAGGTCGAGGCTCGCTAGATCGACGAGCGTGAGCTTGAGGTTCGTACGAGTGACGGGCGATGGAGCAAGAAAGAAGAAGATGTGAAACAAAGAAAAGAAAAAGAAAAACAAACACTTTCCAGATAAAAAATAAAAATACAATTTAAAATTAATTCGAATAAGAAAAGAAAAGAAGAAGAAGAAAGGGAAGAAGGAAGTGAGGATTTGTGGTGTGAGATAAGAGAGACCAAATAAGAAAAATATTTTTCACTTTTGAAAAGTGAAAAATATTTTCCTCTTATTTAGAAGAAACATTTTTTAAAATAATTCATTTTCCGTAAAACAAACACCAGAAAATCCCGGAAAACATGTTTCGCGAAACAAACGGAGCCTAAAGCATAGAAGTCTAAAGCATAGAAGCAAATCAAGCACTGAAATCACGTTCTTCATGGTGCAACCTAGGACTAGAGGATTATCACTGATGTCCTCAATCGTGAGCCCCAATTTGTGAAGAAAATCAATTTGCTCCTTCACGACCTTGATCGTGATTGGTGGCTCTAGTCGGTCAAGCTCGTCAGGTACAATCCCAATCCCTTGAAGGAACTTATAAATCCTAGCACGATTCTCCCTCCTCTCTCTCTTCAATTCCGCCAAACTAGGATAGATATACAGGTACAACGAGGAGTGTCTATCCATTCAACAGCCGTAGTACCTTCGCAAACAGATGTTTGATTGCCACGAGAGCTTTGGAGTGTGAAAAAAAGAAAAAAAAAATTCCCTTAGTGCAATGCCGTTTTGATATTAATGGTCACATCATCATTCACGTGGACTTCTTTTCTTTTTATGAAAAAGCCACGGAGACATTAACATTTAATTTAAAAAGTTCCATAATATTCTTTTGCAAGAACTTACCGTTGAAAATAACAATACCTATTTTTCCTCAATTTGACACAACGTTGGCATTGAAGTAAATACCATACCAAACTTCTGATACATTTTATATACTACTTTTAATCTTTCCACTATATGTTCCACAAAATATCACGCCACGTCAATTACGTTCCAAAAAGGGAAAATAGAAAATGATTAAAAAAAAGAAGAGGCGGCAGCCCATTGCGCAGGGCCCACTCAAGGGATCTTTTTATCGACACAAGCGATTAGGACCACCATCATCACGATCGAGTGTCAAATCAAAATGGCCAAACGATTCTTACGGCCACCAGCCGACCACGGGCCCCTTTGGTCAATTCGTCGATGATCGAGAACACGACGCGTGGTGCCACCCAGAGCCCGTACCTTTCCGTCAAACAAGCAACGCAACAAAATATCTTCCCCCTCTCATCCACCCCCTTCAAAATATCGATCGAGAGAGCGAATCACCACGTGAAAAAAGACACAGATTTCACCAATACAAAAGCCCGAATATAAATTCATTACCATTTCCTTAACAATCAAACCGAAAGATCCCGACTGTCCGGTCCCCACAAGAGCCCGCCCTAGACCACCCGAACAACCCCACCACCACTACCAAAAATCAGGTCTTTTTAATCAAAGATTAAGGCGTTAAATCAATGTTTCAATGCTAACAGTTAGAAGCGGGTGTTTTGGAGAGGATTTAGAGCTACATTGATCAGTTTGTGCATTGCGTGCCCTGGGGGAGGAGGGGGAGCTAACCTAACGGCGAGAGGAACCGCTGCGCCTCCCCGAGCCTGCCTTCGAAGCGCTCACGCGTGGCTTCTTCGAGGCCACCGTCGGATCGGGCATGTAGTCGAACCCGGCACCGCCGCCGTCCCCACCGCCACCCACCATCTCCTGGAACATCCGCTGCAGGTCCTCAAGGCTATTGCCTCCCTGCAACCAGAAAAATATCCAACCCGACACGTAACTCGTGACAGCGATTCGTATTGACTTTTTTGGACCGTCAGCTTTGAGATCATTGGGAATGCCAAGAGAAACGTGCGGTGCATTGAATCATTACGTAGCACAAATCACGCCCGAATTGACAATTACCGCACTCGGATAGGAAAGAGAGGGCACAAGCGGAGCGGGAGCACCTACCTCGTCCTTGATGTTGTTCATCATGGAGATCATCTCTTGCATAAAGTCGCGGAAGTCCTGGTTCATGTCGGAAAGGAATTCAGGCCCCAGGACGGGATCATGATGACATCCCAAGAAAAAGAAAAACCCATCATTATTCATCGGAAAATCAAAGTAAAAAAATAATTTTCACTTGATAAACAATGGATCTCTTCATTGTTTGTTAGTTGGGTTGTCTTTACCGAGCACTATCTACCTAGAAAGCATTGAACTTTAGGACCTATGTTACCCGAGACACGACGTCATCCTGCGCAACTACCAATGTATCTAACAAAGGCAACGTTTTTCATGTCGTCGTAGGCAAAACTACTCCCCATAAAGAAAGAGAGAACAGAAAATAAAACGCCCTAAAATGACTGGAAAAAATTGGTGATCTAAGACCGACCTCGTCCTCTTCCTCGAGCGGATCGTAGAGCCCTGCATCGTAGATCGACCTCTTGCTCTGGTCCGACAGCACTGGCAAAACCCGCGAACAGCACCCCAAAAAAAAAAAAAAAGAATTCTTTTCACAGTATGTACATGTAATGTGATCGCGTATCTTGTCGTGCAGAATTGACCATGCAAGCAGAAATCGAGCGGGGGGATTTTACCAGAGTAAGCCTCCTGAATCTGCTGGAACCGCCGCTTCGCCTCGCCGGCGACCTGCGGGTTCCCCGCCCATTTGTCCGGGTGCCATTTCTTCACGAAACAGATTAAAAGCAGAAATTAGGCGCGCATTCGACTGAACCGAGTACTTCGAGCAATTCATGCATCTCAATCAAGACGGAATTTCATCAAACAGCTAGATCGCCTCGGCAACATGCGACAGTCTCAGCTAAGCCTAAACTCGAACTTACAATTCCCTAAACGAAGAAACTCATCTACTCACCGACATCTCTCTAGACAAAATTCGAGCAGAAATGTGACCGAACAGGGCAGCCCCTGCACTAAACGAAAAAACGCCATCCAAGCGAGCAATATCCGACAAAATCTCGGCTTCACCAACGCCGCATCCGATTCCAGAACAAGCAACTCCGCGAAATCCTCCAATTGGTCGACAGCTCGACCGCCAGAGGACCCCAAAAAAGAATTTTTTGAAAAAACAGAGACAGGGGTCCGAAGATCAAGACGAGACAGAGCCGGAGGGAGAACTTACCATGGCGAGCTTGCGGTAAGCCGCCTTAATGTCGGAGGAGGAGGCGTCCCTGCGAATCCCGAGGACGGCGTAGTAGCAAGATCCGGCGCCGGATGCTCCCCCCCTGTCCATCGCTCCCCCGCAGCGACCCAAGAAAACGCTTCAAGAACAAAGAACGAGCGCCGAGCCCAATCGCCGAGCTCCCTCGCTCGCTCGCTCGCTCGCTTCTTCTTCCTCTTCTTCTTCTCCTCCGCCCTCGTCTCGGATGGCGTCACGACATCGCCCGCCTCGGCCGCCGACGGAGAGAGAAGGGGAGGGAACTGGCGAGCTTTATGCCCGCATCGAAGCGCTGAAAGGGTGGAGAGAGAAAGGGAGGAAGGTGGGAGGAGAGAGAAAATATCTTGCTGCGGCGTCTCTCCCAGGTGGAGATTGAGATTGCGGGGGCAAGGGGAGAGATAGAGAAAGGAGAAAGTTCGAGACATTTCGGAGTTTCGGGGTTAGAAACATAGGGACGTGTCTGAGATGGCGGAAGATATTTTCGGGCAAGCTTATGGAATCGGCCCTCGTGTTTGGGGGAATTTACGGGGGTTGCCATTGGCGCACGTGTCGGGCCGGGGGGCCCCCACGGCCGCCCAGCCGGGCGCCTCGCAGGCACGTTGCGGCTTTCGATCCGGGTTGCGTGTCCATTTTAGTTATTGCAGTTTTGACTTAAAAAACAAAAAAAAGGATAACGGACCATATAATGTGATTCATAAAATTTTCCAGTGCGTGATCAAGTTAATTTTTAGGATATGAAAATAATTAAATTACTTTAAACTTGAATTAATGAAATGACAATATTAAATATTTTCATATAGTTTGGGAACTAAATTAAATATATATTAAAATTTTATGGATTGAGTTGAACAAATTAAAAGTTTAAGAATTTAAGATTGAAATGGCGTGGGATTATTGATTTCAGGATAGGAAATACATGAATCCAACCGAGCTTTAGTGGGCGGGGCAAGTCTTCCAAGTAATTTAATTTTTAAGATGTGTTATATTACAAGGGAGAAAGTCAAATTTTCCTCCATATTATTCAATAGATATATGAGTAATATTTTTTTCTTTTGTAAATATATCACACCACATATAATGAATGATAAAATCAATTTCATGTGAAATTATAAAATACTTACTCTATCGTTCTTGTATTGTTAATTTCATTATTTTTCATATTATACTAAATATCTATATCATAAAAAGGCCAATTATTTAAATGCTTTTTCTCTTAATTTTTTAAAATGTTTTCTCATTTCTTATAGGTCAATTTTACTACTTATTGTTAATAGATTTTTCTTTAAACATTCGCCTTTTCTTCAAAAAATTATTTATTTTTCATTTGGAAAAAAATGCTCCCTTCATTGAAATTTAATGCATTTAATGTATAAAAGTCACTTTAAGTATAATAGATAATATATTACATTGGATACATCTAGTAACTTCATTGAAATTTAAATATCTAAGTCATTCCGAATAAACATTGTGTTGACCTCAAGTAATTTAATCATATATACATTATATATCATACAAACTTTTTTGATCGTCAATGTGTTTTCCTTATAAAAAAATCTGATTTTTGACATGTCCAAGTTAGTTGGATTGATAAATTATAATTGCTACCAAATACGAAGCAATCTTACCGAAAAAATTGTAGGAGACCATCCTACTAGCGCCAATCAACGTAGATGAACTACTTCTACTACAGGCAGTCCCTTCAATGTGCCCCAAAGGTCGCTTGAATCCCAAGTTTCAGTTATAAATAAGGCTCATAAATGGAGGGGTTGGAATGAAAATAATCTAATCTAAATTAATTCATTTATATGCATTACAAAAATAGTGACAATACTTCGATCCGACTCATACCCAAAATTTGCCAAATCTCACGGATTGTCCAAGTCGATTAGAAAAGGTCATCAATGAAAAAGAACAAGCCCACAGGCCACACTTTCCACTGAACAGCACTTAACACTACACCGGCAGCAAATAACAGGTGAAGCAGCATAGAAGACCAAGCCACAACCAAGAAAGAGCATACAACAAAAGGAAAAAGAGTCGTCTCGATTCAGAAGCAGACCTGCACAAAACAGTGAAACACATTGATTGGCCCTTGTGAACTCCACTTGGCTATTCTTTCTCGGATAGACAGCTGCTTATTAAGCAGTTCAAGCCAAGAAAGAAACGCAAACTTAGGTGCACTTGGGTGAAACCAGATGAGCCTGTGCCATCTAACTTCTTTCTCTTGCGAGTTGAAGTCCTATCATCAGCTTGAGTAAATAAGCCAGACGTGGAACCAGAAAACAAGAGCCTGTCAGGTAAATTACCCGGACAAATATGATCGCAAACTGCAGTTTGAATCTCGACAGAATGTTCAGACCTTTTCAGTGGCCATAGCCATTCATTGCCCTCAATAACCGCAACAAATTTAGCATGTGATTTCGAGGTGAAATCATTTACCACTCTTCCAGGATGCATATCCTCCAGAATGTCATTGAGACACTTGATATGAGGCTTTAAAACAGACCTTGCTTTGATTAACTTGTTCCAAGCATGGCTACTTTTGCCAGATCGATTCACTTCCCAAATAGATTGTCCTTTTAAGCAAGAAACAGTCAAGCAAGGCCACTCAAATGGGTCCAGCCTGCAGCAAAATCTCCAGAAATGTTTGCAATATACAAGCAAGATTCCAAGGCATAACTTCTGAAACTAAAGCATTTTCAGATTTTTCCCTTGCAAAGGAAGAAAATACGCTCGCTTCTAATCGTTTTTGACAATATCGTTTGGCAACAAAAAATTTCACCCCGAAATTTGCCAAGCTGTAGATTACTTCATTAATGAGTTGCGATCTTTCCAGCTCAAGAGAGATGCCTAACTGTCCAAGAGCTCATTCGAAGAGTATTCAAAGGCTTACACTCTCCATTACCTTAACCTTGCTAAAATCAGAGGAAGGCCAAGGTATCCAACTGGCAATTGGCCTTTTTGAAAGCCAGCTAGATACATCTGAGACTTTCGAGGATTAAGACAAGACCTGACATGTGCTCAAGTCTCTGAAACAATGCCAGAATTTCATTTAAAGAATTCATATCCTCTTTGAAAAAGATCATCAAAATCGTCAGCAAAATTCAAGTAAGTTTCACCTTAGAGCACTGAGAATGGTATTTTGATCTGCCTTTTGACTTGCAGCATTATCGAACTGTTCTTGGAAAAACTCCATCACCAGAACAAAAAGATACCATGAAGGATCACCTTGCCTTAGTCCTTTCTCACCCATGGAGAAGCCCTCAAGACCGCCTTCCAATGTCAGAAAATACAGTGGAACGCTCTGTAGCCCAACCCGAACAACACTTATTGCATCAGACCTCCCAACTTTGCAGTTCAGGCTCCCATTTTCTCAGCACAAGAGGATAGTGTGCAATCTTCCGGAAGAGAGGAAGTTCATAAGGAACATTCCATTCTCAATCTCCTCTTGTCCCCACAACATATTCACCGCAGAGGAAATAAATCCAATGCTCAATTTCTTGCCAAGAACTTGCCCCACAAGAGAAGAATTTCACTTTTCAGCGCTGTTATCTACAGCAGATCTAGGAACTAAAACACGCTCAACACCATCAACAATTTTAGGTACAGTGTTACGTCATGTGTAGCGTCCTAGATTGCTGATATGCCTTTTCCTTTACATGTTCGTATTCAGGTCTAACTTTCTGCCCGAGATTACTATTTTGGTTCTCTGCCTACTTCTTCCGTTAGAACTCACTCTCACAATCAAATAAGCGCTTTTCATTGATCAAACAGGAACCTTTGCGCGTCTTGCATGATCTTCAATGACAAAGATGAATTGTTTCCATTTCGACTGTTCGAAGATGAAAGCTAAACTGCTCAATTTCGAAAGAGAAAATTCTTTTCTTTTCTTACCCAAAAACATTCTCTGGAAAGTAAAGTCTTGAAGCGGTCTTGGATCTGAGTCTACAGGAACTTGGTGGAATGTTACGTGGAAAACAAGAACCTACAATGGCGATAGAAGAACATTTACTAAATACTGTCAAGATTGTGGGCTTTGTGACTCCAATGGTTACAACATAATATTGCAAGTCAATAATAGCAAAGCCTACGGAAGAAACTTTAGATCTCGTAAACTAAGTAAAATACTCACAATATTTTATAAAGCAAAGAAACGTGTGCTTAATATATCAGAACATTAAACTGATAAATCAAGGGATGATGGGTTGGCTAGGACAAACAGAATGCCGAACAATTCTTGAAGAAGGAAACAAAAGGCTTACAATTCTTGAAGAAAAAACCCTTGTATTGAGATACTTCCTAAGACCAGCTTGCGTGATCTACACAAAGAAGACACGTTCTATTGGCAGCCCCATGTTGATGGTGCACAACTTAATTCAAAAAATGAAATGGTACTCAAGATAACACAATAGAGATAACTGCAGTGATGAGGGATTATTCTAAGTTGATGCATCTAGGGCAGCTTAACCTTAGATGCTTTGGAGAAATTTGGTGCTCCCCGAACAAGACATTCTCATCCACCCAAGACAATCACTGCGATCAAGTATCATGAATTTCCTCCTTTCTATTTGTTGATACTTCATACGTGATGATTGGCTTGGGTGGATGAGAGCTTTGTGCTCCTAGAGCACCCAAAATTCTCTTGGGGGATGGGCTCTCCATGTATACAGCTCAATAATGTGCCCAATTGAACATTGCTGTTCTCTTTGCAGCCGCGACGCGCCGAACTGATCCCCACTTCACCACGGCACGGATCTTGCACCATGCTGCTCTGGGCTTCGAGATCCTAGAATTCCAAACTCTGAAACCTGTGCCAGATGGACAGATCCCAAAATCTGCCCTGCTGCTCGATCCGATGATGAAAGTATGCTCCAGTGGCCCCATCACATTGCCAGGGATTGGAGATGGCACTTTGAAAAGCTCCTCAGGAGACGAATGGTTTGGCGCAAATGGTCCTTGTGAGTAACCAGGACGATGACTGCTTTCACCAGCACTAAAATAGGACGAAAAGTCCTGCCTTCCTAAGCTTTTGGCTGCTGTCTGATTGATAATAGCCGCGATAATATGATTCTGTGGCTCCAGACAATCTAATTGTGGGTTCTCTGTGACATTGCAGCAGGGCGATTGTGAAGTCAATGAGTAAGTAAACTCAAGAGTCATCTCTGGTCTATCTAAATGCAGATGCGTTCGTTTTCAGCTACCATAGATGCAAAATGATGGATGTTGACAAAGAAATAGGAATGGTGAGCTATGAAAGATTAAGAAGGCCAAGAAGAAAAAGATTGTAGTGATATAATATCACAATACCTTGGTTTGGCACTGTGTGATCTAGATGATGAAGAAGCGGGCTCAGTTCAATTAATGACTCCGTAGGCAAGTTGGTCAGGGCACTCAGAGGAGTGATGCTGGGTAAGGCATCAAGCAGCACCCATTGATTCTTGTTACAGTAAGCTTGCCTTCTTAAGTTCTGCACCAAATTCTGTCGACCGAATGGCAGATTCAATCAAATTCGAAATCAAATGGAATACTTACGAATTTTAAGCGAAGTGGTTGTGGTATGTATGGACAAGAACGATATATACAGGCCCTTCTGTAGCTCCAGATAGTTTGACACTCTGCTGCTTTAATGAAAGTTTCTGGTTACGATTTATGTACCTTCTGAGAGTGGGTCAATTGGTCTAGCGACTGGTAAGTTTGGCCGTCAAGTGTTGCTTGAGCCACTTTCATCACTGAGTTGAACAGTATACTGGCCTGGTTTGAAGCTTGATAGTAAGCATAGGTCTTGTTATCGTCGACCACACAGGTCCTGGCATGTTTGACAATCATCTCCCATATTCCGTTAGCAACCCGATCACCAAGTATCTGAAATAACATTGCATCACACAAGAATTAGTGGATTTGATGGTCAACAATGCTTATAATAACGTGTACAGAAAAGGGGAAATTAGCACGGCTAGAAGAGAAATGGTCGCGACATTTCTTAGAGAGGATGCATCAGCTTCGTACAGCTGGAGGAAATCTTGAACAGTGTTGATTCCTCTTGAAATCATGCGCTTATGTAGAGCACCGTCTTTGGCTACTTTCTTTAAACGCCACACTTCGTCGCTCAGTGATGGAGGGTGGTGCTTCTTGTTCACTACACATAACAGAGAAAACTTGTCAATCTTTAAGTCTTTTTTAGTTCCACCAAAAGGATCAGGAATTAGCAGGTAAAAATCGAATGTCATCATAAAATGATAGGCAACGAAACTAATAATTGCAAACTTACAAACTCCTCGATGATCTTTAACAACGAAAGCTTCACTTCTCGCTTCCCTTATTCTTATTTCTGCAGAAACCTTTTGAACAGCTCGAGCTCCTAATCTGAATTTCCGACATCTCATCCAGCTCGAGTTGTCGGTGATGATTAAATTACGGAGGCAACCAATTCCTCCTTGCAACATCACAGTAAGCTCCCCGGTTATCAATGGCCTTTTCCCTTCCCTTTCGTGGGTGATTTTGCCATTGAATTCCTTCTCTGTCCAATCCTCTTCGTCATCCGACCCGAAATCTCCATCGAGGATGACGATTTCGATCTTTATTGAAGATAGGGGGCCACTTGTAACCCTCTCATTGGTCCTACCATCAAATAGTTCGATCCTGAGAGGAGTACTGTCCTCGGCTTCTATCTGACAGTTAGTGAAGATGGTTGCTGGTAATTTGGTAACAAATTGCAGTCGAAGACTGCTTTCTTCAGAAGTCCCAACAGGATTAGATGGTGCTCTACGATATAGATTAGAAATACATAAATTCTCTTGTACATAAAGGATGTTAAATTGTTGATATGATATTGGAAAACAACTTATCTTGAACTTGAAACTAGATTACTGTGTCTAGTATGGAAAAACTAATACAAAACAAGATCAATATGGCTTCCTCTGATTCACAGTCAACCTTGGAGGTTGATGCAGGAATATATGGAATACTGACCTTAACGACGGATCATGAAAGCACGGGATTGCACGTTCCACTTCCTCCCTAACCTGCTTGATCGAGAGTGCAACTCAGATTCAAAGTGAAATTTTCTAATAATACCAATAGTTTCGTCCTGTTTAGCATCACGATCACAAACAGGTGAATTCGTTAGACTATCTGCAGAGCAGATCTTATTTTCCTGGGATACCATATTTTCAAATTCAAGGAACTTCTTGATAGCATACCTATCACAATAAATGAGGAAGAATCCATTTGACTGTTGACAAAAAAGATTCATTCGCTTCATGGCAAAAAAGAGGCAAAGGGGCAAAAAATATGCTTCTTCATATTTATTTGGAATTTAGTTATGAGAAGGGGATTCGCAGATCTTTATTCCAATGGAAATGAACCCAACTAACAATTTATTCTAAAAACAGATATCTGAAACATTCTTAATCTAGAATAGAAGAGCAGATCAGGACTTCATGAAGAAAAAAGAGATGGACAAAAGCCTCTACATCTTTGGGTTGAAAAGTATTTGCCTGAGCCAGATATTTTGCTGATTATGACAAGTGACAGATTAAATTGCCCACTTTGCTGACCAAAACATCCCAATCACCCCAAGAAAACAGCCTTCTTAATAGTAAATCCAGAGTACGTCCATGAACCGTTGACCGAACATCACTATACCAGATATAATGAATCGTCATATCCTATATAAAAAAACCGAACAGTCACATACTAAGCGTAACAGAAATTTGAAATCATCAATTAATTTGTGAAGAGACAGACTCGAGTTCTTCTCAAGCAACACAGCTAGTGAACAATACGCATAGCATACCATTTTCCGAAAGAGGGGCTCGAGAAATGATGCAAATTGATCCGGCGACAGCCCTCCGATCACATTTCTCAAATAGCTGCAAAGTAATCAAGATTAGTAAAATTCACAGTCACAGACACTAAAACTGGAATACAATGGTCCCTAGTAAAGTAACTCTACTTTAAGTTAGGCCTTCTTGCTGATCCTCCAGAGCCACCCTCCTTATCCTCCTCCTGTAGTTGCCTCTTCGACATCACCAGAGAATAAAAGGAAACTTAAGATTCATGTCAAAAATTTGTAAAACTTGCAGTGTGCATTGATACAGCAGTCACTACTTCCAACAAGCAGGAATATATAGGACTCAAGATTGGCCCACCACAGAAACGGAACGTACAGAGAAACTTCTAGTTTACGACATGACATTCAGTAAAATCTAAAAAAATAGATTCTTTTTGGGTTCCAAAAAGCAAAGAGAGCCCAACACAGGTCAAAGTTTCAACCGCACTTCCGCGTGTGCCGATACCAACAGATCGCATTTTGGACGCTTCCCAGCGCCAAGAACTTGGCCTTTGGACTCCTCGACTGAATTAAGGACGGACACCCAAGAACTGCACGAAAATTAGCCCGTAAAAACCAAGATTGACCGACGAACGACAGCCACATCAATGGCGTAATCTAGGAAATTCCCAGATAAAAAAAGAGTCCTTTTTAAATGTCCTTTCGATGTGGGGTTCAAGAGAGAGAGTGAAAATTTACAGGCACACGGTGGCATCGACGCGTACCGGGGAACGATGGGATCGAGAAATCTTTCGGAAGTTACAGGCAAAGTTCCCGAGCAACCGCGTCCCGCGGCGTGGCGTTGTACTGAGGAGGAACGGGCGTTCAAGGTCCGAACTTTGACTTTTCCCTGTTTTCGTCAGTCGAACTTTCTGTTCACGAAGTCAGCGGGTCCAACGTTAGACTATCAGGTTGTCTGGGGTGATGGTGAATGTGGGGGCACCACGTGCAATTTCCTTGCTTGTCGGAGCAGAGTTTCCACGGAGCAGGGTTTGTCGCTGTCCGTGGCCGATAACATGGTCATGCATGAATCGGGATTCCACCATCCATGTTCTGATTATGGCCTACAATGAAAAATAGTGATAGCATAATTATTAGTTACCCGGAAGGAAAGAAGATGAGATGAAATGTTCATGTGCGCTAAAGCCAGGTGTTTTAAGGACTAGTATTGAGATAGAGACAGGATAAAAAACGTCCTAGATTTGAACGTGGAATATCTAATTTTATTAAGTGTTTAGTACTTTTAGATATGATCGAAAAGTTAAAAAAATCAATTAAATTGAACAATTGAAATCGTTGTTAAAATGCATCGTATCCCATTTAAAGTATCTTTCGAATTCTGATGTGGCTTAGTATATGGGGTCCTTTTTGTATGGTGAAATTACAGTCGAAAGGCATGGGGGTAACAAAGAAAATAGGGAAGAGAACACGAGGAAGGACCGTGACTATTCTTGTTCTCACGCGATTTCAACTTGAATACAAAAAATGTCTTCGTCAATGGTCAGCTATAGAAGAAACCCATTTCCACATTGACAATATTGGGATGAAACACGGAAAATTACCAAAAGAAAGTCATAAATCTATTCAGTCTTAAAATTTTCAATTTTATCAATTTATTTTTAAATTTTTTGATGATTTGCTAATTTAGTCATTCCACCCAATTTTGGCTAGAAATAATTGACGTGAGCACTTATTGTCTTACATGGCACAATCAATGCTAACATGAATAAGTTTTGCGTTTTTTTGATTTCTTTTTAAATTAAGATTTTTTTAAATTACAAAAATTGTTCACATTAATGTTGACTATGCCACCTAGGACGGTTGACTTCTACATCAATAATTGTTGGCCAATTAGGGCGCGTTTAGTAACGATTACATTTAGGAAAGATTCGACAAGAAATGATTATTTTGATTTTATTAGAACCGATTTCGAGTAAAAACGCGTTTGGTAACTGTACAAAATTTCTAATTCTGGAATAGAATTGCATTTGGTAACGTGTTCATTGATTACGTTCCAAATCAATTTATTTTAATTTTTAAATAATTTTTATAATTTTTATAATTTTCTTTTTCTTTTTCTTTTTTTTTTTTTTCTCCCTATTCTTCTTCTTCTTCTTCTTCTTCTTCTTCTTCTTCTTCTCTTCTTCAGGCCGGTCGCCGGACGAGGGCGCGACCTCACGGGCGTCGCCGGCCCTCGTCAGCCGAGCCTCGCCGGGGCCGGGCGAGACTTGCCTGGCCACCGGCGGGGCTGGGCGTTGCGAGGCTAGGTGAGGCCCGCTTGGTCACCGGCGGGGCTGGGCGAGTCTCGCCGGGGCTAGGCGGGCCTCGCCCAGCCCCGACGAGGCTTGTCGGACCTCGCCCTAGCCTGGCGAGCCTCCGGCGAGCTCGCCGGACCGGTTCTGCGCGGCGGCGGCGGCGGGTGGCGGGATGGTGGTCGATGAAGAAGAAGAAAATAGAAGAAGAGTGGCGGATGGCGATTGATGAAGAAGAAGAAAATAGAAGAAGAGTAGTTTTGATTCTCAATTTTGTTCCGGAACAAGAATTAACTTTTTTTTTATTCTTGATTCTCTTCCCAACTCATTCTCGAGAACAAATTTGGTCCCAGGGAACAAAAATTTTACCAAACGCGATTCTCGTCTCAAATTGATTCTGGGAACAAAAAATAAGAATCGCAGACCTTTGTTTGGATGGTTACCAAACAGTACAATTAGCTGGAAGGATTAAATTGGTAAATCGTTAAAAAGTTTAAGACTAATTTGTCTAAATCGAAAAATTTAAGTTTGAATTGACATTCATAAAATTGATTCTCGGCTTTATTTTTTGGTAATTATCCCTAATATGTACAATGGCGAAGATATGTATGTAACGAATGAAGATTTTCTAATTTTGGTTGGTACACACACTAGCGTTTGGCCCTTGTGATGTCTATGATGTGCAGTCGGATACACGCGCGCACACGTTTCCGAACAGAATATACTTTCGCTGGTTGGTCATGGGACAAGCCGAGTAACATCACAAGTTCTGCGCTATTTCTCTGTTCGAATGATTAGCCAACATGATTTTCAGGGAAAATTCGAGGGTGGGGGGAGAACATTCTGGGAAAATCTTCTACGGCTTGTCATCAACACGTTACCCCAGTCTGCACAGAAAACTGCAGCGCCTTTGAATTTCTGTTCTTTTCGGACCGCGGGTTCATTTTGACCGGAAGAGAAGGACCTGATCTGCTTCGATTTGGAGATGAGAGACTGTGGAATCTCAACTGAATTGCGACACAGTTTCTGTGATACTGCCTCTGAAGTAGGTTGGCCTAGAATTCATCTTGACCTTTGTTTTCCTGAAGAAATGGTGCCATTAGTTCATATAAAAGTGTGGGTTCATAGATAGAACCCAACTGGCTCATCAGTCAATTTGAACTACAAGAAAAACATAGAAATCTAACTGACTTGGGATTACATTCGCTTTCACAAAACCCTTAATTTCCACATGGACGTTGCCTTCTGTATATGAAGGGACTGTTCAAACCTAGAAATCTATACATGTCCTCTATGTCTTTGCACTATAAAATGTCCAAGAATGGACTGGTGTGAAGGGAGGAAACAACTCGAGTGAAAGGAGAGGGAAGGAATAACCCGAATAAACACTATCATTAACAAGACTGAAAGGTTTTCCATGAATTTGTTGTTGTTGTTTCACATAACATAATATGAATGGGAAGCTCATCCATTTATTTGTCTTTTCGTGACATGACTAAGACATTAATATTGCAACATTGCGAAATGTCATATTTTATGTGATAAGTTACATTGAAAAGTCTAGTTTCTTTAGCGTTGCAAGAGACCTTTTGCTTGTCTAGATAAGACTCTGCAACCAGATAAAAAAGTTCAACAAATGTTAGGCATTATTTTTTTTTTCGTACAAAAAAGAAATTAGGCGTGTGATTGATTTTCCTTCTTGAAGATTAGAACATGACCCCACCATAAAAATGGAACGGGACCTCTTGGAGATCTCAAATCTCTTTCCTTCATGCTTAAATATCCTCCAATACTTATGCGATATATGCTGTAATTGCTGACAATTGCGTAAGTCAATAATTCTAATTATTTCTTATACAATATTTAAATCTAAATCTTTTCTATTCTATAACTACCTTCCTAAAGAAAAATCAAGTATCGAGATATCTTTATCTTTTGGCATGCACAATTTCGCTAGAATAGTTCTACCAATAATTCCTTTCCATATTAATTGTTTTTATACTTCATAACAAAATACTTCACTAAAGCCATTACCACATGTTCGCACACATGCAACACCTGTCCATGTTCACTAGTATATACGGAGTATGACTTATGAGACCACCTGGCATTCGAATGTTATTTTGGACCTCGTCGATGAGCATAAAATCAATTTTAGCTAGCGTGATTTATTGAGTGCAACGAGTTACCAAGTAAGCCTCAGTACAAATAGATAGTCTGTGTTGCGAGTATATGAGAAAGGAGACAAGTCATGATAACAAGCTCATCAGAAAAAGAGAAGCAAAACCATCGTCAGGGGGAGTTGCGTTAAATGACAACTCCCCCTGACGATGACGATGGTGAGACTAGTGACTCACGAGATAGAGTTGCTCTTAGGGATAACCAGAGCAGATCTAAGACCGCAACAAGCAGAGGACGATAATGCTACCTCTTGAAAAGCAAGAGTTGTGGCTGCTCTTGAGGATGAAGATCGGTGGGCGAAAAACAAAGACTTGGAACAACGAAGGAAGGTGGTGGTCTAATGGTGCGTTTGTTTCGCGGAAAATAAGTGATTTGAAAAATATTTTTTTTGAAAAATGATTATTTATATTGTTTAAAAAATTAGTCAATGGAAATTTTTTATTTTCGATAATAATCTATTCATAATTATTTTCGTTGGCGATATCAAAATTTTCCATTCATTAATTTTTATAAACGATACAAGCGATTATTCTTTGGAAAATGCTTTCTATATCACTTATTTTTTGCGAAACAAATGTACCCTGCTAGAGTAGAAAAGTTGATGGCAGAGATAGAGTTTTTGTTTTTTTTTTAAAGACTGATGGCAAGAAGAAAGATAAAGCTAGGGTTTTGATTTGGGTGGTGCTCTCATGGTGGCTATGATATATGTAGATGTTCTAAGAACTTCAAAAGAGTAGGAGAGAGAAAATACTAAAAAACATCTTTACTCAATAACTTTATTTGTTGGTCGGTTACTCAGGAACTTGATAAAAGAGTACATTGATTGTTCTATTTATAGACTATGAAATCACTTGCATAATCCTAACGTCTTATTTATGACCACCTACACAATAACTTGATAAAAGAGTACATTGAACACTTCAACAGAAATTGCCAGGGATCGGAGATGGCACTTGGTAGGGGTCCACAGGAGATGAATGAAATTCCAGGGCAAACGGTCCTTGAGAGAAACCAGGATGATGACTGCTTTTGCCAGCACTACAACCGGACGAAACATCCTGCTTTGCTGAGCTGTTTGCCACGGTCGGGTCCAAGATTTTCGCAATGATATGACTGTCTGGCCCCAGACAACCTAATTTTCTGTTCCCCGTGACATTGTAGCAGTGCGATGTTGAAGCCCGGGAGTGATTACATTCGGGAGTCACTTCGGGTCTATCCAAATAACGATGCGGTTCGGTTTCAGCTACCATAGAGATGCAAAATGATGGATGTGCCATTAGAGAAATAGAAACACTTTCCTATGAAAGTTTAAGAAGGCCAAAAAATAAAAAAGATAGAAGTGCAATAACATCACAATACCTTGGTTTAGCACTATGTAATCTGGATGATGAAGAGGCGGGTTCTGGCCAATTAACGGCTCTATAGGCAAGTTGGTCAGGGCTCTCGAAGGAGCGATGCTGGGTAGGGAATCAAGCGGCACCCATTGATTCTTGCTATGGTAAGCTTGCCTTCTTAGGTTCTGCACCAGAATCTGTTGACGGAGCAGCAGGTTTGATTGAATCCAAAATCAAACAACTAATTACGAATTTTCAGTAAAGTGCTTGTGTTATATATTCTGCCGGGTAAACGAACTAGTCCAATGAATCCAGAACTAGTCCAATGAATCCAGGCCCTTCTATGGTTCCAGATAGATTGACACTAAGGTATTTGACAGTAAAGTTTCAGGTTCTGATTTATGTACCTTCTGAGAGTGGGTCAGTTTGTCTACCGACTGGTAAGTTTGGCCGTCAAGTGTTGCTTGAGTAACTTTCATTACCGAATTGAACAGTATGCTGGCCTTGTTCGAATCTTGGTAGTAAGCATACATCTTGTTATCATCAACCACACAGGTGCTGGCATGTCTGACAACCGTCTCCCATGTCCGGTTGGTGATCCTAGTGCCAAGTATCTGAGATGACATCTTGGTAGTTAATAATGCTTAGAATGACATGTAAAAAACAAGATTAGCATGGCCCCAAGAGAAATGGAGATTACGTTTCTTAGAGAGGATGCATCGACTTCGTGCAACTGGAGGAAATCTTGAACAGTGTTGATTCTTCTTGAACTCATGCGCTTATGTAGAGGGCCGTGTTTGGCTATTTTCTGCAAACGCCGTACTTCATCACTCAGAGAGGGGGGGTGGTGCTTCTTGTTCACTGCGCTTAACAGAGAAAACTTGTCAATCTTTAGGTCTTTTTAAGGTCCACAGATAGAATCAGGAATTAATGGTCAAAAAACAAAACGCTATTGTCAAATGAAAGGCATCGAAACCAGGGCATTGCAAACTTACACTCTCCTCGACGATCTTTAACAACAAAAGGTTCACTTCTTGCTTCCCTTATTCTCATTTCTGTAGAAACCTTTTGAACAACTCGAGCTCCTAACCTGAATTTCCGACTTTTCATCCAGCTCGAGTTGTCGGTGATGATTAAATTACGCAGGGAACCAATTCCTCCTTGCAAGGTCACATTCAGCACCCCGGTAATCAATGGCCTTTTCCCTTCCCTTTCGCGAACGATATTCCAATTGAATTCCTTCTCAGTCCAATCCTCTCCCTCGTCCGACCCGAAATCGCCATCAAGGATGACAATTTCGAGCTTTATGGAAGATAGAGGGCCACTTGTAACCCTCTCATTGGTCCTGCCATCTACTACTTCGATCCTCAGAGAAGTACCATCCTCAGCTTCTATCTGACTGTCAGTGAAGATGGTTGTCGGCAATTTGGTAACGAACTGCAGTCGCAAACTGCTTTCTTCGGAAGTTCCAACAGGATTAGACGGTGCTCTGCGATATAGACTAGAAATACATAAGTTCTTCTGTGCATTGGGAATGTTGAAGTGTCGATATGATGTCGGAAAAGAACTTATCTTGTACTTGAAACCAGAGTAGTGTGTCTAGTATGAAAATGCTAATACGAAACAAGATCAATATGGCCTCTTTTGATTGGGAGCCAACCTTGGAGGTTGATGCAGAACTACAGGAACACTGACCTTAACGGTGGATCATGAAAGCTGGAGATCACACGTTCCACTTCCTCACTAACCTGTTTGATGCAGAATGTAAATCAGATTCAAAGCGACATTGATACGATAGTTTCGACCTGTTTAGCATTACGCTCAAAAAAGGTGATTTCATTGGACTACGTACAGGACAAATCTTACGTTCCTAGTGTGCGATGCTTACAAATACAAGGAACTTCTGCATAGCATACCAATCTAAATAAATAACTAGAAATAGGAAGTATTCATTTGATCGTTCGATAAAAAGATTCATAAAAAAAGAGGTGAGGATCAACAAATATTTCCTTTTTATTTGAATTTTAGTAATTTGAACAGGATTCACAGATCTTTACTCCAAAATGAACCCAACAAACAAATCACTTCAGAAACAAATAATATTAAAAAATGGAGCGTGGCAGGACGTCATGAAGTATCTTTCATAAGAAACAAGACACGGACAGGACCCTCTACATCTTTGTGATGAAAAAGTACCTTCGCCTGAACCATATAATTTGGTAATTACAATAGAAGTGACCTAGATTAAAATGTTCACTTTGCCGACCAAACATCTAAATCACCACATAGAAAACAATCTTCTCATTAAAAATCCGAACTACATCCAAGACATGCCGACTGAAAATCACTAAGCCAGGTGATATGAATTGTAAAATCCTATTAGAAAAACCGATGAGTCACATATTAAGCATAACAGCTGTATGAAATTATTAATCAATTGGTGAAGAACCGGACTTGAGTCCTTCTCAAGCAACACAGCTAGAGACTGAGAGGCATAGCATACCACTTTCCGAAAGAGAGGCTCGACAAAAGATGCAAATTCACCCGGCAACAGTCCACCGTTCACATTTCTTCAATGACTGCAAAGTAATCAAGAATCTGAATCAGGTCTGTTATCATAATGCACACTCACAGACACTACTATTGGAATACAATGGTCCTATTAAAGTAATTCTACTTAATGTTAATCCTTCTGTTTGATCCTCGAGCCGAAGATCCGGAACCACCCTCCTGAAGTTGCCTTTTCACCATCTCCTGAGAATAAAGACCACTTAAAATTTAAGTCCAGAGTTTCCAAACTTGCAGTATTTATAAATACAGCAACCGGCACTTCTAAACCAGCAGAAAACACATGGGGAGTCAAGATTGGCTCACCACATAAATGGATGGTTCAAAAGAGCTTCAACTTTGAAACCACTAACAATCAACATGGCATTGATACTAGTAATAAATAGTTCTATTATCTTCGAAAAAGATTCACAACCAAACAAAAATAGTTGAGGTTTTCTAACTTCATTTTTGCACGTTTGGTAATAGCTTTTTGACAATTCCAAGCGCCATCTACTCGCTTTTGGACCCAAGAAAAGATTGGGCGAAAATTACCCAGTAAAGACCAAGATTGACTAACTGGGTCAAGTGATTTTTTTTTTGGTCACGAACTGTGTGAAAGTGATTGACAAGTACATTAATCGCATAATCTAGTAGACAAGCGAATTTTCCATTCTTAGCGTTTTCTCCCTGTGGGATTTGAGAGAGAGAGAAGATCACAGTGACACACAGGGGAACCGATGTGAACCTGTGGAGACGACAGATGACATTATAATATTTGGGTTTCTAGATTTCGTCAAATGAAGTGGCTAATAAAATTCGACCAAAAAAAGTGGCTACCAATAAAAAAGACCACTTTATTTAAAGCAAAGAGACATGGTCGGGAGACAAAAGAGGAAGAAGAAAAAGGAGTTGTCCGACCTCCCTTTCGGTGACCTATATGCACGGGCGCCAGCAAAGGCTAATGGCTTGCCAAGTCTATTAGACTTAATCCAGACTCTTTCAAGCTCACCAATTCACGACTTATGGTTTGAATTTTTAACCTGTAAGTTAATTTTAAATATGAGTCGCCACTAATTAATTTGGGGTGGGTTGATTAAAAACCCAAGTGAAATATTGGGATAAATATTTCACTCTTGCACAACTAGATAAATTAGGATCGGGAACTTGATTACACTAGTTAATGACTAATGCCTTTCCGGTACCTAATCTTGTTTAAACCTTAAGACCTTTTAAATTTTCAAGGATTTTTCCATTCATTTTGTGGAGAAAAACATATTTTTGGTCTTTTTCTATTTTTTTAACATAAAAAGCATTTTTGGATTTTTGATCTTTTTTTTGAAAATATAAATCATTTTTGGCTTTTTCTGATTTTTTGGGAAAACATAGAATATTTTTGGTTTTTTTTTTAATTTTCTGAAAAATAAATTATTCATTATTATTTACTTTTTTATTAAAAATATTATTTTTTAATTATGATAATATAATATTACAGAAAAAGATCCGGGTCGGATCCCCGGGTTGGGACCAACCCGGTTCACTAAAGCTAGCGGCTCGAATGGGCCTGGAGCGTGGGCTCGGCCCGGAATCTTTTTTTTGGTAATCCAAGCCCACAAAGAAAAACAAACAGACCCAACTATTCCTAGGCCCGTGCAAGCTCAGCCTGTGTGCAATCGGACCCGGCTGGCCCGAACTAATGAAAACCCAGCTCGAATAGCGACCTAAGCTCGATTCGGTTCTGACCAAACCCTACTCGACTGGAGATTTTCGCCTGACCCGGTTTTGACCCGACTCGCGCCTCTCTTCCTCCCTGCTTCTTCGCGGCGCCGATGAGGGGTGGCTGGGACGTCATCGGGTGGCAGCTCGGTGTTGACGACGCGGCGGGTGGGGGCAGCAGGCTGTTCAACGGGGATGGCGTCGGGGATGCAGTGCGGCAGCAGCAAGCAAGAAGCTGCTCGGCCAGTTGGGACTGAGATGCGGGAGGCAGCGGCTAGGGTCTCGGGGGCGACGCCGACGGAGACGGGTAACGGCAGGGACGACAATGGACAGACGGTGATGGGACAGAATGAACCTAGCGTGGTTCGGGTAAGAAGAACGGCCTGGGCTGGAGCTCGTATGAGCCCGACGGCCGCGAGCTCCGGCACGGCACGTTCGAAGCAGGGCAGAAACAGAGCCCTCTTATCGGGGCTTGGCACGGAGGAAAAAGGTGCATGGGGGGGGGCATCGACCGTGACTTAGACGCGGTGGCTGGCGGTGGCATCGACCGTCTGCGCCGCTCCACGTGCGTCGCCGCTCCTCCTCCATTCAGCATCACGCGCGCCGTCTCCTCTGTGCGAGTTGCAGAGACAAAGGAGGAACAAGACGAGGAGGAGGGGGCCGGGCTTGGGAAAGAAAAGGCTGGGCCGTGGCCAACGGGCTCCCCCCTCTTTTTATATATATTTAATTATAAAATAAAGGAACTAAAATAGGAAATGGATGCAATAATAAAAATAAAACCTAATTGATGTGAAAATCATTTTTGTTAGGACTGAATTGGTTCCTAATTTTCTTATGCAATTTAATTTAAAATACCTAGCCAAAATTTGGCGTAACAACAACCGCCTCTCTTTGAAGGTGAGCCATGCAGTTCGTTTTTCAGGCGAATTGATACCTAAATTTTGTCCATACATATGCAGTAGATTATATCTTATTTGGGACCATGTGTCCTATGCAAAAAAAAGCAATATAACATCATACATACTAAGATAGATAAGAAGATACTTGTAGTTACTTACCGGGAATGAGTGAGATGGGACTCGAATCCCAAGTTTGGCAAGTATCTGGCTATCATCTTACTTGATAACGTGAGGAAGTTGCTCTTCCAAGATCCGAATCTTTCTTCGGTTGCCTTGATGGAAAATTGCTTTGTCAGGACTTGAACTATTCTTTGGTTGCCTGTTAGAGTAATAAGTTGTTTGTCTAGGACTCGAACCTTTCTTCGGTCGCCTTGATGGGAAATTGCTTTTCTAGGACCCGAACTATTCTTCGGTCACTTGTTAGAGCAATAGGTTGTTTGTCTAGGACCTGAACCTTTATTCGGTTGCCTGTTAGAGCAATAAGTTGTTTACCCGACCTTTCTCGGGGATGTGCCGACATTTCTTGAGACATCTATTTGTTGGGTGCCTGACCTTTCTCAAGGACACAAATTTGTTGGTTGCCCGACCTTTCTTGGGGATGTGCCGATCTTTCTCGGGACATCTGCTTGTTGGGTGCCTGATCTTTATCAAGGACACCAGTTGATTACCCGACCTTTCTCGGGGCAAGACGTCTGTTTGTTGGGTGCTTGATCTTTGTCAAGGATACCGATTGATTACTCGACCTTTCTCGGGGATGTGCCGACCTTTCTTGGGACATCTACTTGTTGGGTGCCTGATCTTTGTCAAGGACACCGGTTGATTACCCAACCTTTCTCGGGACATCTGTTTGTTGGGACATTTGTTTATTGGGTGCTTGATCTTTGTCAAAGACACCGTTTGATTACCTGACCTTTCTCGGGGGATGCATCGACCTCTCTCCGGACATCTATTTGTTGGGTGCCTAATATTTGTCAAGGACACCGGTTGATTACCCAACCTTTCTCGGGGGATGCGCCGTGTGACATCCTGAATTTCAGGTTCTGGTTTCGATTGAATAAGTTGGGTTTTTCATCGACGCGACCATAGTATTGTTCTCTGAGCTGATTACTCACGGGATAACTAGTTTATCAGGTGATGCCGTTAAGGGATTTCGACGTAATAGACTTGAGAATTCGACTGCTCGACCGTGCTAATCTACAAGGGTCATTATGACACGGTCAAAATCGATCAGAGACCGGAGATAGGTCGATTCGACAGAGGTATGTGATTAAGTGTGGGTGATTCCACCTAATTGCAAAATTCTCGTCGAATGGCACTAGACTGATTTTTCTGTCTTTTATGTACCCTGTGTTCGTATTTGAAATTTCGAGATTTTCATGACAACCGAGAGTTGCCAATGTGTCGAAGATGTACATTGTGGCTCGAAAATAATCAACCATAGGTCAAATGCACCGAAAATTCCTAAAAGCTACCCTGTAGATTAGGACGCGCTAAAATCGCGCCAGATTAAAATTAACAGTGAAATTGAACCCGATTTCAGAAATTGAAAGTTTTGTCATGTCACAAGTCATTTTAGGAACGTCGACTCATCCTCAGAAGATTTTTCTGCAAACCGAGATTTTTGGTGAAAAATCAAAGTTAGGCTGTTTTGGACCGGGAACTTTGAGGGACCGTTTTTGGTCGCATCTTTGGTTGTCAAGTGGGGTCTATGGGCAAGGAAAAATGTGGATTTAAGTGTGGACACATTGAATAAAATTATGTACTTCAATTGGGATTGATTGGATGAGAAATTGAATGAGATTGAAGGGGAATTGAATGAATATGAGGCCAAATTGTACAAATTCGTAGGCCATGGTGAGGTGCAACATTTGCACAACCATCTAAGGCTTGTTGGGGAAGTTTTGTGAGGGAAAAGAGGTAGAGGATAAGGCTGAGTGGTGGGGGCAAGTGTGATGAGTGAATGAGGCTAAGGTTGAAGACTTTGAAGGTAAATAATGGACCCTCTTCAGCAGACCCCTTCTTCTTCCTCCTTGAAGCCTTGCTTTCTCCATTGTTGAGGTGTAGAGAGAGCTTGAGAAACCAGAGAACACATAGCAGCAGTTCCCCTTGGTCGTCGCACACCAGTCCAAGCCACCGGACCCTCTTTTCTCCCCTGTTTTCCTTTATTCCAGTTTCTGCTCCAGCTGACCTTTTGTCAAAGATCTGAGCTAAAAGTGGTATTCTCGGATGAACTAACCTTCGTGCCACCCACCGTTGTGCTCAGCATATCCAAACCGTTCAAAGGAGCCCGACCTCGCGCTGAACGGAGCCGTCGGCCGTCCTGTAAGCCGGCAAGAAGAAACTGGTCGTCGGACCGTCTGGAAGCCATCTGCTTGCATTGTTTCTCTTGTTTCGCGACTTTCAGCCGTTTTTTCCCCATTTCAACCCTATCTCAACCCATACCAACCACTAGCAAGTTCCCCTTAACCCCTGGGAGCCACCGGTTGCCGACCACCCGCTCGCCGGAGCTCCAATTAGTCCTTTCCTTCGCTGTTTCAGCCACCGGTTCGGCCTCTGCAATCCAAGAACAGAAGCTAAAGTTCCAGCAAGCCGTGAGGTCTTCGTGGTCCGTTTTCGAGCCCTTCCCGGCCTCGCTTGGTGTCACCACAAGCTTGATTGTCGCCCGCCTTGCTGTCGTCGTCGCCGTGGACTCATTAGAACGCAAACCTAGGTGAGTTTACTCACTAAACCTTGCTTAGGAGGTTAATTATGCTTAAGGGTTGTTTAGATTAGGCTAAGCATGTTTAGATGGTTAGATTAGCTTAGTTAAATATTAATTAGATTATGTGGATGGATTAGTTTAGTGGTTAATTAATTAAGGCTAATTATGTGATTAAATTAGTGTAATCTTGATTAGGCCCTTAATTAATTATTTCGAATTTATAAATATTATTTTCTTAAATTATATTAATATAATATATTATTTATTTATTTAATTTCAGAATATATTTAATTATTTATTATTTTCGGGAAATTCGACCGGGATAGCCGGTGATCGGAATCTCGTGTTGATTGCAATGGTGTGTTCAAATTATGCATTTGATGGTTGGATTGTGCAAATTGAGTGATGGTTGTGAAAATATGGAATCTATTCAGAAAATCCTGGGTATCGGGTTTTGACATCGAAAATGGATTTTAAATACTATATCAAATAGTGGGGTTTGAAAAGGAGAGGTATCACTTTTAAAGGTTCGAATTGACCGTGTACCCACACGCGACTATTTTCTCAGATGTTTTTAATATGAAGAAAACAGGCCATGATCACTATTTTAATTGAGGTATTTAAGTGCAAAGCATGGTGTCCTGAGCCGAGATTGAGTGGTCGTGTGTTAGTTAAAGAGAACTCGTCCTAGCGTTTACGCCGGACGTTACTAAATCCCACTTTCGGGTTACCCATGCGTTAGGGTAGCGGGTCGCAATAGATTCTGGACCTATGCTCCTTCGGATAGCCGTCTTTGTGACGTAGCCATACTCAATGGGGAAAAGACGATGTCTGGCTACGCTAGTAGATAGCCGAACATGGGAGTTGGCTGTGCCTTGAGTGGCTTAATTAACAATTGGAACGCATGATTATGAGACAAAATTGTGTGGCATGGTATGGGACGTGTCATAACGGTTTGGCCTTATAATCGAGACCCCTATGATATGTTAAGTTGTTGAGGCGTTTCAATTGTTATGTGCATTAATTATATGCATTTGTGATATGAATTGTGCTGACGTGTAGGAAGGAACTGAGGCGAGGTAAGTCCTCGGTTCTCATTGTGTGGTTGTGTGACTAGATCACCCTGAGGCGTATTTCCTTCCTAATAAGGGTTTAGGAGGTGGACTTGCTGAGATATTTTCTTACTGGTTATTGTATAACCATTTTTAGGTCCTTAGAAAGTGGTTGTGGAGGACCAAAGTCCCGGAGTTTGTGGACGTGGAGTCTAAAGGATTGATGTTTGTGTCCGACTAGTATGTTGTAGGACAATTCCTTTTTGAGAGCCAACCTTCTTGTAGACTTTTGACCAGACTCTTTTTGTACCTAAACCCGTTGTTTATAAAAGTTGGCTTTTGTGAAATGTGCCCTGCTTTCCTATCCCATGTTGTTTGTTGTCAGGGGTATTTGTTTCGCTTCCGCATGTGCTTTTAGAATGAATAGGTCGGTGACGCGTCCTGGGAATGTCGCATTTGTATCGACCATAGAGGGATGCTTGTGGCTCGAGGTTCGGGGCGTGACATGCCGACCTCTCTCGGGACATATATCTTGGAGGATACCTGGACATTTGTAGGCATCGAAAGAGTACCTAGACATTTGCAAGCATCGAAGAAGTAATTGGATGATCACAAGTACGAACTCTGGAGAATACCTGGACATTAGGCATTGAAAGAGTACTTAGATGTTCGCAAGTACTAACCTTGATGAATACCTAGATATTCGCAGGCATCGAAGGAGTACTTGGATGTTCGCAAGTACGAACCTGGAGGATACTTGGACATTTGCAGGCATCGGAGGAGTACTTGGATGATCACAAGTATGAACCTAGAAGATACCTGGACATTCGTAGGCATCGAAGGAGTACTTGGATGATCACAAGTATGAACCTAGAAGATACCTGGACATTCGTAGGCATCGAAGGAGTACTTGGATGATCACAAGTACAAACCCTGGAAGATGCCTGGACATTCGCAACCATTGAAGGAGTACTTGGATGATCACAAGTCTTGAATACTCAGCAAGGTCTCTCACCTTTTGGTAAAGAGAATTTGGGCAATATCTAGGATGAACCTGGGATATCCGTGAAGGTCTTTCACCTCTAGGGAGAAGAAAGTTGTGATATCGAGGAGACACCTTCATGAAGGTCTCCCATCTCCTTAAACATTTGTGAAGGTCTCCCACCTTATGGTAAATGGAATATTGAGAATGTATCTATGATTTTCGTGAATGTCTCTCATCTCCTGGTAGATGGAATATTGAGGACGCGTCTTGGATATTCGTGAAGGTCTCTCACCTCTTGATAATTAGTGAAGGTCTCTCACCTCCTGGTAATTGGTGAAGGTCTCCCACCTCTTAGTAACATAAATTTGAATGTAGCACAAGGCTTACTTGGATGGCTGCAGGCACTCAAAATGGCTGGAACACCTGGGTAGTCATAGGTATACAAAGTAGTGGAATACTTGGATAATCACAAATATTTAATGATACGATCTGGGACCACTCAGGCAGGTCTAAGTATCATGATGATAAGAGAGCATACCTGGGTAACTGTAGGCATACAAAGTAGTGGAATACTTGAACAACTATTAGTATCCAATGATACAATTTGAAGACAACTTGGCCAGGTCGAGTGTCACGGAAAGGGGGTACCTGGACAATGGCAGGTACTTAAAGATAATGGGATACTTGAGCATTGACCAGTATCCATACTTTGAGGGCAACTCGAATAGGTCGAGTGTCGATAAGAGAGAGTACCTAAATAGTGTCATGTACTCCCAGACAATGGGATACTTGGACAATCGCAAGTATCTATACTTTGAGGGCAACTCGACTTGGTCAATTGTCAATAAATTAGAGTACCCAAACAGTGGCAGGTACTCAGAGATAATTGGATACTGGAATAGTCGCAAGCATCTAAACCCTGCTGCTCGTTCCGATGATGAAAGTATGCTCCGGTGGCCCCATCAAATTGCCAGGGATTGGAGATGGCACTTTGAAAAGCTCCTCAGGAGACGAATGGTTTGGCGCAAACGGTCCTTGTGAGTAACCAGGATGATGACTGCTTTCACCAGCACTAAAATAGGACGAAAAGTCCTGCCTTCCTAAGCTTTTGGCTGCTGTCTGATTGATAATAGTCGCAATGATATGATTCTGTGGCTCCGGACAATCTAATTGTGGGTTCTCTGTGACATTGTAGCAGTGCGATTGTGAAGTCAATGAGTAAGTAAACTCAAGAGTCATCTCTGGTCTATCTAAATGCAGATGCGTTCGTTTTCAGCTACTATAGATGCAAAATGATGGATGTTGACAAAGAAATAGGAACGGTGAGCTATGAAAGATTAAGAAGGCCAAGAAGAAAAATATTGTAGTGATATAACATCACAATACCTTGGTTTGGCACTGTGTGATTTGGATGATGAAGAAGCGGGCTTAGTCCAATTAATGACTCCGTAGGCAAGTTGGTTAGGGCACTCGGAGGAGTGATGCTGGGTAAGGCATTAAGTAGCACCCATTGATTATTGTTATAGTAAGCTTGCCTTCTTAAGTTCTACACCAAAATCTGTTGACCGAACAGCGGATTCAATCAAATGGAATACTTACGAATTTTAAGCGAAGTGGTTGTGGTATGTATGGACAAGAACGATATATACAGGCCCTTCTGTAGCTCCAGATGGTTTGACACTCTGCTGCTTGATATGAAAGTTTCTG
The DNA here is from genome assembly GCA_014182365.1 of Eucalyptus tenuipes. NCBI lineage: Eukaryota > Viridiplantae > Streptophyta > Magnoliopsida > Myrtales > Myrtaceae > Eucalyptus > Eucalyptus tenuipes. The sequence continues at coordinate 17,908,190 of CM024538.1, read as the reverse complement.
GTTATGATTTATGTACCTTCTGAGAGTGAGTCAATTGATCTAGCGACTGGTAAGTTTGGCCGTCAAGTGTTGCTTGAGCCACTTTCATTACTGAGTTGAACAGTATACTGGCCTGGTTTGAAGTTTGATAGTAAGCGTAGGTCTTGTTATCATCAACCACACAGGTCCTGGCATGTTTGACAATGATTTCTCATATTCCGTTAGCAACCCGATCGCCAAGTATCTGAAATAACATTGCATCTCACAAGAACCACCCTCAAATAGCTGCAAAGTAATCAAGATTAGTATAATTCACAGTCACAGACACTAAAACTGGAATACAATGGTCCCTAGTAAAGTAACTCTACTTTAGGTTAGGCCTTCTTGCTGATTCTCCAGAACCACCCTCCTTATCCTCCTCCTGTAGTTGCCTCTTCGACATCACCAGAGAATAAAAAGAAACTTAAGATTCATGTCAAAAATTTGTAAAACTTGCAGTGTCCATAGATACAGCAGTCACTACTCCCAACCACCAGAAATATATAGGACTCAAGATTGATTGGCCCACCACAGAAACGGAACGTATAGAGAAACTTCTAGTTTGAAACCGTTAAGAACGACATGACATTCAGTAAAATCTAAAAAAATAGATTCTTTTTGGGTTCCAAAAAGCAAAGAGAACCCAACACAGGTCAAATTTTCAACCGCACTTCCGCGTGTGCCGATACCAAAAGACCGCCTTTTGGACGCTTCCCAGCGCCAAGAACTTGGCCTTTGGACTCCTCGACTGAATTAAGGACGGACACCCAAGAACTGCACGAAAATGAGCCCGTAAAAACCAAGCTTGACCGACGAACGACAGCCCCATCAATGGCGTAATCTAGGAAATTCCCAGATAAAAGAAGAGTCCTTTTTAAATGTCCTTTCGATGTGGGGTTCAAGAGAGAGAGTGAAAATTTACAGGCACACGGTGGCATCGACGCGTACCGGGCGTACCGGGGAACGATGGGATCGAGAAATCTTTCGGAAGGTACAGGCAAAGTTCCCGAGCAACCGCGTCCCGCGGAGTGGCGTTGTACTGAGGAGGAACGGGCGTTCAAGGTCCGAACTTTGACTTTTCCCCGTTTTCGTCAGTCGAACTTTCTGTTCACGAAGTCATCGGGTCCAACGTTAGAATATCAGGTTGTCCAGGGAGATAGTGAATGTGGAGGAACTACGTACATTTTCCTTGCTTGTCGGAGCAGGGTTTCCACGGAGCAGGGTTTGTCGCTGTCCGTGGCCGATAACATGGTCATGCATGAATCGGCATTCCACCATCCATGTTCTGATTATGGCCTACAATGAAAAATAGCGATAGCATAATTATTAGTTACCCGGAAGGAAAGAAGAAGAGATGAAATGTTCATGTGCGCTAAAGCTGGGTGTTTAAGGACTAGTATTGAGATAGAGACAGGATAAGAAACGTCCTAGATTTTAACGTGGAATATCTAATTTTATCAAGTGTTTAGTACTTTTATATATGATTAAAAAGTTAAAAAAATCAATTAAATCGAACAATTGAAATCGTAGTTAAAATGCATTGGATCCCATTTAAAGTATCTTCCGAATTCCGATGTGGCTTAGTACATGGGGTCCTTTTTGTTTGGTGAAATCACAGTTGAAAGGCATGGGGGCAACAAAGAAAATAGGGAAAGCGAATAAGAGGAAGGACCGTGACTATTCTTGCTCTCACACGATTTCAACTTGAATATAAAAGATGTCTTCGTCAATGGTCAGCTATAGAAGAAACCCATTTCCACATTGACAATATTGGGATGAAACACGGAAAATTACCAAAAGAAAGTCCTAAATCTATTATAAATGTTAATTTAATCTTAAACTTTTCAATTTAATTAATATATTTTTAGAATTATTGACAATTTGCTAATTTAGTCATTCCACCCTATTTTGGCTAGAAATCATTGATGTGAGCACTGATAATCTTTTATGGCACAATCAGCGGTGCTAACATAAAAAATTCTTACGTTTTTTGATTTTTTTTAAATTAAGATTTTTTTAAATTACTAAAATTGTTCACATCAATGCTGATTATGCCACCTAGGACGGTTGACTTCCACATCAATAATTGTTGGCCGATTATTAGCTGGAAGGATTAAATTGATAAATTGTTAAAAAGTCTAAGACTAATTTGTCTAAATCATAAAATTTAAGTCTGAATTAACATTCATAAAATTGATTCTTGGCTTTATTTTTTGGTAATTATCCTTTGTCTAAATCATAAAATTTAAGTCTGAATTGACATTCATAAAATTGATTCTTGGCTTTATTTTTTGATAATTATCCCTAATATGTACAATGGCGAAGATATGTATGTAATGGATGAAGATTTTCTAATTTTGGTGGGTACACATACTAGCGCTTGGCCCTTGTGATGTCTATGATGTGCAGTCGGATACACGCGCGCACACGTTTCCGAACAGAATATACTTTCGCTGGTTGGTCATGGGACAAGCCGAGTAACATCACAAGTTCTGCGCTATTTCTCTGTTCGAATGATTAGCCAACATGATTTTCAGGGAAAATTCGAGGGTGAAGGAGAACATTCTGGGAAAATCTTCTACGGCTTGTCATCAACACGTTACCCCAGTCTGCACAGAAAACTTCAGCGCCTTTGAATTTCATGTTCTTTTCGGACCGCGGATTCATTTTGACCGGAAGAGAAGGACCTGATCTGCTTCGATTTGGAGATGAGAGAATGTGGAATCTCAACTGAATTGCGACACAGTTTCTGTGATACTGCCTCTGAAGTAGGTTGGCCTAGAATTCATCTTGACCTTTGTTTTCTTGAAGAAATGGTGCCATTAGTTCATATAAAAGTGTGGGTTCATAGATAGAACCCAACTGACTCATCAGTCAATTTGAACGTACAAGAAAAACATAGAAATCTAACTGACTTGGGACTACATTCACTTTCACAAACCCCTTAATTTCCACACGGACGTTGCCTTCTGTATATGAAGGGACTGTTCAAACATAGAAATCTATACATGTCCTCTATGTCTTTGCACTATAAAATGTCCAAGAATGGACTGGTGTGAAGAGAGGAAACAACTCGAGTGAAATGAGAGGGAAGGAATAACCCGAATAAACACTATCATTAACAAGACTGAAAGGTTTTTCCACGAATTTGTTGTTGTTGTTTCACATAACATAATATGAATGGGAAGCTCATCCATTTATTTGTCTTTTCGTGACATGACTAAGATGTTAATATTGCAACATTGCGAAATGTCATATTTTATGTGGTAAGTTACATTGAAAAGTCTAGTTTCTTTAGCATTGCAAGAAAGCTTTTGCTTGTCTAGATAACACTCGCAACCAGATAAAAAAGTTCAACAAATGTTAAAGTAAGCGTGTGATTGATTTTCCTTCTTGAAGATTAGAACATGACCCCGCCATAAGAATGGAACAAGACCTATTGGAGATCTCAAATCTCTTTACTTCATGCTTAAATATCCTGCAATACTTATGTGATATATGCTGTACTTGCGGACAACCGCGTAAGTTGATAATTTTAATTATATCTCTAATACAATATTAAAATCTAAATCTTTTCTATTCTATAACTACCTTCCTAAAGAAAAATCAAGTATCGAGATATCTTTATCCTTTGGCATGCACAATTTCGCTAAAACAGTTCTACCAATAATTCCTTTCCATATTAATTATTTTTATACTTCATAACAAAATACTTCACTAAAGCCATTACCACCTTTTCGCACACATGCAATACCTGTCTATGTTTTACTAGTGTATACGTAGTATGACTTATAAGACCACCTAGCGTAAAATCATGTCTAGCTAGCGTGATTTATTGAGTACAACGAGTTATCAAGTAAGCCTCAGTACAAGTAGATAGTCTGTGTTGCTAGTATATGAGAAGGAGACAAGTCATGATAACGAGCTCATCAGAGAAAGAGAAGCAAAACCATCGTCAGGGGGAGTTGCGTTAAATGACAACTCCCCCTGACGATGACGATGGAGAGACTAGTGACTCACGAGATAGAGTTGCTCTTAGGGATAACCAGAGCAGATCTAAGACTGCAACAAGCAGAGGACGATAATGCTACCTCTTGAAAAGCAAGAGTTGTGGCTGCTCTTGAGGATGAAGATCGGTGGGCGAAAAACAAAGACTTGGAACAACGAAGGAAGGTAGTGGTTTAAGGGTGCATTCATTTCTCGGAAAATAAGTGATTTGGAAAACACTTTTTTCGAAAAATGATTATTTATATTGTTTAAAAAATTAGTCAATGGAAATTTTTTATTTTTGATAATAATCTATTCATAATTATTTTTGTTGGCGATATTAAAATTTTCCATTCATTAATTTTTATAAATGATACAAGCGATTATTCTTTGGAAAAAGTTTTCTAAATCACTTATTTTTTTGCGAAACAAATGTACTCTGCTAGAATAGAAAAGTTGATGGCAGAGATAGAATTTTTATTTTTATTTTTTTAAAGACTGATGGCAAGAAGAAAGATAAAGCTAGGGTTTTGATTTGGGTGGTTCTCTCATGGTGGCTATGATATATGTAGATGTTCTAAGAACTTCAAAAGAGTAGGAGAGAGAAAATACTAAAAACATCTTTACTCAATAACTTTATTTGTTGGTCGGTTACTCAGGAACTTGATAAAAGAGTACATTGATTGTTCTATCTATAGACTATGAAATCACTTGCATAATCCTAACGTCTTATTTATGACCACCTACACAATAACTTGATAAAAGAGTACATTGAACACTTCAACAGAAATTGCCAGGGATCGGAGATGGCACTTGGTAGAGGTCCTCAGGAGATGAATGAAATTCCAGGGCAAACGGTCCTTGAGAGAAACCAGGATGATGACTGCTTTTGCCAGCACTACAACCGGGCGAAACATCCTGCTTTGCTGAGCTGTTTGCCACGGTCGGGTCCAAGATTTTCGCAATGATATGACTGTCTGGCCCCAGACAACCCAATTTTCTGTTCCCCGTGACATTGTAGCAGTGCGATGTTGAAGCCCGGGAGTGATTACATTCGGGAGTCACTTCGGGTCTATCCGAATAACGATGCGGTTCGGTTTCAGCTACCATAGAGATGCAAAATGATGGATGTGCCATTAGAGAAATAGAAACACTTTCCTATGAAAGTTTAAGAAGGCCAAAAAGAAAAAAAGATAGAAGTGCAATAACATCACAATACCTTGGTTTAGCACTGTGTAATCTGGATGATGAAGAGGCGAGTTCAGGCCAATTAACGGCTCTATAGGTAAGTTGGACAGGGCACTCGAAGGAGCGATGCTGGGTAGGGAATCAAGCGGCACCCATTGATTCTTGCTATGGTAAGCTTGCCTTCTTAAGTTCTGCACCAGAATCTGTTGACGGAGCAGCAGGTTTGATTGAATCCACAATCAAACAACTAATTCGAATTTTCAGTAAAGTGTTTGTGTTATATATTCTGCCGGGTAAACGAACTAGTCCAATGAATCCAGGCCCTTCTATGGTTCCAGATAGATTGACACTAAGGTATTCGACAGTAAAGTTTCAGGTTCTGATTTATGTACCTTCTGAGACTGGGCCAGTTTGTCTACCGACTGGTAAGTTTGGCCGTCAAGTGTTGCTTGAGTAACTTTCATTACCGAATTGAACAGTATGCTGGCCTTGTTCGAATCTTGGTAGTAAGCATACATCTTGTTATCATCAACCACACAGGTGCTGGCATGTCTGACAACCGTCTCCCATGTCCGGTTGGTGATCCTAGTGCCAAGTATCTGAGATGACATCTTGGTAGTTAATAATGCTTAGAATAACATGTAAAGAACAAGAAAAAATTAGCATGGCCTCAAGAGAAATGGAGATTACGTTTCTTAGAGAGGATGCATCGACTTCGTGCAACTGGAGGAAATCTTGAACAGTGTTGATTCTTCTCGAACTCATGCGCTTATGTAGAGGGCCGTGTTTGGCTATTTTCTGCAAACGCCATACTTCATCACTCAGAGAGGGGGGGTGGTGCTTCTTGTTCACTGCGCTTAACAGAGAAAACTTGTCAATCTTTAGGTCTTTTTAAGGTCCACAGATAGAATCAGGAATTAATGGTCAAAAAACAAAATGCTATTGTCAAATGAAGGGCATCGAAACCAGGGCATTTCAAACTTACACTCTCCTCGACGATCTTTAACAACAAAAGTTTCACTTCTTGCTTCCCTTATTTTTATTTCTGCAGAAACCTTTTGAACAACTCGAGCTCCTAACCTAAATTTCCGACTTCTCATCCAGCTCGAGTTGTCGGTTATGATTAAATTACGGAGGGAACCAATTCCTCCTTGCAAGGTCACATTCAGCACCCCAGTTATCAATGGCCTTTTCCCTTCCCTTTCGTGAACGATATTGCAATTGAATTCCTTCTCAGTCCAATCCTCTCCCTCGTCCGACCCGAAATCGCCATCAAGGATGACAATTTCGAGCTTTATGGAAGATAGAGGGCCACTTGTAACCCTCTCATTGGTCCTGCCATCTACTACTTCGATCCTCAGAGGAGTACCATCCTCAGCTTCTATCCGACTGTCAGTGAAGATGGTTGTCGGCAATTTGGTAACGAACTGCAGTCGCAAACTGCTTTCTTCAGAAGTTCCAACAGGATTAGACGGTGCTCTGCGATATAGACTAGAAATACATAAGTTCTCCTGTGCATTGGGAATGTTGAAGTGTCGATATGATGTCGGAAAAGAACTTATCTTGTACTTGAAACCAGAGTAGTGTGTCTAGTATGAAAATGCTAATACGAAACAAGATCATATATGGCCTCTTTTGATTGGGAGCCAACCTTGGAGGTTGATGCAGAACTACAAGGAACACAGACCTTAACGGTGGATCATGGAAGCTGGAGATCACACGTTCCACTTCCTCACTAACCTGTTTGATGCAGAATGTAAATCAGATTCAAAGCAACATTAATACGATAGTTTCGACCTGTTTAGCGTTACGCTAAAAAAAGGTGATTTCATTGGACTATGTGCAGGACAAATCTTACGCTCCTGGTGTGCGATGCTTACAAATACAAGGAACTTCTGCATAGCATACCAATCTAAATAAATAACTAGAAATAGGAAGTATTCATTTGATCGTTCGATAAAAAGATTCATAAAGAAAGAGGTGAGGATCAACAAATATTTCCTTTTTATTTGGATTTTAGTAATGAGAACAGGATTCACAGATCTTTACTCCAAAATGAACCCAACAAACAAATCACTTCAGAAACAAATAATATAAAAAAGTGGAGCATATCAGGACGTCATGAAGTATCTTTCATAAGAAACAAGACACGGACAGTACCCTCTACATCTTTGTGATGAAAAAATACCTTCGCCTGAGCCATATAATTTGGTGATTACAATGGAAGTGACCTAGATTAAAATGTTCACTTTGCCGACCAAACATCTAAATCACCACATAGAAAACAATCTTCTCATTAAAAATCCGAACTACATCCACGACATGCCAACTGAAAAGCACTAAGCCAGGTGATATGAATTGTAAAATCCTATTAGAAAAACCGATGAGTCACATACTAAGCATAACAGCTGTATGAAATTATTAATCAATTGGTGAAGAACCGGACTTGAGTCCTTCTCAAGCAACACAGCTAGAGACTGAGAGGCATGGCATACCACTTTCCGAAAGAGAGGCTCGACAAAAGATGCAAATTCACCCGGCAACAGTCCACCGTTCACATTTCTCCAATGACTGCAAAGTAATCAAGAATCTGAATCATGTCTGTTATCATAATGCACACTCACAGACACTACTATAGGAATACAATGGTCCTATTAAAGTAATTCTACTTAATGTTAATCCTTCTGTTTGATCCTCGAGCCGAAGATCCGGAACCACCCTCCTGAAGTTGCCTTTTCACCATCTCCTGAGAATAAAGACCACTTAAAATTTAAGTCCAGAGTTTCCAAACTTGCAGTATTTATAAATACAGCAACCGGCACTGCTAAACCAGCAGAAAACACATAGGGAGTCAAGATTGGCTCACCACAGAAACGGATGGTTCAAAAGAGCTTCAACTTTGAAACCACTAACAATCAACATGGCATTGATACTAGTAATAAATAGTTCTACTTATCTTCGAAAAAGATTCACAACCAAACAAAAATAGTTGAGGTTTTCTAACTTCATTTTTGCACGTTTGGTAATAGCATTTTGACAATTCCAAGCGCCATCGACTCGCTTTTGGACCCAAGAAAAGATTGGGCGAAAATTACCCAGTAAAGACCAAGATTGACTAAATGGGTCAAGCGATTTTTTTTTTTTGGTCACGAATTGTGTCAAGTGATTGACAAGTACTTAATCGCATAATCTAGAAGACAAGTGAATTTTCCGTTCTTAGCGTTTTCTCCCTGTGGGATTTGAGAGAGAGCGAAGATCACAGTGACACACGGGGGAACCGATGTGAACCTGTGGAGACGACAGATGATATTATAATATTCGGGTTTCTAGATTTCGTCAAATGAAGTGGCTAATAAAATTTGACCAAAAAAAAGTGGCTAACAATTAAAAAAGACCACTTTATTTAAAGCAAAGAGACATGGTTGGGAGACAAAAGAGGAAGAAGAAAAAGGGAGCGTGATGGCAAACATAGAGTAAAAGAAGAAGAGGAGAAAATAAAAGAAACAAAAGGGAATGGAGTATATGCCATAGAAACCTTGAATTTACTTTGTTTTGCAACCCTGGTAAGGAATCAAATTCTTTGTTCATCTAATTGGAGTAATTACAAATTCGAAGTTATGTGAAATTTGAAATGTAAGATCTGATTTTAGAGTTTGTTAAGTTTTGAAATTTCAGGATACTTATTGATTAGGGCGTTGTGGAGCCATAGGGTTTGACATAAATCAATTTGAAATAAAGGTTTAGCAATAGTGAAATTTTAAAATTTTGCAGATAGCTTTGAATATTTCCTTTGAATGAACGATTTATTGACTTGTGGGAATCATTTTAGTTTAGTCAATTTGTAGTTTAGGTGGCGTTTCAGTCTGTCACGACCAAATTTTTGGGTGAACCACCTAGAATTAGGCTAATGGATTGCTAAGCCTAACTTAGCTCGGGCTCTCCCAAGCCCATACCAATTCACGACTTGGGTTCAAATATCTAGCATGCGAAAGGGAGTCGCCACTAATCAGTTTACGGTAGGTTGATTAGACACCTAAGTAAAATAATTGGAGAATTATTTCACTTCTACGAACTAGAGATTTTGGGTACAGAGACTTGATTACGTTAGATTTTTCTAGCGCCCTTTCGGTACCTTTCTCTTTTATTTTTGAAAAATGTTTGGCAAGTAACATGAATTGATTTTAATTTATCTCCCTAACATGTGAGGTCATCACGCGAGCGCGCAAACTACCAATTTAACACCCACGAAAGCAATGAATAAATTGCAGGACTTACCTCATAGTAAAGAAAACATCTACAATGTTAGCTCAGAATTCACATCCACGGTCCTAGGTATGATTTCTAATTAATACGCAATTACTTTTTTGTTTTCACTCATTTAATGAGAATCATCCTTTATGCAATGCATGTTACTAATCTAACATAAAATGATACGATATGGCAATATGACCTAAGCTATATGACGTAAATAAAATATAAGCATGCAGTTTATCCTAAAAAATGAAATTAATTTATTCTAAGACAATTTTTTCGTGTTTTCCATGAAATTCAAAATTAAAGAAATGCAACAATGAAATATGCAATCTAAATTAACCAAATGAGTATTATCTAACTAAATGAACCTAGCAACAATCACTAGATAACGGACATTTCATGAACCTAATCCTACATGACATGTGCATGATTTTTTGTATTTTTTTAATGAAAATTCCTAATTAAAATCACTAAAAATAAATATCTAAATAAAGTGAAATGTTATCTATTCTAAATGCCTTCTAAACATGCATTAAAAAAAAAAAAAAAAAACCTATCATGCAATCAATTTTAATCTACATGGAATGCCAATGCAATTTTTTTTTTTTTTTTTTGTATTTTTGGGATAAACAAAACAATTAAAAGATAAACACAAAATCATCCATAGTCATCATCCATCATTTGATTTGAAATCCAAACTCGACTATTTTGCTAATAAAATCGATAAATTGATCTTAAGCCTTAAAGATCAAGATATCAATTTTATTCCCGCGTAATTAATTATTCCATCTAAAGCTTTATAGATGGAATACAAATTCATGTGCAGTTGCGAATCGAAGCTGTAGATTGAAAATTTCAATCGTGCATTGAGAAATATTCCAACCAAATAAATAAAACATCAAAACTAAAATAAAATAAAGTAAATTTACCTAATAAATTAAATCTACCTAAAAAAAACTTATCGAATAAAATAAAACAAATTTCTACCTAAATTTGATTTTTTTTTTTCCAAAAATACAATCGGTAGATTGAACCCCGATGAAGACTCGACACGGCTAAGGACGGTGCAAGGGCAGCGGCTGTGGTGTCTGTGATGGTGGTTCACCGGGGGGTGATGGGTCCCGGTGGTCGGAGGTCCGGCGAGGTCTGGCTAGATCCGGCGAGGTGGCTCGGCAGTAGCTGGATCAACAACGAAATAGGGGAGGCAGCGGGTGGCTTCGCTCGGTCTCAGGTGGAGGAGAAAACCCAGCAGCAAGGAGGTCACTCGGGCGTGCAGTAGCTCGCTCAGGCGGAGGACTTGGGGCTGGCAGACGCAGCAGTCGTGGGCGGAGGACTGCAGATCCGGCTCGGATGGTCGCTCGGGTGGAGGGCTGGCTGAAACGGATCACCGGCGAAGGCGCAGCTGCGGATTGTCGGACTACTCGTGGCGTTGAAGATCTGAGGCGCGCGGCCATCGGAGTTGCAGCGTCGTCCGGCAGGTTGCGGCGTCGGGATGGGTTCCGGCGAGCAAGTCACAGGCATTGGCAACGAGAACAAGTGTGGCGGCGCTCGGAGTGGCAGAGGCGGCGTCAGCTTCGCGGAGGCGCGAGGAGACCGGCACGGAGGTGGCGGAGCACTGCAGGGGGCTTGCTGCGGTCGCGGGCTGCTGTGGTGGTTCGGCAACGGGCGAGCGACGCTGCAACGAAGGGACGAGCAGCGGTGGCCGGCGGAGCAGGAGCGGAGGCGGCGTGGTGGATCGGACAAAGCCGGAGGCTTGGGCAGACGGCAGCAAGCACGCCGGAGAAGAAGAACAGTGTTCTTCTACTTTTCCTCTTTTTTTTTTTCCTCTCTCTTCCTGCCTATCTCTTCGTGCACTCTCTCTCTCTGCCTTTTTCTTTGCCGCCCCGTTGTATTTTTCAGCAGAAGCCATAAAAGGCTTTTTGACTTCTTTTTTTTTTCCCTAAGCTTTCAACGAAGGAGAAATTTCTTTGATCTTTTTTCCTCACCTCACCAAAAAAGCAAGCTTTTTCCTTCTCTTTTGCTTTCTCAAAGGCACTTGAATTTTTTCACCTAGCAATCGAGAGAAAAAGCCCCTTTTTCTCTTTCCGTGCACGACCCTTTTATAGACAAAAAAAAAAAAAAATGTAATCTTTTGAAAATCGTCTATAATCTCTCGAACATAATATCCCTTTGCAAAAAATGAATATTCTCTATCGATTTTTTCAAAATTGCAATAGGATTTCTTGAAATCTCCCAAACATGAGCTCACAATATATTTTTTGTTACACCTGCCCTATCTGAAGATATTCTAAAAAAATCTAATCGAAAAATTTCAAATTCCCATTTTCTTACAAGATAATTTTCGATCATTAAAAAAACAGGCTTGGGCCAATTTGCTCGCTTTGTGGGCTTAGTCCGACCTGTCAATTTAAAGCTTTGAACCACCAATTCGAACCCATCTGCCACCGGTCCAATAAATAAATGCAAAAAATGAAAATGCACCTAAATTTATATGCTATGCAATTAATATTTTTTTGGAGATAAAATTAACCACTAATTTTCTATAAATAAATGGTCGGATCGCCAAAATTTAGGTGTCAACAGCTGTCCCTCTTTGAAGGTGAGCTCGTAGAGGTTGCCTTCAAAGACAAATTGAAACCTAAAATTTGACCATGCACATGCACTGAATGATTTGAATTATTTTTATTTTTTTTTGTTGGAAAATGAATTCCATTTTAAAATGCAATTTATATGATGCATAGAAATGCTAATGCAAATGCATGATGTGAAAGGAAAGAACGTACCTACGGTTACTTACCAATCAGTGTGGCAGAGCATCTTGAGGTACATGATAAATCCCTATTTACTCCACAAGCACCTAGTCTTCACTCAGGTTCATTGAAGAGTCTAATAGGTAATAAATTGAGACATCGAATCCAAAGTGAAATGTTCAACGAAAAGAATTGAGACATCCAGATTCAGACTGAGATGTCAAGATTTTTAAACTCGAAATACCTAGATCCAGACTAAGGTGTAACGAGGAAGATCGAAGAACATTCACATCCAGAGTGAAATGTTCAACGAAAAGAATTGAGACATCCAGATCTAGACTGAGATGTCAAAATAACCTACTTGGAATATCTTACCTTCAAGGAGGGTAGAGTGATTCAAGATAGTTGGTGTTACATGTCCAAGACTCGTACCTTTCTACGGTCACCCAGAATAGCAACAAGACTTTGTAAGGAAACTGCTTTCTCAGTACCCGAACCTTTCTACGGTCGTCCAGTATGGTAGTGATTTTGTAAGGAAACTGCTTTCCTAGGACCCGTACTTTTTTACGGTCGCCTGAATGGGGAATTGCTTTTCCAAGACCCGTACATTTCTATGATCGCCTGTTAGAGCAATAAATGTTGTTTAGGACCTGTACTTTTCTACGGTTGCCTAAATGGGGATTCACTTTTTAGGACCCGTACCTTTCTACGGTCGCCTGAATAGGAAATCACTTTTCAGATTCGTACCTTTCTACGGTCGCCTGAATGGGGAGCGGCTTTTTCAGGACCCGTACCTTTTTACGGTCGCTTGTTAAAGCAATAAATATTGTCTAGGACCCGTACCATTCTACAGTCGGCTAAAATGAGGTTTTGCTTGGCTAGGACCCGAACCTTTCTTCGGTCGCCTTAATCAGACTGAATTTGGAGAAAAATCTTTGGGGGACAACTCAATTGAGTGTTAGTTAAGAGAAACTTCGGGCTACGGAAGCACGCCGATTTGATAGGGGGACTCACGTCATGTCGATGAAAATGACTCTGGGCTACAAAAGCATGCCAGGTCAATAAAGGAAATCCGGGCTACGGAAGCACGCCAGTTCGATAAAAGGGATTTTGGGTTACGAAAGCACGCCAGGTCAATATAAACGGACATCGGGCTACGAAAGCACGCCGGGTCGAGAAAGAGGGACTTTGGGCTACAAAAGCACGCCAGGTCAAGAACTCCGCGCTACGGAAGCATGCCGGGTTTATTAAAAGGGACATTGGGCTACGGAAGTACGCCGAGTCAATGGAAAGGGACATTGGGCTACGAAAGCATGCCAGGTCAAGAACTCCGGGCTACGGAAGCACGCCGGGTCTATTAAAAGGGACATCGGGCTACGAAAATACACCAAGTCAATGAAAAGGGACACTGGGCTACGAAAGCACGCCAGGTCGATATAGAGAATACCGGCTATGGAAGCACGTCGGGTCAGTGAAAAGGACTTTGGGCTACGAAAGCACGCCAGGTGAAGAACTTTGGGCTACGGAAGAACGCCGGGTCTATTAAAAGGGACATCGGGCTACGGAAGCATGCCAGGTCAGTGAAAAGACTCTGGACTACGAAAGCACGCCGGATCAGTGAAAAGGGCTTCGGGCTACGAAAGCACGCCGAATCTCAAGGCTTCAAGGAGCAACTTGAACGTCAAGTATTACTCGGTCTTCAATGAAATATTACTTGTCAAACACGATTAGAGCAAAAACTGATATGCATCATTAAAGACGTAGACAATTTGAGTTACTCTAGAATGCACATTTCAAAGTTCAGTGGGGTTTTCATTCATTCAATCAAGGTTTATTCATGATCATGCGAGGCATCCATTTATTCAATCATCTTTCATAGTTATTTTGTATGTAGATGGATTGTTGTGCTTTGCATGTATTGGGTTAAATAGTGAGATGATCTCTTACCTTAGACTTAGGGTTTTCATTTAGTGAGTTTCGACTCACTCAATTATTTTTCAGACATGAAGGATAGATCTCCCACCGTCACTGCTTTTTGGAGCTCCAATGCATTTTGATAACGTTTATCAGGATGTGCTTGTACCTGAATCATCTGTGGTATATACTAAGTGTTGTATAGATCGACATAGAGCTTTTCAAGTGGATTCCTTATCAATTTGTTGCTCGGCACCTGAATGTTGATGGTGAGTTGGTTTGATTGTTGAGGGGTTTCAACGGCGACGGCAACATGTCGATTGACAAAGTTGTTGATCCGTATTAGATAGCTTGACTTTTATACAGGGAGACTTTTGGGCATAGGAGTATTGGGCTGAAGTTAGGTGACCCTGACCTATGTATTTTGTGTTTCACTTGGTCCTTGTATTGTAATAATGTTGTTAATATAAAGAAGATGCATATGTATTTTTATGAAAACTCGCGTGATCGTTTTGTATAAGATATTTTTAATGCTTTAATGTGCTTCTGCATGCTCATAATTAGTGAGTACTAATCGGCAAAAGACACGTGTCATGCGTGACCTTCTCGAGCATCACAGTATTAACCCTAAAAAAGAAAGCTAAGACTAAAACCAGCTACCTGATGACGACAATAGCTTGATTTTGACGTAGAACCAATGACCATGGTAGATGGATGCATAGTGGAACTAGGCTAGAGAATAGACAAGCTTGGTTTGTGGTGGACTTCACTGGTATAAGGATGCCAGAGACTAGTCTAATGAGGCCGCATTAGATGACGACTCCCCCTGACGACGATGGAGAAACTAGCGACTCACGAGATAGAGTTACTCTTAGAGACAATCAGAGTAGATCTATGACTGCAACAAGCAGATGGCGATGATGCTGCTCTTAAGGATGAAGATAGGTGGGCGAAAAGCAAAGACTGGGAAAAACGAAGAGTGGCGATCTTAGTGTTAGGGGTAGAAAAGTTGATGAAAGAGATGAGGGTTCTTTTTTTTTTTTTTTTTTTTCCTTTTAACCCAAACTAACGGCAAGAAGAAAGATGAAGTTATGATTTTGGTTTGGGTCATGCTCTCGTAGTGGCTCTGATATTATATAGATATCTTAGTATCTTCAAAAGAGAGGGAGAGAGAAAATACTAAAACTAACATCTTTACACAATAACCTGATAAAAGAGTACATTCATTGTTCTATTTATAAAGTATGAAGACACTTGCTAAATCCTAATGTCTTATTTGTGCCCACCTGCACAATAACTTGATAAAAAAGTACATTGATTGTTCTATTTATAGAGTGTGAAGACGCTTGCACAATCCTAATGTCTTATATACGACCACTACTAACTTCTGACGAATATCCATGAATACTTCAACAGAAAGTATGCCCCGGTGTCCACGTCAAATCGCCAGGGATTGGAGATGGCACTTTGAAAAGCTCCTCAGGAGACAAATCAAAATTCAGGTCGAACGGTCCTTTTAAGTAACCAGAATGATAACTGCTTTCGCCAAGACTAAAGCCGGACAAAACATCCTTCCTTGCCGAGCTGTTTGCCACGGTCGGATCCAAGATTGTTGCAATGACACGACTCTCTGGCTGCAGACAATCCAATTGTCTATTCTCTGTGACATTGTAGCAGTGCGATGTCGAAGCTGGGGGGTAATTACATTCGGGAGTCGCTTTGGGTCTATCTGAATAAAGATGTGGTTCGGTTTCAGCTACCATAGAGATGCAAAATGATGGATGTGCCAATGAAGCAATAGGAACACTTTATATGAAAGACTAAGGGCCTGTTTGGTAATACTCCAAATAGTGCCTAATTTTATTTGTTTGTTCCTTGGAACAAAAATATAATAAAAATCTGTTTGATAAATTTTTTGTTCCCGGAAATAGATTTGAAATATAATCAAGAAGCAGATAAAAGTTGATTCTTGTTCCTAGGCAAGCCAATTTTTTTTTTTTCTCTTTTCTCTTTTCTTCTTTTCCTTTTTCTCTTCTTCCTCATTGCTGGGCTAGGTGAGGTTTGGCAACCTCGTCGAAGCCTGCCGTGGCCGGTGACTGGCTAGAGAGGCCTGATGAGGCTCAGCCTTGCCGTTAGTCGACATAGGGCGAGGCTGGCCTTGCGTCGGTTGGGCGAGGTCAAGTCTCGCTGGTGGCTAGGCGAGCTAGCCCAACGATCGGCGAGGCTTCACTGCTTGCCGGGCCTCGGCCTGGCTTGGGGAGGCTCTAGCGAGGTCGTCGGACCTTGCTAGCCAGTCGCCGGACATTGCCATGGCCGGTGACCGGCTAGAGAAGAAGAAGAGGGATGGAAAAAAAAAAAAAAAAAAAAAAGAGAGAAAAAAATAGAAAAATATAATAAAAGTATTACAAAATTAAAAGAAATTCTAATTCATAAAAGAATTTGAGATTTTATCAAACTCATTTCTATCCCGTGGATAGAAATTTTAGACAAACACCTTTAAATGCTTAGAAACTCGTCTAGGGAACATAATAAAAAAGAATAATTTTTAAACAAAAATTATTTTCGAGAACAGAATAATTACCAAACGTACCCTAAGGAGGTCATAAGGAAAAAGATTGAAGTGAAATAATATCACAATACCTTGGTTTAGCACTGTGTAATATGGATGATGAAGAGGTGGGCTCATGCCAATTAATGACTCTATAGGCAAGTCGGTCAGGGTGCTCGAAGGAGTGATGCCGGGTAGGGAATCGAGCAGCACCCATTGATTTTTGCTATGGTAAGCTTGCCTTCTTAAGTTCTGCACCAGAATCTGTGAAACGAGCAGTGGATTCGATCGAATCCAAAATCAAACAAGTACTTACTAATTTTCAGAGAAGTGATCGTGGTATATATTCTGCCGGGCAAATGAACTAGTCCAATAAAACAGGCCCTTCTATAGCTCCAAATAGATTGACACTAAGGTACTCGACAGTAAAATTTCAGGTCATGATTTATGTACCTTCTGAGAGTAGGTCAGTTTGTCTACTGACTGGTAAGTTTGGCCATCAAGTGTTGCTTTAGTAACTTTCATTACTGAATTGAACAGTATGCTGGCCTTGATCGAATCTTGGTAGTAAGCGTACATCTTGTTATCATCGGCCACACAGGTGCTGGCATGTCTGACAATCGTCTCCCATGTCCGGTTGGTGATCCTAGTGCCAAGTATCTGAGATGACATCTTGGTAGTTAATAATGCTCAGAATAACATGTAAAGAACAAGAAAAATTAGCATGGCCCCAAGAGAAATGGAGATTACGTTTCTTAGAGAGGATGCATCGACTTCGTGCAACTGGAGGAAATCTTGAACAGTGTCGATTCTTCTCGAACTCATGTGCTTATGTAGGGGGCCGTGTTTGGCTATTTTCTGCAAACGCCATACTTCATCACTCAGAGAGGGGGGGTGGTGCTTCTTGTTCACTGCGCTTAACAGAGAAAATTTGTCGATCTTTAGGTCTTTTTAAGGTCCACAGATAGAATCAGGAATTAATGGTCAAAAAACAAAATGCTATTGTCAAATGAAAGGCATCGAAACCTTGCAAACTTACACTCTCCTCGACGATCTTTAACAACAAAAGGTTCACTTCTTGCTTCCCTTATTCTCGTTTCTGTAGAAATCTTTTGAGCAGCTTGAGCTCCTAACCTGAATTTCCGACTTCTCATCCAGCTCGAGTTGTCGGTGATGATTAAATTAAGCAGGGAACCAATTCCTCCTTGCAAGGTCACAGTCAGCACCCCGGTAATCAATGGCCTTTTTCCTTCCCTTTCGCGAACGATATTGCAATTGAATTCCTTTTCAGTCCAATCCTCTCCCTCGTCTGACCCGAAATCGCCATCGAGGATGACAATTTGGAGCTTTATGGAAGAGAGAGGGCCACTCGTAATCCTCTCACTGGTCCTGCCATCTACTAGTTCAATCCTCAGAGGAGTACCATCCTCAGCTTCTATCTGACTGCTAGTGAAGACGGTTGCCGGTAGTTTGGTAATAAACTGCAGTCGCAAGCTGCTTATTTCAGAAGTTCCAACAGGATTTGACGGGGCTCTGCGATATAGACTAGAAATACATAAGTTCTCCTGAGCATATGGGATGTTGAAGTGTCGACATGATGTCGAAAAACAACTTATCTTGTACTTGAAACCCAAGTACTGTGTCTTGCATGAAAATACTAATACGAAACAAGATCAATATGGCCTCTTTGATTGGGAACCAACCTCGGAGGTTGATGTAGAAATACAAGGAACACCGACCTTAATGATGGATCATGAAAGGGCGAGATCACACGTTCCACTTCCTCACTAACCTGCTTGATGCCGAATGTAAATCAGATTCAAAGTGAAGTTTTTTAACAATACAATAGTTTCATCCTGTTTAGCATCACGATCAGAAAAGGTGATTTCATTACACTTGATGCAGGGCAAATCTTACGTTCCCAGTCTGCGATGTTTACAAATACAAGGAACTTCTGCCTAGCATAGCAATCAAAATAGACAACCAGAAACAGGAAGTATTCATTTGATCGCCCGATAAAAAGATTCATTCCTTTCATACGAAAAAGAGGTGAGGGGCAAAAAATATCTCCTTTTTATTTGGAATTTAGTTATGAGAATAGGATTCACAGATCTTTATTCATGAAAACGAACCCGACAAACAATCACTTCAGAAACAAATAATATAAAACAGCAGAGCAAATCAGGACTCCATGAAGGATCTTTCATAAGAAACAAGACATGGACAAAACCCTCTACAACTTTGTGATGGAAAGTACTTTTGCCTGAGCCATGCCGAACAAAAATCTGATTCACCACTAGAAAACAACCTTCTCATACGAGATCCGAACTACATCCACGACATGCTGACTGAACAACACTAAGCCAGATGATATGAATTGCAAGATCCTATTGGAAACACCAAAGAGTCAAACAGTAAGCATAGCGGAGGTATGAAGTTATGAATCAATTTGTGAAGATGAGTTCTTCTCAAGCAACCCAGCTAGAGACCAACTAGGGAAACTATCAAAAAAGTTCTAAACATATTGCATTTGCACCAATTCAATCCTAAATTTTTTAATTGTGTCAATTTAATCCTAAAACCTGTTCAATTTTTGCCAATTGAATCCATTCAGTCAATTTTGACTAGAAATCGTTGATGCGGATGCTGGCTGTCCTACATGGCATGGAAAGGGTTGATGTCCGAAAATATTATAATAAATTTTTGAATTTTTTAATAATTTTTTAATAATTTTTTAATAATTTTGTTTTTTTTTTGTTTTTTTCTCTTTTCTATTCTCTTTATTTATTTTTTTGGACTGAGGTCAGCAAGGGTCGCGGGCCAACCCTCACCGGCCAACCCTTGCCATAGGTGACGGCTAGGATGCCCATGCCTAATATGGGTGTTGCAGCCTCGTTGAGATCAAGCGAAGGTGTTGCGACCCTCACCCAGGCCTTTATCGACTACAGCAAGGGTCGGCTGGCGATCGTTGCCAGCCTTAGTAAAAAAGAAAATTATAAATAAATTCAAAAAATTATTTAAATATGTCCACATTAGCGCTAATACGTTACGTAGGACAGTCGGTGTCCACATCAACGATTGCCAATTAAAATTGGTGAAGTGGACTAAATTAGAAGAATGTGAAAACGTTTATGAATAAATTGGTGCAATTAAAATGTTTAAAACTGAATTGATACAAATGCAATAGGTTTATGACTTTCTTTGCTAATTTCCCCAAAATGACTTGCATAGCATACCACTTTCCGGAAGAGAGGCTCGACAAAAGATGCAAATTCACCCGGCGACAGTCCTCCCGGCACGTTTCTCCAACGACTGCAAAGTAATCAAGAACCTGAATCAATGTCTATCATAGTAATACACAGTCACAGACACTGAAATTGGAATACAATGGTTCCTAAGTAAAGAGGTTCTACTCGCCTTCTTTTTGATCCTTGAGCAGAAGATCCGGAACCACCCTCCTGAAGTTGCCTTTTCTCCATCTCCACAGAATCGAAAACACGTAAAATTCATGTCAAAAGTTTCCAAAACTTGCGGTTTTTATAGATACAGCAACCGGCCCCGCTAAACCCGCAGAGGGTACATATGGAGTCAAAATGCGCCCACCATGGAAATGGAAGGTACAGAGCAGCTTCAACTTTGAAACACAAGACATCGACTCAAGTCAAACAAATGGTTTTTACTGGGGCTGGAAAAAGAAACAAAGCCAACCAAAAACAGATATTTTTTAAGTACACTTTTGCACGTGTAAGTAATTGCGTCTAGACGATCCCAAGGGCCATCAAACTCTCGCCCCTGGACTAATCAACTGAATTAAGGATGGACAACCAAGACGATTTGGCCAAAAATTCCCCAATGAAAACCAGGATTAACAAACCTTGTCTATATTAATCTCACAATCTAGAAGAAACCCAGATAAAATTATCGTCCTTCCTATGTTTGCTCGATAAGGGATTTGAGAGAGAGACAATTTACAGAGACATGCGGTCGCATCGACACGTACTTGAGTGGACGATGAGTAATGTGATCGAGGAACCGCGTTCCATAGAGTGGTATTAAGCTGCAGAGGAATGGACATTCAAAGTTTGAACTCGATTCTCACCCATTTTCTTCGGATGAATCTCTCTTAAGAAGTTGTTGGGATCAATGTAAAAAACATGGTTGTTGTGATTACCTTAGGTCCCAATTCAGCCTCGAACTTTTACTTAATTAAGGGAGATTATGCATAATTTGAAGATATAGAGGATCAAGGAAGATATATAAATCTCTTGATATTTTTAATTATCTTTAACATCTCCTTACAAACTCAAGAGTACTTAGAAGAATTCAATTTGGCAATTTGAAGAAAAGATCCGAAAAACACCGGGGTGGATGTGCCTTAGTGAAGATATTAACAATTTGATCAAATAATAAAATAAAATGGGAGGAGCAGTACCACGGAGTAGGGGTGAGTAGTTCCAGGTTCTATAGAAGCTTCACCTGGAACTTGAAACCTACCCATTGAAATAGATTCTTAATTTTTTGGAACCTATAACCTACCCTACATACTTTGAAACCTAGAACCTACCTTATCATAAGTTCCACGGTCGTTAGGATCTACCCAAGTTCCACATGTATTATTAATTGAATAATTATAGTAAATTATCACATTTATTGGCCACCACTTGCTGCCATAATTCGCTAACCATAACTTATACTTAAACATGAAAAATATGAAACATAAACAAAGTAAAAATCTTAGCCATAAAATAGGAGCTCAAATTAGTGGTTTCAGATTATACACTCATTATCGAATGTTATGGAATACCGCAGGATCATGCGAAGATATAGATCAAGAAAAACACAAAAAATTTATTGCAAGTTCCAGGTTCCACCAATCTAGAACCTGGAACTTATCCGTCGAAACGAGTTCCCTATGTCATGCCCCGATCCTCGGGCACGCGCCCATCTCTCACCTGGTCGATTAAATAGCGACGTCCCAGGACGCATCGCCGACCCATTCATTTTAATGCGCATGCGGAAGCATATATAAATAATCCCCAGACAATAAAACAATGGGATAGGAAAGTAGGACTAGAAACTCGAACCTGAAAAACCAACACACTTATATACATATATAACAACAGAGTCATATATATATATATATACACACAAGCCAAATTGATAAGTCGGTTTCTACTCAAACAGGTCACAACACAAAGTCAGCAGACAAGGGGGTAGGGTCTTAGTCTTCATCGGGGCCATCCTCTAGGTCCTCCTCCGGCTCCATCTCCTCCACTTCCATGCTCTAGCTGGAGTCTACCGTAGAATACTTAGGTGATTCTGGGTCTTCAAGATCGGGAGCCACTGGGTCAATCACCGCTCCACCTCTAGGGTCTGCAGTGCCCTTCCCATACACTACTTCCAAAGCATACAAAGGCACCTCAAATTTTGGTACTGGGCTCACCCTTCGCCTATCGCTATAATAGCGATACCATGCCCGGTATTGATGGGGCACCTTTTTGGGTAAGCCCGCATTAACCCAGACAGTGGATTTCACAATTACATACTCCAATCCTTCGGCGTGCCCATGCATCGGAATGTGGAAATTCTGTTCGGTGATTTCCTCCGGTAAACCAAAATGTATGGGAGGGGGTGGAGGTGCTGCTATCTATGGACCTAAAATGTTATCCCATAATGGGGTGAGACGACATCTCAGCGAGTTCTACCCCCTAAGACTCGATTAGGAAGCCAATACGCCCTAAGGGCTGCCTAAGCACAACACGAGTCAGAGGACTTACCTTAACCTTAGTTCCTCCCTACAAATCAGTTTAATTCAAATAGACATCCAATCAATCACCATAGATCGAGCCATCGATCAATTGACTCTGTCGATTCCATGTTAACCAGACCATTCCCCGGTCATTTCAGTCAATACTATCTATGAGTCCGATCGAAATCCAAGACTGTTCACTCTAGGTGATATATAGATAGTAGCTTGCCCCAAAGGTTAATAATAATATATCGTTCTGTCTCTAAGGTGACCTATTGCGTCACCGAGCCGATATAAGATACTGTTCCTTCTCCAAGATAACACGTCGAGTCACCGAGCATATTATATCATACCGTTCTATCTCCAAGACGACATATAGAGTCATCGAGCCGGTATTGTATACCGTTCTGTCTCCAAGACGACATATAGAGTCATCGAGCCGGTATTGTATACTGTTCTGTCTCCAAGATGACATATAGAGTCATCGAGCATATTATATTATATCGTTCTGTCTCCAAGACAACATATAGAGTCATCGAGCCGGTATTGTATACTTTTCCAATCGTACCATCAATTTACCATTTTTATCATCCTGGATAAAAATACACGTGTGTGGGTACACGGCTGGCCTTAGCCAAAATACAAGGTTTTCACTTTTGAACTTCCTACTATTTTCAGCAATCCCAAAATAGATTTTTGGTGCTGTAGACTAACGCCCAGTAATCTCCAATTAATTACCAAAATTAATTAATTTAGGAATAAAATCATAAAATCATAATTAAATCAATTCAGCACAAATTAGAGCTCGAATAAATAAACAAAATGCACCACTGCAATCAGCATAAAATTCCGGTCACCGGCTATTCTTGTCTAATTTCCAGAAAGTAAATAATTACGGAAAATAATTAATAAATGCAAATAAATCAACTTAGGCCTGGAAAAGCCTAATTGAACGCTAAAACAGACCTGGAATTTCCGAGTCACTCTAGATAAATACTAGAGCTCGTCTAGGCCCTAATTACACTAACTAACCACCTAATGTGTATCGGCAGATAATTAAATTAACTAATCTAATCTAATCTATCCACCTAAACAATGCTTAATTTAATCTAATCAACCTCTAAGCATAATTAACCTACTAAGCGAGGATTAGTGAGACTTGCACGGGCTCACAACTATTGCCTCAAGATAAGGTAAAGGATCTCACAACTATTGCCTCAAGACAAGGTAAAGGATCTCAACATAGAAGTGAAACTTGCACGGGCTCAAACTCATTATTAAGTGCCTCTGGAAATTGCATACACGCATAAGATCTCAATTTTCAGCAAATTTGCAAGTGTCGGCCACTTCCCATTATGGCTCAAATAAGGCTAATTAATCCCATGTAATAACTCAGATTTGACGATAACAAGGAGTGTTCGTCGGGACTAGAGGGCCCAGACAAAGAGCAGCTCTTGGCAAGTTTCTAGGATGGTGATGGTAGTAGGAATGAACCTAATTATACATCAGATGGGGGGTATAAAAATATATAAACTCACAAGAGATGCTTTCCAATGTAATAGTGACGTAGAGCATTGGACTCCAATGTTAAACATGCTTAGGTGAGAGCACTACCAGAATAGGTGACTTCTCGGGAAAGTGTCCACCTATATGCCAAATAACAAAATCGTAAGCCTTGGTATGGGACAAGTTAATGCAGATAATACTTCGAGCGAGTTTATCCAAAAATGTTGATTATGCTATTAAAGTAAGACCCTCTCTAATAGGTGTGTGGTTTTGGGATGAGCCACGCGGGAGCTGGTAGGCATCGGTTTGATGAGGGCAGAGAGTGTTCATTGAGGTTAGAAGGCCCGGGCAAGGAACGGTTCCCAGTAGGCTACTATAGCGAAGAAGGTGGAAATAAATTGAATTGCACACCAAATAGGGAGAAGGTATTCCTAGGATTTAGGACTTTTTTGTAATTTTCCCATCTTAAATCCACATCAGCAAGGGATGTGGAGGTAATGGACATGTGGAATTGATGCACCGAATCCGGACCATATCATTAAACATAAAATTGAAGGGACCCATACTTTGATATGTAAGGAAAGTTAGTGATTTTTTATGAGATAAAAAAAAAATCCCCATAAGATTGGGACTCAATCTTGAGTTAGTAATAAGGGAAATTGGCCACGATATGTGTGATAAGTGAATGTCTGTATTACGAACGTCCTGTTTGTTTGTTGGGAGGGGGTTTCCACTGAGCAGAGTCTGTCATTGTCCGGGTCTAAAAACATAGTCATGCATTAGTTGGGATTTCACTTTCTATGCTACTTTATGTCCACGTGAAAAGTACATTGCGAAGCCATACTAAGCAATGGAAGTGACCGTGATTGAACTGCCCACTTTGGCGACCAAACATCCGAATCACCTTTAGAAAACAAACCTTCTCAATAGAAGTCCGAAGAGTCACATACTAAGCATAGCGGTAGTATGAGATCATGATTTAATATGTGAAGATCCAAACTTGAGTTCTTCTCAAGCAACACGGCTACCTAGAACCTATTCTGTTAGGATCAGTTCCTAGTTTTTGGAACCTCAAATCTATCTTGTACACCCTGAAATCGAACCTCGTGCTCTGTTTTTTTTTTTTTCATTATCTTTAAAATATTCACCCATGAATTTCCAAGCTGCCGTCGACAGGTGGCCAACATGATCTCAATGCTTCAATACTCTTTCATTAATAAACACTAGTTCTATTAACTAAACAAATTAGAAATATATGAGCCCCACCCATCAACTTCATGTCTCTAATAAAGAAACATCTTTTTGCAAATTCCTCTAATTTCTTAGCAACTTCCGTTGTCTTATGCTATCGCAACTTTATTTTAGCTAAAGATTTTATAACTTTGTCGTCTAGCCATGATAAAACAGCCATGAAATTCCTTAGCTTGCCAAGCAGGGAACCAGAGGCAGCAACAAGATGTAATGCGAGAGTAAAAAGAGAGAATTAGGATTATTTCAGTCTAGTTTCCCGGTTTAGTTTGATTCAGTTCCGGAGTCTTCTCAGGGTCAGTGCTCATCCCTAGTGGCAGACACTAAAATTTGAATACAATAATCCCCAGTAAAGTAACTCTACTTAATGCTAAGCCCTCTTTTTGATCCTTGAGCCGAAGATCTGGGACCACCCTCCTGAAGTTGCCTTTCCAGAGGATCAAAAAACACTTAAAATTCATGTCCAAAGTTTCCACAGCTTGCAGTGTTTGTAGAAACAGCAAGCGGCACTACTAAACCAGCAAAGAATCCATAGGGAGTCGAGATTGGCCCCCTACGTATACGTTATATTTGGGCTCAAAGAACCTTCCAAACTAGTAACAATCAACATGAACCCAAGTCAAATATGTACACTGTATCTGGGCTCGAAAAACCTTCGGAACCATTCACAATTAACATTGACTCTCAAGTCAAAGAACCTTCGAAACCATGAACAATCAACATGGGCACAAGTGAAACATGGTTTTTTTTGCTTGTGCCAATATAGTAATTGCATATTGACAATTCCAAGCGCCATCAAATTCTCTCGCCTTTGTACTCATCAACTGAATTCGGGACCCAGGAAGATTGGGCGAAATTACCCGGTAGAACCCAAGATTGACTAACTAACTAAACTCGTCAAAAGATTGACGGTTGCATGAATCGCACGATCTAGAAGATATAAAGATAAAAGAAAAAATCGTCCATGTGGGATTTGAGAGAGAGTGAAGATTTACAAAGACATACTGTGGCATTGACCCATGACTAGACGATAGATAATGTGATCGAGAAAGTTTTAGGAAGTTACAGGCAACGTTTGAGAGCAACTGCGTCCTGTAGAGTGGTGTTGTATTGGATGATCTTTAGAATTGAATTCTCACTATTGCCCATTTACTTCAGTTGAATTTCTCTTATGAAGTTGCCGGAGGTCCGGCAGAGATGGGTGAGCGTCGGAAGTTGTGGCCGGTAAGTGCGAAGAAGATGACGAAAGTGATGAGAAGCGCGGGTGCGGAAGGGATAAGAAGGCTGAAACGGCATGGTTTCTTAAAATCCTCGTGAGCAAACAACATGTGATGAAGCTAATACGAACACCTGAGGGGGGTGAATAGGTGTTTAAATGAAATTTTGATAAATAAATGCGGAATAAAATAAGTTGCGAGTAAAGTCTGACTAAGGATCGAAATATGATAAATGAGCCATTGGACTTCTGGTAGATGTTCAGAATCTGTTATGTGATGGAACACATTTATGAAATAACCTGTAAGAGTGCAACATACTTAAATAAGAAAAGTCAAGTAAAGAGAAGGTTGCACAAGAAATTTATAGTGGTTCAGTTTAAATCAAGCCCACATCTACTTTCTCACGCTTACAGCCTACTAATTGGATTTCACTATATGATCAATAAGAAATTACAACTTTGAGTGTAAACACTCAGTGGTAGATCACACTATCTCACTAAGTCACTCTTTTGATATTTCTCTCATGATCACAAACATTTAAGCTCACGAAAGATAAATGTAACTTAGACTTTGGAATTCTAAATTCTACGCTCCGTCTTTTATTTGCTCATCGGTTCTTGGTCTCCTTAAATACTCCTCTACTTCTAAATTAGTCGTCGAACAATATTTAGAGGATCATCTTTCAATCTACCCGTTGGACAGATTTGTATTAAGAAGATTTAGTAGCCGTTGAGTGACAGAAGCAGAATCCCAAGTTGATTCTGATTGCCCATACAAACATAATCTTGGTTTCCATAGATAGAGCTTCTTTGTTTAGAAAGTTCTTGTCTTCAAAATCCAATTGTCAATTAATTAGATTGAGTCAATCAAATCTATCTTGATGTATAAGCCAAACAAGATCACTAGCCGTTATACGTCTTGGGCTTGTGTCATGTTCTGTTAAATTGTTTCGTTCTGAACTTGTTTCATTCTGAATCTACTACGTTCTGAACCTGCTTCATTCTGAACTTGTCACATTTTGGATCATGTTCTGTACTTGTGTCGTTTTGGACCTTGTCACGTTCTAACTTATGTCTCGTTCTGTATGTAAAGTTTGAGTGTGTTATGTTTGAAGAGACTTTATAATCTAGGCGTAAGTCTGAACATATTCTGCTTCTGACCATATTTAGTTTTAATGTCTGAACACAATCTGAATAAGTTCGGCTTCAGCATAAAGTCTATCTTCTGATTTTTCCAAGTATAATCCTTGATAATGTCATTTACACATTCTATCATATGTATAGTCTATTACTCAATCCTTAAACACGTTAGTAGCATTTGATTTATTTTGTCATCTTTAAAACATCATAAGGGATTTCCCTAACAACATGTACATATGAAATTGATAAGCGCATGTGGGCAAGTGGGTTTCTGCTAAGCAGAGTCTGTCACCTTCTGGAAAAACATGGCCATGCATGAATTGGGATCATTTTCCATGCTTAGAACATGATCTAGGTGAAAATTTTTATAAGCCCAAAGGAAAGAGAGACATAAAAATGCTTATGTGTGTCAAGTTGAGTGCTTAAACAATAATTAAAAACCTCGAGCTAAATGCTTATTCTAGAGGTTAAAGAACTTGAAGGGTCTTTTGGAGGTTTGAAATCATCAAGAACCAATTTCACTGATGCAGGTAGAGTTGTCAAATAGGTGCGTTGAGTCGAAAATGGTCCAACTCAAGTTGACCCATTGAATCTGTTTTGACTCATTTCATGCAATTCATATCTAGTGACCCATATCTGACTTGGGTAATATTGATAAAACACTTCCATATTTAATCCAATATAAGAAAACTTGTGACATCCTGAAATTCGACCCCATCTCGACTCTATGAAATGGTTGTTTCGTCAACGTGCCTATAGTCATTTTACTCTGAGTTAGCCCCTCACGAGTTAACTAATCTATTAGGTGAAGCCGTTAAGGGATATAAACGCGATAGACTAGAGAGTTCGATCGGAAATCGATTGCTTGACCATAATAATTGGCAAGGGTCAATATGACACCATTATAATCGAATTGTGATCGGACATAAGTCGATTCGATGGAATTGCGTAGTCGAATTGCGGGTGGTTCTGCATGATTGCGAAATTCGCATTGAACGGCACTAACCCGATTTTCTATCGAGATTATACTTGGGACACTTAATTGAAACCTTACGATTTTTACAACAATTGAGAGTTGTCTATGAGTCGAAGATACATAAACATGGATTGAAAATTATTGACCACAGGTCAAACGTGCTAAAATCTCTAAAAGCTACCCGGTAGGTTAGGTTGTACTAAAATCGTGTTCGGTCGATTTTAACCACGAAATTGAATTCGGTTTCAGGAATCGGACGTTCGAGCGTGTCACGATTCATTTATAGGACGTCGTCTCATCTTTCGGAGGAATTTCGTCAAGTTTGGAATTTTGCGGAAAAATCAATTTCAGACAAAACGGAAAAGAAATGGAAATTCGGATGGCTGAAGAAGGGCATATTTTTCTACACCAAAATGGCTTAATTGGGTGAAATGAGAGCAATTTTCCCATTGGTTGGCCTCTTGACTAAGTTGGCATGAAGACTTTGAGGCCAAATGCAATGAGTGGCTTGATATTTTGCTAAGGCTTCCTATTGGCCCTTGCTTTGACTTCTTTCTTCCCTCCTTTCTCTCCAATTTTCCCTCATTCTCCATGCGTGTAGCTCCCCCAGCCGAAACCCCCTTGCTGCTTCTCCTTCTTCTCCATTTCTTCATTCTCCATTTCCCTTCTGTTTTGCCGTAGCCTCCATTTTCTTTTTATCACCTGACCATCACCCCTCTTCACCGTAATAGCATATTCGTCCACACTTCTTCCACCGCCCAACCCACCTTGCCGCTAGCACCACCACTGCAGCTCCTCACTGCCTCCGCCTAGCTTCATCCAACGCCAGCAGCTTCCACTGAGCTGCTATCCAGCCAGTTCGTCCACCGCCCAGCCGCAGCCCCCACATCTAGCCAACAACCTCACGCCTAGCCACCTTCACGTTCAGCCACCGCCCAGTCCAGCCGCCTGTCCCCACGCCGTCCAGCCCATGTGACCAGCAACCTCAGAACCGCCTAGCTCTCTTGGCCGAGCCTTGTAGGACCGTTTTTCTCTACTGTTGAGCTTCCGTTGGAGACATGATTGTCTCGGGTTTTCACCGCCGTCACGCCGCCATCGCCGTGGACCCACCGCCCTCCTAATCTGGTGAGTTAACACCTAATCCTCGATTAGGTTGTTAATTGCGCTTAGGGGGTTAGATTAATGTTAATTAGGATTAGTAGTTAATCCTAGTTAGTGTAACTAGCTTAGTTAGGTTAGCTTGGTTAGGTGGTTAGTTTAGTTATGTTAGCCTACCTTAGGTTAGATTAGTTAACTTGGGTTAGTTAGTTAACCATGGTTAGGTTAGTTAACTATGGTTAAATTAATTAAATCATGGTTAAGTTAATTAAGTTGGATTTACTTAATTAATCGTAATTTATTTAATTAATCGTAATTAGCATAATTAGTGATAGATTAACCATTTCGTGAAATTTTGCGCTTGTCCTCGTGGATGAATTTATATGTGCAATTGATTTCTTGGTGGTAGTGATTGATTATTATTGCAAAACTCGATTTTATGGGTATTTAATTAGAAAAATACCAGGTGTCGGTTTTTTACGCCAATTTTTATGTACTATATAAAATCGTGAAGTTTTAACATGGGAGCGTACTATGTTTATTGGTTTGATTTAAATATGTGACGACGCACAGTTATTTTACCAGGAATTTTTAATAGGAAGAAAAGTTGCCAAGTTCAGTGTTTGAAACGAGGTATTTGAATACAAAGCAATGTGTTCTTGGCCAAGTATGTGCGTGTGTGGTCACTATCAGAACCCATCACCCAACAAGAGTTGGGGAGGTGATGCCTGATTAAGTTCGAATGCCCCACGTCAACGGATGCCAGTCGCAGTGGAGGCTGGGCCGATGCTCCTTTATGGAATGCTGTCTAAGCGTAGACGTTGTTGTGCCCAATGGAGCGGGACAATGCTCGATTATGCCGGATGACCGCCAACTATTGAGTTGGCCGTGGCCGATGGGTTGTAATAACTAGAACACGCCTAACTGGTTGTGATAGCTGCGCTTGATTATAAGGCAAAATTGTGTGGCACGGTATGGGACGTGTCATAATGGTTTTACTTTATAATCGAGACGTATGTGATCATTGAAATGATGAGAGTAATGTGTTCCGGTTATTAATTGCGCTTGTGATATTTATAAATACATATGTGACGCACTAATGTGCAGGGACGCGCTGAGGCAAGGTAAGTTTTTTATGGTGTGTGTTTAGGACCGCATTCGAGGCAAATTTGCATCCTAATCGGTGTTTAGGGTTTTGATTCACTGAGATTTATCTCACCTGTCTTGGTTAACTTTTTCAGGGCCGTAGAGTGGAGATCTGCTGAGTGCGGATTTGGTAGGCACGAGATGCAACACCTTTTCGACTGGCCCTGTTGCTAGTGAAATGTAGGTTGGCTAGGAGTTCTTTTTGAGATAGACCTATATATAAACTCCTAGGTTAACTCGGTCTATTTATAAAGCGTAGTTTGTGATAATATGATGTCCTGTTTATACTATCCCTATGTTTGATTGTTGGCTGGCTAATTATTTATTTCGCTTCAGCATGTGCATAATTGAAAGATAAAAAGAAAGGGTTAATGATGCGTTCTGGGATGTCGCATTTTTAATCGACTGCTAAGAGATGTGCACGTGCCTGGGGTTCGGGGCGTGACAAAACTCATACCCAAATTGAGGTGAGATTGCAGAGCGAATGAACGCAAGATCAAGAGAGGGCAAGAGAGACTTAGAAAGGTGGATTGAGTCAAAGCAAGTTATGAACCCATTTAACATCCATTATTTTGGTTTTTACCATTGTAAACCATTTACTTGATATAAAAACTCAACCCATCAAATATGTGTACAGAAATGGGTTTATGACCCATTTTGATAAGTCTAAATATGGACAATGATTCCAAACATCAAGAGCAAGAGGAAAAACTTTGAAACCAAGACTCATTCCCCAGAGCCCTGTCCAATTTCCTTTCCACAGAACTCACCGATCTTCTGTTAGACCAAGTAAAGAAGTTCCCAATAACATCTTGGTCCCGCAACTCCAAGTGAAAGAGCAATTGCTTGTCATCCTCCATATTTTCCCTAATAGATATCATCAAAGTCACCAGCTTCAGATGTGACATCCCGAATTTCCAATTCTATTTTCAATAAATTGAGACGGGCATTTCGTCTGCATGCCTATAGTTCTTTTCCCTGAACTGATCATTCATGGGATAACTAGTCTATCGGGTGAAGTCGTTAAGAAATTCTAATGCATCGGACTCGAGAATTTGACCAGGAAACGACCTTTCGACCGAGTTAATCTGCAAGGGTCATCACAGCATAGTTAAAAATCGATTAGAGATAGGAGATAGGTCAACTCGACAGAGGCATGTGATCAAGTGTGGGTGATTCCACCAGATCGCACAATTCTTGTCGATTGGCATTGGACCGACTTTTCTATCGTTTGGGTACCCTGTGTCCGTGTTTGAAACCTTAAGATTATCCCGACAACCGAGAGTCGCCAATGTGTCAAAGATGTACATTGTGGCTTGAATTGATCAACCACAGGTCAAATGCACGAAAATTTCTAAAAACTACCCGGTAGATCATGACACGCTAATATCGTGTCAGAGTGAAATTAACCGTGAAATTGAGATCGAATTCAGAAATTGGAAGTCCTGGTGTGTCACAAATCATTTTAGGATCATTGACTCATCTTCGGAGGATTTTTCATGCAAACCGAGTTTTTCAGCAAAATAATCAAATTATGGCTAATTTGGTTCGGAAAGTTGGTAGGCCCGCTTTTGGTTGTACTTTTGAGATCTAAGATGGTTCTATGGTCAAGTGATTATGTGAATTGAAGTGTGGTGACATTGGATTAATTTTATGGACTTCAATTTGGTTCAATTAGAAGAGAATTGAAGAATTGGATGTACAAGATTTTATGCTACGGCGGAAAATGAAATTGAACCTATTGGATTAAGGTTGTGGGAGGCTGGAGTTAGTGGATTGTGACATCACAAGTGATGTCATGGTGTGGGGGCAAGAGTTGCTAGGATGTTGACAAGTGGAGGGTGGGGATTTAATCTCCAAAAAGGCACCTATCAACATCATCTTCAAGCTTGGGAAGAGAGAGAGAGAGGAGAGAGGGAAAACCGGTTCAGCTAGCCCAACCAGCAGCCCTCCGTCCTCCCGTCCGCCACTCGACGCCGCCAGCTCGCCTGTCGCCGGAGCCCATCGCCGCCACCGTTGGTCCGTGCGCACGCCGTCCCGTGCGAGAGCTGCTCCGCCCTTCCGTCCTCGCTTCGTCCGCGCGCGCAAGAACCGTCGCCCGTCGTCTCGAGCTTCTGTCGTCGCCGTCGCCACCGTGAGCCGCCACCGGTCGCCGCCCGAACTACCGCCTCCTCTCTCCGCCATTCCCGCACGCGAACAGCGAATGGCACCCCTTCATCCGACCGTGAACAGCAGCCAAGAAAATGGGTATGACAGCAGTTTCGTGGCCCGTTTTGGCCGTCTTCCCGAGCCCGGATGCTTGGTCCGCCTTCGGGAAAGTCGATCCCCTCGACGCCCTCGTCGTTTTGGTCCGCTCGGCTCGCTAATCAGGTGAGTTTAGCTCACTAAATCTTGATTAGACGGTTAATGATACCCTAAGTGTGCTTAGTCTAGGTTAAGTAAGTTTAGGTGGTTAGATTAGTTTAATTGGTTAAGGATTAGATTAGGGTGTTTAATTAAGTTAAAGTGTGTTTAGTTTAAAGTTAAGTAGGTTTATTTTAATATAAACCTTGATGTGACATAATATGTTTTATTTTTGATTTATTTAAATGTTTCGAAATTCTGAAATATTTAATAGTTTATTATATTCTGAAAATTATTAAAAAAAAAAAAAAATAAAAAAAAATTATTTATGACCTCAATTGCTCAGAATTTCGTGCTGATCTCTACTGTGTGCTCAGATTTTTAATTTGATGAATGGATATTGCAAATTGAGTGTTGATTGTGAAAAATATGGATTTCACTCAGAAAACCCTAGGTGTCGGGTTTTGATACCAAAATTGGATTTTAATGATTATATTAAATAGTGGGGTTTGGAAAAAAAATGAGATATTGGCTTTCTGGTTCGAAATTAACGTGCCCCACACACACGTGAGTAATTTTTGGAATATTTTTAATATGAAGAAAAATGGCTGGGATCACTATTTTAAGTGGAGGCATTGAGTGAAATGCAAAGTGTCCAGGGGCCGAGTATGTTTTGGTTGTGTGATAATTAAGAGGAATCGTCCTGGGCTGTTGAGCCGGACTTGCCCCTATATGGGTTACCCCTTACAACGGATGCGGGTCGCAGTAGAGGCTAGGCCAACTGGACCTATGCTCCTTCGGGAATGCTGTCAATGTAGTGACGAAGCCGTGCTCCAAGGGGGGAGGCGATGCCTGGCATTAATGCCAGTAGATAGCCGAACTGCGAGTAGGCTATACCCTTGTGTGGCAGTGAATAACAATTGGATCGCATGCTGAGTGTTGTTGACGGGTCCATTATGGGACGGAACCGTGTGGCATGGTATGAGACGTGTCATAACGGTTTGGTCTTATAATCCAGACTCATGTGGTCGTTTGAAATGAAATTGTTGGCGTTCCAGTTGTTTAAGTTCCTATTACTATCTGTGATTGAGTGATTTGAATTGTACTAACCTGCAGAAAGGAACTGAGGCGAGGTAAGTTCTCTGTGTGATGTGGTTAGGCCACTCGAGGTGTATTTTCTTTCTAATAGAGGTTTAAGGGGTTGAACTTGCTGAGACAATGTCTCACCCCATTGTGGGCCAAAATTTCAGGTCCCTAGATGGCGGTCGTGGAGGACCCGAAGCCATGGAGTCTGGAAAGGTGGAAACTGAAGGATCGGTGAACGTGTCCTGTTAGTTGGGCTTAGGATAGTTCCCCTTTTGTCGAGTTGGTCTATTTTGTAGACAGTCCAGTGTTGTATTTAAACCTATGTGTTTTTAAATGAGTGTTTGGTATTGTGATTGATTGCCTACTTTTCTATCCCAAGTTAAATGTTGAAAGGGGATTTATTTTGCTTCCGCATGCGTAATAAAATGAATGGGTCGGCGACGTATCCTGGGATGTCGCATATTTGATCGACCGCAGTGGGATGTGCGCGCGCTCGGGGCTCGGGGCGTGACATCAGAGGTAGAGCAAATTGTTTTGAAATCTTCGGCAAGCAACCATGGCTGATCAAATAGTTTGAGAGGCCATAGTGAGTTGATCCAATGTCGTTTACTCTCTCCAGGCTTATTGGTAGCGTAGATGACGAAAAAATAGAAAGTATCATAATGTGACTTTACAAAACGGGATCAATCATAGAACTACTATTAGTAGTTTAAGTTGCAATTTCTTCTTTAACTCGAGTTTTTGAAACACAAAACAATCGAACATCAATCTTTCTAACAAGATCCTTAACAACTCTATACTTATGGGCTTGTTAAAACCCCTCAAATTCCAGCATACTTATGGGGCTTCCAAATTAGTATTCTTCCTTTGACCTTTTTCTGATGAATGACTTTGCTTCCGCACCTCACCAGCAGTCTTGGCGGCAGCCTCTTCTTTGGAGAAAGTTTAACCTCACTGGAAGGAATAGCACCATCCATATTAACTATCAAAGTCAACGAAGGCACCTCCAATTCAGGTAATATGTCAAGCTTTTCCTCTTCTTTCTTCTGAACATTAATAGAGGATGGTACTACAAACTGATCATTTTGTCAAAAGTCTACTAATGGCATTGGATTGAGAAAACCTTAGGAAGAGAACACAACAGTCAAATCCTCTAGGGAATACACTTTTCTAGGAACCCATTCCAAAATATTCTTATTCTTTGGAAAAATGACCATATTTGGAGCAATTAGCACATATTTCTAAAACCTAAGGTTACTGTTGTGGTGACTAACAACACGACCTAAAGGGGTGGATAGATTGTGTAAAGATTATTATAAACTTTTGGGGAAATGAACAACCAATTTTAGGAAATCAGCTGAGGGTGATAATATCAAGTGAACATGGTGCCATCAGTAAGATATAGATGACAATGAACAATTGAAGATAGTACAAAGCAAATCATAGTGGTTCGGATTTATCCTCAAGCCTACATCTACTCTTCCGACTAACAGTTGCAACACAGGTTGGAATCCACTAGTAATCACAAAATAAGTTACAATCGGTAAGTAATGATCCTATCAAAGATATATCACACTATCATGACTTAGGTATTCCTATATCTCTTGTATTACAAAGTAGCTAGAATGCTACATGGGAAATTTCAGATGAACATGTCACACTTTTGATAAGTAGAGAGAATGACTATGAATAGTGATGGCTTTCTCTATTTTTCGTCCAACCTCTTGAGCTTCATTGATTCTCCTTTATAGATATTTTCAATCATCCCATTGGAGTTGGTCTCGAGGAGCAAAGAGCTGTTGAGAGTTGTTACGAGCTATTTGTCCAAGAATGGGATTGCCCATACAATCTTTTTCCTCATACATCAGTACGGTTTCCCAAAATGGAGTCTACTCGTTCTGTCACATCGCTAGGTTCTCTGACAGCCTGACAAAAGCTATTAACTACACTTTCATGATTTCTAGTTCTTTTGCTATGGTGTTTCCAACTACTAACTGCTATAATCCTTGTCTCACCAGCGATCGACATCAGCACATTTCCATGCTATTAATTAGCACATGCATTTTATATTAGTGGTCTTTTGAAGCCATCCATGGAGAAGCCGTAAGAATGACTTGCCATTCTACTTTTGATGATACTTCTAAGCATATTAGATTTCAAAGACTTCACAGATCGACCATGGTCCTTTCAAGTCCTTATGAACACCTTGTCATGTCTGACTTGTTCACCTCCTATAGAAATTTACATCACTTGTTAAATTAATGTCTCGAGTTTGAATTCGGATAATGATTTGTTAAGCCAAATTTATTGATAAAGATTTCCCAAGTAATAGAAAAGTTTCGCTGGACTCTTGAAGATTTACAAAAGAGGAAATAAAGATAAAATAAAGGAAATAAAGATAAAATAAAGGTTTCCTCTTTTGGGCACACGCTTATAAAAGGGAAAAGAAGCCCTACATAAAAGAGTTGCTGTTGAAACCCTACAAGGAGCCGCTGCCGCACAAGGTCAAGTAAAGCCACCCACGCGATCAAGAAAAGGAGTTCTTGTTTTTCGGCGTTTGGTTTTGAGCTTGAACGCGCGGTAATTTTGTGTTGTGAGTTTATGTCAAATTGAGTTGTTTATTTATAAATACTTTGGGTTTGGGGTTAAATCTACGTGTGGGAAACACTTGAGCGTGTGAGTGATTGTAAACTCGATTCTCCGATTATAGTGAATTATTTGCTGCTGGCTTTTCCCGTGGACGTACATACCGATACTCGGACTGAACCACGTAAATTCCTGGTGTCATTATTTTTCTCATTTATTTCTCTGGTGATTTCGCGTTGACGTAAATTGCAAGATCCTATCACGAGGAGGGGCACATTAGGAGAGACTGTCCAAAGCGGAGGAATAAAGTTGATAGGCAGAATGCCACAAGCAGTGTGGCAAACGTTGCCGAGGGAAGCAATAGTGATGCAGAAGCTGTCTTATGTGTGACTGCTACTTTGTCAGGAGACGAATGGGTGCTAGATTCGGGGTGTTCTTATCACATGACGCCTCATAAGAACTGGTTTACTACTTACCAGACTGTAGATGGTGGTAGGGTTCTTTTGGGGAATAATGTAGTCTGTAAGGCTGTGGGGATAGGGACAATTTGGATTCGGATGCACAATGGGGTGGTGCGAACATTGACAGATGTGAGGCATTGTACTAGAGCTCAAGAAGAATCTTATTTCTCTAGGGACACTCGATGACATCGGGTGTAGGTACACCGCTAAAGGTGGAGTACTGAAGATCTCTCGAGGTGCCATGATAGTGATGAAGGGGAAGAAAGTGAATACTCTCTATCATTTACTGGGAGAAACCGTGACAGGAACTGCTGCAGTTTCATCAGGTGAGTCAGATTCTGACTTGACTCAATTATGGCATATGCGTTTAGGGCACATGAGCGAGGCAAGTATGACGATGCTGAGTGAAAGGGGGTTGTTGAAGGGTCAGAAGATAGGGAAGCTGGACTTATGTGAGCATTGCATCTATGGGAAGCAGCATCGAGTTAAGTTTACTACAGCTATTCATTCGACCAAACAACCAGTTGAATATATTCATTCAAACGGTTGGGGCCCGTCTTCGGTTCCTTCGAAAGGAGGTGCCCGATATATGCTGACATTTATCGACGATTATTCAAGGAAGGTATGGGTTTACTTTTTGAAGCACAAATATGATGTGTTTGATCGGTTCAAGAAATTTAAGGCATTGATTGAGAAGCAGTCAGATAAACAGATCAAGTGCCTGAGAACCGATAATGGCATAGAGTTCTATGGTAAAGATTTTACCCCATTCTGCGAGAAAGAATGTATTGTGAGACACCGCACAGTACCTGGGACATCACATCAGAATAGCATGGCAGAACGGAAGAACAGAACTTTGCTTGAGCGAGCTCGATGCATGCTTTCGCATGCAGGACTTGGCAAGAAATTTTGGGCCGAAGCAGTAAACATGGCATGTTACCTGGTTAATCGATCTCCATCATTTGCTATTGAGTGGAAGACTCCTGAGGAAGTATGGTCGGGGAAACCTGTTGATTATTCCGGATTAAGTATATTCGGATGTCCTGCGTATGCTCATGCGAGTGATGGTAAGCTTGAGCCGAGGGCGAAGAAGTGCATATTTCTAGGTTATGCACATGGGGTGAAAGGCTACCGGCTGTGGTGCACTGATCCCAAATAACCTGGTTTTCTAATCAGCAGAGATGTGATCTTCGACGAGACTGCAATGCTTCAACGGAGGAATTCTGAGACACAACCAGCAGAGAAGACAAATCATGGTGTCATTAGTGAGGTGGCGTTTCAGGTGGAGACTCCGAAGACCTCGAAGGTAACAGAAGTTGAGACTGCCGCTGAGGCCGCAGTTCCTGAAGTTGGTGATAGTGAACAACCAGCAAAGCTGCAGCAAACTATAGCCGCAGATAGACAGAGAAGGCAAATTAAATCACCGGTACGTTATGGCTATACAGATATTGCTTATGCATTGACTATAGGTGATGAAGTGGAGACAGATGAGCCTTCGTCTTACTCTGAGGCGATGGCTAGTTCGAAATCATCGCAGTGGTTGGGGGCTATGAGTGAAGAGATGGAATCTCTCCATTGAAATCAGACATGGGAGCTGGTCAAAGTACCTAAGAGCCAAAAGATTGTTGGAAGTAAATGGGTCTTTAAACGAAAAGAGGGCATTCCCGGTGTTGAGGCAGCGAGGTATAAGGCGAGACTTGTGGCGAAGGGGTATACATAGCGTGAGGACATTGACTACAATGAGGTGTTCTCTCCTGTGGTAAGACATACTTCAATTCGTGTTTTACTTGCCTTAGTTGCTTCGCAGGATCTCGAGTTAGAACAATTAGTTATGAAAATTGTGTTTCTTCACGGTGAGTTGGAGGAGTAGATTTACATGAGGCAACCAAAGAGATTTGCTATTTAGGGTAAGGAAGATCATGTTTTCTTGTTAAAGAAATCTTTGTATGGGCTGAAACAGTCTCCTAGGCAGTGGTATAAACGTTTTGATGCTTTCATGGTTAGTCAAGACTATTTAAAAAGTCCGATGGATAGCTGCGTTTATTATAGGAGATTGGAGAATGGTTCTTTGATTTATCTACTCTTATATGTTGATGACATGCTGATAGTAGTTAAGAATATGTCTGATATTGATGTGCTGAAGAGGCAATTAAATACTAAATTTGAGATGAAAAATTTAGGTGCTGCAAAGAAAATTTTGGGTATGGAGATTTTGCGTGACAGGACTGCAGGAGTTTTACGTCTATTTCAAAAGAAATATATTGAGAAGATCATAGCACGTTTTAATATGCAGTCAGCAAAATCTGTAAGTACACCTTTAGTGAAGCACTTTAAACTTTCAGATAAATTATCACCGCAGACTGAGGAGGAGGAGGAGCATATGTCTCGTGTTCCTTATTCTAGTGCCGTGGGTAGTATTATGTATGCTATGGTGTGCACTAGGCCTAATATTTCACAAGCTATGAGCGTGGTTAGTTGCTATATGAAGCATCCTGGTAAAGCTCATTGGGAAGCTGTGAAGTGGATCCTCAGATATTTGAAGGGGACAACAGACGTGGGTATAATGTACCGAAGGGATAGCAATGGCAGTGAGACCACTGGTTTTGTGGATTCGGATCACGCCGGTGACTTGGATGATTGCAAATCTTTAGCAGGGTACGTGTTTACACTAGCAGATGGTGCAGTTAGTTGGAAAACGTCCTTACAGGATCACATTGCCTTGTCTTCGACTGAGGCAGAGTACATGGCACTAACCTTTGTAGCGAAGGAGGCGATATGGTTACAAAGTTTGCTCTCGGACTTTGGATTAGAATGGAAAAGTGTGGATATACACTATGATAACCAAGGTGCGATATATTTGGCATATAATCCAGTTTATCACGAGCGAGCGAAGCATATCAACATCAGATACCACTTCATCCAAGATGTCTTAACTAAGGGTAATTTTACTGTTAAAAAGATTGTTACAACAGATAACCCAGCAGACATGATGACTAAGTCTGTTCCTTTGGCGAAGCTCAAGCTCTGCTTGAGCTCTATTGGCGTCTGTGGAGAGTAAGCGCCCGTTGGGGTGTTGGGAGAGCAGCATGGAGATGGACACTATAAATTGGCTTCAAACATTGAGCCAATGTGGATAATTGTTAAATTAATGTCTCGAGTTTGAATTCGGATAATGATTTGTTAAACCGAATTTATTGATAAAGATTTCCCAAGTAACAGAAAAGTTTCGCTGGACGCTTGAAGGTTTACAAAAGAGGAAATAAAGATAAAATAAAGGTTTCCTCTTTTGGGCACACGCTTATAAAAGGGAAAAGAAGCCCTACGTAAAAGAGTTGCTGCTGAAACCCTACAAGGAGCCACTGTCGCACAAGGTCAAGTAAAGCCACCCACACGATCAAGAAAAGGAGTTCTTGTTTTTCAGCGTTTGGTTTTGAGCTTGAACGCGCGGTAATTTTGTGCCGTGAGTTTATGTCCAAGTGAGTTGTTTATTTATAAACACTTTGGGTTTGGGGTTAAATATAGGTATGGGAAATACTTAAGCGTGTGAGTGATTGTAAACTCTGATTCTCTGATTATAGTGGATTATTTGCTGCTGGCTCTCCCCATGAACGTAGATACCAATACTCGGACCGAATCACGTAAATTCCTGGTGTCATTATTTTTCTCGTTTATTTCTCTGGTGATTTCGCGTTGACGTAAATTGTAAGATCCTGTCGTTTCCGCATAATATATCCCAACATCACTATTACTAGTCTTCATCGAGCTCTTCAAGCTATCATGGATATCATCAGTCTTTTGAAAGTTACCACGAATATTTACATATATCATAGTAGATATTACGTTAAGGATAGTTTTGAAATCATCAAAATTCCATAGGGGTGTTTTACCAGTAATCATTAACAACTTTGTAGGGTAAATAATACCTTAAAGAAAGTGATATTACGTCTCAAAATCTGATTATATTCTATCCAATTCGAAGCAATATTTTTCAACACCGATTTGCTTAGTAATTTCATTGGAATTGATATCGCAAGCCACTTTCGTGTGGCTTGTTCATAAACGGCGTCAACTGACCAGTGATAATTCACTCATGGTGATTGCGAGTAATAGATCTGGAAATATTAAGTTATTCATGATGCTGGTGTGACGTTCGTCTCAGGATGATCACTAGAGACAAAAAAATGTAGCCGTTGGCAAATGGAACAGTATAGGAGGATACCGTCAGAGAATTGGAAACAACTTTTGTCAGAATAGTCAGAATGATCGGCAATGGGACAGCAGCGACAAATTTTATTTTGGGAACCTTGCTAATTTATACAGAAAAGGACTGTTTGGGCAATCTGATTTCAGAACAAAACTTACCAACAACTCATAACGGCTCATTGCTCCCCGAGACGATCTATGATAGGGTGATTAAAGATGTCTATTTAAGAGAGAATCATTGAAGTTGTTGACCCTAAATTTTGACGACCCAATCATTCATTTATTGTATATAAAATTAGGGATTAATTTTGAACTCCTAAATAAAAATATTAGAATTAAATTGCATAACATATAGTCATTAGGAGCATATTTCATTTAATTGCATATTTGTTGGACCAGCGGTGAATGGATTTAGGTGAATGGCTTGGAATATTGAAGCCCACAAGAGCATTAAACTTTAGATAAGTCAATAATTCCTCCATGGTGATTTACATTTACATGGGTGCCCTAAATTGTTAAAAGTCGATTAGGAAATTTCCAGCACATTGGCACTGATATATTCGTGCATGCTCACCTATTTGAAGGAACAAATGCAAAGAAAGGATAACGTGTAAGCGGCCACCGATTTGTACATGGAGAAGCCCATCCACGGAAGGAAAATTACGCACTTGGCCATAATTCGGTCAACATGGGGGCAAGAAATTGACCGACATTAT
Source organism: Eucalyptus tenuipes (assembly GCA_014182365.1). Lineage (NCBI taxonomy): Eukaryota > Viridiplantae > Streptophyta > Magnoliopsida > Myrtales > Myrtaceae > Eucalyptus > Eucalyptus tenuipes. Next base: position 17,866,057 of record CM024538.1, on the reverse strand, counting down.
TTTAAGAGGAAAGAATTTATGCATGATTCTCTGGTCATATTCACGTAATATTAGCAAAGTAATAAAGAATAGAAAGAAGCGAAAAGTGAATCTCACTTGATGAGAGGGAATGAAAGAATATATTTCTTTTCCTTCTCCAAAGTTTGATATCCTAGCCTATATAAAGAAGGGGGGTGGGGTCGGCAGAAATCACGATCTCCGAGCATAGAGAGAGGCACGTGAGAATTGAGGAATAGAGAGAGAGGAGATCTTGGCGTAACCTTGGCTTAGACCTCGCCGCACATTGCTTAAGTTTTGACATGGGTCATTCTCCAAATGACGCTGCCGCTTTGGTCTCGCAAGCTGCCATCCCTCGTCGCGCGCCGCACATTGCTTGAGATGCACGCCATCGCTGCCATTCCTTGTTCCAGTGACGACCGGTTTTTCTGATTTCTAGCCTGTGTTTACGAACCCGTTACGTCGCTGGTCGTGAAGTTTGCTGCACCCGCAACATCGGCAAGCTCCCGGTTCGGGGGACCGCTCGCGAACTTTCACAAAATCATTCTCTCTTGAGATCCTCACGTACCCAAATTTCTTAGAGATATTAACGGAGGTGAGGCCTTGAAGGGAAAAGTCCACCATCTGGAGAGCAGCCCGTGACTTCCCTCGTGCTCACGCCTCCAAGGCCTTGGTGTCATTGAAGTTAGTTGTCCATTGAAGGAACATTCAACTAGCAAGCTACCTTGCCGTTACGCACTTGTACTGACGAACCCAGCCTTGCCGAAATTTTTAGACTATCTCAACGACTCGCTCCTACACCTCAACTGTGAACCGCCCACCTTCCGACACTAGCCGGCGGTCCTGTTCATATCTGAACCGAGTCGATTCCACAAAGTTCCTATTTTTGTAGGTTTATTGACTGTGAGCCCACGGTCGTCCTTTACCAAGGAGCACCACCATGCCGAGCTTCACCCACGGGCCATTACCAGTCATCCGTTGAGTCAATTCTGTTGACTTCAAATTTGGCAATATTACTTGCAAAATTAGGTAATTGTCTTATCTACATTTGATTTAGATATTTTACGCCTAATATATGTCTATTAATATCTAACATGCATATTTCTTGATTCACAACCGCACTAAATATTTGATTCCGGAATTATTGATTACGCGGGAATCTTTAAAATTGATGTTTTGATTTTTAAGGCTTAAGATCAACTCATTGATTTTATTTGTAAAATTGCAAGTTGATTGGACATTATTTCTTTATTTGCATCCATTGGATGATATATGATCTTCAGTAATTTGGTGCTTATCTTGGATTAGAATTGATTTCCTAGATAGAATTGCATGATAGAATAGTTAGATACCTTCCTAATTATATTAGAATGCGTGTTTAGATGATATCTAGGTTACATAATATCTTGGAATTAAATTGCATGTTGAGATAAATTTCTAAGTTAAGATAGAATTCAGATTAGTCTATTTCCTAACTTAAAATAGATAATATCTCACTTTAGTTAGATTTTTATTATTAATAATTTTTATAAAAAATACAAAAATATCATGCGCATGTCATTTAGAATTAGGTTCATAAAATGCATGTCATTTAGTAATTGTTGCTAGGTCAATTTAATTAGAAATTGCTTGTCATTAGAATTAGGCCATTTGACATATAGTTTAGATTTCATTAAACAAGAGAAAATCCTAAAAAAAAATTGAGTGACTACATGTTAATTATAAATCATATGTAGGGTAGTTGATGTGAATTCTGACCTAACATTGTAGTAAGTCTCGTAATTTATTTATTATTTTTTTTGCTGTTAAATTAATGGTTTGCGCACCTATATGGTCACCTCATATTTTAGAAAAGTAAATTAAAATCAGTCCAAAATGTCTGCAAAGATATTTTTTTTGAAAATAGAAAGAATGGTATCAAAAGTGCATTAGAGAAATCTAGTATAACCAAATCCTCCAAATCACAATTTCTGGTTCGTAGGAGTGAAATAAATCTCCCATTACTTTATTTGGGTTTCTAATCGACCCACCAAAGAATATGTTAGTAGCGACTCCTAGATAATAATATTTTGTATGCTAAATACTTGAACCTAAGTCGCAAATTGGTATAGGCTTGGAAGAGCCTGAATTAAGTTTAGACTTAGTAATCCATTAGCCAAATCTTAGGTGGTTCACTTGAGGTTAGATCACGACAGAAGTCAAAAAAGGCGAGACGGAAATCGAACAAGCTGAAAGTGTTAATTGTTGTATTATTACTGATCAAGATAGTGATTTATTTTTCAGATAGTGTTCTTGCAGTTTTGGAACGCGACGAAAGTTGAGGATCTAGCTCTTCGGAGAACCATGAGTTTAATGGTGGTGTTTGTTTGTCAAAACAAGTAATAGAAAGTGTCAGAACAGCACTCAAGAGCCTAGTTTGGTAAAGCGGACGTCGGTGCGGCTGACGGAACATGCCTACGGCCACCATGGAAAAGACTCAATTGGCTTTTCTTCGAACAATAAAAGCTTTGATACCATGATAAGAATAATGCAAAAAGGAGATTCATAAAATTTATGTATTTTTTTTTATGTGTTATGAAGAAGAGTACATGAGCCTGTTTATTGGCTTTACATAATAACTATCTAAGATAATAAGATACTATAATATTAATTACAATCAAACTAGTTTAATAAAAGATATGCACATCAATTAAGGATATGCATAATTAAGGGATATAATGCACAATACTGTGGTATATGTAGAATGAAGGAAAATATATAAAATCATTTGATATCTTTTAATCATATCTAAGAAGATATTTTTTTTCAAAAATCTTATTTTTTCTATTTTCTTATCTTTTCTTTCTTCATCTTTCCTCAAAACTCCCTACTAGAGGTGCTCGAGCTCAAATCGGTTTTGGATTTTTCAATATCATATTAAAAAGAGAGGGAAAATTTTGGGTAGCTTTATGGAGATCCGAAGATAAGTCCAACGACCGCCAGTCGCTACGTCGGAAGTCTGGGTGGCAATGGGTGAGCGCCGGTGAAGCTGTGGCCAAGTGAGTCCGTGCGAAGAAGATGATGAATAGTAATGAGTAGGGGCTTAGTCCCAAAAGGAAGAACAAGACCGAAATGACGTCATTTTGGCGTCTTAAATCGAGATAATTACCAAAAGTGTCTTATGCTTATTGCACGTACGCCAATTTAGTCATAAATCATTCAATTTGACTAATTTAGTTTTAAATAATTTAATAAATTGTCAATTATATTCATTCCGGCCAAACATGCACACCAGCTGTTCTACAGGGCACAACCGGCATTGGCATTGACAACTTTAAAGTATTTTTTTGAATTTTTCTTTTTCTTTTTTATTTCTTTTTTTCTTTCTTGGTGTTTTTTGTTTTTTCAACCAGTGAGGGTCACTTGCAAGGGCCTCCACCACTAGGAGAGGGCATTGCAAGCCTTGGCTATGGTTGGTGATTGTGGGAGGGCCGTGATCTCCTAGTTGACCATAGCAAGGGCTCTCAAGCCCTCCCCATATCCGGTGAGATTGCGATGCCCTTGGCAAATCTAGGCCTGGTAGCCTTGCTTGTGGTTGGTGACCTTCACCAGCTTGTGCTGCAGCTACAAACTGGCGAAAGGAAATAAGAAAAGAAAAAGAAAAGGAACGAAAAGAAGAAAAATAGAAAGAGATTTGGAAAAATAAAAAAAATTACAAAAATTATCCATGTCAATAATTTTCGACCAAAATTAGCCACAAAGACTATATTAACAAATTGTCAAAAGATTTAAGATAAAATTAACTAAATTGAAATGTTTAGAATTGAATTGTCATTCATACAATAAGTTTATGATTTTTTTGATAATTTTCCCATCTTAAATCCACATTAGCAAGTGATGTGGAGGCAATGGACTTGTTGAATTAACAGATCGGATCTAGACCATATCATTAAATTTAAGGCTAACGGGGTCCAAATTTTAATACATAAGGAAAGTTGGCGATAATTTATGAGACAAAAAAGAAATTTCGAGTAAGATTGAGACTCGATCTTAAGTCATTATTTATTTAAGGGAAATTGGCCACGTTATGTGTGATAAGCGAATGTGGGCATTACGTTTTTTTTGTTTGTTTGTTGGGAGCGGGTCTCCCCTAAGCAGAATTTGTCATTGTCCGTGTCCAAAAACACATAGTCGGGCATCGATTGGGATTTCACTTTCCATGCTAGGTTATGTCCACATGGAAAGTATGTTGCCAGAGCCATATATTTTAGTGATTACAAGGGAAGTGACCGAGATGAAAATGCCCACTTCGGCGAAACATCCGAATCACCACTAGAAAACAAACCTTCCCAATTTGAAAACCGAGAGTCCCATACCAAGCATAGCGGAAGTATAAGATCATGAATTAATATTAGAAGAACCAAACTTGAGTTCTTCTTAAACAACACAGCCACCCTGAAACTCACTTTGTTAGGACCGGTTCTCCGTTTTTGAAACCTAAAATCTATTTTATAAACTCTGAAATCGAAACTGATGGTTCCTTTTTTTTGGGGGTTCACTACCCTGTCAAATATTTACTTACAAAACTCAAAATTGATGATGACAGGTGGCCAACATGATTAGAAAAATATAAGCCCCACGCATCAGCTTCACATTTCTCACAAAGAAACTTCTTTATGGCAAATTCTTCAAATTTCTTAGCAACTTCCATTGTCTTATTTAGCCAAAGATCCTTATAACTTTGTCGTCTAGGCATGATGAAGCAGCCGTGAAATTCCTTAGCTTGACAAGCAGGGAACTAGAGGCAGCAACAAGATGCGATGCGTGAGTAAAAAGAGAGAGAATTTGGGTTATCTCGGTCCAATTTTTCTTGTTCGATTCGGTTCGGTTCCTAGGTCTTTTCAGAGCTGGTGCTCATCCCTAGTCACATACACAAAAGTTGGAATAAATCCCTAGTAAAGTAACTCTCCTTAATGTCAAGCCCTCTTTTTGATCCTCGACCTTTTCATCATCTCCCGAGAATCACAAAACACTTACAATTCCTGTCCATAGTTTCCAGAACTACGCAGTGCTCACATATATGGCAACCGGCACTGCTGAACCAGCAAAGAATTCATAGGGAGTCAAGATAGGCCCCCCACGCATGCATTGTATTTGGGCTCAATGAACCTTTAAATCACTAACATTCAACATGAACTCAAGTCAATATGTACACTGTATCTGGCTCGAAAACCTTCGGAACCATTAACAATCAACATTACTTTCCACACAAAGAACCTTCAAAACCATTAATGATCAACATGGACACAAGCAAAAACATCATTTGTATTTAACTGCATTTTTGCTTGTGCCAATATAGTAATCGCATTTTGACAATTCCAAGCGCCATCAAACCCTCTCGCCTTTGTACTCATCAAATGAATTCAGTACCCAAGAAGATTGGGCGAAATTACCTGGTAGAACCCAAGATTGACTAACTAGCTAACTAACTAACTAAACGCGTCGAATGATTGGCGGCTGCATAAATTGCACGATCTAGAAGATATAAAGATAAGAAAACAAAGGAGAATTGGGGATTTCACTTTCCATGCTTAGAATACGGTCCACGTAGAAATTGTGATAAGCCCAAAGGAAAGAGACAGACATAAAAATGATTATGTGTCAGTGCTTAAGCAATAATTAAAAGCCTCGAGCTACTGAGGCAAGCTTGGTAAGACCAATTTGCTTGCTTTTGGTCAGGGGAAACCCACTTCTCACCCGGCAAAAAACATAGGAGAGCCAAACCTTATTAGTTTGCCAAGCACCTTCCACAGTCCGAAGACGATATGAATGCTTACTCTAGAGGTTAATGAACTCGAGAGGTCTTGGAGATCTGAAACCATCAGGAACCAATTTCATTGATGCAGGACAATGATCCGAAACATTAAGAGAAAAGTGGAAAAGACTGAAACCAAGCCTCATTCCCCACAGCCCTATCCAACTTCCTTTCCACACATCCCACAATTCTCCTATTAGACCAGGTGATTAAGTTACCAATAGTCTTGATGTCCGGCAGCTCCAAGTGAAAGAGCAATTGCTTGAGATCCCCTATATCTTCAGAGTAAGCATCATCAGAGCTACTAGCTTCAGAGGCAGAGCAAATTGTGTTAAAATCTCCAGCAAGAAACCAAGGCCGATCAATAGTTTGAGGGACCATTGTGAGCTGATCCTAGAGTTGTTTCCTCTCTCCAGGCGTATCAGCAATGTAGGTGACAGAAAAGTAAGAATTCACAAGGCAATGAAGAAACTGATTGCTGTGAGAACAGATAGCAATCACAGCAATAGTCAAATGAGAATCACAGAGCACCCAAATTAGTCCTGAATCACAATCAGCATAATTATGATATCAGGGCCAATCAGGGAAATTGCTGTGTACAATTAGAGTATCATCTTCTTCTTTAACTCAAGTTTCTAAGATTCAAAACAATTGTCATGATTCTTACTAACAAGATTACAACTCTATGCTTATAAGGCTTATTGAAACCCCTTGATTTCCAGCATACAATATTCATGAGAAAAGAATTGAGGAGCTAGACTACCATCCAGCATTCTCCAACTCAGCTTCCAGATAGCATTCTTCCTTCTGGAGAAAGTTTAAAATCACCAGGAGGTATAGCAACATTTGGGTCAACTGTCAAAGTCAACGGAAGCCTCCAATTCAGGCACTATGTCTAGCACTTACTCTTCTTCCTACTTAACATCATCAGACAATAGTACTACAAACTGGTTATGTAGTCAGACCGTCCTCAGATAAAAGTCTAGTAATAGCGTTGCATTGTAAAGCCTCACAAGGGTACACATCAGCCAAATCCTCAAGGGAACACACTGTTACGGAACCCATTTCAACTTTTTCTTATTCTTTGGAAAAATGACCATAGTTGAAGCAACTAACACATATTCTAAAACCCCAAGGGTACTCCACCGTAACTTTAGCCATCTTATCATCATCCAGCAACACAGAAACATCCTCGGGCAATTCTTTAGACAAAATCCACCTTCAGACGGACCTTTACATAATGAAGTCTGTTCCATCTCTCGTGGCTTTTCAGGATAGAGAACACAAATTGCACCCTCCAATGTAATGACATACAGAGGAACTCATTGTAGCTTAAACCAAATAAGAGTTTCCTTGTCAGAGACCTACAAACTTTGCAGTTCAGGCTTCTATTTTCTCAGCACAAGAGGATAGTGTGCAATCGGTGTGTAATTATTAATTGCAACAGATTTATAACAAATGAATTCAAACTGCTTTCTTTTTGCATCTTGTTCGGGGATTTGCGTAAAGTTTCAGAGGGATTACGTCATATTTGAGCCGTAAAAGTTCCATGGGAGTTGTAAATAATTGCCAATTATAATCCTGAAAACATGGACTGCTGATATGCTTTCATTTATAAATTCATAACTTCAAGAATACCATTTTGGTTCTCTTCCAATTTTTCCATTAGAACTCACTCTCCCAATTAATTAACTTGTAAGTGCAGAGTTCTCCTCTCGTGCTTCGTGTGAGGTGGCACCCAGAACCAAACTGTTTCTCTTGAAAAAGACCTTGAGGAGCTAGCTACCTTCATGCTCCTCTGATCTCCAGAGTATTGACCCCATAAGAGTTATTGCAAGAATTTAAGATCTCATGACCAATTTGAACCAATCGCACAGGATCGGATCTGGTCCGATTTTATCATTCAGTCAGCTTGAGCTGCTAGGCTAGCAGCATTTGAACAGACAGGTCTGATCTGGTCTTCCAGCAACTTTCCATGCTGTCTAAACTAATGTGACACAAGTAGGTGCCATTTTCACTACTCCCAATTCGTATTTTCGCTGGATTTGGAGAGTGCAAATTAGAAAGGGGATTTTCTGTTTGCCCCATAATTGTGTCATAGTTAGAAATTAAAAAACAGATGATATCAAAATTAGGACTTTGGGCTTTGTGACTCTAATGGTTAGAATATTATGTCACAAACAGAGAATAGCAAAGCCTCCCTGAGAAACTTTGGACTTCGCAAGCTAAGTAAAAAACTCACAAATTGTGTAAAGCAAAGAAAAGTCTGCTAAGTATATCAGAGCAATAAACTAATGATCCAAGATATAATGGGTTGGGACAAACAAAGTGCCAAACAATTCTTGAACAAGAAAAAAAGGCCTACAATTCTTGAAGAGCCCTTATGTTGAGGTACTTCATAAGATCAGCTAGCGTGATCTATACAAAGAAGAGACGTTCTATTGGCACTAGTCCTTAGATTTTTATGCATAATACTGAATTAGTGCATGCAGGGGAGCTTGCGCTTAGATGCTTTGCAGATACTTGGTCCTCCCAAAACAAGACATTCTCATCCACAAAAGCCAATCATCGGGCGTCAAGCATTGTAAATTTCTTTTTTCTTTTTTCTTTTTGTTTTCTGTATAGATAATGACACTTCGCCACGTGATGGTTGGCTTGTGTGGATGAGACTTTTGGAAATAGGACTTTCGATGTTTACAGCTTAATAATGTGGAAAATCGAACATTGCTGTTCTCCTTGCAGCCACGACCCGCCGTACCGATCCCCACTTCACCACAGCACGGATCTTGCACCACGCTGCCCTGGGCCTTGAAATCATCGTCTTACAGACTCCAAAACCAGTGCCAGATTGACAGATCCCAAGATCTGCCCCGCTGCTTGATTCAATGACAAAAGTAGGCTCTGGTATCCACATCAAATTGCCAGGACTTGGAGACTCGGGAGATAAATGAATGTTTGGCACAAAGGGGTCTCGTGAGTGACCAGGATGATGACTGCTTTCGCCAGCACCAATGCCAGACAAAAATTCCTGCCTCGCCAGGATGTTTCCCATGGTCGGATTGAAGGTATTTGTGATGATATGGCTCTGTGGCCCCAAACAATCTAGTTGTCTGTTTTCTGTGATATTGTAGCAGGGTGACATTGAAGCCAATGAGTAATTAAATTCAGAAGCCGCTTCTGGTATATCTGAATAAAAATGCAGTTCGGTTTTAGCTACCACAGATATGCAAAATGATGGTGTGCCAAAAAAGAAACGGGAATACTAAACTATGAACGATTAAGAAGGCCAAGAAGAAAAACATAGAAGTGATAACAATACCACACCTTGGTTTAGGACTGTGTAATCTAGATGATGAAGAGGCAGGCTCAGGCTAATTGATGGCTCTGTAGGCAAGTTGGTCAGGGCTCTTGGAGGAGTGATGCTGGGTTGGGCATCAACCGGCACCCATTGATTCTTGTTACAGTAAGCTTGTCTTCTTAAGGTCTGCACCAACATCTGTCGACCAAGCAGTGGGTTCAATCACATCCAAACAAATGCTTATGAACTTTGAGAGAAGTGGTTGTGGTATAATTTTTGCCAAGTAAATAGACTAGTCCGATAAAAACAGCCCCTTGTATTGCTTCAGATAGATTGACACTTGGCTACTTGATAGTAAAGTTATTATATATGTACCTTCTGAGAGGGGGTCAATTGGTGTAGTGACTGGTAAGTTTGGCCATCAAGTGTTGCTTGAGCAACTTTCATTACTGAATTGAACAGTATACCGGCCTTGTTCCAAGCTTGGTAGTAAGTGTACATCTGGTTGTCGTCGACTACACAAGTGCTGGCATGTCTGACAATTGTCTCCCATAGCCGGTTGGTGATCCCAGTGCCAAGTATCTGAAATAACATCGCATCACGAAAGAAGTAGCATGATTTGATAGTTAACAGTGTTTAGAATAACATGAACAGAAGAAGGATTTTATCAGGGCTTGAAGAAAGGTGGTTACTACGTTTCTTAGAGAGGATGCATCGGCTTCGTACAGCTGGAGGAAATCTTGAACAGTGTTGATTCTTCTCAAAGTCATGCGTTTGTGTAAAGCGCCATCTTTGGCTACTTTCTCTAAACGCCACACTTCGTCGCTCAGAGATGGAGGGTAATGCTTCTTGTTGACTGCACATAGCTGGGAAAACTTGTCAATCTTTAAGTCTTTTTAAGATCCACAGATAGAACCAAGGATTATTGGTCAATATCATAAAATGAAAGGCTGTGAAACTAAAGCATTGCAAGCTTACACTCTCCTCGATGATCTTTAACAATGAAAGTTTCACTTCTCGCTTCTCTTATTCTTATTTCTGCAGAAACCTTTTGAACAGCTCGAGCTCCTAACCTGAATTTCCGACTTCTCACCCAGCTCGAGTTGTCGGTGATGATTAAATTACGGAACCAACCACTTCCTCCTTGCAAGATCACAGTCAGCTCCCCTGTTATCAGTGGCCTTTTCCCTTCCCTTTCACGAATGATATTGCAATTGAATTCCTTCTCGGTCCAATCCTCTACCTCATCTGACCCAAAATCGCCATTAAGGACGACGATTTCAAGCTTTATCGAAGATAGAGGGCCACTTGTAACCCTCTCACTGGTCCTGCCATCGACTAGTTCGATCCTGAGAGGAGTACCATCCTCGGCTTCTATCTGACTGCTAGTGAAGATGGTTGCCGGTAATTTGGTAACAAATTGTAGTCGCAGACTGCTTTCTTCAGAACTTCCAATGGGAATAGATGGCGTTCTGCAATATAGACTAGAAATACATAAATTCCTCTGTGCATAAGGGGTTTTTAAAGTGTCGATACCTTGTCAGAAAACAACTTATCTTGAACTTAGAAACCAGATTACTGTTCTGGTATGAAAATAATTATATGAAGCAAGATCAACATGGCTCTGATTCACAATCAACCTTTGAGGTTGATGCAGGAATACAAGGAACACTGACCTCAATGATGGATTAAGAAAGCGCGAGATTGCACGTTCCACTTCCTCACTAACCTGCTTGATGCAGAATCTAACTCAGATTTCAAGAGAAATTTCATAACAAACCAATAGCTTTGTCCCATTTAGCATCACGATCACAAACGGGTGATTTCATTAGACTATGCACAGGGTATGCATTACGTTCCTAAGGTGCAATTTTTCTAATGCAAGGAACTTCTGCATAGCATACCTGTCACAGCAAATAATTAGAAAAAGGAAAATTTTCACTTGATTGTTTGATAAAAAGATTCATTCCCTTCATAAGAAAAAGAGGTGACGGACAACAGAAATTTACTTTTTATTTGGAAATTGTTTATGAGAACAGGATTCACAGAATCATGGAAATGAACCTAACAAAGAAATCTCTTCAGAAACAAATAATTGAAACATTCTTAATATGAAATAGTAGAGCAAATCAGGACTTCATGATGCATCTTTCATAATAAACAAGACATGGACAAAAGCCTCTACATGTTTGTGATAAAAAGTACTTCGCCTGAGCCACATATTTTGGTGATTAGAATGGAAGTTACCAAGATTAAAATATCACTGAGATGACCAAACATCCGAATCACAAAAACAACCTTCTCAACAGATATCAGAACTACATCCACGACATGCTGACCAAACATCACCAAGCAAGATGAAATGAATCTTAATATCCTATAGAAAGAACCAAAGTCACATACTAAGTATACCATTAATATGAAATCATCATTCAATTTCTGAAGAACCAGACTTGAGTTCTTCTCAAGCAACACGACTAGTGACTGATATGAATAGCATACCACTTTCCGAAAGAGAGGCTCGAGAGCAGATGCAAATTCCTCCGGTGACAGCCCTTCGGACACATTTCTCAAGTAACTGCAAAGTAATCAAGAACAGTAATTCACAGTCACAGACGCTAAAATTGGAATACAATGGCCCCTAGTAAAGTAGTTCTACTTAATATCAGGCCTTCTTCTCGATCCTCGAGCCAAAAATCTGGAACCACCCCTTTATCCTCCTCCAGAAGTTGCCTCTTCAACATCACCAGAGAATCAAAAACACTTAAAATTCATGTATAAAGTTTCTAAAACTTGTAGTGTTATAGATTCAGCAACCTGTGCTGCTAAAGCAGCGGAGACTATATAGGGAGTCAAGATTGGGCCACCACAGAAATGGAAGGTACAAAGAAGCTTCAACTTTGAAACCTTTAAAAAGACCTCCACTGAAGTCAAGCAAATAGATTCTATTTGGGCTCCAAAGAGCAACAAAACCAAACCAAAATATGTCGAATTCGTGACCACATTATTGCGTGTGACAAATTAATAATTGCGCTTTGGACACTTCCAAACGCTATGAACTCTCGCCTTTGGACCCATCAACTGAATTCAGGAGGGACGTCCTAGAAGATTGCAGGAAAATCACCCTATGAAAAACAAGTTCAACTGACTAACCGTGTTAAATGATTGACAGCTACGTTAATGGCACAATCTTGGAGATACCCAGATAAAAAAATGGCTTATTAAAATGTTTTCTCGATGTGGGTTTGAGAGAGAGAGAAAATCTAGGAGACACACGGTGGCATCGACGCATAACTGAGTAAACCGAAAACAATGTGATGGAGAAAGCTTTTGGAAGTTACAGGGAGAGCTTCAGAGCAACCGCGTTCCATGGAACGTTGTCGTACTCAAGAGGAATGGACGATCAAGATTTGAACTTGACTCCTCCCGGTTTTCGTCAGTTGAATTTCTCTTGCGAAGTCGTCGGGTACAACGTTAAAATATTAGGTAGGCTTGTGTGCTACGCGAATGCGGCATTAATTTCTTGGTTTTGTCAGAATAGGGCTTTCCCCCGAGCAGAGCTGGCCACTGCCCGCGTCTAAGAACATGGCCATGCACGAAATTGGAATTTGGCTTTCCAGGCTAGATTGTGATTATCATGAAAAGGAAAGAAAATGAATAAAATGATTATGTGTTTTGAGTGTTTAAACAAGACGTAGTTTCCTAAAAAGAACTCCAAACTTTATATCCAATCCTAATTCTGTCCAAACTTTTCTTTTTGTCTGAAAAGAAATTCTTAACTTTCACTATAATCCAAAATCAGCCCACCATCCAAAAATTGCCATTATTTTCTCCAAAATTATTAACATCATGGCCAATTAGACGTTCATCATTAGACCCATGTCTTCATTAACATTCTCACCTCCGTATGGAATAACAACAGCCTCCTGAGATAGATAATCTTGAAGAAACCAAACTAATTTTTTTTTATCACAAAAATTTCGAATTGATACACTTGTGATAAATTTACCTCTCGTTAGTTTTCATTTAATTTTACTATCAAATTGTTGAATTGGATAACACGTCGCAATTAACACGTAGATCAATTTGTGGGTTTTCATGAACGAAAATTAATGAGGGTAACCACCGGCTCAGGTGGCTCCGCTGGGTAGGCTCCAGTCCTCCTCGGGGAGGTCGGGAGTTCGAAGCCCCTGCAACGCAAGATGCAGGGAGGCTGGTGGATCATTAGGCGATTTAAGCGTGGCGTCGGGGTGGTGGTTTCCCTGCTAGCGTCACCAGGGGGTTTACGGCGCACTGTCGGTGCAAGCTGGTTCCTCCTGCCACCAAAAAAAAAATTAATGAGGGTAAATTTATCACAAATGTACTAAGTTTGAGTTTTTTTTTTTTTGTGGTAAAAAAATTAGTTTGGAATAAATTTGTCACGGATATACTAATTTAGGGTTTTTCATAATAGTGACCCAAAAAAGTTCTGGGTATAATAGGAATTAAACTTAAAGTTGGCTTTTTTATTTTTTTTAGGGGACTAGCCCATTTAAACAATAATGAAAACCTTGACCTATTAAGCCAAGCTTGGTACGAGCAATTTGACCCTATTATCATCTGATATAGAAATCATACTCGAAAAGTATGCGGGCAACAAAGGAAATAAGGAAGGAGAATATGAGGAATAAACCCGCTGCCCCTTGCTCTCACCCGATCTTGACTTAAGGTTGAAATGTCTTCGTCAATGGAAAACAATAGAAAATGACCATTTCCAGGAACAACATAGGGATGTCAACATGTGTGCGATGACAGAAGATCTATACGTCGAAGACACACCTTACGACAGTGAAACCCTAGCCATTACTTACACTACGTATGTACGTATATATGGACAAAAGTATGTATTTATGTATAATGTGCAGTCCGAAGCATGCACCCTAGTTCAGAACAGAATACACTACTGTTTGGTCGTGGTTTAGTCCAAGAGTAACATCGCAACTTCTGTGCTACTTCCCAGTTCGAATAATTAGCCAAGATGATTTTCCGGGAAAATTCAAGGGCGTGGAAGAACATTCAGGGAAAATCTTCTTCAGCATATCATAAACGCGTTTGCTCAGTCTACACCAGAACTTGGAGATGAGAAGAGTGAAATTTCAATTGAATTCAAACTCGGTTTCTGTGTTACTGCCTCTAAAGTAGGTTGACCTAGAATTATAGAGGGAAGGATACCTGGAGTGCCAAAACTTGATATGAAAAGACACTTGAGTGCTAAAAGTTTGGAAAAGTACACTCAAATGCTAAAATCGAAGCAAAATGAATTAGTTAAGTATCAACGGCGAGAAAATTCGACCAAAATGCTAACATGATATTTTTTCGGCCAAACAAGTGCAAAAAGATGTCATTTTGCACATTGAGTTGGCTATATAAGCCAAAAACGACGTCGTTTTGCCTTGAATTTGAATTTGAATATAAATATTAATTAAATTAAATTTAAAACTAAATTTATAATAATAAAAAATAAAAGAGGAGGAGGGGGAGAAGTTGGAGAAAGTCAAGGGCTATGCAAGCCCTTGCCGTTGGCGACGGTGGAGGGCCAGCCGAGATCCGACAAGGGCCAATGATGGTGGGGCGACAACAACAATGTCTTGCACAGCTCTCACCGTTTTGCAACTCCTCCCTATTTTCTAAATTTAGTTTTAAATTCAATTTAATTAATATTTATATTAAAATTCAAATCCAAAGCAAAATAACGTCGTTTTGCCTCTTCTTTGTTGACTAAGCTCTCCAGCGAGTCATATAGGCGAGCTATATTAATAAAAAATTGCCATGTAGGATTTCTGGCCAAGGTCACTAGACTTGGCACTAAGGTGTCCCTTTTTTCAAAGAAAATAACACTTATGTATATCGTTCATAACTTTTCGCACTTGAGTATCTCTCTCTACCAATTTTTGGCACTCTAAGTATTATATTCCCTAGAATTACATTAATTGAGCCTTTATTTTCTTGAAAAAAAAAAAAGATGTCATTTGTTCATATAAAAAGGTATGTTTATAGAACTTGACGGCTAATTAGTCAAGTTGAACATACTAGAAAAACATAGAAATCCAGATGGCTTGTGACTACGTTAATCTTCACAGCCCCCGTTATTTCCACATGGACGTTGCTTTCTATATATGTAACCATGTAGGCACGATTCATTTATATATAAATGTATCTATGTATGTCCTCTATGTTTTTGCACCATATATGTCCAAAAATGGGCCGAAAGCGCAAGAATGAAGTGACTCGACTTAAAGGAAAGGGGAGGAACAATTCGAAAAATGCTATCGTCGACAAAATGAAAGGCTTTTCATTAAATTTGTTGTTGTTTTCATATAACATAAGATGCATGTAAAGCTTAACCAACTATTAGTCTTTCTGTGACATGCCTAAGATATTAGTGTTGAGAAATTTCGAAAGTATCATATTTTGTGTTGTAAGTTATGCTAAAAGTCTGATTTCAAATTCAAAGTCTTATTTCTTTAGTATTGTAGGTGACACCTCTCTTTCAAATTCAAAATCTTATTTCTTTAGTATTGCAAGTGACATTTTGCTTGACTAGGTAAGACCTTCCAGCCGGGGAGTTCAACAAATAGTAAAGTAAGCGAGCATGTTCAAAGGTCTTGATTTGATTTTCCATCAAGATTAGAACGTGAACCCATCGTAAGAATGGTATAGGACCTACATCTTCAAACATCCTCAAATACTTATTTGGCAATGTTGTACCCATGCTCACAAGTGCAAATTAATAATTCTATTTTATCTCTTACAAGTTTCGACATCAAAATTTAATTCTTTCTATCCTGTGACAACCTTACTAAAGAAAAACCAAATCTTGAGATATATTTACCTTTCCACATACACAATTTCTTCATAATAGTTTTACTGATTATTACTCTTTATATGAATTAATCAAATATTTCATGATAAACTATTTTCCTAATTATCAATTTTTCGCAAGCATGCAAGGCATGTACACATTTGCTAGTATAACACATCATAACTTATACGACCACATGGTATTCATACTTTATTTTATACTACAATGGGGTATGTAAAATCATGTCTAGCAAGTGTAATCTATTAAGTATAATGAGTTAAATAAGCCTCGGGACAACTAGATAGTCTGTGTTGCTAGTATACGCGAAGGAGATAAGTCATGATAATGATATATATGTAAGGGCTAGTACGAACACTTAGAGGGGGGTGAATAGGTGTAAAAAGATTATTTTTTTGCAGAATTCAAAAGTGGTAAATTTCCTTTAGAAGATAAGAGACTATAAATAAATTCAGCTTTAAGCAATTAAGTAAGGCTAAAGAATAAAAGTAAAAAGTTCAAGGAAGAGAATAGAAACATAAGGTTTATAGTGGTTCGGCTTAAACCAAGCTTACATCCACTCTCTTGCGCTGATAGGCTATTGGCTGGAAATCAAAAGAGATTTTACAGCAGTGTGATCTCGACTTCACAGTGAGGAGTCTCTACTGATCTCTCACAAAGTCTCACAAGAATTTCTTTTTTTTTTGTTTACAGCTTTGAGCTCAGTGAATGAAATAGCAAGGAACTAAAAAGCTTCAAACTTTGAAAATTTTCTTCTACGCACCCTTTGAACAACTATCGAGTTCTCCTTATATGCTCCTTCATGCCTTTACGACCATTGACAATTTTCAAAGGAATTCTTTCAATTTACTCGTTGGACAGAATCAATTAAGGTGATCTCGAATCGTTAGAAGAGTTGTGATAAAAGCCCAACAATCTTGCTCGCCCATATAATCAGGATCTTGGTTTTCATAAGTAGAACCTTTCAAGTTTACTTGCCTCTCACAAGATCTTTAGATCGGAATTGTTTCCAATAAAGATGATCAAGCAAGTAGGTGTTATATCTAGCCATATCGTCATCCATAAATCATACGAATCAAGTCCTTGAAAATAATCCCGCATTTGGATAAGTTTTCATTCTTCAGTCTGGAATCTGTCAGTGAGGGTAGACTTTTAAAACTAAAGTTTGGCGATCTTCAAAATTTGACTATAGTGTCTAGAAATCTTCAAACTATGATACTTGAGTCTCGAGTCTTCATACTTTGGAAAAATTTTGTCAACTTCAAAACAGTAAAGGAGTTTTCTCCAACAATATGTTTTCTCCAACATATATGTATATCTATATATATATATATATAGAGAGAGAGAGAGAGATATGTTCATTTAGGACATTCATGTAAAACGCAACAATATATAAATGATGTGATATGCATATTAAAGCCTTATTCACAGTAACAATCAAGAAATTTTGGTCATCATTAAAATACAACCATCTGCAAAAATCTCAAGTCATCACGACATTGTTGTTGGAAAACTTTTGGACACTTTCAATACAACTATGCAATAGCTATCCTTTCATGCATGTGATTGGGTGAGAGACATAGGGGTGAATTAGAATTGCACCTCAAGATTTTAACATTCATTGCTAATTGTCCATGACTTTTCAGTTTTGCAATGTCTCCCCTCAAGTCTTGAAGCCAGTTGCAATGTTCCTCTGGTATTGACTCCATCCATGTGTTTGTAGCATGATTAATTTGCTGTCTTATAGTGAGAAAATCTAACAGCTAATGACAAATTACATTTCACCCCTTAGGTTTTGAGTCTTGGTAGTTTGTCACCAAACTTTTCATTTTCTTTTTCAATGTTCTACTTGGAGCATTGAAATGAGTTCCCAAAGTCACATCGACATTGATCTTGACCAAATTTTCAATCCAATCTCCATCCGAGATCGACACAAGCTACTTAAATTGAGGGTTGTTCTACCTTTGCTTGACACATGTGCGTGGGGTGAAGCACACTCAAAGTGCCAAAACCTATCACGGGTGAACATTAAGTGTCAAAACTTCTAAAAGATATACTCAAATGCCAAAATTGGAGAAGTAAATGGACATTTAAGTGCTAACAACGAGAATTTTAAATAATGTGGCATTTCTTTTTAAAAAAAAAAAATTATTCACATGGTGCCGACGTGACTAGATTAGCCAAAAACGATGTCGTTTTGGTCCAAATTTTTTTTTTTAATATAAATATTGATAAGAGATAAGTGCAATAGAAGTCATAAAACTTGTAACGAAAATGCAATTGAGTCATAAAACTTGTAAAAAGTGCATTAAGTCTTAAAACTCGTTAAATTGATTTAATCGAGTCTCGAAATTAACACCGTCTAACTATTTAACATAAAATGTCGACGTGGCATTTAAAATGAATTTTTTTCCATGTGGCTATTTAAATTATCTTTCATTCAAATTATATTTAAAAACTAGAAAAGAAAAGCTAAAATTTATTTAAAAAACAAAACAATTCAAAAAGAAAAAGAAAAAGAAAATGGCTGCCACTTCCGCCATCGCCGCCCATCGCGATCAGCTGCCAATTTTTTTTTTGAACTGTTTTGTTTTTTAAATAAATTTTAGTTTTTCTTTTCTAATTTTTAAATCTAATTTGAATAAAAAAAATTAAAAAGCCAGATGGAAAATAAAAATTTATTTCAAATGCCACGTCAGCATTTTCCGTTAAAAAGGCTAACAAAGTGTTAACTTTAGAACTCGATTAAATCAATTTGACAAGTTTTAGGACTTGATTGCATTTTTTACAAGTTTTAGGACTCAATTGCATTTTTGTTACAAGTTTTAGTATTTCTATTGCACTTATCCCTATTAATTAAATTAAACTTAGTTTTTTAAATTTAATTTAATTAATATTTACATTAAAAATCAAATTTGGGGCCAAAATGACGTTGTTTTGAGACAATGATTATTGAGTAGACATTTCGACAAGCCACATAGATGGTTTTATTAATAAAATAACATAATGTCGGATTTCTAATAAGTTTCGCCGGAATTGACAATTAAGTGACTGATTCTAAAAAAAAGTGGCATTTAAATATGCATTTCAAAAGTTTTGACACTTATATGTCCACCTGCACTTTAGGTGTTTTTCTTCCCATGGGTGTGGCAATTGGGTAGCCTCTACAAGCGGCTACCACATGCTAGACTCGTCTCTCTCTCTCTCTCAAAAAATATTTCTTTTCCAATTTAATTGATGATAGAAATTATAAAATCGTTTCTTCTGATTCACAAGTACTTGCTCACACAAGGACCATCTGGAGGTAAGATATTTATAATGATTTGGTAATTTAATAACAAAATTTGGCACATTGTCACGCTGAATCGAAATTTGATACTCGTGTTATGTTTCCTATAAACTAATGTTAACGTTATAACATCATATCTTTTGTTTAACAAGCAAAATAATTGGGTTTAAGAGTAAACATGTTAATTTGTGCTAATGACCAAATTATGCAAATTGTATTTTTTTATATAGTATTAGGATTTTTTTTCTGCATTTTTTGGTTTGCTTTATGCTTTACCCGATGTTACAAGTTCTAATAGGTCATTTTTTTTTTTAAATGATAATGCAAATCTTGGCTGATTACATGACACCTTCGAAAGTTTGGACGACGTTTGGTTATTTGATTGATTTTCTTAATAGTATGGGCTAGATTCAAGAAATTATTAAAACTGTAGCCCTTTTTATGAAAGCTAGAGTCAACCATAAGGAATACATTGCAACCGATTTCAAAACTTTTAGGGGAAAATTGCGAAAATCAAACAGTTGGGACAACTTGCAATTAATGCCAAAAGTTTGTGGGGAAAAGTATATTGTGGATGATGAAAATATTTTTATTAACTAATTATTTTAAATGATATAAGTGATCATTTTTAAAATAAAAATAAAATTTAAATCATTTATTTTCCACGAAATAAATAGAGCCTCAATCCTCTAAATAGATATGATATTATGCATGCGTATGAACAAGAATATTCATTTTAACGTGTAGATTTATGTATCACAACCACGCATATGAGAGCCTACGAAAATCATATGCGACTCAAATATGATTAAGTCGCATATGATTTGGTTTTTAGTTCGCATTGACCTTTCGCTTGACTTGCTTTTGTAGAGAAGCAAGCAAGAAGCTTCAGGAGACCGGAAAACAGGAGGAAGTTTCTGCAGAATTTACTGATTGACCTGAAGAACCACGGTGCCTGCGTCCCTCCAAACGTGGAAGTCCGAATCAACGAGGCCTTTCCAGGTAGGAAGCTGTCCTGACCATAAAAGTCAAGCTAAAAAGTTGTTTTGAGACTAATGAAGCTCTTCTTTTCATTTCCTTTTCGTTGGCTGAAAAGCCATCCAGCCTGACCTGCTTGAAACCAACTCGTCTTTTAATACGTTTGTTGATAACTATCCGTGCAAAAGTAAGATAAGATATGTAAAACACGGCGGGTCTAGAGAAGTTATTGTATGGTATTATGCGGGCCTCACCGTGCGACAGATATTATTAACAGTTGAGATGGCTTCGTCTACATGGCGTTCAGTCTAATGTAATGTGTTTTTCCATTAGGTGGAAGTGGCCGGCCTTGTGAAGTGAGTACTCATTTCCCTTCCTTTGCGGGTAGGATTGGAAACCCTTCATCTGGCATGGTGTCTGAATCTTGTTTAGAGATGTTTTTGCTAGTATTACCCTGGATTTGGATTTCCTACTCACATGAGCCATATTCTTGTTTTTCGATCAATCTCTAATTCGAATCTTCCTCCCCAATATGACATTATGGGTTCATTGATATTTCTAGCATAATATATTCTATCACACATATAATCATACTTAATTAGACTCGATCATTAGATTATAAATTTATAAGCCTAGCCCAGTCCCATTTTGGGTGGAATCCATTGCTTTTCCAAGTTGAGCCCTGGGATATGATGGTGAATGATGACCTGCTAAAGCTAAAGTTCCATTAAAAAGCTTTTCGACGAGGTAGAACCTCCTTAGTTCACTAGGTCGTCTCTTGTTTGCTTATGAATTCAGCAGTAGTTCAAAAGATTGACTTACTTGGGAATCTATGGGAATGATCAAGATAGGCCCAAAATCACCTATGACTTACTGAATTCACTAGGTCGTCTCTTGTTTACTTTTACTCTTTTGATTTTCTCATTTATGAAGTCAATTAGATACATTGTAGCTTGTCAACTCAACTGAGAGAGTGCTAATCATTATGCTCCTGTACATTACTGACCATTATCATAAGAGTCTTACACGACTATTTAGTTTGAGCCATAACTATTTCACACCACCTATGACTCGAAGGTCCAAAGTTAGCGAGCCCGTCATCAATAATCCTATGAAAATACTAGCAGCCAGAAAGTCTCTCCATATAAGGCATGACATGTAGATAACTTAGCACGAGCAATTCAAAGTTTTACTCATGACAATAATCAAACTCGTACTTGTGGAAGGCAAACAATTCATTTTACCAATGGACCACTTACCTTGATGGTCAATTCATGTTTAGTTAATCCACCTGTGAAGCAAAGAAAAGTCTGCTGAGTATGTTAGAGCAATAAATTCACAAACAAGAGATTGGCGGGTTGGCACAAACAAAATGCCAAGCAATTCTTGAAGAAGAAAACAAAAAGGCTTACAATTCTTGAAGAAGTACTCTTGCACTGAGGTACTTTATAACACCAGCTTGCGTGATGTATATAAAGAAGACACGTTCTATTGGCACTTATCCTTAGATGCTTAGTCAAAATACGAAATTGATGCATCTAGGCCAGCTGCTACTTAGATGCATTGGAGAAATTTGGTGCTCCCTGAAAACGAAATTCTCATCCGTCCAAACCAATCATTGCATGTCAAGCATTATGAGTTTCCTTTTCTTCTTAGGTAAGAATAAGGATACTTCGCCCATGAAGATTGGATTGTGTGGACGAGAGCTTCGCGCTCTTGGGGCACCTAAATTTCTCTCGGAGGTGGGAGTTTCCATGTATACATCTTAATAATGTGCAAGATTGAACATTGCTGTTCTCTTCGCAGCCACAATTCGCCGAACCGATCCCCACTTCACCACGGCACGGATCTTGCACCATGCCGCCCTGGGCCTTGAAATCCTAGACTTGCGGACTCCATAATCCGTGCAAGGTGGACAGATCCCGAAATCTGCCCCGCCACTCGATTCGATGACGAAAGTATGCTCTGGTGTCCACATCAAAATGCTAGGGACAGGAGATGGCACTTTGAAAAGCTCCTCAGTAGATGGATGGATGTTCGGCGCAAACAGTCCTCGTGAGTAACTGGGATGATGACTGCTTTCGCCGGCACTAAAACTGGACGAAAAGTCCTGCCTTGCTAAGCTGTTTGCTCTGGTTGGGTTAAAGATTTTTGCGGTGATATGACTCTGTGGCCCCAGACAATCTAATTGCCTGTTCTCTGTGACATTGCAGCAGTGTGATGTTGAAGCCAGTGAGTAATTTAATTCAGGAGTTACTTCTAGTCTATCTTAATAAAGAAGCGGTTCAGTTTCAGCTACCATAAATGAGCAAAATGATGGATGTGCCAATAAAGAAATAGGAACCTAAACTATGAAAGATGAAGAAGGCTATGAAGAAAAAGATAGACAGAAGTGATGTAACATCACCTACCTCGGTTTAGGACAGTGTAATCAAGATGATGAAGAGGCGGGCTCAGCCGATTAACGGCTCTGTAGGCAAGTTGGTCAGGACTCTCGGAGGAGTGATGTTGGGTAGGGCATCGAGCGCCACCCACTGATTCTTGTTATTGTAAGCTAGCCATTTCAAGTTCTGTACCAAAATCTGTCGACCGGGCAGCAAATACACTCAAGTCCAAAATCAAACGAATAATATTTTAAGAGAAGTGCTTGTGGTATATATTCTGCCATTGAAATGGACTAGTCCGATAAATACAGGCCCATCTATAGGTCCTGATAGAATCACACTCAGCTACAAGATAGAAAAGTTTCAGTTTGTGATTTATGTACCTTCTGAGAGCGGGTCAATTTGTCTACGGACTGGTAAATTTGGCCGTTGAGTGTTGCTTGAGCTACTTTCAATACTGAATTGAAAAGTATACTGGCCTTGTTCGAAGCTTGGTAGAAAGCATACATCTTGTTATCGTTGACCACACAGGTGCTAGCATGTCTGACAATCGTCTCCCATGTCCGCTTTGGGATCCCATTGCCAAGTATCTGAAATAATCGCACCACAAAAGAAGTAGCACGATTTGATAGTTAACAATGCTTAGAGTAATGTACAGGAAAAAGGGAAATTAGCCAAGCTCGAAGAGAAATGGTCACTACATTTCTTAGAGAGGGTGCATCGGCTTCATACAGCTGGAGGAAATCCTGAACAGTGTTGATTCCTCTCGAAGTCATGCGCTTCTGTAGAGTGCCATCTTTGGCTACTTTCTCTAAACGCCACACTTCGTCACTCAGTGATGGAGGATGGTGCTTCTTGTTAACTGCACATAGCAGAGCAAACTTGTATATGTTTTGAAGTCTTATTAAGGTCCTCAAAAAGAATCAAGAATTGGTTGTAAAAAATCAAAATGTTATTGTCATTTGGAAGGCATCGAAACCAAGGCATTGTGAACTTACGCTCTCCTCGATGATCCTTAACGACGAAACTTTCACTTCTTGCTTCCCTTATTCTTATTTCTGCTGAAACCTTTTGAACAGCTCGAGCTCCTAACCTGAATTTCCGACTTCTCATCCAGCTCGAGTTGTCAGTAATGACTAAATTACGGAGGCAAACAATTCCTCCTTGCAGCATCACAGTCAGCTCCCCAGTTATTAGTGGCCTTTTGCCTTCCCTTTTGCGAACGATATTGCAATTGAATTCATTCTCAGTCCAATCCTCTTCCTCATCCAACCCGAAATCGCCATCAAGGACGACAATCTCGATCTTTATCAAAGATAGGGGCCCACTTGTAATCCTATCATTTGTCCTGCCATCGACTAGTTCAATCCACAGAGGTGTACCATCCTCGGCTTCTATCTGACTGCTAGTGAAGATGGTTGCCGGTAATTTGGTAACAAATTGCAGTCGCACACTGCTTGTTTCAGAAGTTCCAACGGGATTAGATGGCATTCTGCGATATAGACTAGAAATAGATAAATTCTCTGTGCATAAGGGATGTTAAAGCATCGATATGATGTCAGAAAACAACTTATCTTGAACTTGAAACCAGATTGCTGTGTCTAGTATGATAATACTAATACGAAAGAAGATCAATATGGCTTCCTCTGATTCCCATTCAACCTTGGAGGTTGATGCAGGAATACCAGGAACACTGACCTCAACAGTGGATCCTGAAAGCATGAGATCACACGTTCCACTTCCTCACGAACCTGCTTGATGCAGAATCTAAATCAGAGTCAAGGTAAAATTTTCTAACAATACCTATAGTTTCAACCTGTTTAGCCTCACGATCACAAAGTGACTTGGTTATACTACATGCAGGGTAAATCTTACATTTCAAGGGTGTAATATTTTCAAATACAAGGAACTTCTGCATAGCATACCTATCAAAATAATAGCTAGAAAAAGGAAGGATTCATTTGATCATCCGTTGAAAAAATTCACTCCCTTCATGAAAAATACAGAGGTCAGGGGCAGCAAAGAACATTTCATGTTTGGAATATAGTTATGGGAACACGATTCAGAGATTCAGATTTCTTTAATCCATGGAAATGAACTCAACAAACAAATCACTTCAGAAAAATATAATGGGAACAATCTAAATAAACAATAGTAGAGCACATCCAGACTCCATGAAATATCTTTAAGTAGCAAGACGTGGACAAAAACCTCTACATCTTTATGATGAAACACTTTGCCTGAGCCATATATGCTGGTGATTATAATGGAAGCGACCTATATCAAAATCCCACTCTGCTGACCAAACATCCAAATCACCACTAGGAAACAACCTTCTCAGTAGAAATTCAAACTACATCCATGACATGCTGACTGAACATCATACAGAAAAAACTGATGAGTCACATACTAAGCATAGCAGTAATATGAAATCTTCAATCAATAGGTGAAGAACTAGACTTGAGTTCTCCTCAAGCAACACAGCTAGTGACTGAAAAGCATAGCATACCACTTTCCGAATGAGAGGCTCCAAAAGAGATGCAAATTCCTCTGGCGAAAGCCCTCCGGTCACATTTCTCCAATAACTGCAAAGTTATCAGAATCTGAATCAGGGTCTGTTTTAGTAATCCGCGGTCACAGACACTAAAATCGGAATACAGTGGCCCCTAGCAAAGATATACTACTTAGTGTTAGGCCTTCTTTTTGATCCTTGAGCCGAAAAACCAGGACTGCCCTCTTTATCCTCCTCCTGAAATTGCCTCTTCAACATCACCAGAGGATCAAAAGCACTCAAAGTTCATGTAAAAAGTTTCCAAAACTTGCTATGTTTATATATACAGCAAACAGTACTCGGCTAAACCAGCAGGAACTATGTGGAAAGTCAAGATCGGCCCACCACTAAGGAAGGTACAAAGAAGCTTCACCTTTGAAACCATTAACAATCTCCATGACAATTCACTTAAACAAATAAATTCTATTCGGGCTCCAAAAAGCAATAAAACCAACCAAAAATTAGTCACATCTGTAACTACATTCTTGCGTGTGCCAAAATAATAATTGCATTTTGGACACTTCCAAGCGCCAAGAGCTGTCCTTTGGACTCATCAACTGAATATAGGACAGACACCCAAGAAGATTGAGCGAAAATCACTTAATAAAAACCAAGTAGATTAACTAACTAACGAACCGTGTCAAATGACTGACAGCTACATTATTGGCATAATCTAGGAGATACCCAGATGAAAAATGTCCTGTTCCATGCTTTCACAATGTGGGGTTTGAGAGAGAGAGAGAGAGAGCGAAAATCTAAGGATACACACGGTGGCATCGACGCATACCTGAGTAGGCAATAAACAATGTGATAGAGAAAGCTTTTGGAAGTTAGGGCGGAGCTTCAGAGCAACCGCGTTCCGTAGAGCGGGGGAGTCCTCGAGAGGGAATGGACGATCAAGATTTGAACTTGACTGTCGCCCATTTTTGTCAGTTGAACTTCTTTTTAAGAAGTCGTCGGGCTCAACGTTAAAACTTAAAATATTAGGTTGTCTTGTGTGATAACCGAACATGGGCATTACGTAAATTTTCTTGGCTTGTCGGAATAGGGTTTCCACCGAGCAGAGTTTGTCACTGTCCGCGTCGAAAGACATTGTCATTGCATGAATCGGGATTTCACTCTCCATGCTAGATTACGATCCGCATGAGAATAGGGATAAGCATATTCCAAAGGAAAGAAAAGGAGACAAAAATGATTATGTGTATTGAGTGTTTGAACTATTGGTGATCGGTTCTCGGTCCAATCCGGTTCTGGTTTCAATCCAATAGAACCGATCACTAATTTTTTTTTCACATTTCAGTCCATATACTTTACTGTCCAAAGCATGACTAGAAGCAAATTGAGCTCAAGACAAATCCTATTCTCTTATCTGGATATTTTATTGTTCAATTACAGGCTCCTATTTCCTCGAAAACAATAAATTAAACCCACTTATTTTTTTTTTTTGAAAAAAAAAAAAAAAAAAAAAGTATATGTAACCGGACCGCCAGAACACTTGTTCCACTTTTAGGGACCGGGACTGAACCGACACTCTTGGGAATGGGTCACAACAGGCTGGTTCGGTTCGAAAACTCCCGAACATTTGGAGATCTCAGATGGGTCGATATCAATGGTGACTCATTATTTCAATGAATCATTTCTTCTGGGCACTTCCTACTTTGGGCGGTCTGTTTTGCACACCCTAATTTAAATGATAAATAAAAACTTAAGCTATTTAGCCAAATTTGGTAAGATCTATTTGATCACATCAAAAAATATAAGGAAGGAGAATATGAGGAATAAACCCGATACCTCTTGCTCTCACACGATTTTGACCTAATTCTGAAAATTTCTTGGTCGATGGAGAACAATAAAAAAAAAAAAAACCCATTTGCACAAATCACATTTGGGATGTCAACATATGGGCAATGACCAAGATCCATCTATAATGGATCAAGATTTTCTGATTCTCAAGCGTATAGGTTAACGTTCCTTCACAAAAGGATGTCGTGTTGAAAGTTGCCACCTATACTCATAAAAACTAAATATAATCAATAAAATGAACTTTAAATGGATAAAAACTTTACAAAACACACGTTTAACATGAACTTTTACTAATTGGGTATCGAGGTTCGAGTCGTTTCATTATTTTGTAAGATGCAAACGGCAAAATTAGATAAGAAGACAAAGGGAAAGGAATGAAAAGGAAAGAAAAGGAAAGGAAGCAGAGGGACCAAGAAAAGGAAAGGAAGAGGATAGCGAGAGGTTGACACTAGTCATCTATGGGAAATCTACTTTGAAGGTATTTGTACGTATGTATGCATGTATGATGTGCAGTCGGATACACGCACCCTAGTTTCAGAACAGAAAGAACATACTTACGCTGTCTGGTCATGGTACAATGCGAGCAACACCACAAGTTCTGCGCTACTTCCCTGTTCGACTGATTAGCCAAGATCATTATCAGGGAAAATTCGAGGGTGTGGAAGAACACTCTGGGAAAATCTTGTTCCGCTTATGATTAACAAGTTTCCTCACTCTGCACAAAAGTTTCGATCCCTTTGACTTTCATGTTTTAGGTGGACGGTGGACTCATTTTGAAGTTAAGGGAAGGACCTAATTTGCTTCGATTTGGAGATGAGGAAATGAGAAATTTCAATGGAATTGCGACTCAGTTTCTGTGATACCGCCTCCAAAGTAGGTTGACCTAGAATTAGATTAATCCTGACGTTTGTTTTCTTGGAAAAAAATGGTGTCATTAATTCATATAAAAAGGCCGGTTCATAGATAGAACATAACTGAATCATTAGTCAAGTTGAACATACTAGAAAAACATAATTTCCGCATGGACTTTGCCTTCTATATATGAAGGACGGTTCAATAATATGTGTGTATGTATATGTGCGTGTCCTCCAAGAATGACTGCAGCAAAGGGACGAAATGACTCAACTGGAAGGAAAGGAAAGGAATAGCCTCGAAAAACACTATTAATAACTAGTGTTTCATTGAATTTACTGTTGTTTCCACGTAGCATAAGTTGAATGGGAAGGTCAATCAGCTATTCATCTTTGCTTGGATGTTAGTGTTGTGAAATTGCAAAATATGATAGTCTATGTAGTAAGTTACATCGAAATGTCTGATTAATTCAAAGTCTTGTTTCTTTAATGTTGTTAGAGAACTTTTGTTTGACCAGCTAAAACCCGCACCAAATAGAAGAGTTCACAAATAGTAAAGTAAGCGCGTATGTTCGGAAACCTAGATTGATTTTCCTTCTTGAAGATTGGAACTGAACCTACCGCGAAAATGGAGTGGGACCTCTTTACCTTTTAGGGATTTCAAATCTTTTTCCCTTCAGGCTCAAATATCCCCAAATACTTATAGGATAAATATTGCGCTCATGGGAGAATGCATATATTAATAATTCTATTTCATCTTTTATGTGTTTCAATATTAAAATTTAAAATTTTTCTATCCTATGACAACTTTCCTAAAGAAAATTCAAATCTTGAGGTGTTGATACGTTTCCACATACCCCAATTTCTTTGGTATAGTTTTACCAATAATTTCTTTCTACATTAATTAGTTATATGAGTATTTAATAATGTTATGGCTAGCTAATCTTGCCAATATCATTTACACGCACACGACGCGCGTGTACATTCCTCAGTACGTACCATAACATATGAGACCATATCGCATTGTACGTTATTTCAGACCACATTGGGAACATGAAATCATGCCTGGCTAGTGTAATTTACTCAGTATAATGAGTTACCAAATAAGCTTCATGACAACGTTGCTGCAAGCGCACAAAAAGGAGATTTAGTCATGGTAAGGATCTCATAACCAAGAAAGAGATGCTCATCAGTAACACATACAAGCTGCACGACTCGTTTGTGATTTGGCAAGGGTTCGCATCGACCTTGCACTTTGACTTTCTTCGCGTGGGAAGCAAGCAAGAAAAGCTTCAGTAGACCAAGAAGACTGGAGGAAAGGTCTGCAGAATTTACAGACTGAACCGAACTACTACTTGCGTTGTCCCTTTCAACGTGGAAGTTTGAATCAATGCGGCATTTCAAACCCAAGAAGCTATACTGACCTAAAACAAAGTCAAGCCTAAAAAAATATTTGTTTCAAGATCAATTAAGCCATTCCTGCCCATCGATGGACGGGTCCAGGGGAGAAGTTTTGCATGGCCCACGTACAATTTCATCTGCATCATTTATTAAAGGGAAAAAGTCACAAAAAATCCCAAACTTGTGCCTCTGCAACAAATTTACCATCCATCAAAGTTTTATCAAAGATGACCATTAAAAATCTACCTATATCAATGCTGAAAAAGCAAATATTGTTGAAATGACACCCATGTGGCTTAAATAAAATATAACAACGCTGTATCAAAAAAAAAAAATAATCTGACGAAGCTTTGATGGAGGGTAAATATGTCACATAGGTACAAGTTTGGATTCTTTATATCACGAGAAAAAGTTAAAGGTAAATGTGTCATGGTAGGCATAGTTTGCGGTTTTTACCGTAAAAAAATGTTCATGATAAAAGTGTCGTGATGAATATAGTTTGGTATTTTTTGTGACATTTTTCGCTAATTAAATAGGTTCTTCATGCGGCCTACATGATTAGCGATCAAGATGGGCTTTGCCTATTCGGTGCTCGGACCCGTGCAGTATCTTATGGAGATTCCTTGGCCGATGATCAAGGTGGGCCCAAACTCACCAACGGGTTAGGCACTATTTAACTACTAATGGCATAGGCAGATGGTCCAGATTTGGGTAGGCCCTCTCATAATCTGGACTGCCCTCTCATATCAATCTTAGATGCATTTGGCGTCCAAAAATTTACCCAAGTTGGTAACCTCACGCACACGGTCAGCGAAGATGACGGCTCGATTTCGCAAATTAAACATAGATGGCTCGATCAAATACAAAATTACCCCATTTTCTTCGTGCCTTTTCAAAGGAGCGACATGTTTATTTATTCCGTTGCAAATATTTAATCGCCTAATATGCAAAAGGGGCGACCAACACCAGCCACTCCTCCGGGGCCGTTAATAGAAGAGTCTTATATCCATTACGGCTGTTCTATTTTCACGATGAGGGGTTTGAGAGAGAGAAGAGAGAGAGTGAAAAATCTATGGAGACATACGGTGGCATCGACGTGCAATAAACAATGTGATCGAGAAAGCTTTTGGAAGTCACAGGCGGAGCTTCAGAGCAACTGCGCTCCGTAGAGTGGGGTCGTTATCGAGAGGGAATGGACGATCAATATTTGAAGTTGACTGTTGCCCATTTCCGTCATTTGAATTCGTCCTGCGAAGTCGTCGGGTTCAACGTTAAAATATTAGGTTGTCTTGTGTGATAACCGAACATGGCATTACGTAAATTTTCTTGGCTTGTCGCAATAGGGTTTCCACCGGGCAGAGTTTGTCACTGTCCGCGTCGAAAACACATTATCGTACATGAATTGGGATTTCACTTTCCATGCTAGATTACGATCCGCATGAGAATAGGAGCATATTCTAAAGTAAAGAAAAGGTGACAAAAATGACTATGTGTGTCGAGTTCTGCTCTTAAACGATAAGTGAAACCTTAAGCTACTGAGCCATGATTGGTAAAGACCCATTTGATCCCATTAAAGAATACAAGGAAGGAGAATATGAGGAACAAACCCGATGGCTCTTGCTCTCGCACGATTTTGACCTGACTTTGAAAATGTCTTCTTCGATGGAGAACAATAGAATTAGATTAATTTCGACCTTTGTTTTCTTGAAACAATGGTGGCATTAGTTCATATAAAAAGGCCGGTGATGAACCTAACTGAGTCGTTAGTCAAGTTGACATACTAGAAAAACATAATTTCCACATGGGCGTTGCCTTCTATATATGAAGGACGGTTCAATAATATGTGTGTATGTGTGTGTGCGCGTCCTCCAAGAATGACTAAAGTGAAGGGACGAAATGACTTGAGTGGAAGGAGAGGAAAGGAATAGCCCAAAATAACATTATTAATAGCTAGCATATCCTTGAATTTGCTGTTTTTTTCCAAATGGCATAAGTTGGATGGGAAGCTCAGTCAGTTATTCATCTTTCTGTGGCTTGACTCAGATTTTAGTTTCGCGAAATTGCAAATTAAGATAGTTTATGTAGTAAGTTACGCTGAAAAGTCTGATTTCAAATTCAAAGTCTTATTTCTTTAGTACCACAAGAGACTTTTTTTTCTGCCAGATAAAGCCTGCACTAGAAAGAAGAGTTCACAAATAGTAA
Source organism: Eucalyptus tenuipes (assembly GCA_014182365.1). Classification (NCBI taxonomy): domain Eukaryota; kingdom Viridiplantae; phylum Streptophyta; class Magnoliopsida; order Myrtales; family Myrtaceae; genus Eucalyptus; species Eucalyptus tenuipes. The sequence continues at coordinate 17,834,650 of CM024538.1, read as the reverse complement.
AGTAAGCACGTATGTTTGCAAATCTTGATTGGTTTTTCTTCTTGAAGATTGGAAGTGAACCCCCCGCGAAAATGGGGTTGGACCTCTTACCTTATAGAGATTTTGAATATTTTTTTCCTTGAGGCTCAAATATTAGCAAATACTTACATGATAAATATTGCACTCATGGGTAATTACATATATTAATAATTCTATTTCATCTTTTACGTGTTTTAATATTAAAATCTAAAATTTTCTATTCTATAACAAGTTTCCTACAGAAATTCAATTTCTTTTGCATAGTTTTACCAATAATTTCTTTCATTAATTAGTTATATGAGTATTTCATAATATTATAGCTTGCTAATCTTGCCAATATCATTTACACGCACGAGACCCGAGGGCACTTTCATCAATAAATATATAACTTATGAGACCAAATCGCATTCATATGTTATTCCAGACTGCATTGGGAAATTGAAATCATGTCTGGCTACTATAATTTACTCAGTATAATGAGTTACCAAATAAGCCCCATCACAAACGTTGCTGCAAGCGCACGAGAAGGAGATTAAGTCATGGTAAGGATCTCATAACCAAGAAAGAGACGCTCATCAGTAACACATACGAGCTGCACGACTCGCATGTGATTTGGTTAGGGTTTGCATCGACCTTGCACTTTGACTTTATTTGCGTAGGGAAGCAAGCAAGAAAAGCTTCAGTAGACCAAGAAGGCTGGAGGAAGGGTCCGCAGAGTTTACAGATTGACCCGAACTTCTGCTTGCGTTGTCCCTTTCAACGTGGAAGTTTGAATCAATACGTCATTTTCAAGCCCAAGAAGCTTACTCTGACCTAAAACAAAGTCAAGCAATCAATTAAGCCAATCCTGCCCATCGATGGGCGGGTCCAGGGGAGAAGTTTTTGCATGGCCAACATACAATTTCATGTCGACCGTTTATTAAAGGGAAAAAGTTATCAAAAATATCAAATTTATATGTGTGCGACAAATTTACCATCAAAATTCTATCAATGAGGACCATTAAAAATTTACCTACATTGAAGCCAAAAAAGAAAACGTTGTCGAAATAACACTCATGTGGCTCAAAAAAAAATATTAACAATGCTATGTCGATCGAAAAGTCACATAAGTATAAGTCTAGAATTTTATTAGGTCGAAAGAAAAAGTTAAATGTAAATATGTCACAGTACGCATAGTTTACGGTTTATACTGTAAAAATGATAAATGTGTCCGATAAACATAGTTTGTTATTTTCTAACGTTTTCCCCTAATTAAATGGGTTCTTCATGCGACCCAAATGATTAGCAATTGAGATGGGCTTTGCCTATTCAGTACTTGGACCCGTGCAATACCCTATGGAGATTCCGTGGCCGATGATCAAGGTAGGCCCAAACTCACCAACGGGTTAGGCACTATTTAACTACTAATGGCATAGGCAGATAGTCCAGTTTGGGCAGGCCCTCTCATGTAGACTGGACCCCTCAGCCCGCCCACATCAATCTTAGATGCATTTGACGTCCAAAAAATTTACCTAAGTCAGTAATCTCACATCACGCGGTCACCGAAGATGACGTATCGATTTCGCAAATTAAACATAGATGGCTCGATCAAATACAAAATTACCTTTTTTGTGCATCTTCAAAGGAGCGACATGTATATTTATTCCGTTGCAAATATTTAATTGCCTTGTTTGCAAAAGGGGCAAGTGGGGCATTAATAGAAGAGTCTTATATCCATTACGGGGTGTTCCATTTTCACGATGTCGGGTTTGAGAGAGAGTGAAAATCTATGGAGACAAACGGTGGCATCGACACGCAATAAACAATGTGATCGAGAAAGCTTTTGGAAGTTACAGGCGGAGCTTCAGAGCAACTGCGTTCCGTAGAGCGGGGTCGTCCTCGCGAGGGAATGGTCGACCAAAAATTGAACTTGACTGTTGCCCATTTTTCGTCAGTTGAACTTCTTTTTAAGAAGTCGTCGGGTTCAACGTTAAAATAATAGGTTGTCTTGTGGGGTGAGCGAACATGGATGGGCATTACGTAAATTTTCTTGGCTTGTCGGAATAAGGTTTCCACCGAGCCGAGTTTGTCACTATCCACGTCGACAAACCACCTCCTCCTCTGTGGGGAGGAGACCCCTCATTTTCCTGTACCACGCCCCAGCAACCTGGGGGAAGGCGTCGCGGGGATCAGAGCTGCCCGCCCGTACCCCTTAAAGGGGTTGTGGCCGGGATGAGCAATGGGGCCGATATCTTTTTCGAGGCTCGAATCTCCACCTTTACCCAAACTTTCCTGGTGGTCATAGCCTTTTAAGGTCTTACTAAGGACCAAAACATTGTCATGCATGAATCGGGATTTCACTTTCCATGCTAGGATTACGATCCGCATGAGAATTGGGATAAGCATATTCCATTCTAAAGGAAAGAAAAGGAGACCAAAAAAAGGGTGTGCAAAACGGACCACCTGAACCGGTCCGGACCGAACCGGCCGGTTGGGTCCAACTCTTGAGAGTGTCAATCCGACTCCCGGTTCCTAAGTTCCAAGGGGGAACTAGACCAAACTGGACCGACTATATAAATATATATTTATTTCATTAGTAAAATATGGATTAAACAATATATTGTTCAGTGGCACAAGGTACGGTACAATGACTCTTCACTCATTGTCGCTTCCGTTAATATTTTAAGATTTTTCACTCTCTCTCGTTATGCATGGACACTCTTTAATGGTAAAAAAAAGTGACATTCCATTGGACCAAATAGGATTGAGAACCGATCACTCTAGATAAAAATGATTTGGTGTGTTGAGTTGTGTGCTTGAACGATGAGTAAAACCTTAAGCTACTAAGCCAAGCTTGGTAGGACCCATTTGTTCCAATTAAAGAATACAAGGAAGGAAAATATAAGGAATAAACCTGATGCGTCTTGCTCTCAAACGAGTTTGACCTAACTTTGAAAAAGTCTTGGTCGATGGAGAACAATAGAAAAAGCCCATTTGCACAAATTTTATTTGGGATGTTAACATGTGAGCAATGACGAAGATCCAATGGATTAAGATTTTCTGATTTTGAAGCGTATACATGCTAACATTCCCCCAAAAAGGTTGTGTTGAAAGTTGCAACCTATACTCGTAAGAACTAAAATGTGATCAATGAACTGAACTTAAAATGGACAGGAACTTTATAAAACACACATTTCAACGTAAACTCATACTAGTCGGGTATCAAGGATCGAGTCATTTCCTTATTGCAACATGGCGTGAAGCGGCTTCTTGATGAAATTTTGTCTAGTACTTGTGTAAAGACCTAAGGGACTTTTACAATTTAGAAGATGCAAACGGCAAAATTAGATAAGAAGACAAAGGGAAAGGAGTGAAAAGGGAAGAAAAGGAAAGGAAGGAGAGGGACAAAGGAAAGGAAAGGAAGACGATAGCGAGAGGTTGACACTTGGCATCCATGGAGAAACTACTCTGAACGTATTTGTACCTATGTATGCATGCATGATGTGCAATCGGATATACTCACGCTGTCTGGTCATGGTACAATGCTAGCAACACCACAAGTTCTGCGCTTCTTCCCTGTTCAAATGATTAGCGAAGATGATTTTCTGGGAAAATTTGAGGGTTGTGGAAGAAAATTCTGGGAAAATCTTCTTCAGCTTATGATTAACACGTTTCCTCAGTCTGCACACAAGAGTTTCGACCCCTTTGAGTTTGATGTTTTAGGTGGACGGTGGACTCATTTTGAGGTGAAGGGAAGGACCTAATTTGCTTTAATTTGGAGATGAGGGAATGTGAAATTTCAATCAAATTGCGACTACATCTCTGTCATAACGCCTCTAACGTAGGTTGACCCAGAATTAGAAAAACACAATTTCCTCATGGGCATTGCCTTCTATATATGAAGGACGGTTCAATAATATGTGTATATGTGTGTGTGTGCGTCCTCCAAGAATGACTTAAGGGAAGGGACGAAATGACTTGAGTGGAAGGAGAGGAAAGGAATAGCCCAAAATAACATTATTAATAGCTAGCATTTCCTTGAATTTGCTGTTTTATTTTTTTTCCAAATGGCATAAGTTGAATGGGAAGCTCAGTCAGCTATTCATCTTTCTGTGGCTTGGCTCGGATTTTAGTATCTCGAAATTGCAAATTATGATAGTTAATATAGTAAGTTATGCTGAAAAGTCTGATTTCAAATTTAAAGTCTCATTTCTTTAGTACCATAAGGAACTTTTTTTTTTACCAGATAAAACCTGCACTAGAGAGAAGAGTTCACAAATAGTAAAGTGAGCACGTATGTTTGCAAATCTTGATTGATTTTTCTTCTTGAAGATTGGAAGTGAACCTATTGCAAAAATGGAGTAGGACCTCTTACCTTATAGGGATTTTGAATATTTTTTTTTCTTTCAGGCTCAAATATCCTCAAATACTTACATGATAAATATTGCACTCATGGGCAATTGCATATATTAATAATTCTATTTCATCTTTTACGTGTTTTAATATTAAAATCTAAATTTTTCCATTCTATAACAAGTTTCCTACAGAAATTCAAATCTTGAGGTATTGGCAACTTTCGACATACGCCAATTTTTTTTTGCATAGTTTTACCAATAATTTATTTCCACATTAATTAGTTATATGAGTATTTCATAATATTTTAGCTGCTAATCTTGCCAATATCATTTGCACGCATGAGACCCGAGTGCACATTCATCAATTAATACGCATCATAACTTATGAGACCACATCGCATTCTTATGTTATTCCAGACAGCATTGGGAAAATGAGATCATGTCTGGCTACTATAATTTACTCAGTATAATGAGTTACCAAATAAGCCCCATCACAACGTTGTTGCAAGCGCACGAGAAGGAGATTAAGTCTGGTAAGGATCTCATAACCAAGAAAGAGATGCTCATCAGTAACACATACGAGCTGCACGTCTCGTGCGTGATTTGGTTAGGGTTCGCATCGACCTTGCACTTTGACTTTCTTTACGTAGGGAAGCAAGCAAGAAAAGCTTCAGTAGACCAAGAAGACAGGAGGAAGGGTCTGCTGAGTTTACAGATTGACCCGAACTAGCCGTCCCTTTCGAACGTCGAAGTTTGAATCAGTATGGCATTTCAAACCCAAGAAGCTATTCTGACCCAAAACAAAGTCAAGCCTACAAATATATTTGGTTTGAGATCAATTAAGCCAATCCTGCCTGACGCCTGGAAGGAAAGCTTTGAGTACATCGATTGCGCAACCATACGTGCCGAAAAGAGAGAGAAAAAAAAAAAAAAATGAAAAAAAGAAAAGGGAAACCCCAATCGATGAACAGGTCCAGGGGAGAAGTTTTTGCATGGTCTACAGATAATTTAATCTAGATAATTTATTAAAGGGTAAAACCACCAAAATGCCTAACTACATTTCTGTGATACGAAAAATCTCAAACTTATATATGTGCGACGAATTTACCATTCATCAAAGTTCTATTAATGAGAACAATTAACAATCTACTTATAGTGATGTCATTGAAATGACACTCACGTGGCTTAAATGAAATAGGAAAAACATTGTTTTGATTGAAAAATCATTTGATGGAACTTTGATGGGGTAAATGTATTATATAGATACGAGTTTGGAATTTTTTATATTAGAACATGTCACACTAGACATAGTTTGTGGGTTTTGCTATAAAAAAAGTTTCGAGTAAATATGTCACAGTACACATAATTTGAGATTTTTTATGACCTTTTTTCCTTAATTAAATGGGTTCTTTCATGCGGCTCATATGATCAGCTATTGAAATGGTTTTGCTGGAGCACCGTGCAATATTTTGTTCGACCCCGGGGGGAGCACTAGGGGCTTATGGAGACTCCGTGCCTGATGATCAGGTACGCCCAAACTCACCTACGGGTGAGACACTATTTAACTACTAATGGCATATGCAGATAGTCTAGTTTGTGTAGGCCCTCTCATGTAGAACCCCTCAGCCCACCCATATCGATCCTAGATGCATTTGGCATCCAAAAAATTTACCCAAGTTTGTAATGGGTGTGCAATGAGAATCGCCCAAACCAAACTAGACAGGACTGGCTGGTTTTGGGCAGTTCTCACGCACAACGGTCCGGTTTCTTGTTCCTATTTTTGGAATCGGTGGCTTGTCAGTCTGGTTTCTAGTTCCAAAGTGAGAATAGGACCGATTAGGTTGGATTAATTATATAATATATAATTAATTTTTTTAAAAACCCTAATCTTTCCTAGTTTCCCTCAGTCCCTCTCTCAGTTCCTCTCACAAATTCCACCGCCATGCTTATTCCAAAGAATCTATTAGACTTTGCATTTTTACTAAATTTCATACTGGAAGACAAATCAGGAGGACAGAGTTATCGTCCCCTGGATAATCCACCACTAAATGCAAAAGTCCAAATTGTTGGACTTTTAATCACAGCGACGCTTCTAGTATGCCAATTCACTTAAGAACAAGAGCTGCATGCAACTAAACCGCACGCGAGTTCGAAGCACACGCAGAACAAATGTCTCCCGAAACATCCCGCTCAGCTCAAAATTCAAGTCCCACTCCTACACAGTTCTTACTTTATACAATCCGGAAAAAGTGATTAGTCCCATTGAAACCAGACCAAAGTGGACCCGGTCTAGTTCTCGGTCTTGGGATCAACCAATCCGGTCCCTGGTCCTAAAAATTGGGAATTGATCCTTCCAATTTGATTCCCGATTCCTTGGTGGGACCAGATTGAATCGAAAAATGATCACCTCTAAATCTCACATCATGCAGTTAGCGAAGACGATGGCTCGATTTCACAAATTAAACATAGATGGCTCGATCAAATACAAAATTACCCCCCTTTTCTTTTTGCCTTTTCAAAGAAGCGACATGTTTATTTATTCCGTTGCAAATATTTAATCGCCCCATATGCAAAAGGGGCAACTAACATCGGCCACTCCTCCGAGGGCGTTAATAGAAGAGATTTATATCCATTACGGGGTGTTCGATTTTCACAATGTGGGGTTTGAGAGAGAGAAGAGAGAGTGAAAATCTATTCAGACACACGGTGGCATCGACGTGCAAGAGACAATGTGTATCGAGAAAGCTTTTGGAAGTTACAGTAGGAGTTTCAGAGCAACTGCGTTCCGTGGAGCGGGGTCGTCCCCGAGAGGGAATGGACGATCAAGATTTGAACTTGACTGTTGCCCATTTTTCGTCAGTTGAACTTCTTTTTAAGTAGTCGTCGGGTTCAACGTTAAAATATTGGGTTGTCCTGTGTGGTGAGCGAACATGGATGGGCATCACGAAAATTTTCTTGGCTTGTCCGAATAAGGGTTTCCACTGAGCCGAGCTTGTCACTGTCCGTGTCAAAAAAACATTGTCATGCATGAATCGGGATTTGACTTTCCATGCTAAGATTGCCATCCGCATGAGAATAGGATAAGCATATTTCATTCCAAAGGAAAGAAAAGGAGATAAAAATACAGGTGTGCAAAATGGATTGCTTGAATCGGCCCGGACTGAACCAGCCAGTTGGGTCCAACTCTCAAGAGTGTTAATCCAGTTCCCGGTTCCTACATTCCAAGGGGGAATCGGACCAAACAAGACTAACTACGCGCGTGTGTATTATTTCATTAGTAAATGTGAACTAAATATTATATTGCTTAGTGGTACAAGATATGACACAATGACTTTTCACTCATTGTTGCTTCCATCAATATCTTAAGATTTTTCACTCTCTCTCGTTGCGCACGAACACTCTTTAGTTGGAAAAAAAAAAGGTCACATTCCATTGGACTGAATCAAATTGAGAACCGATCACCCCTAGATAAAAATGATTATGTGTGTTGAGTTGTGTGCTTGAACGATGAGCAAAACCTTAAGCTACTGAGCCAGGCTTGGTAAGACCCATTTGTTCCCATTAAAGAATACAAGGAAGGAGTATATGAGGAATAAACCCGATGCCTCTTGCTCTAAAACGATTTTGACCTAACTTTGAAAAAGTCTTGGTCGATGGAGAACAATAGAAAAAGCCCATCTGCACAAATCATATTTGGGATGTTAACATGTGAGCAATGATGAAGATCCATGCGTAATGGATTAAGATTTTATGGTTTTGAAGCATATATAACGTTCCCCCAAAAGGATGTGTTGAAAGTTGCAATCTATGCTCGTAAGAACTGAAGTATAATCAATAAAGTGAACTTAAAATGGACAGGAACTTTATAAAACGCACATTTTAATGTAAACTCATATTAGTAGGGTATCAAAGATCGAGTCATTTCCTTACTGCAATGCGGCGTGAAGCCACTTCTTAATGGAATTTTGTCTAGTACTTGTGTAAAGACCTAAGGGGCTTTTTCAAATTATAAGATGCAAACGGCAAAATTAGATAAGAAGACAAAGGGAAAGGAGTGAAAAGGGAGGAAAAGGAGAGGAAGGAGAGGGACAAAGGAAAGGAAAGGAAGACGATAGCGAGAGGTTGACACTTGGCATCCATGGAGAAGCTACTCTGAACGTATTTGTACGTATGTATGTATGCATGCATGATGTGCAACCGGATACACGCACCCTAGTTTCAGAACAGAAAGGATATACTTACGCTGTCTGGTCATGGTACAATGCGAGCAAAACCACAAGTTCGGCGCTACTTCCCCGTTCGAATGATTAGCCAACATGATTTTCCGGGAAAATTTGAGGGTTGTGGAAGAAAATTCTGGGAAAATCTTCTTCAGCTTATGATTAACATGTTTCCTCAGTCTGCACAGGAGTTTCGACCCCTCTGACTTTCATGTCTTAGGTGGACGGTGGACTCATTTTGAGGTGAAGGGAAGGACCTAATTTGCTTCAATTTGGAGATGAGAAAATGTGAAATTTTAATGGAATTGCGACTTAGTTTCTGTGATACTATCTCTGAAGTGCTTGACCTAGAATTAGATTAATCTTGACCTTAGTTTTCTTGAGAAAAGGGTTTCATTAGTTCATTTAAAAAGGCGGATTCATAGATAGAAACTAACGTTCATCAATCGAGTTGAACATACTAGAAAAACATAATTTCCACATTGATGTTGCCTTCTATATATGAAGGACGGTTCAATTATATCTATGTATGTATATATGTGTGTGTCCTCCAAGAATGACTGAAGCAAAGAGACGAAATGACTCGAGTGGAAGGAGAGGAAAGAAATAGCCTAAAAAAATACTATTAATAACAAGTGTTTCCTTGAATTTGCTGCTGTTTCCGCATAGCATAAGTTGAATGGGAAACTCAGTCAACTATTCATTTTTCTGAGACTTGGGTCGGATGTTAGTAATGCAAAATTGCAAAATATGATAGTCTATTTAGTATGTTACGCTGAAAAGTCTGATTTCAAATTCAAAGTATTATTTCTTTAGTAACACAAAAGACTTTTCGTTTGACCAGATAAAACTTGTACCAAATAAAAAAGTTCACAGATAGTAAAATAAGCGCGTATGTTTGCAAATCTCGATTGATTTTCCTTTTTAAAGATTGGAAGTGAACCCACCACAAAAATGGAGTAGGACCTCTTACCTTTTAGGGATTTCAAATCTTTTTCCCTTCATGCTCAAATATTCTCAAATACTTACATGATAAATATTGTACTCATGGGCGAATGCATATATTGATAATTCTATTTCATCTTTTACGTGTTTCAATATTAAAATTTAAATTCTTCTATCTTATAACAACTTTCCTAAAGAAAATTAAATCTTGAATTATTGATACATTTCCACATACACCAATCTCTTCTGAATTGTTTAACCAATAATTTCTTTCCACACTAACTAGTTATTCAAATATTTCATACTAATATTTTTTTTTAAATATAATTTGCATTTCTTGCCAATGTCAATTTTTTACATGCTGCACATTCGCTAGTAAAAACATACCATAACTTATGAGACCACACGGCATTTGAATTTATCTTAGACTACATCGGAGGACATTATATCATGTCTAGTTAGTGTAATTTATTAAGTGTAATGAGTTACCAAAGAAGCCTCATCACAACGTTGCAAGCACGTGAGAAGGAGATAAGTCATGATAAGGATCTCATACAAAGAAAGAGATGCTCATTTAGGCACATACAAGTTGCACGACTCATATATGATTTGGTAAGGGTGCACATCGACCTTTCTTTACGTAGTGAAGCAAACAAGAAACTTCAGGAGACCAAGAAAACAGGAGGAAAGATCTGCAGAATTTGCTCATTGACCTGAACTGCTTGCGTCCCTTCAAACGTGGAAGTTTGAATCAGTAAGGTCTTTCGAGCCAAGAAGCTGTTCTGAACTTAGAAGTCAAGCTAGAAGGTTGTCGTTCTCCTTTCGTTGGCTGAAATGCCATCCAGCCTGGCCCGCCTGTAGTAAACTCGTCTTTGAAATGATAGTGACATAACTATACGTGCCAAAAAAAAAAAAACCCTGTAAATGAACGGTTCTAGAGAAGTTATTGCATGGTTTACAGACAGTGTAAATTTATATCATATAAAGTATCTATTACGTGGGTCTTACCGCACAGCAAATATAATTACCGGTTGAGATGGGCTTTGTCTATATAGTGTACAGTCAAATGTAATATGATTTTCCGATCATGTGGAGGTGGCTGGTCTTGTGGAGTGAATAGCCATTTCCCTCCCTTTCTGGCTAGGATAGAAATCCTGTATTTGGTATTGTGTTAAAGCACTGTTCAAAGATCTTTTTGCAGCTATCGACCTGGATTTGGATTACCTACTCACACGAACACATATTTTGCTTTTCAATCAATCTCTAACTCTATTCTTCCTCCCCAATATGATATTATGGGTTCATTGATATTTCTGGTATAGTAGATGCTATCACACATATAATTATACTCAATTCGATTAGATTATAAATGATAAGTTTATAACCCTAACCCATTCCCATTTTGGGCGAAATCCCTTGCCTATCGAAGGTGAGCCCTCGGACTTGACTGAGTTATCATAAGGGGCGACCAATGCTAACGACCCTTAAGAGTTATCATAAGAGTCATATACTTAATAATAATATTTATTTGAGCCGTAACTATTTCACACCACCCATGACTCAAAGGTCTAAAGTTGATGACTACATCACAAATAATCCTATTAAAATGCTAGCAGTCAGAAAATGTTAGCATAAGCTATTTATAAGTTCACTCACAACGTGAATCAAACTCGTAATCTTATAGAAGAAAATATGATACCTTTTATCACTAGACCACTTACCTTGACAGTCGATTCATATTTAGTTAATCCCCCTAGAAAACGAAGAAAAGTCTGCTTAGTACATCAGAGCAATAAGCTCACAAATTAAGAGATTGATGGGTTGGAACAAAAAATGCCAAGCAATTCTTGAAGAAGAAAACATAAGGCTTACAATTCTTGAAGAACCCTCGAGGCACTTCATAAGATCAGCTTGTTTGTTCTATACAAAGAAGACACGTTCTATTGGCACTTATCTTTGGATGCTTACTCATAACATGAAATCGACGCATCTAGGGCAGCTTATCCTTAGATGCTTTGGAGAAATTTGGTGCTGCCTGAACATGACATTCTCATCCATCCAAACCAATCACTGCGCATCAAGTATTATGAATTTCCATTCTTTTTCCTGCCAAATAATGACACTTAGCACGCCATGATTGGATTCTGTGGACGAGAGCTTCGTGCTCTTGGAGCACCTAAATTTCTGTCGGAGGTGGGACTTTCTATATATACAGCTTAATAAAGCGCAAAGTTGAACATTGCTGTTCTCTTTGCAGCCACCACACGCCGGACTGATCCCCACTTCACCACGGCACGGATCTTGCACCATGCCACCTTGGGCCTTGAAATCCTAGATTTGTGGACTCCAGAACCTGTGCGAGATGGACAGATCCCAAAATCTGCCCTACTGCTTGATTCGATGACAAAAGTATGCTCTGGTGTCCACATCAAATTGCCAGGGATCGGCGATGGCACTTTAAAAAGGTCCTCAGTATATAGATGGATGTTCGGCGCAGACGGTCCTCGTGAGTAACCAGGATGATGACTGCTTTCGACCGCACTAAATCTGGATGAGAAGTCCTGCCTTGGTAAGCTGTTTGCTATGGTGGGATTAAAGATTTTCGCGGGAACGTGACCCTGTGGCCCCAGACAATCTGGTTGTCTGTTCTCTGTGACATTGTAGCAGTGCAATGTTAAAGCCAATGAGCAATTAAATTCAGGAGTTACTTCTGGTCTATCTGAATAAAGATGTGGTTTTATTCCAGCTACTGTAGATGTGCAAAATGGTGGATGTGCCAATAAAGAAATATGAATACTAAACTATGAAAGATTAAGAAGGCCAAGAAGAAAAAGATAGATAGAAGTGATGTAATATCACAATACCTTGGATTAGCTCTGTGAAATCTAGCTGGTGCAGAGGCGGGCTCGGGCCAATTGATGGCCCTGTAGGCGAGATGGTCAGGGCTCTCAGAGGAGTGATGATGGGTGGGGCATCGAGCAGCACCCATTGATTCTTGTTATTGTAAGCTTGCCTTTTCAAGTTCTGCACCAAAATCTGTCAACCAAGCAGCAGATTCAATCAAATCCAAAATCAAACTAATTTGGGAATTATAAGAGAAGTGCTTGTGGTATATATTCTGCCATGTAAACAAACTATTGCATCAAATGCGGGCCCTTCTATAGTTCCAAATGGATTCACACTCAGTTACTAGATGGAAAAGTTTCAGGTTATGATTCATGTACCTTCTGAGAGTGGGTCAATTTGCTTAGAGACTGGCAAGTTTGACCGTGGAATGTTGCTTGAGCAGCTTTCATTACCGAGTTGAACAGTATACTGGCCTTGTTCAAAGCTTGGTAGTAAGTGTACATCTTGTTATCATCAACCACACAGGTGCTGGCATGTCCGACAATTGTCTCCCATGTCCGCTTGGTGATCCCAGAGCCAAGTACCTGAAATAACAGTGCACCACAAAAGAAGTAGCATGATTTAGTTAACAATGCTTAGAATAACACGTACAGGAAAAGGGAACTTAGCACAGGTAGAAGAGAAATGGTCACTATGTTTCTTAGAGAAAATGCATCCGCTTCATACAGCTGGAGGAAATCTTGAACAGTGTTATTTCCTCTCAAAGTCATGCGCTTGTGCAGAGCGCCATCTTTGGCTATTTTCTCTAAACGCCACACTTCATCGAACAGAGATGGAGGGTGGTGCTTCTTGGTCACTGCACACAACAGAGAAAACGTGTCAATCAGTCTTTTCAAGGTCCATAAATAGAATCAAGAATTGATGGTCAAAAATTAAATTGTTATCGTAAAATGAAAGGCATTGCAAACTTACACTCTCCTCGATGATCTTTAACGACAAAAGTTTCACTTCTCGCTTCCCTTATTCTTATTTCTGCTTGAAAAGCTCGAGCTCCTAACCTGAATTTCCGACTTCTCATCCAGCTCGAGTTGTCGGTGATGATTAAATTACGGAGACAACCAATTCCTCCTTCCAACACCACAGTCAGTTCCCCGGTTATCAATGGCCTTTTCCCTTCCCTCGCATGAGTGATACTGCAATTGAATTCCTTTTCTGTCCAATCCTCTCCCTCGTCCGACCTGAAATCGCTGTTAAGGACAACGATTTCGATTTTCATTGAAGATAGGGAGCCACTTGTTACCCTTTCACCAGTCCTTCCATCAACTAGTTCAATCCAGAGGGGAGTACCATCCTCGGCTTCTATCTGACAGCTAGTGAAGATGGTTGCTGGTAATTTGGTAAAAAATTGCAGTCGCAGACTGCTTGCTTCAGAAGTTCCAACAGGATTAGACAGCACTCTGCAATATAGACTAGAGATAGATAAATTCTCCTGTGCATAAGGGATGTTAAATTCTCGATATGATGTCCGACAACAACTTATCTTGAACTTGAAACCAGATTTTGTTTAGTGTGAAAATACTAATACGAAAACAAATCAATATGGCTTCCTCTGATTTGCAACCAACCTTGAAGGTTGATGCAGAAAAAGAAGGAACACTGACCTTAAGGATGGATTAGAAAAACGCAATATCGCACGTTCCACTTCCTCACTAACCTGCTTGATGCAGGATGTAAATCAGACTGGAAGTCAAATAGTTCTGAAATACACAATACCAATAGTTCTGTCCTGTTTAGATCACAATCATAAACAGGTGATTTGGTCAGACAACATGCAGGACAGATCTTATGTTTCCAAAGTGCGATGTTTTCGAATAGGTGGAAACTCTGCACAGCATACCTATCAAAATAAATAACTAGAAAAGGGAAGAATTCATTTGATCGATCAGTAAAAACATTCATTCCCTTCACTGAAAAAAAAAGAGGTCGGGGGAAAAACTTTACTTTTTATCTGGAATTTAGTCATGAGAACAGGATTCACAGATCTCTCATCCATGGAAATGAACCCAACAAACAAATCACTTCAGAAACAAATAATGGGAAAATTCTTATATGAAATAGTAGAGCAAATCAGGACTTCATGAAGTATCTTTCATAAGAAACAAGAAACGGAAAAAAGCCTCTACATCTTTGTGATGAAAAATACTTTGCCTAAGCCATATATTTTTGTGATTATAATGGAAGTGGCAGAGATTAAAATGCCTGCTTTGCTGACCAAACTTCCAAATCGCCATGAGAAAACAACTTCTCAATGGAAATTCAAACTACATCCACGACATGACTGAACATCACTAAGCCAGATGAAATAAATTGCAATATCCTATAGAGAAAACCAAAGAGTCACATACTAAGCATAGCAGTTATATGAAATCATTGTTCAATTTGTTAAGAACCAGACTTGAGAGTTCTGCTGAAGCAACACAGCTGGTGACTGATAAAAAGCATACCACTTTCCGAAAGAGAGGCTCAAGAAGAGATGCAAATTCATCCGGCGAAAGACCTCCAGTCACATTTCTCCAATTACTGCAAAGTAATTAAGAATAGTGATTCACAGTCAGAGACACACTAAAACTAGAATACAATGGTCCCTAGTAAAGTAAGTCTACCTAATGTTAGGCCTTGTTTTTGATCCTTGAGCCGATCCAGAACCACCCTCCTTATCCTCCTCCTGAGGTTGCCTCTTCAACATCACCAGTTCTAAAACCTGGGAGTGTTTATAGATACCAAAACCAGTGCTGCTAAACCAGCAGGGACTATATAGGGAGTCAAGATTGGCCCACCACTATGGGAGGTACAAAGAAGCTTCACCTTTGGAAACCACTAACTCCATGACAATTCACTAAAGTCAAAAAAATAGATTCTATAGGGCCTCCAAAGAGCAAGAAAACCCACCAAAAATTGGTCAGATATGTAACTACATTCTTGCGTGTGCCAAAATAATAATTGCATTTTGGACACTTCCAAGCGCCAAGAAGTCTGTCCTTTGGACTCATCAGCTGAACATAGGACTGACATCCAAGAAGATTGGGCGAAAATTACCCAATAAAAACCAAGATTAACAAACCACGAATCGTGTCAAACGACCGACAGCTTCATTATTGGCACAATCCAGGAGATACCCAGATGAAAAAAATGTCCTGTTCCAAGTTTTCCCGATGTGGGGTTTGATAGAGAGAGAGTGGAAATCTACGGGGACCCACGGTGGCATCGACGCGTACCTGAGTAGGCAGTAAACAATGTGATCGAGAAAGCTTTTGGAAGTTACAGGCGGAGCTTCAGAGCAACCGCGTTCCGTAGAGCGGGGTCGTCCTCGAGAGGGAATGGACGATCAAGATTTGAACACGACTGTTGCCCATTTTCGGCAGTTGAATTCCTCTTGCGAACTCGTCGGATTCAACGTTAAAATATTACGTTGTCTTGTGTGGTGAGCGAATGTGGGCATTACGTAAATATTCTTGGCTTGTCGGAATAAGGGTTTCCACCGAGCAGAGTTTGTCGCTGTCCGCGTCGGAAAAACACTGTCATTGCAAGGATCGGGACTTCACTTTCTGTGCTAGATTACGATCCGCAGAAGAATAGGGATAAGCATATTCCAAAGGGAACAAAGAGGAGACAAAAATAGGAGTGCAAAACAGATTACCTAAATCAAGAACAGCCTGAACTGGACAGGACCAAACCGGCCGACTGGATTCGGTTCTCAGAAGTGTCAGTCCAGTTTCTGGTTTTTAAAAATGATACTGGTGTTCGGGCGGTCCACTTCTTGATTTCAAGGGGGAATCGGATCAAATTGGACTAATTGCATATACTTTTTTCTTTTTACTTCTTCAAAATAATTAGTAAATTGTGAACTAAGCATTACCTTGTCCAATGGCACCACAAGCTGCAACACAATGACTCTTCGCTCATTGTTGTTTCTGTCAACATCTTAAGATTTGTCACTCTTTGTCATTGTGCACGAACACTCTTTGGTGAGAAAAAAAAATAACCGATTCCATTGGGTCGGATGGGAATTGGATACAGAACCGATCACCTCTAGACAAAAATATTATGCGTGCTGAGTTGTGTGCTTGAACGATAAATAAAACCCAAAGCTACTGAGCCAAGCTTGGTAAAGACCCATTTGATCCCATTAAAAAATATAAGAAAGGAGAATATGAGGAATAAACCCGATGCCTCTTGCTCTCACACGATTTTGACCTAACTTTGAAAGTGTCTTGGTATGAAAAACAATAGAAAAAACCCACTTGCACAAATCATGTTTGGGATGTCAACATGTGCGCAATGACGAAGAGATCCATGTGTATTTGATTAAGATTATGATTTTGAAGTGTATTCATGCTAACACTCCTCCCCAAAAGGATGTCATGTTGAAAGTTGCTACCAATACTCGTAAGAATTAGATATAATCAATAAAGTGATGTTTAAAAACTTTACAAAACACACGTTTAACGTAAACTGATACTAGTAGGGTATTAAGGATTGAGTCGTTTCGTTACTGCGACAAGAAGCGAAGTCGCTTCTTGATACAACTTTGTCTAGTACCTGGGTAAAGACCTAAGGGGCCTTTCCGATTTGCAAGATGCAAAGGGCAAAATTAGATAAGAAGATAAAAGAGGAAAGGAATAAAAAGGAAAGGAAGGAGACGGACAAAGAAAAGGAAAGGAAGGAGGTTGACACCTGGCATCCATGGAGAAGCTACTATGAACGTATTTGTAGGGATGTATGCATGCAAGGGTTTGCCAGCATAACATTATTTGGTTTATTGTAACAATAATAATTTATTGAGTCCAAATTCTTGAATGATTGGACCTTATAATAATTTATAATTATTTCTTATTTAGTTTTTTGTAATGTAGAACATACTATTATTCTCACAATAAATTAAAGATTATCATCCAATCATTTCTCGTGCATACATGATATATAGTCATATACAACACCCTAGTTTTAGAACAAAAAGTAAGTATAGAACAAAAAGAATATACTTACGCTGTTTGGTCATGGTACAGCGCCAGTAACATCACAAGTTCTGCGCTACTTCCATGTTCGAATGATTAGCCAACATGATTTTCAGGGAAAATTCGAGGGTTGTGGGAGCACAATCTGGGAAAATCTTCCTCACATTTCCCCGGCCTGCATTAGAATTTCGACCCCTACTTTCATGTTTTTGGTGGACAGTGGCCTCATTTTGAAGTGAAGGGAAGGACCTAATTTGCTTCTATTTGGAGATTAGGAAATGTAAAATTTCAATGGAATTGCGACTCAATTTCTGCGAAACTGCCTCTAGAGTAGGTTGACCAAGAATTAGATTAATCTTGACCTTTATTTTCTTGAAAAAATGGTGCCATTAGTTCATATAAAAAGGCTGGTTCATAGATAGAACCTAACTGAGTCATTAGTCAAGTTGAACATACTAGCAAAACATATAAAGGACAGTTCAATAATATGTGTGTTTATTTATATACGTGTGATTCCTCCAATAATGACCGAAGCAAAGGGACGAAATAACTTCAGTGGAAGGAGAGGAAAGAAATAGCCAAAAAAAATATATCAATAACTAGCATTTCCTTAAATTTGCTGTTTTTTCCGCAAAGTATAAGTTGAATGGGAAGTTTAGTCGGCTATTCATCTTTCCATGGCTTGGCTCAGATGTTAGTATTGCGAAATTGCAAAATATGATAGTCTATGTAGTAAGTTACGCCGAAAAGTCTGATTTCAAATTCAAAGTTTTATTTCTTTAGTATCGCAAGAGACATTTTGTTTGACTAGATAAAACCTGCACCAGAAATAAGAGTTCACAGATAGTAAAGTAAGTGTATATGTTCGCAAATCTTAACTGATTTTCCTTCTTGAAAATTGGAAGTGAACCCACCGCAAAAATGGAGTGGGACCTCTTTACCTTTTAGGGATTTTAAATCTTTTTTCCTTTAGATTCAAATATTCTTAAATACTTACGTGGTAAATATTGTCCTCATGGGCAAATGTATAAATTAATAATTCTATATCATCTCCTACATGTTTGAATATTAATATTTATATCTTCTTTTTTTCCTCTGACAAACTTCCCAAATAAAATTCAAATCTTGAGATATTTATATGTATACATATCCACAAACGCAATTTCTTTAAAATAGTTTAACCAATAATTTCTTTTTTTTCTTTTTTTGGTAAGGTTAACCAATAATTTCTTTCAACACTACTTAGTTACATAAATATTTCATAATATTATAACTTGCTAATCTTGCCAATATCAAACTTTTGCATGCAAGCGATGCGTGCAAATCTATTAGTAAATCCGTATCATAACTTATGAGACCAAATCACATTCGTATGTTATTTTAGACACCATCGAAGAACGTAAAGTCATGCATTGCTAGTGTAAGTTGCTAAGTATAATGAGTTACTAAATAAGCCTCATTAGACAACTTTGCAAGCACACGAGAAGGAGATGCTCATCTAGGCACATACAAAGCAGCACGACTCGTATGTGATTTGGTTAGGGTTCGCATCGACCTTGCACTTGGACTTTCTTTACGTTGGGAAGCAAGCAAGAAAAGCTTCAGTAGACCTAAAACACAGGACGAAAGATCTGCAGAATTTACAGATTGGCCGGAATTGCCGCGTTGCTTTCGTCGTCCCTTTCAAACGTGGAAAGTTTGAATCGGTAAAAAGGCCTTGCAACCCAGGAAGCTATTCTGACCTAAAACGAAAAAGAAGAAGGTCAAGCTAGAAAATGTTTAACGCCTAAAAGAACGAAAAGAAAAGTTATAGAACCCGATCGATGGACAGACGGGCGGGTCTAGGGTAAACGTTATTGCATGGTCTGCCGACGATATGGACCGGTATCATCTCGATCGTTAATTAGGCGGGGTCTCGCCGTGCGATCCGTATGATCAAACAGTCGAGGTGGAAGAGGCCGGGCTTGCCGAGATTCCGTGGGCAACGATCAAGGCAGGCCCAAACTCGCCTATGGGCTTGGACACTATTTAGTAATCGATATAGCACATGCAGATGGTCCGGTTGGGTTGGGCCCAAACCCTAAGCCCACCCATATCGATTTCAGGTCCACTTGGGCCCGTCATTGGGCCATACCTCTCTCTCTCTCTCTCTCGAATTCTCTTTCCACTCTTCCGATGATTTTCTCATCCATGAAAAATCAGTTAGATGCCACGTCAGCAACTCGATTTTGCAATTAAAACATAAGCAGCCCGATTAAATTCGACATCGTCCCTCCTTTTTTTGGTTTTTGGAAACCCCTTTAGACTTGGTTTGTTATTTTTCTTTGTCGGCAAAATGGGGCTAGGAAGCCAAGACCTAGGCACTTATTTCCAGGAATATAATCATAAAAATCTTAGACCCTTCACGGAAACTCATCCCTCTCATTATAAGATCTCTAATATCGACGGAAAAGGGGCAGAAAGAGCGATCAATGCTGACGGTCCCCTTTGATATATATTTAGTCATTTGGATTTCTAATTAAGATAAAATTGAATATGATAACATATGAGATCTATAGATTTTGTTTTATTATATCTATTGTTTGATGAATCATAGTAATGAAATTGAACATACTTAGATCTTATTATGTATATTATTTGATATAAACAACATATCGGTGTAAATGAACTTAAAAATTCATAAACGGAAAGGGCAAAAATCTCTCATGACACTTTTACCTACTTTATTTTTATTTGCTTTTTTTCCTCATTCTTTTTAATTATTTTTTATTTCTTTTTTCCTTTCATCATTCTCTAATGAAATTTTATTAAATATTAAATTGTACTAATATACCTAAAAATACCAAAAATATGTAATAAACATAAGGGAAAAAACCACGAAAAACTTCAAACTTTGTCCAAAGTGACAGATTTACTCCAAACTTTTTTTTGTGACGTGAAAAACCCTGAACTTTGCTAACCGTGACACATTTACCCCAAATTTTTTTTTGTGACACAAAAAACCCTGAACTTCTGTCGTGTGACACATTTACCCCAAAATTAGAGGGCATTTTGGTCTTTTTACTTTTTTTTTTTTTTTTCTTCTCTCTTCCCTCCACTGGCCCTCCCTCGCCGACGGAGGGAAGCCGGCGTTCGGTGAGGGCTGCCCTCGCCGTGTCGGGCGAGGGAAGAAGAAGAAGAAAAAAAAAAAAAAAAGAAAAAGGAAAAACAGAAAAAATAAGACAAAAATGCCCTTGATGGGGTAAATGTGTCGCGGTTGGAAAGTTTATGATTTTTCACGTCACAAAAAAATTTTGGGGTAAATCTGTTACTTTGGGCAAAGTTTGGGGTTTTTGGTGATCTTTTCCCTAAACATAAATATATATTGAATTTATATTATAAGATAAAAATTAAATTTGAATATTTAAATAAAAATAACATTAAATTAAAAATCTAAATTGTTATTTTTTATTTTGAATACAATTTTAATTTTATCAATTTAAACAGTTTGTTATTCGAGAAGAATAACTTTTTATTATAGATATTAGAGATTCTATCCATTTTTATCTTACTTCCTTCGTAGGATAATTTTATCCGTACTATATACTATATATGATTTTATCCTAACTTAAGTAGGTACCAAATGTGAGATATATCTAATCTTAAATTTTTCCTTGATTGCCAAACACATCCTAAGCAGTTACCATAAGAGTTCTATATCCATTAAGAAATATTCAATTTAAGTTGCAATGTAATTGCATTACTTATGACTCAAAGGTCTAAAATTAATGAACTCGCCACCATGATACTATCAAGGTACTAGAGGTTAAGAGGACTATCCATACAAGGTATGCTAGGACGAGCCATAAAGAAATTCTCTCTGCGACACGTAAATTAAACTCGTGACCTTGCAAAAGACAAAACGGTTATATGTTTAGTTGTCACGCGTGCGTTTATACTTCATCATTAGAGACAAAAAAAAGGAGGCAGAAAAAGGGGATAAAACAGTAATATGGCACTTTGGGGAAAGATCCGGTGGGGCCCACCACGAGTTCTTCACTTTGTCAGGTGCCCCGATTAAAATAGGGTTTCATTTCTCTCTCCACCACTTCTTGCCCAACCAGATGCGACTCGGAAGCTCGCTGATCACGAGCTCGCTCTCGCATTTTCAGCTCTACTGAGTCGCGTTCTCCGGTAATGACTCGCTTGTGCTCTTCCGATTCGTGGTTCGCGTCTTTTCCATCCGTTGGTCGCTGCATCATTTGCTATTTTTGGTTCTCTTCTTGCTGCTGCATTGGTCGAAGCAGCAATTTGTCGCTTGATTCCGTTGCCTGCTGTGGATTTTGAGCTTAGGTTCGTTTTCGGTCTATGTGCAGAAGGGTTCATTGGGTAAATAGGGGGAGAGAGAAGAGGGCATTACTTGATTTGGCCCGAAATGGAGTTACGGGGGAATGTTTCAGAGTCGGCGGGATGAGGTTGAAGTGTTTTTGCCCTCGTCGGAGTGACTTTTTGAGTGCGTGGCGCGAGAATAGTGGCGGCTGCTTGTTTTGAGTTCGTTGATTTTGCGATATTTCCCAGTTCAATTAGCTTCTGTTGTTGAGCATTTTATGGCGACTGAGCTTAGCTTGTGTGTTAGATGATTCTTTAGCTGGCAGCCTGGCACTTCTTAGAGTCTCGTTTTACATATTATGTAGAGGAAAGCAGTAAAAAATTGCATTTTTAAGGAATCATGTGAGACGTGTTGTGCTCAAACTCTGTCGATCATCATTCTTGTCGTCTGGTGCAGTGTTTCCCGAGCATGAGGTAATTTGGTGTTTTTCCATGGCACTTGCTGTAGGTTGGCTAGTTTTAACCAAGTAATGGCATGAGTATGACCACTTCAATCGTACTTTAAGGGCACGTTTGTTTGGACTTAAATAAAAGGTTTCCCGCCAAAATTTAAGGTATTACTCAAATTTCGGAAAATTACGAAAAAGTTATATGTGAATGTACGTGTCAACATATGAGTACGGTGAAAGTTTCATGAGTTTCGCATTTATAAAAAGTTAAAGTGTGTGAGCTGCAGTATATAGATTAAGCAAAAACGAAAACATAGAAGTCATTCCTGACATGCCCGAAGCTTGGACAGGTTTAACAGCTTTTTCTTCTAGTTCTGCCTAGGTTCCTCAAAGCCTGCTTGAACTTCCCCACTTTGGTTCAATCACAGAGGACATCCAATCCAATTGCTAAATTGGGTTCCTTGTTTTTCTGTCTCTTTAACTTGGTTGAATTCTGCCTCTTTGGTCTTTGTGCATAGAAATGAGCCTTCAGATGAAGTTTCTTTGTTTGGAGAATTGATAGCAACTTTTTTTGGTGAATGGTTATGAGAGTACTTGGAGTGTGTGATTTTTGGTTCTGGCTGCTCTGTCATTCTTATGGATGATAAACAGGACTCTGTATGATGCTTGTTATCTCAAAACCAATGTTTTTTTCTTTGTGGGACAGTTCTGCTTCCATGGGATGGAACGATAAAATCGTCAAGCAGCCGGAAGAGGAAACTCATGAATCGTGGACCCTAACTCTACACTCTCTGTGTGATTTATCCCACATTTCGCCAATTGTATTCTTGTACCTCATTAAAGAATGTTATGCTTCTGGTATAAGAATGCCTTCCCCTTCAAAAGTCTCTCGCCATGTTTATATTCCATTTTCCCTTAGTGGTACTTCACATCATATGCAGTATATGCGAGCAAATGACTTTTCTAGAATTCCTATATGTATCAGATGATCGACTTGCCTGCATCTTCTGGTTTTACGTCAACTTTTTCTTTAACTTCTCTTCCAAAGAGGAGGCTCTTCTGTAGATGCTAGTTTTATTCTAAGAACAAGCTGAAGTTTTGAGCCATGTAAGACATTTGTCCTCAAATCTCAGCAATTAGAGGACACACATGCAGTACATTGTGCATCTCAGTATTTACAACTACTGTCACACTGCACATAGCATTACACTTTTTGATGAGGAATAATTGGTCATTTACTAGATGTTGCTATCCGTCGGTCTTTTAATAGATGCTTGGAATCCCCTTGGTTTATGGCTATCTGGACTTCGTTTCTTAGAGATATTGCCTTTTGTTCTAATGCTTAGGTACCTTGAAGGCAACTAGGAAGTTCGGGGCACTTCAACATCAAGTTCATCAAGTATTAAATAATGGGCCCCGACCTGGACCTGCTACTTTTGTTATACACTGTCTCTATGCACTACCCATATTTGACATTTACTGTGAGGGATTCAGTCACTTGATAATATCTTCTCTCCGTCGTTTTCTGAAAGCTAACCTTGCGGACTCCATGCAAGCGAAGGACTTAGCTGCGCATTTATTTGTTGATATGGTTCAGGGTTATGTATATCATGATGAGAGGATACTTGTGAAGATAGTAGAAGTGTATGACGTGAGACTGACAAACCTTGAGAATGTTATATGCCAACTTAAAGCTACAGACATTAACTTTAGACAAGTCACTGCATTGACATTTCTTGAGCAATATATTTTCAAGTTGATAAAGTCCCAGTCCTATATGACAGCAGTGACTCTATTGGAGCACTTTTCTATTCACCAATTTGGGAAATCCTTCCTTCTTGCTATGATGGAAAAGAAAGAATTTAGGGCTGCAGAGAAGTGGGCCACATTTATGGGCAAGCCAATGTTATGTGTACTTGTCCAGGAATATATAGACAGACAAATGCTGAAGTATGCTTACGTGACAATAAAGAAAAACAATCTCCGGCAAGAATTTGCTGATGTATATCATCAATGTAAAGAAAGGTACTTCTTTGCTGTTAAAATTTTCTGGAAGTGACATTTGCTTTAGATTTATTTATTATGTTGCTGATAGTGCATGTAAATCCAAATTTCTTACTGCAGCCATTGTATTGAAAGACTAATTTATTCTTTTGTAGTTCAATGAAGCAGCTAGCAGAAAAAGGGTGTTGGGATGTTGCCGAGTCAAAGGCAAAGGGTGATATACAGCTCATTGAATACCTGGTATTAGTCTAAAATGCTTTGTTCCAACTGTGGCATCTTTCTTTAGATGAACTTGAAGTTGTATGATTTTAAGTTGCAACTTTAGTAGATTTGTATCAATCTTTTGAGGTTGGCAGTTTGGCCTTCTACAGGGGTTCCTCAAATGGTTTTATCAGTCCTGTGTCCTGTCTTTCTTAGGAACAGGTATTGGCAGAACTGTTTCAGTAATCGCACGTTTTATCTCCTGCTATTGGACTTTGGTGCAATGTCTAATGGTTCTTGGTCCTTTCATAGAGAAATGTGATTAATTTTCTAGTCATAAGTATGTCTTCTGATGTAACTATAGCATTTGAGCTGTGTACATAAATGATATCTTGTGGCTTGAGCAAGCAATTCCTGTGGTACCACCTCCTCCTTTGTGATGAACATTTGTCCTATTACTGTTGTTCTTTCCTCCTTGCCTTTGCCTTTTCCCTGAAGGTGATGTTTAAGTTTTGAAATAACATATTACCAGTAGCTGTCGTTAGACATAAAGAAGGGAGACTTTACATGCTTTTGTTTATTCTATTAAGATTTTTCTCTTCCACTTTAAAGGTCTATTTGGCAATGGAAGCTGGTTATCCAGAAAAAGTTGATGAATTGTGTGATCGATACTCTCTTCAAGGTTTTCCAAAAGCCAAAGGTGTGCCAAAATCTATTTTGTTTGCCGATATATTAGGATAAACATATTGCTGTAATTTCTTTTCTCCAACTTGTAAGTTTAGAAAACTGTGTTGTTGCACTAGTTTTGCTGAAACAGTTTTTTGTCAGTCATTGCTGTGATTGGAACCTCTATTGTGCTACTAGAATCCAACTAGATGCCTCAAGTAGGTTACTGGGAACCTTAGATAAGGTTTCTTCCTGCTTTGTTTGCATAAGGTACCTGGACTATGCATAAGATACTATAGGCACAGTTAAAGAGGTGTTGGCATTCTTGTCTATTGAGTTAAGTATGGGGCAATTGCATTGATCAATGCAGATGGCTATCTTTGTTCGAATATACCTTCTAATGTGAATATCTTTATCAATATATTGCTTGCATTTTGCCAGAGAATGTGGCAAACTGATTGGGATTCTTATGGCCAGTATATTGTTATTCGGTGAACTGAATGGATGTTTTGCTTACGTTCTCTTGTTGTTATAACTTGTAAATCTTGGTTTGAGTTGTATCTGGGGAAGTGCTGAAGTCATTATGTCTCAAAAATTGCTGAATCATTTGATATCTTGAATCTGACAGTTGCATCTGCAATTAGGTCTCTAGTTCTCCATGATTGAGGAAAAGAATAGTTCTGCTTGTGCCTGATGATCTAAAATCATATGCTTGCCATATTATGTGGACCTTGAAAAGTTTCTAGTAGACCTTCATATACGTTGGGTATTAAACTTCTCTGATAAACGTGTATTCTGTTGCACTATCATCAGTATGGTGTAAGTATGCTATGCCTAGATAGTTAGTCCTTGGTGATCTCATGTTGTGGAGTACAACAGTAGGATTTTCTCAGTAATGTTGCATTCTCTTTTTCAAATATACTAATTTGTAACCGTTGGCTTGTTTAGAATTGGATGCAACTTTTCTGCATCGTAAGCACTATTTGTGCCTCAAAGAACTGGGCATTGAAGATGTTTTTTGGGTTGATCGAGTGGATAGTTTGCATACAGCAACATACCGTATTGAAGAATCTAAAGTTGTTGGTGTGGACTGTGAATGGAAACCCAATTATGTAAAGGGCAGCAAACCTAACAAGGTAATTACTAAGTCCTGTTTGTCCTCATCTTCCTATGCATAATCTCTTGGAGGTTTTATTTACTCGCTGAAAGTTGTCTTTGTGCCTTTTTGTTCCAAACAAATTCCTTGTTGCCAGAAAAGAAATTAAATGGTTTAATGATCAAGAGTTATTGTCAAGCTTTTGGTGATTGCCACTATCTTTCTTACGTTTCAACGGCCATGAAATCAACTATGAAGTATGATATTCAACAATGGCGTGCTGAGAACAAAACTTTTAAGATGATTTCAGATGTGCTGTACTTGTTATATAGTGCGCTTCCTTTCAAAAAATTTGATGATTCGTGTAAAATGCTTGGCCAGACGTAGGACCCGTTTGAAGGCTGCATTTGGAAGATTCGTGTAAAATGCTAAAGAGTATCTATATGCCTTTTGACATCTGTTAACTACTATCACAATGGTTTAAATCAGACAAGGCAGATGTAGATGGTATAGGACTATGGAGAGGATATGGCAATACAAGAAGACGATGGTTTTGTCTCCACTTCTCACCATCTTATATGTGGTTGCCATTGGCATGCTAGTCTCACCAATCAAT
Source organism: Eucalyptus tenuipes (assembly GCA_014182365.1). Classification (NCBI taxonomy): domain Eukaryota; kingdom Viridiplantae; phylum Streptophyta; class Magnoliopsida; order Myrtales; family Myrtaceae; genus Eucalyptus; species Eucalyptus tenuipes. Next base: position 17,807,931 of record CM024538.1, on the reverse strand, counting down.
GTCCTTACTGCTGTCGACTTAGCTCTCTTGTTGTATGTCATTTGGCTCTAAGGAAGGACTCGGTCTCTTCAGCCAAATTACAGCAGCTGCTTGCTCTGCTGAGGTGATTTAGAGGTTTTGGTTGAGCAAGTTGTGGCTGCAATTTGGTGGAGAAGATCAAGGCACCGTCAGGTCTCAGGTTGGCAACTTCGTGTCAATTGTCATGACTTTTTGTCACTTTTCTGATTGGCTCGTTCCACTATGACCTCTGTGTCAGCACAAATATCTTAAAAGGTCATCCATTAATGTCAGAAATTAATTAAGTCTGATGTTTATTTTGATTTTCAGGTGTCCATCATGCAGATTGCTTCCAGCAGAAGTGTTTTCATCATTGATCTAATAAAATTGTCAGGGGATGTGCCACATATTCTGGATAACTGCCTGAGTCGTATTTTACAGTCTTCAAGTATTCTAAAGCTTGGTATGAGAAATTATTTAGCGTAATTGTATTCTATCCTTTGCTTCTTGGTCCAAGCATCAGCCTTAATCAGGTATAACCAATATGCGTCTTCTAATCTAGGGAAAAGAAAATCATTGTACTGACATAAGAATTTGGAATTTCTGGTACCACACGTACATCGGGGCATCATAAAGCAAGAGTTTAGACAAGGAATAATTATTTGTGCATGTTTGGTACTGATACGACTAAGGGTGACTGGCGTTGAATGTTTCAGTATGTTTGTTTTGCTCAAGTGAATAGCTTTCCACAGAATTTCCTGATGTTCCTGCCCTATGCAGGCTATAATTTTCAATGTGATATGAAGCAACTCGCCAGCTCCTATGAAACTCTGGGGTGTTTTAAGCATTTTGAAATGCTGTTGGACATTCAGAATGTATATAAAGAATCTAGTGGTGGTCTCTCGGGGCTTGCTGAGGTAAAGTGGACTTGCATTGTATGACTAGTATTGCTGCCTCGCTTACTAACAGTGGTGAAAAGGGGGGAACATGATTTCTTCTTGCTCAGAACTCATGTTGGAATCTGTGATGCATGCCTTTGAGGTTGCTTTTTGCCCTGATGAGTAATTACTTTTACTGTTATCTCTTGCCTCTAACTAGGAAATACTTGGTGCTGGTTTGAACAAGACAAGAAGGAATAGCAATTGGGAGCAACGACCTTTGAATCAAAATCAGGTTATTTTATATTTTCTTCTTCCGTTTTCTTTTGATATTATTGCCTCAGAAAGGAAATTGCCGGAAAGATCACATGATTTAATAGCAGAACTCAAATGGTTGCAATAGCATACTATAATGCGTGGAATGCATCTGGAAGAACGATATCAGTACACAGAACTTCATGGAGACTTCCAATTATATCTTAATGCTCTGAACATTAGAGAGCCTACGGTCAGTAGACATGATAATCATTTGCTTAAGCGATTTCTCGAGCTCTTTAGTGCAACAAAAATTTCTCGTGGTGTCTATTTAAAACAATGTTTATGCTGATATTTTTTAAAAGAAGCTTTCCTTTTTCTTTTTTTTTTTTTTATTTTTAGCAAACGCCATTTGCTATTTCAACTCCAAGAAAGAGAGAGAAACATAAAGTATATTAAGGAGCAAACACAGCGCAGAAAAGAAAAGGAAAAAAGTTAACCGTTGGTGTTTCCTGAAATATGATTAGAGCAGTAGCCCTTTGATGTAACTGTAACAATCGCAATGTTCGCAGCTGGAATATGCCGCTCTTGATGCTGCTGTTCTTGTGCACATATTTCATCATATACGGGACCAATCTCAGCAGGGTACTGCAGATGGTAATGACAAAATCGAGTGGAAGTCTTCTATAGTAAGTGGACAGCGTCTATTGATTTTCCTTAATTCTCCTATCAGAAAAGCTGAAGTGAAATGACATTCTTCTTAAGTTTTGAGCCAGCTTATTTGACCATTTAAAATTAATGCAGATTTCACACTTGGATAATGCCAAGACAACTAAAAAGAATGTTCGGAATAGAACAAAGTGCAGAGTGGAGACTAACTAGCTGGACAATCAATTCATGAACTGTCGGAGCTATTTGCTGCTGGGAGTTTTTTCTTATGTAAATAGCTTGTGCATATAAAGACATCATTATTTAGTGATCCAATTAACAATTCTGATGTGCATATGGAAAGGATTCATTGCGAATGAGTGCTTCGGTTCCATCTTCTTGTGCTGGGTCGCTTTTTCTCAAGAGAATTTAGGTGCCTCAGAAAGTTCCTTGGTCGAAACCTGACCACGGCCACACTATGCTTTTGAGTTCTGGTTTCCCAACACGAAGTTACTATTGAATTTCCTTGATGTGCCGCGAGTGTATAAATTTGATGGATATATACTCGACAGGAGCCAAATTGTCTTGCTGAGCCATTCACCAAAATGAGCAGCCATCTATGCAGATATTGTAATGCTCTACCTTGCTCGCTGTAATTTGCATTCGTCGTGCCTTTTGCTCAAGCTAAGCGATTTCTGGGGGAACAAAGCGTGCTGTATCTGGCAATAAGAAGAACCAAAAAAAGGGACGATCGAAACCAAGAATAACCGCAATTTAGGTATGTGCATGATCACGTTTATATCAAAAATTAATAATTTGATTTATTGTTGCGGGTCTTTCTTTGATTTTTGAATAATTGAACTTCCGAATGATGAACCCCATGAATGTAGCCGATTAGGGACGAATTTTTCTCGCCTCCGAAGCCGAATCCGAATCCGGCATCACAGGTTAGTATCAAAGATCTAGAAGCCTTAGTCGCATGTAACCTCTAACTTCACTTAACAAAAGAAAAGCATCATCGTAATTTCGAAAGAAAGGGGGAAAAAGTGCATGGATTTAATCCAATGTTAAAAATAGAAGGTCCAAATCCTGGTCGCCTATCTCTCTTACATGGAAGTCTCCATCCCCAACAGAAAGAACCACCTCTGTGTTTGCTGTCATCTCCATATCTTAACATTAGAGAGACCCCTCCTCTCTCTCTCTCTCTCTCTCTCTCTCTCTGAAAAAAGAATCCTTCCCATCCGAGAAAGGGGAGAGGCCGAGGCCGGGAGAGAGAGAGAGAGAGGGGAGATATTGAGGACACAGATGGACCCGTGGTCACCGAGCTACCGATCCCATGGAGTTGGCCGGAGTCTAGAGATCATGACGATTCAAACTCTTAACCAAAACCAGATGTACGTAGCCAAATCCCGGCCTCGCATGCTCGAACACGCTTCGCCCCCGCACAGACTAGACAACGTGAAGGAGTCGGCGATAAAAGCATCGTGGTGGAATGATCCGGAGAAGAAGAGGAAGAGGAGGGTGGCCAGATACAAGCTTTACTCGGTCGAAGGCAAGTTCAAGGCTTCTTTCAAACAAGGGTTCCGATGGTTGAAGCGCAAATGCTCGACCTTCGCACGTCGATTCTAATTAGTAGGAATTACGGAATACCGTGTCCATCGTCGTCCAGAGAGAAAAAGGATGAGAAAGAGGAAACAGAGATTTGCTGTGCTCTTTGGGTGTTCATCTTTATATGTATCTAATGGTAATCAAATATTCAGAAGGGTGCCGCAAATGTTCAATCTTTCCAATATTATGTTCATCTGACTCATTGTTTCATTCATCGATCTCCAGCATTCAAAACATAGGCAAATGAGACGACTCGTACGTGATAGTAATATATATTTATATTTGCCGATTTTTCTTTTTCTTTTTCTTTTTTGAATTTTCTTACCTTCTAATACATTTGTAACAGGATTCTGCATCCATGCCCATGCAAAGTAGAATCGTCTGATTTGTTCAATTCTCCTCTTTTCTGTAAGCTATTTTCCTAATAAATGTGATGCTGATTGCAAAACCAGATGAATATTTGTAGGATTGACATTACCATCTATTTTGTGGTCGATTTTGTTGGGTACGATTTTGTTTTGGCCAAATGTTGTTTACGCCTTGTTTCTTTAACCCCCTAATTTCCTCAATTTGTCTAGTTCGATTCCTCTTCGTTGTACGATTCATCATATGGCAACATATATTGCTTAAGTAGATATTAAAATGACATGCGCCGGTGCTAAACAAAACGAAAGGCTTTTGATGGTTCCATTTTGATTAGAGGACAATTTTCATATTTCGAATGCCGTCCCGTTGAAACCAGAGTTACGAAAATGTGGAAAACTGAAAAGCCGAAAGGGAACCCTCTTTAATTCTATCAAAACTTGCGTAGTTATTGTTCAAATGGTCGTAATTTATAGGATCTTGAGGTATAATGTGATAGAACTTTCAAAAACAAGGTCAAAGCAAATCTCTGGCATGAAATCGAAGGAGAAGGAGAGTATGAAAACCCATGAGCAGAACCGAACCGGTTCACCAGGTTTAACACCTTCATCCAGTTATCCAGTCGATTCACAGTTTTCAAATTATAAATCAATTCAGCCGATAAGGTTGTGACTAAAATTCTAAAAGTAGTCAAAACACATAGCCATTGCCCTTTGGAATAATGGCTTAGACACTGGTTAAGCAACTTGGTAAATAAACTGTAGACTCAATACATCGACTTTACTTGTGATTCTTCTTGTGAAATGTTCAATCAATATTGTGAAAATTTAATTATTTCACATTAAGTATGTTTAACAAGTATTTCAACATGACCCGCACTATATTTGTGTTAGTAATTATAGATTCGAACTTGGCTTAAAAAGCTACTTGGCCTTGTATTGAGCTCTGGAAAAATTGAGTTTAAGTTCAAGTAGACAAGCAGCGAATCAGACAGAGAGTACCTTGCCAGTAGCTTTCAGCCTTTCAACTACTAAAATTCCACCATTGTCATCTAATACAAGGGTACAGGAATATAAAAGAGTGACCTTAAAGAAATTGCTTCGATTGAGGCTTCAATGCGTGACTGGTTAACACAATTTGGTGTGGTAGAGTCTGATTATTAACCAATAAGATGACCCTTTTAAAGTTTTTTGTTCAAACCAAATGAGTAAATTTTGGGAATGGCTCTTTTCATCCTTCCAAAAATTTCCCACATTTTTCAATAGTCCTCAATTGTAGCCTACCTACGCCTGAGAAAAATAGGTTTCAGATATGAAAATGTATATGGATGTGACTCTTCTGCTTTTAGATTCATGCTTAAATGGTTCAAGTTTGAGATTATACTACCAAAACGATTGCAAAATGCCTACATATGATTTTCCAACGTAACCAGCATAGAAAGATGATTTTACACTAACGAGTGCTTTATTTTGTGTTCAAAATTCTTTCAAATGAGAAAACTACTGTCTTATTGGAAACATTATCATTGAAACTCTTGCCTGCAATTGACAAATTATTTGCTAATTCCATGGCATTCACTTTTTCCACGAAAAGAATCTCTCTGCCACAAAATTACAGCTTGAAGTGGATATCTAACCGGTAATCTTGTTAGCAAATCTCATTTTATGCTTAACCTGCAAATGCATTCTTCCAGCAAGCAATTTGTGATTCGGCCTTTGCTAAAGAATAGCACGATGTCAAAGCTCGCCAAGGCCTAATGCACCATATGAGAAGAGGTCGCTTCACATCCAGAATCCTTTGAAGAGTACTAACAACACAAACGCCAACAGGAAAGAACTTCCGGATGACTTTCCATAATGACAAAGCTCATTCCTGCTCACATCTCCATCCCATGGTGTTTGGGGACTTTCTCCGAGTTTCATGAATTGCAGCTTGAATCTACACAAGAGGAATAGCATTGACTATAATCATCAGTAATGAAAGAAACTGAGATACGTAGCATCACAATTTACCCCATCAAAGATAAGGTACAAATGCATAAACATCATTTCCACCGGTTGGACCACAATGAACAGACGCTCCATTAGCTGGCCGATGAAATAGAAAACAACAGACTTGGAGAAGTAAGCAATTAGCAATACTTCCCTTGTTTGTGTTTAGGAACAGAATTGATGCTAATGGAATGATGCTGAAAAGGTGTGAGTGCCTAAACTACAGAACAGAGAGATGTATTTGTTACTTGGGTATTTCACAATATCCTATTAGCAAAATCAGCAATACCAGATAGTTTGCAAGGTGGTCAATTTCAACTTTACAAATCCAATGCCAGAGTTGAGCCTATCAAATCAGAAACCTATATGAGAACATTTACAAGGTATTATCACACTAAAACTGATAGAAATGAAGGAGATTGTCATCATGCATACTTGCGTACTAATTTCAGATGAAATTCCACATCTCATATAGTCTAAGCACACAAGTTAGCCTTTCATGGTACAACTAGCACTGCATACCTCTCCCTTCAGAGCCTTAGTGAGTTGAGGAGTGATATATTTAGAATGCAACTTTATCAAACAACTCTGCAACAGGGTAACATACAAAAAGCCAGCAGCTACGTGTTTGATTAACGGAAGATAGAACCTAATGAGCATACAGAAAGAATATTTAATTGAAAAAAATACATTTTCAATCACTCAGGTATGTACTGTTGAGACATGATCAAGTGTTTGAATATTCACAAGCATCAAAACTTCCTCAGGACACTCCAGTTGGCCCCAGAGCGTCTTCAAGGTTGGCACACAAAATGGTCCTCAGCTGTTGTTGATGCTTCCTCTGCATAATCCCCTTTCTTCATTTTGATTGGTCTCATGTATGGAATTTGAAATTCCTCAGCCAAGTTAGAACTAGTAATCATGTTAACAAATCCAATTTTATGCTTGAATTCACATATAGAACCACCTGCACATGCAGTCTTCCTGAAAGTGATTTGTCATTCAGCCTTTGCCAAAGGAGAGGACAATGCCAAAGGTTGCAAAGGACTAAAACACCACATGAGAAGATGTCGCTTTATATCAAGAATCCTTTAAAGAGTATTAACAACACGGAGCACATGATAAACACCATTAGCAAGGAACTTCAGGATGCCTTTCCATAATGACATAGCTCATTCCTGCAGTGTTTTGGGACTTTCTCCAGGTTTTATGGAATGCAGCTTCAATCTACACAAGGAAGATAGCACTGACTAATTATCAATAAATGAAGATATCCGAGATCCTAGCACCACAATTTACACCATGAGATAAGGTACAATTGCGTAAACATCATTGACACCAATTGCAGTTGGACAACAATGAACAGAGACTTCATTAGCTGGCCGATGAAAAAGAAACCAACAGGCTCAAAAGAAGAAAGCAATTAGCAACACTTTCCCTTTCTGTGTTTAGGAACAGAATTGAAGTTAATAAAATTATGCTGAAAAGGTGAAGTGCCTAAACTATAGAACATAAAGATGTATTTGCTACTTGGTTATTTTGCAAGATCCAATCAGCAAAATCAGCAATACATGATAGGTTGTGAGGAGGTCAATTTCAACTTTACCAATCCAATGCCGCATACATGAGAGCTGAGCCTATCAAATCAGAAACCTATCTGAGAACATTTATAGGATAGTATCACACTAGTAAACTGACAGAAATGAGGAGATTGTCATCATGCATACTTGTGTCCTAATTTCAAGTAAAATTCCACAGCTCATAGAGTATCAGCACACAAGTTAACCTTTCATGGTACGACTAGTAGTGCATACCTCCCCCTTCAGAGCCTCGTCAAATTCAGGAGTGATATCATTAGAATGCGACTGTATCAAGCAACTCTGCATCAAGGCAACAAATAAAAAGTCAGAAGCTATGTGTTTGATTATCGGAGAGGTAGAACCTAATGAGCATACATAAAGCCTATTTAACTAAAATAAGTACATTTACAATCGTTCAGGTATGTGTTGTTGAGACAAGATCAAATGTTTGAACATTCACACAAATCATAACTTCCTTTGGACACTCCAGTTGCCCCTAGAACATCTTCAAGGTTGGCACGCAAGATGGTCCTCAGCTGTTGCTGATGCTTCCTCCGCAAAATCCCTTTTCTTCATTTTGATTGGTCTCGAGTATGGAATTTGAAGTTCCTCAGCCAAGTTAGCCACACCCAAATCAGATGATAAAACAATTCCATGGCAGCTATAGGATCAAATGTGATGCAAACCAATTAGCAAATTCTTGAGCCCCTCATCCCAGCTTGTTTCACAGACGGGCAAAAATTGTCTAATTATGCAAAAGGTCATCGACTTGGTTGACTGAATTGAAGTCCCAAAGTAAGCCTTGATCATTACATAGACCAACCAAACCTGTCATAGAAGCAACACCAGTTTACCTTGCTTGATAATATTTCAAAACAACAGTATGACTACTGGTAATGTTAAGGGGGTTTACATTCATATATGACAGACTAGCCAAAACAACTTTTAACATTTTCTTTGTCACCAAACAGAAACACTTGAACCTTGAATTTTATTTTAGCTCAGTTCATCATATTCCGAGAAGCGATGCTCTTCTTAGAAGGTTAATGAGGGACATCAAGGGAACAATAAGAAACTTGACAGGGGTTTCGTTCATCACAGAAAATCAAAAGGTGTTTGTCCCAAACAGGATATCTGCCATTAGTCAAATTTGACATACAAAAGAACTTACAAAGGAACTCAAAATGGCCAAGGATTTTTTTTTTCAAAGAAAATATGAACATTGGACATTGGGAAATTCTGGGTGTAGTATACAATAACGAGTAGTAGAAGTTCATCAGCCTCTAGATGAAAATCAAATGAGTAAGGGAAACTGTAGGTAATTCTTTTTTCATCATTCTTGCCTCAAGCTGCTATCTGTTTGCAGTCTAAAAGCTGGCAATGGAAGAATAAATTATACAATATAGGGTCTGTTTCCAAAATCAATCAAATAGATAACCAGTGTAGAGCAAATCATTCTAAAAATTACTCTATTTGCTCATGCTAGCCGTTCAAGGATGGAGAATCTTACTATGCCTTCTATTAACATTAGGGTCTACATTTTGATCTTGGCTGAAACATCATGTCAGTCAGCTTCTGACCAACTCCCCCACTCCTTCAATTATGTAAGACTAGCAATTTAGGAAAGTACAAAACCCTGTCATGGAAAACCTTCTTGTCAAAAGAAGATGATGAAAAGTAGGTCATGAATCTCAGAAGAAAAATGATTGTTCACTGCTTATTTACCTCTGTTCAGGAAACATCACTCCATGAATCAAAATCACACCAATCACTCCATAAATCAAAAGACCGCTCTTGTTAATAACTTCTATAGACGCATATTCCAGGTAAGTTAGGTATTGCTTCCAATGAGTCACAACCAGAAATATCCAAATAAGTTAAATTCAACATTTCAAGTCCTCGAAGGTGAGCAAGTTTCTTGCAGTCTTGAACTCTTAGAGATCGTAGCTTCTCACATCCTGTCAAATCTGGCAAAGTCTCCATTGATTTGCATCCTGTAAAATCCAACTCTTCTAACGAATTCTCACCGTCAAGACCTTGAATTTCAATTAGATTGCCGCACCCAGAAGCCTTGAATTTCTTCAAACACTTGCAAAAATATAAAAATATGACCTCCAAGGACTCCAAATTATCACAGCCCTCAATTTCAACTAGGCTATCGCAATGCTCAATGCGTAATTGTTTCAGATGAATAAATCCTGAAAGGCCCAATGTTTTAATGGAACTGCACTTTTTTATTGAAAGCTCTTCCAAGTGCGTGAGTCCTCTGAGCGAAAGTGATGTCAGCTTATCCCACTCCTCAAAACAGAGTTTCAATGTTATTGAGGAAAGCTCGCGGATGTCTTCAAGTAAATGGCATACCTCAAGATCGAGTTTTTCTAGGTGGATGAGGCGAAGGAGCTGTGGCAGTCCAAGACTCTGACAAGTAACCGACAGACATGTTAAGCCCGAAGGAAGCTCTGGCAGCGACCAGAGCTCGTAACAGCCCCATAGGTCAAGGCTTTGGAGAGAAGAAGGAAGTGCTGGCAGCGACCGGAGCTCCTTACAGCCCTTAGGTTAAGGCTTTGGAGAGAAGAAAGATTCCGAACGCTTTCTGGCAGGTCAGATATCGATGTGAGTGAGATTGAGATCAATAGTCTCGAGGGAAGGCAAGTCACCGATTTCACTTGGAATTGCCCCTTTCAGACTACGGCACCAGGAGAGATCTAGAATCTGCAGATTTTTCAACCCTCCAATAGCACTGGGAAGCTTTTCGATCGTAGTACTAGACAAGTTAAGGTTTTGCAAATTCTGTAAATCCCCAATTGAGCTGGGGATTTCTTTCAGTGACTCACACGAGGTGGCACTCAGTGTCTTCAATTTCCTCAAAGAACCAATAGACGAAGGAATTGCTGTAATACCAGAGCCATTTAAAATAAGTTCTTCTAAATCTTTTAATCCACCCACCTCCTCTGGTAGCTCCTTGAGACCACTACAGGAACACAAGTCCAAGGTAACGAGGCTTGTGAGTTCGCCAATAGAAGGGTGGAGATGCTCCAATCCATAACAATCGCTCAATAGGAGAATTTTCAACTGCGTGAAAGCTGAGAGTTCAGGAGTACATCTTAAATTACGACAACCTAGAACCTTGAGAACTTTAAGCTGCTTTGACGCCTAATACAAAAGGAGAATAATCCGTCAAATGAGGAGTTGATTGGCTAAACAAAAAACAAACCTCAAGATCGCAGAGAGGATGTATTCTTTTCCCAATCTTACCTTGAATGAATTCCATCCTTCCCAATCCTCTGTGAATTCCCAATCTTCACCCTCCCATAAGACCAGCACCGATAATTTTGGCAAATGCAAGTTGATCGTCGAAAGAGACGCATCGTTTCCAGGAACGCCCCACTCAAGCCATCTCACTTCAGAAAACTTGGAATCTCCGCTAGAAGCTGCCCCCAAAAAGTCGTGGAACCAGGGGTGTCTCTGCAAGTTTTTTCACTTTTTAGTTTTTGCTTTTTTTAAATCTTGAATTTGCACGATTACCTTTTTATCCTTCCCCTATACATGTATGGATATGTAAACTCACATTTATTTCTTTTTTTTTTTACGACCTTTTGAAAGTTAAACAAATGACGCAAAGATAAAGAAAAAAATAATTATTGCTTTAAAACAACTAAGGCAAATGCACCTCAATGTTTTATCTCTTGCTTCTTCTTCTTTTTCAAAATTTTGTAGCGCATGGATTTTCACTTTCATTTAAGAAGAAATACATAAAACCAGTTTACAACGTACAAATGTTTACTTGTAAATTTTTAAATGACTTATGTATAATTTTTAAAAGAATTTGTTAAAGAGTGTCGACAGGCCACCTGTAAGTAGCTAAGGAAGCACCCTATTTTCATTTCATTAGTTAAATGTAATAATGTGGAAGAGAAAAAAAAAGGGAATTTTTAATATATTCAGATATATAGAAAAGTTTACGTGGAGGGAAATTAAAAGAAATCAAATATGATATGCATTATCAAAATAGATATAGAAAATTAAAAGAAATATCCTTATTTCTAGAAGATATCTAAATATCTTTAACGTCATTAAGTATTTGCGTGAAGTGTTTACTCATTTCTTTGACAATCGAAACGTTTTTTTTTTGGTAAAGTTTGTTTAAAAAGTGACGTGGCAACATTGGTTAGTAGTTTTGACCAGGATTGAAAAAAATAAGTCGCTTTCAGAATAACTAGAAAATGAACCGATTAACTAAAAAGTGCCGTGGTAACATTGTTTAATCATCATACGTTGGTTTCCATAAGAATAGCATCGTTTCTTTTTCCATCTTATAAATCAAAAAACATACTGTTTAACTTTCCTGCTAAAACAGATCATTTAATTAGTTGCAGACGGTGAAAGAAATTTCCTTATGGCTTTATTTGACTTTTATAATAATACCTATATTTTCCCCCAAAAGTTTAATTGGTTAGAAATTCACTTTTATGGTTTAGACACGTTTGTCGTTATATCTGCTTTAAATATTAACCAGTGAAATGCAATGGGTATAAATTCTCTTAAGTCTATTTGTCTGAAAAGTAGCTAAATTGTTGTAATCATATCCCACACTATCTTTAATAATTTTCGCTTGTACATCGATCTATACTATGTATTACATTAAAAAAATCTACTGTATGGAAAGGGGATTTCAAACCTCAAACTTTCGTCAAAAGTTTCCACACAATTCGCATATATTTCACCAAAATGAACTAAAGAAATAGGATATAACAAAATAGGCATAATCATATTTGAAATAGTCAAGACAATTGGAAATTAGTCCCACAAGTATTTCAATTTCCAAAGTTAAATCAAAATCTCTCGAATCGTACAATCATTTCATTTTTTTTCGACACTATTTATCATCTTTCAGCATTTTTGTCCATTCAAAACAGAATTGACCTTTCTTTTTCATTGTTCTAAACACCTGTATGGTGTGGTTTTTTTGCTAATGCTAAGAAGTTATTGGATCAACAAAAGAGTGTGATATTAAATCATAGGAACGAACTATTTGAAATTATATCAAGAATATAAGGCTGCTTTGTCTGCCCAACATCCCTTGGTCAATTTCTAGGGTTAATTCCTTGCCATTGATCAGCCATGAGACTGTGAAGCTTTTCAGATGGACAATATATAATAAAATGACATGAACATTGATAATTTAAGTTAAAGACAAAACATAGTTGAAAAAATTGGCTTCATGCTGAAAATCATATATAATGAATACAAGGTTATGGATATAATAATAAGCATGACATTTCCTCCAATTAGTCAAGTTTTCTTTTTTTTATCTTAAAAATAGTCAAGTTAGTCTAGCAAATTCTGGCACAAAAGAGGCAGTGCCCAAAAAATATAAATAATATAAAACAACTTATAGCAGATAGAGATGTTTGTTATAAGGAAATCCACTCTTTATTATACGCCTAACCTAATCCATGAAATAAGCAAGGTCAATGGGATAAAACCCTAAAAAACAGTAAGATTTGCCTGTATATATTTTTAAGGGATTTTTGCTATCTATTAAGAGGAAATAAGAATGAAAAGAGATAGATAGAAATAACTAGTTGAGGGACCGTTATCTTCAAAATCAAAATAGAGAAAAAAAATATCAAACATCCGATTTCTAAATCACAAGAGCACCACAATACATTCGGCCGTACTAGAAAGCAAACATATGTGATAAGTGTGAAATTTTTTCCAATCTTATTGCTTTGAATTAATTATCGGTTAGTTATACTATCTCCTTTTTTCTTAACCAGGAAATCTTCATTTATTTGATCTATGATGTTTATACTTTGTCTTCATTCATAATTATAGTCCTTCTAATTATCAATATTTTCAACTAGATATGACAATTGCATGCTTTAAGTAAATGAGATTTATAGTCTAAAAATTGTAGTTAAAGGATCTTGAATTGATTGCCAAACAAATTTTTACAGTATGTAATTTATCGATGAAATTGAATCAATGATATAACTTTTTCATCCTTGAGATACTTATGATTTATTTAGTGTCACAATTAATCTACGATGTACATAAATGGATGTTTAAATAGATTTTTTTTCCTAGAAAGTAAGAGCATCTTTTCATGCTCAATGAAATATTAGAATAGATCATATTAAATATATGAAATAAGAGGGAGAGAAAAAAAAAAAAGTGCCATATTTTACCTCTGGATGGCTTAGTACTCTTGGGACTCCCTCATAGTTGTTGTCCCATGGTCCACTACATTTCTCAAGCGGTTGTCCTTGGCAAAAAATGCTCCTTCCAAGATCTCTCAGTTGATCATGCACCATAAATTCACCATCATCTCCAATTTTAATTAAGCACCTCAACTTCAACTCTTCAATTCCTTGATTTGGATAAAACCCACAGTCCTCCCACATGTACATGGCGAATCGTGCAGCTTCGCCATCATTGCCAATAAAAAACAAACAATATCGAGAAAAATCTGCTTATGTCCTTCTTCTAATGCATCATAACTTATTTGCAATATCTTTTGGACATCTCTATGTGGTTGGTTTTTTAATTGCTTCTGCACATCTTCCCATACTTTTCGATTCATTTTTTTATACAAGTAAGAACCTACAACTTGAAGAGCCAAGGGAAGCCCACCCATGGTGGATACGATATCACGAGATATAACCTTAAAGTCCCTCGGAGAATGGTTCTTACGAAATGCATATCTATTAAACAAAAGCAAAGCAAACACCTCATCCAATTCATTCAATTCATACTTATGGACTACCTCAAAATCAGATTGATCAAGAATGGCCTCATTTCTAGTTGTAACAATGATCATACTTCCTGCCATAAACCAATTATGTTTCCTAGCCAATGCATCAAGTTGATTCTTGTCATCTATATCATCCAAAAGAATGAGAACCTTTTTTCCTTTGAATCTTGATTTGATTATACTAATTCCATCATCAATTCTAGACACTTTACTTTTCCTTTGTAGTATATCCGATATTAGTTGACTCTGTAGATACGTAATACCCCGCGGCGCCTGGTAGTTTCTCGAACATCTGGAAGGAAGCTGACATGCACAAATTTATTTGAGATTTGATTGTAGATGCACTTGGCAAGAGTTGTCTTGCCTATCCCACCCATGCCATAAATTCCAATCATTCGAGCATTGATGGAAGGATTGTCTATCCAATTCATCATTTCTTTCATAGGATCATCAAGTCCAACTAGTTGCTCAGGCACATCCAACTGAAAATCTTTCCGTAACTTGCTTGTAACAGTTTCAACCACACATTCTATCAATTTTCCCTCATGCCTGTCAAACAACAAAAACAATGAGAAGTTATGAACCTAGACATAGTCTATGCGAAGTATTCTATCCTTATCAACTAAGCTAAACCTTGTTGGCTATAGGAGGTTGATTTTATCCGGTGGTGATCAAGCTTTGAAGACCGAGCATTGGAGTCATTTGGAGCCTATTGTTTAGTGATTGATACTATTGGGTGCAGGTATTGTGGTTTCTTTTTTTTTTTTTTTTTTTTCGCTCTATACTGGAGGAAAATGTAAATTCTTGGGCACAATGGGATGCTTTGGTTTCAGTTGTCGTTGGTTTAGTTTTTAGGGACATCTTGGGGCGTACTAGTGTTTGTTGTCTTCGAGGCATTATGACTGTTTATTATGGGTAATTTCATTTGCATTTCCTTGATTCTACCAAAAGAAGAAAACTTACTTATCAAAAAAGAAAAGTTCAGTAAAGTACCCGTTTGCAATTTTTTGAGATTCCCATCCATTTAAGTAACTGACTTCATTTAAGTGCTTGTCGCCCTTCCTGGATATCCTTCTCATCAAAACGCTCCTGACTCGAATGGAAGGCATTTCCAAAATTTCCTTTTAGATGCCGCACATCCGATGGGGCAACTTTGTAAAATATAGGCAACACTATGTGTGACGCTCTCTTCTTATGGTCCATGATATGAACGAGCTCGCGGAGGCACCATTTGCTCGAAGCATAATTTTCGGAGATGATGGGAATCGAAATCTTAGACTGTGCGATGGCATCAAGAATCTTTGAACCAAATTCCTCACCAATTGGGATGTTGTTCTCGTCCCTGAACACGCAAAATGGTACAGTCCCTGCCTTGACTAGACTGTGATAGAGGTGATCGGTGAATGTATTGCGAGTATCTAAGCCTCTAAAGCTCAAGAACACATCGTATGACCGCTACCTACACCTGTGGCTTCTGGAGAGATGAATGAAGAAGTGGATGCTCCTTCGGTGCTCTCTTCCTCTGCCCTCTTTCTCTTTCCCTGAGTCTGCCCTCTGTCCATGGCAATCTGAGGGGGAAAGTTGAAAAGAAAGATGCTTTTTTGCTGCTTAAAAGGATTGTTGAACAACGAAAGACGCTTTTAGGATGCTTTTCTGCAAATGCTTGTTGGCTTCAAATAACGTGTTCGTTAATTCCCTAGGTAATAAAGACACGACCTCCAGTTAAGTAAGCTAACGTCGTTTCACTGCAGAAGATTAGGTGGCCCTGAAGAGGCCCCCAAAAAGCCCACATCATTTACTTGTTTAGAAACACAAATTTGAAATTACACAAATTGCATTGTAATTAATCGACTTCCTTAAAGCACATTTGAACAATTACAAAACTTCACGCATGTGTATGATATTTAAAGGCGGATTCTTTCAGTTCAAGGTAAGATATTGATATTATGTATGGAAACTTTATGGAAGCATCTTCCTCTAAATATAAGCTCACACGATGCCTAATCCTTGTCATAATCTTCGACCTTACTCTTATTATTTTTATCCTAATAAATAAACAACCCTAACTATCTCCACCACCTCATTCACAACCCTTTCTGTCTAATCCCATGTCCATTGGCCAAACTAATGAAGTGTCATGTAATTGTTGCCCAATAAACCACATCCTCTAGATGTGTGCACTTTCCTAATTGGAGGGAATTTCCATCAATCATGTTTTTAATTTGGCGGGTTTCAAGTTTTAGGCATTGGCTCATATGTAAAATTAACTAAATCTAAAGCATTAATGGAGGAAAAAATTTTCAATTGATCAATTGTTTTGATTATGAAAGAAGTCGATGTAAATGATTCTAAATGAAAGGGAAATACTTCCTTTTGGGCCCACATTTTATTTCTTTCTAAAAATGCATAGAAATGAGAGGAAATGCAAAAATTGCACTTTTCTTCCAATTGGCCTTACTTCCTTTTTAAGGATGAATAGAATGAACGATAATTAAGTCTATCAATGAAATTAAGTTCCATTAACATCATTTCCACCCAACATGTATCCAAACATATTTTGAGGACTTTTAACTTATTTCTCCAAGAAAACTTGAGCTTCTCTCAACAATGGCTTGGACAAGGTTCTCCCTCTTCTTATGACTCAATCAACAAGTCTTTGTTCTCTCCCTCCATCCCGTCTTCCATTCCTCCCTCCCTCCTATGCTCTTTTCTCTTTTTGTGTGAATGTTGCTTCTCTATTTGTTTCAGGTTGTTTGCTTCACTTCTTTGATGTTTTTGTTCAAATTTGGTGATTTCATATTTTAATTTTATTTAAAATTGTCATATTCTTAATGATGTTGGAAATGCAAGGTAGAGATGAACAAATAGTCTTTGTCATTTCTCTCTTATTTATCTCGTGTTGGCCCCAAATGCCAATAATTTTATATAAGATGAATCTATGATATGATGTTACCAAGCTATTCACTTCAAAACTTTCAAATTTAAATTATTGATTGATAAATTGTCTGCAAAATAGAGTTATAATTCATTAAATGACACCAAATGAGCATAATACGTTAGTATTAAGTTACTAGTGATATATGAAATACTTGTACACTGTCCATGAGTTCTTTTCTGGGTCTTTTTTTATTACAATTTTGTTGGCATATCATTCAACTCTTGAAAAGTCAGTAAAACAATGATAAAAGAAGTATGCAAAATATTCAAAAAATAAAAGATAATTTAGGAAAAAGCATAGAAAAGAAGGGAATGAAGTCTCTAGGCTTACTTTTAGAAGGAAGCAGTGATATTTAGAGGTAATGTCCAAAAGGCTTTTAAATTATGAATTCACAACACATAGAAACTTTCATGAACATGAATTGAAAGTAAAAAAGGGAATGAAAGATGTATGGCAATTTGAGGGCGAAAAGTTGGAACAAAAGATGCATTTTTGCGCATAAAAAGGATCGATGAACTAATCTCTTTGAGCAATAATGAACATAAATCTATTACCACACAAGGAAAAACGAACATGAAATCTTTAATTAATTGGTAATTGATTGACTAGGAGCAGTTGCAGATGGTTTTAGCCCTCGCCTTATCTTCTTTTGGACCTCAAACTATTCAAGTCAAACTTATTGGCTTGATCCACCCACGAGTACCGTGTACAGTTAATTTTTCAATTGGGCTATAAAGAACTAGAATTTGTGTACAACTATATGGCATTCAATTAAGAATATAAGCATACATTTGGTTTTTATTTGGTTATTGAAACTCAGAATTTGATAAATCATTTAAAGATAATAATTGAGTTGAAATGGAATTAGAAATGTGTGAAAGACTTCAAGAAAGGACCGAGCTAGTAATTGTGGATGTGATTTTATATTTTAATTTTGTTTAAAATTGTCATATTCTTAATGAGGTTGGAAATGTGAGGTAGAGATAAACAAATGCTCGTGGATTTTTATCTTTTATCTATTTCACGTTGGTACCACATGCTACAATTCCGTGTAAAATGAATTTATTTTGAATTAGTATGCTATCACCAAGCCTTTCAATTCAAATTTTCAAATCTAAAAAGTTGATTGATGTCTTGTCTATAAAATAGAGCTATAATTTGTTAGATGGCACCAAACGGAGGAGTGGATACTCCCTTAGTGCTCTCTTTTTATGCACTCTTTTTCTTCTTATTGAGATTATTGAACGTGGTCATCTATCTTTTATCTATTTCATGCTGGCACCACATGCTACAATTCCATGTAAAATGAATTTATTTTGAATTAGTATGCTATCACCAAGCCTTTCATTTCAAATTTTCAAATCTATAAAGTTGATTGATATCTTGTCTATAAAATAGAGCTATAATTTGTTAGATGGCACCAAACGGAGGAGTGGATGCTCCCTTAGTGCTCTCTTTTTTTACACTCTTTTTCTTCTTATTGAGATTATTAAACGTGGTTATCTATCTTTTATCTATTTCACGCTAGCACCACATGCTACAATTCCATGTAAAACAAATTTATTTTGAATTAGTATGCTATCACCGAGCCTTTCATTTCAAATTTTCAAATCTATAAAGTTGATTGATATCTTGTCTATAAAATAGAGCTATAATTTGTTAGATGGCACCAAACGGAGGAGCGGATGCTTCCTTAGTGCTCTCTTTTTATGCACTCTTATTTCTTCTTATTGAGATTATTGAATACAAGCACAAAGACACAAGAAGCACCGCAAAGGAACGACTTGAAATGAAAGTAGAATAGGATAATTGGCTAAATTTGTGATAATTCAGGTTAAATTGATTAATCACATTTTGAAGAATGAATTTATTGTTTGTAAAGAAAGAGGTGTAAGAAATGAGTCAAATAAAGCTAGGTGACTCTCCTAATATGCGTGTATGGCTCAATTTATTTGATTGTTTTCATGTGTGTGTCATAAGATCGATTTATATTTTTTTCTTACTATTGGATATCATGTAAAAGATCTTAAGAAGTATCATACTATGGACTTTGGTATGTTTTATATTGCGATGATTGAAATTATGATGAGTTGTGAGCAGGTAAAAAGTAGCAATATAGTTAAAATGCTCAAACTCTCACCGTACTTTTTAATTCCTCATTTACTTTTTTTTTTCAAGTAAAGACTTGGTCAATTTTTGAAGCTTTGAAGTGAGAAAATGATTTTTTTTCTTTTTTTCTTGCTAAAGAAGGGAGAAAATGAATTAGAGGTGAAAGCAAATACACTTTCTAGGATTAATGGTCCAACAATTCGAGTAAAACAGGATATTACTCATTTGGAATGTTCTAGAGGGAGGTAAAATTGTCGAATGAAGTCTCCTTAAGAGAAGACTTGCTCTTAGGATGATTGGTTTCAGGATAAGTGGGTTCTAAACAAAGAATTAGGAACTTATTATGTAATGATTGGTTCTCCTCTTTTATAATCAAGAACCAAACTAGTTGACCCAGGAACCAGCCTACTTTTATTTTTCTGATTTATTTTTCCATAAATTGATCTAGGACCTTCAAACATAGAGAAACCTCACAATGCATAAGAAAAATAGAATGGTCTCTGAATTCAACCGAAATGTGGCAAATTTGCGCACAACAGAGTCTAGTGCACTAACCTACTCACTCTATCAGTACTGAATTATGATGCGACTAAGAATCAGACAGCAAGGCCATCATAGGATTAGCCACATCTAAAGTTGAAAACAAAAGGCTTTCTTTTTTTTACTGAAGTCAAATCTAAGCTGGGGACATACCTCGTCAATAGGCAACAGCAACTCCAAAAGAGAGAATACAAGACCCTCCTCTGCTATTCAGGAACCACCCCCACATCCCCAATAGACAAAAAGGGCCCACAGCACACTTAGTTCAGCCGATTATTCCAATAATAAAGTGACAAAATCAAAATAAACGAGATGCTAATAAGAGATCAAAAGTGATTACCACAAGCGAGCTGAGATGCGAAGAGAGGCACGAGATCGGAGAGAGAGGAGACCGTAAACAAGCCTGGGCGAGAACTTTCAAGAGGGATAAAGAACAGAGAAAGCGTGGACTAATCAGTAGATGATAGTCTCGAATTGTACTACAAGAGAGAGGCCGAATGCGAATGATAAAGTGAGTAACGAGAGAGAGAGAGAGAATTTAATTAATCATTTAAAAGATTATAATTGAGTTGAAACGAAATTAGAAATGTGAGAAAGACATCAAGAAAGGACCAAGCTAGTGATTCGGAATGTGATCTTATATTTTAATTTTGTTTAAAATTGTCATATTTTTTATGAAGTTGAAAATGTAAGGTAGGGATAAAAAAAGACTCGTGATTATTTATCTTTCATCTATTCTACTACCAGTACCACATGCTACAGTTCCATGTAAAGTGAATTTATTTTGAAGTAGTGTGTTATCACCGATCCTTTCATTTCAAATTTTCAAATCTAAAAAGTTGATTGATATGTTATGTAAAATAGAGATATAATCTGTTAGATGGCACCAAACGGAGGAGCGGATGCTCCCTCAGTGCTGTCTTCTCATGCACTCTTTTCTTTCTCCACGTTAGTCTGAACGATTAGAAATTAGTTATTGATTCGATGGAAGAAGGAGAAGAACAGAAGAAAGGAAGTAAAAGGAAGCTGCTGAGGAAAATCCAGAGACGACCAAGGTTTGCAACAATGGCGCTAAGTGCTTGTGCCCATTTTTGTTGGAGGGCCCACCTTGAGAATATCACCGCAAGATTTTTTTTTTTTAACCAATTAAATGGAAGTAGAATAGGATCATCGGCTAAATTCGTGATAAGTCAAGTTAAATTGATTAACCACATTTTGAAGAACGAATTAATTGTTTGTAACAAAAAGAGGTGTAAAAAATGAGTGATTTAAAGCGAGGTGAATCTCCTAATATGCACATATGGCTTGATTTATTTTATTATTTTCATGTGTGTCAAAAGATCAACTAGGTTTTTTTTTTCTTATTATAGAAAGGGAAGATACTTTCTAGGATTAATAATCCAACAATTCGAGGAAAACATAATATTACTCATATGGAATGTTCTATAGGCAGGTAAAATTGTCAAGTGAAATCTTTCTAAGAGAAGAATTACTCTTAGAATGATTGGTTTTAGGATGAGTAGGTTCTAAATTGAACTTACTATGTAATACTCATTTCTCTGTTTTGTAATTGAGAAACAAACTAGTTGACTTTGGAGCCAACTGACTTTTATTTATTTTTTATTTGTTTTTATATAAATTGATCTAGTACCTACAAACACAGAGAATTCAAGTGAAATGTGGCAATTTTCGCGTGATAGAGTCTAGCACTTGCATACCTACTCATTCAAGTTCAATAAAAGATCAAATGCAACTAACAATCAGATGGTAAGGAAATCATAGGATTTGCCATATCTAAAGTAAAAAATGAAAGCTTTCTTTTTTCATCGAAGTCAAATTTGAGCTAGGAACATACTCTGTCAATAGGTAACAACAACTCCAAAGAGAGAATAAAAGACCCTCCTCTGCTATTTAGCAACCACCCCACATCCCCATAGATAGAAAGGGCCCAGAACACACTTAGTTCAGCCGATTATTCCAATAACAATGCGACGAATCAATAGAAACCACACCCCAATAAGACATGAAAAAGCGATTACCTCCCACGAGCAAAGATGCAAAGAAAGGCGTGAGATTGTAGAGAGTAGACCCTAAACAAGCCTGAACGAGAACTTTCAAGAGGTAAAAGATCAAAGAAAGCGAGTGAGGATGGCAGTTTCGAATTGCTCGGCAAGAGGGAGGCCGAACGTGAAAGAGAGAGAGAGAGAGAGAGAGAGGGAGAGGGAGAGGTGCAATAAGTAGTAGAAATTTTTGAAGATGGGCGATTCTTTTTGCTTTGTTCTCGCCTTATGACAACGCTCCCCGTGGCCACTCAAATTATTGATTGACTAGTGGCACCCCTATTGCTGATTGACGTAGCAATTGGATTGTAATTGGACCACGTGGCCATTCAAATCAAATTGAAGATGGGCAATGCTTTTTGCTTTATCCTTGCCTTTTGCTTTACCCACTCCCATTAACAAAAAGGATTGATACTGTCACATTAGAGTCAAGTTGTTCACATTGGAAATTAGTTTCCACATTATGCTTTTTCAAAAGAGCCACGCAATCACCCCCTTTAATTGGCAACTTTTGCAAGGTGTTCATATCGGAAATTACTTCGTCTCTTGCCTCAAAAGATAAGTCGGATGTGCTTAAGATACACACAATCCCGCCGTGGATTTGTGCGTCTTTGACGAGGAAATTTACTTCTTTAATAGACTAACCCTTATCTTTTGTTAGCTCTCTTTATAATGAGATCACATCGCCATGCAAATCAAAGTGAAGATGGACAACATTTTGCTTTCCCTTCCCGTTGAAACAAAAGTCAGTGACCACTAGAGGCGTTGAAATGTTCAAAAATCTACTATTTAACTCATCTCTAGTGACTTGGATCATATATGGATTAGCTAAAATTTAAAAAGTAAGTTGTTATGAATTTAAAATAAAAAATTTAATTTAATATATATTTTAATGAGTTTGAATCATGTCTATATGCAATTCATGTTAATCGGAAAAAGAGAAAATAGTAATGATTTTTCCAATTGCTTTCACGGGGCTCCTTCTTAGTTGGTCTTATGCTCGAGTGTGGTATCCCTGGCACATGGAGCCCATTGTATGCGGCACGACAATTGCAGAAGGGCACGACAATTGCAGAAGCTTTTTCTTCACTTGCCTATTGCTTTGACCAATGATCGAGTTTCACGTCATTCGTTCCCTACTCTTTACAGATTGCTAGATCTAGTGGGACTCATCTGGAACTTATATGGAACCTGTCAACTTATTTTTCCAAACATGTTTTTTTTGGCGATATCATTTAGTTCCATGCCCAGATGACGACATCAATTAAAGGGAATTCAGCCAAACCTCCTCCATACACTTAAGGATGTAAGGAATTAGACTAATATCGTGTGCTTAATTTGCACATAAAAATTTTTATCTTACGTATTCAGGGATCAAAATTATGATGAAGTATAAGGGAACGAAGAAAGCATGAGAAAATTTTCAAAAAAGTCTCAAACCAATTGCACATGTGCCAATTCAGTTTTAAACTTTTTAATTTGACTAATTTAGTACTAAACATTTTGACAATTTGTCAATGTAGTCTATCCAATCAATTTTGGCTGGAAATTGTTGACATAGACGCTAGGTATCTTACACGGCACTACGACATTGACATAAAAAAATTTTGAAAAATTTATTTTTAAAATTTTTATTAATTATTTTCTTTTCTTTTCTTTTTCTTTGTTAAGAGCTAGTGAGGAGTGCTAGCCTGCCATAGAGCAAGGCCCCACGAGCTCTCATCAACAGCTAATGAGGGTTGCAACTCTTGCTTAGTGGACAACGAGGGCTACAAGGGTCACAACCCTCGCCCAGCTATGAACGAGGGTCGTGAGCCCTCGACCATTGGTTAATGAAGGCTTGTTTTCCTCACATGCAGCTTCACCTATCAATCACTAGGCGAGGGCTGCGAGTTGCCCAATGGCCAATGAAGGATCACTGCCCTCACATGTGGCAAGTGAGAGCCGAGAGGCCTCCCTAGCCACTGAGCGAGGGTTACGAGTCCTTGCCAGTCGTGTCACATAGGATGCCCATTATCCACTTCAGCAATTTTTTGTCAAAATTGGCAGGATGGACTACATTGGTAAATTGTTAAAAAGTTGAGGATTAAATTGGTTTAATTGAAAGGTTTAAGATTGAATCGATACAAGTGTAATAGGTTTAGGATTTTTTTATAATCCCCCAAATCAAATTACATAGAAACCACACTTAATGATGAGTTTCTCTAATCCAATCCAATCCACGTAAATAAGGTGTTCCTAGAAATTTTCTGCACATTAAACTATTTTAGGATGAAAGAAGGTCACCTTCCTCTCATGAAGTTAATGATGGGTCCTAGACAAAAATTAATACATTGGGGACCATCTCGTGGTTAGACCAGTCTATAATAGAGCATTTTAATTTAATCTTCAAAATTGATTTGTGGAAGAAAAATTTTAATCAAACTAAGTTAGTGGAAGACTGGAGGGACATTGTTGTTATTCACAACCAATGACAGATTTGAATTGCAATTGTCAGATATACTTCTTTTTCAAAAGGATCTCATGCAATCATACAAGCCACTGAACTCACGAATGGCGGGCGCCTTCTTTTTCGAAAGGATCTCATGCAATCATACAAACCACACGACGATTACCCTTTATTGCGATGGGATTTAATTAATTAGTAATTGAGGGACAAGGAGCAATTGCGGATGCTTTTAGTCCTTGCCTTTATCTACTTTGAGACCTCACCCTCTAGTCAAGTCAAACTTGTTGGCTTGGTGCACTCTCGATTAACGTGTGCGTTAATTTCCAAATAGGGCTATAAAAGAATTAGAATCTGTTTTCAAACACATTCCATTCGTTTAAAAATATAAGCGTAAGTTCGATTGTTATTTGGATATTGAAGATCAGAATTTCATAAATCATATTGAGTTAAAACGGATTTGGAAATGGATAGAAGACGTGAAAAAAGGATCTTGTGAGTACCTGAGCCTTTAAAGCTCAAGAACACATCATCAGAATCACTTTGCTGTGTTGGTGTTGGATAGATGAACGAATATGTAGATGCTCCATCAGTGTTCTTATTTTCTGCATTTGTATCGCTTCCACTCTTTTTCCTCTTCTTGAGAAGAGTAAAACCTAACCCAGATCAAAGAATTGGTGCAACAAGCGCCATAGAAGAACGCCCTAAAATGAACTGATGCATTCTCTGTTTGATTCGCTTTGAGTCTTTCCTTTTTTGAAATGCTCAGGCTCAACTTGACTACCTGTGAAGAAGAGTCCTGAAATTGATAAATATGCACTGTGTGGAAATTAATAGGTAATTTACGAATGTCAAATAAGAATCGCCATTACTTAGATGGGATCCAGTCTAATTTTCCCTTCTCATCTAGTTGTTGTCGATTGTTTGACCGATCTTTGCCAACCTTTGTTGGAAATTCCTCCCCCGGGGCGAGGGTTGGAAATGCTTTTTTTCCAAAATTGGTAAATCATTCCTTTGAAATATATATAAAGGTAAAATGTAACTAAGAAACTATATTACTTTGTCAATATTTTCTTTTGCTGATGCACAGCAACAGATATGGAAGAAATTTGAGACCCTTCTCATAGTTCTATAACTTTAGTACGACACGCAAGTCTTCTTTTCGCATAGGAGCCTTCACACATATTCCTATCTATCGAGGTCAACAATGACTTAAACCAAGAAAAATAAATATAGAAAGAACCAAGGGTGTAAAATGAAGCCAGACGAATTTACAGGAAGGCAAAATAGAGCTTAGACAAACTTCAGTTACGAAAATGGAATTTCCAAAAAAATTGAAAAAAATATGGCTCAATCTCTCCCATTCTCCAGCATATATAAAAGTAGAAAGGAAAAACATTAATCTCGCCATCGCTAGGAAGGTTTTTCAAAAAGAGCACTTCGCGCGCACGCTTTTGGCAAAGACTAGCGATCAATTCAATTCCGACTTGTGCACCATCGATCGATTGAATCGCTCGAAAAGGTTGACTTCCATGGAGGATCGGGGCTTGAAGATAGAGAAAGCTCGATTACCGAGCTTGGTGCTCGAGTTCAGCTTCGACGAGCAGTCCACCAACAGGTGCTTGGACTGTCTCATTTCGCTCCACGGTACTTGATTCATTATTTTGTCATGCATTTTTTGTGCTAGTCAACTTTGCAGATATTATGTAGGTATTTCTTGTCCAGGGTCAAATTGGTCTTGGTTTATTTTTTAATAATCGGAACTGGTTCAGCGAAGTAGTCTTGCCAACGAGCAAAATGTTTGGTACTGTTCTAGTTTGATTTTGTTTAGGTTGCTTTGGATGGTGGTTTTTCTTGGTTATTAGCCGAATGGCATCTTAATGGATGCTTAGATGTCAAAAATACTCACTTTCCATTAACTTATTGCACCACGTGATACACCCTCACGTGAAAAACCTTTGTTCTATCACATCATTACTCTCTTTCCACCACTCCCCCTTCCCCACCATTGCCAATCAATGTCAGCAGCCTACGGTCACTCCCCCGACCAGCGCCAACGACGCCCTCCACAACTTAGCCCCCATCTTTGTCTGCATCTCTCTCTCTCTTCTTTGTCATGGCCCGACTCAAAAATACAGGCGTCTTGCTCAAAGCTGCAATCACGCTTGACTAGATCGAGCGTTGCGTTTGAGTTACTCCGGCATGCATCGAGCTAGACGCGGCGGTGGAGCTCAATTAGGTATGATGTCGAGCCCAAGCAATGGGCCGTCATATGAGCACTCATAACTCGAGAATAAATATGTTGTTGCAACAATCTAGCGTGATGCCAAATTAGGTCAATGGGGTATTTCTCCTTACATAACATACTCATGTCAGTATTTGCATTTTGCAAAAGAAATCTTTGTTATGAAGAAAAGCTTTTTCAAAGGTTCTATATCAATTTTGTATGAAACCAAATTAATTACTTTTAAGAAAATTATTTGGTGAGGGAAAGCAAGTCAAAGTCTTCCACCATCTTGCTTGATTAGTTGCAAAGAAAGCAATAAGGCAAAAGCCAATAAGACCTACTCAAAAGAAAGGGGGAAAAGGAATTGGCGAGGGAAAGCAAGTCCAAGTCAAGTCCAAGTCAAGTCCAAGTCTTCTACTATCTTGCTTGCTAGTTGCCAAGAAAGGGACAAGGTAAAAGCCGACAAGACCCACTCAAAAGAAAAGTGGGGAAAAAGATTCTAGCATCAAAAGCAAGTCAAAGTCTTCCACCATCTTACTTGGTTAGTTGCATTGGGAGACTAGAGACCATTATTTATCATGAAAATATTGTATAAATTTAATTTATAAATGATGCGATGGAGAAAATCAATCACAATATAATAATTGTACTGAAATTTGTATTTTACGATGAGGCTTTGTATGGGGTTTGCATGATTTCTCTTAAGTGTTTTAATAAAATCTAGATGTCCGACAATGCTAAGTAAATACACTACACATCAAACTCTTCAATTTGCCTATTGACTCAAATAACTCATATTGATCTAATAGCATAAGTGGTAATGTTATTGTTCTATAATTATACTCATTTTCTTTTAAATTGACAAGAGTGAGCCCAAACAGATTACGGTGCATAAATGTGAACACATGAATATGCGATACATGTAATCCTAAAGCTAGTCCGTCATCAAGTATTTGAGGTGAGTTGAAATTGATATGTGAAAGCTACCTGTTACTTAGCATAGCCAAGATTAGCTACCTGATGAAGTTTGTCAAATTTTCATCTTTACTCGAATTCATAAAATCCATTTTCTTCTACCTTGCTTGCTCTGCTTATGTTGTTCGTGAGTTTTTTTTTTTTCTTTTTTTAGATTTAAATTAAATCCATCACTTTTGTGGCTCTAGATTCAATTTAGCACATATATTAAATTTACGGAATAATTCCTCCATATTATGAGAATGTTATTAAAGGAGTAACATGTAAAACTAGTAAGATTTTTTTCTTTTGTTGAGGGTGAAACCTGTCATTTTCTGGCTTAACAAATTATGGTCCTTTAGACTGATCTGGAAAAATCTGATTTAGCCGGCATTTATTGAATAGAAACCATATGAATTAGAGGTAACTCTGTGCTCTCTAAGTGTATTCCAGAGCAATATTAAGATAAATGGAGTAACATTGGATCTTTGACTCTTCCCTCTTTCATCCGTTGATTGAGATGAGACATCAACGACCCAAAATGGTAAAGAACGAAAAGGAATAAATTCATTGACACCCATCATCTTAGTACTACTAAATTTAAGACTTCGAAAAGAGGTTAAAAATCTTGGGTTCTACTGCGCAATGAACAAATGCAAAGGATCAACGCATGAAGAGAATAAAGATAGTTTACCTTCACCAGCCAAAAGATTGAAGGGTCGACAGCAAAATGCAAGAAAGAAATCCAGAAGAAAACCATACGAGACCATTTATAATTTATAAGCATATACTATCCTGGAAACAATATGCGTCCCATTACAGGAAGGGCTGAAAGATTGTCTTCAATACAAAATAACTATAGTCATATGTCATCTTTTTAACATGTAAAAACAACAATTTCATTCGGCAAAATTTGCCAACCCTATCATGAAGAGCATGGTATCCGAAAAGCACATCACTCTCAAATGTACTTTTCATGCACATGGCAAGATGTTACGTGTTGCTTTGTGTCACGACACTGAAAAATTGACTTGATCTTGACATGAAATTAGCAATTTTGGCAAGATAAACTCAATTGACAAATTGTCAAAAAGTTAAGGACTCAATTGGTAAAACTGAAAATTTTAATACTAAATTGGCAAATTGTCAAAAGGTTTAGGACTTTTTGGATAATTTTTCGAGAAAGATAAGGGAGAAGAAGATTAAAAGCTCCTCAAATTAGAAAGTTGCAAGTTGACAAGGACATTTAATGGATCACATTACCTTCATCCACTAATCATATGTTAAAGACAGCCAAATGTCATTAGAATCAGCGACAATTGTCTTATTAGGCAGTACTAACATTTCGGCCTTCTCATTGTTCACATGAAGAGCACAGAGAATCATAATGAAACAAGGGAAAGCAATGTACAATGATATACTCTTTAGTCAGTCATCAAATGTGTCCAGCAAAACCATTTAAGGCTCCGTTGCCTCCAAAATCAGATCACCAAGTTTTGTATCTTCAAGCTAACTTTGAATGTTAGTTGCAGATCACTTCTTTTAGGAACACTATTGGGGAAATTGAACATGTGAGCATCCAAAGGATCAAGCATTTCCCTTGCGTGATATATCCAGCAATCTGGTCATCCAATTTGGGCAAACTAGGCGATATTCAAAAGCTCTTGCAATGCACAACTCAATTATAGCGATCAATCATAATCTTAGCGGGGGTTAACTTTTGATCAAAATCAAAGTCTAAACTCAGTGAAAAAAAAAAGGTATCTTGAAGGTCAACAGTCTTTAGTGATTTTCTAATCCCCGAAAAAGTCTAATGATTCTTGTCCATCTTTCTAAGCTATATTGAAAAGCTTCATTAAATGCAGGAGTATTCTTCAGACCAGTTGAAAAGTGCATGACATAGGTTTTTTTTTTTTTTTTTTTTTTTTTGATACCTAGGCGGAGCAACAAGGGGATGAACTTGATTTTCTAATCCCCGAAATAGTCAAATGATTCTTGTCCGTCTTTCTAAGTTACATTGAAAAACTTCATTAAATGAAGGGTATTCTTCAGACCAGTTGAAATGGGGTGCATGATGACATATGGTTTCCTTCCAATAAACCAAGTATTGCAGTTTTTACTGAAAACGCAGAAATGGAAAAATTGCATAACATAGGGTTTCCTTTCGATAAACCACGCAATGCAGTTTTTTCATGAAAACACAGAAATGGTAGGAGTGACTTACCTTTTTTTCTTTTGGTCATAGACTTACCTTGTTTAAACGGTAAATAATCCAAACAGGCCAATAATATTTTTCCTTAGCCCCTGCACTTTCAGAATTAAGGGAAAAATTAAATTACCTATAAAATTGAATCAAGTGTTGAATGGATTTCCAAGTTGGTTGTTTTTTTGAACATTCATCGAAATTGTTTGGATGGGTAAATTATTTGAATTGTTTATAATATATCGCATATATATCGCATATTGGCATGTTGGATTATGATATATAGATGTTGGATTAGTGCTCATTGTCGAACTACATATTGATATATGATATATGTTTACCGATGATTCTGATTTGGGGTTTAATCACAGCCGATGTGATTTATTAGGCTTTAACCACAGCCGATATAGTATTTGGGCCTTGTCACATGATGAAGCATGGTTGAGAATGGGCATTAAGGCATGCCAGGGACGACTCCACTTGGGCATTGTTGGTCTGCGCCTTGTTTAAAAAAAATCAATAAAAAATAATTTTTTGTTCAAATATTAGAAATAATGAGAGATTAATTGAGGAAAATTAATAAAAAAACACACATTCTTTAAACCCAATTATGACACATATTTAAATAATTTTAAAAAAAATTACACTTAGTGGTGCTCTAATTAATGGCTCCACTCAAATGTCCATCACCATGATTCAAATGATATAGTGTCATTATTGTTCTTGCGTCCATGTTGGGTATATTTCTCCGGAGTTAATTCTTGTAAAAACTAATTACCCCCTACAGTAATCATTTCTAAATTTTACGCAAACAAGTTGGATCTATTTGACTTCCAAAAGTGGGCTTGTAACGAACATAGATTTTGAAGGTGCCGTGTACGTAGGTGGAATGAGTGAGTCACAAGCCATAATAGAAACAATAAAAAAAGTGGTAGCTCACCTCTTCCATCATTTCAGGTCCTCGAGGTTATTTTCGCCAATTCCATCGATAAGCTTGGAGTAATCTACTCCCAAGTACTACTCCAACTCATTGGTAAACAATGAAGATGAAGACTTAGCGGGCAGTGTGGTGTTTTCCTACTTATATAAACAAAGATCATATAGGTTTGTGGGCACTACTCAAAGAGGCCGCGTTGTTTGTCCGTGAGCATTGTTTGTCAGTGAAATAGAACTTGTTGTATAATATCAACCGGCATATGCCACGTACATATTTGAGAGCCATCTCATTGTTATAGCCAATTTGTGTTCCACTTGGAATTCCTAACTAAGTCCCAAATGTTTGTAATATGAAACAAGAATAGTTTCAAGCTCCTCCAACTTGAACCTTGGATCCAAGATAGTGGCTACCAAAAAAAGTGGGATGTTTTTTTTTTTTTTTTTTTTTTGTAATATTTAAGGAATTTCACCTTTATGGCCACTACCATTTCGTTGAAAAAGGGATCATCCTTCTTGTTCACCAATTCAATTGACATTAGACATAGAATTTGAAGGACTCGATTGCTTGACCGCTAATCCAAATCTTCGGATTTTAGTCTTCAATAGATTCTCAGTTTTTCATGTGGTTTGCAAGTTCATTCTCGCGTTCCAGGGTCCAAGAGGAGTATCAATGGAACTAATCCATTTTGGTGTAAAACAAGAGCTTGAAAAATTGGAATGTGATTATTTCAAGCATGATTTCTGCTATTAGTCAAATCGGACGCATAAAAAACTTGTCAAAGATTTCTAAACGGCGATTAAATCCCCTAAGAAAATCACTAAATCTAGGCAGAATAAGAAATCTTATGGAGGAAGTAAGCATTATACCTATACACTAGCACAAGAACATAGGCAGCTAAATGGAAAATGAAAATCCCAAAACTCACCAGATGAATCTGTAAATCTATACAAAGCTACAACAGACCATTTTGATTTGAACAAATTCCTCCATGCTCTTGGCAACTCAAAGCCACCTAAGGATTGGCAAGGATCAGTCTAATGATCAACGACAACCAGACCTGATCTCATCTAATTGATTGTGATTTTTTTTTTGTATCGGTTATTTTTCTTACTAAAAGTAATCTCCTAGTAACATATCATCTTATAACTTTTCTAACACAACGTAATTTCTTTTATGTGGTCGTAAGCTTTGTACGTCCTATAATTTGTAATATTCCATTAAAAATTGTGATCTACCTTATAGTAAATTTCTTTTCTTATTGTTAGTAAATTATCAAATGGATCTTAACTTTCGTTCAGTGTACATAATCATCCTCACTATTAGTAATGTATCGGTAAAATATCCTTTTGTAATTTTTCTTATCTAGGATGTAATTTTTTTTGGAGGGCATAAATTTTTGGTGTCTGTGCCTTGTAATATTTCATAAAAGTAGTAATTTATTCGGTTAATGGTAAATTTCTTTTTTGCATGTTTAATGAAATATCTGAATTTAGTAACTTTCCTTGCATTTTGTAATGTTTTGAGACTTATATATTGGTAATTTTCCTTACTCATCTTATTTTTTTTAATCAAATGAAAGTTTGATCACTTTTGCATTCGTAACTTTTCTTTAACGTCTGCGAATTCAAATTATGACCTCAATTTTGCAAAAGAAATTTGATGGACCAATTTTTTCCCCTCCTTATCTAGCCGTCCATGTTGAATGCGGGACCAATATCATAAAAGGAGAGCTTCGACTTACAGAATTTCCATTGTGATCATGACGTCTTGGCCACAGCAAAAAGAGTATTTTCTTTTTCGCGAAACAATAAAGTAGTGTTGAAACTTATTTTTCCAAATTATTTGAAGTTCATTCTTTCAAAATATATATAAAGGTAAAAGGTAAAAATGTAAATTAAGATAAGTATTACTTTATCAATTTTTCCTTTTGCTGATACACAGCAACAGATAAAAAGAAAATTTGAGATAACTCCTCATCGTCTTATGTATGAAAAGAAGCCTTTTCCCATGTTCCTATCCGCCAAGTTCAAGAATGATTCAAGCCCAATAAAAGATTATCGTAAAAAGAGCCATAGCTCTTTTGAGGGGGCCAAAAATAGAATTTCAACAAACTTCAGGCGCGAAAACGGAATCGGCTCCAATCTCTCCCATTCGCCAGCAGTCCCGCCATAGCTGGCAAGGTTTTTCGAACAAGAGCAACTCGGGCGCGCGCGCGCTCTCGAGAAGGTTGAAATTCCATTCCTGACTCGTGCATCATCGATCGAATCGCTCCAAACGGGTTGGAGATTCCATGGAGGATCGAGGCTTGGAGGAGGTGGAGAAAGCTCAGTTGCTGTGCTTGGCTCTCGAGTTCGGCTTCGACGAGCAGTCCGCCAGCAAGTGCTTGGACCGTCTCGTTTCCCTCTGCGGTACCTCGAATCATCGTTACCTCGTCGCCCATTTTTTATGCTGATTAGCGTTTGCGGAGGTTGTGTTGGTCCTTCTCGTAGTCTGCTTTAGGTTTGAATAGATCGGAGCTGGTTCAGCGAAGTAGTCTTGCCGACGAGCGAAATGTCTGGTGCTGTTCCAGTTTGATATGTTTAGGTTGCTTTTCTTGGTTATTCGCCGAATTTCGTGGTATCTGGTGATTAGGGAATGGCGTAATTGATTGTGTTGCGGGGATGATTTGTGAATTTATCGATTGTGCATTCCTAAATGAGAAGATTTATTGCAGTTAGGTCGTCATTTTGACGATGGCCATGGAATAGTCTACCTCTTGGATTTGAATGGACCGGAGCTGGTTAATCCTGTCCTTAGTTCTCTGTGGGTTTTGCGGTGTGGTCTTCTTGACTAGCGAAATGTCTGATTTATTTCTGAACCAACCACAAGTAACATATTGTGTGGATTGTATTTATTTGATCACTTTCTTTTGTCATGGAACTTGCAAAATCATCTCTCTCTTTTTTTGGTTTTCTTAGGGTGGCGAAGGTCGAGAGTTTATCACTGTGGACCACTGTGGCGATGATTTTCTAGCAGAACTTGCTGAAACTATGCAAGACATTGAGGATTGGGATGATTTGCAAGTTGTGGAATCAGAAGCTTGTGGAGTTTTGACTTATATTTTTGGCCAAGATACCCCTAATGACGGCAAATGCAATGTTGTGACGATGTTAATATTATATAGGATTCTCCACAACCTTAAAAAAAAAAAAAACATTTCTTGAGGTGGATTCCTCTGCTGAAAGTGAAGATGAAGATGATATATTATATCTGGCAGTACCCTGAACAATTCGTCCACTCAACTTCTGGCCAGACGATCTCTAGAATCCATTGTATGCTTCTGAAAACTGTGAAGTTGTCTCACTCCTTTCTGCCCCCACCAGTTTGAAGGGATTAAGAAAAAGAAAGAAAAGCATGGTGGCTTGGCATGTTTTTTCCCATGCGCAAAACTAATTTGGTTGATAGTTGTTAAGTTTGTGGCTTAAGTTTTTGATTCATGGACCTGGATTTGATTAGTCCTTCTCAGAAAACTCTTGGGAAACGCTTTCCACTCGTCTCATTCGTTTTTGACTGACTCTTGCAATTGGGGTTTTGGTTAGTTAGAAATTGATTTATTTCTTATTGTAATTCTCTCTGGGTCACTGTTAAACTACTCCTCCAGTTGATGTAGATGAAACTGCCCATCCCCTTAAATTAGTGCATCACTGTTCTTTGCTCGTAAAATTATGTCTTTCCTTGATCATTTCCTGTTTGCTTGCAATTCTGCTCAGCAAAAAACCTTACACAGTGTACCTGTATAAAAGCATTTAGTAAATTGCTTGTGAGGGCTCTCATCCGATCAAATGCATACTAGACACTCCTAACTTGCCAGTTACTTCCACAGTCTATAAGATCTAAAATGACTTACATAAGAACTGTTTGGTCAATAAAAACGGTTCATTCTTGTTTTGGATATGTAACAATAGCTATATTTCTCAAATAATTTGAGAGTGTGGTACATCAGTGTTGAACTTAGCATCCAGCATCTTTGATAGGTGTGTTTTGCAAAATGGATGCTTGGGATTTCTTGGTGCACAATTTTCATTTTCCATCACCATGTGTCAGAAACTATTTATGGTGCTGAAGAGGCTTATTTGTGTTGAAGCACTGTAAGAGCACTGTCACTCATGGTTCGATATCATCAGTTTCAAATAAAAGACATCGCTCTCGGATTTCGACTTGCAAACAAGGAACTCTGAGTTATGAGGAATTGCAAGCCTTGGATGACATAGAATTGGCAAATGTTGTAATATTCGGAAACAAGGCATTTCGACCAATGCAGCATCAAGCTTGCAAAGCTTCTGTAGTCGAGCAAGATTGCTTCATTCTCATGCCCACTGGAGGTGGTAAAAGTTTATGTTACCAGGTTAGTGGAAGTTAACATTATTTCATTTGTGTAATGATCGAATGTAGAAGTATGCGTGGAGACAATGTTTAGAGCACAAGCCCTGTGCACTTTGGTGAATGGTTCCACCAATTATATACTAGACGGGTAGACCTATTTATCGAAATTTAAGCTATAAAATGATCTTGCGATCTGCTTTGTTAGAACTGTTGAGAAGTTTGTGCTGAAATACAGGATATTCTTGTTCTGCCTTCGTCCATCTCTGTCCATTCTGTAATTTCTAGAACTTGAGGTTTGTGCTATG
The DNA here is from genome assembly GCA_014182365.1 of Eucalyptus tenuipes. Classification (NCBI taxonomy): domain Eukaryota; kingdom Viridiplantae; phylum Streptophyta; class Magnoliopsida; order Myrtales; family Myrtaceae; genus Eucalyptus; species Eucalyptus tenuipes. The sequence continues at coordinate 17,772,773 of CM024538.1, read as the reverse complement.
CTTCTAGGAACTTCTAATTACTTACTGGAAAATTTATCTTGTTTTTGCATGTAAGTGTTGTCGTCAGTCATGTTTCAGGTCCAATTCAAAAGGGTTATTAAGTCAAAGAGGAATAAGTTTTCAAATTACTTGCACCACATACAGATTGTACATGTCTATATTTCCTATGTAGGTATGTGCTATGTCATCATCTCAACTAAAGGTGATCATTTCCATAATTGGTTTGAAATGGATATCCTTTCATATAATATGGATCTTGGGAGCGTGCAAAATATTGGATCCACTGAATCACGAAGGAAGATATTAATCTGAATTTATTAAGTTGAATTATCCTGAAATGTTTTCTGTTCAGTCTTGAAGTAGTTCATATATGTTTCTAGCTGAAGTAATTATAAGACAAATGGTGACAACTAGTGCTTTCTGATCAGCTGAAGGTGAACAAAAGAGTTATTCCCTCATCCCTTCATTTGCTCTTCTGGTGTTTTTACCCTTCGTTTCAGCTGCCAGCAACTCTTAAACCAGGTGTCACAGTTGTTATATCTCCCTTGCTATCTCTCATCCAGGATCAAATAATTACTCTAACCCTTAAGTATGGAATACCATCAACTTTCTTGATCTCTCAGCAAACCGCTGCTCAAGCAGCAGCTGTCCTCCAAGAACTAAGGCAAGGTTTAGCTTTCTTCCTACTGAAGCATATCCCACTCTACAATCTTTATCCCGCCATAAAATGGTTTGCTCCATATGTTGCAAAGGATGTACATTTTTTATGTAGTTAATGAAAAGATGCATGCCTAAGATGTTTCCCTTAAAAATAAATTTTAGCATCTTAGCCTTCCGAGAGAAGTATATCATACCATACAATCATTGTGCAGCCATAAAATGTTGGGCTATGCTCCATGTGTTGCAATGGGATTTCTAAAGGACTTCTAAAACTTTTTTTTTTTTGGCTTAGTGTTGGGATTGTCAAGTCATTAATCTTCACTGCTTTACCTGCCTTTTCAGGAAAGATAAACCATTGTGCAAGCTATTGTGTGTAACTCCTGAAAAGATTGTGGGAAACCCATCATTTCTCAAGATATTGAAATGCTTGCATAAAAAGGTACTATTTCTGATACACTGTAACTTTTTCTAAAAGTTTCGTTTGAACTCTATGACACTCGGCCATCACGCACTACAGGCACAACTAGCTGGTTTTGTTGTTGATGAGACACATTGTGTGAGGTATGCTCTTTGGCATCCTTGTATCTGAAGCAAAGATCATGCTAGAGTTACATTAAAAGGAATAAGTATTTATGATGTTCCCTTTGCAAAACTACTGTCCTTGTTCCAGATAGAGAAAAGCAAGTTAACTTTTATATGCTCACTCAAACTCTTTTTTTTCGAACGTTTTTACATCTTCTGTGTTGCTGGCCTAATTACATTGTCGGTGTCACGCTAAACCTTCTGAAACCCAGACCTTCTGTGGAGTTCTAGTATAACAGAATGCAATGTTGAAATAACTAATTCTGGAAATGATCTAGTTCCTTCTTTTGCGAAAAGTCAGCAGCACATCATTAATCATAATAAGCACAATGCACACAACTAAATTTAGCTCCACGGAAATTACTTTCGAAAAAAATTGGAAGTGTCCATGTTTGGCATGATAGTCAGGTCTTTTAAGCTGGTTCTTGTGTCCCTACTTATTCTTTTAACTTTTATACCATGTATTAACAACTCGAGATATAGGGCAAAAGTTCACGCATGTGATCATTGATCGTGTTTCTTATAAGGTCTTTATTGGACTTGCTCTGCTGGTGCAATTTCATGAAAGGAATGTACCACTGTTTTGAGCTTTTCTTCTATATTTGAATGATTGTAAACGAGTAAAGTTTATTGATCATTACTTTCTTGGTTGTCATTATTGCAGTCAATGGGGACATGATTTTTCGTCCATATTATAGGGGACTGGGATGTCTCAAGCAAAACTTTCCATACGTCTCGGTGATGGCCTTAACTGCAACTGTCACTCAGCCAGTTCGTGAGGTATGAAACTTGCACATTATCCTCCAGATTATGTTGAAAAAATCATTTGGATCTGATTGAAATGTACATCCATTGCAGGATATCCTAAAAGCTCTCAGGATCCCCCATGCTCTTGTTCTCAAGAATTTGACAGACCAAACCTAAAATATGGGGTCATATCCAAGACCAAGGAACCACTGAAGCAGTTTGGAGAGCTGCTAAAGAATCGTTTTGCTAATTTGTGTCGCATAGTGTATTGCCTCTCAAAGAGTGAATGCGTTAATGTTGCAAATTACTTGAATGATAAGTGCGGTATAAAGACGGTGTCCTATCATGCTGTATTAGCAGCCTGTCAAAGAGTAGCTATCCAAAAGAAATGGCATGCTGGAGAGGTCCAGGTTGTATGTGCAATCATTGCTTTTGTAATGGGAATAGACAAACCTGATGTTGTAAATTGAAATGGACTCTAAGCCTTTGCCTAGTTTTAGTTGTCAAGCTGACATGCCGGCAAATACTCTAACTAATTTACCCTTTTTTTAATGTTTTAGTTTCGCTAATCGGTTTATTAGTGTGCTTGGAAGTAAACTTTGCCAGTTCCATGGTCCAGTGGCCTGCTAAATTGTCATCCTTGGCTATTGATTGCAACTAGCGAATTATGTGTTTTTTTCATGTCAAATTCTTTCTTCCATGCATGGCATTTGTTGTGCTGAAATCAAGTTAAACTAGGATAAAGTTCTTTTCTTTACTGTAAAAGTAGCAAATGAATCTGATCTAATTTGTCCTCCTGTTATGATTTTTTTATCATATTTCGACTTTGATGGTTCAGTAAATATTTTTTTATGGCATGTGGTCAGCGTTTTGTCATCCACAACACAATGTCCAAGTCAATCAAAAGCTATTACCGAGAATAAGGGAGGGCAGGAAGAGATAATCTACCAGCAGTGCGCATTGCTCTATATGCAAAAAAGGACTTCAGCCGAGTTGTGTGCATGTTTGGGAGTGGTCAAGGATGTAAAACCGAAATCCTTAGAAGTGCACTGGCTCAAGCTAGGAAAATCAGCGATATTGTGAACTCAGGGTAATCCAATTTGTGTTCTCAACTTCTCTCTGATGATCTCAACTAAGTGATGCTTCTTTCTTGTGTTTACACTTTCCACTTTGTTCTATTGATTGTTCTTAGTGTTAGTATGGCATTACCCCGTCTGGATGCTGGATCATTAGATGGGTCTGTTGGCAACATAGTCTTAAAGCAATGGACCCTTTGGGCTAAACTCATATTCCGCTCACCTAAATGGCGCAAAGTCTATTGATAAACGGGTGTTTCCACTCCAATTTGTGAATTTTCAGGATAAGTGTCGGTGGCAAACCTTACTTGCGCACTTCGGCGTGTTTGTGAATCAGAAAGACTGTAAATATGGTTCTAATCCTTGCGACGATTGTCTCAAACCCTCTTCATAAAGGTAAACCTTTCAGGTGTCAACTCTCTTGATGGACGACACGTACTGAGTTACGCATGATCTTGAGCCGCACAGTTAATCTAACTAAGATACAATCGATTGGCTGTAAACCTTTATCAGGGTACGATCATCAGTTAATCTAACTATTGAACACTGCCGGCTTGCTGGTCAGCAAACATTACATCGGTGGATTGGATTGTTCAAGTCATTAGTGGACTGGGATCTTAGATCCCCATTATGCAATGGTTTTTCACGGAGAGCACATGGCAGTGCATCCATAATTCGATACTGAGGGATTTAACATGATTTTATTATTCTTGGGTCAGGCGCAACGTTAGATTCATTTTGACTTGGACGTGTCAACTGCCTAATAATGCTCTCACGTGGCACTTATCAATTGCTTCTTGGTTGTATTTGCATAACAATTCACGGTGATGATTGCATATATATAGAATTGCAGCCAACGCTTTGCACTCAAGAGTAGTTGGAATCAGCACGGTTTTGATGACGGCACAGCATCGCACAAGGTGAGGGAAATTGACAGTATTGGCCCACAAGGAGGTAATTCATTTATTGCCTTTTGAAGTGAGGACAAAATTGTTCCTCTGAATGTTAGTGCGTGCATGAGTCATCTGAAAAGGATTGTTTTGGAAATATATTGGACTGAGGGGATTCTCTTCGGCCTAGGAAAAGAAGAAAATTTGGGTAATACCCATCGTCCTCTGAAGACCACAGAGGAGAGCCCGTACCGTAGTAAATCTTCACGTGAGGGCAAATAAATTTTGGAAGCTTGTAAGAGGGTAGTAACTGCAGCTCAGATTGCATGGGATTTTAGAGAAGAACAGCTGTTACATGGATCGAAATAGATAAATGAGAAATAAACAAATAATCCTATAGATTCCTTATATCAATTGACAGAAATCTCCTATTTTATAGAAGTGGCAACTAGTTAATTATCATGAGCTTGGTTGGCTCTATGATCACGTAAGTATCAAAATTACAAGTTTGAGTTGTGTTGTAACCGAAAGCGATTAATTTGTGCCCTTTCGGTCCTATTAAATAATGAATTTCTGACATACTGTTTAGTTGCGGTGATGGGTTTGCCATCGTTGAAACTTACATTATATGCGATACTTAATGATCATGACTTAAATCAAACATTCTATAATGAATGGAAAATTTTTATGGTTACAATCAAGGATAAACGATGCGAATTGACTGTCTCAACCCTTTAATATTTATTAAAGGATTGGAAGGTGATTATCCTTGTTTAGGAAATTGAGATGGTCCCCTTATCGTTATAAAGAGGATCCTAGTGGTTATAACACCGGCTAGTTTTTTGGTTATGACTCTGAGTTGTGACGATGCCAGATGCTTATATGAGGTACATGCGCATGATTGTACATCATAAGAGAGATCAAATTGGATAAAGTGATTTAAGTCTCCCAAAAGAAAAAGAAAAAGAAAAAGACAAGTTAATAGTGACTTTGATGCGACAAGAAACACTAGTTCTAATCAGACTATCTATCGTGGGGTATTCCTCATTTGTATATTTTTCTTGGCTTGTATCATATCTATTTAAGCATTCTTTATCCCAAATCTTATATGGATTGTACTCAAATAGTCATATTGTAGACTATATATCGTCATTGCATGTATGGAAATTTACTAGAACCTTCAAAATTGGAACCTCTAAAAGGTTGGATTATTGACTGTCGAGGAAGGTTCGTACGGTGACTCCATTTCAAAAGTGAGACTGCAACGAAGTCATTTGGAATGTGCATGCAACATTCAGAAAAAAGGGACATGGTCTTAGCATATAAGCTACCTAACGATCCTACATCGATTTCGATTAAATGTTGAGTATCATATTGTCTTGTTCTACCAAGGCCGAAATTGGTTTTGTTTATGGTCAATGGAGGGGGTCTACGTTTCATGCATGTCAAGTGGCAGTGTTTGTATGACCAAAAAAAAGGTGGCAGTATTTGACCCTCAACCCAAGACTATTCTGTAGCATCGTGTAAGAGGTAAAATAGGTAAAGAAAATGAAAAAAAGGAAACACGTGAATTATGCTTGATATTTTTTTTTTTTTGGAGACGCGCACTAAAGCCAAACGATTTGTCTTTTCCGTTTCTTTCCCAGCAAGAGAAAAGATCGTCTAAGCGAAATTGACGTTAATAATCAATAAACTTTGATTCAACATGTGATAATAATTTATTCAATGTGATCCTTAAATTATTCTTTAGACTTGTCAAAAGAATCATAGACTTATTTCTTAATCCATATTTGATGTGATGAGCCATTATATAAATTGGCTATATTCCAAAAAATTGGTCATAAATGGTTTTAGGGTGGTAAAAAGTAAAATAATATGTGTAAATGGATTCGCCGCTTACTTAAACTCGATTCACCTCTATGACTCTTTTTCCTCTCTCGCCCTCATTCAATCTTGTGCTCACTTTACGCTCTCATCTTAGTTTAAGCATGAATTTTCCTAAATTAAGTTAAATATAAAAATGTTCTAGTCATATGGTTAGATTTGGTATTAATTGGCTTGATTACGAGTCACTAAATTTGTATTGCGTTGAAATGTGTCAAAATGAGTTAAATTGATCAATTTGAGTCTAACTATTTTCAACTTAATCCACCCATTTGACGAGTTTACTTTCTTTGATTAAATAAGGAAAAAAGTCATCACATTTCCCTAATTTATTACCAAATGTGCAATCTAGTCACTTAATTTATTTTTGTTACTCTATCGAATTGAAATATATCTACTTGAAATTTTTTTCACGATAAGATAAGTAAGTTATAAAACTCGATTTTTCTTTTAAGTTAGAATACCATTTTGTGTAACCTGTTCTATAAAACATTATTAGTTACAACATGATATGCCAACAAATTTTTTAGCCCAAAAGAACATATACTCTCTCCTAAATTGCAACCTACCAAGTATGCAAAGTAACAATAATAACCGAAAAATTAATCCCATTAGATTTGGGAAGCAGGAACCTTTCCCCTGACCCTTTCTGACAGGACAACAAAAAGACACCAACCAGCAAAAAGGAAATAGCAACTTTTTCTCCAATTTAAACTGGCTTAACTCACAAGACTGACACGTGGCGGTCGGACACGACACCCTGAATCTCTGAAAAAAACAAATTGAGAAAATAAAAATAAAAATCCTTTTTTAATGGCAAGATCGCTGTCTCTTCCTCCTCAGATTTTAATGCTCAAAAACCAGTCAGTCTCTCTCTCTCTCTCTCTCTCTCTCTCTCTTCTTCCTTCTTCCTTTGGACACAAATTCCATTTTAATTTTCATTTTTTTCCACCATTTTTAAACTCTCGAACTCCTCGCATTCTCTCTCCTTTCCTCTTCTTCTTCTTCTCTCTTCTTCCTTCTCCTCATCTTCTTCATCTCGCCAGATCTCTCTCTCTGTAATTGGGGTCAAGTCCGCCGGGCAATCCCGGCGTTTGCCCGTTCCCCGGGCATCTCGCCGGCAATGCCGGCTCAGATCTACTGTCGTTAGCTTGATGCGCGACTCCGCGTGCTCTTTCTAATCCTCACACCAACATTCGGCGGACGGTAAGGGTCAATCTTGGGTTCGCGCGAAAAATTTGTGATCTTTTGGTGTGCGCTACTGTTCTGCTTATGTGTGAATCTCCAGTTTAGTTTAGAGTCTGGACTTAGCAGGGCGAGGTAGTGAGGTCGTGTTCTACAGGCAAAGGGGGCTTCAGGAGTTGGGGAAATGCTGTGTGAATGAATCGTGTTTAATTTGAGTTATGTGGGAATGCTTGGTGTTGGTTCGGATAATGCACCAAAAGTGGTTGTTGGGTCTATTCTTGGCAAGCGTGGAATTAGAATTATCCGAGCAGTGAGTCCTGAAATATTTGCGGATAGGGATGGAGGGTTATTGAAATTTGGATAATATAAACTGGGTCTCCATCGTTCATGCGTTCTAGTTTTGTCTGAGAAATAGTTATGCACTTGCCGAAGTTGCAAATTTACTCTGGATGTGGTTGTTCTGGGTCTTCCTATCTGCTCTTTATGTATGTAATTTTGTTTCTGTTCTTTTTAGATACCTGTAATTGAGAGATGGAGGTGGAGAAAAGACGGTCAAAGGGAGGCTTCCTACAGTTTTTCGACTGGAATGGCAAGTCCAGGAAGAAGCTGTTCTCAAACAGTCCTGATATACCTGGTGCCGGTACGGCCCACATTATCTTTTTATCAATTTTGTTAGTCACGGCCGCGCATTGCTAGCATATGAAAGTTTTCTGGTGTAGATGGCCATATAGTGCTGTTAACATGCTTTGTTTCTTGTTATAGAAGTAGTTAAGCAAGGAACGGATGATGCAGCGATCTTGGCGAAGTCAAGGTTACAGACGGTGGGAGTTCTTTTGACCCTACTGTTGTCCAAATCTATTTTAGTAGTGTATGAGTCCCGCCTATTTGACTTGCACCATTTCTTGCCTTATTGCAGAATGTTATTGATAACAATGGACTTAGTTCAAGTAAAAACGGAAGTAGTGAGTGGAGTTGTGCTGCTTCAGAGACCAGCAATGAAGGATGTGAAAACAGAGCCCCCGGAGTAGTGGCTCGACTGATGGGTTTGGATTCTTTGCCAAAGTCAAATGGTCCCGAGTCCTCCACATTGTTCTCTGAATTTCATCAAGTCAAAGCTCCTCCTTACGGTGATGGCACCCGTGATTTGCGAAGTAGATGTGATCCGATTGATTACCTCAGCAGTTCTAGTGGACCGGGTAGGTTCTCCACACACCCTGCAGAAGCAAAGCTCTTAAAGGTGCAGAACCGACCGATAGAGAGATTTCAGACTGAAATACTACCTCCAAAATCAGCTAAACCTATTTCCATTACCCATCATAGGCTTTTATCTCCAATTAAAGGTCCTGGATTCATTCCGGCCAAGAATGCTGCCTATGTTATGGAGGCAGCCGCGAAGATTATTGAAGCTAGTCCCCAAGTTGTCAGAGGCAAAGCATCATCGACCGTTTCAGCATCAGTTCCTTTAAGAATACAGGATCTGAAAATGAAATTAGAATCTTCCTATGAGGCATCAAGGCAGCAGAAAGCCAGTAGTTCTGGCAGTGTCAAGAATGTGAAAGGAAAGTCCAATGAGAAGAGCTACAGGGTACCACAAGATACACAGCCATCCAGGACTGCTGTGGTATCGGTAAAGGTAAATTCTGGAAATTGGAGATCGAAGGGTAAATCATCTTCCCTGCTGAGCCAGGGAAAGTCAATGTTCAAACAAGAGAGGCAAAAAATCAGCCCAATAAGAAAAATCTTGCGGTTGAGAAAGAGCAGAGTGGGGACTCGAGCCAAATTTCCAATGGGCTGTCTCGGTTGCAGAAGAGTTCACAAAGAAAAACTTCTATAAACCGGATAAACACTGTGCTCAAGCAAAATAGCCAGAAGCAGAATTCCCTGAGTGACAGACAGGGTCCAGTGTCGAGGGGTTCCCGCTCCAAACAACCAGCAGGAAGAACTCTCCCTGTGAATGGTTCAATCAGACCATCTAAAACTGTGAGCAAGATTGCGCCAAAGGCCGAAACTGGTTCCCTGACAACATCGGCTACAAATATTTCCAAGGAGCTCAAATCATCTAGATTCAAGACTCCCACCCGCAAAAGAAATGCTGCAAATTCAGATATTAATTCAGATCGAAGTGTCACCACCAATGTTCTCATCAACAGTGATGGAATGTCTGTCAAGCGAAATACTGTCATTGATGGACGCATTAATCAGGGTGCGGATAGCAACAAAAACAGCATGGATGTCATTTCATTTACATTCTCTTCTCCCATAAAGAGATGCACTCAAGAAGCTCGTGCCTACACCGAAATGCACAAGAATGGTAACTTTGATCATTGTTTTAATGGCAATAATGGACCATTAAATTGTACAGATTCCAGTTCATCATCTCCAATTGGAAGTATATCTGAGGGAAATATTTTGAGTGTTCTCTTGGAACAGAAGCTCAGAGAACTAACTGACAGAATAGACTTGTCCAATTGTGACATTTCCAGGGAAAAGAGTTTGTCTATGCCTAAAATGAGCAACCGAGAATCAGTTGGCACACTCGACAGTGTAAGCCTTGTGGTAACAGAAAGTGAGGAAAGCTTTCAACAAGGGTTAGATGAGGTTGTGAGCAGTCCAGTTGCTTCTGGCTGTACTTCATCTGATGGTCCCTCAATTAACTCAAAGCAAGAGTGCCAGGTATTTGCTTTTGCTGAAGTACTTACTAGATTCAGGTGTGTTCTGTTGTTCTTTAGCCTTTCATTTCTTTAAGTAACTTCCACTTGAGTAAAGGACGAAGGACGAAATGTTCTGGCCTTCAACAAATAGCCTTGATGACTTTGGTGCAATGATTGAATTTAATGACCTTGAGTATGTACTCAGGGGAGTTTTCTTTCACTCCATTTCCGGAATCTTTCTACATTTTCATATTGAAATTTTGATGTGTTGCTCATGATCAATGTGGTGTGAAGCAAAAGCAAATAAACATATCATTCGGGATTGTATGTGTTTAAATATGATTAATTCTTCCAAAGTTGGAAATGGACCCTCTTCCCTCTGCCATTTCTTGAGAACTTTTAGATGCGATTTCAGATTTATCTTCTGTGTTTGTTAGTCAGCCATGTCCAACCAAATAGAACTTTGAAACCTCGACTGTCTCATATGAATCCAAATAGAACTTTGAAACCTCGACTGTCTCATATTGAATCCTCAGTTTATGTTTTACTCTTGACTAAATCTTAAAGCTTTTGGAGTTATTCATCTGCAAATCTAGCTCGTGCAGAGTCATCTCAATCTTTTTTTCTGTTAAATCCAATGTATTAGTCTTCAATCCACGGAGAAGTATAGATTTCAGTCATTGCCTATTGGTTCATTGCCTATTGGTCTAAAACCACCTTATGTTATTCTGGATATACCCTTATCACAGTTCAAAAGAAGCAATGTCATGGATGAGTCTAAATAAGAAATGCAGTAGTATCATTTTACTCTTGTACTTCCGATAGATAGTTATTGTTGGGAACACTTACTCATGTGCTTAAATTATCTTGATATCATAAAGGTTGTGGATTCCGAAGAAATAGAAGAGTGCAGCAGTAGTGCCACCAGCTATGGTGCTGGAAAAGAAACTGACTATGAAGATCCAAGCCCAGTTTCAACTCTTGAATCCTCATATTTGAGTGAAAGCTGCGCAGATAGCATGATCACTTACAGTGGTAAGAGTACTTCCTTCTTTTGCATGAACATGAACGTTACTAGATTTAGAAAGCTATTAAGGCGCATGCTTCAGAAATTAATTGGGAGTTGCCCAGTGCAGAAAAAGAACTGGAACAGGCTGCAAAATAACGGGGTATATTGAAGTTCTGATACAGTAGAATTTTGGTTGTTCTATTCACAAAACTGATGAGAGGGTAAAATTTAGTAACTTGACTGTTAATATGAGACTATAGCATATGTAATTGTCAGCAATTTGCCATGCCTTCCTTTCATGAATGAATATTTGCGGTAAGAGTGACAGCTAAAACATATTTTTCTAAATATCAGGCAACAGAAATTACTCATCCAGTCAAGCCCCTGAGGTGTTGGACTGGCCTTCCCGAAGAGAATTTCCTACCGTTGAATGTGAGGATGAACTTTCCTGCTCGACCTCTTCTTCTATTATGGCAGATGCCAGGACAAAGTGGGCAACAAGAAAAGAATCCCACTCATTGTATGCCGGTGGTTCGAGAAGTTGGGAACTTAAATATGTGGAAGAAATAATTGGGAATGTAAAGCTGAGGTTAGAAGATTTTGGGGAGACCGAGCCCAAGTTCACATGCAATGGTCTCTTTGATAAATTGGAGAACCGAGCAGATAGAATGGACAGATATGAGGAGCACTTGAGGCTGAGGCGCAAACTTTTGTTTGATTGCACAAGGGAATGTCTTGAGTCACGATGTCGCGATATGGTCAATGGAACCTGTGAAGCATGGTCTAAGTGGCACGCATTGTTCTTAAGAAAGCACTGGTTAGCGGAGGATATCTACAGGGAAATCTCGGGGCGGAAAACCATTGGAGATGTGATGGTGGATGAGCTTGTGAACCAGGACATGAGCACTCGGCAGGGGAAGTGGGTCGAGTTCAATGTTGAAGCGTTTGAAGAAGGTGTCGAGATTGGAAATACGATACTAACTACATTGATTGATGAACTGGCCACCGATTTTGATGCAACCATCCAGAGATATTAAGTTATACCCAGCATCAATTGACCTCATTATCTAGTTCTTTACCCAAAATCTGTGTAGGGGGGAAGGGGAAAATTAGGAGGGAAGATTCTACAGAAATAATTTCATTATGAGGAGAGAAGCTTCTTGAGGTTGATGATATTCCCTTTGTCATATCATGTGAAGATGTCTTGTCTCATTTCAAAATTCACAAACGGCTTCTTGTACGCACACAGTTCATTCTGATGCTGAGTAAAATACTGTGTAGTCTACTTGTACCCTTCGCGTCTCGTCTCAGTTTTCCTTTCTGGACTTACAAATTCAGTATTCCCCTCAGTGCTTTCACATCACACGTCAAGTTGGCCAAAATCTTAGAATTTTTGTTAGATGTTGGAGTGCTCCGTGCGAGAAATGCATCTCCATCATTAGTCAGATTCACCTTACTGGTTACGCAGCAAGTCCTTTAGGCCATTTTGGCTCCGATCCGAATGACTCGTTCGGCCCTATTTGAGTTACCGAAGCACGGCCTTCCGCTTGAATTATTTTTCAACTCCTCACTTGGCCCACTCCATATCATTTTGCAAGATGGGCGTGAATGGTCCCGTTCACGAGGTGGCACTCAAAATAGCATGGGCTCTCTTAGGCCGTACCGCTTGCAACTCGGGTTCTCATTTAATCATGCAATTTGATTTTGGTTAGGAGAGAAGAATAAGATTACATGTGAAGAAGAAAATCACGTAGGGGTACTCAAGCAGCAAAAGAAAACACATCAAAGCAATTGGGAATGGATATCGATTTGTGATAACTATATTCCCACAAAAAAGTTCCAAAAGATAATCATTTCGTTACTTATTGGTTGATACAAATGAAGAGAGATAAATCTTCCCTTAATATAACGAGGGGGAAAGTATTAGGAGGGCAAAGGTTGATTCAAAGGGATTTGTTTGTTTAGTTATCGTCCATTTATTCAATCAATGATGCAGATTTGACAGCGATTATATTTACCCTAAAGTTGCATCTGCAATAAGAACCTAGGCAAATCGACACAAGGCACAAAAGCACATAGGGCAGTTTATACAAATCAATTGCAAGTCATAGAAGGATTCATAGTACAAACTTCGGAGATTGAAAGTATGACTTTTGCAACAAAGTATCGCTGGCCATCCTTCTCCCAAAAAATTCAGTCAAGTTCATTTCTTGCTTCATTTTGTGCACATACAAGAAGCCATCGATTAATCTTCGGTCGAAGTAGCTCATCCGACTCAATTTGGTTATCAACGTAATCTTCATATGCTCAGTGCAATCGGTCACCGAAAGCTCTATTCCCATGGAAGAAACCGTGTTGCAACAGTGGCTCTGTGATGGTGCAGAAACAGGCATTCAAACGAGGTAGGAGAAAAGCAAGAATCCGCGCAGAGATCAAGCTGAGAGTGGATTGCCTCTGGGTTCATAAGCACCAGTGCAAGTCACTGCTGTCGGAACCTTTGACATCCCTGATATCCCATTTGCTAATTAATCAGATTCTTGTCTTCGGCTACCTCTACTTTGCGCCATGACATCAGCTAACATGTTTCTTTTTTTATCATATCCATTTGGAAAAAGTTGATTAATATTAAATTACCATACTGACAAGAATTATTACCTCGTTGATATGTTCATAATCATTCAATAATATCCGTATTTTAAATTTTGGGCCCCCCTCTAGATGTTGGGGTGGACCAAAGTGGGTTTCCGTAGCTACTAAAAAGACTGAACATTTGTATAGATTCTAATCTATACATGCCAGGCCTAGAAAAGAGCCTACTCGCATAGGTTGGATAAAATCATAAAAAGCCTACCCTTATTCTTGTAGCTGCTTATTGGTCAACCGTAATTTTATCGAAAGGGTCCCATTAGGTCTATTTAATTTGAAATGATTCAATTTTCAAAATACGAATGATACATAATTTTGAGGACAATAAATATATTGAAAATCACAAAATTCTCTTTAGACACTTGTTAACAAAAAAATATTATTTAAAGTTATGACAAAAAAGAATTGGGTTGCGCCAGATGAGAGAGGAGATTAATTGATGAGCACAATAGTAGAGGGGTGAGACTTGTAAAAAAAAATATAGGATAGGACGCATTCTTTGATGGGTGAATAATGTGAAATTAATAAATATTAGTGGTTGATTAAGGAATTTCAATATAAGGACTGCAATATTTTTTATTAAAAAGACAGAATTAGTCACGCAAGTAATCCTCTGCTCATAGCACTGGTAAAATAATGACCGTGCCCTGGTCTACTTTGGGTTCTAGGAAGAAGGTACAATGCAAGACATCACTCGCGTCGCATACCAAAAATAAAAAAATAAAGATCACTCTTGCTTCCTCCTCAAACTACTCAACACTATGTCACAATATTTCTTCAAAGTGCATCACGAAAAGTCATAGCCAAGCCCAGTAAATTAATTAGGTCTTCAAAAGATTCTTGTACAACCACCACCGTTATAATAAAACCAATAAGGTGGGTATCGAACATATTGAAGGATCGGCACTCCAATCCTACCATCAAGCAAGTGGCATACCCATCAAGCGGCCAGTCGAAACCTCGCAATCGGAGATCCAAACCTAGTAACCCATTCATCTTATCAGGTGGCCTCTCTTTCATTCGCACGTGAGTTAGATATAAATGAGTCATTATGAAAACCAGCCCATAGGAGAAATTCACTACTTTCGAACTGGGTTGTTTGATCTATTATGCACCGATGCCCTTTTATCGGGCCTGTTAAGTGTTTCTAGTCTAATCAAATGAACTTTATTTCAACCGACCAAAAAAAAAAAAAAAAACCTTCTTTTCCTAATTAAAATTCAAGTTGCATGTCTAGCATAACTTTTCGGATTCCGTTTTGATTAGACATTAGGAACAAGCTAATGCAGTACATGTACCTAGAAAAACAAACCGGCCACATGCAACGATAATGATATGTTAGACACGCCCTTTGATTTAATTGCTACGCAAGCATACAAATGGACATGTGAATGTTTAGGTGGAGAGCAGGAAGGAGAAGGAGGGGCCGAGACCCTCCTGTGACCCCAATAGTCAAAACCCAGCCACCCTCACATGCCCCCCCTCTTCATTCAATTTCATTCTCAATGGCGTATGCCAACATCGCCCACATCCGATAGCAAAACATCGCACGCGAGTGGCCACTCCTCTCGCTCCCTCACTTCCCTTTCACTCCTCTCGGGTCGGTTTCTCTCTCTCTCTTTCGCCAGGCCCCAAATACGGGTCGGGTCCATGGCCCCCATCCATATATATTGTGTAGACCCGACCTCGAGTCTAAAGAATTGAACGGAGCACACACGATCGACAGTGACCACAGACCTGATCCCAAGTCAAGACAATAATTCGGACAGCCTCGCATCAAAATATCCACACACACCAACACATGGGTGGACTGATTCGAAGTCCATACCAAATAGATCCGATCCATGGATGATGTGATAAATAATGTTGAACTGACTCAAGATATTTATTTTCAAGCAAGAATTCTAGTAAATCCAATTATCTCTTGACTGAGGGTAAAGTAACTTATCAATCAAATGTGCTACCGATGCCGCGATAAAATTACACATTAGAATATCATAGAATCCACAATAATTCCATCCTTTCTAGCACAAAATTTATCTTTTGGGTTAATATCATGAAAATTTCAAAGCAATACGCATATAACAAATTTACTTTTATAATAAATTTACTCTCCGTTGGTTTTCATTAAAGTAAATTAATATCACGATAAATCATAAACTGATATATCTATGACAAACGGAAGGTAAAATCCGACTAGTATATTCATAAATTATCATATGTCATTTAACTTAGGAATTTAACAATAAAATTTAACGAAGATTAACGATGGATAAATTTTTTCAATTTAGGAATTAATTAATTTAGAATAAATTTATCATGAATATTTCAATTTGGTATTTTTCCTAATATTAACTCTTTATCTTATATAAGCAGACTACGTTCACTTTCGGCTTCAATATATATAAATTACCAAAAAAAAAAAAAAGCCAAAAGAGAGGACAAGAGCTCGTGGCGAGCCGCGTGAGAATCCGCCACGCGTCAGGATTCAATTGGCGGAGCGGGAGTTTCTCCCTGTGGCAAGCAAGGTAGGGTTTGCCCTCTAGACATTCAGCTTTCTCGGAATCAGGAGATCTGCAAAAAGAAAAAACGGAGTCTGCACCCCCAATACGGATTAATTCATATTTTAATCACCCATTCGTCAGAAGTTTTAGCGTAGTTTAATGATGCCGAAAAAATATTAAATTTAATTGAGGAAATTATACGAACAGTGCCCGGAAAATAAAAAATAAAAATCAGTTTCAGGAGCATCGCTGGCGAGCTAACTTTACAGGAAAAATAATATATATTTTTTAATATCTTCTTCTTCTCGAAGGGGATTTTAATTTCGTTATGTAATTTTGGTTTTAGAAATGACCGTTTCGGAACACTGGCTGATAAAATGGGATTGGATTAGTTTAATTTGGTTGATCAAGTTGGAGATTTGCAGAGCCCCACGTCACCTGTAGCAGCTGCCCAAAAGCTAGGATCCTATGAAGGGGGTGGGGGTTGGCTGTGATTGGATGCATCCGATGCTAGTTGATCCATGCCCTAAAAATCAGTGGCCCTTAATTAATTGGGATAATAATATAAATGATCCCCGAATTTTGGATGCGCAATGTAATCCTTCAACTTTTATTTTTTTCAATGTGGTCTCTGAAATTTATCTCGATGTGTAATGTAATCTTAAAGCTTTTAAGTTGTTCAGTATGTTCGGTGAATTTTTAGTAAATATTCAATCTAGCCCATTAGATTATATAGAAACATATGATATTTTCTTTCTATTAATTCAAGTTTAGGAACAATAATAGTTTACGGAACTAAATTGAACATATATCATATTAAACAAATTAAAAGTTAATGGATTATATTGCAAATTGCGCAATCTATCATATTGCACATTTGACCAAAACTTATAAACACTTTGTGTCATTTTTCTCGAATTAATTAATTATAGTACTTAGTTCCAAAGATAAACTCCTCCCCCTTTGAATAATAGGGAGTTACACACACCTCGATGGACAGTATAATGTATAGGTACATGCATATGCACGTGGGACCACATCTGAATTTTAGTGATGTAGCTTGCGGTTCACGATCTAGACCACCTAATTTTTAATGTGAATATACATTGATTAGAGTATAGGGTCTTATATATATATGTATACGTATTTGAACTCCGATCAATTGAACCTTAAATTATGGAAATTAAATTATAGGAGGGCACCATGATGTTTAGAGAGATTCACATTCACTATTTAGCGATCCCATTTGTAGTAGCAGTTTTTTCCCCCTTCTTTTCAACATATACACCTAAGTTTCTCTTTTAATTAATCAGGTGCACACAAACAGGTCAAAAATTAGAGAGAGAGAGAGAGTAATCTGGTGCACACAAACAGGTCAAAATTATCGAGAGAGAGAGAAAGGATAATTTGACTATCCTTAGAAAATAATTTTGAGTGTCATATTAGGTTTTCCAGCTTTATACAAAATGCGAAAGGAAAATCAAATTGTATGAAAACTAGAGAGAGTTGTCAAATTATGTCATTCTCTTTAAGATGCAATTTGAATGATCATCCTAGACCATCAAGTCATGCGGCCTTTGTTTCGTTCTTTTGAACAAGGGTTTGGTGTTTGTGCATAGTTAACATTACCAAATCACAAAATTTCTTCCATGAACTCAATGTAACGTGATAGTTTCCCAGCAAAATCTTAAGAAAGTCACTTTTTCTAATCAAATTTACTATAATTTTTCAACAATACACTCTCTCTCTCACCCATTATAACTGCTTGGTAAATTTTAGTTCACACGAAAATTAAGCTCAAACTCAAACGATAAACACGTTATTATAATAGAACGTGATGGTAAGGAGTAATTTCACACGACATATTGCTGCGGCTTGCCATGCATAACATGTTGTCCATATACAAAGCATGGAAGTTCAGGTATGTTCTATTCCTAAACAGAAATCAGAAATCACTGCCAAAAACCAAGAAGAATATCCTCTTTGGATACTCTCTTTTCCCTTTCTCGGGGGGATTAGGACACGTGTCGGCGAGCGAGCGGGGCGGTGCAGGGGAAGTACCGTGGGGCGACGCTACGCGGGAGCAGAACCCGGGAACGTGCGGTCCTCCTCCTCACTGTCTGTGCCGGTTTGTATGTCTCTGCGTCCATCGTCCCTTTCCCGTTTCCCCACCTTCCCCCTCTCTCTCTCTCCTCGCTCTTCTCTCCATGCTTTTTTTTTTTTTTTTTGTCTTTTTCTCCCAAAAGAAGAAGAAAAAAATTTTAAATATTTTTTTCAGAATTATTTTTCATGCCATATAACCCTTTTATTTATCATAATGAATTCCTAAATTATGTCAACAGTTCCTGTAGAATCGCTTATTGAGCAGCCAATAAAAGAAATTTATAGTTTTCAATGCATCAAATGCCTTGTATTCTGTATAATCAGTATTTTGAAGATTGAATTATCGAAAGTAAAGAGTATGCTTAATCAGTGCTTCGAAAGTATCAATTAACAAGACATTTTCGAACTCTTTTGGATTTTGCTTGAAACGCCCTGGACAATCGAGTTTCGGGGCGGTGGCTTTGTACTTCGTTGCCTTGCATTGCATTTGGACTTTAGCTAGATTTGCTATTTGTTGACTAACTAGCTTAGCAAAAATAAATGCCATGAAGATGATTTTGGGTAAGGTCGAGGGCCTTTTCGTAAATGCTAGTGGGCACCGCTGGTGATAAATTAAATTACTCGCAACTTGAGGGACCATTTCATGCAAACCAACAGAATAGTGTTTCTCTCCGACCCCTCGAAGAAGATGTGTCAGAGCATCTGATGAAATTGATACACACGTCACTTTCTTGGAGGAAGGTTAATGCGGATGCGATTTGGAATTTTTAGAAGTCAAATAATTATAAAATTCTTTTGATTAAAAGAAGACGGGGCGTAATTGTTTATGCCCCACCGAAAGCGGGGCCGAGGGTGAGATTTTGTAATTTATTGGGGGCGATTCCGAAACTTGCTCAACACACATCTTCTTGTGTAAAAAGGTTAATTTTCACGTGCTTGTGGCTTCTCTTTTTTTTTTTTTTTTTGTCATTTGTATCTTAACCACTTATGGAAATTAAAATATGCTCATTCGTCCATAAAAAAAAAAAGAAAAAGAAAGCTCATCAATTTGGATACTTCATAAAATTTTAATATAAATAGCGTAAATGATATTGAGATAGTATCGATAAAGGAATGATGTAACTAATATCAGACAGTGTTTAATCACTAAAAGCAACAACGATAATGATTGGCATAGAATACGATTGTGAAGTTACTTTGAATCAAAGAAAAAGAAAGTGTAGAATACGTTAATTTTCATTGCTCTTCTACCGTGCAACATTTGTAAATTGATAATCATCAATAACGTGGAACAAATCGATCAGCCATATCTATACAAAATGCACATTAATAATTAATCTCTACAGAGAACATATTTTGTCGGTCAACAATATCACGAATAAAAGCATGACATTATCGACAATGCACTCCATGCGTTGCACTTATCACAAAAAATGAAACTCTGGGAACCTTCCCAACAAACACAATGTATGAACGCATTGCAAAACCAGAACATGGATCGAAAATATTTTCTCATAATTTATCTTCATTTTTCCGTTCATCAGATGACGAAAGTCAAACCCCCCGAATATTTATTTTCCGGTCGCAATAAATATTATTATTTGCCACACTATAGACCGTCCCAAAGAAAAAAATCGAAGGGGAAAAAAAAGAAGAAAAAGACAGAACCCCAACCAACTCGCACGAGGGGCATTCCGGTAATTCCGCCAATAAACAAACGGGGGCGCGTCGTACGGACACTGACCCGAGAGAGAGTGGCACATGCCGTAATTACGGCCCAATCCGAGGGGCATTGTGTGGAGCCCCACGGCTTCCCTCTATTTTTTCGGGGCTTTCCCCCACGCAAACACCCCTCTGCACACCATTTTCAGAAACTCTCTCCCCCATCGTCGTCGTCATCATCACCACCGCCATCAACCATCCCTAGAGAGAGAGAGTGTTTTAGAGAGAGAATGAATCCGGAAGCCGAAGCCCACGAGGACCCGAGCCGCGACCCGGATCCGAACCCCGCGCCGGAGCCCGGCAATGTCGGCGGCGGCGGCGGAGGGGGAGGGGGAGGGGGAGGGCACGACGCCCGGGAGCCCCTCTTCTTCGACGACGGCGACGACAGCAACTGCTCGACCCCTTACGTCAGCGCCCCGTCGAGCCCCGGCCGGGGCTCCGGGCACGTCGCCGGCTACTTCTACAGCGCGCCCGCGAGCCCCATGCACTACATGCTGTCGTCGTCGTCCTCGCCGTCGTCGGCGGCGGCGGCGGCGATGATGCTCGCGCAGCCCCGCGCCTCCGAGAGCTCCGTGTCGTTCGAGTTCGAGTTCTCGTCCCGGTTCGGGTCGCCCGGGTCGGGCCACCCCGGGCCGATGAGCTCGGCGGACGAGCTGTTCCTGAACGGCCAGATCCGGCCCATGAAGCTGTCGACCCACCTGGAGCGGCCCCAGGTGCTGGCCCCGCTGCTGGATCTTGGCGAGGAGGAGCGAGAGCTGGAGGAGGGCAGGAATGGCGGGGACTTCCGGGGTAGGGATCTGAGGCTGAGGAGCAAGTCGGTCCGCCGGAGGACGAGGTCCATGTCGCCTCTCAGGAACATGCCGTTCGACTGGAACGACGAAGAAGAAGAGGAGGAAGAAGACGGCAGCGGCAGGCGAAGCAAGTTCGGCGGCAAGTCAGGGGAGAAAGCGGAGAATCTCGACGAGGAGCGAGGCGATGCTTCGAAGGTGGAGTCCTTGTCCTCCGAAACGACGCCGTCGGTCTCGGCCTCCTCGTCGAGGTCGTCGTCGGCTGGTCGGAGCTCGAGGAGGTGGGTGTTCCTGAAAGATTTCCTGAGGAGCAAGAGCGAAGGGAGGAGCAACAACAAGTTCTGGAACACGCTCTCGTTCTCGCCGGTCAAAGAGAAGAGGGACAAAGAGAGACCCGCCACCTCCGCCCCGTCTTCGACCTCGAAGGAGGGTAAAGTCCCGAGCTTCTCTTCGGCATTCAGGGTTGCCGGCAGTTTTCTCGACGCCGAGAAAATCAGGAAAGGTGGTAGCGGCGGGGGTTCCGGGAAGAAGTCAGGTGGGAAGAGGCCGGTGAACGGGTCGTCGGCTGGAAAGAGGAGGGTCCCGCCGTCGCCGCACGAGCTGCATTACACAGCGAACAGGGCCCAGAGCGAAGAGATGAGGAAGAAGACGTTCCTGCCTTACAGGCAAGGCCTGCTCGGCTGCCTGGGGTTTAGCTCGAAGGGCTACGGTGCTATGAATGGATTTGCTAGAGCTCTGAACCCTGTATCTTCCAGGTAAAAAAAAAAAAAAAAAAAAAGATAAAAAAAAAGGAAAGAAGAGGGAAAAACAAAAAGAGATTGTGCTCTTAGGGTTTCTTGATAATAAACTGTATAGATCTGGGCTTTTTTCTTCCTTATCTGTTTTTTTTTACTTTGACTCTTTTTTGTTTAGTTTTTTGGATCAAGATTTGATGGGTCATTGTTGTACACTTATGGTGACCCTCTCTGTTGATGATGAGCCTTCTCTTCCTGTTTACTAGAGAAGAAGATATGCCCTCAGATTATTATTTGGGGTTTATATTCTATTAATATGATGATTTGTGTCCCCCCCAGTTACCTTGCATCAGCTGGTGAATCAGGGGTAGGTTGCCACAACTTTTAGCTCTTCCTTTTTCATGGGTTTCAGTTCACATTTATACATGCTGATCTCTCTGTCTGAGAAGAAACAGTGTGTTTATGTGCAAATCATTAAAGATCCATATAGACATGATCACATGGCTGGTCAGTGCTCAAGGAAGAGCCACATGAATGTCTGATGTTAGCTGTAGGAAAGAGGCCCCATGGAGGACCCCAGAATTTGCACAAGGATGCTGCTCACCAACCTGCAATTCAACAAGAGGGAGACTTTATGGAGATATGGTTTTATTCACATGGCCCATGTTCATGATGCTTTGTGCTGGTGTTTAAATTAATGGTGGTTAGAATCTAAGCAATTGGGAAGGACAAAAAGGAGGAGAAGAAGATGAAATGACTGACTGGCCCACACACATCACCAGCTTTTTTGGGGGCTTATTTTAGGGCAAATATACTTGGAATTTTTTTTATTTAGAGGAATGAGAATCCATCCAAGGTCTAGGTGGAGTGAAGCTTAGCCATACATCTTAAATCTTAATCTAAAGCTTTGGGTCATGGTGTCCCCTGGACATTGACAGAGAGAAGTTGACAGTACATTAGATGGGAACTTGAAAATGATACCTTTGTAGGTACATCATTTGTTGGTGTTCTTTTTGGCTGTTTGTCCTCTTTGGGCTTCACTCGATTTCTCTCTTGGGCAGAAAGCAAAAACGATAAAACAAAGGGGGGGAGAGAGAGAGAGAGAGAGACTCCTTGCTCCTTGGCTTTTGATGGCCTTCTTTTTGCTCTCCTTTTGGACTTTTCTTGGGGTTTGTTTTGATTGCTATCATAACTCCCACCCCATTTTGGGAACATCGTCCTTTGTAAGTTAAACATAGAAATCATCAAATTTTCTTCCCAGTTGAGACAATGAGCCCGCCATAAAAAAATCCGACACAAACTTTTCACCGAGACTGTAGGAAGTACTTTATTAACTAGACACTAGTTAACGCTGAATCACGCAGTTGATTTTTCTCGTGCTATGCATTTTACATCATATTTTGTTAAAAGGTGTCCTCTGAATTTTTGCTAGGAAGCAATTTAAAGCAAGTGTGCAATATTCAATGCCAGCTCGATCAAGTTTTAATTTTCATGCTTGAGCTTGTCTTGATTAGGAAATCAAATTTTTGAAGTTCGACTTGGCTACAATTAACTTATATGTAGAGCTCGAGCTCGAACTCGAGCTTTATAAGCTCAAATTTTATGCTTCTAAGTGCTGTGCTATTTCTAAAATTATTAAGTATCTTTTAGAACTCAAGCTTACTAAGTCAGATTGTTGATAAACTCAAGCTTGACTCAATTAAATACTAGAGTAGTTCAAACTTGAGCTCGACTGGGAATTGAGCGAGCTGATCTTAAGTAGTCAGCAAGCCAAGCATAAGTTACTATCGAGCAGCTTGACTCGATTTTATTGCTCAGTCAACATTTTGGAAATTGGAATGTTCTATATTGAGTATGCTTAACGAGTATTTTTAGAAACTCCTTAACAAGATCATTTGAGAAAAATATATTTCAACAAATGTCTCGAAAACATTTGATGAGATGACCACCTCTCTAGGAGAAGTCGAGCACGATTTCATTTTTAAGAGCAAAATTTTGATGCCATTAAAAGGAGACCAAAATCTATACGAATAAGAGATGTTGTGGAGTATAGATCATGAAGATTTAAATCGATTCTCGAAATGTTGATACTGTTTGATCATTAAACTAAATAACAATAGTTCATTAGAATATTTTTTAAGTTTTGATGTCAAAATACTTTGTATCATAACTTCGGCAAATAAATTATATTATGAAATGGTTGCTTGAGGGATCATAAAAGGACCCAGAAATAAAATTAGGCATTCTATCCATGATTGGTGGACTTAATGACAAATATTTCAAAACTTAGACCGACTGCTAAGTTTTTAATCATCACATAAGATCTCCATTGTTAACTCTTTATAATCAATGTTGTTTAGTGAGTAAATCTACTAAACCAAAGTTCTATAAAATACCCTAATTTCAACAACATTCCATGATTAATAACAAAAAAAGGAAAAAGAAAAAGAGGACCTTAAATTATATAAGTTACAAATCTCCTTACTTTTTACCACCCCATAAAGGAAAGTCTTTTATGAGCCATCGGTTTCCCTACCAGGTACAAGTACTAGAAAAAAAGATGGGAAATTATTATTATCAGCTGCAGGCCATATGCAACCTGTCAGAAACCCACCAGTTGGATAAAACTCTGAAAGGTTTTTTGAATTCTAGCCTGGGAGACTGAGCAAGAAAATTGCAGCCAAATCACATCAAACACCGGGTCCCCCTCCCCCACCCTCCTCAAGCCATATGAATTATTGTTCATGGGGTTTGTGTCCAAAACCTCCACATCCATCTGGATGGGATGATGATGTGTCTAACTTTTCTCTGTTCAGAGAGACCAATCTGGGGATTCCACAAACAGATGATCCTGTTTTACATGTTCAGTCAATATCTACCTAGGATTGATACTGTTCTTAGAGCAAGTGAAATGAAGAGAGAGAGAGAGAGAAGAAATGACTGTTCAATTCTGTGCTTGCTGCTCACAAGATTGTCTTTGTGGGTTTGGAGAGAATCAGGGTCTTCTGGGAGTGTGCTTTTGACAGCAAGGGGAAGCATGGGATATGCAGGTGCAGAGAGCAGAGAATGACTTGAGTTTACTGTTGGAGGGATGGGGAGAGGAGATGAGCTCCCTGCTTTTCTTCTCTCTTTTGGTAAATCGAGCAGTGAGTTTCTTGCATCTATTCTATTTAAAAAACCCAGAAAAATTAAGCAACTTGGTACTTTTTGTAAATTTCGTGACCAAACTATTGAGGTTTTTGACTCGCCTCTTATTTGATTTATAATAATCCTAAAACAATTTTTGAGTTTAAAATTTGTGCGAGACCATTCATCTATTCTAACATTATATAAAGTAGATTGCTTCTATTATGGCAAGGCATGCTGAATAATCATCATAGAAGACTTTCCGTCACATGACATGATAATCAATAATTGAGATAAACTACATATCAAGTAGCGAGTTTCGTGCACTTATTCTATTTAAGAAATGTAGAAAAACTAAACGACTTAGTATTTTTATGAAATTCATGACCAAGCCATTTAGGTTTTTGACTTGCATCTTACTTGACTTATGAAATTCATAAAATGTTTCTCAAGTTTAAATTTGTATGGGACCATTCATTCATTTTAGTATAACATAAAGTAGATCATTTTGACGATTGTCAAGAAGATATTTCTGTCACATGACATGATAATCAATGATTGAGATGATAATTATTCGGATCTAAGTCTAATTTTCATTGGTTAATCACGTGGACTCCCTTGATCAATATAAATATTAATTAATATGATAATGATTTTGGATGATTTACAGATCATATAAACTCCGGGAGAACTCGAAAGCATGTTGCACTTCGGCCGATGCAAGAGGAGAGACCTGCCTTTTTGTCTCATCCAACAACGTTTTCACGTGCCTCGGGAGGGAAAAAAAGAGGTTTTCTGCTGACGCTGGGGGCTACAGATCGGCTTTGCCTTTTGCCCTTTTTTTCCTCCTTGGATTGTGGGGATTCTCCTCGGATTTGGGCAAATTCGCGACCACCTTTTCATATCGTCTTTCCAATCTAATTTCAAAAGTCGTTAGCTGATTAACCTTCAAATTAGAACCTTGCGGGCCAATACTTGCGCTATCCCAACCAACACGGGCTCAGAAAATTTTAGCCGTTGGATTAAATGGGCTCCACGTTGAGCTTAAATGATTAGGTGAGTCAGATTGATTGGGTTCATATGCGCACGGAGCATCTTATGATTTTGCCCTTCCGTGGAGGCATGAGATGGGTTGTCCCGTCCAACATGCTAAGGTGTCATTGCTTTGCAAAGTCAATTTTTTTGGTATTGATGCAACTTGCTGGTGTGGAAAATTGGTAATTAGCGTGACGAGAACAGAGGAAAGTAGCGAGGTTTTCAAAAAGAAAGATAAAGATTACCAAGGTCGTTTTTGAAAATTAGAGAGGGAAAGGACAAATGTAGAAGGGAGTAACCAATAGTAGAATTGACATGTCAATAATATGGAAAAGAAGCATGCATTATAGTCTTTGGAAAAGGTTGAGCACTTAGGGTTCATATATTTTGTGGAAAATGAAATAATGATGAAAATTTTACAAAAAATATTATTTTAAGAATACGTGACTAAAATTTTTTTGGTTTGGTTGCCTTTCAAATAAATTAAAAATCACTTTTGATAAAAAGACTGACACTTATTTCCCAATAATCATGTTGCAGAATTAATTTGAAAATGAATTTATGTATATCTAGCCATTTATTAATAATAAGAATAAGTAGCTCTCATTATTTGTATTTTCTAGATGGATATGCAAATCAAATTTAAAACTTGTTAAATTGGATAGTCTCGAAATCAATCATCCAACCTTCCTTGAATATTATCAGTAGGACCATGGCTAATTTTATCTCATCAAATTTTCTTAAGTATTCAAAATTATACGGATGAATAATTTCAAATTCTCATTAATCAAGGGCTCTCTTTTCTTTTAGTCCAGTGGGGGCCTATTGAGCCAACCAACGGCGAAAACGATGCGGACCACCTTATTTGTTTCTCTTTTTTATTTTTTTATCAACTTAATATGAGTTGCTTTAAAGATAAATTATAACTACTAATTTCGAGAGTTATTGCAAGTCTGGAAGGATGTATAATTTTAAGTTCGTTGAATAAACTTTGCTAAACTAATGAATTGAATGTAAATAATTTTCAGGCGAAATTACATATTCCAATACTCTTAAATTATGCGCGCCATGCTTTTGAAGAACTCTCCCTTCGTATATAAGTATAGAACATATGCTTTTCGGGCAATGGCCTCTTGGCAAATCCAACAAGTATTACACGCACGAGAAAATGAGAAGCATGTGTTTTTGTCTTTGTCGCCAGACATGGTGTTGGTGGCATTTTCATGCCCCAAACGCCACGAGTTTCATCCGAGCGGAGGAAAACCGGCGAAAGGCCTGAAGGTCACACAAACATAAAAAGCAAATGCAAGCAGAAAGCGACAATGACGAGAAGCCTTAGATTTTGAGAAGGATGGGAACGTAGATCTTGGGAGTTTTCAATTTGCTCTTGGAAACTCTCCATCGATCCTTTCGCTCGCCGATGAGAAGTGCAACTCATCGCCCTAGAAGGCGAGGATCCCGGCCTTAATCATGTCCCGGTAAAGACAATCGGTGAAATGATGGGGGTTGTCTAGTCCGACAATATCAAGGTAAATTACAAAAATAGTCTTAATCTATTGCAATTATACCTATTTAATCATAAACCTTTTTTTATTTGTCAATTGACTCATAGTTTTTTACATTAATGTCAATTTAGTCTATTTAATTAATTTTGACTGGAAATCGTTAACGTAGATGTCGGTCATCTTGTTTGGTGTCACTAGCTCTGAAATAAACAATCTTTAATAATATTTTTATTTTTCGAATTATTTGTTTATTTTTCTTTATTTTTTTTCCCTTCATTCTTCCTTCAGCTGGGCACCAAGCCACAAGTAAGGCCGATGAGCCTTGCTATGGTTTGGGTGGGGCGGCCTCTACAAAGGCTCAAGCCTTACTTGGGGCAGCCAAGGCTTGTGTGAGGCTAGTGAGATTGACCTCATTCAGATTAGAACAAAACAGGTTCATCCCCTCAAGGGATCATAAATCAATCAAGTCTAGCAGGGACCTCGTCTGTAGGGGAAGAATGAAGTGAAAGGAAAAAAAGGAACAAAGAAAAAAAAAAAAAAAGGAAAAAAAATTAAAAATTATGAAAAATTGTTAACATGAACATTGGTGGTACTGAGTAAGATAATTGATATCATATTAACAATACCAATATTAGTCAAATAGATTGAACTAGCATAGATACATAAGGTTTATGGCTCAATTAATGAAAAAAAAAAAGCTTTAATGTAATAGATTTGTGACTCTTTTGATAACTTTCCGGGATATTGGTATATTAGCCTCTCTCTTTATAGCAGGTGCTCTTTCTCTCAAGGTATGTCCTATTTTGGTTAGGGTGTGTGCTTGGATCTGAGCGTGGGCACACGGTATAATTCCCTCTGTCTGACTTAGACAAAGCAAGTATTGCACGAGTCATTAGTCAATTACTTTCTATTTCTCGATGCCCTCTTTTCCGCCCGTCAATTATGGCTTTATTCATTCGCGTATCTTGTCTATTCTGCATGATGGGTCGGTGGCCATTGGCGCCGCCCAAAATCTAAATATGGATTTTGACTAAGAGCATCGCCAAATGTTGAAGTGTCACCCCACGTGGGATCTAGGATTTAACGAGCCTTATGTGCATGGTCTCTTCGTATGAAAGTTTAATTTTTTTAATAATTTTAGAGTAGAGTTTAGCAATCCTTCACGCCATTGGTTTGTTTGTGCCGAAGGAGGAGGAAGAAGGAGGAGGAAGGAGGAAGGAGGGATGATTTTTTTAAAAATATAAATAATTAAAAATTCATTTTTTTAAAAAAATAAAAAATTTAATTTTTTGGTCAATTAAAAATATTAAAAAAATAATTTTTCCAAACAATTAAAAGCTAACGAACATGAAAAAATCTTTCAGGAGGAAAAAGTCATTTTGAAAATGACTTCCAGGAAAAATTTAATTTTTTACTAAATATGGATTTTCTAAGAGCATCGCCAAATGTTAGTGTCACCCCATTTAGATTTAAAGCCTTACGTGCATAATTTGAAAGTTTAAAATTTTTACTGATTTTAGAGTAGAGTTTAGCAATCCTTCATGCCATTGGTTTGTTTGTACTTGAGAGGGGATGTTAAAATTTTATTGGAAAAAATACAAAAAAAGTCATAAATCTTTCAATTGAATCAATTTAATTTTAGACATTTTCATATTATCAATTTAGTTTAATTACCTAATTTAGATTGGAAGTCAGCGGCGCTGACATTGATATATATATATATATATATACTTTGAATATATTTTTGAATAGTTTTTGATTTTTTCTTCTTTTTCCTAGTTTGGTGAGGGTTCCTTGCCCAAAAGTTGGCCAGGCTCTCACTTGTGGGCCAGTAAGCATCGCTAGATTAGTAGAAAAGAAAAGAAAAAAAAAGAAAGAAAAAGAGAAAAGAAAAAAATTGATTTTTTTATACAAATTAAAAAAATTATCAATGTCAACGCCGGTTATCCTATATAAAGAATATATGCATGGTGTTCATATCAACGATTTTTAGTTTAAATTAATCAGATGGTTTGAATCCATACCAATGTGAAAATGTTTATGACCGAATTGATTTAATTAAAATGTTTAAGATTAAATTAGTATAAATATAATAAATTTATATTTTTTTGCTAATTTTGTCAAAATTTATCTCAAAATTCAAGTATGTGCCAAAATCATAATGTTGACCGTCGGGTGAAATAAGTTGGTTCGCAAAGTGGCATGACAATGTTTAAATCACGTTCAGGTGCTGCAGATACAAAACACAGCACCCAATGATGCTCACATCACAGCGAAATCGACACGGTGACAAGATGCTGACCTATTCTTTTATGGACGTCTAAAGCATCTTCACTCACATTTTCCATACTCGAAAAAAAGAAGACTCAACATCATGAAACCTTTTAAACAATCATAAAAAGGTTTTATCTTTCAGAGCTGATTTGCCCATACCCTAGTTTAGGTGCATTTTATTCTATTTATACTTAGAATTCGATCGAGGATTATTGGCAAGGCGATCCCGACCCGCATTCCCTATGCGCATTCCACATTTACAGGGAGTGTACCGCGCCGCCGACGCTTCGGACTTTCCTCGAACCGAGCTTCAGCTCCTTCCCGGGTTTATCATAATCCTCGAGCTCTCAGCTTTCGTTCTTTTTCATGGTTCGCACTTTAGTTTCCTACATCCTTCCATACTACTTACTGCTCCACCCTATAGGACTTGTCACTTGCAAATCAAAGCATCGCATCCAGCTTTGGCCTCGACTTCTTCTCCTCCCTTACCTTACCGGCGACCTCGTCTTCGACCTTAGCAGGTTCTGCCGCCTTCGCGGTGGCATTCGCGTCGGTCTTGACGACCCCTTCCTTCAAGCTCGGTTCGGACTTCGGGCCATTCCGCATGCGTGGCCTGAGCAGCAGCTTCTCCTCTCCATCTTTTTCCATTTCGTTTCTTGATTTTGCCGAGAGTTCATGTCGAGGCGTGGTTTTGGAGGACGTAAACGAATACGAGCATCCAAACGTTTATCAAGAATAGATGCAAAGCCGACAATGCTCTAAGCAACACGCGAGCTGTTCCACCAAACACAAAAGGAAAGAAGTATCATGCACCCATGTCAATATTTGTAATTTTTAGAAAATATAATGAATGCTCGGTTTGTTTCGCGAAAAATTGAATAATCTAAAAAATAATCGCTTAAATTATTTGATATTATTATTGATTCGTCAATGATGAAAATATTTTTCATTCATTCACTTTTAAAATGATATAAACATTTTAATCATAATAAAATATTTTTCAAATTATTTATTTTTTTGCAAAACAAATTCATGATAAAGTTAGTCAATGCTAATTAATGTGAAAATCATGATTTAACGTTCACGACTTCACGTTATCAGTTCCTAAGAAGCTGTTCTACCTAGAACGAAAGGAAAAAAGTGTCGTGCATTCATGTCAATCTTTTGTCAATTTTGGAAATTACAATGAATTGCGGTGATAGTAAAAGGTAATTTGAAATAATAAAACATATATTTATCTAACAGTTTTAGTTTTTAAAATAGTTAACAATGATTCAATAAAATCCCACACATTTTACTTGATTCATAAAAATTGTAAAATATTTTTCAAGTTTAAAATTTACATAGGTTCAGTCATTTATTCTATCATAGTGTAAAGTAGAATAATTTCATTTATTGTGGCTTTTAAAAAGCATTCAAGGACATTTTTGATTCATAAAATTCATAAAATATTTTTGAATAAAATACGCGGGAAAAATTGATATGATAAATTACATGGGTCAAGGACTTTTTCATGACATGAATGAATGATTGATATGATAATTACATGGGTCAAGACTTTTTCAATGATTGAGATAAATTCATTGGTTTTTCTTTTGGGCACATCAAGTAGTGAGTTTTGTGCATCTATTCTATTTAGACTAAGCAACTTAGTACTTTTTATGAAATTTATGATCGGGCCATTTAGATTTTTGACTTTCATTTTACTTGACTTATGAGATTTATAAAATGTTTCTCGAGTTTAAATTAACATGGGACCATTAATCTATTCTAGTATAATATAAAGTAGATCGTTTCTACAATCGCCAAGTACGTGAACTGTCGTAATTCAAAACTTTCTGCCATCATGACATGATAATCAATGATTGAGATCATAATTACTTTGGTTCAAGTTTATTTCATTGGTTAATCACGTGGACTTTCTGTAATTAATTTACACATTTAATTAATAAATGATATTGATTTGCATGATTTACAGATTATATAAACTTTGGCAGAAATCGAAAGCATGTTACACTTCGGCCGATGGGAGAGGACCTGCCTTTTTGTCTCATCCTACAACGTTTTCACGTGCCTCGGGAGGGAAAAAAAGAAAGGTCTTCTGCTGACGCCGGGCGCTACAGGTCGGCTTCGCCTTTTGCCCTTTTTTTTTCCTCCTTGGAACGTGGGGATTCTTCTCGAATTTTGGCCACTCGCGCGGCCATCTTTTCATATCGTCTTCCTAATTTAATTCCGAAAGACCTTGGCTAATTGATCTCCCGAACAATACTTCCGCGATCCCGACGTATATGGGCTTGGATGATCTTAGCCATTGGATTAAATGGATTTTATGCGACACCTAAATGATTAGGTGGGTCGGATTAATCGGGTTTATATGTGATCGGGGCA
The DNA here is from genome assembly GCA_014182365.1 of Eucalyptus tenuipes. Classification (NCBI taxonomy): domain Eukaryota; kingdom Viridiplantae; phylum Streptophyta; class Magnoliopsida; order Myrtales; family Myrtaceae; genus Eucalyptus; species Eucalyptus tenuipes. The sequence goes on along the minus strand of CM024538.1, from coordinate 17,741,264 downwards.
GCTTATGATTTTACCCTTTTGATGGATGCATGAGATGGGTTGTCCCGTCCAACATGCTAAGGTGTCATCGCTTTGCAAAGTCAATTTTTTTTGGTATTGATGCAACGCTCGGGGGTGGAAAATTGGTACTTAGGGTGAAGAGAACAGAGGAAAGTAGAGAGGTTTTAAAAAAGTAAAGATAAGACTACCAAGGTCTTTTTAGAAAAACTAGAGAGGGAAAGGACAAATGTAGAAGGGAGAAAACAATAGTAAAATCGACATGTCAATACTATGGAAAGGAAGCATGCATTATTAGACCCTTTGGAAATATGATGAGAAGGAAGGATTCATATGTTTTGTGAAAAATGGAATCAGGTCGAAAATTTTACAAAAATATGTTATTTTAAGACCCCGACTCAATTATTATTATTATTATTATTATTATTATTATTATTATTAATTATCATTATTATTATTACTATTATTTTTGTGGTTTGGTTGCCTTTCAAATGAATTAGAATCACTTTTCAGTATTTGTTATAAGAAGACCAACACTCATTTCCCAATAATCGTGTTGCATTATTAGAAATTGAATTTATGTAAATCCAGCCATATGATTGTCATAAGAAAAAGTGTCTTTCCATATTCGGAATCCTCTAAATGGGATATGCGTCAAATTTAAAGTCAAAGAACTTGTTAAATTGGATAGTCTTGAAATCAATCATCCAAGCCTTCCTTGAATATTATCAAGAAAACGACGGATAATGTCATATGTCAATTTTCTTATGTATTCATAATTATATGGATGAATAATTTCAAATCCTCATTAATCAGGGGCTCTCTTCTTATAGTCCAATGTTGGCCTACCTTTATTTCAAGGCCGACCGATGGCGAAAAATATGCAGACCGCCTTATTTAATTTTAATTCTTCTTCTTTTTTTGACAAACTTAATGTGAGTTCAACACCTTCTTTTTGAACTCTCCATTCATATTTACTTTGATAAATTATAACTACTAATTTTGCCCGATGAGCGATTGCAAGCCTTTAACCATGTCTCGGTAAGGACAAACCGGCGAAGCGACGACGGTCGTCCGGTCCGACGAATTTGGCGTGTTAGCTCCTCTCTTTCTCTCAAGGTATCTCCTATTTTGTATTGCTCGGTTCATTAGTCAATTACTTTTTATTTCTCGATGCCCCTCTTTTCCACCCGTCTATTATGGCTTTTCCGTTCGCGTATCTTGTCTATTCTGCACGGTGGGTCGGCGACCATTGGCCCCGCTGAAATCAGAACAAGGATTTTGACTAAGATCATCGCCAAATGTTGAAGTCTTATCCCCACGTGCGTTGATCTAGGATTTAACGATCCTTACGAACTTGTAGTCTCTTCCTCTGAAAGTTTAAACTTTTTAATGATTTTAGAGCCGAGTTTTGCGATCCTTCATGCCATTGGTTTGTTTGTGCCTCACAGGGAATGTTAAAATTTTGTAGGGAAAAGCATAAAAAAGTTTTAAATTTATTATATTAATATTAATTCAGTTCTTAATTTCTCAATTGCACCAAATTAATTCTAAATCTTTTCACATTGTTATCAGTTTAGTTTATCTGGCGAATTTAGGTTATAGTTGTTGACATAGATGTCGGCCGTTTTATGTTGCATGGTCAGCACTAACATTGACTTTTTATTTTTAATAGTTTTTTCTTTCTTTTTTCCCAACTTGACAAGGATTTGAGGTTGGCTAGGGTTGACTGATCCTCACTTTTGTCGGTGACCCTCCTTGGATTGGTTGAAAAAAAAGGAAAAGAAAGAAAGAAAAGAGAAAAAAAAAAAAACTTAGATTTTTTTAAAATAAAAAATTATAAAAATTTGTCCACATTAACACTAATCATCTTACGAAATACTAATGGCATCCATATCAGTGATTTCGAATCTAAATTGACTTGATGAACTTAATTGATACTAATATGAAAATGTTTAAGATTGAATTGTCTATTTGAAAGGTTTATAATTGAATTGATACTAATGCAATAGGTTATTCTTGCTACTTTGTCCAAATTTTATCTTAGAATTCAAGTTTGTTAAAATCATAATATTGCTTGTCGAGTGAAATAAGTTGGTTCGCAAAGTGGGACACCAGTATTCAATCATGTTAAAGTGTTGTAGATATCACAGCGAAATCAATATTGCGACAAGAAGACTCGACATCAAAAAACTTTTTAAACAATTTTAAAAAGGCTTCATCTTTCAGAGCTGATTTGCACATACCCTAGTTTAGGTGCATCTCGTGCTATTTATGCTTAGAATTCCATCGAGTGTATGTTATGGCGAGCGTTCCACTTATTTATGCTATTTCGTTGAGAGTAAGTGTTTCGTTTATTTCACGAAAAATAAATGGTTTTGAAAATATTTTTCTAAAAATGACCGTTTATATTACTTGAAAAATTAGTTTATAAAATACAATTTTATTATCAATAATAATTTTATATCTAAATATTTATGTGTATATGATTAAAATATTTTGCTCTGACTTAATTTTTAAACTATATAAGTGATTTTTTAAAAATAATTTTTAAATTATTTATTTTTGTGAAATGGCCGGCCCCCTAGACTTAGTCAAAGAGAATTTAATGTGAAAATCATGGTTCGGAGTCCTAGTCATCAGTTCCCCAGAAGCTGTTCTACCACCACGTACGAAAGGAAATAAATGTCACGCATTCGTGTCAATAATTTGTCGGTTTTGGAAATTACAGTGAACTCTAGTGGCAGTAAAAGTTAATTTAAAGCAATAAAAACACGCCTTTCATTTTCAGTTTTCAATGCGGTTAGTAACGATAAAGAATTTCTGTATCTTAAATGACAATAATAAATTGGGTAATGACAAATTGGTGAAGCGATGACGGTGGTCCGTGATGGAATTCGAATACACGTCGGAATCATAATTATCAGTTTACAAAAGTGCCGTTCTACCTTGTACGAAAGGGAACAGATGTCATGCTCTGGTGTCCACCTTTGTCAGTTTTGGAAACTATAGTGAATTCCAAGGGTTGTAAATGGTAATTCAATAGGAAATATAACGTCCCTTTTCATATTATCGGTTTCGATAAATAATACAGATGATCCTTAAAATTTAACTTAGTATATAATATGATCTATGATTTTTTTGTCTATTTAATGTGATTCATAAATTTTAATTTAATATGCAATATCCTTTCTATGCTTTTAATTTGTTTGATGTGGACTTTAAAATTTTAATAAATATTCGATTCAATTATTGATTGTGTGACAATGTTCAATTTGAATTAATGGAATGTTGTATAAATGACTAATTTAAACATGTACTATAATTTCAACGATCACATTGTAAAAAAGTTTATAAACAACATTGATGTCAAATTAAAATTCAGGTCTCTTAGGAGACATCTGATAAAATTCGATACGAGAGAAGAAATTGCGCAGGAAAGCACAAATCGAGAAATGGTCCAAATCACAAAATTAAATAAAATAAAAATTTAAAATTTAAGATTTAAAAACCGCATTGCACATCCAAACTTTGATTCTTTGCCATTCCCATCATGTCTCTCCCGTTCGATCATGCCCGTTAATTTCTCGTTGTTTTTGCTGTCGATCTCTCTCGTTTTACCTGCGTAATCCCATTTCCTGGTCCCAAGGAAGGTCGAGAAAATCATTGCGTCAGGCCCTTGGGCCTAATGGGCCGGTCCATGCCCAATGGTCACTAGTAAGATAAAACATTCCTCACCTCTATAAATTGATCCTATTCCTGTCATTTTTCACCAATTTTCAATCTTACTAGCGTAACACTTCAAAATGCACTTGCTCTCTAAAATTGATCCCCAATTTCATTTATTTCTTTTCCTCTTTTAAATATTTAATCGCGTTCTATCAATAACAATGGAGAGCAACAGCTGCTACAACTGTGTTTGATTAGGCGGACACAATCCGGACTTCACCTAACAATTGCCGTGGGACCATTCAGTGAGTACTGAAGAAAAAAAGCCTACGCAACTATTTTTCATTGGTCTATTTAACAATCAATCTAACGGAGAATTTTTTTTTTTTTTTTTTCGCAAAGGTGTTTAGCATTGGCAGATAGCTAGATAGATCTCGCAAAAAAAAACATGTAGAGTTTACTGTTGCAGATTAGTTTGTGCACCAACTTACCGGAAAAGTATTTTGCGTGATGATTATAACAGGTGACAATGCTGATACGACTTGGAAGACCAATCGCATTATCCAAGTGAGAAGCATCTCATCCTGCTTGATGCCACATGTGATCTACATATCATTTTTGATTAGCTTGCACATCATATGTCACCGTCAAATAAAATACACTGTTAGCCGGTCATGAGATGGTCGTTACCATCCCTCGATGATACAAGTGGGAAACCTGTAACCTTCGACTTGCAAATCATGTTCTGGTTTATGCGACCAACCGCCGAGTGGTGAATTGAGTGTTAGGGAACATTCCTTTTTTAGCAAGATTTCTGTGATGCCCTTATGCTAGAAAAAGAAAACTAGGGTAGAAATCTAAATGAAAATGTGAGAAGATGAGAATTCAGACGGCAGTTACTCATGAACAAAAATAATGGATGAACTAAGGACGTGACCTCTGTTCAAACTCCAAAAGCAAAACCAAAGCTGTCCCACAGGGGACAAACACCAGAAGGGGAAAACCTGCAAATGCCACAACAAAAGAATGGTCCAGTGTAGAACGAACGATCTGCACCTGATTCTCTCGAATGCACAGAGTCGACATGGAACGAAACTCAAGAAGAACCATGACTGTATGTGTCGACGAAACTCAAGAAGTGCAGGTACATAACTATAGAGCAACTTGATATCAATTACCTTTATTAGACCATGGCAAACATGTACAGATACTAATTATCTTGAAGCCTCGAGCAAAGGATGCACATCCAAGCAGGAGCAAGAGCAAGAGCAAGAGAGAGAGCCAGGCAGAAAACAAGATCCTAGTTACATATAAATAATATCTAAGAAAAAGTAGGAAAAGTATTTTCCCCTGCCTGTTTCCTCGAGCATGCTTGGTTTCTGCAGCAACAGAAGGCGGCCATTGCTCTCAAGGGAGCTTTATTGTCAGAGGTCAAACTTTTATCCCCAGATTCAGTAAAAACTTGCATGTTCTAGGACCCATTCAGGACCATGAACCCAGATGATGGTGTAAATTATATTGTTGGCTCGAATAACCTTCAACTTTTGGCTTCGAAACTAGCAAGACACCTGTTCTGGTCTAAACAAACAAGTCAGTAAGAAATCCCCATCCAAAAAGAATGAAGCAAAAGAGCAATGGCAATCACAGGTCACCTGAATGTCCAGATTCGCAACTCCAGATATATTTATTTCTGAATCATCGCCAATATTGAGCCCACCGATGGATAGTTTCCACCATTTGAGGGAACAATGCATTAACACTATCAGTGATAAGACCCTGAAAGAAATGTATGCAGGCTTCATCATCCAGGTCCAAGTTGAACTTTTCCTGAAGCTGTAAGCATAGACAGTCTCAGTCATGACCAAAAGCATAAGTACATCTCTGGACTGAAAAGAAAAGATGATGCACAGAAATGGGTTCTAACCTTAAGCATTCCTTTTTCAGGATCAGAAGCAATGTCAGGGATGTTAGAACCCGCCATCAGATGGAAAAGGTTCAAAATTAGGTTACTTGATTTCCGAAGAATGTTGTATGCTTCGCAACAATATGTCTTGAATCTCGTGTAGTACTGGCTGAGGAAGGAAGATGTCGCCAATTAACACATGCATAACAATAACAATCGCCGCAAGTATTCTTGTCATAAATGATGAAAATGCCTGTCTTCATACATCAACACTGCGCTTTAATCTTAAAGAGCATTGAAATAGTGAGCTACCTTTCAGTTCCACCCATAGCTTCTACCATTTCTTTGCAAAGTTTCATTGGGGGTGGAAATGGCTTAGGATCTCGGCCAAGAATAAAACCAAAGTCAACGTGGAAAAGACGTCCATCGTCCCTGAGAAGAAGGTTGTCCAGGTGTCTAAAGGATCAGAAATATCAGCATTAGAATATTATCTCTTTGATAATTAAAAACAACTAAATGAACTAAGAAAGCATAAAGCAGACGACATGGCACTTGACAAACTACTTATGTAATGTAGAGAGGATGTGTATTCTGAAGAGGACGTGTAATAATCTTCAATCATCACACCTAATCAAATAAAACTAACGTAGACATATTTTCTAAGATTGTCAAAAAGAAAGTCCTGTATATTTCACCAAAAAAATAAAAACCTGAACTACCACTGGAACGAACCCTATCAGGACTATTTAGCATTGCACTCGACACCAAAGGATATCGACAGAGGAGAAAACTAAGATGGAAGTTCATTCTTTAACCACATGGTCAAATTCAAAAGTGAGGTTGTGTCTATTGACAAGCACATAGTTAAGAGATTTTTACCAAACAAAGCAAACAGTGCAAAATAGCATTATCTGAAATAATAGCTCCAGCTCCAACACTATTTAAATCAAGAAGTAAACATATAACAAGAGAGAGAAAAAATGAATCTTAATGCTTGAAACGTAATAATTGCATTCAGTTATCACCTGTCTCCAATACCAAGTATATATGTAATAACAGAGTACCCAGCACAGCTTTTTATGAACGTATCAAGGCATGTAGCCGTAATTCCAAAAGGTCCGTGCTCATCTGGATGAAACTTCTGTAGATAACTGATAATGCTTCGATGCTCTGAGAGAATCTGCATGTAAGTAGAGATGTCTAATAAATTCAAAGATCAATATTTATCATAACATTCAACAGCAGTTTGGCATTAATTATTCAAATTGCATAAAAAAAAAAGCTTCATTAACCTAGTATTTGCACCTTGCTAAATTGCATTTTGCTTTAAGTCAGGCAACTGAAAGACATCGTTTGAAAAATCAAGTGACTGAGAGATAATGATGTCCTGTGAAAACTCTCGGAACCAAATTTGCATCTATCCCTTGATTTTTTATGATGCAGCACACTCTATTTCCCAGTAATCCATATCTTATACCTATTATGAAACAGATTAACTTAAACTACCCATCATCGAAAGTCATCTGCTCAACTTCAATAAAAAGGACCTTAAATGGTTAATAAATAGTCTTTGGGGAATAAGTTACCTGTGCCAAAGACCGAGAAGGTATAAATTCCAACATGCCTTCATCTTGTCCCGTGGCTAGTACCTTATACGGAGTCAAGCATAAATCCAGGTTCTCCGACTTAAGTAATCGATCCATAAGAGAGACCATCTGGATAACCTACAGCAAACAGAACATTTTGGTGTTACCAAAACATTTTTCATCGATATCCAACTACTTCTCTTACTCAAAAGAGCAAAAACAGACTGAGAACAACGGCATAAAAACAAGAAAAAAATTCCACGAGCCAGAAAGTTAAAGCTATGGGACATATTTTTAATGCAATAATAGAGGCTTAATTACCAATTGATCTTGTCGAATATCATCTCCTTTCTTAAATATTATCTTGCAACTTCCACCACTTGCTGTTCTGAAGGTAAGACGAAGAGGATGAAGTGCACTTTTAAATATTGATGACTCTGAAGGATCAATACCAGTGATGAGGACACCGGGAGTGAGTGGGGATCGTATTGGCTGAGAAGTAGAAACAAGTTGTCTGAATCAAGCTAAAGTCAGAGAGTGGAAAAGACAGTTCAACAGAAATTAGAGATACCTCCTCAAAATATGTGAGCTCACTTAGAAGACCAGAAAGAAGCTGTCTAAGCTTCTCGATCTTTTTCTGGGTATTGCCACGTACATTTCTAACATCCCTCATTATGGAACACAACTGGGCAGTCAACTCTGTCTGACGCACCAAACTTTGCCAGAGTTTAAATCCATCCTCATTTCCGTTGACAACAGATGCCAACTGTACAAATTACAATCTAATAACTGCTGTGCAGAACTAGATTTAATAACATCTCTAGCTTAGTCTTTCAGGAAATAGACATAGCATGTGGCCACTATACTGAAAGATGGTGATTCCACTAAACAGAGCCATCCCAAGAATAAGGAACTCAAGAAATTACAATGAAGTTTCGATGATTTCTTAATCAAAAGTCCAAAAAAACCCATCACACAAATCGGATGGAATTTCTCATTCTTTTCTACAGTTGGCTGATCATCCACATGTAGACACATTTGAGAAGCATACATGCTCAATCACAAATAGCACCTCCAGTACCATACAAAAGAGAAGCCCATTGGTCTTTTCCTAGATACATAGAAGAACAAAAAAGAAGAAGAAGAAGAAAAACAATAGCCCAATTCAGTCGGAGTGAAACCCCCACAATTGCTCCTAAATTTAAATGCCCCATACTTTGCTCTTAAAGAACTTAACTAAAGGATCTCAAGCAAACATCAAGACAACGTTTTAGCATTTTGGTACAGAACCACCATAAGAGGAAAGATATAACAACAAAGCCAGAACCTTGAAGAACTCAAACCTTCAACATATGCTCTTCCAAGATCTCATAAGTACAGTAGTATCGTTTAGCAAAAGCACAATCATGAAGTTCCACAGCAACATACCACCGGAGAAAGCTCGCCAGCTCAATATTACGCAATGCTGTCGCAAAAAATTTCTTTCATTAGCAAGAAAAAGATAAGACACTACTGATTCCCAAAGAAGATAAGGCATACAGCGTTGCACAAGAAACTGAGAAAGGCAAGATTTATCAGATCGTTCAAAGCGAAGAGCCTGAACCAACTGAAGCAAGTAACACTGCAGCTCTTCATCATCAGCTCTCTCAAGCACACTGACAGCATATGCACGAACCTGCAGTGAAGGCACCCAGAAGCATAACAGCATGAGACCCTTTCATTTCCAACGACATTGAAAACTCTGAACATCTCTCTGAGATGCATGCATTTGATGCACTGAAATCCATGATGCTAATAAAGAACTCTATGATGCTAATGAACTACAATCAACAACCAACCCATCTATCTGGCTGGAGGGGGTACAAACATGGAATGCTCATAATTTGCCAAACCATCTCAAGTCTTCAAACTTATAACTCCTTTTCAATTTTTTTTTTCCTTTTAGTACTTTGTAACTGAAAGTATTTAATGGAAATCACTGAATAATCTAAAGCAGAGTACTCAAAGAGAGATTCCAATCATCAGGTTGTATCCCGTATCCTGTGTGATAAAGCAACAACACAAAAATTTTCTGCTAGCATGTATAAAGAATAAGGATTATCCTATAAACACAAGAAACAAACCTCTTACAAAACTCTTACCTCCTCGCTTTTGAAAACAGGAGATAATAGTTCTAGGGCATCGCATACATCAATTGTTTCCCACCGTCCCATTAATTCTAATGCCTGCTTAGCTTCCTGCAAGAAAGGGAAAAAAAAAATTGAGAACAAGGATTATGATTTGGTTGTACATATCAATGATCATTTGGATAATCTATTAAAGGTTTTACGTGCATGGTTCCTTGGAAGAGGTGCTTAACTAGGACCCAGAAAAACTTTGCAAATTACCATGCTGCAATTAAATACTTTGCAATCCTAAAGCCTGTCAAATGCTCTATTACGTCCATGCATGATTTGACTGTGTAATGCACATTTACATGGCATATGCAAGAGAACTTAATATTCTTTTATACAGACAAGTAGGAGCCAAACTAGAGGTTATACTCAGAGCATGAGGACAGGAAATGATGTGCTAGTCAACAGGCATTAGTGGGAATACCCACAATGTATAAGAGACGCATCAAATAGTGCTGACCTGAACATCACTCCATTCAACACAGCGAAGGAACTTTGTGAGAGCTCTCTTCTCAGACATCAAAGAGAAGCGAAATTTCCAAAGGAGCTGCCTCTCGTCTCCACTTAAAGTCCTTGTAGGAGGATATTTAAGTAGTTTTTTTATCGACCTTACAATCAAAAGATTGAGCAGGTATTACTAGCATGAAAGGTGAAAGTTGGAAGAGAAGTACAATATTAGCAGTGGGACATCGAAGTTATCAGGAAATATATGATGACCAACATAAACAAATAAAAAATGATTTTGCAAGATTTATAGTATTATTTAACCGCAAAAACTTAGACAAGGATACTCAGCTCAATTTAATTCTCTTTATGAAGTGTTCAATAGTTGACTCGCTTTAAGGCAAGGTGAAGTAGGCAATCAGAGGTGCAACATCATTCAATCTAACCGTTTGCCAAAGAGAGCTGGATCTGGACATGTAAGTATCACATAAAGCTCAATTTAACTGTAATTTAACAAGGCCAACACAATCGCAAACGCCTCAATATTCTTTCTCTTGGTTCATGCATATTCCACAGCAGGTCAATATTTTAAGGATATGTTAAGGATATCATGAAAAATGGCTTTCTAAAATAACTAAACATGAGAGACCTCACCATCAAGTGACTAAAGCATGTGATTGCTTCATTAGATGAATAATTACTTAGAACTCATGAACAGCGCAAACTGAAGTAGGTCACTGTGATGTTTCAGTTGGTGACAGTCTGCTCTGGCAGGCAGTAGGGAACAAACTTACACAAAGCAAATGGTGGGACAAGAATATATAGCAAAATCTATGTTAACATATAGTGTTTCACACCTTTACACCTACTTCACCCACCTTCTTTAATGGAAGAAAAAGAGTGGAATAAAGAGATAATGATCTTTACGTAAATCAGAGTCCCATTCAAAGTGCAAAACAATGGTACATGATAACTGAATTTAAGAGGTTTTTTCTTGTGGGCCAAACTGAAGAGGAATTAAAGAAAACCAAAACATGGCCAATTAATTTAGAGATAACTGATGCCAACATCAATGCAGGATTATCCCATTGAGAAATCAACTAACGTTCTGGCCAATTTAAAAATCAATGCCACTCTATACATATATACACATGCATAGCCACACATACGCCTAGAAGCATGCAGTCAAACACAGAATAGCTGAAAACATATAGATTTTTTATCTACAGGAGGTTTTTACATAATAGCTCTAACAATTCATGCAACTTTTATCGCAACATATCTTTCTTCTGGATTTAATGATGACGACAGCTGCTTGAAGAAGAAAAGAGCACAGTAATTTGCCCTTATACTACAAATACCGTAAGTTGTATCACAGTTTCTATCACATAAAAAAAAGTCAAGACTTACTTCCTTTGAGTAGAGTTTGGTTTAAGATCCTTGTCAATGATACCACGGGTTAAACTCCTTGCTAGCTTTAGTTGCTTGTGCTCAGATGGATTTATCCTTCCCACTTCAGGGTCCCATACTATAACAAGTTCATTTGTTAAAACTATTGGCGGAGGTAAGAAATTTGCCCCAGATTCCTACAAATCGACCATAATACACCTTTTTCACAAAAGGAGAATGAAATGTTTCGTGGAACGTCAACTTGCTAACCGATGCACAAGAAACATAGTGTCTTGCCAAAGAAAATAGCCACATGAGCCACCAAGCCCGGAAACTGATAAAGACAAACTAGCAACTATCAAGCACCACTTTTATAGAATTCTAAAAGGGCATCAACTCTGCAACATTCAACAGAATAGATAAAACAACCAAAGTAAATGGATTGAGCATTAAAGAATTTCCAATATGCATTAAGTCGGCAACAGCCATCATACGTCAATCTATGTAGGAGAATGTTGATCAAACCATAGATGACTTCTAACGTCTCATCTCAGCAGTAAATTTTGCCATGGTATAAGCTAATAGTGCAAGAGGCTAAAATTAATGCCATGGTGCAGAAGTTTTGTAGCAAGTAGGACTAGGGTTACGGAAGTACATTGAATATCTAATCACATGTAGTAGAAGGGAAACTCTTCTTAGGAATACAAATATAATCCTTAAAATCGACATCAAAGAGATTTTCTCCAGAACAAAGAAATCCGTACTCTAAGAAAATACGGAGATTGAGTACACTGAGAGAGTTACAGCACTAAACTCCAGTCACTCTGCATGCACATTCACAAGAAGACAGATCTATCAGTGTAGGTGAATACAACCTCTTTTCTTGCATCATGTTTCACAATTAGAGTTAGGAAGGTATGAGATTAACAGAGAAGTAGAGAAAGGAAATTAAACGAAAACAATAAAAAATATCTTAGTTTCCTTCACTAAAGCATATTTAAGGGAAAATACAAAAACGATAATGAAGTTAGATAATGGAGCTAAATGACCTTTGTATTGTCCACAATTCAAACAAAAGTTAGGTAGTAATGGAAAGGTGCCTGGGTGCATTTCCTTCATATAATGTTGTCCTAGAAGGAATTGCTTCCTCTAACTTCCGCACATTTTCTCCTTTCAATTAACCAAATAGGGCAAATACTCTTGGCAAGTATATTTCCTCCCCCTTTCCTCCATCCACACTCTTACGAAACCAATGCTTCATATTGACATCAGCTTTACTAATGATATTACCAATACAAGCAAGATAGTTGTCATATTAAGCATATGGAATGTCTCTTGGATTTCCTACTGTTGGCCAGGAGAAGGAGCTTTACACAAGATGAGGAAAACCAGCACTAACTGACATTACAGGTAAGCATGAATTTTTCTGTGACGAACAAGATAACAAACTATGGAAAATGAAACGGAATTCCACTTCAAATTATCTTTTGTCAACAAAGCATGTGTTAACCCAGGAATAGAAGAAAAGCACCAGCAACATACTTAATTTTCATTTGCTCATATCATGGTGAAGATACTACATCCAACAATAATGTCTGATAACCCAATATCTAGTGTCTAAATGTTTTTCACAACAAGCACCATCACACAGAATGAGAGGCCTATAACTTGATGCAAAGTAAATACACCTGATGAAGAGGAATGAAGAAAATAGATGGACAAGAGAAAGTCATGACAGATGATACATTGTGCTTTCAATAGGCTCATTGTCTGGTCTAATGGACAAGTTTTCGAGGCAATGTGCACAACTTGAACAAAAAACAAACAAATCTTTTAAGAGATAACAACGTTGTTATAGCATTCTTCCTGAATGTTTACCTGGAAAACAACTTGATGTTCAAAGCTACAAAAGTCAACGACCAGGTATAGATGGGAATTTCCAATTTTATTGCTCTCCCGTTCCTTGACTTTGTCCATAGCTTTAAATGCAAGGTGGTCCAGCCAATCAATTCGTTGAATCTGTCCTTTTTCATATTTATTCATAAGCTTTTCCAAGCGCTCCAGCTCGCCCCGCTCATGCTTAGGGACCTAAAAACATATTGCAAGTACCCAAAATCATCATTGCTTTCGTGCCCAATCTGAAAGTTGTAATCACCAGCATAACATGTAACAAGTAGAACCTTTCCAGGAGTATTTGTTGGAAATGAGCCATCAGCTTCCTTTCCTTGCCAAAGTCTAAGCTTCTGCTTCCCAGTTTTGAGCTGCTTTTTGCTGCTAAATAGAAGAATCGTAGCCCCACCAATCAACCCCTCCTCTTTCCACAAGAAACATCCCAGACCTAAAATTTTTATGTCAAAACAAGAATTTTTGCTCTCAATTAGATACCTAGATTAACACCAAGGGTGCAAGCATCAAATTCTCTCTGAACCACATTTGAGGGATAAAAGTTTATGAACCATTTGCATCTGCAGATGAAACCATTGCCTCATCACTTGGGAGACAAATGTGGTGATATTACCTTAGTGACGATATCAAGAACCAGCTAAAGTTCACTGACCATGCCTCTCAACAGAAGCTAAGTATTCATGAAAAGACATGCTTAGGTAATTTCAACATAATGTGGGATGATAAAGAATACAGTAAAGAACATATGGTCCAAGTATTAGCTCTGAGCAAACAGCCTTTCACTATGGATCAACTTTGTCAAAGGATAATCAGGATTACATGTAGCAATGCTATGTTAAGATCAGAGTACGCCCAACAAGTAATAAAGAAGAGATACAAATGTATGTAATGAGAGGTGCACTTTAAGAAAGTGGAGCACTTCGGTATAGATACAAAGTCAGCTAAGATATATCTACAATACACAAGTGAAGAAACATTCCAGACTCACTGTTAAAGCAAGTTGTGAGTGAGCAGTTAAGTCTCGATATTTAGTACTCAGAGTTATGAGTTCATTCCAAAAATATGGTGGCCCTGCAGATTCCAACCTGGCATTGAAATGAGTAGCTAAGATTTGGATTGACGTTGAACAGACTCTAAATCTCCAACTACCCATGTCATATACTCTTATTGACAGAATAAAAAGAGTTATATTCAGTCGATCACTGTCAGGGGGACCACCATGCTGGACCCCCAACATCTACCTGTAACAGAAGGCAATTGTTCATCCATAATATAAGTAAAAACTAAATTGAACGTCTACCACAGTTTATTTTGTCAGCATGTTTATTGCCCAGCCATGAACAGAGTTCAGTATATAAATAACAGATAACAAAAGCAAAACCAATTGCGTGACTTTGTCTTCTGAAAAATGAAGACAAAAGAACAAAATCTTCTCATAGCAACTAGCTGTCAATAAAGACCATGAGATTTTTTTGTTTCAATAGTTCGTTCATTGATGGCCATTAACATGGGACCGTGTTATTTGGTTCATCTTCCATCTCCTAGGATAAAATATAAGAAATTGATAAGCATCATCTAAAAGATATACCCATAACAAACTATTTTTGAAATTCCTACAGTCTCTGGCCTTTGATTTAAGCAATATCGAAAGCAACAGACTCCCATACTTTCTAAGAAACATGAGCCAGAAAGAGCCGAATTAAGCTCCAGATAAACGTATCATTCAGTTAATAGGAATACGAAATAATTATTCCAATGGACTAATTTGAACACAGACCTTCCAACAGATAAAAAAAAAAAAAAAAAAAAAAAGACAGAGAAACTGCTAATGATTTAAACACCACCGACTGTAGGGTTTACAATTATGACTATTGAGGCCAGGCATATGAATTTACATTTAAACTTTTAATTGCAACTCACGCATGAAAGATTGGAGTCTGTCTCTTTACAAGGCTACCTTATGCAACAGACAGATTGTGCCAGAAAAACATGCAACGTCAACTAATGCCCTAAAACGATCGATACGATGAAGTACATCCCACATTCCCAACCATCAACATAGGCTATGCTGATGGTACCAGATTCACTCATGCTCATCTCTCTCGCTCCTCTAAACAGCCACTTCGGCATGAAACCACAAAAGAGATCCATTGTGTTACAAATCAGCAACGTCATTCCCCAGAACCATGTCACATAATATAAGTTCTCTTGTGAAGTGAATAGACATTTTTAAGTTTACCCAGATATCTCATCGTTGTCCATTGTGTTTCCTTAAAGCAAAAAACCTTTTTCAATTGTCTCTACAAATAGTGAACCAAGATATTATAGAAGAAAATGTCACTGGGAAGTAGTACTTGGCACGGCAGATAACAAAAGGATCATGCATGGGAAAAAGGATCGGCACACGAGGACCGGATTAAATTAGGTGGGCACCTCGTTCTAGTGGGAAGACCAAATGGGGCACCGTCAATGTACAGAGAGCACTCAACATAAAGCTCCGCCTTTCTCTCCTCTGCGGCATGATCGATCTCTGCAGAAGGAAACAATGCAAACGGTATATAACAGCTGAAAGCACAAAAGCCACAGCAGAATCTAAAGACTCTCGGCCCGCTTAACCATTAACCAACAGCAAGAAGCACACGTCTCCAGCCTTTCCCTGAAAACACGAGACCACAGACCTCTCCTTACACCATCAAGCAGTTCACCCACCTACAATTCACCCCATTTCTCGAATTTTTTCCTTCTCTCGTTCTTCTACTATCCAAAACTCGAAAAGGGTTACCTGGGTTTGGCGAGCGCTTAGGAGGCAGAGCGCCTTCCAAGTTCTTGACCCGGAAGGTAACGGGGAGATTGATGTCGCGCGACAGGAAGAACCGGAACTCGTTGCCGCCACTCATCGTCGTCGACTTCGCCGGGGCTGGACAGAGAGAGCACGCGAATCCTCCTAGCCGCAGAGGGCCGCCGTCGGACAAGCGGGTGGGTTTCGCCGATCCCGAGCAGGGACGCTGAGTTCGGTTCGGTTAAGGAAGGGGAGCGCCGGCGGGGACAACGGCGGCGCCGGAGAGACACCGGGCGGAGACCAACCGCTAGATCAGACGGTTAATTTCGTTGGATCGTTCCTGGGGCATGAGTTTTATTTTATTACGGAAAATTACACCTGCAATCGAATTCTAAATGTTTTGAAAATATATAATTTGAATATTTTAAAGTTTAGTGCGATCGAGTCAATAGATAGAGCCGATTCTGCTGGCGTGGCGTGCTGAGATCCTACCTAGCGGGTTGCCGTGAATCGAATTATCATGCGAATTAAAATGACTGATTATTACAACCGGTTATTTTTAATGAAAGTTTTAAGTTGATATAATAAATATCAAAATGTGGCATTTAGATGCATTAGCCAAATATTTCTTTTTATTATTTTGTAGTGGATTTCTTATGTAGAAATACGACATATGAATTTTATGTGACATTACAGATGGAATTACTTTTATATTTTCGTCGAATTATATTTACTCAATTCCTGTCGTATTTAAATTGATGTTATTCTGAAAATATTTCTCTTGATTGTTCTTCAAAGAAAAATTTTCATTCTTGAAATGTCAAATTCACTGATTATTATGATGACATTTTTTTTTTCTAAACTTTTACTTTTCTTTGTAGAAATCTTAATATTTTATTTGGAAAAGAGAAGACTCGTTTCATAATTGAATATATTTAATGTGCAAATTTTACTTTCAATATTAGATTAGAATATATCGTCTTTGGTCGGTTTACATTCTATATTTTCTTTTCCTTCTCTGCTATTCATATGTAATTTATTGTCAAGAAATAAATTGGCTCTTGATTATCACGCAATAGTATAATTTAAAATAACCCATACTAACTAAAACAAAAAGCAAATAGGTCTTAATATGTGTTTTAAATAAAAAGATATTTCCACAAAAATCTATTTGCTGAAGAGGATGTCTCTTATCTTGTCGCCAATTGCGTCAAAGGCCGCAAGGGGCGCGAATAATCCGCTATTCGGGCGGCATGGAGAGAGATATTCTCATGGATGGGCGGTCAATTTTAGGGTTGAAAAAGGCCCATGTGTAAAATTAAAAAAGCTAGTAAGTGCATGTTAGCAAAATAAATTTGATAACAAAACCAATTTGAAAAAAAAAGTTATGACTAATGATATTATTTGTAAATTAATCTATACATGTCTCATAAATTTATGATTACTAACTTGATAACTAAAATCAAATTTATTTTAAAAAGAATAATGCAACTGATTAAATGTAACTTAATTTAAAGATTTACTATCATTCGTAAACCAAATGCGACCAGGTTTACCTATGGCAATGAAATTGATTTTTTTTGGCACAATTTTTTTTTTACCTATGGGTTTTTTCTTTAGCCTTCAGTTTTTTATTTTAAACAAATCGAAGGCGGCAAGCAAAAACTAACTAGGTTTTATTGCCATAGTTTTTTTTTTTCTTTTTCATTTTTTGACATCTTTAATTAAAAGTCATTTCTTAGAATCTTTTGAGCTAAGCCAACAAAACAACGCTTTTGTTGCCTTGGGTCAAACCTAAGACGACTTAGTTTTATTTTGTTGCTGTAGGTGGGAAGAATTTTTATCCTCAACGGCGATAAAGTATGAATTTTATGGCTTAAGCCTGATCTAAGACGACATAATCGTGATTTCGTTGCTTTAGTTCTAATCTAAGATCATGAACATATTTCTTGCCATAGGTTTAAAATTGTCCCACCTTTAATTGAGTCAATGGCGAAGAAAATATAATTTTTCACTTAAATTTAATCTAAGGCTACAAAACTCGGTATGGCAAGCTGTTTAGTTGCCTTAGGGCATGACCAGCCGTTTTTCCTGTAGTGTGCAGTAATGGGAAAAAAGATGTACCGTAATAGCCATTTCACCGTAATATAACACAATTGTAATAATTATTATGGTATTTGGTTTTAAGTAATGTAATACGTATTACACAGGTTTGTATTCATTGGCAACATCTATAAGAAGAAGCCAATAGCATCAGAATTCAAATATTATCCCTAAATTCAGAATTGGAGGGATTATTATAATCATCATTTCAATTAGTTAAATCGTGCTTCATGAGTTTAATGCACCACACACATATTATTAGGTATTGTAATTTAATCAAATATCTACTATCATAATTAAAAGATAAGCACACAACGTCTCACGATCTGGGTTGTTGTGACCCTCCATGGACGGTTGCCGTGACGTGCTGTGCCGTGACCTCCGTGCGGAGGTTGCCGAGGCCACTCGATTTGGTTGCAGCGACCCAGATTGGGCGATCTGGGTCGCAGCGGCCCTCGCCGCGCCGTGTCCTCCATATGGCGACCCTCGCCGGACCGCCTGCCCCTCGTTGGCGGTAACCGGCCAAGCCCTTGGCCGGCCAACTCTCATTTTTTTCCTTTATTTTTAATAACAAAAGTCTTTTGTAAAGTTAATTCATCCAAACACTATTTTACTCAAAGATACTTTATAATGGACTTTCACAAATACGATTTACCAAACACAATTTGTATTTTGAAAGACTCTTTTAACTTAAGGGCCTTTACATTTTCTCAAGGACTTTTCCCAAAAGCCTTCCCAAATGCACCCTTAGGCAATCATGAGTGTAATACCCATATACATCATGAAGATATCATACAATATAGTCATTAGAACTAAAATTATTGTTACGTAAGTAGAAGTAAGCTTGAATTAACAAATATATAACTATTTATATACTAGTAATTAAGATATTATTCACTATGAGTAATATGAGATTGCCTTATGCAACATTTAGATAATCATACTTAATAGTATGGAACTGATATATCCTTACTATTACTTTCAAATACTTCTTAGAGTACGTTTATCTCATGAAAAACTCAAGATTTGAAAAATATTTTTTGCAAAATTAATTGGTTATATCGCTTAGAAAAATTAGTTAATAAAAACTTTTTTTCATTATCAACAACAATTTATGACTAACTATTTTTGTGGGTGATGAAAATATTTTTTATTCATTAAATTTTTTAAGCGATGCAAGTGATCATTTTTCGGAAAATGTTTTCCAAATCTTGAGTACTTTGTGAAACAAACACACTCTTAATATAATAATGATTGTATACAACACAATTATCTTTACGTCAATATCTTTTAGTACATTATATGCTATAATATATAATTATGCCAAAATATTGTAATTGGTGATAGAGTTACATAAAAATATGAACAAATTAATCATAATTAGTATGAACTTTAGCTCTAATTAATATAATCCATCGCCGCGAGAGTCGGCGGGTTAAACGAGAGTGGGAGCGGCACCCCTTGCACACACCATTTGCCAAGCCTCTTAAAGCTCTTGCTCTGAAACAAGGAAGCAAGCCTATAGAAATTTCTATTATATGAAAGCGTTGATGTTCCTAAACAAAACTCCGACGACATGTAAACGGGGTCAGCAAGCAAAGGAGACTCCGTAAGAGAAAACTATATATGTATATAATCTCTAACATGAGTCTTGACCCGACCCGATCCCGTTGCTAGACCGCCTCCCGATCTGCATGCAGTCGATCGGCGGAGAGATCGGCGTGGTCAGCTGCCCGAAGGTCTGCCAGCAGAAGGGGCCGTCGTCGTGAGAGGGGGGCTTCTGCGATGACGGCCTCAAGTCTATCGCCGACAGGGTGATTTCCTCGCAGGGCACACTGTCGCTGCAAGCCAAGTCCACCGGCCTCTCCGTGTATGTCCCCGAGACGTGCTCGTAAGCGACGTCTCGCACCGCCACGGCCGATGACTGGTTCTTGCACGTCGCGTGGTCACAGTAGTACTGGTCGATGATGATGGGCCATCGGACCTCGGAGACTCGAATGTTCGAGAACTTCACTCCATAAACGGATCCTGACCCACCCTGCATCGGACACAATTCATTCGTAAAAAGACATCAAAAAAGCTAGGACATTATAAATTGTCAATTTTCAAGGTTGTTCATGTTTTAATGTCGTTCAGGACGCAATTTTTTTTTTTTTACCTGCCACGATTTTATCCTAACGCCGTTCGTTGTCCCTTGCAGATCGACGTCTCGAACGGTGATGTTGTGCACACATGCTCTAGAGTGGTCTTTTCCTAGGCTTCCGATGCTGATCCCGTGCCCCGGACCGCAGTGCACGTCGTGTATGTGAATGTTGGAACATCCGCTGACGATCGAAATGCAGTCGTCCCCTGTATGAAACATGGTAACAGAATCCAAATCGACAATTCTACTAAATTGAAGAAACGTAACATTCAATATCTATGCATTTCCAATGGAACTTTTGCGGAAATTGTGGTTACCGCAGGCGAGAGTAGCGTCATGGATGGTCACGTCTTGGGAGTTCCCAACGTGGATGCCGTCGGTGTTGGGGCTGTCGCCCGGGGACGAAATGCTCATATCGCGCACGAGAACGCCGACGCTGTGGTCGAACGTGAGGTGGAAGTTGGGGCTGTTCTGGATCTTGATGCCGCTGAACGTGACGTTGAGACAGTGATCGAATCTCATTGCCTGATCAACCAAAGCCATGAAAAAGAAGGGGAGATCCATATCAATCTTCTGCATGATCACACAATTTGGAAAAAAACTCAGGCGATTATAGCTAGGGATGATCGGTTGGTGGCTCTTACGGTCGGTTTGTTCCGGGGCATTGAACTCAACTCCTCTTTCGCCTGCCACAAGTTCGACAAAAGAGTAGACATGGAAACACGATTAGTCGAATTCTCAAGCAATGATTTGGCAAGAAAAGGCATATGGTACCTGCCCAAGCCCAACGACACGGATATAGTATAGTGATTACTTCCCAATTGTGATACTAATAAGTTCAAGGAAATCAAAATCATGTGCGGATTCAAAAAAAAAAAAATTGCAATTAAATCATATTGTAAATTACGCAAAAAAAAAACTCGAAAAATAACGCTAAAATATACTTTTGATAAGTCAAAAGCAAGAATAAATGGAATTAGAGACGATAATCACTCAAAAATAAAAAGTCATGGACTATAGGCATCTCAAAATTTTTGCATCTCAAGAATTTGCGCTTGTTCATAATTCGAAAATTTTATTTGTCGTGATTAACATGGCCTTTTAAAGACAACTTAGCATCTTATTGACGGTTTAAAGAATCTGGTGGAGTCCAAACACAAAAAAAATAGTGGGGTCAAATTGAAACATCTTTAATTGGCAGAGCGGAAGCCACCGTCGAAGGCGTTTGTCACCTGTGTATCGGCGTCCTCGTTGTCCGTTCCATCGTCGGCATCATTATCGACATCGAGAAGGTCATCATTGAGATCCTCAGACTGTGAGCGGTGCCACCAAACGGAGCCTCGGCCGTCGACGGTTCCGCTTCCTTGCAATGTGAAGCGACTCAGCTTGTCGAAGTGAAGCCAATGCTCGCCACCCCAAGCCTGGGGATCCGTCGGAGCAACTACCGTCCCGTCTAGCTGAAAAAATATCCAAACCAAACCGTGTTAGTGTTGATCAGGACGGATTACAGCAATTTTTCTTTTTTTTTGGGGTGAGATCCTGTGCAATTGTGTTATCTGAACAGATTTATAAAAGAATGCGCAATTCTAATCTTTTCCCCCTCATTTATTGTGCTATATCTGTACCTGGAGTATAATGTTTTCTTGACAGTGTTCACCCACGAACGAGATGGGCCCAACAAGGAAGACATGGTTTGCAGGAACCACCATCGTTGATGCCTCCACGTCGCATGAAGCTGCCCATGCATCTTGGAATGCCTGTGAGACAGAACAGAAGGAAAATAAAAACTTCAATTGCTTATCTAGTTAAATCTTAACGTCAACCACAGATCATGGAGCAATTAGGTTTTTTTTATTAATGGTTAGACTTATGTTGACTAGTGCCTTCTCAGTTAAGCAAGGCTAGGGATTAGATTTTGAATACTGAACTCGCCTAGTCAAGTGATTTGGCAAGATTATTCAAAACTTTTAAGGTTTAGAACCCTCTAGACATTAGTGTTTAGTTTAATGACGCGAGGCAAAGTGCTACCCGGGACACTTAGTTTGCATCATAAATTAGGGTTTCATCTTTTTCTTTTCTTCTAGTGATGCATTCTAAACAAATATCACATGATATCTAAAGGACATTTCTGGAACAGCTTAAAGAGTATAAGATATAGAAAAGGAGGTAGAGCACAAGTGTACAACCTTTGTATCATCAGTGTTCCCATCACACTTGGCACCAAAATCTAGCACGTTGAAGGTGGTAGAGTTGCTTGGTATTGATGGTGTTGGCTTTGCCACTGGTGGTACTGATACTGGTGGTGGCGGCCGCAATGTCGGGTCCACCGTTGGTGTTGGCGGTGGTATTTGCTTTGGGGGACCATGGCGAGGGCCTTGGCGATGGGGATCATGACGAGGGCCAACCGGGCGGGGGCGGGCCAAATAGGGCCAACGGGGCGGGGGCAAGTAAGGCCATGGGCGGTAGAAGGGGAAAGGGGGAGAGGGAAGTGAGGAATCCTCCAGCGTCCTCTCCACAGCCACAAAGAGCTCTCCGTGGTAGAAACGTCGGCGGCGACTTCTGCACGGGATCTCCTAGTAGTGACCTCTCTAGCATTGCAAACCTCACAACAACTTACGCACCACACGAAAACCGCAACAGTGAATGCGGCCATGAGGCTCTTGAAACTTAACTTCCCCATTTTTAACTTTTCTTCTCTTTTGGCTCAACGAGAGAATGAAGAAGGAAGATTCTGTGGTATGAGGTTCTTATAACAATAAATGAAAGATAATATAAGAATATATTTACTAAAGATTCAAAATGAAAGATGACGATTCTGGCAAACCGGACGTCAACGCTATCCTAAGTCTTGAGTTTAACTTTTGTGATTGTGATGAAATGATCGAATTCCAATTTGAAAACGTTATGGGTTTGTTTCCTAATCATCCTATTCGTGGGTAGGTTATCTCGTGTAAGCAAAAATCTTTTGTTCTTCCTCTTTTTTTGGTCCCTACATTTTTGCTCCTCATTTGAGCCCTGCTTCGATAGATCTAGAAGTCAAGATCTCTAAAAAAATAAATTAGATAGGAGATTTGAAGTGTTAAATGCAAAGATGAAGGGTTCGAACTTCAAAATGTAATATGTAAGATAGAATCATAAAACTGTTGATCTTTTGCAAAGCACCAAAAGGGATTACATGTAGCAGGATAAAGAATTCAAATTTGAAAGTTTAATTGATAAATCATTTCGATATGCAGCTACCGTGAAATTTGTTATGGTGCCTAAACAGCCTCGATTAAAATATTTAAGCTAAAAAAAAAAGGAACATATATAGCAAAATTAAGATTTATATGAAATTAAAGATTGATCTTGTCGGATCTCCTTTATAGTTGTATTTTTTTTTTAATTATTATTAGTAGTGTCACCAGTGATACATATAGCACATTATGATTAATAGGATAGAGGAGGGTTATTGGATAATTATTTTTATCTCTTGGTAAAATTAAAATATCATAATTTAAGGAGACTCACAATAATATATATAGAGAAATAAAGATTTTATATTATCATATTTGATAAATAAGGGAAACACATATAGATAAAGTTAAGTCTAAACAGTGTTTTGATGTAGATAATATCGACCCTAATAGGGGTATGGAGAGTAACCGTATAATATATTTGATAACTAATTTCTCGAGCAGCTTACATTTTTCGTTTTAAGGTTATTTATCTGTCTTGGCAACTTCATCATTTTTTTTCGGAAGTTTTCGAATATGCTAAGTTATCAATTGAAATTTCAGTCTGCTAAAATTTAAATGAATTTTCATCTGTGCTTATCATGTTCATTCTGATGTAGTATGATAATATTCTATTGCACAAAAACACATACAATTTTTTTTTGAACAGAAAAAACACATACAATTTAGTAAAACTGATTTTCCATCTTTTTCATTGGGTACATCTATAAAAGAATCTGGATCGGAAGGAGTAGGAAGACAATGTGTTTTATGTTTACTTTGTAACCCTAATAAGCTAGAGCTCACTTTATCCATTACTTCTTTAAGTAGGGCCCTTTAATGTATTTTTCAATTTTGAATTAAATGGGTCTCTATTTACATTTTTAATTTCAACAAAGCGGTTTCTTTTGAATGAAAAATAAGTTATGTTTAATTGAATGTACTTCAAAAGCATGAATAAAAAATACATAAATTAAAAAAAAATCTACTTTTGTTATGTTATCTCGTTATTCGAATTTATATTATTTTAGAGTAGGTGAATTTGCTTATTTTGCGTGTCTTCTTTACATAGTTTTGTTTCAATCTTTTCCTAATGTCCTGAGTTAATATTCAAGATCGTTTCTCTTTATCTATTATTTTTGAATTTTATTTTTAATTGTCAAATGAAAGAAAATGGGGTGATACAACAAACTAATAAGCTAAAACCCATAAACTTTATCCTTATTGACTCCTTCAAATATTTTAATTTCAAATTAAGTGTATCTTGATATAAATCTAGGTTTTGTTTTTATTCTTAATCTCAATCAAGTGGAGTTGGTTGAATTGTATACAATATTTTTGAAACAATCTGATTTCAAAAGCTGGAAATAGGTTGAATTAATTGCGCATATTCTATGGATAAATAAATTGTGTAATATTTTTATTCTTAAGATTCTACCAAAAAAAAAATTGAGTGAAAAGGATTTAGAACACATGAAATAAATAAATATAATAATGTAATAATTCAAGTTATAAATAAATAACCAGTTATTTTTTTATTTAGTATTGATGTATATTAAAGTGGCAAGAATTATGAAGACCAAAAGAAGTAATAGGAATTATATATCTAACTATTACTATTATAAGTTACATAGAAACGTCTATATCTTGTCAATTCACTCAATTCAAAATATCAAACATTGGAATGTATTACAAACTTTAAACTTTATACAAAAAAAGATTACTTTTCTATCCAAAATAAGATTACTTTTCTATCTTATAATTAAGTGAATGTACTAAGTGAATAATTCAAAACTTATGTGTAAAATGAGGGCCTCAGGATACGCCATGCCGTAACTTTGTTATGCTTGTAATCACACATGCAAAATGAGTGCCACAGGAGGAGCACATGATATGTTACAATGGATGGAAGAATTTGTCCCAAAAAATTAACTTACCAAGAAAGGAAACTCAATCCATTATAAGTCCAAAATATCTCTTTAGTTGCTTGATGTGGAACTCATTCTCCCCTTCTTCAAGGAATTTGTGAGCTCGCAAAAAGGCCTCGAGGCCAACGTGTTAGGTTATTGATAGGGGAACACAACCTTGAGGATAAAGTGCCAGAAGGTGGCGCCCAAGGGGTAGCTCTGATAACATGTTAATGCATTACAATGAGTGGAAGAACTCATCCCAAAAAATTAGCTTAACAAGAGAAGGAACCCAACTTATTGTAAGCCTCAAGATATCTCCTAGTTGCCTGATAAGGACTTTGCTCCCATTAGATAGGCATGAATACTCTCAAAAATTTCTTTATGATTACTAAAAGAAGCTAGACTTCATAACAATAAGGGAAACAAAAGGAAGGGATAAAACATTATAAGACAAGTTAGAGTTTGTACTTAATCTTTACAGTGATCCAATGATTTTCTTAACTTTTATATCCCATGCAACTATGTTTATTCAAATTAAATGCAAATAAGTGTTAGGTGGCAACCTTCCCAAGAGGTCACCGATCTTAAGAGTGCTCTCACCTAAGTACGCTTAGCTTTGGGGTTGCAATGCAAAACTTATCGTCATATCAAAAGGCATATTTGTAAGTTAATTCCAGCTTTTACATACACACACAACAAAATCGTCTCGCTTTATTTGATGCATAGTTTGGTTCATTCTTAGTCATTTGCCTTCGTAGTAACTTGCTAGGAGTCGTTTCTTGTCTAGGCTATCTGCCCTGTGCGATCACTCATTGCCCTTGTCAAACTAGGTTGTAATATAATTAGACAAATTTTTTTCGCTGTGACTCTTGCACTAGTTAAATTAATTGAGGTCAAATTTGTTATTTAAAAGATCTAGTGGTGTCAATGTGATGCAATGAGTAGAAAGTCACGAGTGTTCGAAACATTCATAGATATTCCTAAAATCATTTCAAAGGTATTGAGAAGTGATGTTATGTGGAAAACAATTTTCGCTCTTTTTATTGGACTTTAGCCGATTTTGTGGGGCCCTCCTGAGGTCAAACTCAGGAGGCTCTCTTTGCTTCTGGTGAGCAATCCTGCTTTATCCACAAACTGTGCCATCAGAATTTAGATAAAGTTAAGATTCGCCGGTTATTTCATGACTCTTAATTTCCACGCCGGTGTCTTTAATTTATAAGAAATAAAACTTCACAGATATAATACTTGCTATTCACTATTTCCTCTTTTTATAGTGGTCTTAAAAAGAAGAGTAATTATTAAAAAGTTTTAAATGATCAATTCAATCATAAACTTTTTAATTTTGGCCAATTTAATCGTAAGTTTTTTTAGAATTTGTCAACGTAGTTCTTCCAACCAATTTTAATCAAAAAATAGATATCGGCCATCCTCCATGATACAAATGGCCCTAATGTGGATGAATTTTGTAATTTATTTTACAAGTTTGTGATTTTTTCCTCTTTTATTCATGTTTTTCCTGTTTTCCTTGCTGGTCATTGAGTTTAGAACGATTGTGGGGATGCCCCCACGTGTGGTTGATGACTTTTGCTGGGCATCGCCGAGGCCTGTGACCTACAGAGGGAAATAAGGGAAAATAAGAAAAAGGAAAGAAAATAAAAAAGAAAAAAAATCAGAAAATCGAAAAGAAATTGCAAAATCATTAAAATCAGTACCGACCATACCATGTAGGATGGCTAACGCTAATTAGATTGTCATGTCATTGATTTGTCAAAATTGGATGAAAGACTACATTTGCAATACACAAAAATGTTTGAAACTAAATTACTAAAACTGAAAAATTTAGGACTGAATTGACCACCATACAATGAGTGTAAATTTTTTTTGATAATTACTTACTGCGTAAAAAGATGTATGTTCATGGATTGATTGCAATAAACATCAACTTTTGCGACATGATCTTTGAAGACAATATTTGTTGACTTCATTGATCCTTGAGTTTCTATACATAAATTCTTGTGCCGTCGTAAAATTAGAAACCATTTCATTGATTTACCCCTCTTCAAAACATTTAAAATTAAGGGATACATGGACGAAAAGCCTAAAACTTATTGTAAAAGTGTAATCTAAATTCTAAAACATTTAAAAAGTACAATTAGGTCCAAAACTTGTCCCTTGTACAATTAAGTACCTCCATTATTTCCTCAATTTGTTTGATAGAAAATAGTGACATGTCTTTTAAAAACTTCCCCAGGTCACGTGACATTGACATGGCAATAAATGGGAGCCACGTCAGGAATAAAAATGCTAAAAAGAAACAAAAACAAATAACGAATAGCCAAAAATTCAAAAAGAACGATAACATAGAACACGGCGAGAGAGATGCATGCGGGCTGGGGTGTTTGGTGAAGGGGTGGTCCGCCATCGAGGGTCGTTGATCTTCGTGCTGCATAGCGGTGGCATGACTATTTGCCTCCGCCACCCTGCGAGGATCGTGCGGTTAATAGAGTTCGTCGGCCCCGAGCTCAAGCATGGCGACTTCACCAACGAAGGAGACGAGCACACCATCTGTGTTCCCCCTTCATCAATTTCTAATCTTCCCTGATTTTCCTTGGAAAATCCTCACTCTTAACAATTTTCAGTGGTCTCTGTTTGATTTTTCCTTTCGTAATTTCTTGGTAAATCCTTACTTTGATAAGATTCATGGTCTCTATTTCTTGTCACTCGAAGATGTTCCATCAACTTTGCTCATTTTTATGATTTTTCGTGAATACAACCATAACAACTACCTTGATTTGAAGAAATTGGAGCTCAAGACGGAGCTGCATGAGGAACATAACCACTGTGTAAGGAGTTGTGGCACCATCCCCTACGAGGGTAGAAACCACACAAACATCCGGCGAGCCCTCGCCCGAGCCGACCACCGTATAGCCCTCATCCATCACTGCGCTAGGGCCTAGGAGCCCTCAGCCAGGTCTAGCTAAGCGAGAGTCCGTGGTCCTTGTTGAGTCGCTAATGAGGGCCGGTGGCCATTGCTGGCAAAAGCAGCACGACAACGCAGTGTCTCCTTAAAACCCTTTATCCGTGGTCTTAACATGGTGCCAAAAGATATCTAAAATTAATGCGTTGACATTTTTTGTTAGATAAATTGGACAAAAGTACTTGATTGTGCAAATTAGATAAATTTTAGGATTTGATTGCATTTTTTTTAAAGTTTTAAAACTTAATTGGATTTTTACTGGAAGTTTTTATTATCACAATGTGGTAGGGTACTTGAACAAAATTAGCGGTCTTGAGGGGGGATGGATTTCCGCCGGTAACTAGGGGTTTTGCGAGAGCTTGAACAAAAGGCAAAAAATGATATATAGAAAGTGATTTTTTAGGATGTAAACGATCTCAAACACTTTATTTTTTAAGGAATGTAAGTGGGTTTTGGGTGATAGTACGAGATTTGGGTCTACTTAGGCTTGTTAGGTAACATTTCTATTCTTAAATTTTTCTGTTCTTTTGTTCTTTAGAACAGAAAAAAAATTAAAATCCGCTTGATCACGTCAATCAATTTTTTTATTTCCAAAATAGATTAGCAACTAGAGATTGGATGAACAGGAAAAAAAAAGGGCCTTTTAAGATCCGGCCTCGTTCTGTTTCCGGTGAAAGTTAAAAAAGTTCGGGTATCATTACGGTTCAACCCGAACCGTATCGAAACGCAATAGACCCGCCCAGAGTCTCTAAAATTCCACCTATGTCCTCACGTCTCCACGATAACCCCCGTCCTGTCCTTTCTCCATCCTAGTCGACGCTCCTTCAAATCTGTGGGAGCACCGAGCACCCTCTCTCGTCGCTACGGCCACCGCCCACTCCTCCTCCACTGAACCAGTCCTCTCGCCGTCCAGCGTCCTCCGATTCTCGATTCCGAACGACGCCGTTGCTGTCGCAATCGTCGGCCGAAGACGGCGAATGATGGGTTTTCTTTTTTTCCTTCATGAGTTGACATTGGGGTTTGGAAAGAGGTAGATGGGAATGAGACGGTGGCGATGGCTGATTTACAAGAGGAGGCCATGAGATCCGTAGAATTGGAGGACGGAAGCTGGAAGCGGCGCGCAAGAGTGAGCCCTGGCATACTTTCTTCTTCTTCTTCTTCTTCTTCTGCTTCTTCGGCCACGATAAATCTATTCGGAAGAAAATCGTT
The DNA here is from genome assembly GCA_014182365.1 of Eucalyptus tenuipes. Classification (NCBI taxonomy): domain Eukaryota; kingdom Viridiplantae; phylum Streptophyta; class Magnoliopsida; order Myrtales; family Myrtaceae; genus Eucalyptus; species Eucalyptus tenuipes. The sequence continues at coordinate 17,711,861 of CM024538.1, read as the reverse complement.
TTCCATTTGTTGGGTCTCGACTCTCAACTGGATGTTGATCTTGCTCGGTTCAGTTTGGCTTCGGGAGCTTCCGGATTCGAAGGTGAGTTTTTCGTGTGTTTTGGTAGAAAAACACTGAATAAAGCAAATCAAAGCAGCAGCAGCAGCAGGAGCGAAGGAAGAAGAAGAAGAAGAGAAGATAAAAGAGACCCGAATCCAGACCCGAACCCCGATTCCGGTTTGGGCCTTATACGGGTTGGGTCTCCCGTCGGGCCGTACCAAGCACACTCGTGAATGCTTCAGTTCGGGTCAGTTTTTTGTTTGTTTGTTTGTTTTTTTTTTTTTTCGGTTTCGGGTCAAAAGGGTCCGGTTTGTCGACACCCTAAGTAAAAAACCGTATAAGGTTTCAGAAGGATCTGCGATTAAATAGTTGGAAAAATTCGAATCCTGAACTTGATATATTTTACTTACAAAATGTCATTATTAAACATACAAAATTATTGAAACCTTACAAGGATATGGATGGATCTGAAATTTATTTGATCGGATAATTAGCTTGAAACTTGAACTCAATAAATCATTTTCCAAGTTACCTTTCACCTATTAAAAAAACTTATGGGTTACTTACATAATTTTTGAAGTTCAAGACAAAAATTGGTTATAATCCAACATTTTCAGCAGCACACACTATTTCAAGCATGATTTTTCATTCTAGGATTGTTATATTTCAAGGTTTCTATCATATCAATCTTAAACATTTTTCAATCTAATATTGCGATTCAGTAAATTTTCTAGCTGAAGATATGCAATGCACAAATTTTGGATAAATGATTGCGCTTGCAAATTTGAAGTGGCTTATTATATACCCATGCAAGAAATTTGTTTACAAAAATAGTACAATGGCATATTAGGGTACTCAATGGGGATGAGGTTATTTTAATGAGATGGATTTTTGACAGGTTTGAGACAAGGATAGTTGTCCCAAACTAGCCCCACCTTTATCCCTACCGTTTATATCAGTTCCGAGATAGAGTTAATCAAGAGATTTTTAAGTTCAATTGGCACTAGCCCCTCAAAGTCAATACAAATAAAAAGTGATTACCCACCACCAAATCTAAATGTAGTTTTGTCTTTTAAAATGAAGGGAATCCATTCACTTAAACTTGTGGCCTGTGCTAGGAAATGTAGAAAAGGTGTTGAAAGAAAGCATGTGGAAAGAATTGGAAGATTTTTTCCATATTTGGGAGAAGTGAGGAAAATTGAAGGTGAGATTGGTATGAGTGAAAATAAAAATGGTAAAAGCTATCAAAATGCCAAAATTACACTTATTGTGGTATATTTATTCTAAACTTTTTTTTTTGGTGATATAAAAAATCTCAAACTTGTACTTGTGTGACATATTCACTCTTTGTCTACAAGCATGTTAAAAATTTACCTACATGAATTCTAGAAAGCAAACGATGTTGACATAGCATGATATTTATGTGACTTAAGTGAAATAAAATTGACGTTGTTTTGGCTGAAAGTAAATAAGTTTGTCTTGGCCCAAATAGACCAAGATGGATATGAGCTTTATTATCTATAATATTTCAGGAGAGGTTGGGCTTTCGGTATCGCGTTGTGTAGTTCGAAATGGACTGACTTGCCCAATTTTGTTTTTCGTATTTTATCTGTTATCTTTATAGTATTCATTAATATTTGTAATCCTAGTTAAAAAAATGAAATTCTACAAGTTAACGAATTAATCTATTGTAATATTAAAAGAATGAAAATTATTTGCAAATTTGGAAAGGAGAAGACACTTAAAAGGGAGCAAAATATTTTTAAAAAGTTCACTACCTTTCGGGCCGAGCCCGACCCGAATCCCAAAAGCCCGAAATAATAATGGGCGGGCTAGGTAGTCCATTCTGGGTTCAGGCTTTTTTTCGGGCTTGAAAATTCCAGGCCTAAAAGCTTGGGCCAGACCAAAAATTGGCTAGAAGCCCAGCCAGCCACCCATGTGTTGGTCGCTGCTTCAAGCGAGCTTTGATGGCCGCCCTTATAAGCCGCTACCGTCGCTCTTTCAACTGACGAACGTCTGTGGTCGCCTCTCTCTCTCTCTCTTCAGCATCAACGACGGCCCATCGTGGGATCGAGCTCGACTCGAGCTCCATCACAGCGTTTAGCTTGGTGCATGCAGAATTGCTCAAGCTCGACGATAGATCTGTTTGAGTAGTGTTGCTGCTTTGAGATCGACGCCTCTATTTTCAAGCTAGGCCATGACAAAGGTGGAGGCTAACTTGTAGAGGTTGTAATGGGGTCAATTGGGGGAGTGGCGGTGTGATTCAGGGACCGAGATGGTGACGGTGATCGGCTATATGGTGGGAGAGATAGAGAAAGAGAGAGAAATATTATGGTAAAGAAGAGAAAAAAATTTCAAGTAATAATTGCTTCACGCGATAGTACAATGTGATATGATAAACCAATTAATATTGAGTATTTTCGATATTTAAGCACCAACTAAAACAACATGCACATTGCATTTGGCAATGCAGATTTACCGATTACTTCACAAAAAATACATTTTCATAATAAAAGGGTTAGTTTGATCTTTTAACTCTAAAGATGAACATCCTACAAATATCAAAGTAGGGAAGCGTATATGATATGGATGGGAGTTTTTTTTTTTTTTTTTTTTTTTGAAATTTTCTCTAATATAATTAAAGTAAAGAAAAACTCAAAAACCATCTTTTGCTCTATTTTAGTTTCACTTTATATCCTCTATTTTTTTTTGGACGAAATAGTACTTTCATTCATTCATAAAAGGAACTTTATAAGAGCTAGACAGTGAGTTTCTGAAGCCATGAATCTATCAATTTGTGCTGTCATTTTCGTTTGTTGCTAGGTTTCAAATTTTAAATTTGTTTTTAGATGAATGGGACTCAGAAACTTCAAACCATTGATTGATTCATGAATGATTCATGGAAACTTTTAGGAAATTTCTCGGAAACTTCTCAGATGACTCAAGCTATTGACTATATTGACTCAAGGGATATTTGGAGTTTTCCTCCTACCTTCATGATGCCAAGGATTAAGAGCTTATTGCATCGACAACCCTCGCTCAGATCCAAGCACACCCGAAGCAAACGATCCTGAGGTCCGTGGTGTTTAGAGATCCCACGATGGAGAAAGGGACGAGTTTGTGTACATCATTCGGATCTCCGTATGAGGTTTTTCTAAATTTTCGAGGAGCAAACACCTGTCATAGATTTACTGATTTTCTTTACCATGGGATGGTTGGTGTTGGAATACTTGTCTTTGGGGACAGTGAATCCCTCCATGTCGGTGAAGAAATTGACACTAGGACATCTAGAGTGCCAAAACTTGGCACAAATGGACATTTTAATACCAAAAGTTAGGAAAGTGACACTTAAGTATTAAAATCGGAGAAAAATAGATCAGTTAAGTGTCAACGGCGAAAAAATCCAACCAAAACGCTGACGTGGTGATTTTTCGGTGAGTCAAGTGTTCGTTTTGCACACCGATGTGAGTAAATAATTAATATAAAAATTAGTTAAATTAAATTTAAAATAATTAAAAAAAAAAAGGAGGAGGAAGAAGACAATCGGTGGCTGAGGGCTTAGCCCTCGCCGCCGCCACCTCCCCCCCGCTGTCCCCGGAAAGGCGGGGGAGGGTCGGTTGGGGTCGCCGAGCCCCGGCCAAGGGCCGGTGACCCCAACCGACTGGCAGCAAGGGCTTGGGAGCCGTATATCGTGTCTGTAAGGGAGTCAGAACAAGAATTGAATGTTGGGCTTGTTGTGGTCCTTTTGTTTATTGTTTATATATATATATATATATATATATATATATATATATATATATATATATTTTCCCTCTTAAGTTCAATTCCAATGGTATGAAGAAGGTCCATGAAAAATGTTGGTAACAAGTACGACCCATTAAGATTGAATGCCCATTTGAAGATGAGGGGTATAGAGAGTAATACGTTGAGAAGCTTTGCACAATGACCTTGACAAAGAATGACTAGAATTCAGTGACATTCACCCCCATTCTCTATTTGCTGTCGTAAGTAGATATGAACTCTACTTGTTCTAACAATATTCTTGTCATTGGGTGGATACGACTTTGTTATAACCATGGAGATTCCGTCCAGCATGTTCTGGTGGAGCATCTGCATTTCCTCGAACTTCTCGTTTCCTTGCACCCAGAGGTAATCAGTCTCCCTTCAATTAGAAAACATATGCTCTGTTTTCTACTTGTTTTGGATATGAAGCAGAGGCAGAGAGCTCTAACTACTGCCTGTGTTATCGGCTGACATTGAGGCTCTATTAATGATCTGAACTTGCTGCGTTGCCTTTGTGATAATCAGGATGTGAATCGTTGCTCCAGCATTAGCATTACGTGTATCGCATATTCGCGTGTTCACATTTATGGACAGTGACCTATATCAGCTCATTCTTTTCAATTTAAAGAAAGAAAACTATAACTAAAAAAGAATAACATTACTGCGTATTTTACCGGATCAATATGAATTATTTAGAGTTAATAGACAAATCAAAGAGTTTGATGTATATTGAATATACATGGCATTGTTGGACATCTAGATTTCTTTAAACACCTAAAAGAAGCTAAGCAAACGCCAAACTAAGTCTCACTGTAAAACAAAAGTTTTAGGAGATTGATTTTCTCCGTTGCATGAATGGATTTTATACAGTATTATCATGATAACTCGCAACGCGGCTAAGCAAAGCAAAGACGGTGAAAGCTACTCAAACGAACAGGAAAAGACTGACGAGGGAAAGCAAGTCAAAGTCTTCTTCCCCCGTCTTTTCTTTGCTTTGCTGCATTGCGGCGAAAGCTACTCAAACGAAAAGGCCAAAAGGAAAAGACTGACGAGGGAAAGCGAGTCAAAGTCTTCCGTCGTCTTCGAGCTTTGCTTAGCTGCATCGCGAGTTTCGTCGGTTTCTGCCTTATCCCTTTCATTGGTTGGGAGAAAAGAGAAGGAAAATGCAAGGAAGCAACCAAAGATGGAGGAAGACTTTGAATTGCTTTCCCTGCCCTCACGCTGTGAAGTAGATTATCTAAAAACCATGGGGCATGCTTCCCAGACAATCAACTATCAGGATTAATTTAAATTTGAGTATTCGCCTCCTCTCCCGACCTTCTTTTAAAAAATTCTATTTAAGATTAAAGATAAGCAAGTCGCAAATTTCAAATTTGGAATAAAATATATCAAATTGCTCGCATTATTAATTAAAAGAGTCTGCATTAATTTAGCAAATCATTCATTTGGTAAATCAACAACACAATGTCCGTGGTACTCTACATTTACTCCATCACTAAATCTGATTATCCAGGTTATCACAACTTAATTTCCAAACTCAAGTTTTTTAAATTCCAGTCATCTTGTTTTGAGTGGGATGCTAGATACATTTCATTTGATTTTGTGTGATCTTCATTGATATGATTTGCAATTCGTCGAATCTCACAAATATTTGGAAGATTGTCAGCGTCTTTTATATAGCTGTTGTCATGTCTAATGCGTGGGATCATATATATCTTTCCATATTTGTTTGGGATCTAGATCCATATAAAAGATCATCATTTTTGTTGGGATCTAGATCTATATACTATAAACCATCGTTTGAAAATGTAGGGCATAGTCAAGCATTCAAAATTTGTCACATTATTTTGTTACTAAATAATAATGTAAATAACTCTTTTCAATCTATTATCTTATTTTAAGTGAATTTATCAGTAACATTGGCAAGGTAATACTTCATAAACTCATACTAAGATTATGATACATATATAATAATTTTAATATTAGCAATTACGGTAATTCCAAAAACTAGAATTAACACTATAACTTTTTTCCTAAATTTATGAATTTTTTATTTTTATTTTTATTTTTATTCCAAAAATGGGGAATCGGATCGGATCAGGAGACTAGACCCTGTGTCGATTGTTTAAAGACAACTATTAGGCTATGTTGAGCTAGTTTTTCTAAAATGACCTCATTTCTCCTTTTGTTCTCTGGAGGAAAGAAGTAAGCTTTTTCTACTTCTTGTTTCTATTATAAATCTATTCCTTAACCATTGATTTGTCTCCTGGAATAGAAAAATTAGCTGACGTTACCAATAGATTATTGTTCTTTTTCTGTTCCGGGGAATAAAAGATAGAAAAATTAAGAAATGAAAATGTTAAAATACAAGGGAGGGAGATTTTTCAGCATATAATCATTGTAAAAAAGAGCTTGAAAAAGTAAAGGACGGAGCTTTTCTTCGCGGCCAAGAAAGAGAAATACAGAGAGAGGGAAATGGTACGCATAAGAGAGAAAACTATAATAGAAAAAAGAGAAAAAGATGGGAGTTGTCAGCAAAAAAAAAAAAAAAAAAAAAGAAAGAGAGAGAGAGAGAGAGAAAGAAAAACACGGGAGGCAGATTATCATGGAGGAGGTGCAAATAAAAAATGAAAAGAGGCGCGTGAGGAGGTGATAGAGAGCAAATGATGCAATTTCCCATTACACTTTTCCTTTGCACATTAATTTTCAAGAATTTTACTCTTCATTAGTTAAATTTCTCCATCATTTCATTTCAAAGCACGGCACACCTTGCACCTATAAAAAAGCGGAAAACAAAATCATGTTTAGCTCCATTTTGAAGTTGACCAACTTTTGTTCAAGTTAGGAACATTGTGTGAAAAATCATTTCTCACATTTGCCGTCATCTAAAGTAAAACTCTTGTTGAGGGAATTTTTCCTCTGACAAAAAATATACAATTTTCCCCTATCTTGAGTAAAGGGCTGGTAAGAGTGATCAACTCTAGAGACCTTTGTATCCAATCATAAAAGGGTCCCACGCCCCTATAGATTACATGGATCGAACCATGATTGTTTGAGACCACTTGTGTCTTGAAGATTGAGACTAGTGAGTTTTTCAACAACTTAGCTTCACTGTGAAAGAGAGAGAGAGAGAGAGAGAGAGAGAGAGAGAGAGAGAGAGATATGTTATGGGGGAGAAGAGAAAAAAATTTCAAATGATAGTTGCGTCATGCGATAGTAAAATTTGGTATGATAAACCGATCAATTTTGAGTATTTTTAACATTCAAGCGCCAGTTAAAAGAACATGCATGTTGCATTTGGACCGTTTACTTCACATGTGACTATCAAGACCACTTGTGTAAAGATTGAGACTAGTGAGTTCTTCAACTTAGCTCAGAGAGAGAGAGAGAGAGATGTTATGGTGGAGAAGAAAAAAAATTTCAAATGATAGTTGCATCACGCAATAGTAAAATGTGGTATGAGAGAGAGAGAGAGAGAGAGAGAGAGAGAGAGAGAGAGAGAGAGAGAAAGAGAGAGAGATGTTATGGTGGAGAAGAAAAAAATTTCAAATGATAGTTGCATCACGCAATAGTAAAATGTGGTATGATAAACCATTAAATATTGAGTATTTTTAACATTCAAGCACCAATTAAAAGGACATGCATGTTGCATTTGGGCCGTTTACTTCACATATGACTGACCCATAAAGTACATTTCCATAGTAAAAGGGGTAGTTTGATCTTTTAGCTGAGAATTTTTCTATAAAGATGAACATTCTACATATATCAAAAGCTGAGAGGCGTATATAATATAGATGGGAGTATTTTTTTAGAAATTTTCTGTAAAATGATTAAAACAAAGAAAAATTCAAAATCCATCTTTCTGCTTTATCTTGATTTCACATTATACAATGAATCTATGAATTTATGCTGTCACTTTCAGGCTTCAGATTTTAAATTTGTTATTAATTGAATAGGACCAGGAAATTTCTAGGATGCCAACCCTTGATTGATTGATGAAAACTTTCAAGAGACTTCTCGGATGAGTCAAGGTGTTGACCGTGCTGACACGAGGGATACATTTCTAGGTCGAGTGCCTTTTCTACCAACCCCACCTAATACTATTGACAACCCTCGCTTAGATCCAAGCACTCCCAAAGCAGACTTCCTTGAGAGATAGAATTTGATATCTGTGGTGTTTAGAGATCTTACGATGGAGAAAGGGGCCAGTTCACGGGTATCATCGGGATCTTCATATGAGGTTTTTTTAAGTTTCGAGGAATAGACACCCGTCATGGATTCACCGATTTTCTTTACCATGGGATGGTTCGCGTTGGAATCCTCGTCTTTAGGGATAGTGAATCCCTCCACGTCGGCGAAGAGATTAGTAAACTTCTACAAGCAATTGAGAACTCCAAGATCTACATTCCCATATTCTCCGAGAATTATGCTTTGAGTGATTGGTGCCTCCGAGAGCTTGCATATATGGTCGAGTGCACCTCAAAGTCGAACGGAAGCAAAGAGATCTTGCCAATCTTCTTGGATGTGGAACCTTCTGATGTCAAGCTGAAAACAAACTGGTATAGACCATCTCTTTCAAAGCGCCAAAAGACGTTATGCAGCGAAGCAAAGTCATGGGAAAAGGCTCTCATTGAGGTGAGCGAGATAACTGGATGGAACTGGAAGAAAGATAAAAGGTAAATGTCTACAATTTTTCAAATTGTCATATGTAGATTTTCTTTTTCCTCCATATTCAGTTTAATTGCTGTATTGCTGGTGAAAAAAAATAGTTTATTCAATTATTAGTATCTCATTCTTTTCATTTTTCTCCCATTTTCTAAATTTCTTTGCTTTTTCACGATAATTAAGGATAAAAGACAATTTTTTTTTTTTCAAAAGTTGAGATAAAAATATATATATAAACACATAAAAATCATGTGCACTGCACATGCCGATGACAAAATTAATACAGAATTAATGGTTATAACAAAATAAAAGTGTAGGAAGTATTGCGAAGCCGTTGAAGGTTCTGGAATGAATGTGTACTACCTGAAATTTAAGATGATTCTGTGTATATCCTTTAGTGTTTTCATCCTCATTTATATGGCAGTGCAATTTCCTTAACTTTCGATTTCATAGGCATTTAAGAAAAATATAGAAGTATAAAATTATATGGCCATTTTGTAGCGCGAGTTTAAGGTGCCAGTTTATATTTAAGGAGTATAAGAATGAAACGGTTACTTAAAAAGTGAAAAGCTGCGTTCTTTCATGAATATCCGCGCTATTACGGTGATCACTCCTGGTAGCTCCACCAAGCCGCTGGCCAGCCACCGCAGCAACTCTCCCTCAGCCGTCACCACTTCTTCCTTGCCAGCCCGACAACAAGCCGCTAGAAGCCGTCGTCGAGCCATCCAGCCCCCAACCTTTCTCTCACTCACTGGCAAGTCGGATACGGGCTTGGGATATCGGTTCCGATGTCACCGAGCCCAATCCAGATTGTGTTACCGTCTAGATTATTTTGCATAATTTCTGCAAACTGTATGGGCAATTGAGTCACTTAGGGAGTAGTTTTGCAATGTAATATATCCTTAACATGGTTGTTACATTGTTGCAGCCAAGCAGATCTGATAAAATCTATAATTGAAACTGTGTTGCATAAGCTGAATGTCGGATGTGAAAAGACTGTGACTAAAGAACTAGTTGGAGTTGATAATCGTGTAGAAGCTATAATCAAAATGTTGAATGTGGGATCTGATAGCGTACAATTTCTCGGAATACACGGAATGGGCGGGATTGGCAAAACAACACTTGCCAAGGTCATCTTCAATAGGCTGTCTTCTCACTTCAAAGGTTGCCATTTCCTTTCGGATGTCCGAGAGTCGTCACGACGCCATGGTTTGGTATATTTGCAAAAACAGTTGCTATCCAAGTTCCTTGATTCTCGTTCTATCCTCGACCAGATTAATGACGCAGATGACGGGATCAAAATGATTAAGAGAGTTCTTGGCTATATAAAAGTTCTCATTGTTTTAGATGACGTGGATGGGAAAGAGCAACTCAAAAGTCTAGCAGAAAAAGGTGATTGGTTCGGTTCAGGTAGTAGGATTATCATAACTACTAGGGACCAAAGTATATTAAGGATTGAGGGAGAAGTAACAAGTGAAGACCTTGTAGAAAAGTCTGCAAAAGTTTCAACTTACGAAGTCTGTAAAATGGATTTTGATGATGCTCTTAAGCTTTTTAGTAAGCATGCCTTTAGAAGAGACTCTCCTCCAGATCATTATGCCGTCCTTTCAAAAGAAGTTGTCTCCACTTTAGGAATGCTTCCTTTAGCCCTTGAGGTTATAGGTTCATCCCTTAACAATGAACCCAAAGAATTTTGGGAAGCCACATTGAAGAAGCTAAAAGATGCTCCTCCCAATGAAGTCCAAAGTAAATTGATGATATCTTATGATAAGTTAGATAATGAACAAAAGCAAGTATTTCTAGATATAGCTTGCTTTTTTGTTAATAAGGATAAAACATACCCTTTCTACATGTGGGATGCCTGTGGATACCACCCACATGTGGCCATTAGGGTCCTCTTTCTCATGTCCATGATAAAAATTAAAGAGGACAATACTTTCTGGATGCATGACCAGGTGCGAGATCTCGGAAAGGCAATTGTACGTCTAGAGAACAAAGATCCTTGCAAGCGTAGCAGAGTGTCAAATCATAAGGATGCCTTGAGCATTTTGAAGCGAAAAGAGGTAATTTATTTCATGTGAACTGTTGTAGATTATTCTCGCAAAAGGCAAAATTTAATTGCTATTAGCATTTGCAATTGTTTGATTTTGAACATCACATGAGGACTTCTTGGCATTTCCATTCTCAGGGAAGTAAGATAGAAGCACTGTCAATTGGATTTCGAGGATTACTTCATGAAGACATAATTCTACAGCATGATGAATTAGCTAATTTACGAAACCTACGGTTCTTTCAAGCAGAAAAGGTGTCCCTTGTTGGAGACTTCAATAATCTTCTCCCCAGTTTAACATGGCTTTCTTGCCATCGTTGCCCTTTCAAGGTTATGGCGGAAAACTTTCATCCGACTAATTTAATCGTTCGAAACCTTTCAAGGAGCAATATTTCGGAGATTGGCTGGATTAAAGTATGATACAAGTCCCACTCCTTCTATTCGTAAAACATTTCTTTTCATTTTCTTTTCTTAGGTCATTTCTCAATAAATATTTATCAATTTTTTTTTTTGTAGGCGGCAAAGAATCTAAAAGTACTAGATCTCATCGATTGCCAAAAGTTAAGGAGAATATCTGATTTATCCAAGTTGGTTTCCTTGGAGATATTGATTCTTCAATGCTGTTACGGATTAATTGAAATTGACCCATCCATCGGTGAATTAAAGCTCCTAACTACTTTGAACTTGGATGGATGTTATTCTATTCGAGAGTTGCCTAAAGAAATAGGACGTCTACAATCTTTGACAACGATTGTCATGCCTAGTACGCTACATGAACTTCCGGAAACATTTGGTAATTTAGAGTCATTGTTGACCTTAGATCTCTCAAAAAAGTGGATCAGCAAACTGCCACACTCAATTGGAGGAATGGTGAAACTTACGGTGTTGAGATTATGTGATTGTAATGAGATAAAGGAACTTCCATACTCGATTGGGAAATTACAATCATTAATCGAGTTGGATTTGACAAGTACATGTATTAGTCACCTACCTAATTCAATTGGCAATCTATCACAATTGAAAATACTTAAGATGCACAACATGATTCGGATAACAAAATTACCAAGTGCAATATGTTTGTTGAAGAAGCTTGAAGAATTAGACGCTTCTTGGTGTGGGAACTTGACCGGTGAATTCCTTGAAGAAATTGAGAGATTGTCCTGTTTGAGGATCCTAGACTTGTCAGGGACCCACATATTCAAATTACCATCCACGGTGAGTCACCTCTCTAATCTCCAAGAACTTAATTTAGCCACATCTGATGTTCAACAATTACCAGAGCTTTCCCCAAGTTTGACTTGTTTGACATGGACCCCTCGTATTAAGTTGGAGAGTTTCATTCCCCTTCCTACTAGCCTCAATACCCTGTCTCGGCTAAAAACACTAACATTGGCCTCCTTAAATGTGCAATTCCTCCCCCAGCTCCCGTCTAGTTTAAGAGAGTTAAAACTTTTAAATTTGGCAATCACACAATCGCCAGATTTTTCCAATTTGAAAAACTTGTTAACTTTGGAATTCTATGACTGCTCGATGCCGGAATTCTCTGATATATTTGAGGCGAAGTTGGAGACACTCACTATGGAGCGGTGTACGTTTACAAGATTGGACACACCGTTTCAGTTGGAAATGAAAAAATTGATACATTTAAGATTGGTTATGTGTGAGATCCTCCTAAAAGTACTGGATCTGTCACATATGAAGAATCTGCAAGAGGTACATTTGTGTGACTGCAAGTCGTTAGTCGAGATTCGCGGTCTTGAAGAATTGGGATCCCTTTCCTCCCTGAGGTAAGCTGTTGCATTTTGATTGAAAGGATCCCAGATCTATCGAAATTGAGAAAGCTAAAGAGGCTCAAAGTAGGAAAATGTCCGGAGCTAAGAAGCGTGGAAGGACTAAATCACTTGGAATCTTTAAAGTATATGTATATTCGAGAATGCTGCTCGTTGGAGAGTTTGGCTAACACCTCAAATTTGGATTTAGAATGTTGCCATATTCTCCATTGCGGGCAGTTGTCCCGTCACACTTATTGTAAACGGGGTGTGTACTGCCAATGTTGGTGGTGAAATCCAAGCCGATGAAAGTCCAGCAGGTATCATCAGGACACCCGCACGTGGCGTCGGTAAGGAAGTCAGAACCTGACTTGGTTATTGCGCTTAGTGTAGCCATATTTTTCCTTTTTTTTTAAAAAATTTGTTTTTGAAGAAGGTTTTCTCCTGGACAAATATCGGTAATAAAGCTAAGAATATGAACAAGGCATACTCATATGATGCCAAAACTTTCTCCAATTTTGATCCGCTTTTGAACAAAGTACTTAGTTTATTGATTGCTGTCAATGTTTTCTTTTTATTTCTTCCTTCTTTTGCTTTTATTATCTATGAGTTTTCCATTAGATAGTTTAACAAGGTTAATTACAAGACGGGGATGATTCTCTTCTCATCCCTCCCTATTTATCTATTTTCATGATTTTTCCATTATCTTGTTGACCAAAAGCGAGTTTGCTTCCCTAAAAAAGAAAGGCAAGAGTTCAAGATTCCATTATGATAAGATCAAAGATTCATAATTACTAAAGATAATATATGTCTATGAATAAATGACCGTGCTATTACTTTCCCAATAAGTTCGCTCTGGATACCATCTCTTGCAATTGTAGTGGTTTTAACATTTTATTTTTCAATTTGTTCTTTGTTCAGTGTACGTTTCTTCAGACATAGTGGCCACCATGGAGAGGTACAACAATGAAATGGCCGACTCTGTTATGGCTAAGGCTAAAAAGATCTGCGATGATTTTGGTGAGGTGAGTTCTTATTAAGGCATATATGTTTTACCGGGGATAATTGCCGTTGTTGGAGGTACCCAAACTGCTCATATTGATTTATTACTCAAAACTCTTAATATTGACTTAAATTAATTTGGAGGGAATACATGTATTATGTAGCCTTTGATTGAGATAAAGCTAATGTTGAAAGCGTGAGTGATCAGTTCTATGTTAGATAAGTTTCACATAAAGATTCTAGAACCTACCATGATAGCATTTGAAAGCCACACCAAACTTGACTAGCATCATGTGAACAATTTGTGGTGTATTGGTTAAGGTATTGCTGGATTTCCTGAACTTTTGGGTTTGAAATCCATATATAACATATCTATCTTTTCTTCCTAAACAGAATAAATATAAATAAAAAAAATCGGTCCAGTTATTTTGGCAATGGAAAGTCTCAGAGTGTTTGGTTGACTATTCAATAAATTGTTGGAATTAATAGAATGAGAGGAAGTAATAAGGTTTGGTATTAATTGTAAATTTTTATTTTTTATGGTGGCTACATAGTATTGTTAATATCGATACTGGATTGTGATTTAGTGAAATGTGGCAGGGCCTTTCTGGGGAACGACTCAGAATGTGCAGTGTCCTGTGCTGGTAGTGAAGAAGCCCAAATCCAGCAGGAACAACTGAAACTCAATCTGCAAAGCTGGTGCTCAGGTTGTGTCCTAGTCCCATGTTGTCTTCAGGGGCTTTGTCAAGTTTCATTGTATATACTCCTACATTGCCCTAGTTTCATGAGTTTCTGGCTTGTGAAAAATGGATGGGTTTTTTCTTAGTAGAATTTGATCATCCCTTATCATTACGCGCGAGTATCCAAGCTAAATCTCTTGGTAACAGAGAGGAATGTTGAAAACGTGCAGAAGAATGTGAAGCTTGCGGTTCACAAATTGCATACATAAGTGAACTGATGCCACAACAACATAATGTGAATGGGCATAGTGACAGTTTCCATTAGCTGTTGATAGAGACCAGACCAAATCAAAGAGAGAGGACCTGTCGATGGCATTATCTATAGACCATAAGCAGCAGATCCAGACTATTCAACAAGTGTGATTGTTCTGAAAATGGACGTTTGCCGTCGTTCTAAAAACACAATCAGTGAAAATGGATATAGATGCAATTAGTCGCTCAGTCTCGGGATCAGCCTCCTACAGTTCTCTCCCTCTCTTAACAAATTGTCCTACATCTATTTTCTAAAGATGAAAAGGCCCTGAGCTTATGTCGAACCCAACTGGTCAGCTTATTGCTTTTCCCCCTACAACTCATCCTGTGAAAAGCATAAAAGGACGATGATCAATGAATGAATGCAAGGAAACGAAAAAAGTGCAGCAAAATAGAGTTCATGATCATGTCAAGTGAATAATCATACCTTGATCCTTGGCGTCAGCAGACTTGGCACTCTCATTTGTTTTGGTTTCGGAATCAGAATCATCTTCAGCTTCAGCTTCATTAGCATCAGCATTATCATCTTCATCCTCGATCTGAAAAAAAGATGTGCACGGACAAAAACCATCCAAATAAATAACATTAGGAATCTTTAAAGAGCAAGTATAAAAGGCTTCCGACATAATAATCTACTGGCTCGTCCTTGGCTTGGAAAAGGGATAAACAGAAGTCAGAAAATGGGGAACAAACCGATACGAGTTTTTTTTTTTTTGAGCAAAAACCGATACGAGTATAACATCTCCCTCTCGCATGCGCACGCGAGAAATTTTCTTTTTTCTGGGGAAATCATTTTTTATTCTTTTATTACAATTTCATTCTTTTCTTTTTCCCCCATTTTCCATTTTCCTTTTTTCATTTTTTAAGGTTATTAAGGATAAGAGAGAAAATTTATTTAAGGTCCGTTCGTTTCGCGGAAAATGACTTTCGGGAAAACGTTTTTCGAATTTTTAGGCATTCGTTTAACGGAAAATGAATTAGTCAAGGAAAATGTTTTCCATCATTGGAAAAAACAAGATTTAAAAGTGAGGAAAATGCATTTTCCATAACTTCTTCCATCTTGCTTCTTTTTACCAATACATTTTCGTTTTATTTTTTTCTTCTTGTTGTTGCGCTCTTTTCTCTCTCTATCTCTACCTCCATCCTCTCCACCGCGGTTTCCCCCGTTCCGTCCACCGTCCCGCCCGGAGCGGCGGTGTGCTCCTTTGCGACTGGAGGGGGAGGGGACTAGGAATGGGTGGCGACCGGTGGATGCCGCGCCGATTCTGGACCCACTGGAGCGATTCTAGGGTTTTTGGAGGCCACCTCGTGAGAAATGCCTGCTCACAAGTTGAAGTCGGAGAAGCGCGATCCGGCGAGGCATATACGGCGGGACCCATACGAGGTCCTTAGCATCGCGAGCCTCGCTCGAGCTCGCCGAGAGGTTCACCGGGCTCGGCGAGCCATGAGCTCACCGGATCCGGTGGCGAGCTCGGGCTCCCGATCCGGGCGGGCCCGAGCTCGTCGCTAGATCCGGCGAGCTTGCGGCTCGCCAAAGCCCGAGAAACTCGGCGAGCTCGAGCAAGATCGGCCGAGCCTCGAGATCGCCGGATCGCGGCGACCGGGTCTTGGTAGGCCGCCGGGCGGCTAGCCATTGTTAGGCATGTGGCGGCGAAGGAAGGAGGAGGAAGAAGGAGGAGGAAGGATGAAGGAAAAGAAAAAGGAAAAGAAAAAGAAAAAGAAAGAAAAATGATAAATAATAAAATTTTCGATTTTTTAAAAATACAAATAATTAAAAATTCATTTTAAAAAAATATAAAAATAAAACTAATTTTTTGGTCAATTAAAAATATTAAAATTCAATTTTTGATAATTTTTCCCAAACAATTAAATTAGCTAACGAACGGTGGAAAATGTTCTCCACTCAAAGTTTAGGTTTCGGTGAACACCGAAAAATAGTCATTTTCCTGAAAAATGACTTCTAGGAAAATGTTTTCCGGAAACATGATATTTTCCGAGAAACGAACGGACCCTAAAATTGTGATGAAAATATATTTTAATCAAATAAATATCATGTGCATTGCACATGCTAACGACAAAATTAAAAGAGAGTTAACATTTTTAACAAAATAGAAGTGCAAGAAATATTGCATAGCAGTTGAATATTTGAGAGTAAATGTATACTACTAGAAATTTAAGGGGGGAATTACAGAACCAACATAAATCCCCCAAGAAATTTAAGGGGATTTTGTGGAGTATCCTCTGATATCTTTCATCCTCATTTATATGGCATGCGATTTTTTACTTTCAATTTCATAAGCATTGAAGAAAAATAGAGAACATTTAGACGTGCGGACCCCTGGAGTGCCACAACTTTGCACAAAGGGACACTTAAGTGCCATAACTTACGAAATGTACACTTAAGTGCCAAAATCGGAGCAAAATGGATCACTTGAGTGCCAAGCCGGCCAAAATCCGGCCAAATTGCATACATGGCATTTTTCGGCGATTTCCGGCGACTTCTTTTAATGATGTGGCAAATTTTTTTTTTTTTAAAAAAGTCGACATGGACGACAAAAACAACGTCGTCCTTCCACATTGAGTGCGCTGACCTAAACAACGTCGTTTAGGTCATTGTGCGCTGACCTAAACGCTGTTCCTCCCCGTCCACGTTCACAGTAGATCTCAGGCCTTTCTCTCCGTCGCCGTTCACGCCTAGAGCTGGTCATCGGTCGCCGTCGTCAGTCGCCATTGTTGGTCGCCGTCGCTGCTCACCGCTCACCATCGTCGCTCGTCCAGGTTCGACCCCTTCTCCCACTCCCCAGTGATGAAATTAGGGCTCGATTATTTAATTAGGGCTCGCTCGATTATTTTATTAGGGCTCGATTAATTTATTATAGCTCGGATGGAATTTGTGTTGATACACTTCAACTGAAACTTGCTGACATCGCACAAAGAGACCAGATTTCTCATTATTTTTGTGAATTTTTCTTTCAAGCCAATGTCAGAGTATGCTTTGATTGTTGAGTCACTGGCTATGCATCTCCTTAAGAGCATCCTAATAAAGCAGATGACTAATGCATCTCCGAGAAGAAAATTAAGTCCTTGAACCACTCTGCTTGTGAGGCTGTATAGGGTATCTCCTTGAACCACCCTGCTTGTGAGGCTGTATAGGGTATGTCCTTGAACCACCTTGCTTGTGAGGTTGTATAGGGCATGTTTATCAATCCAAAATCTTGAATGAGAACATGACAACTGTAGCTAGAATTTTATTGGTAAAGTTACAAACTAAGAAAAAGTTTCAAGTAGGAAGAATAAGAACTTGAAAGGGTATTGAAGCATGTTTTGTAGGAGTCAGCGGCTGTGATTTGATTAAGTTGATGTCAGAGTATGCTTTGATTTGCTTAAGTTGATGTACATTCTCTCACATCGCAAGTTTAGTGCAGTAGACAAAATTGTTTGGGTTGTGATTGTTGTGGGGACCTGTGCTTGTTGTGGCGACCTCTGTTTTTGGTTAATATTTTAAGGGAAGGGAAAACAAATAATTAAAATGTCGACCTCTTTTTTGGCTGTCATGTAGGGGCATATTGTTAGTGTGGGGACCTCTATTTACTAAAGTCCATGAGAGTGGTGGGACTCCCATGTGCAATTGTCTAGTGGTCCCAAAAAGTAATGATTCTTTTTCTTGTTCTTGGTGCAGTAATGGCTCATGACAAGGATTATGTCGCTGTCATAGTTTGCTACGATGGGGAATTTGTGATTGGGGAGGATGAGTGGGAGTATGAGGGTGGAAATGACGGCACCATCTTTGTGGATATAAAGAAGGCATCTTATATAGGATTTCTTAGGGATATAAAGACTTATTTGCCTTGTAAAGTTCGAAGCTCTTTGTATTGTATTCCTAGGAAAGACTTAAGTGATGGTTTGAGATGCTTAGAAGATGATAATGGTCTTAGGGATGTTCTATACCATTATCTTCATGGTGAAGAGGTAAAAATATTTGTTGAGTACAATAGTGAAAGTGAGGATGAAGATGATGATGGAGAGAGCGCCGAAGTAGGACAAGAAGGAGATGGTATTCAAGGTAGTACTGACGTTAGGGTCGAAGGAGGGCAGGATAGATATGATGGACATGAGAGAAGCGCAGATGCAGTTCACCGAAGTGATGATGACATAGGTGATGTCACAATCTCTGGATTAGATTGGGAAGTAGCTGAATCAACTGATGATGATGATGGAGGGTTGCCTGCTGAAAATTTTATAAGTGATGACGACGAGGAGGAGCTTGTACAGTCAAGAATACAGTGAAGGGATTTTTTGACAGCTAAGTTTGCAGCTTTGCAAGTAGCCGATGAAGTTCCAAACAGTCCCGAAGGCCTTGCAGATGCTGGTGTTGCTGGCGAGGAGACTGACTATGAAGAAAGCGTCGAGAATGCTACTTCCCAAGATGAGCTTGAAGAAGATGAAGGACCTGTGCATAGAAGGAAAAGGAAAAGTAAGTTTCCTTCTTATGATTCATCCGTTGCCTCTCCTACTTTGTCGGTAGGCATGAAATTTCATGATGCGAAACAATTTAGAGAAGCTATATCTTGAAGAACTCCATTGCTGCACAAAGGAACATTGACTTCATTAGAAACACTAAGACCTTTGTAAGAGCTAGGTGTTCGCAGCAAAATTGTCCATGGAAGATCTATGGCGCATTTGTTAGGAGAAGTGGATCTTTCCAGATTAGAGCCTACCAAGAGGAACATACTTGTTCCATTAATTTTGAGAATAAAAGGGTAACAAGTGCATGGTTGTCGAAGCACTTCTTTGAATTGATTGAGCTGATGGCTTAGATGAATACTACTCAGTTCAGGATGCTGGTGAAGGAGCAGGTAGGCATCAATATATCCAGGAATCAATGTAAAAGATCGAAGCAAAAGGTGATGAAGATACTCATTGGTCAGTACAGCGGTGAATATGGACAGTTGTGGGACTATGCTTGGGAGTGTAGGCTGCAAAATCCTGGAAGTAGAGTGTATGTAGAGGTCGTGGAGAGACCACTTCCTGATATTGGGACGAAGTTCGATAAATTCTATGTTTGCTTCGATGCATGCAAATGAGGATTTTTATTTGGTTGTAGACGGATTATAGGATTGGACGGGTGTTTTTTGAAGGGCTTGTGCAAGGGAGAATTGCTGGTCGCAATTGGAAGAGATGCAAACAACCAAATGTTTCCCCTGCCTTGGGCTGTTGTGAAGGTAGAGAACAAGGACAATTGGTCATGGTTCCTCAATAATTTGATGACTGATTTGGAGATAACAAATGGGGCAGGGTGGGCGTTCATGAGCGACCAACAAAAGGTAATATTTGCTTTTTAAAAAATTTGGTCACTTGTTTGCTTTTTGATATCAACATGTCATTTGCTGATTTATTATATTTTGAATTATTGCAGGGACTGGTTCCAACAATAGCTGAGTTGTTGCCTTATGCTGAATATCGAATGTGTGCGCGGCACATATATGCAAATTGGGCAAAGACCTATAAAGGGGACAAGTTGCAGGCGCAATTTTGGCAGCTAGCAAAGAGCATGAATATGGCTGACTTTAGGATGGCCAAAGAAGAGATGCTTCAATTGACAAAGGATGGTTATGATGCACTGTCCCAAACATACCCGAAGCATTGGTGTAGGGCGTTCTTCAGCGAGGAATTCAAGTGCGATAACATTGATAACAACATTTGCGAAGCATTCAATGGGAGGATAATAGATGCTAGATGCAAACCAATTATCTCGATACTTGAAGACATACGGGTTTTGGTCATAACTCGGTTGCACAGACAAAAAGATGAGACTGCAAAGTGGACTAAGAAATATGGTCCTAGGATTGCTAAGAAATTGGATGACAACTTGGCTGCAAGTAGGTATTGTCATCCCATTTGGAATGGGGATGAAGGATATGAGATAATGAAGGGTTCTGATAAGTATGTTGTCCATTTAGGTACAATGAAGTGTTCATGTAGAGCATGGCAACTAAGTGGAATTCCTTGTGCGCATGCCATATGTGCAATTCAATTGAAGGGCCACAACACAGAAGACTACCTTGATGATTGGAACAAGAAACCGAAATATCTTGCTTCGTATCAATTCATGTTGTAGCCAATTAGAAGTAGCAAGTTCTGGGAGCCAACAGATCGCGAAGCACCTCAACCTTTGCCACTAAAGAAGAGAATGGGAAGACTAAAGAAAAAATGAAAAATGACAGAGGGAGAGGACTCACGTCACCGTAGGATGAATAGGACAGGTATACCGATAAAGTGCTCTTTTTGCCACATAGCAGGGCACAATATTAAGGGTTGTCAATTAAAGAAGCAGCAGGAACAATTGAGGCCAGCCGAAGGGCCTAGTGAAGGGATAGTTAGAGAAGGAGAAACAGAAAGGCGAAGTGAGTCGACTGTTCTTCAGTCGATGACAATAAACCCAGTAAGTCATGACAATTGTGTTTATGTTGCTTTATGGTTTGTTATGAATATGTACATAGATATAAGTGACACGTATGTAATGTTTTTGTCTTTGTCAGGTCACCGTGACACGTGAAGAATTGGTCGAAGCCCCTGCTATACCTGAAAATGAAGGGCCTGTTCAAAGAAGGCAAGGTAGAAGACAGCCAGCTGCAGGATTGGCTAAAGCAACTGGAGGGCTAGTTAAGCCGACTGTTCTTCAGCAGAAACAGAGAAAAAAAATACCCAGTCAGTTCAATGATTTGAGTTTACTTTTCATTTACGTTCTAATATGGCCCGATGTTATTTTTATGATGTCCTTTGCCTTTTTCTCAAGTTCGAAGAAGGCAAGCTAGAGCTCAGCTGCCAATAGAGGGCCCAATTGAAGGGCCACCACAAGATCCATCACCAAGGTCATCACAAAGGCCACTAGAAGGGTCATCACAAGGGCCACCACCAAAGCCAACCGAAGGTGTCACTGAAGCTGAAGGCCTAACTAGAAAAACAACTAGAAGAAAGCCAAATCAAGAGCCACCTACAAGAAGGCCATCTACAAGACACCTAGTTGAAGAATTGGCCGAAGAAGCCCCTGCTATAGCTGAACAGCCACAAGAGCCCAAGAAATCACATGCGAGAAGAAGAGGCAACCAATCGCAAGTACCTGAAAGTGACGCTCCCCTTCGAACAAGATGGGCTCTTGGGAAGAGGCTAAAACAATATGGTTATGGCCTTTATACATATGAGCGTTCTGGAACAGTTATTCTTAATGTAAGTTTTATAAGCTGCATTTAATTTAATTTATAGTGCAAACTTTTGTTGATAATTGAGTTTTCTTTTTGAAGCCTGGGAGAAGTTCAGAGGTTCTTATCTCTCAAGGCCGAACTCAAGAATCAACGGCCGCGCCAACAAAGAAGAAGACATTGCCTGCGCCAACAAGAAAGAAGAGTAAGAAGAACCTAGTTGTAGGTCCATCTGAATCAGTTCAGCCTACAACAGTTGTAGCTCATTTTGAATCAGTTCAACCTAGGACAATTGCAGCTCCATCAGAATCAACGCATCCCAAGATAGTTGAAGAAGAAGTCTCACGTCAAGTTAGAAAAAGTGCAAGGATTATGAATCAAGTGCGAGGTCCATCAAAACAAGCACGAACAGGAGGCATTGTGCATATTGATCGATGAAATGGGATGTGATATGGTTTGTGGGGCTGAGGAGTCAGTTGTAAACATCTGTGGATGTTTTTTTTATTTTTTTATTTTATAATAGTTTGTCATTGAGTTAGTTGAGTTTGTGAGACTTCATTTGTCATTGAGTTTGTGAGACTTCATTTCAAAATCAATGGAATGGTTGTTGCTTGTCATTTTTGGCATGCCTTTTTCATTTTTATTTATTTTGTTTTTACTTTTACTTATTGCGCTTTCGGTGGTGGATATGTGGTGGTGACCGGGGTGCTCGTGTGGCTGGTGGTGGTGGCGGCTGGTGAAGCCTAGTGGTGGTGGGTTGGGTTGGAGGTTTTTGCTGCACATGGTGCAAGATGTAAGTGTGCAATATGCACAGCTTGCACCAAGTAGTGCTGGTGCAAGCTAGTGTAAGACATCTTACACTAGCAACTTATGCAGCAACATACCACCAGCATAGTGGTGGCTGGTGGTGGCTCAAGTGAATGCCTGGGATGCTTGGTGTGGCTGGTGGTGATGATGGCTGGAGGCCGATGGTGGCTAGTGGTGGGCGGTGGTGGCTAGTGGTGGGCGGTGGCGGCGGCTGGTAGTAGCTGATGTGTACAAAAAAAATGACACTTAACTGATCACATTCTAAAAAACCTAGCACTTAAGTGTTCACTTTTAACAACAAGTGGCACTTAAGTGATCTTTTTAATAACAACTTGACACTTAAATGACTTTTTTTATCACGACTGGCACTTAAGTGATCACTAGATACAACTTATAGCACTCGAGTAATCACTCGTGTCTGTTCTATGTATATGGCGGTTTGCAGCAAAACAGAGAAGCTGTTGGTTTATATATTTGCTGCTGGTTTACACATTTGCTGCTGGTTTACATTCAATTCAAGTAAAATAGTCACCACAATACATCAACCTAATATACATTCCATCATCACTGATTTATATTTGAGAATAAGCAAAAACATTGTACAAACAGTATTTGTCGAAATCATTCATTCATTCATTCAAAACAAGTACATTTCTCCACACATTTACAATTATGGCAGTCGGAGAAACTTCTTCTCATCTTCCAGTACTTTACATTTCATCATAAAGTAGGATAGACAAAAAAACAGCAACACAATAAACGCTTGGTAACACTTCCGTTCAATTTTCATTTTTGAAACTTCGTTCTTCAAATGGTTAACAAAAGATGCTTGAGCTTGTGCTTGCATTGAGTCAACATCGTCCAAGTCGTCCACAAGCGTAGATGGAGGTTGATGACATCCATCAAGTAGGTCCAATATCACCTCTGTGGCTTGGTGAGAGAATTTCGCATCGACCCATTTGAAGTATTTGTACTTCGAGCCTTCTCTGTATCGGGCACATCCATAGAATCTTCTCCCGGGATTCGTTCGAGTCCATGATGTTCTTCTTGGACTTGGTAACCCACAAAAACAGAAACGCTCGCCTTCTCCTTCGCTTCGGCGAGAGAAATTTGAGCCGCTGCTGAAAGTCCTGCTCTCCATTTCCAATATTCGGTGGTAGAATTTGGGGCAAATCGAATTAGGGTGCGGGATTAGGGCTCCAGCGCTTCAATGGCATTTTGCCCGATTTAGGGTTTTAGATTTAGGGCAAATGGGAAAGACGACGGCGTTTTCGCTGATTTAAGGGCTCTATTTTGGGCCAACACTCGAAACGACGTCGTTTGGGGTGAATTCGAGCTGACTCAGCTCTTTGGCAAGACACATCGGCGAGAAATATTAATATTTTAATGCCACGTATGATTTCCGGCCAGCTTCGCCGGAGATGGCACTCAGGTGTCCCACTTTTCTTAAAATGTGGCACTTAAGTGTACCTTTCGTAAGTTATGGCACTTAAGTGTCCCTTTGTGCAAAGTTATGGCACTTGAAGCGTTCTTCTACCGAACATTTAAGGAATATCAAAATGAAAAGATAAAAAAGTGAAAGGCACTGTTCTCTCGTGAATATCGGCACTATCGTGATAGTCGCTCCGAGCAGCTCCACCAATCCGCTGGCCAGTCGCCGCCACTTATTCGTAGCCAGCCCGACACCAAGCCGCCAGAAGCCGCCGCCAAGCCATCCGGCCACCACCCTTTCTTTCTCTCAATCACGGGCCAGTCGGATTTGGGCTCGGGATGTTGGGCCTGATGCCACCGAGCCCATATTCGGCGTTGTCGACCTTGGGCGACCCCATATCTGGCGTCGCCGAAGGCTGATAAAGCCATCCCCGGCAGTCGCAAGGCCACGTGACCCACGTGACTTGAAGGATTGAGGCAAGGTTGAGATGGGCGGGTCGGCAGGGCGCAATGGTTGACGGCACTGGAACGCGATGGTGACGGCCTGGGCAGGTGAGCGATGTCAACGGTGGCGTGGCGGTGGCGGGGGCCTATGGTGATGATGACTGAACTTTCGGGATCGGAGATAGATTGGGAAAAATTCGGATTGTTTTAGCGTCTAGTTATTTTGCGTAATTTCTGCAAATTGTAAGGGCAATCGAGTCACTTATGGAGTAGTTTGGCAATAGAAAATATATTCTTAACATGGTTGTTATGCTGTTGCAGCCAAGCAGGTCTGATAGAATCGGTAATTCGAGCTGTGCAGGATAAGATGAATGCCCAAAATAAAAAGATTGTGACTGAATATCTAGTTGGAGTTTGATGATCGTGTAGATGCTATAATCAAAATTTTGGATGTGAGATTTGACAATGTACAATTTCTTGGAATCCACGGAACAGGCGAGATTGGCAAAACGACACTTGCAAAGGTCGTCTTCAATCAACTATCTTCTCACTTCAAAGACAGCAATTTCCTTTCGGATATCCGAGAGTCGTCACAACGCCATGGTTTGCTACATTTGCAGAAACAATTGCTATTGAAGTATTCTGATATTTGTCCTAACCTTGACAAAATTCATGACACATATGATGGGATCAACACGATTAAGAGAGTTCTTCGCAATAGGGAAAGTTCTCATTGTTTTGGATGACGTGGATGAAAAAGTGCAACTCAAAAGTCTAGTAGCAAAAGGTGATTACTTCGGTCCTGGTAGTAGGATTATCATAACTACAAGGGACCAAAGTGTCCTAAGTATTAAAGGAGAAGAAACAAGTGAAGGTCCAATGAAAAAGTTGTCAAAAGTTTTGACTTATGAAGTACCGGAAATGAAATTTAATGATGCTCTTAAGCTTTTGAGTAGGCATGCCTTTGGAAGAGACTCTCCTCCGGATCAATATCTCTTACTTGCAAAACATTGTCTCCACTCTGGGAAATCTTCCTTTAGCCCTTGAGGTTATTGGTTCGTCCCTTATAAATGAACCCAAGATATTCTGGGAAGCCACATTGAAGAAGCTAAAAAATGCTCCTCCCAATGAAGTTCAAAATAAATTGATAATATCTTATGATAAGTTAGATTATGAACAAAAGCAAGTATTTTTGGATATAGCTTGTTTTTTTGTTAATGAGAATAAAACATACCCTTTCTACATGTGGGATGCTTGTGGATACCACCCACACCTTATCATTCAGGCCCTCTTTCTCATGTCCTTGATCAAAATTAAAGATAATGATACTTTTTGGATGCATGACCAAGTGCGAGATTTGGGAAGGGAAATTGTACGTCAAGAGAACAAAGATCCCTATAAGCGTAGTAGAGTGTGGAATCATGAGGATGCCTTGAACATTCTGAAGCAAAAAAAGGTATAGCAATTTAATTTCATGTGAATTGCTATAGATTATTCTTGCAAAAGAAAATTTTAATTCCTATTAGCACTTGCAATTGTTTGATTTTGACCATCACAAGTGGACTTCTTGGTGTTTCCATTCTCAGGGAAGTAAGAAAATAGAAGCTCTTTCACTTGGATTTCGAGGATTCTTTTATAATGACATAATTCTAAAGACTGATGAATATGCTGATTTACAAAACCTGCGGTTCTCGCTTGGGGTGTCCTTTGTTGGAGATTTCGATAATCTTCTCTCCCGTTTAAGATGACTTTCTTACTCCATGTTTGAGACAAAAAAACTTTCATCCAACTAATTTGGTCGTTCTTGACTTTTCATGGAGTGAAATTTCGGGAGAAAGTATTGATTGGATCAAAGTACGATACCACTCCCACTCCTTGTACACGTAAATCGTTTCTTTTCATTTTTTTTGTAGGTC
The DNA here is from genome assembly GCA_014182365.1 of Eucalyptus tenuipes. Classification (NCBI taxonomy): domain Eukaryota; kingdom Viridiplantae; phylum Streptophyta; class Magnoliopsida; order Myrtales; family Myrtaceae; genus Eucalyptus; species Eucalyptus tenuipes. The sequence goes on along the minus strand of CM024538.1, from coordinate 17,685,763 downwards.
GTTTCTCAATAAATATTTTATCGAATTGTTTTGCAGGCGGCAAGGAAACTAAAATTCCTAGATCTCAGTTATTGCAAAAACTTAAGGAGAACACCTGATTTGTCTACATTGGTGTCTCTAGAGATTTTGAGATTAACAAATTGTGAAATTTTGGAAAATATCGATTGGATCAAAGTACGATACGAGCCTCACTCCTTGTATCCATAAATAATTTCTTTATATATTTTTTTGTAGGTCATTTCTCAATAAATATTATTGTTTTGCAGGTGGCAAGGAAACTAAAGGTCTTAGATCTCAGCTATTGCCATAACTTAAAAAGAGTGCTTGATTTATCTATGTTGGTGCCTTTGGAGATTTTGAGATTATGTCATTGTTTTAGGATAAAGAAACTTCCAGACTTAATTGGGAAATTACAATCTGTTGGAAAATAATCCAGAGAATACACATTGTTTGTTGTAATCAGAATATAAAATTGGAGGTGAGGTACGGATATCCGAATCTTCTTAAGGCGATTAGTTCCTGCCAAAGGTGCCCCGCAGATTCACAAACTATGCCTCTCAAGATACAACACCTCGAACCTGTTTGGATTAGCACTATGCAAACAGAACTCAGTCGAACCGTTCAATTGAACCAGTACACTTAGGAAAAACAGAAGAGTAGAAGAGTATATCAAAGTCTTTTGGAATCGAGTCGGAAAAACCAAAAACCAAAGACCGTAATGAAGCTCTATGCTCCTATCTATTTATAGAGCTTTTTAGTTCATGTACAGAAGAGATACATGAATTAAATAGACGCATGTATCCACGAAGTTCATGAATCGAGAGATACATGAATCCAGAGACTCGTGAATTCAAGAGATTCGTGTACTCAAATAAATACATGAACTAAAAGATACATGAATTTAGAAAATTCATGAATTCAATAGATACGTGAAAAGACGTATCTTAATTTATTGGCTTTCGTTGATCCATTAACCATAATTACAACAATCCCCCACATTAATGGATCAACAAAACATTTTTGACTAGAAGGAAACTGAGCGTACCTGTTGAAATACACTGCATCAAGATAGGTAGCTTTCGCCTTGAACCTTCTTTAATGAAAGCCTACCGGACTTACTTAACTAGTCGATGGACTAAGGCTTAAATCGCCAGTTGTTTGTGTAAGCCTAGACAATAAACCTCACGCAGAGTATTTCCAATTCAAGATTGGTTCTCGGTTGTGTTCGTTCTTTCGGCCTTGAACCTCTCGGGATTCATGCGTGCTTTAGAAAATCTAGCCTTTATAGATTTTCATAGAGTCGGCCAGCTCCACGCATATAGGTGCATTCTTTTTAAAGATATCCTACCATATCTCACTTGGATGTTATATTCCAAGTTATAGGAATCATTAAACGCATAGCGTACCCTTAATAACACTGTAGGAAAGCACTGTTGCATCATAGGAATGGGAGACAGTGCTTACACTAGAGTTTCCAAAATTTGCGTTGTCCTATTGAACCTAGTCCATGGGATCTCCAATCGCATAGGTTAGGTTTCCACCCTGGAATCTCTTTATTGGGTTAAGGCTTTTAAACCCATTCCCTTGATGCACGGTTTATCTCGCTCTTTTGACAAACCTTTTGTCAGCGGATCCGCAATATTTTCCTTTGACTTTACAAAGTCTAAAGAAATTATTCCATTTGAGAGCAACTGCCTTACGGTATTGTGTCTATGACGTATGTGTCTAGACTTACCGTTATAAATCACATTATGCGCCCTTGCAATCGCTGCTTGATTGTCACAATGTATGCAAATTGTAGGCATAGGTTTTGGCCACACTAGAACATTTTCTAAAAAATGTCGAAGCCATTCTGCTTCTTCAGCAGCTTTATCCAAAGCAACAAACTCTGATTCCATTGTAGAGCACGTTATTAGAGTTTGTTTAGAGGATTTCCATGACACTACTGCACCTCCTAGCGTGAACACATATCCGCTAGTCGATTTCAATTCATCAGAATCTGAAATCCAGTTGGCATCACAATAACCTTCCAAAACAGCTGGATATTTGCCATATTGTAAAATATAGTCTTTTGTCCTTTTCAAATATCCTAATACTCTCATCAGAGCATTCCAGTGCTCATGACTTGGGTTACTGGTATATCTATTCAGTTTGTTTACTGAGTACGCAATATCAGGTCTAGTGCAATTCATGATATACATGATGTTGCCGATTACTTGAGAGTATTCCAGCTGTCTAACACTATTTCCAGTGTTCTTTCTTAAAATTAGGTGTGGAAGAAAAGGATTATTTGTATCTTTAATGCCGAATCCTTTAAATCTCTCAATTACCTTTTCAATGTAATGAGATTGTGTTAAACCTAAGCCATCAGAATTCCTTAGAATTTTGATGCCGAGTATAACATCCGCTACACCTAAATCTTTCATCTCAAAGTTCTTCTTGAGAATGTTCTTGGTGATTTTGATGACCTCGGTAGTATCTCCAAGAATTAATAAGTCATCGACATATAGACAAATAAGTACATATCCAACTGTTGTGGATTTAGTGTACACACATTTGTCACACTCATTGATTCTATACCCATTTTGAATCATTACCCGGTCAAATTTCTCATGCCATTGCTTAGGAGCTTGTTTAAGTCTATACAATGATTTAACAAGTCTACACACTTTGTGTTCTTGTCCTTTGACCTTGAACCTTTCAGGTTGTTCCATATAAATCTCCTCATCGAGATCACCATTTAAGAATGCAATTTCACATCCATTTGATGTATCTGCAAATTGTATAGTGAAGCTATAGCAATTAATATCCTTACAGATGTTATTCTTGTGACAGGTGAATAAGTATCAAAGTAGTCAAGACCCTCTTTTTGTCTAAACCCTTTGGCTACAAGCTGAGCTTTGTACTTATCAATGGAACCATCGGCTTTTAGTTTTTTCTTGAATATCCATTTACATCCAATTGGTTTATTTCCAAGTGGAAGATCAACCAATTCCCAAGTATGGTTACTTAAGATAGAATGGATTTCATTGTCACAGCTTCTTTTTCGAAAGGAGCATTTGGAGATGACATTGCCTCTTTATATGTTTGGGGCTCACCTTCCAACATGTATGTTAGAAAATCTGGTCCGAAAGATTTTTCCATTCGAGACCTTTTACTCCTTCGAAGTTTGGCTTCTTTGCTCACAACTTCATCATTCTCGATTCGATTCTCTAAGCCTTTTCTGAGAAAGTTCTCCTTGATTTCTTTTTGCAGGATATATATCCTCAAAGAATTCAGCATCCCTTGATTCTAGGATTGTATTGACATGGATTTCCGCATTTTCAAATTTGTGAACCAAAAATCTATATGCGCTACTATTTTGAGCATAACCGATGAATATGCAATCCACCGTTTTAGGTCCCAACCGAGTTTGTTTCGGAGGAGGAATTGCCACCTTGGCCAAGCACCCCCACACTTTTAGAAAGTTGTAGGATGGCAACTTTCCATTCCATAACTCATGTGGAGATTTACCTGTCTTTTTGTGGGGTATTTTATTAAGAATACAATTTGCAGTTAAAAATGCCTCCCCCCACAAGTTCTGAGGTAAACCTGAACTTAAAAGCATGGCGTTAGCCATCTCCTTTAGTGTCCTGTTCAATCGTTTAGCAACTCCATTTTGTTGGGGAGTATAAGGTGCAGTCGTTTGGAGAAGAATTCCAAAACTAGCACAAAACTCTTTGAAATTGATTGAACTATATTCTCCTCCTCTATCAGACCTAAGCATTTTGATTCGTTTATCAAGTTGGCTTTCAACTTCATTTTTATACTTGACAAACATGCTCATAGTCTCATCTTTGCTAGTTAGTAAATAAATATAGCAAAATCTAGTACAGTCATCCACAAATGTGATGAAGCACTTCTTTCCACCTCTACTTTCTACAAAATTTAAATCACATAGATCACTATGGATTAATTATAGAGGTTCACTTGTTCTTTCAATGGATTTGAAAGGTTTCTTGGCAAACTTGGCCTCAACACAAGTCTCACACTTGTAATGGGCATCCAACTCAAATCTTGGAATTAACCGCAAGTTTGCTATTCTCTTCATTGTACCATAGTTTACATGTCCTAATCTACCATGCCATAGATAAGGAGACACAAAAAGTGTAAAGGCGAAGACTTTTCTTTATTAATAGTCTTTGGGTACACATAATTCGAGTTTACATCAATGACAGCCACATTGGCTTTAAACATGTCATTACACAAGTACCCTTTCCCCACATACATCCCTCCTTTCGAAAGTACAAATTTTTCATATTCAAATACAACTTTGAAACCCTTCTTGACAAGTATGGGGCTAGAAATTAGGTTTTTCCGAATCTCTGGTACATGCAGCACATTCAGCAAGGCGATCTCCTTACCAGATGTAAACTTCAGGATCACCTTTCCTCTTCCGGCAATCTTTGCAGATACAGAGTTAGCCATATAAAGCTTCTCGTCTTCTTCAACCTTCTCATAAGATGAGAACATGTGTTTATCTGCACATATGTGATTTGTGGCACCTGTATCTAGTCACCAGCCATTAGTGTTCGACACTAGAGATGCTTCGGATATTACCACAGCAGACAATCTCTCAATATTGTCATATTCTGTCAAATTTAGTTGCTGGGCTGCACCATCGTTCTTGACTTTTTTCGGGCGCTTATTGCAATCCTTAGCACGATGGCGAGGCTTGTTGCATATAAAACACGTCCCTTGGAATTTCTGGAATTGTTCCTTCTGCTTGACTTTTCCTTGAAAAGACATCTTCCTTTTTCTATCTTGCTTGGATTTGGAAGATTCCACAACGTTTGCCTTTGGCTCAGAAGAAGGGTTCGTACTCCTTCTATTGTCCTCCTCGATTCTGAGGCGCAGAATGAGATCTTCAAGGCTCATCTCCTTCCGTTTGTGCTTCAAATAATTTTTGAAGTCTGACCAACCCGGAGGCAGTTTCTCAATCATAGCCGCCACTTGGAATGATTCACTAAGTATCATTCCCTCAGCAGAGATGTCACTTAGAATTAATTGCAATTCTTGAACCTGACTCATGACGGATTTAGAATCCACCATCTTGTAGTCCAAGAATTTGGCAACCACAAATTTCTTGGTGCCAGCATCCTCAGTCTTATATTTCTTCTCTAAGGACTCCCATAACTGTTTAGCAGATTCAATATTACAATAAACATTATAAAGAGAATTCAATAAACAGTTAAGGATATAATTTCGGCATAAGAAGTCCCCATGCTTCCAAGCCTTCAACGCACCGAGCGTCGTGACATCTTGCTCATATGGACTAATTATCGGGCACACCTCCGATAAATATTTCGTCAGATTGAGCATGGTCAGATAGAAGAACATCTTCTCGTCTGCCACTTTGTTTAGAGCCCACTCCGGTGAATTTCTCCGGTTTCTCATTAGCTGTAACTGGAGGTGTTGCCATCACAGTAGGCATAGTTCGTTGAACTACCCCTCCAGAAATGGAGCCAAAAGCCATTTGGCCTATATTGTTCTGAAAAATAGTCTCGGGCATACCAGTCGTATGACTTGTACCCGTACCACCAAAATTGGTGTTGGCCCAAAGGCCCGTAGCATTGGCTGCTACAAATTCAGACCCTGGGGGTTGAACATCTTCCATAGCAACGGTCAAATCGACCATAGGAACGTCTCCTGAAACATTCGGAACATTGAAGGGCACTTGATTGTTGCCAGCCATCTCAATAATCAAACAATAACAACAAACAGTGAGTGACTAATCGCCTTAAGATTGTTGGAAAATAATCCAGAGAATACACATTGTTTGTTGTAATCAGAATATAAAATTGGAGGTGAGGTACGGATATCCGAATCTCCTTAAGGCGATTAGTTCCTGCCAAAGGTGCCCCGCGGATTCACGAACTATGCCTCCCAAGATACAACATCTCGAACCTGTTTGGATTAGCACTATGCAAACAGGACTCAGTCGAACCGTTCATTTGAACCAGCACACTCAGGAAAAACAGAAGAGTAGAAGAGTATATCAAAGTCTTTTGGAATCGAGTCGGAAAAACCAAAAACCAAAGACCGTAATGAAGCTCTATGCTCCTATCTATTTATAGAGCTTTTTAGTTCATGTACAGAAGAGATACATGAATTAAATAGACGCATGTATCCACGAAGTTCATGAATTGAGAGATACGTGAATCCAAGAGATTCATGAATCCAGAGACTCGTGAATTCAAGAGATTCGTGTACTCAAATAAATACATGAACTAAAAGATACATGAATTTAGAAAATTCATGAATTCAATAGATACGTGAAAGACGTATCTTAATTTATTGGCTTTCGTTGATCCATTAACCATAATTACAATACAATCATTAATCGAGTTGGATTTGTTAAGAACAAGTATTGATCGCCTACCAGATTCATTTAGCAATCTAAAGCAACTGACAACACTTAGGATGGGGGAAATTAAGGGAGGGTTGACAAAATTACCTAGTGCGATCTGGTTTGTTCAGTTAGTGACGGGTCCTTTTTGGTCCCACAATAGTGAGTAGTACTGTTTGAAAATGCCAGACTTGTCATGGACCCAAATATTCGGATTATCCACCGTGGCGAGTCTCGTCTCTAATATCCATAAACTTGAGATAGCCGCACAGTATAGCAGACGGTCCTACCCCCTTGATAAGCTGGAGAATGTCGTTTGTTTTCACAAGGAACTCTAGCGTACCCAATCTCAGAGGGAAGAACAAATATTGGCCTCCCCAAACATGCGGTTCCTCCTCCAGCTCCCGTCTAGTTTAAGAGAGTCAGTATTTCAAGAACTGGCGACCTCACCTTTGCCAGATTTATGTTATATTTGTTGGTGGATGTCGATATTTGTTGGTATATGTGATTCGGAGTTGGAGAAACTCCTCATGCAGGATTGCCCGCTTTCAAGACGGCTCGGACTGTTTTTGGAGGAAATGATGAAAATCCACTTCAAATACCCTTCGATGATTCATCCACAGCCGCATCACCCCCACAAAAGCACTTGAACCGTCGCATATGAAGAATCTGCTAGAGGTAGATTTGTTCGAATGCGAGCTACTAGTCAAGATTCGCGGCCTTGAAGAATTGGGATCCCTTTCATCCTTGCGGTTGCATATTGTAGGTCGATCGAAAGGATGCCAGACCTATCAAAATCGAGGAAGCTAAGGGAGCTTTGCGTAGGAAAATGTCCGAAGCGAAGAAGCATGGAAGGTTTGGACCGTTTGGAATCTCTAAAAGTGTTTGCGGATTCACGATTGCAGGTCATTGGAGAGTTTGGTGGACACCTCGAATTTGGATTTAGAATGTTGCCTAATTGTCCGTCGCAAGCGGTTGCTCGATCGTTGCAATTATTGTAAACGTGGCCGGGGTTGCTATTGTGAGATGCTTTTTGAGGGGTTATGGAAATCTGACCCGATTAAAGTCCAATTAGAATACAGGGACACCCGGATGTCGCACCACTAACGAATTTAGAACATGACTTGGTTGTTGTGCTTGGTGTAGCCATTTTGTTTGTTTTGTTGTTGTTTTGTTTTTTTTTGTTCTATGACAAAGGCTTTCTCCTGGACAAATATTGGTGATGAAGCTAAGGAAGTGAACAAGGCACGCTCATATGATGTCAAAACATTGTCCAATTTTGATCAGCTTTTGAACAAAGTACTCAGTTCATTGATTGCTGTCCATGATTTTCATTTTATTCCTCCTTTTGTCTTTGTGATATATGAGTTTCAACTCAAACGAGTGTGGTCGAACCCTGTTTTTCTCTCGCTTGTTTTGATCGAAACGGAGAAACTGAACACGGAATGTGAAAGTCTCGCAGCGAGAAATGGGGAAGGGCTGTAGAGATAGAGAGAGAGTGGATGGTCGGAGTTTCTCTCAGCTTCTCACATTAGAGCGAGAGAGGGGGGGGGGGGGGCGCATTTGTCTGCGTCGCATGGTGACCGTTTGATAAGGGGGCGTCAAGTTGTTCGAGGTCAGCGAGGCTGTGGCGGTCGAGTCGCGTCGCGGAGCCTCGCGGACAGTCAAGCACATATACTAACCCTCTTTATTCACAATTGTGGCTGATGTTTTATCCCATATGCTCACCAATTCAAAATTAATGCTACGGCGCAGAAGTTTTGTAGTAAGTAGGACTAGGGTTACGGAAGTACATTGAATATCTAATCACATGTAGTAGGAGGGAAACTCTTCTTAGGAATAAATCCTTAAAATCGACATCAAAGAGATTTTCTCCAGAACTACGGGGATTGAGTACACTGAGAGAGTTACAGCACTAAACTCCAGTCACTCTGCATGCACATTCACAATAAGACAGATCTATCAGTGCAGATGAATACAACCTCTTTTCTTACATCATGTTTCACAATTAGAGTTAGGAAGGAATGAGATTAAGAGAGAAGTAGAGAAAGGAAACTAAAGGAAAACAATAAAAAAAATCTTAGTTTCCCTCACTAAAGCATATTTAAGGGAAAAATAAAAAAACGATAATGAAGTTAGATAATGGACCTAAATGACCTTTGTATTGTCCACAATTCAAACAGAAGTGAGGTAGTAATGGAAAGGTGCCTGGGTGCATTTCCTTCATATAATGTTGTCCTAGAAGGAATTGCTTCCTCTAACTTCCGCACATTTTCTCCTTTCAATTAACCAAATAGGGCAAATACTCTTGGCAAGTATATTTCCTTCCCCTTTCCTCCATCCACACTCTTACGAAACCAATGCTTCATATTGACATCGGCTTTACTAATGATATTACCAATACAAGCAAGATAGATGTCATATTAAGCATATGGCATGTCTCTTGGATTTCCTACTGTTGGCCAGGAGAAGGAGCTTTAGACAAGATGAGGAAAACCAGCACTAACTGACATTACAGGTAAGCCTGAAGTTTTCTGTGATGAACAAGATAACAAACTGTGGAAAATGAAACGGAATTCCACTTCAAATGATCATTTGTCAACAAAGCATGTGTTAACCCAGGAATAGAAGAAATGCACCAGCAACATACTTAATTTTCATTTGCTCATATCATGGTTAGGGACCTAAAAACATATTGCAAGTACCCAAAATCATCATTGCTTTCGTGCCCAATCTGAAAGTTGTAATCACCAGCATAACATGTAACAAGCAGAACCTTTCCAGGAGTATTTGTTGGAAATGAGCCATCAGCTTCCTTTCCTTGCCAAAGTCTAAGCTTCTGCTTCCCAGTTTTGAGCTGCTTTTTGCTGCTAAATAGAAGAATCGTAGCCCCACCAATCAACCCCTCCTCTTTTCCACAAGAAACATCCCAGACCTAAAAATTTTATGTCAAAACAAGAATTTTTTGCTCTCAATTAGATGTAAAATTCAATTAGATACCATAGATTAACACCAAGGGTGAGAGCATCAAATTCTTTCTGAACCACATTTGAGGGATAAAAGTTTATGAACCATTTGCATCTGCAGATGAAACCATTGCCTCATCACTTAGGAGACAAATGTGGTGATATTACCTTAGTAAGGATATCAAGAACCAGCTAAAGTTCACTGACCATGCCTCTCAACAGAAGCTAAGTATTCATGAAAAGACATGCTTAGGTAATTTCAACATAATGTGGGATGATAAAGAATACAGTAAGGAACATATGGTCCAAGTATTAGCTCTGAGCAAACAGCCTTTCACTATGGATCAACTTTGTCAAAGGATAATCAGGATTACATGTAGTAATGCCATGTTAAGATCAGAGTACGCCCAACAAGTAATAAAGAAAAGATACAAATGTATGATATGAGAGGTGTACTTTAAGAAAGCGGAGCATTTCAGTATAAATACAGAGTCAGCTAAGATATATCTACAATACATAAGTGAAGAAACATTCCAGACTCACTGTTAAAGCAAGTTGTGAGTGAGCAGTTAAGTCTCGATATTTAGTACTCAGAGTGACGAGTTCATTCCAAAAATATAGTGGCCCTGCAGATTCCAACCTGGCATTGACATGAGTAGCTAAGATTTGGATTGACGTTGAACAGAATCTAAGTCTTCAACTACCCATGTCATATACTCTTATTGACAGAATAAAAGGAGTTATATTCAGTCGATCACTGTCAGGGGGACCACCATGCTGGACCCCTGACATCTACCTGTAACAGAAGGCAATTATTCATCCATAATATAAGTAAAAACTAAATTGAACGTCTACCGCAGTTTATTTTGTCAGCATGTTTATTGCCCAACCATGAACAGAGTTCATTATATAGATAACAGATAACGAAAGCAAAACCACTTGCGTGACTTTGTCTTCTGAAAAATGAAGACAAAAGAACAAAATCTTCTCATAGCAACTAGCTGTCAATAAAGACCATGAGATTTTTTTGTTTCAATATTTCGTCCATTGATGGCCATTGACATAGGACTGTGTTATTTTGTTCATCTTCCATCTCCTAGGATAAAATCTAAAAAATTGAAAAGCATCATCTAAAAGATATACCCAAAACGAACTATTTTTGAAATTCCTACAGTCTCTGGCATTTGATTTAAGCAACCTCGAAAGCAACATACTCCCATACTTTCTAAGAAACATGAGCCAGAAAGTGCCAAATTAAGCTCCAGATAAACGTATCATTCAGTTAATAGGAATACGAAATAATTATTCCAATGGACTAATTTAAACACGGAGCTTCCAACAGATAAAAAGAAAAGACAGGGAAACTGCTAATGGATGTAAACACCACCAACTGTAGGGTTTACAATTATGACTATTGAGGCCAGGCATACGAATCAAAACTATTTCCAGGGTTACATTTAAACTTTTCATTGCCACTCACGCATGAAAGATTGGAGTCTGTCTTCTTACAAGGCTACCTTATGCAACAGACAGATTGTGCCAGAAAAACATGCAACATCAACTAACACCCTAAAACGATCGAGACGATGAAGTACATCCCACATTCCCAACCATCAACATAGGTCACGCTGATGGTATCAGATTCACTCACGCTCATCTCTCTCGCTCCTCTAAACAGCCACTTTGGCGTGAAACCACAAAAGAGATCCATTGTGTTACAAATCAGCAACGTCCTTCCCCAGAACTGTTGTCACATAATATAATTTCTCTTGTGAAGTGAATAGACATTTTTAAGTTTACCCAGATATCTCATCGTCGTCCATCATGTTTCCTTAAAGCAAAAAACCTTTTTCAATTGTCTCTACAAATACTGAACCAAGATATAATAGAAGAAAATGTCACTGGGAAGTAGTCCTTGGCACGGCAGATAACAAAAGGATCATGCACAGGAAAAAGGATCAGCACATGAGGACCGGATTAAATTAGGTGGCCACCTCGTTCTAGTGGGAAGACCAAATGGGGCACCGTCAATGTACAGAGAGCACTCAACGTAGAGCTCTGCCTTTCTCTCCTCCGCGGCATGATCAATCTCTGCAGAAGGAATACAATGGAAACGGTATATAACAGCTGAAAGCACAAAAGCCACACCAGAATCTAAAGACTCTCGGCCCGCTTAACCATTAACCAACAGCAAGAAGCACACGTCTCCATTTATAGAATGAGAAACCGAAACAACTCAGCACAATACCGACCAAGATCCTGCCTTTCCCTGAAAACACACCACAACAGAACTCTCCTTGCACCATCAAGCAGTTCACCCATCTACAATTCACTACATTTCTCGAATTTTTTCCTCCTCTTGTTCTTCTACTAGCCCAAACTCGAAAAGGGTTACCTGGGTTTGGAGAGCGCTTAGGAGGCAGAGCGCCTTCCAAGTTCTTGACCCGGAAGGTAACGGGGAGATTGATGTCGCGCGACAAGAAGAACCGGAACTCGTTGCAGCCGCTCATCGTCGTCGACCTCGCTGGGGCCGGACAGAGCGAGCATGCGAATCCTCCTAACCGCAGAGGACCGCCGTCGGACAAGCGGGTGGGTTTCGCGGATCCCGAGAACGCTGAGTTCGGTTCGGTTGAGGAAGGGAAAGTGCCGGCGGGGGCAACGGCGGCGCCGGAGAGACACCGGGCGGGGACCAACCGCTAGATCAGACGGTTAATTTCGTTGGATCGTTCCTGCGACATGAGTTTTATTTTATTATGGAAAATTACACCTGCAGTCGACTTCTAAATGTTTTGAAAATATATAATTTGAACATTTTAAAGTTTAGTGCGATCGAGTCATTAGATAGAGCCGATTCTGCTGACGTGGCGCACTGAGATCCTACCTGGCGGGTTGCCGTGAATCGAATCGCATTCTACTATGCGAATTAAAATGATTGATTATTATAACTGGTTATTTCTAATGAAAGTTTTAAGTTGATATAATAAATATCAAAATATGGCATTTAGGTGCATTAGTCAAAATTTCTCTTTGTATTATATTATAGTAGATTTCTTCTATAGAGACACGACATCATATTAATATGAATTTTATGAGACATTATAGATGTGATTACTTTCATATTTTTGTCGAAATATATTCACTCAATTTCTGTGGTATTCTACATTTGTGTTATTTTGAAAATGTTTCTCTTGATTGCTTTTCAAAGAAAAAAGTTTCAGTCTTATTATAACGACATTTTTCTCTGAATGTCAAATTCACTACTTATAATAATAACTTTTTTCTCTAAACTTTTACTTTTCTTTGTAGAAATCTTAATATTTTATTTGGAAAAGAGAAGACTCATTTCATAATTGAACATATTTAATGCGCAAATTTTACTTTCTATATGATACATTAGATTAGAATATATCATCTTTGATTGGTTTGGTTTACATTCTATATTTTCTTTTCCTTTTCCATGTTTCATATATAATTTACTGTCAAGAACTAAATTGGCTCTTGTTTATCACATAATAGTATGATTTAAAATAACCCATACTAACTAAAACAAAAAGCAAATTGGTCTTAATATGTGTTTTAAATAAAAAGATATTTTCACAAAAATCTATTTGCTGAAGAGGGTATCTACTATCTTGTCGCCAATTGGGTCAAAGGCCGCAAGGGGCGCGAATAATCCGCTATTCGGGCGGCATGGAAAGAGATATTCTCATGGATGGGCGGCCAATTTTAGGGTTGAAAAAGGCCCATGTGTAAAATTATAAAAGCTAGTAAGTGCATGTTAGCAAAATAAATTTGATAACAAAACCAATTTGAAAAAAAAAAAGTTACGACTAATGATATTATTTGTAAATTAATCTATACATGTTTCATATATTTATGATTACTAACTTGATAACTAAAATCAAATTTATTTTAAAAAGAACAATGCAACTGATTAAATGTAACTTAATTTAAAGATTTACTACCATTTGTAAACCAAATGCGACCAGTTCTACCTATGGCAATGAAATTGATTTTTTTTGGCACAAATTTTTTTTGCCTTTGGGTTTTTTCTTTAGCCTTCTGTTTTTTAAATTAATAAAATCGAAGCCAGCAAGCAAAAACTAACTAGGTTTTATTGCCATAGTTTTTTTTTTTTTTCTTTTTCATTTTTTGACATCTTTAATTAAAAGTCATTTTCTTAGAATCTTTTGAGCTAAGCCAACAAAACCACACTTTTGTTGCCTTGGGTCAAACCTAAGACGACTTAGTTTTATTTTGTTGATGTAGGTGGGAAGAATTTTTATCCTCAACGGCAATAAATTATGAATTTTGTGGCTTAAGCCTGATCTAAGACGACATAATCGTGATTTCGTTGCTTTAGTTCTAATCTAAGATCATGAACATATTTCTTGCCATAGGTTTAAAATTGTCCCACCTTTAATTGAGTCAGTGGTGAAGAAAATATAAATTTTTTAGCTTAAATTTAATCTGAGGTGATAAAACTCGGTATGGCAAGCTATTTAGGGTGCGTTTGGTAACGTTTCTGTTAAAAAATCGTTCCAGGGAATAGAAGTAGAAAAAACTATTTCTGTTCCGGGGAACAATTTTTTAATAGAAGAACGCGTTTGGTAAACTTGTTCCTGGAATAGAAAAAGAACACAAATACGTTTGGTAAACTTGTATAATTTTTTAATATTTTTATTTTCTTTTTTCTTTTTTCTTTTTTCTTCCTTTTGGTTGGTCGCCGGCCTCGGCCATGGTCGGCGATTGGTCGACGAGGGCCGGCGGTCTAGCCCAGATATGGCCCGGCGGTCTAGCCCAGATATGGCGAGGCCGAGCTTGCCCGGCCCTCGACTGCCGATCGTTGGCCATGGCCGAGGCCGGGGATCGGCCAAAGAAAAAAGAAGAAGAAAAGAAGAAGAAAAAAATATGAGAGAGAAAAATTGTTTCTTGGAAGTGTTTCGAAAACAAGAAACAAATTTTTCTTGTTTCTTATTTCTGTTCCAAATTTGTTCACAGGAACAAAAAAATAGATTTGGAACAAAAACGCAAACAAACATGTTTTTGTTCTTTTTTTGTTCCCCGGAACAAAAAAACAGGAATTGTGTTCACGAACAAAAAAAAATGTATACAAACAAACGCAGCCTTAATTGCCTTGGGGCATGACCAGCCGTTTTTCCTGTAGTGTGCAGTAATGGAAAAAAGATGTACCGTAATAGCCATTTCATCGTAATATAACACAATTGTAATAATTATTATGGTATTTGGTTTAAGTAATGTAATACTTATTACACAGGTTGTATTCATTGACAACATCTATAAGAAGAAGCCAATAGCATCAGAATTCAAATATTATCCCTAAATTCAGAATTGGAGGGATTATAATAATCATCATTTCAATTAGTTAAATCGTGATTCATGAGTTTAATGCACCACACATATATTATTAGTTATTGTAATTTAATCAAATATCTACGATCATAATTAAAAGATAAGCACACAACATCTCATGATCTGGGTCGTTATGACCCTCCCTGGACGGTCGCCGCGACCCGCCGCGCTGCAACCTTCGTGTGGAGGTTGCCGGGGCCACTCGATCTGGTTGCGGCAACCTAGATCGTGACCAGATCGAGCGATCCAAGTCGCGGCGACCCTCGCCGCGCCGCGTCTTCCGTATGGCAACCCTCGTCGAACCGCCTGCCCGTTGCCGGCAGTAATCGGCCAAACCCGTGGCCGGCCAACTCTCCTTTTTTATTTTCCTTTTTTTTTAATAACAAAAGTCTTTTTGATAAGTTAATTTGTCCAAACAATAATTTGCTCAAAGATACTTTACAATAGACTTTCACAAATACGATTTATCAAACACAATTTGCATTTTGAAAAACTTC
Source organism: Eucalyptus tenuipes (assembly GCA_014182365.1). Taxonomy (NCBI): domain Eukaryota; kingdom Viridiplantae; phylum Streptophyta; class Magnoliopsida; order Myrtales; family Myrtaceae; genus Eucalyptus; species Eucalyptus tenuipes. The sequence goes on along the minus strand of CM024538.1, from coordinate 17,670,539 downwards.
TTTAGCTCAAGGGCCTTTACATTTTCTCAAGAACTTTCCCCAAAAGCCTTCCCAAACGCAGCCTTAGACAATCATGATTGTAATACCCATATACGTTATGAAGATATCATACAATATAGTCATTAGAACTAAAATTATTGTTACGTAAGTAGAAGTACGCTTGAATTAACAAATATATAACTATTTATATACTAGTAATTAAGATAATCATTCACTATGAGTAATATAAGATTGCCTCATGCAACATTTAGATAATCATACGTAATAGTATGGAACTGATATATGCTTACTATTACTTTTGAATACTTCTTAGAGTGCATTTATCTCATGAAAAACTCAAAATTTGAAAAATATTTGTGAAAAATTAATTGGTTATATCGCTTAGAAAAATTAGTTAATAATTTTTTTTTTCATTATCAACAACAATTTATGACTAAATATTTTTGTGTATGATGAAAATATTTTTTATTCATTAAGATTTTCAAGCGATGCAAGCGATCATTTTTTAGAAAATGTTTTCCAAATCTTGAGTACTTTGTGAAACAAATGCACTCTTAATATAATAATAATTGTATACAACACAATTATCTTTACATCAATATCTTTTAGTACATTATATGTTATAATATATAATTATGCCAAAATATTGTAATTGGTGTTAGAATTACATAAAAATATGAACAAATTAATCATAATTAGTATGAACTTTAGCTATAATTAATATAATCCATCACCGCTAGAGTCGGCGGGTTAAACGAGAGTGGGAGCGGCACCCCTTGCATACACCATTTGCCAAGCCGCTTAAAGCTCTTGCTCTGAAACAAGGAAGCAAACCTATAGAAATTTCTATTATATGAAAGCGTTGATGTCCCTAAAAAAAACTCCGACGACATGTAAACGGGGTCAGCAAGCAGAGGAGACTCCGTAAGGGAAAACTATATATGTATAAAATCTCTAACATGAGTCTTGACCCGACCCGATCCCGTTGCTAGACCGCCTCCCGATCTGCACGCAGTCGATCGGTGGGGAGATCGGCGTGGTCAGCTGCCCAAAGGTCTGCCAGCAGAAGGGGCCGTTGTCGTGAGAGGGGGGCTTCTGCGACGACGGCCTCAAGTCTATCGCTGACAGGGTGATGTCCTCGCAGGGCACACTGTCGCTGCAAGCCAAGTCCACCGGCCTCTCCGTGTACGTCCCCGAGACGTGCTCGTAGGTGACGCCTCGCACCGCCACGGCTGACGACTGGTTGGTGCACGTCGTGTGGTCGCAGTAGTACTGGTCGATGATGATGGGCCATCGGACCTCGGAGACTCGAATGTTCGAGAACTTCACTCCATAAACGGATCCTGACCCACCCTGTATCGGACACAATTCATTCGTAAAAAGATATCAAAAAAGCTAGGGCATTATAAATTGCCAATTTTCAAGGCTGTTCATGTTTTAATGTCGTTCGGGACGCAAATTTTTTTGTTTTTTACCTGCCACGATTTTATCCTAACTCCGTTCGTCGTCCCTTGCAGATCGACGTCTTGAACGGTGATGTTGTGCACACATGCTCTGGAGTGGTCTTTTCCTAGGCTTCCGATGCTGATCCCGTGCCCCGGACCGCAGTGCACGTCATGTATGTTAATGTTGGAACATCCGCTGACGATCGAAATGCAGTCGTCACCTGTATGAAACACGGTAACAGAATCCAAGTCGAGCATTCTACTAGATTGAAGAAACGTAACATTCGATATCTATGCATTTCAAATGAAATTTTCACGGAAATTGTGGTTACCGCAGGCGAGAGTAGCATCGTGGATCGTCACGTCTTGGGAGTTCCCAAGGTGGATCCCATCGGTGTTGGGGCTGTCACCCGGGGACGAAATGCTCATGTCGCGCACGAGAACGCCGACGCTGTGGTCGAACGTGAGGTGGAAGTTGGGGCTGTTCTGGATCTTGATGCCGCTGAACGTGACATTGAGACAGTGATCGAATTTCATTGCCTGATCAAACAATGCCGTGAAAAAGGAGGAGATCCATATCAATCTTCTGCATGATCACACAATTTGAAAAAAAAAACTCAGGCAATTATAGCTAGGGATGATCGGTTAGTGGCTCTTACGGTCGGTTTGTTCCGGGGCATTGAACTCAACTCCTCTTTTGCCTGCCACAAGTTCGACAAAAGGGTAGACATGGAAACATGATTAGTCGAATTCTCAAGCAATGATTTTGCAAGAAAAGGCATATGGTACCCGCCCAAGCCCAACGACACAGATATAGTATAGTGATTACTTCCCACTTGTAATACTAATAAGTTAAAGGAAATCAAAATCATGTGCAAATTCAAGTAAAAATTTTTGCAATTAAATCATAAGATAAATTACGCACACAAAAAAAAAACTCAAAAAATAATGCTAAAATATACTTTTTAATAAGTCAAATGCAAGAATAAACGGAATTAGAGATGATAATCACACAAAAATAAGAAGTCATGGACTATAGGCATCTCGAGATTTTTGCATCTGAAGAATTTGCGCTTGTTCATAATTCGGAAATTTTATTTGTTGTGATTAACAAGGCCTTTTAAAGACAAATTAGCATCTTATTGACGGTTTAAAGAATCTGGTGGAGTCCAAACACCAAAAAAATAGTGGGGTCAAATTGAAACATCTTTAATTAGCAGGGCGGAAGCCACCGTCGAAGGCGTTTGTCACCTGTGTATCGGCGTCCTCGTTGTCCATTCCATCGTCGGCATCATTATCGACATCGAGAAGGTCATCATTGAGATCCTCAGACTGTGAGCGGCGCCACCAAACGGAGCCTCGGCCGTCGACGGTTCCGCTTCCTTGCAATGTGAAGCGACTCAGCTTGTCGAAGTGAAGCCAATGCTCGCCACCCCAAGCCTGGGGATCCGTCGGAGCAACCACCGTTCCGTCTAGCTGAAAAAATATCCGAACCAAACCGTGTTAGCGTTGATCAGGACGGATTACAGCAAAAGGTTTTTTTTTTTTTTTTTTGGGGGGGAGGGTTTGAGATCCTGTGCAATTGTGTTATCTGAACAGATTTATAAAAAGAATGCGCAATTCTAATATTTTCCCCCTCATTTATTGTGCTATATCTGTACCTGGAGTATAATGTTTTCTTGACAGTGTTCACCCACGAACGAGATGGGCCCAACAAGGAAGACATGGTTTGCAGGAACCACCATCGTTGATGCCTCCACGTTGCATGAAGCTGCCCATGCATCTTGGAATGCCTGTGAGACGCAACAGCAGGAAAAAAAAAACTTCAATTGCTTCTCTAGCTAAATCTTAACGTCAACAAGAGATCATGGAGCAATTAGGTTTTTTATTAATAGTTAGGCTTATGTTGACTAGTGCCTTCTCAGTTAAGCAAGGCTAGGGATTAAATTTTGATTACTGAACTCGTCTAGTCAAGTGATTTGGCAAGATTATTCAAAACTTTTAAGGTTTAGAACCCTCTAGACATTAGTGTTTAGTTTAATGAAGCGAGGCAAAGTGCTACCCGGGACACTTAGTTTGCATCATAAATTAGGGTTTCATCTTTTTCTTTTCTTTTAGTGATGCATTCTAAACAAATATCACATGATATCTAAAGGATATTTCTGAAACAACTTAAAGAGTATAAGATATAGAAAAGGAGGTAGAGCACAAGTGTACAACCTTTGTATCATCAGTGTTCCCATCGCCCTTGGCGCCAAAATCTAGCACGTTGAAGGTGGTAGAGTTGCTCGGTACTGATGGTGTTGGCTCTGCCACTGGTGGTACTGATATTGGTGGTGGTGGCCGCAATGTCAGGTCCACCGTTGGTGTTGGCGGTGGTATTTGCTTTGGGGGACCATGGCGAGAGCCTTGGCGATGGGGATCATGACGAGGGCCAACCGGGCGGGGGCGGGGCAAATAGGGCCAACGGGGCGGGGGCAAGTAAGGCCATGGGCGGTAGAAGGGGAAAGGGGGAGAGGGAAGTGAGGAATCCTCCAGCGTCCTCTCCACATCCACAAAGAGCTCCCCCGGCGTGCGGCTGCACGAGATCTCCTTTTAGTAACCTCTCTAGCATTGCAAACCTCACAACAACCTACGCCCCACACGAAAACCGCAACAGCGAATGCGGCCATGAGGCTCTTGAAACTGAACTTCCCCATTTTGAACTTTTCTTCTCTTTTGGCTCAACGAGAGAATGAAGAAGGGCGATTTTGTGGTTTGAGGTTCTTATAACAAAAAAATGAAAGATAATATAAGAATATATTTACTAAAGATTCAAAATGAAAGATGACGATTCGGCAAATCGGATGTCAACGCTATCCTAAGTCTTGAGTTTAATTTTGCGATTGTGATGAACTGATCGAATTCCAATTCGAAAACATTATGGTTTTGTTTCCTAATCATCCTATTCGTGGGACATTGTTGAAGTAGGTTATCTTGTACAAGCAAAAATCTTTTGTTTTTCCTCTTTTTGCGGTCCCTCCATCTTTGGTCTTCACTTGTCAAGAAGATGACATAGGATCACTTCTTAGTCATTTGAGCTGCTTCGATAGATCTAGAAGTCAAGATCTCTAAAAGAATAGATTAGATAAGAGATTTGAAGTGTTAAATGCAAAAGTGAAGGGTTTGAACTTCAAACTGTAACACGTAAGATAGAATCATGGAACTGTTAATCTACTGCAAAGCACCAAAAGGGATTACATGTAGCAGGATAAGGAATTTGAATTCGAAAGTTTAATTACTAAATCGTTTCGATATGCAACCGGCATGGAATTCGTTATGGTGCCTGAATACCCTCAATTAAAATATTTAAGCTAAAAAAAAGGAACAGATATAGCAAAATTAAAATTTGTATGAAATTAGAGATTGATCTAGTCGGATCTCCCATATAATTTTTTTTTTTAATTATTATTAGTAGCGCCACCAGTGATACATATAGCACATTATGATTAATAGGATAGAGGAGGGTTATTGGATAATTATTTTTATCTCTTGGTAAAATTAAAACATCATAATTTAAGGAGACTCACAATAATATATATAGAGAGAAATAAAGATTTCATAATATCATATTTGATAGATAGGGGAAACACAAATAGATAAAGTTAAGTCTAAACAGTGTTTTGATGTAGATAATATCGACCCTAATAGGGGTATGGAGAGTAACCGTATAATAAATTTGATAACTAAATTCTAGAGCAGCTTACATTTTCACTTTTAGGTTATTTATCTGTCTTGGCAACTTCATCATTTTTTTCGGAAGTTTTCGAATGTGCTAAGTTATCAATTGAAATTTCAGTATGCTAAAATTTAAAATGAATTTTCATCTATGATTATCTGTTTATCAACTGATTTGCCATCCTTTTCATTGGGTACATCTATAAAAAAATCTGGATCGGAAAAAGTAGGAAGACAATGTGTTTTATGTTTACTTTGTTACCCTAATAAGCTAGAGCTCACTTTATCCATTACTTCTTTAAGTAGGTCTCTTTTTTCAATTTTGAATTAAATGGGTCTCTATTTACATTTTTAATTTCAACAAAGCGGTTTCTTTTGAACGAAATAAGTTATGTTTAATTGAATGTACTTCAAAAGCATGAATAAAAATACATAAATTAAAAAAAAAATCTACTTTTGTTATGTTATCTCGTTATTCAAATTTATATTATTTTAGAGTAGGTGGATTTGCTTATTTTGCGTGTCTTCTTTACATAGTTTTGTTTCAATCTTTTTCTAATGTCCTGAGTTAATATTCAAAATCGTTTCTCTTTATCTATTATTTTTAATTTTATTTTAATTGTCAAATGAAAGAAAATGGGGGTGATACAACAAACTAATAAGCTAAAACTCGAGAACCTTATCCTTATTGACTCCTTCAAATATTTTAATTTCAAATTAAGTGCATCTTGATATAAATCTAGGTTTTGTTTTTACTCTGAATCTCAATCAAGTAGAGTTGGTTGAATTGTATACAATATTTTTGCAACAATCTAATTTCAAAAGCCGGAAATAGGTTGAATTAATTGCACATATTCTATGGATAAATAGATTGTGTAATATTTTTATTCTTAAGATTCTACAAAAAAAAAAAATTGAGTGAAAAGTATTTAGAACGCATGAAATAAATAAAAATAATAATAAAATAACTCAAGTTATAAATAAATAACCAGTTGTTTTATTTATTTATTTAGTATTGACGTATATTAAAGTGGCAAGAATTATGAAGACCAAAAGAAGTAATAGGAATTATATATCTAACTATTACTATTATAAGCTACATAGAAACGTCTATATCTTGTCAATTTACTCAATTGAAAATATCAAATATTGGAATATATTACAAACTTTAAACTTTATAAAAAATAAGATTACTTTTCTATCTTATAATTAAGTGAATGTACTAAGCGAATAATTTAAAGGGTTAATACCCTGAAAAACCCCAAACTGGTACACCTGTGACAAATTTACCCCAAACTATTTTTTTGACCATGAAAAACCCCAAATTGGTACACTTGTGACAAATTTACCTCGACTGACCATAAAAAACCCTAAACTGGTACATTTATGACAAATTTACCCCAAACTAATTTATTCGACCGCAAAAAATCCCAAACTGATAAATTTGTGACAAATATACCCTTTGCTAAATTGGATTAATACCACAAAAAAATCACAAAAATTGTAAAATGTGACAAACGGATCGTAAAATCCCAAATTGGTATACTAGTCAATTGTCACGTGTCATTTAACTTAATAATTTGATAATAAGATTTAATGAAAACTAACATAGGGTAAATTTGTCACAAGTGTACCAGTTTGGGATAAATTTATCAAAGGTATACCAGTTCGGGGTTTTTGGTGGTCAAAAAAATAGTTTAGGGTAAATTTGTCACAAGTATATCAGTTTGGGGTTTTCAGGGTATTAACCCTAATTTAAAACTTATGTGTAAAATGAGGGCCTCAGGGTACGTCATGTTGTATCTTTGTAATGCTTGTAATCACACATGCAAAATGAGTGCCACAGGAGGAGCACATGATATGTTACAATGGGTGGAAGAATTCATCCCAAAAAATTAACTTACCAAGAGAGGAAACTCAATCCATTATAAGTCCAGAATATCTCTTCAGTTGCCTGATGTGGAACTCATTCTCCCCTTCTTCAAGGAATTTGGGAGCTCGCAGAAAGGCCTCCAGGCTGACATGTTAGGTTATTGACAAGGGACCGCAATCTCGAGGATAAAGTGCTAGAAGGTGGTGCCCAAGGAGTAGCTCTGATAACATGTTAATGCATTACAATGAGTGGAAGAACTCATCCCAAAAAATTAGCTTATCAGGAGAAGGAACCCAACTTATTGTAAGCCTCAGGATATTTCCTTAGTTGTCTTATAGGGACTTTGCCCCCATTAGATAGGCATGAATACTCTCTCAAATTTCTTTATGAGTACTAAAATTAGCTAGACTTCAGAACAATAAGGGAAACAAAAGGAAGGAATAAAACATTATAAGACAAGTTAGAGTTTGTACTTAATCTTTAAAGTGATCCAATGATTTTATGAACTTTTATATCCCGTGCAAGTATGTTTATTCAAATTAAATGCAAATAAGTGTTAGGTGGCAACCTTCCCAAGAGGTCACCCATCTTAAGAGTGCTCTCACCTAAGTACGCTTAGCTTTGGGGTTGCAATGCAAAACTTATCGTCATATCAAAAGGCATATTGGTAAGTTAATTTCAGCTTTTACACACACACACAACGAAATCGTCTCGATTTATTTGATGCACAGTTCGGTTCATTGTTACTCATTTGCCTTCCTAGTAACTTGCTAGGAGTCGCTTCTTGTTTAGGCTATTTGTCCCGTGCTATCACTCATTGCCCTTGTCAAACTAGGTCGTAACATAATTAGAAAAATTTCTTTCGTTTTGACTCTTGCACTTGTTAAATTAACTGAGGTCAAATTTGTTATTTAAAAGATCTAGTGGTATCAATGTCGATGCAATGAGTAAAAAGTCATGAGTGTTCGAAACACTCATAGATATTCCTAAAATCATTTCAAAGTTATTGAGAAGTGATGTTATGTGGAAAACAATTTTCGCTCTTTTTATTGGACCTTAGCCCATTTTGTGGGGCCCTCCTGAGGTCAAACTCAAGAGGCTCTCTTTGCTTGTGGTGAGCAATCCTGCTTAATCCACAAACTGTGCCATCAGAATTTAGATAAAGTTAAGATTTGTCGCGTATTTTATGACTCTTAATTTCCATGCCGGTGTCTCTAATTTATAAGAACTAAAACTTCACAGATATAATACTTGCTATTCACTATTTCTTCTTTTTATAGTGGTCTTAAAAAGAGGAATAATTATCTAAAAGTTGTAAATGGTCGATTCAATTATAAACTTTTTAATTTTGTCCAATTTAATCGTAAGTCTTTTGAGAATTTGTCAACATAGTTCTTCTAGCCAATTTTAACCAAAAAATAGATGTCAGCCATCCTCCATGATACAAATGGCACTGTGGACGATTTTTGTAATTTACTTTACAAGTTTTTGATTTTCTCCTCTTTTATTCGTGTTTTTCCTGTTTTCCTTCGCCAGTCATTGAGTTTAGAACAATGGTGGTGATGCCCCCACGTGTTGTTGACGACCTTTGCCAGGCACCGTCGAGGCCCACGACCTACGGAGGGAAATAGTGGAAAATAAGAAAAAGGAAAGAAAATAAAAAAGAAAAAAAATCAGAAAATCGAAAAGAAATTGCAAAATCATTAAAATTAGTACCAACCATACCATGTAGGACGGCTTACGCTAATTGGATTGTTACGTCAATGATTTTCGGTCAAAATTGAATGGAAGACGACATCTGCAATACACGAAAATGTTTGAAACTAAATTAATAAAACTGAAAAATTTAGGACTAAATTGGCCACCACACAATGGGTTTAGGATTTTTTGATAATTACTTACCCCTTAAAAAGATATATGTTCATGGATTGAATGCGATAAACATCAACTTTTGCAACATGATCTTTGAAGACAATATTTGTTGACTTCATTGATCCTTGAGTTTCTATACATAAATTCTTTTGCCATCATAAAATTAGAAACCATTTCATTGATTTACCCCTCTTCAAAACATTTAAAATTAAGGGATATGTGGACGAAAAGCCCTAAAACTTATTGTAAAAGTGTAATATGAATTCTAAAACATTTAAAAAGTACAATTAGGTCCAAAACTTGTCCCTCGTACAATTAAGTACCTCCATTGTTTCCTCAATTTATTTGATAGAAAATAGTTACACGTCTTTCTAAAAATTTCCCAAGGCCACGTGGCATTGAGATGGCAAGAAATGGGAGCCACGTCAGGAAAAAAAATTGCTAAACAAAAACAAATAACGAAAAGCCAAAAATTCAAAAAGAACGATAACATAGAACGCGGTGAGAGAGATGCATGCGGGCAGGGGTGTTTGGTGAAGGGGCGGTCCGCCGTCGAGGGTCGTTGATCTTCGCACTGCACGGTGGTGGCATGACTATTCGCCGCTGCCACCTTGCGAGGGTCGTGCGGTTGATACTTGATAGAGTTCGTCGGCCCCCGAGCTCAGGCATGACGACTTCACCAACGAAGGAGACAAGCTTACCATCTGTGTTTCCGCTTCACCAATTTCCAATCTTTCCCTGATTTTCCTTGGAAAATCCTTACTCTCTAACAATTTTCAGTGGTCTCTGTTTGATTTTTTCTTCTGTAATTTCTTGGTAAATCCTTACTATGATAAGATTCATGGTCTCTATTTCTTGCCATTTGAAAATGTCCCATCAACTTCGTTCATTTTTATAATTTTTTGCATGTACAACAGTGACAACTACCCTGATTTGAAGAAATTGGAGCTCAAGACGAAGCTTCGTGAGGAACATAACCACTGCGTAACAAGCTGTGGCACCACCCCCTGCGAGGGCAGAACCACACAAACATCCGGCGAGCCCTCACTTGAGCCCACCACCGCGTAGCCCTCATCCATCATTGTGCTAAGGCCTAGGAACCCTCACCCAGGTTTGGCCAAGCGAGAGTTGGTGGTCCTCGTTGAGTCCTAATTAAAAATCGTATAAGGTTTCAGAAGGATCTATGATTATATAGTTGGAAAAGTTCGATTCCGGAACTTGATATATTTTAATTACAAAATGTCATTATTTCATTTATAATCATAAGGTATTTATTAAACTTACAAAATTATTGGAACCTTTCCAGGATATGGACGGGTCTGAATTTTTTTTTATCGGATAATTAGCTCCAAACTTGAACTCAATAAATCATTTGCCAAATTACCTTTCATCTATTAAAAAAACTTAGGGTTACTTATATAATTTTTGAAGTCCAAGACAAAAATTGGATATAATCCAACATTTTCAGCAACACACACTATTTCAAGGATGATTTCTCATTCTAGGATTGTTATATTTTAAGGTTTCTATCATATCAATCTTAAACATTTTTCAATCTAATATTGCGATTCTGTAAATTTTCTAGCTGAAGATATGCAATGCACAAATTTTGGATAAATGATTGTGCTTGCAAATTTGAAGTGGCTTATTATATACCCATGGAAGAAATTTGTTTATGAAAATAGTACAATGGCATATTAGGGTACTTAATGGGGATGAGGTTATTTTAATGAGATGGATTTTTGACAGGTTTGAGACAAGGATAGTTGTCCCAAACTAGCCCCACCTTTATCCATACCGTTTATATCAGTTCCGAGATGAGTTAATCAAGAGATTTTTAAGTTCAATTGGCATTAGCCCCTCAAATTCAATAGAAATAGAAAGTGATTACCCACCATCAAATCTAAATGTAGTTTCGTCTTTTAAGATGAAGGGAATCCATTCACTTCAACTTGTAGCCCGTGCTAGGAAATGTGGAAAAGGTGGCGAAAGAAAGCATGTGGAAAGAATTGGAAGTTTTTTTTTTCCATATTTGGGAGAAGTAAGGAAAATTAAGGTGAGATAGATTGGAGTGAAAATAAAAATGGTAAAAGCCATCAAAACGCTTAAATTATACCTGCTGTGGTACATTTATCATAAAATTTTTTCTATGATATAAAAAAATCCCCAACTCGTACTTGTGTGACATATCCCCTATCCACAAGCATCGTTACAAATGTACCTACATGAACTCTAGAAAGCAAACGATGTTGACATAGCATGACATTTATGTGGCTCAAATGAAATAAAATCGACGTTGTTTTGGCTAAAAGTAAATAAGTTTGTCGTGGCCCAAATAGACCAAGATGGATATGAGCTTTATTATCTATATTTTAGGAGAGGTTGGGCTTTCGAGCCTCGCGTTGTGTAGTTCGAAATGGACTGACTTGCCCAATTTTGTTTTTCGTGTTTTATTTGTTCTCCTTATGGTATTCATTAATATTTGTAATCCTAGTTTAAAAAATGAAATTCTACAAGTTAACAAATTAATTTATTGCACTATTAAAAGAATGAAAATTATTTGCAAATTTGGAAAGGAGAAGACACTTAAAAGGGAGCAAAATATTTTAAAAAGTTCACTACCTTTGGGGCTGAGCCCGACCCGAATCCCAAAAGCCCAAACTAATAATGGCGGCCTAGGTAGTCCATTCTGGGTTCAGGCTTTTTCTTCGGGCTTGAAAATTCCAGGCCTAAAAGGTTGGGCCAGACCAAAAATTGGCTAGAAGCCCAGCCAGCTACCCATGTGTTGGTCGCTGCTTCAAGCGAGCTTTGATGGCCGCCCTTATAAGCCGCCGCACCGTCGCTCTTTCAACTGACGAACGTCTGTGGTCCTCTCTCTCTCTCCCTCTTCAGCATCAACGACGGCCCATCGTGCGATGGAGGTCGACTCGAGCTCCATCACAGCATTTAGCTTGGTGCATGCAGAATTGCTCATGCTCGACGATATATCTGTTTGAGTAGTGTTGCTGCTTTGAGATCGACGCCTCTATTTTCAAGCTAGGCCATGACAAAGGTGGAGGCTAACTTGTAGAGGTTGTGATGGGGTCAATTGGGGGAGTGGTGGTGTGATTCAGGGACCGAGATGGTGACGGTGATCGGCTATATGGTGGGAGACATAGAGAAAGAGAGAGAAATACTATGGTAAAGAAGAGAAAAAAAATTTCAAGTAATAATTGCTTCACGCGATAGTACAATGTGATATGATAAACAATTAATATTGAGTATTTTCGATATTTAAGCACCAACTAAAACAACATGCACATTGCATTTGGCAATGCAGATTTACCGATTACTTCACAAAAAATACATTTCCATAATAAAAGGGGTAGTTTGATCTTTTAACTCTAAAGATGAACATCCTACAAATATCAAAAGTAGGGAAGCGTATATGATATGGATGGGAGTTTTTTTTTTTTTTTTGAAATTTTCTCTAATATAATTAAAGTAAAGAAAAACTCAAAAACCATCTTTTGCTCTATTTTAGTTTCACTTTATATCCTCTATTTTTTTTGGACGAAATAGTACTTTCATTCATTCATAAAAGGAACTTTATAAGAGCTAGACAGTGAGTTTCTGAAGCCATGAATCTATCAATTTGTGCTGTCACTTTCGTTTGTTGCTAGGTTTCAGATTTTAAATTTGTTTTTAGATGAATGGGACCCAGAAACTTCAAACCATTGATTGATTCATGAATGATTCATGGAAACTTTTAGGAAATTTCTCGGAAACTTCTCAGATGACTCAAGCTATTGACTATATTGACTCAAGGGATATTTGGAGTTTTCCTCCTACCTTCATGATGCCAACGATTGAGAGCTTATTGCATCGACAACCCTCGCTCAGATCCAAGCACACCCGAAGCAAACGATCCTGAGGTCTGTGGTGTTTAGAGATCCCACGATGGAGAAAGGGACGAGTTTGTGTACATCATTCGGATCTCCGTATGAGGTTTTTCTAAATTTTCGAGGAGCAAACACCTGTCATGGATTTACTGATTTTCTTTACCATGGTATGGTTGGTGTCGTAATACTTGTCTTTGGGGACAGTGAATCCCTCCATGTCGGTGAAGAAATTGACACTAGGACATCTAGAGTGCCAAAACTTGGCACAAATGGACATTTTAATATAAAAAGTTAGGAAAGTGACACTTAAGTACTAAAATTGGAGAAAAATAGATCAGTTAAGTGTCAACGGCGAGAAAATCCAACCAAAACGCTGACGTGGCGATTTTTCGGCGAGTCAAGTGCAAAACGACGTCGTTTTGCACGGCGATGTGAGTAAATAATTAATATAAAAATGAGTTAAATTAAATTTAAAATAATTAAAAAAAAAAAAGGAGGAGGAAGAAGACAATCGGTGGCTGAGGGCTTAGCCCTCGTCGGCGCCACCTCCCCGCTGTCCCCGGAAAGGCGGGGAGGGTCGGTCGGGGTCGCCGAGCCTTGGCCAAGGGCCGGTGACCCCAACCGACTGGCAGCAAGGGCTTGAGAGCCGTATATCGTGTCTGTAAGGGAGTCAGAACAAGAATTGAATGTTGGGCTTGTTGTGGTCCTTTGTTTATTGTTTTTTATTGTTTATATATATATATATATTTTTTTTTTTTCCCCTCTTAAGTTCAATTCCAATGGTATGAAGAAGGTCCATGAAAAATGTCGGTAACAAGTACGACCCATTAAGATTGAATGCCCATTTGAAGATGAGGGGTATAGAGAGTAATACGTTGAGAAGCTTTGCACAATGACCTTGACAAAGAATGACTAGAATTCAGTGACATTCACCCCCATTCTCTATTTGCTATCGTAAGTAGATATGAACTCTACTTGTTCTAACAATATTCTTGTCATTGGGTGGATACGACTTTGTTATAACCATGGAGTTTCCGTCCAGCATGTTCTGGTGTAGCATCTGCATTTCCTCGAACTTTTCGTTTCCTTGCACCCAGAGGTAATCAGTCTCCCTTCAATTAGAAAACATATGCTCTGTTTTCTACTTGTTTTGGATATGAAGCAGAGGCAGAGAGCTCTAACTACTGCCTGTGTTATCGGCTGCCATTGAGGCTCTATTAATGATCTGAACTTGCTGCGTTGCCTTTGTGATAATCAGGATGTGAATCGTTGCTCCAGCATTAGCATTACGTGTATCGCATATTCGCGTGTTCACATTTATGGACACTGACCTATATCAGCTCATTCTTTTCAATTTAAAGAAAGACAACTATAACTACAAAACAATAACATTACTGCGTATTTTACCAGATCAATATGAATTATTTAGAGTTAATAGACAAATCAAAGAGTTTGATGTATATTGAATATACATGGCATTGTTGGACATCTAGATTTCTTTAACCACCTAAAAGAAGCTAAGCAAACCCCAAACTAAGTCTCACTGTAAAACACAAGTTTTAGGAGATTGATTTTCTCCGTTGCATGAATGGATTTTATACAGTATTATCATGATAACTCGCAACGCAGCTAAGCAAAGCAAAGACGGCGAAAGCTACTCAAACGAAAAGGAAAAGACTGACGAGGGAAAGCTAGTCAAAGTCTTCTTCCCCCGTCTTTGCTTTGCTTTGCTGCATTGCGGCGAAAGCTACTCAAACGAAAAGGTCAAAAAGAAAAGACTGACGAGGGAAAGCGAGTCAAAGTCTTCCGTCGTCTTCGCTTTGCTTAGCTGCACGAGTTTCGTCGGTTTCTGCCTTTATCCCTTTCTTTGGTTGGGAGAAAAGAATAGGAAAATGCAAGGAAGCAACCAAAGATGGAGGAAGACTTTGAATTGCTTTCCCTGCCCTCACGCTGTGAACTAGATTATCTAAAAACCATGGGGCATGCTTCCCAGACAATTAACTATCAGGATTAATTTCAATATGAGTATTCACCTCCTCTCTCGACCTTCTTTTAAAATTTCTATTTAAGATTAAAGATAAGCAAGTCGCGAATTTCAAATTTGGAATAAAATATATCAAACTGTTCGCATTATTAATAAAATAGTCTGCATTAATTTAGCAAATTGTAAATCAATCACATAATGTCCATGGTACTCTACATTTACTCCATCACTAAATCTGATTATCCAGGTTATCACAACTTAATTTCCAAACTCATGTTTTTTTAATTCCAGTCATCTTGTTTTGAGTGGGATGCTAGATACATTTGATTTGATTTTGTGTAATCTTCATTGATATGATTTGCAATTCGTCGAATCTCACAAATATTTGGAAGATTGTCAGCGTCTTTTATATAGCTGTTGTCATGTCTAATGTGTGGGATCATATATATCTTTCCATATTTGTTTGGGATCTAGATCCATATAAAAGATCATCATTTTTGTTGGGATCTAGATCTATATAATATAAACGATCGTTTGAAAATGGAGGGCATAGTCAAGCATTCAAAATTTGTCACATTATTTTGTTACTAAATAACAATGTAAATAACTCTTTTCAATCTATTATATTATTTAAGTGAATTTATTGGTAACATTGGCAAGGTAATGTTAGACAAAATAATTCAAATGCGGAAACCAGGATCGATTAAAGACAAACCTCCAGCCATTGTTCTTGTTCACGTTCGTTAGAAAAACCTGAAATCAAAGAAAAATTGGGGACACGCTACTAACCCAATTCCCTCACGTACTGATGGTGTATTCCAAATGTGAGGGTTTATGTTAGACCTTGTCATCACCCGTCGAAATGAACGTACGTTCTTTTTATACACCGTCTCCCATCAAGACGGTTACCAAATGGGCGGTTGTCACGAAAGGGTACGAAGTGTGGAAAAACTTTATGTCGAATAGTCGCAACTTTAAGAGAAAATGAGGGTCTAAAATGTGGGATCACAAAAATAAATAACATTCTCCCACTTGATCCCATCATTTTCATCATACGGATTATCCAACTAATTCCACAAAAACTTTATGCTTAAAGAAAAGAAACAAAACACATGGATCATGGTGACATGTCCTCTAAGAGTGAGTAATATCTTCCATGTATCACAATGCATCTTATTTCTTTAATGCCAACTTATATGTGACAACATATCTTAATGAATAAACCCCATGTTTATTCCAGAACCAAGGATAAATGTTATTCTCATAAACAACAAAATGTGTACACCTAAATTGAGAATCAACATTACAACTGAATAAGAGTTTCATACAACAAAAATCGTTCATATGATGACAAATCACATGATGGGACCTATTCCCATACTAGTTACATGATCCTTATACTTCATTGGTGGCATGCCTTTAGTTAAAGGATCGGCTATCATCAATTCAGTGCTAACGTGTTCAATGACCACTTTATTCTCCTTAACACGTTCCCTTATGGCTAAATACTTAATATCGATATGCTTACTTCGACTGCCACTTTTGGCATTTTTAGCCATAAAAACCGCAGCTGAATTGTCACAATATATTCTTAATGGCCTAGAAATAGAGTCAACAATTCTAAGCCCAGCAATGAAACTCTTCAACCATACACCATGCGAGGTAGCCTCAAAACAAGAAATGAACTCAGCCTCCATAGTGGAAGTAGCAGTCAAAGTCTGCTTGGCACTTCTCCATGACACAGCTCCGCCAGCTAACATAAAAATGTATCCTGATGTTGATTTTCGTGAATCAACGCATCCCGCAAAGTCCGCATCCGAATAACCGACCACTTCCAGGTTGTTAGTCCGTCTATACATAAGCATATAGTCTTTGGTACCTTGAAAGTATCTCATCACTTTCTTTGCAGCTCTCCAGTGGTTTAAACTTGGATTACTCTGATATCTTTCCAACATTCCCACAGCAAAAGCGATGTCAGGTCGAGTGCAAACCTGAGCATACATCAAGCTTCCAACAGTAGAAGCATATGGAATGTTGTACATTTGTTCCCTTTCCAGATCGTTCTTCGGGTATTGGTTCAAATTGAACCTGTCACCCTTCACAATGGGTGCTATACTTGGTGAACAATCTTTCATCCGAAATCTCTCTAGGACCTTATTGATATAGGTTTCTTGAGATAGTCCTAAAATGCCTCGAGGTCTATCTCTATGGATCTTAATGCCAATGACATAAGATGCCTCACCCATATCCTTCATGTCAAAACTCTTAGAGAGAAATTGTTTCACCTCATGTAGCAACCCCTTATCATTGGTTGCAAGTAATATATCATCCACATACAGCACAAGGAAACAAATTTTACTCCCACTGACCTTCTGGTATATACATTGATCCATGACATTTTCTACAAAACCGAATGAAGAGATGACTTCATGGAACCTTAAGTAGCATTGGCGGGATGCTTGTTTCAGGCCATATATAGATTTCTTAAGCTTGCACACCAAATGCTCACCTTTACTAGAGGGGAATCCTTCAAGTTGTTTCATATAAACCTCCTCCTCTAGTTCTCCATTGAGAAACGCCGTTTTCACATCCATCTGATGTAATTCCATAT
The DNA here is from genome assembly GCA_014182365.1 of Eucalyptus tenuipes. NCBI lineage: Eukaryota > Viridiplantae > Streptophyta > Magnoliopsida > Myrtales > Myrtaceae > Eucalyptus > Eucalyptus tenuipes. The sequence continues at coordinate 17,653,156 of CM024538.1, read as the reverse complement.
CAAAATGGGCAACCAATGCCAAAACAATACGAAGAGAATCTTTCTTAGATATAGGAGAAAAGGTCTCCGTGTAATCGATTCCTTCCTTTTGAGTGAATCCTTTGGCAACAAGTCTAGCTTTGTATCTTTCAATGTTACCTAATGAATCCTTTTTAGTTTTGAAGACCCATTTACAACCAATGGCCTTCGCACCATCAGGTAACTCAACCAAATCCCAGACTTCATTAGATGCCATAGAACTCATCTCTTCCTTCATGGCATTGTACCACAAATTAGATTTATCACTATCCATGGCTTGTGAAAACGTTTCGGGATCATTCTCAGCTCCAACATTGTAGTCAGACTATTGTAAATACATAATATAATCACTAGGAATAGCCGATTTCTTTATTCTAGCAGATATTCTCAATGTTGCATCAACATTCTCTTGAGGAGCGTGTTGCTCAACTGGTTGTTCAACGGTTTCTGGTAATTGCTGAACAACTGGATCTACTATATCAATATCAGTAGGTTGTGGAACTTCAACGATTGGTTGTTCAATAGCCGGCTGAACTGAAGGGGCATTATAAGCAATAACTAACCTTAAACTTGAGGTGGAAAGTTGAGTGTCTGAATGATCTTCCTTAGGAACAAGGTCCTTCGATTGATCGCTCCCACTAATCAAGTCATTTTTAAGAAATTTTGCATTTCTTGATTCCACAATCCTAGTGGTATGAGATGGACAATAAAACCTGTATCCCTTAGACCTTTCAGCATATCCAATGAAATACCCACTTATGGTCCTTGGGTCCAACTTCTTTTCTTGTGGATTATAAACTCTCACTTCAAACGGGCATCCCCAAACGCGCACATGATGCAAACTCGGTTTCCAACCCTTAAATAACTCAAAAGGTGTCTTTGGGACAGCCTTGGTTGGAACTCAGTTTAATATGTACACTGCCGTCTTAAGTGCTTCAGTCCACAATGATTTAGGAAGTTTGGAGTTGCTAAGCATACTACGCACCATGTCCAATAAAGTCCGATTTCTTCTTTCCGCTACACCATTTTGGTCCGAAGAACCAGGCATAGTATATTGGGCAACTATCCCATACTCTTGAAGAAATCTTGCAAATGGACCAGGTGCTTGTCCATCTTCAGTGTATCTACCATAGAATTCTCCACCTCTATCTGATCTCACGATTTTAATTTGCTTATCGCGTTATTTCTCTACTTCCACCTTAAATACCTTAAAGGCATCTAATGCTTCATACTCATTATGAATCAAGTAGAGATACATGTAACGTGAGTAATCACCTATGAAAGAGATGAAGTATTTTTGACCACACGAGTCCATATCCGGACTACATATATCTGTATGTATGATTTCTAATATTTCCGTACTCCTCTTGGCACCTTTCTTTGTTTTGTTAGTCTGCTTTCCCTTTATGCAGTCCACACAAGTATCACAATCAGTAAAATCTAAAGTACTAAGTATTCCATCATTTACCAATCTCTTAATTCTTTCTATGGAGATATGTCTCAATCTCCGGTGCCACAACATAGAGGAATGTTCTTTCACAATACATCGTTTTATACCAGCGTTATCATGAACATGCATCGCATCATAATAGGCATTGTCTTGCAAATTAATTCGAAAAAGACCATCAGACAAAGTACCACTCCCAACAATTTCAGATTTAAACAATAAACAGAATGTCAAATCTAAAAAGTTAAAAAAGTAACCTAAAGGTACAAGTCTTGAAACTGAAATTAAGTTTCTAGAGAAACTAGGAACATAAAAGGTCATTTCCAAATTCAAAACAAAGCCATTATTGAGAACTAGTCTACACGTCCCAATAGCTTCCACATGCGAACGCATCTTGTTTCCTGAATAGATGCTTTGTTCACTTCCCACTAGCTTCCTGTGGTTTTGAAAACCCTGCAAGGAATTCGAAATATGGATTGTAGATCCAGAATCAATCCACCAAGTGTTGTGACTTACATAAGTCATATTAGATTCATAACAAACACAAGAGATTGAATTACCTTTCTTCTCAAGCCAGGCCTTAAATTTGACACAATCCTTCTTTATATGCCCCTTCGTTTACAGAAGAAACATTTGGATTCTTTCTTAATGTCAGCTTGGGGAGGTATTTTACCTTTTCCCTTATGCTTCCCATGGCCCTTATTCTTTCCTTGTGTTGCCAAATGAGCACTTTCTCCCAATTCCATAATCAGTCTTTCTTCCTCTTGAACACACATGGTCATGAGTTCATTAATTGACCATTTATTCTTATGTGTGTTGTAAGAGATCTTGAAAGGTGCATACTGTTGTGGGAGAGTATTCATAATATAATACACAATGAATGATTAAGATATCTCAACCTCAAGGTTCTTAAGTTGAGCTGCTATGTTCCTCATTTGCATGATGTGCTCGCGCACACCTCTAACACTAGTGAGCTTCAATGATGAAAACTTCATAATCAGGGTCATGGCATGCGCCTTCTCGAACTCTCAAAGCGAGCATCAATGGCCTCCAATAAGGCCTTAGCATTGCTATGCTGAGCAACCGAACCACGAATACTAGGAGATATCTTAGCTCTTATAAGCATGGCACAAACGCGGTTGGACCGTTCCCATTGGTTATAAAGAGCTATCTCAGCTGGAGTACTCGAATCAGTAGGAGTAGGTGGTTCGTCTTTCCTTATAGCATAGTCAATGTCCATCCACCCCAATTGAAGAAGAACTGACTCCTTCCAAACTTTATAGTTCTCACCATTCAGTATGGGAACATCAAACTTAAATTCAGAGAAATTCACAGGTTGCGAAACTGCATATCAAATAATCATGCTTATATCAAAAAAATTTGAGGCAAATATACATAAATCATGTTTTACCAATGTAAACATGTCACAATATGAATCACATAACATAAAAACTACATGTGGGCTAAGTTTTTAATTTAAATAGATTCATAATTACATCATGAAGAAACTACCATATTATATACCTTTTCTTAATCCCTGTGGGTAAATTAAGAAAAATAATATGATATTTCATCCTAATTAATCATATTAATACAATGAAAATTCCTGTGGGATAAAATTCATCATATTAATATAATTAATTACAATTAATGTCCATTTCTAAATATGATCCGGAAGCTCTTAATATATAATTTAATTAATTAAAGATGCTGTGGCTACTCTCTAATTAATTAAATATATGAATCATTGGACATTTAATTTCATGCATAAAATATTCATAAAAATGCATGAAATGACATAATAATTAATAAATGTACCAAGGGTAGAACAGTAAATAAATTGGCCAAGGGCAGGATTGCAAAAATATGAAAATTTTGGGGCAAAAGCGTAAAAGGAGCCGCGGGAGGGGACGTCAGGCGCGTGCCGAGCACGCGCCAGAATCCGCGCGGGCGCGTGCCCCGCACGCACGCGGTTCAACGCGCAGGGGCGTGCGTTGCACGCGCCAGGCAACTGCCGCGCTCGTGAGATCCACGCGCCAGCGGTTGCCGCGTGCGTGAAGCGCATGGCGTGTGGGTTACACGCGCCTGCAACGGCAGCGCGCGTGGGGCCCACGCGCCTTCTTCCCTCGCGCACAGAAGCCATTTCCGCCGGTTTCGCCATTTTCAGCCGCGATTTCACCACCGTTTCTTCTCCAGTAGCCCATCTAAGACCGAAATAAATGATGGGTTTTGAAGAGCATGCCGGCACGACCACATGGGTCCAAGTTACGGCGAAAATGACCAAGAAATTGGTCTCAAATCAAACGAAAAACTCCAAAACGCAAATCCTCAACCACCATGAATTCCGCCGCCCATTTAGCCTCCGGCGAACACCGATATACCGGAAAAACTCATGGCTAATGTTCCTCATGGCGGTGCGACCGTATGGGTCCGAAATCAAGAGGTGGGTAGCCGGAATTTGCCCGGAATTTGCGAGTTTCTCTCTTGGCCTCAAAATCCCGAGTTACTGTTCATGTTCAAAAATGCCCGAAAATACACCAAAATTCGAGAAAAACAAGGCAGAGGCACTAAACACGCTCTGATACCAAATGTTAGACAAAATAATTCAAATGCGGAAACCAGGATCGATTAAAGACAAACCTCCAGCCATTGTTCTTGTTCACATTCGTCAGAAAAACCTGAAATCAAAGAAAAATTGGGGACACGCTACTAACCCAATTCCCTCACGTACTGATGGTGTATTCCAAATGTGAGGGTTTATGTTAGACCTTGTCATCACCCGTCAGAAATGAACGTACGTTCTTTTTATACACCGTCTCCCATCAAGACGGTTACCAAATGGGCGGTTGTCACGAAAGGGTACGAAGTGTGGAAAAACTTTATGTTGAATAGTTGCAATTTTAAGAGAAAATGAGGGTCTAAAATGTGGGATCACAAAAATAAATAACAGGTAATACTTCATAAACTCATACTAAGATTATGATAAATATATAATAATTTTAATATTAGCAATTATGGTAATTCCAAAAACTAGAATTAACACTATAACTTTTTTCCTAAATTTATGAATTTTTTATTTTTATTTTTATTTTTTATTCCAAAAATGGGGAATCGGATCGAATAAGGAGACTATAGACCCTATGTTGATTGTTTAAAGACAACTATTAGGCTACGCTGAGCTTATTTTTCTAAAATGATCTCATTTCTCCTTTGGTTCTCTGGAGAAAAGAAGTAAGTTCTATTGTAAATCTATTCCTTAACCATTGATTTGTCTTGTGGAATAGAAAAATTAGCTGACGTTACCAACATATTATTGTTCTTTTTCTGTTCCGGAGAATAAAAGACAGAAAAATTAAGAAATAAAAATGTTAAAATACAGGGGAGGGAGATTTTTCAGCATATAATCATTGTAAAAAGAGCTTGAAAAAGTAAAGGACGGAGCTTTTCTTCGCGGCCAAGAAAGAGATATACAGAGAGGGAAATGGTACGCATAAGAGAGAAAACTATAATAGAAAAAAGAGAAAAAACATGGAAGTTGTCAGCAGAAAAAAAAAAAAAAAGAGAGAGAAAAAGACAAACACGAGAGGCAGATTATCATGGAGGAGGTGCAAATAAAAAATGAAAAGAGGCGCGTGAGGAGGTGATAGAGAGCAAATGATGCAATTTCCCATTACACTTTTCCTTTGCACATTAATTTCCAAGAATTTTACTCTTCATTAGTTAAATTTCTCCATCATTTCATTTCAAAGCACGGCGCACCTTGCACTTGTAAAAAAGCGGAAAACAAAATCATGTTTAGCTCCATTTTGAAATTGACCAACTTTTGTTCAAGTTAGGAACATAGTGTGAAAAATCATTTCTCGCATTTGCCGTCATCTAAAGTAAAACTCTTGTTGAGGGAATTTTTCCTCTGACAAAAAATATACAATTTTCCCCTATCTTGAGTAAAGGGCTGGTAAGAGTGATCAGCTCTAGAGACCTCTGTATCCAATCATAAAAGGGTCCCACGCCCCTATAGATTACATGGATCGAACCATAATTGTTTGAGACCACTTGTGTCCTGAAGATTGAGACTAGTGAGTTTTTCAACTTAGCTTCACCGCAAAAGAGAGAGAGAGAAATGTTATGATGGAGAAGAGAAAAAATTTTCAAATGATAGTTGCATCACGCGATAGTCAAATTTGGTATGATAAACCGATCAATATTGAATATTTTTAACATTCAAGCGCCAATTAAAAGGACATGCATATTGTATTTGGACCGTTTACTTCACATATGACTGACACATAAAGTACATTTCCATAGTAAAATGGGTAGTTTGATCTTTTAGTTGAGGATTTTTCTCTAAAGATGAACATTCTACATTTATCAAAAGCTAAGAGGCGTATATAATATAGATGGGAGTATTTTTTTAGAAATTTTCTCTAAAATGATTAAAACAAAGAAAAATTCAAAATCCATCTTTCTGCTATATCTTGATTTCACATTATGTCCTCTATTTCTGAAACAATGAATCTATGAATTTATGTTGTCACTTTCGTTTGTTATTAGGCTTCAGATTTTAAATTTGTTATTAATTGAATAGGACCAGGAAATTTCTAGGATGCCAACCCTTGATTGATTCATGAAAACTTTCAAGAGACTTCTCGGATGAGTCAAGGTGTTGACTGTGCAGGTCGAGCGCCTTTTCTACCAACCCCACCTAATAATATTGACAACCCTCGCTCGGATGCAAGCACTCCCAAAAAAGACTTCCTTGAGAGATAGAATTTGATGTCTGTGGTGTTTAGAGATCTTACGATGGAGAAAGGGGCTAGTTCACGGGTATCATCTGGATCTTCATATGAGGTTTTTTTAAGTTTTCGAGGAATAGACACCCGTCATGGATTCACCGATTTTCTTTACCATGAGATGGTTCGCGTCGGAATCCTCGTCTTTAGGGATAGTGAATCCCTCCATGTCGGCGAAGAGATTGGTAAACTTCTACAAGCAATTGAGAACTCCAAGATCTACATGCCCATATTCTCCGAGAATTATGCTTTGAGTGATTGGTGCCTCCGAGAGCTTGCATATATGGTCGAGTGCACCTCAAAGTCGAACGGGAAGAAAGAGATCCTGCCAATCTTCTTGGATGTGGAACCTTCTGATGTCAAGCTGAAAACAAACCGGTATAGACCATCTCTTTCAAAGCGCCAAAAGACGTTATGCAGCGAAGCAGAGTCATGGGAAAAGGCTCTCATTGAGGTGAGTGAGATAACTGGATGGAACTGGAAAAACGATAAAAGGTAAATGTCTACAATTTTTCAAATTGTCATATGTAGATTTTCTTTTTCCTCCATATTCAGTTTAATTGCTGTATTGCTGGTGAAAAAAATAGTTTATTCAATTATTATTATCTCTTTCTTTTTATTTTTCTCCCATTTTCTAAATTTCTTTGCTTTTTCACGATAATTAAGGATAAAAGACAATTTTTTTTTTTTTGCAAAAGTAGAGATAAAAATATATATAAACACATAAAAATCATGTGCACCGCACATGCCGACGACAAAATTAATACAGAATTAATGGTTATAACAAAATAAAAGTGTAGGAAGTATTGCGAAGCCATTGAAGGTTCTGGAATGAATGTGTACTACCTGAAATTTAAGATGATTATGTGTATTTCCTTTGGTGTCTTTCATCCTCATTGATATGGCAGTGCAATTTCGTTTACTTTCGATTTCATAGGCATTTAAGAACAACATAGAAGTATAAAACTATATGGCCATTCTGTAGCGCGAGTCTAAGGTGCCAGTTTATATTTAAGGAGTATAAGAATGAAACGGTTACTTAAAAAGTGAAAAGCTGTGTTCGCTGTCAGGGCTATCACTCCTGGCAGCTCCACCAAGCCGCTGGCCAGCCACCGCAGCAGCTCTCCCTCAGCCGTCACCACTTCTTCCTTGCCAGCCCGACAACAAGCCGCTAGAAGCCGTCATCGAGCCATCCGGCCCCCAACCTTTCTCTCACTCACTGGCAAGTCGGATACGGGCTTGGGATGTCGGTTCTGATGTCACCGAGCCCATATCTAGTGTCCCCGACCTTGGGCGACCTCAAATCTGGCGCCGCCAAAGGCCCATAAAGCATCCTCGGCGGTTGCAAGGCGACATGACCCATGTGATTTGAAGGATTGAGGCGAGGCCAAGATGGGCTGGTCGATGGGGCACAATGGGCGACAGCATTGGAACGCGATGGTGACGGCCTGGGAAGGTGAGCGATGTCAATAGCAGCTTGGCGGTGGCAGCGGCCGATAGCGATAGTGACTAAAATTGGGGGAGCGGAAACAGATTAGGAAAAATCCAGATTGTGCTACCGTCTAGATTATTTTGCATAATTTCTGCAAACTGTAAGGGCAATTGAGTCACTTAGGGAGTAGTTTTGCAAATGTAATATATACTTAACGTGGTTGTTACATTGTTGCAGCCAGGCAGATCTGATAAAATCTGTAATTGAAACTGTGTTGCATAAGCTGGAGGTCGGATGTGAAAAGATTGTGACTAAAGAACTAGTAGGAGTTGATAATCGTGTAGAAGTTATAATCAAAATGTTGGATGTGGGATCTGATAGCGTACAATTTCTCGGAATCGATGGAATGGGCGGGATTGGCAAAACAACACTTGCCAAGGTCATCTTCAATCGACTATCTTCTCACTTCAAAGGCTGCCATTTCCTTTCGGATGTTCGAGAGTCGTCACGACGCCATGGTTTGGTATATTTGCAAAAACAATTGCTATCCAAGTTCCTTGATTCTCGTTCTATCCTCGACCAGATTAATGACGCAGATGATGGGATCAAAATGATTAAGAGAGTTCTTGGCAATATAAAAGTTCTCATTGTTTTAGATGACGTGGATGGGAAAGAGCAACTCAAAAGTCTAGCAGAAAAAGGTGATTGGTTCGGTTCAGGTAGTAGGATTATCATAACTACTAGGGACCAAAGTATACTAAGGATTGAGGGAGAAGTAACAAGTGAAGACCTTGTAGAAAAGTCTGCAAAAGTTTCAACTTACGAAGTCTGTAAAATGGATTTTGATGATGCTCTTAAGCTTTTTAGTAAGCATGCCTTTAGAAGAGACTCTCCTCCAGATCATTATGCCGTCCTTTCAAAAGAAGTTGTCTCCACTTTAGGAATGCTTCCTTTAGCCCTTGAGGTTACAGGTTCATCCCTTAACAATGAACCCAAAGAATTTTGGGAAGCCACATTGAAGAAGCTAAAAGATGCTCCTCCCAATGAAGTCCAAAGTAAATTGATGATATCTTATGATAAGTTAGATAATGAACAAAAGCAAGTATTTCTAGATATAGCTTGCTTTTTTGTTAATAAGGATAAAACATACCCTTTCTACATGTGGGATGCCTGTGGATACCACCCACATGTGGCCATTAGGGTCCTCTTTCTCATGTCCATGATAAAAATTAAAGAGGACAATACTTTCTAGATGCATGACCAAGTGCGAGACCTCGGAAAGGCAATTGTACGTCTAGAGAACAAAGATCCTTGCAAGCGTAGCAGAGTGTCAAATCATAAGGATGCCTTGAACATTTTGAAGCGAAAAGAGGTAATTTATTTCATGTGAACTGTTGTAGATTATTCTCGCAAAAGGAAAAATTTAATTGCTATTAGCATTTGCAATTGTTTGATTTTGACCATCACATGTGGACTTCTTGGCATTTCCATTCTCAGGGAAGTAAGATAGAAGCACTGTCAATTGGATTTCGAGGATTACTTCATGAAGACATAATTCTACAGCATGATGAATTAGCTAATTTACGAAACCTACGGTTCTTTCAAGCAGAAAAGGTGTCCCTTGTTGGAGACTTCAATAATCTTCTCCCCAGTTTAACATGGCTTTCTTGCCATCGTTGCCCTTTCAAGATTATGGCGGAAAAATTTCATCCGACTAATTTAATCGTTCTAAACCTTTCAAGGAGTAATATTTCGGAGATTGGCTGGATTAAAGTATGATACAAGTCCCACTCCTTCTATTCGTAAAACATTTCTTTTCATTTTCTTTTCTTAGGTCATTTCTCAATAAATATTTATCAATTTTTTTTTGTAGGCGGCAAAGAATCTAAAAGTACTAGATCTCATTGATTGCCAAAAGTTAAGGAGAATATCTGATTTATCCAAGTTGGTGTCCTTGGAGATATTGATTCTTCAATGCTGCTACGGATTAATTGAAATTGACCCATCCATTGGTGAATTAAAGCTCCTAACTACTTTGAACTTGGATGGATGTTATTCTATTCGAGAGTTGCCTAAAGAAATAGGACGTCTACAAGCTTTGACAAAGATTGTCATGCCTAGTACGCTACATGAACTTCCGGAAACATTTGGTAATTTAGAGTCATTGATGACCTTAGATCTCTCAAAAAAGTGGATCAGCAAATTGCCACACTCTATTGGAGGAATGGTGAAACTTACGGTGTTGAGATTATGTGATTGTAATGAGATAAAGGAACTTCCATACTCGATTGGGAAATTACAATCATTAATCGAGTTGGATTTGACAAGTACAGGTATTAGTCACCTACCTGATTCAATTGGCAATCTATCACAATTGAAAATACTTAAGATGCACAACATGATTCGGATAACAAAATTACCTAATGCAATATGTTTGTTGAAGAAGCTTGAAGAATTAGATGCTTCTTGGTGTGGGAACTTGACCGGTGAATTCCTTGAAGAAATTGAGAGATTGTCCTGTTTGAGGATCCTAAACTTGTCAGGGACCCACATATTCAAATTACCATCCACGGTGAGTCACCTCTCTAATCTCCAAGAACTTAATTTAGCCACATCTGATGTTCAACAATTACCAGAGCTTTCCCCAAGTTTGACTTGTTTGACATGGACCCCTCGTATTAAGTTGGAGAGTTTCATTCCCCTTCCTACTAGCCTCAGTACCCTGTCTCAGCTAAAAACACTAACATTGGCCTCCTTAAATGTGCAATTCCTCCCACAGCTCCCGTCTAGTTTAAGAGAGTTAAAACTTTTAAATTTGGCAATCACACAATTGCCAGATTTTTCCAATTTGAAAAACTTGTTAACTTTGGAATTCTATGACTGCTCGATGCCGGAATTCTCTGATATATTTGAGGCGAAGTTGGAGACACTCACTATGGAGCGGTGTACGTTTACAAGATTGGACGCACCGTTTCAGTTGGAAATGAAAAAATTGATACATTTAAGATTGGTTATGTGTGAGATCCTCCTAAAAGTACCGGATCTGTCACATATGAAGAATCTGCAAGAGGTACATTTGTGTGACTGCAAGTCGTTAGTCGAGATTCGCGGTCTTGAAGAATTGGGATCCCTTTCCTCCCTCGAGGTAAGCTGTTGCATTTTGATTGAAAGGATCCCAGATCTATCGAAATTGAGAAAGCTAAAGAGGCTCAAAGTAGGAAAATGTCCAGAGCTAAGAAGCGTGGAAGGACTAAATCACTTGGAATCTTTAAAGTATATGTATATTCGAGAATGCTGCTCGTTGGAGAGTTTGGCTAACACCTCAAATTTGGATTTAGAATGTTGCCATATTCTCCATTGCGGGCAGTTGTCCCGTCACACTTATTGTAAACGGGGTGTGTACTGCCAATGTTGGTGGTGAAATCCAAGCCGATGAAAGTCCAGCAGGTATCATCAGGACACCCGCACGTGGCGTCGGTAAGGAAGTCAGAACCTGACTTGGTTATTGCGCTTAGTGTAGCCATATTTTTCCCTTTTAAATTTTTTTTTTTTTGAAGAAGGTTTTCTCCTGGACAAATATCGGTAATAAAGCTAAGAATATGAACAAGGCATACTCATATGATGCCAAAACTTTCTCCAATTTTGATCCGCTTTTGAACAAAGTACTTAGTTTATTGATTGCTGTCAATGTTTTCTTTTTATTTCTTCCTTCTTTTGCTTTTATTATCTATGAGTTTTCCATTAGATAGTTTAACAAGGTTAATTACAAGACGGGGATGATTCTCTTCTCATCCCTCCCTATTTATCTATTTTCATGATTTTTCCATTATCTTGTTGACCAAAAGCGAGTTTGCTTCCCTAAAAAAGAAAGGCAAGAGTTCAAGATTCCATTATGATAAGATCAAAGATTCATAATTACTAAAGATAATATATGTCTATGAATAAATGACCGTGCTATTACTTTCCCAATAAGTTCGCTCTGGATACCATCTCTTGCAATTGTAGTGGTTTTAACATTTTATTTTTCAATTTGTTCTTTGTTCAGTGTACGTTTCTTCAGACATAGTGGCCACCATGGAGAGGTACAACAATGAAATGGCCGACTCTGTTATGGCTAAGGCTAAAAAGATCTGCGATGATTTTGGTGAGGTGAGTTCTTATTAAGGCATATATGTTTTACCGGGGATAATTGCCGTTGTTGGCCAAACTGCTCATATTGATTTATTACTCAAAACTCTTAATATTGACTCCAATAATCAATCAATTTGGAGGGAATACATGTATTATGTAGCCTTTGATTGAGATAAAGCTAATGTTGAAAGCGTGGGTGATCAGTTCTATGTTAGATAAGTTTCACATGAAGATTCTAGAACCTACCATGATAGCATTTGAAAGCCACATCAAACTTGACTAGCGTCATGTGAACAATTTGTGGTGTATTGGTTAAGGTATTGATGGATTTCCTGAACTTTTGGGTTTGAAATCCATATATAACATATCTATCTTTTCTTCCTAAATAGAATAAATATAAAAATAAAAATAAAAATCGGTCCAGTTATTTTGGCAATGGAAAGTCTCAGAGTGTTTGGTTGACTATTCAATAAATTGTTGGAATTAATAGAATGAGAGGAAGTAATAAGGTTTGGTATTAATTGTAAATTTTTATTTTTTATGGTGGCTACATAGTATTGTTAATATCGATACTGGATTGTGATTTAGTGAAATGTGGCAGGGCCTTTCTGGGGAACGCCTCAGAATGTGCAGTGTCCTGTGCTGGTAGTGAAGAGGCCCAAATCCAGCAGGAACAACTGAAACTCAATCTGCAAAGCTGGTGCTCAGGTTGTGTCCTAGTCCCATGTTGTCTTCGGGGGCTTTGTCAAGTTCCATTGTGTATACTCCTACATTGCCCTAGTTTCATGAGTTTCTGGCTCGTGAAAAATGGATGGGTTTTTTCTTAGTAGAATTTGATCATCGAGATGGAGGTGATGCTTGACCTAATCATTACGCGCGCATATCCAAGCTAAATCTCTTGGTAACAGAGAGGAATGTTGAAAACATGCAGAAGAATGTGAAGCTTGCGGTTCACAAATTGCATACATTAGTGAACTGATGCCGCAGCAACATAATGTGAATGGGCATAGTGACAGTTTCCATTAGCTGTTGATAGAGACCACAGACCAAATCAAAGAGAGAGGACCTGTCGATGGCATTATCTATAGACCATAAGCAGCAGATCCAGACTATTCAACAAGTGTGATTGTTCTGAAAATGGACGTTTGCCGTCGTTCTAAAAACACAATCAGTGAAAATGGATATAGATGCAATTAGTCACTCAGCCTCGGGATCAGCCTCCTACTACAGTTCTCTCCCTCTCTAACAAATTGTCCCACGTCTATTTTCTAAAGATGAAAAGGCCCTGAGCTTATGTCGAACCCAACTGGTCAGCTTATTGCTTTTCCCCCTACAACTCATCCTGTGAAAAGCATAAAAGGACGATGATCAATGAATGAATGAAAGGAACCGAAAAAAGTGCAGCAAAATAGAGTTCATGATCATGTCAAGTGAAGAATCATACCTTCATCCTTGGCGTCAGCAGACTTGGCACTCTCATTTGTTTTGGTTTCGGAATCAGAATCATCTTCAGCTTCAGCTTCATTAGCATCAGCATTATCATCTTCATCCTCGATCTGAAAAAAAGATGTGCACGGACAAAAACCATCCAAATAAATAACATTAGGAATCTTTAAAGAGCAAGTATAAAAGGCTTCCGACATAATAATCTACTGGCTCGTCCTTGGCTTGGAAAAGGGATAAACAGAAGTCAGAGAAAGGGGAACAAACCAATACGAGTATAACATCTCTCTCTCGCATGCGCACGCGAGAAATTTTCTTTTTCTGGGGAAATCATTTTTTATTATTTTATTACAATTTCATTCTTTTCCTTTTTCTCCCATTTTCCTTTTTTTTTTTTTTCATTTTTCAAGGTTATTAAGGATAAGAGAGAAATTTTCTTTAAAATTGTGATGAAAATATATCTTAATCTAATAAAAATCATGTGCATTGCACATGCTAACGACAAAATTGAAAGAGAGTTAACATTTTTAACAAAATAGAAGTGCAGGAAATATTGCATAGCAGTTGAATATTTGAGAGTAAATGTATACTACTAGAAATTCAAGGGGGGAATTACAGAACCAACATAAATCCCCGAAGAAATTTAAGGGGATTTTGTGGAGTATCCTCTGATATCTTTCATCCTCATTTATATGGCAGTGCGATTTTTTACTTTCACTTTCATAAGCATTGAAGAAAAATATAGAACATTTAAGGAATATCAAAATGAAAAGATAAAAAAGTGAAAGGCACTGTTCTCTCGTGAATATCGGCACTATTGCGATAGTCGCTCCGAGCAGCTCCACCAATCCGCTGGCCAGCCACCGCAGCAGCTCTCTGCCAGTCGCCGCCACTTATTCGTAGCCAACCCGCCACCAAGCCGCCAGAAGCCGCCGCCGAGCCATCCGGCCACCACCCTTTCTTTCTCCCAGTCACGGGCCAGTCGGATTTGGGCTCGGGATGTTGGGCCTGATGTCACCGAGTCCATATTCGGCGTCGTCGACCTTGGGCGACCCCAAATCTGGCGTCGCCGAAGGCTGATAAAGCCATCCCCGGTAGTCGCAAGGCCACACGACCCACGTGACTCGAAGGATTGAGGCAAGGCTGAGATGGGTGGGCCGACAGGGCGCAACGGCCGACGGCACTGGAACGCGATGGTGACGGCCTGGGCAGGTGAGCGATGTCAACAGTGGCGTGGCGGTGGCGGGGGCCTATGGGGATGGTGACTGAACTTTCGGGATCGGAGACAGATTGGGAAAAATTCGGATTGTTTTAGCGTCTAGTTATTTTGCGTAATTTCTGCAAATTGTAAGGGCAATTGAGTCACTTACGGAGTAGTTTTGCAATATAAAATATATTCTGAATATGGTTGTTACGTTGTTGCAGCCAAGCAGGTCTGATAAAATCGGTAATTCGAGATGAGCAGGATAAGCTGAATGCCCAAAATAAAAAGATTGTGACTGAAGATCTTGTTGGAGTTGATGATCGTGTAGATGCTATAATCAAAATTTTGGACGTGGGATTTGATAATGTACAATTTCTTGGAATCCACGGAATAGGCGGGATTGGCAAAACAACACTTGCAAAGGTCGTCTTCAATCAACTATCTTCTCACTTCAAAGACAGCAATTTCCTTTCGGATGTTGAGAGTTGTCACAACGCCATGGTTTGCTGTATTTGCAGAAACAGTTGATATAGAAGTATTCTGATATTTGTCCTAACCTCGACAAAATTCATGACATAGGTGATGGGATCAACACGATTAAGAGAGTTCTTCGCAATAGGAAAGTTCTCATTGTTTTGGATGGCGTGGATGAAAAAGTGCAACTCAAAAGTCTAGTAGCAAAAGGTGATTACTTCGATCCTGGCAGTAGGATTATCATAACTACAAGGGACCAAAGTGTCCTAAGTATTAAAGGAGATGAAATAAGTGAAGGTCCAATGAAAAAGTCGTCAAAAGTTTTGACTTATGAAGTACCAGAAATGAAATTTAATGATGCTCTTAAGCTTTTGAGTAGGCATGCCTTTGGAAGAGACTCTCCTCCGGATCAATATCTCTTACTTGCAAAACAGGTTGTCTCCACTCTGGGAAATCTTCCTTTAGCCCTTGAGGTTATTGGTTCGTGCCTTAGAAATGAACCCAAGATATTCTGGAAGCCACATTGAAGAAGCTGAAAAATGCTCCTCCCAATGAAGTCAAAAATAAATTGATGATATCTTATGATAAGTTAGATTATGAACAAAAGCAAGTATTTTTGGATATAACTTGTTTTTTTTGTTAATGAGAATAAAACATACCCTTTCTACATGTGGGATGCTTTTGGATACCACCCACACCTTACCATTCAGGTCCTCTTTTTCATGTCCTTGATCAAAATTAAAGATAATGATACTTTTTGGATGCATGACCAAGTGCGTGATCTGGGAAGGGAAATTGTATGTCAAGAGAACAAAGATCCCTACAAGTGTAGTAGAGTGTGGAATCATGAGGATGCCTTGAACATTCTGAAGCAAAAAAAAGGTATAGCAATTTAATTTCATGTGAATTGCTATAGATTATTCTTGCAAAGGAAAATTTTAATTGCTATTAGCACTTGCAATTGTTTGTTTTGACCATCACACGTGGACTTCTTGGTGTTTCCATTCTCAGGGAAGTAAGAAAATAGAAGCTCTTTCACTTGGATTTCGAGGATTCTTTTATAATGACATAATTCTAAATACTGATGAATATGCTGATTTACAAAACCTGCGGTTCTCGCGTGGGGTGTCCTTTGTTGGAGATTTTGATAATCTTCTCTCCCGTTTAAGATGGCTTTCTTACTCCATGTTTGAGACAAAAAACTTTCATCCAACTAATTTGGTCGTTCTTCACCCTTCATGGAGCGAAATTTTAGGAGAAAGTATTGATTGGATCAAAGTACGATACGACTCCCACTCCTTGTACATGTAAATCATTTCTTTTCATTTTTTTTGTAGGTCGTTTCTCAATAAATCGAATTGTTTTGCAGGCGGCAAGGAAACTAAAAGTCCTAGATCTCAGTTATTGCAAAAACTTAAGGAGAACACCTGATTTGTCTACATTGGTGTCTTTAGAGATTTTGAGATTAACAAATTGTGAAATTTTGGAAAATATCGATTGGATCAAAGTACGATACGAGTCTCACTCCTTGTATCCATAAATAATTTCTTTTTATATTTTTTTGTAGGTCATTTCTCAATAAATATTATTGTTTTGCAGGTGGCAAGGAAACTAAAAGTCTTAGATCTCAGCTATTGCCATAACTTAAAAAGAGTGTCCGATTTATCTACGTTGGTGCCTTTGGAGATTTTGAGATTACGTCATTGTTTTAGGATAAAGAAACTTCTAGACTTAATTGGGAAATTACAATCATTAATCGAGTTGGATTTGTTAGGAACAAGTATTGATCACCTACCAGATTCATTTAGCAATCTAAAGCAACTGACAACACTTAGGATGGGGGACATTAAGGGAGGGTTGACAAAATTACCTAATTTTCATTTGCACCAGCAACATACTTAATTTTCATTTGCTCATATCATGGTTAGGGACCTAAAAACATATTGCAAGTACCCAAAATCATCATGGCTTTCGTGCCCAATCCGAAAGTTGTAATCACCAGCATAACATGTAACAAGCAGAACCCTTCCAGGAGTATTTGTTGGAAATGAGCCATCAGCTTCCTTTCCTTGCCAAAGTCTAAGCTTCTGCTTCCCAGTTTTGAGCTGCTTTTTGCTGCTAAATAGAAGAATCGTAGCCCCACCAATCAACCCCTCCTCTTTTCCACAAGAAACATCCCAGACCTAAAAATTTTATGTCAAAACAAGAATTTTTTGCTCTCAATTAGATGTAAAATTCAATTAGATACCATAGATTAACACCAAGGGTGCAAGCATCAAATTCTTTCTGAACCACATTTGAGGGATAAAAGTTTATGAACCATTTGCATCTGCAGATGAAACCATTGCCTCATCACTTAGGAGACAAATGTGGAGATATTACCTTAGTAACGATATCAAGAACCAGCTAAAGTTCACTGACCATGCCTCTCAACAGAAGCTACGTATTCATGAAAAGACATGCTTAGGTAATTTCAACATAATGTGGGATGATAAAGAATACAGTAAGGAACATATGGTCCAAGTATTAGCTCTGAGCAAACAGCCTTTCACTATGGATCAACTTTGTCAAAGGATAATCAGGATTACATGTAGCAATGCCATGTTAAGATCAGAGTACGCCCAACAAGTAATAAAGAAGAGATACAAATGTATGATATGAGAGGTGTACTTTAAGAAAGCAGAGCATTTCAGTATAGATACAAAGTCAGCTAAGATATATCTACCATACACAAGTGAAGAAACATTCCAGACTCACTGTTAAAGCAAGTTGTGAGTGAGCAGTTAAGTCTCGATCTTTAGTACTCAGAGTGACGAGTTCATTCCAAAAATATGGTGGCCCTGCAGATTCCAACCTGGCATTGACATGAGTAGCTAAGATTTGGATTGACGTTGAACAGAATCTAAGTCTTCAACTACCCATGTCATATATTCTCATTGACAGAATAAAAAGAGTTATATTCAGTCGATCACTGTCAGGGGGACCACCATGCTGGACCCCCGACATCTACCTGTAACAGAAGGCAATTATTCATCCATAATATAAGTAAAAACTAAATTGAACGTCTACCACAGTTTATTTTGTCAGCATGTTTATTGCCCAAACATGAACAGAGTTCAGTATATAAATAACAGATAACGAAAGCAAAACCACTTGCGTGACTTTGTCTTCTGAAAAATGAAGACAAAAGAACAAAATCTTCTCATAGCAACTAGCTGTCAATAAAGACCATGAGATTTTTTTGTTTCAATATTTCGTCCATTGATGGTCATTGACATAGGACTGTTATTTTGTTCATCTTCCATCTCCTAGGATAAAATCTAAGAAATTGATAAGCATCATCTAAAAGATATACCCAAAACGAACTATTTTTGAAATTTCTACAGTCTCTGGCCTTTGATACTTTCTAAGAAACATGAGCCAGAAAGTGCCAAATTAAGCTCCAGATAAACGTATCATTCAGTTAATAGGAATACGAAATAATTATTCCAATGGACTAATTTAAACACAGAGCTTCCAACAGATAAAAAGAAAAGACAGAGAAACTGCTAATGGATTTAAACACCACCAACTGAAGGGTTTACAATTATGACTATTGAGGCCAGGCATACGAATCAAAACAATTTCCAGGGTTACATTTAAACTTTTCATTGCCACTCACGCATGAAAGATTGGAGTCTGTCTCTTTACAAGGCTACCTTATGCAACAGACAGATTGTGCCAGAAAAATATGCAACATCAACTAACGCCCTAAAACGATCAATACGATGAAGTACATCCCACATTCCCAACCATCAACATAGGCCACGCTGATGGTACCAGATTGACTCACGCTCATCTCTCTCGCTCCTCTAAACAGCCACTTCGGCATGAAACCACAAAAGAGATCCATTGTGTTACAAATCAGCAACGTCCTTCCCCAGAACTATGTCACATAATATAAGTTCTCTTGTGAAGTGAATAGATATTTTTAAGTTTACCCAGATATCTCATTGTCGTCCATCATGTTTCCTTAAAGCAAAAAACCTTTTTCAATTGTCTCTACAGATAGTGAACCAAGATATAATAGAAGAAAATGTCACTGAAAAGTAGTGCTTGGCATGGCAGATAACAAAAGGATCATGCACGGGAAAAAGGATCAGCACATGAGGACCGGATTAAATTAGGCGGCCACCTCGTTCTAGTGGGAAGACCAAATGGGGCACCGTCAATGTACAGAGAGCACTCAACGTAGAGCTCTGCCTTTCTCTCCTCCGCGGCATGATCAATCTCTGCAGAAGGAATACAATGGAAACGGTATATAACAGCTGAAAGCACAAAAGCCACAGCAGAATCTAAAGACTCTCGGCCCGCTTAACCATTAACCAACAGCAAGAAGCACACGTCTCCATTTATAGAATGAGAAAGCGAAACAACTCAGCACAATACCGACCAATATCCTGCCTTTCCCTGAAAACACACCACAACAGAACTCTCCTTGCGCCATCAAGCAGTTCATCCATCTACAATTCACTCCACTTCTCGAATTTTTTCCTCCTCTTGTTCTTCTACTAGCCAAAACTCGAAAAGGGTTACCTGGGTTTGGCGAGCGCTTGGGAGGCAGAGCGCCTTCCAAGTTCTTCGCCCGGAAGGTAACGGGGAGATTGATGTCGCGCGACAGGAAGAACCGGAACTCGTTGCCGCCGCTCATCGTCGTCGACCTCGCCGGGCCCGGACAGAGCGAGCATGCGAATCCTCCTAACCGCAGAGGGCCGCCGTCGGACAAGCGGGTGGGTTTCGCCGATCCCAAGCACGGACGGTGAGTTCGGATCGGTTGAGGAAGGGGAAGCGCCGGCGGGGGCAACGGCGGCGCCGTAGAGACACCGGGCGGGGACCAACCGCTAGATCAGACGGTTAATTTCGTTGGATCATTCCTGCGACATGAGTTTTATTTTATTACGGAAAATTACACCTGCAATCGAATTCTAAACGTTTTGAAAATATATAATTTGAACATTTTAAAGTTTACTGCGATCGAGTCAATAGATAATAGAGCCGATCTGCTGACGTGGTGTGCTGAGATCCTACCTGGCGGGTTGCCGTGAATCGAATCGGATCGTATTATGCAAATTAAAATGACTGATAATTAAAACTGATTATTTCTAATGAAAGTTTTGAGTTGATATACTAAGTATCAAAATATGGCATTTAAATGCATTAGTCAAATTTTCTCTTTATATTATTTTATAGTAGATTTCTTCTATAAAGACACGACATCATCTTAATATGAATTTTATGAGACATTATAGATGTGATTACTTTCATATTTTTATCGAATTATACCCACAACTTATTCATCATTTGCTGTTGTACCTATAAACATGTTATTTTGATAAGGTTTCTCTTGATATTTTTTATAAAGAAATATTTTCTCATTCTCAAAATGTCAAATTTACTAATTATTAGAATGGCATTTTTCTCTAAAATTTTATTTTTTTGTAAAAATGTTAAACATTTAATTTGGAAAAAGAGGAGATTCATTTCATAAGTGAATGCATTTAATGTGCAAATTTCACTTTTAATGTGGAATATCATTATGATATATATTGATTTTAGTTTACGTTCAATATTTGCTTTTGCTTCTTTACGTTTCATATGTAATGTCAATAACTAAATTGGCTCTTGATTCTCACATAATAGTATAATTTAAAATAAGCCATACTAACTAAAACAATATAAGCAAATTGGTCTTAGTATATGTTTTAAATCAAACTAAATACATATTTTCACAAAAATCTATTTGCGGAGGAGGGTGGCTCCTATCTATTCGCTGATTGGGTCAAGGGCCGCAAGGGGGAGAGAAAAATCCGCGATTCGAGCCGCATAGATAGAGATATATTTTCATGGATGGGTGGCCAATATAGGGTTGAAAAAGGTCCATGTGTAAAAATTTTTAAAAAAATTAATAAGTGCAAGTTAATAAAAAAATTTTAATAATAAAACCCACTTAAGAAATATCTTATGGCCAAATATATTTATTTGCAATTTAAACTATACATGTTTTATAATATTATGATTACTAACTTGATGACTAAAATTAAATTTATTTTAAAGAGAATCACGTGACTGATAAAATGGAACTTAATTTTAAGATTTGCTGCCGTTCGTAAACCGATGGTCGCTAGGTTTACCTATGGCAATGAAATTGATTTTTGTGGAACAAAATTTTGTTACCTACGGGTTTTTTCTTTAGCCTTCTGTTTTTTCAGATTGAAGCCGATGAACGAGCAAACTAACTAGGTTTTATCGCCTTTAGTTTTGTTCTTTTTCATTTTTTAACATCTTTTTATTAAAAGTCATTTTCCTAAGATTATTTGAGCTAAGGCAACAAAACCGCAATTTTATCTATTTGAGTTTGACCAAAGATGGCGAAGTTTTATTTTTGTCGTTGGAGGTCAGAAACTTTTCCTCCTCACTGGCAATGAAGTATGAATTTTGTCGATTAAGTCTGAACTAAGGTAACAAAACCATGATTTCATCACTTGAGGTCTGACCTAAGGTGACGAAGATTCTTCGACCAAAGAAAAAACGGCGACAAAAATTCATATTTCTTGCCGTAGGTTCAAAATTGTCCCGTCTTTAATGGAAAAAGGCTTCATCGTAAAAGCCATTACGCCGTAATGTAACGCAATTGTTGTAATTATTATGCTACTTGGATTAAGTAATGTAATACTTAATACACAGGTTTGATTTCATTAACAAAACATTTAAGAAGCCAATAGCATCAGAATTCTCAAATTAACCCTAAAGTCAGAATTAGAGGGGGGTTATAATAATCATCACTTTAATTAGTCAATCATGATTCATGAGTTTAATACACCATACATATATTATTATACATTGTAATTTAATCAAATATATAAGATATAATTATAAGATAAGCACACAGCATGTGATTATATTTTAAAGTATTGGAATAATAACTCTAATAGGCAATCATGAGTGCAAACACCCATATACGTTATGAACATATCACAATTTAATATATTACTTTTCATATACTATTTAAAAATGCATTTAGTATTATGATCGTTAGTTGATCATACAATTAGTTTCATTAAAATGAAAATTCTATTGTCACGTAACTAGTAGTATGCTTGAATTAACAAATATATAACTATTTGAATACTAGTTAATAGATCTAGTAATTAAGATAATCATTACACTATGAGTAATATAGTATTTACTTAATGAAAATTTAGGTAATCATGCGTAATAGTAAGGAGCTAATATAAGCTTACTAATATTTTTGAATACTTGTTAATGTAATAATAGTTGTATACAATATAATTATCCTTGCATGAATACATAAACAGAATATTATTCTAGTATAAAATATGTGATAATGCCAAAGTTGTGTAATTGTGTTACAATTACATAAAAATACGAATAAAATTAATCGTAATTAATATAAACTTTAGCTGTAATTAATATAACCTAACGCCGGTAGAGTCAGTGGGTGAAACGAGAGTGGGAACCAAACCTACAGAATTTCTATTATATGAAAGCGTCAGTGTTCAAAGACAAAACTCCAAAGACATGTAAAGGGGGTCGGCCAGCAAAGGAGACTCCGTAAGGCAAAACTATTTAAAAAAAAAAAAAAAAGAAAAAGAAAAATCTCTAACATGAGTCTTGACCCGACCCGATCCCATCGCTAGACCGCCTCCCGATCTACACGCAGTCGATCGGCGGGGAGATCGGCGTGGTCGGTGCTGAAGGTCCGCCGGCGAAGGGGCCGTCGTCGTGAGAGGGGGATTCTGCGATGACGGCCTCAAGTCTATCGCTGACAGGGTGATGTCCTCGCAGGGCACACTGTCGCTACAAGCCAAGCCCACCGGCCTCTCCGTGTATGTAACGCCCCGGGTCTCAACTGTACATATATTGTCCGCTTCGGACACTAAGTCCTCACGGTTTTGTTCTTCTCGGGGCATCCCATACTACCCTAAGAAAACGCGTATGTACAATTAGAGAGTCCATTGCCTTATAAGGCAGCCCAGAACTCCCTCCCTAGGCGATGTGGGACAAGAGGGAGAGGATCCCTTCCTTGCGCACGTCAGGGGACCGGCGCGAGACGCACCGCCATCCCTCCTCCCGGCGCACCGCCGCTCGGGCCGTCACACTCTCCCCTCCTTAGCGAACAGCGTCCTCGCTTGTGGCCCCACACGCGGTCGGGAGTCGGCTCTGATACCACTTGTAACGCCCCGGGTCTCAATTGTACATATATTGTCCGCTTTTGACACTAAGTCCTCACGGTTTTGTTCTTCTCGGGGCATCCCATACTACCCCCAGAAAACGCGTATGTACAATTAGAGAGCCCATTGCCTTATAAGGCAGCCCATAACTCCCTCCCTAGGCGATGTGGGACAAGAGGGAGAGGATCCCTTCCTTGCGCACGTCCAGGGGACCGAGGCGCGGACGCACCGCCATCCCCCTCCCCGCGCACCGCCGCTCGGGCCGTCACACTGTGACAAGGAGGGGAGAGTGTGACAGCCCGAGCGGCGGTGCGCGGGGAGGAGGGATGGCGGTGCGTCCGCGCCTCGGTCCCCGGACGTGCGCAATGAAGGGATCCTCTCCCTCTTGTCCCACATCGCCTAGAGAGGGAGTTTTGGGCTGCCTTGTAAGGCAATGGGTTCTCTAATTGTACATACGCGTTTTTTTGGTGTAGTATGGGATGCCCCGAGAAGAACAAAACCGTGAGGACTTAGTGTCCAAAGCGGACAATATATGTACGCTGAGACCCGGGTCGTTACAAGTGGTATCGTGAGCCGACTCCCGGCCGTGTGTGGGGCCACAGCGAGGACGCTCTTCTGCTAAGGAGGGGAGAGTGTGACGGCCCGAGCGGTGGTGCGCGGGGAGGAGGGATGGCGGTGCGTCCGCGCCTCGGTCCCCGGACGTGCGCAAGGAAGGGATCCTCTCCCTCTTGTCCCACATTACCTAGGGAGGGAGTTCTGGGCTGCATTATAAGGCAATGGGCTCTCTAATTGTACATACGCGTTTTCTTGGGGTAGTATGGGATGCCCCGAGAAGAACAAAACCGTGAGAACTTAGTGTCCAAAGCGGACAATATATGTACAGTTGAGACCCGGGCATTACAAGTGGTATCAGAGCCGACTCCCGACCGCGTGTGGGGCCACAGCGAGGACGCTCTTCTGCTAAGGAGGGGAGAGTGTGACGGCCCGAGCGGCGGTGCGCGAGGAGGAGGGATGGCGGTGCGTCCGCGCCTCAGTTCCCAAACGTGCGCAAGGAAGGGATCCTCTCCCTCTTGTCCCACACCGCCTAGGGAGGGAGTTCTGGGCTGCCTTATAAGGCAATGGGTTCTCTAATTGTACATACGCGTTTTCTTGGGGTAGTATGGGATGCCCCGAGAAGAACAAAACCGTGAGGACTTAGTGCCTAAAGCGGACAATATATGTACAGTTGAGACCCGGGTCGTTACAAGTGGTATCAGAGCCGACTCCCGGCCGCGTGTGGGGCCACAGCGAGGACGCTGTTCGCTAAGGAGGGGAGAGTGTGACGGCCGGAGCGGCGGTGCGCGGGGAGGAGGGATGGCGGTGCGTCCGCGCCTCGGTCCCCGGACTTGCGCAAGGAAGGGATCCTCTCCTTCTTGTCCCACATCGCCTAGGGAGGGAGTTCTGAGCTGCCTTATAAGGCAATGGGCTCTCTAATTGTACATACGCGTTTTCTTGGGTTAGTATGGGATGCCCCGAGAAGAACAAAACCGTGAGGACTTAGTGTATAAAGCGGACAATATATGTACAATTGAGACCCGGGGCGTTACAAGTGGTATCAGAGGCGACTCCCGACCGCATGTGGGGCCACAGCGAGGACGCTGTTCGCTAAGGAGGGAGAGTGTGACGGCCCGAGCGGCGGTGCGCGGGGAGGAGGGATGGCGGTGCGTCCGCGCCTCGGTCCCCGGACGTGCGCAAGGAAGGGATCCTCTCCCTCTTGTCCCACATCGCCTAGGGAGGGAGTTCTGGGCTGCCTTATAAGGCAATGGGTTCTCTAATTGTACATACGCGTTTTCTTGGGGTAGTATGGGATGCCCCGAGAAAAACAAAACCGTGAGGACTTAGTGGCCAAAGCGGACAATATATGTACAGTTGAGACCCGGGTCGTTACAAGTGGTATCAGAGCCGACTCCCGACCGCGTGTGGGGCCACGGTGAGGACGCTGTTCTGCTAAGGAGGGGAGAGTCGACGGCCCGAGCGGCGGTGCGCGGGGAGGAGGGATGGCGTTGCGTCCGTGCCTCGGTCCCCGAACGTGCGCAAGGAAGGGATCCTCTCCCTCTTGTCCCACATCGCCTAGGGAGGGAGTTCCGGGCTGCCTTATAAGGCAATGGGCTCTCTAATTGTACATATGCGTTTTCTTGGGGTAGTATGGGATGCCCCGAGAAGAACAAAACCGTGAGGACTTAGTGTCCAAAGCGGACAATATATGTACAGTTGAGACCCGGGGCGTTACAAGTGGTATCAGAGCCGACTTCCGACCGCGTGTGGGGTCATAGCGAGGACGCTGTTCTGCTAAGGAGGGGAGAGTGTGACGGCCCGAGCGGCGGTGCGCGGGGAGGAGGGATGGCGGTTCATCCGCGCCTCGGTCCCCGGACGTGCGCAAGGAAGGGATCCTCTCCCTCTTGTCCCACATCGCCTAGGGAGGGAGTTTGGGCTGCCTTATAAGGCAATGGGTTCTCTAATTGTACATACGCATTTTCTTGGGGTAGTATGGGATGCCCCGAGAAGAACAAAACCGTGAGGACTTAGTGTCCAAAGCGGACAATATATGTACGGTTGAGACCCGGGTCGTTACAAGTGGTATCAGAGTCGACTCCCGACCGCGTGTGGGGCCGAGCGAGGACGCTGTTCGCTAAGGCGGGGAGAGTGTGACGGCCCGAGCGGCAGTGCGCGGGGAGGAGGGATGGCGGTGCGTCCGCGCCTCGGTCCCCGGACGTGCGCAAGGAAGGGATCCTCTCCCTCTTGTCCCACATCGCCTAGGGAGGGAGTTTGGGCTGCCTTATAAGGCAATGGGCTCTCTAATTGTACATACGCGTTTTCTTGGGGTAGTATGGGATGCCCCGAGAAGAACAAAACCGTGAGGACTTAGTGTCCAAAGCGGACAATATATGTACGTTGAGACCCGGGCGTTACAAGTGGTATCGAGCCGACTCCCGACCGCATGTGGGGCCACAAAGAAGGACGCTGTTCTGCTAAGGGGAGAGTGTGACGGCCCGAGCGGCGGTGCGCGGGGAGGAGGATGGCGGTGCGTTCGCGCCTCGGTCCCCGGACATGCGCAAGGAAGGGATCCTCTCCTCTTGTCCCACATCGCCTAGGGAGGGAGTTCGGGCTGCCTTATAAGGCAATGGGTTCTCTAATTGTACATACACGCGTTTTCTTGGGGTAGTATGGGATGCCTCGAGAAGAACAAAACCGTGAGGACTTAGTGTCCAAAGCGGACAATATATGTACAGTTGAGACCTGGGGCGTTACAAGTGGTATCAGAGCCGACTCCCGACCGCGTGTGGGGCCAAAGTGAGGACGCTGTTCTGCTAAGGAGGGGAGAGTGTGACGGCCCGAGCGGCGGTGCGCGGGGAGGAGGGATGGCGGTGCGTCCGCGCCTCGGTCCCCGGACGTGCGCAAGGAAGGGATCCTCTCCCTCTTGTCCCACATCGCCTAGGGAGGGAGTTCTGGGCTGCCTTATAAGGCAATGGGCTCTCTAATTGTACATACGTGTTTTCTTGGGGTAGTATGGGATGCCCCGAGAAGAACAAAACCGTGAGGACTTAGTGTCCAAAGCGGACAATATATGTACAGTTGAGACCCGGGCGTTAGAAGTGGTATCAGAGCCGACTCCCGACCGCGTGTGGGGCCACAGCGAGGACGCTGTTCTGCTAAGGAGGGGAGAGTGTGACGGCCCGAGCGGCGGTGCGCGGGGAGGAGGGATGGCGGTGCGTCCGCGCCTAGATCCCCGGACGTGCGCAAGGAAGGGATCCTCTCCCTCTTGTCCCACATCGCCTAGGGAGGGAGTTTTGGGCTGCCTTATAAGGCAATGGGTTCTCTAATTGTACATACGCGTTTTCTTGGGGTAGTATGGGATGCCCCGAGAAGAATAAAACCGTGAGGACTTAGTGTCCAAAGCGGACAATATATGTACGATTGAGACCCGGGTCGTTACAAGTGGTATCAGAGGCGACTCCCGACCGCGTGTGGGGCCATAGCGAGGACGCTGTTCTGCTAAGGAGGGGAGAGTGTGACGGCCCGAGCTGCGGTGCGCGGGGAGGAGGGATGGCGGTGCGTCCGCGCCTCGGTCCCCGGACGTGCGCAAGGAAGGGATCCTCTCCCTCTTGTCCCACATCGCCTAGGGAGGGAGTTCTGGGCTGTCTTATAAGGCAATGGGCTCTCTAATTGTACATACGCGTTTTCTTGGGGTAGTATGGGATGCCCCGAGAAGAACAAAACCGTGAGGACTTAGTGTCCAAAGCGGACAATATATGTACAGTTGAGACCCGGGGCATTACAGTGTACGTCCCCGAGACGTGCTCGTAGGCGACACCTCGCACCCCACAGCCGACAACTGGTTTGTGCACGTCGTGTGGTCGTAGTAGTACTGGTCGATGATGATGGGCCATCGGAGCTCGGAGACTCGAATGTTCGAAAACTTCACTCCATAAATGGATCCTGACCCACCCTGCATCGGACACAATTCATTCGTCAAAAAGACATCAAAAAAGCTAGGACAATATAAATTGTCAATTTCCAAGGCTGTTCATGTTTTAATGTCGTTCAGGACGCAAATTCCTTCTCTTTTTTTTACCTGCCACGATTTTATCCTAATGCCGTTAGTCGTCCCTTGCAGATCGATGTCTCGAACAGTGATGTTGTGCACACATGCTCTAGAGTGGTCTTTTCCTAGGCTTCCGATGCTGATCCCATGCCCCGGACCGCAGTGCACGTCGTGTATGTTAATGTTGGAACATCCGCTGACGATCGAAATGCAGTCGCCCCCTGTATTAAACATGGTAACAGAATCCAAATTGAACATTCTACTAAATTGAAGAAACGTAACATTCGATATCTATGCATTTCCAATGAAACTTTCGCGGAAATTGTGGTTACCACAGGCGAGAGTAGCATCGTGGATGGTCACGTCTTGGGAGTTCCCGAGGTGGATCCCATCGGTGTTGGGACTGTCGCCCGGGGACGAAATGCTCATGTCGCGCACGAGAACGCCGACGCTGTGGTCGAACGTGAGGTGGAAGTTGGGGCTGTTCTGGATCTTGATGCCGCTGAAACGTGACATTGAGACAGTGATCGAATCGCATTGCCTGATCAACCAAAGTCATGAAAAAGAAGAGGAGATCCATATCAATCTTCTGCATGATCACACAATTTGGAAAAAACTCAGGCGATTATAGCTAGGGATGATCGGTTCGTGGCTCTTACGGTCGGTTTGTTCCGGGGCATTGAACTCAACTCCTCTTTCGCCTGCCACAAGTTCTACAAAAGAGTAGACATGGAAACACGATTAGTCGAATTCTCAAGCAATGATTTTACAAGAAAAGGCATATGGTACCTGCCCAAGCCCAACAACATGGATATAGTATAGTGATTACTTCCCAATTGTAATACTAATAAGTTCAAGGAAATCAAAATCATGTGTGAATTCAAGTAAAAAATTTTGCAATTAAATCCTATGGTAAATTACACACACAAAAAAAACTCAAAAAATCACGCTAAAATATACTTTTTAATAAGTCAAATGCAAGAACAAACAGAATTAGAGACGATAATCACACAAAAATAAGAAGTCATGGACTATAGGCATCTCGAGATTTTTGCATCTGAAGAATTTGCGCTTGTTCATAATTCGGAAATTTTAATTGTTGTGATTAACATGGCCTTTTTAAGACAAATTAGCATCTTATTGACGGTTTAAAAAATCTGGTGGAGTCCAAACACAAAAAAATAGTGGGGTCAAATTGAAGTATCTTTAATTAGCAGAGCGGAAGCCACCGTCGAAGGCGTTTGTCACCTGTGTACCGGCGTCCTCGAAGTCGATTCCATCGTCGGCATCATTATCGACATCGAGAAGGTCATCATTGAGATCCTCAGACTGTGAGCGGCGCCACCAACGGAGCCTCGGCCGTCGACGGTTCCGCTTCCTTGCAATGTGAAGCGACTCAGCTTGTCGAAGTGAAGCCAATGCTCGCCACCCCAAGCCTGGGGATCCGTCGGAGCAACTACCGTCTCGTCTAGCTGAAAAAATATCCAAACCAAACCGTGTTAGTGTTGATCGGAATGGATTACAGCAAAAACTTTTTTTGGGGGGGTGAGATTGTTGTAATTATGGTTAATGGATCAACGAAAGCCAATAAATTAAGATACGTTTTTTCTATTCACGTATCTCTTTTGGATTCATGAATTTCCTCAACTTTTATGTTCACGTATCTATTGAATTCATGAATTTCCTAGATTCATGTATCTTTTAGTTCATGTATTTATTGAGTTCACGAATCTCTTGAATTCACGTATCTCTCGATTCATGAATCTCTTGAATTCATGTATCTCTTGATTCATGAATTTCGTGGATACATGCGTCTATTTAATTCATGTATCTCTTCTGTACATGAACTAAAAATCTCTATAAATAGATGGGAGCAAAGAGCTTCTTAACGGTTTTTTTTTTTTGGTTTTGGTTTTTCCGACTCGATTCCAAAAGGCTTTGAAATACTTCTCTACTCTTCTGATTTTTCTGAGTGTGCTGGTTCAATTGAACGGTTCGGCGAGTCCTGTTTGCATAGTGCTAATCCAAACGGGTTCGAGGTGTTGTATCTTGGGAGGCATAGTTCGTGAATCTGCGGAACACCTTTGGCAGGAACTAATCGCCTTAAGGAGATTCGGATATCCGTACCTCACCTCCAATTTTATATTCTGATTACAACAAACAGTGTGTATTATCTAGATTATTTTCCAACAATCTTAAGGCGATTAATCACTCACTGTTTGTTGTTATTGTCAGATTATTGAGATGGCTGGAAACAATCAAGTGCCCTTCAATGTCCCGAATGTTTCAGGAGACGTTCCTATGGTCGATTCGACCGTTGCTATGGAAGATGTTCAACCCTCAGGGTCTGAATTTGTAGCAGCCAATGCTACGGGCCCTTGGGCCAACACCAATTTTGGTGGTGCGGGTACAAGTCATACGACTAGTATACCCGGGACTGTTTTTCAGAACAGTATAGGCCAAATGGCTTTTGGCTCCGTTTCTGGAGGGGTAGTTCAACGAACTATGCCTACTGTGATGGCAACACCTCCGATTACAGCTAATGAGAAACCGGAGAAATTCACCGAGTGGGCTTTAAACAGTGGCAGCAGAAGATGTTCTTCTATCGACCATGCTCAATCGACGAAATATTTATCGGAGGTGTGCCCGATAATTAGTCCGGATGAGCAAGATGTCACAACGCTCGGTGCGTTGGAGGCTTGGAAGCATGGGGACTTCTTATGCCGAAATTATATCCTTAACTGTTTAGTGAATTCTCTTTATAATGTTTATTGTAATATTGAATGCTGCTAAACAGTTATGGGAGTCCTTAGAGAAGAAATATAAAAGCGAGGACGCCGGCACCAAGAAATTTGTGGTTGCCAAATTCTTGGACTACAAGATGGTAGATTCTAAATATGTCATGAGTCGGAGTTCAAGAATTACAATTAATTCGAGTGACATCTCGCTTTGAGGGAATGATACTTAGTGAATCATTCAAAGTGGCGGCTATGATTGAGAAATTGCCTCCGGGCTGGTCAGACTTCAAAAATTATTTGAAGCACAAACGGAAGGAGATGAGCCTTGAAGATCTCATTTTGCGCCTCAGAATCGAGGAGGATAATAGAAGAAGTGCGAACCCTTCTTCTGAGCCAAAGGCCAACGTTGTGGAATCTTCCAAATCCAAGCAAGATAGAAAAAGGAAGATGTCTTTTCAAGGAAAAGGCAAGCGAAGGAAGAATTCCAGAAATTCCAAGGGACATGTTTTATATGCAACAAGCCTGGCCATCGTGCTAAGGATTGCAAGAAGCGCCCGAAAAAAGTCAAGAATGATGGTGCAGCCCAGCAACTAAATTTGACAGAACATGACAATATTGAGAGATTGTCTGCTGTGGTAATGTCCGAAGCATCTCTGGTGTCGAACACTAATGGCTGGTGGCTAGATACAGGTGCCACAAATCACATATGTGCAGATAAACACATGTTCTCATCTTATGAGAAGGCTGAAGAAGATGAAAAGCTTTATATGGCTAACTCTGCATCAGCAAAGATTGCCGGAAGAGGAAAGGTGATCCTGAAGTTTACATCTGGCAAGGACGTTGCCATGCTGAATGTGCTGCATGTACCAGAGATTCGGAAAAACCTAATTTTGGCCCCATACTTGTCAAGAAGGGTTTCAAAGTTGTATTTGAATCTGACAAATTTGTACTTTCGAAAGGAGGGATGTATGTGGGGAAAGAGTACCTGTGTAATGACCTGTTTAAAGCCAACGTGGCTGTCATTGATGTAAACTCGAATTATGTGTACCCAAAGACTATTAATAAAGAAAAGTCTTCAGTTTACACTATTGTGTCTCCTTATCTATGACATGGTAGATTAAGACATGTAAACTATGGTACAATGAAGAGAATATCAAACTTGGGGTTAATTCCAAGATTTGAGTTGGATGCCCGTTACAAGTGTGAGACTTGTGTTGAGGCCAAGTTTGCCAAGAAACCTTTCAAATCGATTGAAAGAACAAGTGAACCTCTACAATTAATCCATAGTGATCTATGCGATTTAAAGTTTGTAGAAAGTAGAGGTGGAAAGAAGTACTTCATCACATTTGTGGATGACTGTACTAGATTTTGCTATGTTTATTTACTAATTAGCAAAGATGAGACTATGAGCATGTTTGTCAAGTATAAAAATGAAGTTGAAAACCAACTTGATAAACGAATCAAAGTGCTTAGGTCGATAGAGGAGGAGAATATAGTTCAATCAATTTCAAAGAGTTTTGTGCTAGTTTTGGAATAATTCTCCAAACGACTGCACCTTATACTCCACAACAAAATGGAGTTGCTGAACGATTGAACAGGACACTAAAGGAGATGGCTAACGCCATGCTTTTAAGTTAAGGTTTATCTCAGAAATTGTGGGGGGAGGCAGTTTTAACTGCAAATTATATTCTTAATAAAATACTCCACAAAAGATAGGTAAATCTCCATACGAGTTATGGAATGGAAAGTTGCCATCCTACAACTTTCTAAAAGTGTGGGGGTGCTTGGCCAAGGTGGCAATTCCTCCTCCGAAACAAACTCGGTTGGGACCCAAAACGGTGGATTGCATATTCATTGGTTATGCTCAAAATAGTAGCGCATATAGATTTTGGTTCACAAATCTGAAAATGCGGAAATCCATGTCAATACAATCCTAGAATCAAGAGATGCTGAATTCTTTGAGGATATATATCCTGCAAAAAGAAATCAAGGAGAACTTTCTCGAGAAAAGGCTTAGAGAATCGAATGCGAGAATGATGAAGTTGTGAGCAAAGAAGCCGAACTTCGAAGGAGTAAAAGGTCTCGAATAGAAAAATCTTTCGGACCAGATTTTCTAACATACATGTTGGAAGGTGAGCCCCAAACATATAAAGAGGCAATGTCATCTCCAAATGCTCCTTTCGGAAAGAAGCGGTGACAATGAAATCCATTCTATCCTAAGTAACCATACTTGGGAATTGGTTGATCTTCCACCTGGAAATAAACCAATTGGATGTAAATGGATATTCAAGAAAAACTAAAAGCTGATGGTTCCATTGATAAGTACAAAGCTCGGCTTGTAGCCAAAGGGTTTAGACAAAAAGAGGGTCTTGACTACTTTGATACTTATTCTGTCACAAGAATAACATACGTAAGGATGTTGATTGCTATAGCCTCGCTATACAATTTGCGGATACATCAAATGGATGTGAAAACTGCATTTTTAAATGGTGATCTCGACGAGGAGATTTATATGGAACAACCTGAAGGGTTCAAGGTCAAAGGACAAGAACACAAAGTGTGTAGACTTGTTAAATCATTGTATGGACTTAAACAAGCTCCTAAGCAATGGCATGAGAAATTTGACCGGGTAATGATTCAAAATGGGTATAGAATCAATGAGTGTGACAAATGTGTGTACACTAAATCCACAACAGTTGGATATGTACTTATTTGTCTATATGTCGATGACTTATTAATTCTTGGAGATACTACCGAGGTCATCAAAATCACCAAGAACATTCTCAAAAAGAACTTTGAGATGAAAGATTTAGGTGTAGCGGATGTTATACTCGGCATCAAAATTCTAAGGAATTCGATGGCTTAGGTTTAACACAATCTCATTACATTGAAAAGGTAATTGAGAGATTTAAAGGATTCGGCATTAAAGATACAAATAATCCTTTTCTTCCACACCTAATTTTAAGAAAGAACACTGGAAATAGTGTTAGACGGCTGGAATACTCTCAAGTAATCGGCAAAGCATCATGTATATCATGAATTGCACTAGACACGATATTGCATACTCGGTAAGCAAACGAGTAGATATACCGATAACCCGGGTCATGAGCACTTTGGAATGCTCGATGAGAGTATTAGGATATTTGAAAAGACAAAAGACTATATTTTACAATATGGCAAATATCCAATTTGTTTTGGAAGGTTATTGTGATGCCAACTGGATTTCAGATTCGATGAATCGAAATCAACTAGCGGATATGTATTCACGCTAGGAGGTGCGGCGGTGTCATGGAAATCCTCTAAACAAACTCTAATAACGCGCTCTACAATGGAATCGAGTTTGTTGCTTTGGATAAAGCTCTGAAGAAGCAGAATGGCTTCGACATTTTTTAGAAGATGTTCCAGTGTGGCCAAAACCTATGCCTGCAATTTGCATACATTGTGACAATCAAGCGGCGATTGCAAGGGCGCATAATGTGATTTATAACGGTAAGTCTAGACACATTCGTCGTAGACACAATACCGTAAGGCAGTTGCTCTCAAATGGAATAATTTCTTTAGACTTTGTAAAGTCAAAGGAAAATATTGCGGATCCGCTGACAAAAGGTTTGTCAAAAGAGCAGATAAGCTGGCGCATCGAGGGAATGGGTTTAAAAGCCTTAACCCAATAAAGAGATTCCGGTGGAAACCTAACCTATGCGATTGGAGATCCCATGGACTAGGTTCAATAGGACAACGCAAATTTTGGAAACTCTAGTGTAAGCACCTTGTCTCCCATTCCTATGATGCAACGGTGCTTTCCTACAGCGTTATTAAGGGTATGCTATGCGTTTAATGATTCCTATAACTTGGAATATAACATTCAAGTGAGATATGGTAGGGTATCTTTAAAAGGAATGCACCTATATGCGTGGAGCTGGCCGACTCTATGAAAATCTATAAAGGCTAGATTTTCTAAAGCACGCATGAATCCCGAGAGGTTCGGGGCCGAAAGAACGAACACAGCGAGAACCAATCTTGAATTGGAAATACTCTGTGTGAGGTTTATTGTCTAGGCTTACACAAACAAGCGGCGATTCAAGGCTTAGTCCATCGACTAGTTAAGTAAGTCCGATAGGCTTTCACTAAAGAAGGTTCAAGGCGAAAGCTACCTATCTTGATGCAGTGTATTTCAACAGGTACGCTCAGATTCCTTCGAGTCAAAAATGTTTTGTTGATCCATTAATGTGGGGATTGTTGTAATTATGGTTAATGGATCAACGAAAGCCAATAAATTAAGATACGTTTTTTCTATTCACGTATCTCTTTTGGATTCATGAATTTCCTCAACTTTTATGTTCACGTATCTATTGAATTCATGAATTTCCTAGATTCATGTATCTTTTAGTTCATGTATTTATTGAGTTCACGAATCTCTTGAATTCACGTATCTCTCGATTCATGAATCTCTTGAATTCATGTATCTCTTGATTCATGAATTTCGTGGATACATGCGTCTATTTAATTCATGTATCTCTTCTGTACATGAACTAAAAATCTCTATAAATAGATGGGAGCAAAGAGCTTCTTAACGGTTTTTTTTTTTTGGTTTTGGTTTTTCCGACTCGATTCCAAAAGGCTTTGAAATACTTCTCTACTCTTCTGATTTTTCTGAGTGTGCTGGTTCAATTGAACGGTTCGGCGAGTCCCGTTTGCATAGTGCTAATCCAAACAGGTTCGAGGTGTTGTATCTTGGGAGGCATAGTTCGTGAATCTGCGGAACACCTTTGGCAGGAACTAATCGCCTTAAGGAGATTCGGATATCCGTACCTCACCTCCAATTTTATATTCTGATTACAACAAACAGTGTGTATTATCTAGATTATTTTCCAACAGAGATCCTGTGCAATTGTGTTATCTGAACAAATTTATAAAAGGAATGCGCAATTCTAATATTTTCCCCCTCATTTATTGTGCTATATCTGTACCTGGAGTATAATGTCTTCTTGACAGTGTTCACCCACGAACGAGATGGGCCCAGCAAGGAAGACATGATTTGCAGGAACCACCATCGTTGATGCCTCCATGTTGCAGGAAGCTGCCCATGCATCTTGGAATGCCTGTGAGACACAACAGAAGGAAACTAAAAACTTCAATTGCTTATCTAGTTAAATCTTAACGTCAACAAGAGATCATGGAGCAATTAGGTTTTTTATTAATGGTTAGACTTATGTTGACTAGTGCCTTCTCAGTTAAGCAAGGCTACGGATTAGATTTTGATTACTGAACTCGTCTAGTCAAGTGATTTGGCAAGATTATTCAAAACTTTTAAGGTTTAGAACCCTCTAGGCATTAGTGTTTAGTTTAATGACACGAGGCAAGGTGCTACCTCGGACACTTAGTTTGCATCATAAATTAGGGTTTCATCTTCTTCTTTTCTTTTAGCGGTGCATTCTAAATAAACATCACATGATATTTAAAGAACATTTTTGAAACAACTTAAAGAGTATAAGGTATAGAAAAGGAGGTAGAGCACAAGTGTACAACCTTTGTATCATCAGTGTTCCCATCCCCTTTGGCGCCAAAATCTAGCACGTTGAAGGTAGTAGAGTTGCTCGGTACTAATGGTGTTGGCTTTGCCATTGGTGGTGCTGATATTGGTGGTTGCAATGTCGGGTCCACCGTTGGTGTTGGTGGTGGTATTTGCTTTGGGGGACCAAGGTGAGGGCCTTGGCGATGGGGATCATGATGAGGGCCAACCGGGCGGGGGTGGGGCAAATAGGGCCAACTGGGTGGGGGCAAGTAAGGCCGTGGGCGGTAGAAGGGGAAAGGGGGAGAGGGAAGTGAGGAATCCTCCAGCGTCCTCTCCAACATCCACAAAGAGCTCCTCGTGGTAGAATCGGCGGTGGCGGCTGCGCGGGATCTCCTATCAGTAGCCTTTCTAGCATTGCAAACCTCACAACAACCTATGCACCACACGAAAACCGCAACAACGAATGCGGCCATGAGGCTCTTGAAACTGAACTTCCCCATTTTTAACTTTTCTTCTCTTTTGGCTCGAGGAGAGAATGAAGAAGGGCGATTATGTGGTTTGAGATTCTTCTAACAAAAAAAAAATGAAAGATAATATAAGAATATATTTACTGAAGATTCAAAATGAAAGATGACGATTCTGGCAAACCGGATGTCAACGCTATCCTAAGTCTTGAGTTTAATTTTTGCGATTGTGATGAACTGATTGAATTCCAATTCAAAAATGTTATGGGTTTGTTTCCTAATCATCCTATTTGTGGGACATTGTTGAAGTAGGTTATCTTGTACAAGCAAAAATCTTTTGTTTTTCCTCTTTTTGCAGTCCCTACATCTTTGCTCCTCACTTGTCAAGAAGACGACATAGGATCACTTCTTAGTCATTTAAGCCTGCTTCGACAGATCTAGAAGTCAAGATCTCTAAAAGAATAGATTAGATAGGAGATTTAAAGTGTTAAATGCAAAAGTGAAAGGTTTGAACTTCAAACCGTAACATGTAAGATAGAATCATGGAACAATTAATCTACTGCAAAGCACCAAAAGGGATTAATGTAGTAGGATAAGGAATTCAAATTCGAAAGTTTAATTGCTAAATTGTTTCGATATGCAACCACCGTGAAATTCGTTATGGTGCCTGAACAGCCCAATTAAAATATTTAAGCTAAAAAAAAAGGAACAGATATAGCAAAATTAAGATTTGTATGAAATTAAAGATTGATCTAGTTAGATCTCCTTTATAGTTGTATTTTATTATTAGTATTATTAGTAGCGCCACCATTGATACATAAAGCACATTATGTTTAATAGGATAGAGGAGGGTTATTGGATAATTATTTTTATCTCTTGGTAAAATTAAAATATCATAATTTAAGTAGACTCACAATAATATATATAGAGAAATAAGGATTTTATAATATCATATTTGATAAATAGGGGAAATACAAATAGATAAAGTTAAGTCTAAACAGTGTTTTGACCCTAATAGGGATATGGAGAGTAACCGTATAATAAATTTGATAACTAAATTCAATAGCAGCTTACATTTTCATTTTTAGGTTATTTATCTGTCTTGGCAACTTCTTCATTTTTTTCGGAAGTTTTCGAATGTGCTAAGTTATCAGTTGAAATTTCAGTCTGCTAAAATTTAAATGAATTTTCATCTATGTTTATCATGTTCATTCTGCTGTAGTATGATAATATCCTATTGCACAAGAACACATACAATTTAGTGAAACTGATTTTCCATCTTTTTCATTGGGTATATCTATAAAAAAATCTGGATCGGAAGGAGTAGGAAGAC
This sequence comes from Eucalyptus tenuipes, assembly GCA_014182365.1. Classification (NCBI taxonomy): domain Eukaryota; kingdom Viridiplantae; phylum Streptophyta; class Magnoliopsida; order Myrtales; family Myrtaceae; genus Eucalyptus; species Eucalyptus tenuipes. Next base: position 17,615,357 of record CM024538.1, on the reverse strand, counting down.
AATGTGTTTTATGTTTACTTTGTTACCCCAATAAGCTAGAGCTCACTTTATCCATTACTTCTTTAAGTATGTCTCTTTAATTTATTTTTCAATTTTGAATTAAATGGGTCTCTATTTACATTTTTAATTTCAACAAAGCGGTTTCTTTTGAATGAAATAAGTTATGTTTAATTGAATGCACTTCAAAAGCATGAATAAAAATACATAAATTAAAAAAAAAATCTAGTTTTGCTATGTTATCTCATTATTCGAATTTATATTATTTTAGAGCAGGTGGATTTGCCTATTTTGCGTGTCTTCTTTACATGGTTTTGTTTCAATCTTTTTCTAATGTCCTGAGTAAATATTTAAGATCGTTTCTCTTTATCTATTACTTTTGAATTTTATTTTAATTGTCAAATGAAAGAAAATGGGGGTGATACAACAAACTAATAAGCTATAACTCAAGAACCTTATCCTTATTGACTCCTTCAAATATTTTAATTTCAAATTAAGTGTATCTTGATATAAATCTAGGTTTTGTTTTTACTCTCAATCTCAATCAAGTGGAGTTGGTTGAATTGTATACAATATTTTTGAAACAAACTGATTTCAAAAGCCGGAAATAGGTTGAATTGATTGCTCATATTCTATGGATAAATAAATTGTGTAATATTTTTATTCTTAAGATTCTACAAAAAAAAAAAGAGTGAAAAGTATTTAAAACGCATGAAATAAATGAATAAATGAATAAAATAATAAAATAACTCAAGTTATGAATAAATAACTAGTTGTTTTTTTATTTAGTATTGACGTATATTAAAGTGGCAAGAATTATGAAGACCAAAACAAGTAATAGGAATTATATATATAACTTTTACTATTATAAGTTACATGGAAACATTATATCTTGTCAATTTACTCAATTCAAAATATCAAATATTGAAATATATTACAAACTTTAAAATTCATGCAAAATAAGATTACTTTTCTATCTTATAATTACGTGAATGTACTAAGCAAATAATTCAAAACTTATGTGTAAAATGAGGGCCTCAGGTACACCATGTTGTATCTTTGTTATGCTTGTAATCACACATGCAAAATGAGTGCCACGGGAGGTGCACTTGATATGTTACAATGGGTGGAAGAATTCATCCCAAAAAATTAACTTACCAAGAGAGGAAACTCAATCCATTATAAGTCCAAAATATCTCTTTAGTTGCTTGATGCGAAATTCATTCCCCTTCTTCAAGGAATTTGTGAGCTCGCAAAAAGGCCTCTAGGCCGACGTGTTAGGTTATTGACAAGGGACCACAACCTCGAGGATAAAGTGCCAAAAGGTGGCACCCAAGGAGTAGCTCTGATAACATGTTAATGCATTACGATGAGTGGAAGAACTCGTCCCAAAAAATTAGCTTATCAGGAGAAGGAACCCAACTTAATGTAAGCCTCAGGATATTTCCTTAGTTGCCTGATAGGGACTTTGGCCCCATTAGATAGGCATGAATACTCTCTCAAATTTCTTTATGAGTACTAAAATTATCTAGACTTCAGAACAATAAGGGAAACGAGAGGAAGGAATAAAACATTATAAGACAAGTTAGAGTTTGTACTTAATTTTTAAAGTGATCCAATGATTTTCTTAACTTTGATATCCCATGCAAGTATGTTTATTCAAATTTAATGCAAATAAGTGTTAGGTGGCAATCTTCCCAAGAGGTCACCCATCTTAGGAGTGCTCTCACCTAAGTACGCTTAGCTTTGGGGTTGCAATGCAAAACTTATCGTCATATCAAAAGGCATATTTGTAAGTTAATTCTAGCTTTTACACATACACACAACGAAATCGTCTCGCTTTATTTCATGCATAGTTCGGTTCATTCTTACTCATTTGCCTTCCTAGTAACTTGCTAGGAATTGCTTCTTGTCTAGGCTATCTCCTCTGTGCTATAACTCATTGCCCTTGTCAAAGTAGGTTGTAACATAATTAGACAAATTTCTTTTGTTGTGACTCTTGCACTTGTTAAATTAATTGAGGTCAAATTTGTTATTTAAAAGATCTAGTGATATCAATGTCGATGCAATGAGTAGAAAGTCATGAGTGTTCGAAACATTCATAGATATTTCTAAAATCATTTCAAAGTTATTGAGAAGTGATGTTTTGTGGAAAACAATTTTCGCTCTTTTTATTGGACCTTGGCCCATTTTGTGGGGCCCTCTTGAGGTCAAACTCAAGAGGCTCTCTTTGCTTGTGGTGAGCAATCCTGCTTAATCCACAAACTGTGCCATAAGAATTTAGATAAAGTTAAAATTTGTCGCGTATTTTATGACTCTTAATTTCCACGCCGGTGTCTCTAATTTATAAGAAATAAAACTTCACAGATATAATACTTGCTATTCATGATTTCTTCTTTTTATAGTGGTCTTAAAAAAGAGGAATAATTATTTAAAAGTTGTAAATGGTCGATTCAATTATAAACTTTTTAATTTTGGCCAATTTAATCGTAAGCCTTTTGAGAATTTGTCAACATAGTTCTTCTAGCCAATTTTAACCAAAAAATAGATGTCAGCCATCCTCCATGATACAAATGGCACTGTGGACGATTTTTGTAATTTACTTTACAAGTTTTTGATTTTCTCCTCTTTTATTTGTGTTTTTCCTATTTTCCTTTGCCAGTCGTTGAGTTTAGAACAATGGTGGGGATGCCCCCACGTGTGGTTGACAACCTTTGCCGGGCATCGTCGAGGCCCACGACCTACAGAGGGAAATAGTGGAAAATAAGAAAAAGGAAAGAAAATAAAAAATAAAAAAATCAGAAAATCAAAAAGAAATTGCAAAATCATTAAAATTAGTACCAACCATACCATGTAGGACGGTTGACGCTAATTGGATTGTTACGTCAATGATTTCCGGTCAAAATTGGATGGAAGACTACATTTGCAATACACGAAAATGTTTGAAACTAAATTAATAAAACTGAAAAATTTAGGACTAAATTGGCCACCACACAATGGGTTTAGGATTTTTTTATAATTACTTACCCCTTAAAAAGATATATGTTCATGGATTGAATGCGATAAACATCAACTTTTGCGACATGATCTTTGAAGACAATATTTGTTGACTTCATTGATCCTTGAGTTTCTATACATAAATTCTTTTGCCGTCATAAAATTAGAAACCATTTCATTGATTTACCCCTCTTCAAAACATTTAAAATTAAGGGATATGTGGACGAAAAGCCCTAAAACTTCTTGTAAAAGTGTAATCTAAATTCTAAAATATTTAAAAAGTATAATCAGGTCCAAAACTTGTCCTTTGTACAATTAAGTACCTCTATTGTTTCCTCAATTTATTTGATAGAAAATAGTGACATGTCTTTCTAAAAACTTCCCAAGGCCACGTGGCATTGAGATGGCAAGAAATGGGAGCCATGTCAGGAAAAAAAATGCTAAACAAAAACAAATAACGGAAAGCCAAAAATTCAAAAAGAACGATAACATAGAACACGGTGAGAGAGATGCATGCGGGCAGGGTGTTTGGTGAAGGGGTGGTCTGCCGTCGAGGGTCGTTGATCTTCGCACTGCACGGTGGTGGCATGAGTATTCACCAACGAATGAGACGAGCTCACCATCTGTGTTTTCCCTTCAATGGTCTCGGTTTGATTTTCCCTTTTGTAATTTCTTGGTAAATCCTTACTCTGATAAGATTCATGGTCTCTATTTCTTGCCATTCGAAAATGTTCCATCAACTTCGTTCATTTTTATTATTTTTCGTGAGTACAACCGTGACAATTGCCTTGATTTGAAGAAATTCGAACTCAAGACGGAGCTGCACGAGGAACATAACCACTGCGTAAGGAGTTGTGGCACCACTCCCTACGAGGGCAGAAACCACACAAACATCTGGCGAGCCCTCGCCCGAGCCGACCACAGCGTAGCTCTCATCCATTACTGCGCTAGGGCCTAGGAGCCCTCAGCTAGGTCTAGCTAAGCGAGAGTCGGTGGTCCTTGTTGAGTCCCTAATGAGGGCCGATGGCTGTTGCTGGCAAAAGTAGCGCGGCAGCGTAGTGTCCCCATAAAACCCTCTATCTGTGGTCTCAATGTGGTGCCAAAAGATATCTAAAATTAATGCACTGACATTTTTTGTTAGATAAATTGAACAAAAGTACTTGATTGTGCAAATTAGATAAATTTTAGGATTTGATTGCATTTTTTTAAAGTTTTAAAACTTAATTGGACTTTTACAGGAAGTTTTTATTATCACAATGTGGCAGGGTACTTGAACAAAATTAGTGGTCTTGAGGGAGGATGGATTTCCTCCGGTCATTAGAGGTGTGCAAAGAAACCACGAGAGCTTGAACAAAAGGCAAAAAAAGATATATAGAAAGTGATTTTTGAGGGTGTAAATGACCTCAAACGCTTTATTTTTTAAGGAATGTAAGTGGGGCTTTGGGTGATAAAAAGGGGTTTTGGGTCTACTTAGGCTTGTTTTTTTTTTTTTTTTTTTGGGTAAGGTGGGTCTACTTAGGCTTGTTAGTTAACATTTTTGTTCCTAAATTTTTCTGTGTTTTTGTTCTCTAGAGCAGAAAAAAAAAATTCGTTTAGTCACATCAATTAATTTTTAGGGGTGATCGGTTCCCGGTTCCAAGTTCGGTCCGGTTCCACCTTGGAACCGGGAACTGCATCAGAGCACCAGTTCCCAAAACTGCGAACCGTGGACCAGACCGTTTGGTCCTAGGACCGGGAACCGGACCGGACCATCGGTTCCGGTCCGGTCCAATAAAATCGGCTCTACTTTTTTGCACTAAAGAGTGACCGCGCTCCGGACCGATCAATCCAATTCGATTCTCAGGCTATTCAACAAAACTAATTACACATGTTCCCACGTGCAAAATATTCAAACTTCACTTGTGTGATTCACACTTGTTGACACCTAAATTTTTGCTAAAAAAATATCTCATATCAAATTCTTGGATATAGATTATTTAGGTGTTTAGATAGTTTTTTTAATGGAAGATGTTTTCCCTTAAAAGAAAAAAATTAAAATTAAAAAAATTAAAAAATATATAAAAAAAGATTTTAAAAAAAGTTGGGGCCAATGATCTAAATGTGACTAGCCAAGCCCAGGAGGTCAGATTGGAATTAAAATTGTAAATTGGGGCCAAAATGCAATTTCCAAAAGTTGAGGGACCAATTCGCAAATTTTTGCAAAATTTGCGCCCTAGCCCTTAAATCATTGTCTTAGCCCCCAATTGAGTTGAAATTGAACTTGGGTCAGGTCTAATTAATCAAATTAGGCCAAAATGACCAAATTTGCATTGAATTGGGTATTTTCGGATAAGAAAATGGCTAACTTTGAGGGACTTTCTTGTAAAATTGGGTGGGCACAATTGCAAAATTTGGTCAAGCTCTTAAACTACTATACATGAACTTGCTAATTGATAAAAAATTGCAGCCAAATTGATGGATTAGAGCACACAAATCAGCTACCAAAGCCTAGTCCATGATTTAGCCTCAATTCGGAGCTGCTAAGTAGGCATATTGGTGGCCCCACCATGTCCCACTCAGCCGTCTATTTAGCTTGATCTTTGCACGTGATGGAAGACCATTATTGGTAGTACAAGTGCACAAAAATTGGTCAGGGATAAGCTGCTAAAAGTACTGGAAAATCGCATCAAATCCGCACACTCAACATCTGCAAAATTTGAAAAATTGGCTAAGTCAGAGAGTGGGTGAACTAGCTCAGTTGGCAGGCTTGGTAGGTGGACAAAAAGCCGACCAAGAGATTGATGAATTCAGTGGATAACATCTATGAAGCATACTCTTTCAAGGGATAAGAGAGAGGAGACGAGAAAGGTAGGAGGGAGTTCACGGTCGTCCCCCAAACACGCCCTCAGAAGCAACTCCAGAAAAGAAAACCCAGAAATTCCAGATCAACCTTCAGAGAGAAAAGTGACATTTTCTTAAACTTGCAGCCAAGATTAGGCAAAACGTTCAACTAGAAAGTGAAACTTCACTCAAAGATCTTTCCATCCATAGGTCGCACGTCCCAAATGGAGTTCGGGAAGGTCTCCTAAATCCCCCCGAAAAACACCCTCCTGGCGGGCCAAGAACCGAATTTTTTCTGGGTGTTGAGCCCAGTTGGTCACAAGTGAGGGAAAGCGAGTGTTTTTGAGCCAGTTGAGAGACAAATGAGGAAATCCATGACTTACAAGACAAACTAGAATACATATAGTTTGGTTTTGTTTGGATTTGGCCAACAAAAGAGGTTCTGAAGCATGATTTTGGAGGTCGATGAAAACCTTCGTTATCAGTTCTTTCTTTGTAGATCTTGTTTTCCAGTTGAAGAAGCCAACTTCCACGTGCCCCCCGAGGATAAGTTCTTGGTTTTCTCGGCCAAGAACCACTTGCAAACGAAACTAGTAAGCAAGGTAAGTATCCTAGATGTATTTTTGTTCGAGTTTGAACGTGTTTTAATAGTGAAAAATCAAGAGGAAAACCAGCCCGGAAAACTGATTTCTAAGACTGGAATTTTTTTAAGTGTTGAAATATCTTCAAGAGTTTTGCATGTGTGCTTCTTGGAGAGGTCGTTTTGATGCGTTCATTCGGTCATTCTCTGTGATGCTCATTATATTTGAAAGCTCATGTTACCTACTTTCACTTGGATTAAGTAATGTTTCCCTTAGATCTTGCATGTGATAAGTGTCGGGGCTTGAATATGGGCATGCAACCTGTTTGTTTGACTTGGGTTCAAACCCAGATTTGTAAAATCAGTTTAGACTTGCATATTTGAGACCGATTTCAACCTAATTATTGTGTGTTTTAAGTTATTATTTTTATCTGATCTTGCTCCCTGCATGTGGTAGTATAATCTTGATACTTTAGTTCCACATAAGATTGCTCATGCGTTGAGATTGAAGGCTGCAAACATGGCCCGAGGAAGCTGATTTGGGATGATTTGATGCACGCCAAGTGTTCAACGAAATGCGTAAACCAAGTTTCAATCTTGAACGGTCGATTTGAGCTTGGTTCTTGTTATATTCATGTGTTGGGCAGTCCCATATTAGTGTAAATCGGCATATATCGGTTTAGGGAATGAATTTTAAATAAAAATTAAAAAAAAAAAAAAAAAATCTGAAATTTTCAAAAAAAATTATAAAAATGATGGATGATATCAAATTATGATAGAAATGACATCTAGGAAATTTTCCTAATTTTTAAAGGTCATTTTCTTAATTTAATGATATTTTGGTATTTTATAACCATTTTTGTAAATAATCTATTTTGCTTAGATTAAAATTATTTAGAGTACTTTCATGCATATTTAAATTTTCATTTCGCTCACGGGGGTCTTGTCCCGGGGCGTGATAACAAGGCCATGTAAAATTATTTGCCCAACTTGTATCGAGTCTTTCTTTTCCGCATTACTTTCAAGTCCTTTCAATTTCTTGGATGTTTATTTACAGCACCGCTTTTCAATAATTTGAGTATAATTTTCTTTTCTAGATTATGTTAGGATTAGTCTAGATATTTAAAAAAAAAAAAACCTACAAAAACATTTGCATGGACACTTAGCGGTTTCATAAAGATTATAATTGGTAATCAAGATTGTGTGATCATTTAGATTAAAACCTTCCAAGTTAGTGGTACCGCAAGGGTGCTAATAGAAAAATTGGCATAAACAAATCCCCGTCCCTAGAAATCTCTGGTTGCGTAGGGATTGAGACAACACTCCCGTGTCTTGATTGGTTTCTAGCCGACCCCAATAGACTAGTTGCGACTCCTAGAAATATATAAGTTGTTAAGAACTAAAAAACAAAATCCAACGTCGCGCGAGGTATGGGCTTGGGAGAGCCTGCGCCTAATTTAGGGCCATTGGCCTGCCTCTTTAGGCAAATACCCCTAAACCTTCTTCCTTTTCCCTCGAACGGAAAAAAAAAAAAGGTCGTGACAACACTTTGTGTGTTTCACACTTAACTTTAACCGTGAAGGCCATGAACAATTTGGTTAAAGGTTGGGCTTGGCTTAAATTTTATAGACAATCTCTCTTTTGCTTTTTGAATGTTTAGTCGAGAAGGAGATTTTTTCTATAAATAAAAGAGCAGCAGCCTGCAGGAGCGAAGGAAGAAAAGAAGAAGATAAAAGAGACCCGAATCCATACCCGAACCGCGATTCCGGTTTGGGCCTTATACGGGTCGGGTCTCCTGTTGGGCCGTACCAAGCACACTCATGAATGCTTCAGCTTGGGTCAGGTATGTTTTTTTTTTTTTTTTTTTGGGGTCAAAAGGGTGGGGGTGTGTCGACACCCTAAGTAAAAAACCGTATAAGGTTTCAGAAGGATTTGCAATTATATAGTTGGAAAAATTAGATTCCCGAACTTGATATATTTTAATTACAAAATGTCATTATTTCATTTATAATCATAAGGTTATTTATTAAACATGCAAAATTATTGGAACCTTACAAGGATATGGACGGATCTGAAATTTATTTTATCGGATAATTAGCTCGAAACTTGAACTCAATAAATCATTTGCCAAATTGCCTTTCACCTATTAGAAAAACTTAGGGTTACTTATATAATTTTTGAAGTCCAAGACAAAAATTGGTTATAATCCAACATTTTCAGCATCACACACTATTTCAAGCATGATTTCTTATTCTAGGATTGTTATATTTCAATGTTTCTATCATATCAATCTTAAATATTTTTCAATCTAATATTGAGATTCAATAAATTTTCTAGCTGAAGATATGCAATGCACAAATTTTGGAAAAATGATTGTGCTTGCAAATTTGAATGGCTTATTATATACCCATGCAAGAAATTTATTTATGAAAATAGTACAATGGCATATTTGGGTACTCAATGGGGATGAGGTTATTGAGATGGATTTTTGACAAGTTTGAGACAAGGATAGTCATCCCTAACTAGCCCCACCTTTATCCCTACCATTTATATCCGTTCCGAGAGAATTAATCAAGAGATTTTTAAGTTCAATTGGCACTAGCCCCTCAAATTCAATACAAATAAAAAGTGATTACCCACCACTAAATCTAAATGTAGTTTCATCTTTTAAGAAGGGAATCCATTCACTTAAACCTGTAGCCTGTGCTAGGAAATGTAGGAAAGGTGTTGAAAGAAAGCATGTGGAAAGAATTGGAAGAGTTTTTCCATTTGGGAGAAGTGAGGAAAATCGAAGGTGAGATTGGCAGGAGTGAAAATAAAAAGGGTAAAAGCTATCAAAATGACTAAATTACATTTATTGTGGTATATTTATTCTAAACTTTTTTTTTTTTGGTGATATAAGAAATCTCCAACTTGTATTTGTGTGATATTCACTCTTTGTCCACAAGCATTGTTAAAAATTTACCTACATGAAGAAAAACAAACGATGTTGACATGGCATGACACTCATGTGACTTAAGTGAAATAAAATCAACGTTGCTTTGGCTGAAAGTAAATAAGTTTGTCTTGGCTTGAAAACCTTTATCCCAAATAGATCAAGATGGATATGAGCTTTATTATGTATATTTCAAAAGGGGTTGGGCTTCGAGGCCTCGCATTGTGTAGTTCGAAATGGATTGACTTGTCTAATCATTTTTTTCGTATTTTATTTATTATCCTTATAGTATTCATTAATATTTGTACTCCTAGTTAAAAAAAAAAAAGAAATTCTACAAGTTAACAAATTAATTTATTGTACTGTTAAAAGAGTGAAAATTATTTGCAATTTTGAGAAGGAGAAGACACTTAAAAGGGAGCAAAATATTTGCAATTTTTAAAAATGTTCACCACGTTTTGGGCCAAGCCCGACCCGAACACTAAAGCCCGAAATAATAATAGACGGGCTAGGTAGTCCATTCCTGGTTCAGGCTTTTTCTTCGGGCTTGGAAATTCCAGGCCTAAAAGCTTGGGCCAGACCAAATATTGGCTAGAAGCCCAGCCAGCCACCCATGTGTTGGTCGCTGCTTCAAGCGAGCTTTGATAGCCGCCCTTATAAGTCGCCGCACCGTCGCTCTTTCAACCAACGAACGTCTGTGGTCGCCTCTCTCTTTCTTTGTCTCTGTCTCTCTCTTCAGCATCAACGACGGCCCATCGTGGGATCGAGCTCGACTCGAGCTCCATCACAGCGTTTAGCTTGGTGCATGCAGAATTGCTCAAGCTTGACGATAGATCTGTTTGAGTAGTGTTGCTGCTTTGAGATCGACGCCTCTATTTTCAAGCTAGGCCATGACAAAGGTGGAGGCTAACTCGTAGAGGTTGTGATGGGGTCAATTGGGGGGTGGCAGTGTGATTCAGGGACTGAGATGGTGATGGTGATCGGCTATATGGTGGGAGAGATAGAGAAAGAGAGAAATATTATGGTAAAGAAGAGAATTTTTTTTTTTTTTGAGTAATAATTGCTTCACGCGATAGTACAATGTGATATGATAAACCAATTAATATTGAGTATTTTCGACATTTAAGCGCCAATTAAAACAACATGCATATTGTATTTGGCAATGTAGATTGACCTAGTACTTCACATAAAATACATTTCCATAGTAAAAGGGATAGTTTGATCTTTTAGTTGAGGATATCTTTAAAGATGAACATCCTACAATTATCAAAAGCAGAGAAGCGTATATGATAGAGATGAGAGTATTTTTGAAATTTTCTCTAATATGATTAAAGGAAAGGAAAACTCAAAAACCATCTTTCTGCTCTATCTTTTGGTTTCACTTTATAAACTCTATTTTTATTTTTATTTTTTTGGACGAAGTAGTGCTTTTATTCATTCATAAAGGGAACTCTACAAGAGCTAGACAAGTGAGTTTCTGAAGCCTTGAATCTATCAATTTGTGCTGTCACTTTTGTTTGTTGCTAGGTTTCAGATTTTAAATTTGTTTTTCAACGAATGGGACCTAGAAACTTCAATCCATTGATTGATTCATGAATGATTCATGGAAACTTTTAGGAAACTTCTCGGAAACTTCTCGCATGACTCCAGGCGTTGACTATATTTACTCAAGGGATATTCGGAGATTTTTCCCCTTGACGCCAGAGACTGAGAGCTCATCATATTGACAGCCCTCGCTCAGATACAAGCATACCCAAAGCAAACTTTCCCGAGATATATGGTGTTTAGAGATCATACAATGGAGAAAGGGACAAGTTCACGGCCATCATCTGGATCTACGTACGAGGTTTTTCTAAATTTTCGAGGAGCGGATACCCGTCATGGATTTACTGATTTTCTTTACCGTGGGATGGTTGGTGCTGGAATCCTTGTCTTTAGGGATAGTGAATCCCTCCATGTCGGTGAAGAAATTGGTGCTGAACTTCTACAAGCAATTGAGAACTCCAAGATTTATATTCCCATATTCTCCGCAAATTATGCTTCAAGTTGTTGGTGCCTCCGAGAGCTTGCGTACATGGTCGAGTGCACCTCGAAATCAAATGGGACCAAGGAGATTCTACCTATTTTCTTGGACGTGGAACCTGCTGATGTCAAGCTGAAAACAAACTTGTATAAACAAACTCTTTCAAAGCGCCAGATGACGTTGTGCATTGAAGCAGAGTCATGGCAAAAGGCTCTCATTGCAGTGGGCAAGATAAAAGGATGGAACCTGAAGAAAGATGAAAGGTAAATGTCTTAAACTTTTCTATTGTTACGTAGATTTCCTTTTCCTCCCTATTCAATTCGATTGCGGTATTGTTGGTGAAAAATATAGTTTATTCATATCGTTGAGAATGGAATTCTCATAGGTAGTAGCCAATAGCGGCTGGCATCGATGTGGTGGTGGCACACCCTACTCATTCTAATTCTCTTTCTCCTCTCACTTTCTATCTCTAACACAGTAGCCACGAACAGTAACATCTTGAGCAGCTTCACCAAGCCGCCGGCCAACCACCAGTGCAACTCATCCATCAATCATTGCCATTTCTTTGTCGCCAGCCTGACACTAGGCAACCAGAACCTGCCGCGACTATCCAGACTCCCATCCTTTCTATCCTTCACTCACTGGCAAGTCAGATCCATGTTGGGTCTGACGTCACCTTGCCTATATCCGGCATTGCTAGCCTTGGGGACCCCAAATCTGGTGTCTCCTAAAGCCGGCGACGCCATCTTGGCGATCGCAAGGCCGTGACCTGTGTGGCGTGGAGGATTGAGATAAGGCTAAGATGGTGGGTCAATCGGGTGCGTTAGTCAAGGACTCTGGGACGCAATGGTGATGGTGCAGGGACGCAAGTGATGTGAACAATGGCATGATGGTGGCAGGGGCCGATGGTGATGGTGATTGAAGTTGGGGAGTGGAGAGAGATTGAAAAAATCAGAAATTTTTAGCATCTATTTTTTTTTTCTCGCTAATTTCCTCAACATGTGAGGGCAATTGAGTCACTTAAGGAGTAGCTTTTTACAACATAAAAGTTGTCCTTAACACGGTTGTTACGTCATGGCAGCCAAGTAGATTTGATCCAATCGGTAATTGAAGCTGTGTTGGTTAAGCTAAATGTCAGATATAAAAATGTGACTGAGCACCTAGTTGGAGTTGATGATCGTGTAGAAGTTATAATTAAGATGTTGGATGTGGAATATGATGGTGTGAAATTTCTCGCGATCCATGGAATGGGAGGCGTTGGCAAAACAACACTAACCAAAGTCGTCTTCAACCGATTGTCTTCTCGGTTCCAAGGCTGCAATTTCCTTTCGGATGTTTGAGAATCATCAGAAAGACATGGCTTGGTACATTTGCAAAAACAATTGTTATCCAAGTTCCTCGATCGTTGTTATGTTGACCAAATTAGTGAAGTGGATCATGGAATCGATATGATTAAGAGGGTACTTCATAATAAAAAAGTTCTCATTGTTCTTGACGACGTGGATGAAAACAAGCAATTGAAAAATTTGGCAGAAAAAGGAAATTGGTTTGGTTCTGGTAGTCGGATTATCATTACTACTAGATACAAAAGTGTCCTAATGATTGACGGAGAAGCGACAAGTGAAGGTCCTATAAAGTGTGCAAATGTTTTGACTTATGAAGTACAGGAAATGGAATTTCGCCATGCTCTTAAGCTTTTTAGTAGGCATGCCTTCAGGAGAGACTCTCCACCCAATGATTATGTCTCCCTTTCAGAAAAAGTTGTCTCCACTCTGGGAAAGCTTCCTTTAGCTCTTGAAGTCACTAGTTCATCCCTTTCTGGTAGATCCAAAGAATTTTGGGTAGACACTTTGAAGAAGCTAGAAAAAGCTCCTTCCATAGAAGTCCAAAAAACATTGATGATAACTTATGAAAGGTTAGATGATGTACAAAGGCAAGTATTTTTGGATATAACTTGTTTTTTTGTTAATGAGGATAAAACCTACCCTTGCTACATGTGGGAGGACTGTGAATACCACCCGTACAATGCCATTGAAATCCTCTGTCTCATGTCCTTGATAAAAATCAAAGATGACAATACCTTTTGGATGCATGATCAAGTGCGGGACCTCGGAAGGGCAATCGTTCGTGAAGAGAATTTCAAAGAACCTCACAAGCGTAGCCAAGTGTGGAATCATCAGGAAGCCTTGAGCATTTTGGAGCAGAAAAAGGTATCGAAAGGGAATTACAACTTATTTTCCTGTGAATTATTGTAGCCTATTCTTGAGCAAGGAAAAATCCATCCCTATTAGCGCTTGAAATTGTTTGCTTTTAACCTTCACACATGACTTCTTGGTGTTTCCATCGATAGGGAAGCAAGAAGATAGAAGCACTGTCACTAGGATCTCGTGGAGTCATCATAACGCCTGGTGAAGTTGCTAATTTACGACACCTGAGGTTCTTGGATGGGAATGAGATGTTCCTTGTTGGAGACTTCAATAATCTTCTCTCCAATTTAAGATGGCTTTCTTGGCGATGGTGCCCTTTCGAGTTTGTGGCAACAAACTTTCATCTGGTCAATTTAATCATTCTTGACCTTTCACACAGCTATGTATCAGAGAAATGGATTGGCTGGAACCAAATCAGAGTATGATACGAGTCTCACTCCTTGTATACAAGTATCTTTTCTTGTCTTTCTCGTTTTTTTTTCCTACAAATCGTTTCTTAATATATATATATTTTTTGCAGGTGGCAAGTAAACTAAAAGTACTAGATCTCAGCAATTGCAACGACTTAATGAGAACGCCTGATTTATCTATCTTGGTGTCCTTGGAGAGATTGATTCTTGAAGGTTGTCGCAATTTAATTGAAATTGACCCTTCCATTGGAAAATTAAAGCTCCTCACTGCTTTAAACTTGAATGGATGTCACGCTCTTGAAGGGTTGCCTTATGAAATAGGATGTCTAGATGCTTTGACGGAGATTCTCATGCCTTGTTCGTCGTATGCATTCAAACTTCCGGAGACAATTGGTAATTTGAAGTCATTGTTGACCCTTGATGCATCACATAGCAGGATCCGCATGCTGCCAGACTCGATTGGAGGGCTAGTGAAACTTAGGCGGTTGAATTTATCTAAGTGTTCAAAGATAAAGCAACTTCCAGACTCGGTTGGGCAATTACAATCATTAGTCGAGTTGGATTTGTCATCAACAAGTTTGGGACACCTACCTGATTCAATCGGCAATCTAAAGCAATTGACAGTACTTAGGATGAGCCACATAATTGGGATAACAAAATTACCAAGAGCAATTGGGCTGGTGGAGAAGCTTGAAGAGTTAGAAGCTAGTGGATGTCACCACTTGACCGGCGAAATCCCTGAAGAAATTGGGAGGTTGTCTCGTTTAAGGATCTTAGACTTGTCATTCACACGTATATCCAGAATACCCATCACTGTGTATTACCTCTCTAATCTCCAAACACTTAATCTAGAATCATGTTATAAGCTTAACGAGTTGCCGCAGCTTCCCCCAAGTTTGAGTTGTCTAAGGTGGGCCTTTGATACTCTCAAGTTCTTTGGAAACAGGACATATATGCCGGAGGGGGACTCTGCTTATCACTCTAGCATCGTACCCTTACATGAGGTGGAAGAACTAGCATTTGGCAAAACCCGGCGATTCTGGCCCCAGCTCCTGTCTTCTAGTTTAAGAGAGTTCGAAGTTGGAAATCTGTCAATGACATCACAGACGGATTATTCCCTTTTGAGCAACTTGTCAACCTTGCGATTACAAAGTTGTTCGATATCAGATTTCCTTGGAATTTTCCCTGAGGAGGTCGAGCGCTTCACTTTTTCGGAGCAAGTAAAGATGATGCCATTACCAAAAGAGCAAAGGGAATCTGTTCTAACAGAAAGGGAAGTATGGAGCAGATTAAATATGTCGGGATCGTTTCTATTGCAAACGAAAAGATTGAGACATTTAGAGATGCGTACGTGCGAGTTCTCCTCAAGAGCACTTCGTCTATCGCACATGAAGATTCTGGAAGAGGTAAATCTGTTCAGATGCTCCTTGTTAGTCGAGATCTGGGGCCTTGAAGAACTGGGATCCCTTTGCTTCCTATCGATTGTGGATTGCAGTTCCATGGAAAGGATGTCAAACCTATCGAAATTGGGAAAGCTAAGGAAGCTCAGAGTAGGAGAATGTCCAAAGCTAAGAAGCGTGGAAGGTCTAAATCACTTGGAATCTTTACAGAAGTTGTGGATTCACGATTGCTGCTCGTTGGAGAGTTTGGCTGACACCTCAAATTTGCGTTTAGAATGTTCCACAATTGAACATTGCGAGCGGTTGCCCAACCGTAACATTTATTGTAGATGTCATGACAATAGAGATTCAGTGTTTACTGAACCTGACCACTTTAAGTATTTTTGAGCCGGTTACACTACGCCCGACCTGACGAAAGTTCGGTGAGTATGATGTGAACACCCGTATATCATTGTGTCTGGTAAGGAAGTCAGATCAAGTCCTTTATTGTTAGGCTTATTGTGCTCCTTTTGTTTTTGTTTTTTTTTTTTTTCTCTCTGAAGTTGAAGTCGGATGGTCTGAAGAACGTTTTCCCATGACAATATTGGGAACAAGTACAACCCATTAAGATTGAAAGCCGATTTGAAGATGAAATGATGTAGACAGAAGTATGTTGAGAAGATTGGCCCAATGACCTCGACCAAGAATGACCAGAATTCAGTGACTTTCACCCCCATTCTCTTTTTGCTATCGTAAGTAGATATGAATTTTACGTGTCGTAACCATATTCTCGTCATTGGATGGATACGACTTTGTTATAACCATGGAGTTTCCGTCCAGCATGCTCGCGTAGCATCTGCATTTCCTCAAACTTTCCATTTCCTGGTAATCAGTCTCGGCTCTGTTTTCTTCTTAATTTGGATATGAAGCAGAGGCCCAGGGCTCTAGCTCCAGCCTGTGTGAAAATTGGCTGCCATTGAGGCTCTATTAATTATCTGAACTTGCTGCGCTGCCTTTGTGGTAATCAGGATGTGAATCGTTGCTTTACTTTTGCATCTAAGCTCCTCTGCTGAATATCACATCTTTGATGAAAATGCTTGAACGGAGAATTTCCTTCACTACTAAACTGTTGATCGAATTTGGTCATGTAGGCCTATTTTGAAGAAAGTGAGCTAGATCCATATGTGTTCGATTATGTAATGCTGGCCAAGAACGTCATGTATAAAATCGAATCGATCCCAATGTGTTTTTCGCTGAATTCATATGAAACCAAAGTGATTCCTGTACTTGTATGCTTATTTCTGAACTTATCCAGTTGAGTTGTGCTTGAATTGACTCCCATGTTCTGTAAAATTTGCCGAAGCCCCATACTGATCATGTCCATTCTATTGCGAAACTTGGAGTTTCTGAATTTGCTTGATTTCATTTTGGCGTCTTTTGATTCTTGTCAACGTGTTTATAGGGAAGTGTCATAGTTCTCTTTGTAAATGGCATATATGTGACTGAACCGAATTGTTTAATGCATTGCATCAGCATTACTGATATGCTCATTATATGCACACGTACCGACATGTCGATGCCAGGCTGAGAGTTCCCTATGATAGTTTGGATTTGCTTTTGATTGGTTCATGTTATTTCGCTTGCCTGAGAGCATCCTCCTACTCGATTTACTGACCTTATCACATCTGTTTGCATTATAAGATAGCCACGTTTTGTGTGTTTTGAGCTTACATTGTATGATTTGATTCGGGTTTTAATACCTCCAGTTTTGCCGTAAATGCATTTGGACTTATTTGGGTGTGCCTGATCTTGCTTTCCCTATCCCTGAGCGGAGAGGTTCTCTATTTGGCGTCAATTTGTTCTTCGCTCATTTACTTAATCGTCTTAATTAGTCATGTTAATACATGATGACTATCACTACCTGTGTTAAATCAATTTATATCCCGTGATACCCTACTATTCATTGCTCAGCCATGGTATGATTGGGAAGTAGATATTCTCACCTACACAATTTTCAAGCCAAAACTGGGCATATACATGTGCATTGTCTAGTATATTATATGTTCAAAATTATGTATAATTGAACATTTTCAACAACAAACACTATTTCAAAAAAAAAAAAAAAAAAAAGCAACAAACACTATTTCAAGCATGATTTCTTATTCTAGGATTGGTAGATTTTAGATTTTTATCATGATTGATCTTAAATATTTTTCGATTTAGTGTTGCGATTCTGAAGATTGTCTAGTTGAAGATCCGCAATGCACAAAGTTTGAATAAGTGGTCGTGTTTGCAAATTTGAAGTGGCTTGTTATATATCTTGTGTGATAATTTTATTTACATATAAGTATCATCGGATGTACCCAATGGGTGTAGGGTTATTTTAGTGATGTCGGTCTAAGAAATCCGTAATGTGTTTGGGACGAGTTTGGGATGAGTGTCCTGGTCGCAAACCTATTCCAAACTTGTCCCAGTTCCATCCCTACCATCAGTACTTGCTTATATCTGTTAGGAGATAAGAGTTAATCAATAAATTTTTAAGTTAACATGTCACTAGCCCCTTGAATTTAAAAAGATAAAAAGTGATTAAACACTATCAAAGTCTAAATTCGGTTCAAATTACTGAAAATGAAGGAATCCATTCGCTTCAACCCGTGGCCTGTGCTTGGGGACGTGGATAAGATGAGGAAAAAAGGTATGCGGAAAGAATTGGAGAGTTTCACCAGTTTGAGAGAAGCAGGGAAAATGAAGGTCCATTTTTGATTGGGATAAAAATAAAATTACGAAAGTCTTAAAAATTGTCCTAGCCCGAATCAGCACGAAAATTTTTAACCCGATTAGACCAGAACGGATTGTCGACCTTTATTATATATATTTCAGGCAGGCCAGGTTTTCCGGCTTCGTGCTATGTAGCCCAAAATGGCCTTGCACGCACGATTTTTCTATTTTCATGTTTTATTGATTTATATTTGTAGTATTTCACTAATTTCTTTAATCATAAATGAGAAAGATGAAATTTTACGGGTGAAAAAAATTAATTTATTGCACTATTGAAAATAGTGAAAATTATTAACAAATTTCAAAAATAAAAGATACTATACAGGTGAACAAATTTCTAGCATTTTTTTTTTTAAGTTGGCTACCTTTCGACCCTATCTCAGCCCTAACCCCAAAAGACCGAATTAATAATGGACGGGCTAGATAATCCATTTCAGGTTCGGTTTCTTTTTCTTCTTTTTTTTCCAAGCTTGGAAATTCCAGGCTCGAAAGTTTGGACTAGGCCGAAAAATACACTCCTACTGCCACATTTTTTTTTTTTTGGTCAGAGGGGAATTGTCAATAACTTGGTCATATTTGCCAGACAATCTTTTATTTTCTCATGTGATTTTTCCATTTTTTCAATTTTTCTCTCAATGAACAACGTCTTTTTTTCACATCTAGAGTTTTTTCACCTTCACTTTCCCACTCCTTTCAAACAAAAAAATAGTCGATCTCTTAATTTCTTCACCTTCGTTTTTCGGACCTTTCCAAATGACTATATTTTTCCACCTCATTTTCCTTCGCCTATATTTTCAACCTCTTCATTTTCTTCACCTCCCAAAAAATATATCCAAACATAGTGATAGTTCATTTGATTTAGGTTCAGTTTTCCCAAACGGAATTACCTTGACTTTGGGGATGACGTAAACGAAGATAGAGTGGTCCCGTCTACACTCGGTGACTATGTACCATTTTCTACCCAAATGAATCGTTAGTTTTGCGTACGTGCTTATCAAACACCCATAAAAATATCTTTCTCCCTCTCCACTTGAACTTGAACTCGCACAATGAGCTCCGGCCAGTCACCCACTAGATATGGTCAAGCATAGTTGCGGCTTCGAGCTTGACGCCTCTATTGTCATGGGTGTCGGTGGTGTTGGTTGAGGCAGTGGCAGCGCCCATCGAGGACATGGATGGTGATGTCGATTGGCAAGTATGGTTGAGAGACAGAGAAAGAAAGAGAAATGATTTCATAGAGGAGTGTGATAGTTGTATCATACGATAATGACACATGATGTAACAAGCCAATGAAAATTGAGTATTGGCCACATTTAAGCAGCAAATATTGCACGAGCAACATGGATTGACCACTTATACTACATCAATCTCAATAAGTAGCACATAAAATATATTTCCGTAACAGAGGGGTAGTTTGATCTTTTAATTATGGATTATAGTCTGAAGATGATCATGCGGCAAATGTCCAAAACTGAGAAGCATATGTGATATAAATAAAAAGTCGGAGAGGATTTTTGAAATTTTCTCTACTATGATTAAAAAAAGAAAAGCTCTTGTATCCCAATATGACTTTATATTCTCTATTTTTAAAGCTATGGATCTTTGATTTTGTGCTGTGAGTTTTCTAGCTTTGTTATTAGGCTTCAGATTTTATAGTTGTTATTAAATGAATGGGACGAGAAAACATCTACAACCAAACCTGTGACTTGATTATTTGACTTGTTTTAATGAAAATAATGACGCTTCAAAACTAACATGAGTAGGTATGTAATATAAGTGCAATTGTTTTGCATTTGCCTAAATCGTCAACCTTAGCATGTTGTTTGCTTGAGGGTGAGGGAGGGGACGGACTGATATAAAGTGTACCCTGCATTTTTCTCCCAAGAAATCATTTGATTATATATTTTCAAGAACTTGTTGATAAAGAGCACAAATCGAAGGATAGCCGCCTAAAATTAAATCATGAATCTCGATCTTAGGGCTCGAGAATCTCATATCATTACAAAAATAACAAAAGGGTAATCAATTTTACAATATTTAGAATTGAAATTTTCTCGATTAATCAATTTGATTTAGTTAATCGAGAACTGCGAGACACCATTATATAAGATAGGTAACATGTCATATCTCAAGGAGGTAAATTGAATCAATTTATGTTTCATAAGTATTGTGGCAACCCTCCCAATATGATAAGGGAAGATAGGTTTAGAGGTAATGTCAAATTAAGTACAAATGGTACTTAATAGATGCCGGTTCTCCCAAATCTTTACCTTATGTGATGTTGGAAAATTCATTTCATTTGATTAATCCTACGAAAATTCTATACAACAAGAAGTTCGCCACTAACCTATTTGGATCAACTAAGAGCCAAGTAAGATACGATAGTATATTTCACTTCCCAGCGATCAAAGATCTAGATTCAAGAACTTGATTATACTAGTTATTCAATTAATGACCTTTTGATACTTAAAGTTGATTATTTGTCAACTAAAGTGTCCCCATAATCAGTTTACCAAATTATGACTACTAAGGTTCTCACCTGCTAAGTGTCAATGCAATGTTCTTTTAGTGTTTATCATTATCCTAAAATGTAACCTAAACATTTAACTAAAACAATCAAATCATGACATAGAAGTGATACAAAGAAATCACAATTAATTTGTCTTAAAATGTAGTAAAAGACTGAGTGAAAGATAGAATGTGGAAGGGCTACTCAATACAACTCGGGCAAAAAATTATTACATGGCCTTGTGAATTAGGCTCGAGACAACAACCCCATAAGCTAAAATCAAATCGAGTCCAATCTTTTAAAAGAGACTAATCTACCGAAATTAATCCAAACTAGAAGACCATGAAATTCCCGAAACCGTATGAATATCAACTAAATGACACTAAGCCAAATCTCATACTAAGATTTAACAATCTAATCAAGACATATTTTTTCGATTTTATTATTTTATTATTTTATTATTTTTCGTTATTTATTTATTTATTCGGTTCCCTTCTTGGTCCACCTTCAGGACACGCGTAAATGTCACAGCTTCTGCAAAATTCTTTCAACGTTTCCATTTTGTCACCCTTTTCTTTTCTATAAAACTCCCCCCAGTACTAGTGTCTTTCTATGCTGAATTTCCTTTACTCATTTCCACTCATCTCCCTCGTTCGTTCATTCATAAAAACACACTCATCACATTAGCACACTCACTATCTTTCTGTTTAGTTCTGATGTTCACGTCTTTCCCCTTCTCTTTCTACAAGTCGAACAACATAGATTGACCAACTCACGTCCAAACAAAATCAAGAGATCTCTCATACAACCATTCAAAATTCATTCGGTCAAATGCAGAACTCATACGTTCACAGAAGTTACGCAGCCAGCAAGAAATAGAGCAGTAACCTAAAGCACATGCTATGAGCAACAATCGATGATCCGGCATGCTAATGAGTCAGAATTTTCGCCAAGCACGTAATAGGCGCTGAATTCTCCCTCGGCTTATATGGTTACTTGACTGAAACAGCAAAGAATTACGGATCCATTGACATCAAATTGGACTGGGGAGCTCACAGTCAGCATGTAAAGACTCCGGTTCCATCTAACTTGAGATTAATTTCAGCAAGATCAAAGTTCAATCATGGCAAGGTTTCCAAAGAAACATAAATCAATTAAAGTCTACATAACGACAAGAGTGAATCGTTCAAGCAAAAGACAGCTCTCCGTCAAAATTTGAACCAAAACACACGCCATTTTAGTTCAGGAATTTTCACAAACAATTGGTAGGCATCTGGGCTACACATTTTAGAACCAAGTCGCCGCTGATTGGAGTCGTTCAAACCGCTTGGGTTGCTAGAGGAAGAGGGCGTGATGAAGAATGAATATGGAGAAGTGTGACCTCAGAGACTCCGTTCGAGATATGGCGTCGAGAGAGAGAGAGAGAGAGAGAGAGAGAGAGAGAGAGAGAGAGAATGGAGTAGGTCGTTATCCGGTGATGGACGGTCGGCGGTGGTACTGCGGCGGTTAGAGGTGATGGCTGGAAGGAACCAGTTTTTGGACCAAGGCTTCCAAGGATCTTGGCAGACTTCTTGGACTAATGGGCTCTTCACAGTAAGGGACATCGACTGGAATTGCTGAGCTCGGTGGATTTGGGTCGCGACTGGGCTCAGTACTGCTTCCTTGGGCTCTACAAGATGGGCCGAAACCAAATATAGCCCTCTTTCTTTATTATTTTATTTTTCTTCCACTTTTTTTTTTAATTTATCTATTTATTATTATCGTTGTTATTCTACATTAGACATACGCTTGATGTGCCGACCAAAGTATATATTTGTATAATGTCTAGCGTGTTATATTCTAAAAACGTAATTGGTTTTCTTATCCTTGGTGATGTTCCCAAGAGAAAGGCTCATTATGAAGTTTTTTCCATAAAGAAGATGCACCATAAAGTTAATTTGAAAGGAAGTTTCGATGTAATGTCATTACTAATTCTCGTCAGAAATGACCGTAATCTCATGTGAAGTATCCCGGGGTTCTTGTTTCATCTTACTTAGCATGTAATCATGTTTTTGTCAAAAAAGCAAAAGCGCCAAATAATTAAAAGATAGATGAGAGGCCAGCCCATCACCCGACCTCGGTAAGCACGCATGCCATTTTGTCTTAATTTGAGCATCTAATTGTCGTGAATTGCGTTCTATTTTTCTGGCCTATCTTTTAAATGTGACTAATGGACAAGAAGTTCCCGACAATTTGGTAAACTGCATGCCATTTTTTTATTCAAATATTCTCTGTTTATCGAGCGATACTACAGAAGAAGACGAGGACCATGTTTTCTCATTTTCACAAGTTCAAAAACCAAAGTTATTCACAATCAATTCTTCTTGCTATAAACCAGTAAAAATGCCAATTTTGAATGTCGCTCTCCTAGCCCTAAAAATTTAAAAAGAAAAAGAAAAAATGTTACCTAGATCTGTTCAATCTATTGCCTTTTCTATTATTCTAAGTAATTACGATGTTACTTGATTTTACTAGTCTGGCAATGCTACATAGGTTGCTTATATTTTTGTTTTCCATGAATGAAAAAAGTATGTGGAAAATGATTTTTTTTTTACTTCATTCAGCAACATAACGTTTGTGGTAGTCTACATTTGCTCCATTACGAAATTTGATTACCTAGGCTATTCTATAGCTTAATTTCTAGACTCAAGGTGGTTTCACTGCAATCATCATTTCAGTAATATGCTAGATACATTTGATTTGACTTTGTGTAATCTTGATTAATATGCTCCGTGATTTATCAAATCTCAAAAATATTCAGATTCTAATTAGTGTCTGTATATAATCGCCGTTATTTTAGATTTGTCATATCATATATCTTTCTGTATTTGTACAACACAATTAATGATATAGAAAAAGCATCCAATTCATTTGTCTCTTGTTAACACAGCTTACAAATAATTATTTGAAAAGGTAGAGCATGGTCAAGCACTCAAACTCTATCATAACGACTAGCTCAATGCATGCCAGAATTGCTCAAGCTCGAGGCTAGATCTGGTTGAGCATTGCTCCAGCTTCAAGCTTCATGCCTCTATATTCAAGTGAGACCATGGTAAGGGAGGGAGGGATGGAGAGAGAGATGCAGTAAGCAGATGCAGGCAAAGGTAGAGCCTAACTTGTGGAGGGCGTTAGTGGTGTCGGTTTGGGGAGTGGTGCCGACCGTTGAGGATGGAGTCCTTGATCGGCTGTATCGTGGGGGAAGGAGAAATAGAGAAATGTGTGGTAGAGTGAAGATATTTTATGTAACAGTCATATCCTATGACAATTATACACGATGTAATAAGTCAATGAAAATAAATATTTTTGAATGAGCCTTAAATGGTTGGAAACAAGCACCATTTTGTGCTTTTGTGGAACATTTTGGTTTTCAATCCAGCTCTTATGACTTTACCTTGGTGCTAATCTATGTTAATGACGTGATCATCACTATGATTACACTGATGTTATTCCATACTTCGATTAAGCTGTTTCTTATTCAAGATTTTGAGGTAAAAGGTCTGGCAAAACTTAGTTATCTCTTAGGGCTTTATGTCTTCTACTGGGATTTACTCTCACGCCAAGAAGGTTAATTTGACGCATCTCAAGCCGAATGCCTAGTTGAATACTTAAGATAGTCAAGCATTGAAAGATGCCACCTTGTGTCGTCTGCTTGTGGGGCAATTTAGTTTACCTTAATATTTACTTGTTTGGATATAGCTTTTGCAGCTATATTATCAGCCTAATTCATGTCTCGTTTAGAACTACTAACTATGCTACAATTCTATGCACTATTTGTTTACATCGAGTACTTCATTACTTAAGTGAAGTCTTCTCTTGCTTTGAATGACTTCTCCGATGCCAGTTATGCTGGTCATCTCAATGATCATCTCTTTACGGCCTTTTTTTTTTTTTTTTTTTTTTTTTTTTTTTTTTGTGGAAACACACTAATTTCATGTTGTAGTAGAAAGCAAGATCTTAACATTGAACCCATGCTAAAGCATATCAATGTATTTTAGCTAATTCAGCTATTGAAGTTTTATAGACTTCAAATGTACCATCTTTAGAATGTAATCCCTAACCTCATCAGAACCATTATGCCTTATGTTAAAGAGTCCTTGCAGATGTGTCTTAATCTCGATATTAGCCAAGACATAATTTCAAACCACTAAGGCTTCCATCATCTTTTTAGTAGTGTAGTCAGTTGGTAAATCACTTTCAAGTGTCCTTGAATGGAACGTCTCATGGATAAGAAGCAAATCTAATTGCTCTTTTCTTAAGTAGCAAAATGTGCATTCTTGGATTCCGTACTGTTGGTGGTGTGATCTACCGACCTATCCTTAGTAAGTGCAATATGAATATCTGCCAACTTCATCCCAAACAAAAAATCCTATTTTCACTACTTAAGTTTGAACCGGTAAGAACCTCAATAGTTATAAAGTTATTGACTATAGATAAGGTAACTAAAAAGACAAACAATGTATAATTAGCATCATGTGAGCACTCTGTAATTTGAAAACGTATAAGTACACATCTAGAGAGTTACATGCATAATCATATAATCATTTTTGGGTATAATACATGACATGCAGTTGTATACTCTTCATATGACATCGACCATGGGAATATATTCTAACTTTCGTGATTCATCACCTTTGGGTGTATGAACCACTAGATTAGTCACTCCTCTATCATTGTCACGCCTCAAACCTTGAGTGCGCGCACATCTCTTGGTGGTCGATCAAATTGCGACGTTCCTAGGATGCATCGCCAACCCATTTATTTTATTGCACAGGTGGAAGCGAAATAAACAATCTCCAAACAACAAATAAACATGGGATAGAAAAGCAGGACAATCAAATTTTACAAACACACTTTTATAAACAAACTGAGTTTATATACACAAGAGTCTAAACCAAAAAGATGCTACTAGGCTGACCCTACCCCGAACCCTACCTACTTGGGATCCGGGTCTATCACGACACCGTCAGGGATGTCGGTGTCTAGTGGGCTAGCTACCTCTATTGTGGGCTCTTCACTCTCGGGCAACTGGTGCACCTCGATATCAGCTATAAAATCGGTGTCCACGACAGGGTCAAGATCCACTAGATACTCGTCCTCGACGGCAGGTCCGTCGAAGCCATCCAAGGGGCCCTCCCGAACCCCGTCAAGCCCATGATAAAACCACACTTTGAATCGATGAGGTACCAAGCGAGGTTGGCCCTCATTGACCCAGATTGTGGTTATGACGAGCTCGTAGGTCCAAGGATTCCCAAGGACAGGAAAGACGGTATGCTAAGTCTCGACCTCTCGTGACCACCCAAAACACACAGGGCGCACCTCCATCTAAGGATCTGAAAATTGTAAGCCACGACGGGGTGAGACAATGTCTCAATGAGTCTACACCCTAAACCCTGATTAGGAAGGTAATACACCTAGAGGCAGCCTATACACACATTACAAAATACTTACCTCGCCTCAGCACCTCCTTGCACGTCAGTACAGTTCATATAACATATGCACACGGTCGATGTATTCGATAATTGAAACGCTTCACTTTCCACATATCAATCAATCACAGGGGTTTCGATTATAAGGCCAAATCGTTATGACACATCCCATTTCGTGTCACACAATTTTGTCCCATAATCAGGCGCTGTCAAATCACTCATTCAAGCGTTTCAATTAGTTACGACCCAATGGCCACGGCCGACTCAACAATCAGTGGTCATCCGGCATAACTGGGCATCGTCTCGCCCCATCGAGCACGACAACGTCTACCTGTAGATGGCATTCCCGAAGGAGCATCGGCCTAGCTTCCACTGCGACCGGCATCCGTTGACATGGGGCATTCCTGAAGGAGCATCGTCCGGCATAAAAGCTCGTGACGGGTTCTCATAACGATCACACGCACATCCAATCTCGGCCAAGGACATCATGCTTTACACTCAAATGCCTCAATTTAAATAATGTGCTTGGCCTATTTTCTTCATATTAAAAACACTCGGTAAAATAATTATGCGTGGGGACATGGTCAAATTGAACCATAAATCGTGATATCATCTCTTTTAAAAATCCCACAGAGTTTATATAGTACTTAAAAACATTTTTGGCGTAAAAAACCGATACCTGGTATTTTTCTAATTAAATACCAAAATTTCTTATTTTTGAAATATTAAAAATCATCAATCAACATCCAATTGCACAAATTAACATTCAGTTGCACAAACTAACCGCACTACGACAATCGGCACGAAATTCGACAACCCGATATCTTGGTATAATTTACGAAAAATAATAAATAATTAAATAAATTACATTTAATTAAATAAATTGCAAAATAATTAAATAAATCACTAATTAATCTACCTAAGCTAATCTAACAACCTAATTGGACTAAATTAACTAATCTAACCTACTAAGCTAACTAACTAAAGTCACTAACCACTTAATTGCTAAATTAACCTAATTACACAATTGAATTAACTATTAAACTAACTAATTTACTCTAACCTCACTTAAGCTTAACTAAACTCTCATTAGGCTAATTAAACCACCCTAAGCATAATTAGCCTTCTAATTAGAGTTTAGGAGGTAAACTCACCGGATTAGCAAATAAATCGGTTCATGGTGACGTCGACGCGAAGGCGAGCAAGACTTGGGCCTACGGCAACACCCAAGGAGGCCGGGAAAGGGCCGGAAAAGGCCCACGAAGCTCTCAGGCCAAAGCTGAGATTGCTTCTGAGCTGGGTTGGTTCGAAGGTTCTTGGAGGGGCGGTCGAGTGGCGAGATGGGCTGGAGTGGAGCAAGCGAGCAAGCGGAGGTGTGCTGGCGGCTAGGGGACGGCGAAGGTGGCGGCGGGCGGACAACGACGAGCGGCCAGGGATTGACGTCGAGTAGGCGTGGGGACGCGGTGGACGCGGGACAACGCATGAGGCTGGCGGACAGCGGCTGCTGGTCCGTGGGTGGTGCACGGGCTGCGGCTTGGACGGCAGCGGACGAAGCGGCGAGGATGAGGGGGACTCGATAGCTGATTTGTTGATCTGGAAATGGAGGTTCAAGCTAGAGAAAATGAAGAAGAAGCTGAGGAAGAAGAAGAAGAAGCTGTGCAGGGGAAGGAGGGGACAATAGGCCTCAAAAGTCCACCAAAACATCTTAAACACTTGAGTAGAAGCCTCCAAAGTCTTCAACCTTGATCCACAGCCATTTTCCCTCCCAAAACTTCTCAAACAAGCCACAATAGATGCCCAAATTTTGCAGCCCCATGGCCTACGAATTTCATGCAATTCCCTCACCAAAGCAACTCAATTCCACTCCAAATGGCTTCCAATTCATGGCCAAATTGCTAAGGAGGAAGCCCACACCAAATTCCATAATTTCCCTTGCCAATTGATCCATCTTGAATGCCAAAATTCCACCTAAAGATGGCCATCCGAATTTCCTAGTTTTAATTCACCCAATTTTGATTTTTCGCCAAAAATCCGGGCTCGCCGAAAATTCTTCAAAAGATGAGTCGATGTCCTAAAAATAAATCGTGACATGCCAAAACTTTCGATTCTTGAAACCGGTTTTAATTTTGTGGTTAATTTCAACGGGACGCGATTTTAGCGTGACTTAACCTACCGAGTAGCTTTTAGGAATTTTTAGTGCATTTGACCTGTGGTCGATTATTTTTGATCTACATTGTGCATCTTCAACTTATAGGTGACTCTTGTTTGTCGTAAAAATCTCAAGGTTTCAATTACGGGCACATGGTACAAAATCGATAAAAAAATCGGTTTAGTGCCATTCGACAAGAATTTTGCAATAAGGTGGAATCACCCACAATTTAATTACACGCCTCTGTCGAATCGACATATCTCCAGTCTCTAATCGATTTTAACGATACTGTATTGACTCTTGTAGATTAGTACGGTCGAGCAGTCAATTTCTGATCGAATTCTCAAGTCAGTCGCGTTTATATTCCTTAACGGCTTCACCTAATAGATTAGTTATCTTGTGAGTGATCGGCTTAGAAAAAAAAAAACTATAGGTGCGTCGATGAAAAGCCCAATTCATATTATCGGGACAAGGAAGAAAATCAAGATGTCACAATCATACTGTCAAGTATCCCTCCGTGAATTAATACACAATCATCTCATTTTGGAGTATGACCACGCATTAAAACATGAGTCATCTCATCATTATATGAGATCGATATTTCTCAAATCCAATCAAATGTGCCACTTTGACGGTCATAACTCAATTGAATCCTTCAAACTCTCTCATATCAATTATATAAACTTTACATCTCACATACACTATATACATATGTGTGTGTGTGTGTGTGTGTGTGTGTGTGTGTGTGTGTGTGTGTGTGATTTTAACTTTAGTGAAAGGAGCAATTTATCACTAAAATCACATATCATGCTAATTGCATTGCTTTATTCATTTGTACAAATTAAAATTTATATAAATGAATCACACTTTACACAATATCTATGTGATGACATACTTGTAAACTAGCTTTGGAATGCAAAAATATCTTAAAATAACCCAAAAAACACGTGTATTTATGGTTTTGTACATTTTTTCACATCCATACAATTATCAAAATTTTAAAAAATAAATACATCATAGTGTGGAGCATCTCCATATGAATACATAGACTCTGAAAATGTCCTAATCGGAGTCCGGATGCGCCTGAATGTGCGCTCGGAGTGCATGGCCCGTGTAGACCGCCGGACCGGTCTAATCGCCGATCCGACCAGTTCAACCAGTCAAGTTCCGATCCGACCGGTTAGGCCGGTCAACAGACGGTCCAACCGATTAATCGGTTCGATCAACGAAAAATTAGGTCGGGCGGGTCAACGGTCGGATCGAGTTAGGTCAAGGTCAACGGAGGTCGGGTCATGGGTCGGTTGGGTCAACGAGGACCTGTGTTTGCATCCGCTGACGTCATCATGAGGTTAGCGTTGCGCATGCAATGCATGCGCTGGCAGTTCCCTGCGCGTGGGGGCACATGTGGCCTCCTATGGTGGTGCGTCGGCCATGGTTTTTCTTGTCTCGACGAGCCCGTCCCGTTTTTATAATTAAAATTGATTTTTATTGAATAAAAAATCACAAAAATAAGGCAAAAATATAAGCATTCGATTTTTAGGCTATGGCTGCTTTGATATTGAAAGGGCTAGTAACAACCCCTAGAGGGGGGTGAATAGGTGTGAACAAAAATTTTCATAAGGTTCAGTAGTAGTAATTTGCTTTTATGAACGATTTTAGATTATGAGTTAGGTAAAAACAGTGAACAAAATAAAGTAGTTTAGGGAAGAGAATAAGAACATAAGGTTTATAGTGGTTCGGCTTAGATCAAGCCTACGTCCACTCTTCCGCGCTGACAGCCCACTGGCTGGATTCCACTAAGAATCAAAATAGATTTTATAGTCTTGCAATCTCGACTTCACAGTGAAGAGTCTCTACTGGTCTCTCACGAAGTCACACTAAGTGTTTCTCTCTTTTGTATATAACTTTGAGGTCAGTGAATGAAATAGCAAGGAACTAGAAAGCTTCAGACTCTGAAATTTTTCTTTCATGCACTCTATCAAACAACTAGAGAGTCCACCTTAAATACTCCTTCATGTCTTCTCGACCGTTGGCACTTTCTAAAGGAATTCTTCCAATCTACCCGTTGGACAAAATCAATCAAGGAGATCTCGAGTCGTTTGATGATTGTGATGAAAGCCCATCAATCATGTTCGCTCATACAATCAGGATCTTGGTTTCCATAAGTAGAACTTTCCAAGTTCGGTTGCTTTCCAAAAGATTTGATTATCGGAATTGATTCCAATAAGGATAATCAATCATGTGGGTGCCATGTCTAACCAGAAAGCCATCCATAAGCCATACAAATCGAATCCTTGAAGAAATAAAGATAATCTTGTATATGAATAAGTCTTCATTCTTTAGTAGCATTCAGTTTAGAATCTGTTAGTGTGGGCAGACTTTGAACCTAAAAATGGCTGTCTTTAGACTTTGACACTAAAGTCTAGAAGTCTTCAGACTAGACTTTGGAAAGGTTTTGTCAACTTCATAACAGTAAAGGAGTTTTCTCCAACAATCTTCCCCTTTTTGATGGTGATGAAACTTTCTTGCAGATTTAAGAACTTTTGACTTGCAAAACAACTCTTAAGCAATACATGATATCTTATAAAAAATGATTAGGATTTGGATGGCATCGATTACGCAACCACATAAAACATGTTAAT
Organism: Eucalyptus tenuipes; assembly: GCA_014182365.1. Taxonomy (NCBI): domain Eukaryota; kingdom Viridiplantae; phylum Streptophyta; class Magnoliopsida; order Myrtales; family Myrtaceae; genus Eucalyptus; species Eucalyptus tenuipes. The sequence continues at coordinate 17,584,466 of CM024538.1, read as the reverse complement.
TTTGAAAAGATAAGACAAACAACCATCCAACCATAATCAGTATCACAAATGTAAGTTGCTGCAAGCATCAACATCAAAAAGTTCAATAAACAACAAAGGTTCAACAGTCAAACAAAAGTTCAACCAATAAGAGTCAACAACCAAAAGAGTCAAATTTGCACATTCTCCCCCTTTTTGTCAGTAGCAAAAAATGGAGAAAGATAAAAAGTTTAATGAAATTAGGTGTGTTTGGGAATGCGAACGAGTTGGAAATCCCCAATCGGCGAATTGTCTCCGCTAGCTGTTGCACTATCTCCTTCAGCTTCTCAACATCTTCAATCTTTGCAGTCTCTTTAACTTTCTGTTGTAGAGCCTGTACCTTCTCATGGAGAGAATCTGAAGTAGATGTCAATGCAGATTGGAGGCTTTTCATCTCAAACTCCATACCATATTGTTGTGCTTTTAACTCCAAAAAGAGCTCTAGTAGTCTTTGAAAGTCGCAGTAGACTCTGTTTGTGCATTAGCTTCAACCAAATCAATTCCAAGAGTGTTGAGATTTGAGGGAACATCAGCACGTCGATCACCAAGACTTGGAAAGGATGCCTCAATATCAGCTTCAGGAAAATGAGAGGCATAGATATCCTCTGGATCGGCAGGAGATCTACTAACATCATCACTTGTAAAAATAGGAGAAGAAGTACATATTTTCCCACGAACTCCCCTTGTTTCTGTGACTACAGGTGGAGAAGGGAATTATTCTTCTTGATCCTTTTCAGCTTCAGCACTGGAGTGATGTTCTTTTTTTCTTCCATCTCCTACATTCCACTCCTCGTCTTCTTAGAATCCTCAGACAATGATATTGCAAAAGTTGGTTCAATAGAGTCATCTTGACCCTCTTCCTCTTCTGCTTCTCTTCCTTCTTCTCTTGCTTCCTTTCCTACTTCTTCGCTTCTTTCTTCTCTTCCTTCTCTGCTTTCTTCTCTTGCTTCTCTTCTCTGCTCTGTTTCTCCTCTTTCTCGTTCGTCTCTATCCTGTGGCTGCTCAAAACTAACAAAACTCCGAAGATTTTCCAAGGCAAATGCAGAGAGAGTAAGATCATCCTAATCCTCTTCATCTTGCAAGATAAGAGATCTTCTCTTCTTGATAGGTTCACTCATAGGCTCCTTGCCTTTCCTTTTCTTTGCAGCAGAGTCTTGTTTTGTTTTGCTGGAGGATTTCTCCTTCAAGCGCTCTAAAGCTTTGTTCAGTTCCTTCAATCTCATCTTTGACACCATCTTCAATCCTATAACCATAGGAGCAATGGTTCTAACACAGAGAGATGCTGGAAACTAAATGTGAAAGTGTCTAAACAATTGAGTGATCAACGCTGAGTAAGAGAGTTGTCCCTTATCCTTCACAATAGTCCTGTACATGTGCATCAGGATTGTGTGTGGCAGCGAGAACTTCATTCCATTACTAATGGCAAACATCAGTTTTGCTTCAGAACGAGAAATATCTGTCTTAGAGGTTAACTTTGGTCGGATGCAGTTGATCACAACTTTGTGCAGCAAAATGTTTGAGGCGGTCATTTTGGAATAGGTAATGCCGCCTTCAGAAAGTCTGTCCCTAACAAGAAAACTTGTTGCATGACCAACAGAGACATTTATTGGTTGGAAACTACCTCTTTCCACACCAATAACATTAGCCAATATGTCCACATCCACCATGTACTCTTTCTCCCTCATAGTAAAACGAAATATATTCGCATCAAGAAAAGACAAATTCGAATAGAAATACGCAGTTAACTCTAGATAAGCAACAGAAGTCTCAGAGCAAAATTTTTCAAGTTGAAAGAGAGTCAACTTCTCCTTCAGGTTCACCTTTATCGAGTCCAAAAAATCAAAGTCCACCGATCGATGGTTCATCACCCCTCTTTTCAACAATTTCAAGTAAGTCTTTTTGTGATCTTTAGAACGAAACAAACTCGTTCCTTCACCACGCACTTCAGCAGCAACGCCCATTCTAGGCTGAAAATTCGTGTACATTCTTTCATCATCGTCCTTGACTTCTGGCTGATTAAGAGAACTAAAACGAGGATCAACTGGAAAGTTAGCAAACATCCTGTCTGCCGTTCCTTTAGGCGCTATGCCTAATCTTTCCATTGATCGTAAGAACAGAGTCTCATTCCTATATCCTCGTTCTTGTAGAAATTCATCAATAAAGGTCATAGCAGTACCACCTTGCTTCAACTGATTGTAAAGTTTGAAAAGAAACTCGAGTTTTAACGTCCTTACAGGTTCGACATCTTCCACGATTTCCTTTTCCACTGGTTGGCGCGGAGGATTTTGAGTAGCACGCTGTGGAGAATGTTGTTGTTGTGGAGATTCTTCTTCCTCGGTCAAGTCATAATGTGTAGGACCCTCAAGCATATTTCATGGTCCCCTGCTTGAGATCCGAGACGACTTCCTTTGGAATGACATCTTTACAGTCGAGGAGGATTTCTCAAACACGTTTGGATGAAAAAGATGGAAATTTGTAAAGCAAACTTAAGAGTAGAAATGAGAGAGTAGAAATTCTATATTCAAGGGTTTGAGAAATCGTAAATGAAGAAGAAAGACTCGACGGTATATAAAGAAAGTAAAATGAGGTAAATGAACCGTCACAAGGAAAAATAAAACTGTCTTTTTCGAAAATAAAAACTGCCAAAAATTCAAAAATTTGAAAAAGATAATTTCTAAAAATAAAATAGGCAAGTAACGATTCAAATATCAACGTACCTTTTCAAAATTTTCATGCTAAAATTAAATTACCTGCATTGAAGAGATATTAACTTATAGATGTAATTTCTGGATATTCTGAGTCACACCAACTTTAGACTTTAACCGGTAGAAGATATAATATTCAGTTTGGTGCGAATAGACTCAAATAGACTTTTCTCTAGTGGCTTTGTAAATATGTTTGCCAGCTAATTCTTCGAGTCAATGAACTGAATCATAATTTCTCCATTTTGAACATGATCTCTTATGAAATGGTGTCGAATCTCTATATGCTTTGCTCTTGAATGAAGAATTAGGTTCTTCATGAGATTAATGGCACCGGTGTTGTCGCATTTGATCTCAGTGCACGATTATTCAATTCCAAAGTCTCTTAGCTGTTGTCTTATCCATGAAATTTGAGAACAACAGCTCCCAAGAGCCACATACTTTGCTTATGCTATTGATAAAGCTACAGTACTCTGCTTTCTTGAAAACCAAGACACCAGCATGCTACCCAGCAGTTGACAAGTGCCAGAAGTACTATTTCTATCAACTTTACAACCTACTAAATTTGCTTATGAATATCCAAGGAGAGTAAAGTCTCATTCTTTGGGATACCACAGACCTAGCTTTGGAGTAGTTGCAACGTATTTGATGATGCGTTTTGTAGCACTTAAGTGAGATTTTTTGGGATCTCATTGGAATCTAGCACAGATGCAAACACTAAACAAAATGTCAGGTCTAGATGCAGTAAGGTAAAGAAGCAAACCAATAATGCTTCTATAAAGCTTCTGGTCTACTTTATTTCCTCCGTCATCTTTGTCCAACTTCGAAGAAATTGACATTGGTGTCTCTGTCTTCTTGTAATTTTCCAATTCGAATTTCTTGATGAGATCTTTTGCATACTTCTCTTGGTGAATAAAGATACATTTCTTCGATTGTCTAACTTGGAATCCTAGAAAGAAGGTTAACTCACCCATCATACTCATCTCGAATTCATCCTGCATACATCTAGAGAACTTCTTGCATAGATTTTCATTAGGAGATCCAAAGATAATATCATCAATATAAATTTGAATCAGCAGAAAGTCTTTACCCTATCTTTTTATGAACAAAGTAGTATCTACCTTTCCTTTAACAAAACCATTTTGGGTTAGAAATTTACTTAACCTTTCATATTATGCTCAAGGTGCTTGCTTCAGTCCATACAGGGCATTTTTCAGTTTGTAAACTGAGTCTGGTTTTCTTGGATCTTCAAATCTAGGTGGTTGTTCCACATAGACTTCTTCTTGGATAAATTCATTTAGGAATGCACTTTTTACATCCATCTTGAATAACCTCAAATTTTTATAGCAAGCAAAAGCAAGTAATAATCTAATTTCTTCTAACCTCGCTATTGGTGCATAGGTCTCGTCATAGTCTATCCATTCTTCTTATGTATATCCTTTGGCCACGAGTCTTGCTTTGATCCTGACCACTTTTCCTTTTTTGTCCACATTATTCCTGAAAACCCATTTAGTTCCAATAATAGACTTACCTTTAGGTTTAGGAATTAGCTTTCAAACATCGTTGATGCTGAACTGTCTGAGCTCTTCTTGCATAGCTTCGATCCAACTTTCATCAGACATGGCTTCTTCTACACTTTTGGGTTCTATCTCAAAAACAAGTGCTAAAGCACTAGACTCTTCTCGCCTTTTGGATCTAGTGCGTATTCCTTCATCAATGTTGCCAATGATGAGTTCCTTGGGATGACTTGACTTATGCTTCCAGTTGCTGGTTGGTCTGAGAGTCGACTAATCCTTTGCTTCAGTTGAATCTTCTAGATCTGCTTGTTGCTAATCTTTAGAAGTCTGAACTTCTTTTGGAGAAGTAGACTTTGTAAAGTCTAAAACAAGTTCAGACTCTTCAAGTTGAGTCTGGTCTGGTTGAGTCTCTTCAAATTTGACATTCATGGATTCTTCCACAGACTGAGTCTTCTTGTTAAAAACTTTGTATACTTTGCTTGAGATTGAGTAGCCAAGGAAAATTCATTCATTTGATTTATTCAAACTTCGCAGTTCAATCATTTGGATTTTTCAAAACATAACATTTACAGCCGAATACATGGAAGTAAGAAACATTTGGTTTCTTCCCTTTATACACTTCATAAGGAGTTTTCTCTATAATATGCCTCAAGAACACTCTGTTGATGAAGTAGAAAGCTGTAGAAACTGATTCAGCCTAAAATCGAGAGGAAATTTTGCTCTCAATTAAGAGGGTTCTAGCCATCTCCTGCAAGGATCTATTCTTCCTTTCCATAACCCTATTTTGTTTTAGAGTATATGGAGAAGAGAAAACATGTTGGAAGCCAGATTCATCACAAAATTTCGCAAAGTCTTGATTTTCAAACTCACCTCCATGGTCTGTTCGTATGCTCGAAATAGCATATCTTTTTTCATTATGAATCTTCTTGGCAAACTTTAAGAAGTGAGAAAAGGCTTTAGACTTATTTGCCATAAAGTAAACCCAAGTAAAGTGAGAGTAATCATTCATGATTACTAGGTAGTATCTTTTTCCACCAATACTTTGAGTTCTGGTTGGTCCAAAGAGGTCCATATGCAAAAGCTGCAAAGCTCGATTAGTAGAAACTTGATTTACAGGTTTAAAGGAACTTCTAACTTGTTTTCCCAAAACACATGGAGTGCATAATTCAGACTTTTGATAAGTTAGGTTAGGGAGACCACGGACAAGCTTCTTGGAAGAAATCTTGGCAATCTGCTTCATATTAACATGGTTAAGCTTTTGATGCCAAAGATTTGCTTGATCTTGAATGTATATAAGACACTGAGAACTTTCTAGTTTTATATCCAGAAGGCAAATATTCCCATGCCTTCGTCCAGTGAAAGATTGAGAGAAGTCTTTACTGGTTCCCGAATAGATGCCTTCTTGGAAATTTATTTTGAATCCAGTATCGCAAAGCTGACTTATGCTGAGCAGATTGTAATTTAGACCTTCCACCAAGGAGACATTGTTGATAGTCAGATTTCCAATCTTCACGGTTCCATATCCAACAATTCTTTCTTTGCCGTTCCCACCAAAAGAAACTTTTCCACCATTTATTTGAACAAGTTTTATAAAGTAACTTGAATCTCTTGTCATGTGTCTCGAACAGCCATTATCCAAATACCATTTGATCTTCTTCTTGATAGTGACCTATGATCAAAAGAAGAACTCAAGCTTTCTTTGGTACCCATTTTTTATTGGGTCCAGGAGAGTTAGTATTGAAAACAGTCTTTGCCCAATCCCTCTTAACAGATCTCCAAACCTTGGGACATTCCTTCTCAAAATGTTTAGAACTGTTACACTTTGAACATGTGAGAGCACTTCGGCCAACAAGTTTTACAAAAACTCTTTGAAAATGATTTTTGTAAAATGCATTTGTAGGTCTTTGTTTGATTCTTTCTTTAACTTTGAGAAAATCAATCAAAGGAATAGTTTTCGAGTAATACCCAAACCAGATTTGTTAAAATAAGGTCTTTGTACATAAAGAATTTTCTCTAACTTCTCAGATCCTTTTGAAAATCTTTTTGTGATATTTGAAATATCTTCTTTCAAAAAGGCGTTTTCGTTCGAAAGAGAATCGGAATTTTCTTTCAAATCAACAAAACTTTTATCCAGACTTTCAAACTTTTCTCTCTATGAAGTTTCCTATTGCCTTAGTTTAGAATTCTCCCTCTTTAGCTCGGAAATCCTTTTAAGAGATGTTTTGAGACTGAGACAGAGTTCAGCTATATACTTCGAGAGTTTAACTGGAACTTTTAAATTGCTAACCTCAACTTCTTTGTCTGAGTCTGAATCATAATCTGTTTTGAAGTCTGAGTCTGATTCAGAATTTGCCATTAGACATATGTTGGCATATTCTTCATCACTTTCCTTACACTCGGTATCGCTCCAAGTTTATGCTTTGAGAGCCTTTTTGTACTTCTCAGTTCTTCATTTCTTTTTCTTCAACAGAGGGCAGTTAGGTCTGATGTGTCCATTTTTCTTACATTTAAAGCATATCACATCTTTGTTGGTTTCATTATCCTCAGTTGGTTTCTTCTGGAATTTTTGAGTGCTTTGCTTCTTCCAGTTGAATCTTCTTCCATATCTATTCAACTTCCTGAACTTCTTAATCATAAGCGCCAGTTTTTCATCGTCCATGTCATCTTCTGAATCTGTATCATCATAATCATCGTTAGATTTTAAAGCAATTGACTTCTTACCTTTAGGATCTTCTTCCTCATTGATTTGCTTCACTTCATATGATTGGAGTGTGCCTAGTTCGTCTACTAAAAGAGGCATGATCCTCTTGATGTCTTCACATGATTCCAGTCTCTGGAGAGTCCACACAGCAGTTTATTGACCTTCATTGGTCCCGAGATTGGTTGTCATTGATATGCCAATCCGTTTAAATATCTCGTGAAGTGACTAAACATATCAGTGATGGATTCTCCAGGCTTCATCTTGAAGGCTTTATCTTTGTCCGAGTAGAATATTGATTTTCGTTTCCTTTACTCAATTAGTTCCTTCGTAGGTAACATGCAACCTGTCCCAAACTTCTTTCGTTGTTTCACAAGAAGAAATTCAGTTATACTCAGTTGGAGATAAAATACAGTATAAAGAGTAGATGGTTTTAGCATCAAGTGCTTGTCTCTTGGTTATTTCTGCTTGTGTCAATTCGCTAGCATCTATAACTTCCTTTCCTCTTTCTGAGGTTGATGTAGCTTTGGATTGATCCTTTTTTCTACCACATCCCATTCCAGGGGATCTTTCGATTTTAGGAATGCTTTCATCTTGTTTTTCCACACGTTGTACTCCTTCCCATCAAAGTAAGGAGGTTTGGTGTTGCTTTGGCCTTAACCAAACCTGGAGCCAAAATACTAGCCATAGATCTTTAGCTTTAGAAGTAAAACACTTCAATAAAATAAGCACACAAGCTCTTATACCAATTGAAAGGGCTAGTAACAACACCTAGAGGGGGGGTGAATAGGTGAACAAATTTTTTTGCAAGGTTCAGTAGTAGTAATTTGCTTTTATGAACGATTTCAGATTATAGCAGTTAGGTAAAACAGTGAACAAAATAAAGGAGTTTAGGGAAGAGAATAAGAACACAAGGATTATAGTGGTTCGGCTACGTCCACTCTCCCGCGTTGACAGCCCACTAGCTAGATTCCACTAAGAATCAAAAGAGATTTTATAGTCTTGTGATCTCGACTTCACAGCGAAAAGTCTCTACTGATCTCTCACGAAGTCACACTAGGTGTTTCTCTCTTTTGTATACAACTTTGCGCTCAGTGAATGAAATAGCAATGAACTAGAAAGTTTCAGACTCTGAAATTTTTCTTTCACGCACTCTATCGAACAACTAGAGAGTCCGCCTAAAATACTCCTTCATGCCTTCTCGACTGTTGGCAGTTTCTAAAGGAATTCTTCCAATCTACCCGTTGGACAGAATCAATCAAGGAGATCTCGAGTCGTTTGATGATTGTGATGAAAGCTCGTCAATCCTGTTCGCCCATACAATCAGGATCTTGGTTTCCATAAATAAAACTTTCCAAGTTTGCTTGCTTTCCAAAAGATTTGATTATCGAAATTGATTCCAATAAGGATAATCAAGCATGTGGGTGCCATATCTAACCAAAAAGCCATTTATAAGCCATACAAATCGAATCCTTGAAGAAATAAAGATAATCTCATATCTGAATAAGTCTTCATTCTTCAATAGCATTTAGTTTGGAATCTATCAGTGTAGGCAGACTTTGAACGTAAAGTCTGGCGGTCTTAAGACTTTGACACTAAAGTCTTCAGCTAAACTTTGGAAATGTTTTGTCAACTTTAAAACAGTAAAGGAGTTTTTTCCAACAGATACCACATGTAAGATGCGAAAGCGCAACCCTAATATCTCTATAACTAGAACCAAGAACACATATGTAATCATGTAAACATATTTACGCACTTGATTTGGACCACAATTCTTAATACGGAATAGCAACGATCCAAATTCAAGAACTTCTCTTCTATTATCTTTTATATCACTAGCTTAATGAGATGGCCTCTTACCCTTAGCGCTTAGAAAACGCTCATTTGTGAGGATAATTGTGAGTGTTAGGGTTAGAGGAGAGATTTGAACACTATTTATATAATTTCTAACCAGACCCTCTCATTACGGGCTAGGTTCAATTTAGCCCACACTAGCTAGCCCCATATTAGATTAATTAAGAAACCTTCTATCTCACTTTAGACCAATCCCGTAAAACGATAAATTAAATATCAATTGATGTAACCCACATTAGGAAAACTTTTACATTGCCATCACATCTACAATGTCATTTTAAAAGATTTATAAGGAATACTACATTTAAAAGCTTAACAATATTAAGAAATGAAGGATCAATACCTATAGCTTCTTATCTTCAGGATCTGGAATGTGCTCTGTCATCCCAGTCTTCCCCTTAAGATAGGTCATTATCTAGACTTATAGCCCAGAGAAAACTGATTGGAACATCCAGTAAATAGATTACTTTCTTCGGCTTTGGCGTGAGAAGATCCCAGTCAGGAGTACAAGCTACCAGATTGTTTCTCAGCACCGTTAATCAAGGTAGTATAAGCATTAGGACAAAGGACACAAATATAAATATGAGTAAGCTGATCTGTCTCACAAGAAACGTCCTATTTGATCAGGTGATTAATGCATTGAACAACATAACAAGCGTGAAGCAGTGGATATTCAATAATCTGGACAGCAAGAAATCCAACAAATAGAAGACAAAATGATCATATAATCTACTGGAGTGCAAAATCTATATGGGGTGTCGCCATCAAACTCTTTCTGATCAACCTCCCCGCCGAGTAGCTCTCTACTTGGGTTCAAGCAACTTAAGTGAGTTCCCCATTGTGACATCTCGAAATTTGGCCTCGGTTTCGAATATATGAAATGGTTATTTCATTGATGCGCTTATGGTTAATTTTACTCCGAGCTGGCCACTCACGAGTTAACTAATCTATTAGGTGAGGCCGTTAAGGGATATAACCGCGACAAACTAGATAATTCGATCAGAAATCGATTGCTCGACCATAATAATCGGCAAGGGTCATTACGACACCATTATAAATCGATTAGCGAATGGATATAAGTCGATTCGATGGGATTATGTAGTCGAATTGTGGGTGGTTCCGCATGATTGCGATATTCGCGTCGAACGCCAGTAAACTGATTTTCTATTGATATTGTATTCGGGACACGTAATTGAACCCTCGCGATTGTATGACAACCGAAGGTCGTCTACGATTCGAAGATGCACAAACGTGGATCGAAAATTATCGACTACGGGTCAAACGTGCTAAAACCCCTAAAAGCTGCTCGATAGGTTAGGTCGTACTAAAGTCACGTTTGGTCGATTTTAACCATGACATTTAATTTGGTTTCGGGAATCGAACGTTTGAGCATGTCATGATTTAATTATTGGACGTCGTCTCATCTTTCGGCGAATTTTCGTAGAGTTCGAAAGCTTTACGGAAAAACGATTTTTGGACAAAAAGAAAAATAAAAGGAAATTCGGATGGGTAGACCAATTTGGATTTTTCTACCCTAAAAGCTCTAAATTGGGAAATTAGAGTTTAAATTGTGATTGGTGGAGTGAAGATGGGCATAGGACTTTTGTGGCTTGGGTTATGATGGTGTAGATATTTATCTCAGGCTTTTGATTGGCCTATTCTTCTCTCTCTCTCTCTCTCTCTCTCTCTCTCTCTCTCCCATGCACACGTTTATCCCCTCTACTGATTTCTTCTGCCATTTCCTTCTTCTTTCTCCCTCTATCTTCTTCTTCTCCAACTCCCTTGTTGCCGCATGCCCACCAGCCATTTCCCCTCACCTTAGCATCTCCATTTCATGCTTGACCACCCTATAGCCACCACTCCTCACGCCTAGTAACCTTAGCCTAGCCGCTTTGCCACACCACCAAGTCGAGCTCTCCTCCTTTGGATGAGAGCTTGAGGGGACCGTAATAGCCACCGTCGAGCCTCCGTGCAAGCTGTGGTTGTCTCGTGTTTTCGTCGCCGTCGCGTCGCCATCGCCGTGAGCCCGCCACCGTTGAAAACCATGAGTTAACTCCCTAATCGTTGATTAGGCCGTTAATTACGCTTAGGGGTGGTTAGATTAGTCTTGATGATGATTAGTTTTAGTTAATCCTAGATTAGTGTTAATTAAGCTTGGTTATGTTAGTTAATCATAGTTAAGTTAAGTAATCATGGTTAGGTTATGTAATCATGATTAGGTTAATTAATCACGGTTAAGTTAATTAAGTTGGTTTAGCTTAATTAATTGCAATTTACTTAATTAATCACGATTTATTTAATTAATTATAATTAGCGTAATTAGTAATGGATTAGACGTTACGTAGAATTTACACCCGTTTTCTTGGATAGAATTATGCGTGATTTTGATGGTTTCTATGTACTATGTTGTGCAATTGATTGCTTGATGGTAGTTATTGATTATCAGTACAAAACTCGGTTTTTTGAGCAATTAAATAGAAAAATGCGAGGTGTCGGGTTTGGACGCCAACTTTTATGTACTATTTAAAACCGTGGAGCTTCAAAATATGAGTGTACTAAGTTTGATGGTTCGATTTTGAATACGTGACCATGTACGATTATTTTACCGGGATTTTTAATAAGAAGAAAAATTGGCTAAGTTCATTATTTGAAAACAACGCGTTTGAGATCAAAATATGGTGTTCTTAGCCAAGTATGTGCTAGTATGGTAACTTAATGGAACCCGTCACCTAATGAGAGTTGGAGGCGATGCCCGATTAAGTTCGGATGCCCCCACGTCAATGGGATGCCGAGTCGCAGTTGAGGCCGAATCGATACTCCTTTATGGAATGCCATCTAGGCGGGGGGTGCTAGATGTTGCCATGCCCGATGGGGCGGGACGATGCTCGGTTACGCCGGATGACCACCGACTTTTGAGTTGGCCATGGCCGAGGGGTCGTAATAATCCGAACACGTGTGTATGATTGTGCTGTATTGCGCTTGATTATGGGATAAAACTATTAGGAATGGTATGGGACGTGCCAAAACGGTTTTGCTTTATAATCGGGATTCATGTGAATGTTTGGAGAGTGAGAATTATGTGTTCTGGTTATTAATTATGCTTGTTGTATTTAGAATGGCATATGTGATGCGCTAATATGCAGAGACGTGCCGAGGCGAGGTGAGTTTTGTATGGTGCGTCCTTAGGCCGCCTTCGAGACGAATTTACGTCCTAATCGGGGTTGAGGGATTTTAACTCGTTGAGATTTTATCTCACCCTGTCGTAGTTAAACATTTTCAGGGCCGTAGCGTGGAGATCTGCTGAGTGCGGATGTGGTGGGTGCGTGATGCGACACTTTTTGGCTGGCCTTGCCGTTAGTGAAGTTTAGGTTAATCCTAATCCCTGAAGGTTTTTTAGAGAGTCGATATGTGACATCCTGAATTTTGACCTCGTCTCGATAATATGAAATGGGCATTTCGTCGACGCGCCTATGGTCCTTTTTCTCTGAGCTGATCACTCACGAGTTAACTAACTTATTAGGTGAAGCCGTTAAGGGATATAAACATGACAAACTTGAGAATTCGATTGGAAATTGATCGCTTGACTGTGATGATCGGCAAGGGTCAATATGACACCGTTATAATTGATTTGTGATCGGATATAGGTCAATTCGATGTAATCATGTAATTAAATTGCGGGTGATTCTGCTTGATTGCAAAATTCGCGTCGAACGACACTAACCCAATTTTCTGTCAATTTTGTACTCGGTACACGTAATTGAAACATTGTGATTTTTACGGGTCAAACGCATTAAAATCCCTAAAAGCTACCCAATAGGTTAGGTTGTACTAAAATCACGTTCGGTCGATTTTAACCACGAAATTGAATTTGGTTTCAGGAATTGAATGTTCGAGCGTGTCACGATTTATTTTTAGGACCTCGTCTCATCTTTTGAGAAAATTCCGTCGTGCCCGTAAATTTGCGGAAAAATCAATTTCGGCAAAAAGAATAAAAGGGAAATTCGTATGGGCAGCTTTGAGTGAAATTTTGGCCACCAAATTGGCTTGCTTTGTGAAGAATTGGAAGGAAAATGCCCATTGGATGATGCCTTGACTATTATGGCTGAAGACTTTGGGGCAAACACACTCTAGTGCATGGATATTTAAGGTTTAGCTCCCATTGGCTCTTGCATTGACTTCCTTCTCCCCTTGTCCCCCCCTTTTCATGCGCATCCCTTGCTCAATCGAACCCCCCTTCAGCCTTCTTCTTCTTCTTCTTCTTCTTCTTCTTCATTTCTTCCTCCTATGTTGCGCTATCCCATTTCCCCTCGGTTTTGCTTCTTCCTCCATCTTGCTGCTATGTCCGGCTCACCAATCCACCGCCCGGCCACCAGCTCGACACCGACCAGCCCTCGCGCCTCCCTCACCGTCCCGCCGGCCTCGACGTTACCGGCCCGGCTTGCCTCACACGTCCGTTGGTCCAGCCGCCCGACCAGCAGCTTCGCCTGTTGCTGCCACCAACCGCCCCCCGTCCTTGTTCGTGCCGTTCCAGCCGCTCTTGTCCAACCAGCCTGCCAGCAGCCACCATCTAGCCCGACCAGCCTCCAAGCCGAACCGACCAGCTTAGCCCTTCCACAGAATTGCCCCTCAAGCTGAGACTTGTTGGGCTGTTTTCCCCCGCCAGTTGGTCTTCGTTGGTGACACCGTAGATACGGGTCTTCACTGTCTTTGCGCCGCTGTCACCGTGAATCCGTCGCCACCCTAATCCAGTGAGTTAGCTCCCTAATCTCGGATTAGGAAGTTAATTACACTTAGTGGTTAGTTTAATGATTAATTAGGATTAGTGTTAATTTAGTTAGTGTAACTAAGTTAGTTAGTGCTTGATTATCATTATGGATTATAATTGTAAAAATCCGATTTTATGGTATTTAATTAGAAAAATACCGGGTGTTAGTTTTTGACGCCAAAAATATTTTATATAGTAAATAAAATCGTGGAATTTTGAAATGAGAGTGTACCATGCTTACTGGTTCGATTTAAATGCATGACCACGCACAATTATTTTAACGGGAATTTTTAATACGAAAAAAATTGGCCAAGTCCATTATTTGAAATGGAAGTATTTGAGTGCAAAGCACGGTGTTCTTGGCCGAGTATGGATGTGCGTGTGGTTGCTATCGGAACCCGTCACCCAACGGGAGTTGGGGAGGCGATGCCTGATTAAGTTCGGATGCCTCAAGTCAACGGATGTCGGTTGCAGTGGAGGCTAGGCCGATGCTCTTTTATGGAATGCCGTCTAGATGTAAACGTTGCCGTGCTCGACGGAGCGAGACGACGCTCGGTTATGCTGGATGACCGCCAACTGTTGAGTTGGCCGTGGCCAACTGTTGAGTTGGCCGTGGCCAATAGGTCGTAATAACTGGGATATGCCTGAGTGATTGAGACAACCGCGTCTTATTATGGGGCAAAATTGTGTGACACGGAATGAGACGTGTCATAACGATTTTACCCTATAATCGGGACCCTTGTGATTGTTTGAAATATGAAATAATATGTTTCAGTTATTGATTACGCATGCTGCGTTGATAATTGTATATGTGATGTTCTAATGTACATAAAAGCATGCCGAGGCAAGGTAAGTCTTGTGTGGTGCTTGTTTAGGTTGCCTCTGGGTGAGTTTTCGTCCTAATCGGGGTTTAGGGTTTTGATTCGCTGAAATTTTATCTCATCCCTTAAATATTTTCAGGTCCCTAGTATGGTGTACCGTCATGTCCGTTTTGGGTGTCCACGTGAGATGGAGTCCTAGTCTACCTTTTTCCCTATTCTCGGGACCACCTGGAACCGTGAGCTCGTGGTGATCACTATTTGGGTCAATGAGAGCCTACCTCACTTGGTGCCTCATCGCTTTAAAGCGTGGTTCCTTAACGAGCCTAACAGGGTTCGGGAGGGTCCTCTCGAAGGTTTTGACCGGCCTATCGTCGAAACCGAGAAGGGGGAGGTAGCTCACCCCATGGACATCGATATACCAGATGTTGTCGGGGAGAACTCGGAGCCCGAGATGGAAGGGTTCGGAGCATAGGTGGCCTAGGGCTTTCTTTTTGGATATAGACTTGTGTATAAACCTGTAAGGTTAACCTGGTATATTTATGTGAAAAGTAGTTTGTGAAAAAGGTGTTGGCATATGTTTTCACTATCCCTTGTGTTGTTTGTTGTCTGGGGTTTTGTTGGTTTACTTTCGCAGGTGCATAAAACGAAAAGGTTGGCGATGCGTCCTGAGAACGTCGCATTTTAGTCGATCGCCGAGGGATGTGTGCGTGCCGGGGTTAGGGGCGTGACACGATAGGAAGTGGCTGTAGAAAGGCTTGTAATTATTACACTTGCTAGGGGTAATAGTGGATAAATGAGTAAGTTGTTTTTGGCAAATTTTGTTGTGCTTTACTATCTTGATTGTTTGTTTTTGACCAGGGATTTATTTAATTCGCTTTTGCATGCATTTAATTGAAAGATAAAAAGAATGGGTCGGCGACATGTCCCGGGATGTTGCATTTTTAATCGGCCGCCGAGGGATGTTCTCGCGTTCGGGGCTTGGGGCGTGACACCCATCTTCATATTGTACCAAAGTAGGTTGCAAAGGTTGGACCAATCCCAAAATAGCATTTATGGGCCGGCACCTTTGTGATTCTTAATTGTGAGTATACCACAATTGGAGTTTTTGAATCTTTTCAAAAATTTTGTACAAGTTTCATGGCTTTTAAATGGTCAAATCTTTGACATTAGACCTTAGTGACAATAATGTACAAGTATTACTTACAATCCCCCCGAAGGCCAATAAATTTTATTGTCTTAAATAACAAATTATCTGGAGAAACATCACCAGCTAAGCTCCACTTTACGTCCAAGAACAAGTTGACCGGCATTATTTTGCCATATATGAGCAATTTGAGCGAGGCCCTTCTCACCTTGAGTTTGTGTAGTAATGATTTTTAAGGAAGATTTCCTCCATTACAGAATAACGAATGTGCGTTGAGAATGATAGATCTGAGTGCTAACCAACTACAAGGGTACTACCAAGGGCATTAGCTAATTGTATGAGTCTAGAGTTTCTCTATTTGGGAAATAATCAGATGGTTGACACTTTCTCTTCATGAATGGCTCGCTTTCTAGTTTGAAGGTGCTCATTATGCGTGCCAATAAATATTTGTGTAGCTATAAGGGACCTTGAAGCTTGTTCTCAGTTTCCTAACGTACAAATTGTCGATCTATCCATGAACAACTTCTCGACTGGCCTCCTATTTGAATACTTGATCACCATAGTGACATGAAAGTCAACAATTCAGATGATGCAACTACTATAGGAACTACGTGCCCCCTTACCTCCCATTTCCTGAGTTTGAGGGGAATTATGACTACTCAATGATGATAATCAACTAAGGCATTATAATAACAAAAGGTTATTATCTTTGGAGCAACAACTTTATAGGGGAAATTGCAAATTCTGTTGGAAGTTTAACTAAATTTTGTCTGCTCAATCTCTCCAACAATGCTCTTACCAACTTCATCCCTTTGCCCCTTGCAAATTTGACCAAACTGGAAACTCTTAACCTTTCAAGCAATGAGCTTTCGGGAAGGATCCCTTGTCACGCCCCGATCCTCCGAGCGCGTGCCCATCCCTTTGCGGTCGATTAATTAGCGACATCCTAGGACACATCGCCGACCCATTCATTTTAATGCACATGCGGAAGCGAATGATAAATCCCCAGACAACAACAGGATGGGGATAGAAAAGTAGGGCCATAAATTTTTCAAACCACAACACGCTTATATATACATATATCAAGCCATGTCATAGACAATACCAGTCTATAAAAACAAGGTCTGTAAAATAGGGGGTGTTTCAAAAACTACAGATCCTCTTCCTCATTGGAGCCTTCAGTTGAGTACACCGGGGTTCCTGGATCTGACAGGTCTGGGTCCACCACTAAACCACCTAGAGGGTCAGCCGTACTCTTTCCAAAAGCTACTATCAGCATGTACAAGGGAATCTCGGACTCCGGTATGGGCCCTTCTCTCTATCCATTCCGCTCCTGGCAATACCATGATCTATATTGATGGGGCACCTTTTTGGATAGGCCCGCATCGACCTAGACCACAGACTTCACCAATTCATATACCCAACCCCTTGGGTCACCATGAAGCGGAATGAAACACTTCTGCTCAGTGACCTTATTCGGCTGTCCAAAATGCTCAGGAGGCGCTGCCATCTAGCGGCCTGAAATTGTTATCCCACAATGTAGTGAGACGACGTCTCAGCGAGTTCAC
Organism: Eucalyptus tenuipes; assembly: GCA_014182365.1. NCBI lineage: Eukaryota > Viridiplantae > Streptophyta > Magnoliopsida > Myrtales > Myrtaceae > Eucalyptus > Eucalyptus tenuipes. Next base: position 17,567,379 of record CM024538.1, on the reverse strand, counting down.
CCCCTAAGACCCGACTAGGAAGAAAATACGCCTCAAGGGCTGCCTAAGCATAAGCACGAGTTAGAGGACTTACCTTTGCCTCGGTTCCTTCCTGCAAATTAGTATAAATGACAATTACAACGAATCACTTCGTCCAATCAGATCGAACCATCGATCAATCGACTCAGTCGATTCCATGTCATCAAGTCCATCACTCGGTCAATCTAATAAATACTATCTATAAAGTCCAATCAAATTAGGACTGCTCACCCTAAGCTGAAGATAGATAGTATAGCTCACCCAAAGCTGATAAATTACATATGGCTCACCAGAAGCTGACAACAGAGTATACTGTTCACCCAAAGCTGATATATCAAGGCCCGCAAGCTGATATAGTATACTGATAATGCTCACTAGAAGCTGCTAAGGTATATTGCTCACCCAAAGCTGATATATCATGGCCTTTAGGCGGATATAGTATACCATCCTGACCATCTAACATTTTCACCATTTTTATCATACCAGATAAAAATAATCGTGTGTGGGTACACGGTCGGCCTTAGCCAAAATACAATTTTTTCCCATTTGAAAATCCCACTATTTATTATAGTGCCTCAAACATTTTTGGCCTTAAAAACCGACGCCTTGGTATTTTCTGACTACATATCGACATTATTAAATTTTGGGATAAATACCCAAAATTGCAAATCACACTCAATTTGCACCATCCAGCACTCAATTAAATAAAAAGATCATAATCAGTATAAAATTCCGGTCACCAACTATCCCGGTCTAATTTCTGAAAAATAATAATTAATTAAATAATTTCGAAAAATAATTAATAAATGCTAATAAATAGAAAAAATGCACGCTTAGGCCGGAAAAATCTAATTAAATACCAAGACGGGCCCGGAAAATTTCCGAACTGTCTAATTAAATACTACGGCCTATCTACTTGCTAATTGCACTACTCTAACCACTTAACATGCATCAAGAATTAACTAAATCACTAATCCATACTAACCACCTATGTCATGCCCCGACCCTCGGTCTCGTGACCATCCTTCAACTTTGGTCGATTTTAAAATGCGATATCCCAGGACTACATATCGCCGACCCTTTCATTTTTGATAGCACATGCGGAAGCAGTTATAAAAATCCCCAGACAATAAAGCAATGGGATATACAAGTAGGACTAGAAAATTTAACCTTAAAAACCAACACCCTTATTTACAAATACAGGTCATGCTAAAAGGTCGGTTTCTACTCAAATAGATTCTACAGCCAAAATCATCGATAGGATTGGCGACTCAATTCTCATCGGGGTCCTACTCCGGATCATCCTCGTAGTTCTCCTCCGGATACTCCTCTTCGAGTTCTTTCTCCTCGTTTCTTCATCGGGGTCCCGAAATGTTGTCCCCAAATCGGGATGAGACTATGTCTCGGCAAGTTCTACCCCCTAAGACCCGATTAGTAAACTAATACACCTTAGGGTTGCCTATGCACAACATGAGTCGAGGGCTTACCTTGGCCTCGATTCCACCCGCATATTAGCACGAGATCAAATAGTCACTCAAGCAATCACATCACCGATCGAAGCATCGATCAAATCGACCTAGTCGATTACAAGTAAACAAGACCACTCATCGGTCATTCCCATTCAATCAATCAATTCACAACATCGAGATCAAGCAATGATCAATCGACCTAGCCGATTACATCTCAACAAGACCATTTCCGGTCGTTTCGACTATTCCAACTCAATTCTCAATTATGAATCACGGTCCTTAGGACACAACTTGTCTATAGGTGGTAATCACGGCCCCACCCGGGCAACTTCCTTAGATTTAGTGGCTTTATGGTCCCACCCGACCCTTTCAAGATCTAAGTGGCTTTATGGTCCCACCCGACCCTTTCAAGATCTAGTGGTTTTACGGTCCCACTCGACCCTTTCAAGATCTAGTGGCTTTGCGGTCCCACCCGATCCTTTCAAGATCTAGTGGCTTTACGGTCCCACCCGACCCTTCTTACGATGCCATACTCCGTCACCGAGCCACGTGCATTCTCCAGGAAGACATACTGAGTCTCCGAGCCACGTGCATTCTCTAAGGCTACCTTTTCGCCAAGATGACATATCCAATCACCGAGCCACGTGTCTTTCCTGGGTGACATTCCAATTCACCGGGCCACGTGTCCTTTTAGATGCCATACCGAAACGTTGGGCCCACGTGCATTCTCTTAGGCACTAGTTCGCCAAAGTGATGCATCAATCACCGAGCCCACGTGCCCTTTTAGATGCCAATACTTAATCACCACTTTACTATGGGTACCGCCCTCGATATCCAATCGTTTTCCAGTCAAATAATAAAAAATAACCATTTAGGAACATATCCTAAAAATTCACATTTAATTTAATTCAGCACAATTCAAAGCTCAAATAAATAAATGGACTGCACCACGACAATCAGCATGAAATTCCGGTCACCGGCCATCCAGTTGAATTTCCGGAAAATAAATAATTAAATAATTAATTTCGAAAATTAAATAAATAAACACAATAACTCCAAATTAGCACAATATAAACTCAATTAAATAAACGGACTGCGCCATGATCATTAGGATAAAATTCCGGTCACTGGCCATCCCAGTTGAATTTCCGGAAAATAAATAATTAAATAATTAATTTCGAAAATTAATATTTAATTCCTAAAAATTCCACTTAGGCCCGAATTGCCTAATTAACACCCGATAAGGGTCGGGAAAAATCCCAAGAAGCATCCAATAAATAGTACGGGCCATTCTCTATCTAAGTGCACTAACCACCTAACTACTACGCAATGCAATTAACTAATAATCCCTAATCCATTCTAATCTAACCACCTAATTGCACTTAACTAACACTAATTTAAGTGTAATTAGCAAACTAAGAAGGCATTAGTGAGAAAAACTCACTTGATTAACGAGCCGATCGGACCAAAATGACGGGAACGGCTCGGGGAACAATAAACTCCAAAGGCGGGCCAACTTCCGAGGTCCGACACCACCTCAAAACGGACCTAGAAGCCGCTGCGAAACCCTCTCTGTTTCTGTTCTGATCTTGCTGGAAATTGAAGCAAACAACCCGGTTAAGCACGGGAATTGACCGGTGAGGAGGAAATAGGCCAAACCGGGCCATGGCGGGTCTTTACCGGCAAGGAAACATTCAAAACCAGCCACGGCAAGGCTCCCACAGATCAAGGACAGCAGCTGGATGGCACGGCTGAAGGCGGAGAGGGCGCGGCCAAGCACGGCGGCACGCGCGCACGGGAAGGGCGACCGGCGACGGCGGGGACGGTGGCCGCTCGGCGTGCGATGGCTAAACGGCGGGCAGCTTCTTCCTCTGCTGTGCTGGTCGAGAATGATGAGGGGAGAGGGAGATTGGGTTCATCAAATGGAGAGAGGAAGAAGAGATAAGAGAAGTGAGAGATGGAGGGCTCCACTTGACCAATTTTTCCACAAAAATATCCTCTTCAAGCAACCTCAACCAAGTAGAATCCCTGGCCACATTTAACCACACACACACTCCTCATAACCTTTGAAGTAGTCCACTTTGGCTAGGCATGAGGGGGTTACGAATTTTGGCTCAATCTTTCTCAAATGGATTCAATCCTCTCTTGATTCCACCTCAAATGGCTTTAATAAAAATCAATTGATGTCTCAATTATCAAATTGACAATTTTCCTTATCCAAGAATCCCTCATGCTCCTCAATGTTGTCATCAAAATAATTTCCCGGCTTCAATCGCATAAAACGGTTCGCCGACGACTTTTTCCCAAAAAAGTGTCGGTTGTCAGAAAAATCTTCTGAGACTGAGTCAACACTCCTAGAATTTATTGTGACATGACAGAATCTTCAATTTCTGGAATCGGACTCAGATTGACGGTTAATTTCACTCCGATGCGTTTTTAGCGTGACCTAGGCTACCGGGTAGTTTTCAGAACTTTTTAGGACAAATGACCCGTGGTCGATTTTCTTCGAGCCACGATGAACCGACTCGACCCATTGGCGATTCTCGATTGTTGTGAAAATCTTGAGGATTCAAATGCGGACACAGGTACCAAAACGATAGAAAAATCAAATTAGTGCCAATCGATGAGAATTTTCCAATTTAGTGGAGTCACCCACGATCGGTCATTCATCTCAGTCGAACCGACCTATCTCTCGATCTTAATTCGATTTTTAAGCGTGCCGTAATGATCTCTAAAGATGAGCACGGTCGAGAAGTCGATTCATGGTCGAATTCTCAAGTCTATTTGCCTTAAAGTCCTTAATACTGCTTACCCATTTGACTAGTCTAGTTATCTCGTGAGTGGCCAACATAGAGAACAACACTATAGTTACGTCGATGAAATGCCCAAATTATCTAATCGAAATCAGAACCCAAAAATCTGGATGTCACAACCTAATCCTAGCTTAGCCTAAACTAATCAATCCTTAAGCGTCATTAACTTACTAAGCAAGGATTAGTGAGTTAAATTCACTTTATTAATGAGCCGGTTGAATCAACAAACTCCAAAGCGGGTGCGCCTTTCGAGGTCTGGAAGACCACCAAAATGGGCCAAACAGTGGCTGGAGAGACCCACGGCTTCGGTTCTATTCGGTGGATCGAAGAGGCTGCTCCGGTGGTCGGTTGAGCTGGAAACGGCGAGCAAGGACCGACGGTGGCTGCGGTAGGCTTGGCAAAGCTCGGCGGGCGACTTCGGATGGCGAGGAAGGTCCGAACGGCTCGGGAATGGCCTGGGCTCACGGCGAGGCGAACGATGGCCGGGAAAGCATGGGACGATCGCGTGGCCTGGCGAGGCGTGCGACGGGCGAGCGACGGCTAACGGTGGCGTGTGACAGCTCGGACGGCTGCTCGATGGGCAAGAGGGGTGTTGGCTTTCTTCTCTACAATTTTTGGAGTCTTCAAGCTGCTAGAATGGAGAGGGCTCGACGGCAGCAAGGAGGAAGGAGACCAGCTGCCTTGGGGGGCCACGTTGGCCTTAAACCTATCTCTTTGCCCCCTTGGAGTGGTCCCACCACCCAGCTAGCTTCCTCAGCCAATTTTCCAGACCAAAAACTTCTTCTAGAAGCCTTGGAGCGGTCCAAAAATCATGGACCAAGGGGGGCTACGAATTTTGTACACATTTGATTCAATTTGGATTCAATTCCTTCTTGAATCGATGCAATCGGCCCTCACAAATTCCACCAACGTACTCACGATCAAATTGACATTTTTCCTCACCAATAGAACCCACTTGCATCCCAATTTCGCGATAAAAAAGGTCCTCTGAATTTTCCAGTCGAAAACGGCCCTATATCGACTTTTTCTGCCAAAACCTCGGTTTGTAGAAAAATCTTCGGAAACTGAGTCAACATTTCTAAAATGACTTGTGATATGACAGAACTTTCAATTTGTGAAATCGGATTCAAATTCGCGGTTAATTTCAATCTGGCGCGATTTTAGCGTGACCTAGGATACCGAGTAGCTTTCAGAAATTTTTAGTGCAAATGACCCGTGGTCGATTTTTTTCGAGCCATTATGAACCTCTTCGACACATTGGCGACTCTCGGTGGTTGCGAAAATCTCGAGATTTCAAATACAGATACGGGGTACCAAAACGATAGAAAAATCAGTCTAGTGCCGGTCGACGAGAATTTTGTAATTTAGTGGAATCACCCACGTTTAGCCACACATCTCTGTCGAACCGACCTATCTTTGATCTCTAATTGACTTTTAACAGTGTCGTAATGATTTCTACAAATGAGAATGGTCGAGTAGTCGATCCTTGGTCGAATCTTCAAGTTTATTGTATTAAACTTTCTTAATGACTTCCCAAATAGTCTAGTTATCTCAAGAGTGATCAGCTCCGAGAACAGCACTATAGTCGCGTCGATGAAAGGCCCGATTTATTAAATTGAAAACAGGACTGAAAATTTCAGGATGTCACTTCCCTCCAGAATTAACACAGCTCATTTCCCTTGCTTTCTTCAACGTGTCGGACAACCATCTTTCCAGGCCCATACCTAGAGTGAAGGAGTTCAATACATTCTTATGGAGGAAACTAAGGGCTGTGCGGAGTTCCTTTGACGAAGAAGTTGCCGAAATCCTGTTGAAGCGCCGCTGTCACCAGTCTCACCACCATCTCGTGCGGTGCCCGAAGGACTAGGACATGGTTCGAAGAACTTGACTGGAGAATTGTGTTGATGGGTTTTGGAAGCAAGCTGATCATCGGTGTGGTTATGGGGCTAAACACGCCTTCCAGAATGGAGCATTGGTTCCTGAAGTTCAGTATAGGCAAGCAATGAAGACGGAGGCATGGAAAAAGGTTCGCATGGTTACAATCTTTTGGGAATGGTATCGTAAAAGTTCAATGACTCGATTGCATCTCTTTTTAATGTGTTCTTGAATAAAATGCCTCCAGTTTCATCAAGCAAAACAAACATGTGCTGTTGTTCCCAAATGCGGAGACCCTTTCAAATTTCAAGCCATTGTTTTTGGTTTCTGTCCGGAAGAAATATACATCCCTTGTACTGTAATCACTTGTAAAGTTGTTCACAAGAGTTTGGGTTGAAATGAGCAGGTGGTCTTTCATTTAACGTGTCTTTGTCGTCTCCAATAAAACAATTGATTCAATTTTTTCCCTAAACATATGTTCGATATTCACCGTGATCACTTAATTCTAAAGGATTCCTGAACTATTGTAAAAGGTTCGATGTGATTTTCATAGTAGTCGTTACAATTATGGAATCCATGAAATGTCACTATTATGTCTTTCACTAACTAAGAACAATTGGCTATTCTTTACTTTCAGAATGCTTTAGCTATCGGGCAGACGTTGCCATCAAACTTGGCAGTCTGGGATTACGAAAATGAGAACATGCTTGACAACCACAGTTGATCTGAATTCCATTAGTAACTAGTAATATTTCTACAAGATAAACAAAATTGAATTAGAGAAAGTATTTTTCCACATATCTATAGTTAGTAAATTCTCGATAATGAATACAGTTCATCCCAAAAAGTTAATAATTACCACATCTACTTAAGCAACCAGTAATTATGTATCTTTAATAACTTTTAAATAGAAAAGTAACAAAACTAAATGCGGTTAGTAACTCATTAATCTAACTTTTATAGTATTTATGCATGGTCATGAGTTTTTCTTATACACACTGAATTAGCTTTCACCGTATCAATCCCTCCGAACTTTTTACACAATGTGGTAATTTTTTTGGAAGGATCCAAGTAAAAACCGGCTTCGGTTAATAAACTTGGCCACGAATTAACGTCCACGACACTCAATAATTGACCTGATCTTTTTGCTTCGTACTCCTGGATGGGTTGCTCTTTTTCCTTTCGCCGGTCAATGGACGGCGGTTTTTTCTTGATTGACTTGTTCAGCAATAAGTCATGGTTGACCGTGATAGATTATTCCCATGGGCCACCATCTTCGGAAAAAACTCACTTTCCAACTGGTCTGAAGTATATTTCCACATTTGGTGGACATGAATCATCTAGCATCTAATGTCGCTTTCAGTATTCTCATCAACTCGGAAACCGCATTCTACTTTTTTGGCGTGTCTTTTAATGTGACAAAAGGATAAGAATTTCCTGGAAAATTTCGTAACCGCGTGTCATTGTTTATTCAACTCTTCGTTGTTTCCACATTCAACCATCAAATCCAAGTAACTGGCAGTGCTGCAGACGACAAAGACCACGTTTTCTCATTTTCACACCTACAACAACCAAAGACATTTACAATCAATCTTTCTTCTATGAACCAAATTAAAACGCCAGCTTCGAATTTCCCTTTCCTAGTTTCATAAAAATTGATATGTTGAGCACTAAATCAAACCTCATCATAAACTCTTAAAAGTTGAAATAGAGAAAAAGCCTAAAGTTAAATTAAAGAGACATCCACCTATCTAACAAAATTATGAGCCGAAAACTTACTTTCAAATTAACACCTAATATCTATTCTGTCCTCTGGACTATGAATTTGTAACATTAGTATTGGATTAAGAACATTAATTTATGAAACAATGTTACAACTTATTTGATAGATTTGTAATGGACATCCTCTGCTGAATACCAAATCTTTCACAAATGCAGAATATCGTGTGTATGTTGCATATGGTCAAATTATGTCTAGAATCATGATATCATGTATCTACTCTATATTAGTTTAGGTTCTATGTAAATGATCACAATTACTTGGGCGATGCATTCCGGTGATGTATGAAAGGCCTTCGGTTTACTTGTCTTGCGCCAACATAACCTTTCAATTCAAACTCGCCACCACCCACTTAGACGTTCTCCGCCACGGTCCACCATGAAAGACTTTGAGTCCTAGGTTCAAGTTGTTGAATCGATGCCAACTGCCACTCAACTTCACCATGGACAAAAACTTCATGTGCTGGGAAAACACAACTCGTCCAAATCTTTGCCTCCATAGCCCACCGCCCTTCGGTGCTTATTTCTCAACGAACCATCCATCAGTTAAGTAACAGTCCTCCAAGTTGAACGCTAGAAACCACGACTTGAATTGCCGCCACATGCGGCCGGTCGGTCATGACCACAAACTTCATGGGTTAAAAGTCATTTTTCGATCCGTGCCACCTTCACGCCACTGTATGGCCTTCCTTCATCCTCAGGAAGATGACGTCAGCATCAATTAGCCAACGTATCATCCGTGCCACTCACGCGATATCATCACAATACCGTATAATTAGAGCTGGAAATTTGTGTTCAATATCATAATTGGGTTTTGCAATCGTATCCAGCAATTTTTCCAAACGTGGACCTATCATGGAACTGGTTTGGGTTCCGGTTTGCGGGTCAACAGGTTGAACCACCCATTGAACCGCTAGGTCGATGAAGTTGGAAAATCAAAAAAGAAATTTGTGATATATTAAGTGTGCCGATTATCACCGAAAGGTGTGTTCAGATGCATGTAGAGTCTAAAGAGACTTGATTATCTCTTGTTTAATTAACACTTAAAAAGAAACTAAGAACAATCTATTACTGTGTCGAAGACTGTTGACCCGGTAACAACCTAACTTTTTGCCGAGGTTCGACCAGATTTTGATAAAAAGTTAACCTCGTTAAATTTTTAATCAAAGGCTACAATTGGGTTGTGAATTGCAAGAGCTTTCCAATGACACCTAATTAGTCCAAATTGGACGACTAGATTGCTGGATGTATTAAAGCAAGGGATGCTTGATCCTTTGGATGTTCACTTGCTTGATGTCCCCAATTTTGTTCTTAAAGGAAATGAGCTACAACTACCACTCCGAGTATATTTGAAGATAAAAAATATAGTGACCTTGTCCGGGAGGCAGCAAAGCCTTCAATGGTTGTGTTTGACTTATGTGATGACTGGCTGAAGAGTACATCATGGTACACTTCTTTCTCTCACTTCATTATAATTTTATGCGCTCTTCATGTGAACAATGAAGGCTCAATCTCATGAGACCGAGCTGTCTCATAGATGATTAGTGGATGAAGCTAACGTGATCCTTTAAATTTCTCCGTTAGCTTGCAACTCTCTAATTCGCTGATGCCACTCTCTTCATGACAGGAGTGGCAAATTTTGCCAGATGAAATCGTTATTATTATTATTTATATATGTAAACTGTTACAATCGTATGACTGCTTTTTCTCTTTTCGAAGACAATCTATCACCTCTTTCAGTTAATGGCACGCATGCTGTTTTCTAGATGTTATATGTTCGTGATGAATAACCGATTTTGTAATTGTTTTCTGGTGGATTTTTTTTCCTGCATTTGCTGACCTTACAATCTTATGGCTGGTAAAAGTAAACAATCTTCTTTATTCTCTTCGTGTGCTTGATCGTTTGTTATTAGGCTTCAGATTTTAAATTTGTTATTAAAAGAATAGGACCCGGAAATTTCTAGGCTGCCAACCCTTGATTGATTTATGAAAACTTCCAAGAGACTTCTCGGATGACTCAAGGTGTTGACCGTACTGCCACGGGGGATATATCTCTGGGTCCTGTTCCTTTTCTACCGACACCACCTAATCATATTGACAACCCTCGCTCAGATCCAAGCACACCCAAAGAAAACTTCCTTTAGAGATAGAATTTGATATCTGTGGTGTTTAGAGATCTTACGATGGAGAAAGGGGCCAGTTCACGGGTATCATCTAGATCTTCATATGAGGTTTTCTTAAGTTTTCGAGGAATAGACACCCGTTATGGATTCACCGATTTTCTTTACCATGGGATGGTTCGCGTTGGAATCCTTGTCTTTAGGGATAGTGAATCCCTCCATGTTGGCGAAGAGATTGGTAAACTTCTACAAGTGATTGAGAATTCCAAGATCTACATTCCCATATTCTCCAAGAATTATGCTTCAAGTGATTGGTGCCTCCGAGAGCTTGCATATATGGTCGAGTGCACCTCAAAGTCAAACGGGAACAAAGAGATTTTGCCAATCTTCTTGGATGTGGAACCTTCTGATGTCAAGCTGAAAACAAACCGGTACAGACGAACTCTTTCAAAGCGCCAAAAGACAATATGCAGTGAAGCAGAGTCATGGGAAAGGGCTCTCATCGAGGTGGGCAATATAATTGGATGGAACTGGAAGAAAGATGAAAGGTAAATGTCTACAATTTTTCAAACTATCATATGTAGATTTCCTTTTCCTCCATATTCAGTTTAGTTGCTGTATTGTTGCTGAAAAAATAGTTTATTCAATTATTAGTATCTCATCCTTTTCATTTTTCTCCCATTTTCTAAATCTTTTCTTTTTCATGATAATTAAGGATAAAAGACAATTTTTTTTTTCAAAAGTGGAGATAAAAATATATATAAACACATAAAAATCATGTGCACTGCACTTGCCGACGACAAAATTAATCAGAGTTAATGGTTATAACAAAATAAAAGTATAGGAAGTGTTGCGAAGCCGTTGAAGGTTCTGGAATGAATGTGTACTACCTGAAATCTAAGATGATCCTGTGTATTTCCTTTAGTGTCTTTCATCCTCATTTATACGGCAGTGCAATTTCGTCTACTTTCGATTTAATAGGCATTTAAGAAAAATATAGAAGTATAAAACTATATGGCCATTCTGTAGCGCGAGTTTAAGGTGGCGGTTTATATTTAAGGCGCCATTTTATATTTAAGGAGTATAAGAATGAAACGGTTACTTAAGAAATGAAAAGCTGTGTTCTTTCATGAATATCCGCGCTATCACGGCGATCGCTCCTGGCAGCTCCACCACGCCGCTGGCCAGCGACCGCAGCTGCTCTCCCTCAGCCGTCACCACTTCTTCCTTGCCAGCCCAACAACAAGCCGCTAGAAGCCGTCGTCGAGCCATCCGGCCCCCAACCTTTCTCTCACTCATTGGCAAGTCGGATACGGGCTTGGGATGTCGGTTCTGATGTCACCGAGCCCATATCCAGTGTCCCAGACCTTGGGCGACCTCAAATCTGGCGCCGCCGAAGGCCCATAAAGCATCCTCGGCGGTTGCAAGGCCACATGACCTATGTGATTTGAAGGATTGAGGCAAGGCGGGTCGCTGGGGCACAATGGGCGACAGCATTGGAACGCGATGGTGACGGCCTAGGAAGGTGAGTGATGTCAATAGCAGCGTGGCGGTGGCAGCGGCCGATAGCGATGGTGAGTAAAATTGGGGGAGCGGGAACAGATTAGGAAAAATCCAGATTGTGCTACCGTCTAGATTATTTTGCATAATTTCTGCAAACTGTATTGGCTATTGAGTCACTTAGGGAGTAGTTTTGCAATATAATATATCCTTAACATGGTTGTTACATTGTTGCAGCCAAGCAGATCTGATAAAATCTGTAATTGAAACTGTGTTGCATAAGTTGAATGTCGGACGTGAAAAGACTGTGACTAAAGAACTAGTTGGAGTTGATAATCGTGTAGAAGCTATAATCATAATGTTGGATGTGGGATCTGATAGCGTACAATTTCTCGGAATCCACGGAATGGGCGGGATTGGCAAAACAACACTTGCCAAGGTCATCTTCAATCGACTGTCTTCTCACTTCAAAGGCTGCCATTTCCTTTCGGATGTCCGAGAGTCGTCACAACGCCATGGTTTGGTATATTTGCAAAAACAGTTGCTATCCAAGTTCCTTGATTCTCGTTCTATCCTCGACCAGATTAATGACGCAGATGATGGGATCAAAATGATTAAGAGAATTCTTGGCAATATAAAAGTTCTCATTGTTTTAGATGATGTGGATGGGAAAGAGCAACTCAAAAGTCTAGCAGGAAAAGGTGATTGGTTCGGTTCAGGTAGTAGAATTATCATAACTACTAGAGACCAAAGTATACTAAGGATTGAGGGAGAAGTAACAAGTGAAGCCCTTGTAAAAAAGTCTGCAAAAGTTTCAACTTACGAAGTCTGTAAAATGGATTTTGATGATGCTCTTAAGCTTTTTAGTAAGCATGCCTTTAGAAGAGACTCTCCTCCAGATCATTATGCCGTCCTTTCAAAAGAAGTTGTCTCCACTTTAGGAATGCTTCCTTTAGCCCTCGAGGTTACAGGTTCATCCCTTAACAATGAACCCAAAGAATTTTGGGAAGCCACATTGAAGAAGCTAAAAGATGCTCCTCCCAATGAAGTCCAAAGTAAATTGATGATATCTTATGATAAGTTAGATAATGAACAAAAGCAATCTAGATATAGCTTGCTTTTTTGTTAATAAGGATAAAACATACCCTTTCTACATGTGGGATGCATGTGGATACCACCCACATGTGGCAATTAGGGTCCTCTTTCTCATGTCCATGATAAAAATTAAGGAGGACAATACTTTCTGGATGCATGACCAAGTGCGAGACCTCGGAAAGGAAATTGTACGTCTAGAGAACAAAGATCCTTGCAAGCGTAGCAGATTGTCGAATCATAAGGATGCCTTGAGCATTTTGAAGCGAAAAGAGGTAATTTATTTCATGTGAATTGTTGTAGATTATTCTTGCAAAAGGAAAAATTTAATTGCTATTAGCATTTGCAGTTGTTTGATTTTGACCATCACATGTGGACTTCTTGGCATTTCCATTCTCAGGGAAGTAAGATAGAAGCACTGTCAATTGGATTTCGAGGATTACTTCATGAAGACATAATTCTACAGCATGATGAATTAGCTCATTTACGAAACCTACGGTTCTTTCAAGCAGAAAAGGTGTCCCTTGTTGGAGACTTCAACAATCTTCTCCCCAGTTTAACATGGCTTTCTTGCCATCGTTGCCCTTTCAAGGTTATGGCGGAAAACTTTCATCCAACTAATTTAATTGTTCTAAACCTTTCAAGGAGTAATATTTCGGAGATTGGCTGGATTAAAGTATGATACAAGTCCCACTCCTTCTATTCGTTAAACATTTCTTTTCATTTTCTTTTCATAGGTCATTTCTCAATAAATATTTTATCAATTTTTTTTTGTAGGCAGCAAAGAATCTAAAAGTACTAGATCTCATTGATTGCCAAAAGTTAAGGAGAATACCCGATTTATCTAAGTTGGTGTCCTTGGAGATATTGATTCTTCAATGCTGTTACGGATTAATTGAAATTGACCCATCCATTGGTGAATTAAAGCTCCTAACTACTTTGAACTTGGATGGATGTTATTCTATTCGAGACTTGCCTGAAGAAATAGGACGTCTACTAGCTTTGACAAAGATTGTCATGCCTAGTACGCTACATGAGCTTCCGGAGACATTTGGTAATTTAGAGTCATTGTTGACCTTAGATCTCTCAAAAAAGCGAATCAGCAAACTGCCACACTCAATTGGAGGAATGGTGAAACTTAAGGTGTTGAGATTATGTGATTGTAATGAGATAAAGGAACTTCCATACTCGATTGGGAAATTACAATCATTAATCGAGTTGGATTTGACAAGTACATGTATTAGTCACCTACCTGATTCAATTGGTAATCTATCACAATTGAAAATACTTAAGTTGCACCGCATGATTCGGATAACAAAATTACCAAGAGCAATTTGTTTGTTGAAGAAGCTTGAAGAGTTAGGCGCTTCTTGGTGTGGGAACTTGACCGATGAATTCCTTGAAGAAATTGAGAGATTGTCCTGTTTGAGGATCCTAGACTTGTCAGGGACCCACATATTCAAGTTACCATCCACGGTGAGTCACCTCTCTAATCTCCAAGAACTTAATCTAGCCACATCTGATATTCAACAGTTACCAGAGCTTTCCCCAAGTTTGACTTGTTTGACGTGGACCCCCCGTATTAAGTTGGAGAGTTTCATTCCCCTTCCCACTAACCTTAGTACCCTGTCTCAGCTAAAAACACTAACATTGGCCTCCTTAAATATGCAATTCCTCCCTCAGCTCCCATCTAGTTTAATAGAGTTAAAACTTTTAAATTTGGCAATCACGCAATCGCCAGATTTTTCCAATTTGAAAAACTTGTTAACCTTGGAATTCTATGACTGCTCGATGCCGGAATTCTCTGGTATATTTGATGCTGAGTTAGAGACACTCACTATGGAGCGATGTACGTTTACAAGATTGGACGCACCGTTTCAGCTGGCAATGAAAAAATTGACCTATTTAGGATTGGTTATGTGTGAGATCCTCCTAAAAGTACTGGATCTATCGCATATGAAGAATCTGCAAGAGGTACATTTGTGTGACTGCAAGTCATTAGTCGAGATTCGCGGTCTTGAAGAATTGGGGTCCCTTTCCTCCCTTGAAGTAAGCTGTTGCATTTTGATTGAAAGGCTCCCAGATCTATCGAAATTGAGAAAGCTAAAGAGGCTTAAAGTAGAAAAATGTCCGGAGCTAAGAAGCGTGGAAGGACTAAATCACTTGGAATCTTTAAAGTATATGTATATCCGAGAATGCTGCTCGTTGAAGAGTTTGGCTAACAGCTCGAATTTGGATTTAGAATGTTGCCATATTCTCCATTGCGGGAAGTTGCCCCGTCACACTTATTGTAAACGGGGTATGTATTGCCAATGTTGGAGGTGAAATCCAAGCCGATGAAAGTCCAGCAGGTATCATCAGGACACCCGCACGTGGCGTCGGTAAGGAAGTCAGAACCTGACTTGGTTATTGCACTTAGTGTAACCATTTTTTTTTTCCTTTTCTGAAAATTTTTTTGAAGAAGGTTTTCTCCTGGACAAATATCGGTAACAAAGCTAAGAATATGAACAAGGCATACTCATATGATGCCAAAACGTTCTCCAATTTTGATCAGCTTTTGAACAAAGTACTTAGTTTATTGATTGCTGTCAATGTTTTCTTTTTCTTTTTATTTCTTCCTTCTTTTTCTTTTATTATCTATGAGTTTTCCATTATATAGTTTAACAAGTTTAATTTCAAGACGGGGATGATTCTCTTCTCATCCCTCCCTATATGTATATTTTCATGATTTTTCCATTATCTTGTTGACCAAAAGCGAGTTTGCTTCCCTAAAAATGAAAGGCATGAGTTTTTTTTTTTTTTTTGAAAGGCATGAGTTCACTATGATAAGATCAAATATTTATAATTACTAAAGATAATATATTTCGACCGTGCTATTACTTTCCCAATAAGTTCGCTCTGGATACCATCTCTTGCAATTGTAGAGTGGTTTTAACATTTTACTTTTCAATTTGTTCTTTGTTCAGTGTACTTTTCTTCAGACATAGTGGCCACCATGTAGAGGTACAACAATGAAATGGCCGACTCTGTTATGGCTAAGGCTAAAAAGATCTGCGATGATTTTGGTGAGGTGAGTTCTTATTAAGGCATATATGTTTTACCGGGGGTAATTGCTGTTGTTGGAGGTACCCAGACTGCTCATTTATATCTCAAAACTCTTAATATTGACTCTAATAATTAATCAATTTGGAGGGAATACATGTATTATGTAGCCTTTGCTTGAGATAAAGCTAATGTTAAAAGCGTAGGTGATCAGTTCTATGTTAGATAAGTTTCACATAAAGAATCTAGAACCTACCTGATAGCATTTGAAAGTCATGCCAAACTTGACTAGCGTCATGTGAACAATTTGTGGTGTATTGGTTAAGGTATTGATGGATTTCCTGAACTTTTGGGCTTGAAATCCATATATAACATATCTATCTTTTCTTCCTAAATAGAATAAATATAAATTCAAAAAAAAACAATCGGTCCAGTTATTTTGGCAATGGAAAAGTCTCAGAGTGTATGGTTGACTATTCAATAAATTATTGGAATTAATAGAACGAGAGGAAGTAATAAGGTTTGGTATTAATTGTAAATTTTTATTTTTTATGGTGGCTAGATAGTATTATTAACATCGATACTGAATTGTGATTTAGTGAAATGTGGCAGGGCCTTTCTGGGGAGAGCCTCAGTATGTGAAGTGTCCTGCGCTGGTAGTGAAGAGACCCAAATCCAGCAGGAAAAACTGAAACTCAATCTGCAAAGCTGGTGCTCAGGTTGTGTCCTAGTCCCATGTTGTCTTCGGGGGCTTTGTCAAGTTTCATTGTATATACTCCTACATTGCCCTAGTTTCATGAGTTTCTGGCTTGTGAAAAATGGATTGGTTTTTTCTTAGTAGAATTTGATCATCGAGATCGAGATGATGCTTGACCTTATCATTACGCGGCGTATCCAAGCTAAATCTCTTGGTAACAGAGAGGAATGTTGAAAACATGCAGAAGAATGTGAAGCTTGCGGTTCAAAAATTGCATACATTAGTGAACTGATGCCGCAACAACATAATGTGAATGGGCATAGTGACAGTTTCCATTAGCTGTTGATAGAGACCAGACCAAATCAAAGAGAGAGGACCTGTCGATGGCATTATCTATAGACCATAGGCAGCAGATCCAGACTATTCAACAAGTGTGATTGTTCTGAAAATGGACGTTTGCCGTCGTTCTAAAAACACAATCAGTGAAAATGGATATAGATGCAATTAGTCACTCAGCCTCCGGATCAGCCTCCTACTACATTTCTCTCCCTCTCTAACAAATTGTCCTACGTCTATTTTCTAAAGATGAAAAGGCCCTGAGCTTATGTCGAACCCAACTGGTCAGCTTATTGCTTTTCCCCCTACAACTCATCCTGTGAAAAGCATAAAAGGACGATGATCAATGAATGAATGCAAGGAAACGAAAAAAGTGCAGCAAAATAGAGTTCATGATCATGTCAAGTGAAGAATCATACCTTCATCCTTGGCGTCAGCAGACTTGGCACTCTCATTTGTTTTGGTTTCGGAATCAGAATCATCTTCAGCTTCAGCTTCATTACCATCAGCATTATCATCATCATCCTCGATCTGAAAAAAAGATTTGCACGGACAAAAACCATCCAAATAAATAACATTAGGAATCTTTAAAGAGCAAGTATAAAAGGCTTCCGACATAATAATCTACTGGCTCGTCCTTGGCTTGGAAAAGGGATAAACAGAAGTCAGAAAAAGGGGAACAAACCAATACGAGTATAACATCTCCCTCTCGCATGCGCACGCGAGAAATTTTCTTTTTCTGGGGAAATCATTTTTTATTCTTTTATTACAATTTCATTCTTTTCCTTTTTCTCCCATTTTCCTTTTTTTTTTTCATTTTTCAAGGTTATTAAGGATAAGAGAGAAATTTTCTTTAAGGGTCCATTTGTTTCGCGGAAAATGACTTCCGGGAACGTTTTCCAGATTTTCCGGCGTTCGTTTTACGAAAAATGAACTAGTCAAGAAAAATGTTTTCCATCATTGGAAAAAAAAACAACCTTTAAAATTGAGGAAAATATTTTCTACTTCTGAGAAGTGGAAAACATTTTCCATAACTTCTTCCATCTTACTTCTTTTTACCAATACATTTTCATTTTATTTTTATGCTTTCTTTTTCTTTTCTTTTTCTCTTCTCACTATTGCGCTCTCTTTTCTCTCTATCTCTACCGGAGTGGTGGTGCACTCTTTCGCGATTGGGGGGACTCGGGAATGGGGGCGACCGGCAGATGCCGCGCCGATTTCGGACCCGCCGGAGCGATTTCTAGGGTTTCCGAAGGCCGCCCCACGAGAAATGTCTCGCTCACAAGTCGAAGTCGGAGAAGCGCGATGTGGAGAGGTAGATTCGACGGGACCCGTGTGAGGTCCTCAGCGTCGCCAAATTCGGCGAGCTGGGCCGGGCTCGGCGAGATTGACCGAGCCTCGAGCTCGCCGGTTACGCGATCGGGTCTTGGTCGGCCGCGGGCGGCGGCCATCGTCGGCATGCGGCGGCGGGAGGAAGGAGGAGGAAGAAGGAGGAGGAAGGATGAAGGAAAAGAAAAAGGAAAAAAAGAAAAAGAAAAAGAAAGACATAATAAAATATAATAAAATATGGATTTTTTTAAAAAATACAAATAATTAAAAATTCATTTTTCAAAAAAAAAAAAAAATAAAACTAATTTTTTGGTCAATTAAAAATATTAAAATTCAATTTTTGATAATTTTTCCCAAACAATTAAATTAGCTAACGAAAGGTGGAAAATGTTTTTCACTCAAAGTTAAGGTTTCGACCGAATACCGGAAAATAGAGTCATTTTCTGAAAAATGACTTCTAGGAAAATGTTTTCCGGAAACATGATATTTTCCGCGAAAACGAACGGACCTAAAATTGTGATGAAAATATATTTTAATCAAATAAAAATCATGTCCATTGCACATGCTAACGACAAAATTAAAAGAGAGTTAACATTTTTAACAAAATAGAAGTGTAGGAAATATTGCATAGCAGTTGAATATTTGAGAGTAAATGTATACTACTAGAAATTTAAGGGGGAATTACAGAACCAACATAAATCCCCCAAGAAATTTAAGGGGATTTTATGGAGTATCCTCTGATATCTTTCATCCTCATTTGTATGGCGGAGCGATTTTTTACTTTCAATTTCATAAGCATTGAAGAAAAATATAGAACATTTAAGGAATATCAAAATGAAAAGATAAAAAAGTGAAAGGCACTTTGTTCTCTCGTGAATATCGGCACTATCGCGATAGTCGCTCAGCAGCGGCTCCACCAATCCGGCCAGCCACGCTGCAGCGACTCTCGCCGATCGCCGCCACTTATTCGTAGCCGGCCCGATACCAAGCCGCGAAGCCGCCGCCAAGCCATCCGGCCACCACCCTTTCTTTCTCTCGATCACGGGCCGTCGGATTTGGGCTCGGGATGTTGGGCCCGATGTCACCGAGTCCATATTCGGCGTCATCGACCTTGGGTGACCCCAAATGCGGCGTCGCCGAAGGCTGATAAAGCCATCCCCGGCTAGTCGCAAGGCCATGCGACCCACGCTACTTGAAGGATTGAGGCAAAGGCCGAGATGAGCAGGTCGGCGGGCGCAACGGCCGACGGCACTGGAACGCGATGGTGACGGCCTGGGCAGGTGAGCGATGTCAACGGTGGCGGGGGCCTATGGTGATGATGACTGAACTTTCGGGATCGAAGACAGATTGGGAAAAATTCGGATTGTTTTAGCGTCTAGTTATTTTGCGTAATTTCTGCAAATTGTAAGGGCAATTGAGTCACTTATGGAGTAGTTTTGCCATAGAAAATATATTCTTAACATGGTTGTTATGCTGTTGCAGCCAAGCAGGTCTGATCGAATCGGTAATTCGAGCTGTGCAGGATAAGCTGAATGCCCAAAATAAAAAGATTGTGACTGAAGATCTTGTTGGAGTTGATGATCGTGTGGATGCTATAATCAAAATTTTGGATGTGGGATATGATAATGTACAATTTTTCGGAATCCACGGAATAGGCGGGATTGGCAAAACAACACTTGCAAAGGTCGTCTTCAATCAACTATCTTCTCACTTCAAAGACAGCAATTTCCATTCGGAAGTCCGAGAGTTGTCACAATGCCATGGTTTGCTATATTTGCAGAAACAGTTGCTATTGAAGTATTCTGATATTTGTCCTAACCTCGACAAAATTCATGACACATATGATGGGATCAACACGATTAAGAGAGTTCTTTGCAATAGGAAAGTTCTCATTGTTTTGGATGATGTGGATGAAAAAGTGCAACTCAAAAGTCTAGTAGCAAAAGGTGATTACTTTGGTCCTGGTAGTAGGATTATCATAACTACAAGGGACCAAAGTGTCCTAAGTATTAAAGGAGAAGAAACAAGTGAAGGTCCAATGAAAAAGTCGTCAAAAGTTTTGACTTATGAAGTACCGGAAATGAAATTTAATGATGCTCTTAAGCTTTAGAGTAGGCATGCCTTTGGAAGAGACTCTCCTCCGGATCAATATCTCTTACTTGCAAAATAGGTTGTCTCCACTCTGGGAAATCTTCCTTTAGCCCTTGAGGTTATTGGTTTGTCCCTTAGAAATGAACCCAAGATATTCTGGGAAGCCACATTGAAGAAGATAAAAAATCCTCCACCCAATGAAGTCCAAAATAAATTGATGATATCTTATAATAAGTTAGATTATGAACAAAAGCAAGTATTTTTGGATTTAGCTTGTTTTTTTGTTAATGAGAATAAAACATACCCTTTCTACATGTGGGATGCCTGTGGATACCACCCACACCTTACCATTCAGGTCCTCTTTCTCGTGTCGTTGATCAAAATTAAAGATAATGATACTTTTTGGATGGATGACCAAGTGCGAGATCTGAGAAGGGAAATTGTACGTCGAGAACAAAGATCCCTACAAGCGTAGTAGAGTGTGGAATCATGAGGATGCCTTGAACATTTTGAAGCAAAAAAAGGTATAGCAATTTAATTTCATGTGAATTGCTATAGATTATTCTTGCAAAAGAAAATTTTAACTGCTATTAGCGCTTGCAATTGTTTGATTTTGACCATCACACGTGGACTTCTTGGTGTTTCCATTCTCAAGGAAGTAAGAAAATAGAAGCTCTTTCACTTGGATTTTCAGGATTCTTTTATAATGACAAAATTCTAAAGACTGATGAATATGCTGATTTACAAAACCTGCGGTTCTAGCGTGGGGTGTTCTTTGTTGGAGATTTCGATAAATCTTCTCTCCCGTTTAAGATGATGGCTTTCTTACTCCATGTTTGAGACAAAAAACTTTCATCCAACTAATTTGGTCGTTCTTGACTTTTCATGGAGCGAAACTTCGGGAGAAAGTATTGATTGGATCAAAGTACGATACGACTCCCACTCCTTGTACACATAAATAGTTTCTTTTCATTTTTTTTGTAGGTCGTTTCTCAATAAATATTTTATCGAATTGTTTTGCAGGTGGCAAGGAAACTAAAAGTCCTAGATCTCAGTTATTGCAAAAATTTAAGGAGAATAATTGATTTGTCTACATTGGTGTCTTTAGAGATTTTGAGATTAACAAATTGTGAGATTTTGGAAAATATCGATTGGATCAAAGTACGATACGAGTCTCACTCCATATATCCATAAATAATTTCTTTTATATTTTTTTGTAGGTCATTTCTCAATAAATATTATTGTTTTGCAGGTGGCAAGGAAACTAAAAGTCTTAGATCTCAACTATTGCCATAACTTAAAAAGAGTGCCCGATTTATCTACGTTGGTGCCTTTGGAGATTTTGAGATTACGTCATTGTTTTAGGATAAAGAAACTTCTAGACTTGATTGGGAAATTACAATCATTAATCGAGTTGGATTTGTTAGGAACAAGTATTGATCACCTACCAGATTCATTTAGCAATCTAAAGCAACTGACAACACTTAGGATGGGGGAAATTAAGGGAGGGTTGACAAAATTACCTAGTGCGATCTGATTTGTTCAGTTAGTGACGGGTCCTTTTTGGTCCCACAATAGTGAGCAGTACTGTTTGAAAATGCCAGACTTGTCATAGACCCAAATATCCGGATTACCCACCGTGGCGAGTCTCGTCTCTAATATCCATAAACTTGAGATAGCCACACAATATAGCAGACGGTCCTACCCCTTGATAAGCTGGAGAATGTCGTTTGTTTTCACAAGGAACTCTAGCGTACCCAATCTCAGAGGGAAGAACAAATATTGGCCTCCCCAAACATGCGGTTCCTCCTCCAGCTCCCGTCTAGTTTAAGAGAGTCAGTATTTCGAGAACTGGCGACCTCGCCTTTGCCAGATTTATGTTATATTTGTTGGTGGATGCCGATATTCGTTGGTATATGTGATTCGGAGTTGGAGAAACTCCTTATGCAGGATTGCCCGCTTTCAAGACGGCTCGGACTGTTTTTGGAGAAAATGATGGAAATATACTTCAAATACCCTTCGATGATTCCTCCACAGCCGCATCACCCCCACAAAAGCACTTGAGCCGTCACATATGGCCCATGCGACGCCGGGAATCGAACTCCTCCCCTTGCGTTAGGGGAGAAGCTCATGCCAGCAGCACCACCAGACAGGTGGTCCGGAACAGAAATAGTTCCGAAATAGAAAAAAACAGAAACACCTTTGGTAAACTTGTATAATTTTTTTTATTTCTTTTAATTTTTTAATTTTTTTAATTTTATTTTTCCATTTTCCATTTTTCTTTTTTTTTTTTCTTCCTTTTGGCGGGTCGCCGGCCTCGGCCATGGCCGGCGATAGGCTGACGAGGGCGGCCTCACCCAACCATGGCATCGAGGGCCGGCCCTCGCCGTGGCTAGGCAAGGCGAGGTCGCTGGCCCTCGACGTGCCGGTCGCCGGCCATGGCCGAGGCCGGCGACCGGCCATGGCCAAGGCCGGCGACCGGCCAAAGAAAAAAGAAGAAGAAAAGAAGAAGAAAAGAAAGAGAAGAAAAAAATAGGAGAGAGAAATATTGTTTCTCGGAAGTGTTCCGGAAACAAGCAACAAATTTTTCTTGTTTCTTATTTCTGATCCAAATTTGTTCGGGAACAAAAAAATAGATTTGGAACAAAAAAACAGGAATTGTGTTCATGAACAAAAAAATTGAACACAAACAAACGCAGCCTTAGTTGACTTAGGGCATGACCAGCCGTTTTTCCTGTAGTGTGCAGTAATGGAAAAAAGATGTGCCGTAATAGCCATTTCATCATAATATAACACAATTGTAATAATTATTATGGTATTTGGTTTAAGTAATGTAATACTTATTACACAGGTTTGTATTCATTGGCAACATCTATAAGAAGAAGCCAATAGCATCAGAATTCAAATATTATCCCTAAATTCAGAATTGGAGGGATTATAATAATCATCATTTCAATTAGTTAAATCGTGATTCATGAATTTAATGCACTACACATATATTATTAGGTATTGTAATTTAATCAAATATCTACGATCATAATTAAAAGATAAGCACACAACATCTCATGATGCGGGTCGTTATGACCCCCCCTGGACGGTTGCTGCGACCCGCCGTGCTGCGACCTCCGTGCGGAGGTCGCCGGGGCCGCTCGATCTGGTTGCGGCGATCCAGATCGCGACCAGATCGAGCGATCTGGGTCGCGGCGACCCTTGCCGCGTCGCGTCCTCCGTACGGCAACCCTCGCCGAACCGCCTGCCCGTCGCCGGCGATAATCGGCCAAACCCGTGGCCGGCCAACTCTCCTTTTTTTTTTTTTTTAATAACAAAAGTCTTTTTGCAAAGTTAATTTGTCCAAACAATATTTTGCTCAAAGATACTTTACAATGGACTTTCACAAATACGATTTATCAAACACAAATTTGCATTTTGAAAAGCTTCTTTAGCTCAAGGGCCGTTACATTTTCTCAAGGACTTTCCCCAAAAACCTTCCCAAACGCAGCCTTAGACAATCATGAGTGTAACACCCATATACGTTATGAAGATATCATAGAATATAGTCATTAGAACTAAAATTATTGTTATGTAAGTAGAAGTAAGCTTGAATTAACAAATATATAACTATTTATATACTAGTAATTAAGATAATCATTCACTATGAGTAATATAAGATTGCCTCATGCAACATTTAGATAATCATACGTAATAGTATGGAACGATATATGCTTACTATTACTTTTGAATACTTCTTAGAGTGCATTTATCTCATGAAAAACTCAAGATTTGAAAAATATTTGTGAAAAATTAATTGGTTATAATGCTTAGAAAAATTAGTTAATGATTTTTTTTTTCATTATCAACAACAATTTATGATTAACTATTTTTGTGGATGATGAAAATTTTTTTTATTCATTAAATTTTTCAAGCGATACAAGCGATCATTTTTTAGAAAATGTTTTCCAAATCTTGAGTACTTTGTAAAACAAACGCACTCTTAATATAATAATAATTGTATACAACACAATTATCTTTACCTCAATATCTTTTAGTACATTATATGCTATAATATATAATTATGCCAAAATATTGTAATTGGTGTTAGAATTACATAAAA
This sequence comes from Eucalyptus tenuipes, assembly GCA_014182365.1. Taxonomy (NCBI): domain Eukaryota; kingdom Viridiplantae; phylum Streptophyta; class Magnoliopsida; order Myrtales; family Myrtaceae; genus Eucalyptus; species Eucalyptus tenuipes. Next base: position 17,543,107 of record CM024538.1, on the reverse strand, counting down.
ATATGAACAAATTAATCATAATTAGTATGAACTTTAGCTATAATTAATATAATCCATCACCGCTAGAGTCGGCGGGTCAAACGAGAGTGGGAGCGGCTCCCCTTGCATACACCATTTGCCAAGCCTCTTAAAGCTCTTGCTCTGAAACAAGGAAGCAAACCTATAGAAATTTCTATTATATGAAAGCGTTGATCTCCCTAAGCAAAACTCCGACAACATGTAAACGGGGTCAGCAAGCAGAGGAGACTCCGTAAGGGAAAACTATATATGTATAAAATCTCTAACATGAGTCTTGACCCGACCCAATCCCGTTGCTAGACCGCCTCCCGATCTGCACACAGTCGATCGGCGGGGAGATCGGCGTGGTCAGCTGCCCAAAGGTCTGCCAGCAGAAGGGGCCGTCGTCGTGAGAGGGGGCTTCTGCGACGACGGCCTCAAGTCTATCGCCGAGAGGGTGATGTCCTCGCAGGGCACGCTGTCGCTGCAAGCCAAGTCCACCGGCCTCTCCGAGTACGTCCCCGAGACGTGCTCGTAGGCAATGTCTCGCACCACCACGGCCGACGACTGGTTCGTGCACGTCGCGTGATCGCAGTAGTACTGGTCGATGATGATGGGCCATCGGACCTCGGAGACTCGAATGTTCAAGAACTTCACTCCATAAACGGATCCTGACCCACCCTACATCGGACACAATTCATTCGTAAAAAGATATTAAAAAAGCTAAGACGTTATGAATTGTCAATTTTCAAGGCTGTTCATGTTTTAATGTCGTTCAGGACGCAAATTTCTTTTTTTTTTTTTTTACCTGCCATGATTTTATCCTAACGCCGTTCGTCGTCCCTTGTAGATCGACGTCTCGAATGGTGATGTTGTGCACACATGCTCTAGAGTGGTCTTTTCCTAGGCTTCCGATGCTGATCCCGTGCCCCGGACCACAGTGCACGTCGTGTATGTGAATGTTGGAACATCCGTTGACGATCGAAATGCAGTCGTCCCCTGTATGAAACATGGTAACAGAATCCAAATCGACAATTCTACTAAATTGAAGAAACGTAACATTCAATATCTATGCATTTCCAATGGAACTTTTGCGGAAATTGCGGTTACCGCAGGCGAGAGTAGCGTCATGGATGGTCACGTCTTGGGAGTTCCCAACGTGGATGCCGTCGGTGTTGGGGCTGTCGCCCGGGGACGAAATGCTCATATCGCGCACGAGAACGCCGACGCTGTGGTCGAACATGAGGTGGAAGTTGGGGCTGTTCTGGATCTTGATGCCGCTGAACGTGACGTTGAGACAGTGATCGAATCTCATTGCCTGATCAACCAAAGCCATGAAAAAGAAGAGGAGATCCATATCAATCTTCTGCATGATCACACAATTTGGAAAAAAACTCAGGCGATTATAGCTAGGGATGATCGGTTGGTGGCTCTTACGGTCGGTTTGTTCCGGGGCATTGAACTCAACTCCTCTTTCGCCTGCCACAAGTTCAACAAAAGAGTAGACATGGAAACACGATTAATCGAATTCTCAAGAAATGATTTTGCAAGAAAAGGCATATGGTACCTACCCATGCCCAACAACACGGATATAGTACAGTGATTACTTCTCAATTGTAATACTAACAAGTTCAAGGAAATCAAGATTATGTGCGAATTCAAGTAAAAATTTTTGCAATTAAATCATAAGGTAAATTACGCGCAAAAAAAAAAAACTCGAAAAATAATGCTAAAATATACTTTTTAATAAGTCAAATTCAAGAATAAACGGAATTAGAGACGATAATCACACAAAAATAAGAAGTCTGGACTATAGGCATCTCAAGATTTTTGCATCTGAAGAATTTGCGCTTGTTCATAATTCGGAAAATTTATTTGTTGCGATTAACATGGCCTTTTTAAGACAAATTAACATCTTATCGACGGTTTAAAAAATCTGGTGGAGTCCAAACACAAAAAAATAGTGGCGTCAAATTGAAACATCTTTAATTAGCAGAGCGGAAGCCACCGTCGAAGGCGTTTGTTACCTGTGTATCGGCGTCCTCGTAGTCCATTCCATCGTCGGCATCATTATCGACATCGAGAAGGTCATCATTGAGATCCTCAGACTGTGAGCGGCGCCACCAAACGGAGCCTCGGCCGTCGACGGTTCCGCTTCCTTGCAATGTGAAGCGTCTCAGCTTGTCGAAATGAAGCCAATGCTCGCCACCCCAAGCCTGGGGATCCGTCGGAGCAACTACCGTCCCGTCTAGCTGAAAATATATCCAAACCAAACCGTGTTAGTGTTGATCAGGACGGATTACAGCAATTTTTTTTTTTTGGGTGAGATCCTGTGCAATTGTGTTATCTGAACAGATTTATAAAAAGAATGCGCAATTCTAATATTTTCCCCCTCATTTATTGTGCTATATCTGTACCTGGAGTATAATGTTTTTCTTGACAGTGTTCACCCACGAACGAGATGGGCCCAACAAGGAAGACATGGTTTGCAGGAACCACCATCGTTGATGCCTCCACGTTGCATGAAGCTGCCCATGCATCTTGGAATGCCTGTGAGACGCAACAGAAGGAAAATAAAAACTTCAATTGCTTGTCTAGCTAAATCTTAACGTCAACAAGAGATCATGGAGCAATTAGGATTTTAATTAATGGTTAGACTTATGTTGATTAGTGCCTTCTCAGTTAAGCAAGGCTAGGGATTAGATTTTGAATACTGAACTCGTCTAGTCAAGTGATTTGGCAAGATTATTCAAAACTTTTAAGGTTTAGAACCCTCTAGGCATTAGTGTTTAGTTTAATGACGCGAGACAAGGTGTTACCTAGGACACTTAGTTTGCATCAAAAATTAGGGTTTCACATTCTTCTTTTCTTTTAGCGATGCATTCTAAACAATATCACATGATATCTAAAGGACATTTCTGGAACATATAAGGTATAGAAAAGGAGGTAGAGTACAAGTGTACGACCTTTGTATCATCAGTGTTCCCATCACCCTTGGCGCCAAAATCTAGCACGTTGAAGGTGGTAGAGTTGCTCGGTACTGATGGTGTTGGCTCTGCCACTGGATACTGGTGGTCGCAATGTTGGGTCCACCGTTGGTGTTGGCAGTGGTATTTGCTTTGGGGGACCATGGCGAGGGCCTTGGCGATGGGGATCGTGAAGAGGGCCAACCGGGCGGGGGCGGGGCAAATAGGGCCAATGGGGCGGGGGCAAGTAAGGCCACGGGCAGCAGAAGGGGAAAGGGGGAGAGGAAAGTGAGGAATCCTCCAACGTCCTCTCCCCATCCACAAAGAGCCCCTTGGTAGAATCGGCGGCGGTGGCTGCTGCACGAGATCTCCTTTCAAGTAACCTCTCTAGCATTGCAAACCTCACAACAACTTACGCACCACACAAAAATTGCAACAGTGGATGCAGCCATGAGACTCTTGAAAATGAACTTCCCCATTCTAAACTTTTCTTCTCTTTTGGCTTGACAAGAGAATGAAGAAGGGCGATTCTTTGTCTGAGGTTCTTATAACAAAAAAATGAAAGATAATATAAGAATATATTTACTAAAGATTCAAAATGAAAGATGACGATTCTGGCAAATCGGATGTCAACGCTATCCTAAGTCTTGAGTTTAATTTTTGTGATTGTGATGAATTGATCAAATTCCAATTCGAAAACGTTATGGGTTTGTTTCCTAATCATCCTATTCGTGGCGCATTGTTGAAGTAGGTTATCTCGTACAAGCAAAAATCTTTTGTTTTTCCTCTTTCTGCGGTCCCTACATCTTTGCTCCTCACTTGTCAAGAAGATGACATACGATCACTTCTTAGTCATTTGAGCCTGCTTCGATAGATCAAGAAGTTAAGATCTCTAAAAGAATAGATTAGATAGGAGATTTGAAGTGTTAAATGTAAAAGTGAAGGGTTTGATCTTCAAACTGTAACATGTAAGATATAATCATGGAATTGTTAATCTACTGCAAAGCATCAAAAGGGATTACATGTAGCAAGATAAGGAATTCAAATTCGAAAGTTTAATTGCTAAATCGTTTCGATATGCAACCACCATGAAATTCGTTATGGTGACTGAACAGCCTCGATTAAAATATTTAAGCTAAAAAAAAGGAACAAATATAGCAAAATTAAGATTCGTATGAAATTAGAGATTGATCTAGTTGGATCTCCTTTATAGTTGTATTTTTTTTTTTAATTTTACTATTAGTAGCGCCACTAGTGATACATATAGCACATTATGATTAATAGGATAGAGGAGGATTATTGGATAATTATTTTTATCTCTTGGTTAAAAATTAAAATATCATAATTTAAGGAGACTCACAATAATATATATAGAGAAATACAGATTTTATAATATCATATTTGATAAATAGGGAAACAATATTTGATAAATAGGGGAAACACAAATAGATAAAGTTAAGTCTAAACAGTGTTTTGATGTAGATAATATCAACGCTAATAGGGGTATGGAGAGGAACCGTATAATGAACTTGATAACTAAATTCTAGGGCAGCTTACATTTTCACTTTTAGGTTATTTATCTGTCTTGGCAACTTCATATTTTTTCGGAAGTTTTCAAATGTGCTAAGTTATCAATTGTAATTTCAGTCTGCTAAAATTTAAATGAATTTTCATCTATGTTTATCATGTTCATTCTGATGTAGTATGATAATATTCTATTGCACAAAAACACATACAATTTAGTAAAACTGATTTTCCATCTTTTTCATTGGGTACATCTATAAAAGAATCTGGATCGGAAGGAGTAGGAAGACAATGTTTTATGTTTACTTTGTTACCCCAATAAGCTAGGGCTCACTTTATCCATTACTTCTTTAAGTAGGTCTCTTTAATGTATTTTTCAATTTTGAATTAAATGGGTCTCTATTTACATTTTTAATTTCAACAAAGCGGTTTCTTTTGAATGAAATAAGTTATGTTTAAATGAATGTACTTCAAAAGCATGAATAAACATACATAAATGAAAAAAAAAAAAAATCTACTTTTGTTATGTTATCTCGTTATTTGAATTTATATTATTTTAGAGTAGGTGGATTTGCTTATTTTGCGTGTCTTCTTCGCATAGTTTTGTTTCAATCTTTTTCTAATGTCCTGAGTTAATATTCAAGATCGTTTCTCTTTATCTATTATTTTTGAATTTTATTTTAATTGTCAAATGAAAGAAAATGGGGGTGATACAACAAACTAATAAGCTAAAACTCAAGAACCTTATCCTTATTGACTCCTTCAAATATTTTAATTTCAAATTAAGTGCATCTTGATATAAATCTAGGTTTTGTTTTTACTCTCAATCTCAATCAAGTGGAGTTGGTTGAATTGTATACAATATTTTTGAAACAATCTGATTTCAAAAGTTGGAAATAGGTTGAATTAATTGCGCATATTCTATGGATAAATAAATTGTGTAATAATTTTATTCTTAAGATTCTACAAAAAAAAATTGAGTGAAAAGTATTTAGAACGCATGAAATAAATAAATATAATAATAAAATAACTCAAGTTATAAATAAATAACCAGTTGTTTTTTTATTTAGTATTGACGTATATTAAAGTGGCAAGAATTATGAAGACCAAAAGAAGTGATAGGAATTATATATCTAACTATTACTATTATAAGTTATATAGAAATGTCTATATCTTGTCAATTTACTCAATTCAAAATATCAAATATTGGAATATATTACAAACTTTAAACTTTATACAAAATAAGATTACTTTTCTATCTTATAATTAAGTGAATGTACTAAGCGAATAATTTAAAACTTGTGTAAAATGAGGGCCTCAAGGTACGCCATGTCGTTTCTTTGTTATCCTTGTAATCACACATACAAAATGAGTGCCACAGGAGGAGCATATGATATGTTACAATGGGTGGAAGAATTCATCCCAAAAAATTAACTTACCAAGAAAGGAAACTCAATCCATTATAAGTGCAAAATATCTCTTTAGTTGCCTGATGTGGAACTCATTCTCCCCTTCTTCAAGGAATTTGTGAGCTTGCAGAAAGGCCTCCAGGCTGATGTGTTAGGTTATTGACAAGGGACCGCAACCTCGAGGATAAAGTGCCAAAAGGTGGCGCCCAAGGAGTAGCTCTAATAACATTTTAATGCATTACAATGAGTGGAAGAACTCATCCCAAAAATTAGCTTATCAGGAGAAGGAACCCAACTTATTGTAAGCCTCAGGATATCTCCTTAGTTGCTTGATAGGGACTTTGCCCCCATTAGATAGGCATGAATACTCTCTCAAATTTCTTCCATGAGTACTAAAGTTAGCTAGACTTCACAACAATAAGGGAAACAAAAGGAAGGAATGAAACATTATAAGACAAGTTAGAGTTTGTACTTAATCTTTAAAGTGATCCAATGATTTTCTTAACTTTTATATCCTATGCAAGTATGTTTATTCAAATTAAATACAAATAAGTGTTAGGTGGCAACCTTCCCAAGAGGTCACCCATCTTAGAAGTGCTCTCACCTAAGTACGCTTAGCTTTGGGGTTGCAATGCAAAACTTATAGTCATATCAAAAGGCATATTTGTAAGTTAATTCCAGCTTTTACACACACACAATGAAATCGTCTTGCTTTATTTGATGCATAGTTCGGTTCATTTTCACTCATTTCCCTTTTTAGTAACTTGCTAGGAATCACTTCTTGTCTAGGCTATCGCCTCGTGCTATCACTCATTGCCCTTGTCAAACTTGGTCGTAACATAATTAGACAAATTTCTTTCTTTGTGACTCTTGCACTTGTTAAATTAATTGAGGTCAAATTTGTTATTTAAAAGATCTAGCGGTATCAATGTCGATGCAATGAGTAGAAAGTCATGAGTGTTCGAAACATTCATAGATATTCCTAAAATCATTTCAAAGTTATTGAGAAGTGATGTTACATGGAAAACAATTTTCGCTCTTTTTATTGGACCTTAGCCCATTTTGTGGGGCCCTCCTGAGGTCAAACTCAAGAGGCTCTCTATGCTTGTGGTGAGCAATCCTGCTCAATCCACAAATTGTGCCATCGGAATTTAGATAAAGTTAAAATTTGCCGGGTATTTTATGACTCTTAGTTTCCATGCCGGTTCTCTAATTTATAAGAAATAAAACTTCATAGATATAATACTTGCTATTCACTATTTCTTCTTTTTATAGTGGTCTTAAAAAGAGGAATAATTATTTAAAAGTTTTAAATGGTCGATTCAATTATAAAATTTTTAATTTTGGTCAATTTAATCGTAAGCCTTTTGAGAATTTGTCAACGTAATTCTTCCAGCCAATTTTAACCAAAAAATAGATGTCAGCCATCCTCCATGATACAAATGGCATTGGCTTGGACGATTTTTGTAATTTATTTTACAAATTTCTGATTCTTTTCCTCTTTTATTCGCGTTTTTCCTGTTTTCCTTCACCAATCGTTGAGTTTAGAACAATGGTGGGGATGCCCCCACATGTGGTTGACGACCTTTGCCGGGCATCACTGAGGCTCACGACCCACGGAGGGAAATAGGGGAAAATAAGAAAAAAGAAATAAAATAAAAAAGAAAAAAAATCAGAAAATCGAAAAGAAATTGCAAAATCATTAAAATAAGTACCAACCATACCATGTGGGACAGCTGATGCTAATTGGATTGTTACGTCATTGATTTCTAATCAAAATTGGATGGAAGACTACATCTGCAATACACGAAAATGTTTGAAACTAAATTAATAAAACTGAAAAATTTAAGATTGAATTGACCA